>CM063461.1:16785000-26785000 GCA_032191425.1 Lymantria dispar | reverse complement strand
TCGTAAAAGACGACTAAGGGATATAATATGCATATCACATCTGTGCAAGAGAAGGAAAACTCGTAATAAAACTCTATACCAACATGTCTGATCAGCATGGTATAAGTAGGTCACTTTCCCTCCTATTGGAAAGGAGGTTCGAGCCCAGCAGTGAGACATGTACCAACTAAGACCGCGACGACGATTGCTTTTAGGCTAAGAGAAATAGGAAAATTCTATAGAATAGAATTATGTTGGCATGCACCTGTCCACAGTAGCTTGAAATATGCTACTGGCGGTAGCCGCGACACTAAAAGATTCACCAATACTTTACAACATTTTTGGACGTAATAACCAGGTGGAGGTAAGAACATTGTCACATCTGCTACTATTATAATCTACAATAGAAGAATTCACAGCAATTGAAGAAGGCTCGGGATCAGTTTCCTTTTTTGCGGGGTGCGGCGGGGAGCGGCTAACTAGATGGCCGCTGGCGGGTCGACGCCCGCCGTGACCTCATTGTCCTTTAGGCAGTCCGGTTGGAGAGGCCTCGGACGATGTTCAGACCGTCGAGGCTTTCCGGCCGCGGCTGATAGAGTGGTCGGCGGAACTTGGTGCTTTTCTTTAGACTGGTTCAGGTATTAACGGGGCATGGTAGCTTCACCAAGTACCTGCACACCGTCGTGAGGAAGGAGAGCACACCATCCTGCTACCATTACGATAACGACAAGGACACGACACAATACACGCTCGAGGTGTGTGTCACGTGGACAGAGCAGCGCCTTGAATTCGTCGCAATCGTCGGTGCCGACCTGAAGCTGCCGGCTATCGCTAGGGCGATGCTCGACGGCGTCAGGAAATGGGACCCGGTCGCCGCCTTCCATATGGCAATTGTTAGGGCAAAAGGAGGTGGATCGTGTGCAGGGGGAACTTATCTAGGATGTCATGGAAATTACGAACGTGACGTGGCGTGTAATTTAAACAAACAAAATGACAGCATGTCAACAAACGGTTAATGTAACGGACTAAAGTTAATGGAAGTTCAATTTAACGGAAGTTAACAAGAGCGTTAACAATTTTTGAAGTTAACTTAAAAATTAATCCGTTAAGCAAAATGTTAACTTCGTTAAGTAACGATTAACGGATTAACGAGTTAATGCCGACCTTTGCAGTTAGTCACATGCTTTTTGTATCGCAGTTTACTATCCATGTGAGGACTTAAATTACGCACTTCATATACACGCTCAATGGGTTCGCGCAACAGTGTGACTTTCACCGATAGGTGGACCCTAGCAAGCTGATGTTTATTGCCGAGAATGAGGAATTTAGTTTTAGCTGAATATAACTTTTTTTTTCTTTTTGTTGATGGTCCACAGACTTATTGTCCGTGCCTTTGTTACATTTTTTGAGTTTAATTGTTAAGGTGAGTTTATATAGTTCAAGTTATTCTTCAAGTGGCTTTATTACAGTTAAAAGTTAAAATAGACTTGAAGTTGAGCGCTGTTCCATGTGCCATTGCTGTTGATGGACATCATGTGTTTCGGGGTTTTCTACTTCGCGCTATTACTTTAAGTTGGTGATGAAAACCCCTCTGTTATTTTGTTTCTGTTGTTTTCTATAGTATTGTTTTGCTGAGTTGTTATGTTTTTATTTTATTTTCTGTTAATATATTGAGTTGTCTCGTTATGTTGTTTTTTATTAGTTGCTGTTGTCCTTTTGTTTTTTATGTTTTGAGTACCTATATGTTGTTATCTATACTTTAATTGTTTGTTTCTCTGTCTTTGCTTCATTGACATATTTTTGTATTATAGCTCCATTTCCATGTTCTGTTTGTAGCTTTTGGTTGTGTTTTGCAATTTATTTTGATGAAAGACCGAGCTCTTTCATTACCCTATAGTCTCTGTGTTGTATTGCCATCTTTTTGATGGATTCCAGTATGGTGCTAGATTCCTGATCTATGGACTTTCTCATGAGTTTCCAAATGGCATCTTCACGGGTGTCTGTGTAGTATGTGCAGGATCTAGTGTGCCTGGAGATGGCAACCACGGCGTGGTGCATACTGTTGTGTAGTTTATGCACTGAATCACTTGTTTGGATGATGATGACGTTAGGTGCACCGAGTCCCTGTGCCTCGTGGATAGTTCGCAGTTCGGAGCCCTCGCCAGTACCGTATCTGAGATTCTCTGAGGCTTTCTTTCTCTGCCTGGGTGTGCGACAGGTATAACGTCTCAGGTAGGTCTGGTGGTATGACGGCGTCGGTGTATGCAAATATGCTCTGGGATTTAATGATTTTGTTAGATGAGTATATGCCATTGTAATTGTTCTGAAGGGCATATGCTACATCCATAGGGCACCGATGCGTGCACAACAGTTCTTGTGTCGCCGATGGCGTGGTTAAAGGCTTGTCGTGCCTTAATTCGAATAAATTGTCCCGATAAATGAAGGGTATCTGATTTGTATCGCCAATGAAGAGGAGTTCTTTGGCCTTTACGGTGCGCATTAACAGGACTACGGAGCCGAAGTGATTTATAAGCGCTTCGTCGATTATGAGCCTATGGAGCGTTTGGCTTTTTCTCGTTATAACTCCGTTTGTTAGGGCCGATGCCACCGTATAGACGTTCTTGGCCGCTTTCTCTCCCATGCGTTGAGTTATTCTGTTTTTTAGATCGTCTTTTGCTTTGAGCAATGATGTAAGAACGACGTCGCTTGCGGGGTTGAAATTATTGACTATCCAAGTCGATTTATCGCATTCCGGAACTCCATTAACCAAGGTGATTTTTTCTGGCAGGTCCCATGCAGCCGCTTCCAGATCTCTGGCTCGTTTTAGGATTTTCTCTGTGAGCCAGATCTCGGTGAATTTTGCAGTGACTACAATGGGGTCGTGTTCCGGGGTGTGGAATGTGATTCTACCGGTCTCCTTTGTGGTTTCTTCATCAAGGTCTACGAAGCCTCCGGTGGCACTAAACGCTGCCATGTGGGTTGAGATGGGTTTACCCGCCATGACCTCGCCTGTCTGGTTGTTATAGATGGTAGCCTCTTCTTCCTCGAGCCTGACCTTCAGCAACCCTTCGCTTTGGTAGTTATAAGCATCGAGTATTTTGCTGGCGGTCAAGGCTTTGATGACGATTGTACCTTCTAGGATGGACTTGTATTCGAGGAAGGCGTTTATGTATAGGTCCATCGTTGTGTTCACCGGCCGGTAGTTGGGTGGCTTGACGATTCCTTTATCGGCATTCGTGCTTGTTTGTGGTTCTTCTTCTGTTATTGTTTGGTGGTATTCTTCTCTGGTAAAAGCTTCTAATGCAGATGTTAATCGCATTGTTCTTTTTTCTTCGCTATTTCTGTTGGTGATGGCGTCGAGTATTGGTGTTATGAGTGCTCTTACCGTACTGAATTTTGTTATTTTACCACTTGAGGTGTTCTTTTGGTTTGCCGCGTTGTCGTGTTGCTCATCTTTGCGCTGAGGCGTGACTAGCTCCGGCGGGTTAGGGTTTGTTGGGTGTGATGTATTGGCGTCGTTCTGGACGTTGGTCGCGGGTTGTGGTGTGTTTACAGAGGGGGGAGCAAGTAAGAAGCTCAGATCTTGACCACTGTTCTCATAAGTTATAATCTCATGGTGTTTTGAGGCCATGATACAGCCCATGTATTCCACGACTTCTCCTTTGTCGAAGCCTACTGCCATTGCATCCACACTGAAGGTTTTGGGGATGGTGCTGATGTTTTCTTCGCTGTTTTTTGCAATGCTTTGGAGGAGAGCACTAGCTTGCGCAAATTGGGTCAATTCGGCTTTCCTGATGAATATGAGTAGCATTTTATTGCGTGCCCGTATTAGCCGACATTCCGTGTTTCCTATCTGTATTGCGCTATAGGTGTTAAATTTTGATGATTTAAGTGTAGTTCTGCTAGTGCTTCCTTTTAATAGAACAGCTAGTCCTGGTGATATGGACACCCTATTTTTTCTGTCCACATGACAAAAGGCGATGCCTAGTCTTTCGCGATTTGTGGACATGAACAGAGCCACTGGGCGTGTTCTTAATCCTGGTGTTCCTGTTTCGCCGTTTGCCAGCATTTGATACTCGGTGAGTATTTGTATATGCCTCTGTGCAGTTGCTGTTGTTAGATCGGGTTGTGTTGGAGCTGTTGGTTGGATAGTGATATTAGACCTGGGTGTTTGGTCTTTATTGAGCGTGCTATTCCTCTGTGATGCTCTACGTATTATCTTTTCAACGTAGGTGAAGAAAGGTGGCCTTGTGTCATCAATGTTCATTATATTGTTTAGTTGTGTATCTTTGACCTGTACTCCTGTTATTATTTCAAGTTCAGTCCGCTCAGCTAGAAAGCGAGGGCAATCGTAGAGTATGTGCCAGATGGTTTCTTCGGTGTGGTCGTCGCATTCGCAGCTGGGGTTATCTTTGAGGTTAAATCGATGTAGGTAAGCTGCGATGCCTCCGTGACCTGTGAACGCCTGTACTAGGGTTGGTGTCAATTTTATAGATCTCACCAGACGGTAGTTGTTGGTGACATCTGGGTGGAATTTTTTGGTGACTACCCCTGTTGTGGAGCTGTTATACCGGTCCTGCCATATTTTGATTGCCTCCTCTCGAATAATCTTCTTTACGTATGACAGGGGCACTTTATCGTAGGATGAGGTGGGTGTTGTTGCCAGTGTTGCTCTCTTTGCTAGCTCATCGGCTCGTTCGTTGCCGACGGTGCCTGCGTGTGCTCTTAGCCAAAATAGCCGGATGGTTTTCCCTTGCATGCGGATGTCTTCCAAGTTTGCCCTTATGGTGTTGATCAGGGGTGTGATGTTGGTAGAGTTCATGAGTAGGTCAAGCGAAGATCTTGAGTTGCTTAGTATGTTGACTGTGGTGGCGTCACTATTTTTGACTTTCTCAATTGCTCTATGGATAGCGTATAGCTCTGATTGGCAGACCGTGCTGTAAGGTTCTAGGCGGAACAATGAGTAGTGGATCTCCTTTTCTTGCTCCCACCATGTTAGGGCAGCACCTGTTTTCCCCTCGGCCCCTTTGGGGGCCGGATATTTGGTGGTTGGTGATGGTTTGGGAGTCCATGTTCTCAAGGAGCTCGTATGAGATGGAAATGAGTTTGGAGGAGTGAGGTAATTCTTTGAATGTTAGCCTCATTTCGAGCTCTTTGTTCGGTGGCAGGTACTCTTGTGAGTGACCTTTCTTGGCTTTGTATAGGCTGGCGTGTTCTTGAACTCGTAGGTCAAGCGGCATCAATCCTGTGAGTGCTAGGGCTGATGTCAATAAGACTGTATGCTCTGCATATTTTCAGTGCAAAGCTACGCTGGATGGAGTTAATTTTCTTTTTGTTTGTTTCCAGCTCTATGGCTGGAATTTAACATTAAGGAGTTATCACTAGACCACGTGGCTACTTTTGCAAGATCCTCATTTAAGTTACGTTATAGTATCATCTATATTACTAGGTTTACACGAAATGTATAGTTGAATATCATCTGCGCAGATATGGACTTTACTATTACGGATATGCTTTACAACATCGGCGGTGTATAGTATAAAAAGTATTGATCCCAAAATGCATCCTTGAGGTACTCCTCGTTTCACTGGTAACTTATGCGAAGTTATGGAATTACCATCAGCATGATCTATTCTTATGCACTGCTAACATTTACTAAGGTAACTTATCAAACCATTGAATGGCTGTGAAGTGAAACCCATTGTAACAAAGCTTGGACAGCAGAAGGTTGATGTTAATACAATCAAATTATTTAATCATCAATTAGGAAGAGTCAAAAAATGATTGTTTATCATGTCCGGATCGTTAAATGACGATGCCAGTTCGTTGCTCTTGTCGGGAAACAATGTTTGTTTAATGTTTTTCCATATTGCATTTGATTTTTTATGTTAAATTTAAAATATGCGGCCTTTTCGTGATAAAGTACTTGGCTGACTAAGGATTTTAGTGACTTATAATATTTTTTCTTAGAATCGGATATAGTCTTATGATACTACGCGACTGCCCTATCACGTAGACTCATCATTAGTTTTATAGTGAGCGTTATCTGTTTAGGATCAGCGCCTTCTCAAGTAAAAAGAGCAATGTGTCGCCTGCGTGTGTGTAGTTATTACTTCGATTTCGTCTTATATTCAGTGCGTAATGAGCTACCGACTAGTCAACATTATATTATCATAAATTACTGTTAAACAAGGAATAAACCAAATATACAAATAGTTCGGAGTATCATTCCTAAGTCCTCGCGAGAAGACTTAGGAATGATACTCCGAACTATTCAAGCATTCATTATCCATAGGTAAGATTGATCTCTAACTATAAACGATTTATAGGGAGCATGCCCGTCGAAAAGTTTAGTAACGTTATAATTAAAAAATGCTAGCATGTCATTGATTGCGGAATGAGATTCCAACGAATACGGTGCAAATCATCACTAAAATCGTCCCTACAAATAGCCTTCGTGGGTCTATAAGTAACAGTCCGGGGCATCAGATTATACTTTCTAATATTAAACTAGCATAGCACAAGGCAATGGCCATGGAGTGTCCCTACTAAATCCAAAGTAACGCTTTTTGCCCGCAAGTCCGTACAAACTAAATCTATCAATGTTTCACTTGTATTTGTGAAATGAGTAGGAAAGGTTAAGTATTGCCACACAACCTGGCAATGTTGCCACTATTTTGGGCGCGTTGCCTACTACTAGTATATGATCTAATAAAATTTTGGTTAGGGTTTACATTCAATTAATTTAAATAAAATTAAATAATCTAATTAAATCGTTTATTTAAAATATTATTAAATACTTTTGAAACCTGGTTAAATTATCATAGAAGATACATTTTTTATATTTAGAGTTTCAAAGAATACAAGGAATGTATTTTATGTCAATAAAGCTGGTGATACAAGTTCCTTACGTACTTGTTATTCAACAGAAAACTTAATGATGGACGGATCTTTTTCACAAAGGAAGAAGAATTTTGTATTCAAGCAATCACCAAAATCTTTAAGTTTGGGTTCGTCGGGATCAAGCGTCGCACATCTAGTTGCCTTGTCCGTTTTATTACTGTTTAACCAGACGTTAAAGAGCTGACCAATAGGTTCACCTGAAAATTAAAACTACGTCAATTTGTTAATACGCAATACTTACATTATATGTTATTTTTTACCCTGTTTATCTGTCGGTCAGCGAGATCTACCTTTCTCCTTTGTTAAATTGCATTATTTAGTTTATTTCAAAGCTTATCATGTCGGCTAATGACAAATATAGAACCACAGTCTAAAAAGGTGTCAAGATAAAAATATATCTAAACCAAAGGATGTAAGTTTAGAATTATTTCGGATATAAGTATATAGGTTTCCTTTCAAACTGCTCGACTGAAAACCTAAACGAGAGCCTCTCCAAAAAGAATAATCACCACGCTTAGTATTTCTCTTTTATAATACTCTAAAAATCTTATATTAGGGATATTTGATTTTTAGAGGACTGAACCCATCTGAAACTCTTGGGTTCACCATCATTACAGCTCATATACGTCTCATGTGTGTATGTGCTGCTTCTTTCTCTCCCTATCATCTGATAATCTTGCTTGCATTAATATTGATGAACTACTGTTTAATTATAATAATTATCAATTATCATATAGATTGTAATTTGTTTAAATATCATATAATATAATAAATATTTCTGTGATGTTTGCGACATAAACAATTACTACAGCTTTAATTAGAGACTAAATGAAAAGACCTTGCGAACTTGCTTGTGTAATCATAAGAACTTTTGGAGACAGGTCACCTTACAGATCGGGTTTGATCGATTAGTTCGCCAACCGCAAAGGGGCCGACCGCCTGAGGGTGAAGCAATAAGACAATGTTGCCGGGGCGTTGAAGGGTGGTACCCAAAAGGATAACCCGCCAGGCCAGCCACGGAAGTCAAAGAATCGACACCAGTCGGGCCAATGGAGATGGGGAGGGAATACGGTGGTTTATGGGGCCGCGAGCCTACCCCAAAAAAAAGTTCTGGACACCTCCTTTCCAACATGTATGAGCTGAAACGGCAACAACGACCAATTATTAAAAGAAAAACATGTATTTAATGACGGAAGTTTACCGTGAATGCTTATCCAGTTGTTGGTTCCTTTCCAGTCCTCTATTCCTAGCAATACATAATGCGACTTCTCTTTAATAATATTACTGATGACTGCTTTAGCTTCAGATTTGTCGTTGATGATTGCCAAGTAAGCACCTTCGTCAATACACGTTTGATACGCCTCACCCCAATTTGACAGACTATTGTGGAATTTATAACAGCTACCTGTTGAGTCTATTAATTTGTATTCTGAAAATAATACTTATACCATCAGTAACCATTATCATTTTTTATTTTGGGCGGGCTATGGTTAGCACACACGCCGTCCGTTCGGGGCGCGGCAAGGGCGGTGGTCCCATAACCCACCGTATTCCCACCCCTTTAATAATAGTAATAATAATAGTTTAATTCAGACATAGAAACATCCATAATTCACATAATAAATTTGATACATTCATTTGTTAGTTTGTTAGTACATATATGAAATAATAACCATTTAAATTGTTAGTATTGTTAGTAATTTACTCTAGCTGAAACTGTACATATTAGTGGGTGAGGACAGCCACAGGCTCAGCTTAAGTTAACCTATGGTCAACCTCATGCACCAATTTTGAAATGGGCAGTAAAAACGTGCTGCAATTGCACTCAGAATGCTGCTGTCACTACTCCGTAGTCGATGTAGCAGTGAGGATGCTTTTTTGCGCATGATTGCCTGAAAGACCGCAACACACCCCAAAAAAAAATAGGCTTTAAAAAGTGTAATTTTCACGTCTCTACTGCATCGTACAAATCTGCGGGCTAGCATATTAGTCCTCACAGCTAGGGCCCTGCGCTCCCTCTCAATGTCTTTATCGTCCCTGAGGTCATTAGTTACTATATGGCCTAAATATTTAAACGATTCTACTTTCTTCAAGGCTAATCCATTAAGATACACAGGAGGAACATGACTAGGTTGGTATTTACCTGATTTAAAAACTAGTATTTCACTCTTTTTCGAGTTATACAATAATCCATGGGACTCCGCGTATTCCTCACATATGGACAGCAACCTTCTTAAGCCACGAATTGTGGGGCTCAGCAGTACCATGTCGTCTACATAGCTAATGTTAGTAAAACAAACTCCATCGATATAGCAGCCGACATGAGTACTGCTAAGCCTCTCCACAAGTTAGTTGACATATAGTTTGAACAGTAAGGGTGAGCTTAACCCGCCTTGCCTGACCGGATTGATATAGGAAATATCACACTGAGTCGTCGCGCTTGACGCTCGACCACGTATCCATCACGGCCGGTCCGTACGCCGTAATAAAATAAGGCTCATCACATCCTCAGTATGACATCCACGCCGTCCCGCCAGCGCTCTCTTTCACATCGATATTATCTGCATACTTTATCTTTTAAGATGCCCAGGGTGTAAACTGTATTCATACTCTGTCACCAGACAGAAACTTTCTTAAGAAGGAAATAAATACCTTTATCATATGTACCGCATTCAGTAAGTGCCACGTTTTTATTTTCCTTTTTGTAACACATGTACGGCATACGAGACGTACACGCTACAGGTGAAATACTAGTTACGTTCATAACAATGCATTGGCCCTCCTCTGGGTCCAACTTATTAATGAAGTCTGAAACCGGCATGTCATCTAGAAGAGCACCTGGAGGAAAGTGTCGTAATCGTTAGTATAATAAATACTTTTTTTTTCGTACTTCCGAGGTACAGGGCAGCTAGAAAACTCTATAACGGCTACAAGCTGAACTTTCATTTTTTGAGGGAATCATTGGAATTGAGGATGTTATGGAGGTCCATAAGCGAAGCTATCGGATATCTGTAATGAAAATATGTGAAATGGTAGGAGCACACTGTCGATAGTCTTCTGTTTAGACCGTGGGCTGATTCGTCCGTGGTAGTACTACACTCTCGCAGAAAACCAACCCTTGAGTAGTAGCAATTTTTTACTGCCTTTCTTTCAATGAGCGAGAAAGTATGAAGACAATTTTTTTGAGGGTGTTTACGTCTGGTAGGTTTTGATGATGCTATTAGTATCACCAAATTTCAATGCACGCATTCACCTTCCCTTTACTTTCTCCACAGTAGGTAGCACTTAGCATCCGGTGTGTTGTTTGTACGTTCGCCACCAACAGCAAAAAAGAAAATAATATTCAAATCGTAAACGAAACCGATATAGAAGTTTCGAATAATATCGGTTTGAGGCGGTGTCTGGAAAAGACATGTTATGATGCAGTCTATCAAATGTTAACTTAGAAATATTATGGAAGTATTTTCGGACATGTTTCATCAAGCGGCTGATGATTCGTCGCGTGATGTGGCCTGGCCATTGCCGCTTCAGCGTGCTAATTCTTCTTCCTATGTTGGTCATACCCGTTTTTCTACGGACCATCATTACTGTTCTTATCCTAATTACTTGGGGTCGACACTATATGCACCCTTTTATCATCGTGCATATTGCAGAAAGTTTTGGAAATAGTTTCATAATCGGCTGCCTCAATGACATCAACTATCCTTGGAAATGTAATTGTTGATCAGATGGAATCAGATGCAGTTGACCCAGGTAAATATAAAGGTTTTAGTTGTCTTTTACGACTCCCACAAGTAATGTAATACGTGGTATTATTTGTAGCGTGGTATCATACAGTACAATAATAGACCTCTTCCTAAATACTGACCTTCTGTAGAGGCATAAATTTTATTAATATATCTTGCTCTTATTCCTGTAAAGTATTGTGTAGGGTTGGCAGCTATTAGTTCTTGCATCATATTGCGCAGTTCAACGGTTGTAGGAGATGCCAGCACTGCTCCTGAAGTATATTGTGTAAATACATATATTGTAGCTAATGTCAGCATAATTAGGATCATTCCCTTCTGAATCGCATACGATTATTTGTGTTAAGCTGTTCGGTATACCGCTCGTCACCAGTGCTGTCATCCGCATAGCAACGCATATTCTTTATAGAGAGCATATCGTTGATATACAGGATAAACAACGTTCGGGAGAGTATACAGCCTTGTGGTACACCAGCATTGATGGTCATGGTATCCGGGAAGTCGAAAGAAGTCAGTAAAAAAATAATAAAAATAAACACACAGGCTTTTCACTCGCTGACTTTCTTTCCGAAAGTTCTTGGTGACTTTTCGATCCAATAGTAGTTCAATTATTATTTAATTAATTGGTAATGTATAAGTGCCCTTACGGAGTTTATAACCATAAATGAATTTGCAATTGAACTGTATTTACCTTCACTCTGGCACTGTTGGTATGCTTCATCCCATGTCGCCACCACTTTGTGTGTCGCTATCCATCCTTTGATACCCGAATGATATAAATATTTGCCGTAAACATCTGTTGAATAAAAACAAATTGTTAATTGAATTAATAAAAAAATAAACAGTACTGCACGTCATCAGAATTGGAAACTTAACCTCATAAATTTGTAAATATTTTTTATCAACGATTTACTATAAAATATGTTATTTACTGCGCTGTTTTACGAATACATTATCTACATTATATAAGCAAGTTTAGCCAGGTTATATATAATGGCCGATGTTAATACTTGACGCCCGACCTATATATATCATCATCACTTGACTACCTCCAAAGGGGTGCTGTTCGAATCGTCGGGATCCCAATCTCATGGACGGATCGGAGTCACTGGAGCGGCGGAGAGACTTTTGGTCACACTGTGTACTCTATCGGCTCTTTCATGGGGAGTGCTCTGAGGAAATGTTTGACTTGGTACCACCGTCACCGTTTTACCAACGTACCACTCGACACCGCACCAGGGTTCATCCATTTCACCTGGAAACGATATGGTCTTCAACTGTACGTTTCCAGCGATCATTTCTCCCACGTACGTGCAGGCTCTGGAATGAACTACCTGCTGCTGTTTCCCGAGCGCTATGACATGTCCTTCTTTAAACGAGGTTTAAGAAGAGTATTTTCTTCACGGTAGGCAACGGCTGTGCCCCTGGTATTGCAAAGTTCCATGTGCGGCAGGATCATTTACCATCAGGTGTGCTGCCGGCTCTTTGCCACCATCGGCAATAAAAAAAATCAGCCCGCTCTTATCCCAATTACTTGGGATCGTTGGAATATATCCTCTCCTTCTATATAGCCCTATAAGACGTCATTTCGGTGCTCACTCCCTGTTTATCCATATGACGCTTCACACAGGCCATCCATCTCTTTTTGGTCTTACCCTTAAAGCTTTCAACACTCAGACTTCCCTGAAACTTTCAACATTCACACTGCGGTAAGTTCTTATACAGGGAAAATATGGCATCCGTTGACCCGCAGACCGACATAAACCGAACTGGTTTTGAGCGATCTCACTCTCTTTTTGCACCTTCTCGAGCGTCAAGGGCTCGGTACCAGTAGTCGACCCAATGGCGAAGGCGAAGGAAATACATTGGATTATGGGGTCGCGCGCCACCCGTTATTGCCCCGAGTGGAATGGACGCCGTTTGTGCTGACCATACCCCGCCCAAAAAAAAAAAAACTTTGACACACTTTCATACTGTGTGACATGAGCTTTGTTCCTCGATAATTGCCGCAGTCTTGAATAAATCACTAGGGCACTATTGCGCCATTCGTCTGTATAGTAGCTGTATTTTAATACAACTAGACATTTCATTCCAACATTAATACGTAGACTTACTTCAATCATTTTACCCTATTTTTTTTTTTTTAAACTACAGTAGCTTTTTTCTTCATATATATGTACTAGCAACCCGCCCTCGCTTCGCTTCAGTTTCAGTCACCTTACCCGCCTTACCCTTAGAAGGCAAAAATTGACAAATGCTCTTTATTAATTTTTAGTGAAGAGTATTTGTCGTGTGATGACGGAATAAGAATACAATTCATCACCCCCTCTCCTACCCGTGGCTGTCGTAGGAGACGACTAAGGGATTATAATATGCATACTACATCTATGTAAGAGAAGAAAAGCTCGAAACTAAAACCTATGGCAAACACGTTTGACCAGTGTGGTGTAGTAGGTCATTTTCCCTCTCGTAATGAAGGAGGCTCGAGCCCAACAGTGGGATGTATAAGGGTTGAAATGATGAAACAAATGATGAACAAAGAGTAATGAAGCAAAAATTAAAGCAAAACGGATGACAAATTTTGTCTCCTCATACAAACTTTGCTACTGCGGTTAACCTCTTAGGGGTTGAATTCCAAAATATCCTTTCTTGGGTCCCTACGTCACAAAATAAAATTACGGTCAAAATTGCATGTTTTTAGCTTCAGTAGTTTCAGCTCGGCGTTAATGAGTTAGTCGACCAACTTCTTCATACCTATTTACACCCTTAGAGGGTAAAAATTAAAAAATGCTGAGATACGTGTTTATTTATTTTTACTAAAGAGTATTTTTGGAGAATTTGAAGAAAATCGATGTAGATTTTTATTCTCCTTATACAAACTTTGTTACTGCGGTTTAACCCCTGGGGGTTGAATTTTAAAAAATCCTTTCTTTGTAAGTTTCTACGCCACGCAAAGAAACTAATGTCAAAATTTTATGTTTCTGGCTTCAGTAATTTCGGCTCTGTGTTAAGTCAGTAAACTGACATCTTTCTACCTATTTTACACCCTTAGAGGATGAAAACGGACAAACGCTGAAACACGTGTTTATTTATTTTTATTAAGGAGTATTTGTGCTTAATTTGAAGACAGTACCTAAAGATTTTTTTTTCTTTCCATACAGACTTTACCGTTGCGTTTCACCCCCTCAGGGGTGACATTACAAAAAACCTTTTCTTAGTGAGTGTCTACGTCACAAAATGAAACTACGGCCCAAATTTCATTTTTCTAGCTTCAGTAGTTTCGGCTCACCCTGTTCCTTTATATGTATATTATTGTTAATGCCCCGCAACACCCCTTGCAGGTGGAATTTCGTAAAATCCGTTCTTAGCTGACCTCTACTCTACGAAAGGAATATTTCTGCCAAATTTCAAGTCTGTACGCCTTATGATTCCAGAGATATGGTGATGAGTCAATATATCGCTCGCAAAACCCTCCTCTCATGTATATATATATATATATAGAAGATATGTGTAGGCTTGGGTGTGTATGATTGTCTTAAAAGAGCCCAATCTGCCTAAAGAAATTTTTATTAAAATAATATTACCTTATAAATTAAATATAATATAAATAAGTAAATATATTGTTTTTATGACAGATAATAGAGTAGTAAAGATAAGATAACAGTTGTATATCAATCTAACTCCTCTTGATGCCGTCTGGTGAAGAATTATATTCCCAATTCTCAAACGTTTGCAATATGTGCGGTGTAAGAAGAGTAGGTACATATTGCATCGACACTAAGTAGTAGAAGATATGTGTAGGCTTGGGTGTGTATGATTGTCTTAAAAGAGCCCAATCTGCCTAAAGAAATTTTTATTAAAATAATATTACCTTATAAATTAAATATAATATAAATAAGTAAATATATTGTTTTTATGACAGATAATAGAGTAGTAAAGATAAGATAACAGTTGTATATCAATCTAACTCCTCTTGATGCCGTCTGGTGAAGAATTATATTCCCAATTCTCAAACGTTTGCAATATGTGCGGTGTAAGAAGAGTAGGTACATATTGCATCGACACTAAGTAATTGGGATAAAAACAGATGATTATACGAACACGATGATGGTAATGATGACCCAGAGCATGTATCGGCCCTCCCCTCTCCATTCTTGAGAGGGGTAATGGTTATGTCGTGGCGGGGTGGCGGGACTTCGCCGTTATTGGTCTCTATTTCTCCCCGAACCGGGTACTGGTGGAGTTTGAATTTTTCCTGGACTCCGTCAGTGCCGCGGTACGACGCCAGTTGCCGAGAAGAGTTGTAGTTCTCGGCGATTTTAACGCAAAGTCCAGGGTATGGGGCAACCCCGCCACGAACGCGAAGGGAAGGGCCGTCGAAACGTGGTCCAATCTCTCCAATCTGTCCCTCCTTAATAGAGGGACAGTCCACACTTGCGTGCGCCACCGCGGTGGGTCCGTGGTGGATCTGTCTTTTGCCACCCCTGGTGTCGCGCGTGAGGTGAGTGGTTGGAGAATCGATGAAGGGGTGGAGACTCTTTCGGATCACCGCTATATCCGGTTTGAGGTCTCCTCCCCTCCAGGACCACTAGGGCCCCGGCGCAGCAGAAGCAGTGGGCTTCCCAAATGGGCCATCGGTCAACTCGACCTAGAAATGGCCCGGGAGTCCGCTGTGGTGCAGCGCTGGGGATCAGCAGGGCAGCACATCACAGAAGTGAATGGGCTTGCAGGCCAATGGAGGAATATTTTGTAGGAGGTGTGCGATGCGGCGATGCCGAGTGCTCGGCGGAGGCCGTCGCGACGTCAAGTCTACTGGTGGTCGCCCGAAATTTCTGATCTTCGGGTGGCCTCCAATCGATCGCGGCGCGCCTACATCCGATGCCGACAGCGTAGGGACCGAGACGACGTCCTTGAGGGCCAGTTGCGGATGGAATATAAGAGGACGAAGAAAATTCTGCAGCTGGCCATCAGCCAGGCGAAGGAGAGGGCCCGCGAGGAGCTTCTTGTAGGCCTCGATAGGGATCCATGGGAGCGCCCGTATCAGAGAGCACGGAACAAGCTCCGTGCCTGTGGTGCCCCCATCATTGAGACTCTGGACTCGTCTCTCCTGTCGAGGCTAATGGGGGAACTGTTTCCGCACTCCGTGCGACATATTCCCCCCCAAATGGCTCCTCGGTTGGTGGTGGAGGTGGAGACACCTATTCCCCCCATCACTGACTTTGAATTAGAAGTGGCCCTCTCCCGACTTCGAGGAAAGAGAAAAGCGCCTGGTCCGGACGGGGTCCCGGGAGTGGTACTCGGCATCGTCCACAGAAAAATTAATAAGATAGAACGGCCATGTGGGCGGGGCAAGCGTGCCACAATTGCGATCAAACGGTCTTAATATTGACGAAATTCGTTTTACCGGTTCTTAGTTGCGCTCATATAGTGACCTTGAACGAAGCTCCGACAAAAAAGAGAAATATGCCGTCTTGCGCTGTTACAACGCGTCGAAAAAGAAGTCAGTTGCGTAGTTATAGTCTAAGAAGGCATTTATTTTCATCGTTAAGTCCATAAACTTATTAATTCAGTGATATTTCTTAAGTTTATGAAAGTATTATGTCGTTTATAAAGAAAAATTATGAAATCGCAAAAAGAGCCAAACATTATACATCGTCTGCTACACATGGATATCACCTTTTATTAGTCCAGCAACCGCGCAATGTACTGCGTTCAATGCGATATCAATAAGAACCGCCTTACTAGCGTGGTAGTATATGTTTTCATTCAAAACATTGACGTCGATACACGCGTATCGATAGTGCTGTCCAACATACTATAAGTTATCGATTTCAATAATTAGCTATGGGTTAATTTTATCATATAAATAAATATTTTTAACACTTTTAATTTAGTGATCGTTTTATATAATTATATTAACAATATTTAAGTAGGTATTTAAAAATCAATTATTCTGGTATACATTACCTACTTAATTTATCTTGTATATCTATAGTACATTCTTGTATATTTTCCGCGTGGTGACGGAGTAAGAATACAATTCACCACTCCCTATCTTGCCCGTGGATGTCGTAAAATACGACTATGGTATATAATATGCGCGTAACATCTGTGCAAGAGAGGGAAAACTTGAAATGAAACCCTATACCAACACGTCTGACCAGCATGGTTTAGTAGGTCAAATTGTCTCCCATTGTGGAGGAGGCCCGAGCTCAACAGTGGGTCGTATGTGGCCTGCGATGATGATGATCAACAAACTTCATAGTGCTCATTAGCACTCTTTAGTAATTAATAAAAAAGAAATAACAAAATAATAGTAATAAAATATCTATGTTCGGGACCAATCACCAAAGATAATTTTATTAATATACATATATATTAATAAAATAATTAAAAAATAAAATAATTTTATTAATATATATGTATATATTAATAAAATTATATATATAAAATATATATATATATATATATTAATAAAATTATCTTTGAACAAAAGATCTTACATTTAAAACTATGGATTAAGGCAACTGGTAGTTAACTAAATACCAACTAAATCTAGTACAATTTGTCCACAACATTTTGTAGAATACTAAAAAAAAAGAGAGCCGCCACTCAGGACGCCTGGCAGATGTGAAACATGGAAATTATTTTGTATAAGTATATATGCATAAAAGAAAACATTACGACAGGAACTAATATGGCATAAAGTATTAATAAAATATTATTTTTTTTTTTACCAAATACGATGATTTTTATTCAATAAACATTTATTTTCATTGGTAAACACTATAGGTATGCGAGCTCAGTGCGGCGAGAGAGATAGCGCAAAACATCGCGTCCCTCCGTCTCACTCGCACACTACTACGTATGTATACATATATAGCGTGGCGTTATCTCGCCACGAGCTGTCACGCCACGCCAACAATCAGGTTTACCCTCGCATATTCTATCATATAGCGTGACGTTGTATCGCCACGAGTTGTTTACGCCACGCCAACGATCATGTTCACCCTCGTCTATAGATGTTTCACATCAAAAAGCAGATCACACTAACGGTGCCAGATCACGAGTTATCTAATAGAGCAGCCATCACACTCCATGTGCAATGCAAATGTCTACATGTCACTCACCCGTGACCGTGTATATAGTTGATTGTATGAACCCGTATCCGTCCGGTGCGTGTCTGTCTTCAAACAACGGTGGGTACTCCACGTCAACGTACCCTGAAACAAATCATTTTTAATGAGATTCTATCAAAATATAAGGTGTTATATATATATATATATATATATATATATATATATATATATATATATATATATATATATATATATATATATATATATATATATATATAAGGTGTTCCGGAGGGGTATACAGCCCTCTTAAGGTACTGGTATACTCACCAGACAAACCAGGTGAGGTGGGTCCGTACTCTATCAGATGTATATAGAATGGAATGTGGAGTAAGACAGGGGGGGGTTAAGCTCACCTCTGTTGTTTAATATTTAGGATATATAGGTCAGCTTATTGAACAACTGAGCAGCACCCGTGTGGCATGTCATATAGACGGTATGTGTTTTAATAACATAAGTTACGCGGATGACATGGCGCTGCTCAGTCCATCGATAAGTGGGCTAAGACAGCTGATAAAGATCTGCGAGTCATATGCGGAGGTGCACGGCCTTAAATACAACTCAATAAAGAGTCAACTGATGGTATTTAAGGCCTATAAACGACAACCCCGCCATGTGCCTCCAGTATATCTGAATGGAGTGGCACTCAGTGCTGTACAAAGTTTTAAATATCTAGGTCACATTGTTACCAGTGAGCTAGATGATAATAGTGACATAGAACGTGAGCGTAGAGCATTGGCGGTGAGGAGCAATATGATTGCGCGCAGGTTCGCTCGATGTACGGCTGACGTTAAGATTACGCTATTTAAAGCCTTCTGTCAGTCGTTCTACTCGAGTGGCCTGTGGGTGTCGTATACGTGACGAGCCTACAACACTCTTCGCGTACAGTATAATAATGCGTTCAGAATGCTGTTGCGGCTGCCATGGCGCTGCAGTGCCTCGACAATGTTTGCCGAAGCACGCGTGGATGGCTTCCACGCAATTATGCGAAAAAAAGCGGCTTCCCTACTGCAGCGTCTGCGGAGCAGTCGCAATAGCATCCTGAAAACTATTGCGGAAAGACCGGATTGTCCTATCCAAAGTTATTTGATAAAACTAGTTATAGGGTTGTAATGTGTAAAATGTATCTAATTACTACTAACAATACTAACATAAAATATAAGCACATTATGTTACTAATACACTAACAAATTATGGATTGTATATCTGAAATAAATTTATTATTATTATAATGTATCTCCTTGTTCACGGGATCTTCCTAGGGAAGATACCCGGTCCTTTGAAAGGCTTACATGGGGATATGGATCCAACACGCAGAGGCCTTTGGAGAAATTAATCTAAAAATGGGATGGGACGTCTACCGATGACACTCCACGTCTGCACATAACACACGTGGACTGCCAACGGTAGGTGTAAAACTATTGTGTGATGATGGTATCTAATATATGATTATGGGTTTGTGAGGTTTGATGGATTGGATTAAATGAAACTATTGACTGAAAAACTGTCGTCTGCCTTCAATACCTTTATCGTCTTGAACTTTGGCAGACGGTGACTCGCCAACTCACTGAATGGGCCCCCCCAAACGGTCACCACAGGCACACAGGCCATACGGGCAACAGGAGGGCAACATTGGTGCAAGTGGCTTGGGGTGTCGAGCGGTGCAGCGCCGGTTTCACCATCGCAGTGGTTTCCCCGTAGTTATGCCCTCGAAAATGACACTTCCACCCCCGAGCATATAGCTCTGGCGACCCCTCTCTGACCAGCCGTTTAAGGCAAGCCAGAGTTGAGAATCCTGCGGGCACTCTTCGGTTTCCACTCCAGCCAGCCAATAAAGGCGAGCTGGATACGAGGCCCTGGCCAACTCTTTGGGGCACTCAGGACCGCAGTGTCGCCACTCACATTCAGCACGCCACAAGCTGCCCTTATTATTAATATTATTATAATGTATCTCCTTGTTCACGGGATCTTATTATTATTATTATTATATTAGTTGAAATTTTCACTCGACTTTTGTCGGATTTTTATAAGTACCCCGTCCCGTTGCCTACGGGAAAAGAGATATCTATATCCCCACTCTATTTCTTGTGTGTTGTGTGCGTGTTGTTGGTGTGGCTCTGCGGCCTCTTCCTCTTGTCCTGCCCTGTCGTGTGTTTGGATGCGTTGTTTGTTGCGTGTCTGTTCTGTGTGTGTGGCTTTCTTCTTGTGTTGTATACGTAATTTGTGTATTTGCTGTGTTCTGTGTGTGAGCTGTCTGATTGCCTCTTCTGCCTCTTTCTCCACTAACTGTTTCTGGTATGTCAGGTGTTGTGTTTGTATCCTGGGTGTTTGCTGTTAACTGCGTATTTTCTGAATGTTGGGTGTTTAGTGTTTGTTGTTCATTCTGTGCGGGTTCTTCTTGTGTGTTTGCGTTATTTACAAACACTGTATCTCCTAAGACTTTACTAATTATGGTTGTTGAGTGTGTGGCTGCCTGTTTTTGAAGTATGGTTATATCTATTGTGGTGTTTAATTTTTCTAAATATGTATTTATGCTTTTTGCTACTACTCCTGTTGCTCCTACGACTATTGGGATAACAGCCGTTTGTGTGTTCCACAGACGACTGATTTCTGTTTTCAAAAGGTGATATTTACTTAATTTTTCTATCTCTTTAGCTCCGATGTTGTAGTCTGACGGTACCGATATATCAATTAAAAATGTTTTATTATTTATTTTATCAATGTAAATTAAGTCTGGTCTATTGTGTGTCACGGTAATGTCAGTCTGTACAGGTGTTTCCCACATGATTTTGGTTGTGTCGTTTTCTTTTACTTGGGGCTGAATCATGGTTTCTTTCCACCATAAGGGTGAAACTTCTATTTTGTGCTTTTTTGCGAGACACCAGTAGACGTATTGTACAAGATTATTATGCCTTTTGACATAAAAAGTGCCTGCCAATTTTTCGCACCCGGAGATGATATGTTGGGCTGTTTCGTCTTTTACGCGACAAAGTCTGCACTTTCCATCCACTGCTGTTCTTAATATGTCCCGCTGGTGTTGTAATGTCATCACTGCCTGATCTTGTATTGCAAATACTGCAGAAACTATTCCCGGTGATATGTGTTGTTTATTGATCCATTTGAAAGAGAGTTCTGTGTTTATGTTGGCCTGATCTAATACTTTTTTAGGAAATTGTCCGTGCAACTGCTTAGCTCGCCATGATGTGTTTTGTGTTTTAACTATTGCCTGTTTTATCTCTGTGTCTGTATGTAAATTGTCTTGTGGTAAGTGTAATTCTTGTTCTATTTCTCGTGCTTCCTTTATAATTGAATATGTATCCCTATTAATGTCATGTTGTACTATTGCCTTGATCATGTCATCGAATTCCGTCTTCAAATATTGTTTATATTTAACTATTTGTGTTTTGTACATATATTCTATGTTTATCAAGCCCCTTCCGCCTTGTGCTATCGGCAGGTATAGTCTTTCGACTTCTGCTTTCTGTTGGTCTGCTTTTTTAATTGCTAGTAGTTTTCTGGTTTTCGTATCTATTTTCTTTAAATCGGTGATTTTGTAGTTTATAATTCCAAATGAGTAGAGTAATACTGGTATTGCATATGTGTTTATTCCTTTTATAATATTGCGGGCGTTGAGGTGTGTTTGTATTAGTTTTTTAACTCTTTTAATGTATTCTTTAGTTATTTGCTCTCTAATTTTGCTGTGTTCTATTTTTCCTGATTCGTGTATTCCGAAATATTTGTAACTATTTCCTACTTCAACTTCCTTAAATTTCTCCTGGCTTAATAGAATATGTCCTTCCCCAGTTACAGTACTTCTGTGACCTACCCTAATGTGAATTACGTTACATTTATCCAATCCAAATCGCATCCCTATGTCGCTAGTAAATATCTCTACACTGTCTAACAAAACTTTAAGATTACTTTTATTATTTGCGTAAATTTTGAGGTCATCCATATAAACTAAATGATTTATCCAGAAACTATCCTTGAGTTTGTATCCTTTCAATTCGTATTTATTAAGTATAAAAGAAATAGGATTTATTGCTAAACAAAACAGTAATGGTGAGAGGGAGTCGCCTTGGAAGATGCCGCGCTTAATATAAATCGGTTCAGTAGTTATCGACTCATGAGAGCCCCGAGCTGTCATTATCACCTTCCATGCTGGCATTGACCACTTCAGAAAGCTTTTGATCACAGGTGGACATTTATAGATATCAAGTACTTTGAGTAGCCATTCATGGGAAACGGTATCAAAAGCTTTCTGATAATCAATCCACGCCATACTCAGATTCTTTTGGGCTTGATGTGCGTCCTCCAGTATTGCCTTATTTACCATCAAATGATCTTTGCACCCTCTAGCTCCGCGTCGGCGTCCTCTTTGTTCTATTGTCATTATATTATTTGAATCGCAGTGGCTGTACAGTATATCTGCTAAAACTGACGTTAATAATTTGTATATACTAGGTAAACATGCTATTGGTCTCCAATTTTTTGGTTCTTCTATGTTGCTATTTTTTGGTATCAATATAACCTGGCTAGTGGTAAACCATTCTTCGAGTGTTTCTTGTCCTGTGATTATTTTGGTGAATAACTGAGATAGATATTTGTGTGTGCTAGTGAGGTATTTTAGGTAATAATTTTGTATTTTGTTTACACCCGGGGTCTTCCAGTTCAGTAGCTTCCTTACGGCAGTTTTTACTTGTTCTATTGTAATTTCTTCTATGTTTGTTGTATCTATTGTATTAGTTGATCCTTCTACTTCTTTTATCCAATTAGCTTGTGTGTTGTACTTTGTAGGTTTTGATAGTATTGACGTCCAAAATTCTTCTATTCCTTCCTTAGTCGGTAGTTTGATATCTGTGTTATTATTGTTTCCTAAGCTTCTATATAATTTATGTTCATTTTCGGCAAATAACTGATTGTGTTCTTTCCTGCCGCTCATTTCTTCATATCGTTTTATTCTAGCGGCTAATGCTTTTATTTTTTGTTTGATGGTTTCGGCTGTGTTATTGTGGTCGTTTTTCATTTTTAATATTATATTTTTCGTATAATTTGTATAATGACTTACGGCACGGAAACGTGGTCCCTAAATGTAGGCCTCATATCAAGGCTCAAAGTCGCTCAGCGTGCTATGGAACGGGCTATGCTCGGGATTTCTCTGCGAGATAGAATCCGGAATACAGAAATCCGCAGAAGAACGGGTGTAACCGACATAGCACGAAGAATTAGCACGCTGAAGTGGCAATGGGCAGGCCACATCGCTCGACGAACCGACAACCGCTGGGGAAGAAAGGTTCTCGAGTGGCGACCACGCATCGGACGACACAGTGTAGGACGCCCCCCCACTAGGTGGACCGACGACCTAGTGAAAGTTGCTGGGCGTCGTTGGATGCAGGCGGCACAGGACCGCACATTGTGGCGCAATATGAGGGAGGCCTACGTCCAGCAGTGGACGGCAATAGGCTGAAATGATGAAAATGATGATAATTTGTTCTTTATATTTATCATTCTGCGTGTTGTTATTCCTCTTTTAACTTCTATTAACTGTCCTAACTCTTTTCTAAGTTTTTCTATTTTATTAGCTATACGTTTCTTCCAGGGTGTATCGGTTTTAGGTTTTATTGTATTTTTGGGCATGAAAGGTGTTTGATTGTTGTTAATTATTAGTGTTTTAGCAGTTGCGTATATTATATGGTTTATGGATATAAGATCGGTGTTAGTTGTTAATAGGTTAGGTATGTATTTGTTAATAATGTGTAAGTTGTCTATGAATTGTTTGTTTATTATTATTATTATTATTATTATAATGTCTCTCCCAGTTTCACGGCTATCTTTCATATTGTTTTAAAAAAAGGGAAGATACCCGGTCCTTTGAAAGGCTTACATGGGGATATGGATCCAACACGCAGAGGCCTTTGGAGAAATTTAATGTTAAAATGGGATGGGACGTCTACCATTGACACTCCACGTTTGCACACAACATTCGTGGACTGCCAACGGTAGGTGTAAAACTATTGTGCAATTATGATATAAAACCAGATTATGGGGTTGTGAGGTTTGATGGATTGGATTAAATGAAACTATTGATTTAAAAACTATCGTCTGCCTTCAATACCTTTATCGTCTTAAACTTTGGCAGACGGTGACTCGCCAACTCACTGAATGGGCCCCCCCAAACGGTCGCCACAGGCACACAGGCCATACGGGCAACAGGCCATACGGGCAACAGGAGGGCAACATTGGTGCAAGTGGCTTGGGGTGTCGAGCGGTGCGGCGCCGGTTTCACCATCGCAGTGGTTTCCCCGTAGTTATGCCCTTGAAAATGACACTTCCACCCCCGAGCATATAGCTCTGGCGACCCCTCTCTGACCAGCCGTTTAAGGCAAGCCAGAGTTGAGAATCCTGCGGGCACTCTTCGGTTTCCACTCCAGCCAGCCAATAAAGGCGAGCTGGATACGAGGCCCTGGCCGACTCTCTGGGGCATTCAGGACCGCAGTGTCGCCACTCACATTCAGCACGCCACAAGCTGCCCTGCGGTTTTATTATTATTATTATTATTATATCGCCTATTTATCTATATAGCAGGTTATGGGGCAATTGTTCAAGTGTGTTGTAGTTTAACGGTCATAAATCATAATTAGAATGTATATAACACAACAAAACAAGAAAACATAATAGTTATAGTGATTAGAAAAAATGTGTGTCTGAGAGTCTATGCTTTAAATGTTACGTATTATGTAGGCATGTACAGACACGATACATGTACGCATATAAAGCTTCGACAATATGAATAGGTATGAATTGCGCAAACGGTTCAATACTAAAGCAGGTACAAAAGCGATTCGTCAACGGTCATTGGCCGATCAGCTGATTTAAAGCGAAATCTATCTTACTTATGCGAACGTAATCATTGATTTATTCAATTTCTAATGAACATTTAATAAAGTACGAATATGTTGCAGATTAATAAGTATCATTGACTTTATACATTTCAATCAGATTTACACGAAAAAGCGATGACAAAATTGAAAACTTTACATGTGTCTAATTCATTAACGAATTTTTCCTTCAAAATTTTTTCATGTGTTCCTTCCACCATTGCCTAACTCCCGTTTAACCAGTTGCCCCATCACCTGATACATTCTGTATATAATCAGTTAAGTCTACTGTTAAGCATAGAGTTTAATAAGAATGTATTAATGTCATAATCGCCACGCTTGACATTAGTGATATGGCGATCGCAATTGGTGTTACACGTTCGTGCACGTGTTTTTTTTTTGTTTTTTTTTGTGGGTGGGCTGCGGTCGGCGCGCCTCCGCACCACTCCGTCCGGGTCGACAGAGAGGCTTAAGCACGCAACTCCCGCAACTCACCCGAAAACCACGTCGCCTTCGTAGTTGGGCCGACCACCGGAGCAGGGTTACTTGACATCAGTGGTCGGCCCGACTGAATAGCCCCTATTGGGGTATCCTCCCATCGACCGATGTCCCCCCCTCGGGGAGGACGTCGGTCTTTCCTCACGCGGTCGGCCTCTCGGCGGGTGACGGACTAATCCCCGGTCACGTCACACGCGGCCTCGGCTAGGTCGGCATGAGACGCAGGTAGTTGCGCCTACGCCGCCCCAGTCGCCGGCGGCGGATCTCCTCATCGAGGCTGCGCTCCTCGCGCAGGCGATCCGCCGCCTCCTTTCGCGAGATCACTGTCTCGCAGAAGGCTGCGACCGCGTCCCAATTCCCAACGCTGTCGACCATAGCCCTAGCGATAGCCGGCAACGTCAGGTCTGCAGCGATGATTGTGACGAGTTCACAGCGCTGCACTGCCCAAGCCGCGCAGGCCTCGAGCGTATGGCGCGCCGTGTCCTCGTCGCAGTGGTGGCAGGACGGTGTACTCTCCCTCCTAACGACCTTGTGCAGGTATTTCGCGAAGCACCCATGCCCCGTCAAAACCTGCACCAGTCGGAAGGAGAGCACCCCGTGCCACCTCTCCCACCACTGCATCAGCACCGGCCGGAAGGCCTCCACGGTTCGCAACCCGGACCGAGGCCTCTCCAGCCGGACTGCCCAACGGGCAATGACGTCTCCTCGGCGGGCGTCGATGCGCCAGGCGGTGAGCTCCCTTAACGAGATCACACCGCCCTCCGCTTGCACCCCCGTCACCCGCCGATGCAATCCGGCGAGCATTTCTCCCTCCAGGTCCCACGGGGGAGTCCCGGCCAATAGGCACGCTGCCTCCGTCGCCACCGTGCGGTATCCGCGTATGGCCCTGATCGCCGTGACCCTCTGTGGTCGCCACAAGAGGGCCCTCAGACGGACGGTCAGGGACCCGCCCACACCGGTGCGCCGTACAAGGCCATCGACCGGATGACCCCCGCGTACAGCCGTCGGCACGCAGCGCTCGGTCCGCCCACGTTCGGCATAAGCCACGATAGGGCGCACGCCGCGCCGGCGAGCCGTGGAGCGAGCCTGCGGAAATGCTCCCGGAACCACCATTGCCCGTCGAGCACCAGGCCCAAGTACCCCATATGGGCCCGGATGTTGATCTCAATCGACTGGACGGTAATCGAGACGCCGATGGGAGGTCTCATACGGCGCCCATGGAACAAGAGGGCCTCCGTCTTGTCCAGGGCGACCCTCAACCCCAGCGCCTCGATCCGCCTGACGACCTCTTCGGTGCCTGAGGTCGCCAGGCTTACCGCCTCTTGTAGCGTCCCACCGCGGGCTGTGACGAGCGTGTTGTCGGCGTAACAAATCACGCCCAGCCCGGGCGGGAGGCTCCCCCTCAACGCCCAGTCGTAGCCGAATTATCAGGTGCTTAAAACTAGTAGGTGCGTACGACAACTGTTAGATGCTTATTAATATTATTAGATATACACGATTATCAATAGGTGCTTACGACTATTGTTAAGTGCTTACGAATATTAGTAGGTATTTACCACCATAATTAGGTGCTTACCACTGTTGCTAGGTGCTAACAAATATTAGGAGATGCTTACGACCGTTACCACTACTGTTAGGTGCTTACGAATATTAGTACATGTTTACAATAATTGTTATGTGCTTACAACTATTGTTAGGTGCTTACGGTTATTACTGGGTGCTTATGAGTTAATTAAGTATTTATTTATACACTCTTGGAATGCTAGGAATTGAATGTCACATCAAGCAATCTCTTCGGCACCCCGCATCATCTAATCAGCTCGTTGTAGGTGGACCAATATATCTCTCCACTGTGGAGGGGACTTACAACCAGTTGTTGCACCATCTGATGGTCATTAACTAATTACCTTCAAGTCTCGAGTTCTGCGGATGTTCGTCACAGCACGATGGGTGCTGACATAGAGGGCTGTTTGTCCGACAGCAGGCCAACTCAGATATACAACGGCCAGTCGAACAGTTCAATTTGTCTGGACCTGGGGAGAAATGTTTATCAATTACACGCATTTTTTTTCATGCTGATACAATTATGCCTTAAAACCAGTTTAAAAATAATTTTTGTTTGTTTGTTTGTTTGAGGTAATCTTGGAAACGGCTGGAAGGATTAAGATAATATTTGACTAACAAGTAGCTGTCTATATAAAGAGTAACTTAGGCTATATTTTATTCCGGTATTCCCACGGGAACAGGAACTATGCGGGTAAGGCGATTGAAACCGAAGCGAAACGAGGGTGAGTTGATAGTCTACCATAAAAGTCTTGCCGGTCTGTCCGCTGTAGTACCACACTGAGCAGAAAATCAACGTCCGAGTAGTAACATTATGTTACTGCGCTTCGTTCGGTAAGTAAGAGAAAAAAAACCACAACTTTTTGAGAGTGAAAAATTTTTGTCTGTCTTATCTGTTTGTTTGAGGTACTCTTCAAAACCGCTGGATGGAATTTGATAATATTTGACTACCAAGTAGCTGTCTATATAAAGAATAACTTGGGCTATATTTTAGTGTTCTAGACGTTATCTCAAAAGTCTAATAGAATTTCGTATTTGCGTCACAAGTTATTCAAGGTCAAAGGTCACATAAATCAATTTCTTATGATTATCACGGTTATAACTGTTAGTTATAGCGTCTATATAAGAAGTAACTTGGGCTATAGATTATTCCGGTATAGCGTACCCAGCCCGCTTCGCCGGGCTAGATTTTGCTTTATCTTATTTAAACAATAAACTTACATCATTAAATATTTAATTGAACTCTAAATAAAAACTGTATTTGACAGTTCAAAAAGCGGAGTGCTCCGATCGTCACCAAACTACAGGATAACTCGCCAGGTCAATCTAGAGATTCCCTGAAAGTTGCATTGAAATCGGTCCAGCCGTTTCGGAACCTATATAGAACATATCCACCCACACACTTTCTCTTTTAGGTACATATATAGATTCCCGCGGGAGCTGTGCGGATAAGGCGAGTGAAACCGAAGTGAAGCGAGGGCGGGTTGGTAGTCTATCATGTGTTAACATACGTGAGCAGATGTGTTGTGGGCACATGGGTGGCGCCTCGTCCTCCCCGCGCTCGCAGTCAGCTCGCCCGTCGCACACGTACTGCGTCGCCATGCACCTCACACCGCACCAGAACGTACCGCGGCCACAGTACTTCGGACCTGACAAACACCATATTACAATTACAGACACGAAAAAAATAACGATACTTTTAGGTATCGAATACTTGTCTTTCGATACAGATACTTTTGTACTCGATACTTTCTGTTCAATACTTTTACTCGATGAGTACTTTTAAGCGTATCGAACGAATTGTAGAAAGTATCCGTGTTAAACTTGACCTTACAGCTTATGCTTATAATAACGCCATCTAGTTAAAGCGTAATAAACCTTCTAAAAAGTGGCTCGACATATTTTAATCCATGCACATAACATCTGTGCAAGAGAAGGAAAACTCGAAACAAAACCCTACACCAACATGTCTGACCAGTATGGTATAGCATAGTAACCTAACAAATCTAGTATACTACCACCGATCCGGTGGTAGTATACTAGATTTGTTTGTTAGGTTACAAATTAATAAATTGTCATAATGATTACTAATAATTTTAATGTTTAGTCATTTCTAACCATAAACAACAATTTTTTCATATAGAATCATTTTTTTCCTGTACTGGCAATAAATTTGTATCAAAATGTGGGTAAAAATTTAATAATTAATATCTATAACGGGTAGATATAAATTTCTGTAATAACGATTATTTGTTGGATGTGAGACATATTAGTCCGCCCATGAACGCTGTAAAATGTTCGAAACGTCGGGCAATCAAAATCAAATACAAACGCAAAATACGCAATACAATTTAAAACGAAAAAATCAAATTCAAGAAGGTAGATAGATTCATGTAAAGTATGACAAAACGTCTCACCCTTGGACTGCACCAGTATATACTTGGTGACACTGAACGGTGGTGCTGAACACATGTAATGCCCGCTGTCAGACTCCTGGATCTGGTCCCTGTACAATGTACTGCTGGCCGCAGGTCCTGATGGCTCCACCTTGAACGGCCTGGAAACATACATCACACACATTTATTTGAGAGGCAATGAAACGAAAAAGCGACAGCATCAAAAGAGCATCATTCAATCAGCATCTTGCCCGTGGATGTCGTAAAAGACGACTAAGGGATATAATATGCATATAACATCTGTGCAAAAGAGGAAAAACTCGAAATGAAACCCTATACCAACATGGACAACATGGTATAGTCAAATTCCCTCCCATTATGGAGACCCAAGCCCAACAGTGGGACGTATGTGGGCTGCGATGATGATGATGATAACATTAATAATAAGATACTTTTGTATTTTTAAAATGTTTTTTTGAAGTGACACTCCTTTAGAATCGTTTTGATTTCAAACCGGATGCAACGAAAAAAACGACAGGTAAGAGACACGAATACAAAAATGTGTAGGATGAAGCCGGCAAAGAATGAGACAGAAATATATATACTAATTTAAATTATTTTTAAGTCCGTCTATAATTCATGGATTAAAGGATGAGGGATGAGGATGAAGGATAAAGAAGTTTCACTTCTGACATGCGTACTTTGCACGCACGCTTTTTTTTTCAAATGACGGTGTTCAAATATTTTTAACACGGTTGCGACCTATAAAAAGAAGATGGTGACTGCGTCTAGAGTCTGCGATCCGACGTTCCCGTCATCTGCTCGATGAGGCGGCTGATTTCATTACGATCGTTCAACAAAAAGTACGGTGGGTACGCCCACTTTGCCACCAGCGACGCCCCAAGCCAAGGTCCGTTCCCCACATGGGGAGCTCTCGGGCGATGTCGCTTGACGCTTGCCCAGGTTGAGTGCCATCAGCGCTCACCCACAGTTCAGGCAAAGCTGTAAAATCCAGCTAATAACAGCTTTACACAGTTCAGTCAGTCAGTTGTAGAGCTGTTAAGCAGTAAGTTTTCTTTTGTTTCATTAAATTTGTATCAAAATGTGGGTAAAAAAATTTAATAATTAATTCTGTTGCGGGTAGATTTAAATCTCTGTAATAACGACGACTTGTTGTACGTGATACATATTAGTCCACCCGTGTACATGAACACTGCAAAGTGTTTGAAACGTCAGGCAATCAAAAATCAAATACAAACATGATTAAATCCATAACAATAGTTTTATTTATAACTAACAAACCCCTTGGCTCGGTATCAGTTGCCTTACCCGCATAACTTTCCGTGGGAACACCGGAATAAAATATAGCCTATGTTAGTCAGGGATAATGTAGCATTCTAATGGTGAAAGAATTATCAAAATCCGTCCTATAGTTTTTTAGTTTATTCGTAACAAACATACAAAAATACAATATTTCCTCTTTATAATATTAGTGTAGATGTGTAATACCCTCGCAAACATCAGAAAACATTATGAGTGCCATGTTCGCCTATAATCGATTTTTTTAACTATTCGTAAAGTTGGATTTACTTGTACATAATAAGACAATTAAATAAAGGTCAATAACAACTAAAACAACAATGTGGTCGTTTTAATACATTTGACTAAATCAAAAATAAAACAATAATTACAAGAAATAAAATGACCTTTTCCTTTGGTCTCAAAACTACAATATAAAAATTTAAATTTAAAATGTAAAATATAATATGTAAAATAATCGATTAATTTTAATATTAAAAAAATCGATTTATTTAAAATCGATTTTTAATATTTTGATAATCGATTATTAAAAATCGATTATAAGAAAAAATAAACGATTAATATAAAAATCGATTATTTTTTCACGTCTCTAAACTGGCTCACCATGTGGGTTATACTACCCTCAGAAGTGGTAACATATGCGCTGAAAGTGAAATAACCTCACCTGTCCAGGGTACTGTTCTCGGAGACATAGTTCCAGACGAAACGTCGTTTGCCGCTGTCACCTCTCAGCTCGCACACGAGGGTCAGGTTATCGTTCACTCGACGGACCAGCACATCAGTCCACTCCGGCTCACCGAGGGTGTACAGCACCAGCGACGGCGATGTGAGATCACCAGTGCCTGAAGCAATCATGTCAGGGTACGGTTATTACATTCAATTCATTTGCTAGTTAAGGGCCTTCTGTGTGATGACAAATAATATTGTTACGATCTTGAAAATATTCAGCATAATTATATCATCTATAAGTGTGTGTTCCCAGTGATGACTTACGGCACTGAAACGTACTCCCTAAATGTAGGCCTCATTACCAAGCTCAAAGTCGCTCAGCGTGCTATGGAGTGGTCTATGCTTGGTATTTCTATGCGATGATTAGAATCCAAAATACGGAAATTCGTAGAATGGGTGTGTTCATAGCATGAAGATTTAGCATGTTGAAGTGGAAATAGGCAGGCTATCGTTCGATGAACCGACAACCGCTGGGGAAGAAAGGCTCCCGAGTGGTGACCACGTATCGGACGACCCCCACTAGGTGTACCTACGTTCTTGGGCAAGTTGCTGGATGACGTTGGCACAGGACCGCATTTTGTGACGAAAGATGGGGGTGGCCTACGTCTAGCAGTGATCGGCATTAGGCCAAATGATGTTGGTGGCTAGCTCTAACTTTCAAGGAACAGTGACGAGTCATGGTTTTTTTTTGTAACTATCAATTTTATGGAAAGGAACGTTATTATATTAAAGAAATTAATGGTCCAAAACAACTATTATGTCGCCTTATCGTCGTGCCTCTGGCAAAATTAGGGGCTACAGCTGGTCAGCCTCGACAATAATATTTATTCCAACTTATTTCAATAATATTTATTCCAATTTATGTAGCCCAACTTTCTGAGGGTGTTTGCGTGTGGAGGGTTTTGATGGTGCCTTTAGTATCACCGAGCCTCAATGCACGCATTCACACTCCCTTCACTTTCTTCGCGGTAGGCAGCGGCCTTGTAAAGGTCCATGAGCGGCAGCAACACTTATCATCAGGTGTACTGTTTGCTCGTTTGCCACTGCTTGCAATAAAAAAAAAAATATTTTATATGTATATTGTTTTAGGTGCACCCAAAATCTAGAGGTTGTTGACAAAAACTCTCTAAGTGGTGACAGAGTAAGAATACAATTTACCACCTATCTTGTAGCTGTCTTAAAAGACATCATCATCAATTCAACTTAGTCCAACTGTTAGGCTAGAGCCTCCTCCACAATAGGCAGGTAATTGTTATGTTAGTCAGATGTGTTGGTATAGGGTTTCATTTCAAATTTTCCTTCTTTTCCATAAATGTTATATGCACATTTAATGCTTTAATCGTCTTTTACGACACCAAACTGTATTTTTACTCCATCACTACAGCAATAGAGGATATATTTAAAAAAATTTAAAAAAAATTGATTGTTTTGTTTTATGAAACTACGGTAATATTGAAACTTTTTCACATTACAAAAAAAAATTGCAACATTTACATTAAACACTGATAAAAACAAACAAATATCGTGCAGCACTGGCACTAATGAGTAATAGTCTATACACTACACAATCAGCTGATGCGAACCATACGCGCCGCCATATTGGCCTCGGCTGCTCTGTGAAGCCTTTCACTTTACCCCATACTCCGCGGACGACCGTCACGCGACATGCAATAGATGGACGAAAAAGTTTGAGGCGATGTGATAAAAGTTGGACTTTAAAAACAATATAATATCTATGCAAGAGAAGGCAAAACTCTATATCAACATATCTGACTAGTATCATATAGAAGGACAATTTCTTTTCTATTATGAAGGAAGTTCGTGCCCAGCAGTAGGACGTATATGAGCTCAAATAATAATGAATACAAACATCAAACACTACGATTTTGTTTGCACGTCGAAAGACAGACTACATCTAGATAAAAACAACTCAAACGGTCTATAAATAAATTATCAGTTAAGAATAAATTAAACACAAGTTTGACGCAATAATTTATGCAGATATTCAATGATGTCTGTGTACATATTATAACGATAAAGAGACGGAACAAACCGGTTACTACACAAATACATTTCTTTTTTCTTTAAAGATAGCACCAACTACTTGGAGTAAGGTATCATTGTACTGCACAGATGGTGTAGTAATTAAAATATTGACCAACAATGCCAGCGTCATGGGTTCTATTTCTATTCAGGACAACACTGTGCAATCTGCAAATTGTTGTGGAATTGATGAATCGAGTCTGTATGTTATTTGTATCTGTTAATTATATGTTTATAAAGTCACACCGCACATACAGGGATTATTTCCTTAGTGCAGAGTGTTGTCTTTTAACATGTTAATGGACAGTACCGCCTGTGGACATCAAGATATTCAAAATTAAAACATTAGTACGCCCATTGACATTCAATTTTCAACTCAAAATAAGAATATTGTGGTGACAAAATAAGAATACAATTTACCACTCCCTACCTTGTATGTGGATGTTGTAAAAGATGATTAAGGCATATAATATGCACATAATATCTGTGGGAGACAAGGTAACCTCGAAATGAAACCCTATACCAACATGTCCGACTAGCACAGTATAGTAGGTCAAATTCCCTCTCATTGTGGAGGAGGCCCGAGCCCAACAGTGGGACGTATGTGGGCTGCGATGATGATGATAAAATCAATACAGCTCTAGTCGTATAATTTTCGAGGCAATTATATGGAATAGCAAGTTGTACTGTCACCAAAGATTTTAGACTTTCTACTGTCACTACAGAATGTTCACTACGCCCGTAGACGTTGTATTTCAATACAAACTGTACAGTACTATGCCCCTGTGACGTCCCAACAATGTATGAAAAGACTAAAGAGTACTGACTCGACACCCTCAACCTGTGAGAGGCCCCCCAACCCTCAATCCATAAATCTATACCAATAAATAAAATTGGAGTGTCTGTTTGTAATGTCAAAATAATAGGCTCTTTTCATGCTCACACGGTTATTTGCACAACACCTATGCCTAAAATACAGATAAAAAAATTTTTGTTTGTCTGTCTGATAGATAGATAATCTTCAAAACGGCTGGACCGATTTCAAAAATTCTTTCACCAATGGAAAGCTATAACACCAGGGAGTAAACTAGGCTATATTTTTCCCAGTATTCCCACCTAGTTAGTTATTACCGTTATTACAGTTATACCTAGAATTTTTTCCTCAGTTATAGCAAAATTTATAGCTTCGTTTAAAGTGGATGGGTCACGGCATCTAACAACCGTTGCCAATCTTGAATCGAGACCCATCATAAACCTATTTAGGGCTAAATCTTGCATTGTGGCTACTCGGCCCGATAATTCGTCTTTTTCCTAGTAGGAATGGAAATATTAATTTCGGTAAGCAGTTTAGCTAAGCAAGACTCTATTCTCAAAGAGTATTGGCTGATATTTTCATTAGGACCCTGTTTACAAGTTTGGAGGTCAGCCAGCAAATGAGCGTAATGTTTCCTATCGCCGAATTGTGTTTTAAGGTAGTCTTCTAATTGGGACCATTTTGTAAATTCTTTTATGGCGCATACCGATTCGGCTTTGCCAGTAAGCCTACTTAAGATGTATTTAAAGAGGATATCTTGCTGAGAGGTAGAAGCTAAGTTAATTGCATTTCTGCAATTATTTAAAAAAGGTATCAGGGTGTCCCTAGAGCCGTCAAAAGTTCCAATAAATTTAATAAGTACGTTTAAATCAATTTCCGACATTTTGGATGGCGGTTCCTCTACTTTAACTTCTGTATGTTTAGACATAAACGTTAACAAAAATAAGTTATAATAGAAGTCGGGGTTATAACTAAGTTATTAAAATATTCTTAAAAGATGCACAGTGACTCGGATGCAGGACGGTGTTATCAGTTTCTAGAAAGCGACGCGTGGGCGGCAAGCGGTAGCTCGACGATGAAATAACTTATTGTAACTGTTATTAAATAAATCTCTACGGTGTATGTTCTTATAATTAAGATATTTAAATATAAATGGTAAGTATATAATAAGTAGCATTAAAAGCTTCTAAATGTATACGAAGTACAAATATGTAAAAATAAAACGGGTTACGAGTCACGGAAACTATGAATAATCACAATAAAAGTTTATGACTCACAGGAATAGCTGCAACATTATCACCTTGAAGTCACTCGATGTTCCAGTATGAGATGGTAGTAGGGTCCAGGCTTTCTTCTTATGCAAAACTCAGGATACGGTGATAGATGAGTAGTAACTGTAGTAGCGCACGGTGGTAGTAGTATGTAGTAGAATACAGCGACACCAGAGAGTATGAGAAGTCTCTTCAGGGTGTAATGGGTTTCCACCCAATAGCTCGGTAGGAAAGAGTCTTGAAACAGCGTGATACAGTGGATTTTTTTTAGTTCAGAGTCCGGTAGATTTTAATTATTGTTCACTGGTCTTCTCAACAATTTTAGCAAAATTTTTTTTTCACTGTCACTAACTTTCGAGGCGTTCCGAGGATTTTTTAAAAATCCCTTAAGCTGCCACCAAATGTTATTCGGGTTCTTGAAGATTAGTTTTTAAAAAAAAAGATTTTAATGGCACAGACACATTTAATATATTATAAAATTAGTACAATGATTTTTAATTACAAATCGACCAGCGCGAACGGGATTTGTGACCGGACTGATGGATATGTGGGATGCGCGGGAGGCGAGAGCCTAGAAAATGATGATGCAGCAGGAAAGAGGAAAGCTAAGGAAAACAGGGAAGAGTTATAGTTATAACAGTACGCAGTAACCTTGTACAGTACGGAACGGTTCGGCGCAGGGAGCCATTTGGCTCCAATTGAAATGCTTCATATTTTGTGCGCGGAGTTACCTTCTATGAGTTATTATTCTTAAATATTATTTAAACGAGGTTTATGAAAAACAATTTTCTCACGATTCAATGGAACTCTCAAAAATGTATTACTGACAGTTCACTGACAAGTGACTCTTTCACTTCTATGGCTCTCCAGAACGAATCCTCAGACATATCTATATCCAGAGGATATTTATTGTTATAATATTTTCATTTTATTTTTGGGAGAAAAGAATGTCGAAATAAAACCCTGTACCAAATCATCGGACCAACGTGATACAATAGGTCAATTTCCCTACCATCGTGGATGAGTTCTACGACGAAAGTACGATGCTGTCACATAATTTGCAGTGAGGGATACCTCATCAAGGATTTAAAACATCATCAGTAAGTGACTGAATGTTTCACTTCGATGGCCCTCGCGACGAAATGTTCAGATAAATACTTTTTTTTTTTGTGGCAACTCATGATGCTTCTTTCACCGTCCGATCCGTACGGGGTGACTAAAGGGGTTGGCGATCGAGCCCATGGCCGGCCGGGTGGCCTACCTTCAAGCGCCAACTGGGCGCGCCACCAGTACCCGACCTTGTCATCAGTGGCCCATCCAGGCTTCGGATATGCCTTTTTTTTGGGGTGGGTCGCGGTCGGCGCACTCCTCGCACCACTCCGTCTAGGGCGACAGAGGGGCGTAAGCACGCACACCCGCAACCTACCCGAACACCACTTCGCCTTCGTCGTTGGACTGACCACCGGAGCAGGGTTACTTGTCGTCAGTGGTCGGCCCGACGGAATACCTCCTAGTGGGGTACCCTCCCATCGACCGACGTCCCCCCCTTGGGGAGGACGTCGGTCTTTCCTCACGCGGCCGGCCTCTCGGCGGGTGAGGGGCTAGTTCCCCGGTCACGGCAGGCTTTAGATATACCTAGAAGTTACTTACAGCTTGTTGTGCTGTAATACGAAAAAAAAAACGGAGAACTATACTCGTTCCAACCATTTATTTTACTTTTGACACATGCTTTAGGACGTAACTGTTTCATTATACGCAATTATTAACTTTGAAACGAGTGAACAGAGAAATATATAAACTGCCCAATAATATTTATATATCTTAATTATTACCTACTAAATACATTAATATGCCGTAAATAGCTCTATTCATAAAATTTAAGTGATAATTCATTTCCGTTATAAAAAAAGTTACGTTCTATCGCATCTAGTGACAGGATCAAAAGTATTCGGTGCAAACTAATGAATCGCAAATAATCGATTACACTTATTTGCAGTTAAGTCAGCTGACAACTGAGTTTTGAATTGTTGTAATAGACAACACGTTAAAATTGTATCAGGGAGATATAAAAAGCTTCTCATCATACCTATAACATGAAATAAAACAACCAAAATATTTTAATATTATTTTATTATAACGAATCGTCGGATTCATCATACGAACTCGAATCGTCGCTTGAATCATCTGCAGTGTTTATTATTAACTCTTGTGTAGGTATGTTGTCAAATTTAATTTCCCGATCCCAATCAGAGAATATTATATTTTTTGTCTTGTTGACGACACTCGCCCAGTTTTCAGGCGTCACACTAGCACATGCATTTTTTAAAACTTCAAGCATTTTATTTGCTGTGAAAGGAGGAGTTGTATTGTTTCTTGCGGCGTGTCCTTTGACTTGTGCCCAGATCATTTCAATTGGATTATATTGACAGTGGTACGGAGGAATTCTGATTACAACATGCCCATATTCTGCTGCCATTTCGTCGATGACATACCGTTTTGGCTGCTTTTTACTTTTTAATATTTTAAGTAATTCTACTTTTAGTAGGGATTCGTCCACATCTTCCCCATTATCACGAAGCCAGTTTATAATCTCGTGTTTTTTGTTGGCCTGTGTTGGCATTTTATTAATTTGGCGAGAGTGATAGGGTGCATTATCAATAAATATTGTTGATGGCTCTTCAAGTGATGTAAGCATTTCTCTGAACCACTTTTCATACACGTCCGCATTCATCTCCTCATGATAGTCTCCTGTTTTTTTTTATTTGAACGCTAACAGAGCGTCTGGTACAAATCCCTTTGTAGTTCCCGCATGGCAAATGATGAGGCGTTCACCTTTCCCCATTGGCGCTGCAGAAGTAGAAGCAGCAGTATTGTCAGTCCAACCTTTTGGTATGGAATGATTGGCATTGAGCCAAGTTTCATCTGTGAAAACGACATTCGACCAGTCTTCTATTTTCTTCGCTTGTCTTAAAAATTCACAGCGAGACAAGGCTATATCACGACGTTCCATTAAAATTTTTCTTTTGTCGGATTTCTTATACAAGAACCCGATTTGGTGCAGCACCTTTGACAAAGAAGATTTTTGACCACGAAACAAGCCACAATTTCGTAGAGACGCTACTAATTTTTTCAAAGTAGGAATCTCTTTGCTTGTGTAATAATTGTATATATGACGACGAATAGCATCAGTATCAAAACTGTCAATTGCTGTCACTTTACGGGGCTGACGTTTTTTCTTAGGCGTAGATAGCTTGTTCTGTTCAATACCACTACTATCATAGGCTTCTTTAGTGATTTTCGCCACCGTTGGAGCACTAATACCTAATGCTGCTGCAACACGGTCTCTAACTTGGGTTACTGGTATAAGGCATCCGGCATTGCGGCTTTCCTTTTCAAAAAATTCACGAAGACGCAGCACTAACTCTCTGGATTGTCCTTTAAGCACCATACCTTTCGGCATTTTGCAAGTAAAATCTTACTGGGAGGAACGATACGCTCGACTCAATCAAAGTAAGAACAATGAAATCAATACGGTGGAATATAAATACTCAACACAGCGTATGAAAAATATGAAAGAGCACTCAGCGAACAGAAATGTGACTAGCACGGGAGTCTTGTTGCGAGTGACAGACAACACAACAAAATGGCGTCGCCGGCGCGCCGTTCAGTGTTGCCAATTCGGCTTAAAAAAGGGGTAGGCTGGATGAGAAAATTAGTGATTTACTACCGCAGACGAGGGCGCCATTGTCTCTAAGTAAAGTTTGGAGCAGCGGACCCCGCTTAATGGAAAAATGCTTCATAAAGTAGTTATTTTTTATTTTGCAAAGTACAAAGTAAAATATTTTGGGAGGACTGAATTAGTGGGTATGCAAAAATTAATGTGCCCAAATAACAAATATATTTACAGAAGTGAAGTTTTTAAATAATATGAAATATGTATTTAAGCAAAAATAAAATATCCGTGTTAAATCGATTAAAAGTTCTTCCTGACTAAAATCGATTATTACAAAACATAGTATCAGTAATACATTGGTACAACACTAATTGATCAGAATTCGACCTGCCAAAAGTAAAATAAATGGTTGGAACGAGTATAATCATTCCTTAGGAATAGTTTTGAGAAGTGGTTTCACTAGGATTAACTTAATTACGGTTATTTGCACGACACCTATGCCTAAAATACAGATTAAAATTTTTTTGTCTGTCTGTCTGTTTGTTCCGGGTAATCTTCAAAACGGCTGGACCGATTTCAAAAATTTTTCACCAATGGAAAGCTATAATATCAGGGAATAAACTAGGCTATATTTAATCCCGGTATTCCCACGGGATAGGGTACTACGCGGGTAAAACGATTAAAACCGAAGCGAGGGCGGGTTGCTAGTTTCTAATAAAGTGACCTTTTTTTTTTTTGTGGGTGGGCTGCGGTCGGCGCGCCTCCGCACCACTACGTCCGGGGCGACAGAGGGGCTTACACTATTTCTCCTACCACTGCGTAAGAGTTACGCTCAGCAATGACACAAAGATGTAGCCACAAAGGCAAATTAGTTAATAAAATTAACTCACTATTTACAGAGCACAGTATAAAGCACAAACATAAAACTACTCGTAACATTGTACACAACACACAGCTACACTACATACAGAAGAATGTTTGAATTGTGATGTTTGATAATACTTTACTGGTGATAATAAAGTATTGCGTACTAACTTGAACTTTTGAACTCCGCTATGTTATCAACTGAAATGATATACGAAGTACAATATTAATAATAATCATCGTCTCAGCCCATACACGTGCCACTGTTGGGCTCGGGCCTCCTCCACTATGGGAGAGAAATTGACCTACTATACCACGCTGGTCAGACATGATGGTATTTTTTTTTTGGGTGGGCTATGGTAAGCGCACACGCGGTCCATTCCGTCCGTGCCGCACTAAAGTCCCCGGTCTGGTCACACGCGACTCCGGCTAGGGCGGCATCAGGCGCAGGTAGTCGCGCCTGCGCCGCCCGAGTCGCCGGAGGAGCTCCTCTCGCACACGATCCACCGCCTCCTTCCGTGAGATGACTGCCTCACAGAAAGCGGCGACCGCGTCCCAGTTCCTGACGCTGTCGAACATCTCCCTGGCGATGGTCGGCCGGGGAGTTCACGGTGCTTCCCCGCCCACGCGGAACACACCTCGAGCGTGTGCTGCACCGTGTCCTCGTCGCAATCGCAGTGGTGGTGTGCTCTCCCTCCTGACGATCTTGTGCAGGTACTTGGCGAAACAACCATGCCGCGTCAGCACCTGCGTCAGTGGGAAGGAAAGCACCCCGTGCGTACTGTTACAACCCTACATTGTTGCCAAATCGGCTGACACAACGAAACGGCCTCCCAGCCTTAACTATACGCCATAGGTTTCCTGTCAAATAAAAAGAGCCAAGCCTTTAGTCGAGATCAACACGAGAGAGTAACACGGTTCACAATAATTCTTACGCGTGCCAGACTCCTTCTAATTCTTTCTAGTTCTATAAAAGTTTCTATATAAGTGTTTGTTTGGATATATATGTGTTTTTTTTTTTTTTTTTTTTTTTTATTGCAAACGGTGGCAAACGAGCAAACAGTACACCTAATGGTAAGTGTTGCTGCCGCTCATGTACCTTTACAAGGCCGTTGCCTACCGCGAAGAAAGTGAAGGGAGTGTGAATGCGTGCATTGAGGCGAGGTGATACCAAGGGCACCACTAAATCCCTCCACACGCAAACACCCTCAGAAAGTTGGGCTTCCGGCTCTCTCGCTCACCGAACGAAGCGCAGTAACAAATCGCTACTACTCAGACGTCAATTTTCTGCGAGAGTGTGGTACTGCCCCGGACGGACCGGCCCGCGGCTGTAGACAGATAACTGTCGACAGTGTGGTCCTACCACTCTTGAATAAAATGTGTGTGATATTGTATCACTTGTGAATAAAAGTAGTTTTTTTAAAAAGACTATTACAAGACCTCGCGTTACAAGTGGTGGCAGCTTAAGGGATTTCTAAAATCCTGGTTACGCCTCTGAGTCTGGAAATCCAAACACCCAGTTCACGACTCACGACGTCCATCATATCCAAAGCGCAATACGCCGCATCTACCATTCCTGAACGAAAATAATAAAGCAGAGAAGATACCACACGAGTCCTGTAAGAAAACTGCTGTGCTGTGGACGAGGTGACGATGTCCATCCTTATACTCGCCATCGATACATACAGTTAGCCATACAGTTTACTGTGAGTTATTATACTATTTCATATAAACTATTAGAACCCAAATCAAAAGTGTAGCAATGTGCCGAGACAACCGACAAGCCGTCAAGTCAAAACATCCTACGTCGACGTCGATTCTCAGAATCTCTTATCTACAATTGTACTGCATTCTAATTCCAAGCGCTTATATTTTGTTCTATCATACAACTGCTTATTTTATACACTGTATTTTGTCGTCTTGTGAACATTGTACTATTTTATATTTATTTTGTAAAATCTACACTTAAGCGTTTAGTTTCAAAATGAGTAAAGCAGAGAAGGGAGCCTATATGAACGTCGACCTAAACAGTCTATTTAAATTTATTAAACCTTATAACGGCTATAGGCAAACTTTAAATTCCTTCTTAACTAACTGCAATAATGCCTACGATTTAGCCAATACCGAACAACAGCCAGTTCTATTCAAATATATATTAAGTCAGCTGCAAGTCAAAGCGGAAATTGCATGTTCCGTTAAAGCATTTACCCACTGGGACCAACTAAAAGACTTTTTAAAAACCCAATTCTTCGACATTATTCACACCTCCTAGCTGAACTTCAAGAAAGTAGGCAAGGCATAAACGAAATCGTTAGCCAATTCGCGTTGCGAATTGAAGAATGCTCGTCTCAATTACTAACCGATATCGTTCTTGCGAAATCCAAAGAAACGCCGGGTCGCACCGCAGCAATGGAAGATCTAGCCTTACACCACTTCTTGATAGGTTTAACTCCACGAATCTCTAACATAGTCAGATGCAAGTCTCCCAGAAATCTAAATGAAACAATCGGTTTTGCCATTTCCGAAGAAAAATCCAAAAACTCATGTACAAGCGTAATACATCGAACCCACTTACTTCATTACAACGTCGCTATCCTGAAAACTATAGAAGTGCGAATGTAAATAACGTAACATCCCAAAATCAATTCGAAAAAATTTGCAGATATTGCAAAAATAAGGGTCACGTGATAGAAGAATGCCGCAAGCGAGCCTACAACAACAACCGCTTTAGACAAGAAAACTCTCAATATCCAAATCATTCGCGTTTTGTAAATCGCCAACAACCTCGCGTCCATATGATGGACGAGGAACAAACCTTTACCAATGAGAACGTACCCGATCAAGGCCAGATGGTTACTAACGAACATTTAAACGAATAAAGGGCTCCCGGTGGTGTCTCGGGAGACCTCAATATCAAAACTCTACGAACCCTTATATCTATGACACCAACGCTGTATCCACTGTTTCAAACACAAATAATGAATCCACTGTATCCACTGTTTCAAACACAAATAATGAATCCACTGTACTCACTGTTTCAAACACAAATAATGAATCCACTGTTTCAAATACAAATAACAAATCCACTGTATCGAAATCAAATACCGATTCTGCCATATCTACAATCACACCATGCTCGAAATCCGTAATAAAAGAAAAGGAAGTCAGAATTTACGAAATGACTCCAAATTCGAAGAAACGATACTTACCCCACGTCACTCTAGAAACTCCATTAAGTAACCGAAGTCTCACCTTTCTAATTGACACCGGTTCTTGCGTTAGTCTAGTAAAAAGAAATTCAATTCAATATATGCCCAGTTTAAAGAAAGAAATCATTCAACTGAAAGGAATAAATACTAGCGACGAAACCGTATCCACTCTCGGACACTTTCAGTTACAATTATTTAAATCAACGAATATATTATATAACTTTCACGTAATCGAAGACATCTATCTAAATTACGACGGAATTATAGGCACAGATCTCCTAAACGATCTCGACGGAATTATAGATTATAACCACAATACTTTACAAATTCGCTACATTACAATCCGATTAAAATATTTTCAACCTGTTTACAAAGTCGCACCTCGCTCCGAAACCATAATCGAATGTACAGTTGCTAATCCTGAACTCCGAGTAGGAGTCACTTTGGATCAACATATTTCCGATTCACTGTTAATTGCAAATTGCATTGTAGCTGTTAAAGACAACAATCGGGTCAATGTCTCGGTAGTAACTACCTCAGAAAAAACAGTTACAATAAACTCGGATCACCATCATCATCATCATCGCAGCTCATTTTATTGCGTGCCCGTATTAGCCGACATTCCGTGTTTCCTATCTGTATTGCGCTATAGGTGTTAAATTTTGATGATTTAAGTGTAGTTCTGCTAGTACTTCCTTTTAATAGAACAGCTAGTCCTGGTGATATGGACACCCTATTTTTTCTGTCCACATGACAAAAGGCGATGCCTAGTCTTTCGCGATTTGTGGACATGAACAGAGCCACTGGGCGTATTCTTAATCCTGGTGTTCCTGTTTCGCCGTTTGCCAGCATTTGATACTCGGTGAGTATTTGTATATGCCTCTGTGCAGTTGCTGTTGTTAGATCGGGTTGTGTTGGAGCTGTTGGTTGGGTAATGATATTAGACCTGGGTGTTTGGTCTTTATTGAGCGTGCTATTCCTCTGTGATGCTCTACGTATTATCTTTTCAACGTAGGTGAAGAAAGGTGGCCTTGTGTCATCATTGTTCATTATATTGTTTAGTTGTGTATCTTTGACCTGTACTCCTGTTATTATTTCAAGTTCAGTCCGCTCAGCTAGAAAGTGAGGGCAATCGTAGAGTATGTGCCAGATGGTTTCTTCGGTGTGGTCGTCGCATTCGCAGCTGGGGTTATCTTTGAGGTTAAATCGATGTAGGTAAGCTGCGATGTCTCCGTGACCTGTGAACGCCTGTACTAGGGTTGGTGTCAATTTTATAGATCTCACCAGACGGTAGTTGTTGGTGACGTCTGGGAGGAATTTTTTGGTGACTGGGCCCTGTTGTGGAGGTGTTATACCGGTCCTGCCATATTTTGATTGTCTCCTCTCGGATAATCTTCTTTACGTATGACAGGGGCACTTTATCGTAGGATGAGGTGGGTGTTGTTGCCAGTGTTGCTCTCTTTGCTAGCTCATCGGCTTGTTCGTTGCCGACGGTGCCCGCGTGTGCTCTTAGCCAAAATAGCCGAATGGTTTTCCCTGGCATGCGGATGTCTTCCAAGTTTGCCCTTATGGTGTTGATCAGGGGTGTGATGTTGGTAGAGTTCATGAGTAGGTCAAGCGAAGATCTTGAGTCGCTTAGTATGTTGACTGTGGTGGCGTCACTATTTTTGACTTTCTGAATTGCTCTATGGATAGCGCTATATATATAGCTCTGATTGGAAGACCGTGCTGTAGGGTTCTAGGCGGAACAGTGAGTAGTGGATCTCCTTTTCTTGCTCCCACCATGTTAAGGCAGCACCTGTTTTCCCCTCTATTTTGCTGCCGTCCGTATAGTATATTTAGGGGCCGGATATTTGGTGGTTGGTGATGGTTTGGGAGTCCATGTTCTCAAGGAGTTCGTATGAGATAGAAATGAGTTTGGAGGGGTAATTCTTTGAATGTTAGCCTCATTTCGAGCTCTTTGTTCGGCGGCAGGTACTCTTGTGAGTGACCTTTCTTGGCTTTGTATAGGCTAGCGTGTTCTTGAACTCGTAGGTCAAGCGGCATCAGTCCTGTGAGGGCTAGGGCTGATGTCAATGAGACTGTATGCTCTGCATATTTTCAGTGCAAAGCTACGCTGGATGGAGTTAATTTTCTTTTTGTTTGTTTCCAGCTCTATGGCTGGAATTTAACATTAAGGAGTTATCACTAGACCACGTGGCTACTCTTGCAAGATCCTCATTTAAGTTAGTTATAGTATCATCTATATTACTAGGTTTACACGAAATGTATAGTTGAATATCATCTGCGCAGATATGGACTTTACTATTACGGATATGCTTAACAACATCGGCAGTATATAGTATAAAAAGTATTGATCCCAAAATGCATCCTTGAGGTACTCCTCGTTTCACTGGTAACTTATGCGAAGTTATAGAATTACCATCAGCATGATCTAACATTTACTAAGGTAACTTATCAAACCATTGAATAGCTGTGAAGTGAAACCCATTGTAACAAAGCTTGGACAGCAGAAGGTTAATGTTTATACAATCAAATTATTTAATCATCAATTAGGAAGAGTCAAAAAATGATTGTTTATCATGTCCGGATCGTTAAATGACGATGCCAATTCGTTGCTCTTGTCGGGAAACAATGTTTGTTTAATGTTTTTCCATATTGCATTTGATTTTTTATGTTAAATTTAAAATATGCCGCCTTTTCGTGATAAAGTACTTGGCTGACTAAGGATTTTAGTGACTTATAATATTTTTTCTTAGAATCGGATATAGTCTTATGATACTTCGCGACTGCCCTATCACGTAGACTCATCATTAGTTTTATAGTGAGCGTTATCCATAGGTAAGATTGATCTCTAACTATAAACGACTTATAGGGAGCATGCCCGTCGAAAAGTTTAGTAACGTTATAATTAAAAAATGCTAGCATGTCATTGATTGCGGAATGAGATTCCAACGAATACGGTGCAAATCATCACTAAAATCGTCCCTACAAATAGCCTTCGTGGGTCTATAAGTAACAGTCCGGGGCATCAGATTATACTTTCTAATATTAAACTAGCATAGCACAAGGCAATGGCCATGGAGTGTCCCTACTAAATCCAAAGTAACGCTTTTTGCCCGCAAGTCCGTACAAACTAAATCTATCAATGTTTCACTTGTATTTGTGAAATGAGTAGGAAAGGTTAAGTATTGCCACACAACCTGGCAATGTTGCCACTATTTTGGGCGCGTTGCCTACTACTAGTATATGATCTAATAAAATTTTGGTTAGGGTTTACATTCAATTAATTTAAATAAAATTAAATAATCTAATTAAATCGTTTATTTAAAATATTATTAAATACTTTTGAAACCTGGTTAAATTATCATAGAAGATACATTTTTTATATTTAGAGTTTCAAAGAATACAAGGAATGTATTTTATGTCAATAAAGCTGGTGATACAAGTTCCTTACGTACTTGTTATTCAACAGAAAACTTAATGATGGACGGATCTTTTTCACAAAGGAAGAAGAATTTTGTATTCAAGCAATCACCAAAATCTTTAAGTTTGGGTTCGTCGGGATCAAGCGTCGCACATCTAGTTGCCTTGTCCGTTTTATTACTGTTTAACCAGACGTTAAAGAGCTGACCAATAGGTTCACCTGAAAATTAAAACTACGTCAATTTGTTAATACGCAATACTTACATTATATGTTATTTTTTACCCTGTTTATCTGTCGGTCAGCGAGATCTACCTTTCTCCTTTGTTAAATTGCATTATTTAGTTTATTTCAAAGCTTATCATGTCGGCTAATGACAAATATAGAACCACAGTCTAAAAAGGTGTCAAGATAAAAATATATCTAAACCAAAGGATGTAAGTTTAGAATTATTTCGGATATAAGTATATAGGTTTCCTTTCAAACTGCTCGACTGAAAACCTAAACGAGAGCCTCTCCAAAAAGAATAATCACCACGCTTAGTATTTCTCTTTTATAATACTCTAAAAATCTTATATTAGGGATATTTGATTTTTAGAGGACTGAACCCATCTGAAACTCTTGGGTTCACCATCATTACAGCTCATATACGTCTCATGTGTGTATGTGCTGCTTCTTTCTCTCCCTATCATCTGATAATCTTGCTTGCATTAATATTGATGAACTACTGTTTAATTATAATAATTATCAATTTTCATATAGATTGTAATTTGTTTAAATATCATATAATATAATAAATATTTCTGTGATGTTTGCGACATAAACAATTACTACAGCTTTAATTAGAGACTAAATGAAAAGACCTTGCGAGCTTGCTTGTGTAATCATAAGAACTTTTGGAGACAGGTCACCTTACAGATCGGGTTTGATCGATTAGTTCGCCAACCGCAAAGGGGCCGACCGCCTGAGGGTGAAGCAACAAGACAATGTTGCCGGGGCGTTGAAGGGTGGTACCCAAAAGGATAACCCGCCAGGCCGGCCACGGAAGTCAAAGAATCGACACCAGTCGGGCCAATGGAGATGGGGAGGGAATACGGTGGTTTATGGGGCCGCGAGCCTACACCAAAAAAAGTTCTGGACACCTCCTTTCCAACATGTATGAGCTGAAACGACAACAACGACCAATTATTAAAAGAAAAACATGTATTTAATGACGGAAGTTTACCGTGAATGCTTATCCAGTTGTTGGTTCCTTTCCAGTCCTCTATTCCTAGCAATACATAATGCGACTTCTCTTTAATAATATTACTGATGACTGCTTTAGCTTCAGATTTGTCGTTGATGATTGCCAAGTAAGCACCTTCGTCAATACACGTTTGATACGCCTCACCCCAATTTGACAGACTATTGTGGAATTTATAACAGCTACCTGTTGAGTCTATTAATTTGTATTCTGAAAATAATACTTATACCATCAGTAACCATTATCATTTTTTATTTTGGGCGGTCTGTGGTTAGTACACACGCCGTCCGTTCGGGGCGCGGCAAGGGCGGTGGTCCCATAACCCACCGTATTCCCACCCCTTTAATAATAGTAATAATAATAGTTTAATTCAGACATAGAAACATCCATAATTCACATAATAAATTTGATACATTCATTTGTTAGTTTGTTAGTACATATATGAAATAATAACCATTTAAATTGTTAGTATTGTTAGTAATTTACTCTAGCTGAAACTGAACATATTAGTGGGTGAGGACAGCCACAGGCTCAGCTTAAGCTAAACCTATGGTCAATCTCATCCACCAATTTTGAAATGGGCAGTCAAAACGTGCTGCAATTGCACTCAGAATGCTGCTGTCACTACTCCGTAGTCGATGTAGCAGTGAGGATGCTTTTTTGCACATGATTGCCTGAAAGCCGTCTGTACGCGCTTTTACAAACATCCCGACGCGCTACACCGCCACGGAAGGCCCAACAGCATTCTAAAGCCGTTATTATATTCCGTACGCAGGCCCCTGTAAGCTCGCTGTGTGTAATTTACCCACAAGCCGCTCGAATAGAAAGACTGGCAGTAGGCTTTAAACTGCGATTGCGACGAGGACACGGCGCGGCATATGCTCGAGGCCTGCGCGGCTTGGGCAGTGCAGCGCTGTGAACTCGTCGCAATCATCGGTGCCGACCTGACGCTGCCAGTGATCCTGACAGTGATCTCACCGAAAGAGGCGACGGATCGTCTGCGTGAGGAGTGCAGCCTCGATGAGGCGATCCGCCACCGGCAACTGGGGCGGCGTAGGCGCCTACCTGCGCCCTAGCCGAGGCCACGGGTGACGTGACCGGGGAAATAGTCCGTCACCCGCTGAGAGGCCGACCGCGTGAGGAAAGACCGACGTCCTCCCCGAGGGGGGGACGTCGGTCGATGAGAGGGTACCCCAAGTAGGGGGTATACCGTCGGGCCGACCACTGATGTCAAGTAACCCTACTCCGGTGGTCGGCCCAACGACGAAGGCGACGTGCATCGTGGGTGGGTTGCGGGAGTTGCGTGCCCCTCTGTCGCCCCGGACGGAGTGGTGGGAGAATAAGCCTCTCCACAAGTTAGTTGACATATAGTTTGAACAGTAAGGGTGAGCTTAACCCACCTTGCCTAACACCGCATGCCAACTTGTACTCGTCTGAGAGTGCACCAGACCATCTCACATGGTTTTTCTGATTGGCATACCAGTACTTGACAAGAGAGACGGCCTCCGCCGGTATACCCGCACTACCTAGTTTGTTCCATAGAAGGTTATATGCGACTTAATCAAAAGCTTTTGATAAATCCCTGAAGCACGCGTACACCGGCGTCCTTCTAGCTGTGTAGTACCTGACAGCATGCTTTAAGTTCAAAATAGCACTTTCAGTTAAAAGCCCTGCCTTAAAACCGAATTGGGCATCATGTATATCCACTATTTTTGTGAATTCCGCATTTAACAGGCTGTCAAGGACCTTGGCCACAGTAGTAGCCAGTGATATAGGTCGGTAGTTAGTCGTACCCGTCTTATTTTTTAAAACAGGTACAATAGTACGCATAAGAGGCTCAGGTAGATATGAATGAGATATACATAGATTAAACAATATAGACAACATATTAGGCAAATTCTCGCCAGCATATTTGAAATGTTCGATACTGAGGCCGTCATAACCAGGCGATTTGCCACATTGTATATTTTTAATAACATTAGCGACAGATTCTGAAGAAAAATAGACACTGCGCTTCGATATGGCGGCCCCCGCATCGCAAACATTCATTGTCCTAGGACTCAAGGACGATTGGACCGTAAAATGTTCTCTAAACATATTTGCAATGGTTTTGTGGTCATTAAAACCGCCGACGGTCACCGGTAGGCTCGTTTTAATATTTAAACTATTAACATTTTGCCAGAAGTTATTGAACTTTTTATTCATGTGATTAGAAACTAAAGAATTCATTTTTATCTGTTCTTGTCTATTTTGGCATGACCTTGATCTAGATTTAAATACTTTTCTTGTTTCTAACATTTCACGATACAATATGCCACTAGTGGGCTTACCAGCTACTACCTGCTTATTAAATTTAATTCGAGCGTCACGGTGCGCGCCAGCAACGTATTCATTCCACCCAGTAACATGAAAACGTTTTTATTTATATTATTTCTATGTTTACAAGTCGCTATTGCCGCCTCTGTTAGTATAGAAATAATTTTATTGTACAGTTCATCAGTTAATAAACAATGGCTAGAGTTGTGACATATAAACTGACAGCACTCTCCTAACGTTGCGAACAAATTTATATTATTAAGTTTGTAATCACATATTTTACAATATTCCTTAATTTGATTCACTCTCCTCCGTCCCCAAATTATTTGTTTCTTAATATCATAATTGTCAATATTATACTCATATTTTACCTTTGCCATTGGACCACTGATACCGACTATCTTGTCGCCCGGCCACTTTTGCGTATCCTCCCTCACCATTATCATCCTACTCTTATCCCAATTACTTGGGATCAACGCAATGTGTACCTACTTTTCTTCCATCGTACATATCTATACTAATACTATAAAAAAGAACGATTTGTATGTTTGTAACGAATTGGTCCAAAAAGTACTGGATCAATTTAAAAAATTCTTTCACCATTGGAATGCTACATTATACCTGAGTAACATAGGCTATATTTTATCCCGGTATGCCCACGGGAACAGGAACTGGATGGGTAAGGCGACTGAAACCGAAGCGAAGCGAGGACGAGTTTCTAGTTTGAAATTATTTTGCAAACAGTTTACTATCAGCCAATTGTCTCACGTCAACCCTTCTTGGGAAAATATCTGCTGACAAAACGAGATGCCGACGCCGATGAAATCAGATGGAATTGGCCTAGATTGACGTAAAGATCGAAGTCTTATAGTGCGCTGTTGAAAGTGGTTGGTCTACAGCCGCGGGCCGGTCCGTACGGATTAGTACCACACTCTCGAAGAAAAAACCCAAGTTTCTGAGTGCGTTTGCGTGTGGTGGGTTTTAGTGATCCCTTTAGCATCACTGAACCTCATTGCACACATTCACACTCTCTTCATTTTGGTCACCGCAGGCAACGGCCTAGCAAAGGTCCATAAGCGGCAGCGTTACTTACCATCAGGTGTACTGTTTGCTCGTTTGCCACCTCAAGCAGTAAAAAAAGTCGTCTTTTAAGACATATCCACTAGCAATTTAAAGGTTTGGTCAAATAGCGGACGGGGCGGGACGATGACAAGACGCTGGCGCAATGTAAGGAGTTGTAATATACAAATTGATATAGGAAATATCACACTGAGTCGTCGCGCTTGACGCTCGACTACGTATCCATCACGGCCGGTCCGTACGCCGTAATAAAATAAGGCTCATCACATCCTCAGTATGACATCCACGCCGTCCCGCCAGCGCTCTCTTTCACATCGATATTATCTGCATACTTTATCTTTTAAGATGCCCAGGGTGTAAACTGTATTCATACTCTGTCACCAGACAGAAACTTTCTTAAGAAGGAAATAAATACCTTTATCATATGTACCGCATTCAGTAAGTGCCACGTTTTTATTTTCCTTTTTGTAACACATGTACGGCATACGAGACGTACACGCTACAAGTGAAATACTAGTTACGTTCATAACAATGCATTGGCCCTCTTCTGGGTCCAACTTATTAATGAAGTCTGAAACCGGCATGTCATCTAGAAGAGCACCTGGAGGAAAGTGTCGTAATCGTTAGTATAATAAATACTTTTTTTTTCGTACTTCCGAGGTACAGGGCAGCTAGAAAACTCTATAACGGCTACAAGCTGAACTTTCATTTTTTGAGGGAATCATTGGAATTGAGGATGTTATGGAGCTCCATAAGCGAAGCTATCGGATATCTGTAATGAAAATATGTGAAATGGTAGGAGCACACTGTCGATAGTCTTCTGTCTAGACCGTGGGCTGATTCGTCCGTGGTAGTACTACACTCTCGCAGAAAACCAACCCTTGAGTAGTAGCAATTTTTTACTGCCTTTCTTTCAATGAGCGAAAAAGTATGAAGACAATTTTTTTGAGGGTGTTTACGTCTGGTAGGTTTTGGTGATGCTATTAGTATCACCAAATTTCAATGCACGCATTCACCTTCCCTTTACTTTCTCCACAGTAGGTAGCACTTAGCATCCGGTGTGTTGTTTGTATGTTCGCCACCAACAGCAAAAAAGAAAATAATATTCAAAATCGTAAACGAAACCGATATAGAAGTTTCGAATAATATCGGATTGAGGCGGTGTCTGGAAAAGACATGTTATGATGCAGTCTATCAAATGTTAACTTAGAAATATTGTGAAAGTATTTTGGGACATGTTTCATCAAGCGGCTGATGATTCGTCGCGTGATGTGGCCTGGCCATTGCCGCTTCAGCGTGCTAATTCTTCTTCCTATGTTGGTCATACCCGTTTTTCTACGGACCATCATTACACTGTTCTTATCCTAATTACTTGGGGTCGACACTATATGCACCCTTTTATCATCGTGCATATTGCAGAAAGTTTTGGAAATAGTTTCATAACCGGCTGCCTCAATGACATCAACTATCCTTGGAAATGTAATTGTTGATCAGATGGAATCAGATGCAGTTGACCCAGGTAAATATAAAGGTTTTAGTTGTCTTTTACGACTCCCACAAGTAATGTAATACGTGGTATTATTTGTAGCGTGGTATCATACAGTACAATAATAGACCTCTTCCTAAATACTGACCTTCTGTAGAGGCATAAATTTTATTAATATATCTTGCTCTTATTCCTGTAAAGTATTGTGTAGGGTTGGCAGCTATTAGTTCTTGCATCATATTGCGCAGTTCAACGGTTGTGGGAGATGCCAGCACTGCTCCTGAAGTATATTGTGTAAATACATATATTGTAGCTAATGTCAGCATAATTAGGATCATTCCCTTCTGAATCTCATACGATTATTTGTGTTAAGCTGTTCGGTATACCGCTCGTCACCAGTACTGTCATTCGCATAGCAACGCATATTCTTTATAGAGAGCATATCGTTGATATACAGGATAAACAACGTTCAGGAGAGTATACAGCCTTGTGTTACACCAGCATTGATGGTCATGGTATCCGGGAAGTCGAAAGAAGTCAGTAAAAAAATAATAAAAATAAACACACAGGCTTTTCACTCGCTGACTTTCTTTCCGAAAGTTCTTGGTGACTTTTCGATCCAATAGTAGTTCAATTATTATTTAATTAATTGGTAATGTATAAGTGCCCTTACGGAGTTTATAACCATAAATGAATTTGAGATTGAACTGTATTTACCTTCACTCTGGCACTGTTGGTATGCTTCATCCCATGTCGCCACCACTTTGTGTGTCGCTATCCATCCTTTGATACCCGAATGATACAAATATTTGCCGTAAACATCTGTTGAATAAAAGCAAATTGTTAATTGAATTAATAAAAAAATAAACAGTATGCACGTCATCAGAATTGGAAACTTAACCTCATAAATTTGTAAATATTTTTTATCAACGATTTACTATAAAATATGTTATTTATTGCGTTGTTTTACGAATACATTATCTACATTATATAAGCAAGTTTAGCCAGGTTATATATAATGGCCGATGTTAATACTTGACGCCCGACCTATATATATCATCATCACTTGACTACCTCCAAAGGGGTGCTGTTCGAATCGTCGGGGATCCCAATCTCACGGACGGATCGGAGTCACTGGAGCGGCGGAGAGACTTTGGATCACTCTGTGTACTCTATCGGCTCTTTCATGGGGAGTGCTCTGAGGAACTGTTTGACTTGGTACCACCGTCACCGTTTTACCAACGTACCACTCGACACCGCAGCAGGGTTCATCCAAGTCACCTGGGAACGATATGGTCTTCAACTGTACGTTTCCAACGATCATTTCTCCCACGTACGTGCAGGCTCTGGAATGAACTACCTGCTGCTGTGTTTCCCGAGCGCTATGACATGTCCTTCTTTAAACGAGGTTTAAGAAGAGTATTTTCTTCGCGGTAGGCAACGGCTTGGCTGTGCCCCTGGTATTGCAAAGGTCCATGTGCGGCAGGATCACTTACCATTAGGTGTGCTGCCGGCTCATTTGCCACCATCGGCAATAAAAAAAAATCAGCCCGCTCTTATCCCAATTACTTGGGGTCGTTGGAATATATCCTCTCCTTCTATATAGCCCTATAAGACGACATTTCGGTGCTCACTCCCTGTTTATCCATATGATGCTTCACACAGGCCATCCATCTTTTTTTGATCTTACCCTTAAAGCTTTCAACATTCAGACTTCCCTGAAACTTTCAATATTCATACTCCGGTAAGTTCTTATATACAGCATGCTATTTTTTGCATAATTGACACAGGGAAAATATGGCATCCGTTGACCCGCAGACCGACATAAACCGAACTGGTTTTAAGCGATCTCACTCTCTTTTTGCACCTTCTCGAGCGTCAAGGGCTCGGTACCAGTAGTCGACCCAATGGCGAAGGCGAAGGGAATACATTGGATTATGGGGTCGCACGCCACCCGTTATTGCCCCGAGTGGAATGGACTCGTTTGTGCTGACCATACCCCGCCCAAAAAAAAAACTTTGCCACACTTTCATACTGTGTGACATGAGCTTTGTTCCTCGATAATTGCCGCAGTCTTGAATAAATCACTAGGGCACTATTGCGCCATTCGTCTGTATAGTAGCTGTATTTTAATACAACTAGACATTTCATTCCAACATTAATACGTAGACTTACTTCAATCATTTTACCCTTCACATTTTGTTTAAAACTACAGTAGCTTTTTTCTTCATATACTGGGTGGCGCAAAAGTAATGACCCTATTTGGTTCGGCTACAACTTTTTTTCTAAATAGAAAAGGAGAATTAATTTTTATATATTTGTGCCATGAAATTTCGTCGCATTAGGATTTGAAAATGATGTCTCTTAAATGTCTCTAGAGTTGATGCAAAGTTGAGTCCTATTTATGACATTCTCCATAACTTTCCGCAACACTTCCTGCGATATGTTCCGTATTTCTTGATGAATGTTTTCTTTTAGGGCTGCAAGAGTCTGTGGCTTGTTCACATACACCAGAGATTTCAAATAACCCCAAAGAAAGAAATCTGGACAGGTCAGATCGGGTGATCTTGCAGGCCAAGGAAAATCGCCAAAACGAGAGATAACACGGTCTGGAAAAGCGTCTCTCAATAAGTCCATAGTGTTGCGCGCTGTGTGTGCCGTGGCACCGTTTTGTTGAAACCAGATATGCTCCAGCCCCAGTTCATCCAAACTGGCTATCAAGAACTCACGTAACATGGTTCGATAGCGTTCGCCAGTGATAGTTATCGCATTGCCTGCCGCGTCTTCGAAAAAATATGGTCCGATCACTTTTTCAGCACAGACGCCACACCATACAGTAACTTTTAGTGGGTGCAAAGGTGTTTCTTGAATAATGCGCGGATTTTCAGTGCCCCAGAAGCGTGTATTCTGCTTATTGACATGCCCCGAGAGATGGAAATGCGCTTCGTCACTCATAACCAATTTTGAAAAAAAATCATCCTCTTCAAGGTTGAGGTTTATGACGCGCTGGCTGTACTCTAGACGAGCTCGGTGGTCAGTAGACAGCAGCTGATGAGTCATCTGAGTTTTATACGGAAACATCTTCAAGTCTTTGATTAAAATACGCTGCAGAGTCCGTCTGGAAATGCCCAATTGCGTGGCACGTCGCCTCGTTGATGTTTCTGGACACTCTTCTACATCTTCACGCACATCATCGATGTTTTCGGCTGAACGGCCTGCTCTTGGTCTGCCAGACTTAGGTCTATCCAATGTTGAGCCAGTTGCTTCGAGGCGTGTGGCAAAGCGTCGAATTGTGCGACCAATCGGTGCCGGACGGTGGGGAAATCGTCGACGAAATTCACGTTGTGTATCACTGATGAATTATTCCGTAAAAACATTGACACGATTATTGCACGTTCTTGTGGAGTAAAACGATCCATGTTTATTTTTAATGAATTTTACATTTGTTTTTTACAAAATTATCAATATCAGAATGACAGGAGACGTCATTTAAAAAAAATATAAGTAATTTCTATAGTGCCATTACTTTTGCGCCACGCAGTATATGTACTAGGAACCCGCCCTCGCTTCGCTTCGGTTTCAGTCACCTTACCCGCCTAGTTCCCTTAGAAGGCAAAAATTGACAAATGCTCTTTATTAATTTTTAGTGAAGAGTATTTGCCGTGTGATGATGGAATAAGAATACAATTCATCACCCCCTCTCCTACCCGTGGCTGTCGTAGGAGACGACTAAGGGATTATAATATGCATACAACATCTATGCAAGAGAAGAAAAACTCGAAACTAAAACCTATGGCAAACACGTTTGACCAGTGTGGTGTAGTAGGTCATTTTCCCTCTCGTAATGAAGGAGGCTCGAGCCCAACAGTGGGATGAATAAGGGTTGAAATGATGAACAAAGAGTAATGAGGCAAAAATTAAAGCAAAACGGGTGACAAATTTTGCCTCCTCATACAAACTTTGCTACTGCGGTTAACCTCTTAGGGGTTGAATTCCAAAATATCCTTTCTTGGGTCCCTACGTCACAAAATAAAATTACGGTCAAAATTGCATGTTTTTAGCTTCAGTAGTTTCAGCTCGGCGTTAATGAGTTAGTCGACCAACTTCTTCATACCTATTTACACCCTTAGAGGGTGAAAATTAAAAAATGCTGAGATACGTGTCTATTTATTTTTACTAAAGAGTATTTTTGGAGAATTTGAAGAAAATCGATGTAGATTTTTTTTCTCCTTATACAAACTTTGTTACTGCGGTTTAACCCCTGGGGGTTGAATTTTAAAAAAATCCTTTCTTTGTAAGTTTCTACGCCACGCAAAGAAACTAATGTCAAAATTTTATGTTTCTGGCTTCAGTAATTTCGAAGGATGAAAACGGACAAACGCTGAAACACGTGTTTATTTATTTTTATTAAGGAGTATTTGTGCTTAATTTGAAGACTAAGATTTTTTGAAGAAGCTAAAGAATTTTGCTCTTTCCATACAGACTTTACCGTTGCGTTACACCCCCTCAGGGGTGGCATTACAAAAAACCTTTTCTTAGTGAGTGTCTACGTCACAAAATGAAACTACGGCCCAAATTTCATTTTTCTAGCTTCGGTAGTTTCGGCTCATCCTGTTCCTTTATATGTATATTATTGTTAACGCCCCCGCAACACCCCTTGCAGGTGGAATTTCGTAAAATCCGTTCTTAGCTGACCTCTACTCCACGAAAGGAATATTTCTGCCAAATTTCAAGTACGCCTTATGTTTCCAGAGATATGGTGATGAGTCAATATATCGCTCGCAAAACCCTCCTCTCATGTATATATATATATATATATATATATAGAAGATATGTGTAGGCTTGGGTGTGTATGATTGTCTTAAAAGAGCCCAATTTGCCTAAAGAAATTTTTATTAAAATAATATTACCTTATAAAATAAATAAACTCCTTTGCCAAAAAAACGGGCACCTAAGCAATGAACCATTTCAAATGTTAATATTTCTTTGTTTGATAATTATAAGTAGTTTTATCCACACAATTTGCTAAATTAATAAGAAAATAATCGTTTTCATCAGTATTTCATAAAATTTAGATACAATTTATGGGAAATAATGCTAAACCTCGCTAGTAGTGTATATTCGCTAGTAGTGCATATGCTCATGAAGTAAAAATAAAAAAGTTTTTTTGTTTGTTTTTCTTTAATAAAGTAAAAGCAGATAAATGTTTAGTATCGAGTGTGACCCCCTCTAGCTAAAATCACAGCTTGAATTCGTCTGGGCATGCTAGCGAGTATATCCCGGATACTTGCTTGCGGAATACGTTCCCACTCCGCAGTAATCACATTCTTCAGCTCTCTGATGGTCTGCGGAGCCGGGTGTACTGATCTCACACGCCGTTTCAGAACGTCCCAGACTTGCTCTATGGGATTGAGGTCGGGACTTCGAGCTGGCCAATCCAAACGACGAATGCCGACCTCTTGCACATACGCATTAACATCGCGGGATCGGTGGGCGCGAGCATTGTCGTCCATAAAAATCGAGTCTTCACCTAGAGCGGCCAATGCGGGTTGTGCATGAGAAATTAGAACTTCCGTTATGTATCGATGCCCAGTCAGTGAGCCGTTTTCAATGAAGACTAACTCTGTACGATCCATTGAATTTATTCCTGCCCAAAACATAACAGAGCCCCCACCATAAGGTGTGATTTCTTCGAAACATGCCTCTGCAAAGCGTTCTCCTTGTCTTCTTAGCACTCGCCGACGTCGATCTTCACCGAACAGAGATATCCTGGCTTCATCAGAGAACAAAACCCTATTCCAATCGTCTTGAGTCCATGATTCACAATTTCTAGCGAACCTAAGCCTGTGAACTCTGTGCTCACGGAGTAATTTGGGGCCGCGGGCCGGGCGGTGACTGCGTATATTGGCAGCGAGAAGCCTCCTCCTGACCGTCCATAGACTAATATGCACATTTCTTACTTCTTGGAGGTTGTTCTTAAGATCCACATACGAAGATTTGCGATTTCTCAATGCGCGACTCACAAGAAAACGATCATCCCGTGGTTGGGTACATGGTTTTCTTCCAGAACCAGGCCTTCTCTCGACGGAACCAGTCTCCTGATATCGCTGCCAGGTCCTTTGGACTGTCGAGCGACTAACATTTAGCCTCCTAGCCACGAAACATTGGCTGCAACCCTCTTCAAGCAGCGCGATAATTTTGGTAGCTTTTACCACTTTATCTACCATTTTTGATACAGCCAAACAGCATTAAATAAAGCTTTGACAGTCAAGGATATGAAATTAATCGATAAAAATTGAATAAAAGTTATGAAAGTCGATGTTAACTTCTGGAACTTCGCGCCAAAAATGTAGGATAAAAAGGGGTTTTCTGTAAAAATGAACATCAAATGAAAAATTGAATTTAGAACGTACTTTTTTAAATACCACAGCATTTTTAAAACCGGCCAGTAACGTGTACAAACGATTGAAACCTTTTTGGTATTGTATCTTTTTAAATATGAATGAAAATCAAAACCGCCCGTTTTTTTTGCAAATGAGTTTATAATATAAATAAGTAAATATATTGTTTTTACGACAGATAATAGAGTAGTAAAGATAAGATAACAGTTTTATATCAACCTAACTCCTCTTGATGCCGTCTGGTGAAGAATTATATTCCCAATTCTCAAACGTTTGCAATATGTGCGGTGTAAGAAGAGTAGGTACATATTGCATCGACACTAAGTAATTGGGATAAAAACAGATGATTATACGAACACGATGATGGTAATGATGACGAATTACTATTATTCAAAAAAAAGTGCATAAATAATTTAAAAATTTTAAAGAAGTTACACGCTCTTTATGTTTTTTTTTATCTTAACGCATATTTTATCTTTACAGACTATGCTATGTCGGCTACAAACGTTCTTCTACAGGTTTCCATATTTCGGCTTCTATCTCGCAGAGAAATTCCGAGAATAGTCCGCTCCATAGCACGCTGAGCGACTTTGAGTTTGGTCATGAGGTTGACATTTAGGGACCAAGTTTCCGTACCATAAGTCATCACTAGTAACAGACACTGATCGCAGACCTGTGTTTTGAGGCACTAAAGTATGTTGAATAAGAAAATTCTCTTAAGTTGCCCGAACATTGTTCAGCCCAGTTGGATTCGTTTGCTGACTTCTTTCTCAAAATTGAATTTACCTAACTGGATTACTTGTCCTAAGTTAACCTAATAATCGACAACTTCGAGAATCGCATCGCATACTAGGGCTGGTACAGGAATGACATGGGCATTTGACATGGCTTTCTCTTGTGTTTGTCGTGTCCGTGTTCATTCGTAAACCCACTAGTTAGGATACCAAACTGAGATCGTTGAGCCTGGTGCCAAGGTTTTCCATGGATTCTGCCATTACGACGAAATTGTCTGTAAATCGAAGGCGAGTGGTGTACTCGCTGTTGATGTTGATGCCGAGTCCGGTCTAGTTTGAGAGCTTGAGAACATCTTCTAGTGAAGTGGTGAACAGCTTCGGAGAGTTGACGTCTCCCTGTCTCACGCCTTTCAGTAATAGGATCGTACTCTTATCCCGGATACGGACTTGTATCATATTTAAAAAAAAAAGAAATGTAATTTGGTTCGAACTTCATCACAATGAAGCTAATATTTGGACGCTATAGACGCCATCTTTATTCTCTTTCGCTTAGTTTTTTTTATAAATACATATATTGTCATTTTTTAAATAATAAATGGCTATTAATTCTGATTAATGGTTATTCCATTATATATTTTGGTTTGATTTCGGATAGGCTTGAATTTAATTTAGACAGTACTGTAGAAGTCTCGCCCAAGGCGTTGTTAGTGCTAAAAACAACACTGCTAAGATAGTTGTACAAAGTACAGGCGCTTAGTGATAAATATCATACCATCCTTTAACCTTTCGGTACGTAACATTAGTAGGTATAATAGACTTTTTGTAGAATTATCCTCAAATGCGACTGTTATTATTTTACTATACCGTTATCGCTTCGACGTACTTTAACATTAGTAGGTATAATAAGACTTTTTGTAGAATTATCCTCAAATGCGACTGTTATTATGTTACCGTTATCGCTTCGAAAGTGAAGCAAGATAATATCTTAAAACTTAGAATAATAATGTATAGAAGGATAGTGACGGTACTTAAGCGATCAAAGACGTAAAGCTAAAAATAATACATGCGTGCAAGTGATTATACACATACATCACTATACAATAGAGTTGCCTTGCGTACGCAGTAACCTTGTACAGTACGGAACGGTTCGGCGTAGGGAGCCATTTGGCTCCAATTGAAATGCTTCATATTTTGTGCGCGGAGTTACCTTCTATGAGTTATTATTCTTAAATATTATTTAAACGAGGTTTATGAAGAACAATTTTCTCACGATTCAATGGAACTCTCAAAAATGTATTACAGACAGTTCTCTGACAAGTGACTCTCTCACTTCTTTGGCTCTCCAGAAGGAATCCTCAGACATATCTATATCCAGAGGATATTTATTGTTATAATATTTTTCATTTTATTTTTGGGAGAAAAGAATGTCGAAATAAAACCCTGTACCAAATCATCTGACCAACGTGATACAATAGGTCAATTTCCCTACCATCGTGGATGAGTTCTACGACGAAAGTACGATGCTGTCACATAATTTGCAGTGAGGGATACCTCATCAAGGATTTAAAACATCATCAGTAAGTGACTGAATGTTTCACTTCGATGGCCCTCGCGACGAAATGTTCAGATAAATCCCTTTTTTTGGTGGCAACTCATGATGCTTCTTTCACCGTCCGATCCGTACGGGGCGACTAAAGGGGTTGGCGATCGAGCCCATGGCCGGCTTCAAGCGCCAAGTGGGCGCGCCACCAGTACCCGACCTTGTCATCAGTGGCCCATCCAGGCTTCGGATATGTCTTTTTTTTGGGGTGGGTCGCGGTCGGCGCACTCCTCGCACCACTCCGTCTGGGGCGATAGAGGGGCGTAAGCACGCACACCCGCAACCTACCCGAACACCACGTCGCCTTCGTCGTTGGACTGACCACCGGAGCAGGGTTACTTGTCATCAGTGGTCGGCCCGACGGAATACCTCCTAGTGGGGTACCCTCCCATCGACCGACGTCCCCCCCTTGGGGAGCACGTCGGTCTTTCCTCACGCGGCCGGCCTCTCGGCGGGTGACGGACTAGTTCCCCGGTCACGGCAGGCTTTAAATATACCTAGAAGTTATTTACAGCTTGTTGTGCTGTAATACGAAAAAAAAAACGGAGAACTAATCATACCTTAGGAATAGTTTTGAGAAGTGGTTTCACTAGGATTGACTTAATTACGGTTATTTGCACGACACCTATGCCTAAAATACAGATTAAAAATTTTTTGTCTGTCTGTCTGTTTGTTCCGGGTAATCTTCAAAACGGCTGGACCGATTTCAAAATTCTTTCACCAATGGAAAGCTATAATATCAGGGAATAAACTAGGCTATACTTAATCCCGGTATTCCCACTGGATAGGGGTAAAACGCGGGTAAAACGATTAAAACCGAAGCGAGGGCGGGTTGCTAGTTTCTTATAAAGTGACCTGCGTAAGCTGGAACAAAGAAAAGCATGTTCTGCGTTCAGTCGGGTTTGGATGGGCTGTTGTGGAACAGGAACAGCTTATACGATTAATAGACGGCAATTCAATTCTGTTATTTTCAATACCCGTTGTTTTTAACTGTGTCGATATAGATGCCCACACCAGTTCATCACCCTCACACTTTCCGCTCACCGTCATTAGACGCGCCTCTTCCTGCTGCATTTAGCTACGTGCCAGCCCTGTTCGAACATGACAGCGTTTTATATAGTCTCTTGTTATCCATCTTTTATATCGTATCTTGCTATCCATCTTTTATATCGTATCTTACTATCCATCTTTTATATCGTATCTTGCTATCCATCTTTTATATCGTCTCTTACTATCCATCTTTTATATCGTATCTTGCTATCCATCTTTTATATCGTATCTTGCTATCCATCTTTTATATCGTATCTTACTATCCATCTTTTATATCGTCTCTTGCTATCCATCTTTTGCAAAGAATATCTGTATATTATATCTTTTACTTGTCTTCTACGACACACACTAACAAGAGAGGCGGTGGGGAATAGTATTCCTACTCCGTCACCAAACGAAATACGATCGACTTTAACACCAATAGCAGTGCCGGATTAGCCATATAGCAAGAGTAGCAAATGCTACAGGCCCCGCGAATTGGGGGGGGCCTCACGCTCCAACGCCTGTCTGACTATAATTTAAAAAAAAAACATGGTTGTCTGTAAAGTCGGTTTACTGACGATAGTTTAACGTGACAACGTCATAACAAAACATTGATGAAATGACTGCATACTTTTATGAATAAAATTGAATAGGCGTAACAGGACAATGAGCGTAACGGGACACTTTTTCGTGTATGCAGCCAGCGTTCATCGATTTATTAGACGTTGTCGCGTCAAAATATCAATTTAGATAGGAGTGTAAAATATCTTGAATGCCTTAACAGTTTTATTTTATTTAATACCTTAAACTTGAGAACCTGAAGCAAACCAAGGACCCCTCTACAGAATTTGCTACAGGCCTCGCGCTGCCTTAATCCGGCACTGACCAATAGTATATAGTTCTACCTAGACCAACCAACGAGGCAGGCAAAGTAGAGAATACGATATGAAACAAAAAGATTCAATCTGTTATATAAGACTCAGTGGCGATGGCGTAGCGTGTCCTGGAGTGACCGTGTATTAAAATTAGTTGCGAGCCCAAATGAAGGGTAAAAGATTTCTCACAAAAGAAACATTGATGCATGAAATTTATTACAAGTTATCACTTCCTCCTATAATTTTAGGTAAAAAAAACTCATTACGAGAATCCCGCAATTTTTGGGCGAATGCTTAACTCGGGGAAAAAAGGGATTGCTTTTCTTGACTTTTATAGGCGGAATACGGGGCGGGGTCTCCTGTAGCTCAGGGCCCCGTATCATTAATACGGCGGTAGCTACGCCCCTAATTACACTATTTCTCCTACCACTGCGTAAGAGTTACGCTCAGCAATGACACAAAGATGTAGCCACAAAGGCAAATTAATTAATAAAATTAACTCACTATTTACAGAGCACAGTATAAAGCACAAACATAAAGCTACTCGTAACATTGTACACAACACACAGCTACACTTCATACAGAAGAATGTTTGAATTGTGATGTTAATACTTTACTGGTGATAATAAAGTATTGCGTACTAACTTGAACTTTTGAACTCTGCTATGTTATCAACTGAAATGATATACGAAGTACAATATTAATAATAATCATCGTCTCAGCCCATACACGTGCCACTGTTGGGCTCGGGCCTCCTCCACTATGGGAGAGAAATTGACCTACTATACCACGCTGGTCAGACATGATGGTATTTTTTTTTTGGGTGGGCTATGGTAAGCGCACACGCGGTCCATTCCGTCCGTGCCGCACTAAAGTCCCCGGTCTGGTCACACGCGACTCCGGCTAGGGCGGCATCAGGCGCAGGTAGTCGCGCCTGCGCCGCCCGAGTCGCCGGCGGCGGAACGTGTCGCCGAAGAGGAGCTCCTCTCGCACACGATCCACCGCCTCCTTCCGTGAGATGACGGCCTCACAGAAAGCGGCGACCGCGTCCCAGTTCCTGACGCTGTCGAACATCTCCCTGGCGATGGTCGGCCGGGGAGTTCACGGTGCTCCCCCGCCCACGCGGCACACACCTCGAGCGTGTGCTGCGCCGTGTCCTCGTCGCAATCGCAGTGGTGGTGTGCTCTCCCTCCTGACGATCTTGTGCAGGTACTTGGCGAAACAACCATGCCGCGTCAGCACCTGCATCAGTGGGAAGGAAAGCACCCCGTGCGTACTGTTACAACCCTACATTGTTGCCAAATCGGCTGACACAACGAATCGGCCTCCCAGCCTTAACTATACGCCATAGGTTTCCTGTCAAATAAAAAGAGCCAAGCCTTTAGTCGAGATCAACCATCCGGGAGAGTAACACGGTTCACAATAATTCTTACGCGTGCCAGACTCCTAATTCTTTCTAGTTCTATAAAAGTTTTTATATAAGTGTTTGTTTCGATATATATGTGTTGTGAATAAAAGTAGTTTTTTTAAAAAGACTATTACAAGACCTCGCGTTACAAGTGGTGGCAGCTTAAGGGATTTCTAAAATCCTGGTTACGCCTCTGAGTCTGGAAATCCAAACACCCAGTTCACGACTCACGACGTCCATCATATCCAAAGCGCAATACGCCGCATCTACCATTCCTGAACGAAAATAATAAAGCAGAGAAGATACACATTGCTACTACAAAATCCAGCAGAAGAACCACACGAGTCCTGTAAGAAAACTGCTGTGCTGTGGACGAAGTGACGATGTCCATCCTTATACTCGCCATCGCCAGTTTACTGTGAGTTATTATACTATTTCATATAAACTATTAGAACCCAAATCAAAAGTGTAGCAACGTGCCGAGACAACCGACAAGCCGTCAAGTCAAAACATCCTACGTCGACGTCGATTCTCAGAATTTCTTATCTACAATTTTTTTTTTTTTTTTTTTATTGCCAACGGTGGCAAACGAGCAAGCAGCACACCTGATGGTAAGTGAAACTGCTGCACATGGACCATTGTAATACCAGGGGCACAGCCAGGCCGCTGCCTACCGTGAAGGAAATACTCTTCTTAAACCTCGTTTAAAGAAGGACATGTCATAGCGCTCGGGAAACACAGCAGCAGGTAGTTCATTCCAGAGCTTGCACGTACGTGGGAGAAATGATCGCTGGAAACGTACAGTTGAAGACCATAACGTTTCCAGGTGAAATGGATGAACCCTGCTGCGATGTCGAGTGGTACGTTGGTAGAATGGTGACGGTGGTACCAAGTCAAACAGTTCCTCGGAGCACTCCCCGTGAAAGAGTCGGTAGAGTACACAGAGTGACCCAAAGTCTCTCCGCTGCTCCAGCGAATCCAATCTGTCCGTAAGATTGGGATCCCCGACGATTCGAACAGCCCGTCTTTGCAGGGAGTCAAGTGGGTCTAGCTGATATTTGGGCGCACCTGCCCAGAGATGTGAGCAGTACTCCACATGAGGACGAACTTGTGCTTTGTATAGCACAAGACGCTGTCTCGGTGTGAAGTACCGCCTGGCTCTGTTCAGGACGCCCAACTTTTTGCTTGCCAATTTGGCTTTGTCCTCCAAATGACTCCCAAACTGGACTTTGCTCGATATTTTGACGCCGAGAATCCCAATACTCTCAGAAATTGGAAGAGTTACTTGTACTGCATTCTAATTCCAAGCGCTTATATTTTGTTCTATCATACAACTGCTTATTTTATACACTGTATTTTGTCGTCTTGTGAACATTGTACTATTTTATATTTATTTTGTAAAATCTACACTTAAGAGTTTATTCTCAAAATGAGTATAAGCAGAGAAGGGAGCCTATACGAACGTCGACCTAAACAGTCTATTTAAATTTATTATGCCTTATAACGGCGATAGGCAAACTTTAAATTCCTTCTTAACTAACTGCAATAATGCCTACGATTTAGCCAATACCGAACAACAGCCAGTTCTATTCAAATATGTAAGAAAAACTACATAAACCTTATAACACACATATATTAACTATAACCTAACATTAACACTATATTAAGATTCACTGTAGTTCTAAACTCCTAACTTATCAACACTACTTAGAAAGTATAAGTACAGTATGCGGCTCTGGACTATAGTTCTAGTATATAGTTTCCACTTCTTGGTTGACTGCTGTCGAATGGTCCAAGATATTTTTTTTTTTTTGTTTGACTTAGTTGTTAGCCTCAGATGGCTGTGACAACTTTACCCGGACTGGTGGGTGAGCGCTGAGGGCTCTCAACCCGTAGACCCAAGATATGCTCTGCAGCGACTTTTATAGGCGCCTCGACGGCCCAAAGACCGCCCCACTCTTCAGTGTTGCCGCTGCTAGTATTCATTACCCTACGAGCGACCGCCCCACTCTTCAGTGTTGCCGCTGCTAGTATAACGAATACCTTACGAGCAACAACAAATATATATTAAGTCAGCTGCAAGTCAAAGCGGAAATTGCCTGTTCCGTTAAAGCATTTACCCACTGGGACCAATTAAAATACTTTTTAAAAACCTAATTATCCGACATTATTCACACCTCCTAGCTAAACATCAAGAAAGTAGGCAAGGCATAAACGAAATCGTTAGCCAATTCGCGTTGCGAATTGAAGAATGCTTGTCTCAATTACTAACCGATATAGTTCTTGCGAAATCCAAAGAAACCCCGGGTCGCACCGCAGCTATGGAAGATCTAGCCTTACACCACTTCTTGATAGGTTTAACTCCACGAATCTCTAACATACTCAGATGCAAGTCTCCCAGAAATCTAAATGAAACAATCGGTTTTGCCATTTCCGAAGAAAAATCCAAAAACTCATGTACAAGCGTAATACATCGAACCCACCTACTTCATTACAACGTCGCTATCCTGAAAACTATAGAAGTGCGAATGTAAATAACGTAACATCCCAAAATCAATTCGAAAAAATTTGTAGATATTGCAAGAATAAGGATCACGTGATAGAAGAATGCCGCAAGCGAGCCTACAACAACAACCGCTTTAGACAAGAAAACTCTCAATATCCAAATCATTCGCGTTTTGTAAATCGCCAACAACCTCGCGTCCATATGACGGACGAGGAACAAACCTTTACCAATGAGAACGTACCCGATCAAGGCCAGATGGTTACTAACGAACATTTAAACGAATAAAGGGCTCCCGGTGGTGTCTCGGGAGACCTCAATATCAAAACTCTACGAACCCTTATATTTATGACACCAACGCTGTATCCACCGTTTCAAACACAAATAATGAATCCACTGTATCCACTGTTTCAAACACAAATAATGAATCCACTGTATCCACTGTTTCAAACATAAATAATGAATCCACTGTTTCAAATACAAATCCACTGTATCGAAATCAAATACCGATTCTGCCATATCTACAATCACACCATGCTCGAAATCCGTAATAAAAGAAAAGGAAGTCAGAATTTACGAAATGACTCCAAATTCGAAGAAACGATACTTACCCCACGTCACTCTAGAAACTCCATTAAGTAACCGAAGTCTCACCTTTCTAATTGACACCGGTTCTTGCGTTAGTCTAGTAAAAAGAAATTCAATTCAATATATGCCCAGTTTAAAGAAAGAAATCATTCAACTGAAAGGAATAAATACTAGCGACAAAACCGTATCCACTCTCGGACACTTTCAATTACAATTATTGAAATCAACGAATATATTTTATAACTTTCACGTAATCGAAGACATCGATCTAAATTACGACGGAATTATAGGCACAGATCTCCTAAACGATCTCGACGGAATTATAGATTATAACCACAATACCTTACAAATTCGCTACATTACAATCCGATTAAAATATTTTCAACCTGTTTACAAAGTCGCACCTCGCTCCGAAACCATAATCGAATGTACAGTTGCTAATCCTAAACTCCGAGTAGGAGTCACTTTGGATCAACATATTTCCGATTCACTGTTAATTGCAAATTACATTGTAGCCGTTAAAGACAACAATCGGGTCAATGTCTCGGTAGTAAATACCTCAGAAAAAACAGTTTCAATAAACTCGGATCATCATCATCATCATCATCGCAGCCCACATACGTCCCACTGTTGGGCTCGGGCCTCCTCCACAATGGGAGGGAATTTGACCTACTATACCATGCTGGTCAGACATGTTGGTATAGGGTTTCATTTCGAGTTTTCCTTCTCTTGCACAGATCTTATGTGCATATATCCCTTAGTCGTCTTGTACGACATCCACGGGCAAGATAGGGAGTGGTGAATTGTATTCTTACTCCGTCACCACACGGATAAAAAAAAAAACTCGGATATTAAAATAAAATTACAACCATTACAGAATAACTCCTTCCGAGTCCACTCTGTTCTCAACGCTTCAAAATCATTATCTGCTCGCAGAGACGAAGTCTTAAGCATGTTACGTACAGATCACCTTAACGAAGAGGAAAAATCTCACCTTCTCGATATTTGTTCGCAATATTCTGACATTTTCCAAATGCCCGACGATAAACTATCTACAACAAATTTATTACAACACGAAATAAACACGACTCCTACACAACCTATTAATGTTAAATCGTACCGATTCCCCTAAATCCACAAAAAGGAGGTCGAAACTCAAATTTCTAAAATGCTATCTCAAGATATTATACAACCTTCCAATTCACCATGGTCATTCCCCATATGGGTCGTCCCAAAGAAATTAGATTCTTCAAATCAAAAGAAATGGCGTATTGTCATTGATTATCGAAAACTCAATGACATCACCATTGGAGAAAGCTACCCTATTCCTCAAATAAGTGAAATACTAGATCAATTAGGGAAAAGCAAGTACTTCTCTACGTTAGACCTCTGTTCAGGCTTTCACCAAATCACGATTTCAAACAAAGACACGCCTAAAACCGCTTTCACAGTACCACAAGGTCATTTTGAATTTAAACGCATGCCGTTCGGTTTACAAAACGCACCAACCACCTTTCAGCGTCTTATGAACACAGCCCTTGCAGGGCTTCAAGGGATACACTGCTACGTGTACCTAGATGATATAGTAATATACAGAACAGATTTACATTCCCACTGCGAAAAATTAACTAAAATCTTCCACCGGCTACGGAAACATAACCTAAAACTCCAACCCGACAAATGTGAATTCCTCCGTAAGGAAATCGGTTACCTTGGTCACGTCATAAGTGATCAGGGCGTGAGCCCTAACCCAGAAAAAATAAAAGCAGTCACTCAATTTTCCATTCCTAAATGCCCGAAAGACGTCAAATCATTTCTAGGACTAGTCTCCTACTACCGCCGATTTATTCTTAATTTTTCCAAAATAGCGAAATCCTTAACTACTTTATTGAAGACTAGCAACCCGCCCTCGCTTCGCTTAGGTTTTAATTTTTTTTTTATCGAGTTTAAAAATTTAAATGACGATAACTTTCTTTCCTGACATCAGATTTTAATAAAACAAAGACTAAATGTTGTCCTGAATTGGGCTTAATCTACATGTGAAAACTGCGTAACAATCTGTTCGGTAATTTTCGAGATTAGCGTATACATACATACACATACGCGTATACATACAGACACACAGACATACAGACAGACAAAAAATTCAAAAAAAAATTCGTCTTTTTTAACGGCCTACATTAATTTTTTAATAAATTTATCAAATGTACAGACACGCGATTTCTACTGATTTATTATATGTATAGAAGGATATTTTATTCTCGTGAACTAACGAATAACAACAAGCATTTGATGAACTAAAAGAAAAACTCGTTTCTGCTCCAATCCTCATTTACCCAGATTTTTCTAAACCTTTTGTACTCACCTGTGATGCTTCTAATCATGCTATATCCGCCATCCTATCACAAGGAGATATAGGTGAAGATCTTCCGATAGCGCCAGACCCGTCAAGTGTGCAGAACTGCGCGTCGCGGGTCTGGACGACTCTGTGACGGTGGATGACATCCGGGAGGCCATCGTCTCGAAAACCGGGTGTCCCGTGGACACCGTCCGAATTGGCGCCATCCGCCCTGGTCCGGGCGGCGTCGGTGCTGCCTGGGTGCAGTGCCCGGTGGAGTCGGCCAAGCAACTGGCCGACTCAGGCAGGCTCCTCGTGGGCTGGAGCTCGGCGCGGGTGACCGTGCTGGAGTCCCGGCCTGCGAGGTGCTACAAGTGCATGGCGGTAGGACATACTCGGCCGACATGCACTAACTGCTTTGACTGCAGCGACCTTTGTTTCCGCTGCGGTCAACCCGGGCATAAGGCGGCATCGTGCGCCGCCACGCCCCACTGCCCCGCGTGTGCGGCGGGCAATAGGCCCGCCAAGCACCGCATGGGGAGCAGGGAGTGCAGACCCCCGGCTTCGGCCCCAAACGGGGGAGCGGGCCGACGACCCCGGCCGCTCCCGCCCCTAGCGCGACCCGATCGCCCGCCAGCGTGGAGCAGGTGATGGATACGGCCCACTAATGGCGACTGAATCCTACCACCTCCTGCAGGCCAACCTCAACCATGCCACCGAGACACAGGACGTTTTCCTGCAAGCCATGGCGGAGTGGTTGATCAGTGCAGCCGTAGCCGCGGAGCCGTACGTGGTGCCTGACCGGCCCAATTGGCTGGGCAGCAGTGACGGCTCTGTGGCAATCGTTGCCTCCACGTCGTGGCATTCCCCGCCTTTGTTGCTCAAGGACAGGGGCGATGGGTATGTCGCGGCGGAATGGGGAGAGGTTACGCTATTTGGTGTTTACTTCTCCCCTAACAGGAGCGCAACGGATTTCGGGGCCTTCCTTACCATCCTGGGAGCCTCGATACGGCGACTGGCACCGCGCCAAGTCTTCGTTCTGGGGGACTAGAACGGCGGGCGGGCGGTCGAAGAGTGGGCGGCGGCACTGGGCCTCTGTTTGCTGAACAGGGGCTCGGTGCAAACGTGCATGCGGCAGCAGGGCGGGTCGATAGTGGACTTGTCGTTCGCTAGCCCTAATGTCGCAGCACGTGTGAGGAGCTGGTGCGTCCAGGAGGAGGTTGAGACCCTATCCGACCACCGATACATCCGGAGAGAGGTCTCCCGGACCCTCCTGCAGCCCAGCAGGGGTCACACGGCGGACGGAGCTCCCGCGTTTCCGCGGTGGGCTGTGTGTCGATTGGATCGGGACCTGTTGGCGGAGGCAGCCATCGTTCAGTCGTGGCTGTCCTCACCGCCCCAGGCGGACGGGGTGGATGCCGAGGCTAGCCGCATCTACTGTGCGCTAACGCAGATCTGCGATGCGGCCATGCCCCGTGTGCGGCGTCTGCCCCCGAAGAATGCGGTCCCCTGGTGGTGCCGAGAATTGGCGGACCTTCGGGCCGCGTGCATACGTGCCCGGAGGGCCTACACCCGCAGCCGAGCGCGTCACCACGACGCTGAACGGAAGGGCCAGCTGTACGAGGCTTACTGCAGTACGCGGTCTGCCTTCAGGCTGGCCGTCCGTACCGCCAAGGACGTTAGTTGGCGGGAGATGCTGGACAGTCTCGAACGTGACCCCTGGTGTCACCCTTACCTCGCGGCGCTGAACAAGCTCCGCGGGCGGCCCCAAAAACGAGACTCTCCAGCCCAGCTTCCTCACCAGAGTTGTCGAGGACCTCTTTCCACGGCGGGCGGAGCACGCGCCCCCGGTCATGGCTTCGCCGGACAGCGACCGGGAGGCCGACGATGAAAGTGCTCCGCCCATCACGGATCCAGAAATGGGGGCGGCGGTGGCGCGTATGCGAGTGAAATCCACCGCCCCCGGGCCCGACGGTATTCCGAACCGTGTGCTGGCCCTGGTCCTAGAGCACCTGGCACCACGCCTCAGGGGACTGTTTGACGTCCAGGCAGTTTCCTGGGTGCTGGAAAGAGGGGAGGTTGGTTTTCCTGCCGAAGCCGGGACGGTCTCCCGAGTCGGCCTCGGCCTACAGGCCCATCGTGCTGCTCGATGATGCGGGCAAGCTGCTGGAGAGGGTGTTGGCTGCCCGCATCGAGCGGCACCTCGTCGGGGTCGGGCCCGATCTGCCGGACGTCCAGTTTGGTTTTCGGAGGGGGTGTTCGACGATCGCGACCCCACTGCGCCTGAAGGCCGTGGTAGCGGAGGCCGTCACCGGCGGAGGAGTCCTGTTGGCGGTGTCCCTGGACATTGCCAACGCCTTCAACAGTCTGCCATTCAGCTGCATCAGGGAGGGGCTGAGGTACCACGGGGTGCCGGTGTACCTCAGGCGGCTGGTGGCAGACTACTTGGAGGGGCGCAGCGTCCTCTACGTTGATCGAGTAGGGGACGTTGTGCGAACGCCCATGACGTGCAGTGTCCCACAGGGGTCGGTTCTGGGTCCGACCCTGTGGAACATCGGCTACGACTGGGCGTTGAGAGGAAGCCTCCCACCCGGGCTGGGCGTAATTTGCTACGCTGACGATACACTCGTCACAGCCCGAGGTAGGACGCTAGAGGAGGCGGCACGCCTGGCAACTCTCGGCACCGAGGAGATTGTCAGGCGGATCGAAGCGCTGGGGTTGAGGGTAGCCCTGGAAAAGACGGAGGCCCTTTTGTTCCATGGCCTCCGTACCGCCGGGCCTCCTGCCGGCGCTTCGATCACCGTGAAGTCGGTCACCATCAGCATCCAGGCTCACATAAAGTACTTGGGCCTGGTGCTCGACGGGCATTTTTCCGGGAGCATCTCCATCGACTTGTTCCCCGGCTTATCGGCGCGGCGTCCGCCCTTTCGCGGCTGATGCCGAATGTGGGCGGACCCAGTGCTACGTGCCGACAGCTGTACGTGGGGGTGATCTGGTCGATGGCCCTGTATGGCGCACCGGTGTGGGCGGGGTCCCTGACCGTCCGTCTTAGGGCCCTCCTGTGGCGACCACAGAGGGTCATGGCGATCAGGGCCGTACGGGGTTACCGCACGGTGGCGACGGAGGCAGCGTGCCTCCTGGCCGGAACTCCCCCGTGGGACCTGGAGGCGGAGATGCTCGCCGACATTTATCGGCGGGTGTCAGAGACGCGCGCCCGCGGCGGCATGGTCTCCATCACAGAGATCACCGCCTGGCGGGTCGACGCCCGCCGAGAAGTCATTGCCCGTTGGGCAGTCCGGCTGGAGAGTCCTCGGTATGGTGTCAGGGCCGTCGAGGCCCTCTGGCCGGTGTTGATGGAGTGGTTGGAGCGGATGCACGGGGTGCTTTCCTTCCGACTGGTGCAGGTGCTGACGGGGCACGGTTGCTTCGGGAAGTACCTGCACAAGATTGTCAGGAGGGAGAGCACACCGTCCTGCCACCACTGCAGTTGCGACGAGGACACGGCGCAGCACACGCTCGAGGAGTGTGCTGCATGGGAGGGGGATCGCCGTGAACTCGTCGCAATTATCGGTGCCGACCTGGCGCTGCCGACCATCGCCAGGGAGATGCTCGTCAGCGTCAGGAACTGGGACGCGGTCGCCGCCTTCTGTGAGGCCGTTATCTCACGGAAGGAGGCGGCGGATCGTGTGCGAGTAGAGGTCCTATTCGGCGACACGTTCCGCCGTCGGCGACTCGGGCGGCGCAGGCGCGAGTATGCGTATGCGCGACCGGGGAATTGTCCATCACCCGCAGAGAGGCTGACCGCGCGACGGCGACCGACGTCCCAGGACGTCGAGAGGTGAGGTTACCCGAAAGGGTATTCCGTCGGGCCGACCACTGACGACAAGTGACATCTGCTCCGGTGGTCGGCCCAACAACGAGGTGACGTGGGTACGGGTGGGTTATGGGCCCGCGCGCCGTCCTTTCATCGCCCCGGACGAACTGGACCGCGCGTGCGCTTACCATAGCCCACCCATAAAAAAAAAAAAAGGAAAACACATTTACCTCTTATTCACGAAAGTATATCACTTTGACAGCTGTACTTACGAAGATATCTTTAAAAGTCTACAATATCTAAAAACTCACATCCTTTCGACTGTTCCTTCATCCTCAGAACCTTTAGAAATAGCCATCGCTGACTTTCAGAACCCTTTCGACAGATTTATTTGGTCAAGAATATATAAAATGTTTCTATATATCTTTAACAATACCAACATAAATATTAAGGTATATCATAACACAGTTATCTTTCCAACTCCTTCTGAGGTACAGAAAATACTAAGAGAAAAGCACAATATCCCTATAGCCGGTCACCTTGGCACCGCTCGTATGCTAAACAGAATCTGTGGGTTGCCTGGGCGTAGTTGTAGTGTAGTAAGATAAAGAGTAGATAGCACAAGAAGAAAGTTTATTGAAGTTACAACACAGCACAGGTTAAGTTTACAGAAGGAGTAGTAAGCAAAGCGACAGTGGATGATACATGAAAAGTCTTAACACTAAATAGTAGTTTCGTAATTACTCGCGATCTCATACGGCGTTATATACGAGCAACGCGGGCTCCGCTAGCAAGAGGTCGGTGTCAGCTAGTGCCAGGCGCGTGAACGCATCGTTCGGTACATAGATAAGAACAAGGCACCGCGCTGAGCGATGCGCTTTTACATTGTGCATTATTTGTGTCGTGTATATTATTATGTTTTTAATATTTATATTTTTTGTGTCGGAAATAGTAATGTATTGTTTGTGTGTAATTGCACGAGTGTGACGATGATGGTGTGTATAGTGATCATGGCGATGATGATATGTGTGTGATGATGATGTATGATGATAATGTATGACTGTGATGTAATTGTGTATGTATGTCTGTTTATGTGTATGTGTGTACGCGTGACTACGCCACAAATCAAAGAAAAACACTATTGGAAAAATATGCGTACAGATATAGAAAACTACATAAAACATTGTTCACAATGCCAATCCAATAAAGCATTAAGACAAACAAACCGGGCCCCAATGCAAATAACCACTACATCCACTAAACCATTTGAACGCCTCAGCATAGACCTAGTGGGCCCTCTGCCCGAGGCGGGGCAAAATAAACTCAAATTCATAGTTACCATGCAAGATGATCTTATTAATTTCTCCTTTGCTTACCCCATTGCTAATGCAACCGCCGGATACTCATGCGAATGCCTGATCCACTTCATCTCCCTCTTTGGAATACCTAAAATGATTTTAACCGATCAAGGTACTAATTTTACTGCAGAACTATTCAAAAAGACTTGCGAATTTCTTAAAATCAAACAAATATGGTCATCCCCATATCACCCGCAGACGCATGGAGCACTTGAACGCAGTCATTCGACACTCAAAGAATACTTAAAATATGTAAATGAAAACCACACAAACCGGCATAAATTCGTATATACTGCAATGTTAACTTATAACACCTCTGTCCATGCCTCTACTAACTTCACTCCTTACGAACTACTCTTCAGTCACAAAGCATTCATTCCTGACTCGCTCTACGAATTACGGTCAGAATTAACATATCCCGAATATGTTAAATTTCTACATCATCGCTAAAAACTCTCTAGAGATAAAGCTCTCGAAAATATACAGAGATCCAAAGAAAGGTCTAAAGAATACTATGACAACCATTCGCGTCCCGTGCAGTATAAAGTAGGCGATTACGTGTACCTCAAAAATCACTTGAGACTCCGCAAAGCGCTATCACCTGTATGGAAGGGACCGTATAAGGTAGTAAAAATCAACGGCAGAAATACTTTAACCCTTCTAATAAATAGGCACCACGTTTCCCATCACTACGACGAAGTCAAACTTGCACCTCGATCGATTTTATCATAATAATAAAACTCAGCAAAATATAGTCTTGAGATACGTATATGTACTGTAAGGGCGTAGTCTGGGCTAGTGGACTAACGCCGTGTTTGACAGAAGAACCTAAGGTTATAGTTTGAAGTACCTAAAGCCCTTAAGTTCCTAGCCTATATGATGGGATACCTGCACCGCGCTACCTAAGGTGACAGGTAGATGTGAGATGGATGTTGGGTGGAGGATTGGTAATTCTCACTGCCGGTCGAGCAGACTCACAGGACCGGTCAGAACTGACGGCTAAGGGTGTCTTGGCCACAGCGAGATGGAGGTTTGGGTGGAGGATTGGTAACTCTCACTGCCAGTCAAGCAGACTCACAGGACTGGTCAGAACTGACGGCTAAGTGTGTCTTGGCCACAGTGAGAGGGATGTAAATGAGAGATGAATAAATTCAAATCTGATTTATTTTACACAATGTACACCTTATATACTACTTATTGCTAATACACACATATACCATTTTGTGTTAGTGTGTCGTACGTGTAAAGTATAACGCAGTGTCTTTAAATCATGTCAGTGCTAATTTTGCACATTATGTTGACATGCTTTACTTGTATGTTGACATGCTCTACTTTTGAGTTTGCTGCGTTGCATGTTCAATGTGCATTGAACATTCTGGGGTCTCTCAGGAACACGACTGCAAGTCGTATAATTCGATAACCTCATATGGTCCAATGTGTCCTTCCGTCGTTTGTGGTGTTTGGACTGTAGTCTGGGGACGAGGTTTCCCATACCGTGGCCGTGGTTGTGGTGGAGCTGCCCGCTGTTTGTCTGTCTCTGTGGCTTGTGTTGTAGTTGTCTCCTTGTCTTGTCTTCTCGTAAGTCTATCTCGACATTGTTTGAGTGGTCTGAAATAAATTAAAAGACAAGCTAATACTATTAAAGAAAGAGATGTCACGGTGCTAACCACATAGGAATGAGACTCTATTCGCCTCCATATTGTGTTATCTAATCTTGTTTTTAGCTTTGCTTCTGAAGCGGCTAAGTGGTCAAATATACTGGTGGAGCTATCTAATACTTCCTCCTTCGGTATGTCTGGTATCTCTGATTGGACTACTTGTGTGTCTAGAGTAAAATTACTCCTTTTAAAATATGATGCTTGCACAGTTGTTGTTGTTATTCGTTTAGCTGCAAGAATGTTGTTCAACGTCTTTACTACACAGCTTTCTGAAATGTGTAGTACTCCTATATCCTCTAGGTTAATTTCTTGTCTTTGTCCATCACATATTATCGACGCTGATTGTGTTTTTGTAGTGATAAACATCCACGTATTCTGCATGTAAAGTTGTTTCCATAGAATTGTAGATTGAATGTTGTATCTTCTTGATGTGCATTGTGATTTAGTGTTATTATTGTTGCTGAATAGCTGGTCAACAATGCAATTCTTGTTCAATTGCATGTTCTTAACAGCCACGGGATAGCAAACAAACTCCGATTTTTTGTGTAAACAATCTTTGAACTTGTCTTTACTTAATTCAAAGTATCGTTCATTGTTATAGTCGAAGCCTATGAATGCTCTTGGGATTGACAAGCATTCAAAAGAACTCCCGGTCAACTTTTGAGGAATCGCCGTTATGTGTATTAGTGTATATTTTCTTATGTCATGAATAGGATAGTACGCAAATACGTTTATATGTGTTGCATTTATTTCCATGTTAGTCTGTATTAATTGATCCTGAATTATCCTTAAGTTTCCAGGTAACTTTTGATTGGTTGTTTGTATTATATCATTAGCGTATTTAGGACTCAAAATCGTGTATATCGATGCGTTATTTAGGTATATCTCAAGTAACCCGTTGTAATAGTGAATAATCTCTGTTATGTAATTGCTCGCTAATTGATACGTTTGTATTACTTGTATTTTCACATTGTTAGCGTCTACCATCTTATACCATACGTCGTTATCGTACATGAATGCTATAGCTTCATTTAACTTCTTTTCAAAATTCTCTAACTTTTTCTTAATCCGCTCCTCGGTTTGGTTTACAGCGGATACTGTAGATATCATTATGTTTGTTTGATGATTGGCGGCGTTTATAAGTTCTTGTTGATTGCTACTCAATGAGTCAATACTTCTGTATACTTCATCGTTAACTCCGAACACGTATGTTAACATTTGTCCTAATAATCCACGTCTCCTTCTAGAAATCTTTATCCCAGTAAGGTAATCCTTTATCTTCTCAAATCGTGCTTTCTCTTCGTTCAAATGATAATAAAATTCTGCACAATGGGTGTCTTTTGTATACTGTTGTGTGTCAGTGCATAACTTTTGAAACTGATTAGTTATTTTTATCGTATTATTTAAATTCAGTTCCAAATCACTCCTTTCGTAATTAGTTTCTATTCTAAAACTTCCTCTGTTTATTGTTGAAGTACCTATTTGTTCTACATATAGGCCTGGATTTAAATGTTTCATAGTAAACATTAATGTACTTGTTACTTGTCCGATACACAATAATAATGTAGTATAGAGTAACACGCCTGACTTAAGTGTCTTAGACTTTTTATTTATGTTATTTGCTATGTTACTATTCACAGGCGTTTCGGTATTTTTTCTTAACGTATTCGTGTTAGTCATTAATTCTTCCTGATATACGGGTAAAGGAATTAATGTATGTATTGATCGTTTTTGACATAAACCTGTCGATTTTTTGAGTGTCACTACTCTTATCACCCCGTCGCTTCCTGGGTGAACGCTTTCCACTTTTGCCAAGGGCCACTTACTTGGACTTATGTTTTCATCTTTTATTAGTACTATGGTTCCAATTTTGATATTTTCTTGAGTTTCTTTCCACTTGTATCTTTGTTGAAGTTGATGTAAATAATCAGATGACCAGGCTTTCCAGAAATCTTTCTTCATTCTTTGAATTTGTTTCCATCTATTTATTAAATCAGTATTTATGTTTGATAACGGATCTGGGATTCCAACTGCTTCCCGACCAATTAAAAAGTGACTAGGCGTTAGTATTGTATTATCATTGATGTCTTCGCTTTGTGCACATAACGGCCTCGAGTTTAGGCAAGCTTCAATTTGATGTAAAAATGTTATCATTTCTTCGTACGTTAATGTCGATTCTCCAATTACTCGACGTAAATGGTACTTTACTGATTTTACGCTGCTCTCCCAAATCCCACCAAAATGGGGGGTTGCTGGCGGATTAAAATGCCACTGAGTACCTATACTGGTCATCGTATTTTGGAATCCAGGTGACTGTGTTATTTGCAATAATTCTTGTTCCAAAAATTTCGCTGCGCCTACGAAGTTCGTGCCATTGTCACTATACATATGTGACACGTGTCCTCGTCTGGCCATGAACCTCCGCAGTGCCGCAATAAATGTTTCAGTTGTCAAATCTCCCACTAATTCTAGATGAATTGCTTTTGTTGCTAAGCATACAAATACAGCAATATATGATTTGTAGGACTTGTGACCTCTTCCTTTCATTGTTCTTGTTTGTATTGGTCCCGCATAATCCACTCCAGTGTGACTAAATGGATATGATTGCGTGACTCTTGCTTTTGGAAGTATCCCCATTTTCTGTACTTTCGTTTCGGACCTGTATCTCGCGCATTTGACGCACTTTTTTAGTGTACCTTTGACAACTTGTTTTCCACCTATAATCCAATATTTTTGTCGTAGGACAGCTGTAGTTAGTTTATTTCCTCCATGTAATGTTTTCATGTGTGCGTTTTGTATTATTAATGACGTTATATGATGTCGGCGTGGTAATAGTATAGGATGTTTTTGATTATATGGCAAGTCAGCGTTTTTTATTCGACCTTCAACTCGTAATAATCCATCGTTATCAATAAATGGATCTAGTGTGGATAATTTACTGTTTTTCTGCAGTGATTTTTTCTTTCGAATAATTTCTTTTTCATCGTAAAATTCTTCTTGTTGCAATATGCATAGAATTCGTTTCTCTGTTTCTTCTAGTTCCGTACAGGATAATGGTTCGTGCTTTTTGCGCTTGCTGATAAATCTGTAGCAATACGCTAATGTTCTTATCATTTTATTGTAGTTAGAAAATCGACTCCAGATGTCATACTTTTCATTCGTAGTATTAATTGTTGTTGATAAACAGTACTTGGCTTCTTCATTTGGCTGTGGTGCTGTTGTTGTAATAGGTATATCACTCGTCTGTAACCATGGTGGGCCGTTCCACCATAAGGAACAGTTTATTAATTTTTCTGGCTCCAATCCTCTTGATATAATGTCCGCTGGATATGACATGATTCCATTGAGCGTTAGGTATTATGCTGTTAATTTCTGACACTCTGTTGGCCACGAACGTATGCCATCGCCCAGGATCTCCTTTTATCCATCCCAACGTGATCATAGAATCCGTCCAGCATGAAATCACGGTATTGTTATCACCGTTTAGAGCTTTTTTTATTTTTTCTATTAAATTAGTCAATAATACTGCGGCGCATAGCTCAAGACGCGGTAATGTTGTTTTTTGTTTTTTCGGTGCAACTTTTGACTTAGCTTGGAGCAATGTTATGTAGTAACTGTTATTCACCATTACTCTGCTATAGACGACAGCCCCGTATGCTTTTTCTGAGGCGTCGCAGAATCCATACAGCTCAAACTTTGTCCTGTCTATCGTGTGACACCATCGTGGTACTTGTATATTTTCTATGTTTTTTAACTGTTTTTGTATTTCTGTCCATTTATTTCGTATTATGTCATTTACTGGTTGGTCCCATTCCATCCCAGACGTCCACAGTTGTTGTACTAGTAATTTTAGTGTTATGATGATGGGGGCCAACCAGCCCAACGGATCAAATATTTTCGCCACCTCTGACATAATGAACCGTTTGGTGGGTTTTGTGTTTTCTGTTATAGTTATTTGAAAACAGAATTTATCTTCGCCTGGAGACCATATAATTCCCAACGACTTTCTTGTTTCGTCTAAGGGAAGTTTCAGCATCCGACTTTCTTCTTTATCGCATGTTAAATTGTTCAACAATTCCGAACTATTTGAAGACCATTTTCGTAGTTGGAAACCACCTTTGTTTAACATTGCTATTAATTGTTCTTGTAATTCCTTGACGGAGCTTTCCTGGGATTCTCCTGACAAAATATCGTCAACATAGAAATCCTGTAACGTTACTCTACTGGCGATAGGGTAATTGTCTTGTTCGTCTAATGCTAGTTGTTGTAATGTTCTCACGGCCAGATAAGGCGCGCTTGTTGTGCCATACGTGACCGTTGTTAGTTCGTATTCACTAATGGCCTTTTTTGGAGAAAATCTCCATAAAATTCTTTGATATTTATAGTCTTCTTGGTTTATTTTTATGAACCGGTACATTTTCATAATGTCGGCCATGAAAGCAATCTTATGCGTTCTCCAGCGTAATAATATGTTTGATAAGTCTTGTTGAAGTCGTGGTCCTTTATGTAAATTTTCATTAAGGCTTATTTTACTACTTGTTTTACTACTAGCGTCAAATACCACTCGTAGTTTTGTTGTAAGAGAGTCTTCTTTTATTACCGCTTGGTGGGGAATATAATACTCTCCTGTGTAATATTCTGGTTTAGGTACTTTTCTCATATGACCCATATTTAGGTACTCGTACATAAATTCCTTGTATTGTTGGCGTAAATTTTCATTTTTTTCGAACTGACGTTCTAGTTGTAATAGTCGAGCCACGGCTTTTTTCCTTGACTCGCCATATTTTATGTTCGCGTCCTTAAACGGCAGTCGTACCGTATAAGTGCCGTCGAAACTTCGTATTGTAGTATTTGTATAGTAATTTTCACACAACTCATCATCTTTGGTGAGTGCATAGTGTCGTGGAATTTCTTCTAATTCCCAAAATTTTGTTAATTGTTGTATGTCGTCGGTGCGAGTCATCATGCTTAATACTTTGATGCCACCGTTTGTGTCTTGCGGATATAACCCGGATAAAATCCAACCCAATTCTGTTTCTTGAGCGATTATACCGCCTTGTAGTCGTTTAAAACCTTGTAATAGTATTTTACTATATTCTTGGGCACCTAAAATTATGTCTATAGGTCCCTTTTTGTTGTACGTTGGGTCTGCCAATAGAACATTGTCCAACTCTTGTAATTGTTGTAAGTTACTTCTTGGTAACGAGTTTGTAAGCTTTGGTAGTACTATAAGTGTTACAGGTAGTCTGTACTCACTAGAGTACCTTGGTTGTAGTTTTATGTTAATTGTATATTTCGATGTTTTAGGTTCGTTGTCTCCAATGCCTTTTATTTCGGCTCGAACCTTTTGTCTTGGATACGACAGCAGTTGTGCTACTTCTTCCGTGCAAAATGACGCTTCTGAACCTTGGTCACACAATACTCTTAATAATTGTGGTGTTCCATCATACGACGTGGTTTGTAATAGCGCTGTGGCTAATAAGACCGTATTTTTTGCCTCTAAATTGGTAGCTGATAAGTTCGATAACGTTGTGTTTTGTTTTTTATCACTCATAGTTGGTTTAGGAGTGAACTTTTTCGTATACTCAGAAGACTCTGGTTGTCTTTTAATTGAATCGAATGTTCGGTGTAATAGTGTGTTATGACCTTTATGTTGACATATTTCACATTTTGTATAAAACTCGCTCGTGCATTTTATTTGTTTATTATGATTTAAGCAGCGTTTGCACATTTCTTTGTCTGAGACTTCCTTATATCGTCGCGTCACGTTCAAGGTTTTAAAACTAGGGCATTTATTTATATTATGTTCTGTGCTTTTGCAGTACCAGCAATGTTTACTTTTTGATGATTCTGCTATTGGTACGAGTGTTCCCCGGTATTTATTTATTGTATGATTCACCGAGTTATTACTCAGGTGATTATACGTAATTTTTTGCTGATCGTAGGACTTTAAACTTTTAAATCTTTTTTCTAAAAACTGTAACATTTCTTCAAACGATTCCAATTTGTTTGGGTGTTGTAACTGATCCTCGTATTTTGAATCAGTTTGTTGGTCCCATTTCCTGGCCAAAAGTCTAGCCAAAATAGGGTCCCATGTTGAAATGTCAATTCCTTGATGTTTTAAAGATTCCAAACATTCTTTTATGGTGTCGTGCATGTCTCTTAAACCCGCTGCATTCGCAACATTTAGCTTGGGTAAATCTAATAATTTATCGATGAATTTAATTGATATCATTCGTTCGTCTTCATAACGTTGCGTAAGCAATTTCCACGCGGTTTCATAGTTCGATTCACTTATCGTTAGATGACGTATAATTTTTGCTGCGTCACCTTTTACATTTGTCTTTAAATATTGCATCTTTTCTACCAATGAAATATTTTTATCTTCATGAATAATTTTTTTGAATAAATCATGAAAAGTATACCATGAGTCATAACTCCCAGTAAAAGTTGGAATAGAGATACGGGGTAGTTTTCCTGACGACTGTGTTAAGGTTATTTTTTCGCTGGAACTGTCATGGATTTTTTCTTCCAGCATCTCCATTGTAGTATCGAACTCAATTTGGGTGTTTTCAAAATATTTATTTTTGAAGTAAAGGTGTCCCGATGTATCCTCCTCCAATAATAATTCAATGTGTGTTTCTTCAATATCCTGCCATCGTTTTTGTAAATTGTTTATTGTAGTTTGTAAATGCCATATAGGTTTGTTTTCAGTGACTGATTCTTTCGCCTGAATTAGCCTTTTTGACATCTGGGATATCCTGAACATTTGTATAAACGTCTTGGGATTCCCTCTCCCTTCTTCTTCGTTTGTGTTTTGTTCTTCAGGTTCATATATCGCCTGAACAAGTTGAAGTCTTGCTTCATAGTTTTGTAGGTGGGCTAAGCCCTCGTTGTATTGTTTTTGGATATTTCCAAAGTAATTTGTAGTGATATATTTGTGAGATGATAACATCTCTTGTTTTTCCAGTTTCGAGTGATTCTCTTGCACCCGTTGGAAAATAGTAGTTAGTGTTTGTCTTTTTTCGTCAATGTATTTTTGTGTTCTTCGGCTCACGGAGTCCTTTTTAATGTTTGTAATTATCCTCCTGATCTCGTTATAATCTTCCTCCTGGCTCCTGATTGCTGTGTTTATTTCTTGTATGTCCATAGTGCTTCTTTTGTCTTCTTCCCTAATAGCCCTACCCTAACTTTCCTACTACTAATGTTTTAAGTCAATACTTATCGTACCTGCGCTCTCGCTATAACACGTCCCTGAAGGTGCGACTTCTCAATCAGCTGGTGAGTCCCGCTTGTGGGAGGCCAGTGACCGAACCGCAACGAGAGGCTTTCTGACAGAGTACGTAAGTAAAAGTCTTTCAGTCAATTCCGAAACTGATGCTTTGTTGAGTACACCAGCCCGTTCTTAACTGATTCGTATGTCTGTTATGTCAAACCTACGGGGGGGTTAGAGGGAGGAAAAATCTTTACTTTTACTCGAAGGACCAAATGTAAGGGCGTAGTCTGGGCTAGTGGACTAACGCCGTGTTTGACAGAAGAACCTAAGGTTATAGTTTGAAGTACCTAAAGCCCTTAAGTTCCTAGCCTATATGATGGGATACCTGCACCGCGCTACCTAAGGTGACAGGTAGATGTGAGATGGATGTTGGGTGGAGGATTGGTAATTCTCACTGCCGGTCGAGCAGACTCACAGGACCGGTCAGAACTGACGGCTAAGGGTGTCTTGGCCACAGCGAGATGGAGGTTTGGGTGGAGGATTGGTAACTCTCACTGCCAGTCAAGCAGACTCACAGGACTGGTCAGAACTGACGGCTAAGGGTGTCTTGGCCACAGTGAGAGGGATGTAAATGAGAGATGAATAAATTCAAATCTGATTTATTTTACACAATGTACACCTTATATACTACTTATTGCTAATACACACATATACCATTTTGTGTTAGTGTGTCGTACGTGTAAAGTATAACGCAGTGTCTTTAAATCATGTCAGTGCTAATTTTGCACATTATGTTGACATGCTTTACTTGTATGTTGACATGCTCTACTTTTGAGTTTGCTGCGTTGCATGTTCAATGTGCATTGAACATGTACCGTATACAATTCACCAGAAAACTTGTAGTTTAGAGTTAATCATAAGCACATAATCTAGTTACATAATCTAGATGTTATTACAATCACTATTCTCTTTACAGTAACCCTTCAACGGGCCAAGACTTCATCGAGTCTCTAACAAACAATCCTGGCATCTATTTCGACAATCTAGGCTCCTTACGCCTAATAGATAGTTCTCTCAATGTAATCGTTCCAGTTGACATCTCTTATATGCAACCACATCTTATTAACTTAAACCATATTATTGATAGTACTAAATCCCTTTGCAAGAAAATACTTACTTTTGATAACATAGAGTGTAATAATCTCTTCCAATCCCTCATTATTCGATATGAAGATATCACCCGTGATTACGAAGCCATTACTCATCTGACGTCTCGACATTCCAGAAGATCCCCTCTCCTAGGAGTCGTGGGTACTATCTCAAAAAAGCTATTCGGTACGATGGATGAAGACGACGCTATACGTTACGATCAAGCAATAAGAGAAGTAGAAACAGACCAAAAGAAACTAGCCTCCTTAATGAAAGAAAATATCCTAGTTATAACGTCCACTTTAAAGTCAGTAAACAAAACTGTCCGTACAATTAGATCTAACGAACATGAATTAAACGTTGCTATCGAAGCCTTATACAAAGACATTAAAAACCTAACCTATGTCGCCCAGGAACTAAATGTAAGATCGCGTATATCAGAACTAACTTCTATGTTGGAAAGTAACCTTCTGGCTCTATCCTTCAAGATCGAAGATATAATAAATTCCATAATGTTTAGTAAGTCCAAAGTACTATACTCCACTATTTTAACTCCGAAAGAGTTGTATACCGAACTAGTTAATAATTACAGACTTCTATCTGATTCTAAGCATTTACCAGTTCCGCTGAGTTTAAGTAATATACACACTATCCTGAATATCTCTTCGGTTGCCTGCTATCTCAACGAAGAGAAAATAGTATTCGTAATCGATATCCCGTTAGTTAGTCCTACTAACTTTCAACTTTATCATAACTTACCCTGCCCGGCACCTCATGACATAAACAACCCTAGATCATATTCAACAGTTATACCTTCTTCTAAATATCTCGGTATAAGTAAAGACAAGTCCACATACTGCAAACTAGACACACTAAACAATTGTAGGGTCATAAACAGCGATACTTACGTCTGCGATACGTCAATATCCTACTCTACAGTTGCTTCGCCTACTTGCGAAACTGAAATTATGAGTAAAACACTCACGACAATTTCGGAACAGTGTATAGTTTAATTCTTCCATGGTAACGTTCATATTTGGCAACCCTTACAAAATAGCAAATGGTTATTTGTCATATCTGAAGAATCTAAACTAAACATAGAATGTAATGTTACACAATTACTAGATATAGATATAAGTGGTACTGGAATCTTATACTTACCTCAAGGGTGTACTGCATATTGTAAAGATATCAAACTTGTATCTAAGGATAGTTTAGAGATAACGCTAAAACCCATTAGAACTAAGTTAAACATCCTCGAAGATTATAATTATAACAAAATTTGCTATAATAATATCTCATCTATTTTGCCTACTGTAAATTTGAAAGATATCGATTTAGATACTATAGCATTTAGTAACCCTCATGTATTAAAAGAATTAGATAAGATTATAGAAAAACCACATATTGTTCTCTATGAAAATTATTATACTACTGTAATAGTAATAATTTTAGTTTTAATGATAGTATACGTTTTGTTTAAATTGTACAAGAAGTCTGGCATTCTTAAGAAAACATTTCATAAAGAAATCTCTGAAATTCAAAATCATGAATCAGATAACGAAGATGTAGAGATGGTTGATAGAATCCCAGCTCTTGCCCTTCGAATTGGCTGAGCCCAGTATCACTATGATTCACGTAAACTTCGATATAACCCCGAAGTTTACTCTAAATCGGGGGGCTGTTACAACCCTACATTGTTGCCAAATCGGCTGACACAACGAAACGGCCTCCCAGCCTTAACTATACGCCATAGGTTTCCTGTCAAATAAAAAGAGCCAAGCCTCACACAAAAAATATGTAGTGTCCACACTCCCTCCTCTCAGTAGAATAAATCAACCGCCGGCATTCATGGATGACGAAAAGTCTGGATGTCTGGCAGAGAGCCTAGAGCTTCAGTGTACGCCGAGTACATTATACGAACAAGAAGACGACTCATTACAACACTATTAATTCGGAAGTGGCTAGTCGTACCACTTTGTCGCGATCGAATATAAATAACGACAACAATATGCCTATCCCAACAGTGAGCACCGACGAAGTCGAGTCGCTTATTAGAGGTCTCCACGCTAGGAAAGCCCCGGGTTCGGACGGTATTACAAATAGAGTAATTAAATTATTCCCAGCCCATTTAATAATATTACTGTGTTGTATTTTTAATGCAGCCCTCAAATATAACATCTTTCCTTCACAGTGGAAAGAGGCCGTGGTAATCGGAATCCACAAACCCGGCAAAAAACGTACCGAACCCAATAGTTATCGACCTATTAGCCTACTGAGAAGTTTAGGTAAATTATACGAACGAATAGTACTCAGTAGGCTACGCTCATACGCAGAGTTAAATAAACTTATACCGGACGCGCAATTTGGTTTTCGTGCTAAACACAGCTGTGTTCAGCAAGTACATAGATTAGTAGAATACACCAGTAGTCAGTTCGGAAGGGGACGGTACACTGGTGTACTATTTCTAGATGTAGCGAAAGCTTTCGATAAAGTTTGGCATGAGGGCTTAATTTACAAGTTATATTTATTAAAAATCCCCGAATACTTAATTCTAATAATACATGACTATCTGAGTCATCGCAGCTTTCGCTACAGGGTGGAAGGGACGTTGTCGACCTTCCACCCTCTCAAGGCCGGCGTCCCACAGGGCTCGGTCCTCGCCCCATTTTTGTTTACGCTGTATACAAGCGATTTACCCAAGTTCACTCGTGTACACACGCCGCTTTACGCCGACGATATCGCACTCTATTGTGCATGTCCCCGACAACCGTAGTCAAAACACTCCAAAAAGCGGTTACCGCCCTTGCCAATTGGTATAGGAAATGGAGAATAGAAATTAACCCCGAGAAGAGCCAAGCGGTCATGTTCACTAAACGAACTGCCCGTCTGTGCTCTCCGGACAGCATCCCTCCTCTCACTCTCTTCGGCCGACCTGTCTCATGGAGCAGTGAGGCCAAGTACTTAGGTGTGACCCTTGATAACCGACTCACTTTCCTGTCCCACTTGAAGCGGGTACGCGCGCGCGCCGCCTTCGTGATGGGACGCCTTCACTGCCTATTAAACGAAAAATCAAAACTATCACTTAAAAATAAAGTCCGATTATACACTACCTGCATACGGCCGATCATGACGTATGCCAGTGTAGTGTTCGCGCACGTTAGGCCAAACAGGATCCACAGGTTACAAACACTACAAAATAGATTCATGCGACGGGCAACGGGAGCACCGTGGTTCGTTCGTAATGTCGATCTACACATCGACCTCGAATTGCCGACCATCAGGCAGTATATGAAGCGTTGCTCCCAGCGCTATTTTGACTCTGCCATGACTCACCCCAATCCACTAGTGGTTGGGGCGGTAAACTACGTCCCCTCAAAAATATCCGCGGTCCGACGACCCCGTCATCTCCTTGAAGAAGGGGATGATGCTATTACGATCGCCCAAGAAAGGGCCTACACAGCTCGCGCAGCGATAACACATAAAACTCCGCGGTATCGGCCTCGCCGACGAGGTCGACAACCGCAGCGCGTAAAAGTCATTAAACCTAAACGTGGCCACGCCCACTTTGCTTTCAGCGACGCCCCGAGCCGAGGTCCGTTCCCCACAGGGGGAGCCCTCGGGCGATGTTCGCTTAATTTACTTACCGGGTTGAGAGCCTTCCGCTCGCCCATTGCCCGCGTTAAGCTGTCAAGGTCATCTGCGACCAACAGCTAAATACACACAAAAAAAAAAAAACCAATAGCACAATTACAGCAAATGCACTAATACAACAAATTTAGCTTAATAGTCTTAGTTTAGTAGTAGATGTCGATGACGACTTATTCAAATTAACTTACCATCCAAGCTTGCCTATACAATTTTTCAATTAAAAAAAATATCTATAACAGTGGTCATTTACAGAAAATTTAATTTAATTTGTAAAGATAAATGGCCAGAAAAAACAACGATCAATTTGGTTCAACTTTATTTATAATATTTAATCTTAAATCTAATGGAACATATGTATATAACTATTACCGATCTAAAACCGATATTTAAGATTAACCGTTTTGTCTAACCTCTTTCTAATAGTGAAAGTCGGTTTGTGAAAGTCGTGGCATCACATAAAAGACCGCCGTCTTTTCACACATAAAAGTCACATAAAAGACGGCGGCAAGCGCTTATGAGGTAGTACCTGTTATATATATATATATATATATACTAGCTGACCCAACAGACGTTGTTCTGTTCAAATCTAAAAAAAATTGTAACAGAAAATCTCCTTGAAATCGATTGCAACGCTACCTATCGGGTCCAATTGTGAATCTAAACCTTTCTCGAATCCCAGGGTGTTCAAGGAAACACACGCAAAAAAATTCATCAACATCGGTCCAGCCGTTTAGGAGTTTTGTGACATACACACATGCACAAGAAATATATATGTACATAAATAATGATATATTTTAACTAATTTGATGGCAATTACAAAGGAAATTATCTGTAAATAAGTCAAACCATTTCCTTCAATAACGCAATCGCCACATTAATCATTGTTTTTTCTGAGAATTTTGGTAAAACACGAAAAGCATTGTTAAACAATATTCATTACATTTTAGCAATTTCTCTGCAGTACAATATATAAAATATCCTCAAAACTATTCAATTACACGTTAAAATACTATTGAATATAATATGAAACTGTCACATGGCATTTTCAAGTTGCCGCCAAAATGGCGTTACATTATTTTTTGAAGTTTATGGCTTCTTACATTTTTCAATATCAAATATTCCACAGATACACAATCGCTTTTTACTCTGTAGTTATAAAATTATAAATAAAAACTTTATGCAAAATATATAATATATACTTGCTATGTTAAATTATTTGATAATTACTAAATTCATAGGGAGTAAATCAATTTAATAAAACCATATACCAAGGCGTCTGACCAGCGCGGTAAAGTAGCTCGATTTCCCTCTTATTGTGGAGCAGGCTTGAGGCCAGCAGTGGTGATGCATATGAGTTGTAACATTTAAATCCCCCATATATGGTGACAAGTTGGCAATACAATTTATCACCTGTCTTCCCGTGGAAATAGTTTTAACTACTGAAGGATCATCAGGATAATAATCCTGGGCAACTTAAAACAGCAATGGAAATCATTTTACCACCAAAAGCCTCGTCCCAGACAAAACTGACATATCCTAAAATCGGATTAGATCGATAATTTATTTAATTAATCTAGTCTTAATAAAGGCTCGGCAGCACGAAGGAACGCCTTCTCAAACTCCATCTCCGAGAAACGATCCACTGATGCCCTGGTGAACAATACATAATTATTAGATATTATTATAATAAAATTAATACTGTTTCTTTTATAAATAAACGAGTTTAGGAGGATTCATCATCATTATCTAAGCTTATATACGTCCCACTGTTGAGCTACAGCCTCCTCCACAATAGGAAGGCAATTGACCTACTATATCACGCTGGTCAGACTTGTTGGTATAGGGGTCTACTACAAGTTTTCTTTCTCTTGCATAGATGTTATATGCATATTATAGCCCTTAATCGTCTTTTACGACATCCACGGGCAAGAAAGGGAGTGGTGAATTGTATTCTTACTCTGTCACCACACGGACTCAAGTCTGTATTATACATATACTAGCTGACATAACAGACGTTGTTCTGTTCAAATAAAATAAAAGGCATTCTTCTTGAAATCCATATCAGCGCCAGCTACCGAGTCCAATTATGAATCTAAACCATTCTCGAATCCCTTTGAACACACAGAAAAAATTTCATCAACATCGGTCCACCCGTTTAGGAGTTCAGTGACATACACATGTACACAAGAAATATATATTTAACTAGCAACCCGCCCTCGCTTCGCTTCGGTTATAGGTTAACGCCTAGTTTACGCCCTGATATTATAGCTTCCCATTGGTGAAAGAATTTTTGAAATCGGTCCAGCCGTTTTGAAGATTACCGGAACAAACAGACAGACAGACAAAAATTTTTTAATTGCTATTTTAGGCATAGGTGTCGTGCAAATAACCGTGTGAGCATGAAAAAAGCCTATTATTTTGACATTACAAACAGACACTCCAATTTTATTTCTTGGTATAGATTAGCAACCTGCCCTCGCTTCGCTTCGGTATCAGATGCCTTACCTCCGTAGTTCCTGTTCGCGTGGGATAACCGGGATAAAATATAGCCTATGTTACTCCCTGATATTATAGCTTTCCATTGGTAAAAGAATTTTTGAAATCGGTCAAGTAGTTTCGGAGCCTATTCATTTCAAACAAACAAGCAATCAAATCTTTCCTCTTTATAATATTATATTAGTATAGAAGACAGTATGTCTTTATACATAAATTTCTTCTGTACGGCTGGACCGATTTTGGTGAATTTTTTTGTGTGCGCTCAAGGGAGTTCGAGAATGGTTTAGATTCACAATTGAATCCGGTAGGTGGCGTTTTTTATTTGAACAGAACAACGTGTGTTGGTTCAGCTAGTATTAGTATATTATACACATGTATATACTTTTCTTGTGAAATATCCATCTATCTGGCCAGCATGGCATGGTAGAGGAATTTCCATCACGCCATTTATATGAGTTTAAAATTAGGTGATACCTAGCGGCTTCGATGATTCGTTTCCTCTCGTCGCTGGACAGTGCAATGACCTCTAGTATGGCGCGCGCGTACTCCTCCGGCTCGGCGGCGAGGTAGCCGGTGCGCGAGGCTCCATGCGGAGCTACGATATCCGCCAGGGGTCCACCGGACCGGTGCGCTATCGTTATCAAACCGGCCGCCATACATTCAACTACACCTGCGAAACAAAAACCGTATTAAAAAAAACTCAGTCAAAGACTGGCGACAGAATTGAAAACCTAAAACTTTAAAATTCATTTACACATTCATCACAGCTCATATACGTCCCACTGGGCTCAAGCCTCGTCTACAATGAGAGGTAAACTGATCTACTATACCACGCTGGACAGACAAGTTGGTATTTTTTTTCGAGCTTTCCTTCTCTTGTATAGATGTTATTTTCAATTATCGCTTAGTCGTCTTCTACGACATTCACGGGCAAGAAAAATGGTGGTGAATTGTATTCTTACGCCGTCACCACTCGAAATACTTTAAAAACATAGTTGTTTTTCTTGTTTAGTCAAATTCCATCCATCCATCAGCCTACAGACGTCCACTGCTGGACATAGGCCTCCCCACGAGAATGCCACTCGGAACGATCCTGCGCCACTTGCATCCAACGGTTCCCTGCGACTTTGAGAATGTCGTCAGTCCACCTGGTGGGGGGTCGTCCTACGCTGCGCCCTCCGATTCGTGGTCACCACTCAAGAACCTTTCTTCCCCAACGGTTATCGGTTCGACGAGCGATGTGGCCTGCCCATTGCCATTTCAACGTGCTAATTCTGCGGGCTATGTCGATTACACCCGTTCTTCTACGGATTTCCGTGTTCCGAATTTTATCACGTAGAGGAATACCGAGCATAGCTCTCTCCATAGCACGCTGAGCGACTTTGAGCTTTTTTATGAGGCCGACATTTAGAGACCACGTTTCAGTGCACTCTATACTAATGTGTGTCTGTCTGTCTGACCAGCATGGTATGGTAGGTCGATTTCCCTCCCACAGTGGAAGAGGCTCGAGCCCAACAGTGGGACGTATATGAGCTGAGATGATGATGATTTGATTTGAAGTTGTTGACATATAATAGATGTCAGAATTAGTGATGCATTGTCATATCTACAAATATAGAGTTATCGTTAACATGTCACGTGACCATGTCGGTGACGACTTACATGATCTAACTCCCCATACAAACCTGCCTATACAAGCCAACACTTCAAAAAATAAATTGTCTCAAATTAGCATTTAAAATTTTAGGTCATCAGAATTTATTTTGTTGACGAAAAATGATTACTGCATGTGAGGTTCGAACCCACATATAGTGCATACTAGCAAGCCATCCGCGCTTCGCTTTCAGTCGCCTTATCCGCGTAGTGCCCATTTCCGTGGGAATACCGGGCTAAAATATAGCCTATGTTACTCCCTGATATTATAGCTCCCCAATGGAGAAAGAATTTTTGAAATCGGTTCGGTGGTTTACGCGTGAAAGCGTAACAAACAAACAAACATCCTTACTTTCGCATTTATAATGTTAGTAAGGATTTATCCAACACAAAAATATTTATTTATCACATTCATTATTTAAAATACGTGTCTAAATGATGAATCGATCCATTCTTTTAGGAGATAAGAATACACGTCACACAGACAGACACGTCAAATTTGCAATACTCCTCCTTTTGCGTCATCTTATCTCGGCTCATATACGTCCCACTGCTGGGCTCGAGCCTCCTCCACATTAGGGGGTGAAATTGATCCCACTATACTGCTGATATGACAGGTTGGTTTAGCATTTAGTTTCGAGTTTTCCTACTCTTGCATAGGTGTTATCATCATCTCAGCCCAAATAAGTCCCACTGTTGGGCTAAAGCCTCCTCCAGAAAATGAGGGAAAATATCCTTACTATACCACGCTGGTCAGACAGGTTCATATAGGATTATGTTTCGAGTTTTCATTCTTTTGCATAGATGTTATATGCGTGTTATATCCCTTAATCATCTTTTACGACACCAACGGGTAAGAGAGGGGCTGATGAATTGTATTCCTACTACTCCATCACCACACGGTAAGTTATACATACTGATGCCGAAGTGTTCGTTCCACATTGCGTGTATGGCGAGCGAGCTGGTCTGATACAGCTGAAGCAGTCGCGCGTACGGTGCGTTCACCACGAACTGAACATTCTCCTCGATCGCCAGGTGTTTCGCCAGGTCGCGTAGGTTCGTGACACGCTCCTCATCGCACTGATTGCGACACGAACCCACCAGCACCAGTTTTATCTAAAATCATCAATATTGGATTTAATATAAAATGCTAGCTAACCCAACAGATGTTGCTCTGTTCAAATCTAAGAAAATAATAAAGAAATTCGCCCTCAAATCGATTGCAGCGCCGCCTACAAGGTCTTATTATTAATCTTAACCATTCTCCAACCTATTCTTGTACACACACAAAAATTCTTCAGAATCGGTCCAGTCGTTTAGAAGGAGTTCAATTATAAACACACGAACCGAAGATTTATCTATACCAATAAATAAAATTGGAGTGTCTGTTTGTAATGTCAAAATAATAGACTTTTTTCATGCTCACACGGTTATTTGCACGACACCTATGCCTAAAATAGCGATTAAAAAAAAATTTTGTCTGTCTGTTTGTTCCGGGTAATCTTCAAAACGGCTGGACCGATTTCAAAAATTCTTTCACCAATGGAAAGCTATAGTATCAGGGCGTAAACTAGGCTATATTTTATCCCGGTATTCCCACGGGAACTACGCGGGTAAAACGACTAAAAGCGAAGCGAGGGCGGATTGCTAGTATACATATAAAGTATTTTTGATTGCTGCACTTTTCTTAATATTGATAGCAAACAGCACACCTAATGTTAGGTCGCTGCCTATAGTAAAAAAAGTAAAATATGAATGCGTGCAATGAGATTGGGTGATACTAAACACATCAACAAAACCCATCACACGCAAATACCCTCCGATAGTTAGACTTCCAGCTCACTCACTCACCGAACGAAGCCCAATAACAAATTGTTACGTTGATTTTCTGCTCAGTGTGGTACTACTCAGACCGGCCAGTATTATAAATTTGAACGAAATTAGAAACAGTTATTTGACCAAATTCAAATCATTTATTATGCATAGACCCCGAGAGGGCACATATTTTCAACTTTACAAAATAAAAATAAATTATCCAAAAAAAAATAAACTACCACCGGATCGGAACGCGACCGCTACTGAGAAGATCCGATACTGAGAAACTCAGCGGGCTTGTCTATTATTCTTTTTTCTTCTTACTAGATATACAATTGTGTACATGTTTTGTAAGAATTAGCTCCAGTGTGATGCCCTTCGAACTGCAAGATACTTAATATAATTCAAACGATTATGGATGGACCAGATCCCACAAGCGGCACCCGATCACGAGTTGACTACTATAGCAGCCATCACTCCCCTCACCACTATGGAGGGAAGGGAGAGACCCGCTCCACGCAGCTACCGCAAGTAAATCCTTCAGTGAGCATGACCAACACCATATGTTACAAACGATGAAAATATAAAATTTCGTTAGGCAAAACACGCTACGCTTTATAATAAGAGTTAATAAAAAAAGAGTTTATTTAAAATAACAAGGAAATTGCTGAATGAGGAGCTGCTCACAACCAATCTGTATTGTCATCTACATAATCCGAGATTTTATAATAAGCTTTCTTACAAAGTCTATTCTTGATAACTTTTTTAAACTTTTCCGTTGGCAGGTCTCGGATGCTCAGAAATATTTCACTTGTGCGAAAATTGAAGCCATAACTCGTCTCAGCACAATATATTATGAATTGGAGCACCTTAACAACTTTAACTAGACATATTGTAAAGACTCCGTGTGGTGACGGAGTAAGAGTACAATTCCCCTATCATTGCCGCGGGTGTCGTAAAAGCCGACTAAGGGATATAATATGCATTAAACTTTTACGCAAGAGAAGGAAAACTCGAAACTAAACCCTATCCCAACACGTATAACCAGCGTGGTATAGTAGGTCAATTTCTGTCCCATTGTGGAGGAGGCTCGAGCCCAACAGTGGAATGTTTATGAGCTGACTGTAATAATTACCTTATTCCACAGTACTTCATTTTTGATAAGTAAATTCCTTAGTTCGTACATAGCTTGCAACATCAACGGGTGATCCTTCTCCGGTCGGAACTGTGCCACCGACAAAATTCGAATTGGATCCGTCTCTTTCACCAAAGAACGCAACTGTTTCAACTCCGTCACCTGAAAATCGTATTTTGATCAATTTATACCTGTTTTTTTTTGGGGTGGGTTGCGGTCGGCGCGCTCCTCGCACCACTACGTCCGGGGCGACAGAGGGGCGTAAGCACGCACACCCACAACCCACCCACGATGCACGTCGCCTTCGTCGTTGGGCCGACCACCGGATCAGGGTGACTTGACGTCAATGGTCGGCCCGACGGAATACCCCCGCTTGGGGTACCCTCCCAATTATATACCTGTGTATTAGATTTATGGTGTTACTAGCTGACCCAACAGACGCTCTTCTGTTCAAATTAAAAAAAAAGAATTCTCTTTGAAATCGATCGCAGCGCCACCTACCAGGTAAATATTAATTTAAACCATTCTTGAACCATTTGGATACACAAAAAATTCATCAAAATCGGTCCAGCCGTTTAGAAGGACTTCAATTACAAACACACGAACAGAAGTGTCGAGAAGGGAACCGGGCTGGCCATGGACGTCAAGGATTTAGTACTAATAATCGGCCTAATGGCCATGGGGAAGGAATATGGCGAGTTATGGGGTCGCGCGTCGACTTTTCGTCCCTCTGGCCGGATGGACCGTACCATAACCTGCCAACAGTGAAAAAAGAGGAATATCCTAATATTATAAATGCCGCTGTGAGTTGGTTTGCTTGTTACGCTTGAAACCCTAAACAAATAAATCGAAAAAAAGATCTTTCACCAATATAAAGCTACATTATCAGTGAGTAACGTAGGCTACATTATATCTTCGTATTCCCACGGCAATTGCGCGAGTAAAACGGCGGGAATACTTGCCTAGGATACCTATAAAATCAACTGTGTACTCTAACCCACCTGCTAAGCCTGACAATATTATCCGCCCCAAACTGTGCGGGACCCCCATGGGCCTAGCCTAGAGATGCAAACGATACATCGTTGTTTCTGAAACATCGATGTTTCAATAAAAAAAAAACATCGATGTTCATTATTTTATACGAGGTTTTTACATGGATGATTTGCCTGTCATAATTAAAATGAGTAGTACTTTTAGCAGAACCTGCGTGACAGTTTAGTGACTCTGTTTTTAAATAACGAAATAAAGCTCTTCACGCAAATGTTGATGCTTCATGAAAAAAACATGCCTAGAATTTAACTAAAAAAACGCCTATCGCAATCCCGCAAGGAAAGTATCTGATGGGATCTATGAAAAGTGCTCGATACTTTCAAGTATCACTACTTTTTATAAGTCTTTAAAAAACATCGATGCTTTTAGGGCGATGTTTTTTGTACACTGATGTTGTTCTGATACATCAATGTATCGATACATCGATGTTCTTGGTTTCGCATATTTGCATCCCTACATGGGCCAGACGTGCGGAGCTTATCACAAGTCAGTTAAGCGACAGATAGTATAAGGAGCACGCAAGCGCTAGAAAATAAACTAGATCGGATAATCATTCATACAATTAGGGTAAAATAGAAAAAATACAAAAGTCAGAAATTGATCAATCTCTGCTTTGAGGCTTCGAGCTGAGCCTTCAGGCCCAGTCTTACGCTGATCTATCTCTAAGAAAATTTACATCTAATGAATGACTTAATGGATCAACGGATGGAAGAATGAAACTCACGCTACACAAGGTACTTATACAATTTTGGCATCTTTACAGTGAAAAGTTCCAACTAAGAGCTAAAAAGATTGAATATGATACTGACCTCGCATGGCGGGTAGACCCTGAAAGTGCTGAGCGGTATCTGCCATAGTTCGTTGATGTGCTCCTCCGTCCAACTACCGTTCACCATCACCACATCAGCGCATCGTCCCACCACACCGTACAACTGTCCAAAATCACCGTTCACATCATTAATAATAAATAAAATAAATCTTTATTGACGTAAAAAGAACATTTACATTGATTGGAGTCCCTAACACCTGCACTAGTAAGGACTGTGTTGCAGGTGTTAGTGTTTTCCCTTTTATATATATGACCTTAATAACATCAATTTCGGTTTAAAAAATGAGTACAAAATCCAAACAATATAAAAATAGAAAAATATTAAAAAAAAAATAGTAAGTTTGTTTGTTTATGTATGTGTTAGGTGTATGTGCACATGGATGTGGGCGCGTGCATTTGGTTCTGTGTGTGTGAACGTGCATGCGCGCGCGCGTGTGAAAAGCGTGTGCGTGTATGTGTGTGTGTGTGTGTGTGTACATATGTAATTGCGATACTACGGTACTTTTAGGAGATTTTTTACAGCGTCAAAGTCTATTGATTTTAGCCAAGTAGTTATAACCAATTTAAATTTGTGGGTACTTAATTTACGTATTTTATGTACTTTGTTACATTTGTTGTAAATATGGGGAGCTAAAAAATTATAATGCCTTCGTGCAAATGTGGATTTAACGCGAGGCACTGGGCATCGTTCCACACGTTTATGTGATGAACAAATGTAAGGAACAGTTTTTTTGTGGTATCTGCGCAACATTTCATATACAAACATTTTTCTCACTGATAGAACGCCTGACATATTATACACAGAAAATGTAGGGTGTCTATACGGTAAATATAAAAGTACCTTGAGCACCATGCGCTGTGCACGCTCAATTCCCAACATATATGTTTTTGCTGCACCTCCCCATGCACAAATGCAGTATCTAATTATGCGCACAGTGCTCGATACGTTTGCAGAAGAAGTATACTATTGGCAACTGTACGTAGGTTTTTGAAAATGTATACAAGCTTTCGGACTCTCGCAATTGTAGACGTTATGTGCATTTCCCAGGTAAGTGTATCATCTAAGAGTACACCCAAATACTTGACACAGTCCACTCGACAAAGAGATGCACATATACAGTTCTCTCGAGTTGTGATTCTTTTACACGGAAACGTGTGAATTTTAAGACTATGTGTTGCAATAGGTTTGCCTACAGCCGATTTACTGAAGCAAACATACTTTGTTTTACCTGTGTTTATCGATAGTAGACTGTTTTCTAGCCAAGCAGTCACTTTAGTTAAACCGGTTTCTGCCAAATTAAATACCATGTTCCATGTTTGACCATGAAAAATTAATACTGTATCATCAGCGAACATATACAGATCAAGGTATGTGGAGTTTGCCAACCTAGAAAGGTCATTGATATAGATAAGGAATAACGTTGGTCCCAGCGTACTGCCCTGTGGCACACCATATTTACATTTTAGGTCGGAACTTTCAATACAATCTATCTTAACGCGTTGGTGCCTGTTGGTCAGATAGTCAATGAACCAGTTCAGGGCCACATTATCTATACTAATATTATAAAACTGAAGAATTTGTTTTGAATTTCTGCTTCCAATTAAAAATGACATTTAGATTCGGATAGCCTATTAACCAAAGAAGGCTATAGGAAAAATAATTATACGCGACGGCCAATAGGAGCGGTGTATTAACGAAAAAAGTTGCAAAATAATATTATAAAACTGAAAAATTCGTTTTGGATGCTTGCTTGCAATTAAACAAATCTTTTAGTTTCGGATAGCCCATTAACCAACGAAATCTATAGAACAAATAATTATACACGACGGCCAATAGGAGCGGTCAATTGTCATCATTATTCAGCTTATCGCCGTCCACTGCAGGATGTCGGCCTCCCTCATGTGAATCATCATCATCACCACAAAGTGAAGGCAAAGGATCAGATCATCGGTGTACATATTGAGAGGCGTCCTGCACTGCATCATCGCCACTGTTTCTTCTCCAGTGATTGTCGGTACGTCGAGCCATATGGCCTATCCCCTGCCACTTCAGGGTGCTAATCCTTCATGCTTGTCGGTTAGACCCTTCTTCTACGTATTTCCATATTTCAGATTCTACCTCGCAAAGAAATCCCGAGCATAGCCCACTCCATAGCACGTTGAGGGACTTTGAGTTTGGTTATAAGGCCTACATTTAGGGACCACGTTACCGTGCCGTGTCATCATTGGTTACACAGTGGTAGTAGACCTGTCTGTGTGTGTTTATTGTAATTTAATAGTATTGTCTAAAATGCTACATACATACCCATCCAAATATCTTATAATACAGCAGCTTGAGCCATGTGAATAGGGGGTTCCTCGCTATCACGCTGGAATTGTTGTACGATACGATGCGGTGCTTAACCCGGCGCATCATGGCAGCTGTGATGGTAGGATAGTGGGTGTAACAACCCACTGGACACTGCGCCAGGTAACGGAAGATGGGATACGTGAAAGCGTGCCCCGTTGTGTCTATGTACACGTCTGAAACATTCATCATCATTTCGGCTCATATAAGTCCGTCTACTGAGCTCGAGCCTCCTCCACAATGGCAGGGAAATTGTCCCACTTATCACGCCGGTCAGACGTATTGATATAGGGTTTTATTTCGAGTATTCTTCCTCTTGCTAGATGTTGTCTGTATATTATATCCCTTAGTCGTCTATTCCAATACTCATTGGCAAGATAGAGGGTGGGCAATTGTATTCGTACTCCGTTAACACACGGAGAAGTCTGAATCATTGACAATGTGAAATAAAAATCATTTTACGGATTTTTTGCGTTTGTATTTGAAGGGGTTTAAATAGTAAAATAAAATCTTTAGTAAAGGAGTTGAAAAGAAAAATGTAAAGCACCATCTTGGAACGATGGCCATATGTATAATTATGATTATTATGATTTATAATTTAACATCTAAGATTTGCTTACAGACAAATAGGCACTAGGATAAGTGAAATTATATTAAGGTTTCTAATAATATGTATATTTACCCGGATTTAACTTCATAAATGCCTCCATCCCCAGCACCATGGAGCCAAGACTTTGTAGAAGTAATGTGAAGTATGGATATGACGCTGAATCTATAGCCTTACGAAGACTGAGCCGTATAAAGGTAACTTTTTCGGGCTCTATCTTTACATTGAACTGGTTCTGTACTCCATCGAGTATCTTTTGTGGTTCAGATGTATCCACTGTGTAAATAAATATATTGGTATCTGGATGTCTGTAGAAAAAATCATTGATCATTAACATATCAGCGATCAGGATGCTCTTTACTTTCGGACGCTCTTCCTCTGCATTTTAAATCTTTAATGAAATTTTCGATCTACTTTAAAAGCATTGGGCGCAAGGCGTGGGGGCATATTGTGGGATTCATCAACAAAGGACCGTCATCCATATCTATTCTTTCCATTTGTTCGTGAGCGTTTAGAGTAAACAGGACTGGATAACGACCACTATGTAACCCAATTTCTCACTGGCCATGGGAATATTAGAGCAGCGACACCGGCACTCACGATAAGGCTTCGCCGTGAAGGAACCGATTCGTCTTAGTATTTAGTTTTTTATAGTATTTAGTTTAGTTAATTGTTTATGCGATTCTGTTGCCTAAAGGCTAAATAAAGACCAGTAATGATTTTTGATGTTTACGCGAGTATTACACGTTTTAAATAAAACTACTTTACGGATTTGGTCGCCCGCCCGGACGCTCGCCATGGCAGCATTCATGGTTCCGTCCGCCTGTGAACATGAATGCTGCAAATTGTTTGAAACGTCGGGCAATCAAAAATCAAATACAATCGCGATAAAATCCGTACAGTAGTTTTATACAAAGACCAGTACTTAAATACAGTCCACTAATTTATTTCAAATCCACCAAGACTCTTTACAATGATCCGGCTCGAAAGTACCTTTGTCGCTACTGCGCCCGCGCGTTTCCTCCCCCGCGCGGACCGCACCGCCCGCGCTATTGTGGCGAGTGTTGAATCACAGCAGAAGTAAACTATTATTTTTTAAACTAGTAGCTTCACCATTTTGTCAATATTTGGCCTCTAACTGTGCTTTTAAACAATCACCTTACCACATTCTTTGGAAGGGCATTCTCTGGGATAACGAGCGGGACCTAATCGTCTGGGGTAGTATACTATACGGACCTTGTAGTAACGCAGGTAAATTGTCGTGTGTTCAGGCGTTTTTGTCATATCTACTATCGCAACGTATCATAAAGCTCTCTAAGGTCTCTTAAGCTCTGTTATATCCATAGTGCTATACTACCGCGCTTCACGTAGTCGTACATCGTCTTATCTATTGGTTTATCAGTGAATTTTGCTTTATGTTGCCGGCTTTCCATAGCAGGACATTGGAATTCCAAGTCCTCTTGTCTTTTCTTTTCTAACTGAATTTGTTGCAGGTCTCAAAACAAAAGCATTTCCCTGGCCTTCCTGAGAGTCAAACCCCGGTGTCTTATATGGAGACCATTATGGATCTTGGCTTACATGAGTTACAGTGATGGAAATGTGTGGTGGGATTTATCCCAAAAAACACAGGACTGTTAGTTTGTAGTAATAGTTTGACTGTGACACAAACCTATATGTTATGTGTTAGTTTTAGGACATCATTACCCTGATATACTTTCAATTACTTGGGGTCAACTCAATATGTACTCTTCTTCCAAACGACATATTGCAAGTTTTGGCTATAGTTTTCCGACCGCCCGCCTGTGTGAGGTCAACTCTCTTTAGGAATGTAATTGATGACCAGGCGACATTAGATGCAGTTGGTCCAAGTCGATGTTGATGCTCTTAGTCGTCTTTTACGACACCCACGAGTATTATAAGAACTGATAGTATTCGTAGCCACACAGCAGGGTTAGATTTATATATTTATACTAGCTGACCCAACAGACGTTATTCTGTTCAAATAAAGCGCCACCTACCGGGTCTAATTGTGTATCTAAACCATTCTCGAATCTCTCTGAGCACACACAAAAAAATTCGTTAACATCGGTCCAGCTGTTTAGGAGTTCAGTGACATGCACATGTTTATACAGTGTGTATCAGGTTATGAGACAACTGTTCGAGTATGTTGTAGTTTAACGGTCATAGATCGTAATTAGAATATACATTACACAAAAAAACAATATAACATAAAAGTTATAGTGATTTCAAAAAAATGTGTCTAAGAGTCTATGCCTTAAATATTACGTATTATGTAGGCATGTACAGACAGAATACATGTAGACATGTAAAGCTTCGACAGTATAATTTCATTCATTCATACCCAGAATTGCGCAAACGCTTCAATGAGCGTAGGTAACAACGGCGAGCCGTCAACGGTCATCGGCCGATCAGCTGTTTTAAAGCGAAGTTTGTCTTGCTTATGCGAAATAATCATTGATTTATTCAATTTCTAATGAACATTTAACAAAGTATGAATATGTTGCGTATTAAGTATCATTGACTTTATACATTTCAATCGGATTTACACGAAAAAGCGATGACAAAATTGAAAACTTTACATGTCTCTAATTCCTTAACGAATCGATATTTTTCGTTCACATTATTTTCATGGGTTCCTACCACCATTGCCTAGCTGCCTTTTGACCAGTTGCCCCATAACCTGATACATCCTGTATATAAAGATATATTTGTCTAAAAGTGCACTAACCTAGTAAGGATAGCTTTAATTGCCACCCAGAGCACTCTTTCTCCACCACCTCCGGCGTTGGCGAATGGGTGGAAGAAGGCGACGTTTGCCCCATCTCTCTTGCGCCTCGCCAGTTTACGTTCCTTGATGCGCATGTACCATGATGCGAAGATGAATGCGAAAGGTATCAACACGAATACACAGAAGAGGAGAAGTCCTATGGTTAATAGAGGTAGAATGATGAGTAAGCTGAAAATAAAACAAAAATCATGATAATACTAACATTTATAGAGAGACATACATATAGACATATATAGTATAGTTTACGTGAGTATTGCACATTATAAAAAACTAGCAGCGCCCTGCGGTTTTACCCGCATAGTTTCCCTTCCCTTAGGCTAAGCCTATGTGTTAGTCTGATATGTAAAGTATATTATTGTGAAATTTCATCAAATTTCATCAACAAACATACTCACAAACTTTCGCGTTTATAATATTAGTAGAATATATTTTTAAGGTGTATATTGCTATGTGGTAGCGGCTTCGAATACTACCAACACTTGCTTTGCTCGTGGGTGTCGTAAAAGACGACTAAGAGCCCTAGATTGACCCGGACCAACTCCATCTGGTTCCATTTGGGTCAACGATTACATTCCCAAGGAGGGTTGACGTCAGGCAGGCGGCCGGTCATAAAAGTCATTGCCGAAACTTTTTGCAATATGTCAAAACAGATGATATATTGCGTCGACCCCAAGTAATTGGGATAAGAGCAAGATGATGACGATGATGACGATATTTTTAAGGATTTTATTGTGTTTGACCATGAATGTTGCGAAATGGGAAGAGTCCTCCCGTCACCATGAATGATGTAAAGTGTTCATCATCATCATTTCAGCCTATCGCCGTCCACTGCTGGACGTAGGCCTCCCTCATGTTGCACCACAATGAGCGGTCCTGTGCCGCCTGCATCCAACGACGCCCAGCGACTTTCACTAGGTCATCGGTCCACCTAGTGGGGGGGCGTCCTACACTGCGTCGTCCGATACGTGGTCGCCACTCGAGAACCTTTCTTCCCCAGCAGTTGTCGGTTCGTCGAGCGATGTGGCCTGCCCATTGCCACTTCAGCGTGCTAATTCTTCGTGCTATGTCGGTTACACCCGTTCTTCTGCGGATTTCCGTAGTCCGGATTCTATCTCGCAGAGAAATCCCGAGCATAGCCCGCTCCATAGCACGCTGAGCGACTTTGAGCCTTGATATGAGGCCTACATTTAAGGACCACGTTTCCGTGCTGTAAGTCATCACTGGTAACACACACTGGTCAAAGACCTGTGTTTTCAGACACTGAGGTATGTTGGACGAGAAGATCCTCTTAAGTTTCCCGAACATGTAAAGTGTTATGTGCTATATATTTTTGAGAGAAAACAATTCAAAATACTTGAGGGCTAGGTTATTTGTTTATACATATGTGAGATTGAAATCATTTATTATGCATAAACCCCACAAGGGCACTTATATAATGTCAATTTTAACACAATTAAATTAATTTAATTAAACAATACATGGCGAAAATCCATTATTATTTTAAAATGGCAGGAAGGAAGGGGGATCTACAATTAAATGCGCCTTGAAGCCAAACCGTCCTGAGAAATATAGAATATTCGAAATTCTATGAAAAATTGCAAGTTGTTAATGGGTGATGTTCTAGAAGATGCTTATCCGTTACAGTAAAATTTCCCTAATTCACCTTGACCCTATCCCATACTCATTCCATTCCGTTGCAGTGTGGGATATATTGATTATCCATGGGGTAGTGCTGGTTTTCTCTTCCTTCTTTCCATTTTAAAATACAATTAAATTAAATTAATCCAATACACAACACATCACAAGGCAACTGGTAATGAGAAGATCCGTCAAGAAATTAACCTTTCAAATGTTACGAGGACGCCAAAAAAAAAATTACATCGTCTGTCGCAGCGACCAAGAGTGAAGCTGTATGAATTTACAGATTTTTAGAATTAAAACTTATTTCACAACAACATATTTTCATTTAGAAACACTGACGAATAACATACACATCCACTGATATCAATAGAATTGAAAGTATAGAACAAACTATATACTAAATTCTAATTTGAAAGTGGGCACAGATCTGTGACAAGTCAGTTTAAGAGGGGTGCACAGAACTGTGTCAAAACATTCGAAAGGTTAAGCAGGCTAGCATCACAAACTAAATACTGTTATATTAATAACAGTATTTAGATTGTTTGTAGGTATTAACCTATAATGTAAGTATTTGAGTGAAGGTCAGACAATGATTTTACAATATTTATATGCAATGTAGTTAATAAATAACACGCTATTAACATTTGCTAAATGCACCAGCTGAACAAAGACATACAATAATTGAAACTACTATGTCACACACAGGGGATTACAGTAGACGTAGTTCATCCAGCTCATGTATGTCCCTGTTGGGCTCCAACCTCCTTCACAATAGGAAGGAAATTGACCTACTATACCGCACTGGTCAGACGTATGGGGCATAGAGTTATATCTCAAGTTTTCCGTCCATGGCATAGATGTTATCTGCAATAAACCCTTAGTCATCTTTTACGCCACCTATGGGTAATTAAGAGGGTGGTGAATTATATTCTTATTCTATTACCACATGGATAATGGATTCCATTTCTGTTCAGGTTATCATAAGCAAAAAAATTTTTTTTTTAACGAGTAATAAATTCAAACTAATACGAGACAATATTTACGTTAAGACAATGTAGATGACTATTAAACATACCATGTTAATATATTTTAAAACAGAAATAACTACAACTTGATATTATTCCAGTTTATAATTTTTTAATATATTTTATTCAATCAGGCGATACATGGAGGAAATCAATTACTATTTTAAAGTCGAAGGAAGGAAGGGAAACGCACCCTCCATGTACTGCACACCACAATGGAATGGAAGGAATATGGGATGGGATCAAGGTGGAATAGCATATATGGGAATCTTACTCTCACGTGATGAGCTCTTTCCAGAATGTCAATTTGTAATTTTCTGCAGAACTTAGAATATCTATTTGACATGTGTTTCACATCTATACGAGGTATCCCCAGGATGACCGACCCCATGCCATATTCCTTTCATTCCATAGTGGTGCGCGGTATATTGATTACCGTGGGAAGGATTCATTCCTTCTATTTTTTTTTTCTTTCTATAATTTATGATTCAACTAATTTAAGTCAAAAGCAATTTATTTTATTATCAATGCAATGCAACGATTATTATCATTACTAAAGATTTTATCATGATAGTAAACTTAACTATTAACAGATTATTTCGATTAATACTTGATAGTAACTGTAATCTAATACCCGAATATTGCATGAAGTATAAAAAATCATAAACTCTATTTTTATCCTTGAAAATGTATGGACGTGTTTACATTAATAATTATTACAAATGCACTACAGTGCTGCAAACTTGATAAAATACATAAATCAAATCTTAAAATAAACTCGTAAGGGGAAACTATTAGATAAATTTGCAAAATAAACTTACGTGAACAACTGCCAAAACATTGTCAGAGGAGTGATCTACTATCCAGCTACATGCGTTTATGATTGAATATTATGTTATTTCATTGAATTGGTGTTAATAACACACATCTGGTTTGATTTTACATTAAAATTATCATAAAGAACAATATCAATCATGTAAATAACCTAACACGAAACGTAAACATCACTGTTGGCAATGACAACTATGACAATTGACAGTTCTCACAATGACCGGTCACGTCATAGCACACGTCGGTCGAAATATTTGAAAATAAGTAAATATCCACAAATTGATACGATTGTACTTAGTAATTATAGAAATAAGGATTTATCTACGAAAGTACAAGAAATTAACTCATTTAACTACCTAAAGTTTAGGTTTCTACTTCTTCAAACGTTTAACCTAAATTGAATTTTGTGTATAATCGACTAAATTATTATGTGTAATTATTATGACTGATGTTTTTCATCTTGCGGTAGTACAAGACTATTTAGAATATAATGCCAGTAGGAAATTATTTCTCCTGATTGATTAATTTTTTACATCCATAAATGTAAAAGATTTGTTGTTTCAATATAAATTAACTTGCTCACGTCTTCGTTTAACATTTTAAGACCTGCCCGATGTATTGACGACCGGGGGCTCTTCTGTGCATTGTGGTAACACCTCACAAAACCTGCTCTCCAGCCATGCACTGTGACCCATTCCTTTTTTTTTTTGAGATCACCATGACAAGGAAAAATAAATGGCGATCACCCTATTCGCATTAGAAGTGGCTATTTGCAATATCAGTTGTCTACAAAGTTGCCCAAGGTAACTTCAGCCAGTCCCATCTCCCACTACAGAAACACGATGGCAGTCTAGCCCACAACGCAAAGATGAAGGGCGATTTTCTTTGCCTTGAATTCGAATTTGGACGCCAGGGCTGCCACACCACTTAAAGCCCCGCACCACAGGGAAAAATCACTACGCCCCGCGCTAGCATACTTGCTCTTCAAGGTAATGAAAAAATCACAAAAAATGGGCCATAGCACAGCAGCTTTTGACGACCGAGACAAACCACTACATCGAGAATTTACACAATCCACAGATTCTCGAAACAGAACGCCATTACTAGTCATTACACACCTAGATTAATACGAAACGCCATTGAAATCACCGATCACAAACATTTTAATCGAGAAGGTGGATTTCAATTATTTAACATACGATGTTTCATGATCTAGTGACGTGATTTATCTTTGTATAAAGAAAAACACCTTAATACCCTTGGTGGATACCCTTAGCATTGTGTGTCGTGATCAATATCGACGCGATAGTAAGACCAGTGGTTAGTGGTCATAGTAATAAGACCGTGCATAATACACGATCGAGCAAGCAGGTAAACAGATATATCTGACCGCAAATAAAGTATCTACCCGCATAATTTCAACAAATGCACCGAAATTTTTCATGCGCATTAATTTTTAATTAACAGTTATTAATACTAGCAACCTGCTCTCGCTTCGGTTCTAGTCGCCTTACCCGCATAGTTTCCGTTCGCGTGGGTATATCGGAATAAAATATAGCCTAATATACTCCTTATATAGACCTGGTAGTAAAATATTATCAAAATCGGTCCAACCGTTTTGAAGATTACCTCAAACAGACAGACAGATAAAAAATATTTAACTGTATTTCAGGCATAGGTGTTGTATAAATAACCGTGTGAGCATGAACTCAGTATTTTGACATTACAAACAGACACTTCAATTTTATTTATTTGTATAGAAGATGTATAGATTAATGAACATGGTAGAAATTCTATTGTAATGAAAAAATTATAAACCGCCAGCTTCTGCAGTACCTTGAAGATCACTAGGCCATTGTAGTCGGCTAGTGATGGTGAAAACCGTGGTGGAGACTCTTGCTCCAATACCATTATCCTGTATATCTACGACATGCTTCTCATAGAGAATATGCGTAGCTGTGCGAATGACAGTACATTAGCAGTTATACCGAGCACCAGAATCATCCTCGGAGTATGTTTGAGCGTTCTCTGAAGCAGGCCCAGAAATTAGGTGAAAAGAACTTAGTTCATAAAGGTACAAGTTTGCACGTTCAAGGATGTTTATTTGTGAAACAATAACTACAATCAAATAAATACATTTTATTTCATAATTATACTTACAAACTAACATACAACAACATTTGATATAATAATTTACATGATATTGATTCACACCTCGAACCTCTACTAAACACATCTACGGCAATCACTTTAATCACTAGCCAACTATGCAGGATATATATATATATATATATATATATATATATATATATATATATATATATATATATATATATATATATATATGTACTAGCTGACCTAACAGACGTTGTTCTGTTCTAATAAAATAACGTCAGCTACTGGGTCCAATTATGAATCTAAACCATTCTCGAATCCCCTTGAACACACACAAAAAAATTTATCAACATCGGTCCAGCCGTTTAGGAGTTCAGTGACATACACACGTACACAAGAAATTTATATATAAAAGATATATACGTATACTAGCTGATCCAATCGACGCTGTTCTGTTCAAATCTAAAAAAAATAGGAAAGATTTTCTTTAAAATCGATCGCAACACCACCTACTGGGTCAGGTCAACAAACATAAAAAATCATCAAAATCGGTCCAGCCGTTTAGGAGTTAAGTCACATGGACAGAAGAATTAGAAATTCATTTGTACTGACTATAGTCCATAAAATATAGCTTGATCTCTGTGACATATGTCAACGAAACCGACGAAGTAAGATTGAACGAGCGACATGTTTACAATTTTATTTTGTATCAGATATATTTTCAGTCTTTTCGTGCCAGTTTTATTGCAACTGAATTGCAATATATTATACATATAAAAATATTAATATTCATGCCTAAAACGCACCTCGTAAGTATTGAAATACCTAGTAAACATTTTATAGAAAAATGACGCTTAGTCACATATAAGGTTATGTTGGACTGTAAATAAAAAAGAGATGGGACAGTCGATATACATAAATCGATAACCGATCTTTATTAAATTATTCATAACAGAAATAAACCCAAAATAGTACCTATATAAAATTTTCAACATATTTTTACAATTACAACAGACAGTTACATTTTAAAGTACATAAATTGAATTAATTAAACATTAAAAAAACTACTTTTTGTCTTAGAGTAAATGATAATATTTTATGTACGCATTATTATCAATAACTAAACATGTTTACTAATAAAAGAGTCGCAATTGATCGATTGATATAACAACTGTCCCTATTATGACAAAAAATTATAAATGTTCTAGCAGGAACGCTTCAGTGATGATAACAATAGTGACGTTGACCTTGATTGTACTCCTTTCGAATAATTAAAATAGTCAAAAAACAGTTTTTGTTTGATTTAAATTCAAAAAGATTTTCATTGATTGTATCTCAATTATAATAGAAAATTACAAGTATAAAAATAAAGAGTTTTATCGATAAAAACTACGGACTTCATCGTAAGCGTGACAGCACTAGGGACAACTGTCACAGAGATCAAGCTATATTTTATGGACTATAAGTAGCGACAATAGATGTTCAAGGTTTGGATCTTAATAATAAGTATTTCAAACATAATCACTGCTGAACGATCAACAGGAGTGCATATTACAGAAAATCTATAGATTATTTAGCTGAAATAAGTAAGTTAAAGAAGTCTTAAAGAAACTTACTTATTTCAGCTAAATAATCTTTATTTCACACCATCCGTGGAAAAAGGATGCAAGTGGAAAACACAAAAATTTGGAAATGACATAGTATAAAAAAAAACTTACGTAATTTGCAAAGCGATCAAATGAAAATTACATGAATCTTAACATTTCGCTAAATTCCCAACATCTTCGTCACTTATTGGACAATTTTTCAAACTTACTAAGCTTATACAGGTTATGGGGCAACTGTTCGAGTATGTTGTAGTTTAACGGTCATAGATCGTAATTAGAATGTACATTACACAGAAAACAATATAACATAAAAGTTATAGTGATTTCAAAAAAATATGTCTAAGAGTCTTTGCCTTAAATGTTACGTATTATGTAGGCATGTACAGACAGAATACATTTAGGCATGTAAAGCTTCCGACAGTATAAATTCATTCAGTAATACCTAGAATTGTGGAAACGTTTCAATGATATAGTCAGTGCCATATAACGTGGCAAAAGACAACCTTCACCTACCTTCACGATATCTTAAAATGCAAAAAAATCTATCGCTTACCATACAAATCTATCGAAAAGTTGTATCGCAAAATTCTCTTGGTAGATGCCTACCAGGAAGCAACATTACAAACAGCACAACCCAAAATTTTACGAAATCTAGTAAAATTACCATAGAAAATATATGTTTTTAATATCCTATAATCATGTATTTCATTGTTTTAAAATACCAGATTAACCTTTAACTGGTGACATTTCATTATTTTATAAATAACATCATTGATAACAATGCCAAATTACTTTCAAATGTCTGAATATCAAAAGTTTTTAAGTAACATTAAAATTAAAGTACCGAGAATATTTATATAAATTCAATATAATATAGATCCTATAATTAAATACGTAATTAGCTTCGAAGAGTTATGTATGCCCAAAAAATGCCAAGTTTTAAGTTATGACACATTTCTTTCAATTCATTTTACTTTCAGGTGAAATAAACCTAAAGGATCGCTCAAGTAGATGCAAGATTTTAGGTTATGTGTATCAAACATAAAATCTTTTCTTAACTGATTTTAGCGTCAAGTGTACGAAATCAGTGGCGTCGTGTGGCCCAGTCACCATTTTGTTTGACATTCCGTGTGGAGCACGTAAAAGATATTAAAAAAAAAATGATGGGCCTCGATGACAGTATATACCGAAAGATTGATGCATTCATAATTCATGTATCAGACAGCAGTGATAGTAACAGTAGTGGAAGTGACAGTCCAGAACTATAGATTTTTGTAAAGTCATAAATAAATTATTTTAGTATATTATTTTACCTCACCTTACGTATTTAACAAAAAGTTAGCCTTAAAATAGGTTAGCTATCAGCTTCATGCTAGGGCAGTGGTAAAGTAGGTAACGTATACGTATGCTTTATTATTGCACGTGTAGGTGTTTAATAATTTCTTAATTAAAATTCTAAACAAATTACACGCAGACAAATGTTTGTAACCTCTGTACAGTCTAGTCACCTTCACCACGATATTACAACGATAAAACGGTTTGTATGGAAAGCGATAGAATTAGCGATAAATTACTTGGATTTGATGATATCGTGGTGAAGGTCACCAAATCACCTCTTTTGCCATGCTATTTGGCAAACACTATAGTGTAGGTTTGTACCTACGAGCGGCGAGCGGTCAACGGTCATAGGCCGATCAGCTGTTTTAAAGCGAAGTTTGTTTTGTTTATGTGAATGTAATCATTGATTTATTAAATTTCTAATTAACATTTAACAAAGTATGAATATGTTGCGTATTAAGTATCATTGACTTTATACATTTCAATCAGATTTACACGAAAAAGCGACGACAAAATTGAAAACTTTACATGTCTCTAATTCCTTAACGAATCGATATTTTTCGTTCAAATTTTTCATGGGTTCCTACCACCATTGCCTAGCTCCCTTTTGACTAGTTGCCCCATAACCTGATACACTCTGTATATCATGATCTCCTTTATCGAATAGTGAAATAAAATAATTAAAAGATAGCTTTCTTCCACTAATGGTGCGATTTATTTATTACAAAATCATTCAATTTAATTCATTTATAAAAAAAAAAGAATCTTTCACATAATTAATCCTCTAAAACGTTGTAAATGTGATGCTTTGATTATTATGTTGTTGTTGATTTATTATATTTAAAAAACATTAAAATGTAATTTTCATCTACTACTATTAGAGAAATTTTACTATCGGTTTTCTAGGGTCTAACTGCAGACACTTGCGCCATATGCTGCAGCGAGAGCTCGGGTAGATGGATCAGTAATTAGGCCGCCACCCGCAAGGACCCGACCGCGTGAAGGCGAAGCTCCGGCAACAACACTATGTTGCTTAGTGTTGCCGGAGCGTCGAAGGGGACGATACCTGAAAGCGTAACCCGCTGGGCCGGCCACGGAAGTTATGGGGCCGCACGCCACTCATTCGTCGCGCTGGACAGATTGGGCGGACCCTAGCCTACCAAAAAAAGGGGGTCAAACTACAGACAGAATATTGTCCACATCATAAATGTGCTGTCCGGGATAGTACCACACCCTCGCAAAAATACCACATCTGATTCGGTGTGCGACAGAGCCATCTTATATTATATGTAGCAACCTGGTATTTAATGGATTCAGTCTAGTTGCTCGGCCATTAAAAACATAAAAAGATACCTTCTCTCTCATTCCGTCTCTATCATTCTGTTAGTATGCCAGTCAGATTGATCTTCGTTGAAAGATATCGCAAAATCTTTTTCAGAATTACCAGTGAATGTAAAAATGATCCTATGGTACCTTCTCGCTATAGTAAATCTTGATACATTCACTCTGGGCACGAAATTGTAATAGTCACAGGGAACTGTTGAAGCATATCCATTCATCCATCCATTTGTCAATCCGTCGAGTTCCACTGCAGTACATGGGCCTCCCCACAAGAATGTCATTCAGAACGATCCTGTGGCATTAGTATCCAACCGTTCCCTGCAATGTCGCCAGATTTAAAATGTCGCCAGTGGATTGTCCAACATCATTTAAATACAAAGCAGGTGTAATTTTTCCGTGTGGTGACGGAATTAGAATACAATTCACCACTCCTTATCTTGCCCGTGGATGTCGTAAAAGACAAATAAGGGATATAATATGCTTATAACATCTATGCAAGAGAAGGAAAACTCGTAACAAACCTGTATAGCGACCTGTCTGACCAGCATGGTATAGTAAGCTCAGTTTCCCTCCTATAGTGGAGGAGGTTCGCGCCCAGCAGTGGTACGAGATGATAAGGATGACGCGGTATTTTTGTGGACAGTTGTGATGACGTCCATTTGTTACAGAGCGATAATGAGTCCAATAAACTCTAAAGCTATAACTATGAATCCTTAAGGTACAACAAAAAACGTTTAAAAGTTGAAGATTAAAATGATGGTTTGGTTTCGTTTGGGTCATCTCCGCCCAGACCGGGCTCCTCGGTGACTTCAGCTGCAAGATCGGCGAATTTAGCCACGTAATCCACACTTGATTCTGCCATTAGCGACTGAAGCTGGGAGTCCACCTATGGGTCAAAGATAATTTATTACATAATTATAATTTAAATAAAGCCCTGTTCTATTACTGACAGGTATGCTATAGCTGATTTTTAGGTCTTGACATCAAATCGATGGTTCCTACGAATAATGAGTCATCTGAAAAATTACAATTTTATAGGGGAGTGTGTCAAAGATAAAATGTTTACATTTTTTCAAATTCTTGTTCTAGGATTTTTAAGTTTTTGTATTGATTACGACGTGATCCATTGGACATTTAAATAGTTAACGGGATTAAATCATTCTTTATAGAGGTCAAACATCTTAGGAAACGACAAGGATCCAGCCAAATATTTACGATTTGTATCTTTGCGGGTGTAATGAGCTTCCACAGGTGAAAAAGCTTCAATGATTTTCTTGAATGATTTTTTTTTATTTTTATGACGAAGATTGATAAATAGGGTTATTTTTTTATCATTTCATCAAAAAAGTTAAAATACCTAAAAATTTTATTTGACTCACTATACTTAGGAACTTTCGAAATAGGGTATCGCCTTAAAAATAGGTTTTACATTCAAATAGGGAAATTTATCTACTATACCACGCTGGTCAGATGTGTTGGTATTTCTTTTTTTTTATTACCGATGGTGGCAAACGAGCAGGCAGCACACCTGATGGTAAGTGATACCATCAGGACATAGACCTTTGCAATAGCAGGGGCACAGCCAGGCCGTTGCCTACCGTGAAGTAAATGGTGGTAAAGGTAAAAAAAGTGGTATAGGGTTGTTTCGAGGTTTCCTTCTCTTGTATAGATGTTATATGTATATTATATCCCTTAGTAGTTCTCCCTTAGCGCTCAATATAGAAAGAAGGGTATTTATTGATGAAAGAGTTGCTCACCACTAGATCTGGCTGCGGCCTTCCCTCCAAGTGTCCCAGGAAGCTGCTGAGTGAGAAATCATGCACGGAGCCTCCCAGCCATCCGTCAGCGTCATGCAAAAGTCGGGAAGGTGATAAAGACATTGATTCCGAATGTAGAAACTCGCCTGAAAACACAACAGAAAAGCGTTGATTCTTGAGTTAAAGAAATACATCTATAAATGAAACTATAGCTGTCTCTTTTTCATCTATAACGGTAATACAGTATGTTACATTCAATAACAAAATCAATGATGCTTTTACGGTCGGATCGACCCGCGGCTACAGACAGAAGACTGTCGACAGTTTGGTCCTGCCACAAATCATTTGAAAGTTAAAACAAAGGGGTCACCGAAGTCGTATCTTCTATTCCAATGGTCCACTCAATAGGCAAACAGATATGCTCCTAGCATTATTTGCGTAGTCCTCGGTACGGTGTCAGGACCGTCGAGGCCCTCCGGCCGGTGCTGATGGAGTGGTTGGAGCGGACGCACGGGGTGCTTTCCTTCCGACTGGTGCAGGTGCTGACGGGGCACGGTTGCTTCGGGAAGTACCTGCACAAGATTGTCAGGAGGGAGAGCACACCGTCCTGCCACCACTGCAGTTGCGACGAGGACACGGCGCAGCACACGCTCGAGGAGTGTGCTGCATGGGAGGGGGATCGCCGTGAACTCGTCGCAATTATCGGTGCCGACCTGGCGCTGCCGACCATCGCCAGGGAGATGCTCGTCAGCGTCAGGAACTGGGACGCGGTCGCCGCCTTCTGTGAGGCCGTAATCTCACGGAAGGAGGCGGCGGATCGTGTGCGAGTAGAGCTCCTATTCGGCGACACGTTCCGCCGCCGGCGACTCGGGCGGCGCAGGCGCGAGTATCTGCGCCTAATGCCGCCCTAGCCGAGGCCGCGGGTGATTGGACCGGGGAATTGTCCGTCACCCGCGGAGAGGCTGACCGCGCGACGGCGACCGACGTCCCAAGACGTCGAGAGGTGAGGTTACCCGAAAGGGTATTCCGTCAGGCCGACCACTGACGACAAGTCACATCTGCTCCGGTGGTCGGCCCAACAACGAGGTGACGTGGGTACGGGTGGGTTATGGGTCCGCGCGCCGTCCTTTCATCGCCCCGGACGGACTGGACCGCGCGTGCGCTTACCATAGCCCACCCATAAAAAAAAAAAAAAAAAAAAAAAACATTATTTGCGTAAAAGTACTATTATATTATAACGTAACGGCCCAGCGTAACCGTTTACATTCCAAAAACGTAACAGCGATCTTTTTTTCTTAAACAGTAAGGACCCCTGATCATAGAGAACATATTCTTACTGGCGGCATCACTCCCCTCCGCCTTGGGTTCTGTTGATGCTTCAGTTTCCTGGCCAGTATCCTTATTATCAGTTTCGGAAGTGCTGCTCAGGTCTTCACTCTTCACTGCATGGGATTTTTCCTCTGAATCATCTGTATAAACATAATGATATAATATAAATTGATTTTGAAAGTCGCTCAGCGTTCTATGGAGGAGACTATGCTCGGGATTTCTCTGCGAGATAGAATCCAAAATACGGAAACCCGCAGAAGAACGGGTGTAGCCGACATAGCACGAAGAATTAGCACGCTGAATTGGCAATGGGCAGGCCACATCGCTCAACGAATCGACAACCGCTGGGGAAGAAAGGTTCTCGAGTGGCGACCACGTATCGGACGACTCAGTGTAGGACGCCCCCCACAAGGTGGACCGACGACCTGGTGAAAGTTGCTGGGCGTCATTGGATACAGGCGACACAGGACCGCAATCTATGGTGTGACATGAGGGAAGCTTATATTTGAGGTGGCAGAAGGAGGTTTATATTTGATTTTTAATTGCCCGACGATTCGAACACTTTACAACGTTCATGTGCATGGGCGGACAAAGAAGTCTCACGTTCAGCCATCGTTATTCGTCAAGACATAGTTAATATAATTTTACACAGTTCTTCTTCACAGTTTTACATACGAAATTTGATAATTACCAGTTATTAACTCCTCGTCTTTGGCAGCAAGCGGTGTGATCGGGATCCGGCGGTCACCGTCATGGAAGTAAAACTGACCGTTGGACTCGCTCAACACGTAGAACAACGAAAGACTGGAATATTATATGATTAAACTCAATTTATATTTATAACACTGAACAGGGTTCTGCTTGCGGTAGCTACGTGGGGCGGGTCACTCCCTTCTCTTCAATGTCGGTGAGGGGAGTGATGGCTGCTTACTAGAGCAACTCGTTAACTCGTGATCGGGTGCTGCTTGTGGGATCTGGTCCAACCATATTTTCCTTTCTTTTTTTTTATTTGCACTAAATTAAAAAAAAAGTTATATCCTATCTCGAAGGGTATTATACTGGGGCTAAGACTAAATGTTGTATACATGTAATTTTATTCAAAAGATGGAAAAAAAATTACAGCTCGCTGAGTTTCTTGCCGGATCTTCTCAGCTTGTGGCCGCGTTCCGATCCCGTGGTAGATATTGTATTGTGTTCAAACGATGTATAAATTTGACAATATGTAAGTGTCCTTAAGGGGCCTATGCAGAATAAATGATTTGATTATAATGGATTTTATCACGTTTGTATTTGATTTTGGATAACCCGACTAGGATAAAGGAAGCCGCCTTATAAAAATCAATAATAAAATATATCATCATCATCATTTAATAAAATATATGTCCCATTGTTTGACTCAAGCCTCCTCCACAATAGGAGGAAAATTGACGTTACTATACCATGCTAGTCAACAGGTCAACAGGTTAGCATAAGGTTTTATTTCTAGTTTTCCTTCTCTCGCATAGATGTTATATGCGTGTTATATCCCTTAGTCGTCTTTTACGACATCGACGAGTAAGATAGGGAGTGGTGAATTGAATACTTACTTCGTCACTACATGGATAGCATCATGCCCTGAGTTTTCTTAACATGTGTTTCTCAGTATGGGTGTGTTCCAATTCAATTATTAGAATTACATTAATAAATTGTCATAATATAATTACTATATATTATACAAATTTAATGTTTAATAACTACTAATAAAAAGCAATAGATTTTTTTTCATATAGAATCATTTTATTTTTGTAGTAGCAATGAATTTGTATCAAAATGTGGATTAAACTTTAATAACTAATTCTGTAGCGGGTTGTACGTGAGATATCTTAGTCCACCCGTGACTATGAAAGCTCAAACGTGTACAAAACGTCGGGCAATCAAAAATCAAACACAAACGCGATTATATACATACATTACATACATATAATCACGCCTCTTTCCCGTAGGGGTAGGCAGAGACCACTTCCCTCTTCTTGTTAAGATCTTGACATACCACTTTCGCCTTCTCCACATTCATTAATCTCTTCATGCATATTCTTCGGTTTAGGGTACTTCTAACCTGGCCTTTCTTAAGAACATCCCGATTTGATCGTGGAAGGTCCGCCTTGGTCTTCCCCTTCTAACACTTCCGTTCACATTCGCCTTATAAATTCTTCTTGTTAATCTCCTTTCATTCATTCTCTCTACATGACCAAACCCACTTAACATACCTTTTTCAATCCTTGTTACAACATTTATATTCATACCACAACGTTCCGTGATTACAAACGCGATTATCCGAAAATCCATAAAAATAGTTTTATTTATAACGAGTAGATTTCAGTCTGAACGAAAAGTTTATATCATTCAAGTCTGATCTCGCTTCACGTGCTGTGGACATGTGAGGAAAATTTTATCTATGAACTTTGAAGGCTTTAGGGGTAAGGGAAGACTGACGAATAAATATATGGACTACATTGTAATCGCGTTTGTATTTGATTTTTGATTGCCTGACGACGTTTCGAACACTACAGCACTTCACGTCATGATCACGTGAGGACTAAGATGTCTCACGTCCAACAAGTCATCGTTATTACAGATATTTATATCTACCCGCTACAGAAATTAGTTATTAAATTTTGTCATTTTGTAAATTTTGCCGTGTGGCGATGGATTAAGAATACAATTCACCACTCTCTATCTTACCCGTGGATGTCGTAAAAGACGACTAAGGGATATAATATGTACATAAGATCTGTGCAAGAGAAGGAAAACTCGAAATGAAACCCTATACCAACATGTCTGACCAACACCGTATAGTAGGTTAAATTCCCTCCCATTGCGGAGGAGGCCCGAGCCCAACAGTGGGACGTATGTGGGATGCGATGATGAATTATTAAACATTAAATTTGTATTAATTATTATGACAATTTGTTAATTGAAACCTGGCAAATCGTTGACAGCCAAAAATCAAAAATATAAATGAGACAACGTCAGTAAAAATAGTTTTATTCACAATGTGTAATACTCGCTTAAACATGAAAGATCTTTAGATGGACTATGTGAAGCATGACATGGATAAAGACAGTGTAAGCATAGATGGCATTTGATAGGGTTGTGTAGGAGATAAGTAGATATTGTTTCGACCCCAAGTAATTGAGACAAAAGTTATGAGTGATGATGATTACTCACTCTGATGTGTATGTGATCGGTGGTTTCGGCAGTATCCTAGGTGGAGCTGGCGGTGTGTTCGGTGCAATCTTCACTGGCACAGGATCTAGAAAGACGTCATAGTATATCATAATCATCATAACTTTCCGTGTGGTGACGGAGTAAGAATACAATACACCACACCCTATCTTGCCTGTGGATCTCGTAAAACACGACTAAGGGATATAATATGCATATAACATCTATGCAAGAGAAAGAAAACTTGAAGTAAAACCCTATAGGAACACGTCTGTCTGCCTACTCTTGAATTTCGATTTCAATTCTAAATCCAATCGCAGCTCGAATTTGAGCAAATTTGGTACTCTTGAAAGCGCCACTAGCGCATGATTGTAGTCAGATTCGGTAGAATACTTTTGAACTAAATGAATTCGACTATCGTCGATTAAGTCAAATATTTGCTACTCCCGACGCGATTTTGACGTAGTTTAAAATCGTTAATGTTGCACAATTACAAGAAAGCGTTTTTGGGGTGACCGAGTTCGATAACGTTATTAATTTAAAACAAGAAAATACGACACATTTGATAAAAATAACAACGGCAAACGCGAGGAATTCATTCTCGATTTTGTTCAAGAGTACCAAATATACGTTTGGTGAGATTGGAATTGAATTGGATTCGAAATTAAAATTGATTTCAAGAGTAGGCCCACAGATCAGCGTGGGTCGTAGGTCGATTTCCCTCCCATTGTTTAGAGGGCTCGCCCAACAGTGGGACACATAGGAGTTGTGATAATGATGATCGGAGCTCATATGTTGCTGGGCGAGACCTCTACACAATAAGAAGAAAATTGATACACTATATGACACTGGTCAGTCGGGTTGGTATAAAATTTTATTTAGACGTTTACTTTTTTTGGGTTCCGTAACCAAAGGGTAAAAACGGGACCCTATTACTAAGACTTCGCTGTCTGTCCGTCAGTCTTTCTGTCACTAAGCCGCATCTCAAGAACCGCGATAGCTAGACAGTTAAAATTTTCACAAATTATGTTTTTCTGTTGCCGCTATAACAACAAATACTAAAAACAAATTAAAATAAATATTTAAGGGGGTCCCATACAACAAACGCGATTCTGTTTGCCCTTTTTATAGATAATGGTGCGGAACCCTTCGTGCGCGACTCCGACTCGCACTTACCTGGTTTTTTATGCAAACGTTATATGCAAATATATTCGTCTTTTACGATACCTGGTCTTTTACCAGTGGTGAATTCTTATTCCTTCACCACACGTATAAATTGGACGGTATAAGTATACAATTTATCACTCACTTTCTTGCCCATGAGTGCCGTAAGAGAACAAACACTAAGGGATATTTTTCTAATAATATAAAAAAAAATATATATAAAAAATATATATAATAAATAAATATATAAAAAACAACCCTTTTACGATTGACAGAATTCGGAGAAAACCAAGAACCTATAGTAGTCATCATCATCATTTACGTATAATATAATACCCATAAACGTCCCACTGTTGGGCTCGGGCTTCCTCTACTATGGGAGGGAAATTGACCTACTATACCACGCTGTTAGGCGTGTTGATATAGGGTTTTGTTTCGAGTTTTCCTTCTCTTGCATAGATGTTATATGCATGTTAGATCCTTTAGTCGTCGTTTACGACACCCACGGGCACGGGAGAGGGTGGTAAGTTGTATCCTTACTCCGTCACCATACGGAGAACCTATAGTGTAATTCTATATAATTGACTGCGCATATGGCGTAGTGGTTAAAACACCGATACCTATCGTGCAGGTGTCGCGGTTTCAATCTCCACCTCTAAATTGTTGTTCTGAGTCTGATTATAATTAGTGTCCGATATTTGTATATTTGTAAAGTCTCCTGGAATACAACTATTATTTCCGTAATAAGAGTTCATCATCATCGTCTCAGCCCACACACGTCCCACTGTTGGGCTCGGGCCTCCTCCACAATGGGAGGTAATTTGACCTACTATACCATTCTGGTCAGACATGTTGGTAAAGGCTTTCATTTCTAGTTCTCCTTCTCTTACACAGATGTTAAATGCATATTATATCCTTTAGTCGTTTTTTACGACAACCACATGCAAAATAGAGAGTGGTGAATTGTATTCTTACTCCGTCACCACACGGATAATAAGAGGTGCCATTTAATAAACATCCAATCTAGGATGTAGGACTATGACTCACTAGTGGTTGCCGGCAACTTAGGCAGCAGCGGTAGCAGCCTCTGCACGACGACTCTCCTGTCAGTGAGCCGAGGCCTCCCGCGCCTCCATCTCGGTATACCATCCATCATCATGTCCGCTTTCACCTGCACAATATTATTAAATAAATATTAATAGAAGAAAAGGCATATTTTAAGAAACGGTTCCAGTTCAAATCAGCAATAATCTCAAGTCGTATACATCCCACTAATCAAGACTCTAGTCTCCTCCACTCAAAGGGAAATTGATCTATTATACTACACTGGTCAGACGTATTAGGTTTTATTTCGAGTTTTCCATCTGTTGTATAAATGTTATCTGCATATTATAGGCCCTTAGTCGTCTCTTAAGACACCTACGAGGAAGAAAGGGGAGGGTGAATTATATTCTCACTCCATCACCATACGGGAAGATCTTTAAACATAAAGAAAACAGTGAAAGTAATTTAAGTATACTCCACTCGTCTCATTCTATTAAACATATACAGACAAATTGGAAATTTATTTAAAATCTGTGAAAATAATAGCGATGTAAAATGCATAATTTTCCGTGTGGTGACAGAGTAAGAATACAATTCACCACCCCCTCTCTTGCCTGTGTTTGTAGTAAAAGACGACTAAAGGATTAAATATGCATATAATATCTTAGTGAGAATAGGAAAAATCGATATAAAATCTTATATCCATACGCCTGACCAGCGTGTTTATAGTAGATCAATTTCTCTCCCATAGCGGCGGAGGTCCAAGCCCAACAGTGGGACATGTATGATCTGAGATGTGATGATGAATACTAAAAAAATAAAAGAATACAATTCACCACCCCATCTCTTGCTCGTGGGTGTTGAAAAAGACGAGTAAGACACTAATTATCTGCAAGAGAAGGAAAACTCGAAATAAAATCGTGTACCAATACGCCTGATCAACGTTTATAGCAGGTCGATTTCCCTCCTATTGTGGCGAAGGCTGGAGCCCAATAGAAAAATGAATGAATGATGAATGAAAAATGGTTATTATTTACCTCGCTGTAGGGATGTGAAAAAATAATAGATTTTTATATTAAATGATTATTTTTCTGTAATAATCGATTTTAAAAATAGACTATCAAAATAAAAAAACCAGTTTAAAAAGAATAAATTTTTTTATATCAAAATTAATCGATTATTTTAGTATTTGCTTTTTTGTTTAAATTTAAAGATTTCTATTAAATAGAAAAAAAGGTCATTACAATTAAGTCTGCCAGGAAAAGTTTCATACTATATTAAAAATAAATCTCAGATTTCCTAAAAAAAAGGCCATCATAATCCTTTTGGAAAAAAATCGATTATAAAACAATCGATTATTTAAAAATAATTAATCGATTTTTTGCAAACAGATTTTTTTTTAAATAAAAATCGATTATTTATTAATCGATTTTTTTCCCTCCAAGTCGCTTCCCTACCTCGCTGTCGGGTCTGGGTGCAATGGGTGTTGGATGTCTGAATACCGCCGAGTTTGGATCGTCAACACGCGACAACTGCTGCGGATATGGCTGCTGCTTCTGTTGCTAAAAATAATATTCATCATTATTCATCTTCACTCCATAAATGACACATTGAGGATTATATTGTACTTATTTCTATAATTTAAAATCTATATTTTAAACTTAATATATAACATAATATAAATATTCTTAGTGAATTCACACAAATAATCATGAAAATAGAAATTATTAGCCGACTTAGAAAGAAGAGAAGGTTATTTTTCTATTCGCTCTTAATCGGCACGCGTTCAGACTTAGAGCTTTCTCCGGGTTGAAAGCCCTCAGCTTCACCCACAGTTCGGATTAAGCTGTGAAACCACGCACGCGCAATAATTGCTAGGCAATTGTGCTCAAGACATTTGTCACTGCAGACCAGCAGTCAGACCACTGCACCAGCTGGACAATCAAAGCTGTAGTACCTGTCTCCCACGCGGCGCACACACGTGACCGCAGTTACAGCGCGCGATGGGTGCACCCCCGTTAGCACCCACGTGAGGGTTCCCCGCCAATGCCAGCAGACGCTTCAATCTGTAAAGAAGACATGATTCTCATCATCATTACAGCTCATATACGTCCTACTGTTGGACGCAAGCAATTAACGTACTATTCCACGCTGGTCAGATGGATATATCATCTTCATAATCTTGTCTCATACACGTCCCACTGCTGGGCTCGAGCCTCCTCCACGATAGGAGGGCAATTGACCTTACTATACCATGCTGGTCAGACAAGTTAGTATAGGGTTTTGTTTCAAGTTTTCCTTCTCTTGCATAGATGTTATATCCTTACTATATCCTATTGTCGTTTTGACGTTACGACCACAGAGCATCGTTTCCGATAAACTCACCTGTCGCTTAATAAAGAGAAACCATTAGGTGGCGGTGGACCATGAGGTCTGTTGATCAATTTGCTCACCAGCTTGAGCGTACTGGATGATGATGAAGAGGATTTATGATCAGGCGACGCCAGCTGTTCACCTGGATGGCAAATAAAATTGTGATATTAAGGGGTAATTTTAATTTTGTTGAATGCAGGCGGCACTGATCGCACTTTGTGGCGTAACATGAGGGAGGCCTACGTCCAGCAGTGGACGGCGATAGGCTGAAATGATAATGATGGTTAAGTTGTAATAAAGGTTCCTTTTGTGGGGTTAAAAACACCTTATGTCTATACTCAAAAGAAGGGCTAAGGCGTATAACGCCAACTGCGATTATCAATGCGTTTGCTAAGTCTGGCGTTATTCATCCAATTTTTTTGGACAGGATATGATCTAGACGCACGCTGTCCGTTCCGTCCGGGATAACGAGAGGACGGCATGCAACCCTATAACCCGTTGTATTCCCATGCCTTAGCCATTAGGCCCATCACTGGTAACAAGCCCTTGACGTCTGTGGCCGACTCGGCGGGATACCCTTGTGGGTATCTTCCCTCCCCCGACGCTCCCCAAGCTGTCGTGTTCACATGGTCAGCCTCTTTGTGGGTGATAGACTATTCACTGGTCCAGTCAAGACTTCAGCTGTAGCGACAATTTTATTCAACCTTAGTATGCCGTATGCTTTGTATTAAAGGGTTATAGAGAACTCATCAGATATTCTATAGTAAAAAACGCACATTTTTATGTGACAGGTCCATACTGACTGATTGGGTTTGCTTTGAAGACAGTCGTTTGTCTACAGCCGCGGGCCGGTCGTGCGGAGTATTATTAGTAGTAAAATCAGTATTAAAATACAATGTCTTCATCATCATCGTCATCGCGGCCCACAAACGTCCCGCTGTTGGACTCGGGCCTCCTCCACAATGGGAGGGAATTTCACCTACTACACCATGCTGGTCAGACATGTTGATATAGGGTTTCATTTCGAGTATTCCTTCTCTTGCACAGATGTTATGTGTATATTATATCCCTTAGACGTCTTTTACGACATCCACAGGCGAGATAGGGAGTGGTGAATTGTATTCTTACTTCGTCACCACACGGAGAGCACAATGTCTTAATAAGATATTAATTTTACCTTTTCTCTCATCACCTGACATGCCATCATTACTGTCCTGACTATAAGTATTCTTAGGCGACAACATATCATTGTCACTCTCTCTCGCTCTCTCCTTATCATCCTCCACAGAACTATCAGCACCCTTATCCGATAATTTCTCCGATTTATCGATCAACTTTTCAATCTTATCGAGAATTTTCTCCGGTTTTTCTTTCTTTTCACAACATTTCTCCTTTTCTGGCAGCGTGATTACTTTCTGTGGAGGCGGTAAGGGTGGTAAAGGTGATGTCGGCTCCGACCACCAGTAGTCCAATTCCAGCTTAGATCGAGCACCAAACTGCGAAACATAATCATCATCAATATAATTATAACCTTCAGGTAACATTGGTGACGTAAACAAGTCTCAACAAGCACCAACCAATCTATACAAATGAAAAAAAAATGAAACGCATGTTTTTTGATGTTTATGTCAAAATAATAGGTTAATTTTTCATGCTCACATGGTTATTTGCACAATGCCTATGGCTTTTCGGTGTGGTGACAGAGTACGAATACAATTCACCCCCTCTCATACCCGTGGGTGTCGTAAAAGATGACTAAGGGATATATTACGCATATAACATCTATGCAAGAGATGGAAAACTCAAAACAAAGCGCTATACCAACCTGTCTGACCAGCATGGTATAGTAAGGTCAATTCCCCTCCTATTATGGAGGAGGCTCGAGCCCAGCAGTGGGACGTATATGAGCCGCAATAGTGATGACCTATGACTAAAATTGAATTCAATTTTTTTTTATATGTCTGTTGGGGGTAATTTTGAAAACGGTTCGACTGATTCTAAAAATATTTAACTATCAGATACTTGTCAGTATAAGTAACTGATGCGATTTTTTACATCTCAGAAAAACCCTATGAAATTTTGTCTGGGCCGGGACTCAAACCTGAGACCATATCTTGATATTTCAGATTGCTAGTTTAATATACACCATGGAATCTAATTGGCTGTTTGCTCGAAACGTACATACTGAGTTAATGTTATATAACCCTACTAAAGCATTTATTCAATAAAATAAAAACATAAATTCTTGTCCTTTGTAATCGCGTATGTTTCCTTAAAATATTATTTTTGTATAGCTGTAACATGTGGTTAAGGGCATTGACCGTAGGTACGGTAGCATGCTAACTGACCTATTAAAACATAGACCAAGGTCGCGCGACTCGGACGCATCACAAAAGAAGAAAGGGTGCGGGACGCGAGCGGGTGAAGTGTGACACCGAGCTTCGAGGTGTTATGCCTAAAACCATTTTGTTTTACCTATTATTGCGATTTAATACGAATGATATGTCGTAGGCATGTTGGGATCAATACCGTTGCATGTCATACAAACTTAAGAATGTCTAATTATCGGTCTTTTCTTCTAAATGTATTATGTTTTTAGTTATGTGGGAATGATTAACTGAGTACATACGTTTCAAGAAAACAGCCAATTAAATTCCACGGTGGATATTCATCTCGGCTCATGTACATCTCACATGCTGAACTCGAGCCTCCTTCACAATGGGGGAGAAATTGACGTACCACACTGTTCAGACGGGTTGGTACAGAGTTTTATTGCGAATTTTCTGTCTCTTGTTGTCTGCGTATTCGAATCCCTTAGTCGTCTTTTATCACACCCACGGGTAAGATCCACCCCACGTCAGGCAGGCGATCGGTCATGAAACTATCGCCAATAATTACAATGGAAGAAGAGTACATATTATATTGACCCCAAGTAATTTTGATAAGAGTAGGATGATGATGAGTCTTCCTATCAGCAACGGCAACAAAGATAAAAGTCAGTACCATCAGATACAGATCTCCAATAGTCAGATCCCCTGCATCAAGTACACTCCAACCCTTCCGAATCTGTTTGAGCGCCAGCTCCACATCGATGTTATCCTTGCACTCGTCATCCACCTTTACTGGCTCATCCAATTTGGGCTCCTCACTCTTCGCTTCTTCTGGATTCTCCATCACAAGGGTATATATACTACCACCTCGTTTCTTCGGCCGTATTCGGAATTTCACCTATAGTATATATATAAATTTAATAAACTATGATCTGGCTATTCCTAACCCAATTGACTGGAGTAACAAAGAAACGGAATGAAGCCCCATATTCCGAGTACAATATTTAACCGTCTTTTGAGCCGATGGACCACCGGTATTTTGACATAGATAGCCAGTCCAGAGGAAGCAGTTGTACCTAAGCAGCAGTACCACTCATGGACCTTTGGAATACCAGCGGCACAGCTAGGCCGCTGTAAATCGTGAAGAAAGTGCTCTCCTTAAAACTCGTTTAAAAAAATACCGGTCATAGCCCTCGGGAAACACAGCAGCAGGTACTTCATGCCACGTTTTACACGTACGTGATGAGAAATGATCGCTGAAAACGTACAGAAGACTATTATGTTTCCAGGTAAAGTAGATGAGATACCACTCGACACTGTAACAAGGTGGTCTCGGTGATGCCAAGTCAAACAATTCCTCAGGGCACTCCTCGTTTACTTGCGTCATGCGGAGGTCACGGGTGAACGGACTGAACGGACGGCAGTCCGCCACCCGCAGAGAGAGCAACCTCGCGAGGACGGCGCCCCGGCAACAAAGACGGTAGTCATAGAACTTAACTAAAACCTTATACAGAGTTTTCTACTCTATTTCCATTTTTAGCCCAAAGAAGATAACATGTTGATCCGAGCACAAAAAAATTACACAATTTATTCCATTTCATATGAAAGATCTCCAAGAGAGAACCCAAAATATTCCAACATCACGCCCAATTACCTTCAAATTATTAAACTTGCCATCTTTGCCATTTTTATCCTTTCCATGATCACTCTCGTTGTCCGTATCACTTTTATTGTATTTCTCATCATCCTCCATCTCCGAGAAACTGTCCTTCTCTTTCTCTGACATATCTTTATCTCTTTCAGGTAAATATCTGTTTATCAAGAAAAGAAGAAATAGTATTAATATCAGCAAGTTTGAAAATACCGGGTGCCTTAATGATTAGGGTAGGCAGGGATCTGGACGTGCCATGGTGTAGTTGAAGTCCATGACATCAGTTACTAACTGGTGATGGTGGCGTGCCCAAACACTACAGTCAAGGTCTGGAAAATAAACTTCCCTAAATAAGTAGATACATGAGAGTTTGTTATTCGATCACGTGTAAACCGTAGACCAGATTTGGATGAAAATTGAAACATATGTAGACCATTTCCTGGATTAATATATATGATACGTTTTATGCCGCTAATTTATTCCCTTGGGATAATAATCTAATTTTATTTCTTTAACTCGACCAAGCACGATCCATTGAAAGAATTTGGATAAATGTTTCATGTTGGGAAAGTTACTTTTAACGCAGCGAAGCTGCAGGCAAAAACTACTTTTATATAAATAAGATAGTGAAAAAAAAAATAGGACGAGTCCGCACAATTTCTTGACCTTCTCAGTTTGTGGTCCCGTTGCGATAGTTATATAATTTCAAACAACCCTATACCTTACCAACCCATCTAATGAGCGCGGCAGGTCATTTTCCCTTTGGTTGTGGAGGAGACTCGAGCCCAACAGCCGAGCATATATGAGCTGAGATAATGATGAAGTTCAAATAAAATGTAAAATCTCCGGTTTCTGCCCGCAGTCATAAAAATTGCTCGGGCAAAGGACTTTCCCAAAGATGAAATATTATCTTAAGGCAATACTTTGCCGGTATGAAAATATATCCTATACGTTAATCAAGGGCCACCTCCATGCCTAATTTTATTAAAATTATCCAATCATAGTGTAAAAGGTAAGAAGCATACATACTCACAAAACTTCGCCTCTTTTTAATATTAGTGTGACGTGAATTGATTGAAATTTTCTTCCGTGTGGTGAAGGGTGATACAATTGACCACCCCCTCTCATACCCGCGGGTGTCGTAAAAAACAACTAAGGAATATATTACGCATATGACATTTATGCAAGAGATGGAAAACTTGAAACAAAACCCTATACCAACCTGTCTGACCAACGCGGTATAGTACGGTCAATTTCTCTCCTATTATGGAGGAGGCTCGAGCCCAGCAGTGGGACGTATAGGAGCCGAACTGATGAATGAAATGATGATGAAGAATGTGATAATTGATTTTGAATAGCCGATGACACTATATTTCTTTTAAAGTTTACCTGTCTCCATCTTCTTCCGCTGTTTCCCTATCTTTCTCATCCTCAGTGCTGGGTTTCTCATCGTCCTCTTGGTGGCTCTTGTAGTGCGCCATCAGCTCGATACCGTCTATAGCTGTCTCCTCTATATTGATCAATCTATCCTGATCGTCGGTTTTGATTTTCTTCTGTTCAATATCTTTCTCCTTCTCCGACGTGCTGTCTTTGCGAGTACGTTTAGGTGTACGAATTTTAGCTGAATTACAAATAAGTTAATAATAAAACCAATTTTCAGGGTGTATCAGGTTTTGGGGCAACTGGTCAAACGGGAGATAGGCAATGGTGATAGGAAATCATAAAAATAATTGAAAGAAAAATATAGATTCGTTAATGAATTAGAGACATGTAACGTTTCCAATTTTGTCATCGCTTTTTCGTGTAAATCTGATTGAAATGTATAAAGTCAGTGATACATAATCTGCAACATATTCGTAATTTGTTAAATGTTCACTAGAAATTGAAAAAATCAATGATTACGTTCGCATAAGCAAAACAAACTTCGCTTTAAATCAGCTGATCGGCCGATGACCGTCGCCGAGTCGCGTTTTTACCTACGCTACCATTGAAGTATTCGCGCAATTCCTAGCTATTCATACTGTCGAAGTTTTACATGCCTACATGTATCCTGTCTATATGTATAGACAGGATACATGTAGGCATGTAAAACATTCTTACATAATACGTAACATTTAAGGCATAGATTGTTTAACACACATTTTTTAAATCACTATAACTTTTATGTTATATTGTTTTGTTGTGTAATATACAACTAACTCGACCAAAACACCTAATAATAAATAAATAAATATTTGTTCAAGCGTTTTGGAAATTTCATTTACATGGGGATGAAATTCAACCCCTAAAATACCAAAAAGCATACAGGCGAAACCACTGGGCCTAGAAACGTATTTTTTTTTTACACCATCGTATTTCTTGGGGAGCACTAGCAAAGGATTTTTGGGCATTCACCCCCTTAAGGGGGTGAAAAACATATAGTCTTTCACGTCTAAACCGATTTTGATGAAATTTGGTACAGAGATGGACTAAAGCTTGAGAAAGGATATAGGCTACTTTTTGTCGCAAAAAAATGGGTATAAGGGGTTGAAATAGGGGATGACATTTTGTATGGAAATTCGTCATTTTCGATGATCGAACCACGAATCTTTGTATTGAGGCACCTAATAATAAATAAATAAATATTCGCTCAAGCGTTTTGGAAATTCCATTTACATGGGTATGAAATTCAAACCCTAAAATACCAAAAAGCATACAGCCGAAACCACTGGGCCTGGAAACTTATTTTTTTTTTTACACCATCGTATTTCTTGGGGTGCCCGGACGGAGTGGTGCGAGGAGCGCGCCAACCGCAGCCCAACCCAAAAAAAAGGGGGTTGAAAAGCATATAGCCTTTCACGTCGAAACCACTTAACCAATTTTGATGAAATTTGGTACAGAGATGAACTAAAGCTTGAGAAAGGATATAAGGCTCCTCTATATCGCGAAAAAATAGGTATAAGGGGTTGAAATAGGGGAAAGTATTTTCTTTTTACGTCGTCTTATTTCTTGGGGTACACGAGCACTAGCAAAGGATTTTTGGAAAATCACTCCCTTAAGTGGGTGAAAAGCGTATAGATGAAACTCTTGGAGCTAGGAACGTAAAACTTTCTATGCAATTCTCTTTCTTTTGTTGTAAGTGAGCTCTAAGAAATTATTTTATTAAAATCAACTCCTAAAGGGGTGCAAAATATATAGCCGAAATCACCTAGAAACATGGAATTTTGTATAAAGTTTCCTTTCTTGGGGAAAGAGATTTTTGCAATTTTAGCCCTAAGGGGGTGAAAAGTGTTTAACCGAAATCACTGAGCCTAGGAAGGATCATTTTAATACACGGTCGGCTTTCTTGGATTACCCCCAGATTTTCTTAGTGCTCACTTACCAAGCACTATGAAACAATTTTTGGCAAGGATAAGCGAGCTCTAACAAAGAATTTTTGGAAATTCAACCCCTAAGAGGGTGAAAGTGTATAGCCAATGATATCGGGCCTAAGAATGTGAAATTTTGTATACCGATCGGTTATTTGGGGTAAGCACTCACTAAGAAACAATTTTGGGCTGCCCCAAAAGGATAAAACACATAAGACACCCAGCCAATGATATATCATCATTATCTTGCTCTTATCCTAATTACTTTGGATCGACGCGATATGTAGGTACTCTTCTGCCATCGTAGATATATTGCAAAGGTTCTAGCAACATTTTATGACCTGGCGCACGACATTGTTGGCCAGACGGCATCACCGGTCCAGGTCGATGTAAATCTTTGTCTTAGTAGTATTTTGCGATACCCACGAACAATGAAAGCGTGGTAATATTTCTAGCAGCTACCAGACAGTAAGTTACAATCAAGATATTATTCCAATTTTCTATCTCTACAAATAAATAAATTTGAAGCGTCTGTTTGTCTATCAAAATAATAGGTTTTATTTATGCTCACACAATACGGTCCAAATGTTTTTGTCTGGCTGTCTATTCGTTACAGGTAATCTTCAAAATGGCTGGACCGATATTGATTATATTTTACCATCAGGTCTACCAGTCGTACATAAGGAATAACTTAGACTATATTTTATCCCAGGTTATATTTTATCCCGGTGTGGCTGAATTAAGTCGATTTTAAAATTATTTCACTAATGGAAAGCTATTTTTAAGCGAGTAACATATTTAAGCTATTTTTATCCAGATATTCCTACGGGATCGGGTACAATGTCGATGAAATCACGGGAATTTAATGGTTTTAAAAATTAATTCACTAATGAAAAGCTATATTATCAGTGAAAGGCTATTTTCATCCCGGTATTTGCCCAGGAACGAGAACTATACCGGGGGATGTCGAGCAATTTTTAAAATTCTTTCACCCATGGAAAGCTACCTATGTTGTCAGCGAGTAACATAGGCAATTTATATCTCTGATATTTCTGGGATTTATATTATTTTTTTTTTTTTTGGTATGTGTGTAAATTTATAATATCAGCGAGTAACATAGGCATTTTTTATCTCGGTATTGGCATGGGAATTTCTACGTGAATGAAACTGCGGGTGTTTGATTGATATAATTTTTTTTTTCACCAATGGAAAAGTACGTTATCAGAGACTAAAGAAAGGCATATTTATCATCGTATTTGCACGGCAATCTGAACTATAAGGCTGGAAGTAATATTCAAATGTGAAAGTTTGTGAAGATATTTGGATGTTTGTTACTCAATCACGCTTAAACTGTTGAGGAGATTTGGATGAAAATTTACACGTAGATAGAGTATTTCTTAAATTAAGAAATGTAATACTCTTTATGCCGATAATATTCTTTGCGATAATAGTTCAATATGCAAGTAAATTTTTACGCGGGCGAAGCCGCGGGCAAAAGCTAGTATGTACATATATTAAATCTCTTAGTAGTCATTTACTACAAACATCATCATCTTGCTCTTATCCCAATTACTTGGGGTCGACGCAATATGTCATCTGTTTTGGCATATTGCAAAAAGTTTCAGCAATGACTTTTATGACCGGCCGCCTGCCTGACGTCAAACCTCCTTGGGAATGTAATCGTTGACCCAAATGGTACCAGATGGAGTTGGTCCGGGTCAATCTAGGGCTCTTAGTCGTCTTTTACGACACCCACGAGCAAAGCAAGGGTTGGTAGTATTCGAAGCTGCTACCACACAGTACAAACATGGACTTACTACAAACATGGACAAGATAGGGGGTGGCGAATTGTATTCTTATTCCGTCACTACATAGAACGACTATTGTATTACCTTATCTACGTCCCACTACTGGGCTTGAATCTTCTACTTAGTGGGAGACAAATTGACATACTAAATCATGCTGGTCAGACGTGTTGATGTGGACTTTAATTTCTAGTTTCCTTTCTCTTGCACTGATATTATCTTCTTAATTCCCATAGTCATCTTTTATGTGGTCATAAAACGTGGTCACGGGAATAGAAAGGGATAGTATCTATGGTATTCTTAGTCCGTCATCACAAGGATTACTTTACTGTACCATTATTCAAATATTTGTATCTCGTGTTCTTTTAATCTGTTTTAACCGACTTCAAAAAAGGAGGTTCTCAATTCAAGCGCGTATATTTTTTTGTGTGTTCGCGGATAATTTTATCGTTTATGAACCGATTTCGATGAATCTTTATATAAGAGGATATATTTCCGTGGTGGTCCCATTGCCGCCACATTAGGATCTGATGATGGAAACCCTGAGAAAACGATGGCAACTTTCGAAAATTGTAGGCACGCATCGGATATAAGCTTGATATCGATGTGTATATCAGGTCATACTATAAAACAATGAAGGTTTGAATCAGACCTGATGATGGAGATGACAGAAACTCAAGGGAACTCCACATTGGTATGTAAGTACGTCCAAGTGTTTAGGATTATTATTTAAAAGCCGATGCTTCCCGTGTGTTTCAGTTGAAGTAGTTTCTTTTCTAACCGACTTCAAAAAAAGGAGGCTTATATTTATTAATTAATGTTTTTCTATCTAGAGCATATTATAGAATGTAACTCTAATAAGTTTCCTCACCACTATCCTTGTCCCTTTGCGTGCCCATTCTCTCCAAATAAGAAGAGAAACAAATCTTCTGACTGGACAGCTGCTCACTTGGGCTGATGACTGGAAGGTGGATCTGGGCGTCTGGTCTTGGACCCACATGGAGAGCCAATCTTCTTCCACTATTCTGTTCTGTAAGTATAACGGATACATTACTTGTGCTAGAATATTCCATATGGTAATGGTGGTAAGAATACAAATATAAGTCAAAATTTAATAACTAACTCTCGAAATAAACCCCACGAACATGATGGGGAGTAATGATATCTGATGTTTACGCGAGCACTACACATTGTAAATAAAACTGCTTTTACGGATTATATCGCGTTTGTATTTGATTTATGATTACCCGACGTTTCAAACACTTTACAGCATTCATGGTCACGGGCGGACTAAGATGTCTCACGTCCAGCAAGTCATCGTTATTACAGACATTTATAATTATCTACCCGATACAGAAATTAGTTATAAATTTATTAAATTGTGACCCACATTTTAGTACAAATTTATTGTCAGTGTGATGAAAGATCAGAGATCTCCAGCTCAGGAAAACACAGGATGATTGTAATATAAACTGATTTAATGTCCACTTCACAATATAGCAATACTATTCGACCAACGCTTGCAACGTACAACACTCGAATAATCGAATGTTCCGTGACACTGTGTTACCCGCACATTATACTTTTATCGTATCGATATTGCATATCGATACCAAAATTTACTACCAGTGAAAAAAATAAATAGTTTAAGAATGTTTGATATCTGTGTGTTATGATTTTATATACGTTCTATATCCAATATCGGTACAATATTACAATAGATTAAAGGACAGATTACAACTAGTTATAATGATGCTAACAGTAAGAAGAGAATGATTCTATATGAAAAAATTATATTGTTTATGGTTAGTAATTATTAATTATTAAATTTGTAGCAATTATTGTTACAATTTGTTGATTTAAAACTAACAAACGTTGGGCAATCATAAATCAAATACAAACGCGATATAATCCGTAAAAGTAGTTTTATTTACAATGATAGGGAGTGTTAAACTCTACTCCGTCACCACATTAAAGGATGGTTCATGCTACACCGTGTCGCGACCGGGCCGGCGCACGGCGGACGTGCCCCGGCCGGGCCAGTCATTCATATTACATCGGGCTGTTTGAGTGTATTCTCTGCACGGCCGTGTCTGTGTTATTGGTTTTTGTCAGCTAGTGATTTCATCTGTCGATAGACTTGACGTTTAAGTAAATATGCAATTTTCACAATTTGAATTGGCAGCTATTGCAATTGCCATCGATGATGAAGTATTGGAAAAACGAAGCGGAAATTACTAAAAGAAGATGGGGTACACGTCCAACTTGGGAAAAGCGAGAAGCAGAAGGTGAATTTGCTGTACTTTACAAAGAACTAATAAATTTAATATTAATTAAATTTTTGTATTTGTTATCTAAATACTTAGGATGGCTCATGTCGTAAATCACAGGGTACTTGCGCACACATTCTAATAATTTTTCATCGTCCATTTTGCTGTTGAGCTGCTCACCTCACTAAGATTTGACGTTGACTGCTATGCGGGCGCCCGGGCGCATATGTTCATGTTAGAACGAGTCGGGACCGCGCCGTGCCGGAGCCGGGAAACAATACCCACCCATATTTCAACGTCGTGCCCTGGCCGGGCCTTAAAAGCCTTCTTAAAAGCATTATTCATCATCATCATTTCAGCTTATATATACCCCACTGTTGGGATCTATCCCAACAATGGGAGGGATACTGGTCTACCATATCACGTCAGTCAGACGTGTTGGTATTATTTCGAGTTTTCCCTCTCTGGCTCAAATGTTATATGCATACTATATTCCTTAATCGTTTTTTACGACATCCATGAACAGTTTAGGGGATGGTGAATTGTATTCTTACTCCCTCACCACACTGAAAGCGATGTGATTACTTGTAAATCAAACATAAAACAAGATGATGAGAAGTTATTTTCTCCAAGTAGACCAAGAGTGGTAGGACCACACTGTTGACAGTTCACGTCTACATCTGTCCACATCTGTCTACAGTCGCGGGCCGGTCCGTCTGGGGTAGTACCACACTGAACCTAAAATCGACGTCTGAGTAGTAGCAATTTGTTACTGCGCTTCGTTCGGTGAGCGAGAGAGCCGGAAGCCCAACTTTCCGAGGGTGATTGCGTGTGGAGGGTTTTGGTGGTGCTCTTGGTATCACCGAGCCTCAATGCACGCATTCACACTCCCTTCGCTTTCTTCGCGGTAGGCAACGGCCTTGTAAAGATCCATGAGCGGCAGCAACACTTACCATCAGGTGTACTGTTTGCTCGTTTGCCACCGTTTGCATTAAAAAAAAAGACCAAAAGACCCACGTTCCTAAACACTAACCTTGTAGAATAATTCTGTCAGTATCCATACTGAGATGATCTTCTAATTCTCTATTAAATTCTTTTTCTTCACATATCTGTGCACTTATATCTGCGTATTCATCTGGCTCCTTCTTTATATCTTCTGCGTCTGAAGATAACTTACCATGATGGATGGACTGACTTTATGAGTTATGGTATCAATAAATAATATTACAAATTATATTATTTTGTACAATACTCAATGAGTAATAGAAAATCTAAACTAACACAAAGCAGTCATAAGGACTGTCGACAGAAATGAAAACACAAAGCAGTCATACTGCCGACAGAAATGAAAACACAAAGTAGTCATAAGGACTGTCGACAGAAATCAAAACACAAAGCAGTCATAAGGACTGCCGACAGAAATGAAAACTTAAAACTATGAATAACCACTTGTAACTTTTGGATATTCAAATTAATTGTTTGATCTTAAGTTAAAATTGGTTACAAATATATTGACATTGATATAGCTATAGATATAGTGTTAGCGGTAAAACATCACGTGACCATGTCGATAACGACTTACATGACATTTACTCCCCATACAAACGCGTCTATAGCAGTTTTCACTTTATTTTTTATGTTAATCACACTAATATTATAAAAGGAAAATTTTATCAGTGTGTATGTATTTTTGCTACCCTTTCACGGCCTAATGGCTGGAACTATATTGATAAAATTTGGCATGGAGGTAGCTGTCACCCTGAATTAACACATAGGACATTTTTTCCGGTAATATGTTGCCTTGGGATAACATTTCAACTTTGGGAAAGCCAAGGGAAGGCACATTTAATTTAGCAGGGCTATTTTACATTTTATTTGAAATTCATCATCATCTCAGCTCATATATTGCCCACTGTTGGGTTCGAGCCTACTCCACAATCGAAGGGTAAAAGCGCTACTCTACCGCCCTGATTAGATGGGTTGGTATAGGGTTGTTTGAAATTATATAACTATCACAACGGGACCACAAAATGATAAGGTCAAGAAATTGCGCAGACTCGTGCTATTTTTGGTCCCGGTCAGTAGCAAGTCTATATATATATATATATATATGTCACAGTATTATTGTACGAACCGTTAGTTTATAAACTGTCTAGTGAGATTATAAACTATCCATAGATTGTGAACGGACACAAAAATTTACAATCTAACGCTTATATTTTCGTAAGATTATAAACTGACTATGTTCAACCGTCAAATTGTGATTTTAATACTTTTAACCATCAGTTCAAAAAGAAATGATCCAATCACCACACTGTCTTACAATTTCTCCTTTTTTTTCTTTTTTTTGTGGGTGGGCTGCGGTCGGCGCGCCTCCGCACCACTCTGTCCGGGGCGACAGAGGGGCTTAAGCACGCAACTCCCGCAACCCACCCGCAAACCACGTCGCCTTCGTCGTTGGGCCGACCACCGGAGCAGGTTTACTTGTCGTCAGTGGTCGGCCCGACGGAATACTCCCTACGTGGGGTACCCTCCCATCGACCGACGTCCCCCCCTCGGGGAGGACGTCGGTCTTTCCTCACGCGGTCGGCCTCTCGGCGGGTGACGGACTAATCACGTCACAATTTCTCGCCTGCGAATTTGTGAAACGTCCTCTGATTGGTTGGCGTTATAGATAGTATGTGTTCGTGAGCATAGAGTTACAAACATAATTATCAGCAATTAAAATTCACCATCAGCATCAGCTCATTGTCAGCAAATAGTAACGTACATTATTAAATATCACCAAAAAACTATTTTTAATATTTTTAAATTGATGTAATGTAGTAATGTCGCTAAAATAATAATGGCTGCGGGGCAGCGTGTGAAAACAATGATTCAATGATTCGTTGAATCAATCAGTGCACTTTGCGTTTTGTTCACAATTTGACGGTTGAACATAGTCAGTTTATAAACTAACGAAAATATAAGCGTTAGATTGTAAATTTTTGTGTCCGTTCACAATCTATCGATAGTTTATAATCTCACTAGATAGTTTATAAACTAACGGTTCGTACAATTTTACGGTGACATATATAAAAGAAAGTCGTGTTAGTTACACTATTTATAACTCAAGAACGGCTGTACCGATTTGGCTTAAAATTGGTGGGGATGTAGTTTAGAACCAGTAGGACATAGGATACTTTTTATCCCGTTCAATGTCATTCCCGTGGGACGTGACATAAGACGTCAAAGAGAATACAAGTCACTAAGAAACGTGGTATAACAAATATGCATTTGATATGTAATAACAAAACGCAAATGACAGCTAAACGTAATTTTGTCTATGATTAAGTATGATTGAAAATTTGATAATTATAATTTGTCAGAAATAATAAGTAATTTATATTCTCTTTGAATCATCATTAACAATGCCGCGACCAAGACTATTGAATCTTTCCTGACAAAGCCGTAATGGTTCTTCTATTAGAGACTATATTTTCGGCAATTTAGAAAGTATATTTACGGAAAAAATATGGCGGTGCGAAGTTCGCTGGGTCGACTAGTCTATACCAATAAATAAAATTCGAGTGTCTGTTTGTAATGTCAAAATAATAGACTTTTTTCATGCTTACACGGTTATTTGCACGACAGCTATGCCTAAAATAGCAATTAAAATTTTTTTGTCTATCTGTCTGTTTGTTCCGGGTAATCGTCAAAACGGCTGGACCGATTTCAAAAATTCTTTCACCAATGGAAAGCTATAATATCAGGGCGTAAACTAGGCTATATTTTATCCCGGTATTCCCACGGGAATGGGAACTACGCGGGTAAAACGACTATAACCTATAACCGAAGCGAAGCGAGGGCGGGTTGCTAGTTTTTTATATAAAAGGATACATATTGTCCCCATCTATGTTGTAATGCCCTCAGCAGTGCGGCGAGTGAGGCCCGCAGTGGCAGTGCGAGCGCGACCCTTGGGTTGTGAGCTGCGGCGAGCACTCGCGCCCAAGCGGCTGAATTACGAGCACGCAATAGTATTTGCGCTCGTCCACAAACACGGGCACCTAACGCCACCTCTAAAAACACACCATATAATCATTATCATTTCAGCTCACATACGTCCCACTGCTGGGCTTGGGTCTCCTCCACAATGGAAGGGTAATTGACCAACCGTACCAAGCTGGTCAGACGTGGTGGTATAGGGTTTTATTTCGAGTTTTCCTTCTCTCGCATAGATGTTATATGCGTTTTATATCCCTTAGTCGTCTCGTACGATCACCCACGGGTAGGATCACGGGGGTGGTGAATTGTATTCTTACTCCGTCACCACACGGATAATATGTAACATACTTAAACGAAATTAAAAATATACAAATAAGACTGAATAAGTATCTAGTAAGTAAGAATGTTAAAAATAGGTGCAATAAAGAATACAATAAATTATTTCATATATGTAAAAAAGAATATTTATAAGAAAAAAGTTAAATATTTGATAGGGTTAGAATACTATCATAACAACCAGTATAAACATATTGTTACAAATAAATATAATACAAAAAGTGCTAGGGAAGAGAAGCTAATTAAACCCAAAATTACAAAATTCCAATGGAGAATGAACCAATAAGTATATAATATCTAAAGTGTTTGTTATGTTAAAAACACAGATTAAGTACAAGTGTTTTAAAGAAAAGATTGAAGGGTTCGCTACTTGACGGGCTATAACCCGTTCAGTGGTGAACTCTTTAACTTTTCAGTATAGTCAATAAAACCTTTTTATTATTTTAATTTGTGTTGTGTAAGTAGGTTAATATATATATACAGGATGTATCAGGTTATGGAGCAACTGCTCGAGTATGTTGTAGTTTAGATCGTAATTAGAATGTACATTACACAAAAAACAATATAACATAAAAGTTATAGTGATTTCAAAAAAATGTGTCTAAGAGTCTATGCCTTAAATGTTACGTATTATGTAGGCATGTACAGACAGAATACATGTAGGCATGTAAAGCTTCGACAGTATAAATTCATTCATTCATACCTAGAATTGAGCAAACGTTTCAATGACAGTGTAGGTTTGTACCTACGAGCGGCGAGCGGTCAACGGTCATAGGCCGATCAGCTGTTTTAAAGCGAAGTTTGTTTTGCTTATGTGAATGTAATCATTGATTTATTCAATTTCTAATGAACATTTAACAAAGTATGAATATGTTGCGTATTAAGTATCATTGACTTTATACATTTCAATCAGATTTACTCGAAAAAGCGACGACAAAATTGAAAACTTTACATGTCTCTAATTCCTTAACGAATAGATATTTTTCGTTAAAATTTTTTTCATGGGTTCCTACCACCATTGCCTAGCTCCCTTTTCACCAGTTGCCCCATAACCTGATACAGCCTGTATATGTTTATGTGTGCATGTGTATACGTGCACATATATAATGTGAATGTGTGTGCACGTGCATTTGTATAGGAATATGTGTAGAATAAATAATAGTAATAAATATTGTATGTAAATAAGAGCGTGTCTCACCGTTAAACAATTACGTTTGGCGAGAATAATATGTAGTAGTAAATAAGATACCATTGTATAATAAATAAATAAAAAAATTAAAAAAAAATATATATGTAAAGTTTGCTCGTAACAATAAATAGTTCATTCATTCATTCACTATATGGATATACCACGCTGGTCAGACGTATTGGTATAGTTTTGTTTAGAGTTTTCCTTCTCTTGCATAAATCAATCTTTTTCTGTTAGATGTGCGCCACATCTCCCATAAAGACGACAAATGCAAGTGACAAATTGACTGCATACGCCAGAAAGGTAAGACGATGGGAATGGTATTCCGATAGATGTGGGTTCTAGCCTTGCGTGTGGCATTCATTTTACACTCGTGAATAAGTTTTATGTAGTCCAAAACGGTTGGGTAAATTTTGATGAAATTTTCAGAAAATCACAGTGCGACATTCTTGCCACAAACATTGTCAGACTACTATCTTATATATGTATTAAAATGTTACAGTCGTATAATGATTGTAGTGTAATGGTTACACTACTAGTTGCGTACCCGTTAGCTGATTGAGACGGCGCAGTGCGCGGCACATTGGCGTACGCACACGTACATTACGGCCGCGAGCTCTTACCACGATGCTGCCACCGCGTACCATCTCGCCAAGTCGAGCACAAATCTTCTCGCTAACAGACACCAACTTCTTACGCAACTCGCCGTAATTGATCAGCGCGTACAACTCTTGAGCCACTTTTTTCACATCTAAAACAAAAATCAGGGGGATTTCTTTACATAGAACATTTTTGAAAGAAAGAAAGAAAAGCACTTATTCTGTTCTCATGTATACCAATAAATAAAATTGGAGTGTCTATTTGTAATGTCAAAATAATAGGCGTTTTTCATGCTCACACGGTTATTTGAACGCTACCTATGCATAAAAATCACTTTATATTTTTTTTTTGTCTGTCTGTCTGTTTGTTCCGGGTAATCTTCAAAACGGCTGGACCGATTTCAAAAATTCTTTCACCAATGGAAAGCTATAATATCAGGGAGTAAACTAGGCTATATTTTATCCCGGTATTCCCACGGGAAAAATCAATTATTTTCTCTCCAAGTCACATCCCTACATCACACAACCGACTGTAAAATGTCATATTATTATACAAATTACAATATACGAATATTCACACCACTATCCCATAGGGGTAGGCAGAGACCACTTCCCTCCACTTGCTGCGAACCTGGCATACCACTTTCACCTCCTCTACATTCCATTAATCTCCTCAAGCATGTACTGTACAATTATAAGCCTTTCCATGGGCACTATTCAAAATACCGTGCGGGTTATTAAATCTTCATCATCGCAGCCCACATACGTCCCACTGTTGGGATCGGGCCTCCTCCACAATGGGAGGGAATTTGACCTACTTATACCATACTGGTCAGACATGTTGGTATAGGATTCCATTTCGAGTTTTCCTTCTCTTGCACAGATGTTATGTGCATATTATAGCCCTTAATCGTCTTTTACGACATCCACGGGCAAGATAGGGAGTGGTGAATTGTATTCTTACTCTGTCACCACACGGATAAATATATAGATATAATTCTTCCTATCATTAAAATAATCCAATAACAACATAATAATTAAAATAATCAATATCAAATGGATTAATTTGTGGTATAATACAGATATTATATTAATGGCCGCGGAAAAATACAATACATTACATAAGTTCATTATAAATAAATCAATTAGATATAACGATAGATCAACGTCCGCCTCGTGATTATGTCATTAAATAACAACAACAAAACGTACATAATAAAATATATATTCGTTAACAATCATTGTAGGTACCTCATCATCGTTATTTAGCCCATTGTCGTCCACTGCTGGACGTGGGCCTCCCTCATATTTCGGCACAAACTTTTATAATGGTAGAAGCAGCCAGTTGTCTGTTTACAGCCGCGGGCCGGTCCGTCTCGGGTCTTTTTTTATTTTCGGGGGTGGGTTGCGGTCAGCGCGCTCCTCGCACCATTCCATCCGGGGCGACAGAGGGGCGTAAGCACGCACACCCACAACCCACTCACGATGCACGTCGCCTTCGTCGTTGGGCCAACTACCGGAGCAGGGTTACTTGATGTCAGTGGTCGGCCCGACAGAATACTCCCTATTTGGGGTACCCTCCCATCGACCGACGTCCTCCCCGAGGGGGGTCGTACGTATAATATGTAATCAATTACTACATGAACAATTGTACACTGCGCATAATAATTCCAATTATGTTATTAAAATATACGAGATCTAATATAAAGGTATAATTTAAGTTCATCTCATTAATAATAACATTTTTATTGTTATTATAATCATTATTATCAAGCCAAGCTCGGTATTTTTGTTTTTGCTCATCAGCACAGCTCGTATAGGTCCCATTGTTAAGCTCCAGCCTGCTCCACAATGGGAGGGAAATTGACCATCTATATCACGCTGGTCAGATGTGTTGGTATAGGGTTTTATTTCGAGTTATCCTTCTCTTACATAGATGTTATACGCATATTATATTTCTTACATATTCAAGGGTAGGAAAAGAGGTGGTGAATTATATTCTTACTCCGTCACCAGACAGATATCGTTTGTTTTTGGTAATTTATAAAAAATAATTGATAAAATTTCTGTTTACACTTTCCCTGTGCCCTCACTTACTTGTGGGTGTCGTAAAAGACACACAGTCCATATTCAGTTCATTAGGCTTCAGATTTGATACCGGGACTGGACAAAATTTTATAGGGATTTCTTAAGAGGAAGCCTAAGTTATCCCTTATGTAAACAGGTACATTTTAGTAAAATATAATTAGAATCGGTGCAGTCGTTTCGAAGATTACTCAGAACAAGCAGACAGACAAAAAGTTTTTAAAGTTCTTTTTGGGTATAGGTATCGTGTAAATAACCGTGTGAGCATGAATAAAACGTTCCGTGTGGTGACGGAGTAAGAATACAATTCATCACTCCCTATCTTGCACGTGGATGTCGTAAAAGACTACTATGGGATATAATATGCACATAACATCTGTGCAAGAGAAGAAAAACTCGAAATAAAACCCTATATCAACATGTCTGACCAGCACAACAATGGGACGTAAATAAGCCGACATGATGAAGTGGCTTATGAGGTATTTGTAATGTCACCTATAGGACCGCGAATAAATTGTAACATGCTGTTCTAAATATAACTATTTTTGCGGCTTTTATCGCATTTGTATTTGATTTTTGATTGCCCAACGTTTCGAACACTTTACAGTATTCATAGTCACAGGCGAACTGAACTGCGATAAAAATCTTAAAAATTGTTTTATTGAAGTGAAACTTCTTTAGAATCCTTGTGATTTCAAACTCGATGTAACGAAAAAGCGAGTCCATAGAGATACAAACACGTAAATGTATAGGATTCAGCCGGCGAGAGAATTAGATAAAGAATGAAGGATAAAGGAGTTTCACTTCTGATATACATACTTTGTACACACATTCTTTTGAATAGAAACTTCTTTAGAATCGTTGTAATTTCAAACCGGATGCAACGGAAAAAAACGACAGGTAAGAAACACAAATACAAAAATGTGTAGGATGAAGTCGGCGAGACAATGAGATAAAGGATAGAGAGGATAAAGGGTGAAGGAGGAAGGATGGAAGATGGAGGATGAAGGATGGAGAATGGAGGATGAAGGATGAAAGATGGAGGGTGAAGGATGGAGAATGGAGGATGAGGGATGGAGAATGGAGGATGAAGGATGAAAGATGGAAGATGAAGGATGGAGAATGGAGGATGAAGGATGGAGAATGAAGGATGGAGAATGGAGGATGAAGGATGGAGAATGAAGGATAAAGGTTGAAGAATAAAAGATAATGGATAAAGGAGTTTCACTTGTGATATACGTGCTTTGTGCACACACTCTTTTTAATACGCTATTATTAGCTTCAGACGTATCTATGTTAGTATGTAACGGAATCTTTGAACATGATTTTGACCCCCTTCAAAACGTCGGATTAACTCGAAATTTGGCATACTTATTAAGGACCGATGACAATTCAATATTTTAAACAGTTAGGCCCGGTTTTTTTGAACTATTATATTTATATTATTTATAATGTGTAATTGTCGCGTAAACATCAGATATCATTATATAACGTGCTGTGTTAATTAGTCTTAGGTGGTAAACTCCAATAAAAATATATTTATGTTATCAATAAAAATCTTAGAAATAATGATGACTTGTTGGATGGTATATAGTCAGCCTTAATACTATCGTAAACATAAATTTTGAAAATTATTCAAAATGTCAGCATATTGAATGCAAAACTAGGACGCAATAACATGAGTAATGTAGTGTTATTTCTACTTTATTAAAAAGCTAAGATAGCAATTTTTTTCATTTTTTTTTGGGTGGGCTGGTCAGCACACTCACTGTCTGGCACCGTCCGGGGGCGACAAAGTGGCGGTGCGGTTGCATAACCCACCGTAGAACGTCGCCTTCGTCGTGGGGCCGACTCAAATTTCAAATTCAAATTATTTATTATGCATAAACCCCGAGAGGGCACTTACATATTGTCAGGTTTACAATTTCCAAAAAAATATACTACCACCGGATCGGAACGCGACCGCTACTGAGAAGATCCGGCAAGAAACTCAGCGGGCTTGTCTATTATTTTTAATTATAATTTTTTCCTTTTTCTAGATATACAATTGTGTACATGTTTTGTAAGAACTAGCTCTAGTGTGATGCCCTTCGATCCGCAAGACACTTAATATTCAACGATTATGGCTGGACCAGATCCCACAAGCGGCACCCGATCACGAGTTAACTACTAGAGCAGCCATCACTCAGTACAGAGTCCCTTGTCCTCCGTGGTCGGCGCGAGCAATTTGTTACTGCACTTTATTCGGTGAGCTAGAGAGTCAAAAGCCTAACCATCTGAGGGTGGTCGCATGTGGTGGGTTTTGATGATGCGTTTAGTATCACCAAATCTGCTTGCACGCACGCTTCACTTCACTTTCTTCACGGTAGACAGTAACCTAGCAAATGTCAATGAGAACAGTAGCAGTGTGCTGTTTGCTTGTTTGCCACCATTAGCACCAAAGTAAAAAACAAAACGTATCTATACCAATAAATAAAATTGGAGTGTCTGTTTGTAATGTCAAAATAATAGGCTTTTTTCATGCTCACACGGTTATTTGCACGACACCTATGCCTAAAATAGCATTTAAAAAAATTTTGTCTGTCTGTTTGTTCCGGGTAATCTTCAAAACGGCTGGACCGATTTCAAAAATTCTTTCACCAATGGGAAGCTATAATATCAGGGCGTAAACCAGGCTATATTTTATCCCGATATTCCCACGGGAACGGAAACTACGCGGGTATAACGACTATAACCTATAACCGAAGCGAAGCGAGGGCGGGTTGCTAGTTAATAATATAATTACATAACGCTCCGACACTAAGAGTTAAGAAATCAAGCAAAATTTCGTAAAAATATGACCCGCGCGCTTGGTATATAAATGTTGTCATAACAACTGTTGTTATAATAAATAAATAAAACCAGTTTAAATATTTCTTATCTATCAGAAAGCCTCTATTCCAAGTAATCTTCAAAACGGCAGGACCGATTTTGATAATATTTTACTGCGAGGTACCTGTATGTCTGAGGAGTAACTTAGGATATATTTCCTCTCAAAAAACCTTATAAAAATTCGCCCAGTCCGAGAATCGAACCCGTGGTCTCAAGCCACATCTCTGCTATACCCTTTACAGAGAAAATTTAAGTCTATATATAAAAAAAAAATCCATTTGGTGACGGAGTAAGAATACAATTCACCCTGTCTTGCCCGTGGATGTCGTATAAGACGACTATGGGATATAATATGCACATAACATCTGTGCAAAAGAAGAAAGACTTGAAATGAAACTCTATACCAATATGTCTGACAAGCATGGTATAGTAAGTCAAATTCCCTCCTATAGTGGAGGAGGCCCAAGCCCAACAGTGAGCGGAAGTGGGTAGCGATGATGATATAAAAAAACTACTCACTCTCATCAAAACTGACGTGCTTAGCCAGTTTATGCCAAGTCCTATAATAAAAATGGCTGACTTGAGTTTTGGTCTTCAAGTTATCATGTCTGCCCTTTTTCTTCATCTTTGCACATATGTAAGCGGTGATAGCATCGAAGTCTTTGCCGTACTCGTTCAACGCCTCGAAGAACAGATTCTTCTCATCAGTAGACCAGAGAGCTTTAGGCATTCTGTGCTTTACAGTTGGAAACTTTAGTTCTTTCTCGTCCATTTTGTTTGGTGTTTCACATTCCGGTATATCTGTAAGTAATAGACAATTTGTATATATTCTTAAAGTTGAATTTTATCAAGGCCGCGGGTGACTGGACCGGGGAATTAGTCCGTCACCCGCCGAGAGGCCGACCGCGCGAGGAAAGATCGATGTCCTCCCTGAGGGGGGGGACGTCTGTCAAGAGGGTACTCCTCAGGGGGTATTCCGTCGGGCGTAAAAAAAATCCATACAACTGAATCAATTTTAATGTTTCTCATCTCAGCCTATATACGTCCAACTATTGGGCTTAGACCTCCTGTATTATAGGAGGAAATTTGATCTGCAATACCTAGCTGGACAGACGTGTAGTCATTTTTTATTTTATGTATTTTTCCAGGCGGGCTATGGCCAGTACACATGCTGTCCACTCCGTCGGGTGCGAGGCAAGGGCGGCGCGCAGCCCCATAACCCACCGTAATCCCTTTCCTTCGACATTAGGCCAGCTACTGGAATTGAGTTCCTTGTTATTCGTCGCCAGCCCAGCGAGTTACCCTTTCGGATACCGTCCCTTTCGAGTTCGCCGTTTATGTTATTATACCTTAGTTATCTTTTACGATACTCACGAGCAAGAGAGGGGTGGAAATTTTAATATTTAATATCAACAAATAAGAGTTGATGTTGTATTTCATAATAACTTGGGCTCCTCTTCCTCTCGGCGCAAAGCGAGGGCGGGTTTCTAGTTCTAAATATGTTTTAAATATTATTCTTGAGAATTCTCCGTGTCGTGACGGATTAAGAATACAATTCACCACTCCCTATTTTACACGTGGATGTCGTAAAAAACGACTAAAGGATATATAAAGGATAGATATATAATATGCATTTAACATCTATGCAAAAGAAGAAGAACTCGAAATGAAACCCTATACCAACAGGTCTGACCAACGTGGTATAGTAAGTAAATTTTCCTCCCATAGTGGAGGAGTCCAGAGCCCAGGAGTCATCTATGAGCTGATATGATTGATGATTGTTCTTGAAGCCAAAATTGAAGTAGGAGGTATGGAAAAATCAAAATCTAGGTATATTCTCACCATCAGTTCCATCTTTTTTCAACGCTCTCTTGTCCCTATCGCTTGGTGGTTCCAGCCGCAGTTTCTTTATGACCCTGGCGCTGGTCCGCTGCTGCTGTTGTGTGGTCAACGAGCCGAGGAGTTCAGGGCGCTCGACATCAACAGCAGTCGGTGCGCCCGGTGACATGGTTGGATCCTTTATGGACTGCAAAGAAAATAATTAGGTTTAGATTAGAAGTACTAATATGGTGCTGTTAGCGACTGAGTTAATAAAGTAATACTATACAATCTCCTCATCATAATCATCATCATCGTGATAGTTATCATTATCATTACAATCGTCATTATCATCACCATCATTATTTATTAGAGCGGCATCAGGCGCGAGTATCTGCGCCGGATAGCCTCTATCCTCCTCAGCCAAGTAGAGGAGTACCTCATACGTACACTCTGCCGTCTCCTTCTGTGAGATGACTGCCTCACAGAAGGCGGCGACCGCATCCCAATTTCTGACGCTTTCGAGCATCATCCTAGCGAGCTATAATCATTTCATTATATTTTAAAATTATATCGTATCATTTTACGACAGGCATTAAATGAAATTAGTAAATAAATAAAAAATAGACAATCCCGCTGAGTTTCTTGCCAGATCTACTCAGTGCGGTCGCGTTCCGATCTGGTGGTAATTTTGAGGAAAAATATAAAACAATGGCAATATAAAATTTAACAGTCAGCAGCTGGTACATTTATGTCAGACACAAATACTCAGAACTATCGTTTGTCGATTGCACAAAGAATTGTGACGCGACACAGATGTGTTTAAGACATTATTGTTGTCCCAGACAGGACAACATTTTGTGCGAACCACAAATTGTGGTTTTGAGTGTGGACGTAATTTGTATCCGTTAAATATGTTTTCTCAAACATGCTTGGAAATTTGAGCATAATTTTGATAATCTTCTTGAGATAAATCGAAGTTGCCATACTGCGCGACCAGCGGCCGGCAAAAGATGTATGAAAATTCATATCTGTCGTGTTTTAGCGGCCCAAATAAATCTTATATCTTTAAACGAGAAATTCTTGTATATGTCGCAGCGTCATTCGTAACACTAAGAAACACTTGATTATGGAAACGAAAAGTGCTACACTTTGGTGGAGTCGATACAGCGATTGGCAATAATTTATGACCACTTGACATGACCGTTTAAATTTGGAATGTTATTATGAGAGTTTGTTTTAAAGCGGTCACATGGATATTCAGATGGGGATGAGACTCGAGGGCGAACGGTTGTAGTTGTTGCCATGTTACGTCGCAATCACCGCGTTTCCTTAACTTGTGGTTTATCCGCCGGCATCGGTGTAATTAGTGGTTATAATAGAACATTGTTAACACTAATTGTTGAATACAGTTTAAAAGCCATCCGAAGTATTATTTCGATTCCGTCGCGATGCCTAACCCATCCGATGGTGATGCAATACGACACCCCATCGAAATATAAATATATATTCAGGATCTCGGAAAGGGCTCTAACGATTTTGATGAAGTTTAGCATACTAGAGGTTTCGGGTCCAAAAATCGATCTAGCTAGGTTATATGTATAGAAAATGTTGTTTTGTCAGTGTTTTTAGCTAATCAATCAAAACAATGTCATAAAATGTTATTGACATTCTTTGAATAGGAATTCGAATTTCGTCGTCGATGTAAAGAGTGATAATAGCTCAGTTGGGAAGTTGTCCAGTTTTCTTTTTTTTGTTTGGCATTCAAACAGCGTGGTATCGAATCTCGGTGTTATTATTATTCTCTTTTTGTAATTTTTGATATTTTTTTCCTTATTTCATTTTTATTAATATATATCTAAATAAATTCGACAAAAATACAAGAAAATATACCGAAGCTCAGTCAACCAGATATTATTCTAAATTCATATCAGTCGTGTATTTTAAAAATGAAACGATTTGTTACTCCAATACATAGCAACCAAGGACTTATCAGTTCTTGGCAATGGCAACTTATCAGTTTCATTTAAATTTCGAACTAGCTTGAAACAAAACTATTCTTTATCTCATTCTCTCGCCGGCTGAATCCTATAAATTTACGTGTTAAGTGTCTCTATGGACTCGCTTTTTCATTTCATCGAGCTTGAAATCACCATTCTAAAGAAGTTTCCCTTCAAAACTTCTACTTAGCACTACTTAATTTTAATTGCCGCGCATTATTTGAGAAAAGTACTGTACAAGCCTTGGCCACAACCAGGCATTAATGGACTGGATTAATGGACGTATGTATTCACACGTTCGTCCATCAATGCCTCTCTTGCTTGCCGCTGCAGTAATGTACTATTGCTGGTGCAGGGTAAAAAAAAAATACGCACAACTTTGGACATTTTAACTTCTGTGGAATCAGTTTGGGGACGGCTCTGCCCAGCAGTGGACAACGAAGTGCTGATGATTGATGTTTTTTTTGGATGGACTATCGGCTCGGTCCGGGGCGACAGAGGGGCGGCGCACAAATTTAAAACCCACCCGTAGCCCGTCACCTTCATCGTTAGACCGACCACCGGTGCAGAGTTCCTTGTCGTCAATGGTTAGCCCGACGGAATACACTGAGGGGGTATCTTCTCGACGTCCCTATCCCGGGACGTCGGTCGCAGTCGCGCAATCAGCCTCTCTGCGGGTGACAGACTAAAATCCCCGGTCAAAATGATGTTGAGGGGCATTCCATAAGATAATATAGTAGTAAACCTTTGATATAACTGTATTATAATCATTGTATTTGTTGATTTCTTTGTGTTGTATAATGTATGTATAAGTATATGCCTTATGTATGTATGGCGCATGGTCTGATTATTGATGTACCATTGTTTTGTAAACGATCGAGATTTCGGTGTCGCATATCCGCGATACATATATACAAAGGCGGTCTATATTGTTAGAGGCATGTGTTAGGTTCGATTCCTTTTTAGTTGTAATATTATTAACCAACTTCAAAAAAGGAGGTTCTCAATTCGACTGTATATTTTTTTGTTTGTTAACTTAGAACTTTCGACTTGGTGAACCGTGAACTTGGTGATTTCAATGATTCTTTTTTATTTGAAAGTGATTGCTAGACCGCCATGCAAGGGTCCATGTGCGGCAGTATCACTTACCATCAGGTGTATTGCTTGCTCGTATACCTCTAACAGCAATAACCCGGTTCGAAATGGAACACACTGGAGCTAATCTATACCAATAAATAAAATTGGAGTTTCTGTTTGTGATGTCAAAATAATAGGCTTTTTTCATGCTCACACGGTTATTTGCACGACACCTATGCCTAAAATAGCAATTAAAAAAATTTTTGTCTGTCTGTCTATTTGTTCCGGGTAATCTTCAAAACAGCTGGACCGATTTCAAAAATTCTTTCACCAATGGAAAGCTATAATATCAGGGCGTAAACTAGGCTATATTTTATCCCGGTATTCCCACGGGAACGGGAACTACGCGGGTAAAACGACTATAAACGAAGCGAAGCGAGGGCGGGTTGGTAGTCTATATATATATAAAAGAAAGTCGTGTTAGTTACACTATTTATAACTCAAAAACCGCTGTACCAATTTAACTGAAAATTGGTGGGGAGGTAGCTTAGAATCAGAAGAAGGACATAGGATACTTTTTATCCTGTTCAATGTCGTTCCCGTGGGACGTGACATAAGACGTCAAAGAGAATACAAGTCACTATGAAACATGGTATAATAAAAACGCATTTGATATGTAATAACAAAACGCAAATGACAGCTAAACGTAATTTTGTCTATGATTAAATATCGTTAAAAATTTGATAATTATAATTTTGTCAGAAATCAATACATGACCAGTAATTTGTATTCTCTTTGAATTATCATTAAAAATGCCGTGACCAAGACGATTGAATCTTGCCTGACAAAGCCGTAATGATTCTTTTATTAGAGATTATTAATGATTTTTTTCTTCGAAAATTTAGAAAAAATATTTACGAAAAAATAGAATATGGCAGTACGAAGTTCGCTGGGTCAGCTAGTACTTAATAAAGAAAATGAATCACTGAATGTGTTGCTAAGCAGAAATCTCGAGAACAGCTTAACCGATTTCGTTAATTCTTTTTTAGAATATTTCTTGAAGTACAAGAATGGTTCTTACGCAGAGACAAATTTCAAAAATTGCCTTAAAAGGTCTAAAAGCAACACTTTTCAATACTTCCATACAAACGATTCTTAATAATACTTAAAGGTCAATTTGAACTTTAATACCATACCATAAAGTTCAAGTGTTAGTGGAGAGGTGCCGGGAAGGCAAAATAAATGAGTGACGTTAGTATCGTATATATTTTGATGTCAAACACAAATTCTTTCTTCTTTCTTTATCTTACTAGCTGGTCCAGCGTCCCGAATAGCAAAATAAATAATAAAATACTAAAAAATTAAAGAATCGACTGTTAGGCGGTACGAAGTTCGCCGGGTCAGCTAGTAGGTACTTAATAAATATATGTTCTAAACAATAATATCTGTGTGGTTACGGAGTAAGAATACAATCAACTACCTCCCCTCTTGCCATCAGGTAACATCGATGCAAGAGAAGGAATACTCGATATAAAACCCTATTCCAACAAATCTTATAAAGCTAATGATGATCCTACAATTTTATTTAAAAGTAATAACTCAATTATGTTTAAGTGAAAAAAAAAAACATTTAAAAAACACCTAGGAAATAAAAAGTAAAAAATAATCCATTTTGAAATTGGCGCCTCCTATAAACTACTTCCCAATCTAACTGACTACCCACAAAAAGTTTAATTAACCATAATACCAAACAACTGGCACCTTAGGCAACGAGTTCAAAGGTTTTGTTTTTATTCAAAAATAATTTATTTTTTTGCATTTCAGTAGTTAAATTACACTATAAGGAAAATGTGTACTTAAATCGCTGCAAGTGTGCATATAAAATTAATATATACCCTAATAAAATAGATAGCCTCGATTCTTTCTAGAATCTCATCAGATCCTGACCTGGTGACTATGGGGCCACCTGGAAAGTATACCTTAACGAAAAACATTTTTCAATGTCATTGAAACCATATCAATATAGTTTGCGTGGTGATGTGCAAGCGTATAAACAGACAAACGCGAATAGTAATTTTATTGTATACAATTCAAAAGATGCAAGTTATTATTTATACTCGCGTCAGTAGTTGTCACGTCCGCATATCGTGACGTCAGATGCGTACACGAAGGACAAACTCGTGCAAAGGCTCAATGATAAAATCCCTTGCATGGACACGCGCGTTATTGAGTTGTGAACTCGTAGCGGCCGGTCGACATTTGAATTTAGAACTTTGTTCAAAAATTACGATTTCTATTTTTAAAAATATTGTTTTTTATTTAAATTGCCTGTGTAATAAATAATAATAGGGAGTCGTATTAATCCAAAAAAAAAATTGGGAGTGGATCAAATCTTTAAAATGAATAATTTAATAAAATCGTGTTTGTTTATATTATTTGCCGTGTTGTGTGAGGCGCAATTGAGAAAGGAGGCGTATATGTCAGTGGTGAGTCCATAGATTAAACTTCAGTTTTTAATTTCTTTTACTTTTTTATTGTACGTTCCTTTATATTATACCTTCTACCATTAATACATAATCCACGTTTACGTGTTTTATGTATTAATGGATAATAGCGATGTTTACAAATTTAGATAGATTTTTGAGCACATAAAAATAGTAATGAAAGAAAGAAATACATTTTCATTTATTTATTCATTTCAGCTCATAAATGTGCCACTGTTGAGCTCAAGCCTCTTTCATAATAGGAGGAAAAATAATCTATAGTTTTATGCCGAGTTTTGTACATTTGCATAAAAATTACATCGTTTAATCCCTTGGTCATCTTTTATGACATCTACGGGCAAGATAGAGGGTGATCAATTGTATTCTTACTACGTCACCACAGAAAGAATCTTCGTCTTTATATATCGTCTGTAATACAGGCTGCAATGTAGTAATATAAAATAAATGTTGACCGCACAATGGCGTATATTAATACAGATTTACCGTGCCAGCGTCGTCGGTTCAATTTCCATGCAGAACAATACTTTATGCTATCCATAAATTGTAGTTCTGAGTCTGGTTGTAATTTGTGCCTGTTAAATTATATGTTTGTAAAGTCAAGGAATACAGGGATTTATTTCCTTACGCCTAATGTCGACTGTTGTCTTTTAAAAAAGAAGTTAGATTAAAAATGAAAAATAAAGTACGCTTGGATGTCGTGAAGGACGAACAAGGGATATAATATGCATATAACGTCTATACAAAAGAAGAAAAACTCGAGAAAGACGATGATATACAAAGATGATAATACGATACACAATTTGATTGTAGGTATACGTACCTAATTAAACTGGCCTAATTGTTAATACAATTATTAGTGGTAGAAGCACACCGTTGACAATGACCTGTATACAGCCGTGGGCCGGTCCGTCCGGGGTACCAAACTGAGCAGAAAATCAACATCTGAGTAGTATTAATTTATTACGGTTCCTTGTTCAGTGAGCGATAGAGCCGTAAGCCCAACTTTCTGAGGGTGTTTGCGTGTGCGTGTGGTTTTGGTGATGCCTTTAGTATCACTGAATCTCATTGCACGCATTCACACTCCTTTCACTTTCTTCGCGGTAGGCAGCGGACTAGCAAAGGTAGTCATGGGTATCACTTAATATCAGGTGTGCTATTTGCTCATTTGCTACCAAAAGAAATAAAAAAGGTGCTGTTATATCATAATCGAAAGACAAACATTTGTCCAATCGTAAAATCAATGATCAAACATACTATCACACACACAGCTGGCTGCTACAGCTTTTTTTGGCGGCAAACCATGGTGCTTCGCTCACCGTCCGGGGCGACTAGAGAAGGCGGTGAGCGAACCCATTGCCCGCTGATGCGTGTCACTTTCGAGCGCCAAGCGGGCGGGCCATCGATACCCGACCTTGTGGGTTGCTATAGCTAAGGGAGAGTAACTATACCACATCATCAAATCCATTTCATTATCATCACCATCATCATTTCAAGCTATCGCCGTCCACTGATGAACATAGGCCTTCCTTATGTTACGCCACAGAATGCGGTCCTGCGTCACCTGCATCCAACGAAACCCAGCAACTTTCCCCAGGTCGTCGGTTCACCTACTTGCGTCCTACACTGCGTCGTCCGATACGTGATTGCCACTCGAGAACCTTTCTTCCCCAGCAGTTTGTCGAGCGATGTGGCTTGCCCATTGCCACCTCAGCGTGCTAATTCTTCGTGCTCTGTCGGTTATACTTGTTCTTCTGCGTATTTCCTTATTTCGTATTCTATCTCGCAGAGAAATCCCGAGCATAGCCCGCTGAGCGACTTTGGCCTTGGTTATGAGGCCTACATTTAGGGACCACGTTTCCTTGCAGTAAGTCATTACTGGTAACACACACTGGTCGTAGACCTGTTTTCAGACACTGTGGTATATACTCTTAAGTTTCTCATAATCCACACACGCTATACACAGAGACCGATTGTACTCCTCGGTCTTCCGGATATCTGCCGAAGCGTGAGCATGTGGTCTATGTTGCTATAGTCCTTTAGTGAAGGGTGTTATGGTAATTTCAGTTTCTATCTATTTCTATGATACACGCGTCAAAGGAAGGAAAGGTCACTATATAATTACTTTGCTACCAAGCGGATATTAGATAACCGTAAGCCATATTTATTCACTTATGAAGTGAACGCAAATCTTCCAAACTATATCATTATATATTACGTATAAATGATATGAATACATTATGTGTATCTGTATGTACGCTTTTGCTCGCGATTTTGTCCGCGTAGAAAACATGTGTGACGATATTATTTCATTATTTGTGTTATATGGGTGAAAAAGGGTACAAATACGATGGGTTATGGAACTGTGCGCAATGCTTTCGTCATTCCCGATGAAACGAACAGCGTGCGTCCAGACCATGGCCCACCCAAAAAAAGGGTGGAAAATATCAGGTCCAAATTCAAATCTCCGATTTTGCAGCCTTAGGAAGGAATGGATCCTCTGAGGGGCCTATTTTCAATATATTCCTTTTTAGTGATTCTCTGTGTCACAAAAATTAAATGCCGTCTAATATTTATTAGTTCTAATTTTTAATTCAACAAGAAATCAATTAAAAGCATCATCGAAAAATTTAATACCTTATTTTACACCCCAAAGGGCTGAAAATTGACAAATGCTGGAGCATGTGTTAATATCATTTACTTAAAAATGTTTGGGTTTAATTTGAAGACAATAAATAGGTAGTTTTTTTCTTCTGGACAAAAATAATACCCCGGATTCAATATACCCAATATATTAGTAGATCATAGAAAGAATTCTACATGCAATGATCTGTACAGTCGAACGTAGAGTCAATACAATGTGTCTCTACTGCACTACACCCCTTAATAGTCGAGAGAATCGTAAAAATCGATGTAGGAAATCACCAGGAGAATGGTTACAAGTATCTACTGAAAAACATAACAGAATTGCAACCACCAAGACTATAGTAGCACTTGTAGCATTCTATGTAAGAGCTATGTGCAAAAGTGGAACTTGATAGGCTGATAGATGAATCGATAGAAAAAGTTTTTTTTATTTTTAAATAAAATCAATTATTTGTAAAATAAAAATAGTTATATTCTTTTTTTTTTGGGTGGGTTGCGGTCGGCGCGCTCCTCGCACCACTCATCCGGGGCGACAGAGGGGCGTAAACACGCACACCCGCAACCCACCCCACCTGCACGTCGCCTTCGTCGTTGGGCCGACCACCGGAGCAGGGTTACTTGTCATCAGTGGTCGGCGCGACGGTATTCCGTCGGGCCCCCTATTTGGAGTAAAAAAAAAAATAGTTATATAAAGGCATGAAGTAGCTAATATTCTTTTTTTAGTCCGTTCCTTAGTTCTTAGTCGTCCGATCTTGGCAGAACGGTCGTGATCATCATGTAGCATGGGATGAGGCAGATGTTATTTACTTCACGATATTTCGCCATGTTTTTCTCTTTGAGGTCATCCTAGTACACGCATTTAACGGACCACCTACAGCAGATCTAATCTGTTCGGTCCATCGCATGGGTGGCCTCCCACGCGGCCTAGTGCCTTCCACCTTGCCCTGAACAATAAGGCGTTCTATGGACTGGCTATCATGTCTGGAAACTTGTCCAAAAAAAGATAGTATGCGAGATTGTACTATAGAAAATAGAAGCTGCTTGATTGAATCGAATTGAAACATTGGTTCGAAATTCGGTCCATGATACTCCAAGCATTTTTCTCCAACACCACATCGCCAGCGCGTCTATCTTCTTCCTTTCCACTTCCCGTAACGTCAATATTTCAGCTGCGTATAGAAATATGGGGAAGATAAGGGTTCGTACAAGTCTGGTTTTTGTGGCCTTCGTGATATTTCCCTCAATACTTTCTTCTTCTTAACCATGCTCTTGTGATGGCCTTACGTTTTTTTACCTTATCTATGCAACCGCCATTGTTTGAAATTAAGCTTGCTAGCTAATGTAGGTGTAATTAATTTCCCCTGTTACCGTTTGCCATATAATTTTCCACCCCTTATTTCACCCCTTTCATAACTTAAGATGTAAACCCTATCATCGTCATCATAATATCAGCTAGCGTCCCAATGTTGGGTTCGAGCCTCGTCCGCAATAGGAGGGAAATTTACAAACCATATCACTTCGGGCAGACGGTTTGGTATAGGGTTTGATGCCGCGTTTTCCTTCTCTTGCATAGATATTGTCTGTATATTATATTCCTTAATAGTCTTTTGCGACAGCCACAGGAAAGTATTGTATTCACACTCCTTTACACCCATCAGGTTTAAACTAAAATAAAAAGCAAGTACGGATATTATTATTTCATAGCCCGTAGCAGCAGCGGCAGCCCACATATGTACGTCCCACTGTTGGGCTCGGGCCGCCTCCACAATGGGAGGGAATTTGATCTACTATACCATGCTGCTCAGACATGTTGATATAGGGTTTCGTTTCGAGTTTTCCTTCTCTTGCACAGATGTTATGTGCACATTATATCCCATAGTCGTCTTATACGACATCCACAGGCAAGATAGGGAGTGATGAATTGTATTCTTACTCCGTCACCACACGGAATTTTATTATTTACATAAGTAAAATTTCAAGGTTGTGTATTTCCATTTCAATTGAGTTAAATCGTTTTGCTTCACGCTTTCACGGTTGTCCATCAAAGTAAAATCATGGTGAATAAGGTTACCTTGATCTATCCGCATTAACAATTGGCCCCACTGGGAATAATACCAAGGTTAAAATACCGGTATGGTAGCAAAAATCGATGATATCATGTCTCGCCTATAACGCATAACTAGACAGGGTGTGTCGTAAAGACACATAATTTATTACAGGGAAACATTTTAATTAATTACACTGATCGACAAAAAAACATTTTTTCTGTGTAACAAGAAAAATTTTGGCTGATTCTGTTAGGAATAGGGTCAAGTAGAGTAGAATTAGTAGTCTAAAATTTTATATACGAATAGTTTCATTGTAATATGATTTTTTTTACTTTTCTTGAACTACAAATTATTTTAACAAAAATGAAACTATTATCAATGTTATAATATTAATATAAGTATTTTTTTATGATTTTCTTCTGTATTTTGCGTCAGGAACGTCCCTTTGAAATCTCCAGCAATAACCTGCCAGCATAGTTGGACTGGATTTTTCCTGGTATTGTTTTTATATGGTAAAAATATTTTGGTGGAATCGTTCCCCGTGTTCCTCACTAATAGCACCCAAATTTGTGGGCAAAGTCTAAATGTGAATGTAATAAATGTATTTTTAAGGACATATTACAGCCTAATGCGTTATAATTCTCTAAAAGTTCCTTGACTATAGCTTTATAGTTATTTGACCGGTGATTTCCAAGAAAATTTTCAGTGATTTTTATAAATGATTCCCAAGCTGGTTTTTCCAGATCATCGAGTTGTTCTTTATATATATTTCATCTTTTATCACTTGCCTGATTTGAGGACCTACAGACACGCCCTCTTTAATCTTGGCATCACTAATTTTAGGAAGTTTTCTTTTAGGTATTGAAATCCAGCGCCATTTTTATCCATAGCTTTCAGAAAGTTTTTCATACGCTCTGATTCAGTTGAAAGATCAGAACAGACGATACATGGTTTTTTGGCAGATTATCAGGATACTTAGATTATTTTTTAGGTCTTTTGTATTGGTCAGACAAAAATAACAATTGCTTGAATGGTCTGTCGGTTCCATCCAAATCATCGGAATTCCGATCGAGGAGATCTTTTCCCCATCTCGTAAAAAGTTCTACACATGTAACACAACAGATGTGAGGAACCCACACTTCATCTTGCTGTCCAACAGGAAAACCGAAATAACTTTTTTTCAATTTTTTTATTAAAGGTGTTAAATTTCTTCGTTGATATACAAAAGTACCTAATTTCACCACAAATGTAACAGAACTTGTCAGGTTCATTTCTACACTTTATTGACATTCTTTAAGAATCACTTCACTCAGCAAACACAAAAACACAGTCACTTTTTTGAAAAATAAAACACTGAATTTAAAAATAATAAGGGAAAAACAAAATTGATTTTACTGATAAGTGCCGGAACACAGAAATTAGTCCTAATCAAGTTAATATACATATGATCTTGTGGAGAGGTTAGGTAGATATTTCGCGATTACTACTTACTTTTCTTGTTACAAAATTTTGTTGATCAGTGTTATAAAACATTTTTAAATTCTACCGTTTAAAATGACAAATAAGGATAAAGGTTAGATCAAATGGCGGATAAGGCGGGACAGCGACGCGACGCTGTGCAACGTAAACATTTCATCATCATTTCAGCTCATATACGTTCCACTGTTGGGCATAAGCCTCTCCCACAATAGGAGAGAAATTGACCTACTATACCACGCTAGTCAAACGTGTTGGTATAGGGGCTTCATTTCAAGTTTTTCTCCACTTGCATAGATGTTATATGTGACGGCGGCAGCGATGGCTGAGCGATAGAGTTTTCAATCTCAGCGCTCAGTGGTGATCTATTTTTATGACAGCAGAAAATAATACGTCAGTGTCCAATTAAAAAACTCACTTTTAATAAAGTCCCTTTTCTTACACAGATTTAAATATAAAATCAAAACGTGGCAAAACGTAGGAATTGTAAAATTCGGTTGAGGGTTCTTCAAGAGAATAAACAGCAGCCATCGCCATCGCCATCTCACTTGATAAGCAGCTCAGCTCATATACGTCCCATTGTTGAGCTTGAGCCTCCTCCATAATAGAAGAGAAATTGATCTACTATACCATGGACAATAAAAATTTATCCATATTTCAAATGACGCCTACCAGAAGAGGAACTGGGATGAGACACAATGGAGACCACGATACCCTTGAGCCTAGCCTTAAAAACTAGTCGATGGGTCAACAGATCATCCATTAAAAAATAAATAACAATGTATTTTACACAACATGTTTACGACTTGATAAATATATATTTTTAATATTATTTTATATAGTCATCATTCAATGTCAGTCGTTTATATCTCGTTTATAAATTGTATTAATATGGTGTAAATTTGCGCATAAAAAAGGGTTCAACATTCGTTGGTCGATTTACCAAAAAAAAAACCCGGCTCAATGCGAGTCGGAGTCGTACACGCAGGGTTCCGTACCATTATCTATAGAAATGGCGTTTTTATATGGCAGCCCCCCTTAAATATTTATTTTAATTTCATTATTTATTATTAATGTAAAAATACAACTGAGTATTTTGTTATTTCAGGTGCCTACCTATTGCCATTATCGATATCGAGCAAAAAAAAAAGGACAAAAAAAATCGCGTTTGTTGTAAGCGACTCCCCTTAAATATTTACTTTATTTTGTTTTTAGTATTTGTTGTTATAGCGGCAACAGAAATAATTTGTAAAAATTTCAACTGTCTAGCTATCGCGGTTCTTGGGTTACAAGCTAGTGACAAACAGACGGACGGGCAGACACCGAAGTCTTAGTAATAGGATCCCGCTTTTAGCCTTTGGTTACGAAACCATAAAAACTAGAATTATGTCTACAGTTTCGCTGGCATATTTCATTTTTGCCGCTTTCTCCGAGGCAGTAGTCTCGTAGAAGGAGGCGGCGGATCGTGCGCTAGAGGAACACCTTTACGGGCTTAATCGCCGTCGGCGACTTGGGGCTCGCAGGTGCAAGTACTGTTACGCTTGATACAGCAATAGCTAAGACCGCGGCTGACTACCGGAGAATAAACCGTCACTCGTAGAGGCTGACCAAGTGAGGGCAACTGCTTTTAGTTGCTACCGGGATGACGACGGGGGATGTTACACGAAAGAGTAACCAGGTTGCCCACAGGTACCTGTGATCAGCCTAATGGCAATGGGAGGGAACATGGCGACCTATAATATCGCGAGCCGCCCTTTTCGTCGTCTCAGATGAAATCGACAGCGTGTGTCCATACCATAGCGCGCGAAAAGAAAAACATACAAAAACATCATATAAAAACATATTCTTACGGACAGATTGGAGTCGCTGGAGCAGCGGAGAGACTTTGGGTCACTCTGTGTACTCTACCGACTCTTTCACGGGGAGTGCTCCGAGGAACTGTTTGACTTGGTACCACCGTCACCATTCTACCAACGTACCACTCGACATCGTAACAGGGTTCATCCATTTCACCTGGAAACGTTATGGTCTTCAACTGTACGTTTCCAGCGATCATTTCGCCCACGTACGTGCAAGCTCTGGAAAGAATTACCTGCTGCTGTGTTTCCCGAGCGCTATGATATGTCCTTCTTTAAACGAGGTTTGAGAAGAGTATTTCCTTCACGGTAGGCAGCGGCCTGGCTGTGCCCCTGGTATTGCAAAGGTCCATGTGCAGCAGTTTCACTTACCATCAGGTGTGCTGCTTGCTCGTTTGCCACCGTTGGCAATATAAAAAAAAAAAGTTTATTTACTTCTATTAATTTTAATAAGTTTTAATAGTACCTATAAATTGCTGTTAAGTGTCTACGAACACTACCAGTCCTCACATTGGTTGTGAGTGTCGTAAAAGACGACTAAGAACTTTACACAGACCTGGACCAACAGATGCTATCAGGTCAACGACTATATTTCCAAGCAGGATCTACGTCAGGCAGGCGGCCGGTCATAAAACTACTGCCAATAAGTGATTTCTGATGTTTACGCGAGTATTACTGTTAATTGTAACTATTTTACGGATTTTATCGCGTTTGTATTTGATTTTTGATTACCCAACGTTACGAACATTTCACAACGTTCATGGTCACGGGCGGAGTTATTTACTCTTGCCAATAACTTTTGTAATATCATTACTTTAATATTATAAATGTGAAAGTAAGTTTGTTTGTTTATTTGTTTGTTTGTTACGCTTTCACGCTTAAACCACCAAACCGATTTCAAAAATTCTTTCACCAGTGGAAAGCTATGATATCAGGGAGTAACATAGGCTATAATTTATCCCGATATTGCCACGGGAACGGAAACTAAGCGGGTAATGTCACTGAAACCGAAGAGAAGCGAGGACGGGTTGCTAGTCTTTATATACATATTTCTTGTGTACATGTGTATGTCACTGAAATCCTCCTAAACGGCTGGACGGATGTTGATGAAATTTTTTGTGTGTGTTCAAGGGGATTCGAGAAAGGTTTAGATTCACAATTGGAGGCGGTCGGTGGCGCTGCTGTTGATTTCAAGGAGGATTCCTTTTATTTTATTTGAACAGGACAACGTCTGTTGGGTCAGGTAGTGTACTATAAAAGAGGATTAGATATTAAGTCCAATAAAATTGATTGGGTTAAGAGCAGGTGATGATGGAGAATTATTTTAATATATGAGAAACATAAAAACTGTGGATCAATTAGAATGTAAATAAAAATATTTTGTATTTTATTAAAAATAGCCTAAGTTATCATTTATAACATTGGCTATCTATTAGCGAATTCTGATCAAAATTGGTCACACCTAGACATGTGTCCGCTATAGCAAAACGTAAGCGAAAACGGTTACATGCCTCTAACGTATCGTATCGGTATTGATATAACTAATAATGGCTATCAGTTATCTAGCTATAAACAACTGACAACGACGCGCGTTGTCAACTAACAATAGCACAACAATTATTGTTTAGGTGCCGTGATTCTTGTTTGGCTACGTTGGTAACCGAACGATCACCAATAAGCCTAATAACCAAAATAATTATGCTATCTCTCTCTTTCTATGTGATTCCTAACGTGCAAAACAGAGAGGGGGCGGTTATTGGCCTGCGGCTTATTAACAAGCGAAAGACGCTCTTATTTATATTAACGTAAGACTTGACTCTCATAAACTCTGGTAATTTAAATTGTAATGGTAAAGTGGTTTCGTTTCTCGTTGCTATCGTAGGTATACTACGCATTGTTCACTATAGTTTGACCTATGAAAGGTTATAATGGTTAAACCGTGCATTAATAGAAATAAGACCGCGATTATTTTACGCGTATTATATCGATATTTGACAACCATTATCTATATTGATATTGACACCAAATAAACAGTTAGTAGCCGTTGGCATAAATAGCCAGTAACGCCCATGTCTAGTCACACTCTTTCAAAGATTAGACTAACCGAACCATTTTTTGGTCAGGAACCACTTTTGTATTATTCTTGTTAGCAGGGACCACTATGTAGATATAATAAAAATAAACTGTAATAAACAAACTGGCAATTTAATTAAAAACTCAAAAAGTAAAAAAAATTAAAAAGGAAAAAGAATTTTTTTAAGATAAACTTTTTTTATATTAATGTGATTTTTGAACTTGCATCTTTTGCACGAGTTCGGCTATCTTAGACCTAGTACTGTTACTCAAAGTTACACGCAAATCATCATATACTCGTACCTTTAAACGATTCCTCGTCTTGTTAATTACCAACGAAGCAGAAAATCCTTGTTCACATAAATAAGTTTTGTAATAAATAATCATTCGTGAGCCTATTTTCAGCTTCTGCAGACCACTGGTTGGGAACCATTGGACTAATTAAACAGACGTACAGACAGGCAAACAGACAAACGTAAAAAATTGGTCGGCGGCAGCCAGCCAGCGGTACAGCGGCCTAACAAAAGTCTATTAGCAACAATAGCACCATCAAGAATGCTGTTTGTTCGTTTGCTACCAAAAGCAATAAAAAAAAATTGGTGCGAGTTCCTGTTTTAGATAGCACTAGCAACCCGCCCTCGCTTCGGTTTTAGTCGTTTTACCCACGTAGTTCCCGTTCCCGTGGGAATACCGGTATAAAATATAGCCTAGTTTACGCGCTGATATTATAGCTTTCCATTGTTGAAAGAATTTTTGAAATCGGTCCAGCCGTTTTGAAGATTACCCGGAACAAACAGACAGACAGACAAAATTTTTTTAATCCGTATTTTAGGCATAGGTGTCGTGCAAATAACCGTGTGAGCATGAAAAAAGCCTATTATTTTGACATTACAAACAGACACTCCAATTTTATTTATTGGTATAGATTATCAAATAAATTGCCCACATTATAATCATAATGAATTAATTTAAATAAAAATCGTTGTTTATAAAAACTTGTTAAAGTAACACGTGAGAATCGAAGCCACACCCATTGCAAACCCGTTCCAATCGTCCTACCAACTAGACTGATGTTGACGTGATTGTCATACAATCAAATTCAAACTCGTGTTGTCATCTTTAAGGCAGACGATTCACACGCCATCTACCGAAAAACGTTTAAACATAATTTGAATCTCTTCTAACTATGCAGTTAAAATTGTATTAAACATATACCTAACGGCGTGGAAAGATTTTTAACTAAACAAACAATTATTTCAATTAAATTGTGTCAAATAGTTACTGTCTTGGTAAATTTTATAATTAAGTCTGGTATTATCGGCATTTTAATGGTAAGAGCGGGTAACCCCGAATGGGCTCGTAAGTGCTATAGCGCCAATCAACTGGCAGTTTTCAGGACACGATCAAGCTGTGCGCACATGCAAACCCATTTGCTCTTAACCGCGTTAAAATCGGTGTGCTGTTTGAATATTACTATTCAGTGTTAATGTAAAGTTAAAGTACTGTGTTATTGAGAATGGTGCATTGTCATTTAAACATCTCCGACATACGCACTCCCATAATGGAGGATCAAAGTCACCATACTGACGTCCCGCCTTTGGAGTTAACCTCTCCACCGCTCGCTCGTCATACCTATTAAAATTCCGTGTGGTGACGTAGTAAGAATACAATTTACAACCTGCTACTCACCCGTGGGTGTCGTAAAAGACTACTAAGGGATATAATCTATACCAATAAATAATATTGGAGTGTCTGTTTGTTATGTCAAAATAATGGGCTTTTCATGCTCACACGGTTATTTGCACTATACATATGCCTAAAATATACTTAATATTTTTTTGTCTGTCTGTCTGTTTGTTCCGGGTAATCTTCAAAACGGCTGGACCGATTTAAAAAATTCTTTCACCAATGGAAAGCTATAATATCAGGGCGTAAACTAGGCTCTACTTTATCCCGGTATTCCCACGGGAACGAGAACTACGCAGGAAAGACGACTGAAACCGGGGCGGGTTGCCCTCGCTTCGCTTCGGTTTCAGTCGTCTTTCCTGCGTAGTTGCCGTTCCTGTGGGAATACCGGGATAAAATATAGCCTAGTTTACTCCCTGACATGATACCTTTCCATTTGTGAAAGAATTTTTGAAATCGGACTAGCCGTTTTGAAGATTACCCGGAACAAACAGACAGACAGACAAAAATTTTTTAATCTGTATTTTAGGCATAGGTGTCGTGCAAATAACCGTGTGAGCATGAAAAAGGCCTATTATTTTGATATTACAAACAGACACTCCAATTTTATTTATTGGTCTATAGATTATAAAAAATAAATATGCCGTGATTGTCGTAAATCACTCGTTTGGTAAAAAGTTATTACTATTGATAAATGTATTATATCTTATTGATTAACAAATACGAAGAAATGAATTACTAGTATCTGAGAACAATGTTCCGTTTGGTGATGGAATAAGAATACAATTCACCACTCCCTTTTATCCGTGGATGTCGTAAAAGACGGCAAGGGATAGAGCATATAACATCTAGGATGAGAAGAGGAACTCGAAACAAAAACCTATACCAACCTGTTTGATCAGCATGGTATATAGTAAGGTCCATTTCCCTCCTATTGTGACACGTCCTCCCATTGTGGAGGAGGCTCGCGACCAGCAGTGGGACGTATATGAGCTATGATGATGAGAGCAATTAAACGAAACACAGAAGGAGATGCCGCTATAGACGATTCCCGAAATTATTTTTTTAATCACGTTATTAGTTGTTCTTTTTTTCATATAATGCAAGGAAGAATGTCAAAATTTAACATTATGTGATTTTTTTCGATTTTACTTCGTAATAAATTCTTTAGGGCGTTTGAAAATATTACTATCGAAAGAGTTGGTACAAACTGAAAATTATGCCTAGCAAAACTGACTTGAAATAAACGTTGCTGGCAGTTTGACGTTGTGTTTTACCCGTTAATCTTGAAGTGACAATATTCATTTATTTTTCTGTTTCAAAAAATGTAAGTATATGTTGTTATTTATTAAGGATTATTGAGTGCTAGAACACATTGTTAACTTGTTGCACCCGCGATACAAAAGATAAGAAAGTTTACTTATTTCACAGAAATTTACAGCTAACATTTTGAAACTCTGTAAAAGTAAGAAGAAATTAAAATTCAATTTAAATTAATAGCTTTTTAGATTGAAATGATTATTAAATTAAAATAAATGTTAATTTAAATTGGTTGCACCCGCGATCTTAATGTTAAATCGCGGGTGCAACTTTGTGCCACTGGACCTTTTTGTGTGATTAATTATATATTTTGTTGTTTTTATATAAATATTCTCTCTCACTGTCTCATTTCAAATGCAAATTGATTTTGAAGTCGCCAAAAATCATCACTAATACAGAAAATGATTGGACTGATGATGATTTGGAACCGCTTACAAATCACAAAATACAAAAAGAAATTCAGTGTCCTGATATATCTGTGCCTTCAGTATCGTGTCAGACTGAATCTAAAATTCTTTTAAAAAAGAATTTGCGCGTTTGTTGTTTACAGTGATTCAGACAATGAATTTATAAATGACGAAACTCCATCAACGTCTCTTTATACTTCAAAATTATCACCAGAAGCATGTCCTGAAATTGCTACTGTCTAAGCGGCTGTCTTACCAAAAGATATTTGCGCTGGTTTGTATGTGCTCGTACAATTGTTATATTAAACCGGCAATAAAATTACTCAATATCGTTATTATACTCCCAGTATGTCAGAGCGATATGGATGAAGATGGAAAAACCAGAATACAATTTATGACGTTTGATGGCAGACGTTTCACAGAAATCGTAAATGACATAGCAGACGTACAATATGAAGATATCGCGAAATCGGAAGCGCCGAGAAAAAAAAACAGATGGAAATACTATGTTCATAGAATTTTCGGCAAATATTGACGTATTAAAAAAAAAAAGTTAATTTAAGCGACAAAACAGTGTACTAATTAGTAATAAATATTGTTTGATCTCTCATTTTGTTATTATATAAGTTAAATTAACGTTTAGGTTCACATCAATTAGACTGGTTGCACCCGCGATAATTTGATGTTGCACCCGCGATAATTTGATGTTGCACCCGCGATTCGGACAAAAGTAAATGTTTTTATCTATGTTCTGGAATGGTTGGGCCAAATCTGTTGCACCCGCAATGGCAATTTGGACCCTCATTCTGGCTTTTAAAATATTATTTTAAAATCCTTGTAAACCAATATTAAAAGAATATATTAAAATGTAATCGTTCAAAGTTTAATTCAATTAAAAATGTTTATTATTTAAATTCATGAAATTAATACATGCGTCTAAATGTTGCACCCGCGATAATGGAATAACCCAGAACTAATAAATTGAAGCAACGATACGAAATTTCGTAATTAATATAATGTTTCGACTTGAGACAATAAATAGGAGAAACTGTTTGATTTGGTACCACCGTCACCGTTTTACCAACGTACCACTCGATACCGCAGCAGGGTACATTAATTTCACCTGGAAATGGTCCATACATATGTCTTCAACTGTACGTTTCCAGCGATCATTTCTCCTACGTACGTGCAGGCTCTGGAATGAACTACCTGCTGCTGTGTTTCCCGAGCGCTATGACATGTCCTTCTTTAAAAGAGGTTTAAGAAGAGCATTTACTTCACGGTAGGCAACGGCCTGGCTGTGCCCCAGGTATTGCAAAGATCCATGTGCGGCAGTATCACTTACCATCAGGGGTGCTGCCTGCTCGTTTGCCACCATCGGCAATAAAAAAATATATATATTTTATTTTACATTATTCAATACATCAAACTTCATCAGTACATTCTCCTGCGAACTTAATGGCTACTTTGAACCACAACAAGCGCACACCCACAACCAATCATACGCGCTATGGATAACCGTCTACACTATAGTAGGGATGTCGATGAACATCGATGTTCGATGATCATCGATCTTGAAAGGAAAAACATCGATGTTGCTATAGGCAAAACATCGTAACATCGATGTTAAAAAGGAAAACACATCGATATTGCTATGAGCAGAACGAAATTTCCTAAAAAAAAAGCTCATTAAAATTTGCCTGGAAGATTTTACTTCATCGTCGTAACATCGATGACAAAAACATTCGACAGATTTCCTTGCCATGAAAATTTTATATCGTAACATCGATGTTCGACGATATCGATCGATATTTCTGTAACATGATGATTTCCTAACATCGATGTTCGGTGTTCGATAAACGTCGAACATCGATGTTGTACTTTCGATGTTGACATCGATGTTAACATCGATGTTTTTCTAACATCGATCATCCCTACACTATAGTAAGGGTCTTCACGTAAAAATCTTACACTTATTATCACCTAGTCTGTACCATGCGATAAGAAAGAAAAACATTTATTCTTCTTCTTCTTTTTTAGTCTTGGCAATCAGCTACTAATACGAGCCATTTTTGCCAGTGTCGAGTTATAATTATCTTTTCAAATTATCAGTTTCTTCATGTCAGTAATGGTTCGTCAGTAAGTCAAATAGTGTTGCCCAAAAAAGTCTTGGTCTTGCGGTCTTGGTCTTGGTCTTGCGAGAAATGCGAGACCGAGACCAAGACCGCTTAATTTTTGCAAGACCAAGACCAAGACCGGCCCTGCAAGACTTGAGCAAGACCAAGACTGAGCCTGCAAGAGTCTCGCGGTCTTGCATTTAATTCAAATCACCATTTTAGCTTATATACGGTTGAGCTCGTGTCTTCTACATAATAGGAGGGAAATCTGCCGTTGCCGGAGGGGAATCGCCACGGTGATCGGCCGTGTTGGTACAGGGTTTCATGTCAAGTTTTCCTTCTCTTGCACCGATGTTATATATTATAGTCCTTAGTCGTCTATTACGACACTCGCGGGTAAAATAGGGGTGATGAATTGTATTCTTACTCCGCCACTACACGGCAAGTCAAATCAGTCTTAAGATATCCATCTACTGGCCAATCGATTCCCAATGTTGGTGTTGCCTTTTCAGAATGACTCGTCGGAAAGGCTTAAGGACAAAAGTATCGTAATCGTCACCCTGTGAATTATTCTTGATAAGTTTCACACGAGAGTGCTCTTGCCCATTATACATATTTATATATCCGTTTATTCATTAGCCCAACGACGTTCACTGTTGGACATAGAAATATACCTACAATTAATCTACATAAATAACACCCACACTCGCAAAAAGAATTATTATGCGTAGATCGGTATGCGTACATAATGATCGCAATGTAATAATTTTCCGTTTAGGGACAGAGTACGAATACAATTCACCAGTCTTACCCGTGAATGTCGTATCAAATCGGACCGAGGCAATGGTGTTAGGAACCCATGAAAAAAAATTGAAATAAAAATATCGATTCGTTAATGAATCGAGAGACATGTTAAGTTTTCAATTTTTTCATCGCTTTTTCGTCTGAATCTGATTGAAATGTACAAAGTCAATGATACTTTATCTGCCTGATCGCTCGACGACTGTTGACGAGTCGCCTTTGTACCTGCGTAACCATTGAAAGGTTCGCCCAAATCATTACCTATTTATACTGTCGAAGCTTTACATACCTACATATATCCTGTCTGTACATGCCTACATAATGCGTAAAATTTAAGGCTCTTAGACACACATTTTTTTGTAATCACTATAACTTTTATGTTATATTGTTTTTGTGTAATATACATTCTAATTATAATCTATGACCGTTGAACTACAACATATTCGAACAGTTTCCCCATAACCTGATACACCCTGTGTATATAACATATGTGCAAGAGAAGTGAAACTAGAAATAAAATCCTATACCAACATGCCTGACCAGCGTGGTATAGTAGATCAATTTTCCTTTTACTGGAAGGAAGCTTAAGCCCAGCAGTGACACTTTTATGAGCTGTGACGATGACGACGAATATCATACATTTGGTGACCCTCTTCATAGGTATATTACTTATTAAAACTATTATACCACCTACTACATCGGATGAAATTGTTTATTTGAACCCCCTAATCCCAGAAAATACCAGTTGTATCCCAAAAGAATGTTATTTTGTCAGATAGTCTGTTTATCCAGAAAAGTTTTAGGCTCTAATACATAACACTGCGACATATTGGTAAATTGGTCCGGAGCAGTGTCTATTAAGGTTAACAAATCGGACAAAATTTTGAAGCAATAGCTGTCAAGCGTTGTCCGTAGTAGCCATTGTTACGGCAACTATCTACTTAGATAACCAAATCTTATATCTTTAAACGAGCAATTCTTGTATATATATATATATATATATATTGAGGATCTCGGAAACGGCTCCAACGATTTTGTTGAAACTTGGCATACTAGAGTATTCGGGTCCAAAAAATCGATCTAGCTAGGTTTTATTTATAGAAAATGTTCTTTTGTCGGTGTTTTTAGCATAACAATAAATGACATTAAATTTTAAAAGAATATGAATTTAAATTTCGTTGTAAATGTCAGGAGTTCCGGTAGCTCAGTTGGGGGACGGCCGGTTTTAATTTTGAGTTTTATAGCGTCGGTTCGAATCTCGGTGTTATTATTATTCTCTTTTTGTAATTTTTGTATATAATTTTTAGTTTTTATTAATATATCTAAATAAATTCTATAAAAATATTCCGAGCGAAGCTCGGTCAACCTGATATTTGTCATTAAAGTAGGTATGTTATGGATATTATTACCTATTATTGGTGATGGGTGATGGTATTTAAACAAAATAATAGCATTATATGGATAGGTGAGTCAAGCAAGCGAAGCTGGTGGAAAATATATCTAAAGGTAAATATATCTAGAGGTAGGTATGTAGAATTATAGGTATAAATATCGTCATTAACACATTCCTTTTTATTGCGCAACTATTAGGTATTTTTATGGGTGGGCTATGGTAAGCGCACACGCGGTCCATTCGCGTCCATTCCACGCGCTCCGTCCGGGGCGACGAGAGGACGGCGCGCGGGCCCATAATCCACCCGTACCCATGTCGCCTCGTTGTTGGACCGACCACCGGAGCAGGGTGACTTGTCGTCAGTGGTCAAATAACTCCGTCGCTAGCCAATCAAATTGAAAAAATATTTTTTGTTAGAAAGGGGGAATGTTAAATGACATAAAATTTATTGTATCAACTGCCCCATGTGGCGACGTCTTAAGAAAACAGGGTCGAAATTCCTTCCTTTGTCATAGGAGTAGTAACTCTGTCTAATGTAACACCAGGGGAATAAGAGAGTAATTTTCCAAGTGGTAAGGGTTATATTCAATAGTGGACTATAGGCTAGCAGATGGATAGATAGGATAGGATGTTTGATTAATTTAGTTGGATTATTCCTTGCCATGATAAATGACTATTACGTTATTCCAACTGCAAGACTTGCAAGACTTTGCGAGACTCTTGCTGCAATACCAAGACCAAGACCAAGACTCGAGTGCGCAAGACCAAGACGAGACCAGGTGTGTTGTTGCAAGACCAAGACCAAGACTGGTCCAAGTCTCGTCTTGGTCTTGCATTTGGGCAACACTAAAGTCAAAGTGTCGCCCTCAACAGTGTAATGGCCACTTTTAAGGGTATCTTCTGAGAATTTTGGTGGAAACAAAAAGGTATGTATAGCCGTTTTATACCATATTCACCTCAACAGTTCTGTCGCTATATATTACATAAAATGCCATCAAGATTAATATAACACATTAAAACACTAAGATATTGAGTATAATACAAGAACATCACATGACACTTTCAGATTCCCGCCAAAACCCAAAAACATTTATTCTGTTCTGTGCATAACTAGAGAAAAGAACTTCTTACATAAAATAATTTAATTTTAACGAGAAACTAAATGCTATTGGCTCAGCTCGTTTTCTCTTCAAAGAAATAGCGCTGATATTCTTCCACCACCTGGTGGGTATTTACATTTTCGAAATAATTATCAAAACTTAACTATATAGTGTGTGAATGTGCATGTTTGTTGCATGTGCGTGTTTGTCGGGAGGGTACCCCAATAGGGGGTATTCCGTCGGGCCGACCACTGATGACAAGTAACCCTGCTCCGGTGGTCGGCCCAACGACGAAGGCGACGTGGTTTTCGGGTGGGTTGCGGGAGTTGCGTGCTTAAGCCCCTCTGTCGCCCCGGACAGAGTGGTGCGAAGGCGCGCCGACCGCAGCCCATCCACAAAAAAAAATGTGCGTGTTGGTTTATATGTGTGTATCTGGTACAAATATCAAGTTTTATTTCAGTAAAGCTACAATTTGTTCTCTTCTAAAGCTTCAATTATCCGTGTGGTGACGGAGTAAGAATACTAATAACCACTCCTTATCTTGCCCGTGGATGTCGTAAAAGACGATTAACCCCTCACGCGCCAAACATCGCGGCGCTCTCGTCTCGAGTGCCCCGCGCGCTTGGGTATATTGAAAAAGTTCAGTGAATTTTATGATTTTACGTAAACTATTATTGTTGCTATATGACAAGGAAATATGAAATAAAATATATATTAATAGCTTTTGATTGGTTGATTTAAATAAATGTACTAAAAGTAATTGCTAACTGTAAAGTATTTTTTGGGTCAATGTGTGTCCCAAAAGCGCTTTGAGCACATTTTTTTTTGGGTCAAATGGTGTCCCAAAAGCGCTCGAGGGATTAAGGGATATAAGACGCATATAACATCTATGCAAAAGAAGGAAAACTCGAAATAAAACCCTATACCAACCTGTCTGACCAGCATGGTATAGTAAGGTCAATTTCTCTCCTATTGTGGAGGAGGCTCGAGCCCAACAGTGGGCGTATACAAGCTGAAATGATGAGTGAACGCTACAATTATTATTCGCCAAAAATCCTCAAACAATATCCATACATAACATACCAAATAATTATTTTATAAATATATATTTCCACTCGGATAAAATCAGTATTTTGGAATCATTTAGTTTGATTGAACCACATAATACCATTTTTTTTAATAGCACCCCACTCAATGTCCTCAATAATAATCAATTTCAATAGTATTATGGTGTTTTGCAATTATAATTATTATAATGTATTCCATATACATAATTTTGAATCATCATCCTTCTATTAAAATAATGCTTCCTTTTTATAAAAAAAAAAATAACAATTCACCATCATATTTACGGTGAATGCACATCTATTAAAGAACATGATTATCCTCTCGTTTAGTAGATAACAAAAAGATAAGATCAAATCAAATCATTTATTTTGTATAAGCTCCCACAGTGGTCGGCCCAACGACGAAGGCGACGTGGTTTTTGGGTGGGTCGCGGGAGTTGCGTGCTTAAGCCCCTCTGTCGCCCCGGACGGAGTGGTGCGGAGGCGCGCCGACCGCGACCCACCCACAAAAAAAAAAAAAAAGAGGTTTATTATTGTCAATTTTACACATCCATAACTAACATTTAAATACTAGTCAAGTCAAATGTTGAACTTCAATAGTTCATAAGTTATTGGCTTGGCTTTATATAAATAACATCACAATTACATTTTAAAATGCCATAATCATTATTTATGATTTTCTCAAACGCTTTTGTAATAGAGGAATACAAGAAATTGTGGACAGTACCCGAATATCTCTAATCTTTTCTCGGTAAAGTCGACAACCACACTATCATAATATTGAACTTGGCTGTCTTTTTTACATTTATGTTTATTGACTTTTACTTATTTTCGTATGGTAATGACGTAAGAATACTATGCAAGTATCACCATCCCCCTTCTTGCCCGTGGATATCGTAAAGGCAATTGAAATAATAATATGTATACAGATATAGATGTTATCTGTATTTTATAGATGTTATGGGCGTGGTATAGTAAGTTCCTTCCCATTGTGTAGGGGGCTCGAGCCTAACAATGTGACGTAAATAAGCTATGATGGTTAACGGTTATGATGGTTATGATAATGATGATTTACTTATTTGCAATTATGCCTTTGCTTTATATTTATATAAAACTAGCTGACCCGGCGAACTTCGTAACGCCATAATTTTTTTCGTATATATATTTTCTAAATTTTCGAAAATATTGTTCCAATGGAAGAACCGTAAAGCTTTGTCGGGCAAGTTTCGATAGTTTTGGTCGCAGCATTGTTAATGATGACTCAAAGAGAATACAAATTACTCATTATTGATTTCTGACAAAATTATAATTGTCAAATTTGCAACCATACTTTAGACAAAAATTTCGTTTAGCTGTCATTTGCATTTTGTTATTACATATCAAATACGTTTTTTTATACTAAGTTTCATAGTGACTTCTTCTCTGTTTGACATTTTATGTCACGTCACACGGGAACGCGATCAAACGGGATAAAAGAGTTATTGGCGAAATCTTGTAAAAACCATTAAAAAAAGAAACGGAATAAAAAGTATCCTATGTCCGTCACCTGGTTCTAAACTATCTCCCCACCAATTTTCAAGCCAATTGATACAGTCGTTCTTGAGTTATAAATAGTGTAACTAACACGACCTTCTTTTATATATATAGATATTCATAAAATAATCAAAAGTATTCCATAAAAATGAATACAATAGACGTCCAAGATTCACCAAACAATAAAATTATGTCATACGATACATATATGCCCGAACGTTCCGTTTGATTCTAAATTCAAATAACGCGCGTCCATTTTGTATATTATGTTTTTTTTTTATTTCCTTGAACGTGCACAGATAAGATTTACAGTTGATATTCGTTTAGAAGCGTGATGGGTGGTTTAATTTGGAGATGTAAAATTTGTGATGGGAGCTAATTGCGAACGTGACCGTAGAACTTCCTGAAATAATGTGCTCGGTTCTTCTCACAATAGCTGTTCGTGGTGATCGCACCTGGCTCACCGCCTCGGGCATCACGTACTATAGTTTATTACTAGCAACCCGCCCTCGCTTCGCCTTACCCGCATAGTGCCCGTTCCCGTGAGAATACCGGGATAAAATATAGGTTAAGTTACTCTTACAGACTACTTACTACCTAGTACTAAAATAATATCAAAATCGGTCCAGCCCTTTTGAAAATTACCCAAAACAAACACACAGAAAGACGAATAAAACATTTGTATACTGGTTTTTAGGCATAGGTATCGTGCAAATACCCGTATGAGGACGCAAAAAACCCAGTATTTTGACATTACAAACAGGCACATCAATTTTATTTATTTTTATAGATAGGTATGACATAATAAAATACATTCTTTTTACCCGGGAGACTTTAATATCGCGAGTTCTTTTTTAAGTAAAACTACTTAAACGATGATTGAGAGTCAAAAGTTTTCAGTCTAAAAAGTATTACAGAAAGCGTGAAGAAAGGTGTAACGTAGAGAGAAGGAATGATCGGAAAGCTGTCTATTTAAATTTTTCTATGGCTTATTTATCTTTAACTTCAAATAAAATTATTTTTACGGATTTTATAGCGCATTTAATAATTAAACACCCAACAATAAAAAAAAATCTATTACATATTTTGATATTAGATACGAACTCTTCAATTTTATTTATTTGTATATTTTTAGGACTAAATCTTGGGACTAATCCCACCACTGAAACTCCTGTAAGCCAGGATCCACAATGGTCTTCGCACAGAAATATGAATTTTTCTTTGGGTCTCCGTTTAAGAGACCGAGGTTTGACCCTCAGGAAGTCTCGGGTAACGCTTTTAATCGTCTAGGGACCTGCAAGAAATTTAATTAGAAAAGAAAAATAGGAGGAGCTTCTATATACATAATAATATAGAAATATACAATTAGTATGCATTCCATTTGCGTTATAAATCGATAAAATTTATCTCGTTAAGTAAATACAATAGATCGTGTTACCAATATTAATGTTCGCATCAACGATGACTCGAATATTGAATAATTTTAGTAATTACCTACCTCAAAGGTATTTAGTTTAAACCTTTTATGTGGTAGGAACATACTGTCTAGTCAGACGACTACTAACCCGGATGGACCACCCACGGCTGTAGACAGAAGTTTACAGCCGTGGGTGGTCCATCCGGGTTAGTACTACACTCTCGCTGAAAATCTGTGTAGTAGGAATTTGTTACTACATTTCGTTCGATAAGCGAGAGAGCCGGTAGCCGAACATTCTGAGGGTGTTTGCGTGTGGTGAATTCTGGTGATGCCTTTAGTATCACCTCGGGGAGGACGTCGGTCTTTCCTCACGCTGTCGGCCTCTCGACGGGTGACGGACTAATTCCCCGATCCAGTCACCCACGCCCTGCTATGGCAGGGTATAGGGTTGTACGCCTTCTTTTCCATCCCAGACGATTTGGGTTGGGTTCAAGGGTGCTACTAGTACATTTTTTTTTATTTTTCAGCCGAGCCTGATAAAAGCAGCGGGATATCCAATTGAGAAGCATCGCGTGAACACTGAGGATGATTATATACTTCAACTGCATAGGATCCCGGCGGGGAGACGATCTCCTAGGAAGAGTGAACATCCCACCTCTAAGGGGAAGAAGGCTATCCTTGTCGTACACGGTCTAGGCGGCAGCTCCGGGGATTTTGTCATTATGGGACCCGAGAGGAGTCTAGGTAAATGCATATTTGTCGTCCGAAATATTTTTTTAAAGTGTCAATCGACGTCAAAAATCTCGGTCATTTCGAGGCATAAAAAATGTATTTAATTATAATTATTTAATTGTTCCGTGCGGTGACGGAGTAAGAATATAAATCACCACTCCCTATCTTGCCCGTGGATGTCGTAAAAGACGACTAAGGGATATAATATGAATATAACATCTATGCAAGAGAAGAAAAACTCGAAACAAAACACTATGCCAACCTGTTTGACCAGCATGGTATAGTAAGGTCAATTTCCCTCCTTTTGTGGAGGAGGCTCGAGCCCAACAGTGGGGACGTGTGTGAGCTGAAATGCTGATGAATAGTGATGTATTTAATACAAAAGAACCTACAAATCGGTTTGACCTTATTACTTAGTCACATGGAAAAAAGAGTAGAAAGTGATTAAAATTTTAAAGTTACCAAATACCGAATTACTTCATTTGTAATTCTGATCCCACCAAAAACATAAATGTAAAAAAGGAGAGCCAAATTCAATACAAAAACTATGCTTGGATGTGGGCTAAGCCGCAAAAAAATGGAGATCTAAATGAGTGCCAAGTTCTATGCAAAATCTAAATACGTATTTATAGGAACAAAATAACATTATGAGCAAGTATTAAACTCTATTTCCTTGCTTTATTGGACACCTATAACAATCTTTGTTATTTAAAAAAAATGTGAGATCTTAAAGTAGGTTAAATATGACTTGTCCAGCTAAAATTTACGACATTTTGACCTTCATATCTTTATAACCATTTGAGCTAGCTTCATGAAATTTGGGCTTCTAGATGTCCTTATGGATATAATTAAACACACGTAGTTTTATGTGTTTACGTTAAAGAGGTTTTGAGTTATAGAAGGGTCAAAAGTGGCACCAAGTGGTTCGTGTTGTCTAGATCATGGCCGAACGTTACCACATTATATTATAAGCAGACATTAAAGAAATTCAGAATATATTTTAGCAGTTTTTTTTCATCATCATCGTCATCATCGATTCAGCTTATATAAGTTGGAAATTGACCTATATATCCCTTAGTCGTCTTTGACAACACATAAGGGCGAAAGAGAAGAAAGTTAATTGTATTCCTACTCGGTAACTACCTATCTATATATATAAAAGAAAATCGTGTTAGTTACACTATTTATAACTCAAGAATGGCTGAACGGATTTGGCTGAAAATTGGTGAGGAGGTAGCTTAGAACCAGGAGACGGACATAGGATACTTTTTATCCCGTTCGAACGCGTTCCCGTTTCCCATTCGATAAAATGTCAAAGAAACGTAGTATAACAAAAACGCATTTGATATGTAATAACAAAACGCAAATGACAGCTAAACGTAATTTTGTCTATAGTTAAGTATGGTTGAAAATTTGATAATTATAATTTTATCAGAAATCATTAATGAGTAATTTGTATTCTCTTTGAATCATAATTAACAATGCCGCGACCAAAACGATCGAATCTTTCCTGACAAAGCTGAAATGGTTTTTCCATTACAGACTATATTTTCGGCAATTTAGAAAATATATTTACGAAAAATATTATGGCGTTACGAAGTTGGCCGGATCAGCTAGTTTTTTTTAAATAGTAGTAACAGTAAGTGCGATAATCAAATGCCAGTAATACGTAGCAATTGTGACATTATCCCACTTAGAGGAGAGCCCAGCAGTGGACATCGATATGCTAACAAGAAATTAAACCCTACTAAAATGAGGCATTTACTAAAAAAAATGAATTATCTGCTGTTTTACCTGCGTTGATTACTTCGATATTTATTATTTTTAAATTTATTGTTACTTTTTTTATTTTAGATGACATCACGTTTTAAATTAGACCTTTAGCTATACATCAGTAAAAGCTGCATTCAAATCTGTACAGTAGTTTCTACGTAATGAGCGTACAACACGCAGACAAAAATTCAAAAAAAAAATTTTGTGGCTTCTATTTCTATGATAAACCTATATTAGTTTTCTTCAATAACTATAAAATGCAGACGTTCTGTTACCGTTTCCGTGTGGTGACGGAGTAGGAATACTATTCACCACGGATCTCTTGCCCGTGGATGTCGTAAAAGACGACTAAGGGTTATAATATGCACATAACATCTGTATAAGAGAAGGAACACTCGGAATGAAACCTTATACCATCATGCGGGTGACCGGACCGGGGAATTTAGTCCGTCACCCGCAGAGACCGACCGCGCGACGGCGACCGACGACCCAGGACGGGGACGTCGAGAGGTGAGGGTACCCGAAAGGGTATTCCGTCGGGCCGACCACTGACGACAAGTCGCCCTACTCTGGTGGTCGGCTCAACGACGAAGATGACGTGGGTACGGGTGGATTATGGACTCGCGCGCCGTCCTTTCGTCGCCCCGAACGGAATGGACCGTGTGCGCGCTTACCATAGCCTAACAATAAAAAAAAAATACCATCACGTTTGGCCAGCATGGTATAGTAGGTCAAATTCCCTCCTATTGAGGAGGCTCGAGCCCAACAGTGGGACGGATGTGGGTTGCGATGATGATAATGAAAGCCTATACCAGCAGGCCTCCAGCGGGGTATAGTAAGGTCACTTTCCCTCCTATTGAGGAGGAGGCTCGAGCCCAACAGTGGGACATATATGAGCTGGAATGATGATGATGAATGATCCGTTACTATTTTGTTATAAGATATACATTACAAGTATGTTTTATAATCAGCGTACCTTCTCGCCGATGCTGGTTATGACGTATGGTTGGGCAACTTAAGAGGAACCATTTACACAACACACAAGCATCTAAAAAGGAATGATCCACAATTTTGGGAATACAGGTAATATTGTGACTATCTTGAATTACAATAATAGCTCGATATGTATAGGAAAGAAAGAGAGATGACAGTAAACTAATTTATTATTTCTCCAAGGAAGGAATACACTATGAATGTTTAAAAATACTAACAACTACTTAAAAAAAAATATATGTGATACAATTTTCCGTGTGATAACGAAGAACACAAACCAGAAACCACCACCCCCTCTCATGCCCGAGGGTATCGTAAAAGACGACTAAGCGATATAAAATCTATGCAAGAGAAGGGAAACTTGAAACAAAACCCTCTGCCAACACGTCTGACCAGCGAGGTATTGTAGATAAATTACCTTCCCATAATTGCAGAGACCCCAACCAAACAATGAGACGTCTATGGCTTGAGATAATGTAAAAGTCACCACACGAAAAATGATACCATAACGTCGTTATTCTGCAACGTCCTATGACGTTCGTCAGCAGAATACAAGTAGTAACAAAAACAAAATGAAAACAGAAAAAAGAATTTATAATATAGAGAAAACGCTAAAGTGAAGAAAATGGAAAAAAGCTGTGAATCACGTGTACTCGTTCCATAAAATAAACCAAACGGATATGTGTTATTACAGAAGCTGGTTGGCTGTCGGCTAGTCAACTACCAATATTTCACGCAAAAGTCGGCAAAAGAGCTTTACTAGATAACATGGCCGTAGGCGAAGTAGGGATGTAAAAAAAACAATCGATTTTTATAATAATCGATTATTACAAAAAAATAATCGATTAATAATCGATTTTTACAATCGATTATTAGTCGATTTCGAAATTCGATCGAAAATAAAAAAAAAGATCACGATTGTTTCACTCTATGTATATTAGAAAATAAAGCTCGCATTTCCTAAAAAAAAAGGTCATCATAATCCTGTTGGGAGAAAAAAAATATTTTGTAATCGATTATTTATTTTTAATTAATCGATTATATTATAATCGATTTATTTTAAAGAACAAAAAATTGATTATTTAAAAAATCGATTATTTGCCCTCCAAGTCGCATCCCTAAGGCGAAGAAAATATCGATATAAATCCCTGACCAGTCTATTTAACTATCAATGTGGACACTAATCCAAAACTTGAACATATTTTATCGATAAGATAACGATAATTATGATAATGGAAATTTTTCTATAATTCCAGCTTCCACGAGCATGGTAAATACGACATACCAGCCATGATCGACAAGGTCCTAAACATCACAGGTCTGAATAAGATAATGTGTGTTGGCTACTCTATGGGTACAACTAGTTTCTTCACAATGATGGCGTTAAAACCTGAATACAATAAGAAAATGATAGCGTATGTCGCAATGGCACCGGCAGTTTATATGGACAACGTCAAACAAATATCACATCTCATGCTGAATACTGTTAACGCCACGGTAATATCCTTTTATTACCCGCTACGTATTTATCCATCCATCCATCAGAATATCATCAGAATTCCCTAAGAACATCCGGAGTAAGAATACAATTCATTTTTAGGGTTCCGTACCCAAAAGGTAAAAATGGGACCCTATTACTAAGACTGTTGTCTGTCCGTCTGTCTGTCACTAGGCTGTATCTCAAGAACCACGATAGCTAGACAGTCGAAAATTTTACAAATTATGTATTTCTGTTGCCGCTATAACAACAAATACTAAAAATAAAATAAATATTTAAGGGGGGCTCCCATATAACAAACGCGATTTTTTTTGCCCTTTTTATAGATAACTAACTTTTGCCCGCAGCTTCGCCCGCGTAAAAATTAACTTGCATATTGAACTATTATCGCAAAGAATATTATCGGCCTAAATAGTATTCTATTTCTTAATTTAAGTAATACTCTATCTATGTGTCCATTTTCATCCAAATCTGCTCAACAGTTTACGCGTGATTGAGTAACAAACATCCAAAATCTTCACAAACTTTCAGATTTGAATATTACTTCCAGCCTTGTAGTTTAGATTCCCGTGGAAATACGTTGATAAATATGTCTTTTATTCTATAAAAAAAAAATATATATCGATCAAACTTCCGCAGTTTTACCCATGTAGACCCCATTCCCATGCGAATGCCGAGGTAAAAAATGCCTATTTACTCACTGATATTATAAGTTTACATGGGTGTAAAAAGATATATTTATGAAATCCCATAGAAATATCCGAGATAAAAATTGCCTGTGTTACTCGCCGATAACGGGGGATGTTGACCAATTTTAAAAATTGGTCAACATCCCCCGGTTTAGTTCTTGTTCCCGGGCAAATACCGGGATGGAAATAGCATTTACCTATATGTAATTCACTGATAATGTAGCTTTCCATAATTTGAAATCCATTAAATTCCCGCGATTTCACCAGCGTTGTGCCCGGTCCCGTAGGAATATAGGGATAAAAATAGCTTAAATATGTTACTCGCTTAAAATTAGTGAAATAATTTTAAAATCGACTAAATTCTCACAGTTGCTCCAGCCACACCGGGATAAAATATAGCCTTAGTTATTCCTTATGTGAGGCTAGTAGACCTGGTAGTAGAATATTATCAGTATCAGTTCAGCCGTTTTGAAGATTACCGGTAACGAATAGATAGACAGACAAAAAAAATTAACCATTTTTTAGGTACCTATAGGTATCGTGCAAATAAATATGCAAGTGAATATAAGTTTTTTGCTTGTTCATAAACAATATCATCGAGAATAGGTAACGTTTTACAGGCGACTGCGGTTGTCGTTACCTAATATGGCGAGTCTTCCTCTCGCTTCCGACAGATGGCGCAGTTAGGGTTATGTTAGTAACGTGGAAAATAGATAAAAACAATCTTTGGAGCGTGTAAAAAATGGTAAAATTTTAGCTGAATCGATGCAGAACATTTTGAGTTTTTGAAGCATACACAAACCAACTTAACATTTATATATATATAGATGGTATGGAACCCTTCGTGCGCAACGAAGACGTGGCAAAGTTATGTTTTTATTAGGAGCCTTATGCTGGGTACACACCCCCTCCGTAAGATCTCTTAATTATCTACTCCATTCTTACTAAAATTATAAATGCGAAAGTAAGTTTGTTTGTTACGCTTTCACGCTTAAACCACCAAACCGATTTCAAAAATCCTTTCAGCAATGGAAAGCTATTATATCAGAGAGTAACATAGGCTATATTTCAACCCGGTATACCCACGGGAACAGGACCTACGCGGGTAAAACGACTGAACCCGAAGCGAAGCCAGGACGGGTTGCGAGTTACCAATAATTAACAAATAAAAAGTTTGACACTTTATTAGACGTATCCGCGTATTGACGGCATAAGAATACAAAACACCACCCCCTCTCTTGCCTGTGAATGTCGTAGAAGATGACTAAGGGATAAAATGTGCTTATAAGGTCTATACAAGAGAAGGCAACCCCTAAATAACACCATATACCAACATGTCTGACCAGCGTGGTATAGCAGGTCAATTTCTCTCCCATTGTGGAAGAGGCTCGTGCCCAGCGGTGGGACAAATATGAGCTGAGACAATACGTAAGAATGTCAGAATATCTCTACGTTGTATGTATAGGCCTCTTCAAGAGGAGGAGAAATGTTTCTAGGCGCGATCCAGTCTTCAATAAAGATGGTTACAGTCGTCCGAAAATCGGCCTAATGCAAATCGGCGTATCAACTTGCTCATTATCGGTATAGCGCATTCCTACAAATAATACTTCGTTGCGTTTCGAATCACATAATATTGATCACTCAATGAATCAATATCTTCTCACTTCTGTTTAACTCTTCTAACTAAAGTTGCGAGTTCCAAGACAATTAAAACCATTTGCCGAGACTGCCCGAGGGTCTTACCTCGGTGCCATTTATGGAAATCATTGTGGATCCTGGTTTATAGGAGTTACAATGGTATGTGTGATGGGAGTCCCAAAATAAATATTCATCCCTTTTTTATTAAGGCATTGGTTGTAATATTATCAGCCTATCGATCTCAATAAACCGTGAAAATGTGACGTCACTAGACCATTAGTTTTGTGGACATGCTCAATGTGCTCACAATACCAAATCCGAGCTTGTAAAACAGGTCGGCAAGTGTAGTTGGCAGTCTTTAATTTCCTACTAGAATGCTGTTGCCACATACCCCCGGTGTTCTCTCAGCAGGTATTTATAATTTTCACGTAAAAGTAAAGTGGGTTGACATGTAAAGCTAAAGAGTTTGCTTGTACGCACTAATCTCAGAAACTACTGGTTTGAATTGATAGACTGTTATAGAATTGATAGACTATTTTTATTTCGTATTGACAGACTCTTTTCTTTTTTGTTTCATAGCACATTTATCGAGGGAGGCTATATAATATCATACGTCATGTTCACATCACGTTGTTAAAACGGGGCCAATGTATTTAGAAGCTTTTGAAAGCTTCCGTTGGCGGAGCTGCGCGTTATAGTCGCCTACGATGCACTCTCTCTAACCTTAATGGTATTAAAACCAGCCAAACACAACTAGTAAAGCCAAAGAGATTTAAATTCTATACAAATTCCATGCGAAAAGATTTCCTCGACCTGTTATGTTGACGTTCCTTTGGTTAAGTAACTATATGTCCGAAATAAAAAGGAATGCAACTGAAATGGTGGTAGGTGTTTGGACTAAAACGTCGACTGTTTATTTACATATTAAAGGTTCATTAATAAATTTTGTAGCCTAGATTCGAATGCGGTCTATAAACTGTTCTGCATTACAGGACATGATGCGAGCAAGGGGCATGTTCGCCATACATCCAGAATTAGTTCAGAGATTAGTATCTACATTGTGCAATCCAAAGAAACCGAAAGAGGATGTGTGCACTAACTTCATATTTTCCGTTGTAGGAGAAGATTACGAACAAAATGATATAGTAAGATTAAATTGTTATTACAATAATATTAATAAGGTACTAAATAATAAGAATAGTACTAAGGTAACAAACACTAATAACGGTACTAAGGTACCAAATTCTAATAATAGTACTAAGGTACCAAAATCTGATACTGTTACTATGGTACTAAATATTAATAGTAGTATTAAAGTACCAGATACTGATAATGGTACTAAAGTACTACATTCTAATAATGGTTCTGAGGTTCTAAATATGAATGATAGTATTAGGGTAACAAGTACTAATAATAGTATTAATGTACCAAATTCTAATAATTGTACTAAAGTACCATATTTTAATATTGGTACTGAGGCACTAAATACTAATTATGGTATTAAGGTAACAGACACTAATAATGGTACTAAGATACCAAATTCTAGTAATGGTACTGAGGTATCAAATACTAATAATGGTACTAAGGTAACAAATACCAATAATGGTACTGAAGTACCAAATACTAACAATGATTCTGTGATCCCAGATACTAATGGTACTAAAGAACAAAATATTTTGTATTTTAACCAAACATTTTGAAATTTTTAATATCTGATGTTTCGAGCACTTTTCAGCATTCATGGACACGGGTGGACTAAGATGTCTCACGACTAACAAATCATCGTAATTACGCCTGACAAGGGTGGTAATATAGGTCAATCTCTCTCCTATTGTGGGACATATACAGTGTGTATCAGGTTATGGGGCAACTGGTCAAACGGGAGTTAGATAATAGTGGTAGGAACACATGAAAAAAAATTAAGGAAAAAATATCAATTCCGTAATTAATTAGAGACATGTAAAGTTTCCAATTTTGTCATTCTGGAACATATTCGTACTTTGTTAAATGTTCATTAGACATTGAACAAATCAATGATTACGTTCGCATAAGCAAGTTTCGCTTTAAATCGGCTGATCGGCCGATGACCGTTGACGAGGCACCTTTGTACCTACGCTACTATTGAAGCATTTGTGCAATTCATAACTACTATACTACTACTACTACTTTCTGTCTGTACATGCCTACATAATACTTAAGGCATAGACACTTAGACACACATTTTTGTAATTACTACAACTTTTATGTTATATTGTTTTTTGTGTAATATACATTCTAAATACGATTTAGGACCATTAAACTACAACATACTCGAACAGTTGCCCCATAACCTGATACAACCTGTATAAGTTCAGATGATCATGATTAAGAATAATAATATCGCATTTTCAGGACATGATGCCCATATATATGCATCGAGTTCAAGCCGTGTCGTTTCGCCAATTGGAACATTTCGGCAAAATCGGTATAACAGGTACAATGAACCCATCATTATATTTTAGTAATAATAATACCTACTCTCCGTGTGGTGACGGAGTAGGAATACCATTCACCACCTCTCTTGCCCGTGGGTGTCATAAAAGACGACTAAGGGATATCTTGTGCATAAAACAACTATGCAAGAGAAGGAAACTCGAAATAAAACCCTATACGTCTGACCAGCGTGGTATATTAGGTAAATTTCTCTCCCATTGTGAAGGAAGCTCGACCCCCACAGTGGGACGTATATGAGCTGAGATGATGATGTTAATGAATTATATGTTTGTAAAGTCCCACGCAATACAAAGATTATTTCCTTAGTGCAGACTTTAAAAAAAATAAATATTGTGTATATTATTAATGTTGATATGTCGTTTTCTAAATTAAACCAAGCAAACTAAACTGCTGGTATAGCATTTTGCATTATAAAACGTGACAATAAAAACAACAATATGTCAAATTAGCAAATCTCGATCGCGTATGATCTTCCGTGTGGTGACGGAACAAGCTTAGTCAGTAGGTTAGCAATGGCGGTTATTAATAATACTACCTAAGTAGCGGAAAAATACTAGGTGCCCGTGCGCCGGTAATTTATTGCAATATACTTATTCTGTCATGTCTGAAGAAGTAGTAGTTGTATCTAACGTGATCTTGTTTTATTTTCTTAGGTTTAAGTCCATAGTTTTACCCGTGTGGCGACGGGCTGAGAATACATATGTCGCCACCCCTTACTTGCCCGTGGGAGTCGTAAAAATCAGCTGAGGGTTCACCAGGAGAGCAAGGCAGCAGCTCTCTCCTGGGAAACGTAAAACACCTATACTGCGATCGCCAACCCGCCTGCCAAGCGTGGCGATTACGGCAATATCCCCTTTTTTAGAAATGGCGTACAATAAAAAAATGGCCCCCAGTCACGGCGGCTCCGGTACTCTACGGGCTCATTTTGGTGGCGGGCCCAATAGTGGTGGAGCGGGGGGTGCGAGGAATCTCCTGTAGCGATCCGGCTACCAACAAAAACGACCCTTGGCCCTGGTAACACACAACATTCGGACACTCAGGACTGACGAGAGGGTCATCGAGCTGGAAGAGGAATTGAGCAAAATCCACTGGGACATTGTAGGATTATCAGAAGTGCGAAGAGAGGGCGAGGGCACGATAATCCTCCAGTCTGGAAACTTGCTCTTCTACCGGGAGGGCGATCACCCGACCCAAGGTGGTATAGGGTTTATCGTTCGTAGGTCTCTCGTAGACAACGTGGAGAGGATCGAGAGTGTGTCGACAAGGGTAGCGTACCTTATACTCTGAATTACCAAGAGGTATTCGCTGAAGGTTATACAGGTATATGCACCGACCTCGACATACTCCGACGACGAGGTGGAGGCATTTTACGAGGACATCTCGAAAGCCATACACATGTCCAAACCCCACTTCACGGTAGTCATGGGAGACTTTAACGCGAAAATAGGCAAAGGGAGTGATGATGAGTTGAGAGTGGGGAAACATGGATATGGACAGAGAAACCAGAGGGGCCAGAAACTGGCTGATTTTCTGGAGAAGGAAAGCTTCTTTATGATGAATTCCTTCTTCAGGAAGCAGCCACAAAGGAAATGGACCTGGATTAGCCCCGATGGTTCAACAAAAAACGAGATAGACTTCATCTTGTCAGACAAACGACAGATATTCAATGATGTCTCAGTGATCAGCAGGATTAAAACTGGGAGCGATCACCGGATGGTACGAGCCACATTGAATATCCACACAAAAGTCGAGCGGTCACGCTTGATGAAGTCTACACTCCGACCTACATCTGTCCAATACCAGAACCTCGAAAGCTTTCAACTCGAATTACACGATCGCTTCCAATGTCTGGACGAATGCGAATCTCCGAACGATATGAACAACAGGTTCGTGGAAACTGTCCACGCGGTTGGGTCGAAATTTTTCAAGGCTCACCGTGTTAATAGACCTAAAAAACTTTCTGACGAGACTCTCGACCTCATGGGGCAGAGAAAAGAAATGACGGTGCAGTCTTCAGCCGATTGGTCCAAACATAGGCAGCTAAATAGGCAGATCTCCAGGTCTGTGCGTCGCGATATTCGCCGATTTAATACGCTCCGTATTAAAGAAGCGATAGAGCGGAATCGTGGCTCAAAAGTGTTCGCACAAGATCTGTCTATTGGGCAAAGCCAAATGACTAAGCTGAAGACCGACGATGGCACTGTCATTTCATCCCAAAGTGAGATCTTGGGAGAGGTGGAAAGGTTCTATGGACAGTTATACAAATCATCCCGAAATCCTGTTGTCGGCTTGGTCCAAGATCCCAGATCCAAGCTAACTCGGCACTATACCGAAGAAATCCCGGATATCAGCTTGTACGAGATCAGAATGGCTCTCAAACAACTACGTAACGGTAAGGCACCGGGAGATGACGGAATTACGGCAGAGCTTTTGAAGGCGGGCGGCAAGCCGGTATTAATAGCCCTTCAGAAGCTATTTAATTCCGTTATCCTCGGGGGCGACGTTCCAGAGTCGTGGACCAGGAGTGTGGTGGTGCTGTTCTTCAAGAAGGGTGACAAAGCTCTTCTAAAGAACTACAGACCCATCTCACTCCTGAGCCATGTTTATAAGTTGTTCTCGAGGGTCATTACCAATCGACTCTCGCGCAAGCTCGATGACTTCCAGCCACCCGAACAAGGCGGCTTCCGAAAAGGCTATAGCACCATAGACCATATCCTCACGCTTCGGCAGATTATACAAAAGACCGAGGAGTATAATCGGCCCCTGTGCTTAGCGTTTGTGGACTATGAGAAAGCCTTTGATTCAGTCGAAACTTGGGCGGTGCTGCAGTCCCTTCAGCGGTGCCAAATCGACTATCGCTATATCGAAGTGCTGAAGTGTTTGTATAAGAACGCCACAATGTCAGTCCGTATCCGGGATAAGAGTACGAAACCGATCCAGTTGCAGAAAGGCGTGAGACAGGGAGATGTTATCTCTCCGAAACTGTTCACCACTGCACTGGAAGATGTCTTCAAGCTCTTAAGACTGGACTGGACTCGGCATCAACATTAACGGCGAATACATCACTCACCTTCGATTTGCGGACGATATAGTCGTTATGGCAGAATCCATGGAGGACCTTGGCACAATGCTCAATGATCTCAGCAGGGTATCCCAACTAGTGGGTTTATGAATGAACATGGACAAGACGAAAGTCATGTCAAATGCCCATGTCATTCCTGTACCGGTCCTAGTTGGCAATGCGATTCTTGAAGTTGTCGATCACTATGTTTACCTAGGCAAACAGTCCAGTTAGGTAGATCCAATTTCGAGAAAGAGATCAGCCGACGAATCCAACTCGGTTGGGCAGCGTTCGGGAAACTTAAGAGGATCTTCTCGTCCAACATACCTCAGTGTCTGAAAACACAGGTCTTTGACCAGTGTGTGTTACCAATGATGACTTACGGCACGGAAACGTGGTCCCTAAATGTAGGCCTCATATCAAGGCTCAAAGTCGCTCAGCGTGCTATGGAGCGGGCTATGCTAGGGATTTCTCTGCGAGATAGAATCCGGAATACGGAAATCCGCAGAAGAACGGGTGTAACCGACATAGCACGAAGAATTAGCACGCTGAAGTGGCAATGGACAGGCCACATCGCTCGACGAACCGACAACCGCTAGAGAAGAAAGGTTCTCGATTGGCGGCCATGTATCGGACGACGCAATGTAGGACGAACTAGGTGGACCAACGACCTGGTGAAAGTTGTTGGGCGTTGTTGGATGCAGGCGGCACAGAACCGCACTTTGTGGCGTAACATGAGGGAGGCCTACGTCCAGCAGTGGACGGCGATAGGCTTAAATGATGATGATGAAGTCCATAGTTTTATCTATTCTTGCAAGACTTTCACGTGTTTCGTACTCCTTAACCGAGGCCGCGGGTGGCGGGACCAGGAATTAGTCCGTCACCCGCGGCGGGGCTGACCGTGCGACGGCGACCGACGTCCTAGGAAAGGGCCGTCGAGAGGAGGGTGCCCCCGTAGACCTCCTCAGGGTATTCCGTCGGGCCGACCACTGACGACAAGGAACTCTGCACAGATTGTCGGCCGAACGACAAAGGCGACGTGTTACGGATGGGTCATGGGGCCGCGCGCCACCTCTCTGTCGCCCCGGACGGAGCCGGGCTGACAATAACTATTCAAGATAGATAACGAATCGATCATATACATAACCATTGTTTACAGGTGAATTCACATCTTGGGGTGGTAGCTTGTCAGCTCCTGTAGAGCTATACAATCTGACGAACGTCAATGTACCGGTCTCTTTACTCTATGGAGAAAATGATCAACTCACAGAGAAATCAGTAAGTTTGACAGCTTTATATTTCACATTCAGGCAATTAAATTCGCCACGGTAGACTCAGTAAAGACTAGAGTAGGATAGAGATTTAAGGATATTTGTTCGATTCTATAATACACTAGCAACCCGGCCTCGCTTCGCTTCGGTTATAGGTTATAGTCGTTTTACCCGCGTAGTTCCCGTTCCCATGGGAATACCGGGATAAAATATAGCCTAGTTTACGCCCTGATATTATAGCTTTCCATTGGTGAAAGAATTTTTGATATCGGTCCAGCCGTTTTGAAGATTACGCGGAACAAAGAGACAGACAGACAGACAAAAATTTTTTAATTGCTATTTTAGGCATAGGTGTCATGCAAATAACCGTGTGAGCATGAAAAAAGCCTATTATTTTGACATTACAAACAGACACTCCAATTTTATTTATTGGTATAGACTAACAACCCGCCCTCGCTTCGGTTTCTGTCTCTTTATCCCCGTAGTTCCCGTTCCCGTGGAAATATCAGTATAAAACATAGGCTAGTTTACTCCCTGATATAGCTTTCCATCGGTGAAAGAATTTTTGAAATCGGTCCAGCCGTTTTGAAGATTACCCGGAACAAACAGACAGACAGACATACAGACAAAAAAAAATTAAAGTGATTTTTAGGCATATGTATAGTGCAAATAACCGTGTGAGCATGAAAAGCCTATTATTATGACATTACAAACAGACACTCCAATTTTATTTATTGGTATAGATTACTATCGATAGTATCGCTCTCATTAATATTAAAAACGGAGAACTATCAATACTGTGGATAGTATTAACGCATTACAATAAAATCGATCTTACGGACAGATTGTAGTAACTCGAGCGGCGGCAAAACTTTTGGTCACTCTGTGTACTCTACTGACTGTTTCATGGGGAGTACTCCGAGGAACTGTTTGACTTGTATCATCGTCACCAATTTGCCAATTTAGCCCTCGATACCGTAGCAGGGTTCATTCATTTCATATGGAAACGTTATGGTCTTCAACTGTACGTTTCCAGCGATCCTGTACACCCCCGTACGTGCAGGCTCTGGAAAGAACAACCTGCCGCTGTGTTTCCCGAGCGCTATGACATGTCTTTCTTTAAACGGGGTTTAAGAAGAGTATTTTCTTCACAGTAGGCAACGGCCTGGCTGTGCCACAGGTATTGCAAAAGTCCATTTGCGGCTGCATCACTTACCATCGGGTGTGCTGCTTGCTCGTTTGTCACCATTGCCAATAAAAAAAATCGATACTATCGCTTACACGTTAACTATCGATAGATGATCGATTGTCTATAATGTCTATCGATGTGCAACACTACGGTAAGACGATTGTCTCAAGTGTGGCGATAATATTTCGCTCGTAAAAAAAAAAAATAATCTAACATATTAAATGCAAAATTTCGGTAATACATATATGTTTTTATTTCTGCAGCAAATAATGCGTTTAGCTGAAAAGTTAGAGGCTATTGGTGTTTTGGAGGAGGTGAGGCCGGCTTGCAACTGGCCCAAGTTCAATCACCTAGATTTTGTATTCGCTAAGGATGTCGGCAAATTGTACAACAAACCATTGATATTACACATTGATAGTTTATACAATAAATATAATTTAATATGAGTATTTTTTTATTTTCCCATGCGATAACGGCGTAAGAATCCACCCCCTTTCTTGCCCGTGGGTGTCATAAAAAATGACTTAAGGGATACTATAATACGCATATAATATCTATGCAAAAGAAGGAAAACTCGAGATAAAACCCTATACCAACCTGTCTGACCAGCATGGTATAGTAAAGTCAACTATCCCTCCTACTGTGGAGAAGGCTCGAGCGCAACAGTGGGATGTACCGTATATTTATTTATTTATTTAATTCAATACACAGCTATCATTACAGGTATTACAACCCAATTCGATTGAGGAAGACAATCTTAGTACATACAAACATATAGTAATAATTATAAATAATACAAAACTCTTGTTTTTATTTACTTAAAATTAAAATAGCTAAGTGTGAATTCGTTCAGCGAACATGAAAATATATCAGTGTGTGACACAGCGTTAAGCATATGTAGAGCGCGTGTGAGTGGTGCTTGCTGTAACAAGTTGGTGCGAGACCGTGGCACGTCCAAGAGTGGAGGCCGCCGCTGCCTACCAACGTACTCCTCTGGTACATACAGCCGAACCTCTTGCAGAATAGCTGGGTTGTGGATTAGGCCCCGTAACACTTTAAATACATACATGACAAGAGCCATTTCTCTTCTTATTTCTAAATTGTAGTAACCTACCATACCTAATATAAATGCGGTCGGATATAATAATGGGTATTCTGGGTATACCCCAAACTGTTTTGAATATAAAAATCTTAAGAATTTATTTTGTATACGCTCCATCATTATTATATATTTAGTTTCATGGCGAGCCTATACTGCCGCATTGCATTTTAAGTGACTTCTAACTAATGTCTCGAATAACGCCTTTAACGCCCCGATATTAATGAATTTATTTGCTTGACGCAAAACAAACCCCAAGTTTCGGTAAGCCTTCTTGCAAACATCAATAACATGTTGTCTAAAACTTAAATCAGCTGAATACCGGACACCTAAGTCTTTGACTTCAGTAACGCATTGTAGCAGTTCACCATTTATGTGGTACTGATGATGACTTGGAGTGCGCGCCCTGCTGAATGATAGAATTGAGCACTTAGACACATTAAATTGCAACTGATTTACCAAACTCCATGCCGCTATACTATTAATATCAATCTGAAGTAAATTATGATCGGTTTCTTCTTTAATGTCTAAAACTAACTTTAAGTCATCTGCAAATAGCAAGGGAATAGATGTCTTGACGGTTTTAGGCAAATCTTTGACCATTAAAATAAACAGAAGGGTCCCAAGGTTACTGCCTTGACTAACCCCAGATTGTGTATATTAGGGATCGGAAAGATATCCACCACAATCAACGTATTGGCGTCTGTCTCTTAGGTAACTGGCAAAGAAAGTTAAAGTAGTGTGGAGTGAAACCCATATTCGCTAGTTTCAAAAGCAGACGGTCATTATGGACCATATCGAATGCCCGCCGAAAATCATAATAGGCAACTTCCACTTGGCGTCCAGCATCGACGACCTGAAAGAATGATGATGATGCTCCAGTATTGGACCAATCCAATAGTTTATATTTTATAAAATTTAACATTAGCAAAAAAAAACTTTCGAATAAGCCATTGTTCAAATTTCACAAAGTCTTTAGTCTAATAAACTGGAAACTAAGCTTAATAAAAAAATAACGATGCATGTCTGTTCAAGTCTAGTACTACTATCTTTAATCGAAATATGAACAAGATCTAAAATGTGACATTTTCTTAGCTGCCCACTCCACGTCTAATGCCCCTTTAGTTAAATGAAAAATATCAAATTTGACTATAGTTCCTGAGATATGCATATAAAAAATATAAATAAACAATAGATAGAATTGTAACAATAGACATTTTTTTAACAAACCAAGATTTTAATACTAACCTAGAGAAGCCTGTACTGCAGACGAAATTATCGGCAGTACAGCTATGAAAATAAAATACTAAGATTGACAATCCATAACACTGCAACATCACATAAAAACCTATTGTTTGTTTAATTCAAGTATGCCATTCTACATTGTGACCAGATCTACAGTTTGTTAACTTACCTTCCCCGGCACAGCTTTAGTTGAGATAGTAGTAATCTTGTTAGCTGTCCCGTGCTGAACCGGCGGTATTACTGCCTTGTTTTCCATTGTGATAGTACGATTTATATCTGAAAAGCATAAAAATATGGCATGGTAAGAAATAGAAGATATTCCGTGTGTTTGTACAGTTAGAGAAGACATCTACCACATTCTAGTGAAGTATGTAACAAATGAAGCTGAAAAAAGAGAGTTTGAACATCAAAAAAATCTATTTAAAAACTATTAGAGTCTTTAACAGTATTCTATTATCTCATTCATCTGAAGAAGCAAAACTATTGTATAGTATTATAAGCATAGGTTTAAAACATAGAAATATTTAGTTCATAACTATTTATGCCTATTGTTTATACTGACATAATCACCTTGTGATCAAACCCTTCATCAATAAAGAAAAAAAGACATTTCATGTGTTGAAAGTGTAAGAATACAATTCACTATCCCCATTTCTTGCCAGGAGATATTGTAAAATTCAACTAAGTGGTCTCATATGCAGATAACAGCTATGCAAGAGAAGATAAACTTGAAATGAAACCCTTCTGTCTGACCAGGTATAGGAGGGCAAGTTTACATCCTATTGCAGAGGAAGCTCAACAGTAGAACATACATAAGATGTGATAATGAAAGAATAGATAGATTAATTATGCACAATTATATAGCAATAAAAGTTATTGTGGTTAAGTGAGGTGACTGAATAAGAATATAATTGATGACTCCTTATCTTGCCCACGGGTGACGTAAAAGATGAATAAAAGATATGATACGCAGATAATATCTAAGCGAAAGATGAAAAACACGAAATAAAACCCTATACCTACCTGTCTCACCAACATGGTATATTAAGTCAATTGCACACAAATTGTGGAGGAGGCTCGAGCCCAGCAGTGGGACGTAGGGAACCGACACGACGAAGACCCTGCACTACGTAAATAATCGGGACTTTATGACAAGTATTTAAATAAAAGTAGCATAGAGAAGTGTTGAATAAATGGTCTCATAAAAACTACGCAGTAAAACTTTATTTTCTGAAAAAACTACGTTAACCTTCCTCAAGAGCCGATGGATGATTGAACCAAAAGCATATAGAAGAACAAATGGAATAAAAAAATAAGTATAAATAGAATAAAAAGTACAGGCAAACTGTATACCTTTGGTGTTAGGCATTCCGATTGCTTCCAAAAAAACCACAACCACTCACAGAACAAAAATATTACTGTCTTGAAATATTACAAAAGTTATGTCTTCGGGAATGAAAAGCATGATGAAAATAGTTAAAAATAATTATTTGAACACCATTCCTAAACAACTCTTGTTTTCAATATTTGACAGCACCTTATTTATGTTGGTTCGGTTGCTTCGGCAAAGGTAGAATATTCCATACAGTTACAGTCAAAGAATTTGTGTTGGTCGGTCACTTGCAAAATTTTCTTTTAGAAATTAGATTGTTCACGACCGACGTAGCAAATGACCGATTAAAAAAATTGAATCAAAATATCGGTTATAGGTCATGAAGAGCAGACTTGCCCTTTCTATACTAGGTTCTAGTATACAGGGTGACTGGTAAAAGATTGTACATATTGACGGAGGGTATTCAGTACTCGATTCTGATACCGAATATATAAAAAAAATTGTTACTTAAATTTTGAACTAATTATCTTATAAAAATATTTAGTTATGGACACATGGGATAGGTCAACGTATGTCAGCAACTGTAGGTACTTAACAGTTCGCGCATTGAACTAGTTACATTTTAGGTAAATATTCTACCTATGCGACTCGACCCAGTAGGTATTTTTTTCGTCGCGGGCCGCAGACAGAGGTCAACGTACGCTGGCAAACCTATTGTTTTGATTAGAAACAAATCACTTTATCTCAGGATTGGTAAGAGCTATGAATCTGCAAATAACTTTAGTGTTTTATGACATTATTCTTACACCTAGTTTAAGTAATTCTAGTAATAAATATCCAAAATCTTGACAACAGTGCTAACAAAACTGTTACTCGATTTCGGTATCGGTGTATCGCCAGTAGGGTGACAATATTTTTGGAAGTCTTGTAACACTAATATTGTTGATGTTTACTATGTAGTTAATTAATATTATCTTCTTTTTACACTTTTATTAGTTACATGTGGCCATTATCTATCGTTTCCTTGAATATGTACAATCTTTTACCAGTCATACTGTATACTAGGTTCAATTGATTAGTATTTAATCTACTTGCAAAAAGCTAGATGCGCTTTTGAAGTTTTCTACCTATAATAGTAATAATTTTGATGATTTTTTGTGCTTAATCTAAAACAAAAGTAAGCAGAAGCTCAAGACCAGTGGTCTCAAAAGTCAAAACGCAAAATCGGTAGAGCTGCCCTCAAAAATCGATATATTTGTAACTAAAATCGGTAAATAAAAATAACACTGTAGAATCAAATTCGTCTATTTATTTTTACCTTAGCTTTAGGGATGAACGATAATATCGATCAAAGAAAATTCTTCGGACAAATTTTAATGAGCTTTTTTTTTTAGGACATATGTCGGGATGTATTAGAGATACAGCAGGACTTCCGACTGCTGAGGGGTCCGTGGAAGGAAGAGAAACTGTATATTATTATTTAAACTAATTTATTAATGTAAAACACAAACATTGTTTCTATGCCTAAACGCCATCTTTTTTTATATTTTATTGCATCATCCTATTTTACCAGAGCCACAGTCTAAATATGTCACAGACAAATTTTTCATTTACAGTATAACAACATATTAAGTTAACACCTTCTCCTATTTTTAAAATTTTTATATGTATAACAAATTTTCAAAATATTAAACTTATTTTACAATTTCTGTAGTTTTATTTTACTTATACATCTTAACCTTTTCTTTTTATGTTATACAAAATTATTTCTTATAATTCTTATCTGATATCTGATGATTTCAATCACATTTTACAACCTCTTGCAACTAGTCTCGCTTTGTATGTTCCGTCTTCTTTTATACAGAATACCCATTTATTTCTTAATATTTTATGTTCCTTTGTCTTCTCTAAATCCACAATTTCCCATGTGTTATTACTCTCTAATGATTCTTTCTCTGATTTTATTGCCTTCTCCCAATTTTCTCTTTCAGGAGATTTCATTACTTCGTTATAGGTAAGTAATACATAATCTTGCAGGTAAGTTGGTTTCCTCTTTTGTCTTCTTGTATTAGTATTTTCAGTTTCTTCTTCATTTTTATTTTTTATATTTTTATTACTTTCAATTTCACTTTCTATTTCAATATTTGTAATAAAATCTTCTTCTGTACTAATCGGAATACTTTCTTTTATCTCATAATTTGGTATATCTATTTCTTGTGTATTATTATAGCTTTCATCACTTATTTCTTCATCACTGTCTACTATAACTCATTGTACTTGCTTTTTTAATAAAATATTATTTTCCTTTTTACTATTTTCAATTACAACAATATCTCTTGCTATTTCTATTTTTCCTTCTTGTTCATTCCATAGTCTATATCCATTACTGGTATATCCAACCATTATTAATTTCTTATTTCTCGGGTCTAGTTTTCTTATATTTGTGTGTAATTGCTTTGCATATAATATAGCACCAAACTTTTGCATATTTGCTATGTTGGGTCTTTTACCATACCACATTTCATATGGTGTTTTATTTTTCAATGATTCACTAGGTAGTCTATTAATAATATAAGTAGCACAATACATGGCTTCACCCCACATTTGTTTTCCAAATTCTGAATCAAATAATAATGCTCTTGTTTTCTCTAATAATGTTCGGTTTAAACGTTCTGATTTACCATTTAATTGAGGTGTATATGGTATTGTTAAATCTAATTTTATTCCTTTTTTAATGCACCATTATCTGAAATCTTTTATATTCACCTCCATTATCACAACGTATAGTGAATACTTTTTCATTTCTTTCTCTTTCTGTTTCTTCTATATAATTTATAATTTTATCCTTTGCTTCATATTTAAACTTTAATAAGTATATTTTTGTAAAATGAGTGTAATCATCCATAACTGTTAAAACATATGTATAACCATCATAGGTTTTCTCTTCAAATGGACCACAAATATCTGTGTGTATTAATTCTAATGGTCTTTTCGCTCTGGTTCTTATTGTATTAAAAGGTAATCTTGTCTGTTTTGCTCGTGTACAAATTTCACATTTCTCTAATTGTTTTACTCCTTGTATTTTTATCCCTTCAACTACATTTGGTAATATTTCTAGTGTTTTATTTCCAGGATGTCTCAATCTTTTTTGCCATTCAATAGCAGTTCCATTTTCCTTCATTAGTAATGATTTTCTTCTATATATTGTTCTTTATCAATATTTAAATTTATTTTATATAAACCATTTTCTTTCTTTTCTGTTAATACTAATTGTTCGTTTTTATATATTTCAACTTTATTCTTAGTAAAAATTACTGTTCCTTCATTATTTGTTACTTGGTTCACCGATAATAAGTTTTGTGAAATATCTGGTACAAATAAAGTATTTTTCAAAATACATTCTTCTCCATTTATAGTACCTCTGCCTTGTACTTTCATTTTAGATTCATTCGCTGTCAATACTGACGACTCTTTATTTTCAAAATTTCTTAAATTATTTATATCATTTGTCATATGTGCTGTGCAACCAGAATCCACAATAAATTCTGTACCTTTTATATTTTCATTTATTAATTTTGTTAAAAATGTCTTATCAGTTTTCTTCTCGTACTGAGTTTTATTTTTAAAGTAACAATTTTCTTCATTATGATTATTTTTCTTACATATTGTACATTGATTTCCTTTATACTTGCAATTGTTTTCTTCATGATTATATTTTTTACATATTGAGCACATTTTACAGTCTTTCTTTACATGTCCAACTTTATGACATTTAAAGCATTTTATTTTAGAACTTCTTTCATTCTTAATAGCTTGAAATGCTAACTGGTTTTCTACTTTATTTGATTTTTGTTTCTCCATTCTATTTTCCTCATTTAATAATCTATTAGTTAAGTTTAGTAATGTTTTCTTATCTTCGGGTGTTGATTCCCACGATGTTATAAATATCTCAAATTATTAGGTAAACATGTTAGTATTTTTGACATTACCATTTCTTCATTAATGTTTTCACTAATCTGGTTCAATCTAAATTGAAGGTTCTCTATGTCTGTTATTAATTGTGTAATAGATCTGTTATCTAATTTAAAATTAAAAAAATCTTGCAATAAAGATGATTTATTCCTCTGTTCTGTGCCTTCAAATATATCACATAACTTTGTGTACATTTCTAACGCATTTTTGCATGATAAGATATGGCCTTTTAACTTTTTATCTATAGAATTTATAATTAATTTCTGTACCTTAGCATCTTTTATAATATACTCCTCATTTGTCTTTCTTTCTTCATTAATATTTGTTGATAAAGCCTCACTTAACTTTGATGCCTTCATGTATATATTAAATTCAAATTACCATAATAGAAAACTCTTATTATCTCTTAATTTCTCTATTTGAATATCTTCATCATACTTTCTATCCATTTTTATTAATATTTCGTATAATCTCGGCTTACTAAATTGACTTATTACTTTCTTTTCTAATAATATAAACACATCCTGACCTGTTCTTTATGTATGTTATTCTTCTGGTATAGTGTATTTATGGCGACGGTTCTTATTTCTCTTCCACTGATTCTTGTTTTTATTTTCCCTTTGAGATTTTCGCGACACTGGTTTTAATTATTATCACTGTTCTGGTTTTTAACAAATTCGCGTCCCTCAGGGTTTTCATTTATCGATACCTGGGTTTTACTTATCTGCCCCTGGGTTTTACTTAACTGCCCCTGGGCCCATAACCTGATGAGGGGTCCGTGGAAGGAAGAGAAACTGTATATTATTATTTAAACTAATTTATTAATGTAAAACACAAACATTGTTTCTAAGCCTAAACGCCATCTTTTTTATATTTTATTGCATCATCAGCGTTAGCCACCTGAAGTGGACTGACTATCGTACCAGAGGCGTAAAATTATCGTACATGGATCGAAATTATCGTATTTTTTAGGATAATGTCTATTACAGATAAATAAATCATATAAATTGTAATATTGATATGCATGCAAGTACTCTATAGTTTATCTTTTTTAAACCACCGCTGTCAAATCAACAGAACACTGAAACCCAAATGTTTTACACGTGGTAGAGACCTGAACTGATTCCCTTTCAGCATTAAGTTCAATAAACGCGCCAAGTTTAAAATTCACTCAGACAAAATTTCACTGTTCCCATGCAAGTTGGGTATGAAACACGCCAAAATTTTGTATTTATAAAGAAGAAATGGATATGAATGGGTAGCGAAATAAAAATGAAAGAGTTTCTCTTATATATATCAATATACACTTATATTCATAAAAACAGAAAATATAATTTTCTATATTCTCTTGTTCACATTGGTAGATGCTATACTAACCAATAAGAAAGCGTGTACAGCAGGCGCTGGATAAAGTTACAGTATCGACAGTGGTGAAACTTAGCAGAACGGATCGTAAGAACCAATAGGAATATAGAGAACTTGTATTTCCCGGTATTTTCCCAAGATTTTATTGGACAAAATAAAATCATGCTACTGCTATTTAGACTATCGGCGCATGAGTGAAATAATATAAATTCTCAAATTGTGCATCATGATAGAAATTATCGTACAATCTGCGTACAATAATAATATGCTATCGTACATCGTACGTAGGCACAAAATTATCGTATGTGTACGATAATTATCGTACGGTTCCGAACACTGTGCATCATCCTATTTTACCAGAGCCACAGTCTAAATATGTCACAGACTAATTTTTCATTTACAGTATAACAACATATTAAGTTAACACCGACGACATAACATCCTCCGGACAAAGTTACTAAGTTTGATGAGCTTTTTTTTAGGACATAGGCCGCGATGTATTATCAACATACCAACAACGCCGCTTAACTCCGGGTGTGAAGTTTCGTCCGACGTTTCCGCCGAGGACGATCAAGAGGCGAACACCTTCCTCATGGCTGTGTCGAGGTGCGCTGCTCGATATGCATCGCGCAGTGCACGCCGGGGCCTCGCAGACGCCGCTGCGCACTCGCCCTGATGATGAGCATCGGACATGTTCGAAACCCAGGTCGACGTAATTGATCTCAGCACGTGAGTGTTTTTGCCATTTTAGATATTATAATATGGATCAGTCTCACGATAATTTCAATACTAAAAAGCTACAAATCTTAATTGCCTTTTCTTTTTAAGAACCTCTCTATTTTGTGATTAGACTTATTAGAGGTATGCCTCTAATAAGTCTAACTTTGTTATCGACGGAAAGTGACTCTGTACACTATTCGACGTGTATTATTGAATTCCTTTGCTGTAATTTATGACGATCTGTATAAGATCTGACTGTACGGGCTCTATTTCCTGTGTCTATTCGAACAAGCAAAGGGGAATTAAAAAAGTTGTTACACGACATCCACTTCAGCATGTGTTGTCAATTTTGACAAATATTAGTTTTTTAGACCTACAGTATACTTAACATTAGGTCAGTAGCACCGACTAGTAAAGCATATACCAATTATAGTAAGTTAGACAGAGATAAAGATATTTTTAAAATTAAAACTTATCTTTAATAATTGAAGACCAAATTTACGGAACGTAATTCCGGCAACGTTCTTGCCTTCTTATGTGAAGGTGTTTTCGGATTCCAATTATTGTAATTCAATTAATTGTTTTGCATGTATATATCATAATATTATAGATAATCCAGTAATTATAGCGTAGGACATAAACATGGATCTCCATCGCCCAGTTGATCCCAATAAGGTAAAATACGTTATTTCCCGAAGCGAGTTTTATCAGTTTTAGTATTTTATTAAAATTATAATGTTATATTTATGTTTCATATATAGACTTATGAGGAGTTAACAGCAGAAGAAAAACTGAGGTAAGATTTCAAATAATGTGTTTCATAATACTTAAATAACTCGTAACTATAATTTTTCTGTATTACCTTGGTCAGAATCCTTCATATACCTAATGCTTATTTGTTATGATACCTGGTATATAATGCGTATTAAAGTGAAATTAATGATGCCATTTCCAACCAATAATAATATTCCCAAAAAGGATTTATATGGAGCAGGCCGAACTTTTTTGTAACTCAGTGCCGAAGTGGTTGTTTATTCTGTTGTTCTTTTACTTGTGCCTAGACAAATAATGAGATATACAGTGTCAATTTAATATATTGGGATGAGGGAAGAAAAATAAGATGCTTTTCACATCATAACCAATATAGCATCGACTTTCAGGTTTTATCAGAAGAAGCAAACTATAAATTCTTCAATAGACGAACTAGATCTCAGCAATCCGAAGATTATGATATTTTAAGGTTGTAATTGCTCACCATATCAATGAGACAGCTATAACTTTTTTCTTTTTGGGTTTGTTTATAAATTTGCAATCAGGAGAGCTTTTAATCATAAGGACATGAAGAGTGTCATTAGTATGTTCATTGTCGACTGCACTGATGGTCTAGTGGTTAATGAAGGTTACCTACTGTGCCAGTGTCGTGGACTCGAATCCCATGCAGCACAATACTTTGTGCAATTCCCAAATTGTTGTGCTAAGTCTGGATGTAATTTGTGTCCGATAATTATATGTTTGTAAAGTTCCCCGTAACACAAGGATTATTTCCTTAGTGCAAGTACTTTTAAAAAAATATATAGGTATATATTCAACTGCACTTTTTATTTTCTATGGTCACAATATGATGGTACTTCAAATGAGACAAGAACTGCATGAATTATTTTGTCTTGGTTGACTAATACATTGGTTAAGATTGAAAGCCGGTAGATTTTTTTATATTTCTTCTTACATCCATATTTCTTTTGTAAAAGACTAGTTCTTTTGCTGGTAAGCAAAATACAAAATTAAAAAAATATACACATTGTTCCTTTGGTGACAGAATAAGAATACAAAATGATGATTTCTACTACTCACATGTACCTAAAGTATTACAGTGTCTATGGTTATAGCAGCATTAAAATAACATACATGACATGATAGTTACAGATTTATCTCTCCACTACAGTTTTTTTTAGTCAAACTAATTTTAGATTAGCATTTTTGATATAATGATTTTGTAGACTGCATTGAGATAACATTGGTTTTGTAACTTATTATTATTACCATTTAATGCATGGAGCTTAGAATAATAACATATAGAAGGTAAGTTCACGCACAAAAAGTGAGGCATTTCAATTGGAGCCTAATGGATCTTACGCCGGAACCGTCCCGTAATGTACAAGTCATTGTACTGCATGAACGTACGCAACTCTTAAAAAATAAATAGGTAATTATGACGGTTTTTGCATTCAAATGGTGTCACAACACATTTGAAAAACAAAAGGTTTTTAACATTACTTTTAAAAGTATTTCGATGGTTTATGTTAATAAAAACAAAATTTGATTTCATAATTTATATAGTGGTTTGCGTGTGTACGTGTGTAATCGTCTGCACGCCATTAGTATTTTTAGATTAAAATTTTTAAAGTTCGAAGTACTGACACTATCCTTCTATACGTTATTATTCTAAGATGTGGAGATTATTATTTTAGAATTGTTTATTTATTGTTTGTTTAGGATTATATATTATACTAGCAACCCGCTATCGCTTCAGCTTCAGTCGCCTTACTTGCGTAGTGTCTGTTCCCATGGGAATGAAATATAGCCTATGTTACTCCCTGATATTATAGCTTTCCATTGGTGAAAGAATTTTTGACATCGGCCACAGGGTACCAAAGAGATTGTATGATGACATTCCATCCTCAACACTAACGCATTGCTGTCTGGCCACATCCTATCGTCATTCAGGGCGGTGGAAAAACACGGCATATCGTCGCTTCCTCCTGGTCGACGCCGACGGCGCGAGTCAGCAGACATAAGGGCCTCGTAACACCAAACAAAAAGAGCTGATGAACTTGATACGCCTGAGCTGTACATAAATTTTTACTAAGAACCATCTCTATCACATTATTTTTTTTTTGTGGGGATTCGGGAGGACCTTCGCTGTGACTTCACTGCCCATTGCCCGACTGGACAGGCCTCGTACGCTGTTCGGACTGTTCGGGTCTTCTGGTCGGTGTTAATAGAGTGGTTGGGTCCACGGTACGGGGTGCTTACCTTCCAATGGTGTAGGTGCTGACGGGGCACGGTAGTTTTACCAAATACCAAGTACACGGTCGTGAGGAGGGAGAGCACACCATCCTGCCACCATTGCGACAGCGATGAGGACACGCGCTCGAGATGTGTGCTGCGTGGACAGAGCAGCGCTGTGACCTCGTCGCAATCATCGGTGCCGATTTGACGCTATCGACCATCGCTAGGGAGATGCTCGACCGTGTCAGAAACTGGGATGCGTCCTTCGCCTTCTATGAGACAGTCATCTCACGTAAGGAGGCGGCGAATCGTGCACATGAGGAGCTATTCTACGGCGACACGATTCACCCCCGGCGACTTGGGTGCGACTACCTGGTGCGATGATGATATATTATTATTATCCGCCAAGCTGGCCAAGAACGACAAGGAACTCGTTACTAGTGGCCCCGGAATATGATGACCTGCTAAAAAAACAACCATTGGACAAGAAACCATCTACCAGGTGTAACTTGCTCCGATCAGTTTTTCATCTGTGTCCAAAGTTAGGACGTAGGATAACCCCTTACTAGGTGGACTGATCCCACGTTGAAAGTCGCAGGGAACCGTTACAAGTAGCACATCACCATTCTGAGTGGCATTCTTGTGGAGAGGCCTATCTCCAACAAAGGACGTCTACAGGCTGATGGATAATCCAAAGTCATCTAAACTTAGCATTAATATTACAGATATGATCATCAGAAGCTTCACGAGATGCACCGCGGGCATGAATCAATGCACACAACTATGGTCATGATTCTAATTGTGACCCTGGTCGTCGCGCAATTGATCGTTATGGAGTGGAAGAAACGTCATTACAAGTCTTACGCTGTAAGTTCCATTTTTTTTAAGAGAACACCTTTCACTGGGTAATAATTCTTTGCACTGCGGGGTTCCACAAATTTACCTATACCCCACGCCTTTAAGACGACAAAGGGATTATAACATGCAAATAACATTATGCAAGAGAAGGAAACTTTGCAAGTAAAAGCTTTTTATCTGGTAGAACCACACTGTCGAGTCTTGTCTCCAACCGCGGGCCGGTCCGTCCGGGGTTACTACCACACTCTCGCAGAAAATCAACGTCCGTGTAGTAGCAATTTGTTACGGCGCTTCGTTCGATGAGTGAGAAAGCTGGAAGCCCAACTTTCTGGGGGTGTTTGGGTGTGATGCCTTTAGTATCACCGAACCTCATTGCACGCATTCATACTCCCTTCACTTTCTTCGCGGTAGGCAGTGGCCTTGCAAAGGTCCATGAGCGGCAGCCTCATTTACCATCAGGCGTACTGTTTGCTCGTTTGCCACCGTTTGCGATAAAAAAAATATTATAGTAGGGTAATTTCGCTTCCATTGTGGAGCAGGTTAGAGTCCAACAGTGCGACGTATATGAACTATGATGATGATAATTTTATTATAGTATTCTGTATAATTCTCCGTGTGGTAGCGGAGTAAGAATACGATGCAACCACTTCCTGCTAGGGATGTGACTTGGAGGGCAAATAATCGATTAATAAATAATCGATTTTTTTTTCTTTAAAATAAATCGATTTTAAAATAATCGATTTTTTCGCCCAACAGGATTATGATGACCTTTTCTTTTAGGAAATGTGGGTTTTATTTTCTAATATAGTATGAAACACTGACATTCGATGATCGAGTGATTTTATTTTAAGCACAAAAGCAAAGACTAAAATAATTGATTAATTTTAATATAAAAAAATCTGTTTTTTATTATTTACATAATCGATTATTAAAATCGATTATTACAAAAAATAAAAATCGATTATTTTTTCACATCCCTACTTCCTGCCCGTGGGTGTCGTAAAAGAATACTAAGCGATATGATATGCAAATGATATCTATGCAAGAGAAAGAAAGAACCCTATGCTAACACGATTGAACAGCGCGGAATAGCAGTTCAATTGCTCTCCGATTGCGGAGGAAGTCTGATAATTATATATAATCCGCCAAATAAACTACAGTACGGTAACTTTTGAACTTTGCAAAGGTTTTAATTGACTGATGTTTATGCTGTGTTCAGTTGTCCACACTGCCTTTTCGGTGTTCTTACATAAACTAACTAATAGGAATAACACTTTGATTTAGCATACGATAGCATAATATTATGCAACAAGACTATATTTATTTTACACTAGCAACCCGCCCTCGCTTCGCTTCGGTTTCAGTCGTCTTTCCTGTATAGTTCCCGTTCCCATGGGAATACCGGGATAAAATATAGCCTTGTTTACTCCCTGATATTATAGCTTTCCATTGGTGAAAGAATTTTTGAAGTCGGTCCAGCCGTTTTGAAGATTACCCGGAACAAACAGACAGACAGACAGACAAAAAAATATAAAGTGTATTTTAGGCATATGTATAGTGCAAATAATCGTGTGAACATGAAAAAAGCCCATTATTTTGACATTACAAACAGACACTCCAATTTTATTTATTGGTATAGATCAAAAAGGACGCGTGAAAAGTGTGTCTTAGCCATTGCTAAAAAAACCGTAATAGGTATTTATAGTATAACTAATAATCATTTGGTCTGTTTACAAAAATGAGACGTTTGTTTTTAGTGACAACAAGGGTACTGCCTTTTTTCTGTGGCGGGCCATGGTCAGCGCACCTGCCACTCGGCTCCGTCCGGGGCAACAGAGGGGCTGCGCACGGCCCCATAACTCACCCGTAGCACGTCGCCATTGTCGTTGGGCCGACAACCGGTACCGAGTTCCTTGTTCTCAGGGGTCGGCCCGATGGAAACAATGGTACTGCCTGGTAAATGCAGGCGACACAGGACCGCACATTGCAGCGAAACCTGAGGGAGGCTCACGTCCAGCAGTGGACGGGGATAGGCTGAATGATAATAAAAAATTTACCCTCTGAATTGTCGATGGGCCGCGATGAATAATATATACATTTAATTTCAGTTTTTCACAATGATGGCGATGTGGTCCATACCTGTATTTATGAGTATCAAGAATCAATGGTGGAGATTTATAATTATATGGACCATATTTACAATCTTGACTGCAATAGTTATAAGGAAATCTACCGTTAAGCCTATGTCAGTTACAACTCCTAGGTAATTATTTACAAGCACCTTTCTTTTTTTTTTCATGGTATTAGTAATAAAGCATCTATATACAGAGTGAAGCTTATGGAACAACTGTTCGAGTATGTTGTCGTTTAACGTCATGGATCGTAATTAGAATGTATATTACACAAAAAACAATATAACATAACAGTTATAGTTATTTCAAAAATGTGTGTCTAAGTGTCTATGCCTTAAATGCTACATATTATGATCAGGGTATATGTAGGTCTGTAAGTAGCTTTGACGGTATACGTAGGTACGAAACGGCGCACCGACTAACTGTCATTGGCTTATCAGCTGATATAAGGGCAAAGTTTGTCTTGCTTATGTTAACTTAATCATTCATTTATTTAATTTGTAATGAACATTAAACAAAATACGAATATGTTGCAGTTTAAGTATCACTGACATTATACATTTCAATCAGATTTACACGAAAAAGCGATGACAAAATGAAACTTTATATGATTCTAATTCATTAACGAATCGGTATGTTTACTTCAAATGTTTTTCATGGGTTCATATCACCATTACCTAGCGCCCGTTTAACCAGTCGCCCCCCATAACCTGTTATATCCTGTATGTATGTCAATGTGAAGACAGGGATACAATGTCACTAGCATAATCACACTTATATACTTCTAGCAAATTATAGTGCTAATTCTAAATCAACTCGATGCTTCTATCTTATCATAATCTGACTGACAATTAAACCATTAGTTGTGTTACTAATTTGACTATAACTTTTTACGATAAGAAGATATGTAATCTAATGAGGTAAACGTTGAAGTTAAATAGATTCTAGATTATTTGCTTTGTATAAATAATTTCACATTTACAGTTTAAAAAGCCGTATTAGTAAATAGCAAACACTTTTGTAGTATGTGCAAAACATGTAATTGTGTTTTAAGTTTAGCTAAGAATATTTTTATATGTTCTTCTAATAAATTACTTCCAGGATAATCTACAGAATTTGGCACCCATTTATATCTCAAATCGTTTGAAGGTATACGAGGATTATTGCCTTAGTATAGAGTTTTGTTTTCAAAAAACTAAAAACCGTGGGTAAAGCGTGTTTATTAGTTTTTTAAATTAACTATTTTTTGTATTACTTTATTATTTATACAATTCAGCCTAATTTTAACCTAAACACATACCTACAGTATATACTAATGAAAATAAACGTTTATTGAATAAAAAACACCATTTTCTGCAAAAAGAATCGTAATATTTTAATATTACTTTATGCCATATTAGTTACGTTACGACAGGTCGTAATCTGTTCTTTCATGCATATATACTTGTACATAGGGCTTCCAATCCCGCAGCCTGAATTCAATCTCGGTATTTGCGGGATTACGAATTTTCAATCCCGCGGGATCCCGGTATTTGCGGGATCCCGCATATTGAAAAATCCATATTTATTTGAAGCAAATAAAACAATGAATTAATCAACTCCCCCATTTATTTACGTACATATTACTATTAATATGAGATCAATCAAATTGCCAAAAAAAAAAAAACACATTTTTAAACTGTAAACTGTTTATATAGGATATGTTACTGTTTGAGTTTCAGAGATTATTAAGTTTGAGCTTGCATGCACGCTTTTTTCAGTCCCGCAAATCCCGCGGATCCCGTGCCCGTAATCCCGCACTATGCGGGATAGGAAAATGGCGCGGGATCCCGCAATACCGAGGTCCCGGTATTGCAGGATTGGAAGCCCTACATGTACAAAATAATTTCGATGTATCACATCTGTCAGGCGTCCTGAGCGACGACTCCCTTTTTTATTAGATTTAACGAGAACAGAGTAAATGTTTTTCTTTCTTTAATTCTTCTTCTATTCATGAATGGTTAATATTTCAGATTAGTTTACAAATGGTTCTACCTAATATACAAAGTGAGCTGTTTCATTGGTGTGGTCGGCTACATCCTGATGATGCTCACATTTCTAGGACTGAACTTGCTATTCGGTCACACGCCACAGCAGTGGATGGATGTGGCGCTGATGATGTTGTTCTATGGCTTGTATTTTGGAGTACTTGGCAGAGATGTTGCCGAGTACTGCACTGATAAAATGGCCGCTTCCATTGGGGTAAGTAAACAACTACTTTTTTTATTTTAACAACTAAAGTCGTCACTTTTTTTTTAACACGCTTTTATTATTTTAAATAAAACTACGGATTTTATCGCGTTTTATTTGATTTTTGATTGCCCGATGTTTCAAACACTTTGCAGCGTGACCATAAACGTTAGTAGTTTTATTTAAAACTAGCAACCCGCCCTCGCTTCGCTTCGGTTTCTGTCGCCTTATCCCAGTGGGAATACCGGGATAAATATAGCCTAGTTTACTTCCTGATATTATTGCTTTCTATTGGTGAAAGAATTTATTAAATCGGTCCAGCCGTTTTGAAGATTACCCGGAATAAACAGACAGACAGACAAAAAAATATAAAGTGATTTTTAGGCATATGTATAGTGCAAATAACCGTGTGAGCATGAAAAAAGCCTATTATTTTAACATTACAAACAGACACTCCAATTTTATTTATTGGTATAGATGTGTAATACTCGCGTAAACATCAGAAATCGTTACGCTTTTATTAGTTTCACCTGTATGTATGTATGTATGTATGTATGTATGTATGTATCTATGTATGTAACGGAATCTTTGCACGTCATTTTACCCCACTTTGAATGAACAGATTTTATTTAAACGCACGCTTGTGAAAGACCCATGACAATAATTCGATCGAAGTAGGCGAATATCCTGATTAGATTCGCCAGGATTTAGACATTTTTAATCGTATCCTTTGCATAAGAGCAAGAGAGATAGAGCTAGTGTGTGAACTACGTATGCGCGAAATTCGAAAATAGAAACTACTTGATTTGTCAAGCGTGTTTTGTAGGACTCCGTACCCAAAGGGTATAAACGGGACCCTATTACTAAGACTTCGTTGTCTGTCTGTCACCAGTCTGTATCTCAAAAACCGCGATTAAGCTAGACAGTTTGAAATTTTCACAAATTATGTACATATTTCTGTTGCCGCTATAACAACAAATACTAAAAACAAAATAAAATAAATATTTAAGGAGGTCGCCCATACAACAAACGCGATTTTATAGATAATGGTACGGAACCCTTCGTGTGCGACTCCGACTCGCACATAGCCGGTTTTTTTTTATTTTTTTAAACTATAATTTATTATTTTATTGCGAACAGTGGCAAACATGCAAGCAGTATACCTGATGATAAGTGACGCTGCTGCTCATGGACCTTTGACCATGAAGTGAAGTAAAAGGCAGTGTGAATGCGTGCATTGAGTTTCGGTGATACTAAAGGCATCACCGAAACCCACTACACGCAAACACCCTCAGAAAGTTAGGCTGCCGGCTCACTCGCTCACCGAACGCGGTGCAGTAACAAATTGTTACTACTCAGACGTTGATTTTCTGCTGTGCAGTACTACCCCGGACCTAATAGTTCTCCTCAACAATGGGAGGAGAATTGATAATACCACGCTGGTCGGACTGGCTTATTTTTGAGCGGGTTATAGTCAGCACACACCCGGTCCGTTCCACCTGGGGTAACGAAACGAAGGCGTGGCCCCATATCTCATCGTATTCCAACAAGAAGAGACTAGACTGCTCGGTTGGCGTAGTGGTTAAGATACTACAACATACTATGTGTCGCGGGTTCGAATCTCATACAAGACAACACTTGTGCGATCCACAAATTGTTGTTTGGAGTCTGGATATGATTTGTGTCTGTTAGCAGCTAGCAACCCGCCCTCGCTTCGCTTATAGTCGTTTTACCCGCGTAGTACCCGTTCCCGTGGGAATACCGGGATAAAATATAACCTAGTTTACGCCCTGATATTATAGCTTTCCATTGGTGAAATAATTTTTGAAGAAGATTACCCGGCACAAACAGACAGACAGATAGACACAAATTTTATAATCGCGATTTTTTTTTTTTTTTATATTTGCAAACGGTGGCAAACGAGCAAACAGTACACCTGATGGTAAGTGTTGCTGCCGCTCATGGACCTTTACAAGGCCGTTGCCTACCGCGAAGAAAGCGAAGGGAGTGTGAATGCGTGCATTGAGGCTCGGTGATACCAAGGGCACCACCAAAACCCTCCACACGCAATCACCCTCAGAAAGTTGGGCTTTTTTTAGGCATAGGTGTCGTGCAAATAACCTTGTGAGCATGATAAAAGCCTATTATTTTGACATTACAAACAGACACTCCAATTTTATTTATTGGTATAGATAGAGTGAATACTTCTTGTTCTATAGTAAATAAATATTTTCATTGTCTTTTAGTGGTTTTATATCTGATTTGTTTTACAGTATTATACAAAAGAGGGTATGCCAACTCGACATCTTGAGAATAACGTGTGTGCTGTCTGCGGCAATCAATTGCTCGTCGATGTAAATGAGGAGGGTATAATAGGTATGTGGATATAACCTTTACGATTGCCTTCTTTACTTTTAGGTAGTTTTAAAGCAAAATATTTTGGATTGGATAAATTTTATATTTTTCCAGTGTAGTAAAAGAATACGAATACAATTCAATATCTTGGCCGTGGGTATTGTAAAAGACGACTAAGGGGTATATGAATATAATATCTATGTAAGAGAAGGAAAACTCGAAATAAAAACATGCCAACACGCTTGACCAGCATGATATAGTAGGTTAATAGCCCTTCCATAGTGGAGGAGGCTCGGTCCCAGCAGAGAGATATTTATGGACTGATATAATAATTAAATTTTATACAATCTCAAGAACTTCTTTTAGAACAATCTTAAACATGTTTATTTATTCCTAACTAGCAACCCGCCCTCGCTTCGGTTTCAATCGCCTTACCCGCGTAGATCTCGTTCCCGTGGGAATACCGAGATAAAATATAGCCTATGTTACTTCCTGATGAGCTTGCCATTAATGAAATAATTCTTACATTAGTAAGGATGTTCTCTTTCATCATTAAAATAAACATTTTCCCAAAGTAAATTAGAAGAAAAATTATTTTATGTTCTTCATTGGTTTGTACATTTATATCAACTAGTCATCATGAAATATTGTATTATGCATACATGTATGAGATGAATACCGAGATAAAATATAGCCTATGTTACTCCCTGATATTATAGCTTTACATTGGTGAAAGAATTTTTGAAATCAGTCCAGTAGTTTCGAATCTTATTCAATACAAACAAACAAATCTTTCTTCTTTATAATATTAGTGTAGAAGTGTAGATATATTATTAAGTGTAATGATTTTGAACTGTAAACAAATGCATGGCAGTTTGCTAGACATACAATTAACCTTTATTTACTTATTTCGTACTCGATGATAACATAATATGTGTGATAATTTTTTGATGTAGAAAGCACATACAAGTTAACATGTGGACACGTGTTTCACGAGTTCTGTATACGTGGATGGTGCATAGTGGGCAAGAAGCAGACCTGCCCTTATTGCAAGGAGAAGGTGGATCTCAAGAGAATGTTTACCAACCCGTATCCTTTAATAAAATCTATTATCTGGTAACACTCTTTGACAAAACATTTAAATAATGCAAATTTGCTTATTTAACCATTACTAATCAGTATAGGTAAATACAACAAAATTATATAGATATTTTTTTATTGCAATTGGTGGCAAACGAGCAAACAGTACACCTGATGGTAAGTATTGCTGCCGCTCATGGAGCTTAGCAAGGCCGCTGCCTACCGCAAAGAAAGTGAAGGGAGTGTGAATCACAAAAACCCACCACACGCAAACACCCTCAGAAAGTTGTGTTTCCGGCTGTCTCAGTCACCGAACGAAGCGCAGAAACAAATTGCTACTACTCCGACGTCGATGTTCTGTTCAGTGTGGTACTACCCCGGACGGACTAGCCCGCGGCTGTAGACAAACAACTGTCAACAGTGTGGTCCTACCACTATCTAAATTAGACAAATTTATATGGGTAAACAATATGACTTTGTATGGATAAATTAGACAAATTTATATGGCTTAATAATATAAACATATATAGATAAATTATATAAATTTGTGTGAGTAAGCAATATAAATGTCTATGAATAAATTACAAAAATTTACACATGTAAACAACAAAAAATAGTCTAGGTAAATTAAACAAATTCTCTCGGGTAAACAACACCAAATGCATGACTAACAATAAAGATTGCATTCTTCAACCGCACAAAGATCTCATCATTCGATAGCAGAAAGATTGGATCTGGATTATAAGTAAATTTTGTATTATTGTTTTAAAAGGCTATTACACTACTACCAACAATAACATACTAGCACAACATATTTTTAGTACCAAATACAAAGAGGGTACCTTAGGCAAATTTGTTCTAAGTCATAGGTAATTACAGCTATGCTATGCTTGAATCCCGTTTGAAATGCGAAGTCACTAATACATTATCTCTACGATATATTCCTTAATCAAGACATCAGTTGGGATCGACCCCACATACTCTACGGCCAACTTCTAGATTGGATCAGATGGCTGGTTGCGTGGCAGCCTCTTATATTATTCCTAGCTCAAGGCATCAATTGGTTGTTCGGACTCGAATGAAATTAACTTTATCGCTTTATTGTGCTGTGTTTATATGTAAATGATATATAGATGGCGGGACAGTCGAACTGTTATGGCGGAAAACTAATGTCGGTCTAATGTGTCAACCAGGTCTGTATTTTGGAAATAATTTAAAAATCTGCAATGCAGCCTGTCAATCTTTTCAATAGATTAAGCTCAGAATCAAATTTAAAAAATGCAAAAATACTTAAAAATAAACAAAAGAGGATATAAAAATATAAGACAATTTTTATGATAAATTTATTATTTTGCTATTGACAACTGACTTGATATCTTTATTTTGTTTATTTTATTTTTATGTATACTTGACGATATTATTGCATTTGTAATTTAAGAAATAATTAATTAGTGCAATTTGGTAAAATAAAACACCTAACTCTGTTGTATGAATGAACCATTACGCTCTAAATGAGAGGTCACTACTACGCCCATTGCACAATATATTCCTTAAAAAAGATATCAGTTGGGACCGACCCCACATACTCTATGGCCAGTTCCTAAATCTGGTCAGTGGGTTGGTTTCATGGTTTCCTTTGATATTATATGTGACTCGATGCATTGGTAGATTATTCGGAATCGAAGACGAAGACTAACTTTATCGTATTTATTTCTGAACTATATAGATGTCGTGACATTAAAACTGTCATGGCGGAACAATATGCCTGCCTAATGTCAGTGTCATTCTAATAATCAATATTTGAACTATTTAATATATTTAGCAGTATTAATATTGATAATGTGTATCTTTTATGATTTATATTGAAAACCAAATGACGAATTGATTTTTTTTTTTTAATTTTTCAGTATTATACAGAAACAATGTCTTGAGTTTGAGCATATCTGATAAAGTCATTTGGTTTGCACAGTAAATTCTGTAGACTAATATATAAGTTATAAATATATCAGACTTAAAAGGTTTTAGTCTCCTACATTTCTTTTTATTCTAATTTATTTACCCAATAACGTTATTACATCCATTTATTTAATAGTTTTTATATTATTCTTATATTTCACTGTAAATATGGTGAAGTGCTGATCTCTCATGATGAGTGTCGAGGTTCGATTCCCACACAAAACAATACTCTGTGGTCCGCAATCGGTAGTAGCGGTTAGTGTTTTGATCTGTGTGTGATTTATGTTCGTTAATAATTATAGTGTTTGTAAAACTCTAGCACACGAAAGGATCAAAGTCCCAAGCGACACAAGGATTAATTCCTTAGTGTAGGGTCTAGTCTAGTCTTAAAAAAATGTTCATTATTACGCAATTTATATAAAATTGATTATTTTATATTGCGTTATATTTCGGTTTTACCACGTGTATAACTGTAGTAGAAAAGAATTAGAAAAAATCTAGTTTAAAAGAGAAATACAGTGTAGTAGTTCTGTCTGAGAATTCATTACTAAAAATTAAAACACATTTGCTAAAAATGTCAAAATGTTTGAATTTGACGTATTATGCATAACGGAACTTGTTTAAGAATTTATTACCTTATTTGAATAATCTTGCGTAAAATGTCAAATAAGTTGATTATTTGCGTAACATCTCAAATGTTATGCAAATATTTGCGCAAGATATCAAATGTGTAATTTTTATAGTGTAAATATAAAAGGCATGATTAGTAATAATATCAGTTCTGGCCTTAATATAGTGATACCTTCCTTCAGATACTGTTGTCAGTGTTAGTAATAATTATGTGCACCAAAGAAGCCTCTTTGGTTTACTTGTATAAATTTAATGATTTCTGATGTCTACGCGATTATTACACATTGTAAATAAAACTTCATTACGGATTTTATCGCGTTTGTAATTGGTTTTTGATTGCCCTATTTATGATTGTCCGCCTGTGACCATGAACGCTATAAAGTATTCGATATCTCGGGCAATCAAAAATCAAATCCAAACGTGATAAAATCCGTAAAATAGTTTTATTTACAATATTTAAATTTAATTATTTTTAACTGTAAATTGAACTTCTTTATCTAAAATGACATAGTTCCCTTACCGTATAACTTAATGGGCTTCGGAACAATCCATTAAATATTCTAAGATATTGCTTAAAACTGTCAAAATAGTACCATTATTTGAATAAATATATCGATATGGCTATAATATTACTATTGTTTTTATATTTTTCACATAGAGTTTTGTAATTTAACCAATGAAATCAGATTTCACGCTTAGCTTGACAGTTCACTCTGAAGTCATTGCTCACAAGTCTAGAGGGTCAGTGTAATATTTTTTCTTTTTCAAGGTATTACTAATAATCCGAGTAAAACCTCGACTGTAAAACCTTAATATAGCTATTATACGAGTGTTAAAAGTCTTAACTTTTAAAGGTTTTTTGCGACCAGTGTGCTTATTCTTGCATCTCGATTCCTATCCTAAATCCAATCGCAGCTCGAATTTGAGCAATTTGGTACTCTTGAAAGCGACACCAGCGCACGATTGGAATCAAATGCGGTGGAATTTTTTAAAACTAAGTAAATTCGACTCGTCGATTAAGTCTAATATTTGCTACTCCTGACGTGATTTTGACGTAGTTTGAAATAATGTTGCACAATTTCATGGTGATTTAGTTCGTTAACGTTATTAATTTAAAATAATGAAATACGGCACATTTAGTGAAAATAACAACGGCAAATGCGAAGAATTCATTCTCAATTTTGTTTAAGAGTACCAAATATAAGTTTGATGAGATTGGAATTGAATCGGGTTCGAAATTAGAATTGATTTCAAGGGTAAGCCCGCATGTCTTCAATTGCATATATATTTATTCGGCTGAATGTAATTTCTGTTAGGATTATATTAGACTATTTCTCCATAATTTATATGTCCTATTTAAACAGATAGTATTTTTACTTATTCATCGTTACTTAGCACTTGACAGATGGCGCGGTAAGAAAGTGAAAGTAATACACTTTCTATTACATGTAAGTCCAACTGTGTCCTATTTAAAGCACTTGGAATAGCTTGCCAATAAATGTGAATTAATTTCCAACTGATGTAGTCTCTTTTACAGCCCACGAATGAGTATAAAGTAAACGAGAAATTTATTACTACACATGGTTTCAACTGTGTATTATTTAAAACACTTGGAATGGCTTGCCAATAATTTTGAACACCCAACTGTGTTATTTTTTTCAGTCCACGAATGAGGAAAAAGTGAACGAGAAATTTGTGTACATAGATCCAACTGTGTTTTATTTAAGCACTTGGAATGACTTGCCAACAATTATGAAGGGCCAACTGTGTAATTTATTTTTCAGTTCACGAATAAAGAAGAAGTGAACGAGAAATATGTTATTATAGTCGATTCAACTGTGTCTTGTTGTGTTTCAAACACTTGGAATGTCTAGCCAACAATTTTCAACACCTGTATAATTTATTTAGCAGTTCGCGAATGAATTTTAATCGAACTTATTTCTCTTGCGCCAGGATTTTGTTTTTAAGAATTAGAACATAAGAAAAACATAATTATGTTATACAAATAGAATACGTTGTTTTATTGTTAAGTACATCGCTTAAAATAATTTATGACATTCACGTAACAGGCTTAAATTATAAATGAATTTTGTGATGACGGAGCAAAAATAGAATTTACAACCCTTATCTTGCCCCTTTGTGTTGTAAAAGACGACTAAGGGATATAATATGCATACGAGTATAACATCTATACAAGAGAAGGAAGACTCGAAATAAAACTACCCAACCCGTCTGACTAGTGTGGTTTAGTAAGTCAATTTGCCTTCTATTGTGGATGAAGCTCGAGCTTCACAGTAGAACGTATCTGATGATGAACTTAAAAATATACGTATTACCTAGCAGGCTAGTACGTTATATACACATAAAATAAATATTGTGTCATATTGCTTTGTGTTACTTTTTTTTTATTGCCAACGGTGGCAAACGAGCAAGCAGCACACCTGATGGTAAGTGATACTGCCGCAATGGACATTTGCAATAAATGCCAGGGGCACAGCCAGGCCGTTGCCTACCGTGAAGGAAATACTCTTCTTAAACCTCGTTTAAAGAAGGACATGTCATAGCGCTCGGGAAACACAGTAGCAGGTAGTTCATTCCAGAGCCTGCACGTACGTGGGAGAAATGATCGCTGGAAACGTATAGTTGAAGACCAAAACGTTTCCAGGTGAAATGGATGAACCCTGCTACGACGTCGAGTGGTACGTTGGTAGAATGGTGACGGTGGTACCAAGTCAAACAATTCTTCGGAGCACTCCCCAGGAAAGAGTCGGTAGAGTTACTTTAGGGGTTGTTGGCGAAAACGGGCATAAGTTTCCCAAGAGAGTGCTGCTTATTCTTCAGGTGATCCCTCTGTCTGTTTTTATGATTCCCACGTTTGCTGTTTAAAGGTTGATGACCCATTCTATGCTATGCGAGAATAGTGACACAAATAAAAATTACTGATTTTAGAGAAGGGCATTTTTAAATTGTTTTTATAAATGTTTTAGTGCATACCATAATATTTCAATGATTTATTGAGGTTGTGACTATACTGATTAATGGAAAATTCCTCAATTCACGATAAAATATCAAGGATTTTAGATATCAAGGATCATTTGGCATTCAATATTAAATTTGACATAATTTTGAGTTACGTCGATATTCTCGCAAACCAGCGAACTGCTTTCACCGACAACCCCTAAATTTTAAATGGCACCGAAGGCGCATAACATTGATTGTTTATTATTTTTCAATTAGATGTTTTGTATAAAACCTACGTCGACATTTTCCGTGTGGTGACGGAATAAGAATACAATTCACCATTCCCTTTCTTGCCGTATGTGATTAAGTGATATAATATGCAGAAAACATTTATGGAAGAATAAATATAGGTATACAGTAGAAACTCGATTAACGCGACTAATTGTTGTCGTTAGGCATCCAGATAATCGAATGTATAAAGAACCTCCTTCCGTTTGGTGCATAATTATGTAGTATGTACATATTTTTATATGTTTATTAAAAGAGGAATACAAATCCCCCGGGGAGCGCACCTCAGAGCGGCGTAACAGTTACTAATTAAAAAAATTATGAATCGCGTGGGGCGGTGATCCCGTGGGGTGCGGGCGGGTCATTCCATTTCAGACATGTTCATGCTTGTATAAATTCGATTTGTAGGTACAATAAAGTTGCGGTTGGTAGTCCGGATAATTGCGAATCCGTATAACCGGGGGCCGGATAATCGAATGATGAAAGCTATTTGACATGTAGAACTTGTTTTATGCAACATATATATTATTTTAGAGGTTACCCTAAAATTTATGGGTCTTCGGTGAAAATGAGTATTAGCGCGACACCATACTGGCAACCTTCCTCCTTATTAATACTGCCTTTCATTTGAATCGGTTAAGTTAAAATAACATATTTTTAACCGACTTCAAAAAAGGAGGAAGTTTCTGAATTCGACCGTATATATGCTTTTTTATGTTTGTTCGCGGATAACTTCGTCGTTTATGAACCGATTTTAATGATTCGTTTTTTGTTGGAAAGGGTATACTTCACAAATGGTCCCATGGTAATTTTATCAAAATCGGACCGGCGGTTTTTGAAAAATCAACAAAATTCTAAAAATATATCTACATTGGCTACATTATTGACGGCGATTTCATTTTTTACAAAAATATTTTATCATTTTGTTTTGGTGAATTGAAATTCACTATAGTAAATTGGTACGTAAAATACATTGCTATTAAAGATTGGTTGATATTTTGGTGCCTTAGTATAGAAATTTAATGAAATTACTGAGATTCGATTTGTTTTTGTGTAAATATATTCATTTATGTAATATATATATATTTGTCTGTGTATAATAAATTGTAATTATTGTACTGATTGGATAGATTGAATGTTTAAAAACAAAAAAAAACCGATTATGTGTAATATTTATTAATAATAAGTGAAATTAATAAATATTCATAAATTAATTTTCGTGTATTATTAGTACTATTAGTATTTTTTCGTGTGGTAACGGAGTAAGAATACAATTCACCACTGCCTATCTTGGCCGTGAAGTGAATGTCGTAAAAGACGACTAAGGGAATATAATATGAAACCTTATACCAACCCCTCTAACCATCGTAGAATAGTAGGTCAATTGTCCTCCCATTGTGTGTTCTGAGTCTGGATGTAATTTGTGTCTGTTAATTACATGTTTGTAAAGTCCCCCGCAAAACAAGGATTATTTTTATAGTGAATATTGTCTCAAATTAAAGCTATCAAAGACTGGCTATGATAGCAGCTTGCCTAGCATAAGTTACCTACCTATATAACATTATTTATATACGTCAGTCATACTGCTGAGCTCCACACTCCTCCCCAGTAGGAGGGTAATTGACTTATAAACATGAGATAGAGACTAGCTTAAAGATTTGATCAGTACAACCTACAACTTCTGCCGATAAACAGGATATTTGACACAAGTCTTCAGTCAACTGTCTTCTTTTATATAGCTACAAATATGAGCCAGTCTTTAGTCAACAGAATTCTTCTGTTGTATTGGCTTTTAACTATAAATATAAGCCATATCTGTGTGGTGACGGAATAAGAATACAATTCACTATATTACCTGGATGCGGTAAGACCACTAACAGATTATAATATCCATGTAATATCTATGCAAGAGAAGATTTGAGCTGAGATGATAGCACGAAGAATTAGCACGCTGAAGTGGCAATGGGCAGGCCACATCGCTCAACGAACCGACAACCGCTGGTTCTCGAGGGGCGACCACTTATCGGATGACGCTGTGTAGAATGACTAGGTGGACCGACGACCTGGTGAAAGTTGCTGGGCATCGTTGGAGTCTGCCGGCACATACACTTTGTGGCGTAACATGAGGGAAAATGGGAAATGATGATGATGATGATGTAAAGCCATTGGTGCTATTGTTGAGTTATAATTTTCTTCAATTGTTAGTTTTTTCACATCTTTAGCCTTAACTTTCTAAATGTCATGCATTTTAATATTTGTTACTCAGAAACCTAATTTTTCTGTTCAAATAGCTCATATAGCTCCAGGTACGCCATGCAACACAAGTGACGCGGCAGTGAAACGCCCTCACAATCGGTCTAACCATTTGAAAGTTTAGCAGGAACAGAGAGATAGAAAACTTAGAAACAAAAAAGATTTTTGTTTTAACTCTATGTTAACCCTACTATCAATTAAGTAAAAAAACTTGTTTTGATAATACAAAGAATCATTTTAAATTTAATTATGTGTACAGATAATATTTAAAATGCAGTAGTATTCTGGGTAAATGAAAAGCCTCTGAAAGTAATTAAAAAATGATAAGTGCCTTCAGATCTCACTATCACAGGTTTATTGTATAAGTCTACATCTTAAATAAAACTCACCTCCTTATTTCTATTATTTTCTGAAACCATTAAAATATAGTGAAAAAATTCGATTCCATATTTAAAATACTGTCAGAAAAATCCTCTAAGCTCAAGAATATTTTACATCACAAAAACAATGTAGACCAAATATTTCAGAAAATACACCCTAAAATTTAAGTTTATAATTTTAATTAAATTTCTGTGTCTGTGCGTCAAAATGTTAGGTTCAAGATGTTATAATAAGGTTGCAAATATGACCCACGGTGCGTTCGGCTTCCACAGTAGCTTAAACAGGGTCATCGGCGGTCTATGTAAGTACACATTTACTAAAGAATTATATTCGTATGAAATGCGCTCTTGATAGTTTTCTACAAGTAGACTCAAATTGGTCAGCCCTGGGTGATGAGGAACGGTTACTGCTTAAAGGAACGTACTTGTGACTTTGGTATTCAAAACTGCTACGCTTAAACAAATTGGGGTACTACTGATGCTTACTGAAGAGGGGGACGGATTTGAAAATTGTATAGAATGGGTTATGGAGTATATTTACATCGGCTGTATTCTTGCTTCGAGCTTCTTGCTCGTCTGTCACAAAAGGAAATTAAACAAGTTCTTCCCAAATCTATCAATTAATTTCTTATCTTATGGCTTCTTTATCAACTTAAAGTTGGTGTAATTGAGGACTCAATATAATTCTTTGAAGGCGGAATATGAGCACACATGCGTCTAAGCAATATGAGCACGCATGTCATGGTTTTTGAACCGCTGAATTTTTACGAAGTTAACTTGTGTATTGATTAAGAACGCCTTGTAATCACCTGTTACTTGCCCGACGGAGTCGTAAAAACAGCTAAGGAATCCCCAGGATAGAAAAAAGGACAATAGTATTAATGATTTCGGATATTTACGCGAGTATTATACATTTTAGTAAAGTTAAGTAAATTAGTTATTAAATATACAATAACTAATTTCTGTATCGGGTAGATAATTATAAATTTTCTGCAGTAACGATGACTTGTTGGACGTGAGACATCTTAGTCCACCCGTGACCATGAACGCTGTAAAGTGTTCGAAACGTCGGGTAATCAAAAATCAAATAAAAACGCGATAAAATCCGTAAAGTAGTTTTATTTAAGACAATAGTATTCTTCTGGGAAACCTATCAACACCAACTACGTTTGCCAATCCACCTGCTAAGCATGACGATTGTTGCTTTATTCTCTCAAGACAGGCCTATCCATTCATCACTCTGTAGACATCCGCTGCTTGCTTTTCGTAAGCAGGCCTATGGCCCTACGGTCCTATACCACCTGTAGTTGCCTGCGATTTTTAAAATGTTTTTGGTTCACCTAGACATGCCTAGAGTCTAATGGAGTCGAAATACTGCCATTGTGGTTTTCCATTTAATACATTCATATTTTATCCGATCTCTCATCTGAGCTGTAATACCCATCTGCAGATTTTAACCAGCCACTACTTTCTTTTTCAGCTAACCGGTTATATTATTCTGAAGACAAGGGGTACAAATGTTGCGAAAATATTCCACAAACTTCGGGTAAAAAGGTTGAACCATGGCCTAAGGCTGATCCTCCTCCACCGATGTGGCGCTGTGAGTGTCCACAAGACCCTCAACCCCCAAACTATGATCCATACAGAATAAAAGTACCCGATGTGGTTGTGCCACCCCTGCCGCCGAGTAATGCTAAGGTTAGTAGTTATTATAATTATAAATCTTTATCCAAAAGATTAAACCTTACGACATTCTACATGTCTGGTGTTTAATAGTGCGTTTGACGAAATCAGAGCCCAGCGACGTGGTAAAGTATCTAATGAAATCCAGCTTGTACTTTCTTCATCAGTGGAACGGCGTGCTGCTTACGACAACTGACCAGCCAGGCCCGGAGCAGGAGCAATATCAACAGCAACAACAGCAGCAGCAACAACAACAAGGTGGTCCAGAAACTTTTAACCAACAACATGGCACATCCGACGAATCTTCTGTCGAAAAAGTATCCTTAAAGAGCTTGATTAAGGGCTTCTTTGGTAGATGGAGAGGGAAAACTAAGGGTGAAGGCGAATCCATGATGCTTGATCACAGACAATACCCGATTTACCAATGGTAAAATGTTTTGCAAACCACATTTTACAATTTATACAATATCCAAGGAGTAATTTTTAATTTTGCTTACCAAATTTTAAAGGAATAAAATTTCGTCCAACGCACTTATCACCTGTCTTGCGTTAGTTATGAAGTGAATAGTAACGTTTTTTGACAGGAAATACCAAATGAGGACGCGGGAGAGCTGTTCAGAAACGCACAAATGAATTTTCCGTATCATTGCCAATCGAATACGTATCATATGCAAGACATGTTCCGTAACTCGACACTTGTACATCCAGATTATTGGAAGGATAAGCCAGTTAGGAAACTAACCGAAATGGTAAAAGAAACATTGCCGAAACTGGGTTATCATGGAAGGAACAAGTATAAATATGCGTTTCATGAGCCTTGGAAACCTTTGGATCGTATGGCTTTACTGGAGCAGGCTGAGAAATATGAATTAGAGCAGCTGGGTCAATCGGAGGCAAAGACTAACACGTAGAAATGGGCTCTGATTTTCAGTTGATGGTAAAATTAAAACGGTTACTTTTCCACTGTTTAATGTCGCATGGTTTATATAAATAAATTTTGATAACTCATGGTTATGTCTTTTAATTATCCTTTTGGATCGACTTTGTTAGCAATAGCTTACTATCGTTGCTTAATATTTTTGCAATAATCAATGAGCCGTTTGTTTGTCTAAATGTCTACCTTATAATATACATTTTGAAAATAATTTCAGAAATTTCACCAAAATTTAACTCCTTGATTGAACTAGGCAAATTTTTAGGACCCTAATTATACTAAAAAAAAATTTCTTCTAAAACTAGCCCATGTTAGACTGCGCAAAACTGAAAGGACCGTGTTCCGTGAAACCAGTTCCAGGACCTCCTCCATGCCCACCGCCGCCTCCAAAACCTTTTCCCTGGAACTACTTGTGGACTCTGCTGGCCTTCTTTAGCACTATGGGAGTGGTAAGTATTTCAACAAGATAGAATACGTAGCATATAAATAGAAACAACAATTAATGGTTTGACTGCACAAATGGTGTAGTGGTTAAGATACCAACCTACCGTGCCAATGTCGCAGGTTCCACTCAGGACAACATGTATGTGCGATCCACAAATTGTTGTTCCGAGTCGGGATGTAATTTGTGTCCAATGCTTAACCATATGTTTGTAAAGTCCTCCACAATAAAAGGATTATTTCCTTGATGTAGGGCATTGTCTAAAAAAATGGTAGCTTCGCCAGGATAATGTTGCGTGGAATGATCCTACTGGTGTTGCTTGTCTATACCAATAAATAAAATTGGAGTGGGTTTGTAATGTCAAAATAATAGGCTTTTTTCATGCTCACACGGTTATTTGCACGACACCTATGCCTAAAATAGCAATTAAAAAAATTTTGTTCGTCTGTCTGTCTGTCTGTCTGTCTGTTTGTTCCGGGTAATCTTCAAAACGGCTGGACCGATTTCAAAAATTCTTTCACTAATGGAAAGCTATAATATCAGGGCGTAAACTAGGCTATATTTTATGCCAGTATTCCCACGGGAACGGCAACTACGCGGGTAAAACGACTATAACCTATAACCGAAGCGAAGCGAGGGCGGGTTGCTAGTATTTAATATGCTGGTTGCATATTTTTTTTTTTAATTTTTGAAAACCTCAAGTCTATATCTATACCAATAAATAAAATTGGAGTGTCTGTTTGTAATGTCAAAATAATAGGCTTTTTTCATGCTCACACGGTTATTTGCACGACACCTATGCCTAAAATAAGATTAAAAAATTTTTTGTCTGTCTGTCTGTCTGTTTGTTCCGGGTAATCTTCAAAACGGCTGGACCGATTTCAAAAATTCTTTCACCAATGGAAAGCTATAATATCAGGGAGTAACCTAGGCTATATTTTATCCCGGTATTCCCACGGGAACGGGAACTACGCGGGTGAAACGACTAAAACCGAAGCGAAGCGAGGGCGGGTTGCTAGTCATCAATAAAAGTGAAAACGTTACTTAAACTTTTTTAAGCACCTAATGTTCAAAATCTATTTCCTACGATTCTCGGATTAATTCTCACTCGGCATCTTAGGCTCGTCGATCCGCCTAATATAATTATTTATGAATAAGATATCTGCATATCTAGATATTGATGGTATATAAGAACATTTAAAGACACGAAAAGTATATTTATTCATCTTATCAATAATCTGACGGTTCAATAGACGAGTTATATTCAAACTTTTCAATTGCCAGCTATACAAATTGTACTTATGGAAAGAAGAATGTGACAGTGCCGAAGAGAATAAACCTATATGTAAGTAGAATGTGATTATTTAACTGCTCTAATATAAAAAAAAAACCTATAAGATTAAATCAAATCGTTAGAACTGTGTAGATTCGGTGTAACAGCATCGCTGCCATTTTTTAAAGAAAATACCTACCAAGGTAACACAACATGGACTAAGGAATAAATAATTTTACTTATTGTAGGTAATTTTAATTTATTTGTACATAATGGTGATATTGTCTATAACTTTCATCCATTGTGGTTGAGGGCAGGGCTGCTCTAGTAGTTAATTCGTGATTGGGTGCCGCTTGCGGGGCGGTATCTGGTCCGTCCGTCTTTTCCATTTATTTGAAATTTGTATTATATCGTATCGGCATTATAACAATATTGGAGCTATTAATACGCATGTTCTATGTAATTTTACTTAAAAGAAATAGGTAAATCGATAAAAAATGGACAAACCCTCTGAGTTTCTTGACGCATAATCTCAGTGCGGTCACGTTCCCATTCGGTGATAATTTAAGCTAAAATTTAAGAAATGACCATATGTAAGTGCCTGCGCACGCAGAAAACGCACTAGCTTTAAATTTTGGATTTCATAATGAAATGAAAAAAAAAGTAAGTATCGCGTACGTAGTGGCAAGTCGTGGCAGATCTTCCCATCAGATAGTGTGGATGGTCATGTACAGCTTCCAGGACTCTTTTTTTAAAATCGTCCTATATTTGCGGATAGACATAGGCTAATGCTAAATAGGGAAAATTCCATCAATTGCTCGATAAAGAAATTGTATTATACATATCATTAGTTGATGACCACAAGATTCTGTAGGATTTTACTATACAGATTTTAGCCCTTGTCCATTTTTCGGTGGTTCAAGATTGATAATTATTTTTTTTAACTCATTATTGTCGTATTCAGGGCGTCCACGAGCGAAAATTAAAAGACCGTTCCATGCAAGAGACCTACCCCCTTGCGTGCAATATCTCATCATCGGTACTGGTGCAGCGGGCTGGGCCGCCTACAGAGCGATTAAGCAACATGATAAAACTGCGAAGGTATCTATACATATAAAATGCTTTATCCTGGATTACTGAACTGAAAAATCCAAAAAAAAATATATCTTTAAAAGAAAAACTCTTTTCAAAGCAGGTTCCTTTTTAAATACCTAGGAACTAAAAAACAAAAAATAATGCTTTTAGAAATTGGTGCCTCTTATATACCACTACCTAACTTATACGAACTTCTGCCTAAGATTTTTTAGTTATTATTTGCTTATAGTTCCTCATCGTCTTATGAAGATGGTTTTTCTTTTTACTAAAAATATTTCCTTTTTTTCCATTTAGTCATCTTCAAAGCGAGAGAGAAGCGATTTTACGAAGTGCGCTTCGAATTTTAAATAAATTACGAAGTGCTCACTGAATTTAGGGCAAATTACAATTTTGGATGATGTTCAAAATTGTAATTTCTCTAAATTCTACTTCTTGTTAAACATGTTCATTATCCCAAGGCAATTGTTCTAAGTAAATAAGTAATATCCGAGAAAAAAAGATTCATTTGGTTTTCCAGGTGTTCTTTATAACGAAGGAAGACGTGTTACCGTATCAACGACCACCGATGTCGAAGTGGATGTGGTGGAATCCTGAACCGCCCGATATGAAAAAGCTGAGTTACGTCGATTATGAACTGAGGAGACATACGTAAACTAGCTTTTTTATTTTGACCCACACTAAAGAACAAACCGTTTGAAAATTTTTTTTTACAGATTCACGGTTCATAGTTAAGGTCAGCTTACTCCAAAAAACGTAATTTTTTTCAATACATTTTATTTATAGTACAAAACATGTTGAGTAATCAATTTTTTTACATATGAAAGCACATATATGAAATTACTGGAAAAAATATTTTTTTTTTTCAAAATGGCGGTCCTGAAAATGGCTGCTGAAACTCATCTGATTCGTAAATGGATGACATCATTTCTTGGAAAAGAATTATCTGAAAGCAAAAAACAAAACGGTTTCATGTTCTGTATCGAATTGGCTATGGCCTCGAGCAGAATGAAACATTTTCAATGAAAAAAAAAAACAAAATGGCGGACATTTGAATTTTTTTTACCCTTTTTTTCACTTTTAATTGTTTATAACTTTTTAAATAATAATGAATATTTCTGGTTCTGCTTGAGGCCATAGCCAGACATCTATAGAGTAAAATGCCGTTTGGTTCATATCGATAAGTGCAATAGTTTTGAAATGAGAGTGTCATTCATGCGAAAAAACGTGGTTCGGAGAAAAAACAGTTCAAAGTTTTTATTCGTGAAAAATCGTAAAAAAGTGAATTTTACTCACATATCCATTCCAGCTTCATACACAACTTATTCTTTTTTTGTCCATGATCAATTTTGAGAGCACACAAACGAAAAATTTACCGACGCGCGCGCTCCCCACTCTTTTATATCTGCTTCTCGGTCTTCCTGACCTTCGGGAATAATTCTATACTATTTCTACAAGTATACAGTAGCAATTTATGAAAAAAAAATTTCGATTTTTTCAAAATTGTTTGGAGTAACCTGGCCTTAAGAGAGACGATGGTCCTTTCGTTCCTGATTAGACCAGATCCCACAAGCGGCACTCCATCACGAGTTAACCAGTAGTCCATTTTTATTTTACTTAGTTGCCACACATCCTTACTAATATTATAAATGCGAAAGTATGTTTGTTTGTTACGCTTTCACGTTTAAACTACCGAACCGATTTCAAAAATTCTTTCACCAATGGAAAGCTATAATATCAGCGAGTAATATAGCTTATATTTTATCCCGGTATTCCCACAGGAACAGGAACTACGCGGGTAAGACGACTGAAACTGAAGCGAAGAGAGGCCAGGTTGCTAGTCTATACCAATAAATAAAATTGGAGTGTCTGTTTGTAATATCAAAATAATAGGCTTTTTTCATGCTCACACGGTTATTTGCACACCTATGCCTAAAATAGCAATTAAAAATTTTTGTCTGTCTGTTTGTTCCGGGTAATCTTCAAAACGCCTGGACCGATTTCAAAAATTCTTTCACCAATGGAAAGCTATAATATCAGGACGTAAACTAGGCTATATTTTATCCCGGTATTCCCACGGGAACGGGAACTACGCGGGTAAAACGACTATAACCTATAACCGAAGCGAAGCGAGGGCGGGTTGCTAGTAACTAATAAAGCAGCAACATTATTCTATTCTTGTTCTAATTATTTAGGGTCGCAACATGTACTCTCCCTCCATCGTACATATTGTAAAAATTTTGACAATAGTTTTACGACCGCCCGCCTGCCAGGCGTTAAATTTCATTGAAAATGTATTTTTTTGAAGATTTATCAGATGAAGGTGGCCTAGATCTATGTAAAGCTCTTAGTCGTCTTTTAAGACAAGTAATGTAAGGGTTGGTAGTATACGTAGCCGCTACCACACAACAGAACCCATGGGACTACACTAGCCCGACATAATTTGATAGTCACACAATTAGTTGTGGTAGGAGCACACTGTCGACAGGCTGTCTACAGCCACGGGCTGGTCCGTACGGGGTAATACCACACACTCTCAGAAAATCGTCGTCTGAGGAGTAGCAATTTGTTATTGTGCTTCGTTCGGTGAGCAAGAGAGCCGGTAACCCAACTTTCCGAGGATATTTGCGTGTGTTCGGTTTTGGTGATGCCTTTAGTATCACCGATATCCTTGCACGCATTCTCGCTCCCTTCACTGTCTTCACGGTAGGCAGCGGCCTAGCAAAGATCCATCAGCGACAGCATTACTTACCATCAGGCGTACTGTTTGCTCGTTTGCAAAAAAAAAAAAAAAGAATCTTACGGAGAACTTTGCCCGATCCCAGAAGGGGTCAGCTCAAATACTTTTATTATTATTTAAATAATTTGTAGTATGACCACACCAAATTCTCTGAATTGTTGATTGCGATTATCTTAAATAATATTAGTAAAGTTGTAATAAAAACATGTTTTATTTGAGAATTATATTAAAATATAGCGTGGTTTTAAGAGAATTTGTGACTGGAGTTATTACTAGCTATGTTGTATGCTTTTATTTAAAAGAAGTTAAAAAATATTAATAATATTGACAAACCCTCCGCCGGATTTTCTCAGTGTGGTCGCGTTCTGATCGGTGGTAATTTAAAATAAAATGTAAAAAATGTCAATATGTAAATACCCCCGCGGGATTTATGCATAATTAATGATTTGAATTTAATTGGGAAATTCCACATAAATCTCTATGCCGACGTATCAGCGTGATTTCATCATCACCGCCATCTCGGCTTATATACGTCCCTCTGCTGGACCTCCTATTATTGAAGAGGATTGTCCTCAACAATAAGAGGACAATTGACCTACCACAACACGCTAGTGTTAATTATAATATGCATATTTATTGGTTGGGTTTTATGCATATTATGTCCCTTAATCATCTTTTACGACAGTCACGGTGAAGATATGATTGGTGAATTGTATTCGTACTTCATCGTCACACAAAAAGCAACGTGATTTAATAGGTTTATTTCCCTTCCATTGTCGAAGAGGCTCAAGCCCAGCAGTGAGACGTATATGAACTAAAATAATGCTGTTGATAAGTATTGATATGTCTTTCTGTCAGGATGTATCTAGCTGAATGCGCTGATTACCTGGATCCAGTGAAGTTCTACCGCAAGAAGGTTGGTCCGGCGGTGTCAGTGGCAACTGGTTGGTGCGTACAGCGCGTGGACGCGGATGACCACGTGGCTTACGTAAACACCATGACTGGAGAGCAGCCTATCTATTACGAGAGGTGTCTACTTGCGCCAGGTAGACCTTCAAGAACCTTTTATTGCTTTTGAACTTTTTAATATCGACTACCGCCCATACACCTCAGTAATATAAGGCCTTCAGTTAAGCTGCTTTCAATCTTGAGAAAAGAGTTCTATAAATACCCCTTTTAAAGAAAAACCGTTCTGACCAAACAGCAGCAGGTAGTTGCTTAATTTAGTCCGTCACCCGCGGAGCGGCTGACCGCGCGACGGCGTCCGACGTCCCGGGATAGGGATGTTGAGAGGTGAGGGTATCCGAAAGGGTATTCCGTCGGGCCGACCAGTGACGACAAGTCACCCTGCTCCGGTGGTCGGCCTAACGAGGAAGGTGACGTGGGTACGGGTGGGTTATGGTCCCGCGCGCTTTCCTTTCCTGGCGCTGGACGGAATGGACCGCATGTGCGCTTACCATAGCCCACCCATAAAAAAAAGGAGATAGTTGCTTCCATTCTGTACGTGCGTGGGAGAAATTAATATGATGAAAACCTGTGGTACCACCCATCCCTATCTCGCATGTGTTTTTAAGTACCAATGTATATCATCACTTAGGCAGGGTTCACACGGCATTGTCCTGCATGTTTTCTTTGTATTTGTTATTTTAACGTACAATCACCGGGGGTGTTCAATTGTTCATACGGTAGATTTGCATTCGTGTAAAAACGAATCGCCGCAGTCTTCACATAGTTGTATAAAAAGTTATAAACATCGTGCCGTGTGAACGCGACAGAGCTATACTATGCGCCACTGCTAGCCGAATACGTTAAAGTTCATTCGATTTGCTTGACAAGTGCGTTGAGTATTCGTTTAAACGCATAAGCGGTGTACAATTTTTTGCAGTACAATCGACATGCGAATGGTTTTTACAATGTATGTATCACTATTTATTCGTTAAGACGTATACTGCAAATAAACGTGCAGGACAATGCCGTGTGAACCAGGCCTTAAAGAAAAAGAAATCTAGAAGTAAAATCTTATGTCAACCCATCTGGACCGTATGGTTTTATTTCATTATGAACATGGGGTTACCCGAAGCCGATGTAATCGCCACGCTTAGCAGGCGGTTCGAATATCGCAATAGCTGATATAAGATTCTACGCGCTACTGACGATTTTACTTGTCATCCCTTATCGGAGTTCATAACTTACCCGGCAATGTAAAGCATGATGATACATGGTATTTTTAACCTGTTTATTTCTCGAGATTTATTAATTTTTCAGGTTCTAAAGCTAAAAATCTACATCTTATCAAATCGGCGCCAAAGTCGGTGCGTGAACGTGTCTGCACGCTGCGTACCATCAGGGACTTAGAAATTGCATACAGGTATCTGTCATGATTTTGGAATTTTGGTGGGAAAATGAAAATGTCTTTTGGCGTTCCTAAATTTCATTCAATAATTGTTTTACAGTAATGTATTGCATAATTTTGCTGGTATTTCATTTAATGTAATACAGAGAAAGTGCTAAAGTCAGAAGAAATTAGTACTGATGTTTAGCTGAACTAGCGATGGGGAGCATATTGAGGCAGATTATGACGGCCCTTTCACCACTACCCACCTGGGCGGGGTCTGATCAGACCAAAGTCTATGGGCGTATATGTAACAATCACGCGAACCAAACGTGTATGCCAATTTTCAGACCGATGGCTCCAGTGGCAATAAGTAAAATATTTATTACTAGCAGCGCCCTGCGGTTTCACCCGCAGTTCCTTTGTCCGTGGGAATATCGGGATAAATTATAGCCTATGTGTTATTCTGATATGTAAGCTATATTATTGTGAAGTTTCATCAAAATCCATTCGGTAGTTTTTGCGTGAAAGAGCAACAAACATCTTCACATCCTCACATACAAACTTTCGCGTTTATAATATTAGTGGGATAAAGTACCCGGCGATGAAATGCAAAGGAAGTTAAATAAAATCCTTTAATAAAAAAGTAATTATATTTTTATTGTTTGCAGGAAGGTGAAAGAAGCTAAGCACGTCGTGATCATAGGTGGTGGACCGCTCGCCACTGAATTGTCATACCATCTCGGACGAATGAGTTAGTTCCACAGATATGGCATGTTGACTAAGATGCTAAGTGTCGCTGGTTCGATTCGATTTAGTGAAGGGTGGGAAGGGTGCCATTTCATCATCATCATCATCATATCAGCTTATATAAGTTCCACTGCTAGGCTCGACCCTCCATCACAGTAAAAGAGAAATTGACCTACTATACCACGTCGATCAAACGTTGGTATAGGGTTAACTTCAAGGTCTCCTTCTCTCACATAGATGTTATAAGCATATTATATCCCTAGTCGACTTTTATGACATACACAGGCTGCGTCATCACACATAAATATGTTATATACAGTACTTAGTAAATATGTTGTGTACAATTTTATAATAAAAAGAATAGACCAACCCGCTGAATTTCTTGCCAGATCTTCTCAGTAACGGTCACTTTTCGATCCGGTGGTAGTTTATTGCATCAATTTAACTAAGTTAAAATTGCCAATAGGTATGTAAGTGCCCTCGGGGCTTATACATCCGCCTCATATACGTCCTACTGCTGGACTCGAGCCTCCTAATTAATGGAAGCGCAATTGATCTACTGAGAAACTACTACTCTCTGATTTTATTTCAAATTTTCCTTCTCTTGCATACGTGGTGCATACTTATTGGTGGTAGGACCACACTGTAGACAGTCTTTTGTCTGCAGTCGCGGGCCGGTCCGTCCGGGGCAGTACCACACTCTCGCAAAAGATCGACGTTTGAGTAGTAGCAATTTGCTGCTGCACTTCGTTCGGTGAGCGAGAGAGCCGGGAGCCCAACTTTCTGGGTGTGTTTGTGTGTGGCGGGTTTTGGTGAGGCCTGAAACCTGCGGTGGTGAGGTCTTGGTCGGGGTATTGAGCGTGAGGGACTGGCATGGTGTACAGGGAGACCCGATGGGAATGGTCACCGCCGGCCACCTGCCGGTCAGCAGGGGACCCGAACCCAGGATCATCCTCCCTGGGAGGCTGTCCCACCAACCGGCGAAAATCCCGTTGGGTAGTCGTCGTGCCGGTGTGGGAAACCGGAGTGGACCTCGGCGGCTACGCACGGGGGGGCATCGGGGGCCCTTCCGTGCTTCATGTTCCTCACAAAACTCACTCCTCGACCATGCACTATGCCCCGCCTTTTTTTTTTTTTTTGGTATCACCGAACTCCGTTATACACATTCACACTCCCTTCCTCCTCTTCTTAAATTAAAAATTATGGCCAAAAAAGTTAAAAAGAGACTATTTTCTACGGCGGTCCCCTTATCCACATTTGATGTGGATTTTTGCAATATCAGGGGTTTACATAGCAATCTCGACGCCGTCCACCATCACCTCGAGACGGCGCGGCCTGCCTTACTCTTTTTAACGGAGACGCAGATAGGTGCTCCGGATGACATTTCGTACCTAAATTACCCAGGCTACGAGTTGGAGCATACCTTCCGTCGTAAAGCCGGGGTGTGCGTATTCATCCGAGGTGATATCTGCTGTCGCCGGCTTCGGGCCCTCGAACATGGTGACTTGTCAATCCTGTGGCTACGCGTAGACTATGGAGGGCTTACCCGCATCTACGCATGCCTCTACAGGTCCCATGGCAGTGATCCGGGGTCAATTCAATTATTTGAGAACGTCCAATGGGGGATTGACGAAATATTGGAGCAGTGTCCATCAGCGGAGGTGGTGGTTCTTGGAGACTTCAACGCTCATCATAAAGAGTGGCTGGGGTCCCGAACCACTGACCTCCAGGGTGGACATCTCTTCAATATGGTCTCGGCCTATGGTCTCTCACAACTGGTGACACAGCCCACCCGTATCCCAGATATTGAGAGCCATGAGTCTTCTTTACTGGATCTTCTGCTGACTACACACCAGCACGGATATCAGGTAGTGGTTGAAGCCCCTCTTGGGTCTTCTGACCACTGCTTGGTTCGTAGCAGTGCCCCTGTTGTAAGGCCTAGTCGTTCTAAGGCGACTGGGACTCGCAGAGTCTGGCAATATAAGTCAGCAGATTGGGATGGACTGCGCGAGTTTTACGCATCCTACCCATGGAAGCGGTTTTGCTTCGCCTCTGGGGATCCTGGCGTCTGTGCGGACTGCGTTACCGAAACGGTTATTACGGGGATGGAATTATTCATCCCCAACACCAAAATACCCGTCGGTGGCCGCAGCCGACCCTGGTTTAACAAAACCTGCAGGACGGCTGCATGCCAGAAACAGTCCGCATATCAGGCCTGGAATAGGGCCAAAAAATGCCAGGACCCGAACGCCAAAGAGGTGAAGCGGAAATTTAACGCCGCCTCCAGATCTAGTAAGAAAGCTATTGCCAGAGCCAAGGCGGAACATGTTGCCAGAATTGGCGAGCGATTGCAAAGCTACCCCGCTGGGAGTCGTGCATTCTGGTCGCTCGCCAAGGCTGCCCAAGGCAACTTCTGCCAGCCCAATCTCCCACCACTGCAGAAACATGATGGTAGTCTGGCCCACAGCGCAAAGGAGAAGGCCGATCTTCTAGGTCAATTCTTTGCCTGTAACTTGACTTTGGATGCCGGAGCTGCCACACCACCTACCATCCCACGGTGTGAAAGCTCACTGCCCGAAATCTGCATCACGCAGCGAGCGGTTAGGCGGCAGCTGCGGCTTTTACACGTCCATAAGTCGAGTGGGCCGGATGGCATCCCTGCAGTGGTACTAAAGACGTGCGCCCCTGAATTGACTCCCATCCTCACGCGCCTATACCGACTTTCCTAGCTACTAATAGGGTTCCGTCTTCGTGGAAGGTAACCCATGTCCACCCGATCCCTAAAAAGGGAGACCGGTCTGACCCATCGAATTACAGGCCAATTGCGATAACATCCTTGCTCTCCAAGATAATGGAGAAGGTTATAAACCGCCAGCTTCTGCAGTACCTTGAGGATCGCCAGCTTATCAGTGATCGCCAATACGGCTTTCGTCATGGTCGGTCGGCTGGTGTACCTCACTCACCGTTGGGCAGAGGCCTTGGAGGGCAAGGGTGAGGCGCTGGCGTTCAGCCTAGATATCACAAAGGCGTTCGATAGGGTCTGGCACAGGGCACTTCTATCGAAGCTGCCATCATACGGAATCCCCGAGGGACTCTGTAATTGGATCGCCAGCTTTTTGGATGGTCGGAGTATAAAAGTCGTCGTAGATGGCTCCTGCTCTGATACCATGACCATTAATGCTGGTGTACCACAAGGCACGGTGCTCTCCCCGACGTTGTTTATCCTGCATATCAATGACATGCTCTCTATCGAGAGTATGCGTTGCTATGCGGATGACAGTACGGGTGATGAGCGGTACACCGAGCAACGGAATATCCCTCGGAGTACTCAGGAAAGAAGGGTTCAACTGGTGTTTGAAGTCGAGCGCTCTCTGGGGCGGGCCTCGGAATGGGGTGAACTGAACCTAGTCCAGTTCAACCCCACAAAGATACAAGTTTGTGCATTCACTGCACAGAAGGACCCGTTTGTCATGGCGCCACAGTTCCAAGGAGTAACTCTCCCAATTTCTAAGAGTATTGGGATTCTCGGCATCAAAATATCGAGCAAAGTCCAGTTTGGGAGTCATTTGGAGGACAAAGCCAAATTGGCAAGCAAAAAGTTGGGCGTCCTGAACAGAGCCAGGCGGTACTTCACACCGAGACAGCGTCTTGTGCTATACAAAGCACAAGTTCGTCCTCATGTGGAGTACTGCTCACATCTCTGGGCAGGTGCGCCCAAATATCAGCTAGACCCACTTGACTCCCTGCAAAGACGGGCTGTTCGATTCGTCGGGGATCCCAATCTTACGGACAGATTGGAGTCGCTGGAGCAGCGGAGAGACTTTGGGTCACTCTGTGTACTCTACCGACTCTTTCACGGGGAGTGCTCCGAGGAACTGTTTGACTTGGTACCACCGTCACCATTCTAACAACGTACCACTCGACATCGTAGCAGGGTTTATCCATTTCACCTGGCAACGTTATGGTCTTCAACTGTACGTTTCCAGCGATCATTTCTCCCACGTACGTGCAATCTCTGGAATGAACTACCTGCTACTGTGTTTTCCGAGCGCTATGACATGTCCTTCTTTAAACGAGGTTTAAGAAGAGTATTTCCTTCACGGTAGGCAGCGGCCCTGCTATGCCCCTGGTATTGCAAAGGTCCATGTGCAGCAGTTTCACTTACCATCAGGTGTGCTGCTTGCTCGTTTGCCATCGTTGGCAATAAAAAAAATAAAAAAACGTGGTATCTGCATATTATATCCCTTAGTCATCTTTTATGATACCCGCGGGCAAGAAAGGGCATGGTGAATTGTATTCTTACTCCTTCATCACACGGAAACCACGGCCGTATACATAATGATTTTGAATTTGAAAATTTGATTTATTCCTACAGAAAAAGCACGTAATCGGACCGATGATTCTGAGGAAGACACTCAGTTTGTACACATATATAAAGATAAGGGGTTACTAAGTGGTCTTCTACCTCAGTATCTGGGAGAGTGGGCTGCTGAAAGACTTCGTTGCCAAGGTGTTAAGCTCATGCCTAAAAGTAAGTACAAGTTCACACGTTAACACCAAAGTTAACTCGTGATCGGGTTCATCTTGAGGAATCTGGTCCAGCCATATTTTTGTAATTTTTGTATTGTATTTTGAAAATGTCATATGTAACTGTTTGGAAGGGCATGACACTGGAACTAATACTTAATAAATTAATGCTACACCTTTATACGGCTGCACCGATTTTGATGATGATGATTTTATTTGGGTGTTCAGGTGGATTCGAGAATGGTTTATATTAATAACTAGCTTTTGCCCGCGACTTCGTCCGCGTAGACTACAGAATAAATCACCCTATGCACCATATCTTCTGTTTTTTTAACGAAATTAAATGATACGTGGCTTAGATTTTAAGATGGACCCCCAAACTACCAAAATTGTGAAAATTGTATCGAAATCCATTCAGTGGTTTTTGTGTTATGCCATAACATACAGATTGAAAGACACCAAAATTCTAAAACCATTGTAAAGGGGTAAGGCTATTTTTTGAGTTTATACCAAACTTATAGTACCTCTTTATAAACTACATTAGCGGTTCTGCCCTCAGGTGCTAAGATGACCAGACTGCTAGGAGAGCTCACTCTCGAGCAAGCCACGTAAAACTGACCGTGCGAGAAGCAGTCTACCCTAAGATCAATTCCTGCTGTTTTTAGTGACTGACCCTGAGACTTATTAATCGTCATTGCGAAACAGACCTTAAGAGGGAACTGCAGCCTTTTAAACTCGAATGGGTACTCCGATGGTATAAGTGGTATCCGTGGTATATACACCGATTCACCTCGAGCACAGCCAGTAATTACAATGGCCTCTACTAAGTTTTTATGTAAGGCTTTCACACGCAACCTGGTCCCATTGTACAACTTAGGCGGATTGAGGTTTCGGAGTAGCATTACTGGAGCACCCACTTTGAGGATAAGTGTGTGAACCGGTAGACCAGGTGGGTTGAGTGCATTTAAGAACTCCACAGGATAGTGTATAGCATCATCCGTATGCACTACAGTGTCCACAGACTTGTACTTGTATTCTACACCTTCGAATGACTTTAACAAAGTGTCATTAATAACTGAAGCCTGATCGTTCTTAGGTGTCAAAATCGCACGTTCACACAGCCACTCCATGGATTTGTTGTGTAGGTTGTGAACATCTGGATATATTCGGGCTATTAGGTCATCAACGGTCGGTACAAGTGAGGCAAGATCTGATGGAATTGTAATCTTGCCATCAGTTTCTGGATATTCTCCATTTCCTATTTTAAGAAGAAGATCGGAGAATTGTCCAGCGCAAACATCACTCTTCAGGTGCACCCGCATATTTTTTTTAAGGTGAAGCTTTTTGATTAGGGGCCAAAGACTTGATGCCTTAATGCAAGCCTTAACTTCGTCAGCTCGAGTTCCCCTCGGCACTACCGGCAGAGTCTGATGGAAGTCTCCAGCTAACAACACAGTGACTCCACCCATCATGTCATCGTTCCCTCTAATATCTTTTAGTGTTCTGTTTAGCGCTTCAAAACCTCCCCTTATGCGCCATTGTGCTCTCGTCCCAAACTATGAGTTTACAATCACGCAGCACTTGGGCCGCATTACTCTGTTTTGAGATATTGCACAGTGGAGTTTCCACATGGATAAGGTTTAGTGGCAGCTTGAAAGCAGCGTGAGCTGTCTTGCCTCCCTCCAACAGTGTTGCTGCGATTCCTGACGATGCGACAGCTAAGGCAATGCTACGATTACTCCTAACTTTTGCCAATAGCAAATTGATAAGGAATGTTTTACCAGTGCCACCAGGAGCATCCAGGAAAAAAATTTGCCCTATTCCTTTTTCAATATTGCCAAGGATCTTCTGGTAAACGTAAAGCTGTTCATCCGTCAGTAACTCCTCATTGCATGACACCACCTCTCCTAGGGCGCATAGATCATAATTGGTCTCCCTCAGATATTCTCTATTGTCCAAAGTTGCTGCAGATCTTTTTGGCTGAGGTAATCCGTACTGTGCCAAGTTTTGTCCTGCTTGAGCTAATACTGCATCCTCAATCAAAATCAAACATCTGTTATACACCTCGTCAGTAAGGTGTACAACAGATACACAATCTTGCAACTCTCTTTCCAGTTGCCGTTTAATGTCTTCTGAGAGACTCTCTTTGTATTTCTCCCAAAGGCTTAAAGGATCAGAGAGTTGACAGAAAACTAACATTATTGTAAATAGCTCTCGCAATTTGAGAGGAGAATCGCATAATGCAGCTTCCTCTAAAGTGGTGTCCCAATGCTTGTCGTCTTCCAGCAGACCAAGTGCCTTACACGCAGATTGAAATGTTGGATGGAGGATACCATTCACAGTCTTTAAGTCCTCAAAGGATGTCGGTCCTCTAACCTCATGGAGCAAAAGGCGTACGTGGTAGCACTCGGTGTTGTTTGGATGAATCGTATAGACCCTGCCCAGAGCGTGCACTTTTTTCACTCCGGGCCAGCCCTCAACATCTTTCCCTTTTTTCCTCCTTGAAAATTTTTTGCTGTTCCATAGTAAGAAGGGACTTCGGAGTACTGCAGAGTTTTAGCGAAATTGTCTGTTTTGCAGATTTCAAAAAAGCCTAGGAGCGTTGTCTGTGCTGGATTATTTATCTTTTCTGACAAATTATTTGAGGTGAAGTATATTCGCTGACCGTTTTCAAGATGAACAGCGAGGTGTACGACAGGGGGAACCTTTCATGAATGGGGAAGCTTAAGATCCTCCAAACTGCTTCGGAACTGCTTATGTACCGGCCGCTTTCGTAGATTTTTACCTCATCTTTCTCATTCTCTAGAGTAAAGGCCGCTTGATCACTGCCCTTGTTCACGTACTTACAAATATATTTGATAGATTTAACAGAATTGCAGTACTCCACAATAATATGAGCATTGAAAGTACGTGACAGGACAGGATTGTAAGGCACCACCCAGCGGTTGTCCAACTCTATTTCATTAATTTTTATTGTGTTACCACCGTCAGCTGGAGACATTTTGAGTCATTTGACGTAGGAGCATTAAAACGACCCCTGTGACTCTCCGGCGGTTTCTTCTCAGCATTAATGACTACTTTAAATGGTTTAGACGTTTCAGGCATCTTGTCCAGGGCGATCTTCAAGTCTCTTACATAAGTATTAAACGTATGTAGCATTCTCTGCAGTTACTTGACTAAGCCGGGTTTTACTTCGGGAAAGATACTGCACCTCAATTGTACTTCCCTGTCATCTTCGCCAACAAAATATATTTGTAAAAATTGTGGTTCCTTTTGAGGAGCTGGCAGCAAGCTTCCCACCAAATGGTATACCTGGCCCTGAACTTTAAAAGTTGGCATAAAACCGTCTTTTATTATCTGTTTCGCTCCGAAAGAAGTTATTTGAAAACAACTATTATATTTACGAATACGGTTCATGAAATGGTCGTGTTCTGGATGTATATCCATTATCAAACTATAGAGAGGCTCAGGTAGCTGTTCATAAGGCGGGAGCTGCACCTTACCAGCACTGCAGCACATGCCGGGTGGCTCCTCCTTCCACTTGAGAGCATTACACCAATGGCACTTGTTGTTCATGGTACCCAAGGATACAGTACTGTCCGTCTCATACTCTATATCAAGATCATAGGCCATGCCGGAGTGAGCCTTGGTTTTCCAGGAGCGTCCTTTCCTTTGTACTCGTCTTCCAGGATTATTTTGCTCATAAAGAGACTGTGCCGCCCTGTGTACCTCAGGGTGAGTTTTCTGGTATCTGGCCACGGCAGCACGGTGAACTGCTGGGTTTGTTTGCGCATATTTTTTTGAAGCGTTTTGAATTTGTTTTTTCCGAGTAGCGTCGGTGCATCTGGCACGACGTTTCTTGGAGCATTTAGTAGGAAAGATAAGAGATTGATACTGAGATACGTCATGATCTGGTTCTAATATGGGCGGTGAATTAGTAGGCACTTCATTTCTTCTCGTAGTAATCTTCTTTGCAACGACGGGGAGAAGTGAAGAAGGGGAGGCGGTCTCGGCCATTGTCGCAGTCACTTCACTACGGACGTAAACATCGAAATGGCCACGTGACAGATCATGTGTAAAGCGTAGTCGTCCCACAGGGTTACCTGTAGTACCAAAACTCATATACAGTTCACCGTTTCGGTAAACTTCAAAGACCCATGGAAAGAGTTGCCCTGCCGCTTCCAGCTCACATAAACTACCATAAGTAAAATGGCGTGACATGTCAATGCGGTATTCAGCGGCACTGAAGTAATTGTCCCCGTTACTGTCATGTGACATAATGGCAAACGATTCCCAGTTGTCCACCACATAGTGTACGATTTGCTCGCGCACCTCCCTGGCCATCACCTGTGTATCATACAATATATAGGAGATGGCCCGAAACAGACAGGCTCCGCCTCCAATTATAGGAACTACGGTGTGAGGGATCATAGCCCCATCAATTTGCAATGTTTCAACAGTCATTGTGATAGATAATAAACAAAATCTACTCAAATAACCAACAAAAACTATGTACTTAAGTTATGCACTTACAAATTTAAGCTAATTAAATAGTATTATAAACATAGAAAAGTAAAAAAAAATCAAAAAATATATTGTAAAATGATTAGAAAAGAAAAGCAATTGGAAATTTTTTTTTTTAAAGATTAACAAAGAACTTTGTGAAAAATAAGAATACTTTGAAAATTAATTTGAAAAAAAAAATTAAATATATAGTATTATAAAGTTAATGAAAGAAAAAAAAATAGAAAAATATTCGAAAATGATTAAGAAAAAACAATTTGAAAAAGAATAGTTTTGTTTTTAAATATTAGCAAAACAATTTGCAAAAGATAAGAATATTTTGAAAAGCAAAGTTATGCACTAAGGAATCAAGGCAATTAAAATACTAGTATCATAAACTTAATAAAATAAAAAAAAATGGGAAACAATATTTGGAAATGATTAGAAAAGCAATTTGGAAAAGAATAGATTTTTTTGGAAAAGATTAGCAAAACAATTTTTAAAAGATAAGAAAGAATATTTTGAAAAGCAAAGAATTGTGCTGAAAAGCACTGTTTTTAAAAGATAGTGTTGCACTGAAAAGTACAGTTTACTTGTATGGTATAATCTATCGCAGCGTTTGCGCTGGACGTGTTATTAAGACCCAGGTTGCAATTATAATGTGTGGGGCCGTGTTTTTTTTTATGTGTATTTAGCTGTTGGTGGCAGATGACCTTGACAGCTTAACGCGGGCAATGGGCGAGCGGAAGGCTCTCAACCCGGTAAGTAAGTTAAGCGAACATCGCCCGAGGGTTCCCCCTGTGGGGAACGGACCTCGGCTCGGGGCGTCGCTGAAAGCAAAGTGGGCGTGGCCACGTTTAGGTTAATGATTTTTACGCGGCGCGGTTTTCTACCTCGTCGGCTAGGCCGATACCGCGGAGTTTTATGTGTTATCGCTGCGCGAGCTGTGTAGACCCTTTCTTGGGCGATCGTAATGGCATCATCCCCTTCTTCAAGGAGATGACGGGGTCGTCGGACCGCGGATATTTTTGAGGGGACGTAGTTTACCGCCCCAACCACTAGTGGATTGGGGTGAGTCATGGCAGAGTCAAAATAGCGCTGGGAGCAACGCTTCATATACTGCCTGATGGTCGGCAATTCGAGGTCGATGTGTAGATCGACATTACGAACGAACCACGGTGCTCCCGTTGCCCGTCGCATGAATCTATTTTGTAGTGTTTGTAACCTGTGGATCCTGTTTGGCCTAACGTGCGCGAACACTACACTGGCATACGTCATGATCGGCCGTATGCAGGTAGTGTATAATCGGACTTTTATGGGGCCGTTTTTTTTTTTGTATCTACACCATCCCGTAGGGGATGGGATTGGCAGTATCAGGGCTGAGCCCTCTGACTGCGGTTGCTTGCGCCGTGGCTAAATAGCCACGTGTCCTTGGGATTAATTGACCGTGGTCCCTACCACTCTTCACGCCCGGAGGCGGTCAGCCCGAGCCGGATGAGACCCCCGGTGACCCCGGGGGAGGTCCAGCTCCGAGCGACCAGCGACTACCGGGGACTTTACGTGGGAGGGACCTACGGATACGGCATCAAATGACTGTTTGGATAGTGGCAACTGTATGTATAATTTTTGCGGCCTCACGCCGAGACCGGTGACCCCAAGCATGATGCGTGTATTATAATAATAATACACGCAGATGCAAAGGGGGCAGCGGCCGCGGCGTCGGTCACACAACGGGTCATCCGCACGGTTGTGAGCCGCGAGGGAGTGGTCTCGTTGGGATTACGAGCCTGGGATAACGGAAGGAATGGGAAATTTGGAAGGTAGGAGATGGTTCTGCTATCCTAGGAGGGCAGGCTGGAAGAAGTTGTTTAGCTGCTGATGTTAGCATCTGGCGAAGTCCCTGGGAAAGGGACGTTCGCCAGGGTGGAGATCCGGAGGGCGGGCGTGCAGCGGGGCGATTCCACGTAAGTGGTCCCATTTTGATGCATCGGCCCTGGCAAACATATTGGTTGCCAGGGATCGTGCGAAGTCCTGCAGGTTCTCCATTCGTAAGTCTCTGTGGAGAGTGGTATTGCGGACGATGTAGGGCGCTGTTGTGACTGCGCGAAGCGACAGGTTTTGCTGCGCTTGGAGGCGCTTGGCGTTGTGAGCGCTTAACAGCCCGTACCAAGCTGGGGCTGCATAGGTTAAGATGGGACGTATGTACAACTTGTAGACTCCCAGCTTGGTACGAGTAGGGAGACGGGAGGCGAAGACAGGGTATAGGAGGCCTCTTGCGACTCGGGCCTTGGCGGTGACTGAAGTGACATGCTTCTTCATGCTGAGGCGACTGTCTAGCGTGACGCCTAGGTATTTGGCGTGACGGCGCCATGGGATGTCAGAGTCTTGGAGTCTGAGTGGTGGTGGGAGGTTGGTACTCCTACCGAAGGTGATAGCCTGCGTTTTTCCAACATTGACCCTTAGCCGCCATTGGTTCAGCCAGGGTGGGATGATGTTGAGAGCACGCTGCATTTTTTGAGCAGCGTGCCGGGTGGTTAGGCTCGATGAGACGAAAGCCACATCGTCAGCGAAGAGGGCGAGATCGACTTCGGGGATGGTTGGCAGGTCGTTGGTGTACAAGGCATAGAGGAGTGGGGAAAGGCAGCTGCCCTGCGGGACTCCCGCCGAGGCCTTTCTGAGGGAAGACAGTTCCCCGTCCACCACCACTCTGAATGTCCGGTCCGTGAGGAAGGAGAAGACCACCCTCACGATGCGACGGGGTGTCGATGTACGTGACAGCTTAAGCAGCAAACCGTTGTGCCACACTTTATCAAATGCCTGTTCTATGTCGAGGAATACTGCAACGGCGTGCTCACTCCTGTTGTGAGTTGCCGTAATCCGGTGCAGTACCCTCGACAGTTGAAGTGTGGAACTATGTTCAGGCCTAAACCCGAACTGTTCCGGTCTGGGAGTAATGTGCGGTGCAAGATGCCGCTGTAGTAATCTTTCAAACAGCTTTGAGGTTGTTGAAAGGAGGGTTATTGGGCGATAGCTGGCGGGCCGCAATATGTTCTTGCCTTTCTTGGGCAGTATGATAATGCGGCCCTCCTTCCAGGCCTCAGGATACTCTCCCGTCCGCAGGATTCCCGTGAAGAGCCTTGCGAGAGAGGCCATGGTCTTGTGAGGCAGGTGGCGTAATGCTGTGTTGGGAATCCCGTCGGGTCCTGGGGCTTTCCGCGGCTTAAGCCGCTTTATCATGCTGCACACGGCGTTGGGGGAGAAAGAAATGTGGTCTTCCTCCGGGGCCACGGGCATGGCTAGCTCATAGTGAAGGTCTAGTAGCTCATTTCCTACAGCGGCAGCCAGTTCGGGGTCGGTGTTGGTGGGAGGGTTAGGCCTGAACAGCTGTTCGAGGTGATCCGTGAATATTTCGGCTCGGTCTGCTGCTCTATACCTTAGGGTCCCGTCGCCGTGGAGTAGCGGGCGCACCGGGGCTGGCGTGTTTGTGAGTCGACGGCAGAGGCGATGAATGGAACTCCAGCTGCCGGAGGTGTCCTCTATGTAACGCTCCCAGCTCTCGGTGGCCAGGGCCTGCAACTCGGTCCTCACTCTCTCCGCGAGCCGGTTGAGATCAGCCTTGAGGAAGGGACATCTATGGCTTTGCCGCTCTTTCCTAAGCCTGCGTTTCTCCCTTAGCATCTTCTGGATGTGGAATGGGAGTTTCGGGAGCCTTCTGCCAGGAGGTTGCGATGTTCTGGCGGCGTTTAGTGCGTTAGTTAACGCTGAAGTGATCTCGTTGGCTAGGAGATTGACATCGGCCGCGGAGCTGATAGGCCGAGTTGGCGAGGTGGTCTTCATCGCTTCGTTGAATTTCGCCCAATCTATGGTCGGACGTGGCGCTGAAGGGGCGGTGGCAGCAGAATGGCCCTTTAGGGTGACGAGGACCGCCTGGTGGTCCGATAGTAAATGGTCATCCAGTACAGTCTGTGTGACTTGGCAGCTGATATAAGACTAATATGTCTAGCACATCAGGGGTATGAGCGGAATTACCCGGGTAATGGGTTGGGATCTCCGGGCCCATGACCGTATACCCCCGGGAGTCTGCGTGCCGATGGAGTCGTGCACCTGAAGTGTTACGGGTACTTGCATTCCATGCCGGATGTTTGCTATTCAGGTCACCTGCAATGATTGCTTGTTGGGGTGACCCGAGAAGAGCGTCTATGTCCGCTGTGTCCAGGATGATGGGCTCCGGTGGCTTGTAAGCGGCGAACAATTGGAGTGGGACACTGCCAAGCAGTATCTCCACCCCTAGCGCGTACATGGAGTTTAAGGAAGGTGTTGGTACTAGCTGATGCACGACTCGTCTCTTGACGATTACTGCCAAGCCACGGTAGCCGTGCAGTTAGGCTAGATGACTCGTCCTGCCGGTAAACGAGATATCCAGGGAATTTTATTTTGTCTGCAGGTCCCAGGAAGGTCTCGCTTACGAGCGCCACGTCGATGTTCTGTTCCTGCAGCAGGAGGCGGAAGAGGGTGGTCTTAGACTTAATGCCACGGGCGTTCCAATGTACGATCCTCAATTCTTTAACCGCGAATGTGGATGTCGATTATACGCTGTACGTTAGTGAGCATTAGGTCTATAAATTCTTCACTAACGTTTTCCTTCTTCAGTGCTACCATTATTGACTGAAGAGAACTTATAACTAACTCCAGCGTGGTTAAACCCTTCTTAGCTGTAGCTGATTGGGATGGTTGAGCAACTATTCTGGCCTTCTTCTTCTTACCGCTTTTTGCGGGGGCCGCTGGGGATTTTTCCCTCCGTGGGGGCTTGACCCCTCTAGAATAAGAGGAGGCCGCGGATTCTGGTCTGCTCTCTGTGGACCGTACATTTGAGTGTGGCCGCATAATGGACTTTGTGGGTCCTCTGGTCGGCGGTCTTTCGTCCTCTGACGGGGGGACTGATGAGTCCGTCACCAGTTTGGTTCCCCCCTCTTTTTCTTCCGCCTCCTTGAGAGGGGAGCTCCCCTTTCCGTGGGGTCATTGGCCTCTGCCATGAGTGAGGGACCCTGGGAGGTCTCACCCGTGGGGTGGGGGCGCACTTGAGCCGGTTCTTGAAGTTTCCTTGGGCGTCTGGCCTCTGTGGTTGCTGATGTGCCAGCCCTGCGGTTTTTAGATTCAGACCTAAACACCGGGCAATTAATATGGTTGGCCGGATGTTCCCCACCGCAGTTGGCACAAGTTGGTGGGTCTTCCCTAGGTCTCTGGCAGTCCTTGGCCGCGTGTTCGCCCCCACATCGCACGCATGCCGGCGCTCTGTGGCACTGGAAGCTCGAGTGGCGGAACCTTTGACACCTGTGGCATTGGGCGGGTTTCCTACGTTCTCGCCAGGCCTCCACCTTGACCCCGGGAACGTTCAGAAGTTCTGATACTTCATAAATGCCGGGTAGGGTGTGCGGTTCGCGTTTAAGGGTGGCAAAGAGGATGCACCCTGGTCTCTCGCCACGGGCGCGTATGGGTCGCACATATTCTGGTGTGAACCCTAGTTGACGGAGCTCCTCCTCTACGTCTTCTGGGGCCACATCGTGGGGTAAGCCCCTGATAGCTATTTTTAAGCTGCGCTCTTCTGGGAGCGAATATGAGAACCAGCTGAGCTTCTCAGTTTTCTCCAGGTCGGATAAATAACGCTGGATCAGACGGTATTCTTTTTCGTCAGCTGGTGTGAACCGCATCCCCTTGCCATAGGGGCGCGCGTATGCAGTTCTACCCAGCCTTCTCTTTATTTCCTTCAGGTGGTGAGCCCAGTTTGGGAATGATTCGACCACTAAAGGAGGAAATCTTATTTTCCTAGCGGTGGTAGGTGGTGGGTGACTCACCTGGGCATCACCTGCTGGGTTGGCGGCGGAGGTGGTTGCTGCCGGAACTGGAGCGGCGGTGGTAGTAGCAACCGTGGTGGTGGCAACGGCGGCTGCATAGGTGATAGGGCGTGCTGGCGGAACCGCAGAGTCCACTGCACAGCTCCTTTTAGCCCTGGCTTGGTCCTCCTCGTCGGTGCTCCTGCGTCTGCGGGGGCGGCTGGCCGGAGGGTACTCAGAAGCTGATGAGGAAGCAGGAGGAATTTTTTTAGATTTTTCCTGCTAATGTGTAAAGTAATATCTGCGGGGTCAAGAAGGCTGGAAAAATGTTTACGGCCATTGTCGCGGCTCGCAGCGTCAGAGTCCGGGGCGATCGAAGAATCCGAGCGCTCAACCGAGCTTTCTGAGCCTCGGGTTTCATGGTACGGAGCCGGTAGTTCCCTTGATTTGTCTTGGTAGCTCGCCCTCTAACCAACGTGGTACCGAGATTTATGAGGGGAACGTTTTTTCCTAGGCGCTAAACTGCCTCGTGTGGCAATTATGTTACACGCCTGGGGTGAGTTGATTGGAGTAAAACTCCCACTCGCTCCTTGGCATGATGCCCGGGGTGCGTGGGCGCGGCGCGGTTCCTACCGATGAAGTAACGTAGGTCGCGGCTGGTCTCAGTGGGACGGGCGCTATTAGCGGCGTGTCCACAAAAGGTGGCTTCATGTGTTCCACGGTGGTCGACTGTGGTACGGAAGATGCAACGTGAATAAAACCCGCCGATGTGCGCGGCGGTGAGTTACGTGACGGCGCAGGTGCAGCCGCTGTGGAAAAATCATGTGTCGCAGCCGAAAGTGTTGCGGCGCGTGGGCGGTAGTGTTCGCTTTGGCCGCTTGATTCACTCTCAGTGCGAGGTCGAGCTTGCAGCGATTTAAATTGTTTATATATGGCGCTGTTTGCAGTGGACGTCGATGGAACTTCTGTAGTTCTGACGTTTGCCGCGGTGGCGCTAGTGGTATGTTGGATGCTGTCGAGCGAACGACGATGTTGGGTTGCGCTCGGGTGTCCTCCAAGTCCTCCGGCGAAGGGCGTCGGGCTTTTCGGGCGAGTCTTCATGATAGAAGGAGGCAATGGGTGGTCCTGAGAAGGACCTTTTTTCATTTTGCTAATGCTAGGTTTCCAAAGGATACGAGTTATTTCGCGACCTATGCGCGTGGCGGGATCTTGAAGCACAGCGACAAGCCCCCGGTGAATCCGCTGACGACGGGCGCCAACGCATACACCGGAGCGAGCGAAGTACGGGGTAGGTCCGGGCGAAGAACACTGGTTTGCACAAACACAATGAAAAAATAACTCTGCCAATCCTATGGGGCCGTGCCGCCTCGCGCTGCTTATATACCCTCCGAGCTCCGGGGAGATTGGCGTGCGCGACTTTTTCATTATTGCTGAAGCTACTTAAGGAAACCACGAAAAAATAATAAATATCCGAATATTAGTTTTAATATACGGTGAAAAACTTGTTCAAATACGAATAAAATGCAAAATTGTGTTTTTCGCATATATAATTATTATTATAGTCAAACATTTCGTTGAAGTCAAACACTTTCATCGACTAATACGATAATTTTGTTTAACAATAGCATCAACCTTGTGTGATAGATACGTATTCAATCAAGTTTTTTTTTTAGTGTAGGCACCTGCCAAAAGTAACGAAAGCAAAACTTAGTTTTATGACTTAAAAGCAACGATTTTCCTCCTATTTCGAGGTGATTTCGAAAAATCAAAAAAAAAATCGAAAAAAAAAAAAAATAACTGAAGCCTGATCAAAATTACCTACTTACATGTCAAGTATTTAATAATTAAAGTAACGGTGATAGGCAACTTCAAAGCGAAAATATAAATCCATTTTATTACCGTTCCCTTGGGAATTTCGAAAAATCCCGTCTTATTCCTTGCCTACTTCATAATGGGGAAATAATTTTATACACTTATTATACTTAACAATAGCTACGAAAGAAAAAACAAACAATATAACTTTTAAGCAAGGATTTTCATCATATTCCGAGGGATTTTCAAAAAACCCTAAAATGTTGTAAATAAAACTACTTTTACGGATTATATCGCGTTTGTATTTGATTTATGATTGCCCGACGTTTCGAACACTTTGCAGCATTCATGGTCACGGGCGGACTAAGGTGTCTCACGTCCAACAAGTAATCGTTATTACAGACATTTACAATTATCTACCCGATACAGAAAATAGTTATAAACTTATTAAATTGTTACCCACATTTTAGTAAATTTAATAAGTTTATAACTATTTTCTGTATCGGGTAGATAATTGTAAATGTCTGTAATAACGATTACTTGTTGGACGTGAGACACCTTAGTCCGCCCGTGACCATGAATGCTGCAAAGTGTTCGAAACGTCGGGCAATCATAAATCAAATACAAACGCGATATAATCCGTAAAAGTAGTTTTATTTACAATGTGTAGTGCTCGCGTAAACATCAGATATCATTATGTAAACCCTAAAATGGTTTTTAGTTATCGTAATAACCTACTTTTAAGCTGAATTTCAAGTCTCTAATAAATAAAGTTACGGAAATAGGGCAACTTTAAAGCGAAAATATAAGTAAATCTTTTTTTATTCCCGTTCCTGTGGGAATTTCGAAATATCCTGAAAATTGTTTTTTGTTTTCATAATCACCTACTTATATGGCAAATTTTAAGTTTCTAATACATATGGTTACGGAGATAGGGTAAATTTAAAGCGACAAAATATAAATAAATCCTTTTTATTCCTGTTCCCGAGGGAATTTCGGAAAATCCTAAAAACGGTTTTTAGTGATTGCAATCACATATTTATATGCCAAATTTCAAGTCTCTAATAAATATAATGACGGAGATAGGGCAACTTTTATAGCGAAAATATAAATCCATTTTATTACCGTTCCCTTGGGAATTTCGAAAAATCCCGTCTTATTCCTTGCCTACTTCATATGGGGAAATAATTTTATACACTTATTATACTTAACAATAGCTACGAAAGAAAAAACAAACAATATAATTTTAAGCAAGGATTTTCATCATATTCCGAGGGATTTTCAAAAAACCCTAAAAATGGTTTTTAGTTATCGTAATAACCTACTTTTAAGCTGAATTTCAAGTCTCTAATAAATAAAGTTACGGAAATAGGGCAACTTTAAAGCGAAAATATAAGTAAATCTTTTTTTATTCCCGTTCCTGTGGGAGTTTCGAAATATCCTGAAAATTGTTTTTTGTTGTCATAATCACCTACTTATATGCCAAATTTTAAGTTTCTAATACATATGGTTACGGAGATAGGGTAAATTTAAAGCGACAAAATATAAATAAATCCTTTTTATTCCTGTTCCCGAGGGAATTTTGAAAAATCCTAAAAACGGTTTTTAGTGATTGCAATCACATATTTATATGCCAAATTTCAAGTCTCTAATAAATATAATAACGGAGATAGGGCAACTTTTATAGCGAAAATATAAATCCTTATTATTCCCGTTCCCGTGGGAATTTCGAAAAATCCCGTCTTATTCCTTGCCTACGTCATAAAGACAATATCTGTGCAAAATTTCAGCTTCCTAGGTCCAAGGGTTTGGGCTGGGCGTTGATGAGTCAGTCAGGACTTTGAATTTTATATATTACTAGCTTTTGCCCGCGGCTTCGCCCGCGTAAAAGTTGGTTTTCATAATTCTTAATTTAAGAAATACTCTGTATCAATTTTCGTCCAAATCCGGTCAACAGTTTACGCGTGATTGAGTAACAAACGTCCAAATATCTTCACAAATTTTTATATTTGAATATTACTTCCACCCTTGTAGTTTAAATTCAAGTGGAAAGACGATGAGAAATATGGCCATCCTTAGTCGCTGATAATACATTATCCATGATAGGTTTCCATTGGGAAAAAAAATAATATCGATCAAACTCCCGCAGTTTCATCCACGTAGACCCCATTTCCATGCAAACGCCGAGATAAAAATTGCCTATGTTACTCGCTGATATTATAAGTTTATATGGGTGAAAATAAAAATAATAATTATCAAATCCCATACAAATATCCGACATAAAAATTGCTTATCTTACTCGCTGATAACGTAGCTTTCTATTGGTGAAAGAATTTAAAAATTAGTCAACATCCACCGGTTTCACTCGCGGAGTTCTCGTTCCCGGGCAAACACCAGGATGAAAATAGCCTTTATTTGTTATTCACTGATAATGTAGATTTTCATTCGTAAATTAATTTTCATATCCATTTAGTTCCCGCAATTTCACCGGCATTGTGCCCGGTCCCGTAGGAATATGGGGATAAAAAAATAGCCTAAATATGTTACTCGCTCAAAAATAGCTTTGCGTTAGTGAAATAATTTTAAAATCGACTAAATTCTCACAATTGTTCCAGCCACACCGGGATAAAATATAGCCTAAGTTATTCCTTATGTAAGGCTTGGTAGACCTGTTAGTAAAGTATTATCAGTATGGGTCCAGCCGTTTTGAAGGTTACCCCGTAACGAATATAAGTCAAAAAAAAATTGTCCGTCCGTCTGTCTGTCACCAAGCCATATCTCAAGGACCGCGATAGCTAGACAGTTGAATTTTTTACAAATTATGCATTTCTGTTGCCGTTATATCAATAAATATAAAAAACAAAATAAAATAAATATTTAAGGTGGCTCCTATACAACAAACGCAATTTTCCCCCTTTTTATAGATAATGGTACGGAACCCTTCGTGCGCGACCCCGACTCGCACTTGGCCGGTTTTTTAGACATAGGTATCGTGCAAATAATTGTGTTACCATAAATAAATCCTATTATTTTGACAGACAAATAGACGGTTCAAATTTGTTTATTTCTAGACATAGAAAATTGGATTAATATCTTGATTTTAACTTACTGTCTGGTAGCGGCTAGGAATATTATAACGCTTTCATTGTTTGTGAGTGTCGCAAAATACTACTAAGACAAAGATTTACATCGACCTGGACCAATTGGTGATGCCATCTAGCCAGCAATGTCGTTTGGCAGGCAGCTGGTCATAAAATGTTGCTAGAAGAACCTTTGCAATATCTATGATGGCAGAGCAGTGCCTACATATTGCGTCGATCCAAAGCTATCTTGATAAGCGAGCATTAAGAAAAAATAATGGGGTAACCCAAGAAAGCCGACCGTGTTCCAAAAATGATCGTTCCTAGGCTCAGTGATATCGGTTATATGCTTTTCACCTCCTTAGGGGTAAAATTGCAAAAAACTCTTTTTTAGTGAGCACTTTCTCCAAGAGAGACAACTTTGTACAAAATTTCATATTTCTAGGCCTTTTTTTTTTTTTTTTTTTTTGTTGGGTCGCGGTCGGCGCGCCTCCGCACCACTCCGTCCGGGGCGACAGAGGGGCTTAAGCACGCAACTCCCGCAACCCACCCGAAAACCACCTCGCCTTCGTCATTGGGCCAACCACCGGAGCAGGTTTACTTGTCGTCAGTGGTCGGCCCGACGGAATACCCCCTACGCGGGGTACCCTCCCATCGACCGACGTCCCCCCCTCGAGGAGGACGTCGGTCTTTCCTCACGCGGTCGGCCTCTCGGCGGGTGACAGACTAATCCCCGGTCACGTCACCCGCGGCCTCGGCTAGGGATATTTCTAGGCCTAATGATTTCGGCTATACATTTTTCACCCTCTTAGAGAATGAATTTCAAAAACTAATTTCTTAGAGCTCATTTACAACAAAAGAAAGAGAATCGAACAATATACAGAAATACACAGTTTCACGTTCCTAGCCCCAATAGTTTCGGCTATACGCTTTTCATTCCCTCAAGGGGGTGATTTGCCAAAAATACTTTGCTAGTGCTCGTGTACCCCAAAAATACGCCGGAGTAAAAAAAATACGTTTCTAGGCCCAGTGGTTGCCGTTGTATACTTTTTGTTTTTTTAGGGGTTGAATTTCATCCCCATGTAAGTAAAATTTCCAAAACGCTAGAACGAATATTAATTTATTTATTATAAAGTGCGTTAATATAAAGATTCATGGTTTTATCATCGAAAATGACGAATTTCCATACAAAATGTCATCCCCTATTTCAACCCCTTATACCCATTTTTTCGCGATTTCTTTGCTAGAGCTCGTGTACCCCAAGAAATACTACGGTGTAAAAAAATTACGTTTCTAGGCCCAGTGGTTTCGGCTGTATGCTTTTTTGTCTTTTAGGGGTTGAATTTCATCCCCATATAAATGAAATTTCCAAAATGCTAGAACGGATATTTATTTATTTATTATAAAGTGCCTTAGTACAAAGATTCATGGTTCTATCGTCGAAAATGACGAATTTCCATACAAAATGTCATCCCCTATTTCAACCCCTTATACCCATTTTTTCGCGATAAAATGTAGCCTATGTCCTTTCTCAAGCTTTAGTCCATCTCTGTACCAAATTTCATCAAAATCGGTTCAGTGGTTTAGACGTGAAAGCGTAGCAGACAGACAGACAGACAGACAGACAGACAGAGTTACTTTCGCATTTATAATATTAGTAAGGATTAAGATTGGATCCGGTAGGTAGTGTTGCGATGGATTTCAAAGATATTTTCTTAGTTTTTCTTTTAGATTTGAACAGAACAGTGGCTGTTGGGGCAGCTAGTACCTATTGTATAAAATTTTATTTACAATAAGTAGCTTTAAAATTGAGCTTGCTGAGTTTGTAGCTGAATCATCCCAGCTTGTGGTTACGTACTTAGCCGAGGTGACCGGACCGGGGAATAGCCTGTTACCCGCAGAGAGGCTAACTGCTTCGGGATGGGAGGGTACCCGAAAGGTTATCCCGCTGCGCTGGCCACGGACGTCATGGTTTCGGTACCAGTAGTCGGCCCAATCTCGAAGGGGAGGAAATATGACGGGTTATGGGGCCACGCGTCACCCTCTCGTCACCCCAGAGGGGACGAGCCATAGCCAAACAAAAAAAGCTGGTAGTTCCTATCTGCTGGTAGATTATTAGATTTATTTGAGACTAGCAACCCGCCCTAGCTTCGCTTCGGTTATAGGTTATAGTCGTTTTACCTGCGTAGTGCCCGTTCCCGTGGGAATACCGGGATAAAATATAGCCTAGTTTACGCCCTGATATTATAGCTTTCCATTGGTGAAAGAATTTTTAAAATCGGTCCAGCCGTTTTGAAGATTACCCGGAACAAACAGACAGACAGACAGACAAAAATTTTTTAATTGCTATTTTAGGCATGGGTGTCGTGCAAATAACCGTGTGAGCATGAAAAAAGCCTATTATTTTGACATTACAAACAGACACTCCAATTTTATTTATTGGTATAGACAATTAAAAATTGACAATATCTATGCGCCCTTGTGAAGTGTATGCATAATAAATAATTTGATTTTCCAGCACAAGTATATGACGCATACGAATCCAAGGACGGCCGACTCGAGTTGACACTGTCCAACGGACAAACAATTGTCACAGATTATGTAAGTATATTCTTTTAATTTGTAACTTATCCTCTTTACACTCTCATTCCTGAAAAGGTAGACAAAGGTGCACCAAGAGCAAACATCACTTTTTACCAGATAATGTTTCAAACTATGTTCTCATACCATGATCTTCCTTAGTACCTGCAGTATCGCTATGTCAAAAAAATCTCTTTGTGTGCCTATGTGTCCATTCTAAAATAATAGTTTTCTGGTTCCGGATTGGGTTTGTAGTAAACTACGGTTAGGTAAATGAAAATGACTGCACAATTGGCGTAGTGGTTAAGATACCAACCTACAGAGCCCGTGTAGTAGGTTTGAACATACGCGGGACAACACTATATGCGATCCACAAGTTGTTGTTCTGAGTCTGGATGTGTCCGTTAATTATCTACATTAATATTATAAAAAGCAAAAAATTGTATTTTTTTTGTGTGTATGTTTGTAATGAATAAACTCAAAAACTACTGTGCCTATTTTAAAAATTCTTTCAAATGCTATAATATCAGGGAGTAACATAGGCTATATTTTATCCCGGTATTCTCACGGGAACTGTGCTGTGTGGTAGCGGCTTCGAATACTACCAACCCTTGCTTTGCTCGTGGGTGTCGTAAAAGTCGACTAAGAGCCCTAGATTGACCCGGACCAACTCCATCTGGTACCATTTGGGTCAACGATTACATTCCCAAGGAGAATTGACGTCAGGCAGGCGGCCGGTCATAAAAGTCATTGCCGAAACTGTTTGTATTATGTCAAAACAGATGACATATTGCGTCGACCCCAAGTAATTGGGATAAGAGCAAGATGATGATGATGATTCTCACGGGAACGGGAACTACGCGCGTAAGGCGACTGAAACCGAAGCGAAGCGAGGTCGGGTTGCTAGTAACTTATATATAATATGTAAGGTCCTCCGCAATACAAGGATTGTTGCTTAGTGCAGGGTGGTGTATTTAAAAAAAAAAAAATTATTAAATCGTTGTTTATTTTTAAAGTCAACACAAAGTCGCCTGAACGCCTCAACCAGGACCTCGGTCTAGCATATGATTAGTTATATTAAAATAATATATTTTATATTGAAATTTACAGGCATTTTTAGCGGTGGGTTCGGAACCACGAGTGGAAATGGCGGAGCAATCGTTCTTGGAGGTGGACGAGGAGAACAGTGGATTTCTCGTCAACACTGAACTTAAAGCACGAACGCACCTCTACGTGGTGAGTATTCCTGTATTCTCCATGTGGTGACGGAGTAAGAATACAGTTCCTCACCCCTCTTATGCCCCCGTTAGAGGTATATAACATGCATACCTAATGACTATATCATTTTATGTCGAAACGGGACATTTGAGGAACTCCCTGTGGTGACGAAATAAGAATACTATTCACCAATCTGTATCTTGCCCGTGGATGTCGTAGAAGACGACTAAGGGATTTAAAACCCTATAACATGAAGGGAAGGAAAACTCGAAACAAATTCCTATACCAACCTGTCTGGCCAGCATGGTACATTAAGGTCAATTTCCCTCGTATTATGGAAGAGTATCGAGCACAACAGTGGGATGTATATGAGCCAAGATGATGAATGCGATACTCCTAGAAATAGGTTAAATATGAATTTATAAGAAAAAAATCACGTGCAAAGTGTTTTAAGAATAATAATAAATGAGGACTTAAAAAGATCCTTTATCCTCTATCTCATTCTCTCTCTGGCTGAATCCTATACATTTACGTGTTTATGTCTCTATGAACTCGCTTTTTCGTTACATCGAGTTTCACTTCAATAAATAAACACGTATATCCATATAACAAATGATCATTTATGCTCTTTTAGCAAAAACGTGACATTTCTCTACGGCTCAGGACAAGAGCACACACGACCTGAAAACGAGATTATGCCGTTCAAACCTGAACATATGGTCACGTTTTGCATACCTTGAAACAAGAAAAAGAAAACCCAACATAAACCGCATTCTAATCCGTCTGATCAGCATGATATACTAAGTTTGAAATTTCAAATGCCGCTCCATTGTGGAATTTGCTCCTGATAAATACAAAATAATTATACATTTGAATCACGTTTATTTCATATATATTTTTTTTGATGTGTCAACGCTGACATGTACTTAATTTAAATTATATTTATAAGAATGAATGTTGTAAATGACATATTGCAAAAAGGTATATATCAGCTCTCCACCCCCATTTAATTCTCTGTAGGTTTTGGAACAGCTGTACTTAACATCTGATCTAAGTGTCGCTTCCAGATCTGGCCCGAATCAGTAAGTACTTCGTAGTGTACGTGGCCCATGCGCTTAACAACTTTACCAAATTCCCACTTTTTACTGGCATTATAGTTTCGAATCTGTACCCTTTGTCCCACTTTAAATGTTCTCAGGTTGATCTTATGATCAATAGTTAGCTTAGCTTCGGTGTGTTTTCTTTCTAACATAGCTTGTAAGAGTGTTCGAACAGTTCGATTACCAAACATATGTTCATACGGACTTTTGCCAGATGTCGTATTTGGCGTCCGTCGTAACTGATATTTTATTTTTAATATTTTCTCTTCTAATGATTCCGATTCGTTATCCATAGCGTGTAACGCTTTTTTTAACGGTCTGCACGAAACGTTCTGCCTGACCGTTTGTAGCTGGATGATATGGCGCTGAGGTTTTATGAACTACGCCATTTTGATGTAGAAACAACGAAAATTCTCTCGATGTAAATTGTCTTCCGTTATCTGATACCAAAACGTAAGGTAAGCCAAAATCTATGAATAACTCTTTAAGCTTTGAAATACACCAAGCACTTAATAGGGATTATTTCTACCCATTTTGATAAGGCATCAACAATTATAAACAGGTAATAACCATGCAATGGTCCCACAAAATCAACGTGTATTCGTTGCCAAGGTTCTTTTGGTACTTCCCAATGGTGTAAGGGACCCTTGTTAGGTTCATTTTGTTTAAGACGACATTCACGGCATTTATGGCCTAGATCTTCTATATGCTTATCGATATTTTTCCAATAAACGTAACTGTGTGCTAGTAATTTCATTTTAAGTATTCCTAAGTGACCTAAATGTAAATCTTCCAAAATGGTATAACGTAAACTTTGAGGTATCATTACTCTAGTTCCTTTAATAAGACAGTTATCTTCTATAGTGATTTCGTTATCATTATAGCCAAGAGTCTTCAAAGATTGTCCTTTTTGTAAAGTTTGTATTATTATTATTATATTGTATCCCCCAGTTTCACGGCTATCTTCCACATTGTTAAAAAGAGAAGATACCCGGTCCTTTAAAAGGCTTACATGGGGATATGGATCCAACACGCAGAGGCCTTTGGAGAAATTTAATGTAAAATGGGATGGGACATCTACCGATGACACTCCACGTCTGCACATAACACACGTGGACTGCCAACGGTAGGTGTAAAACTATTGTGTGTTGATGGTATCTAATACATGATTATGGGGTTGAAGGTTAGATGGACTGGATTAATGGTAAACTATTGATTTACTGTCTGCCTTCTATACATTTATCGTCTTGAACTTTGGCAGACGGTGACGGTGGCTTATTATTATTATTATCCTTAAGTATTCAGGATCATTTGCTGTCTCTTTAGCTATTTTCTCTCGGTTTATCATTAGTGTATTTATTTGATATTGTTGAAATAAACTGTGCTGATCTATTTTCTTCTCAGAAATTTTTTCTACGGGAAATCTTGAAAGGAAATCGGCATTGCTGTTACTAGTTGAATTTTTGTATTCAATTTTGTAATCGAATCCAGAAAGAAAATGAGCATAATGAAAAAGACGCATAGTGCTCATTGCTGGTAAAGTTTTCTGTGGATGAAATATTGTTGTTAAAGGCTTATGATCTGTAATGAGCGTAAATTTTCTTCCGTAACAATAATAGAAAAATTTTTTAACTCCCCAATATATAGCTGTAGCTTCCTTATCAATTTGGCTGTATCCTCTTTCGCTCGTTGAAAGTGATCGAGAAGCAAAGGCAATCGGTCTATCGGTACCATCCGGTAGTCGGTGGGACAGCACAGCACCTAGACCTGTTGGTGATGCGTCGGTCGCTAGAATCAGAGGTTTATTTTGATCAAAGTGTATTAAAATTCTGTTGCTTACGATTTCCTCTTTTATTTTGTTGTAGCTCTGTTCGCATTCATCGGACCAATTAAATTTTGTATTCTTTTGTAGTAGTTTATTCAGTGGATGAGCAATTGAAGCTAAATTGGGAATAAATTTATTATAATAGTTACTCATACCCAAGAAAGTACGCAGTTCATTTATGTTGTTTGGTTTTTCAACATCTAAAATTGCTCGAACCTTTTCTTTGTTTTTATGTAGTCCTTGACTATCAATAGTATGACCCAAGTAATTGATACTTCTTTTGAAAAATGTACATTTGTCTTTGTTAAGTTTTAAGTTATTTTCTTGTAATTTCTCCAATACGTTTTCAAGTCTTTCGTGCAATTGTTTTTCTGTTGCTCCTTGAATTATTATGTCATCAAAGAAACATTTAACTCCTTGTATATCCTGTAGTGTTCTATCCATGAATTTTTGTCACAAATTTGGAGCGACCTTTACTCCAAACATTAAACGGTTTACTTTAAACGTACCTTTATGTGTACTGAGTGCCTGTAGCATAGCACTTTCTTCGTCCATTTCCATATTTAAATATGCTTGGCAAATATCTAATGTGCAGAAGAATTCACCACCATTCATTTCTGCGAAAATGTTCTCAATTATTGGTATAGGATACTGTTCATCTTTAATCATTTTATTTACTGTTACCTTATAGTCAGCGCATAGACGAATACTGCCATTAGGTTTCACAATAGGTACTACTGGCGTACCCCATCAATTCAATCAAGTCAATTTTTGTAATAACACCCTCTTGGCATAAACGATCGATCTCTTTGTCCACTTTTTCTTTCAGTGCGTATGGAATACGTCGTGGTTTAAAATAAATTGGCACTGCATCTTCACGTAATGTTAAATGGCCCTTGTAATTTGGGATTTGTCCTAATTTTCCATCGAAGACACGCGCATATTTTGTAAGAATTTTGTCTAGTTCAAGACGCACTGGACTTTCTAGGGCTACTGTGTTCATATCTGCCATATTCAATTTAATTTCACGTATCCACGCTCTACCAAATATAGCATCTACATCTTGTTTTATGATGTATAATTTTCCATGGAATTGTTGGTCACGATATTTGCATTTTACGTAGGTAACTCCGACAGGTGTAATAATCTCACCGGTGTAAGTTTTCATTTGTAGTCCTGTTTTAAAAATACGGTTGCCCAGATGTAAATTTCTGAATTCTTTGAATGACATGGATGACAGTGCCGCACCTGTATCAAGTTCCATTTGAACCTTTTTATTTTCTAAAGTAACATTAAGCATAAATTTATCAGAGCAATTCGAACGAATAGCATAAATATCACCAATATTCTCTGTATGTCCTTCCTCTTCATTGGGTTCGTCAATTTGATTATTTATCCTTTGATTCAAGGATTGTAGACAAACGCGTGCTAAATAACCTTTCTTGTTGCATTTGTTACAGTTAACATTGATGTGTTTACACACATTTGCTCTGTGTCCTAACTCACCACAGCAAAAACATTTACCTTGTAAATCCTTAATGGAAGTAATACGAAATGGTAATGTTGTAGGTTTCACATGATACTTATTTTTCTTAATCGAATGTACGTGTATATCGTCTTGTAAGATATCTTTGCCGATCATAAAGTTATTATCTACTTTAGCCATTTCACGAGATGTGGCCAGTTGTACCAGTTCCTTAAATTCAGTAATTCGATTATCTTGTAGTATTTTGGTACGGGTTTCGCTGTCTCGAACACCTCTAATGAATTGTAAAGATAAGAAATTATCAGCAATAGACTTCTTACAGTTTCCGCAGGCGAACTCGCAGTCGTGTGCAAGGTGCTTTAGTTCCGTACTAAAATTTATAACTGTTTCGTTATCACCTTGAATTCGTGTAATAAATTTGTGTCGGCGAGCCCATACACCAGGTTTCGGATCAATATATTGTTCTAATAAATTTACTAATTCTCGGAACTGCATCTTAGTCGGCTCTTCCGGTGAACACAAATTACAGGCTCTTTCATGTAGTTCCGGGCTTAAAGAACTTAATAATACGTACGTCATCTTTCTTTCGTCTTGACAATCGGTCACACACAGGTATGCTTCCAGGCGTTTGATAAAATTATTAAAACTTTCCTTTGCCTGAAATGGTTGGAAATGTATGTTTGGTATATGATTATAGCCTGCTATTGTATTTTCACGTGTATGTGAAGGTGAATGTAAAGGTGATTTAGGAACACATTTGTCGAATAACATCAGTTTAAGTTGTGTAATCTCTTCTTTAATTTCGAAGTGTAAATCGCTTTCTTCTCTCGAATTCGTACAAATTTTTTCAATGCGTTCTTGAATGTTGTCGAACTTCTCCTCATACTTTTGTATTGTCGTAAGTCGTATTGTATGCTCGTATTCAGAAATGTTGTCAACATTTTGTAAATGCTTTGAAAGTTTGTAAATTGACCTTTAATATTACTTCTTTGTCTTTTTAAATTAAATAATTCTTCCTCCATCGTCGCCATTAATAAATACAAAATAATTATACATTTGAATCACGTTTATTTCATATATATTTTCCTTGATGTGTCAACGCTGACATGTACTTAATTTAAATTATATTTATAAGAATGAATGTTGTAAATGACATATTGCAAAAAGGTATATATCAGCTCCTAACACAAAGATATATATGAATCGAGAAGAACAGGAAGAAATATTATACATACTTGCTCACCCATCCAGTGGCGCCGCGCTGCATGCGCGTTTGTAAAAATTCAAAACTAGAAAGCGCATTCGTTAAAGGCATCACTCCGGATGGGTGGATGCGGGTAGGCCCTAGCTTCTAGCAAAATAAACGGAGTAGGAATACAATTCACCACACCCTCTCTTGCCCGTCGATGTCGTAAAAGACAACTAAGAGATATAATATGTATTTAATATCTATACAAGAGAAAAGACACTCGAAACTAAACCCTATGCCAGTATATCTGACCTGCGTATTATAATAGGTCAATTTCCTTCTCAAAATGGAGGTGGCCCGAGCCCAACAGTGGGACGTGTATGGCCTGAGATGATGATGATAATGGCAATACATTTCACTAGGCTGGTGACGCAGCAAGTTTCTACTCGCAATGGAAGAACGAGCGCAGGCGCTTCGATCATTATAACAATGCTGAACAGCAAGGTTACATAGCGGGCGCTAACATGACGGGCTATTGGATACCCTGCAACATGGAGCAGCACTTCTTCATTAGGCTCGCTGATGACCTAAACATGGAGGTATACCGTAGCTTACATTATTATTACGCTATTTCGGGGTCATACAAAGTTTAACACCTAAAAACAGACTATTATCCGTGTGGTGACGGAGTAAGAATACAATTCACCACTCTCTTACTCGTGGATGTCGTAAATTACGACTAAGGGTATCATCATCATCATTTCAGCTTATTGCCGTCCACTGCTGGACGTAGGCCTCCCTTATGTTACGCTACAACGTGCGGTCCTGTGCCGCCTGCATCCAACGACGCCCAGCAACTTTCATTAGATCATCGGTCCACCTAGTTCGTCCTACACTGCATCGTCCGATACGTGGTCGCCACTCGAGAACCTTTCTTCCCCAGCGGTTGTCGGTTCCTCGAGCGATGTGGCCTGCCCATTGCCACTTCAGCCTGCTAATTCTTCGTGCTATGTCAGTTACACTCGTTCTTCTGCGGATTTCCGTATTCCGGATTCTATCTCGCAGAGAAATCCCGAGCATAGCCCGCTCCATAGCACGCTGAGCGACTTTGAGTCTTGATATGAGGCCTACATTTAGGGACCACGTTTCCGTGCCGTAAGTCATCACTGGTAACACACACTGGTCGTAGGTCGTAGGTCGTCACACCTGTGTTTTCAGACACTGAAGTATGTAAGACTAACATAAAGACTAAGGGTTATATAATATGCATTTATGTAAGAGAAGGAAAACTTGAAATGAAATCTTGTACCAACTCGTCAATTTTCCTCCCTTTGTGGAGGAGGTTCGAGCCCAACAGTGGGACGTACATGAGCTATGATGATGGTAATGATAATGTTTAAGTGCCATCTTTTTTTTTAGGTGGTCGGTGATGTGGGAGCTTGTATGCCAACAATAGGACTGTTCAAAGAGTGTAATGTTGACAATTTTTATTTTAAAGATTCGGATAAAGGAAAAGGTGGTGGCGATAGAGTTTGTTATAAACAGTAAGTATAGTCCCACTAATATTATAAACTAGCAACCCGCCCTCGCTTCGCTTCGGTTTCAGTCGCCTTACCCGCGTAGTTCCCGATGGCATATCAGGATAAAATATAGCCTAGGTTACTCCCTGATATTATAGATTTCCAGTGGTGAAAGAATTTTTTAAGTTGCTCCAGCCGTTTTGAAGATTATCCGGAACAAACAAACAGACAGACAAAAAAATTATGAAGTGATTTTTAGGCATATGTATAGTGCAAATAATCGTGTGAGCATGAAAACGGCCCATTATTTTGACATTACAAACAGACACTCCAATTTTATTTATTGGTATAGATCTATAGATGGTCATTTGACCTATCATACATAAGTTTAGTTGGTTTTATAATTAATAGTGGTAGGACCACACTGTTGACAGTTGTCTGTCTACAGCCGCGGGCCAATCCATCCGGGGTAGAACCACACTGAGCAGAAAATCCGAACGTCCGAGTAGTAGTAATTTGTTACTGCGCTTTATTCGATGAGTAAGAGAGCCGGGTCACCCAACTTTCTGAGGGTGTTTGCATGTGATGGCTTTTGGTAATCCCTTTAATATCACCGAACCTAATTGCGAGCATTCACATGATCTTCACTTTCTTCACAGTAGACTTGGACAGAGGTCTAGCAAAGATGTGCGGTAGTAACTAGGGATGTGAAAAAATAATAAATAATTATTAATCGATTATTTTTTTGTAATAATCTATTTTTACAATCGATTTTCAAATTAATAAAAATCGACTATTAATCGATTTTTTTGTAATGCTTGTTACAATTTATTATCAAAATAATAAACATCGATTAATCGATTTTTTTCTATTCGAAATTAATCGATTATTCACGGCCAGATTTCCTAAAAAAAGGTCATCACGATTGTTTCATAATATATTAGAAAAAACAGCTCACATTTCCTAAAAAAAATGGTCATCACAATCCTGTTGGGAGAAAAAAATCGATAATTAATAATCGATTATTTATTTTAAAATAATTGTGTATTTTATAATCGATTATTTATTTTAAAATAAATCGATTACATATTTTATAATCGATTTATTTTAAAAAACAAAACATCGATTATTTAAAAATTGATTATTTTCCCTCCAGGTCACATCCCTAGTAGTAACACTTACCATCAGACGTAGGTACTGTTTGCTCGTTTGCAATAAAAAGTGTCATTAGTTTGATGCCCAAGTAGGACAATACTTAATGCGATCTACAAATTGTTGTTTTCAGTCTGGGTGTATTTTGTGTTAGACAATTGCATGTTTGTGAAGTCCGCCTGGTACTGGCGGGATAAGAATACTAATCACCACCCTATATTACTCGTGGGATAAGAGACGACTGACGTATTTAATATGTATATAACATTTATGTAAGAGGAGGAAAACTCGAAATGAATCTATATACCAAAACTTCTTACCAGTGTGGTATAGTCAGTATTCCTCGTAGTACGGAAGAGGCTCGAGCCCAACAGTGGGACATGAAATGAACTGAGATGATGATTTAGTAAATTGGCAAAAAGGTTTAAAATTCTGATTTGAATTTGAATCTGTAAGATGCCTCTAACAATCTGTCATAACAACTGTTATCATGACAAATATGTATGAAATGTGTGCATTATTTGTAACTATTCCGTGTGGTGACGGAGATCGGTTCACCACCCCCTCTTGCCCGTGGGTGTCGTAAAAGACGAGTAAGGAATATAATATACATAAAACATATATGCAAGAGAAGGATAACTCGAAACAAAACCTATATACCAACACCAGCGTGGTATAGTAGCTCAATTTCCCTCTCATAATGGAGGAGGCGCTAGCCCAACAGTGGGACACTGATGACAAGTAACCCTGCTCCAGTGGTCGGCCCAACGACGAAGGCGACGTGGTGTTCGGGTGGGTTGCAGGTGTGCGTGCTTACGCCCCTCTGTCGCCCCGGACGGGGTGATGCGAGGAGCGCGCCGACCGCAACCCACCCCCAAAAAAAAAAAGCCCAGCAGTGGGACGTATATGGGCTGAGATGATGATTATTTGGAAACGTTATTCATATAAGCGATAATCGTTATGTATGTGGTTATAGGGGCGGTGCTTATGAGGCAAAGTATAAACACGGCCTTCTGTTTTATCTGCGGGATGAAGTCGTTGTTGGATTTATATTCTGGAATATGGTACCTGCCATCGCTGACAGGATGGAGGTTGCTACAGAGGTAATGATTTGAAAGGCAACTCTGTAATTTCATTAATTTGATTACTTTTTTATTGTTAACACGGTTTCTCTCATTTCCTTCCATTGTGGTTACGAGGAGCGATGGCTGCTCTAGTGATTAACTCGTGATCGGGTGCTTCTTGTGGGATCTAGTCCAGCCCATAATGTTTTACTTTTATCTATTTCACTGGAGCTTTTACTTATTAGATATATTGTAGGTATGCAATTTTATTAAAAAGGAGTTTAAAAAAAAATAAAAGGAAACTAGCTAATCCGACAGACATTGTTCTGTTCAAATAAAATAAAGGGAATTCCCCTTGAAATCGACAGCAGCGCCACCTACCGGGTCCAATTGTGAATCTAAATTGTTCTCGAACACACATAAAAATTTTCATCAACATCGGTCCTCCGCAATTTATACACAAAGATGGATAAACCCCGCTAAGTTTCTTGCCGGACCCTCTCAGTAGGTCGAGATCCTTGGTAGATATGAATCAATTTAAGGAAAAAATTTAAAAATTGAAAATATGTAGCCGCGGGCTTTATGCATTTATGAGTTGTTTGAAGTTTTACTTATTTTTTCTTCAATTCGTTTTATCTACTGGGACGTAAAGTAGGCGGTGATAATTGCATTCTGAAGCATGCATGGAGAACATTTTTTCAAGGTCTTTTTTTAATGCAGTTGCTGCGGGCGAAGCCCACATACAAGGACATCGATGTACTTGCTGAATTATTAGGATTCAAGGAAGCTCGCTGCGTCTACAAGAGTGTGCCACTGGAAGAGATCGACTGCGTCAGTATTATGAAGTGAGTATAATGATTTTTAATGTTTACGTGCTTATTCATCACTAGCAAACCGCCCTCGCTTCGCTTTCTGTCGTCTTATCCCCGTAGTTCCCGTGGGAATACCGGCATAAAATATAGCCTAGTTTACTTGCTGATATTATAGCTTCCCATTGGTGAAAGAATTTTTTAAATCGGTCCAACCGTTTTGAAGATTACCCGGAACAAACAGATAGACAAGAAAATATAAAGTGATTTTTAGGCATATGTACAGTGCAAATAACCGTGTGAGCATGAAAAAAGCCTATTATTTTGACATTACAAACGGACACTCCAATTTTATTTATTGGTATAGATTGAGTTTTCTCAATACAAATTTTCAACGACATGGAGTCCAGTATATTTGACCAATAGAAAAAAAAAACATATTGACATTAATATTTTTATATTTTATTTCAGTCGGAAAGAGGAGTAAAAAACAATATGCGAGGCGAATTTTCAAAGTTCAAAGTGTGTCCCAATAATGCATTTACATGAAAATACCTAAAATATAATAGTTGTATTATTATTTTTTTAATTTCTGTTGCAAATTTGTCTAGGTAGCTAGATAAATGTTGTGTAGCAAGATAAAACATAAATGTGTGCAAGATAAATGTGATAATTAAATATAGCATAGACTTTGATGTTATGTTTTGGATTATTCCTTTTTTCCTAAGTATACACATATATAGTATACATATATAAAAAAGTCGTGTTAGTTACACTATTTATAACTCAAGAACGATCGATTTACCTGAAAATTGGCGGGGAGGTAGCTTAGCATCAGGAGACGGATATAGGATACTTTTTATCCCGATCGACGGGGTTCCCGTGGGACTTGACATAAAACGTCAAAGAGAATACAAGTCACTGTAAAACGTGGTATAATAAAAACGCATCTATCATGTAATAACAAAACGCAAATGACAGCTATAGACAGACTATATTTTCGCTAATTTAGAAAATATATTTACGAAAAAAATTATGGCGGTACGAAGTTCACCGGGTCAGTTAGTATCATATAATGGATTACATGGCTCTTGATGAACTAAAAGGAGTGTTCAAGCACCGATCTTAATTTCCTTCTAGGTAGACAATCTACAATAAACAAAAAAAATCAAAATAATCATTTCACGATATTTAAATCGATTTGCTGAAAGTTTTTAGGAGGCACTCCGGGTATCATTTTCATTGAATGGTGACTGCCCAGCGGCTAAACCAGAGCGTTGCTAGCAGCAGAGACTAGCTTCCTAGAAGATTTCGCTAAGAGGTTTACGCGAGAATTGTATATTTTTATTCCTTTTCTTACTTATTTTAACTTTGTCGAATTCTGTTAGTAGTGTTGCCCAAAAAAGTCTTGGTCTTGCAGTCTTGGTCTTGCGAGAAATGCGAGACCGAGACGAAGACCTAATTTTTGCAAGACCAAGACTAGCTCTGCAAGACTTGAGCAAGACCAAGACTGAGCCTGCAAGTCTAGCGTCTTGCAGTTAAGTGAAATCGTCATTTCAGCTTATACGTCCTACTGTTGGACTTGAACCTACTCATAAAAGGAGAGAAATTGACCTACTATACCACGCTGGTCTGACGTATTGGTATAGGGTTTCATTTCAAGTTTTCATTCTCTTATATTAAATCCCTTAGTCGTCTTTTACAATACCTACGGGTAGAAGAGAGGGTGGTGAACTGTATTCTTACTCTGTCACCTTAAATGGCCTCCTATCTCCCCTTATAGCCATCCCCAGCCTCGCTCTTGCAACTGATTGTTCTGAATCTGGTCTGATATTCAGACATATCTGATTCTGGTCTCCGATATGCCTGAACTTGGTCTGCTGATAAATCTGAATCTCGTATTCAGATATATCCAGCACTGGTCTGATTTTCGGTATCTCTCACTTATAAACCTGATGTACCACTATATTGAAATAGCTTCTGATAAACACTGGTACTTAACTATAGTGACTAATATAATTCGATCGAATATAATGTATACACAATAAAATGTTACTTACGCGTATTACTGCCACGACGACTGGCCGGACTGGCACTCGACTTCGCGACTCGCGAGACCGCGACTGCCTCGTCTCGTTCGCTCTCAGCCGCCGCGCCCATTGTGGGCCTAATATTCTTTGTTATTGTTACAATCTTATGTGTATTTACTCTCATATGACTTCGCTTTCGCGACACTACGCATGACACGCTGGTTAACATAGTATTATGACGAGATTTCCTATTCTTGCAGAGGTCGATTATCTGAGTACCTAATAGTAACGTATTAATTTAACGTCCATATATATAAGGCCCGGAGTTAATAATACTTTACGACATAACAACAACATTGTAGGTACCTCAGCAGAACTGAGTTAAAATAAAGTCAGAACTATGATAGGTATCTACCTAACAATGTTTGCCCGTTAAGTCATTACACGTGCCAAATCATTGCATACTTATTATAAAACAATGCCGCAATGTTTAAAATGATACTTATCTAATTTATTTTATTAACTGCCCCGTGTGATGACGGCTTAAGAAGACTATTCCGATTTTCACGTTCGACGTTCCGATCCGGTAGTAGTGTAAGGTAAAATGTAAAAAAGTAACCATATGTAAGTGCCCCTGCGGGGTTTATGCATAATAAAGTATTTGAATTTGAATTATATATAATATATATATGAATTATATATATATTATAATTAAGTATTCATGTTATCTGATAATGATTCATTTATTTCTGCCATTGATTGTACCTCTTTATCTGACAGCGATAGTTTTTGTTCTATATCTGAAACACTCGGTGATACTTTAAGACAAAATTTTAATATATCATCTAATCAGTTACTTAATGTATGTCATATAAATGCGCAAAGCATACCTAGCCACTACAATGACCTCTTAGAGGCCTTTTGTGGCACTAACGTTCACGCCATCCTGATTTCAGAGAGCTGGTTCAAACCTCACCTTCTTTCTACCTCTTATTCTCTCCCTGGTTTTATTTTAATCCGTAATGATCGAGTCGACAAAAGAGGCGGCGGCGTGGCTATATATCTACGCAGCGACCTGCCTTAGTTAGACAGTCTTAGTTAAACAATCTTCTCATAACTCATATACTGCAGAATATCTCTTCCTTGAGGTTAGGGTTAAAGGTGTCAAAACCATTCTCGGTGTGGTCTATTGTCCTCCTTCTGTCGACTACTTTAGTGATCTGGAGTCGGCATTAGAATCTTTAGGGTCTGAATATGTACATCACATAATCATGGGTGATTTTAATACAGATCTCCTCACTCCTACTTCTCCACGCACTCTTAAACTCCAAAATATTATTAAGTCTACGGGTCTTCACATATTACCACTACACGCTACTCACCACAATCCTAATGTAGATACCTGGTTAGACTTAATGCTTATTTCTTCTCTTTCTCTAATTGCCACTCATGGCCAATGTTCCGCTCCTGGTTTCTCCCGTCATGATGCTATCTTTGTTTCCTATATTTTAAAACCTCCCAAAGCTAAGCCTAAAATTCTGCACTTGCGTTCGTTTGCGAGGATTGATGTGGACCAGTTACGGGAGGATGCATCCACTATCGACTGGCGATCTTTGTTGGCTGCCACATCGATGGATGAAAAAGTCCGGCTCTTTAATATGAAGGTCATTAATTTATTTAACATTCACGCACCAATTAAAAAAATAAAACTTAAGCGTTCACCAGCGCCTTGGATGACCGAGGATATTAAAGCTTTAATGGCTAAACGAGACCGCGCCTACCGGAAATTTAAACGGGTGCGCTCTGACGTCAACTGGGTCCATTTCAAAACTAGCCGCAATCGATGCAATCAGATGATACGTAATGCCAAACGCCATCATATTATTAATAACGTTTCTTCATCGTCACCTGCCAATGTCTGGAGGTTCCTTAAAACTTTGGGCATCGGAAGTGTCCGACAGGAATTCCCCAAAAACATTCTGCTAGATGATATTAATCGAAACTTTTCTGTCACTCAAACTCTGGAAGATCATATTATAGATAGAACCTTAAGGGTTTTGGAGAACTTACCACGACCGAATATTAACTCATTTAAATTTTCACGGGTCACACCTAATGAGATTAAAACAACTATACTTTCCATTACATCCAACGCCGAGGGCTTTGATAATATTAGTCGTCGTATGATTACTATCATACTGGAAGATATTTTACCTATAGTCTGCCACATTCTTAACTTCTCTTTAGAGTCCTGCCAATTTCCTACCTTATGGCGAAACGCTTACGTGATCCCATTACCCAAGATCCCTAATCCTTCTTTACCCAATCACTTTCGTCCTATATCAATCCTTCCTTTTCTATCTAAAGTGCTCGAAGCCTGTGTACACAAATAATTATCATGCTTCGTTCACCAGAATGATATCTTGAGCCCACTCCAATCTGGATTTAAACCAGGTCATAGTACCGCGTCTGCCCTGCTCAAGGTAACCAGCGATGTTAGAAACGGTATAGAAAATACGAAATTAACCCTTTTGGTATTGGTTGATTTTTCGAACGCATTCAGCACCGTTAACCACAAAATCCTTATGTCTATCCTCTCCTCTATTCTTTCTTCTGATGTGATAAAATGGTTTTCCTCTTACCTTGAGGGACGTCGGCAGATGGTTCGTGCTGACGAGACTTCGTCTTGTTGGTGTGAGCTAGAGGCTGGCGTTCCTCAAGGTGGTATTTTTTCACCTCTCTTATTTTCACTATTTATTAATCTCTTGACTAAAGACCTCCATAGTTCGTATCATCTGTATGCCGATGATTTACAATTATATTCTCAATCTACGTTAGAGAATATAGTCGTAGCAATTGAAGATTTGAATCGAGATATGGTAGTCTTAAAGAAATGGTGTGAAAATTTCGGTTTAAGTGTTAACCCTTCCAAATGTCAGGCTATAATTATTGGTAGCCCAAGAATGATAAGCAGAGTGAAATTAACTTCTCTGCCCGCTGTAATTTTCGATGGTTCTGTAATACCCTACGCCACCAACGTTAAAGATCTCGGCTTACATATAGATATGGCTCTTAACTGGCACATCCAAGTGGCTCAGGTCGGACGTAAGGTTACCGGCATATTACGTTCTCTCTACCGATTAAGAAATTTACTTCCACCTATTACAAAAGTGAAGCTTGTGCAGACTTTAATTTTTCCCATCATCGATTATGCTGATGTATGTTACTTCGACCTGAATGCAGATCTACTCAATAAACTTGACCGTCTTCTCAATAATTGCATTCGATTCGTCTTTAATCTTCGTAAATACGACCACATTTCTTCCTTTCGATCCGAACTAAACTGGTTGCCCATACGTCAACGACGAAATTTGCGTGCACTAACTATGCTATATTCTATTCTCCACTCTCCCTATGCACCCTCATACTTAAAGCCTCATTTTCAATACATTTGTTACAATCATGACCGCATTCTTCGTTCCTCTAACAATCTTCTTCTTTCTTGTCCCACTCATAGCTCCAGTTTGGTTCATTCTTCTTTCTTCATTCAATCTATTTTACTGTGGAACGCCCTCCCTCTTGAAATCAGGCAATCCAAAACACGTGAATCATTCAAATCTAGAGTTCGTAAGTTTTATATTGATTTATTGGCAGATCGTTCTTCATAAATTTTCGAGTGTATATTCATGTAAGTATATGTGTATTTGTATTTGTATATATATATTTCTATGAGTATGTATTATATGTAAATATATGTAAGGTTTATTATTTTTCATATTATTGTTATTTAGATATACAGGTATATATTTTTTTTTTTTAACATAAACAGACTTAAGTAGTTATCTCAACAATTTTCTATATAAATGGCACCTACTATAATATTTCGTCATCACCCAAAGGTTGGCTGGAAGAAAATGCCTATGGCATTAAGTCTGCCTATGTACTTGTGCATGAAATTTAAATAAATAAATAAATAAATAAATTATCGAAATTTCTTCCTTTACCATGGGAGTAGTAAAATCTGTCTAATGGAACACCAGGGGAAGACGAGAGTAATGAGTCATGTTAAGTAATGTGATTAGGGATATATTCGATACTGCGATAGGCACGCAGATGGATAGATGGATGGTATTTTATTAAGAGCCATTTCGCAAAATGATTACGCTCGAGTTTAGGTAAAAGACTGCAGAAGTGTTTGTGTGCGTAGCTAACTACAGATGCGCGTGTAACACGAGGGTCGAGATAGACAAAGTAGTCTTGAGCCATAAACGTGATGTGATTTGATAAAAGATTAATTGTAAGAAAATAAGTTACTTATTTTAATTGTTTAATGAAATTTTCCTGTTAGATTAATAAGAAAACACAAATAAGTATGTTATGTAAAATATATAATAACAATTTACCATAAAAACAAACACATGTCAATTACATGCTAAATGAATATTTTATTTGGATAGCATTTTCTCCTGCCAAAAGGTCGTCTTTTTCTATTGACTACCTTCAATAGAAAATGAGGACCAGTCCATATAGCAAATACACATAAGGTTTCGCTATGTGCGAAACCAGTAATACCAGTCGTGTTCTAAGATTGGCTGTTCACTTTAAAACATTTGAGTCTTTTAGCTTGTCAGACAGTATCAGGATCATTTTCAAATAGCGAGGTTGGACATTTCACTTCCACTAATCCTTCACTGTACAACGCATCTGGTGTTGCCCCTAAATAAAAAAAATCCTCGTCTATAAAAAGACATTTTTCTATATTATAATTTTCTTGAGCCCTGAGTTGGGCCACAATGATTCGAATCAATTCGAATTGATTCGAATCGTCACATTCGTCACGTCAGCATTATAGTCAAATTCGTACTCGTATGTCAAGTCATCCGCCTGTGAAGCCAAGTTGGCGAGTTATAATTCGTTTACATTATTATTCGAGCGAGTTTTTTTTTGCGGATCGGTTTGCATTACGAATGAGGCGAGATTTTGAGTTATAGCAGTGTGCTCGGTATTTGGTTTCGGAAAGGGGACTTATAGGTATATGGACTTTAAACACGTAGGCAACACTCTTTTATTATTATGATTAAAATCTGCATACTAAATAACAAAAAATAATAATAAAATCATATACAAAAAAATACTGTTTTTTAAATAAAGTCTGATTCTAATTAGTAATTACCCTACAAATCAACTTAAAAAAAATAAATATGTTTTTATACGTCTCAGGTATACTCATAATTAATAACTATTATTTTTAATTACGTAAACGAGCAGTCAACAAAAGCAAGAAAACATTAAATCGCGCGAGGGACAGACGTTTTCTGTCCCTCGCGCGATTTAATGTTTTCGATCGACGAATAGAAAACGAATCAACGAATGTCCTATCAAACCGAGTCGACTCGAATCGCCGCGTCGCGCCGCCGCGGCTGCCCGCGCTACGAGTACCTACCTGCCTAAGTACGACACGAGTTAACGAATTGATTCGGTTTCGGTCAACGGTGATTCGAATGAACGAGTCAATAGTCTTATTCGAGTTATTCGAATTACGCAACACTACTTCTCAGTAGCGGTCACGTTCCGATCCGGTGGTACCTAGTTCATTTTTTTGGATAATTTATTTTAATTTTGTAGACTTGACAATATGTAAGTGCCCTCTCGGGTTTATGCATAATAAACGATTTGAATTTGTCAAATTTTGAAATTTGAATTTTAGGTAGTCGAGAACCAATGTTTTGATGATCAGAGTCCGCATTTATTATTATAGAATGACGACGCTTAACATCATCCTCACAGCTGTATTTTTGCAATTCAGTCTTAGCTACAGCTCTATACTGTACAATTAATTGTTCAATGCGTTCTCGTTCTATTTTTCTATATTATAATTTTCTTGAGCCCTGAGTTGGGCCACAATCCACCAGATTTATTACGCAGTCCTAGCGTCCCATGGCTGAAATAAGATAGCAAAAAACTTCGCCCGCAATTATCTAAGAATGGGATCTACTTATACTTTGAAAGTCCCCTAGTTTAGTTTGTTAGGAGAAGAAATCTCGAAAACATTTCTCAATGAAAATTTAAAAATGTAGACATTTAGCTAGGAAAAATCTGTGTAATCATAATCAACACCTCAAATATATATCAGATTCTATCTCGCAGAGAAATCCCGAGCACAGCTTGCTTCATAGCACGCTGAGCGACTGAACTTGGTTATGAGGCCTACATTTAGGGATCATATTTTCGTGCCGTAAGTCATCACTGGTGACATACACAGAATATAGATACATGTTTTCAGAAATTGATTTTATTCTACCTAAAATTCAAATTTCAAAATTTGACAAATTCAAATCGTTTATTATGCATAAACCCGAGAGGGCACTTACATATTGTCAAGTCTACAAAATTAAAATAAATTATCCAAAAAAATGAACTAGGTACCACCGGATCGGAACGTGACCGCTACTGAGAAGTAGTGTTGCGTAATTCGAATAACTCGAATAAGACTATTGACTCGTTCATTCGAATCACCGTTGACCGAAACCGAATCAATTCGTTAACTCGTGTCGTACTTAGGCAGGTAGGTACTCGTAGCGCGGGCAGCCGCGGCGGCGCGACGCGGCGATTCGAGTCGACTCGGTTTGATAGGACATTCGTTGATTCGTTTTCTATTCGTCGATCGAAAACATTAAATCGCGCGAGGGACAGAAAACGTCTGTCCCTCGCGCGATTTAATGTTTTCTTGCTTTTGTTGACTGCTCGTTTACGTAATTAAAAATAATAGTTATTAATTATGAGTATACCTGAGACGTATAAAAACATATTTATTTTTTTTAAGTTGATTTGTAGGGTAATTACTAATTAGAATCAGACTTTATTTAAAAAACAGTATTTTTTTGTATATGATTTTATTATTATTTTTTGTTATTTAGTATGCAGATTTTAATCATAATAATAAAAGAGTGTTGCCTACGTGTTTAAAGTCCATATACCTATAAGTCCCCTTTCCGAAACCAAATACCGAGCACACTGCTATAACTCAAAATCTCGCCTCATTCGTAATGCAAACCGATCCGCAAAAAAAACTCGCTCGAATAATAATGTAAACGAATTATAACTCGCCAACTCGGCTTCACAGGCGGATGACTTGACATACGAGTACGAATTTGACTATAATGCTGACGTGACGAATGTGACGATTCGAATCAATTCGAATTGCGATTCGAATCAATAGTAATTTTAATTCGATTGATTCGAATTGAAAAAAAAGCAATTCGTCTCATAGCTACTGAGAAGAGCCGTCAAGAAACTCAGCGGGCTTGTCTATTGTTTTTATTTTTTTTTCTTCTTACAAGATATGAAATTGTGTACAACATGTTTTGTAAGAACTAGCTCCAGTGTGATGCCCGTCGAACCACAAAATACGAAATATGATTCAAACGATTATGGCTGCACCAGATCTCACAAGCGGCACTCGATCACGAGTTAACTATTAGAGCAGCCATCACTCCCCTCAACCACTATGGAGGGAAGGGAGAGACCCGCTCCACGCAGCTACCGCAAGTAGATCCTTCAGTGAGCATGACCAACACCATTATGTTACAAACGGTGAAAAAACTAAATTTTATTAGGCAAAACACGCTACGCTTTACAATAAAAGTAAAAAAAACCATTTTATTTAAAATAACAAGAAAATTGCTGAATGAGGAGCTGCTCACAACCAATCTGTATTATCATCTACATAATCCGAGATTTTATAATAAGCTTTTTTACAAAGTATTCTTGATGGCTTTTTAAACTTTTTCATTGGCAGGTCTCGGATATCTTTGGGTAATCTATTGTAGAAGCGTATACATTGCCCCATGAATGATTTGCAAATTTTTTGGAGACGAGTAGTATGCACAACTAATTTGTCCTTATTCCAAGTATTCAATTTATGAATGTCACAATATCTTTTAAAGTTAGCGAGATCTTTTTTGACATATAATATATTTTCGTATAGGTATATATTGTAATACAACAATCAGAATATTTATTTCTTTGAATTTCTCCCGAAGTGAGATTTTTGGGTCTAGATTATAAATTGCATGGGCAGCCCTCTTTTGGAGAACAAAGATTCTATTCAAGTCCGCAGAGCATCCCCACAGTAATATGCCGTAAGACATACGGTGACGGTTCACATTTCCGTTGGTTAGAGTTTAGAGACATTTACGTCAGCTTGGTTCACAAAAATTAGCACATTCAAGACATAAGTTTCATTATTACGTATATATTATACGTAGAAGGAGATGCTGCGCGTGTAATATCTAATCTTGAAGTATCTTCTGCTAACTATAAAGAAGCTTGGCATCTAATTAACAAACGGTATGATAACAAAAGAGTTCTGATCAATCATCATTTAGATTCTTTAATTAATAATATCTAGTTGACCGAGCTTCGCTAGGAATATTTTTGTCGAATTTATTTAGATACATATTAATAAAAAATAAATAATGAAAAATACATAAAAAATACAAAAAGAGAATAATAATAACACCGAGATTCGAACCGACGCTGTTTGAATGAAAAAAGAAAACAAAATTAGAACCGGTCAACTTCCCAACTGAGCTATCGTAACTCATGACGTTGACAACGAAATTTGAAATAATTTTCTTTTAAAATTTAATGTCTTTGTATTGTTTTGCTAAAAACACGGACAAAACAACATTTTCTATAAATAAAACCTAGCTAGATCGATTTTTAGGACCCGAAACCTCTAGTATGCCAAGTTTCAACAAAATCGTTGGAGCCGTTGCCGAGATCCTGAATATATACCTATGTCGGAGAGAGCTGGATGACTAGTTGATCTTTAATTGTATACATGACGTATAATAATTTATTTTTTTACCTTTTATTTTAAAATTCTTAATTTGATTTTTAATTTCTTCTGTTAAATTATCTACTTACTGATCAAATAAAAAGCTATGAATATTGTACTTTACGTAACGACCAATCAGAGCAGAGAATGTGCCTCGAGCGAGGTCGGACGCCATCTTTACTTTAGAGAGGCCGATAGCTTTAGCGACACAGTTGTGTGTGAGACACGGAGTGAGTTAGACAATTGTCCAGTGCATTGGACGGTGCGGTGGAAGTAAGATCGGTGCCCCGAACTCGCTGCTCGGTCTTAATTGTTCAGTTTAGTGTTTGTGATAATATTGATATTGTAGTATAGTGTTGGTGTTATTAAAATAATATTGTTTAAACAAAATTAAATTACTGCAAAACTGTGTTCATTGTTTTGTGCTCGCATCTTACCTTGATGACGCCCACTAAGTCCGTAACCACTAATAACAAAGTCAATGGAAACTATGTTTCTCCGACATATATATATATATATATATATATATATATATATATAATATATATATATATATTATATATATATATATATATATATATATATATATATATATATATATATATATATATATATATATATATATATATATATATATATATATATATATTCGGTACGGTATTCTTCCCACTTTAGTACGGTACGATTATCCAATTTAGAAGATAACATAAATATTAATAGTAAGTCCCAGCTGTCAGTGGGCGGATCTAAACTGCTTAGCGCTCTCAAATTTTTAGTTACAATATCAACCAGGTACCGAAGTGATTTATCTGATTCACGAGTTAGCTGCTGAATCTTATATCTTTAAACGAACAATTCTTATATATATACAGGCAATAGATTTGCTTATCATTGAGTAGATCTAAAGATTGCTTGGCCAAATGTGCGTATGTTTGTACTTCTACTTATAGTTTAAGAAGCCATGAGACTATTTTCGTTTTATGTTATTACAAGCAACCCGCCCTCGCTTCGCTTCGGTTTCAGTGGCTTTACCCGCGTAGTTCCCAATCCCGTGGGAATAGCGGGATAAAATATAGCCTAGTTTACGCGCTGATAACATATCTTTTTATAGGTGAAAGAATTTTTTAAATCGGTCCAGCCGTTTTGAAGATTACCCGGAACAAACAGACAGACAGACAGTGTATAAAGTGATTTTTAGGCATATGTATAGTGTAAACTAGCAACCCGCCCTCGCTTCGCTTCGGTTATAGGTTATAGTCGTTTTACCCGCGTAGTTCCCGTTCTCGTGGGAATACCGGGATAAAATATAGCCTAGTTTACGCCCTGATATTATAGCTTTCCATTGGTGAAAGAATTTTTGAAATCGGTCTCTATATATATATATATATATATACACAAGAATTGTTATATATATATACACAAGAATTGTTCGTTTAAAGATATAAGATTCAGCAGCTAACTCGTGAATCAGATAAATCACTTCGGTACCTGGTTGATATTGTAACTAAAAATTTGAGAGCGCTAAGCAGTTTAGATCCGCCCACTGACAGCTGGGACTTACTATTAATATTTATGTTATCTTCTAAATTGGATAATCGTACCGTACTAAAGTGGGAAGAATACCGTAATACTTTAGATGACGTTCCTAATTTGGAACGATACCATAAAATTATAATCGATCGCGCTGATTTTATTGAGTTACTAACTCGTAGCAAATTATTAAATAATAATAAATTCAAACACCAAGTCATTCACAATCATTAGTTTCACCTCAGTTTAATTCTAACTACAACAAATTTAACAAGAAATCAGATCGTTTTCATAATACAAACTCTTTTGCGTCCACAAATATAGCCCAATCATACAATAATATACCTAAGGTAAACCTTAGGTATATTATTATAACCTTAGGTATACTCCTTGGGCTATGTGCAATGGAGATCATAGAATATATAATTGTCCAGATTTTATATTTAAATCTATTATAGAGATATTACTATGTGCGTCTCAATACAAATGTAAGAATTGTCTGCGTCAAGGTCATCCTGCTTCAGAATGTGGTATGGATTCATGTAGACAATGTAAACAGAAAGATAACACGCTGCTGCATCATCCCAGCACCTCCACTAACTGTAATTCAAAGGAAGATAATAACCAGACCGTTGCAGCCTTTTCATAACACCAAAATGATAATATTCTTTTATCCAATGCAATAATAGAAGTATATACCTAATCCTCTAATAAACAATCGGAGAAGGTTCGTACTTTGTTAGATAGCGGTAGTCAAACTTCTTTCATCATGAAATCTCCCCAGACTATCTTGGCAATTCATACATAAAAATAAAATCGCGTATTAAAATCGATTTTCACTTTTTAAAATCGATATTTAATCGATTATTTCCGTAATCGATAATTTTTTCACGTCCCTATTACAGAGTCCGACACATAGCGTTGCCAACGTAGTCGATTTGTCGCTATTTAGGCTATTCGGGAAGAAAATTGGTGACGAATAATTATGAGAGCCGACTGGTCCCCTATTAAGCTACTTTTCTCGACATAGTTTTTGAATAAAGTGAACAAATGAATCACAACACAAATAATCATAAACAGAAAAAAAAAATACTGACGCAAAATATAAAGACTGATTAATAACTAAATAAAAAATTGCGACATAGGTTCCGAGTCGTTGGCAACATTGCACATAGTATCCTTTTAATCTGTGGTCTGACACCTGACACTATCGGTTTTTCGGCGCGAATTTGGAGATGTCATGTTAAGCTCTTGTATTATATTCATTTTTTTAGTGTTTTATAGTGTTATATTGAATAATTTTGCTGATATTTTATGTAATATAATATAATTAAGGTGCTGAAGTGTGGTGAATGTGATATAAGAGTGGTTTATGTGTATTTTCATATTCAACCGGAATTCCCAGAGAAATCATCTAATTAGGTTTTCAGCGCCTAATTAATGATAACGACTTGACGTACTGACGGACAATGACTATAAATAAGTTATACAATATAAAGAAGTAAATAATATGTAAAGAAAAATTTGTATCAGACTTGGCTGTATGGGCTTTGATCCCTTTGCCTGTCCGTATGGACAAACAGAACAAAAAAAAAACCTGACACTATCCTTCATCAATATGTTATTATCATAGACCTTTTTCATGGACTTTTGACGGGACTTTTGACGCGAATGTCAAAATGTCATGTAGCGCTTTTATATTCTTTTCATTATTTTAGTGTTTTAAAGTGTTATATTCAATAATTTTGCTGATATTTTATGTAATATAATGCAGATAAAATTCTGAAATGTAGTGAAAATGATATAATAGTGAATTACGTGCATTTTGACATTCTGCCCAAATTTCCTGAGACGCATGACTTGTATCAGCACCAAGTCATGCTAACGACTGACTGAAAGACTAAGACTAAAGACGTGAATAATAATCAATATACTCGACACTGGCACCAATAGCTCATATTATTGTAGCTCATTGCCATTAACTAAGAAGAAGACTTTTGACGCGAATGTCAAAATGTCATGTAGCGCTTTTATATTCTTTTCATTATTTTAGTATTTTAAAGTGTTATATTCAATAATTTTGCTGATATTTTATGTAACATAATGCAGATAAAATTCTGAAATGTAGTGAAAATGATATAATAGTGAATTACGTGCATTTTGACATTCTGCCCAAATTTCCTGAGACTGAATAATCAATATACTCGACACTGGCACCAATAGCTCATATTATTGTAGCTCATTGCCATTAACTTAGAAGAAGAAGAAGAACTTTTTCATACTTCAGTCAGTCGTTATAATTCTAAGTGTTTTGATTGATTTTATGTTGTTATTATTGACATATTCCGTCTTTGAAGTAATTCTTTTCGTATATTGATTTTACAAGAAACAGATTTTGAGAGATATTATCTAGTCTTCTTCTTCTTCTTCTTATTATTATGGTATTATTGTCGATGTGTATAGCAATTTGTGATCGAATCTTCTAAGGTGTACTGCCATTGTAATTCCAAATAGGTATTCTGATATCTGTCAACCAGTTATTTTATTTCTAGATTAATTAATGACATATACGTATTTGCATTTTGATGCTGCTACGTTGGCCTCTTGTGTTACTTATTTTTTAGATTTAACACGTTGACGGACAGTATCCTCTCACAGGTTGCGGGTGTTGTGACTACATTTTTCTTCATACATTCTCGGCGCGTCACTAGGACGCAGTACTTTACAGTTTGTAGTGAAATACGACCTCTTAAGGGAGCAGTAAACATTATGTAGTGACAGAAAATCTGAATTAAATATATGGCGTCAGTACTACATGCTGTTCCATATAGTTACCTCGAAAATTGTATGTCTAGGGATGTACTGATTTTATGTGAGTTGAATCTTGGACGTCTATGGGCGTACTGTCGTATTAATTTTGGCTATCTTGACGTCCACAGGCAGTACTGTCCATCAACATGTTAAATAAATGTAATCATGAAGGATAATGCTCTCTATACAAGTCAAAATGGTAACTACCATTTTCAGAAATGAAGACTTCACTGATTGAGACCTGCTTCAAATTTTTTACCGACAATTTAACTGTATATTAAACCTAATTTATAATTAAGTATGGGCAAGTTTTAAATATTTAAAATGAATAAATAAATAAAATTCTTTTTAACATTGTATACATTTGGATATATGATTGAACGAAAAGTAATGATTTTGGATGTTTATGCAAGCATTCTTAAAGTAAACTGCCTTTTTAAAATTAGTAATAATTCATGCTGTCTTAGTCCAAGATCCCAGCCACCTAGATATATATAATTATGATAAATTTATATTATTTTATTATATATGATATGGTATATGATAAATTTAAAAAGTAATGGATACTTGCTAAGCTGAAAGAGGGGCCGTTTTATAGGTAGCAAATATCAAAGGTAGAAAAATAAACCATAAACTTCACAGATAGTGTAGTGGTTAAGGTTAACTTACCTTGAATGCCAGTGTCGGGGGTTTGAATCCCATGCAGGACAACACTTTGTACAATCCAGAAATTGTTCTGAGTCTGGGTGTAATTTGTGTCTGTTAGTTAAATATTTGTGAAGTCCCCAGCAATAAAAGGATTATTTCCTTAGTGCGGGGTGTTCTCTTTGAAAAAAAGAAAAAAATTATAATCTTTACCATTCGCTGCACTTGTAGAGGATTTTTTTCTTACCATGCTTTATGACTGCGATGTATTCATCAGCTGTGTAAATTCTTTTGTGGTACTTTAACTGTGTATCAATCTTGGATAAATCTGTATCATTTGGCCAAAAAATGTGACCTGATTCAAGATACTTCAGTGTTATTGTTTTTAATGTCTAGTGTGAACTTAACATCGATTTTAGCATGAGTACGATTTTAATTGCTCTAGTAGTTAACTAGTGATCGGGCGCCGCTTGTGGGATCTGGTCCAGCCATAATAGTTTCAATTATATTAAGTATTTTGTGGTTCGAAGGGCATTACACTGGAGTTAGTTCTTACAAAACATGTACAGAATTGTATAGTAGTAATTGTATTGTCTAGTAAGAAGAAAAAAAAATTTTAAATAATAGACAAGCCCGCTGAGTTTCTTGCAGGATCTTTTCAGCAGCGGTCGCGTTCCGATCCGGTTCTAGTTAATTTTTTTGGATAATTTAATTTTATAAACTTGACAATATGTAAGTGCCCTCTCGGGGCTTATGCATAATAAATGATTTGAATTTGAATGTTACGGTTTTGTGACCCAACAGCAATCACTCCACAAAACTAAATTTTGTACTTTTGGAATTAAGTTTATTTTTAATGTATTTTATCGAACAGGATCCTACTTCTTGGGCACCTCGACCTGCTTCATCTTCAAGCCATATATAACAATGACCATTGCTATTAAATCCCGAATGTATGCCGCAATTGTTCAGCCATAGTTGACGTTTATAAAAAATTATGCTCGTGGAGATTCTGGGCAGTGGTAACGTTTTTCTAAATCAAATGTGATGCATTCAAAAGTTTCATCCGCTTTTGCTACCATTAAGTTGTTATTCATATTATTTTTAATATCATCTGCTCATTTTAAGTCTTTTATTCTATCTTCTTTTAGTTTTGTTTGTTCTTCACCAGTACAACTTTTAATTTTGTTGTTAAATGCGTCACACCTACTACAAGTATATTTTTTAGAGCTTTGCATCGAAGGTTAAAATGTGTATAAAAAAAATTTTTTTAGCGTAGATACGGGAGCATTAGCTTCCCCATAAACTTGTTTAAATTTTTCTAAATACAACTTGTATATTTTTTGGGTCATTCCTAACTTTAAATATTGATAGGCACTGTTTTGTTTTCGCCTGTAGTGCGACTCATATTTAAGCAAGGAGTTGATAATATTTTTAACAAACTCTATATCTTCTTGAGTTTTATTCCATCCACCTACCGAAGCTCCTCTTTGAACTTTGATGTATTTACTGTCGCGATATTTTCGTAAACATATATCAACTTTCATAGGCAAAATTTAAAAACTATTAACGAACATATCTCTGCAAACTTCAATATTATAAATACTGATTCTTGTGTAGAAGATTGTGTATTCTTTAGGTTTAATTTTCTTATTTTCTCCGATAATCGTATATGTTCTCTTTTTTGTACTTTCTTTTACTCAATTAACAATGACTAATAGTCGTGCTTGATAAGACTCCAATGACATATACTTGCTAAATTCCTCTTTTTTCTTTTGGAACAAGTTGGTGACACTGCTTACGACAACCACAAGCATAATTTTTAAAAACTACTGGTTCAACAAATTTACTTTTGCCCTTATATGATAAATTTGCATATGTTCTCTCTTTTCTTTGACGTAATGTGTAGTCCTGGTATTTACGTTTACGTCTCTTTTTGGACGACCACCTAAATTACCTAAATCTAAACGTTCGTTAAGTTGTTCTGAACAATTATCACTAGGCTCTGTAGCTTCGTCGTTTATAATATCGACAGCAAACGATAACTCATCATGCGACTTAGTTGACTCATATGGTTGTAAGGCATCTTTGTGAGATATTGTAGCTGTGTTATTACTTTATTCTTATTATTTTTGTCTGTGCCATGTACAAAAGCAACAAGGTTTATTTTTTCGATCTTACTGAAATATCTTCATCGCTTAATTCTTCGTCTCTGTTTGATATAAAGTCCGAATATGCGGCGCTGCTAAGGTCACTTACCGGATCTTGCTGGTCTCTAAGCTGTTCATCCTTCCGTAAGATCATGCACTTTTCTGATTCGGCTTCTATCACATCAAAGTTTTGGTAAAGGCGATCCTAAATTATTAAGGTCTGATAACTCTCAAAGGATTCGGGAGTCATCGGTCGTATTGGCGATTGATTTTTTGAGATAGCTTCTTTGGCAGATATTAGTGGTGTCAATGGTGAAAACACAGGTGTCATAGGTGACTCAAAACTTTCATGTTGGTCCTATTATTCTTAATTGAAACCATAACCTCAGCTGAAATATAAAGCAATAATATGCTAATATGCAAATCTATCCATCGTAAGCGTGTATATAAATGAACTAGCGGCCCGGTACGTGCTTCGCTACGTATAAAGTGAAATAATAAAAAAAGTTAATTGGGACATCAAATTCATTTAATCAAACAAAAAGATATTTTAGTAATTGCTAGCGGTTTTAAAAGTTAATCCAAAACATTTGTATAAACAATATTTTTTGTTTTTCCATTTTGAACATGAATAAACAAACCGCTGGGGTACAGACTCTGGAACAGGCAACATAAAGTTGGCCATGTGAAAAACATAATTCCTCCAAATTCACACCACAAACGTGAAGTGTTTGCCCTTGGACCTTGTTGATGGACATTGCAAATGATAAACGCACAGAATATTGTAATCGTTTGAACTCAAGTGGCATATCAGTTGGAATCATAGAGATACGCGGTATCAAACAAACTTCTCCTTTTGATTTAGCAGTTAAGATCGTAGCTTCAATCAAATTTGGCAATAACTTTTTCACTGCTGCACAGTGCAATCTGGTGCTATTACACAGTTTTGGTGGATTAATATTTCGAAATAATATAATCAAAGAACCAACTATCAAATTCAAGCAATGCGGTGGCATATCACTTACCAGCCGGTTCCAATGAATTTAAAAATTCAATTGGATAAATCATTGCCACATCTTGATTCATAACACTGGCAATTGATTTATATGTCGTGACTACACCTGGCAGATTCGCTTGAATTTGTAAATTAATGGCATTGATATGAATGTTCTTCGGTGCTAAAATAGCATGTTCTCTCAACCAATCATGATTTCTGTAATTCTGAAGAATATTCGGAAAAACACATTCAATCAATTCATCTATCGATTACGCAATTATACAAAAATAGTTCGGTACAGCGATCAATCCGTTGGTACTGTCGATTTGTATTTTGCCAACTCCAATTTCTAAAAATTGTTTTGAAAACTCATGGGCACCTTTTTTTTTTTTTTTTTTTTTATGCAAACGGTGGCAAACGAGCAAACAGTACACCTGATGGTAAGTGTTGCTGCCGCTCATGGACCTTTACAAGGCCGTTGCCTACCGCGAAGGGAGTGTGAATGCGTGCATTGAGGCTCGGTGATACCAAGGGCACCACCAAAACCCTCCACACGCAATCACCCTCAGAAAGTTGGGCTTCCGGCTCTCTCGCTCACCGAACGAAGCGCAGTAACAAATTGCTACTACTCAGACGTCGATTTTCTGCGAGAGCATGGTACTGCCCCGGACGGACCAAGCTCGCGGCTGTAGACAGATAACTGTCGACAGTGTGGTCCTACCACTCCTAAACATTGCATCATTTTGTAGGTGAATACGCATATTAAGGGGACCCGGTGGTCTAGCGGCCTAAAATTTAGCCTATTTTTAAAAATTTTTTTTGATATGACAGAAATGACTAAGGGTTTTAAATTTTTTTAGGCTTATTTTATTACTTATTAACAATACAAAAATGATGGTAAACACAAAAAAATTTTTTTTTTTAAATTCCAAAAGTGGCGCTGAAGTTCCCCTCTCAAAAAAAAAGGACCTGGCTGCTGAAGGAGGTTTTATCTCTCCCTTTGATCTGAAATTAAAAAATAAGACGGATTTTTAATTAGTATAAGTATAGTTATGGCGGGGACTAGAATAAAAAAAAATAAAAAAAAATTGACAAAATGGCGCGTAATTGAAAGTACGAGTCTGAAAAAGACTCTTTTTTCGCAATGTTTTTTTAATAAAAAAAATAGAAATACTCAACAGAAAATATTTCTTCTAGGCCCGGCGAGAGCCAGTACTATTTAGAATGACCTGTTAAAATTTCAGACGAATCGGTCGAACCGTTTTTTTTTTTTTAGCTTCAGTAGACCAAAAAAAGTAGTTTCGAGATAAACGCGTTTAAAGTTTTAAGTAACTATATTCTCAAGAAATGGTATTGAAATATGCACTCACGATTAATCGGCGATCCCAGCACCATAAAGGATTCCCTCTGTTCTCTCATAGTCTTCATTTTCTTGACTCTTGGATTTTTTACGAGCAGTTCTTGCCTCTTTGGAGTCACTTGTGCTTTGACGATCAGCCTTATAGATTCTTCGCTCATCACGATCTCGGGCTAGTTGATCGGCGTATGGGCCGATTTTAATACCCATTACGTTCATCATCTTTAAAATAGCTTTAAAACCTTCGTTAAATGTACAAGCAGCACAACATGCAGCGATGTCCACAATTTTTTTTCCAGAAAATTGATGCTTCGGTACAAGTTGCCAGACGCAAGAGTTGAAGCTTTCATTGTTATTTTGAGTGTTATTTCCGAGACATCTTTCTAACAGGCTTTCATCCGTTAAGCTCTCGTAAACTGGCTTTAAAATAGCTTGAGCATCATCATCCAGAGCAGGGGAATGCTCATAGCTGTCCAAGGTACCCGCAGCTTCACTTTTACGCCATTTACACCAAGATTCAGGACCTATTGGACAATAGGAGTGTTGCGGATTTTCGTTTGTTGAAATATTGTGATAATACCCCGCTAAAACTTCTTTCTTCATATCTTCAAGAGAATCAGGGTGCCGACGAATTGCTAAACCGTAAAATATAGAAAGTTCCTGTAATAATTTATTTGTTAATTTTTTAGTTTTGACAGCATCTTTACCGACAGATTTTTTTTTAGTTTTCTTGGGTTTTGCATCTTCACCAGCGTTCTCATCTTTACTAGCTGCTTTCGACATTTGTAATTTCGCTTTTTTCAATTGTTCATATTTTTTTTTAGCTTCGAGTCCACGTTTATACAAACGTTTTTTAACATGTAAGACACACTCTTTCTTTTGAACAGTAAAGTCATCACCGTAGGGCTTTATTTCCAATAAAGATTTATACGTCTTGGTGTCGCCGTCTCCAATGTAATTAGCATACTTGACGCCATACAATTCCTCCGATCTTTGAAATATTTCTACTATACCGTCGACCTCCATTTTTCCTGAACTTCCCTCATGATTAGCATCGCAATCATCTTTATGATCCTCATACCACAGCGCATATTCATCAGTGTTTTTTTTTCCGACCCAATTCGAACATCCTTGACAAATCTTGCTTTTAACTACAACATCCAGAATTTTATTTGAATACTTTCCAATGATTGATACTAATCCGAGAAGAGAAGAAAAACCACGTTTTGCCCATGAACCATCGCCAGATATAGAAAGTTCATTAGCTGGATGTCCTTGCTCTTCATTCATTTTTATTTCTTCAGAGACGGCTTTTTCGAAAACAATTTTGGTAACGGCTTCTGCAGCAATTTTTATGTTATTTACTATACTATAATAAGTACTGTTACAGAGGCCGTGTCCTAAATCCATCAATCCGCAAAAATTGTTAATTCCTTGGAAACCAACTCCGAGCATCCTCATAGCAAAAACAAGCCTGCGATTGATCTCAAATGCCTTATCGATGAACGGCGAAGATGGAATTAAGCTTTCTTTGCACTGACATTGGACAGAAAGCTTGAACCCTAAACCACGTTGCGAATTTTTGCTAAAAACGATATCACCATTGCAGTCCTTACACTTAACTATCTGCTGTAATGTTAGAAAAACAGTGGTGAATTGAATTATACAATAATTCATGCCTGGATCCATGTTATATTCTAATTCCTCAGTGGTTTTGATTTTTTTAGCTGAAGTGCTTGTATAATTAGTATCATTCTCACTTGTATAACGATTACCTTTAAAATATCTTTTTTTGGCTTTTTGTCCAGGTCTTCTGCTACTAGTTTGGCCCTGCTTATGATCCATTGGTTTTATAAAATTATTTCACTCGATATCACTATGAAATTATTGATGTTATTATAAAATTATTTCTGTAATATTATTACACTCGATGTTGCTGTCGCTGAGGAACACGTTAAACTAACTGAACAACTCTTAAAACTAAAATATTTCCCGTTAAATTCATACAATAGTATAAGTCAGGTATACGGACCCGAGCAGCTGCAATTAGCGAACAATGGAGCCCAACTCACCGATCGTCTACCTGACATTGTAATGGGTTTTAAATATAGAAATACTCGGAATTTTGTCACCAAATTTTAACAGTGTATTTTTGAAATACTATACTTTCGAAATATGTAAAAAAAAAAAAAAGATTTTTCGAAAATTCTAGACCACCGGGTCCCCTTAATGTTCAGTGTAAATTTTTGTACATATCTCCAAAGAACTGATGACTTCGAACATGCATTTATTTCATCAGCAGGAGTTGATCGAGGAATAACAAGCAATTTTTGACGAAAATCCCCTGGCAGTAATATCAAAGCACCACCAAAAACTGTTGATTACCACGTAAATCTTGCATTGTTCGATGAAATGCCTCTAGTGATTTTTTATTCGCCATTGTACACTCATCCCATAAAATAATTGACGTTAATCGCAGAACTTTTGCCATAGCAGAATTTCTCGAAATATTGCAAGTTGGAGTTTCAATCATCTATACATTCAATGGCAATTTTAATGCAGAATGTGCGGTCCGACTACCTTATAATAATATAGCAGCAATTCCCGAAGATGCAAGTGCAATTTTCTGTTGCGATCGAATAGTCGCTAAAATCAATGATATTATAACGAACGTTTTGCCTATCCAAGAAATATAATCCATCTGCATTATTGGAAACGGCTTGCATGATTGTGTCATATACATGTTTTTGCTGAATATTCAATTTGGTTATATTCGATTGTACAAATAAACGCGAATCATTAGAATTGAATTCCTGCTCACGTTGTAATTCACGATCAAACAAATCATGCATCTCACAATTTAGTGCGGTCATGCCTAATTGTACTAATGCTTTATTTGCAATCTTTAGACACATATCTTCAATTATTATTTAAGCTTCGTTGTACATTTCCAAGGTAATCAACTAATCAGGATTTCTTGCATGCTGACGCATACGAATTAAAATATCTTCTGCCATATAATGTTTATATTTGTTCTATAATTGGATAAGTGGATTCCATAAGTGGATTTGATAGCATACGTGTTGATAATATAATGGCAAATAGCATTCGTATTTGTTGTGGATAAGCTGAAGTAGATGCATCATCAAGTGTTGAATCCCAATGTGCAACATCCTCCAACAAATGCAAGTGTTGACATGCTTCACGATATGTTTGACACAAATGACCGTTGACTGTTCTCAATTCTTGAAATGCTTTTGGGCCATTGACGTTAACTAATAACAATCGCAAATAAAAACACTCCGCATTGTTTGGATGAACTGTATATATTCTCCCAATTGCATCTGTTTGGCAAATGCATGGATGCCCATCGACTCCTGTTCCTTGATTACGTCTTTGAATTTTTTTTGCAGACGTATTCCATGTATAACACTGGGGCACTTCAGAATATAACAAATTTATCGCAAATGTATCGGTTTCACATAATTTGAAAAAGCGGTCAACATAGTCGCTGGTGGTTGTGCTGCTCTTTCCAATACATTTGCTTCATTAAAATAAACACGTTGACCATTCTCAAGATGCACAGCCAAGTGAACAACCACAGGATGTCTTTCGTGCATTGGAAACGACATAATCCTCCAGACAGCTTCATTTTTTTAATTTTTTTTTTATTGCAAGCAGTGGCAAACGTGCAAACAGTACACCTGATAGTAAGTGTTGCTACCACACATGGACCTTTACAAGGTCGCTGCCTACCGCGAAGGGAATGAAGGGAGTGTGAATGCGTGCATTGAGACTCGGTGATACCAAAAGCACCACCAACACCCTCCACACGCGAACACCCTCAGAAAGTTGGGCTGCCGGCTCTCTCGCTCACCGAACGAAGCGCAGTAACAAAATGCTACTACTCAGACGTCAATTTTCTGCGAGAGCGTGGTACCACCCCGGACAGACCGGCCCGCGGCTGTAGACAGATAACTGTCGACAGATAACTGTCGACAGTGTGGTCCTACCACTACTAATATAGCGCATTCATTACTACTAATATAGCGCTCCATTTGATACCGAGTAATTTAATCATTTCTATTATCACCAGCAACACCGAAAACAGCCATATCGCTCTTTATTTACATACTTGCAAATATATTTCATGGATTTGACTGAATTACAATACTCCACATTTGTATCATCATCATCATCACAGCCCACATATGTCCCACAGTTAGGCTCGGGCCTCCTCCATAGTGGGAGGGAATTTGACCTACCATACCATGCTGGTCAGACATGTTGGTATGGGGTTTCATTTCAAGTTTTGCTTCTCTTACACGGATGTTATGTGCATATAACATCCAATAGTCGTCTTTTACTACATCCACGGGCAAGATAAGGAGTGGTGAATTGTATTCTTACTCCGTCACCACAATTATATGAGCATTGAATATTTTCGATAATGATGGACAATACGGAACCACCCAACGATTATCAACTTCAACGTCCTGGTTACGCATTCTAATGGTTGCAGTTTTGCCATTATCATTAGGCTGATCTACGTCGATACAACGGATATCCGTCACTGCCCGTTATTGTGTCTGAAGTCAATTGACTTCAAAGGCAAAGGCTTGAAGGCTTGAAGGCAATTGCCTTGGGTATCGTTTCGAATACTTTCCATCAATCATACATGGCGAATTCATATTTAGTTCACCGCACGGACCATGTATCATGTTTTTAACGACAACGTGAAATAACTCAGGACCAACAGATTGATCAGGAATTTCAGCTGATATAACGTTATCGATTTGATCCGGAGTTATTTTATGTACCAGTCAAATTAATAAATATGCGTGCGCCAATCCCTTTTTTTGCCATTCGATAGAGTACATATGGCAACGCACCTCTCCAAATACACATAATTTCACAATTAAATGCATAAGTGCTTTCAATTTTTGCCTAAAAACACGTGCTGTAATGACTATCCTTCAAATAAATTGTTTTTGATGTCAACCCACTGCGGATTACATGTAAATGTAATGAACAGATCCGGTCGACCGTATTTTCGTACATAAGACATTGCGTCTTGTGCATATTCGTTCATATGCCGTGGGCTACCAATATACGAAGATGGCAATATAGTTACACGTCCGATGTCATTAACATTAGCATCATTCGCTATCGCATCTTGCAAATGAATATATATTCTACGGATCTTAATTTTGCTTGGTTAAAACGAATAAAATTAAGACGTTCAGTTTCTATTTTGGCATACATATCAACGATGTACTTGATATATTTTACCACATCTCAAGATATAATTTTGTTCTTGTGGACGAACCATCAATTCATACGAATAAAAATTCATGGCACTAACTTTTTTCTGTACATGTAGACCTGAAAATAAGTGCAAAATGTGACTGGAAAATTAAACAAATGAAATGTCAACACCCTGAAAATAGGTCAATTATTTACCTTTTCGTGAATCAATCATTGGTATATTGATATGGTAGCCATCGTCGCCTTTACAATGCAATATTGGTTATTGTAATGCATCGCAACTACGATGAAGTGCCGGAACACGTTGCAATTGCTCATTTCTGCGATGAAGTACGATAACACGGGATTGAAACTGATCACCAAGAATTATAATTGCAACTTCATTAATTGTCAGTGCATTGAATCGCCTTGCATGCTCCCCAAAAGGTGTTCTATCAGCCCTTATTACGATTTTGTGATTATCTGTTGCCACGCAATCGAGAGCAATTTTGAACAATTGAATTAATGCTTTATGCTGATGGAAAAATCTTTGTAGGTCACAAATAATTTCTCGTCTTGTATTTGAAACAATTGCCCAACGTTGACCCAATTCACGATTTTCATCACCAATAAAATAAATTTGCGAAAATTGATGATCAGCGGGTATGGCAATAACGAACCACCTTGATGATAAATCTGGTCCTGAATCTAACATGTATGCAATTTCAGGTAGATGTTGAATCAGAATTTTTAAAACTATCGAATACCTTATGATTCAGATTGATATAAACAAGCGACAATCCTGTTGAAGTATTTACCTTAAACGTCGGCATAACATTATCTCTAATAATTTTAGTAGCACCAAACGAAGTCATTTGAAATGCCGAATTGTATTGTTGAATATGACTCAAAAAGTGTTTCGACGTTTGAGATGTCCCAAAAATAAATGAATACAATGGTTCGGGCGCAGTTTCTAATACTGGCAATCTCACTTTGCTATTAGCACAACACATGCCGGGCGTTTCACCTGGAAGACATATTGCGTCCATCATTCCAATGTATCCGTACAGACTATAATCAATCTGACTGTTGTAATTAAAAGCTCACTGCCCGAAATCCGCATCACGCAGCGAGCGGTTAGGCGGGAGCTGCGGCTTTTAGACGTCCATAAGTCTAGTGGACCGGATGGCATCCCTGCAGTGGTACTAAAGACGTGCGCCCCTGAATAGACTCCTATCCTCACGCGCCTATACCGACTTTCCTACGCTACTAATAGGGTTCCGTCTTCGTGGAAGGTAGCCCATGTCCACCCGATCCCTAAAAAGGGAGACCGGTCTGACCCATCGAATTACAGGCCAATTGCGATAACATCCTTGCTCTCCAAGATAATGGAGAAGGTTATAAACCGCCAGCTTCTGCAGTACCTTGAGGATCGCCAGCTTATCAGTGATCGCCAATACGGCTTTCGTCATGGTCGTTAGGCTGGTGATCTTCTTGTGTTCCTCACACACCATTGGGCAGAGGCCTTGGAGGGCAAGGGTGAGGCGCTGGCGTTCAGCCTAGATATCGCAAAGGCGTTCGATAGGGTCTGGCACAGGGCACTTCTATCGAAGCTACTATCATACGGAATCCCCGAGGGACTCTGTAATTGGATCGCCAGCTTTTTGGATGGTCGGAGTATAAAAGTCGTCGTAGATGGCTCCTGCTCCGATACCATGACCATTAATGCTGGTCTACCACAAGGCTCGGTGCTTTCCCCGACGTTGTTTATCCTGCATTTCAATGACATGCTCTCTATCGAGAGTATGCGTTGCTATGCGGATGACAGCACGGGTGATGAGCGGTACACTGAGCAACGGAATATCCCTCGGAGTACTCAGGAAAGAAGGGTTCAACTTGTGTCTGAAGTCGAGCGCTCTCTGGGGCGGGCCTCGGAATGGGGTGAACGGAACCTGGTCCAGTTCAACCCCACAAAGACACAAGTTTGCGCGTTCACTGCAAAGAAGGACCCGTTTGGCATGGCGCCACAGTTCCAAGGAGTAACTCCCAATTTCTGAGAGTATTGGGATTCTCGGCGTCAAAATATCGAGCAAAGTCCAGTTTGGGAGTCATTTGGAGGACAAAGCCAAATTGGCAAGCAAAAAGTTGGGTGTCCTGAACAGAACGGTACTTCACACCGAGACAGCGTTGTGCTATACAAAGCACAAGTTCGTCCTCATTTGGAGTACTGCTCACATCTCTGGGCAGGTGCGCCCAAATATCAGCTAGACCCACTTGACTCCCTGCAAAGACGGGCTGTTCGAATCGTCGGGGATACCAATCTTACGGACAGATTGGAGTCGCTGGAGCAGGGGAGAGACTTTGGGTCACTCTGCGTACTCTACCGACTCTTTCACGGGGAGTGCTCCGAGGAACTGTTTGACTTGGTACCACCGTCACCATTCTACCAACGTACCACTCGACATCGTAGCAGGGTTCATCCATTTCACCTGGAAACGTTATGGTCTTCAACTGTACGTTTCCAGCGATCATTTCTCCCACGTACGTGCAAGCTCTGGAATGAACTACCTGCTGCTGTGTTTCCCGAGCGCTATGACATGTCCTTCTTTAAACGAGGTTTAAGAAGAGTATTTCCTTCACGGTAGGCAGCGGCCTAGCTGTGCCCCTGGTATTGCAAAGGTCCATGTGCAGCAGTTTCACTTACCATCAGGTGTGCTGCTTGCTCGTTTGCCACCGTTGGCAATAAAAAAAAAAAAAAAAAGCAGCACCCATCATGCACGACGTATTCGTGATAGCCGTGCAACATTCAGTACAGGTCTACACAGGTACAGAAATAGCTCTATTGACCCTGTGGTCAGTAGAGCTATTTCTTGCATTACATTCAAGCTGGGATGCATTAGCTTGTGCGCGTTCATCTGCAGTCTGTGATCGTCTTAGTAATGATTTTTTTTTTTTTTTTTTATGGGTGGGCTACGGTAAGCGCACGCGCGGTCCAGTCCGTCCGGGGCGATAAAAGGACGGCGCGTGGGCCCATAACCCACCCGTACCCAACGTCACCTCGTTGTTGGGCCGACCACCGGAGCAGATGTGACTTGTCGTCAGTGGTCGGCCCACGGAATACCCTTTCGGGTAACCTCACCTCTCGATGTCCTGGGACGTCGGTCGCCGTCGCGCGGTCAGCCTCTCTGCGGGTGACGGACAATTCCCCGGTCCAATCACCCGCGGCCTCGGCTAGGGCGGCATTAGGCGCAGATACTCGCACCTGCGCCGCCCGAGTCGCTGGCGGCGGAACGTGTCGCCGAATAGAAACTCTACTCGCACACGATCCGCCGCCTCCTTCCGCGAGATTACGGCCTCACAGGAGGCGGCGACCGCGTCCCAGTTCCTGACGCTGACGAGCATCTCCCTGGCGTCTTAGTAATGATGCCACAACATTTGCATTACGCGTTCGCCGACCTAAATTTGCTTGTCTGGCTCGTGGCATTTTTACTTCATATAAAAAAGAATAAATCAAATAATTGCTCCCTTAATAGTGGTGTTTCAGTATCAATATATATGCGTATATGTGTGTATGGAAATATATATGACTGCGTACGTCAATGTACCGTAAAACGGGGCTATTTGGTGCCAAAAAAAGGATATTTTGAAAATATTATTTTTGTTTTTTATTTATCACAAGTCATTGTCTATGTTTTGCTTAAAGAGCATCTCATTTAAAGAGATTATGGAATAATAAAACATTTTTTACTTAGGTATATTTTATTTTTAAAAAATAAAGTGTTTTTACAAATAACCCTGCGATGGGGTAAATTGAAAAGTATAAGTGCGTCGTAATAAAACATACTTTTAAACATTTTTTAAAATGAATAACGAGAAGCGATATTTGGTAAGTTATAATAGAGTCATGTTGTAATTAAATATTAGAAAATTATAAGAATTAACAACATTTTTCTTAAGAAAACTAAAATTTAACTTATTTTTCTTAACAAATTAATCACAAATATATGATAAAATATCTTTAGGAACTTAAGATTTTATTAGAGATCAATTCAAATTAATTCTACTTAATAATGGAGATCAACACATAGTAATCTTCAGCTAATCAACATTATTTGTAAAGTGTACCGTATCAATGCTATTAAACAAAGGTACACGCCATCTTGAGTTTCTATTAGCTTTATTCTCTTTATAACCAGGTTTTTTAAAATGTTTTCATTTTGTACATTTCTAGGTTTTGAAAACCTAACGCCCTGTTTTATTTTTGTAAGCGTTTAAGTATTCTATTTCATAGTGTGTACTATGTATTTCAATTATTTCGCCAACAAAATATTTCACAAAGCCATCTTTGACTACTCTTATAAGAATATGAACATTGATATCTAAATTTGCAGGGTCTGTAAAATCGTTTTCAAACGAGTCATCGTCATCAGAATCACTGTATATACTCATAACGATACTACTACGTGATGTAGAAGGTTTTGGACTGCTTCGCATAGTAATATGGTAGCTTTTCACATTTTACTTTATTGCTTTCAACCTCATTTTGTGTGTTACACCAAGAGTTTTTAATATTTTCTTGGCCCTCAACTTTGGGTTTTAGTTTTTTTTCATATTCCTTTGCCTTCACTACTATTCTTTGTTTTAGTGACCACTTTACACAAATCATTTGTTCCAATGCTCTTTCCTGGTAAAATGGCTAACTTTTTCTTCCTTCTTTTTTTGCGATTTAGTTTCTGAAGGCTCGCGCAACTCATTTAACAGTTCGACGACTACAGTAGATACATTTTGGTCCACTTCTTTTGAATCTACCGATTTTTATATAGTCTTTCAAATGGGCGTTGACGATTAACTGGGTAAAGACCGCATTTATCAAAGCCATTAATTATATTTTTTTTCACCTCATTATTAGTCAATTTGTCATGAAGTTTTAAGAATAGTTGAGGAAATATGTCCTTACTTAGAGTTTTTAAGCGTCTACCTCCTTTCTCCTTCCACTCCGTTAGAATTTGACGCCAATAATGCTTCATAGGTGCATAAAAGGCAACATCTAAAGGTTGAAGGATGTGAGTGGAGTAGAAAACACAGCTGAATAACCAAGAGCGGATCCAGTTTTGGCGCCAGGAGGGAGTCACAGAGTCGTGGTCAAGTCAAGAACTTATAATTTAATTTTGATAACAGTAGATACAAGTTAAAAGTAGGCATTTTATTAATGTACGTAAGTACTGTACTTAAAATACTAATTCTTTATTGTACGCTTGAAAAACTTAACACATAATAACTTGTACATATACACGTACATATCTTCTCTGGCAAACATACAGAGAAGCACTATCACGCACGGAATGAGATAGCCTATTTATATTCCATAACCGTGGTGAATGATTTGTCATAACAGCTAGAAGTATGTCGAGGTGTATGACGCAAAACTCCGCAAAAGTGAAGAGGTGGTACGACAAGGGTTTCCAACAAAATAGAAACTGACAAAATACATATTTGTAAATAACAAAATCAGTTTTTCTTTTACGTCTTCTCCCGAAACGCGTTATTACATCATTTACGTCAATGGGTACGTTTTTATGAACGTTGAGAAGTGCCAGTCCGGTTAGGCGATCTTCAACCATTGAAGATCTTAGCCACGATTTAATTCTGTGCAACGTAGAGAAAGACCTTTCTGCTGTCGCTACACTGACAGGTAGTGTAGCCATAATACATAAAATTTTTCTTATATTAGGATACATATCGATGTCACAATTTAAAATAATATCATAAATCGACCGCGGTATATCCTGGCTCCGCTGCCACGCCTGCCACTTCACCATCCACAGCCGATATTCATTTACAATGACAGAAACTAGAGTGTTCACAGTTTCAATGTCTTCATTACTATATTCGCCTTTTGGCATGAAAACCCTTAGCTGAAATAAATTAAATATATCAGGAGACAGGCGGTCCTGGAGATCACTTATTATTGAATTTATGTAGAAGAGGGATGTATATAGCTGCTCAGCTATTTCTTTAGCCTCTTCAAAAAGCTGTCGGTAGATTACGTCCACATTTTCTCTTTTATTTTGTAAAACACTTAAGGGGGTATTCTAGTCTAGAGACATGAATTTTAGGTAATTTTTAAAGTGTCGTAAAAAAGGTTATCAATATTTTTACCATACATTTTTTCATTAGTTATTTATTAATGTTACAAGAGTACAAAAAAAATTAAAAGAAAAAAGTTGCAAATTTTAAAAACTGGTAGCTGATGAAGTGGAGGGTCTCAAAAAATTGGCACATGAGCATACCCATGATTTCAACCCTCCTAGTCATTAGAAATAAAAAAAAAGAAAAAGATTATTAATCTGCAATGATGTCGCAATTGTATGAACTAGCGATAAGTAAAAAAAAATTTTTTGCCAAAACGGCGACTGTTTGAAAAAAGAAACGACTTTTTTACCATTTTTTTTGAGTATCTCGATTTTTTTAAAAATAGTAAAAATTAAAATTTGGCGATGAGGCTAGTTCATACTAGAGAGAGGCCTATAAAGAAGATTCTCTAAAAATTTCAAGTGAATCGGTTCAGCAGAACTCGAGAAATCGTGGGTACCGTATTGAAAAAGTATGTTCTGAGAAAAACGCGATCGTGAACACTGAACATAAAAGACACGAGTCACCTTGGGTTATTATATTACACTAAATACATTCACACACGTATATGTATATATGGGCGCATATCGCCCTCTATCGGCAATATTTGTAAATTGGTGTTATCAATTATAGTTATAAACATGTTTGAAATATTTGCAACTAATATTTAAATAATTATTTGTAGTAACAACACTGCTATTTACCATGCTATGATATTTAAGACACTTTTTGAATATATTTCTAGAAATCTTTGATTTAATTGTTTAAATTTATATAATTGATCAAATTAAAATCGATTAGAATTAATGTAATTATTTGTAACCATATTTAGTTGTTTTTACACAAAAAAGATTGTAATTTATTTCTAGTTAGAGCGCCGTCTGTTGAACAATATATGAGAACAATATTTCCTTTAATTACATTAATGTAAATTGTGTAAAATTGACTATTTGGAATTATGTTAAATGCATTAGAATATTTATCATTATTATTTAGCTATATTCAGATAGTTAACAATATTGTTTTATTGGTTTGTTATAAAAAGTAATTGTAGTTACTAAGACTAGACCGTTTCATTGTAAAGCGGAGGTTATAAAAACATTGTAAGATTAGAATAGAGGACAGTTTTACTTCACTCACTTCTCCGGCAAGAACTCCTAATAAATACAGTGATTACATACTCAGTATTTTACTATCATCGTCCAAATTCCTGGCGCAACGCCGACAGCAGCGGTGGGATCACAGCCCCCAAAACTCTTCAAGATCTACGGATGACCTTCACTATGGAGCAAGTGATGGATCTCCTGACCTCCATTACAAAATACTGCTGCAACAACAGCTGCGAGAGCCGCATTTTCTACGGAGGCTACAATGTAACGGCGGCACCAAAATTTTTATCTACCGCCGTTCAACCCCGACGAGAGATCGCATCGATAATCATCGACATCGGGGGATTGGTGCGCAAATGTTAACGAGACTATCAAGCTTCAACATATAAGCCGCAAGAAGCAAGAATAGAAGCTATTCTTGAACTCGACGGTACGCCAGACACATGGGCGCTTCAATCAATTACATGGCAACAAGTGGAAGATGACGTCGTTAGAACCTTCAGCAAGGAGTTCCGGTATGCTGGCTACGTCCAGAGGTGGCGCAGCGCCATCTCTGAACAAGCGGACAGTTACGCAGACTACGCTACAACGGGCCGTTCTCTGTTCAAACGTTTGAGACGTGAAGCTACGGACTCCAAGGTGATCGACGCCTTAATAACAGGTATTTATCTTGAATTAATAAGATCTGAGCTATTGCGAAACGCCTAGATTTTGTCTAGGCTCGTGTTTGTTTTGTTAACTTTTCTTTAGACGAAAACTACCGTCTAACAGTAATTGTAACTGTATGAAGGCGACGCCGGGGTTTCACCGGTGTGCAGGCGGTGAAGAGTTATGTAATGACTATTGACGCCAAAAAGTACTGATGTGTTAAGAGAAACTGGTTTATTTAGATAATATTGACTAATAATAATAATAGTAAACAGCACAGGACATATAAAAATGATAAGGCTCGTATTTACACCTATTGGTGTCGTAGAAGTCCTGGTGACATGAGCGCGGGAGCGCGCGAGAACCTCTCCCCGCGCGACCAATTACCCCGCGCGCACTTGCATAGCAACAATAGAATGCCTACATATTTACTACTACATATTTACAATTATTAAAATTTTGAATAATTTGCGGCGCTTACACTGTCTAGTAATTGTGTTAACTGTAATAACCTAGGACCTTTTTGTGATGCAAATAGAAGCGTCTACTTATCACGCTTGCAGAGTCCTTGATTATAACTTTCATAACCCCTTTAATACGACGAAGTTTTTAGTACAGTTTTTGTTATAGAAAATACCATAGTGAAAATAATTATTTCGATAAATATATAATTTTGATAATATCGATTTAAATCGATAAAATTTATGGTTAACTAACAATCGGACTATTATTTTTTACTTCTAGAGATCGCATTATCACAAGGTAAAGTTTTCAATAGCTTATTCCATACTGGTGTTGATTGTTCTCCGATCCGAAATAAGTTTACTGGTTCGATTCCGGGCAAACGCCAGATCGTTGATGTTGCTTGTATTACAACCAATGTTAGTTTCCATGTGTCGAGGTAGAATTGGTTATGACATTATTAGTGCTGTTTGGTATTACCGTAAGTCTTAAAGAGGGTATATATAGAAAACTGTAACTGCTGATAAATGAACCCTCCATGCTATCTATAACTTTGATTTTAACTTCAATCTAAACGACTCAATATTGTTTTAAGTTAATGGTCTCAAGCTCTCAAGCTCAAGGCTCAAGGTCTCAAGCTTTAAATCTAGTTTCATACTCTGCAACTGTGTATCGCAAATAAAGGCCAGTGCGTTAACAATAAAACTAAATGGCTGATTAAATAGTTCAACGCAGACCCTATAGATTATCACCTCTATAACGCTATGAAAATGAGATAAGCTGCCATCACTTTAAATATCACTAAATGCTCAAAAGTCCTCGCGTAGTTCAGTATGCGAACCATGTGCGTTGAAATAAATACCGCTCGTGAGCTGAAGACGCTAGACTTCGTATAAAGCTATTAAGCATTTCTGTCACTTCTTAGGTGGTCAATTATTTAAAGTGGTAACTAATTATGTTATAACTGAAATTCACTTAAGGTTTCAAGGCAAGGCAGAAAGAGCACACTCCAGGAGTGCATAACTGGTAGCATTTCTTTAAAATTTTTAGTTTAAAGTAGAATATCGAAAGGGTGACTGCTTAATTAATACAGATTATAGTCTTAATCTGTGTTAAGTAAACCATATGCTCTAAAACGAAGTAATTGTTTATCTCGTCATAAATTCATCCACTCTTGACCATACTTGGCTTCATGTAGGGTAGAAGAGTGATCCTTCAATAAAGGAGATAGACTCTGACAGTAGTCTATACTTTATGTCATTTAACAAGATATTGCTGAGCTATAATGTTTAAATAGTATCGTTTCACGTAATTACCGTTAGAAACTCGTGTTACGATCACACTGCACTGCACAGATGACGTAGTGGTTAAGATATCGTGCCAGTGTCGCGGGTTCGAATCCCGCGCAGGACAGCTCTGTGCGATCCATAAATTTTTGTTCTGAATTTGGATCTAATTTGTTTTCATTAATATGTGTTTATTACCTCGACCGCAATAGTAAGGCCTATTGCGAGACTACCACAACTTTTGTTGCGAAAAGTACTGGCTAAAATCGGCGAACAATATTGGTACCCGAATATGTTCGAAAATTTGTGAAAAATTGTGTTGGCTAAGATTCGTAAAGCCGAAATCGGGCATAAGACAATTGACTTTACACCCAATCTATAAAATTGCAATATAATTTTCATACTGTGTGCGCTGACATTACAGGCTGCATTCATGGCGTCTTTATAGTACTTTAACACTAACGATCGCACGTCACAATCGGCTATGAGGTCTTTTCGTGAAGTAACTATATTTGGAACTCGTCTATTCTTATAATAATGAATAAATACGGTATTGAATATACCTTGTGGCTAAAGAAACTAGTAGAGCAAATGGTTAAGTGGGACTAGTTGTGAAAATTATCAAAGATATTAATGTCTGTAGTTGAGCTTGATAAACCATGCCACAGTGCTATTCACGATTTCCAGTTGGCTATAAACTATGCAATATTACTGGGAGTATTGTTCAGCAAAAATATTAACCGCTGTTAATCGAGATGTTGCAGGTAGAGGACGACGAACGGACAAAAGATTAAGCGTCTGTAAGAAAAGGATGGACGAGCGATCTTTTCTAGAGTTAATTGACTTGACAAAGGTAAAGCCAAAATAAATGTATTTTTTAGCAATTTTGTTTTCGTGCATCGTCATGATCGACGCACTCTCTTCGAGGGTCCCATGGCACTTTAGGAGGTATTGCCTAATGACCGATATATATTGAAGCATAATTATCTCCGCGAATGTGGTGTAAGTATCGCTAGCCATGACTTTTTATGACAAGCGCCTGTTGCAAAAACTGTTTTTTTTTTTTATCAAAGTAATGCCGTATGGGCGGGTGAATACTAATTTGGAAACATGCTTTTTATTTTTCCTATCCGAAACATCCTTCCTAAAGCGCTGACTGGCCACTATGCGTATCCTTAAACCTGGTCTTGTGTTGGCTAGATCCCAGGATGGGTGATGCCTTGTGGTTGGCTAGATCCCTTGGTGGGTGATGCCTTGTGGTTGGCTAGATCCCTTGGTGGGTGATGCCTTGCAAATGCTTTTTCTATCCAAAACATCCTTCCTAAAGCGCTGGCTGGCCATCATGCGTATCCTTAAACCTGGTCTTGTTGGCTAGATCCCGTGGTGGGTGATGCCTTGTGGTTGGCTAGATCCCTTGGTGGGTGACGCCTTAACAGCGCAAGGGACGCGCTGGAGTCAGTATGGCCGTATGGGCGCATATCGCCCTCTATCGGCAATATTTGTAAATTGGTGTTATCAATTATAGTTATAAACATGTTTGAAATATTTGCAACTAATATTTAAATAATTATTTGTAGTAACAACACTGCTATTTACCATGCTATGATATTTAAGACACTTTTTGAATATATTTCTAGAAATCTTTGATTTAATTGTTTAAATTTATATAATTGATCAAATTAAAATCGATTAGAATTAATGTAATTATTTGTAACCATATTTAGTTGTTTTTACACAAAAAAGATTGTAATTTATTTCTAGTTAGAGCGCCGTCTGTTGAACAATATATGAGAACAATATTTCCTTTAATTACATTAATGTAAATTGTGTAAAATTGACTATTTGGAATTATGTTAAATGCATTAGAATATTTATCATTATTATTTAGCTATATTCAGATAGTTAACAATATTGTTTTATTGGTTTGTTATAAAAAGTAATTGTAGTTACTAAGACTAGACCGTTTCATTGTAAAGCGGAGGTTATAAAAACATTGTAAGATTAGAATAGAGGACAGTTTTACTTCACTCACTTCTCCGGCAAGAACTCCTAATAAATACAGTGATTACATACTCAGTATTTTACTATCATCGTCCAAATTCCTGGCGCAACGCCGACATATACGTGCACACACATGGAGAGTGCTGGTCTAGAATGATAATTCTCAAAGCATGGAGCAGTACATAAAGATTCCAAACATATCGAACAAGAATATTTTGTTCTCTGCTCTTTTGCCCGGGTGCTACAGAATCTACACCTATATTTACTAATGCGTGATATATGTAGTCTAACATTTGATAAACAGGTCTCTTTTGGCACACCATAACAGCCCCCTTTTTTCGTTTTGAATACTGCTGCCTGCTTCTTTCTGCTGCTAAAATTATCAATAAGTGCATGTGCGAGACGTAAACGGAATTTTTTATGAGTGTTTCTTCGTATTGACTGAGTGGTCATATATACTATATATGAACTTATTATCGCTGCTTCTAGTAAAATTCAGAATATTCGGTGCCAATTTTTTTCTGGATTTTCGACCTACAGGATAGAAAGACCTGTAATGCTAAAAACTCCTCATGAACTTTGTATATTTTTTATGGCCAATGGACATTACATATTTTTCTTTGACCCATCTTTTTGAGTCCTCTTTATTTCAATAATATCTTTAGGATTGAAGGCAGTAGTATACACAAATACATCTTTGTTGTCCCTCCATTTGAAAACTGAAAGCACCGCTGAATATTGATAAATAAATTCATCAGATTTTAGTGTTGTCTCTCGATTTATTGGCAATCAATCTTGGTAGGCCCTTTCTGTTTATGCGAACAGTGCCAATTGAAAATATTTTTTTTTCAAACATAGCTGTCATTAGTCTCAAACTCGTAGACGTAAAAAAGTTGTCAAATATCAAGAGAGTATTTTCTGGCACATCATCTGCAAGATCTAATACCATCCTGTTGATGTTTTTTTTTTTCACAATAGTATGTTTCTTTATTTTGATATATATATTTTAACACCTCCACTTATCAAAATAATTAGATTACCGAAAAATCTAGATACACTTAACATACCATAACTTAAACAGAGATCAGATACACTCACCAAAATTAATCTGACAACAAAACAATAATAACAAATATATATTAGAAATATTTAAGCAATACTTTCAATGCCTAGTTTTTGAACATAATAATTATGTTTTATGCTACTTAGACTTTTCGTTAATAAGTCGGAAGGCATTTCTGTAGTTGGCAGATGTACAATCTTTACTAAGTTATTAACAACTACTTGCCTGACAAAATGGTGGCGTACATCAATATGTTTTGACCTCTTATGAGACAAAGGATTTTCCGACAGTTTTTGAGCACCTTGGTTATCTTCTATATAAATAGAAATGAATTGTTCGTTAGTCTGATTAAAACTCGAGAACGGCTGGGCCGATTGAGCTGATTTTGGTTTTAAAATGTTTGTCGTAGTCCAGGGTAGGTCTAAACGGTGAGCAAATAAGGAAAAATTGCGAGTAAGATAGAGTAAGACGACAATTCCATTTTCCCATATAAAAGTTGACCACTTACTTTCTGTCAAACATTTGACGGTATTTGTACTCTCAGTTCCACTCGAATTGAAGAACACATTAAAACAAGACTTTTGAATCGACAACATAATATCAACTTTGCTCATAACATCGTGTATTTAAATTTCAAAATATAAAAATAATTAATGTGTTGACATGTTTGATGGGTGCCAACCTTACAGTGTTACCAACTCTCAAAAATATTTTTATTATAATAATAAGTGTATCCGAACGTTCCATTGTTTTGTCATCTCATGTAAAAAAAACCTGTGTATCCGAACGTTCCATTGTTTTGTCCATAGATTTAGAGACTTTGCTGCGCTCCTACTTTAACATCCTTGGTTTTGTCATCTCATGTTAAAAAAAAGAAACATTTAATTTGAGAAATACTGAAATACTGCTAAAAGTGATTTTCTTCTCGCTGCTTACAATGCCGAGGAAAAGAAAACGACCTGACATAGGTCGTCGAAGTCGTGTAAATGTGCAACGAGCTACTTTACGCTCCAACCGCACTAATGACCAGCGAGAGGCTGATAATGATAACAGTCGTAAAAGTATGGGAGAATTACGTTCAAGAGTAAATAACTATGAAGTGGATAGGCAGAGAATGGAACGAGTTCGTGCACATCGATCACAACAGCAGCGAGCACGGGATAATGAATTTAATCGATTCCGCAGATGCAATGCTCCTGTAAACCTCGAACGAGGAGCATTTTCCTACGATCCGGAAATTGATTATAGTGCCGAAAAATCTGTGACGATTGGAGAAATGTCAATCATTTGTCAACATTGTAAAGCATTAAAATACAGTAGTGAACCTGCAGGATTATGTTGTGCTGGTGGCAAAGTACAATTGCCACAATTGGTTCCACCATCTGAACCGTTACACTCATTAGTTAATGGGATGGAAAGTGAGTCTAAACACTTCTTGGCTAACATCCAAAAATATAATAATTGCTTCCAAAGGACATCGTTTGGTGCAACGCATATAGTACAAGACGGGTTCGTGCCCACTTTCAAGGTAATATACCATAATTGTTTTAGTGAAATTCTAATTTGTATTTGTATCACAATTAATTTAACCAGTTCTTAAACAATTACAGATACAAGGACAAATTCATCACCTACTGGGGGCAATGCTGCCAGTGCCAGATGCAGATCATAAATTTTTGCAAATTTATTTTATGGGCAATCAAGATGCGGAAGTTGATACACGTTGTTGTCATAATCCAACCGTCAAGCGAACCATTGTCCAACAACTGCAAACATTTCTTCACGAGAATAATGAATTAGTGAAGGTGTTCAAAATGGCACTGGATCGGATGCCATCAGACAGCCATAATATTGTAATAAGAGCCGACAAAACATCTGCTGGAGAGCATGCAAGGAGGTTTAATTCACCGACAATAGATGAAGTGGCTATTGTCGTTGTTGGAGAGAATTTGCAATCAAGAGATATTGTACTTCATCGCCGGAACAATGAATTGAAACGTGTATATGAAACGCATAGATCTTATGATGCTTTACAATACCCATTAATTTTCTGGCAGGGAGAAGATGGGTACCATTTTAATATCAAAATGGTTAATCCAACAACAGGTAATTAGATTATACAAAATAAAATATTTTATATATTCAATATATAAATGTATTTTTTTATCATTTGTACTTCCAGGTGCTGATACACACAAAAAGTCAGTGCCATGAATTATTATGCATACAGACTCATGATCCGTGAAGGTGAAGTAAATCACATTTTGATGTGTCAACGGCTCTTTCATCAGTATGCAGTGGACATGTACGTCAAAATTGAGACTGAACGATTGACATACATTCGTCTAAACCAACAGCAGCTTCGATCTGAAGAGTACATTCATCTGCGCGATGCAATCAATGCTGACGGCAATGTAAATAATGTAGGAAGAATGACAATTTTACCGGCCACTTACATCGGAAGCCCGCGCCACATGCACGAGTACGCTCAAGATGCGATGTCTTATGTTCGAAAGTATGGTCGTCCAGACCTATTCATTACATTCACCTGTAACCCACAATGGATTGAAATAAAAAAAGAACTGCTACACAACCAAACACCACTTGATAGGCATGACATCACAGCCAGAGTTTACAAGCAAAAATTAAAATCTTTAATGAATTTCATTACAAAGCATCGTGTGTATGCCCAAGTACGTTGTTGGATGTACTCTGTTGAGTGGCAAAAGCGTGGTTTGCCACATGCTCATATATTAGTCTGGTTGGTTGACAAAATAAGGCCAGAAGAAATTGATTCCATTATTTCAGCCGAAATTCCTGATGAAATGGTTGACCCAAAATTGCATACAATAGTAACTAAACACATGATACATGTACCTTGCGGAGTTATCAACAACAGTTTACCCTGTATGATCGACGGCAAGTGCTCCAAACGGTACCCGAGAAACTTGGTTGCTGAAACCATCTCGGGAATCGATGGTTACCCATTGTATCGTCGGCGATCAGTTGAGGACGGTGGACGATCTGTAGATGTCAAGATAAAAGGACAAGATTTTCATGTAGACAATCGTTGGATTGTGCCGTTCTCGCCCATATTGTCCAAAACTTTTGAAGCTCACATCAATGTGGAATTTTGTAACTCTGTGAAATCCATAAAGTACATATGTAAATATGTTAACAAAGGTAGCGACATGGCCATCTTCGCAGTAACAAACACAAATGATGAAGTGTCTCACTATCAGATGGGTCGCTATGTAAGCAGCAATGAGGCTATTTGGCGCATATTTTCGTTTGCAATTCATGAAAGACATCCCACTGTATTCCATTTGGCAGTTCATTTGGAAAATGGACAACGAGTGTATTTCAACCCAAACAACGCTGTGGATAGAGCGGCACGTCCACCTGTGACCACATTGACAGGTTTCTTCTCAATTTGTGAAACTGATCAATTCGCTCGCAGTTTGCTGTATGCTGATATGCCGCGCTGCTACACATGGAACGCATCATCAAAGTCTTTTCAGCGTCGTAAACAAGGAACACCACTTGAAGGATATGAAAATGTATTTACCACAGATGCTATAGGCCGTATATATACAGTACATCCTAATAACGATGAATGTTCTTATCTTAGATTGTTATTGGTGAATGTTCCTGGTCCGACATCTTTTCAACAATTGAGAACAGTTGATGGACATCTGTGTGCGACTTACCGTGAGGCGTGTCAATTATTACGGTTGCTTGAAAACGATTCGCATTGGGATGATACGCTCAAGGATTCCGTGATATCTTCATCGCCGCATCAAATTCGCACACTGTTTGCGATTATAATATCGACATGTTTCCCCTCAAATCCGAAAGATTTGTGGATGAAATATAGGGATGACATGTCTGAGGATGTGTTGCATCGCGTGCGTTGTGAAACTTTGAATCCTACATTGGAAATTACGGCAGAGATTTACAATGACACATTGATCATAATAGAAGATATGTGTTTATTGATGGCAAATAAAGTATTGTCGTGTTTGGGCCTGACAGCACCCAATCGTGCTATGCAAGATGCATTAAACCATGAGTTGCAAAGAGAACTCCAGTACGATACTCAAGCTATGACCGAAGCAGTTCGCACAACTGTTCCGCAATTGAACGAAGAACAAAGGATTGCGTACTGTTATACGGGTATCCTTAAGGATGTTTTTAAAAAATAAACTTATTTAATTTCACACGAACTTGTATTGAAATAAAACTTAGAGGTAGTGAATACAAATAGTAGAGGCAACCGTGCTCGACGAAGATTGAAACCGGACTGAGGAGAGGGCTAAGCTATCTAGATAGGAAGGCGAAAGTGCTGATGGATATGTAGGAAGAGTTAGCATTTTAGGGAACATCAGGAAACTGTAACAGCCCCCCGCTTAAGACTAAACTTACACCCCAGAGTGAAGTTTATGTCTGAATTCTAATTCTAGGAGTGTCCAGAGTGGTAGGAGAACTAAGCTCCATCTCGGGATGAGAAGCTGGGTGGAAAATGACGCTAGTTTCAGTTGAAGGGGAAAAGCAGCGGTTGCGGCACAAATAAATCTTATAACCTAAGTAAAAGATAATTATGAATAACATACAATATACAATAATCGGTACATGAAAATGATTTACTTCTATTTCTCTGGGTTTCGTAATAAATTTATTTAATTCTTTATTAAGCGTAGCAAAACCTTGATCATTATCTAATACGCGTTTAATATTGAAATGTTTAATGTTTACTTCGGGCAATATATGGTCTGAATACTTTGGTATACTAAAGTTACTATTTATAATATCATAATCCAGGTTAATGTGAGTTACGTTAATTTTAATATTTTGTTTCGTGAATAATTGAAATCCATTACAGAACCCAGTACAACCTAGAGGGACCCGTAATACTCCAGTTCCGATTATATTGGTTTCATAAACATTGTTATTTTGGCAATCGAGAGTGAATTTAGTAACATTTGAAATAACAAATATCCATTCATTATTGTATAATTCTTGCCAAATTTCAAGGTTACCCTACCCTTAAACAGTTTTATCGGACACTGGTTGGGTATATATGTTATTGTTTTAGATACAATTTCTGTTTCACATATAGGGTGAGTTACACTAGATAGAATATTAACTTTGTCGCAGATGTAGTTAGCTTTAAGAGATTTACAGTTATCTAGGTTATCTAACTGACAATATTGATTCTTATCTCTAGAGAGGCCTACATAAGTAGTGGAAGGAATAATCGTACTATAAGTATTATTTTGGTGTAGAGTTGGCAATGGCAAACTATGATATAAACCAAACTCTAGAGGATGAACCAATGGTATCTTAACTATGAATATAATTTTATTATCAAAATAATATGTACTTATACTAGAAATTTTCAAAAGCTTATGGATATTACTTAAATCTAGAGTAAGTGGAAGTTCCTTAGAATTAGGTAAATGTCTATAATTAATAACTAAATCATTATATAACTCTTGAGGTGAACAAATGGCAGGATAAAGAACATTATTTTTACTAAACATTAAGCCATTTGATATATCCTCTAATTTAAAAGACAAAGTAAGTAAACTATTCTCTAATGTAGTTACAATTTCCATAATTCTAGTTTTAATAGTTAGGGTAGCAGATACAAAGGTGAGATTTTTAAAATTTTCAGTTAAGGAAACAACAGCGCTATTCAGGGATTTTTCATTTTCTATAAGTTGGGTTATAGTTTGATTGAATGTGGTAATAGCGGAAGTAGTGAGAAGAATATTGTCTTTCATGTATTCGGCTAATGCATTTTGGTCTTTTCCTAAAGCCTGAATAGCGTTGCCGTATTGAATAGCATCGTCCTCATCCATTGTACCAAACACATGTTTGAGTACAGACCCAACGCCTGCAAACCAAGCAGAACGCTTGATTTTCCGCGTAAGAAGATGTGAAATTGATCCAAAGTCTCTAGAAATATCAGCGAGTCTGACCTCGAGTGGTTGTAATATGTTAATACATTCGGCAAACTCGAAAGCTGTACTTTCATTACACAGTTTGGACGTTATACTAAGAACATGATTAATATTAATTAAATGAGGAGATATGAAGGATATGTCTACAGGAACCACAACACTTAGATGTCCATTGATTACTTCCACCGAACCGATTGGATCGAAGTAGATTCCAGGCCCACTCTCTATTGGTTTTATGATATCAGGAAAAACTTCGCCATTAACACTGCAAGAAAAGTGCGATGGAAGATGATATAACAATTAATTAAGATGTTCTCTGAGCTAGTTTCATTTGATCATAATGGTACTTTACATGTCTTCTGTTTATCAATAAGGATGCATTATTATTGCCGTGTAATTTTATTATTTTATACGGGCCCTTCCAAATAGGAGATAACGCTTTGCCCAAGCGAAGGTGATTTTTTAAGTAGACGTAATCGCCGATTTTGAAATTCACAGAACGTGTGCGGTTGTCATAGTAGGTTTTGGACTTTTCCTTTGATTTTTGAATATTTTCTATGGCTTTGCTCCTGGAGAATTTTAGTCGTTGTTGTAACATTCTAACGAATTCATTATAGGTAGGATTTAGATCCTGTTCATAAATGGAATTTGGTATATAAGGTTTACTGCCAAAAACGAGTTCATGTGGAGTAAAATTTGTGGTTGAATGGATGTTGGTGTTGTAAGCCATCATGGCAGTATAAACGAATTTAGACCATCTTGAAGGATCATGATCTATATATGATTTCAAATACTCCTTTAAGGTGGAGTGGCTACGCTCTAAGGCACCTTGTGTTTGGGGATGGTAAGGAGTCGACCATATCTGTTTGATCTTTAAAAAGGAACACGTTTCTTTAAAAAGTTCGGCTGTAAAATTACTGCCTTGATCGGTAACAATAATTTTCGGTATGCCGAATACTGAGATGAAATGTACGAGACATTCACTCGTTTCTTCGGCAGTTGTAGATCTAATAGGATAGGCTGCAGAGTATTTAGTGAGATCATCTTGTAGTGTGAGAATATATTTTAATTTTGCTAGGCCGGATTCTGGAAGAGGTCCTACTATGTCAAGAAATATCTTTTCAAATGCCATTGAGGCGGTACTAGTAATCTGCATAGGGGCTCTATTCGTTTGTCGCAAGGCTTTATTCGTCTGACACAGCTGACATGCTTTAACATAGTTTTCAATATCTGACCTCATATTTTTCCAGTAATATCTTTCTGATATTCTGTTATACATTCTAGAAGAACCTACATGACCAGCTATTAGTAGGTCATGATTATCTCTAAGTATTTGTTTGATTTCACTCAAAGATGGGTATTGTATACTATTACGGTAGATGTGTACTTCTATGCCCATGTTATTGAATAAATAGAGGAGCATATTGTATATTTTAATAAAATAGTGGTTATCAAAAGGATTTTTGAAATCTGTTATGGCTATTATTTTGTCATTTTCATTTAAAGATATAATGAATTCATTCCTTAGTATTTTAAGGCTCTCGAAGATATCGGAATAAGAGCACGAATCAAAGTGGTTTATTTTTGTAAATAGGTAATAGTATGTTTTATTTTCATGTTGATTTGTAATGAACGAGTTTAGGGTTCTTTCTAGCGTCAAAAAAGTGTCTTTATCGGCGAAATTTGATATGGTCATTTCAACGTATGGAATTGATTCATCCATATCCACGGAGGTAGGTATGACAATATGTTTATAAGGGGATTTCAATAGACTTTCATTATGTTCCATTATTTTACTATCGAAAGTGTAATTTTTATTGGCAATTATTTTAAGAAATTCGGCATAAGTTTGAGATATTGAAGGTGAATCCTCAATAGCACTAGCAGGATTATAAGGTGAATCGAGACACAGAGGAGGATCATCATGGCGTAAAGGTGAGTCGTCATTAGAATTATTAGTCGTAGGTTGTCCTGTGTCAAGCTCATCAAGATTTAAGTCCCTTAAATCGTCAGGCATTTCAATCAAGTCTCTTTGGTTAGGAGTAAGAGGTGGAATAATGTCTGGGTTTAGAAGGTCATCGTGGTCGTAAGAGTCTTCATTATCAGGGAGCGAAGGATTGTCATGGTTAGTTCGAGAAGGTCCTGGGACTGGTTCAGGAGCAAGGGGATTCATAAGTAGAGGATTTTCAGGTGGATATCTAGAAAGAGCATCAGCGGCGTTAAATTTACCCTTTCGGTATATGATTTGGTACTCGTACTCCTCTAATTTAAGTCGCCACCTTTGCAATTTGTTGCTTGGATCCTTGTGGTTGAAAAGCCACTTTAGCGGACGGTGGTCTGTAATGATTTGGAAGTGTCTACCATAGAGATAAGGGCGAAAGGTCTTACAGCCATAAAGAATCGCGAGAAGTTCTTTTTCCGTGGTGTTATAGTTACACTCACTTTTGTTGAGAGTGCGGGATGCATAAGCTATGGGCTGGTCTTTGCCTATTTCACCCTGAGAAAGTATTGCACTGATAGCATAATTGGATGCATCCGTGGTTAGGATAAATGGTTTGGAAAAGTCTGGATAAATTAATAAAGGTGCTGAAATTAACATTTGTCTCAGAGTATCGAATGCCAGTTGATGTTCGTTTTCCCAAACAAAAGGGACGTCTTTTTTCAAAAGATTTGTTAAAGGTTTGGCCAAGGTCGAGAAGTTTGGTATAAAGCTACGATAGTAAGAGACAAATCCTAAAAAGGATTTTATGTCCTTGGCGGATTTCGGAATGGGATAGTGTTGCACGGCTTTTAGCTTTTCCGGATTAGGTTTAACTCCCTGATCCGTGATAGTGTGTCCTAAGTAAGATACTTCCTTGCGTAAAAATTCGCATTTGTCGGGTTGTAGTTTAAGGTTAAAAGAGCGGAGTTTTCGGAAGACAGAGGTTAAATTTTGAATATGAGATCGTAAATCAAAGGAGTAGATGACAATATCATCTAGATACACAAAACATCTTTCCCCTTGAAGACCAGTAAGGACATTATTCATAAGTCGTTGGAAAGTCGATGGTGCATTCTTTAAACCAAACGGCATACGTGTAAATTCGTAATGTCCCTGAGGTACAGAGAAGGCTGTTTTTTCAGTGTCTTCCGGTTTAACCTTGATTTGATGAAAACCGGAAGCGAGATCAAGGGTGCTAAAATACTTACTATTGCCAAGTTGGTCCAAAATTTCTGAAATATTTGGAATAGGATACGAGTCTCCGATAGTGATGTCGTTTAATTTACGATAATCTATTACGACTCTCCACTTCTTCTCGCCGGAAGCGTCGAGTTTCTTTGGTACCACCCAAATTGGTGATGACCAAGGTGAAGCTGATGGTTTTATTATTCCTTGTTGGAGCATTTTGTCTATTTGTGAATTTACTTCCTTTTTATGACACTCTGGGAAACGATAGGATTTTACATGGATAGGAATTGAGGTTGAGGTTTTTATTTCGTGTTCAACTGTATTGGTATATGTTAATTGGTCGCCAGGAAGGTGGAAAATGTCGGAAAAGTCAGCACAAACGTCGAGTAGTTGTAAGCTTTCTTCCTGGTTTAAGTGAGAAATACGGATCTGTTCGAATACTGATTTAGTTCGTAAATAAGCGTCATTATGGCATTGACTGTCGGCATTCGTGTTATGAATATATTGCGTTGTCTCAAGTCTAACGTAAGGAACTATTTCTAATTTCAAGTCGGGATCGAAGGAAAGTGCGTGATGAGAGGTATTTACGACGAATATATTTATTCTTGAATTGTCTTTCACCCGAACCACACAATTAGCTATGAGCAAGTTTTCTATCGGATGCTGGTCTAATATTAGTCCCTCGCTGAGTTCAGGGTTTGATACGGTACATTCTATAATTGTTTCAGTTCGAGCAGGGATTACACAAATTGGTTCGTTGAAATGTAAATTTAAAATTATTTTACCAAGTGTAAATTGTTGTTTAGGGTAGTCTATATTTCCGTCCATTTTATTAAACATGTCGTTGCCAATTATACCGTCATAGGGTAAATCTATCCCTTCGACTACGTGGAAATTATGAATTATTGAATCGAGTTGGATAAGTATATGACCTAAAGTGGATTTTGTGCCGGAAGAATAATTTCTTTTGAATTTTACAATGGTTTTCGTAATTTCTGGCATTCTTTCGATACAGGACTTCTTCACCAGACTAAAAGACGCTCCTGTATCAATCAAGAAAGAAAGTGGCTTTGAAGATATAGAAGTAAGTACTCTTATATATGGTAAATATTTGCGAGAGATATTTGGTATGCAATTTATTACGGGATCTGACAACGGTTCAGTGGTGGATACTTTGGGCACCGAAGCATTTGGTAAATATTCTTCTTGTGTGGATATAGTATAATTATGTTTTCCAGGATTACGACTTGACCTTGTAGCGGAAGTCGCAGTGTCATTTTCCGATGGATACTGTGTCATGGATACTGTGTCATGGATACAGTGGATTTATTAATACTATTGGGTAAAGATTTTTCTACCCGGGATATAGAAGGATATAGAAAATAAAAATTATCGTTACTATTATTATTATTAGGATACCTAGGATTAGTCATGCCGGATTTTAGTTTTGGGTGGCCCGACCGACACCTAAACGAGCCATCATTTAGTTTAAAGCTTGATTTGTGACGAAATCGGCGTTGACTACACCTTCTTCGTTTTCCTCTAATAAGTTAACCCTATTTTGGCTATTTTGCGGCAAATTGAAACGTTTGTTATTGTATTCCCTTTTACGGCAATTTTCTAAAACATGACCAGGATTTTTACAGTAACGACAATATTCGGTATAAGCAACGGGACGCGGCTTATGTGGAAAACCGAAATTAGGCCTAAACTCGTGAGTTTTATAATCTGGTTTAGGAAAGGTTCTTGGTCTTAGAGAATTAGGCTCAGTTGCGGAGAAAGATTTTCTATTAACAAATTGCAATATTTTCTCTTCCGAAATAGCAGCGTTAATAGCCTCGTTCAAGGTTTTCGGGGATCGAACCCGAACATTGTTGGATATCCTTGGATGTAACCCAAGGACAAACGTGTTAAGCGCAATATCTTCCATTGCACTTGTCTTACCAGCGAGTTCCATTTTTTTTGAGTTAGAAAGTGTAATCTCAGTTAGCAAATGGGATAAACATGTTTCCACTCGGAGCGAGTACTGTGTTACGGTCTCATTGGAATACTGTCTACATTCTTGAAGGTCAGTTAATAAGTGCGAGTAACATTTTCTTTCGCCGAATTGTGTTGTCAAGAAATCTTTTAGTTGATCCCAATTGCTAAATTCTTTGATGGAACATGCAGCCTCGGCTCTACCTTGTAATTGGCTTATTATAAATTTAAAAATAATGTGTTTCTGATTAGTTGAGGCGAGGTTGTATGCATTCGAACAATTCGTTATAAATGGTGTGAGTAGGTTCCTAGATCCATCGAATGGTTTGATGAATTTTATCAGAACATTTAAGTCAATGGTATCGGATTGAATTTGAATTGGTTTATCTTGAGACATTTTAAATGTTTAGCAGTTCGCGGTGGGTCTAGCGGATGCGATATGAAGAGGTTCTACGAACTTGGACAAGCTACGTCGTTATCGTATCAACGAGTCGGACGACGCTACTCTCTTTATCACTTATAAAAATAACAATATCACGTTATGTCTGGGCTAATACTAAGATTAAATTATGTATAACTTAAGTTTATATTTACGAAACACTTTTATATTTTAATATACACAAACACACTATTTAGGGTTGCTCTTCGCGAATAATTTATCACTGAATCACTGAGTTTAGTATAAGTAAACGAAGATACACTTACATGGATGTACTGCACAGGATACTTAACAGGAATATCATAGTGGTAGTAGTAGCAAGGCCCCTGTGGCCCCTTGGATGTAGCAGGATATAGAAGTGAGCCCGGTGTGACACGAAATTTGCGTAGGATTCGCAGCACGGTACCACTTGTTTCACGATTCGAATGTAACTCGAACGGATGTCACTTATTAAGGACGTTAATAGAGTACTGTTATGAACTGTCGGATGCCAAGGATCACAGTTACGATCCCTTTTACGCTGCCACCAATGTTATACGGGTATCCTTAAGGATGTTTTTAAAAAATAAACTTATTTAATTTCACACGAACTTTTATTGAAATAAAACTTAGAGGTAGTGAATACAAATAGTAGAGGCAACCGTGCTCGACGAAGATTGAAACCGGACTGAGGAGAGGGCTAAGCTATCTAGCTAGGAAGGCGAAAGTGCTGATGGATATGTAGGAAGAGTTAGCATTTTAGGGAACATCAGGAAACTGTAACAGTACGATCGTTTGATACAAGCTGTAAACAGTGGGTCTGGGGGGATTTACTTTCTTGATTCTCCTGGGAGTACTGGGAAAACGTTCCTAATTACATTGCTATTAGCAAAGATCCGATCGCAAAATGAGGTAGCCCTAGCGTTGGCTTCATCTGGAATAGCAGCAACTTTATTAGAAGGCGGACAAACTGCACATTCAGCCTTAAAATTACCATTAAACATGCATATCAACGAAACGCCAGTTTGCAACATCGCCAAAAATAGCGCTATGGCGAAGACTCTCCAAGTATGCAAATTGATAATTTGGGACGAATGCACAATGGCCCACAAGAGGTCGCTGGAGGCACTAGATAGGACGTTAAAAGATTTACGTGATAACCAAAACATTTTTGGTGGAGCCATGATACTGTTGTCAGGTGATTTTCGTCAGATTCTTCCAGTAATTCCTCGATCGACTGTTGCTGACGAAATAAACGCATGTCTAAAATCATCAAATTTGTGGCGGCACGTAAAGACACTACAATTAACTACTAACATGCGAGTGTTTTTGCAACAAGATCAAACTGCGACTGTGTTTTCGCAACAAGATCAAACTGCGACTGTGTTTTCGAAACAGCTGCTGGCAATGACTTAATATGTATATAATATGTGCATTTGGATCCTTACAATTATATAATAATATGTTGTATATATCTAAAATAAAACTCAATTTCATACAACATTTTTTTTTATTTCAAAATATATTAATCACTCTTCTTCTTTTTCTTTTCAAATTATGCCTTCCATCTTTGCTTGACGATTATTTTGCCAATGTCAACGTGTATTAGTAACTCTTTATTTCCATCAACTTGGCTCCATCTACTTGGGAACCACTTGGCTCGCCAGGACATGATAATATGGCGGAAGTACTAGGCGACTCGGACAAATCTGATTCGATCAGAACATTATCAATGTTGAGCTGCTGGCTGTCTTCAATAACATCAATATCTACCAGAACATTCTTGATGTTGGGCTTTTGGCTGTCTTCAATAACATGAATGTCCTGTATGTCTTCGGCCGATAAATTTAATTCACAGAATGTCTCCTCAGATGATGAAGATGGCATTGTAGAAACGTGTTTTGGTTTAGATAGCAGCTTTTGCTTTAATATATTTTTTTGTACTTTTGCCCTGTTCACGCGTATTATTCGTTCTACATTCTTACCACACTTGGTACAAAATCTGAAGGTGTCAGCGATTATGTTGTAGCATTCGTCGCAGCTTAATAATTATTTAATACAACCTGGACAGTTATTATTTTTGTTCTGCCGTTCCATCCACTTTTTACAAAAGGGACAATGCATTTTAAGGAGTTGAGGGATATATAGCTTCACTATAACTTCTGGAAAATAGTTTTAAAATATCAACAATTTAAATATTATAGTTGTTTGAATTCTTTATTTTCTCGATGACAGATGTAGTTCTTCTTCTTTTCCTAACCATGGCCACCGTCAAAAAAAAAAACGACAAATGTAGTTTGATAGTTATAGTGTAAATATTTGTCAGTATTCACTCAAAAAAAAATTGTCTATGGTAAAATGTCACTTGAAATGTAAACGTCTCTTTGCTGTACATCTATACTATAATTCTTTAATATTCCTAAAAATCTAAAAGCAACAAATTTCAATAAAATTAAAAAAGTATTGTGTCGTGTGTTTGTGACTTACTAAATATGCCTCCAATAATTAGGCGGTACGAAGTTCGCCGGGTCAGCTAGTTATATATAAATTTCTTGTGTACGTGTGTATGTCACTAAACTGCTCCTAAACGGCTAAACCGATGTTTATGAAAATTTTGTGTGTGTGTTCAAGGGGATTCGAAAGTGGTTTAGATTCACAATTGGACCCGGTAGGTGGCGCTTATTTGAAAGAATAACGTCTGTTGGATCAGCTAGTCATTATATATAAAAATAGTGTAATTACAATTTCTAATAACAAATTCTTTAGATATATTGCCTCCTTCAACACACAAGCTTCACTAATTGCCATGTACTCGGCCTCAGTACTGGACAATACTACTGTTGGTTGTTTTTTGCATTCATATGATATTACCGTACCAGACAATTTAAAACAGAAACCTGTATAAGAACTATAGTGTTTGATGCCCAATCTGCATCCACAAAACCTTCTAAATTTTACCATCATTTGTAAACATTAGACCATTTTGTTTGATGATTTTGGTTTATGTAAATACTTTACAATTCTTTTTGCAGCTTTCCAATGAACTGCTGTATAACTATTATTAAATTGACTTAAGTAACTGACATTAAAACTTATGTCTGGGCGTGTAAGAACAGACAAGTATATAAGGCTTCCTATCAGCTGCTGATAAGGATATTGCTTATAAACATTTTCTGATTTCTCTAACTTTAAATTACATTCAATTCGAGTATCAACAAAGTTACAGTTAGACATTTTTAATTTATTTAAAATATGTTCTATAAAGTGCTCCTAAAAAAATACATCCATTATCATACACTTTCACCCTCATCCCTAAGCATCTCTTAATTTGCCCTAAGTCTTTAGTTTTGAAATTTGACATTAAACTACTTTTTAATTCATTAGTTAATGCCTCGCTATTTGAGAAAATAAAAAATCATCGACAAATACAGTTACTAAGATCTGTTCCTTATTTACTCTCTTGCTATATAGACAAGGTTCTAATTTAGACTTAGTGTAAGCCTGGCGTAGTAAACAATCATCAACTCTTTTATTCCATTGCCTGGCAGACTACTTCAGGCCATATATAGCACGTTTTAATTTAAGTACACAGTTATTTTTACATTCTAAATTAGGTGGAACTTGCATATATACATTTTCTTCAAGATAGCCATTTAAGAAAGCTGTACTTACATCAAGATGGGTAATTTTAATTTTACACTTAAAGCGAATAACAACCTTAAAGTTGAGTGTCTTAATACGGGTGAATGTGTCTCTTTAAAGTCCACTCCTTCTACTTGGGTACCTTAGCTACTAAACGACCCCTTTATCTCACTTTGATATCACTTTCGAATTTTCTTTTAAACACCCACTTGCACTTAACCACTCTATCCTTGTCTGACACTATTACCCATGCTTGGTTTTCTTCAAAAGCATCTAACTCTTCCCTCATTGCCTGTTTCCACGTTTCACTCTCAGGACCTGTTGTAGCTTCCTCATAGGTGATATCTTCATCGCAAGACCCCAACTCGTCCGCAACACAGAGGTTAGACATGCCAAACCTCTCAACTGGTTTTCTGACACGCTTGCTTGCTATGGGTACTTCTTCTGCGCTCAAATCACTTTCTTCTCCACACAGTGTATAGTGGGATTCATCTGATGTCAAACTCGAACCAGATGCGTCACATATGAAAGTTGAATCATTATCATTCAACACAGTATCATTTATTTCACTTGTTTCTTTCTGCATGTCCTGCTCTTTATTTTTATCCTGCACTACAATTTTAGTCATCTCGCTATCTTTTTCATTCTTTTCCATTATAGTTACATCTCGGCTTGTAGTAACCTTTTTAGTTTTAAAATTGTATAATCTATATCCTTTTATATTGTCCGGATATCCAACTAAAATTGATTTCACGGCTTTCTTATCCCACTTTTGCCTTTTTATTTAGGGCACATGCACCATTACAGGACTGTCAAATACTTTTACATGACTGAGGTTAGGTTTTCTCCCCGTCCATTTCTTAAATGGTGTCATATCACCTAGACCTAAAGCCGGTGACCTATTTTTTAGGTAGATTGCCGAATTGACTGCCTCAGCCCAGAAACTTTTATTTAGTTCAGCCTCAAAGAGCAAACATCTTGCGCGTTCAACCACTGTCCTATTGAACCTCTCACATAGGCCGTTCAGGAGTGTAGGGATTTGTCTTTTGATGGACAATACCTTTTAATTTTAGGTAGTTTTCCATTTGTTGTGAGCAAAATTCTCCTCCATTATCTGTTCTCAGACTTTTAATTTCATTTCCAGTTTGTTTTTCAACCATATTGTGAAATTCTTTGGAAAACATATGTACTTAATTTTTCTCTTTCAAAAAATATACAAATGCCATTCGGCTGGCATCGTCCACGAAGAGTAGAAAATATTTTGCATGTCCTAAAGATTTCGTCTCCATGGAACCACTTCTAGTAATGTTTCACTTCTTTTGTTTGAAGATGAGAATGGTAAACGAGCCTGTTTTGCCTCACAACATACTTCACAGTTGGACTTGGTTATATCTGCCTTCTCTGTGTAGGTAACTCCCTCTACGGCTCCATTTTTCATCTTTTCTAGATCAACACTGTTAATATGTGCCAGTCTTCTATGCCATATCCTTGCGTCTGTGATGTGAATTTCTGCTGCTGCAAGCACCTTCTCTGACTTTAATGTTTCCAATTTGTATACTCCATTTACTAAATTTACTATTCCTACTAGCACATTCTGTTGATTACAGATATAACAAACATTTTTACAAAACGATACCTTGTTTCCGTTTGCTATCAACTGGCTTACAGATAACAAATTAGTAGTGAGGTTAGGAATGCACAAAATATCTCGAACAAGTATGTCATACTGATGTTTATTCACATACGTCGTGACCTGTACACACTACTGGCATGGGTGATTTATTTGCAACAATTATTTCTTTGATCTCGTGAACTGATCGCATTTCTTTCAAATTATCTCGTTTCGCCGCCATATGAACGCTTGCACCACTCTCTATGTACCAATCATCTGTGCTGAATTCTCCATTCAGGAAAGCAACACTAAAGGCACTCGCTTCTTTTATTTTATCGGGACACTGGTTTTTGTAATGACCGATTTTCTTACAATTATAGCATTTGACTGGTTTACCGGAAGTTGACACTTTTAGTGTTTTGTTCGCTAATGACATTGACGTTTGTTTTGACTTGCTGTGTGCAGTGCTGCCAATCTTTGGTTTGCCCGAACAAAATGCCGATTCGCCTCCACTGCTACCAATATCAGAAGTCATATCGAGAAGTTTCGTTTTGATGACGTCAGAGCTTGCCGTTAGACCCGAATGTTCCAAAGCCATGACCAATGGTGAAAATTTATCTGGTAATCCCGCTAATAACAAACATTCAATCCATTCATCGCTGATTTCAAACCCTGTATTTTTCAATTGTTGAGCAGATTCTACTATTTGAGACACGTAACTTGTCATAGTTTCACAATTATCCAGGCGAATGTTAATTAACGTCCGTAATAAACTTATTCTTCTTGAGAATCCTGTGTCTTCAAATAATTTCTTCAACTTATTCCATACTGCCGTAATTGTTGTTTCGTTTTTGATGTGAACGTATAACGATGAATCAATTGTCATGATTAAATCTTCTAAAACAATAAAAAACTTAATAAATCTTCTAAACAAATCAAATAATAAACTGTAGAAACTTTACGTATGGAAACTTAGGAAACAATTTTTGTCTTTGGTTAGACACAAGTGTACTTTGCATTTTATGCACTTGATACGAGATTTTCCTTTGCATCCCGGTAATTTTCAACGCATTCCTGACTCTTCATCATGAGCTGGAAAGTGACCTACATCATCTCGTGCTATTTCAATTGACGGACGCAGTTCTCCCGGTCTTCTTGGAACAATTACCGGTAAAGGACTGTCGACCCCTTTTAACAGTTGAAATTTTATTTCGGAGAACTAAACTTTGAGCGAGATTTTGGCGAAAGAAGAGAAGTGTAAGCCGTTTTGCTTTAGGTATTCCGAGCAAATCGCTATCAGTGTCATATTCACGATAGGCTTGAACGACCGTCAAATCTGAAGCGTAAAAAATCATCCGCAAAGGCCACTTCTTCGACTTTATAAAAGTCCTATAATAACTCATTAGTTGATCTAGTACAGCTATACTCTAAGTGTGTTCCGCGGAACCCTAGGGTTCCGTGATACCTCTGTCGGGGTTCCGCAAGAATTTAGAAATAAAAAAATCAAAACACCTCTCTCTGGTCGCTCCGCGGCTGTGCGGACTCCGCGGCCGCGCGGAGACAAAACGCTATGAATGTTATTTATTTATTTATTTGTATTTGTATAAGCTTGTGTTACATTAGCTGGTACAATATCTCATAAGTTTGGTCTCAACAATTTTATACTTGTACAACGCGTTCGCTCTAAGTTTGCCGGTCTGTGGAATGCGCGTACCCTCCCCCACGTGACAACAAAACTTATAATGTGTCATAGTTTTACCCAAATATCTAACGTACACAATTTTTATTGTTACAATTAAATAAAAAATTTCGAACGTCATACACTCATACCTATCGCCAGCGGCAAACTTAAAACGAGCGGGTAGTATACTTGTAAGCGCTCAGTCTCTTTGATAAAAGTCGCCTCTGAATTAGACGCTATAGTTGTCAACTAGCGACTTTCGTCTCTAACTTCAAAGGATAAAGTCGATATTGTTTACAACGCTATTTTTAAATTTCTGTTTTTATTTTTGCTTTTTGTTTATCAAAGGTGCCGACTCGAGTATTTTCGAGAATATTTGAGATCGATTCTAGGACTAAGTATAAAAGCGGCGATCGCGCGTTGGCGTCGTCAGTTGATGATTAGCGTTCGGAGCGATAAGTTACTACCTACTTACAAGCTCGCTAGCGAGAAACTAGTGTTCATTGTTTTACTGCCTGCTGTATTCTGTTGTCTCAGTTTTATACATTTCTTCCCTGTAGGTTCTAAATTTAGTCTCTTATACGCAGTAACGATTGTGCATTATTTAAACCCCACTATCCTGACTTGTAACATTATAAATAAAGAAGAATGGAACGTTGGCTTAAAGGTGTTAAACGTGTTCCAACAACATCTTCTAATGACGCTGAATGTTCAAAAGCAATGCGCGCGGAGAATTTAGCAATCACCGATCCAGAAGATGATGCCACGAGTGCCACGACGTCAAGCTCGACGGTTTCAAAGACGAAAAAAAGGAAGTATGATGAATCTTATATCAGTTTCGGATTTGTTGATTCCAACGGCTCACCTCTCTGCATGCTCTGTAGTAAACTGCTTCCTAATAGTTCCATGGCACCTGCCAAATTGCGTCGACATTTAGAAACCGTACACCCCGAGACTAAAGACAAGAATAAAGAATTTTTTGTTCGCAAAAAAGATCAGTTATTAGAAAGTCAAAAAAATATGATGCATGTAACACAAACTACCAACGAAAAGGCCACGGAGGCATCATACTTAGTTAGCTATCGCATTGCACAAGCAGGTGAAGCGCACACTATCGCTGAGAAATTAATAAAACCATGTGTATTAGACATAACAAAATGTATGCTTGATGAAAAATCTGCAAAGCATCTTTCTACTGTTCCGCTATCAAACGATACTGTTTCACGACGAATCCATGATCTGGCAAGCTACGTCAAACAAGAACTAGTTACACGTCTACAAAATACACGATTCGCTTTGCAAATGGACGAGTCGACTGATGTCGCTGGTTTGGCTATCCTGCTGGTTATTGTGAGATATCCATATAAAAGTTCTTTTGAAGAAGACATGCTTATGTGTTCATCGCTGCTTACAAACACTACCGGGGAAGAAATTTTTAATAAAATAAATATATTTTTTGAAGAACATAATCTCAGTTGGAACAATTGCATTGACATTTGTACAGATGGGGCCAAGGCGATGACAGGTAAAACAGCAGGAGCAGTGTCACGAATGAAAAATAAAGCGCCTAATTGTAGTTCCAGTCATTGTATTCTGCATAGACAAGCACTTGCGATGAAGCAAATGCCGTCTAATCTAAAATTAGTTATGGATGAAGCGGTAAAAATAATTAATTTTATCAAATCACGACCACTACAATCCCGATTGTTCTCATTATTGTGTGAAGATTATGGCAGCAAACATAAAACACTGCTGCTCCATACAGAAGTGCGATGGCTGTCTCGGGGAAAAACTTTAACAAGGCTATTTGAACTTAGAGCCGAGTTACAAATGTTTCTTTCAGCAGATACTTCTTTTAATTTGAAGGACCGTTTGTATGATAAAACTTGGTTGTTCCGATTGTCTTTTATGGCGGATATCTTTCAAAAACTTAACGAATTAAATTTATCGTTGCAAGGTAAACAGACAACAGTGTTTCAGGCCTATAATAAAATAACTGCTTTTAAAAGAAAATTAGATTTTTGGATCATTTGCATTGGTAAGAAAGAAATAGAAAGTTTTACGTTACTCAGTGAGTTTGTTAGCGAAAACGACTCAGAAATGTTTGAAGATAATGTGTTTGAAGAATTGGTCCAATATCTCAGTTCGATGCGCGCATCTTTTGAAAAGTATTTTCCCGAAGAACACAATACAAAAATTAAAGTGAACTCCTGGATTCATAATCCTTTTTTACCCAACTTGGAAAAGCCTGAAAACATGTCAAATGAGATATATGAATCTCTTTTAGAAATGTCATCAGACACAAGTATGGAGTCATTGTTCAAAACGACGCCTCTTAATGATTTTTGGTGCAGAATCCAAGATGAATATGCAATGCTTGGCCAAATGGCTCTGGATATTCTTCTCCCGTTCCCAACTACATATTTGTGCGAAACAGGATTCTCTACCTACGCAGCCACGAAAACAAAATATCGCAATAGACTGGACGCCGAAGCTGATATGAGACTCCAACTTTCTTCCATCAAACCTGATATCAAGCAATTGATGAAAAATAAAAAACAGTTTCATACCTCCCACTAGTTAGATTTTTTCTTTTTTAATGTTTTCTATTATTGTCCTTACCAAGTGGTGAAGTAAATAATAATTAGTAACTGATACATTGTACTTTTATTATGCTGATTAATATAGAATACACTTATAAAAATAATTGTTTTATTGTAGGGTTCCATCAAGTATTTTGCTTCCCAAAAGGGTTCCGTCATTTAAAAAGTTTGAGAACCACTGATCTAGTAGATCAACACCTCCCATATCGTGATTGTACTTTCTGATTATTTCAGGCCTCTCAACTTCTATAAACCGCTTCTCTGTTTACGACCATCTTCTTACCATACTTTCTGAGGGTGTTTGCGTGTGGAGGGTTTTGGTGGTGCCCTTGGTATCACCGAGCCTCAATGCACGCATTCACACTCCCTTCACTTTCTTCGCGGTAGACTTCACTTTCTCAACGGCCTCGTAAAGGTCCATGAGCGGCAGCAACACTTACCATCAGGTGTACTGTTTGCTGTTTGCAATAAAAAAAAAATATCCTTTTTTCATATACCAATAAAGTTAGATGCTAAGTTGGCTGGCTTGTTGTCTAGCCATTTGACCATAGTAACATCCCCATCAGTGCTGGTAATCTCTTCTGCAAAACCTCTAGATTTCTTTTTTAAATCTCTATCACTGAGCAAGGGCGGTCTTGCAAATCTATTGACACGAGCTGTGCAAGTAGCCATAATACCTTTGTGTTTTAAAATTTTATTAGATGTAATATTACTGATGCGTCAAAACCAACTTTGTTATCAATGTCTTGTCTAACTCTGAAATAGAGTTTTGATATATTATAAAATCATAGGCTCGGTCATTCTTCCCACACAGAAAGAATAGTTTGATTCCCCATGAACAAGGTTTGCCTTTTACATACTGCTTAGCAGAATGCTTCCCTGTAAAAGGAATTATTTATTCATCGACACACAGTTCCCTCTCTAATGGTAGTTCTAAGCAACGGCTTCGAATTCCATCGTAGAATGGTCGTACTTTGTAAAATGCATCTTGATAATTTGGGGGTCTTTTCAAATTATCCACTAATGTAGATTTTTACGGAGTTCAAAAAATCTATCTCTAGACATATTGTTATGAAAGGAGGAATACGTATGTTATTTTCCCAGTACATTTTCAAAACTGGATAATTGAATACGCCGGTTGCCATATGTAAGCCAAATAATATTTCTATTTCGTTGCTGAACGTAGGCTTAAACCTAGCTTTTCCTGACTGGCAGCATATAAATTTGTCATTTCAGCCATCTGTATAAAAAGTTGCTTAGGGATATATTTGTAATAGTAATCAAGAGGGTCTTGCACAACCGGATCAAATACTATTGATGGCAGGCAATCTGTTGGTATAGAGTTATTTATTTGTCTGTGCCTCCACTTGATGTTCTGTTTTGGTGTAAGATAATCGAAAGCTGTTCAATGTAGCTGGCTCTTCTTTTCCCTCTTCAAAAGCCAATTCATCTGGCACTTCGGTCTCAAGCTCACAATCGAAAACTGACCTACCTTCGTCTTCACTTTCGTCTTGATGTTCATTGAAGGGGTCAGGTTTTAGTTCCAAATCATTAGGGGACTTGGGCTTAAATGCTCCTCTGACATAATCAGAGACCTTTATTAGTATAGCAAGAGAAGTTAATTGATAAGGAAGAAAGAAGTAGGATGATGTGTTAAAATAGTAGTAATGTAGTAAGTAATAAGAATGAGAGTAGGAGTGTGGTGAATATTGGGATAGTAAAGAAATAGACAATGATGTTTTTTATTATTCAGTGATTAGATGAAGCACATGTACATGTGCAAATGTCAATGATATATGCATATGATTTATGCATATATCAGTGAATATGCTGATGATGAATTATAAGTGAAGAGTTAAAACAGTTATTTAGGTAACTTATAGTAATTATAGTAATAGGAGATAGAATATGTACAATTTTTTATTTTTTTTTTTTGTTTTTGTATTTTTTTTGTTTAATTTTGTTTATATATATATATATTTAATTCATTATTATGTATCTCCGATTCACGGCTATCTTCCAAGGGAAGATACCCGGTCCTTTGAAAGGCTTACATGGGGATATGGATCCAACACGCAGAGGCCTTTGGAGAAATTTAATGTAAAAATGAGATGGGACATCTACCGATGACACTCCACGTCTGCACATAACACACGTGGACTGCCAACGGTAGGTGTAAAACTATTGTGTGATGATGGTATCTAATAACTGTTTATGGGGTTGGAGGTTTGATGGACTGGCTAAACTAAAAACTATTGATTGAAAAACTGTCGTCTGCCTTCAATACCTTTATCGTCTTGAACTTTGGCAGGCGGTGACTCGCCAACTCACTGAATGGGCCCCCCCAAACGGTCGCCACAGACACAGGCCATACGGGCAACAGGGGAGCAACATTGGTGCAAGTGGCTTGGGGTGTCGAGCGGTGCGGCGCCGGTTTCACCATCACAGTGGTTTCCCCGTAGTTATGCCCTGGAAAATGACACTTCCACCCCCGAGCATATAGCTCTGGCGACCCCTCTCTGACCAGCCGTTCAAGGCAAGCCAGAGTTGAGAATCCTGCGGGCACTCTTCGGTTTCCACTCCAGCCAGCCAATAAAGGCCAGCTGGATACGAGGCCCTGGCCGACTCTCTGGGGCACTCAGGACCGCAGTGTCGTCACTCACATTCAGCACGCCACAAGCTGCCCTGCGGTTTATTGGCTTTTCATTATTAATATTATTTATTTTTTTTTTATTTTTTTTTTTATCGTGTAACTATAGGTCTAGTAAACTAAATTAAAGGTAGAGTAGTAATAGTTGATGGGTTATTATACAATAGTTATCTTAGAGAGTTTATACATAGGAAGTAAGAAATATAAATAGTAAGGTTAATTTATAACATTAGGTATATGGAAATGAGTTAGTTACAATGACATATAAAATTAAAAATAGTGACTATTTAACCTAACCCTATATACATTATATGTACAGCAGTATAGGTTGACAGTACAATTAATTCAGATAGGAAGGTAGGACAAATTAAATATAATACTATAATTGGGATTTAAATAAGTTAAATTAATTCATTATAATACAATAGTATATCCATGACAATACAGTATAAAAGTAGTAATTAACAGTTATATATAAAAGGTTACATTTAGTATTAATTGTGAATTAAGTAGAGAATTAATTGTATGTAAGATAATTCAATAATGTAATACTGCAAGATAGTTATATATAAGTTAATAATTTTTGATTACTAGCACCATCTATACTAATTATATTTTACTATGCATTATTATGGTTAGTAATTTAGGAATGTAAGTAAGAATAGAAAAATAAATAGTTTAGTAAATTACAAAAGGTATATTTGAAATGAGTAAAATAATAATGTAAATAAAATGGTAGAATCGTCTAACCTAACTTAACCGTTGTTTGGATTTATAATACCATAATAATGTCATACAGATAGGAAAAATTAATTTATAGTGCTGTTCCTTTTGATGACTTTAAGAGCTAATTTTTACAAAAATCGATGAATAATTTCCTGGTATCACTATCAGATATTAATTTATAAAAGTTATTAACAGAAACTGTGATTTCCGTTTCTGATTCAATATTATATCTATCCTGTGTGTACAACGGGCATTCAGTGATGATGTGAGTAACATTCTCCTCAGCGCCGGTATTACAAATGCATAGTGGGCTCTCTTTACATTTAAATCTACAGAGGTAAGCAGAGAACCCACCATGCCCTGTTAATATTTGTGTTAGTACATGATCTAGCTGGATTGATTTTAAAATCTTATGAGCAGACGTAACATCTGGAAAGAACAATTTTGTAGAATAACATGTGTTGTTGGTGGTGTATCTGGTGTTCCATTCATCTATTGATTCGTGGCGAAGATAGTTTTTGGCATATGATATGGGGAATTTGTCATAAGAATGCTCTACGTTTAGTTTTAGGGCTGCTAATTTCGCTAGTTCATCAGCCCTTTCGTTGCCTTGCAAGCCGATATGTGATTTAATCCAGCATAAATCAACGTCTTTATGCTGGAGGAGACAGTTATCTAGGTATTTGCGAGTTTCAATGGCTAATGGGTGTAATGAAAGACTACCAATGACAGTATCCAATGCCGCCCTAGAGTCGCTGAGAATGACACATTTTACATACTTACTATCTGCCACCATCTTAACCGCCAGGCATATAGCCAGCAATTCGGCCTGGTAAACAGTGCAGTAGGGAGCCAAATATAATTGTCTCCTAAACAATTCCGTAATTTGCCGAGCCTCTGTCATACCATTGACCCTCGTGGGAGCCATAGGTTTGGGACTAAGGCTTTTAGTGGATCTCCAAAATTTATGGAATTCTTTATTTTTCCGTTCAGCCGTTAAAATATCCATACGGATCTGCTCTCTATTATCCTGGCAAAACTTTAGTTATTGTTTAAAAGTTTTTCTAGTCTCTCTCATATGCACATAACAATGACCTGTGTGGGGTTTACCATGCCACACCCAATTGAGAAAGGCCGTTCTGGCATTACAGTGGGCCTCCCTGACATGCTTGTTCCACCCAATTACTGTTCTTCCACCCTGCCTACCCCTCACAACCGACGAGCTACTTATAGCGGCCTCGCTAACCGAGGTTATAATCTCTTTATATAACTTAGCAATGGCTTTTCTATGCTCTTTTATTATATATATATATCTGAAGGCTATATCTGAAGCCCTATCGTACATGCTGTCGTTAAATTTCCACAAATACGTAATTTTGTCCGACTCAAAAAGCGCTTTTCTACATTTGGCTCGGCTAACCTCGAATATTCGAGGACACACGATAGCCTACCATATCTTAGACTCCATCTGTAAGCTACGTACATTGAAAAAGGAGGTAGTTATCCAATGGATACCCTCCCACATAGGCATTATTGGTAATGAGGAGGCTGATCGAGCAGCTCAAGTGGCAATAAGTGATTGTATTTCATATAATAGTTTACCACTACATAGCGAGATATTGAACTTGGTTAAAACCCACTGTCATCAAATGTGGAGTGAATACTTTAACAAACGCTCCCTTACAAAAGGAATTTGGTATCGAACCATTCAATGTCAGCCCCTGCCCTACCCATGGTTTGATATAATAATCATCACATGTACAGATTTGCTCCTACATTCACCCATCTCTTGATGCTCTCATGGGCTTCAACTAGACCTAGGTGCTTCAGCATGAGCACTCTAGCTTCATCGGTGTTTAATGGACCATTGATGGCTGCATTCACAAACTTCTCTGCAGACTCTAGTGTCCTACTCATAGGCTCATTTATGACATTCTTCTTCGCTCCTGGCATTTGCAAGGTCATAGATTGCTCTATGTTGAAGAAGTATGAGAACCGCTTTAGTTCTTCACAATCAGGATGAGACCCTTTTGGCAAAAGAGAAGGAATTAATCCATGCGTCAATATTGAGGGTGTCTCCTCAAATGTACTGTGGTCAAGTTTATATTGCAAAGTCATGCAATTTAAATCCACCTTGCCTCTAACACTAGTTCTTTTTCCAACAGCTAGTGCAATGTGAGGGAAAGAAGCAGAGATCCTACTGAGTGTTAGATCCTTTGAAGTCATATCAATTTTTTCGCTTTTCTTTCGGCGAGCGAGCTCCTCATCTGTGTCGCTTTTAATCTTATATGCTTGTATTTTTGCGAGGAGTGGTTTCTTCACAGAGGAGTCAATGCTGGCCAATACTTTTCTGAGGTTATTCCCTCTGGACAGGAACAGTGTTGCAAAGAACAAGACATCATTGGCGATGTCCGCTTTGTCAGTTAAAACAAAGTCGACACCATCAATGGAGAGGGTCCAAATGTCCTTCCTCTCTACTTGATTCCATGCATTAGCTCTCAGTGATAGTTCAGAGATAACAACCACAGGGTTAAAGCCCTCATAGGCCATTAGTTTTATCAGAGCAGTGGTAGCCTTGAAATTAGATTTACTAACAAGCACCTTGGCAGTTATTGTTGCCAAAGAAATGGGCCTGTAATTTTCTTTATTGGAAACATCGCCTGTCTTATTTTTGACTAGCAACCCGCCCTCGTTTCGGTTATAGGTTATATCGTTTTACCCGCGTAGTTCCCGTTCACGTGGGAATACCGGGATAAAATATAGCCTAGTTTACGCCCTGATATTATAGCTTTCCATTGGTGAAAGAATTTTTGAAATCGGTTCAGCCGTTTTGAAGATTACCCGAAACAAACAGACAGACAGACAAAAATTTTTAATTGCTATTTTAGGCATAGGTGTCGTGCAAATAACCGTGTGAGCATGAAAAAAGCCTATTATTTTGACATTACAAACAGACACTCCAATTTTATTTATTGGTATAGATTATAGGCACCACTAACGTTCTAGTCATATCGTCAGGCAAGTACGAGTGGGTAACAGTAAGATTGTATAGCATCGACAGAACCCTTGGAAGGTGCAGGCCTGCTTGTTGAAAGTGTTCTATACTGAGACCATCGCACCCCGGAGACTTGCCTCTCGTCATGGACTTAATAACTTTGTTCATCTCTTGAGCCGTAAATGAGGTTGGTATAGCTCTCAAAGCTCCCTCCTTAACCTCACGTTTATACAAGGGTAGCTTCGAAGCAACCTGAAACTGTCTCCTAAACAATTCCGTAATTTGCCGAGCCTCTGTCAAACCATTGACGCTCGTGGGAGCCATAGGTTTGGGACTAAGGCTTTTAGTGGATCTCCAAAATTTATGGAATTCTTTATTTTTCCGTTCAGCCGTTAAAATATCCATACGGATCTGCTCTCTATTATCCTGGCAAAACTTTAGTTATTGTTTAAAAGTTTTTCTAGTCTCTCTCATATGCACATAACAATGACCTGTGTGGGGTTTACCATGCCACACCCAATTGAGAAAGGCCGTTCTGGCATTACAGTGGGCCTCCCTGACATGCTTGTTCCACCCAATTACTGTTCTTCCACCCTGCCTACCCCTCACAACCGACGAGCTACTTATAGCGGCCTCGGTAACCGAGGTTATAATCTCTTTATATAACTTAGCAATGGCTTTTCTATGCTCTTTTATTATATATATATATCTGAAGGCTATATCTGAAACCCTATCGTACATGCTGTCGTTAAATTTCCACAAATACGTAATTTTGTCCGACTCAAAAAGCGCTTTTCTACATTTGGCTCGGCTAACCTCGAATATTCGAGGACACACGATAGCCTACCATATCTTAGACTCCATCTGTAAGCTACGTACATTGAAAAAGGAGGTAGTTATCCAATGGGTACCCTCCCACATAGGCATTATTGGTAATGAGGAGGCTGATCGAGCAGCTCAAGTGGCAATAAGTGATGGTATTTCATATAATAGTTTACCACTACATATCGAGATATTGAACTTGGTTAAAACCCACTGTCATCAAATGTGGAGTGAATACTTTAACAAACGCTCCCTTACAAAAGGAATTTGGTATCGAACCATTCAATGTCAGCCCCTGCCCTACCCATGGTTTGATATAATAATCATCACATGTACAGATTTGCTCCTACATTCACCCATCTCTTGATGCTCTCATGGGCTTCAACTAGACCTAGGTGCTTCAGCATGAGCACTCTAGCTTCATCGGTGTTTAATGGACCATTGATGGCTGCATTCACAAACTTCTCTGCAGACTCTAGTGTCCTACTCATAGGCTCATTTATGACATTCTTCTTCGCTCCTGGCATTTGCAAGGTCATAGATTGCTCTATTTTGAAGAAGTATGAGAACCGCTTTAGTTCTTCACAATCAGTATGAGACCCTTTTGGCAAAAGAGAAGGAATTCATCCATGCGTCAATATTGGGGGTATCTCCTCAAATGTACTGTGGTCAAGTTTATATTGCAAAGTCATGCAATTTAAATCCACCTTGCCTCTAACACTAGTTCTTTTTGCAACAGCTAGTGCAATGTGAGGGAAAGAAGCAGAGATCCTACTGAGTGTTAGATCCTTTGAAGTCATATCAATTTTTTCGCTTTTCTTTCGGCGAGCGAGCTCCTCATCTGTGTCGCTTTTAATCTTATATGCTTGTATTTTTGCGAGGAGTGGTTTCTTCACAGAGGAGTCAATGCTGGCCAATACTTTTCTGAGGTTATTCCCTCTGGACAGGAACAGTGTTGCAAAGAACAAGACATCATTGGCGATGTCCGCTTTGTCAGTTACAACAAAGTCGACACCATCAATGGAGAGGGTCCAAATGTCCTTCCTCTCTACTTGATTCCATGCATTAGCTCTCAGTGATAGTTCAGAGATAACAACCACAGAGTTAAAGCCCTCATAGGCCATTAGTTTTATCAGAGTAGTGGTAGTCTCGAAATTAGATTTACTAACCTTACCGATTATGGCTGCCTTGACCATTTCTTTATCGGTGGGGTTGACAAGTCTAATTTGGTCAGATGCTATAGTATCCCTGTTTTTTGTTGTTATAAGAAGATAGTCATGCATGATATCCCAACCACTCTGTGTAGGAGCCTTAGATGGTCTGGCTGGTGGAACTGAAGATGTCTCAGGGCTAGCCCTTGCTTTGGCTGGAACATTGCCATAATCAGAAGTGGACATGCTGGCAGATTCTGTTGTTAACTTCTTTGAGTCTGATTCGTCTAGTTCTTGTGATGCTTTCCTCTTACATTGTTCGGAGTTATTCTTAGACATTAAACATTAACCTTATATATTGAATACCAGGTCAATGTGTGTGAACAAACTCATGAGTAGGAAGTATATAATACGTATTATGAGACTACGTTCCTCCGGGTTGAGAACCTTCCGCTCGCCCATTGCCCGCGTTAAGCGGTCATCTGCGACCAACAGCTATATACACACAAAAAAAAAAAAAACTACGTTCCGGACACATTCCATCACAAAAATTTAAATTTCTGATGAGAATTTCAAACAAACCCAACTGTCCATTCTGTAACATAATAGAAGACGTACATCATGTGCTCATGGAATGTGTTCGTAACGAGTCTCTAAGACAGACAAGACAGATAAGAGATCCATGTGACCAAAATGTGGGTATCTGCAACACCATTCTATCAGACCCACATTCTGAAGAATGTAATACACTGGTAAAATTGTACACTAAAGCGAGCTAAAAATGTTAAACATCTAACTTAGGTATATATAGGTAATATAAGAAAGTATCCATGTATATTGTATATACATGTGTGTGTATGTAGATATATATATATATATGTGTGTGTATGTAATCATACATGTTTATAACTTAGGTATTTTTAGGTATATTTAAATAAGCTATAATGTATAGATAAAGATACACTATTTTGTTTTTACATATATATACGAGGGTGACATAGTCACTGAGTGACTAAACTCCTTTTCAATAATAAAGATAAAAAAAAAGTTGTCTTGACTACTACTCTAACGACTGGACGCTCGCGCGCTTCTTAACTCATCAGCCATACATCTCCTCGCCGAGTAGCCAAACTTGAGATTGGGGTAATTTTTATAGGGGTTTTCTTCCCCGCGGTCCGAAGACCCCCGGCCTGCTAGCCGTCTGGCCGCTCGCGAGCGACCGTCCCGTCACGCCCTCGGGCCGTGACGCCACCCTCTCTGGCGTCGGAGTGCCATGAGACGCATCTGCTCCGGCAGCCCTGGGTCGAATCCGCCATGCGCTCTGTCCCTAGAGTCACACGCGGAGACCCCTCTCCCGCCGAAAGCTCTGCCGTCCGCCTGGACGTTGCCCGGGGTGCACCACGTGAAGGTGTTTCGGCACCGCACATCATACCTGTTGCTTTTGGGCTTATTTTTTTAATTTCTTTTCATTAAATAATTTTTGCAATAAAATTCGTTTATTGCCGTAGCTTTGGGTAAGTAATATACTTAGCAAGCTTGTTCATAATTGTCTTCAATAACAATAACGTGTTTCAATAACGTATTAGGTTCATCAACAAGACTTAGCTTCAAATAGTGTAACTTTTGTACATTGCACAATGACGTGTTATTATGTATTAGCGAGATAAACATATCACGGAACGTAGGCCAATCCTCATAAAGCCCGCTAAAGGTAGGTAATTCTATACGGGGTAATTTAACATTTGACGGATTTATCGATTTATGAATCGACGCTTGATTGCTCGAAGTGTTTGATCGATAATATCATATCTTTCAAATCACCTGGTAAACATGTGTATAAATCTTGTTTTTGAATATCTTCAATAAATTGCATAAAACTGCAGCGTGTAGCTCAGGAATGCGGCCTATTATACTCGCGGCTCCCCGAGTCGCCCATATCTATGTTACAACGATTCGTCTAGCTTGGACCATATGTTTATATGTTAAGGTTCAAGTTTGCAGGACTTCTCTGAAAAATAAACACGTCTGTACTGTACAATGATTTTATTTGCACTAAATGAGTAGGTTAACAAATACATCAAACAAGGGGCTTTTATTTTTGATGTGAAACATCTATAGGCGAGGGTGACCGCGATTGTCGCGTGGCGTTTAACGCCACGCTTCGCGGTCCGCTCTTAATTAACCATAAAATAAATATCTGGACACATATCTACATTTTTTGTTTTGTAACGAAACCATGGTGCGATTTAAAATCTTGTACAACGCCATCTACTGAACTCAAAGTAAATTGTTACCTATAATGTATTCTAATGAAAATAAATGTTTATTGAATAAAAAACATCATTTTCTGGAAAAGAATCGTAACTTTATTTTTCTTAATACTTTATGCTATGTTAATACCTGTCGTAATATGTTCTTTTATGCGTATGTACTTGTTCTATAAAATAAAGTATAATTTTCTAACTTCCTAACATAAGTATACCATAACTACCTTATTTTCACGTACGAAAACTGGACAACCGCTTTTTATAGGCTTTGTATTAGTTTCAGCTGTATATTTATTTGTTTATATGTTACCGACTCCTAGGAATTGTATTTTGACCCACTTTAAAGAGTTAGATTTCATTTAAAATTTGTAGGCTTAACAAGGTATAAAATAATTTAGGTAGCTTGTCTTATTATCATCATAGGATTAGAGATTTCTTTATAAAATATATTTTGTAGTTGACATCTAGGCTTAGCTCGATAGATGTCGCTAATTCGATCTTCTAATTTCTTCATGGCACTTCTTCATGTATTTGATCCATATGAACTCAACTAGCTTTTGTCCGCGACTTCGTCCGCGTAGACTACAGAATAAATCACCCTATGCACTATATCTTCTGTTTTTTTAACGAAATTAAATGATACGTGGCTTAGATTTTAAGATGGACCCCCAAACTACCAAAATTGTGAAAATTGTATCGAAATCCATTCAGTGGTTTTTATGTTATGCCATAACATACAGATTGAAAGACACCAAAATTCTAAAACCATTGTAAAGGGGTAAGGCTATTTTTTGAGCTTATACCAAACTTATAGTACCTCTTTATAAACTACATTAGCGGTTCTGCCCTCAGGTGCTAAGATGACCAGACTGCTAGGAGTGCTCACTCTCGAGCAAACCACGTAAAACTGACCGTGCGAGAAGCAGTCTACCCTAAGATCAATTCCTGCTGTTTTTAGTGACTGACCCTGAGACTTATTAATCGTCATTGCGAAACAGACCTTAAGAGGGAACTGCAGCCTTTTAAACTCGAATGGGTACTCCGATGGTATAAGTGGTATCCGTGGTATATACACCGATTCACCTCGAGCACAGCCAGTAATTACAATGGCCTCTACTAAGTTTTTATGTAAGGCTTTCACACGCAACCTGGTCCCATTGCACAACTTAGGCGGATTGAGGTTTCGGAGTAGCATTACTGGAGCACCCACTTTGAGGATAAGTGTGTGAACCGGTAGACCAGGTGGGTTGAGTGCATTTAAGAACTCCACAGGATAGTGTATAGCATCATCCGTATGCACTACAGTGTCCACAGACTTGTACTTGTATTCTACACCTTCGAATGACTTTAACAAAGTGTCATTAATAACTGAAGCCTGATCGTTCTTAGGTGTCAAAATCGCACGTTCACACAGCCACTCCATGGATTTGTTGTGTAGGTTGTGAACATCGTTGTGAACAACAACCAGTTATTCCACTATAATCGTCACTGGAGATATGAACATAGATATCTGCCAAACTCTAAATCACAAACATGGTGACTACCTATCTCTGATGGCATCGCACGGCCTCATTCCCGCTATCACGCGACCAACGAGAATTAACGCTTGTCTAGATCACACATTCATCAAATCCAAACATAAATCTTTTGGATTAATATGTAAAAGCTCTATCACAGACCACGATATTGTTATTGCCACCACATCAAGTAAATCAACACGGTCGAATGCAAGCAGGAATCCTTGGAGTTCTAAAATTGATGAGACTGCTGTGGCCACGGATCTGGAAAACATAAACTGGGAGAACATCTTTAGTAATTGCTGCATTGACTCAGCCGCTAACTCTTTCACCGAAACAGTCACACGAATTATACAGAAACACACAAAACATAAAAAGATAAGCCGACGTAAACTCAACATCAAACCATGGATTACCCCTGGGCTTATAAGATGCATGAGACACCGCGACAAGCTCCACATTGATTCACGGACTTACCCGGGCGACACAACACGCCGATTAGCTTTCACTCGTTACAGAAACTACTTTAATAAACTGTTACATAACTTAAAAACCGAACACTACAAACAACAAATTAATAGTTACCAAAATAACCCCAAAAAACTGTGGTCTACTCTAAAAACCATATACGACCCTAATTCCCAGAAATCGAATCCCCTGCAGCTCCTTAGTAACACCCCATCATCTTTAGACTCAATTAATAACTGTAACACTTATTTTACTTCAGTCAGCAAACAAATGTCCGAAGAAATCTTAAACAAACTATCTGAAACACATAGCTCTTTAGTACGCAAATACAGACCCCTAGTGACGTCACCCAAATCAATTTTCCTCCGGCCATGTGATGCATCCGAAATTGACTCCATCATATCGAACCTAAAGAACGACTGCTCTCCTGGCCCAGACGGCATTACCGCTCGTCTCTTAAAAAAGTTTAAGTCCCTATTTATTAAACCATTAGTATATATCATAAACCTAAGTCTAAAAACTGGTATATTCCCGGAGTGCTGGAAAACTGCAGCGGTGAGCCCAATACATAAAAGTGGCCCAAAAGACGCGCCTGAAAATTACAGACCTATCGCGCTATTAAATATCACCTCGAAAATCCTGGAGAAGGTAGTTAACACCCGTTTAGTATCCTTTTTAGAATCTCACAAAATCATCTCAGAGAAACAGTTCGGTTTTCGTAGGGGCAGATCGACAGAAGATGCGGCCATATTATTAGCCAACACTGTATCGACGCTAGCAGAAAATGGCGAGCGATGTGTGGGTGTATTTCTAGACCTGGCTAAAGCCTTCGATACCGTTTCCGCTGACCTTCTCCTGCGCAAGATGGAGGCATCGGGAATAAGAGGCTTAGCACTGAGCTGGTTCCACAGCTATCTCTCAAATCGACAACAATATGTCAAAATTGGCGATCTAGCAAGTGACCTGCTCCCCATCAGTTTTGGAGTTCCACAGGGAAGCATACTCGGCCCGACCTTATTCAATCTGTACATTAATGATTTGTTGCACCTCCCCCTTACCAATGGCCAAATTATATCTTACGCCGATGATACAGTGATTATCTTCCACGCCAAAACCTGGGAAAAGGTCTATCACTACGCGGAGATTGGACTCAGAACTATAGCAGAAACCCTAAATAAAAATCTACTAACTCTAAATTTAAATAAAACCAAAATTATTAACTTCCACAAAACCTCCAAATCTAAACCACCACAACACCTCCTCCTCAAATACCACACTTGCCCAAAGAACAACGTCCCTAACAAAAGTTGCAACTGTTCGATCGTAGACCAAACAGATTGTATAAAATACCTTGGCATCACAGTCGACAGTAATTTATCCTTCAAAACACATATACGCCTACTCGCCAACCGTACCAGGAAACTCATTTATGTGGTCAAAGCGCTGAGAGACTGTACACCTCCATCAACATTGCGTACCGTCTACTTCGCGCTATGCCAGTCAACTCTACAATACGGCATTGCTTTATGGGGTGGCGCTGCGAAATCTGTCCTTATGGAACTAGAAAGAGCACAGAGGGCTGTGCTTAAAGTAATGCTAAAAAAATCTTACAGATACTCAACTGATCTCCTATACCAAGAGTCGTCGGTCCTACGGGTCAGACAGATATTTATTCTAAAAGCCACCCTCCTTGCCCATAAATGCGTGAAAAGCCGCTCTGACTACCAGAGGACAATTCGGAGGAGAATATATAGGATTCCCTGTCCGCGAGCAGACTCACTTCTTGCGAGGCGATGCCCATTCTTCTTACATCCACACATTTACAACGCTGTCCTTAAACACTGTAACCTTAAAGACCTCTCTTACTTCACCTGCAAAAATACTGTAAAGAAATGGTTACTCTCACTCTCATACGCTTCCACTGAAATGATCACTAATGTTAGTAAGTAATGACACAGACGCATGCACCCCCACTCAGAAACATTCGCACATATACACACACACACACATACACCCAACACACGCAAATACACACGCGCACACACAAACACACTCAATCACGCAGTTGATCAAGTCATAACATTGGCAAAATTACTGAACATTCATTACTAAATTTTATTTTCGTTTTTTCTCGTTTTGTATCTTTAAATATGTTTCATTAACTTTTAAAAACTTGTATACTCACAACTCTGGCTTCCGAGATACAGGCACTAGCCTAGTTCGGGAATCGTTGTAAACATTGCTATGTATATTGTAATCGTTATCAAATAAATTATTTATTATTATTTATCTGGATATATTCGGGCTATTAGGTCATCAACGGTCGGTACAAGTGAGGCAAGATCTGATGGAATTGTAATCTTGCCATCAGTTTCTGGATATTCTCCATTTCCTATTTTAAGAAGAAGATCGGAGAATTGTCCAGCGCAAACATCACTCTTCAGGTGCACCCGCATATTTTTTTTAAGGTGAAGCTTTTTGATTAGGGGCCAAAGACTTGATGCCTTAATGCAAGCCTTAACTTCGTCAGCTCGAGTTCCCCTCGGCACTACCGGCAGAGTCTGACGGAAGTCTCCAGCTAACAACACGGTGACTCCACCCATCATGTCATCGTTCCCTCTAATTTCTTTTAGTGTTCTGTTTAGCGCTTCAAAACCCCCCTTATGCGCCATTGTGCTCTCGTCCCAAACTATGAGTTTACAATCACGCAGCACTTGGGCCGCATTACTCTGTTTTGAGATATTGCACAGTGGAGTTTCCACATGGATAAGGTTTAGTGGCAGCTTGAAAGCAGCGTGAGCTGTCTTGCCTCCCTCCAACAGTGTTGCTGCGATTCCTGACGATGCGACAGCTAAGGCAATGCTACGATTACTCCTAACTTTTGCCAATAGCAAATTGATAAGGAATGTTTTACCAGTGCCACCAGGAGCATCCAGGAAAAAAATTTGCCCTATTCCTTTTTCAATATTGCCAAGGATCTTCTGGTAAACGTAAAGCTGTTCATCCGTCAGTAACTCCTCATTGCATGACACCACCTCTCCTAGGGCGCATAGATCATAATTGGTCTCCCTCAGATATTCTCTATTGTCCAAAGTTGCTGCAGATCTTTTTGGCTGAGGTAATCCGTACTGTGCCAAGTTTTGTCCTGCTTGAGCTAATACTGCATCCTCAATCAAAATCAAACATCTGTTGTACACCTCGTCAGTGAGGTGTACAACAGATACACAATCTTGCAACTCTCTTTCCAGTTGCCGTTTAATGTCTTCTGAGAGACTCTCTTTGTATTTCTCCCAAAGGCTTAAAGGATCAGAGAGTTGACAGAAAACTAACATTATTGTAAATAGCTCTCGCAATTTGAGAGGAGAATCGCATAATGCAGCTTCTAAAGTGGTGTCCCAATGCTTGTCGTCTTCCAGCAGACCAAGTGCCTTACACGCAGATTGAAATGTTGGATGGAGGATACCATTCACAGTCTTTAAGTCCTCAAAGGATGTCGGGCCTCTAACCTCATGGAGCAAAAGGCGTACGTGGTAGCACTCGGTGTTGTTTGGATGAATCGTATAGACCCTGCCCAGAGCGTGCACTTTTTTCACTCCGGGCCAGCCCTCAACATCTTTCCCTTTTTTCCTCCTTGAAAATTTTTTGCTGTTCCAGACATAGTAAGAAGGGACTTCGGAGTACTGCAGAGTTTTAGCGAAATTGTCTGTTTTGCAGATTTCAAAAAAGCCTAGGAGCGTTGTCTGTGGTGGATTATTTATCTTTTCTGACAAATTATTTGAGGTGAAGTATATTCGCTGACCGTTTTCAAGATGAACAGCGAGGTGTACGACAGGGGGGAACCTTTCATGAATGGGGAAGCTTAAGATCCTCCAAACTGCTTCGGAACTGCTTATGTACCGGCCGCTTTCGTAGATTTTTACCTCATCTTTTTCATTCTCTAGAGTAAAGGCCGCTTGATCACTGCCCTTGTTCACGTACTTACAAATATATTCGATAGATTTAACAGAATTGCAGTACTCCACATTAATATGAGCATTGAAAGTACGTGACAGGACAGGATTGTAAGGCACCACCCAGCGGTTGTCCAACTCTATTTCATTAATTTTTATTGTGTTACCACCGTCAGCTGGAGACCACCTCCTATATTGCGGATATCCATCGTCTCCTGTCTGGGTGTCCTTGAGAAACGGTCGAGGGTACCTCTTACTGCAACTGCCATCTTTCATGCAGGGCGAGTTGTAATTTAAACTTCCGCAAGGACCATGTATCATACTGGCCTTCACAATATCGTAGAGGAGAGGGTCTTGCTCAGGGTCAGGTATTTCTGCACTAATAACATTGTCGATCTTACCTGGGGTGATACGCTGCTCTAGCCATAGCAAGATGTGAATGTGAGGAAGACCCCGTTTTTGCCATTCTACCGAGTATATAAAGCAACGCATCCCCCCAAATAGATTGCCTTTGGTAAGAAGAGCCATCATATTTTTCACCTTTAGGTGGAATACCCTAGCTATAATATCGTGGCGATCGTGTGACTTTTGGGCAGGTAAAAGTATATCTGTGATGTCTTTCCATCGGGGGTTACACGTAAATGTGATAAAAAGGTCAGGACGACCGTACTGACGCACGTATGTCATAGCGTCTTGTGTACGCTCGTGCATATAGCGTGGTCCCCCGGTAAAAGATGACGGGAGCACCACCTTCTGACCTAGCTGCTGAACATCAACATCCTGCCTTCCTATGGCATCCCGCAAGTGTATATAACTGTCAGCCCTCAGCTGCGCCTGGTTGTTCTTGATATAGGTCAACCTTTCCGCCTCTATTTTGGCGTACATGTCCACTAAAAACTGACTAAAAAGGGAACGGAAATACACCAAGTGATTATCTTCTCCTTGTCTAATCATTATACGAAAAGAATAGAACCTTGCAGCTGAAATTGTATTTTTAAGTATTAATTTGGTCTCAGGATCACGCTGAGGTAAAGAAATGGAGTACCCATCCTCGCCACGGCAAAACAAAAGCGGATACTGCAGGGCGTCATACGAACGGTGAATCTCGCTAATGCGCTGCAATGAATTATCGTGGCTCTCAAGGATAATGTCTCGTTTCTCAAATTGCTGACCAACTATTACTAATGCCACCTCATTTGACGTAGGAGCATTAAAACCACCCCTGTGACTCTCCGGCGGTTTCTTCTCAGCATTAATGACTACTTTAAATGGTTTAGACGTTTCAGGCACCTTGTCCAGGGCGATCTTCAAGTCTCTTACATAAGTATTAAACGTATGTAGCATTCTCTGCAGTTGCTTGACTAAGCCGGGTTTTACTTCGGGAAAGATACTGCACCTCAATTGTACTTCCCTGTCATCTTCGCCAACAAAATATATTTGTAAAAATTGTGGTTCCTTTTGAGGAGCTGGCAGCAAGCTTCCCACCAAATGGTATACCTGGCCCTGAACTTTAAAAGTTGGCATAAAACCGTCTTTTATTATCTGTTTCGCTCCGAAAGAAGTCATTTGAAAACAACTATTATATTTACGAATACGGTTTATGAAATGGTCGTGTTCTGGATGTATATCCATTATCAAACTGTAGAGAGGCTCAGGTAGCTGTTCATAAGGCGGGAGCTGCACCTTACCAGCACTGCAGCACATGCCGGGTGGCTCCTCCTTCCACTTGAGAGCATTACACCAATGGCACTTGTTGTTCATGGCACCCAAGGATACAGTACTGTCCGTCTCATACTCTATATCAAGATCATAGGTCATGCCGGAGTGAGCCTTGGTTTTCCAGGAGCGTCCTTTCCTTTGTACTCGTCTTCCAGGATTATTTTGCTCATAAAGAGACTGTGCCGCCCTGTGTACCTCAGGGTGAGTTTTCTGGTATCTGGCCACGGCAGCACGGTGAACTGCTGGGTTTGTTTGCGCATATTTTTTTGAAGCGTTTTGAATTTGTTTTTTCCGAGTAGCGTCGGTGCATCTGGCACGACGTTTCTTGGAGCATTTAGTAGGAAAGATAAGAGATTGATACTGAGATACGTCATGATCTGGTTCTAATATGGGCGGTGAATTAGTAGGCACTTCATTTCTTCTCGTAGTAATCTTCTTTGCAACGACGGGGAGAAGTGAAGAAGGGGAGGCGGTCTCGGCCATTGTCGCAGTCACTTCACTACGGACGTAAACATCGAAATGGCCACGTGACAGATCATGTGTAAAGCGTAGTCGTCCCACAAGGTTACCTGTAGTACCAAAACTCATATACAGTTCACCGTTTCGGTAAACTTCAAAGACCCATGGAAAGAGTTGCCCTGCCGCTTCCAGCTCACATAAACTACCATAAGTAAAATGGCGTGACATGTCAATGCGGTATTCAGCGGCACTGAAGTAATTGTCCCCGTTACTGTCATGTGACATAATGGCAAACGATTCCCAGTTGTCCACCACATAGTCTACGATTTGCTCGCGCACCTCCCTGGCCATCACCAGTATCATACAATATATAGGAGATGGCCCGAAACAGACAGGCTCCGTCTCCAATTATAGGAACTACGGTGTGAGGGATCATAGGCCCATCAATTTGCAATGTTTCAACAGTCATTGTGATAGATAATAAACAAAATCTACTCAAATAACGAACAAAAACTATGTACTTAAGTTATGCACTTACAAATTTAAGCTAATTAAATAGTTATTATAAACAAAATGAAAGTAAAAAAAAATCAAAAAATATATTGTAAAATGATTAGAAAAGAAAAGCAATTGGAAAATTTTTTTTTTAAAGATTAACAAAGAACTTTGTGAAAAATAAGAATACTTTGAAAATTAATTTGAAAAAAAAAAAAATTAAATATCATCATCATCATCTTGCTCTTATCCCAATTACTTGGGGTCGACGCAATTTGTCATCTGTTTTGACATATTGCAAAAAGTTTCGGCAATGACTTTTATGACCGGCCGCCTGCCTGACGTCAACCCTCCTTGGGAATGTAATCGTTGACCCAAATGGTACCAGATGGAGTTGGTCTGGGTCAATCTAGGGCTCTTAGTCGTCTTTTACGACACCCACGAGCAAAGCAAGGGTTGGTAGTATTCGAAGCCGCTACCACACAGCAGCCAAAAAAAAAAAATTAAATATATAGTATTATAAAGTTAATGAAAGAAAAAAAAATAGAAAATATTCGAAAATGATTAAGAAAAAACAATTTGAAAAAGAATAGTTTTTTTTTAAATATTAGCAAAACAATTTGCAAAAGATAAGAATATTTTGAAAAGCAAAGTTATGCACTAAGGAATCAAGGCAATTAAAATAGTAGTATCATAAACTTAATTAAAGTAAAAAAAAATGGGAAACAATATTTGGAAATGATTAGAAAAGCAATTTGGAAAAGAATAGATTTTTTTGGAAAAGATTAGCAAAACAATTTTTAAAAGATAAGAAAGAATATTTTGAAAAGCAAAGAATTGTGCTGAAAAGCACAGTTTTTAAAAGATAGTGTTGCACTGAAAAGTACAGTTTACTTGTATGGTATAATCTATCGCAGCGTTTGCGCTGGACGTGTTATTAAGACCAAGGTTGCAATTATAATGTGTGGGGCCGTGCTTTTTTTTTTTTTTTTGTGTGACTTAGTTGTTAGCCTCAGATGGCTGTGACAACTTTACCCGGACTGGTGGGTGAGCGCTGAGGGCTCTCAACCCGCTTAAAGTTAAGCGACCCATCCCGAGGGCACCCCCTGTGGGGTACGGACCTCGGCTCGGGCGGTCGCTGGCAAAGTGGGCACTTCCACGTTTATGATTTTAACGCGACACGTCTTCCTTCCCCGTCGGCGGGGGCGGTAACGTGTATATTTACTACTATTTGTCAAGGCCGCGCGGGCTGTGTATGCCTCAGTCTGGGCGAGCGTTATAGTGTCGTCGGGTTCGTCGAGTATTAGTCGCGGTTGTTTAATCGCGGACATTTTAGAGGGGATGTAAGAAGCCGCCCTTACCACTAATGGGTTCGGGTGTGTCGCGGCAGAGTCGAAGTAGCGGCGGGAGCACTGTTTCATGAATTGCCTGATGGTCGGCAAGCCAAGATCTATGTGAAGATCCACATTGCGCATGTACCACGGTGCTCCCGTCGCTCGGCGCATGAACCTATTCTGTAATGCCTGTAGCCGATGTAGCCTGCGTGGCTTCGCTTGTGTAAACACTACACTTGCATACGTCATGATAGGACGTATACAAGCGGTGTATAATCTAACTTTATTACGGAGAGATAGCTTAGACTTTGCGTGTACTAAGCTGTGTAACCATCCTAGCACTAGGGCTGCGCGCGCGCTTACTCGCCCTATGTGAGGACCGAAGGTCAGTTGTCTGTCCAAGGTCACACCCAGATATTTGACCTCCCTTGTCCAGGGGATGGGTTGGTCGAACATCTTTATCTGTGGATATTCAGCCATTGGGTAGCGGCGATCTATCCCCTTATGAAATATGATCGCCTGGCTTTTGGTGGGGTTTATACCGATTCTCCATTTCCTAGTCCATTTGGCTAGGGCGGTAGCCGCAGTTTGGAGAACGGTTGTCACTGTTGAGGGAGATTGACCTGCATAGAAGATGGCAGTGTCGTCAGCGAATAATGCTGTTTGGATTCTACTATGTTGGGGTATGTCGCTGGTGAACAGCGAGAAGAGAATTGGAGAGAGCACCGATCCCTGGGGGACGCCGGCTTCTAGTTTGTGCGGTGCTGATAAAGTACCTTCCACTCTGTAGCGAAAGCTACGCTCGAGTAGGAAGTCCCTAACTATCATAACTAAGTAGTGGGGGATTTTAAGCTTTCATCATCATCATCATCATCATTTCAGCCTATTGCCGTCCACTGCTGGACGTAGGCCTCCCTCATATTGCGCCACAATGTGCGGTCCTGTGCCGCCTGCATCCAACGACGCCCAGCAACTTTCACTAGGTCGTCGGTCCACCTAGTGGGGGGGCGTCCTACACTGCGTCGTCCGATGCGTGGTCGCCACTCGAGAACCTTTCTTCCCCAGCGGTTGTCGGTTCGTCGAGCGATGTGGCCTGCCCATTGCCACTTCAGCGTGCTAATTCTTCGTGCTATGTCGGTTACACCCGTTCTTCTGCGGATTTCTGTATTCCGGATTCTATCTCGCAGAGAGATCCCGAGCATAGCCCGTTCCATAGCACGCTGAGCGACTTTGAGCCTTGATATGAGGCCTACATTTAGGGACCACGTTTCCGTGCCGTAAGTCATCACTGGTAACACACACTGGTCGTAGACCTGTGTTTTCAGACACTGAGGTATGTTGGACGAGAAGATCCTCTTAAGTTTCCCGAACGCTGCCCAACCGAGTTGGATTCGTCGGCTGATCTCTTTCTCGAAATTGGATCTACCTAACTGGACTGTTTGTCCTAGGTAAACATAGTGATTGACAACTTCGAGAATCGCATTGCCAACTAGGACCGGTACAGGAATGACATGGGTATTTGACATGACTTTCGTCTTGTCCATGTTCATTCGTAGACCCACTAGTTGGGATACCCTGCTGAGATCATTGAGCATAGTGCCAAGGTCCTCCATGGATTCTGCCATAACGACGATATCGTCTGCGAATCGAAGGTGAGTGATGTATTCGCCGTTAATGTCGATGCCGAGTCCAGTCCAGTCTAAGAGCTTGAAGACATCTTCCAGTGCAGTGGTGAACAGTTTCGGAGAGATGACATCTCCCTGTCTCACGCCTTTCTGCAACTGGATCGGTTTCGTACTCTTATCCCGGATACGGACTGACATTGTGGCGTTCCTATACAAACACTTCAGCACTTCGATATAGCGATGGTCGATTTGGCACCGCTGAAGGGACTGCAGCACCGCCCAAGTTTCGACTGAATCAAAGGCTTTCTCATAGTCCACAAACGCTAAGCACAGGGGCCGATTATACTCCTCGGTCTTTTGTATAATCTACCGAAGCGTGAGGATATGGTCTATGGTGCTATAGCCTTTTCGGAAGCCGGCTTGTTCGGGCGGCTGGAAGTCATCGAGCTTGCGCGTGAGTCGATTGGTAATGACCCTCGAAAACAACTTATAAACATGGCTCAGGAGTGAGATGGGTCTGTAGTTCTTTAAAAGAGCTTTGTCACCCTTCTTGAAGAACAGCACCACCACACTCCTGGTCCACGACTCTGGAACGTCGCCCCCGAGGATAACGGAATTAAATAGCTTCTGAAGGGCTATTAATACCGGCTTGCCGCCCGCCTTCAAAAGCTCTGCCGTAATTCCGTCATCTCCCGGTGCCTTACCGTTACGTAGTTGTTTGAGAGCCATTCTGATCTCGTACAAGCTGATGTCCGGGATTTCTTCGGTATAGTGCCGAGTTAGCTTGGATCTGGGATCTTGGACCAAGCCGACAACAGGATTTCGGGATGATTTGTATAACTGTCCATAGAACCTTTCCACCTCTCCCAAGATCTCACTTTGGGATGAAATGACAGTGCCGTCGTCGGTCTTCAGCTTAGTCATTTGGCTTTTCCCAATAGACAGATCTTGTGCGAACACTTTCGAGCCACGATTCCGCTCTATCGCTTCTTTAATACGGAACGTATTAAATCGGCGAATATCGCGACGCACAGACCTGGAGATCTGTCTATTTAGCTGCCTATGTTTGGACCAATCGGCTGCAGACTGCACCGTCATCTCTTTCTCCGCTCCATGACCTCGAGAGTCTGGTCAGAAAGTTTTTTAGGTCTATTAACGCGGTGAGCCTTGAAAAATTTCGACCCAACCGCGTGGACAGTTTCCACGAACCTGTTATTCATATCGTTCGGAGATTCGCACTCGTCCAGACATTGGAAGCGATTATGTAGTTCGAGTTGAAAGTTTTCGAGGTTCTGGTATTGGACAGATGTAGGTCGGAGTGTAGACTTCATCAAGCGTGACCGCTCGACTTTTGTATGGATATTCAATGTGCCTCGTAGCATCCGGTGATCGCTGCCAGTTTTAATTCTGCTGATCACTGAGACATCATTGAATATCTGTCGTTTGTCTGACAAGATGAAGTCTATCTCGTTTTTTGTTGAACCATCGGGGCTAATCCAGGTCCATTTCCTTTGTGGCTGCTTCCTGAAGAAGGAATTCATCATAAAGAGGCTTTCCTTCTCCAGAAAATCAGCCAGTTTCTGGCCCCTCTGGTTTCTCTGTCCATATCCATGTTTCCCCACTCTCAACTCATCATCACTCCCTTTGCCTAGTTTCGCGTTAAAGTCTGCCATAACCACCGTGAAGTGGGTTTTGGACGCGTGTATGGCTTTCGAGATGTCCTCGTAAAATGCCTCCACCTCGTCGTCGGAGTATGTCGAGGTCGGTGCGTATACCTGTATAACCTTCAGCGAATACCTCTTGGTAATTCTGAGTATAAGGTACGCTACCCTTGTCGACACACTCTCGATCCTCTCCACGTTGTCTATGAGAGACTTACGAACGATAAACCCTATACCACCTTGGGACGGGTGATCGCCCTCCCGGTAGAAGAGCAAGTTTCCAGACTGGAGGATTATCGTGCCCTCGCCCTCTCTTCGCACTTCTGATAATCCTACAATGTCCCAGCGGATTTTGCTCAATTCCTCTTCCAGCTCGATGACCCTCTCGTCAGTCCTGAGTGTCCGAATGTTGTGTGTTACCAGGGCCAAGGGTCGTTTTTGTTGGTAGCCGGATCGCTGCCGGAGATTCCTCGCACCCCCCGCTCCACCACTACTGGGCCCGCCACCAAAATGAGCCCGTAGGGTACCGGAGCCGCCGTGACTGGGGGCCATTTTTTTGTTGTACGCCATTTTTAAAAAGGGGATATTGCCGTAATCGCCACGCTTGGCAGGCGGGTTGGCGATCGCAGTATGGATGTTTTACGTTTCCCAGGAGAGAGCTGCTGCCCACTCTCCTGGTGAACCCTCAGCCGATTTTTACGACTCCCACGGGCAAGTAAGGGGTGGCGACACATGTATTCTCAAACCGTCGCCACACGGCTTTTAAGCTTTACTAACTTGAAAATAAGGCCGTTATGCCAGACTTTGTCAAACGCTTTTTCTACATCAAATAGAAGCATACCCGTATATAAACCGCGTTGCAGTTTATAACTTGTATACTCGACTATTCGATGTACTTGCTGAACGCAAGAGTGTTGCGTGCGAAAGCCGAACTGAATCGGCAGGATGAGGTTGTTTTCCTCAGCGCACTTTCTTAGCCTACTAAGTAGTACGCGCTCATAAATTTTACCTAAACTGTTTAATAAGCTAATCGGGCGATATGATGACGGTTCGGTACGTCGCTTGCCGGGTTTAGGTATACCTATTACCACGGCTTTTTTCCATTGTTTAGGAAATATGTAATTAACTAATGCGGCGTTAATAATTGCTGTTAATATTAATAATAATGAATGAGGGAAGAGTTTAATAACTCTGTTAGAAATACCGTCCGAACCGGGGGATTTCCTAGGGTGGAGACCTCTAACAATCGACTGAACCTCCTCCACTGTCGCTGTTGGTATAGGCTCTTGTGGCTCAGCGTCTGCGGTACGCGTACGCGATGTACATCGTTCCACTTCGCTGTTAACGGTGTCGGTGTGTCGCGCGTCTGTGTGTTGTGTACTCGACGTACATTGCTGCTCAAGGTCGGCCGCCAGACATTCAGACTTTTCATCGTCATCGAACGCCGGCGGTTGATTGGGGCGGTTCAAGGGTGGCATGGTGGACACCGTATCCTTTTTGAAAGAACGGGCTAGCCCCCAGTAAGCCTGGTGCGAAGGCTCCAGTTCGCTTAGGGTGGCGTCCCATTCGTTTTGTCTAAACTCATTTATAGCCGTTTTAACCGCCCTCTGCAGTGACCGCATATGATAGCGGTTATCTTCGTAGGGGAAGCGGTCGTAGGCTCTTATGGCTGCGTTCTTACGCCTCAGTAGGTCGCGGACGTCAGCGGGTAAGCACCTTCTACGATTGCTCGTGTCGGGCACTCTCCGTGAACAATCGTTAACTAACGATTGTACGTGACTGGTGAGGGCGTCGATCGCGGATTCGATGTCCTCTTTATTGTTCAATGTATTACACATACTGTCAAGATGAGCCGACGAGGAGGGAGACTGGAGTTTAGCCTTCAGTCGCTCCCAGTCTGTGCACACTTTCTCAGTGGGAGGGGTGGTGGCCGCACACCGTGGTGATATTAAAGATGTCCTTGCCCTTCTGTGAGAGGTCAAGGACGACCATTACTAGGTCAAAGGATTGGCGAGTATGCCCTCGGATCATCCGGTGCACCTCGATCACCGGAAGTCCTTGTTTGAGGAGTTGATGGTTTCACATCCCAGTTCCACGGGGACGTTGCGTATTACTACGCGAAGTTTACGTTCCTCGGGCAGGGTGAATGTGTGGTACGGAATATGCTGGCTATGTAACATAGCCGACATTTTACGGTGGTCGTCCGAAGTGGACAACTGCACCTTGATACCCTCGGTGGTTGACCGAGCCGTGCGGTATTGAACTCGGTTGGTGTTGCACCAAGCCGAGATTGATAGCCACTTCTCCTTATTACGGATGACTAGTGGCGGCGGTGTGGGTGGTTTATATACCTTAGCCGGGGGCTGCTGTACAGCGGCCTGTGGCTTTGGTGACGGGGTGGGGGGGTGGCTGACATCATTGGCGGCAGAGGTGCTCGCCTCGTCTATTTTGGCGGCCTTTCGCGCCTTTCCGCGGTTCTTACGTCCCCTTTTGCGGGAACTGACCACGGTGAATTCGGAGTCCGCCGAGGTGGACTCGGACTCCGAACCGGCGGACGACGACGCCGTATCGGCGTTCTCGTCGTCGGTGGCCTCCTCCGTCTCCATCTCGTTGGACGGAGTTGGTTCCTCATCCGGGGAGGCGGGGCAATTGAGATGCACCGGCCCGGATATGGGCTCGGTGTTCGCGTTCGCGGGGCGGTTGGGAATCATATTCCCGAACCGTCTTTTCAATAGAGCGTAGATCTCCTCGTCGGCGAGGAGCATGTCTATATTTATTGCTTGAAGAGCCATGATGGGGGGTGAGTTGTATTTCCGCGTATCTATATATACCTAACTCCCCAGGGGGAAAACCCGGGGATGTGTAATTATGTTCCCTCCCAACCGGGTTAGGTCAGGAGGATGTACTTAGAAAACTAGGTGTGCCCTAAGCTGTGATTTGCCCTTCGCCGATCTTAATGTGCGAGAGGGGGCCCTAGCTGCCTGAGTGGCGGAGAGGTATTCGGCCTGTGAGGGCCGGCGCTCCCAAACTACGCACTCGGGAATAGGAGAAGGAGGTGGAAGGGTGGGAAGGTGATAGTCGGGGTAGACTAGGGGTCACCCCCAAGGTCTACTGATCCGACCCCGTCCGAAGGTGCGCCTCGCCCTTAAGGGGCTCGGCAGGCGATTCGGGGCTTCGCCTCACCCGGCTTCATTGGCACCGTAAGGTTTCCACCGGGGACCAAGAGAAACTTGGTTTTGCCCTTAAGGGGCCACTATAACTTTATCTACTAGACAGAAACAAATATCACTACCTGACCTTGCTTTGAACGCAGGCAGTTAGTGATATCTGTGAGCAGTCCAATGTAGTTCGCCTCGAAAAAGGCGGTTTTTGCACTGCCACTGGCTCGTCCGTTAGCGGCGACGGTTGGAAAGCGCGCGAACAAATCGTCAGCGTATCTGAGCGTACGTGTGACGTAATCGACAGAGCGCGGAGCGTACGTATGACGCAATCGAGAGAGCGCGGAGCGGCACGCAAGCGTACCGAGAGACGGACAAGCGCGGAATGTTGATTTCTTTCTTCGTGGGGCCGTGCCGCCTCGCGCTGCTTATATACCCTCCGAGCTCCGGGGAGATTGGCGTGCGCGACTTTTTCATTATTGCTGAAGCTACTTAAGGAAACCACGAAAAAATAATAAATATCCGAATATTAGTTTTAATATACGGTGGAAAAACTTGTTCAAATACGAATAAAATACAAAATTGTGTTTTTCGCATATATAATTATTATTATAGTCAAACATTTCGTTGAAGTCAAACACTTTCATCGACTAATACGATAATTTTGTTTAACAATAGCATCAACCTTGTGTGATAGATACGTATTCAATCAAGTTTTTTTTTTAGTGTAGGCACCTGCCAAAAGTAACGAAAGCAAAACTTAGTTTTATGACTTAAAAGCAACGATTTTCCTCCTATTTCGAGGTGATTTCGAAAAATCAAAAAAAAAAAAAAAATAACTGAAGCCTGATCAAAATTGCCTACTTACATGTCAAGTATTTAATAATTAAAGTAACGGTGATAGGCAACTTCAAAGCGAAAATATAAATCCATTTTATTACCGTTCCCTTGGGAATTTCGAAAAATCCCGTCTTATTCCTTGCCTACTTCATAAAGACAATATCTGTGCAAAATTTCAGCTTCCTAGGTCCAAGGGTTTGGGCTGGGCGTTGATGAGTCAGTCAGGACTTTGAATTTTATATATTAAGATTTTTACCCAATCGGTTAGATTTCATTCAAACGCTATAGACTTATCAAGTAGACATGCACGAAACAGTGCTTCGCGAAGTAATGTGATATGGCATTATATTCCTGCCGAGTAATTTTACATTTTACCATCACTTCAAACATCACACTTATAGTTCTTTATAGTTCCTCCCAGCATGGGCGTACCCAGGTAGGGGCAGGGGGGGCAGCTGCCCAAGAAGATAAAATAAACGTCAATTTTCCGTCAAAATAAGTAATGAAATGCTTTAAAAAGCGTGATCTGTTGCAATGGATTTGAACATAGAAATTTCGGTTCCACGTCTTGCTCACAAGCAAACACATAGAAGTAACCCGCCATCAGACAATGATAACGAATATTGGCGGCGTTCCCTGATAATACCATACATTGATTCACTCATTTCATCGTTGAATATTCGATTCTCCCAAGAAAATACTCCGGCGTTTGCTTTAAGTAAGCTACATCCCTTGTATATGACCAAAACCATCATTACAGACTTACACAAGAACGCAGAATCATTCCAAGAATTTTATAACCTGGATATCACCGGAGAACTGAACCTTTGGCATAATTTATGGGTGAAGAATGCTTTATCAGATAATCAATTAAAGGACACAGAAGTAGTTGATCTGTTCAACGAAGCCAACATTTTTTACCCTGCTGTCAGAAAGGCATTGATTATTTAAAGCACTATCCCATGCACCACGGCGACCGTAGAACGGTCCTTCAGTACGCTTCGAAGAGTTAAAACGTGGCTTAGAAGCACCATGGGTGAAGAAAGGCTTTACGTAGAAAGGGTTTACGTCTGATGAGCGTACATCGCAATTATTTAAAAGAAAACAGTGAGTTTATTCAAAAGACTGTCATAGACAAATTTTCGGCAAATCTGAGATTACTGTTAAATTAATATATATATATATATATATATATATATATATATATATATATATATATATATATATATGTATATATATATATATATATATGACAAGTACTCGATGCTTCGAAAACGATTCAATATCAGTATAGATCGTTACTTTTCAATTGATACCGATTATTGTTCATGCGATATTAGTACTCATTATAGAATGTTACTTTCTCTTAAACTTACCAAAAAAAAAAAACGCTCATAAACAATCCCGTCAAGAACGTATCCGATAGGCTGCCTAAAAGTATTCGATGCTTCGAAAATGATTCAATATCAGTAAGTATAGATACCTTTCAATTAATACTTATTACTGTTCCTTCGATACTAGTACTCATTATAGAATGTTACTTTCTCTCAAACTTACAAAATAAAAACGCTCATCACAAACAATCCCGCGAGAAACGTATCCGATAAACTCTATGAAAAGTACTCGTAAATTAATATTTATTTTGTAAATAACACAATACTTTGATTATTGTATTATATTTATTATGTATTATACATATTAATTATTTAAAGGACATTATTCATTAAATTTTCTTTATATGGTTTGTTTTTTACAGTCAAGATATACTTTTCCGTGTTCTTGTACGCAACGTAATAAATATTGTTTTTGTTCCTCGTCCACTGTGATTAAATCATGAATGACTTGCATCAACTTAACAGCGAAAACAACTGAGACTTAACAGAGAAAACTGTCATCAATTTTGAGTCGCTTGACAAACAATCTGCTGTTCATGGAAACAAAGTCATCGATGTTTTTTTGAAAAGAGGGCCGCTAAGTTTTTCTCTCGATGGAACATAGTGTTTATTGTGGACCGATGGATTTTCTTTGGCCAAATTAGCAACTATTTTTACCTTACTTTCTTGGTTAATATCGTCGTCAAATAGAGACAAGATATACACGTGGTGGTACACAGGATGGAGCGATCATATATGAAGAAAAAAAAAACTTTTTTATTTTTCAACGGCGTAGCGATATAAAGTTGTCTTAGAATGACAAAATCAAACATACCAAATATCATTAATCTAATTTAATGTTTTGAGGTGCCCCAACACAATTGAAATTCCGTAAAAATAACAAATTTTTACTCAATGTTATCACACTATCAGAGTGTTCAATGAAAGTATTTTTTTAAATTTCAGGGCTACCATTAAATGAATATTAGTATAATTACTTGAATATGCTATAATTAAAAGAGCCGTAACTTCTTTCGAACAATTTATTTATTAAAGAAACAAGATAAAAATGCGTAAAGGCAATTTTAATTAAACATGAAATTCCTGTTTTGTACATTTGCTGTGGCATTTGCTGACGTGAAAGCAATCTTGCCCGTATGAAACCGTCTCGTATGTATCCGTAACATATCGTCTATAACCGTTTCATATTGTTACGTTCTCCACAAACAGCAGTTGAAGCTTCTGTCACTAATTGATGAAGCATTCTACGGCTTGTGTGTGGCATGTAAATAATTTTAAACAAAAAAAACCAACTTCAAACAGTAGCTGATGTAAATCGTTGAGGAGTTCTCTTGACTGTCTCTCGGCTCCACCATCAGATCTACTCCAGACTAAATTGTAGTGCTTTAATAAGATTCTTAATGAAAAAACTTACAAACGCACTAGTCACCCCTAAGATTTTTTAAATTTTCCCTTGATTTCTCTGGTCTACCATCATCAACCCTGATTTTCTTATCATGGGACCACCTAGATAAATATCTTCTTTCCAACAAAAAAGAATCATTAAAATCGGTTCATAAACGACAAAGTTATCCGCGAATAAACATAAAAAAAAGTATATATACGGTCAAATTGAGTAACCTTCTGCTTTTTTGAAGTCTGTTAAAAAATTAATATTTTAAATTGTATTCAAACCACTTTTGACAATTAATCGGATTCATCATCGCAGCCCACATATGTCCCACTGTTGGGCTTGGGCCTCCTCCACAATGGGAGGGAATTTGACCTACTATACTATGCTGGTCAGACATGTTGGTATAGGGTTTCATTTCGAGTTTTCCTTCTCTTGCACAGATCTTATGTGCATATTATATCCCTTAGTCGTCTTGTACGACATCCACGGGCAAGATAGGGAGTGGTAAATTGTATTCTTACTCCGTCACCACACGGATATTATTTATATTAATCGGATTACTTTTGACAATTATCGAATTAATTCAATCGGATGTACCGATAAATTGAAAGTCAGCGGTGGCTCAGTTATTTCAAAGTGTTGCCACGTAACAATTTTCGTATGATCTTCGGTGTCAAAAATTAAGCTTGGCACTTTAAATATTCGAAGTCCTGGAGCACTTTGATCTTGCTTTTAGAGTTTGTTGATATGTTAGTTAGCTATGCACTCTATGTCATCTCCAAGCATGGTGACAAGAACATTCTCTGGATGACCAAAATATCCTTTTCCTTGAATTACGTTGTCAACGATCTTCTTCAAATCCAGGTTGAAATAGCAACTCAGACTAATAGTCTTCAACGGGTGCTTATCTTCATTTTTACACGGGGGATTAAATTTTATTGTGAACCACATTGGACCATAAATCTTCATCATGTACGTAGCTAATTTCACCCGTTTTTCTTCGGGACTGTCATAGTAGCATATAAGCTTAGAATTCGATTTTCTGTCATAAGCCATCTAAAATTGTTAAGAGGCCCAGGTCCTATATTAGCTAAATCGGAAGAAAGCACATCAATGCTTACAGCTATGATTATATCGTAAGATATTTTGGTCCGTACTCAAATCATTTCTAGTAATCTCAGGTAAGGTTGATAGAATGGCAGTTGAACTCTATTGGCATAGTTTTACATTTTTGTAATTCGGATTCAATTGGACCTGAAAAACACTTAGGCCCTGTAGTTTTCCATTCAAATGCAATAACAGATGTCACAGTGATAATTCTTCATTCGAATATAACTGACAGACAAATCACTGTAATGGTTTTTTAAGTTCTTCTTTCATCAAGCGAATTACACAACGTTTAAAGCCTGTGTTAACTAATGTTCCATCGCAACAAACAACAGATATTTCTCCGAGTTCCACCGATCTGGATTTCAAATAAGTTAAAATAGTACTTTTAATACACTTCACAGTGTCTAACTCACACCTGACATGCCCGAAGTAGTCACTTTCTTTCAATAAGACTTATGTATTTTTTGACCAATTTTCGCGAATTTCTGTAATATTAATGCGGTTGGGGGCACCTCTGAATATATTAAGAGTCAAATAAAATTTTGTGTGTATATTTGTGAGTTAGAAGAGCAACTTTTTACAGGTATTCCAAAAGGATTACAAAATAAAAAAAAAATTCGCTCCACCCTAATATACACTTCTCTACATTGATATTTTGCCAGTTTGATCGAAAATTTTTGAATAAAAGGATATCCGAACTTGTAGTGACTTGGCTGACTTTGCCTTCAAATACAGCTTTTAGTACCAATTCGTAGATGTAATGGCGGCAAGCAAAAAACAACATTTCTCTGTTCAGTTTTTATTCGAGAAGCACACATGTACTAATAATTCGGCCTGTTAGAAGCAGTAGTATCACAACAGAGGATCTGTGCTTTATCTTCAAGATTGTCCAGTCAACAGTAACATTCCAAACTGCTTGTGCCTGTTTGCTTGCCGATGAGTTTTCTAATTTTGGCACAGCAATAAGTTGTACTTTACTATCATACGAAATAACGATTGGTAGACGTTCCTCTTTACATTTGCGTACATCTAAAGCCGGCAACAATTTTCCATCCCAGTGGACAGTTACAGTATCTGGTACATCGTTTTGAAAATTAAGTTTTATAGCTTCTGCGCCCTGCTTTCGCTTTTCTGTATGAATTCTTTGGATGCCGGACTTGCTTATAGGAAATTCGTCAGTATTGTAGTTAAGTGCTTTAATAGTTGCTTCAATAATAAAGACAGAATCTCTCATACTTAATTGACACCTGTCTAATACCGCCACCCGTTTCAGAGTAACGAAATTTTTCTTTACAGAAGTTTTAATTGTATCGGGCTGTTTCCTCTTTGGAATGTACAAATCTTCTTGTAAGTTCATTCCTTGAGAATCAGAAGATGAAGTTTCTTTTAATGGCTCATAAGAAGACGTAGAGGGTGTTATGGATGCCAAATAAGTGGCCAGCCGCTTTTGCTCCTGGTATGATTATTGCAAGTTCTGTTTATTTTTATTTAAAAAGTACAAAGTATTATATGAAAAGTTCACATGTCTATTTATGTAATATAAGATTTTTATTTAAATAATGAAAAATAAAATAATTTATATTAATAATTAGTCAACAGCTAGGATAGTTCCTAGTACAATGTGTAATTATATTAGAATACTTAAAAAGTACGAATATTTACAATTAAAGTTATCCTTTTTGGTATGGCACATAAAATCTTTTATTGAAATACGAAAAAATAAAATAATTTATATTAATAATTAGTCAACAACTAGTCTCGTTTCTATTATAATACGTAATCACATTAAAATACTTAAAAATGCGAATTTGCGCAATAAAAGTTCTCACTTCTATTTATGGCACATAAGATCTGTTATACAAATAATAGTGATAAAATAAAAAAACCAAAATCATTTATATTAATAGTTAGATAAGAACCTGACTTGTTCATAGTATCACATTAAAAATTTCACGATAGGCATTACACGTTAGGAACTTTGAAGACTATTTTTTACATATTACTATGTAAAAATAAGAGTATCAACACTTTATTCGGTTTCAATCATTTGCGACGTTGATTAATAATTTGTCCTGCCCCTGAGAAAACTCGTTGACAAGGTACAGACGTTGCGATGATACAAAATCATTTTAGAATATAAGCATATAAGTGAGGGTATGTATGACGTCGTTCGTGCCACCACTGTAGAGTATCATTCAAATACTTATCAATTTCACGAATATCAGCTACAGTTTTGTTTTCAGGTCTTGTTATCCTACTTATTTCACTGTCATGTTCATCCTATATGCTCACACAATCTTTTTTATTTCCATTTTCATCTATTGATGATACCGGCAAAAGAGCAGTTGTGGTGTTTGAAGAATTTTCTTGATTATTATATTGCAGCGACTGCAATGGTATTTTACCGACTTTGTTTTTAAGACCTTCGATTGTGCGCTCACGATAGTCTTGATTTTTCAATGATCTTGCTTTTAAATCTAGGATCCAAAATTGTACTTTCAGCATATAAAATATTATTTTCCAAATCTTTAAATCGAGTCTCCATACCTCTTTTCAAGGCTAATTGTACTGAAATAATTTTTGATTCCGGGAAAAATGTTTCCTCAAGTAATCTTGAATCAAATTGTTAAACTAACTTTAGATAAGGTTAAATTTTTTTCGGCGCTTATTTCAATTGTTACTTCATAAAATGGCTTAAGTAAAGGTAAAACTGCCTCTATGACCTCCCAGTCTTCTTACTTTATACTTAAATCGGGACGTAATAGGGCAATAGTGGTAATCACAGCATCCTTCACCTGTACTATTCGCTGAAGCATGTCAGAAGTAGAGTTCCAGCGAGTTGGGACATCTTGCTTCAATTTTAGAACGGGTAAATTAAGTTGTTTTTACGTGGTAGCTAATTTATTTTGTCCTTGTGTACTTCGATTAAAGTCTTCAACAATACTTTTGACTTGCACTACAACATAAGATATTTCTTTAGTAGCATTTTGGACGACAAGATTTAAAGTATGAGCGAAGCAACCAATTGATCGCCACTGTCCAAGTTTAACAGCATTTATATGGTTCGATGCATTATCAGTAACAACAGCAGTAACTTTATGTAAAATATCCCACTCTATCATGTCACTAAATGATTCACAAGTGATTAATATAGAACAAAACCTGGTTTCATCATTTATAAAATGGGTTGTTACAGCGATATAGCTTTCATTATTACTAGAAGTCCAACCATCAGGACTCAGAGATAATGCAACTGCAGCTTTAATCTTTATTCGAGCCTCGCTTTGTAGTTCTTGATGAATATTAGACAATAAAGTTTTTCTAGAGTGAAGTTGATACCTAGGACAATTTGAAACTAGTTGCATTAATTTACGCATTTCAGGTTCTTCAACTATTCTTAAAGCACGATGTCGGTCAATTTCTTGAACTTTTCGAATGGGTGGTAGCTTATCAATATATTGAGTTTTGAAGCGATGATACTGCTGATATCGATGACGATGATGAAATTGCTAAGGATTAAGAATTACTATTCCTTGATGCAGTTTGACCTATTTGATGAGGAACTCTACGTTAACCGAGTTACGGGGACGTTGTGCGAACGCCCATGACGTGTGGTGTCCCACAGGGGTCGGTTCTGGGTCCGACCCTGTGTAACATCGGCTACGACTGGGCGTTAAGAGGAAGCCTCCCACCCGGGCTGGGCGTAATTTGATACGCTGACGTTACACTCGTCACAGCCCGGGGTAGGACGCTAGAGGAGGCGGCACGCCTGGCAACTCTCAGCGCCGAGGAGATTGTCAGGTGGATCGAAGCGCTGGGGTTGAGGGTAGCCCTGGAAATGACGGAGGCCCTTTTGTTCCATGGCCTCCGTACCGCCGGGCCTCCCGCCGATGCTTCGATCACCGTGAAGTCGGTTACGATCAGCATCCAGGCCCACATGAAGTACTTGGACCTGGTGCTCGACGAGCATTGGTGGTTTCGGGAGCATTTTCATCGACTTGTTCCCCGGCTTGTCGGCGCGGCGTCCGTCCTTTCGTGGCTGATGCCGAATGTGGGCGGCCCAGCGCTACGTGACGACAGCTGTATGCAAGGGTGATCCGATCGATGGCCCTGTACGGTGCACCGGTGTGGGCGGGTTCCCTGACCGTCCGCCTGAGGGCTCTCTTGTGGTGGCCACAGAGGGTCATGGCGATCAGGGCCATACGCGGTTACCGCACGGTAGCGAAGGAGGCAGCGTGCCTCGTGGCTGGAACTCCCCCGTGGGACCTGGAAGCGGAGATGCTTACCGGAATTTACCGGTGGGTGACGGAGACCCGCGCCCGCGGCAGTGTGATCTCGTTGCAGGAGATTATCGCCTGGCGGGTCGACGCCCGCCGAGACGTCATTGCCCGTTGGGCAGTTCGGCTGGAGAGCCCTCGGTACGGTGTCAGGACCGTCGAGGCCTTCCGGAAGCACGGGGTGCTTTCCTTTCGACTGGTGCAGGTGCTGACGGGACACGGTTGCTTCGCGAAGTACCTGCACAAGATTGTCAGGAGGGAGAGCACACCGTCCTGCCACCACTGCAATTGCGACGTGGACACGGCGCAGCACACACTCGAAGTGTGTGCCCCGTGGGAGGGTGAGCGCCGTAAATTCGTCGCGATTATCGGTGCCGACCTGACGCTGCCGACCATCGCCAGGGAGATGCTCGACAGCGTCAGGACGCGGTCGGCGTCTTCTGTGAGGCCGTAATCTCACGGAAGGAGGCGGCGGATCGTGTGCGAGTAGAGCTTCTATTCGACGACACGTTCCGCCGCCGGCGACTCGGGTACCGCAGGCGCGAATATTTGCGCCTAATGCCGCCCTAGCCGAGGCTGCGGGTGATGGGACCGGAGAATTGTCCGTCACCCGCAGAGAGGATGACCGCGCAACGGCGACCTACGTCCCAGTACGTCAAGAGGTGAGGGTACCCGAAAGGGTATTCCGTCGAGCCTACCACTGACGACAAGTCACCCTGCTCCAGTGTTCGGCCCAACAACGAGGTGACGTGGCTACGGGTGGGTAATGGGCCCGCGAGCCGTTCTTTCATCGCCCCGGACGGTATGGACCGCGCGTGCGCTTACTATAGCCCACCCATAAAAAGCCCTAGTTGTGATTATAATTCAAACATTAAGACTACCGACGAAAATGTTAAGACATCTTTACTAATGATGAGTTCGATATATCAAAACGTAACTTATATCGGATATGTGTTAGATATCATACCATATCGATATCTATTTCTATGTAGCCGATATCACAAAAACAGTGTCGAGTCAAAACTTAAAACTATAACGATGTGAACACGTGCGGACAAAACGCAAACTTCACAAACGATATTGAGATATGAACCATATTCGTTCCTCTCGTTCTAAGTATATATTCTTTTATTAGTATAAAAGAGATGGAAGAGAATATGAAATAACTTTAGACATGTTTGCGTGGTTAATATATCTTATTATACTAGCAATAAGGTTTAGTTTCCGTTGTATAGTTATAGTTATGATAACGTAATAAATGTGGGAGTTTGTGTTAGTTCGTATTCGTAGCTACTTTGCTCATTTTAATATCAATGTTAACGTTTGAAAACTACTATTGATATCGATATCAGAAAACCGTTTTCGATATCGATATGCAAACTGTATATCGGATACATAACCGTTTGTGGCACAAACAGAAAACGCCCATATCTAATCTTTACCCACACAGTTGTAAAAATGGAATATTCAAGCTTTGACATTAATCGACCATTAGACAATAATAACTCAATATTTCTTCTGACTAATCGTCAGTATTGATTTAGCCGCTGGTTTAACAGTAACTGTAGTAGCAATGGGTGCTGTAGTGGATTTGTCTGAATCCTGTTGTTTGAGTTTGTGCAACTCGCCCAGGTTCGTAACACCGCGTCGAACACCATCAGTCTTGATGGCACGATGCATACATATGGTACCTTCTTTCGTCCAGCTCTGAGATATACCAAAGAGTTGCCGTGCTGCCATGAAGGTCTCATGCGGCTACTTTGTGAGAAATTCGGATATAGTGATACCAGAACACTTTAGTTTTGGCGTACCACAAGCTATCTCGAATTGTAATTGTTTGAAGCTTAACTACAATAGGTCTTGGCTTATGGGATAATGAAGATCGGCCCAGTCTGTGGTATCGCCTAATGTCTGCACTACTGAACTTTGACAGCTTGAGATGTTGATTTACTACCTTAATTACTACATCAGAAGTAACTTCTCTTTCTTCTTCAGATTTGCCATGTAGCAACAGCATTTTTCTACGGCTTCTCATCTCCATATTGTCAACAGAGGGTACAATCAAATTTAATTGCTGTTGGAATTGGCTCATAAGTTCTAAAATTATTTTTTTAAATGAGGCATATTCTGTTTTAAATCTGTTATGGAAGCTGTACCTTGTGCTTTAGGCAGCTCAGCCTCAAAATCAGCCATCCTATTGTGAAACAAATCACTTAAACTGCTAAGAGAATTTTGCAGAGACCCCATTTTGTCTGTTAGTGATTTTGTCCAATTTTAAGTGCTGTGTGGTAGCGGCTTCGAATACTACCAACCCTTGCTTTGCTCGTGGGTATCGTAAAAGACGACTAAGAGCCCTAGATTGACCCGGACCAACTCCATCTGGTACCATTTGGGTCAACGATTACATTCCCAAGGAGGGTTGACATCAGGCAGGCGGCCGGTCATAAAAGTCATTGCCGAAACTTTTTGCAATATGTCAAAGCAGATGACATATTGCGTCGACCCCAAGTAATTGGGATAAGAGCAAGATGATGATGATTTAAGTGCTTTATAGTTGATTCAGTGAGGAGATAACAAGTCACTGGCAGGTGTAGTTATTTATTTATACTATTGTAACATTGGGTTGACTCTAAACTATTGTTTTTATTTTATATTCACTTTAAATTGTAAAGCAAAAACTTTTTACTGGTTGACACCTCAACTACCCACGTGAAAAAAGTTTAGAACAAGTTTACTTTTTCAATCAATTCTTTAATTCAATGGAATCTTATATCTGCTTGTTTCAATCACTTAACACTATCAGTATTAGCAAACATTATGGCCTAATATTAAAATCATTTAATAAACCTACAAGCCAGCAAGCATGAGCCGCATCCATACTGAACATTAGCTTGTTTCTTTGAACACCAAGAAATCAAACAGTTCGCATACATAAAACAATAACAAGATGTTGATTTCCTATCTCTTAAATATCCCCGCCCAAGGGGGCATCGCAATATCCTTTTATAATTCATCATTATTACATTTATGTATCAGACTGTAACTTATAGTGTGCTTAATGTATCTTAACCCTTATTTGCATGATGGTGGCAATTTCCATCATAATATTTAATAGGAGAAAAAGGGAAGTAAAAGGAGTTATATACAAAATAGCTACTTTCCAGGAGAGTCCATACTAGAAAAAATGCTCCTATTTTGTTAATTATGAACCAAATTTGTCGAAATTTTCATCACTATTATTTAATAAAGTATCTACATGTATATTTAATTTTAAATAGTTATGTTTATTTTATGAAATACTGCACTTGTCTTCGTCTACGTTGTACTCTAGTATATGACAACTGTGTTATCTACCATTTAGTCCTTTCTACATGGGATTTAAAAAATCTAGCTTTATTTAAATATTTTTCATATATTTCAGTAGATTCTAAAATCGCAACATTGACAACTATTAATATTAGTTTTTTGACTATGATAAATCCTAAATAGATCTAGTTCAGAACAAAATTATGTAGATGTACTTTTTTACGTGTTAACGTTTTTGAAAGAGTCGAGATTTAGATGGAAGTCAAATAAAATATTTACTAAGGAATTATTTGTTTATTAAAGAAAAAAAGTTTTATACATATTTATTTGAAACAAAAAATAGATAAATATTTTATAACAAAACAATCATTTAAATAATTTCAATATCAGTCTAACAATCATCACATATATTAATTAATATTAATATTGACTATAATTAGTCATTTAAATGACTTAAATTATAATCACAATCATAATAGTATTCTGCATTATAACAAGCATAAATGCTCATATAAACAAAACTAAATATATTTTAACCATCAACATTAAATAAAAAACGAAATTAACTTAATATTAAACATATATTCTGCAAAATGTTTAAAAATTTACGATATTTTTTTTATTTATGATATAACTTAACAGTTGTCCCATAATAATTACAATCTAGCCATGAGGCTAATAAATAATTTAAATCTAACTTAATTTGCTAAGATTTACAGAGTAAGAATGTGTCCATTGGCACTTTTATTATAGTCCCTAGTAATAGTAGAAAACACTTTGTTCTTGTGTTTTTTAAATATAGCACTCACTGCACTACTAATCACTAATTTCACTATGGCTTACTAGGTAGTTGTGTGGCACTGCCTTCTAGTTTTTTCAATCTTTGATCAAAGGAAGTTAAAATATTTAATAGTTTATTTATATTGTTACTTAAATCGGAGTCTCCCATCTTGGGTGATTGTGTATCGTGTACTAGTGTCTGTATATGTGGCTGCTGTGCTTTCGTGGCTTGGGCATATCACACATTTGTCTGTGTAAGACGTATCGAATGATTTTTATTAACTCTAGGCGCCTGGGTGGTAGGCGTAGTAACTTTTTTTAGAGTTCTTTTGTCTTAACTGTTGTAGTTCTTCAGCGACCATACACCCTCTGTAGTTAGCCGGGTGTGACTTACCGCAATGAACACATTGGGTTTATCTGCTATCGATTTTGTGCAGTCTCTGGTAAGGTTTTTACCAGTGCAGTTCACACATCTAGGTGCCTTGGAACAATATTTTTGTGTATGGCCAAATGCCTGGCATCTTTTACATTGTGGTATTAATTTGGATGTTTTTAAAGACCTTACAGCCCAGTATGATCTTAATATGTTACTATATATCTGATCTATATTTTTTGATCTTTTTTAAAGGAAAGCATAAACATATTTAGAGGGTCTCTAGTCCGCCAACTTAATTTATTTACGGCTCTCAGAATTTTAAATCCTTTTGCATTTAAGTCTTCTACTATTTTGTTTGGCAGGCATGATGAGTGGAGGTTTTTTACTATGACCTTAATCGGCCTATCTTGTTTGTTTTCATATGAGTGCCAGAGACAATTATTTTGCAATAATAGCGTAGTAATAGCTCTGTAGGAATTTTCGTCCTTGGCGTTTATTTTGACAGTATTTCCGCTCCTAATTTTTACCATGAAAGAATTCTTTATATGAGCAAATCAAAAGTAGGTCATAGAACTTCTGGTAGCTTTTAATATCCTCTACTATGACTGGAGGGGGTGGGGGTATCTTTTTACTTTTGTTTTTGCAATCTTTGTACTCTCTTGCGATTTAGTGGCGCTTGCTCCTTGCGATAGAGGCGACAGTGAAATGTTTAGTTTCCTTTTCTTTCTACTTTTCTGTCGTACCCACTCTGTTTCTCTGGCAAGGTCAGGTCCTCTTCGTCAGTCTTATATTCATCTGTTTTCTGAGGATCATTGTTTTTAGATTCTTTCTCTAGAAGAACATCTTTTTGTTCCTGAATGGCTTTCAGCAGATGTTGTAATGCTTGTATTTGACTGCCGAGGTCATTGGCTAGCTGCTGCAGTTCTAGACGCGCATTGTTCCTTTTTGTACCGGGCGTACAACTGACGTTCGAGTTCAGTTTTGAGCGTTATTTTGTTTGGAGATTCCATAATTGATGCCAAGTTATAATTATTAAACTATAACTTGCCGCAAATTCGCATATTCATGCATGATTCACTTATAACAGTATGTAGGTCATCGCTTCGGCCGTGCCGACAGGTCGCGTCGGAATAGGTTGGTGTCAGCACTAATACACAAACGCGGACTTATGCAAGAGCGTGCGTGACGCGATCGTTCTAACTGGAAGTTGATCGACCAATGATGAACAATAAAAAAAACTTTGCAATCAAACAATATTCAGTCTCATTAACGTCAGTATAGGAACTATGTTTCAAATTTTCATAAAAGCTATGATACATAGGAGGTATAAGATTTTGCTGGCAAAGGCTTATTAAGTATTTGTACTTGGCACTTGTAATCATGATTGGTTCATCATAATATTTTTTGGGATCAATTACTGTAAAGCCGCGGCGATAACGAGTATTTCTTTTTTGGACCAAGTCAGCTGACGAACGAGTTATTAATACCTTATTTAAAGACTTTGTAAGCATGTCTGCAGGTTGATAACTTGTTTTAATATATTTTAAAAACAACTTTTTATTTTTAATTAATTCTTTTACAAAGTGATAACGAATATCAACACGTTTCAATCGTTTAACAGTGTCAGTGCAAGCAACAGATATGGCCGACTGATTATCACAAAAGATCTGTACTGGACAAAATTACTCATTTTAGAATCATTTAACAAATTAATAAGCCAGCAGGCTTCACTAGCTGCTGCACTAATAGCAACATATTCAGACTCTGTAGACGATAAGCTTACAGATGCTTGTTTTTTTGAACTCCAGGAAATTAAACAATTACTGAATTTGAACAAATAGCCTGAATTTTATCTGCGATCATTAAGATTACCCTCCCTAGTCTTTCAGTCATACTACATTTATAAACTAACTTACAATCTAAAGTATAAATTTAACATAACGCATTGCTCTTTTCAAAGCACATAACAACATATGATTTGCAATTTTTTGATATCTACTTAATAATGAGACAATATAGCATAAGTCAGGCCTAGTGCCTGATACCGCATACATTAGATAATAGACAATAGAGATAGATTGTTAACGCCCCCGCAACACCTCTTGTAGGTGGCATTTCGGAAAATCCGTTCTTAGTGGACCTCTACTCGACGAAAAGAATATTCCATGGGTAATGACCCAAGTAATATATATATAATCAGCTTTTATACTATAACGTAAGTATAATTATAATTTCATGAACGTTAAAGTGTAATATTAAAAAAATTAAAAAAAGATGAGTTGTTTAAAATTTAATAAATTGTTATACATACCAAGAGGTTAGTGCTTCTCCAAATAAAGTAGACTAAAAGTAAGTTAAACAGGCGCCAGGAGAAAGCTCTAAAGTGCCGGACAAGATTCATTGAACTTTAACTTCTCGGAAGGGTCCAAAGGGTTAAAGAAAATGCAACATGTGCCTTCCATAACTTTATTTTCCTTGTAAGAGCAATTATGATACACTTGAAATTCTATATAGCAATCTAATACATACTTATTTATAACAGTTTAGATAACTCTAATGTGGGTCATGTCTGCAATGTGGTAGAAAATAACCAAAATTTAATTAAATACCTTTTATGCCGTAAGAGGTAATTTAAATTCGTATTACTAGTTTCGATGAATAATATGCGTGATTCTCAACAGAACTAGTTGTAGCATACGCTGGTGATACGTTCGAAGTATACTGAAAATTTTAATTGTTCGCGGATCGATTGTCAAGCAACTGCAATTCAGTATTCGTGAACAATTTGGCTAATTCCAACTTGACGAGAGCTTGTTCTCGCGCAGGGAATTTTTTGAACGTGTCAGCGTAACTGAGGAACAAATTGGCGACGACATGGTACTCTTCTTGTTTCTTTTTAATTTAAAAAATCTAAAACTCTCCCCACATCATCGTCATCTCTCCTATTTTCGGACGCTCGTTTGTTCTTTCTGGTGGACGATGACGATGTTGATGGTATGGGTGATGAATTTAATTGTGATGTACTATTTTCTAAATCGTCAATGTGTATTAATGGTGTTTGAGCTCGAGAAGGTTGTGGTGTGTTTAAAGGTATCGAAATATTTGAAGATGACGCTCGTGGTACATTGAAATTGTCTAAAAATGATAATTACGATGCCCACGCATAATTTATGTTCTTCCTGCTCGAACCCGTTGAACATTTCACTTGCTTCTTAAACTTGGTGTAGCCGTCTCTGATCGTCTTCCATTTGTTCCTCACGGCTTCACCTAAAAGAAGAATGGTTATTAGTTTATTTGTTTAGTGTACCTTTTTTTCCTTCCAGGTATCTAACCACCGGCGACTCTTATCAAACTATTGCTTTTTCCTTTCGCGTTGGTCGTAGTACGGTGGGTGATATTGTGAAGAATGTTTGCACAGAAATATGGAATTCACTACAACCGACGTATATGACAACACCAACAGAGGTGATTTGGAGACAGTCGGAAGTTGGTTATAGAGAAATATGGAACTTTCCCAACTGCGTGGGAAGTATCGATGGAGAACATATAGCTATCAAATGTCCTCCTAATAGCGGATCAAATTATTTTGGCTAAAAAAATTTTTTCTCGATTTTTCTGCTCGCAATCGTGGATCCATTTTATAAATTCATTACTGTCGATATTGGGAAGTACGGACGATTGAGCGATAGCGGAATATTTGAAAATTCTGTCTTTTATCGAGTATACTTAAATGGCAAATCACTACTACCCCCAAAACCTCTTCCGTGAAATGAAGACATTACACCCCACGTGTTAATTGGAGATGAAGGTTTTGCTTTGAAGGAATATTTGATGCGGCCTTTCCCTAGAACAGCGGTTATACGTGACGACAGAAAGAAAACTTTCAACTATCGACTTTGTCGACCCAAACGAGTTGTTGAAAACAGTTTTGGTATTTTGTCACAAAAATACCGGATCTTTCATAGGCCTATAGAGAGCGACGTTGATACCGCCATATATGTTGTCGAAGCAGCTTGTTGTCTACATAATTACATAAAAGTAAAGGGAGATTTTTTCGCCTGAGCCCAATGAAATACCTAACGTATCGAGAGCGTTCACTTCGATAAGATCTACGAATCAGCGATCTCCAAACGTCGCATTTGAAGTCCGAGAAATGTTTGTTACTTATTTTAATAATAATCGAATAAATGATCAATAATATAATGTTACCAGTTTCATTCAAGTCCTTGCCTATGGATTTCCATATCTTCAAGTTAGCATTCTAGTATTGTTGATGGCTCAAGTCATATACGAAGGTGTAGCCTCGAACAATTTCGATTAGCTTTTCCACTTTCTCCACGTTCATTTTGTAAATAGATACAAAATAGGCGTCACGCCGAACGCGACGTGATCCCGTCGGACTACTCAAATGAATATCCATAAAACACAAAAAGATCATCGCGCTAACGTCGCGATCGCGCTCCGTCCCGCCGCTCTCGTATTGCATTTCCGCCGAACGCGGCGTCGACGTGATGCGACTGCTAGTCAAGCGCCGAGCGGGACGGCTCTATGTGACATATTCTACATTAACTAATATATTACAACTCTTCACGTCCCGCCAGCGTCGCATCGCCGTCCCGCCCCATCCGCTGTTTGACCAGACCTTAAGAGTGTCTGGCAAGGGGTTACCACCATGTGAAGTGTCTGGCAATGACACTAACCTAACCTAACGTGATTTTTAATAACGTTCTGAAGGTAATATCAAAAAATCACGCTTAATAATTTGAAGAAAATAGATTAGTATTTTACACACCTTTAGTTAGTACCTTTTATCTCTCAAAGCCACTGTAACCCAAAATTCATAATGGGCCACTGTTCTTGCCCGTGTTGGGAGCATGCGCTAACAAACTTTCAGCTTTAATAAAATCACGAAGGTCTGGGGTTCGCGGGCTCTTGTGTTACAACCTATCATTTGTCGACACAATTTTTCAATATTTTTATCTACCTACAATATTGTGATTTTGGAAAAGATTTACGAGGGGTGATCCAAAAGTAATGATAATCAATAATAAACACAATGAATAAAATAAAAAAATATATTTATTTCTCAACATAGTCTCCTAGCAAGTCTATACATTTAGTCCATCTCTTTTCTAAACCTAAAATTCCCTTACAAAAAAAATCTTTATCTTGACTCTCAAAAAAGTCCTCAACCGCGGCCATCACGTCGCTATCATCATCAAATTTCTTGCCTCGGAGGTGTTCCTTGAGTCGTGGAAAGAGATAGAAGTCACTGGGGGCTAGATCTGGTGAATAGGGGGGGTGTTCCACCAACTCAAAGCCCGCTTCCTGAATGCCAGCCATGGCAATTGCAGCTTTGTGAACAGGTGCGTTGTCTTGATGGAACAACACTCCAGCCCGCAGTTTGCCTCGCCTTTTCTCCTTAATAGCCTCCCGCAATCTTCTTATTTGTTCTGCATAGTAGGAGCCTGTAATAGTGGCCCCCTTTTCCAAGTAGTCCACCATGATTATTCCTTCAGCGTCCCAAAAAACAGACGCCATAACCTTCCCTGCTGAGCTTGACACTTTGAATTTCTTCGGCGTCGGTTCATCGGATCGTTTCCATGTCATCGATTGTTGTTTTGTTTCAGGATCAAAATGGTGGATCCAGGTCTCGTCCATGGTCACAAAACGTGACAAAAAATTGTCCTTGTCTGCCTGGAACTTTTCGAGATTTGCTCTTGACATGTCGACTCGTTTCTTCTTTTGCTCGTCGTTTAACATTTTCGGTACCCAACGCGCGGAGACCTTTCTCATATGCAATTCGTTCGCAAGGATTCTTTGAATGCTGCCATATGAGATCCCTGTGACCTCAGCTACATGCCTGATAGTCACTCTTCGATCTTCCAATACAACTTCTTCAACTTTTTTCACATTTTCTTCAGTGAGGGACGTCGATGGGCGTCCTTCGCGGTGTTCGTCTTCCGTCGATGTTCTTCCCAGCTTAAACTCCTTAGCCCAGCGTGCAACTGTGGAATATGGAGGAGAAGAGTCCCCTAATGTTTCCACCAAGTCGCTGTGTATGTCTTTGGTAGACATTTTTTTCAAGCAGAGGTATTTAATGACAGCTCTGATTTCGTGTTTTTCCATTTTGATGTTCACTCCTTGACAGTCCGTATTCAAATGAATGTAGCTCCCGGGAATTGTGGCCTATTTATATGATTTTTTTTTCCTGAACTAGTGGGTAACTGAGCAAGTGACTGAAATTTTTTTGTATTTTTGTGTGCACTAGAAATAACTGATTATCATTACTTTTGGATCACCCCTCGTAAATTAATATTTTGATCTATACATGTAGATATTGGTTTACAATCTTGCATTCCAAATCTATTGAGAACATTCTCTAAATATTTTCTTTAACTCAATTCAGTAATACCTGTGTCTAAATTTTGAGTAATAGTTATGCCTAAGAAATCAGTTACAAATCCTAAATCTTTCATTTTAAATTCTTGGTTTAATACCTTTTTAAGCTGATTTAAAGAATTTTTATTTGTTCCAAAGATTAGGACATCATCGACATACAATAATAAATACATTTGGTCACTATCAATACACTTTGTTTAGAGATAAAAATCACAATTTGATCTAATAAAACCTTCTTTATGCATAACAGCAAATTTAACATTCCAGCATTTTTTCCAGCAACCAGTGGTGTTTTTAAACCATAAAGTGATTTATTTAGTTTTACAATGTTATTATTACCCGAGTATGCGCCTTCTGGCAATCTAACATAAACAATTTCGTCCATTTCACCTGTTACATCCATTTGAATTATTGGTAAGTTAAGTTGCTATTATTATAAAGAGCCTGACAGTTGACAATTTTGCAACAAGAGCGTTACAGTCATTTAAATCTAAAATATCATCTTGTTCGAACCCTCTTGCCACCAATCTAGCCTTATATTGGGGCAAGCCCAGATCACCCTTCAAGACCATTATCTGATCGAAATATTTTTACTTTGTTGCCTGTTATATTTTCTGCCTTGCTAATAAAATCTTCAATAGACTTCTTTATTTAGAATTTATTCTTGACAAAGTACAACGATCTATAGTTGAAGAAGTCATCGTTTACTATTACAAAGTATCTTGAACCGCCAATTGATGCAATTACCATAGGGCCGCAGGTATCTGCATGTATCAATTCACACGTTTTCGTACTGACAGTTTTACTGTTCCCAAACTGCAACCTATATATTTTTCCTCCTAAGCAACTCTCGCAATCTGTGTTCGAAGTTTGTTCGTCTATATTATTTTTCAACAACACTTTTTTTACATAATCAAATTTTTGATGTGCCAGCCTTTCATGCCACTCTTGCAATGTAGTTTTAACTTTCTTAGCGATATTTGCCACTTGGTTTTTATAGCGTAATTCTAAATAATATGAGTTGCCAACTCGTTTTGCAATTGCACACTGTTGTTTTTATAAAATTGACAAGAGCTGTCATCTGTTAACATGACGTATCCTCTGTCTGACGCACAGTTCACGGAGAACAGATTTGTTTTCAGTTCGGGAACGAACAGTACTTTGTCTATAGTTGTATGAACCCATTCACTTCCATCATACACCTCTACAGTCATTTGTCGATATCCTAGAACACATAGCCCCACCATTACCAACTATAACAGACTCTTGTTCAGTGTTGCTAAATGATGAAAATAGTGCACGATCACAACACATGTGATTGCTTGCGCCTAAATCCACTAACCACTGAGATTGACAATGGTCTTTTAATGAGTTTGACAATAGAAATGTATGGTTTACCTGAGTACCGCAGACGCGGGCGCATCGTGACTAGTCCCGTTAGGTGCGCGCCGCATCGTGTGTATAGGCTGATGTTTTATTGCGTGTTATTGATGTTAAGAATGTAAATGTTTTGTAGGTGTTGTGTATGAATGTGAATGTGTATTAAGTGTAAGTGTAGGTGGGGGGTGAGATGTGAGTCACCCACATCACTCCCCTCCAAAGACCGTGCTACGGGCGATAGTAGTCTGGAAACCTGACTTTCCTACCAGAACGGGTGGTTTGACTGGTGGAGTGGAAGGTGATGGCTCAGCAATAGGAGGATCAGCAGTATCGTCGTTGTCGGCTAAAATGTATGCTGGTTTTAAGCGATCGAGTGCAACTGTGACGGTTTTGCCTTTAATTTTTATTTTGAAATTTTTACTGTCTCTTTCGACCACTTCGTAGGGACCAGTATATGCTGGTAACGTGGGAACATGTCGATAGATCTTTGTGGATGAAAATTTTGTTCCTTGAGCGGTGTGAGGTTGGTACCGGCTGCAGCTTGTTGGCAAATGATCTGACGCGACCTACGAAGTCAGTGATGTCAGTCGTACACTTGTCAACATTTTGGCCGAAGAACTCACCAGGGAGTCTTAAAGGTTCGCCATATAATTCGGCGGACGAGGTTTGAAGCTCTTCCTTGAAGGAACTTCTTATGCCAAGCAGCACAAATGGCAGGGATTCTGACCAGCTGCTATCAGCATGGCACTTGATTGCCGATTTGAGTTGCCTGTGGAAGCGCTCGATCAAGCCATTGCAGCACGGGTTATACGCAGCTGTCTTACGGTGCTTGAAACCGATGGTCTTTGCGAGGCATTGGAAAAGGCTCGACTCGAATTGCCTACCACGGTCGGTGACAATGTCGGTAGGGCATCCGAACCGTGCTACCCATCCTGATAGGAATGCTTTGGACACAGTTTCCGCTGTAATATCGATGATTGGGACAACTTCAACCCATCGCGTAAAGCGATCGATGAGTGTCAAGCAGTATCGATATTCATTGGAAGGCGGTAGGGGACTGACGAGGTCTAGGTGGACATATTTAAATCTTGCCGAAGGTAAATCGAGGGTACCCAAAGGGGTTGAAATGTGTCGATTCACCTTCGTGCGCTGACATGCCAAACATGCCTTAGACCAATCGCGACAGTCTTTCCGCATCTGTGGCCAAACATAGCGCTGTGTTACCAATTTGGCATTTGCATTAGCGCCAGGTTGGCTTAGGCAGTGTAGTGAGTCGAAGACCTGTTTGCGCAGATGTTTAGGAATGAAGGGTCTGGGAGTCGTTGTGCTGACATCGCAGTACAGTTCGGTACGACTTCCAGGAACACTCATCTTTTTGATGCGCAGGGAAGAGTCTTCGCCTAGGTACTGAGCAAGCTCAGTGTCACAAGCTTGAGCCTTGGCTAGTGTATCTAGATCTACAGGGCTTTGCAGTTCGTCGACACGGGATAGTGTGTCAGCTACGACGTTATCTTTCCCGGCGATGTGCTGAATGTCGGTCGAGAACTGCGAAATGTAGTCTAGATAGGTATCTATAAAGTAAAATATCGATAAAGTAACTGTACTCGTCAGTATAGGTATACTGACGAGGCGAACAGTTACTTTTCCGCTGATGGAAAGCGTAGACTAGAGGCTTGTGGTCAGTGTAGATGGTGAAGATGGTAGCGGCAAGCCAGTGGTGAAAATATTTAATATTATCGTAAATAGAAAGGAGCTCTCTATCATACGGCGAATATTTCTGCTGTGCTGGGCTCAACTTCCTAGAGAAGAATGCCAAAGGTTGCCAGTTACCATCCTTAAATTGTTGGAGGACGCCGCCGATGGCAAAATCAGACGCGTCCGTGACCAGACCTAGCTTAGCAGTTGATTCGGGGTGTGCCAACATTGCCGCTTTGCAAAGGCTATCTTGCACTCCTTAAAAGCGGTTAATAATGTTAAAGCTTTTATAGTGCCAGTCAGCATGGCATGTAAAGGTGCCTGAACCTGAGCAGCTTGGGGAATAAATTTCCGATAAAAATTTACCATGCCCAGAAACCTTCTAAGCTGCCTAGCGGTCTTGGGTACTGGAAACTCCCTTATGGCTTGCACCTTGCTTTCCAAAGGTTTAGTGCCGTGTTGTGAGATGTGGTAGCCCAGGAACGTTACTTCCGAGGCTCCGAAGACGCATTTAGATGTGTTTATGACCATGCCATAGTCTATCATTCTCTGGAACAGCTGACGAAGGTGTTTCTCGTGTTCTTCTTCGTCCTTGGAGAACAAGAGAAAATCGTCCAAATACGGGTAACAAAAGTCTAAACCACGCGTCATCTCATCGACAAACCTTTGGAAAGTTTGGCCAGCATTCCTTAGACCGAACGTCATGAAGGGAAACTCGAAAAGGCCAAACGGTGTGGTGATGGCGGTTTTGGGAATATCCTGCTCGAAAACGGGGATCTGGTTGTACGCCTTGACCAGATCGATGGTGGAGAAGACCTTACAGCCAGATAAGCTATGGGAAAAGTCCTGTATGTGCCTAATAGGATACTTATCTGGTATAGTCCGTGCGTTGAGAAGGCGATAGTCACCGCATGGACGCCAGCCATTGTCTTTCTTCGGCGCAAGGTGGAGAGGTGATGACCAGGGACTCTCCGAAGGTCGCGCTGTGCCGCTCGCTAACATTGCCTCGAACTCAGCCTTCGCGATTTTTAATTTGTCAGGGGCTAGCCTACGAGGTGAACAAGATACTGGAGGGCCTGATGTGGTGCGTATGTGTTGTGTTACGGTGTGTGTGGAGCGCCAGCCGGTCGTGTAATTTCCTGAAACTCCGAAATTAAGTTACGGTATTTGCCATTGCTAGTAACGACCTTAACACTAGATATTAGGCTATCAGTACAAGCGATAGATGCTACAGCTGATACATTTGTGGTACTATCAATTAAGCGTTGGTTTCGTACATCAACTATTAAGCTAAAATTTGATAATAAGTCTACACCAATAATAGCTTTATTTACATCGGCAATTACAAAGCGCCATGTAAAGTCTCTACGAAGGCCTAAATTTAGAACAACCTGTATGTAGCCATATGTTTTTATCGGTGAACCGTTAGCTGCACACAATTCGTAATCGGTTTTTACACAATTATATTTAGGAAGCGCAGATCGAGGGTAGATGCACAAATAGCTTCCGGTGTCCACCAAGAATTGGACTTTCGACCTACGGTCCGTCACAAACAGGCGACCAGTTGTGGAAGGGCAATCTTCAGTCGTCATTACGGACTGCCCGCGGCGGTGTCTATTGGCAGAGGTTTGCTTGGCGCGAGGTCGAGAGCGCCCATGTAGTTCCTCTGTCAGCGCGTCGACTTTCTTAGTCAGCTCCGTGATGAGCCGCATCATGTCCACTGCCGGATCTGCCCTTGAGGTAGATGCCGCCGCTATTTGAGAAGCGGGGGGTACCATGTCGTGGACCCTGTCTGCCAGGTCGGCGAGCTCGGTGAGAGACAAGCTCATCTGGGACGCAATAATAGTTTGCAGGTTACCTGGTAGCCGGCTGGACCAGATAGTCCTCAGGAAGTCCTCTGGGATCGTCGGTCCTGCTAGGTGCTGTAGGTGCCGCAAGAATTGTGATCAAGATGGCTTACGGTCACCTAGTTCCTCCAACTGAAGGAGCTGCTTCACCTTCTTCTCCTTAGAAACTGACAGGCGCTTAATAAGTTTACTTTTCAATTTCTCATACGCGCTAGTCGCGGGAGGTGAAATAATGATATCTTCGACCTCTACGGCTTATTGTCGGTCCAGGTGGGCGAGAACGTAGTGGAATTTTGTGTAATCGTTCGTTATTCTGGCTAATTTAAATTGACCCTCAATTTGGCAAAACCATATAACGGGTTTTTCTGGCCAAAAAGGGGGTATGCGGACTACTCTAGATAATTCCATGGACGGATTCTCCGGTTCCGGGGAAAGGCGTTCACATTTGCTCGGCTTGCGGCTAGGGCGTCGGCTGCGTTGTGATGTTGCCGTATCGCTGCTGTCACTACTCATTTTATCACGTTGATACTATTAAGTATTCTTACGGGGTCACCAGTTATGGTTTACCTGAGTGTAATGTTCTACAGCTCTCAAATAAAGAGTACACAGTCTCGGCACAAAGTTCGTTTATTGTACAGTTTTTAAATGTAGATCACAAACACAGGTACCACATAAATTAAAGAAGGAGAGATAGAGTAGACAGGAGTGAATAGAATTGAATAATAATTGATTTGAATAATAATAGAATTGAATTAATAATTAATAAGCAACACTATACAATTACGCACTAGCGATAGCAAACGAGATTTTTATGCAAGCGAACGCGTTTTGCCTTAACAGCGTGTAGTCACCGACTGTCGCAGACGCGGGCGCATCGTGACTAGTCCCGTTAGGTGCGCGCCGCGTCGTGTGTATAGGCTGATGTTTTATTGCGTGTTATTGATGTTAAGAATGTAAATGTTTTGTAGGTGTTGTGTATGAATGTGAAGGTGTAATGTGTATTAAGTGTAAGTGTAGGTGGTGGGTGAGATGTGAGTCACCCACAAATGCATTACTTTTCTTTTGTTCCTTGTTTCTTTTAAACCAGTACTGTTACTTGTTATGTCTACTCTTACCACAATAAAAACATTTACCATGCTTGCATGCACTTTTATAGCTATTTTTACTTTTACACTCACTGAGATTGTGTCCCATTTTATTACATTTACAACACTTTACATTTCTCTTATCCTTAACAACAAATGGAGATGAACGAGGAGGTGAAGGTTGGCAATTTTTTGCTTTTATCTTTTCTTCTTCGACCAATAACCTTACAACTAAATTGTCCATTGTTTATTTACCGTCGGGAGTTGACTCCCAGGCCGATACAAAGTGTTTGTACTCGTCCGGTAATGACATTAACACTTTAGTTATAACAAACTTGTCAGAGACTTCCTCATTCATCTGTTTAAGTTGATTCTGTAATTCTTGAATCTTTTATAAGAATGTAGACATTTCCGTGCCTGTTTCAAATGTATACTGGAAAAAGCGCTGTTGAATTATATGAATGTTTGTCTCCGTTTTCTGTTCATAAACATTTTGCAATTTTCTCCACATTTCAGCTGATGTAGAACACGAAATAACATGAAACATTACATTTTCAGTCATTCTTGTAACTAATAGTGTTTGTGCCTTTGCATCTTTGGTCTCCCAGGCGGTTTGTAAAGTTGGATCTTTAGGCTTTAGAGCTTTCCCTTCGACAACATCCAACCAGCCTAGGCCTCGTAGCAAAACTTTAGTCTGAAACTGCCAGATGTTCCAGTTGTTAGTACCTTCCAACTTCATAAAGCTGTTATTAATATTTAGATTTACTTCCATTTCTCAATCCTACCTTGCCGATGTTCGTCAAACAAGTATAATTTTCACAACCAACGTGCCCGCGCAAACTTAACCTCACTTTTGTCAAGGCGCTAACGGAACACGAGTACGTTTTTACACCACAGTAACTTTCTTTTACTATTGCTCACTACTTCCAGGATATGTGTCTGGGCCCATAACCTGTTGAAGTGCAATAATAAACGAAGTTTTTGATGAGCGGAATGTATATTTTATTTTAAAAGAAGTCACTACACACATTGCACCATAACAGCCATAGAAAGACGAAAGAAAATGTTACCAACGAACAAAAAAAAAGGCTAATAGTGTAATTACATTGTTATATTTTTAACAGGATTCTCTGCTTTAACTACTATTCCACGTACTTGATTCCACTTAACATTTTTACTCTGGTACTTTTTGTCAAGTTAAAATCTTTCAAATACACTTTGAAATCGAGCACCTCGTTTTGTGTTATTTTGATTAGGGGAGGTAGGGGAAGGATGAGCACTTTTTCACAATTTAATGCATAAAAAATTAAATTTTATAGATAGTCAACATTTATTGCCAATTCTTATTGCACCATATAATTAGCTAGATATCTTACAGATAACTTTCTTAAAAATATAATCAGTCTCAAGATTATGAGAAAATTTAGAAATTAAGTAAAAAGTGACCAATGCTCCTATGGTAAGGAGGTTTGGACACACCCTGTGGGAGGCTTGGGCATGGCCTATAAAACACTTTATATTTATAATAGAATCTAAAAATAAAAGTTAACAGCAAATAAAAAACATCTTAAATCGTATCTTGAAAAACTAATTAAACCCATATAGGCTTATCAAATATGTACTTAGACCTACTACGTTTGGTTGTATTACATGTCTTTGGTATTGGTAGTTTAGTTTTGATGTCCTCTAGTGGGGCACTAGCTATGTCATCTACGTTAGGAAAAAAGAAGGTGTTTCTTATCTAACTCATCCTCATAAATTTTATTGTAGCCATGATATGATTATTGTCTTCGATTCGACCGATATAGTGCACAACAGTCTTTTTTGTATTAAATATAATGAGCACAAAATCATTTATTTGAAAATTTCTGTCAATCATTATCACATCATCTTCATCTAAATCTTCTGACATTTCTTCACCAAATGAAGAGAACTGTCAGCGAGTAAAACATTTTCTACATCACTATCACTACTACTGCTTATTTTCGTTTTCTTTACTCTATTCCATGTTAGTTCTGTCGGAAGCTTAGGAATCTGTTTCTTCTCTGAATTTTTAAGAACCTTTTTTTCCTGCCTCTCTCTTTTAGCCTTGTTCTTTGTTTGTCTTTCTTGTTCTGCTTATTCTATCAGTCTCTTTTCAGATGTGTCTGTCAATATCCTTGTTTTCCCTTTTTTTCTTGAATTTTTTATCAGTTTTCTTGGACCAGCCTTTGGGTATGGTCTCACTATTTCAGGAGTTACAACTTCAACAACTTCAATTGTTATTTGATCTTTATTAAATGACGAAAAAGAGTCAGCGACAGCAATGTTATTTAAATTAACAGGTACTGCTTCAATTAAATTTTCACTTTCAGGCTGTTCTGGAAGGATTTCAGTTAAAGTTAGCTGGATTATAGGGTAATTTCTGGACGACAACGCTTTATCAATTACTAGTGCATCACGATCATTGACAGAAGAGCAAAGAAAGTCTTTATTTGAGAATATATTTGAATTTAAAGGCCATATCCCAGGTTTTTCAAATTCTTTTTGTATGTTCTGTGGTTCGAAAGCTATAGCAATAGCTGCTAGTTAGGGGGATATCATAGATTGTGACAGTTCTTCCAGGATTGCTGACCATCCAGTCTGTTAAAGCTTTATTGTAGTAATTTTTAGTGGTCTATACACTGTTAAGTCAAGTGGCTGTAGCTTGTGGCTACAGTGTGGTGGAAAAGTCATCAGAACAATGCCAACTTCTTTACAAAAGTCTAAGACTTCTACAGAAATATGGCTCTCGTGATTATCAAGGAGCAACAACACTGGATTTTCAGGCGTTGGTTTTGCATGTTTCACAAAATGATGCATATATTTAATGAAATTTGAAGATGTCATCCACCCAGATGGATGTGTAGAGCCATCTGATCCGTACCGATACCGTAGAACGGTAGGTACTAAAAAAAATGTCTGTAATCTTAAAAGAACTGCTTTTTACTAAATGCATATGTACGAATATGTATACACGGTACATATACCAAAATAACATTTTTTTGAATTTTTGTCTGTCTGTTTGTTCCGGCTAATCTCTGGAACGGCTGAACCGATTTTGACAGGATTTTTACTGGCCGATAGCCTGTGATATACGTAGTAAGTTAGGCTACTTTTTTAGACTAGCTTTGCCCCGCGGCGTTACTTGCGATTGATGCTCTACCGTAGGTAACATCAAGGGGTTCAGCTTATTTTATTACTAAAAATTACTGAGCTGTATTTCTTTATTTTTAATTAATGTGTTATTATATATTCTATCTAAATAAGGGCGATGATAATTGTGTTTTTTATTTATAGGTGCTTCGGAGACATATACAAGCAGATGGTTTGACTATGAAGCATTAAAGTTCTTAGACGACCGTAACAAACCAAGAAAAAAAAATTAACTCGGTAAGTAAGGACTGATTTGAATTGTTTTTTATGCATATTATAAACTACTGTCAATGCTACAAATTTCGCTTCCTATGTATCAGCTAAAATGAAAACTTATTCCCTTCAAACTAGAACTTCACTCGAACATGCAATTTTCGAAAGCCTGATGAAGGCTATTACGAGTCGTCATATAGTCCGACTTCATATCAAAAATCCTACTGTGCGAAGACAACACAAGGTTATGTGGATATGGTGATCGTCCTGGAATTGTCGCATTTAGTCACTTGATTTCCGCACCAAGACACAAGTCAACAGGTACGCTATGGCTACACGACAAGAAATTAAGAATATAATAGGAACAAACAGCCATCGTCTGTTGAATCTCAGCAATCCTATGACGATTTTACTGATTTAATGTAATATTACTTTTAATTTTGATTTTAAATAAAACTTACCTTGATATCTTATATCTTTAAACGAGCAATTCTTGTATATATATATATATTCAGGATCTCGGAAACGGCTCCAACGATTTTGTTGAAATTTGGCATACTAGAGGATTCGGGTCCAAAAAATCGATCTAGCTAGGTTTTATTTATAGAAAATGTTCTTTTGTCGGTGTTTTTAGCATAACAATAAATGATGTTAAATTTTAAAAGAATATGAATTAAAATTTCGTTGTAAATGTCAAGAGTTACGGTAGCCCAGTTGGGAAGTGATCGAGTTCGCTTTTTGTCGGTTCGAATCTCGGTGTTTTTATTATTCTCTTTTTGTAATTTTTTAAATATTTTCATTATTTATTTTTTATTAATATATCTCTAAATAAATTCGACAAAAATATTCCGAGCGAAGCTCGGTCAACCAGATATTATTCTTTTAATGCCTCAATAATGCCGGAACATACTTCTGGAATAATACCACTTATGGCTTGTTTCGATACTCTGAAGGTATATTGTAAACTTATATATGAGTAACCACTAGCTAAAAAACGAAGTGTTATTGCCAGTCTGTCTTGAATTAAAATTGGTGCCCTTAAACATGTGTGATTACGATTAATTCTTAGAGCTCTGCCTCATTAAGACGCCATGGCGACGTCGCCAGCGGCGCAGGCCTGGCTACTTCTGGCATCCGAAGGTCGCCAAGTTGAGTGGCCATGGCGTCTCGACAGTCAGTTCGTTTACGTCGTCATTAATGGAGTAGAAGAAATCGCACTTCTTTGTTATCAACGTCGTAGAAAAATAGAAAAAAAAAGAAACTATGGGTTCATCCTTTTATATCAGATCGAAGCCGAAGTGGTATTTTTTTTAAACTGTATGGAGATTTACGAAAATATCCTGAAAAATTTTTCAATTACACGAGAATGTCAATAGCATCTTTTGACGAATTATTGAACTTATGTAGAAATGATTTAACTAAACAGGATACGATATTTAGAAAATCGATAAGTCCGGAAGAAAAACTATTTGTGTCATTCAGGTAAGTAGAATTTTAATCAAATTTATGAAAATGAAACATCTAAAGTTAATCATATATATCTAAAATAGATGAATCTTCTGAAGCATTTGTCATGTTTGACGGTGGTGTGCTAAATGGTGCACTAGATAATGACTCAGTGTTGTAGTCCAACATGGGTAGGGTTTCTCCGCGAACAGTTGAATATCCAGGGTGATAACTTTGTGACGGCGGCGGTTCTGTTTGTGACCAGTAGCTTTGACGGTATAATGCACTATCATCAATGTTGGGCACAGAGCGGGTTGCTTCTTCAAGAATTGTCATTATTTTAATTTTGGTTGCCATTTTTTTGAGGAGGCACTTTTTTTAAAGTGCTAACTAAAGACATCATGAATAACCTGTCTTCATCTTGATTGCCATCTTCATATTGTTCTCTACTTTTGATGGATTTGTTAAGGACTTCTAAAAATTTGTCATCTTGAGGTGCAGTCTTCTGTTTCTTTTTCATTCTTTTCGGAAAACGATCTTGTTGCAAGTCTGGATCTGTAGCTTCAACATCAGGATCTGTAGCTTCAGACTCTTTTGATGCAACAACTTCAGGCTCTCTTAATGCGACAACCTTCTGTAGAAACAGAAGTTGTTTAAAAAATATATTCGTTTTTACGTGGTCCACGACCCGATCCGGACTTCAAAGATTTTTGCCGGTTCAGTTCTCGTGTGAAGCAACCACGGATACTTTTCCACCTTTTTTGTAAAGTCTCAGCTGAAAAAAATAAAGAAGTTTAGTCTAGCCATTCATCAATCAATCAAACAGCCTATTGTAGTCCAATAATGATGTTATATTTTCTTTTAGGTATTTTGCGTCAGGGTGTTCACTCATGGACCTTTACTACAACTACAGACTCGGTCATACAACAATTTGCACAATAATTAGAGAAGTGTGTAGCATTATATGTCAATATCAAGAAAAGTTTATAGGTCTTCCAAAGACGGAAAATGATTGGAGAAACGTTGCAAGAGGATTTGAAACAATCGCAAACTTCCCCCATTGCATTGGCACCATTGACGGGAAACACATGAGAGTTATTAAACCGATGCATACTGGATCACTATACTTTAATTACAAGCATTATTTTTCTATCGTATTACTTGCTCTGTGTGATGCTAATTACAATTTCCTATATATAGACGTTGGAGCGTATGGAAAAAGCAGCGATTCAGCAATTTTTAAGGATAGTGCTTTATGCACTAATCTCATTATCCAATCTCTACATGTTCCTGCGGCAAACCCATTGACAGAAAACGGTGACAATATTCCATACGTAATAGTAGGAGATGAAGCTTTTGCGTTACATGAAAACCTCGTGAGACCATACGGAGGACACAATCTTTGTTACAAGCAAAAAATATTCAACTACCGATTATCAAGAGCACGCCGATATATCGAATGTACATTTGGGATTTTTATCTAACAAGTGGAGGATTTTTCATAGGCCAATGAATGTACATATAGATTTGGCAAAAGCGATTGTAAGGACATGTTGCATATTGCACAATTTTGTACGTTCCAGAGATGGCTATTCTTACGAAGATACTCTGACAGGTGACAGTGATTTGAACCAGGTACAAGTCGAAATCGCGATAGAGGAGGAAGAACGGCACTCACAGTTCGAGACAAACTAACAGATTATTTTGTAACTGAAAACACATTACCATGGCAAGACCAATATGTATAAATATAAGTTAATAAATGTACACTTACTTACCTAGTTGTTTTTTTTTTCTTGGTTTGTCGTCTTTTTCTTTTCTTTAAATATGTTTACTATTTCGTCCCAACCTTTAATTTTTAAGTTACGATCGGAATACTCATTAGATGAACTATCCCATATACAAGGACGGTTTTGAATTTCTATTATAAATTTTTCAGTATCGAAACTCATTATTTACAACATCAACTAGGTACTATATTTCGAGTGAGCGTCCAAAATGGCGGCTGACTGGCGACTGTTTTTTTTTATTTTTTTGTGAGTGTTTAGCTGTTGGCCGCAGATGGCCTTGACAGCTTATCTCGGACTGTAGGTGAGCGCTGAGGGCTCTCAACCCGGAGAAGAGTAAGCTAAGCGACATCGCCCAAGGGCCCCCCCTGTGGGGAACGGACCTCGGCTTGGGGCGTCGCTGGAGGCAAAGTGGGCGTACCCATGTTTATATTTGTGACTTTTGCGCGGCGTGGTTTCGCACCTCGACGGCGGGGGCGGAACCGCGGATATTTGTTTGTTATGGCCTCGCGGGCCGTGTAGGCTCTTTGCTGAGCAAGTGTGATAATGTCGTCCTCTTCGTCGAGGACGTGACGAGGACGTCGGATGGAGGAGATTTTGGAGGGTCTATAGGAAGCCGCCCCAACCACTAGTTGATTGGGGTGTGTCATGGCAGAGTCAAAGTAGCTCTGAGAGCACCGTTTCATAAACTGCTTGATGGTCGGCAGTTCGAGGTCTATGTGGAGATCGACGTTTCGTATGAACCACGGTGCTCCCGTAGCTCGGCGCATGAAACGATTTTGTAATGTCTGTAGCCTGTGGATCCTGTGTGGCTTAACATGCGCGAACACCACGCTAGCATAGATCATGATAGGCCGTATGCAGGTGGTGTAAAGTCGGACTTTGCTACTCAGGGGCATACGCGACCTAGAGTTGAGTAGACAATGGAGACGGCCCATCACAAAGGCTGCCCGCGCGCGGACTTGCTTTATGTGAGGGGCGAAGCTGAGTCGATCGTCAAGGGTCACTCCCAAGTATTTGGCCTGCCTGGTCCAAGTGACCGGCTTGTTGAAAATTTTAAGGGGGGGAATGCTATCGATAGAGTAGGAGCGGGCAGTTCGTCTAGTGAACATGACCGCCTGACTCTTCTCGGGGTTGATTTCTAATCTCCATTTCCTAAACCAATTGGCTAGGGCGGTAACCGCTGTTTGGAGAGTCTTGGCTACTGTTGTCGGGGATCTACCAGCACAGAAGAGTGCGGTGTCGTCAGCGTAAAGCGCTTTATGTACCCGGTTGGATTTGGGCATATCGCTAGTGTATAGCGTGAAGAGAAATGGGGAGAGGACTGACCGCTGAGGGACGCCGGCCTTGATAGGGTGGGAGGTCGACAACGTCCCTTCCACCCTGTAGCGAAAGCTGCGATGACTTAAGTAGTCATGTATAATTAGAATTAAGTAGTGAGGGATCTTGAGGAGATAGAGTTTGTAGATTAGGCCTTCGTGCCAAACCTTGTCGAATGCTTTCGCTACGTCTAGGAATAATACACCCGTATATCTGTTCATGATGAACTGACTACTTGTGTATTCTACCAGACGATGAACTTGTTGTACGCAGCTGTGTTTAGCTCGGAAGCCAAACTGTACGTCGGGAATAAGGTTGTTAACCTCGGCGAAAGTACGTAGTCTACTAAGAACTATTCGTTCGTAGATCTTACCTAGACCTTTTAGTGGACTAATCGGGCGGTAACTACTAGGTTCGGTACGGCGCTTGCCGGGTTTGTGGACTCCTATTACCACGGCCTCTTTCCATTGCGCGGGAAAGATGTTATTTTTTAGTGCTGCATTGAAGATGCAGCACAATAGGATTATCAGGTGGGCAGGGAATAATTTTATGACTTTATTTGAGATTCCGTCCGAACCTGGGGCTTTCCTGGTTTTGAGACCCCTGACTAACGATTCGACCTCATCGGTGGTCACTGCTGGGATTGGCTGATCGGGGCTGTCGTTTCCTAACGAGCGCGAGAGAGTGGTACGACGTTCCACTTCATCGGCGATGAAGCGGTGATTCGCAGCGTCGGGGTGTAGTGTACTCGGCGTACACTGAAGCTCCAAGCAGTCGGCCAGGCATTCTGACTTTTCATCGTCCATGGGAGGCTGGTTGGGTCTGGTGAGAGGAGAGAGAATGGACACGATGTCTTTTTTGAGTGAGCGGGAAAGCTGCCAAAAGGCTGTGTGAGAGGGCTCTAGCTCCTCGATCATGGCGTCCCATTTGCTCTGTCTCAATTCTTTAATTGCTTGTTTAACCTCCCTCTGGAGTGACCGTAGGCGGGTACCGTTGTCCTCCGTGGGGTAGCGGTCATAAGCGCGTGTCGCGGCGTTTTTCCGTCTCAGCAGGTCACGGACGTCGTCAGGCAGGCGCCATTTACGATCGCTCGTATCTGGTACTGCCCGCGAGCAGTCGTCCATTATCGACTGCACGTGACTTGTGAGCGAGTCGATCGCCTGAGAGGTGTCTTCCTTAGACGTTATGTCTTTGGGGATTTGGTCAAGGTGGGCCGACGAGGTTGACTTGAGGTTTTTCTCTAGCCGTGCCCAGTCAGTCGCTATCTTGGTCCTTTCGTTGTTGTGGCCTGAGGGGCCGGGAGTGCGGGAGGCTAATTCCAGAGTCACCGAGCGGTGATCTGAGTCTAGTTCGTGATTAACTTCTATAGAACATAAACGAAGGTTTATGTTTTTGAGAAGAAACATATCGAGTATGTCCGGCCCGTGCGAAACCTTAAAGGGGAAGTGTGTCGGCTCTAAAGGCGCTATGACATCGAATCCCAGTCTGTCAGCGAATAGCTCTAAAGTCTTACCCCTCTTATTGGAACTTTGACAGCTCCAAGAGGTGTTCTTGGCGTTAAGGACACCGCCTATTATGATGGCGCCTCCCAATTCTAATAAGACTTTTAGATCATTTTCAACTAACTGTTTCGAGTGTTCTCTATTGGGAGAGAGATATGCCGAGGGCGGATCCACAGGTGAGCAATGCAACGACCTTTTGTAGTAGATAAGCGTTCCGCTCATTGGTGAGGTTGTCCTATCGTTGCGTACTATATTATAGTTCGCGACGCTAGGGTCCCTGTTGAATGGTTTTAAGAACGTTTCTTGTACTAGCAAGATGTCGAGCTGGTGATCCCGAAGGTGTGCCTACTTCATCCTTCTGTTGGGCTAGGCTATTTGCATTAAATGTCCCTACTTTGAGGTGTCTGGGTTTAACTCTGCCGGGAGTGTAACTATCCATCTTATTGGAATTTGAGTGAGCCTAGACGCTCTAGCGTGGGAGCGAATTTAATCGCAGTGTTGAGGAGGGCGAGGTTGTTTCCCTCGTTTTTCCTTAATTCGGCAATTTCACGGATTTCCGTGAAATTTATTTGAGCCACGAAGTGTGCCACCAGGGCTAGATCTGGATCTAGTCCTTGGGGGGCTTTTGGGGGCGCGTTTTTAGCGACGGCGATGGGAACGGGGAGGCCCTGAGGGGGCTTGGGATTGCCACCGGTGGGCTGATTTGGCCCAGTTGTTGGTGGTTTGAACTGAGAAGGTGCGGGTGGGGCAGCGGGCTGCCTGTTGGGTAGGGTTGGGAAAGCCTCCTTGCTGGTTAGCAGGGGGCGAGCCCACGCATTGTGGGTTGGTAAGGGGGCTGGGACGAAGGCCTTGTTGTAGTATAAGGCCTTGCTGTTTGAGTTGGGCTGGCGGACTAACCTTCTCGGCGCTCTAGGGCAACCGCGATAGTTAGCCGGGTGGCCGTATTCTCCACAGAGAACACACGCTGGTGGCTCTTTGCAGAGGGTGACGTCCTTTGGACGTTCACACTGAGAGGTGTGATGGTCACCTAGGCACTTAACGCACCTAGGACGGACAAAACAGTTCTTGGACGAGTGTCCATACATTTAGCACTTGTGGCACTGCCAAGTTGCCATTTTTATGCGGGGGCTCTACTGAGACCCCAGAGAGGCCACATATGGTCTTAATTTTGAAAATACATTTACCCTCTGCGTTATTCGTAAGGCAGACGAGTATCATATTGAGTGGATCGCGACCCTTACCCCGGATCATCCGGTGTACTTCTACAACCGGCAGGTCTTGGGATTTGAGAGATTCTAAAATCTCTTTTGTGTCTATTTCCCTAGGGACATTGCGTATCACTGCACGCAGAAGTTTGGCTTCGGGAAGGGTGTAGGTATGGTAGGGAATCTGTTGATTCCCTAGCATTTTCGAAACTGTTCGGTGGTCGGCTGACGAGTGAAGGTCAACTCGAATACCATTGGGGGTGGATTTAGCGGATTTATATGAAATCCTATTTGTGTTTAGCCACGCGGTGATGGCTAACCATTTCTCCTTGTCCCTAATATATAGGGGCGGCGGAGCGGGTGATTTATTAACCGTCGGTGGGGCACTGGCGACTGAGTGAGCGAGGTGCAGTTTACCGTGTACATTATAGTGGCAACGTAGCCAAGCCGCCAGAGTATCCAGAAGCCACGTAGAGAACTGTAGCTCGTGGCCACGCTTCCAATTTGGCGACGTTGCCAAACCGTCGCCAAGTGAGTTAGGTACCATACATTTCAATATTAACTGCTTGGATACGTAGTCGGCGACGTCGCCATGGCGTCTTAATGATGCAGAGCTCTTAGTCCGACTAATCCGAGTAGATTTTGGAATGTCGTTGGAGTCACCCTTTTGAAATTGTCCGGTTAATCTCATGTCGGCCATTAATAGTGCACTAGCTCTCTGACTGTACAGAGGTACGCCACCAACGTCGAGGTCTTCGGCGTCTTTTTTTATCACTAGATTGAAGAATTGATAATCAATGAAGCACAACAATGAAGGTAGCCCATAACTGGTCATCACTATCCATTCTCCTCGAGTATTCTCAACAGACTAAGCCATGTTCGTCGCGCGCATGCCGGAAACAGATGCGAGCACGTACATGCTCGCTTCGTGCGCGCCCTGCGTCCACACTTGTGAAATGCTCCTTTCATGTTACATTTCGCTAATCACGGCTTAATGATGTGAAGTATGCTGAATTTCTTATTTTCATCATCAAATCATCGCTCAGTGAAAACGGTTAAGCTTGTGGTACTACAATTTTATTTAGATCCTTAAAATCATACATCTTGATTTTTTGTTGTCTTCTTTTTTTTTGAAAGTTAATGTGGGGTGCTGCAGATGGACTAAAAGAAAGTTCTATAAGATTTTTATCAAGTAATTGCGTTATTTGTTCTTCAATTTCCCTCTTATCTTCAACTGAACATCTATAAGGCCTCTTACTACAATATTTATGAATTATTAGATCTGTACGTGCTTACGTACTACGTGCACCACTAAACAAGTGGCGGACTACATGTCATATTTTACATATATTTTTCCAAGCAATATTAATTCTCTTATATAATGATGTTTTATATCTATATGTTTAAGTCGTTTTACAGTACTAGTATTTGCTACCATAATGGCAGACTGATTGTCACATAAAATTGTAACTGGAGATATATTTGAAATATTAAAATCATTAAGCATATTAATTAACCAACTAGCTTCACTTGATGCCATGCTCATTGCTACATACTCTACCTCAGTAGATGAAATGCTTACAGTACTTTTTTTTAGAGCACCAAGATATAAGGCAATTAGAGAAAAGAAAACAATAATCAGTTGTTGACTTCTTATCCCTAAGATCTCCAAATCAGCATCACAATAACCCAATAGCCTGTCATCATTACATTTATATACAAGCTTATAATTAATTGTATGTTTAATGTATCGCAAAACCCTTTTTAAAGCTACTAGTAAAGTTTCATTAGCACGGTCTTGGAATCTACTCATTATTGATACTGCCACACATAAATCAGGTCGAGTTCCTGATACCGCATACATTAAACATCCAGTAATCTGTCTACACAAATTTTCTGTATTTTTATCTGTGTTACATTTACTTGCCAATATTTTAGTATTAAAGTTTTGATTCATAGGTGTACTTATAGGTTTACATTCATACATATTAAATTTCTTTAAGGCAGGATTCTACTTTGAAACCATGTAGAAAACGCTATTTTCGTGAATTTTTCTGAGAATACTATTAAAGATATCGATATAGGGCTTAAAATGTTCAATAAATACACTCTTTAAGTACATAAAAAAGTTTTTTTAAATGTATTTTATTAATTTTTTGTACACGTAAAATATGTATAAATCCAACGCCTCGAAAAGAAGGTACCGTTGCCGTGGTCGTGAAATCTTCCCGACGGATGGTCAAAATCAAATAGTTTTATGTTCAGTATGTCTTCAGGAACCGACCTAACTAGAATATTTTATATACGTGCAAAATTAACAAAATGGTGACTAAAATACGGGGAAAAAAAGGCGTTTTTTGGGTCTTTTTTTGCAATAAAAAAATAGATCCAAACAAAATTTTAAATTGATTGTAGTTAGGTCGGTTGGTACAAATATAGAATATGTGTTCCAAATTTCATAAGGATCGGTTCAGTACTTTTTGAGTTATCACGACCACGGCACTTGAAAATGTCGTTTCGAGGAAAACGCGTTTAAAGTTTTGGTGAGTGATAAATCGTGGAAAAAATGATCTTACCCTCAATCAGTGATGCCTGGGCCATATAATATGCCTTCGACGTGTTCCAGGTGGGTGTTTTCATCCAATATAGCCTTTTTTTTAATTCTGCCCTCCTTAGAAGCCTCAGACGAGTGGCGGTTCGCTTGAACGATGCGATGTTGGTCGCGCATAGTGGCGAACTGCATGGCGGTTTGGCCGATTGTAATGCCCATAACTTCCATTATATTTAAAACTGGTCTGAATCCTTCATTAAAAATGCAGACAGCAGTGAGGCACGCAATTTTAACGATTTTTTTGCCATTAAAGACATGTTTAGGTGCCATAGCCCAAACTGTAGAGTTGAAACATTCGTTGTTATTTTGAGTGTTTCCACCCAAAAATCTCTCCAGTAATTCCGTATTTGTTAGATCTTCGTAGATCGGCTTCAGCACCTCTTGTACGTCACTAGCAAGAGCAGGAGGATGTTTATAATTTTTTAAAGTGTTGTTTGCTTCGGCCTTCTTATACTTGCACCAGCTGTCTGAACAGTACGTATGCTGTGGTTTGGAGTCTGTTGATATTTTGTGGTAATAGCAGGCCCAGATCTCGTTTCGCATGCATTCTACTGAATTTGAATTCCTTTGAATTGCAAGACTGTAGTTTTTAGATAACTCTTTCATTAATTTGATAGTTAGATCAGCAGTCTTCACTTTTTTAATCACGACTTTTGGTTTCTTCACAACTATCTTCGGTGCAGCTACTTTTTTCGTTTTTTTTTCGCCGTCCTTCAGTTCTGCACTCCCAGCTTTTCTCCTTTGAATTAAAATTTCCTTCGCATCACTTGCGCGTTTGAAAATTCTTTTAGCAACATGTAGCACACACTCCAGCTTTTGCACGACAAAATCTTCGCCGTACGGGTGTGTATTAAGCATCATTTTAAATGTTTTCGAGTCGCCATCGCCGATATAAAAGCCATATCGCACTGCATATTTTTCTTCCGATCTTAAAAACATTTTCACAACACCTTGAACCTCCATTTTACCGGCACTACCTTTGTGATTCGCACTACAATTGTCTTTATGTTTTTCATACCACGCAGCGAAACCAATAGCGTCTGTGATTTTTTTACGATAAGCACATACTCCGCAATAACTTGACATAACTGCAACGTCAAGATTTTTTTTGCTGTGCTTGCCAATCAAAGACACGATACCAGTGAGCGAAGTAAAACCTCTCTTTGCCCAGGATCCGTCTCCAGAAACCGTCACATTTTCACCAAGTCCCTTTTCCACATTTAACGTTTTTTCTTCATCGATCGCCTTGCGTTGAACTAGATCGAATACACTTTTGACAGCGATTTTGATGTTGTCTACGATTTCATAATAGATTCTTATATTGAAAGTTGTCTGTAATTCCACCAGTCCACAAAATAACTGTATCTCTTGAAGGCCAATACCAAGCATACGAAACACAAATACGAGTCGACGATTTATTTCATATCCATGGCCGATCATCGGACAAGAATCGATGTACCTATCTTCACAGCCACAAGTAACGCATACTTTGAAACCAAGGCCTCGCATCCCATATTGCGAAAATTTCATTTGTACATGGATAACACAACACACTGCCCACTGTGAGAGCATTGAGAACACGGAGAAAAAATGAATAAAAGAATAACCACCAGTATTTTCGACTTTCACATCAAAACTCGGATCGTTCGATTTTTTCAATTTTGCTGCTGACGAACTCGTGCTGCTCGTACTTCCTTCGTCAGTAAATCTGTTTCCGTGAAAAGAACGTTTTCTAGTTCTAGATGGACGACTAGAAGTTTTCTGTGCACGATACACTTTCTTCGTATTCATTGCGAACAGATAGATGCTTCACGTTCGAACTCCAAATCACGACTAATTCTCCACTCCGGAATTATAAAGGGAACGGAAAATTATAAAGGGAAGGTAATTTAGATAAGCAAAGGTATGTACTTTGGTTAATATGCATAATAACAATAACAGTTTACGATAGGGAAACAACTGCCTTAGCGAACAGAGCCAGGTAGACGGCTGATCCGGGCCGCACGCCGGGCGGTCACAATAGCGTGCTCAGGTGGGTGCGTTCTGTTATAGATATGTCTTGCACCCTTTCTCGCATACTACACACTCTTTATTGCATACTATGCATTTGTCCACCGTAAGCTATCCACTCCGTTCCCTTCACACCTGTCTCATCCTGACATCCACGCTAGACGGCTGTCTTAACCAAATAATAAACTTTTATTTTTTAAAAATCCTTTTTGCTCGAGGCTCATAACATTTGGTGGCAGCTCAAAGGGATTGTAAAAGTCCCCGGTACGTCTCCTAGTTATAATAACCATATCTAACGCGAGTGTGTGTGTTCGAGTGTAAGCGCCGTCTCCATTGTGCATATATTTCGACTGCACAGATGGCGTAGTGGTTAAGATAGCGACCTACATTGCCAGTGTCGAGGGTTCGAATCCCACGCGGGACAACACTTTGTGCGATCCACAAATTGTTGTTCTGAGTCTGGATGTAATTTGTGTCCGTTAATTATATGTTTGTAAAGTCCCCCGCAATACAAGGATTATTTCCTTAGTGCAGGGTGTTGTCTTAAATAAAATAAATAAAAAAATTAAATAAATATATTATTGCACCGAGTTCCGGCCCGGCCCCTCAAGACGCCAGTGATCGTGAAGAAGCTCCCGAAGACCCCCTGCTGCATACTGCCCGTACTGCAGCCGGTCTTCGCTACAAGCATCACAATATATGCCCATTGTCACGCCTAACTTAGTGCTGTGACCGGTATATTCTCTTCGACGACACGACGACCCGTGGCTCATCGACACGTGCATTACGCCCACGACATCATGATCCGTCTTATCGCGCTATTCGCATTCCAGTAAGTGATTTTATATACATTTGGTCATTGCTAATTCTATTGTAATTTTACATACCAATTTAAAACGTGTTTTGTATGTTATATGTTATTATCTCTATAATTTTATCCTGTTTTAATTTGTTAAACATTAACTAATCATGGCCGAAAGATCTCAAAGTCCAAAATTTGAAAGGCCCGAAATAGCCGTCACAGATACCGAGGAAGAAGGCCAAAACCCTTATCCTCCACCCTCTGGGCCTTTAACTAGATCAAAGAAAAAACCAATAACAATGAGACCAGAAATCGATTTATCGACATTACTAAAATTTATCAAGCCATACGACGGCTGTAGGGAAAAACTCAACTCCTTCTTAGTTAATTGCAACAACGCCTATGAACTAGCTTCCGATAGCCAAAAAGATATTCTCTTCAAATATATTCTTTGTCAACTACAAGGCAAAGCAGAGACAGCCTGCTCAATTAAAGAGTTTACCAATTGGCAACAACTCAAAGACTTCCTCAAAACCCAATTCAGTGAGAGAAAACATTATGCACATCTCCTCACTGACCTACAAGAATGCAAACAAAAATTAAACGAGAACGTAAGTCAGTATGCTTTAAGAATCGAAACATGTCTATCGCAATTATTAACAGAGATATCCATTACACACGGCCATAAAAGTAGAGAAATGATAGCCAGAACAGCAGCCATGGAGGAACTTGCCCTCCATCACTTCCAAATGGGATTGACACCCCGTATCTCCAATGTAGTTAGATGTAAGCCTATTAAAACCTTAAACGAAGCTATCAATATAGCCATCTCAGAAGAGAGGATCCAGCAATCCTTGTATAAACAAGGACCAGGACCGTCTAGCATCCAACACCCACGACCAGATAGGTCATACACGCCAAAACCTAACATTCAACCAGCATCCCGTTATCAAAGCTACCAACACCCATCAAAGATGGGATTTAACACAAAACCCAATACCAGCTTTAATCGACCTTATAACAACCTCAATAACCCAAATGTGTTTTGTAGATATTGCAAAACCTCAGGTCATCAACACAAAAATCATCTTTAAAATTACATTTTAACGAGCCTGCCTATATAATTCCTCCTAGAACTGAAACCATTATTGAATGCTCTGTCTCATCCCGAAATGAAAGAAGGATTGATCCTTGATCAGAAACTCTCAGAAAATTTATTAGTCGCTAATTGTCTAGGCCAGGTCAAAGAAAATAAGCGAATAAATATATCCGTAGTGAATACATCTGAAGAACCAATTACGTTAAAATCTAATCTAAACTTAAAACTTAATCCCATCGATAATGTAAGATTCGAAACCCAATCGTATAACCTAATTAATAACGTAAATGTATCCTCCAATAGCGTTCAACGTACTAAAGAAGTTTTAGAGCAACTACGCATTTCGCACCTCAATTATGAGGAACGCGAAGCACTCCTACAATTATGTTCAGATTTCTCCGACATTTTCCACCTTCCTGGAGAAAACCTTACACACACCAACGCTCTTCAGCACGAAATTAAGACTAGCACAAATGTTCCAATACATACTAAATCTTATAGATTCCCAGAAATACACAAAGCCGAAGTCCGGAAACAAATTGGTAAAATGTTAGAACAAAATATCATAGAACCTTCGGATTCCCCTTGGTCATCACCTATATGGGTTGTACCAAAAAAGCTTGACGCTTCCAACGTACAGAAGTGGCGAGTAGTCATTGACTACCGCAAATTAAATGATATCACGATCGGTGATACATATCCTATTCCTCAAATCACAGAAATCCTCGATCAACTCGGAAACAGCAAGTATTTCTCCACATTAGACCTGGCATCCGGATTTCACCAGATCCGGTTAAAAGACCCGGATAAACCTAAAACAGCCTTCACAATTCCTGAAGGACATTTTCAATTCAATAGAATGCCATTCGGGCTCAAAAATGCGCCTTCTACGTTCCAGAGACTTATGAATTCTGTCCTGTCGGGTCTCCAGGGTATCCGGTGCTTCGTATACCTGGATGACATCGTCTGTTACGGATATGACCTTAAATCCAGCATTCTTCACTTATCCACGGTCTTCCAGAGAATTCGAGACTTTAACCTAAAACTACAGCCTGATAATGTGAGTTCCTTCGACGTGAAGTCTGTTATCTTGGGCATATAATTACAGAACAAGGTGTTAAACCAAACCCAGAAAAGATCAAGGCCGTCACAGCTTTCCCAACTCCAAAGACGCCCAAAGATATAAAATCCTTCCTAGGCCTTGTTTCATATTACCGTCGCTTTATTCCTGATTTCTCTAAGACCGCTAAGGCTCTTACCAGTTTATTGAAAAATGATGTACCATTCAAATGGGAAAATCAACAACAACTAGCCTTTGATTTATTAAAACATAAACTAACAACTGCACCGCTTCCTATCTATCCCGATTATTCTCAGCCATTTATACTCACCTGCGACGCGTCAAACTACGCTGTTGGCGCCGTCTTATACCAAGGGACTGTCGGAAAAGACCAACCCGTAGCATTTGCTTCACGCACACTAAACAAGTATGAAGTAAATTACAGTACAACCGAAAAGGAGCTGTTAGCTATCTTATACGGATGCAAAACCTTCTGTCTCTATGGTCGTAAATTTAGCATCATCACCGACCATAGGCCTTTAAAGTGGCTATTTAACCACAAAGATCCTAGTAGTAAACTCCAACGATGGAGACTAAAGTTAGAAGAGTTCGATTATGAGATAGTCTATCGTAAAGGCAAATTGAACTCTGCCGCAGACGCTCTGTCTAGATACCCAGTGAATCCCATTTTTCCAGAGAATACCCATCTTATAAAACCGAATCCCACCAATGACACTGAAACCGAGAATATACCACAACCGTTGAGCCTACGTAACGAACCCAGTGACGAATTAGAAGGTCTTTTAGTATCCCCACCATCTAGTCTTGAGGTAGATCTTATAAATCCCGAAATTGAAAACGATGTTATGGATTATCTAAATTCAGTTCCCGATGGAACGCCTCCAGGAATGGAGTTAGAGCCTCAACCATCCACCAGTCGTTATAATCCTGAAACCTATCCTGTCGACAACCAACCTAGCCTAGAAGCTCTTCCAAGAACTTCGGCAACCACGGCAAACTTACCTTTGCTCGACGACACTTATAGTCAGTTCTTGAAATCGCCTGCGAGAACCTTTGATACATGTATATCGGAACATAATGAAAACCTCCTTAAGGGGAGTCAAAACTTAGTAATTATACCTACATCAATAGACATGGATGAATCCATACCTTATGTCACAGAAGTCCTCGACAATTGCCCGACACCTGAGCGTGAGGAGTTTTCAAGAAAAGAAAGATCTCTTCACACCTTCCTACCTCTTAAAGTCAATAATAAAACTTACCTTTTCTTATTTACAAAAGTGCAGTGCTTCGACGATTGTTCATATCCAGATATATTTAAGTCTTTGAAATATACGAGGGACGAAATAATGATGACCTATCCCACAGAAAACGAAGTGTGTACATCAGATTTCAAAAATCCATTCGATAAACACTCTTTTATAAAAATTTATAACATGTTCAGTTACCTATTCGACGGAACCAACGTAAAAATCCACATATACCATAATAATATTATTTACCCCGCACTAAGTGAAATCCCAAAGATTCTCAAAGAAAATCACGATATCCCAATCGCAGGACACCTAGGGTCTAAACCGTGCTAAAGAAAGATTTTACTGGAAGAACATGCGCACTGACATTGAAACTTACATAAAGAAATGTTCGTTGTGCCAAGCTAATAAAGCTTTACGCAAAATCAATAAAGCTCCAATGGTTATCACATCCACCTCGACCTTTCCCTTCGAGACTCTCATTAGATATTGTAGGTCCTTTACCGGAATCGGGCACAGCCAAACTTAAGTACATCCTAACTATGCAAGATGACCTAACGAAATTCTCTTTAGCATATCCTATCCGTAGTATTACTGCCGAAGAATCGTGTGAGTGCCTCCTTCATTTCATTTCGTTATTTGGTATACCTAAACATATACTCACCGATCAAGGCACAAACTTTACCGCAGATTTATTTAAAACAACATGCGACTTCTTAAAAGTTAAACAGTTATGGAGCAGCCCTTACCATCCGCAAACTCAAGGTGCTCTAGAGAGGTCTCATTCCACTCTTAAAGAATACCTAAAGTCATACGTCAACGAAAACCAAGACAACTGGCCGCGGTATGTATACACCGCCATGTTGGCATACAACTCCGCCGTACACACGACTACACATTACTCACCATTCGAGTTACTATTTGGACACAAGTCCCATACTCCAGACTCAATTTACGAAGATAACTCAAGTACTACTTATCCGGCATACGTAAGGATGTTGCAACATAAAATGTAACACACACGCGACAAAGCCAGAGAGTTTATACAACAATCCAAACTCAACTCCAAAAATTATTACGATTCCCATACTCGCCCCACAACATACAAAGTTGGCGACTACGTATTACTAAAAAATCATCTCAGGCTACGTAAAGCCTTATCACCCGTGTGGAAAGGCCCTTATAAAGTAGTCAAGGTCCACGGTAACCACACCTTATCACTACTCATAAATAGGCGTCATGTGAAACATCATTTCGATGAGGTTAAACACGTGGACGTGCAATGAAACCATTTACATGCGTGTATACACACATACACATTTTTACCCATAGTTATATTAAGTTTACATATTTTTAGATAAGTACACTATACACCTTTTATAATTTAGTTTTACATTTTTTTTCTCAATTTATATACACTTTATATTTTTTTTTTAAATAATAGATAATAAGTATAAAAGGTAGGGTTATATACATTACATATATTTACATATTGGTACCCATAGCTACATACAGCATATCACTTAATACAATATTATCTCAATGCCTCGTTTCATTACAGCATACTGGTCCATGCTCACCCGGAATTCATTCAACAAATCAACACAAGCCCCGGCATATATTTTGATCCAATTGGTGAACTCAAAATTCGTGCGAGCTACTTAGATATAGTTACTCCGTTAGATATCTCGTACATTGAACCCCACATTAAAAACATTAACTCCGTATTAGGCACAATACGTTTCATATGTAACCAAATTCACATTGAAACCTCAAATAATTTAGAATGCCATAACATATTAGAACCCTTATCAGTAAGATACCGAGATATCGTTTCTGAGTATTCGGCTATTTCTCATTTAGTTGACAGAAGGCTTAAAAGAGGGGCATGGATAGGAGGCATTGGCACTCTCTCCAAAACGATATTTTTGGAACCTTAGACGAGGATGACGCCGTTAAATATGACAACGCCATCCAAAATCTTCAAGATAACGGCAAAAGACTGGGCTCATTAATTAAAGAAAATATTTTAATAACTTCATCAGTTTTGGCAAAAATTAACGAAACATTACATGGAATAAAAATTAATGAGGCCAGCCTTAATCAAGCTATCGACGATTTCTACGTAAAATTTAAAAACATTACCATCATATCCGATGAATTGAACATAAGAGCAAACATTTACTCGATCTTAAATAGTTTAGAAGCATCCATTCTCACCATATCATTCCAGATAGAAGACATAACGAATGCTATCATATTATGCAGCCAAAACATTCTACACCCGGCCGTATTATCTCCTATCCAATTATACCAAGAAATTGTCGATAACTATAGATACCTACCATGACTATAAAGTTAGGACACAGCAGACAATTTTAATTTTCAATGTAGAATCTAACTGTGATAAAAAGAGTTCTCGGCATCAGCATGGTGACAATTGGCGCGTTTTTTCAAATACAAAATGTCCATTTTGTTGAAAATTTTTTCCTCAGCATGGCTACGTCATAATTAAAAAAATCGAAGTTTGGAATGCTCTTACAACTTTCAAATTTAGTCGAATCATGTGAAATTTTTATAGTAAAGTTATTTTACTATTAACTAAAGGTCCATTATATTTTTTTTTTTATTTTATGCTTGGAACGTTTGGTAAGTCATTACATCTTCAATAATGATCGTATACTAAAAAAAAAAAAGCAAATTGTGTAATTTTGCCAAATCTAAATGTCCATTTTTTTAGTTTTTCGAATTTTCGTTTCTCTTTATTTTTATCAATAAAAATAATTTTTTTCAAAATTTTAAAATAGAATATAGGATTCAAATTACGTAAAAATATTAAAATAAAAAATCCGACACTTTAGTTTTTTGTTAATCTAGAGGTCCATTTTTTTTTTCAATTCGCAACTTTATTTTTAAAATATCAATGAATATTAATTAAAAACTATGGAAAAATAGAATATTGAGATTTAATTACCTGAAATTAGAAAAAAAATAATTTTACACTAGTTTTTTGTTAATCTAGAGGTCCATTTTTTTTTTTTCAATTCGCAACTTAATTTTTAAAATATCAATGAATATTAATTAAAAACTATGGAAAAATAGAATATTGAGATTTAATTACCTGAAATTAGAAAAAAAAAAATTTGACACTAGTTTTTTGTTAATCTAGAGGTCCATTTTTTTTTTTCAATTCGCAACTTAATTTTTAAAATATCAATGAATATTAATTAAAAACTATGGAAAATTGAATATTAAGATTTAATATCAACAAATATCTTCTCATTTTGCTATCATAACTATTTGTATGATCTTTCTATACTGTATTTTTAAATCTTTTTTATGTATTAAATCGCACAGTCGTCTTGCACAATACTTCCCTAAATTCTCTCGATCAGTTCCCGTCAACATACACTTAGATCAAACATTAGAACCCGAACCAGTGATCCCTATAAAAATTAATAAACGCCGTTCCGAAGTAGAAACCCTCTCATCGCCTAACATTAGGCGAAATGTTTAAATTTCCAGGATTTCCTTCCTAAACATCGAAATATCAACCCGATGTTTAGTCTACCGCGGGGAGGTGTTATAGATATGTCTTTTTTTTTTTTTTTATTTTATACCTCGGATGCAGGACTTACTTTTTGTAAAAGTAATAATAGAGTTGCATTTATTTATGCTTAGTTGCAACTTATTGTCAATACAATAGTCAGCTAGCCTATCTAAGTCCTCCTGAAACAAGAGACAATCTCTCTCATTCTGAATAGTTTTATAGGCCTTCAAGTCATCAGCATATAACAGGAATTTAGTGTGTTTGAAGCATCTATCTATATCATTTATGTACAAATTAAACAGCAATGGACCGAGAATGGAGCCTTGCGGTACGCCTGACGTTATAGGTACCAGACAAGACTCATAACCATGTATGACCACCTTTTGGGTTCTATTTTTTATGTAAGATGAGAACCAACGTAGTAAATTCCCTCTTATACCATTATACGTGATCTTGTACAATAAAATTTCGTGATCAATCTTGTCAAAAGCTTTTCTAAAGTCTGTATATACGGCATCTACCTGCAAGCGCCGGTCAATATTTTCAAATAGGAAGTTTGAGAATAATAGGAGATTAGAGATAGTAGAACGCCTTCGTACGAATCCATGCTGCTCGGGAATGATGATATTGTGCAAAATTGGATAAACTTCATTATGAACTAATCTCTCAAAAAGCTTCGACAAAGTTGACAGTATCGATATAGGTCTATATTGTTCCACATCATGTCGTGACCCATCTTTGTGTACAGGCACTATGTTGGCCTGTTTCCATACATTAGGAAATACACCCTCACTCAGACATTTATTATAAATAATGTACAATGGTTTACAAATACTATTAGCCGTGGCCTTAAAGAACAAAGCTGGGTAACCATCAGCTCCTGCTCCTTTAGATGGATCAAGTAATTTCAACTCCTTAAGTATTTTATCCTCCTCAATATACAAACTGTTAATTAAGTTGGTATTCGAACCTACATCAGGGGGCGAGGTCCCAGATAACGGCACTAGAGTAGCTGGTTCAAATACAGACAGAAAAAAGTCAGAGAACATATTACAAATCACATCCGGGGCACTTGACCTGGTGGCTTGGTACTTCATCATGGATGGGATACCAGATCCATTCTTACGATTACTAACGTATCTCCAGAAATGTTTGGTGTTAGTGGCTATGTTATCTTCGACAGATCTAATATAGGATGTATAACAAGAGTTACACATTTTTTTAAATATAGTTCTTAATTCCGTATACTTGTTATGATCTACCATGTTATTGAATTTCTTCCACTTAACCCATAAACGTTGCTTTTTTTTGAAAATTTTAATTAGTTGTTGGGAGAACCAAACTGGAAAGCCGCGCACTCGGCATTTAACGGATGGAATAGTAGGTTTGACCGTATTATCCAGGAATTCATAAAATGCAGTTACAGCGTTCTCCGAAGAAAGGTTATCCAACAAACTCGACCAAGCGATTTCATTAATTAGTCCATTAATCATATTATAATTGGCCTCACGAAAATCGTACTTAAACATTGGGTTTCTGTCTAGGTTTTGTGATACTAAATTTATGGAGGCAGTTGCAATGAATGGAGGATGATGAGAATCGATTGGTATTAAAGGGTCTATAGGGGGTTGGATCGAGATCGAAATGTTAGAAAAAAATAAATCGAGTATTCTAAGATTATGATTAAGTATGTCATTATACTGGAGTGCACCTAACGATGACATAACTTGTAGTAATCGAGAGCATATAGGTGACGCTCCAATGCCCGTTAAGCCAGAGATTCGATGTGAACCACCATCCAATACGTCCACCCATCTAATCTCAGGAAGGTAAAAAAAAAGGTGAAGGTAAAATCTCCAACAATAAATATATTACAAACATAAAGTTCATTTAGCAGGTCTTGCAAGTTGTCTAGAAAGGCAGTGTACACATCAGAAGACGTCCAGGGAGGAATGTATGCTGCACTAAGTATATGCATTGCTGAATTGTCGGTTTTAGTCGGGAGAGCAATTACAAGATTATCAATACATCCCATGTTGTAAACATGAGCCGATCGGCAAGAGTCCAGCAAGAGGGACCTATGTGTGCGTTGCACCGCCACGAGAACCCCACCACCATCTCGCTTCATAGTAGTATTACGGTCTCGGTCACATCGATATATCACATACCTTGCGTCCGCGATCTCAGCATTAGCTATATCAGGAAGAAGCCACGTTTCTGTCAAGACTCAAGACTATTATATCATATGAGAAAGATAAAATACTCATAAATAATGTATTTAGTTTGGTTCTTATGCCACGGCAATTTTGATAGTATATGGTGTGCTTTTATCCATTGACAATATGTAATAACTATAAATTCGTGTGAGACATATGAGTGAAGTGCATGATAAAAAGTCGCACTGACCAGTAACAGTAATCGTTTACCGAAGAGATTAAACGAGGCTCGAGAGTGCTCGGTGAACAGTATAGATATAAAATATCACAGTATATAATGCTAAACATAAAGTAAATAACAATTATAGCTTTCAGTATAATGAATAAGTATAATGAAGAGATGGAGTGCAGCGTAATCATATCATTTTGCAGTGCATAACATGGAATATTTAGAGTAGTTATAGTGCGTAAATAGTAAAAAAACAAAAAAAAATATAAGAATAAAAAATAAATAAAACATGCAACATAATGCCAATATTCTGTTTAACGTACCATAAAATAGTCTGTGTCACGGTAGTAAAAAAATAATTAATAAATAATAAGGAAAAAAAATTGTTGATGTAACATGCAATATAAGAAAAACAATATTAGCTTCTTGAAATAAAGACCCATGAATTAGACAATAACTAAGTACTATTACGAAGAAGCAGTTAATCAATTGTTTATGTACTTTTAATTTTATTGAGATCATTGTCCCCGCGTATAGCAAAAGCAGTAGCTCCATCTCGCTCACGCACCAATATGGTGCCGTTTCTAACCCATACGAATTTATAGTTGTGAGCGTTTGCAATTTCACGAGTTTTACGAAATAACTGCTTCTTCTTTAAGGTTAAATGTTCGTTTAAATAAATGGATGTGGAAGTTCCAGAAAGCCCAATTTAATCAGACTTCACACAACGCGCCTTACGAAAAGCGCTTAGCAAATTATCTCTATGTATGCGTGACGTAAGTTTATGTATTACATTTTTAGGTTTTGCATTTTGTTGGTGGGCATGTGGTACCCTATGTACAGCAACAATGTCAGACAGTAAGATTGGTGATTTTAAGATCTCCCCTATGGTTTTAATGGTTGCCGGCAGGTCCTCATTGCGTCTTTCAGGAAGGTTGCATATCTCCACATTACATTGACGCGCTTGCTGTTCCATGATGTCTATTTTAGACTCTAGGTTGTTAATAACGGATTGTGGAACAGCTTGCTGAGAGGTATAATTCAGGTCGTCCATTCGTTTTTTGAGATCATCGTGTTCCCTAGACTGAAACTGGCAGTTATTTTGGAGAACGACCATGTCCTCACGCAGTGTTATAACACTTTCTTTTAAGGCGTTTTGGTCAATTCGCAATCCTTGCATTTCCTTTCGCATATCCGCCAAGGTAGAACTAATATCATCTCGCATCGATTGTATGTCTTTGCTTATGTCTATACGCCACTGGTTTAGGGTTGATTGAAGATTGGCCGTAAATTTTTCTAAGTCATGATTAGAGGATAAACTGGGCTGGATGCGGTCTAAGTTATCATAAGACATGTCCATGATGTTATCATTCACCGGGGGTTCCACATAGCTGCGCACAGGGGTATTTACGTTGGATTTCGATCGTTTGGTAATATTATTACAGGGCGGACATTTCCACGCTGCCTTACATCCTTTATTCAAGGCCAAGAATTGGTTAGAGGTCATATTTAAACATTCATAGTGGTATTTCCTGCTACATCCGGAGCATTGCAGGATATTGTTGCCCCTGGTAGAAGTATCACTACAGCACTCCATCGCCAATGTTATTGTGCAAAGCTTAGTTGTTTGAAAAAAAAAAAGGTTTTGTTAAATACTAGTGACGCCCTCTATACGCCCACTATATAAACCATTTGATCGTAGGCATCAATTAGTCCGGTGTCATACAGTAAATCAATAGATTCCGGTAGATGGCGCTGATTTAATTATAAAGTGCTGTGACGGTGACTTGCAGGTAATTTTGAATATTAACTGTCGTAATTATATACGTAATTGTGTAACTTAATTGACTATTTCACTGTTAAAGTTCGGTGAGCGCATATAGATACCCATAATTATTTAAATTGGCATTATGTAGGCTTTTTGTTCGTTAATACGCAAAAAGAGAAAGACGTCATAAGTTAATCACAGAGTTAATCATTCGAGTTCACTTAGCACTACAATCACCAATAAGCACCTAATAAACTTCAACAATCCACGGATTATACAGTTAAAATATTCGTCTATGCCAAAATTAGAAGTTTATATAATGAAATAGTAACAATAATCAGTTTTACTATTTTTAATTACAATTTATAACAGAGCAAAGTTAAAAACAATGTTAGAGTTACGCCCTCTAGCGGCAATGTCTTGCACCCTTTCTCGCATACTACACACTCTTTATTGCATACTATGCATTTGTCCACCGTAAGCTATCCACTCCGTTCCCTTCACACCTCAGTCTCATCCTGACATCCACGCTAGACGGCTGTCTTAACCAAATAATAAACTTTTATTTTTTAAAAATCCTTTTTGCTCGAGGCTCATAACAGTTCGAAAGGCGAGAAAGGATAGTTAGACTGCTTGGAACTTTATAAAATTTTGACTGAACATTCTTGAACATATTTACTTTCGAAAAATGTAAAAAAAAAACATTTTTTTTTTTCAAAGTTTCAAAGTAGAATCCTGCCTCAAGACATTTTCTAGGTAAGTTTTCTGACATAATTCTGTTACCCCATTATCTAAATTCTGTTTATCATTTATCCCCAAAAAATCTGAAACCAACCCCAAATTTTTCATCTTAAATTCTCTACTTAACATTAACTTAAATTTACATATTTGGCTCTCACAGTTCCAAAAACAAGTAGATCATCAACATAAATGAGTACATTTTGTTGTTTATCATCACATTTAGAGTAAAGACAGGAATCCCACTGAGATCTTTTAAAGCCTTCTCTATTCATAACCGAGTTGAATTTTACATTCCAGTATTTTGGAGATTTCTTAAGGCCATACAGAGACCTATAACTTAACAATATTTTCCCCATTGTTATATGCCCCTTCAGGTAATTTTAAATACACATCTTCCTCTATGAGTTTTGTTGCTACTGCTAAAAATAATCTAAATGTCGACAATTTTGCTACAGGTGCATAAATATCATTTAAATCTTAGTATGTCATTTTGCTCAAACCCCCGCGCCACTAACCTAGCTTTATATTGCAAAGTATTATTATTACTCTTAAACACCCATTTACTACTAATAACCTTGGTATTATCAGGTAACTTACAAACATTCCATGTGTTATTTTCCTTGAGAGTTTGTAGTTCTTTTTGTATCGCTTCTTTCCACTTATAAGAGTCCGGGCTACTCATAGCTTCTTTAAATGTCTTAGGCTCACTGTCAGTCACTAAAGCGTTGTGACATTCATAAAACGCAGTCTGCTTCCTGACACGATTAATTTGCCGTCTGGTGGGTCTTTCATCATCACTTTGTCCACTGGAGTCTCCGCTGTCACTTGGTTCATAAAGACTTCCCTCATTTTGTGTCGCATTACTGGTTTCTTGATAACTGTCCTCTGGAGAGTTTAAACATGTTTCTTCACTTAGCTCTTGTATTTTACTGGCTTCATCGGGTGCTAACTGTTTAGGAAGATCATATCATTTGCTATCAAACTTTTCTACATTACTTTCATTATTTTCCAGGAAAACAATATCTCTTCTTATTTCAACACTATCACTGCTAGGGAAATATACTCGATATCTCTTTGTTGTATATCCGTATCCCACCAGGAAACCTTTTTCACCTTTTGTGTTCCACTTCTTCTTCTGTACTTTTGGTATGTGGACAAAAACATTAGTACCGAATATTTTAAGGTTATTAATATCGTATGTTTTGTTGAACCACAACTCATAGGGAGTTTTTGTTGGAACACTGCTTTTACCTGCTCTAGTTGTAACATATGCTGCAGTATTGATAGCTTCTGCCCATAATTTCTTTGATAAGTTTTTAGCACATAGCATTGTCCGAGCAGCCTCAACCAGTGTTCTGTTTTCTCTTTCTGCATTGCCATTCTGCTCTGGCGTGTAGGGAACAGATGTTTGGTGAATAATACCCTTTGTTTGGAACATTTCCTGGACCTCTTTGTTAATAAATTCCGTTCCATTGTCACTTCTGAATATTTTAAACGTATTTCCTGTTTCATTTTCTACCTGAGCAATAAAGTTTCTTATGCATTTCTTAATAAACCATCCTGTACTTCGAGTAGTCGTCTTTAAATACAACGAAATATTTGGAACCTCCGACTGGACGTTACTTCCATCGGTCCGCAGGTATCTACGTGAATTATTTCACAAGTTCTCGTACTCACATTATCACTCGCAGGATAGGGCAAACGGTGAATTTTACCCTTTAAACAACTCTCACATTTCTTCGAATCGAGTTCATGAAAATTGACATTGTTTTTCTTCAATATATCCCTTACATATTGTATGTTTTGATGAGCTAACCTTTCATGCCATGAATGCAAGTCTCCGTGAATAACTTTTGTATTATTAGCTAAGCAATCCGTATAAAACCGACAGTCCAACACATACATATTGCCGCTTCGTTGTGCAACTGCTACAATTTCGTTGCCTTTCTAAAATTCGCAACTATTCCGGTTTGATATCAAAACATAACCTCTACTCGTGACACGATTGACAGATAAAAGATTCATTTTCAGTTTAGGAACATAGAGCGCGTTGTCTATGGTCGTGTGAATCCATTCGTTCCCATTCCATACTTCAAGCGCCACCTGTCCGCATCCTTCGACGTTAATCTGAGTTCCATTACCTACAGTCACCAACTTGTTCATAACATTCGAATATGATGAAAAGAGTTTATGATTACAGCACATATGTTCACTTGCACCGGAGTCTACTAGCCACTGGGTTTTATGAAAATAATCGCCGATTGCACTTTCTACAACGAATGCATTGTTTTCTTTTTGATTCTTGAAACGACACTGACTTTTAATGTCCAACTTTCTTACAATAATAACACCTCCGCTCAAATCGATCGTCTTTGTTGTTATTATTTTTATTATGATAATTGTTCGAACTTGCACTTTGATTAAGCTTACATTTACTTTGAAAGTGTCCTAGTTTATTACATTTGTAGCACTTCACCAATATTTTATTAAAGTTTTTCTTAGCAACAAATGCAGTAGAAGATGATTGCGCACTTTCAGCGCCGCTTTTCTCCTTTATTCTTTCCTCTTCTATTAGCAACCTGGCTACTAAATTGTCATATGTCTGCTTATCGTCAGGTGCAGATTCCCAAGCAGATACAAAATGTTTATATTGATCTGGTAACGACATCAAAACTTTCGTAATTACGAGCTTATCCGATATAGTTTCACCGAGCTGTTTCAACTGATTTTGCATTTCCTGTATCTTTGATAAGAAAGTAGACATCTCTGCACCTTCTTCGTATTTAAATTGAAATAATCTTTGCTGAACAATATGGATGCTCGTCTCTGATTTTTGTTCCTAGACATTTAGTAACTTTCGCCACATCTCAGCCGAGGTTTCACATGATAAAATATGTACCATGACATCCTCTGACATTCTGGTAACCAGCACTGTCTGGGCTTTTGCATCGCTAGCTTCCCATCGAGTACGGTCGGCCTCATTTTCAGGTTTTATCTTAGTGCCGTTTACTATATCATACAAGCCCTGGCCTCGCAGCAAAACTGTAGTCTGGAACCGCCATATATTCCAATTCCTGGAACCTTTCAATCTTATTGCTCCCTGTCCGTGTAATAAGGAATCCATTGTGTTTTCTTAATTTTACTTCTTGCCTCGTTCCAACCAGGAACAAGTAATTTCTTTCCCGGCAAAATTCTAACCTCCAAGCACACGACGCCGCACGTGCCTTATTTTTCACGCGAATGTTTTTTGCCAGTAATGACTTCTTGCGTATACTTTTATCCAATCTAATTACGGGTCTGGACCCATAACCTGAAGGATGTTTAATTAAAAGCAATACGCAATATTCTTAATGCAGTTTTTATTAACTATTGAGACACACACATTACAATTACACGTAGGAAGAAAACGCCATGACAATTTTTTTCTGATAAAGCAAGAAAGAGAGAGGGCACAGTACGTCATCATATTTTTGTCTCATCTATTACATTGTACGTTTCAGTTCACTCAACAGCGCCCTAAGGTACTTAAGGGGAGCCTGCTTTAGAGGCTTCAAAAATCGATTTTTCGAGGATTTTTTTGGGTAGGAAATAAATATTTGATTGAAGCGAAACTTTTAGGTTTTATTGTTATATATTTCGACAGCGACCACTGACGACAAGTCACATCTGCTCCGGTGGTCGGCCCAACAACGAGGTGACGTGGGTGCGGGTGGGTTATGGGCCTGCGCGCCGTCCTTTCGTCGCCCCGGACGGACAGGACCGCGCGTGCGCTTACCATAGCCCACCCATAAAAAAAAAAATATATTTCTAGTCTTTTCAAAATTTTTCATTAAAATACATGTCATATTATGCCTGGTACAAGGATTTCGCCAAGGCGCCTCGAGCGTGCATGTCGTGCGGCGGGAAAGATGCAGGTCGCAATTTCCATCTGAAACAAAAAAAAAAATAAATCCAAAGAGACCACCACAAGACTGCATGATACTGTGAGCACTTATTGTATAGATTTGACCCACAATAATAATAGTTAAAGATAATTTTATAAATCAAAAATCTTTTAGTAAAACAAAGTAAGCCGCATCTAAAATTAAAAATCAATATTAATTTAGCATCATGTCCCCTGAGTTTTCTTGCCGGATCTTTCTCAGTGTGGCCGCGTTCTGATCCGGTGGTAGTATATTAGTTTTGTTAGTTTTAAATCAACAAATTGTAACAATAATTGCTACAAATTTAATAATTAATAATTACTAACCATAAACAATATAATTTTTCATATAGAATCATTTTCTTCTTACACTAGCAATAAATTTGTACTAAAATGTGGGTCACAATTTAATAAATTTATAACTAATTTTCTGTATCGGGTAGATAATTATAAATGTCTGTAATAACGATTACTTGTTGGACGTGAGACACCTTAGTCCGCCCGTGACCATGAATGCTGCAAAGTGTTCGAAACGTCGGGCAATCATAAATCAAATACAAACGCGATATAATCCGTAAAAGTAGTTTTATTTACAATGTGTAGTGCTCGCGTAAACATCAATATCATTACAAAAAAAAAAGTTATTTTCAATAGTATAGCTTTTCTAGTCTAGTAACTGCATGGTTTTCAATACTGCACTGTAGCCTTCATTGAACATTCCTCCAGCGATGTAAGCAGCAACCTCGACGATTTTAATGCCTTAGTTAAGATGTTTAGGTGCGATGCGCCACACAGTGGAATTGAACGACTTGTTCGCATTTTGTGTGTATCCACCTAAACACCTCGTTAGCAGGTCGTCGATCGTTAGATAATTCCTCGTACACAGGACAAATGTGCTTCTCGACATGTGCGTCAATTAAACGTGGTGGATGTTTAAAAGTAGCCAGGGTGTTTGTCGCTTCAGCTTTGCGCCACTCACACCAGCTTTCATTTCTCATATCTTCTACAGAATTCAAGTTTTTTTTTTTTTTATTGCAAACGGTGGCAAACGAGCAAACAGTACACCTGATAGTAAGTGTTGCTGCCGCTCATGGACCTTTACAAGGCCGCTGCCTACCGCGAAGAAAGTGAAGGGAGTGTGAATGCGTGCATTGAGGCTCGGTGATACCAAGGGCACCACCAAAACCCTCCACACGCAAACACCCTCAGAAAGTTGGGCTTCCGGCTCTCTCGCTCACCGAACGAAGCGCAGTAACAAATCGCTACTACTCAGATGTCGATTTTCTGCGAGAGTGTGGTACTGCCCCGGACGGACCGGCCCGCGACTGCAGACAAAAGACTGTCTACAGTGTGGTCCTACCACCAATAAGTTTCAAGTTTCTCCAAATCGCCAGACCGTAATAAATAGTTAATTTTTTTATCAAAGCCTCGGTGAGTCGCTTCGTTCCATCGAGCTTCTCTTCTTTTTTCTTCTTGCGGAGACGAGTACCCATACGCTTTTGTACATGTCCCACGCACTCATTTTTGGTCACTGTTCACTTGTCGCCGTATGGATCACTATTCAGGATGCCAAGAAAAGTTTTAGTGTCGCCGTGACGGCGCGCCGTCGCCAATGTAATTACTATACATTACTCCAAATTTCTCGATGCACCTTGAGAACATTTCCAACATCGAATCAACTTCCATTTTCCCGGCCGAACCTGCGTGATTCGAAGAACAATTTTCTACATGGGTTTCATATCAATTTTCAAACTCGTCGTCGTTCAATGTATTTTTCTTGATGGCACAGGTATGACAATATCCGCTTTTAACGTCGAGATCGATCACTTTGCCACTGTAGTACCCAATAAGTGTAGTTACACCGTACAATGAAGTATACCCACGGTTCTTCCACGATCCATCGCCCGAAACTTTCAAATGGTCAGCTGATCTTTCATTTTGTATGTCGAGTTCTTTTTCCTCTTCGACGGCTTTTTTGCAGACGCTTTCAAAGATTGTTTTCGACGCTGTATACAGGTGTTGCACGATTTGGTTATACGTCGATTTTGCAATGCCCTGTGATATATCCATAAGGCCACAAAAAATGTTAATGCCTTCTCGTGCGACACCCAAAAGGCTCATGACGAACACAATTCTTCTGTTGATTTCGTAGCCGATGTGAATAAACGGTCCGGATTGAATTTCTCGTTTACCGCATTTATACAACAAAACGATTTTGAATCCTAGACTTCGATGGCCGTTTTCGGCACAATTTATTCTCTGCTTACACGAATTGCAAATAACTAGTTCCGAAATTGCTAAAAATACAGAGAAAAACTCAATTATCCGATAGCAATGAGACGGATAAATTATATCATCGTCCGTAGTTGCTGACGCCAATTTTTTTCACTACGGCTAGTATTAGCTTCTTCATCGTCCGCAGACGAAACATTATGAAACTGATTGCCATGGAATCTGCGCTTACGTGGCTTTCCAGTCCGTTCACTTGAAGATTTGTGCACTTTTGGATAACTCTGCATGATTTTAAGATGTTCACGTGCCGAAAAACAAATCAAAACTGAACTTAAATGCTAAATATAGCTTTGCTCAAGCCGACACAGCCAGCTAATATATACCGTTATAATACATACTTTTATCCCTACCATAGCTCCATAATGACCTTCTACGAATAGTTTGAAATGTCGATCGAAACTGAAAATTCTCACAGTTCTGAGCACCGTGCAGTGATTAAATTCCTTGTAAATAGAGGAAACTGGCCAAAGACATTTTCGAAGAAATGTAATCGGTTTTTCAGGATTCCGGGCCATAATATACAATGGTAAGAAAAATGGGCTCGACTTTTAAAACAAGGAAGAGAGAGCTGTCAATACGACCCCCGCTCGGGCCACCCTGTTGTGACAGTAGTGACCGAAGAAAATGTTCAAAAAGTTGAAAAATAGTATTGGCCGATCGAAGAATAAAATTGTGGCAGATAAGGGTTACAGATTAGTAAAGAGCGAATCGGAGAAATTTTACAGCAAAATTTACACATGAAAATAAATAGTGCGTGTTGGGTACCGCGAATGCTCACACCATTCTACAAACAACGACGACTGGCGAGTTGTAAGGATTTTTTGGAGTTGTGTCAAAACGATTTGGACGAAATTTGTAACCACACGGACAGTAGACGAAACCTGGATTCGTCAGTATGATCCGGAGTCCAAACAAGAGTCTATGCAGTGGATTGAAAAAGGAGAAACACCACCAAAGAAGTTTAAAGTGGAAAAGTCGGCTTCTAAGATTATGGTGCCTATTTTCTGGGATAGCGAGGGAATTTTATTAATTGATTACTTGCCTAAAGGAACTACTATGAATGGTCAATACTACGCCAATTTATTGGGTCAGGCACGTGAAGCAGTCGTACAGAAGAGTCGTGGCAAACTGGCGCGCGGTGTGTTGTTTCTGCAAGACAACGCGCAACGCGCCCGTTCACACCGCTCGCGTTTCGAGGGATGCTTTAAAAGTCAATGGGTTCACAGAAATTGACCATCCCCCTATAGTCCGGATCTGGCTCCCAGTGACTTTTTCCTTTTCTCGAAACTGAAAAAGGTGTTAAGGAGGCGAAGATTTTCGGATTACAATGAGATGAAGTCAGCCGTGGAGGGTCATTTTCAAGAGAAATCGTCAGAATATTATTAGATAAAACAAATTCAATGAAACATTCTGTAAAATAAACAAAACAAAGGTTTGCGTGGTTCTTACCACTTACCATGCGTGGTCAGCATGCATATGCCTTCTTCTTCTTTACCGGCACCATGAATTGGTTAACAACAAAATATTAATAAGAGGCAAAATGCAGTCCCGACATGTCAAGAGCAAAAACTACTACACGTATATACGGTGACTTTTTATCGTCTTACAAAAAAAAAAACCATAAACGTATCCGACCTAAGAAACATATCTAACATATTTAACACTCCAGTAGTCGCGCCCCGGTTTGGGACGTTAGTAGTCGCGCGCTCTACCTACGTAGAACATTTTTAATGTAATGTTTTAAAAGAAAGGTTCATAAATTGAAAAATATTTTTATATATTGCTAAGTAAAACTTTATTAAAGAACTATAATAACCAAAACATAATCAATAAAACATGTTAATACCTAAAAATCAGACTCTTTGAACGTAACGAAAAGAAAAAGTCTCATCTTTATTATTCACTCATATCGTTTACGTCCATTTCTTCATTTTCAGCACAGTCGGGACAGAGAAGCACCTGATGATCAGGACAAATCCACTTATTACATGTATAACAATGCTTCCTGGTAGACTTGTTTCGCGCTCTGCCACAAAAAGAACATTTTCCAACACGACCGGTGTTTGGCGGTTGTGCCGGACCCGGGTTCAACTGAGTTGGGTCATTTAAACCTAAAAGCAGTTTTCCTTTAATTTTTAATGATTTTGGAATGCTTTCAATGCTTATTCTGCGCTTTATGCATGGAACCACAAGGTGAAAACCAATTTCGTGCAAATAATCTTTTCGTTGCTTGTTACTGTAGCCCTTGTTAATGGCACTTATATTCATCATATCAAAGAATACAGTGAGCGGCCAACGTCTGGAGTTTCTGGAAACATCGTAAGAACCACACATTTTGTCCACGATATCGACACCATATTTGGTATTATTATAAAAAGTTATAATTTCTGGCTTACATTTCTTCCCTGTCGCCACATCAATATTTCCATCATAGTGCATAGAAGAATACACTAACACCACCTTGTTTTTTTTGGGACGTATGATACTAAAGTACCCTCTTTTTGGAAACCAAATAATGAATCGTTTTCACTTCTACTTTTAATAAGTTTGAAGGATTCGGGAATTTGTGGTTTGTTTTTTTTTACAGTGCCAACTACGGTAATTTTTTTTTTCAGAAGCTCTGTGCATTGATCTATATTCGTGAACCAATTGTCCATCGTGACATTGCGACTCGAGTTATACACGGGAGTTAGCATTCGATTCACTATATCCACAACCTTGTTCGACTGTTCGTATGGCCCAGAAGGCTGGGCACCAGCGTAAATTTCCATATGGTAGGAGTACGGTACTTTAGCGTCTGTTAGTAAAAATATTTTTATGCCATACTTCGCAGGTTTGTTTGGGATATACTGTCTGAAAGGGCAACGTCCTCTAAAAGCTACTAGCTGTTCATCTAATGTCAGGTATTCACCTGGTACAAAGTGTTTTTGATAGTTGGTAACCAGTTTCTCAAATATATTTCTCACGGCAGCTAGCTTATCATGCTGTTTACGTATATTTCTGTCTCGTCAAATCTTATTGTTCTTAACAGGAATCTAAACCTGTTTAGTGACATGACAAGATAAATTAATTCAGTACCTGTACCTCGCGTCATATGCCAAAAATCCTCCAAGTTGCGTCTGCCAGATTTGTGAGCACCCATAACAAAGAGCATTCCAAGAAATGCTCTAATTTCTAAAAAATCTGTTGGTTTAGCATGTCTCTAGAAAATTTGGATTTTATTTGTTCAATATAGATGTTAGTGGATTTAACCAAGATCTCTATGATGGATTGATCAAAATACAGTTCAAAACATTCTAGCTCAGTTTTTGCATTTTTGGCTGCGTCTTTAGGCCCTGATAGTTGCGTAAAAATATTACAAGCACGTGTTTTTGTAATAGGATAAGGATTTTTTTTCCACTTAGTACCATTTTTGGACGTAAAATATTGTTTTCTGAGTGAACTTAAGGGTATATCTTCATCAGATTCAAAATCGGATTCCCGTGTACCTTGCTCGATATTTTCCAATTCGGACTCTGTACTACTCCCATCCTGTTCTGTGTCTGTGTTATGAAGAGATTCTACCAAGCAGTCTTCTTCTTCAGGGTCATTCTCCACTATATCACTATCATCAGTGTCTTCTTCTTCTAGCCATCTAGAAATTCTCTCTTGTATATTCCCTGAAGCCATTAATCTGAAAAAATCATTTCTCTAGTTAATACTAACCTTAAAATAAATTGTACATATCATAACAAAATAAAGAAAAGGTAATAAACATACTTACATCAAATAAACTTCGACGACAAGTCACGAAAAAAATATCACGCGAGTGATCGCGCGTTCTACAGTAGTAGAAATTCACTTTTGGCGCTAAATTTCTCTGACGTGCAGCCACTTTAGTCGCTGCAAGGACACTAAATATATTCATTGCCTCTTAATAGAGGAATACTAAAACTGTGTGCGTGAGTGACCTTCAACTTGCGTAAAAACACAACGCATTGCACACGCGTTCTACAACTGTAGAACGCGCGACTACTGGAGTGTTAAATGTTCAATAGTGGTAGTTATAAAAAAAATAATAAAATAAAATAAATTAAAGTTAATATTTTGTAACAGCCTGTTTATCCTGTTTACATTTTAAACAAAACAAATCATGCGGCATATCGTTAGCCAATAGCCAATCATAGCTGCGAAGTCCACGTGGCCGGTTTTTCAAAGCGTACCTAATCCCTACGCTAGGTGATAGGAGTGATAGGCTTTGTGATGCTCGATTCGCTGCTAATTGTTATTTGTTAATCAGTATCCCCCCGCGTGCGCTAGGGAGAGGTCAAGTGCATGAACTTACAATTTCCTTACAAGTAATTGCCTATTTCGCGACATCGTTGTGTGTTTGTGTGTGTGTGTTGTTACAAAATGTCTAATAGACATTATCAATTCTCGAATATCGAGTAGGTACGAAAAAATGGTGCGTCTGTATGGGATAGCTGACGACAATTTAAGAGAAGCGAGAAGACTACCGCAAATATGCAGATGCTTCGCAACCCGACTGTTGTAATTAACGCGCAGGTGCCGAGGCTCTAAGTAGTTTTGACATTGCCCGATTGCTTACGGTCAGTTCTACACTCCGACAGACGCACAGGGTCGATGCCACCCTCATTACCTATTCGTTTGAACTCGCACAGAACATTCTCGAATACTTTGAGCTGCATCCCCGAAGAAGTACGAGAATGGCTGCAAGACATTTTATGTATGGAAAGTGTTAATTACGGAAAGTTTACATCTTTTTCCATCAGAATGCTCAGGCGTTATACGGGGCAAACCCAAGAGCACACATGTCTCTGTTTCGATGGTTAATTGAACATCCGCAATATTAATATCCATAATGAACACTGGTGGACTAGGAACCATCCCCATTTGATCAGAGAGTATTCCCATCATCAAATAAGATTTGAGAGAGGTGGCCAACTTCGCAGCGCGGACTTAGCAGCTTTAGATTTTTTCTATGGTTGCTAATAAATAGACTTGTTTATACCGAAGGGGCTCGCAATAGAGACCAATTAAAAGAACAAATTATTGCAGCTTTCAATGTGATAGAAAGTGACAAAGTGATACTAAATAAATTAAAACGTAACCTCCAAAAACGTGCCTGTTTATGCATAGACAAAAAAAGGGTGAGTAATTTGAACAAGTAATTTCCGTGTGGTGAAGGAGTAAGAATACAATTCACTACTCCCTATCTTGCCCGTGGACATCGTAAAAGACGACTATGGGATATAATATGCATATAACATCTGTGCAAGAGAAGGATAACTGGAAATGAATCCCTATACCAACATATCTGACCAGCATGGTATAGTGGGTCAAATTACCTCCTATTGTGGAGGGAGGCCCGAGCCCAGCAGTGGGACGTATGTGGGCGGCGATGAATTTAAACAGTTATTTAAATATCAATAGAACGATATTCTTGTATACCTACTCTTACTTTATCCGCAATTATTTGTAAATAGTGTAAATAGGTCATTCCATTTTTTTCTAAATACATCTGAACCTTACTTTATTGAAATAATGATGTACTAGTAGATATCTTATTATCTCTCACACTACATTATTGTATCTGAGGGTCCTAAGTGCGTAGAAAGTATTAAGGAATAAATTGGACTCCGTACTTACTGAATACGTAATGGTATTTCTGAAAAGGACGTAGGTAGATCATGGTTGGTATAATTTTACGAGTTGATAATCGAATTTTTTCGAAGGTTTAATATGAATGAACGACGCGGGCGGCGCTGTAACGTAGTCACCGCGGTAAAGTACCTACATACTACATAGTAAAACTGCTGTCGTATGCGCTCGCTACAGGCTGTTTACTTACTATTTTAATTAGTAATTATTTATAATCAATTTTATTAAAAAATATTACATTACAGTAAATATTTTTTTTAACCTTCTAAGTGTACGAATGTATAGTAGATACTGGATACTTTAATTGACCTGCTTTTGTAAGACGACATAAATATCACCGTGTATATTGGTGAATCCAACAAGACAGGGAAGAGAGAGTATCGAAGGCCGCCGCACTATTGGATGTTGCGCGCATATAGCCAGCATACTATATTTTTTTTGTCTTGGGCCAGACATCAAGAGCAAATAGACGCGCCTTCGGGATTTTTAGACAATACAATTATTCCTGTAGATATTCATCATATCGAATAAAACATAAAAACCTTTGTGTCGTTATTTTATCTTTCTTTATTTTATAGTGGATTTCGCTTATAACGACGACGGAGGGACCACTTTAATGTCGGCGTTATATCCGGAAGTCTCTATATCCGAAATAATTACATATAGTAACATTTTTTTTAACAGTATATGTACGTCTAGGAACCATATTCATTAGTTCAAGAAAAACTGTTTACTTACTGGGAATTGGCTACGTAACTTACTCATAATTTTAACTTCGTGCACATGCTAAGTAATACACACAAACAAAGCAGCATTCGCAGGTGGTCACATACCATCTTGCAAATGTAAACAAAGGATAACCCTACACACAAATAAGGCATTTGACCATCTGCGAATGTGAATAAAGGATAAGAAAGCTTAATAGTTGAAGCTTATGAATGAGTCTTTGTGCCTTTGCCGACTCAGTCGCAATATCCGCAAGCAATGTCTAGGAATCTGGCCCAAATAGTTCATAAAAATAAGTCGGTATACCCGAATTCGGCCTTATATCCGGCGTCGCTATTGCCGAATGAATTTCCTACAAAGGGATGCTTTAAATTCTAGGGATGTAAGCTCGACGTCGCTATAACCGAAAAGTCGTTACAACCGAGGTCTTTATAAATGAAATGCACTATTTTTAAATCCTTAGTACTAACAAGAAACCAATAAAAATTAGTATCTGTTTGAACCAACATTTTTCTTCAGGATAGAAGCGAACACCTTTATTTAAATTTTCACAAGTCTTACACGCATCGGATAGTCAAGGTTACGATTTCTTTTTGTCCATCTACTCCTTAACATCAAAGTAATTTTGTATAGGAGTGTTGACATTCTTTTTGTTCACTGCATATTCATGTTTTCCAATTTCGTAATACAAGTTTGAGGTTAATCTAACAGATTAGCAATTCTTTCTAGTATATAACTTGTTAGTCCCATTACAATAAGATTTATCATCGTTTGTGTGCCAATATGCTTGTTAAATTTAATAGCAGTTTTGCTTTTTTTATGATACGTTCTTTTAATGATTCACTTTGAAATCTAAATATAAATGTTTATTTTATTTGTGGCCAACCTTTATGCCATGTTCCGCAGAAGTTGTCCTTCCATATTAACCACTCAAAGTTCATCGTTAATTTTATTAAGATATTACTATACTGCATTTTTTTTTTTGGTGTGGGCTGCGGTCGGCTGCAGTCGGCGCGCCTCCGCACCACTCCGTCCGGGGCGATAGGGGGGCTTAAGCACGCAACACCCGCAATCCACCCGAACACCACGTCGCCCTCGTCGTTGGGCCGACCACTGGAGCAGGGTTACTTGTTATCAGTGGTCGGCTCGACGGAATACCCGGGTACCCTCCCATCGGCCGACGTCCCCCCCTCGGGGAGGACGTCCATTAACGGTCCGTATTCATTGTCACCTCCTCCGCGCTAACGGGCGATCAGGTCGCGCTCGGAGCGGGGACTGGTCCGGTCGATGGGCCGCCCGCCCCTTTGGGGCCGATGCTGGGGGTCTGCAGTCCCCAGAGCCCATGCGGTGTTTGGCAGGCCTATTGCCTGCCGCATGCGCGGGGCAGTGGAGCACCGCAGAGCACGATGCCGCTTGGTGTCCAGTCTGACCGCAACGGAAACATAGCCCGCTGCAGTCAAAGCAGTTTTTGCATGTCGGTCGGGTATAGGGACGTTTATGCAAAAAAAATATCGATATATTTTTCGATATAATATATCGTAACGTTATATCGATACTTTGCGATATATCGTAAAAAGTATCGATATCTTCGATATATCGTACAAGTGTATCGAGATATCGTAAAAATGTTTATTTTAAAAACCTACCGACTTTTTTAAAAAGCTGATATTTTGATGTGAGAATTTTCGATTGAAAATTAGGGTGCTTTTTTGATAATAACTCAAAATAAAGTGGAAATTAATATTTTAAATAAAAAAAAATTACAGTGTGTATGGGACATAAAAAGGTAAGATTTCACCAAATTTGATGAAAAAAAATATTTGGTATAAGAAAAAAATAAAAACGAAAAACAGTTATTTGAATTTTTCACACTAATTTTGCTGGACTGCCAGGGCTGACCCTGGTCTAATAATAATTCGGGGTTTTACGTTTTATTTTACTCAAGTTGCCCGTGAAAGTATGTTCTTTAATATATCGGATGATGATGATGATATTTGGTATATCGGATGAAATGTATCGACGATATATTTCGATACTAGACGATTCGATAATATCGGGTGGAAGCGATATATCGTATTCATATATCGATATTTTATGAAGTATCGATATATATCGTGCACTCCTAGTCGGGTATGCCCGACCGCCATGCATGTGTAACACCTCGCGGGCCGGGGCTCTAGTACGGTTACCCGCGCTGAACTTCAGCCCACGAGGAGCCTGCCAATTGCTTGACCGACTCCACTGGGCACTGCAACCAGACAGCACCGACCTCAGACAGCACCGACCTCAGACAGCACCGACGCCGCCCGGACCAGGGTGGATGGTTCCAGTCCGGACGGTGTCCGAGGAACATCCGGTACGCGCCATAATGGCGTCCCGGACGTCCTCCACCGTCACGGCATCGTCCAAGCCCGTCAGGCGATCTCTGCGCACTTGACAGGCCTGGCGATTCGGACGTCATCGTCTGACCCGAACAGCCCCCGCAGCTTCGAAGCCACACTATCGGCCGTCTTCGCACCCTCGGCCCCAGGGAACTCGAGGATTCGAGCCCCTGTCCGGACCTTGCGGTTCGTAGCCTCGACGCCTCCGATGTCGGAGACGTCCAGCTCCCGCCGGGCGCGTTTTAGGACGGCCTCATAGTTGAAGCCCCTCTCAGCCACCTCAAGCAGCACGGTGATGACCACCGCGGCCGTCTTCGGCGACTTGAGGCCCCTGCGCGACCTTTTCCCCTTTCTGCCGGCTCCCGCCTGGGGAGCGGCGGCCTCAGCGTAGCTCACTACGCGGCCACCCTGACAGGGCAGCGGGGTGGGAGCCGACGCTTGCGGCTGCCTCGCCTTATCCGCGGCGAGCAGCAGCCGGAGGCTCGGGCGGAAGGCGATCTGCCACGGCCTTGATGCGCGCATCCAGCATAAGTTCGAACTTAGCGAAGATGACGCGCATCGCCGCCTCCGGATGCCGTGCACCACGGACAGCGGCTCTTTGCCCTTTTTGGGCCCGCCGCGCTCCTTGGCGTCGCCCACGGCCGGCGCAACATGCGCGGCCGGCGCGGCAGGCGCGGCCGGCGCGGCAGTCGCGGCTGGCGCGGCAGGCGCGGCAGGAGCGGCCGGCGCAGCAGGCACCACTGGCGCAGACGACGAGCCCGCCCTCTCCGGCGCAGCCCGTTTCGGTGGCGAGGCCGGCGCTGGCGGCGTGGCCGGCGCCAGGCGCGCTAACTGGGCCCGCAGGTCGGCCCTTTCCTTGGCCAATGCACGGTTCTCCCGGCGCACCGCCGATAGCTCCGTCTCCAGCTTGCGATTGCGTTCCCGCAAGCCAGAGACCTCCTCGCTAAGGCGGGCGGTCACGGCCTGTAGGGCCGCCACCTCGCCACTATAGCAATCCGGACCCGGTGTCCCTGGCCTCGCCGCCACCGCCGATCCACGGCCTTTGCGCCCCCGGCGCATGGTCGGGACCTTGGGAGGAGGCATAATGATAGAACTCCCCACCGAGTCGGTGTTCGAGCAGCCACCCTCTTGCAGGGGACGTTTCCGGAGTCTCGGGGGAGGGCCTCCTCCCTCTTCTTCGCACTTGGGGCTCCCTCTCCCTCCTCTTCCTCGGCGACGACGACGGCCTACCGACACCCTCAACTGACGGCACGCCTATCGTCTCCCTACCTACGCCGCATCCACCGCCCTCGTCCCTACTCCGGCCGACCTGCATGGCACGCCTATCGTCTCCCTACCTACGCCGCATCCATCGCCCTCGTCCCTACTCCGGCCGACCTGCCTCCACGAGGTGCTGCTCTCATCAGCGGACGGCTCTGCGGCACTTCCGCCCACGTCCGTTAGCACCATCTCCGAGGCCGTGTCGGTCTCCAGACCTTCGGATGGCCCTGCGGCACTGCTGCCCTCATCCTGCGACGGCTCTGTGGCAGTGCCGCCCTCATCGCTCGACAGCTTCGACTTCAGAGTCGCCGCAGTGCCGTGCACGAAAATTATAGACGACAGCTCAGGCTGTCGTCTATAATTTGCCTGCACGGCACTGCGGCAATGCCGCCCTCGAGCTCGGACCCGCTGCTGTTGCCGCTCTCTCCCCGCGACGGCCCTGCAGCAGCAGTGCTGCTACCCTCGTCTCTTCCGCTCCCGCCGTGCCTTCGCTGATATGGCATCGATGCGGGCTCGTGCCGCTGCAGAGCGCCTCTGCTTCTTCCGGGCCTTCTTCTTCGCCGCCTTCTTTTCCTCCTTCTCCTCTTCTTTCTCCTCCCCCCGGTGAGCCTCAGGATCTTGTGCCGGGCTCTCGGCTGTGACAGCAGTAGTTGCCACCCACCCATACGACTGGGGGCTGATTGTGCCGGAACTTGGGTGCGACTCTAAATGGACGTCGCGCGCAAGCACCGGTACAGCAAGGGATTACCCGGCTTGGCCGGGACCCTCTGGTGTAGTCTTACGCTTTGTTACTTCTGCCATACTGATGGACGTTTTTGAGTCTTGCCTTGACTACCACTCTAACGACTAGACGCTCGTGCGCTTCTTAACCCACCAGCCATACATCTCCTCGCCGAGTGGTCAAACTTAAGATTGGGGTGATTTTTTATAGGGGTTTTCTTCTCCGCGGTCCGAAGACTCCCGGTCCTGACCTCCCTACTCAGGATTACGGTTTGAGCTTTCCGGGTCTGGCCGCTCGCGAGCGACCGACCCGTCGCGGCCCCGGGCCGTGACGCAACCGTCCCTGGCGACGGCACATCCGCCCCATTGATCCCGGGTCAGATCCGCCGTGCGCTTCTGCCACCAGAGCCGCACGCGGAGACCCCTTCCTGCCGAAATCTTTGCTTTCCAAATGGACGCGTGGCCGTCCAAATGGACGTTTCCAGGGAGCACCACGTGGAGGTGTTTAACTTCTATACTGCACTAAGCACTGTTTCGCTAGATGTTTTAAAATCTCTATTTTCTCTTCGTTTTGCGCTATCCCAAATCTTTCACATTCACTTTCAAATTCGTTAATGCATTGGTTAGCATTTGATGTTTTATATGAAATTTTTTTGCAACAAAACCCTTTCTTCAGTTTTGCAACAAAACCCTCTCTTCAGTTTTGCTTACATTTGTTGTTTCTGACACATTCATTTTTGTGTTATGTACACAAATATGTACCTACACAATAGGTGATCATTGTCTTGACATAGTACAAACTGTTCGTGATTATGGAGTTTAATTATTTATTTATCATTCAGTTGTTCATTACACTTACAGTTGCCCAAAGCGTGTAGTGAACCATTACAATTCTACAATTTAAGTAAATAATTATGAGATAAATAGTGCAATCATAATTTTAGGAATACATCATATTTGGTGAAAAATATATCAACCTCCGGATAATGAACAATCAGTGAGTAGAGCAGTGTAACGGCCTGACTGGTAGGGTAGATACAATTACATTTGATGTTAAACTGATACTTGGTGCACATGTTGCTAATATTTGCAGTAAAGCTTACAAAATGTACGGCGTTATTTTACGAGCAATAATTTCAAACGGTCATAAAAATACTTGCATCTTTATAAGTCTTTGGTTCGCTCGCAGATGGATATTCTGTATGCATTTGGGACTCATTCTAAAAGAAATACTTTGTCTTGAACGCGTGCAAAAGAAATTTTTACATTATACTATACTTACAAACTTTTCCTTTTTATAATATTATAATATGTGTGTATGTTTGTAATGAATCAACTCAAAAATTCTTTCACCAATCCTATATCCTGTTTAAGCTGTCTCAGCTAATTACTGAGACAACTCATCATACTTAAACCAGTGAAACATTAATTGATGTTGTTTGCTCTAATTTAGGAACAAAAAAATTATGGTGGAAACAGTGGGTTCTCTTTTAGGCCATAGTCTTGTAGTTTGTAAATTAGAGATCTGAGAGACCCCAGCATGTCAACATACAAGTAAAGCATGTAAACATACAAATGTGCAAAATTAGCACTGACATGATTAAAAGACGCTGCGTTACACTTCACACTTACGACACACTAACACAAAATAGTATATGTGTGTATTAGCAATAAGTAGTATATAAGGTGTACATTTTGTAAAATAAATCAGATTTGAATTTATTCATCTCTCAGTTACATCCCTCTCACTGTGGCCAAGACACCCTTAGCCGTCAGTTCTGATCAGTCGAGTGAGTCTGCTTGACTGGCAGTGAGAGTTACCAATCCTCCACCCAAACCTCCATCTCACTGTGGCCAAGACACCCTTAGCCGTCAGTTCTGATCAGTCGAGTGAGTCTGCTTGACTGGCAGTGAGAATTACCAATCCTCCACCCAACATCCATCTCACATCTACCTGTCACCTTAGGTAGCGCGGTGCAGGTATCCCATCAGATAGGCTAAGAACTTAAGGGCTTTAGGTACTTCAAACTATAACCTTAGGTTCTTCTGTCAAACACGGCGTTAGTCCATTAGCCCAGACTACGCCCGTACACCTATTAAACATGATAAACATAGAGCACGCATAATCACTTATAGACCCATAAAGAATATAAATATAGATGCATTTAACGTGGACTTACAAGCAGTCAGATGTGATCTAATCACTCTTAGCGATATTAATAAAACTATTTGTGCATTTACTATAATGTACTTGCATTATTCGACCAGCATGCACCTTCTAAATACATTGTCATTAGGGACGTTCTTATCCCTTGATAACGGATACTATTAAATTCATGATGCGTTTACGTGATGGCCTCCGCAGATTACCATAAAACTAAGTGTGACAATAAAAAGGGAATACTATAAAAGCTTAAAATCTGTTGTAAATAAGGCACTTTTTAATGAAAAAGCAGCCTATTTTAAGCAGAACATTAATAATAAAATTTACAATCCCCATTTGTTATGGAAAAATCTGAAGTCCATATTACTGCCGAAGGATGATCTAGAGTTGCCTAGTCATTTTAATGATCCTGACACCTTAAATAAGCATTTCTCTAGTATACCAAGCAGTTTAGATGTGAGTATCTCGCAATCGACATTTTATGAGTACCATAACTTTAGTGACACCACCTTTCATATTGAGGAAGTCAGCCTCAACAGTATTATTAGTATAATAAAAAGCCTTAAATCTAATGCTGAGGGCTGTGATCTTATAAGTCTGGATATGCTTATCATGACATTTCCTAACACCATTGACATCACAAGGGATCTGATAAACAAGTCCATTACCACATCTACATTTCCTGATCTTTGGAAAGTCGCAATTGTACGTCCTCTACCTAAACATCCACAAGCCACTGAATTGACGGATTTAAGGCCTATCTGCATCTTACCTTATTTATCTAAGGTCATGGAGAAAGTTATTTGTAAACAACTAGTTACTTGGAGAATAACAATATCTTAACTGAGACACAATCCAGTTTTAGAAAAAAACGTAGCACAGTAACTGTTTTACTAAATGTGACAGATAATATATTGTGTTCAAGGGCGTTCGATTCCGTAAATACTGATCTTTTGCTTTCCAAATTGCACTATTATGGGTTTGACACAAATGCTGTAAGATGGTTTAATAGTTATTTAAGTAATCGTTCTCAGTATGTGAAGTTTAATTGTTGTGATGGATCCTCAATGTCTGAAAGAGTGGCTATGACACGTGAAGTTCCTCAGGGATCTATACTGATTCATATCCTATTTATATTGTACACCGCTGACTTAAGTACGCAAATTAAAAACTGTAAATTTCATAGTTATGCAGATAACATACAAATTTATATATCTTTTAAGCCATCTGAGATTGACAGTGCAATAGAAAAATTGAATTATGATCTGTCTAGTATTGCCACGTGGTCTACCCAAAATAATCTAATGCTTAACCCAAATAAAACTAAGTATTTGTTATTAGGTAGTAGTCAATGTCTTAGCACTCTGTGTCCAACTGTGAGGGTTATGATGTTAAGACAACAAATTGAGTGTGTAAATGAGGCCCGAAACTTGGGCTTACGTATGGACAGCAGCTTACGTTTCGAGAAGCATGTGGCAACCTGCGTAAAAAGTTGCTTCTATAAACTCAAAATTTTATATAAGTTACGGCCTTACATACAAGAATGTTTACGTGTGCAGCTGGTGGAGTCTCTCGTCCTGTCGAAGTTAAATTACATGGATACTGTCTTTGGCCCACGTTTGCTTGTACGGACACAGAAAATTATTCAGCGTGTGCAAAATGCTTGTGCTCGTTTCTGCTTCGACATTCCGTTAAGGGCTCATGTCACTCCCCTTTTGAATCAAAACACGATTTTAAAAATGACTCACAGTCGCAAACTTCATTTAGCCTGTCTCCTTTTCGGAGTCTTAAATCATAAAGTACCTAGTTACTTGTATAACAAATTGGGTTGGCTATCACAAACTAGATCGTGTGGACCTCGGCGGTGTACAGGTCAACTTTCTATGCAATGCCACAGATCGGCCGCGTTCAGAGGTAGTTTCCGCTATGCAGCGACAAAGTGCTGGAACAATATCCCTCCACCAATTAGAAACCTGCAAAATAAAAACAGTTTTAAAGTAACTATTAAAAAATTCATTTTTGAACATCAAAAATCAGAAGAGGCTCTGAAACACGATACTAGTGCCATTTAAGTTAAGTATTAGGGTGGAGCATGGATGTATGAAAAATTTTTTTTTTATTTCAGAGTTTTAATAGTGCGGGATTGGTGCCTTATATTAAAGTAAAAGTACGTGTAATTTTTCATTTTATTTGATGAATATCTTCAGCCTCCGCAATTGCATCAAAATTAAAAAAAATAAGTCAAAATGTTAATCGTTTTTAAGGCGAATCATTGTGCTTAATTTAGTGGTAAATAGACATGAAATAAAAAAAAAGTATAGTTAAGGTGTTTATTAAAGTATTAAATACGAAATAAACACACAAATTTGGAGAACTTCAAATTTAGGCATTACTTACCGTGATTCCAACTTGGTTTTTATTGCACCTAAACGCGCCTTTTTGTGCACTGTGAAATAGAAGCCTCTGTCGTAATCTTAACAGCTCTCTCAACAGCTTGAGTGTGGCTCCCTGCCACACTCAAGCTGTTGAGAGCTTTAAAAATAATAGTTCGCTGTCACCATCAGAGTCGACGATATACTGAAGGTCTTGGTCAGACACATTTTTCAAAATTGGTGGTTCGGTTAAGTTTTCTTGCCAATCTATTAAATCAATATATGTCGAAGCATTAAAATTACTCAATGGCACTTGAAACAATCTAGGTGTTGTAGGTTGTGTCTTACTGCGAGCCTTTAGTATGCGTCGCGCTGCCAACTCTAATATGTTTCCTGTCATCTGTTATCATCTCAAGAAGAATGCTTTCGGGATGCGCAAAATAGCTATTTCTTTGAATAACCGGATCTATAACCTTTTTTAATGTTTCTGGTAGGTATCTAGAGGCCATAATAATATTAAACAGATGACGCGTGCCATTTTTGCATGACCGTTTATTTTTTATTAAGAACCAAGAAGGCGCGTAAACTTTAACACCAAAAGTAGCCAGAATTTTTAAATTTTCTGATGGTTCTTCAGTTCCTACATACAAACGTAGTATTCGGTTAGCACGCGTCAACCAACGGGCATGTGATAGTTTGCCTGGAGATTTATTTTCCAGATCTTTTGGGAATTCACCTGTTATTACTGCAGTAACTATTTTATACAAGTACTGTTGATCTGTACTTAGATCTTTGGCCATTTCTTGTAGCAATTGGCCTTCGATGCATGTAAATTTTTTGACAGGCAGCTTTTCGCAGATTTCTAGAGCTTTTCCTATTGGACCAACATAAGATTTAGGTCCCGAAGTACACCCGTCAAGATGAAGAAAAATGTGTCTTAAAGGCAATTCGTTCATGTGCAGCAAACAGATTATCCATTGAAGTGGTTTTTGTAATCTATTCTCAAGAAGTCTTATGATGCCACCGTATTTTCTTGTATTGACATTCGTACCGTCACAACCAAATGTAGCAGAAACCCTGTTATCGCAGATTCTATTCCTTTCGCTGTGCCAACGTCAGGTACCACGTACCCCATGTAAACGGATCCCGGTTCTTGAATCAATGAGATATGTTCCTCAACAAGCGTAGTCCTATAGCATTTACCACCTTTTTTAACAATCTTCAATGTTTTATCTTTCTTGCCATCAAAGTACAAAGACGATAGCTCTGTATGAGATGCATTTTTAATTATTTTTCTCTATTTTTAGTTCTCTCTCTGCGTAACTTGTGTCTATCGATAACCTCAACTTCAGATCCAATGTCAAACAATACAGATGATGCTATTGCTGCTGCTGCTCTGTCTGATACCCCATACCTATCACAGGTCTTCGACAACGTAGGTAAATCGTAGGACATAGATTTTTTTCTTTTTTTTTTCAGAAATGCGATCGATCATGATGCTTTCCGGCTTTTCTGACGCTGATGATGCCGCCGAAGAAGTACTAACATCCATATCAACTGACGCTGAAGTGTTTAAAGATGTCTTATTATTTTTTTTTTTTTTATTTAGGAAAACAAACGGTTACATACTAAATTTTACAATAAAGTGTAAGCTAAATAAATATGATACAAATATGTAGCCAATAGCATTTTCCACATGATACCTAAGCATTTAGCAGTGCGAATATGCAATCAGTAGACAAATAAAAATTCAAATCCAACACCATTACAGAGAATATAAGACATCGTCAAGTGCTGTAATACATTAACGTAACAGTTATATGACTTACATACCATATCTATAGTAGTATAAGATATGCTGTAATACACTAAAAATATTGATCACAATTTACAAGTTTGTACTTTTTCAGATATAAGTGCCTTGAATTTTGCTGCCGATGATGCAAACAACAAATGCTACCAAAGTATTGATTATAATTATTAGTAATTCTGCGTAAAGGTGCCCGTAAACCCGCGTTAAAGCGACTAGTGCTAACAGCAAAAAGATGTCGCACTCGCACAGCACGACTTATTGTCGTTCTGGGTACAAAATAACTAACTCTGTTACAAATTTCAGTACAATCATATGCATTGTGACATAAATCAAACAAAAACATTGTATCTAAAATAATACGTCTTGTTTTTAGATTAGGTATATTATATTTCTTTAATAAATTATCATATGAGAGATAACTACGAAAACAACTGTAGTGCAGGGCTTTCAGAAACTTTCTTAGAATTAATTCAATTTTTTTGGTATATTTCTTATAAAAGGGGTTCCATACTGGTACTGCATACTCAAGTTGTGACCTAATCAAAGTCTTAAACAAATATAATAGCCCAGTCATATTAGGGCTTTCACCTCGGAATGAAAGATAATAAGCTGCAAATTGGTATGAACCTTTGTTTTGTCATTCTAAATGTTGTCTCAAAAGTCACAATCGTTATCGTGTCCGCGTCTCAAGATATTCAAGGTCAAAGGTCACAAAAATCGGTTTTTCGCGAATATCTGGCTTCCTATCGGTTAAATGAGATTTGCATTTATTATAAAAGTTGTAGGCTATAAAATTCCCTACAACTTTTGTTCAAACTTTTTTTTCATACGACCAACCGTTTTGAAGGTAGAGCGCGAAGAGTGCACATCGTACAGTCATATACGACCTAATGCAAGGTCAAGCGTGAGTTATGGTTATCAGTACGTTATAAAGTCAATTATTTACTTGGAAATTATAATTATTAAACAATGCCCATTATTTATGTACTAACTATTAATTATTTATATTTAATTAAAGTAAGTAACTTGATTATTTATATATAATTATTCATATTTTAAGTTAAAATGATAGTAAGAGTATATATTTTACACATATTTTTATTTATTATTAAATACGGCATAATATACATTTATCAAAATGTGAGTTCAAATATCAAAAGTATCTTTGTTGATTTTAATTGTAATGAAATTGGAAATGGAAGCTAATTATCTTCTTCTTCTTCGTCGTCTTCTTCTTCTTGTCGCTCAAAAATGTTCGATTCATTGTCATCATCCTCATTATCTGTCATGTTCATCTCCAAACCTTCCAGAATATCGGGATCATATGTATTTTCTTCATCGGGATTACTTGGATACAGTGAAGCGTTGAGGCAAGCTTGTCCGTTGCACTGGCCGCAAGCTAAAGAACATTGTAGCCCTGATTTTCTGCATCCACAGCGGGAACCACAACCATTTTTGCAATTGCAAAATATTACGTTTAGTAGTTCGGCTGGTGCTGGAGGTAATAACGTTCGTATGGGCTCCAGGATTTCATTTTCAAGCATCCAGCCCCATTCTTGAGGTTCTAAGTCCTTCCCTAACCACGTTTGAATCTGGTAGTAGACACGTTTTATGTGTTGATGAGCTGCTACACTTGTTGGTGGAAGTGTTGACAGTTGTACAGGTTTATTTAGTTTTGTAAATTTGATGAATTGCGTGTAGCGGAAATGATCAATGTTGTCCTCAGATTTTGGAGCATTATATAATGCCAACAAGATGCGCACTCCATTTTCTAATAATGTTTGTTTTGGGCAGTTTTCTTGTTGAAATACTTCCACCAGTTTATCTAAATCAGGAATTTTTTCCAATGCTCTAGTAACAGTTTTTTTTCCTTTTTTAAATAGCGCAGAAGTCGTGTCACAGCCACTGAATGCGTGTAAAAATAAAATGTGCTTTTTAGTACGAGGATATTGGTCAAAACTTTTAGTAGAATATATTTGTGTTTTGACATTGCCTTTGGCAACTTTTTTCAAAAAAATTTCCTGATGATGTGACTGAGTACGTCCAATTAAAATAACGAGCAAATCGATATCTTCTCCTATGATGACAGCAGTCTTTTGATGTTCTGATAAGGCAATAGCTGTGTCAATGATGAGAACATCAGCATCATCTCTGGCTTGTTTTGTTGTGATATTAACAGTTTTAAATTTTTCAACAAGCATGTCGATAATTTTTTTTTTATTAGACCGATTTGATAAAAATTTTTCTTGACTGATTGGCACAACCATTGTTTCATCAAAACAAACTTCATATGATTTTGAAAGTGCAGCAGTTCTTCTTTGTTGTTCCAGTGCTTTAATATTTTTACTATAGTCCGAATATCCGTCAAATACAACAACAATTGCTGAGCCATAATGTGTTTGTAAATATTTAATGTACTTATTTAAAATAATAGAGAAAGTATCGTCTTTGCTCCATACGACGCGATGCAGAAGAAATCCACCATCGATGATGTATGTTACATTATTTTCATCAAGATCGATAACGACAGGCATCATATTGTCATATAATGTTGCTTTCGTGGTTTTTCTCATGCCATTACTATCAAATAAAGATGTCGGATACGGGCTTAGTTCATACTGAAGATATTCTTGTAAATTACTTTCAAATTTTTTGCTTACAGTTATTCTCTGGAAAAGTAACATTGGATCTATAGAAACTTTACAATCATTAATTTTGACAGATTTGTTAATGGCTGAAAGCGGTAAAACCTTATCGACGCGTTTTAACTTTATTTCGTTGAAGTTCAAACCAGTTATCTTTACCATAGATTGCAATCCGATTTCATGGGCTCGGTGACAATTAATTTGGTCATTTCCAACGATTCCTGAAGCTAAGGATACCAACTGATTCGTATTTGGAAAGGGATTATGAAGCGTAAACCAACCAACCAGTTCATTTACATCAGTATCATTCCTTTTTATTCGTGAATCTCTAGCATCAACATGTTGGTCCACAGAATCGAAAGAAATGTTACAAAACCGTTCAATTTCTTCACAAATTGTATTCGTGGCATACATAGCATATACCCACTTACATAGAACACTTTCTTGTGTACTTCGGCCTCGAGATACTCCTCCTTCTGTCTTCATAGATTTCATCAGACTTTGCTCGATTACCATGTCTGTCCATGTACCAGAATTGAATTTTTCTGTTCGTTTTACAGTAAAGAATCCGTTTTTAAAGTTCTCAAAAGCCTGTTGATCCATTGTCTCCTCAAGTTTTAACATATCTTGAAGATACAAATGAGCTGATTTCGCATATAGGAAATGACCACCAGCATGAAAATAGGGCAGCATTTTTCGCACTGCATCCAAATGTTCTTGAAAAAGTCCCAGCCTTTCAGCGCGAATGAAATCTAGGGCTATTGATACCATTTCAAAATATTGCACCCATAACTGTGCCGTGGGACCTCGAGCTTTTAATTCTTTTAGTTTATCCTGAAATTGATCAATTAACGAGTTGGAGCTGCTCGTACATCCTTCAACATCTTCGTAGGAAACATCGCGACTAGTTATCTGTTCAATTAACTCATCTAACACACAATTTTCAATTTTCATCTCTTCAAAAATCTTTATTGATAATGCAAGTCGTAATAATATATGGCCTCTGATACTTCTTGCATAAGCGTGACCATTCAACATTTTGTCGACCGAATTTGTAGCATATATTTTACTTAAAGCTTCCTTGAGACCACTACCGTCCATTACATGTCCTATGCATCCAAGAAAAGACATGAGCATATGAAATCCTCCAAGTTTGACAACTGTTTTAGACAAGTCTGAGTTTGCATCTGACGCAGCAACCATTTCACGTGCTTTTGAGTACAGGGGCTGATCAAATGTAATTATGCACGTTTTTTGTTGATGTGACTTGGCAATATTTATAGCACTATGTAAAGTTGTATAAATTGTGTCTAAATTACTGGCAGGATGATCAATGAAAGGTAGAAATATAACCTGAGAAGTTGAAAAATTTTGATTATTTTTCGTAAGTTGTTGAAGATAGCCATTCCACCCTGGCAACGGTGAAAGATTCTTCCATTTTCCGTATAACCACAACAAATCAACTGCATTAAATTTTTTTTCAATCAGTACTTGATCATCATGTAGATTTTGGACTTGAATCTTGCTGTACCCAGGTACAACTGGCTTTTCATATGCTAAAAGAGATACATGTGATATTGCTGCTAACTCTTGCACTCGGTTTAGTTGTACATTTTTTTATGCGATCATCATAAATTACAGCATCTTTCGGAGTAATTATTTTTATCATTCCCATAACGTGAAGAGTATTATTACCGTCAAGAGTACTGACATTAATATCTGCATTGTCTCCAACATATTGTACCAACGCACCAGACTCTGATGGTAAAATACGAGGTTGTGGATGGTAAACTGCTGAAACTTCATACTGTATGGTATTACTATATGATGCAGCAAATCCTAAAGATGATAAAACATCCAACAATTTTTTGGACCCATATCTTCTGTGAAGAAATACGGAAAGGCCCAACAGTAGCTGTGATGAAAATGAACGTTCTCGTATCGAAGCCATTATTGCGTGGCTAATAGATGTGCATTTCGTTTTTAAATGATCTACTTGTCCTTTTCTATTTTTTAATATCATTTCTTCCAAAAAATGTGATAATGTTTTTGGTATTTCTTCATTAATACAATCTAGCATTTTATTCGGAGGTGGATACGTTTTTGTTTCAACTACAGATGATCTGATGTCTTCCCTAATAATAGCCGCAGCAGCTTCTACAATCCGTAGACGTTCTTCTACAGGAGTACTTTTTTTATTTTCGTACCAAGCTTTTGATAATACGTTAAGCTGTGTATCACGGAACGATATAATTGTAAATGATCCAATTTTTTTTGTGATTATTATATCAGTTAAATACTTTTGTTGTAATTTTGTAATAATTGTCTTATCGTCAGGTATGTATTCCGTAGGGACATCTTTAAGTTCTTTCAAAGTAAATTGAGAATCTTCATTATTTTCTATATAATAAAAAATCTCCTTCATTGCTTGAGTGACTTGATCATCTTGGCGAGGCTTTTTATCTGCAGATGGTACTCGGGTTAAAAAGTTGGTATAGCAAATAGTATGATACTTTGCTTCAGCAGCGATCAAATCATACTCGTAATATATACGTTCCTTTACTAATTCTCCTAAGGAATCGTTTCGTTCTTCTGCTCTCTTAATTACGTTGTCTTTGAATGCAAGAGTACTTACATTACTTATTGTCCGTCTATACTTTAATTTTTTTTTCTTTTCTGCTATTTCATCAGCTTCTTGGCCACAAAATAAGCATAACTTTCCAAAATCAAAGACTTCATTTCGTTTTTTACGAGGTGCACTTGACGTTGAAGGTTCACTCTCATCTGTGCGTCGTTTTCATGCAATAATAACATTTTTACTCGTGTACACTTTTCGACACTCGAAATGCACATTTACAGAACTTAAAGTATTTAAATAGTCTATATGTCCATCATTTCTTTCAATACTTGCAGTTTTTAAAGTTTGTAAACCACGTACGACATTCACAGAAACACCTTCTGAAAGTTTCTTATCACATATAAAACACAAATCAGCCATAGCTCTTAAAACCGTACGTCCGTAGTTGCAACGGTACAATTTCAAACTAACGAATAATCTTGACTCATACAAAGTGGAGAGAGTGGCCTTGAATACTATAGAACATCTGTCCCGGCAATGAATAGAAAAGGGCATAGGGTAGGGACAAGTATTTCCAGGTATATAAGTATTGAGAAATTTACGCGTTTTAAAGAAAAGATATATAATGTCGTGTTAACTTAAAATAAAACTAAAATATATAATCCAGAATTAATAATATTTTATACTTAAATAGTTAAATATGAATAATTATATATAAATAATCAAGTTACTTTACTTTACTTTAATTAAATATAAATAATTAATAGTTAGTACATAAATAATAGGCATTGTTTAATAATTATAATTTCCAAGTAAATAATTGACTTTATAACGTACTGATAACCATAACTCACGCTTGACCTTGCATTAGGCCGTATATGACTGTACGATGTGCACTCTTCGCGCTCTACCTTCAAAACGGTTGGTCGTATGAAAAAAAAGTTTAAACAAAAGTTGTAGGGAATTTTATAGCCTACAACTTTTATAATAAATGCAAATCTCATTTAACCGATAGGAAGCCAGATATTCGCGAAAAACCGATTTTTGTGACCTTTGACCTTGAATATCTTGAGACGCGGACACGATAACGATTGTGACTTTTGAGACAACATTTAGAATGACAAAACAAAGGTTCATACCAATTTGCAGCTTATTATCTTTCATTCCGAGGTTGACCCCTTTTTTTACCTAATATGACTGGGCTATAAATAGGTAGAGGGGCGCACAAACTCTTTCGCAGACCTCATTACAAACCCGAACATACGGTAAGCTTTCGTTACAATGTTTTGAATATGAGCATCGAGGTGTAATTTATTATCCAAAATGATACCAAGGTCACGAACAGTGGATCGTCTTAATAAAGTGGTATTATCTATTGCATACGAGTAGTAAAGAACGTTTTTATTTTTAGTGAAACTTATACAGTGGCATTTAGCAATGCTCAGAAATAGCTTATTTATTTTACAATATTGAGCAAGCCTGTCGAGATCTTTTTGTAATAATTTTTTCTTTTTTTTTTTATTGCCAACGGTGGCAAACGAGCAAGCAGCACACCCGATAGTAAGTGACACTGCTTGGACCTTTGCAATACCAGGGGTACAGCCAGGCCGCTGCCTACCGTGAAGGAAATACTCTTCTTAAACCTCGTTTAAAGAAGGACATGTCATAGCGCTCGGGAAACACAGCAGCAATTAGTTCATTCCAGAGCTTGCACGTACGTGGGAGAAATGATCGCTGGAAACGCACAGTTGAAGACCATAACGTTTTCAGGTGAAATGGATGAACCCTGCTGCGATGTCGAGTGGTACGTTGGTAGAATGGTGACGGTGGTACCAAGTCAAACAGTTCCTCGGAGCACTCCCCGTGAAAGAGTCGGTAGAGTACACAGAGTGACCCAAAGTCTCTCCGCTGCTCCAGCGACTCCAATCTGTCCGTAAGATAATAATAAACAATCTTTATAATTTCGAATAGGTCTGAAAATTTTTAAGTCATCGGCGTACAACAGAAATTTTGAATTATGAAAACATATTTATATCGTTAATAAATAACACAAATAACAGTGGCCCCAGAATGGATCCTGCGGTACGCTGAAAGTGACACTGTGTACGAGAAGAGAAACCGTTAATTACTACTCTTTGGGTTCTATTAGAAATGTAAGATGTAAACCATCTTAATAAGTCACCTCGTATGCCGTTAAATGCAATCTTATGTAGCAACAACTCATGATCAACTATATCGAACGCCTTTTGGAAATCGGTATATACAGTATCTACCTGAACGCGAGAGTCCATATTATTGAACAAAGTGTCGATAAAAGCCACCAAGGTGGTTGTAGTTGATCTACGTTTCACAAAACCGTGTTGTTGCTCTATAATACAGCTGTGTAAAACGGGATACATTTTATTGTGTACTAATCGTACAAAAAGTTTCGGCATCGCAGACAATATTGATATAGGGCGGTAATTTTCGACATTAAACCTAGATTCCGTTTTGTAAACCGGTGTTATATTCGCACGCTTCCATACTTCTGGAAAAGTTCCCTCAGTAATGGATTGATTGAATATAATTTGTAAAGGTAAACAAAGATTTTCTGCAGTATTTTTCAGAAAAATTGCGGGTATACCATCAGGACCTGGTCCCTTCGACGTGTCTAAATTATTAAGTGCTTTAAGAACATCAGTAATACTAAAACGAAGTTTACTAATAATGTTACACTTGTCAGAGTATCCTACATCTACGGTAGCTTCGCAATTTGAGGTTGATGGCTCATACACAGAGTTAAAAAAATCTGAAAACAAGTTACAAATACCAGCAGGATCACACGAAGATTCATTGTGATATTTCATAGCAGAGGGGATGCCATAGTTAGATTTACGATTAGATATATATGTCCAAAAATATTTAACATTGGTGCGAATGCCCTCTTCGACAGAGTTTATATATCGGCTGTAGCAATTTTTACATTCCCTGCGGAACCTGGCTCTGTATAAGGAGAATTGTTCATAGTCAGATATATTATGATATTTTTTCCACTTAATCCAGGCTTTAGCCTTATTTCTAAACATTCGCATTAATGAAGAAGAAAACCATAACGGAAACCTATTTGCCCGGGATTTGTACAATGGAACATATGACCTTATGATACTGAAAAGTGTGTCATATAAGACATTCAACGATTCATCTACGGGTTCTCCATTTCCAATCTTATCACGCCAGCAAATCTCACTAAGCTTTTGATTTATTACTGTATAGTCAGCCTTATAATAGTTAAACTTCTGTATAGTCTTTCGGTTAATAGGGGTATAGTATACATTATATGGTATCAATACAGAAAAAGGCGGATGATATGAGTCAAGAGGTAATAAGTAATCAGCTGGTGCATATATTGAGGCTTCATTATTACTGATAACGAGGTCCAGCAACTTATTCTTAAGATTCTTAATGGTGTTATATTGGTGAGCATTAAGATAAGACATAAATATACTCAAATGATCACAAAGTAGCGAATGACCCACACAGGTATGTTTTGATGTATCATCTTCACAAATCACCCAATCAATTTCCGGCAAATTAAAATCTCCCAGCAAATAGAAACGCTCCACATTGAAACTATCAAGCAAAGGGCACATTAAGTCAAAGAATTGGGCATACACATGTTCGGGGGTTCTGGGTGGTATGTAAACAGCGCTTACAGTGCAGTTTTTACCCTTGGTAGATCCAGGCAAAATTGCAATAACAAATTCAATGTTCGAATATAAAGTACTATTAAGTTCAAAACGCACTGATCGCAAACTCTTTAGAATTGCAATAAGAACGCCACCACCATCCCTCTTATTGGTAGCTGCACGATCACGATCGCATCGGTATACGATGTAACGGGGGTCAATAAATTCATTATCACAGATTTCAAGAGTTAGCCAAGTTTCAGTTAACACTATAATATCATAACAGTTTGATAATATATTCACATATAGAAAATGTAATTTAGTGCGGATCCCTCTACAATTCTGGTAGTAAATGAGTAAATTATCAATCATTTTTGTTCACTACAACAATACAATGGAATACTAAAGCAGCACTACACAATTTCATTAGCAAATTGGCAGAACTATTTATCAGCAGATATCTAATTTTAAAATGTATCATAGAATAGACTAACAGTACAATAATCAAATTATTCTTATATAAACACACTATATTGGACACATAAAATGTAAGTGTATTGTTGTCACAGATGGCCATAGGGTAAGGACCCTGCTGGTCAAACACTTTGCCTTTGGCATTAAAATGGACCCTCTCTTCTATATTAGTTATAAAATACAAAGCATGTATATACAAATATATTATACAGGTCATGTAGATGTTTAATATCCACATATGTACAGCATAGGCATTACTAGATAGCATGGACATTATTTGCATGGTACTTGAATACAATGAGGCAAATGCAATTATGTAGTTGAGAGTAAATATAAGCAACCATTCTATAATATACTCATTAGCTTCGAGTAATGTAGGATCCTAGGCACAAATTAATAATTTTACTTTTAATATTGAAATATAGTAATACATAAATCTCAATCAAAACACTCATAAAAGCCTGCACAAAATTAGTATCAGTAATATATGATAAGCATGTTCCCTGGCACAAATTAAAAGGCACAAACAGACATATGATATTCATATTATTATATATCATGACACAAACTTTAAATATAAAATAGAAGAAAATTATAAATGGCTGCATTATATGGTAATCGATAACATAGAACATGCAATATCCAATGCACAACATATTCATCACTATAATAATTATCCTTGCACTGTAGATATTTAGCAATACACAAACCACAATGCCAGTGTTTATAGTAGCTATAGCTGTATGTAGAATATAATAATTAATAAAATAGAATGTGCATTTTCTGAAGCACATATTTACCAATAATTCAGACTTATAACATAATGTTAGCATAACACAAAGTACATTCTCAGACTTCACAGTGAAAATGAATATCTGTGTAATTGTCCATGCATACATGTACATTGGAACGGCAAGGGGAACGTGCAGCGCGGGGTGAAGACCGGAGCGCCGCGACCTGACCGTTGTCGATTCATTCCGCCATTCGTGATAACATCATTCGCATGTATTTTGTATACTCGTCATTGATTTAATATAATTTAACGTTGATATACAAGTTTTATTAATCAAACCACCTATAAGATGCTGAGAAGTATCTTAGACATTTGGCGACCGTGTAAATCAAGAACACTGCAAATTACAACGAATTCTGGTGCATTGAAGTAATAATAAAATAGCGAACGCGGCCGACGACCTTTGAAACGACGCTCATTATTGTGGAACAAGATTTGAAAAATTATTGAAGCGGATAGATGTATCTATGGAATTTTGTTGACTAAATCATTACAATGGAATTATAAGCCTACTTCTACCCTGTTTGGGCTGACTGGACATTGCGGAGCATCGCGTCAGGAAGTTTACCGAGGGAAGTAAGCCCGTTCCTATCATATTTAGTATTACCATTACCATTTCTGTACCTGTGTATATCCACTTCTCTTGTGTGATTAATATTGTTCCATTTAGGATTATTAGGAGCGTCGTGCCTGCTATCTACGACTAATTTAACGATTTATTTAATACCAATCCAAGTTATTAATATTATTAAAAAATTAATAGTTCATTATTATAGTTAGTGATCTATTATTTAGGTACGTAATTAATATAGCGTGTTGTGTCGAATTACTAAATTTATCTATAAGAACCTACCTACCAATTAATTAATCTGCCGACGCCGCCACCTAACCGTTTTACTGCAACGCTGGTTATGCATAAATATCGCATTTGCACATCTGCACCTACTTGCCATCGAATAATTTGATGTTATTGTTTGAAATTTAAGCATATACAACCTGTTTTATTTATTTATTGCCTCAAACGTCTTTATTTTACCGCATATTGCATCAAACATTTCTTTATTTTCCGCATTGCACGCTTATATGCTTCATTGCCGCGCTTCAAATAGATTGCCGAACATTTTCAGGCCATCGTCGAATAACGGTCACTACACCAACCAACATCGGTGCGCAATCGAATCAGCTGGAGAGCGGCGGCCATCCTGTTGACCTGTCGTGCCGTGTTACATGAGTGGAGCGCAGGAGACTACGGTCTACGTTGGGTTTGATGCACATTATTATTACCTAGTTCATTGTTTATTTAAAACTTAGTGATGTCGCAGAAAGATGAATCTAGTAGTGATCTAAATGAATTAATAAGGAAACGTGGTAGTATAAGAGGTCGGTTAACTAAATTATCTGAATATGTACAGGAAATGCAAAAATTAAAAATTAATGCTCTGACTAGTATAGACGTAAAAGATATTACTAAGCGCTTAGAGGGTTGTCAAGAGTTACTTAGGAAGTTTGATGACATTCAAACATCAATTGAGAGCAGTTGTAAATAGGAGGATATAGATGAGCAAATTAATTTAAGAGATTCCATTGAATCTAAATTTTATTCTGTAATGTCGGCTTTGGAAGATATCATTGAAAGGTATAAGAATGACAAGGATAAAATGTATGATGCTTGCAGCACTTATTCAAAGGCTGATTCTCATGGCGGCTTACGAACAATTAAATTACCAACGATTAAATTACCAACATTAGATGGTTCTTATTTAAAATAGCTTGAGTTTAGGGATATTTTTAAGTTCTTAATACACCTAAATTCATCAATCCCAGACATCAATAAGTTTCATTATTTAAGATCATCCCTAGAGGGTGGAGCTAACGTGGTCATTAAATCATTGGAGTTTACCTCTGATAATTATGAAATAGCTTGGGAGTTATTGTGTAATCGATAGATAATAAGAAAATTCTTATCAATAATCATCTTAAAGCGTTATTTGGTCTTGAATCGTTAACCAATGAATCTTATATACATTTGCGTCGTTTGCTAGATAATATTTCTAAGAACTTACGAGCGTTGAACACTCTAGGTCAGCCAACTGACAAGTGGGATGCGTTAATAATATTTATGGTTACAGCAAAATTAGATATAATTACTAATAGGAAATGGGAGGAGCATAAAAATAATTTGCCAGATATTCCTACGTTAGAACAATTTATTACATTTATTCGCAATCGTGCTGATATATTAGAAACAACAGCGGCCACAATGTTTAGAAATAATAAAGGAAATTACAATAAGGATGTTAGACCAAACGGTTGGCAAAATAATTTAAATAAAAATAATAATACATCTAATTTAAACTCCAATAAGAAATCTAATCAATCCATTTCCTTTGTTTCTTCTGTTGAAAACTTATGTGAACATTTATGTTTATTGTGTAGTCATCAGGGCCATCGTATTTACGAATGTGTCCAATTTAAAAACATGAATGTACAAGATAGAGTTAATGAAGCGTATTGATTAAAACTATGTTTGAATTGTTTACGGGAAGGTCATAATTCTTCTCACTGTCGTCTTAAGGGTGGTTGTAAATTCTGTAAACAAAAACATAACACTTTATTACATATTAAGAAATCACAAAATAATAATACAGATAAAACCTTACCTTCAACTTCAACTGCCACACAAGTTCAACCGTCACCAGTCTCACTGTCCGCCGTCTCCGTCAGCCAGGTTCTGTTGTGCACTGCCAGGGTAGAAGTAGTTAACAAATATAATCAACAGACTTACCTTGCTCGGGCGCTACTTGACACGGGCAGCCAATCTTCTTTCATAACGGAGAACTTGAAAAAAAAGTTGGAGATTTCGACTCGTACTGTTGAGTCCATACGTATTGCAGGTATTAATAATTTTGCATTTGACATGTCGGAGCGCTGCGATTTAATGATAAGATCGTGCGTAAATTCCTTTAATTTAGAATTAAATTGTTTAATAGTACCACAAATTACAGGACTATTACCGAGTTTGCCTCTAAATATTCAGGCCCTTCAGTTACCCGAGAATATCGAGCTTGCAGACCCAGAGTTTCATCAACCCTCCGATATTGACATTTTGTTAGGGGCTGATGTTTTTTGGCATGTTGTAGGGTCTAAGCGTATTCCATTGGGAGATGGTAAACCTGTTTTACAACATTCGCACTTAGGTTAGTTAGTCAGTGGCCCAATAGGAGAGGGTCGCACTGGACAGGTGACATGTAATTTCATGAGAGAAATTCATAATGATTTAAAACGATTTTGGGAGGTTGATGAAATTAGCACTCGTAATAATACTTTAACTGTCGAAGACAAATTATGTCGTGAACATTTTTTAGAGAATATGAAACGCCTTCCAAATGGACGATTCTCTGTTAAAATACCATTTAAGGAGGCACCCGAGGAGGCTTTTGGTGATTCTTATGTTTTAGCAAAGAAACGTTTTCTTAGCCTAGAGAAAAAGTTAAATAAAAATACTCAGCTAAAACGTATGTATGTGGAATTTATTGAAGAATATTGTAGACTTGGTCATTTAAGTGAAATAAAAAGGCCCAAGTTTGGGTATTACCTACCCCATCATGCGGTATTAAAAGAAAATAGCGAAACCACTAAGTTAAGAGTCGTTTTTGATGCGTCCGCTAAAACGACTTCAAAAAAATCCTTAAATGATATACAATACGTAGGGCCGGTGATACAGGATAATTTGCTTTCTATTTTATTAAGATTTAGAAGTAAAAAGTATGTATTAACTAGTGATATACAAAAGATGTATAGGCAAATTGAAGTTGATCCATCTCAGCGACATTTGCAGCTCATCCTATGGAGAGATGATGAAAATCAACCAATGAAGGTGTTGCAACTCAATACCTTAACGTACGGTATGGTATCTTCGCCGTTTTTAAGTACAAGATGTCTGCTACAGTTAGCTCATGAATGTGCGGATCCTACCATTTCAAATATCTTACAATCTGACATATATATAGATGATATAAGTACAGGAGGATAATCAAAAAATCAAATTAAAGCAATTTATGAGGGGGTCGCTCAAGTTTTATCTTTGGCTTGTTTTCCACTCCACAAGGTTCGTACAAATTGTCCTGAGATACTACCAGAAGAGACCACTTCTAAAACTTTAGATTTAAGCAAACATTCTACGGTTTTAGGTCTTAATTGGTCTCCTTCATCAGACACGTTGCAATTTGCTGTAGACATGGACAAGAATAAAATAATTACAAAGCGTACAATTATATCATTAACTTGTAAAATTTTTGATCCATTAGGGTTACTCTGTCCGTGTATAATAAAAGCAAAAATTATGGCTTGCAAAGTTGGACTGGGATGACCAGGTGCCACCTGCAATCGCCAATAATTGGCAAAAAATTGCAAAAAATATTAATATTCTTTCTAAATTAATTTTACCAAGAAATGTTTTGTCTGATTGTCCATCTTCTGTAGAGTTGCACTGTTTTGTTGACGCATCACAGGAGGCATATGGTGCATGTGTCTATCTACGCTCAGTTGACAATAAAAATGTCACAGTTAGATTGTTATGTGCAAAGGCGAGAGTAGCGCCGTTGAAGGCAATGACAATACCTCGCTTGGAGCTGTGTGCTGCTCTTCTGGGTGCGCGGTTGTGTTTTAATAAGGTCTTGGAGTCAATTAAGTATCACAAGATATCCAAAAACATAATATGGACAGACTCGACCGTGGTACTCGATTGCATTAAGGCACAGCCACAGCTTTTAAAGACCTTTGTGGCAAACCGAGTAATTGAAATCGGCGAGCTCACACGAGGCTATTCGTGGAGACATGTTCCCACGGAAAAGAATCCTGCTGATTTGGCGTCCAGGGGTGTAGATCCTCAACACCTAGAATCTGCTTCCTTGTGGTGGGAAGGACCCTCCTTCTTGAAGGAGGAGTCTGCAGCTTGGCCGGAGCAAGTAGTTAAGTCTGTTGATTTCCCTGAATTGAAGGTACATTTGCAGACAGGGTTAGATGACAATGTCAGTAGGAACCTCATAATTAATTTTGACAGTTATTCTAATTATAATAAGTTACTCCGGATGTTTGCTTACACATTACGATTTTTATATAATTGTAAAACGAAAAATAAACGTTTATATGATGTACTACAGACGGAAGAAATAACGAAGTCAAGAATGACTATTATTAAATTATGTCAACGTGAATCCTTTGAGGCAGAAATACAGGCCTTAACAAGGGGTTCACGGTTGCCTAATAAACCTAAAATCTTATCATTAAATCCTTTCCTCGATTCTGAAGGAATGTTAAGAGTAGGGGGTCGACTCGCAAACTCTTAGTTTTAATTTCGATAAGAAACATCCTCTTATATTGGATGGCTTACATAGATTTACATTATTATTAATGCAGTACGAACATAGGCATTTATTTCATGCAGGGCCACAATTGTTACTGGCTTCTGTACGTGAAATGTATTGGCCTATTGGTGGAAGGCACTTGACACGAAAAATATATAAACAGTGTGTTATCTGTGCTCGTTTCCGTGGTAAGTCTATACAACCAAAAATGGGTAACTTACCTTCAGCAAGGACAAATTGTACGTTTCCTTTTTATTCGACAGGTACTGATTTCGCTGGACCGTTTCTTATAGCTAGTAAAAAGGGAAGAGGTAATCGTAATAGTAAATCGTACCTCTGTCTATTTGTGTGTCTCGGCACTCGAGCAGTGCACTTGGAGTTGGTTAACGATTTAAGTAACCAAGCGTTTCTCCTATGTTTACGTCGTTTCGTTTCGCGACGAGGTAAGCCCCACGAAATCTATTGTGACAATGGCACGAATTTCGTCGGTGCTAACAATGAACTGGGTAGGGTCTTGCGCTCCAGTCATCATTCAGTTGTTGATGTCGCGAAGGAATATCTTTTAAGTTTAGTCCTGCCGGCTCACCACATTTTGGTGGAATCTGGGAGGGTGGCGTAAAGGCAGCCAAGTTCCATTTAAAAAGAATAGCATCTAATGTCTCCTTAACTTTTGAAGAATTGACAACTTTATTCACACAAATAGAAGCCATCCTTAACTCTCGGCCTCTATCCACTCTATTTTCTGACCCTTTTGACCTAAATCCATTAACCTCCGGGCACTTTCTGATCGGCCGACCACTGACGTCGATACCCTCCTTTGCAGGAGGGGACTGCAGAATCAAGTACAATCTTATAGAGAAGCTGCGCCTAGAATTCTGGAATAGATGGCGCAAAGAATTTGTAGCGGAGTTACAACAGCGCAGTAAATGGAAAACTGGCACTGTTGATCCACAGATTGGTGATTTAGTTATAATAAAGGACCAGAATCTACCTCCACAACGTTGGCGTCTAGGTCGCATAACTCGTCTACACGTGGGTGCTGATAAGATTTGCAGAGTTGTCGACATCTATACGTCGAAAGGGACCATCCGCAGAGCTCTTCATTACATCGTGCGCCTGCCAACCTGCGAGGAGCCTGAGTAACTTCTTGAAAACTAAGTCTTTCAAGGGGGGGAGTATGTCCATGCATACATGTACATCGGAACGGCAAGGGGAACGTGCAGCGCGGGGTGAAGACCGGAGCGCCGTGACCTGACCGTTGTCGATTCATTCCGCCATTCGTGATAACATCATTCGCATGTATTTTGTATACTCGTCATTGATTTAATATAATTTAACGTCGATATACAAGTTTTATTAATCAAACCACCCATAAGACGCTGAGAAGTATCTTAGACAGTAATACAAAATAGTATAAATACCTTCAGACACATTTCTTCCAGGGAAACAATTTTGTACTTAAATAAATATAGTATATAAGTATTATAAACAAAATTACAATCAATAGCAGAATATGAACTTGGCAAATTAAATATAACAAATATTATAGCGTTGTAAATATATTCACAATGTATTATTGAATATGTAACTACCTCCAATTATTTCCCTTATGTGGTTCATTATATACTGCCAGCAAGATATAAGGGATACAGCAGTATACATGCAATATCTTGATAACAGACTATCAATATGCATTATCAGCAGAGACAATATAAGATTTCATTTGTAAAGCAGAGTTGGCCCTAATTTTAGCAACATCTTGTAAAGATTTAATAGCAATAGATTGACAGCCTTCTTTCTCACGGGCAAGTATGGTCCCATGCTTCCCATAGAAACTTATAATTACACTTCCTGGCTACTTCTCGACACTCCCTGAACAACTGTTTATTCTTGAGGGTCAGATGTTCATGCATATAGATGGGTGAAGATGTACCCGAAATACCCAGCGATGCAGTAGTGAGGCCCTTATTTAAACGATAAGCACTGAGAACATTATCACGCAGTAATCGAGATGACAGTTTCACAATAATATTCTTAGGTTTTTCATGATCTCGATGTGCACGAGGAACACGGTGAATTGATATTATGTCTGCTTGCCCAATACTGCACTTAATTATAGATGCAATATTTTCCATTATTGTAAGTAAATTTTCAGTACGCCGTTCAGGAATATTAGATATTTCGATGTTACAATTTCGAGCATTCTGCTCTAAAGAATCAATCTTACCCACAAGTTCGGCAATGGTGTGATGTGAGTTCAATGGTGTAATGTGAGTCTTTCTTAGGTCTTTATTAATGTTATCAACTTCCTTAGAAAGTGCCACATAATCATCGCTAACAAATTGTACCAATTTCTTGAGAGAATCCATATCTTGTGTAAGAGAATCATATTTGATATCCAAGTCAGATACGCGTTGTTTTATTAGTGATTGTTCGGCGTGAATGGTGTGCAGTTCATTTTTTATTTCGGATGTAATTTCAGAACATTATCACATATCTTTGATATATTGTTCTCCAAAATATATCTCCATTCATTAAGTTGGTTCTTGAATTCTGTAGACAGTTCGCTGACCGCATGTGACCACTCCATTTCAGGTTGTTTACGTTTACGTAATGACGTATTCTGGTCACTCCTGGGTGTAGATATTAGGCTGAGATCCGTATCAGAATGGAATTTATTATTTGGTGAGCGAATCATTGCAGTATTAAGGCTGGGACCACTCATTGATTTGAGGACGCCAATGTAACAAACACTATCTGTTCGCGGCCTTATTGAAGGAGTCGAAAACGCACAATACAAATTACAAACATCCATTAACAACAATTCGGAAGTGTTATATTACACAAAACTGTCATTAAATTGATCAAATAGCACAAACAAAACTGTAAAATATTGAATTTCGAATACGTGACCACCAATTGACATGTTCACGCCGCCATATTGTTGACGGAAGAGGGTGATTTTCTCGTTCATGTTTCCTTTTTAAAGTTTTTTGCAACTTTCGTGTAGCAGTTACGTCGATGGCGCTTATTATCATATTTTGCGACGTTATTAGATCACTTAAATTGTTCTTGTTTAGGTACCTTTTTATCCTTAGGACAAATACATTGAGCAAATTCTTTGCACTTGCATGCTGAAATATCGAAAAGCATTTTACCGCTTTGGCGAAAACTTTGTAACTTCTCCGGGGAGAGCCTTTTGATAGACTTCAGTAAGTTTTTACACTTTAAATGATATGCTTTCAACATTTGAAATAGACGCAGTTTGCCATATATTTTCAATCCTGGATATCACTGTATCTGCTATCTCCGAGAAAATAGGTTCTTTTGCAGTTTCTAATTGTAATTTCAATTGATGTCTCGTCCATTCATAGTACTTCATTGCATCTTCGTAAGTAGGTAGATCGTTTCCTTTTAACTCGCAAATTTCACCAAAAAGCGGACATTTAAAAGCACTCCGAGTTGTCTGCATGGTTGCAGCGTAAGAAAACCGATATTTAGCGTGAAAATCTCGTGCGACCGATTCGAGCTAAGAACAATAGAGCACTGAGGCGACGCGCGTATCAAATTATTGGTGTGTGCTGTATGTAATTTTTGGTTTAACTATGTATACAGATTTATGTAATATTATTTTTTGCTATAATATATGTATCTTTGTGTATATATCTAGGTATATATGTCTTTATTAACTATTTCTTTAAATGGATGACCAGGTAAATAAGCAAACACTTTTAGGAGCAATCAAATTATTTAATCGGCATGAGCATTTAAGGGCACTTAAATAATCTACCACCGGATCGGAACGCGGCCTCAAACTGAGAAGATCCGGCAAGAAACTCAGCGGGCAGTCTTTTTCTTTAATCTTTTAATTTAATCTTTTAAATATACATAATTTTATGCTCCGTACAACATATATGGTATTAGTTACAGTGTGATGCAATACATCTTGTAATAGATAACCAGACAAGATTAATAACTACATAAAATACAACATTAGAGCTTAGATGTTAGCTAGTTTTAATGGCTAGTTTTAATCTAACCTCACTTCTATTTAAAATGGTTATATATTAATACCATTACATAATTCCCTTATTATATTGGTATATGAAGCATAGTAGTGAAGACCTGTTATTGGCTTTATGTATCTTAAATATGTTTTTCTAGATTTTCATTACTTTTAAGCTGTTGGTCTCCCGATAAATAAATAATAAAATAAAAAATATGTAAACACATATACACAACATACCAATTCCGACCTAATTCTGTTTTTAATGGATCAACTTATAAGAACATACTCAATTTGTATTCAAATCAAGTATATATAACCTTTGCTTTACGTTAACAGTTATAAAACCATTTTAAAAGAATAACAAGTACAAGAACAAGCTATCAGTAAAATACACTATCGAATTACTTAACTTTTTGTGTACAAATCAATAGCTCCGCACGGCTCGCTGGTCGGGGAAACACTGTCTCGATCGTATCGTATTTGTTTGCTCGCCACCCTGTAAGGGGTGGGAGAAGCAGTTCCAGGGCCTATGCCCTCTGCCTGCGGCGTCTGTCTCCGCGACTGAATAGTCGCGTGTCCTTGGGTTTAAGTTCCCTCCGTCCCCTCCACTCTTCACCCCCGAATGGCGGTCAGCCCGAGCCGGATGAGATCCCCGGTAGCCCCGGGGGAGGTCCAGCTCCGAGCGACCAGCGACATATGGGGGACTACTCGTGTGAGGGACGGCAGGTTATGACTTCTGTAGCTGGTGGCGGTTGAAGTGTTCTGGTGCGAAGAACATGGTCTCGCGCCGGGACCGGTGCCCTCATGCATGATGTGCCTATTACAAGTAATACGCACAGATTGCAAGAGGACAGCGGCCACGGGGCGGGTCTCACAGATTCCTCCAGCCGGTGTTGAGTCGGCTAGGAATGGCCTCGTTGGGTTGACGGGGCCGGTGGAGTGGAAGGATAGGGGAAGAGGAATGTACTGATGAAGTCAGGTGCTCTAGAGCGCCTGGTTGGAAGAAGAAAAGTCTGGGCATGGATCCTCGGCGAAGTCCCGTGGGTAGGGTTTTTCGCCGGGGTGAAGGTCTGGCGGGCGCGCGTGAAGTGGGGCGATGCCCCTGATGTGATCCCGCTCAGAGGCATCGGCGCGCTGAAAGAGGTTGTTAGCTAGAAGGCGAGAGAACTCCAAGAGGCTCTACATGCGGAGGTCTTTATGGATGGTGTGGTTGCTAACATAGTGGTGGGCTGCGAGGATTGTTCGCAGAGTCAGGTTTTGTTGGGCCTGCAAGCGGATTTGGCTGGGCACAGAAATTAGCCCGTACCAAGCCGGGGCTGCATATGTAAGCTGGGAGCGAATATAAATTTTGAACACCCCCAGATTAGTGCGGACTGGGAGGCGAGAGGAGAGAATGGGGCGTAGTAAGCCGCGAGCGACTCTTGATTTCCCAATTAGGGACTGGACTGTAACTGAATGAACTGGATGGTAACTCCGAGGTACTTGCAGTGCCTGCGCCATGGAATGGTTTGGCCCTGCAGTTTGAGTGGTGGTGGGAAATTGGGGCTCTTACATATGGTCATTGCTTGGGTTTTCCCCACATTTACCCTAAGCCGCCACTGGTTAAACCATGCTGGTAGAAGGTCTAGCACTCTCTGCATCTTTTTGGCGGCGTGCGCCGACTTGATGCTAGAGGTGACGTACGCCACGTCATCGGCGAAGAGTGCTAGATCGGCCTCAGGGGTTACGGGTACGTCATTTGTGAATAGGGCGTACAGAGAGAGTGAAAGGCAGCTGCCTTGGGGGACTCCCGCTGAGGCTTTCTTTATTGGGGACAAATCGTTGTCCACCACCACTCGAAAAGTCCTGTCGTGAAGGAAGGAGGAGACCACCCTCACGATGCGACGGGGTGTCGGTGTTCTTGACAGCTTAAGCAGTAGACCGTCGTGCCATACCCAGTCGAATGCTTTTTCGATGTCGAGGAATACTGCTACGGCGTGCTCATTTCTGTTCAGAGTCGCCGTCATCCTGTGCAGTATCCTCGACAACTGGAGTGTGGTGCTGTGTTCAGACCTAAACCCGAATTGCTCCGGTCTGGGTGTGATGAATGGAATCATTCTGCGTAGAAGCAGCTTTTCGAAAACCTTCGATAAGTTGGAGAGCAGCGTAATTGGCCGATAGCTCTCGGGGAGGAGCACGTTCTTCCCCTGCTTGGGCAGCATGATAATCTTGCCTTCTTTCCAGGCTTCCGGGAACACTCCCACCCGGGGGATCCCCGTGAATAGTCTGGCTATTGCGGCGATGGTTTTCCGAGGTAGATGGCGGAGGGCTGGGTTGTTAATCCCGTCGGGGCCCGGGGCCTTTCTGGGCTTCAGTTTTTTGATCATGCTGCCCACCTCGCTAGGCGCGAGCACGATCGGCTCCTCATCCGGAGCCATTGGAGCTGATAACGAGGTCTGAAGGGCTCGAATGTCGCTGTCTATTTCGGCTGCTGACTCTTGGTCCATTTCTAGAGGCGGGTTAGGCCTGAACAGTTGCTCCAGGTAATCCGCAAATATTTCGGCTCGGTCTACTGCTCTGTACCTGTGGGTCCCGTCGCCGTGGATCAGGGGACGCATCGGAACTGAGGAGTTGGTGAGGCGGCGGCAAAGTCTGTGCAGCGAGTTCCAGTCGCCGTTGGAGTCTTCAATAGTGCGGTCCCAGTTCGCGGTGGTCAGGTCCTGCAACTCGGCATTTACTCTCTCTGCAAGCCGGTTGAGATCGAACTTAAGTGATTTGCATCTCGTTGTCTGCCACTGTTTACGGAGCTTCCGCTTCTTTTTTAAAAGCTCTCTTAGATTGTATGGAAGCGGTGGGAGCTTCCCTCTGTGGTTGACTGGAATCTTGGCCGTTGTTAAGGCTTGAGAAATAGCCGTAGTGATCTCAGCGGTGAGGAGATTTATGTTGGCTGCAGAGCTAACTGGCCGAGTTGGGGTGGTGGTCTCCAAAGCCTCCTTGAAAGTGGTCCAGTCAATAATGTGACGTGGCGCTGAAGGGGAGATCTCGGAAGGCTGCTCCTGGATAGTAACAAGCACTGGTTGGTGATCGGACACCATATGGTAATCCAGCACTGTCTGGGTGACTTGGCAGTCAATGTCATTTAGGACGAGGATGTCCAACACATCAGGGGAGTGGGTGGGGATGTCCGGGTAGTGCGTTGGTACCTCCGGCCCCATGACCATATACCCCCGGGAATCTGCGAGCAGGTGTAGTTGTACACCCGATGGGTTCTGTGTGGCCGCGTTCCATGCCGGGTGTTTGCAGTTTAAGTCCCCCGCGATGATGGTACTCGTGGGGGACTCTAACAAGGAGGAGATATCTGCTGTGTTTAACACGACTGGGGCAGGTGGCTTGTAGGCCGCAAACAACCGAAGAGGGTTGTTGCCCAAAAGAATCTCCACGCCCAAGGCGTAGATAGAAGTTAGCTGCGGGGTGGGAACGGGTTGGTGTACGACACGTCTCTTGATGAGGACTGCCAAGCCCCTGTAGCGGATTGAGTGCGAAGAGATCTCGTCCTTCCTGTAGACGAGATACCCTGGGAATTTTATTCGGTCCGCAGGACCCAGGTGTGTCTCGCTAACTAGCGCCACGTCAATTTTTTGCTCCTGCAGAAGGAGGCGGAATAGGGTGACCTTTCCCTTTAGGCCACGGGCGTTCCAGTGAAATATCCGTAATTCACCCGCGAATGAGAAGGCCGATAATATTCTGTACGTTAGTGGCCATAATGTTTATCAGGTGATCACTAACATTCTCCTGTTCCATTGCAATCAGCATGGTGTGGAGGGACTCAATAACCGTGCGCAATATGGTAGCTCCCTTCGAAGCTGTGGGTGGGCGCGCGGGTGGTACAATCCTTGCCTTCTTTTTCTTCGGCGGTTGGGTTTCTCTTTCGCTGGGTGCAGCGTAGGTGGGAGCTGCTGAGGTGGGTCTGCTTTCAGCGGTCTGTGCCCTGGAAGGCGGCCGCATAATTGACCTAGTTGGCCCTTTTCGGGGCGGTCTCTCGTCTTCCGAAGGGGGGGCAGAGGAGTCTGTAACCATTTTGGTCTTGCTTCTCTTCTTTTTCCGCCTCTTAGGTAGTGGAGCTCCCCGCTCGGTAGGATTATTTGCGTCAGCCATTAAAGTGTTTCCCTGGGAGGCCTCGCCCATGGGATGGGGGCGAACTGCTGACTGTTCGCGCGCTGTCTTGGGTTGTCTGTCCCTTGAAAGGGAAGTAATGCCCGCCCTGCGGTTTATGGCCTCTTTTTTGAATACCGGGCAGTTTATATGGTTGGCTGGGTGGGGGCCCCCGCAATTTGCGCAGGTTGGGGGGTCCTCTCTTGGCCTTGGGCAATCTCTTGCCGCGTGCTCGCCCCCGCATCTGACGCACGCGGGGGGGCGGTGGCACTGGAAGCTGGAGTGTCTAAATCTTTGGCACCTATGGCATTGAGCAGGCTTCCGTTTACCCCGCCAGGCCGCCACCTTGACCCCTGGGATATTCATGAGCTCGGTAATGCCATAGATAGCTGGAAGTGTATTAGCTTCTCTTTTGACCGTGGCGAAAAGTATACAGCCTGTTCTTTCGCCACGGGCGCGTACTGGTCTCACGTACTCCGGGGAAAATCCCAGGAGTCGTAGTTCTTCCTCTACGTCCTCTGGTTGGACGTCATGCGGGAGACCGCGTATGGCCACCTTTAGACTGCGCTCCTCAGGCAGCGAATACGCGAACCAGCTGATCCTCTCAGTCTTCTCCAGGTCCGTCAGGTACCTTTGGACCAGCCGGTACTCTTCCTCGTCCTTAGGGGAAAAACGTATCCCCTTCCCATAGGGGCGTGCGTAGGCAGTTCTGCCGATGAGCTTTTTGATCTCCCGCAGGTGGTGAGCCCAGTTGGGAAAGTTTTCTACTATGAGAGGTGGGAGTCTGTTCTTTCTAGAGAGCTCTGGCTCACTCACCTGCGCCGCCCCTGTGGTAGTCGCGGGGGCGGGGGCGCGAGTATTGGCGGCTGCTGTAGTCGAGTACGTGGCCGTCGAAGCAGAAGCCGCAGCTGCGGCATAGGTTGTCGGCTGGCGCGAGGCTAAAGGACGAGAGGAGGAGTCCTCCGCACAGCTCCTCTTGGCTCTAGCCTGATCCTCCTCGTCTGTGCTGCGCCTACTCCTGTGGCGGTTGGCTGAGTGGCACTCGGAGGCTGAGGAGGAAGCATTGGAAGCGGTTTTTATTTTGGGCTTTTTGCGTTGAATATGGATGGTGATGTCAGCAGGGTCGACGTAGTGTGGCTGGCGGCCAGAATCGTGGCCGGCTGCGTCAGAGTCTGGCGCCGCTGATGAGTCTGATCGCTCGCAAGAGCTGTCTACTTGACTTGCCCTATGGTAGCGAGCCCGTGGCTCTCTGGGAGCTTCAAGGCTATCCCTCACACCAGCTTTGATACAAGGGGTGGGGGGGGCGAGCGTTTTGGTTTGGGCGGCAATTCAGAGAGAGTTACAGTCGAGGTGTACGCCTGTATGTAGTCAGGTTCGTACCTGCGACTGGACGCGGTTTCGGAAATTTCCCCTGCTTCAAGAGGGGAGGGGTGAGCTTCCCCTGGCGAGCGGCGATGGCGCGCTGGGTCGAAAGACTCTCCTAAGGCAGCTGAATGCGTCCCCTCAAGCGCGACATAGGGTGTCGCAAAGGGTGACGCGACAGGCTTTACTATAGGGGAGGCTTGGGAAGCCTCCACTGGGGTTGCGACAAAGGTCGCGATCGGTTTCGGTCTATAAACCGGGTATTCAACAGCTGGTGTTACCACGCTGGTCTGTTGCAAATATTCCACTGAGCTGGATTGATGCGTCGTCACTGCTGGTTCGTTTTGAGCGGCTTGGGACGACGTAGTGGGTGCGACACGGCGAATTTCCGAGGGTGTCGCATAGGGTGTCGCGACCGGAATTGCGGATTTTTTCGCGTATTGTGAGCGTGGGAGGTCCACCGGGGTAGCGACTAACGGCGCAACCGGTTGCGGATGATAAATTGGGTAGGCAGACGCTAGCGATTCCACGCTGGTCTGTCTTGATATCGGAGCGGCTGGTACCTCGCGGGGCGCTCTTGTTGACGTGCGAGGAGACGACTTTCGCGTAGGTTGGGGCGCGACCGGGGTTGCGGTAGTGATGCCATGTACCGCGGTAGGTGCGGTGGGGGGAGGCATGTTGCGTGCGATCCTCCCGCTTGTTTCGCTGCTAGTGCGTGGGCGATGAGCCGAGGATGGCACTATATATGTAGCGTCGGTGCTGCTCGCGGACGAGTCGCGAACTATTTTAGTACGCGAACTCTCCGCTGTGGCGCTAGTGGCGCTCGATGCACTTTCTAGTGATCGGCGTTGCTGGTGGCTGCTTATTGGTCCTCCTGGGAAGGGGAGCGGACTCTTGGGCCGCGTCTTCATAATGGAGGGCGCGGGCGGCTGCGGTTTTTGGCCCTTAGAAGGGCCTTTTTTCATGTTTGCGATTGCAAAGGATACAGTTGGGTGAGTTTCTTCGCGATCTCAACGCGAGGCGGGGCTCTTGGCGCGCGACGACAAGCCCCCGGTGTGCACGCTGACGACGATCGCCAACGTAGACACCGGAGCAGGCGACGCACAGGAGATCCGGGCGAAATACACTGTTGCACTACACTGGTATAACGAAATTCAGGCCAAATTGATTTAGACTGTGATCTTTGTTAGTCATGATTACAAATACAGTATTTATTATTACAAGCCCTTTTTACATGTTTAAAAGACTTTCCGTGATGAGAAACAACATAATAGAAATATACAATTAAAAATAATTGATAAAGACTTAAAAATGAGACACACACATATTAACTTTAATATATTTGTGCCAATAATCTAAGACGGTCATACTGACAAGTACTTCGCTCTCGAAGTACATTACATTGCAAATTGTGATTGTTCACTTTTTTATTTATTTATTTTTTTATATATTTTTTTTTATTTTATCAATGTTTACCAGATGCCTAGAGGTGTCAAGCCCCCTCCACCCGCTGCTTGTGGGATAGACTTGCACCAAGCAAAAGGTTGACCAGCGGAAACAATTTCTTTCTTTTTTATCTTTATTTACCAGTTGCCTAGAGGTGTCAAACCCCTTCCACCCGCTGTTTGTGGGATAGACTTGCACCAAGCAAAAGGTTGACAAGCGGAAACAATTTCTTTTTTTATCTTTATTTACCAGTTGCCTAGAGGTGTCAAGCCCCCTCCACCCGCTGCTTGTGGGATAGACTTGCACCAAGCAAAAGGTCGCCCAGCGGATTTCATTTTGTTAACAATCACAATCCTTGCATATTAAATTCCAAATTATAGTTATCTCAAAATCAATAAGTCACCGTCAACTAATTGCCAATTAATCAATATGATTTTTGTTAATTATGATTACAAATGTATCTATTATTTGTAAGTCTTTTTACAACATTTAAAAGAGTTTCCCTAATGAGAAATAACACATGATAGAAATATACAATTTAAAATAATTGTTTGTACTTAAAAATGAACTCAACTTTGTTTTAATATATTTATGCCAATAATTTAACACGGCCAGACCGACCGATACCTCGCTCTCGAAGTATCATTTTGTTTTTTTTTTTATTTAGGATCTTTGGCCTTGCCATACAAGCACCTATCACCCGCTGCATAGTGAATTTCAGTGAAATATCAGGGCAAAGATCGACCAGCGTATATTCTGTGACCTCTGACCTTGACATATTAACCCTATCACCCGCCGCAGTATGATATTCAGGTTAACACCAGATCAGAAGCCGACCAGCGGTAAAATATTAAATATGTGTATGACTACCATCATGATTAAATTATAATTCTCTTTTCTTTTTATTATTATTCATATATAATGAATGATCATTTCATACATAATCTTCATTAGGTAACATTATTTACTTCTCATATATTAATTACCTTTTTCTAATCATACATTGTTGCATTTTCTTCTACCTATTCGCCTGGCGAAAATAACTATAATATAGTAGCTATAAGATTCCCTAAATTATTCTAGCCTTGAAATGAAAATCGATCATTTTCCAATTCTGCTAGTATTTCAAAAGGGGCATTAAATTTTGGCTCTAATTTCTCATGACGTTTATGATCTTGGCTTACGTATACCATGTCATGTCATTGTCAGTACCAGTATGTCCGGCAGCATCGAAACGGTTTTTAAATTTATCAGCTATTTGCTTAAGGCGTCGTTGGGCTAAATCTTGATCAATATTTTTGCACCAATTGTGTATTAACTTCTTTACATATTAAAAGTCTAAATGGGAAAAACCCTGTAGATTTGTATTAAGGGTTCCAAAGCATGTTCGGCCATTCTGCAATATTACTAATACGACGATGTACGTACAACGTACTTAGCATATTTATTACTGTAGGAGGCCCTGTTTCAGACCATGGTGGCCCTTGCATTTGACTGAACAGTAAGATAATTACGAATCTAAAACTATCATTACTGGGCTAATTTACAACGGCCAAACCGTGTACTAAACAGAAATAACCTTATTTGTATTTAGTATGATCTCGCGATTACACCACACGTATTATAGCGATATTCGAAAACGGCTATCCACATCGGCATTGACATCAACTAGACGACTAGTAGCCGCCGCCAGAAATAGCTCTATAATTTAACTTTTCCTAATTTTTAATAATTTAATTTAAGGACCTATAATAAACGCAAAGCCTATCGTTGATTTTTAACGAGGATTACAAGACTTAAATATCAATAACATAATTGAGATTTGGTCATTCGATTTGGTTGTTGTCGTTTGTTTTCTTTGGAGGTTTACCTGGGCAATATTATAAGCGAAGGTGTTGTCGCTTCTCGCTTTGCCTGGGGCGCCTTTAGCAATATGCTACTGAGGCTCTTGCTAACCTATCCCATTTCTGTCGTATTGTACACTCCTGGCTATATACTGCGTGTCTAGTGTCTAGGTGCCCAGCGTTCTTGCAGTTGATACATGTGGGCGGATGTTCTGCCAACTTTTGAGGACACTGCTCGAAGATGCTGGCCACCGCAGTAGTGGCACAGGTTTTCTTCCCTTTTGCAATTCTTTCGCCCATGGCCATATTCTAAGCATCTGGAGCATTGCAAGAGAAGCGTCTGGTCTTCGACTTTTAGCTTTTGACAGTCCACGTAGAGCCTGCCCGCCTCTGTCATTTTTTGCCACATTTTTGGTGAAACTTTAAGAACTACGTGGCTCAGAAGAGGGTTCCTCGCTTTTCTTCGATATCGCTTCTTCTCCTCTACTTCCATTTCCTCTGCGGTCAGACCCTCGAGCAGGTGTCTGTTTTGGTTAGCTATTGCCTCTTTTACTTCCGTTTCGGTGATCTAGCTCATGATGTTTTTTATTAGGACCAGAGGGTTTTTGGTTTTGGCTTCTTCTATTCTAAGGTCTTTGTTGCTTTTTAATTTGTCTGCTGTTTGACTCATCTCCGCTTTGGAGGCGCAGCTGATGACTATCTTGCCATTTCTAATTTTCCTTAGTCCTTCGATTCTTAGTCCGGTTTCACTGGCTTTCAGCGTATTTTGTACTTTTTTGAGGGTGTCTTCATGGGTTGGTGTTTCCATAGTACTAGTGACTATCATGTTATGTTTTGTTTCACCTTGTGAGTCTTGTGGAGCTTTTGCCACCATCTCAGCATAGGTTGGGGCGTTTTCTTTCAGCACTGTGATTTGCCTTTGTATGTCTAGTGTGACTTTCTTTACTTCTTTTATATCGTCTGTCCATATTTTACTATTCCGCTCTACCCCTTCTCGTAAAAAGCCCATTTTAACAATTTTTTTCCCCAGTGCGTCCATTTCTAATTTATGTTCTACTAAAAATTTTTTATGTTCTTCTATTTTGTCTATTAATTTTGATTGTTCTAGTTTTGTATCTAGTGTATTTTCTGTGTCTGGTTTTAGTTTGGGTGTTTTTTCTTTTTCTCCTATTTGCTCGCCAGTTCCTGAATCCATATTCTTTATTATGTTTTTTAACTTGCTTAGGGCTGTAGAAATACGATTTTTGACATCTGTCTTAAGGTTTTTAAAAATGCCTAGCTGTTCTGTAGCTTCACCGATACAGCTGTAAGCCTCCTTTATTAAGTTTTTGTTTTGTACCGGAAAGATGCTTTTGGTTGTGTTAATATTGTTGTTGGGCGTGGACTGTGTTACTGGGTTTCCAGGCCATATGCCTTTGGTTGCATATTTCATATGTTTGCCCCTTACTTCGATGCTGTTTATCATTTCCCTGGTTGATTGATTTGATGTGTGTGATGTTTCTGTGTTGCCCACTGGGGAGGTGTTTTTGTTTTGTTGAATAGTGGTTCGAGATGCTTTAAGTGTTGTTGTTTTTGGTGATGTTTGTATGAATGTTGTGTCTGAGCTTGTGGTAGGTTTGGGTGCGGTTTTGTTTGACGTGATTGTGTGTGAAGTGTATGTTGGTTCTTTGTTCTGTTGTTGTTCGTTCTTTGTTCTGTTGTTCCGAGCCCAACAGTGGGACGTATATGGGCTGAGATGATGATAATCACTAAAAGCTATGTTATCTTTCCAGATATGTGATAGTAATTACATGATAACTAATGTAAATGCAAAATTTGGAGGAGCTAACCATGACTCATTTATTTGGGAAAACAGTCAAGCCAATGAGTACATGCAGAGCCTTCATAGGAACGGTGAAACTGTGTGAAATAATGAAGAAACACAATGACTTTGTAAAGAAATTAAAGGTGTTTTTACTAAGAAAATGTTACTACAGTGTCAATGATTATTTAAATGATATCATCTAACTAGGTGTAGGTATAAAAACATCCACATGTAAATTAATAATTAATTTTAATAATAACAATAATCAAATAATAATATTTCTATTAAATTGCATATATGTAAAAGTATCATAAAAATATAACAATTTATAAAAATGTTCCTCTCTTCTACTGTTGCCCTGCCCTACAGGGTCCATAATTGTTACATGATTTAGTTGTTAAGACTTTATATACATTATGGAGTGCAATAAAGTTTGAAATTGAAAATTGAAATCAAATCATTTATTCTGCATAGGCCCCTTGAGGGCACTTCATCTCATCATCTCAGCCCATATACGTCCCACTGTTGGGCTCGGCCCTCCTCTATAATGGAAGGGTAATTGACCTACTATACCACGCTGGTCGGAGGTGTTGGTATAGGGTTTTATTTCGAGTTTTCTTTCTCTCGCATAGATGTTATATGCGTTTTATATCCCTTAGTCGTCTCGTACGATCACCCACGGGTAAGATAGGGGGTGGTGAATTGTATTCTTACTCCGTCACCACACGGATAAGGGCACTTACATATTGTCAAATTTATACATTGTTTGAATATAATACAATATCTACCACCGGATCGGAACGCAGCCACAAGCTGAGAAGATCGGCAAGAAATTCAGCGGGCTGTCATTGTTTATCATCTTTTGAATACAGTTACGTATACAACATACAGTCTTAGCTCCAGTGTGATGCCCTTCGAGATGGGATATAACTATTTTTATTTTAAATTTAGTTTTACAAATAAAAAAGGAAAGGAAATCATGGTTGGACCAGATCCCACAAGCAGCACCCGATCACGAATTAACTACTAGAGCAGCCATCACTCCCCTCAACCACATTGGAGGGAAGGGAGTGTTATAACGGGGTTTATTTTAATTTTTTTCTTATATCGAGTGCTTTTTGGCTATTTCCTTCCATTACTCCTGCACCCGGAGCTCTATAGCCCTCAGTCGTAAGCGCTCCCTCTCATTTTCTTGTTCCTGCCTGTGTTTTTCATACAGGAATTTACACCAATCTTCATCAGACTGCTGAAATGCCTGATGAGCCATTTCAACTGTTAGAGCGTTTAGATTTTGTAAACGCTTGCAGAAACAGTGTAGAAATAAATCGATTAAAAATATAGAATATAGTTTAATACGTTATTGTACAAAGGTAATAATAATTTGCATTGACTTGACACACCGACAGAATTTTTATACAATATTCAAAAATATTCCTTTTTCTTATTTTCCTTTCTTTACTGCCAGCTTTACTTATAGGCATTACATCGACCTACAAAGAGGTTGCACCTCAACATCAACAGCCGTTTTCGGTCTTAGATGTCGTCGTGGGCACCTGCGAATCCGCCCCGGTGCCATGCGCCGACGTTGAGGAGTGGTTTGTCCAACGGAAGCAGGTCTTGATGGATATGAAGAGACAGGGCGTCTAACAGTTGATGGTCCTGGCTCATTCCTTTCTGCTATAACAATATTTGAAAGAGATTAGACCTACATTTTTTAAGTAAATTACTAAGTCCTTGTGTTGAGAGTGATGAGATTATTAGGAGATTTAATAATATACACAAAAATACAGTTAAATTGATAATATCCTACTCTTTCACTGCATTCACTTCAGCCGACCAATTTTAAGTAACAAAGTTAGATAAATATTAACAAGGAGTCATCATCATCTTGCTCTTATCCCAATTACTTGGAGTCGACGCAATATGTCATCTGTTTTGACATATTGCAAAAAGTTTCGGCAATGACTTTTATGACCGGCCACCTGCCTGACGTCAACCCTTCTTGGGAATGTAATCGTTGACCTAAATGGTACCAGATGGAGTTGGTCCGGGTCAATCTAGGGCTCTTAGTCGTCTTTTACGACACCCACGAGCAAAGCAAAGGTTGGTAGTATTCGAAGCCGCTACCACACAGCACCAAGCAAACCCAAGCACACAGATAAATATTAACAAGGAGTAGACTTATATATATATACTTACTGCTCCATAAAAGTCACCATCATATCAAATTGAGTGGTGCTGGTTCTTCTCATTATGTATATTCTTTATTTCACTTCTTCGCCTTATGGCTATGCGACTAATTTGCGCAATTTCGCCAATGTATGCTATGGTAGTGTCGTAAACATAGCAGAGTACCTATAGCAGTAAGGAAAATTTAGTCGGTTTATACTGCTGATAAAATTAAATAACCAGAGTGATTAATTTAAACTTAAAGTTAGGTTTGAGACAATATTTTGTTGACTCCTTTGACAAGACACAGATTACATCAACCGTCCAAATTAAATATACACCCAAAAAAGGTTTAACATATAACAGTTACTGGTTTTGCAACTTGGTCGTATAATCAAGCAACGTCAGCGCAATAGACAATAATCGCCATAGTACGTAACGAAACGTAAAAAATTAACTACAAATCTTGTGAGTAAACGTTGTCGAGAGAGTTTAATATCTATGTGACTCGCACTCAGGCGTTTCGTCTATACTTGCGTAAAGACGTTTACTCAACGCACGCGGACGTCGAGTTAACGTGTTTTTATTGTGTAACTCACACTCAGCACACAGGTGTTTCTGACACGCAGGTCGTCTGGAAATGTCAAATTATGGTGTAATTTAGTTGGCTGTATCGATTTGGATAAAATTCTATTGCAAAACAGTCAAGATTGTTGAAAAATTTAAAAAATTTCGTATGGGTTAGGTTAGGTTGTCGTCCGACAACAGTATTCAAATTTTGAGAGTGATGGGAATGTGTATAGAATTTGTTCAAATTTTATACATTAAGTCGTCCAGACTACACCATTCAATTTTGTGAATTTATGTGTTTAGTGACAGTGACCATAGAAGCAGGTGGTAAGGATAATTATTTTTTATAACGCTTTGAGCAGAGACTAGAAGATAAAAAGAAGGAAGAGAAGGAGTTAGAAGGAAGTTGGTTATGGACTTTAGTACCTAGAGATTAAGTTAGGTTAATTTAGGTTAAGTTACTTTAGGATAAGTTAGGATAGGATAGGAATAGGTTAGGATCAGTTAGAATACGGTAGGATAAGCCAGGATAAGTTAGGAATAGGTTAGGACTGTTTATATTAAGTGAGAATAAGTTAGGATAAGTTAGAATAAGCTAGGATAGGTGTAAGGTAGGGTAAGCTAGGGTAGATTAGGCTATATTAGAGTAAGTTAGGTTTAGATAGGCTATGTTAGGGTAGGTCCATTTAGATAAGCACTTAAGTCCATATGATGGAGGCGCGTGGCCCAACAACGACAGTAATGAGTGGGAGTGAAAGCGAGACATCTGGGGCAGTCATGCCCCCGTATCGCATATTATGTTCACGAAACCGTGTTCGGTCAGTCTCAAGCGTTCTGCTGGAGACATAGAGCAGTACCGCAAGGAGGTATCCGGGGCTAGTGCAGCTTCTGCTGCCAAAGTCAGTGCGGCCCGCAGAGGCAAAACACCGGCTAGAGGACATGCTGCTGGACTTGCATGTGCTCGTTCTCTACATGATATGTTGGAGCCATAATATGTTGGAGGATATGAACGTGCCATGGATGGGGATTCGGACGACAGCACATGCTCGGAGGTAATGGAATTTTCGGATGGGACGCTGAACCACTGTTCAACTCAGGAAGTGAAAAAATACAGAATGAGCGTACTTGCTGAGGTTCAGCAAAGCATCCGAAAATCAAAAAATCTGAAGGGTACTACTATTAAAGTACTTAATCAAGTACTGTAAGAAGAGTAAGTACTTGATGAAATGCATCGACGTCCTGTTAAAAACAGTAGAAGAAGGCAGCCTTGAGTCCTTGCGGAGGGATATTTCTAAACTTCGTAAGGAAAACGAGACCCTTAAAATGGAGCTTAAATCTTATAGGAGACAGTTTGATGAATTTAAGTCCCCTAAAGCGGTGGCCCAAAGGTCGACACCGGATGCGGATGTGCTTAAGCACATGTTTGAGAACATGGAGACCTCTCTCCGAAATTCTTTTGGGGAGATGATGGCGGCTCGATTTGACAGGATTGAGGATCGTCTCCTCCCCGCCCAGAGAGTCCGTCCACCCTTCGTAGCGAATAAGAAGAGAGGTATGACTGCTGTACCTGCTACACCAAAGGCAGCAACGACATCTTCCGCACCCAAGACTACAACGACACCTGCTGCAGTAGCAACGACGTCCAAGGATGTTCCAGTGACCCCATCCGCGCCTGCGGAGAGTTGGGTCACTGTTGTTAAAAAGGGCAACAAAAGGCCACCTCTTCCGCGGCACTCTCTTCAACCGCCCCAGCGAAGGTTGTGCCCCCCGTCGCTCCCCGTGCAGCAGAAGTGGCACGGAGGAAAGTAAAATCGGCGTTGACTGCTCCTCGCTCTTCGGCTGTAATTTTGAAATTGCAGCCCGAGGCCGAAAACAGAGGTCTAACATACGCCGATGCTATGCTCCGTGCTGAGCAGAAGGTGGACCTTAAGGAGCTTGGAATTGAGGGGGGTCTAAAGGTCAGGCGCTCTGTGCCTGGGGCAAGGGTGCTCCAGTTACCTAAGGACCAGACCAGGGAGACCGCCGATAAACTAGCCACTAGCCTTCGCATGGCGCTGGCTGGAGTGGCGGACGTTGTCTGCCCGGTTAAACGGGCAGACATTCGGGTGACCGGTCTTGATGATTCTGTCACCCAAGAGGATCCAACAGGCCGTGGTCCGCGTAGGCGGATGTGCTGCAACGGAGGTACAGGTTGGGGAGATCCAGCGCGGGGCACGTGGTATGGGCGTAGCCAAGGTAAGGTGCCCCGTCGCCACTGCGAAGACTCTGGCGGATGCGGGGAGGCTCTTAGTCGGTTGAAGCTCTGCCGGAGTCCAGGTGCTGGCAAACCTACCTCTCAGGTGTTTTAGGTGCCTAGGGTTGGGGCATACAACCTCGATGTGCACCTCAGAAGTTGACCGCTCCAATCTTTGTTACCGGTGTGGCCTTGAAGGGCACAAGGCAGCCTCGTGCATGGCGGAGTACCGTTGTGCCGTCTGTGCTGACGCCGGTCAAGCATCATCGCATATTACGTACGTCATCGGGGTACTCCCTTGATTTAGGACATGGGAGTTCCAGTTCATCCGTGAAGCTTATGAACGCTGCTCCTCTTTGGTCTTCAATGGAACTGCCCCACCATGAACTCCAAGCGTTTATATCGCCGCCGAGTATTATGTTTTGTGTGGTTAAGTTGGTTATTACAGCTCGTAGCCTGTTTAGGTTGATTTCGATGTCCCGATCCCCTTCCAAGTACAACGAGATTAGGGCCAGGTTTAACTGTCCGGCTTTTATTACGGCCACTGCCTCAGTGTGTGTTGTTAGTTGAGGATCTTGAATTACCTCCAGGTATTGGCCGAATATGATAATAGCGGCTTTGTTGGGTTTGTCGCGGCTTAAGGTGCACTGGATTATTTTGGTGCCAGGGTGCTTTTTTAGGATGCCCGTTTTTCCGATGTATGGTTCTTGGACTAGGGCAATCTGCACTCCTCTATCCTTAGCTACGCTGAGCAACTCTGCCGTGGCCAGTTTCGATCTCTGGAGGTTGGCCTGGATGATCTTGATTGTTGTTATTGGAGGGTGATGTTTTCTGAATTTATTATTCTCCCTTGAAGTGCCCTTAGCACAGGTATGTGATTTTTGACCTGGCTATGGCGTCCCACTTTTGCCTTTGCGGACAGTTATTCGAGTGCGCCAGATGTTGGGCATCGTGTGAAATGTTTGTTGTTGTTTTTGAGCTGCCTATACAGTTTATGCATTGCGGTGGAAGATTCTTTGCCCTACGTCGGCACTCGTCCCACGAGTGTTTGTCGCCACAATAGCTGCATTTGCTCTTGTCCTCCTGACAATGGGCTCTGGTGTGACTATATCCCAGACAGGTTGCACATTGTACTAGGGGGAAGTAGTCCAGAACTGGTCTTTTTTGGATGCCAATATAGACGCTCCCTGCTTCCACTAGGTGTTTGTGGAGTATAGGTGATACCTCTAGTACTGGGTGGCAGGTAAGGTCATTCCTCGCCTTCTTCCTGAATTTGAGTCGGATGTTGACTTCTGATTTTGGTACATTGGCGGTCAGTTGCTTGTTTTGAGCCAGTAGGTGAGCAATGATATCAATTCAATTCAAATCATTTATACCTCGCATAAACACATAAACCTCGCAGGGGCACTTACATATTGTCGTTTTTTTTACAATTTTCTTAAAGTTATAATTACCGCCGAATCGGAACGCGACCGCACTGAGAAGATCCGGCAAGAAACTCAGCGGGATTGTCTATTTTTTATTTATTTTTTTTAAATTTCTTTTAAATAAAATTACATCTCACAACATGCTTATTAATAGTTCCAGTGTAATGCCATTCGAAATATTATATAATATAGTTCACAAATATAATAATAATCACAAATGTAATAAAAAAATTATGGTTGGACCGGATCCCGCAAGCGGCACCCGATCACGAGTTAACTACTAGAGCAGCCATCACTCCCCTCAACCATAATGGAGGGAAGGGAGTGACCCGCTCCTAATAGCTACCACTAGCAGACCCTTCAGTGAGCATGACCAATACCATTTGCCACAAACATAAAACACAGATCCAATAAAAAAATCGTTTGGCAAAACACGCTACACTTTACAATTATAGTAGAATAAAAAAATAATAAAAATGTGCGTAATTTCTATCATTGTAACAATGAGGAAATTCCTGTATGAGGAGCTGCTCATTGCCAGTCCGAGTTATCATCAAGATAATCTGAGATTTTATAATAACCTTTTAGATAAAATCTACTCTTGATTGCTTTTTTGAACTTATTCACTGGCTTATCTCGGATATTATTCGGTAATTTGTTGTAAAAGTGTATACTTTGCCTCATGAAAGACCTGTTAACTCGCTGAGGACGAGTACTATGTACAACTAATTTGTGCTTATTCCTGATATTTACATGATGAATGTCACTATATTTTTCAAATTTACCTATTTTTTTTTTACATATAAAACATTTTCGTATACATATTGGGATATAACAGTCAGAATATTTACTTCTTTAAATTTCTCTTTTAGTGATACTCTTGGGCCTAAATTATAAATCGCGCGGACAGCCCTTTTTTGTAAAACAAAGATTCTATTCAATTCTACGGAGCAACCCCACAGTAATATGCCGTATGACAAAGACTATGAAAGTAAGCGAAATAAACTATTCTGGCTGTTTCAATATCGGTTAACAAGCGAATTTTTTTTACCGCATAAGCTGCAGAGCTGAGCCTACCTGACAGTTTCTCAATTTGAGGTCCCCATTGGAGTTAAGCATCTATAGTGACGCCTAAAAATGTGGTTGATTCCACAAGGTCCAGAGCCACACCATTCATTACAACATTAGTACCCACTTGTCTCACATTGGGTGTAGTGAATTTAATACATTTGGTTTTTGTCTCATTAAGAACTAAATTGTTAGAATTAAACCAATGAACAACTTTAGACAGTGCATTGTTCACATCGTCATAATTAAGCATTTGTCTTTTAATTTTAAATAGTAAAGAAGTATCATCTGCGAACAATACAATGTTTTGATTGTCCCCTACGTAATAGGGTAAGTCATTAATGTATACAAGGAACAGAAATGGCCCCAGTATTGACCCTTGTGGAACGCTCATTTTGATAACAGAACCAGATGATCGTGCACCATTAACAACGACTCTCTGAATTCTGTTACTTAGATAGACAATTATACGTTCCAGAGCGTTCTTCCTGATCCCATAGTGCTGTAGTTTTTTGATAAGAGTTTCGTGATTAACACAATCAAATGCCTTAGATAAATCGCAAAAGATGCCCAAAGCCTCGTGCGATTCCTCCCAGGCCGAGAAGATGTTTTTTAATAGTTCTACACCCGCATCAATAGTAGAGCAATTCCTAGTAAAACCAAATTGATTTTTGTGGAACATACCATGTTTGTTAAAATAACTCAACATCTGTTCAAATATAATTTTCTCAAATACTTTACTAAGTGTTGGTAGTAGAGATATCGGTCGAAAATTATTCACATCTGACATACTACCGGATTTAAACAAAGGAATCACTACTAATTTTCATGAGATCAGGAAACACACCTCGAGCAACACAACCATTAAACACAGACGTCAGGTGAGGAGCAATAATATTAATTATATAATTAACAGTCTTTACTGATAAGCCCCATATATCTACTGTTTTTTTAATATTAAGAGATTTAAAAGAGCGCAAAATATCTTTCACACTGACATATGAAAATTCAAAGGTGGTATCACTTTTACCAATATATTTCTTAAGAAGCGATTCAGCTAAAGTAGGAGATGACACTAGTGATTTTGTAATTAGCACTGGCACATTTGTGAAGTGGTTTTCAAATGCCGTTGCCACTTCTTCAGCTGCTGTCATGTTTTTATCACCTATCTTTAAATTAAAGTCTTTATTCCGTACAGTATTCCTACCAGTTTCGCTATTTATCACTTTCCAAGTCATTTTAATTATACCACCTGATTGTTTAATTCTACTTCGCAGATGGAAAGACTTTGCACAGGAACAGGCATGTTTAAATATTTTGGAATAGTTCTTAACAAATTTTAAAAATAGCGGATGATGGTTATAAGACTTTTCATGATAAAGATCATATAACCTTTGTCTACTTTTGTAGATACCGGGTGTAGCCCATTCACTAAAACCAGCAGGCACTCCAAAATTCAATGTTTTTGGTTTAAATATTTTATTAAATTCAGTATTTATTAAGTGAGATAGGGATGTATATAACTCATTTGGGTTGTCATGAATAGGCAACAGCGGCACCCTCAAGCTGAGATTGTCTCTAAAGTTTTCTAAGCGGCTGACATTCATAGGAATAAAAGTAACACTTTCTCGTTGAATCTCATTAGTTCGAGGTAGTACAACAAGTTGTTCGCAATGATCTGAATCCAGTGTGTTTAAAATGTATTTACTAATAAGTTTAGCATTTATAAAAATATTATCTATACAAGTTGCACTCCCAGCGGTTATCCTAGTGGGTTCCAAGAAAGCATTATACAAATTATAAGATTTCAACAGTGTTAAAAATTTTTGTGTCATATTATTATTTTCTAATAAATTTATATTAAAATCACCACAAATCATAAGAGTTTTATTATTAGCAGAGACTTTGAGTAAAATATCCTCCATCTGTCTCTCAAAATCATCATAAGGTGCACATGGAGGTTTGTATACGCATACAACAATGAACTGCTCAGACTCAACACAGGCAATTTCAATAACACGTTCAATAGAGAGTTTTACAATATCATTTCTTACCTTAAATTTAATCATCTTGTTTAAAATTATTAATGAGCCACCTCGTATCATATTGACTCTATTGAACGAGCTAACAACCTGGTGATTAGGATAATTGAACATTAACTGATTACCTTTGAGTCAGTGTTCAGTAATGCAAAGGATGTCTATCTGGTAATCATTCAAAAATAATTCAATTTCCAAATCTTTACTTAACATACCCTGAATATTTTGATGTACCAGGTTGATTGATTTATAATTATTTTTAACACTTAAAATACTAAGGCAAGAGGAATTCTCTATTGTCTTAATATCTAATTTAAATTAGTTTGTAAATTAATGTCAATATTTACATTAGTGTAAATGTCAATACATTGCCCAATAGAGGCAAATTTGTTAGCCTAGTTCTTGGCTGATGTAAAAAAAATAATAGGATAGCGAATCAGCTATTAGTTTTTTATAATATCCAGAAAGATAAGAACTATCTTTTGTCAAAAAAATGTTTTTCTTAACAGAACTGTTAATGTCAATTACATGCATTTTGTTTCTTGTAGTATAATTGGATATAGTTTTGATATTATGCAATGTCAAATTTAAATTATAAATGGATTCATTTTCCATCTGTGTTAAACAAGTTCTGTAAGGAAATGTGAACATTACAATTTTGTCTACATTTAATCTACATAGTTTTTCATTATATTCTAGCAATTGCCTTTTGGTCACATTTCCTGTATTGCCAATAAAGATTATTAAGATACTACTAGAACAAAAATTATAATCTAATATTTTTTGCAATATATTGTGGTATGATAAACCCGGCAAACAGTAATTAACAACTGCATGTCCTTTATCTGACAGCAGGACACCCATATTCTTGCCAATTTCGTCACTAAACATAACAATCTTATTTTTAGCCTTTATATTTAAAGGTTTAGTAGCAGGTAAAGGTGTGACTAAATCAATAGCTGTCAAAAGGGAACTGTTAGTGGAAGACAGAGTACTGTGTAAGTTAACATGAGACTGTTCCGTCTCCGGGACACATGAATGAGAGGAACACTTTGATGATACATGGTTATTTACATTGCTAATCAATTGTTTATCACACTGGTTTGATTTATCTAATATCATTTTATCCATGGCTAGTAAATACTCTTTATTTAGTTTTTCCGAGTTGGAGTACCTAGTAGTCATAGATTCTAACTCATCTTGTAGTGAACCAATTTTTAATTGAAAGTTATTAACATCATTTTTGTACTGTTTTGTTATAATTTCTAGCTTATTAACATATAAATTAAGCTCGTTTATCAACTGTAACCTATCCTTGCAAAATTTTACATTTTTAATAAAAAAGTTGTGCTTTTTAATTAATTTTTGAGTTTTCCTAATATATTTATTCATTCTAACAAACTTCTTAAATTTTTCAATGTTTTGTTCCTACTGCACCCGACTGCCTCCTCATTGCAAGATGGTATTAATTCATTGACTGCGTCATGTGATATGGAGGATATTTCAGGTGCAACAGAAACCAAGCTTGGGTCACTAGTGATTAGCTCATCAAACAAACTTTGGTTCAGTGAGGTCGTCACATTGTATTTCGTGTTTTCTAGCTTTATTATTTGATTATGAGCCTCTTGTAGCTGGTGTTCCAAAGTGCTTATGCGAGTTAGAGTGTTTACATACTCAATACTACACTCTTCAAACCCATCTAAAATCATTTGGAGGCTAACCCGGGCTTGTACAGCCTCACTGAGCTCTGTATGTAGTTGTGCCATTTCTAATTTTAGATTTTTATTGGCATCGAGTAATCCTAACAGTTCCCTTTCGCTGTCATCTCTTTCTTTGCTCAATGTGCTACATAATTCTTTTGCTGCCTTCAATTCGCTCAAAGCCAAATGGAGATTAGTTTCCTCCTGGCGAGCAAAGGCCTTGCGAGTCAACATAATATGATAAGATATCCCTTTACAGGCAAACGAAAAGTGTAGCAAAACAAGATAAAAAAAAGAATAAAGTAGGTATACTAATTTTTTTGGTTTTGTAAATATATGGATAAGAATGAAATTATATATAAATAACAGATAAAACAGTGAAAAAAAAATGTACCTTATTATAAGACAACAACGATAACAGCAATGATATTTCAAATACCAAACACCGGTTGAACATGCACTTTCACTGACACTTGTAGAACACAAGAAAAAAGTTGCTAATTGGTATTTAATTAACAATTATACAATAAGCTACAACTAAATTAGTGAGAAATTGGCAAACAGGTCATAAAACGATTACAATTGAATATAAAATCGAAATAAAATAAGGGGACTAAATACAGACACAGCTGTTAGCTCGGTGTTGCCACACCAAAAAAAAACTTATCTTCGTCATTGTGGGACTTGATGACATCTCTAATGATGACGAGCGTGTTGTTTTGCCTTGGTATTTGAGCTTTTAGTTCGGAGTTTACTCCTTTTTGTCTTTGTATAAGCTGTAGGTCTTCGGCTGTGCTACACGAGAGTATGATTTTCTGATTTTTTCCTTTTTTCACTCTGTCTACTCGCGCCCCTGTTGTTTTGGGGTTTATAGATTTGGTGATGACGTCGATGATTTTATCGCCAGTTTTAGCTTTGTCGCTGCTGGTGATGATGATAGTGTGTTGGTTGATCGGTCTCTTTATAATGTTTTGTGTTGGCCTTTCTTTTAGTGCTGCTGCATAGGTTTTGGTTGAGGCTGTGCCTGACTGACCCTCGGCATTTGCCATTTCTGTGGCTATGCTGGTGCCCGGCTTCGTGGCCAGATTGGTGGTGTCGTCTTTGATAGTTCTTATCTCAGACGATACTGTCTTCAGACGCTCTGTTATTGGCTTAAGCTGCATCTCTAGGTTGGCTGTTGGCGGTTGTTAAGGTGCTGCCTTTATTGCTTCTTTTAGGTCAGTTGAGAGTGCCGAGATGGCTTTTTTACCTCTGAGGTGCTGAGGTCTTTACTCGGGCTTTTGTTAATGGTGTTTAATTGTGTCAGAGTTTCAGCGGTCGAGGTTATGTTGTTCAGGATTTCCCTCATTGCGGTGTGCAGCCTATCCTGTCCTTTGTGTATTATTTCGGTTGTTGCTTGCAGGTTTTTAATGGACTGATGTATTTTGTCCTGGTTTTTAGATAATTTTTCTGTTAATTCTGGTGAATTTTGTGATGGTGTATTTATCAACTTGTCGAATTTTTGTTGTTGTGCTACCAACATAGTTGACGATTCTTTAATTTGCTGATGAGGGATAACAGTTTCAAACTCTAGCCATTTTTTGATGGTTCGGGTCTCTTCCAGGTTGTCTTGGAGCCTATTTTTGGTAGAGGTTAGAAGGTCCTTTATTTTGTTCGAGAGCTCAGTGATGGATCTATTATGTGCTCTCTCGACACGTATTAGTTCTTGAGCGTGTCTGGTTCGTTCTTTCTCTAAGTTATGTATATGGCGGACCCTGGAGTCTGAGAGGGAGAGAACTATTTCGTAGAGGGATTGGAGGCTCTCTTGCGCCGTCTGTTTGTTCTCCCTTTTCATATTGCCTGCTCCCTCCAGAGCTTCCTTTCCGCTGAGCAGAAGTTCGTTGGCCGCCTTTGTAGCCTCGTCCATATGTGTACCGAGTCTTCTATTGGAGGTTAGTAGTAGACTAGGTTCACCACTTTCTGCTGTTTCTCAGCATATGGTTGAGATTTCAGATGATTCTTCGTCCGAAGGGATGGTGCGAGGCGAGATGTTTAGGGCACTCCATGATTGAACTCTTCCTCCCTGAAGTGATGTGGGGGGCTCAATGGAGGCTGATGTTCCGGGTGTTGGTTCACTGGCTGGTGATGTTTTTGCCAGTGATGATTTTTTCAGCACCTTTTTCCCTACCTAATAACTGTAACCGTAACCTGTAACCGTAACCTGTAACTGTAACCTAATAACTGTTCATTTACAGTCAAGTTAGTGCCTGGTACGTAGTTTAGTCTACATTGGGTGATGAATATCTCCCATATTTTTCGCACAGGTATAAAAGCATCTTCTTGACTAAAATGGGTCTCAGTAATTTATCATCCATTCTGAGGCATCTTAACAAAAATTCAAATCGCTCTCGACTCATCACAGAAACATATCGAGTACCAGAGAATGAGGCATTGAACAACTCATCGGTAGATAGATGGTTGTCTTTCATAACGGCCGTCAAAGTAAGTATACCTATGAGAGCCCACATCTCCATTTCATTAGTATCCCTTATCCTCCCTATAGCTTGCTGAGATATCTTTGAAATTGTTTCGTTTCCGTATCATTTCCATATTTGTCCACTTAACGACTGCCGCAACAATCTCTTCTTTTATAAATAGTTGAAAGCAGAGCATAGGGTCGACAATATTTCTACACATTCGTGTGGGTCCTCTATTGGCACGTACAATATTTATAGCAGAGGTCCTGCCCGTGGACTGTCCTTTTGTTGTTGCCCATATATGATTATTTTTTCCACGAATTGAACGCTGAGGTAAAGTAACAATTCTGTGTGAAGTCGACGGTGTTACCTCCTGATTAGCCGCTTCTAAAGGAATCTTCTACGGTCACCGGTCGCAAGATCCGCCTCTAGCCTATTCGCCGGGTATATCCTATATGTAGTCCACCATTTCGTCTTCAACATCACTCCGTATATCATCTTGGGACACGCAATCTTCATCTTCAGAGTCAGTGTCATGTGGTAAATAATCCTCTTCATTTTCCAATATAGCCGCTATTTCATCCTGGTTTAACTGTTGACGAGCCGCCATTGTGTCTTTTAGGCTAAAATATAATAAATAATAGTAAAATATTCCAAATAAACCGTTATCTAACTGAAAAAATGTAATAAAATGAAACATGTAATATTTGCAAAAATAACATAAAGCCCAAACATACGTCAAATAGACGTGCAATACTGTTATTACTATACAATGGCCGCACTTACCGAAGTGACACAGCCGTCTATGGATAGACCTCGGCAGCTACTAAGTTGGTTCGGACGTTCGCACCAATCCGATCGTGCGTACGAAAGAGACAGAAAATTTTCTTCGGCCTATACGTCAAAACGACGTAGATTGGGCTTCTTGGGTTAAGTATACTGTTGTCTTTTTTATGTTATTGATGATGAAAGGAGCAGGTAACCTGCTTGATGTTAAGCGTCACGCCTACTCATAAACAGTACCAACACCGCACGGAAGCTCTGCACGGCACTGGACTGCGCTCGTCATCGCGAGGCATTAAATGTAAAGTCTTGTAATGGCCAGTAATTTTGCATGCATTGCGTGGTTTAGGTGGGTACCAGTGCCACGTCTGTTTCTGCAGCCTGAGCAGCAGTGCGTATCATACGTACTGTTGCGTTCCGGTATGAAAGATACGGAAAGCTGTTATTACTTGGCATTACGAGACTTAACATCTTACATCTCCAGGTGAAGAGGGCAGTCCAATGTTATGAAGCACTTGGCATTCAGGGTACTGATAATGGGTAGACGTGACGCTTACCGTTAGGACAGCGAACTGCTCGTCTGCTCATAAAAAATATACGTCTCGCATTGACACCTCAGATTGTTCTGTGGCCATTGACGAAAAGAGTGTGACAATCACTGGTATATCATAATAAATATTGCTACTTTTTAGTCCGTCATCATCATCACAGCCCATATACGTCCCACTATTGGGCTCGGGTCTCCTCCATAATGGTAGGGAATATGATCTACTATATCATGCTGGTCAGACATGTTGGTATAGGGTTTAAGTTTGGGTTTTCTTTCTGTTGCACGGGTCTTATGAGCATATTATATCCTTTAGTCGTCTTTTACGACATCCACGGGCAAGATAGGGAGTGTTGAATTTTATTTTTACCCCTTCACCACACGGAGCACTTTTTAGTTAATATTAAAGAATTGGATAAAGATATTAAAGAATTGGATAAAGACATATTGATTTGGAAAAGGAATATTATACACTTGAGCCCTTGTTAAAAGTAAAAATTGTTATGTCTCTCTTCCACTTGCCCTTATTCTACTATCAAATGCGGTCAGTGCCACACGCTTTTCAGTACACGCCCAGAGGTACCGACCTCTGGGCTCAAAAGGCGTATAGCACAAAACAGCTACCGTTCAGGAGAGCCAAAAAACCTCAAAAATAAAACAAAATTAATTGCATAAAAAAAAAAAAACAAAATTGATTATATAAAAAGAATCTAGCTGCAAGACACCGTGAGCTCATATTGTATAGATTTGACCCACAATAATAATAATTAAAGATAATTTTATAAATTTAAACCTTTTACTTTAACTCAGGTAACATGATGCTAAATTAAAGTTAATTTTGAAGGCGGCTTACTTTATGTTACTAAAAAGGTTTTAATTTATAAAATTATCTTTAGTTATTATTATTGTGGGTCAAATCTATACAATATGAGCTCACGGTGTCTTGCAGTCTTGTGGTGGTCTTTTTGGATTTCTTTTTAATAATGTTTATAACAGGATCCCAGCTTGATGGTAACACCCAGCCATCCTCTCTATTGAAATTTTTGTGTTTTTTAATCTCAATAGCCTCGCGTACCATTCTAGGCAGGTATCGGTGTTCTTTTGCGAGGATTTGTGGTTTATCAAATCTGATGTTATGGTGGGCGCGGTCCTGACTATGTTCACAGACTGCAGACCTAGTGTCCCGGCGGTGCTTCACATCGGCTATGTGTTCTTTGATCCGAGTTCTTATGGATCTCTTTGTTTGTCCAATGTAAGAGAGACCACAGTCACAGTCAAGTTTATATACTCCTGCATCTTGTAAAGGGATCTGGCACTTGACAGGTGGTAAGAATTGGCTAATCCTCTTCAGTGGCTTAAAATAAGTTTTAATGGAAGAGCGTTTCAGGATGTAGCCAATCTTGTCAGTGACTCCTTTGACATAAGGTAGTATTGCAGGAAGGCGCTCAACTGTGGGTGGTTTCACTCGGTCTCTGCGACGGGGGCGAGGAACTGGCAGCTTGTTTACACGTAGCACCTGCTTGACATGCTGCAGCTCCCCAGCCAGGTGTTCGTCGTCACAGATTCCTCGTGCTCTCTGCAACAAAGATTTACACACGGTAGCTAACTGTGCAGGGGGATGATGAGAATCACCGTTCAAGTATCTGTCTGTATGTGTTGCAACACATGTCAAGCAGGTGCTACGTGCAAACAAGCTGCCAGTTCCTCGCCCCCGTCGCAGAGACCGAGTGAAACCACCCACAGTTGAGCGCCTTCCTGCAATACTACCTTATGTCAAAGGAGTCACTGACAAGATTGGCTACATCCTGAAACGCTCTTCCATTAAAACTTATTTTAAGCCACTGAAGAGGATTAGCCAATTCTTACCACCTGTCAAGTGCCAGATCCCTTTACAAGATGCAGGAGTATATAAACTTGACTGTGACTGTGGTCTCTCTTACATTGGACAAACAAAGAGATCCATAAGAACTCGGATCAAAGAACACATAGCCGATGTGAAGCACCGCCGGGACACTAGGTCTGCAGTCTGTGAACATAGTCAGGACCGCGCCCTCCATAACATCAGGTTTGATAAACCACAAATCCTCGCAAAAGAACACCGATACCTGCCTAGAATGGTACGCGAGGCTATTGAGATTAAAAAACACAAAAATTTCAATAGAGAGGATGGCTGGGTGTTACCATCAAGCTGGGATCCTGTTATAAACATTATTAAAAAGAAATCCAAAAAGACCACCACAAGACTGCAAGACACCGTGAGCTCATATTGTATAGATTTGACCCACAATAATAATAACTAAAGATAATTTTATAAATTAAAACCTTTTTAGTAACATAAAGTAAGCCGCCTTCAAAATTAACTTTAATTTAGCATCATGATACCTGAGTTTTCTTGCCGGATCTTTCTCAGTGTAACCGTGTTCCGATCCGGTGGTAGTATACTAGATTATTAGTTAGTTTTTAAATATAATTACTATTAATTTTAATGTTTAATTATTACTAACCATAAACAATATAAATTTTTTCATATAGAATCATTTTCTTCTTACACTAGCAATAAATTTTGTATCAAAATGTGGGTCAATATTTAATAACTAATTTCTGTATCGGGTAGATAATTATAAAATTTTCTGCAGTAACGATGACTTGTTGGACGTGAGACATCTTAGTCCACCCGTGATCATGAACGCTGTAAAGTGTTCGAAACGTCGGGTAATCAAAAATCAAATACAAACGCGATAAAATCCGTAAAGTAGTTTTATTTAAAATTTGCATTTACAATTGTACAACTTTCATAATCATCATCATTTCAGCCTATGGCCGTCCACTGCTGGACGTAGGCCTCCCTCATGTTGCGCCACAATGAGCGGTCCTGTGCCCCCTGCATCCAACGACGCCCAACGACTTTCACTAGGTCATCGGTCCACCTACTGGGGAGGCATCCTACACTGCGTCGTCCGATACGTGGTCGCCACTCGAGAACCTTTCTTCCCCAGCGGTTGTCGGTTCGTCGAGCGATGTGGCCTGCCCATTGCCACTTCAGCGTCTTAATTCTTCGTGCTATGTCGGTTACACCCGTTCTTCTGCGGATTTCCGTATTCCGGATTCTATCTCGCAGAGAAATCCTTTTCCCTCTTGTACAACTTTCATAATAAAAAGGGTTAAACAGAGTTGGGTAGCCCAACCCGTCCTGATGGATTATTCCCATAATATTCCCATATCCCAATGGAGATTATGGAAATAACCAAAAAGCTTTTTAAAATTAAATAATTGAAGAGTTATTGTTAATAGTTTTTGTTATACGTAATACAAGGGCAAACAAGAAAGTTTTAAGCAATTTTTCGGTTATTCATTTTTAGAATTATTTTCTTTTTCAGTATTATTTTCATCTTCTTTATCTTCTTCATCAGTTTCATTTAACATATCACAAACTTATGTGATTGTGATATGTTAAATGAGCTCCATGGAAGCTATATTCTTCATGAAATCTCTTAGGTATAGTTCTGTTGTTACAGAGATGTGTTAAATCCACGTATTTTTGTTTATGTTTAATTTAGTTATATATAGTGGCTTAGCTTCTTCCGCTTCCTGCTTTTGTTTTCACTTGACTTGTCCTTTGCTTTACTTTTTCATTTGCCTTTTCCTTTGAGCGATGGCTTTTCCATTAACGTTATCTTTTGAGTTTCAGCTTCCTCTGCCATGGAATATTTGACATTTATTTGGTTTTTGTATTTCTTTTTAAATGTAGCAATTCTAATCTGTTTTAGTTCTATATTGTTCAATGTGTTTGGTGTAAACGTATTGGCAGTTAATTGATCAAAATTCAAAAAATTGGTGTAGTCCATAACAATGACTTTGTATGGCTTAGGTTTTTTTCCGAGCGGTCTCAAAATAAGTCGACCATTACGACGAACTCCATACAATTAATTTTTGCACTTCTCTTTCAATTGTGGCGTAAACAGAGTTAACGAGCATATATGTATGACCAGGCAAAAAATAATTTATTACTATTACTTCTATATTAATTGCCGACGTAAGAAAATAGTTAATAGTGGACAATACCATTTTATTTTTATTTTGGCCGCTACAGGATTCACAATACACAATTCTATCTTTCTCTTCTAAGTATTTTAAAAGACAAGAATCATTGCTTCCTCGTTTACCATCGCTCTCTCCCCAGTAATAGCAGTAAACTTCCTGTGGGCTGCTTTCGTAAAATGATAAATTATACACCGCATACTTTCTTGAATACCTAGTTATAGTAACGTACTTTGACTGTGCGGCGTGCCTAAAACCTTTTGCAAATCAAAACTACATGTAGCTCTACAATAGCTCCATTATCAAAACACTGTGATATTTCTAAATATTTTGTTACTACAGTATATTGACAGTATATTGACACTACAGTGTCTTGGTCACTGTTTATGCTTTTTTTATATATCTGATATAAATTAGACACGTTCTTTAATTCCTGAGGTAAATACACTCTGTTTGTTCTTTGTCCTTTGTAATGGGATGGCACTGCATTAACCGATTCAATAAAATTCTTCAGTTTAAGCTTAGCAGCATCAGTATACTTTTGTGGGGCATTAGGTTTTCGCGTATCTATGTGAGCCGTATTCTCGATAGCATGTGACATTGTATAAGTCAAGTATTTTAGAGTAATATTTAAGGTATCTAACAAAAACTTTCGACAAATTTTTTGATGATCTTTGTTACTGTTAATGTAAGATTCGTAAGATGCATTTCTTCGCAAGGAAGAGCTATCGGTTTTCTTCCTTCTCTTTATTGGAGCTGTGTGACAATATAGTACTAACCATTCGCGCCTCCGTTGAGAATCTAAACTCCAGAAGTATGCAAATAACAACCGACGTCTCTCTTCTGGTATATCATAGCATCCTCCGCTGCATTTGCCTTTTATACACTACTGGAAAAAATTAAGGGATCAAAAAAAAATTCCAAATATTTCGGTAGTTTTCAACAGGCCGTAACTTTGATAGAAATGGTCGTACAGGAAATAAAAAAAAAGGAAATTGTAGCTCCAAGTGTCTAGTTTTTGGATTAGAACTTCAAAATATTGTAGCCTCCGCGGTTTTTGAGTAATCGTAGAAAAACCAGCAACAAAAAAATTCTCAAAATTTTTTAGTTTTTTTTTTGGTCTACGGGCGTGGAAAAAATTTTTTCAGCTTAACCACTACAAGGATCGGATACTTTGTTCATTTAGCTTTAATTTCTTTTTTTAAACACCCTGATACGTCCACTCCTCGCTGAGATATCGGTCTTCAAATGGAAAAGAATCTTTTTGTCTTTGATTATCGATATCTCAGCAACCAATGATCGCACAGAAAGTTAAAGGTGGGTTTCAAGAACTTGAATGAATTCCCCTTAACGACTGTCCATTGTTTTTTAAATTTAAGCACTTTCTGGAACAAAAATGTGGAAAAAGCTCGGAAAAACAATTTTTTTTCTCATTTTTAAAAATTATGAGCTTTTCAGAGCAAAAAACGTGATCCTTTAATTTTTTCAAAAATTCGATCAAGTGAAACAAAAAAACGGCTGGCTGGATTAATTTGATTCTTTGTAGGGTTTTTGTGGACATATTGAACTGTAAAAGGCATACTTAACATTAGTGGTTTCCTCAATATTTTCGATCCAGCGCTTGATTTTCCAAAAAACCACCAAAAGCCCTTTTTTTGTTGCATTTTCAAATTCATGTGACAAAAAGAAAAAAATTTTTTTCGAAAAAGCAATGGACAGTCGTTAAGGGAAATTCATTCAAGTTCTTGAAACCCACCTTTAACTTTCTGTGCGATCATTGGTTGCTGAGATATCGATAATCAAAGACAAAAAGATTCTTTTCCATTTGAAGACCGATATCTCAGCGAGGAGTGGACGTATCAGGGTGTTTAAAAAAAGAAATTAAAGCTAAATGAACAAAGTATCCGATCCTTATAGTGGTTAAGCTAAAAAAATTTTTTCCACGCCCGTAGACCAAAAAAAAAACTAAAAAAATTTTGAGAATTTTTTTGTTGCTGGTTTTTCTACGATTACTCAAAAACCGCGGAGGCTACAATATTTTAAAGTTCTAATCCAAAAACTAGACACTTGGAGCTACAATTTCCTTTTTTTTTATTTCCTGTACGACCATTTCTCTCAAAGTTACGGCCTGTTAAAAACTACCGAAAAATTTGGAATTTTTTTTTGATCCCTTAATTTTTTCCAGTAGAATACATGGATTATGTATAATTTCTATTTCGGGAACGATTTTTCCACTCCTGTTTACGTAAGACTTTTCCTCTACCTTTAATTTCTTGATGATTTTCATTCTCTTTAATTTTTACATGTGAGTTTTCTTAACTTTCTTAACTTTTCTCTCCCTTATATCCATTTCTTCTTCACTACTACTTTCTGATTATTTTCTAGACTAATTGTTGGAGCTTCCTGAAGAATAATCTAACTTGTCTGAGGACATGTTAGATTGATCTGACAGGAAATCCATATAAGATTTTACTCCAGTGTTAAAAAAGATACAGAATGAAAAACTGAACACAAATATTATGAACTCCTTGAACCCCAAAATAAGCTTTATACCTTTTAAGTGTGAAATAATAGAATAATGTGCTTTACACCCTAAACTTCAGGAAATATTAATAATTATTTTGAGGTACTATAGTATGCTGAATGGTTGTAAAAGACAACAATGAGAATTAATGCGTTATACGCCTAAATACTCATAATTGAATTCCTATACAACCTAGGACATCTTTAATTTGCGCAGTAATGTAATTTACAGCCCGATTTCCTGTTTCATTTTGATTTAGCAGCCCAAAAAAGATGGGCGTAAAAAACATTTTTATGCTAATTTGGCAACTTCATATATACCAATCGATAGAGAACGAAAAACTGAATACGGTGGTATTATTAACTCCATATGCCCCAAAATGTGCTTTACGCCCTTTGAGCCCAGAGATATCGATGTATGCATAAAGATTTGGTATCTAGTTTTTAGTCTAGCTGGGAAGGAACATCCAGATCCTAAAATAAATAATTGTGGTTCGCACAAACATTTGGTTTCAGTGCGGAAATCGAACCTACGGCCTCTCGCTTCGGAGATGGCCAACTACGCCACGGAGGCTATTCAAAATTGAAGCAAATAATTTGTAAAGAATTGGAAAAATGTTATGTTCCGATTAAATAAAACCAAGTTTATAACATATAAAAGCATTTATTTTATTTTTGAACAGATACATACATTTCGACACTTAAAAGCTAACTACGCTGTCAAGTGTGTAACACAAGGAAGACATTTCGACACACAAATGTTACAAATATGAGCACTTATGGATAATAACAGTAGGTATACAATAAGTTAAAATAAAAATGGCTTTCGGGACTAATGTGTTTTATCTAATTGCTAAAAAATTATAAACATTATGATTACAAGACCGCCCCGAAAAGCCAAAGATGCGTTGGTAGAGTCATATTGATATTATACACCAATTAATTACTCGTATTTTCTTATTTTGGATACCTCTATGAATCTTTTTTTTATTGCCTCCTATAGGTTGATCCGAATAATCAACCTTTAAATGTTTAACTATTAAAAGTGTATGCACATGCTGTGCATACACTTTTAATCACATTATTTAGTAATTATTACATAATATTACACATTATTTAATCATATTTTAAGTAATAGAAATAATAAAAGTTTTTGTTGGCGCCTGCGCCAAAATATATCGCAATGTGTCGCGATACGTGGGATTCACCCCCGCTACTAGATTTAATGACAAGTCATGTAATTTTCTGTTAAGACATTCATTAAACTCAACGCAGTTACTTGTACCGGCTGCCTTTTATTTTCACTGCATTTATTTCCCAACACATTGGTTCATATCGAGCTGGATGGAATAAATTAGCAAGAATCTGCATTTATTTTGAAGAATATTATATAATTATCGGAATTAGCAAGAAAATCAATTAATTTGCAAAATTATAAGGCGATTTGTGGTATGCGAAGCAAGTACAGCAAGAAGTACGGTGTAAAGTCTTATTATTCATAGATATCGTTACCCAACACTCATTCAGGTAGTATATAATGTAATTAAGGACTATCAGGTTAGTGTTATTTATATTACCTAGTATATTAATTGCAAGTAGTTCGTTTCCTAACGTATTATATCAAGTACCTATGTACGTACATAGTGAGTAGACTTTTGTTATAAAGTAGCAATTAATTAAGTTAATCCATACTTTGCAGTGTAGTAATATTATCCATATTGTATTATTTCTTATTAAACTACTATTGCAAAGTTAGCGCCTATTCACTTTAACCCTCCGTGCATCACGTGGATAAAAGTTACGTCCTGCACTACGTGGGGTTTCAGGACCCATAATATTTTCATATTTTTATTGGTCATATCTATTTTATATTTCTATTGTATATATTATGTTTTTCTGTGGACTGTTAGAGGATAAAAATAAAATACACTTCTCAAATATAATAAACATTTTTAATATCTTTAGACCATATTACAAAAATAGTACTTTTTTACTAACTAAATTGAGACAATGTTGTTTGGCTTAGATTTATAAAAAAAGATTAAGCTAATAACGTCTTATTTCTTTTCATATGAAGACTTAATAAGGTAGGAAACAAAAATAAAATAAAAATCACTAATAATAATTACTCTCCTTGAGATCCGAGCTGCTTGAAATCACTACATGTTTTACAAAAAAAATGAGCGTGTTCTAAGCATATAGGTACTTCATATCGCTCACAACGGTACTTGGTATTTCGATCTTTTTTTCTATCGCATTCCGAGCATCGTGTTATGGATCTTGGCATATTCTTTGGTGGTTCCTCAAGTGTTTCACCAAGTAAAGCATGTATGCGCTTACGAGAATCTCTCGGAATCCGTGAGTTATCTTTGCGATTTTTCAAGTGCTCTTCAATCAAAGCCATTCCCAAATCACGAATAAAATTTCGCCTGTTGTTAGTTTTCTTTACTTCAATATTATTATTGAAAATATGTAATATCATAGCGTTGATTCCTGCATGATTGAGTATTGAGAAAAATAAAGTGAGTGGCCAGCGTTTGCTGTTGCGAGACACGTCATAAATTCTGGCGAGTTTATCGACCACATCTACTCCACCTTTAGTTTGATTATAGAAAGTAATCATAGACGGTTTCTGCTTATTTCCAGTGTCTTGATCAATATTTTTGTCATGATGAAGGGAAGATATCATATAAACGAATTTTCGTGGCTTTGGAATATACGAAACGAGAGTAAAATTTTTTTGGAAGCCAAACATTGATGAATGTACCTGTCGTGGTAGCTTAAAACATGGTGGAATGCAAGCTTTATTAGCTCTTAAAGTACCAACTACTGTTAGTTTATGTTTCAACAGCAAACTTTCAGCAACTTCATGACTAGTAAAAAAATTGTCCATAGTAATATTTCTCGAGGAGCCGGTAACGCAGTTCACCATACGATCAACTAAGTCAAAGGGCTTATTGCTGAACGCAAACGAACTGTTGTCTGGTTGTCTACCGCAGTAGATCTCTAAATTCATGGTGTAAAATGTTTTAGCATCTACTAAAGCATAAATTTTTATTCCGTATTTTGCGGGTTTAGATGGAATATACTGACGAAATCCGCATCTCCCGCGGAAGGCAACCAATTCTTCATCAAGTGTCAGGTATTCGGATGGTGTATAAGCGTTCTGGCAATGCTGGACAAAGCTCTCGAATACGTCTCGGATTGGTGCCAAACGATCAGTCTTTATTCTCTCTTCCCTAGTGGTAGAATCATCGAATCTCATATTATTAAGTAGGAACGAAAATCGATTTTTAGACATCGTGCACCGAAATATTTCGATTCCAGTACCATCTGAAGCCCAGAGGTCATTGAGATTTTGTCGCCCAGAATGGTACAATCCTGCTAAAAATAAAAGACCAAAAACTGCTTTTATCTCTGATTTTGACGTTTCATTATAGATTATATTTATCGTTTCACCGTCTGGTGGCTGTGGTGTGGAAAGACATATCTTTTCATTCGTATGTTTTACAACCAATTCTAAAATCTCATTGGAAATAAATACTTCAAAGCATTCTAAACTAGATTTCTTATCTTTATATTGGTCCTTCACTCCCGGCAAAAGTGTAATAATATTTTCTTGTCTTGTACGAACATTAGCTCTAGGCGGCTCCTTTTGCCATTTTGTTTTGCCATCTTTACCCATATAAAACTGATCCGAACAAAAAGACTCACCACCTGAAGAAATGTCCTGTTCACTGTCACTTTCAGATTGAATACTCAAATGATCCGAGTCGCCTTCACTTCCGGGTAGAAATAACTCTTCAGTATCGCTATCATTATTTTCCAAAAGTGCCGATGTAATTGCATCTTCATTTAAATGATAAGCCATTATGAGTCCTGAAAACAAATGATTAAATAATAAAAACACAAAATAAATAGAGATTTTTGTAGAAATAGTCATATTTTAACACACTATACTACTAACCTTTTAGACGATGTCCCGAACTACGTGGGGTTTGTGACACCCGGTCGCACTTTGCAGGCTACCGTCCGCTGCGCCTGCGACGCTACTACTAAATTATTGTAACTAAGCGGTTTTGCAACTTTACAACTCCAGCTACACGAGATTTCGGGGTATTCGCGCGTTCTTGGAAAAATATACAGCGATTTGTGTTTAGCTGGGGTTTATTAAACCCCACGTGGTGCACGGAGGGTTAAGTTAACGTGTGAAGGTATATGCAATATAATTTTATGAGTGTTATATAATATTTACTAGACTTATTATTTACTTTATTTATTGTGAGAATTAATTATCGTATTATTTATTCTTTAGACTTGTTTCGAATTAGATATAATCATTTATTTGTAGTTGAGTTGTATAAAATTAGAGTTGTTACTTTGTAGGTATTCGCTGAAAGTGTTAGTAGTTATTGCAATAATTGTTCGTGATATTATTTAGTAATCCCATAGGCGTTTAATAATTAATTATATAGTAGTGTAGTATTAGTTATTGTTTGTTAACTTAGTCAATTGTAATTGCCAGGCCTATATGACCGAGCCTTTCAGTATGACCGAAGAAAGGGAGTTAATAAGAAAACGAGGTAGTTTCAAAGGCCGTTTAACTGCATTTACTAATTACCTAGACGCGCTGAATGACGAATCAATGTCAAACTATGACTTCGCGGAGTTACAGCTGCGTATAGGCAAGATTGAGTCGTTATACCAACAATATGATGAGGTACAGTTACGTATGGAATGTATCGTGGATGATATTAAAGCCCAATCAAATGAGCGTTCTGATTTTGAGTCACTGTATTACAAATCTTTATCTAGGGCTCAGCAATTAGTTAGGGAATTTAACAAAGATAAAGAATCCGTCGTAGAAAGTACTCGCACTGGTATATGTAAGCCGGTTAAATTACCCACAATTCAACTACCTAAATTTAGTGGTTCATATACTAGTTGGTTGGAGTTTCGTGATACCTTTACGAGTCTCATTCATTCTAATGATGATATTGACGAAATAAACAATTTTCACTACCTACGAACGTCCTTGGAGGGATCCGCTGCCGTAGTAATACAGGCGATCGAATTTTCGGCTACTAATTACCCCGTGGCATGGACAGTATTGTGTGAGCGCTTTGACAATAAGAGATTATTAATTCATAACCATATATCGGCTATTTTTAACATTGAGGTAATTTTTAAGGAGTCCTCTGTCACTTTAAAGGGGTTAATTGACCATTTAAATAAGAACCTGCGAGCGTTAGAGACATTAGGTGAGCCTGTGAAGCATTGGGATACTCTTTTAATTTATATTGTTACTCGCAAATTAGATGCTAAAACCTTTCGTGAGTGGGAAGAGTACAAAGGTCGGTTAGACAAGGATAGTAGTATTACGTTCGACACATACCTTCAGTTCATCCGCTCGCGCGCCGATTTAGTCGAAACATTGGAGTTATCGCGCAATAATCAACCTCACGCTAGTAATAAATTAGTGCCTAAGCTGAAGTCTATGGTTACCGTCCAGTCTGGTAATAATTCCATTTCTGAAGTGAGTCTAAGGGCTTGTCCTAAGTGTAAGGGTGACCATAACTTAAGCGAATGCACACAATTTCTAGCATTAAGCAATGAAGCCCGTATTAAATTATTGCCAGGTTATAGGGTTTGTTACAATTGTTTTCGTTCGGGTCATTTTGCAAACCACTGCAAACGGTCGGATTCCAAACTATGTAAGCGCCGTCATAATACCCTTATTCATATGGATGAATATAAAAACATTTTGAATACTCATAATAAAATAGATAACAACTCGTTAGATAATTTGTCACCGCAGTCATCTTCGACGTCTGCTATGGCGGAGACGAATAACATTGCATTGTCCGTTAACGTCACGTCTTCTAGCAGTAGCATTAACGGTGACGTGTTATTATCGACTGCACTAATCAAGGTACAGGATCGTACTGGGAGTGAGCATGTTGTTCGCACCGTGCTTGATAGTGGTAGTACGTCGTCTTTTATGACGGAACGTTTATGTCGACAGTTATCTTTAGAGACTAGGGAAATAGATAGATTTATTTATGGCATTAATAACGCGAATGCACGCGTAGGTAAAATGTGTCAAATTAATATGACTTCATTAATAATAGCTTTAGTAGTAAACTAAACTGTTTCGTGTTACCATTAATTACAAGTGATATGCCATGTCGTGAAATAAATATTTCCGCACTCCATATTCCGTCTCATATTTACTGAGCTGATCCTAAGTTTTATAAACCCGCTGATATAGATATTTTAATCGGAGCTGATCTCTTTTGGGAATTACTAGGATCACAAATAATTAAACTGGGTGATGGTAAGCCCATACTATGTGAGACCAAGTTAGGCTGGATAGTCTCAGGTCCCATCAGTTGTAATTATGATACATTGCTGTCTAATATTAGGTGTAATTTTACTAAGATCAATAGTAATATTAATTCATTTAATAATATCTATCAAAGACGAAATAATTTAATTCATTTTGGGTAGTCAGAAGATGTAAATATTAAGTCTTTCTAATCAGAAGAGAAATTATGTGAGGAGCGTTTTGTTAAAAATAAGCTAGGATAGCAGGATGATCATTTCTGTGTCCGTGTTCCACTCAAAAATGTTCTTCTCTTATAAATTATTAATTATAAGGCTAATCTCTATTTATATTTGCTATAACGTAGATTAAACCAGTAGAAAACTAAACCAGTTTTTAATATTATGAATTTATCCTGAATAGGAGTTTTTAGGGCATATAACCCAATTTAAATACAAACTTAAACTAAATTCAATTCATTGATAGCAATAGTAAGCAGCATTAGTAATAGTAACACGTAATGTGATTTAGTTTCAGTGATTGCAAGGATTTTGATCCATTAGGGCTTTTGTCTCCATTTGTAATCATCATGAAAATATTATTATAAAGAATGTTCAATAAATTATTCTGGGATGACCCGTAGACTTTTAAAATTAGTTTAAAGTGGCAGGCGATTCTTAAGATACCTTTTAATGATTTACGTATTTCTCTAATGATTGTTTATCTGTATCGTATGAATACGAGGAGTTAGAACTCAATATATTTACAGACACGTTAGCGCTAGTACGATACTTGCGCATATGTTTGCAGCATGAATAATTATGATGGTTGCTCGGGTCCTGAGTTCCTACAGGATTCATATATAAGGCCTTCTTATTTCTAGTCGCCAGACTTAGAGTTAATGTTACCGAAATCCAACGTATGTATCTCTAACTGTTAACAATAATAACTATTATTTGTTAGACTTTAAACAATTTCTTATTATTCACGACTTTTACTTTCTAGGGTTTATGTCTTGAGATTTATTTAACTATGTGGCAAACAATCGCCACTCAATAAATTTATGTCGGGTGACGAGTTAAGACAAGTATTGAACGTATTACTGTTTTATAGTCAGCCTGAGTCATTTCCTGAAGATATATTACTACTTACTTAAATAAAGAAAAGTTATTAAAAAGAGCGTCCTATTAGGATGTGGATGTAGACTTGTAAAGGTATACATAGCTATTTTTATTTGCGTGACCACTAAAGCTGTTCATCGGGAACTTTTGAGTGACTTAACTAGCCCTTCTATTATTGTTATACAGATTCATTGTTCGTCGCGGGATCCTCTTAATATATTTACTGCGATAACGGTACTTCATTTGTTGGTGCGTATAACGACCTTTCAAAACGTTAAAGTCTAGTTGTGATTCTGTCAGTAAAGGGATGGCAATTGATGGAATCAACTTTCATTTTATACCCGCGTATACCTACTCCTCGTTTGTAGGTCTCTGAGAGGCTGGTGTCAAATCGGTCAAAAATAATTTATAACGAGTGTTGGGCCATTGTAATTTAATGTTCGAGGAACAGTACACGATTTTAACGCAAATAGTGGCAATATTAAATCCACGCCCAGTAACGCCGCTGTCGTTAGATCCTGCCGATTGCACTTCACTGACCCCAGCAGCGAACCAAGTGGCGTTCCAATGAGGATGGTTTGAGCATGGATTCTTTGGCCATGATAAAGGAGGAGAATCTTCCACCCTTAATTGGGGATTAGGAAGAATTGTTCGCCGTTTGATGAAACTGTTCGGGCGGCTGATATTAGAACTTCCACTGAAGTGATCCGGAGGGCCTTCAACAGGATATGCCCATTTCTTTGGAAGCGGAGTCTGGTTGGAAGTATGACTTCCAATGCGGCCCGGTATGTTGGCGCCTGCGCCAAAATATATCGCAATGTGTCGCGATACGTGGGATTAACCCCTGCTACTAGATTTAATGACAAGTCATGTAATTTTCTGTTAAGACATTCATTAAACTCAACGCAGTTACTTGTACCGGCTGCCTTTTATTTTCACTGCATTTATTTCCCAACAGTTTTAATAATAAAAGTATTACACATTTTAAATAATTTTACCGATTTTATTATTGTTTTGTAGGTATATGTATTCTGTATAAATACTTAAATTTTTAGCCAGTCCATTGTTTAGAATTTCTGCATATTGACTTCGTAAGTTGTCACATTCGGCGCGTTTTGGAGGTTTTCTGGATTTGATATGACTTGAAAAGAAATTTAAAACTACACGTTTTTGTTGTGGTGTCCATGGAACTAACACACGCTGTTTTTTTATTACCTTTTTTTCAACTATGCAATCAACCCCATCTCGTTTTGTGGCATTAGATCAAGATGGGGTTGATTGCATTGTAGTTTCGATTGGATTTAAGGAAGTTTTGTTTACAAGAGTGGGTTCAAACATTTCGAAATCAAGAACTTCCTTATTTTGAATATCGTTGCCAATTATTTCTTCGTCCATATTTATATTTATTTCATCTAAAGTGCGACTTTTATACATGTCCGCGTTTCCAGTTTCCATTAAAAATAAAAGCTTAGAAATTTTAGCGGTTTGGAACACATCATCCGTAGTCTATAATTTTGTTTATGAATTGACATTATATGGCCCGCAAATGAAGCCAACTGTTCCATGTCGTTATCGGACTTATTGAAATGTTGGGTTAAAGTCACTAAATGTTTTCGAAGTCGAGTCGAAGTTAAGGCTTTCGGATTTTTTGCACCACAAATTTTAGCATATTTTACTATGGTTTTATATCCACATATAATCGATCCACCCGCTTTAGAGAACAAAAAATAATTATCTGGGTTTATATATTTATGTCTTACAGATATTAAAATCTCTATATTTTTTTGAACATCTTTGTTAAATAAAACTGGATCCTACTTCCCCTTTTTCCTCGAATTACAATTCGTTTCAAAGTGTTTACTAGTATTCTTATCGTAATTTTCGTAATAACTCAATTTAGTCCATTGAAAAGTTACATTTGGGGTTGCGTTTTTTAGAGGACGCAATTTTATTTTTTTAATGTGTAGGGGGGGTAAGTGTAAAGCTAAAACCAAGTTTGTTGGGTCGCCACCCTTGTCCCACGGCCGCCATCTTGAAAATAGGGGTTGAAACGGTTTTTACGATATATCTCTTAAACTATTTATCTGATAAAAAAAAATTGTTAACATTTTTTGTTGCAAATTAAATACTCTATAACTTTGGTCCAGTAACTTTTTGTCGTAGAACTATAAATAAAAAAGTTATAAGCTAAAATAATCAGAAATTCGAGAAAAAAATTTATATTTTTCGATATAACTTTTTTTTTATCATTTTACGAAAAAATTATATCAGATCATTTTTGTAGATCGTTTTTTAAGGAACAACTTTTATAAGCAACATTTTTTCATTAAGTCAATAGCTAAGGTTTTACAGCGCTCCGAAGTGAGTACTATTTTTCAGTACTCCTAACTATACATATATTATACGTGGGTACTAATAATGTGGCATCAGTTTTTTTTTTTTTTTTTTGTTATTATAATTCTTTTAATAAGTAATTTTGCAATATTATTAATAATTAATTATTGACTCTTTTCCCCACCACCCACGAGGTAGAGTCTGGAGGCGCGTTTTTTTTTACGTGGTATCCCCAATAGGCCTAATCCACGGTAATTTTCTAAATTTGAACTACTCGGTCCTCAGTCTTTTCGATGGACCAGGCTGCGGCTCAGCATCTGATCGGCTTTCTGAATTAAATATCAGTGGGAGAACTGGAGAAGGAAGGGGTGTCAATGTCGGCGATTCATCCTCGAAGTCATTTTCATTTATTAATTCTGAGAGCTCCATTACGTTGCTGCAAGTCTCTCCAAAACAATGGAAGCACACTGCGGAACATTTTAGCCCTGCTTTTCGACCTCCACACATCGCTCCACAGTTTCCTTTGCATTTGCAAAAGATCAATTTTAGAAGCTCAGGGGGTGCTGGAGGTTTAGAGCTCTGCACTGGCATCAATAATTTTCCACATTTTTTCCAGCCCCAGTCTTCAGGATCATTATTATTACCAAGCCACGACTGGACCTGCTGGTAGCCTCGGAAAGTATGAAAGCGAGTTGTGTCTTGTGTTGGAGGAAGTGAAGATAAGTTAAATGTACTTTTTGTCACTGCCTTGGCGAATTGTTTGTATCTTAGGTTGTCAAGAGAATTATCATCTTTATTACCACCGTATAAAGAGATAAAAAAACGTTCACCAATTACAGTGAGCAAAGCAGGGTCAACTCTCTTGTTGAGAAACAAAGCCGTTCCACTTGCAAACTCTATATGTTTTTCCAGGGTTTTCACAAATTTCATTTTACCGATATTGTAAGGAGCTGAAGTTGTGTCACATCCTGAAAAAGCATGAAGAAACAGCAAGTTATCCGCAATGACATCTCCGTATATAAAACCTGACGCACTATATAATTGTTCTGCTGTTCGTCCTTTTGATGGTTTTAAAAAAAATACATTTGCTTGTTCTCTACCAAGTGCTGTAAGCAATATCAGTATGTCAATATCTTCAGCTAAAATAGTAACGGTATTGAATAATGGAGATGCAGTAAGAGCAGAGCGAACGATAAGACTGTCTGCATCTGATTCTGCTTGGTCAACAGTGAAACCTATTTCCGAGAATACAGTTTTAAGAAGTATAATAAAGTTAGATTTGTTCTTCTCATTACCAAGAAATTTCTCTTGTGATAACGTTGGTATGGTGTTCTTGTCAAATTTAACTTCTGTCGACTGGTGTTTTTTCGTGCGGCGCAAACGCTCCCAAGACTTTGTTCCTGCGACATCAGGGTCGTCTGAGTAACCGTCAAACACAATGCTTGCGGAGAGCCCGAAGTGTTCTTGTACATATTTGACATATTTAGTAGTTATATCATTGAACGATGAATTTCGATCCCAAACTACTTTATGTAAAAGAAAACCACCGTCAATGACAAAATGACTCCTGGCGCTGATGTTAGAGGATCGTTCCACTGGTGTAAAGGCATTAAACAAAGATGACTTAGTACCTTTTCTCATGCCATCCTCGGCGAATAATGACAATGGGAAAGGTGCTAATTCATACCCTAAGTATGCTTTGACATCACCGACTGTTTCTCTTGAAATGCACATTCGTTGAAATAAGAGTAATGGATTAATGACGACACGAGATTTATCAACTTCAATAGTACTTGTCATAGCGCTGAAAGGAAGAACCTTATTTTTACGCTGAAATGATAGCCGTTGAAAATCAGATCCTGTGATATTAGTAATTAAATCTTCTCCTATCTCAAAGGCACGTTGACAATTAATATTCTCTGAAGCAACTATACCGTTAGCAATGCCAATTAATTCCGAGCGATCTAGGGTAAAGTCATGAGTTGCGAACCAATGATCGATTTTTTCAAGATCTTCATTGTCACGTTGTATGCGTGAATCTCGGTAATCAATATGTTGTTCTGAAGTATCCATTGAAAGGTTGCAGTATTCTGTTATTTGCTCACAAACATCTTGTAGACGTATCATTCCAAGAGTCCACGATGCCAGCGTACTCTCAGTAATACCACGGCCGTGCGTTAATCCTCCAGATGATTTGAACATTCTCATAAGAGTCTGCTCAATAGTTTGATCAGACATGATCCCACTCCAAAATTTATCCGTCCGTCTAATAGTAAAATAGCCTAAAACTGTGAAAGAGTGAAATTCTTCAGGAGTCATTATTTTCTCAAGATTCAGCATATCTTGCAAGTATAGATGACTCGACTTGACATACAAGAAATGCCCACTTGAGTGGAAAATCGGGAGCATGTTTCTGATAGTCTTCAGATGCAAAGACCAATTTCCGGAGCGCTCTAAAATGTTTGAGAAGAGTGACCAATCTGTAATATTGAACCCATAATGTTGCCGTTGTTCCTTTACTTTCCAGCATACTCAAAGCTTCCTCAAATTTGGTAGTTAATCGTTGAAATAGGGGATTATGTATAGCTTCAAAAATTCTTGTTCTATCAATATCAGTACTATTATCATCCAGAAAATCTCGTTCTTCTTCTGTAAATTCTATTGAATCCATAACTATTTTTGTTACTGATAAATGCACTAGCAAATGAGCACGTACAGCCCTACCATACGCATGTCCAGACATTATGTGCTGTACACAGTTCTCAGCATAAATTAATTTGAAGATACCTTCGAGTCCACTACCAGACATGATATATCCAATCGCACCTATGAACGACATGAGCAAATGGAATCCACCTAATCGAACTACGACCTTCGATACATCGGTATTAGGATCAGCAGCAGCTGTAATGTCTCGAGCCTTCCAATATAGCGGTTGATCAAATGTCACAATGCATGTATTTTGATTGGAAGCTTTACATTTTTCAATAGAAAACAAAAGTGATGTTAGAAGTGTGTCGTAATCTGTTGGTGGAGCGTTTATAAATGGCAAACATATAATTCTACTTCTTTGAAAAGATTTTTCAGCTGTTGCTTCGATCATAAATCCGTTCCATCCGCTGATATTCACAGTACATGACCATTTACCATACAGACACATAAAATCACAAGGTGTAGGAACAATTTGTTTGGTCGATTGTGTTGCCCTTTCAATTTCTGAAACATTTATTTTACTCAGACCGATGGTTTTGCCTTTTGAGTAGAATATAAGAGGAATTAACCCAAGCGTAGATTTAATTGAAGCTGGTATTTTTTTGGATACTCGCGGTAAACTGGTATCAGTTTCGATACTGTCGTAAGGTGTAACGCATTGAATACCACCCATCGCATGGAAAGTATTTTTACCATCAATTGTATTGCAATTAAAATCAGCATTGTCAAAAACAACCTGAAAAAAAGCATGAGGTAAGATATTACGTGCCGGACGAAAAGCACAAGAATCTTCGAATAATGAAATGGCATTATAGGATGCGGAGAATCCTAACGATGAAAGAACATCAATAAGATTACTGGAGCCATACTTTTTATACAAGAAAGATCCAACTCCAAGTAGCAGAGGAGAAATAAATGAAGCAGGTCGAGTTGCTGCAATGATAGAGTGAGCAATTGATGCGCACTTTCTTTCCGCTGCATTTAGTGACTTGCGTTTTGATTGGCAAATAATTCCTTTCAATACAACTGATAAAGTTTCGGGTATTAGAGTATTAACATCCTTCAGAAAACTATCAGAAGGTGGATACTCCTTTGTCTCGTAATGCTGTGACCGAATATCTTCCAAAATAATAGCAGCTGCATCTCTAACTATTTGTAATCTCTCTTCACGAACATCATTTTTTTTATGAGAAGGCGGTTTATTAGATATAATTTTATAAATGAACCCTTTAAAACAGACAATACAATCGTGGCCGGATTCGTTAAACAATACAATTTCGTCTTTGTACTTTGCTTTCAATCGTTCAATGATTGTACGCTTCTGGGGAATGTACTCTCCTGTAATCGATTTCATTAAATCAGTCATGAAGAATTGACACTCTTCACTATTATCATGCAAGTAAGCAAAAACATCCGCCATTGCTGCGTCAATATTATTCTTTCGTTCATCCTTTTTATTTGTGACCAACCATTTTTTGGAATACAATTGCTTGCTGCAGTTGTTATGATACTTTGCTCCAACTTCCACTAAGTTGGGAATATTAGCTATGCGATTAGCAATGTCCATTGCAACGTCATCGGAACGTCTGTTTATAAGATCCATAATACTTACTTTTGTACTCTCATTACGTACAATACAAACCCGCGATTGTCGGTTTGTACGCGAATTACTTGGATCCTGAACCGCTTTGGCACAGATGAAGCAATTGTTCACAAAATCAAAGTCTGGCTCTGGAGCTTCTGAAACTGAAGATAAACTACTGGAGCTGCTGCTGCGACAACGACGAACAACATTATCGGTTCGATTGTCCACGTAATAACAATAACACGCAATATGTACAGTAACTTCCGAAACAGTTCGTAAAAATTTTTCATTAACCTCATCATTTTTTGCTACAGCTCGGTCTAGTAAAGTTTTTACACCTTTTGCCTTCACAGTTCTTATTTTATTTTCACCTAAAGGTTTTTTACAAATAAAACAATCACTCATGATGGAATAATAGAAAAAACACGCTTAAAAAGTCTAAATGCTAATAAAAAAAGAATACTTTTCACTGACGTTAAAATCGTGTCTAAAATCATTCGAAAACGTCTTCACAATTAAAAACAGAATAAAATACATCCGCACGTAGAGAAATATGTAGCACAACTAAAAGATATAAGTTGAACGACAACTTCAACACAATATTCTCAGTTATTCGTACAATAAGAGAGGTTAGAAATAATAATAATAGCAGGCAGCTGTTCTTTTGTTCCCTCATGGTCGCTTGGGTATTTTCTACCTGTACAGCATTCTCGGTAACGGCCGTCAGATTTAAAATTATTTTAAAAATCAATAATTGTAAAATTCTGTAATGGAGTGGAAAAGAGTCAATAATTAATTTTTTTTTTTTTTGGGACTAATCCCACCACACATTCCCACCATTGTAACTCCTGTAAGCCAGGATCCACAATGGTCTCCATAAATGACACCGAGGTTTGACCCTCAGGCAGTCCCGGGATATGATTTTAATTGTCTTGGGACCCGCAACTAATTTAATTAGAAAAGATTAAAGAGGAGTTGGAAAGAGAGATTCCACTTCCCTCCTAGGCAAAGCGGGAGACAGGAAAACAAAATGACTAGTCAGCCAATAAGTAAACAGGAGTACAGCTACGATAGCGCAGCAGTACGGCACCACGGATACGGAAGAGCTTAACGGGGCCTATATGTGAGCGTTAAGATTGATTGCTACAGTAGGTATGGCAGAAACGCATGAACACACGGTAATTTTCTCGAGTTGCTACAAGGTCCGTATAGTATACTACCCCACAGGTGACTTGCAAACTGTTTAACATAAGGTTACGCTCGTTTCGCCAGAGATCGCACTCCCAGAGAATGTGATGTGCTGATTGTTCATACTCGTGGTCAGATGTGGAACATTGACATAATGGTGATGGTACGAGTTTAAAAGAAAATAATTTACTTTTAAAGTTGCCATGGCCAGTTAAAAATTGGGCCACGAAGTGGTCAACCTCCAGCCACACCTTCTCCAGGCGCTCCCGGATGCATGGAAAAATAGATAAAGATGACGACCTTTCGATGATAAATCCCATCTTTCTTGCCATTCAGTTAAAAGTTAAACAATGGATTGTGGTGCAAACAATCTAGCAATTTTATTTCGGTCGCGCGGTAGAAGGAAATCTGTATTCATAGTTTCCTTTGTGGTGTAATACATTGACGCTCGTCTCTGAATCTCCAAATCAACCGGAAGTACACCCGCGAGTAAAGCCTCGGTACTAACCGTTCTATAGGCTTTACATAAGAATATTAGGGCCAATCGTTGGCTCTGTAGTAATTTAAGGCGAGCCGCCCCTATGGTGGCCCTATCGGCCCATACAGGTGCAGCGTAACAAATACACCCCAAATATGTGGCCATGTATATGGCTTTATGTGTATTAAAACGAAGGCCCCAAGTAGATGTGGATATTCTAGTAAGCGCGTAGAAATTCCGTTTCGCTTTTTCGCCTAGTTTTAATATGTTCAATAAATGAAAAATTTTTTTCTAAGACTAGGCCGAGATAGCAAACTGATTCTTTCTTTTTGACTTTTTTTCAATAATTAATTATTAATAATATTGCAAAATTACTTATTAAAAGAATTATAATAACAAAATAAAAAAAAAAAAAAAAAACTGATGCCACATTATTAGTACCCACGTATAATATATGTATAGTTAGGAGTAAAAATAGTACTCACTTCGGAGCGCTGTAAAACCTTAGCTATTGACTTAATGAAAAAATGTTGCTTATAAAAGTTGTTCCTTAAAAAACGATCTACAAAATGGTCTGATATCATTTTTTCGTAAAATGATAAAAAAAAGTTATATCGAAAAATATAAATTTCTTTCTCGAATTTCTGATTATTTTCGCTTATAACTTTTTTATTTATAGTTCTACGACAAAAAGTTACTGGACCAAAGTTATAGATAATTTAATTTGCAACAAAAAATGTTAACAAATTTTTTTTTATCAGATAAATTGTTTGAGATATATCGTAAAAACCGTTTCAACCCCTATTTTCAAGATGGCGGCCGTGGGACAAGGGTGGTGACCCCACAAACTTGGTTTTAGCTTTACACTTACCCCCCCCCCCCCTACACATTAAAAAAATAAAATTGCGTCCTCTAAAAAACGCAAGGTAAGGCCTAAAAAATGTAACATTTCAATGGACTAATTGTAATCTGTGAAGTTCTTCGAGACGTCGTCGGTTTAATAACAAAACTCAGCAGAACACTGATTCTAATAATTCATTGAATGCATTGCAATTAAATGATTGATTAGATTCCGTTAGCTTTACTACCGCGTATGCAGCAGTTTTATTTAGGTGCTCTTTTAAACATTTTAAATCAAATGTTAATGGGATGATTGTTGTATTATTGTACCGTTTCATATTCAAATCGTCAGCAGCTTGGCTTGAGATGTCAAATTTCCAGTTAGATTGAATTATACTTATAAGGGTTTTAAGATCTGTTTGAAATTCTGTTCTATTAATACCAGCTTCAGCTTTGTAAGACTCAAGTAATGCTATATTACAACATTATTTTAGCGATGTTGAAATATTCATGGCATAAGTAGGTGCATTGTAGCGGTCTTTAGAACTATTGAAACTAGCTGTATTTTTAGTAGCCAGAACTATCCTTACTAATGTTATAAATGTGAAAGTAAGGATATTTATTTGTTTGTTTGTTACGCTTTCACGCTTAAACTACCGAACCGATTTCAAAAAGTCTTTCACCAATGGAAAGCTATAATATCAGGGAGTAACATATGCTATATTTTATCCCAGTATTTCCACGAGAACGGGAACTACGCCACGGGTAAGGCGATTGAAACCGTCGCGAAGCGAGGGCGGGTTGCTAGTAGTATTATAATTGTACGGCTTCAGGGTGTCTAGTACGTTATTAATGTCTACCAAACTCAGGCATTTTTCTAGAAGTTACATTTATAAAATGTTTTTCTCTGTGTATTCTAAGATATTGGAACCCAAAAGCACAGAACAAAGGATCGTTTTTTGTAAACACAGATATTTTATCCGGCCTCAAGTGTGGAAAAACATAAACTTTTAATTTTTTATTTACTTTGATGTTACGAAGAAAAAAAACCGGTGGGGCTGTGTCGGGGCACACGGCCGTTGGTTTTAACGTGAATACGTCTGGTAACGGGTAATAGTTTCTATATAAAATATTATTATTTATGTATGTCATAATCATAAGAAGTGCCGAACATATAATTACTGTATTATAACTTTATTTATTATAGGTCTGTGATGCGAAAAGTACGACACAAATGGCATACAGGGTACATCTAGATTTCTAGTAAACGTTAAATCAATACAGGTATTACCTAACCTTGTTGGAGAAGTTTCGATGTAAGACAAATTGAACTCACTGAGCATGAAGCCGGGCAGTGAGCGGTCTTATGAGACATTAACGTTAAAGTCACCGACTATCATAATTGGTGTAGTAAGATCAGGCTAGTAATCGGGTACAATTTTATCGATGTTTTTGGAATATTTTAATAGCGATCGTAACATAAATAGTTTAATTTCTGCTAACGCTGTCCCCGGATGAATGTACACACACCCGAGTATGAATTTGAAGACATCATTGACTTTTACGTTTATTAGACAGACATCACCAACCTTTGTGTCTTTCATTCCCAAATTAATATCCGAAATGTCAATGTTAAGTCGATTACAATCACTGAAGCTATTGATGTTGCGATATATGGCGACACCACCAGCTCTGCGACTTGATGATGATACCCACCGTTGATGTACTTGCAATTTGTCTGCGCTTAGCGGTATTACAATATGATCTCAGATCAAAGCCAAGCACATTCACTGGTATGGAATCTTCCATCCAAGTTTCGCTGATTGCCAAATAATCAGATCGTTTGATAATGGAATCGGTTGAGATGTCTTCTGAGTGCGCGACCAAGCTTTGTGCATTAATGGCGATAATAATTAGACAACGCTGATCAGGAACACTATCACAAAACTTTTTTACTTTCACGACTAATGTCGGCAACGGATGTTGCGCCAATCTCTGGTACTCATCTCGTACCTCTCTAATTGTGGGGGACGCCTGACCAAATCCGTGATAAAACTTGAAATCGTTTTGGGCATTGATCATATAAAGGCCATCTAACGATGTGACGCGACTCAAAGCCACATAAACTAGTTGGTTTTGTTGCGATTTATCATATTGGTACACAATTTGATCGAAAGTGCCTCCTTGTGATTTGTGGATCGTGATTGCACAAGCTGGCACGATGGAAAACTATATTCGGCGGCATTTGATCGTCGGACCGAGTGGTATATTAGCACTCGAGCGGGAATTCAATCCATAGTCTGAGTCGCTGTTTATGTGTGGCCACAGACGTTTACGGTTCGTTTTGTGCCTCTAACTCCGCATAATGCTCGTCTTCAGTGAGCAATTCTATATTCTTTAAAACACCAATCGCGCCATTCACTATGCCATCTTCAACGTCAATCTTAGTTGTAATCATGTAAGGATAACCCACAGCAAGCGGCATCTTATAAGGCAGTCCACCCAACTCGACGACACTCATTTTGTGAAGCTTTTTCCGGGCTGTAGCAGCTTCCGTCTGATTCTTGCAGCCGATCAAAGTGTCGTCGGCGACGTTGTATGTCTCTGTATTGATAGCATTGCTGTTGTATGAGTCCACACTGTGATTTTTATGATACAAACGCACAACGCCGATCAAGTTCGTATCGCACCACTGTTGGGTTCTGAATCGCGACTCAATGCGCTTAATTTCATCAACGTCGAGTCGTTCTCCGTTGCCGATTTTAGTAAGTATAGCAGAGAACGTAGTGTCACTTTGCCGCATTACTTGCTGTAGTGTATAGTAGTTTAATGATTGCCAGAGCACGGCACCACCTATCATGTTCCGTGGGACCCGATAAACGGGTGTAGCATTAACTGCCGGTAATTGGTGAAAGTCACCGCAGAAGAAAATATTCATGTTGCCAAACGGTTGATCATGCGTGCCAGTGATCTCCTGTAGACGTAAGTTAATTTTGTGTAACACATCTGAACCGATCATGCTAACCTCGTCAATTATCACGCATTTTACACCTACAAACATATTTCTGTAATTTTGCAGGATCTCTCGTGACATTGTGCCAGACCGATGCGATTGTGTAATTTTGAAAGCAGAATGCACAGTTACGCCTTGGATATTGACGGCGGCTTTGCCGGTAGAAGCACAGGCTACGAACGCGTTGTTCAAAGAGTTGTGTTGCACTGTGAAGCGATTGTATATTTCCATTGCGAGTTTCAGCACATAGCTCTTACCGCTACCGGCAGGACCGGTGAAGAAAACTTGGATCGGTTCCGAGTTGAGTGTATGTAAGCGATGTATCGCCTCCAGAAGTATCTCTCGTTGACCGGAGTTCTTACTACGCATCATGCGACAGAAATCAGCTTTGGCTATTACATTCGATCGCCGACGAACTGCAGACACGGATGTCACCATACTCGCAGCATCGAAATCATCTACGTTCTCTACGCCGCCTTGTGGTAGTATTATACTCTTCACAAACTCCTCGCGCTGATTACGAGCACCCAATGGATCTTCATCATCAAACTGTTCGCACATCCTCCGCAGTTCCTCAACCACACGTTCGATGTCAATATTCGATTCGTATTGCTTACGCTTCTCCATTATCTCGGCCTCTTTGGCATCGTAAGTCTCCATAAATACGTTACGGTCAATTATTTCCACTGCCTCACAGCGAAATGGTATATATAACATGACCATCTCTCGTTTGTAGTTCACAATATCATCGGTCTCGTACGATCTATACCGTATCACCCTACAACGATCTCGTTTACGATATGTGACTGAATGTGCATTAACATCCTCTATATCATCCTCATCATCTTCACTGCACTCTTCGTTGTCGTGGCTGCCTTGACGTTTTCTTTTTCTGTTACCAACAACCGTATACCAAGCGACAAAGTCAGCCAGACATATCGACTCTAACTCTGTGGGCCTATCCTCGTAACGCTGAATCATCGTTTTGGTCCATATGTCAGTGCTATTCTCGTTTAACCGTTCTCTGTCCATCACGGTCTTACGCTTTCGAGCCTTCTGTCTCTCGTGTGGCCAAACAGTAGGAATGTAAACAACGTCAACGCTGGCTACACTCATTTTTTGGCGAAGTAAGAACCAGGCAGCCTCTTGTGATGATATCTCGACCGTGTTGAGTAACTTCAGGCTGAGTAGTTTCAACAACTGTAGATATTCTTTCTCCGGGTGTTCATCGTGTAACTTTATTAGCTCACGATGTAGATTGCTAATGCCTCGATTTGACTTATTAACGTACTCTACTACGTAAGCCGCACAGCTGTACTCTTCAAGTATGAACTGCAAGTCGGTATTAGAGCCCAGTGTTTGTGCGATCCATGGATTGAAAGTGTTGGTATAAATCTCTGTAAAGTCACGTTTAACATCAACGTTGGCCGACGTAACGTTGATCGAATTATATCCAAATACTTTGCCTTCGTTAAACCATTGTCGATATAGAACTCGTCAAATGTGTCATAATGTTTTTGCTCTATTTGCTCACGCAGTTTAGCTGCCTTTGATTGAAAACCGCTGCGACGAGTGTCGTCTTTTGACATCGGCAATAGCACACGTGTTTCGCTCATCGGCCAGTAAGGTATATTGAAGCGGCATGTTGTTTCACCTCGTTTGGTGCAAGTAAATGTATGAAGGTGAACTTGATTGTTGTACTGATCACCCGGCAAGTCATCACGACTAACAGAACATAGATCGGTGACCAGTTGAATGGTATTAGGCATGCTTTCGGACACAGGCTCGCGATTATCACAATCGAGCCACAGAAGAATGTGCGCATGCGGACTACCACGGTGTTTGAATTTAATTCGTTGAAAGAAGTCCACGACACGATACTTTTTTTTTTTTTTTTTTTATGGGTGGGCTATGGTATGCGCACGCGTGGTCCAATCCATCCGGGGCGATGAAAGGGCGGCGCGCGGGCCCGTAACCCACCCGTACCCACGTCACCTCGTTGTTGGGCCGACCACCGGAGCAGATGTGACTTGTCGTCAGTGGTCGGCCCGACGGAATACCCTTTCGGGTAACGTCACCTCTCGACGTCCTGGGACGTCGGTCGCCGTCGCGCGGTCAGCCTCTCTGCGGGTGACGGACAATTCCCCGGTCCGATCACCCGCGGCCTCGGCTAGGGCGGCATTAGGCGCAGATACTCGCGCCTACGTCGCCCGAGTCGCCGGCGGCGGAACGTGTCGCCGAATAGGAGCTCTACTCGCACACGATCCGCCGCCTCCTTCCGTGAGATTACGGCCTCACAGAAGGCGGCGACCGCGTCCCAGTTCCTGACGCTATCGAGCATCTCCCTGGCGATGGTCGGCAGCGTCAGGTCGGCACCGATAATCGCGACGAGTTCACGGCGCTCCCCCTCCCACGCAGCACACACCTCGAGCGTGTGCTGCGCCGTGTCCTCGTCGCAATTGCAGTGGTGGCAGGACGGTGTGCTCTCCCTCCTGACAATCTTGTGCAGGTACTTCGCGAAGCAACCGTGCCCCGTAAGCACCTGCACCAGTCGGAAGGAAAGCACCCCGTGCGTCCGCTCCAACCACTCCATCAGCACCGGCCGGAAGGCCTCGACGGTCCTGACACCGTACCGAGGACTCTCCAGCCGGACTGCCCAACGGGCAATTACTTCCCGGCGGGCGTCGACCCGCCAGGCGGTGACCTCTTTGATGGAGACCATACCGCCGCGGGCGCGCGTGTCCGATGCCCGCCGATAAATGTCGGCGAGCATCTCCGCCTCCAGGTCCCACGGGGGGGTTCCGGCCAGGAGGCACGCTGCCTCCGTCGCCACCGTGCGGTAACCACGTATGGCCCTGATCGCCATGACCCTCTGTGGTCGCCTCAAGAGGGTCCTCAGCCGGACGGTCAGGGACCCCGCCCACACCGGTGCGCCGTACAGGGCCATCGACCGGATCACCCCCACGTACAGCTGTCGGCACGTAGCGCTGGGTCCGCCCACGTTCGGCATCAGCCGCGAAAGGGCGGACGCCGCGCCGACAAGCCGGGGAACAAGTCGATGGAGATGCTCCCGGAACCAAAAATGCCCGTCGAGCACCAGGCCCAAGTACTTCATGTGGGCCTGGATGCTGATGGTAACCGACTTCACGGTGATCGAAGCGCCGGCGGGTGGCCCGGCGGTACGGAGGCCATGGAACAAAAGGGCCTCCGTCTTTTCCAGGGCCACCCTCAACCCCAACGCTTCGATCCGCCTGACAATCTCCTCGGTGCCGAGAGTTGCCAGGCGTGCCGCCTCCTCTAGCGTCCCACCCCGGGCTGTGACGAGTGTATCGTCGGCGTAGCAAATTACGCCCAGCCCGGGTGGGAGGCTTCCTCTCAACGCCCAGTCGTAGCCGATGTTCCACAGCGTCGGACCCAGAACCGACCCCTGTGGGACACCGCACGTCATGGGCGTTCGCACAACGTCCCCTACTCGGTTAACGTAGAGGACGCTGCGCCCCTCCAAGTAGTCCGCCACCAGCTGCCTGAGGTACACAGGCACCCCGTGATACCTCAGCCCCTCCCTGATGCAGCTGAATGGCAGACTGTTGAAGGCGTTGGCGATGTCCAGGGACAGCGCCAACAGGACTCCTCCGCCGGTGACGGCCTCCGTCACCACGGCCTTCAGGCGCAGCAGGGCCGCGATTGTCGAACGCCCTCTCCGAAAACCAAACTGGGCGTCCGACAGATCGCGCCCGACCCTGACGAGGTGCCGCTCGATGCGGGCAGCCAACACCCTCTCCAGCAGCTTGCCCGCATCATCGAGCAGCACAATGGGCCTGTAGGCCGAAGCCGACTCGGGAGACCGTCCCGGCTTCGGCAGGAGAACCAGCCTCCCCTCTTTCCAGCACCCGGGGAACTGCCCGGACGCCAAACAAGCGTCGAACAGTCCCCTGAGGCGTGGTCCCAGGTGTTCGAGGACCAGGGCCAGCACACGGTTCGGAATACCGTCGGGCCCGGGGGCGGTGGATTTGGCTCGCATACGCGCCACCGCTGCCCCCATTTCCGGCTCCGTGATGGGCGGAGCACTTTCGTCGTCGGCCTCCCGGTCGCTGTCCGGCGAAGCCATAACCGGGGGCGTGTGCTCCACCCGCCGTGGAAAGAGGTCCTCGACAACTCTGGTGAGGAGGCTGGGCTGGAGAGTCTCGGTGAGGGGGGGGGGGCCCGCCCGCGGAGCTTGTTCAGCGCTGCGAGGTAGAGGCGACCCCAGGGGTCACGCTCGAGACTGTCCAACATCTCCCGCCGACTGACGTCCTTGGCGGTACGGACGGCCAGCCTGAAGGCAGATCGCGCACTGCGGTAAGCCTCGTACAGCTGGCCCTCCCGCTCAGCGTCACGGTGACGCGCTCGGCTGCGGGTGTAGGACCTCCGGGCACGTATGCACGCGGCCCGGAGATCCGCCAATTCTCGGGACCACCAGGGGACCGCACTCTTCGGGGGCAGACGCCGCACGCGGGGCATGGCCGCATCGCAGATCTGCGTTAACGCACAGCGGATGCGGCCAGCCTCGGCATCCACCCCGTCCGCCTGGGGCGGTGAGGACAGCCACGACTGAACGATGGCTGCCTCCGCTAACAGGTCCCGATCCAGTCGACCCACAGCCCACCGCGGAAATGCGGGAGCTCCGTCCGCCGTGTGACCCCTGCTGGGCTGCAGGAGGGTCCGGGAGACCTCTATCCGGATGTATCTGTGGTCGGATAGGGTCTCGACCTCCTCCTGGACGCACCAGCTCCTCACACGTGCTGCGACATTAGGGCTAGCGAACGACAAGTCCACTATCGACCCGCCCTGCTGCCGCACGCACGTTTGCACCGAGCCCCTGTTCAGCAAACAGAGGCCCAGTGCCGCCGCCCACTCTTCGACCGCCCGCCCGCGCTCATTCGTCCTGGGGGACCCCCACGCCATGGACTTGGCGTTGTAGTCCCCCAGAACGAAGACCTGGCGCGGTGCCAGTCGCCGTATCGAGGCCCCCAAGATGGTGAGGAAGGCCCCGAAATCCGTCGTGCTCCTGTTAGGGGAGAAGTAAACACCAAATAGCGTAACCTCTCCCCATTCCGCCGCGACATACCCATCGCCCCTGTCCTTGAGCAACAAGGGTGGGGAATGCCACGACGTGGAGGCGACGATTGCCACAGAGCCGTCACTGCTGCCCAGCCAATTGGGCCGGTCAGGCACAACGTACGGCTCCGCGGCTACGGCTGCACCAATCAGCCACTCCGCTATGGCTTGCAGGAAAACGTCCTGTGCCTCGGCGGAGTGGTTGAGGTTGGCCTGCAGGAGGTGGTAGGATTCGGTCGCCATTAGTGGGCCGTATCCATCACCTCCTCCGCGCTGGCGGGCGATCGGGTCGCGCTAGGGGCGGGAGCAGCCGGGGTCGTTGGGCCACTCCGCCCCTTTGGGGCCGAAGCCGGGGGTCTGCATTCCTTGCCCCCCATGCGGTGTTTGGCGGGCTTATTGCCCGCCGCACACGCGGAGCAGTGGGGGATGGCGGCACACGATGCCGCCTTGTGCCCAGGTTGACCGCAGCGGAAGCAAAGGCCGCTGCAGTCAAAACAGTTCGTGCATGTCGGCCGAGTGTGTCCGACCGCCATGCACTTGTAGCACCTCGCAGGCCGGGATTCCAGCACGGTCACCCGCGCCGAGCTCCAGCCCACGAGGAGCCTGCCTGAGTCGGCCAATATCTTGGCCGACTCCACCGGGCACCGCAGCCAGGCGGCACCGACACCGCCCGGACCAGGGCGGATGGCGCCAATTCGAACGGTGTCCGAGGCACATCCGGTTCTAGCCACGACAGCTTCCCGGACGTCCTCCACGGTCACGGAATCGTCCAGACCCGTAATGCGCATTTCGGCGCACTTTACGGGCCTGGCGATTCGGACGCCACCCTCCTCCTCGAACAGACCCCGCAACTTCGTGGCCAAACTGTCCGCCGCCTTGGCGCCCTCGGCCCCAGGGAACTCCAGGATCCGAGCCCCTGTCTGGGCCTTGCGGGTCCTAGCTTCGACGCCTCCGATGTCAGAGACGTCTAGCTCCCGCCGGGCGCGACTCAAGACGGCCTCATAGCTTAGGCCCCTCTCAGCCGCATCAGGCAGCACAGTAATGACAACTGCGGCTGATTTTGGCGGCCGGAGCCCCTTGCGCGACCTCTTGCCTCTCTTCTTTTTTCCGGCTCCCGCCTGGGGAGCAGCAGCTTCCGTGGCGTTTTTGGCTGCCGCCCTCCTTTTCTGGCTGCGAGCCTTCCTGCTCCGCTCAGCCACCTGCCAACCCTGTTCCAGCATGGCAGCAGCGCTGAGCGTAGCAGGCGCGGTCGCGGGCGCGTTAGCCGGTGCTTGCGGTATCGTTGTGGGCACCGGCGGTGGTACAGCGGGAGCCGGCGCCGCCCTCGCCTTTTTAGTGGCGGCGGGACCCTTAGGCCCAGCCACGGCCGCCGCAAAGCTGGCCACGCGGCCTCCCTGGCATGGCAGCGGGGTGGGACTCGACGCTACTGTCGGCCGCGCGGCCCTCGCCCTGTCCGCAGCGAGCGGCGGCCGGAGAGGTGCCTCAGGAGGGAGTCTCGCCTCCACGGCCTCGATGCGCGCCTCAACCATCCGACCAACTCTGGTGAAAATGGCGCGCATAGCCTCATCCGACACGCCGTCCACTACGGGAAGTGGCATGTCCGCAGCGGGGGCACGCCCCGTGCCGCGAGTCAGCGCAGCAGGGGCAGCGGCAGCGTCAGCCCTCGTCAGCGGCGTCCGAGGCACAGTCGACGGCGGTGGCCCAGTTATTGGAATCGGCGCGGTCGGCGACAGCCGCGCGAACTGGAGACGCAGGTCAGCCATTTCTTTGGCCAACCTGCGGTTCTCCCTCTTCACCGCCACCAGCTCCGTCTCCAGCTTCTTATTATGCTGCTGCAGGCCTGATACCTCGCCACTGAGGCGGGCATTTTCAGCCTGCAGGGCTGCCACTCCTGACATTGGGGGGTCACTATGCGTAGCGGGCTCAGCAGCCGCCGCACTGGTGGGAGGGATATCATCCAACACCCTCAACATCCTTGCAGCCGCCGCCTCATTTGCCTGCTTACGAGCCTCGGCCTCCCGCACCTTGCTTACTGGAGACGGAGTCCCGGTCCTCGCCGCCACCGTGGCCCCACGCCCTCTGCGTCCCCTGCGTGAGGTCGCCACCTTGGGAGGAGGCATAATGTCTCCACTCCCCTCCGAATCAGATGCGGCGCTGCCACTCTTGTTCAGAGGGCGCTTCCGCACCTGTGGGGGGAGGGCCTCCTCCCTCGCTGTCTTAACTGCCGTCAGAGATGATGCGGCAGGCCCCCCGGCGGCCTGAGCGGCCGGGCTCTCATTTATGATGGACGGCCCTGCGACATTGCCGCCCTCGTCCATCGACTGCTCCGTCGCGGTGCTGCCTGCGTCAGAAACGCTGCCATCACTGGGCGAAACGCCGGCAGCACGCAGTGCATTCAGTTCCGCCCGTCGCTGTTTCGCTGTACGCCGTCTGGCGTGCTCCGTTGCAGGGGTGGGTTTTCCCCCCCGCTTCTTCTTTCGGGCCTCCTGTATCGCCGGGCCCTCGGCTAATTCGGATGCCTCCAGTGCGGAACTGCGGTCCGACGAAGCATCCCTCCCGTCTGTGCCAGTTTTGCAGTAGCCTGGCAAGGCTATAGCGTGGGAACTAGGCTCCCCGTTAGCGGTGGTTTTGGGCATCTCACCCCTCCTGTCTTCATCTTTATTATACGAGAAATCCATATGGTTCCCACGAGTATGGGAGAAATAAAAGGTCCACCCGGGCAGAGATCCCGATACCCGGGCAAGCGTACATTTGTATCCCAACACAGGGGGTCCGCAGGTACCCTGGCTGGGGGCGCGCTAACGACTGAACAACCCATCAGCCATGCATCCTCTCGCCGCGCGCCAGAACTTAGGATTCTGGGTGATTGTTTTATAGAGGTTTTCTTCCTCGCGGTCCAGGCGGTTAAGCCAAGACCCTCGCTCCTGAATCTAGGCCTCAAGATAAATGTCCTGAAGCAAGAATCAGGTCTACGATTTGTCGCGGTTGGCAAATGCCTGCCCAGTCCTCAAACGAATGAGTGACTGGGCCCGTCGAATTTTCGCGTCCAATACCCTCTACAATTAGAGGGCATGGAGCGAATTTGGGGCATCCCACAAACTGGGCCCCCCCTCGGGCCAGATATTTGCCACGAGCGACAATTCCAGAGAGCAGTCCAAGAAATTGTCGCTCGTGCCCAGGGTACACCACGCGGAGGTTTCTGGCGTAGTACCCCACGATACTTACCAAAGGGATTCATCTTACCCTTGGCTTGCAGCAACGCCATCACACAGTCTACCAGTTTATTGAAATAGATACAACAGGTAACAGGATCTTCGTTGACCAAGTGACTGCGCATGGACCGAGTTAAGTTTACTAGTGGATCGGTTACGCTGACATCGGTGAACGCATCACTCAACTTATGCAGTATCTTGAGAAGATTCGGCCAATGTATTTCGTTAGCACTCAGTGTAAGGAACATCGAAGGCTTGCCCAGCTGGCGTATCATTGCGAAAAGATCCTTTTTGCGATTCATCCAATACTGCACAGAATTTGGTAATGATTTGAGAAATGCAAGGTTTTTATCGACACACTTATCGACGAACGTACGATCTTCCAGCATTTTGCGAGTTATATTGGCAGTCTGTGGTATGCATCGAAACATACTATATATGCCTTCGACGACACGCAGCCGCATAATTTTCATGGCCATGTACAAAATGTGCTCGGGTGTGACACCGCGGCGATCGCTTCTTCTTATCTCGCTTGTTGCGATCATGAATGGGGTAATGCGCACATCTGAGTTAAACTGCCTGCAAGTACCGTAGTATATCAAAGGGAACGATAGTTCTTCGGCATACACGTCGTAAATAATGTTCAGCGGTGTTGAATGCTGGCCCGGAGCAATGTCAAGACAATGTTCTTCATTCCAAAGCATAGAGTGCTGCCTTGCAAGCAGAACATCCGACTCCGGTGCACTTCTGTCACACTGTAGATGCTCGATCGGATCATCACCGGTGGCGTTGGCTGTCACACAACTGGTTGTGTTAGGTTCGAATGAATCCCAGTTTACTGTAATTTTGTAATGCTTATACAATGGTTGACCTAGTAAGAATTGTAGCCAAGCTTTTAGCACTGACTTTTTGACCACGCCGTTTAGATACGTATATTTATGTATCATGTTCTTCTTTATGTTAACATTGAACGCCTGATCATCGTCCAATTGACGAGGTAGCTGCTGCACCATTGTGTCTACATCCACGGGTACATTAATGACTTGTCCGATGATACCATAGCTGCCATCGTAACGCAACCGACGTATCTGCATGAATGGCAGCCGCGGTGATACTAGACGAGCACTAATCGGATCTAAAGCGGGCAACCCGTCTTGCTTAGGTGGATACACAAATCCGTTCGAACGTGATAACGTGGGCACTTTGCCAGAGCCCAGTGATTTTTTACACGTACCGCACAGTTTAAAGTCAGCCAACGGCTCTTCAGGGAAAGTATTATTAAGCAGTGGTAAGTGTTTTTCATTTGTTGGCTTCAATGAGCGCAGAAACCATAGACGATCACACACATCACACTTGTGTCCGAATGGATTGTTGATAAACGTCGTAGTGAAACGTGCACTAGCTGCTGCCCAATGCGTCTTTATAAACGACGATCGTACACAATCGATGCTTACACAGCCCGATGTCGATACAGAAGCGATTTCATCATCCATCTGCGTAATTTCAACCGTCCCAGCTGCAGATGTACTGGCACCGTCGTTGATCCGCTCGGCCGCATTTATTACTTTATGTTGTCGGCACTGCTTGACTCGATCATATGGTGTTTTATTGGTACCATTCGATTGCTGTTGAGATACCCTTTCCAACCGTATACGATCTCTGTATTTATATATTTTTTGATATTATTTTTTTATTTAAACACCTTATTATATTCACAGTTACAATTTTACACTAATGTTATATATATAATCGATAGATTTTGATGAGAGCTGACGATTGAAACTTGAATGAACGTCGTAGCTTCACCGAGTCGAAAGTTATACTAAATGGAAATCTCGATACGCAGCAAAATAACCTTCAAAATGGCGGGGCTGCCCCCTCCCCCGCGCTCGATGTGTTACAGTCCTTATTTAGCGTAATAAATTCTTTGATTCTTTAGCTATCCAGTAGTGTCACTGAAATTTGGATGGAGATGATAGATATGTTACTACAACACTAAACTGTATCCCCCGATTTTGTTATCATTCGTTTTTTTGGATTGCGTCCCTATGGAAGTAATTTTAAAGACGTATTCACGTCAAAAACAATAATCCCTCTGACGGCTCTTCTTTTTGTTCTCTTCCCTTTCTTCAACAAGAAGTTCTTCAGTGTGCTTGTTTCCCGATGACTTTTCAGAAGGTTCATCATAAATATCAAATGTAACCTAAAACTCGGGCATTTTTCTAGAAGTTACATTTATAAAATAGTTTTCTCTATGTGTTCTAAGATATTGCAACCCAAAAGCAGAGAGCAAAGGATCTTTTTTTGTAAACACAGATATTTTATCCGACCTCATACGTGGCTAAACATCATCTTTTAATTTTTGATTTACTTTGATGTTACAAAGAAAAAAATTTGTGCTATAACTTGGACATTTGATGATAGATTATTACTATCACATATTTTTTTTGTGTTTTCAAAGTTGTTTTGGAAAGTAAAAACATAAGCATTTAGTACACGGGAATTAGTCATCCCTTATTTTATATTTGCTTTTTTCATTGGCTTAAACGTGGAGTTTTGAGTGTTAATAATATAATTTCCTTTTTTAAGCAATAGTGTAAAAACTTGTTTACGAGACTTGGTATTTTTTGGCATCGATAACGCCTTTTGAACTTCCAGCTCATTGGAATGGTTTCTTACAACGTGTCTAGCGAAATTTAAAGCAAATTTTCACAATAAAAACAATAATCCCTCTGACGAATCTTCTTTTTGTCCTCTTCCCTTTCTTCAACAAGAAGTTCTTCAGTTTGCTTGTTTCCCGATGACTTTTCAGAAGGTTCATCATATTTTTTTTTTTGGGACTAATCCCACCGCACATTCCCACCATTGTAACTCCTGTAAGCTAGGATCCACAATGGTCTCCATAAATGAAACAGAAGTTTGACCCTCAGGCAGTCCCGGGATATGATTTTAATTGTCTTGGGACCCGCAACAAATTTAATTAGAAAAGATTAAATAGGAGGAGTTGGAAAGACAGATTCCACTTCCCTCCTAGGCAAAGCGGGAGACAGGAGAAACAAAATGACTAGTCAGCCAATAAGTAAAAAGGTGTACAGCTACGATAGCGCAGCGGTACGGCACCACGGAACCAGAACCGCATGAACGCACGACAATTTTCTCGAGTTGCTACAAGGTCCGTATAGTATACTACCCCACAGGTGACTTGCAAACTGTTTAACATAAGGTTACGCTCGTTTCGCCAGAGATCGCACTCCCAGAGAATGTGATGTGCTGATTGTTCATACTCGTGGTCAGATGTGGAACATTGACATAATGGTGATGGTACGAGTTTAAAAGAAAATAATTTACTTGTCGAAGGTTGGGGGACATTTCACTCTCGGTTCTAAGAACCGACTCTCGGATGTTAAACCCCGTTCCTATGCTTGAAACAGGAATTTCAGGGGCTGTTTCGCTTGATATAGATAAATCTTTCACAGCATTAGCCTGGATGTAAAGTTGTAAGTAGTTCAGCTTGGATTGCGTCCATTCCTTCTGTATCGCCTTTTCTTTCACGATACGCTTCTGCACGTCTTTTGTCGCGATTCGTGGGCTTAGGTTTCTTCTTGCCCATTGGCTTCTCCTCACGCCGATCAACTTGATCGGTCTGATCATAATGATCAGAGGTAAATCTTCTTTTTTTTTTTTTTTTGTGTGTGGGCTGCGGTCGGCGCGCCTCCGCACCACTCCGTCCGGGGCTTAAGCACGCAACTCCCGCAACCCACCCGAAAACCACCTTGCCTTCGTCATTGGGCCGACCACCGGAGCAGGTTTACTTGTTGTCGTCAGTGGTCGGCCCGACGGAATACCCCCTACGCGGGGTACCCTCCCATCGACCGACGTCCCTCCCTCGGGGAGGACGTCGGTCTTTCCTCACGCGGTCGGCCTCTCGGCGGGTGACGGACTAATCCCCGTCACGTCACCCGCGGCCTCGGCTAGGACGGCATGAGGCGCAGATAGTTGCGCCTACGCCGCCCCAGTCGCCGGCGGCGGATCTTCTCATCGAGGCTGCGCTCCACGCGCAGACGATCCGCCGCCTCCTTCTGCGAGATCTCTGTCTCGCAGAAGGCTGCGACCGCGTCCCAATTCCCGACGCTGTCGACCATCGCCCTAGCGATGGCCGGCAGCGTCAGGTCGGCACCGATGATTGCGACGAGTTCACGGCGCTGCACTGCCCAAGCCGTGCAGGCGCGCCGTGTCCTCGTCGCAATCGCAGTGGTGGCAGGACGGTGTACTCTCCCTCCTTACGACCCTGTGCAGGTATTTGGCGAAGCTCCCATGCCCCGTCGACACCTGCACTAGTCGGAAGGAGAGCACTCCGTGCCGCCTTTCCAACCACTGCATCAGCACCGGCCGGAAGGCCTCCACGGTTCGCACCCCGAACCGAGGCCTCTCCAGCCGGACTGCCCAACGGGCAATGACGTCTCGGCGGGCGCCGACGCGCCAGGCGTTGAGCTCCCTTAACGAGATCTCACCGCCCTCCGCTCGCACCCCCGTCACCCGCCGATACAATCCGGCGAGCATCTCCGCCTCCAGGATATTCAATAACTAACGTTAACACTATTTTCTATTACAACTAATGGTTACGTATGCCGACAGCTAAATTACACGTTAGGGAAACGCGGTGAGTTTGATACAACACGGCAGCAACAACGACCGCTCGCCCTGAAGTCTCTCTCTCAACTGAGTATTTAACGGACCGCTCTCAATAAAAAAAGCTCGGTAATGTTTTAAACATTAACGGTCAAACGACAAACATCAGTAATCATTGCCGACGTTGTATCAAAAAGACCCAAGTATAATACTTGACGTTTACGTAATCGATTAATTCTTAAAAACTATCAAGATATGGCGCTAGAGGTAGTGACGTTGGGGTGCTACGCCAGAAACCTCCGCGTGGTGTACCCTGGGCACGAGCGACAATTTCTTGGACTGCTCTCTGGAATTGTCGCTCGTGGCAAATATCTGGCCCGAGGGGGGGCCCAGTTTGTGGGATGCCCCAAATTCGCTCCATGCCCTCTAATTGTAGAGGGTATTGGACGCGAAAATTCGACGGGCCCAGTCACTCATTCGTTTGAGGACTGGGCAGGCATTTGCCAACCGCGACAAATCGTAGACCTGATTCTTGCTTCGGGACATTTGTCCTGAGGCCTAGATTCAGGAGCGAGGGTCTCGGCTTAACCGCCTGGACCGCGAGGAAGAAAACCTCTATAAAACAATCACCCAGAATCCTAAGTTCTGGCGCGCGGCGAGAGGATGCATGGCTGATGGGTTGTTCAGTCGTTAGCGCGCCCCCAGCCAGGGTACCTGCGGACCCCCTGTGTTGGGATACAAATGTACGCTTGCCCGGGTATCGGGATCTCTGCCCGGGTCGACCTCTTTTTTCTCCCATACTCGTGGGAACTGTATGGATACTTGTTCTTTAAACGACGCTGCAGATAGGAGGGGTGAGACGCCCATTAAAACCACAGGGAACGGGGAGCCTAGTTCCCACATTACAGCCCGGCCAAGCTACTGTAAAACTGGCCCAAAGGAGAGGGATGCCTCGTCCGACAGCAGCTCAGCTGCTAGTCTGGCACTTGAGGCTCCAAGGTCAGCCGAGGGCCCGGCGAAAACAGAGGCCCGTAAAAAGAAGAGAGGAGGGAAGCCCACCCCTGCAACGGAGCGCGCCAGACGGCGCGCCGCGAAGCAGCAAAGGGCGGCAAAGAAGGCTGACGAGGGCGGCAGTACTGCCGCAGAGCCGTCGGACATTGAAAGCGGCAGCACATCAGCTGCAGAGACCGTCGCTGGATCATCCCAGTCTCCAGCGTCGGCTTTGACGGCGGCCCTAGCGGCCAGGGAGGAGGACCTCCCCTCGCAGGTACGCAAGCGCCCCCTTAGCCAGGGTGGCAGCTCGGAGTCTGCCTCCGAGGGGGGTGGCATCAACATGCCTCCTCCCAAAGTTCCAGCCTCTCGCAGGGGACGAGGGGGCGCAGTAGTGGCGGCAAGGTCGGCGACGCCGTCGCCGGCCGGCGCAGTACGGGGGACTGAGGCCCAGAAGCGGGCAAATGAGGCGGCTGCCGCGAGGATGATGAGGGTGTTGTTAGACATCCCTCCCACCGACACGGCGGCTGCTGAGCCCGCTATAGGTGGCGACCCCCGAGCTGCCAATATGGCCACCCTGCAGGCCGAAAACACCCGCCTTAGTAGTGAGGTCTCAGGCCTGCAGGAGAAGAATAAGGCCCTGCAAAAGGAGCTGTCGGCGGTGCAGAAGGCCAACCGCGAGTTGGCCAAGCAAATGGCCGACTTGCGGAGCCAGGTCGCGCAGCTGGCGAGAACCGCGCCGCCGACAAGTCCCGGCCCTGCCGCCGCCCCCGTCGTCCCCGTTGCGACAACTTGCGCTGCGGCAAGTCCCCAGAGGGCCCAGCTGGCCGAAGCGGTCCCGCTGCCCGCAGTGGACGGCGTGCCGGACCAGATCATGCGCGCCATGGTGGATGTTTTCGGCAAGATGCTCGACGCGCGCATGGCGGCTCTGGAGGCGAGACTGCCCCCGGAGCCCCGACTCCGGCCGCCGCTGGCTGCGGATAGGCCGAAAGCCGTGGCGTCAACCCCTGCCGCGCTACCCTGCCAGGGTGGGCGCGTAGGAAACTACGCTGCGGCCGTTGCTGGGCCGAAGCCCAAGGGACCCGCCGCGAAAAAGAAGGTGGCACCGGCTCCTGCTAAGGCCGGACTCCAGCCGCTGCCGGCAAATGCACCGTCGGTGGCGGCCAACGCAGCCGCGGCCGTGATTGCTGTGCTCGGCACCCCTGCCGTGTCTGAAGAGGGTTGGCAGACGGCCGAGCGCAGCCGAAAAAGTCGCGGCCAGAAGAGGAGAGCGGAGGCCAAAAGCGCCGCCAAAGCCTCCGCTCCCAAGGCAGGAGCCGGTAACAAGAGGTCGCGCAGGAGGCTCCGGCCGCCAAAGTCAGCCGCGGTGGTGATCACCGTCCTGCCTGAGGCGGCCGAGAACGGCCTCAGCTATGAGGCCGTCTTACGTCGCGCCCGGCGGGAGCTTGACGTCTCCGATTTAGGAGGCGTCGAAGCCAGGACCCGCAAGGCCCGGACAGGGGCTCGGATTTTAGAGTTCCCTGGGGCCGAGGGCGCCAAGACGGCCGATAGCATGGCCGCGAAGCTGAGGGGTTTGTTTGCTGCGGAGGATGGCGTCAAGATCGCCAGACCCGTCAAGTGTGCGGAACTGCGGGTCACGGGTCTGGACGACTCCGTGACGGTGGATGACATCCGGGAGGCCATCGTCTCGAAAACCGGATGTCCCGTGGACACCGTCCGAATTGGCGCCATCCGCCCTGGTCCGGGCGGCGTCGGTGCTGCCTGGGTGCAGTGCCCGGTGGAGTCGGCCAAGCAATTGGCCGGCTCAGGCAGGCTCCTCGTGGGCTGGAGCTCAGCGCGGGTGACCGTGCTGGAGTCCCGGCCTGCGAGGTGCTACAAGTGCATGGCGGTCGGACACACTCGGCCGACATGCACTAACTGCTTTGACTGCAGCGACCTTTGTTTCCGCTGCGGTCAACCCGGGCATAAGGCGGCATCGTGCGCCGCCACTCCCCACTGCCCCGCGTGTGCGGCGGGCAATAGGCCCGCCAAGCACCGCATGGGGAGCAAGGAGTGCAAACCCCCGGCTTCGGCCCCAAAGGGGCGGAGCGGTCCGACGACCCCGGCCGCTCCCGCCCCTAGCGCGACCCAATCGCCCGCCAGCGTGGAGGAGGTAATGGATACGGCCCACTAATGGCGGCCGAATCTTACCACCTCCTGCAGGCCAACCTCAACCACGCCGCCGAGGCACAGGACGTTTTCCTGCAAGCCATGGCGGAGTGGTTGATCGGTGCAGCCGTAGCCGCGGAGCCGTACGTGGTGCCTGACCGGCCCAATTGGCTGGGCAGCAGTGACGGCTCTGTGGCAATCGTCGCCTCCACGTCGTGGCATTCCCCGCCCTTGTTGCTCAAGGACAGGGGTGATGGGTATGTCGCGGCGGAATGGGGAGAGGTTACGCTATATGGTGTTTACTTCTCCCCTAACAGGAGCGCGACGGATTTCGGGGCCTTCCTCACCATCCTGGGGGCCTCGATACAGCGACTGGCACCGCGCCAAGTCTTCGTTCTGGGGGACTACAACGCCAAGTCCACGGCGTGGGGGTCCCCCAGGACGAATGACCGCGGGCGGGCGGTCGAAGAGTGGGCGGCGGCACTGGGCCTCTGTTTGCTGAACAGGGGCTCGGTGCAAACGTGCGTGCGGCAGCAGGGCGGGTCGATAGTGGACTTGTCGTTCGCTAGCCCTAATGTCGCAGCACGTGTGAGGAGCTGGTGCGTCCAGGAGGAGGTTGAGACCCTATCCGACCACCGATACATCCGGATAGAGGTCTCCCGGACCCTCCTGCAGCCCAGCAGGGGTCACACGGCGGACGGAGCTCCCGCGTTTCCGCGGTGGGCTGTGGGTCGATTGGATCGGGACCTGTTGGCCGAGGCAGCCATCGTTCAGTCATGGCTGTCCTCACCGCCCCAGGCGGACGGGGTGGATGCCGAGGCTGGCCGCATCCGCTGTGCGTTAACGCAGATCTGCGATGCGGCCATGCCCCGTGTGCGGCGCCTGCCCCCGAAGAGTGCGGTCCCCTGGTGGTCCCGAGAATTGGCGGACCTTCGGGCCGCGTGCATACGTGCCCGGAGGGCCTACACCCGCAGCCGAGCGCGTCACCGCGACGCTGAGCGGGAGGGCCAGCTGTACGAGGCTTACCGCAGTGCGCGGTCTGCCTTCAGGCTGGCCGTCCGTACCGCCAAGGACGTTAGTCGGCGGGAGATGCTGGACAGTCTCGAGCGTGACCCCTGGGGTCGCCCCTACCTCGCGGCGCTGAACAAGCTCCGCGGGCGGGGCCCCCCCCCCTCACCGAGACTCTCCAGCCCAGCCTCCTCACCAGAGTTGTCGAGGACCTCTTTCCACGGCGGGCGGAGCACACGCCACCGGTCATGGCTTCGCTGGACAGCGACCGGGAGGCCGACGATGAAAGTGCTCCGCCCATCACGGAGCCGGAAATGCGGGCGGCGGTGGCGCGTATGCGAGTCAAATCCACCGCCCCCGGGCCCGACGGTATTCCGAACCGTGTGCTGGCCCTGGTCCTCGAACACCTGGGACCACGCCTCAGGGGACTGTTCGACGCTTGTTTGTCGTCCGGACAGTTCCCTGGGTGCTGGAAAGAGGGGAGGCTGGTTCTCCTGCCGAAGCCGGGACGGTCTCCCGAGTCGGCCTCGGCCTACAGGCCCATCGTGCTGCTCGATGATGCGGGCAAGCTGCTGGAGAGGGTGTTGGCTGCCCGCATCGAGCGGCACCTCGTCGGGGACGGGCCCGATTTGTCGGACGCCCAGTTTTGTTTTCGGAGAGGGCGTTCGACGATCGCGGCCCTGCTGCGCCTGAAGGCCGTGGTAGCGGAGGCCGTCACCGGCGGAGGAGTCCTGTTGGCGGTGTCCCTGGACATCGCCAACGCCTTCAACAGTCTGCCATTCAGCTGCATCAGGGAGGGGCTGAGGTATCACGGGGTGTCCGTGTACCTCAGGCGGCTGGTGGCAGACTACTTGGAGGGGCGCAGCGTCCTCTACGTTGACCGAGTAGGGGACGTTGTGCGAACGCCCATGACGTGCGGTGTCCCACAGGGGTCGGTTCTGGGTCCGACCCTGTGGAACATCGGCTACGACTGGGCGTTGAGAGGAAGCCTCCCACCCGGGCTGGGTGTAATTTGCTACGCCGACGATACACTCGTCACAGCCCGGGGTGGGACGCTAGAGGAGGCGGCACGCCTGGCAACTCTCGGCACCGAGGAGATTGTTAGGCGGATCGAAGCGCTGGGGTTGAGGGTAGCCCTGGAAAAGACGGAGGCCCTTCTGTTCCATGGCCTCCGTACCGCCGGGCCTCCCGCCGGCGCTTCGATCACCGTGAAGTCGGTCACCATCAGCATCCAGGCCCACATGAAGTACTTGGGCCTGGTGCTCGACGGGCATTTTTGGTTCCGGGAGCATCTCCATCGACTTGTTCCCCGGCTTGTCGGCGCGGCGTCCGCCCTTTCGCGGCTGATGCCGAATGTGGGTGGACCCAGTGCTACGTGCCGACAGCTGTACGTGGGGGTGATCCGGTCGATGGCCCTGTACGGCGCACCGGTGTGGGCGGGGTCCCTGACCGTCCGTCTTAGGGCCCTCCTGTGGCGACCACAGAGGGTCATGGCGATCAGGGCCGTACGCGGTTACCGCACGGTGGCGACGGAGGCAGCGTGCCTCCTGGCCGGAACTCCCCCGTGGGACCTGGAGGCGGAGATGCTCGCCGACATTTATCGGCGGGTGTCGGAGAAGCGCGCCCGCGGCGGCATGGTCTCCATCACAGAGATCACCGCCTGGCGGGTCGACGCCCGCCGAGAAGTCATTGCCCGTTGGGCAGTCCGGCTGGAGAGTCCTCGGTATGGTGTTAGGACCGTCGAGGCCCTCCGGCCGGTGCTGATGGAGTGGTTGGAGCGGACGCACGGGGTGCTTTCCTTCCGACTGGTGCAGGTGCTGACGGGGCACGGTTGCTTCGGGAAGTACCTGCACAAGATTGTCAGGAGGGAGAGCACACCGTCCTGCCACCACTGCAGTTGCGACGAGGACACGGCGCAGCACACGCTCGAGGAGTGTGCTGCATGGGAGGAGGATCGCCGTGAACTCGTCGCAATTATCGGTGCCGACCTGGCGCTGCCGACCATCGCCAGGGAGATGCTCGTCAGCGTCAGGAACTGGGACGCGGTCACCGCCTTCTGTGAGGCCGTTATCTCACGGAAGGAGGCGGCGGATCGTGTGCGAGTAGAGCTTCTATTCGGCGACACGTTCCGCCGCCGGCGACTCGGGCGGCGCAGGCGCGAGTATCTGCGCCTAATGCCGCCCTAGCCGAGGCCGCGGGCGATCGGACCGGGGAATTGTCCATCACCCGCAGAGAGGCTAACCGCGCGACGGCGACCGACGTCCCAGGTCGAGAGGTGAGGTTACCCGAAAGGGTATTCCGTCGGGCCGACCACTGACGACAAGTGACATCTGCTCCGGTGGTCGGCCCAACAACGAGGTGACGTGGGTACGGGTGGGTTATGGGCCCACGCGCCGTCCTTTCATCGCCCCGGATGGACAGGACCGCGCGTGCGCTTACCATAGCCCACCCAAAAAAAAAAAAAAAAAAAAAAAAAGAGGTAGTGACGTTGCTACACGGCCGTCCTGACAAATCACACGTCCTCGTGTGATGGACCTGAAACAAGAGAAATGCTCGCTCAGTAAATGCTTTTACACGCTCGGCCAACCTGACCGGTTGTACAAAACTCAATTTTACATTTCAAGAAGTAATCTTCATCACTTATAACGGCATTGTCACAATTAATAGCTGTTCATCGCTTCTATCTCGAAATTACAGTTTAACCATACCAAGTGATCCCATCCGTCAAACAGCACTAGATATAATTCCAATCATAACATGAAAACAGAAATGCATTCACAACTAGTAAGGCTATCAAGACAACCATCATATGGCATCTAACCTCAGGACAACCTCCATCCGGCGTCCGATAGTCAATCTCATTTCCAGACTCCAGACAACCAATCCCTGGCGTCTGATAGTCTATCTACACATGACAACCTTGCGGCGTCTGATACCTTAACAAGTTCTTTCGTGAATTTATCAAACTTTACGCACTCTCTGCGCAATCGCTATTTAATTTTAGAAACTATGAAGTGCTGGTAGACAGATACCAAAAAAGTCACTGTAACGTCAACCCATTGTCCGGGGTCTCAGAAATCAGGCAAAAACCCTCGAGCTTAAGGCAGCATTATTTGATTCTTGTCAGTACGTAACGCTCATTTTAATCAGATTATAACAATAACTTTCATCAGAAATCAAGTCTAGTATGCAATACTCGACACCTCTGTCTATTGCCTCCATCCGGCAAATAAGTGGAACTTCCATCCAGTACCCACTTCAAACCATACAACACATTTGCGTCTCCACACTAGACGCGGGTCAGACCAAAGATCTGCACCCACGGCCAGCGCGAAGGTGCACAGATACTGAGCCATTTGCATACTACACTCGCTTCCGAAGGTCTAACCCCTTCATTATCTTTCATCAGAAATCAAGTCTAGCATGCAACACTCGACACCTCTGTCTATTGCCTCCATCCGGCAAATAAGTGGGACCTCTATCCGGTACCCAACTTCAACTCAATTGCGTCTCCACAATAGATGCGGGTCAGACCAAAGATCTGCACCCACGGCCAGCGTGAAGGTGCACGGATACTGAGCTATTTGCATACTATACTCGCTTCCGAAGGTCTAACCCCTTCATTATCTTTTGGTCTCGTCAGTATTAATGGTGTTAATTGCAATGGTGTTACTATCATCAGATTGAAGCTCACTTTAGTGGATAACATGAAATTTCCAAAAGAAACCAACTATTTAGCAGACATTTAAATCGCTAAGCCTTGTTTAAGAACCTCACAAGCAATAGTCAGTCAAAACGTGAACAAGAATGTCTAAATTAGTACCATTACCGATAGTGATCATTGATTTGGAAACAACATTTGTGTCTCCCCTAAGCTTGTTACTTGATTAGTGGCTGGTGATTTTCTCAAACCCAAATACTGAACTGTAGCTTCCGTCACAAATGATCCTTAGTGTAGAAGCGCGCGAATTGAGTAACGTTTCCCGTTCTTTGCCATAGCCATGACCACTGCCGTGGCTAGCACGACTTGCTGCTGGCCCTTGCTAGTAGCGAAACACGACGCAACACCTGAAGTTTGCTGACCTGCATCGGAAGATGTTGATAAAGTATTTGCTTTGTCTGATGACGAAACAGCCCGCCCACCATGGCTGCTCTCAGGCGCTGTCGCGTTTGATCCAGATCCCGTGGGATGTAGCAGCGAATGATGAGATTGCTTGCAAATTCGACACATTACATTGCTGCGGCATTCTTTAACAGTATGATTGCTACCCAAACAATTAAAACATATATTATTGTCCAGTACAAATTTGCGACGGTTGTCGACAGTATCATTATGAAAATTCTTACATTGGCTCAATTTATGACCGTCTGAACAAGATGGACAAGAACGACTTGGTGCGTTGGTTACATGCATGGATTTAACTTTATTTACTTGGACTTTGACGCCTGTTGTTGTCCTTGGATCCAGGAACTTGATTGCTCGAAACCGTTGTGTCAGGTATTCCTGAAATTGTTTATGTGTCAGGAATTCCTGAAATTGTTTATACGTGGGGAGATCATCTACGGTAATGTTGGTGGTTATATGAAACTCCCATTGACCTCTGGTTTCTGGATCCAACTTCAACGACAGTATGTGGATTATTAGTATGTCCCAGTTGCTAACATTGATACCTATATTTGTGAGGGACGCTAAACAATCGTTCGTAGTATTTACAAGCACTTTGAGCCCAATTGCCGATTCATGGGTGAAATTTTTCTGACTAAGCAAACGGCTCAATACAATTTGAGAGACGTATTTTTTATTATTGTACCTCTCTTCCAATAACTTCCAACATCGTTCGAAGTTGGCGTCTTGAATCGGTATGTGCTTGATCAGTTGCTTTGCCTCACCGGTGAGGTACCCTTTCAGATAATGTAGTTACTGAATACTATCCAAAGAATTGTTGTTGCTGACTAATGCCTGAAACATATCTCTAAGAGAGCACCACTTCGTATACAGACCAGAAAAATTAGGAATCTGTAGTTTGGGCAATTTTAAATGAGGTGATACATTTTGAACTTGATCGCTTACAGAAGTGCCCATAGACTGTGTTTTCTTATTGAAATCAAATCTAGCCAGTTCACATTTTAATTTACATTTATAACTGCTATATACTTCTTCACATTCATCATATTGTTCTGATTTGACATAATCAGTAGAGTTTAGTTCTTGTGTGGTATAGCTACGCCACAACTCTTTATGGCCAGCCAAAAATTCGAACCACAGCTGCTCGACTGATTCCAATATCCCTTCTACATACTCCTTAGTTAATCTATCTAACGGACATTTTTTTTTAAATTTACATGTGCCTTTGAAATTATTTTAAATCGCACCACCCCTGGAAGAAAGCAGCAAGTGCACTTGCGTAATAATTTTTTTATTGCACCAATGAATAGAGTATCACGGTTTACACCTTCTGACTAAAATTCATGAAGCTGTCGGCAAAAACCAATGAATGAACGCAAAAAAATGTTTTTTTGCGAAACTAGATAGAAAAAAATTCCATAGGTATAAAAAAGTAAGCACATATACATTTATTTGATTTATAATTTTCCCATTTCATAAAGTCGTAATAATGCTTACGTAAAATATCCTCTACGATTACTAGAAAAAAATATTTGTAAATAAACTTAAATACATATTTCACCGCAGTGCTAATGGAGAGGAACTGTGCAAGTCCGGTTACGTACTTCTACCACGAAAGGTTTAGCTTAATGTTTCTGTGTAATTAATGCTAAGCAGTTTTTCGAAGCAAAATTTTACCAAAGGCAATGCGTACTTGCAGTTACTTCTTTAATCTACGAATTTTTTCAAGTCTTTACTTTCGATATCTTGAATGCGTTCTTTTTGTAGGAAGTATTTTAAAAATATTCTCATGTAAAATTAATTAAGTAAAAGTAGAAACTGATTTCAATATCGTAATTCGAAAAGTAAACTTATTACAAACAATATTTTTTTGCAATTATTATTGTACCTACACTTGCGCACGGGCAGAAGGGAACGTGTCGTTTAAAGGTGGGGCGGCGCAGAGCGCAACTGGAGATGCACGCATTAGTCGCGCGCGCGCTTACGCTGCTAGTAGTTGTGCGAATTTGTGTTCATAGTGCTTTGCTTGAAAATTACATCGCACTCATTATGATGATGATGGATAATCATCCAAAATATTGTTTGCAGTTAAAAAACTCACGAGTTAGGCGTATGCTTGTCATGGACAATGCCGAAGACTACGGTGAGCTACTTTTATTTTCTTATTACCAAATTATTGCTACTTAGGTATTACTTATTACTCAACCTACCTACTCACTAGAAGTTTGTTTTATGTTGTAAGGTTTACTTACACGTCATGGACAAAGACGTAAGTTGGTTTGATTACTGAGGGATTGGACTGCGATGTTTGCACTGCTTATTTTTTAATTTCGTTTATACAATTACTATGCTTAATTATTTTATTTAGCTCAAAACACGTACACGCTTACGTCTTTCCATCCTTCACGGAGTGGACAGAGCGTGATAGGATGCTAGCGCAAAAGCTTCAAGAATAAAACATGTTTAAAATGGATGTTGGTTAAAACTGGCTTTCTCAATAGTTTCGCTGATTTTAGGTGTAAAAATGGGGCTCAAAATTATCGAAATTATCAGTAATTCCATAGTTAAACTACGTTTATAAATAATGTAAACCAGTTGAGGCGATTGACTGTAAAATGGGCCCTATCTAGTCAATTAGATAATCTAACTCTGCGACTAGCTTCATACGCATGTAATGGATTACTTTGTTACTTTCTTTCCTAGCCTAAATCTCAATTTTATTGCAACTCGGTCCACAGTGTATGTGAATGATCGATATGGTATTGATGATAACAAACAACCTACATCTACAAAGAAACTGAGTCGTAAAAGAGTTAGAGATGAAACTTCATGGCGTGTAAACAAAAATAAGTTATTGAAAAATTCTGGGAAACTGTATTATTCTAAAGCTACGAAGAAAGATTTGTGTTGGGTGATCCATGTGTATGTAAAAATAAATGCCCTGAAAAGATAGACAATTCAGAAAGAAAGTTAGCATTTGAAACTTACTGGCAATTAGCAAGTCACGAGCGTCAGTGGGACTACATATTGAAATATGTAAAAGCAAAACCGACACGTGTTGCAGTAGTAAATTCTAAGAGACCTCGAACGCAGACTTTAATCTATTCTTTACCACAAAAAGACCGACAAAATATAGTTACTGTTTGCAAGAAGATGTTTTTACAAACGTTTGACATCAACGATGAGATTGTGTACACAGCTCTTGAGAAGCAAGAACACCACCAAATTATTGTTGACCGGCGAGGCAATCATACTAATAGGCCTAACAAAATAGATGAGAATACAACCAGAAGTGTCGTTAATCATATTAATAAGTTTCCACGCAAGGAATCTCATTATCTCCGCAAACAAACACAAAGGGAATATTTAGACGAAAAGCTTAATTGCGCTAAAATGCATCGCTTATATTTAGATTGGATTAAAAATAATCCTGATTACGAAAATGTTACGCCAGCCTCTGAACGATGGTATTATCATATATTTAACACAAAGTTTAATATTAGTTTCTTTCAGCCAAAGAAGGATTTATGTAAAACTTGCAGCTTGTATGATCAGGCTGATTCTGAAAAAAAGGAACAATTGAAAGAAGAATTCGAAAACCACATTAAGAACAAAGAATTAATACGACAAATTAAAAACAAAGAAAAAGAAGAATCTGATAATAAAGAAAAAACAGTTGCATGTTTTGACTTGGAGAAAGTATTGAGCTTACCACAATCAGAAGTTGGAGTTTTCCATTATAAACGTAAATATCCAGTGTATAATTTCACTGTATATAACATTTTGACAAAGAGCGGACATTGCTATGTTTGGCATGCCCAAATGAATGAAAAAGATGACTTGGGAAAAAAAGTTAGCTGGAACAAAATAAAGGAGGTAGCAACAGATCCTCAGTCCCCGGGGAAATTGAGAATTAGATACGAGTTTGATGATGGGGTACGAATAATGCTCGTGAATATAAATAAAAGTGGAAGAATAGGAAGGAAAAGGAAAATTGCCGCTACCGAGGGAACAGTTGCTTTACAGAAATTGTACGATGCACCGCTACCAATAAATGTATATTTATACAAAGACCTAATGAGTCTCTGTAAAGATAATCATATACCGCCACATTACCAAGTATTTTATAACAGCTTGAGCATTCAATCAGCTGCTAACGAGTCAGATCAAGAGGAAGAGGATGATGAAGCTTAAATATTTTCTACAATAACTGCATGATAATATAAACTATTTTTTAATAATAAAGAGTCTTAATTCTTGCCCTCATTTTTTTCGTTATTAGTACTTCGAACTTAAGTGTCCCTTTGGTAAAGGATTAACATACATCATAAACATAGTTAGACTATCGATTGGAAGGAATAGGTAATAGAAGATACACTTAAAATATCTTATTAATTTTAATTTCAGAAAAGTTTTTCTCTACTACTACTCTACTTTATACACTAAACAAATTTAGCGTTAGTTGCTCGTAAGAAGCGCGTAACTTTATTTACACACATGAATTGCTCGTGGAAAAAGTACGTAACACATACTTACAACTTTCGATTATACCAAGATTCAACAGTGAATAAATGGATAAGTGCAATTACTTCAGTTGATATGGCTTAAAATACATTGCAGCAAAGCAATATGCGAACTTACTGCTGCACTTATGGCTAATGTTTTGAGGAAGAAATAAGTAACAGTCTTTTTTAAGATAATCTCGGTTTATATTTAATTATCATCAAATTTATAATATCGTGCTTACGAAGGTTGGTGTTAGCTATTACTGCTTCTTACAAGATATTTTCTAGGACTAATAATAAAAATGTGGCGCGGGTTTTTTACGCTCCTGAATTGTTGGTGGAATACACTTACTGTTTTATTCCAGGAATAGTGCGAAATATATTTACTTGAAAGTTTATTGTGTTCTGCATTTTTAGACAACGTTAAATAAAGCAATGAGCAACAATCAAATACACCCAAGTTCAAAAATAAATTTATGAAATCACAAGTTAAATATGAGTTCAAGAAAATTTTACAAATGTTTAGAACCTTGTTGCTTTCAATTTTGCAGAAATTTGGCGGTAGGTTCCCCGTACCTTCGTTTTTTAGAAAACTATTTTAAGTCCTTATTTACCATGCACACATTACAAATGTTCTAAGTCTAAAGTAGATATTTTAAATTTGAAGTTAACAAAATATTCAAAGTAAATCTAAAGTTCTTAAAATATTAAAGGAAATTTGAAGTTTCAATATTTGTATAATTAGTACTTTGTATTTTTCACTTTTTGAAATAATATTTTAAAAGTACTCACAGTTTCACTTCTACTTACGCCAATTCCGTTCAACTTCTGCGAATTTCGCTTCTTCATTCACGAGACAGGGACACGAACTTCTCCCTGCGCTATCTGCGTGAACGACTTCGTTGAGTCTCAACTCCGCCGTGGTGCCAGTTGACGTCACCTGACGTCACTTGGGCTGTTACACTCACTGCACTGTGCACTATTCACTTTTCACCTCCGGAGCGGGGCATGTGCAGTGCATGTGCATGTGCACCCACACCTGGAACTCCACGCAGTGTCCTCGATCCAGCGGTTAAGCTTGGCGATGTTCCGACAGCGATCCACTGTCCTCCAGCTTATTGAACTGTTTTCACTGTTATCCACTAGGGGACATCCAGCGACGAAGGACCATGTACGAATTCTAACTATTATTATAGGCGTAGCTTTGAAATAAAACTATGGTTGCAATCAAAGTAGTTGTTTTTTTTTTTGTGTGTGTTTAGCTGTTGGCCGCAGATGACGCTCCTCGTCATCGAGGACGTGACGAGGACTTTTTTTTTGTGTGACTTAGTTGTTAGCCTCAGATGGCTGTGACAACTTTACCTGGAGTGGTGGGTGAGCGCTGAGGGCTCTCAACCCGTGTGACGAGGATGTCGGGTGGAGTTTTTTATTTGATTTTTTTTTTTTTTTGTGCGTGTACAGCTGTTGGCCGCAGATGGCCTTGACAGCTTGACGCGGACTATGGGTGAGCGCTGAGGGCTCTCAACCCGGAGAAAAGTATGCTAAGCGACATCGCCCAAGGGCTCCCCCTGTGGGGAACGGACCTCGGCTTGGGGCGTCGCTGAAGGCAAAGTGGGCGTGCCCACGTTTTTAGTCGTGACTTTTGCGCGGCGCGGTTTCGCACCTCGACGGCGAGGACGGAACCGCGGATATTTATTTGTTAAGGCCTCGCGGGCCGTGTAGGCTCTTTGTTGAGCGAGTGTGATATTGTCGTCCTCTTCGTCGAGGACGTCGGATGGATTTTTTATTCGAATTAATTCAATTCAATTAACAATATATTTGCGATCAAACCATAGCGTGATTTAAAAAGTCGCTACAGCGACATCTTTTGCCATTAATAGAAATTAAAATAATATTTAATATAAATGTCTCGAACCCAACCATGATGCGATGCAGAGTTCAACACAACGACATCTGTTGACACTGACAGTAACTCAATAACATTTAACAAAGACAAATGGGTGAAGAAATCTCCGACAAGTTTGTAATTACAAAAATACTTATGTAAAAATAAAATACTTATGTGGTGTGACCACCAAGTTATCAATAGTTTGTTTGTCATCAGGTTTATTTTTGAAGAACAGAGGGTGAAAGAAAGGACTCCGGAACAACCTTCGTTTTCATCTGCCTTCTATATGAAGAGTAAGAGACCTGTAAAGTGTTATAAGTGTAACAATTTTTTTTTTTCACGCTGTGGAAATGCATTTGCGCACTATTCCCCCGCGGGTTACAGACAAGGGAGTGTGAGTGGGACTCGCCGGCCACAGAAGTGACCGAAATACCCTCTAAAACCACAGCGGCCCCTTCCGCGCTTTTACGGGGTGCCGGAGAGATCGTCTGATAACATTCTATCCCCGACACCCCAACGCTTGGCTGTCTGGCCACGTCCTGTCATCATTCAGAGCGGTGGGTGGAGGAGCGCATAGCGGCGTCTCCTCCTCCCTGGTCATCGCCGGCAGAGCGAGTCAGCGGGCGCAAGCGCTTCGGGTGCCCGCTCCGCGGCCTCCTTCCTTGTCATGACAGCCTCACAGAAGGAGGCCATCGACGATCAACAGCTGTCGCTGCCGAGCATCTTGGAGATGATGGTCGGCAACGACAGGTCTGTTGTTCCCATGTCCGTTGACAGGACGTGGCGCTGAGGCCCCCAGGTGGGGCATACTTCCAGTGTATGGCGCGCATCGTCAATTGCCGTGCCACACTCATGACATCCTGCGGCCTCTTCTCTTCCAGTTTTGTGCAGGTACTTACCGAAGACCTCATGTCCGGTAAGCACCTGCACCATCCTAAATGTAAGGCTGCCGTGCCTTCTCCTGAGCCAGCGGTGGAGATGTGGCGCGACCGCCTCCACAGTCCCCCGCCCTACTACACGGACTCCAGCTCTTCCCTCCACCGCCGGATTATTTCCCTTCGGGCCACTTCCTGGGCTCTGCCCAGTCCACTTATGGACACTTGTTCCCCGTTGGCTCGTGCTGTGGCGCGTGCCAGTTCCACGCCACATTTTCCGCCAATGCCTCCGCCACCAGTAGCTAAGGCGGGTCGCCTGCCAGCAATGTCGCCGCAGTCCAAGACACAGTACGGTAGCCCCTAATGGCTCTCACCGCCATAGCCCTCTGCGGTCAAGTGTAACAAAACTGGACATTATTAAAGTGATTGTAAAACTAACAAAAGTAATAGTAAAGAAAATGTAAACAATAACTGTTTCTATTGTGGAAAGTTGGGACATTACAAAGCACAGTGTCGGTTTCGTAAGCAAAAATATAGTAAGACTGATAAAATGAAAAGTAATGCATTCGTGGTGAGTAATTCACGCGTCAGCGCGCGTAAGCGTACTCGAGCGCACGCTAATTATACAGCGCGATAATGTCGGTAGATGCGATAAAGTGTACGAATTGTAATATAGTTATTTCGGAAGTGCTTGCATTTATTCGAAATAGACATGATGTAGTTGATAATGAAAGCCTAATAAGGATTTGCACATCTGCCTTTTCGGAGGAGGAGATCGATGATGCTAAGAAGTTATTATTTGTTTCTACGAAAACCAATAAGAAACTGGTCTCAAGACGGAAGGATAAGAAACAAAAAGACTGGGCAGATATGATTTCAGTGTTTAAAACAGTGGATCCTGATCAGATACCGAAGTTTTGGCTTACGATTTGCATAAATTACCCCCTGTAAGCTTCGATCATGATGACGTCACTAAGTTATTAAAGGATATAGTTATATTAAGAAATGAAATTAGTAACATTAAAAGCGACTATGTGACAAATATACAATTAAAGGAATTTAAGCAAAAGTTTGAAAAACCATTAATAAATGAAAATGTTAATACGAAAAGAGGTGGATGTGTTTTGCAAAATTCTCTAACCGGGAAAAACAAAATACCCCCAAGTCCTGTCCCAACACTTGCGTCGCCAAGTCCCAGCTGTGCCGAGCATAGCGCAAATATTTCAACAAATATTGAAAATGTTAGGGAGAACCAGACATACAGCATTATTGGAATACCCGCGAATACTGCCACAATAAGAGTTAATGATGGATTTTCGGTCCCGCACGTAGCTAATGGTGGAAAACAGCCAAGTATGGCAGAGATCGTAAAAGATGGTGAATTTATTGGTAGTAATACTTATTCTAACCCTTGGACAGTGGTTCAGAGGAGGAAACCCAAACAACGATTTGTTGGTATGACAGGTAAAGCGGCCTCGAGTTCATCGGGTAATTTTAAAGCCGCCGAAATGAAAACACCGTTGTTTATATCCTATGTAAACAAAGAGACGAAATAAGCAGATATCCAAGAGTAAGTATATAAAAACAAAAGCAAATGAAGTTATTGACTTAGTAAAATTAATATGAAGATTGATAAACCTTATAATGCATTCAAATTATTGGTACCTAAAAATAAATTAAATATTTTCTTGGACGATAACCTATGGCCGGAGGGCATAGCGTTTAGACGTTTTATTCACTTTAAGAATAAAATAGACCCCGATGGAGGAAGAAAATATAACAATCGTGCATAATGGTTATGAATAATAGAAATGTTAAAATATCAACATTTAATTGTAAGAACGTTATGCGGTCAGTAGATTGAGTGCGTAAACTTTGTAATGTTGCTGACATCATTGCTCTCCAGGAGACTTGGCTTTTACCTCATGACGTGCCATATCTTGGCAATATACACGACGATTTCACGTATACTCGCAAGTCTGCCGTCGAGACCCTATGGTGGAGTTGCTCTCTTGTGGAGAAAGTCCGTGTTTACGATGGTATCGGTGATATCGTGCAATAGTGACCGCGTAGTCGCAGTTAAAATCGATATAGCGGGAAAATCTTTATTAATATTTTCTGTGTATGCCGACGGATGCTATGGAGAATCTTATAGTGTTCATAGATACGCTTGCAGAAAGTATAGGCATAATCGAAAACGGTAGTGTAGTTTCTGTGTTCATACTGGGTGATTTTAACGCGCATCCTGGCGAGCGTTTCGCCAGAGAGTTGTTTTGTGTGTGTGATGAGCAATCGTGGTCCTGCATTGATATGGAGTTACTTCCGAATGACTCATTTACGTTTAGAAGTACCGCGAACGGAGCTCTTCGCTGGTTGGACTATTGTGTGGTAAGCAGTGCAGCGAGACATTTAGTAGTGAACGCTTCCATTCTATATGATGTATATGCGTCAGATCATATTCCTTTGTTGTTAGAATGTAATATTGAGTTAATCACTCCTAGATTACAGCACTCCACTTACAATTGTAATAAAATTATTTGGCGTGAAGGAAGTTGTAGTTAGATTAATAATTATTTTAATTTATGTAATTCAAATTCTTCGATTTACCCTCTGAATTTCATCAGTGTTTATATAGTGGGTGCACGCATTCTTCCCATCGATCATTATTAGATAATATGTATAATAAAATAATATCTATTTTAAAAGACAGCGCGGAGCGTACATATATAGGCAAGGAATATAAAAATAATAAAAGAAGACACTTAATAGGATGGAATCGATACGTTCGTGACGCTCACAGGGAGGCCCGTCTATATTACAGTATGTGGTTATCACAGGGTAAACCTACAGCGGGGAATTGTTACGACAATATGTGTTCTTCTAGAAAAACATTCAAATGTAAACTTAAGTACTGTAAGAATAATCAACAACAAATTAAAATGGATATTATAGCTAAAAGTCACTCTGACAAACAGTTTGGGGAATTTTGGAAATTAACTAATAAACTAAATTCAAAATCCAGTCCTCCCGTGAGTGTGGCGGGTGTGTCTGAACCCATAGACATTGCTAGGCAATTTCAGCAACACTTTAAGGTGCAGTCGCCACTTACAAATACCATCCAGGTGAACGACGTTAAGGTACGTACCGAGAAGGTCACTGTAAACTTTACAACAAAAGAAATTGCTTCCGCAATAAATAAGATGAAAAGAGGTAAATCACCCGGTCATGATGGCCTTAGCGTCGAGCATCTGAGGTACGCAGGGGTGCATCTATCACGTGTCCTTGCCATATTTTTCAACCTGTGTATAAGTCATAGTCATACCCGAGAGTCTTATGTATACACTTGTAGTGCCAATTATAAAAAATAAGACGGGGGATGTCTCGGATATGTCTAATTACAGGCCCATATCGTTAGCTACAATCATAGCTAAAGTGCTGGATAGTCTGCTTGACATACAATTAGGTAAACACATTAAGCTGCATGACGCCCAATTCGGTTTCAGGTCAGGGATGTCCACTGAAAGCGCTATTTTGTGTCTCAAGCAGACTGTTCGTTACTATACCGATCGGAAGACCCCTATTTTGCATGTTTTTTGGATATCTCAAAGGCGTTCGATCTAGTCAATTATGATGTGCTTTGGCATAAGCTAAGTGAGTTTACTGTACCCCATGAAGTAACATCACTATTTAAGTACTGGTACAATAACCAACGCAATAGTGTTAAATGGTTAAACACCTAATGATTTCTGATGTTTACGCGAGTATTATACATTTTAAATAAAACTACTTTACGGATTTTATCGCGTTTGTATTTGATTTTTGATTACCCGACGTTTCGAACACTTTACAGCGTTCATGATCACGGGTGGACTAAGATGTCTCACGTCCAACAAGTCATCGTTACTGCAGAAAATTTTTTATAATCATCTACCCGATACAGAAATTAGTTATTAAATATTGACCCACATTTTGATACAAAATTTATTGCCAGTGTAAGAAGAAAATGATTCTATATGAAAAAATTATATTGTTTATGGTTAGTAATAATTAAACATTAAAATTAATAGTAATTATTTTTAAAAATTAACTAATAATCTAATATACTACCACCGGATCGGAACACGGTTACACTGAGAAAGATCCGGCAAGAAAACTCAGGTAACAAGATGCTAAATTAAAGTTAATTTTGAAGGCGGCTTACTTTATGTTACTAAAAAGGTTTTAATTTATAAAATTATCTTTAGTTATTATTATTGTGGGTCAAATCTATACAATATGAGCTCACGGTGTCTTGCAGTCTTGTGGTGGTCTTTTTGGATTTCTTTTTAATAATGTTTATAACAGGATCCCAGCTTGATGGTAACACCCAGCCATCCTCTCTATTGAAATTTTTGTGTTTTTTAATCTCAATAGCCTCGCGTACCATTCTAGGCAGGTATCGGTGTTCTTTTGCGAGGATTTGTGGTTTATCAAACCTGATTTTATGGTGGGCGCGGTCCTGGCTATGTTCACAGACTGCAGACCTAGTGTCCCGGCGGTGCTTCACATCGGCTATGTGTTCTTTGATCCGAGTTCTTATGGATCTCTTTGTTTGTCCAATGTAAGAGAGACCACAGTCACAGTCAAGTTTATATACTCCTGCATCTTGTAAAGGGATCTGGATCCCTTGGATGGATGAATCATTTTCTTCTTACACTGGCAATAAATTTTGTATCAAAATGTGGGTCAATATTTAATAACTAATTTCTGTATCGGGTAGATAATTATAAAATTTTCTGCAGTAACGATGACTTGTTGGACGTGAGACATCTTAGTCCACCCGTGATCATGAACGCTGTAAAGTGTTCGAAACGTCGGGTAATCAAAAATCAAATACAAACGCGATAAAATCCGTAAAGTAGTTTTGGTTAAACACCTGTTCTGATGTTTATGGGTTGGATTGCGGGGTGAGACAGGGGGGGTTAACTTCACCTAGACTTTTCAACATTTATATGAATGAACTGATGATAGAGCTCATGGACACCAAAGTCGGATGCTATGTTGATGGGGTTTGTTTAAATAACATCAACTATGCGGATGATATGGTGCTACTAACACCATCGGTGGGTTCTATGAGGCGTTTGCTTTCTGTCTGTGAGTCATATGCAGTATCCCACGGCCTGAAGTATAACGTCATTAAGAGTCAGCTGATGATTTTTAAAACGAAAGGGTGTCCAAGTTACACCACATTTCCAAAGGTGTCGTTGTATGGGACGCCCCTGGTTAAGGTAGATAATTTTAAATATTTAGGCCACTGGATAACAGATAATTTAAATGACGATCTTGATATAAACAGGGAACGTAGGTCGCTGGCTGTCCGCTGTAACATGCTGGCTCACAGGTTTGCAAGATGTACTGTACCAGTCAAAAAAACACTTTTTAAGGCATTCTGTCAGTCGTTTTACACGTGCAGCCTGTGGGTCAGTTATGGGCGGCGGTCATACAGCGACCTACGTGTCCAATACAACAATACACTTAGGGTACTGCTGGGACTGCCGTGGCGATGTAGTGCGTCGGGTATGTTCGCGGAGGCACGTATTGACGGCTTTACTGCTATAATGAGAAAGAGGAGTGCCTCCCTGATGTCGCGTTTACGCGGCAGTACTAACAGTATCCTGGGAGTTTTTACAGATCGGTGGGACACTCCAATGTTTCAAAATTGGTTACGGCTCCATACCGAATTTTTATAATACCTAATTATGTAGATACTAACACTAGTTCTTAAGAAAATTGTTACTAACACCTATGGACCTTGTCTGAAAATAAATGTTATTATTATTATTATCATGTATCTCCAATTCACGGCTATCTTCCAAGGGAAGATACCCGGTCCTTTGAAAGGCTTACATGGGGATATAGATCCAAGACGCAGAGGCCTTTGGAGAAATTTAATGTAAAAATGGGATGGGACGTCTACCGATGACACTCCACGTCTGCACATAACACACGTGGACTGCCAACGGTAGGTGTAAAACTGTTGTGTGATGATGGTATCTAATAACTGTTTATGGGGTTGGAGGTTTGATGGACTGGCTAAACTAAAAACTATTGATTGAAAAATTGTCGTCTGCCTTCAATACCTTTATCGTCTTGAACTTTGGCAGATGGTGACTCGCCAACTCACTGAATGGGGCCCCCCCAAACGGTCGCCACAGACACACAGGCCATACGGGCAACAGGGGAGCAACATTGGTGCAAGTGGCTTGGGGTGTCGAGCAGTGCGGCGCCGGTTTCACCATCACAGTGGTTTCCCCGTAGTTATGCCCTTGAAAATAACACTTCCACCCCCGAGGATATAGCTCTGGCGACCCCTCTCTGACCAGCCGTTCAAGGCAAGCCAGAGTTGAGAATCCTGCGGGCACTCTTCGGTTTCCATTCCAGCCAGCCAATAAAGGCCAGATGGATACGAGGCCCTGGCCGACTCTCTGGGGCACTCAGGACCGCAGTGTCGCCACTCACATTCAGCACGCCACAAGCTGCCCTGCGGTTTATTGGCTTTCCTATAAATCTTGTGATACATTTTTTCTTTTATATCAAAAGAATTTAGGGAGCCATATAATGTACCTCCGAGGTTTGCGTTAGTCTCATGGTGAGATAACGACTGGTCCAGAGGTTATTATTATTATTATTAATTCTGTAAATGAACTGCATAAAACAAAGTGGTTAATGGACTTTGGTGCGAGTGAACACATGTGTCTAGATCGCGTGTTGTTTACATCGTTCTCAAATACACCACAAAAGTCTGTGATTGTCGGTAATGGTGCAATAATTAGTGCGCTAGGCTCCGGACAGGTGGCAACAGAAGGTATCGAATGGGAACGAATGGATCGATACGGCCATTGACAATGTACTTTATGTACCGGAGTTAGCAACCAATCTGTTCTCGGTCAATGTCACTGACAAGGGTTACGTCATGGTGACAAATAATAGTTCGTGCAAAATTATGAAAAATAACGTTGCTTGTGCAGTTGCAGAAATAATTGAAAGCTATTTGGAATTTCGATGTAAACGCGAATATGAAACTGCAAGCATTGTAATATTGGTGCAAAATGATTTGAATGAGTGGCACAAGAGACTGGCACATCAAAACTTTACGTACAGAAACACAATATTGAAATAAAACAGACTGCTAAACCTCAATGCGAATATTATCTGGTAGGAAAATCACACAGATTGCCATTCAACAGGAGTGAACATAAAAGTACCAGGACATGCGAGTTAAATCATGCTGACACTTGCGGTCCAATGGAGGAGCTATCTGTTAGAGGGTCTAAATACTTTATTGTTCTTAAATAGGATTACTCTAATTACAAGAGAGTGCCAAAAAAAAGATGAGATCGAACAGTGTATAGAACATTTTATAAACAAAGCTGAAAATTTATATTTTCCGAAACCGAGTAAAATTGTTCAGAAGTGACAACGGATTAGAACTTGTTAATAAGGATGTGAAGAAAATGTTTTCAAAGCATGGGATAACACACCAAAGAACCGTCGCATACACACCCGATAGTCTAGTCGACAAGTTGAAAATGGTACAAAATAGAGATACTGCTCTTAAAATTACGTGCGATAGCTCATTGGATCCGGAATGACGTCTAGAAAAATGTGCTAAAAGCGTGTATTAGCACATAAAAAATTGCAAAGTTATAAACAATTAAAGATGAAAAAAAAATGGCATTTTGTTTTTTGCCAATATTTCATAAACTATTAATATTTAAGGAATTTAAAAAAAAGATTCTGAAAGAGGAGGAAATTTCCAATAAAAAACTCCTAACTCCCGGAACTCTATCTCCATTATTTATAATTTTAATTTAACGCTGAAGATAGGTCTGCGCGTGACATTTTTAGGATGCGCGCGTGGCGTCAAAAGCGAGTACGGCGCATTAATTAATTTATTTAAAGTATTAAATATTTTTTTTTTAATTTGAAAAAATTATGGTGTGTTCTGAACACTATAAATAATTTATTCCCGTTGGAAATTTTACTTAAAGTTAATTTTTCAACGAGTTAAACAATTGTTAACTAACGAAATTTTCTCGAACTATCGTCTTAATTATAAGTGAAAAAAAATGTTTAAATAATGGTCGTAAAAAATTTTCGCTTTCGCGAAATTTTCGCCTTTCTTACATACATACTTAACAAGATCGTGCCATAAAAGTTAAAAAAATATTGATACTTTGTTTATAATAATTTTTTTACTTGAACAAAAACTTAAAAATCCAAGTAATGTTGTTAAAATTTTTTTTTTTATAAATCATCATATTATCGTTTTTTTATTAATACAAGATATTAATTGATATGCAAAAAAAAATTTTCCCGCCATTTGTTGATAAATTTTTTATAAACAAATTGATTAAATCAATATTTTTAAAATTTTTTTTTTCACAACTTTATTACATTATAAATATTATGATTTAAAAAAAAAAAAATTCCCTTAATAACAATTTTTAATTGTTTATAATCGTTTTTTTATATTTCTATTGTTTAAATAATTAGTTAAGAAATTATTTTTTTTCTAAAAATCATAATTGACAGTCCTCTATAAAGTAACAAAAAAACAATTTTTTTTTATCAACAATTCTATTGTTTATTAACTTACCAATTTGTTATAAACAAATTTTCAACTTTTTTTTATTTTGTTTCTAAAACTTCTAAAATTTACAAAAACAACCATATATAACAAAGTATAGAAAAAAAATTTTTTCAATTTTTTATTGCACTTTTAAAAAACACGTGTTACAAAAGTTGCAGCGGCTGCTTCGTTTGTCTACTAAAAAACTAAAATAACTTTTAAACTATTAGAGATACGAAAATAAACATTCTAGTCGATTTTATAAATAGTTAAACGATCTTTTCAATGAATTATCCAAAAAAAATTTAGCTATTACTAATTTATTGTTACGCGCATTTGTTTATAAAAATTTATATTTTTTTCGATGTTTTTCGAACTTTCGTGACTCCTAACTTTTTAAATAATGCAGATACGGTTACAGACCTCCAAGACTATTCTGTCAAGTAATAAAATATATAAACGTTGTAGTTATTTATTTATAAATCGTGTCATTTTTTAATTAATTATTGGCATTTTTTTCTAATTTTTTTTTCATTTCATAAAAAATTAATGTCGATTACTATCTATTCATTTATCACAAGCAAAAAGTTATACAAGCAATGTTAGGATATAATTGTATTGGTAAAAAAACTTTTGATTTTGATTAATAACAGAATTTTACTTGCATGAATTACAAAAATAATAATAAAAGTAATATTAATGATAATCAAAATTTTAAAAATAGTATTTATATGGAGTTAAATACATCGTTTTCTTCGTTTTTTTTGGGGAGATTTAGAAGTACTCGGTTCTTCTGTATGTGGAACGGAATGGGCCACCTCTTTGTCTATGTTAGACGGAGGGTTTCCTGCTGTTTGCCCTGCTCCTCCTTCTTCTTCTTGTTCTTTTTCTTCTTGATTCCTGGATTCTTCAATTTCTTCCTCTTCTTCTACCATTGTTTCTTCCGGTTCGTCGTTTTCGTCAGAGTCAGTATCTAAGTTAGATCCGTGGATTGCCTGGATGATTTTTCGATATGCTGGACGACTCGTATTTTGCTGATCAACGATCATTCCGTTCTCAAAATTTTCATTTTCGTCATTGTCATCTTCATCTTCATCGCCGTCATTAACGTTGTCAACTATATCTGAGGCATTTGTGCAAGTTTCACCTTTGCATCCCTTGCATGATCGGCTGCACTTCATTCCCGCTTTTCTACAGCTGCAAATTTTGCTGCAGCCAGATGTTGTGCAGCTGCAGTGAACTAGTTTTAATAATTCCGCTGGCGCTAATGGTTCCGTTGTCCTTGTGGGCAGAAACAGAGTCTCCGTCTTTTCCCATCCCCAATCTTCAGCTCTTAAAGGATTATTAAGCCATGTCTGCACTTGATAATAAGTTCTCAATGCATGTTGATGTGTCGCTGATGCGGTAGGTGGCAATGTTGCCAAATTTACAGTTTTTGTATTGGTGACACTGACCGAAAACCGGTCAATTCTACATTGATTTATAGAATTTAGATCAGATCCAAATAATTTTAACATTATTCGTTCTCCAGCTTCTCTAATGTCTTCAACTGTTGACCGAGGCTCATAGAATTTTTGAACTTCTTGTCTTACAGTTGATTCTTTTTGAATTAAATTTAATAAGCTTTGTTTTCCTTTATTGAAGATGGAGCTGACTGTATCGCAGCCAGTAAACGCATGAGCAAATAGTAATATATTCTTTAATTTGTTATTTTTTCCAGCTTCATAAATAACATCAGGTTTGCTTAGAATATTTGGCTTCCACATTGCGATATGTTTGTCGTTTGGAGTTAAATCGATTATTAAAGTTGCTAAATCGACGTCTGTGCCCACAACAATGACTTTCTTTTGAGATTGTTCAGCTACATTTAATGCTGTACGGAATATTAGTGTATCTGCATCTTCTATAGCTTGACAAATCTTCAGATTTGCTTCTTTTTTTAAATAAGTTATCAAATACATAACAAATCTAGCTTTGTTTTTCATGTTGGATAAGAAAAACTCCTTGTTTCTTGGAATGATCATGCTCTTGGTAAATTTAAGTTCTTGCGAAGTTTTGTTACGTACTCGTCTGTAGCGTTCATATGATTTGACACCAAAATTTTCTGTGTTGTATCCATCAAAAACTATTGTGGCATTACGTGAGTAATGTTTATAGATATAAGATGTATAATCTTCAAAAATTTGTTGAAATGTAACATTTTTACGCCAACTCACTTTATGTAAAAGAAATCCTCCATCAATAATGAACTCATATTCAGAAGGATCCGGTTGAACGAAGGTTGTAGACTGTAATGCTTTGTATAACTCGGATTTATTGCTTTCTCTCATCAGCCCTTTATCATTAAATAAACTCATAGGGAATGGAGCTAACTCATGGAGTAAAGCAATTTTTACAATATCTTTGTTGTCAATCATAGCCGCTACAATTCGTTGAAATAAAAGTGAAGTGTTAACAGTAATCGGCTCGTTATCGATGACACAGACTGGTTTTGTGTTCGCCAGAGTTTTCACGGAGTACTTTTTGCTAAATTTATATGAGTCTGCATCCATTCCAACCATTGTGGACATACTTTTCAAGCCTTTCTCTACTGCTTTATGACAATCTATTGTTGAATCGCCAACTAACCCGGTAGAAAGAGACATGAGTTTGCCAGGTCTTTCATCAAAAACTCCATGTTCCTGAAGCCAATTTTTGAAAGATTGAACATCTTCTTCGTCCTTTTTTTGACGAGCTGATGTGAGATCTGTATGTTGGTCGGAAGAAGCGCATCTGGAATTGGCGAAAGATTCAAGTTGATCCATTATATCATAAGCGTATGGCATTCCTTGAATGAACCGAGCTAAAACACTATCTGATACTGAGCGTCCATGAGTTGCTGATTGGCCACCAGTTTTTAGGACACGCATCAATGTTTGTTCAATGGTCATGTCAGACCAAATTCCCGACCAGGCTTTGTCGGTACGTCTCACGGTAAAAAGTCCATTTTCGGTGAACGTTATAAACTCAGAGGGATCCATTATATCTCGAAGACTGGCCATATCCTGGAGGTAGATTTGAGCTCCTTTACTATAATTAGAATGTCCTGCAGCATGAAATATCGGTAGCATTTGTTGAACACAGGATAAATGTAAGTTCCAGTTGCCCAAACGTTCAGCTTCGATAAATTGCAAGGCTACAGTAATACAGTTGAAATATTGTAGCCACAACTCAGCAGTTGGACCTGAACGTTGTAACCTGTCAATTGCACTAACTAGAAGATTCAACAATGCCATAGCATCTTTCGAAGCATAAACATCATCTATCGATGGTGGATAGTTTTTCAAGTCTGCAAATAAGTTTGAAATGGTACGTTTTTTATCATCAATTTCACTTGTTAAACTCATTAATGGAGGTGCAGCTTGCAATGGTTCACATTCTTTTATGTGTTCAATGTATTCGTGGCTGTTTAAGTTTTCTGGACTTTCAGCAAATTCGGCAATTAATTGTCCAATTGCATTTGCTGCCAGCATATGAGCACGAATTGCTCTCGAATATGCTGTACATGATAACATTTTATCGATAGAATTTTGAGCAAATGCAGTGCAAAACAATTAAAAAATACCGGAACCCTCCATTATTTTTCCTACAGCTTTTACATAGGACATAAGCAAGTGAAATCCTCCTAGACGAGGAATTACATGTTGTAAATTCTCTTCTTTTGTGTTACAGAGTATCTGTTTAGCTTTGATATAAAGAGGGTAATCAAAAGTAACAAAACAAGTTTGTCGTTCAGTAGCTTTACAATGTTGTGCCGCAAAATGCAAAGCAGTATAAATTGTTCGAAAGTCTGATGGATTTTCATCTATGAACGGCAAGCAATAAATTCTTGAAACTTGGTAAAATGGTACTCTGGCAATTCTGTCAAATAAACCACGAATACTTGGCAATTTCCTCACTTTCATGTACGAAGCCCAAATATGTGCTGAATAAACAGTCGTAATTCCTGGAACAATATCTCCAAATTTAAAACCTGATACGTCTACATATTTCACAGGCTTCAGAGATGTTTCTTGGTCTGGAAAATCTTTCAACTCAATAGCACCTACGGAAGCAACTTCAGATGCCTTAGGTAATCTACTTAACTTGGGTATCTCACCAGCAGTACATACAGCTTCTTTAGGAGCGACACAGCAAATACCTCCCATAATGTGCATAGTATTTTTTCCATCAATTGTACATGGATTGTGATCTGCGTTGTCGAAGATATACTGAGTGAAGCATGGCTTTTTAATTGTTGTCACTTCAGCTTTTATTGCAGATAATTCATGGATTGCTACGTTATGATAAGAAGCACATACTCCCAGCTTTGCCAATAAATCGACTATTAATTTGGAACCCGATTTGCGGTTTATATATAATCCGGTTGCTAACTGTAAGGTTGAAACAAATGACTTAGGACGGATAGCCGAAATAATGGAATGGGCTATATAATCTTTCTTTACTCCAAGACTTGTAAAATTTGCATCTCATCCTCGTCGGTTGTGTCGTCATCATCACTCTCTTGCAATTCAGCATCTTCTGCAGCATTTGTTGATTTATTCTTTTGATTTAATTTTGTTTTATTCTTGTGTGCATCGTACATCATCAGCTCTTCTAGAAACGTATCTAAATATGTTGGTATATCTCCCTGAGCAGTCTCAAGGAAGCTAGTCGACGATGGAAAAGTTTTAACTTCGAACTGTGTACCTTTAATCTGCTTTCGTATTAGTTCAGCCGCAGTTCGAATTATACGAATGTGTTCATCATCTTTACGCTGCTCATGGTGCATATACCACAAATCATCGAGAGGTAAATCACCAGTTCCACAATATGTTACAATACTCTTCAGGCCCACCCCAGTAATCGTGATATCATTGCCGAAATGTTTTCGTAAATTACTGATCAAAGTTGATGGTTTTGGCTTGTATTCCATAATTTTTATCAATTCCGATAGTGTGAATTGACATTCTAAATTGTTTTCAATGAAATGAAAAATAAATTTCAATGAACTTTCAAGTGGTGAATCTTCTTTATCACTTGGATTAGTTGGAATTTTTTTAAAATCATTGACACACGTACGATGATAACGCGCTTTTGCTTCTGTTAATGACTGTACACGTAAAATTAAATCTGTGACTTGATTTCCCAGTAAGTCATTACGCAGTTTTGCAACTTCTAATAACTTTTCTTTTATTTCATCGGAACTTATAATACATTTTTTACGTATACTTTGATAATAATCTTTTTGGCAAATTAAACATAATTTTTTATAATCGAAAGTACTTGAAAAACTACGAGTTGATACTTCGGATGAATTAGAAGACCCTGTAGAGGCTTTATTTGCAACTAAATAAGCTACTCGACACTTCTCATGAACTTTAATTTCAGACTGACCTTCCAATAGTTTATATTTATTGTCCCCTATTTTTTTACTATTTTCATACATTGTGCGTATTCCACGTTCTTTAACTGATGTCCACTCGTGAGAAGAACTAATGAGTTTTTTTTCACAAAGAAAACATTTCACTGAGAAGTCCATTGTTATGAAATATTAAACTGTTAAGAGAAAAATATCAAACAATCCTTCAGAATAAATTAAACACGTGGCACTTCAGTTAATAATATTTTATAAAAATCGATTTTACTACGATGTACTAAAAATTCAATGTCTTTTTGATGGAATGAAAAATTAATTTCAACAAAACTTCATGCAATCACATCAACACTAAATAAAAATTTTTAATACACCACGAGGCTTATACACTGAACTGTTCTTGGTAACTGTAAGATCGACTATGAGCCACGTTTTTAACTAAAGCAGGTATAGACTATAAGCCACGTCAGCAAAGAAAGCAGGTAACAGAAGGGACATGATTCAAAGGTCGGACAGAAAAAATGGCCTCTAAAAGAAGCAGCTGTTCATTGTTGAGTACAGAACTCGAATTAAATGATGAATATTACAAGACAAATAATAACTGTGAGAAGCGAGAGAACCGTAAAAGAGAAAAAAATGCCAATAATTAATTAAAAAATGACATGATTTATAAATAAATAACTACAACGTTTATATATTTTATTACTTGACAGAATAGTCTTGGAGGTCTGTAACCGTATCTGCATTATTTAAAAAGTTAGGAGTCACGAAAGTTCGAAAAACATCGAAAAAAATATAAATTTTTATAAACAAATGCGCGTAACAATAAATTAGTAATAGCTAAATTTTTTTTGAATAATTCATTGAAAAGATCGTTTAACTATTTATAAAATCGACTAGAATGTTTATTTTCGTATCTCTAATAGTTTAAAAGTTATTTTAGTTTTTTAGTAGACAAACGAAGCAGCCGCTGCAACTTTTGTAACACGTGTTTTTTAAAAGTGCAATAAAAAATTGAAAAAAATTTTTTTCTATACTTTGTTATATATGGTTGTTTTTGTAAATTTTAGAAGTTTTAGAAAAAAAATAAAAAAAAGTTGAAAATTTGTTTATAACAAATTGGTAAGTTAATAAACAATAGAATTGTTGATAAAAAAAAAATTGTTTTTTTGTTACTTTATAGAGGACTGTCAATTATGATTTTTAGAAAAAAAATAATTTCTTAACTAATTATTTAAACAATAGAAATATAAAAAAAACGATTATAAACAATTAAAAATTGTTATTAAAGGAAAATTTTTTTTTAAAAAATCATAATATTTATAATGTAATAAAGTTGTGAAAAAAAATTTTTTAAAAATATTGATTTAATCAATTTGTTTATAAAAAATTTATCAACAAATGGCGGGAAAAATTTTTTTTGCAAATCAATTAATATCTTGTATTAATAAAAAAACGATAATATGATGATTTATAAAAAAAAAAAAAAATTTAACATCATTACTTGGATTTTTAAGTTTTTGTTCAAGTAAAAAAATTGTTATAAACAAAGTATCAATATTTTTTTAACTTTTATGGCACGATCTTGTTAAGTATGTATGTAAGAAAGGCTCTACGAAGCGAAAATTTTTTACGACCATTATTTAAACATTTTTTTTCACTTATAATTAAGACGATAGTTCGAGAAAATTTCGTTAGTTAACAATTGTTTAACTCGTTGAAAAATTAACTTTAAGTAAAATTTCCAACGGGAATAAATTATTTATAGTGTTCAGAACACATCATAATTTTTTCAAATTAAAAAAAAAATATTTAATACTTTAAATAAATTAATTAATGCGCCGTACTCGCTTTTGACGCCACGCGCGCATCCTAAAAATGTCACGCGCAGACCTATCTTCAGCGTTAAATTAAAATTATAAATAATGGAGATAGAGTTCCGGGAGTTAGGAGTTTTTTATTGGAAATTTCCTCCTCTTTCAGAATCTTTTTTTTAAATTCCTTAAATATTAATAGTTTATGAAATATTGGCAAAAAACAAAATGCCATTTTTTTTTCATCTTTAATTGTTTATAACTTTTGCAATTTTTTATGTGCTAATACACGCTTTTAGCATTTTTCTAGACGTCATTCCGGATCCAATGAGCTATCGCACGTAATTTTAAGAGCAGTATCTCTATTTTGTACCATTTTCAACTTGTCGACTAGACTACGAGCAAAACGGGAAGGCCGAGCGAGAAAATAGGACATTGGTGGAAGCAGCACGTACTACGTATGCTACATTCAGAAAAATTACCAAAGAAACTCTGGGCGGAAGCTATTAATACATAGTAATCGCAGAGTACTATGTCTCACCACGGGTGAAAATGTTTTATTATAGTCTATACCTGGTTGTTGAGTGAAACTCTTAACCACTAACCTAGCACGAAAACGCACTGTATTGTCACACTCAATCTTTTTCTTAAGCACCCACTTCCGCTGCACTATAGTTGAATTATTAGGAAGCTCTACTATCTCCTATGCATCATTTTCTCCATAGTTTTTAATTCTTCCTGTACAGCCTGTAACCACTGATTCTTTTCAGGACCTTTCAACGCTTGTTTAAATGTAAGATCAGTTAAATTGTCTAAATTATTCTCTGTGTAACAGATACCACCAAAACCATATCTGTCTAGTGCACATGCGTAACCTGTGCATCCAAACAGTCTTCATAGTCAGTTTGCATATAATCAGAATCTAACAAATTGATCAGTGACTCTTCCGTCAATGTGGAATCTGTGACGTTCCCCACAGAATTCTGTGATGTAATATTTTATGACATGTTCTCTTTACATTGTAAATAAAACTACTTTTACGGATTATGTCGCGTTTGTATTTGATTTATGATTGCCCGACGTTTCGAACACTTTGCAGCATTCATGGTCACGGGCGAACTAAGATGTCTCACGTACAAAAAGTCATCGTTATTACAGACATTTATAAGAAAATTAGTTATAAATTTATTAAATTTTGACCTACATTTTAGTACAAATTTATTGCCAGTGTAAGAGGAGAATGATTCTATATGAAAAAAAAAATATATTGTTTATGGTTAGTAATTATTAATTATTAAATTTGTAGCAATTATTGTTACAATTTGTTGATTTAAAACTAACAAAACTTAATATACTACCACCGGATCGGAACGCGGCCACACTGAGAATGATCTGGCAAGAAAACTCTGGGGACATGATGCTAAATTCATATTGATTTTTATTTTTAGATGCGGCTTATTTTGTCTTACTAAAAGATTTTTTGATTTATAAAATTATCTTTAACTATTATTATTGTGGGTCAAATCTATACAATAAGTGCTCACGGTGCCATGCAGTCTTGTGGTGGTCTTTTTGGATTCATTTTTAATTATGTTTATAACAGGATCTGATGTGAAGCACTGCCGTCACACTAAGTCTGCAGTCTGTGAACATAGTCAGGACCACGCCCGCCATAACATTAAGTTTGATAAACCACAAGTCCTCGCAAAAGAACAGCGATACCTGCCTAGAATGGTACGCGAGGCTATTGAAATTAAAAAAAAAAAAATTTCAATATAGCAGATGGCTGGGTATTCAAGCTGGGATCCTGTTTTTGTTTTTTTGTCTGGCTGAACTCCCATCCATAGCTCATATGGTGTTTTACCATCCAGGACTGAAGATACAGTAAGATTGTGTAAATATACAGCTGTGTTGTATGCCTCAGTCCAAGACTTCTTATTTAACTGGGCATCATACAGCATGCATTTTGCCTTCTCAATAATTGTCCTATTCATCCTCTCGCATAACCTATTTTGTTGAGGTGTATCTGGGTTTGTGGTTTGATGTATTACTTCAAATTTCTTTAAGTAATTATTGAAGTCTGAATTGCAAAATTCTTTACCATTATCACTTCTGAAGACTTTCACTTTTCTATTAGTTTAATTTTCAGTTAATACCATAAATTCTTTAAAATATTTGAATGCTTCATTTTTATTTTTTTTTTAAGTAATTAAAAGTAAATGTATTTCGACTGAAGTCATCTACCAATAATAGAAAGTAAGATGAACCTCCTAGTGAATACTGCTCCATTGGTCTACACAAATCACCGTGAACAATTTGCAATAATTCAATACTTTTTGTAACATGACTTGCAAAAGGTAGCCGACATTGCTTTCCTTCACAACATGACTTACAAGATGATTTATTTACATTGATTTTAACATCAAAATTCATTCCTTTTACTGCATTCTTAGTTTTTATTAAACAATCACTATTCACATACCTAAGCTGCGATGCTAAGTCAGACCTGTAGCTGTCACTGCTGCGACCAACCTCTCCTGAATGTTCAACTTATAGACACCGTTCGTCAACGAAGCAGTCGCAACTAATTCTCCACATTTATTGTAGATACTAGCAACCGCCCTCGCTTCGCTTCGGTTTTAGTCGTTTTACCCGCGTAGTTCCCGTGGGAATACCGGGATAAAATATAGCCTAGTTTACGCCCTGATATTATAGCTTTCCATTGATGAAAGAATTTTCGAAATCGGTCTAGCCGTTTTGAAGATTACCCGGAACAAACAGACAGACAGACAAAATTTTTTTAATTTGTATTTTAGGCATAGGTGTCGTGCAAGTAACCGTATGAGCATGAAAAAAGCCTATTATTTTGAGATTACAAACAGACACTCCAATTTTATTTATTGGTGTAGATAACAACCATTTTGCGTGAAAATTACGTTGCTACCTTTCTGAATTAACTTGCTTACTGAAATGAGATTTGTTGTCAAGTTTGGAACACAAAACAGATCTTCAATATTTATATTCACTTCACTGCCTTCAAGCAAGGTTACTATTTTCACATCGCCAGCACACGTAACTGAAACAGTTTCTTGATTTGCAATCATTATTTCTTGTTGGACTTCACGGTAGCTACTCCAAGTTAGCAGTTAAATGAACACTTGCACCAGAATCAATATACCAGTCCTTTTTATTAAAACTGCCACTCAAAAATACAGCTGGGAATGCATTTGTTTTAGTATTATTTGGACATTGCGTTCGATAGTATCCCATTTTTTACATCTATAACATTTGACAGTTCTTATGTTTGCACTGTTTGACTTAGGGCAACCATCTTTGCTACCATTCGTTTGTTTCCGTTTAAGTTGGCTATTCCTCGATACAATGAATGCGCCCTCTTCACTACGACTACTTCCATTTCCGGTCTCCATATCGAAAAGTTGCTGCTTTTAATGGCCTACAGACGTAACATACGAAGTCATGGAACAACAATTTTCCAAACGAATAGATATGAACTGTCGTAAAAGACTTATCCTTCTAGTAAAACCAGAATCGTCAAATAGAGACTTGAGTTTTTTCCATAGCTCTTTTGTAGTCTTGACGGTCTTGATATGGACATATAATGATGAGTCTATTGTAAGTATTAACTTCGCCTTCGTCTTGGGGTCATCAGCGGCCGATACTGTAATTTCAGTACCACTTTCATTTCTTTCTGGCTTGATACATTTCATCATGTCTTCTACAATTCCCACTCATCGTAGTTTTCTATACCACGTAACTTAGGTACATTTACAAAATAGTTCGTCGTCGCCATTTTTAAATTTGAAAATGGAACGGCAACTACACAAAACAGTTTAATAAGTATACTGCAGAAACTTGCCACACTAGTTTTAGGAATATTGATCATTCCATCCATCCATCAGCCTACAGACGTCCACTGCTGGACATAGGCCTCCCCACGAGAATGCCACTCGGAACGGTCCTGCGCCACTTGCATCCAACGGTTCCCTGCGACTTTGAGAATGTCGTCAGTCCACCTGGTGGGGGGTCGTCCTACGCTGCGCCGTCCGATTCGTGGTCGCCACTCAAGAACCTTTCTTTCCCAACGGTTGTCGGTTTGACGAGCGATGTGGCCTGCCCATAGCCATTTCAACGTGCTAATTCTGCGGGCTATGTCGGTTACACCCGTTCTTCTACGGATTTCCGTGTTCCTGATTTTATCACGTAGAGAAATACCGAGCATAGCCCTCTCCATAGCACGCTGAGCGACTTTGAGCTTTTTTATGAGACCGACATTTAGAGACCAGGTTTCAGAGCCATAAGTCATCGCTGGTAACACACACTGGTTACAAACCTTTGTTTTCAGACATTGCGGATTATTGGACGAGAAGATCCTCTTAAGTTTCCCGAACGCTGCCCAGTCGAGTTTGATTCGTCAGCTGACCTCTTTCTCGAAATTGGATCTACCTAACTGGATTGCTTGTCCTAGGTAAACATAATGATCCACAACTTCGAGAATCGCATTCCCAACTAGCACCGGTACAGGAATGACATGGGCATTAGACATGACTTTCGTCTTGCCCATGTTCATTTGTAGACCCACTAGTTGGGATATCCTGCTGAGGTCATTGAGCATAGTGCCAAGGTCCTCCAAGGATTCTGCCATGACTACGATATCGTCAGCAAATCGAAGATGAGTGATGTATTCGCCGTTGATGTTGATGCCGAGTCCGGTCCAGTCTAAGAGCTTGAAGACATCTTCCAGCGCAGTGGTGAACAGTTTCGGAGAGATGACGTCTCCCTGTCTCACACCTCTCTTCAACTGGATCGGTTTTGTACTCTTATTCTGGATGCGGACTGACATAGTGGCGTTTCTATACAAACATTTCAACACTTCGATGTATCGATAGTCAATTTGGCGCCGCTGAAGGGACTGCAGCACTGCCCAAGTTTCGCCAGAATCAAAGGCTTTCTCATAGTCCACAAACGCTAGATACAGAGGCCGATTATACACCTCGGTCTTCTGTATAATCTGGCTTAGCGTGTGGATGTGGTCTATGGTACTATAACCTCTTCGGAAACCGGCTTGTTCGAGCGGCTTGTAACGGAACATGCAGCGCCATTTCACGGGTTTCGCCGGTAACACGTCGCCTCTCGTGCAATTAAATCATTGGAAGAGGTTTAGAGTTGCAAGTTAAACTACTCAGCCTTAGGGGTCGTGCGTTTCGCAGAAGGTTCGTGATTGTTCTGGGTCATTCTATGACCGGCAACAATTTCTAAGCGGGGGCTTCGCTTCCGGAGAGCGAGAGCTTCGTTGTGACAGGCAGAGGCATTTTTGCACGATAGACGAGGTGTGGGATAATAGTTCCATATGGTAGCCGGGACGAGGGATAGCAGCTGATCAGGGTTTCAAATTTCACCTGAAGGAATTTCGTTTCAAATTTCACCTAAAAGAAATCGGTTTCAATAGCAACACCTCCCGGCGAGGCGATTGGTAGCTCATCATGACGTCGGGATAGGCCCGCTGGACCTACCGTGTCGTCGGGTGGCGGACCGGTTCCTATTCGGTCGCCACGAAGGCCGGCGGACGAGTCAACGAAGCCTGACGGACTTCTTCCGACTGGGATCATCCCTGGCCGCGCCGCGGATCTATCAGGCAAGTTCCAGGGTTATTATTATTATCCCGAGTGGCTCACCCTATTGTCGTCCACCTACCACGGCTGGAAGTTGGATTTTTGGTTGGGTTTAGTCTGCCCGAACCCTTCGATACAATTTGTGATGAATAGCTTTACTACCAAGCATTTACTCTACTCTAACTGATGTGGCCTAAGACCTACAGTAATTAGATATTAGTATATGAATTTTTGATTTGTTTAAGAATGTAATTTAGTATAGACCAGTAAGACAAATGTACCTATAGTATATTAAATTTAAACTGTAGCTAATATGTAACCACACAATAAATGAACCTCATAAATATAGAATTATGTGCTGAAGTTGTTTTATTTTGACTCCGTTAGTTAAAGGTTGTCAGGTAGGAATCATTATCTTCTGCTCTCTCAGTGGGTTAACCATAGCAGGCGGGACTAGGTCTCACGGCATTGGCCCGGGGAGTTTGGTGGAGCAGGAGGTCCTAGTAGCGTGGAGTAAGAGATCGGCAATACCCACTCTTCCTGAGTTAGACGAGTAACAACAGATAACCCACGTTACAATTTGGCGCCCATATATCTCAATATTTCTTCACTTTTCCTGGTTTTTAAATACATTTTGGCAATCTTAGGAGTCAATAATATTGTTACTAAATTTTGTTAATGCTGTCAGTTGCTATCCCGATACCTGTAGTACTAATATGTGTATTGTGTTTGTGTATTTTGTGCTGTTTGTTGTTGTGTTGCTATAATGTTATTTATTAATTCTTTATGCGAATAAGGTAAATTATATCATATATTTTATAATTTACTATTTCTCCTAAAAAGGGAACAATTCACATGGATACTATTTTAAATTATAGCACCTACTACTATTGTTGTCTTAGTATATAATAATCAATTATAATAATCAATATAATCATTGTTGATGTTGTGTATGATTACAAATCATATTATTAGATCATAAATTGTTATCCAATAACACATTCTAATACAATATAACTGCTATATTAATTGTCAAGTAAGAGTATCAATGTTATTTGCCTTTTCTTTTTGAAACATAAACGTTATATTACTTAGTGAACTTTAAATGATGGTACACAAAATACTTATATAAAATATTATTAATAAAGTCATTTCTTATTATAAACTTGCAAAGGTGAATAAATTAAACACATTCTTTCCAACTAAATTACTGTTATTAAAGTATCACTTTGTAGTTAACAAAAAGTAAAATCACTAAATGAGGTTGTTGCGTGGGGATTTTGGTAAAATTATGCTATAAATGAAATCTCTCACGGAACATATTACCAGGTGCCACTCGCGACTCGACGAGTGCGAGAAGAGTTTAACCGCGAATGAGGAAAAACTACGGGACTTGGAGGGGCGAACCTCGAATATGTTAGTGCTGCAAAATACCGTAATAGAACTGAAGGAACAGCTTAATTCCCGAGCACAGTCGCACTTTAGAAACGAGATTGAAATTGTGGGTATCGCAGAGGGAGTGAACGAAAATTCGTTTCATATCGCACGTCTCATCGGACAGAAGATTGGTTTACCACTAAATGACACCGACATGGACTTCGCCACTCGAGTAGGACCACAACGTCAAATTCTCAAAGGCACCTCATCTGTCAACCTATCCCGACCATTAATTATCAGGTTTACCAGGCGTGGTTTGCGTGACGAATTTTTGAAAACAGGTAAAATGAAACAGCATAGCTTGACATCGTTAGATAATGACCTAGACACAGCTGGGCAAAAAGAAAACACAATATATTTTAACGAACGTCTCACCCAGCAGAACCGGCAGTTGTTTCGTTTGGCGCGTCAGCGATCAAAAGAGTTTGTTTATAAATACTGCTGGATTAAAAATAGCTGTATTTATGTTCGTAAACAAGAAGGACACTCAGCAATCGCCATCAAAACGCAAGAAGACTTATATTCCAAATTGTCCCCACCGGTATCGCCGAAATAATTTCATAAATGATTTGTTTGGTTTAATGTTTATGTTTTTATTATTAATCATCTACTCATATTATTGTAAATTAGATATACACACTGTAAAACTACAACAACAATCTACTCATCGCACGTATACATATTTTAACACAAACATTTATTTCTACATGAAATCATATTTCTTCTGTTACACAGATAAAAAATTATCGCTTAGTGTTGGCATGAAAGAGATATTTATTGCTCATATAAAACTATTTATCCCGTATGCGCAGTGGTTATTTTGCAAACTTTGCACTTTATGTTCTATATTTTTGACATGTCTTTATTTAATTTAGTAAATGACCTAGATGAAACTTCTGTAATAGACTGCCATACATACATAAGCACGGGAGACTGCGAGAGATTCTTCAATCTTGTTAGCTTTGGATATACGATCATATCGCTAAACATAAGAAGTATTCAGCGCAATTTTGATGATTTTATTGTAACTATAAGCCCTATAATAAAAAATATTGATATAATTATTTTGACAGAATGTTGGCTGCGAGATGATATTCAACCAGACTCCTTGTGTGGTTACAATGTGTTTCGGTCAAAACAACAGGTTAATAAGAACGGTGGTGTAGTTATGTACATAAAAAATATTCACGACGTGGTATGTCAGGACTCATCACTTGTTGATGCTGACAGTGTCCTGGCTATTATTAATAATAATACTGCAGTACTCGGCATTTACCGCACGCCTTCTATTTCTGCAATAGATGTATTTCTCACTAGTTTAGATACTTTATTGAGCTCGTTAAACAGCATATCAGTCTCTATACTTGCTGGTGATTTAAATCTGGATCTTTGCAAGCCCTTAGATAGTAAGTTATCGGACTATTTGTGCACTATGGCATCACATAGTTATCTTTCAATTATATCTGTGCCTACAAGAGGGACAGCATGCTTGGATCACATTTTCATAAAATCGCATACTAAGCTTATTGGTGCCGTCTGTCAATCCTGTACTACCGACCATAATATTGTAGTGGCAGGCATACCCGTAGTGACAGACAGCCTTAGGCGACACATAGTACGTAAGAAATTGGACACTGACGCAGCAGCAGCTGACCTTGAGTCGATTGATTGGAGGGACGTAACTAATAATCTAGATGATAATAGCGCAGCTTCTTCATTCAACGATATTTTAACTAAACTCCTCAAAAAACATACTACGCCAGTAAAATTAAGCCGAAAATATTGCATCTTGAAGCCATGGATCACAGCGGGTTTAATTAGATGTATGAAACACAGAGATTATTTACATAATGACTGTAAGCGTCATCCAAGAGATGAAATTCGTCGTAGGATCTATACTAGATACAGAAATTTCTTTAGTAAGCTTCTGCTTAAGGTTAAAACTCAGTATAATAGTGATCTAATTCTAAACGCAAAAGATAATCATGAAAAGCTGTGGCATAACATTAAAACTATAAGCCAAACACTTTCTAATAAAGACAGCACCTCAGAATTGTTGAAATCTAGGAATAGCATTACCAACTCTCTCAATCACTGCAACTCACATTTTGCATCCGTTGGTAAAGTTATGGCAGGTAAAATTCTAAACAACCTTCATTGTACATATGAAATGCTTGTCCAATCATACAGTACCGCTATACCTACCGAATTTACCACAATCATTTTTTTTCTCTCCTACGGATCCCGTTGAGATACGAACAATAGTCTTGAGTCTCAAAAATGATTCTTCTCCTGGTTTCGACAATTTTCCGGTAGCGCTTCTCAAAAAAGCCTTACCTAGTTTAATTATCCCTCTAACTCACATATTTAATATAAGTCTGGAAAATGGCGTATTCCCAAATTGTTGGAAATTGGCAATTGTGTCTCCTATTTACAAAGGTGGCCAAAAACAGTCATCCGATAGTTATAGACCTATAGCACTTCTAAGCGTTCTTGCGAAGGTTCTTGAGAAACTCGTCCACAGACGCCTAGTTTCATTCGTAGAAAAATACCGTCTCCTTTCTGACAACCAATTCGGTTTTAGGCAAGGTAAATCAACTGAAGATGCTGTGTCGAACTTTATCGATCTAGTTTCCTCACATGTAGATAATGGTGAATGTTGTATTAGTGTATTTTTAGATCTCGCGAAGGCATTCGACACGGTCTCAGTTGGTTTACTCCTGAGAAAGCTTGAGGCTATGGGAATCCGAGGAATACCTCTTAAATGGTTCGAGAGCTACCTGACTAACAGAAAACAGTGTATCAAACTTGATAACATTCACCTTAGCTCTGAGCTCCCTATAGAATTTGGTGTGCCACAGGGCAGTATTCTCGGCCCTACCTTGTTTTTACTCTACATAAATGATATTGTGAATCTAAAAATACCTAACTCAGATATCATAGCTTATGCAGACGACACTACGATTCTTTTTTATGGACAGAACTCGGAGCAGGTGTTGAGTCGCACAGAGGTGGGAATGTCTAAAATTGGTAACGCCTTACATGAGAATCTTCTTACACTTAACACAAGTAAGACCAGATTTTTATGTTTCTCTAAGACAGCTGCCAACAACCCCCATTCTATTATGAGCCTTAGAATACACACATGTTCAAATACCTCCATGCAGCTATATGGCTCAGATTGTAGCTGCTACTTAATAGAACGCTCACATACCATTAAATATCTAGGTGTTATGATTGATCACAATATTAATTTTAAGGAACATATAATGTACTTGTCTGGGAGAGTGAGAAGGTTAATTTATGTCATGAAGTGTCTTTGAGATTGTACACCAACTAAAATTTTTAGGACAGTATACATCTCCCTCTGCCAGTCCGTAATACAATATTGTATTTCGGTGTGGGGCAGCGCAGGGAAGAGCTATTTTATAATAATAGAAAGAGCACAGAGAGCCCTCCTGAAGGTTGCATTGAGAAAACCTCTTAGATTTTCCACGGACGAACTGTATAGGGAATTTAAAGTCCATCGAGTTCGGCAACTTTTTATAATCAAAGCTGTAAACATTGTCCATCAAAAGGTACGAGCAGATTATACAAAGATAATGGCAAAACGAACTGTTATAAATGGTTCTAGTACATAATAGTGGTAAGGAACCCTATTCTAAACTGCACCATCAGCAGTTTCGTACTTTCGACTCACTCACTCTTACAGGGATAGCTCAGTTCAGTTTCATCATCCGCGCGTGACACTTGCCCCATTAAAAGCCCAATTTTGTTACTTTTCTTTATAATAATAAATTCAATTTATAATTATCTTTTTTTAAAAAGGCTTCTGGCCTTATCTATATAACAATTTGGTGGCATAGCGGTGGGATACCGATGGTGAAGGTATCCCCGGGACGTCTCCATCCGGGCTTGTCTATTGGTGAAAGTTATAAAAAGTGACTTTTGCAAGTGTCGAAAGTGCATTGAACTCATATCCATCTCCATCTTAATATTAAAAACCAATTCGTGATTAAATACGCCGCATTGTCCTGGCGAATATTGTATATTTATCTCAAAAAAAAAGAAAACGAAGAAATATATTATCGGAACTATCCCGCTGGTCAAAGAAACTATCCTGCTGGCTCATAGATCAACGTGTCTCCAAGGCGTGAGGTGTTTCCTGAAAGACATCAAGGTGAACTGGTCATGTTCCTGTATCTCTATTGCTGCTTGATCCTGTAAGTGAATTTATTTTCTAATTAACATCACAGTGGAAGTGTAGATCGATTTTAAAACAAAACAAAAGTGTGGACCTAAAGTGACCTTCCTTTTTTCGTCTGAAGAGTATTTAGCCCGTATTATAATTAGAAATAATCTTTAATTATAACAATATAATTGTAATTTAATTAAGTAATTATAATTCTTTAACATCTCATTCTCACGAGTCAATTCCTAGAATTATATTTATCACAATCGTTACTTACCACACCTGCTAACTACTCGACGCTATCTGAGTATCAAGTTACTTAGTTGGCCACCTATTACACCGTACTGTCTCATTGCTCGTTCTATTTTATTTTATATTACTTTATTTGTGTGTGTCTTACCTTTTATTTCTAACAATGTCTATTAAAGAGTCTCAAATTAAATTCGAAAAAGAAGATGTTGTGTCGATTACAACATTATTTAAATTTATTAAACCGTTTGACGGAACACGCGAAAAATTAAACTCATTTCTTACTAATTGCAACAATGCCATAGAACTAGCAACGGAAGCACAACAAACTATTCTGTTTAAATTTATACTATCACAACTGGAGGGAAAGGCTGAGATAGCCTGTTCAATAAAAGAATTCGATAGTTGGAACCAGTTAAATGATTTTTTAAAGACTCAATTTGGAGAAAGAAAACATTATGCTCATTTATTGACCGATTTGCAAGAATGCCGACAGAGTATCAACGAACCCGTTAGTCAATTTGCTTTACGTCTTGAAACTTTGCCTCTCAAAATTACTAACAGAAGTAACCTTATCTAATAAAAAGAAATCAGAACTTAGTGGTCGCATAGCTGCCATGGAAGACTTGGCTCTCCATACGTTTTTACTTGGCCTTAAGCCTGACCTTTCAAATCTAGTCCGCGGTAAAAACCCATCAAATCTCAATAACGCTATTAACTTAGCAACTTCCGAAGAGAAAATATTGAATTTATTTAATAAACGTAACTCTCACACTTCCACTTCACAACGCCAACCTCTAAAGCCTTTCCAAGCAATTAAGCCTTCCAACTATAATGGAAATTATAGGCCCCAAGCACCTAGACCTTATAACCAAAACTATCAAGGTCCATTCTGTCGCTATTGCCGAACTCAAGGCCACACGATTGAAACCTGTAGTAAACGCGAATATAATAACAATCGCTTTAAAATTCCTCAAAATTCGTATTCTCAACAACGCCCAATTCAAGGAAATTATAAACCTAATCCCGCTCGCGTAAACTGTCTAGTCGACGACAATTGTAATTATGATGACTCTGAGCCGCAACCATCATCTAATGTAGATTGCGCACAAGACGACTTCGGCCAAAATTTAAACGAATAAGGGGCTCACGGAGGTGTCTCGTGAGACCCAAACTACCATTCCCTGCAAATCCTAATGATAACGGCACCTCTTTGATATCCAAGGACCACACGGGTAACCAGCCCCAAACAAGTGTCCATAATTCAAGTTCCAAGGACCACACGGGTAACCAGCCCCAAACAAGTGTCCATAATTCAAATTCCAAGGACCACACGGGTAACCAGCCCCAAACAAGTGTCCATAATTCAAATTCCCAGGACCGCACGGGTAACCAGCCCCAAGCAAGAGTCCATAATTCGAGTTCCAAGGATCACACGGGTAAACAGGCCCAAATAAGTGTCCACAGCCATTCAAAATCTAAACAAAAACATAATTTCTTTGAAACTACAGCTCCAAAACAAAACGAATGTAAAATTTATGAATTATCTTGTACTTCTAACAAAGTATCTTTACCTCATGTTGTCATTCCAACATCTATATCTTCTAAACCGCTTACTCTTCTTGTCGATACCGGATCCTCCGTATGCCTTGTAAAGAAAACAGCTATTCAATCATTTTCACATTTACAGCTCAGGAACAACATAATTAAATTAAAAGGTATAGACAGTGCTGAAGTTCCCGTACCTACTTTAGGTAACTTTGATATCAAACTTGATTTTGGTAAAGAATTAATTCATTTTACTTTTCATGTAGTGGATAAATAGACTTACCTTATGATGGAATAATAGGTACAGACTTGCTTACCTGTTTCCAGTGCTCTATCGACTATAATCATCAATTTCTCTATCTAGATAAAAATAAAATTAAACTCCACTTCACCGATCTTACTTATGAAATACCTCCTCGCTCGGAGATAGCCTTAGAAGTCTCAATTATAAACCCTGAATTAAAAGAAGGTCTCATTCTCGATCAACACGTCAACGATACCTTATACATTGCCAATTGCTTAGCAAAGGTAAAACATAATAACCGTGTAAACCTCACTGTCTTAAACACTGCCGAAAAACCTGCTATTATAAATTCTAATCTCCAACTAACTCTTCATCCGGTTGACTATGCATCCTGTACACCACAAATCCCAAATAAAACTTGCTTAGATAGAACCAACGACGTCCTTGAATTACTTCGTGTATCACACTTGAATAGCGAAGAAACTGAAGCCCTATATGACTTATGCTCTAAATATTCCGATATCTTCCACCTACCTGATGATTTACTTACTTCAACCGATGCCATTCAACATGAAATAAGAACCTCATCTGATCAACCTATCAATGTAAAATCTTATCGATTTCCCGAGGTGCATAAACAAGAAGTAAATTCACAAATTCAAAAAATGCTTGATCAAAAAATTATACAGCCTTCTTTATCTCCCTGGTCCTCTCCTATATGGATTGTGCCAAAGAAAATCGACGCTTCCGGACAAAAAAAATGGCGAATCGTAATTGACTATAGGAAGCTTAATGATAACACCATTGGCGAAACCTATCCTATACTTAACATTGTTGAAATTCTCGATCAACTAGGGAACTCAAAGTACTTCACAACACTAGATCTCGCTTCCGGTTTTCATCAGATTAAAATGACACCAAAGGACGCTTGTAAGACCGCATTTAGTGTTCCTCAGGGGCACTTTGAATTCACCAGAATGCCTTTCGGCTTAAAAAATGCCCCATCTACCTTTCAGCGCCTAATGAATAGCGTGCTTACCGGACTGCAAGGCGAGCGTTGCTTCGTTTATTTAGACGATATCGTGTCTTACTCTCATGACCTTTAAACACACGTTGAAAATCTCTCAGCAATATTCCAAAGACTTCGCAAATTTAACTTGAAATTGCAACCAGACAAATGCGAATTTCTACGAAAAGAAGTTGGCTATCTAGGACATATAATTTCCGAAGAAGGACTAAAACCAGATCCCAACAAAATCAAATCAGTCAAAGAATTTCCTATACCAAAATGTCCCAAGGATATCAAATCCTTTCTAGGACTCATATCATATTATAGACGCTTTATCCCAGAATTTTCAAAATTATCAAAACCACTCACATCCCTCTTAAAGAAGGACGTATCATTTCTTTGGACGAATGAACAACAACTAGCTTTCGAAACTCTTAAAGATAAACTCATTACCGCTCCTATCTTAATATATCCAGATTTTACAAAACCTTTCAACCTCACCTGCGACGCATCAAACTATGCAATATCCGCCATCCTTTCTCAAGGACCTATAGGTAAAGACCGTCCTGTAGCTTATGCGTCCAGAACACTGAATAAATGTGAAACCAACTATAGCACAACCGAAAAAGAGTTGCTTGCTATAGTCTGGGGCTGTAAATCCTTTAGGCCATATTTGTTTGGCCGTAAGTTTACTATTGTAACAGATCACCGTCCGTTAAAATTGTTATTTAATCACACCGACCCAAGTAGCAAATTACAACGTTGGCGTCTCCAACTTCAAGAATTCGAGTATGAAATCATTTACAGAAAAGGTAAATTAAATTCAGCAGCTGATGCACTATCTCGTTACCCCGTCAATCCCGTATACACCGAAAATCCCGGTAACTTATTAAACACTGAGAATGAATTGCTTGATCTTGGTCCACTAGACATCAGCCCCTTCAATACAGAAGTGCCAGACTTCGTGCCTTTAAACCCACCAACTCCGATTAACTTGCCTAGTCTTCTGCCTCAGTCGGAGATTTTACCTGAAATCCTTGATCAAAATCCGTTAATAGAGAACGAACCGCAGCCATCTACTAGTACTCAATCTCCTATCCTACAACAACCAACTACTCCAACAGGTCTTATTAATTTACCCGACATTACTGACACATACGCAAAATTCTTGAAAACACCTTCAACCTTTAAATATGATACAGCCATTTTCGAACATAATGATAGCATAATAAAAAGTCAAAATAACGTTATTATAATACCCGCATCTCTTGATTTAGACGAATCTATTCCTTATGTCCAAGAAGTTCTATTAACCTCACCAGACTCAGAATCATTCACTAATTCAGAAAAAACCTTACTCTCTTACAAAAACCTTTAATTAAATGGAAAAAATTACTACTTCTTATTTATCAAAGTACATCATTTTGACTGTTGCACTTATAATGATATTTTCGAATCACTAAAAAACCTACGTAACCATCTAATATCGGCAGACGAAACCGTCAATAAAATAAGCATCACTGACTTCAAGAACCCATTCGATAAACATATATACATAAAAATTTATAATATACTTGCTCACTTATTTCATAATACTGGTATCCAGATACATATTTATCGTAATAAAATATATTATCCCAGTCCTACCGAGGTCCAAAAAATTCTTCGCGAAAACCATGATATCCCTGTTGCCGGTCATCTCGGTTCCAGTAGGATGTTTAATAAAATCCGTGACCAATTCTACTGGAAAAACATGCGTAGCGAAATAGAAAACTATGTAAGAAATTGTAATCATTGCCAAACCAATAAAGCGCTTAGGAGAATCAACCGGGCGCCGATGGAAATAACAACTACTTCCACAACTCCCTTTGAGAGATTATCCCTTGACATAGTTGGACCTCTCCCAGAATCTGGTACTGCCAAAATTAAATATATTCTAACTCTTCAAGATGACCTCACAAAATACTCAGTAGCATATCCCATCCGCAGCACAACGGCTGAAGAAACCAGTGACTGCCTAATTCATTTTATTTCTCTATTCGGCATCCCTAAAACTATTCTAACCGATCAAGGTGCCAATTTCACTTCTGAAATGTTTAAAGATACATGCAAATTTTTAAAGATAAAACAACTATGGTCGTCGCCTTATCATCCTCAGACGTAAGGCGCATTAGAAAGAAGCCACTCTACACTAAAAGAATATTTAAAATCATATGTATCAGAAAACCAAGATAACTGGCCGAAATACGTATATACAGCTATGTTAGCATACAACACTGCAATTCATTCCACAACTAATTACACTCCTTACGAGTTAATATTTGGCCACAAACCTATTCTTCCAAATTCCATTTATGAACCAGCTCCCAGTGCAACATATTCTGATTACATTAAAATGTTGCAACACCGCCTAAAGGTCACTCGAGATCAAGCTACCAAACACATAACCCAATCTAAAGAGTCTTCCAAGGCACGCTACGACATGCATACTCGCCCAGTGATATACCACGTCGGCGACTATGTTTACTTAAAAAATCATCTTAGAATGCGTAAGGCTCTTTCACCTATTTGGAAAAGCCCTTACAGGGTAATAAAATTAAATGGTAGAAATAGTTTAACGTTATTAATAAACAGTTGGCATGTAATTAATTATTTATTACGATTATTTACGACGATAAAATTAATTACGATGAAATAAAACTAGCCCGTCGCAACAATGATTAGTATTAAAATAATCTTAAGTACTTAATTCTAATTTGTTTAAATTATCATTTACATTTTTTTTTAATTTATTTTCTTTTTATATCAAATTATATAATAGTTTTTTTTATTATTTTAATAAATGCAAATTTAGGATTACAATTAGTTTATAATAATATATTGAAATTTAGTGTAATTATTATTATTTTTGCAGTTGCTTGCCTTCTGCGCATGGAACATTCATTGATACCTCAATGAATACGTCCGGTATACATTTTGACCCCATTGGGGCCCTCAAAATAGTAGATGGTCATCTTAGTGTAGTGATCCCTGTGGATATTTCTTACATACAACCACACATTACAAATCTATACGGTGTGATAGGCAGCTCAAAATTTCTGTGTAGGCAAAGTGCTCTCTTCACAGACGTTGAATGTTTAAACTTACACCAACCGTTATCTATAAGATATAATGACATAATTCGTGACTAATATCACATTTAATCGAAATTAGACCTAAAAGGTCGGCTTGGTTTAGTGGAATCGGTACCTTGTCTAAACATTTGTTTGGTACAATGGACGAAGACGACGCTGTTCACTATAGTGATGCCATTCAACTCCTCGAAAATGACCAAACCAAATTATCTAAATTACTCAAACAAAACATTTTAGTCACAACTTCAACTATTTCCTCTTTTAAAGAAACTTTAAATAAAATTAGCATCAATGAGCAACAACTTAACAGTGCAATTGAGACTCTAATGCTAGTACAACAGAACTCTACATTGTTTGCCGACAATCTCCTACAAAGGTCAAAATTAAATGAAATTTTGAACGTCCTAGAGAGCAGTTTGTTAACACTATCTTTTAAATTAGAAGATACTATTAATGCGATTATGTTCAGCAAAGCAAATATTTTACATCCCTCCATAATCACTCCGAAACAATTATTCACAGAACTTGTTGACAACTACAGATTTTTGACCGATTATCACCAATTTCCCACAACCTTGTCACTAGACAATATTTATACGCTAATGAATGTGTCTGAAATCGCTACCTATTATAATAATAATAAAATTGTATTTGTTCTAAAAATACCACTTGTCAATCCGAAAGAATATCTTTTATATCATAGTATACCTTACCCTGTCATTATAGCTAACAATACCTACACTGCTATTGTCCCATCTACTAAATATATTGCTATCACTAGAAATAAGAATAATTATTGTAAGTTAAATAGTTTAAGTAGTTGTAAGGTAATAAATAAATTTAATTACATCTGTGAAAATGTCGACGCCTATTCTAGTTCTACAACTCCGATCTGCGAATCGGAAATTATTTCAAAAGCTCTAAATTTTGTACCCGATATATGTAAAATTAAATTCTTAGGGGCCACTTGGATATCTGGCAACCATAATCCAATAACAGGTGGATATTTGTAATTACTAATCCATACAAACTCACTATAGATTGTCATGATTCATCAAACACAGAAATAGTAATAACAGGGACAGGCATCTTAAATCTTCCTGTAAATTGTATAGCATTTTATAAGGATTCAAGGTTAATACCAAAATATTCAAAATTCGTTAAACTTCAACCCATTCAACTTAATTTCAACCTTATAAATGACTCTTGCTGTAATTATACAACCTTGCGAAAATTCCAACTGCCTTTTATAAACATATCTAATATTAACCTTGATGCCATCACTTTACAACAACATGAAGAAATAAATACCATTGTAAAAAATTTAGATTCAATTGCCGAAAAGCCACACATTGTTTTGTATGGTGAATATTACTCTTACGCAACCATTATTATTTCTATTATAATTGTAATTTTTATCTTAGCTTTATTTTATAAAATTGTAAAATCGGGCATGTGTCACCGTCTTTTAAAATTTAAAACTAAACTTAATATCGAAAAAAGCGCAGAATGTTCCGAAGTCGCCGCCGACTCTTCTAGTATATCCCTACCGAAACTCCGTACTTCTCTTTCATAAACTTAACCCTTTAGGGATAAGTTTACTCTTGGCCCCAGGGCTGTTATAAATAGTTCTAGTACATAATAGTGCTAAGGAACCCTATTCTAAACTGCACCATCAGCAGTTTCGTACTTTCGACTCACTCACTCTTACAGGGATAGCTCAGTTCAGTTTCATCATCCGCGCGTGACACTTGCCCCATTAAAAGCCCAATTTTGTTACTTTTCTTTATAATAATAAATTCAATTTATAATTATCTTTTTTTAAAAAGGCTTCTGGCCTTATCCATATAACAGAACGTATAATATTCCACTCCCCCATATTTCCTCCCAAATGGCAGAGAGAAGTCCCGCTTATTCGTTAATAAAGGTTTATAACAATGTATGTGGATAAATAATGTTAAAAAACTGCAATAATTTCCAATGCAATAAAATGATCAAAACTTGGTTGTACGATCTTTCATATGATGCTACTGAGAACTTAATTTAAACAAACATACAATCTCACATACTCACACACACAAACACACACACATACATATGAATATATACATAAGCACTCACAATGACACATACGCCTTCACAATACTATTAACTATTTATGTTTTTATTCTTCACTTGCCAAAGTTTTTCCAAAACAGAAACCTTTAATCTTAGTAAACTCTAATTTCAATATTATTCGCTTGTATGTACTGTTAACTGTCGTACTCGGAGGCTCGAGATACAGACTAACATCTAGTTTGAGCCTCACCGGATACCTAATACCAGTAAGAGATGTAGTAATGTAAGTTACTGTATTAAGTGATTTGTATATTCTATTTTGGCAATAAATTTATTTATTTATTTATTATTTACTAAATGAATATTTTTCAATCTGGGCACTATGGATGTCAAGACATAAATGCCGTAGACTCTCACAAGCAGAACGACCGCATCGAAATCCAAATTGATTATTAGGTAAGAGGTTGTTACTTTCAATATAAAATATTAATCTCTGTTTTATTAATTGTTCAAAAATTTTACCAACATACGAGCTTAGTGTGATAGGACGATATGAATCAGCTGAACTAGAATCTTTCTCATGCTTTAAAATTGGAATTAGACAGTCTGTTTTGCATTCTTCTGGAATAGTGGAGTTGTTCTATAGGATATTTAATATTTTTAGAAACTTATTTAAGTTAGAAGAGTTTAGGAGTTTAAACATTTTATAGGAGAGCCAATCCAAACCGCATGCAGAGTCCTTTCTTGATGATAGACTAGCTTTTAATTCTTCAATAGTAAAAGGGGCAATCATAAAAGAGTTGGTGCTATTTAAAGGATGATTATTGTGAATATTTGTCAAATTTGGTACTGTATCTGGAGTATATTTGTGTAAAAAGTTGGATATCCAATTATTGCTAGAGAAACAATTATTATTAGAATATAAGTTCTTAAATTTCCTCATTTTTGTCCAAATCTGTTTTATTGGCGTTAACCTATTTACGGTGGAGCAAAAATCTGTCCAGGATTTACGACGTTCAACTCTTAATATACGTTTTTTCTTTGCTTGAGCTTGCTTTAAATGAATGTAGTTTTGGATATTGCAATTTGATTTGAATAACAGATAAGCCTGCTTACAATCTTCTACCACTTTAGTACATTGCCCATTCCACCAGGGAAGTTGTCGCTTTCTTTTGGGTAGATGAGTAATATTGTTACAGTGGTAGTTGGTTTTAGGTACTGAATTTGCTACCGCTCTAAGAATTATGGAACAGAAGTTATTGTAAGACTTCTGTAGATTACAATTATTTATTTCAAATTGTTTTAACAAGTCATTTACTAAGTTCTTATATTGGTCCCAATTTACTATTTTCAGATTACTGTGTGGAGGAATGTTGGATGGAATTGAAGAAGATTCAGTTTCCGACACTACCATGGAAAATTATGTGATTGTAGGCAAGTGATAGCTGCCCAAAGAGTCCTGATGAACTTGCCATTCACAGCACAGGAATAATGAAGATGATACTATTGTTAGATCTAGTCCATTTGGTCTCCAAGAATTAGTACCCACTGTAGTTGGTTGATCATTATTTAAGAGCATTAAGTCATTATCGTCCATTACATCCATGATGTCTCTACCTCTAGAATTGGTTCTATTACAACCCCAAATGGTATGGTGAGCATTAAAATCACCAACAATTATTAGTGGTTTTGGAATACTATGCAACAGTCTATTAAATTTAGATTTGTCAAAGTTAGGTACACTGTTGCCAGGACTATAAAAGCTAACAATTGAGATGTCTTTTTGTTTGTATTTAATTTTGATTGCTACATTTTGCAAGGAGTTATCAGAAAATGTTTCTAACTTTTGAAAATAAATGCCATTTCTAACAAAAATTGCTACACCATTGTGATCATTACCGCAATCATTTCTTATTATTGTATAACCTCTGATAGAAAACTGTATATTTGGTTTAAGCCAAGTTTCTGATATAAGTGCTATGTGTATGTCCTGCTCATAAAGTAGGTTTTGAAGCTCAAGTCTGTTACTCAACAGACTTTGAGCATTCCACTGTACTATGTTAAGTTTGTGACAGTTGAATGTGACGTTTTATTTTTAATTTGTATGGTATCTTTAATAGCTGAACTAATTGCGTGTGAGCTAATGCTTTGATTCTGTGTTTTATTTAGTGTAATGACTTTGATTATTGATTCTGTGATTAGGTTCATTGCTGCTGGATTGGATAAAATTAAATTAATGATGTCTTGTGTGTTCTCTGTCTTATTGAGTGATGGAAAGTTTGTTGGATGTTTAAATAAATCTGATAATGGTGTTATACTTTTATTTTTACTATCCAATATCTTTTTTTTGTTTTATAGGGCATTGACCTGATACTGCAAGATGGTTACCTTTACAGTGTACACATACTGCTTTGTCAATAGGTATAGTACATTCTTTATATGAATGATTTTCAGTGCAGATTGAGCAACGGTGAGCATTCTTACAGAATTTAGCCAAGTGGTCAAACCTAAGGCATCGGAAACACTGCTTAACTGGCGGCACATAAGGTCGCACTGGTAGACGCCACATCTTTAAGTGAACGTAATCTGGGAGTGATCCAAGTGGTTGTTCAGTGACACTCTCTATGAAGACTATAAATTTATGACCGGCACCTGCGTCTTCCGGATATCGGCGACAATAGTCGGCCACCCTATATGGCAAATAAAAGTCCTCGTGGTCTTCCAACACTGTACGCGAATCTGAGTATTCGCTACTTTCAGAGGTGGAATCTAGAATAGACTCACCTTTATCTCGTTCCGGCTTGGTTTTTTCCCGCCTTTTCGACATCTCTTAGCACAAACCTAAATCACTAAATATATAGACTTTTACTTATACTAAACAAATTAAATGATACACATATACAAATACTTAGATACTTTTCAAAAATATGAGGATTATATACAATATAATAGAAATATTTAATTTTATAGTTAAAAAGACCGCCCTAAGCATTCAAGAGTTCCCGCGCTTTTTTTCACGCCACAGATAACTCATATGACATAATTTTTTTTTGTATAACTTCTTCCTTAGGAGAAAGGAACAGTGCCCATACAGCCAATATAGGCTGATATATTGTGGATTAGTTTTGGTAACAGTAGATTGTTGTTGTTTTAGGTGCAATAACCTATTATATAATCATAACTTAAATTTAAACTAATACTTGATATTCATCAAATTTAATACGTTAACAGTACTTAAATCACTACTTAGGTTGTAATAAATATTGGGTTACAATAGTAAGAGTAGAGTTTCCTTTTCTATCTTTTGAAATGGATGTGAATACGGTGTATTTTCACTCGTTATTAAAGGACGAATTGATATATGAGGTCGCTGTGCGCGCAGAGGCGCCTGAACCAACAGTACAAAAATTTAAAAAACAATTAGTCTAATATTAGGTTTCGCTCCAACCGAAATAATAGATGGCGACAAAGTGGTACAGAAGGAAGTAAAAGTTCTGACCGATAAAATAAAAGAACTTCAGGCTAAGGTAACCAGCCTAGACCAGGTTAAGGAAAGCCATATTCCTGCTCGTGTTAGGGCACTATATTGTCATGTGTACCACCGATTTCAGCGTCTTAGCGACGTCCACGAGGGCACAATTATAAATGACCTCAGGTCACACCTAGACTTAATAGGGGGTGCTGTTAAATCATATTTCGCCAAGGGAATCCTGGAGGTGAAACCTGTCACCCCAGAGGTTCATGCCGCAGCAAACACGAATGTTGGGCTCAGTAAGGAAATTTTAAAATGGAAACTTACCTTCGATGGTAAGACCAGCCCCCATTCGTTCTTGGAAGCCGTATCGGAACGGGCCTTAGCATTTAATATTGCTGATACAGTCTTGTTCAAATTTGCATTTTGTTTTTTTAAAGATCAAGCGTTATTGTGGTACCGAGGTGTGAAGGGCTCGTTGTCATCATGGAAGGAATTAAGCGAGCTGTTTTTGGACGAGTTCGCCCCGGTCGACTTCGATTACAGGTTGCTGGGAGAAATCCGTGCGTGCACTCAAGGTAAAAATGAACAAATACACATATACTTCGCCGTCATGAACGGGTTATTTGGCCGTCTTAAAAAGGAACTTAAGGAAGAGGAAAAATTGGAAATCTTACTTCATAACTTGAGACCAGTTTATACCCAACAGTTGGCTTTAACGGAAATACATTCGCTGGAGGAACTAAAGAACCTGTGTCGTAAGATCGAATCAGCACGACTTCGGTCAGAATTCTTCACGGAGCCAGCTGCTTCGTCGTCAATAGCTATGGAATTTGCCTTTAAAGGTAATAACAAGCAGAACACGGTGGCTGCGTCAAGTGATGGGCAGGGTGTGAGAGGTCAGGTTACTTTCCCTCGACAGCGCGTCATAAGCGCACCACCTCGTAAGGGTATTAGGTGTTATAAGTGCGGGGAACCAGGTTTTATTACTCGCACGTGCCCAAAATGCAATTCGGGGAGAACCCGCAGGGATTCTCCGAAAAATCATAATCGGAAAATCCGATGTTTCAAGTGCGGTGAAGAGGGGTACACTAAGGCCTCGTGTCCTAAGCGCAAAGGTACTCCAAAAAACGAATAAGACAAAACCGTAACCGTGGGTCCGTTCCGGCCGACACGGATGATGACAAGTCCCTATTAGGACAAGTCAAAAAATTTTTCAAAGATAAGAACTTAGTTTCGGTTTTGTTTGAGCCTTCCTCAGATGATGCTCGGCCGTATCTTGATGTTAATCTATACGATTTAACAATACGTGGACTGTTGGATTCTGGTGTTTCCGTATCCATTATAGGGAACGGTGCTCACCTTAAATTAGAAAACCTTGGTTATCCTATTGAGTGTGCCGAGGATTTCACAATAAGTGTAGCAGATCGTTCCGAATATAAAGCAATTGGCATAATGAACTTACCAATTACTTTCAATAATATTACGCGAATAATAAAATTCGTTATAATACCATCAATTACTTCGAACATAATTTTGGGATCGATGTTTGGAAAACGTTTAATTTATTGCCTGGTATTTTAAAAAATGTAACATATAGAAGGACCCCGGTCGCCTTCATTCAAAACGTCTCCTCCGTTGGGGAAACCGCTAGTGGAATTGAGTGTCTGGAGAACATGACTCCAGAAGATAGGGAGTTAGCAAAGATGGTGGTGGAACAATTTCACGAGGTTTCGCTTGAGAAAACGGGTTTAGGTAGGACAAACTTAATAGAACACAAGATTGATATGGGTGATTCACCGCCGATAAAATGCAGACCCTACCCAATGTCTCAGAAAAAGCTGAAACAACTGCAGAGAGAGTTGGACGAGATGCTGGCACTCGATGTAGTGACACCGAGTGAAAGCCCATGGAACAATCCCGTCTTAATGGTGCCGAAGTCAGACGGCTCCTTGCGTTTCTGCTTGGACTGCCGTAAGCTGAACGCGGTAACTAAAGGGGACGCTTACGCTATTCCATACCTACCCCAGATCTTGGATAGTCTCAAGAACGCCAAGTACATTAGCTCCATAGATTTTAAATCGAGTTTTTGGCAGATCAAATTGGAGGAGTCCTCCCAGGAGAAGACTAGCTTCACGGTTCCGGGTCGTGGCCTATTTAAATTCAAGGTAATGCCGTTTGGTCTCTGTGGTGCACTGTCACGTCAGCAGAGACTGATGGACCAATTATTTGGGCATCCGTTTTGTGCTGACGTCACAAAAGGCATGATTTTCTGCTACGTAGATGACATCTGTGTAGTAAGTGAGGCTCTAAATACTCACATACTGCTACTGAAACGCGTGCAGGAACGTATTAAAAATGCTAACTTACTGTAAACTTCTGAATATGTAATTTTTTTAGGAAGTCGCTTAAATATTTGGGTTATATAGTAGACGAGTATGGTCTGAGAACTGATCCCGAGAAGGTGCGTGCTATTCTTGACTTTCCTATCCCTAAGTCTGCCAAGTAAAACATTTTTCCTAGGAACTTGTTCTTGGTACAGACGGTTTATTAGGAATTTTGCCACCATAACCGCGCCCTTAAATGCCCTGACCAGCACAAAAATTAAATTTGGATGGAACCAAGATGCGGAAAATGCTTTCAATATTCTTAAGAATACACTTGTTTCGGCACCAGTACTGGCCTGTCCTAATTTTGATTTACCCTTTGCGGTACACTGCGATGCGTCCAGTTATGCGGCATCGGCGGTATGTTAACGCAAAATATAGACGGTGTTGACCACCCTATCGCCTTTACGAGTAGATCTCATAATAAAAACGAGCGTAATTATAGTGCCATGGAGCGCGAAGCGTTGGCAATAATTTAATCCCTCGAGAAATTTAAACCATACTTGGGTAGTAAACATTTTACCGTATATACTGACCACGCATCGTTGCTATGGTTTAAAAATTTGGATAACCCGACAGGACGGTTGGCCCGTTGGGGTTGCCGTCTCTCGCAGTTTAATTGTACCATTGTCCACAGGAAAGGTAAAGACAACGTTGTTCCAGATACCTTATCCAGGCTGATAAAGGTTGACGTGATAAATCCGGCCATGCATGGGTCTACGGATGACGATTGGTACAATAAAATCCTTACAGGATCCAGAATCCTCGTGTCCTAGGAATGTCCCAAATTTTAGGGTAGAAAATGGGGTACTGCTGAGGTTGAGCAAAGGTAAGTACTCGCTTACACAGGAGTTCGACTGGAAGGAAGTCATTCCCAAGTCGCGGCGTGAAGCAGTCATCGCAGAGAACCATGATCCTCCCACATCAGGTCACCTGGGTGTCTTTAAGACACATAGGCGATTATGCCTAAGATATTTCTGGCCGGGAATGTACCGCGACGTCGTTAATTCCATCAAGAACTGCATTACGTGCTCCGCGTATAAACATAGGACCACACTTACACCAGGCCTGATGGGAAGACCAAAACAGTGCAGTAGACCATTTCAGGTGGTGTCGATGGACCTAGTAGGTCCACTACATAAAAATTTTTGTCTGTCTGTCTGTTTGTTCCGGGTAATCTTCAAAACGGCTGGACCGATTTCAAAAATTTTTTCACCAATGGAAAGCTATAATATCAGGGCGTAAACTAGGCTATATTTTATCCCTGTATTGCCACGGGAACGGGAACTACGCGGGTAAAACGACTATAACCTATAACCGAAGTGAAGCGAGGGCGGGTTGCTAGTTTACTAATAATAATAAAGCTTTATTTACTTCCATGCATAATACATAATAAACGATAACAATTGGTAACTTATTAACCTATAATATACAATTACATTTGTTACACTTAGATGAATGAGATTTCTAATTATAAATTCTATTTTGTAATTATTTTAATTATTATTTGCTTTATTTATCAACTCCTAATTATTTAATGCATGGACCCCGTTTGGGTAAAAGCCTCCCCCAAGGAATGCCATCCTTCTCTGTCATTAGCTCTGTCCAGCCAACTTTCACCCGCGCACGCTACAATTTCATCTGTCCATCTGGCCTTTGGTCGACCTCTTGATCTGGTGCCTTTTGACCCAGACCACTTTACTGACCGTAGAGTCCGTCTATCGTCCTTGCAACGGGCTACGTGACCCGCCCACTTCCATTTGGCCTTCATTGCAAAAGTTAAGGCATCGCATACGTTTGTCTTCTTTCGAATGTCAACGTTCTTTACCTTATCCTTCAATTTTATACCTAGGCAACTTCTTTCCATTCTTCTCTGGGTAGTCTGAATTTTGTTCCTGGTTTTGAGATCGAAGGTCCAAGTTTGGCATCCATAGGTGAGACATGGTAGAAGTCCTGTATCCATGACTATTTTCTTGGTCGATAGCGGAAGTTGCGATTTTAGTATTTCTTTATGGTGCCAGAACTTGTTCCAGGTAATCGCCACTCTTCGGTTAAGTTCTTCAGCGTTTCTTTCCTTACTAAACGAGATTTGTTTTCCTAAGTATATGTAGTGGTTGACAAACTCGAGAGGTGTGTTAATTATTAAGATGGGCGATGCACTGCGGTTAGACATAATTTTAGTTTTTTCCAGATTCATTTCCAAACCAGTTTTTATGCTAGCCTGGTTTAATTCATTTACCATTTTGTTTAATTGGTCAGGAGATTTTGAAAATAAAATTATGTCGTCAACAAATCTGAGGTGACTTAAAAAATTCCCATTTATATTAATACCTTGATGGGACCATGGCAGCTCTCCCATTACTTGTTGCAAGACGGCTATGAATAATTTTGGTGAGGTCGGGTCTCCTTGCCTGACACCTCTCTTTATGTTGATTACTTCGCCTATTCTATCCAGCTTGACTCTGCTTGTGCTTCCCAGATACTCTCGTGTGAAATTGAATCAAAAGCTTTTTTGTAGTCTATGAAAGCCAAATACAGGGGTTCATTAAATTCTGAATATTTTTCTATCACCTGGTCAACCACTTGGATATGATTCATCGTGCTGAAACCTCTTCTGAAACCGGCTTGTTCGACCGGCTGGTGAGCATCGATGACTGGGCCTAACCTTTCTAGTAGACAGGAGGCAAAAAGTTTATAGAAACAAGGCAATAGGCTTATAGGACGGTAGTTGCCTATATCAGCTGGGTCACCTTTTTTATATAGTAGTATAATTTCCGATGTCATCCATTGATGTGGTACAGCTTCTTCGCTAAGTATTTTGTTCCATAGGATAGTGATTGGTGTAAGTAGTAGAGTCTTCGCAACCTTGATGCATTCGTTGGTGATGCCATCCGGTCCAGGGCTTTTTTCTGGCTTAAGTCTCATTATGTTTCGATATTTCATTTTCAGTAAACTGGTATATTGGAGAAGTATCTGTGTAGCTGTAGGAAACCATGTTTTGATTTTGTGTGTCTGATTGTCTATATAGGTTAGCGTAGAAGTCAGTAGCAGCATTTATGATTTCTGTACGAGATTTGCATTTGTTGTTGCCAGACTTGAGAAAAGGAACCCATGTTTTGGCTTGGTTTAGCTCTTTATAAGCCTTTTTGGCAGATCTAGTATTATTGAGGTGTCTTTGTATGGTGGTTGTTCTGTAGGTAACGTAGCACCTTTTTATTTCTTTATTGGTAAGTTTGTACAAAGTTTTTAGTTTTTCCTTGTTAGCTACGCTTAATTTGGGCCTATTTTGTAACTGGCTTCTTTCTTTCATGAGTTCTAGCGCTTTCGCGGATAGGATATTGTTCTTATGTGTTCCTTTTATGTTTTTTAAACTTATCTTGATGTAGTGCATGATTTGTTGGTAGTACTCCTCCACATTATAGTTGTTTTGATTCTTTATAAGTTCTGGTATAAAGCTATAGAGTTTTGTAAGGTACATTTCCTGCTCCGCTATAGTTTTTAGCTTGGTGGATGTATTAGAGAAGTTGCGCCTACTTTTCTTAGTTGAATTTAGGTGTATTGTTGCTCTTAGTAGTCTATGGTCCGATCCAAACGAGAAAGATGGTAGTACTTCATATTTAGAGATCATGTGGTGCTTCGTGGTCATGATATAATCGATTTCGTTTCTTGTATTTTTATCTGGAGAGATCCATGTCCAGCGGTTTTTTGGTTTTAATTTCAACATTGTATTCATGATTTTTAAGTTGTACTCCTGCGTATATTGAATTAGTCTCGTGCCTCGAACGCTTCTGATGCCGTAACCATACTCTCCTGTTGCGAGACATTCGTACTTTTCTGGAGTTCCGATTTGAGCATTAAAATCGCCTATAGAGAATACGTACTCATTAGATGTGGAATCATGAGCTTTCGCTAAGTCCTCGTAAAAATTGTCTATTTCTTCCTGTGATGAGTTTTCAGTGGGGGCGTACGCTTGAATTACTGCAAAACACAGGTTTTCCATTTTAATTTCCAGTATGCACACTCTTTCAGATATTCCAGTAAATTTTATGATGTTATTTTTGTGTTTCTTCCTTACTAGAAAACCTACTCCATATAGTTTCTCCTTTTGTTTGACCAATGTAGTAGAAGATGTATTCGTCGTCTTCGATTGTCTTTTCTCCTAGGCGGCGAACTTCACTCAAACCTATTATGTCATGTTTAATATCATCTAGTGCAGCTTTGAGCTCAATATATTTTTGATCAGAAGATAATGATCTTACGTTGAGGGTGCAAATGTAGACGGTATTTTTCGTTTTGATAGTTGTTCTTGGGGGGTTTTGGTCGAACTCTCCCGCGGTGACCGGCCGTACTGGGAGATTAGGGGTTGGAAGAGGGTCCGCTTTTGATTGCTATGCTGTGTTGTGGTCTTCGAATGGCGTTGAGTTGGTTCTGTCTGAGCGAGAATTAGTTTGGGCTTTTGTATTAAATAGTTCTTCATGGCCCCTTTATTTTTCTTAGGTGGTTGTTTACTAGTCTGTTGGACAACTTGGTTGTCAAGGTGGGGCATCTCCGGGGACTCTGATAGGTTTCTTTTGCTTGACTGTTTCTGTGGGGGATTTTTGTTGCTCAGTATAATAATTTTGTCATATTTTATAAAAGCGGTGTTTCCTGCGTCTTTTTCTTTCTGTAATTGGACTTGTAGCTCTTTACGCTTAATTAAGACTTCGATTGGGTAGTCTTCTTTTAAGTAATAGGAAGTATTTTGAAGGTTATGTTTTTTTGTATTTTTAATTTGAAACCTAAATAATTGAATGTTATTACTATCGGTCGAACTTTTTCACCTTTTTCCCCACCCTTCACAGCTTCTATGTTCTAAGTGCCGCATGAAATTTTTATATATGTTTTTGTTATATTTATTACCAGATTTTCCAGTTCATCGTACGACTTTTCTGTCTCTTCTACGCCAAAAAGGATCAGATTTTTGCGTCTGCACTGTCTTTCTAGGTTGTTAATTTTATTTGATTGCTCTTCTATTTTTTTCTCCAAAAGCTCATTTTTAAGTTCTAAGCTATTGAACTTCTCGTTGAGGCTGTTGATTATTGAACCTTTAATATCTTCTTTCATCTCTGGCATGTCTTGTTTTTGCTGCTTTATATCTTTCTGCAAGCTAATTAACATATTTTTTATTTCATCCATATTGAGTTATGCTTCGCTTAGCTTCTATGAGAATAGGTTTGTACTTCTTGGCTTAGTGGCAATCGAGTTGTCTAAGCGTATTAAGAGGTGTTCTAACTATTACGAGATATCGGAGTGCGCGTTGAGCTATGACCTGGCTAGAAAGTTCCGATGGATCGTAATAGATGGCACTGGTAGATACTTTGATCGATAATTTAGGAACGGATATATTATTATGATTACTTAGCACTTTTGAGGTTCCTATTGCTTTTGGTTTATGTACTGTTTTAATATAATTAAAGTTCCAGTTTTGTCGTACACATGCTTCACTAATAATTTTGCACTTGAATAATGGTATGTGCTTGGTATCTTAACGAACTTCTAGTGTCATTTGATAGAACGATTTTATGCACTTTTTAATAGATTTTATTGTGTATGCACTGTGTTTTATATATTGTTCGAAGTAGTTTATGCACTGGTTTTATATTTTGATTGAAATTAAATCTTATTACTCTAGGTACATAAAACAACGGTATTAGAATGCTTTTTACATAGGAATTTCTGATAATTTACAAAGATCTATGGTGTTTTATTGTCAGTTTTAGCACATAGTTGGCAATGACTTCTTTTGGGAGCCTTTTTAGCTGAACAAGTGTTGTTTTCTCTTGTTGGATATAAGTTGATGAAATCTGTACATTGTCATTAGTTGACGAAGCTTTTTTTACATACGGTGTAAACAACTGCCAATTTGCCAAATACGTCGACGTTTTGTTAGGCAGCCTTCCTTCCAGCTGCTATTGGCAGCCGTAAATAATATGTAAGTATTTTAGCTTCATATGACTACCATATTACTAAATACCACTTGAGGCCATCGCTTTGTTTTTCTTTTGCAACTGTAATACGAGACAGCTTTATCCAGGGTATCCACGCCATCCTATATACATTTGTTGTAGTCTAAAATTAAAACAGGCTTTTTGTCTGCGCGATCACTCACTTTCTGAGCTGTGATGCAAAGTGCTGAGAAGATTCACCCACTTATGCCTGTGTAGGGTTAGATATTCCAAACGTAATTTATGGCAGAATCACATAGAACCCAAAATTTCATCCCATATTTAGCTGGTTTCGATGTCATGTACTGTAGAAATGGGCATCTTCCTCTGATGTTTTTTCTGGAAGGTCTTCCAAAGACTGTGTGGCGGGGTTTCTGGCATATTTTATCCGCTCATTTTTTGACGTCCTTGTTGGTAAAAGCACTAATTTACTGTCACTATCTGAGCAATCAAATGGTTCGGCTTCTTCGATATAATCTTCTGTTTCAGAATAAGATTCATTACTATTCGACATTTCATCTAATAACATCGCTCCTATTTCACTGCCTATAATTTTTTATAAAAAAACGTTATTTGCTTACGTTTCCACTACTGTAAACTAGGGTATGTGTTCTTCGATGGATACTAAGATTTGTGTGGGTAGACCCACACAAATCTTAGTTTTTGCTCTAACAAAAGAACGTCTCATTCAAAAAGTTATACGATACATAAGCAATTCGAACGATAACAGATGTCCTATGCGCTTGATATTAGTGGGGGTCAATTCTGACCCGAAGACCGTTAAAAAAAATCATATGTGGAATATTATAATCATTTTTGATAAACTTATTCCAATAATAAGTAGATTGAAGCGAATAATTAAAAGTCATAGAATATCAAATCTTGAACGATTATTTTCTGAGAAAATTACATTTTTATTCAAAAATGGGTCAAAATTGACCCGAAGACCTTATGAAGGTTAAAAGAACAAGTTATTGCAGCTTTCAATGTGATAGGAAGTGACAAAGTGATACTAAATAAATTAAAACATAACTTCCAAAAACGTGCCCGTTTATGCATACACAAAAAAGGGGTGAGTAATTTGAACAAGTAATTTCCGTGTGGTGACGGAGTAAGAATACAATTCACCACTCCCTATCTTGCCTATAGATGTCGTAAAAGACGACTATGGAATATAATATGCACATAACATCTGTGCAAGAGAAGGAAAACTCGAAATGAATGCCTATACCAACATATCTGACCAGCATGGTATAGTGGGTCAAATTACCTCCTATTGTGGAGGAGGCCCGAGCCCAGCAGTGGGACGTATGTGGGCTGCGATGAATTTAAACAATTATTTAAATATCAATAGAACGATATTCTTGTATAGTCCTATAGACCTAGTCTTACTTTATCCGCAATTATTTGTAAATAGTGTAAATAGCTGATTCAATTTTTTTTTTAAATACATCTGAACCAATTTACTTTATTAATGATCTACTAGTAGTCTAGTAGATATCTTATTATCTCTCACTAACACTACATTATTGTATCTGACGGTCCTAAGTGCTTAGAAAGTATTAAGGAAAGAATTAGACTCCGTACTTAGTGAATACGTAGTGGTATTTCTGAAAAGGACGTAGGTAGATTATGGTAGGTACAATTTTACGAGTTCATAATTGAACTTTTTCTAAGGTTTAATATGAATGATAGACGCGGGCGGCGCGGTAACGTGGTTGCCGCGGTATAAGTACCTACATACTACATAGTAAAACTGCTGTCGTATGCGCTCGCTACAGGTTGTTCACTTACTATTTTAATTAGTAATTATTTATAATCAATTTTATTAAAAAATATTCTAGTAAATATCTTTTTTAACCTTCTAATTGTACGAATGTATAGTAGATACTGGATACTTTAATTGACCTGCTTTTGTAAGACGACATAAATGTCACCGTGTATATATTTTATTCAATAATTTAATATTTTTTTTTATAATGATAGTTAAATTTCTATAATTATAAATTCAGATATAGGGACGCGTATTCCCAGCGTTTAACCATTTTATTATTTCAGCATAGGTTCAGTGGTTGCTAAGATCACCGACTCAGTTTAGTGGGTTTGGTTTGATTCCATGTAGAAAATTGTTCTCAACGGCAACTTTCTTTTTACAGATTGGATAACGCCTTGTAATATTTAGGTGGGATTTGGCATCCCTAATGCCTTTAGTTATATTGCTGTATTTAATGTTAAACTTATAAATTCTTGATACTTAGTTATAATATAATAGTTAGAACTGTTTCTTTATACATATGTTGGTTGTTTGTTTACTATTAGAAATAGGTAGTAAGTTGCAGTTACAGTCATTTAGACTATTTGATAGTTATTACTCAGCTATTTATTGTTATATATTTACTGTATGGGGAAGCACTTAAGCATGCGGGTTTCCCTGACAAGTAACTTTAATAAGCATCGGGGATTAGTCCTGATGATGTTTGAATTATACTCCGTATATTAGGAAATATTTTCAGAATAAGGTTAGCCGCAGTCCACATTATTATGTGTGCAGGTGGTATATACTCCTGTGATGGCGAGGCTGTTATACTCGGTAGCTTCCTACCGTGGGTTTTCTCTCGTCGATGCTGAGGCGTCACGATGAGCTTTGTATACTGGACATGCTGTGGAGGGGCCGCATGTGTGGGTTGCTAATGTGTTGGTGAATTGTGCCACACGAAGCTTATGTTGCCTCCGAATTATAGCTTTGGTCTGATTTGGAGTGCGTTATGTTCGATATTATATTCGACGCTCTGTACATAGTATGGTCCCCACGAACAATGAAAAGCTCCACTGGCATACAGTCGGGATCTCGGGTTTCGGAATGGAAGGTAGGCATAGAAGCTATAAGCTTGGTGTCACCAAGTATGTATGAATGAATGACGATAGGTGCATATCAGCTTGAATAAAAGGAGGGGGTATTAGCCCGGAAAGCAGGCAAAGTTTTGGAGGAGAAGTTCCTGGCAGTTGGGGGGAGAGAGAGATTACTGGCGAAATAAGAAAAAAATTTTTTTTTTCTTTCAGCTGAGTCAGGGTTGAAGAGCAACTGGGCTTGAAGCGGAAAGGATTGTTAGTTATTGTTTATTTGTATAACATTTTTTTTAAACAATTTATTAATTTCTGTTTTATCCAGAAATTTAATTCTGTACTTAGGTTCCACAGGCCGACACGGTGGCCATTGAGAGTTGGACGCCGGGGGCGGCGTCAGTTTGAGTTGGGGGGTATTGTTACGGAACATGCAGCGCCATCTCACGGGTTTCGCCGGTAACACGTCACTTCTTGTGTAATTAACTCATTGGAAAAGGTTTAGAGGTGCAGGTTAAACTACTCGGCCATAGGGGTCGTGCGTTTCGCAGAAGGTTCGCGATTGTTCTGGGTCATTCTATGACCGGAAACAATTTCTAAGCGGGGGCTTCGCTTCCGGACAGCGAGAGCTTCGTTGTGACAGGCAGAGGAATTTTTGTACGATAGACGAGGTGTGGGATAATAGTTCCGTATGGTAACCGGGACGAGGGATAGCAGCTGATCAGGTTTTCAAATTTCACCTGAAGGAATTTCGTTTCAAATTTCACCTGAAGGAAATCGGTTTCAATAGTAACACCTCCCGGCAAGGCGAGTGGTAGCTCGTCATGACGTCGGGATAGGCCCGCTGGACCTACCGTGTCGTCGGGTGGCGGATCGGTTCCTATTTGGTCGCCACGAAAGCCGGCGGACGAGTCAACGAAGCCTAACGGACTTCTTCCGACTGGGATCATCCCTGGCCGCGCCGCGGATCTATCAGGCAAGTTCCAGGGTTATTATTATTATCCAGAGTGGCTCACCCTATTGTCGTCCACCTACCACGGCTGGAAGTTGGATTTCTGGTTGGGTTTAGTCTGCCCGAACCCTTCGATACATTTTGTGATGAATAGCTTTACTACCAAGCATTTACTCTACTCTAACTGATGTGGCCTAAGACCTACAGTAATTAGATATTAGTATATGAATTTTTGAGTTGTTTAAGAATTTAATTTAGTATAGACCAGTAAGACAAATGTACCTATAGTATATTAAATTTAAACTGTAGCTAATATGTAACCACACAATAAATGAACCTCATAAATATAGAATTATGTGTTGAAGTTGTTTTATTTTGACTCCGTTAGTTAAAGGTTGTCAGGTAGGAATCATTATCTTCTGCTCTCTCAGTGGGTTAACCATAGCAGGCGGGACTAGGTCTCACGGCATTGGCCCGGCGAGTCTGGTGGAGCAGGAGGTCCTAGTAGCGTGGAGTAAGAGATCGGCAATACCCACTCTTCCTGAGCTAGACGGGTAACAACAGATAACCCACGTTACAAGCTGGAAGTCGTCGAGCTTGCACGCTAGTCTGTTCGTAATGACTCTTGAGAACAACTTGTAGACGTGGCTCAAGAGTGAGATGGGTTTGTAGTTCCTTAAGAGCGTTTTATCGCCCTTCTTGAGAAACAGTACCACCACACTCCTGGTCCACGACTTTGGAACGTCGCCCCCGAGAATGACAGAATTAAACAACCTCTGTAGGGCTTTTAGAACTGGCCTACCGCCTGCCCTCAGGAGTTCTGTGGTAATTCCGTCATCTCCCGGTGCCTTACCGTTCTTTAATTGTTTCAGAGCCATTCGGATCTCGTGCAATTATTTAATGTAATTATTTCTACAACTATTAGTCTAACATGCATAATCTGGGTCCATAACCTATTAATGAAACTGAAGGCTTTTATGTTTCACGAACGACTACTTTATTACACAGATTATAAAATCTTCTTATTTTACGTCTAAGTCTTGTCATTGTTTTTTTTCTTTTTTTTATTGCAAGCAGCGACAAACGAGCAGACAGTTCACCTGGTGGTAAGCGTTGCTGCCGCTCATGGACCTTTACAAGGCCGCTGCCTACCGCGAAACTTTGTTACATTTGTATTTTTTAACAAGTTATGATATTTTTTACTACTGACGAGCCGCGTTTTGGTTAATAATTTGCTTACAAGCTTATTACACTTGGCTAAACAAAAAAATGCAACACCAAAAATACCATTAAATTTGCTGTTTCGAAGTCAGCAAAACAAAGAATGCTATTCATTGATGCCTGTTGCTTCCAAACCGCTTTCGGCTACAGAGATGTCTAGTGTGGGCAGTTATGGAGTTGGTGATCAGAGCATTGAAGCCCCGCCGTACTCCCCCATAACACGGCGCATGAATATAGTTAACTGTGGTGATGGTAATAATGATGTGGTGGAGATTCCTTCAATAACTACTACAACACCACTTATGGTCGGGGAGATGAGCATTGAAGCGCCTGCTTTTTCTACCTTAACTCCAATTGCTATTCCAGCATTACCTCTTCCGTCACCAATGCCTCAAATGTCTACAGAAACTAGAGAACTATTAAATGTTTTAGAAGGATGTGAAGATTTTGACAGTGATGTTTTGCTGAAGCATGTTCTAATGACGATAGCTCGAACAAATCAGCGTCTATAATTACGACACAAGTAATTAACCACGGTGAATCTTCTAATGTCAAAATAGGAAATGTAATATCAACCGGTTTTCATGACAATGAACAGCCACAGACGAGTAGTAGAGTAGATTTGGACCAGGCAACTGCTATTGGCGAAGAACTCATGCGATTGGAAAAAGAAATGCCTATGGATAAAGGAATACATGGGGGGCCTTCAAAAGGAAGAAAAAGATAATTTGGCCAAATGACTAGAGAAGAAAGAAAACAAAGAAAGTATAAAAACTTATCTTACGTTAATTATAAGAAAAAAGGAGAAAGCTCTAAGATTTTTATTGATTTTAACTGTAACTGTGTAAAAAAATGTAGTGAAAAGATTTCATTTCAAGACCGGCAAGCTGAATTTGAGAAATTCTATGAATTAGCTCGTATTATGCTCAAAATATGTTGATAGTAGCTAATGTTTAAGAAATTCCAGTCAAACGACGATACGTATCACAAAACAGCTCCCAGAATAGGTCATTTTCACGACAGTATTTCCTGAAAGGTATTTCAGTATGTAGGGAAATGTTTGTAAAAAACATTCACACAACTCCAAAAAGGATTGATACGGCACTTAAAAAGATGAGATCGGATTCTATTTCGAATAAACGTGGAATAAATGGAGGTCGCAATTAAATTAGTGAGGAAAGCGAACAATTTTTAATAAGTATTGTTAAAAAGCTCCCTACGTACATTTCGCATTACTGTCGTGAGAAAGTAGGAGCTGCAAAATTCTTAAGATCAGATATGACATTTTCAAAAATTTACCAGATCTACACTGAAGAAGCACATTCAGCAGGCATTAATGTCTTGTCATATCCAAAGCAAAACATATTTTCTTAACCAAATTTAATCTTCGCACCAAACCCCTAAATAAAAATATTTGTAACAAATGTGACTTTTACGAAAATAAAAAGAATTTGATTACGGATGAAGAAGCTAAGAAAACGATTATAGAAGAACATAAGGCCCATCATAAAACTGCAGATCTTAAAAAACGACTGAAAAATAACATGGCTCTCGCAAAAACTGATCCTTATACAAAAACCATTACATACGATTTAGAAAAAACATTGCCACTTCCACGCATTTATAAGAGGCAGTTATGGATGTACAATATGGGCATACATGCGAAATTAGATGATGAAGGGCACTGTAACATTTGGGTAGAAGGTGAAGCTGAGAGAGGCTCCCAAGAAGTAGGTTCTTGACTGATTAAGCACCTGTCGGAAAGATTGACAGAAGGAGTGACTAATCTTATTTTGTGGAGCGATTCCTGCGGCGGCCAAAATAGGAATATTAAGCTCACCCTTAAAGCTTTTTTAAACGATCACCCGACAATACAACAAATTTTTATTAGAATTTTAGAGTCTGGATACAGTTTCATGCCTAATGATACAGATTTCGGGAAAATATAATGTGCTCTGAAATACCAACAAAGAGTTTACCTACCTGAGGATTATATGAACACAATGAGAACCTGCAAAAAAAAATAAACTTCTTCGAGTGCACAAAATGGAAGTCAAGGATTTTCTTGGATCAGCTAATCTTGAAAAAGCAATCACCAATAGAAAAACATATATTACTGGTGAAAATATTTCACCAAAGAAATTTTATTAAAAAAGGAAGCAATGTTGTCCTTGTTTATGCGAAAAAGCTTAGAGGATGATTATGAAAAGGTGGATCTGAAAAAACGTCAGCGTGGAAGACAATCCTTCATTTCTAGAGATATGGTGAATATACTTTAGCCAAATGGTAAACCTATAGCAGCTGCGAAATTAAGCGATATCAAAAGTCTTTTGCATTTGATTCCACGTGATGCTCACACATTCTACAAAAATCAGAGAGGTGACAATAATGTAGAAGACGTTATTGATGGATTTGGTGCTGAACCTGATTTTGAGATAGAGTATGAAGCTGAGGAAAGCGAAACTACTTAAATAACTTGGAAAACCAACCAGTGATTGCCGATTCATTGTTTTATTATATTTTTTACCTCAAAGGTCAATTTGTATTGTTTTTTGTCATTAAACTGTTCTTATATTAGTACATATATTAATTTCCTTCTCCTTCTAAAATCACACCACACTTTAAACCGATACTTAAATTGTAATATTGTATTTTGCATAAAAGATCCACGCATAGTTTTTCAGGAATAATAAATACTCTTCATATAAAAATACACTTTATATTACTTTCAAAATAATGTATATGTTATTAAACTTCAAATAGATACTGTATCATATGATTTTTTTATCTGCTTACTTTTAAACTGCATTTACTCAAAAGTAAAAAAATGTTGGTTGGATCTTTTCTGCTTAGGTCCATTCTTGTTTTCTTAAATATTTTCCTTTTGTATCATTTATTAAAATTAATACTGCTACATTTGATGTATCTCGGTCATAGACAATAGCAACTATATTTAAGCCGCAATCAGCTGACTTTCTTATACCTTATTTTGCTTTGCTAAATTAAAAGATTTTTTCTTTGCAGAATGAAAATGCTATTGGTTACTTATATTTTCTTAATACTACTCTTATCATGAATACTATAAATCCATTAATGAAATTATTGCATTTGTCATATGATAGATTTGGTGCAATAGAAATAAGCCAAACCCAAGATGAGTACGACAAAAATATTTTGAAATATTTTATCCATTCTATGTATATTCCATTACGCACAATAGAAGACCCATAGTTTTTAAAGATCTTTACGGATTTAGAAATATCTGAAATGGGCATCACACTTATGAGTCGACGTATCCTAGGGCGACGCATAGCAAATTACTACGAAAAACGAGTGACAACAATCAAATCTGAATTAAGTGAAGTGGAGTACATGTGCACAGCATTGGACATTTGGTTTAGTAAAAAAATAAGTTTTAATGGCGTCACAGTGCATTGGATCAAGGATGACTTGCGCAGAGCTTAAGTGGCCTTAAGCCTATCGAAGATTTAAATGCATCCATAGTTATAATTATTAATTATGCATTCACTAGATATTAGTACTGTAAAATTATGGTGCAGTCTCTTAAGAACATTAAGCTTTTTCCGTCTTAGGTTCGTCGGGTCAATAATATCTGAGTATGAAAAAGATCCACGGGTCAGAAAACCCGTGTTCTACAAATAATAAGGGTTTGTTGCATTCTAAGAATATACGTACAATTTGTAATTATTTATTTACATTTGTATGCGGTAATATTACATTACTTACGTGAGACCGTTACTTTTATCTGATTCATTTATTGTTTGGACTTGATGTGTTCCGCAGGTGTTTGAAATAGCTTACAATTTGTCTGAAGCTATGATTTCGCAAATCCTAAACTACGATATAAATTCGGCAGATAAAATAATTAGTGAATATAATTAGTTTGGATGAAAATTCGACCGACAATATTCAAGCCAGTTTAGACGATGAAAGCAGTAGTGACGAAACAACGATGAAGAGCCTTTTTCAAGATACAAATACTAAATGATAGCTAAATGCTATCAAAAATGTTGAATTTGTGTGGTCAAGAACCCCATTGGAAATCAGTGGTCGTTTGAGTAGCGCATACCTAATAAAACTTACACCGGGCATTACCAGGTACGCTTCTAATCGCATTAATACATTTAGAAGTTATTTTGATTGATCTCTAAATAAGCGTAAAAAATCTATAATTTTGTAACAAACAAATATAGAAGGTTCTTCACGTTTCGGGAATAAATGGGAAGCGTTAGGTGAAACGAAGTTAGATGCATTAGAAGTATTCTTATTTTCGCTGGAGCTTTAATTATAGCTAGCTATATATAGATAACTATGAAAATTTAGAAAGCTTATGGTCCGAAGTTTATAGGAGACCTATATTTCGGGCAACAATATTACTGAAACGTTTCAAACAATTTTCAGCGATTTCGCGTTTTGATAAACGTTCTGACCAAGAAAAAAGAAGACAGAGCGACAAATTAGTAGCTGTGGTCACTGACAGTACTAGACGTTTTTACATAAATGGTGGGAAGGCTTCCCATTTTTAAAAAATTGTTACGTCTTCATACCGAATTTTAAAAATATGTATGTATATACTAACATTGGTTCTTGAGCAAATTGTTACTAATACTATGGACCTTGTCTAAAATATTTGTATATTATTATTATACCTAATTAAATATGTCCACATTCATCTTGTATTCGACAGCACAACGTCATCGAAGAGCATGTTGGTTTGAAATGGCCTGCTCTTTAAAAGAATGAAAAAAGAACTTGGGACCTTTTGCTTGCAGATGACATAATACAAGCTATAGTAAAGTACAAAAAACTAGAAGCCAAATATCCAATCTTTGACACGACCCTACTATGCCAAAAACACTGATAATTGTGAGTTGCGAGCCTACTTTGGTTTACTTCTACTTTCTGCGATTTTCAAGTCAAATCACGAAGATGTTTAATCATTACGGGCATCTGATTACACTGATAGAGATATATTTCATGGCGTAATGGGGTCTAAATAGATTTTTGTTTATCCATTTCAATATTACATTTAAATGTTAGTGAAATTTCGCGGTAGATGCTTGTTTAAGATGTTTATCAAAAATAAGCCCGGAAAAAATGGACTAAAAATACAATTGCTTATGAGATGCGAAAACTGAATACAACAATGCACTTGTTTATACAGGAAAACCTCTAATACAAAGAAATTCATCACTGTCAGTGCCTACTCAAGACATTCTAAAGCTTACTGACTGCTGTATGGATCACATAGGAATGTAACCGGAGATAGTCGGTTCACTTCTGTCGAATTAGTTGATCTTCTCTTAGCGAAAGGACTTACATTGTTGGCATCATGGCCGGATATTATTAACTTGAAGGGGAATATTAACATTACCATTTGTTATAAAAAAAATATTTAAAATGACATAAAATTTATTGTATCAACTGCCCCGTGTGGTGACGTCTTAAGAAAACAGGGTCGAATTCCTTCCTTTGGCATAGGAGTAGTAACGCTGTCTAATGTAATACCAGAAGAATAGGAGAGTAATCTTCCTCAGTGGTAAGGGTTATATTCAATAGTGGACTATAGGCTAGCAGATGGATAGATAGGATAGGATGATATTTAATTAATTTAGTTGGATTTTCCCTTGCCATGATTACTTTTGACTGTTACGTTATTCCACCTGCAAGACTTGTAAGACTCTGCGAGACTCTTGCTGCAATACCAAAACCAAGACTCGGGTGCGCAATACCAAGACCAAGACGAGACCAGGTGTGTTATTGCAAGACCAAGACTACTCCAGGTCTCGTCTTGGTCTTGCATTTGGGCAACACTATCCCGAGTTGGATACTCGAGTCACCCGATTCAAGTAAGTTTTTAGATTTTCGATCGGCCATATTGGAGCCCCAATCTTGAATTTTCAAATTTTGAGGGCATAATCGTAATTAGCGACCTAAAAAATCCCGGGAAACTAATTTTCATGAATATTTGTTTTTTTCTATTTTTTTGCGAAATGTAAAATTTTGCTCGTCGCTCAAGGGGTGAAAACTCCATTTCGGGGATGAAAATATTGATATTTATTTACTAATTCACAAAATTCGTCGGCATAAAAAGTCTTCGATTTTTCGTAGTTTTTTTTGTTTAAAAGCGGTAATTTTGTTTTGTTGTGGAAAAATCGCAATTTCAATCCCAGATTCTGAAAGAGCACACTGTAAAGTACTGGAAACCATATGTTTCATTTCAAAATTCTCATTTTTTAATGATGACAATTTGCCTTAAAAACCGGCTAAATGCAAGTCGGGGTCGCGCACGAAGGGTTTCGTACCATTATCTACAAAATATAGGCAAAAGAAAGGTTTTTTTGTATGGGAGCCCCCCTTAATATTTAATTTTTAGTATTTGTTATTATAACGGCAACAGAGATACTAATTTGTGAAAATTTCAACTGTCTAGCTATCGCGGTTCTTAAGATACAGCCTGGTGACTAGACAGCGAAGTCTTATTAATAGAGTCCCGTTTTCACCCTTTGGGTACGGAACCCTAAAAATGATGAAAAGAAAATACGATCTTCGGGCGTTAATGGGTTAAACTAATTAAAAATTATCTTCGATCTATTATGAGTCAAGTGCGACTGGTTAATCTAGCCCATTTTTTTTTTTTTTTGTGGGTGGGCTGCGGTCGGCGCGCCTCCGCACCACTCCGTCCGGGGCGACAGAGGGGCTTATTAAGCACGCAACTCCCGCACCCACCCGAAAACCACGTTGCCTTCGTCGTTGGGCCGACCACCGGAGCAGGGTTACTTGACATCAGTGGTCGGCCCGACGGAATACCCCCTATTGGGGTACCCTCCCATCGACCGACGTCCTCCCTGAGGGGGGGACGTCGGTCTTTCCTCACGCGGTCGGCCTCTCGGCGTGTGACGGACTAATCCCCGGTCACGTCACCCGCGGCCCCGGCTAGGGCGACATGAGGCGCAAGTAGTTGCGCCTACGCCGCCCCAGTCGCCGGCGGCGGATCTCCTCATCGAGGCTGCGCTCCTCGCGCAGGCGATCCGCCGCCTCCTTCCACGAGATCACTGTCTCGCAGAAGGCTGCGACCGCGTCCCAATTCCCGACGCTGTCGACCATCGCCCTAGCGATAGCCGGCAGCGTCAGGTCTGCACTGATGATTGCGACGAGTTCACAGCGCTGCACTGCCCAAGCCGCGCAGGCCTCGAGCGTATGGCGCGCCGTGTCCTCGTCGCAATCGCAGTGGTGGCAGGACGGTGTACTCTCCCTCCTAACGACCTTGTGCAGGTATTTGGCGAAGCACCCATACCCCGTCAAAACCTGCACCAGTCGGAAGGAGAGCACCCCGTGCCGCCTCTCCAACCACTGCATCAGCACCGACCGGAAGGCCTCCATGGTTCGCAACCCGGGCCGCCCAACGGGCAATGACGTCTCGGCGGGCGTCGACGCGCCAGGCGGTGAGCTCCCTTAACGAGATCACACCGCACCCCCGTCACCCGCCGATACAATCCGGGTTAATCTAGCCCTGCTTTCAATAGAATGAAAAATTTCAAAAGAAATCGATTTTACAGAAGTTATTTAGGAGTTCAGTAAATTGAAGGTACGAAAACACATAGGTATAACACACTACAAAAATAAAAACTATCTTTTTATTGTATCTAATTTTTTTTATCGGTCAATTCGTATTTTATTTTCCTCACCCGTATCCATTCCATATTGTATGTAATGTTTATTTGGCTTAAATAATTTAAGTCTTATTTAAATTTCACTGGCCAGATTTTAACGAAATAAACATAAACACTTTTTATACCCACAAATATGAACTGAATCAAAAGCTTGAGAATTTTTTTTTTTTAAAGTTCCTCATTCAGCTGTGCCGCCCCGGGCCTCTCCGCTCCGGGCTTAGTCCGCCACTGCTGTCACGGTAGGTCGGCATTTTAACCAACTAACCCATCAGTGCAGTCAAATTCACAATTGCATTAAAATTCACAATTTCATGGATTCTCGCTTAATAAAAGAAATCCATTATTCTGACGATGTTACAAAACAATATTCGTCATCGTCATGAAATGTAAAAAAAATCATGATATGTTTTTGAGCTGACATCTCAGATGGTGGACAAATTTAACTATCAGTTTTGCCGCCAATATTATGAGCGTATCTGCAAAAAAATTGGAAATCGTTTTTCTTACAAAACAGTTCACAATGTGGTCCTTTATAAAATGCGAAACGACGTGAAACTATATTCATTACTAGCAACCCGCCCTCACTTCGCTTCGGTTTTAGTCATTTTACCCGCGTAGTTCCCGTTGCCGTGGGAATACCGGGATAAAATATAGCCTAGTTTACGTGCTGATATTATAGCTTTCCATTGGTGAAAGAATTTTTGAAATCGGTCCAGCCGTTTTGAAGATTACCCGGAACAAACAGACAGACAGACAAAATTTTTTTAATCTGTATTTTAGGCATATGTATAGTACAAATAACCGTGTGAGCATGAAAAAAGCCTATTATTTTGACATTACAAACAGACACTCCAATATTATTTATTGGTATAGATATATCCCACCAAAAACATTCTGTAAAAAACTAGCCAAGTCTCGATGGAGCTGCTTGTTTATCTCTAAAAAGTAATGAAATCTAGACAAAGTCGTGCCAAGTCTAAGGTTTCTTACTGCGATTCCTTTATTATTATAGTTAATGTTGTGTGACTTGGCCGTTGAACATTCTTTATACGTTAGTGGGTACCTACAAGTCAATTTTGTTTACACGTAATGTTATATCTGTTGTAACTACCTATGTTTGTTGTTTATCATTTTAGGCTGTTGTTGATTGTGCAACACATGCATTCCGCATTGAAAATGCTGACTTCTGCTCTCTTCTTTTTGGAGCGTCAAATCCACCATCGACCGATCTGACATGAAATAGAGGTACAGACGGACTTTTATCAATGATTATAAGTCCGTCTGTACTGGAAATAATTTTTTATACTGTTTTTTCAGGCTCGCCTACACATAAGTATTATTGAAATACGCAACTTTATGAAGCCTATAATACAATTGACTGGTTATTGAATCAACGTTTTTCAAGTGGCAATTTGCCATCATCAATTGGTAGCGGTTCTGGCGACAGATTGGTGCAATGGTGTCATGGAGCACCTGGTTTTGTACCTTTGTGTACCCTTCAACGGCCACGTAACTATAATAATAAAGAAATCGCAGTAAAGAACCTTAGACTTGGCACGACTTTGTCTAGATTTTATTACTTTTTAGAGATAAACAAGCAGCTCCATCGAGACTTAGCTAGTTTTTTACAGAATGTTTTTGGTGGGATTTCACTTCTTTCTGTAGAAACGTGGGCATATTGATTTATTTTATTAGATTTTCTTACTTATCACATTTTTCTTTTTAGGAGTAGTTTTTTTATTATTACAAATCTTACTTTTCTTTTTTTGCGGTTCTGATTCTTGTACAGTAGCAACAGTTTTTCGTATTGCCCCTTCGCGTTCATTATTTATTCTTTTAGACGGTTTAGATGGTTTAATTTCTGAAAGATCAGCACGGTATTTACGCCTAAGCCGGTTGTATTCGGTGATCGCTGAAGCTTGAGCTTTTATACTCTTGAAGTCAATATTTGTGAGGTGCACCCCATGAAGATTGGTTACTCGCGAAAGCGCCACGTAGGCTTGGCCACAAGAGAATATGGAGGTGCCAATGTCCATGAGGACATTTTTTAAACTTAGACCTTGGCTCTTGTGAATTGCTAGGGCATATGCCACACAAATTGGGAATTGTTCTCTGTACACGTATGCCCGGGGTATGATCTCAAATTTTGACTTAATAGGCAATAATTCGTGAATCAAATTATTAGCGAATTTTATTACCAATTGTTTAGGCTTTGTTTGGTCTGCCGGGTCCCACCTCACTTTTTGTACAACGCCTATCGACCCATTCACTAAACCTAAACTAACATCAATGTTTCTTCTAAGCATTACTTTAGTTCCCTCTTTAATAATTATAGTTTCTTCCAGTCCAGCAGTCATCGACGCATCATCTTCATATTTTTGTAAACACGCCCGGGCTTTCGTTATCATATATTTTGAACAATCTAAGGAATCTTTAGCAACTAACTTTATCTCGGGGTGCGGAATTGCTTTTAACATAGCAGTATTTAACCGCATACACATATTTCTAGTCGGTAGTAAACAAACAGTATCTTCTGGTAAGTCCCTTAAACATTGTGCTATTTCCATTAACATTCCTTCATTGGAATGCGAGAGCAGAGGTATCAATCGGTTAGACAGTATATTTCTGTCTGATTGAGTTGTCACTCCTACTCTAATTCTTTTTAACATTTCTACAAACGTGGAATCATCCAGCTGTCTCATATTTAACATAAGTTCGTCGTAACTAAAAAGTTCAGTCCATAAGTTTGGAATACTTAAGGAGCCTATAAGTTTATTAATTTCTGAAGGGGATAGTTTTTCAAATGGTGACTTTTCTCTAACGGGTGGAACTTGCAAAAGATACCCAAGCACTAAAATATGTTTTTTTCCAAACCACTTCTACATCAGAAGTATCAAACACTTCGCATAAACGAAGTAGGCTAAAGTTACATTAGATATCATAGACACTTCATCTATAATAAATAATTCGACAGTTTTTAAGTCTGTCCTTAAAACTTGCAGTACCTCGTCTGAAAGCAGTTTGTATTTAGGAGTTTGTTTATGCTCTACGGGCAGTTGTAGTAATCTGTGAACAGTTAATCCGTTTACGTTAAATGCTGCAATTCCAGTCAGGGCAGTAATAGCAACATTTTTATGCAGGTTGTTTTTAATTCATATTTTTAATGTTTTTATTAAATAGCTCTTGCCGGTGCCACCGGTGCCACTAACAAAATGTCGCAATATTTCTTTTTGGTTCGTAATTTTATTAGTGACTGTATCAAATACCTATTTTTGATCAGAATTCAGTTTATCTATCATTGTTTGCTCATTCATTTCAGAAATATCCGCTTCAACTAAATCAAAATTGTTTAAATCTTCCATAGCATTTACCGCTTCCAAAGCTTCAAACTCTAAAGGATTGTCGGGTCCTTCATCTACTATGTTTTCCTTTTCTTCGTTTAGTTCTGCTACTTTTTCTTCTACCTTTTCAAAAGCTGTTTGTAAAATATTTCGTAATTCAGTCCGTAAATTTCCGTAGCGTAACCCTTCTTGTAAATCGTCCTTTACAGCATTAAATGCTTCTGTGTATGTCTCATGTAGCATTTTTAGGAGACCAGACTTATCAGGAGACACACTCATCTAAAGAAAAAAAAATTCCAACAGTTATTGATGCACGAGGAACTCCGTGATCGTAAGCATTCTCAATTTCTTCGCCATCTCAAAGGTCTAGCGGGCGCAGACGTACCAAACGAGTTTTTGAAGACTATCTGGATTAGCCGCTTTCCACACGGCATCCAAACAGTGTTGGCAGGCCAGCCAACTGCATCTTCACTTGAGAACCTGGCGGACTTAGCAGACAGAGTGAACGATCTTGCGTCTGCTACACCGAGGGTCGCTTCAGTAAGCGACGCAATTCCTAGCTCACTCCTCAGCGACCTCATCAGGGAGATGCCGAGCTCCGCAAACAGGTACAGTAGATAGCGTCGTCGAGGAACAGCAGACCTCATACTCGTTCTAGCCAACGTGATCGCAGTTCGTCCCGACAACGATCCCAATCCAACTACAGGAAATTTCCACTATGTTGGTATCATAGCAAGTTTGGAGACAAAGCCCAGAAGTGCACGCATCCCTGCGACTACAAGCCGGAAAACTTAAAGGGCGGTAGGTAATGGCGACAACCGATTGCCCCTCTACAGCTACAGGTCGCTTGTTTGTTACCGATCCATCCTCGAAAACAATTTTTAATCGACACGGGCAGCGATCTATGTATTTGTATATTCACGATCAGCCCTGCGCGATCGTCGTACACATGCTGAATAGAGCTTGCGTGCTGCAAACGGTTCTAATATAGCTACTTATGGTTTTTTAAACTTAGATTTAGATTTTGGCTTACGCAGGACATTTTCTTGGCTTTTCGTGGTAGCGGAATGAAAATATAAAACCTAATAAATCTATGGGATTGCCCGAAAGATTTATGGTACGGCTCGTTGTCACTTGTCTTTGGTGTAGCGTCTGTTGCGTTGTCAACGAAGGTGGCGGCTGATTACTATTGTGTTGTTATGTTGTTATTGTATATTTTAGATGTAATTATGCTAAGTGTAATTGGGCTTCCGCTGCATGGGCGTTACGATTTTGTTTTCTACAACTTTATCTAGTTACGTTTTATTGGCACAAATATTTTTATAAAATAAATATCTCGAATGATTAACCAAAACAATGTAATACGATATACGTCGGTGTGGCAGTATTATTTTCTTAAATAAATACTATTGTCACATAACAAACGTCAGTATGGTACCTAAAAGTTGATGTAAGGTCTAAATAAGTTACCGCGCCTGATGTCGCCCTAGCCGAGACCGCAGGTGACCGGACCGGGGAATTTAGTCTTGTCACCCGCAGAGAGGCTGACCGCGCGAGGGCGACCGACGTCCCGGGACAAGGACGTCGAGAGGTGAGGGTACCCTAAAGGATATACCGTCGGGCCGGCCACTGACGACAAGTCACCCTGCTCCGGTGGTCGGCCCAACAACGAGGCGACGTGACGGGTAGGTTATGGGCCCGCGCGGCGTCCTTTCGTCGCCCCGGATGAAATGGACGGCGTGTGTGCTTACCATTGCCCACCCATAAAAAAAAAGGTCTAAATAAGTTGAAACATGTAGTGCGGGGAGGCCCCTAATTTGAACTTTGGAGAATATTGTTTCGTTTTATACTGAACACACACTGACATTTTTAAATGAAAATAAAACATAAAATTTTATAAAATGAATAAAAACAGTCGAAATTAGAAAATTTTGGCGTCGTTGGAATCGAGTAAACTGTGGAGAGAACCATCGCAGGTTCAGAACAACGAAATTAAGGGGGAAAGCCACTATGATGGGTCAAAACTATTTTTTTTTTTGTTTTAAATCAAAGTTTATATGTTCAAAAACATGTGTACAAAATTGCAAGCTAAATTTCATAAAATTGACTAAGTTACAATGATTGTAGTGAGAGCAGGTAGGCCGACTGTTTCTCGCTTGAGCTTCCGATCACAATGTTACGCCGTTTAGTCCCTTGCTCTAATGTATTTAACATTGTGTGACGTAGTGGGCTCTTTTCTTCGAATTTCTTTTGTAATATAAACCTGCTTTGTACAGGCTATACAATATAATAGTCCCTTTAATCAATTAACGTACCTAGAAGTTAGACAGATGTTCAGTTTAGGGATGTCCACTTAACAAATATATCGATATCTATATTCGATGTAAAACATCGGATTCCAGCATCGATGTTTATCGATATATCGCTTAAAAATATCGATATTTTAGTACTATCGAATACTTTCCACAAAAGTTTAATATTATAAACGTTTATTATTATATTTATTTGTGTTGCTTAACATCAACCTCGGATAAATCCAATTCTGAGATTTTTTAAGATTTGGATATCAAAAGAAAAGGTAAGAAAAAAGTTTTGAAACAATTTTATCAGTTGCGTATAAATCAGCATGGTTCTTGAGAAATAAGCCGTTAAAATCGTAATATTGTATCAAAGTCAGATAAATCCATGAGATAGTTTTTTTCAAACGTAGTTAAGTCCATCCGAGCCAATCAGCGAGCTGCATTTGTTCAACATGGCCGTCAGTTGACGTAAACTCTGGAACAGGTGGCACCGTACTCTCCCGCTTTTTATTGTTTATTTTTACTATTTAGTCAGTTCCCATGGATAATTCCATTAAAATTGTGTCGCCAAGTAAAGCTCGCAAGCGGCCTAATAGAAAAGTCCGTCGTAATAAAGAGGAAAGAGCGAAAATTCGGTAAGTTTGAAATACCTATAAGCGTCACTTGGTAATCCTGGGTTGGCACTAGTGTTGTGCTAACCATTATCGATTCTCATATGTAATTCTTATTATTTTATTGTTTTACTTTTACAGAATAATTTAGATATAATAAGTATGTAATGATTTTATCATTATAATATTATTACACGACTGTGTGGTAGCGGCTTCGAATACTACCAACCCTTGCTTTGCTCGTGGGTGTCGTAAAAGACGACTAAGAGCCCTAGATTGACCCGGACCAACTCCATCTGGTACCATTTGGGTCAACGATTACATTCCCAAGGAGGGTTGACGTGAGACGGGCGGCCGGTCATAAAAGTTATTGCCGAAACTTTTTGCAATATGTCAAAACAGATGACATATTGCGTCGACCCCAAGTAATTGGGATAAGAGCAAGATGATGATGATTATTACACGACTGCTGCATCAGATTATTGTAGGTATATAGGAGCAAATGTAAGTTTTAAAATATAAGTGCTTAGAGGAGTTGGTCATGTGGATATGTTACGCAATATCGCTATTTTTTATAAATGGGAGTTTTAGAGTTACTTAGAATACAATAGGATATTTGATAAGTTTTTGAAAACTTTAAGTTATTTATGTTTATGGACTCTGTAAAGTATGGATATTTTCTATATTTTTCATAATATCAAATAGCCTATTAAGTGAAATATCCGAAAATATTTATTTATTAAAATTTTATACAACTAACATCAATGTTTTTTTTCTAATTTTAACTTAGGCCTAATTGCAATGAAATTCTTTCTCAAAACAGCATCTCTCGCACTACATCATCGGCTTCATTTTGAATTAGCCTTCTCTCTTATTAAGCTTATTTTACTTTTGTTTGTATTTTTTGTCGTTGTTCTTGCCTGATTACATTTTGCGTGAATATTTTTTATATACTTAATTTGCATTAGCGGCTTGGGTTAGTTACGCGAACAAATTGCAAACTAAACATTTATTTTCAGATATTCAACCAATCAACCGCCAATTAAACCAACATGCGGAATAACACCAAGGCATATCAATGTAGTAAACTTAGTTCAAACGATGTTCTTTTCTTTAATAGAGTATTTTATACAACACATGATAAAATCAAACAAGACAATTTTATTCTTAAGCATGTCATATCAACAGCCATAAGTAGAAGACGCCCAAAAACTGGAGACAAGCCAGGAAGGCAAATGGCCCTTAAATACTTCATTCACAAGAAAAAAGATAAAGCGTTGATCCCTGTTTGTAAAAAAGCTTTTTTAGGCGTATTGAATTTAAAAAAGGGCAGAGTAGATGGTGTGGTTAAGCGTCATTATGTTACTGGTTCAATGGCTGTCGAAAATCGTGGTGGAGATAAAAAAACACATACATATCGTTCACGCAAAGAAGCTGTTGAAAAGTTTGTTCGTTCAGACTTTGCAACCACTAGAAATCCACTACTGCCGGGACAAAGTTCGGCAACGGCAATATTTACAGCCAGAGCTTAATATAAAAAAGTTGTGGAAGATGTACTCTGATGAGGCACTGCCGGGCTACTCAGTCAGTTTCAGTTTCTTCCGCAAAGTTTTCATAACACGATTTAATATTGGATTTGGCAGTCCTAAGCAGGACGTGTGTTCCATGTGCCTCCGACTGAAGAAAAGAATAAAAGTAGAAAAAAACCAAGGCGAAAAGGTAAGACTCATGACAGAATTACGGATTCATAAGCTTCGTGCAAAGGCATTTTTCAAACTTATTCAAAAAGAAGAAGATAATGAGATACTGTTATCTTTTGACTGTCAGAAAAATTTACCACTGCCCAAAATACCTGATCAATCCGTTTACTACTCTCGACAGTTGTACTTATACAATTTTACAATCGTCAGAGAAACATCTCATAGCAATCTCGGCAAAGACAACGTGTATTCGTACACATGGACAGAAGAAATTGCATATAAAGGGTCAAACGAAATTTCTTCTGCCGTTATTGATTGTTTAAACAAACTCAATACAACTGGAATTGAGAAGATCCGACTCATGGCCGATGGTTGCGGAGGCCAAAACAAGAATTCCATTTTGTTGAGTGCTCTGATGAACTGGCTTTATATGAACTCGCGAAACGTCAAAAGTGTAGAAATAATTTTTCCCGTGTCTGGACATTCTTTTCTTCCATCAGACCGTGTATTCGCATTAACTGAAAAGAAAATTAGGAAAATGGAAACGATATTAACACCCGAAGAATACATGGATGTCCTAAAAGACCACGCAACAGTTTTGCGTTTAGGAACAGACATTCCGATATTTGATTTTAAGACACAAAGCAGAAATGTATTGAAGTCGACCCAAAGCTTTCATTTTCAAATAACAAAATGTAAAAGATTTATCATAGAGAACAAGTCCAAATACGCGGTGAAATATCTTACTATTCTGATACAGGTGTAGCTAAAACAATTAATAAACGCGGACAATCGTTTCAAAATTTCATTCCAGAGAGACTGCCAATTGGAGTTCCAGTTAATGAACCAAAATTAATTGATGTGCGCAAATTGCTAGAAACACATTTTGGGCAAAACTGGACATCGTTGGGGCAGTTAAATTATTATAAAAAGGTTCTTAATAGTGAGAATATGATAGGGCGACCAATTCAGGAAGAAGAAATTGAAGAAGATGATTCAGAAGAAATATTAAATTTTGTATAATCTAAAAAATATAATTTAAAATATAGCTAATTTTTTTTATTTAGTTTGTGTTATTTTTGTCTTATTCAGTTCACTAAACTCTGACCAGAAATATAAAAACAACCTGTCCTGAGTGCGCTGCAGTTGTTACCAAGTTGTTCCTATTGTACCAGTATACCTCGCCTTGTTGCGAAAATTATAAAACTATTTTTTAGTTTTATAATTTTCGCAACAACTATTTTTTAGTTTTATAATTTTCGCAACAAGGCGAGGTTTTTTTAAAGTTCAGGTCAACCTTTACCATATTTTTTCTGTCGATAGTATTCCGTGATTTCGCCAATACCTCAACCCTAGTTCGAATCGCATTTTTCAAATCTAGATAAATCCAGATCTATTACATCAAAACTCAACAAATCCACCTCGAGTTTTTTTCAAAAATGGATAAATCTTTTCAAATTATATCGAATAATGTTATATATATATATATTATATATATATATTATATATATATATATATAATATATAATCGGCTTTAATACTGATTTTGCTGAACGATCCTGTCGTTTTATTCAATACTGTTGTCATGATACAAAAAAACAGCCTTCTAAAACATCTAATTAATATAATTGTCATTTTTCTTTAAATATCTCGAAAAAGAGTAGAGTGGATTTATCCGAGTTTGAAGTTAAGCGACACATTTGTTGATTGATCGTTCGAAAAAAGGCTGCTCAAATGATAACGATAGGGAAATAAACATTTCGATGGCACAAAAATTTCAATAAAAGTTAAAGGCCATACATATTATAGTGGTTGGAAATTAAAATGAATTATTAGAAAGATGCGTAAGTGGATTTACACAGAATAACAACGAAAGTTTCAATGCTTTAGTGTGGCAGATCGCCCCGAAGTCAAATTCAAGTTCTGCGGTTATTGTTGAAATAGCTGTGTATATCTCAACAATAATATTTAATGAAGGGTCATTGGCAAGCTTACAATTAATGAATTAATGGACTTGCTCGGCATCAAAGTTGGACCGACACTCTATAATTACTGCGCCGACCGTGACTCTACCCGGATTAAAGCTGCTGAGTATCGCATCGAAAAAGATAATAAAAAAATTATTAAAGTCAACAAAACCCCTGGAGATGAAGAGGAAGAACCGTCATATGGTCCAGGACTCGATAGTTTAATATAGGTATGAAAATTTTAAAAGATACATGATTTCATTACGAGAGGCATGGACTAAAATCTTTGAACGCATTTTTCTCGTAACGACTTTTTTTCAACTGGTCGCATCAATAACTCGAACAATTATTAACCGATGTCTAATTTTTTTTTGTTTTATTCGCCTTAGTAGTTAGTAGTTAAGGTTAAGCGTAGCCGATTTGAAAAATTTTGTTTTTTACTATTTTTTAACCCGTTGAGGACACATGGGGTCCAACGGATTCCAGACAAATTTCAATGCAATTTTAAATCTACAAAGACCCTTAGAGATAAGATATATAGCACCATCTGTTGTAGCTTGAAGTCTCTACAACAAGTTTTGACACGTTACAAAGGTCTCCTTGGCATTAGTCATCCTGCAGAGTCATATTAGTGCGGACGTGTTTCTTTGTGGGGTTCTGTAGACCCCGTGTGGCCTTACTGTGCAAAGTCTTAATAAAAATATTTTTTTTTTATCGTTGATTAGTGTTATATTGTTTTTGTAAACGTAAGTATTCATGCATGGATTGAATTTTTTTTTCAGCAATAAATAATGGTTATTAATTAAATATATATGTGTGTGTGTATATATACAGATGCCTTATAATCTTCGACCTCGAACTATCGCCAGCCGTCTAATGGAACACAATGAAGATGGTGGAGGTAATGATGACAATGGATCAGAGTCGGAAGACCACGTTTCGAATGAGTCGGAATATTTAGGTACGCTAAGTGAGGATGATGATACGGATGCAAATGAAGACATGCAGAGTGATTGGGAGAACGCGTCTTTAGCTCATGGGTTGTTAGAATCTCCTGCTCGAGGTCGCCCCAAATCTCATTTGAGGGGAATAAATGCCTTTGTTTGGAGTACAAAGCTTGCAAACCGTCGGTCAGGTATATTATTCAGGTATAAAAGTATATATTATATATATTATAAGTAATAAGGGAACTCAGGTGTACATACAAACATAATTTCTTACTGTGTAACTCAACTCGTAATTTTACTTTAGCCTGATTTTTTTATTTTTACAGATCGATTTAGCGTCACAGATCCGGTGTTTGTTCCAAAACCTTCTGGACCAGCAAGTGATTTACAAACTATTGAAGAATTTTGGGATGTACTTTTTCCTCCGGATATTATCAAAATAATCGTCAAGCATACCAACACTGAAATTGAAAATCATTGTGCATTACTAATACAGCAGGGCACTGATCTTCAGACATAGCACCATCACACAGATGAAGAAGAATTACGAGCTTTGATTGGTATTATGTATTACAGTGGTGCTTGGAAGTCGGCAACTGTTGACACTCATGATTTGTGGAGTAATCAAAGCGGAATTAATTTTTATCGATGTGTGATGTCACGAATGAGATTCACGTTTTTGATGTCACGTTTACGTTTTGATGATAAAAGTACAAGAAATGCAGATGACAGGTTTGCTTGTATCCGTGAAATTTGGGAAATTTTTATTTCAAATTGTAACCAATGTTACAAGCCCAGCCGTGATTGTACAGTTGATGAAATTTTACTTGGATTTCGCGGGCGTTGTAAATTTCGTATGTACTTCAAATCTAAACCAGATAAGTACGGTTTGAAATTTTTTTCGTTAAATGATCCTTCAACGTCATACTTAATATACGCCATTCCATACTTGGGCAAAATACCATTGACTGATATCCTGCCAAACGAAAAGCTGACAGAATACTATTTTCGAAAGACTACTGTTCCAATTCATGGCAGTAAACGCACCGTCACCTGCGATAATTGGTTCACATCTGTGCCTCTTTTGGAACGTATAAAAGAAGATCCTTATCAACTAAAAATTACTGGTACCATAAGAAAAAATAAGCAAGAAATTCCTGCCGAAATGAAAGTAGCCTCGAAAAATCCTCCAGCCGCAAAATTTTGTCACACAGATAGTTTGACGTTGGTATCATTTACGCCAAAAAAAAAATTGTATTAGTTATAACATCAGATAAACATACTGTTTCAATACGGGATGATAAGCCAGAAATTATTTTGCATTACAATGAAACTAAAGGCGGCACAGATTGTTTTGACTGGCTTTGTCATTCTCATACCGTGCACTCTAAGACTTATCGTTGGCCTATGCGAGTTTTCCAGGGAATGCTTGATCAAGCTGCGGTAAATTCACGTATTTTATCCCTTTACAACCTGACTGAAAAAAATTACATATTTGTTATTTTAACACAATACTGTTAGTGGGCCCAGTGATCTAGGAAAAATAGAGAAAAAATCGGGAAAGAATAGTTTCCCGGGAATTTCCCTGCACGATCATGCACTTTAGGTATAATCTGACATATGCATGATCGTGCATCTTTATAAGACTTTAATTTTTACATGCAAATAAAACAAATTAGGTGCAAAAAATATTTTAAATATATATTGAAGGGTTTAGTCCCATACGTAACTAATCATAAGAAACAATTTGTAAGTACACAAATTAAGTACTAAAGCTAAATGTCTACATAATCAGTCTCAACAGGTAATAATTAGGAACGATCTGTGCGTAATCAATCATCTAGTTAAACATAACAACATAATTCTTTGGTATTAGATACCCATTTAAAAAATATAAAAAAATGGTAATAATAAGTCTTGGTAGTCTTATTTTCGTAATAATATTTAAAAATTAGACTTTGTGGTAGTCTTGGAAGCAATTTTGTCCTCTACTAATGCAAAGGTACACATTGCATTTCAGGCATCGTGTTTTAGTACGACTTTTACAAGTTTCTAATTGGCAAAATCTTGGTGATTTCAAATCATCAAAATGTGGCAAATGATCGTATCCATCGTGTCTCAAAGCATCTGACGGCCTCAAAGCTTTCTTGAACTTTTTCGGCATGATATTTTCTATTTCATCCAGACTCTCGCCACGACGTTTTTGGGGAGTGCTGAGCAAAATATCAGAGATTTCAAGACGGCAATCCAGTAACTTCATGGTTTTTTTCGTGGAAATTGGTTAGAGGTGCAATTAATTTTGTAAGCACGCCAAGCATTAACGAGTGCTAAGTCCATGAAATGAATCAACACTTTCAATGTCCACTTGCGGGTTTTAATGAAAGTCATGTAATACTCGATCTGCTGATCAAGGACATCCACCCCTCCCATGTATTTATTATAATTTTGAATTACTTTAGGAGTGGTGACGTTAATATAAGAACGCGTTTTTTTATCCCATCTTTTAATTACCTCAGTACTATCTGATCCAGTGCAGTTAGACGCGATTAGAACAGACTTGTTGTCTTTCTACTTCACTAGCACGGCAGGTTCCCTGACCATTTGCTGGCATTCGCCGCGGGACATTTGCGAGTCTTTTTTAAATTTGAGAGTGGCTCTATCGGGCACTCTGTTAAACATAATTGTTCCAGTACTGTGAAGGTTGCGCTTCTGCATTTCTTCTGTCAATGGAATGGTTGTAAAGCGTCTGTCGTGGTACACGCAAATATTGGCAGGAATACTTCTAGATAAATGTAGAACTATTGATGGGCCAAGGCCTAGAGTGGTGTTTCCAAACATTGTCTTTGCGCCTTGGTATATATTGAAGTCTAACATAAGCCCATCACTTGTAGTAAGAACGTAGTTTTTGAGTCCTACAGGGCGGGGTTTATTTTTACAACTTGTCTCAGTGGGCAACGGCCGGTGAAGGGGATCATCTGTTCGTCAATTGAATAAAAACCAGGCACACGTTCCTGTTTGTAGATCCATTTCGAATATGGTCGATCATGGGTTGTACCTTCCACAAAGGGTTTTGAGATTGTTCCGGTGGAGCTGTGTCGGTACTCACAACATGTAATGCATTTCTTAATTGAATAAAGCGATCACGACTCATGGCGTTAACAATTTTGTCTAACGATATTCCAGCACGCCAATACATAGGTAATCTAGGATACGGAATACAAGCCATGAGTATATGCATACCAAAAAGCTTCATAATCTCAGCTTTAGAGGTTTTTAATTCACGACCAGTTTTTCGCAAATAGTATAAATTTGTGCATTTACTAACGAGTTCATAAAAATTGTCATCGAAATAGTCTTGTAAATAACTAATAGGTGATCTCACCACACAAACAGGTCGCTCCGGGTAGGTATGTGTCTTTTCTTCAAACGTAGTGACTCTCCAGCGACGTGGGCGGGAACCTGAGCGACTAGGACGTGATGACGTTGTTACCGTTGCTGGCGGTGAGCTGGTGGAAGGCACAAGATCAGAAACATCTTCTATATTATTTACTTGCTCATCCAAACTATCAAAAACAGCTGGATTAAAATCCAGGTTGCCATTTTCAAAGTCATCAATGAATTCTTCGATTTCTGATTCGTTTCCATCTCCTAGGGCATCTATAATTCCTTCTTCGCCAAGAACACCTTAAAACAACAAAGTAAACAGGGATATACTACATCGTAATTACACATAAAAACACCGGTTATTACACACAAAAAGTTGCCCCCTAACACACACGTACGTGCATCTTCAAATTAAACGATCAATTAGTAAAATAGTATCTAATTTAATTAGATCAAAATACACAAAACACATTCATTACTTCGTTATAAAGCTTGTTTAATAACTTATTTCGTATTTTTTAAGTAAATACCTGCTAAATTAAATACTTACGTGAAGTGCTTCTCCCGCCAAAAAACGCGGCCATCTTTCACCATGCACTGCTGCTTACTAACACGTCGTAACTTGTCAAAATATTTTTTATTGAACGCGTATAATCATGCGCAATACATCGATGCCGGTTGCGTTCGGAAAAACAAAATAAAACAAGCGCTAGATTTTTTCAAAGTTATCTGCACGCATGTATAAAGTCGGGTGTAAAGGGTTATTGAAGTGTAAGCTAGTTAACCAAGGCAGAAATACAAATTTAAGCGCGAAAAAATGTTTGGATAAACTTTCATTATATCTAGTAAAGCCGTTCTTAGAACTTCGGTACAGCAATGAAACAGTTCGAAAGAGTTTGCGCGACGCTATTGCTACAATTCTCAACAGACCTCGGCCAGCTGATGGTATAGAAAAAGTAGAGCTGCCTAGTAAAAAAAGATGTGGACTTTGCCCACGATCAAAAGATCGTAAAACTAATATACAATGCCTGTGAACAGCCTATGTGGCAACGATCATTGTATGTACTTATGCAGCAACTGCGGTGGTCTTGACCGATTTAATTGATTTTTCTTAAAAATATTTACATATTTATGTTATACTTGATACAATAAATGATTTTTCTATTAAAAAAATTCATGCTTTTACATTTTTTTGCATGTATAGTTGTCCTATTTCTTTATTACAAGAATGACCGAAATTCGTGACTTCAAACATCAAAATAAATATATTTTTTTCAGACTTCATTAAAAATTTATTTTTTCCCCGAAAAAATACTGTTTTTTGAATGAAATGCCGTCAGACTTTTATGATATCTTGAAAATTAAAATTTCTAATACTATTTTTATAAAAAAAGTTCAATTTCGTGAGCTTTTTTTTCTTAACAATATTTTAGTATTTTAAAATCATAAAAAGGTTAAAACAAACATAAGATTATTTAGAGAGAATATAAAATTAAAGTTTTGCACCGGTTTTAAGTCCATACATAGCGTAGAACACAAATGAGAACTGTTTTCCTGCGTGGGGTCCGCTGGACCCCGTGTGTCCTCAACGTTATTTTTTCAGTGTGTCCTCAACGGGTTAAACTGTCTGAAAACAAAAAAAAAAATGGTCGTAAAAATCAAAATATTGTCAATCGGTCGCCATTTTGTGAAAAATCAAAGTAAAAAAACGGCTACGTACAACGATAACTACATTCATACAGATTACAATAATTTTTTTTTTCGGAGTACCGGCTTCTGAAAAATTGATGCGACCATGGAGGGGGAATTTTTTTAAGGCGCTACGACATCGTTTATATTGTTAAAACTATTTAATATTTTTTAATAAAAAATTGTGGAAAAATCTTTCGATGTGTACTTAATAAAATAAAAAAAACCCGATCCAAAAATCCCTCAACTTGGTTAAAAAAAATTTTTAAAATTACTAATTATTCGGCCGTCACAGTGGCTATCCCCCTTAATGAGATTATCGAACGGGTGAGTTATACTTCATAATATTATTATATTTGGATCTTTACTATTATATTGTTACGATGAACATGCTGTTCAGGGTTCGATTCTTAGGGAGACTTAAGTGTACCTAACTGAATCGAGCATGGTTAATAGCAACAGGCACACCTGAGATTTTAATAGTACGAATACAACAGGTATTCGTAGTATTATACGGACGAGATATCCATACTTTAATGTTATAAATGCGAAAGTAATTTCGTCCGTCGAGTATATACCTAAAACTGTAAAATTATTTACTTTTTCTTTTATTTTTTTTCAGCAACCAACATTAACAACCTTAGAAAATGTGGCACTATCTGATTTTGATGAACCTAGCCTATTTTTGACATCTTTGGAAAATTTATCACTAATCGATTTAAATGACGATCTATATTTATCCTATTCAAGCAATAATGGCCAGATGAATGCATCTTATCATCAAGCGACTCTTCAACTCCGGAAACAAGAGACAATGTTCAAATTAAGGATGTAATGACACAAAAGGTTTTTAATTCAGATAATAGAGGAACTCTTCACATAAACATAGAAAGTAATACTACTGGTATTGCTAGGATTGAATCGGTTATTCCTGGCCATCAAAATCGTAAATGCAAACGCAGAGGTCAAGCGGAACCTAGGGAATGGAAGAAGAATTTGAGAAGAAATAAAAGACAAAAAGGTGAACCTTACCTCTCAAGTAAAGGTATTTCAAAACCAGGAAAAACTTTGGGAGAATCGAAGTGTATGGGGATATGTAGAGAAAAATGTACGGATAAGTTTAGTGAAGAAAACAGATTAGAAATATTATCATCTTTTTGGAATGTTGATAATATTATTCAAAATATATATTGTGGCCTTAGTAAATCGTGAGCCTACGCAAACAAAAAGAACTGCCAATTTAGACAGAAAATAAAATTGACAAACAAATATTTCTTGAAAAAAAAAAGGAGCTACAGGAAAGGAAAAAGTATGTCAGAAATTCTTTTTAGCAACTTTGAGTATTTCAGGAATATTTGTTAGATTAAAAATATATAAATCTTTTCCCCGAATGCCAGCTCACTGTGTACGAAAAGATACAAAAAAAGAGTTTTCAGATCAAGATCTGAATGTAGCTAAGATGTATGAACTTTATAAAGTGTATGAACTTTATAAAGGTAAATGTTGTGAAGAGCAAAAAGAACCTGTTGATATAGCTTATTACCGAATGGATTTCAATAAAGAATTTAATATTGGTTTCTTTAGACAGCGAAAAGATTTGTGTGACAAATGTTTTAGTTTCCAACATTTGAAGGCAGAGGAAAAAGAGAAGCAAAAAGCAAAGTATGATGAGCATCTAAAAAGAAAAACTACTGCACGACAACATCGTGATGAGGCAAAAATGTCAGCACAATCTGGTGATATACATTTTGCTGAATATGACTTGGAGGCCATTTGTAATTGCCCATCATCATCGTCTAAGCAAATTTATTACAAAGTCCGAATTGCAATGTACAATTTTACCATGCTAGATTTTGAGATAGAAAAGCGTAACGTTTTCTGTTATTGCTAGCACGAAGGTATTGGAAGGAAAGGGGCTGTTGAAATCGGGTCATGTTTGTAGAAATATCTGAGAACCAAAGCTGTTGGTAAACCGCTTAGTGTTGCGTAATTCGAATAATTTAATTCGAATAACTCGAATAAGACTATTGACTCGTTCATTCGAATCGCCGTTAACCGAAACCGAATCAATTTGTTAACTCGTATCGTAGGCAGGTAGTCGTCTCGTAGCGCGGGCGGCCGCAGCTGGCGGCGCGGCACGGCGATCAGTCGACTCGGTTTGATAGAACATTCGTTGATTCGTTTTCTATTCGTTGATTCGTTTTCTGTGCCTCACGCGATTGTTTTCTTGCTTTTGTTGACTGCTCGTTTACGTAATTAAAAATAATAGTTATTAACTATGAGTATACCTGAGACGTATATAAACGTATTTATTTTAAAAGTTGATTTATCGCATAATTACTAATTAGAAACAGACTTTATTTAAAAAAATATATATTTTTTGTGTATGGTTTTATTATTACTTTTTGTTATTTAGTATGCTGATTTTAATCATAATAATATAAGAGTATTGTTTTATTTCATTACCTACGTGTTTAAAAGTCAATATACCTATAAGTCCCCTTTCCGTAACCAAATACCGAGCACACTGCTGTAACTCAAAATCTCGACTTATTCGTAATGTAAACCGATCCGTCAAAAAAAACTCTAGCTCGAATAATAATATAAACGAATTATAACTCGCCAACTCGGCTTCACAGGCGGATGACTCGACATACGAGTACGAATTTGACTATAATGCTGACGTGACGAATGTGACGATTCGAATCAATTCGAATTGAGATTCGAATGAATAGTAATTTTAATTCGATTGATTCGAATTGAAAAAAAAAACCAATTCGTTTTATCGCTAAAGCCGCTTACATTTATACGAGGCATGCCTTTCAAGTTTTGTCGTTTGAAGAAAAAAACACAACTAGAACCTTATAGTATTTTTTATCTTTTTAAAAGTATTCACCACGTAGCTTAATACACTTTTCCATTCGCTCAAACCAGTTATTATAACATTTATTCTACTCTAAAGTGGGGGTGTTGAAAATTGCTGAATTGAAAGCGTCGACTGCTTCTTCACCAGACTGGAACCTTTGACCACGAAAACTTTTCCTAATTTTAGGAAATGTAAAGAAATCGTTAGAGCTTAGGTCAGTACTATATGGAAAATCGTTAAGAATTTCTACTTTTTCCTGCCTCATATACTCAATCGTTTGACGAGCGCTGTGTGAGGTTGCGTTGTCGTGGTGCAAGATGATGCGTCGCTTTGAATTAGATTTTTGAAGTTCGGCGATGACTTGTGGTAAACAAACTGTGGTATACCACTCTGCGTTAACCATTCTAAGATCTCCAAGTGCAATAGTGCGACATGGCCGGTTTTTCTAACGAACGTGGCCACCATTTTCTTTGATGGGCTTCGAGAACGAACAACTTTAGTCGGCTTTGGCTCGTCTTGAAAGACCCAGATTGTAGATTGTTGTTTGGAATCAGGATCGTAGGCATAGATCCAAGATTCGTCACCACTGATAATGTCGTAGACGTGATTTGACTTTCCTCGGTTGAACCTTTGCAGTTTTCTTACACCATTTGACGCGGGCCGCCTTGTAATCGTCGGAACTCAGATGTGGTATTTAATGGCAAACTAGCTTTCTCACACCAAGCGCTTCATGCAAGATCTTCCGAGTGGTGGTGCCTGAGATGCCTAATAGAGCCTCTGTATCTCTCGATACGTCACATGACCTGACATGTTTATCTATAAATTATTTAATGATATGATTGATAGTTCTGAATTATTGTCTAGAATCAATATCTGTGCACCTAGTAAACTTCCTCGCTCGAGAGTCTACAAACTGTTCAGTTTACATTAATTTAAAACTAATATAGCCATCAACTCGCCTCTAAACAGAATGTGCAAATTGTACAGCGACCTTTTCACTTCTTTGGGTTTAGACATTTGTGGTGATAGTTTACGTCATTTTAAGACTAGAATTAATGAATATTTTTTGTACAAATGATGTATATGTATGTGTGTGTCTATGTGTAAGTATATATATTTATTTTGTCTGTGTGTGTGCGTATATAAGTACAGATATATATTATGTATGTATATATGTGTATCTGTGAATGTATATATATTTTGCCAGTTGTGTATTATTTCTTACAAATTTTTGTTTTCCTTTTTAAAAAAGTACAATAATAAATATTTTGTTTTAAAAAGTTTAAGTAACATTTAATTAGTTGTGGTTACCTGTAACTGAAAGAGCATTAAACATGATCCATGATATTTTTATACTACATTGTATGTTTGTGTATTTTTCGTTGGTAATCCTAAATAAATAAAATGACGATCTTCGAGAATTAGTTGTCTCACAGCAATGATGTTATCTTCAGTGAAGGCAGATTTTGGGCGTCCTTCACGAGATTTGTCACTAACACTAGTATGTCCACGCTGGAATTCTAAATACCAACGTTCGGCAGTCCGCAGACATGGGGCTTCATCATTGAACACAGATGTTAGCTCTTCAAAACAATGAAACCGTGTCAGGCCTTTTCTAAAATTGTAGAAAATTAATGCACGAACATTTTCCTTAGAAAGATTCATTTTCGTACGTAACCTGACAGATTCCAATCGAAGCTGTGACTAAACAATAGCATTAATCCTAATACTTTCAATTGTTTTGAGATTCAAAATTTAAACACATTCGAATATAGATCAGTTCCAAATTCAAAATTGCCTGGAAATATGGAAACGACAGAACTTAAAAGGTATGCCTAGTGATCCGATATGTGCATCCGATACTTGTGCGAGTCAATGTCGTAATGTATATATTTCAGCTCTATTACTATACTGCATTGAGGCTTTCAATATACCAGAGATTAACCAACAATAATTTGAACCTGGGAATAGTCAAATGGACGCAGATAACATCAATGCGATTATTGAACTGGCTAAGAAGAATATACCGATATTTCATCCATCCGGATTCTACACTAAAAAATCTATATAACGTTCATGAAATGGGAACAGAAGACTTCCTAGATATTAAATACCTGAAAACGGTATTAGTCAAGAATGCTAAGGTGACTAAGATGGCAATACTGTCAATTGGCTCAAAATAAGATGGCTACAGTACCGTAATGAAGACAGTAAACGTATATACTTCAAATATGATTTGGATGATAATGATTTTAAAATGATTAAGATTGTTAGAAGAGGCAAAAGACTGCATGTGGAACAAATTGCGTTGAAAAGTGCATATGACAAACTTTTACCCATTTCCGCTGAAAAGTATGAGGATTTACAAGACTTGTACAGACAAGGTATCATTCCAACGCAATATCACAGTTTTTATGAAGGATTTTCAGTTGGAACAACTAATGATGACAAAGATAATATTTTACTGGTAGTTGTATGTTAATTACATATTTTTTTATTAATATTTTGTGTTTTATTTACAGCATCATTGCCACTCAAAGCCCACAATATCTATATTATAAACTTGAGTGGAAAACAGATAAATGTAAATTCCCAATCCGTTCTAATGTGCATCTTCTTATTGTGCCGAAATATAGGACCGCCGCCTTTAGAGGAAGTTTTAAATATGCTGCAACGCACTGCTGGAACATACTATCTCCTCCACAACGCCAACTGAAAACAAAACAAAGTTTTATTAATAACCTAAAAAAACATTTTATGTTTATGCAAACACAACTCTAAACACAACTCTTTTATTTATTTATTTTTTTCTCAAATACATATTTGTAGACTAAATACCCAATTACATAGATTAAACTTACCCTTGGGTCCTTAGCGTATAAGCAGTAATCGGATGTACCCAGCAATGTGTTGCTACAATCAGGCTTATTATGGTCAATCGCGTATGTGTGCTTGGCTAATACGGGTTTCATTGGTCACAGTGTGTGGCCTTCCGTCTATATCACTGACATGGACTTTTAGTTTGTCATAGATTTCATATAACAATTGGCAATTGGTGACTTTTAAATTATTACAAACACTTATATGTACGTAAACAATTGTAGATAACATTCACCACTGAGTCCACTCATCCACTGACATAAAAGATCTCTATGACATTCACAGACTAGTAAGTAAGGGTTACCACAGCAGTATTGAACATTAATTATGCCACAGATTAATAACATATATATATTTTTTCTTTTTGTTTTGTATTCTTATGTAATTTTAAATCACGGTGTTACAAAGACCATATTTTTTTTCTTGTTTTATACTCTTTTTAAAAGTATGTCTGGTAACAAAATGCTTGTTATCGTTCAGTAGTGTGTATTATACTATAATGTCATCATTGATCTTCACATTCATGAAACTTCAGCACCTTCTCTTATTACATCACATAAAATACCACCTATTAGTTATTATGTTATTGTAAATTGCATATCCTTTTGTTTTGTTTGTTGAATGTAATTTTTGTTTGTTAAATGTTATTTTTGTTTATTTTATTATTTTTTATTTTTACTTATACGCGTAAGATTAGATAACTTAGTACCGCACCTAATCCGTATGTTTATTATTATTATTTTTCTATTATTTACAAAAGCAGCTGTAATTTGTTAGTTTAATTATATTCGTCTGCTACCTGTACTTTGCTGACAGACGTCGCAGGACGCTGCAGAATAACAGCGTTGCGGTATCTCTCTTAAAATAGATGCCTCAACATTATGCTGAGCAGCGATCCTTTTTCTCTTTCACGAAGGGAAAACCAATGTTGATATCAATTTCTTTTTGTATTTTTTTTTATTATAATTTATTGTTTTTCTATATTGTACTCACTGTTTGAGCTTTTGTGATGTTGCCCTCCCGTGAAGGAGTAATAAATTATTTTTCTTTCTTCTTTCTTTCTTTTCAGAAATAAATAAAGATTACGTTATTATTAATTGCTCATTTATTTTTATTTATTCATTCCATTACTTATACAAAATAAAACTTAAAGCTAACAACAAACTCTAAAAAAAAATCAAGAGTAGTACGTATGTCAACCAAGTTAAAAATATATTCATATGTTGTCTTTGTAAGCATTTTTAAACGAATATTTTTCAAAGCTCTAATAGTATGTAAATATATATATTTATTTCACCAACTCTATATATTATTATTATCTATATTAATGGTTTTTTTTTTATGGGTGGGCTGTGGCCGCACAGTGGGAAAATCGCGTATTTCTCGTCTCAAAACTCCGTATCTCAGTTGTTTCAAAACTAAATGAGCTGTTATTTTGCACACATATACTTGAATGTTTAAGGTTTAAATGAAATAACTTTGATTTTAAAAATTCTGTTTATAAATTAATTTAAAGAAATAAAATAAAAAAGACATGCATTATATAAGAAAAAAATACAAAATATGCTTGTTTAATTTAGATAAAATGGTAGAACATAGTACCAAACTAGAAAAAAAATTTATATACACAATTCAGCAAGCTCCTACAGATTTTCATTGACAGCAAGAAGGGCCTTGGCTTCATCTAATAGTTCTTTCGATATTGTTTCTGAGGTATTTCTCAAACTTGATATATATGGATCAGAAGTATACAATAAGGTATGGAACACGTCTTCATTGGTAGCCGCTCTTGAACACTTTCTAGAATGATGCAGTCTAAACTTTTTGTAATCCTTATTTCGGGATTCTTGCGCGCCTTCGGACAATTGACCGATAGGTAAAATAGTAGTAGTAGTAGGATTTTTTCTCCGTGAATAAGTATTTTATGGATGGAAGAAGGCATATAATACCAATTATAATTATTTACGTATAGTTGCGCTGTACTATATGCGTATTCACCGAAGTTTTTTGAATCAATAGCCATACCAGATGACATAGTTTGTAGTACATTCAACATTAATTATGTACATTCGTTTTATAAGTTCTACGTCTACACCTGTAATGTTTGCAGAGCACGAGTAATTCTGAAAAAATGTCCGAGCGGTGTTTCCGTCATTACTATTTCCAGTGCCTTGACGAGGTTTATCGACAAGCAGTCCCATTTCTTCCCTAAACCGCTTTTGAACCAGTTTTTTCTTTTCGTCTTTGATTTTTTTATTTTCAGGTGTAGTAGCTGACCACATTTCAAAAGACAAGTTTATAGGAAATGTGTAAGATCATCTCCATACTCCTAATCCAAGCATGTAGTGTTGACAGTCCGTATTGAAATGAACTTTCGTTAACGTCTCGTGTCCTAACTGCCTCTAAGTTATTCATTTGCCGAGGAGTAGCTCCACAAACTGTACAAGAAGCGCTCGAACGAGTTTCAGTTAAAACTTGTGCCACTTTACCATCAATCATGGTTAAAAATAGGTCATGCGTAATTTCGATTACCTCACCATTCTTATTTATCAGGGAAGGAGACAGTTTTTTTTTTGATCGTTGATATCAGCCACAACAGACGTGGTTTTTTCAGGAGTTTCTTTGGCAAACTCTAACAATATAGGTCTGCAATATTTAACAGATGAGCAGGTTTCATTCTTCCAAACAACAGTATTAGTTGTCTCATCTATAAGTCTAATGGATACAAGTGAAGCAATAAAAAGGTTTGAATCTGATATAAAATCGCTTTCTTCGGGCAAAACTTGCCTGTATTCACTCTGCCCTGATGACCCGTCACAACCCCATTTACAGAATATTTTCAACTTTCTTAAACCGTTTTTATAAACTGAACCAATTTGTAATATACGTGCCACAGTATGATCTAACAAGTCTTGCAGATTCACTTTTGCACTTATGTTAGTAATGGTTATGGTCGAATCTGTTGGGTAACACATCTTCGCTTTGAGTAAAGTTGGATAAGAAGGAAACACTGAGCAGTTTTTGTCCTTCAAACAAAGTCGAAGTTTCCCATACTGTTCTTTGTTAAGGTCTAAGTCAATAAATGTCCGTAGTGCTTCTTCCTTTGTAAAAGGTGTAACGTCTTCAGGGTTCTCAGTTATGTATTTAAGAAATTTGTTCTTATCATTTCTTGATGAAGTTCGTATAATATTGACGATTGTGGCCTCCTCCGTCTCACCCATAGACCGTAACTCTTCAGCATATGCATTGAGCACACAGTCCAGTCCGTACTCTTGTATCAATTCCATGTTTTTTCGTTTCTTTGTTTTTTCTGAAGATGCTTCGTATGGTTTCGAAGGTCTGCTACCACCACCACTTCCAGGCGTTTTAGGGTCAGTAACTGTGACACGACACTCTAGTGGAATACGAAATTGACCATCTAACCAGTTGGCGTTCTTACTTTCAAAGCGTTCTTTTGTTCGAGATGCATTTCTCCAGCGTTCGTTACATTTAGATAACAAGTTTCATTGAATGTAGGAGACCACAGTAGCCATATCCTCTGGTGACAGATTGATATTTTCTTGTATGTAGTCTTCTATGTTATGACCATTTATCAATTAATTGCACAACTCTCGTTTGCTACAAACAAATTCACCCATTTTTCAAATCAGTCAACTTCTGCCAATATTTGAAAATAAGTGCTTCTGCTTTTTAGAGCAACTGAATGTCTAACCAACAACTCAGAATGTTTCAAGGTTCGTCTTCCTTTTATAGGCCAATGAAATAGTGATATGTGCAAAAACTACTAATTTGCACTCTTCCCATAACCTGTTTTCGATTTGACCTTAATAGATAATAAGTGACCATATTTTATCAAGTAAAGTGGTTAAAACTGTATCAAAACCACAAAAACTGCACTGTAATCAATTCGACCTTAATAGATACAAAATAATTTTATGAAAGATAAAACAAAATTGATAATTTTTTTTTATTACGCGATATGTTTTGGCCCCGTGTGTAAAAAGGGGCAAGTATGGGCAAAATTTTTTTTTGCCTTGCATTTACTAATGTATAAAGATCTTAAAACAATAAATATCTCGACAGCGGCAAGCAGCGGTAAAGGGTAAGTCTCGTTAAAAAAAAATGAACACTAAAAATATACCATCTTAAACTATATTGGTTAATTGTATTTTATTAAACCAATATTTATAATATTAATTATGAAACGTTATGAGGAGATCATAAGCATTCCAAAAATGTATAATACTTGTATATTTATATGAAAAACTTCTGAGTAATGTGGCGTTGAATTGTAGTAACGTATTGCGTCAAAATTACGTTATTAAGCATGAGTTAGCTTTGATGCCTATTTATATACATTATGATTAACTAAAAAAACTAAAAAATTGCGAAAAGAAAGCTTATTTTATTAGACTATATTAATTTATTAATTTTATTCTATTACAACGCCTTTCACATGAAATGGTTTTGAGACGGCTTTGTATGGGGCTTGACCATAGTGGGCCGGCGCGCCTCCGCACCACTCCGTCCGGGGCGACAGAGGGGCTTAAGCACGCAACTCCCGCAACCCACCCGAAAACCAAGTCGCCTTCGTCGTTGGGCCGACCACCGGAGCAGAGTTAACTTGTCGTCAGTGGTCGGCCCGACGGAATACTACCCCTACTTGGGGTACCCTCCCATCGACCGACGTCCCCCCCTCGGGGATGACGTCGGTCTTTCCTCACACGGACGGCCTCTCGGCGGGTGACGGGACTAATCCCCGGTCACGTCACCCGCGGCCTCGGCTAGAGTGGCATGAGGCGCAAATACTCGCGCCTACGCCGCCCCAAAGCCGGCGGCGGATCTCCTCATCGACGCTGCGCTCCTCGCGCAGACGATCCGCGAGATCACTGTCTCGCAGAAGGCTGCGACCGCGTCCCAATTCCTGACGCTGTCGACCATCGCCCTAGCGATGGCCGGCACCGATGATTGCGACGAGTTCACGGCGCTGCGTGGCCCAAGCAGCGCAGGCCTCGAGCGTATGGCGCGCCGTGTCCTCGTCGCAATCGCAGTGGTGGCAGGACGGTGTACTCTCCCTCCTAACGACCTTGTGCAGGTATTTGGCGAAGCACCCATACCCCGTCAACACCTGCACTAGTCGGAAGGAGAGCACCCTGTGCCGCCTTTCCAACCACTGCATCAGCACCGGCCGGAAGGCCTCCATGGTTTGCAACCCGGACCGAGGCCTCTCCAGCCGGACTGCCCAACAGGCAATGACGTCTCGGTAATTATATATATTATACACTCATTTGCAAAAAAAACGGGCACCTAAGCAATGAACCATTTCAAATGTTAATATTTCTTTGTTTGATAATTATAGGTAGTTTTATCCACACAATTTGCTAAATTAATAAGAAAATAATCGTTTTCATCAGTATTTCATAAAATTTAGATACAATTTATGGGAAATAATGCTAAACCTCGCTAGTAGTGTATATTCGCTAGTAGTGCATATGCTCATGAAGTAAAAATAAAAAAGTTTTTTTGTTTGTTTTTCTTTAATAAAGTAAAAGCAGATAAATGTTTAGTATCGAGTGTGACCCCCTCTAGCTAAAATCACAGCTTGAATTCGTCTGGGCATGCTAGCGAGTATATCCCGGATACTTGCTTGCAGAATACGTTCCCACTCCGCAGTAATCACATTCTTCAGCTCTCTGATGGTCTGCGGAGCCGGGTGTACTGATCTCACACGCCGTTTCAGAACGTCCCAGACATGCTCTATGGGATTGAGGTCGGGACTTCGAGCTGGCCAATCCAAACGACGAATGCCGACCTCTTGCACATACGCATTAACATCGCGGGATCGGTGGGCTCGAGCATTGTCGTCCATAAAAATCGAGTCTTCACCTAGAGCGGCCAATGCGGGTTGTGCATGAGAAATTAGAACTTCCGTTATGTATCGATGCCCAGTCAGTGAGCCGTTTTCAATGAAGACTAACTCTGTACGATCCATTGAATTTATTCCTGCCCAAAACATAACAGAGCCCCCACCATAAGGTGTGATTTCTTCGAAACATGCCTCTGCAAAGCGTTCTCCTTGTCTTCTTAGCACTCGCCGACGTCGATCTTCACCGAACAGAGATATCCTGGCTTCATCAGAGAACAAAACCCTATTCCAATCGTCTTGAGTCCATGATTCACAATTTCTAGCGAACCTAAGCCTGTGAACTCTGTGCTCACGGAGTAATTTGGGGCCGCGGGCCGGGCGGTGACTGCGTATATTGGCAGCGAGAAGCCTCCTCCTGACCGTCCATAGACTAATATGCACATTTCTTACTTCTTGGAGGTTGTTCTTAAGATCCACATACGAAGATTTGCGATTTCTCAATGCGCGACTCACAAGAAAACGATCATCCCGTGGTTGGGTACATGGTTTTCTTCCAGAACCAGGCCTTCTCTCGACGGAACCAGTCTCCTGATATCGCTGCCAGGTCCTTTGGACTGTCGAGCGACTAACATTTAGCCTCCTAGCCACGAAACATTGGCTGCAACCCTCTTCAAGCAGCGCGATAATTTTGGTAGCTTTTACCACTTTATCTACCATTTTTGATACAGCCAAACAGCATTAAATAAAGCTTTGACAGTCAAGGATATGAAATTAATCGATAAAAATTGAATAAAAGTTATGAAAGTCGATGTTAACTTCTGGAACTTCGCGCCAAAAATGTAGGATAAAAAGGGGTTTTCTGTAAAAATGAACATCAAATGAAAAATTGAATTTAGAACGTACTTTTTTAAATACCACAGCATTTTTAAAACCGGCCAGTAACGTGTACAAACGATTGAAACCTTTTTGGTATTGTATCTTTTTAAATATGAATGAAAATCAAAACCGCCCGTTTTTTTTGCAAATGAGTTTATATTAATGAGCTGGTGAAGTTTGAAGTGGCCAATTTTCACAGTATTTACACTCCCCTGTAAAATTTACAAAATGAAGCTACGTCCATCTGACTCTTACACCGCGGTACCATTTGGTGGTTTGTGTATCATATATCACCATAAAAAAAAAAAAATCACCTTTGAAAAAGACAGTTTGTGTCGAATTTTTATTCATATTATATTATGATTAGACACATCGAAAAAAATTAAACACAAAAATTATATAAGAAATAATCAGGCAAAAGAACACGCAGATAGTATAGCATATGATATAGCAATATGATTCGTTCGAAAACAAACTTTATCAAATCCCCAAAGAAAAGATTACCTGATTCTTATATTGGACATCGTATAGATAATTTAGATAAACAGTGGATATTATTTTCGGATAATCACTCTATAATGATGAAAACTGTAAAGAGAGATGAAATACATAAATCTGATTATTATAGAAATGATGTATATGATAGTGTCTAACATCTAATTATAATAATTTTTTTCGACCTGTTACGACATATGATTTGTTCGTATCTGAACTTCAAAAACCGGCGTTTTCGTAAAATCTCATGAACTTGAGTTCAAAATACCCTTGCTTTTTAATGAAATAGAATATTGAGTTATAATTATATACAAATACAATATAAAGATATGTTTAATGTAGTTTTTATATTAGTTTTTTGTAAATTACCCGTATTATCATTAACGAGTAACCAGTACACATAAAACCACATTTTTTGTTTACGGCTGCTTATTACCGATAACACTCTTAATAATTATTATGCAGCTATTGATTGTCTTAAAGTGCTCTAGGAAAACTGACACTTTATATATTATATCGTAAACACAGAATTTGGTTTCTTATGGAAACTGCATGAGCTAGACGATGGCGAATTTATTAGAAGCAAAGCAAAGGGGTTAAAATAACTATACGCCACTGATTTAGAAGAAACCCTTGCAGAAGAATGCGTCCATTTGGCGCAGTTTAAAATATGATACAGAGGCCGAGCATTCTATTTTTGCCAGAACCCCAAAGAGTTTGTTGCAGTTGGCGCCCCATCTATGACGTCAACGATGACGACGGGGGAGGGCGCCAGTATAATTACGCCTCCGCCGCACTCTCCAACACTTGCCGACCAATCTCCGAAGCGAATAACCATAGCAATAGTGTAATTATTCGCCTATTTTAATATACAATTCCAAATCAGCGAGTCACTACTTATTTCTACTTATTTCCTCACTGAACAGCAGTTAATAAAAAGTTTTAATATGTCATGCATGTTCTCGAATGTGGAGATAATATTAAGATAATATGAAGTGGAGACAATGAGTGTTACCAACTGCAGCGACGAAATGTCTTTTTCAGCACTTAAAGATTAAAAAATTACTTGCGCTGCACACTCCGCCAGCAAAAACTTGCAGCATTCTCGCTAATGTACCTAAAAAGTGATAGTTTGCAAATTATTAAATTTGAAAAATTTGTGGAAAGAATTGCAAACGTTAAAGCACTAAAAAGGACTTTTGTATACGCTAATAATAATAACTTAATTAACATAATTTTCAAAAAATTCATTAATCAGGTGCAAAAATGTTTCATTAGTACGATGCCTTTCGGTTTTTTTAAAGATAACAAAAGAAGTGTAAATATTTAAAAAAAGTCGAAGTAACTTGGCCCACTAGATGACCACGCTCATGGTTAATGGCCGCAACAACTAAGTTGTCTATAGAAACTAAGTCAATACCAGTCATGCGGCCAAACACGACATGGATTTTGATTTTCTACTTGGTAGCCTACAGTCACTCGTCATGATTTTGGTCGTATAATGCGCGAGATGCTTTGTCTATTTGTACGGTCAGCTAAAAAAAATGGATTGCCACCCAAAGGTTGAATGTTGTACAGATTAAGGGACATCGTTGGTTTCCCTTGCAGATCGATGGGCAAACTTTTATAGGTAGTATGAACAATGATAAAATTTTCACACTAGTAAACAAAGTCAAAACTAATATACTTTAGTATTGAAATTATCGTGAGATTGATACATATTATAATATCTATAACTGCAAATCACTCACGTTCTGACGTGACGGCACACGGAGTGACATACCAACAAAATCGCTTAACCCCGTGTGTGAAGTCTCGTCCGACGATTCCGCCGAAGACGATCAAGATGCAAGCACCTCCCCCGCACCCGTCGTGGCTGTGTCGAGGCACTCTGCTCCATATGCAGCGCGCAGTGCACGACGGGGCCTCGCAGACGCGCACTCGCCCTGATGATGAGGATCGGACATGCTCGAAACCTGGGTCGACGTAATCGATCTCAGTACGTGAGTGTTTTGCCGTTATAGATATTATAATACTATACTATATGGCAGCTCGAACATTTCCCGGTGATGTACTGTAAATGACGTTTAGGACAACGTGGCATAATTTAAGATTACATTATTTAATTTAACATTAAAATAATATGATTTACTTATTGTTGCCGTCTAGATAACATATGAATATGATAAGGTGGTGTGAGTAAAGTTGCATAAACATAGGATATTGGATAATAAGTTATAGTGACAAATAATTACTATTAGCATTTATTGCTGATGCCTAAAACAAGATGGTAAGTAAATTTTAAATTAATTATAGTAAATCTATTGAATTCAATTTAGATATGCCTAATATATAAATAATACTAATAGATATAGGAGTATAAACAATATTCATAGAAAACTTCCACGTTTTTGTTTCCTATTCATCAATATTTATAATAACATATACTTAACTTAAATGGCACTAGTATCGTGTTTCAGAGCCTCTTCTGATTTTTGATGTTCAAAAATGAATTTTTTTATATTTACTTGAAAACTGTTTTTATTTTGCAGCCCAGTGAACACATGACCTTAAAATGATGTCATACATAGATCATCAAATTTTATGCAGACATGACGTAATGGTGACTTTATTTATGACCTCAATATGAAGTCATATTAGATTACATCATTGTGACATGGTACTGACATTTAATTTGACTTTAATATGACGTCATTATTATGACTCCAATGTTACGTACAGAGTATATCATATACCGTCATGCTGTGACGTCAAATCGAAGTCATATGTTCTGACGTAAAAGTTACATAAGAATTCAATCATATCCTTACATAAAGTATAAGTCAAAATTTTGATATAAAATTGACGTCACATTCTTACATAAAATATGATTTCAATATTTTGACATTAAAGTGACGTAAAACTTCCATCATATTCTTACATAAAATAGGAATCAATATCCATACTAATATTATAAATGCGAAAGTAAGGATGTTTGTTTGTTTGTTTGTAACGCTTTCACGCTTAAACCACCGAACCGATTTCAAAAATTCTTTCACCAGTGGAAAGCTATAATATCAGGGAGTAACATAGGCTATATTTTATCCCGGTATTCCCACAGGAACGGGAACTACGCCGCGGGTAAAGCGACTGAAACCGAAGCGAAGCGAGGGCGGGTTACTAGTTTTGATATAAAATTGACGTAATACTTCCATCATATTTTTTCATTTATTCCTAGTCCAAGTTCTGACTTAAAATTGACTTAATAATTCCATCATATTCTTACATAAAATATGAATCAATATTCTTACATAAAATATGAATCAATATTCACATTAAAGTGACGTAATAATTCCATCATATTTTTATATATATTCAGAGTCCAAGTTCCGACTTAAAAGTGGCGGCATAATTTTATTATATTCATACTAAAGGAACAAATCATATCTTACGAAGAACTGATGGAAGAAGAACATCATATCATAACATTAGTAAATTCTGTCATTTATATTACGTAGAACTGTCATAATGATGAAGTCACAAACTTAATATAAAAGTTAATTATATTTATACGTATATATATTATATAGTATTTAAATCGAACTTACCATGATTCCAGTATAAATGCAGTATTATTGAGATTCTCTAAAATGTTGAAAAATTTCAAATAATTTTACAAAGGAAAAAAAATAAAGAAATTTTGAAACTAGTTATTATATAGGTATAGTTATGAAATTATTACAGTTTAGATATGAAAAATATAAACATTTTGATTTGATAGAGTTCGTTCCAACAGTTGTTAGTTTTGAAGTACTATTTCTTTTTATAGAGTAAATACATAAATTTTTAGAGTCACATGGTTCTAAAAAAAGTGAATCAAAATTAGAAAAATATTCGCCTTGAACTTTAATTCCATTATTTTTGTTATCAATTCGATTAATAATTAAAATATTATCGTCACTTAGCAAACAACAGTTTTCATTTTTTTGTACTTATAGTAAAACCATTAATTTTCAGAGCGATAATTTTATCATTTTTTTCCTCAACTTCTAAATTTGGTCTAACAATTTTTTTAATGACTGGTAATGAATTTTCTTCGTGTGTACGATTCACTACTTGTTCTAATGGTTTTGGTGCGTTCTTCACTTTGTTTTTAATAGTAGACATGTAATTTTCAAATTTAAATGTATTGAAGTTATCTAACGGTCCAAATTTTTTACAGTCACTTGCTAAATGAATTAAATTATGAACATTGTACGATATTGAACTCAATCCATACAATTTTCTATATTCTTCGACAAACCATCTTAATAATTGATCAGCATAATTACTATACACTAGGTATTTTTGAGTATCACATAAAACTAATAGCAACACTTAAAGCCATGAAATGATTATATTTTCGAGGACCCATAACCGTTTTCAGTATAATTGGACCCGTATAGAGCAAGAATGCAAGAATGCCAAAGCCAATAAGATATATGAGTAAAAGAAGAATTTATCAGATGATTAATGATGAAATTAATACCTCATCAAGAACTAAAAGAATTTGCAATCATCAAACGAAATATTTAATCCCAACAGAAGAAAATAATTCAGCAGAAACTGTGAACAGTATTTCAGTAGTGAGTACTGATACATCTTATACAAGTGAAAACGGTGCTCATAATGTCGCTGAACAAAACGAGGATCATGAAGATGAAGTAGATGCTGAAAATATTGATCTCCCCATAGTAGATAATAGAACTGAAGGACTACATGGACTAGAATGTGTACAATTTTATCGAGAAGATGTATCTACTACAGCAAATAGTTTATCAGAGGATTTACGATTTTGGTTATCAGAGAATAATATATCTCAGAAAGCTGCAAATAATTTGATTTCGATATTTCGAAACCATGGGCATCAAGACGAGTTAAAAGAAGATGTAAGGACTCTAATGAAAACCCCTCGTGATGTCACAGGAAAAATTATTCATGGCAATGGTGGTTCGTATTTTCATTTTGGAATTTCAAACGGATTGATTCGTTCTCTCAATAAATACTATGATGTCAATCCTGATGTTATTTTAATCCAACTTAATTGTGATGGAATGTCGTTTTCAAAATCATCTAATAGTCAATTTTGGCCTCTGCTAGCTGCAATTGAAGCGGATTTTTATACGGAACCATTTTTGATCGGCCTTTTTCATGGCTTTTCTAAGCCCAATGATTTCAATGTTTACATCAATCCCTTTGTTGATGAAATGATAGACTTACAAAACAATGGGATCATGATTAACAATAAAAAAATTGATGTTCGACTTAATGCAATCATTTGTGATACCCCAGCCCGAGCATATTTGACACTGACGAAATCCCATAGTGGATATATGGATAGTAAAGAATGCGGTGAGTTCTTCTTCAATGCCTATTTATTTACTTTTCACTACATTGATATCTGTGACTATTAAAAGAATCGAACTGTTTGTCAAAGAGCAGTAACATATCTATTTTGGCCAATCACTCCATCGTTAAATGTTAAGATCAGAAATTGAAAGAAACCGTGACTATTAGTTACGAGCAAAATAAGATTATTTTTGTTGTCGTATGGAAAACCCTAAGGAGGTTGATTCCTTCCATTAGGAGTATATTTTATTCTTGATAAAACTTCACGAAATTTAGGTGGGTTATTTATCAATAATTCAATATATAAACTTAAAAATTAAATAAATAACGTTAAACATTGAGAGAAATTCTTATTCACTTCTTCACTAGATAAAACGTTTCATGATTTTATCTTTGATAATTATGAGCTAATTTGACTATTGAGCCATATTTCAAACCAATCAAGGCTTTTTTTGGGATAATAGGTTATTTCCTAAGCTCTAGTCCATTTCTGCACCAAATCTCATAAAAATGGTTAAATGGCATAGATGAAAATACAGAGACAGAATTACATTCGCATTTATAATCTTAAAATAATATAATCCTTATTCATATTATAAATGCTTAAGTAAGGATGTTGGTTTGTTTGTTTGTTACGCTTACACACTTAAACCAACGAACCGATTTCAAAAATTCTTTCACCTATGGAAAACTATAATATCAGGGAGTTACATAGGCTAAATTTTATATTGGTATTCTCACAGGAACAGCAACTACTCCACGGGTAAGGCGACTGAAACCGAAGCGAAGTGAGGGCGGGTTGCTGGTATATTATTAATTATTCCCGTGTGATAACGGAGTAAGAATACAATCCACACCCCCTATTTTACTCGTGGATGTTATAAAAGACGACTAAGGGATATAATATGCAGATAACGTTTATTTTCTTCTTCTTAGTTAATGGCAATGAGCTACAATAATATGAGCTATTGGTGCCAGTGTCGAGTATATTGATTATTATTCACGTCTTTAGTCTTAGTCTTTCAGTCAGTCGTTAGCATGACTTGGTGCTGATACAAGTCATGCGTCTCAGGAAATTTAGGAAGAATGTCAAAATGCACGTAATTCACTATTATATAATTTTCACTACATTTCAGAATTTTATGTGCATTATATTACATAAAATATCAGCAAAATTATTGAATATAACACTTTAAAACACTAAAATAATGAAAAGAATATAAAAACGCTACATGACATTTTGACATTCGCGTCAAAAGTCGATAACGTTTATGCAAGAGAAGGAAAACTCAAAACAAAACCGTTAATCAACACGTCAGATCGACTACTAAGTCGATCATCGATCAGTAGTATGCAAAAATAGCTATGAAGGGATGTAGGGAAGTTACATGGCCCCGGTACTTTTTTACGTGTGTAACAATCATAAAAAGATTACTTAAGATTCTAACCTAACATTTGTTTAAATAAACATGTTCATCATCATCATCATCATCTCAGCCCACATACGTCCCACTGTTGGGCTCGGGCCTCCTCCACAATGGAAGGGTAATTGACCTACTATTATACCACGCTGGTCAGACGTGTTGGTATAGGGTTTTATTTCGAGTTTTCCTTCTCTCGCATAGATGTTATATACGTTTTATATCCCTTAGTCGTCTCGTACGATCACCCACGGGTAAGATAGGGGGTGGTGAATTGTATTCTTACTCCGTCACCACACGGAGAATAAACATGTTAACAAAATAAACATGTTACACCAGTATAATATTAGAATTTTTTAATAAATAAATGTTAATATAAATTAAATTGACAACATATGCAATTTTTATTCAGTAAAAACACAATTTTCGTATTATCTTATTATTTAAAGTTGAAAAATAATCCCACTGTCAATTATGTTTGTATTATTAAAAATAATACAGGCAGTAATATTGAAGATATTTCAATTTTAAATAGATTTCTAATGCTCTGAGTAATGCAAAGTCACAAAAAATTTGAAAAGTCATGTGATAAGTTATCTATATAAAACTCACGTACAATCCAAAAAGTGAAAATATTTTACTCAGTATTAGTATGACTGATTGAAAAATTCTGTTTTAAATTGTAATTGTTGAAATTTTCACATTTTTGATTGTCATAATTACAGTAAAAAACAAAAAAAATTGTTTATTCTTTAAAATAAAATATAATTGGTGACTAAATAATTTAAAAGAGTCATGTGATGAGTAATCTACATAAAAATTATGTACAAATGTACAATCCAAAAAGTGAAAATATTTTACTCAGTATTAGTATGACTGACTGAAAATTCTATATTTTAACTTGTGATTGTTAACATTTTCACTTTTTGGATTGTGTTGATTACACTAAAGTACAGAAAATATTATTAATTTTTCTTATAAGAATAATTAATGAGTTCATTTAAAAATGTATGCAATACTTAATCAATAAGAAGTTTACTTATTATCTATCTTAATTTAAACAAGTTCATGAGATCTTATGTTTAATAAAATAATTCAAGCAAGTCGTTTAATGAAATTTTGTCAAAGTTGAGTATTAATAAATATGATTATTAAATATGATTACAATTATTCGGAACCAACCAGACATCACTATTATTAAGTCAATTATAAGTCACATCTACGTAAGCGATTTAGGAACAACTTGACATAACTATGATATCATTGTTATGTCTATGCTACTGTCAGCTTAACGTCAGTTAAGTCATGATGGAGTCAATTATACGTCATATGCAAGTAAGAAATTTGGTAACAACTTACATCTCTATGACATCATGATTATGTCAGATTGCAGTCACTTAAGTCATGATAGAGTCAATTATACGTCATATTCAAGTAAGAAATTCGGTCAAAACCTACATCTCTATGACATCATTATTATGTCAGCTTAAAGTCAGTTAAGTCATGATGGAGTCAATTATACGTCACATACATGTAAGAAATTCGGTAACTACTTGACACCTCTATGACATCATTGTTATGTCAGCTTAACGTCAGTTAGGTAATAACTGGACATCATACGTACGTCATGTTGATTATGTAAAAGAGTCAAGAAGTGTGAAATAATGAGTCAGTCTTATACGAATTTCTCACATAGGTTTGTAAAAATTTGTTTCTTTTTATTATTTCAGCATGTCTCGACGAGAACGTGTTACAGATCGAAGTCTATGGTCGATTACAGATCTTGAAAATGCAAGACAGCGAGTGGATGATAGTGAATCAATAAGGAGCGTAGCTCGTTCGTTGGAAGTTAATGAAGCCACTCTTCGTAAAAGGCTTAAAAGAGTAACGCCAGCCACGTCTCTTGGGAGATATAATACTACTTTTTCACCGGAGATGGAGCAAGAATTATGTGAGTATATTAAAAAAGTTGATGGAATGTTCTATGGACTAACATCAAAAAGACTTAGGGAACTAGCATTTCAGTTTGCGGAACAAAATAAAATACCGCATCGTTTTAATGCAGAGGAAAAAAATTGCTGGCAGAGTGGTTACGAGGTTTTCGTAAAAGACATCCAGATTTATCTTTACGGCAACCCACATCAACTAGTATTGCTCGAGCCATCGGCTTTAACAAGCCTTAATGTGACCGATTCTTTAAAAATTTGTCAGATCTCATAGATGTCTACAATTTCCCGCCTCATGCTATATTTAATATGGACGAAACGGGCATATCAACAGTCCCTAATAAACCACCGAAAGTTATATCTATGAAGGGAAAGAGATGTGTCAATAAAATTTCAAGCACTGAAAGTGGAACCAATGTGACTTTAGTGTGTGCCATCAGTGCTAGGGGATACTTTCGCCCGCCGGCCTTCATATTCGCTCGAAAACGAATGAAAGCTGAACTTCTAGATGGCGCTCCACCTTCTGCGATTGTTGACCATGCGACCATGTGAAACCATCTGCTGAGAGCCCTATTCTACTCATTTTGGATAATCATACTTCCCATTGCTCTTTAAAGGCTGTAAACTTTTTCCGCGAAAATCATATACACGCATTGATATCACCTCCTCACAGCAGCCACTGAATTCAACCCCTGGATCGCTGCTTCTTCAGTAGTCCAAAAAAAATTTACTCCAGCGAATGTGAAAAATGGCACAAATCACACCCTGGTCGCGCTATAACACGTTATCAAGTAGCTTCCATACTTACGCCTGCTTATTTTAAGGCTGCTACTTTGGCAAATGCTGTGGAAGGCTTTAAAGTCACAGGCATATATCTCTACAATCCGGACGTATTTAAGGAATAAGATTTTTTGTGTAATGAAGTGACTGACAGACCACAATCTGATATGGTCATTACTGCACCACCCGTGCCATTGCCAGCACCACATTCTAATGATATCACAATCAATGATGAAAATGAATCTGACACGTCAATAACGTTGCCTCCCATATCGATTACACAGGCTTTTTCCACAACGTTGAATGCGTTAGACAAATCTATGGAAATTCCAGGTCCATCTGTTGAGATTCCGTCATCGTCTAGATCTCATACATCGATTTTTAAGGTAGCTCTATTACCTCACATTGATACCGTCAAAAGGTCTACAAGGAAGAAGAAAAGGTCTGATATAATTAGTAGTTCTCCATATAAACAGGGGCTAGAGAGAGAGATGCAAAATAAGAATAGACCAAGAAAAGTAAGGTTGAATATATCAGATATGGCAACAAATACTAAACCAAAAAGAAATGCAAACTCTAAGCCAAAAAGACTACTAATAAGACACCAAAAAAGACGACAACTATGAAACAAAAGAAAATAACAAAAAATAAAACAAATGTGACTTATACTTGTGGAGGATGCCAAGAAATATACAAAGACGAAGAAGAAGCCTGGATTGAGTGTTCGATGTGTAAAACTTGGTGGCATGAGATATGCACTGCCTGTATCGGGGTTGGTGAATTTATTTGCGATTTATGTATTGATTAATACACGCGTACTCTTATACCCCTGTGCGTATTCTTATACACCTATGTGTGTAAGAGTTCGCAAATACCATATTAAGATTTTTACCTAATTACGCAAAATTATACTATGATAAATAGTTGTTCCTCATAATTTAATTATTTTATTAGACATTAATTCAATTAAAAGAAGAACTGATTAGAAAAATAATTTCTTTGTTTTCTTTTAACCTTGTGAACCTTAAGTGCGTACTCCTATACCACCTTACCCTACATAATACAGTTTCGGTGCATATTAAACATATTTTTAATTTCTACCTATAAATATTAAACTACCCACGAATAAATAATATAACACCTCATTTGATTAGCTTTCATAATTAAAGACAAAAAATTTGGATAAAGCCGAGGATAAAACCACATTTAATCAATCTTATCTTACTACAGTCCCTGCGACTTGTGATTATGTAAACAAAGTTTTTAATTAGTTTAAATTAACTACAATGTTGTGACCATTTTATTGTAAAATTAAATTAAATACACTGCATTATAATTTAGCTATGAATATTGGAATGAAGTTCCTTATCGCGCGTTGCGAAAGGGGGCTAGACGGAAAAAATTAAGACCAAAAGTTGTAACGACACTTTGTGCTATAGTTCTAAGCCGTGCGTGTGTTTCTCTGTCTGTCTCTCTCTCTCTCTCATAGAGAGCAAGCCCGTTATTTTCGTTTCGTCTTTCTATTTCGCATTGACCAGTGTGGTGTCACGACGATTATTTTTGTTGAGTGTATACAGGTTTTATGTACATAATAAATAATTAAAATAATAACAATAATGAATCCTGACAGTGTTTCTGCAAAAGTTCCGGATATTGCTGATGGTGTTAGGTAAGTAGAGATTTTATACAGACAATAATAAATGCTCATGTATTTTTAGCAAGTACGCATTATAATCTCTCTTTAATATTGTGTTAACCAAGTCATACGCGTTATAATCTCTCCATTATTGTGTTTAGCAAGTGTACGCGTCATAACTTTAATAAATTTAAAAGCAAATTATATTTTAATATTACAATATCAATGCGTATGTATTTAGCAAGCCGTGCGTGTTCTAACCTATACGCTGTCAGTTACCACAAACCAATTATCACTAAAATTGAGCCTACTGATTAAGTTTATATTACATTATATTTGTTAATAATAAAAAAAATATTATTAAATCTGTGTGGTTTTATTCTAGGAAAGGCTGGGTACCTGTAATGTCCTTCGATAGTTCACTGGTCGCAGCAACATTTTTATTTCCTTCGGCTCGCTGATCGTAATGTTCCCACACAAAGTTCATCAATAATTTCACTTCACGAACAATATTGATTTAGGTAATGAATTTTACCGAGCGGCGCGTGCGCAATTGCGTTTATTAGTGTTAGGAGTTCAACTCAACTTTATGAAAGCGTAGCGATTTTTTTTTTACGAGGCGGCCATTTCTTGACTTCTTGTTTTTTAACTAACTTTTTATTTTTTTTTTATTTTTATTGGGGAAGCGGATATGAGGGGGCGTGGCCAAGAAAGGATGCGTTCGGAAATGTATATAAGGATTGTGTACCTTTGTAATGCGTAAAGTGTGGAGTGTATTTAATATTTTATTTAAATTATAAAGGGCGCGTACAACTCCCTCGGCCTAGAGGTTTCCTTTAAACATTGAGATAAAAATTTTAATTTAATTTGTTAAATTAAGGTGCGATCTATACTATAACTAAGAATAAAGAGAATATAAATTAAATGTTATGAGATATTTGTTATTGCGACGGCAGTGGACAATGTCTAACCACTGGACGTATATAAGAACCTGAAGAGGTGCGTACTTTAACAGTGCGTATTATTTTATCCTTTCCTGGATAGATTTCATCCACTATTCCTAGAGGCCAACAAAGAGGATGAGCGTTGTTATCCTTTATAACCACGATAGTTCCTGGTTTAATAGGCTTAGAAGGCGAATTCCATTTTTCTCTTTGCTGCAATGAAGTCAAATATTCTTGACTCCATCGTCGCCAAAAGGAGCTAGTGATTTTATTAAGTAATTGATAGCGTAATAAGCGATTAGTCGAAACATCTGAGATATCTTCAGCGGGTAAAAATTTAAGCGGAGTTATATTTAAAAAGTGATTAGGCGTTAATGCGGTTATATCTGAAGGGTCTGAGTTTAAAATACAAAGAGGTCGACTATTGAGTAGACCTTCAATCTGTACAAGTATTGTATTAAATTCTTCGTATGTAAGTATTTGCGAGCCTATTACCTTAGATAGGTGAGATTTAACACAGCGAACATTTATTTCACTAAGGCCGTTAAAATGTGGGCCGTATGGCGGACTATGTTTAAATTGAGTACGTTGTTCAGATAATATCTGACCAATGTAATTAATATGCGATTTGGACTGTATAAAAGAATAGATCTCATCGAGTTTGCGTTTTGCGCCTATAAAATTAGTACCTCCGTCGCTGTATATTAGCGAAACAGGACCTCTACGAGATATGAATCGTTTAAAAGCGGCGAGAAATAAGTCAGAACTCAAATCAGAGACTAACTCTAAATGTAGCGCTTTAGTCGTCAGACATACAAATAAGCAGATATATGCCTTTTGGCTTTTAATGCCGCGTTTACGAATATGCGTAATGTAAAAAGGACCTGCGTAGTCCACAGCGGTATGAACGAAAGCTCTCACTTCCGAAACTCGAAATATGGGCAGGTCTCCCATTGGAGGAAAAGTATTTTTAGGATTAAGTTTAAAACATTTATTACACTTATGTACTCTTTGTCGTATTAGATTTCTAGCGGATAATATCCAAAACTTTTGTCTTATAAGCGAAAGTAAGAGATCGGGAGCTGTATGCATATTGATCAGGTGACAATAATCTATTATTAATTCAATTACACGTTCCTTAGATGGTAGTAAAATAGGGTGTTTTTGACCATAGTCGAGTTGAGAATGGCGTAACCTACCACCAACTCTAAGAATGTTATTAGAGTCAATGAACGGGTTGAGTTTAGCGATTTTATTTGTAACGGATTTATTTAATTTTAAAGCGGAAATATCATTAGCGAAATGAGCGTTTTGTACATAACGTATGAGATACATTTCAGCGTTATCTAAATCTACAGGGTTGACAAGACCTTTAGATTTTAAGCGTTTTGAAAATCGTAATATATAAACAATGATGCGAAGCAATTTCGTGTAACTAGAGACGCGATCAATTAACAGTTCGAAAGCATGCGTATATGCAGGTTGCACAACATGCGTTATTGTTAAAGTAACAGGTTTAGCCTCAATAAATTGAATATTATTGGAATTGATTTGAAAAGATTTGATAGGCCATTTAAGCGGAGGTTCTGTGAACCATTGCGGTGCATTAAACCATAATGAGAGATTTAATAATATTTTGGGCGTAACTGGGCGAGAAATTATGTCGGCAGGGTTATCACTCCCACTGATGTGGTACCAATGCGCAGCAGGTAATTTAGAAATTATTTCTGTTATTCTATTTGCGACAAATGTATGAAATTTATATGCTAGTGAATGGATCCACGTAAGAGTTACAGTTGAATCGGAAAAAGCGTATATTTTATTAACTTTACAGCGTTTATTTAATATTTCTATTACATGGCTAATTAGGTTAGCTAGCAAAAGTGCGGCACAGAGTTCAAGGCGAGCTAAAGATATTTTATTTAGAGAAGCGACTCGTGACTTTGAAGTTAGTAATTTTACGGAGCCAGCGGATTGTTCATTCGAACTAACCCTTATGTACACTGCGGCACCATAGCAGCGCTCACTAGCGTCGGCGAAACCGAGTAAGCGTTATATGAGAAGCAGATTTTATACCTACATGTCGTGAGAATTGTATTTTTTCGAGATAACTAAGTTCATTATGGAATTGAATCCATTTGCTTTCGATATGCGTAGGGACTGGACTATCCCAATCCAATTGATGTTGCCAACATTCTTGTATAAGAAGTTTCATAAAAGCGGTAACTGGACTGATAAGACCTAAAGGGTCTAACAGTCGTGCGGTAACAGAGAGAATTGAGCATTTAGTGCATTTAAATGAGTTAGCGTTAATTTTAAATTGAAATTTGTCTTGTTTAGGGTTCCACTGCATTCCTATAATTTTTGTATTATTACTATCAGCGTCAAAATTAATATTTTGATTATTTCTATGCGATTGCGGTATTATATTCATAATTTCTGGGCTATTGGAAATCCATTTCACGAGGTTAAAACCTCCCGATTGGAGCATAGTAGTCATTTCTTTATAGGTTTTTTCGACAATATCAATGTTGTCAAACGAACACACATAATCATCCATATACATGTGATTTTCCACTTCATAAGCGGCTAGCGGATACGTAATTCGATTATCAGCTGCAAGCTGACGAATAACTCTCATAGCAAGATATGGAGAACTAGATATACCAAATGAAATTCTACTGAACTCATATGTATTAAACTTACTATTGATATCGAACCTATAGATTATGCGTTGAAAAGCGTGATGTTTGGCGTCTAATTTTATCTGAAAATACATTTTTTCTATATCTGCCGTGACAGCTATTGAAAACATGCGTAAATTAATGAGCAAATCAAAAATATTACACTGCAAATTAGGACCTACATATAAGAGATCATTAAGCGATTTAAGAGATGTGGTTTTGCATCCAGCATCTAATACAATGCGTGTCTTTGTTGAAGCTTTATCAGGGCGATATATAGCTCTGTGCGGAATATAATAATGCGGCGCATCGAGAGAAGGATTATCAATTTTAGACAAATAATCTTTATTTATATATTCTTGAATAGTAGCGTTATAATTTTCGCGAATTTTTGGGTCGGAATCTAACCTTTTTTCTAAGCTAATTAAGCGGCGTTGAGCGATAGCGTAAGAGTTTCCTAGTGCTGAGCACGAGATTTTAAATGGCAGTTGAACGATATATCTACCTGTATCGTCGCGTGAGTATGTATTTTTAAATATTCGTTCACAAGCTTCATCATCAGGACTCATATGAACTCTGCAAGGAACATTTTCGAGCTCCCAAAAGCGTTGAGTTAGCGATTCTAACGAATTATATTTAGAGGTGCATAAAAAGGATTTATCTTGAATACTATTGCAGCGGTCTGTGAATGACTTAAAGATTAAGTCACAGTCTGCCTTACCCATAATAATATAACCGAGTGTAGTTTGTACAGCAACGACTGAGGAATCGGGTGCGGTAACTGTTTCGCTTCGTAAGAGGAACGGTACTAGTTCACTTCCTATAAGGCAGTCAATTTCAGCGGGCAAATAGAACACATCATCCGCCAAGGGTAAATTGCGAATATGAGTAAGATTTGAAATATCGATAGGTGAGCTAGGCAGACCATCAGTAATACTGTCTATTACGCGAGCGTTAATATTGTAATAACAGCGAGAATCGTAACGAGAAAATATTTTAAATGTCGTTAATCCAAGACAGGGAACTTGAGCATTACCAATACCTGTGGTAGTAGAGTTATCTGGAATAATTTTTAAATTTAAACGTTCACAACAAGCTTTAGAAATAAAATGACTCATTGAACCTGTATCAATAAAAACGCGTACTTTATTAGGTATATTTTGTTTATAAACATATACAGAAGCGGTTGGTAATAATACAGTAGTTTCATTGCGAATATTGCAAGAAGCTGAAGTAATTGAAAGTGCGAGAGCGTTCGAATATTCGCGGGCGCTTGTATCCATGCGTAAGTGTGAGTCGCGAGCGGGCGACGAGACGGCGGGTGCGGGGCGAGGCGAAGCGGGACGCGGCGCTGGCGCGCGGCGTTGCTCAGGCGCGCTCACCGCGTTCGTATCGCTGTTATACCTATGACTCAGCGGTGCATGCGTTGAGAATTGCGCTCGCGTGAACATGGGTTCACGTCGAGTTGAATCGAGAAATTTATCTATATGTATTAACGTATGATGTTTTCTATGGCAAATGGTACAAGTATTTGTTGATTTACAAAATTTAATGTTGTGAAATCCAAGACAATTATAACAATAGTTATATTTGTTTACTAAATCTAGTCGAGCGTGCGGATTATAGTTTTTAAATTTAAAACATTTATAGAGCGGATGCGGCATTGAGGAGTTACATATTTTGCATGAATGATGTTCAATTTGATGCGAACTAGTATTAGCCATATAAACATGCGTAGATTTTGATCTATAATTTTTTGCGTTATTATTAACGTTACGACTAGGTAATTGCGAATTTAAATAATTATTAGAGGGATTACGCAGCGTTTCCATTTTATTTTGTTCCTTTAAAAATTTAGAAAGATCAGAGTAAGTTGGAATTGAAATATGTCTATGCGCCTGTTCAAATAAGTTAACTGTTTCTTTGTTTAATTTAGTAAGAGCGATGTGCGTGATAATAAAATCTGAAAGATCGTCAATCTGCAGACGTCGTAAGGCAGATTCAGCTGAACAGAACTGATCAATAAACATATCTATAGATTGCATGGATTTAAAATTGATAAGTTGATTAGCGTAAATTGACGCTTGCACGCGTGTATCTTGATATTTTTCTAAAAGAGCGTTCCATATAATTAAATAGTTGACAGCAGTAGGCACAATACCCGAGCAAACCGTTAACGCTTTATCGGATAAACAGCCGATCAGATATTGAACCTTCTCGGCCTCTGAGAGTTGCGGATTGTCGTGAATAAGACTCTTAAAATTCTCATAAAATGATGACCATTTGCTTGGCGTACCATCAAATGACACCAACTTTAGCGGTGGAAGTTTGCGATTAAATAAATCGAATTTACTATTATCACTACGATTGCTTGGCGGTGGATTGAGAGCAGACACTGTTTGTTTTATATAACAGTGTAGTTCATCGAAAGATTTTAAGGCAGAGTAGTTCGGCTTTGACGACGGATCGTCTTCCAATTGTGTCATAATAAATTCATCCAGCGTATTTATAAAACTAGATCGCAACTCATCCAACGAGTGTATACGAGATAAAAACTGTAATTTAATTTGCGGATCGGAAACCTTTAAACTGAGGTCGTAAATATTTTGTACAATCTCAAATATACCATTCGTCTTAGCTTCAAGTAATAGGTATTTAGCGCTAAACTTAGGCTTATTATTAGTTTTAATCTTTTTTTCAGATGAAGTAGCCATTTTTGATATAAAGTAGGTAAGTACGTAGTTTTATCACGTGGCGGTTTGTAAGAGTAATTTTCTAGAAACAATATATATTTTATAATTATTTGGCGATTAGCGGCGTTTGACGATTAGCGGTGTTTGGCAATTAGCAATATGTATGGCGATTTAGCGGTGTGTGTGACGATTTAGCGATATGTATGGCGATTCGCAGAGATTAGCGGCGTTTTCAGCGATTAGCAGTTGAGCGTATAATAATATTTATCATAAATGGCGGCGTAAAAACGAAACGAGTTAATACTAAGACGCCGGATAAAACTACCTACATAGATTTTTTATGCAGAATACGAAGCGTTACTTAAATTATTATTTTTATTATATTATAAGCGATATATTGGCGTATAAGAAGCGTATTTAAGCGTTTAATGTTTTTAAAGAGTAGCGAAGCGAAACAAGATGGACTCCTAAGTAAAATGCGTAATTTATTTTCAATTAACGAAAGCGATACAAATGTATTAAATATTATTGAAATAATTTAGAAAAGTTTGCGTATGATTCTTAGTTATTTAGTTTACAAGGCACAGGTTATTCAATAATGCGATGCTAGACGATTTTTATCGAATAGATATGGTTACGTGTAATGGCGGCGAGAACGACCATGTAAATTTGCGGACGTTGTGTAGTGTAAATATGATTGAGTAAATAGATCCGGTGAGATGGACCAAAAAGGGGGGTTGTGTGGTTTTATTCTAGGAAAGGCTGGGTACCTGTAATGTCCTTCGATAGTTCACTGGTCGCAGCAACATTTTTATTTCCTTCGGCTCGCTGATCGTAATGTTCCCACACAAAGTTCCTCAATAATTACACTTCACGAACAATATTGATTTAGGTAATGAATTTTACCGAGCGGCGCGTGCGCAATTGCGTTTATTAGTGTTAGGAGTTCAACTCAACTTTATGAAAGCGTAGCGATTTTTTTTTTACGAGGCGGCCATTTCTTGACTTCTTGTTTTTTAACTAACTTTTTTTATTTTTATTGGGGAAGCGGATATGAGAGGGCGTGGCCAAGAAAGGATGCGTTCGGAAATGTATATAAGGATTGTGTACCTTTGTAATGCGTAAAGTGTGGAGTGTATTTAATATTTTATTTAAATTATAAAGGGCGCGTACAAAATCTTAAAAAAAATAAAATGTTATTACAATTACTGTTATGTTATACTTAATGTTAATACTCTTATCCCGGATACGGACTGACATTTGATAGCACTTTGATGTAACGATGGTCGAACCGGCACCGTTGAAGGGACTGCAGCATCGCCCAAGTTTCGACTGAATCAAAGGCTTATTCATAGTCCACAAACGCTATACACAGAGGCCGATTGTACTCCTCGGTCTTCTGGATAATCTGCCGAAGAGTGAGGATTCATTAAGCTTGAACGTGAATTGATTGGTAATGACCCTCGAAAACAACTTGTAGACGTGGCTCAATATAATCCTACAATATCCTTGCGGATTTTGCTCAATTCGTCTTCCAGCTCGATGACCCTCTCGTCATTCCTGAGTGTCCGAACATTGTGTGTTATCAGGGCTAAGGGTCCTATTGATTGGTAGTCAGATCACTGTTGGAGATTCTTCGCACCAAAAACATCGATATATCGAACTAAAATATCGATATTTTTTCAACAAGCCTAGTGTGTCCGATGATGAAGTTGGAAAGTCTTCAACTATCCTCACCAAGAGGCTTCGATGAGGATTTTGAAGGAGCTCTAGTCTAGACAGTGTTTCTGCCGAAGTTCCGCCATCGTTGCCGTCAAATGAAGGTGTATTGGAATGCCCTATAAATCAGGTACCCACATCTCCAATACCTGGATCTAGTGTTCAGACTGATCTACCGTCTGCAAATACATCTTCACACAGAACTAACCAGCAATTACCTGAACCAAACCGTAAATGGATGTCATTTTACCGGGATACATTGCAGATACTGAAGCAGTAGACTGTTTTTTTATTGCCAAAGGTGACCAACAAGCAACCAGCACACCTGATGGTAAGTGACGCTGCCGCACATGGACCTTTGCAATACCAGGAGCACAGCCAGGTCGTTGCCTACCGGGAAGAAAATACTCTTCTTAAACCTCGTTTAAAGAAGGACATGTCATAGCGCTCGGAAAACAGCGCAGCAGATAGTTCCAGAGCTTACACGTACGTGGGAGAAATGATTGTATCACACCGACTGATATATTTTTAGTATTGATTGGAGATATTATTGACAAAATTGTGTACCAAAGTAACTATTATGATACTCAGAAAGGCAAAGAAAGTATTGAACCTAAAAAAGGAGGAACTCCTAATATTTATTGGTGAATTTTTTTATGGGTCACAATACTTGTCCGGCGTAAAGAGTCCATTATGTACTCTTCAGTACCTGATCTCCACAATACACTTATTTGCAAAACAATGCCAAGAGACAGATTCGCTATTATTTTATCTCATTTGCCGTGCAATGATAACTCCCAAAGGTCTAGAAGCTGCAAACATAAGTTATATAAAATTAGACCGATGATTGATACGCTCAATAAAAAAGAGGTTTTTCGTGGTACTCGCGATCTGAGTGTAGATGAGTCAATGAATGAATTTAAAGGTAGGTCTGTTTTGAAACAATATCTACCTATGAAGCTCATAAAAAGGGGGCACATGTTATGGTGTCTTGCTGACCAAAGGAGCTATATAAAGAAGTGAACTGATCTCAAAATTTACCGGCTATGGCTTGGAAGTTTTGGGAACAAGATTGGGGTAAAGGGAAGGTTTACTTTGGGGTGCTAAGTCAGAAACCTCCCCGTGGTGCACCGATACGTGAGCGTACCAAAGATACGTGTCACACATGTGACCTTATAATCATGAAGATCTCGATAACTGAGGGAGAGGAAAACTTTAATCTGATGAAAATGATTGACTGAAGATTCACTTTTTCTCGATATTTTTGTGATTGAGTGAATATTATTGTAACAAAAATATTAAATGGTATATAAATGACCATTCATAACATAGTATCATTACAAAATACCTACAATATCACAGTTTAAGTAAACATTTTCAAATCAGAACTTTAATCCAATGCACTTTACAATACATATTCAAATCGATTTTATACTCATGCAAACTTGAATCGATTTATGGTGAGTATCGAGTACCGAGTCGTATGGTTCATCACTAATTATATCGGTAAGACCAAATGCCAAAACGGGCCTCTTATTTTATGACAACTATAGTCTGTGAATGTCATAGAAATATCTTCTATGTCAGCGGTGAATGTTATCTGCGATTGTTTACGTACATATACGTGTTTGTAATTATTTAAAAGTCACCAATTGTTATATAAAATCTAAGACAAACTAAAAATCCATTGTCAGTGATATAGGCGGAAACCCACACACTGTGACCAATTAAACCTCTATTAGCCAAGCACACATACGCTATTGACCATAATGAGCTTGATTGTAGCAACACATTGCTGGGTGCATCCGATTATTACTTATGAGTTAAGTACCCAAAGGTAAGTTTAAACTATGTAATTGGGTATTTAATATACAAATATGTATTTGAGAAAAAATTAGTTGTGTGGTAGCGGCTTCGAATACTACCAGCCCTTGCTTTGCTCGTGGGTGTCGTAAAAGACGACTAAGAGCCCTAGATTGACCCGGCCCAACACCTTTTGGTACCATTTGGGTCAACGATTACATTCCCAAGGAGGGTTGACGTCAGACAGGCGGCCGGTCATAAAAGTCATTGCCGAAACTTTTTGTAATATGTCAAAACAGATGACATATTGCGTCGACCCCAAGTAATTGGGATAAGAGCAAGATGATGATGATGTATTTGAGAAAAAAAGAATAAAAGAGTTGTGTTTAAAGTTGTGTTTGCATAAACATAAAATGTTTTTTTAGGTTATTAATACAACTTTGTTTTGTTTTCAGCTGGTGTTGTGGAGGAAATAGTATGTTCAAGCAGTGTGTTGCAGCATATTTGAAGCTTCCTCTAAAGGCGGCGGTCCTATATTTCGGCACAATAAGAGGATGTGCTTATTTCATGTGCATCCAACGCTAGAAACCATTAATCACAAGTTTCTTATCAGCGGATATTGCCTCATGGAGTGTTACTCGGATTATGCCTCGACTGAGAGAACCAAAAAGAAACGTGACTTAAAATTAACCATCTTAATGACTGGGTGTAAGTCATAATATTTTGCAAGATTAATAACGCATTTGCCGTTGTACCAATGAAGCTCAAAAGGTCTTAAATTTTACAGAATTAAGTTCGAAAACAGGGCCATTCACGATTAAAAAAGAGACTGTTACGGAGATAAATTCTTATAGCAACCTGTAAAATGGCTGCAATGCAAAACACTATTGGAGTGAAAGCTCTTTTAAGGTAATCAACTTCAAGAAAAGTGCAAATACAATATAGACAACGTCAAGATAGAAGTTGTCTCCGAAGAGACTTTGCCAATAAGTAGAGGAAAAAAGAAATATTTGATGCATTTATTACTTTTTATATACACAGTATTTCAAGATTTTTTAAAAACATAAAGACTGACAATGACACACCAAATAATAACCCCAACTTAGATACCGAAGACCCTGATTTAGAGGGAAATGGAGAAGAACGATGAACTGGAGGGCAATTCAGTTATTCAAAACCGATCCGTAACTGAACTTTGAGCGAAGCATTTCCTATCGGCTGCTATCTTTTTTTGATTGATCTTTTTTTAATATGGGGTTGCTCCGTGGAATTGAATAGAATCTTTGTTTTACAAAAAAGAGCTATCCGCGCGTTTTATAATTGAGGCCCAAGAGTATCACTAAGAGAAATTTAAAGAAGTGAATATTCTGACTGTTATATCGTAATATATATACGAAAATGATATATATGAATATTATATGTAAAAAAAAAAATATCGGTGAATTTGAAAAATATAGGTTAGGTTAGGTTAGGTTAGGTTTTTTTTTTTTTTTTTTTTTTTTTTTTTGTTGTCCGGGTGCCAGACCCGGCCCGCGAATAGCCCCTAACATAATCAGGGATTTTCTATAGGAAAATGAGTACTCGGGAGTTTTATTTCTTTAAAAAATTTACAATTTTTCCTATTCCATTATCTACGCTATTGCTACTATAAATCTTAATTTACTTACAGTATTCTTACATTAATTTTATAAACCATGTCTTATCTAGTTCTTAGAGATTAACATAGTCTCTGTCTTTTGTACATTCGTTCATGCGTTCATGTTTACTCATACATAGGGTCTTTTATGCTGAGTTTGGTGTACTTATGTAGTGTTATGTTGTGTTGTTATGTATTATTAAGTGATAACTATTATAGTGTTCTTGTTTAAAATATGCTCTTATGTAATGTGTTTTGTAATTAGTGTGTATTATATAATGTAATATTTTAATTTTTGCTATATCGTTAGGCGCAGTATCAAGGTGCTTGGTTTAATTATTTGTTTTGTTGTACCAAAACAAATTATTAATTTGCCTTTATTATTTGCATTAGTGCATTACTATTGTAATGCTAACCTATATGTAATGTAACTATGTAAATATGTAATTTTGTACTTGTATTATATATTGCTGTAGCGTTGAGTTATTGTGTTTTTATGTTGTCGTTTTTTATTATTTTTAATTACAATTTATTATGTATATACATATAATTGCAATTGTATTTAGTGTTAAATTATGTATTCTTGGTTTGTCTGTTGTATAGTGTAGTCGCGTATGTTATTCGTGATGTATAATAGATTGGCGTGATGTTTTCGTGTCTTGTGTGTTGTAGATTATTATAAACTGTGATTGGAATATGTACAATTGTTGGATATAGTTTTTTGTTCTTTTAATATAATCCATTATGGAACAACATAATAGATTATTGTGTGTTTTATGTTGGGTGTGTAGGTGTGTTATTGCAACTGTTTTGTATACTGTGCGTACATGTGCGTGGGTTACATGCTAGCATGGTACAGTCACTGCACCAGCTCACATGTTCACGCACTATGCTATGTATGTGTTCTATGTGATGATTGGTAAGATGAAATGTATGGTGCGATTGTGCGTTTTGTAGGTTTGATATGCTGTGTGAGAATTATGAATGTTTAATGTACTTGTGCATTGTTGTAATGATGGGTGGGTTAGTGATATGGTGCGTTAGTGTTGTTGTGTTCTGATTCGTATTTTGGTGAGTGAGTTTGATTTTGTGATGTGTTGTAGGTTGTAGTGTTTAGGTGTTAGGTAGATTCTGTCGCATGCGCAGTATTGTAATGTACAAAACTACGTTAGGCACGGTCTAAGTGTAAGCCACTGACTCCCTTGCGAGAGCGTCCGCTCTGGCTCTTATAGGGCACTCTGCACCGAACACGTCGTGGTTGGATTGTGGTAATTTAGCCTTAGCGCAATTGTGACAATTTGTGCGGTGATTGCAGTCTTTTCTGACGTGGCCTGGTTGGCCGCATTTTGTGCATAGGTCTTCTACTGCTGCGGCACAACTTTTTCGTCCATGGCCATACCCCAAACACCGCATGCACTGTATGAGGGGCGTTTGATCGTGCACCCTCACACATTGCACATCGATGAAAAGTCTGCCAGCCGAGGTAAGCCTCTGCCAGAGGATTGGCGATACCTGGAGGACGGCATGACACTCATCTGGGTGTCTTGCCCTCCTCCGGTACCTCTCCACCACAGTGACCTCCTCGGCCGACAGTCCCTCCACCAACTCAGCGTTTTGTTGGGTAACCGCGGCTTTGATTTCCTCCTCGGTAACGGTTCGGCACAGGTTTTTAAGGACCACTAACGGGTTCGAAAATTTTGCCTCTTCAACTTTCAGCTTTTCGTTCGCCGTCAGTTTGCCCGCCACTTGCTCCATCTCACTCTTTGTGGCGCATGCGAGAACAATTCGCGGTCCTCTCACACGCCTCATCTTCTGGATCTGCATTCTATTTTTTGTGGCGTTTAGAGTGTCTTTAATCTCCTTCTCGAGAACGTCGCTTGGGCATACATCTATTGTGGACACCATTACAGCATGTGACTTTCTTGGTGACTGTGGCCTTGGTTGGGCAACCATCTCAGCGTACGTACGCGGCCCGCAACTGGCTTCGCCTACCTTGTTGCTGAGCTCCTGAGTATAGGCCTTTAAGTCCTTTATCTCCTGCAGGAGCTCAGCGCCGGTTTCTGTTGCGGGGGTGGTAGCAGCCTCTTTTTGGCTCTCTAGGGTCACAGCATGATACCTAATAACGCCTTCTAGGCATCTCATTCTGTCGGCGTTTTCCTTTATTTGCTGCCTATGTAACTCAAGACTATCAAGGAGTGTGGCGTGGTCTTTGAGCGCCTTTTCAAGCCTCTCGTTACGCTCCGTATTTTCTGTGATAATATCACTATGGGCCCTGATCATGGTTCCACCTCTCTATTTGTGGTATCTCGTCCTTGTCTTTCACGACTACCTCGGGTTGTGGTAACTCGTCCTGATCTTTTACAACATCTTCGGTACTTTCGTGAGGCCTTTCCTTATATTCCGCGAGTTCCATTTCCCCTTGCTGGATGCATAGGATTAATTTATCTAGTACATCGAGAACCCCTCTCTTGACCTCCGTTTTTAGGTTTTTAGACATGTTTAGGAGGATTTTTGCCTTTTTGACTCCCAGTTTTGCCCCCATGAGTCTAGCGGATGTTGTTGCTGGGGGAGGAGAGTTTTCGAGGGATGCCGATTTGTCCATGACCACGGTGCGATTTAGGACTTTCCTATTTGCAACAGGTGCCACACTTTTCCCCACTGCTGAGACTACGGCCTTAGGGGTGTTCTCAATGAACATGGTGGTAGGGTTCATTGGACGTGGGGTATTACTATTAGGGGACTGGGACGGCTCTTTCGAGCGCCTATCCTGAGGTGGTGATCTATACATGGCGATGTGGGGTCTGCGGGTGTCAAAACTGATATAACCGAGTGTATAGTGCTCGGTAGTGTCAGTGAAGTTTGTAAATCAATTGGTGTTGTGTAAATTTGATTAAATGTGTAGAAAAATTGGGTGTAAAGGGCCCTGATCTTGTGCTAGTCAAATACAGGTATTACTAACAATATATGAGTAAAGGTAGGTAATGGGTATAATCCCAGAGTCTTATAGCTAATATGTACAATGGATGTAAAGTTCCAGTAGTCTTAAAATTATTGTCAAAATATTCTTATTACTAAAATAGGATGTAAAATTCCTATGTCTTATTACTAACTTAATTCAAATATAAGATTTTTGTCAATTATGTTAAAATACCTCCGCCGGGAATATATATTATATAATTAAGAGTCAATTTTTCACTCCCACAAGCCCCCGGGCTGCGGCACAAAATGAGTCGTTGCAAAGGCAACGGTCAATTGTTGCCACCGGCCCTAAACTCTGCGGGAGGAATACAATTTAAGCTAAACAATACGAAAAAATTTTTGAGACAGTTTAGGTGATGAATTTATATTTTATAAGTCCGTGTCTTCTAAGGATAGCGGTCGCAGCTTGCTGCAGGGACCGACCCAGTGCGTCCGGTGATCGTCCTTTGCCAAAAGAAGAAAAAAGAAGAAGAAAGAAGAAAAAAGAAGTAGAAGAAGATGGAAGCAGAAGAGTAAGAAGGAAGGTGATATCAGCGTCCGGTGTGGCTCCCCGTGCGCTTGACAGGAGAGGAAACCGCAAGTCTCTACGACCAATAGTTCTCGAGTTACAGCAGTTCGAAAATTACACCCAGACACCCCCAACACCTCCAGGGAATTTTCAAACGCCGATAACTTCGGCCCTATCGGTCGCAGGAAGTTCGGGTTTGAACTAAGGGGCCTCCCCTCGTGCCCCGCACACGCCGGCACCGTCAGCAGAGATCAAAATTTTGTGGGGTGCTATCCCCTCCTGACCCCAGGGGATCGATTCTCCTTCGCCCGGGACCCACCACACAGAAAACCGCGACGCGCTATCTCAATACGCGGCGGAGTTACAGCCACTTGAAGTTTTCCAAGATGGCCGCCGGGTAGAACTTTGGTCGGTAGTATCTCCGAATCTATCAGTCACAGAGATGTCGCGTTTGGACTCGCAGATGTGGAATTGGGAGTTCTACCAACTGAAACTGAAATCTCACATCCAAAATTTTTTGACCCCCAATTTAGAAAAAACTAAGTCCCCCCAATTCCAAACTCCCCCCTTAACCCACCTGCGAAATCTCCGCGCTCTACGATAGATATCTTCGGAGATATGGCCTCCTGAAAAAATTCAAGATGGCCGCCAAGCTGTCAAACGCCAACTTTGGACGCTTGTATCTCCGGAACTATCAGTCGGAGTATGCGGCTTTCTTTAGAGAGAATGGCGCGACCAGGAGTACCTGCCTGTACCATAAAAACGCGCGGCAATAAAATTTTGCCCAATTGGGCAATTGACAATTGGGGTCAATGGGCAATGGCCCGGCACTATTTATGCCGAAAACCGCAGTCCTCTACGATGGATAGCTCCGGAGTTATCCTAAATCTAGTAAAAATACAAGTTCCCCCTAATTCACCCAACACCCCCCGGAAATTTAAATTTCCTTATTTATGGGTCTAGACCCACCGAGTTTGGGCTCGGGGTATGCCCAATGGTCATATAAACCTATTTCTAAAGGGTTTTTACAATTATTATATATATTTACAGAATTATAAGCAAAAAACATAAAAAATTCAATAGCTCCTAAACTATAAATGATAAAATTACACAAAAAATTGTTAAATTAGTATAAAATAAAGGTCTAGGCTATAGTGGTGTTAAATTAATTTTTGGAATTTTCCCACCTAGGAAAAACTTCAGAAAACTGAAATTTTCAGTTTTCCGTGCTTTGCTCCTTTACTATAATGTTCAGGGGGTTGGTTCTTCGTATCCCGGTAGAATTAATGAGCGCGCAACAGGCGGCGAAAGAATTAAAATTATAGCCCAGTACCGAGCTGAGTTATTAATGACCAAAGTTTCAACTTTCAATATGTTGTAAATAAAAAAGTATGGGGGGTAAAATTTTTCTGCTTGCGGAATTATTAATGGAGTACTTGCCCGCAGCTCCAGTAAAAATTTCGGCGTCCCTGCTCCAGTATTTCTCGGACCTCGTGGTGACGCCACGCGGTGAAAAAAGTTGTTTTTCTGGACTTTTGACCCTGTTGCGCTGCGTCGATTTTCTTGTGATAGGGGTCAAAAGATGCGGCCCGACGGGGCGCACCCGGGGGTGAAAAAATCTCGCGTGGAGGCACTATACTCGAAGTACAAACTCACAAAAACTGTTGAAAATTTTGCACTTAACCTCTTAACTTCGAGGTTTTTCACTTCCCCTACTTAGGGGTTTGTTTTCCGGCACAAGTAACTTATATTGGCGTGTGCGCCTCGTGAATGCGCAACTTTTAAGGTATGGCACAACACTGTACGGCTCGAAAAACCCACTTAAAACAATTTAAAAGCGCGGAGCTTGGTTAAAAAAGCTGCTGACAAACGCGGTCAGCGGGGGACGGTTAGGTTAGGTTAGGTTAGGTTTTTTTTTTTTTTTTTTTTTGTTTGGTGTCCGGGTGCCAGACCCGGCCCGCAAAGAGCCCCTAACGTGATCAGGGATTGCACAACGAAATTAGCCTCAATTTTAGTTTTTGTAAAAAAAGAAAAAGTTTACAAATCGTGCATATGATGTTTAAATTCGCTTAATTCCACATAGGTGCATCAAGCAATGTGCGCACCGTTTCGTCACTTTCATTATTTATTTTAATTATTTTATTATTTATTTCGATGAACTTTATTTTATTTTAGAAGATGTATTGCGTTGTAATCGTTCCAGTTGTTTAAGAGGGTTTACAATTCACTCTTTTGCCGCGTTCTTAATTTTACTAAATTTTGTTATTATCTTATGAAATTGCGCTTATACTTATGCTATTTGTTGTTTTTTATTAATTACGTGTTTAATTTATACTAGTGTGTTTGTTGTAATTGGCGTGTTATTATTGTAAAGTGACTATGTGGATGTTGTTTTGTTTTTTATTTACGATTTAATATATATAATTTATGCTAAATATGCATCAAATTATATTCATTGTTTGTAGTTTGTGATTGTGTATATAGTGTATTATTTTATGGTTGTTACATGTAATTAATATGCTTAATGCAATTAATTATATTTCTTCATGTTAGGTGTTAAATGGTGATTGATGGTTTCTTGGTTGTTATTGTTGATTTATGTTAGTGTATTTTGAATGTCGTATTATCTCTGCTGCATGCAGATAGTTTTGTATGGTATGTTCGTGTTATGATTGTGTTGTGTATTGTTGAAGTCATTTATGTTATGATTAGATAGTTTTGTACGGTATGTTCGTGTTATGACTGTGTTGTGTGTTGCTGAAGTCATTTATGTTGTGATTAGATAGTTTTGTATGGTATGTTCGTGTTATGACTGTGTTGTGCAAATTGTTTATGTTGTATTTGCAATTGTTGGTATGGTTTTTTATTTCCTTTATATAATCTGTTATGTATCAACATAACAGATTATTATTGTGTTATATGTATTATGTGTGTTGTGGTGCTGCTATTACGTGTTTGGTAGGCATGCACGTGTGATACAATATATGTACCAGCGTGTATGTTTCCATATCCGTATTATGTGTGCTTGCATGTTTTAGTGATGTTATGTGGTGATGTGATGTAATGTATTATTATAGAGTATATGTAGTGTGACTTATTATTATGTGGGTTATGTCAGTGTAATAGTGTAATTAAGTAATTTACTGATGAGTAAGTTTCGTCCTTGGTGTGGTTGTGTATGCCTGTCATTGTGTTATTATGGTAGTTTTGTATTATGTAGCGTTAGTTAGTGTAGTGTATAGTTAATGTATTGATTTGTATTGATGTAGTTGGTGCAATGCGTGTTTTGTGTTGGGGTATATGTTGTGAAGGTGTTGTGTTATTTGTATATAGCGCTTTAGGTTTGTGACAAATTTGTCGGGTGCGCACTTAGCTATAGGCAACTGCCTCCCGTGCGAGTGCGTCTGCCCTGCTTCTAATGGGACACTCCATGCTAAACACGTCGTGTTCGGGGCCCGGTAGTTTAGCCTTCGTACAGTTGTGACAGCTGGTGTGTTGGTCACAAGTTTTCCTTGTATGGCCCGGTTGCCCGCATTTGGTGCAGCGGTCCTGCTCTTCAGCGGTGCAACTTTTCCTACCGTGGCCGTAGCCCAAGCAGCGCATGCACTGTATGAGGGGCGTCTGATCCCGCACCCTCACACACTGCACGTCGACGAAGAGCCTGCCGGCCGCTGTGAGCCTCTGCCAAAGGCTTGGCGATACCTGGAGGATGACGTGGGTTTCGTCCGGGTGCCTAGCCCTCCTCCGGTATTTCTCGGCAATGGTGGTCTCCTCAGCCGGCAGTCCCTCCATCAGGTCCGCATTCTGTTGGGCTAGCGCGGTGATTATATCCGCTTCGGTAACGGTCCGACACAAGTTTTTTAAAACAACCAGTGGATTAAGGAATTTGGCTTCTTCTACTACCAGCTTTTTATTTGTGGAGAGTTTCCCTGCTATATTGTCAATTTCATGTTTTGTGGAACAGGAAAGAACAATCCTCGTTCGTTCTGTATTTTGATGCCACTGTCTTTGGCTTTTAGCGTGCCCTTGATTTCGCCCACCAAAATATCGCTAGCCTCATTGTTGACAGTGGACACCATTAATGCGTGCGTTTTGGCCTTTTCTTGTGGCCTGGGTTGTGCCGCCATTTCGGCGTAGGTTCGCGGTCCCCAGTTGGTTTCGCTTACCCGTTTGCTGAGCTCCTGCGTGGTGCTCTTCAGCTCCTTCATTTCTAGCAGGAGCTCAGCGTCGGTATTAGGTTAGGTTAGGTTTTTTTTTTTTTTTTTTTATTTTTTTTTTTGTGTCCGGGTGCCTGACCCGGCCCGCGACAAGTCCCTAACATGATCAGGGATTGCTAATCAAGTTGTATCGCCCTTGAGTGTTAAGTTTAAAAATAAAAAAGATATGCTTCGTCACACTTGAGTATTTTACTATATGCATTTGAATTTTTATAATTGTCAATTTACTTATATATTATTTTTTGTTCTGTATTTGATTTATATCGTTGAATAAGGTGTCTTCGTGAGGTCTTTTCATATTATTAAGTATTGTTGTTTATTATATTATATTATTGTTTATCATCTTAATATATTTATTATTGTATTATTGTATATTTATTATGTAATTTAATTCGGTTGCCAAGTCATCTGGAGGTCTTGAATTATCTGGTCAATATTTTGTCACACACATTTGAGGTTGTTCATAAACTTTGCCAGACCAATCGGCCTATGAGTCATTTATACGCGCAGTTGTGTTACAAGTTATTTGTGGTGTTATGTTTGCAAATTTCAATGTGTTAATGTATATTCCAAAAAATATATTATGTTGTTTTTATGTTTCCTTATGTTTGATATTTCTAATAATGTTAGTATAAATTTGTATGGGTTGTTTGAATGCGTGGTGGTGTTATGCATTGTTTATTGTGGTGTTCTGTTTGCCTAGTTTAGTGCGTTACTGTGTGCTATAAAGGTGTGTATGTGTTGTCTTATGTAATCTTATGTTTTGTTATTTTTTAATAATGTGCATATGTACCTTATGCGATCAAGATATTGCAACTGTTTTGTATTGTTTCTTTTGTGGTTATGCTTTGAGATGTTTATTATCTAGGTATATAATTAATGTCAATAATGCATTAAATTATATTTGATGTAAGCATTGATGGGTGGGTGAATAATGTGTTATTTTATTTTGTGATTGTGTAATTAGTTTTTTATTGTTTTATATATAATTAATTGAATATCAGACAATTAATTTATATTTGTTATGTTAAAGGTAATGGTGCTGATAGTTGTTTTAGTATTTAGTTAAATGTGTGTTGGGGTAGTGTATTAACTGCTATTTGCGCAGATAGTTGTGGTGTGCTGTGTCTGTGTTGCGTATCGAGGTTGTGTTGAGTAATGATTAGACGATTGTTTGGTATAGTTTTTTATTCTCTTTATATATAATCCGTTATGTTCAACATAACAGATTTTTATTGTGTTATCTGTGTATGTGTTAATGTGCCTTATAAGTGTTGCGTATACATGTACGTATGATGCAGTCATTGCATCAGCGCGCATGTTTACATGTCTGTATTGTATGTGTTAATGTGTATTTGTTTATGAGATGCAGTGAGTACTAGGTGTGTATGTGGTATAGGGTGTATTTGCATGAGGTATGTCTGTGTATATGTGTTAGTTGGTAGTTGTATGTGAGTGGGTTTTCCATGGTAAAAGTAATTGTGTATGACTGTTACAGTGTTATTGTGGTTAGGTAGTGTTATGTAGTAGTAGTTAATGTGGTATGTTGCTGCCGTATAGAGCTTGTGTAGTATTATTTTTGGTATGATAGTGTGAGTGATACGTAGGTATTTAGTGTTAGTGTTGTTTTTTAGTAGTTTAGTTGTTAGTGTGTGATGGTGCGGTTCTTACTAGATGTTAAGTAATGTGTGAGACCCACTGTGATTGCGAGAACTAAATGTACGCAATAGCCTCTCTTGCAAGTGCATCCGCCCTAACCCTTATCGGGCACTCTTTGCCGAAAACATCGTGGTTTATGTGAGGCATTTTGGCCTTTACGCAATTGTAACAACTGGTTTGGTGATTGCAGCTCTTTCTCGTGTGGCCCGGTTCCCCACACTTAGTGCAGCGGGCCTCTTCTTCCGCGGTACAGTACTTACTACCATGGCCGTAACCCAGGCACCGCATGCACTGAATAAGTGGTGTTTGGTCCTGGACCTTCACGCACTGTACGTCTACGAATAGTCTGCCGGCCGAGGTCAACCTCTGCCAGAGGTTTGGTGATACCTGGAGGACGACATGACATTCGTCTGGGTGTCTTGCCCTCCTCCGGTATCTCTCCACTATGGCAGTCTCCTCGGCCGACAGTCCCCCCGTTAGATCTGTATTCTGTTGCGCCAGCGCGATCGCGATATCTGCCTCAGTAATGTGCCGGCAAAGGTTCTTTAGCACTATTAGGGGATTTTGGAATTTGGCTTCCTCAATGACCAAATCTTTGTCTGTCGTGAGTTTGCCAGCGACCTGCTCAATTTCATCTTTTGTGGCGCACGAGAGGATGATCTTTGGCCCCCTCACGCGCTTCATCCTTTGGATTTTCATACCACTCTCTTTAGCCTTCAGCGATTTTTTGATTTTGCCCTCTAGTACGTCGCTAGGGCCATTGTCGACGGTAGAAATCATGAGTGCATGAGTGCTCGTGGCTACCTGCGGCCTTGGTTGGGCCGCCGTTTCGGCATAGGTGCGCGGTCCGCAATTGGCTACGCCTATCCGTTGACTGAGCTCCTGCGTAGTGCACTTTAGCTCCTTCATCTCTCGCAGGAGCTTAGTACCGGTATTAGTCGCGGCGGTGGTGGTGCTATCCCTTAGTTGTTCAAGGGTAACTGCGTGGTATCTTACAACGCCTTCGAGGCACCTCATGCTGTTGGTACTTTTCTCGATTTCTTTTTTGTGTTGTTCTATACCGTCCAGTAGAGTGGCATGATGCTTCAACACCTCCTCGAGCTTTTCATTTTGCTCCCTGGAAGCGCTTAGCATTTCGCTATGCGCCATAATCATTCTCCTCCACTTGTCCCACTGCGGTGGCTCGTCCTCTTTTGTCCCATCGGAGTCAGCATTCTGTGTTTTGGCGACCGGCTCGTTTTTATATTTGTCCAAGCCTCTTTCTCCTTCCTGAACGAAGCCGTATAATTTATCTAGTGCTCCGATAATGCCCTGTTTGATCTCTGTTTTTATATTGCGGGACATGCCTAGGAGATTCTTAGCCGCTACCAGGCTCCCCCTTGCCTCCGCAAGTCTGGTTTTCGGCCCGTCTCCTGCCCCTTTCTTGATTGTAACGGTTTTGTTAAGTGCAGGCGGTGAGCTTGCTTTATCCGTTTGTGTGTTATTTGTCGGAGGTGAGGGGCGTCCGGGTGACGTCACAGGGTTCACCGCTGGGCGGTCGAAAATTGCCCTTTTCGTTTCAAAGTTCCCCTTTGTTGACGTCATAGAAGTCGTAGTTTTGGGGGTGTTCTCTATGTACATCGCAGTTGAGTTAGAAGTACGTGCTGTTATTTGTGGAGGTGATAGATACATGTTGGGTTGCGGGTTGTCAATATTGATATAGGCCGAATGTAAATTGTTCGGCTACGTTTCTTAATTAATTATTTATGATTTTATATAATAATAAAATTGGTCTGTAAAATGTTTATGTATAGTTTCAATAAAAAATGTATATATATGATAAAAATTCAATAAAATAGATAGATAAAATTTGGGTGTAGAAGGCCCTTGTCCACTGTAAATGTATAAGTGATATTGTTAGTAAGATGTTATAATTTTCTAACTATTATCAAGTAGTTGTTTCGAACCGTGTCGGCCACCAGTCAGTGACGACACAGAATTCTTCGTTGTCAAAACAACGAGAAACTGTTGCCGCCGATGAGCAGCAGTCCCCCCGGCCCGGTCACAAGACTTAACTTAACTTTATAAATTTATATTTGTGCTTGAGTCAATTATTTATGTAGTGAAATCAATTTCCAAATGTTAAGAGAGCTGTATAAGGGCCCCTAAACGTCCAAAATTATTTTGCAAATCTTATAAACAATATGTGTGTCACTTATGTACTACGAGCAATAATTAGTAGGTGGCGACGTCTATCGTTCCAACTGTATAAAAGTGTATAAATTATTTTACTAAAGTAGAGTTGATTTTAATATATAACTTGTATATGAGTTATGAATTTTTGAAAACTTTAGGAATTTATTGTGAGAGTTTCAGGCGTCGCAGCGAAAAACCAATTATTGGTCAATGACCAGTCAAAAATACGCAAATTTATAATATTATAAAAATTTTTCAAAATTTTTCCAACCTCTGTCCCGTCTTCTATATATACACTACACGTTAGTCGTCTCGTCTAGTAAATGAATAAAGGGTGGGCTTGGGCGCTCAAGAAATCCGGGAGCGACGCGCAGTATGCCCGCGTGTGGGGGTGTCTAAAAATCCGCCTCGTCACGGGCTACGCGGTCAGCTAAAAAACCGGACCTGGTTCGGTACAAAAATCTCCGGAAAACCGCTGAAAACTGTTAAGATTTCGAAAAAATTCCCGATTTTTCAAAGGGATAAGCTTAAAATAAGGAAACTGTGCGGCCGATCGGGATGCTGTTGGTGGCGTTTGAAAGAGGGATAAATTCCGCACTCTGGATGGATGTCAGCACCGCCGTCAGTTGGGGGTTCACTTCACCAGGTGAGTATGAAAACTATTGTAACTATACTTTTTATTAAATACTAATAATGTTTCTTTTATATGTGTTCCTGACTCGCAGGTCGTCCGGAAATGTCAAAATATTGTATAAACTAGTTGGCTATATCGATTTTGATAAAATTCAATTGAAAAACAGTCGAGTTTGTTGAAAAATTTAAAAAATTGCGTATGGTTAGGTTAGGTTAGGTTTTTTTTTTTTTTTTTTTTTTTTTTTTTTTTTATCCGGGTGCCAGACCCGGCCCGTGACTAGCCCCTAACATGATCAGGGATTTCATGTGGTGGAAAATGATCACACAGAGATTTTATTTTCGTTAAAAAATTTACAATTTTTGTTATACAACTGTCTATGCTTATTTCTACTATAGGTCTTATCTTTATTAACAATTTTTTCTTATATTAGTGTTTGCCTTGCCTTATCACAGTTCTTAAGTGATTTACATAGTCTGCTTTAATGTACATTCAATTTATGCTTAGTATGACATACTCATACAAGATCTTTATGCCAGGTTTGTGTACTTTGTAGTGTAGCTTTGTAATGTTTACATGTTTTGAGTGATTGCTATATTGGTGTACTTGTAGTATTTATTAATATTCTGTGTGTATATTACTGTTAATGTGTATAATTATTGTTCTATATTATTTAGCTATTTCATTAGGTGCTTTATCATGTACTTGGTTTAATTATTTATTTTATTATAACAAAACAAATTATTAACTATGAGGCTACCTTAATTCCTTGCATTATGTATATTGCTTTGTGCTGACTTGCAAATAATATAATTATGTATATGTATGGTTGTGTACTAGTTATTTGTGTTAACTCTTAGGTTTGAGTTGTTGTGTTATTATGTTGTCTTTTTTTTGTTATTCTAATTACAATTCATTATGTATGTACATAAAATTATAATTAGCGTTAGTGTTATTAGTGGTTCTTGGTTCGGGTAGTGTATGGCGTGGTTATGTGAGTTGTTTATTATGTGTGCATAGCTTGTTGTAGTGTTATCATGTTGTATATGTTGAAGATTAGAGCTGTGGTTAATGTAAGTGCAATTGTTAGATAAAGTTTTTTGTTCTCTTAATATAATCTGTTATGCAACAACATAACAGATTATTGTGTATTATATGTTGGGTGTGTATAATGTGTTGCTATAGCTGCTTTATGTACTGTGTATACATGTACATGGGTTACATGCTCGCGTGGTGCAATCATTGCACCAGCGCACATGCTCACGCACTATGCTTATGTATGTGTTTCTATGTGATGCTTGGTTGGATATGAGTCTTTGGTGATTGTGTATTTGTGTGTGTGTATATTATATTATGTTTTTGTTGATAAATGTATAATTGATTGGTGTTTGTGATAGGATAGTTTATGTGGTTGTATAGGATTGCCGTGATGGGTGGATTTATTAAGTTAGTGTATTGACGTGTTTACTGTTGTGTATTGGTTTGTATTTTGTTGTAGATAGAGTTTTAGTATTTTATGATGTATTGTAGGTAATAGTGTCTATGTGAGGTTGGTTCTGTCGCATACGTAGTATTTTGATGTACATTACTACGTTAGTCAAGGTCTAACTATATGCTACTGATTCTCTTGCGAGAGCGTCCGCTCTGGCTCTTATTGGGCACTCAGTGCCGAACACGTCATGATTTATCTGGGGCAGTTTTGCTTTCACGCAATTTTGACAGCTTGTCCTGTGGGTGCACTCTTTTCTCATATGTCCGGGTTGGCCACATTTAGTGCAGCGGTCTTCTTCTTGTGCGGTACAACTTTTGCGCCCATGGCCATACCCTAAACAACGCATGCACTGTATGAGGGGCGTTTGATCTTGCACCCTCACACACTGCACGTCGACGAAGAGTCTGCCAGCCGAGGTAAGTCTCTGCCAGAGGTTCGGCGATACCTGGAGGACGGCATGGCACTCATCAGGATGCCTTGCCCTCCTCCGGTACCTCTCCACCACAGTGACCTCCTCGGCCGACAGTCCCTCCACCAACTCGGCGTTTTGCTGGGTTACCGCTATTTTAATCTCTTCCTCAGTGACGGTCCGGCACAGGTTCTTCAGAACCACTAATGGATTTGCGAACTTCGCCTCCTCGACTTTTAATTTGTCATTTACGGTTAACTTTCCTACTACCTGCTCGATCTCGCTCTTGGTGGCGCATGTGAGGACAATCCTAGGTCCCCTCACGCGCCTCATCTTCTGGATCTGCAGTTTGTTTTCTTTGGCCTTTAATGTATCCCTAATTTCCTTTTCCAGGACGTCGCTTGGGCTTATGTCTACGGTTGACACCATTATTGCGTGCGACTTTTTTGGTGGTTGTGGCCTTGGTTGGGCCACCATTTCTGCGTAGGTACGCGGCCCGCAACTGACTTCGCCGACCTGTTTGCTAATCTCCTGAGTAGCACACTTTAGTTCTCTTAACTCCTGCAGGAGACCAGCGTCGGTTTCTGTTACGGGGGTGGTAAAGGTGTCTTTGCACTTTTCCAGGGTAACCGCGTGGTATCTCACGACCCCCTCCAGGCATCTCATCGCATCAGCATTTTCTTTTATCTGGTGCCTGTGCTGTTCCAGGCCGTCGAGGAGTGTAGCGTGTTCTTTGAGGGCCTTCTCGAGCCTCTCATTCATCTCCGTGTTCTCGGTAATAATATCGCTGTGTGCCCTAATCATGGTTTTCCACCTCTCCAGTTGTGGTATGTCGTCTGTTTCTTTTACGGCAACCTCAGGTTTTGGAGACTCGCCTTTATCTTCTACGACATCCTCAGGTCGTGTCTCATGGTGCCCTGTCTTGTACTCCGCGAGTTCCGTTTCCCCTTCTTGGATGCACAGGACTAGTTTGTCAATAACGTCAATGACCCCGTTCTTCACCTCTGTCTTTAAATTTCTAGACATGCCCAGAAGGATCTTGGCTTTTTTCACGGCGTGTTTTGCCATCATAAGTCTAGTGGTGGAGACTACTGGGGGAGATGAGTTTTGGGGGGAAGACGGTTGGTCAATGACTACTGTGCGATTAAGGGCTGCCCTATTTGCATCAAATACCCCTTTTTTCGCTAAAGCTGAGGTCGTAGCCTTAGGGGTGTTCTCGATGAACATGGTGGTTGAGTTCATCGGACATGGGGCTTTTTCATTGGGGGACTTAGACGTCTCATTCGAGCGCCTGTCTGGGGGTGGAGACCTGTACATAATGGGGTCTGCGGGTGTCAATAATCGTATCCGAGTGTAAAGGATTCGGTACTGTCAATTTTGTATATGAGTTAATCAATATTGTGTATATGCTGATTGATTTGATTTGTGTTTTCAGACTTTGGGTGTATAGTGCCCTGGTCTTTTGCTAGTCAAAATGTTTCAATTTAATACTAAAGTAATGTATAAAGTGGATAATAAAGTAAAATAAACTAATATAAAATAAAATAATAATTTAGGGTATATGCCCAGAGTCTTAAATCTAAATATTTACAATGGGTGTAAAATTCCCAATGGTCTAAAAATCTAAAGCAGGGTGTAAAAATCCTGTGTCCTAATATTAAACTTAAAATTAAAGATTGTCAACTACAATAAAATATCTCCGCCAGTAATGTCTTACGGTTCCAAAGTCAATTATTGGCTCTCCCACAAGCCCCCAGGCTGCGGCACAAAATGACTTATTGCAAAGGCAACGATCAATTGTCGCCGCCGGCCCAAAGACTCAGCGGGGGAAGCGCAAGTTAAAATATACACAAGAAAAAATTTTTTACAATTTTAAAACAAAATTTTTGTTTCATAAGTCCTTATCTTCTGAGTATAGCGGTCGCGGCCTGCGGCGGAGATCGACTCAGCGTGTACAGAGAACGTCCCTTACCAAAAAGAAGAAAAAAGAAGAAGAAAGAAGAAAAAGAAGAAGAAGAAGGTAGAAGAAGAAGAGCCAGAAGTAAGGTGATGACAGTTTCAGGTGAAGCTCCCCGTGCGCTTGACAGGAGAGGAAACCGCAAGTCTCTACGACCAATAGTTCTCGAGTTACAGCAGTTCGAAAATCACACCCAGACACCCCCAACACCTCCAGGGAATTTTCGAAAGCCGATAACTTCGGCCCTATTGGTCGGAGGAAGTTCCGGTTTGAACTATGGGGCTTCCCCTCGTGCCCCGCACACGCCGGCACCGTCTACCGAAATCAAAATTTTGTGGGGTGCTATCCCCTCCTAACCCCAGTGGGTCGATTCTCCTCCACCCGGGACCCACAACACAGGAAACCGCGACGCGCTAGCTTAATATGCGGCGGAGTTACGGCCACTTGAAGCCTTTCAAGATGGCCGCCGGCTATAACTTTGACCGGAGATATCTCCGGATCTATCAGACGCAGAGAGACCGCGGTTGGACTTACAGGTGTGGACTTGGGAGCTCTACCAAATGAAATTATAAAAACACAACCAAAAATTTTTACCCCCAATTTGAAAAAATCTAAGTCCCCCCAATTCCAAACTCCCCCCTTAATCCACCTGCAAAATCTCCGCGCTCTACGCTAGATATCTCCGGAGATATGGCCTCCTGAAAAAATTCAAGATGGCCGCCCAACTGTCAAAGTCGAACTTTGACGGTATATATCTCGGCAAATACACGCCGCAGGAGGATGCGGTTTTCAGTATAATTAATAACACTACCAGGGCTACCTGTTTGAGTGGTAAAAACGCATAAATAAAAATTATTGCCCAATTGGGCAATTGGCTATCTAAGCTGATAGACAATCACCAGCCCCTGTGTTGGCCGAAAACCACAACTCTCTACGACGTATAATCCCGGAGATATTCTGAAAACAAAATTTTTACACAAAGTCCCCGACTCACCCAACACCCCCCGGATTTTAAAAATCTGTTGTTTTTGGCCCTAGACCACCCGAGTTTGGGCTCAGGGTGTGCCAAAAGGTCACCTAGAGCCAATCCCGGTGAGTACTTAATTTAATAACTATTATTTAATGAATTATTTACAAAAAACACTTAAAATTCTCTAACTCCTAAACTATTTAGCCTAAAAATCTGCAAAAAGTTTTAAAATTTTCTATAAATAGTGCACTATCCTACGATATTGTCTAATAAATTTTTTGAATTTTCTGGCTGCACAATTTTTGAAGAAAACCGAAATTTTTGGTTTTCCGGCAGCAGCTCCTCGGCTATGCGCTCCAGGGATTTCTTCTTTGGTATGTTTGTAGAGGGAATGAGAGCGCAAGCAACAGCGCAAAAACCAGAATTATAGACCGGTATACGGCTGAGTTATAAGGGGTCAAAGTTTGGAACTTTAATTGATTATATATAAAAAACTATACAATGAAAAATTTTTCTTTTTCCAGAAAAATGGTCCAGGTACTTGCCCGCATAGGTCGCAAAAATTTCAGCCTCCTGGGTACAGTATTTCACTGACCTCGTGGTGACGCGCAGGTGTTGAAAAACTTGTTTTTCTCCACTTTTCACCAGGTTGCGCTGCTCCGATTTCCGTGAAAAAACCGCCAGCGGGTGCGGGCCGACGAGGCCTACACGGCGATAAAAGAAAATCGCGTGGAGGCACCTAGGCTGAAGCACAATTTTGAAAAAACTTCACAAATTTCCACCACTTAACCTTTAAAATTGCACTTAATCCTTTATATCTTTTTGGGGTTTTCACGGAAAATCACTTGCGATATATCGGCGTATGCGCCTCGCCAGCGCGCAACTTTTGGTGTATAACACGTCACTATAACTCGAGAAAAACCCGGTAAAAGGAATTTTTAAACGCGGAGCTGAGTTGAAAAAGCTGCTGACTGAAGCGCGGTCAGCGGGGGACTGGAGGTTAGGTTAGGTTAGGTTAGTTTTTTTTTTTTTTTTTTTTTTAGATTGTTAGTTAGTTCCACAGACTTAGTGCCCGTGCCGTTTTTATGTTTACATATTGTTTTTAGGTTGATTCTATATAATTATAGGTTGCTTGAAGTGACTTTAAGTACACTTGGTGTTACAAAGTGATTTTACATTCACATAAAATATTCATAAATAGAAAGTGGCTTGTTAATTGAAGTTAGTGTAAGATTTATATAATTTATAAGTTAGTAAATTGAATTAGATTGAATTAAAATTAAATTGAATTACATTGAATTAAATTGAATTCTAAATTGAATTGAATTAGATTAATTGAATTGAATTGAATTAATTGAATTTAATCGAGATAAATTTATTGATGTTCTTAATCTTCTCTTCTGTGATGAAGATGTCCAATTGTGGTTTTCAGTGCGCTGGTGTTTTGGGCTGTTTGGTTGTTTCTTAGCCCTGCGCATATGGTTGGTTGATTTGTTTGTCTCGGTCATCTATTTGCGCTTATGTTGAGGGTTTGGTTATTGTGTAACCCTGCGCTGATGATTGGTTTAATGTGGTCGTCTAGTTCTTATGATTAGATTTGGGTTGGTCGTCTGATGCGCTGATGTTAAGGGTTTTCCTGTATACCCTGCGCTGATTGTTTAGGTTGTTCAAGGAATGTTATGTCTTGCGCTAATATGTTGTTGGTTGGTTTGTGCCTTTCGCTACATGGTAAGTGTGGCTCTGCGCTCATGATTTTTAGCTTGTTGTTGTTACGCCTGTAGAGAGTCCAAGTTCTTCCATGACTCTCGCGTCTCTATGTTTTATTGCCATCCGTTTGATGTAGTCCAGTACAGTACTGGGATCCTGATCAATTGACTTCCTCATGAGGTTCCATATGGCATCTTCACGGGTGTCGGTGTAGTAAGTGCAGGATCTAGTATGCCTGGAGATGGCTACTGTGGCGTGTTGGACACTATTGTGTATCTTTTGCACCGTGTCTTTTGTCTGGATTATGATGACGTGTGGTGCGCCGAGTCCCTGGGCCTCGTGGATGGTTCGCAATTCAGAGCCCTCGCCTGAGCCGTATCCTCTTTCTTTGAGACTCTGTTTCTCTGACTGGGTGTGCGTCAGGTATAATGTCTCTGGGAGGTCTGATGGTATTACGGCGTCAGTGTATGGTCTTATTTCCAGGGATTTTATGATTTTGTTGGACGAGTATATGCCGTTGTAAAGCTCTTGAAGGGCATACGCTGTGTCCATGGGGCATCTGTGCGTGCACAATAGTTCTTGCGTGTCTGATAGGTTGCCTGCAGGTTTGTCATGTAAAAGTGTGAAGAGGTTGTCTCGGTCCAGGTATGGAATCTGGTTTGTGTCTCCGATGAGGAGAAGCTCCTTGGCCTTAACGGTGCGCATCAGGAAAACTAGGGAGCCGAAGTGGTTGATGAGTGCTTCGTCAATGATTAGCCGACTTAGCACTGTAGTTTTTCCTGTTCTGACTCCGTTTGTAAGCGCCGATGCCACCGTGTATACATTCCTGGCCGCCTTCTCCCCCATACGCTGGCTAATTCTCTTCTTCAGGTCGTCCTTCGCTTTAAGCAGAGATGTTAGGACGACATCACTTTTTGGGTTGAAATTGTTCACGATCCAGGTGGATTTACCGCAGCCTGGGACCCCATTGACTAAGGTGATTTTGTCTGGTAAGTCCCATGTGGTGCACTTTTCTGATTCCTGGATTCGGTGCAATATTTTTTCGTTCAACCATATTTCTGTAAATTTGGCAGTTATGACGATGGGGTCATCTGCCGGTGTGTGGAATGTTGTTCTACCGATTTCCTTCGTGGTTTCCTCGTCGATGCTCACGAAGCCTGCGGTGGCACTGAACGCAGCCATATGGGTTGAGATGGGTTTACCCGCTATGACTTCGCCCGTGTGGTTGTTATATACTGTGGCCTCCTCTTCCTCGAGTAAGACTTTCAGCAGCCCTTGGTTTTGGTAGTTATAGGCTTCTAGTATTTTGCTGGCAGTCCGGGCCTTGATGATTATGGTCCCTTCAAGGATGGCCTTGAATTCAAGGAAGGCGTTTATATAGAGGTCCAGTGATGTGTTCACCGGTCGGTAGTTTGGTGCTTTAATTATTCCTTTTTGCACGTTAGTGTCCTGCAGTTGGTGTTGTTCTGTAATTGGGATGGGGTCTTCTCTAGTGAAGGCCCCCAAAGCGGTTGCAAGGCGCGCAGAGTTGGCTTCCATAGGGTGTGTTTTGGTAATGTTCTTGAGTAGCGGTTTAAGCAGTAGTTTGGAGGTTAGCGGGGCTAGCTCAGGTAGGTTTTCCTCGCTTGGGTTGGTTATGGAGGTTTCGTCATCTATATTTGTCGCGGAGTATGTTGTAGATGTTTCTGGGGGAGCCAGAAGAAAGCTCAGATCTTGGCCTCTATTTTCATAAGTAATAATATGATGGTATTTCGAGGCCATTATACACCCCATATAGTCCGCGACTTCTCCTCTGTCGAAACCCACTCTCATTGCGTCCACGCTGATGATTCTGGGGACGGTGTTAGCGGTTTCTTCACAATCCTTTGCTATGCCTTGAAGAAAAGCGCTAGCCTGCGCAAATTGGGTCAAATTGGCCTGTCTTCCGAAAGCGAGGATGATCTTGTTTTTGGCTCGTATTATGCGGCACGTGGAGTTGCCTATCTGGATTGCACTGTAGGTGTTATATCTAGAGAACTTGATGGAGTCTCTAGTGGTGCTTCCTTTCAATAGAGCTGCGAGTCCAGGTGATATAGTGACTCTGTTTTTACCGTCCACGTGGCAATACGCTATGCCCAATCTCTCTGTATTCGTTGACATGAATAAGGCCACTGGGCGTGTTCTTATGCCCGATGTTCCCGTTTCGCCGCTCTCAAGTATTTTGTGTTTTGCGGTGGCTTGAATTGGTGGTGGTTTCCCTGTTGTTGATGTTGGTATCGATGATATCGGTGGCAGTGCTGGAGTTATGGTATTCTGCCTTTGTGTATGGGCACTGAGTGACGTACTGTTTCTTAGTGAGGCCTTACGCATGATTTCTTCAACGTAGGCTAGAAAGATAGGTCTTACTTCGTCGTCACTCATGGTTTTTTGTAGTTCTTGTCTGCTAATGTTTTGTCCTGTTTCAATTTCGACCTCGGTCCGCTCAGCCAAATAACGAGGGCAGTCGTAGATTATGTGCCATATGTCTTCTTCGGTTTGGTCATCGCATTCGCAGCTGGGGTTGTCCTTGAGCTTAAAGCGATGTAAGTATGCTGCGAAGCCTCCATGACCTGTGAGCGCCTGCACCAGGGTTGGTGTCATTTTTGTAGATCTCACCAGACGGTAGGTGTTGTTAACGTCCGGGAGAAATTCTTTAGTGACTTCCCCTGTTGTGGAGGCTGCATACCGGTCCTGCCATACTTTCACAGTTTCCTTGCGGATCCTTTCTTTGACGTATGACAGGGGCACTTTGTCGTAGGATATGGCGGGTGTTGTTGCCAGAGCTGCCTTCTTTGCCAGTTCGTCAGCCCGTTCGTTGCCGGTGGTGCCGACGTGCGCTCTCAGCCAGTAAAGCCTTATTGTTCTCCCTTGTGCTCGGATTTCTTCCAAATTTTTCCTGATTATGTAGGTTAGAGGCGTGATGTTGTTTGGATTTTTGAGTAAGTCTAGCGAAGATCTTGAGTCGCTGAGTATGTCGACTGATACAGTATCGCTACTCTTAAACTTCTCAATGGCTCTATATAGTGCATACATTTCAGATTGGAAGACCGTACAGTAGGGTTCCAGGCTGAACAACGAGTAATGGACTTCCTGGTCTCCTTCCCACCAAGTTAGGGCAGCACCTGTTTTCCCTTCGATTTTGCTGCCATCCGTATATATTTGGGGTCCGGATACTTGGTGGTCTGTGTTGGTTTCGGAGTCCGCTTTCTCGAGGAGCTCGTATCTCTCTTTTCGAGCTCTTTGTTCGATGGTAAGTAATCTTGTGAGTAGCCTTTCTTGGCTTTGTATAGGCTGGCATGTTCTTGGACTCTGAGGTCGAGTGGTATTAGTCCCGTGAGCACCAGGGCTGATGTCAAGGAGACTGTTCTATAAGCTTTGCAGATTTTTAAGGCAAAGCTGCGTTGTATTGAGTTTAGTTTTTTCTTGTTTGTCTCCAGTTCGGTGGCAGGTGCCCACGCGCTGGAGGCGTAAGTAATGATTGGCTCGATGACCGCTGTATATATAGTCCTTATAACTTCTCCGTTTAGGCCCCAAGTCACCTTAGCTGCGCAGGCCAGTTGTTTGTATATGGCAGTCGCCTTTTTACTGACTGCATCCACGTGACTTGCGAAGGTTAAAGTGCTGTTGATGTGGAGCCCCAAGATCTTGATTGTTTCGACAGTTTCCACTGGCTTGCCGGACATGTTAAGTAGTATGGGGTCGAACTTTAGTTTTTTGGTTAGAACCATCGCCTGTGGCGCAAAGTTTAGTTTGTTCTGAGTTCCCCATTGCACTACCATGTTCAGTGCTCGGTTCGCCGTTTCTGCCAGACCTTCACTGGAGTGTCCGGAGAAAGTTAAAACTACGTCGTCCGCAAATGCCTGACATCTTATCCCCTCGTCTGTTAGTAGTTTTAGAAGCGAGTCTAGGATGATGTTCCAGAAGGTTGGTCCTCCTATGGAGCCTTGGACGCATCCCTTCGTGGTTGGCTTTTCGCTGGTGGTTCTAGCGTAGTTTACTATTATTTTGCGGTCTGTGAGGTAAGAGCCAATCATGTGATAGAGGTTTCTTGGGCAGTTCTTGCGTGCCAATTGGTGTTTAAGGGCTGGCCACCAGGCGTTATCGAATGCGCCCTCTATGTCCAGTGATATTACCAGCACAATTTTCTTTTCGGTGATTTCCTGCCTGATGTGCTGGGTGAGGTCATAGAGTGCGTCCTCCGTGCTGCGCTGTGGCATAAAGCCGTATTGGTTGATGGTCAAAGTCGGAAGGATGTAGTATTGGATGCGACCAATGATCATCTTTTCCAAGGTTTTGCCAAGGACCGATAGCAGGCCGATTGGTCTGTAGGATTTCGGCTGCGTGTAATCGTCCTTGCCGGGTTTCTTTATTATGACGACGTGGGCTATCTTCCATTGTGAGGGAAAGTATTTTAGTTTTAGGCATTGGTTGGATATTGCCAAAAACGTATCCCTATCTGTCCGTATAGCCTCAGTACAGATGTCGGCTGTCAATCCGTCTGGACCCGGTGCTTTCCTTGGTTTGAAAGATGTGAGCACCTTTTCGAGCTCTTCCCGTGTAAAGGGCGGGTCGTCTGGTCTTAATTGCTGTGGTGTGGCTGATGTTTGTTGCCTTAGTGATGTTTGGTAAGGTGTATCGCATTCTACAGAGTCGTCCGGATAGAAAGTTTGGGCCAGCAACTTAGCAGAGTTTTCCGGGCTGAGTGTTGTGCCGTTGTTATCTCTGAGTAAGATGTCGTCTTGTTGCTTGGCCGTTTGTCTTATTACTCTGTAGATGCCATCCCACATGCTTTCTTTCCCCTGTTTATTGCAAAATTCCTTCCAGCTTTTCGTTTGAGCTTTGTCTGCTGTCTCAGTATAGAGTTCTTTTTCTCTAAGGTATTCCTCTATTACCGTCTTTTCAAGCGGAGCGTATTTCTTTTGAGGTCCGTGAGTTCTTTTGTCCACCATGGCGGTGTCGAGTCCATTTTCCCTGGTCTTATCTTCGGTATTGTAGACTCGCACGCCTCATGTATAGCGGTGGAATAGTTAGTAATGGTGTTTTCCATGTCATGGACGTTTTCTATATCTCCGACATTTGTAGAGTTAAGGTGTTTGTTGGCTAGTTTTAGACTGAAGATTTTCCTGAAACCTTCCCAATCCGCCTTCCTGGTGATATACCTTCTCGTAGTGATTCTTGCTAAGGACTCAAGTTTCTTTTCGAGCCTTAGCGAGAAGGTGATGGCGTTGTGATCTGATGTGGTAGTGTCCCTGTCCACTCTCCAGTCTTCTATTTTACCTAGCAAAGGACTACTGCAGGTGGTGACATCAATGATGCTAGTGTACAGCTTGCCCCGTCTATTAGTTTCAAATGTCGGAGTATTTCCGTGATTTAGGACATGGAGTTCCATTTCATCCGTGAAGCTCACGAACGCTGCTCCTCTTTGATCTTCCGTAGGACTGCCCCACCATGGGCTCCAAGCGTTGGCATCGCCGCCCAGAATTATGTTTTTTGTTGGCAGTTTAGAGATTACGGTACGTAATCTGTTTAAATTGAGTTCTATGTTTTGATCACCCTCCAGGTATATGGAGATTAGAGCAATGTTTAAATCTCCGGCTCTGATTACGGCCACTGCCTCAGTATGTGATGTTAGCTGAGGGTCCTGTATTACCTCCAGGTATTGGCCAAATATGATAATGGCTGCTTTGTTTGGTTTGTCGCGGCTTAAGGTGCACTGGATGGTTTTGGTGCCCGGGTGCTCTTTTAAGTTGCCTGTTTTCCCAACGTATGGTTCTTGAACTAAGGCAATCTGCACTCCTCTATCCTTAGCCGCGCATAGCAGTTCTGCCGTGGCCAGTTTTGATCTCTGAAGGTTGGCCTGTATGATTTTTATTGTTTTAATTGGAGGATGATTTTTGTCTGTTTTCTTGGTATTTGCTGGGGTGCCCTTAGCACAGGTAGGTTATTTTAGATCTGGCTATGGCGTCCCATTTCTGTCTCTGCGGGCACTGATCTGAATGTGCCAGATGTTGGGTGTCGGGTGCATTGCTGGATGTTGATCGAGCGCTATTTATGCAGTTAATGCATTGTGGTGGTAAGTTCTTAGCTCTCCTTTCGCAATCATCCCATGAATGTTTTCCGCCGCAATAGCCACATCGGCTCTTTTCCTCCTGGCAGTGGGCTCTGGTATGGCCATAGCCCAGACAAGTAGCGCATTGTATTAGGGGGGAGTAGTCCATGACCGGTCTCTTTTGAATGCCTATATAGACACTCCCCGTTTCAATTAAGTTTTTATGTAGAATAGGTGATACTTCTAGGACCGGATGGCATATGAGGTTGTTCCTTGCCTTTTTCCTGAACCGTAGTCGGATGTAAATGTCTGACTTCGGTATATTGGCTGTAAGGTTTTTGTTCTGTGCGAGTAGTTGTGCTATGATATCCTCATCGGTATGCGTCTTTATAATATCTTTGATTATGACAAGGGGGTTGTTTTGCCTAGGGACCAACGCCTTGAGGTCCGAGTTGACCTTTATTTGGTTCTGAATAATTTGGAGGTCTTCAGCCGTACTGCACGAGAGTATTACCTTTTGGTTTCTGGCTTTTTTGACTCGGTCTACTCTGGCCCCTGTTGTTTTGGGGTTTATGGTCTTGGTTATGGCGTCTATTATTTTATCCCCAGTTTTTCCCTTATCGTTGCTAGTAATAATTAAGGTGTGTTGGTTGGTCGGTCTCTTTGTTGTTGGTTTCGGCTTCTCTTTCAGTGCTGCCGCGTAAGATTTAACGGCTGCACTTGCCTGGCCCTCAGCGTTTGCCAGTTCTGCGGCTATGCTTGTGCTGGGTTTAGTGGCCAGGTTTGTGGTGTCATCCTTGATGGTTTTAATTTCGGATGATATGGTTTTTAGACGCTCTGTAATTGGCTTTAGCTGCGTTTCTATGTTGACCGTTAGCGGCTTAAGCTGCGTCTCTATGTTGGCCGTTTGTTTTTGTGGAGCTGACTTTATTGCCTCCTTTAGATCAGTGGATAGTGCCGAGATGGCTTCTTTCACTTCTGATGTATTAATGGTCCCACTGGGGCTCTTGGAGGTGATATCTAAATGGGTCAGGGTTTCGGCAGTCGAAATGGTGTTTCTGAGGATGTCCTTCGCTGTATCCTGTAATCTATTTTGGCCTTTTTGGATAATCTCGGCCGTGCTTTGCAGGTTTTTTATTAGAGTTTGCAATCTGTCTTGGTTTTTAGTAATTGTTGTTGTTTGCTCCGGCGCATCTCGTTTTGCGGTGTTGGAGTTTAGGAGCTTTTCTAATTTTTGATCATGATTTGCCATCTTGTGTGAAATCTCCTTTATCTGTTGGTGGGGGGTGACTGTTTCGAACTCCAGCCATTTTTTGATGTTTTGGGTCTCTTTTAAGTTGTCCTGGAGTCCCTTGTCTGTGGAAGCTAGCAGGCCCATGGTTTTGCTTGAGAGCTCAGTGAGTAATTTGTTGTGTGCTCTCTCGACACGCATTAACTCTTGAGCGTGCCTTGCTCGCTCTTTTTCCAGGCTATTGATGTGACGGGCCCTGGAGTCCGAGAGGGAGAGCACTATCTCATATAGCGATTGAATGCACTCCTGCGCTGTTTGCTTGTTCTCTCTTTTCATGTTTCCCGCCCCTTCCAGAGCCTCTTTGCCGGTGAGGAGAAGTTCATTTGCTGCCCTGGTTGCCTCATCCATGTGGGTGCCAAGCCTTCTGTTTGTTGTTAAAAGTAGGCTCGGCCTGCCGCTGATTGATGTCTCGGAGCAGACAGTGGAGGTCTCAGAGGCATCTTCGTCTGAGGGGATGGTGCGCGGTGAGATGTTTTGTGCTGACCACGATTGAACCTTGCCTGTCTGTGGTGATGTGGCGGGCTCGATGAGGGCCGATGTTCCCGGTGTGGGTTCGCTGGCCGGTGAAGTTATTAAAAGCGAGGCCTTTTTTAATACCTTTTCTCTCAGACTGGCTTTCACTCTGGTTGACAGGTTGGAGAGTGATGGCGATTTAGTTTTCTTAAGCTGGCTCTTGAATGAAGACATCCTTATTGGTCTTACTGACTGCCTTTCTCAATTTCTCAGTGTATGTTTTATATCTTTTTGTGTCGGTTGGTGGTTGTTAAGAGAATTTGCCTCTTTTTTGCCTTGGAGGTTGGGGTGGGTGGGGATTATTGGTTAATAATTGGAAAAAGGGGGGGATGAGGGGTGTGTTGTGTCTTGAGGTGTGTGTATCTATGTGTGAGGAAGACTGGAAATCAGTTGAGAGTGTGATTGATATTTAATTTGTTGGTGAGGTCGGGAGGGCCGAGGCGTTACCGGGAGCGTGGTGTTGGGTGGGGCCGGTTTGAGTCGTTACTACACGATAGGGTAGGAAGTATAAACTGGAGAAAGCCTGCAAGTGACGTCTGCAAGGAATTTATGAATGTTATAGAGCGTTGTGCAGAGGAAAGCTTGGGTCTCAGCTGTGACAGGCCGAATGCGAGGGGCTACGAATGGTGGTCTCCCGCCTTGGATTCCACGAGAAAGGAGACCAACAAGTTGCGAAAGGAATGGCAGAGTTCCAGAAAAAGAGGTCCGGGGCATCTAGAAGAGATTGCAAGATTAAGGTACCATGAATGCCGCAGGAAATATAGAGCTATGATGAGACGGGCGCAAACCGACTTTTTCAGGAGCATCGCAAACACTGGCAACGAAGACCCGTGGGGTGTGGCATATAGGCTAGCCTTGGTGAAGATACGACCCCCTCCAAATGTTGTAAGTGGTGCTCGGCTCGTAGAGGGATACGTAAGCACAACTCAAGAATCGATCTCTGCATTAATCGGCGCGCTTTGTCCCGATGACGATCCCCAAAGAGATGTCCCTTATCATCGCCAGGTACGAACCATGGCGGCATGCGCCCCATCTGGGCGGGATGCGCCCCCTCCATCTAGACAGGTTATTGAGGGTATTGTTAGTCGCCTACCGAACTCGGCTCCAGGAATCGACGGAGTAACCGCCCGCATGCTCAAACATGCGTGGCGCGTGGCTGGCTCCGAGCTGACGCGTTTATTCGGCAAGTGTATTGAGGAAGGTACTTTTCCCGATGTGTGGAAGGATGGGCGGCTGATTGTTATCCCCAAAGGTAATAGTCGACCGCTGTCTGATCCCAAAGCATATCGCCCGATCACACTTCTCTCGGTTTTGGGTAAGGTCTTGGAGAGAATATTGCTACACTGTGCTCCCAACATCTCGCGCAGCATCTCCTCCTGTCAGCACGGGTTCAAACGCGGACATTCCACCGTCACGGCTATTCGGTCCCTTCTGGACACCGTAGCTCATAGCAACTGCAAATATGTCCAGGCAGTTCTTTTGGATATTTCGGGTGCCTTTGACAACGCGTGGTGGCCCATGATTCTGCTGAAGGCCAAGAATGGGGGTTGCCCGCCGAACATCTATAGGATGCTGGTGTCCTATTTTTGCGGCCGGCGTGCCGGTTTCTTTGCTGGAGGTGAAATCGTGTGGAAACAATTAACCATGGGATGCCCGCAGGGCTCTGTATTGGGGCCCTCTCTGTGGAATCTCCTGATGGACGATCTATTTCAACTCCCTTTACCAGAGGGAGTCAAACTGATTGCGTACGCGGATGACGTAACGGTCACCATCGAGTCGAACTCTCGTGCGGGATTAGAGGCTTTGGCCTCCACGGCACTCGGACTTGTCACAGCCTGGGGATTTCGTAACAGACTGTCCTTTTCCCCTATGAAGTCATGTTCCATAACCCTAAAAGGGAAGCTGAGTGGAAGACCGCCCACAGTTAGGCTCGGTGGAGAGCCGGTAAGAAGCGTCCAATCAGCGACTGTCCTGGGTGTCGTAATTGATTCTAACTTGAGCTTCCGGCTCCACGCGCAGTCCATTGGAGAGCGTGCTGCAGCAGCGTTCGGGAAAATGTCGCGTGTCTCCGCCTCATCCTGGGGCATACGGTACGTGGGCCTTCGAATACTGTACCAGGCTATATTCGTTGCCATCATCACTTATGCGGCAGGATGTTGGTGGAGACGCACGTCCATTTACATGGTAAGGAGCGCGTTGTTAAGGACCCAGCGGCAGGCCCTTATACTAATCACAAAGGCTTACCGCTCAGTTAGTTCGGCAGCATTGCCAGTTTTGGCAGGGGTTTTTCCTGCGGACTTAGAGGTAATCCGTGCTGGTAGGATAGACGATGTAAGGTTTTCTGGCCGGGACTGCCCTAGGACGGAGAGAAGCCAAATTTCGGAGGAGCTCGTTGCTGAGTGGCAGCGAAGATGGGACGGTGAGGAGAAGGGTAGGGAGCTCCATCGGTTCTTCCCCGATGTTCGTGTTCGACTCAGATCCCCCTGGGTTGAGCCCGACTACCAGTGCTCTCAAATTTTGACAGGTCATGGCTGTTTTAGAAGGAGACTTTATGAGATGAAGCTATGTCAGAACAGCCTGTGTTACTGCGGAGAGGAGGATGAATGTCTGGATCATGTGCTATGGCGATGCCCACTGTACGATGAAATCCGCATGAAGATGTTGGACGGGATTCAACGGGTCAATCCTGGACCGATACACTATTGCGATCTTGTTAACTCCGAGGCCAACTTTCGACGGTTGAGAGACTTTTCGCACCACTGGCATAACATCAGGAGCGGGCTCGAGCTGGCGGAGAAAGGACAGGGTCCATGACGCAGTCGCCATCGTCGTGTCGTCCGTCGCAATAGCGACACCCACGCGGAACAAGCCGCCCCAGAAAGGGGAGAGGGCTCGGGCAGACAATTTGTAGGGAGTCAAGAAAGTGCACGCCCGAAAGAGCACACGCAAGTAAGGCGTGCATCTCCCGTGATTCGGTCCATATAGCCAGGATGGCTGGAGGGACCATGGGCTGGTGGAGGGGTCTGCCCGTTGGGCAGTCCGGCTGGAGAGTTCTCGGTACGGTGTCAGGACCGTCGAGGCTCTCCGGCCGGTGCTGATGGAGTGGTTGGAACGGACGCACCGGGTGCTTTCCTTCAGACTGGTGCAGGTGCTGACGGGGCACGGTTGCTTCGGGAAGTACCTGCACAAGATTGTCAGGAGGGAGAGCACACCGTCCTGCCACCACTGCAGTTGCGACGAGGACACGGCGCAGCACACGCTCGAGGAGTGTGCTGCATGGGAGGGGCATCGCCGTGAACTCGTCGCAATTATCGGTGCCGACCTGGCGCTGCCGACCATCGCGAGGGAGATGCTCGTCAGCGTCAGGAATTGGGACGCGGTCGCTGCCTTCTGTGAGGCCGTTATCTCACGGAAGGAGGCGGCGGATCGTATGCGAGTAGAGCTCCTATTCGGCGACACGTTCCGCCGCCGGCGACTCGGGCGGCGCAGGCGCGAGTATCTGCGCCTAATGCCGCCCTAGCCGAAGTCGCGGGTGATCGGACCGGGAAATTATCCGTCACCCGCAGAGTGGCTGACCGCGCGATGGCGACCGACGCACATAGGAGTATTTACTCAAAAAACCTGGACAAAAGTCGAAAACGTAAAATGTGATAAAACTTATCGTAACCATCTCTCTCTGACACCTAATTAACCGGTTTACAAGACTGTACCCTCCGCGCGCCCTTCACTTTTCGAGATTTTGTTCACAGGTAGTCGGAACTCAGTCGTCGTCTCGTGCGGTTGATTGCCTTTTTGACGCTATCGTTGTTACTATAAACTACATACGCAGTTTATGTTATTTTGTATTCATTTTGTGAGACAAAGAATATTGATATGGAAGGTGACGGTATGTACCTTTATTATTATTATTATGTTATATTAACTCTATCCTTATTATATTTTTTATGAATTATTGGAAATATATATAAAAATCAGACCTCAATTGAAAAAAATCTTTAAAAAAAAGCGTGTTTGTATATGTTCCGGGAATGTCCGAGTTGTTCTCTATCATTTTAAATTAAGTTTAAGTCTTACTTAACAGAATCGTAGAAAAAAAGTTCCGCTTTATGCCGCCATTTTTTTTACAGATATTTAAAGGATATGATATTAAATTTAATGTTTTATGTGATTTGTAATAGTTGTTTTTTTATTTGCAGGTTCTACTGATGGCTGGAAGAATATTACTAAAAGGCAGTTCATATTATATGAGACATTAAAACAATGTCCGAACAAGAAACTCGATGCAAAATTGTTATTTTTGGAACAAAAGGTGGCCGAATTGACCAAGTGTCCCGATAGTGAAATGAATCAGTTAAGACATTCTTTAAGTTATTTCAAGAGTGAATATAAGCAAAAATGGGCAGCTGCAAGTCATAAACACGAACGTTTTATAACTAAAAATGAACAATGGCTTAACAACTCAATAAAATTCGCCAATTGGTCTGTCGACAAACCAGGCCGTCCAGCAAAGGAGTTCAGTGAATCGAGTGATAGAACAAAGAGAAGAAAAACAAAAGATTTGAGAGAGCAGGTACCTGCGGAGGAGTTGACTTATGCCGCTCAGAAGACTCAACGTGCAGAAGGTAATAAAGATGTGTCTAAAATAATAAAAGATATCACGTCAACCCCGACAAGAGCATCAAAGTACCGAAAGGCAATGTCTTTGAAAACTGAGGGTAATATAACGAAGCACACACCATCTGAGGCATTAGCTATTTTCGTTGAAGGGGATTTTAGTAGAAGACAATGGGATATACTGCACAGTGCCAATAAAAACATATATCCTTGCTATTCTCTGATAATGAAAGCAAAGAAAGATTGTTATCCAGATGAACAATCAATAAGAGTAATAGAAACATGTGCGGAAGTAATCTTACAAGATTTACTCAATCATACATGTATACGTCTATGCAAATATTTAGCACCTATTTTAGAAACTTGCACAGATGAAGGAAAGGATAATTTGCTATTAATTATAAAATGGGGCTGTGATGGATCTCAACAATCACAATATAAACAGAAATTTGAAAACAGTACAGATAGTGATGCCAACATATTTCAGAGTTCCTTTGTGCCATTACGTTTACAAACGGAGACCAATGGACGAAAGAAAATTATATGGCAAAATCCAACTCCTTCCTCGCCCAGATTTTGCAGACCGATTCGTATACGTTTTATTCATGAAACAAAGGATGTCACTAAAAATGAAATGTTATGCGTGGAAAACCAGGCCAGATATTTGAATAAAACCACTATACAAACCACTAATGGGATGCTTAGTATAACACACAAACTGCTACCAACAATGGTGGACGCTAAAGTATGTAATGCGGCTACCAATACATTGTCAACTATGAGGTGTTATATTTGTGGGCTTACATCCAAAAATTTCAATAATTTAGAGAGACGAGTTGAAGTGGATCCCGAAACTTTAAAATTTGGGCTATCTTCTCCACGCAAGAATTCGATTTTTCGAATCACTGTTACATTTGTCATATAAGCTTACCATTAAAAAATGGCAAATCCGGTCAGCTGAGGACAAGAGAATTGTAAAGGAGAAAAAGGAAGAAATCCAGAATGCATTTCGTGAAGAAATGGGACTTTTGGTAGATATACCAAAAGCGGGCTTTGGAAACACTAACGATGGAAACACTTCCAGAAGATTTTTTTCGGATCCGGAAACTGCTGCCCGAATTACTGGTATTGACTATACTTTAATACACAGATTTAAAGTAATCCTCCAAACCATCTCCAGTGGCCACAGTATTGACGCAAAAAAATTTGATAGTTACGCATTTGAAACTGCTACCTTGTACGTACAGTTATATGGGTGGCATCCAATGTCACCTACTGTACATAAAATCTTAATGCTACAGTGATTTCATATTCAATACTGCCAATTGGACAGCTGTCAGAGGAAGCAGCTGAAGCCAGGAACAAGCATTTTAGACTTTACAGGCAAAATTTTTCACGAAAATTTGATAGAGTAAAATGCAATAGAGATATATTGAACCGGCTACTTCTTACCTCTGACCCACTGTTAAGTTGCAACAGGAAACAACCTCGTAAGAAAAGTAAGCCATTCTGTTCAGATACAATAAATCTTCTTCTACCTGAAGTGGGCAACGAAGAAGTTGAATGCAGTGATTTTAGTGATGAAAATCAAGAATCCGACTTAGACGAATAATACAATTTTTTCCTAACTTGCGATTATGTCTTTCTTATTAATATATTGGTTTAAAAACAGTCTCTGGTTGTTTAATTATGCATGTACACATGATATATTGCACTTAATAATTATGTCCAGGTTTTTCGAGTAAATACTCCTATGTGCGACGTCCCAGTACGTCGAGAGGTTATCCGAAAGGGTATTCCGTCGGGCCGACCACTGATGACAAGTCACATCTGCTCCGGTGGTCGGCCCAACAACGAGTGACGTGGGTACGGGTGGGTTATGGACCCGCGCGCCGCCCCGGACGGACAGGACCGCGCGTGCGCTTACCATAGCCCACCCATAAAAAAAAAAGTCCAGATAATTATGAGCGAACTGGCACTGGCTATTATATATGTTATATTTTTGTATTTCTTATGTTAACATATCTTATTACTTTTCTCAAATTTCAATAAATTGCTTAGGTGAATAAATTGACAAGTCGTCGGTGAACAACTTAATATGTAATTATTTTGTTGATTAAAACGTTAATTTATTATTATACTTACGTTATCTGAAAATTCCGCTTAAATTACTTGGATACGTCATATCTTCTTCAACGATGAAATTGAAAAATTATTAGTTGTAAATAAAACTACTTTTACGGATTATATTGCGTTTGTATTTGATTTATGATTGCCCGACGTTTCGAACACTTTGCAGCATTCATGGTCAACAACAACAAGTCTTTTCTGTATCGGGTAGATAATTATAAATGTCTGTAATAACGATTACTTGTTGGACGTGAGACACCTTAGTCCGCCCATGACCATGAATGCTGCAAAGTGTTCAAAACGTCGGGCAATCATAAATCAAATACAAAGGCGATATAATCCGTAAAAGTAGTTTTATTTACAATGTGTAGTGCTCGTGTAAACATCAGATATCATTAAATTATTAGTTTATCACATTCTGCATATAGCATCTGTGTGATGCTCTATGTTCGGATTAACAATCAACGACATCAGGCGACTAGCATTTGTTAGCTGAAACCCATAAAATACAAAATAATTTTAGTAAAGAGAAACATGGCGGGCAAAGCGTGGTTCTACAAATGTATGAAACGACATTCTAATTTAAGTGTAAGACAACCCGAAAATACATCACTGAACAGAATTAAAGGATTCAATAAAGAAAATGTATACCATTTCTTTTATTTCTTAGAGAAGATAGTGGATGAAAACGGTATAGCACCAAACAATATTTCTAATGTGGATGAAAGCGGATTTTCTACGGTGGAGAAAATGACCAAAAAATTTTAGGATTAAAGGGAAAGAAGCAGATCGGCGCCGTAACTAGTGGCGAACGAGGCTTAATACTACTGCCGTATGTTGTACTAGTATATCTGGCCAATTTGTCCCCCCAATGCTGATTTTTAAAAGGATGCGACAAAACCCAGAATTAGCAAATGGTGCTCCTTTAGGCAGTATAGTCACTGTTTCTGAAAGTGGATAAATAAACTCTTTATGGATGGACACACAACGCATTCAAAAAATATTTAAGCTCTAATTTTGGCAAAGGATAATGGAATAATCATGTGCCAGCTGCCCGATCATATTACAAATAGAATCAAACTTGATGTTTCATTCTTCAAATCATTGAGCACATATTATATTCAAAGCTGTGAAAAATGGCTGAGAACAAATCCTGGGCGACAAATAACACAATATCAAGTTGCTCAATTATTTAGAGAAGCCTATGAGAGAGCAGCAGTAATTGGAAATGTTGTGAATGGATTCAGAGCTAGTGGAATTTGGCCCATTAATAGACATATTTTCCGAGCATATGTTTGAAGTAGCTGATAATTGATAAATTTGCTTAATGCTGAAGCAATTAATTCTAGTAACGAAAGCCTATCAGTCTTACAAAATTTTACAGAACCATTTAAATACGCCTCACACGAAAATATTAAAGAAAGTTTATTACTAATAAACAACAGTGACACGATAAGACAAGCATCTAAAAAGATATTTTTGGAAAACCAAAAACTGTGAAACATCTGATGATCAACAGTTAGAACCAAACTATGCAATTAATAAAATTCTCACAACAACTCAAAAATAAATGCTTAACGAACACTTACTGCTTAGGGGAGGTGGGCCCAAAGTGGGTACCCTGCCTAAAGCGGGTATGCATTTGTATTTGCGCGCCTTTATTACTATTGGGAATGTTTGAAAGCAAATTGAATGGTTGAAAGCGTGTGCCTCGCGCGCTAGCCAATCACAGGCAGTCACCACAGTTCCATGGCGCACGCGTTTACAAGGTAAGACAATAACAAAGTTTTTTGCTGTTTTCACTAAAAATTTTTAAGTTTTCCTATTTCTGATTACTGTAAAATAGTTCATTCTATACTCTCATGTGCTATAGGTAATTATTGTGTGACATTGTGGCCTATTATTTATGACGTAACTTTGCATTTTGTGGTTACGATTTTGAGCTGAGATGTTGGTGGAAAAAAGTCATGCGCTTGTTCAAAACGGGTATGGTTAAAGCGGGTAGGGTACCCGCTTTGCCTCCTCTTAATCAGATTAATTAACAGCTTACTGCTTCCGCTGATTTGCATACTTATATTGCAGATGGTCAGTAAATACAAAAGGAAGACTGCTCAGGCGTCTTGGGATGAGAACACTATGCAACTGGCTATGGAAGAGGCTACCAAAACTTCTGTAAAAGGAGCAGCGAAAAAATATGGCATTAATTTGTCCACTTTACAGAGACACATCAGGAAAGGTTGTTCAAAAAAGAAGCTTGGACGAGTTACTACTGTTTTTACAGAAACTCAAGAATTTGAATTGGTGGAGTATTTATTTCATATGGACAGTCTGTTTTACGGGCTGACGAAAACTGATTTTTTGAAATTAGTTTTTCAATATGCCCAAATAAATAATATTACTCATACATTTAAAAACGGAATAGCCGGAGAGGATTGGTACTCAGGCTTCAAGAAGCGACATCCCAATGTAACACTGCGTCGCCCTGAACCAACATCGATCTCACGTGCCAGAGGTTTCAATCGAGCTCAAGTGGAGAGATTCTTCGATTTGCTTGAAACTGAAATCGAGAAACACAATATTGATGCAAATCGAATTTATAATGTCGACGAAACTGGTATCCAGACTACAAGTAGCAAACCACCAAGAATCCTATGCAGAACTGGAAAAAAACAGGTTGGTGTTATATCAAGTGTTGAAAGGGGCAAACTAACCACAGTGGTATGCTGCTGTAATGCCGCTGGTTCTTTCATACCACCTTTTCTTATTTTCGGCCGAAAACGTATGGTAGACAGACTTCTGGATGGCGCTCCACATGGATCAGCAGCATCTTGTACTGATAATGGCTGAATCAATGGGCCAACATTCTTGGAGTGGTTGCGGCACTTCGTAGACATAGTTAGGCCAACTTCAGAAACAAAGGCACTTTTGGTGTTGGACAACCACGAGGCCCACAAATACCTAGAAGTATTGGAGTTTGCGTCAAAACATCATGTAATTTTTGTTTCGCTTGCTCCACATACAACACATCGTATGCAGCCGTTAGATACGTGTGTTTATGGACCGTTGAAAACCTACTTTGAACAAACAGTTTCTGTATTCCAGAAAACATATATTGGACGAATTATTTCTCAATATGAGGTTGCCAGGTTGTTTGGAGAAGCATATTTAAAGGCAGCAAGCACCCAAAACGCAGTGAAAGGATTTGCTTCTACTGGCATATGGCCTACGAATCGAAATAAACTCATTTGCAAAAAAAACGGGCGGTTTTGATTTTCATTCATATTTAAAAAGATACAATACCAAAAAGGTTTCAATCGTTTGTACACGTTACTGGCCGGTTTTAAAAATGCTGTGGTATTTAAAAAAGTACGTTCTAAATTCAATTTTTCATTTGATGTTCATTTTTACAGAAAACCCCTTTTTATCCTACATTTTTGGCGCGAAGTTCCAGAAGTTAACATCGACTTTCATAACTTTTATTCAATTTTTATCGATTAATTTCATATCCTTGACTGTCAAAGCTTTATTTAATGCTGTTTGGATGTATCAAAAATGGTAGATAAAGTGGTAAAAGCTACCAAAATTATCGCGCTGCTTGAAGAGGGTTGCAGCCAATGTTTCGTGGCTAGGAGGCTAAATGTTAGTCGCTCGACAGTCCAAAGGACCTGGCAGCGATATCAGGAGACTGGTTCCGTCGAGAGAAGGCCTGGTTCTGGAAGAAAACCATGTACCCAACCACGGGATGATCGTTTTCTTGTGAGTCGCGCATTGAGAAATCGCAAATCTTCGTATGTGGATCTTAAGAACAACCTCCAAGAAGTAAGAAATGTGCATATTAGTCTATGGACGGTCAGGAGGAGGCTTCTCGCTGCCAATATACGCAGTCACCGCCCGGCCCGCGGCCCCAAATTACTCCGTGAGCACAGAGTTCACAGGCTTAGGTTCGCTAGAAATTGTGAATCATGGACTCAAGACGATTGGAATAGGGTTTTGTTCTCTGATGAAGCCAGGATATCTCTGTTCGGTGAAGATCGACGTCGGCGAGTGCTAAGAAGACAAGGAGAACGCTTTGCAGAGGCATGTTTCGAAGAAATCACACCTTATGGTGGGGGCTCTGTTATGTTTTGGGCAGGAATAAATTCAATGGATCGTACAGAGTTAGTCTTCATTGAAAACGGCTCACTGACTGGGCATCGATACATAACGGAAGTTCTAATTTCTCATGCACAACCCGCATTGGCCGCTCTAGGTGAAGACTCGATTTTTATGGACGACAATGCTCGCGCCCACCGATCCCGCGATGTTAATGCGTATGTGCAAGAGGTCGGCATTCGTCGTTTGGATTGGCCAGCTCGAAGTCCCGACCTCAATCCCATAGAGCATGTCTGGGACGTTTTGAAACGGCGTGTGAGATCAGTACACCCGGCTCCGCAGACCATCAGAGAGCTGAAGAATGTGATTACTGCGGAGTGGGAACGTATTCCGCAAGCAAGTATCCGGGATATACTCGCTAGCATGCCCAGACGAATTCAAGCTGTGATTTTAGCTAGAGGGGGTCACACTCGATACTAAACATTTATCTGCTTTTACTTTATTAAAGAAAAACAAACAAAAAAACTTTTTTATTTTTACTTCATGAGCATATGCACTACTAGCGAATATACACTACTAGCGAGGTTTAGCATTATTTCCCATAAATTGTATCTAAATTTTATGAAATACTGATGAAAACGATTATTTTCTTATTAATTTAGCAAATTGTGTGGATAAAACTACCTATAATTATCAAACAAAGAAATATTAACATTTGAAATGGTTCATTGCTTAGGTGCCCGTTTTTTTTGCAAATGAGTTTATATTCGACGATAACGATTACATGCCGTCCAGTTTAACTGATAAACCTGATCCTGTTTTGGTTGCAAGCAACACAGGTCTAAATGTAATCGAGTCCGAGACATCTGTCAATTTCCACAGGCTATTTGAGATTCCTGCAATTGATTGCGAGTCCACTGGTTTGGTTTACAATGTTTCACCTTCAATTTTAGACCATTTGGATAAAACGCTCTTATCTACAGCTGAGCCGATATTGCAATTTATAGATAGATCCTTGACGCCTGATAAACTTAATAATAAAAAGACTATAATAACTGAGAGTGAAGTAGTTTCAGCAATCCACGTATCTCCTATTGCCATTCGACCATTACCGAAGACTGAGCCCCCAAAAACCATAAGGAAAAGAAAAACTCAAAGAGCAGAAATTCTTACGAGCACTCCTATTAAAGACCAGCAGAGGGAAAGGCAAACTAAAAAGAAAGATTGTAAGGCAAATGTTGATACAGTTAAAAGAGATTTAAAGGAATTTAAACCGTCTACAAGTATGAAAAGACAGAAAAGAATGGTGAAAAAACACAAAATTGGACCAAACCATAATAAAAATGTAGCAATCCAGTGCAGGTGTTTAGTATGCAGCGAGCTATACAATGATCCACCTTCAGAAGATTGGATTAGATGTGATGACTGTGGATTGTGGGCTCATGAGGCTTGTACCTCTTACAGTGGCATTGGGTCTTATTACTGTGATCTTTGTCATGAAATTTAGAAACCTTACAATAAGGTTTGGTACGAGTATGAATAAGATGCATCTTAAGTTATGATTCTGGTAAAAGTGAGTGGTGAAATTTAAGCCAAAAACTGATTACTCAATTACTGCCTAAGTTGATTTGATCTCATATATTTACTTACTACCCGCTTTGCCCAATGACCCTACCTGCTTTAGGCCACTATTATGGGCAAAGCGGGTATTTGGAAGTGTTACGTTTTTTGTTAATTTTATATTAAAAGACAGTATTTGTTTCTGTTTTTTTCTTACGTACATAAGCATTGATAAATGTAGTAAGATATAAGTATTGATACAAGTGAGAAATCCAAAAATTAACTTATTTTTTATGCTGTCAACCTTAGCGTACCCTCTATGGGCCCACCTCCCCTACTTATTGTTCTTTTTTTATGGATTGACTGCCAAAGTAAGCAGACAGGTAGCATATCAATATCCTAATATAAAAACTTGCTACCTAAAATAACTGCTTCTTTTGAGGTCAATGTAATGACCGGTAAAGATTGGTTACTATCGTTCAGGCGTAAACACGATATCATCTCAGTCAAGAAATAGCCCATTACTGGCCTCGAGCCTCCTTCACGATAAGCGGGGAAATTACCCTTAGGTACGACTATACCATGCTGGTCAGACAGGTTGGTATAGTTATATTTCGAGAATACCTTCTCTTGCATAGATGTTATATGCGTATCATGTCCCTTAGTCGTTTTTTAAGGACATCCACGGGTAAGATAGGGAGTGGTGAATTTTATTCTTATTCCGTCACCACACAGACATGATATAAGCTTGAAAAAACCGGAACCTTGCAATCTTGCCAGGTCCATCTTCTTCCAATCTTGCAAGCTTCCAATGTCAGAATGTCGATTTTTTTTTTTAAATTTGAATATTTGAAGAAACGTAGTCTCGCTTTTGCGGATAGTATACAAATATTTTACTTGGATGAAATTTCTCCCATCACTGTTCAACATTATCAAAAAGTTATTGTGCCGAAAGTGAGGAAACCAATCGGGAAAGTGACAAGCGGTGAAAGGGGAGTGCTAGTAACTACTTGCTGTATAGTGAGTGCTAGTGGAAAGTTTCTGCCCCCACCCCGTAATGTTATTTCCAAGGAAGATATTTAAAAATCATATGATTAAAAATACACCGCTTGGAATTCTTGGATTGGCGACACCAACTGGCTGGATGAATTCTACAATTTTCCTAGAAATTATAACGCATTTCATCGAACATACGAACTGTTATAGATATATCTTGCACCCTTTCTCGCATACTACACACTCTTTATTGCATACTATGCATTTGTCCACCGTAAGCTATCCACTCCGTTCCCTTCACACTTCAGTCTCATCCTGACATCCACGCTAGACGGCTGTCTTAACCAAATAATAAACTTTTATTTTTTACAAATCCTTTTTGCTCGAGGCTCATAACATTTGGTGGCAGCTCAAAGGGATTGTAAAAGTCCCCGGTACGTCTCCTAGTTATATACCATATCTAACGCGAGTGTGTGTGTTCGAGTGTAAGCGCTGTCTCCATTGTGCATATATTATTGCACCGAGTTCCGGCCCGGCCCCTCAGGACGCCAGTGATCGTGAAGAAGCTCCCGAAGACCCCCTGCTGCATACTGCCCGTACTGCAGCCGGTCTTCGCTACAAGCATCACAATATATGCCCATTGTCACGCCTAACTTAGTGCTGTGACCGGTATATTCTCTTCGACGACACGACGACCCGTGGCTCATCGACACGTGCATTACGCCCACGACATCATGATCCGTCTTATCGCGCTATCCGTATTCCAGTAAGTGATTTTATATACATTTGGTCATTGCTAATTCTATTGTAATTTTACATACCAATTTAAAACGTGTTTTGTATGTTATATTTTATTATTTCTATAATTTTATCCTGTTTTAATTTGTTAAACATTAACTAATCATGGCCGAAAGATCTCAAAGTCCAAAATTTGAAAGGCCCGAAATAGGCGTCACAGATACCGAGGAAGAAGGCCAACACCCTTATCCTCCACCCTCTGGGCCTTCAACTAGATCAAAGAAAAAACCAATAACAATGAGACCAGAAATCGATTTATCGACATTACTAAAATTTATCAAGCCATACGACGGCTATAGGGAAAACTCAACTCCTTCTTAGTTAATTGCAACAACGCCTATGAACTAGCTTCCGATAGCCAAAAAGATATTCTCTTCAAATATATTCTTTGTCAACTACAAGGCAAAGCAGAGACAGCCTGCTCAATTAAAGAGTTTACCAATTGGCAACAACTCAAAGACTTCCTCAAAACCCAATTCAGTGAGAGAAAACATTATGCACATCTCCTCACTGACCTACAAGAATGCAAACAAAAATTAAACGAGAACGTAAGTCAGTATGCTTTAAGAATCGAAACATGTCTATCGCAATTATTAACAGAGATATCCATTACACACGGCCATAAAAGTAGAGAAATGATAGGCAGAACAGCAGCCATGGAGGAACTTGCCCTCCATCACTTCCAAATGGGATTGACACCCCGTATCTCCAATGTAGATAGATGTAAGCCTATTAAAACCTTAAACGAAGCTATCAATATAGCCATCTCAGAAGAAAAGATCCAGCAATCCTTGTATAAACAAGGACCAGGACCGTCTAGCATCCAACACCCACGACCAGATAGGTCGTACACGCCAAAACCTAACATTCAACCAGCATCCCGTTATCAAAGCTACCAACACCCATCAAAGACGGGATTTAACACAAAACCCAATACCAGCTTTAATCGACCTTATAACAACCTCAATAACCCAAATGTGTTTTGTAGATATTGCAAAACCTCAGGTCATACCCTAGAGCAATGTCGTAAGAGAGAATTTAATAATAACCGCTTCAACTTAGAACAATTGCAAACGCCACGTGTTCACTTTGTTTGCGATGGAACTCAAGAACCTCATAACGACGAATGTCTCCCCGAACCAACCGAGGATTACGATACCGTTCCAAAAAACGAGTAGCCGTCTCGATCTGGTGTCATACGGTACCTCATAATCAAAAAACCGGCACCGCGAACTTAAACAAATCGAAATCTACTATATCTGTGCAGCAACACAAAGTTGATCTGCCAATTCGCTCTGTATCCGTGCAGCAACACAAAGTTGAGCTGCCAAATCGCTCTGTATCCGTGCAGCAACACAAAGTTGACCTGCCAAATCGCTCTGTATCCGTGCAGCAACACAAAGTTGACCTGCCAAATCGCTCTGTATCCATGCAGCAACACAAAGTTGTTCTGCCAAATCGCTCTGTATCCGCGCAGCAACACAAAGTTGAGCTGCCAAATCGCTCTGTATCCATGCAGCAACACAAAGTTGATCTGCCAAATCGCTCTGTATCCGTGCAGCAACACAAAGTTGACCTGCCAAATCGCTCTGTATCCGTGCAGCAACACAAAGTTGATCTGCCAAATCGCTCTGTATCCGTGCAGCAACACGAAGTTGATCTGCCAAATCGCTCTGTATCCGTGCAGCAACACAAAGTTGACCTGCCAAATCGATCTGTATCCGCGCAGCGACATAATGAGGTTGACATGCCGAAACCCTCTGCATCCGACGTTTATGAAATAACAAATAATCCTGCGAAAACACTCTTACCTCATGTGCTCGTGAAATCTTCGATATCGACTACGCCACTATCCCTACTAGTCGACTCAGGTTCCTCTGTAAGTCTACTAAAACACTCATGCATAGAAACACATCCTAAACTCATAAAAGAAACCATTCAATTAAAAGGTATTGATTCAACAAAACCTATTCATACCCCAGGCTACTTCCACTTGAATATACAACTCCCTAAAACCAAAATAACACATCAATTTCATGTCATTCATGAAATACATCTACCCTACGATGGTATCATAGGATCCGACATGCTTAATAGATTTAACTGCACCATTAACTATAACGATAACCTACTACTATTTGAAAAATCATCATTAAAATTACATTTTAACGAGCCTGCCTATATAATTCCTCCTAGAACTGAAATCATTATTGAATGCTCTGTCTCAAACCCCGAAATGAAAGAAGTATTGATCCTTGATCAGAAACTCTCAGAAAATTTATTAGTCGCTAATTGTCTAGTCCAGGTCAAAGAAAATAAGCGAATAAATATATCCGTAGTGAATACATCCGAAGAACCAATTACGTTAAAATCTAATCTAAACTTAAAACTTAATCCCATCGATAATGTAAGATTCGAAACCCAATCGTATAACCTAATTAATAACATAAATGTATCCTCCAATAGCGTCCAACGTACTAAAGAAGTTTTAGAGCAACTTCGCATTTCACACCTTAATTATGAGGAACGCGAAGCACTCCTACAATTATGTTCAGATTTCTCCGACATTTTCCACCTTCCTGGAGAAAACCTTACACACACCAACGCTCTTCAGCACGACATTAAGACTAGCACAGATGTTCCAATACATACTAAATCTTATAGATTCCCAGAAATACACAAAGCCGAAGTCCGGAAACAAATTGGTAAAATGTTAGAACAAAATATCATAGAACCTTCAGATTCCCCTTGGTCATCACCTATATGGGTTGTACCAAAAAAGCTTGACGCTTCCAACGTACAGAAGTGGCGAGTAGTCATTGACTACCGCAAATTAAATGATATCACGATCGACGATACATATCCTATTCCTCAAATCACAGAAATCCTCGATCAACTCGAAAACAGCAAGTATTTCTCCACATTAGACCTGGCATCCGGATTTCACCAGATCCGGTTAAAAGACCCGGATAAACCTAAAACAGCCTTCACAATTCCTGAAGGACACTTTCAATTCAATAGAATGCCATTCGGGCTCAAAAATGCGCCTTCTACGTTCCAGAGACTTATGAATTCTGTCCTGTCGGGTCTCCAGGGTATCCGGTGCTTCGTATACCCGAATGAAATCGTCTGTTACGGATATGACCTTAAATCCAGCATTCTTCACTTATCCACGGTCTTCCAGAGAATTCGAGACTTTAACCTAAAACTACAGCCTGATAAATGTGAGTTCCTTCGACGTGAAGTCTGTTATCTTGGGCATATAATTACAGAACAAGGTGTTAAACCAAACCCAGAAAAGATCAAGGCCGTCACAGCTTTCCCAACTCCAAAGACGCCCAAAGACATAAAATCCTTCCTAGGCCTTGTTTCGTACAACCGTCGCTTTATTCCTGATTTCTCTAAGACCGCTAAGGCTCTTACCAGTTTATTGAAAAATGATGTACCATTCAAATGGGAAAATCAACAACAACTAGCCTTTGATTTATTAAAACATAAACTAACAACTGCACCGCTTCTTATCTATCCCGATTATTCTCAGCCATTTATACTCACCTGCGACGCGTCAAACTACGCTGTTGGCACCGTCCTATCCCAAGGGACTGTCGGAAAAGACCAACCCGTAGCATTTGCTTCACGCACACTAAACAAGAGTGAAGTAAATTACAGTACAACCGAAAAGGAGCTGTTAGCTATCTTATACGGATGCAAAACCTTCCGTCCTTATCTTTATGGTCGTAAATTTAGCATCATCACCGACCATAGGCCTTTAAAGTGGCTATTTAACCACAAAGATCCTAGTAGTAAACTCCAACGATGGAGACTAAAGTTAGAAGAGTTCGATTATGAGATAGTCTATCGTAAAGGCAAATTGAACTCTGCCGCAGACGCTCTGACTAGATACCCAGTGAATCCCATTTTTCCAGAGAATACCCATCTTATAAAACTGAATCCCACGAATGACACTGAAACCGAGAATATACCACAACCGTTGAGCCTACGTAACGAACCCAGTGACGAATTAGAAAGTCTTTTAGTATCCCCACCATCTGGTCTTGAGGTAGATCTTATAAATCCCGAAATTGAAAACGATGTTATGGATTATCTAAATTCAGTTCCCGATGGAACGCCTCCAGGAATGGAGTTAGAGCCTCAACCATCCACCAGTCGTTATAATCCTGAAACCTATCCTGTTGACAACTAACCTAGCCTAGAAGCTCTTCCAAGAACTTCGGCAACCACGGCAAACTTACCTTTGCCCGACGACACTTATAGTCAGTTCTTGAAATCGCCTGCGAGAACCTTTGATACATGTATATCGGAACATAATGAAAACCTCCTTAAGGGGAGTCAAAACTTAGTAATTATACCTACATCAATAGACATGGATGAATCCATACCGTATGTCACAGAAGTTCTCGACAATTGCCCGACACCTGAGCGTGAGGAGTTTTCAAGAAAAGAAAGATCTCTTCACACCTTCCTACCTCTTAAAGTCAATAATAAAACTTACCTTTTCTTATTTACAAAAGTGCATCACTTCGACGATTGTTCATATCCAGATATATTTAAGTCTTTGAAATATACGAGGGACGAAATAATGATGACCTATCCCACAGAAAACGAAGTGAGTACATCAGATTTCAAAAATCCATTCGATAAACACTCTTTTATAAAAATTTATAACATGTTCAGTTACCTATTCGACGGAACCAACGTAAAAATCCACATATACCATAATAATATTATTTACCCCGCACTAAGTGAAATCCCAAAGATTCTCAAAGAAAATCACGATATCCCAATTGCAGGACACCTAGGGTCTATTAGAATGCTAAACCGTGTTAAAGAAAGATTTTACTGGAAGAACATGCGCACTGACATCGAAACTTACATAAAGAAATGTTCGTTGTGCCAAGCTAATAAAGCTTTACGCAAAATCAATAAAGCTCCAATGGTTATCACATCCACCTCGACCTTTCCCTTCGAGACTCTCATTAGATATTGTAGGTCCTTTACCGGAATCGGGCACAGCCAAACTTAAGTACATCCTAACTATACAAGATGACCTAACGAAATTCTCTTTAGCATATCCTATCCGTAGTATTACTGCCGAAGAATCGTGTGAGTGCCTCCTTCATTTCATTTCGTTATTTGGTATACCTAAACATATACTCACTGATCAAGGCACAAACTTTACCGCAGATTTATTTAAAACAACATGCGACTTCTTAAAAGTTAAACAGTTATGGAGCAGCCCTTACCATCCGCAAACTCAAGGTGCTCTAGAGAGGTCTCATTCCACTCTTAAAGAATACCTAAAGTCATACGGCAATGAAAACCAAGACAACTGGCCGCGGTATGTATACACCGCCATGTTGGCGTACAACTCCGCCATACACACGACTACACATTACTCACCATTCGAGTTACTATTTGGACACAAGTCCCATATTCCAGACTCAATTTACGAAGATAACTCAAGTACTACTTATCCGGAATACGTAAAGATGTTGCAACATAAAATGAAACACACACGTGACAAAGCCAGAGAGTTTATACAACAATCCAAACTCAACTCCAAAAATTATTACGATTCCCATACTCGCCCCACAACATACAAAGTTGGTGACTACGTTTTACTAAAAAATCATCTCAGGCTACGTAAAGCCTTATCACCCGTGTGGAAAGGCCCTTATAAAGTAGTCAAGGTCCACGGTAACCACACCTTATCACTACTCATAAATAGGCGTCATGTGAAACATCATTTAGATGAGGTTAAACACGTGGACGTATAATGAAACCATTTACATATTCACATAGTGTATACACACATACACATTTTTACCCATAGTTATATTAAGTTTACATATTTTTAGATAAGTATACTATACACCTTTTATAATTTAGTTTTACATTTTTATTTCATTTTATACACACTTTATTTTTTTTTAATAATAGATAATAAGTACACAAAAGGTAGGGTTATCTACATTACGTATATTTACATATTGGTACCCATAACTACATACAGCATAGCACTTAATACAATATATCTCAATGCCTCGTTTCATTACAGCATACTGGTCCATGCTCACCCGGAATTCATTCAACAAATCAACACAAGCCCCGGTATATATTTTGATCCAATTGGTGAACTCAAAATTCGTGCGAGCTACTTAGATATAGTAACTCCGTTAGATATCTCGTACATTGAACCCCACATTAAAAACATTAACTCCGTATTAGGCACAATACGTTTCATATGTAACCAAATTCACATTGAAACCTCAAATAATTTAGAATGCCATAACATATTAGAACCCTTATCAGTAAGATACCGAGATATCGTATCTGAGTATTCGGCTATTTCTCATTTAGTTGACAGAAGGCTTAAAAGAGGGGCATGGGTAGGAGGCACTGGCACTCTCTCCAAAACGATATTTGGAACCTTAGACGAGGATGACGCCGTTAAATATGACAACGCCATCCAAAATCTTCAAGATAACGAAAAAAGACTGGGCTCATTAATTAAAGAAAATATTTTAATAACTTCATCAGTTTTGGCAAAAATTAACGCAACATTACATGGAATAAAAATTAATGAGGCCAGCCCTAATCAAGCTATCGACGATTTCTAGGTAAAATTTAAAAACATTACCATAATATCCAATGAATTGAACATAAGGTTATATAACATTAACTCGATCTTAAATAGTTTAGAAGCATCCATTCTCACCATATCATTCCAGATAGAAGACATAACAAATGCTATCATATTGTGCAGCCAAAACATTCTACACCCGGCCGTATTATCTCCTATACCAGCTATACTCTAAGTGTGTTCCGCGGAACCCTAGGGTTCCGTGATACCTCTGTCGGGGTTCCGCAAGAATTTAGAAATAAAAAAATCAAAACACCTCTCTCTGGTCGCTCCGCGGCTGTGCGGACTCCGCGGCCGCGCGGAGACAAAACGCTATGAATGTTATTTATTTATTTATTTGTATTTGTATAAGCTTGTGTTACATTAGCTGGTACAATATCTCATAAGTTTGGTCTCAACAATTTTATACTTGTACAACGCGTTCGCTCTAAGTTTGCCGGTCTGTGGAATGCGCGTACCCTCCCCCACGTGACAACAAAACTTATAATGTGTCATAGTTTTACCCAAATATCTAACGTACACAATTTTTATTGTTACAATTAAATAAAAAATTTCGAACGTCATAGAAAGAAAGAAAGAAAGAAAGAAAATACTTTTATTACCACCGTCTCGACACACAACAACAAAGCAGCAATATTAAACACAGTTAATACTTATCTAAAATCCGTTGGCAATTGCATGTGTCGTGACCGTGTCAACGAGGCGTACACTCAGCATAATGCTGCGTTATGAGGACACAACACAGCGCTGGTTTTCAGTGTCAACCTCAAGTGACTTACGGGGTACAATTATATAACAACTTTACTTAACTAATGTATGAAGGCAAAATGTTAATAATAATAAAAAGTGAATAGTAGTAGTCGTATACAATATCAAATAAAATTATAGTAATATAAGTTAATTGTTATGTATATAATATATATATGTATATAATATATATATATACATATATATATATAAATACCTAAATAATACATCCTATTCAATATAAATAGACATATAATACAATGCAATATGATACGTATTAATAATCTGCACAAGTGCACATATAAATGTACATCAAAATTGAGTAAAGAAGGAAGTGTATTGGTGTATAAAGGTAATGTTGTTCATATCACATATAAGTAACATCCGATTTCTGTTCATAAAGTAATAGTCTTTTTATGTGAAATCTGAAAGTACCTTTTGTTTTTATGGATCTTAAAGGAGGGTCTAAGCCGTTCCAACAGTGCGTAGCTGCATATTTGAAACACCATCTGAATGCTGCAGTATTGTGTTCTGGAATTAATAGTGGCTTTGAAATCGCACGAATAGCATGGCTGCAGTGATTCCGTTTCCAAATCAATTTTCTATACAAATAATTTGGTTTTTTAGTTTTTATAATTTCGAACACATAATTTACTAGATGTAGCTTACGTCGTTTATCCATCTTTAATACGTTATTTTGAACCAAAAAAGGTGTAACATGACTACGTCGCGGAATACGGTAACAAAAACGAGCGCAGGCATTCTGCACACGCTGAATAAGGCGCTCCGTGCGTGATAAAAGACATGGTCCATATACTAAATCGCAGTAGTTAAATTTTGATAAAACTAGACTCTCAGTCAACATTTTCCTCATAGGTATACTTAAAAACTGCCTTAGTCTGTATAAAACTTTCAGTCTGTAAAAACAAGATTTCACTAGGCTTTTTATATAAGCTTCAAAACGGAGGTCTGGATCGATGATTAGGCCTAAATTACGAGCAGTTTCGACTCTTTCTATATTTTCACCCATAATTTTGACCTGTGGGCCTACTGATAAAATTGTTTTAACCTGGTTTTTGCTACCCATGACTAAAAACTTAGATTTTTCATGGTTAAGCACTAAGCAGTTATTCTCAGACCAAAAAGCCACTTTGTCTAATTGCGCATTTAATGAATTCACAGCTGCGACTGTATTACTGGGCTCAAAAGAATGGTATAACTGGGTGTCATCAGCATATATGTGATACCTAAATTCACTCAGACATTCAATCACATCGGCACTATATAATATATACAAAAGTGGGCCGAGGAGCGATCCCTGCGGAAAGCCCCTGGTGACAGGACGAAAGGAGGAGAGTACCATTGAACCATTTTCACCGCGTAATTGAACCTCTTGAGACCTATTTGTCAAATAGCTATCAAACCATCTTATTGTATCTGGGTCAAAACCATAAAAAGATAGTTTGGAAAGCGTTAAAGGTACATTTGCAGAATCAAATGCGCGGGAGTAGTCGAGTAGCGTCAATATGGACCCTTTCCCCCGATCCCTGGCTGGCATCATACACTCATACCTATCGCCAGCGGCAAACTTAAAACGAGCGGGTAGTATACTTGTAAGCGCTCAGTCTCTTTGATAAAAGCCGCCTCTGAATTAGACGCTATAGTTGTCAACTAGCGACTTTCGTCTCTAACTTCAAAGGATAAAGTCGATATTGTTTACAACGCTATTTTTAAATTTCTGTTTTTATTTTTGCTTTTTGTTTATCAAAGGTGCCGACTCGAGTATTTTCGAGAATATTTGAGATCGAGTCTAGGACTAAGTATAAAAGCGGCGATCGCGCGTTGGCGTCGTCAGTTGATGATTAGCGTTCGGACCGATAAGTTACTACCTACTTACAAGCTCGCTAGCGAGAAACTAGTGTTCATTGTTTTACTGCCTGCTGTATTCTGTTGTCTCAGTTTTATACATTTCTTCCCTGTAGGTTCTAAATTTAGTCTCTTATACGCAGTAACGATTGTGCATTATTTAAACCCCACTATCCTGACTTGTAACATTATAAATAAAGAAGAATGGAACGTTGGCTTAAAGGTGTTAAACGTGTTTCAACAACATCTTCTAATGACGCTGAATGTTCAAAAGCAATGCGCGCGGAGAATTTAGCAATCACCGATCCAGAAGATGATGCCACGAGTGCCACGACGTCAAGCTCGACGGTTTCAAAGACGAAAAAAAGGAAGTATGATGAATCTTATATCAGTTTCGGATTTGTTGATTCCAACGGCTCACCTCTCTGCATGCTCTGTAGTAAACTGCTTCCTAATAGTTCCATGGCACCTGCCAAATTGCGTCGACATTTAGAAACCGTACACCCCGAGACTAAAGACAAGAATAAAGAATTTTTTGTTCGCAAAAAAGATCAGTTATTAGAAAGTCAAAAAAATATGATGCATGTAACACAAACTACCAACGAAAAGGCCACGGAGGCATCATAGTTAGCTATCGCATTGCACAAGCAGGTGAAGCGCACACTATCGCTGAGAAATTAATAAAACCATGTGTATTAGACATAACAAAATGTATGCTTGATGAAAAATCTGCAAAGCATCTTTCTACTGTTCCGCTATCAAACGATACTGTTTCACGACGAATCCATGATCTGGCAAGCTACGTCAAACAAGAACTAGTTACACGTCTACAAAATACACGATTCGCTTTGCAAATGGACGAGCCGACTGATGTCGCTGGTTTGGCTATCCTGCTGGTTATTGTGAGATATCCATATAAAAGTTCTTTTGAAGAAGACATGCTTATGTGTTCATCGCTGCTTACAAACACTACCGGGGAAGAAATTTTTAATAAAATAAATATATTTTTTGAAGAACATAATCTCAGTTGGAACAATTGCATTGACATTTGTACAGATGGGGCCAAGGCGATGACAGGTAAAACAGCAGGAGCAGTGTCACGAATGAAAAATAAAGCGCCTAATTGTAGTTCCAGTCATTGTATTCTGCATAGACAAGCACTTGCGATGAAGCAAATGCCGTCTAATCTAAAATTAGTTATGGATGAAGCGGTAAAAATAATTAATTTTATCAAATCACGACCACTACAATCCCGATTGTTCTCATTATTGTGTGAAGATTATGGCAGCAAACATAAAACACTGCTGCTCCATACAGAAGTGCGATGGCTGTCTCGGGGAAAAACTTTAACAAGGCTATTTGAACTTAGAGCCGAGTTACAAATGTTTCTTTCAGCAGATACTTCTTTTAATTTGAAGGACCGTTTGTATGATAAAACTTGGTTGTTCCGATTGTCTTTTATGGCGGATATCTTTCAAAAACTTAACGAATTAAATTTATCGTTGCAAGGTAAACAGACAACAGTGTTTCAGGCCTATAATAAAATAACTGCTTTTAAAAGAAAATTAGATTTTTGGATCATTTGCATTGGTAAGAAAGAAATAGAAAGTTTTACGTTACTCAGTGAGTTTGTTAGCGAAAACGACTCCGAAATGTTTGAAGATAATGTGTTTGAAGAATTGGTCCAATATCTCAGTTCGATGCGCGCATCTTTTGAAAAGTATTTTCCCGAAGAACACAATACAAAAATTAAAGTGAACTCCTGGATTCATAATCCTTTTTTACCCAACTTGGAAAAGCCTGAAAACATGTCAAATGAGATATATGAATCTCTTTTAAGTCATTGTTCAAAACGACGCCTCTTAATGATTTTTGGTGCAGAATCCAAGATGAATATGCAATGCTTGGCCAAATGGCTCTGGATATTCTTCTCCCGTTCCCAACTACATATTTGTGCGAAACAGGATTCTCTATCTACGCAGCCACGAAAACAAAATATCGCAATAGACTGGACGCCGAAGCTGATATGAGACTCCAACTTTCTTCCATCAAACCTGATATCAAGCAATTGATGAAAAATAAAAAACAGTTTCATACCTCCCACTAGTTAGATTTTTTCTTTTTTAATGTTTTCTATTATTGTCCTTACCAAGTGGTGAAGTAAATAATAATTAGTAACTGATACATTGTACTTTTATTATGCTGATTAATATAGAATACACTTATAAAAATAATTGTTTTATTGTAGGGTTCCATCAAGTATTTTGCTTCCCAAAAGGGTTCCGTCATTTAAAAAGTTTGAGAACCACTGTCCTATACAATTATACCAAGAAATTGTCGATAACTATAGATACCTACCTATAGATCTTAAGTTACCTATAAGATTAGCGTTAAGTAATATTCATACTTTAATGAATATATCTAGTGTAATATGTTATAGTCTAAACAATAAGGTTGTCTTCATTTTAAGAATACCATTAGTGTCTCCTAAAGAATACAATTTGTTCCATAACATAGCTTTGCCCACACCGCATAACAATGTAAAACCAAACTCGTTTAGTTTCATAATTCCTAGCTTCAAATACATAGCAATGACCAAAGATAAAACAGAATATTGTAACCTTGACTCATTAAAGGAATGCAGAGCGATAAGCTCGCGCGAGTACATCTGTGACGTCATGACAGTGTTCCCGACAAGTGCCAACCCTAGTTGTGAAAGTGAATTAATGTCAAATGTGATAAGTGTTTTACCAGTGCAGTGTCAAACGGACTTTATTCACGGCCATATAGACTTATGGAAACCACTCTACAATAATAACTGGATATATATACAATCCCAAAACAACAAACTTTACATAGAGTGCCCTAACCAGAAAATTACCGAAATAGATATCATTGGCACAGGAATTTTATATATACCGAATAATTGTATCGCGTACTGCAAAAGTACAAAATTGTTACCTAGATATAATAACTTAAAAATTAATATTACTGTCACTCGCCCAGATTTTAATATAATAAACGACTCATGTTGCACCTTAGATAAATTTAGAAAGGTAACAAGTAATGAGCCTCCCTTGAAATTACAAAATATTGACTTAGATATCTTTACATTGGAAACAAAATCAAAATTAAAACATATGTCTGAAAACGCTGATAAAATTCTGAAAAAACATCATATAATAAAATATGAGACTCATTACTCGATTTTAATTATCATAATTGTTTGTATAATCTTACTCTATTGTATTTTTAAATCGTTTTATGTATTAAATCGCACAGCCGTCTTGCTCAATACTTCCCTAAATTCTCTCGATCAGTTCCCGTCAACATACACTTAGATCAAACATTAGAACCCGAACCAGTGATCCCTATAAAAATTAATAAACGCCGTTCCGAAGTAGAAAACCTCTCATCGCTTAACATTAGGCGAAATGTTTAAATTTCCAGGATTTCCTTCCTAAACATCGAAATATCAACCCGATGTTTAGTCTACCGCGGGGAGGTGTTATAGATATATCTTGCACCCTTTTTCGCATACTACACACTCTTTATTGCATACTATACATTTGTCCACCGTAAGCTATCCACTCCGTTCCCTTCACACTTCAGTCTCATCCTGACATCCACGCTAGACGGCTGTCTTAACCAAATAATAAACTTTTATTTTTTAAAAATCCTTTTTGCTCGAGGCTCATAACAGAACGCACCAAAAGAAAATGCCTGCCTTTTGATCATGGATAACCGTAAAACACATTTGGCCTAGGCTGAATATATTGACTTTGCACAACAGCTCTGCCAAACTATAGCCACTTGGCGTAGGTATATATTGTTGAGTATTGAACTTTATACTCAAATTTGTTACTCTGTGATCAAGTGATGCCACTTCCTAGTCTTCAGTCTACTCTGTACTCTCTGCTAACGATGAAAAATAAATGGCTTACACAAGAAAGTTATTTTATTTTATTCCCAAACAAACGCTTCCACTGCGCGATAACAAGATAAAAGATCAAATTAAACAAATAAGAAATTATATATAGGGGAAAGTCCTCCAGTACCGGCCAGCATCCAGTATTGGCCAGTTAGAGTTGCCTGACTTTTATAAGAGATGATTCTCATCTAGATTTTGCCCTTAAAGTAATGCGTTCTTACAAGTATATACCCCGAGTGGCGTCGACCTATTGTGACACGTTTACTAACAGTATGCCAATTTGTGTTGCGCATAGTGAACGCACGATACACAACTTAAGTTCCGTGAGAGATTATAGAAGTTTATAGAACGAGTTCAAAAGAAGAGAAACCTGGTATGTATTCATTATTTATATAGCTATTATAAAATATGTTTCATTTCAATATCTATTTGTAAATTATTCTCCAAGCTTGCATATTATATTTATTTCGTTCCCTACAGTACCGGCCATAAAATTGTCCTCCAGTACCGACCATTAAATATTTTTATTTTTGAGAGATTTTATTTTCTTATAGATACACAAAGATGGCACGCGATAATAGTGATGGTGAGAAGAAGAAAAAGAAGGGCAATTGACAGTATGCATAAAGCCGTGTAAAAGGTGCTGAGCAATGAAATGAGTGCGCGTCGGGCCGCTGCTTTTAATCGAGTCTCTCGATTGGATATTGGCGTGGATGGCTTTCGTTGCACTGGTATTAACTACTTTAATAAAAATATTTTCAGTGATTTAGATTTTATAGCTTCGAATATGACCAATGTTACAGAAAGTTATCAATCACAGTCAGAATCATTGCATCCAAATTATCATCTGTCAGAATCGACCATTTCAGTTTTTGAACAGTCAGAGCTGAGAAATTTACCGCCATGTCAGCAGCCAGAAATGATACCTCCAGGTCCTCAACAGTCTCGCATTGTCACCTCTCAACAATCCAAGCCTCAAGAAACTACTGATGAAATTGATCTATCGGTTGATAATTTTAAGGCAATAGTTGTGGAATTGTCACCGGTTCCTGATGCTTCGTCGTCTGCACGACGTCGTAAAGCCGAAAAAAGTGAAATTTACACAAGTACTCCATAAAAAAGATGCTGGAACAGAAAATGACAAAAGTGTTGAGTCAGCTAAGCGAGTTAGGATAATGCTTTCAGGACCAAATACCAGCAAGAAAGGCAAGAACTTGGTTTCAGGAAAAGATGTCAGCAAAAAAGGAAAAAATAAGAAAAAAACCAAAGTCCTGTCCACAAACCAAACGAGGAAAAAAGGCCATTTGTCCTTTGTGCCTTGAATTTCATGAAGAGGATTGGATTCAACGTGGAAACTTAAAAGCATGGGTCCATGAGGCGCGTGCAAATATACCAGATCTAACAAATCAATACACACTTGTGATTATTGTCTAATATAAATGATCATTTTATGCTGGCCGATACTGGAGGCCATTTTTTTTTTAAGTTGATTGATTATTTCTAAATATAGCAGTATTTTATTGTTTTTATTAAGAGAAATTGAATGCCTGAACACATTTTAGCTGATATTTAACATTCAACCTGAGGACTTTTTATTTTATCTTACATAAACCTTAAGGTGACGGTACTGCCGGACTCTCCCCTACAGGTGTCCCAAAAGTCGACGTCAAGCCGAAGTCGCATGATAGGTAAGGTCATAACAGTTATCAGAAAAATATTAAAAAATATATGTTTTTTATTTTTAAAATAATTGCAAAAAAAATATTCAGGAAAATGTACCACCCTGTAACAGTTTTTACTTTCCTGTTGCTACAAATCTTTACTTTTTGCCATTTTTTTTTTTACTTATTTCATCCTGAATAGTGCTTCTGTAATTTGTTACCTTAAAATCTGAGCTAACTGCTCCAGCTTGAAAGAAGATGTCATGTTTTGTAGAACCACGTTTCGAAAATCAGTTTTTCGCTCTACATTAACTGACGGTCCTGAAAAAAAAAAATACCACGCAAGTCTGGCAAGTAACTTTAAAAGTTAGCGCATTTAATAAGGATTCTAAAGTGGTACAACACTTATTACATTATTTCTTAGATCGGGCACAAAAAATATTTTCAAGGAAAGTCGGTTTTGAATAATTTCTTTGACTTATTGGAACAGACGTATTGGAATAGGGTTTTGTTTAGAGTCTTCCATCTCTTTGCAGATGTTATATGTTTATCATATCCCTTGGTCGTCTTTTACGATACTCACGGGCAAGATAAGGAGTGGTGAATCAAATCATTTATTATGCATAGGCCCCTTAAGGGCACTTACATATCGCACACCTAGTAATATATTGGCACATCTGCAAAAAATGCGAAATAGAGTTTTTATGGCATACGGTTTTAAAAGCGCATAATCAACAAAGTGGTAAATCGGCACAACACTAGTTTCCGTATTCATCAAGAGAGGTCGTTAGTGTCATTATACCATTATTGCTGTTTCTCCCTGTACCCGCGTAAAATAACGGCTCATTGGTCAGTTGTGCGGGGCTCTCCGCTAAGTGCAGCCGCTTCCAGAACTGCGTTGACGTAAGTGACAATTGTGACATTTCGTAAATTATGTTAATAAGTAAAAAAACGGCACATTTGACAAATGTGACATCGCTTTTATACTGTACTTTATACTCGTAGTAAAACAACGACCTATTTGACTGATGTGCAATTATTACTGTCTGAAACTTTTTGCTGTATTTGACAAATATACCGTTTTAATTACAAAAATGAAGCTTATTGGTACTTATGTCATAATTCCAATTGGTGCTAATATAATTATTTGGGTTAAAAAGAAGGTCAGCCCACTCTAAAACTGGATTCAACTAATTGGATTCAACTAATATAAATGTTCAAAAATGGTAAGAAGAGTCCACTTGTTTAGGGCGGTCCGACCTGCCTTCTAACTACTGTGTATACTAAAATGATAAGTTACTTACAATAATTTCAATTGGTATTTTAGAAAAACGGTAATATTTAATGAAACAATGACGAACCGAATGCAGCGATTGGTGCAACTAGGAAAACAGGGTTTAGTTCCACCACCTTTTTCTATACCCAATCCTAAATCAAAAAATGATAGCGGTACGTACCTTTTCTAGGTTTTTGGACACAATAATGAAACAAATTTAATAATGATGAATGTCATCCTTGTAACAAACACATAATTTTTATAGAACAAGAAATACGAATCACCATTATTATAAAGTATTTTTTTGTAGCAGAAACGTCATCGTTGAAGGCTGATAATAATATTATAATTGAACCTACAGCATCGACTACTAATGATTCCGAAACAGTTTTAATGTTACCTCCTTCAGATAAAATAAATCAAGAAATTAATATTATTTGCGATGGTATGTGAATTGTTTATTATTATAATTAAAATCTATGTAAAATCAAATCATTTGATAAAGATTATTTTCATTTAATTGAAATAATGTATTTTAGGTAGTGCCGAAGGAGATCAATCAGTGGTGCCAAAAAAGCGTAAACGATCTAAATCCTCCTCAAGCAGTGACTCATCATCGAGCAGTGATTCTTCAACGAGTAGTAGTTCTAGTAGCTCATTCAGTAGTTCTTTATCATCTAATTCACGAAAACTTCAGAGAGAAGGTATGCATATTTATGTTTTAATAATTATAAGTAACAATGATGATTCAGTTAATTCAACAAGAAACATCGTCTGAAAAATAATGCTATTTTCGTAGTTTTTTAGATATTATACTTTTGTTTATATAATTTCTTAAAATTACTTCAGACTAAATTGAAGGTAATAAAGTCTTTCAGTTTACGACTCTAGCTGCACTTCAAGTAAATGTTACTTTGCAGATTCTTTGCTGGACGATACCCACGTAGAACCGCTAAGACACGCAAATCATTTCGATTATGAAGCACTTGGTATGCACGAAAACTTGATTCCTTTTCTTGATACTAATATCTCTAGTGAACAAACTACCGTAGAAACTATTGTACAATTTGAAGAAATAATTCATGAAGGTATTATAGTTATTATAATATTAAGCTGCTTGATTTAATTTCAATATTAAAATTCTTTTTTATTCTTCTTCTTAATCATTTCTTGTTGAATAGGTATTGCTGGAAGTAGATTATCATCTCCTACTATACTTCAAACAAATAACACTGAAAATGTGCTGAAGCAACAAATTGATATACAAATCACGTCACATTTCCAAGACGATTCTGATGCGACAGCTAGAAATATTGAAGACCATGATTCTGCTGCGCTTGGTAAGCACAATTGTCATTATTGTTCATTACTTCCCAACTATAATCTCTCAATTTTATTTAATCATACTTCTAGTAAAGAAAATCAAGAGCCAAGTTCTCATTCTATCTGCTTGAATGAAGGCTCAGACTATTCTGCAGATAGTGGTGACGAATATCATCCACCAAGGGGTGACAGATCGTCATCTACGAGTTCATCTATAGTTTCTTCTAATATCAAAAGAGGAAAGAAAAGAGTGAGATGCTCAAACAAGTGGAAACAAAATGTCAGGAAAACTTTGAAAAATTTAGGCTATAGACTATATTATAGTCAAATTTTACAACGTTTGAACACAATACAATAATCTACCACCGGGTCGGAACGCGGCCACAAACTGAAATATACTTACATAATTTTATGCTTCGTACAACACATATGGTATAAGCTCCAGTGCGATGGCCTTTGAAATTTTATGTATATATAAATTTTCAAAATTTAGTACAAGAAAAAAAATTAAAGAAAGGAAGAAAATATGGCTGGACCAGATCCCAGAATTGTATTCTTACTCTGTCACTACACGGAAAAGAAACAATAATAAAAATTAACAATAATAAAAATTATTTGTAAAAAAAACTGTTTTACAGCTAGTGACTCTATATGGATTCTAATACTGTCCTGTGTCTTGGAGCTTACAAAGTAGAAATCAAAGCAGATTAAATAAAATAGATATTAAACAAGTAGCAAAAAAAAAAAAGGTACAGGCACCAGTTTTTTTTTAAAGACTTTATTTTATAAATGCTGTTAGGACGTAGATTTGGAATTCAATAAATAAAAATATTTGTAAAGATTAATAGGAGTATAACCTAAAAACAGACCTTTTGTAAACAAATTCGTATCTTCATGTACTCCTTTATTAATATAGATGCAGGCAATATCTAGAGGCAGGCAAGTTACATACACACACATTCACAATCTACATACACACACGTTCACAAAATTATCATCTGGAATATAATAAAACAATATCATTTGGTCAAAGTAAAGGTTATTTTAAATCTATACCAATAAATAAAATTGGAGTGTCTGTTTGTAATGTCAAAACGATCGGCCTTTTTCATGATCACACGGTTATTTGCACTATACATATGCCTAAAAATCACTTTATATTTTTTTGTCTGTCTGTCTGTTTTTTTGTTCCGGGTAATCTTCAAAACGGCTGGACCGATTTTAAAAATTCTTTCACCAATGGAAAGCTAATATATCAGGGAGTAAACTAGGCTATATTTTATCCCGATATTCGCACGGGAACGGGCACTCGGGGGGATGGATGGTTGATAAGGCGACAGAAACCGAAACAAAGCGAGGGCGGATTGCTAGTATAAATTAAAATTAAATATAATGCACGCCACGCCTAAGGCAATTTTACTTCAATTTCCCTAATAATGGCTAACTGCTATACAACAACTTTGGTAATAACAAATGATTAGAGCGAATAACAAACAAATAAATATGTTCAATATATCATGTCAGTTAACAGCATTTTCATTTCTGATAACATATAACATTACTAGAGACCAGCCATCGCTTCGCTTTGAGCTCCAGTCCCCCCCATTTTAAATCTCTGATAACTTCAATTTTACTTCTGATAACATTAAAATGAATAATGTTATAAGGAGCAATTTTAATATTCATTAAATGCACCATGTACCTAATGTATTTAATTGGATAAGAAGTAATACTATATTTTTAAAACTACTTCCTAAATTACTTCCTAATTTAGGAGTGGTAGGACCACACTGTCGACAGTTATCTGTCTACAGCCGCGGGCCGGTCCGTCCGGGGCAATACCATGCTCTCGCAGAAAATCGACGTTTGAGTAGTAGCAATTTGTTACTGCGCTTCGTTCGGTGAGCGAGAGAGCCGGAAGCCCAACTTTCTAAGGGTGATTGCATGTGGAGGGTTTTGGTGGTGCCCTTGGTATCACCGAGCCTCAATGCACGCATTCACACTCCCTTTGCTTTCTTCGCGGTAGGCAACGGCCTTGTAAAGGTCCATGAGCGGCAGCAACACTTACCATCAGGTGTACTGTTTGCTCGTTTGCAATAATAAAAAAAAAAATAATAATAATCTATTACGTTTTAGTAATGTGTAAAACACAGACACGATTACTGCAGATTATCCTTAAGAGATAGACCTGTATTATCGAGGACTGTTTTGTAGATTTTGTTAAGATGTATCAAAAGATATATCTTGTAAGGTGCAGCCAGTGTTTATAATGTAAGCGCATAAAAATATGTACTTACGACATTACAAATCTTTTAAATTCTCACCTTTTATACTAGATGTAAGACTTCCTGACATCGATGTTTTTTATGAGCGATGTTGCATCCCTAGCAAAAATGCGAGGTAAAAACATGAAGGCTGAAGCAGCATTCATCAGTCGTAGGGTTGGCGATCTGCGATCGATTAATTGAAGAATCGATTTTTTCTGTCCATTCAATACTAAGATATATAACACTTTCAGGTGTCCTATAAAAAAGCAATATTTTTCTTTACCAGCTACGTAAATTTCCATATCACTAAAATTATTTACCTCTTCGGTTATACGAAGAGGTCGAGAGATCGAGGCACGGCCAGGAATCACCATACATTTCTTTTCTACCGTAAGAAACTCGTTTTTAATCTATGGTCAGGTGCGATATAATACTTGGCATATAAATTGTTTTCCATCCCTCCTCACCTCTATACTTTCCCCTCGTCTTTATATATTAGGAATATCCAAATTTCGTACAATATGATTTTCAATATATCGACATTTTCAAATATATTGTAATCAGAGTACGTACATCGAAAAAATATCGATATTTAGAATGAGCGGCTGGAAGAGATGGAAATTTATTTCCGTTATATAATAAAACGGCTTTCAAGCTTATCAGCTTATTAATAAATAAACGCTACTTACTGGGAACACAGAGCATCCTAATTGCTTCAAACAAACTTCTTATGTCGTTACAATAACAAAATCCATCTTCTTTGGTAAAGAACGTAGAACTAGCGTTGCATAATTCGAATCATTTAATTCGAATAACTCGAATAAGACTATTGACTCGTTCATTCGAATCGCCGTTGACCGAAACCGAATCAACTCGTGTCGTACTCGTAGGCAGGTAGGTTCGTAGCGCAGGCGGCCGTGGTGGCGCGGCGCGGCGATCAGTCGACTCGGTTTGATAGGACATTCGTTGATTCGCTCTCTAATACGGAGTCGAAGAATCGTAAGAACGAGTTGTACGAGTGAGAAAATACACGAAATGTTCTAAGAATCACGAGTTGGTTGGATGCAATTCGATTCGTTTGAAGTAGATACCTATTACATTTATAATTCGTCCCTCGCGCGATTTAATGTTTTTTTTGCTTTTGTTGACTGCTCGTTTACGTAATTAGTAATAATAGCTATTAATTATGAGTACTTATACCTGAGACGTATAAATGTATTTTTTTTTTAAGTTAATTTATCGTGTAATTACTAATTAGAATCAGACTATATTTAAAAAAAATATTTTTGTATATGATTTTATTATTACTTTTTTGTTACTTAGTAAGCTGATTTTAATCATAATAATAAAAAAGTATTGTCATTAACTACGTGTTTAAAAGTCAATATACCTATAAGTCCCCTTTCCGTAACAAAATACCGAGCACACTGTTGTAACTCGAAATCTCGACTCATTCGTAATGCAAACCGATCCGCCAAAAAAAAAAACTGTAGCTCGAATAATAATGTAAACGAATTATAACTCGGCAAGCGGATGACTCGACATACGAGTACGAATTTGATTATAATGCTGACGTGACGAATGTGACGATTCGAATCAATTCGAATTGCTATTCGAATCAATAGTAATTTTAATTCGAATGATTTGAATTGAAAAAAAAGCAATTCGTCTCATCGCTGCGTAGATTACGTCTTATGCCGACTACTTTGTTGTGCTATTTTGACATCAATAAGCAAATTCTATTGCTTTAAACGGGCACCCAAAAGCTCGGCCTTACTCTTAGGCAAATTTAAATCTCTTATTAAGTCATTAAAGTCTTCCAAAGTAAGAAGATGAGGTTTTAGTGGTTCTTGTGATAGTACAAATTCTTCATATTTAAGAAAAAGGATTTATTATCATAACTACCACAAAAGCATACATTTTAAGGAATAGCGGGTATTTTTCTTCATTTTGAAGGATAGTGAATGGAAAAACGACAAAATGAATTTTAGGACGTAAACAATTTTTTTATGTAGAGTTGTGAATCGGGATCGTGCGCAGAAGGACCTTGTTTAGGGCGACGCAATCCGCCGTGGGCACCTTGGGTCCTGCAATACCTGCGCTGGGAACGCCGGGTATGACGCCCTAGTCGAGAGTACGGGTAAGTGGACCGGGAAATTGTCCGTCAGTCGCAAGGAGGCTGACTGCAAGAAGGCGACACCCCGGAGGGCGTCGGGGAGAGAGAATATCACGCCGGCCTGAAAGGGATCATGCCGGGCTGGCCAAAGACGTCAAGGCTTCGGTACTAGTGGTCGGTCCAATGGCGAATGGAAAAGAATACGAAGGATACGGAGGATTAAGGAACTAATATGCCATAATGTATAAATAAAATACTATGGTTTATATTTATATTATTATTTAAAATATTACACAATAACTATAATTAATTCACCGCACGTCACTTACGCACAACAACGCGTCGCTCCGTCTCAATCACACACTACTACGTATAGTATATATATTCCATCATATAACGTGGCGTTACGTCCTCGGCCTGTTTACGCCACGCCAACGATCAGGTTTACCCTCGCCTATAGATATTTTATATCTTCTTCTTGTTATTTAATGGCAATGAACTACAATTAAATGAGCTATTGGTGCCAATGTCGCGTTATTATATTTATTATATATTCACGTCTTTAGTGTTAGTCTTTCAGTCAGTCGTTAGCACGACTTGGTGCTGATATCCAAGTCATGCAAAAAAGGGTAGTAGGACGTATCTGGTACAACATACGTGGTTGAGGGGAGTGATGGCTGCTCTAGTAGTTAACTCGTGATCGAGTGCCGCTTGTGGTATCTGGTCCAGCCATAATCATTTGAATTATATTAAGTATCTTGCAGTTCGAAGGGCATCACACTGGAGTTAGGTCTTACAAAACATGTACACAAATTTATATCTAGTAAGAAAAAAAAAATTAAAATAATAGACAAGCCCTGAGTTTCTTGCCGGATCTTCTCAGTAGCGGTCGCGTGCCGATCCGGTGGTAGTTTATTTTTATTGGATAATTTAATTTTATTTTGTAAAATTGACAATATGTAAGTACCCTCTCGGGGTCTATGCATAATAAATGATTTGAATTTGAATACATTCATGATAGTGTACTCGTAATTGTTTTGTGCTCTAAAATGCGTAATTGACCACGGTTATTCCTGCAAGGTCTACTATGTGTTAACCCTGTGTGAATACTAAAGGATCTCAAATTTGAGTGAATAACAATAAAACTTTGACTAAAGAAAAATAAAGAGGTTGATAACGATTTTATAAAACATTTATATTTTTAATTCTCTTGGCAATAGAGTGTCACTTTGACAATTGAATTAGAGTAGGTACTGTTAAAGTATAAGAATATAATTCTTATAAAAGAATATAAAGAGTGGACTTTAATAATGTTTACTAAACGAAAAAAGATTAGACAACAAGACATGATATATGATAATACAACAAGAGATGATATCCCAAAAAGAGGATATTATTCTGAACTGGTGTCCAAAATGTCAAGGGAAGACCCGATGAAAGAAATTTTTGCAAAAAAACGTATGAAACTTATATTACAAGTGGGTATCAATTAATTTTGTTATGTATTTATTTATTTAAGGAAACTCAACAGCTTTTTAACACACAGTTTCACATATATAAATATGCAAATAAACTCAGCTGTTTGCATTAACAATAAACAGAGCCAATTACAGAGTTCCACGACAAGACAATTTGAGGTGATACATACAGCAATTTGTTAGTTATAATAATTATTATTCTCCTGCTCTACTCGTTAATTGGGATAGTAGTACAATCAAACTAGGCAAGTAAGGGCGTCAATTGTATTCCTATCCCGGACGATGTCAGCAGCAGAAGGACAGAGTGTAACTGCGTAACTTATTGTATTATCCTTATCGTTATTTGTACTTTGTCGATTTTTAACAACACCTGGCGGTTTAAATTTTTAGGTATCATTAGCTATCGATGACCTGGTGCTTTTAATCCCTGCCATCTTTATGACACTTTCGGAACAGAAAGGTTTTGGTGACGTTCTTTATTTACTCCGGCATATGTCTAATTAAAAGCATGTAGTTTACAAAGTAAAGATAAACTAGGGTCTGAAAAAAAGTGCCACTAACGAACTATAATTTAAAATGAGTTGTAATAGAAAATTCCATAAAAAATGTGGGTATCAATTAATTTTGTTATGTAGGTACATACCGGTACCAAAGTACGAATAGAGCATGCCACTGTTAAGTTTTGCCTCTTAGGTCTCTTGCCAAATAGTAATTTAGGTATTGCCAAATAATTTATTTCGCGTTCCAGAATCTGGTAACATTTTAGGACTGCAGCCATTTCGTTCGTTCGTTCATTTGGCGGACTTCTTAATGACATGTGACAGACAGATTCGAGTACCTACATAAAATTAACGATTGGTTCTGTTCATTTTGTAACACGCATACGCATAATAAATAAACTTGATTTGTATGTAGATAACGGAATTTGGGTTGAGAGCCTTGTTTTTTTTTTCACGCTATGGAAATGCATTTACGCACTAAGTATACCCCGCCGGTTACAGACAGGGGAGTGCGTGTGGGACTCGCTGGCCACAGAAGTGACCGAAATACCCACTAAAACCACAGCGGCCCCTTCCGCGCTTTTATGAGGTGCCGGAGAGATCGTGAGGTCGTGATGATCGTCATGGTCGTGGGGTTGAGAGCCCTGAGCGCTCACCCTCCGGTTCGGGTAAAGTTTTCACAGCCATCTGCGGCTATCAACTGTCTGCAAAAGCGTGCGTTTTAGGTTTTTTTTTCAACTATTTGTTTTCTTTACCGCGTTGTTGGTCACTAAGTAAGCCCAGCTTCCCAAAAGATACCTAATTAGTAAATTTCACTTATGCACCTCTGCAATATAAAAATTATCTTTTTAATTAGCCGGTTTTTACCAGTTCTATAGGCAAGTATGGGATTGTGACATATTTTATACTTAACCTATCACTACTTATATACAGAGAGATTATATCTTAAGAATCTAATTTTAATACCTATTTTTGTGATGGCTTCTCTAGTTATTAACTTGTGATCGGATACCGCTTGTTGGATCAGATATCGCCTTAGGTACCTATTGATTTTATTTGACTTTACACCATTTGTAGGCAAAGACTGACAAATTGGCGCCTTTATTAGTATCATTACCGAAGCCTCAAAAACCGAAGCTTTTATTGCCTCCAGGTAGATGGACCACTTACAGAGAAGACGAGAGCATTGTTAGTATACATTCCTATTTAGTGTTTCTATTCATTTATTTATCAATCTAGACATAGACATGGATCTTGCCACTTTTTTTAAAGTCAACACCCTGTACTAAAGAAATAATCTTTGTGTTGTGGAGGATTTTACAAACATAATTAACGGACATAAATTATATTCAGACTCAGAACAACAATTTGTAGATCGCACAAAATGTTGTCCTACTTGGGATTCCAACCCACGACACTGACACCCTAGGTGGGTATAACAACTATGCTCTCTATTCAGTCAATGGCAAATAGTTTTATGAGTTTGCTTCTCCCCATTCACATGATGATTCTTCAGTTTTAATTGCTCCCATGGGATACTTCCCTGGCTGATAAAATCACTGCAAGAGAAGGAAAACTTTAAATAAAACCATATAGCTACACGTGATATAGTAAATCAACTAGCAACCCACCCTCGCTTCGCTTCGGTTTCAGTCGACTTACCCGCGGCGTAGTTCCCGTTTCCGTGGGAATTTCGGGATAAAATATAGCCTATGTTACTCCCTGATATTATAGCTTTCCATTGGTGAAACGAGTGTAACCTTATGTTAAACAGTTTACCTGTGGGGTAGTATACTATACGGACCTTGTAGCTACTCGAGAAAATTTCCGTGCGTTCATGCGTTTCTGCCATACCTACTGTAGCAATCAATCTTAACGCTCACATATAGGCCCCGTTAAGCTCTTCCGTATCCGTGGTGCCGTACTGCTGCGCTATCGTAGCTGTACACCTTTTTACTTATTGGCTGACTAGTCATTTTGTTTTCCTGTCTCCCGCTTTGCCTAGGAGGGAAGTGGAATCTCTGTTTCCAACTCCTCCTCTTTAATCTTTTCTAATTAAATTTGTTGCGGGTCCCAAGACAATTAAAATCATATCCCGGGACTGCCTGAGGGTCAAACCTCGGTGTCATTTATGGAGACCATTGTGGATCCTCGCTTACACGAGTTACAGTGGTGGGAATGTGTGGTAGGATTAGTCCTAAAAAAAGCTTTCCATTAGTGAAAGAATGTTTAAAAAATCGGTTCGGTGGTTCAAGCGTGAAAGTGTAACAGACAAACAAACATCCTTACTTTCGCATTTATATACGTAATATTAGTAAGGATTACCACTTGTCCGTATGGTGACAGAGTAAAAATGCAATTCACCATCCTCTTGCCTGTGGATGTCGTAAAACCTTGTCCTCGCTTTGCTCCGGTTTCAGTTGCTTTGCGATATTACGGTACGCGATTGTAGTCCAGAGGTCTCGAGTTCGATTCCTAGAACAGGCAAAATTTTATAGGGTTTTTCTAAGAGACAGCCAACCGACCGTAGTAAAATATTATCATTACAAACATAGACTTCAATTTTATTTATTTGTATAGATAGCACAATCCGCTTCGCTTATTATGTAGAAAGCTAGTGCATAAGTCCGTCGTCGTATGGAAGTTGAAAAAATTACGGCAATCTAAATTAGATTTATTACTGCGGTTACTTTTATATTTTTACAGCAATTCCCGTTTGAAACGTTTGTGCCGAAATTGCAATTTCTAAGTGTTGTATTGCCCAAAGAATTGCCTAGACTTGTTAAGATAGAACGACTGCGTAGAAAATTCCTTGCTGCTAATATAAAGGTAAATTTATTGTATCATCATTCATCATTATTTCAGCTCATATACGTCTCACTGTTGGGCTTGAGCTTCCTCCACAACAGGTAAGAAATTGACCTTACTATACCATGCTGATCAGACAGATTGGTATAGGGTTTTATTTCGAGTTTTCGTTCTCTTGCATAGATGTTATATGCATATTATATCCCTTAGTCGTCTTTTACGACATCCACGGGCAAGATAGGGAGTAGTGAATTGTATTCTTACTTCGTCACCACACGGAAAATCTAATATATAAAATTCTTGTGTCACGGTGTTTGTAATTAAATTCCGCCGAAATGGCTCGAACGATTCTCATGAACATTCGTGTGCATATCGAGTAGTTCTGCGAATCGGTCAACATCTATTTTTCATCCCCCTAAATGTTAAGGGTGTTCCCACCCCTTATTTCTTTTTTTTAAACATAATTTTTTGTTTGCACTTTTTATGATACATTATTCAAAAATACATACAACCCTAAATTTTCTCCCTTCTACGATAAACCCCCTATTTTTCATTTGTTAATTACAAGAGCTTTATTTTCTAATATAGTATGAAATGACCTTTTTTTTTCTTTAGGAAATCTGGCAGTGAATAATCGATTAATTTCGATCGAATTTCGAATAATAAAAAATCGGTTAATAATCGATTTTTATTATTTTGATAACCGATTGTAAAAATCGATAATTTTTTTGTAATTATCGATTATTATAAAAATCGATTAGTTTTTCACATCCCTAGCATAGCCCCATAATTTGAGTTCGTAAATGCATGTTTATTAAGTTTCGGCGATACTAGAATTTATTAGTTAGTATGGGTCAGCCCTTCTGTGGCGACCACAGAGGGTCATGGCGGTCAGGGCCATCCGCGGATACCGCACGGTGGCGACGGAGGCAGCGTGCCTGTTGGCCGGGACTCCCCCGTGGGACCTGGAGGCGGAGATGCTCGCCGGACTATATCGGCGGGTGACGGGGGTGCGAGCGGAGGGCGGTGTGGTCTCGTTAAGGGATCTCACCGCCTGGCGCGTCGACGCCCGCCGAGACGTCATCGCCCGTTGGGCAGTCCGGCTGGAGAGGCCTCGGTTCGGGGTGCGAACCGTGGAGGCCTTCCGGCCGGTGCTGATGCAGTGGTTAGAGAGGCGGCACGGGTTGCTCTCCTTCCGACTGGTGCAGGTTTTGACGGGGCATGGGTGCTTCGCCAAATACCTGCACAAGGTCGTTAGGAGGGAGAGTACACCGTCCTGCCACCACTGCGATTGCGACGAGGACACGGCGCGCCATACGCTCGAGGCCTGCGGGGCTTGGGCAGTGCAGCGCTGTGAACTCGTCGCAATCATCGGTACGGACCTGACGCTGCCGGCTATCGCTAGGGCGATGGTCGACAGCGTCAGGAATTGGGACGCGGTCGCAGCCTTCTGCGAGACAGTGATCTCGCGGAAGGAGGCGGCGGATCGCCTGCGTGAGGAGCGCAGCCTCGATGAGGAGGTCCGCCGCCGGCGACTGGGGCGGCGCAGGCGCAACTATCTGCGCCTCATGCCGCCTTAGCCGAGGCCGCGGGTGACGTGACCGGGGATTAGTCCGTCACCCGCCGAGAGGCCGACCGCGTGAGGAAAGACCGACGTCCTCCCTGAGGGGGGGACGTCGGTCGATGGGAGGGTACCCCAATAGGGGGTATTCCGTCGGGCCGACCACTGACGACAAGTTAACGCTGCTCCAGTGGTCGGCCCAACGACGAAGGCGACGTGGTTTTCGGGTGGGTCGCGGGAGTTGCGTGCTCAAGCCCCTCTGTCGCCCCGGACGGAGTGGTGCGGAGGCGCGCCGACCGCGGCCCACCCACAAAAAAAAAAAAAAAAATACTAGAATTTATTAGTTAGTATGGGTCATCTTTTAAATAAAACTACAGATTTTATCGCGTTTGTAGATATATATGTATATACATAATATCTGGATGACCGAGCTTCGCTCGGCATATTTTTGTCGAATTAATTTAGATATATGTATATTAATAAAAAATAAATAATGAAAATTATATAAAAAATTACAAATAGAGAATAATAATAACACCGAGATTCGATCCGACGCCGTTTGTCGCCGATGTCAAAAATAAAATGAAACCTGACTACTTCGCCACTGAGCTATCGTAACTCATGATGATGCCAGTAATGTCATGACATTAATGGCAAAATTTGAATTCATATTCTTTTAAAATTTAATGTCATTATATTGTCTGCCAAAAACACGGACAAAACAACATTTTCTATACATAAAATCAAATCAAATCAAATCAAATCAAATCATTTATTTTGCGAAATATGGGTATAAAATATTAGGTATTATAGGTAGACAGTGTATCACCATATTTGACCGTCAAGCGGCATGCAAAAACTTCTAAGAATTAATGGCTTCATACATTTTGCCAATTTAAGAAATGAATTTACTTATTATATGAATTTACACTTACAGTTGTGTCATACCTAAGGTTATTAGCTTATTAGTAATCATTTAATTATATAATGCCAATAATAATATACAATCTCAATAGTAATATACAATGTCAATAATAATATACAATGTCAATAGTAATGTCAGATTAATAAATAATATGAAAACAGAAATATTATAACGATAAAATATTAATTACATGTCAATCAAATCAATTTATCATTCAAATAATCATTGATTGAGTAGTAGACTTTCTCTAAAAGCACATTTTTTATTTTATTTTTAAAAATATTAATATTAGTTATTTCTAAAATAGATTTAGGCAAATGGTTGTATAAACGTGGGGCCATACATAATATACTTTTATTTAACATAGCTGTCTTATTGCTTGGTGTACATATTTCGTGGTGACGTCTTCTACTATTTAAATTACTAAATAAATCTATATTTTTACGAATAAATACTACCACTTCCAGAATATAAATACAAGGTAGCGTTAACAATTTCAAATTTTTAAATATAGATTTGCAGCTGTCTGTTTGTTTTAAATGACAAAGCGCTCTCACACACCTCTTTTGGGCAATGAATGCAGCGTCTTTATCGGTAGAATTGCCCCAAAACATTACGCCGTATCTTAAAAGAGACGAGACATAGCCATGGTAAGCTGTCAATATAGTAGGCATGTTCACAGTTTTTCTGAGCATGTACAGTGCATACGAATATGTATTAAAACCTAGCTAGATCGATTTTTTGGACCCGAATCCTCTAGTATGCCAAATTTCAACAAAATCGTTGGAGCCGTTTCCGAGATCCTGAATATATATATATACAAGAATTGCTCGTTTAAAGATATAAGATACCTATGAATGCTGCAAAGTGTTCGAAACGTCGTCGGGCAATCAAAAATCAAACAAGCGCGATAAAATCCGTAAAGTAATTTTATTTAAAATGTGTATAGGTACTCGCGTAAACACCAGAAATCATTATGTGGGTCATCTTTGCATGAAAAAAAAATTTAATACACTAGGTATACCTACTTAATCTGAGAATACGTCGCATTTTCAGCGGGACAGTCCCGTTTTTAAACTGCCTGTCCCGTTGTCTCTAGAGCCATAACAGAAATGTCCCTATTTTGCAAACAGAATTACCTGTTCATAGTTTTTTTTTGTTTTAAGGAATACATATCTTTACCTACTTCTGCAGGACTTTTCATGTGTCATTATTTAAGTTATATTTCTTTCAGCGTATTAGGAAAAAATTATTAGTGATTTTATACAATGCGGTGTGCATTGTCATAGGGATGAGCTATATTTATCGATATTATCGAAATATGGATATTAGCCACCGAAATATCGATATTTCAATATCGATATTTATATCTTTGAAATATCGCCATATATATATATGCATACGATATAGATATTATGAATACGATATCGATATTATTAACACAATATCGATATAGCTTTTGTAATGAGATGAAAAATTATTAATAAAATAATTTTGATCATTCTCAGACATCCGGACAAATTTCCTAAAAAAAAAAGCTCATCAAAATTAGTCGAGAAAATTTTATTTCGTCGTAATCCCATTCTATCTTACAACATTCCGACAAATGTCCTGAAAAAAAAAAAGCTCATCAAAATTTGTCCGGCGAATTTCCTTTCCGATATTACGAAATATCGATATTTTGTGCCCGATAATATCGACTTATCGATATTTGGCTATCGATATCAATATCGATGTCAATATCGATATTTTACTAATATCGCTCATCCCTACATTGTCATCCACACTCGACAACCATGAAGTCAGTAGTTTATTAGTTTTATTACATTTTATTATGAAGCGCCATCTGTTTACTATTGCGTCTAATACGGTCAAAGAAGACGGTTGCGATGTGGTAGTACGCACCGTTGACAATAGATAGTGTTAAACTAACAAAATGTTTAATAAGAAAAACATACAAACGGTGTTTTTTTGCAGCAACACAGCGTGTGTGTATCCATCTCAGCCAACGTATAAAATATACAGCGCATTTTAATGCGGTTTTATTGCTTTTTTTTATTGCTGTAGCTAACGTACAAACAGATCACCTAAGTGTAAGTGATACTATCGCTCGTGAAGGTTTGCTAGGTCGCTGCCTTGCGGGTGACGTGACCGGGGAATTAGTCCGTCACCCGCTGAGAAGCCGACCGCGTGAGGCAAGACCGACGTCCTCCCCGAGAGGGGGACGTCGGTCGATGGGAGGGTACCCCACTAGGGGGTATTCCGTCGGGCCGGCCACTGATGACAAGTAACCCTGCTCCGGTGGTCGGTCCAACGACGAAGGCGACGTGGTGTTCGGGTGGGTTGTGGATGTGCGTGCTTACGCCCCTCTGTCGCCCCTGATGGGGTGGTGCGAGGAGTGCGCCGACCGCAGCCCACCAACACACTCTTGCTCACCGAACGAAGTGCAGTAATAAATTGCTTCTACTTAGACATCAATTTTCTGCGATTGTAGTTCTATCCCGGACTTGCCCGCGGTAGTAGACAGACCGCTGTCGTCAATAAGCTCCTATCACTATAAATTAATTTGCATTTAATTATTTAACTTTTTAAATACCAATAATGTTCTTTCTACAAACGTAAAAAGTACGAGTTTGTAGAATTATTCAAAGGGTTTTTATTTTGTTACGCCTAAGAAGTAAGCCTATTCTTACGTGTGTACATAAGTAGACACTACTTTTTTAGCTTTTCTTTTTATATTTAAATGCCTATTTCTGTCACAAAATATTAATGTTTTTTTTTGAGGGTGGGTTACGGTCGGCGCTCTCCTCGCACCACTCTGTCCGGGGCGACAGAGGGGCGTAAGCACGCACACCCGTAACCCACCCGCGACACGTCGCCTTCGTCTTTGGACCGACCACCGGAGCAGGGTGACTTGACGTCAGTGGTCAAAATAGTAATGGTTGCGTTATCCAAGCGTGAAATGATATAGTCATATAATATACCTCTCATCTTAACTAATTATGTATATTACAGAAAATGCTTCGAGCTTTAGGCATTCAGCCACATTGCTTACTGCCCGTTGAGGAATACAAAATAAGTAGCGAAGAGCACCACGCATTATACAGTCCGTTCCCAAAATTGGATCTTGAGATTTTCGACAACACTGATTTTGACTGTCGGTGAGTTCACTACGGAATTATTTAGTTCATTATTCAGCTTTTTGCCATCTATTATATGCTGTATCTACAACACGCTAGTCAGACGGATTAATATAGGGTTTTATTTCGAGTTTTCCTTCTCTAGCATAGATGTTATCTGCATATTTTAATCCCTTTGTCGTCGTGTACTCCATCCTGTGCTGCTAGAATTACAATTTAACTTACCTTACCATCATCATCATATCTCAGCCCATACACGTCCCACTGTTGGACTCGGGCCTATCTGGGGGAAATTTACCAACTGTAACACGCTGGTCAGACGTGTTGTATTTAATTTAATTTTTTTTTTTTGGTGGTTTAAGGTAAGTGCGCACGCGGTCCATTCCGTCCGGGGCGACGAAAGGACGGCGCGCGGGCCCATAACCCACCCGTACCCACGTCACCTTCGTCGTTGGGCCGACCACCAGTGCCGAGTTCCTTGTCCTCGGTGGTCGGCCCGAAGACGTGTTGGTATAGGGTTTTGTTTCAAGTTTTACTTCTCTTGCATAGATATTGTCTGCTTATTTTAATCCCTTGGTCACCTTTTGCGACACTGGTCACCCACGGGCAAGAAAGGGGTTGGTAAATTGTATTTTTCGTCATTATACGGAGCAAAAAATATAATGGATTTGAATTGTAATATCATTATTACACTTGATTTTGCACGCTGTGGAAATGCATCTACGCACTATCCCCCCGCCGGTGGTAGACGAGGGGACTGTGTGTGGGACTCGCCGGCCACATAAGCGACCGGAATACCCACAAAAACCACAGCGGCCCCTTCCGCGCTTTTATGGGATGCCGGAGAGATCGTCTGATGAGATTCTATCCTCGACACCTCAACGCTTGGCCGTCTGGCCATGTCCTGTCATCAATCAGGGTGGTGGGAGGAGCAGCGCGTAGCGGCGTCTCCTCCTCCCTGGCCGCCGTCGTCGGAGCGAGTCAGCGGACGCAAGCGCCTCGCGGCCTCCTTTCTTGTCATGACAGCTTCACAGAAGGAGGCCATCGACGACCAGCAGCTGTCGTTGCTGAGCATAATATCATTATTACCCTGTTCTTACCCTCAATTACTTGGAGATGATGCAATATGTACTTTTATTCCTCCGTAAATATTGCAAAAAGTTTTGGCCATAGTTTTACGGACCGCACATGCTTGTTGTCAGCCCTCCTTGTTAATATAATTGTTAACCAAGATGGAGTCGGCCCAGTTAGCTGTAAAGCTCTTTTACTACATCATCATCGTCGTAGCCCACATACGTCCCACTGTTGGGCTTTTGCCTCCTCCACCATGTGAGGTAATTTGACCTACTATACCATGCTGGTCATACATGTTGGTTATAGTATACTTTTAGAATTTACCTTTTCTTGCAGAGATTCTATATGCATATTATCCCTTAGTCGTCTTATACGCCATTCACGGGCAAGAAAAGGACTGGTGAATGGTATTCTTACTCCATCACCATACGGAGAGAGAATATATATATTTTTTTTAATTTTTGTTTTATTGCAAACGGTGGCAAACGAGTAAACAGTACACCTGACGGTAAGTGTTGCTGGCGCTCATGGACCTTTGCAAGGCCGCTGCCTATCGCGAAGAAAGTTTGAATGCCCATAATCAGGTTCGGTGATACTAGGACATCACTAAAACCTACCGCACGCAAACACCCTCAGAAAGTTGGGCTTGCGGCTCTCTAGCTCACCGAACCAAGCATATTGCTACTACTCGCACATTGCTACTACTCGGACGTCGATTTTCTGCTCAGTGTGGTACTACTTCGGACACACCGGCGCGCGGCTGTAGACAGACAACTGTCAACAGTGTGCTCTTATCACTATTAATATATCTTGCAGTATTCCTGAAGAATGGCTTTCTTTAGGAATTATCGAGGGTGAGCAGTATCCATGCCCAGGCTTGGCTTTCATACCAAGAATTGACTCAAAGCCTAAGACGAGCGACGATATTATTCAAAACCTGAACAATCTTTACGAGGTAAGACTCTACTCGTCTTCTTCAACTTTCTATGCTCACCAGAATCACAGCTTCCTCTACTATTTAGATGTATTTGCTTTTGTTCTTTAATCACCTTGTCATATTCTTGGAGAAGAAAGGGGTGGTGACATATTTTATTCTTATTTTGCCATTATATATGTATGGGTGTAACCGACATAGCCCGCAGAATTAGCACGTTGAAATGGCAATGGGCAGGCCACATCGCTCGTCGAACCGACAATCGTTGGGGAAGAAAGGTTCTTGAGTGGCGACCACGAATCGGACGGCGCAGCGTAGGACGACCCCCCACTAGGTGGACTGACGACATTCTCAAAATCGCAGGGAACCGTTGGATGCAAGTGGCGCAGGACCGTTCCGAATGGCATTCTCGTGGGGAGGCCTATGTCCAGCAGCTGACGTCTGTAGGCTGATGGATAGATGGATGGATGTGTGGTCCTACTATTGCTCACTAGTTAGGTTGTTAATGCTAAATATACATGGGGCGCCATATATTGTGGTGGAATGTACTCCACTCGGTGAGTAGCCGGTTACCTAGTTCGCTTGCTCACCGTCTCAGCTTCTTGGCGCTATCAGTAGTCCGCTAGCACAGCTGACGAGCGGCTGTGTTATTATCGTGCACGTGTGACCTGCTAGCAATTTTGGACAAAAAACGGCCATGATCGCCACCACTCCGCTGAATCGCCTCTATTCCGCCGAAGATTCGACAGTCGGCCTCGCCGCCATCAACTCCTGATGAGTCCCTGGTGAGTACTATTTCGCCCAGTATTTGGTTCTCTATATTATTTGGCATTAATCTTCGTGTATAATTTAATTATTCTACCGCATCAACAATCCTGCAACCCTCACACGTCCCGCTGTTAAGTGCAACTTTGTTAAACAGCATCACTATTCGTAACCCTCATACGTCCCACTGTTGGGCTCTTTTGATAAACTGCTTCATCGCTCACTGCTCCGCTCGAACCGCTCACTCGAACCCGCGACACTGGCACGGTAAGTCGGTATCTTAACTCATGTGTAGAGCTCTTATACCATCTGCTTACAACTCTTTGTACTCTTGACTAAAAGGCGAAAATTTATTTGTATTTTTATTCTGTTACTGTAAGGAAAATTGTATTTCATATCTCATATTTCAGTGGACTAATGTAGCTGCATTGGATTATGATTTTAAAACGGAGAAATGGGATATTATGACTCTGGATGGCACCAAAAGAAGATATATGTAAGTGAACCATTATTTTTTGCTGTACTTTACAGGTTCCTTACAGCATGGCCACAAATACGCTGCCATCAACGGCAGGTAAGGCGGCGAGCTAGGGATGTGACTTGGAGGGAAAATGATCGATGAATTATATAATTGAATTTCTGTTTTTAAAAAAAATCGATTTTAAAATACTCGAGTAAATAAAAATAAATAATCGATTATAAAATAATCGTTTTTTTCTCTCAACAAGATTATGAAGACCCTTTTTTTAAGAAATGTGAGCTTTATTTTCTAATATAGTATGAAACACTGCACGCAATATCGTGATGACCTTTTTTTAGGAGATCTGGCAGTGAAATAATCGATTAATTTTAATATAAAAATAATCGATTATAATCGATTTTTAATATTTTGATAACTAAATATAAAAATCGATTATTACAAAAAAATAATCGATTAATAATCGATTATTAAAAAAATCGACTATTTTTTCACATCCCTACGGCGAGCTCGATCCCATATATCTATCGCGTCTAATTAGCGTTCAATGGCTAGTATCGAAGTGGACGTATTCAAACATGAATATATTCATGAAGATTACTTTGCCTTTAAAGAAGAACATATTTTAATCTATTCTGAAGTTAATTTTCTAAAAAACTCTTTTTAATTTCATCCCAGAATCTTTTTGCTATATTATCATTTAATGTAGCCGACATACGTCCCACTACAATGGGAGGGAATTTGACCTACTATACCATGCTGGTCAGACAGGTTGGTATAGGGTTTCATTTCTAGTTTTCCTTCTCTTGCACAGATCTTATGTGCGTATTACATACCTTAGTCGTCTTTTACGACATCCAAAGGCAAGATAGGGAGTGATGAATTGTATTCTTACTCCGTCACCACACGGAAAATATAATTATAGTTGTCACAAAATAAGAGGCCCGGTTAAATATAGATTTGTATAAACAAAAGAAGGGAAACTTGGAAATAAAACCCTATATCAACCGGTCTTAGTAGGACAATATATGTCCAATCATGGGAGGTTCAACCTCCCATGATTGGACATATAGGCCAAGCTGTAGGATGTGTATTAGCCAAAATGACTATATCACTTATTGTCATCTATCATCTATTGCCATCGTCAACCTACTTGCCAAGCATGACGATTATCATGAGAGATGATTATCATGACGAGACCTGCCAAAAGCGAATGTTGATAATCTGATGAATATGGTGACTAAATTTACAAGCTTTTATTTAGTCTCACCTGTTCCGTTGTTTATACCAATAAATAAAATTGGAGTGTCTGTTTGTAATGACTTTTTCATGCTCACATGGTTATTTGCACTATACATATGCCTAAAAATCACTTTAATTTTTTTTTGTCTGTCTGTCGATTTGTTCCGGGTAATCTTCAAAACGCCTGCACCGCTTAAAAAAAATGTTTCACCAATGGAAAGCTATAATATCAGGGAGTAAACTAGGCTATATTTTATCCCGGTATTCTCACGGGTACGGGAACTACGGGGATAAGGCGACAGAGACCGAAGCGAAGCGAAGGCGGGTTGCTAGTCTGTAATAAAATCTTGCAAGTTAAATTTGATCCCCTTTCCGGCTTCTGATTGGGCTGAAATTTTACATGCATGTGTAAATCGGATGACAATGCAATATTATTGTGATATAGAGCTGCTCTGATGATGGACTTGAAAGCTAGGCATAGAAACTCCGTAATTAAACGATGCAACCCCATCGAGTTTGGGCTCATTTGATTCGTCTTGACGAGTACTTTGATACCATATGGCGACCTGATCGTAAACCTGGATTTTTAACTGTTTAGTTCATTTTATTAACAAACTAGCAACTCGCCCTCGCTTCGCTTCGGTTTCGCTCGCCTTACCCGCGTTAGTTTCCGTTCCCGTGGCAATACCGGGATAAAATATAGCCTATGTTACTCCTTGATATTATATGTTTTCATTGGTGAAAGAATTTTTGAAATCAGTCCAGTAGTTTCAGAGCCTATTCGTTACAAACATACATACAAACCTTTCCTCTTTATAATATTAGTATAGACAATAAAGCTTATTTTTAAAACGGTTATTTTTCTCTTTTATTGTTTGCTATGTTTCAATTTCCAGGATACCTCGCATCCGACTCATGTTCAAAGCAGACGACCCTGATACTTTTGCTATGAGAGTCAAGTTTGCCGTTGATCTTCGGAAAGAGATTGAAAATAATTTAAGGTATTAATTGAATCAATTTTGTTGTGGTGACACACTAAGAATGCGAGGCAATAACTCCTCTTTTTACAATGGCATTTGTAAAAAAACCACTATCAGATTATTTTTTATTTTGTGTACAATACCCACCATAGACAAAAACACCCTCAGGAAGCTGGTCTTCCGATTCTCCTGCTCACCAAACAAGGTCAGAAACAAATTGCCCGCGGCTGTAGATACTGTGATCCTGTCACATAAAATCATGCGATGCAGACGAAGTTGCAGCGGTCATCTAATCTATACCAATAAATAAAATTGGAGTGTCTGTTTGTAATGTCAAAATAATAGGTTTTTTTCATGCTCACACGGTTATTTGCACGACACCTATGCCTAAAATAGCAATTAAAAAATTTTTGTCTGTCTGTCTGTCTGTTTGTTCCGGGTAATTTGCAAAACGGCTGGACCGATTCCAAAAATTCTTTCACCAATGGAAAGCTATAATATCAGGGCGTAAACTAGGCTATATTTTGTCCCGGTATTCCCACGGGAACGGGAACTACGCGGGTAAAACGACTATAACCTATAACCGAAGCGAAGCGAGGGCGGATTGCTAGTAATATTATAAAGCTAATTGGTCTGTTTCTGTCAAATTAATCTTAAGAGCTACTGGTTGCCGGGCCAGCCACGGACGACGATGGGTTATGGAACCGCGCTTCGCCCTTTCCTCGCCACAAACAAAACGGACGGCGCGTGTGCGCTGCTAAGCATAGCCCACCTAGAAAAAAAGTGTTACTGGTTCAAATTGGAAAATTATTTTAGTGTTGGATAGCCCATTTATCGAAGAAGGTTATATAATTTTAATTAAATCTACGGATTTTATTGCGTTTGTATTTGATTTTTGATTGTCCGACGTCTCGAACACTTTGTAGCGTTCATGGTCACGGGCGGACTAAGATGTCTCACGTCCAACAAGTCATCGTTATTGCAGAAAATTTATAATTACCTACCCGATACAGAAAATTATTTATTAAATATTGGATCAATATTTTTGTTTTTTACACATACATCTTTTTTACACATAAATAAACATTTTGATACAAATTTATTGCCAGTGTAAGAAGAAAATGATTCTATATGAAAAAAATTATATTGTTTATGGTTAGTAATTATTTAACAATAAAATTAATAGTAATTATATTTAACAATCGTCGGGCAATCAAATACAAACGCGATAAAATCCGTAAAGTAGTTTTATTTAAAACTAGCAACCCGCCCTCGCTTCGCTTCGGTTATAGTCGTTTTACCCGCGTAGTTCCCGTTCCCGTGAGAATACCGGGATAAAATATAGCCTAGTTTACGCGCTGATATTATAGCTTTCCATTGGTGAAAGAATTTTTGAAATCGGTCCAGCCGTTTTGAAGATTACCCGGAACAAACAGACAGACAGACAAAAATTTTTTAATTGCTATTTTAGGCATAGGTGTCGTGCAAATAACCGTGTGAGCATGAAAAAAGCCTATTATTTTGACATTACAAACAGACACTCCAATTTTATTTATTGGTATAGATGTGTAATACTCGCGTAAACATCAGAAATCATTAGGCTATATAATGTCATGGTTCCAATAACAGGAACGATGAAACACAGAAAAATGTTGCAAAATGTTGGAATGATTTTTCTTTATATAGTTGAGTAGTGATGTGAGTTATTGGTATGTAGTTTTTTTTTTTGAGGTAGGATATGGTCAGTGCACACGCCGTCAGCTCCATCCAGGGCGACGAAGAGGCGGCGCGCACACGATGTTGCACAGGTCAATCACTTATAATAAGGATATGTTCTTAGAAAATTAACGTATAGAAGGTAAGTTCGCGCACAAAAAGTGAAGCATTTCAATTGGAGCCTAATGGAGCTTACGCCGGAACCGTTCCGTAATGTACAAGTCATTGTACTGCACTTACGTACGCAACTCTTAAAAAATAAATAGATAATTATGACGGTTTATGCATTCAAATGGTGTTATAACACATTTGAATAACTTTAAAAGGTTTTTAACATTACTTTTAAAAGTATTTCGACGATTTATGTTAATAAAAACAAAATTTGATTTCATAATTTGTATAGTGGTGTGCGTGTGTACGTGTGTAATCGTCTGCGCGCCATTAGTATTTTTAGATTCAAGTTTCGAACGTTCGAAGTACTGACACTATACTTCTATACGTGATTATTCTAAGAAGGATATGTTATTATTCAAGGTTTTACCTGTACCTGGACTGCTTGATATTAGAAGGATTACCAATGACGCCATTACATTATATGCCAAAGATTCTAGACATGGTGCGTATACATCATCAGGCTAATGAACTGAACGAAGATCACCTCGCTATGCTTAAAATAGAGGTAATATAATTTACTTGTAAATAAATATAGTTTAAATATCTAAAAAACACGCTTTAATTGATATTGAGACCTCCTTGGTCTCATTGTACCTATTAATAGCCTGGTACCTTAGAATAATAACATATTGAAGGTAAGTTCACGCACAAAAAGTGAGGCATTTCAATTGGAGCCTAATGGAGCTTACGCCACGCTTACGTACAAGTCATTACACTGCACGAATTTACGCAACTCTTAAAAAATAAATAGGTAATTATGACGGCTTGTGCATTCAAATAGTGTCACAACACATTTGAAAAACATAAAAAGGTTTTTAACATTACTTTTAAAAGTATTTCGACGATTTATGTTAATAAAAACAAAATTTGATTTCATAATTTGTATAGTGGTTTCCGTGTGTACGTGTATAATCGTCTGCCCGCCATTAGTATTTTTAGATTCAAATTTTTAAAGTTCGAAGTACTGACACTATCCTTCTATACGTTATTATTCTAAGGAACAATCATATAAAAAGGACAGCTTCCAAATTCAAATGCAATATATGTTTATTTTTAATTGTAATAGTATTTATGGTCAGAGTAAGTATATAAGGATGAGCCGGAAGGTTCCTAGGTCTTTGAGATCATGCTATCCAGACGGTTTGGCGTTGTGTTGTTTCTGGTTTACCTTCTAATGCTGTAACATCATCATACTATACCACACTGGATGTACGAGTTGGTGGTATTTCGAGTCTACCTTCTTTTGTGTAGATCTTATGTTTATATGGGTAAGAAATCCGTCCGTCTATAATTTTCTTGGAGATCGATAATTTTCTTATAACTATTTATTTCTTATTACAGTCCTTACAGCTTTCGATGTTACAAATAAATAATTTTAAATGTTGAACTTAAAATTCTTGGTAATTTTCTTAGGCATTGTATTAAGCTGGGGGGACGTCGGTCGAGGAGAAGGTACTCTACCTACCTCAAGGGGCATTCCGTCGGCCCGACCACTGACGACAAGTCAGTCTGCGCCGGTGGTCGGCCCAACGACGAAGGCGACGTGTCAGGAGTGGGCTACGGGGCCGCGCCCTCTGTCGCCCCGGACGGAGTCGTGCGACGGGTGCTCTGACCGTAGCCCGCACCCAAAAAAAAAGGCATTGTATTATTTAACGCAGCCATAATATACTGATAATATTATTTTTCAGGCCGAATTGCTTTACAGGAAAACTGAAGGCAAATTAAAAATAATTTACACAATTGAGAAATATAAAGATTTATACAATTTTATCAGTGTACCCACCAAGGGCTACGTACCCCCTGTACCGACCTATGGTAAACAATTCAAGATATATTATAAATTTTTTCATAATACAGTAGGGCCTCGTTAATCCGGACTCCCGCTTGTTCGGTGATCGCTGTAATCCGGCCGGGCAATGGGATTCGCAGAGGAGGCCGGCGAGTGTAGGTGCGGGGGCTGTCATGTATGAGCCAATGCGCCGTCCGTCAGTGTTTTGTTTATCGCTTTTGGTATAATACGTACAGTGTCAATTTAGCGCGCTCGCTAACATCATGGTGTCGCCACGTAAACATACGACATTGACATTAAAAGACAAATTGCGGATTATTACGATAAATATATATATACGATTTTAGGAGTGGTAGGACCACACTGTCGAGAGTTATCTGTCTACAGCCGCGGGCTGGTCCGTCCGGGGCAGTACCATGCTCTCGCAGAAAATCGACGTCTGAGTAGTAGCAATTTGTTACTGCGCTTCGTTCGGTGAGCGAGAGAGCCGGAAGCCCAACTTTCTGAGGATGATTGCGTGTGGAGGGTTTTGGTGGTGCCCCTGGTATCATCGAGCCTCAATGCACGCATTCACACTCCCTTCGCTTTCTTCGCGGTAGGCAACGGCCTTGTAAAGGTCCATGAGCGGCAGCAACACTTACCATCAGGTGTACTGTTTGCTCGTTTGTCACCGTTTGCAATAAAAAAGAAAAAAAGAAAAAAAAATTATAGAAATGTTAGATAAAGATGACAGCTACCCTGTCATTGCTCGGAAGTTTGGTATAGGCAGATCAACTGTAGGCGACATAAAGAAAAACAAAGAAAAACTCTTGAAGTTTGTTAGCCTAACAGAACGTGGTCCCGGTATACGAAAAACACTGAAGAAATCGGAAAATCCTGTTTTAGAAGACGCTTTGTATACGTGATTTTTGCAACAAAGGCGATTGCATGTTCCTGTAAGTGGTGATATGATTTGTGAGAAAGCTCGAATTTTTCATCGCCAGATTACAAACTCCAATATCGAGTTTAATGCAAGCCGGGGATGGACAATTAGACAATTTTAAAAAACGCCACGGAATAAGACGTTCAAAAATGGCCGGTGAAAAACTATCAAATGATGAAGCCGCTATCGGACCATTCCAACAAGAGTTACAGAAAGTTATTAAAGAAAAAAATTAACAGCGGAACAGGTTTACAATGCTGACGAATCTAGTTTATACTGGCGATTATTGCCAGATCATACTTTAGCCTCTGGCAATGAGCAGTCGGCTTCCGGGAGAAAAATGATGAAGATGAGAGTGACATTCATGCCTTGTGCAAATGCGGCTGGAACTCATAAACTTCAATTGCTTGTTGTCGGAAAATCAAAAAACCCGCGGGCATTTAAATCAACACGTCTTCCTGTTTGTTATCGTGCACAAAAAAATGCTTGGGTTACGAAAGACTTGTTTCTTGAGTGGTTTAAAACGGAATTCGTTCCCGCGGTCCGGCGTCATCTTTTGTCTGTTAATTTGCCTCCTCAGGCACTGTTATTATTGGATAATTGTCCTGGGCATCCATCAGCAGACGAACTTGTCTCTGAAGACGGCCACATTTTCGCAATGTTCCTACCACCTAACACCACGGCGTGTATACAACCAATGGATCAGAACGTTATACAAAAGGTGAAGTTAAATTACCGCAAATCACTTTTGGTTAACTGTCTTGCATTATGTTCTGAAAACCTCATGGACTCATTAAAATCGATAACTTTAAAGGACATAGTTTTTCTTTTGGCTAATTGTTGGGCCAATGTTAAGACATCGCTAATTAACAAATCATGGAAGAATTTGCACTCTGAATTTCTCACTGATAATGACGAACCAGAAGATGATGTTCCTTTAGCCCAGCTTATTAACAGGTTGAGGGAACCCAATGATCATCAAATAAGTGAGGCAGAAGCTCAAGAATGGGCTGCTGTTGGTGCCGAAAGGGAGTCACAAAAATATGAAGTGTTAACTGATGAGGAGATTGTGCGAGCGGCTATGTGTGAGGACGATGAGCAAGATGAGGACAATAGTGTTGAAGTTCCCGCCTCCACAAAAGTTGGTAATTCAGAGGTAGTAGGAGCTTTAAACACTGCTTTAAAATGGGCTGAAGAAAACGAATTTGATAGCCACGAAATAATGTTTCTCCGTCGACTTAGAGACCGGGCTTTCGAAATGAAGTGCGAAAATTACAAACAGAAGAGTATTACAGACTTTTTCAAGAAGAATTAACTAATGTTTTAAATATCTTAACTAACTGATTTTCTTACGTGGTTGTAATTTTGAACATTTTGTCTTTATGCTACATTTGTTATTTAAAAATTGATTAAAGAAACTAAGGTTAAACATGTGTTTTATTAACATTAAATATGGCATACTATAATCCGGACGCCTCGATAATCCGAAAAGGGTCTTGTTTTTGCCTCTCCGGATTAACGAGGCCCTACTGTATACTATTGTTTGGTCACAACTTAACCATGTCTGAGCGACAGAAAAGCTAATTCTCCGTATTGATTAATTATTTACTGCTAATCTGCAAATAAATAGCAATTGTTCAAAATTCTGTAAGGCGCAGCGCCACATATAGTTTGGATCGACTATACAGTTTCGTCGAAATTTGTATTTAACTAGCCCCAGTGTGATGTCTTTCGAACCATAGGATACGTAATACAATTCACATATATATCAATGGTTATGGCTGGACCAGATCCTACAAGCAACACCCAATCAAAAGTTTACCACTAGAGCAGCCATCAGCTAAGATGATAGTATTCTTATTATTAACCCCTCACGCGCCAAACATCGCGGCGCTATCGAGTGCCCCGCGCGCTTTGGTATATTGAAAAAAGTTCAGTGAATTTTATGGTTTTACGTAAACTTATTTTGTTGCTATATGACAAGGAAATATGAAACAAAATATATATCAATAACTTTTGATTGGTTGATTTAAATAAAAGTACTAAAAGCAATTGCTAATTGTAAAGTGTTTATTTGGGTCAAACGTGTCCCAAAAGCGCTTTGAGCACATTTTTTTTTGGGTCTAACGGTGTCCCTAAAGCGCTCGAGAGGTTAACAGATATCATATCTCTTATTTCTCCATATGTCATTGATTTTAATCGTCCCTGATACTCATAAAAATTATTATCATAAAATAGTAATTTTTCCTGTGGTGACGGAGTAAGAATACAAATAACCACTTCCTCCTTCTTGCCCGTGGATGTCTTAAAAGACGACCAAGGGATATAATACGCATATAACATTTATGCCAGAGAAGGAAAACTCGAAACAAAATTATATACCAACCTAACTGGCCAGCATAGTAAGATCAATTTCCATCCTATTGTGGAGGAGTTTCAAGCCCAGCAGTGGGAAGTGTATGATTCGAGATGATGATGATAAGGGTTATAAGCAATGTATGATGATCAGTCTATTTTGTATAATGATTTCTGATGTTTACGAGAGTATTACACAATTTAAATAAAACTACTTTACGGATTTTATCGCGTTTGTATTTGATTTCTGATTGCCCGACGTTTCGAACACTTTGCAGCGTTCATGGTCACGGGCGGACTAAGGTGTCATTCGTCCAACAAGTCATCGTTATTGCAGACAATTTTAATTATCTACCCGATACAGAAACAGTCTATTTTCTATTTGTGTTTGCAGGTAGGTATCCCTGTGTCATGGAGGACTTCATTGGACGTTTAAAGCATAACCAGTGGTACTCTTTGTACGTGTTAACAGAATCCGTCGCTTGTATTGATTTGGTTATCGATGAATGCCTAAAGGTAACATATTGTGACCTTCTCACATTGTCTGATTAACATCTCAGCTCATATACGTCACACTCCCTAGCCGAGGCCTCGGGTGAACGGACCAGGGATTAGTCCGTCACCCGCAGAGGCTGACCGCGCGGCAGCGCCTGACTTTCTGGATGTCGGAATGAAGTACCATAGGATATTTTGTCGGGTAGGTCACGGAATACAAGTAACTTTTTTTTTTATTGCAAACGGTGGAAAACGAGCACACAGTACACCTGATGGTAAGTGTTGCTGCCGCTCATAGACCTTTACAAGGCCGCTGCCTACCGCGAAGAAAGAGAAGGGAGTGTGAATGTGTGCATTGAAGCTCGGTGATGCCAAGGGCACCACCTAAACCCTCCACACGCAGACCCTCAGAAAGTTGGGCTTCCGGCTCTCTCGCTCACCGAACGAAGAGCGAGAGTGTGGTACTACCCGGGACGGACCGGCCCGCGGCTGTAGACAGATAACTGTCAACAGTGTGGTCTTACCACTCTTAAACTCTGTCTATGTGGAGGTCTATGTTGAACAGTAAACGTGTATAGGCTGATTAGTGGGAGGCGTAGCTCACTGGTGGATGTATCGGGGATTAGAACACCACCTGCAGAGAGGAAGACCATGAAAGGCGACGCTCCGTCAACACTGTTTTATTGTCGGGACGTCGAAGGATATGGTACCCGAAAGGGTAACCCGCCGGGCCGGCCTCGACAGTCAAGAATCATGGTCAGTGGTCGGCCCAATGCCATTGGGGAGGGAATTAGGTAGGTTATGGGACCGCCCGCCGCTTATTCAGCACCCCAGACAGATTGAGCGGTGCCTGTCTTGCTCTATCCCCAACAAAAAGGCTGATAATAGTTAATAAATATATGTTGATTCTTTAATTGTACAGGTGGAAAGTATGCTTTTCTTTACTGCTAACTACGGTAGGAATGTTGGTCTCCCAGAATTTGATGCAGCACAGCAACACTGCATCTCTATGGTAAGTAGATGTTACCATCTAACTAACATATGCCGTAATTAAATATAACTTAGCAAGCTTTCATTTCTTTACAACTTCGATTTAAAATATCCATTTGTGAATTAGTAATGGAATTGTAAAATTTTAAATTCAATAGCAAAAGATAATAATGTGAATAATTATGTTTGAATTATTTGAAAATATAATGTCTGCGATGTGACGAATTAAGAATATAATTCGCCAATCCCTAACTTGCCCGTGGATGTTGTAGAAGACGACTCGGGGATATAATACCCATATAAGATCAATGTAAGAGAAGGAAGACTCGAAACAAAAACCTATATCAACCTGTCTGACCAGCATAGTAAGGTAAATTTCCCTTCTATTGTGGAGGATGCTCGAGCCCAGCAGTTGGACGTCCCACTGCTGACCTTGATGAGAAAGTATGGTATATATTAGATACCATATACAGAATGATATCTGATGTTTACGCGAGCACTACACATTGTAAATAAAACTACTTTTACGGATTATATCGCGTTTGTATTTGATTTATGATTGCCCGACGTTTCGAACATTTTGCAGCATTTATGGTCACGGGCGGACTAAGGTGTCTCACGTCCAACAAGTCATCGTTATTACAGACATTTACAATTATCTACCCGATACAGAAAATAGTTATAAATTTATTAAATTGTTACCCACATTTTAGTACAAATTTATTGCCAGTGTAAGAAGAAAATGATTCTATATGAAAAAATTATATTGTTTATGGTTAGTAATTATTAATTATTAAATTTGTAGCAATTATTGTTACAATTTGTTGATTTAAAACTAACAAAACTAATATACTACCACCGGATCGGAACGCGGCCACACTGAGAAAAATTAAAAATCAATATTAATTTAGCATCATGTCCCCTGAGTTTTCTTGCCGGATCTTTCTCAGTGTGGCCACGTTCCGATCCGGTGGTAGTATATTAGTTTTGTTAGTTTTAAATCAACAAATTATAACAATAATTGCTACATATTTAATAATTAATAATTACTAACCATAAACAATATAATTTTTTCATATAGAATCATTTTCTTCTTACACTGGCAATAAATTTGTACTAAAATGTGGGTAACAATTTAATACATTTATAACTATTTTCTGTATCGGGTAGATAATTGTAAATGTCTGTAATAACGATGACTTGTTGGACGTGAGACACCTTAGTCCGCCCGTGACCATGAATGCTGCAAAGTGTTCGAAACGTCGGGCAATCATAAATCAAATACAAACGCGATATAATCCGTAAAAGTAGTTTTATTTACAATACCATATACAGATTCGTAATAAAATCCGGCACACGGAAATCCGTAGAAGGACGGGTGTAACCGACATAGCCCGCAGAATTAGCACGTTGAAATGGCAATGGGCAGGCCACATCGCTCGTCGAACCGACATCTGTTGGAGAGGAAAGGTTCTTGAATGGCGACCACGAATCGGACGGCGCAGCGTAGGACGACCCCCCACTAGGTGGACTGACGACATTCTCAAAGTCGCAGGGAACCGTTGGATGCAAGTGGCGCAGGACCGTTCCGAGTGGCATTCTCGTGGGGAGGCCTATGTCCAGCAGTGGACGTCTGTAGGCTGATGGATGGATGGATATACAAATTCACCACCCCCGCTGGTTAGACTGATATCGATATGATCTTTTATGATACCCACAGGCAAGATGTGGTGAATTGTATTTTTACTCCGTCACCACACGGAGAATCTTTAGAAGATGAAGATAAACATAATGTTAATACATGTTTCTATATACTTTTACTAAAGTGCATTTGTGATTAAAAGAAAGTTTATTAAAAGATTAAAAGGAAGTAAAAGGAAAGTTTGCCACCTATTTATGTTGTACCTGTATAATCTGTGTACCTTTGTGAAGGAGAAATAAATAAACTATTATTATTATTATATTGTATCTCCCAGTTTCACGGCTATCTTCCACATTGTTAAAAAGAGAAGATACCCGGTCCTTTGAAAGGCTTACATGGGGATATGGATCCAACACGCAGAGACCTTTGGAGAAATTTAATGTAAAATGGGATGGGACGTCTACCGATGACACTCCACGTCTGCACATAACACACGTGGACTGCCAACGGTTGGTGTAAAACTATTGTGTGATGATGGTATCTAATATATGATTATGGGGTTGAAGGTTAGATGGACTGGATTAATGGTAAACTATTGATTTAAAACTGTTGTCTGCCTTCAATACCTTTATCGTCTTGAACTATCTATCTTATTATTATTAGTTTGAAGACAGCAGATATAGACTTTTTTGTCTACTCATATAAACTTAATCACTGCTTTTATCTTTAACCCGTTTGGGATAAAATTTTATAAAATGTAAGCACGTCTATACAAAAGAAAAACTACTGCAAAAATTTAATGTTTCTAATTTTCATTGTATCAGCTTGGCTTTGATAAGTCGGGAAACTAGCTTTAATTGGCGAGTAACAACTGCCGGTGTAGCCAGTCTTGATCATTGAGAATATGCAATCCATTTGTTATCAAAACTTACTGCTGTGATTAAAATTTATGATTTTGTTTCAGATGTTAAAATATTTGAATATCACTTGGTTGAATAATACTGCGCATGCTATACGGATGTCGTTTAGGGACGTTGGCAAAGGGTAAATTATTATTCAATATAATTGGCAACATTCATCATCATCCCTCCATCTAAAGTTCATTATTGAATCTAAATATAACCCAAATTCTTTGTTTTATTTTTTAAAAACTTGCATTAATGTATAATGCTTGTATTGCATGTGATTTTACACACAAACAATTAACATATACAATTTAACCAGGCTTTTACAAGGTATTTTCCTCCGAGGGAGGAGTCGAACCAGTGACATTTCGCATATTAAGTTATTTGAATCTCTATGCCATAAAACGCCATATAACGTGATTTTACACACATACAATATTTACACACACACACACACACACACACGAACACAAACACAGATACACACACGCGCACACACACACACACACACACACACACACACACACACACACACACAGACACATGCACGCACACGCACACATACATGCACGCACACGCACACATACATGCACGCACATGCACACACACGTAGACACGGACCTCATCAACTTACTCCATACACATACTATTACCACTCTACTATTCAACACTCCCTATCTTGCCCGTGGATGTCGTAAAAGACGACTATGGGATATATGCACATAACATCTGTGCAAGAGAAGGAAAACACGAAAATAAAACCCTATATCAACATGTCTGACCAGCATGGTATAGTAGGTCAAATTCCCTCCCATTGGGGAGGAGGCCCGAGCCCAACAGTGGGACGTATGTGGGCTGTGATGATGATGATGATGATGAAACCCCGTTGGTCAAACGTGTTGATATAGGGTTTTATTTTGAGTTTACATTCTGTAGGTGCTGTATGCATACTATATCCCTTAGTCGTCTTTTACGACACCCAGAGGTCCACTCCTCCACCATATGGAAGGTTACGCAACACAGAGAACAGCAAACATATAACATTGCAAGAGAAAAACTGCGGATCAAACCCTAGGTCAATCCATGCTGACAAACGTAATTAATATTAATTAAAAACGTAATTAATATGCCAATTTGCCTTCGTAAGGAAGTCTTGCTATCCGCAGTGAGATGTATACATGTGTTTGTAAAGAAGGCATTAAGAATCCATTTTGGACTTTAGTGTGGAGTGTTATGATATGATTAGCATGCTTTTTTAAGACAATGCATGCATTAAGGAAACAGTTCTTGTATCATGGGACACTTTTTAACAATTAACGACTATAAATGAAACAATTTGTGAATAGCATAAGGTAATACATACATACATACATGGATGGGAATCGAATCCACGACAGGATAGGTCAAATTCAAGTCCATTCAGACCGACGTCCTTCCCGAGGGGGGGGACGTTGGTCGATGGAAGGGTACCCCTCAAAGGGGTATTCCGTCGGGCCGACCACTGACGTCAAGTTACCCTGCTCCGGTGGTCGGCCCAACGACGAAGGCGACGTGTCGCGGGTGGGTTACGGCTGTGCGTGCTTACGCCCCTTTGTCCCCCCGGACGGAGTGGTGCGTCGACCGTAACCCACCCTAAAAAAGAAAAGGATAGGTCAAAATTAAACCATTACGCCATCTATACAATTAAATGTTATAATAACAGGTGGTTCAACATTTACGAAAAAAAGTGGGAGTTTTATGGCGTAAGCAAATTGTCGAGACTGATGCAGTTGATTAGATTCCGTATGCAGGTAAGTCAGTTTACTTGGACACTTGAACAGCGATTAGTATGTTTTTTGGGGACTATTACCATCACATTTTTCTACCTCGAAATTTCTGTAAACCATAATGATTTCCATAAATAACATCGACGTTTGAACCTCAAACAGTCCCGGGAAACGCTTTTAATTGTCTTGGAACACATAAAAAAATTTAATAAGAAACAAAAAATGTAAATAATTGTAACGCTTACACTTCCTTTCGATGCAAAGTGGCGAACATGAAGCCAAAATTAACTACAGAGTCTAATAAATAAGAGAATGTACAGCTACGGTAAACGCAGCAGTACAGCACCATGCAAACGACAGAGCTTAAGGGGTTTTTAAGATTGATTACAGGCCGCCGGTGACTGGACCGGTGAATAGTTCGTCCCGCAGGGAGGCTGACCTAAGGGCGACGCCTCGAGAACGGTGTCAGGGAGGGACTGAAAGGGTACCCCGCCGGACTAGCGACTTTGGTAAACAATCACCGACACCGATTTCTTTTGCCGGACCTCTGGGACTTCAAAAGTAAACATATTTATGTTATTAAGCACTACAAAGGGGTAAATATAAGATTAAGGTATGCTGTCCTAAAATACACCTATGGGATATAATATGCGCATATCATTTGTGCAAGAGAAGGAACATTCAGAGTGAAACCTTATACCGACATGTCTGACCAGCATGTTATAGTAGGTCGAATTCCCTCCCGTTGTGGAGAAGGCCCAAGCCCAACAGTGGGACGTATGTGGGCTGTGATGATGATGATGAAGATGATGCTGTACTGATCGTCTTTTGCACGTAACACATAGAGAAATACTCAAAGTTGTCCTGCCTTTCCAGTATGCCCTTCGCTACTGTATCGAGCAGTCCATGGCAATGTTCGTGTATATGTGTGAGACGCCATGCATCTGCACCTACTGCTGTGAAGATGACTACGAATGGGACCCCTCCGACCTCATCAACACACCGTTTCGTTCACCCACGGTTACGCTCTTCTATTTTCACCTTATGATGTCGCCAGATGGTCCGTATTACACAACTGATCCTTCGCAATTTGAGGTGAGTAATCTATTTATGTGGTGACGGAATAAGAATGCAATTATTGACTTGGTACCACCGTCACCATTCTACCATACCACTCGACATGGCAGGGTTCATCTATTTCACCTGGAATCGTTATGGTCTTCAACTGTACGTTTCCAGCGATCATTTCTCCCACGTACGTGCAAGCTCTGGAATGAACTACCTGCTGCTGTGTTTCCCGAGCGCTATGACATGTCCTTCTTTAAACGAGGTTGAAGAAGAGTATTTTCTTCACGATAGGCAACGGCCTGGCTGTGCCCCTGGTATTGCAAAGGTCCATGTGCGGCAGGATCACTTACCTTCAGGTGTGCTGCTTGATCGTTTGCCACCGTTGGCAAGAAAAAAAAATAACCGCCTCTTCTCTTGCCCGTGGGTGTTGTAAAAGACGACTAAGGGATTAAATGTATATATAACATCTATGCGAGAGAAGCAAAACTCGAAACAAAACCCTTATAACAACATGTCCGATCAGAGCTGTGTAGTAGGTCAATTGCCCTCCTGTTGTGTAGGAGACTCAAACTCAACAGTGGGCCATATATGAGCTGAAATGATAGTGATGAAGATGATAAAAATCCATTCATTTCCCCGTGTAGTAGCGAAGAGGATACAATTCATCACATTCTTTCTTGTCCGTGGATGTCATAAAAGAAGAACAAGGATTATCTTTAACAACTATGTAAGATAAGGCAAACATAGTACAACCTTATACCAATGAGCCTGTTCATGATGGATCAATTTCCCTTCTATTATGGAAGAGGTTCAAGCTTAGCAGTGAGGTGTATATGGAAAAAGAAGAACTCATTCATTGGCCTGTTTGGTGACAGATTAAAAGTATAATTTAACCAACCATCATTTTCTCGTGGGAGTAAAAAACCCGGCTTGATCTCTAGAAGGTATCAGTTCAGGGTAGCAGTTTTCTCTTGGGAAACTTCCGCCTGGCAACGAAGTAAGAATATAGTTCACCACTCCCTGTTTCACTACGATATGCAGGCGGACTATCATATGGCGGGAATGAAACCTCAAAATAAAACTCTATACCAACCCGTCTGACCAGCGTGGTATAGTAGGTCAATTTCCTTCTGTTATGGAGGAGGCTCGAGCCCAGCAGTGTGTCGTATATGAGCTGAAATGATGATTGCCTAATTATATCAATTTTAACTTCAAGTTGTAAGCGATTTAAAAAAATAAGATAATGATGTGTTATTTATAGGTAGTGATTCAACGCCTATTTCGTGAGATGCTGTATAGGTGTCACTTTATACCTCAAGTACATCCTATGATTATGACTGGTCTCGTGTTCGATAAAGAGCTGTTCCTCACGTCGATTGGTGAGTTGAATTCTATATACATAATTTTATAAAGCTCTTTTCTTTTTCCCTTATTTAAAGCTGACTGACTTTCCGTGTGGTGACGGAGTTACAATATAATTCATCCTATATCTTGGGGTACCACAGTGGGTATCGTAAAAGACGATTAAGGGTATGACATGCATATAACATCTATGTAAGAGAAGAAAAACTCGAAATAAAACCCTATGCCAACACGTCTAACCAGCGTGGTATAGTAAGTTTATTTCCCTTCCATTGTGGAGGAGGCTTGAGCACAACAGCAGGACGTATATGAGCTGAGATGAGGCTGTTGGAGTGCCACTCTTCTAAATTGTGATAGGAATTGACGTACTATGCTAGTCAGGTTTGCATAGGGCAGAGTTGTGAGTTATCTTTTTTCGCCCGTGACCATGAACGCTGTAAAGTGTTCGAAATGTCAGGCAATCAAAATAAAATGCAAATGCGATAAAATAATAAAATAATATCCTTAATAAAATATTAATAAAAAAATAAATAAAAGCAAGCTTTTATTTAAATGCTCTGAAACGAAGAAAATAAATTTTGAATGAAATCAAATGCACCATTTTATTAAATCATAGAATTTATATTGATATAAATAAAAGCTTGTCGAGAGAACACAAACATTGTTGGAATTATTATAAATATTACTTAGGAGATAGGTTGTTTGAAATCTCTCGACAAGCTTTTATTTATATTAATATAAATTTTATAATTTAATAAAATCGTGGGTTTGTTTGCATTCAAAATTTATTTTCTTCTTTTCAAAGCATTTAAATTAAAGTTTTTTAAAATGCTTTTTTTAATTAAATTTTAATTTTTTTAATTTTTAGTTATGTTCCAATCTCTGCATTCTCTCTCTAATATTAATCTCTCTCATCTCTTCATCTAATATTAATTAAAAAAATAGAAATTTAAAAAAGAAGTGAGCGCTTGTCAAGGCTATTCAAACGAGTCCAAACTCGATGGTTTTATCTTTTTTAGTTTGGGAGTTTCTATGGCCACTTTCCGACCCCATCTTTAGACCCTAGCTATCATGTAGCACAAGAGTATTTGTCAAGACTATTCAAATGAGTCCAAATTCGACAGTTTCAACTCGTTTAGTTTAGGAGTTCCTATTATAAAACACTTAGACAAAGACGTATATTATATACTATCCTTTATTCGTATACCTCCATAATTACATCTTTATAAATACACACTTAGTAACATAGCCTTGATAAGCACTTGTAATGTTAAACTGTTATAGATACTTCTTCCTTGCTTCTGTTGACTCTTCCATGTGTGACCACCGAATGCCCTCAACTCATTTGTGACCATCTATTTATAACCGTTGTTCGCTAGTAAACCACTCAAGCGTGGCCATACGCAGCTACCAATGTTGTCAGAGCATACTTTGTGTTGCCACCTTTCGTTTGGCGATAACACTATGGTCACTTTTCGACGCCATCTTGAGACCCTGTATATCACGTAACACAAAAATGTGCTTGTCAAAACTATTCAAACGAGTCCAAACGCGATGGTTTTATCTCGTCCAAACTCGACGGTTTTATCTTGTTTAGTTTAGGAGTTCCTATAGCCACCTTTCGACGCCATCTTGAGACCAGCTTCATGGTACCATATTATTGCATTGTCACCGAAGTTATGTAAGTTGTAAGTTGCCAATTTCAACCTAATCTAATGACAGTAAGTGGTTCTAATTGTAACTCGCAAGATTTGTCCCATACTAACAGGGCAAGTTAAATAAAAGCTCTTAAAAATAGTTTTATTATAACGTATGATCAACAAAACATCAGAAATCATTAAGTTATCTTTTTCTTATCATAGAGTTCTCTGAAGCTCTAATAGCAATTTGCAAAATAAAATTTCATAACGACTTCTAATGTTTACGCGAGTAAGTTATATATCTATACCAATAAATAAAATTGGAGTGTCTGTTTGTAATGTCAAAATAATAGGCTTTTTTCATGTTCACATTATTATTATTATTATTATCACCTATGCCTAAAATTCAAATTAAAAAATATTTGTCTGTCTGTCTGTTTGTTCCGGGTAATCTTCAAAACGGCTGGACTGATTTCAAAAATTGTTTCACCAATGGAAAGCTATAATATCAGGGCGTAAACTAGGGTATATTTTATCCCGGTATTCAACTCGAGAAAATTTCCGTGCGTTTAGGCGCTTTTGCCATACCTATTACTGTAATCAAACCTAAAGCTCACAAATAGGCCCATTAAGCTTTGTCCAATCCGTGGTGCTGTACCGCTGCGCTTCACGTAGATGTACAAACTCTTATTTACTGGCTTATCAGCCAACTTTGCTTCATGTCTCCCGCTTTGTATAGGAGGGAAGTGGAATCTTTCCAACTCCTCCTGTTTTCTTTTCTAATTTAATTTGTTGCGGGTCCCAAGACAATTAAAAGCGATTCCCGGGACTTCCTGAGGGTCAAACCTCAGTGTCTTATACGGAGACCATTGTGGATCCTGGCTTACAGGAGTTACAGTGGTGGGAATGTGTGGTGGGATTATCCCGGTATTCCCAAGGGAACGGGAACTACGCGGGTAAAACGACTATAACCGAAGCGAAGCGAGGGCGGGTTGCTAGTGTCAAAATAATAGGCTTTTTTCATGCTCACACGTTTATTTGCACGACACCTATGCCTAAAATAGCAATTAAAAAAATTTTGTCTGTCTGTGTGTCTGTCTGTCTGTTTGTTCCGGGTAATCTTCAAAACGGCTGGACCGATTTCAAAAATTCTTTCACCAATGGAAAGCTATAATATCAGGGCGTAAACTAGGCTATATTTTATCCCGGTATTCCGACGGGAACGGGAACTACGCGGGTAAAACAACTTAACCTATAATCGAAGCGAAGCGAGGGCGGATTGCTAGTACGAAATAAAACTGTTTGCAATTGGTTTTTACTTTGCTGACGTTTCGAACATTTTTTGCGTTCATGGCTACGGTAGGACTCACAAGGATTTTCTCGTCATCATGAATCGACCTTGGCGTTATAGAGTTTATGTATTATCCAGGTCTAATGGAGCCCAACGTAGTGGACTATAGGGAACGGCTGCTGAAAGCTTACAGGAAGTCTATCATCCCCCTGAAGGCATACATGCGACAATACGATGATTATAAGGACATCTTTTTGTTGGATATTGAAACATATGTCGAGTGAGTCAATGGGTTTTTTTTTTTATTAGAAGTATCAATAGTTTAGGCCATTTATTAAGGGATTAAGAGTACAATGTTATATATTACTGTCTGGTAAAGAGAAAGAATGAAAGGAGACTAACAAAGAGAATTTATTTATATACACTACAAAACTATCCTCTCCTCGCCCATGATCCAATTCAATTCAATTCAAATACTTTATTATGCATAAACCCCGCGGGGGCACTTACATATGGTCACTTTTTTACATTTTACCTTACACTACTACCGGATCGGAACGCGACCGCACTGAGAAGATCCGGCAAGAAACTCAGTGGGCTTGTCTTCTTTTTTATTCATTTACTATTTTTTTTTAATAAGATAATATACAACAACATGTCTATTAATAGCTCCAGTGTGATGCCTTTCGAACCATCATACAATAGAGTTATTAAATATAACGAAAAAGTACCATGGCTGGACCAGATCCCGCAAGCGGCACCCGATCACGAGTTAACCACTAGAGCAGCCATCACTCCCCTCAACCACAATGGAGGGAAGGGAGTGACCCGCTCCTCGTAGCTACCGCAAGCAGACCCTTCAGTGAGCATGACCAATACCATGGGCCACAAACATAAAACACAGATTAAATAACAAATTCGTTTGGCAAAACACGCTACGCTTTACAATTATATTAACAGCAACAGAATAAACATGTATGTAACACCTTTTGAAATAATGAGAAAATGCCTGAATGAGGAGCTGCTCATAACCGGTCTGTATTATCATCAAGATAATCCGAGATTTTATAATAACGACGGGATTATCGATTTACGCATATGACCCGTTTACCCAGCGTGGTATAACATACCAATCTCCCGTCTGTTAAAAGACACCTGTGCCAAGTATGCAGCCTGAACAATAAGAAGTTAATGTAGTGAAAAGAAGAACAGCGATAGAAGAATGAGCGTGCTACTCCATAACCTACGATATTATCCCTCATCATCAATTAAGTGGACTATCGGTACTGATTTTTGCCATTTGGTTACCCGTGGATTACCCTTTCGAGTACCACTCTCGGCAGGTCAATATTCCAGCAAAAGCGTCGATTCATCGTCCTCACGTGGTCCATTTCTTTGTGGATGGCGATTGGTCCCCGGTCTCGCTTTCGTCATTCACGACGGAATGAACAGCGTGCGTGCTGACCATAGTTCTTTCAAAAATAGGTGTTGTCTTTCAGGCAATTTCGTGAAGAGAAACATTCTCATACGGAAACCCGGGAAGAGATTCAAAAGCATTACGATGCAAAACAAGATCTCATAATGCGTTTACCGCAGTATATCAACATTGGACCATTTGCTATCAACGTTGATACGCTTAAGGTGAGTTAACTAATAATTTTCTTCAATTATTTCTTTTGCCAGCAAATAATCTGGATGTGCCACACCGGAACCATTCAGAGTTGCAAAAGAATGGATCGCGACCTTATAATCTGCTGTATAACTTCCCTGTCGTTATTTGGGCTGTCTACAAGTACCGATTCCTAAACTTCGGTGTCTCCCTCAGCTTCTTCAGCCCACTGCTGCAACTATGATTTCTTTTTTAATACATATATACGTCATCTCAGCTGACATTTTATTGTCTGCTACCTGTGGCATGTAAGAAATCAATGTTAAGTACAAGTTCTCAATAAAACTACAGATTTTATCGCGTTTGTATTTGATTTTTTTTTAAAGTGTAAACCAATTGACAAATTTTGGAAACACCTATATTGTAATTGAATAGGACCAATTGTACCCAATTTAACACTAATATAAATTCTAATTCTACATCTCGCACTTTTCCTATGGTGACGGTCTTAGGATTCCATCTATTAGCCCTTTCTTTCATTCATGCACTTTAACAGACTATTAAAACACCTAAATAGATATGTTATTACTAAGAGTAATAACATAATAAATGTTAACAGAAATACACCTGGTATATAAAATTAATCAGAATATAAAATTAGTGAACGGTTTCACCATGTGACGTCGGAATAAGAGATACAATTGTCGTTTGCCCTTAGTTGCCTTTGGAAGTCGTAGAAATTGGCTAAGAGTATCATTCCTTAAGTTCCCTTCCAAAAAGATTCATCATTAATTTAAAACCACTGCAGCAAATTCTAGTGACGAAGCGTTCAGATATTATGAGGGCATTACTCGTAATGTGGTCGGAGGAGGTGCGTCTGGTGGTCGATGACGTCATTGCAGCCTACAAGACCATCATGCGGAAATTGGGTGAAAAGCCCAATACGATTGAACACGTATTTGAGATCAGGGAGTGGATGGAATCTATACCATTCGCATTGAAGACCCAGGATGACATCATGAGGAAAGTGCATACGGTAAATATGATTTTAAAATTAATTACAGTGGACTATTTTATAGATTAAGATCAAATTAAATAATTTATTATCTATAAGAAAGAATTAAGGCATATTAAGAGAAAGAAAACTCAAATTAAACCCTATACCAACCTGTCTGACCAGCATGGTATAGTAAGATCAATTTCCTTCCTGTTTTGGAGGTGGCTCGAGCCCAACATTGGGACGTATATGAGCGGAAATGATCATGATGATGAATGATTATTTATGTATAATCTGTGAATCTTATAGTGGTAGGAGCACGCTGTTGATAGTTGTTTGTCTACAGCCGCGGGCCGGTCCGTCCGGGGTAGTACTATACCGAGTAGAATATCGACATCCGAGTAGTACCAATTTGTTACTGCACTGAGCGAGAGAGCCTGCAACCCAACTTTCTGAAGATGTTTGCGTGTGGTGGGTTTTAGTGATGCCTTTAACACCACCGAACTTCATTGCACGCATTCACACTCCCTTCACTTTCATCGCGGTAGGCAGCGGCCTTTCAGATGTCCACAAACAGCAGCAACAGTTACCATCAGGTGTACTGTTTGCTCGTTTGCCGCCATTTGTAATAAAAAAAAATAATCCATCATCATCATCATCTCAGCCCAGGTCAGTCTTATTGTTAGACTTGTGCTTCCTCCACGATAGGAGGGTGATCGATCTACTATACCACAATGGTGAGACGAGTTCGCATAGAGCTTTATAACGAGTTTTCCTAATCTTGCATAGATGGTATCTGCATGCCATATCAAGCATTAGGCGCAATATATTATTATTGCGCCTAATGCCGTTCAAGCCGATGTTGCGGACTGGATTGGAGAATAGTCCATCACCCGCAAAGAGAATGACTGCCTGAGGGCCCCGAAGGGGGAAAGCGCTTTGGGGAGAGTTGGTATTCGAAAGGGTAACCCGCCGTACTGATCACGTATGGTAAGGACTTGGTACCAGTGGTTGGCTCAAAGACGAAGGGGGCTTAAGAGGTTTTAAGAATATAGTGTGCGTTGATGAGTTTTTAAGAATGCAATCCGTTCAAGTCGTAAAAACGAGCTGAAGTATCACTGAGAAAATGTGTAGCTGTTCTGTCCTGACAAACTTATTATATCAAATAAGTCCCCCTGAGGCGGATTACGTTCAACCGTCGACGAGCCCGTGAATGGATGAGAGTGAATCCTAGTAGCCTTATAAAACTAACTACTAATATACAGCGATTCATCTCCAGGACTATGAAGTACTTGACGTATTCTACTTTCCCTTGGAAAATGACGACTTCAGAGCGTTATGGGAAGCTATAGGATGGCCGCAAAAGATAAACAAACAGGTAACCAAGTTTCAGTTGTAGTGATGGGTCACCACCCTATACTATTCCGTAGGAGTCGTAAAAGCCGTCGAAGGAATTACTAAGAGAACTGGCAGCAGAACTCTCCTGGGAAACTTTTTTCGATCACCAATCCGCTAAGCGTGGCGATTATTTCATTATCCTACCTCGAGAAGATCTAAGCCTAACCTTGATGATATATAAAGCCCGGATTAAAAAAGATATTATCAATTTTCATTACATATATATCTTACTTTTGAACACGACCCTGAAGACACAGAATGAAGGTATTGGGTCACCACTGCCATTCTCCATGTGGTTACGAGTTGAAAATGCGGTATGTCGTCTGCCTTTACATTCACGTGGCAGTAATAAAAACCGGCAAAGACTTCAGCAGAGAAATAGTATTTTTCTTAGATATTTAACACCGATTGCGATCTCAGTGATCACTGACTGCCAGCTAGACATGGCAAATATAGAAGTATAGAACTATAAACAAAGGTGAATTCGTGACCATTTCATGGGTATTTAGACGTAAAAATTGTAGTTGTTTTTGTTAGGATAATATGTTGGCAGACTAAGAATGGATGTCGTTACCCATTCCTTTCCTGCCAGCCCAAGATACGGCTAAGTACATGTACAGAATCACTCATCATTATTGTCCTGCTCTTATCTCAAATACTTTAGGCCAGGCCATCGTTATAAAAGTTCTTGCCATAGTTTTATGGCCGGCTACATGCGTTGAGGTCAATCTTCCTTAGGAATCTAATTGTAAACTGGAGGGTATCAGATGGAGTTGTTCCAGGTCTATGTAAAGATTTTATGATACTCTCGAGCAATGTAAGAGTTAAGAGTGGTAGGACCACACTGTTGACAGTTATCTGTCTACAGCCGCGGGCCGGTCCGTCCGGGGTAGTACCACACTCTCGCAGAAAATCGACGTCTGAGTAGTAGCAATTTGTTACTGCGCTTCATTCGGTGAGCGAGAGAGCCGGAAGCCCAACTTTCTGAAGGTGTTTGTGTGTGGAGGGTTTTGGTGGTGCCCTTGGTATCACCGAGCCTCAATGCACGCATTCATACTCCCTTCACTTTCTTCGCGGTAGGCAGCGACCCTTTAAAGGTCCATGAGCGGCAGCAACTCTTACCATCAGGTGTACTGTTTGCTCGTTTGCCACCGTTTGCAATAAGAAAAAAAAATGTAGTATTGGTGGAGATCAGCATAATTATAAAATCTGTCTGGAGGCTTACAGATTTATAGACCGGTTGCCTAGTAAATTTGAATATTTTTGGGGTGGGCTATGGTCAGCGCACCCACCGCCCGGCTCCGTCCGGGGCGACAGGGGGGGGGGAGGTGACGCGCGGCCTCGTAACCCACCCGTGGCACGTCGCCTTCGTCGAGGAGCCGACCACCGGTGCAGGGTGACGAAATACCCCTGAGGAGTACCCTTTCCTCGACAGACGTCCCTCCCCTCGGAGTCGTCGGTCGCCGTCACGCGGTAGGCCTCTCGGCGGGTGACGATATAAGTCCCCGGTCTAGTCACCCGCAAATTTGCCTAGCCTTAGGGCATATTATTAATTCTATGAGAATAATAAGTTTGTGGCAACATAATTACCTAAATTATGTTATATAATACGCAGGTGGAAGCTACAATTGAGTTTCTGGCGGAGGAGCAGGAAAAGTTCTGGAAGTTGCATCAACAAGATGAGCAGACGCTGTACGACAAAATAGACATGTTCACTGCGCAGTGCATGCAGCTTACTCTGCAATATGACTTCTACAAGGTAAATGGTGGTCGGATTCCTGGATGGCAGCAGACCAAATGATTGTAACTGTGCCCAAAATCTCCCTTCTTCTTTTTTCTTAGCAGGCTGTGTCCGACTTACTGTTGGATTTTACTATAATTAGAAGGTATTTGGTATATTACACCTTACAGGTGAAATAGTGAGGAGCGTCAATTGCTTTTATGGCTTCTATAGGAGAGGAATTGGTGGTTATGACACTTAGTACGTCACGTCATATAGACCAACCAAAGAAATTGTTTCTTGTCGTTACGGAATCAGATTTCAATTATCATCATCCTACTCTTATCTATTATTGTTCTTATATATTATTGCTTCGGGTCGACTCAATATGTACTCTTCTTTCATAGAACATATTGGAAATTGTGTTGGTAATAGTTTTGTGACCGGTCGCTTCCCTGACGTCATTCCTTCAAGGGAATGTAATTGTTGACCAGACTAAATTAGAACGAGGCCAAATCAGACCAGACTGAATTAGCATTGATTTGGGCCAGATGACCCAGATCAAAGTTAAGCTCTTGGTCATTTACGACATACATAAGCAATGTAAGAGTTGGTAGTACCGTAGCTGCCATCACACAGAAACGAATATATAGTGCTGAATTAAATTTTAATATAATTATTACAACCTATTTTTATAAGTAGAGCCATACTTCTGAAATTTTTCACAATCATAAAAGAGTCAATTCGTCCAGGCGCTCGCTCAGGAAATGACGTTTGTGTAGTAGCAATTTGCTACTGCGCTTCGTTCGGTGAGCGAGGTAGCTGGAGGTGGATTATTGATTGCCGATAGCTTTAAGAATCCAGGATACTAATATAATATGTGATCTTAGGACTACTGAACATTGCCGTGAACTCTTTTACTCATAATCCAGGTCCATGAAATAGCGAACGACATAAAAAAAGCGTGGAAAGGCATGAAAGATGCCCAGGACTGGGGACGGATCCTCAACACGCGACAAAAGTTGTTCGGCCAACCTGTCGTGCCTTTCATAGAACTCAACAAACTCGTCAAAGAGTTTGAACCATATAGAAATTTGTGGGTCACTGCATCCGGTAAGAAAGTAATCATCATTATAAAGAAAGTAAGAAGAAAGTGTAAAGAAAGAAAGTAATTATCATTCATCATTATCATATCATTATTATGTGCTACTCATAATAATGATATGATAATGATGAATGCATCATATGAAGCATATGTTCTCGTAATATAGGTGCAAGACAAACATAGGGTTACTGAAAAGGATTTTGGCAAACTTTCAAGAACAGCTGCTAGTGTGACCTCTGTCTTCTTTGGGAATGCATTCGTCGACTAGACGCCTTCTTGTGATAAATTATACATCCATCTATTCCTCCATCAGTCTATAACACCATTACCAGTACTATAATACCACGATTGGTAGGCGAGTGTGCAATGTTGTGTGACGACCCACCATTCTCCTTAGCATCCCTCTCAGTTGGGTTTCACGACGCCCACAAGAATGTGGGTGTGACGATCCACTGTATTCTTAAGCAATAACCACAAAGACTAAAATACCACGAAAGATGGTTGAGACTAATTTTGGACTTCAGAAACTGACCTACTATACTGCGTAGGTCAGACGGGTTGGCATTAGGGATGAGCGATATTAGTAAAATATCGATATTGATATCGATAGCCAAATATCGATAAGTCGATATTATCGGACACAAAATATCGTTATTTTGTAATATTGATATTTTATAATATCGAAAGTAAAGGAAAGAAAATTCTCCGGACAAATTTTGATGAGCTTTTTTTTTAAGTTTGTCTGGATGTATTAAGATACAGTGGGACTTACGACGAAATAAAATCCTCCGGACAAATTTTGATGAGCTTTTTTTTAGGAAATTTGTCCGGATGCCTAGGTAGGAATCACGCATTTTATCAAAATTATGTTATTAATAATTTTTCATTTCATTGCAAAAGCGATATCGATATCGTCTTAATAATATCGATATCGTGTTCATAATATCGATATGGCAATATTTCAAAGTTATAAATATTCGTATTGAAATATCGATATTTCGGCGGCTAATATCGATATTTCAACAATATCGATAAATATTGCACATCCCTAGTTGGCATAGGGTTTTATGTCGAGTTCCCCTCCTCTCGCATGGATGTTATTTGCATATTACATACCTTAGTCGTCTTTTACGATATCCACGGACAAGATAGGGGGCTGTGAATTGTATTCTTATTCCGTCACTACAGGGATTAAGACACGGCAATAGCATCTATCCATTGTATATTTCAGACTTTATAAGATCCCGTGAAGTGTGGCTTGATAATCCACTGATGTATGTGGACGCTGATACGATAGAACCGCTCATCAATGAATACTACAAGACCATCATAAAATGTATACGAACGTTCGCCGATTTGCCAAAAGTGCAACGAGTCGCCACTACAATAAGGGTATTTCTATTGGACCTAATTCTATCACATTCTTTTCACAGCATCTGCAACTTAACATTCATAATAATGATATCTGATGTTTACGCGAGCACTACACATCCATACTAATATTATAAATGCGAAAGTAAGGATGTTTGTTTGTTACGCTTTCACACTAAAACCACAGAACTGATTTCAAAAATTCTTTCACCGATGGAAAGCTATAATATTAGGGAGTAACATAGGCTATATTTTATCCCGGTATTCCCACGGGAACAGGCACTACGCCGGTTTAAGCGACTGAAACCGAAGCGAAGCGAGGGCGGGTTGCTAGTTGTAAATAAAACTACTTTTATGGATTATATCGCGTTTGTATTTGATTTATGATTGCCCGACGTTTCGAACACTTTGCAGCATTCATGGTCACGGGCGGACTAAGGTGTCTCACGTTCAACAAGTCATCGTTATTACAGACATTTATAATTATCTACCCGATACAGAAAATTTGTTATTAAATTTATTAAATTTTGACCCACCTTTTAGTACAAATTTATTGCCAGTATAAGAAGAAAATGATTCTGTATGAAAAAATTATATTGTTTATGGTTAGTAATTATTAAATTTGTAGCAATTATTATAACAATTTGTTAATTAAAACCTAACAAAACTAACATACTACCACCGGATCGGAACGCGGCCACACTGAGAAAGATCCGACAAAAAAACTCAGGGGACATAATGCTAAATTAATATTGATTTTTATTTTTAGATGCGGCTTACTTTGTTTTACTAAAAGGTTTTTTGATTTATAAAATTATCTTTAACTATTATTATTGTGGGTCAAATCTATACAATAAGTGTAACAAATTGTAATAATAATTGCTACAAATTTAATAATTACTAACCATAAACAATATAATTTTTTCATATAGAATCATTTTCTTCTCATATTGGCAATAAATTTGTACTAAAATGTGGGTCAAAATTTAATAAATTTAATAACTAGTTTTTTGTAGAGGGTAGATAATTATAAATGTCTGTAATAACGATGACTTGTTGGACGTGAGACACCTTAGTCCGCCCGTGACCATGAATGCTACAAAGTGTTCGAAACGTCGGGCAATCATAAATCAAATACAAACGCGATATAATCCGTAAAAGTAGTTTTATTTACAACATTCATAATAATTTCCATAGATTACCGAAGTTTGAAACTCGGAAAGGATATATACATCTCATGGTCGGTAATTATCAGTTACTATTCAGGCAGGTTATTTCCTCTACTACTAACAATAATAATAAATTAAAAAAAAAACATATTCTTGGCCTAATGGATGCACGGTGAATGGACTAGAAGTACATAATGTCATCAGCGCACTTATCGTCCTTAATTTGTTTTTAAATTTCTTTAAAGAAAATCATGCAAATTGAGTAATTACTGTTTAGATTTCAAATGATTTCACCATAAGTCTTGATCGCTATTTACTATTAATTATTTCAAAACTCATTAAGGTAAATGCACCAGTAATGGACAAGTAACCAGTAATGGACAAAAATAAAGAAATCATCTAGAATAAAGACATGAACCAGATTTTTTATATTGGCAACACTGTGGCATATATTATAGACATAGAGCTATCAAAATTTAACGTTTTATTCAATCCGGTCCGTTAGATAGAAAAAATGGCGGGAGTGAAAAGTGTTTCAGTGATTGAAAATTGATATTAGAGGTTTTTCTTAAGGAAATTATTAGTGCGGTGAGTAAAAAGTTTCATCGGTAATATAATATTGCCTTATTTTAATCAAAATGTGTTTTGTTTGTTGAATTAACCATGAAATTAAGATAACAACCCGTTGGTGTTACTTTAGGAGATTATATTTGTAAATATGGTAATTTAGATGTTTATAAGTGGTGTGCTGTAAATGAATAGTTCCAATAATGGACAAATGTCAAAACGTAACATTACTTTTATATATCCAGATATGTAACAAATTTTACTCTATTATTATTCTTTACCACAAGCTAGTTATAAATGTTAAAAATATAGAGGTGTACTAGTAATGGACGCATGTGTCCATTAATGGGTATTGTATAGGAATCCAGTTATCGACATGATACAAAATGATACTGATTCCTTGTTTTAGGAAGGGCTCCTAAAAATTATATGCCTCAACAAATTGGCTGGGCCATCGAAGCAGTAAAAAAAAGGTTAAAAATATCCGACGCAAACTAAAAAAGAAGAACAGAAAAGGGAAATAGAAAAAAGAATAGTGCGTTAAAAAAAAAGAAAAGGCCTGAGAAACTAAGCAAGAAAACTGTCAAAGTAAAAAAATAGATCAGAGTCTTCTAAAACTGAAATACATTATGCCGTAAGTGATGATAGTGTCTTGTCTGGAGGATCGGAATAAGATGACGTACCGATGAGTAGGTTAGTTCCTTCTCAAGAGAAACTATCAAAGGGAAGTTACGTTATAGTTTTATATGGGGGGCAACAATTTCCTGGAGTCCTTGAAAATACAAATAAAAATGAGTTTGAAGAAAGCACGATGACATTTTCATGTAGTAGGAAATTAAAAATTTGTTGCTTTATTATATTACCATAGATTAAGAAAAGTATTCGTAAATTAAAAATAAATATAATGAAAGGCTGAATAAGTTTATGTTCGTAAATTACTAATCTATACCAATAAATAAAATTGGAGTGTCTGTTTGTAATGTCAAAATAATAGACTTTTTTCATGCTCACACGGTTATTTGCACGACACCTATGCCTAAAATAGCAATTAAAAAAATTTTGTCTGTCTGTCTGTCTGTCTGCCTGTTTGTTCCGGGTAATCTTCAAAACGGCTGGACCGATTTCAAAAATTCTTTCACCAATGGAAAGCTCAAGGCTTGAAAATCAGGGTGTAAACTAGGCTATATTTTATCCCGGTATTCCCACGGGAACGGGAACTACGCGGGTAAAACGACTATAACAGAAGGGAAGCGAGGGCGGGTTGCTAGTTAATAAATAAAAACGAAGCATGAGTATAACCTAAATAAGTTCTTTAATGCTACTAGTCATTGTCAATTTAGAAAAAGTATACTAAAAATAAAATATACTATTTTATTGCATTTTATTTTCATTTTAAATAAATTGAAGTCTTTTATTTATTTATTTATTAAACTTCATGCAACAATGCAATGGCGCACTTAATGCCAAAGGCATTCTCTACCAGTCAACCATAGGTGATGCAGAGACGAAAAAAAGGTAGGTGCATGTTCCGAGATAGCTATATTATTGTAAAATGAAAAAGAAAATATATTTTACATAGATAAATAGGTATATACGAAAATATATAATACATACCAAAGATACATACATACCCAAATACAAAGATAGATATGATATATATTAAGATATATAAATATATACATACACAGTATATATACATAATTATAAGGACATTATATCAGTTGTGATGATTCTGCCAACTCGTTTAAGAGATGGAGTCGAACGCTCTTCTTAAATGTTTGACGACTAGTTGCCATCCTGATACCGAGAGGTAGTGAGTTCCAGAGGAGAACCGCCTGGACAACGAAAGAGGAATGCATACGATCAGAGTGATGAGATGGACAAAGTAAGAGCAAGTTTTTGGAGGAGCGAAGGTTTCTGTCATGATTAGTAGAGAGGTATTGAAAGAAACAAGACAAGTAATTAGGAGAATTAGGAGAGTTGAGGATAGAATATAGAAAAGTAAGGGCACACAAACTACGGCGTTGTCGAATAGTTAGAAAATGTAATTGAGAACGATAAGCAGAAATATGATCATACTTGCGAAGATTATATATGAATCGAATGCAGTTATTGAGAAGACGGTCTAGTTTATTAAGAAGATCTGCATTCAGGTCAAAATAACACACATCACCATAGTCAATTAGAGGAAAAATTAAAGTTTGGACAAGCGTCGTTTTAGTTTTAACCGGTAGAATATGTCTCAACCGATTGAGAGCACGTAAGCTACAGGTGACTCGCTGACTTACTCTGGTTACTTGAGTTCTCCAATTGAGAGTGGAGTCGATATATAAGCCAAGGTCTTTTACGTCAGGGGACAGCGGTACAATAGAGCCGTCATACAATATAGAGGGGAGAGATTTGACGTCTACTCGGCCTATCATACGCTGACTACCCACAATTATTGCCTGACACTTGGTAGGGTTCACCGTCAACCCGAACTGGCAACACCAACTTTTTATGCTGTCAAGGTCTGTATTGATTTTGGCAATTGCTGACAGCAAAAATTAAATTGTTTACAGCATGACACATATCATAGATTTTTCGATTAGGTACTAGGTATACATATATGACTTAGTTTATTACAGGAGGTTCACGACTAGATTATGTCCATTACTGGATGTCCATAACTGGTTTTTTGCTGTCCATAGCTGGTTAAAAAACTAGGTTTTTTATTTGTTAAATAAGTTTAAAAAAGTTTTGCAGTATCTCACACGTAACATAGTAGGAATATTGAATAAGGACAGGACATTACACTATAAGTATATTCAGTACTGAAACTTTCATAATATTGGTAAAATTTCAGAAATTCTACAAATTTTGTCTTAAACTGTCCATAATTGGTGTGTTTACCTTAATATCTTTCTCCTATTTTTAATTAGGTGTATATGGGGTTAGCGATTAAAAGAAAAGGACATGCTTCTTTTCTTTTAACATTGGTAAGAAAGGAGTAGAATACACTATTTAAGAATATTATTAATAAAACTATTTTTACGGATTTAATGTGTTTATATTTGATCTTTGATTATCCGCCGTTTCAAACATATTACAGCATTCATGGTCACGGGCGGTCCTGTCTTGTCCGTCCGCAATGCAAACGCGAAAAATAAAATTCGTAAAAATAGTGCTATTTATAATATGTAATACATCAGAAATCATTATGTTGAAGAATATGTATTACGATCAGTTGCTTGTCTTGCTCTGTTCTGTCTTGTCCTCAACTCAAACCTCCATAATCAGGAGCATAATATCTACCCATTTTACAATATAAGAAATAAGTACATGTCAGCTTAGAGCTACTGATTCGTTTAATATTATTGACGATAATTATTTTGCTTGTTCTTAGGATTATATAGATGAATTCAGACCGTTGATACCGATAATACAGGCTGTAAGGAATCCTGGCATGAAAGAGAGACACTGGAATGAATTCATGGCAAAAGCCGGTGAGAATTTTTGAAGTATATAGGTAAAACTCCTAATTGAAAAAAATTTAGTGTAATCCACAAAATTCCGCAGAATTTGTCTTTTAGAATAGAATAATGAGCGTATTCAAAAAGAAAGCTTTATATGTTTTTTGAAAACTGCACTAAAAATATATAATACCTGTAGTTTCTTTTTTATTATGCTTACTTTCAAAATACTGACAATTACATTTTTACCAGAGGAATTTGCAGGCATATAAGTATGTAAGTAAATATGTAAGTCTATGTAAATAAGAAGATATCTCGACGACAAATTAGTAATTTAATAAGCTGTAAAATAAAATGGATGAACAAATATAATCTAGAAATATTTTTTTCCGAAACCAGATTAATCTCTTCAGAAAGCACCACTAGATTATAAACTATACTTACAAAGACGCCAAAATAGACATAGTAAATGATTAAATATAAATAGACATCTAAATTGGCAATCACATATTCAAAAAATTAAAACGAAACTGTCTAGTTTTCTTATCTTTGTACTGCCATCCTTATGGAGTGCAATAATTAATATATTAATTAATCCCAAGCTTTAGTCTATCTGTGCACCAAATTTAATTAAAAAGTGGTTTGAAACGTGAAAGTGCGAAAGTTAACCTGTCCATCTGTTACGCTTAAAATCGTAGCGGGCAGATTAACTTTAGCATTTATGATATTAGTAAGAATTACTCTAAAATTTTCTTAAAAAGGACTAAGGAATGTAAAGAAATAATCATTGCAAGAGAAGAAAAGCTCTTAAGTGTCAACTATCGCTTGTAAAAGTAAAAAAGAAATTAACTTTATTTATAGGGATTGTGGTGACGATGAACGATAAGCAAACATTTCAAATGTGCTTGAAGCAAGGTATGGCAGGCCATGGTGAGCTAATAGCGGAGATAGGCGAGCTGGCTACCAAGGAATACGTGATCGAGCAGTCGCTGGACAAGATGCAGTCGGAATGGGCTAATAAGGTGCTAGAGATGACTCCGTACAAGAACACTGGTATGTTGCTGCTAGCGACATCTATTTTCATTTAGATCCAAGAAATGTTTTATTACAACGCCATCTATAAAGATATGTAGGTAACAGTTACTCTTGTACTCGACTAGCAAATACTACTTAAAAGAACATTCTGGCGCTAATGCAATATTCCAGACATTCTCGGACGACAAATGACTAGTGTTTTGATATTCGTAAATATATAGCTAAATGGATTGCTAGAGTTGCTTATCATGATAAGAAACGAAAGAAAAGTCATAGGCATTGCTATATATATCATGTTCTTACTCATGTCATGAACTAAAGCTCGAGATATTTCGCTAAGACAGAGTTTAATTATTTATTGAACCTCCACTTTATTAGTTTTTCTTCTCAGGTACGCATATAATGAAGATTGCTGATGAAACGTTACAATTATTGGACGAGCACCTGCTCGGTACACAGCAGTTGGGTTTCAGCCCGTTTAAGGCGGCTTTCGAGCTGCGGATCCAGGAGTGGGATGATAAACTTCACCTCACGCAGAACGTTGTCGAGGAGTGGATCGAATGTCAGAAGTTAGTGTTAATTTTCAAATTACAATTTAAAGAGGATTTTGGAGACTGCTTGTGATCTTGCAATGTGGGAATGGCCTTTTTTATTAATTTATATAAAATTCTTTTATTCATTGATTAATCTACCAACATAACACCGCGATTCTGGATTGGTAAGCGAGTTTGCGATCCCAGTTGGTATTATATGTTTCTCAGGGGCCATACGATTGCTGTTGTCCATTCATCTGGTAATCTCTTAAACAGATTGTACAACTCCCGCAGAAAAGTAAGAGGGGTGGACACATTGTATACTTATGCCTTCACCAGTCTGGGACTATTTTATATTTCCTAATTATAGGTAATTAAAATAAATGGTCTTTCTCCAGTTGTTTTAAATATTAAAAGAACATAACTTCTGTTAGGTTTTCATTGGTATAGGTGTTATAGGTGTGGACTAACACTTATTGCGCTGGAGAGGTAAGGCAGGTTATGTGGTTGCTTGTTATGTTGCCAGGGCGTCGAAGGGGACGATACCCGAAAGGGTAACCTGCCGGGCCGATCACGGAAACCTAGGAATCGGTACCAATGGTCGGCCCAGTGGCGATGGGGAGGGAATAGAGTAAGTTACGGGGCCGCACGCCGCTCATTAGTCGCCCCGGACAGATTGAGCAGGGTGCGTCCAGACCATAACATACCCCAAAAAAATGTTATATGGTTGCACCCCGTGCATTCCGTCATACCTGACCTTTTAAACGTGGTGACTAGACCATAATACAAATAGACCACAAAAAATAAATCGGTTGTCCGGTAGAAGTAATGTCTTGGTCTTGTTCCACCACAAATAATTGTGCATGAAATATATTTACTTCCAGAGAGTGGATGTACCTGGAACCTATATTCACATCTGAGGATATATCACGCCAGTTGCCTCAGGAGGCTAAGAAGTACGGCACCATGGAAAGGATCTGGAGGCGGATTATGTCGTCCGCTGTTGCTTGTCCTAAGGTAACATTATATACATGTGTTCCCTAACGAAAGTGTTCTGGGAATTGGTTCATAAACAATATCGGTAAATATTGCTAACTATCTGACTCAACAGATTATGTTCTATGCAAATTAAAAAAAAAATAATTCTTTGTAATTGATGCCACCTACCGTATCCTAACGTATTATTTTGGTAGTTTTAAAACTGCTAAATCCTCATATTTTTGCTTTGCTAATGCGGTTTGGGACATATCGGTAGAATAGTTTCAAAATCTATGAGTGGAATATGTAGATTTTTTTTGGGTATATAGGTAATATAATCAATTGCAAGAACGTGTTTTTCGTGTGGTGATGAAGCAAGAATACAATTCACCACCCTCTTGGCCGTGGGTGTCGTAAAAGACGACTGGTCGACATACCTATTCTGCATAAAATAACTATGCAAGAAAAAAAGGACTCGAACCAAAATCCTATACCAATTTTATTCACCAGCGTGGTAAAGTAGGTCAATTTGCCTCCCGTTGTGGATGAGGTTAGAGCTCAGCAGTGGGACGGGATATATGCGCAATGAATGTGGTTAAGATGATGATGAAAGGACGACTGGGAATTAAAAGGTGAGTCCTCTCTAGGTTTAATAATGGTACGTGTAAATATAGACTAAGATAAATAACTGTATCCAAGACCACCCGTTAAGTTCATAAGCATACGAAGGCAAACTCTACCGTTATCTGCTTAATTCTATTTTATAAGTACTGAAGTTCTTCAGCTATTAAAAAAAATATAAATACTAAACTAAAAATCTTATTGCCTACAGATAATGATAATCTGTCCTGACAGCCGGCTACTGGATAGTCTGGTGGAGGCGCGTCACTTGCTTGGCGTGGTATACCGCGGTCTCTACGAATACATGGAGCTAAAGCGGCTTAGATTCCCGCGCTTTTTCTTCCTCAGTGACGATGAACTGCTGGAGATTCTGTCGCAGTCACGCAACCCTCGTGCTGTACAGCCTCACCTCCGCAAGTGCTTCGAGAATATCGCTAAGGTGAAAAATTTCAAAGAATTCATTCATAACTATTGTTAATAATCCTTCCACTATCCCTGAGTATCATAAAATATGACTAAGACATAAATAACATCACTGTAATATTTCAAAGTAAAACTTTTTGAAACGAACGTTCCTTAATGTGGCTCGTGAGTAGCGCAATTTAGTAGAAATCGTCACGTAACGAATAGCCGTATATTGTATATGCGTGTGTGTATCGAGCCTGCTACACGCGAATGGGCAGCCGCGTACGCGACTCTCTCTCTCTCTCTCTCTCTTTGTCTTTTTTTGTCATATAACCTCAACACGCGGTTGAACCGACACGTGTAAATTTCTTGAAAACGTATTTTTTATTTGTGTTTTTGTATTAGATAGATTGTCCGTGTGGGGACGGAGTAAGAATACAATTCACTGCTCTCTATCTCGCCAGTGGATGTTGTAAAAGACGGGTAAGGGATGTAATATGCACATAACAACTGTGCAAGAGAAGGAATACTCGTAATGAAACCCTATACCAACATGTCTGACCAGTATGGTGTAGTAGGTAAAATTCTCTCCTATTGTGGAGGAGGCTTGAGCCTAACAGTGCAACGTATGTGGGCTGCCATGATGATAATAATTAGATAGATCATACGAGAATATTTTATTATTACAGTTAAGTTTTGATAAATGGAAATTGCAGCAAATATGTGTAATATAAGATTAGACATTTCCGTGTGGTGACGCAGTAAGAATACAATTCACCACCCCCTATCTTACCCGTGGGTGATCGTACGAGACGACTAAGGTATATAAAACGCATATAACATCTATGTGAGAGAAGGAAAACTCGAAATAAAACCCTATACCAACACGTCTGACCAGCGTGGTATAGTAGGTCAATTACCCTTCCATTAATGAGGAGGCCCGAGCCCAATAGTGGGACGTATATGGGCTGAGATGAAGATTAGACAAGTTGATAAAATTGTATAACTTGATATAAATATATACTGTTTACATTTGTTTATTGTAGACGTAATTTAAGCGTAAGGAACTTCGTCTCTGACGAGGGTCCTCCGACCGCACATTTTATTTATGTTTGGTCGTATTTATCGTAAATTTCCTCGTTGCAGTGGTATATGTCCCAATCATGGTTCGAGGCTCCTGCAGACACTCCTGCAGTGAAATCGACCTTATATACCATACTGGTTAGATAGGTTGGCCTTTCTATTGGATGTGAGGTAATAATAGAACAGTAATGAATTGCAGGTGACGTTCCAACCAGACCTGAAGATAACACATATGCACTCAAGTGAGGGAGAGATAGTGCAGCTCAAATACCAGTTCTACCCCAGCACTAACGTAGAGCAATGGCTTTTGCTACTAGAAGATACAATGAGAAATACAAGTAAGCCTTTTCGTTCAATCTTTACTTCTATGTCTTCTCCTAGCTCGTACACCTGCCACAGTTGGGCTCGAGCCACCTCTATAAAAGGAGGGAAATTGACCAAATATAACACGGTGGTCAAATGAGTAGGTTTTATTTAGAGATTTTCGTTTTTCATAGATGTTATCTGCATCTGCATCCCACGTACGTGCAGGCTCTGGAATGAACTACCTGCTGCTGTGTTTCCCGAGCGCTATGACATGCCCTTCTTTAAACGAGGTTTAAGAAGAGCATTTACTTCACGGTAGGCAACGGCCTGGCTGTGCCCCTGGTATTGTAAAGGTCCATGTGTGGCAGTGTCACTTACCATCAGGTGTGCTGCCTGCTCGTTTGCCACCATCGGCAATAAAAATAATAATAATAAAAAAAATTAAAATACCTTAGTCTTCTTTTACTACACCCCTCAGTTAAGAACAGGGCTGGTGAATTGTATTCTTACTCACTGTAATTACCAAACGCGTCCTTAGCGTGGCGATTACAGCATTATTCCCTCATATGAGTTACAAAGCATGAGGGAACCCAACGTCCAGCAATGCAAGTCTAAAAGCTCAATGATGATAATGATAATGTAAAATCTGCCAATGGCTCCTATCATTTTAAAATGATTTTTGTGTTCAGTTCGGTTGACTCTGGTGAATGGCTTGGAGCAGCTATGGACGATTCCTCGCGCTGAGTGGGTATTACAATGGCCAGGTCAAGTGGTGATTGCTGGCTCGCAGACGGCATGGACAGCAGGCGTCGAAAATGCACTTGAAGAGTTTCGTATGGAAGAATTCTTCCAGGAGAATTTGGAACAGGTAGTTCATTCAGTTATGTTTATTGATGAATCGCCATAAATATTTACGAAATAACGTTGTCTAGCTCGACCTTTTTCCTTGGACTAGCTATGATTTGGCCTAGTCCAGTTCAGGAGTTCGGAACAATGAAAAGTCATTGTGGATCCCGCTGTTTCCCATCTCCGCCTAATGTTACACCGGAACCAATGCCTTGACTTGTTATATAGCTGATTTTTATGAGTTTAGGAAAGCCGTAAAAGGCTTTTACCTGTGGTTTATAGTTGGCTTTCTTCTTTTCCATTGTTAACGAAGCTCGTAGCTTAATAGTGGTACATATAAAAACAAGAAAAAATAACGAACTAAATCCCATGTAGTGTGATTCAAACACCAACAATTCTTGATACACCTCAAGAGCGGGATTTAGTTATGTAGTCCTTATAAATAGTCTTTATATTATTTGGTCTGTTCCTCAATACAATTTAAAGCGAATTTATGTAATGATTTGAAGAGTATCACTTTAATTTAGCTCGAGCATTTTTGAGACTCTTTTTTTCGTGTGACAATTGTGTAAACGTATTGTCCAGTATCATCGGACTATCAAGCATAGTGGCGATATGACTTATATTTTTGAACAGTTGGATAGTTTACGCGCGCTGGTGAAGGGAGATCTGACGTTTTTTCAACGTGAAGTGCTATGCGCACTAATTGTTATTGAAGTACACGCACGTGACGTCACTGGAATGCTCGTTGAAGAGAACGTGCGCAACGTGTCTGACTTTCAGTGGATCTGTCAGCTCAGGTTAGTGCGGTATTCAGCTAGATTAGATTCAGTATCACTATAATGTTTATTCGTACTATTACATCAGGTTAATAAAGTATGTATTATTCTTTGGACATAGACATAAATGGAAAAATTAAAACACGTTGTATAAAGTTTTGGCTTAGTTTAAGAAGATTTCCTGTGTGATTTTTTTCATCTACCTTCTCCTTTTACTTTTCTCGGCTGAGAAACGTTTGGAAAGTGAGGGTAGCAAATATACAACACCATCTTTTTGGATTCCATTCGCCTACCAACTTCCATTGCCCTGGCAATAGCCCCTCCTTTCCACCAGATAGAACGTATGGCTGGCATCCAACAGATTCTTGGCACTTTGAAGATATTGACAGCCCAACTGCCTTGACTCAACGTAACCAAAGTCACTGGGAATTTCTGATTTATTGATGACTATGATTGCATTCCAGATACTACCAGATCGTGAAGGAGATGTATCCGTTAGAACCGAATGAGTCACCGACAATTTACCAGGATGAGGAGAGATTGGACACGTCACCTTTCTACCGTCAATTTAGTCAGAACTACTGCGACGTACGAGCACTCAACTCTGTGTTCCCCTATCAGAACGAATATTTGGGGAACAGGTTAGTAAAGATGATATCATCATCTCGATGCATACTAGTCCCACCTGGAGTCAAGCTTCCTCCACAATTTAGATTGTTATAGGTATTTTTTGAGTGTTATCGTGAATAGAAATTATATTCAAATTATATCATTTAGTCTTCTATGATACTCATGGCTTAAATTGGGTATGTGAATGGCACTCTTATATATTCCTTCATCACACGAAAATTATTCAATATCATTAGTCATTGTCAGTCGTATTTTTAAACACTTTGGTAAGCAACCATGAAGTTTCTAAAAAAACTGACTAACAGCACACACAAGACATTGAAATGCTTCTTCCTTGGACTTCTGAATGACTCATGAATGAAAATGTGAATGAAAAAAATTTATGAAATGATATTATTAATGAAATAGATATTTGTGTATATTTATTATGTCGCCCTTTGTATACATATATATTTTACCTATACAATGGTACAATTTGATTGATTAAATTTCACAGTTAGCTTGATATTTCAGGCCGAAGTTCATTGCCTATACGGTAAGTTTCTGTGCTAATGTAATCTAATACCATCAACAAATACAATTTTTTGCACCTCAGGCAGGTGGCTAGAGCAATTGACTTGAAAGTAATTTAGGATATTTACTAAAATTTAATTGGATGTGCAGTGGGCGCTTAGTAATAACTCCACTGACGGATCGTTGTTATCTGACGCTGATGTGCGCAATGCATCTTAAGTTTGGAGGAGCACCCGCCGGCCCGGCAGGCACTGGAAAGACAGAGACCACTAAGGTACGCTAGAATCAATATTTGTTCAAAAAACCAGCCATGTACATGATACACTTGATCAATAATAGATCTGTTTCATTTGCTACTAACGCTGTATTTTTAAATACCTTTAAACCACTTCAAAAAAGGTGAAAGTCCTCAATTCGATTGTATTTTTTTTGTTCGTTACTTCAGAACTTTCGACTGAGTGAACCGATTTTGATAATTCTTTATTTATTTAAAAGCTGGTGCTTCCCGTGTGGTCCTATTCCGTTTAGTGATTGTAACTGGTGTTATCTTTTCTAGGTGAGAACTGCTGCGTATCCTCTTAGTGATTATTTTGTTCTTTATTTTGGCAGACGGGTCTGGACGTACGCCCTTTATTTCGGCGTGACGAAAGGATGGCGCGTGGCAACATAACACACCGTATTCCCTTCGCCATTGGGCCGACCACTGGTACCGAGTGCCTTGACATCCGTGGTCAGCCGGACGGGATACGCTTTCGGGTAACATCCTTCCCTGACGTTCCTCCTGGGACGTCGTCCTCATGCTGTCAGCCTCTCTGCGGACGACGGACTAATCCCCGGTCCAGTCACCCGCAGCCCCGGCTAGAGCGGTATCAGGCGCAGGTACTCGCGCCTGCTCCGCCCAATCTTAGTTCTACATAAGCCATTATTTACGAATTCTACGGGAAGGTGATGACGCATTGTATTCTTACTACCACACAGGTATTTTACTATAATTGGGTTCACTCATGGTTATGGTAATATTATTTTGGTCAGGATCTGGCGAAGGCTGTGGCGGTGCAATGTGTCGTTTTTAATTGTTCGGACCAACTCGATTTCATGGCGATGGGCAAGTTTTTTAAGGGATTGGCTGCGTAAGTTTTCTTTCTTCATCTCTGAATATTGTTCATATGTTCTGCTATTATCTCTATTTACACACTTCATGATCTTAATATATACAATAAGAAAATTTCAATATAACCTTGGGCAAGAGTACACTACAGGTACTCTGGCTTACGAATAGTCTGCTTACCGCAGGGAAGTCCACCAATTGGTGGCTGTATCCTAATACTTTTTTTTTCAAACATAAATTATACCCAGACTTTGGCGCATCATGGATCGCGCTAAAGCAATGTCAGCATAGGAATTACTCTTGCGACACTTGGTACGCTACATCGTTCTTTGTGCTGTCGTTTATTGCCGTGATATCAGTAACAGAAGGCTTGACTTTAAAGTAATTACTTGTTTAGTGGAGAATGACATGTCCTGTGTTTGGTGTCCTATAGCATAGCATATCTCTAGTTGGAGTGATTAAAAGAGTCATTTAAGATTTCAAGCATTTATAGTCTTAGTGACCATCATCTCAGCGTATAGCTCTACTCTCCTCCAGCCACAAACTCAAGTCTCCCTATCGGGCTCATCCACAATTGTATAGATATTGATCCATTATACCACGCTGGTGAGACGGGTTGGTATAGAGTTTTATTTCGAGTTTTCCTTCTATTCATCATCATATCAGTTCATGTACGTCCCACTATTGAGCTCGTGCCTCCTCCAGGGCAATTGAATATGCTGGTCAGACAGGTTGGTATAGAGTTTTATTTCGAGTTTACCTCCACTTGCATACATGTTATAAGTATATTATATCCTTTAGTCCTCTTTTAGTCTTTTAGTCTGCTGTCTGGTAGCGGCTTCGAATACTACCAACCCTTGCTTTGCTCGTGGGTGTCGTAAAAGACGACTAAGAGCCCTAGATTGACCCGGACCAACTCTATCTGGTACCATTTGGGTCAACGATTATATTCCCAAGGAGGGTTGACGTCAGGAAGGCGGCCGGTAATAAAAGTAATTGCCGAAACTTTTTGCAATATGTCAAAACAGATGACATATTGCGTCGACCCCAAGTAATTGGGATAAGAGCAAGATGATGATGATCCTTTAGTCCTCTTTTACAATACCCAAGGGCAAGAAAGTGGTGAATGATATTTTTACTTCGTCATCAAATGGTTCGTTAGTTATATTATTTCTTACTTGTATTCTCTGAGATCCTTTCGGATGTTCTCGGCACTATTACTAGCGTCATAATCAGAAAATAATAGTAGTGGTTCGCGAGAAAACGAGTAATACTCTGTTTGATCGATTTTGATATTACTGAGTAATGATTTCTGATGTTTACGCGAGTATTACACATTTTAAATAAAACTACTTTACGGATTTTATTGCGTTTGTATTTGAAATCGAATAAAAAGAAAAATCAAATCATCATCATCATCATCATCGCAGCCCACATACGTCCCACTGTTGGGCTCGGGCCTCCTCCACAATGGGAGGGAATTTGACCTACTATACCATGCTGGTCAGACATGTTGGTATAGGATTTCATTTCGAGTTTTCCTTCTCTTGCACAGATCTTATGTGCATATTATATCCCTTAGTCGTCTTGTACGACATCCACGGGCAAGATAGGGAGTGGTGAATTGTATTCTTAATCCGTCACCACACGGATAAAAAAAAAAAAAAAAAAAAAAATCAAATACAAACGCGATAAAATCCGTAAAGTAGTTTGATGTTACTGATTAATTCTTCATCAGATCTGGTGCGTGGGCTTGCTTTGATGAGTTTAATAGGATAGATATTGAAGTACTATCAGTGGTAGCTCAACAGGTATGTATGCTCCTTTTCATACTTCACCTGCATTTTTAATATGATAAAATAATTATTTTACCTTAATGCCGTTAATGGCAAGGAGTCTCATACAGTTTTACACTCTACTCTTGTCTTGCTGATCAAGTAGCATTGGCATGCTACTGTGATTATGAGATATTGTATTGAAATTTCATGTTGGAGATTGTGGAAAATTGCACCGAGAATATTTCCGATATAAAGTCAGAAGTCTGAAAATGTGCCACAGTAGCGGCAACAAGCTTGCTTCCAATTTCTCCATAGTTCAACTACGCTGGTAGTTTTCTGTCTATAGGCCATAAACCGGCCGGCTCATCCGGAATAGTACCAAACGCTGCTTCGTTCAATGAGCGCAAGAGTTGCAAATCCAAGCCTTAACAACATGCAGCGACCTGGCTATGCCACTGGTATTTTGAAAGGCATTAAGCGGCAATTACTACTTTTTTCTTTGACAAACTGTGGTCTGGACACCCTGCCCGTATCGTCCGGGGCAACGAAAATGTTGCATGCGCCATAATCTTTCGTAGTATTGCCGCATTACCAGTTAGATTATCCACCGGTACCATTTCTGGATATTGGTAGCACTCCCGTGGTAGTTACTGCTTACCCCTTGGGAATGCTTGCTTGCGGAAAACAGCAGGCAGTAATAGCAAACAATGAAAAGCATGAGACTACAAATTCTGTAGTGAAATGTGAGTCTGTTATACCTTCTCTGATCCCCCAGACATAGAGGCTCGAGACTATATAAGTCTTACACAAAGATATTAATGGCGAAATATTGATATAGGTGGTAACGATCCAAAAGGCGCAGATTGCTCGTCAGGAGAGATTCATGTTTGAAGGTGTAGATCTGCCTCTGAAGCCTTCGTGCTCCGTATTTATCACAATGAATCCTGGTTATGCTGGTAAGTGCTGATAAGTTAAGATAGTAGACCTATTTTAGACTTACAACGCTATTCAGAAGTGTCCCATTATCATCTGCTCTTATCCCAATTACTCAGGACCACCGCAATATGCACTACTCGTTCATCGTAGATATTGCAAAGTTATTGGCAATAGTTTTATAATCAGCCGCCTGTCTGGCGTCAACTCAGATCGACGTAAAGCTCATGGTCTTTTACGACACCCACGAGCAATATAAGATTTGGTACTATTCGTTCCGGCCATCACACAGCACCATGCAATGTCATTAAGCTTATTATTTTATCGCAACTGCTAGTCAGTACTATTGAAAGATGTGTTGAAAAATATATAGTGCCCCATTTATATAGTGATGTAAGCAATTGACTTCCGATGACGGTTTTTGGGCTGTAAATTCTGGATTGAATAAAATACGTTATGAACTTTGCCCTGCCTAAGAAAGGACACGAACTGTAGAATTCAAGTCGCTAGCTGGCGACGGATTAGCCATTAGTATGTATGAGTACGTAAGTAAAAATAAAATAGTTAAATTTTTAAAAGTAAAGAAATAAATGTGCTTGGATGTCCAGGTCGTACTGAGCTCCCGGACAACCTGAAGGCGCTGTTCCGTCCGATTGCCATGATGGTGCCTGACTATGCTCTCATCGCAGAGATATCGCTCTTCTCGTATGGGTTCAGCGAGGCCAAAGTGCTAGCTGGCAAGATCACCACCACTTTCAGACTTAGTTCTGAACAGTTGTCAGCGCAGGTTATCCTTTTATTTCTTGATATTCAATTTACATATTGTACCTAGTAGTTCCCCCGTAATCTGGTGTCATTTGTGGGTTTTGATCAAAGTAAAACCTTTTGCATTAGATTCGCAAATTATGTTTAATCGTGAATCGCAAGAGGGTCGCAGACTTGAACTAAATTGAAATAAAAACCTATTTGCGAGCATAAAAAAAATTACTACACGTCGGACTTGAAGCCATTTCTATTGGTTTTATATACGTTCCTTATTTTTTTTCTTTCGGTAATCCTGAAAAGGGGGCTCCCTTTTTCTTATGTCCTTTTGTTTGCTACAGACGAGCAGATAACGCTAGGTGCGTTGCTCGCTTGGCTGTGGCAAACGACTTTATAAGTGACTGATAGTAAGTGTTAACCGACACTCATGGACCATGACAATAACAGAATTATATTCGGGTCGCTGCCTATTCTTAGCTGGGGTTTGGACACCGACAATCACGAACACGCAGTATCAAATTGCTACTTAAAATTTAATATTCTGCGAGAGCTTGGTGCTTCCGTGGATTTGCCGAGCCATTTTTGCTTGCATTTAGAAAACTGTCAGCATGGCAATACTTAAGGTGCAGACACTGTGTTCTTAGCTCATTACCATAGCGTTTTTTTTTTAAACACAACAATCTGGACTAGGAAATTAATATTTACAAACATAAAATTAACGGATATAAGTTACATAAAACACAAAAAAATGTATTGTCCTGCGCAGGAATCCACGACACTTGCCATTTCGTTATCATAATCAGTACGCCACCTTTTCAGCCAGTATTAAAATGTTTCATTTCTAGGATCACTACGATTTTGGTATGCGAGCCGTGAAGACTGTAATTCTCGTAGCTGGTAACCTCATACGCCAGATGCCGGACGGTGATGAAAGGCAGATTGTGCTACGAGCGCTGAGGGATGTTAACGTGCCCAAGTTCCTAGCTGATGATCTAGTACTGTTTAATGGTTAGATATCGCTTACTCAATTGTATATAGTTATCCAAGTGCAAAGTAATGATTCGATTCTTCGCAGAACAATCTTCTCGTCGATCTTCTAATGATTGTTCTGAGTCTGGATGTTATTTGCGTTCATTAGTTGTATGTTTGTGAAGTTTTCGATATAAAGATTTATTTCTTAGAATGGCATGTTAAGGTGTTATCTGATAAGGTAATGGCCCTTACTAATCTCCGCTGATAGAGATTCTGTACCAGAATATGTAGTTATGGCGATAGAAAGGTATACTACTGCAGGTTTAAGGGTTGCACGCGGACTCTTCCGTTTGCCCTTAAAAAAATGCTGTGTATGGAAATAATAAACTCTTAAACTCTCTTCCTTTTGTTCTTTTGTGAATGGTATCTTGTAATCTGCTTCTTTTTTATAAGGCAATAGAGAAACAGTTTTCTGTCTGCAGGCGTAAATATTCTCAAACTAGATATGAAGTGCATTAGTTATTCTCGGGTGGAGTGGACCTAACCAGCTCGTTGGTAATATATATTTGGTTTCACAGGTATAATATCGGACTTGTTCCCGCGCGTGGAGATACCCATCGTGGACTACGGTATCATGGAGCAATCTATAAAAAATATACTCGTCAAGAGAGGCTACGATGATTTATACAGTAAGGTTCCTTCATATCTTTAAATGAATAATCTGAAATTTTATCATAGTTAATCAATTTTAGTCTCTATTGATAGATTAGTCTCTTCCTTCATAATTGTAGTCCATATACGTCCCACTGTTGGGCTCGGGCTTCCTCCATAATGGGAAGGAATGTGACCCTACTATACCATCCTAGTCAAATATATTATTTTGCGGTGGGCTATGGTCAGTGCACCAGCCGCCCGGCTCCGTCCGGGGTGACGAAGCGGCTCCGCGCGGCCTCATAACACACCATAGCTCCTCTCCTTCGTCGTTGGGACGGCAACCAGTACCGAGTTCCTTGTGCTTGGTGGCCGGTTCGAATACATGTTGTTATAGGGTTTCATTTCGAATTTTCCACGGGCAAGATAGGACAATAGAAAATACTACAAGGAAACTCTTCTTTAATAGAAAGGTAATAGACATACTAGCTTCATGCTTGGTTGATGGGTTAGTGTATGTCGTGTCGTGGGGTTGTCGCGTTCTCTGCATGGTGACGGAGTAAGAAGAGTATAGGATAAATTTTCCCTGTGGTGACGAAATATGAATGGAATTCACCATTAGGGATGTGACTTGGAGGGAAAATAAACGATTTTTTAAATAATCGATGTTTTGTTCTTTAAAATAAATCGATTATGAAATAATCGGTTAATTAAAAATAAATAATCGATTATAAAATAATCGATTTTCTCCCAACAGGATTATGATGATAATCGATTTTCTCCCAACAGGATTATGTTCTAATATAGTATGAAACACTGCACGCAGTATCCGTGGTGACCTTTTTTAAGGAAATCTGCCAGTGAAATAATCGATTAATTTCGATTGAATTTCGAATAATAAAAAATCAAATAATAATCGATTTTATATTAATAATATTATATAAATAATAATCGAATAATAAAAAATCGATTAATAATCGATTTTTTATTATTTTGATAATCAATTGTAAAAATCAATTATTCCAAAAAATAATTGATTAATATATAATCGATTATTATAAAAATCGATTATTTTTTCACATCCTTATTCGCCACCCCTATCATATCCGTGGGTGTAGTAAAATACGTTTAAGGGATATAATATGCATATAGCATAATAATTAGAGAGGGCCATTTCAAAATAAAACCCTATACCAACACGTTTGAACGGCGTGGTATTGTAGATCCATCCATCCATCAGCCTACAGAAGTCCACTGCTGGACATAGGCCACCCCACGAGAATACCACTCGGAACGGTCCTGCGCCAATTGCATCCAACGGTTCCCTGCGACATTGAGAATGTCGTCAGTCCACCTAGTGGGGGGTCGTCCTACGCTGCGCCCTCTGATAGTAGGTCAATTTCTTCATCAAAAACTGTTTTACATTTCATTTGTTTTAGTCGATAAAATATAACTTTTACTAAAATTTTCGAAGTATAAATCCTCCTCATACCCTATCAACGCGAATTAGAACAAAAAATGTTAACAATTCAATTTATTGCAAATATAACTATTATTACGGATTTATTATAAACTAGCAATCCGCCCTCGCTTCGCTTCGGTTATAGGTTATAGTCGTTTTACCCGCGTAGTTCCCGTTCCCGTGGGAATACCGGGATAAAATATAGCCTAGTTTACTCCCTGATATTATATTCCCGCCCGTGACCATGAACGTTGTAAAGTGTTCGAAACGTCGATCAATCAAATTCAAAATCAAATGATTTCAAAAATTCTTTCACCAATGGAAAGCTATAATATCAGGGCGTAAACTAGGCTATATTTTATCTCGGTATTCCCACGGGAACTACGCGGGTAAAACGACTATAACCTATAACCGAAGCGAAGCGAGGGCGCGTTGCTAGTTTATAATATTAGTTTACAATACTCGCGTAAATATCAGATTTTTTTTGCAGCATTTGTATTCAAAGCGATACAGTTATACGAGACGACAGTAGTTCGACATGGACTGATGCTGGTGGGACCGGCCGGTGCTGGGAAGACCAAGGTTAGTTTCACGTCTGAATTGTAATGTCAAACCATATACGAGACTGACATCTTTTTGGCTGCTTTTATTAAAGACCAACGTCCTCCCCGAGGAGGGACGTTGGTCGTTGTGCGAGGAGTGCGCCAACCGTAACCCACCCCCCAATAAAAAGGCTACTTTTATTATCTTAGCTGGTAGACGTGCAAACAGTTCAGCTAATGGTACATGGTAACCGCTGCTATAGATTTTAGCAATGCTAGCGGTACAACCAAGTTGCTATCTACCATAAGTGCACAATTGAAAGAATGATGATCAGAAGAGGAGAGCGTTTATTTCTCCGATTCTTTCGTTTGTCGAACCTTCGTCAGTGTAATACCCGCGGCTAATATATTTTTGGCTGCAGACGGCAACTCTTTAGTAACGTGGCATTAGTACTGCATGATGAAAATTATCTTATTATATTGAAGGGATGTGAACAAATAATCGACTTTTATATTCATCGACTATTGTTTTGTAATAATCGATTATTTATCTAATTAATAAAAAAACTTTTTTTTTAATATTAAAATTAATCGATTATTTTAGTATTTTCTTTTTTGATTAAAATAACATCACTGCCAGATTTCCTAAAAAAAGGTCATCACGATATTGCCAGGTAAAGTGCTCGATCGAATGTCAGTGTTTCATACTATATTAGAAAATAAATCTCACATTACCTTAAAAAAAAAGGTAATCATAATCCTGTTGGGAGAAAAAATGAAATGTAAAATAATCGATTATTTATTTTTAAATAATCGATTATTTTATAATCAATTTGTTTAAAAAAAAAATCGGTTATTTATTAATAGATTATTTTCCCTCCCAGTCACATCCCTATTATATTGTAGCAACCAGCAGGTAAAGGTGTAGAATTTTATTATTATCTCCGATTCACGGCTATCTCCCAAGGGAAGATACCCGGTCATTTGAAAGGCTTACATGGGGATATGGATCCAACACGCAGAGGCCTTTGGAGAAATTTAATGTAAAAATGGGATGGGACATCTACCGATGACGCTCCACGTCTGCACATAACACTCGTGGACTGCCAACGATAGGTGTAAAACTATTGTGTGATGATGGTATCTAATAACTGTTTATGGGGTTGGAGGTTTGATGGACTGGCTAAACTAAAAACTATTGATTGAAAAACTGTCGTCTGCCTTCAATACCTTTATCGTCTTGAACTTTGGCAGACGGTGACTCGCCAACTCACTGAATGGCCCCTCCCAAACGGTCGCCACAGACACACAGGCCATACGGGTAACAGGGGGCAACATTGGTGCAAGTGGCTCGGGGTGTCGAGCGGTGCGGCGCCGGTTTCACCATCGCAGTGGTTTCGCCGTAGTTATGCCCTTGAAAATGACACTTCCATCCCCGAGCATATAGCTCTGGCGACCCTCTCTGGCCAGCCGTTCAAGGTAAGCCAGAGTTGAGAATCTTGCGGGCACTCTTCGGTTTCCACTCCTGCCAGCCAATAAAGGCCAGCTGGATACGAGGTCCTGGCCGACTCTCTGGGGCACTCAGGATCGCAGTGTCGCCACTCACATTCAGCACGCCACAAGCTGCCCTACGGTTTATTGGCTTTCCTATAAATCTTGTGATACATTTTTTCTTTTATATCAAAATAATTTAGAGAGCCATATAATGTTCCTCCGAGGTTTGCGTTAGTCTCATGGTGAGATAACGACTGGCCCAGAGGTTATTATTATTAATAAATAATTATCATCTCAGTTCATAAACGTCCCACAACTGGGCTCGAGCGTCCCCCACTATGGGAGAGAAATTGACCTTACTATATCATACTAGTCAAATGTGTATATGGTTTGTGATATATGGTTTTATTTTGTGCTTTCTTTCTTTTGCATAGATGTTGTATGCTTATTATATTCTCTTATTCGTCTTTTTCGGGCAACTTAAGAGGATCTTCTCGTCCAACATACCTACGACCAGTGTGTGTTACCAGTGATGACTTACGTCACGGAAACGTGGTCCCTAAATGTTGGCCTCTTAACAAGGCTCAAAGTCGCTCAGCGTGCTATGAAGCGGGCTATGATCGGCATTTCTCTGCCAGATAGAATCCGGAATACGGAAATCCGCAGAAGAACGGGTGTAACCGACATAGCACGAAGAATTAGCACGCTGAAGTGGCAATGGGCAGGCCACATCGCTCGACGAACCACCAACCGCTGGGGAAGAAAGGTTCTCGAGTGACGACCACGTATCGGACGACGCAGTGTAGGACGTCCCCCCACTAGGTGGGCCGATGACCTAGTGAAAGGTGCTGGGCGTTGTTGGATGTAGGCGGCACAGGACCGCACATTGTGGCGTAACATGAGGGAGGCCTACGTCCAGCAGTGGACGGCAATAGGCTGAAATGATGAATGATGAGTCGTCTTTTACGACATCCACCATCAGTAGTGAATTGTACGAACACACGATATGATACTCAAGTATACTTTAGAAATCCACTCGTACCACTCTACACCGCAGCAAGGTTCATCCATTTCACCTGGAAACGTTATGGTCTTCAACTATACGTTTCCAGCGATCATTTCTCCCACGTACGTGCAAGCTCTGGAATGAACTACCTTTCTTTATTTTTTTTTATTTTTATGGGTGGGCTATGGCAAGCGCACGCGCGGTCCAGTCCGTCCGGGGCGAGGAAAGGACGGCGCGCGGGCCCATAACCCACCCGTACCCACGTCACGTCGTTGTTAGGCCGACCACCGGAGCAGATGTGACTTGATATGACTTGTCGTCAGTGGTCGGCCCGACGGATCACCCTTTTGGGTACCCTCACTTCTCGACGTCCTGGGACGTCGGTCGCCGTCGCGCGGTTGGCCTCTCTGCGGGTGACGGACAATTCCCCGGTCCGATCACCCGCGGCCTCGGCTAGGGCGCCATTAGGCGCAGATACTCGCGCCTGCGCCGCCCGGAATGAACTACCTGCCGCTGTGTTTCCCGAGCGCTATGACATGTCCCTCTTTCAACGAGGTTGAAGATGAGTATTTGCTTCACGGTAGGCAACAGCCTGCTGTGCCCCTGGTATTGCAAAGGTCCATGTGCGGCAGTATCACTTACCATCAGCTGCCTGCTCGTTTGCCGCCATCGGCAATAAAAAAAAAAGAAAACAGTTTTCCACCCCATTCACTCCATGTAAGTCCCACTGTTGGGCTTGATCCTCCTCCACGATAGGAGTGAAATTAACGTATTACATATATCACGATTGTCAGACGTATTGGAATAGGATTTTATTTCCAGTTTCTCTGCTTTTGCATAGATTTTATATCTATGTCATATTCCTAAGTCATCTTTTACGACACCCACGGGTAATATGAAGTGCTAAGGGAATAATACTTGTATTGCGGGGGATTTATAATTAACAGATACAAATTACGTCCAGACTCGGAACAACAGTTTGTGTATCTCACAAAGTCGTCCACGTAGAATTCGAACCCGTGGCACTGTCAAGTAATATTGGTATCTTAAACAATACGTCACATATGTAGTCATTTTATTTATTACTTACTAGCCGGCCCGGCGAACTTCGTACCGCCACAATTTTTTTCGAAATAATATTTTCTAAATTTCTGAAAATATAGTCTCTAATGGAAGAACCATTACAACTTTGTCGGGAAAGATTCGATCGTTTTGGTCGTGGCATTGTTAATGATGATTCAAAGGGAATACAAATTACTCATTATTGATTTCTGACAAAATTATAATTATCAAATTTTCAACCACACTTAACTATAGACAAAATTACGTTTAGCTGTCATTTGTCTTTTGTTATTACATATCAAATGCGTTTTTTTATACTACGTTTCGTAGTGACTCGTATTCTCTTTGACATTTTATGTCACGTCATACGGGAAGGCGATCGAACGGGATAAAAGGGTTATTGGCGAAATCTTGTAAACACCATTAAAAAAAAGGGATAAAAAGTATCCTATGTCCGTCTCCTGGTTCTAAGCTACGTCCCCACCAATTTTCAGCCAAATCGGTACAGCTGTTCTTGAGTTATAAATAGTGTAACTAACATGACTTTCTTTTATATATTTAGATCAATTGCATTCTAATTCCGTCACCATACGGAAATCTTTATAAGAGACCATAATATAACAAATAATTATTCTTTTTCAGTGCTACGAAGTCCTCCGAGACGCATTAACAGCTATTAAAGGCAAGCTAGCGCCAGATGGGTTCTCCTTCACGCCAGTGCACACGTTCGTGGTTAATCCTAAGTCCATCACCATGGGACAGCTGTACGGCGAGTTTGATCTGCAGACGCACGAGTGGTTAGTAATAATATTTTAAAACTGTCAAAGGAGGCTAAATGAAAATCACTCAAGGATTTCTGATGTTTACGCGAGTATTACACATCTATACCAATAAATAAAATTGGAGTGTCTGTTTGTAATGTCAAAATAATAGGCTTTTTTCATACTCACATGATTATATGCACTATACATAAGCCTAAAAATCAATTTATATTTTTTTTGTTTGTCTGTTCCGGGTAATCTTCAAAACGTCTGGACCGATTTCAAAAATTCTGTCACCAATGGAAAGCTATAATATCAGGGAGTAAACTAGGCTATATTTTATCCCGGTATTCCCACGGGAACGGGAACTACGGGGATAAGGCGACAGAAACCGAAGCGAAGCGAGGGTGGGTTGCTAATTGTAAATAAAACTACTCTAGTCGTTGCGTAGTTCCCGTTCCCGTGGGAATACCGGGATAAAATATAGCCTAGGTTTCTTCCTGATATAATAGCTTTCCATTGGTGAAAGAATTTTTGAAATCGGTCCAGCCGTTTTGAAGATTACCTGGAACAAACAGACAGACAGACAAAAAAATTATAAAGTGTATTCTAGGCATATGTATAGTGCAAATAACCGTGTGAGCATGAAAAAAGCCTATTATTTTGACATTACAAACAGACACTCCAATTTTATTTATTGGTATAGATGAAAATCACTCTTTAAATAAAAAGCAGAGTACATTCTCTTAATTTAATTGACATTTCATTTATTCCATTCTTTCGTTAATTATTTCTATTTATAAAATTTGTTTATATTTCGCGTTTCTTTACTTTTTTAATTTGATTTGATTTACTTTTTAATGATATAGTCCTATAATTTAGGACGGACGGTATTCTGTCGAGCCTGGTACGTGCCGGTATAGCAGTAGAAGATATGGATAGACGTTGGTACGTCTTTGATGGGCCCGTCGATGCTGTTTGGATAGAAAATATGAATACTGTATGTTATTGAATATAATATGTGTATAATATCTATGCAAGAGAATGAAAACCCGAAACAAAACCCTATAGCAACACGTCTGACTAGTGACATGCTATAGTAAGTCAGTTTCCCTGCCATAGTGGAGGAGGCCGGAGCCTAATAGTGAGATGTGTATGGGCTCTCTGTCAAACATAATCACTAATTGTACTCTACATGTGGCTGTGATAAATACTGTTCTAAATACTGTTCTAAATAAACATTTATTTTCCTCCTATTGTGGGCTTGAGTCCAACAGTGAAACGTATATGAGCTGAAATGATTATAAATGTCTTCTAAAATATTACGATACGCGACTGCAGTCCATGAAGCCTTGGATTTGATACCTGGACTGGATAAAATTTTATAGAAGTTTCTTGACAGAAAAAAGCTTACGTTACTCCTTATATAGACAGGTACCTGGTTGTAAAATATTATCAAAATCTATTCAGTCGTTTGGAAGATTACCCGGCATAAACAGATAAATAGACAAGAAATGTTTGAAGCAATTTTTAGGCATAGGCACAGTGTAAATAACCGTGTGAGCATTTGGAGAGAGGGTTTGTCCTGCGAGTCAACCTCTCACACGACTATTATACCATCTGTGCATTAAAAGACATTGATTTTAATTTTAGGTACTAGATGACAACAAGAAACTATGCCTATCTAGTGGCGAGATTATGAAGTTGACGGACCGTCAACGAATGATCTTTGAAGTGGCGGATCTCGCCGTGGCCTCTCCGGCAACCGTGTCGCGTTGTGGCATGGTCTACTTAGACAACATGGTGGTTGGTCTACCGCCCCTTGTAAATGCCTGGCTCAAGAGTAACTTGCCACCGGTATGAGTTCCTTTATTTGTTTTCGAGCTACTATTTCAGTGTACCACGCAGTGACGCATTGCAAATACATCGGAGTAGCTGAAGGACTGCCAAGAAATTGGGCAGCAACAATTACATGGGCTACTTATAACACTGAGTGCGGTTGTCAACTCTCTTGGCAGGCGTTGAGATTATGGTATTATCCATCTTGGTTATGTTAAAGTGAATTAGGTTGATAGATGGAATTACACATGGTATTCCATTATAATGTGTCTATCGTTACATCTGTCAGCCTATTGTTATCCACAATAGATGTAGGCCTCCTTCGAGGAGGTGATACTGACATAATCGCCAAACTTAGCAAGTGAGTTGGCGATCATAGTTGATGTTTCAAGTTTCTTAAAAGAATGTTGCCGTTCTTGCCCTTGGTGCTCCCTTAGCGCTATATAACAATTGCCATATGAAAACATGGGGTGGTGCTAAACTGTATACCCCATCACCTCATGATGAATATCTAATATCTGTATATCTGTCTGTATACATTTATAGATGGCAGACAGCATTCGGAAACTGCTCGCTGGTCTTATTACTACGTACCTTTATCCCGCGCTGGCGCTGTTACGGAAGCAACTCACAGAAATTGTGGCCTCCATCGACTCGGCGCTGGTGCTTAAGTTTTTGGAGCTGATTGATTTCAGACTGCGACCACTCACTGGGAAGGATGATAAACCGCCACCAGCTCCACAATTCCTTGCTATGATGCGTAAGTATAAGCTTATTATAATAAAATAGAATTTGATAATTAAGTTTATAATGGCTTTTGTAGTCCAGAAGCCTAGCCAGTCCAGCGATTAGCAGTTTAAAGTTCTTGGGTTATAATGCCATCTCCAGTTAAAAGTGTTATTGGATATTCCATCATTGCCCATCAGCCAGTCAATTTCCATTATTCAATATAAGCGACATAGATTTTCAAGAGCGATTACGAAGGATAAATAGTGCCTCATTGCTGGACTAGACAGGCGGGTGACTATAGTTGGCGTTATAACTTCCTTTGAACAAACTTTTTGTGTCTTTTTTGGATGAGAATTAATAATTATTCTATGTGTTTTTGGTGGCGTCATAACGTTAGAATAAGACAATAAAGGCCAGAACACCCTATGCGTATCCAGGTTTTGGGCCGATGACGGCCAGGCGCTGTGATTAGCCACTGGAGTATCGCATGAGGTTGATCATTCTTAGCATGCTTTTTTTGCGTTGGCTATGATCAGCGCACTTGTAGTTCATTTCCTCTGGGGTGATGAAGGGTAGTGCGGACCCCATAACCCACAGTATTCCCTTCCCTTCGCCATTGGACCGACCACTGGTACCGAGTTCCTTGTCCTGCGTGGCTAGCCCGGCGGGTTACCCTTTTGTGTGGCCTCCCTCCCTAGCGCCTCTCCCCAGACGTCGATTGTCCTCGCACGGTCAGCTTCTGTGCGGGTGTCGGGCTATTCCCCGGTCCAGTCACCTGCGACCACAGATGTACAGGATTTACGACAAGAAAGCCATAGTACCAAAAACCTTAATGTGAAGTTATTATTCTGGGACCAATTACTATCACATAGAATGTACCAGCTAATTTTTACTTCTTTAATCAGCTTTTGTTCTTGTCTAGCCCGCTTGGCGCCTCTTTGGGTGGTCTGGGCAGTAATCTGGTCTGTGGGTGCGACGTGTGATCACAATGGTCGGGCCATCTTCTCTGACTTTATCCGAAAGAAGACCACCGAAGCTGGACTCAAACCCGCATTTCCAGCGGAAGGAAGGGTTTATGATTACACGTTAGTTTTTATAGAGCAAATTGGACAGTTAATATTTTATTGTAGCCCACATTTCTGTTTGGTAACAGAGTAAGAAAACAATGGTCACAATTCCTTTAGTGTTCATGAATATTGTAAAAATCGATTGCTGCAAGAGTAGTTTTTTTAGGCAAATACTCTTATTTCATTTGGCTATCGATATATGCTGAAGGAAATAAGTCGTTTCATTTTATTTCATAATCAGAGTGGATGCATATTATAATGCCTTCGTTTCGCAGACGTCTTGATAATCGCAAATAATGTTATGAGCTTCTTAGGTGCTGCCTGTCCTCTTAGTGATCCTTCAGCCAATATTCATGACTTCCATGGGAAAGAAAGAAAGATTGTGACACTTTGTATTCTTAAATTGTTAATAAACGGGAAGCTTTAGAATCAAGCGTACATTCTGGAACTTCTGTAAAGACGGCATTATGCTTTTGACTCGGATTCTTTTAAATAGTCAAAACCATTTGTCGATATTTTGCCGAGTTATATTACGTAAATTATAAAAAAAATGTTATTCTCAGACTCCACGATGGTGGTTTCACTGATACTACTGAAGATGGTGAGCCGGCTAACCCCTTCTGGTACAACTGGATGGCCAACATAGACGATTATGTAGTGGAACCCGAGTGGCAGTATGCAGGTACAGTCTTTTCACCTAAATTTTCATGTTCATATTCTCAGCGTAGTGACGTGCGGTTAGGATAAATATAGTTTACGCTTACGTAAATGATATTATTGCAAGAGAAGGAAAGCTCATAATAAAAACTCGTCTTGTGTGGTGTAAGCTAATATATTTTATTTGGAGAAGGCTCAGCGCAGACGATGACGATGAATAGAAATGCTTGTAAAAGGTTCATTGGGTTTTAATAAACGTTTCGTATATACTTACTGTAAATTTACAATCACTGATGCTGTAATTGAGTTATAAGGTTTCCTTCAATAATGAATATTTGTACGGCTTTTCATATTTTCTTTTATTGTGTAATGCTTTAATTTTACTTTGCAATAGCGATGTATCAGATATGTTGCCCTATCCATGCCTACATTAATATCAAGATATTTAACATTCCAGACGTCATATACAGTGCAACCTTAATATAACAAATCCGACGGGAACTCGTAAATATTCGTTATATCAAGAAATTCGTTAAACTGAGGTTTGTTATATTGAGGTAAGGTTGGTCTAAAATCTATACTTCTATACTAATATTATAAAGAGGTAAAATTTGTAAGTTTGTATGTAACGAATAAACTCAAAAAGTACTGGACCGATTTTAAAAATTCTTTCACCATTGGAAAGCTATAATATCAGGGAGTAACATAGGCTATATTTTATCCCGGTATTCCCACGGGAACGGGAACTACGCGCGTAAGGCGACTGAATCCGAAGCGAAGCGAGGGCGGATTGCTAGTTTTTTATAAAGAGGCCAAGAAATAGTTTTGATCACCTCAACATTTTTGCATTCAGCAACTAGAATCTTCAACAATAGTGATGAGCACTATTTACATTATTTCCCATCAAACGACTTCAATTGTTTTACGAAAAAAACGTGTCGGAACCTGTCGCGACTGAATCACATACTATGGGACTAAGGGTCATATAGAGGTTTTTTTTTTTTATTTACACTTTTTTTTGATAGTTGAAAATTCGTTATAAAGAGGATGTTCGTAAAAAAAATTTGTAATGTAAAGGTATTATTTACACTGACTCTTATGGACAATTCAAGGGGATTAGAAAAACTTTGTTAAATCGAGGAAGTCGTTAAATTGAGGTTCGTAATATTAAGGTTGCACTGTATCACGCTAGTCAGACGGGTTCATATAGGGGTTTATTTTATGTGCTTACATGCCTAACTCGTCTTTTACGAACCCAAAGGAGATATTGTATACTCAGAAGAACATTGTGTACTTTATACATGTATACTTCAACACTATACATGTATAGAGGATATATCCTTTTGTAGCGACGAGATTAACGTTTGTCACCATACTTTATTTTCTTGTTCGATCCACTAAGGTCAAGACCAATCTTTTGAAGAGCTCATTTTATTTAAATTCGCAAATCTATCCGACAATCGTGATTGTTATATCATTTGTGTTAGGGTAATGACGAAAGCGTATATTGCAGACATCGAAGTGCCGACCCTCGACAACGTTCGCAGCGCCGCTCTGCTCGGCTACAAAGTACAGAACTATAATCACGTATTGGCCGTGGGTCCCACTGGTACTGGTAAAACTCTCACCATCACCGCGAAGCTCACCCACGGACTGCATAAGAAGTTTATATGCGAGTTCCTCGTGTTCTCTGCTAGGACATCCGCAAATCAGACACAGGTATATCAATTCTACTTTGCTTTCATCTTTTGGATACCCCGTCCCGGATCTTGAAGGCCCTCGGCTGAGATTCGTTCTCAATGAGCCGAACGACAAAATCACAATAGCTCAGATAACAGTATACATGACTTGCGAGGCCATAACAAATAAAGAAACAAAACAAAACACGATTTTGTCTTTGCCGTTAAGGTGCAAAACCGCATAGCGTTTAAGTTCAAATAACGTGGGAGCTCCCACATTTACCCTCAGCAACGCCCCAAGCTAAGGTTCATACTCCACAGGGGTTTCGGGTCTTGTTGTTATTGTTTAAATATTTCGGGTTCTTAAATCCTCTACGTGAATTAGGTACACAATAGGGAATACGCATGATATTTTTTTATGTTTTAAACGGTTCTACTAGTTATTACTTTATTAGAAATAAATATAACACGTCCAAAATATAAACCATTACGCTAAAAAAAATTTTTAATAATCGCCATTATTTATGGGCGATGAAAACGCGACTACTTCGGCGCGCGTATTCTGTGATGTCAGAGTACTCGACACTCGTACAAGTTGCTAGGGCTGCCAACTAGGGCTGTTGATATTTTTATAAATATCGTTTTGCGACATATCGATATTTTACAATGTATCAATATCGGGGTTCGCTATATCGGAAAAATATCGATATATCGATAAAAATATAGATTTTTTTATTATTATTACGATTATTAAATATATTATATGTATCTTATTTACCTTGCAGCTTTTATTCCTCCGAGTTTAACAGACATTAAATCTGAATTAGACGCGAAATATGTTGCCATCATATACACGTCTATTTTAGGAAGATTATCTGACTATAATTTGATGAAACCGGTTTTAGTCATTGTAATAAGACTTATTCACAAGATTAATACTTGAACACAGAAAACTAATAACTTATTATGAACTAACTGGGTAACAATACAAAATAATTAGGGATGTGACTTGGAGGGAAAAATCGATTTTGTAATTATCGATTTTTTGTTCTTTAAAATAAATCGATTATAAAATAATCGATTAATTAAAAAAATCGATTGTAAAATAATCGATTAATTAAAAAAAAACGATTTTAAAATAATCAATTTTTTGTTCTTTAAAATAAATCGATGTTAAAATAATCGATTAATTAAAAAAATCGATTATAAAATAATCGATTAATTTAAAAAAATCGATTATAAAATAATCGATTAATTAAAAAAAATCGATTCTAAAATAATCGATTTTTTCTCCCAATAGGATTATGATGGCTTTTTTTTAGGAATTGTGAGCTTTATTTTCTAACATAGTATGATGAATTTTAATCGAATTTCGACTAATAAAAAATCGATTAATAATCGACTATTATTATTTTGATAATAGATTGTAAAAATCAATTATTAATCGATTATTTTTTTGTAAAAATCGATTTTTATAAAAATCGATTATTTTTTCACATCCCTTAAAATAATCACTAGAAACATACAAACAGCAACTTGATATCACAAGGTTCTCCTCCTATTCAAGGTTCAAGGAGGGCTGTTGATAAAATATCGATATGTCAAAATATAGATATTATTATTTAAAAATATCGATACTTAATACTGAACTTGTTTTGGACGATAATAAAAAGTAGGTACGTATCGAGGGTTGCTATTTATTTGAATAAATTTGGTGTTTTATCTTTTCGTCTAAAGTATTTATTCTACAAAATCACCGTAAACTTAATCTACTGTAGAAGCGCTGGCATGAAACTGATGATCAGTTATCACTTACTCCTAGAATTTGATAAAAAAAGCTCGGCACGGCAACCCCGCAATGAACGAAGTTAAAGAGTGGTCATGGGGAAAATATCGAAATATCGATATTTTTTTCGTTATATCGAACTCCAATATTGATATATTTAAAAATATTGATATATCGAAAAACTATTTTTTTTTAATATAGACAGCCCTAACTAGAAGACTCGGCTGTCACGTGTTCAAAACGTGACATCATAGTACTCCAACCAATGCGGTGCGTTTCAGAAATTTTGCGCGCGAATCTCAAAAAAGGCACTTTTTGATAATTAAATTTAATTATTAAATAATGATAAAATTAAAAAATAATTTTATAGGTATGTTTTTTAAGCAATAAAGATTACAAATAAAAATAATTTGTTCATTTTGGAGTTTCATGCATATTCCCCATTATCCAGTTAGAATCGAAAAGGGGTTTCGGAAAAGCAGCTCGATAATTAAGTAGCAGTTACAATAATTTCATCAAACGTGTGTCAATTAGCATGTAGACACTGTTGAGCATAGACTTCCCTAGGGGAGGCGGGTCGGTGATCAATAATTGCAGTTCATCATTCATCATCATTATAGCATATCGCCGTCCACCACTGCTGGACGTAGACCTCCCTCATAAAGGGCATAATGCCGCCCACCTGGGTTGGCGATCGCAGTGAGATATTATACATTTCCCAGGAGAGAGCTGCTGCCCACTCTCCTGGTGAACCTTTAGCCGGTTCTTACGATATCCATAGGTAAGCATGGGGTGGCGACAATTGTATTCTAATCCCGTCGCCACACAGGCAGTTGGTTTTAAAGGGGGATGCCAGATTTAGGCCCAGAGTGCACACGAAATTGGATACACTCAAAGGGTATATTAATATTTATCTTTGTACCTCCTTGTATTTATTATTCTGTAAAAGTCGGCAATATTTTATCAAAATAATTAAACAAGTCAACGACTAAACTATGTAAAAGAACTTAGAAATACGTACATTGACATAAAAATGATGCCATTATAAAAAAATATGTTGAAAGAGTAGATTAATTGAATTAATAATTTATTATCACTGTATTATTTAAATTGTTCATTTCTAACAAATATTCATAATATATTATAATATTAATCTACTACGTCTAATAATAATTATTATTTTCATCTTTACTAGAATTGCATAAAGTGACGTATAATATCGATATATCAATTTTTTGTATTTATTATGCCAACACCATATACAAATTCACAAATGCGGAAAATATGGTATATATGTATATATATACGTGGTATGTATGTATATATGCGTACACATGCAGAAAATATGGCATATCATCATCATCATCATCTTGCTCTTATCCCAATTACTTGGGGTCGACGCAATAAGTCATCTGTTTTGACATATTGCAAAAAGTTTCGGCAATGACTTTTATGACCGGCCGCCTGCCTGACGTCAACTCTCCTTGGGAATGTAATCGTTGACCCAAATGGTACCAGATGGAGTTGGTCCGGGTCAATCTAGGGCTCTTAGTCGTCTTTTACGACACCCACGAGCAAAGCAAGGGTTGGTAGTATTCGAAGCCGCTACCACACAGCAAAAAATATGGCATATATGACAGTAATATAGTATTTAGGATGGGCACGGCATCAAAGTAATATTTTTCCACCGGCTCGATTTTTGGATGATGTTTTATTAGTATATATGATCATGAGATTTATGAATAAAGGTGTAAAACCGAAATATAGTTTTGTAGTATTTTATTTCATTCCTAATTGATTGTACTTTTGACACATTTAATATTACTTCTACTGATGAGACAGATAAAAGAACATTTAATTACTTTAAAATGCCAAGTTTTTTGTAAGGCACTTCTTTTACTAATTAATTATTTACATTGGCTACTATTATTATCACTAGCCTTTATAGGGGTGCACTGTGGGCCTAAATTACTAAAGCGACTTGGCATGCCCCTTTCCTAGGAGAGTATTGCTGCTCATTTTATTCGTAATCAGCCGGTTCTTTGACTTTCACGGTCAAGTAAGAGGTACCTTACATTGTATGTTAAAGCTATTAACATACAAGTAGTTTGGTATTACTAAACTGAAAGTAAGAGAAAGAAAACTCGAAACAAATATGCCAAACCGTTACACCGATAGAGTAGTAGGTCAATTTCTATTGTGGTGAAAGCCAGGGCCCAATAGTGCATAGTATATCAGCTGAAACTGAAATAATGACTTCCCTACTTTAATTTAGATTTTTACTACACATGCTATCAAATGCATTGCCTCAACGATCAAACTGTGGGATGGTATTATCCTTTTTACCATCCCCTGGTACAGCTTTAACTTTTGTGATATTTTTACTAGGATGTGATAGATAGCAAGTTGGAGCGTCGACGGCGGGGCGTGTTCGGTCCCCCACCCACTAAGAGACAAGTATTCTTTATCGACGACCTCAACATGCCAGCACTTGAGGTTAGACCTTCTATTTTATTATTCATGCGCTTTTTAAATATGTCGCGAAATTTATTTCACATATATTCAATTGGTTAAATTACACGATAAGTTATGTATATGTTATAGGTTAGAATTTTGCCGATAAATTTTGATTCGGTAGTAGCATAAAGTTTATTATAAGTTTATATTGTTAGAATACACGTACAATAGCGGGGGGCCATCGCGGGCATATTTTGGGCTAATGCTAATTTCAACCCGTGACTTTGTTTACCTATAAGGTGAAAATATTTTTATATAATACAATTCTGTCACATATGATTTTTGCGAAACCTAACCGTTTATATAGTGTACGCAGCGGAAGCTCTCAGAAGGAAAAAAAACACGATTCTGAAATATTTTTCATTGTTGCGCCGCTGCTTTTGGTCTTAGCGTGATGATGTATAACCTATAACCTTCTTTGATAAATGGGCTATCTATTTAATTTTTCAAATCGGACCAGTAGTTTCTGAGATTAGCGTGTTCAAAAAAACAAATTCTTCAATTTTATATATTAGCACTAGCAGACCTGGCCACGCGTTGCTGTGGCTAATGTTTTTGTTATATTACATTTTAATAAACTATTTAAGTGAAACTGTAGGAGAACATCTGTCATGGAGGTCGTCATATTTTTTTACAAATGGCATCTATGTAAAAGAGCAAGTTAAAATTGTATATGACACGTTTGTAGGTTTGACATAGCAGCGCCATCTATTAATTAATTTCTCAATCCATTCAACAGATATCGCCATCTGTTAAAATCGTTTGGAGTTAACAGATAATTGTGAATGTCAAATAATAAGTATATATAGGTAATACAAATAATTTGCAATAAAATAATATTGCGACTATAAATTAAGATGTTTACTATCCTATCTTTCAAGTTGGATCAAACTGCACACGGTGTGCAAATTTGATTAAAATCGGTTAAGTAGTTTAGGAGTCCATCGCGGACAAACAACGTGACACGTCATCATCATCATCATCACAGCCCACATACGTCCCACTGTTGGGCTCGGGCCTCCTCCACAATGGGAGGGAATTTGACCTACTATACCATGCTGGTCAGAAATGTTGGTATAGGATTTCATTTCCAGTTTTCCTTCTCTTGCACAGATGTTATGTGCACATTATATCCCATAGTCGTCTTATACGACATCCACGGGCAAGATAGGGAGTGGTGAATTGTATTCTTACTCCGTCACCACGCGGACACGTTACGTGACACGTAATTTATATATATTAAGATTGTATAATAGTTACTATAAATTTAACTTTTAATAATTGAAAGCTAAACATTTCCTCCGTGTGGTGACGGAGTCAGAATACAAATCACCACCACCTCTCTTGCTCGTGGGTGTCGTAAAAGACGACTTTTGAATCGAGTCCGTCATCTGCTAAATTGTGCTATTTAGACTAATTCAAATATTTCCACAGGTGTTTGGTGCTCAGCCGCCCATAGAACTTCTCAGACAATTTATGGATTTTTCAGGTTAGTAAATTATGTGAAAGTTTCATCATCATCATTTCAACTCATAAATGTATCACTGTTGCTCTCGAGCATTTTTCACGTTTGGACAGAAATTGGTCTATAATATCATGTTGGTGCGATATGTTCGTGGTTATTTCGAATTTCGCTTCCTTTGCTGTACTGCATATTGTATACTTTAGTCGTCTTTTACAGCATCCATAGATAAGAAGAGGTTATTGAATTGTATTTTTAATTAGGGATGTGACTTGGAGGGAAAATAATAGATTTTTTAAATAATCGATTTTGTTCTTTAAAATAAATCGATTATAAAATAATCAAATCTCCCAACTGGATTATTATGACCGTTTTTTTTTTTAGGAAATGTGAGCTTTATTTTCTAATAATATAGTATGAAACAATCGTGATGTCTTTTTTTTTTAGGAAATCTGGCAGTGAATAATCGATTAATTTCGATCGAATTTCGAAAAATAAAAAATCGATTAATAATCGATTTTTATTATTTTAAAATAATATTAAAAATAATATAATTATTTTAAAATAATTAATCGATTGTAAAAATCGATTATTAATCGATTATTTTTTTGTAATAATCGATTATTTTTTCACATCCCTATTTTTAATCTATTTTATTTAATACTAATAACCCGTTCTCGCTTCGCTTCAGTTTCAGTAACCTTGCCCGCGTAGTTTCCGTTCCCGTGGGAATAGCGGGATAAAATATAGCCTATGTTACTATGATCCCTGATATTATAGCTCTCCATTGGTGAAAAACTTTTTAAAATCCATTCCGTGGTTTAAGCGTGAAAGCGTAACAAACAACCAAACTTACTTTCGGGTTTATAATTTTAGTAAGGAAACTATTAGATATATTTTTAAATATTATATGTTTAAAAATATAATATATAATAATAAATAATTGAAAGCGTTTTAACCCACCGGCATCGAATACAGGGACCAAGCTCTCGATGGCAAAGACTCCAGACCGAGGAATTTACTCTCGATGCGCGCAGTGTTCAACAGTACTCATATATTTATATTATTACGGGCATATATTATTATATGTAAACACTAAATAGGTTTTCAAATATAATAATAACATTAAATAAAAAAATAATAATTAAAATGAGAGTTAATTATAATGAGTAATATATGTCTTATATGAGTTTGCTGACCCTATATTTTTTATATCATCAACATCATCGTCATCTCAGCCCATAAACGTCCGACTGTAGGGTTCAGGGCTCCTCCACTATGGGAGAGGAATTGACCTACCATACCATGCTTTTTTTTTCACGCTGTGGAAATGCATTTACGCACACTCCCCCACCGGTGACAGACGGAAGAGTGTGTGGGACTCACCAGCCATTGCGTGACCGGAATACCCACTAAAACCACAGCGGCCCCTTCCGCGCTTTTACGGGGCGCCAGAGAGATCGTTTAATGACACTCGATCTCCGACACCTCTACGCATGGCCATTTGGCCATGTCCTATCGTCATTCAAGGCGGTGGAAGGAGTTGCGCATATCGGCGTCTCCTCCTCCCTAGCCGCCGCCGACGGAGCGAGTCAGTGGACGCCAGCGCCTCGCGTTCTCGCTCCGCAGCCTCCTTCCTAGTAATGATGGCCTCACAAAATGAGGCCATCGACGACCAACACCTGTCGCTGTCGAGCATCTGTGAAACGACGGTCGACAACGACAGGTGTATTCCGAGTTCTATCGATAGGACGTGGCGCTGGGACCCCCAGGCGGGGTAAACTTCCAATGTGTGGCGCGAATCGTCGATTGCTGCGCCACATTCATGGCATCCTGGGGTCCCTTCTCTTCCAATTTTATGCAAGTACTTACCGAAGACCCCGTGTCCGGTAGGCACCTGCACCATCCTAAAGGTTAAGTTGCCGTGCCTCCTCGTGAGCCAGCGGTGGAGATGCGGCGCAACCGCCTCCACAGTCCCCTGACCTGCTATCGGGGACTCTAGGTCTTCCCTCCACCGCCGAATGGACCATACCACGCTAGTCAGGAGTGTTAGCATAAGGTTTTGTTTTGAGTTTTCTTTCTCTTGTATAGATATGCATATTATATCCCTTAATCGTCTTTACGACACCCACGGGCAAGAGATGGGGTGGCGAATTGTATTCTTACGCCGTCACCACACGGCGATCTTTTTATATATATGATAATAATATGATATTAAAAATCTACGATTAATCTAAATACATTAGGTTGGTACGACAGACAGAACATAGGTGAGTTCAAGACGCTAGTGGACGTGGGCATAGTGGCTGCGATGGGTCCACCCGGCGGTGGACGTAACCCGGTCACTATGAGACTCATGAGGCACTTTCATTACATATCTTTCACCGAAATGGAGTATGCTAGCAAGGTAAGCAACTTTAGTACGTATGCATTGACTGCACAGATGGCGTAGTGGTTAAGATAGCGACCTACAGCGCCAGTGGCGTGGGTTCGAAACCCATGCGGGGCGAGACTTTGTGCGATCAACAAATTGCTGTTCTGAGTCTGGATGTAATTTGTGTGCGTTAATTATGTTTGTAAAGTCCCCCGTAATACAAGGATTATTTCCTTAGTACAGGGTGTTGTCTTAAATAAATACAAAATACCATACATCATCATCATTTCAGACTATCGTCATCCACTGCTGCACGTAGGCCTCCCTCATATTACACCACAAAATGCGGTCCTGTGCCGCCTGCATCCAACGACGCCCAGCAACTTTCACCAAGTCGTCGGTCCACCTAGTGTCGTCCTACACTGCATCGTCCGATACGTGGTCGCCACTCGAAAACCTTTCTTCCCCAGCGGTTGTCAGTTCGTCGAGCGATGTGGCCTGCCCATTGCCACTTCAGCACATAATCGACCGTGTGGTGACGGAGTAAGAATACAAGATACCATCCTTCACATTTGTCCGTGCGTGTCGTAAAAGACGACTAAGAAATATATTAGTAATCTCTATCTTGTCGTGCTATCTGGCCGCTATTTATCTCCGTTACAATAGATGCACTCCACACTAGTTGGGCAAGTTGTCTTTGGATGGAATTGTTAGATGAAAATAGCACAGGATAATTCCGAGGAACATTCTCGTGAGGGGCTACTAATTCTTTTATATGACGTGTATAATCAAGGCCAGTCACTCAGCGTGCTATGGAGCGGGCTATGCTTGGAATTTCTCTATGAGATAGAATCCGAAATGCGGCAATTCTTTGAAGTACGGCTGTAATCGATATAGCATGAAGAATTAGCACGTTGGAGCGGCTATAGGTAGGCCACATTGCTTGACGAACCGACAACCGCTGAGAAAGGAAGGTTCTCGATTGGCGATCATGTATCGGAGGTCGCAGTGTAGAATGAACCAGATGGACCGACGACATGGTGAAAATTACTGTGCATAATTGGATGTAGGCGGCATAGGGTTGCATTTTGTGGCTAATAAATATTATTATTCTTCTTTTGTAATTTTTGATACTTTTTTCATTACATAATTTTTATTTTTTATTAATATATATCTTAATAAATTCGACAAAAATACAACAAAAATATACCGCGCGAAGCTCGGTCAGCCAGATATTATAAATAAAATATAAAACAAATCAAAGAATTACGAATGTCTTCATTAAGTAATTCAATTTTAATATTTTCAGTATACAATCTTCAGCGTGATATTGAAATCTTGGATCCATAACATCGACTCTAAGATTACGGTTAGAGAGGCGCCGTTCCTGACGTCATCCATAGATATCTTCACCCGTTTGGTTGTGGAGTTACTGCCCACGCCTGTCAAGTCGCATTACACCTTCAATTTGAGAGACCTGAGCAAGGTATTCCAGGGGATGCTTATGGTGGACCCCAAAGTTATTGAGGTACGTATATTTAACCGCCATATTTTGGAAAAGACCAAGAGGCTATGTCATGATTTTTTGCCCAAGATACTCTTTTTTTATTGCGAACGGTGGCAAACCAGCACACAGTTCACCTGATGGTAAGTGGTGTTGCCGCTCATCCTTGACCTTTACTAGGCCGCTGCCTACCGTGAAGTAAGTGAAGGGTGTATGAATGAGGTTCGGTTATACTAAAGGTATCACCTAAATTCACCACACGCAAACACCCTCAGAAAGTTGGGCTTACGACGCTCTCGCTCATCGAACAAAGCGCAGTAACAAATTGCTACCACTCGGACGTCGATTTTATACTCAGTGTGGTACTACCCCGGATGGACCAGCCCGCGTCTGTAGACAGACAACTGTCAACACCATTACACACAGCAGTTTTGTTATCTAACTTATTGACGGTTGAAAATAAACGTGTGTTTAAATAAATAAAATATTCATCATCTCAGTCCAATTTTAAACGAAAAATCCATTTCAACATCATCATCATTCTACGCATATAAGTATCGATTGCTGGATTCAAAACCTTCTTCAAACATTTAGTTCTAAGTTCTTTCAAACATCTCAGCCTCAGGCTCGACCCTCCTCCACAATAGGAGAGAATTTGATCTAATACACCACGCTGTTTAAACTGATTGGTATAGGGTTTTGTTTCGGATTTCCCTTCTCCTGAATAGATGTTATGTGCATATTATCGATTTGTTGTCTTTTACAACACTCACGGGCAAGTTATGCTGGTGAATTGTACTTTCATACCATCATCACACGCATTAAATAAATATACATTTGCCTGCTATTGTAATATATAGAGGCACAATTTCATAGTCCAGGTCATAAAACGATTACCTGCGCTTGATGTCGCCTTAGCCGATACCGTGGGTGACCGGACCGGGGAATTTAGTCCGTCACCCGCAGAGAGGCTGACCGCGCGACGGCGACCAACGTTCCGGGATGAGGACGGCGACCGACGTCCTGGGACGGGGATGTCGAGAGGTATCCAAAAGGGTATTTCATCGGGCCGACGACAAGTCACCCTGCTCCGGTGGTTGGCCCAACGACGAAGGTCACGTGGGTACGGGTGGGTTATGGGTCCGCGCGCCGTCCTTTCGTCACCCCGGACGGAATGGACCGCGTGCGCGCTTACCATAGCCCACCCATAAAAAAAAGGCCATAAAACGATTGCCAATTAATTTTGCAATATGTATATAAAAGAAGAGTATACTCGTATACTGAATCGATCCCCAAATAATTGGAATAAGAGCAAAGTTATAATGATGACCATCATCATAATCGCAGCCCACATACGTCCCTCTGTAGGGCTCGGGCCTCCTTCACAATGGGAGGGAATTTGAACTACTATACCATGCTGGTTAGACATGTTGGTATAGGGTTTCATTTCGAGTGTTCCTTCTCTTCCGCAGATGTTATGTGCATATTATATTCCTTAATCGTCTTTTACGACATCCACGTGCAAGATAGGCAGTGGTGAATTGTATTCTTACGCCGTCACCACACGGATAATATATAATGATAATTCCAATTGTTAAATCTTAATAATTTAAAGTCAATGTTTATTTGTATGTGAAGTCGTCCATTTTGAATATTTTCTTTGGCAGTCGGAGGATGATGCGATACGATTGTGGTATCACGAACACCAGAGGGTTTACCAAGATCGACTCGTAAACAATGATGATAGGACATGGTTTACAAAGTAAGGGAAACTTTTTTGTTTTTATATTACAACACCCTGCACTAATGAAATAATCCTTATATTGAGGGGAGCACATATAATTAGCGGACACAAATTACATCCAGAGACAGATTTTTGTGGATCACAGAAATTATTGTTCTGTTGAATCTACGATATCTGGCAGTATAGGTCGATATCTCTTAAAGTGGGAGTTTTCGCGCGAATGTCAAAATGTCATGTGGCGCTCTTATATTTTATTCATTATTTTAGTATTTTACAATGTTATAGGGAATAATTTAGCTGACATTTTATGCAATATAATGCAGAGAAGATTCTGAAGTGTCGTGAATATAATATAATGGTGATCTACGTGCATTTTCGTATTCTTCCAAAATGCCTAATGAAATCGTGATTTGGTTGTCAGCAATCAAATCATGGTAACGACTTGACTTACTGACAGACTATTTATGTAAATCTTAAACTACAATGTATTCGAATGAAGGGCTTTGTATCCATGGTCATGAATCAACATTAACAACAACAAATCTCTTAAAGTACTATGGTTTTTGTATAGTCTAATATTATAAGTCATATTCGCGCCAGTATTTACCATATACTAGCGCTTTGCCTGCGTATTGGTTCGTGTTATAGTTTATTGCTGAACTATATACGTAAAAATGATGCCTTACATTGGATCTATTTTATTTAAATGGAAGTTTTTTAAAATTTCATGGGTATTTTGAACGAAGAATCAGAATTCATTTTCTGAAAAGGAGAAGCAACATGCTTCCTTATAATATCAGCCATTAGATCGGCCAAAGTTGTTTCAGCCTTTTTGTACATTACTGGGACAAACGAATAACGACGCTAACGACTCTACTATCCACCAGCCATTGCATCCTTTTGCCATGCGTCAGAACTAAGAATTTGAGGTGATTTTTGTAAAGGTTTTCTTCCTCACGTTCCGGGCGGTGAATCCCAGATCCTCGCTTCTGAATCGAGGTCTCAAGACGGATGTCTCGATGCATGAATTAGGTTTACGATCTGTCGCGTAACTGGACCCGTCGAATTTCGCGTCTAATACCCTCTAAAGGGCATGGAGCGAATTTGGAGCATCCCACTAAATGAGCTAGCTCAGGCCAGACATGCGCCACGAGCGACAACTCCCGGAGAAGTCCAATGGACTGTGGCTCGTGCCCAGGGTACGATGGTTGCTAGCAGCAGCGACCGGGCACATGGGGAGGTTTCTGGCGTAGTACCTTACACAAATTATATCACCTTAGGGTTTATTTAGCATCAATTGACATTTAAAATTTAAGAGACGTAAGTGAATGTGGGCATAACTGCCATTACTAATATTATGTTATACATACAGTTTATTGGAGGAAAAGATACGTAAGGACTTCAAAAAGAAACCTGACCACATATTGGGCGGTAGACTTATGCTGTTTGGTGATTTCATGGACATTGGAAATGATGATAGGAAGTACGTCGAGATTACTGATAAAGATGAGGTTAGTGGTTATGATTAGTTGGGTTTTAGTCTGTCAAATTATCCTTCTATATTCAACTTTTCAATAACTATTTTGACCCAATTTTTTTTTGAGGACAACCTAAGGTTTGGTTACACTTCACCCAATTATCCCGGGGCAGTGGAAGCGACGGCCTATAACGCCCTAGCTTGCTGTACTGTATCTATCTATCATCATTTAGGGGGACTGTAGGTACCAACGCGGGCTATGCCCAATATTTCTTTGCAAGATAGAATCTGCAATACGTGTATTCGTAAAATGGGTGATTACACCCATTTTAAGAATATACGTACTATGTAAATTATTACATAGTACGTATGTTACATAATAATCAGCACATTGAAGTGGTAATGGACAGGCCACATCGCTCTACGAAGCGACAACTGTTGGAGAAGTAAGTTTCTCAAGCGGCGACCGTGTATCAGACGACGCAATATAGGACGCCTCTCATTAAATGAACCGAGGACCTGGTGAAAGGCAGCACAGGACCACACTCTGTAAACATGAGTAGGGCCTACGTCCAGCAGTGGACGTCGATAGGCTAAATGATGATGATAGCCACCAAATTCTCGTCTTTGGTTATCTGTTCGAATATATGTATGTTTCCATAAGCGGGAGAAATTGTCATAGTCGTCTGGCCTGGCAGGGCTATTAGCGGTCATAGACCATGTTACAAATTTCCTAGTAGAATGCTGCTACCCATCTTTTGGATTTCAGCCCGCTTTTACATCCCCGAAAGTAAGGATTCTTAATTGATTTTATTATTAACTCGTCATCACACAAGGAAAATTTAAATGCTTCCCTATTAATTCTCGTTACAGCTGGATCAGGTTTTGAATCACTACCTGGAAGATTACAATCTGTCTACAACGGTTCCACTCCACCTGGTGCTGTTTGAAGATGCCGTAGCGCATCTGTGTCGCATTGCACGCATCATGCGACAGCCCATGGCGAATGCCCTATTACTTGGCATGGGCGGTTCTGGTAGGTGTTTAGTTTGTCGAGTTTATAAAAGGACGCGAAGAAAATGACATAGAGAAGAATGAATAGGACTTTGATAGTTCACCTTCCCACCAGGCTCTCTATGTCCACTGTTGGACACCGATTCCTCCTAATTTATGGGATAATGCAGTTATGGCTAAGCTAGGTAGTTGGGTTACCCACTGTAGTAGGTGAGGGTTACCTTTCACACCTGGTGCATTCTCAGCCGGTTTTAAGAAAATAGTGGCTATATATGACTGCAAAGATGACTTAGTAGTTAAGATACTAATCTACAGTGCCAATATTGTTGAATCATGAGTTAGATTCCCAGGCAAGCCAATACTTTTACGATTTAAAACTTCCTGATCTGTGTCCAGACATACGTATGTTTGTGGATTTTTCGAAATACAAGTACCTATTATTTCTTTAATACGCTCTCTAAAAAACTTTATAAAAAGAAAATATTGAAACGCGGTTTATTAGGTATTCTTTAGGTGTCCTGTATTCACTATTTATCCCACTCTTGGACTTGAGCCTCCTCCATATACCACCTATACCACACTGGTCAGAGGTGTTGGTATAGGGTTTTGTTTCGAATTTTCCTTCTGTTGCATAGATATTATATGTATATTATATACCTCAGGTGTCTTTTACGACATCCACGTGCATGATGTTCGAGGTGCTGAATTGTATTCTTATTCTGTCACCACACGGCAAAGATTAATCATTGGAAAATTCAGGTCGGCAGTCATTATCTCGGCTCGCAGCCAACATGGCGGAACTGGTGTGTATACAGATTGAGATCACGAAGGCGTACGGCCAAACCGAATGGCGGGAAGACTTAAAGCAGACCATGCTAAAGGCAGGAGCCGAGAATAAAGGAGTCGTCTTTCTATTCTCTGATGCACAGGTCTGTATGTAATTGTACAAAGTAAGCTTGTTCGTAGATATTGCGAATTTATGACATAACTCCATATCAGCTTCTTAATTAACGATAAAAAGAAAAAAAATACAACCTAACTAAAATTCTAAAGCGAATGTTTTTGGAATTTATGAAAAACAATGTAATTCATCATTATCATCATCATTTTGACCAATATACATCCCACTGTTGGGCTCGGGCCTCCTCCATTATGGGAGCGAAATTGATCTACTCTACCACTCTGGTCAGACATATTGGAATAGGGTTTTGTTTTGAGTTTTCCTTCTCTTACATAGTTGTTATATGCATATTGTATCCCTTAGGCGTCTTTTACGACACCCATGTACAAGATGTGAATTGTGTTCTTATTCCGTCACCACATGGAAAAAAACTTGTCTACGACTCGAAAGTAGATGCCAGTTATGGGATTGCATTTGCGGCATTCTCCCATATATACACTTGCATTTGACTGTTATACTATTTTAATGTTATATGCCAGTTCACGCTGGTCCAATTAGAACGATTAGAACGGTATTCCAATAGGTGTGGCTTCAAATTTCGCATATGGAATGAATTTTTTACTCCTAAATAAGATTTTTCTGTGCGATGACGGAGTAAAAATACAATTCACCACTGGCTATTTTGATCGTGGATGTCATAAAATGCGACTAGGGGATATAATATATCATAAGTATGCAAGAGAAGGTAATCTGGAAATAAAACCCTATACCAACATATATCTGACCAGCATGGAATAGCACGTCAAATTTCCTTCTATTGGGGTGGAGGCTCGAGCCCAGTAGTGGGACACGTATTAGCTGAGACGAAATATGATTTTTTTTTATTGCCAACGGTGGCAAACGAGCAAGCAGCACACCTGATGGTAAATGATACTGCCGCACATGGACCTTTGCAATACCAGGGGCACAGCCAGGCCGTTGCCTACCGTGAAGAAAATACTCTTCTTAAACCTCGTTTAAAGAAGGACATGTCATTTTATAAATAACCTAATATGTTAAGTACAATAAATCTCAGCAATTTAGTAATATTGTTTTTAATTTAGATAAAAATGGAATCATTCCTCGAAGACCTAAATAATATCTTAAGTTCTGGCGATGTCCCCAATATATACGAACCTGAAGATTACGATCAGATCTACCAGTCGGTGAGACATGCTCTTATGGAAATGAACCTCACAGCCACCAAGACCAACCTCTTCTCTTGTTACCAGCGGAGAGTCAGGAGCAACCTTCATATTGTGATTGTCATGAGTCCTGTAGGAGAGGTATGAATGAAATTACTACATAAATAGAAATGGTTATCACACCGAACTTCCAAGTGATGTGTATTCGATTATCATGCAGAACAAAATTTTTTGTGATATTCACAAATCAGTTTGGGTTGTCATCATTATCTTTGGTCATATACTACCCTCGTGTGACGGGACCATCACCCGCAGAGAAGCTGACCACGCGACGGCGACTAACGTTCTGGACGTCGAGAGGAGAGGGTACCTAGCAAGGTATTCCGTCGGGCCGACCACTGACGACAAGGATCTCAGCACGGGTGGTCGGACGACTAAGGCGACGTGCTACGGGTAGGTCATAGGGACGCGTGCCTCCTCACTATCACCCAGGATGGAGCCAGGCGGCGGGTACGCTGACCATGGCCCACCCCCAAAAAAAAGGTCATTACCACGGCTGAGCTCGAGCTTCTTGCACGATGGAAGAGAATTTGACCTACTATAGCACGCTGGTCAGACGCGTTTACACATCAATGATGATAACTGTATGTTATTTAGTCGTATTTTACTACATCCATGGGAAACACCCTCCGCACATGCCCACACTCGCATTGGCTGTCACGCGCCATAGGTTTTTAGGCGCCATGTTAGGGATGTGAAAAAATAATCGTTTTTCTTTTATAAAAATCGATTATTTTCTTGTAATAATCATCGATTAATAATAATCGATTTTTACAATCGATTATCAAAATAATAAAAAATAGATTGTTAATCGATTTTTTATTATTCGAAATTTGATCGAAATTAATCCATTATTTCACTGCCAGATTTCCTAAAAAAAAGGCCATCACATATATTTTATAATGGATTTATTTTAAGGAACAAAAGATCGATTATTTAAAAAATCGATTATTTTCCCTCCAAGTCACATCCCTAGGGCATGTGTGACAGGTGTATCCTCCACAATAAGAGGAGAATTGACCTATTATAGCACGCTGGTCAGACGTGTTGCTATAGAGTTTTGTTTGGAGTTTTCCTTCTCTTGCGTAGATGTAATGTGCATATTTAATCTCTTAGTCGTCTTTTACGACACCCACGTGCAAGATATGAATTGTAAAAGGTATTAGCTTAGAACGTGTTACTCTACCTAAAAGAAACAGCGCTAGTATTGTGCTAACACGTTATCTTATTTCCCTATCAATTCAAGAAAACTTTTTAATGTTACGAATTAATTTCAATGTTATCATTTTTAACGATTACTAGTGACTACCAACATTTAATTACTCATGGGTTTGTTAAACTGCCTAAGGCCTGCCGAGCATGCACCAAGAAAAAAAATAACTTTATGGAACGATTTTTTGAAAATTTGTATACTTCCTCAATATTATTCTTTTTTTGACTGCTGTCGGTGACAAAAGAAAAACAGCAAACCTTTTTTTTTTGTGGGGGGTTACGGTCGTCGCTCCCCTCGCACCACTCCGGTCCGGGGTGACAGAGATAAGCACGCGCATCCGTAACCCACCCGCGACACGTCGCCTTCGTCGTTGGGCCGACCACCGAAGCCAGGTGACTTGTCGTCAGTGTCGTTGTACTTTTTCGTTATATTTAATAACTGTATTGTATGATGGTTCGAAAGGCATCACACTGGAGCTATTAATAGACACGTTTTTGTATATTATCTTATTAAAAAAAAGTAAATGAATAAAAAAGAAGACAATCCCACTGAGTTTCTTGCCGGATCTTCTCAGTGCAGTCGCGTTCCGATCCGGTAGTAATTTAAGGTAAAATGTAAAAAAAAAAGACCATATGTAAGTGCCCCCGCGGGGTTTATGCATAATAAAGGATTTGAATTTGAATTTCGAGTTTTCCTTCTCTTGCATAGATATTATATGCATATTATAACCCTTAGTAGTCTTTTAAGACACCCACGGGCAAGAGAGGGAGTGGTGAATTGTATGCTTACTCCGTCACCACACGGATATATTGCTGACGATGTTGCTGTTTTAAAAATAAATGTCTTTTCCATCAGGTGTTCAGATCTCGTCTACGTCAATTTCCGTCTTTTGTGAACTGTTGCACCATAGATTGGTTTAGTGAGTGGCCCAAAACGGCTTTGGAGTCGGTCGCTAAGCATTTCTTCGAGGGTATGGGTGAGCTACAGTATGCCTCGAACGAAGTGATTTCAGCTATGGTGGTAAGTTTTAATTTTTTATTTCTTTTTTTTTTTCACTTTTTATGTATTTCGAACGCAAGGGATGAAAACCAGCCCTACATAGTTTTTATGCAACGCGATGCTGACCATTCTCCTGTTGTCAGCTTTTCAAAGGTGTTTGAAGAAAACAATCTTTATCGAGTAATAAATGAAAATAGTGTTTCCACTACCTTCAATAGTGCTTAACGGCAATTAAAATATTCCTAGTTGACCCAACAGATTGTTCTAATTTTAAAATGAAGAGAGAGAATGGAGACCCCGCACTTTTGCATGGTTAATTAATTATTAATGCGTGTAATGACAGAGTAAGAATACAAATCATAACTCCCTATTTTGCCTGTGAATGTCATAAAAGATGACTAAGAGATATAATATGCATATAGCAGCTATGCAAGAGAAACTTCGAAATAAAACCCTTTACCAACCTGTCTGATCAGCATGGTATATTAAGGTCAATTTACGTTCTATTGTGCAGGAGGGTCGAGCCCAACAGTGAGACGTATAATGGGAATGTGAAATAGGCTTTGGATCTTAGATCGTAGAACCATACTATCGACAGTCATCTTTTTTTTATGGTTGGGCGCACGCGCTGTCCAGTCCGTCCGGGGCGATGAAAGGACGGCGCGCGGGCCCATAACCCGCCCGTCACCTCGTTGTTGGGCCGATCACCGGAGCAGAGGTGACTTGTCATCAGTGGTCGGCCCGACGGAATACCCTTTCGAGTACCCTCACCTCTCGACGTCCTGGGACGTCGGTCACCGTCGCGATCGACAGTCATCTGTCTACAGCCGCGTGCCGGTCCATCTGGGATAGTACCACACTGAACAGAAAATCCACGACTAAGTAGTAGCAATTTGTTACTGCTGTGCACCGCTAGGCAGCAGTCTAGCATTGGTCATAAGCAACAGTATCACTTGCCTTCAGATTTGCTGTTCGCCCTGCAATTGAAATATCGAATATCTCCTAAGACATTAACGTACGCGACTAGTCTATGGGGCTTCGGGTTCAATACCCGGGCCGAACTAAATTTGGTTGGTTTTTCTAAGAGGGAAAATAGCTTAAGTTACTCCTTGTATATACCTGGTAGTAAAGGATTATCGATATCGAGCCAGCCGTTTTGAAGATTACACGGAACAAACAAACTGACAAATAGATTTGTTTAACTGGTATTTAGGCATAGTTATCGTGTAAATAAGCGTGTGAGCATGAAAAAAATTCACCATTTGGTACTATAAATAGACACATCAATTTTATTTATTTCTATAGAAGATATCCCATCACGATTTTGTGATAAATAATGACCAGCACCTTAGAATAATAACGTATAGAAGGATAGTGTTGGTACTTCGAACGATCGAAATATGAATCTAAAATACTACATGCGCGCAGACGATTACACATGTACACACGCACACCACTTTACAAATTATGAAATCAAATTTTGTTTTTATTAACATAAATCCTCGAAATACTTTTAAAAGTAATGTTAAAAACCTTTTTATGTTTTTCAAATGTGTTGTGACACCATTTGAATGCATTGAGCAATCGTCATAATTACCTATTTATTTTTTAAGAGTTGCGTACGTACGTGCAGTGACCTTCTACAATACGGAACGGTTCCGGCGTAAGCTTCATTAGGCTCCAATTGAAATACTTCACTTTTTGTGTGCGAACTTACCTTCTATATGTTATTACTCTAAGGATGTAAATGTAATGAAATGTATATGCATAATAAATGTTCAATCAAATTTAAAATTATTTATTATGTCTATATGTATATCTCATTTTTAGCATTTTAACTTCATCATCATCATTATTTCAGCCTGTGAGCGTCCACTGCTGGACGTAGGCCTCCCTCATGTTACGCCACAGAGTGCGGTTCTGTGCCGCCTGCATCCAACAACGCCCAAAAATTTTCACCAGGTCTTAGTTAGCCAAAAAAAGCCACCTAGTTTAGGGGCGTTCTATACTACGTCGCCCGTTACAACCGTTCTTCTGCGAATTGCCGTATTCCGGATTCTATCTCGCAGAGAAATCTCGAGCATAGCCCGCTCGATAGCAGGATGAGCGACTTTGAGCTTGGTTATAAGGACTACATTTGGGGACCACGTTCCTGTGCCGTCATCACTGGTCATCACTGGTAACATACACTCGTCGTAGATTTGTGTTTTCAGACACTGAGGTAACTTAAAGTATTCCAATAAATTACCACCGGATCGGAACATGACCGGGGTAATTATTTTTCGCTTGCAAATCTTATATCTTTAAACGAGCAATTCTTGTATATACCTATATATATATATATATATATATTTTTTTTTTTCAGGATCTCGGAAACGGCACCAACGATTTTGATGAATTTTGGCATACTAAAGGTTTTGAGGCCAAAAAATCGATCTAGCTAGGTGTTATTTATAAAAAATGTTGTTTTGTCAGTGTTTTAGCAAAACAATGTGATATGATAATATGACCTTAAATTTTAAAAGAATATGAATTCAAATTTTGCCGTCAACGTTATGAGTTACGATAGCTCAGTTGGGAAGTAGTCCAGTTTCATTTTAGTTTTGTTTTGGCATTCAAACGGCGTCGGATCGAATCTCGGTGTTATTATTATTCTCTTTTTGTAATTATATTTATTTTTTTCATTATTTTATTTTTATTTTTTATTAATATATATCTAAATAAATTCGACAAAAATACAACAAAAATATGTCGAGCGAAGCTCGGTCAACCAGATCTTAAATTTTATAAATAGCATAGCATGTCAAATGTTAAATATTAGGATTGTTTTTTTCCAGTCGGTATGCTGCTTCACACATCAGTCCGTTGTGGACGCGAGTCACATATTCGAGCAACAGCTGAACCGTATCAACTACGTGACACCTATGTCGTATATGGAGATGCTCGGTGCGTACGCTGAAATGTTCAAGAAGCAACGGAACGCTATCCATACGGAATCCAATTCACTTAAAACTGGTACGTCACTTATATTTGACGATTCCCATTGCTAGATGAGGGATGGTGATACATTGAATTCTTGAATCATCATCACACTTATGGATATTGAGGTGTACCAAATTTATTTACATTCTAAAGCAGTACGCGGAACAAGTGTGCTTTTCTCTTAATAATAATATAGATTATATTGTATGACTTACTATTCAGGATTGGGCAAGTTAAACCAGACAGAGGTGGAAGTAAAGGAACTCCAGATAGAACTTGCCGAACTGAAGCCGTTAATGGAAGCTGCTGCAGAGGAAACTAGGAAGGTCATCGAGCAGATTGCTGTCGATACTGTAAGGCTTCTGTTTTCCAAAACTGATTGATTTTGGCAGAATTAACATAAATGTGATAGGTTGCTTAATTTCTTCTTCTCAATATCCGTAGGCCATAGCAGAGGATGCGCGCGAGAAAGTGGAGAAAGAGCAAGCCATCGCAGAACAGTTAGCAGCCATTACTACAGCCATGGCAGAGGACGCCATGAGAGACCTGGGTGAGTTATAATTAATTTGGAAATAGGTTTTAAACTATGACCTATCGCAAGCAACGCAGTTACAAACCGATTCACCACAAAATAATTCATTAGGTACGGTTTCATTGTTGGTTCTGCAGAAACATGTCGTCTTTTTAGTCTAAATAGTAGTTATGCAACGAATGTATCATAATAGAAACAGATGTATAAAGTAAACTTTAACGGAAACAGAATCAAAAACGAATGCAGATATGTTATAATTTTATAAACGCAACTTTTAATCATTTACGTTTTCAGAATTTTAATTTTGATGAATTTATGAGCTGGTGTCCTTAGTGGGTGTACATATATGACATTTGCTTTTGATATTTTATCTAATAATGTAAAATTAACATGATAGAAATCGATCTAAGACTATTATTTATTAGCGGCGACTTATGCTCAGCAGTAAAATAATAAACGCCTTTTGTTTTTGGGGGTGGGTCGCGGTCGCGCTCCGCGTTTGCCTCCGTTCAAGGCGACAAAGGGGCGTAAGCACGCACATCCGCGACCTACCCGTGCCACGTCGCTTTCGTCGTTGGGCCGACCACCGGAGTAGGGTGACTTGACATCAGTGGTCAGCCAATAATAAACGCCTTAGCTCTTAAAGTCTTGCATTAACAGAATTTTTAAGTTTATTTTAAGTAACATTTTAAAATCATATTCATGAAGACTTCAGAATATAGAGAAACTGCTATCTACCGCGATTAATTATACGTGGCTTTTGTATAAATTGTATATTCTTTTATAGAGGAGGCGATGCCAGCACTCCGCGCCGCTGAGAAGGCTCTACAAGAGCTAAACCGCAACGATATAGTGGAGGTGAAGGCAATGAAGAAACCACCAGCCGGCGTGATCCTCGTTATTGAATCACTCTGCGTTGTTTTTGATATTAAACCTATTAAGGTATTTAATTATGCTTACTGGTCATATCTTTATAGTAAGTGTGTCCCACGTTCATTATACTATTTTCATCTTATACTAGTCGCGCGGGTATAGCATAGCAGGATTTTGCTTCGAATTATCTTTTATCAGCATTATATGCTATCTTTTAATCATTATTTAGTTACTACGCCTAAATGTATATCAATAACCTTTTTTTAGTGTTGCATGTTTTATTTTAGTCATTACCTAGGTACCCATACGACACCTGAATGTAAATCATTGTTATTAACGTGTCCTCATTCTACATTATGTAGGATCAATACATGATATCTCTTATATAGACTCTCGCTAGACATTTCTGCGGTCACTCCTTTTATTCAAATTCAAATTATTTATTATGCATAAACCCCGAGAGGGCACTTACATATTGTCAGATTTACAATTTCCAAAAAAAATACTACCACCGGTTCGGAACGCGACCGCTACTGAGAAGATCCGGCAAGAAACTCAGCGGGCTTGTCTATTATTTTTAATTTTTTTTTCTTCTTAATAGATATACAATTGTGTACATGTTTTGTAAGAGCTCCAGTGTGCTCCCTTCGAACCGCAAGACACTTAATATAATTCAAACGATTATGGCTGGACCAGATCCCACAAGCGGCACCCGATCACGAGTTGACTACTAGAGCAGCCATCACTCCCCATACTTATATCCTTAATCACACAATCCATCTATCCCTTTTCTTCCTAATTTTTTACGTCCATATTGATAATATTTCTTGTCACATGCCTGTCATTCCTTTTAATCATGTGTCCCATACCAAGACAATTTCATGCTTCCAATCGTTTCTGTAGTGATTATATTCTTAGTCACATTGAATTTAATTTATTATTGTTATTGTTTATTCACTTATTTTTTTAATTAGTTTTAAAAAAAGTGTTTTTAAACAGTAAGAAATAATGCCTTATATCGCTTGGGCATCCACAGACTAGAATTTTAAGTAATTATTTGTGGATTGAACAAAGAATCTTTCGTGGCAAGCCAGTTAAATATTTGCATCAATTGCAGAATATTTTTAAGTAAATCACTAAAAATTAAATTCTAAGTTGTCCCCGTGTGGAGGAGGACTAAAAATATAATGTATTAACAGTTAGGGACGTTGTGGACTTCCGTATCAATAACTGAATCGGATATCCGATATGGAAATATATCTGAAACCGAAACCGATATAAAAGTTTCAAATAATTTCTGATTAGCTCAATGTCTGTATGAGATTCGTTACGACTGTTTTTTTTTCAACTGGTTGCTTGAATTAAAATCCGCACCGAAAGCTCAAATATAATATTATAATATCTATAACGGCAAACACTCACGTACTGAGATCGATTATGTCGACCCGGGTTTCGAGTATATCCGATGCTCATCATCAGGGCGAGTGCGTAGCGGCGTCTGCAAGGCCTCGGCGTGCACTGCGTGCCGCATATCGAGCAGAGCGCTGTGAAACAGCCACAAGGGGTGCGAGGGAGGAGTTGCCTCTTGATCGTCTTCGGCGGAATTGTTGAACAAGACTTCACAACCGGGGTTAAGCGATGTTGTTGGTATCTCACTCCGTGAGTCGTCACCATCACATACCACGCTGATCACGTCACTCTCTATACAATCCACCACCTTACGACTCGAGGAAGTATTACGAGCTGGTATCCATGCTGATGGCAGCTTCCATCCACCGTCTCTGTTAAAAGTCTGATGTCGGTTTATCTCTATGGCCTCACGTATTTTTCGCGGTCTATAATATCTCTCTGTGGCTAATACGAATGTAGTGCCTTGTGTTCGAGAGACTGGCGTGCGTTAATACTAAAAAAGCTCAAATATAAGCCACTCCAAATTGGAATAATATGATAATCATCACACTTTCTTTTTACAATTCCCTAATGTCCATAACTAAAACTATCCGAAACTGTCGAATAATCTGGAAACTGGAATAATGTTATTCTAATATGCAGATCAAAAACTTCATATTTGCAATATCGTTTTACTTTTCCGTGGGAGTCGTAAAATCTGACTCATGGAATACCAGTACAGAATGGATAGCAACACTCTGCTGCAAATTTAAGCTACGATGCCACAGACAGATATACAGACACCTCAAATTTATAGCAACCTTCTTTTTCAATTAGGGGTTGAAAAACTATTCTAAAACATATATTTCTATCTGCCAGGAACCTGGTAAGGGCATCGGAGAAAAAATCCTGAACTACTGGAAGCCAGGTTCCTTGATGCTATCAGACCCGGGTGCCTTCTTGGAGTCGCTCATGAAATTCGATAAGGAGTCCATCACTGAAGAAATGATCAAGAAGCTAAAGAGATTTATCGTCAATCCTAATTATGATCCAGTAAAAATTGTCAGGGTAAGAGAATTGGATATCTGCTTCTAGTTCCACCAGGTCATTAGAGTGATTTTGATTCTTCTACAAAGCAATCTTTTCATTTCTTTCTCTTGCGCTTTTAGCTACCACATAATAGCATGAGGCATGAAGGAACTATTTTCAGCTTTTCCACTTGTTCCATTTTATTTACGAGATAGAAGTCATAGCTGTGTAGATTAGGAATGCAATGTTTCCACCATGATTTATTAGAATTAGCTGAGGGATAACCAGACGAATGTGCAACGGCACTTGTCTAGGGAACATAATTATATCTCCCAAATACATCCCTTAGAAGGCATACGTGTTTTTTTTTAGGTAGATTATGATCAGTACACGCGTCGTCTGTTCTAACCCACTGTATTTCCTCCCTTCGCTACTGGGCCGGCCATCGTTATCAAGTTCCTCTTCATCCGTGGCCAGCCCGGCGAGATACCTTTTCGGGTACCTGAAAGGGTATCCCTCCCGAATGCCTTTCCAGAAATGTCGTGCTCACGTGCTTAGCCTTTTTGCGGGTGGCGACGGCGGATAATTCTCTGCTCCAGTCACCTGTGGCCTCGGCTAAGGAGGCGTATGTGTAACAGTGGACATCAATGGATTGTTAAATGGACCGATGGATATATTTTTATTATTATGTGTTTAGGTTTCTAAAGCATGTCAGTCTCTATGCATGTGGGTGCATGCTATGTATAAATTCTACCACGTGAATAAGCTTGTTGCACCCAAGAAGGAAGCATTGGCCAAGGCGCAGAAGGACCTCGCTACCGTTGAAGGTGAGGACTTCATTTTTCATTGCATACTAAATATGTTGTATATAATTTTATTTTCTGTTGCTTACTTTCCGTGTGGTGATGGAATAAGAATACTATTCATCACTCCCTATCTTGCCCGTGGATGTCGTAAAAGACCATTAAGGGATATAATACGCATATAGATACGCATCTACGTAAGACAAGGAAAAATTGAAATAAAACCCTATACGAACCTGTCTGACTGATGGCATAGTAAGGTCAAATTCCCTCTTTTTGTGGAGGAGGCTGGAGCCCAGCAGTGGGACGTGTATGAGCAGAAATGAATGAATGAAAATAATTTTATGTCTCAGACGAAAAAAAATAAGAAAGTAGACAAGGAGTTTCTTTGCGAATCAGCATCTCAGCAGCGGTAATTTGATGAATTTAAGATAAAATGTTAAAATTGACAAGTTTTATACATAATATCTCCGTGTGGTGATGGTGTATGAATATAATTTACCACCCCCTTATCTTGCCCGTGGGTATCGCACAGGACGACTAAGGCATTATAGCATGTGGATAACATCTAGAGAAGGAAACTCGAAATAAAAACCTATCCGTCACCAACACGTCTGACCAACGTGGTATAGTGGGTTAACGTCTCTTCCATTATGGAGGAGATTTGAGCCCAGCAGTGGCTCATATATGAGCTGTGATGATAAAAAAAGATAAATCTAACAGAGAGAAAACAGTAAAAAAAAATAGAAAAATGCTGCAGCAGCAAAAATAACAAAACAATCGCAATTAATCTGTACGCGCGCCGTTATTTTTACAAGACGAATTTCCCTTTTGCTTTGAATTTATAAGAGTTAGACTATTAAAACTCTGTTACATTAAACAGCTATGTTGGCGAACGCTAAGGCCAAAATGCAGGCACTGTTAGAAGGTATCGCGAAGCTGAACGCGTATTTGGCAGAGAAGGAGGAGGAGAAAAGAAGGATGGAGGAAGATATCAACCAGTGCCTGGCGAGAATGGACCGTGCTCATAGGTAATTCCAACGTCTTTTTCATAAATAACGGCTTTCAAGTATGATATAGGCGTAAGAATACAATTCGGCAACCTCTTTCCGTGTGTGACGTAGTAAGAATTCACTACCCCCTTTTCTGCTCGTGGGTGTCGTAAAAGACGATTATGGAATATGCTATGCTGATAACATCTATGCAGAGAAGAAAAAATCGACCTATAACTCTATACCAAGACGTCTAACCAGCGCGGTATGATAGCAGTTGAAGACCATAACGTCTTCAGGTGAAATGGATAACCCCTGCTATGGCGTCGAGTAGTTTAAAACTATTGCCAAAACTTTTGGAACATGTTTACCAGAGTTCTATTAAATGGGATAAGACTGGGATCATGATGATGTCGGCATACAAGACACACTGAAACTATTTTCTTATTCCAGACTTTAGGTCTCCTTGCAGAATGTCTAACTGTCAAATATAAAAAATATTATTGCAATGAAAAATCTTTCCGTGTAATGACGGAGCAAGAATAAAATTCGCCATCCCATCCTTCTTGCCAATGGGTGTAGTAAACGACAAATATAGGAATATAATATGCAGATAGCATCTATGCAAGAATAGGAAAGACCAACTTGTCTGACCAGCTTGGTATAGTAGGTCAATTTCCCTCCAATTATGAAGGAGATTCGATCTAAATAGTGGGACTTGTATGAGCTATAATGATGATCATGATAATATAATCTTAAAACGCTAGGTTGTTAAACGGGTTGTCGAGTGAACGTGTCAGGTGGATCAAGACTATCAAAGAGCTGGATGTAGCCATTGTCAACCTAATAGGAGACGTGCTTCTTAGTGCTTGTAAGTATTATTTTATTTATATGTGCTTTAATTCAGTCGCAGATTTATATTCAGAAGACGGTTAAATAGGTTTGCAAAAAAATTACAAGCTGTATACACAATATTTCTGCAGCCCATATATGAATCCCTGTTCCGGTGGTCGGCCCACGAAGAAGGTGACGTGCATCGTGGGTGGGTTGCGGGTGTGCGTGCGCCTCTCTGTCGCCCCGGACGGAGCGGTGCGAGGAGCGCGCCGACCGCAACCCACGTCCCAAAAAAAAAGCCCATATATGAATAATACGTGAATAATTAGCTGTGTGGTAGCGGCTTCGAATACTACCAACCCTTGCTTTGCTTGTGGGTGTCGTAAAAGACGACTAAGAGCCCTAGATTGACCCGGACCTACTCCATCTGGTACCATTTGGGTCAACGATTACATTCCCAAGGAGGGTTGACGCAGGAAGGCGGCCGGTCATAAAAGTCATTGCCGAAACTTTTTGCAATATGTCAAAACAGATGACATATTGCGTCGACCCCAAGTAATTGGGATAAGAGCAAGATGATGATGATATGAATAATACGAGAAAATTAATGAATACGATAAAATAACCGTGCGTTCAGATGTTTTTGCCATGTCTAATATTGCAACCAATTCTAAAGCTCACATATAGGTCCCTTAAGTTCTGTTAAATCCGTGGTGATGCCAGGTCGCTGCCTATATTTAGATCGGATTTACACCTGTGGCTCTCTCGCATTATAAAATATTGCTGTTATTCAGACGTTGATTTTCTATAAGTGTGGTACTACTCTAGACGAGTCGACTCATTTATAGCCGCAGATAAAAAAAAGCGTGCGTGCAAAGCACGCATGTCAGAAGTGAAACTTCTTTATCCTTCATCCTTTAGCCTTCATCTTTCATCCCTCATCCCTCATTCCTTATACTTTATCCTTTAATCCGTCAATTATAGACGGATTTAAAAATAATATAAAATAGTATAATTATATATTTCTGTCTCATTCATTGCCGGCTTCATTCTACACATTTTTGTATTTGTGTCTCTTACCTGTCGTTTTTTCCGCTGCATCCGGTTTGAAATCACAACGATTCTAAAGAAGTTTCACTTCAAAAACTACAGCAGCATGGCCTAAAACTGACAGAGTTGCTTGCACATATTTTTTTATGGGTGGGCTATGGTCAGCACATACGACGTACGTATCGTCTGGGGCGAGAAAAGGCGGCCCCATAACACTCCGTATGCCCTCACCTTCGCCACTGGTCTGGGTACTTAGTTCCTTGACGTCCGTGTCCAGCCCGACCGATTGCACATCTTAATATAGCAATTAACATTTATAGGTAAGTCCTGTTCTAGGTGGTAGGAGGTGAGCGTAATAATGATGAGCTCTTAATTATTAGGTGCTGTTGGATATATAACGCCGTTCACCGATGAATTTAGAAGACAATTGCTCTCCGAGTGGATAAAACATATTGAGGTATATTTCTTTTTCTTCTTTAACTCATATACATGTGTCGCAACGGCACCGTGTGTGGCGTCCAGATAACAATACAAATGCCTCTTACTTGCTCGTGGGCGTCGTAAAATTTAGCCGAAGGTATCACCACGAGAGCGGGCAGCAGCTTTCTCCTGGAAATCGTGTAGCACCTTACTGCAATCGCCAACCCGCCTGCCAAACGTGGTGATTGCAGCACTATCCGCTCATTTGTAGATGCTTTACTTCCATAACTAGACGGTGAATGGTTGAATTATAATATATCGCATTATTTGGCATAGATTTCCTACAGATTGTAAACAAATGACTGACTTATAAATACGATATTAGCGAGACTAATTAAAATGTGCTTTAGTTTCCCATTTTTCTTCTCTTGCGTTATGTAGATTTTCTAATCAGCTCATAGACTTTGACCATTGGACATAGACCCCCTAAAGGAAGTGTAATGTAATAATCTCCACGCTTGTCAGGTGGTTTGTTGGTGGTAGCTGGACTTATAAGTTTGCCAGGCGACCTGCCCTTTGATTCTCTCTCCAGTTAGCCAATTCCCATACGGTGATTTACGATGAGTAGTTAAGGTGAAACTTTGAAGCGTCTTTTAGCTTTAAATTAAAGACCACTATCATATTTATCAACTTCCATGTCACAGTGACGGACTTAAGCCTCCTTCACAGAAGAAAGTAGACGACCTGATAGACCAATGTAGTAAAACGCTTTGGTGTTTGATTTCATTTAGAGTTTTCTTTCTTTTATATAACTATTCTCATTCAAATAATTACGAATAAACAAAATATAGTCAGTGATCATATTATTTTCTTTGGTTTAAAATACTCCTTCAGAATGATAATAATTTATTTCCCCAGGAAGTTCAAGTGCCCCACACACCTGGCGCCACTCCCTTGACGACTTTAGGAGATGCCGTACAAATAAGGTATGCATATTTTCATTACTTACTATATGATGAGCAGGGTCTTCGTGAGGTGAAGAGATATCGTTCAGGTTTACGGCTTACAGTTGGTAAATAAAGCATTCGTACATATATAAAAAATTATGACAGACCAATTTTCATACCCATTGTGGAATACTAAAAGAAGTGTACACTTCTTCCAGTGTAAATATTTTTTTTTAATGGCGATAGTGATAAATAGGCAAGCAGCACACCTGTGACAATGCCACACATGGAGTTTTGCAATACAGAGGCACAACCAGACGGCTCTTTACCGTGAAGAAAGTGCTCCTCTTAAACCTCATATAAAGAAGGACATGTCATAGCGCCCGGGAAACGCAGCAAGCAGGTAGTTCATTTCAGATGCTGCACTTATTTAGGAGTAGTGATCGCTGAAAACGTAAAGTTGAAGACCAAAACGTTTTCAGATAAAATGGATAAAATCTGCTACCGTGTTAAAGGAATAGTTTTCAATGGTGTTGTCTTAGGTCAATTAAAATCTCTTAATTGTCTTCTATGAAACCCACTAATAACGTTAAAGGGTGGTGGTATCCGACGCTACTACCAGGCCAAGTTAAAAACAAAAATCAATATTTTTGACTGCATTTTCAATTTTGTTTTCAACGATGTACTTATTACTAGAGGTCCGAATTAAATCATGGTGCTATCTGGGATAAAAATGTGTCTGATAATATTAAATATTCAAACAATTATTTCTCCGTGTGGTGACGGAGTAAGAATACAATTCACCACCCCCTATCTTACCCGTGAATGTCGTAAAAAACGACTAAGGGATATAATATGCATATAACATCTATGCAAGAGAAGGAAAACTCTTAATAAAACCCTATACCAACATGTCTGACCAGCATGGTATAAGTATATAATAAGTCAATTTTACTGCTATTGGGGAAGAGACTCGAGCCCAACAGTGGGACGTGTGTGATCTAAAACAAGTAACTATTGGTTATACTATTATCATAAATAATTGTTATTAATATAATTTCTTTACTTTTCTTCGAACTTATTTCTAGAACATGGCAGATGTATGGTTTGCCGAGAGACCTGATGTCAGTGGAGTCGGCTGTACTGATATCCAACTCACGTCGCTGGCCTCTCATCATTGACCCTCAGACTCAGGCAAACAAATGGATTAGAGCTATGGTATGATTCTGTAATCATTTATACATCTAAACAAATACATTGTAAATAAAACTAATTTACGAATTTTATCACGTTTGTATTTGATTTTTGATTGCCCGACGTTTCGAACACTTTACAACGTTCACTTTACAGATTTGTTAGATTTGAATTAATAAACTGTCATAATAATTACTACAAATATAATTTTTAATAATTACTAACCATAAAGAATATAATTTTCTCATATAGAATCATTTTCTTCTTGTACTGGCAATAATTTTTTTAACAAAATGTGGGTCAAAATTTAATAACTAATTTCTATAGCGGGTAGATAATTATAAATATCTGCAATAACGATGACTTGTTGGACGTCAGACATCTTAGTCCGCAAGTAACAACGAATGCTGTAAAGTGTTCGAAATGTCGGGCAATCAAAAATCAAATACAAACGCGATAAAATACGCAAATTAGTTTTATTTACAATGTGTAATACGCGCGTAAACATCAGAAATCATTATATAAATAACTAATATTTTTTAATTTTCAAAATTTGTTTCTTTTTTCAGTGTAAGCTTGACGGTCTGATTGTGTGCAAGCCAAATGACAGGGACTTGCTGAGGAGCTTCGAATCAGCGCTAAGATTCGGCAAGCCGCTTCTGTTAGAGAACGTCGGTCAAGAACTTGATCCAGCTTTAGATCCAGTGCTTAAGGTAAACAGACATATTCTTGCCCTATAAAAATAGTTTAGATTTAGATATTTATTCGCCAAGAATATGGTACAAAGACATAAGATGTAATTATTACAAGATGGAAGACCAATATATTTGCCTTTAAAAGGCATGCGAATGAAGACTACAATTAAATTTTTATAACATAATTATAATTTTAACAAAAAAAAAAACCCGACTTCAAACAGTAAACTAAAAACGTTAAAATTGCCTATAAAATTTTAAGAATTCCACCAATTTCTCAATGATACCATCATCAAATCCTGACCTGATGACTATCGGACCACCTGGGAAGTATACCCTATATACTATTTTATCAAACAAAAAAAGAATTTTGCAAATCGGTCCAGGCGTCTTTGAGTAATCGGTGAACATACATAAAAAAAGAAAAAAGATTCCGACGAATTGAGAACTTCCTCCTTTTTTGAAGTCTGTTAAAAATGGCCAAGAGTAATGTATGTTTTTTGTTTCTCATCATCATCATCTTGCTCTTATCCCAATTACTTGGGGTCGACGCAATATGTCATCTGTTTTGACATATTGCAAAAAGTTTCGGCAATGACTTTTATGACCGGCCGCCTGCCTGACGTCAACCCTCCTTGGGAATGTAATCGTTGACCCAAATGGTACCAGATGGAGTTGGTCCGGGTCAATCTTTTTTTTTTTTTCTGTCAATCTTAATATCTGTTAATCCGACTAACCAGCGTGGTATAGTAGGTTACTTTCCATCCCAATGTGGAAGACGTTCTAGTCCATCTATGAGAAATATATGCGATGATGCTGTTGCGAACCAACATAGTTTAATAAGATGGTAACGAAATTGTTTCCATATGGTGACGGAGTAAGAAATACAAATCACCACTCCCTATCTAGCCCGTGGCTGTCGTAAGAGAAGACCAAGGGATATAATACGCATATAACATCTATGCAAAAGAAGAAAAATTCGAAATGAAACCCTATACCAATCTGTCCGAGCAGTATGGTATAATAAGGTCAGTTGTCCTCCTATTGTGGAGGAGGCTCGAGCCCAGCAGTGGGATGTATATGAGCTGAAATGATGATAAAGTAAATTGTTAAAGCAGATGGAAAAGTGTTTCCAACAGAATGAGAGTTTTAATATCATCTGTCGAATGAAACGGTACGTTATTTATCTACTTAAGCTTATACTCAAGATTGAGATGAGTTTATGGAAGAAAAGAAGTTTACAGATTAAAAGTTATTACTTTATCGACAGCGTCAATATTTTCGACAAGCGGGCCAATTGGTGCTCAAGCTGGGTGATACTTTGATACCCTTTATACCGGGATTCCGGCTCTATATTACTACGAAGCTGCCGAACCCCAAGTATACACCGGAGACGTCAGTTAAAGTGCAAATTGTTAATTTTGCGCTGGTGCCTAGGTATATTGCAAATTTTATTTAGTTCTATTAGTTATCCATTTATTTATCAACATATTGTGGTCCACTTGGATTTAGGCCTATCCAAGGTGTGATGATGACTTACCCAAACAGAATTGCCGAAAGCTGTGTCGCTCCGGGTGTAATAACCTATTGAATTATACGCGCGTCTACTGCAGCGGTAGGAATACAATTCATCCATCCATCATCAGCACTCCAAGCGTTGAATGCTTGGAATATGTCTCTCCAGAAGAATAATTCTCAGAACGGTCCGAAGTCTTGAGCATCTAACGGTACCCTGCGTATTTTAAGATGTCGTGAGTCCACCTTGTGAGAGGAAGGCAACAATACTGTATTAGTAGCATATAAATCCCCAATTGGGTCCGAGCCCCCTCCACTGTGAAAGGGATACTGATCTACACTATGCTGGTGAGAATTTTTTTTTTATTGCCGATGGTGGCAAACGAGCAGGCAGCACACCTGATGGTAAGTGACGCTGCCGCACATAGACCTTTGCAATATCAGAGGCACAGCCAGGCCGTTGCCTACCGTGAAGAAAAAGCTCTTCTTAAACCTCGTTTAAAGAAGGACATGTCATAGTGCTCGGGAAACACAGCAGCAGGTAGTTCATTCCAGAGCCTGCACGTACGTGGGAGAAATGATCGCTGGAAACGTACAGTTGAAGACCATATCGTTTCCAGATGAAATGGATGAACCCTGCTGCGGTATCGAGTGGTACGTTGGTAAAACGGTGATGGTGGTACCAAGTCAAACAGTTCCACGGAGCACTCCCCGTGAAATTTATTATATTGATATAGACTTATTGGTATAAAGTTTTATATCGAGTTTACCTTTTATTAATGCGGGCCGAGAGCCTTCAGCGCTGACTCACTGTCCAGGTTAAGGTGTTAAACCCATCTGCGGCTAACAGCTGTACACACACAATAAAAAAATACCTTCTCTTGGGTCGATTTTATATATATATCATTTCCTTTTGTCGTCTTTTACGACACCGAAGGGACAGCAGAGGATACAGTGAAATGTATTTTACTCTGTCACGCACACATCAAGCTTGTATTTACTAACATTTGAGAATTATATCATTCTTCAAAAGGCATCACACTGGTAATAGGCATATTATTGTATGTAATGTTTAAATGTTTCCGTGTGGTGACAGAGTAAGAATACAATTCAACACTGCCTATCTCGCACGTGGATGTCGTAAAAGACGACTGAAGGATATAATATGCACATAAGTTCTGTGCAAGAGAAGGAAAATTTGAAATGAAACCTTATACCAACATGTCTGACCAGCGTGATGTAGTAGGACAAATTCCATCCCATTGTGGAGGAGGCCCGAGCCCAACACGACACGACCTATGTGGGCTGCGATGATGATTATTTAATCCACAATATTCCATGTGTATTGCATTGATTATGTAACCCTCCGCGTGAAGAATTGAAAAAATAATTAACCTGTGGAGTCTTTATGTATCTGATGACCATACTGAAAAAATGCTTATTTCAGTGGATTGTCAGAGCAGTTGCTTTCCATTGTGGTGGCCCAAGAACGGCCTGAATTGGAGGAGCAGCGAGGTCAGCTCATCGTATCGCGTGCGCAACTGGCTGCTCAGCTGGCCTCCATGCAGGCAGATATCCTGTATAGCCTCTCTAATAGCGAGGGGTCTCCCGTCGATGACCTGCCACTGATACTGACACTGGAGGCCATCAAGCTTAAAAGCGCAGAGATTATTGTTAGTACTCACTTTGAATGCATTTCATCTGTAATATATAGTATAAAATTAAAAAAAAAACACTTACACAATATAATAAATACAAAATAATTACAATAATGTCAGATGTTCACGTGAGGATTTTAGATGTAAAAATGATATTAAATTTTAAATTTTGACCCACATATTGGTACAAATTTATTGCCAGTGGCATAACAAATTTCTGTAGCGGGTAGATAGTTATAAATATTCGTAATAACGATAACTTGGTGGACGTGAGAGATCTTAGACCGCCCGTGACCATGAACGCTGAAAAGTGTTCGAAATGTCGGGCAATCAGAAATCAAATACAAATGTGATAAAATCCGTAAAGTAGGTAGTTTTATTTACAACGTGTAATACTCGCGTAAACTTCAGAGATCATTATGTGAGATAAAAATGTTTTCACGTTCTGTTCTCTCGTGATCGTGAACGCATAAGTGTTCGAAACGACGGGCAAGTAAAAATCAAACACAACCACAATAAAAACCTTAAAAGTAAAAGATCGATGCAACACTTTAGCTTACGGTGACTATTTGAAAGATTATCCTCAACGAAATAAATTGCAATTATAAATTTTCCGACAATGATCGCTCCGGAAGGAACTTTCGGATTTATTGTACAGCTTCAATTTCGTTAAAAATTTGCACATTTGCATTTCAGATAAAAGTAGAAGACATAGAACGTACAACGACAGAGATTGATCAAGCTCGCGCCGGTTACGTACCAGTGGCCAATCGAGGTCAAATCCTATTCTTCTGTCTATCAGACATGGGCAACGTGGACCCAATGTATCAGTATTCGCTCGAGTGGTTTGTCAAACTATTCATACGGTCCATGGCTGAGACTGAACCTAACGGTGAGCCTTTGTTTTGTTACATTGGTCTATGATTTTTGTCGCCCTAGTCTTCTCGATCTTCTACACTTTAGAGTCCACTATTTATATACTGGTGGTATAATGGTTTCCACTATCAGGGACACCATCTGTATATTTTTAAAGAAAATTCCGGAATCTGCACTTATCACGGCCGATAACAATATGAAGTATTACTTAGTGTATGGTGTTATATATAAAAAAAGAATAGCAAGCGATATTGAAGGCCGTCGACAGAAGTAAAAACTTAAAACTATGAACAGTTTTTATTTTTAGATCATCATCATCATTGCAGCCCACATACGTCCTACTATTGGGTTCGGGCCTCCTCCACAATGGAAGGGAATTTGACCTACTATAGCATGCTGGTCAGATATGTTGGCATAGGGTTTCATTTTGAGTTTTCCTTCCCTTGCACAGATGTTATGTGTATATTATATCCATTAGTCGTCTTTTACGACATCCACGGGCAGGACAGGGAGTGGGGAATTGTTTTCTTATTCCGTCACCACTCTGATAATTATCTAAAATCTAATCATAAATTAAAATTTGTAAATTAAACCTTTTTAAATTGATCTGGTTTTGACGTTTATCGGGATAGACAGACATTGATATAGCTACAGTTATAGTGTGAGCTTTAACCCGTTACGTAACCATGTCGATGACGACTGACATGAATTTACTTATCAAAATCTGCCTAATAAAGTTTTCCCTTAAAAAAAAATTTCAGAGAACATATTGGATCGAGTGGACACTATCATCGAACACTTCACGTTCCTGCTGTATCAGAACGTGTGTCGGAGCCTGTTCGAGCGTCACAAGTTGCTGTTCGCTTTCCTCGTCTGCGTCCGGATACAGCTGGACAAGAATATCATTAACTTCAAGGAGTTTAATTTCATGCTGAACGGTGGCAAAATTGAAAAGGTATGTTGTAAGACTCCCTGATGGATTTTTGTTTAAATTTTTCAGTGTAACAATATTGCATTTTTTTACTATAGATACAGTTAACAATACATTCGACTAAAGGAAAGTCTTTTAGTCGAATGTATTGTTAACTTGACAATCTTAATATAAAAAAGTCTTAAACAATTATATTTATAACTTATAGTATATTTCACTTGTTCATTTTGAGTAGCTTGCTTTACAAAAGTGCGTCAGTAAATGAAGTTTGACTATTATTTAGGCGCTGACAATCAAATTAGCGATTCTTCTGCGAATTATGATAGAATATGAGAATAAATATACCGTTATATCATATTCACCCTACTATCGCACTTTATGGCGCTTTTGTAAGGCTATATATATCTAACCATCAGGTAGAGCCTTTCCGTGTGGTGATGGAGAGAGAAATCTTCATCCCCTCTCTTGCCCGTGGGTACCGTAAAGCCGACTAAGGGGTATAATATGCAGATCTCATCGATGCAAGAGAAGAAAAACTCGAAATGAAACCCTAGCCTGACCAGCGTGGTATAATAGATTAAATTCTTTCCTACAATGGAGAAGGCCCGAGGTCCAACAGTAGGTCTGAGATAAGATAGAGCCTTTCAAAAAAGGAGATGCGCGTTTTATTCTCTCAAACGTTTATTTTTTACCAGGAAATAGAGAACCCAGATCCGAAGTGGGTGTCGGAGCGTATGTGGAATGATATGCAACAACTGTCCTCTGTTCCAAGCATGAAATTTCTCATAGAAGAATTTATAAAGAATATCAAATTCTTCAAGACTTACTACGAGTCCAGCAGTCCGCAAAAGTGAGTATTTTATTGAAAAATTGACAAATTTAGTCTTTTCTGGTATTTACGCGAGATGTATGTAACATTTATAAACAAAAAAGCATTTTTAGTTACTTCTTCTCTTTAATGGTCTTCTTCATAAACCTATCGAAATATAGACCTCTTCGTAAATAACTCTCTTCATTTTTGATTGCCCAACCGTTCGAATATTTTTAAATCACGGGCGGACTAAGATGTCTCACGACCAACAAGTCATCGTCATATTACAGAAATGTATATCTACCCGCTACAGAAATAAGTTATTAAATTTTGACCGACATTTGGATACAAATTTCTTTTTAGTACAAAACAATAATGATCCTATATGAAAATATAGTGACCATGAACGCTGTAAAGTTCGAAACGTCGAGCAATAAAAAATCAAATACATACGCGAGAAAATCCGTAAAAAAGTTTTATTTATGAGTAATTTTAATAAATTGTAAGCGCAATCGCAGTTCAGAGATTTTACAATATTAAAGGATCGGCTATACGGCTATCACTCATAATCTGCCCTCTGTTCTTGATATTTTAAGAATATATCAAAACGTATAAAATCAAAACAAATTATTTATTTTATACACTCCACTTACATATTTTCAATTTTACATCTTATGCATAATTTGACTGCACAGATGGCGTAGTGGTTAAGATAGCGACCTACAGCGCCAGTGTCGGGTTCGAATCCCACGCGGGACAACACTTTGTGCGATCCACAAATTGTTGTTCTGAGTCTGGATGTAATTTGTGTCCGTTAATTATATGTTTGTAAAGTGTTTGTAAAGAATCCTTGTGTTGCGGGGGCGCAACACAAGGATTCTTTCCTTAGTGCAGGGTGTTGTCTTAAATAAATAAATAAATAAAAAATACATAAAAATAAATTTACTTTTATATAAAATTGTATTCAACATAATTAAAATCAGGATATATTTCTCTTTTATAATATTATATTGAAAAATAATATATTTCTGTGCGGTGACGGAGTAAGAATACAATTTACCACCCCACAATCTTACCCGAGGGTGTAGTAAGACTATTAAGGGATTTAAAATAAGACTCTACACTAAGACGTCTGATCAGCGCGCCATACTTGGACAATTTCCTCCAAGTATGTAGGAGTTTTCCGTGTGGTGACGGGAGTAAGAATACCATTCACCACTCCCTATCTTGCCCGTGGATGTCGTATAAGACGACTATGGGATGTAACATGCACATAACATCCGTGCAAGAGAAGGAAAACTCGATATGAAACCCTATACCAACATGTCTGACCAACATGGTATAGTAGGTCAAATTCTCTCCCATTGTGGAGGAGACCCGAGCCCAACAGTGGGACATATGTGGGCTGCGATGATGATGTAGGAGGTTCGAGCTCAGTAGTGAGGCGTAGGTATATGAACTGTGATTATGATAATAATTGCCCTATCTTCCTTCCCGAATCTGTGGTAGGTTTAATAGTGGTAGGACCACTCTGTTGACAGTAGTCTGTCTACAGCCGCGGGCCGGTCCGTCCGAGGTAGTACCACACTGAGCAGAAGGTCGACGTCCGAGTAGTAGTAATTTGTTATTGCACTTCATTTGGTGAGCAAAAGAATTGGAAGTCAAACTTTCTGAGGGTGTTTGTGTGTGGTGGGTTTTAGTGATGTCTTTAGTATCACCGAATCTCGTTACACTCATTCACACTCCCTTTACTTTCTTCGCGATAGGCAGCGGCCTTGTAAAGGTCCATGAGCGGCACTGACACTTACCATTAGGTCTACTGTTTGCTCGTTTGCCATTGTTTGCAAATAAAAAATAAATGTACGTTATTTGCTACTGCCTCTATCATCACTGTCAATCAAATGCTAATTTATACTAACTGTATCTCTCTATATAATAGATTGCCGTACCCTAAAACCTGTCAATTGGATCGCTTCCAGAAGTTACTTGCGCTGAAATGTATCCGTCCGGATAAGCTTATCCCTGGCTTACAGGTTATTTGTTGTATACCTATTGTATTAATAGAAATGCAGTAATTTGAGAATGCCACTGAAGGCAAGGATACAGTACTGGTGGCCTGCACAAATGGCAATAGAGAGGTAGTATGCGGTAAGATATGGAAATGCACGCCATACCTTTCGCCGTTCTGGATGGTTTGAGTGTAGCCTGACCAGATTATAAATTGCCTATAAAATGTAAAAAATAATTAGTGGGTAAAAGACTAATTAGTGGGTAAAATATTCGTTGATCGTGTGGTAACGGAGTAAGAATACCATTCATCACTACCTATTTCGCTCGTGGATGTCGTAAAAGACGACTAATGAATACATTATGCACATAAACATCTGTGCAAGAGAAGGTAAACTCGAAATCAAACCCTATACCAACATGTCTGACCAGCATGTTACGGTAGTTCAAATGCCCTCTCATTGTGGAGGAAGCCCGAGCCCAACAATGGGATGTATATGGGCTACGATTATGATGATGATGAAAATATTGGTAGGTAAAAGATGACTAAGGGATATTAGGAGAAATCAGTATGCCAATCCGAAGCCGTCTGAAAGCTTGGTATAGTAGGTAGCTGTTTGTCTTATTATGGAGAACTCGCATGTCTAGTAGAGGAATCTGTAAGTGCTAGAAATCAATTTATATCTATATACAGAATATATATTTATTAATTTAGGATTTTTTTGTCGGACAATGGGCTGGGCCGACACCGCCCTTTCCATCTGGGTTAATGAAAGGGCGGCGCACGGTTCATAGACGTCCGTGGCCAGCTCCGCCTAATTTAGGTATGCACATGAAACGTATTTACAAACTCATATATTCTTCATGTAACGGAATGTTGTTATTGTATCGACTCACCGTATTCAGATTTTCGTAACAAAAAGCGCAAAGTCAATTATTTTTTCCTCCCATGGTGCACTATGGGAGGAAAAAATGATTGGCTTTGCGCCATAAACTATGTATTTGCGAATAAACCTCTTTAAGTGCACTTAAAGAGGTTTATTCCAAAAATACATGAAATCAGATCATTAATTATGTATCAATTTTACATTTTGGCTGAAATGAATCTGATAAATAATATGCCACCGGATCGGAACGCGTTCGCGAGTTGAAATTTTCAACTCGCGAATTTCAACTTGAAATCCAGCAAAAAACTCGGTAGGCTTGCCTTAAGTTAATTCTTTTAAGTAACTCTGTGTATAATATTTAGTAAGAATTAGCTTCAGCTTGTTGCCCTTAGAATTAAAATATATTTCTTTATTCAAAATATAATGTAAAAAAATATATTTGGACTAGATCCCACCAGCCGCACACAATCACGAGTTTACTATTGGAGTAGCTATCATATCTGTCTTTTACAGGATTACGTAGTAGCAGGTCTTGGCGCTAGGTTCGTGGAGCCGCAGCCCGCTGACCTGGCGGCTCTGTACGCTGAGTCGGATCCTCTCGCTCCAATAATCTTTGTGTTATCAACTGGCACTGACCCCGCAGCTGGTTAGTATACTATTTATAATTTTCTTGTCCACTAAAGGTTATACTTCAAATATTAATCTACACTAATGGTCTTGTGTCGTGGCAGAGTAAAAATACAGTTCACCACCTATCCCTCCCTATCTTGCCCTTGGGTATCGTAAAGGACGGCTAAGGGTTTACAAATACAAATAATATCTATGCAAAAGAAGGAAAATTTGAAAAAAAATCGCCCGCAACGTTCCCGTTTGTCCAACGTGGTGTTGCAGAGGAGACTCGAGCCCACCAATATGACATTTATGAGCTGGAAATGATGATGATGATATTGAGTTTGATGAATATTATGAATGGAAATGTTTTGTTTAAATTTTGTTTGTAATAAAAAAAATAATTTTGCTATATCAGGCATTCATCTCTTGACCGGGACGTTAGATGTGATTCATTGACTTTGATTGTACAGATGGCACAGTGGTTTACATACTGACTTACCGTGCCAGTGTCATGTGTTCGAATCGACTGAAGGATAACGTTTTGTGCGATACGCAAATTGTTGTTCTGAGCCTAGATGTAATTTGTGTCCGTTAAATTATATGTTTGTAAAGTCCCCCGCAATGCAAGGATTATTTTCTTAGCGCAGGGTGGTTTCTTTAAAAATAGACAAAAAAAGTTGGTTAATTAAAAAAAAATCAGTCACACAAATCAATCAATCACAAAAAGTCTTAATTGAAAAAAGATCTACTTCTTTATTCGCCTATTTGATTATCCAAGGGGTTAGGAATATGTTTGTCTGTTAAGCGTGCCGATTATGCTATCAGAGTCCCTTGGAGAAGTATATATTCGACAGTGGACTTCGATAACTTTATGGAGAGATGGCGAACCATAAGAAGTATTTGAATTTATATACACTTTTCATGTTCCAAATTCTTTAACTTGAGTCATTTCTATTTCATAATTTCAGGAAATACACGTCCCTCTGCGGGGCTTGAGCCTCTAAATAAAAACGAAATTTACATACCACACTAGTCAGACGTGTTGGCTTATTATATCCCTTAGTTTTAGGACACCCACATTTAAGATCATCATCATCATCATCATCGCAGCCCACATACGTCCCACTGTTGGGCTCGGGCCTCCTCCACAATGGGAGGGAATTTGACCTACTATACCATGCTGGTCAGACATGTTGGTATAGGATTTCATTTCGAGTTTTCCTTCTCTTGCACAGATCTTATGTGCATATTATATCCCTTAGTCGTCTTGTACGACATCCACGGGCAAGATAGGGAGTGGTGAATTGTATTCTTAATCCGTCACCACACGGATAAGATTTAAGATATGGGGTAGTGAATCGTATTATTACTCCGTCACCACTCGAAAAGCGAGAATTTCTATGTATATTATTAAAAATATGTATTATTTCCAGATCTTATGAAATTCGCGGATAAAATGAAAATGGGCAAACGCTTTGAGAGCATATCCTTGGGTCAGGGCCAAGGGCCAATTGCTGAGAATATGATGAGGGTTGGATGTAGCTTCGGTAATTGGGTGTTTTTCCAGGTATGCTTGCATTTACCTTTTTCTGAGACGAACTATTGAGTTCGTAGCGTTGCTGTAAGTCCCACGGTTGGGCTCAGTGCTGCTCCACAATGGAAGGATAATTAACCTACTATACCTAATAACCTACTCTCTCCTTTTGCCGTATGGCGACGGGTTGAGAATACATTTGTCGTTACCCCTTATTTGCCCGTGGGAGTCGTAAAAATCGGCTGAGGGTTAACCAGGATAGTGGGCAGCAGCTCGCCTGGGAAATGTAAAACATCTCACTGCGATCGCTAACCCGCCTGCCAAGCGTGGCGATTACGGCATTATCCTCTCATAAAGTAACGAGCGTCGTTGGATACAGGCAGCATAGGACCGCACTTTGTGGCGTAAAATGAGGGAGGCCTACGTCCAGCAGTGGACGGCGATAGGCTGAAATGATGATGATGATGATACAGTGCTGGTCAGATGAGTCGATTTAAAGTTTTATTTTAAGTTTTCCTTGTCTTGCACAGATCTTATATGCGTATTATATCTCTTAGTCATCTTTTACGGCATCCACGGGCAAGATAGGGAGTGGTGAATTTTATTCTTACTTAGTCACCACACGGAAAGAATCTATCTATCTCGTGGCGTTTTATACTCTTAAAAATAAGGGATCAAAATTACACCATTAGAACAATTTTTTTAGAACATATACGGTACTATTCTGCCTGGGCATAGAACCGACGGCACTCGGCCAAGAGCTCTATATTTAAGTCATTCCGCTATGTAATAAATAAAACCCTATTCATCCCTCTCACATTCGCAGAATTGCCACCTGTCTCCATCTTGGATGCCAGTGCTAGAATCAAACGTGGAGCATATCCAACCGGAGACTGTTCACAAAGACTTCAGGTTGTGGCTCACTTCCACACCATCTCCTTTCTTCCCTGTTGCGTTACTGCAGAATGGTTAGTTGATTCAAATTATTTTTTTTTATTTGCTCAATAATAGGGTGTACACGATCTTAAGGAATATTTGAAATTGGATCACCTATTTGGCCATTAAATAATAGCATGCAAATATAAATAGGGTTTTTCAACAAGAACTTTGTTTTCTAAAACAAAATAAAACAAGAAATTTAGATGAAGATGATTCAAATTTTTATTGTATTACGAAGAGAAAAGTTCGGCAATTATGAATGAAAAATGATATCTGGCAAATGTCCACCACGACCACGCTGAGAGATATCGATTCTTTCATCAAAGTTTTTAATCACTTTTTGGCAAAATGGCGGGTCTATTTCGTTAATCACAACACGGATTTTGAGTTTTAAGGCTGCAATCGATTCGATTGGCTCCATATAGACTCTGTCCTTAACATAACCCCACAAAAATTATTCAGTGGTGTTAAATCACACGATCTGGCTGGCCACATAACAGCTGATTTTCGTGAAATTATGCGATCGGGAAATTTGGTTTGCCATAAATTGATCGTTACATTGGATGTGTGACATGTGGCACCGTCCTGTTGAAACCACATGTGAGTGATATCCACGTTATTAATAATAGGCCAAAATTGAGTTGTTAACATCTCGCGATAGCATGATCCATTGACCGTTACCGCATTTCTAGCCTCATCTTTGAAAAAAAAAAACGGCCCAATCACGCCTCCAGACCACATAGCGCACCATGCAGTGACACGTTGAGCATGCAAACGCTTCTCAATAATCGCTCTAAGATTTTCAGAAGCCCAAATGCGGCAATTTTGCTTGCTGACGTACTCTGACAAGTGAAAATGGGATACGTCTGAAAAAATGTTTTTTTCAGAAAAACCAGCGGGTTGTTCCTGAATGAATTGAGCGAATCTACGGCGATGTGAATGATCGGTCGGCTTCAGTTCCTGCACCAGTTGAACCTTGTAAGGCTTCAAAGCCAAATCCTTACGCAAAATTCGTCATGTGGTGGTTTTGGATAACCCCAATTGTTGAGAACGTCGAGGAATTGGCAAATTTGGATCTTCTTCAACATTGTGGCTCACGGCTGCGATGTTTTCAGTTGAACGACCCGGTCGAACACGCGTTGGTGTTGGCACATTTTGTATCGAGCCTGTCGACTCAAATTTAACGACCATATTCTTAATAGCGGTCTCAGAAGGACGATTATGTTGTCCGAAAATATCATGAATTTTACGAAATGTAACTTTAACAGAACCACCATTTTCATAGTGGATTTTAATTATTTTGATGCGATTTTCGAGCGAAATTGAATTCATTGTAACAATTGCCAATGCATCTACTACGAATACGTCAAAAAACTAAATGCCAAAACTATCATGTGGTTGGTGTTGCCACAATTGAAATACAAAGTTCTTGTTGAAAAACCCTTTACATGCCTCATTCCATACTACTTACTCTTTATACGTTAAAAATTCATTAATTGAGTAAAATGCCTTTTCTAAGAGCCATTTTTTTAGAGTTACCTTAAAAGAACTTAGTACCCGTAATCTAATTTTTTCTGGAATATTATCTATACTAATAAATAAAATTGAAGTGTCTGTTTGTAATGTCAAAATAATAGGCTTTTTTCATGCTCACACGGTTATTTGCACGACACCTATGCCTAAAATAGCAATAAAAAAATTTTTGTTTGTCTGTCTGTCTGTCTGTTTGTTCCGGGTAATCTTCAAAACGGCTGGACCGATTTCAAAAATTCTTTCACCAATGGAAAGCTATAATATCAGGGCGTAAACTAGGCTATATTTTATCCCGGTATTCCCACGGGAACGGGAACTACGCGGGTAAAACGACTATAACCTATAACCGAAGCGAAGCGAGGGCGGGTTGCTAGTTATAAATATTTCCACACATCACGTAACATTTTTTTTTGCATTAGACTACTTTTCGGCACCTCTTCTAGTACCAATCGATTTGGATTTCGAGTATTTATTCTAATACATCCTGCTGACATATATATCTCTATATTAATTTTGCAAATACTGTTCTACTAAATACTGTGTAAATACTGCACGTTCAAAAATATCCATACATGGCAGTGTTAATATTTATAATGTTCTAAAATAGGGCTGGCAATAACATATCTGGTGCAATCCCACATAGGGAACAAACACATCTTTTTGTACAATAAATGCTTTGATTATATCTGTACCATTTCCCCACAGCACTACAGCATATCTTAGTACCTACGGATTACACATATGCAAAATAGGCAGTCATAACAGTATTATTATTTGTCTTCATTGATAATTTATATAGAACAAATGAGAAGCTGTTTATTTTAGTAATAACATTTTCTATATGTTCATTCCAATTTAAATGTGGGTTTACAATAATACTGAGGAATGTTATCTTGTTTGTATTTCGTAAAATTTGTCCATCTATAACTATATCTACATTATATAATAATTCTGTTTGGGAAAACTTGAGAAATTATCATCATCATCACTGCAGGCCGATGGCTGCAGTGATGACCGAGGCGAGGCGTGGGTAGTCGTCTTTTACGACACCCACGTGCAAGAGAGGCTGTATCATCATCATCACAGCTCATATACGTCCCACTACTGGGATCGAGTCTTCTCCATATTGGGAGGGAAAATGACCTACTGTGCCACACTGGTCAGGCGGGTTGGTAAAGGGTTTTATTTCGAGTTTGGCTTTTCTTCCATAGTTGTTTTATACACAAGATATCCCTTAGTCATCTTTTACTACACCCACGGGACAGGGCAGGGAGTGGTGAATTGTATGCTTACTCCGTCACCACACGGATAACTTGAAGTAAAAGAAGTAAATTCATTAATCATTCATTCATTTAAGCTTATATACGTTTCATTGCTAGCTCGAACCTCTTTCAGTATAAGAGGGTATTGACATACGATGCGGGTCCAACGGTGGTAAAGGATTACATTGCCCGTTTTCCTTTTCTTGCACAGGTGTTATTATGTATTTTATATCCCTTAGTCGTTTTTTACGATACCCACAGGCGGGATATGGTGGGCGCTGAATTGTTATCTTAATCCGTCACGACACGGAAGTTTCTGCGTACAAGGTCAAATACAAATGCAAAAAAAAAACTGTAAAAAAATGTTTTATCTATACCAGTGGTTCTCAAACTTTTTAAATGACGGAACCCTTTTGGGAAGCAAAATACTTGATGGAACCCTACAATAAAACAATTATTTTTATAAGTGTATTCTATATTAATCAGCATAATAAAAGTACAATGTATCAGTTACTAATTATTATTTACTTCACCACTTGGTAAGGACAATAATAGAAAACATTAAAAAAGAAAAAATCTAACTAGTGGGAGGTATGAAACTGTTTTTTATTTTTCATCAATTGCTTGATATCAGGTTTGATGGAAGAAAGTTGGAGTCTCATATCAGCTTCGGCGTCCAGTCTATTGCGATATTTTGTTTTCGTGGCTGCGTAGGTAGAGAATCCTGTTTCGCACAAATATGTAGTTGGGAACGGGAGAAGAATATCCAGAGCCATTTGGCCAAGCATTGCATATTCATCTTGGATTCTGCACCAAAAATCATTAAGAGGCGTCGTTTTGAACAATGACTCCATACTTGTGTCTGATGACATTTCTAAAAGAGATTCATATATCTCATTTGACATGTTTTCAGGCTTTTCCAAGTTGGGTAAAAAAGGATTATGAATCCAGGAGTTCACTTTAATTTTTGTATTGTGTTCTTCGGGAAAATACTTTTCAAAAGATGCGCGCATCGAACTGAGATATTGGACCAATTCTTCAAACACATTATCTTCAAACATTTCTGAGTCGTTTTCGCTAACAAACTCACTGAGTAACGTAAAACTTTCTATTTCTTTCTTACCAATGCAAATGATCCAAAAATCTAATTTTCTTTTAAAAGCAGTTATTTTATTATAGGCCTGAAACACTGTTGTCTGTTTACCTTGCAACGATAAATTTAATTCGTTAAGTTTTTGAAAGATATCCGCCATAAAAGACAATCGGAACAACCAAGTTTTATCATACAAACGGTCCTTCAAATTAAAAGAAGTATCTGCTGAAAGAAACATTTGTAACTCGGCTCTAAGTTCAAATAGCCTTGTTAAAGTTTTTCCCCGAGACAGCCATCGCACTTCTGTATGGAGCAGCAGTGTTTTATGTTTGCTGCCATAATCTTCACACAATAATGAGAACAATCGGGATTGTAGTGGTCGTGATTTGATAAAATTAATTATTTTTACCGCTTCATCCATAACTAATTTTAGATTAGACGGCATTTGCTTCATCGCAAGTGCTTGTCTATGCAGAATACAATGACTGGAACTACAATTAGGCGCTTTATTTTTCATTCGTGACACTGCTCCTGCTGTTTTACCTGTCATCGCCTTGGCCCCATCTGTACAAATGTCAATGCAATTGTTCCAACTGAGATTATGTTCTTCAAAAAATATATTTATTTTATTAAAAATTTCTTCCCCGGTAGTGTTTGTAAGTAGCGATGAACACATAAGCATGTCTTCTTCAAAAGAACTTTTATATGGATATCTCACAATAACCAGCAGGATAGCCAAACCAGCGACATCAGTCGACTCGTCCATTTGCAAAGCGAATCGTGTATTTTGTAGACGTGTAACTAGTTCTTGTTTGACGTAGCTTGCCAGATCATGGATTCGTCGTGAAACAGTATCGTTTGATAGCGGAACAGTAGAAAGATGCTTTGCAGATTTTTCATCAAGCATACATTTTGTTATGTCTAATACACATGGTTTTATTAATTTCTCAGCGATAGTGTGCGCTTCACCTGCTTGTGCAATGCGATAGCTAACTAAGTATGATGCCTCCGTGGCCTTTTCGTTGGTAGTTTGTGTTACATGCATCATATTTTTTTGACTTTCTAATAACTGATCTTTTTTGCGAACAAAAAATTCTTTATTCTTGTCTTTAGTCTCGGAGTGTACGGTTTCTAAATGTCGACGCAATTTGGCAGGTGCCATGGAACTATTAGGAAGCAGTTTACTACAGAGCATGCAGAGAGGTGAGCCGTTGGAATCAACAAATCCGAAACTGATATAAGATTCATCATACTTCCTTTTTTTCGTCTTTTGAAACCGTCGAGCTTGACGTCGTGGCACTCGTGGCATCATCTTCTGGATCGGTGATTGCTAAATTCTCCGCGCGCATTGCTTTTGAACATTCAGCGTCATTAGAAGATGTTGTTGGAACACGTTTAACACCTTTAAGCCAACGTTCCATTCTTCTTTATTTATAATGTTACAAGTCAGGATAGTGGGGTTTAAATAATGCACAATCGTTACTGCGTATAAGAGACTAAATTTAGAACCTACAGGGAAGAAATGTATAAAACTGAGACAACAGAATACAGCAGGCAGTAAAACAATGAACACTAGTTTCTCGCTAGCGAGCGTACGTGTGTTGTCTCTGCGTCCATAAATGGCGCGTGTGAACAGTTTCAGGGCTAAGCCCTCTGCCTGTAACCTTCTTCTCAGCTGCTTGATAACAGCCGGTCCTGGGAATGATGTGCCATGCTCCCCCCCTTTCTTCACACCGCTGCGGCGGTCTGCTCGAGCCGGATGAGACCCCTGGTAACCCCAGGGGAGGTCCAGCTCCGAGCGACCAGCGACACTGCGGTGACACGGACGAGGGTGGGAGACATCTTGGCGATCGTTGAATCCGGTGTGTTCAAATGGCTGCTATGGTAAAAATAATATTTACTTCCGCAATGTGACCGTCCCCGTCCGAGTGCTATACGCTCGCCGTGATGGCGTGCGCGAGCACTACGGGCCAGGGAAGCCACAGGGCGGAGTTACTGTTATCAGGACGAGTATGAGTCGTCCGTGAGACCAAGCTGGGAGGCTCGGCCGAGGAGTCAGAGGAGTGTGGAAAGGTGCGTAAGGGAAAAAGAGATATCGGAAGGGGTATAAGCAGATCCATCTAGTATTAGTTGGTCTGCGAAAGAATCAAAGGGGCTTAAGGGCCTTGTTGGCGAGCAAAGTCGCGAGGGAGGGGTCTCCCAAAGGCGGGTTGGTCCGGGGGACGAGCGTGCAAGGGTGCAAGGTCACGAAGGTGGTTCCATTGCGACGAATCTGCACGCTCGAACATGTTGATGGACATACGTTGGGCGAAGTCTTCGATAGTCTCTAAGTTTAAGTCCCTATGCAGGGTGGAATTCCGCACGACATAGGGGGCTGCTACGATTGTACGAAGAGCTCGTGATTGCTGTGCCTGGATACTTGCCCGAGTTGTTTGGGACGGCAGGGCAAGCCAAGCCGGGGCTGCGTAGGTTAGCCGGGAGCGAACATAAGTTTTATAAACCCCTAGCTTGACTTTCGTGGGGAGTCTGGATGTGAAGACTGGGTGTAATAGGGCGCGGGCCACACGGGTGTTGTTGATAATTTTCTTGACGTGGGGTCTCATGGATAATTTACGGTCAAGAGTGAGGCCTAAATATTTGGCCACTCTTGTCCAGGCTATCTCTTGGCCTAAGAGTTTTAGGGGAGTAGGAAGGTTGGTGCTACCCGTAAATATTATGGCTTGTGTCTTGCCCACATTCACCGATAACTGCCACCGGGAGAGCCATTGGGGAAGGAGGTCTAATACCCGTTGGATTTTAATAGCCGCATGGTAATCCCTAATACTGGTTGCGACGTACGCCGTATCGTCGGCGTATAGAAACAGTTCGGCTTCAGGTAGCGAGGGGATGTCGTCGGTGAAGTGGGCGTATAACACCGGGGACAGGCAGCTTCCCTGTGGAACGCCGGCTGTGATTGTTCGGAGCGATGAGATCTCGCCCGCCACTGTGACCCTAAAGGTCCTCTGGGATAAGAAGGAGGACACCACCCTCACTATGCGACGGGGTGTCGGAGTTAGCGACATCTTGAACAGCAGACCACTGTGCCAAACACGGTCGAATGCTTTCTCCATGTCGAGTAGTACTGCCACGGCAATCTCGCGCTTGTTGCGGGCCACCGTTATCCGGTGCAGTACTCTCGACAGTTGTAGCGTCGTGCTATGTTCTGGCCGAAACCCAAATTGTTCCTGTCTAGGAGCGATGTGGGGCGTCAGAGACCGCAGCAGGAGTTTTTCGAACACCTTTGAGATAGTCGACAGGAGGGTAATAGGCCGATAGCTATCAGGCTTTAGGACGTTCTTCTTCGGCTTCGGAATCATTAATATGCGGCCCTCCTTCCATATAGATGGGAATGAGCCAGTGCGGAGGACTCCGTTGAAGAGGCGTGCCATGGTTGCTATTGTGCGGTGAGGCAGTTGGCGAAGCGCTTGATTGGGTATGCCATCCGCACCGGGAGCCTTTCTAATAGGGAGCTTCTTAATGGTGGTTCGCACCATGCCTGGTGAAAAGACTATGGGGTCCTCTTCGATAGCTATCGGTGTGGCGAAGTAGTCCCGAAGGTGTTGCTCGACCGTTGCGGCGTGCTCCGGGTCCGTGGTTGGGTTCGGCGAGAATTGGCTTTCTAAATGTTCAGCAAATATTTCTGCACGGTCTGCTGCTCTATACCGGGGGGTCCCGTCGCGGTGAAGCAAGGGACGCACCGGGGCTGGAGTGCTTGAGAGACGTCGGCAGAGTCTGTGTATGGCAGGCCAGTCTCCATCGGCAGCTGCGATATAATTCTCCCAGCTTTCAGTGGTCCTTGCCCGCAGCTCGGCCTTCACTTTCTCCGCGAGCTTGTTAAGTTTGACCTTTAGCCGAGGGCACCTCAGAGTTTGCCATTGTTTTCTTAAACGACGCTTAGCTGAAATTAATCCTCTTATGTACGGTGGTAATGGTGGTAATCGACCGGGTGGAGTTGGTGGTAGTCTGGTGGTTACTAAGGCGTCGCTTATTGCCCTGGTTAATTCTTCACAGAGAAGATTCACATCGCTAGCGAGCTTGTAAGTAGGTAGTAACTTATCGCTCCGAACGCTAATCATCAACTGACGACGCCAACGCGCGATCGCCGCTTTTATACTTAGTCCTAGACTCGATCTCAAATATTCTCGAAAATACTCGAGTCGGCACCTTTGATAAACAAAAAGCAAAAATAAAAACAGAAATTTAAAAATAGCGTTGTAAACAATATCGACTTTATCCTTTGAAGTTAGAGACGAAAGTCGCTAGTTGACAACTATAGCGTCTAATTCAGAGGCGGCTTTTATCAAAGAGACTGAGCGCTTACAAGTATACTACCCGCTCGTTTTAAGTTTGCCGCTGGCGATAGGTATGAGTGTATGACGTTCGAAATTTTTTATTTAATTGTAACAATAAAAATTGTGTACGTTAGATATTTGGGTAAAACTATGACACATTATAAGTTTTGTTGTCACGTGGGGGAGGGTACGCGCATTCCACAGACCGGCAAACTTAGAGCGAACGCGTTGTACAACTATAAAATTGTTGAGACCAAACTTATGAGATATTGTACCAGCTAATGTAACACAAGCTTATACAAATACAAATAAATAAATAAATAACATTCATAGCGTTTTGTCTCCGCGCGGCCGCGGAGTCCGCACAGCCGCGGAGCGACCAGAGAGAGGTGTTTTGATTTTTTTATTTCTAAATTCTTGCGGAACCCCGACAGAGGTATCACGGAACCCTAGGGTTCCGCGGAACACACTTAGAGTATAGCTGGTATAGACTTTTATAGCCATAGCCCCTTCGTTGACCCGAACAGAGCCGGACGGCGGGTGCGCTAACCGTAGCCCAACCCAAAAAAAGAGAGTGCGTACAAAATACGCCTATCGCAAGTGAAACCTCTTTGGTCCTAGGTGTTTTTGTAAATAGTAAAAAAGAAATGTAAAATTATTTTCTCAAGGAGATGAAAATATTCACACAAATCAAAATCCATCAACAATCAACACGCTTGATTTATATTAAAGCTTTCTAATATGCAGGCGCGAACACATGTATTAAACACATACTAACATAAACACGTAGAACGCTCGGAACTGGAGGAAAATATAGATATACTGACTATCCTACTACACAGGAGCATACATGTGGACAATGCTTAGTAGACGATAGTGGGGGACGCTACGCGAATGTGTTCTATCTCATTCTCTCGTCGGCTGACTCCTATACAATTTACGTTATTGTGTCTCTATGGACTCGCGTTTTCGTTTCATCGAATTTGAAATCACAACGATTCTAAAAGAGTTTCACTTCAAAAATATAATTATTATAATGTCTTTTATATTTACAGGCTACAAAATGACAGTGGAACCTCCTAGAGGTGTCAAGGCGAATTTATTGAAGGCATACCTGAATCAAGTGCCGGATTTCCTAGAGTACTTCAATTCTACGGACACTAAAGTTCCTAATTTTAAGGTAACACCCATCCTAGTAATAAATCTGGACCACTATTCTATTTGCGCTGTAGCATGGTGCGGGTGACACATGTCAATACCAGGTGACTAGGGATGTGACGATTCGCAATTAAATTTTTATCACTAATTATACTCGTAGCATAAATAAATGTTGTTCTGTTTATTATTGTCACGAAAATTATATATAGGAAAAAATACACTCATTTGCAAAAAAAACGGGCACCTAAGCAATGAACCATTTCAAATGTTAATATTTCTTTGTTTGATAATTATAGGTAGTTTTATCCACACAATTTGCTAAATTAATAAGAAAATAATCGTTTTCATCAGTATTTCATAAAATTTAGATACAATTTATGGGAAATAATGCTAAACCTCGCTAGTAGTGTATATTCGCTAGTAGTGCATATGCTCATGAAGTAAAAATAAAAAAGTTTTTTTGTTTGTTTTTCTTTAATAAAGTAAAAGCAGATAAATGTTTAGTATCGAGTGTGACCCCCTCTAGCTATAATCACAGCTTGAATTCGTCTGGGCATGCTAGCGAGTATATCCCGGATACTTGCTTGCGGAATACGTTCCCACTCCGCAGTAATCACATTCTTCAGCTCTCTGATGGTCTGCGGAGCCGGGTGTACTGATCTCACACGCCGTTTCAGAACGTCCCAGACATGCTCTATGGGATTGAGGTCGGGACTTCGAGCTGGCCAATCCAAACGACGAATGCCGACCTCTTGCACATACGCATTAACATCGCGGGATCGGTGGGCGCGAGCATTGTCGTCCATAAAAATCGAGTCTTCACCTAGAGCGGCCAATGCGGGTTGTGCATGAGAAATTAGAACTTCCGTTATGTATCGATGCCCAGTCAGTGAGCCGTTTTCAATGAAGACTAACTCTGTACGATCCATTGAATTTATTCCTGCCCAAAACATAACAGAGCCCCCACCATAAGGTGTGATTTCTTCGAAACATGCCTCTGCAAAGCGTTCTCCTTGTCTTCTTAGCACTCGCCGACGTCGATCTTCACCGAACAGAGATATCCTGGCTTCATCAGAGAACAAAACCCTATTCCAATCGTCTTGAGTCCATGATTCACAATTTCTAGCGAACCTAAGCCTGTGAACTCTGTGCTCACGGAGTAATTTGGGGCCGCGGGCCGGGCGGTGACTGCGTATATTGGCAGCGAGAAGCCTCCTCCTGACCGTCCATAGACTAATATGCACATTTCTTACTTCTTGGAGGTTGTTCTTAAGATCCACATACGAAGATTTGCGATTTCTCAATGCGCGACTCACAAGAAAACGATCATCCCGTGGTTGGGTACATGGTTTTCTTCCAGAACCAGGCCTTCTCTCGACGGAACCAGTCTCCTGATATCGCTGCCAGGTCCTTTGGACTGTCGAGCGACTAACATTTAGCCTCCTAGCCACGAAACATTGGCTGCAACCCTCTTCAAGCAGCGTGATAATTTTGGTAGCTTTTACCACTTTATCTACCATTTTTGATACAGCCAAACAGCATTAAATAAAGCTTTGACAGTCAAGGATATGAAATTAATCGATAAAAATTGAATAAAAGTTATGAAAGTCGATGTTAACTTCTGGAACTTCGCGCCAAAAATGTAGGATAAAAAGGGGTTTTCTGTAAAAATGAACATCAAATGAAAAATTGAATTTAGAACGTACTTTTTTAAATACCACAGCATTTTTAAAACCGGCCAGTAACGTGTACAAACGATTGAAACCTTTTTGGTATTGTATCTTTTTAAATATGAATGAAAATCAAAACCGCCCGTTTTTTTTGCAAATGAGTTTATATTCATACAAATTATTCAATTAATTTAATAGTTCAAAAATTTTAAAAAGTTTCGTAAACGCATTCAAAACAACTGGTATTTCATATTTTTTCGTGGCATATTTTTATTCTGTGGCGCATCGCCGAGTCGGCCATTTTGTTTACCCGTGCGATGCTGTCAGTACGTCACAGATACGGATGATGAAAGTGACAATTCCGATGTTCCTGACTCTGATATGAGTTTAGAAGAGGATTAAAATTGAATGAAAAATTGAAGTAAATATGTAATAATTGTATACTTTTTAACAATAAAAAATTGAGCGCACAAATTGTTTTTTATTTATTTTTTAATCGACAATTCTTCGTAATAGTACATCCCATCACTAAATACGTCTTTGGTGTTACGTTATACGCATACCACTTTGATTATTTTTTCTTTCAATTTCATTTGATTTGTAGGCTAGAACATTCTAGTTGGGTTTAATTTGGAAGGTATACCTTTATTACTACAGTTATTAGTGATTTAATATATTACCGATGTGGTACAGCTGAATTAATAGATCATAATTATAAATCGCGGCAACTTTCAAGAGTGAAACGAAACTCGCCATAACTGTCACCCGCACCATGCTACAGCGCAAATAGTATAAGTGACGCTACTATGTCATTAGCATCTTCGAAATATAGCTTTGGCGATCCTTTTCATCCCGATGCTTTGCTGGGACATCGCCAAATTTTTTTTAAATTATTTATGGTGGCAAACTGGCAAAACCTGATGGTGATGGCATATGATGGCATCTCATATAAAAGAGAAGAAAGACTTGAAACTGCTATACCAACCTGTCTGACCAGCCAGCATGGTATCATCATCATTTTAGCCTATCGCCGTCCACTGCTGGACGTAGGCTTCCCTCATGTTACGCCACAAAGTGCGGTCCTGTGCCGCCTGCATCCAATGACGCCCAGCAACTTTCACCAGGCCATCGGTCCACCTAGTGGGGGGGCGTCCTACACTGCGTCGTCCAATACGTGGTCGCCACTCGAGAGCCTTTCTTCCCCAGCGGTTGTTGGTTCGCCGAGCGATGTGGCCTGCCCATTGCCACTTCAGCGTGCTAATTCTTAGTGCTATGTCAGCATGGTATAATAACGTCAATTTCCCTTCTATTGTGGAGGAAGCTGGTATCCAACAGTGGGACATAATATTTCAGCTGAGATTATGGTGATAATCCAGTGCCAAAGTAAGGAGTTTCCTCCATTGCTAAGAAATCAATGTCAGAGGTCAGTCTAAATGGTGAGGAGATAACACAACAGGTTATGGGGGCTGCAAACTGTTCTTCCAACACTCCGAATAGTTCGACGTGTAGTCTGTTAAAAAGAAAAAGAAATTGTGTCTCTTTTTCAGTGGCTACTGTTCTCGCTGAGTCTGTTCCACGCGGTGGTGCTGGAACGTCGCAAGTTCGGCCCCCTAGGTTTCAACATTCCCTACGAGTTTACCGACGGGGATCTACGTATCTGCATTTCACAGCTGCATATGTTCCTTAATGAGTACAATGAGGTTCCTTTAAAGGTGAGTTACTAAGATCCGAAATCTTTCTTGGATGAGCTCGTTATTAATGTTCATAATACAGCCTTCCACTGACCAGTGACGTAATCGCTAAGAATGGCAGGCAGGTAGGCGATTTAAGTAAGTTGTTTAATGTTTCCTAGGAAAGGGTTGATGCTCGTTGACCCGGTGAAACCTTTAGACTCTTTTTGCGATGCTCATAACCAAGTAAGTGGTGGCAACAATTGTATTCTTATCTCGATGCTACTGGGAATCTCTAAGGCTATTAGGAACTGGGCTATCAGGAATCCTTCAAAGTTATCTCCTAAAATGAGGAGGGGTATATTAGTTTTAATAGTGGATGTTATTAGAGCATTGAATGGATGAATGGAGCTAAGAAATTGTTGACTTCGATATAATGTGGCAAAGCAATAAAGTCTATTTCTATCTAATCAAAATGGCTATTTCCTAACTGCTATTAGTTTAATAACTGCACAGATGGCGTAGTAGTTAAAATACTGACCTACTATATGCCTGTGTAGTGGGTTCGAATTCTACGCAGAACAACACTATGTGCGATTCCCAATGTTATAAGTCTGGACGTAACTTTTGTCTGTTAATTATATGTTTGTAAAGTCCCCAGCAATGTAATAATTGTTTTCTTAGTATAGGATGTTGTTATTTTTTAAATAAACTAAACAAATAAAATTGGTATGGTCTATGTGGTGACGTAAGAACAATTCACCACTCTCTATCTTGCCCGTGAATATCGTAAAAGACAACTAAGGGATGTATATTATATCCCTTAGTTTCCTTCTCTTGCACATAACTTCTGTGAAAGAGAAGGCAAATTCGAAATGAAACTCTAACCAACATGTCTCAGCATGTTGCAGTACAGTGCAGTGCTCCGAAGAACTGTTTGACTTGGTACCACCGTCACCATTCTACCAACGTATCACTCGACATCGTAGCAGGGTTCATCCATTTCACCTGGAAACGTTATGGTCTTGAAGTGTACGTTACCAGCGATCATTTTTCCCACGTACATGCAAGCTCTGGAATGAACTACCTGCTGCTGTGCTTCCCGAGCGCTATGACATGTCCTTCTTTAAATGAGGTTTAAGAAGAGTATTTACTTCACAGTAGGCAACGGTCTGGCTGTGCCCCTGGTATTGCAAAAGTCCATGTGCGGCAGAATCACTTACCATCAGGTGTGCTGCTTGCTCGTTTGCCACCGTTGGCAATAAAAAAAAATAGTATGTCAATTTCCCTCCTAATGGAGAGGAGATTCAAGCCCAACAGGGTGACGTATACAAGCTAAAACGGTGATTGGTTATCTAGTCATTGCCGACTTGTCTGACGAGCTTGGTATAACTAAGTTTTTATTCCTAGTGGACGACACTCGAACCAAGCAGTGAGCCGTATATCACCAGAGAAGATCATGATTGGTTTAAGTTTGTTAAAAGAAATGCTGTGTATGTAGATGCTGACATATACGGCTGGTCATATTAACTACGGCGGTCGAGTAACTGATGACTGGGACAGAAGATGTCTGCTCTGTCTTCTGGCTGACTACTACACGGGCTCGGTGCTCAACGACCGTTACATTTTTGATGATACCGGTGCATACAAGCAGGTCTGTAATACCTTAGAATAATAACGTATAGAAGGTAAGTTCGCGCACAAAAAGTGAAGCATTTCAAATGAAGCCTAATGGAGCTTACGCCGGAACTGTTCCGTAATGTTCAAGGTACTGCACGTACGTACGCAACACTTAAAAAATAAATATGTAATTATGACGATTTGTGCGTTCAAATGGTGTCAAAATACATTTGAAAAACATAAAAAGGTTTTTAACATTACTTTTATAAGTACTTCGACTACTTATGTTAATAAAAACAAAATTTGATTTCATAATTTGTATAGCGGTGTGCGTGTGTACATGTGTAATCGTCGGAGCGCATGTAGTCGAACGTTCGAAGTACCGACACTATCCTTCTATAAGTTATTATTCTATGACTGTAACTTTATTTATGTATTTAGAAAAATTTTGTTACTGCACTTTAATTGTTGAGCAAAAGAATTGGAGGCACAGGCCCTAAATTCGTTCTGTTAATGACTCTAATATGGCCTATAGCATTTTCAATATTTTTCAGTGTAACGTTTATGTCCCTATTGTTTTATTATATGTATGGTGACGCAATAAGAATACGATTCACCACCCCCTATCTTGCCCGTGGGTGTCGTAAAAGACGACTAAGTGATATAATATGCATTTAATACATGTGCAAGAGAAGGAAAAATTTAAACAAAACCCTATACCAACCTGTCTGACCAGCATAGTATAGTAAGGTCAATTTCCCTCCTAATTTGGCGGAGGCTCGAGCCTAATAATGGAATGAATATGAGATGAAATAATGATAAACTTTATAGTCTTTTCTATATTCCTGGCGATGTGTATGCAAAATTTCAAAATGATCAGTTGAGTAGCTAAGCTGTGAAATTGAAACTAACATTCGTATTTCTAGTATTGGTTAGGATTATTCTCACAAATTAAATTATTCTTTACAGCAACCGTCTTCGGCCAATATAGAGGATTACACAAAATATATTCGTATGTTGCCGTTGAACGATGATCCGTCACTGTTTGGTCTTCACGCCAATGCGAACATCAGCTATGCAATGTTTGAGACACATTCTTGCCTTAGTAAGTTATAATTATTTCTCATGTTTCCTAGGAAAACACATGGAATAAAATAATCTATAGGAATTTCATAGCGTTTTTACTTATTTTTTTTATTATTTTCCAAAACATTGAGCTTATCTAAAATTTTCGGCTTCCATAGTCACGAGACGACTTGGTGTACACGGCCAACAAGTCATTGCCATTCAGTCATTCAAAAGATTTTTGAGTGACACTTTATTTGAGAAGGTATTAAAAAATAATACTAGGGATCAACCGTAAGCTTTTTGTATGACCAAATGACGCGAAAAAAAGAGAGGTTAAGCGACCGCTATGGCTCGGATATTGATTATATACTGTAATGCAGCAAAAGTGTGCTATAAAAAGGCTAAAGTAAGTAATGCAGCAGTCGCTTAAGCCCTTTTTCTCGCGGCCTCGACAAGACTCGAGAAGAATAAGATATAGGTATACTATAACTTTATCTAAATAAATAAACCATAAACCTATGCTGTATAAAAGTTATTGATGAAAAATAGTTGCACTGTAATACAAAAGTTTTTTCTATGTAGGCGGCATAGGAACGCCCTTTGTGGCATAACACGAGGGAGGCCTACATCCAGCAGTGGACGGCGATAGGCTGAAATGATGATGATGACAAAAGTTTCACTTTTGTCCTGTCTCTTTACGACACACTGTCTAGTTTTTTTTATTTATTTCGAGCAATTAAAAATCAAATACATTCATTTATTTCAGCTAATGTACGTCCCACTGATGGGTCGAGTCCATTCCCCAAAGAAGGGAAATTGACCTACTATACCACGCTGATCAGACGAGTTGATATAGAGTTTAATATTTTTGTATACATCAATTTTGACCTCTTCCAACAAAGAGGGATAAATACTTCACATGCCTTGCGTTGTAACAAATTGCCACACAGATTCATTACCCCGCCGCACAAACTGTCTAAGTCGGAGTGGTCCGTTTACATCATGGGGCCATCTGTGTACAACAGACTGCCTGCGGATATCGTCGATGCAACTACAATATATAGTTTTAAACGTAAATTAAAGGCCTGGTCACGGTAATATAATCTACCAGTAATCCAACTTCATACAAACGGACGAAACGCGAGCTATACCTAAGCGCCTCGATCTCGGCATGCGCTCGGCATGCAGACAGTCGCGACTGTGCTGCAGTGACGAACGAACGGTGTGTTGTTTTTTTAACAATAACTGCGCGAATTTTTCACTAAAATACATAATTATACACATATTTAATATAACAAGTAGGGTATATTGTGCTGTTTTTGGTTGCATGAATTCGTCAATAACGAATCCAGAGATAACTTTTTTTAGATTACCTGGAAACTCTGAAAGGTAAGATTATAAAATAATTTTACTTACTCTTAGGTAGGTACATAATATGTGTCGTTTTAATTTCCTTTTATCTCCCGAAAAAAAGTTGTCTGAATTAATAAATAAAGTGAATAAAGTGATTGACACGAGTGAAATAGGTAGTTTTTTTTTTTTTTTTTTTTTGTGGGTGGGCCGCGGTCGGCGCGCCTCCGCACCACTCCGTCCGGGGCGACAGAGGGGCTTAAGCGCGCAACTCCCGCAACCCACCCGAAAACCACCTCGCCTTCGTCATTGGGCCGACCACCGGAGCAGGTTTACTTGTCGTCAGTGGCCCAACGGAATACCCCCTACGCGGGGTACCCTCCCATCGACCGACGTCCCCCCCTCGGGGAGGACGTCGATCTTTCCTCACGCGGTCGGCCTCTCGGCGGGTGACGGACTAATCCCCGGTCACGTCACCCGCGGCCTCGGCTAGGGCGGCATGAGGCGCAGATAGTTGCGCCTGCGCCGCCCCAGTCGCCGGCGGCGGAATGAAATAGGTAGTTATAGGCGGTTCATGAATCATGTTACGGTACGCTTGTGTTACTACTCATAATGTGTTTTGTTTTGTTAGTTTATATAATTCAAAGTAAAGACGTGGTATTTTATTATTAATAATATATGTTTATTGTACTACGAGTATGTGTATGAATAGTACTAGAAAAAATAATTTGACCGTTTGTCTGTCACTAGATAATTTAAATTTATAGACCGATTTGTTATTTAAACATAAACATGTTTTTTTTAATTAAAACTACCAATCAAAAATCAACACGAATTCTTATTGAACACTTCCTATTCAATTCACAAAGTATTTTATTTGTTTATATAAGAAAAGTATATACAAAACTAAATGGAAACACAAAGTAGGCAAATGTAATTAAAATGCTGGAGGCGGGCAGTCTTATCACATGTTTAATTCAAGGTTACGGCCGAGATACATTACTGGATGATTATATTACCGTGGCATGGTTATTAGAACATAGTTTTTATAGTACTGACGAAGTTTATATGTTGCCTAAAATATAATGCCTACTATGTGTAACGTATTCAATAATGACATGGAAGTATTTCAAAATGCAATGTATTCAAAATTTATGCATTTTTATTAGGTAATATAATTTTCAATTACTGTAAATGTATTATTAAATTATTTTTTTTTTTCTATTATATATTATTATATTGTAATTAAAATTAAATGTAAATAGATATGGAGATCTATGTAACACAGCACTGACTTGTAACTTTGTTATAAATAAAGAATACTCTTTACTATCGAGTTTTCCTTCTCTTGGATAGATGTTATATGCGTATTATACCCACGGGTACAATAGGGGGTGGTAAATTGTATTCTTACTCTGTCACCACTTTACAAGTTCTATGATGTAATCGAATTAATTCTATTCGAGATGGGGCGTTGATACTTAGATTAATAATCTACATTGCAGCTATACTGCGAGATTTGCAACCCAAAGAGGTTGCAAGTGGTGGGGGCGCCACTATCGAAGAGGTGATTGAAACGGCAGCCAATGACATCTTGAGCACTCTGCCACGGCGTCTCGACGTACAGTATATAAGCGATACGTATGTATTTATATATTGTGAAACAAATACTGTAATACATCCCCATTCTTAACAGTTGTTTGTCAACAAGTCATGTTATGCACAATATTATATTTAGTAAGAAAAATAATTAAATATTACTTGCCGGATTTTCTCAGTAGCTGTCACGTGATGGTAATTTGTTGGATTAATTTAATTTGTGTTAATATTAACAATATGTTATTGCATTCTCGGGGTTTATGTATAATAAATGATTTGAATCTGAATGAGCATCGGAGTCTTAATCCTAATCGTAAATCTAAACCTAATTTTAATCCTAATCTCAGTCCTAATCCTAACCATAACCTAATCCGAATCCAAATCGGAATTCGAATGCTAATTCGAATTTGCGTACACATATTCGAAGTTTATATTTGGTTAATAACAGTGGGAGGGGTTATTTAAAGTGATACGCATAGGCGACCGGTGCCCAGGCTGAGAGCCCTCAGCGCTCACCCATAGTACGAGTTCAGCTGCTAAAGGCAATTGCTTACAAACGTCTGTGGCTAATAGCTATACACGAACAAAATAAAAACCGATGGGCACGTATTTGAGGCCGTACTATCGTGAGGATGCAAAATAGTTTTATTTACAAAGTGTAATATTCGTGTAAAAATCAGAAATCATTATCATTTTATTCATCATCATCATTGCTGGGCTCATCCACTGCTGGGCTCGACTTCCTCCAAAATAGGAGTGCAATTGACCTACCATACCACGCTCGTCAGACCGTTTGGTATTTTTTTTTTGTTGTGGGTTGGCTATGGTAATCGCACGCGCGGCCCATTCCATCCGGGGCGATGAAAGGACGGCGCGCGGCCCATAACCCACCCGTACTCACGTCACCTCATTGTTGGGCTGACCACCGGAGCAAGGTAACTTGTCGTCAGTGGTCGGTCCAATGGAATACTTTTTCGGGTACCCTCACCTCTCGACGTCCTGGGACGTAGGTCGCCGTGGCGCGGTCAGCCTCTCTGCAGGTGACCGACTAAATTCCCCGGTCCGATCACCCGCGGCCTCGGCCAGGACGGCATTGGGCGCATGTAATATACATATTTCTTGTGTATGCCACTGAAATCCTCCCAAACCGCTGGACGGATGTTGGTAAAATTTTTTGTGTGTATTCAAGGGTTTCGAGAATGGTTTAGATTCACAATATAGGTAGATGGCGCTGCTTTTACTTTATTTGAACAGAACAACGTCTGTTGTGTCAGCTAGTATGCTATAATTTGCAACAAACCACATTGCTTACCGTCTAGTTTAAAATCTACAATATTTTTCTCTTGCTAGTTATCCGGTGTCGTACAAGGAGTCCCTGAACACAGTGTTGATACAAGAAGCGATCAGATATAACCGTTTGTTGGCCGCCATTGATAGCTCGTTGAAGTGAGTTTACGCTTAATAATATTCTTATGATCTTATTATTTATTGCTTGTGATAAAAAAGGGTCTCTTATACATGACCCACTACTGGGACTGCGTGTGGTGACGGAATAAGAATACAATTCACCACTCCCTGTCTTACTTTTGAATGTCCTAAAAGGCTACTGAGGGATATAATATGCATATAACATCTATTCAAGAGAAAGAATACTCGTATTAAAATCCTATAAAATACTATCTGATCAGGATGGTATAGTAAAGTAAATTTGCCTCCTATTATGGAGGAGGCTCGGGCCCAGCAGTGGGACTTATACGAGGTGAAATGATGATGAAAGGATGACTGGGATCAAGTTTCAATAGGGGTGAAATTTACCTACTATATCACGCCGGTCAGACGTGTTGATATAGGCTTTTATGTCAATTTAACTATCTCTTGATTAGATGTTATATGCATAATTTATCCCTTTTTTTTTCCGCGGTCGGCGCACTCCTCGCACCGCTCCGTCCGGGGTGACAGAGGGCGTAAGCACGCACACCCGCAACCCACCCGAACACCACATCGCCTTCGTCGTTGGGCCGATGACCGGAGCAGGGTTACTTGTCATCAGTGGTCGGCCCGACGGAGTACCCCCTAGTGGGGTACCCACCCGTCGACTGACGTCCTTCCCTCGGGGAGGTCGTCGGTCTTTCCTCACGCGGTGCATAATTTATCCCTTAGTCGTCTTTTACGACAGCCACAGGTAGTGAATGGTATTCTGATTCCGCCAACATACGGCAAGCAAATTTAATTGTAATAACAATGCACAAAATTTTTCGAGATTTTATTTTTAATTGCATTTTTACAACTTAAGTGCTTTAGTCCTGTCATAACCATAAATGCTGTAAATCACGACAGACTTCTGGATAGTGAAATCAAAATTCTATCCATCGATGTCCAAAGCTGGACATAAGTTTTCTCCACCAAAAGGATAATTTAAGAATCATCTTGCTTGACAATCTGTTAGGTGAATGTAGTTGGTGTTATATACTTTCACTGGACAGCGTTACTGGATATTTTTCTGGTGATCACTCAGCTGGTTTTTAAGAGTCTCATAGGAAATCTCAATCTTCTTCTCTTCATAATCTCAATCTTGAAGGCCTCTATATAGCCCTGTCAAACTCTTCCATTTCTGTGATACCGTACTGCTGCACCTATCAGTACACATCTTATTGGAGAACTATTCAATTTTACATTTAGTCTCCTGCATTTCTTAGGAGGGAACGCATCTCCCCCAACTCTTCCTGTTTAACTTTTCTAATCAAATTTATTGCGGGGTCTCTGGGCAATTAAAATCATTACCCGGGACTGCCTGCGGGTCGAACCTTGGTTTTATCTATGAAGACCATTGTGGATCCTGGCTTACAGGAGTTACGAAGGTGGGAATGTGTAATGAGATTAGTCCCAATAAAAAAAGTCTCACAGAAAAGTAAAAAGTAGTTATATATTGCATTATCGTCGTCTATTTGATTAATGTTGGGGTAAGGATAGAAGGTCAATGCTTTAAAGAGTTATGCGCATACAGAGATCTGCTGAAAGCGCTGAAGGGTCTGGTGGTGTTATCGGAAGCTCTAGAGAATATGGGCGGGAGCCTCTCCAAGAACGTAGTACCAAGCATGTGGAGTTCCAAGGCTTACCCATCGCTGAAACCTCTAGGTAAATACAAATATTCCTCTTTTTTAATACTTACATTATCTTTATATATAAACAAGCTATTGCCCGCGACTTCGTCCGCGTAAGTCGTGTGTAATAATTTAGAGGTTGAAATAATTTTGAAAATCAGAGAACTTTCATGCTAACTTTGCAACCCCTTTTACCCCCTTAAGGGATGATTTTCGACAAAAAAAATTGCACGTGTTACATGACTTTCAATGAAGAACCTTCATACCCAATTTTATTCGAATAACTTCAAAAGCGGCAAGATTTCATACTAAATTTGCACCCCTGTTTTGGGGATGAATTTTCAAAAATCCTTTCTTAGTGCTCTCCTACGTTATAAAAGGAAACTGCAAAATTTCAAGTTTGTAACCCTTATAGTTTAGACCCTGCGTTGATATGTCAGTCAGCTTCTCCTTTTATATGTATACCTATATAGATTTCTAGTAGACGTGTATATGTCACTGAACTCCTTCTAAATGGCTGGACCGATGTTGATGATTTTTTTGTGTGTGTGTTCAAGGGGATTCGAGAATGGTTTAGATTCACAATTGGATCCGGTAGGTAGCGCTGTTGTGTTATTAGAACAGAACAAGTTCTGTTGGGTCAGCTTTTTTATATATACAGAATGTATCAGGTTATGGGGCAACTGGTTAAACGGGAGTGGTGCAATGGTGGTAGTAACGGGTGAAAAAATTTTAAGGAAAAATATTGATTCGTTAATGAATTAGAGACCTGTAAAGTTTTCAATTTTGTCATCGATTTTTCGTGTAAATCTGATGGAAATGTATAAGGTCAGTGATACTTAATCTGCGATATATTCGTACTTTGTTAAATGTTTAATAGAAATTGAATAAATCAATGATTACGTTCACATAAGCAAGACAAACTACGCTTTAAATCAGCTGATCGGCCGATGACTGTTGGCGGCACCCGTTTGTACCTACGCTGCCATTGAAGCGTTTGCGCAATTCTAGGTATAAATGAATGAAATTATACTGTCGAAGCTTTACATGCCTACATGTATCCTATCTGTGCCTACATAATACGTAACATTTAAGGCATAGACTCTTAGACACACATTTTTGAAATCACTATAACTTTAATGTTATATTGTTTTTTGTGTAATATATTAACATTCTAATTACCATCTATGACCGTTAAATTACAATATACTCAAACAGTTGCCCCATAACCTGATACACCCTGTATATACTTTAAAATAAAAATTTCTTCTTGTACTTTTTACGCAAGCGATGCCCCGAATAAAAACTAGGTGATTCAATAAAAAATAACCAACCAATAACAATTTCACTATATTAATGATTTTCTTTAGCGGCGTGGACTAAGGACCTGTCTCTCCGCGTCGTCTTCATGCGGGAGTGGGCCGACCGGGGCATCCCCAAGGTGTTCTGGATCTCAGGGTTTTACTTCCCGCAGGCATTCCTCACTGGTGCCTTACAGAACTACGCGAGAAAACACGTCATAGCCATTGATACCGTGGCTTATGCCTTCGAAGTGAGTTATACAGCAAAATTCTGATAGCCTAGTGGGTAATTAAATTGATTCCTGTAGTAACAAAGCCTCAACACCACCTCTTACTTAATGAAGAATAGAAGCTTAGTTCGCGCACAAAATTTGAGGCAGTTAAATTCAGAGTAAAAGACAGAGCCAGAAATGACTTCCTACGCCGGATCGTGACGTTGTGTACAAAGTCACTGCGTACAAGGTAACCCTATTTTATAGTGGTGTGCGTATGTACGTGTGTAATCGCTTGTACGCATGTAGTATTTTTGGTTTCACGTTTTTGATCGCTTAAGTACCGACACTATCTTTCTATATGTTCTTATTCTAAGGGTTAAAGGAATTTATTTGGTAACAACGCTGCAAGAGAATGAAATCTATAAATAAAACTGTGCCAATACTTCAGATCAGCATGGTATACAGTAAGTCACATTCACTCCTATTATGTAGGAGGCTTGAGTTCAGCAGGGGGAAGGGAAAGGGCTGAGAAAATATCGCGATTTACCGGTATAACTAGTAAAGCATGTATCCAACAACACAATTTGAAATTTGTGACTAAAACGGCGAATAGTCCGAAATCCCCAAAGGAGTTGATCGCGTGAGGGCGGCACCGCGGAGGCGTTGAGCAGGACTGGTACCCAAAGTCCACCGGTCGGCTTAGCCACGGACATCAAGGATTCAGAACTAATGGTCGGCGTAATGGCAATTGGAAGGGAATACGGAAGATTATAGGCCCTGGATGGAACGGTGTGTTCAGTCCATAGCCCAACCAATAAAAAAATAGGCCACCAAACACAATAAAACTGTCAATAATTTTTACAATGTGATCCAATTACGAGAAAGAGGTCAGCTGACGAATTTAACTCGGCTGGGCAGCGTTTGGGAAACTTAAGAAGATCTTCTCGTCCAATATTCAGCAGTGTCTGAAAACAAAGGTTTATAACCGGTGTGTGTTACCAGCGATGACTTACGGCACTGAAACGTGGTCTCTAAATTTCGGTCTCATAAAAAATCTCAAAGTCGCTCAGCGTGCCATGGAGAGGGCTATGCTCGGTATTTCTCTACGTGATAAAATCCGGAACACGGAAATCTGTAGAAGAACGGGTGTAACCGACATAGCCCGCAGAATTAGCACGTTGAAATGGCAATGGGCAGGCCACATCGCTCGTCGAACCGTTGGGGAAAAAAGGTTCTTGAGTGGCGACCACAAATTGGACGGCGCAGCGTAGGACGACTCCCCACTAGGTGGACTGACGACATTCGAAAGTCGCAGGGAACCGTTGGATGCAAGTGGCGCAGGACCGTTCCGAGTGGCATTCTTGTGGGGAGGCCTATGTCTGGCAGTGGACGTCTGTAGACTGATGGATGGATGAATAAAATGGCAGTCTGTATTGCGTCATATTGCATCGACCCCCATTGACTGCACAGATGGCGTAGTAGTTAAGACACCGACCTACCGTATCAGTGTCGTGAGTTCGAACCCACGCAGGACAACACTTTGTGCGAGTCACGAATTGTTGTTCTGAGTCTGGATGTAATTTGTGTTCGTTAATTATGTTTGTAAAGATTAGTGTAAAAGAAGGATTATTTCCTTAGTGCAGGGCGTTGTCTTTAAAAAAAAAGACCGATAAATAAGACCCCAAGTAATTGGAATAAGAGCAAAATGATGATGACTTCCGTGTGGTGACGGAGTAAGAGTACAATTCACCACCCCCTATCTTGCCCATTAGTATCGTAAATGACGACTAAGGCCTTTCATATGTATATAACTTCTACGCAAGAGGCAGAAAACTCGGGATGGAAACCTATACTAACTTGTCTGACCAATATGGCATAGTAGGTCAATTGTCCTCCTAGTGAAGAGAAGGCTCGAGTCCGGCAGTGAGACACGTATAAGCTGAGAAGATGATGATTCAGCATAATCATTGGTGACTGGTACAAAGTGGAGATCATACACATTAGATTTCTTCAAGATATAACTTAAGATATTTCTTAGTGTTTGCAGGCATTTCTAATTCTTAATTATATGTCCCTCGGGATTGTCTTCAGCCGTTAATATCCGCTCCAACAAAGAAGCCAGAAGATGGATGTTGCGTTCGGGGTCTGTACTTGGAAGGTGCAAGGTGGAACGTGGCTGATATGTCGCTCGAAGAAAGTAGACCCAAGGAACTTTATACGGGTTGGTGGTTATTCCACTTTTATCTTACTTTTTATCATTTAAAATGAACAATATTTTCTACCAGTTTTAGTAAATAATCATCGTCATCACAGCTCATATACGTTCCACTACTGGGCTCGAGCCTCCTTCATAGGAAGGAAGGGAGGAAGATTGACCTACTTTACAAAGATGATCAGGCAGGTTAGTATACCTAGGGTTTTCTTTCGAGTTTTTTTCTCTTACATAGTGGTTGTATGCACAAGATAGAGGTTGTTGGTAGATAGAAGTAGTGGAATATATTGTAAATTATATGAGCTAAGAGAGGTCCGAGCTAAGACCGCCCGAGTGGTGACGGAATACAATTCACCAATCCCTCTCTAGCCAATGGATGTTGTAAAAGACGACTACGGGATATAATACGCATATAACATTTATGCATCTATGGAAGAGAAGAAAAACTCGAAATAAAACCCCATACTAACCTGTGTGACCAGTAGGGTCAATTTTCCTCTTATTGTGAAAGAGGCTCGAGCCCAATTTTTAAAGTGAAACCCTTCAATAAGGCAACAATCCTTGTAAATCTATATTGAATTAAACTAAATAAATAAATAAAATAAATACATTATTTATTTTGAATACCAGAAATGGCGATTATATATATGAAGCCGGAACAGAGTCACAAAATACAACAGAACCAGTACGAGTGTCCTACATACAAGACCCTGCTCAGAGCCGGTACACTCTCCACAACGGGCCACTCCACAAACTACGTGATGACCATCGAGCTGACGACACATAAACCACAATCACACTGGATCAAACGTGGTGTGGCGCTCTTCTGTGCACTCGACTATTAAAGATTTGTAAAGAGTTGAAGAGATCTTGAAATGTGACATATCATGAATTCTTTTAAGTGGACCTTAGTTAGGCGCGAATGTGTGCGATGTCAGAATACTGGGCTTTTTTCATGCTCACAGGGTTATTTGCACGACAGCTTTGCCTAAAAACCAAATATTTTTTTGTCTGCCTGTTTGTTGGGGGTAGTCTTCAAAACTGTCGGACCGATTTTGATAATATTTCACTACCAGGTAGCTGTCTATATAAGGAGTAACCTAGGCTACATTTTATCCCGGTAGTCCTACGGGAATGGGAACTATGTTAATGTTGTAACTTATTTATTTTCACCAACGACCCCTAAACTTTAGATGTCACCCAAAGTAACAACTGACAATTGATGTTAAAATTTTGTCGCTATAGTAGTTGAAGTTAAATAAAGTTAAAATTTTAACTAAATGATCTAATGCGATTAATGAACCCCTAATTTTGTGTTACTAGTTTCTGCTAGCGGCTTCGGCTGCCCAAAATGTAATGTTCCAAAAGTTTAAATATTATCCCAAATGAATATATTATCGACATAAAACGTCTCATGTTAACACAGAACATTTTATGTGCTCATTCGCCCAGAGTGCCAGCTACGTCTATACCAAATTTTACCAAAATTGATCCAGCTGTTACAGCGTGACAGGTAACAAAAGTACACACAAACTTTCGCCTTTATAATATTGTAGCGTAATGTGATTTATATTGTTTTAGGTATTACCTAAAATGTAGAGGTCATGAATAAAAGTGGTTGTTAGTCTCTTATTATATTGACAGTTTAATACTTGGTGTACAAATTACATTTAATGGAGGCTTATGACAATTTAGTTCATATCTTTATATCTGCTCGAGTTATTTTCTTGTTGAATAAAAATAATGTTATTATATTGTTGTATTATTCTAAGTATCGTTCGGGAAACTTAAGAGGATCTTCTCGTCCAACATACCTCAGTGTCTGAAAACACAGGTCTACGACCAGTGTGTGTTACCAGTGATGACTTACGGCACGGAAACGTGGTCCCTAAATGTAGGCCTTATATCAAGGCTCAAAGTCGCTCAGCGTGCTATGGAGCGGGCTATGCTCGGGATTTCTCTGCGAGATAGAATCCGGAATACGGAAATCCGCAGAAGAACGGGTGTAACCGACATAGCACGAAGAATTAGCACGCTGAAGTGGCAATGGGCAGGCCACATCGCTCGACGAACCGACGACCGCTGGGGAAGAAAGGTTCTCGAGTTCTCGAGTGGCGACCACGTATCGGACGATGCAGTGTAGGACGCCCCCCCACTAGGTGGACCGATGACCTAGTGAAAGTAGCTGGGCGTCGTTGGATGCAGGCGGCACAGGACCGCACATTGTGGCGCAACATAAGGGAGGCCTACGTCCAGCAATGGACGGCTGTAGGCTGAAATGATGAAAAATTAAATGATGATGATGATTCTAAGTATTTCTACTCCGTCACCACACGGAAAATAATTTCAAATGTGACAAACATCACATATTTGAAATAAAACTATTATAATGGATTTTATCGTGTTTATTGCAGTCCACACATTTGAGTCCGCTGCTTATATTCTATATATACTCGAGAATGATGCTCAAAAGCCACAAATATTGTCGGAAAACAATTTAAAAACTACCATCTTTTGATAGCCAATTATAATATCTTAATCGATTTATGATACCCACGGGGAAAGAAGGGCTTTTCATTCTTACTCCAAAACTATTTATCGTATTAATAAATTCTGTATAGATGTGGGATTAAGAGAACTTGTGTCTATATTATTATCCTAAGGGCTTAGAACCCGAGATATAGCTTAATATTGTATCAAGTCACGTAGTAAGCAAAGGTCAATATTATTTTCGTTAAGGAAGCGGACGGAGCAAAATTATGCAAATTGCGTTTATTGGGATGCCGTTAGAATGAGATAAAGCAAAAATTTATTGTATTCAATTTGAATCCTACGAAAGCACTTAGCAATTGCAATTCCTTTAATTTTACCTTAAATTAATCCAAACATCTACCACTAATCGGAGTGAGACGGCGGTGGAAAGACCAATCAAGAAAGTCAGCGGGTATTTTTTTCACTTCTCTTGTCAAAATCCTGGACTTTTTTCATGCTCATACTGTTATTTGCACGACACCTATGCGTAAAATACAGTTTAAATTTTATTCTAAACTAGCCGACCCGGCGAACTCCGTATCACCCTTTTTGTTTTTTTTTTTGTACGCTATGGTCTAGACACATCCCGCCCTAACGGTCTGGGGCGAGGGGCGACTGATGAGTAGAGATGTGAAAAATAATCGATTATCTAAATAATAAAAATCGATTTAAAAGAAATCGATTTTTTATATTAAAATTAATCGAGTATTTGCTTTTTTGTTTAAATTTAAAATTTTCTATTATATGTATAGAAAATAAATATTACTGTCAGATTTCCTAAAAAAAAGGTCACCACAATTCTGCCAGGAAAAGTGCTCAATCGAATGTCAGTGTTCCATACTGTAATATTAGAATGTAAATATCACTCTCTGATTTCCTAAAAAAAAGGTTATCACAATCCTGTCGAGAGAAAAACTTTAAAAAAGAACTACGAATAGTAAAAAAAAATGATTATAAAAATAATCGATTAATTATAAACAATTAATCGACTTTTTGCAAAACGATTTATTTTAAAGAAAGAAAAATCAATTATTTATTAATCGATTTTTCCCCTCCAAGTCACATCCCTACTGATGAGCGGCGCGCGATCCCATATTGGAATTTTTGGCGGGCATCCGAAGTGTCATGTGGTGTTCTTGTATTATGTTCAATATCTTAGTGTTTTAACGTGTTATATTAAATAATCTTAATGGCATTTTATGTAATATATAGCGACAGAACTGCTGAGGTGTAGTGAATATGATATAAAACTGCTATACATACATACCTTTGTATTTCCACCAAAATTCTCAGAAGATACCCTTAACAGTGGCCATTACACTGTTGAGAGCGACACTTTGACTGACAGACCATTACTGACATGAAGAAACTGAGAACTTGAAAAGATAATTATAACTCGACACTGGCAAAAATGGCTCGTATTTGTAACTGATTGCCAAGACAAAAAAGAAGAAGAAGAAGAAGATCCCATAACACACCGTATTGACGATGGGGAGAGCATCGCCATTGGGCCGACCATCGGTGCGTGGCGGACCTTGACATCCGTGGCCGGCCCGGCGGTTTATCCTTTCGGGTACCGTCCCCTTTGACGCCTCGACAACATTGCAGTGTTGCCGACCAGGGCATCATCCTCACGCGGTCGGGCTCTCTGCGGGTGGCTGACTAATCCCTGGTAGATTCCCCTGCTAATTCGTACCGACTAACAATAACAACTTCTTTAATTTTATAGTTTTTTAATACTTATTCTGTTATTCGGGACGCCGGGTCAGCTAGCAAGACTAGAACAGGAAAAAGAGAGTTAATAAGTCACCAATTACATTATGTCAAAAAATAAAAAATGTATACATATATATAAAATTTTGTGTTTGTCATCAATATTACATATATTGATGACAAACACAAAATTTTATATATATGTATAAAAGGTACTAATGTCACTCAATTGTTTTGCCTTCCCGTAAGTGAAACCTTTCCACTAACACTTGAACTTTATTGTATGGTATTAAAGTTCAAATTCATTTTTAAGTATTATTACGATCGTTTGTATGGGAGTATAGAAAGGTGTTGCTTTTAGACCTTTTTAGGCAGTTTTTGAATTTTTATTTCTGCGCAAAAACCATCCTTATACTTGAAGAAATATTCTAAAAAAAGAATTAGCGAAATCGGACCAGCCATTCTGAAGTTATATGCGCGTACATTTGTATATATAAGACTAGCAACCCGGCTTCGCTACGCTTCGGTTTCAGTCGCTTTACCCGTGGCGTAGCTCCCGTTCCTGTGGGAATACCGGAATAAAATATAGCCTATGTTACTCCCTAATATTATAGCTTTACATTAGTGAAAGAATTTTTGAAATCGGTTCGGTGGTTTAAGCGTGAAAGCGTTACAAACAAACAAACAAACAAACATCCTTACTTTCGCATTTATAATATTAGTATGGATTAATAACATTTTCAGATTTCCTAATAAAAAAGTTCATCACATATTTACTCTCCAGAGGTCCTAAAACAAAGCTCCCGTAGAAAAAAGATCGATAGATCGATTAATCGGAAATCGATCCTTCAGACCTCGATTTTCTTGTGAAACGATTCTTTGGATGACGATTCAAATCGGTCTTTTACAGAAAGATTGCCCATCTCCATTGTATCTCGCAGAGGCTACCGCCTTCTTGTCCCTCATGACCACCCGCCACATCATAGGTACATGCGCGCGCAATCATCATTCATCAGCATTTCAGCTTATATACGTCCCACTGTTGGGCCCCAGCCTCCTCCACAGTAGAAAAGAAATTGACCTTGTATAGTAAGGTCAGACAGGCTGATATAGGGTTTTATTTCGAGTTTTCCTTCTCTTGCATAGATGTTATATGCGTATCATATCCCTTAGTCGTCTTTTACGATATCCACGGGCAGGATAGGGAGAAAATACTTAATACTTATTTGGCTACAACACTAATACTTACATTTTTAATATCGCGATATCTTTTGAATGAAATGTCCAAATTTAATGATTCAAAAAGTTCTGGAAAGGTATTGAATACATCTTAAATATAAAGTAATTTATTCGGATAAGGATTAATACCAAGGTACAAAATAAAGAATTTTAAGCGACGGCATTTTAATTATTTAAAAAAATAAAAGAAAAACACTTATTGTGAGATAACTATAATAGTTAGACATATAGTGTAGCGATATTTTTTGTAGGAAATTATATTCTCTGCAAAGTTGTAGTACATTATTTTGTTCTATAATCAATAGTTTTCGCAGCACACGCGATATAAAGATTTTTTCGGGTCATTTTTTTACACCTTGGATTACATTATTGGACTTTTAGTATGGATCCCGAATTTTATGAAAATATAATATAGCCTTCCTTGATAAATGGATTATCCAACACTAAAAAAAATTTTCAAATCGGACCAGCGGTTTCTGAGATTAGCGCGTTCAAACAAACAAACAATCTCTTCAGCTTTATAATATTAGTATAGATTTAATAAATCTATTCTTAAATTTTATTCTAAATTTAAAAAATCTATGACATTTGATCGTTCGACGTTCAATTGTTTTTACACTCGGCTTTTGAAGTGAACATGGATACGACGAAAATCAGAGCAATTTTCGAATAACAGTGCCGAATTTAGAATGTTATAGTTTTCGTTTGAAAGAAGTTTCACTATGATATCTGACACCATGCAGGTTTAATTTTAATTCAAAGTGGCTAGAACGTTAAAACGGCAATTTCATATTTAAACCCCTATTATATTCAAAATTTTAGTGTCAAAATCACTATTATATTTGCCCGTTCCCGCTTTAATACCGCCGCCAGTAATTCCTCTCGTGTACCATAGAATATAAAATCACAAGTCGCAGATCAATTTAGTTCATCTAATTTGTAATCTCATATATATTCTACCCACGTTCCTTTACGTTAATAACTGTATAATTTTGGTTATGAAACTCGGGTATAATTTACAATATTCATACTAGTTCAAGTTGCTTTTAACTTAGTCGCCATTTTGAATTTAATTTATTATCAAAGACTTAGAATAATAACGTATAGAAGGTAAGTTCGCGCACAAAAAGTGAAGCATTTCAATTGGAGCCTAATGGAGCTTACGCCGGAACCGTTCCGTAATGTACAAGTCATTGTACTGCACGTACGTACGCAACTCTTAAAAAATAAATAGGTAATTATGGTTTGTGCATTCAAATGGTGTCAAAACACATTTGAAAAACTTAAAAAGATTTTTAACATTACTTTTAAAAGTATTTCAACGATTTATGTTAATAAAAACAAAATTTGATTTCATAATTTGTATAGTGGTTTGCGTGTGACGTCTGCGCGCCATTAGTATTTTTAGATTCAAATTTTGAAAGTTCGAAGTATTGACACTATCCTTCTATGCGTTATTATTCTAAGATCAAAGACTTAGTAATTTGTCCCGTGGGTAACGCGGTCAGAATACAACTCACCAATCTCCTCTTTTGCCTGTGGGTGTCGCAAAAGACGACTAAGGGCAATAATATGCATATAACATCTATGCAAGGGATGGAAAACTCTAAACAAAACCCTATGGTAATACGCCAATACAGCATTTTTTTTTTGGGTGGGCTATCGCTAGCGCGCGACCTTATAGAATATTACCCTATAGAAATTCTGTATTGGCATACATCATAGGGTTTTGTTTTGATTTTTGAAGAAACCTGTATAAAAATGACCCAGAAACCTAAGTGAGGGGACCTAAAACGAGGGGATGCATGGCTAATGGGTTATCCTATACCAGCCGAACTACTATGCCCAGCACCTCTGCTGCGTCAGAGCAGGGCTGGAAAACGGCTGAGCGCAGCAGGCAAAGTCACGACCAGAGAAGAAGAGCGGATGCTAAACGCGCCACTGAAGTCTAAACCGAAGAGAAGGCTAAGGTCACGCAGTAGGTTACGGTCTATAGCGTTTACTTCTCCCAAAGCAGAAGTGTGACTTGACTGATCTGAGAGCCTCCCTCACTGTCTTTGGAGCCTCGATACGGCAATAGGTAACGCACCAAGTCTTCGTGCTAGGAGATTTCAACGCCAAGTCTATGGCGTAGGGGTCTCTCGGAACGGACGACCAAAGCGGGCAGTGGCACTAGGCCTCTGCTGATAAGGATTTTCATCTGGTAAGCAAATAACCGAAGTTCGCATTTAATAGGGATCCTTTACCATATTTTTTTTTTTTTGTTTTATGAGATAAATTTAGAATCCTGAATAAACAAACTTTATGTTTATAGGTCATCAAACAAACTTTTTACTATTATATACTGATATTAGGTATTACCACCGAAAGGCTTTATACATGATCTAACAACACCCTATTTATTATACTCCATAAAATGGAATGGAATCTCTCTTTCCAACTCCTCTTTAATCTTTTCTAATTAAATTTGTTGCGGGTCCCAAGACAATTAAAATCATATCCCAGGACTGCCTGAGGGTCAAACCTTGGTGTCATTTATGGAGACCATTGTGGATCCTGGCTTACAGGAGTTACAATGGTGGGAATGTGTGGTGGGATTAGTCCCAAAAAAAAAATACACCATAAAACGTATATTTTTATTTTAGACGGCGTTGAATATTATTTTAAAGCGCCTGCTTTTGCCTTCCACTGTTGGCTATAGGCCTCCAGTATGCTTGGACACAAAGTGCGGTCCTGTGCCGCGCGCAAACCGTTTTTGTCTGCCTGTTTGTTCTTCTATACAATCTTCCATACGGCTGGATCGATTTTAATAATATGTGTATAACTTCTAAATACCTGTCTATATAAGGAGTAACTTTTATATTATTATGCAGTTTTTCCTCTCAAGATACCCCTTTAAAATTTTAGACTGCAGTCGCGTATTGTTTTAGAAGATATTGGTGCCTTAAAACACAGGAGGAAGGTGACTGAAATCGAAGCGAGCGAATTGCTAGTTCATTATATTATATATTGGGTCTTTACATATGAAATTAGCGTTTTGTCGTACTGACTTTGATCTGAAATATCTCCTCTTTGGTTAAGAATTCCAAATTCAAATTTATAAATTCATTTAGCTGGTACATTTGAGTTTTGAAAACAGTCATTCATTTGTTTTTTTCCTCATTATTTTTTTTTTCTTTGGCGTCGCTTATTACCGCACAATGGAAAACATAAAATATCAGTATATTTACGAGTAAGAGTTCTACCGTGGCAATAGTGCTGCAGAAACAGCTCGAAGGATTAATGATGTATACGGCGCTGGTATCGCAAAAGAAAGCACGTTACGATTTTGGTTTCAACGTTTTCGTTCTGGAAATTTCAACCTTCAGATCCAACCCCCGTGGACGGCCGGAGACCAAAGTGGAAAATGAAGAATTAAAGGCTACTGTGGACGCGGATCTATCACAAAGCACTTCAGAGATAGCTGCAGGCTTCTAGGTAAATGACAAAACTGTATTAATCCACTTGAAGCAAATCGAGAAAGTAAAAAACATTGAACGATGGGTAGTACCTCATGAATTGAGTGAATTGAACTTGCAAACACGCAGTGGCGTAGCAAGGGGGGGGCGGAGAGGCGGACCGCCCCGGGCGCCACTATTAGAAGGGCGGCAAAATTGGAAGAAAAATATTTTGTGCGGACACTTTTTTATTCGGGGGGGTTGGTGAATTACGGTCGGCGCACTCCTCGCACCACTCCGTCCAGGGCGCCATAGGGGCATAAGCACGCACACCCGTAACCCATGACCGTGACGGACTAAATCCCCGGTCCAGTCACCCGCGGCCTCGACTGGGGCGACATGAGGCGCAGGTAGTCGCGCCTACGCCGCCCCAGTTTACCGGCGGCGGTTCACGTCGTTGAGGAGACGCTCCTCGCGCACGCACTCCGCCGCCCCCTTCCGCGAGACTACTGCCTCGCAAAGGCTGAGACCGCGTCTCAGTTCACCTAGCACCGAGCACAAACTCACAAACCTCGAGCGTATGCTGCGCCGTGTCCTCGTCGCAATCGCAGTAGTGGCAGGACGGTGTATTCTCCCATCTACCGACCGTGTACAGGTATTTGGCGATGCATCCCTGCCCCGTCAAAACCTGCACCAGTCGGAAGGAGAGCACCCCGTGCCGCCGTTTTAACCACTGCATCAACACCGGCTGGAAGGCCTCCATGGTCCGCACACTGAACCGAGGCCTCTCCAGCCGGACTGCTCAACGGGTAATGACGTCTCAGCGGGTGTCGACGCGCCAGGCGCTGAGCTCCCTCAAAGAGATCACACCGCCCTCCACTCGCACCCCCGACACCCGCCGATACAAACCGGCGAGCATTTAAGCCTCCAGGTCCCACGGGGGAGGCCCGGCCAACAGGTACGCTGCCTCCGTCGACACCGTGCGGTATCCACGTATGGCCCTGACCACCAGGGCCCTTTGTGGTCTCCACAGTAGAGCCCTGAGTCGGACGATCAGCTACCCCGTCCACACCGGCGCGCCATACAGGGCCATCGACCAGATGACCCTCGCGTACAGCAGTCGACACGTAGTGCTCGGTCCGCCCACGTTCGGCATATGCCACGATACGGCGGACGCCGCGCCGATGAGCCGTAGAGCTTGCCTGCAGAAATGCTCTCGGAACCACCAATACCCTTCGAACACCAGGCCCAAATACTTCATATGCGCCTGGATGCTGATATCAACCGAATTGGCGGTGATCGAGACGTCGATGGGAGGGCCCATGCGGGGCCTTTGGAACAGGATGGCCTCTATCTTGTCCAGGGCTATCCTCAACCCCAACGTCCCGATCCGCCTGACGATCTCTTTGGTGCCTAGAGTCGCCAGGCTTGCCGCCTCCTCTAGCGTCCCACCGCGGGCTGTGACGAGCCCGACAATTCACGCCCAACCCGGGCGGGAGGCTCCCCCTCCAACGCCCAGTCGTACTCGATGTTACTAAATTATTGTGGTCGGCCCAACAACGAAGGCGACGTGCACGTGGGTGGGTTGCGGGTGTGCGTGCTTACGTCCCTCTGTCGCCCCGGACGGAGTGGTGCGAGGAGCGCGCCGACCGCAACCCACCCGAACAAAAAAAAAAAAAAATAGTGTAAATTATTAAAGTTCACACAGCCATGTTACTTACACATGTACTTACATAGTTTTGAAATAAATATTTTTCACTCAATTCTTTCATTTCGTTACGTTTTTTCTTACCAACACCAACAATTATTATCTTTACGATGTCAAAAGGGCGGCAAATTATAACGCCGCCCCCGGCGACAGTGACACGCTACGCCACTGCAAACACTCGTCGACTGCTGTGTTACTTTGCTCAACTGACACAATAATGAAGGGATTTTAAATCGAATCATCACTTGTGATGAAAAATGGATACTGTACGATAATCGGAAGCGCTCGTCGCAATGGCTGAACCCTGTAGACCCAGCGAAATCCTGCAGTAAATGAAAATTAACTCAGAAAAAGTTACTTGTGAGTATTTGGTGGGCTTTGGCGCTGGTGTCGTTCACTGCAGCTTTTTAAAATCTGGCCAAATGATTACGGCAGATATCTATTATCAGCAACTGCAAACTATGAAGGAAGGACTAGCTGCTAAACAACCGAGATTGGTTAATCGCTCTAGGCCGCTGCTGTTTCACGACAACGCAAGACCGCACACTGCACAACAAACAACCACTAAGTTAAATGCATGGGCGTACCCAGGAAAGGGCAGGGGGGGCAGCTGCCCCCCCCTGGATAATGTTGACGTCCCTACTAACTATTTATCTTATTAGTACTTTTATCGATAAATATTAAGAAAACGAATTTTGCCATTAGTTTGCAATACAATATTTTTACAACTAAAAATTACGCAACGCGTTCGTTAGATACCTATAACAGAAACAGTCAAATCGTTTTGCTGAAGACCCTCGAAAGTTACTTTTAAAATAGCCATTGTATAAGTACCTAGTTAAAGAATTTATATTAAAACATATCTGTTTTAATTTAAGTTTTTTTATTTTTTACTAGTTATTGCCCGCGACTTCGTCCGCGTAGAAATCATGTGTGCCAGAGGCAATCACGGATAACTGTATAGTGTGTTCAGGATTCTACAGGCTCACTGTTGCTCTTGATGATTTAATGCCAACCTGGTATATCAGAGAGGCGCTATTATCAGGGGGTGCTTCTATACCTTAGGCGGCTGACTCCAGACTAATTGAAGTGGCGCAGTGGCCCCTACGTGAAGCGCGCAGCAGACTTTGTGCTAACCCCTACGTTGTACTGCTCCCCGTTCCGTACTTGCGGGTGATTGTATGGTACATTAGCTGAAGCTGGTCCCTTTACGGGCTGGGCTTAATTTAAATAAGCGATATGTTTGTCCATACTCGTTATCAAGGTGGTGATTCGATGAGTCACGATGCCGCCTAGAGTAGCCCCATATAAAACGAATGATTTGCTGTTTCATAGACCCTGTTGCTATACACCTGTTGGCACAGCAATCATCGGTGATTTAGTTTTTTTTTCACTCGGTCGAGGACCAAATGAACTATTTGGGTTTAGTTATCGACGGGCAAAGGTAATTCAGGAACATTTTTATAAAATCACTAACCGCCTCGTTAACGCGGTGTTAAATGTTGTCGTCGGTACGGGAGACTGGTTAGATCAATGGCCCTGTACGGTACACCTGTGTGAGCGAGTTCTGACCACTTGGTACACTTGTCTTGAAATTTTCTTCTGGCACTCGCCATGGTGTTCAGAGCTAATCACGGATACCGCGCCATGTCGATCGAGCTAGCGTGCGCTTTAGCCAGAACACTCCCGTGGGACTTAAGGGCGGCAATACATGAAGCCCTCCCACAATTGTAATTCCAGCTAGGACACAGTAGACATACTTATGAGGTCTGAGTTGCCTGGTTAGAGCAGGGCTGTGAATTTATCGCAAGCATCACTGTCGAAGCTACCGACCATCACTTAGATCATAGTCGATGCGGGCAGCTAGCACCCTCTCCAGTAGCTTGCCCGCATCGTCGAGCAGCACTATGGGCCTGTAGGCCGAGGCTGACTGTGGAGACCGTCCCGGCTTCGGCAGGAGCACCAGCCTCCCCTCCTTCCAGCACCCAAGGAACCGTCCGGACGCCAAACACGCGTCGAACAGCTTCCTGAGGCGGGGACCCAGGTGGTCGAGGACCAGGGCCAGCACACGGTTGGGAACACCGTCGGGCCCGGGGACGGGGGATTTGCCGCGCATACGCGCTACCGCTACCTCCATCTCGGGTTCCGTAATGGGCGGAACACTGTCATCGTCGCCCGGTCAGTGTCTGGCGAAGCCATAACCGGGGGCGTGTGTTCCGCCCGCCGTAGGAGCAGGTCCTTGACGACTCGGGTGAGAAGGCCGGGCTGGAGAGTCTCGATTCGAGGTGTTGTGAAGCTTACTCATCGCCGCACGATAGGGGTAACCCCAGGGGTCACGGTCGCCGGCGACTGGGGGGGCGCAGGCGCGACTACCTGTGCGTCATGCTGGCCTAGCCGAGGCCGCGGGTGAAGTGACCGCGGAGTTAGTCCGTCACCCGCCGAGAGGCCGATCGCGTGAGGAAAGACCGACGTCCTCCTCGAGGGGGGGACGTCGGTCGATGGGAGGGTACCCCAAATAGGGGGTATTCCGACGGGCCAACCACTGATGACAAGTAACCCTGCTCCGGTGGTCGGCCCAACGAGGAAGGCGACGTAACACCTATTTCATGGTTTTCAATGAAGAACCTTCGTACTGAATTTCATTGGAATAAGTTCAAAAGCGGCAAATTTTCATACTAATTTTGTTTGACCCCCTTAAGAGATGAATTTTCGGTCGATGGCCCTGTTCCAGTCGATGGCCCTGTACGGCGCACCGGTGTGGGCGGGGTCCATGACCGCCCGACTTAGGGCCCTTCTGTGGCGACCACAGAGGGTCACGGCGGTCAGGGCCATCCGCGGATACCGCACGGTGGCGACGGAGGCAGCGTGCCTATTGGCCGGGACTCCCCCGTGGGACCTGGAGGCGGAGATGCTCGCCGAACTATATCGGCGGGTGACGGGGGTGCGAGCGGAGGGCGGTGTGGTCTCGTTAAGGGATCTCACCGCCTGGCGCGTCGACGCCCGCCGAGACGTCATCGCCCGTTGGGCAGTCCGGCTGGAGAGGCCTCGGTTCGGGGTGCGAACCGTGGAGGCCTTCCGGCCGGTGCTGATGCAGTGGTTGGAGAGGCGGCACGGGGTGCTCTCCTTCCGACTGGTGCAGATTTTGACGGGGCATGGGTGCTTCGCCAAATACCTGCACAAGGTCGTTAGGAGGGAGCGTACACCGTCCTGCCACCACTGCGATTGCGACGAGGACACGGCGCGCCATACGCTCGAGGCCTGCGGGGCTTGGGCAGTGCAGCGCTGTGAACTCGTCGCAATCATCGGTACGGACCTGACGCTGCCGGCTATCGCTAGGGCGATGGTCGACAGCGTCGGGAATTGGGACGCGGTCGCAGCCTTCTGCGAGACAGTGATCTCGCGGAAGGAGGCGGCGGATCGCCTACGTGAGGAGCGCAGCCTTGATGAGGAGATCCGCCGCCGGCGACTGGGGCGGCGCAGGCGCAACTATCTGCGCCTCATGCCGCCCTAGCCGAGGCCGCGAGCCATCAACAATATTTATTGATAATGCACCCTATCACTCTCGCCAAATTAATAAAATGCCAACAAAAAACACGAGATTATAAACTGGCTTCGTGATAATGAGGAAGATGTGGACGAATCCCTACTAAAAGTAGAATTACTTAAAATATTAAAAAGTAAAAAGCAGCCAAAACGATATGTCATCGACGAAATGACAGCAGAATATGGGCATTTTGTAATCAGAATTCCTCCGTACCACTGTCAATATAATCCAATTGAAATGATCTGGGCACAAGTCAAAGGACACACCGCAAGAAACAATACAACTCCTCCTTTCACAGCAAATAAAATGCTTGAACTTTTAAAAAACGCGTTTTAAAAATGACGTACAACAAAAAAATGGCCCCCAGTCACGGCGGCTCTACTCCCTACGGGCTCATTTTGGTGGCGGGCCCAGTAGTGGTGGAGCGGGGGGTGCGAGGAATCTCCGGCAGCGATCCGGCTACCAACAAAAACGACCCTTGGCCCTGGTAACACACAACATTCGGACACTCAGGACTGACTAGAGGGTCATCGAGCTGGAAGAGGAATTGAGCAAAATCCGCTGGGACATTGTAGGATTATCAGAAGTGCGAAGAGAGGGCAAGGGCACGATAATCCTCCAGTCTGGCAACTTGCTCTTCTACCGGGAGGGCGATCACCCGTCCCAAGGTGATATAGGGTTTATCGTTTGTAAGTCTCTCATAGACAACGTGGAGAGGATCGAGAGTGTGTCGACAAGGGTAGCGTATCTTATACTCAGAATTACCAAGAGGTATTCGCTGAAGGTTATACAGGTATACGCACCGACCTCGACATACTCCGACGACGAGGTGGAGGCATTTTACGAGGACATCTCGAAAGCCATACACGCGTCCAAAACCCACTTCACGGTGGTTATGGGAGACTTTAACGCGAAACTAGGCAAAGGGAGTGATGATGAGTTGAGAGTGGGGAAACATGGATATGGACCGAGAAACCAGAGGGGCCAGAAACTGGCTGATTTTCTGGAGAAGGAAAGCCTCTTTATGATGAATTCCTTCTTCAGGAAGCAGCCACAAAGGAAATGGACCTGGATTAGCCCCGATGGTTCAACAAAAAACGAGATAGACTTCATCTTGTCAGACAAACGACAGATATTCAATGATGTCTCAGTGATCAGCAGAATTAAAACTGGGAGCGATCACCGGATGGTACGAGGCACATTGAATATCCATACAAAAGTCGAGCGGTCACGCTTGATGAAGTCTACACTCCGACCTACATCTGTCCAATACCAGAACCTCGAAAACTTTCAACTCGAACTACATAATCGCTTCCAATGTCTGGACGAGTGCGAATCTCCGAACGATATGAACAACAGGTTCGTGGAAACTGTCCACGCGGTTGGGTCGAAATTTTTCAAGGCTCACCGCGTTAATAGACCTAAAAAACTTTCTGACCAGACTCTCGAGCTCATGGAGAGGAGAAAAGAGATGACGGTGCAGTCTGCAGCCGATTGGTCCAAACATAGGCAGCTAAATAGACAGATCTCCAGGTCTGTGCGTCGCGATATTCGCCGATTTAATACGTTCCGTATTAAAGAAGCGATAGAGCGGAATCGTGGCTCGAAAGTGTTCGCACAAGATCTGTCTATTGGGAAAAGCCAAATGACTAAGCTGAAGACCGATGACGGCACTGTCATTTCATCCCAAAGTGAGATCTTGGGAGAGGTCGAAAGGTTCTATGGACAGTTATACAAATCATCCCGAAATCCTGTTGTCGGCTTGGTCCAAGATCCCAGATCCAAACTAACTCGGCACTATACCGAAGAAATCCCGGACATCAGCTTGTACGAGATCAGAATGGCTCTCAAACAACTACGTAACGGTAAGGCACCGGGAGATGACGGAATTACGGCAGAGCCTTTGAAGGCGGGCGCCAAGCCGGTATTAATAGCCCTTCAGAAGCTATTTAATTCCGTTATCCTCGGGGGCGACGTTCCAGAGTCGTGGACCAGGAGTGTGGTGGTGCTGTTCTTCAAGAAGGGTGACAAAGCTCTTTTAAAGAACTACAGACCCATCTCACTCCTGAGCCATGTTTATAAGTTGTTTTCGAGGGTTATTACCAATCGACTCACGCGCAAGCTCGATGACTTCCAGCCTCCCGAACAAGCCGGCTTCCGAAAAGGCTATAGCACCGTAGACCATATCCTCACGCTTCGGCAGATTATACAAAAGACCGAGGAGTATAATCGGCCCCTGTGCTTAGCGTTTGTGGACTATGAGAAAGCCTTTGATTCAGTCGAAACTTGGGCGGTGCTGCAGTCCCTTCAGCGGTGCCAAATCGACCATCGCTATATCGAAGTGCTGAAGTGTTTGTATAGGAACGCCACAATGTCAGTCCGTATCCGGGATAAGAGTACGAAACCGATCCAGTTGCAGAAAGGCATGAGACAGGGAGATGTCATCTCTCCGAAACTGTTCAACACTGCACTGGAAGATGTCTTCAAGTTCTTAGACTGGACTGGACTCGGCATCAACATTAACGGCGAATACATCACCCACCTTCGATTCGCAGACGATATCGTCGTTATGGCAGAATCCATGGAGGACCTTGGCACTATGCTCAATGATCTCAGCAGGGTATCCCAACTAGTGGGTCTACGAATGAACATGGACAAGACGAAAGTCATGTCAAATACCCATGTCATTCCTGTACCGGTCCTAGTTGGCAATGCGATTCTCGAAGTTGTCAATCACTATGTTTACCTAGGACAAACAGTCCAGTTAGGTAGATCTAATTTCGAGAAAGAGATCAGCCGACGAATCCAACTCGGTTGGGCAGCGTTCGGGAAACTTAAGAGGATCTTCTCGTCCAACATACCTCAGTGTCTGAAAACACAGGTCTACGACCAGTGTGTGTTACCAGTGATGACTTACGGCACGGAAACGTGGTCCCTAAATGTAGGCCTCATATCAAGGCTCAAAGTCGCTCAGCGTGCTATGGAACGGGCTATGCTCGGGATTTCTCTGCGAGATAGAATCCGGAATACAGAAATCCGCAGAAGAACGGGTGTAACCGACATAGCACGAAGAATTAGCACGCTGAAGTGGCAATGGGCAGGCCACATCGCTCGACGAACCGACAACCGCTGGGGACGAAAGGTTCTCGAGTGGCGACCACGTATCGGACGACGCAGTGTAGGACGCCCCCCTACTAGGTGGACCGACGACCTAGTGAAAGTTGCTGGGCGTCGTTGGATGCAGGCGGCACAGGACCGCACATTGTGGCGCAATATGAGGGAGGCCTACGTCCAGCAGTGGACGGCAATAGGCTGAAATGATGATGATGATGATGATTTAAAAAACGCATGTGCTAGTGTGACGCCTGAAAACTGGGCGAGTGTCGTCAACAAGACAAAAAATATAATATTCTCTGATTGGGATCGGGAAATTGAATTTGACAACATACCTACACAAGAGTTAATAATAAACACTGCAGATGATTCAAGCGACGATTCGAGTTCGTATGAAGAATCCGACGATTCGTTATAATAAAATAATATTAAAATATTTTGGTTGTTTTATTTCATGTTATAGGTATGATGAGAAGATTTTATATCTCCCCGATACAATTTTAACGTGTTGTCTATTACATAAATTCAAAACTCAGTTGTCAGCTGACTTAACTGCAAATAAGTGTAATCGATTATTTTCGATTCATTAGTTTGCACCGAATAGTTTTGATCCTGTCACTAGATGCGATAGAACGTAACTTTTTTTTATAACGGAAATGAATTATCACTTAAATTTTATGAATAGAGCTATTTACGGCATATTAATGTATTTAGTGGGTAATAATTAAGATATATAAATATCATTGGGCAGTTTATATATTTCTCTGTTCACTCGTTTCAAAGTTAATAATTGCGTATAATGAAACAGTTACGTCCTAAAGCATGTGTCAAAAGTAAAATAAATGGTTGGAACGAGTATAGCTTATAAAAAATCTGATTTGCCCCCCCCTGACCCAGAACCTGGGTACGCCCATGGTTAGATGAGCTACAATTGGATTGCCTGTGACATCCACCGTACTCTCCGGACCTTGGTCCTACAGATTATATTTTTTTCCGGAATTTGGACAACTTCTTACAAGGAAAAAAATTGAACTCCGATGCAGTAGTCCAAACCGTCTTCAAAGAATTTATTGATTCTCGCCCCCCATGTTTTTTTTAGTAAAGGGATCAATAAACTACCTATGAGATTGCAAAAGTGTATAGATAACAACGGTGCATACTTTGATTAATTAAAAATATTTTACAAAAAAAATTCACTATATTCCTCCCGTACAAAACGCTAATTTCATATGAAAGGACCTAATATATATATATATATATATATATATATATATATATATATATATATATATATATATATATATATATATATATATATATATATATATATATATATATATATATATATATATATATATATATATATATATATATATATATATATATATATCCCCTTCAAAACATGGATTATTTCCTTAGTTGTAGTGTGTTGTCTTTTTATTAAAAAAAATAGTAGGTATATTTTCTGTTGTAAAAGCTACAAGCTCTAAACGGTTCTCTTGACCTTTCGAGCCTTTATGTTGTATATTAAATTTAATAGTCTTGTGCAAACGATAAGAGACTTCCTTTAAATGGAATTCTTCACGCTAGGTATAGTGGCATGATTCGATAATAGTGATTCATTATTATCATCATTTCAGCCCATTAACGTCCCACTGTTGGGCTTCGGCTTCGTCCATTATGTGATTGATGATGACACACTTGTGATTTCATTTCGAGGTGTTGTCTACATGTAAAAAAAAACAAAAAACCCTTTACCAACACGTCTGACCAGCGTGGTATAGTAGTTCTGAACTCTGAACTCTCTCACTAGAGGGAAGGAAGAAAGGAATGGCACATTTGATAAGAAAACCTTTAGAGGATGCCTCGATCAGAGGTGACGTGTCGAATAACTATTCGAAGTGGAACATTGTAAGTTGAAGTTCATGTTGAAGTAAGAAGAATTCGTTATCTTCTATTCTATCTCGGATATATTATATAATTATGCATATAGCACGGCTATGGAACGGGCTCGGGATTTCTCTGCGAGATAGAATCCGAAATACGGAAATCCGCAGAAGAATAGGTGTAACCGACATAGCACGAAAAATTAGCACGCTGAAGTGGCGATGGGCAGGTCACATCGCTCTACGAACTGACAACCGCTGGGGAAGAAAGGTTCTCGAGTGGCGACCACGTATCGGACGACGCAGTATAGGACGAAACTACGCGGACCGACGGCTGGGTGTCATTGGATGCAGGCGGCACAGGACCGCACTTCGTGGCGTAACATGAGGTAGGCCTACGTCCAGCAGTGTACGGTGAAAGGTTGAAATGATGATGAATGATGATATATTCTTTAGTTATATTTTACGATACCCACGGGTAAGACGGGTGAAATGTATTCTTACTCCGTCCGCGTACGAGAAAGATATATAAATAACGGACACAAATGATACACACAAATTTTTGTACTGCTTGGGAACCAAACCGCGACACATAATATGGGAATCGATATGTAGGGACACGAAAAATATATATATATATATATATATATATATATATATATATATATATATATATATATATATATATATAAGTATATAAATAGGTATCGAGTACTTTCCTTTCGATACCGATACTTTTGTACTCGATACTTTACATTCGATACTTTTACTCAATGAATACTTTTTGGCAGGTATCGTATCGAATAAATAGTAGAGTATCCATGTGAAACTCAAGCTTACAGCTTATATTTATGGTAACGCCATCTAGTTCAAACGTAATGAACCTTCTAAAAGGTGGCTCGCATTATTTTAATCCGTTCAGAGACGATCAAAATTTGTAAAAAAAAGCTCATCACGACAGACACCAGGAAAAGTACTCTGTACTCGATACTTTGGAGTATCGATACTTTTGTTTCGATACTTTATTGAGTACGATACTTTTTCTTCGATACTACTAATGAGTACAGCATCGATACTTTCTGTTCAATATCGTGTCCCTATCGATATGCAAGTCATATATTTCTGTTATATATTCTGTCTAGACAATCAAGGACTTTGAAACAATGAATAACTTAGTGTAAAAATAATAATAACATAATTACCTAGCATACTAATAAAGCTACAAGTAAACAATAATAAATATTAAATAAAATTATTTATTCAGACTGTTTCTACTTGTGAACACACAAAGGTGCTATAACAAAATAAATTTGATTAGATCGCTTTGAAATTAGCAATTCAAACGAATATACAATTGACAAAGTTTGCGAAACATGTTTTTTTATTTGATTAAGAGGACACTGGACCATACTTAGTGACGAAACATGAAGAAAGCCTATTTTTTTTTTGGAGTGGGCCGTGGTCGTCGCATCTCTCGCACCACTCCGTCCGGAGCAACAGAGGGGCGTAATCACACACAACCGCAACCCAACCGAACACCACGTCGCCTTCGTCGTTGGGCCGACCACCGGAGCAGGGTTACTTGTCATCAGTGGTCGACCCAACGGAATACCCACTATTTGGGGTACCCTCTCATCGACAGACGTCCCCCCCCCCCCCTCGGGGAGGACGTCGGTCTTTCCTCACGCGGAAGAAGACCTATGTCTAGTAGTGTGAGTGTGTGGATGGATACAGTGTACATGCGCGCGCGTGTATGTTTGTATACATTATCATTATCATTTCAGCTCATCACGTCCCACTGCTGGGCTCAAGCCTCCTCCACAATAGGAGGGCAATTGACCATACTATATCCTGCTGGTCACAGGGCAGATAGGTTGGTATAGGATTTTATTTCGAGTTTGCCTTCTCTTACATCAATGTTAAATGCGTATTATAACCCGTAGTCGTCTTATACGAGATCTACGGACAGGATAGTGAGTGGTGAATTGTATTCTTATTCCGTCGCCACGCGGACCATGTATGCGTGCCTGCATATAAAAAGCGAAAAATATATGTTTAAAAACACTGAAAAAGAGAATTTGATAAATCGAACAATCATGGGATGCTCGATAAATTAATTCTCGAAAGTATTCGATCTGCACGATAATGGACACCTTTCGCTTTTTATTTTTAATTACTTTTTTAGTTTAATATAGCTGAAGGGGACGCCACGGATTTCACCGATGTGCAAGCGGTGAAGAATTACGTAATGACTTGTTGGCGCCAAAAAAACACTAATGTGATGAGAAGAGAGAGGTAGCTATTTATATAGGGAGTAAATTCGGCTATATTTTATACCGGTATTGCCACGGGAACGGGAACTACCCGGGTAAGATGACTGAAACCGAAGCGAAGCGAGAGCGGGTTGCTAGTTATAAATAAAACCATTTTTACCGCGTTTGTATTTAATTTTTGATTTCCTGACGTTTTGAATACTTGTCAGAGTTCATAGTCCAGCCTTCTGCGAGGCAGTGATCTCGCAGAAGGAGGCCGCGAGTCGCGCGCGCGAGGAGCTCAGCCTCGACGAAGCGACCCGCCGCCGGCGACTGGGGCGGCGCAGGCGCGACTACCTGCGCGTCATGCCGCCCTAGCCGAGGTCGCGGGTGACGCTACCGGGGAGTTAGTCCGTCACCCGCCGAGAGGCCGACCGCGTGAGGAAAAACCGACGTCCTCCCCGAGGGGGGGACATCGGTCGACGAGAGGGTACCCCAAGCAGGGGGTATTCCGTCGGGCCGATCACTGATGACAAGTAACCCTGCTCTGGTGGTCGGCCCAACGACGAAGGCGACGTGGTGTTCGGGTGGGTTGTGGGTGTGCGTGCTTACGCCCCTCTGTCGCCCCGGACGGTGTGGTGCGAGGAGCGCGTATAGTAATTTCAAAAATGTATGTCAAACAGTCTACGCCTTAAATGTTACGTATTATGTAGGCATGTATAGACAGGATACATGTAGGCATGTAAAGCTTCGACAGTATAATTTCATTCATACATACCTAGAATTGCACAAATGCTTCAATGGGACCGTAGATACAAACGTGACTCGGCGACGATAATCGACCGATCAGCTGATTTAAAGCGAAGTTCGTTTTCCTCATGCGAACGTAATCATTGATTTTTTCAATTTCTATTGAACATTTAACAAAGTACGAATATGTTGCAGATTAAGTATAACTGACTTTATACATTTCAATCAGATTTAAACGAAAAAACAATGGCAAAATTGAAAACTTTACATGTCTCTAATTCATTAACGAATCGATATTTTTCCTTCAAATTTTTTTATGGGTTCCTACCACCATTGCCCACCTCCCGTTTGACCAGTTGTCCCATAACCTGATACACCCTGTATATATACAAGAATTGCTCGTTTAAAGATTTAAGAGTTGTCGCTAGGTCTAAAGAAAACATAACTTACTCTGTAATTAAATGTTGAGGCGTGCGAATATAACAAGGTTAGAAAGTTCTAATCCTTTGATAGGACATTCCCCCTGAAGTTATAACTTTTGCTATTCCATATTCGACCTTAACCACTACTGTAATTGAAAAACTTTATTACTTACACGTACTTATTATATATTATGAATAAGAATACAATTCTCCACCCTCTAACTTGCACGTGGGTGTCGTAAAAGGCGACTAAAGGATTTAGTATGCATATATGTAAAAGAAAGAAACCTCGAAACCCTGTCATGCGGGTAAAAGGTCAGTTCCTCTACTATAGGTCCGAATCTAGCAGTGGGATTTGTATGAGTTGAAATCATTTATTCCTTAGGGTAAAGGTTATTTTTTTACGATAATTATTGAATTACGATATTGTTTTGTCAATTATTTTAATACTGATCATTTATGTATCCCTGATAGTGTCCGACCGAATGTTCGGTTTCGGTTTCGGTCGAGTTTCGGCAAAAAACTAGTTTCAGTTATGTTTCGGTTTCGGCATCAAACCTGCCGAAACTACGACCGAAACCGAAACTGCATTCGGGAGTTGCCGCGCTGTGCTCGGGTGTGTTCGGCGCGGTAAATGACATCCAAGCGACGATGACATTTGGCCGCGTCCACGTGCGTAATCATGTCGTAACCTGTTTGTTTGCAGTGCATTTTGTTTGTTGTGAGTTTTCGTGTGTTATGTTTTGAATTCGGTAAGTTTTATCATGTGATATAATATAAGAGTACCTCGAAAAGTAATTTAATATAACAAAGGAGTACCTAGATTATAGTAGAATCATGTTTACCATAAAAAATTAAAAATCTAAATATTTTGTGGTTAATTTAACTCTTTCGCTAATGCTATATGTAAACAAACATTAGTTAGGTACATGGTATTTACTATAGTGCATAAATAAATAAGTATTAAAGCTACCTATGTGATTTAAAGAAAAAAATTAAAACTGACTGATTATAATACATTTTCTTTATTTTTCTCTGAAAATATGATCCTTATAAGAAAGTTTTGGTTTCGGTTTCGGCCGAAACTGAGACCGTTGCCGAAATTCGGTTTCGTTTTCGGTTTCGGTCGTAAAAACCAGTTTTGGTCGGACACTAATCCCTGGCAATATTCAGGCTTAAAATTCGATCTAGTAGTGCTTTAATAGAGTTCAAAGAACTTAATTTTTATTGCTTTTTATAGTGTAAATTACTTTCAAAAAAAATCGGCCAAGTGCGAGTCGAACTTGCGCAGGAAGGGTGCCGTACCATTGACTAGGTAAATAATAGTAGATACATAAATTACTAGTATTAAAAATAGGCAATAAGCCAGTGTTGGGCTCGAGCCTGATCCACAATGAGAGAAAAATTGACCTATGTCCCGCTGGTCAGACGGATTGGTGTAGGGTTATGTTAAGTTTTCCTTCTCTTGCATAGATGTTATGTGCATATTACTCTTGGACACGTTATCTGCATATTACAATCACCAAGTCATCTTTTATGACATCCACGGGCAAGAAAGGGTGTGGTGAATTGTATTCTTACTCCGTCACCACACGGAAAGCTTTTACACCCTGCTCCGGTGGTCGGCCCAACGACGAAGGCGACGTGGTTTTCAGGTGGGTTGCGGGAGTTGCGTGCTTAAGCCCCTCTGTCGCCCCGGACGCCGACCGCAGCCCACCCACAAAAAAAAAAAGGGTTGCTTTTACTCTCCTTAAAAATTTCATGTTACAAAATTAATTGGTTTAATTAAATCTTATAAGTTACTTATTCTGAAGAAACGTGTTCATTACTAATTGGATCGTCAACTTTAGAATTAAAATTTTATTATCTCAAAGGATATCCAATAAAAATTTAAAATCTTAATTTTTCTACATATAAAAAATCCGTTAAAAAATCTTATTAAAAGTTTAGAGAAAACGAACAAGGTCTTCGATTCAACCAATTAATATTTATCAAATCTGTCCATTAATTTAAGGAGTTGGGTCCCTTATTTTTCAGTCTCATCTTAATTGGTTGCATTCTTATGGTAAACTTTTCAATGACTTATATTACGCAGTTTTTAACCACCATAATCTGCGGCTATCCGGATGGGTGTATCCAGACAAAGGACTAAATTTCGATTTGAAATTAAAGAAAACTAATAGTCATCCACTGCATTCTTTTCTCTCTTTTTGCTTACAATTATCATCACCATTTCAGCTTATATACGTCCTACTGCCGGGTTTGAGCCTCCTCTGCAATTTGAGGGAAATTGAGCGCGTTGATGATACCGCGTTGCTCAGACTGATCGGTCTTTTTTCAAGTTTTTCTTTCTCTTGAATATAGTACAGTCATTTGGTATTTTTACCTGGAAAGTTTGCCGGGAGTTTTGAAAATTGGCAATTTTATAGATTTTGACGTGCTCTTACCAAATTTCAACTTTGCCACCTCGTATCTTAGCCGCCGCTTCCAATATGACGAAAAATGGCGCCTAAAAGCAGTTTTTGTTAATAATTCCTTTCCCACGCATTTTACAGGAAAACAAATTTATACAAAATAATTGTACGTCAAAATCAATAAAATTCGTGACACAGGGTATCCTAGTACGAATGCCAAAGCACTCCTTGGTTTCTCATATGTTTAATATAAGGAGATTACTGTAACATTACTTTTTTAACTAATAAAGGTTATTATTAAAAAAAAATTGCCAATTTTCAAAACTCCCGGCAAACTTTCCAGGCAAACTCTATTTTTTCAACCAAATGACTGTACTAATAGATATTGTTTGCATATCATATATCTTAGTCGTCTCTTACGACACCCACGAGCCATATCTGGATTTTTACTCCGTCACCACACGAAGAGACAATTATACTGCGTAATATTACAAATTAGGATGAAGAAGTTTACAAGGATGTGACGATGACTCGAGAAAGTGTCACAAAAAATTATCAGAATAATATAATCGGGTATAAGTTGCATTTTTCGTGTGGTAACGGAGTAAGAATACAGTTCGCTATCCCATTTCTTGCCCGTAGGTGTGGTAAAAATCAACTAAGGGTTATAATATACAAAAATAGAAAACCTTGAAATAGAACTCTATACCAACCTGTCTGATCAGAGGATAGTCCTGGTCTGTGTAAAGTGGTGTACTAGATCAATTTCCATTCTATTATGGTGAACGCTCGTATATAAGCTGTGATGATGATGAAGTTTATGATAATATTATAAGAAGCCATGACTTGTAGCAATATGGACGATGGCCACCAGGCTATTAAACGAACATAATTTAAAAATTAACAAAAAAGCGACTTCAACCGTTTTCTCATGGATGCCATTGTTAGAACTAGATCAAATTGAAATGAGACTACACGGGAAGCACCAACTTTCAAATTAAAAAATTATAATCAAAATCGGTTCACTCAGTCGAAAGTTCTGAGGTAAAAACATAAAAAATACAATCCAATTGAGAATCACCTCCTTTTTTAAACTTGGTTAAAAAATAAAAGCGGGTAGCCCTCAAATCTGTATTCTACCCGCTCTTATTTTAGTGGATCGCACCAAGCGTAGTCACAGTTCGTCATTCTATTGACAGCTAGCAAACGAAGCGGACGCGTTCTAATCTGAAATATTGTACTTTATTTATTTAGTGTGTATATGTATTAATATCAAATTATACAAGAATGAACAGTGTAATCGTAATGATTTTTTATTGTTCACGCGAATATCATATATTATAAATAGAAATATTTTTACGGATTTTATCGCATTTGTATTTGATTTTTGACTGCCCAACGTTTCGAACACTTTATAGCGTTCATGGTCAGTATAATCGTGTTCTTATTTTGTAATCTGCGGCATCAATGCGCTTACATTGTAGGATGATAACCAAGTCCAATCCGCAGGAGGGCCTTATCATGCTACTGCTACTCTGCTACTCCGTTAGATATATTAAAACTCTGTCATCTCATTGAAGATAAAGGCACGAGTTCATCTAAAATGTATAAATTAACGTCCCGTTTGATATTTCTCGGTATTTTCTCGTCATTATTTATAAGGTATCCCCTTTTCAGTACATCTGTACCAAAACAAAATAAAGGTAAAATGAAATATGATATTCTGAAGCTTAATTTTGTTATCTCAGAGCTTGCCCAGCAATAGATAGGGCTGCCTACTACTAGTCATATTAAAAATTCTATTAACAGAAATGTAAGTGAAACCAATGAAATATATATATGTAAAGTCTTACACGTAAATCTGAATAATTTGATCTCCATAGTTACATATAACTAAAGCTGCAAGATACAGTAGAATAATAATTGTATATTGAAAAAAAAATTCCGTGTGGTAACGGAGTAAGAATACAATTCACCACCCTCCACCCTTCTCTCCCACGCCTCTCTTTCCCGTGGGCGTCTGAAAAGACGACTAAAGGATATAATATGTATATAACGTCTATACAAGAGAAGAAAAGCTCGAAACAAAACCCTATGCGAACACTTCTGACTAGCATGGTATTGTAGGCCAATTTCCCTCCCACAGTGGAAGAGGCCCGAGCTCAACATTGGGACGTATATGGGCTGAGATGGTTGCAAAAATACTGCATAAAATTAAACAGGCACATGGTACACAGAAAGACGACATTTTAAACTTTTTTCAAATAAATTGAGATCTTTAGAAACTCGTCGCATCTATAGATTTAATATTGTTATGTAAAGTTATTAATACTTTAGCTTATTCTCCATATCTGTTAAGCCGAATAGGATTACGTTGTAAAAGGCCAACATCACGTTCACTGTCCCTTTTTGATATTCCTTAGTCGAGAATTTCGTATAGACAAAATATTTGAAGACTAGCTTTTACCTATTACAATAAAATATATCAATGTTTTTAAAGAGATTTTTAATATTTTTACATCTAAACTTTTAAAAATTGGCGGGATAACTTGTGTTTTTATATATTTCTGTTCTATTGTTCAGTTTTATATAATACTAGCAACCCGCCCTCGCTTCGCTTCGGTTTCAATCGCTTTACCCGCGGCGTAGTTCCCGTTCCTGTGGGAATACCGGGATAAAATATAGCCTATGTTACTCCCTGATATTATAGCTTTCCATTGGTGAAAGAATTTTTGAAATCGGTTCGGTGGTTTAAGCGTGAAAGCGTTACAAACAAACAAACATCCTTACTTTCGCATTTATAATATTAGTATGGATCTCCCAAAATAAACTCATTATTAATATTTCTTAATGTATATTAGAAACTTGATTGGTGGCGTTATTAATTTTATTTTCCTTGTAAGTTAGCTCCTAATTACCTTGTAAATTGTTTCTTTGAACACAATAAATGAATAAATATTAATTTTCGTTGTCGTCTACGTTTTTTTTTATGTTTGACTTTGTATGTTTGACTTAGATGGCTGTTACACTCTTATGTGGACTAATGGTGAGCGTTGAGTCTAGAGGGCATTCATCCTAAAATATTTAAAAACGTACCGAGTTATTATTACGCGGCACAGTTTTTGTTATTGCTGTCGGACAAACGAACAAACAGCGCACCTGATATTAAGTGATACTGCCGCGCGTGGAACTTTGCTAGGTCGCTTCCTATCATTAAAAAAGTGAAGGGAGTTTGAATGCGTGGAATGAGGTTCGATGATACTAAAGACATCACCAAAACCCATCACATGCAAACACTCAGAAAGTTGGGCTTCCAGCTCTCTCGCTCACCGAATGAAGTGCAATAACAAATTGCTACTACTCGGACGACGATGTCGCACATTGGTATTTCTATATTCAAAGTTCTGCGGAAAAACAAAAAAGATCACATTTTAGAGGCAGCTCATTACATCATTAGAAGAATCTTATTCCTCCTTTGTATTGGTGTGCGCTATGTATGCGAAAGATACTCTATGTTAAAATAAAAAAGTGAGCCGTCGCTCAGGACGCCTGGCAGATGTAAAACATCGAAATTATTTTGTATAAGTATATATGCATAAAAGAACAGATTACGACAGGAACTAATGTGGCATCATCATCATCATCATCTTGCTCTTATCCCAATTACTTGGGGTCGACGCAATATGTCATCTGTTTTGACATATTGCAAAAAGTTTCGGCAATGACTTTTATGACCGGCCGCCTGCCTGACGTCAACCCTCCTTGGGAATGTAATCGTTGACCCAAATGGTACCAGATGGACTTGGTCCGGGTCAATCTGGGGCTCTTAGTCGTCTTTTACGACACCCACGAGCAAAGCAAGGGTTGGTAGTATTCGAAGCCGCTACCACACAGCTATATAAATATTACAACAATTATAATTAATTCACCGCACAATTGCTTACGCATAGACTACGCGTGTACACATAGCGTGGCATTTTGTCGTCACGAGTCGTTACGCCACGATCAGATTCACCCTCGCCTATAAATGTTTCACATCAATAATGGATTGCCGCCATGTGTCGCCTAATTTTATTAATTAAGGTGTTTTCAGGTACGTGTGGTATTATTTTAAAATCATTTTATTTTTTAAATTCTATAAAAAACTTTATTATCTTGGTCTTATCCCAATTCATCATCATTATCTCAATCGTCCCACTGTTGGGCTCGGGCCTCCACCACTAAAGGAGGGAAATTGTCGGTGGTCAGACGTGTTGGCATCATTAAAAAAACATCGATGTATAGAAACATCGATGTTTTTTTAACTATCGTGTAAACAACTTTAAAATGCAAGCTATATTTATTATTTGTAACAATATTTTCATCGAATAGGTGCATCTTTAGAACATGAAAGATATACAGTTGATGAAACAAAGTTATATTTAATAGATATTTCTCTATTTAGTAAAGCTATTTCAAGCCTAACTGCAGCAAGTTATTTAGAAACAGAGTTTAAAAATAACAGTTTTGACTAATTCATACATAGGTTAGTATTTTACTCTGGTAACTAAACTGTCACACAAGTTTTGCTAAAATAATCATACACTTCAAACAGATGTCAGGCGAAACATCGATGTTAAAACATCGTGGAAAATAACATCGATGTTTCGCAATAATGAACATCGATAGCAAACATCGACGTTTTTTTACTGAAACATCGATGTATCGTTTGCACCCCTAGTAAGAGCAGAAGTGATGAATCGTATCCTTACTCCGTCATCACATGTTTTTTATCCCAATTATTTGAGATCGACTCAATATGCTCTTTTCTTTCGTATCGCAAAGTGCAAAAGTATTATATACATGTATTCAAATACATCTAATGGTCCTTCTATCCTTGAGACACAACCTCGACCTATTTTATAAGACACAGTGACACTAGTACTAGACATATTATAAACGTTATATCAAGAAAATACATTATAATGTGCTATAATTTGAGAACACACAGAAGGCAATCACTAAGATTAACATTTCGTTGTACCGTTTTCGATTTCCATGGAGGCAAATAGTGTATGCAATCAATCCTTTAATTATGTTTGTAATGTCGTGAGTAATATGAAGGAGTCTGGTGACGGAGTAAGAATACAATTCACCACCTCCTATCTTACCCAGGGTGTCGTAAAATACGATTATGGGATATAATATACATGTGACATCTATACAAGAGACTGCAAACTCGAAATAAAACCCTATACCAACCTGTTGGACCAGCATGGTATAGCTTACTATACCATGCTGGTCCAACAGGTTGGTGGCAAAATGAGGGCAATTGACTTATCAATTGCCCTCATTTTGTGGAGGAGGCTCGAGCCAAAGACTTGGCTGTATATGAGCTGAAATGATGAATATATATTACAAAGATATTTCCTTAGTGCAGGGTTTTGTCTTTGCCTTTGAAAACAAGCCGGTCTTAAAAGCCCTCCAGAAGCTGTTCAATTCTGTTATCCTCGGGGGCGACGTTCCAGAGTCGTGGGTGGACCAGGAGTGTGGTGGTGCCGTTTTTTAAGAAGGGTGACAAAACTCTTCTAAAGAACTACAGACCCATCTCACTCCTGAGCCACGTTTACAAGTTGTTTTCGAGGGTTATCAATCATTATCAATCGACTCACATGCAAGCTCGATGATTTCCAGCCACCTGAACAAGCCGGCTTTCAAAAAGGATATAGCACCATAGACCATATCCTCACGTTTCGGCAGATTATACAAAACACCGAAGAGTATAATCGGCCTCTGTGTATAGCGTTTGTGGACTATGAGAAAGCCGAAACTTGGGCGGTGCTGTAGTCCCTTCAGCGATGCCAAATCGACCATCGCTATACCGAAGTGTTGAAATTGAAGAGCTTGTATAGAACACCACAATGTCGGTCCGTATCCGGGACAAGAGCACGAAACCGATCCAGCTGCAAAAAGGCGTGAGACATCAATATCAACGGCGAATACATCACTCATCTTCGATTTGCAGATGGTATTGTCGTTATGGCAGAATCCATGGAGGACCTTGGCACCATGCTCAATGATCTCAGTAGGGTATCCCAACTAGTGGGTTTACGAATGAACATGGACAAGACGAAAATCATGGCAAATGCTCATGTCATTCCTGTACCGGTCCTAGTTGGCAATGCGATTCTCGAAATTGTCGATCATTGTGTTTACCTAGGACAAACAGTCGGGTAGATCCAATTTCGAGAAAGAGATCAACCGACGAATCCAACTCGGTTGGACAGCGTTCGGGAAACTTAAGAGGATCTCCTCATCCAACATACCTCAGTGTTTGAAAACACAGGTCTACGACCAGTCAGTGATAACTTATGGCACGAAAACGTGGTCTCTAAATGTAGGCCTCATAACAAAGCTCAAAGTCGCTTAGCGTACTATGGAGCGGGCTATGCTCAGGATTTCTCTGCGAGATAGAATCCGGAATACGGAAACCCGCAGAAGAACGGGTGTAACCGGCATAGCATGAAGAATTAGCACGCTGAAGTGGCGATGGGCAGGCCACATCGCTCGACGAACCGACAACCGCTGGGGAAGAAAGGTTCTCGAGTGGCGACCACGTATCGGACGACGCAGTGTAGGACGCTAGGTGGACCGACGGTGAAAAGTGAAGAAGACCTGGTGAAAGTTGCTGGGCGTTGTTGGATGCAGGCGGCACAGAACCGTACTTTGTGGCGTAATATGAGGGAGGCCTACGTTCAGCAGTGGACGGCGATAGGCTGAAATGATGATGAATGATGATGAAATAACTCAATGAAAATAGGCTGACCTAATACCAAAGCATTATAAAATTATAACAATTTACAAAAATGTTCCTCTCTTCTTTTGTTGGCGTGTCCTACAGGGTCCATAATTGCTACATAATGTAGTTGTTAAGACCTTTCATACAATGTGGAGTACAATAAAATTTGAAATTGAAATTGAAAAATAATGATGTCAATCACAAGTAGTGAGAGAAAACGAGCTTTTTAAAAGTAGGCAAATGTCTCGGCGCGTCTTACTCTCACAAGCAGAGCATCCCAAGCCAAACTTGCAAGTTGTATGGTAAAAGAATTAGAAATAAAAAAAAGTGAAGTGCGATGGTAAATGTAGCACTAAATTTTCTGATGATCGTAATTGTGGTAGAAGCACACACGCTTTATGGGGTCGCACGCCACTCATTCGTCGCCCCGGGTAGATTAGGCGGGCTGTATCCAGACCTAAAACTTTTGCAATATGTAAATTGAAGGAGAGTACAAATTCAATCGACATCAAGTTATTAGGATAAAAGCAGGATGATGATATAATGATACATTTAGAATGTAAATAAATCAATGATGATAATCCTTACTAGCATTACAAATACGAAAGTAAGTTTCTTTGTTACGCTTTCACGCTTAAACTACCAAACCGATTTCAAAATTCTTTCACCAATGGAAAGCTATAATATCAGGTAGTATAAAGACTATATTTTATCTCGGTATTCCCACGGGAATAGAAACTACGCGTCTGAAACGGAAGCGAAGCGAGGGCGGGTTGCTAGTATATAATAAATGCCATTTCAAAGTAATAGATGAATAATTATAATATTTCCTTGTTATATAAAAGTTTCTGTTCATCGCTTTACGACAAACACTTTAATTTTTTCAGTAAGGAATTTGAAACTCGGTTCACAAAATACTCATTCATCTTATTTGCTAGTTGATGCTTTTCAAAACTGTCAACCCTATCTGAAAAACGATCTCTTTGACAACGTAAGACTAGAATTTAAGTATAAAAGAAAATCCATATATATTTTTCGTTTCTATACACTAATTTATAACCGAAACTATATTGTATTTTTATTTATTCCTACGAGTCTCATGAGGGCTTATGTTAAGGCATGATTCTGTTATATTCAGGGGTGGAAATTGTTGCGCCTGATACCGCCCTAACAGAGGCTGTGGGTTACCAGACTGGAGATTTAGTCCGGCACCCGCGGAAAGGCTAGCCTTGCGACGGAGAGATTAGATAAGACCAGACTCTTAATAATTAATTTCAATATTATAAGATTTGATCCCATCCTCTTCATAAGTACGCCCGCTTTTTAAACAGCAAATGTAATCAAGATCCTAGTTGGCAATGCGATTCTCGAAGTTGTCGATCATTATGTTTACCTAGGACAAACAGTCCAGTTAGGTAGATTCAATTTCGAGAAAGAGATCAGCCGACGAATCCAAGTCGGTTGGGCAGCGTTCGGGAAACTTAAGAGGATCTTCTCGTCCAACATACCTCAGTGTCTGAAAACACAGGTCTACGACCAGTGTGTGTTACCAGTGATGACTTACGGCACAGAAACGTGGTCCCTAAATATAGGCCTCATGACAAGGCTCAAAGTCGCTCAGTGTGCTATGGAACGGGCTATGCTCAGGATTTCTCTGCGAGATAGAATTCAAAATACGGCAATCCGTAGAAGAACGGGTGTAACCGACATAGCACGAAGAATTATCACGCTGAAGTGGCAATGGGCAGGCCGAACCGACGAACCGACAACCGCTGGGGAAGAAAGGTTCTGGAGGGGCCACCACGTATCGGACGACGCAGTGTGGGAGGCCCCCCCCACCAGGTGGACCGACGACCTGGTGAAAGTTGCTGGGCGTCGTTGGATGCAGGCGGCACAGGACCGCAGTTTGTGGCGTAACATGAGGGAGGCCTACGTCCAGCAGTGGACGGCGATAGGCTGAAATGATGATGATGATGAATGTAAACAAAAGGAAAGTGTAGTTCATTTTTGTTTTTATCATTTCTGAATGAAGCGTTATCGATCCTAATATAATTAAAATCACTTCTTAGAACTTTTTAAATTCAAATCTAGGCATCATTCGCGGAAATTATCGTAGAGCTCGGCTTACAGAAGTGAATGGCGAGAATTCTAGTTTAGAAATTAAGATGCGGCATTGACAACAATGTCTGAAAACGTCGTTTATCTTACCAGTTTAGTTTATTGAAGTTAGTAATTTAGCTCCGAAACTTCATTTGTGTATTATAGAGGAACAAATATTAGATTTATGAATACATTTATCATTTCTTAAGTGTAATTTTAACTAAATTGCAATATAAAATAATTTTGATTGAATAATTTTGATTTTGTTTGAAAATAAATTGCGCTAAATTAATACATTTCATATTTTGATTTATTAATAAAGATATTATTTCTGAGTCTAGGTCTCACTAAATGTGTACAAATAAATAAAATTGAAATTGAAATGTCTGTTTGTAATGTTAAAATACTGGGTTTTTTTCATGCTCACGCGGTTATCTGCACGACACCTATACCTAAAAACAAGTTTAATTTTTTTTTGTTTGTCTATCCTTCCGTCTGTTTGTTTGGAATAATCTTCAAAACGATTGGACTGATTTTGATAATATTTTACTACCAGGTAGTTGTCTATATGAGGTGTAACGTAGTCTACATTTTATCACGGTATTCCCACGGGAACGGGAACTATGCAAGTAAGGAGACTGAAACCGAAGCGAAGCGAGGCGGGTTGCTAGTTCTAATATGAAACTAAACTGTTTGATAATAATAGTGTGTATATTAATACATTCATTTATTATGATTAAATTCATATTTTCTTAATATAATTTTAATTATATCTTTATATATAAATATCTTGTGTACGTGTGTATGTCACTAAACTCCTCCTAAACGGCTGGACCGATGTTGACGAAAATTTTTGTGTGTCTACAATGGGATTCGAGAACGGTTTAGATTCACAATTGGACCCGGTATGTGGCGCTTATTTGAACAGAACAACGTCTGTTGGGTCAGCTAGTCTATACCAATAAATAAAATTGGAGTGTCTGTTTGTAATGTCAAAATAATAGCCTTTTTTCATGCTCACACGGTTATTTGCACAACACCTATGCCTAAAATAGCAATTAAAAAATTTTTGTCTGTCTGTCTGTCTGTCTGTTTGTTCCGGGTAATCTTCAAAACGGTTGAACCGATTTCAAAAATTCTTTCACCAATGGAAAGCTATAATACCAGGACGTAAACTAGGCTATATTTTATCCCGGTATTCCCACGGGAACGGGAACTACGCGGGTAAAACCACTATAACCTATAACCGAAGCGAAGCGAGGGCGGATTGCTAGTTATAATATAAAGCTAAACTTAATAATGTTTATTTCATGTTGCCGCATATTGATTTATGAATAAATTTATAATTTCTAAGCCCATCCTTCACCAAATTATAATTGAAACTTCTTGAAAATAAATTTTGTTTAAATTAAATAAGTCAGTCACTTCTTGTGAAGCTGAACTTATAATAATTTATACTAATATATAAAGCCAAAGAGTTTGTTTGTTTAAACGCGCTAATCTCAGGAATTACTGGTCAGATTTGAAAAATTATTTCAGTTTTAGATAGCCCATTTATCGAGGAAGGCTATAAGGCTTTATCATCACGCTAAGACCAATAGGAGCGGAGCACTAATGAAGAATGTTGCAAAATCGTGTTTTTTCCTCTTAAGAGCTTCCGCTGCGTAAACGGTTTAAGTTTCCGAAAAATTATGTGTGACAGAATCGTATTATTTAAAGATATTTTTACCTTCTACGTGAAAAAAGTCGCGGACTAAAGTTGGCGTTAGCCCACAGTAACTATTCCACGCGGACGAAGTCGCGAACAAAAGCTAGTTAAATATAAGTTTATCTATGATAATTGGAGAATTATATGGCAGAATAAGATTGGAATTTTATTTTAATAATTTATTCATTTATTCTCCACTGCTGGTCTTCAGCCTCCTCCACAAAAATGCCGTATTGACGTATTGCCGTAGGGTTTTGTTTAAAGTTTTTTACCCCTTGCATAGATGTTATATACATATTATACCCCTTAGTCATCTTTTACGACAGCCACGGGCAAGAAAGGGATTGGTGAATTGTATTTTTACTCCATCACCACAAGGAAAATATAATTTTAATCTATACCAATAAATAAAATTGGAGTGTCTGTTTGCAATGTCAAAATAATAGGCATTTTTCATGCTTACACGGTTATTTGCACTATACATATGCCTAAAATACACACACACTTTATATTTTTTTTGTCTGTCTGTTTGTTCCGGGTAATCTTCAAAACGGCTGGACCGATTTCAAAAATTCTTTCACCAATGGAAAGCTAATATCAGGGAGTAACACAGGCTATATTTTATCCCGGTGTTCCCACGGGAACGGAAACTACGCAGAAAAAACGACTGAAACCGAAACGAAGCGAGGGCGGGTTGCTAGTATTATAATATAAAGAAATTAAATTATAATATGTTAGTTGAAGCTGCTAACAAGATCAGTGATTTTTGTAATTTTAATATAAAACTAAACGAGATTGAAAAATCATTCGTTTCGTTAAGCCAGGCATACACTAGGTCGCTGAACTTACAAACGCTACAATTCCATGGTCCTGTAATTCGAGTGGTTATGTCTGCGAATAGCTAAGCATCGAAGTGCGCGTTTAAACACTGAAAATATATTGTCAAATTTAATTGTTAGTCTTCTTTAAACTAATATTGATTTTCAAAGTTGAATGAACTCAAAGATTCTTCAATTTATTGGGTGAAGTAAAGTAAAGAATCAAAACATTTTCATCCTTCCATCATTTTCAACATTTCGGCTCATATATTTCGCACTGCTGAGCTTGAAATGACCTTACTATACCATGCTGGTCAGGCAGGTTAGTATAGGATGTTTTTTTGAGTTTGTAAACAATATGTTATAAGGTCTTGTCACAATTTTATACAGTGTTCCTTAACATGACGAGCCTCAATATAACAAAGGCCTCGATTTAAAGAAAAGTTAATGTAAAATATACATATCCATTACGAATACACAATCAGAAACCGCTATGTAGCGAATTTTCAACCATTGCAAGATTTAAATAAAGAATATGATTTACCCTTAGAATAATAACGTATAGAAGGTAAGTTCGCGCACAAAAAGTGAAGCATTTCTATTGGAGCCTAATGGAGCTTACGCCGGAATCGTTCCGTAATATACAAGTCATTGTACTGCACGTAAGTACACAACTCTTAAAAAATAAATAGGTAAATATGACGGTTTGTGCATTCAAATGGTGTCATAATACATTTGTAAAACTTAAAAAGGTTTTTAACATTACTTTTAAAAGTATTTCGACGATTTATGTTAATAAAAACAACATTTGATTTCATAATTTGTATAGTGGTGTGCGTGTGTACGTGTGTAATCGTCTGCGCGCCATTAGTATTTTGAGATTCATGTTTCGAAGGTTGGAAATAATGACACTATCCTTCTATACGTTATTATTCTAAGGATTTACCCACATTTAAAGATTTCTGTCAACTATAATATTTACATAACGCATTCTACCAATCAATCATACACAACAACTGTATCAATTTAACTCTCACCAGGTTCAGATACAATGAACGTAAAAACAAACAACGTAAACATAACGTAGTACGAATAGATGGGTACGTAAAGTATATGTCACGTTTTACCTTGTTAAAACGAATCTGTCTCTATATAACGGAACTCAATGCAACGAACTATCTGGTATAACGAATATTTTCTAATCCCCTGAGTTTCGTTATAACTAGGCACTTTATTTTATTAGACTTCTTCATCATATTTTATTATGACCACTGATGTCAAGTAACCCTGCTCCGGTGGTCGGCCCAACGACGAAGGCGACGTGGTTTTTGGGTGGGTTGCGGGCGTTGTGTGCTTAAGCCCCTCTGTCGCCCCGGATGGAGTGGTGCGGAGGCGCGCCGACCACAGCCCACCCACAAAAAAAAAATCATATTTTATTATATACTAGCAACCCGCCCTCGCTTCGCTTCGGTTTCAGTCGTCTTTCCTGCGTAGTTCCCGTTCCCGTGGGAATACCGGGATAAAATATAGCCTAGTTTACTCCCTGATACTATAGCTTTCCATTGGTGAAAGAATTTTTGAAATCGGTCCAGCCGTTTTGAAGATTACCCGGAACAAACAGTCAGACAGACAGACAGACAGACAAAAAATATAAAGTGTATTTTAGGCATATGTATAGTGCAAATAACCGTGTGAGCTTGAAAAAAGTCTATTATTTTGACATTACAAACAGACACTCCAATTTTATTTATTGGTATAGATCCACTTTTATTTACCCACTTTTTATATTTATTTAATACAATAAGTTTAGTTCGTTATAAATTCTCTGTACTGCCTAATATTAAGTCTATTTTATTTTTCTCTTGTAAGTGAATTGTATTCTTTTAGACGTTTTTATCTTCAACCTCTTTTAAAGTTGAAATAGAGTGAAATTAAGGGAAATTGCAATAATTTCTGTTAATTACTGTTAGGTTATTGTAAATAATTGTTAAAACTATATAATTACCACTGCCTTTATATTTTTCACATATAATGATATCATTTAAGATATTATATAATATTACAATTAGCTTGACAGTTCAATCTGAAGATAATTGCTTGTATAATGTTTTTTTAACAAGACGTGAACTCGGGTGCTCCTTCTTAGCTATGAAGCTTAGACATGTAAGTAGTAATGCAAAGTTCCCAAACATAATGGGTAAGCACCTTTATATAAAACAGATTTTATTAGAATAAAAATAAATGTCGTTGGAAGTTACGCGAAGAAAAATTTCAATTATTCTTTATTAAAGTTTACTGAAACATGCATTTGGTGACAACTTCTAAACGTATTATTAAAAGTTTTATTAAATTTTGAAATCGGTGATTTTTAATTGAATTTGTTCTATTTTCTTTCCGTTTTATACATGTATTCCGATGAGTTTATTAGCCTGTTAGCTTTGGACTTTCTGTATACTGGGAGAACTATTGACATCCTTCCGTGTGGTGGTGGGTGTAGCTAACCCGTGGATGTCGTAAAAGACGACTAAGGGATATAATATACACATAAGATCTATGCAAGAGAAAGAGGATTAGTCCGTCACCCGCCGAAAGGCTGACGGCGTGAGGAAAGACCGACGTCCTCCCCGAGGGGGGGACGTCGGTCGATGGGAGGGTACCCCAATAGGGGGTATTCCGTCGGGCCGACCACTGATGTCAAGTAAACCTGCTCCGGTGGTCGGCCCAACGACGAAGGCGACGTGGTTTTCGGGTGGGTTGCGGGAGTTGCGTGCTTAAGCCCCTCTGTCGCCCCGGACGCAGTGGTGCGGAGGCGCGCTGACCGCAGCCCACCCACAAAAAAAAAATGCAAGAGAAAGAAAACTTATAATAAAAGTCTATACCAACATATCTGATTAGCATGGTATTATATTTCAATGACCCTACTATTGGAGAGGAGGCTCGAGCCCAGCAGTGGGACATACATGAGCTGAGACTACGATATAAAAGTTTCCCGTTTGGGCATTTTGTTATCATTTCTCCCATCGGTGTCAGTGAAAGAGAGGGGTAATGTAACGGTAAGAGAAAGCAATCTCGTCGTAAAAAATGTGCACTGCAATCTATTGAAGCTAAGAAATGTACAGGATGTATCAGGTTATGGGGTAACTGGTCAAACGAGAGATAGGCAATGGCAGTAGGAACCCTAGGTAGGTAGGAAAAAAATTGAAGTAAAAATATCGATTCGTTAATAAATTAGAGACATGTAAAATTTAAAATTTTAACATCGCTTTTTCGTATAAATCTGATTGAAATGTATAAAGTCAAGTGATACTTAATCTACAATATATTTGTACTTTTTTAAATGTTCATTAAAAAATTAATCTATACCAATAAATATAATTGGAGTGTCTGTTTGTAATGTCAAAATAATAGGCTTTTTTCATGCTCACACGGTTATTTGCACGACACCTATGCCTAAAATAGCGATTAAAATTTTTTTGTCTGTCTGTCTGTTTGTTCCGGGTAATCTTCAAAACGGCTGAACCGATTTCAAAAATTCTTTCACCAATGGAAAGCTATAATATCAGGGCGTAAACTAGGCTATATTTTATCTCGGTATTCCCACGGAAACGGGAACTACGCGGGTAAAACGCATATAACCGAAGCGAAGCGAGGGTGGCTTGCTAGTAAATCAATAAGTTCGCATAAGCAAGACAAACTTCGCTTTAACGATCAGCTCATCGGCCGATGGCCATTGACCAGGCGCCTTTGTTACCTACGTCGGTTTTGTTGCCTACATCTATCCCGTCTGTACATCCTTACTAATATTATAAATGCGAAAGTAAGGACGTTTGTTTGTTTGTTACGCTTTCATGTTTAAACCACCTAACCGATTTCAAAAATTCTTTCACCAATGAAAGCTATAATATCAGGGAGTAACATATGCTATATTTTATCCCAATATTCCAACGGGAACTACACCGCGGGTAAGGCGACTGAAACCGAAGCGAAGCGAAGGCGGGTTGCTAGTGCCTATATAAAACGTAACATTTAAGGCATAGACTCTTAGACACACATTTCTGCAAGAGATTATTTGCATATAACATCTAACAACATTTGCATATAGCAAGAGAAGGAAAAGGTTAAAATAAAACCATTTACCGAATTCAAGCTGATAATCATTACTGCAAGAGAAGAAAATCTCGAAATACATAATCCAACTCGTCTTACGAAAATGGTAACTTAATAAGTGTAATTTAGAATAATAACGTATAGAAGATAAGTTCGCGCACAAAAAGTGAAGCATTTCAATTGGAGCCTAATGGAGCTTACGCTGGAACCGTTCCGTAATGTACAAGTCATTGTACTGCACGTACGTACGCAACTCTTAAACAATAAATAGGTAATTATGACGGTTTGTGCATTCAAATGGTGTCACAACACATTTGTAAAACTTAAAAAGGTTTTTAACATTACTTTTAAAATTATTTCGACGATTTATGTTAATAAAAACAAAATTTGATTTCATAATTTGTATAGTGGTGTGCGTGTGTACGTGTGTAATCCACTGCGCGCTATTAGTATTTTGAGATTCATGTTTCGAACATTCGAAGCATTGACACTATCCTTCTATACGTTATTATTCTAAGAAGTGTAGATATAAATTATTTATTAAGACAATTTCTGTTTTTTTTTCGAGTCACTAGCTAGAATTAACCTCCTCCATATACCATCAGACTTGAGGTTATTGCGCCATTTAATCCTTTTCTACGTTACATAAAATATCATTGGTCTATTTTAAAGTAGGTCTCCCAGTAGCCTTAAATATTTACTATCTTGGTCACTGCGCAACTAAAATACCTAAATATTTTCAACTTAACTGATTAGAAATTCAATTCAGTGCGCTGTCTAGGATGAATAATGAACCAACAGTTTAATAGACAAAATGGTCTAAATAATAAAAATTTAATATTTTGAATATAACCCCGGACACAAACTAAAATAATTAAACAAAAGTATTACGTTCTCTTCAACAGGAATTTCAATTACATGTCATTTAACTATTATAGTGGCACGCTTAAAACACTTAATCGAGTAATCATATGCTATTAAATCATTTTGGGGTGGGCAGAGCTAATATACTTACACTGTTTGATCGATATTAACCAAACATACCTAAGAACCACCGCTACAAGAAAACTTTTCAAATAAAGAAACGAATCGAAATAATAAAATCGGAAGAATAAAAAAGGGACACTGCTGAAAATCAGCGTTGTGGTGTTACATTGACATCACAACAATTGCTGAGCAGTTATCCTTTTTTATGCCGCAGCTGAGACGTTCATTCTATCACAATTATTATGTCTCCTTATTTAATTTATTGATTTTATGTGTTTTTCATTTATTGTAAGATTTTTTTCTGTCTGTTCCTAAGGTCTCTACTCTGTGGCACAAAATAAATACTTTTCTTTCTTTCAAATCGGTCCATCCGATTAAGAGCTATGATGCCACAGACAGATATTCACAGACAGATAGCCATCGACGTCAAACTTATAACACCTCTTTTTGCGTCGGGGGTTAAAAATCTATACCAATAAATAAAATTGGAGTGTCTGTTTGTAATATCAAAATAATAGGCCTTTTTCAAGCTCACGTGGTTAATTGCACTATACATATGCATTTTTTTTTATGGGTGGGCTATGGTAAGCGCACACGCGGTCCTGTCCGTCCGGGGCGATGAAAGGACGGCGCGCGGGCCCATAACCCACCCGTACCCACGTCACCTCGTTGTTGGACCGACCACCGGAGCAGATGTGACTTGTCGTCAGTGGTTGGCCCGACGGAATACCCTTTCGGGTAACCTCACCTCTCGACGTCCTGGGACGTCAGTCGCCGTCGCGCGGTCAGCCTCTCTGGCACTATACATATGCCTAAAAAAAAAAATCACTTTATATTTTTTTTGTCTGTCTGTCTATTTGTTCCGGGTAATCTTCAAAACGGCTGGACCGATTTAAAAAAAAAAAAATCTTTCACTAATGGAAAGCTGTAATATCAGGGCGTAAACTAGGCTATATTTTATCTCGGTATTCCCACGGGAATGGGAACTATGGGGATAAGGCGACAAAAACCGAAGCGAAGCGAGGGCGGATTGCTAGGTTATAGGTTATAGTCGTTTTACCCGCGTAGTTTCCGTTCCCGTAGTAATACCGGGATAAAATATAGCCTAGTTTACGCCCTGATATTATAGCTTTCCATTGGTGAAAGAATTTTTTAAATTGGGCCAGCTGTTTTGAAGATTACCCGGAACAAACAGACAGACAGACAAAAAATTTTTAATCGCTATTTTAGGCATAGGTGTCGTGCAAATAACCGTGTGAGCATGAAAACAGTCTATTATTTTGACATTACAAACAGACACTCCAATTTTATTTATTAGTATAGATTAAGAAAACAATTTTTGGATCGCACAAAGTATTGTCCAACATTGGATTTCAAACCGCGACTCTGTTACGACAAGTATCTTAAACTAATAATCAGTGCAGTGTTAGAGAACTAATGATATTATACTCTAGCAAGTATACAAAGTGTATATGAACACCGTCCCAAGTCCGCAGTAAGTGTCAAAGCTTCGCAGCGATTCATCAATCAACCCTGAGACAGCGCTTACCGCAAATAAAATGGAAACCATATTTCACACGATGTGATTATTAGTTAATGTTTTCAATCACAGTTTGTGGTAAATGTGATAAGAAAAAAGGGAATCACTTACTCAATGTGTTTGATTATCGTATAGGTGGTTTTATATTTTTAAAGTTATCATTTAGAATATGTAATAAAACGTAAATGAATAAGAGATATAATATCATATAACATCTGTGCAAGAGAAGGAAACCTCGAAATGAAACCCTATACCAACATGTCTTGTTAGGTTACCCAAAAGGGTATTCCGTCAGGCCGACCACTGACGACAAGACACAACTGCTCCGGTGGTCGGCCCAACAACGAGGTGACGTGGGTACGGGTGGGTTATGGGCCCGCGCGCCGTCCTTTCATCGCCCCGGACGGACTGGAACGCGCGTGCGCTTACCATAGCCCACCCATAAAAAAATACCAACATGTCTGACCAGCATGGTATAATAGATCAAATTCCCTCCTATTGTGGAGGAGGCCCGAGTCCAGCAGTGGGATGTACGTGGGCTGCGAAGCGATGATGAAATACGGACCCGCGTGGTTACGGAGTAAAAATACATTTAACCATTGCCCGTGGGTGTCTTAAAAGACGACTGCGGGATATATGTAGGTAACACCGTTGTTAAAGATAAAAAAACTAGATATAAAACCTTATTCCAACACAGCTGACCAGCGTGGTATAGTAGGTCAATTTCTTTCCTATTGTAGACGAGGTTCGAGCCCAATAGTAGGACAAATATGAATTGAAGTGAATAGATAAAGGTATGCCTTTCTCTCTCTGTCTCTGCTTACCTACTTCTATTTCTCACAGCGTTACGTGTAGAGCCTATCACAATTGCACCTGATACCGCCCTAACAGACTCTGCGGATGACCGGACCGAGGACTTAATCCGCGCACCTGCGGAGAGGTTAGCTATGCGATGGTGATCGGCGTCCCAGTAGGAGGCGTCGAAGGAAGAGGGTACTCCCTCGGGGTATTCCGTCGGGTCGACTACTGAACTCAAGGAACTGCGCCGGTGGTCGACCCAACGACGAAGGCGACGTGTTATACGGGTGGATGACGGTTGTGCGTGCTTACGCCCCTCTGTCGCCCCGGACGGAGTGGTGCGAGGAGTGCGCAGACCGTAACCCATCCCAAAAGAAAAATCCCATCATAATCATTTCGGCTCATATACTGCCCACTGTTGGCAAATTGATCTTATTATACAATGTTGATCAGACAGGTTGATATAGGGTTTTGTTTCGAGTTTTCCTTCTCTTACATAGATATTATATGTGTATTATATCCCTTAGTCGTCTATTACGACGTCCACGGGCAAGATAGGGAGTGGTGAATTGTATTCTTACTCCGACACCATATGAATTAGAGGGCTCATATTCAAAGAAAATTCTCCAGCTTTTTTTAGTAAAATAGTTAATTATTTTCAAAGTGTACAAGAACTTGTGAAAACATTTTTAGTTTATATAAAGATTAGGGTCTAATTATTTTTATTACTAGTGTTTACTTTGTTGAGAAATTTGCCTTTGTTATAAAAATAATTATACCTTTATGTTACGTCTAGCATTTAAAATTCATTGTTATTTTTATTTGTATTTGCTAATTTGTTTAATTAGTAAATAGCGATATATAAATAGCGCAGAAAGATACTATTCAGTACCCCCCTCTCGTGCCTGTGAGTGTTGTCAAAAATACTATTCAGTACCCCCCTCTCGTGCCTGTGAGTGTTGTCAAAAATACTATTCAGTACCCCCCCTCTCGTGCCTGTGAGTGTTGTCAAAAATACTATTCAGTACCCCCCTCTCGTGCCTGTGAGTGTTGTCAAAAATACTATTCAGTAGCCCCCTCTCGTGCCTGTGAGTGTTGTCAAAAATACTATTCAGTACCCCCCTCTCGTGCCTGTGAGTGTTGTCAAAAATACTATTCAGTACCCCCCCTCTCGTGCCTGTGAGTGTTGTCAAAAATACTATTCAGTAGCCCCCTCTCGTGCCTGTGAGTGTTGTCAAAAATACTATTCAGTACCCCCCTCTCGTGCCTGTGAGTGTTGTCAAAAATACTATTCAGTACCCCCCCTCTCGTGCCTGTGAGTGTTGTCAAAAATACTATTCAGTAGCCCCCTCTCGTGCCTGTGAGTGTTGTCAAAATACTATTCAGTAGCCCCCTCTCGTGCCTGTGAGTATTGTCAAAAACAGCCAAAGTATCATTATCATTACAGCCTACATACGTCCCACTGTTGGGCTCGGGCCTCCTCCACAATGGGAGGGAATTTCACCTACCATGCTGGTCAGACATGTTGGTATAGGGTTTCATTTCGAGTTTTCTTTCTCTTGCACAGATCTTATGTGCATATTATATCGCTTAGTCATCTTTTACGACATCCACGGGCAAGATAGGTAGTGGTGAATTGTATTCTTACTCCGTCACCACTCAGAATATACGCCAAAGTACGATATGTAGATAATATCTACGCAAGAGTAGGAAGACTTGGCATAAAATTCTATGCTAACCGGTCTGACCAGCGCGGTATAGTAGGTTAATTTCACTCCCACTGTGAGGAGACCCGGGCCCGAGAATAAATCTACAACACTGCACTGGTCAGACGTATTGGCATTTTTTTTGGGATGGACTATGGTTTGCGCACCCACTGCTCGGCTCCGTCCGGGGCGACAGAGAGGCAGCGCGCGACCCCATAGCCCCACCCTCCCTTAGCCACGTCGCCTTCGTCGTTGGGCCCATCACCGATGCCGAGTTCCTTGTCTTTAATGGTCAGACGAATTGGCACAGGGTTTTATGTCGAGTTTTCCTTCTCTCAACCATCATCGTATAAGTATTTATGCTATCAATTCGGTGATGAGAATTTAACCCAGGTTTTGATGTACAGACATAGTTACTGTACTTACATAACTAGATAAGTCAAAAAACTGTTTATAATTATATATATATATGTGTATATTATTTATTTATTTACTATAAAACTTACATCTATCATTACAGGAAACAAGCCCAATGCGACAGAGTAGTGAACTATCTTAATCTATATTATACCTAGTGTTATGTTCTCACTAACTAAAAAGAAAAAAGAAAAAAATAATAAAGAAGTTACTCTAAACTACAGCGGAAGTAAGCGGCCTTTGTGAATACCTTCAGTGAACACGAGAACAAATCTATTTGGTGGGAGAGTGTGTTAAGCATACGCAGTGCCCGCACGAGCGGTGTGCACTGCATGAGCTTGGTGCGCGCGCGAGGCACCGCCAGCAGCGGCGGCCGCCGGCGACGACCTATGTATTCGTCCGGAACGCACAGCTGAACATCCGACAAGATACCCGGATTGTGGATCTTACCGCGCATTACACTGAATATGTAGGTGGCAAGAGCTACTTCCCTTCTTATTTTCCATATAATTTAAGTATTTTTTAAAATTTAAAAACGACGCCCTGTACTTAGGAAATAATCTTTGTATCGCGGGGGTACTTTACTAACAGATAATTAACGCACAAAAATTACATCCAGACTCAGAAAAACAATTTGTGGATCGCACAAGCTGTAGGTCGGTATCTTAACAACTAAGCCATCTCTGCAATCAAAGTGTATATTAAAATAATTTGCGTATTCCAAATAAGACGAATCGCTTTCGAGAAGATTTTAATATATATCCTTTGATCATAGTTCAAATTCAATGATTCAGAATATCCTTTTGTCTTCATATGGAGTAAACTAAATAGAACAAAACAGAATTCGTAGTATCTGTCTGGGAATTCTAATATGGGTAAAATAGAATTTGATATACACTTAGATAATAACTGATTCGATTTGAATGGATTTTAAAATAATCTTATTGTTAAAAATATTTATTGCATTTTAATTTTTAAACCTTCATTAAATGAATACAATAATTACTATATGGTATGCAAGAACAGCGTCGCGCGTCTTAACGCCGTTTACAGAGCAAGTATGCTCTCAAAAGGCGATATTATCCCGTACGATCGAATGGGCCATGGTCGAATCCAATAGCTCACCAAAAAAGTTTTCAAATCAAATCAAATCATTTTTATTTGCAAAGAATACAGGTGTAACCAGATAACAAAAAAACGGTAGATTTTCCTGCCATATTCTGCCTTTAAGACATGCAAATATTGACACATTTTCAATTATTAATTAATTACTATAACCATAACTATAGTTTTGAAAATTATTTGTTTCTGGTTGACTAACCTCGTACGCGAATGGCAAATTGTTATTTCCAACTGTCCTCTAACGACAATGCTGCCCGTTTGATTAATATCTCCATATAAATAAAATAATTTTCGACATATTAATAATATTTTTTGTCAAATCTAATGAAATGTTTTGATTTATGATTTAGAATAAAGAATATTTTTCATGTTACAGCAATTTTTTTGTGATAAAGTAAATATAATGGTCTCCACGGCTTCCTTTCTTCCGTGTACGTCATTAATTATGAAACTAAACATCAGCAAAAGAAGAAAATTGCATGACTAATTGCCTTCAGAATGTAATCATCATCTTTTTTTTATTGCAAACGGTGGCAAACGAGCATACTGCATACCTGATGGTAAGTGTTGCTGCGCTGCCGTTCATGGACTATGGACTCTGTTCTCGTTAAATCTATATATATATATATATATATATATATAGATTATATATATATATATATATATATATATATATATAGGAGAGGCGGGTTTTGCGAGCGATATATTGACTCATTACCATATCTCTGGAACCATAAGGCGTACAGACTTGAAATTTGGCAGAAATATTCCTTTTGTTGAGTGTAGGTCAGCTAAGAATGGTTTTTACGAAATTCCACCTACAAGGGGTGTTGCGGGGGCGTTAACGATAATGTACAAATAAAGGAACAGGATGAAGCCGAAGCTACTGAAGCTAGAAAAATGAAATTTAGACCGTAGTTTTATTTTGTGACGTAGGCACCCACTAAGAAAAATTTCCTTGAAATTCCACCCCTAAGGGGGTGAAATGCAATGGTAAAGTTTGTATGGAAAGAAAAAAAATCTTTAGCTACTGTCTTCAAATTAAGCACAAATACTCTTTAATAAAAATAATTAAACACGTATTTCAGCGTTTGTCCATTTTCATTCTCTAAGGGTGTAAAATAGGTAGAAAGTTGTCAGTTTACTGAGTTAACACAGAGCCGAAACTATTGAAGCCAGAAATATGAACTTTTGACATTAGTTGCTTTGCGTGAAGTAGAAACCCACTAAAACAGGATTTTTTGAAATTCAACCCCTAGGGGGTAAACCACAATAACAAAATTTGTATACGGAGAAAAAAATCTACATCGATTTTCTTCAAATTCTCCAAAAATACTCTTTAGTAAAAATAAATAAACAAGTATTTCAACATTTTTTAATTTTCACCCTCTAAGGGTGTGAATATGTATTAATAAAAAATTAGTTTCTCTGATTTATCAACGTCGGGCTAAAACTATTAAAGCTGGCAACATGCAATTTGAAACACAACTTTATTTTGTGACGTAGGGACCCACTAGAAAGTATTTTCTGGAAATCAACCCCTAAGGGGTGGGGTTTACCCCAGCAGCAAAGTTTGTAAGGGGAGAAAAAGTCCTTATCGATTTTCATCAAATTCTCCACAAATACTATTTAATAAAAATAAATAAACACGATTTTCAGCATTTCTTAATTTGCACCCTCGAAGGGTAGAGGTAAATAGGTATGAAACAGTTGGTTAACATTAACGCCGAGCTGAAACTACTGCAGCTATAAACATGCAATTTTGACCGTCATTTTATTTTGTGACGTAGTGACCCATTAAGAAAGGATATTTTGGAATTCAACACCTAAGAGGTGAACCGCAGTAGCAAAGTTTGTATGAGGAGGACTCTTCGTTCATCATTTCAACCCTTATACATCCTACTGTTGGGCTCCAGCCTCCTGCATTATGAGAGGAAAAATGACCTATCCTGGTCAAACGTGTTGCCATAGGTTTTAGTTTCGAGCTTTTCTTGCATAGATGTTGTATGCATATTATAATCTGGGGGCACGGCAGTGCCCCCGCCAAGTCGAAAAAAAAAAAGTCGGGCAAAACGCAAAACTGCCGTAACATACTTTTCTCGAAGGCATTCAGGCCATTTTCGACCCCCTATAACTTCGTTGTTAATAAAGCTAGAAACCTGAATTTTTAGTATCCCAGCAGACCTTGTATATACATTGTGTATTTCAAATTTCATTCAATTTGAACCAATACTTTAACAATTATAACTAGTCAAAATTTCGTAATTTTGTCACTCACTGACTGACTGACTGATCATTAATATTAAAGAGGCACTTCTAGCAGATATAGAAGCTTCAAATTTAGAATACAATTAGTTTTTAGTGTATAAATGAAGGAAAAATTATGAAACATTGTAATTTTCATCCAGGTTCCGAAATACACTAACTGCATACATAATTTTGTAAATAATAAATATATAAGATTACAAAGTTACATTTGCTGTTAATGGAATGTAACTTTGTAAAAAATAAGAATACATTTGTCGCCATCATTGCTTTTCTATGGGAATCGTAACAACCGGCTAAAGACTGCACAGATGACTTAGTGATTAAGATACCAACGTACCGTGCTAGTGTCGCGGGTTCGAATCCCATGCAAGACAACACCTTGTACGATTCACAAATGGTTGTTCTGAGTCTGAATGTATTTTGTGTCGGTTATTTAAATGTTCTTTCCGTATGGTGACGAAGTAAGAATACAATTCACCACTCTCTATCTTGCCCGTGGATATCGTATAAGACGACTATGGGATATAATATACACATACCATCTGTGCAAGAGAAGGAAAACTCGAAATAAAACCCTATATCAACATGTCTGACCAGCATGGTATAGTGGGTTAAATTCCTTCCCATTGTGGAGGAGGCCCGAGCCCAACAGTGGAACATATGAGGGCTGCGATGATGATGCGATGTTGAATTATATGTTTGTAAAGTCCCCCACAATATAAGGGTTATTATTCCCTTAGTGCAACCATTCCGCGCTTGTCCGTCTCTCGGTACGCTTGCGTGCCGCTCCGTGCTCTCTCGATCTCACGTACGCTCCCGATTACGTCACACATGCGCTCACGTACGCTGACGATTGTTCGCGCGCTTTTTAACGGACGAGCCAGTGGCAGTGCAAAACCGCCTCTTTCGAGGCGAACTATTGGACTGCTCACGAATATTACTAACTGCCTGCGTTCAAAGCAAGGTCAGGTAGTAATATTTGTTTCTGTCTAGTAGACAAAAGTCAAAGTGGCCCCTTAAGGGCAAAACCAAGTTTCTCTTGGTCCCCGGTGGAAACCTTACGGTGCCAACAAAGCCGGGTTAGGCGAAGCCCCGAGTCGCCTGCCGAGCCCCATAAGGGCGAGGCGCTCAACTCGGACGGGACCGGATCCGTAGGCCTTGGGGGTGACCCCTAGTCTACCCCGGTTATCTCCTTCCCACCCTACCTATTCCCTACTCCCATTCTCGGGTGTCAGTTTGGGTGTGACTGCCCGCAAGGGCCCATACCACCCCTACACTCGGGCTGTTAGGAACCACGCAGGCACAATAAGATTGGCCGGTAGATACCAGCTTAGGGCACACCTAGATTTTTAAGTACATCCTCCCGACCTAACCCGGTTGGGAGGGAACAATAATACACATCCCCGGGTTTTCCCCCCGGGGAGTAGGCACTATAAACGCGTAGGAATTAACTCACCTCCACCATGGCTCTTCCAGCCTTAAATTTAGAAATGCTCCTCGCCGACGAGGAGATCTACACGATTTTAAAAAGACGGTTCGGGAATATGATTCCCGACCGCCCCGCGATCGCGAACACCTAGCCCGTAACCGGGCCGGTGCACATTGACTCCCCCGCCTCCCCGGATGCGGAACCAACTCCGTCCGAGATGGAGACGGAGGAAGCTACTGACGACGAGAACGCCGATACGGCGTCGTCGTCCGCCGAATCGGAGTCCGAGTCCACCTCGGCGGACTCCGAATACACGGTGGTCAGCTCCCGTAAAAGGGGGCGTAAGGCCCAAAAAAAGGCGCGAAAGGCCGCCAAAATTGACGAGGCGAGCACCTCTGCCGCCAAAGACGTCACCCCCCCCCACCCCGTCACCAAAGCCACAGGCCGCTGTACAGCAGCCCCCGGCTAAGGTATACAAACCACCCACACCGCCGCCACTAGTCATCCGCAATAAGGAGAAGTGGCTTTCAATCTCGGCTTGGTGCAACACCAACCGAGTCCAATACCGCACGGCTCGGTCTACCACCGAGGGTATTAAGGTGCAGTTGTCCACTTCGGACGACCACCGTAAAATGACGGCTATGTTACATAGCCAGCATATTCCGTTTCACACGTTCACCCTGCCCGAGGAACGTAAACTTCGCGTAGTAATACGCAACGTCCCCGTGGAACTGGGATGTGAAACAATTAAGGAAGATCTCCTCAAACAAGGACTTCCGGTGATCGAGGTGCACCGGATGATCCGAGGGAACACTCGCCAACCGTTTGACCTAGTAATGGTCGTCCTTGACCTCTCACAGAGGGGCAAGGACATTTTTAAAATCACTACGGTGTGCGGCCTCTCCGGCATCGTAGTAGAACCCCCGCGCCGGAATGGCATGATCTCACAATGCCACCGGTGCCAGCTATACGGCCACTCAGCGCGCAACTGCTACGCGCGGCCCAGGTGCGTAAAGTGCCTGGAGGACCACGCAACGGCAGATTGTGCCAGGCCCAAGGCCAACGACCCGACCAAAAGTACCACACCACCATCGTGTGTACTCTGCGGGCAAGTGGGGCACCCCGCAAACTACCGTGGCTGCCCACGCGCACCACGGCCGGTTATGAGGAGGCCACCACCACCCCCACCACAAAGGTACCTTCCGGCACCTAAACCCACACGCAACCCGTGGGTTAACTCGCAAAGCAGGGCGGAATACCCCCCCTGCCCACCAAATTAGCCACCCCGCCGGTACCCGCGATCGCGACACCGTCGGCAAAGGCCGGAAATAATAATAGTTTATACAAACCGCCAACCGTTGGGCAAAAACTGCCACCCGCGGGCCTTTCTAAGCCTCCTCAAGGCAATCAAGTGCACACACACGCGCCAGCCGCTAGCGGTCTAGACCCGGATCTAGACCTAGTGGCCAGATTCGCGCAAATAATAAACATTTCAGAAATACGCGTAATCGCAGCAGAACTGCGAAAAAATGAAGGCAATAGCCTCACGTTACTTAACGTCGCCATGAGGTTCTCACCCGTTCTAGAGAGCCTCGGTTCCTTCAGAGCCTAAATAATGGATAGGTACACACCAGGCAGAGTCAAAACACGATCACTCCGCTTAGGGTTTTTCAACGCGAACGGTCTCGCTCGCCAGAGAGACGAAATAGGTACATTTCTACAAGACCAGCAGCTTGACCTTTTACTAGTCCAAGAGACTTTTCTTAAACCCTATTCAAGAGACCCTAAAATTGCAAACTATAATCTAGTGCGCAACGATAGGGTCGGCTCTCCCCTAGGCGGGACTCTCATTTATTATAAAAGGTCACTGCACTGCACACCCCTAGATCCCCCCGCCATGACGTACATTGAAGCCTCGGTCTGTCGGTTGGCCCTTACCGGTCACCAACCACTGATCATAGCATCAGTATACCTCTCCCCTCCTAATGGGGACCCACCAAAAGAGTTGCTTGAGAGTGATCTCCAAGCCCTCTTAAAACTCGGCGACGCCGTCATCGTCGCAGGCGATCTAAACGCCAAAAGTAAGTCGTGGAATAGCCACACCAACAACCGCAGGGGACTGGCCCTCGAGATTTACGCAGATCGGCTCGGGTTCGACATCATAGCCCCAATGGAGCCGACTCACTTCCCTTACACAGTCGAGCACAGGCCCGACGTATTAGATATAGCCCTATTAAAGAACATAAACCTACGTTTATGTCTAATAGAGGTAATTCACGAGCTTAACTCGGATCACCGCCCGGTGGTCATAGACTTCGCCCCCCGATACGGCCCCTCAGGCCTCACCCCCCCCACTGAAAAAATGTGCACAGACTGGGAGCGACTGAAGGCAAAACTCCAGTCTCCCTCCTCGTCGGCTCATCTTGACAGTGTATGTAGCACATTAAATAACAAAGAGGACATCGAATCCGCGATCGACGCCCTCACCAGTCACGTACAATCGTTAGTTAACGATTGTTCACGGAGAGTGCTTGACACGAGCAATCGTAGAGGGCGCTTACCCGCTGACGTCCGCGACCTACTGAGGCGTAAGAACGCAGCCATAAGAGCCTACGACCGCTTCCCCTGCGAAGATAACCGCTATCACATGCGGTCAATGCAGAGGGCGGTTAAAACGGCTATAAACGAGTTTCGACAAAACGAATGGGACGCCACCTTAAGCGAACTGGAGCCTTCGCACCAGGCTTACTGGCGGCTTGCCCGTTCTTTCAAAAAGGATACGGTGTCCACCATGCCACCCTTAAACCGCCCCAATCAACCGCCGGCGTTCGATGACGATGAAAAGTCTGAATGTCTGGCGGCCGACCTTGAGCAGCAATGTACGTCGAGTACACAACACACAGACGCGCGACACACTGACACCGTTAACAGCGAAGTGGAACGATGTACATCGCGTACGCGTACCGCAGACGCTGAGCCACAAGAGCCTATACCAACAGCGACAGTGGAGGAGGTTCAGTCGATCGTTAGAGGTCTCCACCCTAGGAAATCCCCCGGTTCGGACGGTATTTCTAATAGAGTTATTAAACTCTTCCCTCATTCACTATTATTAATACTAACAGCAATTATTAACGCCGCATTAGTCAATTACATATTTCCTAAACAATGGAAAAAAGCCGTGGTAATAGGTATACCTAAACCCGGCAAGCGACGTACCGAACCGTCATCATATCGCCCGATTAGTTTACTTAACAGTTTAGGTAAAATATATGAGCGCGTACTACTTAGTAGGCTAAGAAAGTACGCTGAGGAAAACAACCTCATCCCGCCGATTCAGTTCGGCTTTCGCACGCAACACTCTTGCGTTCAGCAAGTACATCGAATAGTCGAGTATACAAGTTATAAACTGCAACGCGGTTTATATACGGGTATGCTTCTATTTGATGTAGAAAAAGCGTTTGACAAAGTCTGGCATAACGGCCTTATTTTCAAGTTAATAAAGCTCAAAATCCCCACTATTTAGTTATGATAGTTAGAGACTTCCTACTCGAGCGTAGCTTTCGCTACAGAGTGGAAGGTACTTTATCAGCACCGCACAAACTAGAAGCCGGCGTCCCCCAGGGATCGGTGCTCTCTCCAATTCTCTTCTCGCTGTTCACCAGCGACATACCCCAACATAGTAGAATACAAACAGCATTATTCGCTGACGACACTGCCATCTTCTATGCAGGTCAATCTCCCTCAACAGTGACAACCGTTCTCCAAACTGCGGCTACCGCCCTAGCCAAATGGACTAGGAAATGGAGAGTCGGTATAAACCCCACCAAAAGCCAGGCGATCATATTTCATAAGGGGATAGATCGCCGCTACCCAATGGCTGAATATCCACAGATAAAGATGTTCGACCAACCCATCCCCTGGACAAGGGAGGTCAAATATCTGGGTGTGACCTTGGACAGACGACTGACCTTCGGTCCTCACATAGGGCGAGTCCGCGCGCGTGCAGCCCTAGTGCTAGGATGGTTACACAGCTTAGTACACGCAAAGTCTAAGCTATCTCTCCGTAATAAAGTTAGATTATACACCGCTTGTATACGTCCTATCATGACGTATGCAAGTGTAGTGTTTACACAAGCGAAGCCACGCAGGCTACATCGGCTACAGGCATTACAGAATAGGTTCATGCGCCGAGCGACGGGAGCACCGTGGTACATGCGCAATGTGGATCTTCACATAGATCTTGGCTTGCCGACCATCAGGCAATTCATGAAACAGTGCTCCCGCCGCTACTTCGACTCTGCCGCGACACACCCGAACCCATTAGTGGTAAGGGCGGCTTCTTACATCCCCTCTAAAATGTCCGCGATTAAACAACCGCGACTAATACTCGACGAACCCGACGACACTATAACGCTCGCCCAGACTGAGGCATACACAGCCCGCGCGGCCTTGACAAATAGTAGTAAATATCCACGTTACCGCCCCCGCCGACGGGGAAGGAAGACGTGTCGCGTTAAAATCATAAACGTGGGAGTGCCCACTTTGCCAGCGACCGCCCGAGCCGAGGTCCGTACCCCACAGGGGGTGCCCTCGGGATGGGTCGCTTAACTTTAAGCGGGTTGAGAGCCCCCAGCGCTCACCCACCAGTCCGGGTAAAGTTGTCACAGCCATCTGAGGCTAACAACTAAGTCACACAAAAAAAAAAAAAAAAAAAAAACTTAGTGCAAGGCGTTGTCATTTAAAAAAAAGATTCAACAGGAAGGAGAGTGGGCAGCAGCTTTCGTCGGGGAAATGTATGATATCTCACTGCGAAACCAACCCGCCTACCAAACGTGGCGACTTCGTTATTATTCCTCATATGGCGAAGAAAAATGAGCTCTTGTCATGGCAACTCTTAGGCAACTGTAAACAAAGGGTAACAACCCTTGAGCATCGTTGGATGCAGGTGCCACAGTAGCACACTTTCTGGTGAAGCATGAGGGGGGGTCTATGTTCTATAGTAGACGGTGATAGGCTGAATGATGATTAGCATAATAGGTGTAGATAGATACCTAGATATAATTATGTTCAAAGATAACTTATAAAATGGTCAATCAACTTAATGAAAAAGCAAGAGTGGGACATGTCTTATGAAATTGTACCGAAATCTTCCTAAGTATTAAGCAAACTAAATTGCCTGAAATTAATCTGATAAAAAAGAACGCCACCATTAGGCTCGATTACCATCAAAGCGGAGAGAAGAATAGAGAAGATGTGTTTCGAAAAACCCATAAAATTTATTTATTTGTACATCTCCCCGCTTAGTTTATGTAGAAGTGACTCAAACTGAAAGGAGAGATGTCTCATTTTTCAGAGAGTGGGCTCTAAGAAAATGCGTTGTTTGTATTCAAGAAGTAGAAGGTACCGGAAAGGAAAATAAGTAGGTCTATTTACAAAAAGAAATGAGATACCATCAAAAACAAAACTTGTAAAAAAAAGCCAAGCCTCGCAACTGAGTTCTTCTACCATAAAAAGTGGTGAGATCTATGTTATTCCAAGTCGGTTAACTCATTCAGTCCCTGCTTGAGGGACCTTTCTTCTTAAGTTATTACGTAAATAGCTAACCTAACAACTTCTTATAGTGACTATATCAATATTAAACATCTTTTATGTTTTAAATAAATAGATTGACTTGGCAATCGCACTATGTTTAGTACAATTTAATATAATATGTATTACTTGTGAAGTACATTGTGTTTTGATGCGATTGCCAAGTCATTCTGTTTATTTAAAACATAAAAGATGTTTAATATTGATATAGTCACTATAAGAAGTTGTTAGGTTAGCTATTTACGTAATAACGTAAGAAGAAAGGTCCGTCAAGCAGGGACTGAATGAGTTAACCGACTTGGAATAACATAGATCTCACCACTTTTTATGGTAGAAGAACTCGGTTGTGAGGCTTGGCTTTTTTTTACAAGTTTTGTTTTTGATGGTATCTCTTAGTCATCTCATATGACAGCCAGGGGTAGGAGAGGGGGTGGTGAATTGTATTCTTATTCCGTTATCACACGGAAAATACTCTTCAGTAAAACTGAATAAAGAGCATTTGTCAATTTTACCTTCTAAGGGAACTAGGCGCGTAAGGTGTCTAAAACCGAAGCGAAGCGAGGGCGGGTTGCTAGTCTAATATAAAATAACAACAAATAAACAAAAGAGCTTCTCACATAAAATAATTCAACTTTAATGAGGAACAAAAAAGGCTATTGGTTTAGCTCGTGGTACTTGTACTTAAGGAAATAGCGCTGATATTCTGCCAACACCGGGTATATATTGCTCCTTTATTCCAATCCCAAATAAGCAAATTATACAGAAGAGCTATTTAAAGATTTATGACAAATATTAACTAATATCATCATCATCTTGCTCTTATCTCAATTACTTGGGGTCGACGCAATATGTCATCTGTTTTGACATATTGCAAAAAGTTTTGGCAATGACTTTTATGATCGGCCGCCTGCCTGACGTCAACCCTCCTTGGGAATGTAATCGTTGACCCAAATGCTACCAGATGGAGTTGGTCCGGGTCAATCAAATATTAACTAATATAAATAAGAGTATTAGCGGTTCAGGAATTCAGGTTCATTTTTATTTTATTAACAACAATTATTCTTATTAAAACACATTTATTTCCATTTTAATTATTATTAATTAGTGGATATAAATAATTTAAAATATTAGTGTACACATTTTCGTAATATATTAGTAGGTATACACATTTGCGTGAAAATTTAAAAAGTTCAGTGAAATTAAAATATAAAAATTGAAGCAATGTGTAAATTCAGTGCTCAGCAAATAGATGTCATTAAAAAGTTTTTCGAAAAATTTCGTTTATTATTATTGGATTAAAGGTGCGATATGTTAAAAATAACTATCAAAACTTAACTAGAGCGAATGAATGTGCATGTGTGTGTGTGTGTGTCTGTGAAAGGATGTTATTAATTTTGAATATTTTGCATACATATATGATATTATGATATAGATAAAATATATAATCCTTACTTAATATTATAAATGTGACAGTAAGTTTGTTAGGGTTTCACGCTTAAACCACTGAACCGATTTCAAAAATTCTTTCACCAATGGAAAGCTATAATATCAGGGAGTAACATGGGCTATATCCCGGTATGCCCACGGGAACGAGAACTACGGGGATAAGGCGACTGAAACCGAAACGAAGCGAGGGCCGGTTGCTAGGAAAGAATAAAAATAAAAAAATATTGTGGTTTAAGTCATGTTGTTCAGCGATGTGTTAAAAAAAATTGAGAATAAATATAATGTCCCCTTATCTCTTTCACGGGTGCCGTATAAGATATAGAAAGTTCGTTGTCCTATCTAGACAAAACATGGTAAGGAGCTTCACCTGAGGATCTAACCGCTATCACTTATATACTTATATTCTTTATACTTAAATGTCCATTATAATCTACACTAATATTATAATGAGGAAACGCTGTATTTTTGTATGTTATCGCCAAACGAAAGGTGGCAACACAAAGTATGCTCTGACAACATTGGTAGCTGTGTATGGCCACGCTTGAGTGGTTTACTAGCGAACAACGGTTATAAATAGATGGTCACAAATGAGTTGAGGGCACGAAACCGTGCCGCGCAAAAATAAGTAAATCTAAAGTGGGACCTCCCACATTGCCCTCAGCAACGCCCTAAGCCGAGGTTCGTACCCCACAGGGGGTGCCCTTGGGCCCCGTTGCTTAAATTTTTTGGGTTGAGAGCCCTCAGCGCTCACCACTAGTCCGCGTAAGGGTGTAACAGCCATCTGAGGCTAACACTCCTTGTCAGAACAAACAAAAGAAAAAAAAGAGTGGAGGGCATTCGGTGGTCACACATGGAAGAGTCAACAGAAGCAAGGAAGAAGTATCTATAACAGTTTAACATTACAAGTGCTTATTACGGCTATGTTACTAAGTGTGTATTTATAAAGATGTAATTATGGAGGTATACGAATAAAGGATAGTATATAATATACGTCTTTGTCTAAGTGTTTTATATGTATGTTTGTTACGAATAAACTCAAAAACTACTGAACGGATTTCGATATTTCTTTCACCATTAGCATGCTACATTATCCCTGAGTAACTATAGTTGCGGCACGCTATGATGGCCGTTTTGACATATTATAATAGTGATGTGAAATGTCGATTTGTTAGTTTTTATTGCAAGTAGTACCTGATTAAAAAGATTTAATAAAACAAAAATATAAATGTTTACTTAATATATTTGAACGATCTGAATATTGGAATGAACATGAATATACTTACTTATATGCACACGAAATAAACTAATACAAAAAGAGACCAAAAAAAGGTGCCACAAAAGGCTATATTTAATCAGATTCGTCCATACTGCTATTTTCACTGTCGTCATGGCTATCACCACCTACATTAATTATAAGTTCGTTTTCTCAAATATTATCTATGTTCACATCTCTTTCATAATTTTCCCTTATTAATTTAACAGTTCTATTCACAACCTTTTCCCAGTCTCCTTTAGTCACATGTTTACAAGCTTCTTCTAATATTTTAACATCTTTGTTGTGGTAAATGGGAGTTATGTATAGTGTCTTGCAGCATATCCCTTAATTTGAGCCCACGCCAACTCAATTGCATTATATTCACGATAGTAAAGCGCCTTCATTTTGAGATTCACGATCTAAATAGTTACGAAGGCGTATAACGAACTCACGCATCTGACTGTTTAAAACAGTTCTCTATGTACGTTCGGCCAGATCGACGAAATCCACAATAAAAGACATAAACAGAGTTCAAATTAACGAGCAGTACTGCAGTATCAATATCCGAAATCCAAAGCCTGGTCAATACTATATCACAATCACAGTGCACTCACAGTTTGTACTTTTCGAAGCAATGTCAAGTCGAAACTGCTTTGTTTTGCATAGAGCATTGACGCGGGTTTGCCGAAGGTAGTGGTTGTGTGGCCAGCGATCCAATGTGACGATATATTAAATTTCTTTTTTTTAAATTTTAAATTCGAAAAACAAATGCCGAGTTGTGTGGTAAATAAGTACACCAATAACTATAATCTTATAAAAATAAAAAAATAATGTTCGCGGGACCCTAATATATGTAGTTTAAAAATCAATGTAATAAATAAATTTTGTGTCCTAAAATAATGATTCGATAAATTTTATGACTAACTGCACGTCACTATTGACAATAAAGAACAGCAATTTGCCCCTACAAATGTAATTACTATAAATACGAAACTTCATGAGTGGACAAACGTCAAAACGGCCATCATAGCGTGCCGGTAGTATAGCTTATATTTTATCTAGGTATTTTCACGGGAACAGGAACTACGTGGATAAGGCGACTGAAACCGAAGCGAAGCGAAGGCGCCATGCTAGTATTAAATAAAAGTGTTAATTTACATTTTGTTGTCTTTATTTCGAAACTTAGATTATCTTTAATAGGTATAACTAACTAACGCCTAAGATATGATGTCATCATCATCATCATTTCAGTTCACATAAATCCCACTGTTGGCCTTCACTACAATGAAAGCGGAATTGACCGATCGCTGTTCAGATGTGGTATAGGATGGACACACGCGTAAGAAAGAGAAGTGTGAATTACTTTGTCACTATAAGAATTATATTTAATGTCAAACATTAGATATACTTTCACACGCTTTTATTTGCCGACAACGGAGGAAAAGGAACTCGGTACCAATAGTCGACTCAACGATGAAGGCGACGAGCTACGGTGGGTTATGGGACCGCGCCCATTTGTCGCCCGCACGGAGCCGGACAGTAGGTGCGCTGACGATAGCCCGCACCAAGAAAAAGACTCTTTTATCTAAAATATTTTTATTTATTTATACATTTATTACAATAACGAAGCCCACTTAAAGACCTTAGAATAAATGTTTCTCCCAAAGAACTATAGAATAATTAATAACATCTTTAAGTAAGCATTCAAATTTCACTCTTGTAGGCTAGAGAAATTAAACACAAAAAGCCTTACATCAGGACCACTAATATATCAACGAAATTACCTTCCAAGACATTTGAACTAAAAGCAATCGTAAAACTAGTTATTAGGTCATTCAGTCACACTAAAATATGCTTCTAGCAAGTTAAAATTAGTTCTCTGATGCCATTACATTATTTATAGTTTTATTTTGAGTGGCTTTTATTAATTTCTGTGTACTGTTATTATCTCATTGGTGGTAGGGCCACACTGTTGACAGACAACTGTCAACAGCAGCGGGCCGGTCTGTACGGGGTCATCATCATCATCGCAGCCCACATACGTCCCATAGTTAGGCTCGGGCCTCCTCCACAATGAGAGGGAATTTGACCTACTATACCATGCTGGTCAGACATATAGGATTTCATTTCGAGTTTTCCTTCTCTTGCACAGATGTTATGTACCTATTATATCTCATAGTCGTCTTTTATAACATCCTCGGGCAAGATAAAGAATGATGAATTGTATTCTTAATCCGTCACCACACGGACAGTACCACACTCTCGCTGAAAAGGGGGCGTTCATAAAATACGTGAGATGTTTAAGGGGGGGGAGGGGGTCGAGTCAAATCTCCTCTAATCTTACGTTGGAGAGAGGGGAGGTCTCGGCAAATATCACGCAATTTTTTTCTGATCAAAACAAAAAAATTGTAAATTTTTTATTACACTTATAATTAAACTCTCAGCAATATTGATTACTAAAAACTCACGTGAGATTGGGGGATGGGGGAGGGGGTTGAATAAAATCTCACGACATCTCACCAGGGGGGGGAGGGAGGTACAGAAAATTTAAAAAAACACCTCACGTAATTTATGGACGCCTCCAAATCGACGTCTAAGTAGTATCAATCTATTACTGCGCTTCGTTCGGTGAGCGAGAGAGCCGGAAGCCTAACTTTCTGAGGTTCTGGTGTTTGGGTGTGGTGATACATTTCGTTTCACCGAAACTCATTACACGCGTTCATACTTCCTTCACTTTCTTTACGGTAGGCAGCGGCCTAGCAAAGGTCTATGAGCGATAGTAACACTTACCATCAGGTGTGCTGTTTGCTCGTTTGAAATTGTTTGGAATAAAAAATAAATAAAACGAGGTTTAAGAAGAGCATTTTCTACACGGTGGACAGCAGCCTAGCTGCGCCAGTTGTATTGCAAAGGTCCATGTGCGGTATTATCACATACCTATATGTCCTACTTACTCGTCGCAATAAAAAAAAAAACATGTGGCACTCGGGGACTGCCGCGGTAAAGCTATTGCATAGCATTTTTTATCAACTTATGCAATTATAATTACTTATTTATTTTTTATTTACGCGGTTATTTTTATCTTTGATATTAATTCAAGTTACACTTTTTGAGCGTGGTGACTAATAAGAAAACAAATGTACTATATGTATAACAATAAAGGCGGTTTGGATCAGCACTGTCATCCTCTGAAGATCGTTGGGACCGTTAGAGACGCGTGAAAACACTTCTTGACGTAAGCTACGCAAACCGCTGGCACGTGTGCGCACCGAGACGGATGAACGCAGAATGTCGACGACCGTCACACCAAACGCTCGGCTGAGCCGCCGCCACCCGCCTACCATGTAGCTCGTCTCGAGCAACATGGCCCGAGCTACATTATTAGGGGATGTGAGTTTTTTTTTTATTTTTTTTAAATTGCAAACAGTACACCTGATGATAAGTGATATTGCCGCTCATGGACCTTTACAAGGCCGCTGCCTACCGCGAAGAAAGTGAAGGGAGAGTGAATGCGTGCATTGAGGCTCGGTGATACCAAAGGTACCCAAAACCCTCCAAACACAAACACCCTCAGAAAGTTGGGCTGCCGGCTCTCTCGCTCACCGAACGAAGCGCAGTAACAAATTGCTACTACTCAGATGTCGATTTTCTGCGAGAGTGTGGTACTACCCCGGACGGACCGGCCCGCGGCTGTAGACAGATAACTGTCGACAGTGTGGTCCTACCACACTTATTTTTTTTTTCGTTACGGAATTTCTTAATTCGCGCAAAGCCCGCTATAAAAGCTATGCAATAGCTTAATAATATCAGTATTCAAATCTTTATTCATTATCATCACTATCATCTCGGTTTATATATTATCCATTGTTGGGCTCGAGCTTCCACCATAATAGGAGGGAATTCGACCTATTGGTCAAAAATATTTTTGTTTCAAGTTTTTGTTCTCTTGGATTGATGTTATTTTCATTTTTAATCCCTTAGCCATGGAGTAGCAGTGGAGGGCAATGGGCTGAAATCATGATGACAAATGATGAACTTGTGATCGGATTTCGCTTTTTTGTTTTTGTATTTCTACAGATATTCTCAACTTACGGTCACATTCTGATCTGATGGTAGATTATTGGATTAATTGCCAACAAAATTCTATATTGACAATATGTAAGTACTTTCCGTGTGGTGATGGCGTGACTTTGAAAAAGCTACTTAACATGAAGGTCCTCAAATATTGTTCAAAAATTTATGTATAAAGCTATATAATACTTTGCTAAATGGGTTTTGTATCTTTTAATTATCCGGAAGAAAGAAATGAAGCAAAAACAAAACAAATATTTACAGCGACGTTATCATACACTCATTCGTCTTACTTTCAAAAGTTAATGCAGGCCAAGAGTACGACTCCATAAACAAAGAGCAAATTAAGTATCCGTCAGTGGAATTGGGTTAACGTTATATTTCCAAGGTAAATAACAACAATACGAAAAGTTATCAATCAATTCAGTTCCGTATAAAATATTCGCACCAATCAAATATACAACTTGTGTTTTGTACAGGTGTTGCAAGGTCGAAATATTTTTTTTTTTATTGGTATACGCTATAAGGCATTTTTCTATATTTTGATGTGGAACATCTATAAGCGAGGCATAAAGCTGCAAGTGGCGTGAAGCTACGCGTGACGTAAAGCTACGCGTGGCGTGAAGCTACGCGTGACGTAAAGCTACGCGTGGCGTGAAGCTACGCGTGACGTAAAGCTACGCGTGGCGTGACACTACGCGTGGCGTGAAGCTATGCGTGGCGTAAAGCTGCGAGTGGCGTGAAGCTACGCGTGACGTAAAGCTACGCGTGGCGTAAAGCTACGCGTAGCACAATGCTACGCGTACCGTGAATTTAGGCGCAAAGCTACGCGTGACGTAAAGCTACGCGTGGCGTGACACTACGCGTGGCGTGAAGCTATGCGTGGCGTAAAGCTGCGAGTGGCGTGAAGCTACGCGTGACGTAAAGCTACGCGTGGCGTTAAGCTACGCGTAGCACAATGCTACGCGTAGCGTGAATTTAGACGCAAAGCTATGCGTGGCGTAAAGCTACGCGTGGCGTGAAACTATGCGTGGCGTGAAGTTGCGAGTGGCGTGAAGCTACGCGTGACGTAAAGCTACGCGTGGCACAATGCTACGCGTAGCGTGAATTTAGGCGCGAAGCTACGTGTGGCTGTCACAATTCGAAATATGTTTGAATTTTTAATTCTTATATTTAATGAATGTTTATTGAATAAAAATCATCATTTTCTGGCAAAATATTTATTGTAATATTATTATGTGTACATTATGCCATATTATTTCCTGTCGTAATTTGTTCTTTTCTGCATATATACTTGTACAGAATAATTTCGAGATGTTTCATATCTGCCAGGCATACTGAGCGACGGCTCTCTTTTTTTTTTATCTATTTATAATCTTACTTATATCATCTTAGCCCACACAGGTCTCACTTGTGGGCACGGGCTGCCATTACTATAAGAGGGATATTTACTTACTATACCACGCTAGTCAGACGTGATGGTGTTCCATTTAGAGTTTCCAACTCTTGCATCGATGTTATATGCACAATATATCTCTTGCTTGCCTTTTACGATACCTACGGCTAATAATAATAAAAATAATAATAATAATAATCATACGAGTGTATACCGTCCGAAATATTCCAAGAAGTGCTCCGTCATTTGCATAATTGGAAATCACCCGGGTCAGATTATATTCACGGCTACTGGTACAAAAAGTTTACATCTATCCACAATTACTTATACAAATACATAAATATTTTCATTCAGGATCCAAACATTGTACCTTCATACTTAACCATGGGTAAAACTTATATGATTCCAAAAGACTCCACAGATCTTTGCGATCCAGCTAAATACCGACCTATTACATGTTTACAAACCTTGTATAAAATTATTACATCATGCATAACTAAAATGCTATATAATCACATAGAAACTAATAAAATCTTAGCCGAACAACAGAAAGGGTGTCGAAAATTTAGTCAAGGTTGCAAAGAACAATTAATCATTGACTCCATTATATTAAAAAAAGTTCAGAAAACAAAATCCGATTTATTTAGTATGTATATTGATTACAAAAAAGCATACGACTCAGTTCCTCATTCTTGGTTGATAAAAGTATTAGAAATTTATAAAATTCACCCTACTATAATATCCTTCCTCAAAACTATCATGACTAAGTGGTCAACGGTCCTAAATTTATCTACCACGACGAAAACAATAGAAACAGATCCCATCCAAATACAGAGAGGTATATTCCAAGGAGATTCACTTAGTCCCCTCTGGTTTTGTCTGGCATTAAACCCTCTTTCTTACATGTTAAACGCCACCCCATACGGTTATCCCTTAAGACTTATAGACCACAGTAATATCAATTTACGACAAACTACATTAAATCATTTACTTTACATGGACGACATCAAACTTTATGCTAAAAGTGAAAACCAATTATATGATTTAGCTTATTTAGTAGAACAGTTTAGTGCAGATATAAAAATGGAGTTTGGCATTGATAAATGTAAAATAAATTCAATTAAGGCAGGCAAAAATTTTCAACATAAACACGTCATGACTACAGGGGATGAAATAGAACCATTAGATGAAGAGGGAGTATACAAATATCTAGGATATGAACAATCATTACTTATACATCATAAAGACATAAAACTCAAACTAACACGACAATTCCAACACCGATTAAATACTATACTAAAAACACAATTAGATTCCAGAAACACAATTAAAGCAATAAACACATTTGTTATACCACTACTTACCTACTCCTTTGGCGTTATAAACTGGAACAAAACTGAGCTCAAGAACCTACAAAGAAAAATCAATACCACTATGACAAAGTTTCGGAAACAGCACCCAAGAACGTGTTTACAACGAATAACACTGCCTAGAAAGGAGGGTGGAAGGGGTCTAATAGATATTTTAAATTTACATAGAAAGCAAATAGTAACCCTTCGACAGTATTTCTTCAGTAAAGCTCATTCGTCAATAGTACACAAAATAATAATTCTAAATGACCGTAAGCTATCACCACTTAATCTACAGAATACTACAGAACCAATAAACGAAGAGATAACAGACGAAAAAGCCAAAATTGCTGAATGGAATAAAAAGTCACTACATGGGAGACATCGCCAAGATCTATGCCAAATTAATGTCGATAAGAATGCGTCGAACGCGTGGCTTAAGAGAGGCGACCTCTTCCCTGAAACTGAAGGTTTCATGATCGCCATCCAAGATCAGGTTATTGAAACCAGAAATTATCGGAAACACATTATTAAAAATCTGAACAATGATAATTGCAGAAAATGTAATAGTTCACCGGAAACCATACAGCATATTACAGGAGCATGTAAGTCGATAGTTCAGACTGATTACAAGCACAGACATGACCAAATAGCGAATATCATACACCAAAAACTTGCACATCAGTATAAATTCGTTCACACTATTATTCCTTACTATAAATATAAACCTGAAACAGTACTAGAGAACTCCATAACAAAATTATATTTTGACCGAGCCATTCTTACTGATCGGACAGTTCATTACAATAGACCTGATATTACACTAATAAATAAAATCACTAAAACAGGATACTTAATAGATATAGCTGTACCAAACACACACAATCTACAGACAACAATAGCCGAAAAACTAACAAAATATATTGATCTTAAGGACGAAATTATACGTCTATGGCACCTACAGAGCGTCACAATAGTTCCAATTGTTCTCTCCACTACAGGTGTTATACCCATACAACTACACCAATCCCTAACTACACTTAACTTACCAACAAATACTTACCAGCTCATGCAAAAAGCAGCAATATTGAATACATGCAGAATAGTTAGGAAATTCCTACAGATTGATTCAAATAATGCACAGTTACATAATTATATATCATCAGCAATAAATACCTCTCAATCTCAATTAGGCCCTAGTTCCACTAATGACCACTTGGCTTAGGTCCGTGCCATTAGTGTTAAAGTACCGGTTAACCGAGATAAATAACAGAATAAAAATAATAATAATAATAATAATAATAATAATAAATCTAATCTGGGCCAGTCGTTATCTCACCATGAGACTAACGCAAACCTCGGAGGAACATTATATGGCTCTCTAAGTTCTTTTGATATAAGAGAAAAAATGTATCACAAGATTTATAAGAAAGCCAATAAACCGCAGGGCAGCTTGTGGCGTGCTGAATGTGAGTGGCGACACTGCGGTCCTGAGTGCCCCAGAGAGTCGGCCAGGGCCTCGTATCCAGCTCGCCTTTACTGGCTAGCTGGAGTAGAAACCGAAGAGTGCCTGCAGGATTCTCAACTCTGGCTTGCCTTAAACGGCTGATCAGAGAGGGGTCGCCAGAGCTATATGCTCGGGGGTGGAAGTGTCATTTTCAAGAGCATAACTACGGGGAAACCACTGCGATGGTGAAACCGGCGCCGCACCGCTCGACACCCCAAGCCACTTGCACCAATGTTGCCCCCCTGTTGCCCTTATGGCCTGCGTGTCTGTGGCGACCGTTTGGGGGGGCCCATTCAGTGAGTTAGCGAGTCACCGTCTGCCAAAGTTCAAGACGATAAAGGTATTGAAGGCAGACGACAGTTTTAAATCAATAGTTTACCATTAATCCAGTCCATCTAACCTCCAACCCCATAATCATGTATTAGATACCATCATCACACAATAGTTTTACACCTACCGTTGGCAGTCCACGTGTGTTATGTGCAGACATGGAGTGTCATCGATAGACGTCCCACCCCATTTTAGATTAAATTTCTCCAAAGGCCTCTGCGTGTTGGATCCATGTCCCCATGTAAGCCTTTCAAAGGACCGGGTATCTTCCCTAAGGAAAATATCCGTGAAAGCAAAAGGAGATACAAGATAATAATAATATATATGGCTCTCTAATTTCTTTTGATATAAAAGAAAAAATGTATCACAAGATTTATAGGACAGCCAATAAACCGCAGGGCAGCTTGTGGCGTGCTGAATGTGAGTGGCGACACTGCGGTCCTGAGTGCCCCAGAGAGTCGGTCAGGGCCTCGTATCCAGCTCGCCTTTATTGGTTGGCTGGAGTGGAGACCGAAGAGTGCCTGCAGGATTCTCAACTCTGGCTTGCCTTAAACGGCTGGTCAGAGAGGGATCGCCAGAGCTATATGCTCGGGGGTGGAAGTGTCATTTTCAAGGGCATAACTACGGGGAAACCACTGCGATGGTGAAACCGGCGCCGCACCGCTCGACACCCCAAGCCACTTGCACCAATGTTGCCCCCCTGTTGCCCGTGTGGCCTGCGTGTCTGTGGCGACCGTTTAGGGGGTCCCATTCAGTGAGTTGGCGAGTCACCGTCTGCCAAAGTTCAAGACGATGAAGGTATTGAAGGCAGACGACAGTTTTTAAATCAATAGCATTAAGTTAGACCAGTCCATCGAACCTCCAACCCCATAATCATATATTAGATACCATAATCAACAATAGTTTTACACCTACCGTTGGCAGTCCACCTGTGTTATGTGCAGACGTGGAGTGTCACCGGTAGACGTCCCATCCCATTTTTAGATTAAATTTCTCCAAAGGCCTCTGCGTGTTGGATCCATATCCCCATGTAAGCCTTTCAAAGGACCGGGTATCTTCCCTTTTTTAATATTTTAAACAATATGGAAGATAGCCGTGAAACTGGGAGACACAATATAATAATAATAATATTCATTTATTGCAGACCACAATGATCCATAAATGTTAGTAAAATAACAGACTTAGGTAGCTAGAGTTAGTATAGACAGAAAAAAAAAATACATAAAAGAAAATAATAACAATATAAACAACACGAAATTAAAATAATATTAACACAGCTACAGTAAATTACATTTTGCGACTGGGGCGTGTAAACGCGTCCAGTGCTCCAACAACGGACAATCCCACCTGTCGTTTAGCACTGACAGGATGCTGTATGAGCTGAAGCGAACTCTTTGCAGTAGGGAAGCGCAACTTTTTCTGAGGAGAGCTTTGAAGCCATCAACACCCTTCTCTGCGAACATTCTAGAAGCACTACAAAATCGAGGCAGCCCAACAGCATCCTCAAAGTGTTGTTATATTGAACACGCAGGTCATTGTATGCCCTCTGCGTGTACTTGGCCCACAGACTACACGTGTACTGTGACTGACAGAAGGCCTTGAACAGTGTCACCTTGACTTCTGATGTACACCGTGAAAACCTGCGGGCCAGCATGTTGCATCGGACAGCCAGCGCCCTGCGTGCTCGTTCAATGTCTACGTTATCTCGTAGATCCTTCGTCAGCCAGTGGCCCAAGTACTTGAACTGAGTTACTCGTGTTAGCGGTTGATTGTATAATGTAACTGGTGTCACGTTACTGTAGCATTTGGTGCCGGCTTTAAACACGAGTAACTCGCTCTTTTTTATATTAGGCTAGGCTAAGACAGGTGTGATGAATTTTATGCTTACTCCGTCATCACACGAAAACTTGATTATAAGAGACATTTAAAAGTTAAAATAACACTCGTTTCCTTCAGCTTATCAAGCGTTCGAGAAATTATTTAACCATAAAAATATTTTGGCGTATATCAAAAAATATTTACCGCTTACAAGTTTCTTTTGCAAATTTTAATAAGTTTATTTTCTGGTTTGGGATCACTTAACAATGTTTTCAAAGACAATTCCTTGTCTCTCAAGGCTCACTTTAAAATGTTAAATTATACAACTTTCTTAAAGCTATTTTCAATTAAAATTGTTACCTGTGAACTGACAAGGTATGTAATTATCTGGATTTTCAATTAATAGAAGTGTAATGATTATTCACTAAGCTTTATCAAGAGAGTCGAGTATTAGAAGCTTAAATTTATACCAAAGGTTTTTTTTTACAATTATTCTCTTTTAATACTGTTGGTGGCAAACGAGTAAATAGCACTCTTGATGGTCAATGATAATGCCGCTCATTTACCTTTAAGTCATTGCCTACCGTGAAGAAAATGAAGAGAGTATGAAGGCATGTAATGAGATTGGGGGATAATAAACGCATCACCATAATCAACCACACGTAAATAACCTCAGAAAGCCTCTTTCGGCTATCTCACTCACCGAACCAAGTGCAATGTCAAATTGCTACTAATCAGACGTCGATTTTCAGCTTACAGTGATTCTACTCCGGACGGACTAGTCCGCGGCTGTAGACAGACGACTGTCGATAGTGCGCTAATTGGAGTGTTAAATACCGTATACCGGGAGGTTGGGCATCTTCAACTACGATCGTTAACCCACTGCCAAGGATGACGATATTTTTCTCTATGTGGAGAACATTTGATAAGCTGAGAATGATCTCTTCGAAGAAAAATATTTTGACATTAAAAAAAGTCATAAAAATTATTTGAAACTGAATGACCTTATCCATTTTCTATCTGACTATGGAGTCAAATTCAAATTCAAATACTTTATTATGCATAAACCCCGCGGGGGCACTTACATATGGTCACTTTTTTACATTTTACCTTACACTACTACCGGATCGGAACGCGACCGCACTGAGAAGATCCGGCAAGAAACTCAGTGGGCTTGTCTTCTTTTTTATTCATTTACTATTTTTTTTTTTTAATAAAATAATATACAACAAGAAGTAAAAGTAAGTAGGAATGCAATTCATCACCATGCCTGTGGATGTTGTAAAATAAGACTAAGGTACATAATTCCCATGAATAAAGTCTTAATAGAAGTCTACTCTGAAACCCTATATCATCACGTCTGACCGTGGAAGAATGAGAGGGCCAAGATTACCACTAACTTGTGTGGCGCGTTTGCTGCCTTATCCCTTCTTTCCTGGTCCTCACACAGCCGACCGCGAACTCATTCGTCGTCATTACAGTCCATACACATCTCATTGCTAGACTCTAGCCTCCTCCACAATTGAAGGGAAATGGACCTACTATAACACGCAGGTCAGACTGATTGGTATAGAGTTTTACTTCAAGTTTTCCTTCTCTTAACCTCATTGCGGGTAACGAATTAATCTCCGATTCGACCACCTACCGCATATTTTATTTTATGGTTGCTACTATAATTGTAAAGCGTAGCGTGCTTTACCAAATGAATTTGTTACTTTAGCTGTGGTTTATGTTTGTGGCAAATGATATTAGTCATGCTCGTTGTAAAGTGGTAGTGACGAGAAGCGGGTCACTCCCTTTCCTCCATTGTGGTTGAGGGGAGTGATAGCTGCTTCAGTGGTTAACTCGTGATCGGGTGCCGCTTGGGGTCCAGCCATAATAATTTTCATTATATTTATGAATTGTATTATATCAATTATCTAAAGGCACTCAAGCTATTAATAGGCATATTGTTGTATGTAATTTTATTTAAATAAAATAAATAAATATATAAAAAATAGACAATCATGCTAAGTTTCTTGCCGAATCTTCTCAGTGCGGTCACGTGCCGATCTGGTGGTATTTTAAGATAAAATCTAAAAGAAAATGACAATACGTACGTGCCCCCGCGGGGTTTATACATAATAAATAATTTGAATTTGTTCACACCCTCCGAACCAACAATTCAGTCAAAATACAAACTTAATATATTATTTATAAAATATTTATCATTTCAATTTTATCTAAGTAAAGAATCTCATAATATTAAGGTTACAATTATTATCGTACTATCAATCTCGGGACGTAATTCTGAAGAGGCTTTTAGTAATTACAGCTATCTCGATGTTCTGGTTTTCAGATTATCTATTGAAAGCCAAAAGCAATACGACAAAAAAGGGAAAACGAATACTTTAATCATATTTACCGTATCCGAAAGCGAAACGTAATGTTTTTATTTTCAAATAAATTAATGGAAAAGTAAATATTTAATTTATTTTTACGTTGATTGTATGTTTTTAATTTCCCACCTTTGCACGTTTTTTTTTAATGTAACGATGGATTGAGAATATAATTTACAATCCCTTTACATAAATATCATAATATATGAGTATGTACTATCCGGATAGCATATACTATCCGGAATACGGAAATCCTTGGAAATGGCTCCTGCAACACAATATACAACTAGCGTAGGAGCCAGAGATTCCCACATATCTATGTAATGTTTTTATGATAATAAATGAAATGAAATGAAATGAAATCTGTAGAAGAATATATGTAACCAGCATAGCCTGAAGAATTAGCACGTTGAAATTGCAATGATCAGGCTATATCGCTCGTCGAATCGAAAACCGTGGAGGAAGAAAGGGTTTCGAGTGACCACCACTGATCTGGCGATGCAGTCGCAGATAACCGTTGAATGTAAGTAGCACAAGACCTTTTCAAGTGGCATACTTGCGAGAGACCTTTGTTAAAAAGTGGACCTCTATGGGCTGATGGATAGATGAATCCGAGCGGCGATCGACTAAAAATTAAACTCATCACGCCCTTTCTCGTGGGTGTTGAAATAAGTGATTAAAAGACAAGTAGATAAGACCACTTTAAAAGATCAGCGGGGTATATTAAGTAACTGCCCTTCCACTGTGGAGAAGACTCAAATGCGACATGTAGGTATGAATTATGATGATGACGATGACGGTATTTTAAATATAATTTTACCCTCTAATGATAATAAATAAGTACATGTCTCAAATGATTTCTGATGTTTACGCGAATATTACACATTGTAAATAAAACTACTTTACGGATTTTATCGCGTTTGTATTTGATTTTTGAATGCGCGACATTTCGAACACTTTACAGTGTTCATGGTCACGGGCGGAATAAGATGTCTGACATCCAACAAGTTATTTGAGAAAATTTTCTCATATAATTTTTTTCCTGTACTGGAAAAATTTATACCAAAATACGAGTCAAAATTTAATCACTAATTTCAGTAGTGGGATTATTATAAATATCTGTAATAACCATGACTTGTTTAGACGTCAGATATCTTAGTTGGCTCGTGACCATGAATGCTGTAAAGTGTTCGAAACCACGGGCAAGCAAAAATCAAATACAAACGCGATAAAATCCGTAAAGTAGTTTTATTTACAATACGTGTCTCAAAATTATTTTTTTTATTTAATAAAAACAGTTTCAAACTACCATTTTCTAGCAAAGGCTGCGGGTGACCGGACCGGGTATTTAGTCCAGGCACCCGCGGAGGGATTAGCCTCGCGACGGCGATTGGCGTCCCGGTAGGGGATGCCGACGGGCGAGGGTACTCCCGCGGGGTATTCTGTCGGGTCGACCACTGAAGTCAAGAAACTCTGCACCAGTGGTCGACCCAACGACGAAGGTGACGTGCTGTACGGGTGGGTTACGGGTGTGTGAGCTTACACCCCTCTGTCGCCCCGGATGGAGCCGGGCGAGGAGTGCGCCGACCGTTACCCACGCACAAAAAAAACTAACATTTTAAAATGTCAACTGGTGGTAATTATTTCTCTTGTGTTGTCAAGTTTTAGGAATGTTTATATATCAAAGACTATAAACGTTTTGTTACCAAGTTAGTTATATACGTAATAAATCCTCAACTAATCGTGCGAAATGCACAGCTGTTTTAGAGTTATAAACTTTATTAATTCTAGAAAATATTGTAACAAAACTTGAACTATTTATAACGAATGAGGTATTTTTATTATAATAACTAGCAACCAGTTTTCGCTTCGGTATTTTAAATCTACTATATCTGTTAAGATGTAGCTTCGGGTTCGAGTCCCGGACCGGGCCAAATTTTATTGTTGTTTCTGAAGGCAAAAACAGCCTAAGTTACTCTTTATACTACTAAGCTGGTAGTAAAATATCTATATCGATCCAGTCGTTTCGTAGTTTACGCGGAATAATCAGACATACAAAGAAATTTTAAACTGGCTATTGAGCACCTCAAAAAATTAAATTGGTGTCAGACAGAAATATTGTACAAAAAAACCGCATGAAAAAGTCAAATTATTTAGACATTACAATAGACACTTCAGTTTTATTAAAACACTAAGATATTGAATGTAATACAAGAACACCACATGACACTTCTAATTGCCCGCCAAAAGTCCTCTCGACGAGTTAGGCATCTATGGTCGAAGGCACAAATTATCAGCATCGTGTCCTTGTCACTTGAATATTAATATAGCAATATACAGAACAATAAAAAGATTATTAAAATAAAAACAAAGATAGCACCAATAAAAGAAAGACAAAACAAAGGATTTCTTGTCCTCAATCCGCGTCAAATGTTCCAATATCAGGAACCAAAGGTATCTCTCTCATTTATTTACGAGTAATAACAAAAGATATTCACCTTTTCAAGTCATTTTAAGTACAAATATTGCTGTCCATTTTCGCCTTTATTAACCCTTTCGCTGTTGATAACAATGTAAAAAAATATAAAAGATTTTTAATAGCATTCACAGTCCAAATATTGCCGTTTTCAACCTCATTAACTCGTTTATCATTGATATAAATAAACATAAAGAACACAATAGAATATTTTTAACTGTAGTATATTATTTCCTTTTTTTTACAGGTATGCTTCCTTCCAACTTACTGATTGACCAGATTCGTGGAGAACTTTATTTCAATAAAATATTTTGCGAAGAATTAGAATGGCAATGGACAGGTCACATCGCAAAAAAACGTTCTCAAGTGGCGACCACGTATCGGACGACGCAGTGTAGAACGCCCCCGCACTAGGTGGACCGACGACCTGGTGAAAGTTGCTGAGTTTGGATGGCGATAGACTGAATGATGATAAAAATATTTTTTGATATTTTTTGTGAAACCTCTAGTTTGTTAGATAAACAATATAAACTATTTGTACCTCTATTTTCAAGATGACGGCTGTGGAATAAGGGTTGCTACATCACAATCTTAATTGTAACTTTTTACATTAATCCCTCCTTGATATCTAAAAAATAAAATTGTATCCTCGGATAACTGCAAGAATATTAGTTTCAAATAAAGAACAATAGCAAGCCTTTTTCTTTTTTTTTTTTTTTGAAGGTAGGTCAGGACGCACTCTCCCCATCTCGCTGAGTGTGACGAAATAGCGGCGTACAGCCTAACCGTATATCCTCCCCATCGCCATGGAACTGCCCACTGCTACCTCACCCTTGACCAGCCTGGTAGATTACCCTTTCAGGCACCGTTTGAGTTTGGGTCCGGTGGTCCAACTCCGTCACCATAGATAAATAGTGTCCACACACTGCTAATAGGTACTGCACGCCAATAGTTCCTTATAGTTTATTGGCTTCCATTGGATGGACATTGTAAATTTGTATGCGAAGAAAAAGCTTTTATAAGTTTCAAATTCAAATACGTTTCTACATATATATAATATTAAAGGCTTAAATAAAAGTAATCGAAGTACGAATGTATGTTTTATTTAACTTCTATTCATATAAAGATTTATATTTATTTTTTTGTTTAGTTATGATTCCAATATGTTTCTTATTCACTAGTGACCAGCGGCCCGAGTGGTCACCTCGCAATTTATTTTCAGTTATGTTTTTTACTGACAGAGTGGACAGGTCAATGCTCCTTTTCTTTACATTTCAATACTTTGTTAAGTTTATACATTTTAAGGATTTTTTTTTCGGTATTAGAGGACTAATCTAGGATTGATATATGAAAAACAATTACATATGATTATCAGTAGACATTTTGTTTCGTCTTATGAAACATACTACATAAAATGTTATTCATGTCTTTTTTACTCTAATTAATCCTATTATCCTTCTGATTATAAATATTAGTGAAAAAAGTGAAGGGAGTTTGAATACATATATTGAAGTTCGGTAATACCAAAACCCATCACACGCAAACATCTTATATAATAATTTCTGTTATTTATGCGAGTTTTACGCATTGACACAGAGGTTTGACCCTCAGGAAGTCCCGGGATATGATTTTAATTGTCTTGGGACCCGCAACAAATTTAATTAGAAAAGATTAAAGAGGAGGAGTTGGAAAGAGAGATTCCACTTCCCTCCTAGGCAAAGCGGGAGACAGGAAAACAGAATGACTAGTCAGCCAATAAGTAAAGAGGTGTATAGCTACGATAGCGCAGCAGTACGGCACCACGGATACGGAAGAGCTTAACGGGGCCTATATGTGAGCGTTAAGATTGATTGCTACAGTAGGTATGACAGAAACGCATGAACGCACGGAAATTTTCTCGAGTTGCTACAAGGTCCGTATAGTATACTACCCCACAGGTGACTTGCAAACTGTTTAACATAAGGTTACGCTCGTTTCGCCAGAGATCGCACTCCCAGAGAATGTGATGTGATGACTGTTCATACTCGTGATCAGATGTGGAACATTGACATAGTGGTGAAGGTACGAGTTTTAAAGAAAATAATTTACTTTTAAAGTTGCCATGGCCAGTTAAAAATTGGCCACAAAATGGTCAACCTCCAGTCACACCTTCTCCAGGCGCTTCCGGATGCATGGAAAAAATTGATAAAGATGACGGCCTTTCGATGATGAATCCCATCTTTCTTGCCATCCAGTTAAAAGCTCTTCATAGATAATGGATTGTGGTGCAAACAATCTAGCAATTTTATTTCGGTCGCGCAGTAGATGGAAATCTGTATTCATAGTTCCTCATGTGGTGTAATACATTGACGCTCATCTCTGAATCTCCAAATCAACCGGAAGTAGACCCGTGAGTACTGGCAAGGCCTCGGTACTAACTGTTTTATAAGCTTTACATAAGAATATTAGGGCCAATCGTTGGCTCTGTATCAATTTAAGGCGAGCCGCCCCTATGGTGGCCCTATCGGCCCATACAGGTGCAGCGTAACAAATACACCCCAAATACGTGGCCATGTATATGGTCTTAAGTGTATTAAAACGAAGGCCCCAAGTAGATGTGGATATTCTAGTAAGCGCGTAGAAATTCCGTTTCGCTTTTTCACCTACAGTTTTAATATGCTGAATAAATGAAATTTTTTTCTAAGACTAGGCTGAGATAGCAAACTGATTCTTTCTTTTTGACAGTCATATTATTGAATTTTATATGCGGCGCCGATTGTAAATTTCCTTTTAATAAAAGATGATATGTTTTTTGTGGTGCGAAAGCAAGCCGGTTTCGCGTACCACAATCGAATATATCATCATTACGCATTGTAATAGTATTACGCATTGTAAATAAGACTATTTTGCGGATTTTATCGCGATTTTTGATTGCCCGAAGTTTCAAACTCTTAAGGCGTTCATACTTTACAATGTCCGCCCGTGACCATGAACGCTCTGGCAATCAAAAATCATATACACGCGATAAAATCCCTGAAATATATATTTTTTTATATTATACATAATATAAGGAAGGGTAGGTTGCTTAACCACCCTTCCTTTGCTTCGATTTCAGTCGTTTTACTGGCATAGTCCCCGTTCCCATGGGAATACCAGGATAAAATATAGCCTAAGTTATATAGACAGCTACCTGGTAGTAAAATATTATCCAAATCCATCCCGGCGTTTTGAAGATTACCCAAAACAAACAGACAGACAGACAAATTTTTTAAAACCGGTTATTAGGCATAGGTGTCATGCAAATAACTGTATTAGCATGAAAAAAGCCCATTATTTTGATTTTACAAACACTTCAATGTTATTTATTTGTATTGAAATGTAAAGCCTTTCTGAAAACGTAAATATATTTCAAGATAATGGGACTGGAGACTAAATATTGGCTTGGAAACATTATAATACTGTATCTATGAAAAGAGTCGTTTTGAGAAGATTTATTTGTTTAACAGCCTACTTGAATCTTTAACAATATATTTTGTAATATCAATAGAAGCTTTTAAATTGAAACCCAAAGGTCAAGTTGCTTAGATTTACCTGAAACCAATATCTTTATTTGGTAACGTAATAGATATAAAATATTATTTTCAACTTGACTGCACAGATAGTCAAAGTAAAGGCCTGCGATTCGTTTGTTTTCTTGCTATTAGTGATAAACGTGTAGACAACACACCTGATGGTAAGTGACTCACTCTCAAAAAGATGGATTGCCGGATCTCTTGCTCGCCAAACGAAGTGCAGTAACACATTGCTACTACTCAGACGTCGATTTTCTGCTCAGTGTGGTACTACCCCGGACGGACCGGCCCGCGGCTGTAGACAGAAGACTATTAACGGTATGCTCCTGCCATATATGTTTTGAGATTGACTGTGATTTATGTTAAAAATTTGTAAAGTACTCCTTGTCATATCAATTTATAGGAATAATCTTTGTATCAAGAAGATCTTTACACGTGTACATAAAAAAAAAAGAAAACAGAATATTCATGTTTCATTATAAATGTTACACAAATCTATTAAGAATCCACATTTTTGCTCTGCTATAAAATAAGTTTTGCCAAATCTACGGTATTATTTTATTAAACGTATTTAGATCCGGCAATAAAAACGCCGGGATTTGCCCTTGACGCGGTCGGGTTCTCTGCTATCTAATATCCATCTCATCTGATCCCAGTACATTATATGAAATATAGTATTTTAAATGCTAATAAATCAATAAAAAGGAAGCAAGTATAAAAAATTAAGTATTATAATTTTACTGAAAATATGCATTTATACTAGCGGACCCAACAGACATTGTTCTGTTCAAATCTAAATAAATAATAAATGGGATTCGCCTTGAAATCGACCGCAGCGCCACCTACCAATTGCTTTAATTATTAACCTAAATTATTCTCATATCCATCGGAACAGACACAAAAAAAATCATTAAAATCGGTCCAGGCGTTTAAAAGGAATTCAATTACAAACACACGAACAGAAGATTTATAAATATAAAGATCTCGCCACGAGAATGGATATATTTATATACACAGCTCCGCTTATATACTTTTTTTAAATAGTTACTTGAAATTAGCATAATCAAATAAACAAACAAACTCTTCATCTTTATAGACTAGCAAATTTCTGCCGTTCCATTCGCGTATGTCCCACGGCTGGGCTCACGATTCCTTCCCAATGGGAGGAAAATTAACTTACTATACCAAGCTGGTCAGACGGCTTGTACAGAGTTTTATTTCGAGTTTTCCTTCGCTGACACACATGTTGTATGCATATTATAATCTCTTAGTCACCTTTACGATAGCCGCGGGAAAGAAAGGGGTGGTGAATTGTATTCTTATTTTGTCATCATACCTAAGAATAGCCCATATTACTAAAAACGTAGATTTCCACTAGTAAAATATTTTTTTAAATCTTCCGTATCCCCGCGGTTTCGCCCCATCCACATCTTGAAGGTTTACTGAGAAAAATATAGCCTATGTTACTCGCTCGTTATCTAGCTTATCGTTGGTGAAAGAATCATTAAAATTGGTTTAGTGGTTTAAAAGCGAAAGCGTAACAAACAAACATTCATATTGAAAATTGGTTGCAAAAGTTAAAGAAAAATAAATTTCATAGGTTGAAAATCAGCACTGTATTTAGTGACAACAAAAGCCTTCTAGCTTTAATTTTAGTTTTGAAAAGGCAATAATTTACTTATAATATTAATTAGGATATACAGACTTATAAAATACACAGACCTTCAACCCCTAATGCCTTGATACAGCCCTTAATGCGTCCTGACGAGGGCTTCATTTATAAAACAATCTTATATGTCTTCATAATACAGAATGATATTTGTCAAAACATTGTGGCCATTTGCGGCTAATTCAAATGTCTTGTTTCTGGAAATATTGTATCGAAAAGTATATTTTTTTTGTATCTTTCCGTGTAGTGACGGAGTAAGAGTGTGTGTGAGTGGATGTCGTAAAAAATGACTAAGGGATATAATATGCATATAACATCTATGCAAGAGAAGGATAACTCAAAATGAACCCTACACCAATGTGTCTGACCAGTGCGGTACAGTAGGTCAATTTCCCTTCCATTGTGGAGGAGGCTCAGGCCCAATAGTGGGGCGTATATGAACTGTGATGATGAGGATGATTTACATAAAAGAAAATTCGAAGTATAACAACACCAGGGAAGTGGCCATCAACACTTTTAAAAAAACTTATAACATCAATTTCCAGGTTCATACCCCACAAGGGATATCCTTAGGGTCCTTTGCTTAAATTTTTTGGGTTAAAATTCTTTTGCATAATCTCCATTAGTCGGTGTAAGTAATAGCCATCCGATGATCAGGGTCAATCCCATACAAAAAATATAATAAAAATTGCAATTTCTAACTCGCCCATCTATACCAATAAATAAAATTGGAGTGTTTGTTTGTAATGCCAAAATTAGCTATTAGACTAGCTAAGGCTTTACTATTCTAATAAAATAAAGCGAATCCTCCTTGAAATAAAAAAAGTGTGTGTATGTACTTATGTACGGACGTAAGAAATTATACTTCTTTGACGTAACAAGACAAAAATCGTTATTAAAATATTTCTAAAAAAAACAATTTTAACCTTTGCGTTACTTACCTTTCCTACGCTTGTAGAAAAAAACTACACTAATTATAGACAAAAAGCTATTTAATACATTGAATGTATTATTAGTCCGTGTGGTGACGGAGTAAGAATACAATTCACCACCCCCTAACTTACCCGTGGGTGATCGAACGAGATGACTAAGGGATATAAAACGCATATAACATCTATGCGAGAGAAGGAAAACTCGAAATAAAACCCTATACCAACACGTCTGATCAGCGTGGTATAGTAGGTCAATTACCCTTCCATTGTGGAGGAGGCCCGAGCCCAACAGTGGGACGTATATGGGCTGAGATGATGATGAGATGATAATGATTATTATAACGCATTATATAGTGTACATTTGTGACGGTGAACGTTGACTGGCTAACTTCAGGGTGTCGGTTTTTCATGACGGTGTTCGCGCGCATCGTAAAAAATTAGTCTTATAATTTTGCCCTGAGGCGCCAAAAGAAGTAACTTCAAAATAGATGGAATACTTGTAATCGATCGCAGCACAACCTATCGGGTTCAACTACTAACCTAAGCCATCTTGGAATCCATAACACACACAAAACATTCATCAAAATCCGCCCAGTCGTTTTGGAGGAGAGAGGAGTCCTTTAAAGAGGCTGCAATCTAATAATGGACGCCTATTACGTTAATGGATAAGCAGATGAAACCTACTACATAAGACTCAATAGATCTATTATTGTCGAAATCTGTTCAAATTCTATCTACCTTTTCACATATAAAAGGGTGGAACTCTAAAAAATCACATTTCAAGATAATAAGAAAACCATTCTACTGTGATCTCTGGCTATTACCTCTCATAACTCAACGGGAATAAGGATAAATTGATAACGATATTTTATAAAGAGGAAAGATATTGACGATAATATTTGAAAATAATGTAGTGAGGATATTGCTTCCGCTTGATGAACAAATATATATTTTATTGATTACACAGACGGTGTAGTGGTTAAAATACCGTCCTACCGTTCCAGTGCTCCGAGTTCGATGTGTGTTGTGTCCGTTAATTATATGTTTATAAAGTCAGAAAAAAAAATCTGTATTATTCTTTTGCGAAAAGTGCGATGCGGTCAACCTTAATATTAAGGGCTCATATTTTCAGAGGCCTATTTTGGCATCTAAACGAAAATTTTAAGCCTGCTTCCGTGAAATAAAAAATTTCTTTGGCACGCCCTAGTATATACATACTAGCTGACCCAACAGACGTTTTGTTCAAATAAAATAAAAGGAATTCTCTTTGAAATCGACAGCAGCGCCGCCTACCGGATCTAATTGTGAATCTAAGCCATTCAAGGATCCTCTTGCCCCACAAAAAGAGACAATTTTAATAAATTAATTCAATTTCGTATATCCTTCATCATCATCATCATCATTTCAGCTTATCGCCGTCCACTGCTGGACGTAGGCCTCCCTCATGTTACGCCACAAAGTGCAGTCCTCTGCCGCCTGCATCCAACGATGCCCAGGAACTTTCACCAGGTTGTCGGTCCACCTGGTTGGGGGCGTCCTACACTGCGTCGTCCGATACGTGGTCGCCACTCGAGAACCTTTCTTCCCCAGCGGTTGTCGGTTCGTGGAGCAATGTGGGCCTGCCCATTGCCACCCTACCGCGCTAATTCTTCGTGCTATGTCGGTTACACCCGTTCTTCTGCGGATTTCCGTATTTCGGATTCTATCTCGCAGAGAAATCCCGAGCATAGCCCGTTCCATAGCACGCTGAGCGACTTTGAGCCTTGTTATGAGGCCTACATTTAGGGACCACGTTTCCGTGCCGTAAGTCATCACTGGTAACACACACTGGTCGTAGACCTATGTTTTCAGCCACAGAGGTATGTTATTACCTTCGGCACAACATGTTATTACCTTCCAAACCCTATCAACTCTTATAATTGCACCCACTTTTTTACACGCATTTCTTCATTCACACAATCCATCCATCTCTTTTTAGGTTTCCCACGCTTCTTACGTTCATCCATAATCATATCGATAACACACCTTCTCACATGTCTTTCATCCCTCCTCATCACATATCCATACCAAGACAATCTCGCGCTCCTAATCTTCTCTATCACTGGTGCCACTTTAAGGTTTCCCCTATCAGATCAGCATGGTATAGTAGATCGTTTTTCCTCCTATTGGGGTGGAAGCTCAAGCCCAGAAGATGGGCGCATAACCCAAGATGATGATGTCATGAATGTTAAATATCGTTTTTCCTTTCCTTTTGCTAGTTATAATGACAAATGAGTTACCAGATACCCTAATGGTAGCTTTTTCATGTGGTCACAAGGTAAAAATTAAGAAGATAATTAAGAGATATCAAATGCCTGGAAATGTGGTGACAGTATCTCCGTGTGGTGACGGAGTAAGAATACAATTCGATACTATCTTGCCCGTGGGTGCCGCAAGAGACGACTGAGGGATTAAGATGCATATATTAATGCGCATTTGGCCAAACGAATTTGTTATTTGATCTGTGTTTTATGTTTGTGGCAAATCGTATTGGTCATGCTCATTGAAGGATCTGCTTGCGGCAGCTACGATGAGGTCACTCCCTTCCCTCCATTATGGTTGAGGGGAGTGATGGCTGCTCTAGTGGTTAACTCGTAATCGGCCGCTTGCTGGATCTGGTCCAGCCATGGTACTTTTTCATTATATTTAATATCATGGTTCGAAAGGCATCACACTGGAGCTATTAATAGGCGTGTTGTTGTATGTAATTTTATTTAAAAAAAAATAAAAAGAAGACAATCCCACTGAGTTTCTTTCTGCCGGATCTTCTTAGTGCGGTCGCGTTCCGATCCGGTGGTAATTTTAAGAAAAAAGTTAAAAAATAATGACAATATGTAAGTGCCCCCGTGGGGCTTATCTATACCAATAAATAAAAATTGGAGTGTCTGTTTGTAATGTCAAAATAATAGGCTTTTTTCATGCTCACACGGTTATTTGCACGACACCTATGCCTAAAATAGCAATTAAAAAATTTTTGTCTGTCTGTCTGTCTGTTTGTTCCGGGTAATCTTCAAAACGGCTGGACCGATTTCAAAAATTCTTTCTCCAATGGAAAGCTATAATATCAGGGCGTAAACTAGGCTATATTTTATCCCGGTATTCCCACGGGAACGGGGACTACGCGGGTAAAACGACTATAACCTATAACCGAAGCAAAGCGAGGGCGGGTTGCTAGTGGAAAATAAAGTCTAATAGTCCACTCTTGACCATGAACGCTGTATAGTATTCGAAACGTCGAGCAATCAAAAATGAAATATAAACGCGATAGAACCGGTGAAAATTGTTTTATTTATTATCTACACTAATATTATAAAGAGGAAAGATTTGTTTGTTTGTATTGAATAGACACCGAAACTACTGGACCGATTTCAAAAATTCTTTCACCAATGAAAAGCTATAAATAATATCAGGGCGTAACATAGGCTACGTTTTATCCCGGCATTCTCACAGGAACGGGAACTCCGGGGTAAGACAACAGAAACCGAAGCGAAGCGAGGGCAGATTGTTAGTTATAATTAAAATTAATGTTACGGATTTTACCGCATTTGTATTTTTCAAACATTATGATTTCTGCTGCTGTTTACGCGAGTATTACAATTATAACTATCTCTGTAGCGGGTAGATAATTATAAAGCTTTGTAATAACAATGACATGTTGGACGTGAGATATACTAGTCCGTCCTGGGGATGGGCGATCTTTATGAAAAAGATCGATTCTTCAATAGATTCGATTTGTCGTCCAAAGAGTGGAGTGGTAGGACCACACTGTCGACAGCTATCTGTCTACAGCCGCGGGCCGGTCCGTCCGGGGTAGTACCACACTGAGCAGAAAATCGACGTCCGAGTAGTAGCAATTTGTTACTGCGCTTCGTTCGGTGAGCGAGAGAGCCGGAAGCCCAACTTTCTGAGGGTGATTGCGTGTGGAGGGTTTTGGTGGTGCTCTTGGTATCACCGAGCCTCAATGCACGCATTCACACTTCCTTCGCTTTCTTCGCGGTAGGCAACGGCCTTGTAAAGGTCCATGAGCGGCAGCAACACTTACCATCAGGTGTACTGTTTGCTCGTTTGCCACCGTTCGCAGTAAAAAAAAAAAAATCGATTCACAAGAAAATTGAGGTCTGAGTGGTCGATTCCCGATTAATCGATCTATCAATCTTTTCTTTTAGACGTGCTTGTGATGACCTTTTTTAGGAAATCGGGTGTCTTATAATATAGTATAAAACATTTACATACTTAGTATCGAGTGGGCAGAAAAAAGATCGAACGACAATTCTCTAGGGTAAAGTATCGATTCACCGAATCGATTCAGTGCTTCGTATCGATTTATAAAATCGATCTTTTGGGCCTGAAAACGTATAGAAGGATAGTGTCCCTACTTCGAATATTCGAAACATGAATCTAAAAATACTAATGGCGCGCAGACGATTACACACGTACACACGCACACCACTATACAAATTATGAAATCAAATTTTGTTTTTATTAACATAAATCGTCGAAATACTTTTAAAAGTAATGTTAAAAACCTTTTTAAGTTTTTCAAATGTGTTGTGACACCATTTGAATGCACAAACCGTCATAATTACTATTTATTATTTAAGAGTTGCGTACGTGCGTGCAGTAGAGACCTTGTACATTACGGAACGGTTCCGGCGTAAGCTCCATTAGGCTCCAATTGAAATGCTTCACTTTTTATGCGCGAATTTACCTTCTATACGTTATTATTCTAAGCATATGTATATTGATATAATCGGAGAATATACCCACTTATCATATTACTAAGACTATTAAAATTTGTTTATTCTTACTAATATTATAAATGCGAAAGTAAGGATATTTGTTTGTTTGTTACGCTTTCACGCTTAAACCACTGCCACTACCCTGAACAATTACACAAAAAGACAGACAAAAACATAAAATGGTTTTTAGGTATAGGTATCGTGTCTGATATGAAAGATACTATTTTGATATTACAAACAGACACTTCAACTTTATATATTTGTGTCATCATCATTTCGGTCCATATACGTCACACTATTGGACTCGAGTCTCCTCCACTTTGAGAGGGAAGTTGGCCTGCTATACCACGCTAGTCAGACATATTGGTATAGGCTTTTGTTTCAAGTTTCCTTCTCTTACATAAATGTTATATGGATATTATATCTTATAACTAGCAACCCGCCCTCGCTTCGCTTCGGTTATAGGTTATAGTCGTTTTACCCGCGTAGTTCCCGTTCCCGTGGGAATACCGGGATAAAATATAGCCTAGTTTACGCCCTGATATTATAGCTTTCCATTGGTGAAAGAATTTTTGAAATCGGTCCATCCGTTTTGAAAATTACCCGGAACAAACAGACAGACAGACAGATAGACAGACAAAAAAATTTTAATTGCTATTTTAGGCATAGATGTCGTGCAAATAACCGTGTGAGCATGAAAAAAGCCTATTATTTTGACATTACAAACAGTCACTTCAATTTTATTTATTGGTATAGTTTTAGCATACTAGATAGGTTTCGGGGCCAAAAAATCGTTCTAGCTAGGTTTTATATATAGAAAATGTTGTTTTGTCGGTGTTTTTAGCTACTCAATACAATGAATTAAAAAGTCATTAGAATAGGAATTTAAATTTAGCCGTTGCCGTTAAGAGTGACAATAGCTCAGTTGGGAAGCTGTTAAGTCGCATTCAAACAGTGTGAGATCGAATCTCGGTGTCAATATTATTCTCTTTTAATTATTGATTTATTCTTTCAATATTTCATCTTTTTATTAATAAAATATATATCTAAACTAGAAATTCGCTCTCGCTTCGCTTCGGTTATACATTATAGTCGTTTTACCCGCGCAGTTCCCATTCCCGTGGGAATACCGGGATAAAATATAGCCTAGTTTACGCCCTGATATTATAGCTTTCCATTGGTGAAAGAATTTTTGAAATCGGTCCAGCCGTTTTGAAGATTACTTGGAACAAACAGACAGACAGACAGACAGACAAACAGACAGACAGACAGACAGACAGACAAAAATTTTTTAATTGCTATTTTAGGCATAGGTGTCGTGCAAATAACCGTGTGAGCATGAAAAAAGCCTATTATTTTCATGTTACAAACAGACACTCCGATTTTATTTATTGGTATAGATAAGTCAAACCTACAATTCACGAAAAAAAAATATTATACCCAGCAAAGCTCAACCAGAGGTCAACCAAATATTTTGTATAAATATGTGATACTCGCGTAAACATCAGAAATGATTATGCCGCTATGTAATTGTTCAATACACATTCCTTTATCTCTTCGCGAGACCCCACTTCAAAAATCATTCATATAAATTAAAGTTCGTCTCTTAATATACGATAAAGTTATGTATGATAATTGAAATGCAGTGCTTGCCCGTGCTGTCATTTGCATAGCATGCATATTCTCAATTATATTACTATGCAAACCGAAAAACGTTGGAGAAGCGCTCAGCGTAATGATATTACCAATTTAGAGTCACCTATGACTTTTTTTTTTATATTTTGGACATCTAGTCAGCTAGTAATCTATTTAAATATCTCATTGGGATTGCATAGGAATGTAATTTCCAAAGAAAGATTTTTGACAGATCCTGTAAAATGCCTTAGCCATTTCATCGTTATCATAGTGTAGTCAACATCAGTAGTGGCAGGGCCACACTGTTGACAGTTATCTACAGCCGCGGGCCGGTCCGTCCGAGATAATACCACACTGAGCAGAAAATCGACGTCCGAGTAGTAGCAATTTGTTACTGCGCTTCGTTCGGTGAGCGAGAGAGCCGGCAGCACAACTTTCTGAGGGTGATTGCGTGTGGAGGGTTTTGGTGGTGCCTTTATTATCACCAAACCTCATTGCACGCATTCACACACCCTTCACTTTCTTCACGGTAGGCAGCGGCCTTGCAAAGGTCTATGAGCGGCAGCCACTTACCATCAGGTGTACTGTACGCTCGTTCACCAGCGCCTTCAATAAAAAAGAATTCAATCTATTGCCATCCTATTGGATAGGCCTCCTTCATGTTTCATCACAAAGTGCGGTTCTGTGCCGCCTACATACAACGACGTCCAGCAAGTTTCACCAGATCGTCTGTCCATCTAATGGGAGGTCGCCCTGCACTACGTCCCAGTTCGTTATTAAATTTCTCAGTTATTAAATTTTTACCCACATATTGGTACAAATATATTGCCAGTGCAAGAATAGAAGATTCTATATGAAAATATTATATTGTTTTTGGTTAGAAATTATTAAACATTAAATTTGCAGTAATTATTATGATAACAATTTCGTGTGGTGACGGAGTAAGAATACAATTCACCAAACCCTATCTAAGATCTATACAAGAGAAAGAAAACTCAAAATGAACCCTACACCAATGTGTCTGACCAGTGCGGTACAGTAGGTCAATTTCCCTTCCATTGTGGAGGAGGCTCAGGTCCAATAGTGGGGCGTATATGAACTGTGATGATGAGGATGATTTACATAAAAGAAAAAATCGAAGTATAAAAACACCAGGGAAGTGGCCATCAACACTCTCTGTGGCGATTTTAATATTAATTTATTAGACCACAACAACATCACACAAAAATTTATAACTCTTATGAAATCATATGATTTATATAATGTCTTCTTGGAGCCTAGCAGGATAACGTCTGGGAGTGCAACTTGTATTGATAATGTATTTACAACTGTTAAACCCATTGCTCACTCTATTCTGAGTGCTCTAGAATCGGATCATTGTGGTCAATTTGTTGTATTTCCTAGAACTAGTAGGGTTCAACGAGAAAGTATTAGCTTTGTTCCCATGACTGCTAGCCGCTTAGAGCAGTTTAAAGATGAACTGAGTATGAAGGTACCGCTGTTGCCTATTCATGACAGTCCTAATGAGCTATATACATCTTTATTTCACACAATTAATACCGAATTTAGTAAAATTTTTAAACCAAAAACATTAACATTTGGAGTGCCTGCTGGTTTTAGTGAATGGGCTACTTGTGGTATCTACAAGAGTAGAAGAAGGTTATATGATCTTTACAGTGAAAAATCTTATAACCATAACCCAGTATTTTTAGAGTATGTTAAAAATTATTCAAAAATTTTCAAACGTGCCTGTTCTAGTGCTAAATCCATTTATTTAAGGAGGAAAATTAAAGGATCTAGTGATGTAATTAAAATGACTTGGACAGTGACAGTAATAGTGAAACCGGTAGGAACACTGTGCGGAAGAAGGACTTTAATTTAAAGATTGGTGATAAAAATGTGACAGTAAATAAAGAAGTGGCACATGAATTTGAAAACTATTTTACAAATGTGCCTGTATTAACAACAAAATCCTTAGCGTCGTGCCCTATTTTGGCTGAATCGCTCCTTAAACAAAGCATTGTAAAATGTGACACTTCCTTTGAATTTTCAGATGTAGGTGTGGATGATATTTTAAAGTCTTTTAAAAATCTTAATATTAAGAAAACAGCAGATTTATGGGGTTTATCAGTAAAGACTATTGATTTTATAATACCTGTTATTGCTCCCCACCTGGCATTTGTATTTAATGGTTGTGTTGCTCAGGGTGTGTTTCCTGATCTCATGAAAATTAGTAGAGTAATTCCTTTATTTAAATCTGGTAGTATGTCAGATATTAATAATTTTCGTCCTATTTCCATACTACCAACACTCAGTAAAGTATTCGAAAAAATTATGCTTAATCAGATGTTGATTCATTTTAAGAGACATGGTATTTTTCACAAAAATCAATTTGGCTTTACTAAGAATTGCTCTACTACTGATGCGGGCGTAGAGTTATTGAAAAATATTTTTGCAGCCTGGGAGGAGTCACATGAGGCCTTAGGTGTTTTCTGTGATTTATCCAAGGCATTTGATTGTGTACAACATGAAACACTCATCAGAAAACTATACCACTATGGGATCAGGAATAACGCTCTTGAACTTGTAACTTCTTATTTAAGCAACAGAATCCAGAGGGTTGATGTTAATGGTGCACGATCATCTGGTTCTATTATAAAAATGGGCGTTCCACAAGGGTCCATTCTGGGGCCATTTCTGTTTCTTGTATATATTAATGACCTACCCTACCATATAGGGGACAATCTGGACATTGTGTTGTTCGCAGATGACACTTCTTTGTTATTTAAAATTAAAAGACAAATGTTGAATTATGACGATGTGAACAATGCACTGTCTAACGTTGTTCATTGGTTTAACACTAATAATTTGGTTCTCAATGAGAAAAAAACTAAATGTATCAAATTTACTACTCCTAATGTGAGGCAAGTGGAAACCAATGTCCAAATGAATGGTGTGGCTCTAGACCTTGTGGAGTCAACAGTCTTTTTAGGTATCACCATAGATGCTAAACTTCAGTGGGGACCTCATATTGAAAAGTTGTCAAGTAGGCTTAGCTCAGCGGCTTATGCAGTAAAAAAAATAAGAATGTTAACAGATACTGAAACAGCTAGAATGGTTTATTTCGCTTATTTCCATAGTCTTATGTCTTACGGTATATTACTGTGGGGATGCTCCGCGGACTTTAATAGAATCTTTGTTCTCCAAAAAAGGGCTGTCCGTGCAATTTATAATCTAGGCCCAAGAATCTCACTTCGGGAGAAATTCAAAGAAATAAATATTCTAACTGCTGTATCACAATATATATACGAAAATATATTATATGTCAAAAAAAATATCGCTAACTTTAAGAGATATTGTGACATTCATGAAATGAATACTCGTAATAAGGACAGATTAGTTGTACACACTACTCGTCTCCAAAAAGTTAACAAATCATTCATGGGGCAATGTATACGCTTTTACAATAGATTACCTAAAGATATCCGAGACCAGCCTATGAAAAAGTTTAAAAAAGCCATCAAGAATAGACTTTGTAAAAAAGCTTATTATAAAATCTCGGATTATGTAGATGATAATACAGATTGGTTGTGAGCAGCTCCTCATTCAGCAATTTCCTTGTTATTTTAAATATACTGTTTGTAAATGTACTTTTAACTTTTATTGTAAAGTGTAGCGTGTTTTGCCTAACGAATTTTTGTATTTTCAGCGTTTGTATCATATTGTGGTGTTGGTCATGCTCACATAGGGATCTACTTGCGGTAGCTGCGTGGAGCGGGTCTCTCCCTTCCCTCCATAGTGGTTGAGGGGAGTGATGGCTGCTCTAGTAGTTAACTCGTGATCGGGTGCCGCTTGTGGGATCTGGTCCAGCCATTAATCGTTTAAATTATATTAAGTGTCTTGCGGTTCGAAGGGCATCACACTGGAGCTTGTTCTTACAAAACATGTACACAATTGTATAACTAGTAAGAAGAAAAAAAAAAATTAAAAATAATGACAAGCCCGCTGAGTTTCTTGCCGGATCTTCTCAGTAGCGGTCGCGTTCCGATCCGGTGGTAGTATATTTTTTTTGGAAATTGTAAACCTGACAATATGTAAGTGCCCTCTCAGGGTTTATGCATAATAAAATAATTTGAATTTGAATTTGAACTTAAAAAAACTTATAACATCAATTTCCAGGTTCATACCCCACAAGGGATATCCTTGGGGTCCTTTGCTTAAATTTTTTGGGTTAAAATTCTTTTGCATAATCTCCATTAGTCGGTGTAAGTAATAGCCATCCGATGATCAGGGTCAATCCCAAACAAAAAATATAATAAAAATTGCAATTTTTAACCCGCCCATCTATACCAATAAATAAAATTGGAGTGTTTGTTTGTAATGCCAAAATTAGCTATTAGACTAGCTAAGGCTTTACTATTCTAATAAAATAAAGCGAATCCTCCTTGAAATAAAAAAAAGTGTGTGTATGTACTTATGTACGGACGTAAGAAATTATACTTCTTTGACGTAACAAGACAAAAATTTTAACCTTTGCGTTACTTACCTTTCCTACGCTTGTAGAAAAAAACTACACTAATTATAGACAAAAAGCTATTTAATACATTGAATGTATTATTAGTCTGTGTGGTGACGGAGTAAGAATACAATTCACCACCCCCTAACTTACCCATGGGTGATCGTACGAGACGACTAAGGGATATAAAACGCATATAACATCTATGCGAGAGAAGGAAAACTCGAAATAAAACCCTATACCAACACGTCTGACCAGCGTGGTATAGTAGGTCAATTACCCTTCCATTGTGGAGGAGGCCCGAGCCCAACAGTGGGACGTATATGGGCTAAGATGATGATGAGATGATAATGATTATTATAACGCATTATATAGTGTACATTTGTGACGGTGAACGTTGACTGGCTAACTTCAGGGTGTCGGTTTTTCATGACGGTGTTCGCGCGCATCGTAAAAAATTAGTCTTATAATTTTGCCCTGAGGCGCCAAAAGAAGTAACTTCAAAATAGATGGAATACTTGTAATCGATCGCAGCACAACCTATCGGGTTCAATTACTAACCTAAGCCATCTTGGAATCCATAACACACACAAAACATTCATCAAAATCCGCCCAGTCGTTTTGGAGGAGAGAGAGGAGTCCTTTAAAGAGGCTGCAATCTAATAATGGACGCCTATTACGTTAATGGATAAGCAGATGAAACCTACTACATAAGACTCAATAGATCTATTATTGTCGAAATCTGTTCAAATTCTATCTACCTTTTCACATATAAAAGGGTGGAACTCTAAAAAATCACATTTCAAGATAATAAGAAAACCATTCTACTGTGATCTCTGGCTATTACCTCTCATAACTCAACGGGAATAAGGATAAATTGATAACGATATTTTATAAAGAGGAAAGATATTGACGATAATATCTGAAAATAATGTAGTGAGGATATTGCTTCCGCTTGATGAACAAATATATACTTTATTGCTTACACAGACGGTGTAGTGGTTAAAATACCGTCCTACCGTTCCAGTGCTCTGAGTTCGGTGTGTGTTGTGTCCGTTAATTATATGTTTATAAAGTCAGAAAAAAAAATCTGTATTATTCTTTTACGAAAAGTGCGATGCGGTCAACCTTAATATTAAGGGCTCATATTTTCAGAGGCCTATTTTGGCATCTAAACGAAAATTTTAAGCCTGCTTCCGTGAAATAAAAAATTTCTTTGGCACGCCCTAGTATATATTTACTAGCTGACCCAACAGACGTTTTGTTCAAATAAAATAAAAGGAATTCTCTTTGAAATCGACAGCAGCGCCGCCTACCGGATCTAATTGTGAATCTAAGCCATTCAAGGATCCTCTTGACCACACAAAAAGAGACAATTTTAATAAATTAATTCAATTTCGTATATTCTTCATCATCACCATCATCATTTCAGCCTATCGCCGTCCACTGCTGGACGTAGGCCTCCCTCATGTTACGCCACAAAGTGCAGTCCTCTGCCGCCTGCATCCAATGATGCCCAGGAACTTTCACCAGGTTGTCGGTCCACCTGGTTGGGGGCGTCCTACACTGCGTCGTCCGATACGTGGTCGCCACTCGAGAACCTTTCTTCCCCAGCGGTTGTCGGTTCGTCGAGCAATGTGAGCCTGCCCATTGCCACTTCAGCGTTCTAATTCTTCGTGCTATGTCGGTTACACCCGTTCTAATTCTTCGTGCTATGTCGGTTACAGCCGTTCTTCTGCGGATTTCCGTATTTCGGATTCTATCTCGCAGAGAAATCCCGAGCATAGCCCGTTCCATAGCACGCTGAGCGACTTTGAGCCTTGTTATGAGGCCTACATTTAGGGACCACGTTTCCGTGCCGTAAGTCATCACTGGTAACACACACTGGTCGTAGACCTATGTTTTCAGCCACAGAGGTATGTTATTACCTTCGGCACAACATGTTATTACCTTCCAAACCCTATCAACTTTTATAATTGCACTCACTTTTTTACACGCATTCCTTCATTCACACAATCCATCCATCTCTTTTTAGGTTTCCCACAATTCTTACGTTCATCCATAATCATATCGATAACACACCTTCTCACATGTCTTTCATCCCTCCTCATCACATATCCATACCAAGACAATCTCGCGCTCCTAATCTTCTCTATCACTGGTGGCACTTTAAGGTTTCCCCTATCAGATCAGCATGGTATAATAGATCGTTTTTCCTCCTATTGGGGTGGAAGCTCAAGCCCAGCAGATGGGCGCATAACCCAAGATGATGATGTCATGAATGTTAAATATCGTTTTTCCTTTCCTTTTGCTAGTTATAATGACAAATGAGTTACCAGATACCCTAATGGTAGCTTTTTCATGTGGTCACAAGGTAAAAATTAAGAAGATAATTAAGAGATATCAAATGCCTGGAAATGTGGTGACGGTATCTCCGTGTGGTGACGGAGTAAGAATACAATTCGATACTATCTTGCCCGTGGGTGCCGCAAGAGACGACTGAGGGATTAAGATGCATATATTAATGCGCATTTGGCCAAACGAATTTGTTATTTGATCTGTGTTTTATGTTTGTGGCAAATCGTATTGGTCATGCTCATTGAAGGATCTGCTTGCGGCAGCTACGATGAGGGGGTCACTCCCTTCCCTCCATTATGGTTGAGGGGAGTGATGGCTGCTCTAGTGGTTAACTCGTAATCGGCCGCTTGCTGGATCTGGTCCAGCCATGGTACTTTTTCATTATATTTAATATCATGGTTCGAAAGGCATCACACTGGAGCTATTAATAGGCGTGTTGTTGTATGTAATCTTATTTAAAAAAAAATAAAAAGAAGACAATCCCACTGAGTTTCTTTCTGCCGGATCTTCTTAGTGCGGTCGCGTTCCGATCCGGTGGTAATTTTAAGAAAAAAGTTAAAAAATAATGACAATATGTAAGTGCCCCCGCGGGGCTTATACATAATAAATGATTTGAATTTGAATATAACGTTTATGCAAGGGAAGGAAATCTCGAAATAAAACCATATACTAATACGTCTAACCAGCGTGGTATAGGAGGTTAATTTCTCTCATATCATGAAGGAGCCTTGAGCCCAATAGTGGGATGTATAATGACCTGATATGGATGATATACCTGGAAAATCTATACCAATAAATAAAATTGGAGTGTCTGTTTGTAATGTCAAAATAATGGGCTTTTTTCATGCTCACACGGTTATTTGCACGAGACCTATGCCTAAAATAGGAATTAAAAAATTTTTGTCTGTCTGTCTGTCTGTTTGTTCCGGGTAATCTTCAAAACGACTGGACCGATTTCAAAAATTCTTTCTCCAATGGAAAGCTATAATATCAGGGTGTAAACTAGGCTATATTTTATCCCGGTATTCCTACGGGAACGAGAACTACGCGGGTAAAATGACTATAACCTATAACCGAAGCGAAGCGAGGGCGGGTTGCTAGTACAAAATATAATAAAAGGATATAGAACATGTGTGTGAAATGTATCAACCAGGAGTCCATTTCAGCATATGCCAGGTACAAAGTCTTAGTAGTATAATATATAGTGTCCCTACTTCGAATATTCGAAACATGAAACTCAAAATACTAATGGCGCGCAGACGATTACACACGTACACACGCACACCACTATACAAATTATGAAAACAAATTTTGTTTTTATTAACATAAATCGTCGAAATACTTTTAAAAGTAATGTTGAAAACATTTTTAAGTTTTTCAAATGTGTTCTGACACCATTTGAATGCACAAACCGTCATAATTACCTATTTATTATTTAAGAGTTGCGTACGTGCGTGCAGTAGAGACCTTGTACATTACGGAACGGTTCCGGCGTAAGCTCCATTAGGCTCCAATTGAAATGCTTCACTTTTTATGCGCGAATTTACCTTCTATACGTTATTATTCTAAGCATATGTATATTGATATAATCGGAGAATATACCCACTTATCATATTACTAAGACTATTAAAATTTGTTTATTCTTACTAATATTATAAATGCGAAAGTAAGGATATTTGTTTGTTTGTTACGCTTTCACGCTTAAACCACTGCCACTACCCTGAACAATTACACAAAAAGACAGACAAAAACATAAAATGGTTTTTAGGTATAGGTATCGTATCTGATATGAAAGATACTATTTTGATATTACAAACAGACACTTCAACTTTATATATTTGTGTCATCATCATTTCGGTCCATATACGTCACACTATTGGACTCGAGTCTCCTCCACTTTGAAAGGGAAGTTGGCCTGCTATACCACGCTAGTCAGACATGTTGGTATAGGCTTTTGTTTCAAGTTTCCTTCTCTTACATAAATGTTATATGGATATTATATCTTATAACTAGCAACCCGCCCTCGCTTCGCTTCGGTTATAGGTTATAGTCGTTTTACCCGCGCAGTTCCCATTCCTGTGGGAATACCGGGATAAAATATAGCCTAGTTTACGCCCTGATATTATAGCTTTCCATTGGTGAAAGAATTTTTGAAATCGGTCCCTCCATTTTGAAAATTACCCGGAACAAACAGACAGATAGACAGACAAAAAATTTTTAATTGCTATTTTAGGCATAGATGTCGTGCAAATAACCGTGTGAGCATGAAAAAAGCCTATTATTTTGACATTACAAACAGTCACTTCAATTTTATTTATTGGTATAGTTTTAGCATACTAGATAGGTTTCGGGGCCAAAAAATCGTTCTAGCTAGGTTTTATATATAGAAAATGTTGTTTTGTCGGTGTTTTTAGCTACTCAATACAATGAATTAAAAAGTCATTAGAATAGGAATTTAAATTTAGCCGTTGCCGTTAAGAGTGACAATAGCTCAATTGGGAAGCTGTTAAGTCGCATTCAAACAGTGTGAGATCGAATCTCGGTGTCAATATTATTCTCTTTTAATTATTGATTTTTCTTTCAATATTTCATCTTTTTATTAATAAAATATATATCTAAACTAGCAATTCGCCCTCGCTTCGCTTCGGTTATACGTTATAGTCGTTTTACCCGCGCAGTTCCCATTCCCGTGGGAATACCGGGATAAAATATAGCCTAGTTTACGCCCTGATATTATAGCTTTCCATTGGTGAAAGAATTTTTGAAATCGGTCCAGCCGTTTTGAAGATTATCCGGAACAAATAGACAGACAGACAGACAGACAAACAGACAGACAAACAGACAGACAGACAAAAATTTTTTAATTGCTATTTTAGGCATAGGTGTCGTGCAAATAACCGTGTGAGCATGAAAAAAGCCTATTATTTTGATGTTACAAACAGACACTCCGATTTTATTTATTGGTATAGATAAGTCAAACCTACAATTCACGAAAAAAAAATATTATACCCAGCAAAGCTCAACCAGAGGTCAACCAAATATTTTGTATAAATATGTGATACTCGCGTAAACATCAGAAATGATTATGCCGCTATGTAATTGTTCAATACACATTCCTTTATCTCTTCGCGAGACCCCACTTCAAAAATCATTCATATAAATTAAAGTTCGTCTCTTAATATACGATAAAGTTATGTATGATAATTGAAATGCAGTGCTTGCCCGTGCTGTCATTTGCATAGCATGCATATTCTCAATTATATTACTATGCAAACCGAAAAACGTTGGAGAAGCGCTCAGCGTAATGATATTACCAATTTAGAGTCACCTATGACTTTTTTTTTTATATTTTGGACATCTAGTCAGCTAGTAATCTATTTAAATATCTCATTGGGATTGCATAGGAATGTAATTTCCAAAGAAAGATTTTTGACAGATCCTGTAAAATGCCTTAGCCATTTCATCGTTATCATAGTGTAGTCAACATCAGTAGTGGCAGGGCCACACTGTTGACAGTTATCTACAGCCGCGGGCCGGTCCGTCCGAGATAATACCACACTGAGCAGAAAATCGACGTCCGAGTAGTAGCAATTTGTTACTGCGCTTCGTTCGGTGAGCGAGAGAGCCGGCAGCACAACTTTCTGAGGGTGATTGCGTGTGGAGGGTTTTGGTGGTGCCTTTATTATCACCAAACCTCATTGCACGCATTCACACACCCTTCACTTTCTTCACGGTAGGCAGCGGCCTTGCAAAGGTCTATGAGCGGCAGCCACTTACCATCAGGTGTACTGTACGCTCGTTCACCAGCGCCTTCAATAAAAAAGAATTCAACCTATTGCCATCCTATTGGATAGGCCTCCTTCATGTTTCATCACAAAGTGCGGTTCTGTGCCGCCTACATACAACGACGTCCAGCAAGTTACACCAGATCGTCTGTCCATCTAATGGGAGGTCGCCCTGCACTACGTCCCAGTTCATTGTTAAATTTCTCAGTTATTAAATTTTTACCCACATTTTGGTACAAATATATTGCCAGTGCAAGAATAGAAGATTCTATATGAAAATATTATATTGTTTTTGGTTAGAAATTATTAAACATTAAATTTGCAGTAATTATTATGATAACAATTTCGTGTGGTGACGGAGTAAGAACACAATTCACCACTCTCTATCTTGCCCGTGAATGTCGTAAAAGGCGACTAAGGGATATTATTTACACATAATATCCGTGCAAAAGAAGGAAAACTCGGAATGAAAGCCTATACCAACATGTCTAACCAGCATGGTATAGTAGGTCAAATTTCCTCCCATTGTGGAAGGGGCTCGAGCCCAACAGTGGGACGTATGTGGGCTGCAATGATGATGATTATGACAATTTATTAATTTCAACTATACTTTTTTTTTACGGTTGGCGCACTCCTCGCTTCGCTGCGTCCGGGGCGACAGAGGGGCGTAAGCACGCACACTCGTAACCCACCCGTGACACGCCACCTTCGTCGTTGGGCCAACCACCGGAGTAGGGTGACTTGTAGTCAGTGGTCGGCGCGACGGAATACCCCCCTGAGGAGTACCCTCTCCTCGACCGGCGCCCCTCCTTGGGGAGGACGTCGGTCTTTCCTCACGCGATCGGCCTCTCGGCGGGTGACGGACTAATTCCCCAGTCCAGTCACCCGCGGCCTCGGCTAAATTTAAACTGTACTGCCGGATCGGCACACGACCTCACTGATAAAGAGTGAGAAAGAAACTTAGAGAGCATTATGCTAAATTATTTTTAATTTTTAAAGGGCGGCTTAAAGTAAGGCGCCCTTCAAAAATTAAAAATAATTAATAATAATCTAGCTAAATTTTGTGGAAATCGCTGAAGACGTTACCGAGATTATAAATAGATGTATGAAAATATACGAAAGTTTAAAAAGTTTAATTTTTTCCTATGTGGTAACAGGGTTTTTTTTATTCCTGTTGATGGCAAATGAGCAAACAGCAAACCTGATGGTAAGTGATTCTGTCGCTCATGACCCTTTGCTAAGTAAGCCACTGCCTGCTGTGATAAAATTGAAGCGTGAATTCGTACAATAAGTGCCGGTAATACTAAAGGTATCACCAAAACCAACCACATGCAGACACCCGCAGAAAGTTGGGCTGTAGGCGCTCTCGGTCACCAAACGTAGTGAAATAACAAATTGCTACTATTCAGACGTCGATTTTTTAATACGCTTTTATTAGCTTCAGACGTATCTATGTTAGTATGTTGGTATATAAGGGAATCTTTGAACATGATTTTGACCCCCTTCAAAACGTCGGATTAACTCGAAATTTGGCATACTTATTAAGGACCGATGACAATTCAATATTTTAAACACTTTGACCCGTTATCCTTACTAGGATAATCAGAATTAGCGATTTAAGCGTATTTTTTAGTTTTTTTGAACTATTATATATATTATATATTTTTTTTCTACGCCGATCGGCTTAGACAGTATGTTCCTACAACATTGTAACATAGATAAAGACTATAATGTATTGCGACACCTGTAAGGGTAGTCGTAAAAACAGGCTCTGAGAGCACTAGTACGGACAACAACGCTCTTGTGACGAAATACTAACTTCAATTGCAACTTTTAACTTGCCTGCTAAGTGCAGCAATTACAACATTATTATCACTTTGTGGAGAATTCTATGTCCACCAGTGAACTGTCGCTGATGAATGAGTAAACATCATCATTATCTCAACTCATATAATTGTCGCGCGACGGCGATCGGCATCCCAGGGGGACGTCGATGGGAGAGGGTACTCTCTCGGGGTATTCCGTCGGGTCGACCACTGAAGTCAAGGAACTCTGCACCGGTGGTCGGCCCAACGACGAAGGCCACTAGCCACTAGACCACCCCAAAAAAAAGCCCATATAATTCTCACTGGGCTCGGGTCTCGCTGGTCAGACGTGTTAGTATTGCGGTTTTATATCGAGTTATCCTTCTTTGCATAGATATTATCTGCATATCCCTTAGTCGTCTTTTACGATATCTACTGGTGAGAAAGGGGGGGGGGGTGGTGAATTGTATTTTTATTCTGTGACCTTGTGGTTTAAAAAACATTTTATACTAGGCTTTAATATAATAAAAAAGTTTCCTGAGTTTTGTAAAAGAGCTGATTTAGAATTCTTGTTACGCATTTTTAAATTACAGTTAAATGCATTGTAAGAACTCTTTGGTGAATAAAATTAGATAATTCTGTTGCTTGAGAAACCTTTGATCCCCAAAAACGTAATGTATTTTATTTCTTTGTTAGACATAAATAAGGGTAGGCTTTTTATAAAGAGCAAATACTTGGAGTTATGCTGAGAAACTCAAGACGTCTCCAGTTATACAAAATGAAATATAATATATTTATTTTAATCTACATCAATAATATTCTATCAAAGATAAAAAGCTAGACGATTTAGATGGTAATGCATTTTTTACACTTTTATTATCTAACTCGTAGTGCTTTTGATTCCCACGCAAGACAAAATTTTATTCTATCCACAAATTGATGCTCTGAGTTTGGTCATCTCAGCTCGTAAACGCTGGGCTCGAGCCTCTTATAAGGGAAAACGATCGGTGTTGGGCCGACCACCGGAGCAGATGTGACTTGTCATCAGTGGTCGGCCTGACGGAATATCCTTTCGGGTAACCTCACCTCTCGACGTCCTGGGACGTCGGTCGCCGTCGCGTGGTTAGACATGTTGGCATAGGGTTCCGTTTCGAGTTTTCCTTGTCTTGCATAGATGTTATATGCGCATTATATCTATTAGTCGTCTTTTATCCACGGCTAAGATAGGGAGTAGTGAATTATATTCTTACTCCGTCACCATACAGTCCAAGTGAGGTAACTTGTATATATTTATTTAGACGGAGTAAGAATACAATTCACCACTACTCTCTCTTATCTGTGTCGCAAAAACCAACTACAGGAATAAATGTGCATATAACATCTTTGCAAGAAAAAAAAACTCTAACTCGAGCCTCTTCCACAATAAAAGTGAACTAGACCTACAATATTATTCGCTCTACAATATCACGCCGGTAGATTGATTAGATTGGTATAGGATTTTATGTCAAGTTTTCCTTCTCTTGCATAGATGTTATATGCATATTATTATCTATTAGTCGTCTTTTGCCGACGGGCAAGAAATGGGGTGATGAATTGTATTACTCCGTCACCATACGGAAAATTAATATTAAAATTATCCATAACACATCAATAACAATTTTTGTTATCTAAGCAGTTGTTTTGATAATGGGTTTTAAGCAGAACTCTTAAACATTGTAACTATATTCTTCTATATTTGATATCATTTAACACTTTTGCCCTTCAATTCATTGCAGCAATCTAAAACTTTTCTCGATAAACAGCCTGTCTGACGCGAAAAGGTTTTTTTGAATAGAAATTAGGACGCTATCGCTATCTTTTACGAAGAAGTTTTTCATTAGAACCAAAGACTCGCAAAGTATTTTTTTAATAATTCTAACGATACACGAATTGAAAGAGTTCAGATGGTGAATCCAATTCGGTTGGGCAGCGTTCGAGAAATCTAAGAGGATCTTCTCGTTCAACATACCTCCTCTGTGTCTGAAAACACAAGTCTATGACCAGTGTGTGTTACCAGTGATCCCTAAATGTAGGCCTCATAACCAAGCTCAAAGTTGCTCAGCGTGATATAGAGCGGGCTATGCTCGGGATTTGCGAGACTGCGAGATACGAAAATCCGCAGAAGAATGGGTGTAATTGACATAGCACGAAGAATTAACACGCTGAATTGGCAACAACCAGGTTACATCACTCGACGAATCGACAACCACCGGGGAAGAAAGATTCTCGAGTAACGTATCGGACGACGCAGTGTAGGACGCCCTCCCACCAGGTGGATTGCCGACCTGATGAAAGTTGCTAGGCGTTGTTGGATATAGACGACTCAGGACCGCACTTTCAACAAAATCCATCAGTAAAAGGTTACAGACGTAATTTGGAATGCAGCTGCGCTAGAAACTAAGACGCAGTCGCTATCTTCTACAAAGTAATTTCCCTTTAGAACGAAAAACTAACTCACGAAGTTTGTTTTAATAATCCTGCAGTAACGATCCAAGAGTTTTTAAAAATATATGTATAATTGAGAGACGCGAATTAAATTCATACGCAGAACATTCATTTATTGTTACATTTTCATTCCACGTATTATTTTAGCTACTGTATGAATATTTCATATAGCGCTCTCTATTGGGGATTCTTCAGCACTGAATCGATGTAGCTATTGAATATTTAATCGTAAGTACTCGTACTGGTACGGGTAATAAATGAATTTAATGAGAGTAATTTACTATTTTTTTTTGTACTGTGTTTTTTTTATCTTGCCTTAAAAGTGCGTGGCAAGTATGCTCCACTGGTGGGACTTACTATCGCCATAAGAAGAGGGGAAATTGGTCTACTATATAACTTTGCTATTTATGTTAAACTAGCAACCCGCCCTTCGCTTCGTTTCGGTTTCAGTCTTTTCTGCGTAGTTCCCGTTCCCGTGGGAATACCGGGAGAAAATATAGCTTAGGTTACTCCTTGATATCATAGCTTTCCATTGGAGAAAGAATTTTTGAAATCGGTCCAACCGTTTTGAAGATTACCCGGAACAAACAGACAAACAAACAGACAAAAAAATATGAAGTGTATTTTAGGCATATGTATAGTGCAAATAACCGTGTGAGCATGAGAAAAGCCTTATTTTGACATTACAAACAGACACTCCAATTTTATTTATTGGTATAGACTAGCAACCCGCTCTCGCTTCGCTCCGGTTTCAGTCTTTCCTGTGTTGTTCTCGTTCCCGTAGGAATACCGATATAAAATATAGCCTAGTTTACGCCCTGATATTATAGCTTTCCATTGGTGAAAGAATTTTTGAAATCGGTCTAGCCGTTTTGAAGATTACCCGGCACAAACAGACAGACAGACAGACAAAAAAATATAAAGTGTATTTTAGACATATGTATAGTGCAAATAACCGTGTGAGCATGAAAGAAGCCTTATTTTGACATTACAAACAGACACTCCAATTTTATTTATTGGTGTAGATGTTAAGACAGCTGAAGTATTTTTTTATTGCAAACAGTGGTAATCGAGCGAACAGGTACTTAATGGATAGTGTTGCTGCCTCTCATGGACCTTTGCTAAGCCGCTGCCTACCGCGAAGAAAGTGAAGGGAGTGAATAGAAAAAAAGGCAGGCAGTGAAGAGAGTGAATAGAGAGAATGCATGCAATAAGCTTCGGCGATACTAAAGGCATCACAAAACCCACCAGACGCACCGGCCTGCGGCTGTAGACAAACTACTGTCAATAGTGTGGTCCTACAACTACGATTATTTGATTATTTCTTTTAGTTCCAGATACCACTATTCTGTAAGCGTGAATGTGACAGCATTCCTTCTAAATAGCTAGACCAATTTTGATAAAATATTTTGTTTATGTTCAAGTGGAATCAAGAATCATTGTATTGACAATTAAACCCATTAAGTGGCTCTGTGGATTTATAGGAATGTCTATTGAGTGAAGTAGTTTAAGTATTAATATTCCGTAAAATAGGTGTAACTGACATAGCACGAATAATAAGCACACCGAAGTGGTAATGGCCACATCGCTTGACGAACCGACAACTGCTGGAGAAGGCAGGTTCTCCAATGGCGACCACATAATATCGGACGACACAATGTAGGACACCAGCCTCTTGCGGGATCGATCGATTCGTTCTTGGATGCGACCGCCCTTTTTTGGCAAAACACGAGGGAGGCCTATGTCCAGTGGATGGCGGTAGATGAATGGTGATGATGACGATGAAATTTTAAAATCGAGATTTATTAAAAGATCTATGAATTTGGCTCTTAGAATTGTGTATATTAAGACTGTAAAAGACTACGTATCAGAAGCTATGGAACAATAATGGTTAATATTAAATTGTGTCTAAGAATATAGAATGTAAATACAAAGGTAAAACACAAGAGACTATATATTGTTGCCAGATGGTAGGTCAAGACGTGACTCTTAGGGAGGCAAGATGTTGAGGGTCATCAATAAACACTTAGTGTCGAAACGTGACCGCGTTAACAAATAGGTAAGGGTATAGAATCAAAAGTAGCTTAATTTTGAGTCCCACGCATCTTATTGTGTACCCTCCTACATCGTCTAGAATGGGCGCATTTTTCCATTGCCCAACTCCAGACACTAAAAAAAAAGAAAGGGGGATGCATTCTGGTTAACTGGGACAAGTTTAAAATTATTATTTAGTTTAAAAAAAATTATTGTAAATTCCTCAAAAAGTAAATCTGGGTGGAGTCAAGACAATAACCAATATTGTTTCCCAACCTGGGATTTGAATCTAGAACCAGCAGTCTCACCACGCCACAGACAAGTTTCACACTTTAAAAAGATGTGAAAATTCTCTGTTGTTTACACGTTTTTCTCGATGTAAAAAGCGTTGTATATCGTAAACCAAATTTTGGAAATCCTCTAAAAGCATCAAATCCGAAAAAATCACAACAACAAACCTTAATTTTGCCCGTTCCTGGGATTTAAACCTAGGATCGACAGTCTCACTACGCCACAGGATCAATAAGAAAATTTCAACGATTACCATTTATGTTTAAACATTTTTTACGTTGTAAAAGACTTTTACATCTACCTATAGGCCATTTTTGGGTGTGCTGTGGTCTCTTCGCACGTCATGCATTCCATCCGGCAGAACGATGCGCGGCCCTACAATCAACCGATTATACAGCTAGGTTTGAGCCTCCTTCCCCATAGGAGGGCAATTGACCTACTATACCATGCTAGTCAGGCATGTTGGTATAGGGTGTTATTTCGTGCTTTCCTTCTGTTGCATAAATGTTATATGCATATTATATCCCTTCGTCGTCTTTTACGACATCCACAGGCAAGATAGGGAGTGGTGAATTGTATTCTTATTCCGTTACCACACAGAATAAAAAAAAATCCTTGGACTTTATGATACTCGTCTTTGTATCATGTACTACACACTGTTCAGTAGAAAAACCAACAGAGCTACACACAGCGTTTGATAGCGATACGGGATTACAAAATTTTAGTGTATTTCAGTCGGCGCGAGATCTCGAACGAATCGGTCATGTCCTCCGTTACTACCTACGTCAATAGATTTACGAACTTTTTACTCAGAAAAATACTTCTAAATATAATAAATTTTCATTAATATATAATTATTACTAAGTGTTAATATTCCCGGAAAAATGGATTCAAAACTATTTCTCCGTGCAAATGAAACTTTCGATGACTTTTTTAATCGTTGCAATAATTTATCACACTTCGATTGTAGTGAAGAGGAAATGCTTTGGTGGTTGATGGGTTCTAGACGTTTACCGTTAAAGGAGATAGTGCCCATAAGTGTTGTTTTAGTGGTAATATTTTTAACTGGCGTTGTGGGTAACGCGTGTGTTTGCGTTGTTATTGTTAAACATCCAGGATTACATACAGCTACTAACTACTACTTGTTCAGTTTGGCTGTTAGTGACTTACTACTGCTCTTGTTTGGTAAGTAAAAAAAAAATTAAACTAGCAGCGCCCTGAGGTTACACCCGCAGTTCCTTTTCACGTAGGAATATCGGGATAAATTATAGCCTATGTGTTATTCTGACATGTAACCTATATTATTGTGAAGTTTCATCAAAATCCATTCAGTAGTTTTTGCGTGAAAGAGCAATAGACATCTTCAGATCCTTCCATACTCACAAACTTTCGCGTTTATAATATTAGTAGGATAATCAATGACTTAAAATAAATTAAAAAAAATATTGTATCTTAAGTTTTCCGTTTCCTATATCTATTTTTAATTAATAGAAGTTTACTATATAATAATCTATTATAATAATAATACTTCTATTCAATAATTTCTATTGTATAAGGTGTACGGCGACAAAAATGCCGATAACCAGTAAACGCATTTCGCTATTAAACTCTGTTAATTTTCCTTAAGGACTATACAAATTGAATAATCAATAAATGACATTATTCTCATTCACCTACTGAAAAGGCAGTTTTTTATGACTGCTATGGCAATTTAAGGAACGACGTTTTATATTCCTTGCCTATCATCATACAGTGTGAAAATATCAAGTGTCTACAGATAATGTCCCCTGAGATAAACCTTGCTGATGGATGGACTGGTGGACGAAGGATACACACAGCGGAGTCTTAGTAATAGGATGTATCCTTTGGGTACCAAGGTAATCCTATTACTTTTTATGTAGTAAGACCACTCTGTTGATAGCCAAACTTTCTGAGGGTGTTTACGCTGTGGGTTTCGGTAATTTTTGGACCTTTAATATCACCAAAGCTTTGCACGCATTTATACTCACTTCGATGTGGTGTTCTCACAGGTCTACGATCAGTGTGTATTACCAGTGATAACTTACGGCACGGAAATGTGGTCCCTAAATGTAAGCCTCATAACCAAACTCAAAATCGCTTAACGTGCTATGGAGCGGGCTATACTCGGGATTTCTTTGCGAGATAGAATCCGAAACACGGAAATCCACAGAAGAACGGGTATAATCGATATAGCACGAAGAATTAGCACGCTGACATGGCAATGGGCAGGCCATATCGCTCGAAATACCGTCAACCGCTGGGGAAGATAAGTTATCGAGTGGCGATCACGTATCAGATGACGCAATGTAGGACGCTTCCCCACTAGGTGGACTGACGACCTGGTGAGAGTTGCTGGGTGTCGTTGGATGCAGGCGGCAGAGGACCGCACTTTATGGTGTAACATGAGGTAGGCCTACGTCCAGCAGTGGACGGCGATAGGCTGAAAAGATGATACTCCCTTCAGTGTCGTAACGGCAGGCAGCGGCCTAACAAAGGTCCATAAGCGAAAATATCACGATCAGCTATGCTGTTTGCTCGTTTGCTACCAGCAGCAATAAAAAAAAGTAGATAATTGTAATATTCTTTTCTTTTCTGTGGTGGTGGACTTCGATGAGAGATTATTGTTTCCATATTATCGTAAATTGCATCTTGAAAAGAGTGGAGTGTCATTTAATCAAGTCCAAGTCCTTAACGCGACTTCAGCATGTTATTTTGACAGGCTATGGTCTGAACACACCTCGCCTGAAACGTCCATGGTATCAGAAAGGTGGCGTACGGCCGCAGAACCTGCCGTATTACGTACCTTCGGTATCCGCACGCTGGGTAACTGTTTTTACCAGGCTATCAACCCCGTCGATAGCCTAGTAACATTATTCATTAACGGGTCGTCGACCTTTTACCTTCAGTCTCTCTGCGGGTGACGGCCTAATCCCCAGTGCGATAACCCTTGGAGGGACTTGAATTTTAGATAAAATAATAAGTACCAAATAAAGATATCCATACTAATGATCTTATGAATTTGTTATCAATTCTTGCCATTTGATTCAATGATTTTATCATTGTAATTTCAGCTCATATACGTCCTATTGGGCCTCCAAGCTTCTTCTATTATAGGAGGAAATTTTGACCTGCTATACCACGCTGGTTAGACATGTTGGTCTAAGATTCCAATTCGAGATTTTCTTCTCTTGCTAGATATTAGCATTTTGTACAGTGGTAGGACCACACTGTTCACAGTTATCTGTTTACAGCCGCCGTCCGAAGTAGTACCACACTGAGCAGAAAATCGACATCCGAGTAGTAGCAATTTGTTACTCTGTTACGTTCGTTCTGAGGATGTTTGTGTGTGGTGTGTTTTGGTGATGCCTTTAGTTTCACCGAACCCTATAGCACGCATTCGCACTCCCTTCACTTTCTTCACAGTAGGCAACGACCTAGTAAAGATTCATAAGCGGCAGGAACACTTAGATGATCAGATGTAATGTTTCCTCTTTTGCCACCGTTGGCAATTAAAAAAAAATATCTGCATATTTAATTCCTTAGTCAGCTTTTATGTCGCCCACGGGCAAGTAGTGGTGATTGTATTCATACTCCGTCATCACACGGGAAGTCAGCGACTTGAAATCGGCAAATAAAATTATTCCATATATTCTTACCTTTTTTTTGTGGGTGGGCTGCGGTCGGCGCGCCACCGCACCACTCCGTCCGGGGCGACAGAGGGGCTTAAGCACGCAACCCACCCGAAAACCACGTCACCTTCGTCGTTGGGCCGACCACCGGAGCAGGGTTACTTGACATCAGTGGTCGGCAATATATTCTTACCTAATGTAATCAACACAAAAATAAAAACTGAAGCATCGACTCAGATAAGAGTTGAATGTTCGCCAATTTTTATATCTCCCATAATTTGGAAATACGACTATTTCCATAACCGTGGGTGTTGAAATTAGAGATGTTATGGATCATCCATCCATAAACCTACAGACGTCCATAGCTGGACATAGGCCTCCCCACGAGAATGCCACTCAGAACGGTCCTGCGCCACCCGCATCCAATGGTTCCCTGTGACTTTGAGAATGTCGTCATCCTCCTAGTGGGGGGTCGTCCTACGCTGCTTTGTCCGATGCGTGAGCGCCACTCAAGAACCTTTCTTCCCCAACGGTTGTTGGTTCGACGAGCGATATGGCCTGCCCATTGCCATTTCAACGTGCTAATTCTGCGGGCTATGTCGGTTACACCCGTTCTTCTACGGATTTCCATGTTATGGATATGTAGTTTCAAATCTGGATACGGTTGCGGATATTCATCATCATTATCATTTCAGCTAATATACGTCCCACTGTTGGGCTCGAGCCTCCCCCACAATATGAGGGAAATTGACCTTACTTTACCATGCGGGTCAAACAGGTTGGTATTTCGAAATTTTCTTCTCTTGCTTAGATGTTATATGCGAATTACATCCCTTAGTCGTCTTTTACGACATCCACGGACAAGATAGAGAGTGATGAATGGTTATATACAATTATTTAGAATTATCCGATAGTTTCAGATAATTTCGGTTAGGGATATTGATTTTTTAGGGAATTGTAAAAGGATTTAGCTATTTGTGGTGATCATTGTATTATTTCCCTTTAATCTTATGTTTAGGCTGCCAGATTGGCGGGTAGATAGAAAATCTGTCTCATACAGATGCCGATCCTATCCGAAAATATCCAAAACTATCAATTATCTATCAATTTCGGTTTTGGTTATATTCTCATTTTGGTTTGCTGATAATTACGGTTACGGTTACGAAAACTTTTATATCGGTTTCGGTTTCAGTTTCGGTTATATTCTCATTTCGGTTATCCGATAATTTCGGTTACGGTTTCGAAAACTTTTATATCAGTTTCGGTTATATTCTCATTTCGGTTATCCGATAATTTCGGTTACGGTTCGTAAAACTTTTATATCAGTTTCAGTTGCGGTTATATTCTCATTTCGGTTATCCGATAATTTCGGTTACGGTTTCGAAAACTTTTATATCAGTTTCGGTTGCGGTTATATTCTCATTTCGGTTATCCGATAAATTCGTATACGGTTTCGAAAACTTTTATATCAGTTTCGGTTACGGTTTCGGTTATCCGATAATTTCTTTTACGGCTACGGAGCTCCATATCATCCCCAGTTAAAATACATATTTATATAGTGTGAGTAGTTAAACGGCACAATTGTCACAGATTTATGGTCCTCCAAATTAATTGTATAAATTCACAGTTAATTTTTTGTTCTAACTTTTATCATTGTATAGCGTAGCGTGTTTTGCCTGACAAATTTAAGTTTTGGTCTTTTTAGCATACTAACTGTTGTTCACAATTTATGGCTTAGTATTTCAGTGTGCGTGACTGAATAAGATTCTGTGGTAGTTATGTGGGGCGGGTCGCTCCCTTCCTTCCATTGTGCTTGAGGGGAATGATGGCTACTCTAGTAGTTAAATCATGATCGGTTGCTGCTTTTGGGAGCTTGTCCAACTATATTTTCTTTCTTTTTCATTTGTACTATAATAAAAAAGAAGAATTGTGTAAAATTTTATTTCGAATGGCATCACACTAGAGCTATTACAATATGTTGCATCATCTCATCATCATCATCTCAGCCCACATACGTCCCACTGTTGGGCTCGGGCCTCCTCCATAATGGAAGGGTAATTGACCTACTATACCACGCTGGTCAGACGTGTTGGTATAGGGTTTTATTTCGAGTTTTCCTTCTCTCGCATAGATGTTATATGCCTTTTTATATCCCTTAGTCGTCTCGTACGATCACCCACGGGTAAGATAGGGGGTGATGAATTGTATTCTTACTCCGTCACCACACGGAAAATAGATATGTTGCATAGGTACATACAATTCCATTTAAAAGATTATTAAAAAAAGACAGCTCACTGAGTTTCTTGCCAGATCTTTTCGTCTTGTGACGACGTTCCGATACGGGGGTAGATTATTATAGTCCATAAAATATAGCTTGATCTCTGTGACAGATGTCAACGAAACCAACGAAGTAAGTTTGAATGAGCGATATGTTTACAATTTCATTTTGTATCAAATATATTTTCATTCTTTTCGTGCCAGTTTTATTGCAACTGAATTGCAATATATTATAAATATAAAAATATTAATATTCATGCCTAAAATGTACCTCGTAAGTACTGAAATACCTAGTAAACATTTTATACAAAAATGACGCTTACGCACGTACAATGTCATACTGGACTGAAAATAAAAAAGAGATGGGACAGTCGATATACGTAATTCGATAACTGATCTTTATTAAATTATTCATAGAAGAAATGAACCCAATACAGTACGTATCACTTACCATCAGGTGTGCTGCTTGCTCGTTTGCCACCGTTGGCAATAAAAAAAATCTTTATTAAATAATACTCGTATATAGAGATAATTGAAGCGTACTAGACAATTTCACTTATTAATTCAACTTCATTTATTTCAAGTTAAGACTGAGTACATTCCTACTAGTATTTATTCAGCATCTTAGACACTTCATTTAATGTTATCAAAACTTCTATGACTAAAAAACTTTCAACATATTTTTTACAAATAAAACAGACGTTATAAAATACATAAATTGAATTAATTAAACATTAAAAAACTACTTTTTGTCTCAGAGTAAATGATAATATTATGTACTCATTATTGTGAATAAACTAGACATATTTATTTATAAAACAATCGTAATTGATCGATTGATCTAATGACTGTCTGTATTTAGGTTAAAAATGATGAATGTTCTAGCAGGAACGCTCCAGTGATGACGGCAATAGTGACCTAGACCTTGATTGTCTTGACCTTTTGAATAATTAAAACAGTCAAAATACAGTTTTGTTTGAAATAAATTCAAAAAGATTTTCATTGATTGTATTTTAATTATAATAGAAAATCACAATTATAAAAATAAAGAGTTTTATCGATAAAAAATTACTGACTTTATCGTAAGCGTGACAGGACTAGGGACAACTGTCACAGAGATCATCCTATATTTTATGGACTATAGATTGTTTCAAACTGTGTGTAAATTTGACAATATATAAGTTCACTTAAGAGGCTTGTGCAGAAGTAAATGACTTGATTTGAAAGAAACGCTATTAAATAATCTATATTACTGTTATAAAACTGGCGAATTTATTTATTTGAAAGCTAATCCTAGAAACGCTTGCTTTAATTAAAAAAAATATATCAGATAGCCTGTTTTCGAGAAAGGCCATTAAAATATAGCACTGCAATGAATAGTACGGCAGTAGTATCTATAAATTTTAGCAAATCGAGTTAAATTTTATAGCGGTTACAGCAGCCATTAAGCGTTTTCCTCAGCCACCGTTGTCATAACAATTGCTGAGATAACACAAAAGTTGTAACTGTATTATGTTAAATTTGATGGTGATATTTTAGTAATATCAATGAGGAGGGATGAAAGGCATGTGACAAGGAGGATTGTCAATATGATTGTGGATGGACGTAAGAAGCGTCGGAGACCCAAGAAGAGATGGATGGATGGTGTGACTGAAGATATGCGTATGAAAGCAGTGAGTGTAGATATCACGGCTAATAGCAGGCTATGAAAGGTAAAAACATGTGCCGTTATGAAAGGTAAAAACTTAGCGTGGGATGAGGGCAGGCAAATGGTGATGACAATTTTATTAATGTCGTAAGGCGACTTGGGTATTAAAACTAAATAATATTATGAATTACACAATCAAACAATATCCTTACTAATATTATAAATGCGAAAGTAAGGATGTTTGTTTGTTTGTTACGTTTTCACGCTTAAACCACCGAACTGATTTCAAAAATTCTTTCACTAATGGAAAGCTAGAATATCAGGGAATAATATAGGATATATTTTATCCCGGTATTCCCACGGCAACGGGAACTACGCGGGTAAAGCGATTGAAACCAAAGCGAAGCGAGGGCGGGTTGCTAGTAATATATAAATTCCGTGTGGTGATGGTGAAAGAATATAATTCATCACCTCTTGCCCGTGGATACAGCAAAGGACGACTAAGGGATATAATATGCCCTAGCCGAGGCCGAGGGTGAGGTGACCGGGGAGTTAGTCCGTCACCCGCCGAGAGGCCGACCGCGTGAGGAAGAACCTACGTCTTCCCTGAGGGGAGGACGTCGGTCGATGGGAGGGTACCTCAAATAGCGGGTATTCCACTGATGACAAGTAACCCTGCTCCGGTGGTCGGCCCAACGTCGAAGGCGACATGGTGTTCGGGTGGGTTGCGGGTGTGCGTGCTTACGCCCCTCTGTCGCCCCGGACGGAGTAGTGCGAGGAGTTTGCCGACCGCAGCCCACCCAAAAAAAAAAGGGATATAATATGCGTATAACATATATGCAAAAGAAAGAAATCTCGAAACAAAACCCTATGACAACCTGTGTGACCAACAGTGTGACATAATAGGCTGGTTTGATATGAAAAATATTCTGAAATAAGTAAATAACCCACGCAAGAGAAACTGTGATAGCTTTGCTTGCGTGGGTTCTTGGCGTGAATCTTTCTTATTTATCTATTTTTATTGAATACTGATTCCGCACGCCTTCGCACTTTGTTAAATTGAAAAAAAAAAGATGGATGACGTTTTAACCATATTTCAGCCTACAAGGTTTGATTTTATAGAAATCTTTGCATTTTCTAAGAAATAGATGAATAATGATTGTTTTACGTTTATATGAGGTATTCATGAAAGCCTAAACCTTATCGTACTCTCTGACACAGTTTTTTAGATATTTTGCCATTAAACAAATTACCAAGTCTTGACTAGTATTCAACAATTCTATTCCCACACAAGACAAGACTTTGTGCGATTTACAAATCATTATTAAAATATGTCTGATCAGCATGATATAGTTTCAAATTCCCTCCTATTGGGAAGAAAACTCGAGCCCAACAGTGAAACGTTTATGAGTTAAGGCAAAAGTCAAGGCAAATCTGTGTAGTTTTAAGTTTGACTTTATGTATTTGAATCTTGCCTTTAGTAATCTTTAACGATTCACAAATGAGTTTTATAACAAGCCTGGCATATGAAGGATATTTTTTTATTCACGCTGTGGAAATGCATTTACGCCCTGCATGGACGTCTGGCCACGTCCTATCGTCATTCAAGGCGGTGGAAGGAGTTGCGCATATTGGCGCCTCCTCCTTCCTGGTCGCCTCCAACGAAGTGAGTCAGCGGACGCAATAGCCTCGCGTTCTCGCTCCGCAGCCTCCTTCCTTGTAATAACGGTCTCACAAAATGAGGCTATCGACGACCACCACCTGTCGCTGTCGAGCATCTGTGAGACGATGGTCGGCAACGACAGGTTTATTCCGAATTCCATCGATAGGATGTGGCGCTGAGGCCCCCAGGCGGGTCGAACTTCCAATGTTTGGCGCGAATCGTCGATTGCTGCGCCACACTCATGGCATCCTGGAACCCCTTCTCTTCCAATTTTATGCAGGTACTTACCGAAAACCCCGTGCCCCGTGTCCATACTATAATATGAAGGACTGAGTTCAAATGAAATCAAATAAAAGTAATCAAATAATTTTAAATATTGGGACGTGTCAATGTTTTATTCAAATTCTATCTGGTTAGTGAGGAGAATACTAAGTCTGAATAATATATAAACATCATGTTTACTGCTATACGTATATAACTCAAATCAAATCAAATTATTTATTCTGCATAAGCCCCGTAAGGGCACTTACATATTGTCAAGTTTAAACATTGTTTGAAGACAATACAATAATCTACCACCGGATCGAAACGCGGCTACAAGCTGAGAAGTTCCGGAATCATAACTGAACTCATCCTAAACGGCTAGACCGATTTTAATAATTTTTTTGTCTATTCTAGTGGACATGATTGTGGATGGACGTAAGAAGCGTGGGAGACCAAAAAAGAGATGGTCAGGCTGTTTGAATGAGGATATGCGTATGAAAAGAGTGAGTGCAGATATGACGGCTGATAGGAGGTTATAAAAAGTAAGAACATGTTGTGCCGACCCACTTAGCGTGGGATTAGGGCAGGCAAATGATGATTCTGGTGGATTTAAGAATAGTTTAAATTAACAATTTGACCCAATAGATGCAGTGCCATCAATGTCAACAAATTCAATATTTTTTCATATGCATTAATAGAATTTATTGAAAGTGTGTATACACATTTTCTGTGTGATAATGGATTAAAAATATAATACACCACCCCATCTCTTACCCGTGGATGTCGTAAAAGACGACTAAGGGGTGTATTAGCTGGAATGGTAAAGTGTAGTAAACATTCATTCCAATCGGACAAGTTTCAAATATATTTCGATTCAATTCCTACTTGTAATGTCTTTCTATTTTACATTTATAAATAATTTTATCATCATTTCATGATCATTTCAGCTCATAAATGTCCCACTGTTGGGCCTGAGCCTACTCCACAATAGGAGAGAAATTGACCTTAGTATACCATGCTGGTCAAACAGATTGGTATAGGGTTTTATTTCTAGTTTTTCTTCTCTTGCATAGATGTTATACGTGTATTACATCCCTTAGTCGTCTTTTACGACACCCACAGGCATGATAAGGAGTAGTGATTTGTATTCTTACTCTGTCACTACACGGAAAACCCTAATTTCAAATGTCAAATTCGACAAAAAGTCACCTAGTTATCTCCTCGTTTCGCGAATCGTACAATTCCCTTGAGAAGGACATTTCGTATATTAATCAGTTGAACTCAGACGTATAGATAACTCTAAATCCCTCGCAATGCTCCGTTTAGTCGTCCTAGAATAGATTGCCGAAGTAATTGCTTTTTTTTTTGGGGTCCCACTGAATCCCACCTTTTTATTCGTTAGATATATATCTAGGAATATGCCTAACGCATGCTTTTTCTTCTCACATAAATTGAATCATTTCAATTAATTTGCGATCATTCGCATAATTGCTAAATGCCTTTAAAACTACAAATAAGAAAGAAAACAACAACACCACGTGTCTTCTAGTTATTTGTTTTTGACACTGACGGAAGATGCATTTACGCATGCTTCCGTTGATGGTATCGGGGTGCAGTTATTATAATTGTAGTCTAACGCCTTTATATACGAAATTGTGAGTGAAGATGTCAACATCTAGCCGAAGCCTCGGATGACTGGACCGGGAAATATTCCGCCAACCGCAGAGAGGCTGACCGCGTGAGGACGACGCCTGGAGGGCATCGGGGCGGGACGCCACCCGAAAGGGTACCTCGCCGTGCTGGCCAGGGATATTAAGAAAATTGGTACCAGTGGTCGCCCCAGTGGCGAAAAGGAGGGAATACGGTGAGTTATGAGGCCACACACCGAGCTTGCGTCACTCCGAATGGAATGGTCGGTGCGTGTGCTCACCATAGCTCACCCAAAAAAAAAAAAAACAAACAGTCAACACAATTACATTTCTACAGACTATCTACAATATCAAATAAAAGAGAATTGTAACTTGTGGAAGTGACTGCACAGATGCCGTAGTGGTTAAGATACCGACCTGCAAAGCCAAGTATTATGGATTCGTTTCCCGCGCAGGACAATACTTTGTACGATTAACAAACTGCATTTAAAAGTCTGGGTGTAATTTAAATGCAGTAATTACAAGTTTCACATAATTTACACTCCCCCTTTCTTGTCCGTGGGTGTCGTAAAAGACGACTAAAGGATTATTTCAGGTAACATTTATGGAAGGGAAGAAAACCTCGAAATAAAACCCTATACCAACACGTCGGGCCACTATGGTATGGTAGGTCAATTCCCTCTTACAATGAAGGAGTCCCATGCCTATTAGCGAGATGTACATAATTTGAGATGATGACGATGATGATTTATAAATAGGTATGCGTATACAATAGGTATGCGTGATTAGTGATTAGGGAACGTTGTGGAATGAATGTAGATGTAGTGACAATGATTGAGAAAGGTATGTTAAGTTGGTTCGACCATGTAGAGAGCATGAATGAAAGGAGACTAACAAGGAGAATTTATAAGGCGAATGTGAATGAAGTGTTGAAAGGGGAAGACCGAGGCGGACGTTCCACAATCAAATCGGGGACGTTCTTAAGAAAGGCCAGGTTAGGAGTACCCTGAACCGAAGAACATGTATGAGGAGATTAATGAATGTGGAGGAGGCGAAAGTGGTATGTCAAGATCGTAGCAAGTGGAAGGAAGTGGTCTCTGCCTACCCCTACGGGAAAGAGACGTGATTATATGTATGTATGTATCATCGTTTCAGCTCATATACGTCCAACTGTTGAGCTTGAGCCTCTTGAGGCACTGCGATCGATTTTATGGCGAATTCCTTTTATTATTTTTTTAGATTTGAACAGAACAACGTCTGTTAGGTCAGCTAATAGCATAACATAAATTATGTTGTATTATTTTATTTACCTAATTCCTTGTGGTGACGAACTACGAATATACATAGTTTACCACCCCATTTCTTCCCTAGTCGAGGCCGCGGGTGACGTGACCGGGGAATTAGTCCGTCACCCGCCGAGAGGCCGACCGCGTGAGGCAAGACCGACGTCCTCCCTGAGAGGGGGACGTTGGTCGATGGGAGGGTACCCCGGGTAGGGGGTATTTCGTTGGGCCGACTACTGACGTCAAGTCACCCTGCTCCGGTGGTCGGCCCAACGACGAAGGCGACGTGCATCGTGGGTGGGTTGCGGGTGTGCGTGCTTACGCCCCTATGTCGCCCCGAACGGAGAGGTGAGAGGAGCGCGCCGACCGCAACCCACCCCCCCAAAAAAAAAAAGCCACACCATTTCTTGTTTGTGTATCGTAAAAGTCAACTAAAAGGTGATATAGATCAGAATAGCATAAAAGCAAGGGACGGTATCAGTATAAAACTTTATAGCAACGTACTGACCAGAGCGGTAGTAGGTCAACATCCCTTCTATTGTGGAAAAAGCTTGTGCCGAGCATTGAAACGTTAGTGAGGTCAAATTAATGAATGAATGAAAAATATACGAGTATTGTGAATAAAGACGAGAGAATGTTAAAAATTGCCTCTTGATAATAATTTTCTTAAAAATTCTTCATCTCCGTTTTGTTATGTCACATGATTCTAAGATACGAGTATATTTCCCAAATGAATTTTTCAAATAATAAGTTGAATGTACGAAGAATCAATTCCTTTTGAATTAAACTCCACGGAGATAGGTTCTTAAATAAAAAATGTTTTTCGAGTAACCTTACCTTTTCTTTAAATTTGATTGGTTTCATTCACCCGTTCAGTTATTTGAGAGTTATTTAATAATTTTGGACGAGTACACCCAGTATTAGTGAACTGTATTCTTACTCCGTCACCACACGGAAAATATTACATATAGATTTCTTTTGATCGGGCTGTGATCTGGACGCACGACATCTGTCCTGTCCTGGGTGACAGGGCGCACGGCCCCACAACCCGTTACCGTCCATCCCGGACGCCCTTACGGGTGTCGCCCTATTGCGGTCAGCCTCTCTGCCAGAGGTGGGACTATCACACGATACCCAAAGAATTAGGATCATCGACAATTTGAGCAAGACGTCTTTGCAGGGAGTCAAATTTGTCGGATGATATTTTGAGATGGTGCACCCAACCCAAGGATCTAAGCAGTATTCTACGTGTAGACAAATTTGTGCGGTGTACAATACAAGGCGTAAAATACTGCTAGGCCCTGTTTATAAAGCCAATTTCTTTGCTGATTTGGGTTTGTTCTCCAAATGGCTACCAAACTGAACTTTGAATAACATACTGTGTGAGATTTGGAGTAGTTACTCCTCAGAGCTGAGATGTTGTGTATATATATATATGCTACAAATGAGCCCTCTTAGCAGTAAACTCACAAACTTTTATCTTCATTGAACTATACTAAAATCCGTTCACCTCATGCCGAGGTCAAGCTCAGAGAGCGCCTGATTCAGACACAAATTGAGTCCTTTTTTCCTATAATATGCATATTCTGTTGCCTGGTGTGTGCTGTCAGCATATAGTAATCCATATTCTCTAGAGTAAACATTTCATCAATATGAAAGATAAAGAGCGTTGAAAAGAGCACCGGGTTTACGCCAGCATTATTGAGCATAGTCTCGGAGCAAGAGCCATGCAAGATGATACTTTGATCTTTGATAACTTACTCTTCTATCCTTTTAAATTTTATTTAATTTGTTTATCTAGATTTAATAATAGCACATCTATAAAAAATATTGAACAAATAATTCATATAATAATTGTCAGTGATATTTCACGCCTAATATTTCTGTAATTAATACCTTCAATAACTATAAGAATGAACGATAAATTACTATGATACGACGTTGATGAATGAATGAATGTGTTTGATATAAATCACTATCGTCTATTCTCTGTCTATTCTTATAGATACTTTATAACTAGTCATCATTAACAATAAACAAGATGTAATGTAAAAATAAACACAGAGAATATATCTATATCATTTCTGAAATGTTTCTTTTGTGCTTATGAAATTTCTCTCAAAGTAACACGTTAGTATGTTACGTGTGCTGATGGATTAAGAATACAATTTGTCACCCCTTTCTTGTCCGTGGATGTCGTAAAAGACGACTAAGAGATTAAATGCGCGTATAATATCAGTGCAAGAGAAAGAGAACTCGAGAATTAAACCTGGTACAACCTGTCTGACTAGGTATAGTATGGTCAATTGTCCTGTTATTGTTTGCCCTCGCCTGCTCTCATATTCGTTTATTTATATTTTTTAATCAATAATATAATACTTTTCGTGTGGTGACAGAGTAAGATTACAATTCACCACTCTCTATCTTCCCCGTGGATGTTGTAAAAGACGACTAAGGGATATAATACGCATATAACATTTGTGCAAGAGGAGGAAAGCTCGAAGTGAAACCCTATACCAACATGTCTGACCAGTATGGTATCGTAGGTCAAATTCCTTCCTATTGTAAAGGAGACGCGAGCCCAACAGTGGGACGTATGTAGGCTGTAATGATGATGATGCGATGTTGAATATAATACATTTATAAATAATAATATACTACGAAAGAAACTTCATTCCAACCGAATGCTCCATGACACTCGCGCATTTTATTTTTTGTAATTTATTTAAGCTATTCTTTTTTTTTTTGTGGTTGGGCTGCGGTCGGCGCGCTTTCGCACCACTCCGTCCGGGGCGACAGAGGGGCTTAAGCACGCAACTTCCGCAACCCACCCGAAAACCACCTCGCCTTCGTCGTTGGGCCGACCACCGGAGCAGGTTTACTTGTCGTCAGTGGTCGGCCCGACGGAATACCCCCTACGTGGGGTACCCTCCCATCGACCGACGTCCCCCCCTCGGAGAGGACGTCGGTCTTTCCTCACGCGGTGGGCCTCTCGGCGGGTGACGGACTAATCCCCGGTCACGTCACCCGCGGCCTCGGCTATTTATTTAAGCTATAAAGTAAATAACTAATTTGATATGTTCAACCGAATATACCTATAATTGAACTGAATTTGTGAGATCCGAGTTGGTTTGCTATTAAGAGTTGATCGCTCCACATCTTAACGTTTTTATTACTTGTAATAAAATGATTTATGAGGCCTGTCGACTTTCAATTTTGTGGAATGAATATTGAAGACTTTTTAGTTCTATTTAAGACCTGTGATTCCTTAGTATTTTTAATTATCTAGTTGACATAATTTGAGCCTTTTTTGAAACATAATAAATATACGTATATTAGCTGTAATAAATGACTAAGAAATGATTTTGGTATAATCTTTGCTGCAATAAATGGATTCTTAAGATAGGCTCATAATCTATCCATCAACCTCAGCGGCTGGGCTAGATAAGAAGTGCGGTATTCGACCCACGCCACTACATGTTTCCCGTGTGGTGATAGAATAAGAGTACAGTCCACCACTCCCTATCATGCTCATGAAATTCGTAAAAGACGACTAAGGGATATAAAATGTATATATAATCTGTGCAAGTGAAGGACTCGACATAAAACCCTATACTAAATGTCTGAGCAGTATGATATAATAGCTCGATTGCCCACCTATTGGGGAGGAGGCTCGAGCCCAGCAGTGGGACTTATATGAGCTGAGACGATGAGGATGATGACAACGTTCTACCCAGTTGAAGGTAGAAGATATAAGAAGAGAACAGAGGTATTTTTTTAAAAGGCTTAATGACGGAAAGACTACGCCCTGCACTAAGGTAATAATTCTTGTATCGGGGGACTTTACAAACATATAACTAAGGGACACAAATTACATCTAGACTCAGAACAACAGTTTGTGGATCGCAGAAAGTGTTTTTGTGTGGAATTCGAACCCCCTGACACTGGCACCGTAGTATCTTAACTAACCACTACGCCACATGTGTAGTATTTGGTTATTTATTATATATGAAACTTGTATGTTTGTTGTTTCAGGTTTGCCAAACGACTTATCAGTTTATTGGCACCAGTATCCATACAGCTTGGGTATAGTGTTCTGCAAATTAAGAGCTTTAATTTCTGAAGCGTAAGTATTATTTTCCTTCGCTAATAAAATTTATTGTTAATACCAGTTGAGCTTAATAACCTTTGCTCGTTTGCCAAGTATATAAGTTACATTCCCACACAATAAGAGTAACAATTACGTAAATATAAAAATTTCTCCCATAACCAAAATGTGGCCACAGATGGCAAGGATTTGGTACCAATGGTCGACCCAATGGTGAAGGAGAGGAAATACGGTGATTTATAGGGCTGCGCGTTGTCCTTTCGTCACCCTGGGTAGAACGGACGGCATGCCTACATATCATCATCCTCATCGTCATCATCATCATTATCATCATCATGATCATCATTATCATCATCGTCATTATCATTATCATTGTCATTATCCTCATCACAACTCATGTACGACCCGAACTGGGCCCGAGTCTCCTATATATTGGGTGTTAAATTGACCTACTATACCACGCTAGTCAAACGGGTTGGTATAGTCTTCTATATCAAATTTTCCATCGAATGCATAGAAGTAACCTGGAAATTATATTATTTAGTCCTCTTTTACAACGTCCACGGGTAAGACAGGGGGTGATGAATTGTATTCTTACTCCGTCACCACACGGAAAACCATCTAGTAAATTCAAATCATTTATTATGTATAAACCCCGCGGGGGCACTTGCATATTGGCATTTTTTTTACAATTTTCTTAAAATTACCGCCGGAACGGAATGCGACCACACTGAGAAGATCCGGCAAGAAACAGCCGGATTTTCTATTTTTTATTTATTTTCTAATTTCACTTAAATAAAATTACATCTTACATGCTTATTAATAGTTCCAGTGTAATGTCATTCGAAATATTATATAATACAATTCGCAAATATAATAATAATCACAAATATAATGAGAAGATTATGGCTGGACCAGATCTCGCAAGCGGCACCCGATCAAGAGTTAACCATTAGATCAGATCAGATCAGCCATCACTCCCCTCAACCATAATGGAGGGAAGGGAGTGACGCGCTCCTCGTAGCTACCGCAAGCAAATACCCTGAGCATGAATAATACCATTTGCCACAAACATAAAACACAGATCCAATAAAAAATTCGTTTGGCAAATATAGACCATTTTCTGCGTGATAAGATAAGTATCGATACTTTTAGGTATCGAGTATTTTTCTTTCGATACCGATACTTTTGTACTCTATACTTTGCTCTTGATACTTTATCTCAATGAGTACTTTTTGGCAGGTATCGTATCGAATAAATAGTAGTGAGTATCCATGTGAAACTTGAGCTTACAGCTTATATTTATGGTAACGCCATCTAGTTCAAAGGTAATGTACCTTCTAAAATGTGGCTCGCAATATTTTAATCCATTCACAGACGATTAAAATTCCTAAAAAAAAGCTCATCACGACAGATTTCAGGAAAAGTACTCAGTACTCGATACTTTAGGGTATCGATAATACTCATGAGTACATTGATACTTTCTGTTCGATATCGTGTCTAGGGTTGCCACCTTTTATTTGCGTGAATAAAGTACATTGCTTAAAAAATGAGAAAAAATAAAGGACATTACGTCCAAATATAGTACGGTTTGCTACATGTTTTACTTTAAAAGATATTTTTAATTATATTTAGATAACGTCAATAAATAATTATCACTGCTAAACAGCATCGGTTTACCCTAAATATACAGGACATAACCCTATATTATCCATAACCTGAGACATCCTGTATTTTAGAGTAAATAAATATATTTTTAAGAGATTGAACGACACTAAGTTTAATTTAAAAATTAATCCAACATAAATCAACCCACGCGAAATAAAGTATTTTCGCGTACTTTATTATTCACATAAAGTATAAAGTACAATTACCCGAAATAACGTACAATACTTTATAATAAAGTACGGGTGGCAACCCTAATCGTGTCCCTTTATACTTATTAGGATGGGATGGATCTAGATCTTGTCAAGAAGAAATATGACCTGCCGAGAAAAGAGAGAGAATAAAAACCTAATGTTTGGCAAAGCATTTTGCTTCCCAATAAAACACTGCTAGCAATTCTCAAGGTCATCAAGATAGACCCTTCAACGAAAAATTGAGGGATCGTAATACATTACGTTCTTAGATTTGAATCTAATCATTCAAATTTGAAAGAATGAAGAAATGATTTGCATATTCAAGATACGGTGTCTTTAATAAAAATCTCATATTACGTACCTACATTCAAATCATTTACACAAACTTAATAAAAATTTCTGACACTAATATTACACATTTGAAATAAAAGTATTTTTTACGGATTATATCGCGTTTGTATTTGATTTTGGATTGCCCTACATTTCGAACACTACAGCGTTCATGTTCAATGGAGGTTCATGATTAGTGATTAGTAAAAATAGTTTTATTTCAAACAAGTACCCATTTGAGAGTTACACGTACGAAAAAGTGCCTATAAAATCTCTGCCCATTACCACTTAGATGTCATATTTTAATAAGTACATCGCTGTCATTACCATAATTAACCGTTAAGTACTCAGCTAAAAACATAAAAAATACCTTTATACTCTAATTATATTCTAACTGTATACTCAGGTTCTATTTCCGTGTAGAAAATTATTATAAATAAACTAGCCCGGCGAACTTCGTACCGCCATAATTTTTTTCGTAAATATATTTTCTCAATTGCCGAAATATAGTCTCTAATAGAAGAACCATTATGGCTTTATGGGGAAAGATTCAATCGTCTTGGTCGCGGCATTGTTAATGATGATTTAAAGAGAACACAAATTACTGATTATTGATTTCTGACAAAATTATAGTTATCAAATTTTCAACCATACTTAATCTTTTTTGTTACACCACGTTTCATATTGACTTGTATTCTCTTTGACGTGTTATGTCACGTCCCACGGGAACGCGATCGAACGGGATAAAAAGTATCCTATGTCCGTCTCCTGGTTCTAAGCTACCTCCCCACCAATTTTCTGCCAAATGGGTACAGTCGTTCTTGAGCTATAAATAGTGTAACTAACACGACTTTCTTTTATATATATCATTCATCATCATCATTTCAGCCTACAGCCGTCCACTGCTGGACGTAGGCCTCCCTAATGTTGCGCCACAATGTGCGGTCCTGTGCCGCCTGCATCCAACGACGCCCAGCAACTTTCACTAGGTCATCGGTCCACCTAGTGGGAGGGCGTCCTACACTGCGTCGTCCGATACGTGGTCGCCACTCGAGAACCTTTCTTCCCCAGCGGTTGTCGGTTCGTCGAGCGATGTGGCCTGCCCATTGCCACTTCAGCGTGCTAATTCTTCGTGCTATGTCGGTTACACCCGTTCTTCTGCGGATTTCCGTATTCCGGATTCTATCTCGCAGAGAAATCCCTATAAATATATATAGATTTTAATAAAATTTCACAAATTGTCTTCCGTGGTCTAATATGATTGCTGGCCAAACGAATTGATATAGAGTTATATTTCTCTTTAATAGATGTTATTCAATGGTGGATATTGATAAACGGAGACAGCTGGAAAAAAAAGTATATAGTTAAAGCCTCCAATGGTCTCCTTTTTTGATCGTAGATGTTGTAAAAGATGGCTATGGGATATAATAATCCAAATAATATCTATGTAAGTGAAGAGAAACTCGAAAAAATCCTATACCAACACGTCTGACCAGCTAGGTATAGAAGTTCAATTTGCCTCCCATCGTGGAGGAGGCTCATGCCCAACAGTGGGACATATATAAGCTGTGAATATCAGAGTCTAAACAATATTATACAACGAATAAAGGAGATAAAACTCCTAGTAAGTAAAATAATGACAAAGATTAAATACATTACAACACATTTCGTCCCTAATAATATGACGTCAGTGTCAAAATTGACGCCAAATTAATATCGTAAATGTTGATGGCTCTTTTGTTTCGCAGCTTCCTGCTTATTGTTCTTGTATTATTCGCCTTCCCCCTTTTTTGTACTGACATTAGTGAAAGTCATGAAATAGATACAAATTCACTTAATATTCATTAAAGAACTTTTGGCAAAAGATAAAATTAATTAAAGGCGAGACCTCCCCTAGTGAGAATGGTGCCATAAACACCGCACTTGGCGACGAATTGGCAATTAAATCCGTAAGAATATTATTTAGGGATGTGACTTGGAGGGAAAATAATCGATTAATTAAATAATCGATTTTTCCTACCTAATAAAAAATCGATTATTAAATAATCGATTAATTCAAAATAAATAATCGATTATAATCGATTTTTGATGATCTTTTTTAGGAAATGTGAGCTTTATTTTCTAATATAGCATGAAACACTGCACGCAGTATCGTGATGATCTTTTTTTTTTAGGAAATGAAATCTGGCAGTGAAATAATCGATTAATTTTAATATAAAAATAATCAATTTTTTTATTATTTTGACAATTGAGTATAAAAATCGATTATCCCAAAAAAATAATCGATTTTATTATAAAAATCGATTATTTTTCACATCCCTAAATATTATCTCATCTCAGCTCTCAATTACTGTACTCGAGCTTCCTCCACAATGGGGGAAAAACAACCTGTTCATCATTATCATCATCATCGCAGCGCACATACGTCCCACTGTTGGGCTTGGGCCTCCTCCACAACGGGAGGGAATTTGACCTACTGTACCATGCTGGTCAGACATGATGGTGTAGGGTTTCATTTCGAGTTTTCCATCTCTTGCACAGATCTTATGTGCATATTATATCCCTTAGTCGTCTTTTACGACATCCACGGGCAAGACAGGCGGTGGTGACTTGTATTCTTACTCTGTCACCACACGGAACAAATTAATACACGGAATAAATTAACCTATTATCACTGGTCAACAAAAACATTTTTTGTATGTTGCCATGGATATTTCTACAGATTTATATGCTTTTAAGTTTCCAGTTTTAGAATATACTAGCAACCAGCCCTCGCTTCGCTTCGGTTGTAGTCGTTTTACCCGCGTAGTGCCCGTTCCCGTGGGAATAACGGGATAAAATATAGCCTAGTTTACGCCCTGATATTATAGCTTTCCATTGGTGAAAGAATTTTGAAATCGGTTCAGCCGTTTTGAAGATTACCCGAAATAAACAGACAGACAGACAGACAAATTTTTTTAATCTGTATTTTAGGCATAGGTGTCGTGCAAATAACCGTGTGAGCATGAAAAAAGTCTATTATTTTGACATTACAAACAGACACTCCAATTTTATTTATTTGTATAAATATAGATAGAAGCTGAATATAAATTATTCTTTTTTTTTATCTTCTAGATACAATAATTATATATTAAAATGAAACAGCTAGTAACAATATTAAAAAAAAAGTTGATATCCATACCAATAAATAAAATTGGAGTGTCTGTTTGTAATGTCAAAATAATAGGCTTTTTTCATGCTCACACGGTTATTTGCACGACACCTATGCCTAAAATAGCAATTAAAAAATTTTTGTCTGTCTGTCTGTCTGTTTGTTCCGGGTAATCTTCAAAATGGCTGGACCGATTTCAAAAATTCTTTCACCAATGGAAAGCTATAATATCAGGGCGTAAACTAGGCTATATTTTATCCTGGTATTCCCACGGGAACGGGAACTACGCGGGTAAAACGACTATAACCTATAACCGAAGCGAAGCGAGGGCGGATTGCTAGTTTAAAAATATAATTGTAGATTCTTTACCGTTCTTACTGGTTATTTCGTACAATGCAAAAATTAAAATTAAAAAAAAACTAGAGCCAGTCACCAAAAATAAATTTATAATTTTGGAAATATTTGGTATCGAGCTAATTAAAACCACACTTAGATTAAGGGCAACAAATCCATTGTTCACCAGTGTTATCCTTCATTTATTTATATTATGTCATCATGATCATCATTTCAGCCTATCGCCGTCCACAGCTAGACGTAGGCCTCCCTCATGTTACGCCACAGAATGCGGTCCAGTGCCGCCTGCATCCAACGACGCCCAGCAACTTTCACCAGGTCATCAATCCTACCTATTGGGAGGGCGTCCTACACTGTGTCATCCGATACGTGGTCGCCACTCAAGAACCTTTCTTCCCCAGCGGTTGTCGGTTCGTCGAGCGATGTGGCCTGCCCATTTCCACTTTAACGTGCTAATTCTTCGTGCTATGTCGGTTACACTTAGGGATGCAAACGATACATCGATGTTTTTGAAACATCGACGTATCGATATTATTTTATACGATGTTTTGCCTGCATGATTTAAAATGTATGGTACTTTTAGCAGAGCGTGCAAAAAAAGAAAAAAAAAAGGTCTTCCTCACATCACGCAAATGTTGGTGTTTCATGTAAAAAATATAATTGATTAAGTTCAAAAAAAGCTCATCGCATAGATTTCTAGAAAGCATCAATGTTTTGAGGGCAATGTTTTTTGTACATCGATGTTTTTGGTTTCGATATTTGCATCCCTAGTTACACCCGTTCTTCTGCGGTTTGGCGTATTTCATATTCTATCTCGCAGAGAAATCCCGAGCATAGTCCACTCCATAGCACACTGAGCGACTTTGAGCTTGGTTATGAGGCCTACATTTAGGGACCGAGTTTCCGTGCCATTGTAATATGTAATTATAATAAAATATTTCCGTGTGGTGACGGAGTAAGAATATACTTCACCACCCCCTACGTTACCCGTGGGTGTCATAAAAGACGTCTGACCAGCGTGGCTGAGGTCAATTTCCCTTTTTTTTGTGGAGGAGGCTCGAGGCTGTGATAATAGTGAATACAACATTTACAATAACCTGTACCAACTTCATCTGATGCTATCTCGTCAACAATCGCATATACAAGGAAATCTGACGTCAAGCCGGCGACCAGTCATGAAACTATTGCCAATAACTTTTGCAATATGTATGATGGAAGAGATGTCTTGCAGATATAAGTAATAAAATGCTTCTTTCTTTTAACAATTGCATTGAGTTGATTTATAAATAAAATCGTGTGACGCGTAAAATTTGTATCAACAAAAATGCTTATGCGAATATGCTATTTATGTAAATACATAAATAGCATATTGGCATAAGCATTTTTGTTGATACAAATTGCAAAAATGAAACAAAAATGCTTATGCCAATATGCTATTTATGTAAATACATAAATAGCATATTGGCATAGCATTTTTGTTGATACAAATTGCAAAAATGAAACAAAAATGCTTATGCCAATATGCTATTTATGTAAATACATGCATAGCATATTGGCATAAGCATTTTTGTTGATACAAATTGCAAAAATGAAACAAAAATGCTTATGCCAATATGCTATTTATGTAAATACATAAATATCATATTGGCATAAGCATTTTTGTCGTGTAGCGTCGCTGTGTGTTGTGTAGCGAGCAAATTCTTGCTACACAACGATTTTTATTTCTTTTCTTAATATTTCTTTTTCTATATGACTAGATTTCAGTTTTAATTTAGATGAATTGTGTAAATTATAATGAATGAGCCTTTCTTTTGATACCCCATTAGCATTATTTAGAGCATTAAAACAAGATAACCGCCATTGTGTAACGGCGGCCATTTGCAATGTTTCATGTTAATCAGGCATTTTGAGGCAACGGCCATCTTGGGATTACAGCACAAAAATAATACCGAGTATATTAAAATGTAGGTATATATATATATTATTGGATAGAGAGAGGGTAAAATTTTAAATATTAAATTTGATCCTTTCTAAAAAATAACACACAGGTGCTACATAAAATACAGCCTAAATAAAACCTTTTAATAAAAATATGTAATCGCTTTAAAAACCAATAGGCAGAACGAGCAGTGCGATTTTTATTTCCTTCCTTAATATTTTTTATTCTATATATCTAGATTTCAATTTTCATTTAGTTGAACTGTGTAAATTATGATGTATAATGTAAAAGCCTTTCTTTTGATACCCTATTAGCATTATTTAGAGTATTGAAACAAGGTAACCGCCATTTTGTATCGGCAGCCATCTGCAATTTTTCATGGTAATCTGCCATTGGCAACGGCCTACTTGAAATTACAGCACAAAAATAACAAGTATTTTAAATTGTATTGTTATTAGAATAAGGAGAGGGTAAAATTTAAGTATTAAATTTGATCCCTATAGAAAATACAACTCATAGGTCTAAGCTAAATAAAATACGTAATCGCTTTAAAAACCAATCGCCAGAACGAGACAACCTATTTTATTACTAACAATTTAGGAATGAATATTGCTTTTAGTAGGCCCGCAACCATTATGCTGACTGCTGTAATATAAAAAACAGTGCGAGGCATTATACAGCAATGATACGACTTGTTAAATATTCAAAGGGCTATTACAGTTATCGCTACCATAGCATTTGATTATATCAGCAATAAAGAGCGTAAATCTCTTTTATTGTATAGTAAAATACTACATTGAATTGTCGTTTCGTTTTTTATTCATATATATATATATATATACGTCTTAGAATAATAATGTTTAGAAGGTAAGTTCGCGCACAAAAAGTGAAGCATTTCAATTCGAGCCTAATGGAGCTTACGCCGGAACCGTTCCGTAATGTACAAGGTCACTATAATGCACGTACGTACGCAACTCTTAAAAAATAAATAGGTAATTATGACGGTTTGTGCATTCAAATGGTGTCACAACACATTTGAAAAACTTAAAAAGGTTTTTAACATTACTTTTAAAAGTATTTCGACGACGTATGTTAATAAAAACAAAATTTGATTTCATAATTTGTATAGTGGTGTGCGTGTGTACGTATGTAATCGTCTGCGCGCATGTAGTATTTTTAGATTCATGTTTCGAACGTTCGAAGTAGCGACACTATCCTTCTATACGTTATTATTCTAAGATATACGTATTATTCTGTGTGGTGACGCTGTAAGAATACAATTCAACATGCCTTAACTTGCTCGTGGATGTCGTAAAAGACGACTAAGGGATTATGCAGATAATATCTATGCAAGAGAAGGAAAAATCAATATAAATCCTTATACATAGCATGGTCAGACATGTTGGTATAGGGCACCTTCTATTGTGGAGGAGGTTCGAGGGGGGGGGGGGGGGTTGTGGAGGGGCCTACCGCCCCGGGCGCCACTATTGGAAGGGCGGCGAAATTGGAAAAAATATTTTGTGCGGACACTGGCGGTGAGTTAAGTTGGTCAAGAAGTTAGCTTTTACTGACGTGCACATTAAATGTCATATTAAATGTCCCGCAAAACAATTGTTGCAAAACACGAGTGGCGGTCGGCCCTTATTTGTGTTTAGACGTGTACATGCACCCTCCATAAGAAGCTCCATAAATTGAGTAATTTGGCCATTTTGTCGATAGAACATATTGTGACAGACGATATTGACTTTGACGAAGTTATAAGTGATTTCGCTTTTTTTTTTGGGGGTGGGTTACGGTCGGTGCACTCCTCGCACCACTCCTTTCTTTCATTTATGTTATACGAATATAATATTCGTTTATTTTTCTTTTTTTTATTTTTTTTTTCTATGGGATTATAATAATCCCTTAGTCGTCTTTTATAATATCCATAAGCAAGAAAGAGGATAAGAAAATTGTATTATTATTCCGTCCACACGGAAAAGTAGCCGCCAATTGAAACATTTTTCTTAAATAAAACTACTTTACGCATTGAACGATTGGATGGTCCGCCTGTGACCATGAACGCTGTAAAGTGTTCGAAACGTCGGACAATCTAAAATCAAATACAAACGCAATAAAATCCGTAAAATAGTGTAATTTACAATGTGCAATACTCGCGTAAACATCAGAAATCTATCAATCATTTTAAAATTCGTTTATTATCGTATGAATGAATAATGTTCCCTTCGTGAGTACTATTCCTTATCATCATCATAACTCATATACGCCCAGCAGTGGGCTGGGCTCGAGCCTCCTCCATAATGGGTGGATAAATGACCTACTACACGTCAGGCGGGTTGGTTTCCAACCATATAGGGTTTGCCAACCCGTCCGACTAATACATTGTAGTAAGTCCTTCCATTTTCCGTGTGGTGACGGAGCAAGAGTTAGGGATGTGAAAAATAATCGATTTTTATAATAATCGATTATTAATTGATTATTTTTTTGTAATAATCGATTTTTACAATCGATTATCAAAATAATAAAAAATCGATAATTAATCGATTTTCTTATTATTTTGATAATTGATTGTATTGTTAATCGATTTTTTATTATTCGAAATTCGATCGAAATTAATCGATTATTTCACTGCCAGAAGAAAAGGTCGTCACGATACTGCGTGCAGTGTTTCATACTATATTAGAAAACAACGCTCACACCTAAAAAAAAGGTCATCATAATCCTGTTGGGAGAAAAAATCGATTATTTTAAAATCGATTATTTATTTTTAATTAATCAATTATCTTATAATCGATTTATTTTAAAGAACAAAAAATCTATTATTTTCCCTCCAAGTCACATCCCTAGTAAGAATACAATTCACCACTCCATATCTTGCCCGTGGATGTCATAAAAACGACTATGGGATATAATATGCACATAACGTCTGTGCAAGAGAAGAAAAGCTCGAATTGAAACCCTATACCAACATGTCTGACTAGCATGGTATAGTAGGTCAAATTCTCTCCCATTGTGGAGGAGGCCCAAGCCCAACAGTGGGACGTATGTGGGCTGTGATGATAATGAAGTCCTTCCATTGTGAAAGACGTTTAAGTCCAGCAGGGCAATATACAGTAAAACCCGTTTAAGACGATTTCGCAGGGACCCGACCAAAAACGCGTCTGAGGCGGGAAAGCGTATTGAGCGGGAAAAGGAAAAACAAACGTGCCATTATTATTTATTATATTCTATTATTATTTTGAATACCTACGTATTGAATTTAACATTTAAAAATTATCTAAAATAAAATGTTGTTTATTATTATTACGTTACTTAAACTAATCACTTATTTTAGTTTGACAAAAAGATTTTGAGGCATTAGCAATTACAAGATTTTCAACGTAATTTAATTTTCGCAGTGCGTCTTTGCTTTGATTCAAAGAAGTTACATAGCGTCTTAAATCATTAATTGTTGATAATACCTGGGCGTGTAACAAAATCGGACTCATCTTCTTGGTTTACCTATCGCTTAAGGTCGCTCGACAGTCGTCACTTCGTCAGTCGCTGGCCGCTGCCGCAAGGGGTAATATGTGTATTTGAGTGGCACATGTTGGCGTATTAAACGGGATGACGAATCGTATTAAGCGTTAAGAAATGTATGAAAACATGTCTCAAGTTGCTGGGACTGACGCAAAATGGCGTATTATGCGAGAAATCGTATTAAACGTGATCGTATTAAACGAGTTCTACTGTATTTTAGCTAAGATGATTATAAAAACGACATTAATAATAATAATATGTTTTCATTGACAGAGCCACTTACGTTTCCGTGCTGACGATATCGGCGTTTTCCTTGGAGCGTTACCTGGCGATATGTCACCCCCTACACCTGTACACCATGGCGGGTCTGACCAGAGCATCCAGGATCATCTTAGTGCTGTGGATCATCTCTATACTGTGTGCTTCACCGTTTGCTGTTTACACCGATATCAGCTACAGGGATTATCCACCAGGTAAGTGTTCACCCTTGTAATATGTCCCCACTATTACCGTGGATGTTACAATAAGAGTGAGGAATCACGAGGAGAATGGCCAGCTAAACTCTATGAAACAAAAGATCAATTAATAAGCATCTCGATTATGATTTTAAGGTAATACATACCCAAATCTGTCAAATAATAGCAGCACAATAATGTAGAGAAGGAATACTCGAAATAAAACCCTATGTATATCTAACTAATTATGGCATTACAATAATGTGAAGAAGGCAAACACGAAATTAAACCCTATGTCTGACCTACGTCAATAATGGCAGTACAATAACATAGAGAAGGAAAACTTGAAATATATTGAATGATAATGACAAAATTGCACCTCTGTCGATAAACTTGTGTATATATAAATGGATGGATGGTAATTTTCATTTCATCATTAACGTCATTTCAGCTCATATACGTCCCACTGTTGGGCTCGAGCCTCCTCCATTGTAGGAGGGACATTGACCTCACTATACCATACTGGTCAGACAGGTTGGTAGAGGGTTTTATTTCTTTTCCTTCTCTTGCATAGATATTTTTTTACAACGCCCTGCACTAAGGAAATAATCCTTGTATTGCAGGGGACTTCACAAACATATAATTAACGGACACAAATTACATCGACACTCAGAACAACAGTTTGTGAATCGCACAAAGTGTTGTCCTGTATGGGATTCGAACCCATGATACTGGCAGGGTAGGTCAATATCTTAACCATTACGTCATCTGTGCAAATTATATGCGTCTCTTCAACAATTACATGTTTAAAGAGGGTTGAAGTCAGGCATGCGGCCGGTCAAAACTTATGTTAGTGAATTTTGCAATATGTACGAAGGAAGAAGAAGAAATTCTGAATATGATCGCAGCCCACATACGTCCCGCTCTTGGGCTCAGGCCTCCTTCACAATGGGAGGATATTTGGCCTACTATACCATGCTGGTCAGACATGTTGGTTTCATTTCGAGCCGAGAAATAGATATATTATATCCCTTATACTCGTTCCAACCATTTATTTTACTTTTGGCAAGTCGAATTCTGATCAATTAGTGTTGTACCAATGTATTACGGATACTATGTTTTGTAATAATCGATTTTAGTCAGGAAGAACTTTTAATCGATTTAACACGGATATTTTATTTTTGCTTAAATACATATTTCATATTATTTTAAAACTTCACTTCTGTAAATATATTTGTTATTTGGGCACATTAATTTTTGCATACCCACTAATTCAGTCCTCCCAAAATATTTTACTTTGTACTTTGCAAAATAAAAAATAACTACTTTATGAAGCATTTTTCCATTAAGCGGGGTCCGCTGCTCCAAACTTTACTTAGAGACAATGGCGCCTTCGTCTGCGGTAGTAAATCACTAATTTTCTCATCCAGCCTACCCCTTTTTTTTTAAGCCGAATTGGCAACACTGAACGGCGCGCCGGCGACGCCATTTTGTTGTGTTGTCTGTCACTCGCAACAAGACTTCCGTGCTAGTCACATTTCTGTTCGCTGAGTGCTCTTTCATATTTTTCATACGCTGTGTTGAGTATTTATATTCCACCGTATTGATTTCATTGTTCTTACTTTGATTGAGTTGAGCGTATCGTTCCTCCCAGTAAGATTTTACTTGCAAAATGCCGAAAGGTATGGTGCTTAAAGGACAATCCAGAGAGTTAGTGCTGCGGCTTCGTGAATTTTTTGAAAAGGAAAGCCGCAATGGCGGATTCCTTATACCAGTAACCCAAGTTAGAGACCGTGTTGCAGCAGCATTAGGTATTAGTGCTCCAACGGTGGCGAAAATCACTAAAGAAGCCTATGGTAGTAGTGGTATTGAACAGAACAAGCTATCTACGCCTAAGAAAAAACGTCAGCCCCGTAAAGTGACAGCAATTGACAGTTTTGATACTGATGCTATTCGTCGTCATATATACAATTATTACACAAGCAAAGAGATTCCTACTTTGAAAAAATTAGTAGCGTCTCTACGAAATTGTGGCTTGTTTCGTGGTCAAAAATCTTCTTTGTCAAAGGTGCTGCACCAAATCGGGTTCTTGTATAAGAAATCCGACAAAAGAAAAATTTTAATGGAACGTCGTGATATAGCCTTGTCTCGCTGTGAATTTTTAAGACAAGCGAAGAAAATAGAAGACTGGTCGAATGTCGTTTTCACAGATGAAACTTGGCTCAATGCCAATCATTCCATACCAAAAGGTTGGACTGACGATACTGCTGCTTCTATTTCTGCAGTGCCAATGGGGAAAGGTGAACGCCTCATCATTTGCCATGCGGGAACTACAAAGGGATTTGTACCAGACGCTCTGTTAGCGTTCAAATAAAAAAAAACAGGAGACTATCATGAGGAGATGAATGCGGACGTGTATGAAAAGTGGTTCAGAGAAATGCTTACATCACTTGAAGAGCCATCAACAATATTTATTGATAATGCACCCTATCACTCTCGCCAAATTAATAAAATGCCAACACAGGCCAACAAAAAACACGAGATTATAAACTGGCTTCGTGATAATGGGGAAGATGTGGACGAATCCCTACTAAAAGTAGAATTACTTAAAATATTAAAAAGTAAAAAGCAGCCAAAACGATATGTCATCGACGAAATGGCAGCAGAATATGGGCATGTTGTAATCAGAATTCCTCCGTACCACTGTCAATATAATCCAATTGAAATGATCTGGGCACAAGTCAAAGGACACGCCGCAAGAAACAATACAACTCCTCCTTTCACAGCAAATAAAATGCTTGAACTTTTAAAAAACGCATGTGCTAGTGTGACGCCTGAAAACTGGGCGAGTGTCGTCAACAAGACAAAAAATATAATATTCTCTGATTGGAATCGGGAAATTGAATTTGACAACATACCTACACAAGAGTTAATAATAAACACTGCAGATGATTCAAGCGACGATTCGAGTTCGTATGAAGAATCCGACGATTCGTTATAATAAAATAATATTAAAATATTTTGGTTGTTTTATTTCATGTTATAGGTATGATGAGAAGATTTTTATATCTCCCTGATACAATTTTAACGTGTTGTCTATTACAACAATTCAAAACTCAGTTATCAGCTGACTTAACTGCAAATAAGTGTAATCGATTATTTGCGATTCATTAGTTTGCACCGAATACTTTTGATCCTGTCACTAGATGCGATAGAACGTAACTTTTTTTATAACGGAAATGAATTATCACTTAAATTTTATGAATAGAGCTATTTACGGCATATTAATGTATTTAGTGGGTAATAATTAAGATATATAAATATTATTGGGCAGTTTATATATTTCTCTGTTCACTCGTTTCAAAGTTAATAATTGCGTATAATGAAACAGTTACGTCCTAAAGCATGTGTCAAAAGTAAAATAAATGGTTGGAATGGTATAGTGGTCTTTTACGACATCCACGGGCAGGATAAGGAGTGGTGAATTGTATTCTTACTACGTCACCACACGAACAATTTTCATTTAAATCCCTGTAATGAATCGTCCTTTTAAATATAGGTAAATTGGCTTTTCGTTTACCTATTGTCGGCGAGGGTTATAACGGGGAAATTGGTCTACTATATCACGTTGGGCGACAAGATTGGCGTGAGTAAACATCTTTTAGTTTAATATCGAAGTTATTAGCATCATTTATTTGTCTTGTACGACACTCGTAAGGAACGAAGGGTTAGTAACGAAAGTCGTATTGAAAATCTTACTCTTTTAACTGAAGACCTTTTATAAAAGGCTTTTTAAGGCGGAATTGGTAAATCTTAATTACACAATTGACTTTAGATGTTTAAGCGAGTATTATGGATATATTTTTGTGGATTTTATCGCGTTTCAAAAATCAAGTATGTTTTTTATTGTCTGACGTTTCGAGGAATGTACAGCGTTCATGGTCACGGGCGGACCAAAATGTCTCACGTTCAACAAGTCATCGTTGTTACGTAAATAAATGTAGTTTTATATTTATCTAATACAGAAATTAGTTATTAAATATTGACCCACATTTTGATAAAAATATATTGCCAGTACAAAAAGAAAATAATTCTATATGAAAAAATAGAGTGCTGAAAAATGTTCGAAACGTCGGGCAGTGAAATAATAAAAATGAAAAACCAAATCATCATCATCTTGCTCTTATCCCAATTACTTGGGGTCGACGCAATATGTCATCTGTTTTGACATATTGCAAAAAGTTTCGGCAATGACTTTTATGACCGGCCGCCTGCCTGACGTCAACCCTCCTTGGGAATGTAATCGTTGCCCCAAATGGTACCAGATGGAGTTGGTCCGGGTCAATCTAGGGCTCTTAGTCGTCTTTTACGACACCCACGAGCAAAGCAAGGGTTGTTAGTATTCGAAGCCGCTACCACACAGCTATATAAATATTACAACAATTATAATTAATTCACCGCACAATTGCTTACGCATAGACTACGCGTGTACAAAAAATGAAAAATCAAATACATACGCGATAAAATTCGTAGAATCTGTTTACTGTACAATCAATCATAAAAATCGTTCATCTCATGTTACATATATATTTACGCCCAAACTTCAGTTGAAATTCTTGCGAAAATATGAAAGTTAAAACGTATGTAACTTTCAAATTAGATTTTAATATCCAATTTTGCCTCTACTCCATATAACATAAATAAAAAATCTGACTAAGTGCGAGTCGGACTATCGCACAAAGGGTTCCGAACCATTGACTAGGTAAACAAATGCCTACCTATTGACATTATCCATATTAAGGCTGGTTTTAGAATCACGCTGACTGTCAGCGCCGACAGCTCAGCGCGTCGCTTGTCAGCGTTAAAGTTCAGCGCATGACGTTCCATTATCGCAAAAACGCTCACTGAAGGGAGAGGCGCGTGTGCGGCGGTCAGCACCGATAGCTACGCGGCGCCGACGCGCGACGCGTACTGCTGCTGACCTGTCAGCGCGGACCACCGCAGCTATTCTAAAACGCTTCCTAGACGTTCATACATTTTGGCTATCAGCGCCGACGGTGAGCGAACGGTCAGCGCGACTCTAAAACCAGCCTAAGAAGCAAAAAAGGGGCAAACAGTTGCGTTCATTATATGGGAGCCCCCTTAAATATTTATTTTATGTTGTTTTGGTATTCGTTGTTAAAGCGGCAACAGAAATACATAATTTGTAAAAATTTCAACTGTCTAGCTATCGCTGTTCTTGAGATACAATCTGGTGACAGACAGACGGACGGACAGACAGCGAAGTCTTAATAATAGGGTCCCGTTTATACCCTTTGGGTACCGAACCCTAAAGAACCGGCTAAGTGCGAGTTGGAGTCGCGCACAAAGGGTTCCGTACCATTATCTATAAAAAGTAGGCAAAAAATGCCGTTTTTTGTATAGGAGCCACCCTTAAATTTTTATTTTTATTTAATTATTTATTATTAAAGTAAAAATACAACTACATATTTTCTAAATATTTCAAGTGCTGTTGCCATTATCGATATCGAGAAAAAAAATCAACTCTAGTTATTGCGGTTCTTGAGATACAGCCTAGTGGCAGACGGACGGACGGACAGACAGCGAACTCTTAGTAATAGGGACCCATTTTTACCCTTTGGGTAGGGCACCCTAAAAAGATAAACTAATATTTCATTTCAAATTGAACTACTCTATGTAACAAGTTTCGTGTGGTGATGGATAAGTAAACAGTTCACTACCCCATCACTTACCCGTGGGTGTCGTAAAAGAGGACTAATGGATATAATATCTATGCAATGCAATTCAAGATTCACCATTTTGTCAATGCTCGGCCTCAAACTCCGATTTTGGACAAACAGTTCATCACATCCTTTGGGAGTGCATTCTCTGGCGTAATGAGCGGGACCTCATGTTAGACAGTCTGCATGTCATGTCTGGAGTAATATACTATTCGGACCTTATCAACAACTCGAGAAAATTTCCATGCGTTCAGGCGCTTTTGTCATACCTACTATTGTAACCAAACTTAAATCTCACAAATAGGTCCATTAAGCTCTGTTCAATCCGTGGTGCTGTATCGCTGCGTTTTATGTAGTTATACAAATTCTTATTTACTGGCCTATTAACGAACGTTGCGTCATATCTCCCGCTTTGCTTAGGACAGAAGTGAATTTTTCCAACTCCTCCTGCTTTTTTTTTCTAAATACATTTGTTGCGGGTCCCAAGACGATTAAAAGCGTTTCCCAGGACTTCCTTAGGGTCAAACCTCGGTGTCTTATACGGAGACCATTGTGGATCCTGGTTTACAGGAGTTACAGTAGAGGGAATGTGTGGTGGGATTAGTCCCAAAAAAAATATTTATGCAAGAGAAGGAAAACTCGACCTAAAGCCCTATGGTATAGGGCTTTAGTTCGTCACGTCTGACCAGCGCGGTATAGTAGATCAATTGCCCTCCTATTGTGAAGGAGGCCCCAACCCAACAGCGGGACGTATATGGGCTGAGATGATCACATCACAGCTCATATACATCCTACTACTTTTATTTTGAGATTGCGAAAATATCTCTTAGTCGCCTTTTACGATACCTACGGGAAATAGAGGGGACGATTAATAGAATAATACTCAGAAATAGGGATACCTAGTGAGAAATTCCGCTTTTTTTTTTTTTTTTGTGCGTGGGCTGCGGTCGGCGCGCCTCCGCACCACTCCGTCCGGGGCGACAGAGGGGCTTAAGCACGCAACTCCCGCAACCCACCCGAAAACCACCTCGCCTTCGTCATTGGGCCGACCACCGGAGCAGGTTTACTTGTCGTCAGTGGTCGGCCCGACGGAATACCCCCTACGTGGGGTACCCTCCCATCGACCGACGTCCCCCCCTCGGGGAGGACGTCGGTCTTTCCTCACGCGGTCGACCTCTCGGCGGGTGACAGACTAATCCCCGGTCACGTCACCCGCGGCCTCGGCTAGGGCGGCATGAGGCGCAGATCGTTGCGCCTACGCCGCCCCAGTTGCCGGCGGCGGATCTCCTCATCGAGGCTGCGCTCCACGCGCAGACGATCCGCCGCCTCCTTCTGCGAGATCACTGTCTCGCAGAAGGCTGAGAAATTCCGCTTTAGCTCCGCTTTCGACATAAAATAATTTCTTTCTTTATTCTATTCGTCGCTGCTGTCGCGGACTTTACAGAAGTTATATAAAGTTTATAAACAAAAAATGTGTAAGTTTATAGCAATCTGTAAAATAATTTTATGAAACCTGTTTATCGCATTTACGCCGTCTGAGTTTCTTGGGTCCTTTTAGTAAACTACCTAACGATGTATTTTTACGGCGGCGAATTTTTATAGTTCTATTGATTTTATGTGTAGCTAAAGAAAATATTTTATTGAGGTTAGCTGTGAATTTCTGATGTTGGCCCGAGTGTTAGACATATGAAAAGGAACGTTTCTTACGAATTTTATTAGGTTTGCTTTATAAAATAGCTTGAATATTATTGGGTAGTAGACGGACTGGTGATTAGGCCACCTCCCGCAGAGAGACCGACCGCGTGAGGGCCCAGGGCGGGGTGTGTCCCGATCCATAGCTTACCATAAAAAGGGGTGTATTACTAGGTGACCTGAGACCCCAGGGCAGGGTGTGTCCAGACCCATATCTTACCATAAAAAGGGGGCATTAGTAGATGACCCGAACTCCCTCTTATGAGGTCGATGTAAAGGTCGATATTGTACTACCGGCGAGTGTCTGTGATGCAGGAAGGATGAATGAGCTAGTGGAATGTATAGCACTGTAACACGGATTTCTTTTCCTCCAATCGGTGCGGTTCTTGTTACGCTATGATTCCTTCTGCAAGTGCCTGTGCACGGTCTCGAGTAGAAAGACAAATCCGTGCTGCGATGTGTTTCGTTTTTTTTTTTGGCCTTTGTTAGCAGAATCCCAATTGATGACAAGTTAAAAACTTTACTCATGGACCTCCGTAATGCCAAAGTAATACCGAATACAGCTAAGTCACTGCCTATTGTGGGATATGTTTCGATCGGCTCTTCGACCGTTTCGCCCACCGAACAAAGAGCAATAGCAATTTTACACAAACGTCGATATTTTTTCAAGTACTTTAGGAATATGGATGTCGTCGTTGTCACCTCAGCTCATACACGTCCTGAGCTGGGCTTGAGCTTCCTTCCCAATAAGAGGGAAATTGGCTTACCATACAATACTGTACAATTTTCCGTGTGGTGAGGGTGACGGAGTAAGAATACTATTCACCACTCCCTATCTTGCCCGTGGATGTCGTAAAAGACGACTATGGGATATAATATGCACATAACATCTGTGCAAGAGAAGAAAACCTCGAAATAAAACCCTATATCAACATGTCTGACCAGCATGGTATAGTAGGTCAAATTCCCTCCCATTGTGGAGGAGGCCCGAGCCCAACAGTGGGACGTATGTGATGATACAATGGTGGTCATGTTAGTATATGGTTTTATTACGAGTTTTCCTTATCTTCCATAGATGTTATATGCATATTATATTCCTTAGTCGTTTTTTTACAATATCCACGGGCAAAGTAGGGAGTAATGAATACTCCGCCATCATATGGATAATACGGTAGATTTACGGCGACATACAAAAAAGTTGGTGTCGCCGTGGCGTCCGTTGGCTTTCCGTGTGATAACGGAGTAAGAATACAATTCACTACTCTCTATCTTCTCCGTGGTTGTCGTAAAAGACGACTAAGGGAATAAAACCCTATATCAACCTGCCTGACCAGCATGGTATAGTAAGATTAATTTCCCTCCTATTGCGGAGAAGGCTAGAGCCCAACAGTGGGACGTATATGAGCTGAAACGATGATGATGATATAAAGAAGTGTTAAGTCACTATAAAAAAAAACTGTTTCTATTCTACCTCTACTTCCAATGAGAATCTGAACATTTTTCTTAAATCCGTGATTAATTCACTGTGCTAGTTATAACGTCAATTTTAATACAGTAAATTTGAATATATTCATTCAGGTAGAATAATCGATGACTTATCGTGTGTAATGATAGAGAAATAATGCACCATTAACTTTGTTTTACTCCGACTATTTCAAGGTTCAATAGACGTTAACGACTGGCTATTTGTTTTTGTATAGGTACAATCGAATAATTTTAATTATAGTTGAATTGAATAAGGAGCCCTAATGTCTATTCCAGACTATGCTTAATTAAGAATAACATTCTTAATATTATTCTTAAAATATTGAAAGTTATATTTAAAAGCCATTATTTATTCCTTTACGAAGTTAAAATACAATTTATCACCCTTAATTTTCATCACACCATTAATTTTGTTACTATTATGGAGAAGACTCGAGACAATAGTGGGGCATATATGAAATGAATTGATGATGATGATGAATATGGAGACGTATTTAAAACTACTATTAATTCCTTAAGTAGAGTCATCCATCGTAGGGGGATGGCTATGGCTAGGAGTTTTTTTCGATATTATTTCATATACATATGATTAAACATATAAAGCATTGATAATTCTTCTTAATATTCTTTTGTGCTTTCTCGGTCTTACATATAATGTTATTAAAATTGCTATATCTGCATACATACAATTTTAGATGAAGTAACATTTTAAAGTACTCTCACGATCTGACATCCATATTATTTTCAAGCTGATAATTATTTTTTTTATCCGTGTGTTGACGGAGTAAGAATACGATTCACCACTCCCGTCTTGGATCGTCCCGTGGATGTTGTAAAAGACGACTAAGGGATATAATATGCACATAACATCTGTGCAAGAGAGAGAAAAGTCGAAATGAAACCCTATACCAACACGTTTGACCAGCATGGAGAAGAAATACTCGAAATAAAACCCTATTCCAACATATTTGACCAACGTGGTATAGTAGGTCAATATCCCTCATATTAACCTACTATACCACGCTGGTCAGACAGATTGGTATAGGGATTTATTTCGAGTTTTTCTTCTCTTGCATAGACGTTATATGCATATTATATCCCTTAGTTGTCTTGTACGACATCCACAGGTAAGAAAGGGAGTTGCGAATTTTATTCTTACTTGGATACTACACATTAATTACAGTGGATTTCATTAAAAACGACCTTGGTTTTATGAACTATTTGGGACAATTTCCTAAAAATTCCTTTCGGATGTGGCGTCCGAGTCGGCAAAGGCACAAAGACGCATTCATAAGCGTTAACTATTAAGCTTTCTTATCCTTTGTTTACATCCGCAGATAGTCAAGTACTATTTTTGTGTGTACAGTTATCCTTTATTTACATTTGCAGATGGTCAAATTCTTTGTTTATATCTAGGATTATTTAGCATGTGCACGAATTTAAAAAAATATGAATCAGTTTCGTAGCAATTTCCAATGAGTGAACACTGTTTCTTAAACTTGTGAACACGGCTCTTAGACGTACATTTAATGTAAAAAAAGTGTTAATATAATTATTTCGGATATAGAGACCTCCGGCTATAGCGACGATATTAAAGTGGTCTCTCCGTCGTCGTTATAACCGAAATCCACTGTATATATAAAAAAATATTAATACAGTTTTGATGTTAATAGCGAGGAATGAAAAAAAACTGTAATATCCGTTTTATTTGTATTGGCGAATGTATTTCTATGAAAATTCATATCACGTAATATGAAATGATGAACAACATTATTGATAGTTCTGTTTTCGATATATATTAAGATGTCCGGTTATGGATGATACAATATTTGTCGAAATACAACCGGAAATAATCGTTTCAAATTTAGTTCAATAGTAGCATTGAGAAAAGTAATACATCGGAAATTGAAACTAAAAGAATAAAATGTCTAATTTAATTCATTAATTTTGTATTATCTCAGCCAATTTATGTCGCACTGTTGGGCTTTGTTTTTTTTTTTTGTGGTGGGTTGCGGTCGGCGCGCTCCTCGCACCACTCCGTCCGGGGCGACAGAGGGGCGTAAGCACGCAACCCTCGCAACCCACCCGAACACCACATCGCCTTCGTCGTTGGGCCGACTACCGGAGGAGGGTTACTTGTCATCAGTGGACGGAATACCCCCTACTTGGAGTACCCTCCCATCGACCGACGTCCCCCCCTCGGGGAGGACGTCGGTCTTTCCTCACGCGGTTGGCCTCTCGCACTGTTGGGCTCAGACCTCCTCCATAATAGGAGGGAAATTGACCTACTATATCATGCTGTCCAAACGTATTGGCATAGAGTTTTATTTACCACTGACGTCAAGCCACCCTACTCCGGTGGTCGGCCCAACGACGAAGGTGACATGTTGCGCGGGTGGGTTGCGGGTGTGCGTGCTTACGCCCTTCTATCGCCCCGGACGGAGTGGTGCGAGGAGCGCGCCGACCGCAATCCACCCCAAAAAAAAAAATAGAGTTTTATTTCGAGTTTTCCTTCTCTTGCATAGATGTTATCTGCCTATCATATCTTTTAGTTCATTATCATCATTTCAGCTCATATACATCCCACTGTTGGGCTCGAGCCTCCTCCACAATAGGAGGGAAATTGACCTTACTATACCATGCTGGTTACTCAGGTTTGGTATAGGATTTTATTTCGAGTTTTTCTTCTCTTGCATAGATCTTATATGCGTATTATATCACTTAGTAGTCTTTTACGACATCCACGGGTAACATAGGGAGTGGTGATTTGTATTCTTACTCTGTCACCATACGGAATATGGATCTTTTAGTTGTCCTTTGCAAAAATCACGAGCAATTGAGGCGGTGGTGAGTTGTATTCCTACTCAATCACCACATGGATGGCCACTTTTTTTTTTTTTTTTTTTTTTTTTTATTGCTAACGGTGGCACACGAGCAAACAGTACACCTGATGGTAAGTGTTGCTGCCGCTCATGGACCTTTACAAGGCCGTTGCCTACCGCGAAGAAAGTGAAGGGAGTGTGAATGCGTGCATCGAGGCTCGGTGATACCAAGGGCACCACCAAAACCCTCCACACGCAAACACCCTCAGAAAGTCAGGCTGCCGGCTCTCTCGCTCACCGAACGAAGCGCAGTAACAAATCGCTACTACTCAGACGTCGATTTTCTGCGAGAGTGTGGTACTGCCCCGGACGGACCGGCCCGCGGCTGTAGACAGATAACTGTCGACAGTGTGGTCCTACCACTCTTTTCTTTCCCATAAATATTGTAAAATGCAACTGAGTTTTGTAGGCCAATAACAGCAGCATGAAGCAAAACCTTCGACTAAGTTCGACGACTAAGATAATAATTACGATGATAAATATAATAAATTCAAGGTTTTTGGTTGCTTTATTCAACATATGGTCTTGGACATGCTCACTGAAGGATCTACTTGCGGTAGCTGCGTGGAGCGGGTCTCTCCCTTCCCTCCATAGTGGTTGAGGGGAGTGATGGCTGCTCTAGTAGTTAACTCGTGATCGGGTGCCGCTTGTGGGATCTGGTCCAGCCATAATCATTTGAATTATATTAAGTATCTTGCAGTTCGAAGGGCATCACATTGGAGCTAGGTCTTACAAAACATGTACACAAATTTATATCTAGTAAGAAGAAAAAAAAAATTAAAATCATAGACAAGCACGCTGAGTTTCTTGCCGGATCTTCTCAGTAGCGGTCGCGTTCCGATCCGGTGGTAGTTTATTTTTATTGGATAATTTAGTTTTATTTTGTAAAATTGACAATATGTAAGTGCCCTCTCGGGGTCTATGCATAATAAATGATTTGAATTTGAATATAGTCTGTATTCGTTAATTGATTTTTTTTTGTATTGTAGCAATAACAGATTTATTAGTATAGCCTGTCTTTTAAAATAAATAAAACTGAAAACAGAGCGTACGTACAAAGTACGCATGTCAGAAGTAAAACATCTTTGGCGCCATGTGTTTTTTTTGTCAATGTCAAAAAACAAATTTATATTCTCTCACTCGATCTTTCTTACTCGCTTGCACCCTACTCTCGCTCCATGGCTATGTACTTCGTGCTATGTTTGCCCTCTTATTCTCTCTCAATCGATCTCAATCGCTCTTTCCCTCCTCACTAAAATCTCTGTTCCGCATCTCATACCATCGGGTAAAAGAATAGACAAATACCCAGTACCTAGAGTTAGAAGTAAATTTGCTCAACAACACTACAGTAATATTGCACCTAGATTGTATAACAAATTTAAAGTATAAAACAAAACACTTATCGAATTACCTCATCTATACCAATAAATAAAATTGGAGTGTCTGTTTGTAATGTCAAAATAATAGACTTTTTTCATGCTCACGCGGTTAATTGCACGACACCTATGCCTAAAATACAAATTAAATTTTTTTTTTTAAAATAAATCTAATTTCGATGCTTGCACTAGTGCGTATTCATTACGCGCTTGTCTTAAGAGCGTTATCGGTAATCGGCACTTCTCGCATTTTAGGTTTTTTGCTACGGTCCGATATCGACGCACAATAATGCACTACACACACGCGAGTTCATAGAATGACCAGTCTTGAGCCTTGGCGCTTATAATAATCAATCTCTAATATATTCTTCGGAGAAGTAGATTTTCAAAAATCAACATGATGTAAATTTTAAAATTTTTAATTAAAAACTAAATCTCATAGCAGTAAAACGGTTAAAATTGTATTTTTAATATGCAAAGTACAGGAAATAGTAAAATATAGGCACAGAGTATAACTTACAAGGAGACCTTCAGACGTGTGGGTCGGGGATTTCCATGATTTTTGGTGGGGTGGTAGAGGGGCCACGAGGGTATCACAACTACCAAATATTAGGGTCAACTGGGCCCTCGTTAAAAAGATTTTAAGGGTCAAAGTTGGATGGGTAATTTATGTACTAGAAAAATTCAAAGTCGAATCGCCAACAAGCGGTAATCTCGTGGTAACGTGCTCGCCGGCGGGAACTCTGGTCTCGGGTTCGAGACTCGACAACTTTTTTTTTTAATTATCACATTATTGTGTAATAATTTTAAAAAAATAAAAAAACCCCAATCGACGTCCCTATCCCGGGACGTCGGTCACCGTCACACGGTCAGGCTCTCTGCGGTGACACGCTAAAGTCCGCGGTCCGGTCACCCGCGGACTCGTCTAGGGCGGCGTGAGGCGCGGATACTCGTATCTGCGCCGCCCGAGTCGCCGGTGGCGGAACGTGTGACCAAAGAATCACACACGAGCCGGCGTCTCCTTTCGTGAGATGACAGCCTCACAGAAGGCGGTGACCGCGTTCCAGTTCCTGACGCTGCTGAGCATCTCCCTAGTGATGGTCGGCACCGGTGATTGCAACGAGTTCACGGCGCTGCTTTGCCCACGAAGCACACACCTCGAGCCTGTGCTGCGCCGTACTCACGTCGCAATCGCAGTGGTAGCAGGATGGTGGTGTGCTCTCCCTCCTAACGAGCTTGCGCAGGTACTTGGCTATCGTGACCCATCAATACCTGCACCAGTCGGAAGGAATGTACCCCGTGCTGCCGACCCAACCACCCCATCAGCACCAGCTGAAAGGACTCGACGGTCCTGATACCGTATTGAGGCTTCTCCAGTCCGATTGCCCAACGAGCAATGGCGTCTCGGCGGGCGTCGACCCGCCAGACGGCAATCACCTTGATTGAGGCTATATGTGGCTCGCGTCTCTGATACTCGCAGGTAAAGCTCGGCGAGTACCTCCGCCTGCAGGTCCCACCGGAGAGTTCCGGCCAAGAGGCACGCTGCCTCCGTGGCTGCCGTGCAGTAGTCGAGTATGGCCCTAGTCGCCATGGCCATGGATGTCTAACAAGTCCAGTCAGAGATTTAAATCTACCCACTACAGAAATTAGTTATTAAATTTTGATCCACATTTTGCTACATATTTATTGCTAGTACAAGAAGAAAATGATTCTCTATGAAAAAATTATATTGTGTATGGTTAGTAATTATTAAACATTAAATTTGAGTTAGCTGATAATCTTCAGAAGATGAGGCTGCATAAATGTTCCGTTCGGATTTTTGATGTGAAATATCTATAGGCGGGGTGAACCTGATCGTCGCGTGGCATTAAAAGCGACGTTAACGCCACGCTTTGCGGTAACGACTTCAAAATAATTTTCCTTGCCTTGTAACCGATTTTGTTCCCAAGATACAATCTGCTTTTTCAACCCATCACCTAAAACGTAAAAAGATTCTATATTATTCTTTATAGAGATCGCATGAAAGTAATTAAAAGAATTAGGTAGTAATAAATACTTACGAATCAAAACCGATCAGTCGCAGTATACGCTGAAGTTCGTATTGTCGTCTTTTACGCTGTGAGCGGAGAGCTCGAGCGACGTGACCCTACTCCGTTGAGCGCCAAGGCGCGACTGGCTTATGAACAATTATGCCGTTCAATTTATAGTAATATTTAAAATTTAATTACGAGGGTGACTATTCGTATTTCAATTTGGTTTTTTTTTACTGCTTCTACAATAGTCGAACAAATAGTGGATATTTTTTTAAATATTCCAAGGTTAGTATTATTCACAAAATTAAATGTTTTACAGGAGCCATTTCGTCAAATTAATCTTAAGGAAATATTTTTTTTTAAGTTTTAAAAGGAAGAAATCTTGAATTTCATTTTATACATACCCAAGAACAGTAATTTTCCTAACATCTACAATTTTTTTCGATCTGCCACGACTTATCGTTTATTCGTACCGGAACTTCAAAACTCAGCGTTTTCGTAAAATCTCATTAACTTAAGTTCAAAATACCCTTGCCTTTTAATAAAATAGTTACAATATTGAATTATAATTCTGTACAAGCACAATATAAAGATGTGTTTAATGTAGTGGTTATATAAATTTTTAGTTAGCTGTTATGGTGAACGAGTAACCAGTCCTCAAAAAACCACATTTTTGGGTTTACGGCCGCTTATTACTGATAACGCTCTTAATAGGATGTTCAAAATGTCACAAAAATAATGCAATGATTTAGGCATTAGCATATCGCATCGTGACGTAGACGTACCGCAGACAGTGCCATAGTGAATAGCCGGTGGCAAAGGGTGGGGTCAGTGTGTGTGTACGCTTTCTGGGTATTATATTTACTATTTATTTTTTATGGAGAAATCACAGTAACATTATAAATTCGAATGTTTTCTAGTAAATGCTAAAATAATTAGATATTTTTTTTAGATACATAGATAAATGAACATAGACTTTATATTTTGGAAATAGCTCGCAGCGCAAGTAGTTTAAAGTATATGAGCTACAATGATGAATGAAAATTATGAATATAAGTCATCATCATCATTTCACCTATCGCCCTCCACTGCTGAACGTAGATCTCCCTCGTGTTACGCCACAGAGTACAGGCCTGTGTCGCCTGCATCCAATGACGCCCAGCAACTTTCACCAGGTCATCGTACCACCTAGTGTTCATCCTACCCTGTATTGTTTGATACTTGATCGCCACTCGAGAACCTCACACCAGCGGCTGTCGGTTCGTCGAGCTATGTGGCCTACCTATTGCCAATTGAGCGTGCTAATTGTTCATGTTATGTCGGTTACAATCGTTCTTCTGTGGCTTCTATGACGCAGAGAAATCCCGGGCATAGCCCTCTCCATAGCACGCTGAACTACTTTGAGCTTGGTTATGATGAGGCTTACATTTAGGGATCAGGTTGCCGTGCCGTAAGTCATCACTTGTAAAACACAATGGCCCTAGACCTGTGTTTTCAGTAGTGTTGCCCAAATGCAAGACCAAGACGAGACCTGGACTAGTCTTGGTCTTGGTCTTGCAACATCACACCTGGTCTCGTCTTAGTCTTGGTATTGCGCACTCGAGTCTTGGTTTTGGTCTTGGTATTGCAGCAAGAGTCTCGCAAAGTCTTGCAAGTCTTGCAGTTGGAATAACGTAACAGTCATTTATCATGGCAAGGAAAAATCCAACTAAATTAATCAAATATCATCCTATCTTATCTATCCATCTGCTAGCCTATAGTCCACTATTGAATATAACACTTACCACTGGGGAAAATTACGCTTATATTCCCCTAGTGTTACACTAGACAGCGTTACTACTCCTATGGCAAAGGAAGCAATTTCATCCCTGTTTTCTTAAGACGTCACCACACGAGGCAGTTGATACAATAAATTTTAGGTCATTTTAAATATTTTTATAATAAATGGGAGTGTTTATATTCCCCTTAAAGTTAACAATATCCGCCATACCTAATAGTTGCGCTACAAAAAGGAATGTGTTACTGACGATTTTAATAGCTATAATTCTACCTACCTATCTCTAGATATATTCAATACTAGCAACCCGCCCTCGCTTCGCTTCGGTTATAGTCGTTTTACCTGCGCAGTTCCCGTTCCCGTGGGAATACCGGGATAAAATATAGCCTAGTTTACGCCCTGATATTATAGCTTTCCATTGGTGAAAGAATTTTTGAAATCGGTCCAGCCGTTTTGAAGATTACCCGGAACAAACAGACAGACAGACAGACAAAAATTTTTTAATCGCTATTTTAGGCATAGGTGTCGTGCAAATAACCATGTGAGCATGAAAAAAGCCTATTATTTTGAAATTACAAACAGACACTCCAATTTTATTTATTGGTATAGACTAGCTGTTCCAACAGCTTCGCTTACTTTACTTGCCTATAATGCTATTATTTCGTTTAAATAATCATATCGCCTCCTGGCATTAAAAAAAATATCACCATTTAAATAAAGTAGGTATGTTATGGATATTATAAAACATACCTACTTTAATTACAATTTTTGTTATCTAAGTAGGTAGTTGCCATAACAACGACTACTACGGAGAACGCTTAACAGCTTTAAATTTTTGTCCTATTTGTTAGCCTTTATAGACACTGCTCCGGACTAATTTACTAATATGTATGTCGCAGTGTTATGTATTAAAGCCTAAAACTTTTCTGGATAAATAGACTAGCTGACAAAAAAACATTCTTTTGGAATATTTTCTAAAATTAGGGCGTTCAACTAAACAATTTCTCCCAATTTATGATAAGTAGTAGTACAGATACCTAATAATAGTTTTCAATAATATACCCATGAAGAGGGTCACCAAATGTATGGTATTCGTCGTCATCGTCTCAGTTCATAAAAGTGCCACTGCTGGGCTTAATTTTTCTCCCAGTAGGAGAAAAAATTACGTACTATACTACGCTGGTCAGACACGTCGGTATAGGATTTTATTTCTAGTAGTTTTACTTCTCTTTCACATTATTATATTACGATTTTTATATATGCATACCGATCTACGCATAATAATTCTTTTTGTTATTTATGTAGATTAATTGTAGGCACATTTCTATGCCCAACAGTGGATATCGTTGGGCTAATAAATTAAGCGGAAATATAAATATAATGGGCAAGAGCACTGTCGTGTGAAACTTATCAAGTCTAACTAACAGGGTGACGATTACGGTATTTTTGTCCTTAACCCTTTCCAAAGAGTAATTCTGAAAAGCAAACACCAACATTGGGAATCGATTGGCCAATAGATGGATATCTCAAGACTGATTTAACTTGCCGTGTAGTGACGGGATAAAAATACATTTCATCACCCCCTATTTTACCCGTGAGTGTCGTAAAAGACGACTAAGGGGTATAATATATATGTATAGTATATAATATATACAAGAGACGGCAAACTTGACATGCAACCCTGTACCAACACGGCCAATCACCGTGGTGCAGTAGGTCAATTTCCCTCCTATTATGTAGAAGATACGAGGCCAACAGTTGGACGTGTATATGCTGAAATGGTGATTTGACTTAAATGCAAGACCGCGCGACTCTTGCAGGCTCAGTCTTGGTCTTGCTCAAGTCTTGCAGGGCCAGCCTTGGTCTTGGTCTTGCAAAAATTAAGCGGTCTTGGTCTTGGTCTCGGTCTCGCATTTCTCGCAAGACCAAGACTTTTTTGGGCAACACTAGTTTTCAGAAACTGAGGTACGTTGGACGAGAAGATCCTCTTAAGTTCATTTAGATGTATCCGCCTCGTAGGCGGAATAAAAACCAAGCTGTGTCAAGTTAATATAAATATATAAATTTAATTATGAATGATCTTTTCTTATTAAAACGCTTAATAGGGCTTAAAATAATCACAGAATTTGACAACAATTATTTTTAATTTACTTTTTTGTGGGGGATGAATTATTCTATCCCTGTCATAACCGTTTCAGTAACGTAGTTCGCACAGACGCCAGGGTTCCCAGAGGCGAAGTAAAGTCGCTTCCATGGGTAGGATGCGTAATACTTGCGAAGTCCATCCCAATCTGCTGACTTATATTGCCACTCTGCGAGTCTCAGTTGTCTTAGAGAGACTTGGCCTCACCATAGGAGCTCTATTAGGGACCAAGCAGTAGTCAGATGACCGAGGTGACACTTCGACCACTACCTGGTATCCATGTTGGTGTATAATCAGCAGAATATCTAGTGAAGAAGACTCATAGCTCTCAATACCTGGAACACGGGTGGGCTGTGTCGCCACTTGTGAGACACCATAAGAGATGTCGATTGAAGATAAAGATTGAAGAGATGTCGATCCTGGTGGTCAGTAGTTCGGGACCCCAACCCCTCTTTATGATGACCGTTGAAGTCTTCAGAAAACACCACCTCCGCTGATGGACACTGCTCCAATATTTCGTCAATCCCTCATTGGACGTTCTCAAATAAATAAATTGACCCCAAACCATAGAATTGACAGATCACGATGGTCAATGGCCGTAGAGGCAGCGACAACAGATATCGCTCCGTATGAATACGTACACCCCGGCTTTGAGGTTGCTATGTAAACCTAAATGATATTATAAAAATCCACATCAATTGTGGAAAGGGGCCCGCAATAAATAAACTTCTCTATTTAACATTCGTCATCATGGGTTTTTTTAAGAAGAGAAGAAAGGAAGTGTGAATGTGTATAATGGGATTCTGTGATACAAAAAAAGTGCGGAGCATAGTGCGTATTTGAGGGGTGACTTTTTGGAGGCGCTTTTGTGACGAAGCACGTAAGGCTCCGGGGCTCTAGGTGAAGCTGCTGAGGTTCACGGTTTCCTACTCCGGCACGACGGGATTTTTGCCAGTTGGTAGGACAGCCTCTCAAGGGGGATAATCCTGAGCTCGGGTGCCCTGTTGACCGGCATGTGGCCGGCAGTGACCATTCCCATCGAGTCTCCCTGTAAACCATGTCAGTCCCTCATGCTCAGTGCCCCGACCAAGACTACCGTAAATTTCAGATATCACTAAAATGGTGGGCCACATAGAAATACATTCAGAAAGTTAGGCTTCTGGCTCTCTGGAAGTACATCGAATCTTGCTACTTAGGTGTCGATCTTCTGCGAGAGTATGGTACTACCCCAGACGGATCATCCCATAGCTGCAATCAGAAGACTATCGACAGTGTGGTCCTACCACTCAAAAAGTTCTGATATGCTTTGCTCCGACGTTGCCTGAAATGAATTACGTTTAATATTACTACTACACGGTTATGATTTGAATATATAAGGATTTCAAAGTATTATTTTTTTGGATTGAAACTTCTTGTATCCTGAAACAATAATTAAAAGGAATTTATTGGTAATAATTTTTTGCTCTCATACCGTTCCCAACTTACTTTCATCCCATTCTTACTTCACACCTATTTCGCTCGCATCATGATCTTATCTCACTCTCATCCCATGAACATCATTTCATCAATTCTTCTCTTACTTCATTTATGAAATAGCTTAATAGTAGCTCATTCATTAGTTAATTAAAATCGGGAACCTAAAATACTACATTTCAATTCGAGTTAAAAAAAGTAAAAGATTTGAAAATTGAATAAAAAAGCTTCTAGTACAATCTCTCATTTCTGCACCTTATTTCATCTCTGATGCATTATTATTTGCATATTCATCATTAACCTAAATATGAATTTTAAAATCTCTAACCTTACATTAAAAGCAAATGTTCCATATAAGTTCTCAACTCCATGTTGGCTATTTTTACCAGTAAAAAGATGAATAACTTACTGTATCTTACTGTACTTACTGCTTTAGTTTGAGTCTTCCGTGTTTTTTTTTATGATTGTAATAATTTTCTTTCTGTTTCCCATTATGTACTCGAAATTCGATTTAATAAATACCTACATTGATTTTTGATAACTAATCTGATGAAATAAAAATCATATAATATAAACTTGCATATTGCTCTTCTATTTACTCGAAAAATACAAATTAGTAGTCGTGTCCAACACTCGCGACCCACCTTTAGCTAGTGCAATGACATACGTCGCGGAGCAACTGACAGACGTGCGTTCACCTTGGATACTGAGGCGGTACTAATATTTTTCTTAGCGTAGGTTTTATGACAAATCTAATTACGAGACTCTTTTATTTCATAGTAAAATGTATGGACAACGGAGAACGATTTCGGCTAAAAAAATGTATGATGTTTAGGATTAAATAATTATTTTTTGTTTTGAATTAGTAAAAAAATTGAACGGTGAACCTATTATTTCGACTTTCGTCGTACGATTCACACAAAAATATTTTCAAATATAACAATGAAATAGCCTAGATATTTAAAACGGCAAAGGTCGATTTCGATGTTTTTGATCAATGTTTCGGATTTTTTTTCTCGGCAACTAACAATTATTTTAGAATTATAATACGGTGCCTTAATAGGCACTTACTGTGCCTTGATAGTTTATTATATAACTAGCAATCCGCCCTCGCTTCGCTTCGGTTATAGGTTATAGTCGTTTTACCCGCGTAGTTCCCGTTCCCGTAGGAATACCGGGATAAAATATAGCCTAGTTTATCCTGTCCTGATATTATAGCTTTCCATTGGTGAAAGAATTTTTAAAATCGGTCCATCCGTTTTGAAAATTACCCGGAACAAACACAGACAGACAAAAATTGTTTAATTGCTATTTTAGGCATAGGTGTCGTGCAAATAACCGTGTGAGCATGAAAAAAGCCTATTATTTTGACATTACAAACAGATACTCCAAGTTTATTTATTGGTATAGATATTTTACCAGACTGGGAACGGACCGAGACCGGAGCGAAATCGAACCGTTAATGGCATCACATGAAATTGCGTTTCATCCGTAAAAAATTAACTCTCTTGCACAGGAGGGTAAATTATTTTAAAAGTAAAGAAGTTTCACTTCAAAAAAAGGCGTTAAAAGTTATCAATTTATAATTACAATCGATGTTTTTTTTAATGTGTGGCTTCTGTGTCGTCAGTTCATTTTACGGTTCATTTTACGGCTACGTTGAACTTATATTGGTCTGTACGGACAGTTTTTGATTAGAAAAATGTCACTTGTCGAGTTAGTAAAACATGTGATTTAAGAGTCTGATATTACGTTCGCCTCTATCTGGCATGGGATGTATGTTGAAATATTATTTTTAAAATTGTTTAAGAATATAGTTTGCCGTGTAGTAACAGGTAAAAATATAATTCATCACTCCCTTACTTGCCTGTAATATCATAATATCGTAAAAAATGTCTAAGGGATTAAATATACATATGATATCTACACAAGAAAATGCAAACTTGAAACTAAACTCTATACCAACCCGTCTAACCAGCATAATATAGTTTCTTTCCTATTGTGGAGGAGGCTCGAGTCCAATAGTGCGACGTATATGAGCTAAAATGATGATGATATATAGCTTTGGTGATGAAGTAGTAATCCATCAGCCTGAAGGTCGGCGAATGGCCCCATAACCCACCTATGCCCTCCCCTTTACCATTGGTCCGACGACTGGTACCGCGTCCTTGATGTCTGTGGCCAGCTTAGCGGGTTACTTTTTCGGGTACCGTCCCTTCACAGAGCCGTTGGGCAAGTCTATCTAACAGTGAAATTTGGTAATAGATAATACACAAGGATGATGGATTATACAGAATACACCTAATATTACAGATAAAACATATTAAAACGTATCTAGACACGCGGCAGCGTATCAAGCCAAGTTCAAGCAAAGGAACTGGCTAGCCAGCGCCGAGTGTAATATTACACGAACCACTTGGTGCCACTTTTGACCCTTCTATAACTCAAAACCTCTTTAACGTAAACACATAAAACTACGTGTGTTTAATTATATCCATAAGGACATCTAGAAGCCCAAATTTCATGAAGCTAGCTCAAACGGTTATAAAGATATGAAGGTCAAAAAATCGTAAATTTTAGCACTGACTGACTGACTGACATATATTACCTAAATCTAACCTACTTCCAGAAGACGTAGAAGGATGAAATTTGGAATCCAGCTCGGTAATTGTGTGTAAGCGTAGGAAAAAATCTAAAAATAAAAAAAGTTAAAAAATAGGGGGTCTCCATACATTTTTTTTTTAATTGTAGTGTTGGAACCGTTACAACGTTACAAGCAGATATATGAAAGTATCCCAATATATGTATTATATTATATTTGCTATATAACAGAAATATAAAAATAAAGTTAAGTCAAAAAATTAGTGGTCCCCATACAAAAAACTTGTATTACGCGCTAAACAACCGGCCAACAGTGTGTCGTTGGCGGCGCGCGGCACCACAACATTATACACAGAACAGAAGTAAATCTACCTTTCAAAATATACTTTCTTTAAAAAAGTGACCATATGTAAGTGCCCCCGCGGGGTTTATGCATAATAAAGTATTTGAATAAAAAACCCAAAAGTGCTCCCGAGCAACACATACTCGTAAACATAGGCACCGCTTACGAATACCAATTTAGTTAGTGTTTTTTACAAAAGGTAATGATATCCCACCAAAAACATAAATGTAAAAAAGGAAAGCTATATTTATATATTTGGATTTTGCATTGAACTTGGCACTCATTTAAGAATGGAGATCCCATTCTTTTTGCGGCGAAGCCCACAGCCAAGCATAATTTTTGTATTGAAATTGGCTCTCCTATTTTACATTTATGTTTGTGGTGGGATTCTAATTACGTTGTTATTTTTTTTAGATTCTGGTAATATATCGTTGGAGTCAGCATTCTGCGCTTTGATGGCTCCTTCACCGCTGCTAGAACTAAGTAGCATCTTCTTCTTCTTCGTGCCGGCGGTGCTTATCCTCTGTCTCTATGCCAGAATGGGCTACCACATAAGGTAATTTCAATATAGCAATAACAATGATTCTTCTTGTCAGAACGGGATAAGAATCACTCGTCGTCACCCCTTACATGCCCGCGGGCGTCGTAAAAATTGGCTGTGGGTTTACTAAGAAAATATACAGCAGCCTGTAAAATGTATACCTTACTGTAATCGCCAATTCACTTGTCAAGCATGGCGATTATAGCAATAACTCCAACAAAGGATGATCGTATGCACATCATACTGTCATTCTTTGATCTATCCCATTCCATCGAGCAGAAAGTCAATATACCATATAACTGATTATAGATTTTTACTGATAGGAATCTTATTACAATAAGAATTTTGTTAGTCAATAGTGGAGAGGAACTCGCATACTTGAGTGCAAAGATGAACAAGAACAAAATCATCATTTCGGCACATATATTTCCCACTGCTGGGCACGAGCCTCCTCCATACTAGGAGGGCTATTGACTTACTATACTACGCTGGTCAGTCGGGTTGGTATAGTGTTTTATTTCGAGATTTTCATCTCTTGCATAGACGTTATATGCATATTATATCCCTTAGTCGTATTTTACGACATCCACAAGTGATGAAACATAGAACAGAATACTTACACAAAAAAGCGAGTATTACCACTAACACCTTTCATAAACAAAAAAACACTCGCTACAGATTTTACAGATAAATTCCTTCGTCTCAACTTATACACGTTGCAATGGTCGCATTGCACGTCGTAGTGATCGAGTCTTCTGCCTAATAGGACGTATTGTGCTGACACACTATACAAATATTTCATTTGGCCAAAATCTTGATAATTATTTACGAAATTTCGCGATATGTCAGCATGCTGAAGTAACAATGGACATGCCACGAATTGGTTATTGTTGGGAAAGAAAGGTTAATAATAAAAAAGAAGGATTAACTCATAACCGCCGCAATTAAAAGGTCGATGATCGCAGTTGGTGTTAACATTTTTTAAAAGATATAATCCTTACCTTGTGAAAAAAAATATAATTCGTGGAACTTTACAAATATGTAATTAACGGACACAAATTATACCGAGACTCAGAAAAATAGTTCGTAATTCGTACAAAGCACTGCCATGCATAACCTACAACACCTGGCAAGGTAGATTAATATTTGAACCACTAAACCGTCCATGTAGCCAATTCCAGAGTATCGATTTACAAGAACGCGCTTTTACCTATTCTAACAACTCCAATCGTAAAATGATTATCTTAACCTATCGGCTTTAACCATTGGGGAAATATTCTTTAAAGAAATTTAACTAAATTTAAAACCCATTATGCAAACTTCGTAAGAGGAAATATGTCCAAAAATGGACTTTAATAGACTCATGAAAGGATGGATAAAATAATATCCAACTAAATAATCTGCCTTTTAGGTAAATAATCTAAAAGTTACATATGTTACAGTTTTCTTGCTTCTCGTAGATCAACAAGAATGACAGTGAAGACGAAGATTGAATTACTCAACGGGCACGTTCACGGCGAAACTAGACAGGCGAAATCGAGGAAGGCGATTATACGAATGCTCGGTAAGAAAAGAACATTACATTCCTTTTTGCATGTTTTATTAGTTGAAAGAAATCCACTTATACCAGGTTTTGGTGATGACGCCTTAATTCAAATAAAACCTAAGTCAACATAAATAACGTTGTTATTAATATATTTTTTTTAATATAATCTGAAGATTTCCGTATGGTGACGGAGTAAGAATACAATTTACCACCTTATCCGTGGGTGTCTTAAAAGACGTCTTTTTTTTTATTTTTATTTTTTGGGGTCGGTTGCGGTCGGCGCGCTCCTCACACCACTCCGTCCGGGGTGACAGAGGGGCGTAAGCACGCACACCCGCAACCCACCCCACCTGCACGTCGCCTTCGTCGTTGGGCCGACCACCGGAGCAGGGTTACTAGTTCTTAAAAGACGACTGAGGGATACAGTATGCAAATAACACATATGCAAAGAGAGATGGAATACTCCTGTAATCTTAGTAACCCTGACCAGCGTGGTATAATAGGTCAATTGCCCTCCCATTGTGGAAGCGGGTCGAAGCCAACGTTGAGACGTATATGAGCCGTGAGGATATAACATGTAGCACGCTGTCTCTTCCGTCGCCCCGTGCAAATCGGGTGAGGCATGCACGTACCATAGCCTACCCCTGCTGCTGCTTAAAAAAAGGCAATTTATCCACACAAGCGAAGCTTAATAGTGGTAGGACCACATTGTTTGACAATCGTCAGTCTACACGTGGGGGCTGGTGATACTACTGTATCACACTCTCACAGAAAATTGACGTCTGAGTAATAGCAATTTGTTACTGCGTTTCGTTCGGTCAGCGAGAGAGCTGAATTCCATCTTTCTAAGGCTGTTTGCGTATAGTGGGTTTTGGTTATGCCTTTAGTATCACAGAACCTCATTACACGCATTCATACGTAAAGGTCCATGAGCGTAATGATATCTAATGTTTACGCGAGCACTACACATTGTAAATAAAACTACTTTTACGGATTATATCGCGTTTGTATTTGATTTATGATTGCCCGACGTTTCGAATACTTTGCAGCATTCATGGTCACGGGCGGACTAAGGTGTCTCACGTTCAACAAGTAATCATTATTACAGACATTTATCATTATCTACCCGATACAGAAAATTAGTTATAAATTTATTAAATTGTGACCCACATTTTAGTACAAATTTATATTGTAAGAAGAAAATGATTCTATATGAAAAAATTATATTGTTTATAGTTAGTAATTATTAATTATTAAATTTGTAGCAATTATTGTTACAATTTGTTGATTTAAAACTAACAAAACTAATATACTACCACCGGATCGGAACGCGGCCACATTGAGAAATATCCGGCATGAAAGGGGGACATGATGCTAAATTAATATTGATTTTTAATTTTAGATGCGGCTTACTTTGTCTTACTAAAAGATTTTTGATTTATAAAATGATCTTTAACTATTATTAATATCACTTGCCATCAGGTGCTGTTCGCTCGTGTGCCACCTGCAATAAATTAAAAAAAAAATCTGCTGGCCAGATAATTATAAATGTGTTTGTTCACAGCTGCAGTTGTAATAGCGTTCTTCGTATGCTGGGCACCGTTTCACGTTCAACGTCTGTTTTTCATCTATGGATACGGTCTCCCCCAGTTCCATGTCATCAATGAACATCTTTTCAACGTAGCTGGAGCGCTTTACTACGTATCAGCGACTGTCAATCCTATACTGTACAATGTTATGAGTGGAAGGTGGGTATTTTTTATTACTTTTAGTGGTAAACAAACGGCCCACCTCATGGTAAATGGTTACTGCCGCTCATGCAAGCTATGCATAGATGGTTTAGAATCCCTAAACCATGTTAAAAACAAAAAAACAGGTTAAATACCGACCTGATTTTTTCAGTTTTCTTTTTGGGCCGTGAAGGACACCATGTAGCCGACATATAGTTGTGCCGTTGGATCCGTGGGGTAGAAAGAAAGAAACCATTTATTTTGCTCTCATACATTTCATAAATAACATCAAAAACACAAAAAAAATTGGAGCTTAGTTATTTTAATATATTCTGAGAGACAAAACAGGATCCTTTTTTTTTTTTGTGGGTGGGCTTCGGTCGGCGCGCCTCCGCACCACTCCATCCGGGGCGACAGAGGGGCTTAAGCATGCAACTCCTGCAACCCACCCGAAACCACGTCGAAAACAGGATCTGAGCTCAGCTAATGTTACTTCATCGTGTTGAAGTAACGCTTATATTCTGCTAAGACCTAGAATGGAATTACGGACAATCACAATTGAATACTTTTAATTATTGAAATCTAAATAACTGTGTGCATATTATAACAATAATGTGTAGCAATATACATATTTAATTACCTTGTACATAAGTCTATATAACATAAGTCCACAACATAAGTCCACAACATAAGTCCGTTTACAGACGTACATTCACAAATATACATACATAGATATACATTTATACACCATATAACCGCAAACCAGAGGCGACTTTCACAAAATACTTTTCCTCGGTGCCTTACTACATGATTCACCACATTTGTTTGTTTGTTACGCTTTCACGCTTAAATTACCGAAACGATTTAAAAAAAATTACACCATTATAATATCAGAGAGAAACAGGCTATATTTTACCCTGGTATTCCCGGGAACGGAAACTACGCGGGTAAGGTGACTGAAACCGAAGCGAAGCAAGGGCGGGTTGCTAGTACTAGATAAGGGAGGCCCACATGGTAACCCCCCATGGCGTTCAATATATTAAGGTAACCGGCTACCATACCGAGTTTTAAGTGTTTCCCCTCAGTCATCTTTTACGATATCCACGGACAAGATAAAAAGTTGGTGAATGGTATTCCGACAAGGTTAAATATTTCATAACGACAAAAAATTACTTTGATATATGGAAGTAGATCAATCAGCCAAATTGACAGCCTAAAGTGGGTTTTTGAACGCGGTTTAAATATCCAATTTCATGTGCCAATTTTCGCAACGTCACTGAGTAATTCATCTAACTCTTTTTCAATGTGATTTATTTTCAAATAAGACTTGTTATTGGCTCATTTCTTATCATCGTTCGGCGTTCTGATAAAAATGACAAAATAAACTAAACATTTTCATATTGAATTGGGGTAACGGGTAAAATCAAATTCATTTATTCAATAAAAGTGTGGTTATATGTTGGCGGTAAATAAAATTTTATAGTACCGCTACATTCAACCATGAAAATTGTGCGTATATATTAATTAACCATATAAATAATTATTATAACTAAGAGGGATCCTGAATAAAATGTCTACTACGGTTTAATTAATTAACGTCAAAATAAATACATATATATCACTTTAATTATTTACAATTTTCGACTGCACCGATGGCGTAGTGATTAAGATACCGACCTAAAGTGCCAGTATTTGTTCCAATTCCACACAGGACAACACTTTGTGCAATCCAAAAATTGTTGTTCTGAGTTTGGATGTGAAACAAATTACATCCGTTAATTATATATTTTTATAAAGTCCCACGTAATACAAGGATTATTTCGTTAGTACAAAGTGTTGTGTTTAAAAAAAGACTTGATTATCTCTTGGTGGGTGTAATAATAATAATCCAATAGATATGAATCGATACCATTACTTTGCTTTTGACAAACATCTGTTTCATTTCGGCTCATATACGTCCCACTGCTGGGTTCAAGTCCTCCACAATAGGAGTTAAATTGAACTTACTATACCACGCTGGTCAACGTTCGGCACGGAATTTTATTTCAAAGAAAGAAAGAAAAAGTAATGTTTATTTTGGGCTTTACAGCATGATTTTAAAACTAAGTTATTTACTAAATATTACTATTATCAAAACAAAGACTATTAAAAAGAATACGAATTATAGCAAATTTTTAAAATGCTGTAATAGACCAAAAAAGGTTCTATCTCAGCATAAGCTGCAACACGGAGGTGCTACAGCGCTGGTTTTCAGATAAAACCATTACTTTGAGCATGGGTCGCCACGACACAATGTAATCACAATATAATAAATATCTCCATTTATCGGGATCTTCCTAGGGCAGATACCCGGTCCTTTGAAAGGCTTACATGGGGATATGGATCCAATACGCAGAGGCTTTTGGAGAAATTTAATTTAATTATGGGATGGGACGTCTACCGATGACACTCCACGTCTGCACATAACACTCGTGGACTGCCAACGGTAGGTGTAAAACTATTGTGTGTTGATGGTATCTATTACATGATTATGGGGTTGGAGGTTAGCTGGACTGGATTAATGGAAAACTATTGATTTAAAACTGTCGTCTGCCTTCAATCAACCTTCATCGTCTTGAACTTTGGCAGACGGTGACTCGCCAACTCACTGAATGGGCCCCCCTAAACGGTCGCCACAGACACGCAGGCCACACGGGCAACAGGGGGGCAACATTGGTGCAAGTGGCTTGGGGTGTCGAGCGGTGCGGCGCCGGTTTCACCATCGCAAGTCCCCGATAAACGGAGACCCGCAGTGGTTTCCCCGTAGTTATGCCCTTGAAAATGACACTTCCACCCCCGAGCATATAGCTCTGACGACCCCTCTCTGACCAGCCGTTTAAGGCAAGCCAGAGTTGAGAATCCTACGGGCACTCTTCGGTTTCCACTCCAGCCAGCCAATAAAAGCGAGCTGGACACGAGGCCCTGACCGACTCTCTGGGTCACTCAGAACCGCAGTGTCGCTACTCACATTCAGCACGCCACAAGCTGCCCTGCGGTTTATTGGCTTTCCTATAAATCTTGTGATACATTTTTTCTCTTATATCAAAAGAACATAGAGAGCCATATAATGTTCCTGCGAGGTTTGCGTTAGTCTCATGGTGAGATAACGATTGGCCCAGAGGCTTAATAAATATTATTATTAATATATATAATATTACCAATAAAAAACATATATATATACAATAGTGAGCATAAAAAATATAATAAATATTTCGAGTTTTCGCTCTCTTGTATAAATATTATATGCATTTTAAATCCTTTATTCGCTATTTACGACAACAACGGCAAAATAGATGGTGAATTGTAGTCTTATTTCGTTATTATGCCATGCACACCCTACCTACACCATTCGGGGCGACGAAAAGGATAGTGTGCAACCCCATAACTGGCCATACCTTTCTGGCCCTCATTTGGGATAAACATTGGTACCAAGTCCTTGTCGTTGTTGTACTTGTCTTTTTAGACAATCATCAGCTCAAATAAGGCTCACTGTTGGATTCGAGCCTCTTCCACAATAAAAGAGAAATTGATCTACTATATCACGCTAGTCAGACGTATTGACATAGTTTCCTTCTCTATCATGGATTTATATGCATACTAGCAGACCCGGCCACACGTTGCTGTGGCTAATGTTTTTGTTATATTACATTTTATTAAACTATTTAAGTGGAACTGTAAGAAAACATCTGTCATGGAGGTCGTCATATTTTATTACAAATGGCATCTATGTAAAAAAGCAAGTTAAAATCGTATATGCCACGTTTGTAGGTTTGACATAGCAGCGCCATCTATTGATTAATTACTCAATCCAGTCAACAGATATTGCCATCTGTTAAAATCGTTTGGAGTTAACAGATAACTGTGAATAAATAATAGACAAAGAATTTGCAATAAAATAATATTGCGAATATAAATTAAGATGTAAGCTATCCTATCTTTCAAGTTGGATCAAACTACACACGGTGTGCAAATTTGATTAAAATCGGTTAAGCAATTTAGGAGTCCATCGCGGACAAACAACATGACACGTTATTTATATATATTAAGACTAGCTGACCCAACAGACGCTGTTCTGTTCAAATAAAGCGCCACCTACCGGGTCCAATTGTGAATCTAAACCATTCTCGAATCTCATTGAGCACACACAAATTACTTAAATTACTTAAATCCAGTCAACAGATATCGCCATCTGTTAGAATCTTTTGGAGTTAACAGATAATTGTGACTGTCAATTAATTATAGACAAATAATTTGTAATAAAATAAAATTGCGACTATAATTAAAAATCTAAGCTATCCTATTTCCCAAGTTGGACCAGACTGCTCACGGTGTGCCAATTTAATTTAAAATCGGTTAAGTAGTTTAGGAGTCCATCGCGGACAAACATCGTGACAGGAGATTTATATATATAAGATTTAATGCCTTAGTCCTCTTTTACGACATCCATGGGCAAGATAGGGAATGGTGATTTGTATTCTTACTCTGTCATCACACGGATTTACTAAAGTACTATAAACTAACTTTAATATTTGTTCTAGGTACCGTATAGCATTTCAAGAAACCCTTCTCTGTCGGAAGGTGATGAACCGTCGAGATTCCCGCATCAATCTGGATCATACTATATGCAAAGATATGACAACACTTCACAGTTTCAACTCGACAACGAAACGTGATTCCCGTATATCGTTTGTAAGCAAGGTCGACTTCGTAAAAGATCCGTCGCCATATTGTATTGGCGAAGACAATTGTAACGAGCCGGTGTTCAAAACATTCTCTTGAAATAAATATTTAATGAATAGATTTTGTAAATATATTTAGATTGTTTCAATTAAAGTAATAATTATAATGACATTTACGAGTTTTATTGTCGTCTTAATACGCCATCCATGCCTTTCGACGTCCATCACTACATTATAAAATAAAGTCGCTTCCCACTGTCTGTCTGCCCCTAAATATCGCAGCCCACATACGTCCCACTGTTGGGCTCGGGCCTCCGCCATAATGGAAGGAAATTTGACTTACTATACCATGCTAGTCAGACATGTATAGGGTTTCATCATCGCCCGTGTGGCGACGGGTTGAGAATACATGTGTCGCCACCCGTTACTTGCCCGTGGGAGTCGTAAAAATCGGCTGAGGGTTCACCAGGACAGCAGGGCAGCAGCTCTCTCCTGGGAAACGTAAAACACCAATACTGCGATCGCCAACCCGCCTGCCAAGCGTGGCGATTACGGCAATATCCCCCTTTAAAAAAAAATGGCGTACAATAAAAAAATGGCCCCCAGTCACGGCGGCTCCGGTACTCTACGGGCTCATTTTGGTGGCGGGCCCAGTAGTGGTGGAGCGGGGGGTGCGAGGAATCTCCGGCAGCGATCCGGCTACCAACAAAAACGACCCTTGGCCCTGGTAACACACAACATTCGGACACTCAGGACTGACGAGAGGGTCATCGAGCTGGAAGAGGAATTGAGCAAAATCCGCTGGGACATTGTAGGATTATCAGAAGTACGAAGAGAGGGCGAGGGCACGATAATCCTCCAGTCTGGAAACTTGCTCTTCTACCGGGAGGGCGATCACCCGTCCCAAGGTGGTATAGGGTTTATCGTTCGTAAGTCTCTCGTAGACAACGTGGAGAGGATTGAGAGTGTGTCGACAAGGGTAGCGTACCTTATACTCAGAATTACCAAGAGGTATTCGCTGAAGGTTATACAGGTATACGCACCGACCTCGACATACCCCGACGACGAGGTGGAGGCATTTTACGAGGACATCTCGAAAGCCATACACGCGTCCAAAACCCACTTCACGGTGGTTATGGGAGACTTTAACGCGAAACTAGGCAAAGGGAGTGATGATGAGTTGAGAGTGGGGAAATATGGATATGGACAGAGAAACCAGAGGGGCCAGAAATTGGCTGATTTTCTGGAGAAGGAAAGCTTCTTTATGATGAATTCTTTCTTCAGGAAGCAGCCACAAAGGAAATGGACCTGGATTAGCCCCGATGGTTCAACAAAAAACGAGATAGACTTCATCTTGTCAGACAAACGACAGATATTCAATGATATCTCAGTGATCAGCAGGATTAAAGCTGGGAGCGATCACCGGATGGTACAAGCCACATTGAATATCCATACAAAAGTCGAGCGGTCACGCTTGATGAAGTCTACACTCCGATCTACATCTGTCTAATACCAGAACCTCGAAAGCTTTCAACTCAAACTACACAATCGCTTCCAATGTCTGGACGAGTGCGAATCGCCGAACGATATGATCAACAGGTTCGTGGAAACTGTCCACGCGGTTGGGTCGAAATTTTTCAAGGCTCACCGCTTCAATAGACCTAAAAAACTTTCTGACCAGACTCTCGAGCTCATGGAACGGAGAAAAGAGATGACGGTGCAGTCTTCAGCCGATTGGTCCAAACATAGGCAGCTAAATAGGCAGATCTCCAGGTCTGTGCGTCGCGATATTCGCCGATTTAATACGCTCCGTATTAAAGAAACGATAGAGCGGAATCGTGGCTCAAAAGTATTCGCACAAGATCTGTCTATTGGGCAAAGCCAAATGACTAAGCTGAAGACCGACGATGGCACTGTCATTTCATCCCAAAGTGAGATCTTGGGAGAGGTCGAAAGGTTCTATGGACAGTTATACAAATCATCCCGAAATCCTGTTGTCGGCTTGGTCCAAGATCCCAGATCCAAGCTAACTCGGCACTTTACCGAAGAAATCCCAGACATCAGCTTGTACGAGATCAGAATGGCTCTTAAACAACTACGTAACGGTAAGGCACCGGTAGATGACGGAATTACGGCAGAGTTTCTAAAGGCGGGCGGCAAGCCAGTCTTAATAGCCCTTCAGAAGCTATTTAATCCGTTATCCTCGGGGGCGACGTTCCAGAGTCGTGGACCAGGAGGGTGGTGGTGCTGTTTTTCAAGAAGGGTGACAAAGCTCTTCTAAAGAACTACAGACCCATCTCACTCCTGAGCCATGTTTATAAGTTGTTCTCGAGGGTCATTACTCGCGCAAGCTCGATGACTTCCAGCCGCCTGAACAAGCCGGCTTCCGAAAAGGCTATAGCACCATAGACCATATCCTCACGCTTCGGCAGATTATACAAAAGACCGAGGAGTATAATCGGCCCCTGTGCTTAGCGTTTGTGGACTATGTTTCGACTGAATCAAAGACTTTCTGCCTTTGATTCAGTCGAAACTTGGGCGGTGCTGCAGTCCCTTCAGCGGTGCCAAATCGACTATCTCTATATCGAAGTGCTGAAGTGTTTGTATAGGAACGCCACAATGTCAGTCCGTGTCCGGGATAGGAGTACGAAACCGATCCAGTTGCAGAAAGGCGTGAGACAGGGAGATGTCATCTCTCCGAAACTGTTCACCACTGCACTGGAAGATGTCTTCAAGCTCTTAGACTGGACTAGACTCGGCATCAACATTAACGGCGAATACATCACTCACCTTCGATTTGCAGACGATATAGTCGTTATGGCAGAATCCATGGAGGACCTTGGCACAATGCTCAATGATTTCAGCCGGGTATCCCAACTAGTGGGTTTACGAATGAACATGGATAAGACGAAAGTCATGTCAAATGCCCATGTCATTCCTGTACCGGTCCTAGTTGGCAATGCGATTCTCGAAGTTGTCGATCACTATGTTTACCTCGGACAAACAGTCCAATTAGGTAGATCCAATTTCGAGAAAGAGATCAGCCGACGAATCCAACTCGGTTGGGCAGCGTTCGGGAAACTTAAGAGGATCTTCTCGTCCAACATACCTCAGTGTAAAACACAGGTCTACGACCAGTGTGTGTTACCAGTGATGACTTACGGCACGGAAACGTGGTCCCTAAATGTAGGCCTTATATCAAGGCTCAAAGTCGCTCAGCGTGCTATGGAGCGGGCTATGCTCGGGATTTCTCTGCGAGATAGAATCCGGAATACGGAAATCCGCAGAAGAACGGGTGTAACCGACATAGCACGAAGAATTAGCACGCTGAAGTGGCAATGGGCAGGCCACATCGCTCGACGAACCGACAACCGCTGGGGAAGAAAGGTTCTCGAGTGGCGACCACGCATCGGACGACGCAGTGTAGGACGCCCCCCCACTAGGTGGACCGATGACCTAGTGAAAGTTGCTGGGCGTCGTTGGATGCAGGCGGCACAGGACCGCACATTGTGGCGCAACATGAGGGAGGCCTACGTCCAGCAGTGGACGGCTGTAGGCTGAAATGATGATGATGATGTGCGTGGGATTCGAACCCGCGACACTGGCACTGTAGACCGGTATTTTAACCACCACAATATCTGTGCAGTCATCTATACATGAGAAGGAAAACTCGAAATAAAACTCTATGCCAGCACGTCTGAGCAGCGTGTTATTGTAGGTTAATTTCCCTCCCATGGTGGAGAAGGCCCGAGCCCAACAGTGGGACGTGTATAGGCTGAGATAATTATTATTAATTATCACACTTGGCAAACCATTTCAAAATCATTTCATCATCGTAACTCAAACGTCCAGTGGGATTCAAGACTCCAGCTTTCTCCACAACGGGAAGGCAATTGGCTTTCTATGCTGGACAAACGGGTTACTATACGATTTTATTTAGATTTTCCTTCTCTTGAATAGTTAATATGTGCACAATATATCTCTTAATCATCTTTTAAGCCATCTTGCCCATGGGGGCAAGTGGCTGGTTTTTTTTTTTTATTGCAAGCAGTGGCAAACGAGCAAACAGTACACCTGATGGTAAGTGTTGCTGCCGCTCATGGACCTTTACAAGGCCGCTGCCTACCGCGAAGAAAGTGAAGGGAGTGTGAATGAGTGCATTGGGGCTCGGTGATACCAAAGGCACCACCAAAACCCTCCACACGCAAACACCCTCAGAAAGTTGGGCTGAATGAAATGTTGGCTCGGTGAATTGTATTCTTAATATATACTTCATCACACGGAAATCAAAATTATTTTTATGTATAAACCCCCTGAGCGCAATTACATATTGTCAATTTTAACATTTTACCTTAAAGTACTCCAACAAATTTTATTTTTTTAATTTTCCGTATGGTGACGGAGTAACAATACAAATCACCACTCTCTTTCTTACCCGTGGATGTCGTAAAAGACGACTAAGGGATGATAATAAGGATATAACATTTATGCAAGAGAAAGAAAACTCAACTCTACAACCCTATACCAACACGTCTGACCAGCGTGAAATAGTAGGTCAATTCCGCACCCATTATGGAGCAGGCCTGAGCGCAATATGTAGGCTAAGATGATAATCATTTAACATTTTATAATATTAAAAACAATAATAACAAGAACTACATAATGGATTTTATCGCATTTGTATTTGATTTTTTATTGTCAGACGTTTCGAACACTTTGCAGCGTTTATGGTCACAGGCGGACTAAGATGTCTCACGTCCAACAAGTTATCGTTATTACAGAAAATTTATAATTATCTAACCGATACAGAAAATGAGTTATTAAATATTGACATTTTCATACAAATTTATTGCCCGTGTTTGATTTATTTCTGTATCGGGTAGATAATTATAAATTTTGACGATATTAGATAATTTAGACGTGAGAGATCTTAGTCCGCCCATGACCATGAACACTGAAAAGTGTTCGAAACGTCGTACAATCAAAAATCAAATACAAACGCAATAAAATAAAGTATTTTTATTTAAAATGTGTAATACTCGCGTAAACATCAGAAATCATTAATAGCAAGAAGTTTCATTGTCAGTTTCAATGGTACACAACTTGTCAGCTGTAATCTATTTTATTTATGTGGATAACGTAGTGAGCTACACATTTGTCTTATCCTTCATATAACTTCGTTATTTAATAACAACAATGTGTATCTGTTTGTTTTCTCTAAATAAATAACTTATTTATATATTAATACGTGAAGCAAAAACTTTGTACCCCTTTTTACAAAAATTACGTAGACGGACAAGTATGCAATTTGGCACAGTTGAAGTATATAATGAGGCTTCTCCTCATAAAACTGAAATTTCATGTAATAATGGATTAGAAATACATTAAATTCATTAAAAAAGGCATTACGCACGTGTATAAGCATTGGCATACGGCATTATTAGCATACGTGTGTAAGCATTGGTGTGTGTGTGTGTGTGTGTGTGTGTGTGTGTGTGTGTGTGTGTGTGTGTGTGTCTGTAGCGATTGTATGGCAGACCATAAATCGCTACAGACACACACACCAATGCTTATACACTTTTGTTTACAGTTAAAATCACTGGTTGAACTGATTGTCAAACAATCATAATTATGATGACAATGTCTAATAAACATTTGTACTTATATATTAGTTATTAGTGAAATACAGCTTTCTTGATATACTACGTGTATTTATACAATGTATTTATACAATTATACATAAATAAAATTAAAAGAAAATTATGTAGTAGAAAAATTTTTGACTTTTGAAAAATGAATTATGGCCGAATTTCGACCACTCGGCGACGACTAGTAGATATAAATAGAAAAAGTCCTTGTAGTGCCGCATTAAAATACAATTTGATTCTTTCTTTCCCGTGGGTATCTTAAAAATTTACTAACAAATCATCAGGAGATTGGGCAGCAGCACTTTCCTGGGTAACTAATAACACCAATTTGGACCACCAACCCGTCTACCAAATATGGTGATTATAACCCTCTGCAAAGACACCATTACCCATCAGTCGACCTCTGAAGACTTACGACGATGATGTTGGAGTCATCATGAATTGCCTGCTCCTCATTCCGCGCTAAGTGTAGTCGGCACACTATGTTCTTACCTTCCATATCCTCTTATCAGCCGTCATATCTGCACTCACTGCTTTCATATGCATATCCTCATTCACACAATACATCCATCCTTTTCTTTGGGTCTCCCACGCTTCTTATGTCCATCTACAATCATATTGATAACCCTCCTTGTTACATACCTTTCATCTCTCCTCATCACGTGTCCAAATACTAATTAAACATTCATTTATGTATTTAGAAAAAAAAAACAGTATACTGCTCGAGCCTCCTCCATAATGGGAGAGAAATAGACTTGCTATACCATAGCAGGTTAATTACTGGTCTGACAGTAGTTTTTTTTTATTGCCAACGGTGGCAAACGAGCAAGCAGCACACCTGATGGTAAGTGATACTGTCACAGATATACCTTTGCAATACTACCAGCCAGGCCATTACCTACTGTGAAGAAAATACTTCTTAAACCTCGTTTAAAGAAGGACATGTTTTAGCGTTCGGGGAGCAACAGGTAGTTCATTCCAGAGCTTGCACGTACGTGAGAGAAATAGCAGTATATATGGTTTTACTTCAAGTTATCCTTCCCTTGTATAAATATTGTATGCGTATTATAATCCCTTAGCTGTCTCTTCCGTCACAAACAAAAAAGGGGGTGGATAATTGTATTCTTACTCCGTCACCACACGGAATTTTACACAGTGCAGTATTAAAAATAGAATAACATAATTCAGACAGTTATAAGAATGTGTAACTCACAAAGTGTCCACGTATTTTTTATTTATATAATAAAAAGCGAAAACACACAAGACGTGCCTCAAATATTTCATCCCTTATAGTAGAACAAAAACAAACAAAGTATACAGGATGTGCCGGAAATACAATAGTAGTGAATCTTTTGTATTACAAAAAGACAAGAATATGAAGTGGTAGGACCACACTGTTAACAGTTGTCTGTCTACAGCCGCGGGCTGGTCTATCCGGGGTAGTACCACACTGAGCAAAAAATTGACGTCTGAATAGTAGCAATTTGTTACTGCGCTTCGTTCGGTGAGCGAGAGAGCCAGCAGCACAACTCTCTGAGGGTGTCTGCGTGAGGTGGGTTTTAGTGATGCCTTTAGTATCACCAAAACTCATTACACGCATTCACACTCCCTTCACTTTCTTCGCGGTAGCGGCCTCACAAAGCTCCATGGTTGCAACATTTACCACCAAGTGTACTGTTTGCTCGATTGCCACATTTTACAATTAAAAAAAAAACAGTTTACTTATTCATCAATCGCGTTTAAATAGGATAGATATGGTGATGTTTCGGCTAGGAATACTACCAACCTAGGTGAGTGTCGTAAAAGATGACTAAGAGCTTTACAGAGACCTCGGCCAACTCTGCCTGATGCTGTCTGCTGTATTCCCAAGAAGAGTTGATGTTGGGCAGGCGGCTTGTCTAAAAATAATTGAGCTGGTCTTTACGGAATAGTACCACACTCTCGCAGTAAATCGACGTCTGAGTAGTAGCAAATTCTTACTGCACTTCGTTCGGTGAGTGAGAGAGCCTGCAGCCCAACTTTCTGAGGGTTTCTACGTGTGGTGGGAATTTGGATACCTTTAGAACCACCGAACCTCATTGCAGGCATTCACAGAAATTGAAGAGATCACTTCTTTCACGGTAGGCAGCGGCCTAGCAAAGCTTTATTTGCTGCGGTATCACTTACCATCAGTTATCCTATTTGCCACCAATAGCAATATATAATTTAAAAGTGAATTTGTAAAACAAACTAATCAAACCAAACTAATAACTTTAATTCACTTACAACACGAAATTGCATTGTAAAATTGCTTTAAGAGTTGAAACCTCCTCGCTTTGTCACAAGTAAAAATACTAGGTATTATGCAGAATATGTACGTGACAATATTCACAACGCGTTAGCTAACGAAGTCGAATAATATTATTCATAGCACTGTTCGAGTTAACTCGTTAGTATAACGAATTCAACAAAAGCGATTTCTTTGTAACTGTTTTGTTTTTCTGTTTACCCGCACACGGGACTTTTTCGTTGTATGTTTGAGTGCACAGATGGCGTAGTGGTTAAAATACCGACCTGTCGCGCCAGTGTCATGGGTTCGAATCTTACGAAAATCTTTGCGATCCACAAATTGTTGTTCAGAGTCTGGATGTGATTTGTGTCCGTTAATTATATGTTTATAAAGCTCCACTACATTGCAAAGGTTATATTGCCTTAATGCAGGGTCTTTATCCGTGTGACAGAGTAAGAATACAATTTATCACCCCTTCTCTTGCCCGTGAGTGTCGTAAAAGACGACTTCATTTTCATTTCGGCTCACATACGTCCCACTATTGGGCTCGAGCCTCCTCCACAATAGGAGGGAAATAGATTTAGAAGGGAAATAGACTTTACGACTAAGGGATGCAATAGGCATATAACATCTATGCAAGTGAAAGAAAACTTGAAATAAAACCCTATACTAACCTGTCTGACCAGCATGGTATAGTAGGTCAATTTCGCTCTCATTGTGGAGGATGTCTGAGCCCAATAGTGGGACGTGTATGGGCTGAGATGATGATGATGATGATGACGTCTTTAAAAAAAAAGAAATTCTATTTTCGACTTAGCGCAATCGAGCAATGGCTTGAATCCAGTACAAAAGTATTGGTATCGAAAGAAAAGTACTCGATACCTAAAAGTATCGATACTTTTTTCGTATCCCTACGCCCGGGGCGACGGATGGACGGCGTGCGACCCCATAACCTACCGTATACCCTCCCCATCGCTATTGAGCGACCACTGGTACTGAATCTTTGACATACGTGGCCGCCCCGGCGGATATCGTCCCATTCAACGCCCCGGCAAAAAGACAATGTTGCCGGAGCATCGGCCTTACGCGGTCAGCCTCTCTGTGGGTGGCGGACTAATCCCCTGCCTGTGTACCCGCACAGATTCTAATAATATTTGACTATCAGATACATGTCTGTATAAGGACTACATTAGACTATTTTTCATCTCAGGAAACCCTACAACATTTTATCCGCTTCGGGGCTCTAGCCCGAGGCCTCATGGACAGCGGTCGTATACGGTAATATGAAACGAGATATTTCATATTTAAAACCTGGAAGCAAACTGATTAAAACCGAAGCTAAGCAAGGGCGGGTTAAATAATAATATGAAAACACGCAAGTAAAAAAAAATTGTAAAAAAAATTAAAAATTATAAAAAATATTGTACGCTATTGCTATCGTTGCTAACGCTCGCGCTGGTCTGTAACAAGTATACTACCCGCATGCGTTCGAGTGCCACGCATTCATTCAAGCTCTGTCTCTTTCTATTCCCGTAGCGTTAAACGTTTAACGCAAGTCGCATTAGAAGTGTCACTTCAAAAACACTCCTTTTGACACTTCTTTTTAACTGCATGCCATCATCATCTCAGCCCATACAGGTCCCACTGTTGGGCTCGGCTCCTCCAAAATGAAAGGGAATTTGATGTACTCTGCTGGTCAGACGTGTTGGTAGGGTTTCATTTCAAAATTTCCTTCTCTTGCATAGATATTATATGCATATTATTTCACTTAGTCGTATTTTACGACACCCATGGGCAGGAGAGGAGATGGTGAATTCTATTCTTACTACGTCACCACATCGAACTGTTAACTGCATGTCGATTGCAATTAATTAAATGTTATCCTTAGAATAATAACGTATAGAAGGTAAGTTCGCGCACAAAAAGTGAAGCATTTCAATTGGAGCCTAATGAAGCTTACGCCGGAACCGTTCCATAATGTACAATGTCACCGTACTGCACGTACGTACGCAACTCTTAAAAAAGAAATAGATAATTATGACGGTTTGTGTATTCAAATGGTGTCATAACACATTAGAAAAACATAAAAAGTATATTAATATTACTTTTAAAAGTATTTCGACGATTTATGTTAATAAAAACAAAATTTGATTTCATAATTTGTATAGTGGTGTATATGTGTAATCGCTCGCACGCATGTAGTAGTAGTTTGCTTCATATTTTTGATGGCTTACGTATGGATACTATCCTTCTATACGTTATTATTCTAAGATGTTATCATTCTCCCGTGTTGTTACGAAGTAAGAATACAATTCACCGCCCCCTTTCTTGCCGGTGGGTGCCGTAAAAGAAGTATTAGAGTAAAATGGAACGCACCCTTATTAGTTTTTTTTTTTTTTTTTTTAGACGCTCTTGGCGCCACTTTTTCGATGTAACTATCACGCATTATATTCCTACACATACGTTTCTTTTCTTTTATTCAATATATTCCTTCATGGTAGCAGAGCGTGGTTCTGAAGTGGTACAGTTAAAAATAAAAATCAGAAAAGTGAACTTCAATCCGCAAAAATTGTTGGTGCAATTTAAATTTGAGGTTAAGAAAATTTACGATCACAGAAATCCAGCAATATGGGTTCAAATATGTTTAATTTAGAGAAACTGATCGGAAGAGAAAACTTCGCGACGTGGAAGTTCAGCATGAAAACATATTGTGAACATGAGGATCTATGGTGCTGCGTCGAACACGCCGATAATAAGCCTGTGGATGCAGCTAAAGATATAAAGGCGAAGTCGAAGCTGATATTGTTGTTGGACCCACAGAATTACGTACATGTTCAGGAATGCAAGACTGCAAAACAAGTATGGGAGAATTTACAAAAGGTTTTTGACGACAATGGCTTAACAAGAAGGGTAGGTCTCCTTAAAGATTTGATAAATACTACACTGGAGTCAAGCAATAGCGTTGAAGACTATGTTAGTATAATTATGAACACTGCTCACAAACTGCGCAATATTGGGTTTGATGTCAATGATGAATGGCTTGGTACTTTAATGTTGGCGGGCCTACCAGACGAGTACAAGCCGATGATAATGGGATTAGAGAGTTCAGGTATCCAAATAAGTGCTGACTCAGTTAAATCCAAACTCATACAAGAGATTAACACATCAAAGTCAACTGCATTCTATACGAATAGTAAGAAAACTAGAAACAATGCACAGTCAGAGAAATCAAAGGGACCAAGGTGTTACAATTGTAATAAGAATGGCCATTTTGCTAAAAATTGTAAACAGCCCAGGAAACAATCAGCTAAGAAAGGAGAAAGCTCCAGTTTTATAGCAGCTTTTTCAGCAACTGTCAAAGAGAACATCAATGATTACAAGTGGTTTCTTGACTCCGGTGCATCCACCCACATGACATGTAGGAAGGATTGGATCTACAATGTCACCGAGCCATCTGTAAAGAATGTTACAGTAGCTAACAGAGAGCCATTAGTCGTGAAGGGAGTTGGTTGTGTGGATATACACATAAGTCAAGATAATGTGATACAAATTAACAATGTTTTATATGTTCCAGGGCTAGCTGCCAATTTGCTTTCAGTGAGCACTATTGTAAGCAAGGGACATAAGGTCACTTTCAATGACAAGGGTTGTGAAATTCAAAATGGAAAAGGTGAGGTGGTATGCACTGCAACTTTGAGCAACAAGTTATATACCATAGATACCAGTAAAGAAGTTGCACATTTAGCCTCCAAGTCTCAGAATAGTAATAATACTTACCTGTGGCACCTGCGTATGGGCCATTTAAACATCCCAGATGTAAAGAAGCTACCCAGTTGTACTGATGGTGTGACTCTAACTCAGGAACAAAGTAATGACACATGCACTCACTGTATGGAAGGTAGGCAAGCACGAACACCATTCAAAAATGTAGGTTCTAGAGCAACAAGGCCGCTAGAATTGATACATTCCGACTTGTGTGGCCCCATGGAGAATACTTCATTTGGCGGTACGAAATATTTTATTACTTACATTGATGACTACACACGAATGGTTTATGTATATTTCCTGAAAGATAAGTTAAATATTTTAGAGACATTTAAAGATTTTAAGTTGAAAGTAGAGAATGAATTGAATCATAAGATAACCAAGCTTCGTACTGATAATGGCAAAGAATATTGCAATATTAACCTTGAAAAGTACTTATCTAATCATGGTATAATTCATCAGACCTCTACTCCGTATACTCCCCAGCAAAACGGCATGGCAGAAAGAATGAACAGGACTTTAGTTGAACGAGCACGGTGCATGCTGTTCTATGCTAACCTAGAGAAGAGATACTGGGCTGAAACTCTGGCAACGGCTGCATACATCATATACCGTTCCCCGACAAAGTCACTACAAGATAAAACCCCATATGAAATGTGGAGAGGTAAGAAACCTATATTATCTCATATGAAAATATTTGGCTCCGAAGCAATGGTTTATGTACCAAAAGAAAAGCGCCATAAGTGGGACAGAAAATCATTAAAAATGATATTTGTGGGCTATTGTGACAACACGAAAGGATATCGTTTTATGGACCCCAAGTCACACAAAGTTGTCAAGAGTAGAGATGTCACCTTCATTGAGAACTATGTTCAGAATGCCAGTGCACTAATTGATTGTGAAACTTATGTTCCAGTAAAAGACAGTCAAACAGCTACTGCCAGGTCCAGTTTACAAGAAAATACAAACTCAGGTAGTCAGAAAGATAAAATGAACATGGAGGAGTCATCCACTTCTGCACCTGTGATGTCCAGCAAAGACTCAGATACACAAGGTAATAGTGATGACTCAAGTGAGTATGACACTGACACCGGGGAACTTGATGAGACTTACTATCCTCCATATGCTATTAGACAAGATTTGAATAGTAATGTGACACTCAGATCAACACGATTAAAGAATAAGCCAAAAGAGACAGGAAATGACAAGATGGGCTTATTGTGCTTCTTTACTGATTCAGTTGACCCACAGACTGTTGAGGAAGCACTTGCATCTCCTCAAGCGACAGAATGGAAGAGGGCAATGGATGAAGAATATTCTTCTCTAATGAAAAATAAAACATGGACATTGACAGATTTGCCCCCAGGTAAAAAGGTTCTTCCATATAAGTGGGTGTTTAAAAGGAAAACAGACCAGACTGGAAATGTTACAAGATATAAGGCAAGGCTTGTGATAAAGGGCTATGCCCAAAGATGGGGCACGGACTATGAAGAGATATACTCACCAGTGGTCAGGTATACAACTATCCGCTATTTATTTGCTATAGCAGCTAGATATGGGCTAGCAATAGATCAGATGGATGCTGTATCTGCTTTTCTACAAGGAGAGATTGATAAAGAAATTTACATGCAGCAGCCAGAAGAGTATAAGCATGGACCCCAGGTATGCATGCTACACAAATCTATTTATGGACTCAAGCAGGCCAGCAGACTCTGGAACTTGAAGTTAAATTCAGTCCTGCATGAGTTAGGAATGACACAGTCGAAAACAGATCCGTGCGTCTATTATAATGCAAAGAAGAATACTTTTATAGCCATCTGGGTAGATGATTTAATTCTGTTTACTTCTGAAGAAAGTACAAAAAATGTTTTTAAAGAAAAATTGAAAGAACACTTTGAAATGAAAGATATTGGTCCGGCAAGTCAATGTGTTGGTCTACACATAACTAGAGATGGGGACAAAGTGTTACTAGATCAAGAAAAATACATAAATGAAATATTAGCAAGATTTAGAATGTCGGACTGTAAACCAGTAAAAACACCATTCGAAGTTGGTATGAAACTTGGTGACAAAAATGTATGATGAGATCACTGACTGTCCATACCAACAGGCTGTTGGCTGCTTACTATATGTGGCTCAAGGTACACGACCTGATATTTCATTTGCAGTGAACACACTGAGCAGATTTAATAAAAATCCTACAGCTTCACACTGGACTGCAGTCAAACGAATTTTCAGATATCTGCAAGGTACCAAAGACATGAAATTAATATACACCAAAGATGGTAATGAGAAAATCACTGGTTATTGTGATGCCGATTGGGCGAGTGACGTGCGCGACAGAAAATCGTGCACGGGTTACATTTTTTTGTTACAGGGTGGTGCTATTTCTTGGAGATCTCAGAAGCAGCAGACTGTGGCCCTATCCACTGCCGAGGCGGAATACATGGCGATGTCGTCGGCGGCGCAGGAGGCGCTATGGCTCCAACAACTGCATGCTGAACTCGGGCAAGAGCAGAGCAATCCGCTCGTCATTTTTAGTGATAACCAGAGTGCAATTAAATTGTCTAATAATGATTGCTACTTGCCTAGGTCACGACATATTGACATACGTTATCATTTTCTTAAGGAGCATGTTAACAATTTAGATATAAAGTTTTGTTATGTTAAGGGTGAGGAAATGGTTGCAGACAATTTGACTAAGGGCACTACAGCCGAGAAACATCTGCATTGTGTAACAAAAATGGGGCTGCGTTCCAAGGGAGGATATTAGAGTAAAATGGAACGCACCCTTATTAGTTTTTTTTTTTTTTTTAGACGCTCTTGGCGCCACTTTTTCGATGTAACTATCACGCATTATATTCCTACACATACGTTTCTTTTCTTTTATTCAATATATTCCTTCAAGAAGAATATGGTATTATTACATATAACATGATATAAGAGAAGGAAAACTCGAAATAAATCCTGTATCAACACGTCTGACCAGCGTGGTATAAGTAGGTCAGTTGCCCTTCCATTGTGAAGGAGGCTCGAGCCCAGGAGTGGAACGCAATACATAGTCTTTATTCTTTATATTCTTTATTTATTTTTTATTTATTTAAGACAACACCCTGCACTAAGGAAATAATCCTTGTATTGCACGGGACTTTTACAAACATATATTTAACGGACACAAATTACATCCAGACTCAGAACAACAATTTGTGGATCGCACAAAGTGTTGTCCCGCGTGGGATTCGAACCCCCGACACTGGCGCTGTAAGTCGCTATCTTAACCACTACGCCATCTGTGCAGTCACGTTACGTAAGAATTATTTGCTATAGTATATTATAATCTATAATTTTTAACAAAAAATACCGACTTCAAACAGTAAACTAATAAAATTTTAAGAATTCCACCAATTTCTCAAGGATACCATCATTAGATCCTGACCTGATGACTATGAGACCACCTGAGAAGTATACCCTATCAAACAAAAAAAGAATTTTGCAAATCTGTCCAGGCGTCTTTGAGTAATCGGTTAATATACATAAAAAAAAGAAAAAGATTCCGACGAATTGAGAACCTCCTCCTTTTTTTGAAGTCTGTTAAAAACAAGCAAAATGACTAAAAATGCCAATTGAATAACATTCGAGCTCCAACTCGTACATATATAGGCCAATGGAACAAACAGGAATTGATCGCCTCGTCGTGTGAATCTAATAAAATATTTAACTGTCGCATTGTTCGCATACGTGCGTATTATTTCTTACACATCACTGACAAATATTCACACAACGATATTCAAAGGGACTGGATATTAAATTCAATATTATAATAAAATATCCGCATTGCGTATATTGTTGCAATTATCTATACAAAGAAAGGTTCTCGAGTGGCGACCACGTATTGAACGACGCAGTGTAGGACGCCCCCCACTAGGTGGACTGACGACCTGGTGAAAGTTGCTGGGCGTCGTTGGATGCAGGCGGCACAGAACTGCATTTTGGGACGTAATATGAGGGAGGTCTACGTCCTGCAGTGGACGGCGACAGGCTGAAATGATGATGATGATCTATATAAAGAGAGAAGAATGAAAGATCGAATGAATGAAAGCAGAATAACAAAGAGCATTTATAGGGCGAATGTGAATGGAAGTGTTGGAAGGGAAAGACCAAGGCGGACGTTCCACGATCAAATCGGGGATGTTCTTAAGAAAGCCCAGGTTAAAAGTACCCGAAACCGAAAAACAGGCATGAGGAGTTTAATGAATGTGGAGGAGGGGAAAGCGGTATGTCAAGATCGTAGCAAGTGGAGGGAAGTGGTCTCTGCCTACCCCTATGGGAAAGAGCCGTGAATCTATGTATGTATATACCTATATAAATATATCTATATATTAATACATGAAGCAAGAACTTTGTATCCCTTTTTATGAAAATTATGCGTATGGACAAGTATGAAATTTGGCACAGTTGAAGAATGTGTTGAGGAAAAGTGAACAAAACTAAAGTTTAATATAATAATGGATTATAAATACTTTATATTAATAACTAAAATCATTATGCACACTTTTTTTTTTGGGTGGGCTACGTTCACCCGCTGCCCTGCTCTGTCCGGGGCGACGGAGGAGCGGCGCGCGGCCCCGTAGCCCACCCAATAGCACGTCGCCTTCGTCGTTGGGCCGACCACCGGTGCAGAGTTCCTTGACTTCAGTGGTCTTCGCGGTCCTTCGAGGGACGTATGTCGCCGTCACGAGGTATTACGTTCACTACTATGCAATGCATCGTGCGTGCAAAAATGCGCAAAAAATGCGTCGTGATACATAAGGGAGGCCTATGTCCAGCAGTGGGCAGCAATGAGCTGAATGACCATCATTTAGTCCATTGCTGCCCACTGCTATGCTATGCTGCCAAATAAACATATATTTCAGTATTTATCCATTTTCATTCTCTAATTGTGTAAATGAAATCGAACAGATTATACTCGGAATTTCCCTACAAGATCATCATCATCATAGCTCGTATACGTCCCACTACTGGGCTCGAGCTTCCTTCATATTGGGAGGAAAATTTACTACTACCTACTATACCACGCTGGTAAGGCGGGTTGGTATTTTTTTTTTTTATGGGTGGGCTATGGTAAGCGCACGCGCGGTCCAGTGCGTCCGGGGTGATGAAAGGACGACGCGGGGGCCCATAACCCACCCGTACCCACGTCACCTCGTTGTTGGGCCGACCACTGGAGCAGATGTGACTTGTCGTCAGTGGTCCGCCCAACGGAATACCCTTTCGGGTAACCGCACCTCTCGACGTCCTGGGATGTCGGTCGCCGTCGCGCGGTCAGCCTCTCTGCGGGTGACGGACAAATCCCCGGTCCGATCACCCGCGGCCTCGGCTAGGGCGGCATTAGGCGCAGATACTCTAAGGCGGGTTGGTATAGGGTTTTATTTCGAGTTTTACTTCTCTTACATTATTGTTATATGCGCAAAATATTAAGGCAAGAGGGGGGGGCGGTGATTTGTATTCTTAATTCGTGACCACGCGGAAAAGAATGAGATAGAATCCGAAATACGAATGCCATAGAATGATACGTGTTACCGACATAGCCAGGCTAATTAGCACGCTGAAATGCCAAGGGGCAGGTCACATCGTTCAACGGCCCGACAACCGCTAGGGAAGAAAGGTTCTCGAGTGAGAGACCACGTATCGGACGACGAAATGTAAAACGTCACTAGGTAAGGCGAAGATCCGGTGAAAATTGCTGGGCGTCGTTGGATGCAAATGACATAAGACCGCACTTTGTAGCGAAATATGAAGGAGACATATGTGCAATATTTGACGGCAAAAGGATGAAATCATGATGACTATGATGAAATGTGTAAAATTTTGAATCAATATATTTATTAGCTTTTTTGCTAATTAAAAATTTGGACAAATAATTAATGACGTACATATATAAATACCGTGTAGTGACGGAGTAAGAATACAATTCACCACTCACTCCCTATGATGTCGTAAAAGACGACTAAGGGATATAATATGCATATAATCGTCTATGCAAGAGAAGAAAAACTCGAAATAACACCCTATACCAGGGGTTCCTAAACTTTAAAGATAACGGAACCCCAATCGAATAACTTTTATTTTATGGAACCCCATATTAAACAATATCAAGTAAGGAACGTTTCTGTCCCATAAGTTCAGACCTAATTCTTGCTATCTATCTATTTACATAATAGTAATGAGTTCTTCTCATCACTAATTTTGCGCTATTTTAAATTAATATTTGTAACCGTGGTATTATTTCACAGCCAAATTACTAAAAATGAAAGCTATTTAATTTTGGTGGGACCCTGATGACTATTCTACGGAACCCTTAGGTTCCACGGAACACACTTTGAGAATCCCTGCCCTATACCAACACGCCTGACCAGCATAGTATATTAGGTCAATTTTAACGATGACTTGTTGGACGTGAGACATCTTAGTCCGCCCGTGATCATAAACGCCGTAAAATGTTCAAAACGTCGGGCAATCAAAAATCAAATACAAACGCGATAAAATCCGTAAAGTAGTTTTATTTAAAATGTGTAATACTCGCGTAAACATCAGAAATCATTTAAATAAAACCTCTTTCAAGTATACCAAGTAACAAAAATATTAAATAAAAAAGAAATTAAAAACAAGTTTTTATTTAAATGCTCTAAAACGAAGAAAATGTGCTGGTCAAGACTATTGAAACGAGTCCAAACTCGACGGTTTTATATTGTTTAGTTTAGGAGTTCCTATGGCCACCTTCGGACGCCATCTTGAGACCAGCTTAATGGTACCATATTATTGCATTGTCACCGAAGTTACGTAAGTAACCCAAATTTCAACCTAATCTAATGGCAGGAAGTGGTTCTAATTTAACTCGCAAGATTTGTCCCATACTAACATACTAACAGGACAAGTTAAATAAAAGCTTTTAAAAAAAGCAAAAATATGTATAATTTATAATATTTTTTTACCTAAATCAAATTTATTTCACCAATTCCTTTCTTATATTTTAATAAACTTTTTGATCTTTAATAAACCAAGCCTTAGGCGAAAGTTCGTATTATTTAGATGGACTGCAATAGTGGTTTGGTACTTTGGTTGAATTAGTATTTAATTAAGGTTACTAAGTAACCTAACTGGCTCCCTAATTTATAAGGGGCACCGACTTCAAAAGGTTATTAAAATTAAATAAGGAATCGCAAAAATAGATTAAGTTTATTTTTTGCTTTTTAATACCTAGTTCTTTTTGAAGGCGATTTTTGATTTTTACTTTTCGTTTTTCAGGGTGTTGTACCCAAAGGGTAAAAACGGGACCCTATTACTAAGACTTCGCTGTCTGTCCGTCCATCGGTCTGTCACCAGGCTGTATCTCAAGAACGATATCGCGATAGCTAGACAGTTGAAATTTTTAAAAATTATGTATTTATATTGTCGCTATATCCTCCAACTTCTAAATGCTAAGAAGATGTACCTTCCATCACCAGCACATCAATATGAGACGATCACTTCCAGATACAAGTATTCAAGAATAGCTTTAGCAATTATATGACAAAACCAAAGTCATCACCATCATCATTTCAGCTCATGTAGGTCCTACTATTCGGCTCTAGCCTCCTCCATAATAGGAGGGAAATTGACCTTGGTATGTCACGCTGGTCAGACCTGTCTGAGGTTAGTAGGTACAGGGTTTTAGTTCGAACTTTTCTTCTTTTGCATAGATGTTATATGCATATTTAATCCCTTAGTAGTCTTTTACGATACCCACAGGTAAGAGAGGGGATGGTGAATTATATTCTTACTCAGTCACCACACGGTTTGACATCAGACCCTAACTCCTCCAACTCAGAAGTATACTCTTTAGAATAAAGAAATAATTTTGAAAATCGTTAAAAAATTGACAGAAATATCGGTGAACATACATACATAAAATAAAACCCGCTTTTTTTTTGGGGGTGGGTTGCGGCCGGCGTGCTGCTCGCAACAACCGTCCGTACGACAGAGAGGCGTACGCACGCATCCACAACCCACCCACGATGCACGTCGCCTTCGTCGTTGGGCCGACCACTGGAGCAGGGTGACTTGACTTCAGTGGTCGGCCCGACGGAATACCCCCTATTTGGGGTACCCTCCCTTCGACCGATGTCCCCCCCTCGGAGAGAAAAATAAAACCCGCTAAGTGCGAGTCGGAGTCGCACACGTAGGATTCCGTACCATTATCTATAAAAAGGGCAAAAAATCGCGTTTCTTAAATGGGAGCCCCCCCTTAAATATTTATTTTGTTTTTAGTATTTATTGTTATAGCGGCAACTGAAAATTTCAGTCTGAAATACATAATTTGTAAAAATTTCAACTGTCTAGCTATCGGTTCTTGAGATACAGCCTGGTGACAGACAAACGGACGGACAGACAGCGATGTCTTAGTAATAGGGTCCCGCTTTTACCCTTTGAGTACGGCACCCTAAAAAATACATAGAGTGGAACATAGAACTTTTTTTTTAAGTTAACTAAAAATCACATACATTATTTATCTATATGAATCATTATAACATTGCAGATATTCAAACCTCAACGGAAATAACTTATTCTGTCGTTTGAGGTATCCGTCTGGGACCTTGAGGACCCAGAATCTTTCGAAATTGTTCAAACATTTCGGCTTTAGATTTCTGGCACGTTGCCAGTTAGAGAATGCCGTTGGTGAACTTTGCACAAAAACTTTGGTCGAAATTTGTTTAAGCATTTTCATACGCATTATTTTTAAATTATTTCTTTATAACGCTTGTATTCTTGAATTCCTTCGTATGGGGACGTCGTAAAAGTCGATCAAGGTATATAATACGCATATAACATTAATACAAAAGAAGGAAAACTTAAAATAAAAGCCTATACTAACACGTCTGACCAGTGTGATATAGTCAATCAATTGCCCTCCTATTGTGGAGGAGACTCGAGCCCAACAGTGGGTTATAGGGGGTATTCCGTCGGGCCGACCACTGATGACAAGTAACCCTGCTCCGGTGGTCGGTCCAACGACGAAGGCGACATGGTGTTCGGGTACACAGAAAAATTAATAAGATAGAACGGCCACGTGGGCGGGGCAAGCGTGCCACAATTGCGATCAAACGGTCTTAATATTGACAAAACTCGTTTTACCGGTTCTTAGTTGCGCTCATATAGTGACCTTGAACGAAGCTCCGACAAAAAAGAGAAATATGCCGTCTTGCGCTGTTACAACGTGTCGAAAAAGAAGTCAGTTGCGTAGTTATAGTCTAAGAAGGCATTTCTTTTCATCGTTAAGTCCATAAACTTATTAATTCAGTGATATTTCTTAATTTTATGATAGTATTATGTCGCATGTAAGCAACAATTATAAAATAACAAAAAGAGTCAAACATTATACATCGTTTGCCATACATGGATATCACTTTTTATTAGTCCAGCAACCGCGCAATGTATTGCGTACAATGCGATATCACTAAGAACCGCCTTAGTAGCGTGGTAGTATACGTTTTCATTCAAAACATTGACGTTGAGCCAGACGTATCGATAGTGTTGTCCAACATACTATAAGTTATCGATTTCAATAATTAGCTATGTGTTAATTTTATCATATAAATAAACACTTTTAACACTTTTAATTTAGTAATAGTTATATTAACAATATTTAAATATGTATTTAAAAATCAATTATTCTGGTATACATTACCTACTTAATTTATCTGGTATATCTATAGTACATTCTTGTATATCTTCCGTGTGGTGACGGAGTAAGAATACAATTCACTACTCCTTATCTTGCCCGTGGATGTCGTATGAGACGACTATGGGATATAATATGCGCATAACATCTGTGCAAGAGAGGGAAAACTTGAAATGAAAGCCTATACTAACATGTCTGACCAGCATGGTATAGTAGGTCAAATTCCCTCCCATTGTGGAAGAGACCCGAGCTCAATAGTGGGACGTATGTGGGCTGCGATGATGATGATGATGATCTATAGTACAAACTTCACAGTGCTCATTAGCACTCTTTAGCAATTAATAAATAGAAATAACAAAATAATAGTAATAAAATATCTATGTTCGGGACCAATCAGATCTTACATTTTATTAGAAGTTTAATATTTTATTGTAAATACATTTTAATTTTAGATGCCCAAGTCCAAGTATTAGAAAACTATGGATTAAGGCAACTGGTAGTTAACTAAATACCAACTAAATCTAGCACAATTTGTTCACAACATTTTGCAGAATACTAAAATAATGGTAAAGTGATCAAATATTATTGTATTTCATTTTTATTGGCAAACTAAATGTTTAATTAAGTAGGTATTTAGTTGTCGTACAAAATAATTGTTCTATTCTTCCTTAAAATGGAATAATTTATGATAACAATGAATTTCTTGAGACTGGTCATTCATTACTAGTTATTATATATAAGTGTTGATTTCTAACTTTTCATAAGTGTTTAATTTTTATTCCAAGTAATGTTGACATGATAGTCATCATTTAGGCTCATATACGTTTCACTGCTGGGCTCGAGCCTCCTCCGCAATAATAGGCAAATTTACCTTACTATACTATAGTAGTCAGACAGGTTAGTATAGTTTTCTTTTGAGTTTTTCTTCTCTTGCATAGATGTTATATGTTTACTATATCTCTTAGTTATATCAATATATTAGGATGGGACATCCGCGGGTAAGATACGGAGTGGTGATTGGTATTCTTATTCCGTCACCACACGGATAATGTTAGTTATTTTTGTTTACAATAAATAAAAATGTACTACCAAGTAGCAGTATATCAAAAAAATTAAATAACAGTTTTGTTTTTAAGTTAAATAATAACACTAATAAAGATAAACTGAATTTCAATAAACAATAACATTTTAACATATTTTAAGAATGATATCTGATGCTTACGCGAGCATTACATATTGTAAATAAAACTACTTATACTGATTATATCGCGTTTATATTTGATTTAGGATTGCCCGACGTTTCGAATACTTTACACCATTCATGGTCACGGGCGGTCTAAGATGTCTGATGTCCAAACAAGTCAACGTTATTACAGACGTCCATGGCCCCTGTCGCAGAGACCGTGTGAAATCACCCACAGTTGAGCGCCTCCATGCAGTACTACCTTATGTGAAAGGAGTCGCTGCCAAGATTGGCTTCATCTTGAAACGGGCTTCCATAAAAACTTATTTTAAGCCACTCAAGAGGATCAGTCAATTCTTACCACCTGTCAAGTGCCAGATCCCTCTACAAGATGCAGGAGTTTATAAACTTGTCTGTGACTGTGGTCTCTTTTTAATACATTTTAATTGTATCTTTAATTGTATGTACTGGTGTGTATATGGGAACAATATAATATACAAATCGCTACTCGCTTACGTAATTTATTTTAGCACTTAAATTTTCTGTCACCTATACAGAGTGTAGTGAGGAGTATTTTATTTGCATGACTTTGCTGTTAAATTACTGACTTGCATTACAAATAACTTCAACACACACACAAGTAAGTGCTTAATTTAAAGACATTAATATTTTTGTTTCGATAAAACAGGCTAAATAAATATTGTGTAGTATATCGACCATGGCAAGCACTAGCGTACATGTGCTTTTTTATATGTGAGTATACGTTGCCTACAGAACTTAGTTATAATTTGTGTACCAACTGCAACTTCGAGATTGATGTGTGTGTGTTATGTTAGTGGGTGAAATTGTTGTAAGCATAGACCTTGCATATGTGTTAACATCAGCGGGAGGGAGGAATTCCACCACGCTGGTTTTCGAACAAAATCAGTCGAATGGCCTTTCTAAAGTATTAATATTTCTGTGTTCGGGTGGGTTGCGGGTGTGCGTGCTTACGCCCCTCCGTCGCCCCGGACGGAGCCGGGCAAAGGGTAAACTGACTGTAGCCCACCCAAAAAATAGAAGTGTGCATAATGATTTTATTTATTAACATAAAGTATTTATAATCCATTAATATATCAAATTTTAGTTTTGTACACTTTTCAACACATTCTTCAACTGTGCCAAATTTCATACTTGTCCATACGCATAATTTTCATAAAAAGGGATACAAAGTAAATACAATACAAAAAAATAAAAATACACACACACACAGCATCCTGTCTGACCAGCATATAAGGTCAAATTCCTTCCTATTATGAAGAAGGCTCGAACTCAGCAGTGCGACATTTGTGAGCTGAAATGTAATTTTATACAAAAGAAGTTAATAAAAAAATATATGTGTGTAATAGATAGAATAGATGAGTTCCTTACCGAATCTTCTCAGTGGTGATCGGGTTTCAATCCTTACTCGATTCATTTAAGGCAAAACATTGTCGGGCCGACCACTCACGTCAAGGCACCGATGGTCGGCCCAACGACGAAGGTGACGTGCTAGATGGGTGGGTTACGGGGCCACGCACCGCCTCTCTGTCGCCACAGACGGAGTCGGGCGGAGTGCGCTGACCGTAGCCCACCCCAAAAAAAAAAAGGTAAAATATTAAAACTGATAATATATAAGTGCTCCCGCGGGGACATTAATAATGCTGACATATTTCACAGACCAGATTATTGTACAAATCGTTAGTTTATAAACTATCTAGTGAGATTATAAACCTTCGATAGATTGTGAACGGACACAAAAATTTACAATCTAACGCTTATATTTTCGATAGATTATAAACTGACTATGTTCAACCGTGAAATTGTGATTTTAATACTTTTAACCATCAGTGTGCCTACTCTTGAATCTCGATTCCAATCCTAAATCCAATCGCAGCTCGAATTTGAGCAAATTTGGTACTCTTGAAAGCGACACTAGCGCACGATTGGAATCAAATTCGGTGGAACGTTTCTAAACTAAATGAATTCGACTCTCGTCGATTAAGTCAAATATTTGCTACTCCCGACGTGATTTTGACGTAGTTTAAAATCGTTAATGTTACATAATTTCAAGGAAGCGTCTTTGTGGTGATCGAGTTCGATAACGTTATTAATTTAGAGTAAGAAAATACGGCACATTTGATAAAAATAACAACGGCGAACGCGAAGAATTCATTCTCGATTTTGTTCAAGAGTACCAAATATAAGTTTGGTGAGATTGGACGTGAATCGGATTCGAAATTAGAATTGATTTCAAGAGTAGGCCCACTGTTCAAAAAGAAATGACCCAATCACAGCACTGTCTTACAATTTTTCGCCTGTGAATTTGTGGCGCGTTCGTGTGCATAAAGTTACAACCATAATTATCAGCAATTAAAAAGCTCATTGTCAGCAAATATTCGCGTACATTATTAAATACCACCAAAAAACTGTTTTTAATATATTTAAATTGATGTAATATAGTAATGTCGCTAAAATAATAATGGCAGCGGAGCAGCGTGTGAAAACTATGATTCGTTGAACCAATCAGTGTGCACTTTGCGTTTTGTTCACAATTTGACGGTTGAACATAATCAGTTTAATATCAGGTTGACCGAGCTTCGCTCGGAATATTTTTGTAAAATTTATTTAGGGATATATTAATAAAAAATAAAAAATAAATAATGAAAAATATATAAAAAATTACAAAAAGAGAATAATAATAACACCGAGATGCGAGCCGACGCTGTTTGACACACAAAAACTAAAATTGAAAACCGGTCAATGTCTCACCTGAGCTACCGTAACTCTTGACATTGAGAACGAAATTTGAATTCATATTCTTTTAAAATCTAATGTCATTGTAACGTTTTGCTAAAAACACCGACAAAAGAACATTTTCTATACATAAAACCTAGCTAGATCGATTTTTTGGACCCGAATCCTCTAGTATGCCAAGTTTCATCAAAATCGTTGGTGCCGTTTCTGAGATCCTGAAAATATATATATTTACAAGAATTGCTCGTTTAAAGATATAAGATAAACTTACGACAATATAAGCGTTAGATTGTAAATTTTTGTGTCCGTTCACAATCTGTCGATAGTTTATAATCTCACTAGATAGTTTATACACTAACGGTTCGTACAATTTTACGGTGACATATACATCACGTTGTTAAGTATTATATAGGAGGGAATTATGTTACCATTTCACATTTTTTTTTGACGGACAATGGTGTAAACACACGCTATCAATTGCGCCCGAGACGACGAACAATGGTGCGTGACTCACTTTATCTCTTTTCCCTCGCCGATAAGCCTACCACTAGGGCTTTCAATATACCGAGATCTCGGTATTGCGGGATCTCTCGCCCAGTGGCGGCTGGTGGGTTATCAAAGTGGTGGTGCACTTTACTTCCTCACTAAGTATTAAGATCAGAAATTGCAATGGAACAACAATTTACGTAATTTTTTTTTTTAATTATGTTTGATTTTTTTTGTGTGTGACTTAGTTGTTAGCCTCAGATGGCTGTATTATTTTTGAACGCATTACATTTTGTAGGTGTACTTGCGAAGAAAAATAGGTATTTTGTTTGTTTTTCACACTTCAAAAATATTTATAAAAGAGGGCCCTGGCGGTCCCGCCAATTTATATCAACTTTATTTTAAAAAGTTTTGTTATTGTCTTTAATATAGTCTATATTTATACTCATTTTCACCCATTGTATACGCAGTATAAAATAGAACTAAGACCAAAATAAAAAAAAAACAATGTAATCAAACCATATTTAACTCGTCACAGATACATCGAAACTATATCTACTTACTGTACTTAACGAGACATCATCGGCGAATTTCGTCGTAAGTCAAGTTCTCTCGGCAATGTTCGGTTCGCCCGTGCGCCGTACGGGAACAGACTCATTTTTCAGCATATTTCTATGAACTATCTTCTGTCTCACGCGCCAGGCGTTTAACTCCTATCTAATACAAGTTGTATGGGCAGTCCCCGTGCGCTCGCCTCAGCGCACGAGATTTTTTTTACAAGGAATATAAGTTTTAATAGTTTAGTAATGCGCTTATATTGTTTCGTCATAATTTGAAATTTTATTTGTTATATGTTTTTTATGTTCAAAGATTAAATATTAATGGTAATTTAAAAATAAAGATGAAGTTAAATTTTGTAGTTTTTAAATATTTTGATCTGGTGGTTCAGCGCACGAACGCACTTAAGGTACAGCCGCTACTGCTCGCGCCATTTTCCAGTCCCGCATGATGCGGGATTACGGTCGCGGGATCCGCGGGATTTGCGGGATTGCAAAAAAGCGTGCATGGAACCTCAAATTTAATAAACTCTAAAACTCAAACAGTAACATACCCTATAAATATTTACAGTTTAAAATGTGTTTCTTTTTTGGTTGATTTTTTAATTTTCTTTGTGTATTATTTGGTTTTTATTCAGTATTTGTTACTGTTTTTGGGAAGAAAAAACGGTATACTTTGATTGATCCCATATTAATAGTAATATGTACGTAAATAAATATGGAATTGATTAATTCATTGTGTCATTCACCTTATATAAACGTGAATATTTTCAAATTGCGGACCCGCAAATGCCGAGATCCCGCAGGATTGAAAATTCATAATCCCGCAAATACCGGGATTAAATTCAAGCTACGGGATTGCAAGCCCTACCTACCACTGATGCACTATCCTACAGTATCCAAATGGGTTAACATAGGTTTTTATTTCGAGATCTTTCTCTTCAAAAGATGTTATTTACTAACAATGATCAAATCAAATCAAATTTCGTGATTTCTGGATCATCATTACCTCGACTAATATACGTCGCACTGTAGGGCTCGCGCCTCCTCCACAATTGACCTTACTATACCATCTATACCATGCTGGTCGGACAGTTTGCTATAGGGCATTCCTTCCCTGGCATAGATATTATATGTGTATTATATCCCTTAGTCGTCTTTTACGACATCCACAGGCAAGATAGGGAGTTCTGAATCGCATTCTTGCACCATACGGAACCCATATACATAAATCTAAATTGCTTCTCAATATAAAATAATTTTAAAACAAATTTAGATTTAGTTATATAGATATTATTCATACAGAACATTGTTATTCAAACAAAAGCGAACGTTGGCCCTATTTTAATTAATTGTCTATCAACATTCTCATAATTGTTGTTCTAATGTTTATGTCAGATACATAATGTATTGTTTACGCCAAGATGTTAAGGACCCTTTATTAAGACCTTCAAGCTTCTAATTGATATAGGATTCCAATTGATATATTATATTATTTTTTAAATATTTTTAGGGTGTTCATAAATAGAAAATGAATCCTTATAGAATTACTTCATTGAATGTCTGCTAAAACTACTTTACGGATTTAACGCGTTTTGTTACACGCGTATTTGGTTTTTGATTGACCGACGTTTCGAACGCTCTGCAGCGTGCATGGTCACGGGCGGACTACGATGTCTCACGTCCAACAAAGCTATATCAACTCGTCGACCAGCGTGGAATATTAGATCAATCTCCCACTGTAGTAGAAGTTCGAGTTCACGCATGGTATTTATACCAATAAATAAAATTGGAGTGTCTGTTTGTAATGTCAAAATAATAGGCTTTTTTCATGCTCACACGATTATTTGCACGACACCTATGCCTAAAATACAGATTAAAAAATTTTTGTCTGTCTGTCCGTCTTTTGGTTCCGGGTAATCTTCAAAACGGCTGAACCGATTTCAAAAATTCTTTCACCAATGGAAAGCTATAATATCAGGGCGTAAACTAGGCTATATTTTATCCCGGTATTCCCACGGGAACGGGAACTATTCAGGAAAAACGACTGAAACCGAAGCGAAGTAAGGGTGGTTTGCTAGTATATCTATAAAACCTAAAATAATGTAGAGTTGATTTATTTATTTGAATATAGTTCTACTATTTTTTTCGTTTCTGATTATTTTCGTTTCGTTTGTATTTTATTTTTATTGTTTTTGATAAGTTTTGATATTAAAGGCATTACCAAAACCACCACGCGCAAACACCTTCAGAAAGTTGTCTCACTCTCTCGCTGAACGATCGAAGTCGAGTTTTCCTTCTCTTGCACAGATGTTATGTGCACATTATATCCCATAGTCGTCTTATACGACATCCACGGGCAAGATAGGGAGTGGTGAATTGTATTCTTACTCTGTCACCACGCGGAAATTGCTACTACTCGGACTTAAATTTTTTGGAAGAGTGTGATACTATGCCACGGATTCGGTACCAGTGGTTAGCCTCGGATGTCAAAGGGAATGGTATACGGCGGGTTATGGGGTCGCGCACCACCCGCTCGTAACCCGGACTAACCGGCCTGTGGCTATAGAAAGACGACTGTCGACAATGATGCTACTACATAACTGTGTCTTAAAAGGCGCCTAAGGGATAGGACCACACCTAGTGGTAGGACCACACTGTTATCAGTTGACTGTCTACAGCCGTGGACCGGTCCGTCCGGGGTAGTACCACATTCTCGCAGAAAATCGACGTCTGAGGAGCAATTTGCTACTGAGCTTCATTCGGTGAGCGAGAGAGCTGGAAGCCCAACTTTCTGAGGGTGTTTGCGTGAGGTGGATTTTGGTGATGCCTTTAGTATCACCGAATATCATTGCACGCATTCACACTCCCTTCACTTTCATCACGGTAGGCCTAGCAAAGGTCCATGAGCGGCAGCAACACTTACCATCAGGTGTACTGTTTGGTCGTTTGCCACCGTTCGCAATTTAAAAAAATATATCATATTCAAATACCATCTATACAAGAGAAACATGACTTAAAACCTTGTCAATTTATCTAATACGGGTGGTAGAGCAAGTTAATTTTTCAATTAATGCATAGGAATCAAAAGTCCGGACAGTTCAACAGTGAGCAATTTATGAGGTAAGAAAACATCATTTCATCATCATCATTCATATACGTCCCACTGCTGGGCTCGAGCCTCCTCCACAATAGGAGGGAAATTCACCTTACTATACCATGCTAGTCAGACAGGTTGGTATACCGTTTAAATTCGAGGTTTCCTTCTCACAAAGTATTTTTAATAGTATTAAATATCTCCCAAATTACAGTATCAATATAAAAGCTTGATACGTCATTTTGAATACTATTTTCCCTTATAATAACGAAAGACAAGTAAATATTATTAAATTAATGTTCATTAATAAAAAAAAATATTAATAATAAAAATAAGCATGAATAACAAAGAAAAAGTAATAAAATCGAGGAAAAAAGCTAACAAAAAGATGAAAATTTTATTTGACAAAGTAACCATGGACCTTGATACACGTTTCTTCTCAATCATTATCATCCATCACTTAGAAAGTGACGTGAAGGATCTGTCGTCAAGATATATGTCACCTGCGGGTTCATTTTTTATTTACTACATCATTTATATATAAAAAATCTGTATATAATGTAGTTATTCATCTCCATTCATCCATCAACCGCATCCATATCCGTCTTTAAGAAATATATAGAAATATGCATATTATTTAAAACTAAATAAATATATTTAAGGATTTTTACTCGGTTCCGTGTGGTGACGTAGTAAGAATACAATTCACCACTCCCTATCTTACCCGTGGATGTCGTAAAAGACCACTAAGGGATATAATATGCACATAAGGTATGTGCAAGAGAAGGAAAACTCGAAATGAAACCCTATACCAACATGTCTGACCAGCATGGTATAGTAGGTCAATTTCCTTCCCATTGTGGAGGAGGCCTGAGCTCAGCAGTGGGACGTGTATGGGCTGCGATGATGATGATATATGCAAGAGATGGAAAACTCGAAAGAAAGCCCCATGCCAAGACATTTGACCAACGTGCTATAGTAGGTCATTTTCCCTCCCATAGTGGAGGAGGCCCAAGCCCAATAGTGACATGTATATGGGTTAAGATGATGATGAAGGAACTTTCACTTGAAAAGTTTTTAACATATGCTCTTCTTTCGTGTAGTGACAGAGTAAGAATAACGTTCACCACCCCATTTCTTCGTGAGGAAAGACCGACGTCCTCCCCGAGGGGGGGACGTTGGTTAATGGGAGGATACCCCCAAGGGGGGGTATTCCGTTGGGCCGACCATTGATGTCAAGTAACCCTGCTCCGGTGGTCGGCCCAACGATGAAGAAACGACGTGCAGGTGGGTGGGTTGCGGGTGTGCGTGCTTACGCCCCTCTGTCGCCCCGGACGAAGTGGTGCGAGGAGCGCGCCGACCGCAACCCACCCCAATAAAAAAAAAACTACCCCATTTCTTGCACGTGGGTATAATAAAAGTCTAATAAGCGATATGATATGCATACAAAATCTATGTAAGAGAAGGAAAATTCGAAATAAAACCCTATTTCTTTTGGGGGTGGACTATGATCAACGCACCCACCGCTCGGCTCTCTCCGGGGCGACAGAGGGGCGGCGCGTGGCCTCATAACCCACCGTAGAACGTCGCCTTCGTCGTTGGGCCGACCGTCGGTACCAAGTTCCTTGTCCTCCAAGGTCGGCTCGACGGAATACCTTCTGAGCTACCCTCTCCTCTCGACGTTGGTCACCGTCGCGCAGTCAGACTCTCTGCGGGTGACGGACTAAAATCTCCGGTCCTGTCACCGCAGTCTCGGCTAGGAAAATAAAACCCTATTTTTTTTTTTTTTTGGGGTCCGTTGCGGTCAGCGCGCTCCTCGCACCACTCCGTCCGGGACGACAGAGGGGCGTAAGCACGCACACCCGCAACCCACCCCACATGCACGTCGCCTTCGTCATTGGGCCGACCACCGGAGCAGGGTTACTTGTCATCAGTGGTCGGCCCGACGGAATACCCCCTATTTGGGGTACCCTCCTATCGACCGACGTCCCCTCCTCGGGGAGAACGTCGGTCTTTCCTCACGCGGTCAGCCTCTCAGCGGGTGACGGACTAATTCCCCGATCACGTCACCCACGGCCTCGGCTAAGGCGGCATGAGGCGCAAGTACTCGCGCCTACGCCGCCCCAGTCGCCGGCGGCGGATCGCCTCATAGAGGCTGCGCTCCTCGCGCAGGCGATCCGCCGCCTCAAATAAAACCCTATGCCAACACGTCTGACCAGTGTAGTATACATATAGTAAATCAAATTCCCTCCCATAATGACGGCAGTCCGAGGCCAACAGTGCTGAGCTGATGATAACGTGAGGTATGTGTTGACTATAGAGGGCCCAAAAACAAAGCTTGATCAGAATTGAAGTGGATAGTCTTATAGCAGAAGATTACGTGTACATCGGCACTAAGTTACACAAATCCAAATAGAACACCGCACGACATGGGCCTTCATACAACGTACTACTTGGGCCAGGTAGAGGACGCTGGACCCCTCCAAATATTCTGCCACTAGTTACCTTCAGTTATAGAGATTCACCCCGTGATACCAGAGCTAATCCCTGATGCAGCTGAATGGTAGACTATAGACTGCGTTGGTGATATCTAAAGACACTGATGCACCCTTCTGCTGATGACCGCCACAGTAACTACGATCCTTAGTAATGGCGCAATCGTCGAACATCCCTTCTAGAAATCGAACTGGTAATACGACGGGTCTGTTTGTCAGTATCTGTTTGTAATGTCAAAACTGTAGGATATTTTTCATGCTCACGCGATTATTTTCACGATATCTGTGCCCAAAAGCCAGTTTATTTTTTTTTGTCTATCTGTCTGTTTGTTTCGGGTAATCTTCAAAGCGGCTAGACCAACTTTGATAATATTTTGCTAACAGGTATCTGTCTCTATAATAAGGAGTTGCTTAGGTTATATTTTATTCCGATAAAGTCTCGGAAATTGGCTAGTTATACATCGATGAATTAATACAGTCTATATGGAATTCACCGAGTCGTCTAGTACTAAACATAACGAAAATATTATAAGATTTAAACCGTCGAAATATGTGAACACATCCTAATATTATCTGAATGTACTTTCCATTCGATTGAACCACTATCTATGATAAAAATTCAAACTAAAACCGCTTCCGTAACATTTTATACCCACGCTTTATTTTTATTCGAAGTAACGAGATATGTAGATAGGATTCGATATGAATAAATTTGTAAATATTTATGTAAATTGAATTGATGATAAATTGACATCACGATCGATAGACAAGCCACATGATACGTTCAAATGTATGTCCATGACCCGAAGATGACCTTCTTCACAATAGGAGAGGTATTACCTACTGTACCATGCAGGTCAACCATACCTATTTCTTTTTGGGATTAATCCCACCATATATTCCCACCACTGTAACTCCTGTAAGCCAGGATCCACAATGGTCTCTGTATAAGACACCGAGGTTTGACCCTCAGGCAGTCCCGAGAAACGCTTTTAATTGTCTTGGAACCCGCAACAAATGTAATTAGAAAAGAAAAACTGGAGGAGTTGGAAAGATTCCACTTCCCTCCTATGCAAAGCGGGAGACATGAAGCAAAGTTGGCTAATAAGCCAGTAAATAAGAATTTGCATAACTACGTGAAACGCAGCGGCACAGCACCACGGATTGAACAGAGCTTAATGAACCTATTTGTGAGCTTTAGGTTTGGTTACAATAGTAGGTATGGCAAAAGCACTTAAACGCAACGGAAATTTTCTCGAGTTGCTACAAGGTCCAAATAGTATATTACCCCAGACATGACACGCAGATTGTCTAACATGAGGACTCGCTCGTTACGCCAGAGAATGCACTCCTAATAAATGTGATGAGTTGTTTGTTCAAAATCAGAGTTTGAGGTCGAACATTGAAAAAATAGTGAATCTACTAGTTTAAAATAGAACAATTTATGTACTTCTAAAATTCCCATGATCTGTGAGGAATTGGGCTACATGGTGGTCAATTTCTAGCCAAGTTCTTTCTAAACGTTCACGAACGATGAAAGAATAGATATATATGACGAAGATTTTTTCATGTATTTCAAATTTTCCTTCTCTTCATCATCATCATCATCATGATCATCACAGCTCATATACGTCCCACTGTTGGGCTCGAGCCTTTTCTACAATAGGTGGGAAATTGACCTTACTATAAGATGCTGATCAGGCAGGTTTGTATAGGGTTTTGTTTCGAGACTTGCGGCTAGGCGTATTATCCCTTATTTTATTATGCTTTAGTCGTCTTTTGCGACATCCACGGGCAAGATAGGGACTTGTATTTTTATTCCGTCACCACACCGAAATTCCTTCTCTTACATAATTGTACATTATAATCCCTTAGCCTACAACACCCACATGCATGCTAGGGGGTGGTGAATTGTATTCCCATTCCATCACCATACGAAAAGATGGATATCTAAATAAAAAAGCAACAAAAAAATCTCAAATAAATTTATCAAAGGCACATCAATGCTGACTGATAAGTTTACTTGATAAATTACTCACAAAACATTTCGGCTTTAACTTTGTTTTTCAAGGGAAAATACCAAATACATTTTTATTAAAGTATTTATGTAGCTACCGCTTTGAAAGGGCTAACCTTTAAATATCAATCGATCCTGGATTCTATTAACTTTACTTTTTTTGGTGTTGTTTTCAATCCAATTCTGCACCTTGTATTATTCAAGTTAGGTAAACTGGATTTGATTATCAAGAGGATTTTTTTTTAATTATGCTCTTTTTTTTGGGGTGGGCTGCGTTCGTCGCACTCCTCGCACCGCTCCGTCCGGGGCGACAGAGGGGCGTAGGCACGCACACCTGCAACCCACCCGCGATGCACGTCGCCTTCGTCGTTGGGCCGACCACCGGAGGATTCAAAGAAAAATACCTTCAAGGATTCAAGGAAAAATACCAAATACATTTTTATTCAAATATTTATGTAGCTACCGCTTTGAAAGGGCTAACCTTTAAATATCAATCGATCCTGGATTCTATTAACTTTACTTTTTTTGGTGTTGTTTTCAATCCAATTCTGGACCTTGTATTATTCAAGTTGGGTAAACTGGCTTTGATTATCAAGAAGGTATTTTTGATTTATGCTCTACAGTAACTTCGCTTCGGCTTCGAATAGTAACAACTGTTACGTTGCTCATAGCTGCTGTAGAAGACGACTAAGAACAACGGCTTTATATCAACCTGGGCCATCTGATCACAAACAACTAGTGGTAGGATCACACTGTTGACAATTGTTTGTCTACAGCCATGAGCCAAGCCGTCCGGGGTAATACCACATGATCATCGTCATCGCAGCCCACATACGTGCCACTGTTAGACTTCGACCTCCTCCACAATGGGAGGGCATTTGACCATAAAACATCCATCCAATAAAAGTAAAACTCGAAACAAAACGTTATACCAACACGTCTGACGAGCGTTGTGTAGCAGGTAAATTTGCCTCCCACAGTGGAGTAGGCTCGAGGCCAAGTGGGACGTATATGAGCTGCAATCATCATCAGATGATGATCATTATCATCGTATCAGCTCATACGTGCCACTATTGGGCTCGAGCCTCCTCCACAATAAGACAAGAATTGACCTAGTATACTACACTGATCAATCGCGTTGGTATAGTATTTTATTTCGACTTTTACTTCTCTTGCATAGATGCTATATGCTTATTTATTTCCTTAATCGTCCTTTAAGATAGCCCACGAGTAAGTAGGGGGTGGTGAATTATATTCTTACTCCGTCACCACACGGATTTTCTATATGAACTAATTATAATTGATACATCATCATCATCTTGCTCTTATCCCAATTACTTGGGGTCGACGCAATATGTCATCTGTTTTGACATATTGCAAAAAATTTCGGCAATGACTTTCATGACCGGCCGCCTGCCTGACGTCAACCCTCCTTGGGAATGTAATCGTTGACCCAAATGGTACAAGATGGAGTTGGTCCGGGTCAATCTAGGGCTCTTAGTCGTCTTTTACGACACCCACGAGCAAAGCAAGGGTTGGTAGTATTCGAAGCCGCTACCACACAGCAATTGATACATGATCAAATAAAAATTCTTCTTAGTAAAGTTATTTCCTTGAATCGGCAAACCTATTAACAACATTGACCTCAATAAAATGAAATGAAATCTCATTATCTAACTAAACTCATTTGCAAAAAAAACGGGCGGTTTTGATTTTCATTCATATTTAAAAAGATACAATACCAAAAAGGTTTCAATCGTTTGTACACGTTACTGGCCGGTTTTAAAAATGCTGTGGTATTTAAAAAAGTACGTTCTAAATTCAATTTTTCATTTGATGTTCATTTTTACAGAAAACCCCTTTTTATCCTACATTTTTGGCGCGAAGTTCCAGAAGTTAACATCGACTTTCATAACTTTTATTCAATTTTTATCGATTAATTTCATATCCTTGACTGTCAAAGCTTTATTTAATGCTGTTTGGCTGTATCAAAAATGGTAGATAAAGTGGTAAAAGCTACCAAAATTATCGCGCTGCTTGAAGAGGGTTGCAGCCAATGTTTCGTGGCTAGGAGGCTAAATGTTAGTCGCTCGACAGTCCAAAGGACCTGGCAGCGATATCAGGAGACTGGTTCCGTCGAGAGAAGGCCTGGTTCTGGAAGAAAACCATGTACCCAACCACGGGATGATCGTTTTCTTGTGAGTCGCGCATTGAGAAATCGCAAATCTTCGTATGTGGATCTTAAGAACAACCTCCAAGAAGTAAGAAATGTGCATATTAGTCTATGGACGGTCAGGAGGAGGCTTCTCGCTGCCAATATACGCAGTCACCGCCCGGCCCGCGGCCCCAAATTACTCCGTGAGCACAGAGTTCACAGGCTTAGGTTCGCTAGAAATTGTGAATCATGGACTCAAGACGATTGGAATAGGGTTTTGTTCTCTGATGAAGCCAGGATATCTCTGTTCGGTGAAGATCGACGTCGGCGAGTGCTAAGAAGACAAGGAGAACGCTTTGCAGAGGCATGTTTCGAAGAAATCACACCTTATGGTGGGGGCTCTGTTATGTTTTGGGCAGGAATAAATTCAATGGATCGTACAGAGTTAGTCTTCATTGAAAACGGCTCACTGACTGGGCATCGATACATAACGGAAGTTCTAATTTCTCATGCACAACCCGCATTGGCCGCTCTAGGTGAAGACTCGATTTTTATGGACGACAATGCTCGCGCCCACTGATCCCGCGATGTTAATGCGTATGTGCAAGAGGTCGGCATTCGTCGTTTGGATTGGCCAGCTCGAAGTCCCGACCTCAATCCCATAGAGCATGTCTGGGACGTTCTGAAACGGCGTGTGAGATCAGTACACCCGGCTCCGCAGACCATCAGAGAGCTGAAGAATGTGATTACTGCGGAGTGGGAACGTATTCCGCAAGCAAGTATCCGGGATATACTCGCTAGCATGCCCAGACGAATTCAAGCTGTGATTTTAGCTAGAGGGGGTCACACTCGATACTAAACATTTATCTGCTTTTACTTTATTAAAGAAAAACAAACAAAAAAACTTTTTTATTTTTACTTCATGAGCATATGCACTACTAGCGAATATACACTACTAGCGAGGTTTAGCATTATTTCCCATAAATTGTATCTAAATTTTATGAAATACTGATGAAAACGATTATTTTCTTATTAATTTAGCAAATTGTGTGGATAAAACTACCTATAATTATCAAACAAAGAAATATTAACATTTGAAATGGTTCATTGCTTAGGTGCCCGTTTTTTTTGCAAATGAGTGTATAAGAAAACTTGATTATTTGGCGTACAAATGAAAGTATGTCACGAGGAAAATTTGGCGGCAATTGACAAAAAGGTTATGGCACCTTTCTTTTTTAAAACTTTGACTTTGTAATATCCTGATAGTCACATTTAACTACAAATATTTTCCCTCGCATTGTGGAGGAAGCCGAGCCCAATAGTGGGACCTATATGTGCTGAGATTATCAGGGTGATATTAACTTCGCTTTTCCAGGTGGTGATGGAGTAAGAATACAATTCACCACTGAGGGAGTTGCGTTATCCGTAGGTGCCTTAAAAGACGACTAAAAGGAAAAATCGATACAAAACCTATATGCCAACCAGATTGACCAGCGTGCACATACAATTGACCTTCTAGGAGTGGTAGGACCACACTGTCGACAGTTATCTGTCTACAGCCGCGGGCCGGTCCGTCCGGGGCAGTACCATGCTCTCGCAGAAAATCGACGTCTGAGTAGTAGCAATTTGTTACTGCGCTTCGTTCGGTGAGCGAGAGAGCCGGAAGCCCAACTTTCTAAGGGTGATTGCGTGTGGAGGGTTTTGGTGGTGCCCTTGGTATCACCGAGCCTCAATGCACGCATTCACACTCCCTTCGCTTTCTTCGCGGTAGGCAACGGCCTTGTAAAGGTCCATGAGCGGCAGCAACACTTACCATCAGGTGTACTGTTTGCTCGTTTGCCACCGTTTGCAATAAAAAAAAAAAAAAAAACCTGCTGTACCTGTTCAAAGGTGTTAGTAGGTATAGGGTATCATGAACGGGAACGGTAACTAGGCAGGTAAAACAACTAAAACCGAAATGAAGCGAGAGCGGGTTGCTAATATCGATATAAAAATTTGTAAGTACATACATGTAATTTTAATGACAATATAATAATTTGATACCATCATGTTGATCTGATGACGCTGAGACGATGGTGAGGTGGAACTCCTCAACGAATGTTAGTAAACCCTTCGTGCTTGGGCTCATATGATTCCTATTGAAAAGTCCAGTTGATCAATCAAAGGCGAAACGAGGCTCTGGTTAATGGAGCTGAATAGGAGAACTCTTCACAATTATTGAAGCGTGCTTTTTAGTATTTTAAAGTAAACTAACAGACCCGGCCACGCGTTGCTATGGCTAAGGTTTTTGTTATATTACATTTTAGTAAACTATTTATGCTGTTGAATTGTAGCTTATATGATACGTTTGTGGGTTTGACATAGCAGCGCCATCTATTAATTACTTACTCAATCCAGTCAACAGATATCGCCATCTGTTAAAATCGTTTGGAGTTAACAGGTAATTGTGAATGTCAAATAATAGACAAATAATTTGCAATAAAATAATATTGTGACTATAAATTAAGATGTAAGCTATCCTATCTTTCGAGTTCGATCAAACTGCACATGGTGTACAAATTTGATAAAAATCGGTTATGTAGTTTAGGAGTCCATCGCGGATAAACAACGTGACACTTAATTTATATATATTAAGATGTTTTTATTGTAAATCTATACAAATAAATAACATTTAAGTGTCTGTTTGTAATGTTCAAATAGTAGAGCTTTTCTCATACTCACTCTGTTATTTGATTGATTATGGGATTAACTAAATAATTTACTTATCTTCAATATTATAATTCTGTCCTTGTGGAGCCAGGGGATTTGAGAAAGGTTTAGATTAATAATTGAATCCCGTAGGTGCGGTTGCGATCTATTTAAAGAAGAATGACATTTTTTTTATTTTTATGGAACAGCGTCTTTTAGGTTAGCTAATGTGTGTATATAAATAAAAAAGTAAGTAGAAGTAGTAATGGACTATCCATAGCGCTCTTGCAGGCAGCCGGTGTATCCGGGTGAAACAGGACTATACTAAGTGGCTTCCTCATGGGGAAGGCTTATGTCCAACAGTAGAAATACATCATCATCATCATCATCATCTCAGCCCACATACGTCCCACTGTTGGGCTCGGGCCTCCTCCATAATGGAAGGGTAATTGACCTACTATACCACGCTGGTCAGACGTGTTGGTATAGGGTTTTATTTCGAGTTTTCCTTCTCTCGCATAGATGCTATATGCGTTTTATATCCCTCAGTCGTCTCGTACGATCACCCACGGGTAAGATAGGGGGTGGTGAATTGTATTCTTACTCCGTCACCACACGGAAAAGAAATACATATCTTAATATATATAAATTACATGTAACGTTGTTTGTCCACGGTGGACTCCTAAACTACTTAACCGATTTTAATCAAATTTGCACACCGTATGCAGTTTGATCCAACTTGAAAGATAGGATAGCTTACATCTTAATTTATAGTCGCAATATTATTTTATTGCAAATTATTTGTCTATTTAATGATATCTGATGTTTACGCGAGCACTACACATTGTAAATAAAACTACTATTACTACTATTTACTACTACTATTTACAATATTTGTCTATTATTTGACATTCACAATTATCTGTTAACTCCAAACGATTTTAACAGATGGCGATATCTGTTGACTGGATTGAGTAATTAATTAATAGTTGGCGCTGCTATGTCAAACCTACAAACGTGCCATATACGAGTTTAACTTGCTTTTTTACATAGATGTCATTTGTGAAAAAATATGACGACTTCCATGACAGATGTTCTCCTATACTTCCACTTAAATAGTTAAATAAAATGTAATATAACAAATATATTAGCCACAGCAACGCGTGGCTCGGTCTGCTAGTATACTATGTATCATTTTAGTTCACAACTATATTACAATTTGCAATACATACATAGACTCATGCCTGCTTCCCAGAGAGGTAGGCAGAGGCTACAGATTGCCACGAGCCACGGTCCTGACATCCTTCCATCGCTTAACACATTCATCAAAGTCTTCATGTAATGTCTATGGTTACGCATACTCTTAACATGACCTTTCACCAGCACGTCTCCATTTTGATCCAGAAGCGTACGGCGTGGTCTTTCTCTTGTAACCGTCCCACTCACACTTGCTTTGTATACTTGCTTCGTCACCTTCTCTTCATTCATTCTTTCTACATATCCAAACCACCTCAGCATACCCTTTTTGACCAAATTTTATAAATTAAATCTAAAGCAAAATATATATAATAACTTTACAATTCCCATAAATAAAAATTAATATGAATGAAATCCTCAGAGACGAAATACTTTGAAATATCAGCAATATTATCTTAATTTATGTATTAAAATATTGTTAGGCTTACTTAAGGATATTCAACCAGTGAAAACATTAGGACCATCCCACATGAGTTTGGCTACGGGGTGAACGGTTCAAAATAATATCTTGAAAATATAGTTTTACAAATTAAGTCTAATAAGTATTCTAAGAAAATGTAATTTATAAGATGCTTCTAAAAGTCTTTGATTATTTTTAACAAGATTTTTAGAATAAAACCTTCACATATTTTACTTAATAATAAACTAATAAATACCTTAGTTTCGTAATATTATGCTTCAATATCGTCAACTTTGTGCTTCGGGCCTTTTAGTAATTTCAAATATGTCATTATTATTCTCGGCTTTTCCAAACAATACAAAAATTAATTAGTAAATATATTATTAAATAGAGAACGTGCTATAGCGATGTTGAGTTTACGGATTCAAATTCAATATTCTTGATTGTTTTTTTGAACTTATTCACTGGATATAAATAACATTTTAACTTGTAACCCAGGCTCAGAAGAAAATGTTTTTGTGGTCTTGGCACCTATAACAAATATTAATTAGAAAAGATTGTTGGATATAGATTTATTGATTTGATTTGTAGAAAGCATTCTGAAGATACAATTCTGCTGATTTTGAAGCAAATTAAAATTAAACTTGTGTTAAATGAATTAAACTAAGTAGTATATCGGTTACACTTTAATCACTTTTCATACAGAAACACAACTACGATTTAATAATAAGTTAAACTTATTATTAAATCGTAGATATACTATACCTAGATTTTTACACAACACTGCCGGTTTCTATTCTCACCGTTTTAAACCCTACAAACCGATTCAAAATAGGATGACCAACTGATACAAAATATGATTTTAAAATTAATAGCGAAACGTTAAACTTAGTAACCTATTATTAATATAAATTTTGTACGCAACTTAACGAGGAGTTTTTAGAACAACCTATTCGTACCACTCATAGATAATATACATATTTTGGTACCACTGTTGTCAGTGCAATGCCCGTGCGCCGCGTATCCCTTTAAAAGGTAAAAACAAAAGAAGTATGGCGCTCGCTCCACAATGTTGCTAGCGCTGTAATATTGCCAACACTTGTGCAGGCTTCTCATCAGAATATTTTAAATAAAACTATTTTTAGGCATTTTATCACTTTTGTATTCGATATTTGTATTCCCAACGTTTCGAACACTTTTCAGCGTTTATTATCACGGGTAAACTAAAATATTTCACGTCCAACAAGGCATTACACATTACAAAGATTGATATCTAACCGCTTCAGAATTAGTTATTACATTTTAACCCAGTGATCATCATCGCAGCCCACATACGTCCCACTGTTGGGCTCGGGCCTCCTACACAATAGAAGGGAATTTGACCTACTATGCCATGCTGGTCAAACATGTTGGTATAGGGCTTAGAATAATAACGTATAGAAGGATAGTGCCGGTACTTCGAACATTCGAAACATGAATCTAGAAATGCTATATGCGCGCCGACGATTACACACGTACACACGCACACCACTATGCCAAATTATGAAATCAAATTTTGTTTTTATTAACATAAATCGTGGCAGTACTTTTAAAAATAATGCTAAAAACCTTTTTAAGTTTTTCAAATGTGTTTTGACACCATTTGAATGCACGAACCGTCATAATTAGGTACCGATTTATTTTTAAGAGTTGCGTACGTACGTGCCGTACACCTTGTACATTACAGAACGGTTCCAGCGTAAGCTCCATTAGGCTACAATTGAAATGCTTCACTTATTGTGCGCGAACTTACCTTCTATACGTTATTATTCTAAGGTATTTATTTATTTATTTTTTTTATGGGCGGGCTATGGTAAGCGCACGCGCGGTCCTGTCCGTCCAGGGCGATGAAAGGACGGCGCGCGGGCCCATAACCCACCCGTACTCACTTCACCTCGTTGTTGGGCCGACCACCGGAGCAGATGTGACTTGTCATCAGTGGTCGGCCCGACGGAATACCCTTTCGGGTAACCTCTCATCTCGACGTACTGGGACGTCGGTCACCATCGCGCGGTTAGCCTCTCTGCGGGTGACAGACAATTCCCCGGTCCGATCAGCCGCGGCCTCGGCTAGGGCGGCATTAGGCGCAGATACTCGCGCCTGCGCCGCCCGAGTCGCCGGCGGCGGAACGTGTCGCCGAATAGGAGCTCTACTCGCACACGATCCGCCGCCTCCTTCCGTGAGATTACGGCCTCACAGAAGGCGGCGACCGCGTCCCAGTTCCTGACGCTGTCGAGCATCTCCCTGGCGATGGTCGGCAGCGTCAGGTCGGCACCGATAATCGCGACGAGTTCACGGCGCTCCCCCTCCCATGCAGCACTCCTCGAGCGTGTGCTGCGCCGTATCCTCGTCGCAACTGCAGTGGTGGCAGGAATTATTCTAAGGTATAGGGTTTCATTTCAAGTTTTCCTTCTCTTGCACAGATTTTATGCGCATATTATATCCCTTAGTCGTTTTTTACGACATCCACGGGCAAGATAGGGAGTGGTTAATTGTATTCTTACTCCGTCACCACACGGAAGTTATTTATATATTTAACCTTAATTTTGATAAATTTATTTCATTCTGTATTCGAAACGTTGGAGAATCAAAAAACAAATACAAACGCGATTAAATCCATAACTATAATTTCCTTAAAATGTGTAATACTGCTGTGTGGTAGCGGCTTCGAATACTACCAACCCTTGCTTTGCTCGTGGGTGTCGTAAAAAACGATTAAGAGCCCTAGATTGACCCGGACCACCTCCATCTGGTACCATTTGGGTCAACGATTACATTCCCAAGGAGGGTTGACGTCAGGCAGGCGGCCGGTCATAAAAGTCATTGCCGAAACTTTTTGCAATATGTCAAAACAGATGACATATTGCGTCGACCCCAAGTAATTGGGATAAGAGCAAGATAATGATGATGTGTAATACTCGCGTAAACATCAAAATTCATTAAGTTTCTTTATGTTCTATGCTATCCCGTTTTTTCTTTAATTGTAGTATCGGTTAACTTCGAGAAATGTTAAATTAAGTAATAACTTTCTACTATGTCTCGCCTAATTCAATCAATTACTATTTAATTCCTTCGCCATTTAATATATAATTATATGCTACCCGCTGTATCTTATATACTACTAGCAAATGCCCGTACTTTTTACCAAAGTAGTTCCCGTTCTCGTGGGAATACGCGGATGATATTTGACTGAGCTATGGTTCCATTTAGGATAATATTTCATATGATAATACAATGTTTAGGCAAATGCAATTTCGTTGTCTGAAATAAGGGCCTCCTGCCAATGACAGGCCACTGATTAATAGTTTAAATCGCAGACTTTTGACAGGAATATGAAAACGTCATTTCTTGTAATATATTAATTATCTTAGAGTTTTTGCGTATTATTTTCAATAATTATAATTGTGTTTTATATAATGTGGTACGGAGGACATGCTAAGATGTAGTGAATATAATATAAAAGTGAATTACATATGTTTTCATTTTCCATCGAAATTCACAGAATATACCATTAATTGTGTGATCATAGCACTGTTGAAGGTGACGATTTGACTTACTGATGGACATAAATATGTGAAGAAACTAAAGATTAGTGTATTTACTCTTGAATCTAGATTCCAATCCTAAATACAATCGCAGCTCGAATTTGAGCAATTTGATACTCTTGGAAGCGACACTAGCGCACGATTGGAATTAAATTCGGTGGATTTTTTAAACTACATGAATTTGGCTTTAGTCGATATAGTCAAATCTTGCTACTCCTGGCGTGATTTTGACATACACCAGGGGTGGCCAACTTTGGAAAAGACAGAGGCCCTCCTCTTTCACGGCCCACGCCGAGGTCTCCCCCGCAGAGCACAAATCTGTGTGTCTGGGGTTGCCGTGCCGGTGCAGACTCGGATGAAGTATCTGGGTCTGCACCTAGACAATAAGCGGAACTTTGGGCCGCACTTTGCCCAGCTCGTCCCCCGGCTCACCAAGGTAGCCGCGGCGCTAAGTAGGCTTCTGCCAAACACTGGAGGTCCTGGATCGTCCTGTCGGCGTTTATACACCAACATCTTGCGGTCTATGGCACTGTACGGTGCCCCCATCTGGGCGGACTCTCTCACCGCCTCCAATAAGGCTTTTCTGCGAAAGGCGCAAAAAGCCATGGCGGTGAGAACTATAAGAGCATATCGTACGGTGTCTTGGACCGCAGCCACACTGTTGGCGGGCGATCCACCCTGGCCACTTCAGGCTAGGGCGCTTGCGGAAGTCTACCGATTCCGCGCAGTGGCGCGCGCCAGTGGCGAACCTAACGCCACGAGGGGAATGAGAAGGGCAAGAGAAACTGCCCAAAGGACAGTAATTCGGCGGTGGAGAGAGGAATTGGAGTCCCTCGTAGCAGGGCGGGGGACTGTCGAGGCGATTGCGCCCCACCTTCACAGGAATTGGAGTCCCTCGTAGCAGGGCGGGGGACTGTCGAGGCGATTGCGCCCCACCTTCACCGCTGGATGAACCGAAGGCACGGCAACCTGACCTTCAGGATGACGCAGGTACTTACCGGACACGGGGTCTTCGGTAAGTACCTGCACAGAATTGGACGAGAAGAGGCCCCTGGATGCCATGAGTGTGGCGCGCCAGATGATGATGCGCGCCACACACTGGAAGTATGTCCCGCCTGGGGGCCTCAGCGCCACGACCTGTCGGCGGTCATAGGAATGGACCTGTCGCTGTCGACCATCATCTCAGAGATGCTGGACAGCGACAGGTGCTGGACGTCGATGGCCTCTTTCTGCGAGGAGGTCATTACAAGGAAGGAGGCCGCGGAGCGGGAACGCGAAGCACTTGCATCCGCTGACTCGCTCCGCCGGCGGCGAGTAGGGAGGAGGAGGCGCCGATATGCGCATCTCCTCCCTCCGCTTTGATTGACGACAGGACGTGGCCAGACAGCCTTGCGTAGGGGTGTCGGGGATCGAATGTCATAAGACGACCTTTCTGGCACCCCGTAAAAGCGCGGAAGGGACCGCTGTGGTTTTAGTGGGTATTCCGGAAGCATAGCCGGCGAGTCCCACACTCCCCCTCGTCTGACACCGGCGGGGGATAGTGCGTAAATTGCATTTCCACAGCGAAAAAAAAAAAAAAAAAACAGGGGTGGCCAACTTCATTAGCCCCAAGATCTATTGTTTACTCACGAAACCCTGTGCGATCTACCATTTACATACTTCTTGAAATGTTCACAATTGGAATTGATGGGTGCAGCAGTTGCTGATTATGGTGCACTTTCTACGTATTTACATTTTTTGCCTTACTACGATTGACTGGACTAATAGTCGCGATCGACCGATCGATCGCAATCGACCTGTTGGCCACCCCTGACGTATACACTCGAGTTTTAAATCATGAATGTTTTACGATTTCAAGTAAACGTCTATGTGATGATTGAGTTCGGGGTAACGTTATTAATTAAAAGTAAGAAAATACGGCACATTTGAAAATAACAACGGCAAACGCGAAGAATTCATTCTCGATTTTGTTTAAGAGTACCAAATATAAGTTTGGTGAGATTGGAATTGAATCGCATTCGAAATTAGAATTAATTTCAAGAGTAAGCTTATAGGTCTTAGGAAACTTATAAATTACTAGCAACCCGCCCTTGCTTCGCTTCGGTTATAGGTTATAGTCGTTTTACCCGCGTAGTTCCCGTTCCCGTGGGAATACCGGAATAAAATATAGCCTAGCTTACGCCCTGATATTATAGCTTTCCATTGGTGAAAGAATTTTTTAAATCGGTCCAGCCGTTTTGAAGATTACCCGGAACAAACAGACAGACAGACAAAAATTTTTTAATTGCTATTTTAGGCATAGGTGTCGTGCAAATAACCGTGTGAGCATGAAAAAAGCCTATTATTTTGACATTACAAACAGACACTCCAATTTTATTTATTGGTATAGATAAAAAGAAAAAAACAATTTAGAGCATGTTTAAATTTAAACCTAGCTCTGTCCTAAGCGGCAGTATGACTTACCACCAAACGTACTGCTTTACGTTTGCCATAAGCAAAAAAAAAGAAAATTTAAATTACTTTTCGTAACACTTAACACTATTCTTCAATACATCCATTCATTCATCACAGCTCATATGCGTCCCACTAGTGCGCTTGAGCCACCTTCATACTGGGAGGGAAATTTATCTACTATACCACGCTGGTCAGACGGGCTGGTTTAGGATTTTACTTTGAGTTTTTCTACTCTTGCCCTTCCTTAGCTTAGTCGCCTTCCACGACACCCACGGGCAAGAAAATTGGTGAATTGTAACCACTACACATTTCTCAATATCAACAAGGAAATATAAAATTTGATTGCCACCATTTATCTCATCTTAATGTTCATTTAAAATTTCTATATACCGAAGATTAAGTGTTAGTCTGTTCATCATTAAAAAAAAATAATATTATGGATCTCAGACACTGAAAGGCTTTTATAAAACACTAGCTGGCCCAACAGACATTGTTCTGTTCAAATAACGCCAACTACCGGGTCCAATTGTGAATTTAAACCATTCTCGAATCCCCTTGAAGACACACAAAAATTTTTATCAACATCGGTTTAGTCGTTTAGAAGGAGTTCAGTGACATACACATGTATAAAAGAAATTTATATATAAAGATATAGTTGCTTGTAATGTCTAAGTGAAATTCTAAGTAGTCTCAAGTCGTGACTAAGCGTTTATATTCTGCAGTCCTCGGTTATTATAAAAGTCTGGCACCTGCGTTTAAGTACCTTCTCGATACTTGAAATGGGCGATACTTTTTCGCAGTACATTTATCATCTGTTCTTTATTTATTCCCAACTGTATTAAGATCGATTCTCTATCGTACATTCGATGCTTTCTATTCGACCTCTATGACAAATCTATAATAATATTACAAAGAGGAAAGATTTGTTTGTTTGTTTGTATTGAATAGATTCCGAAACTACTGGACTAATTTCAAAAATTATTTCACCAATGGAAAGCTATAATACCAAGGTGTAACATAGGCTATATTTTATCCCGGTATTTTCACAGGATTGGGAACTACGCGGATAAGGCGACTGAAAGCGAAGCGAAACGAGGGCGGATTGCTAGTATCTTATAAAATTTTTAGGTTAAATTTCTTTCAAGATAATTTATTATAATTGTCATATTATTTCGTATTTTTTTATATATTAACATCATTCCACGCTTTTTGTTTCTCTCCTGTGGGGAGACTTGTGTTTAACAGTGAAAGTTGATCATCAAATCAAGTTTCAAATCAATTTTCGTTTTAAAAAATATTCTAAATAAGATTGAACTCAGTTTTCACAATCAATGCGTGGCTTAGAAACAAAAAACAACGGGTTGCACTCCGGGAGTGCCGGCAGAAAAGAAAACTTGGACATTAACGTTGTATATCTATACCAATAAATAAAATTGGAGTGTCTGTTTGTAATGTCAAAATAATAGGCTTTTATCATGCTCACACGGTTATTTGCACGACACCTATGCCTAAAATAGCAATTAAAAAATTTTTGTCTGTCTGTCTGTCTGTTTGTTCCGGGTAATCTTCAAAACGGCTGGACCGATTTCAAAAATGCTTTCACCAATGGAAAGCTATAATATCAGGGCGTAAACTAGGCTATATTTTATCCCGGTATTCCCACGGGAACGGGAATTACACGGGTAAAAAGACTATAACCTATAACTGAAGCGAAGCGAGGGCGGGTTGCTAGTTTTTGAATATTTTGAAATGGTTAGGCCGCCGTACCGCTTGTGTGATCTGATCCAGCCCTATTTATCTATCTGCGTAACTAATTTCTTACAATATCCATGGCAAGATTATGAATTCAAACTCTGTCACCAAATCTTATACGAACTCCATATAAATTAATGTGAAGATAGATAAATGGCAATAATAATTTTGATGTTAATCAGACAGACTCATAGACTTGAGATTGGTGATGTATGAAGCGTAATTTGTCTTCTAAATCTTAACTCCTTATAAACCCGATTAATTAGTAGCTATTAAGGGCTAGACTTGACTTAATTCTAATTAAACTAAGTGACATTTGTTTGTCTACTATAGAGCTTAAGTTTCTATATTACTACTAGCTGACCCAATAGACGTTGTTCAGTTCAAGTAAAATAAAAGGAATTCTCCTAGAAGTGGACAGGAGCGCCACCTACCGTGTCCAATGGTGAATCTAAACCATTCTCTAATCACCTTGAACACACACAAAAAAATTTCATCACCATGGGTCCAGCCGTTTAGGAGTTCCGTGTCAAAAATATGTAATCTCTGATGTTTACGCGAGTAACACACATTATAAATCAAACTATTTTTAATAATTTTATCACGTTTGTGTTTGATTTTTAATTGCCCGACATTTCGAACACTTTTCAGAGTTCATGTTCATGGACAGAATAGAATGTCCAACGTCTAACAAATCAACGTTATTACAGAAAGTCATCTCTAGCCGCTATAGATTTAGTTAATAAATTTTGGCCTACATTTTAATACAAATTTATTGCCAGTACAAAAATAAAATGATTTTATATAATACTAGCAACCCGTCCTCGCTTCGCGGTTTCAGTCGTCTTTCCTGCGTAGTTCCTGTTGCCGTGGGAATACCGGGATAAAATATAGCCTAGTTTACTCCCTGGTATTACAGCTTTCCATTGGTGAAAAAATTTTTAAAATCGGTCCAGCCGTTTTCAAGATTACCTGGAACAAACAGACAGATAGACAGACAGACAAAAAAAATATAAAGTGTATTTTACCCCAATAGGGGGTATTCCGTCGGGCCGACCACTGATGTCAAGTAACCCTGCTCCGGTGGTCGGCCCAACGACGAAGGCGACGTGGTTTTCGGGTGGGTTGCGGGAGTTGCGTGCTTAAGCCCCACTGATATGTATAGTGCAAATAACCGTGTAAGAATGAAAAAAAGCCCATTATTTTGACATTACAAACAGACACTCCAATTTTATTTATTGGTATAGATATCTATAATATATAACTTATTAAACATTAAATTTGTAGTAATAATTTGTGTTTTCCGTGTGGTGACGGAGTAAGAATACAATTCACCACTCCCTATCTTGCCCGTGGATGTCGTAAAAGACAACTAAGTGATATAATATGCATATAACATCTGTGCATGAGAAGGAAAACTCGAAATAAAATCTTATACCAACATGTCTGAGCATCATGGTATAATAGGTTAAATTCCCTCCTGAGACGTATGTGAGGTGCGATGATGATGATAATAAATAATTTATATTACTTAGAATAATAACGTATAGAAGGTAAGTTCACGATCAAAAAGTGAGGCATTTCAATTGGAGCCTAATGGAGCTTACGCCGGAACCGTTCCGTAATGTACAAGTCATTGTACTACACGAACGTACACAACTCTTAAAAAATAAATAGGTAATTATGACGGTTTGTGCATTCAAATGGTGTCATAACACATTTGAAAAATATAAAAAGACTAGCAACCCGCCCTCGCTTCGCTTCGGTTTCAGTCGCTTTACCCGCAGCGTAGTTCCGCCCGGAATACCGGGATAAAATATAGCCTATGTTACTCCCTGATATTATAACTTTCCATTGGTGAAAGAATTTTTGAAATCGGTTCGGTGGTTTAAGCGTGAAAGCGTTACAAACAAACAAACATCCTTACTTTGGCATTTATAATATTAGTATGGATTATTAACATAACTTGTAAAAGTAATACGACGATTCATGTAATAAAAACAAAATTTGATTTCATAATTTGTATAGTGGTTTCCGTGTGTGCGTGTATAATCGTCTGCGCGCCATTAGTATTTTTAGATTCAAATTTTGAAAGTTCCAAGTACTGACACTATCCTTCTATACGTTATTATTCTAAGTTGTATTAATTAAACATAACAAATCTAATCTACTAAAACAGATCCGGTTAATAATTGCTACAAATTTAATGTTTTTAGGGTTCCGTACTCAAAAGGTAAAAACGGGACCCTATTACTGAGTCTTCGCTGTCCGTCCGTTCGTCCGTCTGTCACCAGGCTGTATCTCAAGAACGATGACAACTAGACAGTTGAAATTTCAACAGATGATGTATTTCTATTGCTGCTATAACAACATACTATAAATGAAATAAAATAAATATTTAAGGGGAACTCCCATACAAAAAACTTAATTTTTTTGCTCAATATCGATAATGGCAATAGGGAGGCACTTGTTTACCTAGTCAATGATACGGAACCCTTCGTGCGCGAGTCCGACTCGAACTTGGCCGATTTTGTGATGAAATAACTTCTTATAAATCGATGAACACCGACTGTACGTACGAAAAAGCATGCCTCATTGTCACGTTCCGGCTGAGCCGAGCGTGCAAAGGAGAGGGCGCAACAAGCTATATAGAGGCACGTTCGGACTAAGCGTTCGGCTTGTGACGTTTTCCAGACAACCAATACCAATATGTAAATAAATTGTTGATAACACATTATTACTTCTAATTAAGGTTCGACCGAGATGGGTTTTTCGTTCTCGGCCGAGATCGAGACCGAGACCGAAAATAAAATAATATCTCGGCCGAGACCGAGAATAGACAAAGCGTGAAAAAAAAATTTTAAAACTGTTAACTTTTTAATACACTACTAATTGTTTAACAAAATTAACTGTTTTAATAATCAAAGCTAAATAACATCATATTATAACATTAAAAAAGCAATTTTTCGGCATTTTCGCCCTTCAAAGAGTGTCGCCTCTCGTCATACAACTGTTCAGCTTCGCTAAACAGTTATTCACTTGCTACGCTAGTAGCGGCGCAGATAAAAACTTATTTGCTGCAGGCTTACGCACCTTATAAGGTGACGAAAACCAATACTCAAAATTATAAGCATTTCTTTGCAGTCTTGGTTCTCTAAGGAAGCTTTCTAGCGCTATTTCGATCACAGAGTGTACAGGCGTAGTCTGGGCTAGTGGACTAACGCCGTGTTTGACAGAAGAACCTAAGGTTATAGTTTGAAGTACCTAAAGCCCTTAAGTTCCTAGCCTATATGATGGGATACCTGCACCGTGCTACCTAAGGTGACAGATGGATGTTGGGTGGAGGATTGGTTATTCTCACTGCCAGTCAAGCAGACTCACTCGACTAATCAGAACTGACGGCTAAGGGTGTCTTGGCCACAGTGAGATGGAGCTTTGGGTGGAGGATTGGTAACTCTCACTGCCAGTCAAGCAGACTCACTCGACTAATCAGAACTGACGGCTAAGGGTGTCTTGGCCACAGTGAGAGGGATGTAACTGAGAGATGAATAAATTCAAATCTGATTTATTTTACACAATGTACACCTTATATACTACTTATTGCTAATACACACATATACCATTTTGTGTTAGTGTGTCGTACGTGTAAAGTATAACGCAGTGTCTTTAAATCATGTCAGTGCTAATTTTGCACATTTGTATGTTGACATGCTTTACTTGTATGTTGACATGCTCTACTTTTGAGTTTGCTGCGTTGCATGTTCAATGTGCATTGAACATTCTGGGGTCTCTCAGGAACACGACTGCAAGTCGTATAATTCGATAACCTCATATGGTCCAATGTGTCCTTCCGTCGCTTGTAGTGTTTGGACTGTAGTCTGGGGACGAGGTTTCCCATACCGTGGCCGTGGTTGTGGTGGAGCTGCCCGCTGTTTGTCTGTCTCTGTGGCTTGTGTTGTAGTTGTCTCCTTGTTTTGTCTTCTCGTAAGTCTATCTCGACATTGTTTGAGTGGTCTGAAATAAATTAAAAGACAAGCTAATACTATTAAAGAAAGAGATGTCACGGTGCTAACCACATAGGAATGAGACTCTATTCGCCTCCATATTGTGTTATCTAATCTTGTTTTTAGCTTTGCTTCTGAAGCGGCTAAGTGGTCAAATATACTGGTGGAGCTATCTAATACTTCCTCCTTCGGTATGTCTGGTATCTCTGATTGGACTACTTGTGTGTCTAGAGTAAAATTACTCCTTTTAAAATATGATGCTTGCACAGTTGTTGTTGTTATTCGTTTAGCTGCAAGAATGTTGTTCAACGTCTTTACTACACAGCTTTCTGAAATGTGTAGTACTCCTATATCCTCTAAGTTAATTTCTTGTCTTTGTCCATCACATATTATCGAAGCTGATTGTGTTTTTGTAGTGATAAACATCCACGTATTCTGCATGTAAAGTTGTTTCCATAGAATTGTAGATTGAATGTTGTATCTTCTTGATGTGCATTGTGATTTAGTGTTATTATTGTTGCTGAATAGCTGGTCAACAATGCAATTCTTGTTCAATTGCATGTTCTTAACAGCCACGGGATAGCAAACAAACTCCGATTTCGGCTGATCCGGCGGATCCGATCCGGCTCGAAGGACCAAATGTACAGGCGTAGTCTGGGCTAGTGGACTAACGCCGTGTTTGACAGAAGAACCTAAGGTTATAGTTTGAAGTACCTAAAGCCCTTAAGTTCCTAGCCTATATGATGGGATACCTGCACCGTGCTACCTAAGGTGACAGATGGATGTTGGGTGGAGGATTGGTTATTCTCACTGCCAGTCAAGCAGACTCACTCGACTAATCAGAACTGACGGCTAAGGGTGTCTTGGCCACAGTGAGATGGAGCTTTGGGTGGAGGATTGGTAACTCTCACTGCCAGTCAAGCAGACTCACTCGACTAATCAGAACTGACGGCTAAGGGTGTCTTGGCCACAGTGAGAGGGATGTAACTGAGAGATGAATAAATTCAAATCTGATTTATTTTACACAATGTACACCTTATATACTACTTATTGCTAATACACACATATACCATTTTGTGTTAGTGTGTCGTACGTGTAAAGTATAACGCAGTGTCTTTAAATCATGTCAGTGCTAATTTTGCACATTTGTATGTTGACATGCTTTACTTGTATGTTGACATGCTCTACTTTTGAGTTTGCTGCGTTGCATGTTCAATGTGCATTGAACACAGAGCTTGAACTGTATTCGTCATTGGTCATTGGCTCGTCTTCCAACTCTATCGAATCATGAGCTGCCCATAAGTTGAATTGATTTGTTGTAGCCATGTTTGACGAGTTAGTTGACAATGCCTATGTGGTCTCATGAGAATCTGATTCACAATTCAGCTCTCTCACGCACTTACACCTATCGACTTCGCGCTGCGGCGCATGGCCACGCGCAGTAAAATTTGAATGCCGATCCGAACAAAGTTACAATCTCGGTCATGACCGAGAATCTCGGCTATAATTAGCCGAGAACCGAGACAAATTTCTCGGTTGGATTTATGGCCGAGAATGCCGAGACCGAGACCGAGACCGAGATCTCGGTCGAGCCTTACTTCTAACTCATCTGTATAATTTAAGTAAAAAAAATATTTGAATTAACACGTTCACTGCTAAGCCATTTTTATGGACTTTCAGCTAGTGCGAATGAGGTCTATTCCACGCAAGTTTGAACTTCTTTACAATGCGTAAGAGACTATATCGGCCTCACAAAACGATGTTTTTAATAAATACCAAACAGAGTGAAAGAACGTGATTTTGACCGCCGCATAAGCAAAAAGACACGCATGTGCCGTTTCGACCTCATAATGCAGTGAACGAATGCAAACTAGATACACAATCTCAAACAAAAGTTCTTTTAAAACTGTCCCAAATTTCCCAGTCTAAATAATTATTATACATTAAAGAAAATTCAACCTTATGAGCATAACTTATAGTTGTATTCACAATAATACGTACGATAAACCATAAATTTTTTACGACCGTAGCTCGCCTCTCATTGGTCATTATACTTCAAGGTATTATTCGACGAAAATAAAAGGAGATATTAATGTATTATTCTACATTTAAAATGATTCCATTGAATTCCATCGTATTATTCTTGCAACGTTGACTGAAATTTTGAAACAAAAAAATCTAAATCACCATATTCCACCCGATATTTAGTCATATAAACAATAAAAACAAATCAATGAACTGTTTAACTTACTGGAAGTACGAAATCTCATCCTTTTTTAACGTTTTTACGTATTATTTTTACAATTGTTCAATGAACACTTCGTCATTTCTAACGTTCATACAACAACGCGGTCGACATAAGACTACTTGAAGAGAATGCTAAATTCTTGTTGTGGCGCTCTTTTTATGGGGACGTTTTTGAGACGCTGTTTGTGTATCTTGGGTTTTTTGTTACATCAATGTAATTTAACGAAAAAATTGTATTTTTTAAATAACTCCTTTGTAGTGAAAATATTTTTTTACAAAATAATGATAATTCAGAGATAATAATTCAATTCAGTTCATAAAACTATGCAATATTACATCAATATTTTCTAATGATCTTATCACAATCATTTATCTTCATTAAACTTCATAAAAAACTATTTTTTTTTAACCCAAAGCACTAAGGAACTAATTCTTCTATTGCGAAAACTTATAAAAATTATATCCCGGAGTAAGAATACAAATCATCACTCCCTATCTTGCCCGTGGATGTAGTAAAAGACGATGAAGTGATATCATACGTATATAACATCTATGCAAGAGAAGGAAAACCCGAAATACAACCCTATACCAACCTATCTCACCAGTCTGGTATAGTAAGGTCAATTTCTCTCTTATTGTGGAGGAGGCTCGAGCCCGAAAAAAGAGAGCTCGAGAAGGTAGGACGTATATATGAGCTGAAATGATGAAAAAAAGGGATAGAAAATTGTATTTTAACACCACTGCTACAAGTAAAAAAAGATATAAAAGAAAATATTGAAGGAATAGCCATAACTTATAATCAAACTTCCTAAACATTACATTTTTCAAAGTTAGCTAACAAGATTTTGGCAACATTTTTTAACAGCTATGGCGTGTTGATGAACTTAGTCTGAGATAAGATTTTTTGGATAATGAAACTTTTACTATCTCCAACTTTTAAAAGTTCTCTCCGAGTAATAAGGTTTACTTATGTAATAATGTGTCCAAAAATTACTTTTGGGTTTTTTTTTTCTTTTTTTTTTTCTTTTTTTTTCTGTGGGTGGGCTGCGGTTGGCGCGCCTCCGTACCACTCCGTCCGGGGCGACAGAGTGGCTTAAGCACGCAACTCCCGCAACCCACCCGAAAACCGCGTCGCCTTCGTCGTTAAATTACTTTTGGGTAAGAGTTCATTCACGAGGTTTGTCTGTTCAGTACATTTATGTATGAGTAGCTTCTGGCGGCTTCGTCCACGTGGAATAGTAACTTTAGCCCTTTAAACCGCGACTTTGTTTATGTAGAAAGTGATAATATTTTTTACATAATATGATTCTGTTACACATGATGTTTGCGAAACTATGATCGTTTACGCAGCGCACGGAACAGAAACTATGAAAAGGAAAAGCCCCTATTTTGAAACATTCTTCATTGGTGCTCCGTTATCATTCTTTATTGGTCTTAGCGTGATGATTTTTTTTTTATTGCCAACGGTGGCAAACGAGCAAGCAGCACACCTGATGGTAAGTGAAACTGCTGCACATGGACCTTTGCAATACCAGGGGCACAGCCAGGCCGTTGCCTACCGTGAAGGAAATACTCTTCTTAAACCTCGTTTAAAGAAGGACATGCGCTCGGAAAACACAGCAGCAGGTAGTTCATTCCAGAGCCTGCACGTACGTGGGAGAAATGAACGCTGGAAACGTACAGTTGAAGACCATAACGTTTCCAGGTGAAATGGATGAACCCTGCAACGATGTCGAATGGTACGTTGGTAGAATGGTGACGGTGGTACCAAGTCAAACAGTTCCTCGGAGCACTCCCCGTGAAAGAGTCGGTAGAGTACACAGAGTGACCCAACGTCTCTCCGCTGCTCCAGCGACTCCAATCTGTCCGTAAGATTGGGATCCCCGACGATTCGAACAGCCCATTATAGCCTATAGCCTTCCTCGATAAATGGGCTATCTAATACTTAAAGAATTTTTCGAATCGGATCAGTAGTTCCTAAGATTAACGCCTTCAAACAAACTTTTCAGCATTATATATTAGTATAAAGTATAGATGGAAAAACTGACATCAAAAATTTTTAAATTATCTTGCTATTACAATTTTTTTGTTGTTCTACAGTTTGTCTATGTGCAGCACATTTCTTTGTCCACTCAATGTAGCCGAATTATTTAAACGATCTGCAAGATCAATAGTTACAATTTTGAGTTACATGAGAGAAAGTTGCCGTGTGTGTGACGGAGTAAGAATACAAATCAACACCCTCTTTCTTATCCGTGGGTATCGTACAAGACGATCAAGGGATTATTCGCAGATAACTTCTATGTAAGAGAAACAAAACTCGAAGTAAAACCTTATATCGACCCGTCTGAACAGCGTAGTATAGTAGGTAATTTTCCTTCCCTTTTTGGAGGAAACTCGAGGCCAATAGTGGGGCGTATATAAGATGTGATGACGATAGCAGATAAAAATGTTATATACCCTATGACAATCTTGCAATCAAAAAGAGTTTAATAAATCTATATACATGTATAAAAATGAATTGCTGTTCGTTAGTCTCGCTAAAACTCGAGAACGGCTGAACCGATTTGGCTCATTTTGGTCTTGAATTATTTGTGGAAGTCCAGGGAAGGGTTAAACGTTGAGAAAATGTGGAAAATTGCGAGTAAAATACTAAAAACAACAATTTTATTTTCCCTTACAAACTGTTCTTACCTGTCAAATATTTGATATTCGTCCCGTTGGTTCGGCATTTTTGGCATAATTACATATAGATCAAGATTAAAAAAGATATTGGAATCGATAAATAAGGCGGTATATTAAATAGCTTTTTTTTTTTTTTTTTTTTTGGGGTGGGTCGCGGTCGGCGCGCCTCCGCACCACTCCGTCCGGGGCGACAGAGGGGCCTAAGCACGCAACTCCCGCAACCCACCCGAAAACCACCTCGCCTTCGTCATTGGGCCGACCACCGGAGCAGGTTTACTTGTCGTCAGTGGTCGGCCCGACGGAATACCCCCTACGCGGGGTACCCTCCCATCGACCGACGTCCCCCCCTCGGGGAGGACGTCGGTCTTTCCTCACGCGGTCGGCCTCTCGGCGGGTGACGGACTAATCCCCGGTCACGTCACCCGCGGCCTCGGCTAGGGCGGCATGAGGCGCAGATAGTTGCGCCTGCGCCGCCCCAGTCGCCGGCGGCGGATCTCCTCATCGAGGCTGCGCTCCACGCGCAGACGATCCGCCGCCTCCTTCTGCGAGATCACTGTCTCGCAGAAGGCTGCGACCGCGTCCCAGTTCCTGACGCTGTCGACCATCGCCCTAGCGATGGCCGGCAGCGTCAGGTCGGCACCGATGATTGCGACGAGTTCACGGCGCTGCACTGCCCAAACCGCGCAGGCCTCGAGCGTGTGGCGCGCCGTGTCCTCGTCGCAATCGCAGTGGTGGCAGGACGGTGTACTCTCCCTCCTCACGACCCTTATATTAAATAGCTAGACTACAATTCAACAAACGGAGATGTCGTAAAAGACGACCAAGGGATATATATCATATGCATATAATATCTATGCAAGAGAAGAAAAACTCGAAAAATACCCTATATTAACACGTCTGACCAGCGTGGTATATGGATTTCTCTCCCATAGTGTAGGAGGTGCGAGCCCAATAGTTGGTTGGTCGGTTGGTCGGTATGAAGTTCGCGCGTTCAGCTAGTAATTTATTATTTATTGATTTAGGGCCCTTCTGTGGCGACCACAGAGGGTCATGGCGGTCAGAGCCATCCGCGGATACCGCACAGTGGCGATGGAGGCAGCGTGCCTATTGGCCGGGACTCCTCCGTGTGACCTGGAGGCGGAGATGCTCGCCGGATTGTATCGGCGGGTGACGGGGGTGCGAGCGGAGGGCGGTGAGATCTCGTTAAGGGAGCTCACCGCCTGGCGCGTCGACGGCACGGGGTGCTCTCCTTCCGACTAGTGCAGGTGTTGACAGGGCACGGGAGCTTCGCCAAATACCTGCACAGGGTCGTAAGGAGGGAGAGTACACCGTCCTGCCACCACTGCGATTGCGACGAGGACACGGCGCGCCACACGCTCGAGGCCTGCGCGGCTTGGGCAGTGCAGCGCCGGGAACTCGTCGCAATCATCGGTGCCGACCTGACGCTGCCGGCCATCGCTAGGGCGATGGTCGACAGCGTCGGGAACTGGGACGCGGTCGCAGCCTTCTGCGAGACAGTGATCTCGCAGAAGGAGGCGGCGGATCGTCTGCGCGTGGAGCGCAGCCTCGATGAGGAGATCCACCGCCGGCGACTGGGGCGGCGCAGGCGCAACTACCTGCGCCTCATAGCGCCCTAGCCGAGGCCGCGGGTGACATGACCGGGGATTAGTCCGTCACCCGCCGAGAGGCCGACCGCGTGAGGAAAGACCGACGTCCTTCACGAGGGGGGGACGTCGGTCGATGGGAGGGTACCCCGCGTAGGGGGCATTCCGTCGGGCCGACCACTGACGACAAGTAAACCTGCTCCGGTGGTCGGCCCAACGACGAAGGCGAGGTGGTTTTCGGGTGGGTTGCGGGAGTTGCGTGCTTAAGCCCCTCTGTCGCCCCGGACGGAGTGGTGCGGAGGCGCGCCGACCGCAGCCCACCCACAAAAAAAAAAAAAGCTAGTAATTTATAAAAATGAATAGGACCGTTGAGTAGTTAGTTACGAACAAATATAAGAATGGTCATAGGTTACACATAACACTTCCCTTAGGCTTCGGGTCCGAATTTTAATAAAGCAAGCAAAAAACTTTAAAATACTCATTAACTTTTAGATTAATATTAGTAGATACTCGTATATATAATTTTAATTAAAATCATTAATTTAACATACGCCTTCGAACTTACTATTTACAATTAAACTTTCGTAATTTATAATTTTAGAAATTTAAATCTATTGATTACATTTTAATAATAACGTTTTCCATGAAAATTGTTAGAACTTTCAATATTTAATACTACCTATACGTGGGACACTCAGAATGTTTTGCGAAAATAAATAACAATCCTAGGTATTTTTTTATTAGCTCTCTTCAAAGTACTCAATCCAGTCTCTATGCAAAGTTTCATGCGTCTGAATCAGTTTTCGAAACACTTTTTCCACGCCGCTGCAGACACCTCATCTATAGCCTACTCAAGAGCTGACAGTGCATCTTCCGGCGAGAAAAATTGTATCCCTTTGAGCTGATTTTTTATTTTTAGTAATAAAAAGAAGTCTAAGTATCTAGGTCAGGGCTATAAGGGGGTATTCTAGGAGTGTAACCGACGTGCTATCCAGGAAATCCATTGTATTGAGCGCGGTATGCCCGGGCGCGTCGTCGTGGTGGAACAGTAGCGCGCGGAACCTTGTATTTAGTTGCTCGTTACTCATTAAAGAGAAAACTTCTAGTAAACTTTTAGTAATACCATTTCTTGTTGATGCTGCTTTGATTCTGTAAGAGAAATAATACGAAGTAATCAGTCAAATTGAAAATGCTCAAAATCTTCCCTCCGCTTCTAAATTGCTTCACTTTGGTAGTCGTTGATTCGTTTTAAAACACCCAAACCGTCGAGTGACGCATTCTTTTCTGGACCGTAGTGATAAATCCAGGACTCATCATCTGTATTGAGGTCGTAAACACGCCGAGACGAGCGTGCTACAAATTTGTTTATTATATCAGGGCACTATTCTACCCGAGCCTTATCAGTATCGAGCATCCATAAGGTTGTGCAGCACCGTGAAACCAACCTCCTCCCGCGAATACGTGTATGTAGAATTCATGAACGCTTCTGTTTTAATCTACTGTGTTTCGTTTCAATCTGATCTGTTCCAATCTGATCTTTTCCAATCTGAGTATCCTGATACGCAACTCGCCTACTATTTTTTATTTTCTTATATAAAACAACACATCCTAAGGAAATAATCCTTGTGTTGCAGGGGTCCTTACAAACATATAAATAACGAACACAAATTACATCCAGACTCAGAACGACAATTTGTGGATCCCACAAAATGTTGTCCTGCTTGGGTTTCGAACTCACGACACTAGCACGGTAGGTATCTTAACCACTGCGCAATAACAACTAGCACGTTTACTCCCTAACAGTCTAAACTTAGAATAATAACGTATAGAAGGATAGTGTCAGTACTTCGAACTTTAAAAATTTGAATCTAAAAATACTAATGGCGCGCAGACGATTACACACGTACACACGCACACCACTATACAAATTATGAAATCAAATTTTGTTTTTATTAACATAAATCGTCGTATTACCTTTAAAAGTAATGTTAATAATCTTTTTATATTTTTCAAATGTGTTGTGACACCATTTGAATGCACAAACCGTCATAATTACCTATTTATTTTTTAAGAGTTGCATACGTTCGTGCAGTAAAATGACTTGTACATTACGGAACGGTTCCGGCGTAAGCTCCATTAGGCTCCAATTGAAATGCCTCACTTTTTGTGCGTGAACTTACCTTCTATACGTTATTATTCTAAAAGCCTAAAGTTATTCGCACTTGAGTTAGTTATACCAACGATCGATACATGGTTGCCTTTGAAGAGCCTTCATTCATAAACGCCATTTGAAGTCTATCGTACCATTCATTCGGTTTCAAGCGAAACTTGAAATCGAAAAAAATCATAGCGTGATAATGTTCCCGGTGCAAATCCATTTCTCAGTGAGACACGATAATTTGAATTAGCCCGCAATAAAATTAAGGGGGAAATTTTGAAATTGGAATGCACCTATTTTTTTTTTCTTAACTTTTAGGCCACTCGGTTTGAGTATTTGACAAAACGTACCTATTTTTACTGATAAATAATTATATTTTCAAAATATATTATAACTAGCTAGTCTCAAACACATAAAAACTTCCTTTCGCTATATTTTCTGAGTGGCCTGGAATGTTACAATAAATGTTTGAACAATTAATATTGAGCATTTTATCCAAATACAGCGGTTTAACAAAAGTTTTCAAGTCAACATAAATTTTATATATGAACAACGGAATTTATTTATTTTTCATCATGTTGTGACGGAATAAGAATACAATTCCCCAGCCACTATTTGGTCCTTTCGTGAGTGTCAGATAATTTCATTATTCTAGGATTAATTCTCTTTTTGATGTGATTTTAAATATACATATATATTATGTTAATATATATAAATTACGTGTCACGTTGTTTGTCAGCGATGGACTCCTAAACTACTTAACCGATTTTAATCAAATTTGCACACCGTATGCAGTTTGATCCAACTTGAAAGATAGGATAGCTTACATCTTAATTGTCGCAATATTATTTTATTGCAAATTATTTGTCTATTATTTTTGCTGTGTGGTAGCGGCTTCGAATACTACCAACCCTTGCTTTGCTCGTGGGTGTCGTAAAAAGCGACTAAGAGCCCTAGATTGACCCGGACCAACTCCATCTGGTACCATTTGGGTCAACGATTAGATTCCCAAGGAGGGTTGATGTCAGGCAGGCGGCCGGTCATAAAAGTCATTGCCGAAACTTTTTGCAATATGTCAAAACAAATGACATATTGCGTCGACCCCAAGTAATTGGGATAAGAGCAAGCTGATGATGATGATGATTTGTCTATTATTTGACATTCACAATTATCTGTTAACTCTAAACGATTTTAACAGATGGCGATATCTGTTGACCGGATTGAGTAATTAATTAATAGATGGCCTTGCTATGTCAAAACTATAAACGTGTCATATACAATTTTAACTTGCTTTTTTACATAGATGCCATTTGTAAAAAAATATGACGACCTCCATGACAGATGTTCTCCTACAGTTTTACTTAAATAGTTTAATAAAATGTTATATAATAAAAACATTAGCCACAGCAATGCGTGGCCGGGTCTGCTAGTATTTTATAAATAAATGTATTAATATGTGAGTCATAATTTATTAACTAATTCTGTAATGGGTAGATATAAACCTCTGTAATAACGATGACTTCTTGGACGTGAGATACTTCAGACTTACCATGAATATGAAAGTTGAAAAGTGTTCTAAACCTCGGAAAATCAAATACGAACGCCTTAGAATAATAACGTATAGAAGGTAAGTTCACGCACAAAAAGTGAAGCATTTCAATTGGAGCCCAATGGAGCTTATGCCGGAACCGTTGCGTAATGTATGTGTCACTATAGTGCACGTACGTACGCAACTCTTAAAAAATAAATAGGTAATTATTTCGATTTGTGCACTCAAATGGTGTCACAACACATTTGAAAAACATAAAAAGGTTTTTAACATTACTTTTAAAAGTATTTTGACGATTTATGTTAATAAAAACAAAACTTGATTTCATAATTTGTATAGTGGTGTGCGTGTGTACGTGTGTAATCGTCTGCGCGCATGTAGTATTTTTAGATTCATGTTTCGAACGTTCGAAATAGCGACAATATCCTTCTATACGTTATTATTCTAAGACGTGTTAAAATCCGTAAAAGGAGTTTTATTTATAATGTGTAATACTCGAAATATCACAAATTATTATATGATACTAGCCGGCCCGGCGAACTTTGTACCGCCATAATTTTTTCGTAAATATATTTTTTAAATTTCCAAAAATATAGTCTCTAATGGAAGAACCATTACAGCTTTGTCGGGAAAGATGACCCGGCGAACTTCATACAGCTATAATTTTACGTAAATACATTTTCTAAATTTCCAAAAATATAGTATCTAATGGAAGAACCATTACAGCTTTGTCGGGAAAGATGACCCGGCGAACTTCATACAGCTATAATTTTATGCAAATACATTTTCTAAATTTCCAAAAATATAGTCTCTAATGGAAGAACCATTACAGCTTTGTCGGGAAAGATGACCCGGCGAACTTCGTACAGCTATAATTTTTCGTAAATACGTTTTCTAAATTTCCAAAAATATATCTAAAAAAAAAATATATCTAATAGAAGAACCATTACAGCTTTGTCGGGAAAGATGACCCGGCGAACTTCGTACAGCTATAATTTTTCGTAAATACATTTTCTAAATTTCCAAAAATATAGTCTCTAATGGAAGAACCATTATAGCTTTGTCGGGAAAAATTCGATCGTCTTGGTCGCGGCATTGTTAATGAGGATTCAAAGAGAATACAAATTACTGATTTTATTGATTTCTGACAAAATTATAATTATCAAATTTTCAACCATACTTAACTATAGACAAAATTACTCTTAGCTGTCATTTGCGTTTTTTTTTATTACTCATACATTACATATCAAATGCGTTTTTTATACTACGTTTCATAGTGACTTGTATTCTCTTTGACATTTTATGTCACGTCACACGGGAATGCGATCGAACGGGATAAAAGAGTTATTGGCGAAATCTTGTAAACTCCATAATAAAAAAAAACGGAATAAAAAGTATCCTATGTCCGTCTCCTGGTTCTAAGCTTCCCCACCAATTTTCAGTCAAATCCGTACAGCCGTTCTTGAGTTATAAATGTAGTAACTAACACGATTTTCTTTTATATATATAGATATTTTTAAATCGTCAGAACGTATTTGCATTTCCTTCCCATCGTTATCATCATTATTTCAGCTCACAATACGTCCCACTGTTGGGCTCGAGCCTCCTCCACTTTAGGAGGGAAAATGACCTACAATACCGCGTTAGTCAGACGGGTTCGTATAGTGTTTTATTTCGAGTTTGCTATCTCTTACATAGATCTTATATGCATGATTAGTCCCTTAGTCTTCTTCTACGATACCTACGGGCAAGAGAAGGGGTGGTGAATTGGATTCCGATGCCGTCACCATACTTAAAAATTCGTCCGTGTGGTGACAGAGTAAGAATACAATTCACCACCCCCTATCTTACCCGTGGGTGATCGTACGAAACGACTAAGGGATATAATATCTTACCCGTGGTAGTAGGTCAATTACCCTTCCATTATGGAGGTGGCCCGAGCCCAACAGTGGGACGTATATAGGCTGAGATGATGATGACATAAAAATTATTAGGTACTAGCAACCCGCCCTCGCTTCGCTTCGGTTTATGTCGCCTTATCCCCGTTGTTCCCGTTTCCATGAGAATACCGGGATAAAATGTAGCCTATGTTACTCCCTGATATTATAGATTTCCATTGGTAAAAGAATTTATGAAATCGGTTCGGTGGTTTAAGTGTGAAAGCGTAACAAACTTACTTTCGCATTTATAATATTAGTAAGGATTATATTGTTATCGTCGCAACGTATTGGCATTTCGTTCCTATCCTATATTTCCACTAACGACAAGTAAACCTGCTCCGGTGGTCGGCCCAATGACGAAGGCGAGGTGGTTTTCGGGTGGGTTGCGGGAGTTGCGTGCTTAGGCCCCTCTGTCGCCCCGGACGGAGTGGTGCGGAGGCGCGCCGACCGCGACCCACCCCAAAAAAAAAAAAAAAAAAAAAAAAAAAATCCTATATTTAAACATAATTATGGCTATTCGCCATATATATTACATAACTAGCAATCCGCCCTCGCTTCGCTTCGGCTATAGGTTATAGTCGTTTTACCCGCGTAGTTCTCGTTCCCGTGGGAATACCGAGATAAAATATAGCCTAGTTTACGCCCTGATATTATAGCTTTCCATTGGTGAAAGAATTTTTGAAATCGGTCCAGCCGTTTTGAAGATTACCCGGAACAAACAGACAGACAGACAGACAAAAATTTTTTAATTGCTATTTTAGGCATAGGTGTCGTGCAAATAACCGTGTGAGCATGAAAAAAGCCTATTATTTTGACATTACAAACAGACACTCCAATTTTATTTATTGGTATAGATGTTATCAATTATAATAAAATTATCGGAGCGCAGTGCGGTTCACTAAAGGTCTCGTATCTATTTAGATTGTTCTAGCGAATGTAATTAACAGAGGTACTCGTGCGCTCGTAACGTCTTCCCCCTTTCAATCTATTCCTCATTAATTTCTAACAACTTGTGTGGTAGTTTATTAAATATATTTACTACCATGCAATTGTGAGATATTTGTGTATTTTATTTATATATCTATACCAATAAATAAAATTGGAATGTCTGTTTGTAATGTCAAAATAATAGACTTTTTTCATGCTCACACGGCTATTTACACGACACCTATGCCTAAAATACACTTTATAATTTTTTGTCTGTCTGTCTATTTGTTCCGGGTAATCTACAAAACGGCTGGACCGATTTTAAAAATTCTTTCACCAATGTAAAGCTATAATATCAGGGAGTAAACTAGGCTATATTTTATCCCGGTATTGCCACGGGAACGGGAACAACGGGGATAAGGCGACAGGAACCGAAGCGAAGCGGGGGCGGGTTGCTAGTTCTTAATAATATTATAAACTAGCAACCCACCCTCGCTTCGCTTCGGTTATAGGTTATAGTCGTTTTACCCGCGTAGTTCTCGTTCCCGTGGGAATACCGGGATAAAATATAGCCTAGTTTACGCTCTGATATCATAGCTTTCCATTGGTGAAAGAATTTTTGAAATCGGTCCAGCCGTTTTGAAGATTACCCGGAACAAACAGACAGACAGACAGACAAAAAAATATATAATGATTTTTAGGCATGTGTATATTGCAAATAACCGTGTGAGCATAAAAAAAGTATATTATTTTGACATTACAAACAGACACTTCAATTTTATTTATTGGTATAGATTTGCGTTTTCCAAAGTTTACGCAAGTGAAATACTTTCGAACACATTACAGCGTTCATGGTCCGCCCGTGACAAAAAATCAAATACAATCGCGATAAATCCGTAAATATAGTTTTATTTACAATATATTTAATGTTTTTAAATCACTACAAACAATGTAGGTTAGATTTATAAGTCAAAATACAATTGGCATTTATAATACAGTCCCGTCCCGTACCCGTCCTACTGTTATTAAACGGTTGTTGAAACATTACATAAATTTTATTTATTTATTCATACTAGTGCATCAAGTGCGTAAATTCTAATAAAAGGTGTAGCCAAAAACCAGTTTAAGTTTATCTGTACACCAAATAAATTTCGAAATAACATTTTTCTTATAAGTAAAATACGTGTAGTAAAATTTTCGAGTACGTGCAATGATTAACAGGTGGGAAGTGAGTAAAAGCTGTGAGAATTTTTCATTAAGTTAACAATTTATTTCCACGAAAGCGATAGCTAGGTACTCTTTAACATAAAATATGCCAAATTGAATTAACTTATTGTGTTCGTTTGAACGAAATTAAATTGAATCTGACGAGCACATGCCTCGTGAACTAGAAATTGTATACAGGCAATGTTAAATATACTGGAAAAATAAACTCAATCTTTTCAATATTTCGATTAATGTCAGGTGACGTGACCGGGGAATTAGTCCATCACCCGCAAAGAGGCCTACCGTGTGAGGAAAGACCGACGACCTCCCCGAGGGGGAGGACGTCGGTCGATGGGAGGGTACCCCAAATAGGGGGTATTCCGTCGGGCCGACCACTGACGTCAAGTCACCCAGTTATTTTTGGTTTGTGTTGCGGTCGCCGCGCTTCTCGCACCACTCCGTCCGGGGCGACAGAGGGGCGTAAGCACGCACACCCGCAACCCACCCGCGATGCACGTCGCCTTCGTCGTTGGGCCGACCACCAGTGCCGAGTTCTTTGTAGTCAGTGGTCGGCCCGACGGAATGCCCTTTCGGGTACCCTCACCAACATTCTATAGGTACGTCTGAGATATAATTCTATTTTTGCCGGCTGTGAGCCAATCTCATGCCTTCATCATTTTTCTGTGGCGGCACAAGAATAAATATTTAATATATGTTAGAATACTAAATTATTCAATGTAATATAAGATTACCATATGACAGATTCCCACTAAAATTCTTCTTCTTCTTGTTTAATAAGCTACAATAATATGAGCTATTGGTACCAGTATCGAGTTATTATACTTAATCTGGCCATAAATACTGTTACAATTAAAAATAAACAATATATTACATTTGAATTTGGAATCTGTCATTTTTATAATTGTTCATTGTGTTTTCTCATTTTGGCGCCAATACATTGTACAATATTTTGCGATATTAAAATGGAGTGGGGTGATAAAGAGAACTGAATCATTGTGATTGTATTACACAAAGTAGATATGTAGTCAAATGCTATGTTTGTGTATCAGGCTATTAATAGGTACAACTTAGAATAATAACGTATAGAAGGTAAGTTCACGCACAAAAAGTGAGGCATTTCAATTGGAGCCTAATGGAGCTTACGCTGGAACCGTTCCGTAATGTACGAGTCATTGTACTGCACGTAGGTACGCAACTCTTAAAAAATTAATTGATAATTATGACGGTTTGTGCATTCAAATGGTGTCACAAGACATTTGAAAAACTTAAAAAGGTTTTTTAACATTAATTTTAAAAGTATTTCGACGATTTATGTTAATAAAAACAAAATTTTTTTTCATAATTTGTATAGTGGTTTGCGTATGTGCGTGTGTAATCGTCTGCGCGCCATTAATATTTTTAGATTCAAATTTTGAAAGTTCGAAGTATTGACACTATCCTTCTATACGTTATTATTCTAAGACAATAACATTATTCGACTTCAGTGATGGTTGATGGGGTATTAGCTATGAAGGAGTGACGGAGCCATACTTTTGTGAAAAAGGTATCATAATATCGGCACAAGTGTATCAAGATAGCATTCTTGAGAAGGTAGTGAAGCCTCTTAACAACGCCATGTTCTTTAACCAAGAATGGGCCTTCCAGCAAGACTCAGCACCGGGCCATAAAGCTCGGTTTACGCAGTCTTTGCTGGAAATGAACGTGTTTGACTTCATCATAGCTGAAGACTGGTCGTCGTCTATTCCCGATCTTAATCCGCTGGATTATGATTTATGGTCAGTTTTAGAAACTACGGCTTACACTAAACGCCATGATAATTTGAAGTCCCTAAAACAATCCATACGATTGGCGGTGAAGAATTTTCCCATGGAAAGAGTGCGTTCTTCTATTGACAACTGATCTCAACGTTTAAAGGACTGTATTACAGCCAATAGAAACCACTTCGAATAAGCTTTTTATATTTTAAATTGTTTTATATTTATATATTAAACTAACACGCTGTAAAAGTAATAAATGTTATTTGCTATAGAAATTAGTTTTTTTCTTTGTTACAGTATATATGGCAAGAAGAAAGGTATTGGTTATTCACGTCTTTAGTCTTCGTATGTTAATCAGTCGTTAGGTATTATGTGGTGCTGATAACCAAATCATGCTTTCTTTGCGAATTTTGGTAGAATGTGAAAATGCACGCAATTCACTATTATATCATATTCATTAAATTTTAGCATTTTACCTGCATTCATCATCATCATTGCAGCCCGCATACGTCCCACTGTTGGGCTCGGGCCTCCTCCACAATGGGAGGGAATTTGACCTACTATACCATGCTGGTCAGACATGTTGGTATAGAGTTTCATTTCGAGTTTTCCTTCTCTTGCACAGATGCTATGTGCACATTATATCCCATAGTCGTCTTATACGACATCCATGGACAAGATAGGGAGTGGTGAATTGTATTCTTACTCCGTCACCACACATTACCTGCATTATATTACATAAAATATCAGTAAAATTAATCAATATATTACTATAAAGCACTAAAATAATTAAGAGCGTGCGATCGATATTAAATTTAAAAGCGCTACGTAACATTTTGACATTCTCGTCAAAGTTCACTAAAATACCGCTTGCCTTGGTCAGATGTTCACGCTCACAGAGTAACTCACGATCGCAGAGTATTATATGTACTTCTACTTGGTGATTTATTTTTCTTATACAACTTCAAAGAGTCATCCTAATAATTTTCAATTAAAAAGTTCGTTTACTGATAAATATTGACATTGTTTTATTCTCATAAACAATAGAAAGTTGTTTATTTTTATTTTCAAATTATGTATTTTTGAATTCCGGAGCTTGTACATTTTAACTTTTCCAACTAATTGCAAACTCTCTCTACTCTATGGCAGACGAGAGGTTTTTAATTAAAAAAGAGGTATCTATTGTACCGGGAAAATGTCACGTGAATCAATACTGTATTATAATTATTCGATATTTTAATGCTATTTTATATATCGCAATGAAGATTTCCGTGTAGTGACGGAGTAAGAATACAATTCACCACTCCGTATCTTGTCCGTGGATGTCGTAAAAGACGACTAAGGGATATAATATGCACATAACATCTGTCTAAGAGAATGACAACTTGAAATAAAACTATATACAAACATATCTGACCCAGCATATTGTAGTAGGTCTATTTCCCTCTTATTGGGGAGGAAGCGTTAGCCCAGCAGTGGGACGTGTATGAGTTGAGATGACGACGAATTAGATTAAAAAGTTATAGTGTATAAAATAAAGTCGTGTTAAGTTATATATAAGTTAAGTTATATATATAAAAGAAAGTCGTGTTAGTTACACTATTTATAACTCAAGAACGGCAGTACTATAGACAAACTATATTTTCGGCAATTTAAAAAAACATTTTTACCAAATAAATTATGGCGGTACGGTTTTATTTCGAGTTTTCTTCTCTTGCATAAAAGATATATGCTTATCCCTTGGTTGTATTTTACGACATCCACAGGCAAGATAGGAATGGTGAATTGTATTCTTACTCCGTCACCACACGGATACACGTTGCTATAAATCCTTACTAATATTATAAATGCGAAAATAGCTCTGTCAGTCTGTCTGTTACGCTTTCACGTCTAAACTACTGAACCGATTTTGATGAAATTTGGTACAGAGATGGTCTAATGCTTGAGAAAAGACATAGGCTTTTTCTCGCGACAAAATTAGTATAAAGGGTTGAAATAGGGGATGACATTTTGTATGGTAATTCGTCATTTTCGATGATAGAACCATGAATCTTTGTATTGAGGCACTTGATAAGTATTCGTTCTAGCATTTTGAAAATTTCACTTACATAGGGTTAAAATTCAACCCCTTTTTTTTTTTTTTTGTGGGTGGGCCGCGGTCGTCGCGCCTCCGCACCACTCCGTCCGGGGCGACAGAGGGGCTTAAGCACGCAACTCCCGCGACCCACCCGAAAACCACGTCGCCTTCGTCGTTGGGCCGACCACTGGAGCAGCGTTAACTTGTCGTCAATGGTCGGCCCGACGGAATACCCCCTGTTGGGGTACCCTCCCATCGACCGACGTCCCCCCCTCGGGGAGGACGTCGGTCTTTCCTCACGCGGTCGGCCTCTCGGCGGGTGACGGACTAATCCCCGGTCACGTCACCCGCGGGACAAAAAATTCAACCCCTAAAAGACCAAAAAGCATACAGCTGAAACGACTGGGCCTAAAAACGTATTTTTTTACACGGTCGTTTCTTAGGGTACACGAGCACTAAAAAAGGATTTTTAAAAAATCATCCCCTGGGGTGAAAAGCGTATAGCCGAAACTATTAGGACTAGGAACATGAAACTTTGTATGGGCTTCTCTTTCTTTTGGGGTAAGTGAGCACTAAGAAATTATAATTTGAAATTCAACCCCTAAGAAGATGAAAATGTATAACTGAAATCATTAGCCCAAGAAACATGAAATTTTGTATAGAGTTGTCTTTCTTGGGGAAGGTGTTCACTAAAAAAGAGTATTTTACAATTTACCCCTAAGAAGTGAAAAGCGTATAACCGAAATCACTGAGCATAGGAACGATCCTTGTCCAACATTTTTTTCTTAGTGCTCGCTTACAAAGCACTATGACAGAATTTTTGGCAAGCCCTCTATTTATATCAAACATATCTGAGTTATTCTTCATAATTCCATCAAATAAAGTTACAAAGAAATAAAATATTTTCAAGAAATCTATAATTCGTTAAGTATTAGACTAGTGATCATGCACGACTGGTCTTGTACACAACTCGAGTTAGAACTTTTCTTTAAGACGTAATAACAAACTTGTAGCGCAGGTATGAAATAAACTTATTCAATTGTAACTTGATACTATATTCTGTAACTTAAGGGATCAAGTTTTAAAAGCGCCAGGTGGGTTGTAACGTAATAAAAATGTAAGTAAGTTATTCAAATATAAAATTTGTGTCACTAAATTTATTTGGAAAATTGCAATCACTCCATTAATATTAAAAATTCTTTATTTCAGCTCATGTACGTCCCACTGCTGGGCTTGAGCCTCCATCATAATAGGAAATAAATAGATAAAACTTCAGTGGTCAGACATGTTGATGTGAAATTTCTTTTCGAGTTTTCCTTCTTTTACATAGATATTATATAAATATTGTACCCCTTGGTCGTATTTTACGCTCCCACGGGTAGGATAGGGGTAGTGAATTGTATTCTTACACCGTAACCATTTGGAAATTAAAAGAAAGACCTTTTTATTAATAATAATAAAAAAAAAATTCTAGTGATGGGTGCCGTAATTGCCGTTGCCCCTGGGTGTCGTAATGCGCCTGATGCCGCCCTAGCAGAGGCTGCGGGTGACCAGACCGGGGATTTAGTCCGGACACCAGCGGAGAGGTTAGCCTCGCGATGGCGATTGACGTCCCAGTTGGGGACGTTGACGGGAGAGGGAACTCCCTCGGGGTATTCCATCGGGTCGACCACTGAAGTCAAGGAACTCTGTGCCAGTGGTCGACCCAACGACGAAGGCGACGTGCTATCGGGTGGGTTACGGTTGGGCGTGCTTACGTCCCTTTGTCCCCCCAGATGGAGTGGTGCGAGAAGTGCGCCGACCATAACCGATCCAAAAAAAAAAATGGGTGTCGTAATACATGACTAATGGATTATAAGAGGCATGCAAGGGAAGGAAAATTTGAAATATATCGCAACTAACTTTGATCAGAGATAGAGAAGATAATTTAGCTCTTATTGTGGGGGAGGCTCGAGCCCAACAATGCAACGTATATGAGCTCAGATAAGGATAGTGCGCTGCAATAACAGTATGTTGTAATTACAGTGTGTTGCGATTAAAACGTCTCGCGATAACAGCGTGTCGCGATAACAGCGTGTCACGTTAACAGCCTGTCGCGATAACAGCGTATCGCAATAACAGTGTGTCGCTATAACAGCGTATTACGATAACAGCGTGTCACGTTAACAGCTTGTCGCGATAACAGCGTGTCGCAATAACAGTGTGTCGCTATAACAGCGTATCACGATAACAGCGTGTCGCTATAACAGCGTGTCGCAATAACAGTGTGTCGCGATAACAGCGTGTCGCGATAACAGCGTGTCGCGATAACAGCGTGTCGCGATAACAGCGTGTCGCGATAACAGCGTGTCGCGATAACAGTGTGTTATAATAAATGTGTTGTTATAACAAATTCTTATTCAATTTTTTTTTTTTTTTTTTTTTTTTATTGCAAACGGTGGCAAACGAGCAAACAGTACACCTGGTGGTAAGTGTTGCTGCCGCTCATGGACCTTTACAAGGCCGTTGCCTACCGCGAAGAAAGCGAAGGGAGTATGAATGCGTGCATTAAGGCTCGGTGATACCAAGGGCACCACCAAAACCCTCCACACGCAATCATCCTCAGAAAGTTGGGCTTCCGGCTCTCTCGCTCACCGAACGAAGCGCAGTAACAAATTGCTACTACTCAGACGTCGATTTTCTGCGAGAGCATGGTACTGCCCCGGACGGACCGGCCCGCGGCTGTAGACAGATAACTGTCGACAGTGTGGTCCTACCACTCCTACAGTGGTATTATCATTGAAGTACATCATTTTAAAACATTTTTACTATTGCAGACGGTGGCCATCGAGCAAACAGTACACCTGATAGTAAATGTTGCTGTCGCTCATGGACCTTCCCAAGGCCGATTCACACTCCCTGCTCTTTCTTCGTGTGGATCAGGATCCACCACACGCAAACACCCTCAGACAGTTGGACCAAAAAAATAATAATTTTAAATACAAATCGGATAGCTTAATATTATAACAATAACAGAATAATAAATGGAACGGCTAATTTTACATTACTACTAGGTAAGAATACAATTTACCACACCTTAAATTACCCGCAATTATCGTAAATAACACTTAAATAGCTATAACATCTACGCAAGGAAACCTCGAAACCGCGGGTGACTGGACCGGGGAATTAGTCTGTCACCCGCCGAGAGGCCGACCGTGCGAGGAAAGACCGACGTCCTCCCCGAGGGAGGACGTCGGTCGAGGAGAGGGTACTCCTCAAGGTGTATTCCGTCGGACCAACCTCTGACGTCAAGTCACCCTGCTCTGGTGGTCGGTCCAACGACGAAAACGACGTGTCACGGGTGGGTTACGGGTATGCGTGCCGCCCCGGACAGAGTGGTGCGAGGAGTGCGCCGACCGGAACCCACCCCCAGAAAAAAAAGGGAAACCTTGAAATTAAATACTGTACGAAACCATTTGATCAGCGTGGTATAGCAGGTCAAATGGCCTCCTATCGCGGAGGAGGTTCGAGCCTATTTTTTTTTTGGGTGGGCTATGGTCAGCACCCATGCCGTCTGTTCCGTCCGGGGCTGAGAAAAAGCGGCGCCCAGCCCCATTACTCATCGTATACCCTCACCTTCGTCACTGAGCCGGCTTCTTGTACCGAGTTCCTTATGCAGCAAGCGGTTTGAGTATTGCATTGCATCTAAAAGAAAATGGAACAATAAATAATAATTACATTTAAGACGACATTAAATATCTCATCCTCCATTTCTCTTCCAGATCACGTACATATTATTGACGTAAAGCTTTAAGGTGTCAAGGCTCGCCTTTATAATACCCCTTTGCTACAGCCAATGACGAGACTTGACGAGGGACTCCAAACACCATTGATCTTGTATGTAATTATAACTGCAAGTAATTATCCTTTTGACATAGAGACGCGAGATCAGAGGCAATGGTGCATCTTATTACCAAGGAATCTTAATAACATTGGCCAGCACTTCCCGTTCCTGAGTATATTTTTAAAGATTATAAAGAATAAAATATCAATCCTTTTCATATTGTGATCTTGCCTGTGAGTATAGTAAAAGACGAGTAAGAGATATAATATGCATATAACATCTAAGTCAGAGAAAGAAAACTCGAAACAAAACCCACCAACCTGTCAATTTCCCTCCTACTGTGGAGGAGGCTCGAGCCCAACAGTGCGTATATGAGCTGAAATGATGACGATGATGATGATGATCTAAATAAAAGTTTTTTTTCCGTGAGGTGACAGAGTAAGAATACAATTCACCACCTCCACTACCGGGCATAAGATTCCGTGGATTTCGTAAAAGATCACTAAGTAGGGACGCGAAAAAAGTATCGATACTTTTAGGTATCGAGTACTTTTCTTTCGATACCGATATTTTTGTACTCGATACTTTACTTTCAATACTTTTACTCAATGAGTACTTTTTGGCAGGTATCGTATCGAATAAAGAGTAGTGAGTATCCATGTTAAACTTGACCTTATAGGTGCCATTCCAACCTCGGCTGCAGGCTGCGGACGCAGGTAGCACACGCATGACACGCAGCCGCTGCCTGCATTCGCAGCCGGTAGTGATTCCGAGGCTGGCTGCACATGCTGCGGTAGGCTGCGTCTAATTCCTTCCAGACAGTATCTTAGCCACATTATTCTTATATTTCATGTGGCTTGTATCAAAAAGAACAGGATATTTGATTACAAGATTACTTAACTGGTCTTCTTCAACCTCCGAAAATCTGTTTTTTTTTTAAATAAGTGTTGATGCTAAATCTAAATATCGAGAGCCGATAAAAATTCTATCCAATATAAGTGCTAATTTGATTGCAAATTAAGTTTGGTGAGATTGGCTCAGAGAAGTGACTACTTGGGACTTGTCTTAACAGATTGGAGTGACGTAACTACGTGCGCATCGACTTGCAGCCGCAGCACTACTGGTCTGCGATCGACTGCGGCTGCAAGTCACAGCACCACTTGCAGCCGAGGCTCGGCAGCACGTGCAGCCGCAGCCGCGTTCGGAATGGTTTTCACAGATATCCATACTACTACGTAGAAAACCAGTCGTGCAGCCACAGCCGGCTTCGTGCAACCGCTGCATGTGCTGCTTGCAGCCGCAGCCTACAGCCGAGGTTGGAATGGCACCTTTAAGCGTATATTCATGATAACGCTATATAGTTCAATCGTAATGAACCTTCTAAAATGTGGCTCGCAATATTTCAATGCGTTCACAGATGGTCAAAATTCCTAATAAAGAAAAGTTCATTACGACAGATGCCAAGAAAAGTACTTAGTACTCGATACTTTAAAGTATCGATACCTTTCTTTCGATACTTTATTGAGTACGATACTTTTTCTTCAATAATACTTATGAGTACAGTATCGATACTTTCTGTTCGATATCGTGTCTCTACCTCTAAGAGATATAATACCAAGCACAGAGCTAGTATTTTAAAAAGACTTTAGTCACAGTCAACCGAAAATCAGTCAAGCGCGAGTCAGCGTGTGAATTGCTTATGATCGATAGAATAGTCATCATCATCATCATCACAGTTTACATACACTCTTCCACAATGAGAGGGAAATTAACTTACCACACCACGCTGGTCAGACGTGTTAGTATAGGGTTTTATTTCGAGTTTATCTTCTCTTGCATAGACATTATATGCATATTACATCAATTAATTGTCTTTTACGACATCCACGGGCAAGATAAGGCGTGGTGATTTGTATTCTTATTCCGTCACAACACGAAGAATATTTGTCTCTTAAATTATATAATACTAGCAACCCGTACTCGCTTCATTTCGGTTTCAGCCGCCTTATCCGCGTAGTTTCCATTCCCGTGGGAATACCGGTATAAAATATAGCCTATATTACTCAAAGTGAATGTAGCTTCCCAATGGTGAAAGAATTTTTAAAATCGCCGCAGTAGTTTTTGACTTTATTCATTACTAGAAACCCGCCCTCGCTTCGCTTCGGTTTCTATCGCCTTATCCCCGTAGTTCCCGTTCCCGTGGGAATAACGGCATAAGATATAGTCTAGTTTACTCCCTGATATTATAGCTTTCCATTGGTGAAAGAATTTTTTAAATCGGTCCAGCCGTTTTGAAGATTACCCGGAACAAACAGACAGACAGAGAAAAAAAATATAAAGTGATTTTTAGGCATATGTATAGTGCAAATAACCATGTGGGCATGAAAAGGGCCTATTATTTTGACATTACAGACACTGCAATTTTATTTATTGGTGTAGACAAACATACACACACACACACAAAAATAAAATTTTTTCCTCTTTATAATATTAGTGTATATGTTCGTAAAATCACTCGCAATACAAGAATTGTTTCCTTAAGGGATCTCTTATCAATACCAATAAATAAAATTGGAGTGTCTGTTTGTAATGTCAAAATAATAGGCTTTTTTCATGCTCTCACGGTTATTTGCACGACACCTATGCCTAAAATACAGATTAAAAAATTTTTGTCTGTCTGTTTGTTCCGGGTAATCTTCAAAACGGCTGAACCGATTTCAAAAATTCTTTCACCAATGGAAAGCTATATTTTGTCCCGGTCTTCCCACGGGAACAGGAACTACGCGGGTAAAACAACTAAAACCGAAGCGAAGCGAGGGCGGGTTGCTAGTAAAATATATAATAATAAAATGTTTTTCTTTAATTTATAACATTTTTCATATACGTCAAACAATTACCCAGTCGAATGTTACCAATGTATAAACAGTGAAACCAATTTAAAAGTTCGCTAACCTAAAACGTCGGTCGTGTGTTTACAGAGAAAATATTTACCAAAGCGTTATCTCGTATTTAAAAAACAAATTACATCAAATTGTTTGCTTATAAAATATAAGGATGTCATAATTATTAATTAGCTGTTTTTAGTTGAAACGAGAAACATTATTAATATTAAAGTCCACGTGTATTTCATTAAAGGTTGTCAGTGAGAAGCAAGAAAATATATTTTTATAAAATACTAGCAACCTGTCCTCGCTTCGCTTCCATTTCAGTCCCCTTACCCGCGTAATTCCCAATCCCATGAGAATACCGGGCTAAAATATAGCCTCTCTGATATTACAGCTTTCCATTGGTGAAAGAATTTTTGAAATCGGTCCAGTAATTTCGGAGCCTATTCAATACAAACAAACAAATATTTTCTCTTTATAATCTTTATTATATATAAATTTCTTGTGTACGTGTGTATGTCACTGAACTCCTCCTAAACGTGTAACATGTGTTCAAGGGGATTCAAGAATGGTTTAGATCCACGATTGGACCCGGTAGGTGGCGCTTTGTTTAAACAGAACAATGTCAATTGGGTCAGCTAGTATTAGTATAGATTTTCTCTTCATCATCATCATCTCAGCCCATATACGTCCCACTGTTGTGCTCGGGCCTCCTCCATAATGGAAGGGTGATTGACCTACTATACCACGCTGGTTAGAGGTGTTGGTATAGGGTTTTATTTCGAGTTTTCCTTCTCTCGCATAGATATTATCTGCATATCATATCCTTCAGTCGTCTTTTAAAACACCCCTGAGCAAGAGGGGGGAAGGAGGGTGATGAATTGTATTCTTACTCCGTCACCACACGGCGAAAAAAATCACAAAGTCTTTATTTCTCAGTGCGGGATGAAGTTTTGAGAACAAATGTTGTAATAAAAAGAACACGTTGCCTTACTATGCCATAACATCACTCAAGCACAAAAAGGGAAATTGGCCTACTATACCACGCTGGTCAGACGTGTTGGCATAGGGTTTTGTTTCAAGTTTTCCTTCTCTTGCATTGATGTTATATGCATATAATATCCCTTAGTCGTCTTTTACGACACCCACGGGCAAGAGAGGGAGTGGTGAAGGAGTGGTGGTGGAGTGGTTCTTACTCCGTCACCACACGGAAATGATTATAAAAAATATTTTATTAATGAAGTAATTGGGAGAATAGTAAAAAGATGATGATAATTATTTATTTATTTTTCGTCATTAGAAAATAAAATTATATTTAAAATGGTGTATTATAGATTAAAATTGTACGAGATATTTTAGAATAACAAAACATTTTCGAGAAATATTAATATAGATAAATTGAGGAAAATTACGGTATATTTATTTTAAGCGTTTTATTTTGACAAGAATATATTTTGAAGCGGGCAAAGACCATCTATTGGAGTACTGTTCGTGATGTCTTAATATTTACTTAACGGTCCGAAGAAAAGTAATCAACTCATTTTGGGACGAATCTTGTGGTCAAGTAACACATTGAGCTATTTTGTATTAAAATAATCACTATAATTAAAGATTTCTGACGTTTACGCGAGTATTTTAAATAAAACATTGTAAATAAAACTACGATTTTATTGTTTGTATTTGATTTTGATTGCCTGACGTTTCGAACACTGTAACGTTCATAATCATGGGCGGACTAAGATGGCTAACGTCTAAAAAGTCATTGTTATTACAGATATTTATAATTTTCTACCGACTACGAAAAAATAGTTTAAAATTTTGACCCATACCTATTTTTGATATAAATTTATTGCCAGTACAAGAAGAAAATGATTCTATATGAAAATTATTTCACTATGACTTGTTATACGTCAGACATCTTAGTCCGCCCGTGACCAAGAACGTAAAGTGTTCAAAACGTCGGGCATACAAAAATCAAATACAAACGTGATAAAATCCGTAGTTTTATTTACACTATAATCAAAGAAAGAAATAATACATATTTACGCTATTTACTAGATTACCTGTGGTGATGGAGTTAGAATACCATTACCAGCCTATCTTACCTGCGGAGGTCGTATAAGATTTTTTTTAATGACATCACCCTACACTAAGGAAATAATCTTTGTATTGCGAGGCACTTAATAAACATTTAACTAACAGGCAAAAATTACATCCAGGCTCAGAACAACAATTTGTTGATCGCACAAAGTGTTTACCTATTTTTCTTTTTTTTAGGGGTGGGTCATGGTCACGTCGCCTTCGTCGTTGGGCGGACAACCGGTGCAGAGTAACTTGTCTTCAGTGGCCGGCCGGACGGAATACACGGGACGTCGGTCGCCGTCGCGCGGTCAGCCTCTCTGGTGACGGACTAATTCCCCGGTTCAGTGACCCGCGGCCTCGGCTAGGGCGGCATTAGGCGCAGATACAGTGTATTTACATGTGTAGGATTCGAACCCGCGACACTGGCACGGTAGGTCGGCACTCTAACCACTACGTCTTCTGTGCGTTTTAGGTGAAAGGAACATCGTAAACAAACAAATTAGTGAGTATTCAACCGTTGTTTTAGATTTTCGGCAATAAGATTATGATAACTTTTGTTTCAAGGTTTCATTTTAAAAAGGTCTAATCGTAAATAGTTTACTTATTTACTGAAGCTTTAATCGAGTAATGTTATATAAGGAAAATTCAAATAATCATGACTTAACTTTGGTTTTTTTTTCTGTCATAATATTGGAGTTTTATACCGAAGGAATATATTGAAAGGTATCGTTAAGTTCCGTGTAATAACAGAAGAAAAATGTAATTCACTATATATATATATTGCCATCGGTTGTTGTAAATGAAGTAAAGACTCAAATTTTGTTGGAAAATTGTATTTATACAATAACATTATGATTTTAATTGTAAATTTCTACAAGCTTTCTTATGAGCGGCGTTAGCGTGTCGTCAAATCACAGAGTAGAAATCGTCCCAGGTTAATATTCGAGTTTACATGCATACATTAGAGTGAATGGGGAATGAATCCATACAATATTAAACGCCAGTACACATGTATTTAGATACGTATAGGAACTTAAAATACATTATTATAAAAATTAACAAAATGCCGTGCGGTGTGTCCGTGTGGTGACGGAGTAAGAATACAATTCACCACTCCTTCTCTTGCCCGTGGGTGTTGTAAAAGACGATTAAGAGATTAAATATGCATGTAGTATCTGTGTAAGAGATGAAACCTTGAAATAATACCCAATACCAACAAGTCTGACTAGCGTTGTTAGAATAGATCAATTTCTCTTTTATTGTAGAGGAGGCTCAAGCCCAACAGTGGGACATATATAGACTGAGATGATGAAGGGATTTCATCATCATCATCATCGCAGCCCACATATATCCCACTGTTGGGCTCGGGCCTCCTCCACAATGGGAGGGAATTTGACCCACTATACCATACTGGTCAGACATGTTGGTATAGGGTTTCATTTCGAGTTTTCCTTCTCTTACACAGATCTTATGTGCATATTATATCCCTTAGTCGTCTTGTACGACATCCACGGGCAAGATAGGGAGTGGTAAATTGTATTCTTACTCCGTCACCACAAGGATAAAGGGTATGAATGATGAAGGGATTTAAGCTGATAAAATCAATAGAATAGAAAAAAAAACTTAAAATAAAACCTTATGTCAATTCGTTTAGCTATCGTGGAATTGTAGGTATCCCCTTTCCTTATGGGGAAAGTCCGTACAGTCACATATGCTACACTCTTTCCTTCATTCAACTCTCACTTATAAGGCATAATTCACCTTGATAAAATGGTTCATTAATGCGCTGTTTTTTTGCCTCTGGATCAGGTTGCCCCAGCAACTCACAAGCGTTATTAGCATTATTCATTTTACACGATCCAATACAAATTTTTCGTTAATTTTAAGGTTAAATAGGTTATGGTGTCTTTTTTATTTAAAACTAATTGATTTACCCACTGTTAACATTTAGCATTGAAACAATTAATTCAGTTTTCACTATAATTGTGCCCATTGAATTCCAAAAGGCTTGAACTTTAGGAAGTTCCGGTTAACGCTTTTAATTGCTTTGGGAGCAACAACAAATTTAATTATAAATTATGAAGGAAGGAGTGGGATAGTGGAATACTATTTCTATGATAAACTAACGCAGCTGACAAACTTTATCTTGCTCGGAATACGAATCGTCACGTTAAATATAATATTTTGTAATGTTGTCAATTATCATTCATCTCAGCCCACTATTGGGCTTAGGCCTCTTCCACAATTGAAGGGAAATTGACCAACCTTACCACGCTGGTCAGACGTGTCGGCATAGCGTGTATCTGTAGGTTAATTTTGAGATTCAACAAATTCTTAATAATGTTTTATTTCATCATTAATCAAGCGATAATTAAAAATTTTAGGTTATGTTACACATATTTCAAATAGCTTTGAAAAGAGTTGCGTACCGCGAGAAACAAATCCGAGACATTTTAAGAACTATTCCGATCGGAATATTGTAAGTTATGAAATGAAGAATTTGCGTACGATTAAAGCGACCGTATTAAAGATAATTTAAATGTAAAAATACCGTTACAAAATTGAGTGAATGAAAAAAATTAACTAAGAACTCCCGCAGACCTGCAATTATGACGTCTTCCCCGAGGGGGGAGAAGGCGGTCGATGGGAGGGTACCCCAAGTAGGGAGTATTCCGTCAGGCCGACCATTCATGACAAGTAACCCTGCTCCGGTGGTCGGCCCAAGGACGAAGGCGACGTGCATCGTGGGTGGGTTGCGGGTGTGCGTGCTTACGCCCCTCTGTCGCCGTTGTTGGCCGACTATTGCAAGACTAAATTTCTTACTTTCACAATTTAATCGGCTAACTAAATTGTAATGATTATTAGACGTAAATCTAATTTAATTTAGTGACTGATGGTGTTGCTAACGTGGTGATGTGTACCTGAAAGTTTAGAAAAAGATCGCTCGTACTGCTGTATTAATAAAAAGAAAACTAACTAATCGACGTCTGAGTAGCAGCAATTTGTTACTGCGCTTCGTTCGGTGAGCGAGAGAGCCGGAAGCCCAACTTTCTGAGGGTGTTTGCGTGTGGAGGATTTTGGTAGTGCCTTTGGTATCAGCGAGCCTCAATGCACGCATTCACACTCCCTTCACTTTCTTCGCGGTAGGCAGCGGCCTTGTAAAGGTCCATGAGCGGCAGCAACACTTACCATGAGGTGTACTTTTTGCTCGTTTGCCACTGCTTGCAATAAAAAAAAAAAACTAAGAACATTTTGGATCCAAGGTTCATCTTTTAATAAGTAATATTTATACGTATCTACTACTACTTTATCTACTTTTTATCTATCATTATCGCAGCCCACATACGTCCCACAATCGGAGGTAATTTGACCTACTATACCATGCTGGTCAGACATGTTGGTATAGGGTTTCATTTCGAGTTTTCCTTCTCTTGCATAGATGTTATGTGCATATTATATTCCTTAGTCAACTTTTACGATATGTTCACGGGTGCGATAGTGAGTGATGAATTGTATTCTTACTTCATCACCCCACGGAATATTATCATCATATATCGTCTACGTTTATATGTATAATTATTTTATAAGTAACTAGCAGTGCCAGCGACTTCGTCCGCTTGGAATAGTGACTTTGGGGTGTATAGTGGCTTTCAGGATTTATTTATTTATTTTAAAATATCTGTGGCCAAATGTTGAGAACCTTCAACACTTGATGCCCATTGTCCCGTTATCGGTGATTCAACTGATAACGGTTGTTATCGGTGACTCAACTGATAACGGTTGCCATCGGTGACTCAACTCATAACAGTTGTTATCAGTGACTCATCTGATAACGGTTGTCATCGGTGACTCAACTGATAACGGTTGTCATTGGTGACTCAACTCATAATGGTTGTTATCGGTGACTCAACTGATAACGGTTGTCATCGGTGACTCAACTGATAACGGTTGTCATTGGTGACTCAACTGATAACGGTTGTCATCGGTGACTCAACTGATAACGGTTGTCATTGGTGACTCAACTCATAACGGTTGTTATCGATGAATCAACTGATAACGGTTGTCATCGGTGACTCAACTGATTACGGTTGTCATCGGTGACTCAACTGATAACGGTTGTCATTGGTGACTCAACTCATAACGGTTGTTATCGATGAATCAACTGATAACGGTTGTCATCGGTGACTCAATTTATAACGGTTGTTATTAGTGACTCATCTGAAAACGGTTGCTATCAGTGACTCAACTGATAGCGGTTGTTATCGGTGACTCAACTGATAACGATTGTTATCGGTGACGCAACTGATAACGTTTATTATCCGTGACTCAATTGATACCGGTTGTTATCGTTGACTCAACTGATAACGGTTGTCATCGATGACTCAACTTATAACAGTTGTTATCTGTGACTCATCTGATAACGGTTGTTATCGGTGACTCAACTGATAACGATTGTCATTGGTGACTTAAGTCATAACGGTTGTTATCGGTGACTCAACTGATGACGGTTGTTATTGGTGACTCAAATGATAACGGTTGTTATCGGTGACTCAACTAATGACAGTTGTTATCGGTGACTCAAATGATAACGGTTGTTATCGGTGACTCAACTGATAACGTTTGTTATCGGTGACACAACTCATAACGGTTGTTATCGGTGAATCTACTGATAACGGTTGTTATCAGTGACTCAACTGATAGCTGTTGTTATCGATGACTCCACTGATAACTATTATTGTCGGTGACGCAATTGATAATGTTTGTTATCGGTGACTCAATTGATAACGGTTGTCATCGGTGACTAGATTTATAACGGTTGTTATCAGTGACTCATCTGAAAACGGTTGCTATCAGTGACTCAACTAATAGCGGTTTTTATTGGTGACTCAACTGATCACGATTGTTATCGGTGACGCAAATGATAACGTTTGTTATCAGTGACTCATCTGATAACGGTTGTTATCGATGACTCAACTCTTAACGATTGTTGTCGGTGACGCAACTAATACGTTTGTTATCAGTGACTCATCTGATAACGCTTGTTATCGGTGACTCAACTGATAACGGTTGTCATTGGAGACTCAACTCTTAACGGTTGTTATTGATGACTCAACTCTTAACGATTGTTATCGGTGACACAACTGATAACGTTTGTAATCAGTGACTCATCTGATAACGGTTGTTATCGGTGACTCAAGTGATAACGTTTGTTTTCGGTGACTCAACTCATAACGGTTGTTATCGGTGAATCTACTGATGACGGTTATTATCAATGACTCAACTGATAACGATTGTTATCGGTGAATCTACTGATGACGGTTGTTATCAGTGACTCAACTGAAAACGGTTGCTATCAGTGACTCACTGATCATCATTTGCTTGCCCTTATCCCACGCTAAGTGGGGTCGGCACAACATGTACTTACCTTCCATAACCTCCTATCGGCCGTCATATCTGTACTCACCCTTTTCATACGCATGTCCTCATTCACACAGTCTATCCATCTCTTTTTGGGTCGCCCACGCTTCTTTCGTCCATCCACATTCATATCGATAACCCGCCTTATCACATGGCTTTCATCCCTCCTCATCGCATGTCCATACCAAGACAACCTCGCACTCCTAATCTTCTCTATCACTGGTGCTACTTTCATGCTTCTGCATTCTTTCATTTCTGCAACTGATAACGATTGTTATCGGTGACTCAACTAATAACGGTTGTCATCGATGACTCAACTTATAACGGCTGTTATCAGTGACTCATCTGATAACGGTTGTTATTGGTGACTCAACCCATAATGGTTGTTATCGATGAATCAACTGATAACGATTGGTATCGATGACGCAACTGATAACATTTGTTATCGGTGACTCAACTGATAACGTTTGTTACCGGTGACTCAACTCATAACGGTTGTTATCGGTGAATCTAGTGATAACGGTTGTTATCAGTGACTCAATTGATAATTGTTGTTATCGGTGACTCAAATGATAACGGTTGTCATCGGTGACTCAACTTATAACGGTTGTTATCAGTGACTCATCTGAAAACGGTTGCTATCAGTGACTCAACTGATAGCGGTTGTTATCGGTGACTCAAGTGATAACGATTGTTATCGGTGATGCAACTGATAACGTTTGTTATCGGTGACTCAATTGATAATGGTTGTTATCATTGATTCAACTGATAACGGTTGTCATCGGTGACTCAATTTATAACGGTTGTTATCAGTGACTCATCTGAAAACGGTTGCTATCAGTGACTCAACTGATAGCGTTTGTTATCGGTGACTCAACTGATAACGATTGTTATCGGTGACTCAACTGATAACGGTGGACATCGGTGACTCAACTGATAACGGTTGTTATCAGTGACTCATCTGATAACGGTTGTCATTGGTGACTCAAACTATAACGGTTGTTATCGGTGAACCAACTGATAACTATTGATATCGGTGACGCAACTGATAACGTTTGTTATCAGTGACTCATCTGATAACGGTTGTTATCGGTGACTCAACTGATAACGGTTGTCATTGGTGACTCAACTTGTAACGATTGTTATCGGTGACGCAACTGATAACGTTTGTTAACGGTGACTCAATTGATAATGGTTGTTATCGGTGATATCTGATGTTTACGCGAGCACTACACATTGTAAATAAAACTTCTTTTACGGATTATATCGCGTTTGTATTTGATTTATGATTGCCCGACGTTTCGAACACTTTGCAGCATTCATAGTCACGGGCGGACTAAGGTGTCTCACGTCCAACAAGTAATCGTTATTACAGACATTTACAATTATCTACGTCCAATAGTAAGTCAGATAGACACGCCGACTTACAAGTTAGCCCAGATGGTCGCAAAAGTCCTCTCACAACTCCGGGGACACACTAGTGCATTTGTAAAAGACTCATACCATTTTGTCAGTGAAATCAAAGATCTACATCTCGCTGACAATGAAACTATGGTCAGTTTTGATGTCACATCACTTTTCACATGTTTACCTGTAGAGGAATGCATTAAAACTGTAACTAAGAAGCTATCAGACAATAATATGCCACCGGAATATGCTGAACTATTACGTCAGTGCCTAACAACTGGATATTTATTGTGGAATGATGAATTCTACAAGCAAGTAGATGGAGTGGCTATGGGCTCGCCTGTCTCCCCTGTTGTCGCTGACATTTTCATGGAGGACTTCGAGGAGCTGGCCTTATCAAGCTCACCTGTCACACCAAGGTTCTATAAGCGGTACGTAGATGACACTTTCACAATACTACCAACAGACAAAATAACCATATTCCTAAACCATCTTAACTCCATCAATCCAAAAATTCAATTTACTATGGAACTGGAGTCAAATAACTCATTAGCTTTCTTAGATATTTTGGTTATCCGTAAACCCAATAACACCTTGAGTCATACAGTGTATCGTAAGGCAACACATACTGACAGATATCTGAACGGAGATTCTCATCATCCCCCTTCACAGTTAGCTACCGTGTCTAAATCTTTGTTGCAGAGAGCACGAGGAATCTGTGACGAGGAGCACCTGGCTGGGGAGCTGCAGCATGTCAAGCAGGTTCTACGTGCAAACAAGCTGCAAGTTCCACGCCCCCGTCGCAGAGACCGTGTGAAACCACCCACAGTTGAGCGCCTCCCTGCAGTACTACCTTATGTGAAAGGAGTCACTGACAAGATTGGCTATATCCTGAAACGGGCTTCCATAAAAACTTATTTTAAGCCACTCAAAAGGATAAGTCAGTTCTCACCACCTGTCAAGTGCCAGATCCCTCTACAAGATGCAGGAGTTTATAAACTTGACTGTGACTGTAGTCTCTCTTATATTGGGCAAACAAAGAGATCCATAAGAACTCGGGTCAAAGAACACATAGCTGATGTGAAGCACCGCCGTCACACTAAGTCTGCAGTCTGTGAACATAGTCAGGACCGCTCCCGCCATAACATTAGGTTTGATAAACCTCAAGTCCTCGCAAAGGAACACCGATACCTGCCTAGAATGGTACGCGAGGCTATTGAAATCAAAAAACACAAAAATTTCAATAGAGAGGATGGCTGGGTATTACCATCAAGCTGGGATCCTGTTATAAACATAATTAAAAATAAATCCAAAGAGACCACCACAAGACTGCATGATACTGTGAGCACTTATTGTATGGATTTGATCCACAAGTTAAAGTTAAAGATAATTTTATAAATCAAAAATCTTTTAGTAAGCCGCATCTAAAATTAAAAATCAATATTAATTTAGCATCATGTCCCCTGAGTTTTCTTGCCGGATCTTTCTCAGTGTGGCCGCGTTCCGATCCGGTGGTAGTATATTAGTTTTGTTAGTTTTAAATCAACAAATTGTAATAATAATTGCTACAAATTTAATAATTAATAATTACTAACCATAAACAATATAATTTTTTCATATAGATTCATTTTCTTCTTACACTGGCAATAAATTTGTACTAAAATGTGGGTAACAATTTAATAAATTTATAACTATTTTCTGTATCGGGTAGATAATTGTAAATATCTGTAATAACGATTACTTGTTGGACGTGAGACATCTTAGTCCGCCCGTGACCATGAATGCTGCAAAGTGTTCGAAACGTCGGGCAATCATAAATCAAATACAAACGCGATATAATCCGTAAAAGTAGTTTTATTTACAATGTTATCGGTGACTCAACTGATAACGGTTGTTATCGGTGACTCAACTGATAACGGTCGTCAAATTCAAATTCAATTTATTTATTATGCATAAACCCCGAGAAGGTACTTACATATTGTCAGGTTTACAATTTCCAAAAAGAATATACTACCACCGGATCGGAACGCGACCGCTACTGAGAAGATCTGACAAGAAACTCAGCGGGCTTGTCTATTAATTTTAATTTTTTTTTCTTCTTACTAGATATACAATTGTGTACATACGAGATTTTGTAAGAACTAGCTCCAGTAGGGTTACAAAATCTCGTATGTACACAATTGTATATCTAGTAAGAAGAAAAAAAAATTAAAATTAATAGACAAGCCCGCTGAGTTTCTTGTCAGATCTTCTCAGTAGCGGTCGCGTTCCGATCCGGTGGTAGTATATTCTTTTTGGAAATTGTAAACCTGACAATATGTAAGTACCTTCTCGGGGTTTATGCATAATAAATAAATTGAATTTGAATTTGACGACCGTTATCAGTTGAGTCACCGATAACAACCGTTATCAGTTGAGTCACCGATAACATTGTAAATAAAACTACTTTTACGGATTATATCGCGTTTGTATTTGATTTATGATTGCCCGACGTTTCGAACACTTTGCAGCATTCATGGTCACGGGCGGACTAAGATGTCTCACGTCCAACAAGTAATCGTTATTACAGATATTTACAATTATCTACCCGATACAGAAAATAGTTATAAATTTATTAAATTGTTACCCACATTTTAGTACAAATTTATTGCCAGTGTAAGAAGAAAATGAATCTATATGAAAAAATTATATTGTTTATGGTTAGTAATTATTAATTATTAAATTTGTAGCAATTATTATTACAATTTGTTGATTTAAAACTAACAAAACTAATATACTACCACCGGATCGGAACGCGGCCACACTGAGAAAGATCCGGCAAGAAAACTCAGGGGACATGATGCTAAATTAATATTGATTTTTAATTTTAGATGCGGCTTACTAAAAGATTTTTGATTTATAAAATTATCTTTAACTTTAACTTGTGGATCAAATCCATACAATAAGTGCTCACAGTATCATGCAGTCTTGTGGTGGTCTCTTTGGATTTATTTTTAATTATGTTTATAACAGGATCCCAGCTTGATGGTAATACCCAGCCATCCTCTCTATTGAAATTTTTGTGTTTTTTGATTTCAATAGCCTCGCGTACCATTCTAGGCAGGTATCGGTGTTCCTTTGCGAGGACTTGAGGTTTATCAAACCTAATGTTATGGCGGGAGCGGTCCTGACTATGTTCACAGACTGCAGACTTAGTGTGACGGCGGTGCTTCACATCAGCTATGTGTTCTTTGACCCGAGTTCTTATGGATCTCTTTGTTTGCCCAATATAAGAGAGACTACAGTCACAGTCAAGTTTATAAACTCCTGCATCTTGTAGAGGGATCTGGCACTTGACAGGTGGTGAGAACTGACTTATCCTTTTGAGTGGCTTAAAATAAGTTTTTATGGAAGCCCGTTTCAGGATATAGCCAATCTTGTCAGTGACTCCTTTCACATAAGGTAGTACTGCAGGGAGGCGCTCAACTGTGGGTGGTTTCACACGGTCTCTGCGACGGGGGCGTGGAACTTGCAGCTTGTTTGCACGTAGAACCTGCTTGACATGCTGCAGCTCCCCAGCCAGGTGCTCCTCGTCACAGATTCCTCGTGCTCTCTGCAACAAAGATTTAGACACGGTAGCTAACTGTGAAGGGGGATGATGAGAATCTCCGTTCAGATATCTGTCAGTATGTGTTGCCTTACGATACACTGTATGACTCAAGGTGTTATTGGGTTTACGGATAACCAAAATATCTAAGAAAGCTAATGAGTTATTTGACTCCAGTTCCATAGTAAATTGAATTTTTGGATTGATGGAGTTAAGATGGTTTAGGAATATGGTTATTTTGTCTGTTGGTAGTATTGTGAAAGTGTCATCTACGTACCGCTTATAGAACCTTGGTGTGACAGGTGAGCTTGATAAGGCCAGCTCCTCGAAGTCCTCCATGAAAATGTCAGCGACAACAGGGGAGACAGGCGAGCCCATAGCCACTCCATCTACTTGCTTGTAGAATTCATCATTCCACAATAAATATCCAGTTGTTAGGCACTGACGTAATAGTTCAGCATATTCCGGTGGCATATTATTGTCTGATAGCTTCTTAGTTACAGTTTTAATGCATTCCTCTACAGGTAAACATGTGAAAAGTGATGTGACATCAAAACTGACCATAGTTTCATTGTCAGCGAGATGTAGATCTTTGATTTCACTGACAAAATGGTATGAGTCTTTTACAAATGCACTAGTGTGTCCCCGGAGTTGTGAGAGGACTTTTGCGACCATCTGGGCTAACTTGTAAGTCGGCGTGTCTATCTGACTTACTATTGGACGTAGATAATTGTAAATGTCTGTAATAACGATTACTTGTTGGACGTGAGACACCTTAGTCCGCCCGTGACTATGAATGCTGCAAAGTGTTCGAAACGTCGGGCAATCATAAATCAAATACAAACGCGATATAATCCGTAAAAGAAGTTTTATTTACAATGTGTAGTGCTCGCGTAAACATCAGATATCACCGATATAAGAACCATCCTTGTACTTCAAGGAATATTCTAAAAAAAGAATTAGCGCAATCGGTCCGGCCGTTCCGAATTTATGCGGGTACATACATTTCGCAGATTTATTTTTATATATATAATATTATATAAGATTAATAACACTTTCAGATTTCCTAAAAATAATCTTTTTCAACAAGATCGCCCATCCCTAGAATGAGCCGCGCGGCGTGGTATCTCGCAGAGGCTACCGCCTCCTCGCCCCTGGTGACCGCCTGCCACAGCGCGCAATAATTAATACTTATTTGGTTACAACACTTACATTTTTAATATCGCGATATCTTTTGAATGAAATGTCCGAATTTAATGTTTCAAAAATTTATAGAAAGGTAATGAATCCGTATGGAATATGAAGTAATTTATTTTGATAAAGATTAATACCAAGGTACAAAATAAAGAGTTTTTAAGCGACGACATTTAAATTATTTAGAAAAATTCAAAAAAACACTTATTGTGAGATAACTACAATAGTTAGACATATGGTGTTGTGATATTTTTTGTAGATAATTATATTCTCTACAAGGTTATAGTACATTGCTTTGTTTTATAGTCAATAGTTTTCGCAGCACACGCGATGTAAGGATTTTGTCAGGTCACCTACACCTTGGGTTACATTATTGGACTTTTAGTACGGATCCCTAATTTTTTTGAAATTATAATATAGCGTTTCTGGATAAATGGACTATCCAACACTGAAATAATTTTTCAAATCGGACCAGCGGTTTCTGAGATTAGCGCGTTCAAACAAACAAACTCTTCAGCTTTATAATATTAATAATATAGATGTCTGATGTTCACGCGAAAATTACACATCTATAAATAAAAGAAAGTCGTGTTAGTTACCCTATTTATAACTCGAAAACAGCTGTACTAATTTAGCTAAAAATTAGGGGGGAGGTAACTTAGATCCGGGAGATGGACATAGGATAGTTTTTATCCCATTCGATCGCGTTCCCATGTGACGTAACATAAAACGTCAAGAAGAATACAAGTCACTATAAAACGTGGTATAACAATAACGCATCTGACATATAATAACAAAACGCAAATGACAGTTATAGACTTTTTTAAATATATTTTTAAATTGCCAAAAATAGACTACATCATCATCTTGCTCTTATCCCAATTACTTGGGGTCGACGCAATATGTCATCTATTTTGACATATTGCAAAAAGTTTCGGCAATGACTTTTATGACCGGCCGCCTGCCTGACGTCAACCCTCCTTGGGAATGTAATCGTTGACCCAAATGGTACCAGATGGAGTTGGTCCGGGTCAATCTAGGGCTCTTAGTCGTCTTTTACGACACCCACGAGCAAAGCAAGGGTTGGTAGTGTTCGAAGCCGCTACCACACAGCAAAAATAGACTACATTTTCGGAAATTTAGAAAATATATTTGAAATCAAAAGTTCAGAGGGTGGTCACTATCAGTTGTCTGTCCGTCAACTGATTAGTGCCACCACGAGCGCACGATCCCGGACTGCTCCAGCTGCTGCTGCCGTCTCTCTTTCCTATACCCCATGACAGTAGTATCCTTAACCCATTTTCTTCCTTATTCATCCACCATGTCCCATCCTTTTCCCCATAAACGAGAATTCCCGAGGAGGGTTGGCGTCAGGCGGGCGGCCGGCCATAAAATTAATAGCCGTATCTTTTTTACATCATGGCTTTGAGGTAAAAACATGTTGTGCCGACCCCACTTAGCGTGGGACGAGAGCAGGGAAATGATGATATTTGGAAAAAAAATTATGGCGGTACGAAATTCGCCGTAAGCTAGTCTATACCAATAAATAAAATTGGAGTGTCTGTTTGTAATGTCAAAATAATAGGCTTTTTTCATGCTCACACGGTTATTTGCACGACACCTATGCCTAAAATAGCAATTAAAAAATTTTTGTCTGTCTGTCTGTCTGTTTGTTCCGGGTAATCTTCAAAACGGCTGTACCGATTTCAAAAATTATTTCACCAATGGAAAGCTATAATATCAGGGCGTAAACTAGGCTATATTTTATCCCGGTATTCCCACGGGAACGGGAACTACGCGGGTAAAACGACTATAACCTATAACCGAAGCGAAGCGAGGGCGGGTTGCTAGTTGTATTTAAAACTACTTAACGTATTGTATCGGGTTTGATGTTTGATTGCCCAACGTTTCGAGCACTTTACAGAGTTCATGCACGTCACTTTTATAAATAAGAATATTGCATCAAACATTCCCTATACAATGCTGATCTTTTTTGCACCTAATCTGTTAATTATTCTAATTTTTCATTAGCAATTAGGCGTGAAGTGGATGTCGTCGTGGCTGTTACCCGAGATTCAGACATGGCTAAGTCACTCGTATGCGTGGTGTCTTTTACATTATGCCCTGTAATTGAGCAACTTAATTGCACATTATAATATCTATAACGGCAAAAACACAGCACTGAAGTACACGCCGGGGCCTCGCAGACGCCGCTGCGCACTCGCCCTGATGATGAGCATCGGACATGCTCGAAACCCGGGTCGACGTAATCGATCTCAACACGTGAGTGTTTTTGCCGTTATAGATATTATAATATGGATCAGTCTCACGATAATTTCAATACTAAAACTTAATTGCACAGTCCGTGAGCTTACACATAATAATCGTAATAATAATTAATCGATCGATAGTTGCACAACTTTTTAATTAATGATCATCGGAAAGGCAACTCGATTCTGGTACAATCGATGTTCAATTATTTAGTTCTACGAAATGAATTCTGATGTTTACGCGAGTATTGCACATCCTTACTAATATTATAAATGCGAAAATAAGTTTGTTTGTTTGTTATGCTTTCACGCTTAAACCACCGAACCGATTTCAAAAATTCTTTCACTAATGGAAAGCTATAATATCAAGAAATAACATAGGCTATATTTTATCCCAGTATTCCCACGTGAACGGTAACTACACAGGTAAGACTGAAACCGAAGCGAAGCGAGGGCGGGTTGCTGGTTGTAAATAAAACTACTTTACGGTTTTTATCGCATTCATATATAATTTTTGATTGCCCGACGTTTCGATCACTTTACAGCGTTCATGGTCACGGGTGGATCGATTTAGTTGGATATGATATGCGGTTTGTCGTATATCACTATAATAAACGCTACTATTCAATTGTCTAACTAACAATCGTAAGTCTACAGCGGTTTCAAACAAAGAAAACTCCTGTGGTTTAAAAACCTATATTATGAGCTGAAAGCCGAAGTTAAATACCCGCATTAAGTTTAGTTGCAAACGGAACCTGTTGATTTTCATTCGGTTTATAATATTCAATTCGAGTCAACTTGCTACACTATTTCATACTGCTATTTGCTGGCTTCGATTGTGGAGTTATATTACGCTCGGATGCAAGTTTTAAATATTACCTACTATAATTAATCAACCTCACATCTCATTCACGTCCCACTTGAGCCTCCGCCAAAATTGGATGGAAATAAAACTATATCAAGCTGCTTCATCATCGTTATTTCAGCCCATATACGCCCCACTATTGGGCTTGGGCCTCCTCCACTATAGGACGGAAATTGACCTACGGCTACTACCCTACCTCCACGCGGGTCAGACGTGTTGGTATAGGGTTTTGTTTCGAGTTTTCCTTCTCTTGCACAGATGTCATATGCGTAATATATCCCTTAGTTGTCTTTTACGACACGGATATGAGAGGGGGTAATGAATTGGTTTCTTACTCCGATACCACGCGAAAAATAATTAATTAATGTGTAATACTCGCGCTTAAACATCAGAAATAAGAGTAATGTACCCACTCTTAGATTTTCGTACTCTAAGGGTACAGATGGGCCTAATGGAATCCTAATTTTAAGACTTGCCTATCCGTCTGTCTATTCAGTTGTCTATTAGTACACACGTGAAACCCACATTCTCAATCTTTTTTATTTCCAATTTTTTTTAATACTTTATTCATCTCATCATCTTATCCAACATAAGTCTCGCTGTTGGGCTCGGCCCTCCTCCAATAATAGGAAGGTAATTGAGCTATTATACGACGCTGGTCAGATGGGTTGATAAAGGTTTTATTTCGAGTTTTCCTCCTCTTACACAGATGTTATATGAGCTGAGCGTCGCTGCTGAAACTCCTCCACAACGGAAGGAAAATTGGGTTATTAAAGAGTTTTGTGTCGAGTTTTCAGTCCACGGGCAAGATGGAGGGAGTGATGAACTGTATTTACTCCGTCACCACATGGAATACTTTGATTATTCTTCCGTTATTCTTTTAGATAAATGATGTGACAAGGTGCACTTAGGAAATAATCTTTGTATTCCGGAGAAACCACAAACATATAATTAATGCATCACACAAAATATTGTCTTGTATGTGAATTGAAATCACGATAAGGACCTTTGGCACGATAGGTCGTAATAACAGACTTATTGGCGAATAAATTAATATGAACATTTGTCTTAGAGACAAGGGTAAATAATTGCGGTGAGAGTAGACAAATAACTATGGTGTGATATTGATTCGTCACTGTGAACAGCAAAGAGCAAATATTTTTAAGAGGCATTTTACCATCTCATCTCAACTCAACGTCCCATTGCCAGGTTCAAGACTCAGCTTTAAAAGGGAAATTGACTAATGAACTAAGCCTGTCAGATGTATTGGCATACGGTATTATTTTAAGCAGCCGAGGCCGTGGGTGACCGGGCCGGGAATTTTAGTCCATCACCCGTAGAAAGGCTGACCGCGTGACAGCTACCGGCATCCTGGACGTCGAGAGAAGAGGGTACCACTTAGGGTATTCCGTCGCGCCAACCACGGTGTACAAGGAACTTAGCTCAACGACGAAGGTGACGTGCTATGGTAGGTTATGAGGCCGCGCGCCGCCTGCCGGTGGCGGGTTCTCTGACATAGCCCACCCCTCAATAGGGTTTTATTTCAGGTTTTTCGACTTTTGCATAGATGTTATATTCAGCGATATTATATATCATCATCATCTCAGCCCATGTACATCCCACTGTTGGGCTTGGGCCTCCTCCATAATGGAAGGGTAATTGACCTACTATACCACGCTGGTCAGACGTGTTGGTATAGGGTTTTATTTTGAGTTTTCCTTCTCTCGCATAGATTTTATATGCGTTTTATATCCCTTAGTCGTCTCGTACGATCACCCACGGGTAAGATAGGGGATAGGTCTATATCATTACTTTAGTTATATTTAATGACACTCGTGGGCAAGATAGGGATTAGTGAATTTTAGATACTCTTACTTAGTTACCACACGGAAATTAAGGATTTTTTTTTTTGTGGATGGGCTGCGGTCGGCGCGCCTCCGCACCACTCCGTCCGGGGCGACAGAGAGGCTTAAGCACGTAACTCCCGCAACCCACCCAAAAACCACGTCGCCTTCGTCGTTGGGCCGACCACCAGAGCAGGGTTACTTGACATCAGTGGTCGGTCCGACGGAAAACCCCCTATTGGGGTACCCTACCATCGTCCGGGGCGACAGAGGGGCGTAAGCATGCACACCCGCAACCTACCCGAACACTACGTCGCCTTCGTCGTTGGACCGACCACCGGAGCAGGGTTACTTGTCATCAGTGGTCGGCCCGACGGAATACCCCCATATTTGGAGTACCCTCCCATCGACTGATGTCCCCCCCTCGGGGAGGACGTCGGTCTTTTCTCACGCGGTCGGCCTCTCGGCGGGTGACGGACTAATCCCCGGTCGCGTCACCCACAGCCTCGGCTAGGGCGGCATGAGGCGCAGGTAGTTGCGCCTACGCCGCCCCAGTCACCGGCAGCGGATCTCCTCATCGAGTCTGCGCTCCTCGAGCAGGCGATCCGCCGCCTCCTTCCGCGAGATCACTGTCTCGCAGAAGGCTGCGACCGCGTCCCAATTCCCGACGCTGTCGACCATCGCCCTAGCGATAGCCGGCAGCGTCAGGTCTGCACCGATGATTGCGACGAGTTCACAGCGCTGCACTGCCCAAGCCGCGCAGGCCTCGAGCGTATGGCGCGCCGTGTCCTCGTCGCAATCGCAGTGGTGGCAGGACGGTGTACCCTTCCTCCTAACGACCTTGTGCAGGTATTTGGCGAAGCACCCATGCCCCGTCAAAACCTGCACCAGTCGGAAGGAGAGTACCCCATGCCGCCTTTCCAACCACTCCATCAGCACCGGCCGGAAGGCCTCCATGGTTCGCACCCACGGAAATTAAGGGTTAAAGAGAATCCATACAAATAAATAAAATTGAAGTGTCTGTTTGTAATGTCAAAATAATAGACGTTTTTCATGCTAAGCGAAGCGAGAGCGGGTTGCTAGTTTAATACTATGAAACCCATAAAAATATAAATGTGAAAATCGGAGCCAAGTTCAATAATTATGGTGTAGTTATCGACTTCATCCACAAAAGATTTGAGATGTAAATAGGTGCCAAGTTCTGTAGATTATGCAGACATTTATTTATTAAAAGAACGTAAGAACATTTCTTACATAAATCTATACCAATAAATAAAATTGGAGTGTCTGTTTGTAATGTCAAAATAATAGGCTTTTTTCATGCTCACACGGTTATTTGCACGACAACTATGCCTAAAATAGCAATTAAAAAATTTTTGTCTGTCTGTCTGTCTGTTTGTTCCGGGTAATCTACAAAACGGCTGGATCGATTTCAAAAATTCTTTCACCAATGGAAAGCTATAATATCAGGCCGTAAACTAGGCTATATTTTATCCCGATATTCCCACGGGAACGGGAACTACGCGGGTAATACGACTATAACCTATAACCGAAGCGAAGCGAGGGCGGGTTGCTAGTTAATAATATAATTCCTTATCTTTTTACTACTACAAAACTGTTAGTTATATATAAATATTACTTTTTATATTATAATTATCAAATTAGTAAGTAACTTATGATCTATGGAATCTCAACATTTACTTTGAGCATAATATCTTATTCAAATATGTAAAAAATATTGATATTAAAGTGGCCCCCATAAAAAAGTTAAAATAACCTTTCATGACGGAACTTACACTCCTACGGAGACACGGTTTTAGCTGCTACAATTAAACAAACCGCTAGCTTAAAAAATCTAAAATATATAAATTTTTTAATTTTATATATAAAAAATGCTTTAATTTTTATATATATAAAAGTGCTGTGTGGTAGCGGCTTCGAATACTACCAACCCTTGCTTTGCTCGTGGGTGTCGTAAAAGACGACTAAGAGCCCTAGATTGACCCGGACCAACTCCATCTGGTACCATTTGGGTCAACGATTACATGCCCAAGGAGGGTTGACGTCAGGCAGGCGGCCGGTCATAAAAGTCATTGCCGAAACTTTTTGCAATATGTCAAGACAGATGACATATTGTGTCGACCCCAAGTAATTGTGATAAGAGCAAGATGATGATGATGATGATGATTTTATATGTATAAAAAATCGATGTTTTAAATTTTCCTTGGTATACACATAATTACTTAGAAGGATGCTAAATTTCAACTTTCTAGGTCATCTTGAAGGGCGTTAGGTTTTAATCTATATGTCAATAAGTAAGTCATTAAAATCGGCCAAGTGCGAGTCGGACTCGCGCACGAAGGGTTCCTTACCATTGACTAGGTAAACAAGTGCCTTCCTATTGCCATTATCGATATTGAGCAAAAAAATCAAGTTTGTTGTATAGGAGCCCCTCTTAAATATTTATTTTATTTTAAGTTTTTGTTGTTATAGCGGCAATAGAAATACATCATCTGTGAAAATTTCAACTGTCTAGCTATCACCGTTCTTGATATACAGCCTGGTGACAGACAGACGGACGGACGGACAGCAAAGTCTCAGTAATAGGGTCCCGTTTTTACCCTTTGGGTACGGAACCCTAAAAATTGTGATTTTCGGACATTAATTTCTAAATAACCGTTTAAGTTAAATAAGTGTTTACAAATTTAGAATACTTTCGTATCTAATATTATCAATTGGAACGTGAGTTTGTTTGTTTGTTACGCTTTTACGCCTAAACCGCTAATCCGATTTTAAATAATAAGGAGTGGTAGGACCACACTGTCGACAGTTATCTGACTACAGCCGCGGGCCGGTCCGTCCGGGGCAGTACCACACTCTCGCAGAAAATCGACGTCTGAGTAGTAGCAATTTGTTACTGCGCTTCGTTCGGTGAGCGAGAGAGCCGGAAGCCCAACTTTCTGAGGGTGATTGCGTGTGGAGGGTTTTGGTGGTGCCTTTGGTATCACCGAGCCTCGATGCACGCATTCACACTCTCTTCGCTTTCTTCGCGGTAGGCAGCGGCCTTGTAAAGGTCCATGAGCGGCAGCAACACTTACCATCAGGTGTACTGTTTGCTCGTTTGCCACCGTTTGCAATAAAAAAAAAATATCCCATCACCAATAGGAAAAATGAATACCGAGTAGTATAGACTATATTATATCCCCGTATTCCCACAAGAATAGGAATTACCTGAGGTAAACTATGGAAATGATTGATTTTAAAAACTATTTCACTAATAGAAAGTTATTTTATCAGCGAGCAACATATGCTATATTTTATCTCGATATTCCCACAAACCCCGTCGCACTGCAAGGCTTTTAATATCACCCTAGCCGAGGCCGCGGATGACGTGACCGGGGAATTAGTCCGTCACCCGCCGAGAGGCCGACCGCGTGAGGAAAGACCGACGTCCTCCCCGAGGGGGGGACATCAGTCGATGGGAGGGTACTCCAAATATGGGGGTATTCCGTCGGGCCGACCACTGATGACAAGTAACCCTGCTCCGGTGGTCGGTCCAACGACGAAGGCGACGTGGTGTTCGGGTGGGTTGCGGGTGTGCATGCTTACGCCCCTCTGTCGCCCCGGACGGAGTGGTGCGAGGAGTGCGACGACCGCTGCCCACCCCAAAAAAAAAAATAGACTTTTATCATCACAGCTCATACACATCTCACTACTAGGCTCGAGCCTCTCCCATATTGGGAGAAAAATTAACCTTCTATACCACGTAGGTCAGGCGCTTTGATATAGCATTCCAATTCGAGTTTTCTTTCTCTTGTATATTTTTTTATGCAAAAATTATCCCTTGGTCACCTTTTACAATAACCACGGACAAGATATGGTGAATTATATTCTTACTCCGTCATCACATAGCATAAACTTATAAATAGGGATATGACTTGGAGGGCAAATAATCGATTAATAAAAAATCGATATTTTTCTTTAAAATAAATCGATTATAAAATATGTAATCGATTAATTAAAATTAAATAACCGATTTATAAGTAGGCATGTGAAATAATAATCGACTTTTTGTAATAATCGATTTTAATAATCGATTATCAAAATAATAAAAAAAAGATTTCTTAAATTAAAATTAATCGATTACATATTTTAGTATTTGCTTTTTTGTTTAAAATAAAATCACTGCCAGATTTCCTAAAAAATAATAGAAAATAAAGCTCACATTTCCTAAAAAAAAGGTCATTATAAATAACGGACACAAATTACAACCAAATTCAGGACCCACTTTGAAGATACCACAAATTATTACTCGCTAAGAAAGCATAATATAAATTATTTTGCAATAATTTCACGTCTAGTTAAGCCGTGAAAGCATTACACAGAAATTCAACCGACCATGTTCGAATTTCCCATAACGACAGAGATACAGAAACGATTTATAGTGTATGCTTCATACAGGAAAAAGTGTTTTTCCCGAGGGGAAACATGATCAAATGGCTATATGGTTTTGTGTGGTGAGGGAGTAAGAATACAATCCACAAACCCCTCTGTTACCCTTGAGTGTCATAAAAGATCACTATCTCTTAGTGAACGATACGTAGAAAGCAGGAAGAGAAGGAAAACTCGACACAAAACCCTACATCAACCCAACACAGGAGGGATTCCGTTGTGGGGGAGGTTTAGCAGCGACGACGGCGATGACCACGACGTAATGCTGTGATCGATTCCAAGAAATTTTGCTTTTATTAATTTACCCAATAGACAATGTTCTAGTCAGCTGGTATATTCTAAAAAATATTATCACCCTGTGTATCCACTTAATAAAATAATTTAATAATAACTGCATAATCACGGTTGAAGTCGCCTGAATAGCTAGTTTTACATAAGTACTTATAGTTTTATTCACACAAAACGAACTATTATTATTTCATATGAAAATAAAACGAAGATATAAAAGGTTTGCCGAACGCTTTTAGCTTGAATTTTTATCGTGGACATTGATTCAATCGAATGGAAAATACATTCAGATAATATTAGGATTTGTCCGTAATTTCCGACGAGTTAAATACATGTTACGCATCACTTTCCTTAACTTAAAGTAAATCAAATTAAAATTAAATTATTACGTACAATGTAAATGTTTTCCGTGTGGTGACGGAGAAAAAATACAATTCACCATCCCCTCTCTTGCTCGTGGGAGTCGTAAAAGACGACTAAGGGATATAATATGCATATAACATCCATGCAAGAGAAGAAAAACTCGAAATAAAACCCTATACCAACACGTCTGACTAGCGTGATTATAGCAGGTCAATTTCCCGCCCATTGTAGAAGAGTCTCGAGCCCAACAATGGGACGTATATGAGCTGTCATGATGATGATTATGCATAAATTCCGTGAAGGCTTTACACATTTTACACAAGGCTTTACGCTTTTTAATTTTAACACTTTATATTTATACTACTGAAAAAATCGGGCAAACAATTTCAAAAGATCGTCCGCTACTGAAAAAATTAGGCAAAGAATTTCAGTGGATTTCGTATCGATTTTTAACGGATAACGCGTTACGTAGCGAAGCGGTTTACCCTTTCATAACAAGTTATCACTTCAAAATTAACTAATCACGCAATAACTGAAGAGTCATGTCTTGTAGTTTTACTAATGAATATTAATATGTTTACTGAACAAGTCATTTACGGTACATTAGTTTTGCTTTTAATTAACTTTATATACACCATTTGATATGATTTATTAACTGAACTGAACAAAGTTTATTAATTGATTGTACTGAATATTCAACAAACTTTATTATTTTGTATTTTATAGTTTATTCGATGTTTTGATTGCACAGTGTTTCATATATGGCAGGACTACACTGTCCACAGTCGTCTGTTTACAGCCGCGAACCGGTCTGTCCGAAAGATACCAAACTCTCACAGAATTACGATGTCTAAGTAGTAAAAATTTGTCACTACATTTCGTTCGGTGAGTGAGAGAGCCGAAAGCCTAACTTTCTGAGGGTGTTCGTTTTGGTGACGCCTATCACCGATGATCATTGCACACATTCTCACTATACGCCTATCGTGAAGAAAGTGAAAGGCACGTTCTTCACAATAGGCTTCATCTTTCTTTCTAGAAATTCTGCCTAGAAAAGGTAGGGACCGTTGCGCATGGGAGCGACAAGTATTTGTTCGTTTGCCAGGAATAGAGTCAAATAAGATAGCGTACTGGTTACGTATACTGCCTTATAGAATTATTCTGAATTCATTCCCAACAAGACAATATCCACTGTGCGATTCACAGATCATTGCTCCGAGTCTGAATGTAATTTTTGTATGTTAATTGTATGTTTGTAAAGTGCCTTGTAATAAAAGGATTATATCCTTAGCCATAAAAAAAGAAAGAAAACACACTTTTGATGTAAAAACATCTATCGGCAGGTCTACTTACATGTAAGTCGTCGACTAGGGATGCCGATTTCATAAATCGATACGAAGCAGTGAATCGATTCGGTGAATCGATACTTTACCGTGGAAAATCGTCATTCGATTTTTTTTCTGCCCATTTGATACTTTTTTTTTTTTTTTTTATGGGTGGGCTATGGTATGCGCACGCGCGGTCCAATCCATCCGGGGCGATGAAAGGACGGCGCGCGGGCCCGTAACCCACCCGTACCCACGTCACCTCGTTGTTGGGCCGACCACCGGAGCAGATGTGACTTGTCGTCAGTGGTCGGCCCGACGGAATACCCTTTCGGGTAACGTCACCTCTCGACGTCCTGGGACGTCGGTCGCCGTCGCGCGGTCAGCCTCTCTGCGGGTGACGGACAATTCCCCGGTTCGATCACCCGCGGCCTCGGCTAGGGCGGCATTAGGCGCAGATACTCGCGCCTGCGCCGCCCGAGTCGCCGGCGGCGGAACGTGTCGCCGAATAGGAGCTCTACTCGCACACGATCCGCCGCCTCCTTCCGTGAGATTACGGCCTCACAGAAGGCGGCGACCGCGTCCCAGTTCCTGATGCTGTCGAGCATATCCCTGGCGATGGTCGGCAGCGTCAGGTCAGCACCGATAATCGCGACGAGTTCACGGCGCTCCCCCTCCCACGCAGCACACACCTCGAGCATGTGCTGCGCCGTGTCCTCGTCGCAATTGCAGTGGTGGCAGGACGGTGTGCTCTCCCTCCTGACAATCTTGTGCAGGTACTTCGCGAAGCAACCGTGCCCCGTAAGCACCTGCACCAGTCGGAAGGAAAGCACCCCGTGCGTCCGCTCCAACCACTCCATCAGCACCGGCCGGAAGGCCTCGACGGTCCTGACACCGTACCGAGGACTCTCCAGCCGGACTGCCCAATGGGCAATAACTTCCCGGCGGGCGTCGACCCGCCAGGCGGTGACCTCTTTGATGGAGACCATACCGCCGCGGGCGCGCGTCTCCGACACCCGCCGATAAATGTCGGCGAGCATCTCCGCCTCCAGGTCCCACGGGGGGGTCCAGGTCCCACGGGGGGGTGCCCATTCGATACTAGTGTTCAGTATCTAATTTTAGTGTTTTATACTATACTAGCAACCCGCCCTCGCTTCGCTTCGGTTTCAGTCGTCTTTCCTGTGTACTGCCCTTTCCCGTAGGTATACCGGGATAAAATATAGCCTATGTTACTTCCTGATATTATAGCTTTCCATTGGTGAAAGAATTTTTGAAATCGGTCCAGCCGTTTTGAAGATTACCCGGCACAAACAGACAGATAGACAAAAAATATATAAAGTGTATTTTAGGCATATGTATAGCGTAAATAATCGTGTGAGCATAAAAAAGCCTATTATTTTGACATTATAAACAGACACTTCAATTTTATTTATTGGTATAGATTATAAGATAAATAAGACTTTCAGATTTCCTAAAAAAAAGCTCGTCACAATCCTGAAGAAAGAAGGAGAAAAGCAATAAGACAGTGCCCCCAGTTTTCCTAAAAAAAAAGCTCATCACAATCCCGCCAGAAACATATCTTGTATTGAATTGGAAGTAAATTCGAGAAAATGATTAATAGATCTTTTAAATAAAACTACTTTACGGATTTTATCGCGTTTGTATTTGATTTTTGATTACCCGACGTTTCGAACACTTTACAGCATTCATGATCACGGGTGGACTAAGATGTCTCACGTCCAACAAGTCATTGTTACTGCAGAAAATTTATAATTATCTACCCGATACAGAAATTAGTTATTAAATATTGACCCACATTTTGATACAAAATTTTTTGTGCTGTGTGGTAGCGGCTTCGAATACTACCAACCCTTGCTTTGCTCGTGGGTGTCGTAAAAGATGACTAAGAGCCCTAGATTGACCCGGACCAACTCCATCTGGTACCATTTGGGTCAACGATTACATTCCCAAGGAGGGTTGACGTCAGGCAGGCGGCCGGTCATAAAAGTCATTGCCGAAACTTTTTGTAATATGTCAAGACAGATGACATATTGCGTCGACCCCAAATAATTGGGATAAGAGCAAGATGATGATTTTGATACAAAATTTATTGCCAGTGTAAGAAGAAAATGATTCTATATGAAAAAATTATATTGTTTATGGTTAGTAATAATTAAACATTAAAATTAATAGTAATTATATTTAAAAACTAAGTAATAATCTAGTATACTACCACCGGATCGGAACACGGTCACACTGAGAAAGATCCGGCAAGAAAACTCAGGTAACATGATGCTAAATTAAAGTTAATTTTGAAGGCGGCTTACTTTATGTTACTAAAAGGTTTTAATTTATAAAATTATCTTTAGATTTTTTTGTGAATCGATTCTTTGGACGACGATTCAAATCATTCAAGAATTGATCTTTTTCAGAAAGATCGCCCATCCCTATCATCGATATGGTCACGCGACGTGTTAGTTAGCTTACGCTATATAGGTATATAGCTATGTCAATGACAAAATCACATAAATATAAAAAGGTTTTTTAATTTACAAATTTTATTTCAAGTTCAAAAAATTAATTTGAATATCCAAACATAACAACTGTTTGCCCATAGTTTTACTGATGCTTTGTATTCGTTTTTTAACATAACGGTCTATGGTCAGTCCACCTAGTAGGAGGCCGTCCTACGCTGCATCGTACGATTGTGTAGTATATACAGGCTGTATCAGGTTATGGGACAACTGTTCGAGTATGTTGTAGTTTAACGGTCATAGATCATAATTAGAATGTACATTACACAAAAAACAATATAACATAAAAGTTATAGTGATTTCAAAAAAATGTGTCTAAGAGTCTATGCCTTAAATGTTACGTATTATGTAGGCATGTACAGACAGAATACATGCAGGCATGTAAGGTTCGACAGTATAATTTCATTCATTTATACATTGATGTAACAAATTAACTAGATACACAATCTCATACAAAAGTTCTTTTAAAACTGTCCCAAATTGTATTAGTAATCCTAGTCTAAATAATTATTATACATTAATGAAAATTCAACCTTATGAGCATAATTTATAGTTGTATTCACAATAATAAGTACGATAAGCCATAAATTTTTTACGACCGAAGCTCGTCTCTCATTGGTCATCATAATTCAAATCAAATTCAGTCTTACATGCATGTTTTAAAGTTTATATTACGAGGTGTCAAAAAAGCTATATTAATAATAAAGGTCGCGGTATTATTCGATGAAAATAAAAGGAGATATTAATGTTCTTATTCTACATTGAAAATGATTCCATTGAATTCCATCGTATTATTCTTGCAACGCTGAGTGAAATTTTGAAACGAAAAAATCTAAATCACCATATTCCACCCGATATTTAGTCATATAAACAATAAAAACAAATCAATGAATTGTTTAACTTACTGGAAGTACGAAATCTCATCCTTTTTTAACGTTTTTGACGTATTATTTTTACAATTGTTCAATGAACACTTCGTCATTTCTAACGTTCATACAATAACGCGGTGGACACAAGACTACTTGAAGAGAATGCTAAATTCTTGTTGTGGCGCTCTTTTTATGAGGACGTTTTTGAGACGCTGTTTGTGTATCTTGGGTTTTTTGTTACATCAATGCATTTATACCTAGAATTGCGCAAACGTTTCAATGACATGTAGGTACAACGGCAGGCGGTCATCGCTCATAGGCCGATCAGCTGTTTTAAAGCGAAGTTTGTTTTGCTTATGTGAACGTAATCATTGATTTCTTCAATTTCTAATGAATATTTAACAAAGTATCATTGACTTTATACATTTTAATCAGATTTACACGAAAAAGCGATGACAAAATTGAAAACTTTACATGTCTCTAATTTCTAAACGAATCAATATTTTTCGTTAAAAATTTTTTTATGGGTTCCTACCACTATTGCCTAGCTGGTCAAAAGGGGACCAGTTGCTCCATAACCTGATACACCATGTATTTTAATATTTCCTATTGCCTCCATACCTGAGTTTCAAAGACACCCACGCAAAAATGTTTACAAGCATGCGCAATCCATTCCTTTATAATCATCCTCATCATCATCGCAGCCCACATATGTCCCACTGTTCGGCTCGGGCCTCCTCCACTATAAGAGGGTATTTGATCTACTATATCATGCTCGTCAGATATATTAGTATAGGGTTTCATTTCGAGTTTTCCTTCTCTTGCACAGATATTATGTGCATATTATATTTCTTAGTCGTATTTTACGAAATCTATGGAGAATGTTCAATGCACATTGTACATGCAACGCAGCAAATTCAAAAGTAGAGCATGTCAACATACAAGTAAAACATGTCAACATTCAAATTTGCAAAATTAGCACTGACATGATTAAAGACACTGCGTTATACTTTACACTTACGACACACTAACACAAAATGGTATATGTGTGTATTAGCAATAAGTAGTATATAAGGTGTACATTGTGTAAAATAAATCAGATTTGAATTTATTCATCTCTCATTAACATCCCTCTCACTGTGGCCAAGACACCCTTAGCCGTCAGTTCTGACCAGTCGAGTGAGTCTGCTTGACTGGCAGTGAGAGTTACCAATCCTCCACCCAAACCTCCATCTCACTGTGGCCAAGACACCCTTAGCCGTCAGTTCTGATCAGTCAAGTGAGTCTGTTTGACTGGCAGTGAGAATTACCAATCCTCCACCCAACATCCATCTCACATCTACCTGTCACCTTGGGTAGCGCGGTGCAGGTATCCCATCATATAGGCTAGGAACTTAAGGGCTTTAGGTACATCAAACTATAACCTTAGGTTCTTCTGTCAAACACGGCGTTAGTCCACTAGCCCAGACTACGCCTGTACATTTGATCCTTCGAGAACATTTGGTCCTTCGAGTAAAAAGTAAAGTTTTTTTTTTCCTCCCTCTAACCCCCCCGTAGGTTTGACATAACAGACATACGAATCAGTTAAGAACGGGCTGGTGTACTCAACAAAGCATCAGTTTCGGAATTGACTGAAGGACTTTTACTTACGTACTCTGTCAGAAAGCCTCTCGTTGCGGTTCGGTCACTGGCCTCCCACAAGCGGGACTCACCAGCTGATTGAGAAGTCGCACCTTCAGGGACGTGTTATAGCGAGAGCGCAGGTACGATAAGTATTGACTTAAAACATTAGTAGTAGGGAAGTTAGGGTAGGGCTATTAGGGAAGAAGACAAAAGAAGCACTATGGACATACAAGAAATAAACACAGCAATCAGGAGCCAGGAGGAGGATTATAACGAGATCAGGAGGATAATTACAAACATTAAAAAGGACTCCGTGAGCCGAAGAACACAAAAATACATTGACGAAAAAAGACAAACACTAACTACTATTTTCCAACTGGTGCAAGAGAATCAGTCGAAACTGGAAAAACAAGAGATGTTATCATCTCACAAATATATCACTACAAATTACTTTGGAAATATCCAGAAACAATACAACGAGGGCTTAGCCCACCTACAAAAATATGAAGAAAGACTTCAACTTGTTCAGGCGATATATGAACCTGAAGAACAAAACACAAACGAAGAAGAAGGGAGAGGGAATCCCAAGACGTTTATACAAATGTTCAGGATATCCCAGATGTCAAAAAGGCTAATTCAGGCGAAAGAATCAGTCACTGAAAACAAACCTATATGGCATTTACAAACTACAATAAACAATTTACAAAAACGATGGCAGGATATTGAAGAAACACACATTGAATTATTATTGGAGGAGGATACATCGGGACACCTTTACTTCAAAAATAAATATTTTGAAAACACCCAAATTGAGTTCGATACTACAATGGAGATGCTGGAAGAAAAATTCCATGACAGTTCCAGCGAAAAAATAACCTTAACACAGTCGTCAGGAAAACTACCCCGTATCTCTATTCCAACTTTTACTGGGAGTTATGACTCATGGTATACTTTTCATGATTTATTCAAAAAAATTATTCATGAAGATAAAAATATTTCATTGGTAGAAAAGATGCAATATTTAAAGACAAATGTAAAAGGTGACGCAGCGAAAATTATACGTCATCTAACGATAAGTGAATCGAACTATGAAACCGCATGGAAATTGCTTACGCAACGTTATGAAGACGAACGAATGATATCAATTAAATTCATCGATAACTTATTAGATTTACCCAAGCTAAATGTTGCGAATGCAGCGGGGTTAAGAAACATGCACGATACCATAAAAGAATGTTTGGAATCTTTAAAACATTAAGGGATTGACATTTCAACATGGGACCCTATTTTGGCTAGACTTTTGGCCAGGAAATGGGACCAACAAACTGACTCAAAATACGAGGATCAGTTACAACACCCAAACAAATTGGAATCGTTTGAAGAAATGTTACAGTTTTTAGAAAAAAGATTTAAAAGTTTAAAGTCCTACGATCAACAAAAAATTACGTATAATCACCTCGTGAATCATACAATAAATAAATACCGGGGAACACTCGTACCAATAGCAGAATCATCAAAAAGTAAACATTTCTGGTACTGCAAAAGCACAGAACATAATATAAATAAATGCCCTAGTTTTAAAACCTTGAACGTAACACAACGATATAAGGAAGTCTCAGACAAAGAAATGTGCAAACGCTGCTTAAATCATGATAAGGAAATACGATGCATGAGCGAGTTTTATACAAAATGTGAAATATGTCAACATAAAGGTCATAACACACTATTACACCGAACATTCGATTCAATTAAAAGACAACCAGAGTCTTCTGAGTATACGAAAAAGTTCACTCCTAAACCAACTATGAGTGATAAAAAACAAAACACAACGTTATCGAACTTATCAGCTACCAATTTAGAGACAAAAAATACGGTCTTATTAGCCACAGCGCTATTACAAACCACGTCGTATGATGGAACACCACAATTATTAAGAGTATTGTGTGACCAAGGTTCAGAAGCGTCATTTTGCACGGAAGAAGTAGCACAACTGCTGTCGTATCCAAGACAAAAGGTTCGAGCCGAAATAAAAGGCATTGGAGACAACGAACCTAAGACATCGAAATATACAATTAACATAAACCTACAACCAAGGTACTCTAGTGAGTACAGACTACCTGTAACGCTTATAGTACTACCGAAGCTTACAAACTCGTTACCAAGAAATAACTTACAACAATTACAAGAGTTGGACAATGTTCTATTGGCAGACCCAACGTACAACAAAAAGGGACCTATAGACATAATTTTAGGTGCCCAAGAATATAGTAAAATACTATTACAAGGTTTTAAACGACTACAAGGCGGTATAATCGCTCAAGAAACAGAATTGGGTTGGATTTTATCCGGGTTATATCCGCAAGACACAAACGGTGGCATCAAAGTATTAAGCATGATGACTCGCACCGACGACATACAACAATTAACAAAATTTTGGGAATTAGAAGAAATTCCACGACACTATGCACTCACCAAAGATGATGAGTTGTGTGAAAATTACTATACAAATACTACAATACGAAGTTTCGACGGCACTTATACGGTACGACTGCCGTTTAAGGACGCGAACATAAAATATGGCGAGTCAAGGAAAAAAGCCGTGGCTCGACTATTACAACTAGAACGTCAGTTCGAAAAAAATGAAAATTTACGCCAACAATACAAGGAATTTATGTACGAGTACCTAAATATGGGTCATATGAGAAAAGTACCTAAACCAGAATATTACACAGGAGAGTTTTATATTCCCCACCAAGCGGTAATAAAAGAAGACTCTCTTACAACAAAACTACGAGTGGTATTTGACGCTAGTAGTAAAACAAGTAGTAAAATAAGCCTTAATGAAAATTTACATAAAGGACCACGACTTCAACAAGACTTATCAAACATATTATTACGCTGGAGAACGCATAAGATTGCTTTCATGGCCGACATTATGAAAATGTACCGGTTCATAAAAATAAACCAAGAAGACTATAAATATCAAAGAATTTTATGGAGATTTTCTCCAAAAAAGGCCATTAGTGAATACGAACTAACAACGGTCACTTATGGCACAACAAGCGCGCCTTATCTGGCCGTGAGAACATTACAACAACTAGCATTAGACGAACAAGACAATTACCCTATCGCCAGTAGAGTAACGTTACAGGATTTCTATGTTGACGATATTTTGTCAGGAGAATCCCAGGAAAGCTCCGTCAAGGAATTACAAGAACAATTAATAGCAATGTTAAACAAAGGTGGTTTCCAACTACGAAAATGGTCTTCAAATAGTTCGGAATTGTTGAACAATTTAACATGCGATAACGAAGAAAGTCGGATGCTGAAACTTCCCTTAGACGAAACAAGAAAGTCGTTGGGAATTATATGGTCTCCAGGCGAAGATAAATTCTGTTTTCAAATAACTATAACAGAAAACACAAAACCCACTTAACGGTTCATTATGTCGAAGTCATTATGACGAATTATGTTCATTGTGGCGAAAATATTTGATCCGTTGGGCTGGTTGGCCCCCATCATCATAACACTAAAATTACTAGTACAACAACTGTGGACGTCTGGGATGGAATGGGACCAACCAGTAAATGACATAATACGAAATAAATGGACAGAAATACAAAAACAGTTAAAAAACATAGAAAGTATACAAGTACCACGATGGTGTCACACGATAGACAGGACAAAGTTTGAGCTGTATGGATTCTGTGACGCCTCAGAAAAAGCATACGGGGCTGTCGTCTATAGCAGAGTAATGGTGAATAACAGTTACTACATAACATTGCTCCAAGCTAAGTCAAAAGTTGCACCGAAAAAACAAAAAACAACATTACCGCGTCTTGAGCTATGCGCCGCAGTATTATTGGCTAATTTAATAGAAAAAATAAAAAATGCTCTAAACGGTGATAACAACACCATGATTTCATGCTGGACGGATTCTATGATCACGTTGGGATGGATAAAAGGAGATCCTGGGCGATGGCATACGTTCGTGGCCAACAGAGTGTCAGAAATTAACAGCATAATACCTAACGCTCAATGGAATCATGTCATATCGTCTGAAAACCCAGCGGACATTATATCAAGAGGATTGGAGCCAGAAAAATTAATAAACTGTTCCTTATGGTGGAACGGCCCACCATGGTTACAGACGAGTGAAATACCTATTACAACAACAGCACCACAGCCAAATGAAGAAGCCAAGTACTGTTTATCAACAACAATTAATACTACGAATGAAAAGTATGACATCTGGAGTCGATTTTCTAACTACAATAAAATGATAAGAACATTAGCGTATTGCTACAGATTTATCAGCAAGCGCAAAAAGCACGAACCATTATCCTGTACGGAACTAGAAGAAACAGAGAAACGAATTCTATGCATATTGCAACAAGAAGAATTTTACGATGAAAAAGAAATTATTCGAAAGAAAAAATCACTGCAGAAAAACAGTAAATTATCCACACTAGATCCATTTATTGATAACCATGGATTATTACGAGTTGGAGGTCGAATAGAAAACGCTGACTTGCCATATAATCAAAAACATCCTATACTATTACCACGCCGACATCATATAACGTCATTAATAATACAAAACGCACACATGAAAACATTACATGGAGGAAATAAACTAACTACAGCTGTCCTACGACAAAAATACTGGATTATAGGTGGAAAACAAGTTGTCAAAGGTATACTAAAAAAGTGCGTCAAATGCGCGAGGTACAGGTCCGAAACGAATGTACAGAAAATGGGGATACTTCCAAAAGCAAGAGTCACACAATCATATCCATTTAGTCACACTGGAGTGGATTATGCGGGACCAATACAAACAAGAACAATGAAAGGAAGAGGTCACAAGTCCTACAAATCATATATTGCTGTATTTGTATGCTTAGCAACAAAAGCAATTCATCTAGAATTAGTGGGAGATTTGACAACTAAAACATTTATTGCGGCACTGCGGAGGTTCATGGCCAGACAAGGACACGTGTCACATATGTATAGTGACAATGGCACGAACTTTGTAGGCGCAGCGAAATTTTTGGAACAAGAATTATTGCAAATAACACAGTCATCTGGATTCCAAAATACGATGACCAGTATAGGTACTCAGTGGCATTTTAATCCGCCAGCAACCCCCCATTTTGGTGGGATTTGGGAGAGCAGCGTAAAATCAGTAAAGTACCATTTACGTCGAGTAATTGGAGAATCGACATTAACGTACGAAGAAATGATAACATTTTTACATCAAATTGAAGCTTGCCTAAACTCGAGGCCGTTATGTGCACAAAGTGAAGACATCAATGATAATACAATACTAACGCCTAGTCACTTTTTAATTGGTCGGGAAGCAGTTGGAATCCCAGATCCGTTATCAAACATAAATACTGATTTAATAAATAGATGGAAACAAATTCAAAGAATGAAGAAAGATTTCTGGAAAGCCTGGTCATCTGATTATTTACATCAACTTCAACAAAGATACAAGTGGAAAAAACTCAAGAAAATATTAAAATTGGAACCATAGTACTAATAAAAGATGAAAACATAAGTCCAAAACAAAACACAACGTTATCGAACTTATCAGCTACCAATTTAGAGGAAAAAAATACGGTCTTATTAGCCACAGCGCTATTACAAACCACGTCGTATGATGGAACACCACAATTATTAAGAGTATTGTGTGACCAATGTTCAGAAGCGTCATTTTACACGGAAGAAGTAGCACAACTGCTGTCGTATCCAAGACAAAAGGTTCGAGCCGAAATAAAAGGCATTGGAGACAACGAACCTAAGACATCGAAATATACAATTAACATAAACCTACAACCAAGGTACTCTAGTGAGTACAGACTACCTGTAACGCTTATAGTACTACCGAAGCTTACAAACTCGTTACCAAGAAATAACTTACAACAATTACAAGAGTTGGACAATGTTCTATTGGCAGACCCAACGTACAACAAAAAGGGACCTATAGACATAATTTTAGGTGCCCAAGAATATAGTAAAATACTATTACAAGGTTTTAAACGACTACAAGGCGGTATAATCGCTCAAGAAACAGAATTGGGTTGGATTTTATCCGGGTTATATCCGCAAGACACAAACGGTGGCATCAAAGTATTAAGCATGATGACTCGCACCGACGACATACAACAATTAACAAAATTTTGGGAATTAGAAGAAATTCCACGACACTACGCACTCACCAAAGATGATGAGTTGTGTGAAAATTACTATACAAATACTACAATACGAAGTTTCGACGGCACTTATACGGTACGACTGCCGTTTAAGGACGCGAACATAAAATATGGCGAGTCAAGGAAAAAAGCCGTGGCTCGACTATTACAACTAGAACGTCAGTTCGAAAAAAATGACAATTTACGCCAACAATACAAGGAATTTATGTACGAGTACCTAAATATGGGTCATATGAGAAAAGTACCTAAACCAGAATATTACACAGGAGAGTATTATATTCCCCACCAAGCGGTAATAAAAGAAGACTCTCTTACAACAAAACTACGAGTGGTATTTGACGCCAGTAGTAAAACAAGTAGTAAAATAAGCCTTAATGAAAATTTACATAAAGGACTACGACTTCAACAAGACTTATCAAACATATTATTACGCTGGAGAACGCATAAGATTGCTTTCATGGCCGACATTATGAAAATGTACCAGTTCATAAAAATAAACCAAGAAGACTATAAATATCAAAGAATTTTATGGAGATTTTCTCCAAAAAAGGCCATTAGTGAATACGAACTAACAACGGTCACTTATGGCACAACAAGCGCGCCTTATCTGGCCGTGAGAACATTACAACAACTAGCATTAGACGAACATTGATAGGGAGTGGTGTATTGTATTCTTACTCCGTCACCATACAGAAATAGATCCTTCCTATCCTATCCTAAATATATCCTTTATAATAGTTTCACAAAACTATAGTTAATAGTTAGAGGATTACAAAATAAAAGCCACTAAAACAAACATGAAACTCTAAACATAGACAACCGACCTATTTAATTGACCACTTAAACTTATATTGCCTGATCCTCGGAAAGCTCAAAGTTAAAAGCTTTGAGAAATTTTGGTTAGAGTCATCATTTTGATCAAAGCTCAAAGTTTATCAACTTTTCCTCCGGTTAATTGTCTCCAAAATAATTCATAATATTTGTCGTTTTAGAAAGTTTAAGTTAAAAAACCTATATTGTAGTTATTTCGTGTGGTGACGGTGTAAGAATACAATTAATACCACCCCCGTCACATCGTGCCCGTGGCTGTCGTAAAAGCCAACTAAAGCATATAAAATACATATAACATCTATGCAAGAGAAGGAATACTCAATCTAAAATCCTATATCAACGTGTTTGACCAGCGCGGAGCCCAAGCCCAACAGTGTGCCTTATGTGGGCCGAGATGAAGTTAATCACCACGTTGTATAATGGCGCCTATGAACACTACCAACATTTATATTGCTTTTGGCTGTAATAAAGGCCGACTTTTTTTTTTGTGTGGGTGGGTCGCGGTCGGCGCGCCTCCGCACCACTCCGTCCGGGGCGACAGAGGGGCTTAAGCACGCAACTCCCGCGACCCACCGAAAAACCACGTCGCCTTCGTCGTTGGGCCGACCACTGGAGCAGCGTTAACTTGTCGTCAGTGGTCGGCCCGACGGAATACCCCTAATTGGGGTACCCTTCCATCGACCGACGTCCCCCCCCTCGGGGAGGACGTCGGTCTTTCCTCACACGGTCGGCCGCTCAGCGGGTGACGGACTAATCCCCGGTCACGTCACCCGCGGCCTCGGCTAGGGCGGCATGAGGCGCAGATAGTTGCGCCTACGCCGCCCCAGTCGCCGGCGGCGGATCTCCTCATCGAGGCTGCGCTCTTCGCGCAGGCGATCCGCCGCCTCCTTCCGCGAGATCACTGTCTCGCAGAAGGCTGCGACCGCGTCCCAATTCCCGACGCTGTCGACCATCGCCCTAGCGATAGCCGGCAGCGTCAGGTCCGTACCGATGATTGCGACGAGTTCACAGCGCTGCACTGCCCAAGCCGCGCAGGCCTCGAGCGTATGGCGCGCCGTGTCCTCGCCGCAATCGCAGTGGTGGCAGGACGGTGTACTCTCCCTCCTAACGACCTTGTGCAGATATTTGGCGAAGCACCCATGCCCCGTCAAAACCTGCACCAGTCGGAAGGAGAGCACCCCGTGCCGCCTTTCCAACCACTGCATCAGCACCGGCTGGAAGGCCTCCACGGTTCGCACCCCGAACCGAGGCCTCTCCAGCCGGACTGCCCAACGGGCAATGACGTCTTGGCGGGCGTCGACGCGCCAGGCGGTGAGATCCCTTAACGAGACCACACCGCCCTCCGCTCGTACCCCCGTCACCCGCCGATATAGTCCAGCGAGCATCTCCGCCTCCAGGTCCCACGGGGGAGTCCCGGCCAATAGGCACGCTGCCTCCGTCGCCACCGTGCGGTATCCGCGGATGGCCCTGACCGCCATGACCTTCTGTGGTCGCCACAGAAGGGCCCTAAGTCGGATGGTCATGGACCCCGCCCACACCGGTGCGCCGTACAGGGCCATCGACCGGATGACCCCCGCGTACAGCCGTCGGCACGCAGCGCTCGGTCCGCCCACGTTCGGCATAAGCCACGATAGGGCAGACGCCGCGCCGACGAGCCATGGAGCGAGCCTGCGGAAATGCTCCCAGAACCACCATCACCCGTCGAGCACCAGGCCCAAGTACCTCATATGGGCCCGGATGCTGATGTCGACCGAGTGGACGGTGATCGAGACGCCGATGGGAGGGCTCATAGTGCGCCCATGGAACAAGAGGGCCTCCCTCTTGTCCAGGGCGACCCTCAACCCCAGCGCCTCGATCCGCCTGACGACCTCCTCGGTACCAGAGGTCGCCAGGCTTACCGCCTCTTCTAGCGTCCCACCGCGGGCTGTGACGAGCGTATCGTCGGCGTAACAAATCACGCCCAGCCCGGGCGGGAGGCTCCCCCTCAACGCCCAGTCGTAGCCGATGTTCCACAGGGTGGGTCCTACCCCTGTGGGACGCTAGGGCGTTCGCACGACGTCCCCTGCTCGGTCGGTGCAGAGGACGCTGCGCCCCTCCAAATAGTCTGCCACTAGCACAGGTAAACTGGCACCCCGTGATACCGGAGCGCCTCCCTGATGCAGCTGAATGGCAGACTATTGAATGCGTTGGCGATGTCTAGGGACACAACTAACAGCACTCCCCCGCCGGTGACGGCCTCAGTCGCCACGGCCCTCAGGCGCAACAGAGCCGCGATCGTCGAACGACCTCTCCTAAACCCAAACTGGGCGTCCGACAGATCGGGCCCCGTGCCGACGAGGTGCCGCTCGATGCGGGCAGCTACCACCCTCTCCAGTAGCTTGCCCGTGTCAGTGTAGCAGCACGATAGGCCTGTAGGCCGAAGGCGACTCCGGAGACCGTCCCGGCTTCAGCAGGAGCACCAGCCTTCCCTCCTTCCAGCACCCAGGGAACCTTCCGGACGCTAAACACGCGTCGAACAGCCCCCTGAGGCAGGGTCCCAGGTGTTCGAGGACCAGGGCCAGCACACGGTTAGGAACACCGTCGGGCCCGGGGGCGGTAGACTTTGCGCGCATGCGCATCATCGCCACCCCCATCTCGGGTTCCGTGATGGGCGGAACACTGTCGTCATCGGCCTCCCGGTCAGTGTCTGGCGGAGCCATGACCGGGGGCGTGTGTTCCGCCCGCCGCGGGAACAGGTCCTCGATGACCCGGGTGAGAAGGCCGGGCTGGAGAGTCTCGGTGAGGGTAGGGCCCCGCGCGCGTAGCCTGTTCAGCACCGCGCGATAGGGGCGTCCCCAGGGGTCACGGTCGAGACCGTCCAGCATCTCCTGCCGACTGACGTCCTTGGCGGAGCGGACGGCCAGCCTGAAGGCCGACCGCGCATTGCGGTAGCCCTCATAAAGCAGGGCCTCCCGCCATGCGTCGCGATGGCGTCGCCGGCTGCGGGTGTAGGCCCTCCGGGCGTGGATACACGCGGCCCGGAGATCCGCCAGCTCCTGGGACCACCAGTGGACCACCCTCCTCAGGGGCAAACGCCGTACCCGGAGCATGGCGGCATCGCAGATCTGCGTCAACGCACTGCGGATGCGGCCAGCCTCGGCGTCCACCCCGTCCGACTGGTGGGCAGAGGACAGCCACGAGTATACAATGGCTGTCTCCGCCAGCTGGTCCCGGTCTAAGCGACCCACAGCCCATCGCGGGAACGCAGGACGCCTATCCGCCCCGTGACCCCTGCTGGGCGTCGGGATTGCCAGGGAGACCTCCATCCGGATATACCGGTGGTCCGACAAGGTCTCAACCTCCTTCACGACGCGCCAGCTCCCCACTCGTGCGGCGACTCCGGGGCTAGCGAACGAAAGGTCCACTATCGACCCGCCCCGTTGTCGCACGCACGTATGCACCGAGCCCCTGTTCAACAAACAGAGGCCCAGTGCCGCCGCCCACTCCTCGATCGCCCGTCCTCGGTCATCCGTCCTAGGGGACCCCCACGCCACGGACTTGGCGTTAAAGTCCCCCAGGACGAAGACCTGGCGCGATGCCAGTCGCCGTAACGAGGCCTCCATGATGGTGAGGGAGGCCTCGAAATCGGTCACACTCCAATTAGGGGAGAGATAAACTCCGAAGAGCGTAATCTCCCCCCAGTCCGCCGCGACGTATCCGACGCCCCTGTCCCTAAGGGTCAGAGACGACGAAGGCCACGACGTGGAGGCGATGATTGCCACGGTGCCATCGATGCTACTCAACCAGTTAGTCCGGTCGGGCACCACGTACGGCTCCGCGGCTACGGCTACTCCTATCAACCACTCCGCCATGGCTTGCAGGAACATGTCCGGCAGAGTGGTTGAGATTGTCCTGGAGGAGACGAATAGATACGGGGTCCATTAACGGTCCGTATCCATCGTCACCTCCTCCGCGCTAACGGGCGATCGGGCCACGCTCGGAGCAGGGACTGGCCCGGTCGATGGGCCGCCCCGCCCCTTTGGGGCCGATGCAGGGGGTCTGCAGTCCCCAGAGCCCATGCGGTGCTTGGCAGGCTTATTGCCCGCCGCACACGCGGAGCAGTGGGGCACCGCAGAGCACGATGCCGCCTGGTGTCCAGCTTGACCGCAACGGAAACATAGCCCGCTGCAGTCAAAGCAGTTCCTGCATGTCGGTCGGGTATGCCCGACCGCCATGCGGTAAACACCTCGCGGGCCGGGGCTCCAGCACGGTTACCCGCGCCGAACTCCAGCCCACGAGGAGCCTGTCTGAGTCGGCCAATTGCTTGACTGACTCCACTGGGCACTGCACCCAGACAGCACCGACGCCGCCCGGACCAGGGCGGATGGTGCCAATCCGGACGGTGTCCGAGGCACACCCGGTACGCGCCATAATGGCCTCCCGGATGTCCTCCACCGCCACGGAGTCGTCCAGAATAAAGGCCGACTAAGATAAACATGGATTTGGGCCAACTCTATCTGGTACCATCCGGTCACCCTGGATAGAAAAGCAGGACGTGCGTCAAGACAATGGACCGACCAAAAAAAAATGCTAGGGCAACATAAATTGAGGCAGCATGCCTGTTGGTCGGCAATCCCCCGTGGGACCTGGAGGCGGAAATGCTCGCCGGATTGAGGGATCGACTGAGGCGGCGCAGGCACGAGTATCTGCGCCTGATGCAACCGCTGTGGGTGACTGGACCGGCGATTTAGTCCGGGCACCCGCAGAGAGGTTAGCCTCGCGACGACGTTCGGCGTCCCAGTAGGGGACGTCGACGGGAGACGGTACTCCCTTGGGGTGTTCCGTCGGGTCGACCACTGAAGTCAAGGAACTCTGAACCGGTGGTCGACCCTACGACGAAGGCGACGTGCTAAACGGGTGGGTTACGGGTGTGCGTGCTTACGCCCCTCTATCGCCCCGTACGGAGTGGTGCGAGGAGTGCGCCGACGGTAACCTACCACCAAAAAAAAAGGCAACATAAATAAAACACATCGTATTATTCAGCCGTTTTGTAACAAGAGTGCAAATTCTGATATTGTGTCCAAAAGTTTCATAATTCTCTCTCCTTAGAGAATATATCACGGGTTGGGTGGCACGGGTGATATGGGTTCACCGAAGACGAGGCAGCGATATCGGTGACTCAAAAGTCAAAGAGTAAGTATACAGTCCCACACCCGACATCGCCGGCTGGGGGAGTTAACGACAGAATATAAGGATCTTTATCATCACTTTTATTTGAACCGGATAATACAAAAAACAATCTTTTTTGTAAATAAAACTACTTTTACGGATTATATCGCGTTTGTATTTGATTTATGATTGCCCGACGTTTCGAACACTTTGCAGCATTCATGGTCACGGGCGGACTAAGGTGTCTCACGTCCAACAAGTAATCGTTATTACAGACATTTATAATTATCTATCCGATACAGAAAATTTGTTATAAATTTATTAAATTGTGACCCACATTTTAGTACAAATTTATTGCCAGTGTAAGAAGAAAATGGTTCTATATGAAAAAATTATATTGTTTATGGTTAGTAATTATTAATTATTAAATTTGTAGCAATTATTGTTACAATTTGTTGATAAAACTAACAAAACTAATATACTACCACCGGATCGGAACGCGGCCACACTGAGAAAGATCCGGCAAGAAAACTCAGGGGACATGATGCTAAATTAATATTGGTTTTTAAATTTAGATGCGGCTTACTTTGTCTTACTAAAAGATTTTTGATTTATAAAATTATCTTTAACTATTATTATTGTGGGTCAAATTGTGTGGGTCAAATTATTGTGGGTCAAAAAGTTCGAAATGTCGGGCAATCCTAAATCAAATACAAACGCGATATAATCCGTAAAAGTAGTTTTATTTACAATGTGTAGTGCTCGCGTAAACATCAGATATCAAAATCTTTTTTGTTAATGAAAAATCCCACTTGAACGGTATGTGTATTTTGCTATCAATAACTTCTACACTTTTTAATTGCGTGTAAAACGTCTTTCATTAAAACGATAATCATTATCATGATCATCACTGCTCATATACACCCTAATCCTGGGCTCGAGCCTCCTCCACAATAGGAGGGAAATTAATCTATAATACCACGCTAGTCAGATGTGGGCTATATATCAATATAGGGTTTCATTTCAAGTTTTCCTTCTCTTGCATAGATTTTTTATGCATATTTAATCCATTAGTCTTTTACGACACCCACGGGCAGAAGAAGGGGTGGTGAATTGTATTTTTAATCCGTCAACACAGAAAAGACACAATGAGTCACAATTTAGTTTACATACGTTCCTACCCACGCTGGTCTAACTGTTATAGCAGTTGGTTATTCCGATAGATGTAGGTTTAAGTCTTACATATGATAACCGCTTTTTTTGCTCGCAAATAAAATTTTACAAACAGCCAACATGTCTAATGCTAAATCCTAACAATTTATAACAATTCCTCTTACACAAAATTGATATCAACATTTTTTATTTTTTAAATCCGAGAGCTTAATGACGAATGGTAATTAAAACGAGTTCATTATCCAGAATAGTGAATGACACAAATGAGATTTTAACTTAATTTTCTATTCCATAAATTAGAAATTCTAAAAGCCTTAATCACGACTTAAGTTATTGCAAACTTAAAAAAATTAATGTTGAGACGCTTTCTTTCATCTATAGTAGACAAAATAAATAATGCATAGATGGTCAATTAAAAAGGCTATGTACTGCCTATTGTCCAAAACTCTGTGTAAACTACGAATCAATTCTTTTCCCCATATACATCCCACTGCTGGGCTCGAGCCTCCTCCACAATAGTAGGGTAAGACCTACTTACTATGCCACCCTAGTCAGACGTATTGGTACAGGGTTTTGTTTTAAATTTTCCTTCTCTTACACAGATATTATATGCATATTATATTCCTACATTGTATTTTACGACATCCACGGACAAAATAGGGAGTGGTGAATTATATTCTTCCTCCGTCACCACACGAAGGTCTTTACATCAAAACTATATCAAATTCATCATAACTTGAGCCTTCATAACTCTTCTTTTCCTACATTCTATACTTACATCTGAACGATACAATTGGCTGCCATTAAGCACTTCCGCCCTGAAACCACAAAGATCTCAATCCGTCCCTAAATCCATCAAATCCATTAGTTTGAATATTGTAAAGCTCTTACAGAAAAACAAACTTTTTGAATACATTATTCAATAACGTCTCAACAAAAGTAGTCGGAATAAAACTTTAATGTTCACACATAAAGGAAATATTCCACCAGAAGCGTATTTGTATTTAGTTTTATGTCCTCGTAAGTTTCAAGAGCGAGTATTAGGTCACCATCTGTGTTAATACTTGTGCCATAAAGCCCCTTTTACTTTTTATTACAAACTGTTCACATTATCTACGTGTATATCTACTCGGAAGTATTGCTAGATTTACAAATGAAACTATCATTTACGCATTGATATTAGCTGTTCTGTTCTATTTAAATATTTATATTAGCTGTTTTATGAGTCTCTGTTCCCGTAGAAATTAAATACGACGTTCTAGTTAAATATGATTTTCATTATTTGTATTATTATGTCTAAAATATCGAAGCAAAATTCATTCCTTATTTGAAATTCTTTTTCTATAGTCTAGCTACGTCTGGACGCGTGGCGTGCGTTCCGTCCGGGGTGAGGCAAGGTCGGCGCGTGACCATATAACCCACCGTATGCCCTCCCGGAGTCGATCACTGGTACCGATTTCCTTGCGGGTGGGATACCCTTTCGTGTACTGTCTCTACCTAACGCCCGAGACGTATGTCGCCCTCACGCGATCTGCCTCTCTACGGGCGACAGACTATTCCCTGCTATAGTCACCCGCAGCCTGGGCTAGGATGACATCAGGCGCAAGTACTCGCGCCTGCGCCGCCTAAGTCGCCGGCAGTGGAACTTGTCGCCGTAAACAAGTTTCTCCCGCGCACGTTCGGCCGCTTTAGTCCGCGAGACGACTGCCTCGCGTATGGTGGCGACCCTGTTCCTGATGCTGTCGAGCATCATTCTATTGATGTTCGATGTAAACTGTTGCCTTTGTAGGAGCCAAAGACTGAATACTAAAGCAATGTTACGACGAACGACTGCCTGAAAAGCATTTAGTTATTCCTTGGAACTGAATATATAAATATTTTTTCCCTAACAACGTATAGGCAAAATCTTATAATAAATCAGTTGAATATTCAAGGCGAGCAAACGAAACAAGTAAACAAACTTGACTGCACAAATGTCATAATTAATGACCGTTTCAGTATCGTTTGATTCCTATCCACAATGCCTTGTGAAATCCACAAACTATTGTTCAGAGACTGGGTGTAATTTGTGGCCATTAATTGTGTGTTTGTAAATTACCCTACAATATAAGGATTCTTCCTCCATACGGCTCATATACTTCTCATTGCTGGGTTCGCCCCCTCCATAATTGAAAGGAAATTAAACTACTATATCACGCCATAGTGGTAGGACCGGTGTTTACAGTTTTTTGTCTGCAGCCGCAGGCAAAATCGACGTCTGAGTAGCATTTGTTGCTGCGCTTCGTTTAGTGAGCGAGAGAGCCGGTAGCCCAACTTTCTGAAGGTGTTTGCGTGTGGTAGGTTTTGGTGATACCTTAAGTATCACCCAACCTTATTGTACGCATTCGCACTTCCTTCACTTTCTTAGCAAAGGTCCATGAACGGCAACATCACTTACCATTAGGTGTACTGTTTGCTCGTTTGCCACCAACAGCAGTTAAAAAACGCTCATTAGACGGGTTGGCAACGGGTTTTATTGCAAGTTTTCTCTCTTGTATAAATGTTATATGGATTTTGTAATCCCTTAGTCGTCTTTTACAACACCCACGGTCAAGAAAGGGGGTGAATTACTTTGTGCAGGAAGTTGACCGTTGGAAATATATTATCGCACTTATAATATCAAGATATTGTTGGGTAGTCGTTATTAAAGTTCCGTACCCAAAGACCAGATTACTGAGACCCCTCTATTACTGAGACTTCGCTGTCCATTCGTCCGTCTGTCACCAGGCTGTATCTCAAGAACGGTGATAGCTAGATAGTTGAAATTTTCACAGATGATGTATTTCTATTGCCTCTATAACAATAAATACTAAAACTAAAATAAAATAAATATTTAAGGAGGACTCCCATACAACTAACTTGATTTTTTCGCTCTATATCGATAATGGCAATAGGGAGGCACTTGTTTACCTAGTCAATGGTACGGAACCCTTCGTGCGCGAGTGCGACTCGCACTATGCCGATTTTTTTTTTTTCATTTTTCCATAGAACTCAAAATTTGCAAAAAAAAACTCCTTTGTAAGGAGTAGCAAAGTAATCTACTGTATTCCATACAGACATTATTTCCAGCTTAACTGCACATATGCTGGTGTGGTCTAATTAATAACCTATGCCGAGGGTTGTTGGTTTGAACCCCACGCAATAAAATACTTTATTTGAACCACAAATAATTGTATGGAGTGAGGCTAAGTTTATATGTCCATTATTGTTCTTTTTCGTAATTTTATATTTTAAAATATCCATTTAATCCTTTCTTGTTTTAAAGAAATGGAAAGAATACAAAAGTATTCGAAGAGAGCTAGAATTGGTGACAGTTGTGTTCCTAGTTCTGCAAATAATTGGATTTCTAGTTTTCCTATTACTTATTCATGAGATACGGTCCGTTATAGGACAGCTGGATGGACGGAAGGGTAGCAAAGGCTCAATATTAGAGTTCTATTAGGAACTATTTGAGCCACTTGGGTATCGATACTTAAAAGTACATCACTCAATTCTTAATGTGTTGAGTTATGAAGCGCCACTTTTTATTTAAATATAAATTATATATTTCGTGATACTGTCGAAAAGAACTTACCTCATAGACATATAAACTCATGGGCTTTCGAACGTGTAAAAATAATATTAGGTACTAGCAATCCGCCCTCGATTCTTTCACCTTACCCGCGTAGTTCTCGTTCCTATGGGAATACCAAGATAAAATATAGCTTATGTTATTTCCTAATATTATAGCTTTCATTGGATGAAAGAATTTTTGAAATAGGTTCGGTGGTTTAAGCGTGAAAACGTAAAAAATAAAACAAAAAATCTTACTTTCGCATTTATAATAAGTATTTTTTTTTTTGTTGGGACTAATCCCACCACACATTCCCACCATTGTAACTCCTGTAAGCCAGGATCCACAATGGTCTCCATAAATGACACCGAGGTTTGACCCTCAGGCAGTCCCGGGATATGATTTTAATTGTCTTGGGACCCGCAACAAATTTAATTAGAAAAGATTAAAGAGGAGGAGTTGGAAAGAGAGATTCCACTTCCCTCCCAGGCAAAGCGGGAGACAGGAAAACAAAATGACTAGTCAGCCAATAAGTAAACAGGAGTACAGCTACGATAGCGCAGCAGTACGGCACCACGGATACGGAAGAGCTTAACGGGGCCTATATGTGAGCGTTAAGATTGATTGCTACAGTAGGTATGGCAGAAACGCATGAACGCACGGAAATTTTCTCGAGTTGCTACAAGGTCCGTATAGTATACTACCCCACAGGTGACTTGCAAACTGTTTAACATAAGGTTACGCTCGTTTCGCCAGAGATCGCACTCCCAGAGAATGTGATGTGCTGATTGTTCATACTCGTGGTCAGATGTGGAACATTGACATAATGGTGATGGTACGAGTTTAAAAGAAAATAATTTACTTTTAAAGTTGCCATGGCCAGTTAAAAATTGGGCCACGAAGTGGTCAACCTCCAACCACACCTTCTCCAGGCGCTCCCGGATGCATGGAAAAATAGATAAAGATGACGACCTTTCGATGATGAATCCCATCTTTCTTGCCATTCAGTTAAAAGTTCCTCATAAACAATGGATTGTGGTGCAAACAATCTAGCAATTTTATTTCGGTCGCGCGGTAGAAGGAAATCTGTATTCATAGTTTCCTTTGTGGTGTAATACATTGACGCTCGTCTCTGAATCTCCAAATCAACCGGAAGTACACCCGCGAGTACTGGTAAGGCCTCGGTACTAACCGTTCTATAGGCTTTACATAAGAATATTAGGGCCAATCGTTGGCTCTGTAGTAATTTAAGGCGAGCCGCCCCTATGGTGGCCCTATCGGCCCATACAGGTGCAGCGTAACAAATACACCCCAAATATGTGGCCATGTATATGGTTTTAAGTGTATTAAAACGAAGGCCCCAAGTAGATGTGGATATTCTAGTAAGCGCGTAGAAATTCCGTTTCGCTTTTTCGCCTACAGTTTTAATATGTTCAATAAATGAAAAATTTTTTTCTAAGACTAGGCCGAGATAGCAAACTGATTCTTTCTTTTTGACAGTCATATTATTGAATTTTATACGCGGCGCTGATTGTAAATGTCCTTTTAATAAAAGATGATATGTTTTTTGTGGAGCGAAGGCAAGCCGGTTTCGTGTACCCCAATCGAATATATCATTGAGGCATGTTTCCGCTAATTTCTCTAAACCATCCCTTGTGTTCGATTGTATAAGTAAAAGTCCGTCGTCTGCATAGCCGATCAGTAGACAATTTTTCGGTAGAGGTAACTCGAGAAAATCGTCAAAACCTAAATTCCATAGATATGGACTTAATACCGAACCTTGAGGGCAGCCCATCGTCAGTGGTTTCGACACAGCATGGTGACCAAGTTTCAATTTAGTCGAGCCATTTAAAAAGTACGACTGTATGATTTGGTAGATATTTCTATAGCAACCACGAGCCTTTAATTTAAGAAGTAGCATTGGCCACCAGGCGTTATCGAAAGCACCTGAGATATCCAGGAAGACACCCAGTACGTATTTAAAAACGGATGCGCTAATGACACGTCTTACCGCAACGGCCGCGTCGATAGTTGATTTGCCGTGAGTGAAGCCAAATTGTTTATGATTGAACGTTGGTCCACCCGGCAATAAACGAGGAACAATGAGACGTTCTAAGAGCTTGCCTAATGAAGGCAGTAAGGTGATTGGTCGATATGACTTCGGGTCGTCTGGTGGCTTATCACCGCCTTTAGGAATTATACGTATATAACCGCGCCGCCATATACGAGGAAAAATGCCTTCAGTTATGCAACGATTAAAAATTATTAACATTGAGTCGCCCGATGTTCGACTAGATTCTTTGATCATTTTATTTGATATTTTATCTTCGCCAGCAGCCTTGTTGAGGGGAAGAGTTCTAACGGTATTCATAAACTCGGCAAGAGATGGAAGGTCAGACATAGGCGAGAGAGGTGGCTCGGCGGCCCATGCACGTATTTGTTTATGATGTTCGCTGTCGACTGAGATGTCATCGTCTGGGATTAACGTATTTAATAAAACTTCCGTGGTCTCCTCAATACCCGTAGTGTGTTTACCGTTCACTTTAATGTTTTGTATGTACGCTAAGTCGACTGATCGATTCGCTTTAAACTCGTGATATAGTGGAGACCATGGACCTTCACTTTCTAATCTTTCCACAATCTTATTTAACAAAGCGTCTTTCGATTTTTCTACTGCAATCCGGTAGCGAGACCTGGCAGCTTTCAGTACAGATAGAGATTCATCAAAGGCCCTTCCTACGTTAGGTGACTTTTTAAGTTTATTATGCTTCCTGCGCGCCCTTCGAAAGCGTTTGCGGAGTTCCACTAGGTGATTGTTCCACCAGTCACATCTCTTAGTATTAGGCAGGGATGTTCGGCCTAGGGCTACATCAGCACAGTATATAAGAGAATGTGACATTAGTTCAGCGCCTTCTTCTGCGGTTAATTGACTACGAGTGAAATCTCTGGCACACGAAGAAAAGAGAGAACTGAAAAATTCCCAGTTTGCGCCTTTAGATTTGTATCTAAAATTATAACTTTGTCTGGGAGGAGCCTGCAACAGTCTCGATCCAAATTCATACACGATCAGGCGATGATCACTACATGACGCGTCCGGAAGAACGCGCCACCTATTCAAACGGACGTCTGCACTTGAAAGCGTGACGTCAATAGAAGATTCGCCCAAAGGGCTGCAAAAAGTTGGTGGTGCATCGGGTGTATTGTGGATGGACAGATTCATCTCAGCGATGAAATCTTCTATAGCACACCGTCGGTCCGTATCGGTGTATCTAAATTTGCCATACCAGAGAGTAGATGACGCATTCACGTCAGATCCTATAATTGTTTTACGGCCCGTAAGAGACCGCAAGACATGACGAAGATGGTGTAAGTGTGGACTAACGGGGTCTGAATATTGAAAATAACAGCTCACAATGTATACCCTACAGGATGGGGATGTGACCTCTGCGACAGCACAGTGTGACGTCATGAGATTTTGTAGTGACGTCACTGTAAATTTGGAACTTGCAACATAAATGCCGGCTCGTGCTTTGTTGTCCAATTGTACAACCCTATTACGTAAGCGACTACTCTGGTATTGTTCTTGTACAAGCACGATATCTAGATTATATTCCGCAACTATACGATCTAACTCTGAAGTCGCAACCCTATCATTATGGAGGTTTAATTGCCCAATATTCAAACTATCCATTTCTAATAGTTAGTATTGAGCACCAGTTGTTCTAGCTTCAGTTTGTAAGTGGGGCAATCTGACGCGCCACAAGGATGATCATACGGTTTTTTAAAACGTTTACAAGAAGCACATTTAGGTTTAAAATCTTGATTGTCCTTATTTGGGCAGGACTTCGTAATATGTCCTTCTGTGCAGTGACCACACGTAGGTGTTTTTTCAGTACAATATTTCGCGACATGTCCGTGTACCTGACAGTTTGAGCAGCGTACTACTTCCAAATCATCGTAGAAGCGGCAGCTGGCCCAGTCTATAAATATTTTTTCCTTGGTGTTTAGCAAATGAACACGCACTTCGGGATCGAGTTCGATACCGACCCATTTACGCCCGTTTTGTAATTTTCGGTTGCGAATAATTTTCGTAGCTTTAATAAAATCGTCTTCCTTAAGGGACATTTCGTCTTTGATATTTTGACGGTAAAGTGCCACAAGGAACGCGTTGTCTTCCATAGAAATGGGAACGTCCTTGATTAGTAAGCGCGGTCGTCTACCTTTCGGTTTTTCTAAACGTAAGCCCGCGGCTTTAATTATAATAATATTATTTAATTATAATAACTTATAATAAGTATTAGGAAGGATATATGTAACTAAATACTTTTAACAGTAATATGAAAGTGTCATGTAGCCCCTTTAAATTTTATTCATTACTAGCAACCCGCCCTCGCTTCGCTTCGGTTATAGGTTATAATCGTTTTACCTGCGTAGTTGCCGTTCCCGTGGGAATACTGGGATAAAATATAACCTAGTTTACGCCCTGATATTATAGCATTCCATTAGTGAAAGAATTTTTGAAATCGGTCCAGCCGTTTTGAAGATTACCCGGAACAAACAGACAGACAGATAAAAAAAATTTTATTGCTATTTTAGGCATAGGTGTCGTGCAAATAACCGTGTGAACATGAAAAAAGCCTATTATTTTGACATTACAAACAGACACTCCAATTTTATTTATTGGTATAGATTGTAGTGTTTTACAGTGTAATATTGTATAATTTTTTTAGTATTTTATATAATATAATTCAGAGGAAATTCTGAAATGTAGAATATGATTTAATAGTGAATTGCGTGCATTTTATATTCTGCCAAAATTGCCAAAGAAATCTGATTTGGTTGTCAGCATCAATGGTAGCAACTAAGACTAATATGAAGAGGCTATAGACGTATTAAGATGAATATAATAACTTGACACTTGCACCTGCTATGAGCTACTTATATTATTGTAGCTTATTGACAATAAAAAAGAAGAAGATGTATTTAAATATTTATAGTATCAAAATTTTCGTGTGGTGGGCTCACATATATCCCACCGTTGGGCGGTCTCCTACACAATGGGAGAAGTCCTACAGTTTAGAATTCAAACTAAATCGTATTCAGAACATACATTAGCAACATATATAAGTTATTTGAATATACAATTATACTAGTTTTAATACTTTGTATTTATAAAAAAAATAAATCACGTTGAAAACAAACAATACGTTGGCAAAATAATTGCGCGCGAAATCGCGTAATGGCGCGCCGCAGCGGCCATTTTTTATAGTGTATCTATGACAACGGCGCAATACTGCACAGCTTGTATTATTAAAATACAACATCTAAAGGCATAATATGCATATAGAAGAGACCATCAAAGTGTGAACCATCACCATTATCCTCTATGGAAGGGAAAATGAACTACTATACCACGCTGGTCTGGTGTGTACTTAAATACCTTTTTTGAACAGATTTTTGAACATTATGTAGTGACGTGTGTCGAAAGTCTAAAATAGATCTTTTTCTTTCCTCCACAGTGAGAGGGCTATTCACCTACTGTACTCAATGTGAGATTAATCCTATCAGGGGCTAGGCAATGCGATCCTCGGGGCCCCTAGGCGATGCGATTTTTGGAGCTCCTTTTCTTTACCCTTTTCTTAATTTTTTTAAAAGATATTTTCTATTACAAAAGTGCAGTTGATCAGATCAACTTCTTTAGCATTCTGTTACTTCAATCGCTTATAGCAACAACATACCTTCTCACCTTGACTTGATACTATATCACCTCACATATCTAACTCATTTCTATTTACTTTTATTGAAATTATCATAATGAATAGGTTATAGTTGTAGTTGAATTATGATCCAGGTCTCATGATAGAGTAGGCAAGAGAAACAAGAATTGTTCGAAGAAATGAATTGAATTTTTTTTCTTGATGCTTGCTTGGGGCCCCTAGGCAGTTGCATAATCCGCCTTATGGATAATCGGTCGGACGGGTTGATATAGGTTTTTACATATTTCGAGATTTCCTTCTCTTATAATTTGTTATCTGCTTGTATCGTCTCTTACCCACAGGCGTGAAAAAAGGTTGGGGAATGGTATTCTCTACTCCGTCACGACACTGATAATTATTCCATTTAATTGCCTAGAAAATTGTAAGTTTAGAGACATACAGATTTTTGTGAGGAGAAACTTTAACCTCGACAGCGAACATATTAGTTTTAGCTATCTTGACAGCCGCAGGCAGTAACGTAGGGACATTGTGTTAAATGGTGAAATATTTTTTAAAATAGATACAATAATTCTGATACAAACTTCGGTTCTTTATAAATTAGTTATAAAACTAACATTACATTCAGTCATTTAAAATTTGTTATTTAAAAAACAGCGAACATTTGAAAAGCTTTAAGCGTCCAATTTGTATTTTCAAGCTCGACCCGACGGACGCTCAGTGAAATTGCTTTTAAAGAAACTAAGGGTTTCACTTGATTGCGTTTGTTTAATTTTGTTTTGAGTAAGCGATGCTTCGGGGAAGGACTTATATTGTAATACTTCAGACAGCCTATTCATACTCATCGAAATTTTTAATGACAATCCTATAAATACTATTGTTATTATATACTCGCTGTGTCAGAAATTTTGCTTCAATTGATTTTTTAATACCTAATGCTATTATTGTATTAAAGACTGACGAGATCCCTTGACCTATAACATGATCAAAATTTTTGTTATCTCAACAGCTGCTCAACGTTTAATGACCATCTATACTAATATTATAAAAAGGAAATATTTGTTTGTATTGAATAGGCTCCGAAACTACTGGACCAATTTCAAAAATTGTTTCACCAATGGCAAGCTATGATATCAGGGAATAGTGTCGGGGACGCGCGCCCGCAGCGGCATGATTTCAATCAAGGAGATTGCCGCCTGGCGGGTCGACGCCCGCCGGGAAGTCATTGCCCATTGGGCAGTCCGGCTGGAGAGGCCTCGGTACAGTGTCAGGACCGTCGAGGCCTTCCGGCCGGTGCTGATGGAGTGGTTAGAGCGGGCGCACGGTGTGCTTTCCTTCCGATTGATGCAGGTGCTGACAGGGCACAGTTGCTTCGCCAAATACCTGCACAAGATCGTCAGGAGGGAGAGCACACCGTCCTGCCACCATTGCGATTGCGACGAGCACACGCTCGAGGTGTGTGCCGCGTGGCCGGGGGAGCGCCGTGAACTCGTCGCGATCATCGGTGCCGACCTGACGCTGCCGACCATCGCCAGGGAGATGCTCGACAGCGTCAGGAACTGGGACGCGGTCGCCGCCTTTTGTGAGGCTGTAATCTCATGGAAGGAGGCGGCGGATCGTGTGCGAGAGGAGCTCCTCTTCGGCGACACGTTCCGCCGCCGGCGCGAGTACCTGCGCCTGATGCTGCTCTAGCCGAGGCCGTGGGTGACTGGACCGGGGAATTTAGTCCGTCACCTGCGGAGAGACTGACCGCGCGACGGCGACCGACGTCTCGGGACAGGGACGTAGAGAAATGAGGGTACCCGAAAGGGTATTCCGTAGGGCCGACCACATTTCCTTCCGTAATATAAACTTTCTTGCATAACATTAATCGATTCAAGGTCTTCATAAATAAGTAAAATATTTAGTGCTGTGATTTTTTCGAAATACAACCTTGAAACAAAAGTTTCGATAATTTTATTTCCGAGCATCCAAAACAATTATCAGTTGAGTAGTTACTAATTTGTTTGTTTGCCTTTCAACTAAAAGTTTCTTATAATATTATCATAGCCATTTTACCAACGTTAAGAAAGGAGGAGACTCTCAATTCGACTATATTAAGATACATTTTTAGGGTTCTGTACCCAAGGGGTAAGAACGTGACTCTACTACTAAGACTTCCCTCTCTGTCCGTCCGTCTGTCCGTTCGCCTATCTGTCACTAGGCTGTATCTCAAAAACCGCGATAGCTAGACAGTTGATTTTTTTACAAACTATGTATTTCTGTTGCTGCTATAACAAAAAATACTAAAAGCAAAATAAAATTTATATTTAATGGGGGCTCCCATACAACAAACGCTATTTTTATGGTATGGTACGGAACTTTACGTGCACGACTCCGACTCGCACTTAGCCGGCTTTTTTGTTGATGAATGTTCGAATTTAACTTTTTTATTTATGAACCAATTTAGTTGACGCTTCTTCTTCTTTTTTTATCTTAGCAATCAGCTACTAATACGAGTAATTTTTGCCAGTGTCGAGTTATAATTTTCTTTTCAAATTATCAGTTTCTTCATATTAATCACTGTCCGTCAATAAGTCAAATTGTCGCCTTTAACAGCCGTGACCACTGTTAACGGTATCTTTTGAGATTTTTAGTGAAAACGGAAACGTATGTAAAGCACTTTTATATCATATTCAATACACTCCAGCAGTTTCGCCGTCACATATTACATGAAATGTCATCAAAATTATTTAATACAACACGTAGAACTAAGATATATAATATAAGATAGCGCCTGACACTTCCACATGCCCGCCAAAAGACCTGTTTACACTTTTTTAACAAAAAGCAGGAGGCAGGTTAATTACTCTAGTCTCAATTAAATTTAATTGCTATTATTAGACCTTAAATTTTGAAATTATACCAGAAAACTTAAAACAATACCCTATGCCAATACGTCTGACCAGCGTGGTATAGTAGGTCAATTTCCCTTCCATAGTGAAGGAAGCCCGAGCCCAACAGTGGGACGAATATGGGCTGAGATGACGATGATGAGATGATGACTAGAAAATATTCAAAATCAAATAGGAAATTTGAAGTGATTATAACAGTAACAGATTTTCTACTTTATTTTTATCTAAAATATAATATTCTCGTGTCACGGTGTTTGTAATTACCTCGTCCATAATGGCTTGACCGATTCTCATGAAATTTCGTGTGCATATCGGGTAGGTCTGCGAATCGGTCAACATCTATTTTTCATTACCCTAAATGTTAAGAGTGCTCCACCCCTTAATTTTTTTTATATTTTAAACAAAATTTTGTTATTATTTTTTTATGATACATCATTCAAAAATACATACAACCCTAAATTTTCACCCTTCTACGATCAACCCCTATTTTTCATTTGTTAATTACAAACTTTAATTTTTTTGATTTCAAGGAGGATTGCTTTTATTTTATTTGAACAGAACAACGTCTGTTGGGTCTGTTAGTATTATTATAATAATCTGTGATCGCAAAAATTTCACAATGGTTAAAATAACTAACCTTCGCTTTAGCATCGCAGATTTGATTCCCACACAGGACAATAATTTGTGTGATTCATAAATTATTGTTTTGAGTATAAACGTAATATGTATACATTAATTATATATTTGTATAGAACCCCACAATACAAGGATTATTTACTTAGTGCCGGATGTTATCTTAATAAAAAAAAATAATAAAACGCGCGAAACAATTACACACGGTTGAAATAAAACTTTAATGATATCGTGATAGATGATAAATGAAAAATTAGAAAAGGAACACCAATAAGTATACATCCAAATTTAAAATATCTAAGGTGATATTTTACAGATAATATTATTATAACTTTAGTCCATAAAATATAGCTTGATCTCTGTGACAGATGTCAACGAAACCAACGAAGTAAGTTTGAACGAACGACATGTTTACAATTTCATTTTGTATCAAATATATTTTCATTCTTTTCGGTCCAGTTTTATTGCAACTGAATTGCAATACATTATAAATATAAAAATATTAATATTCATGCCTAAAATGTACCTCGTAAGTACTCAAATACCTAGTAAACATTTTATACATAAATGACGCTTACGCACGTGCAAGGTCATACTGAACTGAAAATAAAAAAGAGATGGGACAGTCGATATACCTAAATCGACAACCGATCTTTATTAAATTATTCATAAAAGAAATAAACCCAATACAGTAAGTACCCATATAATGCTTTCAACATATTTTTAACAATTACAACAGACAGGTACATTATGAAATATACATTATACATTGAATTAATTAAACATTAAAAAAGTGAGCCGTCGCTCAGGACGCCTGCCAGATGTGAAACATCGAAACTATTTTGTACGAGTAGAGACACGGTATCGAATATAAAGTATCGATACTGAACTCATGAATAGTATCGAAAGATAAGTAACGTACTGTTTAAAGTATCGAGTACTTTTATTTACTTTACCTTTAGGTATCGAGTACTTTTCTTTCGATACCGATACTTTTGTATTCGATATTTTAGTCAATAAGTACTTTTTGGTAGGTATCGTATCGAATCAATTATCCATTTTAAAATTGACTTTACGACTCATATTTATGGTAACGTCATTTAGTAAAAACGAAATGAACCTTCTAAAACGTAGCTTGAAATAATTTGCGATTTATAAACCAGAAATAGCGGCATCTATCGAGCAAACGACCAACTCTAAGCTACAATATATTTTATAAAGAACTCTCTAATCCTGTAATGATAATAAGACAAGCTGTTTAAAGTGAGTCAAAATCCAATTCGTAAGGAGTTGGTGACATACAAACAAATAAATACACAGCTGAAACTAATAAAAGCCTATAAAAATGAAATGCTTTCATCCGTTCACAGACATTCTTTCCGCACGAAGAGTGTGATTTAGGAAACAGAAATGGCGGCATTTATCGAGCTAACAACCAATTCTCAGCTTCAATATATTTAATAAAGAAATTTTTAATCCTGTAATGATAATAAGACAAGCTATCTAAATAATTTTAACGTCATTGGGCCTCCTTAAATTTTCAACTTTTAAATGAAATTTGACTGTTTAAAGTGAGTCAAAATCCAATTCCTATGAAGTCGGTAATATACAAAGAAATAAATATATATAAACCTGAAACTAATAAAAGCCTATAAAAAAACGGTTTTCCAGTTTTCGTAGCTGAAAGTAAACTAAATATGTCCATACCAGTACTACTAAATATGACCTACTGGTATATTTATATTACTAAGTTAGAGAATTTTACATTAATTTATAAAACAAGTATATATGCATGAAAGAACATTAGATTACGACAGGAACTAATGCGATAAAACTAAGGCATAAAGTATTAATAATATATCGCGATTTTTTTCCAAAAAATGATGATTTTTATTCAATAAACATTTATTTTCATTAATATACATTATAAGTAACAATTTACTTTGAGTTCATTAGATGGCGTTGTACAAAATTTTAAATCGCACTATGGTTTCGTTACAAAAATGTAGGTACTCGTATATGCATCCAAATATCTATTTAATATTTAATTATTAGAGGACCGCGAGGCGTGGCGTTAAACGCCACGCGACGATCACGGTCACCCTCACCTATAGATGTTTCACATCAAAAACTACTTTTTGTCTCAGAGTAAATGATAATATTATGTACGCATTATTGTCAATAAACCAGACATATTTATTTATAAAACAGTCGTGATTGATCAATTAATCTAACGACTCTCCCTATTTTGGCAAAAAATGATAAATGTTCTAGCAGGAACGCTCCAGTGATGACGATAATAGTGACATAGACCTTGATTGTCTTGACCTTTTGAATAATTAAAACAGTCAAAAAACAGTTTTGTTTGAAATAAATTCAAAAATATTTTCATTTATCGTATTTTAATTATAATAGAAAATCACAATTATAAAAATAAAGAGGTTTATCGATAGAAAACTACGGACTTTATCGTAAGCGTGACAGCACTAGGGACAACTGTCACAGAGATCATCCTAGGGATTTTGGCAGGAATCTGAAAGTGTCATGTGGTGTTCTTGAAGTATATTCAATATCTTAGTGTTTTAACGTGTTATATTAAATAATTTTGATGGCATTTTATGTAATATATAGTGGCAAAACTGCTGAGGTGTAGTCAATATGATATAAAACTGCTATACATACCTTTTTGTTTCCACCAAAATTCTCAGAAGATACCCCTAACAGTGACCATTACACTGTTGGAGGCGACACTTTGACTTACTGACAGACCATTACTGACATGAAGAAATTGATAATTTGAAAAGAAAATTATAACTCGACACTGGCAAAAATGGCTTGTATTAATAGCTGATTGCCAAGACAAAAAAGAAGAAGAAGAAGAGATCACCCTATATTTTATGAACTATAGATCTCGTCTTTCTGCACGGGTTCTTCCAAGGGAAGATACCCGGTCCTTTGAAGGGCTTACATATATGTATGGATCCTACACGCAGAGGCCTCTGGAGAAAGTTAATCTAAAATGTAATGGGACGTCTACCGATGATACTCCACGTCCTCACATAACAATCGTGGACATGATGTCTATCTAATGTCTGATTATATATTTGAATGTTCAATGGACTGCTTAATATAATTGATTTAAAAAAAAACTGTCGTCTGCCTTCAATACCATTATGTTTTGAACCTGGGCAGGCGGTGACTCGCGAACTCATTGAATGGTTTCCCCTAAAAAGTCGCCAAAGGCACGAAAGATACCAGAAACAGGGGGGCAACTTTGATGCAAGTGGCTAGGGGTGTAGTCCTCTATAAACGGAGACCCGCAGTGGTTTAGGTTTTTAACAGCATCTGCTCACACTATACTTCAAATTACGTTCGTCCGAATAAAGCTCTGAAAATATTTTCTCACTGACAACCCTAATCAACTACAAGTGGATTTTAATATTAATAACTAGCGACCCACCCCAGCTTTGCACGGATCCAATGCTGACACTAAATATATTACAGAATGTCTTTATATACAGCATTCACAGCATTTTGTCATTAGACAATACAATTATATTTTTTTAGAAGTTACTCTTGAAAGATTGACATAATATGCATGTATTCTGCATAAAAACCTTCCTCTTGAATCACTCTATCTATTAAAAAAACGCATTAAAATCTATTGCGTAGTTTCAAAGATCTAAACATACATAGAGACAGACTGACAGCGGGCAGCGACTTTGTTTTATAATATTAATATTTCTCGTTTCAACTAAATACAGTTAATAATTCTGACATCCTTATATTTTATAAGCCGACAATTTGATTTAATTTGTTTTGTAAATGCGAGATAACGCTTTGGTAAATATTTTCTCTGTAAACACACGAACTACGTTTTAGGTTAGCGAACTTTTAAATTAGTTTCACTGTTTATACATTGGTAACATTGAACTTGATAATTGTTTGACGTATATGAAAACGTTGAAATTAAAATAGAAAATGTTTCATATTTTTATGTTCCCAGTCAATATAGATCTGCTGTTTGCATTGGGACTCCTCCTCAATGAGGGGGTAATTAATCTACTACCACGCAGGTAATTTATATTGCTAAAGGGTTTTATATTGAGTTTTTCTTCTTTTAGATTGATCTTATTCGTGGTAGGCCCGACACTGTTGACAGTTGTCTATGTATAGCCGCGGGACGGTCCGTCCGAGGCAGTATTATACTGAACTGAGCAGAAATTCGACGTCCGAGTAGAAGCAGTTTGGTACTGCGCTTCGTTCGGTGAGCGTGAGAGACGGAAGCTCAACTTTCTGAGAGTGTTTGCGTGTGGTGAGTTTTGATTTTTAGTATCATTGAAGCTCATTGCACGTATTCACACTCCTATCACTTTCTTCGCGGCAGGCAGCGGCCTTGCAAAGGTCTATCAGCGGCAGCAACACTTACCACGCTCGTTTGCCACCATTTGCAATAAAAAAAATATCTATACCAATAAATAAAATTGGAGTGTCTGTTTGTAATGTCAAAATAATAGGCTTTTTTCATGCTCACACGGTTATTTGCGACACCTATGCCTAAAATAGCATTTAAAAAATTTTTGGCTGTCTGTCTGTCTGTCTTTTTGTTCCGGGTAATCTTCAAAACGGCTGGACCGATTTCAAAAATTCTTTCACCAATGGAAAGCTATAATATCAGGGCGTAAACTAGGCTATATTTTATCTCGGTATTTCCACGGGAACTACGCAGGTAAAACGACTATAACCTATAACCGAAGCGAAGCGAGGGCGGGTTGCTAGTTTTAAATAAAACTACTTTACGGATTTTATCGCGTTTGTATTTGATTTTTGATTACCCGACGTTTCGAACACTTTACAGCGTTCATGATCACGGGTGGACTAAGATGTCTCACGTCCAACAAGTCATCGTTACTGCAGAAAATTTATAATTATCTACCCGATACATATAGATTTGACCCACAATAATAATAATTAAAGATAATTTTATAAATTAAAACCTTTTAGTAACATAAAGTAAGCCGCCTTCAAAATTAACATTAATTTAGCATCATGTCACCTGAGTTTTCTTGCCGGATCTTTCTCAGAGTGACCGTGTTCCGATCCGGTGGTAGTATACTAGATTATTAGTTAGTTTTTTAAATATAATTACTATTAATTTTAATGTTTAATTATTACTAACCATAAACAATATAATTTTTTCATATAGAATCCTTTTCTTCTTACACTGGCAATAAATTTTGTATCATAATGTGGGTCAATATTTAATAACTAATTTCTGTATATAATATATAAATATATATATATATATATATATATATATATATATATATATATATATATTTATATATTATATACAGAAATTATATTGTTTATATATTATATACAGAATTATATATATATATATAAACTATCTAGTGAGATTATAAACTATCGACAGATTGTGAACGGACACCAAAAATGTACAATCTAACGCTTATATTTTCGTAAGTTTTTAAACTGACTACGTTCAACCGTCAAATTGTAAACAAAACGCAAAGTGCACGCTGATTGCTTCAACTAATCATTGTTTTCACACGCTGCTCCGCCACCATTATTATTTTAGCGTCATTACTATATTACATCAATTTAAAGATATTAAAAACAGTTTTTTGGGGATATTTAATAATGTACGTTGATATTTGCTGACAATGAGCTTTTTAATTGCTGATAATTATGTTTGTAACTCTATGCACACGAACACGTGCTATCTATAACGCCAACCAATCAGAGGACGGTTCACAAATTCGCAGGCGAGAAATTGTAAGACAGTGCTGTGATTGGGGCATTTCTTTTTGAACTGATGGTTAAAAGTATTAAAATCACAATTTGACGGTTGAACATAGTCAGTTTATAATCTTACGAAAATATAAGCGTTAGATTGTAAATTTTTGTGTCCGTTCACAATCTATCGATAGTTTATAGTCTCACTAGATAGTTTATAAACTAACGGTTCGTACAATAATCCGGTGACATATATACATATAAAGATATGTCAAAAAACATCATATCTAATGGGTTTCTGATGAAGACCATCTTGTTCAGTGATATTAAACGTAAAAGATATGAGAGAGTGGAAAATTCTGCAGTGTATGTGTGTCTTAATATACTTAAACCTATGCCAAAATGCGAAGGAAATTCACCTAGTAGGTATACTATGCAAGTACCGTACGACCCGCAGAATTAGCACGTTGAATGGCATTGAATTGGCATGAATGGCATTTTTGGTGTGGAAGAATTTGTTGAAATCTGTTCTGTGGTTTAAGCGTGAAAATATAACAAACAAACAAACTTACTTTCTCATTTATACTAGTAAGAATGTGAATTATATTACGTATCATTTTTTTTTTGTGGGTGGGCTGCGGTCGGCGCGCCTCCGCACCATTCCGTCCGGGGCGACAGAGGGGCTTAAGCACGCAACTCCCGCAACCCACCCGAAAACCACGTCGCCTTCGTCGTTGGGCCGACCACCAGAGCAGGGGTTACTTGACATCAGTGATCGGCCCGACGGAATACATATATTGGGGTACCCTCCCATCGACCGAAGTCCCCCCCTCGGGGAGGGGAGGACGTCGGTCTTTCCTCACGCGGTCGGCCTCTCGGCGGGTGACGGACTAATTCCCGGTCACGTCACCCGCGGCCTCGGCTAGGGAGTTATATTACGTATCTTATGGTTCAAAGGCCATCACACTGGAGCAAGTACTTATGATGTATACAATTTTATATAAAAGTTAAAAAGAAAAATAAATTAAACATAAGGACCAAGCCCGCTGAGTTTTTGCCGGATCGCCTCAGTAGTGATCCAGTGATAGTTTATTGAATTATTTAAATTTAATTATGTTAACATTGACGTCTTTTCTCGGGGTTTATGCATAATAAATGATTTGGATTTAAATTTAAATTGAATTCTAACTCCGTCACCACACGGAAAGAATTATGTAGTTGTATCATCTGCATGCATCTCTTAATTATATTTAGAAATACAGGCAGGTAAAAAAATGGTTTTAGATTATACACACTGTCATGTAATCAATGTTTTGGAGATACTTCCATAGTGAAATTCCTCAGTGGCATACTCAAATAGTCTCTTTGTCAAAAGGGATCATATTTGAAGGATGTTATAATTACATACAAGGTCAATGGTGTTTGGGGTCCTTCGTCAAGTGTCGTCATTAGCTATAGCAAAGGGGTATTATTATAAAGGCAAGCCTTGACACCTTAAAGCTTCACGTCAATAACATGTACGTGATGCGGAAGAGACGCGTTGAATGATTTATCGAGTGTCGTCTTGAATGTAATTATTATTTTTAATCAAAATTCTATATACGTCCCGCATTTTTTTTTTTTTGCTGCGGTCGGCGCACCTCCGCACCACTCCGTCCGGGGCGACAGAGGGGCTTAAGCACGCAACGCCCGCAACCCACCCGAACACCACGTCGCCTTCATCATTGGGTCGACCACTGGAGCAGGGTTATATACGTCCCGCTACCGGACTCGAGCCTCCTGCATGATAAAAGGGAAATTGAACTATACCACGCTTTTTTTTTGAGGTGGATTGTGCTGCACTATTGTGCCCGTGGATGTCGTAATAGGCGACTAGGGGATTTAATATGCAAATAAAATCTCTGCAAGAGAAGGAAAACTCAAAATAAAACCCCTTTTTTTTTACGGTCGGCGCACTCCTCGCACTAGTCCGTTCGGGGTGACAGAGGAGGTAAGCACGCACACCCGCAACCCACCCGCGTGGCACGTCGCCTTCGTCGTTGGGCCGACCACCGAAGCAGGGTGACTTGACGTCAGTGGTCGGCCCGACGGAATACCCCCTTTTTGGGGTACCCTCCCATCGACCGACATCCCCCCCCTCGGGGAGGACGTTGGTCTTTCCTCACGCGGTAACTATACCACACTGGACAGACGTGTTGGTACACGATTTTATTTTGATCTTCCTTCTCTTGCACATATGTTACCTTTTACGACCCATGGACAAGATAGACAGTGGTGAATTGTATTCTTACTCTGTCACCATTCTTTACTATTGCCTGCACGAAAAATTAAAATTTAAAAGATGTGTAAATTATAATTTTGCAACAGTACAGCACCACAGATTTAATAGAGCTTAATGGACCTAATTGTGAGGTTTGATTGCAATAGTAGATGTGGCAAATACATCAGAACGCACGGTAATTTTCTCGAGTTGCTACAAGTTCCTTATAGTATATTACCCCCAGACGTGACTTACAGACTGTCTAACATGAGGGCCCGCTCGTTACACCATAGAATGCACTCCCAAAGATGTGGTGAGTTGTTTGTTCAAAATTGGCGTTTGAGGTCGAACATTGACAAAATGATGAATCTACTAGTTTATAAAATAATTTTTAATAAAAAATAAACCGACTTCAAACAGTACCTAAACTAAAAAGCAAAAAATTAATTTACTTGGCACAAAGTCATATGTATTTTAATTTAATTAAATAGAAATGATTAAATATTTATTTTATAATTTTGAAGTCGGTGCCAAGTAAGTGCCAAGTAAAACTACTTAGGTAAGGTAGCGATTCATATATTTTTCTAATACTGTTATTGTTTTGTAGTTGCTTTGATATTTTTAATAATATTGTGTTTACTTAGTGATTTGATATTGTAGTAAAGTTGTTGTAGCATTTATTTGGCACCGATTTCAAAATTATAAAATAAATATTTAATCATTTCTATTTAATTAAATTAAAATACATATGACTTAGTGCGAAGTAAATTTATTTTTTGCTTTTTAGTTTAGGTACTGTTTGAAGTCGGTTTATTTTTTGATAAAAATTATTTTATTTTACGATTTTAAGTGATGGGTAGACCGAGCAAGAAGGATTCTTTTCGAATGAGGAGACGTCGTTTACTTGAGACAGAAAATGATAGACGAAAACGATTAGACAAAATTAACAAAAAAAGCTAATAAGAAGAGAATAAATGAAACGCCTGAGGAGCCCAAAAATAGATTGTCGGCTATGAAAGCCTATATATCAAATAGATTAACTAACAAAAGTCAAGAAGATCGTGACCATCGTTTTTCTGTCTTTGATTCGTGAGCGATTTTCAAATGAAACCGAAGAAACCCGTGTTCACCAGTTGAATTTGATTTATTAAATGCTGTAAATCATTGAGGAATACCCGCAACTGTCTATGGACTCCATCATCCGATCTACTGCAGACTTTCATTATAATCCATATGGGTGCAAAGTTCGCATTAATATAAATGAATTAAGTCCAAACACGAGGTAGCTACTTTAAACCATTGAAAAGTTCCCTAAACTGTCTTCGTCTTCATCATCAGACCCCTAATGACAGTCCCGACCCATCTAGATGTAAAGTTCTTGTTAATAAAGATTAATTAAGCTCAAGCATAAGGTAGCTGCAGTGAATCATCGAGGAGTTCCCTGGAGCGTCTCTGCTCCATCATGAGATCTACTCCAGACCTTTATTAAATTGTAGTGCTTTAAAGAAATAGTTAATGAAAAAACTTACAAACGCAGTAGTCACCCCTACGATGTTTGAAAGTTCCCCTTGATTTCTCTGGTCTGCCATCATCAAACTCTGATTTCCTTATCATGGAACCAACTTTGGAATATCTTCTTTTCAACAAAAAAAGAATCTTCAAAATCTTTTCTTAATCGACGAAGTTATCCGCGAACAAACATAACAAAAGCATATATACAGTCGAATTGAGAAACCTCTTCCTTTTTTTGGAAGTCGGTTAACAAGTATCACTTTAGCCCTACATACTACCCAGTTTCCATCGGCCAATTGCAGTACTATCCGCTAACTCCTAACCGTTAAGGAGATCTTTAGCTTCACCATCAGCACAGCAGCATCAGATGTTGATTCAAGCATACCTCACAAGCAACATGTTGGCCCTACCTACTACTAAATAGTTTCCATCGGCCAATTGCAGTACTATCCGCTAACTCCTAACCGTTAAGGAGATCTTTAGCTTCACCATCAGCACAGCAGCATCAGATGTTGATTCAAGCATACCTCACAAGCAACATGTTGGCCCTACCTACTACTAAATAGTTTCCATCGACCAATTGCAGTACTGTCTGCTAACTCCTAACCGTTAAAGAGTTCTGTAACTTCATCATCAGCACAGCAGCATCAGATGTTGACACTCTGAAGCATATACCTGAGTAAGTCATGACTATTACGTAACAACAACACCATACGAGCAAACAATTTTCGGTGGTTGCCCTCGATTTCTCCTGGATCCCATCATCAGACCCTGACCTGGTGAAAATGGGACCACCTCAGAAGTAAACTCTACCTAACAAAAGAAAATTTTTTTAAATCCGTCTATAATTGACGGAAATATCGGTGAACATACATAAAAAAAAAAAAAATATTATACATACAGACCTCCTTTTTTGAAGTCGGTTAAAAATAGAATAATTTACTTCAAAAATTCCCATGGCTGATGAGGCATTAGGCTACATAGTGGACAATTTGCAGCCAAGTTTTTTCTAAACGTTCACGAACAGATGGAAAGAATAGATATAGATGACGACCCTTTGTTGATGTATCCCACCTTTCCTGCCATTCGGACAGGAGCTCATCGTACACGACAGATTGCGACGCAAAAAAACTAGTAATTTTAATACAATCGCGTGGTAAAAGAAGATTGTTTTCTATTAGCTATCAAATTACGCCACCTACTAGATGCAATTATGTTTTCAAACCAACCAGAAACCCCTTCAAATATACACAAAATTTCATCCAAACCCATCCAGCCGTTTAGGACTTAGGAACACGCGTACAAAAAATAATGTATATATTTACGCGTAGTAACGGAGTAAGAATATAATTTACCTCCTTTTACCCGTAGGTGTCCTAAACGATACTACGGACAGGACCGCGCGTGCGCTTACCATAGCTCACCCATAAAAAAAAAAAGGTGTCCTAAAAGATTATTGAAACAATTTGTTTCCAAATAAATTCTTTGACATAAACTTTAAATTTGAATCGTCTAGTTATGTTTTTATTTCAGTACAACCCACCTGGTGCTTTTAAAACCTAAACGTATTATCAAGTTACAATTGAATAAATTTATTTCGAACCTGTGCTACAAGTTTGTAATTACTTAATACATACAAAAAAGAAATCTTAGCGTTCTTATTCAAAAATACATAATTTGAAAATAAAAATAAATAGAGTCCTTCTGTTTTTGAGAATAAAACAACGTAAATATTTGTAAGTAAACGAAATAAAAAGCTTTGATTAGCTTTTATTAAAAACTATTAAGATACGAAGTCTCTCTGAAGTTGTATAAAGAAAAAGTAAATAACTTTCGAGTAAAAATACAGTACCTACTCTACGACATAAAGTTACTCTGTGAGCATGGACAACTGACACTTCGCATGTGTTTCGGCGGGAATATGGAAATGTCATGTTACTCTCTTGAATTGTATTCGCTTTTTTATTGTTTTATAGTGTTATATTGATATTTTATGTAATATAATACAGTTAATATAAAACAGTGTTAAAGTGTGATGAATGTGATTTAATAGTCGCTTGCGTGTATTTTCATATTCTACCGAAGCTCCCAAAGAAATGATTTCTTCTTTAATTAGGTTTTCAGCGTCCGTGTAATAGTAATGACTTGACTTACTGACGGACGATGATTCTTAATAAGCTACCCGATATGAAGAAGTAGTAAATAATATGTGAAGAAAATTATTTATAAGCTACTTAAGACAAGGCACTATGGTCCAAAAGACTTTAGCCTGCCTGCCTGCCTGCGCATAAGGGCGATTAAATAAAAAAAATTACATTTCGCATCTTCGCTTACAACTTTAGTACGAAGTGTAATATTTTATATTCATCATCATCATCATCTCAGCCCATATACGTCCCACTGTTGGGCTCGGGCCTCCTCCATAATGGAAGGGTAATTGACCTACTATACCACGCTGGTCAGACGTGTTGGTATAGGGTTTTATTTCGAGTTTTCCTTCTCTCGCATAGATGTTATATGCGTTTTATATCCCTTAGTCGTCTCGTACGATCACCCACGGGTAAGATAGGGGGTGGTGAATTGTATTCTTACTCCGTCACCACACGGAATATTTTATATTATTCTCATTAATTTAGTGTTGTAACGTGTTATTTAAAATATTTTATTCGATTTAATGCCGAGTATGTGCTAATGTGGATAGTTGCATAATGCTGTACATATGATTTCGTCTTCAACCAAAATGCGAAGAAGATACACTTAACTATATATTGGATTGAATTAGGCGATACATAGCGGCAATCCATTTATATTTTAATTTTTAATGGAAGGAAGGAAGGAAGACAACCACCACCACTTTCCCACGGTAATCAATATACCGCACACCACAATAGAAGGAGTACAGGATAGGATTAAGGTTTTAGATTGGGCGACACACAGCTTTAATTGGTCACACAGCTTTGATTGGTCAGACAGCTTTGATTGGTCACACAGCTTTGATTGGTCACACAGCTTTGATTGGCCACACGGCTTTGTTTGGTCATACAGCTTTGATCTTGATCGACCTCACACAGCTTTGGTCGCTGTCACACAGCTTTGTCACACAGCCTTATCACACAGCTTTGATCGGTATTAGGGCTAGGAAATAAGGAAATCTTACCCTTACATGATGAGCACCTTCCAGAACATCAACTTGCAATTTTCCGCAAAACTTCGAATATTTATTCGACACGTGTTTCGCCTCTAAACGAGGCATTCTCAGGACGGTTCGGCTTCACGCTTTTCCAATAGCAAAATGGTAAATGGTGCACACGTTACTCAGGCATAGGACGCAGACCATTTATATTATTTCTTAACTGCCCCAATTGCAATTGCTCTGAATTTGGTACGAGTCTCTATTGCACTCATTATTTATTGCGGTACTGCCTAAAAGTAAATTTATTATGAACGAATAGCATGCCACATTTCTGGCGTAATATACGTGACCTTATGTTAGATAGTTTACTAGTCACATCTGGGAGTAATAAATTATACGGAACTTTGTAGTAACTCGAGAAAGATTCCATACGTTCAGGCGTTTCCGCTATACCTACTGTTTCAATTACTTTTAAGACTCACATATAGTTTATCCCTTAAGCACTGTTTAATCACTTAGTTTTTGTTATGTTTTAGTTTTAATAATGTTTAAAAATCTCTGTATTACACGTGGTACTGCTCTCATCGTAGCTTGTATTGGATTTCCAATCGTCCATTTCTCTTTGAAGGAAAGTGGAATTTTCCAACTCCTGTCTATTCATTTATACAAATAAATAAAATTGAAGTGTCTGTTTGTAATTTCAAAATAGTATCTTTTATGCTCACGCGGTTATTTGCACGATATCTATGCTTAAAAACCAATTTAAACATTTTTGTCTCCCTATGTGTTTTTTTGTCGGTGTAATTTTTTAAACGGCTGGATCAATTATGATAATATTATATATATCACCGTATAATTGTACGAACCGTTAGTTTATAAACTACCTAGTGAGATTATAAACTATCGATAGATTGTGAACGGACACAAAAATTTACAATCTAATGTTTATATTTTCGTAAGTTTATAAACTGGCCATGATCAACCGTCTAATTGTGATTTTAATACTTTTAACAGTCAGTACAAAAATAAATGACCCAATGATAAAGGCGTGTTGGATCCATATCCCCATGTAAGCCTTTCAAAGGACCGGGGTATCTTCCCTAGGAAGATCCCGTGAAATGGAGATACATAATGATTCATTTATTTATTCGACCAACCAGGATCATTTACAAATTGAATTAAATTGAATTAATAAATTATTTATATAATAACATGCCAATAATTAATGACATGCCAATAAACATGTTTAAAAAAGCTATGTAGCAAAGGCTATTACGAAATTTCGGCAATAAATTTAATTCCTCCTTAGGAATGCATCATTAATCAGAAGGCATCAGTATTTTAGGCACCATCATATAGCAAAGAAGATATTAAAGATTAATCGCGTGTGTAAATAAATCTATTTTACGGATTTTATCGCGTTTGTTTTTTATTTTTGACTGCTCTATGTATGGAACACTTTACAACTTTCATCACTTGTTGGACGTGAGACATCTTAGTCCGCCCTTGACCATGAACGTTGTAAAGTGTTCGAAACGTCGCGCAAGCAAATACAAACGCAATAAAATCCGTAAAATAGTTTTATTCGCGTAAATATCAGAAATGATTATTAATCGCTATTATTAAAAACTTGAATACTTTCGCGTTCATTATCTTCTAAAAGATTTCCTGTAAACAATTTTCAATCCAGTGAGTACATCCTCGATAGATTCAATTTAATTTCGCGCAAACGAGCACATTAAGTTAACTTAATTTAGAATAATATATGTCAAGAGTACCTAGCTATCGCTTTCATGTAAATAAATTATAACTTAATGAGAAATGTTCCCAGCTTTTACTCACTTCTCACGTGTTCAAGATTGTACTCACTCAAAAATTTTATTGTACAAATTTACCTTTAAGAAAAAAGTAATTTCAGTAGATAATTCCCGTGCGATGACATGATAAGAACATAATTCATCACCCACTCTCTTGCCTGTGGATGTCGTAAAAAACGATTAGAGGTTATATCATCCTTCATCATCATCATCATCATCACCATTTCAGCTTATAATACGTCCCACTGATGAGCACGAGCCTCCTCTCCAATAGGGGTGAAACTAACCTACTATACCACGCTGGACAGACATGTTGGTATAGGGTTTTATACCAAGTTTTCCTTCTCTTGCATAGATGTTATATACATATTATATTCCTTGGTCGTGTTTTAGGACATCCACGGGCCAGATAGGGAGTGGTGATTTGTATTCTTACTCCGTCATCATCTATAAGAAAAAGTAATTTTACTAGATAATTCCTGAGTGATGACGCGGTAGGAATACAATACATCACTCCCTCTCTTGCCTGTGGGTGTCGTAAAACACGACTAAGGCATATAACATGCTATATATCTATGCAATAGATAGAAAACTCGAAACAAACCCCAATGCCAATACGTCTGATCAGCGTGGTATAGTCGGACAATTTCCCTACGATTGCGAAAGAGGCTCAAGCCCAGTAGAGGGACGTTTGAAATGTGATAATGATTATATATATGCCAATAGCATTCTCAGACAGCCCAGGAAACTCTTTTAATTGCCTCCAAACCCGTATTAAATTTATTCGGTTGAGCATCAGCATCCGCGCCCATATGAGGTACTTGGGCCTGGTGCTCGACGGGCAATGGTGGTTCCGGGAGCATTTCCGCAGGCTCGCTCCACGGCTCGTCGGCGCGGTGTCCGCCCTATCGTGACTTATGCCGAACGTGGGCGGACCGAGCGCTGCGTGCCGACGGCTGTACGCGGGGGTCATCCGGTCGATGGCCCTGTACGGCGCACTGGTGTGGGCGGGGTCCCTGACCGTCCGTCTGAGGGCCCTCTTGTGGCGACCACAGAGGGTCACGGTGATCAGGGCCATACGCGGATACCGCACGGTGGCGACGGAGGCAGTGTGCCTATTGGCCGGGACTCCCCCGTGGGACCTGGAGGCGGAATTGCTCGCCGGATTGTATCGGCGGGTGACGGGGATGCGAGCGGAGGGCGGTGTGATCTCGTTAAGGGAGCTCACCGCCTGGCGCGTCGACGCCCGCCGAGACGTCATTGCCCGTTGGGCGGTCCGGCTGGAGAGGCCTCGGTTCGGGGTGCGAACCGTGGAGGCCTTCCGGCCGGTGCTGATGCAGTGGTTGGAGAGGCGGCACGGGGTGCTCTCCATCGTGGTTTTCGGGTGGGTTGCGGAAGTTGCGTGCTTAAGCCCCTCTGTCGCCCCGGACGGAGTGGTGCGGAGGCGCGCCGACCGCAGCCCACCAACAAAAAAAAAACCCGTATTAAATTTAATTGGAAAAGCTATAATTGAAAAAGATTACACTTCCCTCCTATGCAATGCGGAAGACATGCACCAATTAATTGTTTATCCGATAAACAAGAGTTAAATACTCTTATATCCTACAGCTACGGATAAGTACAACGTTACAACACCACGGATACGGATGAGTTTAATTTTTACGGGAGATTGCAAATTAAATATGGCGCACGAAAATTCTGTCGAATTACTACAAAATATATTCTAAGCATATATAAATAATAAATTAAAAACAATTCTATTACTAAGCGAGTGTTTTTTACTTTGATGTAAACTTTTAATCTTTCTCAGCTCACTTTCATCCCACTGTTGGGCTCGCGCCTCCTCCTCAATGGAAGGGTAATTGACCTACTAAACCACGCTGGTCGGACGTGTTGGCATGGGGTTTTATTTCGAGTTTTCCTTTTCTCGCATAGATGTTCGCATAGCCCGTTCCATAGCAGGCTGAGCGAATGACTAAGTTAATTTCCCTTCGATTATGGAGGAGGCTGAAGCCCAACAATGGGACGTATATGAGCTGATGATGATAATGATATAAGTCCTACCAGAATGCAAAGAGTTCCTTAATGCAGGACGTAAGAAAAATTATTCAGTTCGTAAGCCGTTTATATTTCATAATAGAAAGAGAATTATTTAAAAAAAAAAGAAATCGTACACATCTCAGCTCATATATATCCCACTACTGGGCTTGAACCTCCTCCACAATAAAAGGTAAATTGACCTACTATCAGACAGGTTGATATTTTGTTTCGAGTTAGCCTTCTATGTATGTTTTCTCTATACTCTATACCTTAGTCGTCATTTACGCTACCCACACGTTGATGAATTGTATTCTTACTCCTTCACCACACAGAATTCATCTCCCTTATCACAGAATCATTAAGACTTATCATAATCATCATCATCATCATCTCAGCCCATATACGTCCCACTGTTGGGCTCGGGCCTCCTCCATAATGGAAGGGTAATTGACCTACCATACCACGCTGGTCAGACGTGTTGGTATAGGGTTTTATTTCGAGTTTTCTTCTCTCGCATAGATGTTATATGCGTTTTATATCCCTTAGTCGTCTCGTACGGTCACCCACGGGTAAGATAGGGGGTGGTGAATTGTATTCTTACTCCGTCACCACACGGAAGCGTGGCAGGCGAGCATTCTACCACTGAACTCAACTCAAATTATCATAATACTATCTCTTAATCAATTTACGTCAATTTTCAATATAATAAATCTTCAATGATGACTCAAGATTTCTTTCTAAGGCGTGAATATTCACTTTTCATTTACTTTTTAAAGCATTTCATGTCTAAGGCCTTTTATAATATTTGAATATCAAATAGAAAAAATATAACTGCGGACTTAACTTGAATGATACGCGATCTTTTGGACAAATACATCTAGCTAGAAATACTAATCACTATGTTTATACACTTTTTATATGCGCGAAAGAAATAACCATTTCTTTTTCAATCATTCATTTCAGCTCACATAAGGCCCAATGCCGGTCCCTAGTCGCCGCCAAAATGGAAGGGAAATTGACCTACTATACCAAGTTGGTTAGATGGGTTGGTATTTTTTTATGGGTGGGCTATGGTATGGCACACGCCGTCCATTCCATCCGGGGCGACGAAAGGACGGCGCGCGGGTCCATAACCCACCCGTACTCACGTCGCCTTCGTCGTTGGGCCGACTACCAGTGCAAAGTTCCTTGTCGTCAGTGGTCGGCCCGACGGAATACCCTTTCGGGTACCCTCACCTCTCGACGTCCCTGTCCCGGGACATCGGTAGACGGGTTGGTATAGGGTTCTATTTCATAGTTTCCTTCTCTTACATAGATGTTATATGCATATTAAAATCCCTTAGTCGTACTTTAAGACACCTACGGGTAAGACAGAATGTGTTGAATTGTATTCTTACTCCGGTACCACCCCGAGAAAAATGTATATATTGAAAAAATTTTGGCAAATTTTATGACCGGATGTCTGCCTGATGTCAAAACTCCTTGGGAATGTAATACTTGACCAGGCAATTGTCTGGTCAAGTATTATATCTATATAGATATAATACTTGACCAGACTTGATATAAAAGAAAGTAGTGCTGTGTGCTTGCTGTGTGGTAGCGGCTTCGAATACTACCAACCCTTGCTTTGCTCGTGGGTGTCGTAAAAGACGACTAAGAGCCCTAGATTGACCCGGACCAACTCCATCTGGTACCATTTGGGTCAACGATTACATTCCCAAGGAGGGTTGACGTCAGGCAGGCGGCCGGTCATAAAAGTCATTGCCGAAACTTTTTGCAATATGTCAAAACAGATGACATATTGCGTCGACCCCAAGTAATTGGGATAAGAGCAAGATGATGATGATGATAAAAGAAAGTCGTGTTAGTTACACTATTTATAACTCGAGAACGGCTGTGCCGATTTACCTGAAAATTGGCGTGAAGGTATCTTAGAACCAGGACATGGACTTAGGATACTTTTTATCCCGTTCGACCTGGTTCCCGTGGGACTTGACATAAAACGTCAAATAGAATACAAGTCACTATAAAAGGTGGTATAACAAAAACGCATCTATCATGTAATAACAAAACGCAAATTACAGCTATAGACAGACTATATTTTCGGAAATTTAGAAAATATTTTTATGAAAAAAATTACGTCGGTACGAAGTTCACCGGGTCGGCTAGTGTTATATATAGTATCAACCTGGGCCAACTGCAACTGGCGTTGGCCCAGGTTGATGTAAACCTGCGATGGCCGTACTCTACAAAGCCGTCATTTCGCGGCAGGAGGTGGCGGAGCATGTCAGGTGGGTTTTTGCTGACCAATTCTGATCACACGCCAATACATAGGGTTTTATATCGAGTTTTTCTGCTCTTGTATAGATGTTATCTACATATGATACCCCTTTGTCGTCATGTACGATAACTATGGACAAGAATAGTGGTGGTGACTTAGAATAATAACGTATAGAAGGTAAGTTCGTGCACAAAAAGTGAAGCATTTCAATTGAAGCCTAATGGAGCTTACGCCCGAACCGTTCCGTAATGTACAAGTCATTGTACTGCACGTACGTACGCAGCTCTTAAAAAATAAATAGGTAATTATGACGGTTTGTGCATTCAAATGGCGTCATAACACATTTGAAAAACTTAAAAAGGTTTTTAACATTACTTTTAAAAGTATTTCGACGATTTATGTTAATAAAAACAAAATTTGATTTCATAATTTGTATAGTGGTGTGCGTGTGTATGTGTGAAATCGTCTGCGCGCCATTAGTATTTTCAGATTCATGTTTCGAACGTTCGAAGTACTGACACTATCCTTCTATACGTTATTATTCTAAGGGTGGTGAATTGTATTCTAATCCGTCACCACACACCATTTACCAAAGCTCGTAAAAAATAATACAGCATTTTGTATTTATTGTCACAGCACAGAGATGTTTTTACATCACACTCGTAAATATTGCCCAGTAGTAATAAATAGTACAGTGAAAGTATCGCAGGGCTCTTTTTGTAGCGCTATTAAAGTTTTACGACATATAAATACACTGTAAATGGTTAGATAAGATTTATTCTATATTTACTACTGTTCGTTTTTAGGCAGGCACTAGGAATGTGGAAAAATAATCGAGTTTTGTATTAATCTTTTTTTTTATATTCGATTTTAATAATCGATTATCTAGATAATAAAAATCGATTTAAAAGGAATCGATTTTATTTTATATTAAAATTAATCGATTATTTTACTATTAGCTTTTTTGTTTAAATTTAAAGATGAAAAAAATATTAGGACAAGTTGCTGGGGATGGAGTAGTTCACACATCTTTAAATAGTGTTATTAATCAGGACGATGCCACAAATGACCCAGTTGAATTTTTATCTTCCCTTACGGCTAGCATTCTTCCTGCACACAAAATTACGCTTAAACTTGGCATTCCCATAATACTCCTTAGAAATCTTACTCCACCTAAATTGCACAATGGAACTCGACTTAGATAGAGTAACTACTTTGCAAAGGAACATCATCGAGGCTGAGATTCTCACGGGATGTGGTTCCGGTGAAACTGTGTTCATACCATGAATACCACTGATATCGAACAATTTCCCCTTCCAATTTAAACGCACACAATTGCCTGTAGGTGCTTGCTTTGCGATTACCATAAACAAGTTCCAAGGTCAGACGTTAAGGACTGCTGGTGTCGATCTAAGGTCTAATTGTTTTTCCCACGACCTCAGAGCCCACAGCTCTACGTGGCCTGCTCGCGAGTCAGTAATGCTGATAATTTATTTATTTTAACCCCAGCAGGAAAAACAATTAATGTCGTCTATAAAGATGTTTTATAATTGGTGTGCAGCATCGTAATTAAAAATAACCACTGTGAAAATAGAAACTAAACATAATGATTTTTTAAATATATTGAATTGATTAAAAACCACGCGGACGAAGTCGCGGACATCAGCTAGTACTAAATAAAACGTACATTTAGTTACAAAGATGAATGTCGCTTAATACAAATTGCCTTAAGCTCTCGTTTTTCAGCGTATGAAAAGTGTAAAAGAGTTCAGCGTATGAAAAAAAAGTGCTCTGATTTTAATGAATTCGGTATCATTCGACGGAGAAAAATTCGCTAATGCCGAATATGTATATAACTCAATATCACCCTAGATGTCGCCATTTCGTTCGACGATCGCGGCTCTGTTGCGCCTGAGGGCCGTGGCGACTGTGGCCGTCACCGGCGGGGGAGTGCTGTTGGTGGTGTCCCTAGACATCGCCAACGCATTGAATAGTCTGCCATTCAGCTGCATCAGGGAGGCGCTCCGGTATCACGGGGTGCCAGTTTACCTGAGGCAGCTAGTGGCAGACTATTTGGAGAGGCGCAGCGTCCTCTGCACCGACCGAGCAGGGGACGTCGTGCGAACGCCCATGACGTGCGGTGTCCCACAGGGGTTGGTCCTCGGACCCACCCTGTGGAGCATCGGCTACGACTGGGCGTTGAGGGGGAGCCTCCCGCCCGGGCTGGGCGTGATTTGTTACGCCGACGACACGCTCGTCACAGCCCGCGGTGGGACGCTAGAAGAGGCGGTAAACCTGGCGACCTCTGGTACCGAGGAGGTCGTCAGGCGGATCAAGGCGCTGGGGTTGAGGGTCGCCCTGGACAAGACGGAGGCCCTCTTGTTCCATGGGCGCACTATGAGCCCTCCCATCGGCGTCTCGATCACCGTCCACTCGGTCGACATCAGCATCCGGGCCCATATGAGGTACTTGGGCCTGGTGCTCGACAGGTGATGGTGGTTCCGGGAGCATTTCCGCATGCTCGCTCCGCGGCTCGTCGGCGCGGCGTCCGCCCTATCGTGGCTTATGCCGAACGTGGGCGGACCGAGCGTTGCGTGCCGACGGCTGTACGCGGGGGTCATCCGGTCGATGGCCCTGTACGGCGCACCGGTGTGGGCGGGGTCCATGACCGCCCGACTTAGGCGGCCCTTCTGTGGCGACCACAGAGGGTCACGGCGGTCAGGGCCATCCGCGGATACCGCACGGTGGCGACGGAGGCAGCATGCCTATTGGCCGGGACTCCTGGAGGCGGAGATGCTCATCGAACTATATCGGCGGGTGACGGGGGTGCGAGCGGAGGGCGGTGTGGTCTCGTTAAGGGATCTCACCGCCTGGCGCGTCGACGCCCGCCGAGACGTCATCGCCCGTTGGGCAGTCCGGCTGGAGAGGCCTCGGTTCGGGGTGCGAACCGTGGAGGCCTTCCGGCCGGTGCTGATGCAGTGGTTGGAGAGGCGGCACGGGGTGCTCTCCTTCCGACTAGTGTAGGTTTTGACGGGGCATGGGTGCTTCGCCAAATACCTGCACAAGGTCATTAGGAGGGAGAGTACACCGTCCTGCCACCACTGCGATTGCGACGAGGACACGGCGCGCCATACGCTCGAGGCCTGCGGGGCTTGGGCAGTGCAGCGCTGTGAACTCGTCGCAATCATCGGTACGGACCTGACGCTGCCGGCTATCGCTAGGGCGATGGTCGACAGCGTCGGAAATTGGGACGCGGTCGCAGCCTTCTGCGAGACAGTGATCTCGCGGAAGGAGGCGGCGGATCGCCTGCGTGAGGAGCGCAGCCTCGATAAGGAGATCCGCCACCGGCGACTGGGGCGGCGCAGGCGCAACTATCTGCGCCTCATGCCGCCCTAGCCGAGGCCGCGGGTGACGTGACCGGGGATTAGTCCGTCACCCGCCGAGAGGCCGACCGCGTGAGGAAAGACCGACGTCCTCCCCGAGGGGGGGACGTCGGTCGATGGGAGGGTACCCCAATCAGTCAGTGGTCGGCCCGACGGAATACCCCCCGTCGGGCCGACCACTGACGACAAGTTAACGCTGCTCCAGTGGTGGGCCCAACGACGAAGGTGACGTGGTTTTTGGGTGGGTCGCGGGAGTTGCGTGCTTAAGCCCCTCTGTCGCCCCGGACGGAGTGGTGCGGAGGCGCGCCGACCGCGGCCCACCCACAAAAAAGAAAAATAAAAAGATGTCGCCATTAAACCAAATAGCCTTTCACCCCTCGATATGTTTTTGTTCTATTTCAAAAGGTTTCAAATATAAAGCGTTCAGAAAAATCCTTTTCCTTTTTTTTGGGAATGTATATTTTTTAAACGAGATTTTAAATGAGAGTTTATCTCACAACAGACAATGGTTTCGCAGAAACTAAAATATAAGCCTTAAAATGGGGTCTTTTACTATTATTACATTCAAAGTTCAGTACAATAGTGTACATATATCTCTAGGTACAGATCTGTTGACGCTTTGACACTAAATATATTGCATACCATAGGGGCGTAATCCGCTTTGCTGTCTGATACATAACCGACTGAGATCAGCTTAAATTACTTTACGGTTACATAAAAAAAACTGTTTGATATTTGCTTTCGATTTCAGTATTATTTTACAACTAGAATTTTTTTTTTCAATGATTTTATTCATTTATTCATTAGAACTCATATATATCCTCCATGATGACGATGAAAAGATGAACAAGGGATATAATGTGCACATAACATCTGTGCAAGAGAAGGAATACTCGAAATGAAACCCTATACCAACATGTCTGACCAGCATGGTATAGTAGTATAGGTATAGGCGCGATTAGCTGCGCCTCATGCCGCCCTAGCCGGGGCCGCGGGTGGCGTGACCGGGAAATTAGTCCGTCACCCGCCGAGAGGCCGACCGCGTGAGGAAAGACCTTGAGGGGGGACGTCGGTCGATGGGAGGGTACCCCAAATAGGGGGTAATCCGTTGGACCGACTGAATACCCTGACGTCAAGTCACCCTGTTCCGGTGGTCGGCCCAACGATGAAGGCGACATGCATCGCGGGTGGGTTGCGGGTGTGCGTGCTTACACCCCTCTGTTGCCCCGGAAAGAGGGGTGTAAGCGGGGTGGAGGGGTGTAAGGGGTGCGAGGAGCGCGCCGACCGCAGCCCACCCCCAAAAAAAAAAAAAAAACAAAAAATAAAGGATGTTATTCTCATATTATAACTATTAGTCGTCTTTTACAACACCCACAGGCAAGATATGAATGGTGAATTGTATTCTTACTCCGTCACCGCACGAAATACTGACTTCGCTTATCCTAGGTTTCCCTAGCCAAGGACAGCCTCCAGGTCGAGCCAACAGGTGACTGGACTGAGAAATAGTCCGTCAGCCGTAAAGAGGACGACCGTGCGAGTGAAAGGAAATAATGATAAGATTGTATTTCTTATCATCATCATCATTCCAGCCCACATATGTCCCACTATTGGGCTCGGCCTCCTCCACAATAGGAGGGAATTTGACCTACTATACCATGCTGGTCGGACATATTGGTATAGCATTTCATTTCGAGTTTTCCTTCTCTTGCACATGTTATGTGCATATCCCTTAATCGTTTTTTACGACATCCACGGGCAAGATAGGGAGTGGTGAATTATATTCTTACTCCATCACCACAAGAAACGTTTCTGCTTCATTATTATACCTTATACCGTGTGAGGATAGATAAATAAATAAAATAATTTAGACTTTCATCTTGTGACAGACTCGTAATGTCATGTAACACGTTAGGTTAATGATGTATGGAGCGTAATTTGTCTCCTAAATCTTAACTCCCTATAAGTCTAATTAATTAATATCTATCAAGGGTGACACTTGACTTTAATTAACCTAAGTAACATTTGTTAGTAATCTATATTACTATTAAGCTGAAGAGTTTGTTTTTGTAGTGAAACTTCTTTACGCGCATAAGGGTAATTTTTACGGATGAAACGCAATTTAGTGACACTAAAATGTGGGACGTTTCTGGCCAAGAAGAAAGAGAGAGCGATTGAGAGAGAGACTGATTGAGAGAGAGTCAGAAAGGGCGAACATAGCACGAAGCACATAGCCATGGAGCAAGAGCGGAAAGCAAGCGGGTGAGAAAGATCGAAAGAAATTGAGAAAGTACTTTTTTCTTTTTTATGTTAATTCGTTGAAGGTTAGGAAATTTTAATATTTACAAATAACATGTGGCATTTCTTAAAATATTTTTCTATTATCTCAAAAAAGAATTTAATTAACAATTTTTAATATTGAGACGTGACACCAAAGAAGTTACACTTCTGACATGCGTTCATACAAAGAAAAACGCACGCTTTTTTTGTTTGAACGTACATTAGTACGTTCAAACAAAAAAAGGAGGAATTACCTGTTGAATTACAAAAAAAAAACCTTATTGTGTTAGATAGCCTGCTTAACGAGAAAGGTTGTATAGATTAATACAAATATAAAATACTGCGATAAATACTGTGTTAACCTTTCTGCATGGTAGCCGTTATAATAACAAAAATTGTGATTGATGTATTATAAGTATATTGTGTGTTGTGACAGAGTTATAGTTTAAACAACGTCGATTAAATAAACAAAACATGCGTTCCTCAACACATGTTTTATTTTATTTATTTTCGCTGTTAGTGGCACTGATGGTAAGAGATTCTGCCGCAAATGGACCTTTGCTAGGCCGCTGCCTATCGCAAAGGAAGGGATAGGAGTGTGCCTACGTGCAATGAGATTTGGTGATACTAAAGGCATTAACAAAACCCACCAAACATAGCAATCTCAGGAAACTGGGCTACCGACTCTCTCACTCACTGAACGAAGTGTTACTACTCAGACGTCGATTTTCTGCGAGAGTGTGGTGCTACCTCGAACGGCTATTCCGCGGCTGCAGACAGAAGATTGTTGTCTGCTCCTACCACTACTAGAAGATTTCAAGTTATAATATCACTACGATAATAAAATAATAATATTTTAAAGAAACTAATGGTATGTTATATTATAAAACCTTGAAACATTGTCCTGTAAACGTTAAATAAGCTTCGCAATATGCGGAAATATCTTAACATAAATTTAACATTAAAATATTATAAAATATTTCTCACAGAGGTCGAATAGAAAGCATGGAATAGAAAACACAATTGGAAATAAATAAGGTTATCCTTACTTCCTTATCCTTACTATCCTTACTAATATTATAAATGCGAAAGTAACTCTCTGTCTGTCTTTCTGTTTGTCTGTCTGTCTGTCTGTCTGTCTGTCTGTCTGTTACGCTTTCACGTCTAAACCACTGAACCGATTTTAATGAAATTTGGTACAGAGCCGTACTAAAGCCTGAGAAAGGACATAGGCTACTTTTTATCGCGAAAAATTAGTATAAGGGGTTGAAATAGGGGATGACATTTTGTATGGAAATTCGTAATTTTCGATGATAGAAACATGAATATTTGTATTTAGGCACTTGATAATAAGTAAATAAATATTCGTTCTAGCGTTTTGAAAATTTCACTTACATGGGGATGAAATACAACCCCTTTTTTTTTAGGTGGTGGGCTGCGGTCGGCGCGCTCCTCGCACTACTCCGTCCGGGGTGATAGAGAGGCGTAAGCACGCTCACCCACAACCCACCCACGATGCACGTTGCCTTCGTCGTTGGGCCGACCACCGGAGCAGGGTTACTTGTCATCAGTGGCCGACCCGACGGAATACCCCCTACTTGGGGTACCCTCCCATCGACCGACGTCCCCCCCAAGAAATACAACCCCTAAAACACCAAAAAGCATACAGCCGAAACCACTGGGTTTAGAAACTTTTTTTTACACCGTCGTATTTCTTGGGGTACACGAGCACTAGCAAAAATTTTTGGATAATCACCCCCTTAAGGGGGTGAAAAGCGTATAACCTTTCACGTCTAAACCACTAAACCGATTTTGATGAAATTTGGTACAGAGGTGGACTAAAGCCTGAGAAAGGACATAGGCTACTTTTTATTTCGAAAATATGCGTATAAAGGGTTTTTTTTTTTTTTTTTTTATTGCCAACGGTGGCAAACGAGCAAGCAGCACCCCTGATGGTAAGTGAAACTGCTGCACATGGACCATTGCAATACCAGGGGCACAGCCAGGCCGCTGCCTACCGTGAAGGAAATACTCTTCTTAAACCTCGTTTAAAGAAGGACATGTCATAGCGCTCGGGAAACACAGCAGCAGGTAGTTCATTCCAGAGCTTGCACGTACGTGGGAGAAATGATCGCTGAAAACGTACAGTTGAAGACCATAACGTTTCCAGGTGAAATGGATGAACCCTGCTGCGATGTCGAGTGGTACGTTGGTAGAATGGTGACGGTGGTACCAAGTCAAACAGTTCCTCGGAGCACTCCCCGTGAAAGAGTCGGTAGAGTACACAGAGTGACCCAAAGTCTCTCCGCTGCTCCAGCGACTCCAATCTGTCCGTAAGATTGGGATCCCCGACGATTCGAACAGCCCGTCTTTGCAGGGAGTCAAGTGGGTCTACCTGATATTTGGGCGCACCTGCCCAGAGATGTGAGCAGTACTCCACGTGAGGACGAACTTGTGCTTTGTATAGCACAAGACGCTGTCTCGGTGTGAAGTACCGCCTGGCTCTGTTCAGGACGCCCAACTTTTTGCTTGCCAATTTGGCTTTGTCCTCCAAATGACTCCCAAACTGGACTTTGCTCGATATTTTGACGCCGAGAATCCCAATACTCTCAGAAATTGGAAGAGTTACTCCTTGGAACTGAGGCGCCATGACAAATGGGTCCTTCTTTGCAGTGAACGCGCAAACTTGTGTCTTTGTGGGGTTGAACTGGACTAGGTTCCGTTCACCCCATTCCGAGGCCCGCCCCAGAGAGCGCTCGACTTCAGACACAAGTTGAACCCTTCTTTCCTGAATACTCCGAGGGATATTCCGTTGCTCAGTGTACCGCTCATCACCCGTACTGTCATCCGCATAGCAACGCATACTCTCGATAGAGAGCATGTCATTGATATGCAGGATAAACAACGTCGGGGAGAGCACCGAGCCTTGTGGTACACCAGCATTAATGGTCATGGTATCGGAGCAGGAGCCATCTACGACGACTTTTATACTCCGACCATCCAAAAAGCTGGCAATCCAATTACAGAGTCCCTCGGGGATTCCGTATGATGGTAGCTTCGATAGAAGTGCCCTGTGCCAGACCCTATCGAACGCCTTTGCGATATCTAGGCTGAACGCCAGCGCCTCACCCTTGTCCTCCAAGGCCTCTGCCCAACGGTGTGTGAGGTACACAAGAAGATCACCAGCCGACCGACCATGACGAAAGCCGTATTGGCGATCACTGATAAGCTGGCGATCCTCAAGGTACTGCAGAAGCTGGCGGTTTATAACCTTCTCCATTATCTTGGAGAGCAAGGATGTTATCGCAATTGGCCTGTAATTCGATGGGTCAGACCGGTCTCCCTTTTTAGGGATCGGGTGGACATGGGCTACCTTCCACGAAGACGGAACCCTATTAGTAGCGTAGGAAAGTCGGTATAGGCGCGTGAGGATGGGAGTCAATTCAGGGGCGCACGTCTTTAGTACCACTGCAGGGATGCCATCCGGTCCACTCGACTTATGGACGTCTAAAAGCCGCAGCTCCCGCCTAACCGCTCGCTGCGTGATGCGGATTTCGGGCAGTGAGCTTTCACACCGTGGCATCCCACGGTGTGAAAGCCGGGGTAATTTAGGTACGAAATGTCATCCGGAGCACCTATCTGCGTCTCCGTTAAAAAGAGTAAGGCAGGCCGCGCCGTCTCGAGGTGATGGTGGACGGCGTCGAGATTGCTATGTAAACCCCTGATATTGCAAAAATCCACATCAAATGTGGATAAGGGGACCGCCGTAGAAAATTGTCTCTTTTTAATTTTCTTGGCCATGATTTTTAATTTAAGAAGAGGAGGAAGGGAGCGTGAATGTGTATAACGGAGTTTGGTGATACCGAAAAAAAAGGCAGGGCATAGTGCATGGTCGAGGAGTGAGTGTTGTGAGGAGCTGACACGAAGCACGGAAGGGCCCCCGATGCCCCCCCGTGTGTAGCCGCCGAGGTCCACTCCGGTTTCCCACACCGGCACGACGACTACCCAACGGGATTTTCGCCGGTTGGTGGGACAGCCTCCCAGGGAGGATGATCCTGGGTTCGGGTCCCCTGCTGACCGGCAGGTGGCCGGCGGTGACCATTCCCATCGGGTCTCCCTGTACACCATGCCAGCCCCTCACGCTCAATACCCCGACCAAGACCTCACCACCGCTGGTTTCAGGCCTCACCAAAACCCGCCACACACAAACACACCCAGAAAGTTGGGCTCCCGGCTCTCTCGCTCACCGAACGAAGTGCAGCAGCAAATTGCTACTACTCAAACGTCGATCTTCTGCGAGAGTGTGGTACTGCCCCGGACGGACCGGCCCGCGACTGCAGACAAAAGACTGTCTACAGTGTGGTCCTACCACCAATGAAAGGTTGAAATAGGGAATGATATTTTGTATGGAAATTCGTCATTTTCAATGATAGAACCATGAATCTTTGTATTAAGGCACTTGATAATAAATAAATAAATATTCATTCAAGCGTTTTGGAAATTTCACTTACATGGGGATGAAATTCAACTCCTAAAACACCAAAAAGTATACAGCCGAAACCACTGGGCCTAGGAACTATATTTTCTTTTACACTGTCGTATTTCTTGGGGTACACGAGTGCTAGCAAAGGATTTTTAAATAATCGCCCCTTTAAGGGGGTGAAAAGCGTATAACCTTTTACGTCTAAACCACAGAACCGATTTTGATGAAGTTTAGTACAGAGATGGACTAAACCTTGAGAAGGGGCATAACCTACATTTTATTGCGAAAAAACGGGTATAAGGGGTTGAAATAGGGGATGACATTTTGTATGGAAATTCATCATTTTCGATGATAGAACCATGAATCTTTGTATTAAGGCACTAATTAAGGCATTAATAAATAAATAAATATTTGTTCTAGCGTTTTGAAAATTTCACTTACATGGGGATGAAATTCAACCCCTAAAAGACCAAAAAGCATACAACCGAAACTACTGGGCCTAGAAACGTATTTTTTTACACTGTCGTTTTTCTTGGGGTACACGAGCACTAGCAAAGGATTTTTGGAAAATCACCCTCTTAAGGAGGTGAAAAGCGTATAGAGGAACCTATTGGCGCTAGGAATCTAAAACTTTGTATGCGATTCTCTTTCTTTTGTTATAAGTGAGCTCTAAGAAATTATTTTTTGAAATTCAACCTCTAAAATGTATAGTCGAAATCGTTAGACCTAGAAACGTGAAAGTTTGTAGGAAGTAGTCTTTCTTGAGGAAAGTGCTCACTAAAAAATAGTTTTTTGCAATTTTACCCCTAAGGGGGTGAAAAGCGTATAAACGAAATCACTGAGCCTGGGAACGATCGTTTTAGTACACGGCCAGCTTTCTTAGATTACCCCAAGATTTTTTCTTAGTGCTCGCTTACCAAGCGCTATGAAAGAATTTTTGACAATCTCACCCCTAAGGGGATGGAAAGTGTATAGCCTAAAATAATGGTCCTAGGAACGTGAAAGTTCTGTTTTGGGATAAGCGAGCCCTAACAAAAAAAATTTGCAAATAGAATCCCTAAGAGGGTGAAAAGTATATAATAGCCAAAGATACCGGGCCTAGGAATGTGAAATTTTGTGTACTGGTTTGTTTTTTGGGGTAAGCGCCCACTAAGAAACAATTTTGGGCAGCTCCTAAGGGGTGAAACGCATATAGTCCAAGACACCCAGCCTATATAACGTCATTATCTTCTATCTATATAACATCTATCTTGCTCTTATCCTAATTACTTTGGGTCGACGCAATATGTAGTTACTCTTCTGCCATCGTAGATATATTGCAAAGGTTCTAGCAACATTTTATTACCGACTGCCTGCCGGACGATAATGTTGGCCAGACGGCATCACCAATTGGTCCAGGTCGATGTAAATCTTTGTCTTAGTAGTATTTTGTGACACCCACGAACAATGAACGCGTGGTAATATTCCTAGCCGCTACCAGATAGTAAGTTACAATCAAGAATACTTTCTTTGGATTACTATCCAATTTTCTATCTCTACAAATAAATAAATTTGAAAGCGTCTGTTTGTCTGTCAAAATAATAGGTTTTATTTATGCTCACACAATTGGCTGGAGCAACTGTAAGAATTTAGAGATTTTAAAATTATTTCACTAATGGACAGCTATTTTTAAGCGATTAACATATTTAAGCTATTTTTATCCCGATATGCCTACGGCATCGGGCACAATGAAATCGCGGGAATTTAATAGATTTAAAAATTAATTCACGAATAAAAAGCTACATTATCAGTGAATAATATATAAAGGGCATTTTCATCCCGGTATTTGCCCGGGAACGAGAACTCCGCGAGTGAAACTGGGGGATGTTAACCAATTTTTAAAAATGTTTCACCAATGGAATGCTACGTTAACAGCGAGTAACATAGGCAATTTCTAACTCAGATATATCTATGGGATTTGATTAATATATTTTTTTTCCACCCATAGCACCAACTTTATGCATTTTTTATCTCGGCATTCGCATGGGAATGGGGTCTACGTGGGTGAAATTGTGGGAGGTTGATCGATATTATTGTTTTTTCACCAATGAAAAGCTACATTATCAGGGACTAAGGAAAGCCATATTTCCAAGGGAATCTGAACTACAAGTGTGGAAGTAATATTCAAATGTGAAAGTTTGTGAAAATATTTGGATGTCTGTTACTCAATCACGCGTAAACTATTTAGCGAAAAAATTGGATGAAAATTGACACAGAATATTTCTTAAATTAAGAAACAGAATACTTTTTATGTCGATAATATTATTTGAGATAATAGTTCAATATGCAAGTTAGTTTTTACGTGGGCGAAGCCGCGGGCAAAAGCTAGTACATGATAAATATACTGCAAAAAATTTTCGCCCATTTCAAGTATCGAGAAGGTACTTAAACGCAGACTTTTATAATCACCTAGGACTGCAAAATATAAACGCTTAGTCACAACTTGAGACTACTTAGAATTTCACTTAGACGTTACAAGCACCAATATATTATATAAAAGGCTTTCAATGTCAGAGACCAAAATATCACATTTTTAATAGTTCACGGATTTTTACTTAATCTGCGGTATTGAGAAATTTTCAAATGAAAATTAAGGAAGCGACAAACAAATCTTATTTTTTCTCGTTGATTTTAAGAAATCCTGTGTCTATTACGAAAACGATTAATCAGAGGCCTGCCGTCAACAACAGCAGCGGTCTTATTGTAGACAACGCAATTTTGTCTAAATTCCTTAAATGTATTAGACATATATACAGACAGAATATAAATTTCTGAGGGCTCAACTAGGTAATCACACAAGGAGCAAACGTGATTAAAATAAGTATTCTAATTGTCGCCTTTACTATTAATTATTCTAATTAGTTAATCTAATTCTTTCTTCTCTCAATTATGTAGTGTCGACTCAATATACATACATATAATCTTGTTCGATTCGCAAAAGTTTTGGGAATAGTTTAACAATCTTTCGTTTGCTTGACGTCAACCCTTCATGGGAATGTAACTGTTGATCAGATGATATCAGATTTAGTTGGCACAGGTTGATGTAAAGTTTATAATATTTTACGACACCCGCGAGCAATGTAAGTGCTGTTTACTAATTTTGTTTTATTAGACATAGCCATGAACAATAATTATTAAGCTATGTAAGAGATTACTAAAATGCCCGAAGCACAATTCTGGCAATATCATTCAAGCATAATGTTACGAAATAAAGGAATTTATTAATTTATCATTACATAAAATATGCCAAGGCTTCATTCACAAAAACTTATTTAAAAAATAGGCAAAAAAAAAACATTCGAGTTCGCATCCTATCATGACGTATGCAAGTGTAGTGTTTACACAAGCGAAGCCACGCAGGCTACATCGGCTACAGGCATTACAGAACAGGTTCATGCGCCGAGCGACGGGAGCACCGTGGTACATGCGCAATGTGGATCTTCACATAGATCTTGGCTTGCCGACCATCAGGCAATTCATGAAACAGTGCTCCCGCCGCTACTTCGACTCTGCCGCGACACACCCGAACCCATTAGTGGTAAGGGCGACTTCTTACATCTCCTCTAAAATGTCCGCGATTAAACAACCGCGACTAATACTCGACGAACCCGACGACACTATAACGCTCGCCCAGACTGAGGCATACACAGCCCGCGCGGCCTTGACAAATAGTAGTAAATATCCACGCTACCGCCCCCGCCGACGGGGAAGGAAGACGTGTCGCGTTAAAATCATAAACGTGGGAGTGCCCACTTTGCCAGCGACCGCCCGAGCCGAGATCCGTACACCACAGGGGGTGCCCTCGGGATGGGTCGCTTAACTTAAGCGGGTTGAGAGCCCTCAGCGCTCACCCACCAGTCCGGGTAAAGTTGTCACAGCCATCTGAGGCTAACAACTAAGAAGTCACACAAAAAAAAAAAAAAAAAACATTCGAGTTCCCAGACTGAGGCATACACAGCCCGCGCGGCCTTGACAAATAGTAGTAAATATCCACGTTACCGCCCCGCCGACGGGGAAGGAAGACGTGTCGCGTTAAAATCATAAACGTGGGAGTGCCCACTTTGCCCCCCCAGCGACCGCCCGAACCGAGGTCCGTACCCCACAGGGGGTGCCCTCGGGATGGGTCGCTTAACTTTAAGCGGGTTGAGAGCCCTCAGCGCTCACCCACCAGTCCGGGTAAAGTTGTCACAGCCATCTGAGGCTAACAACTAAGTCACACAAAAAAAAAAAAAAAACCATTCGAGTTACCGGGTTGAGAGCCTTCCGCTCGCCCATTGCCCGCGTTAAGCTGTCAAGGTCATCTGCGACCAACAGCTAAATACACACAAAAAAAGAAAAACCATGCGAGAGAGCAGCAGCGCACAAGTACACTTGGGAAAGGGAAAACTCTGTTCGACCTAGTAGCTAATCTGCCTTGTGTATATAGTTGCTTTATATATTTCTGTCCATTTATCTTTTATTTAATAAGTTAGTCTTTTGTTATAAAATTTAAGTGTTTTGTATAATAAAGAAATAAGTTGCCGTTAGGCAATCTTTGTATTTTTTTCATTAGTCCTAAAAATATTTTAAATTTTTACAAATCCTTTCATTTAATACGATGTATAATATTATATAATACCTACGCATGTAGCATCTATGCAAGAGAAGGAAAATTCGAAATAAATAGTATAGTAGGTACGTCAAATTCCCTCCCATTGTGGAGAATGCCCGAGCCCAACAGTGGGACGTTTATGGGCTGCGATGATGATGATAATAGTAATATTGACATTTTTCTTATTTATTCCCAAAAACCTACCCATATTAATTTATTTCAGTTATAAATATGCGGTACAAATATTTGTACCGCAAAAATGAAAGAAACAATATTCATCTTAATCAGTTCCGTAGTTGATTAGAATCGGAGCAAATACAATAAAGGGACAGGACGACAAGAATTGCTTTTCATTCGGATATACTAAACATTGAAAATCAATACATATATCGAGATGAATGTTTTCAAACACGCTTTTATCGTACATTATATTTATTAGCCGAGGCCGCGGGCGACGTGACCGGGGATTAGTCCGTCACCCGCCGAGAGGCCGACCGCGTGAGGAAAGACCGACGTCCTCCCCGAGGAGGGGACGTCGGTCGATGGGAGGGTACCCCACGTAGGAGGTATTCCGTCGGGCCGACCACGGATGACAAATAAACCTGCTCCGGTGGTCGGCCCAATGACGAAGGCGAGGTGGTTTTCGGGTGGGTTGCGGGAGTTGCGTGCTTAAGCCCCTCTGTCGCCCCGCCCCGGACGGAGTGGTGCGGAGGCGCGCCGACCGCAGCCCAACCACCAAAAAAAAATAAATCGTACATTATATTAACGTTTGCGTGTTTTAACGGAATATAAATACAATTAACCATTGTCTATCTTGCCCCGTGGATGTCGTAAAAGACGATTTAAGGATATAAAAACGTATAACATATATCCAAGAGAACAAAAACTTGCATTAAAACCCTATACCAACCTGACTGGCATAGTATAGTAAGGTCAATTTCCCTCCTATTGTGGAGGAGGCTCGAGCCTCGAGCCGAACGTAGGTATGTACATATATGCGCTGTAATGATTAATTAATGATGATACGAAACATTGAAAATAAATAAATATATCCACACAATGTTTTCAACAGGCTTACATGTAACAGAATCTTTAAACATGATTTACACACCCTTCTAAACATCGGATTAATTTAAAATACTAATCAAAGATCGACCATAATTAAGATTGCCACCTTTTATTTGTATGGATAAAGTAAACTTAATGAAGGAAGTAAAAAAATACTTTGTGTCCAATTAAAGTATGTTTTACTACATTGTTTTAATTTAAAATATGTTATTGATTACAATTAGAGAATTTTAATAAATAATTCTCACTGCTAAAAGAGATAAACTCGTGTAATGTAACGTATTTTCGCGTAGTTTATTATTCACACAAAATTAGGGATGTGACTTGGAGGGAAAATAATCGATTAATTAAATAATCGATTTTTTGTACTTTAAAATAAATCGATTATAAAATAATCGATTAATTAAAAATAAATAATCGATTTTAAAATAATCGTTATTTTCTCCCAACAGGATTATGATGACTTTTTTTTAGGAGATGTGAGTTTTATTTTCTAATACAGTATGAAACAATCGTGATGACATTTTTTTTAGGAAATCTGGCAGTGAGTAATCGATTAATTTCGATCGAATTTCGAGTAATAAAAAATCTATTAATAATCGATTTTTATTATTTTGATAATCGATTGTAAACATCGATTATTAATCGATATTTTTTTGTAATAATCGATTATTATAAAAATCGATTATTTTTTCACATCCCTACACAAAATAGAGTTCAATTACCGGCCTTAACGTACATACCTATAATCTATAATTTTAGTTTCTATAGTTTTGCCAGTTATGATTTTTTTTTATTTGTCTTCACATTGTGTTATACATAAGTGGAAACTGTTTAGCTATTGTTACGTGCATTTATTTTTACCTTACCTGTATTTTTAAAAGCTGTATGTTTTCCTAAATAAATAAATAAAAATAAAAAATAAAATACCTACTTTGTAATAAATTACGAGTAACGACAATCATCATCTCGGCTCATGTACGTCCCACTGTTGGGCTCGAGCGTCATCCACAATAGGAGAGAAATTGACCTTACTATACCACGCTAATCAGACAGGTTGGTATACGGTTTGATTTTGAGTTTTCTTTCTCTTGCATAGATGTTATATACGTATTATATCACTAATTCGTCTTTTACGACATTCACAGGCAAGATAGGGAGTCGTGAATTGCTTTCTTACTCCGTCACCACACGGAAAACTGCATTGCTCTATTCTAAAATATATTTTTAATTACATTTTTTTTTTGGGGGGCTGAGTTACGGTCGGCGCACTCCTCGCTCGGCCCCGTCCGGGGCGGCAGAGGGGCGTAAACACGCACACCCGTAACCCACCCGTATAGCACGTCGCCTTCGTCGTTGGGCCGACCATCGGTGCAGAGTTCTTTGACTTCAGTGACAATTTTTTTTTTTAATTGGGTACGTTTAAAGAATTCCAATAAATAATCATCATTGCAAAAGAGAGTAAACTAAACTCATTTGAAGTAAAATATTTTCGCGTACTTTATTATTCGCATAAAATATAGAGTACAGTTACCGGCAATAACGTGTAATGGGGATGTTGACAAATTTTTGAAATTCATTTTATTTTATAGATAGACCCTATATAAACATGAAAATATTGACTTCATGAAAAAATATAGCATATTTCAATATTAAAATATGCAAATAAAAATATTATTCAAAATTGCCGCTAAAACGTTCCAAATTGTCCCATGACTATGATCTACGTCACGCTCCGGGCTCCGCTAAACAAAGTCCGCGTCTATCAAAGTTAATAGATTTTACTAAGTTCTTACGATTAAGTTTATATAAAAGCAGTAAAATGAATATGTCATTTCACAAATGCCGTGCAGTGCCGATGTGCGATAGTACATCAATCAGTACACACCAAAAAACTGTTTAAAATCGTGCGAAAAGTTGCAAAAATAAGGAGTAAATGGTTAACACTCGCAAGAAGACATCCAACATCAATGACCAACAAACACAAGTCTTTTTTATGAAGATCATTTTGATGTAAGTCCTAATAAACTACAAATTATTATAGGTCACGTAATAAAAATTAAGTGCTTATTGTCGTTTGTTTATTGGGCTACTTTTAAGTAACTAATTGGTAATAAATCAAATTTCAGCTTTAAAATGACATGGAAAATGATGTAGAATATACTACAATGGGTGTAGTATCTCGAATAAGGATAAGATCTGGTTGTTTGCTTACTAAATTCGCTTACCAACCAAGGAGAGCTAGTAGCTACTTCTACTGATATCTGTCAACCAGCCGTTGCAAAAAGGCAAAGACTCGCATTGATAAAAGAATGTGAAGAAGAGATAAGAACTGCTGCACTTCAATATAAATACAATTTCAACATTGAACTATCCAAGGCAAGGTGAGGGTTGGTACTCATTGACATCGTAAAATAGTATAAATTTACAAGTACCACTTGTCCGTCACTGTATCATTGTTACCCTATGAACCAAGTTTTATTATATCCGGTACCTATGTATGTACCTGGTATAGAACCTGGAGATGGATGTAGGCAATTTTGTTTAATATACCACATAAGTCAGACAACGGGTCTAATTTAATATCTGAATGTTCTAGTTAATAACCCTGTTCTCTCATATATTGTCTGTTGTATCTGATTCATGCATACTAAACAGGCTTAGATTATGTATAACTTCTTTAAAAAGAATTAAATAAAAAGTATACTTAAAGACTTAATTATCTCTTTTTTAGAGCTACTCCAAGAACAAGTAATTAAAATATCATAGCTAAAATGGAAGTAAAACTACTCAGACTGAAATCAAATCACATATCTTCCTTTCCTATAAAGATTTCTACAGCATCTGTATCAATTTCTCTATTAAAAATTCTTAATATTAAAAATTTCAGATTCGGTTCCATTTATAAAACCACAACCATTTTGCTCAAGTGTAACATGAATTCATTTGGTAGAACATATAGCATGAATAAGATAGAAAAAGATCAGTTCTATATTGCTGTACTAAAAAAAATTGTTTTAATTAAAATTATAAATGAACATAGTAGTAGGTATTCCTAACATGCAGTGTTTGAAGAAAATTCAAGATGTATCTTAATTCTTGTGCGGTGACAGAGTAAGAATACAATTCATCATTCCCTCTTGCCCATAGGTATTATAAAAACTGACTAAGGATGCTTTATGCAGACACACATACTATGCAAGAAAAGGAAAATTCAAAAACCCTATATCAACCCACCTAACCAGAGTGGTATAGTAGATCAATATCCCTCCCAATGTGAAAGAGGCTCAAGCGCAGTAGTGGGATGCATATGGGCTATGATGATGATGCATTACCTAGACAATTTTTGAAAATTTGGCAGTATGTAAGTGCCATCTAAGGGGGTTTATATAAAATAAATGTTATTTGAAAATAAAAGAAATATAAATAATCAGTGTTTTTATTTATTATATTTTACTCACTACACTTCTGTTGTTTTAATAAAGGTTACATATTCTATATAAACGATTTACATATTCTTCCTCAAAGTCCACTAATATAATAGTAACTAATGTATCTTGGATTTCTCACGGTTATCTTCTAAGGGAAGATACCCGGTCCTTTGGTAGGCTTACATGGGGATATGTATGCAACATGCAAAGGCCTTTGGAGAAATTTAATGTTAAAATGGGATGGGACATCTACCGATGACACTCCACATTAGCACATAACATTTGTGGAGAGCCAATGGTAGGTGTAAAACTATTGTATAATGATGGTATGGTTATGGGGTTGTGAGGTTTGGTGGACTATTTTATTTAAAACTATTGATTTTAAACGTTGTCTGCTCTCAATCTCTTGCATAGTATTGAACGGTGGCAGACGGTGACTTGCCAAAATAGTCCAGTTATGTGCTTGATGAACTTTTCACTACATTGTTTGCTATAGTTCTACTCTAACTGGTACATAGAGGCCTTCTAGCTCATTAGAAATGTTTTGCACATGCCTTTATAATCCAGTTTCTGACGTGTTTTGTAGCTTGTACAATAAATTTGTCAAAAACCGGAGAACGTAGAAGCATGACCTCTTCCTAAATCTGTAGTGGTACTGAAGTTTAGTGTTGTTCCCACCTTGGACAGTTCAGATTTTTCCAGTAGCATTGTACCTGCATACAAGACAGCTGTTCACTTGCTTGATGCCGCCACATTAAAAAGCCACTGCATGTCTGCACACACCCGCGTACGCAGCATAAACGTGGCATTGAGCACTAATAACAACATTATTTTTTTTGGCCACTGACAGTAACTATAATATGGTTTAGCACGAACGTTATATTCAGGGCAAACACGACACTTCACCATACGTATGTACACTATGGCATCATCTCCATAAGTTTTTCTTGAAGATCTGCAAAAAGACAAAATAGGAGCGTAAATATACTACTAAACTTTGTACATAACCTAAATTCTTATTTGTTTGGTAAATATGTATGAAAGGTGTTCCTTACATGATAAATAGTATGCGAAATAAGTAGTGTCTCTATCACTTATATATAATTAAGTGTATCAATGTAAAATTATAAATACAAAGATATTTTCACATTTTTAAGTTCCGCTACACAAGTCCTTGTTTCTAACAAAATAACTTTCCACCATCAAAGAGTCGATCTTTGGTAAGTTACAACTACTTCCTTTTATTAATCCAGACTCCATTGTGATAAAAATTGTAAAATATTGTTGTTGTTGTAACAAATTATCGTAAGAAATTGTTCACGAAGTTATTTTTACTATTGTTAATGACAGTTAAGGCAGCTTGCACCCGGAGTATGACGTCATCCTCTATGATTGGTGTTCACAGTCACGTGACATCGGGTAATATTTATTGATTATAAATTTTAAATAATTTAATCTTATTTGAATCATTGAGGTCTGAGAATAATGTTTTAGGTTTTTAAAAACCCTCTTTAATCTAAAACGCATAACTTTACAAAATTTGTAACTTTTGTCAACATCCCTATACTTTATAAGAAATTCCGGGTAGCAACCTTAACGACAATGCAATTATTTAAATAGTTTGTCCCATTGAGATAATGGGATTTAGCGTGTTTTTTATATCCGTTACTAAGATTCTGGCGCGTCTCGATAGATCCTATCCCTATTCGCTGTATCGCACTTAGTCGGTTGTTTCCAAAGTGTTACTATTTTAAACCACCTAATTTATTTTTCAGTTGATCAATTATTTCAAAAATCATCATCATCATTTCAGCCTATTGGCGTCCACTGCTGGACGCAGGCCTCCCTCATGTTGCGCCACAATGTGCGGTCCTGCGCCGCCTTTTTTTTTTTTTATCGCTGTGGAAATGCATTTGCGCACTATTCCCCCGCCGGTTACAGACAGGGCAGTGTGTGTGGGACTCGCCGGCCACTGAAGTGACCGAAATACCCACTAAAACCACAGCGGCCCCTTCCGCGCTTTTATGGGGTGCCGGAGAGATTGTCTGATAACATTCTATCCCCGACACCCCAACGCTTGGCCGTCTGGCCACGTCCTGTCATCATTCAGAGCGGTGGGTGGAGGAGCGCATAGCAGCGTCTCCTCCTCCCTGGTCGTCGCCGGCGCAGCGAGTCAGCGGATGCAAGCGCCTCGCGTGCCCGCTTCGCGGCCTCCTTCCTTGTCATGACAGCCTCACAGAAGGAGGCCATCGACGACCAGTCGCTGCCGAGCATCTTGGAGATGATGGTCGGCAACGACAGGTCTGTTGTTGCCATGTCCGTTGACAGGACGTGGCGCTGAGGCCCCCAGGCGGGGCATACTTCCAGTGTGTGGCGCGCATCGTCAATTGCCGCGCCACACTCATGACATCCTGGGGCCTCTTCTCTTCCAATTTTGTGCAGGTACTTACCGAAGACCCCATGTCCGGTAAGCACCTGCACCATCCTAAATGTAAGGCTGCCGTGCCTTCTCCTGAGCCAGCGGTGGAGATGTGGCGCGACCGCCTCCACAGTCCCCCGCCCTGCTACGGGGGACTCCAGCTCTTGCCTCCACCGCCGGATTACTTCCCTTCGGGCCACTTCCCGGGCTCTGCCCAGTCCCCTTATGGACACTTGCTCTCCGTTGGCTCGTGCTGTGGCGCGGAACCGGTACACTTCCGCCCGCCAACGCCTCCGCCACCAGTGGCCAAGGCGGGTCGCCTGCCAGCAGTGTCGCTGCAGTCCATGACACAGTACGGTAGCCCCTAATGGCCCTCACCGCCATAGCCCTCTGCGGTCGTCGCAAAAGGGCTCTGTTGCGGACGGTGAGAGACTCCGACCAGATAGGGGCACCATACAGTGCCATGGAACGCAGGATGCCGACGTAGAGACGTCGGCATGTCGACCCGGGACCGCCAGTGTTTGGCAGAAGTCTTCCCAGCGCCGCGGCCGACTTGAGGAGCCTAGGGACGAGCTGGGCAAAGTGTGGCCCGAAATTCCAGTTCGAATCTAGGTGCAGACCCAAATATTTTATATGGGCCTGCACCGGCACGGCAACCCCAGACACACTGATGTGTGCTCCTCGGGGGGGACCTCGACGTGGGTCATGAAAAAGGAGGGCCTCGGGTTTGTCCAGCGAGACCCTCAGACCCAACATCCCAATCCGGTCTACGACGAGCGCTACTCCTTCCTCTGCCAATCGGACAGCCCCCCGGAAGTCCACCCTCTTCACCGTGAAGAGGGTGTCATCCGCGTAGCAGATGATCCCCATCCCAGGAAGGAGCTGACCCCGTAGGAGCCAGTCGAACCCGACGTTCCACAGCATCGGACTGAGAACCGAGCCCTGTGGGACGCCGCACTCCACCCGATGGCGATGTATACGCCCGTCGCCCCCCTCCCAGGTCCTGTGCCGCCTGCATCCAACGACGCCCAGCAACTTTCACTAGATCATCGGTCCACCGAGTGGGGGGGCGTCCTGCACTGCATCGTTCGATACGTGGTCGCCACTCGAGAACCTTTCTTCCCCTTATTTCAAAAATATATTTTAAAATTTAGATTTTAAATTTGGTGTGTGACGGAGTAAGAATAAAATTCACCACCCTGTTTCTTACTAATGGGTGTCATAAGAGGTGGTCTCGTAAGAGACTTCTAAGGAAAAGTCAAAATAAAACCCTGTAAGGTTGGGCGTTGGGATGCAATAACACGATCTGACTGCTGTATAATAACTGTTAGTTTATTCAATAGTGTTGGCTTATATAGGGGATACATGTACTTATATGTAACTTATATAATAAACACACACACACACACACACACACACACACACACACACACACACATATATATAGGATACACTACATGCCCATCCAAAAATAGAAAAAAAAAGTGTAAAATAAACACATTTTTTTTGTTCATTATAACATTATTTTATGATACGCATATAACTAAACATGACATGCAATTACAGTATATCTTAAATTTATATTCATATTTATTTATTAAACAATTAATACTCTAAATGAATTTTCTTATAACTAAAATTATAATATTTTATTAAAGAGTAAATTTAGCACAAAACATTTACAGTAAATAACAATACAATGAAAGAAAAACACATGTAAATAAGTATACAATAGTAAAAGAAAGTAAAATTATATATAACTACTATAACTTAGTTCTATTCTTATGTATTAAATCATTTATTATCTCGTAATATTTCAACATTTGGCGCAACATTTTTAGTAATTAAGTATGGCTTCTTATAAATATTTGGAATTTGTTGCCACTTTCGTTTTTCACGAGTATTAAATCATCTCTTAATCATCTCTTTCCAAAGGACGTGATAATAATTTATAATAACTCTCTTTATCATTGTCTATAATTCTTTTAACGCATTTAATTACGCATAAGCGGAGTCCGGACCACTCAGGCTGTTTTCTTATACATATATTGAGCTATGTAGCTCTTTCATTACTTCGATATTATTTTCATATTTCATTACATATACACTTTTATTTTAATATACGCACAAAATAATTCCATTTCTCTCACAGAGACAGCTCGTGTATGCTGTGATAGAGAAAACAATTTCACAATTATTGCACGATTTGACGACGAATACGCATAATCTCTGCGCTCTAGTAACACGCATTTCTTTTTTTTCTTTTCCATTCTTCCTCGTCCACGAATACTAATTCTGTGTAATCCTTTGGTAGTTTTAACATTTCTATAACTCTTGGGTGATCAGTCCAAATGTTTTTAGTAATCTCAGATACAGAAGTATGATTACAAAAATCTTCGTCTTCTTCGTCCTCTACTTACGAGTAGATAAAATGATAATAGATAAAATTCTTTGTCAAGTTAGTTGGTCTTGGTATATAATGATTCATTAGCATTAAATTGCATAGGAAAATCTTATCCTAAGATAGCATGCGCCTTATATGGTAGGATATCGAAAACATAAACTTATGTTTCATTATAGCTCCTGGTAATTCATAACAATCACTAAGTGTTTAATAAACATATCCGATTGCATATATTATCTTAATGCTTTCTTTATGGATCGGAATGTCTAATTCAAGAACATGTTTATATTTTACGGTACTAATGGAAGCCCCTGTGTCGATTAAATGCACTTGCAAATATAGACCCATTAGTCACGAAAAAATTTCTTCTGCTCGGTACATCATAGTATGTCATTTGTGGGGTAGTCTCATAATTTAGTACATGAATATTTTTTCATTTCGGCTATTCCATTGCTGACCTCTATAGCAAACACATTAAAATGAGATTATTTATCTCGTTGTGATTTTGACCCAAATTAGTAGTTTTTCTGGGAGTCACAAAATCGTCGCTTTTGTCTGCCGTTTTAATTTCTTGTTTGACAGTCACTGATTTGGTGCATTTTTCACCATGGAGTCGCTTCAACATCGTGTAGCGTCTCGACTACGACCTGTTCACCTAGTCTTGGGGGCGGTGCGGGAGGTGCTCGTCGCACTGTCCTCTTGTAGAAATAACTTTTATTAACAATTCTCTCTCTTCTCTCAACTCTTCTAGTAATAACTTTGTATTAACATTGTTCTAATCGGTAATTTTTAATTTAATAAAAAAATGGGTGCGTGTACTTATGTACGCGCGTGAGAAGTTATACTTCTTTGGCATCATTAAAATATATATATATATATATAATTATTAAAAACCAAATTTAGAGAATAATCTAAATAAAAAAAAATAATAAAGAAAAGAAAAAAAATATATATAAAAAAAATAAAAAAAAATAAAAAAAAAATAAAAAAAGAAAATAGAAATAAAAAAAAATATAAAAAGAAATATAAGAAAAAAAATAAAAAAAATATATAAAAAAATAAAAAAAAAATACTAAAAAAAAAAAAGAAAAATAAAACAGTGATCAGAGGTGACGAGCGTACCAACATGCGCGACTAATATCGAGGTTCAATTTCTATTTTGTTGGTAGCTTTTTTATCATTAAAATATATATATATGTCGGCGCGATTACGTCATTCAATAATTTTTAAACGCTAAAACACATTTCATAATAATCGTATTTAATTCTAATTCATTAGCAATCGGTATTTAGTAGTTTGTTTTAAAATAATAAAAGGACATCTGCCATTAAAAGTAATCAATTAGTATTTCCTGCGTTTAGAGTATTTGTTTTTCCGGAAGTTAAGTCGCATCATTTTAAATAATGTTTAATATTATAATTTGCCTCTCAATAAATAATTAATATTGTAATTAGAAGTTAGATTTTAAATGATTATTTTCTGTGTAATTTAACTATTTGAAATAATTCGAAATCGTAATGTATATCCGTCATACCGTTCTTTAAGCATCCGGTTTATAAAGTAAAGTTTTATAAACTGTTACAAATTCTAGTAATTTACATTAATTAAATAACATTTAATTACATAACAAACCGGATGCATTTGTCTCATATAAACTTGTAAAATCTCTGCAAAATCCACGACTTCCGTAAAGCACAATGGCGCTCGTATAACGGTCGGCAGTCTTCGTGGATTTTGCAGGCATTCAAATTAAATCACTTTTGTTGGAGAGGTCGGCCTAGCAGGACGAGCTAGATACTAAGCTAAGTATTAGCAATAAGTTTTATACTGGCTTTCTATAGTAGTATTTTTATAGTAGCGTTTCTATATTGTATTTACACTAGATAGATTGAATTAGTGTTTAATATTTTGTTTGGCGTTTATGCTTAAGAATTTATGCTTCATGATTTGTGTCAACATAATATAATTGTTTAAAACAGTTTTGTACTAGTATTAAAATTAATTGACGGTTTACTAGCTTTAATTTAAACAATGACACTGAAGGTATAATAAGTAGTGACGTCAGCGATGCTGACGTCGCGGTTTCTAAAAACGTTTCTGGAGGTCTCCTCCCGTCATCAGAAGTGGGATACCCACCCACTTCTGCCGGACATCCTGGTGTCACGGGTTCTTCACAGGAACGCGTGGTTAATACGGATTGTCAATCGGTTTCAACCAATGTGCCAATTGATTTCTTTGCGCAAATAATACAAACCATGAAGCATATGTCTGACGGCTTGTCGTCACAACGAAGTGAAAGGGTTAAAATAAGTGATATCTATCTACCTTCATTCGATCCAAATAATAACGTAAGTGTTCGTGAATGGTATCAACACCTTGATAAAGCTATTGATATTTACAACCTAAATGATTATGAAATACGAATGAAAGTAGGTAGCTTATAAGTCGCATAAAAATATGGGTTGATAACTGGTTGATTACAACACGCTCGTGGCAGGAAGTATTCGCAGACTCCCCCCTGTCGCAGGCGTGTAACTAAAGGCGGGCCTGGTAATGATGATTCCGTTGAAGCTGTTATTGAGTGCGTTAACGATGAGCGTCTCGGAATCTGGCTTATAAATACGCGTGCAATATCGGTAACAGAGTTAATATCTGTTGCATCGTCTATACTAAAAATACGGCCTGCCTTTGATACACATTCACAGATAGCTAACAAACTCCTGTGACCTAATGATTTGAAAACGGCGGTTCAGTGTCACACACACACACACACACGCGATTGTCATTTTCGGCCTTTAGAGAATAATATTAAAGAAGTTTCCCAAAATAAACAAAACTACGCGTCAAGTTCAATACAAGATAAACCAACTTGCACATTTTGTTGTTTTAAACGCGAGCGGTTTATGGTATCGAATATTAATTGCATAGGTTATTCAAAAATAACTTCAATGTTTATTGCAATCGGTCATTATTCAGTTAAAGCGACCTATAGTGGAGCTGAGTGTTCAGTTATCTGCGAATCGGTAGCGGAAAAATGACCGGGCAAAACGATACAAGGTGTTAGTTATCTAAGAGGTATTGGGCGTTTCCCTGTAATTTCATTACTTACAATATTAATGTCGAAAACGGTTTCTGTGTAGTGCGACGACTGAAAAGACTACAAACGTTTTGATCAGTATGGATTTAATTTCTAATTAGTCACTAAGCGTCTTAGTTACATTAAGAGGTGCGAAACTGATTTACCAACAGTAAATTTTTGCATATAGAATCTAACCACGCTCTCTTTGATAATATTGATTGTGATCTTAAATCTGAGGTCAATCAGTTGCGCATATTATTAAACTAGCAACTCGCTTCGCTTCGGTTTTAGACGCCTTATCCCCGTTGTTCCCTATCCCGTGGGAATACCGGGATAAAATATAGCCTAGTTTACTCCCTGATCATAGCTTTCCATTGGCGAAAGAAGTTTTGAAATCGGTCCAGCCGTTTTGAAGATTGCCCGGAACAGACAGACGGATAAAAAAAAAAGCCTATTATTTTGACATTACAAGCGGACACTCCAATTTTATTTATTGGTCTATACCAATACTTTTATCTCAATCTTACTTTTACAATACTTTTATATCAATAATTATTGATCTATACCAATAATTTATCCATATAAATACGAGCATTTATTTATACGTGGTTTCCCCCAAAACTCGAGTGAATACAGGCGAATTAGAAATATGATTGAAAAACCCTAACAAGTATGTAGAGCGGCGACCGTACCGTCTTAGCCCAATCGTGAAAAGGTTAAGAAAATAACGAATTACTGGCACACAATATTATCCGCGAAAGCAGGTCGCCGTGTTCTAGCTCTATTATTCTCCTTAAAAAGAAGAACGGCGATGATAGACTATGCGTAGATTACCGCGAATTAAATGCCAATACTCTAAGAGATCATTACCCTCTACCGTTAATTACCGATCAAATCGATCAATTAGTTAATGGTTACTACAACAATTCGTTTGATATGACTGCTACATATTTCGTTCGATTCATTCCCAACTTTTCCCGTACGATGATACCATTGTACCAATTAACAAAAAGGGTACAAGCTGGGAGTGGAACGAACGGCATGAAGAGGCACGTAACATAATTATCGAGCGATTAACTTCGTCCCCGGTACTAACTCTATTCCAGGAGGATGCTCCTACAGAACTATACACCGATGCAAGCAGCCTAGGATACGGCGCCGTACTAGTTCAAGTTATTGATGGACGTCGACACGCCGTAGCCTATATGAGCATGCGAACAACAGACGCGGAGAGCCGCTACCACTCCTATGAACTCGAGACCCTGGCTGTGGTGAGAGCAATTAAACATTTTAAACAATATCTGTATGGGCAAGAATTTAAAGTTATTACTGACTGTAATGCCCTGAAAGCTTCCAAACACAAGAAGGAACTGCTGCCAAGAGTGTACCGCTGGTGGGCCTTCTTGCAAAATTACAATTTCGAGATAGAGTACAGAAAAGGTGAATATATTCAACACGCAGACTTCTTTAGCCGAAATCCTGTTACTTCCCATCGAGTAAAAATTATGACCCGCGATATAGAATGGCTGAAAGTGGAACAGCGACGCGACAGTATATTACGACCTATAATTGATGATTTGTCACGAGGAGAACAGGTTGATAATTACGTGCTGGAAGAGGACCTCCTTAAAAGGATTTTGGCGAGTCCCACGTTTGGTCAGCAAAAGGCGATCGTGGTGCCAAAAGCCTTTCAATGGAGTCTTATAAATACTTACCATAACTCCCTGAAACATCCTGGTTGGGAGAAAACTTTACAGAAAATAAGATTCCTATTGGTTTGATAAAATGAGTACCACAATCTGAACGTTCGTCGACAACTGCATCGTGTGCAGAACATCAAAAGGTGTATCGGGAGCGATACAGTCATAACTTCATCCTATTCAGAAATCCAATGCCGTGTTTGAAGTTATATACATGGATATTACTGGAAAACTAGGCACAACGATCAATCACGAATACGTCATCGTAACTGTGGTCTCGTTTGTTCATTACTGTAATAATAAAAACCCACCATCTACGCTGGCAGCGCTCAAACGAACTGTGCATATGTTTGGAACACCGGTCCAGATTATTGTGGACGGTGGTCGAGAATTCCTAGGCGAGTTCAAAGAATATTGTGACCAAATAGATATCAACATTCATTCGATTTCACCAGGAATTAGCCGAGCGAACGGCCAAGCTGAACGCGTAATCGGTACTCTTAAAAACTCACTAGTTATGATTAGTAATTACGAAACTGAAAATTGGCATACAGCTCTCGATAGTTTGCAATTAGCTCTCAATTATACAACTCGTAAAACAACTGCAGTGGCACCACTTACGTTACTCGTGCGACGGCAGTACTGCGTTCCACCTGGACTTACCAGTTTGTTCAATTACGACAAAGAAACTATTGACATAGACCAACTGGAACGCGTCGTAACACAGAAAATGTTAACAGTCAGCGAACGCGAAAAACAATGGTTCGACCGAAACAAAGCTCGTCGAAGCGTATGAAGTATATAGAGTCCTGGATAACGATCATTACCTGGTGAAGAAGGTTGTTGGCCGCGAGTGACCACTAAAAGTTGGCCATGACCAGTTGCGAGCAGCACCAGCACCGGGCCATCAGTCAACCGTGTCGGCGATAGCAGAAGATACTTCTCCAGTTCAGGCGTTGACTGAAGAGATTAACGACGAGCCAGTACCTACCACTTCACAAGATAGTCAAAAGCAAACTAACTCTTCTAAGTAAAGGTAGCGTCACATAGGTGAGCAACTTCCTTATTCAGCTTTTACTACGATACATTTATTATGGACACTAACTATACACAACACTACTATCAAATCAAATTTATATACAACTTTCAGAGCCCCTGTGTACCACGATCATAAGATCTAGAGCACAGCATCGACCTTTATCTTAATCCTATATCCTCGGGGTACCACGGCGTACTAGACCGCCCAGAGCCCCTTCAAATAAACATCCTAATATCTGAACATCATAAGTTCAAAAGTTGCTGGCTTAGTTAGAAGTCGGTGACTATTATAAAATGCATAAAACTATACAAAACTGTGTACCACGGCGTACGAGACCGCCCAGAGCACAGTGTCACTGTGTACCACGGCGTACGAGACCGCCCAGAGCACAGTGACAATAAAAACAATAAATAAAGCATTGGCTTTCAATAAATAAACTAATAACTGTGTACCACGGCGTACGAGACCGCCCAGAGCACAGTGTCACTGTGTACCACGGCGTACGAGACCGCCCAGAGCACAGTGACAACAAAAACAATAAATAAAGCATTGGCTTACAATAAATATAAACTATACTTCATAATAACTAATCACCGTGTACCACGGCGTACAAGACCGCCCAGAGCACGGTGATAATATAACAACTATAACCTACACAATAACTGAGCGCTGTGTACCACGGCGTACAAGACCGCCCAGAGCACAGCGCTCCACATCTAAAGCATAACAATCAAAATGACCCATAACGCGGGTCTCCTCGCCAGTGAGAGGGACTCTTCTACTATGCTACGCTGATCGGACGCGTTGGCATAGGACTTATACCTTCATTTACAATAAATCATAACATTGGATGTTTTTATATCAGTGCAAGCGGGTCGTAAAATAACTCATGTATATAGAAATGATATTGTTGCATTTTTATTAATGTATTTCAAATATTAGGCATAAGACTGTAACAGATGCCTATCTCAAAACCACAATTTCTAATCTTTTCAGATAAAGGCTAGTGCAGGGCTCGCACTGCCTATCAGTATGGCCGTGTCGGCGCGATTACGTCATTCAATAATTTTTAAACGCTAAAACACATTTCATAATAATCGTATTTAATTCTAATTCATTAGCAATCGGTATTTAGTAGTTTGTTTTAAAATAATAAAAGGACATCTGCCATTAAAAGTAATCAATTAGTATTTCCTGCGTTTAGAGTATTTGTTCTTCCGGAAGTTAAGTCGCATCATTTTAAATAATGTTTAATATTATAATTTGCCTCTCAATAAATAATTAATATTGTAATTAGAAGTTAGATTTTAAATGATTATTTTCTGTGTAATTTAACTATTTGAAATAATTCGAAATCGTAATGTATATCCGTCATACCGTTCTTTAAGCATCCGGTTTATAAAGTAAAGTTTTATAAACTGTTACAAATTCTAGTAATTTACATTAATTAAATAACATTTAATTACATAACAAACCGGATGCATTTGTCTCATATAAACTTGTAAAATCTCTGCAAAATCCACGACTTCCGTAAAGCACAATGGCGCTCGTATAACGGTCGGCAGTCTTCGTGGATTTTGCAGGCATTCAAATTAAATCACTTTTGTTGGAGAGGTCGGCCTAGCAGGACGAGCTAGATACTAAGCTAAGTATTAGCAATAAGTTTTATACTGGCTTTCTATAGTAGTATTTTTATAGTAGCGTTTCTATATTGTATTTACACTAGATAGATTGAATTAGTGTTTAATATTTTGTTTGGCGTTTATGCTTAAGAATTTATGCTTCATGATTTGTGTCAACATAATATAATTGTTTAAAACAGTTTTGTACTAGTATTAAAATTAATTGACGGTTTACTAGCTTTAATTTAAACAATGACACTGAAGGTATAATAAGTAGTGACGTCAGCGATGCTGACGTCGCGGTTTCTAAAAACGTTTCTGGAGGTCTCCTCCCGTCATATATATAATTATTAAAAACCAAATTTAGAGAATAATCTAAATAAAAAAAAAATAAAAAAAAGAAAAAAAAATAAATAAAAAAAAGAAAAAAGAAATAAAAAAAAATAAAAAAAAGAAAAAAAAAATAAAAAAAAAGAAAAAAAAATAATATAAAAAAAAATAAAAAAAGAAAAAAAAGCAAAAAAAAAAAATAAAAAAAAAAGAAAAAAAAACAGTGATCAGAGGTGACGAGCGTACCAACATGCGCGACTAATATCGAGGTTCAATTTCTATTTTGTTGGTAGCTATTTTTTCGAGACTTAATGAGCGGTTAAGCAGACAACTTCATACTGTTAATTTTGTGTCACATAATTAAAATTTCACTCTCATCATTTTTTCATAACGCGCCTAAAGAAGTATAACTTCAATTATTTTGAATTTATTGCACACTGAACACTGAAAGTTCGTATGTCACACGCAAGCGAATTGTAACCCGAAACCGCTCCACCAAACATGGCAGGGTCGCCATATAAGGTTGGGCGTTGGGATGCAATAACACGATCTGACTGCTGTATAATAACTGTTAGTTTATTCAATAGTGTTGGTTTATATAGGGGATACATGTACTTATATGTAACTTATATAATAAACACACACACACACACACACACATATATAGGATACACTACAACCCTATACCGACACACCCGACCAGCGTGGTATAGTAGGTCAATTTTCCTCCCATTGCGAGGAGGCTCGAGCCGAACAGTGGATCGTATATGAGCTGTAGTGATGATGATGATAATGATTTTAAGTTTAAACACATCACCTGAGGGTCATCCTGCCTAAGAGGCACCTGTATCGACTCCTAAATACGTATGTTTGTCAGAATGTACAAGCATACCGGTCCTACCTTACAGATATATACTTAATGAATTCTCTACTATGGTTCTTTTAGTTCATCATTATTTCAGCTCATTACGTACTTCTGCTGGCTGGAGCTGGTTTAAGCCGTTAGACCTTACAATGAGAAGGAAATTCACCTATACTACACGGCTCAGACGTGTTGATAAAGGGTTTTACTTCGAGATTTCCTTCTATTCCATTGTGTTAGCTGTATATTACATCCCTCTGTCGTCTTTTACTACACCTAAGGTCAAGGAAAGGGGGTGGCGAATTGTATTCTTACTCCTTCTCGGTAGAATGACGGACGGAAGTTTTTCGTCTTGTATTCAACTACATACATACATGTTCAGAGGGCGCCACTACCAGTTGACTGTCCGTTAACTGATTAGTGTCGCTACGGGCACGCGATCCCGGACTGCTCCAGCTGTCCTGTCCTGTCCCGTCATACTCCTAGCCCATATCTCATGGCAGTAGTGTCCCCTAACCCAATGCCCACCATATACATCCGCCATATCCCCATCCCTTTCTCATTAACGAAAATTCCTGAGGAGGGTTGACGTCAGGCGGGCGGCCGGTCATAAAACAAATAGCCGGAACTGTAGACAACATGAACTTAAGAAAGATAAGTTCATGTTGTGCCGACCCCACTTAGCGTGGGATGAGGGCAGGCAAATGATGATTCAACTACATACAAATTTAAGTATTAGCTGCTTTTACTCCGTATAAACTTAATAATCCTAACCTCACATATCGCGAGCACTGTTATTAGAATTTGATCCGAGTTTTCACTTCACGTAATCATGTCGGCTAATATACGTTCCACTACTGGGGCTCAAGCCTCCTCCACAATACGTGGGAGATTAACCTATTGTGCCACATTGGCATAGGATTTTATTTCAAGTATTCCATCTCTTGCATAGATGTTATACGCATATTGTACTCTTAGTTGTCTTTTACAACAGCCACGAATAAAAGAAGGGGGTGGTGAACTGTATTCCTACTCCGTCACCGTAAATAAATAACAACCGGACAACGTAAATAAATAACAGTTACAGCTAGGGATATAAACAAAACATCGATGTTTTCAAACATCGATGTATCGTTCATAAACATCGATGTTTTAACATCGACGATACATCGTTGTTGAAGAACGATGTTTTGTGAACGATGTTTTATCGTAATCTCTTTGTCGTATTTTACGACATCCACGAGGAAAAGAAGGGGTGGTGAACTGTATTCCTACTTCGTCACCAGACGGACAACGTAAATAAATAACAGTTACAGCTAGGGATGCAAAACATCGATGTTTTCAAACATTGATGTATCGTTCATAAACATCGATGTTTTAACATCGACGATACATCGTTGTTGAAGAACGATGTTTTATGAACGATGTTTTATCGTACATAGATCGTCCGTGTGGTGACGGAATAAGAATACAATTTACCGCTGCCTATCTTGACCGTGGATATCCTAAAAAAAAAGAACTCATCAAAATTTGTCCGGAGAATTTTATTTCTTAGTAACATTGATGTTCCATGTTTTCCTAATATCGATGTTCGGTTTTCGATAAACATCGAACATCGATGTTGGACTTTCGATTATGACATCGATGTTAACATCGATCACCCCTAATCGATATAGGTATTGTTCATAATCATCGATATCTTTAACATCGATGTTTCACTTTTGAAAACATCGATATCCTAACATTGATGTTTTTTATGAGCGATGTTGCATCCCTAGTTACAGCTCAATAGAAACTAAAACATCGGAGATTTTTTGGCGGGAATCTGAAGTGTCATGTGGTGTTCTTGAAGTATATTCAATATCTTAGTGTTTTAACGTGTTATATTAAATAATTTTGATGGCATTTTATGTAATATATAGTGGCAAAACTGCTGAGGTGTAGTGAATATGATATAAAATTGCTATACATACCTTTTTGTTTCCACCAAAATTCTCAGAAGATACCCTTAACAGTGGCCATTACACTGTTGAGGGCGACACTTTGACTTACTGACAGACCATTACTGACATGAAGAAACTGAGAACTTGAAAACTCGACACTGGCAAAAATAGGTCGTATTTGTAGCTGATTGCCAAGACAAAAAAGAAGAAGAAGAACTAAAACATCGGTCATTTTGGATTTTGGCGGGAATCTGGAAGTGTCATGTGATGTTCTTGTATTATGTTCAATATCTTAGTGTTTTAACGTGTTATATTAAATAATTTTGATGGCATTTTATGTAATATATAGTGGCAAAACTGCTGAGGTGTAGTGAATATGATATAAAACTGCTATATACCTTTTTGTTTCCACCAAAATTCTCAGAAGATACCCCTAACAGTGGCCATTACACTGTTGGAGGCGACACTTTGACTTACTGACGGATTACTGACATGAAGAAATTGATAATTTGAAAAGAAAATTATAACTCGACACTGGCAAAAATGGCTTGTATTAATAGCTGATTGCCAAGACAAAAGAAGAAGAACTAATGTTGATCTGCTCTTATCCCAATTATGTCGACGCAAACTCGTCTCGTCTAAACTCATATACGTATCACTATTGGGCTCGAGCCTCCTCTGAAATAAATGGGGACTTGACCCACTATAACACACCGGTTAGGCATTGCTATATGGTTTTATTTAGTTTTCTTTCTCTTACATTTATGTTTGTATACAATATATTTTTTTTTTAATTTTCAATCCTTCGCTAAACAAATTAATTTTTGTATTACGAGGAACTCTACAAACGTAATTGACGGACACAAATTACATCCAGACTCAGAACAACAATTTGTAGATCGCAGTGTTATCCTGTATAGGATTCGGACCCCCGATACTGGCACTATAGGTGTGCGCCATTTGTGCAGTGCAGTATTACATCCCTCAGTCGTCTTTCACAACACCCAGGGCAAGAAAAGTGGTGAATTGTATTCTTAATCTATCACCACACGGAAGAAGCAACATCCTTACTAATATTATAAATGCGAAAGTAACTCTGTCTGTCTGTCTGTCTGTCTGTCTGTCTGTCTGTCTGTCTGCTACGCTTTCACGTCTAAACCACTGGACCGATTTTGATGAAATTTGGTACAGAGATGGACTAAAGCTTGAGAAAGGACATAGGCTATTTTTTATCGCGAAAAAATGGGTATAAGGGGTTGAAATAGGGGATGACATTTTGTATGGAAATTCGTCATTTTCGATGATAGAACCACGAATCTTTGTATTGAGGCACCTAATAATAAATAAATAAATATTTGTTCAAGCGTTTTGGAAATTTCATTTACATGGGGATGAAATTCAACCCCTAAAATAACAAAAAGCATACAGCCGAAACCACTGGGCCTAGAAACGTATTTTTTTTACACCATCGTATTTCTTGTGGTGCACGAGCACTAGCAAAGGATTTATGGAAATTCACCCCCTTAAGGGGGTGAAAAACATATAGTCTTTCACGTCTAAACCGATTTTGATGAAATTTGGTACAGAGATGGACTAAAGCTTGAGAAAGGATATGGGCTACTTTTTATCGCAAAAAAATGTGTATAAGGGGTTGAAATAGGGGATGACATTTTGTATGGAAATTCGTCATTTTCGATGATCGAACCACGAATCTTTGTATTGAGGCACCTAATAATAAATAAATAAATATTCGCTCAAGCGTTTTGGAAATTCCATTTACATGGTGATGAAATTCAACCCCTAAAATACCAAAAAGCATACAGCCGAAACCACTGGACCTAGAAACATATTTTTTTTACACCATCGTATTTCTTGTGGTGCACGAGCACTAGCAAAGGATTTTTGGAAATTCACCCCCTTAAGGGGGTGAAAAACATATAGTCTTTCACGTCTAAACCGATTTTGATGAAATTTGGTACAGAGATGGACTAAAGCTTGAAAAAGGATATAGGCTACTTTTTATTGCGAAAAAATGGGTATAAGGGGTTGAAATAGGGGATGATATTTTGTGTGAAAATTCGTCATTTTTGATGATAGAACCGTGAATCTTTGTATTAAGGCACCTGATAATAAATAAATAAATATTCGTTCTAGCGTTTTGGTAGTTTCACTTACATAGGGATGAAATTCAACCCCTAAAATACCAAAAAGCATACAGCCGAAACCACTGGGCCTAGAAACGTATTTTTTTGTACAGCATCGTATTTCTTGGGGTACACGAGCACTAGCAAAGGATTTGTGGGCATTCAACCCCTTAAGGGGGTGAAAAACATATAGTCTTTCACGTCCAAACCGATTTTGATGAAATTTGGTACAGAGATGGACTAAAGCTTGAGAAAGGATATAGGCTACTTTTTATCGCAAAAAATGGGTATAAGGGGTTGAAATAGGGGATGACATTTTGTATGGAAATTCGTCATTTTCGATGATAGAACCACGAATCTTTGTATTGAGGCACCTAATAATAAATAAATAAATATTTGTTCAAGCGTTTTGGAAATTCCATTTACATAGGGAGGAAATTCAACCCCTAAAATACCAAAAAGCATACAGCCGAAACCACTGGGCCTAGAAACGTATTTTTTTTTTACACCATCGTATTTCTTGGGGTGCCCGGACGGAGTGGTGCGAGGAGCGCGCCAACCGCAGCCCAACCCAAAAAAAGGGGGTTGAAAAGCATATAGCCTTTCACGTCGAAACCACTTAACCGATTTTGATGAAATTTGGTACAGAGATGAACTAAAGCTTGAGAAAGGATATAAGGCTACTTTTTATCGCGAAAAAATAGGTATAAGGGGTTGAAATAGGGGAAAGTATTTTCTTTTTACGTCGTCTTATTTCTTGGGGTACACGAGCACTAGCAAAGGATTTTTGGAAAATCACCCCCTGAAGTGGGTGAAAAGCGTATAGACGAAACTCTTGGAGCTAGGAACGTAAAACTTTCTATGCAATTCTCTTTCTTTTGTTGTAAGTGAGCTCTAAGAAATTATTTTATTAAAATCAACTCCTAAAGGGGTGCAAAATATATAGCCGAAATCATTAGGCCTAGAAACATGGCATTTTATATGAAGTTTCCTTTCTTGGGGAAAGAGAGATTTTTGCAATTTTAGCCCTAAGGGGGTGAAAAGTGTTTAACCGAAATCACTGAGCCTAGGAAGGATCATTTTAGTACATGGTCGGCTTTCTTGGATTACCCCCAGATTTTCTTAGTGCTCACTTACCAAGCACTATGAAAAAATTTTTGGCAAGGATAAGCGAGCTCTAACAAAGAATTTTTGGAAATTCAACCCCTAAGAGGGTGACAGTGTATAGCCAAAGATACCGGGCCTAAGAATGTGAAATTTTGTATACCGATCGGTTATTTGGGGTAAGCACTCACTAAGAAACAATTTTGGGCTGCCCCAAAAGGATAAAACACATATAGTCGAAGACACCCAGCCAATGATATATCATCATTATCTTGCTCTTATCCCAATTACTTTGGATCGACGCGATATGTAGGTACTCTTCTGCCATCGTAGATATATTGCAAAGGTTCTAGCAACATTTTATGACCTGGCGCACGACATTGTTGGCCAGACGGCATCACCGGTCCAGGTCGATGTAAATCTTTGTCTTAGTAGTATTTTGCGATACCCACGAACAATGAAAGCGTGGTAATAGCAGCTACCAGACAGTAAGTTACAATCAAGATATTATTCCAATTTTCTATCTCTACAAATAAATAAATTTGAAGCGTCTGTTTGTCTATCAAAATAATAGGTTTTATTTATGCTCACACAATACGGTCCCAATTTTTTTGTCTGTCTGTCTATTCGTTACAGGTAATCTTCAAAATGGCTGGACCGATATTGATTATATTTTACCATCAGGTCTACCAGTCGTACATAAGGAATAACTTAGACTATATTTTATCCCAGGTTATATTTTATCCCGGTGTGGCTGAATTAAGTCGATTTTAAAATTATTTCACTAATGGAAAGCTATTTTTAAGCGAGTAACATATTTAAGCTATTTGTATCCCGATATTCCTACGGGATCGGGTATAATGTCGGTGAAATCACGGGAATTTAATGGTTTTAAAAATTAATTCACTAATGAAAAGCTTTATTATCAGTGAAAAGCTATTTTCATTCCGGTATTTGTCCAGGAACGAGAACTATACCGGGGGATGTCGAGCAATTTTTAAATTTCTTTCACCAATGGAAAGCTACCTATGTTGTCAGCGAGTAACATAGGCAATTTATATCTCTGATATTTCTGGGATTAATATTATTTTTTTTTTTGGTATGTGTGTAAATTTATAATATCAGCGAGTAACATAGGCATTTTTTATCTCGGTATTGGCATGGGAATTTCTACGTGAATGAAACTGCGGATGTTTGATTGATATAATTTTTTTTTCACCAATGGAAAAGTACGTTATCAGACTAAAGAAAGGCATATTTATCATCGTATTTGCACGGCAATCTGAACTACAAGGCTGGAAGTAATATTCAAATGTGAAAGTTTGTGAAGATATTTGGATGTTTGATACTCAATCACGCTTAAACTGTTGAGCAGATTTGGATGAAAATTGACACGTAGATAGAGTATTTTTTAAATTAAGAAATGTAATACTCTTTATGCCGATAATATTCTTTGCGATAATAGTTCAATATGCAAGTAAATTTTTACGCGGGCGAAGCCGCGGGCAAAAGCTTAGTATAATAATAATAGTTTAATTCAAACATAATAACATCCATAATTCACATAATTAATTTGATACATTCATTTGTTAGTTTGTTAGTATATGAAATAATAACCATTTAAATTGTTAGTAGGTATTGTTAGTAATTTACTCTAGCTGAAATTGCACATACGGGCGGGTGAGAATAGCCACAGGCTCAGCTTAAGCTAAACCTATGGCCAACCTCATGCACCAATTTTGAAATGGGCAGTCAAAGCGTGCTGCAATTGCACTCAGAATGCTGCTGTCGCTACTCCGTAGTCGATGTAGCAGTGAGGATGCTTTTTTGCGCAGGATTGCCTGAAAGCCGTCTGTACGCGCTTTTGCAAACATCTCAGACGCGCTACACCGCCACGGAAGGCCCAACAACATTCTAAAGCCATTATTATATTGGGTACGCCGGCCCCTGTAAGCTCGCTGTGTGTAATTTACCCACAGACCGCTCGAATAGGAAGACTGGCAGCAGGCTTTAAAAAGTGTAATTTTCACGTTTCTACTGCATCGTACAAACCTGCGGGCTAGCATATTAGTCCTCACAGCCAGGGCCCTGCGCTCCTTCTCAATGTCTTTATCGTCCCTGAGGTCACTAGTTACTATATGGCCTAAATATTTAAACGATTCTACTTTCTTCAAGGCTAATCCGTTAAGATACACAGGAGGAACATGAGTATATTGGTACTAGCTTTTGCCCGCGGCTTCGCCCGCGTAAAAATTTACTTGCATATTGAACTATTATCGCAAAGAATATTATCGGCATAAAGAGTATTACATTTCTTAATTTAAAAAATACTCTATCTACGTGTCAATTTTCATCCAAATCTGCTCAACAGTTTAAGCGTGATTGAGTATCAAACATCCAAATATCTTCACAAACTTTCACATTTGAATATTACTTCCAGCCTTGTAGTTCAGATTGCCGTGCAAATACGATGATAAATATGCCTTTCTTTAGTCTGATAACGTACTTTTCCATTGGTGAAAAAAAAATTATATCAATCAAACATCCGCAGTTTCATTCACGTAGAAATTCCCATGCCAATACCGAGATAAAAAATGCCTATGTTACTCGCTGATATTATAAATTTACACACATACCAAAAAAAAAAAATAATATTAATCCCAGAAATATCAGAGATATAAATTGCCTATGTTACTCGCTGACAACATAGGTAGCTTTCCATTGGTGAAAGAAATTTAAAAATTGCTCGACATCCCCCGGTATAGTTCTCGTTCCTGGACAAATACCGGAATGAAAATAGCTTTTCACTGATAATAAAGCTTTTCATTAGTGAATTAATTTTTAAAACCATTAAATTCCCGTGATTTCACCGACATTATACCCGATCCCGTAGGAATATCGGGATACAAATAGCTTAAATATGTTACTCGCTTAAAAATAGCTTTCCATTAGTGAAATAATTTTAAAATCGACTTAATTCAGCCACACCGGGATAAAATATAACCTGGGATAAAATATAGTCTAAGTTATTCCTTATGTACGACTGGTAGACCTGATGGTAAAATATAATCAATATCGGTCCAGCCATTTTGAAGATTACCTGTAACGAATAGACAGACAGACAAAAAAATTTGGACCGTATTGTGTGAGCATAAATAAAACCTATTATTTTGATAGACAAACAGACGCTTCAAATTTATTTATTTGTAGAGATAGAAAATTGGAATAATATCTTGATTGTAACTTACTGTCTGGTAGCTGCTATTACCACGCTTTCATTGTTCGTGGGTATCGCAAAATACTACTAAGACAAAGATTTACATCGACCTGGACCGGTGATGCCGTCTGGCCAACAATGTCGTGCGCCAGGTCATAAAATGTTGCTAGAACCTTTGCAATATATCTACGATGGCAGAAGAGTACCTACATATCGCGTCGATCCAAAGTAATTGGGATAAGAGCAAGATAATGATGATATATCATTGGCTGGGTGTCTTCGACTATATGTGTTTTATCCTTTTGGGGCAGCCCAAAATTGTTTCTTAGTGAGTGCTTACCCCAAATAACCGATCGGTATACAAAATTTCACATTCTTAGGCCCGGTATCTTTGGCTATACACTGTCACCCTCTTAGGGGTTGAATTTCCAAAAATTCTTTGTTAGAGCTCGCTTATCCTTGCCAAAAATTTTTTCATAGTGCTTGGTAAGTGAGCACTAAGAAAATCTGGGGGTAATCCAAGAAAGCCGACCATGTACTAAAATGATCCTTCCTAGGCTCAGTGATTTCGGTTAAACACTTTTCACCCCCTTAGGGCTAAAATTGCAAAAATCTCTCTTTCCCCAAGAAAGGAAACTTCATATAAAATGCCATGTTTCTAGGCCTAATGATTTCGGCTATATATTTTGCACCCCTTTAGGAGTTGATTTTAATAAAATAATTTCTTAGAGCTCACTTACAACAAAAGAAAGAGAATTGCATAGAAAGTTTTACGTTCCTAGCTCCAAGAGTTTCGTCTATACGCTTTTCACCCACTTCAGGGGGTGATTTTCCAAAAATCCTTTGCTAGTGCTCGTGTACCCCAAGAAATAAGACGACGTAAAAAGAAAATACTTTCCCCTATTTCAACCCCTTATACCTATTTTTTCGCGATAAAAAGTAGCCTTATATCCTTTCTCAAGCTTTAGTTCATCTCTGTACCAAATTTCATCAAAATCGGTTAAGTGGTTTCGACGTGAAAGGCTATATGCTTTTCAACCCCCTTTTTTTGGGTTGGGCTGCGGTTGGCGCGCTCCTCGCACCACTCCGTCCGGGCACCCCAAGAAATACGATGGTGTAAAAAAAAAATACGTTTCTAGGCCCAGTGGTTTCGGCTGTATGCTTTTTGGTATTTTAGGGGTTGAATTTCCTCCCTATGTAAATGGAATTTCCAAAACGCTTGAACAAATATTTATTTATTTATTATTAGGTGCCTCAATACAAAGATTCGTGGTTCTATCATCGAAAATGACGAATTTCCATACAAAATGTCATCCCCTATTTCAACCCCTTATACCCATTTTTTGCGATAAAAAGTAGCCTATATCCTTTCTCAAGCTTTAGTCCATCTCTGTACCAAATTTCATCAAAATCGGTTTGGACGTGAAAGACTATATGTTTTTCACCCCCTTAAGGGGTTGAATGCCCACAAATCCTTTGCTAGTGCTCGTGTACCCCAAGAAATACGATGCTGTACAAAAAAATACGTTTCTAGGCCCAGTGGTTTCGGCTGTATGCTTTTTGGTATTTTAGGGGTTGAATTTCATCCCTATGTAAGTGAAACTACCAAAACGCTAGAACGAATATTTATTTATTTATTATCAGGTGCCTTAATACAAAGATTCACGGTTCTATCATCAAAAATGACGAATTTTCACACAAAATATCATCCCCTATTTCAACCCCTTATACCCATTTTTTCGCAATAAAAAGTAGCCTATATCCTTTTTCAAGCTTTAGTCCATCTCTGTACCAAATTTCATCAAAATCGGTTTAGACGTGAAAGACTATATGTTTTTCACCCCCTTAAGGGGGTGAATTTCCAAAAATCCTTTGCTAGTGCTCGTGCACCACAAGAAATACGATGGTGTAAAAAAAATATGTTTCTAGGTCCAGTGGTTTCGGCTGTATGCTTTTTGGTATTTTAGGGGTTGAATTTCATCACCATGTAAATGGAATTTCCAAAACGCTTGAGCGAATATTTATTTATTTATTATTAGGTGCCTCAATACAAAGATTCGTGGTTCGATCATCGAAAATGACGAATTTCCATACAAAATGTCATCCCCTATTTCAACCCCTTATACACATTTTTTTGCGATAAAAAGTAGCCCATATCCTTTCTCAAGCTTTAGTCCATCTCTGTACCAAATTTCATCAAAATCGGTTTAGACGTGAAAGACTATATGTTTTTCACCCCCTTAAGGGGGTGAATTTCCATAAATCCTTTGCTAGTGCTCGTGCACCACAAGAAATACGATGGTGTAAAAAAAATACGTTTCTAGGCCCAGTGGTTTCGGCTGTATGCTTTTTGTTATTTTAGGGGTTGAATTTCATCCCCATGTAAATGAAATTTCCAAAACGCTTGAACAAATATTTATTTATTTATTATTAGGTGCCTCAATACAAAGATTCGTGGTTCTATCATCGAAAATGACGAATTTCCATACAAAATGTCATCCTCTATTTCAACCCCTTATACCCATTTTTTCGCGATAAAAAATAGCCTATGTCCTTTCTCAAGCTTTAGTCCATCTCTGTACCAAATTTCATCAAAATCGGTCCAGTGGTTTAGACGTGAAAGCGTAGCAGACAGACAGACAGACAGACAGACAGACAGACAGAGTTACTTTCGCATTTATAATATTAGTAAGGATTTACCTGATTTAAAAACTAGTATTTCACTCTTTTTCGAGTTATACAATAATCCATGGGACGCCGCGTATTCCTGACATATAGACAGCAACGTTCTTAAGCCACGAATTGTGGGGCTCAGCAGTACCATGTCGTCTGCATAGCTAATTTTATTAAAACAAAACATTTTGCAAAAAGTTTTGTTTAGTTTTATAACCGGTCGCCTGCCTGACGTCAATACTCCTCGGGAATGTAATTCTTGACCAGACGCCATCATTGGAGTTGGCCCAGGTTGATGTAAACCTGCACTGGCTGCGTTCTAAGCTGTCATTTCGCGTGAGAAGGTGATGCAGCGTACCAAGAGGGTCTTCCTTCTGACCCGATTCGCCGTCGGCGTGGGCGTGCTTACCTACGCCTGATGCCGCTCTAACTGGGGCAGTGGGTGTGGATTTTAACCACCAGCAATTCTATCCATCGCGAGGTCAGATGACCCATATACGCGGGGACGTCGCTCTAGAATAGATGCCCATGCCCCAAGCAAACCGCCAGCAGACCGTCGGATACAGTAAGACCATGATACCGGTGGTCCGACTTTCAAGGTAGAAGGCAAGGAGCACGGCAAGTTATTTAGTGGACGAAGTTCCCACATTACTTGGTGTTCCCACATACTCCGACCAGTGGCGTAGCGTGTCACTATTGCCCGGGGCGGAGTTATAATTTGCCGCCCTTTTGACATCGTAAAAATAATAATTATTGGTGTTGGTAAGAAAAAACGTAACGAAATGAAAGAATTGAGTGAAAAATATTTATTTCAAAACTATGTAAGTACATGTGTAAGTAACATGACTGTGTTAAAACTTTAATAATTTACACTATTTTATTTTTTATTTTTTTTTTCGGGTTGGTTGCGGTCGGCGCGATCCTCGCACCACTCCGTCCGGGGCGACAGAGGGGCGTAAGCATGCACACCCGCAACCCACCCACGTGCACGTCGCCTTCGTTGCCAAGCCGACCACAATAATTCACACTATAAAATTAATCTATACATATAATAAAACTGTAGAGGTCGAAATTCTGTACATTGAAAAAAACGCTAAAAACCGAGTCAAGGGGGTGTTAGAAGTGAAATAGAACACATCCAGATTGTTTTCAATTTTTTTGTTTCTCTGTCTGTTAGTCTGTTTATCTGTTTGTACGGGCTAATCTCGGAAGTTATTAGACCGATTTAAATGAAATTTTGCATGGTGGTACCTTATATCCCCGGTCAACATTTAGGATATTTTTAATCCCGGAAAATTAAAGAGTTCCCGTGGGATAAGTAAAAAACTATAGTAACATATATAGCTCAGTACACAACCTACTTAATTCGAAATCGATATATAAAGATTAATTATAAATGGAAACTATTCTGAAAAGCCACCCCTCAGAGGGTGTAAAATAGGGAAGAAATTGCTTTGATATTATTCACTCTCATACACAAGTAATAAATTCATACAACCTTAATGATTAATTACCTACACTGATAGCATAGTGGTTAAGATAGCAACTTACCATGTCAGTGTCACGGGTTCAATTTCAACGCCGGACAATTATTTGTGTGATCAACAAATTGTTGCTGGATAGAGAAGACTAGATAGTAGTAAATTGAGTCTAATTTGTGTCTGTCACTTATATTTTTGTGAGGTTCCTTAGTAAAGGGTGTAGCGTGCGAAATTCATAGTTTGTAGAATAACCAATAAAAATCGGCCAAGTGCGAGTCGGATTCGTGCACGAAGGGTTCCGTACCATTAACTACGTAAACGACAGTGGGTACACAAATTTCATATTGTAACCTTCACCTGTTACAGTTTACTGATATCAAGCAAAAATAGGCAAAAAATGGCGCGATTGCGTTTGTTGTTATAGCGGTTACAGAAATACATAATTTGTAAAAAATTCAACTGTCTAGCTATCGTGGTTCCTGAGATACAGCCTGGTGATAGATAGACGGACGGACAGACAGCGAAGTCTTAGTAATAAGGTCCCGTTTTCATCTCTTGGGTACAAAACCCTAAAAAAGAGGGCTGTGTAGGGTCACTCAAATACCCTTTTTTGACCCCAGGCAGCAAATTATGTTATAGTGTGTTACATTGTTGACAAACGAACAAACAGCACACCTAATGGTAAGTGATACTGTGCATGAACTTTTGCCAGGTCACTGCCTATCGTGAGGGTTGGTAATATTAAAGGTAAGGTATCACCAAAATGTGCCACATGCAAACATGGTCAGAAAGTTTGGATGCCGACTCTCTCGCTCTGGACGGACCGGCTCGCGACGCTAGATGGACGACTGCCGAGAGTGTGATTCTATCACGTAAAGATAGTAAAGCGCAAGTAGGTATTTGGGCCAGCCCTCCACCCGACACGACAGCTCTTTTTTTTTTTTTGGGGTGGGCTGCGGTCGGCGCGCTTCACGCACCACTCCGTCCCGGGCGACAGAGGGGCGTATAGCACGCAACACCCGCAACCCACCCGAACACCACGTCGCCTTCGTCGTTGGGCCGACCAACCCGACACGACAGCTTGGAAGTTTTTCTTCCTGACTTGCTCCGCCGAGTTCTTACGCGATATAATTGCCAAGCAGAAGATGGCGACCTCATATGGTCTATGGACTATGGTCTAAGTAATGGTCGGTAGATTTGGCAGCTTGCGATGAATTCACGACGCTGCTCTACTCCGGCTACACAGATCTTTTCTTTTTTCATTGCAAACGGTGGCAAACGAACAAAGAGTACACATGATGGTAAGTGTTGCTGTCGCTCATGAACCTTTGCAATACCAGGAACACAGCTAGACCGCTGCCAACCACGAAGAAAGTAAAGGGATTGTGAATATTTTTTTATTGCAAACGAGCAAACGATACACCTGATGGTAAGTGTTGCTGCCGCTTATGGACGTTTGCTAAGCCGCTGCCTGCAGTGAAGAAAGATAAGGCAGTGTGAATGCATGCCACACGCAAACGCCCTCAGAAAGTTGGGCTGCCGCCTCTTTAACTCACCGAACGAAGTGCTGTAACAAATTGCTACTACTCGGACGTAGATTTTTTGCGAGAGTATGGTAATACCCTGGACGGCCCTACCCGCGGCTGTAGACACAACTGTCAACAGTGTGGTCTTACTATTTAATAAAAAAAAGATCTCAAAAGTATGCCTGCTGTATCTTAGTTGGAACTACAATTGTGGGAGAGCTCCGTGTATTTCCACATATAACTCTCACGGGAGGGTTCCGCCCAAAGCGCACGCTGCCTCGATCGACATGGTACGCTATCTGCGTGTAACATAAGCACCATGCCTTTCTGCAAATGCCAGAAGTAAGTTTTAAGACAAGTGCTCAGAACTCATCCACACAGATGCACCGCACCGTACAGGGCCTATGATCAAACCAGCCTCACGTACAGCCGTCAACATGTAACATCGCTCAACAAGCCGGGGCGTAATTTGATAAATATGCTCCTGAAAGCACCGTCGCCCATCGAGTATTAAGCCCAAATATTTTATCTGATCCACGATTGAGTGCAACCGAATTAACAGTGATTGCTGTGCTGATGGCTGTATAGTTAGTGTATAGTACAAGGTCTATGAAACAGAAAATAATTAGTTTTATATAGAGCTACTCATTGAATCATCATCTAGATACTAATTATGGCCAAATGTATCGCTTATTTAAATTAAGCTCAGCCCGAAGTGAGTCCAATCTCAGCTAATAAACCATACTGTCACCCGCACGAACTACCTCAGCTGGGAGCAGAACAAAATAGGCGTTAGCTCAGTCCTCTGCGCGCTTCACGCAGAGACCACTTTGCCACTTCAAATAATCTGAAATCATCCGCTTAAATATAGAAGCACCCCCTGATAATAGCACCTCCCTTATCTACCAGATTGGCAAACTATTAAATGACTTGACGACATCTAAATACACCGCCAACAGCACCTCTCCACCAGTGAGCTCCTTAATGACAACGAGCCACAAACATAAAAAGCTGCAATCGTCTGCCAGAAAGAGTTGGTCTGATCGAGACAACCTCGCTAACGTGCTCGCTGATGCGGGCAATTAGGATTCTCTACACTAGCTTGCCAACCAGAGCAACACGGTGGGCCTGTAGAACCCTGAACACACTACATAGTTATCTGTGATTGCCCCTGCCACATATGATTTCTACACGGACGAAGTCGTGGGCAAAAGCTAGTGTTTAATAAAGTCTAAACAGTCTGAAACTCTACTTTTCGCGACTTACGCGCAGCGAAATCATTTATTCGGTCCTTGGACCCACCCTGTGTAACATCGGGTACGACTGGGCGCTGGAGGGGGGAGCCTCCCGCCCGGGTTGGGCGTGACTTTTTTTAGTAGGAAAATGTGTCTTGTTTTCCTACTAAAAAAAAGTTGATGTAAAGTTCGTAGTCTGCTTTTACGACGCCCTCGAGCAATGTAGTTGGTAATATTCGTAGCCACCACACAACAAAAAATAAACTCTTGCAAATAAAAGACCAGTATTGTAAAGAAATTTTAATCGATAAAAAGTCAACATATTACATTATATACAAGATACAAAAAAAAAGATCTCGGCAACTTAAATCCGTTTTCACCAACAACATCTAAATTTTAGGTACCACCTAAATCAATGTAAACGGCACATAACATTGACATTATGTGCCATTTACATAAGTGTTATTTAAAGATGCTATTTAAGAATTTAGGCGTTGGTGAAAACGGGTATCAGTGTTTCATTATTTTTATTAAACAAAATGTATATTCCTTATAATACTAATATTGAGAAATCACAATTTAAATATATTCTTAACACCAAATATTATAAAGCTGAAGAGTTTGTTTGTTTGAACGCGCTAACCTCTAAAACAACCGGTTCAATTCCGAAAGAATCTTATTATGTCAGATAGCATGTTTGTCGAGAAACGCTAGCAAGGTAAAGGTAAGTGACACTGCTGCTTATGGACCTTTTCTAGGCCACTGCCTACCGTGAAGAAAGTGGAGTCACTGCCTACCGTGGAGTGTGAATGCGTGCAGATTCGATGATACTAAGGCCATCACCAAAACTACACACAAACATTCAGAAAAGTGTGCTTCCGTCTCTCGGTCACCGAACGAAGTGCAGTAACAAATTGCTACTACTCAGACATATATTTTCTACTCAATGTGGTACTACCCCGGACGGACCGGTCCACGGCTGTAGATAGAAGCCTGTCGACAGTGTGCTCCTACCACACATAAATAGACTTAGAGTAGTAGGACCACACTGTCGACAGTTATCTGTCTATAGCCGCGGGCGGGTCCGTCCGGGGTAGTACCACTTTCTCGCAGAAAATCGACGTCTGAGTAGTGGAGATTTGCCCAACTTTCTGAGGGTGTTTGCGTGTGAAGGGTTATGATAGTGCCTTTGGTATCACCGAGCCTCAATGCACGCATTCACACTCCCTTCACTTTCTTCGCGGTAGGCAGCGGCCTTGTAAAGGTCCATGAGCGGCAGCAACACTTACCATCAGGTGTACTGTTTGCTCGTTTGCCACCGTTTGCAATATAAAAAAATTAAAAAAAAATTTGCAAATTGGACAAATCATGGTAGATTGGCCGTCCAGCGTTGTAACTTTGCTCCGCTGAGCAGACAATCTCACACAATATTACTTTTGGATATGGAGGGTAGAAGTAAGGAGAACCATCTCAGTATATTAAAAAGTGTCTGTTGAAAGGGAGCAAATTAAGGTGGCGCTATAATAACAAGTGGAAGAATTTTAAAGTAGCTCGTAACGTTACTTTCAAACCAATTGAAGTACTTTTTGACACGGGTATTTTTTTTTCAAGATTTTCCCCGTTTTGAAGTACGTAAATAATTGAGATTTTAAATAATGCATATTTCTTAACTACAGAAGTCAAGAGAAATATTAAACTTTTCAACTCGGCACACTTCACTCTGTTTATAACTGCTAAGTTCGTATCATTTCCACTTGCTACACTAGCGCTATTTCGGTGAAAGTTCGAACAATAATTTGCTGTTTACAAGTGGACACTTTTTCGACTAATCCCCCTTACAAGACGGTCCTACTTACTTCTACCCTCGATACTTTTGGAATTCAATTGGAAGTTCCTAAGTTTAGCACGTTCAAACAAACAATCTCGTAAAGTTTTCGCCCCTTACCGCACCGTATCCACGGTTTTCTATTATTTCTTATTATAGTAGATATTTAACTAATGGTAAGTGGTGACCACCACTTATTCACTACGACAGCTCAATTTTGGGCTAAAAGTTATTATATAATCGATCGGAAATTCTTAGGAAACAGTATATTCTAGAATTATGTCCGGTAAATGGCGCTCCAAAACCTCGCCATTCATTATTTGAAAATACAGTTTCTACCAACGACCCCTAAATTTTAGGTAACCCTTAAAACAAAATGTATGATGTATTTGTTGGAAGTTGGATTGTATATTACATAAAATTTCAATTTTATGCAACCGTAATTAGCTTTAAAAGTACAACCTCTGTGTTTTGTCAGTCATATTGACATAGGTGCTACTTAGTATTTGGGGGTCGTTTAAACATTAAACTCACATAGAGATACACGAGTGTACCTTTGTCTAACCCTTTTTTAGTCTGGGTCACCCCGACCAAACCGTCCGCCCATTTCATCCCTCATTACTAATATAGATGCCCATACCTTGACTATAGGGCCCTTCGTCTAAATCTTCGTGCAATAAGCCGTGAACATATAAATATAACAGGATTTTCAATTTTTCTACTTACAAAATACATTATATATTACACACTAATTATGTTCAATCTTATACAAATTAACTAGACAGATGAAAAATCATGTCTATAGTAGAATATCAGTGTGATCACGGAACACAATGTGTCACCGCCCTTTTCTTTGTCGTTAAGGACACGATATCGAAAAGAAAGTATCGATACTGTACTCGTGCATAGTATCGAAGAAAAAGTATCGTACTCATTAAAGTATCGAAACAAAAGTATCGATACTTCAAAGTATCGAGTACTAAGCACTTTTCCTGCCATCTATGTCGTGATGAGCTTTTTTTTAGGAATTTTGACCGTCTGTGAACGGATTAAAATATTGTGAGTCACATTTTAGAAGGTTCCTTACGTTTGAACTAGATGGCGTTACCAAAAATATAAGCTGTAAAGTCAATTAGTGTAACATGGATACTCACTACTATTTATTCGATACGATACCTGCCAAAAAGTGCTCATTGAGTAAAAGTATCGAAAGCACAGTATCGAGTACAAAAGTATCGGTGTCGAATGAAAAGTACTCGACACCTAAAAGTATCGATACTTTTTTGTGTCCCTATTTGTCGTTAGTGTTGTAGAAGGCAATTGGACCGAAAGCGTACGCCATCGCATGAGAAAGAAAATTAAAAAAAAAATATGCTAAAACAAACTTCCCTGTGGTGATGGAGTAAGGATACAATTCACCACTCCCTATCTTACCCCTGGATGTCATAACAGACAGCTAAGGGATATAACGTCTATGCAAGAGAAGTAAAACCCGATATAAAACCCTATACTAACCCGCCTGAGAAGCGTGGAATAAAAGATCAATTTCCCTCCCAATATGAAGGAGGCTCGAGTCCAATAGTGGAACATATATTAGCTGTGACGATGATGATGTCATATAGTGAGCTAATTTGTATTAAGAGAGAGCGAGACAAAACTATAATATTTTGTTTACATCTAGTTATCTGAAGAATGAATAACTTCTAACGATAATCGATATTACCATAATTGCGTTTCAGTGCCGATAACAAAATAAGCAGACTTTCATCATTTGTTAATTAAACTCAAAGTCCCCTATGTCCTTTTGTAAACCCGTATGAAAAATACAAGATAGGACCAACCTTTATATCAGCCACCATCGCCCCCTCAAAGTCTAATGTCTATCTCAAAGTCCATGCCGTAACTATAAGGAGAACTATGTCATAATTACTACTCGTATCAGGCGATTCAGTGATCGCAGATGACTGCCATCCATTATCCCAATGCTTATTTAGCCGACTTTTGCGACTTCCACGGAAAAGTAATATCTAACACATTCTATTTGTAATCCGTCACCACAAGGGGAAAACAAAGTAGGTGGGACTTATAAATTAATTACACGAAACCCCTCCGTGATTAAAAATATATATACGCAAAAAAACTAAAGAGATACGCGCTTTGAGTTGAAACTCAACATTTTAATGTTTATGGTTTATTTTATCTGTGGTTTTCCACCCGTTTGAACGAGAGGCGCTGGGGCATTCGCTAGTTGATTAACTAACGATGCTTCATAGACATACTCTAATCATTTATCCCAGAGCCCAGCCTCCTTCATCTTTGTGTGGAAGTACTTCTCCAAGGTATTAGCACACCGATAATAATCAGTATCAGGCGAGTTATATAACCGGCAATTCGTAAAGATTCTAGTCATATCAGCTATGAAGAGACGTTTAGATACATAGTACCTAGCTTTTAAACGCTCACCCATCGTCCGGAGATCCATGGGATACTTAATATGGTCATAATAATCAGGAACTTCAGATTTATCCACCGGCTTATGAAAAGGCCAGGCGGCTGCATGATTTTTGACTGCATGCAGAACAGTTCTGAGTATACCGGCGTCCGGTTCAGGATCCTGATCGTGAGATCTCGACGATAAAACTCCACGGCAACCCGTTTCACGCAAACCCGGAATGCATTCAATAGGAATACTGTGAACGCCTTCTTTGAACAAAGTTAATCCAGGATGTATTTTCCGAAGGTCTTTCTGGCGCATGTCGATGAGTTTCTTGACTATTTCCTTCTGTCTTCGAATGACGCTGGTAAATTGGGTGTAGACTATGCGTGGGTTTAACTCACAATGCATAAGAGTTGCCCCTTCATAATCCTTGATATAACCCTGATACATAGCTCGAGGTAACTTTATATCTTTACTGAACCCTTGTTTCTTAAAATATCCAATAGCAAACTCATCAGCGAACGTCAGGAAATGTAGAATATTATTCCTGATATGATAATCCTTTAAGTGGTTCATCAGATGAGTGCCGTAACCCTTGACCTGTTCGTTAGAAGTCACAGCGCAAAAGACTATCTCGCTGAAGCCTTGGGAATGAAAAGTTCTGAAGCATATGCCCCCAATAGGTCTACCTTCTTTAATCAGGGCTAAAGTCTTGTGTTTTGGATCAAAAACCAATTGGGATATATATTCTTTTGTCATTTCTGGTAGCTGATGGGAGAAGACGTTGTGGAGTCCTATCAACCAGAGCATGGTTTGTTTGTTGACAGGTCCAGTAAGAGAGTTTCCAATTACATGGAACTCTATCATCTTGCGCTGTTCTTCGAGCTTGGCTGCTTCGTCTCTTGGAGCTTGCATTTGGAACAGAGCCTGGAATATACAAAGCTTTATTACATGAGGTTTTATTATTGCCTCTGATGACAGACAAGCAAGCAGACCATCAGATGGTATGTGGTAGGTATCGCCAATGGACCTCAGCTATATCAAAATACTTTGTGGATTGTCCAAAGCATTATTCAGCTTGGGAATCTAACTCACAACATTAGCACGGTAGATCGGTATCTTTACCATATCTCTCAGTATGGTATGAATACCCATTTTATAATAGGTATCCGTGTGGTGACAGAGTAAGAATACAATTCACCATTCGTCGCAACGTCATTGGAAGAGAAGAACACTCGAAATAATACCCTATACCAACACGCCTGACCGACGTGGTATAGTAGGTCAAGTTCCCTCCTATTATGGAAGAGATTCGGGTCCAGTAGTGGAACGTATATAAACTGAAATAATGATAATGATGATGAATGAGTGTTTATTGGCACATCCAACGGTAGATCAGAAATACAATCAAGAAGTTATTACAAGACTTAAGAGATCGCGGTTGGTCAGACTGGGGACTCACTAAAATCAACCGCTTGAAAGCACACTCACGGCAGATTGACTCCAGGTCATCGATGAGGAGAAATACCGAATGTATAATCCATCGTGTTGGCCAGAGAAGTCCAGCAAACCATTTTGGAGACCAACTCAACAGACGGAGTTTAATAAGGAAGGTTATACGGCCAAAACCGGTAGGTATTGGACTGGGCTATCATTATCATAGACTCATATACATCCCAATGCTGGAGTCTCATCCAGTGAGAGGACACTTCAACTATACCACACAGGTTGGGCGGGTTTTATTTTGAGTTTTCCATATCTTGCAGTAATGTTGCCTGATTGAGTCCCTTAATGGCCTTTACCTATCATCTATGGGCAAGGAAGTAGTGGTTACCATTTTTTTAAAGACCACCCTACTCTATGGAAATAATGCTTGTGTTGCGGGGGACTTTACAAACATAATTTACGGACACAAATTGCATCAAGAGTAATCAAGACTCAGAACAGCAATTTATGCATCGCACAAAGAGTTATCCTGCCTGGGATTCGAACCCACGACACTGGGTAGATCGGTATCTTAACCACTACGCCATCAGTGCATTGTATTCTTATACCGTCATCACAAGAATAAGCAAGCCTACAACCTGTCGAAAGTAAATGGAGGTTATCACAAGTAGTACATACATCAGGTCCGCACATGTAATTAGGGTCCGTGATGGTAGCAACGATATCTGCCACCGTCCGCTCGCTAACGTCATCTGGCGGATCATCGTTGATACGACGCCGCTTAGCAGCGCTAGACGTTGGCGCGTCGGCAGAACGTTTGCCGCCCTCGGATTTAATGGAACCTGAAAAAAAATTCATTTTGTTCTAGTCTTTTAACGTAAATGCATCTTTAAATTGGTTTTCATCCAGAGAGTTTTGTAAGGAGCTGACGTGAAGAGCGGAGGGGCCCTCAATACCCATCCGCACGTAAGCGTAGGTCCATTCCGGTTTCCTACTCCGACATGACGACCGCACAACAGGTTTTTCGCCGACTGGCAGAACTGCCTCACAAGGGGGATATTTTTTTACGTTTTCTTTCTCTTGCATAGATGTTATATGCAAATCATATCCCTAAGTCATATTTTACAACACCCACTGATATATTAGGGGGTGGTGAAATGTATTCTTATTCTTTTTTCCCTATAGGTTTAAATTAAGATCACAATGTATAAAATCCTATGGGAATCCAAAAAAAAACAGCAATCATCAGAATTATGGGCAGCAGTCTTATTCATACAGCAGCTCCTAGAAAGATAATATCCCCTAGAATCACCAAAACGCCTGCCACGCGTTGCAACCATTACAGCGTTTTAAAACTTAAGGGACCCATGTTTAATAGTGGACGTTTTATAGGCCTGATAGATGTATGAAATTTTACCTGACGAGAGAGTAACTGTTGTAAAACCATCTTTGCTGTCGCCCGTTGGTGTTACACGTTCAAATTCACCGCGTCTGCCAGCGACCGACGCTAAAAAAAATTAAAAACATTTTAAAAATAAAGCACACTACAAATTTGTTAACAAAGTAAGAATACAATAGTCATCAAACCTTCCTTCCTCGTTTAAAGAAGGACATGTCATAGCGCTTAGGCAACGCAGCAGCAGGTAGTTCATTAGCCTGCACGCACGTGGGAGAAAAGATCGCTGAAAACATACAGTTGAAGACCGTAACGTTTCTAAGTGAAATGGATAAAGATAAATTATATTTTTAACCACAAGGGGGGCACTTAGTTAAAATCAAAAACTACTTCATTATTTGCATGCCCATTTTTTTTAGTTTTACGGTCGGCGCACTCCTCGCACCGTCCGTCCCTCCGGGGCAACAGAGCGGCGTAAGCACGCACACCCGTAACCCACCCGCGACACGTCGCCTTCGTCGTTGGACCGACCACCGGAGCAGGGTGACTTGTCGTCAGTGGTCGGCCCGACGGAATACTCTTTGAGGAGTACCCTCTCATCGACCGACGTCTCCCCCTCGGGGAAGACGTCGGTCTTTCCTCACGCGGTCGGCCTCGCGACGGGTGACGGACTAATTTCCCGATCCAGTCACCCGCAATTATTTGCATGCCCTCACCGCACGCTAATGAGTTCGGCACAACATGTTCTTACCTTCTCCGTCTCGCGTCCGCCGTCCGCCTCCTATCAACCGTCATATCTGCACTCATGGCTTTCATACGCATATCCTCATTCACACAATACATCCATCTCTTTTTGGGTCTCCCACGCTTCTTACGTCCATCCACAATCATATTGATAACCCTCCTTGTTACATGCCTTTCATTACGTGGTCATACGAAGACAATCTCGCGCTCCTAGTCTTCCCTACCACTGGTGCCACTTTCAGACTTCCCCTATTTGTAAGTTTTTAGACAAAGTATAAAATAGTATAGATACTTTCCATCCGACGTCCTCGTCACGTCCTCGACGAAGAGGACGACAATATCACACTCGCTCAACAAAGAGCCTACACGGCCCGCGAGGCCTTAACAAATAAATATCCGCGGTTCCGCCCTCGCCGTCGAGGTGCGAAACCGCGCCGCGCAAAAGTCACGTCTAAAAACGTGGGCACGCCCACTTTGCCTCCAGCGACGCCCCAAGCCGAGGTCCGTTCCCCACAGGGAGAGCCCTTGGGCGATGTCGCTTAGCATACCTTTCCCGGGTTGAGAGCCCTCAGCGCTCACCCATAGTCCGCGTCAAGCTGTCAAGGCCATCTGCGGCCAACACCTGTACACACACACAAAAAAAAAAAAGTATAGATACTTACGCATGTTATTTTTATTGTCCAGTATGGCCTGCAAATGATTCGGTGGGATCTGCTTGTATTCCGGATCCCATATAGGAGAATTGGGACTAAAAATCTCCTCCTCAAGCAGCGCCAAAAAACGAGGGAAATGTGTTAAAACTAGTACCTGAAAGCAAAATAAAAATGTAGTATTATAAAAAATATCCCTGTGGTGACGGAGTAAGTAGGTGTCGTAAAAGACGACTAAGGGATAAAATATGTATATAACATCTATGCAAGAGAAGGAAAACTTGAAACAAAACCCTATACCAACACGTCTGACCAACATGATATATCATAGTACTACTATAGTAGGTCAATAGTCCTCCTATTGGGGAGGAGGCTCGAGTCTAACAGTGGGACGTAAATGAGCGGCAATGATGAATAATGAGAAAGAAATACATCAAATTCAAGAGTATCCAAATATGTCTTCTCTTTATCAAGAGACATTTTAGCTCATAACGAGCTATAGAAAATCATCAACATGCCATCCACACGTTGGTATAGGGTTTTGTTTCGAGTGTTCCTTCTCTTGCATAGATATATGCATATTATATCCCTCAGTCGTCTCTGACGACACCCACGGCCCAGAGTGGGTGGTGAATTGTATTCTTACTCCGTCACCACACGGAAAATATAGTATAAAGTATTATTACAAATTTAATGTTAAATTTTTCGTTGAAATTAACCGTCTCTACGGGAGACATTTTAATCACACCATCTATACAAAATCATCATTACCATTTCACGACACATACGTCCTAGTACTTCACGCGAGTCTCCTCCACAATAGGAGGGATATGGGCCTCCCCTACCACCAGATTTTTCTTTTGTTGATATAACGTCTTTTTACAAATTTTCCTTCTCTTGCAAAGGTGCTACTTGTATATCATATCCCTTACTTATCTTTTACAAAACTTCATGAGTAAAAGAAAATAATAATTTCTATGCAGCACAATACTGAGCATTCCCCTATTGTCAAAATTAATTAAAAACATGTATTATAATTATTAGTTATTATGTGACAATAAATGCTATTCTATTCTATTCTAAAACATGGTGAATTTTATTATTTACTCCAGGAACACAGGAAAACTATCGAAAATTTACTAATTATTCTTTTCATGAAAATGACTTCACAAATGACGTAGCGGTTAAGATATCGCCCTATCATGCTATGTATTAAAGGTTCCATTGCCACGCAGAACAATTGTATGTGCGATCAATGAGTGATTGTTCCGAGTCTGAGTGTAATTTGTGTCCGTTAATTATAAGAGTGTAAAGTCCAATGCAATGAAACTTTTTTTAAACATGGCATCCTTTACCAAGGAATTAATCCTTCGTAAAAGATGGCATCTTTGATGGTTTAAAAAAAGAAAGGAAAAGTTCACGGCTGCATAGTCTACCATCATCATCATTCTACTCTTGTCCCCATCACTTCGGGTCGACGCAGTTTGAGTTTTGAAAACAGCCATTCATTTGTTTTTTCCTAATAATTTTTTTCTTTGGCGTCGCTTATTACCGCACAATGGAAAACATGAAATATCGGTATATTTACGAGTACGAGTTCTACCGTGGTACCAGTGCTGCAGAAACAGCTCGAAGGATTAATGATGTGTACGGCGCTGGAGTCGCAAAAGAAAGCACGGTAAGTTTTTGGTTTCAACGTTCTCGTTTTGGAAATTTCGACCTTCAGAGCCAACCCCGTGGACGACCGGAGACCAAAGTGGAAAATGAAGAATTAAAGGCTATCGTGGAAGCGGATCCATCACAAAGCACTTCAGAGATAGCTGCAGGCTTCGGGGTAAGTGACAAAACTCTATTAATCCACTTGAAGCAAATCGGAAAAGTAAAGTTTTGTAATATGTATTATGTAAGCAAAGAAGAAATCTCAATTATTTATATAATGGTAAGTATACTGTTGACAGTTGCCCGCGGCTGTAGACAGATTACAGCTGCTGGCCGGTCGGACACTGAGCAGAAAATCGACGTCCGAGTAGTAGCAATTTGTTACTGTGCTTCGTTCGGTGAAGGTCCATGGGCGGCAGTGACACTTACCATCAGGTGTACTGTTCTTCAAAGTGTAGTCTTCTTACATAGTACATATTTCTAAAGTTTTGCTATATGTACATCATCTTATACGAAATTCACGAGCAATTGAAGGGTTGGCAGTATTCGAAGTTGCTACCACACAGAAAAAGTCTGAACTTGTCAATAATTATAGGTATAATTTACTCACTCTCTTCTCAGGTGGCATTCGGTCTCGTTCGGAGTGACACTTGTCCATGAGTTGTCTGCAGACAGACTTGAACACAGCTCGAAGTAAAGTCCGCCCGAACACAAGTGACGTATCGTAATGTGGTAGAGAGTCACAGAACGCAGGCACGTGACAAAAAACCAGCCACCTGCCAAGAAATGTCATCATCATCTCTGCTCATATACGTCCCATCGCTGGGCTCGATTCACCTCCACAATAGGTCGAAAATGTATCTATATCTATACCAATAAATAAAATTGAACGTCTGTTTGTAATTTCAAAATAATAGGCTTTTTTCATGCTCACACGGTTACTTGCACGACACCTATGCCTAAAATAGCAATTAAAAAATTTTTGTCTGTCTGTTTGTTCCGGGTAATCTTCAAAACGGCTGGACCGATTTCAAAAATTCTTTCACCAATGGAAAGCTATAATATCAGGGCGTAAACTAGGCTATATTTTATCCCGGTATTCCCACGGGAACGGGAACTACGCGGGTAAAACGACTATAACCTATAACCGAAGCGAAGCGAGGGCAGATTGCTAGTAAATAAATAAAATTGAAGTGTTTGTTTGTAATGTCAAAATACTGGGCTTTTTTCGTGCTTACACGGTTTTGTTTCCACGACACCTATGGCTAAAAACCAGTTTAAAAAAGTTTTGTCTGTCTGTTTGTTTGTTTGAGGTAATCTTCAAACCAGTTAGAGCGATTTTGATAATATTTTACTATCAGGTCGCTGTCTATATAAGGAGTACTCCCACGGGAATGAAAACTACGCAGGTAAAGCGAATGATACCGAAGCGAAGCGTGGGTGGGTTGCTAGTTTACAATATAACCCATGGAGGTCAGACGTGTTGGAATAGTGTTCCTTTTCGAGGTTTCCTTCTATATATTATACGCATATTATATCTCTCGTTCGTTTATTACGACACACAGGGGGTAATATGAAGGGGTCTGATGAATTTTTATTTTTACCCATTCACAAGGCAAGAAATATCAATTGCCGATTGCATACTGCAAACATGCTTTTGTCGCGATTTAGCCCGGCAACATTGTACCAGGGTATAAAGTAACTTAATTATGTGTTATTATCCAGGAAGTGGTCAATTTTATTTCGTCTCATCTCAGCTGATACACATCCCACTGTTGGGCTCGTGTCTTCTCCCCACGCTGGTCAGACATGTTGATATGTGGATGTTATATGCCTATTATATCATTTAGTCATCTTTTACGACATCCACGGGTAAGATAGGGAGTGCTGAATTCAAATTCAAATCATTTATTATGTATAAACCCCGCTGGGGCACTTACATATTGTAATTTTTTTTTACATTTTTCTCAAAGTTATAATTACCGCCCGATCGGAACGCGCCCGCACTGAGAAGATCCGGCAAGAAACTCAGCGGGATTGTCTATTTTTTATTTATTTTTCTAATTTCTTTTAAATAAAATTACATCTTTTTTTTTTTTTTTGTGGGTGGGCCTCGGTCGGCGCGCCTCCGCACCACTCCGTCCGGGGCGACAGAGGGGCTTAAGCACGCAACTCCCGCGACCCACCCGAAAACCACGTCGCCTTCGTCGTTGGGCCGACCACTGGAGCAGCGTTAACTTGTCGTCAATGGTCGGCCCGACGGAATACCCCCTGTTGGGGTACCCTCCCATCGACCGACGTCCCCCCCTCGGGGAGGACGTCGGTCTTTCCTCACGCGGTCGGCCTCTCGGCGGGTGACGGACTAATCCCCGGTCACGTCACCTGCGGCCTCAGCTAGGGCGGCATGAGGCGCAGATAGTTGCGCCTGCGCCGCCCCAGTCGCCGGCGGCGGATCTCCTCATCGAGGCTGCGCTCCTCACGCAGGCGATCCGCCGCCTCCTTCCGCGAGATCACTGTCTCGCAGAAGGCTGCGACCGCGTCCCAATTCCCGACGCTGTCGACCATCGCCCTAGCGATAGCCGGCAGCGTCAGGTCCGTACCGATGATTGCGACGAGTTCACAGCGCTGCACTGCCCAAGCCCCGCAGGCCTCGAGCGTATGGCGCGCCGTGTCCTCGTCGCAATCGCAGTGGTGGCAGGACGGTGTACTCTCCCTCCTAACGACCTTGTGCAGGTATTTGGCGAAGCACCCATGCCCCGTCAAAACCTGCACTAGTCGGAAGGAGAGCACCCGTGCCGCCTCTCTAACCACTGCATCAGCACCGGCCGGAAGGCCTCCACGGTTCGCACCCCGAACCGAGGCCTCTCCAGCCGGACTGCCCAACGGGCGATGACGTCTCGGCGGGCGTCGACGCGCCAGGCGGTGAGATCCCTTAACGAGACCACACCGCCCTCCGCTCGCACCCCCGTCACCCGCCGATATAGTCCGGCGAGCATCTCCGCCTCCAGGTCCCACGGGGGAGTCCCGGCCAATAGGCACGCTGCCTCCGTCGCCACCGTGCGGTATCCGCGGATGGCCCTGACCGCCGTGACCCTCTGTGGTCGCCACAGAAGGGCCCTAAGTCGGGCGGTCATGGACCCCGCCCACACCGGTGCGCCGTACAGGGCCATCGACCGGATGACCCCCGCGTACAGCCGTCGGCACGCAGCGCTCGGTCCGCCCACGTTCGGCATAAGCCACGATAGGGCGGACGCCGCGCCGACGAGCCGCGGAGCGAGCCTGCGGAAATGCTCCCGGAACCACCATCGCCCGTCGAGCACCAGGCCCAAGTACCTCATATGGGCCCGGATGCTGATGTCGACCGAGTGGACGGTGATCGAGACGCCGATGGGAGGGCTCATAGTGCGCCCATGGAACAAGAGGGCCTCCGTCTTGTCCAGGGCGACCCTCAACCCCAGCGCCTCGATCCGTCTGACGACCTCCTCGGTACCCGAGGTCGCCAGGCTTACCGCCTCTTCTAGCGTCCCACCGCGGGCTGTGACGAGCGTGTCGTCGGCGTAACAAATCACGCCCAGCCCGGGCGGGAGGCTCCCCCTCAACGCCCAGTCGTAGCCGATGTTCCACAGGGTGGGTCCGAGGACCGACCCCTGTGGGACACCGCACGTCATGGGCGTTCGCACGACGTCCCCTGCTCGGTCGGTGCAGAGGACGCTGCGCCCCTCCAAATAGTCTGCCACTAGCCGCCTCAGGTAAACTGGCACCCCGTGATACCGGAGCGCCTCCCTGATGCAGCTGAATGACAGACTATTGAATGCGTTGGCGATGTCTAGGGACACCACCAACAGCACTCCCCCGCCGGTGAGGGCCTCAGTCGCCACGGCCCTCAGGCGCAACAGAGCCGCGATCGTCGAACGACCCCTCCTAAACCCAAACTGGGCGTCCGACAGATCGGGCCCCGTGCCGACGAGGTGCCGCTCGATGCGGGCAGCTACCACCCTCTCCAGTAGCTTGCCCGTGTCATCGAGCAGCACGATAGGCCTGTAGGCCGAAGGCGACTCCGGAGACCGTCCCGGCTTCGGCAGGAGCACCAGCCTTCCCTCCTTAAATAAAATTACATCTTACAACATGCTTATTAATAGTTCCAGTGTAATGCCATTCGAAATATTATATAATATAGTTCACAAATATAATAATAATCACAAATGTAATGAAAAAGCTATGGTTGGACCAGATCCCGCAAGCGGCACCCGATCACGAGTTAACTACTAAAGCAGCCATCACTCTCCTCAACCATAATGGAGGGAACACTCCCTTCCCTCCCGCTCCTCGTAGTAATTGTATTCTTTCTCCATAACCAAACGGAATTGATTTAAATCTGTTCAAATGTATTAAGTATTAAGAGTGGTAGGACCACACTGTCGACAGTTATCTGTCTACAGCCGCGGGCCGGTCCGTCCGGGGCAGTACCACACTCTCGCAGAAAATCGACGTCTGAGTAGTAGCGATTTGTTACTGCGCTTCGTTCGGTGAGCGAGAGAGCCGGAAGCCCAACTTCCTGAAGGTGTTTGCGTGTGGAGTGTTATGGTGGTGCCCTTGGTATCACCGAGCCTCAATGCACGCATTCACACTCCCTTCGCTTTCTTCGCGGTAGGCAACGGCCTTGTAAAGGTCCATGAGCGGCAGCAACACTTACCATCAGGTGTACTGTATGCTCGTTTGCCACCGTTAGCAATAAAAAAAAAAACATCCAAATATCTTGTTTTTAAAAAGAAGTTATCAAAAAGATCCTAAATCAACAGGGTTGGGCAAAATCTGATTTTTATTAAAAAAATCAAAAACCATTGATTTTTTTTTTAAAAATCATGATTTATATGATTTTTTTGATTTTTTAAATTTGAACATAAAATTTGAACATTTTGATTCTTTGAAATTATTGTTAACTAGCAATCCGCCCTCGCTTCGCTTCGGTTATAGGTTATAGTCGTTTTACCTGCGTAGTTCCCGTTTCCGTGGGAATACCGGGATAAAATATAGCCTAGTTTACGCCCTGATATTATAGCTTTCCATTGGTGAAAGAATTTTTGAAATCGATCTAGCCGTTTTGAAGATTACCCGGAACAAACAGACAGACAGACAAAAATTTTTTAATTGCTATTTTAGGCATAGGTGTCGTGCAAATAACCGTGTGAGCATGAAAAAAGCCTATTATTTTGACATTACAAACAGACACTCCAATTTTATTTATTGGTATAGATTATTTTAATGTATAATTATTTTAATGTATAAGTCTAAAAATTATAATACAATTTGCGCCTCAAAAACTTGTGACAACGCATTTGTCGCGCTTCTTGCAAGAAAATTATTGTCGCGATTTGTTTTCCTTCTGTCCTATACACTCACTCACTATACAGTGCCGAGTGAGGCACGAACGCGTTTGTTGTGCTTTTTGCAAGAATATTCCTGTCGTGTCGTGTCGAGGCTTGTTTTCCTTTTCAACCTATAAATTGACGTTCGCGCATTTCGCTAATTTAGTTAAGTTAGTTAAGTGAAGTGAAAACATATAAATAAAGTAAAATGAGTGGAAGAAAAGAGGACCCAATATGGCAGTTCTATATTAAGACAACAAATCCAAATAGATTGGGGTGTAGGGCTATTTGTAGAAAGTGCAAGAAAGATATTCAAGGGTTAGTCCAAAGACTTAAAGCACACCACGATGTTTGTAATTATCAAGAGAGGAATACAGGTAATTAAATTATTAATTTTATTTTATTTATATTTTAGGCATATATGATTGTTTTTTGTTTTTAAATGTTAGGTGAAATCTAACACGTGGCGTGGCCTTTAATGTAACTTTTTTAACGCGACCTTTCCCAGGTTAATTATTAAAGATTATCTTTACTCTTCTATACTTACTTAATTTTTAATTTTTTTCAACTTAAAAAAATAAATTTGCTTTTACATCTCTACTGAACATTTTAACTTTATTTTAAAATCAATAATTCAATACTATATCAATATATCATCAATTATAATTAATCAATTTCAATTTTCAGTTATGTTTTTTCTCTTTCCAGAGAGTCGAATGTCGCTTGACAGTTTTGCTAGCACATCATCTGCCTCAAGTTGTAGTTCACTCATGACGAAAGTACCAACACCAACAAGTCCAACAACTTTTGAGCCAGTCCAAAAAAAGAAAGCAATCGAAACTCAGCCTACCATGAGTACCATGAGTAGTTTTGTAATGCGGACTTCAACTGCTGAAAAAAGCCATTTAGTTATTAAGGCCTGGTTATACACCGCCCTCGAGAAAAACGGTAGCAACAAGTCTTTTGGACGAAATCTATGAAGAGGAAAAAGAAAAATATTTCTCCTCCCTGTCAGGACAGTCCGTAAATATGTCAATTGATGGGTGGTCAAACGTGCACAACGAACCAGTGATATGCGCAACGATAACCACTGAAGATGGACAAGCCCTCCTATACGAAACTATAGACACATCAGGAAATCCACATACTTCAGAATATTTAACTCAAATAGTTTGTGACCTGATTTCTTCATGTGAATTAAAATACAAGTGTACCGTAAAATCTTTTGTGACAGACAATGCCGCAAATATGACACTTATGAGAAAACCATTAAAAGAAAAAACGAACGCAAAAGTTATAACTTATGGCTGCTCTGCACATATTTTTAATTTACTGTGCAAGGACTTTCAAGCTAAAGACGTTATAGAACATGTGGTCCAAATTGTTAAATATTTTCGAAATAACCATTTGGCTAGAGCTAAATTCAGTCAAGCAGGAGGCAGCGCTTTAGTCCTTCCAAGCGATGTGAGATGGAATAGCCTTGGCAACTGTTTAGAGATGTATGTCACTCAGTGGGACATCATATTAAAAATCTGCGAAGAAAATAAAAACGAGATTGATTCCACTATTTACCGAAAAGTTTCAAATATTGCGATTAAACATGCAGCGCAAGATTATTTAAACATTTTAAAACCTATATCATTTGCTCTTGATACTGTGCAGAGGAAAAATGCTACTATCGCAGATACTGTAGAGCAGTGGAAACATTTACAATATATATTTGATGAATCTGTGGAATTACCATTACAAAAAACAGAACAATTTAATAATCGATATAAGCAAGCACTAACGCCATATCATTTTATAGCGTATATGTTGAATCCACAAAAAACAAAATACCAGTTAACACCAGAAGAAAAGAATATAGCTTTAGAAACAAAGAGTTACATGAAAACAATGGACTGTTACCTTTAGTAATAAAGTTAAATGCCCGCAGTGCTCCATTTAAGCAAGTTATGTTTTCGGACGAAGTAATAAAAAATGTAAACGGACTACAATGGTGGTTATCACAAAATGATGAGCCGGAAATCTTGAAACAGTTGCCTATAATAAAACAGTTCCTGTGTGCAACTGCTTCTTCAGCTTCAGTAGAACGCGTATTTAGCTCTTTTGGTCTTGTACATACATATTAGAAACAGATTAGGCATAGAAAAAGGAGGAAAACTCGTGTTTTTGTTTAAATTGTATAACGAAAATGAATAGACTGAAAATATACGGTAATAAAATTTAGGTGTTACGTTTAGTTTAAGAATTTGGAATTATGTACTTCTTTTTTGTTGTTTTTGCTAAAAGCAGATACTTCTTTTGATTTATGAGAAAACTTTTATGCTATGTTGTTATCTGGTTCTGAATAAAAAGGAAAAAAAAAATATTTAAATCATGATTTTAATTTTAAAAATCAAGCGATTTAAATCACGATTTTAATCACTTGATTTTAATCAGCCCAACCCTGTAAATCAACTTTCATATTTATAATATTAGTAAAGGTTACTGACCCAATCTTTTTATAAAATACTGTTCTGTCACAAAATACAAAAATATGGTGGACTAAATCATTTTCCATCCATCCATCAGCCAGCAAAAGTCCACTATTGAGCATAGGTCTACCCACGTGAATAGCACCCCAGAACAGTCCTATGCTAGCTACATTCAACGGCCTCTGCAACTTTCAAAATCACGTCAGGCCACCTAGTGGAGGGCCGTCCTACAATGTAGTCTGCCCATTGCCATTTCAACGTGCTAATTCTTTGGGCTATATTGGTTATACCTGTTCTTTAACAGATTGCCGAATTCATTCTATCACGTAGAGAAATACTGAACATAGTCCTTTCCATAGCACGTTTAGCTACTTTGAACCTTTTCATGAGGGCCACATTTAGAGAACACATTTCATGTTGAGCAACTTTGAGCCTTATAAATCCTCTTTTAGAGATCATTTCACAATAAAAACTTAATACAAAAACATACCTTGTATAATTGATTTGATATGCCGATATATCTTCGGGATTGGACACTTGCTAGAAACAAAATATAAATATATTAAAACAAACATTCGATCATCATAGTCTTAGTTCATATACATCCCACTGCTGGGCAAGAGCCTCTTTTACATCGATTTGACCAAATTTGATGTACTATACCAAGCTGATCGGACATGTTGATTTTATAAGTCTTCTAGGTGAATACTTGTGCGATTTTTTTTTTATGGGTGGTGGGTTGCGGTCAGCGCACTCCTCGCACCACTCCATCCGGGGCGACAGAGGGGCATTAGCACGCACACCCGTAACCCACCCGAACACCACGTCGCCTTCGTCGTTGGGCCGACCACCGGAGCAGTGTTACTTGTCATCGGTGGTCGACCCGACGGAATACCCCCTATTTGGGGTACCCTCTCATCGACCGACGTCGGGTCTTTCCTCACGCGGTCAGCCTTTCGGCGGATGACGGACTAACTCCCCGGTCACGTCACCCGCGGCCCAGACCTTTTGGGCTTGAGACTACTCCACAATGGGAGGGAAATTGACTATCACGCTAATCAGACGTGTTAGCATTTTTTTTGGAGGTGGGTTACGGTCGGCGCACTCCTCGCTTCACTCCATCCGGGGCGACAGAGGGGCGTTAGCACGCACACCGGTAACCCACCCGTATAGCACGTCGCCTTCGTCGTTGAGCGACCACCGGTGCAGAGTTCCTTGAGACATGTTAGCATAGAGATTTATGTTGAGTTTTCCTTCTCTTGCATCGGTGTTAACTGCATATCCTTTAATCATCTTTTACGACACCCAGAGGTAAGAGAGAGGATGGTGAATTGGATTCTTACTCCGTCACCAGGAAATGGCGTGTATAAACTGATATGAATAAAACACTTACCAATTTCCTAACACTTGGTGTTTCGAAGTTCCAATGATTGAAACAGTGTAGGAACATCTTGGCTAGGTCGTACATGGTCTGCCATTCCCTTTGTGGTAGAGTATTAAACTTGAATAGGACGAAGTTGGTGATCGCCTTCGCTATAGAGGGCCGCTCGAAGGGTGGCTGCCCTAGTGGACCTTCGATACGAGGATGTGAACGTGTCATGATGCATTTACGAAGTATCTGTTGGATATAATTTATTATTATCGCTTATAATCAAATCAATTTCCTAGACAAAGGCCATCTACTGCCATCTGGTTATTAATTGGTGGTTGTAAAATTATTGCAATTAAAACTTTTTTACGGATTTCATCGCGTTTGTACCCATTTGATTTTTGATTGCCCAAAATTTCGAAGACATGCCAGGGTTCCGCCCGTGACCCATAGAATAGTTTTATTTACAATTAGCAACCCGCCCTCGCTTCCTTTCGGTTTCAGTCGCCTTACAGTTCTCGTTCCCGTAAGAATACCGGGATAAAATATAACCTAAATTATTCCTTAAATAGACAGCTACCTGGTAGTGAAATATTATCAAAATCTGTCCAGCCGTTTTGAAGATTAACTCAAACATACAGACAGACAAATATTTTGTTATCTGTAATTTAGGCCTTCGAATAACCGTGTGAGCATGAAAAAAGTCCATTATTTTGACATTACAAACAGACACTTCAATTTTATTTATTTGTATAGATGATAGAAGAGTACATATTGACTTAATGCTCAATATGTTAAAAATTAATCTAATAAATAATCTACCATTGGATCGGAAAGCTGAGAAGATCTGGTAAATAAGTCAGCAGGGTTGACGACATTCTTTATGTTACTACTTCTGTACGTCATCATCATCACAGGTCATATAGGTACCATTGTTGGACTCGAGCTTGCTCCACTATAAGAGGGAAACTGATCTAAGTATACCATGCTGGTCACATGTGTTGGTACAGGGCTTTATTTCGAGTCTTCTTTTTCTTGAATACATGTTATACACATATTATAATCCCATAGTCGTCTTTTACGACACCTACAGGCAAGATAGGGAGTGGTGAATTGTATTCTTACTCCCTCACCACAAGGTGTTGTTGGTCTAGATCAGTGTTTCCCAACGTGAGGCCTACGCTCCACATGGGCAATTTAAAATGGACTCGATACGACTTTAAATGATAGGGTTAAAGTCGTTCCAATGCCCCACCTTAACATTTCTAAAATTATTATTATTGCATAATAATTTTAGAAATATTAAAGTGGGTCATGGCCTAAAAAGGTTGGGAAACACTGGTCTGGATACTGCAAGCGGTAATGCTTATAGCATTTGTTCTTTCAGTTTGGTTGGCGCTTTAGCGATTGGAATTGCTTGTACGACTCCCGAGAAAAAATATGGTGAAGAAATGATAGGTGACAGATTATTAACCTAACACACCACCACACAACTTGAAGTTTTCCCTTAAAGACAAACTCTTTACTAAGGACTTTATATAAACAGACACATGTATATGTTTATATGCATAAATATGGGACTGGCTTGTGTTTTTTATTAGGACCTTGAATAAGTTCTCGCTGTTTCATCAAAGATGGCAATAGCAGTACTCCGTGCTTGCCCGAAAACCACCTCGCCTTCGTCATTGGGCCGACCACCGGAGCAGGTTTACTTGTCGTCAGTGGTCGGCCCGACGGAATACCCCCTACGCGGGGTACCCTCCCATCGACCGACGTCCCCCCCTCGGGGAGGACGTCGGTCTTTCCTCACGCGGTCGGCCTCTCGGCGGGTGACGGACTAATCCCCGGTCACGTCACCCGCGGCCTCGGCTAGGGCGGCATGAGGCGCAAAAATTTCAGTGTATGGTAGTTCACTGTATTGTAAACAAAGTATTTTTTTATTATTTTCGAAAATGTCTACTTTTATGCCAACTAAAGTGTATTTGCGGGGAATTTTATTGCACTACTTTATTCAAAAGAAATCTGCAGTTAAAGCACATAGAATTCTTGTTGAGACCTATGGTGACAATACTCTGTCGGATACGACATGCATAGACTGGTTTCGACGCTTCAAAAATAATGGTTTCAACGCTTCAAAAATAATGATTTCGAACTGGAGGGTAAAGAACGTTCTGCCACACCAAAAAAATTTGAAGACTGAGAATTGGAGGAATTTCTCCATGAAGACCGAGCTCAAACGTTAGCAGAACTTGGAAAAACATTTTAAAAGTTGCTGAATCAACTGTTTCAAAAGGTTTAAAAATGTTAGAAATGATCCAGAAGCAAGGACATTGGGTGCCATATAAATTGAAAAACGGCCGCTATACGAGAAAAGACACGACTGAGTGATTTTGTTACATTACAACCCCCGGCCTCATGTTGCAAAACCAGTGAAAACCAACCTGGAAACGCTTCAATGGGAAGTTCTACCCCACCCGCTGTATTCACCTGACATAGCTCCTCCTGATTTTTATCTATTCTGTTCGATGGCACATGGCTCGGCTGACCAGTTTTTATTCTTACGAAGAAACTAAACAAATAGGTCAATTCTTGGATAACCTCAAAAGATATGTTGTTTTTCTGACGCGGAATTCATATACTGCCAGAAAGATGGCAGAAAGTGGTCTCTAGTGATGAGCAATACTTTCAATAAAACGTTTTTGTTCCTTATATTTTAAATAAAATTTTTAATTTGTAAAAAAAACAGCGAGAACTTATTCAAGGTCCTAATAAATAATATTAAAATCATTTTTCGTGTGGTGATGGAGTAAGAATACAATTCACCACCCCGCTTCTTGCCCATGGTGTCGTAAAGGAAGACAAATTAGATAAAATAGAGAAAGAAAACTGGAAATAAAACCCTATACCAACAAGTCTAACTAGTGTGGTATAGTAGGACAATTGCCCTGCTTTTGTGAAAGAGGCCCGAGTCTAGGAGTAGAATGTATATGCACTGCAATGATGATGATAATGATTAAAAACATTGATGTAATTCTTTTGCTTGTCTTTACAAATTAAGTCAAAAACTTACTTTGAACAGATAATAGTAGACCCGCTTGGTGTCATGATCATCCTCTCTGTGCATAGACATGAAGATATTCTCAACATCCACCACAGCTCCGAGCAACCGGTTCACCTCTGAGACAGGCAGCCCTTGCAGCTGAGTTACATGCTTTTCTGAAAATTTTCATATATATTTCATCAACTCTATTGCAACAAAGACAAAAGTCATCAAATAAATCATGTGAATATAAATAAGTGGTCATCATCATCAAATCATATACTTTCCACTGCTGGACTAGAGTATCGGTCACAATGGGAGGTCGATTAAACTACTATTGTTTTAAATAGATATTATCTGCATATCGGACGTTCACCCAATAACGTCACTAAACAACATTTTTCGAAAAACTGTTTTTAATGCCATCTATTTGCTGAGCACTGAATTTATATATTGCTTCAATTCCTGTATTTTAATTCCACTCAACTTTTGAATTTTTTCGAAAATGTGCATTACACTAATATTTTAAATTATTTATATCCACAAATTAATAGTAATTAAAATGAAAAATAAAAATGTGTTTTAATAGCAATAATAGTTATTAATATAATAAAAAACAATTATTCCTGCAATGTTAAAATGCCCATATTTATATTAGTTAATGTTTGTCATAAATCTTTAAATAGCTCTCCTGTATAATTTGCCTTTTTATGATAGTGACAGTATTGGAATAAAGGTACAATATTATTTATGTATTTATGAAAAAAGCAACCAACACTGGTGCTGTTCTTTAAGAGTGTGATAGTACAACACTCTTGGCCAACAACTCTGGAATTTCGCCCCCGAGAACAACGGAATTAAATAGCTTCTGAAGGTCTTTTAAGACCAGCTCTCCACCTACCTTTTTTTATGTATAACTTTCAACAATATTACATTCATTATTAATTATTTCTAAGGATATGAATTATTTAATTAGCATTCTGTTATACTAAACATATTCTATTCGTTTCTACATGCAGAATTATATGAAATATCAATAATTGACGTCACATAGTTTGCCTTGGGTGTTACCTAAAATTTAGCTATCTTCTATTAAGTGATGTTTTTTATTAATTTTATTGTTGTGGCACAAGCAAACAGCTCTCCTAATGGTAAGTGTTACTGTCGCTCAACCACCTTTGCTAGGTTGCTGCCTACCGTGAAGAAAGTGTAAATGGGTGAAATGATCTTCGGTGATACTAGAGGCATCACCAAAACGCACCACACGCAAACACCCTCAAAAAGTTGGGCTGCCGGCTCTCTCGCTCATCGAATGCAGTGCAGTAACAAATTGCTACTACTCGGACATCGATTCCCTGCGCGAGTGTGGTACTACCCCGGACAAACCGGCCCGCTGCTATAGACAGACGACTGTCGATAATGTGATCCTACCACATAAATTAGCAGTGCAACTGAGTTATAGACATTTATTGTTTTTTTTTAATTTGTACATAACAACATTTGTAAAGTCAACTAGTAAATTTTACTGTGATACAAAGTCAACTAGTAAATTTTACTTTGATACAAAGTCAACTAGTAAATTTTACTTTGATACAAAGTCGACTAGTAAATTTAATTTTGATACAAAGTCAACTCGTAAATTTTACATTGATTCAAAGTCAACTAAAGTCTAACTTTTTATTAGCTGCAGTAAAATGACGTTTCTAAATGTCATTCCGTAAAATAATGTTGACAGCCTAATCTCAATAGGGATGTGATTCAGTTCACAAAAGTTTACAGAATATCCAATCGTTCCATAGCTGACTCATAATGATCATACTAAATTCTATTTAATATTAATGTAAATAAAAGGCTGTATAAACGTTGATCCTTTTAGACATATACAAGGTAACACTCAAGAAAACGCTCTCTCAAGTTGGTAGTACTGGTTTTTGGTTACGGTGCTACGATGACGCTTGACCGCCATTTTGTTTCGGTTGTCATTCGCTCATTCGGCTTCATACTTCTGTTTTGAGTGCATGAATAACTTTGATTTGCCTACTGCGCGTTGTTTTTGTTATCATTATTGTTAAACTTATGTTACGTTGTGTTTGTTTTTCATTACCTGTTTTCGTTAATCGTGTTAGTTTTTTTTTGTTTGATACATTGAAGACATGGATGCTCTGCCGAGCACATCGCAAGATGGAGACACATTTTTATCTCCTAAGAAAAAGAGGCCACGTGTAGCTCTAAGTGCAACTGAAAAACTTTGGGTCCAAAACGTTTACAAATATGTGTTTGAAGTGAAATCTTCAGAATCAAACATTGAAGTTCCAAAAACAAGTGAATGCGTTAACAAGGTGGCTAAAGTCTTGGGAATATCCGTCCGCACAGTTTATTCCGTTTTAAAGGAGCACAAGGAGAACGACAGCGAATCACCAAAACCGCCCGAAAAAACGGGCCCAAAACTTACATTTAAAGATAAACTTGATGATTTCACATTCACTGCTGTTAGACGAATTGTACATCAGTTCTTTCATAGAAATGAAATACCCACCATCGCAAAAGTTAGTTTACACATGTCGTCACTCATCTTTTTATTATACGTTATGTATGTTTTCTCCCATCCTATGTGTAATCTTAACCAATTAGGTAATAACTTTAATCATTTTTAGGTGCTGCAAGTTGTAAATGATGACCCAGGATTGCCCAACTTCTCGAAAGAGACATTGAGAAAAATTATGAAGCATCTTAATTTCGAATTCGCTACTCGATCATGCAAGAGTCTGCTTATTGATAGACATGATATCATATCATTGAATGTACCTCCCTATACTTCCACTAAAAAGATCAATCCTCTAGTATAGTAATAATAATAGGTTAAAAAAATACATTACAACTTAATATTAAATCTCAAAAAAAAAAAACCAAACTGATTATTCATTTACGATTCACTCATTTAGCTACATCCCTATTTATTTTTCTTCAAAAACCGGCAACCCACAAAACGTCATTTTACTGCAGCTAATAAAAAGTTAGACTATAGTAAATTTTATTTTGATAAAAAGTTAAGCAGTAAATTTTACTTTGATACAAAGTCAACTAGTAAATTTTATTTTGATACAAAGTCAACTAATAAATTTTACTTTGATACAAAGTCAACTAGTAAATTTTATTTTGATACAAAGTCAACTAATAAATTTTACTTTGATACAAAGTAAAATTTATTAGTTGAAGACTTATAACGTCAGAGATAATAAAGATTTTTTTCATCTCACAAATGAAATTAAGTTTCACATACTAACATACTAACCTAAGAGATGATTACAGGTTCTACAAGGATCATTAAAACTTGCTGGTGACTGATTGTCAGTGCGTGGATTCCCTTTCAGCTGTTGTGCAGTTGTCTTCCATCCATTGCAGGTGCATTCCGGTATCTAAAATACATTTGTATTTCTATTATGATTTCTTTTCTTTTTAGAAAATACTACTAATAATATCTTGTATGTATGTTGGGTAATTCGCTTCACTGTGGTTTGCAGAGTAAGAATATATTATTCATCATTCCCTGCCTTTCTGTGTGGTGACAGAGTAAGAATACAATTCACCACTCTCTATCATGCCCGTGGGTATTGTAAAAGACGACTAAAGGATATAATATGTACATAACATTTATGTAAGAGAAGGAAAATTCGAAATGAAACCCTATACCAACCTGTCTGACCAACATGGTATAGTAAAGTTAATTTCCCCCCTATTGCGGAGGAGGCTCAAGCCCAACAGTGTGACATATATGAGCAGAAATGATGATAATGATGATTCCCTTCTTTGCCCATGAATGTCGTAAAAGACGACTAAGAGGTATAGTACTTGTATATAACAAGCAAGACAAGAACACCTTGAAATAAAACCCTATATCAAACCATCTAACTGGCATAGTATGTCAAATTCCTTTCTATCATGGAGAAGGCTTGAGCCCAGCATGTTGGAGCTGATATGTTGACGATAATATATGATCAACATAGCTATATAATAGAGCAGTCATCTCGGCTACAATATATCCTACTGTTGAAACAAGCCTCCTCCATAATAAGAGACAAATTGACCTACTAAACTACATTAGTCAGATGTGTTGATTTGAGTTCAACTTATCCTTCTTTGTATAGATGTTATTTATATATTAGTTATCTTTTACAACAGCAGAGGGCAAAAAAGGAATGGTGAACTTTAGTCTTAAGACACAAACTTTTTTTTATACACCTAATGTAAAAATATTGCAATGTATAAAGGTAAGAAGGTTGATTGTGAAGTTCCAAAGAGCATTGCTATCATCCCAGCAGGTGATGAGCCTGCACACCATATCCATCCTTCCATCAGTTCATACACTTCCCAATTGATATAGGGTTTAATTTCGAATTATCCTTATCTTGCATAAATCTTATATGTCCCTTAATCATCTTTTATGACACCTATGGTCATGAAAGGGGGTGATGAATTACATTCTTGCACTGTCACCACACAAATAGATTAGTGGTAACATTAATTAAATAAACATTAGCACATTAGCTGCTGCTTCATTTACTTTAAGCAAAACACCTTTGAACTAGGTTTAAAAATAATGAGTGAACATGGAAACTCATCTCTCATCTAACATGAGAACATAAAGAAAGTTGAGAAGTTTGTATTTGCCTGGTGAAGCCTGCTTTAGTGAGTACATAAAAATTCTCTGTAGCTCTTTCACACCCAAACCAGAAAATCAATTTGATAATTTTATCAGCAATGAAAAGCCACATGAGTAACATAGGCTATATTTTGTCCCCATATTCCCATAGGAATGGAAATTACACAGTTGAAACAACAAAAGAAGAGTTCAAGTCCGGCAAACCAATACTTCTGCATAAAATACAGTAGAACCCATTTAATACGATTTCCCGCATAATATGCCATTTTGCAACAGTCCCAACAACTTGAGACATGTTTTCATACATTTCTTAATGCTTAATACGATCGTCATCCTGTTTAATACGCCAACACATGCCACTCAAATACACATGTTACCCCTTGCCGCAGCGGCCAGCGACTGACGAGTGACCCTAAGTGATAATGATCAAGAAGAAGACGAGTCAACTCCGATTTTGTCACATGCCCAGGCATTATCAACAGTTAATGATTTAAGATGCTATGTAACTTCTTTGAATCAAAGCGAAGACGCACGAAAATTTAATTACGTTGAAAATCTTGTAATTGCTAATGCCTCAAAATATTTTGGGTGATTACTTTAAATAACGTAATAATAATAATAAACAACATTTTATTTAGGTAATTTTTAAATGTTAATTCATTACGTAAGTACTTAAAATAATAATATAATAAATAATAATGGGATGTTTTTCCCTTTCCCGCATAATATGATTGCCCGCATAAGACGCGTTTTTGGTCAGGTCCCTGCGAAATCATCTTTAATGGGTTTTACTGTACATGTACATATTATGTTGAACCTAAATAATAGGCAGGATAAAATTCAGTTGTGGTGAATTATATTCTTACTCAGTCACTATACGGAAACAACTTGAATTACTGATGGATAATTGTTACAATGTAGTAATCTCATGATAAATAAATACTTGGCATAAAGATCTTCATAATCATAAATTCCTTTAAAAATGATAATGATTACCTGGCAAGGTGAGTAAATGGCCAACTTCAATAACTTTTTGTTATGCGGCCAGTTATATACTTGTTGTTTTCTCTGCTGAATACGCTGAAGGTTTGACTGCCTGGAGGGCTGGCCCTCGCTACCGGCAGGAGTCGCCGCATTACTAGACGAGGCATCATCAGCAATAGCAGATGAAGTGGCTACGAAATTAAATGTGATAGAATTCCTCAAACTTATTTTGATAATATTCTATGCTACGTTCTTAACTATGAGATTAATATTAACTGCTGGCTTTAGCTTCGGGGGGCGAAGGATATACAAAACACAGTCCGAGTACCTTATTGAAAATATTGCATTTTTCAGGCACTTTTTAGAACCAAACATTGCTTGAAGAACGAAACACAATTATTAGAAATTTAAGATTATAAAAATGTTTTGTATAGCCGTATAGTATGCCGAGGTTTATTTGCCATCATTATTGGTGCATATATATATATAATTGTTTGTTGTTATAAATTGTTTATTTACCTTCATGTCCGTGTGTTTGTGAGGAGTCAGCCTCGTTGCATGTCATTGCTATATCAGCCATTTCATCGTTAATTTGAGATGACATGTTGTTTCAAATTACACAAACATGAAACGAATCAAGCTCCAAGTTTTAAAATATATTAACAGTCGAATATCATAATTAACTTTGTTTCAGTTGGCAAAAATTATTAATCTACTCTACGACATAGCCAGTCAAAGTCTGTGGAATTGTGGATATCACAGAACACTAAATATTTTATAGGAATTTTATGACCAAGATATAAAGCCGTTTAAGGCATATGTTTCTTTACCTACTCTTATACATTCTGTAAGTTCAGCGGACAAGTAAATATATCGTAGGTACTATAATTAAATTACATGCGGTCGCAGCCTTCTGCGAGGCAGTAGTCTTGCGGAAGGAGGTGGCGGAGCGCGTGCGCGAGGAGCATCTCCTTGACGATGCGATTAGCCGCCGGCGACTGGGGCGGCGCAGACGCGAATACCTGCGCCTGATGCTGCCTTAGCCGAAGCCGCGGGTGATTGGATTGAGGAATACTACATCACCCGAAAGACTGACCTCACGAGGGCGACCGATGTCCCGGAAGGAGCACACACACAAAAGGGAGAGAGATATCTGAAAGAGTATCCCGCCGGGCTGGCCACGGACGACAAGGTACTCGATACCGGTGGTCGGCCCAATGGCGAGAAAGAGGGATTATGGTGCCGCGCGCCGTCCTTTCGTCAGCCCGGATGGACTGGATGGCGTATGCACTGACCATAAAACCACCCAAAAAAAGAAAAAGAAAGGGTGGCCCTAAATAAGACGGAGACCCTATCAATTCATGGGTCTTGCAACGATCCACTCGTCGAGACATCGATCACCGTAAATTCGGCTCGACTCCGACTGGAAAGGCCTCGGTTCGGTGTTCGGACCGTCGTCGTCGAGGCCTTTCGGCTGGTGCTGATAGAGTGGATGCGTCGGCGGTACAGGGTCCTCTCCTTCTGACTGATTCAGGTCTTGTCGGGACATTATTGTTAGTAAGTAATTGCAGAGCGTCGCAAGGAGGGAGAGGACGCCGTCCTGCCACCAATATGATTGTGACCAGGCCCACCGCTAGCTGTTTCATCGCCCGCGTGCAATACAGATTATGCCGCCTTTTTTTTTGCAAGGTACACCGCGCCCAATCTATTCGGGGCGACAGATGAGCGGCGGGCAACCACATAACCTACCGTATTCCCTCTCCGTTGCCATTGAGTCAACCACTGGCACCGATAACTTGACATCCGACATCCGTGGCCGTCGGGGCGGCTTATCCTTTCGGGTACCGTCACCTTTGATGCCCCGGCCGACACCACTGCAACATTGCCGTCACCCTCACGCCGTCGGCCTCTGCAGGTGGTGAACTAATCTACGATCCATCCACCCGCGACTTCGACTAAGCCTTAGCCGCTAAGGAATCATCAGATGAAGTAGTTGCGCCTGCGCCGCCCAACACGTCGGCAGCGGAGTGTGTCGTGGTAAAGGAATTTTTCCCAGAGTCGCTCTGCCGCCTTAGCGACGACCGCGCCCTACTTGACGTTGTAAAGCATTGTTCTAGCGCTGGTGACGTCTCTACGTCGGCATCCTGCGTTCCATGGCACTGTATGGTGCTCCTATCTGGTCGGAGTCCCTCACCATCCGCAACAGAGCCCTTTTGCGACGATTGCAGAGGGCTATGGCGCTGAGGGCCATTAGGGCCTACCGTACTGTGTCTTGGACTGCGACGACACTACTGGCAGGCGACCTGGCCTGGCCACTGGTGGTGGAGGCGTTGGTGGAAGTGTACCGGTTCCGCGCCACAGCACGAGCCAACGGGGAGCAAGTAGGGGACTGGGCAGAGCCCAGGAAGTGGCCCGAAGGGAAGTAATCCGGCGGTGGAGGGAAGAGCTGGAGTCCCCCGTAGCAACATCTCCATTGCTGGCTCAGGAGAAGGCACGGCAGCCTTACATTTAGGATGGTGCAGGTGCTTACCGGACATGGGTTCTTCGGTAAGTACCTGCACAAAATTGGAAGAGAAGAGGCCCCAGGATGTCATGAGTGTGGCACGGCAATTGACGATGCGCGCCACACACTGAAAGTATGTCCCGCCTGGGGGCCTCAGCGCCACATCCTGTCAACGGACATGGGAACAACAGACCTGTCGTTGCCGACCATCATCTCCAAGATGCTCGGCAGCGACAGCTGTTGGTCGTCGAGGGCCTCCTTTTGTGAGGCTGTCATGACAAGAAAAGAGGCCGCGGAGCGGGCACGCGAGGCGCTTGCGTCCGCTGACTCGCTCCGCCGGCGACGACCAGGGAGAAGGAGACGCCGCTATGCGCTCCTCCACCCACCGCTCTGAATGATGACAGGACGTGGCCAGACGGCCAAACGTTGGGGTGTTGGGGATAGAATGTTATCAGACGATCTCTCCGGCACCCCATAAAAGCGCGGAAGGGGCCGCTGTGGTTTTAGTGGGTATTTCGGTCACTTCTATGGCCGGCGAGTCCCACACACACTCCCCTGTCTGTAACCGGCGGGGGAATAGTGCGCAAATACATTTCCACAGCGTGAAAAAAAAAAAAGGGTGGATATTATGGCATGAATTACGGGATGAGTCGCACGATTTGCCACCCCCCTGAACGTGCCGCCCGCGTGCGATGCACGCGTTGCATGCCCGCTTATGGCGGGCCTGGTGTGATTATAAGCATTCGCTCATCCTGAATCCAGGTCAGTTACCTATAACCTAGCTATGGTTTAATAACCATGTGAGAATGTGTGAGTTGACAATCGCAATCGATGTCATAAACTTTTCAGGCGACTGCTGCTGGCCATTCTCTTGGTATTTTATCAGCCGATAAAAGACCACCCAATGTAAAGTAAGGCGTGACTATGGTCTAAATACACTCCGTCGATTCTGCCAGGGGCTCAGGGGTGACAGAAGGGTGGCGTGCGGCCTCACAATCTATACCTAAGTTAATAACTGCAAATCGTCATTGGACTGACGACTGATACCGATTCATTAACTTTCATGACAAGCCCGACATCTTCCATAACCTGACATTATGAATTTATGTGCTCAGAAATGAAATTGCTTAAGGTCATTTAATTACAATGTCGGTATCTTTATAAATTATCATGATAGGATGACGATCCAAGATTATCTCCTTACAGTGTAAGTAAATGAGCTTTGTAACAATTTGACGTGTGGTGACGGTGAAAGAATAGAATTCACCACACTATAAGGGATTAAATAGTGATATATAAGGGACTAAAGGGTAAAATATGCATATAATAGGTCGGCGAAAGAGTCCTTTTAACCGACTTCTAAAAAAGGAGGAGGTTTTCAATTCGGATGTTTATATTTTTTTTTAATTGTTTGTTCGCGGCAATTTCCGTCGCTTGCCAACAATTTTGAAGACTTTTTTTTTGGAAAGGATATACTTCCTAAATAGCCCCATGTTAATTTTTTCGACTCAAGAGGCATCTTACTTCAACTTAAGAGGATCTTCTCGTCCAATATGCCGCAGTGTCTGAAAACAAAGTTTTATAATCAGTGTGTGTTATTAGCGATGACTTACGGCACTGAAACGTGGTCCCTAAATGTCGGCCTCATAAAAAAGCTCAAAGTCGCTCAGCGTGCTATGGAGAGGGCTATGTTTGGTATTTCTCTACGTGATAAAACCAGCAAACGGAAATCCGTAGAAGAACGGGTGTAACCGATATAGCCCGCAGAATTAGCACGTTGAAATGGCAATGGGCAGGGCACATCGCTCGTCGAACCGACAACCATTGGGGAAGAAAGGTTCTTGAGTGGCGACCACGAATCGGACGGCGCAGCGTAGGACGACCCCCCACTAGGTGGATTGACGACATTCTCAAAGTCGCAGGGAACCGTTGGATACAAGTGGCGCAGGACCGTTCCGAGTGGCATTCTCGTGGGGAGGCCTATATCCAGCAGTGGACGTCTGTAGGCTGATGGATGGATGGAATTTTTTCGAAATCAGACAAGCGGTTTTTGAAAAATCAACAAAAATCTAAAAAAAATATCTACATTGAAGTCGGTTTTATTTTTGCAAAAAATATTTTTTTATCGCATATACCTAGTCTTATACAAACTTTTAATAAAATCTTGTTGGCTATACTAGTAGTATCTGGCTGATTTTGATACCATTAAAAAGGTTACATATTAAAAAACGAAACAATTTATAAAATTTTATGCCCGCCGTTATTCATGTGTTTTGACTGTGGCCATTTTTATAATGAATGATCTATTACTGTGGCCTGTGGGAAAATCCAGCCTAACTCACAATAAGGTGATGCTGTATATATGGTGGGATTTAAAGGGTATTCTTCTTTAGGTTAGGAGCTTTTATCACCAGGTAGAATCATAAATTCCGAGCTCTGCTGCCAACAATTGATGAGATTAAAGCAATAAATTGAGAGCAAGCGGCCGGAATTAATCAACAGAAAGGATGTGATCTTTCATCACGATAGTGCTACACCACACTCATATTTAGCCATTCAGCAAACATTAAGACAGTTTGGCTAGGAAGTCTTAATACATCTGCCGTATAGCCCTGACATTGCACCTTCGGTTTTCCACCTGTTTCGGTATCTTCAAAATTCGTTAGACAGTATCAGGTTAACATCAAGAGAGGACACTACTTGTCGCATTTTTATTTATTATACATAAGTCCCAAAATTTCTAGAGCAACGGGATCAGGTAACTACCGAAAGGACGACGACGACGATGTTCGACGACTGTCTGCCAGACAGTCGTCGAACAAAATGGCACATAAATATTGTAATTGTTAAATGTAAATAAAGATTAAAAAAAAAATGTCTTGAATTTTCATATAGAATGCATGAAGAAACTTTTTCCCCAACCTTATAATATTTATGCAAGAGAAAAGCTGCAACCCATCTGATCAGTGACCAGTAGATCAATTTCACTCCTATTATGGAGATAGCTCAAGTCCAGCAGTGAGACCTGTATGAGCCGGAATACCCACTAAAACCACAGTGGCCCCTTCCGCGCTTTTACGTGATGCCGGAGAGATCGTCTGATGACATTCAATCCCCGGCACCCCAACACATGGCCGTCTGGCCACGTCCTGTCGTCATTATTCAGGGCGGTGGGAGTAGGTGCGCATATTGTCGCCTCCTCCTCCCGGGTCGCCGGTGACGAAGCGAGTCAGCAGAGGCAAGCGCCTCGTGTTCCCGCTCCACCGCTTCCTTCCTAGATATGACGGCGTCGCAAAATGAAGCCATCGACGACCAGCACCTGTCGCTGCCGAGAATCTTTGCGATAACGGTCGGCAGCGACAAGTCCGCTCCAAGTACCGCCGACAGGTCGTGGCGCTGAGACCCCCAGGCGGGAAAATATGTCTATTAATGGGCCAAATTCCACTAGCTCTGAATCCATTCACAACATTTCCAATTACTGCTACTCTCTCATAGGCTTCTCCAAATAATTGAGCAACTTGATATTGTGTTATTTGTCGCCCAGGATTTGTTCTCAGCCATTTTTCACAGCTTTGAATATAATATGTGCTCAATGATTTGAAGAATGAAACATCAAGTTTGATTCTATTTGTAATATGATCGGGCAGCTGGCATATGATTATTCCATTATCCTTTGCCAAAATTAGAGCTTAAATATTTTTTGAATGCGTCGTGTGTCCATCCATAAAGAGTTTATTTGTCCACTTTCAGAAACAGTGACTATACTGCCTAAAGGAGCACCATTTGCTAATTCTGGGTTTTGTCGCATCCTTTTAAAAATCAGCATTGGGGGGACAAATTGGCCAGATATACTAGTACAACATACGGCAGTAGTATTAAGCCTCGTTCGCCACTAGTTACGGCGCCGATCTGCTTCTTTCCCTTTAATCCTAAAATGTTTTGGTCATTTTCTCCACCGTAGAAAATCCGCTTTCATCCACATTAGAAATATTGTTTGGTGCTATACCGTTTTCATCCACTATCTTCTCTAAGAAATAAAAGAAATGGTATACATTTTCTTTATTGAATCCTTTAATTCTGTTCAGTGATGTATTTTTGGGTTGTCTTACACTTAAATTAGAATGTCGTTTCATACATTTGTAGAACCACGCTTTGCCCGCCATGCGTTTCTCTTTACTAAAATTATTTTGTATTTTATGGGTTTCAGCTAACAAATGCTAGTCGCCTGATGTCGTTGATTGTTAATCCGAACATAGAGCATCACACAGATGCTATATGCAGAATGTGATAAACTAATAATTTAATGATATCTGATGTTTACACGAGCACTACACATTGTAAATAAAACTACTTTTACGGATTATATCGCCTTTGTATTTGATTTATGATTGCCCGACGTTTTGAACACTTTGCAGAATTCATGGTCACGGGCGGACTAAGGTGTCTCACGTCCAACAAGTAATCGTTATTACAGACATTTATAATTATCTACCCGATACAGAAAAGACTTGTTGTTGTTGACCATGAATGCTGCAAAGTGTTCGAAACGTCGGGCAATCATAAATCAAATACAAACGCAATATAATCCGTAAAAGTAGTTTTATTTACAACTAATAATTTTTCAATTTCATCGTTGAAGAAGATATGACGTATCCAAGTAATTTAAGCGGAATTTTCAGATAACGTAAGTATAATAATAAATTAACGTTTTAATCAACAAAATAATTACATATTAAGTTGTTCACCGACGACTTGTCAATTTATTCACCTAAGCAATTTATTGAAATTTGAGAAAAGTAATAAGATATGTTAACATAAGAAATACAAAAATATAACATATATAATAGCCAGTGCCAGTTCGCTCATAATTATCTGGACTTTTTTTTTTATGGGTGGGCTATGGTAAGCGCACGCGCGGTCCTGTCCGTCCGGGGCGGCGCGCGGGTCCATAACCCACCCGTACCCACGTCACCTCGTTGTTGGGCCGACCACCGGAGCAGATGTGACTTGTCATCAGTGGTCGGCCCGACGGAATACCCTTTCGGATAACCTCTCACCTCTCGACGTACTGGGACGTCGGTCGCCATCGCGCGGTCAGCCACTCTGCGGGTGACGGATAATTTCCCGGTCCGATCACCCGCGACTTCGGCTAGGGCGGCATTAGGCGCAGATACTCGCGCCTGCGCCGCCCGAGTCGCCGGCGGCGGAACGTGTCGCCGAATAGGAGCTCTACTCGCATACGATCCGCCGCCTCCTTCCGTGAGATAACGGCCTCACAGAAGGCAGCGACCGCGTCCCAATTCCTGACGCTGACGAGCATCTCCCTCGCGATGGTCGGCAGCGCCAGGTCGGCACCGATAATTGCGACGAGTTCACGGCGATGCCCCTCCCATGCAGCACACTCCTCGAGCGTGTGCTGCCCCGTGTCCTCGTCGCAACTGCAGTGGTGGCAGGACGGTGTGCTCTCCCTCCTGACAATCTTGTGCAGGTACTTCCTGAAGCAATCGTGCCCCGTCAGCACCTGCACCAGTCTGAAGGAAAGCACCCCGTGCGTCCGTTCCAACCACTCCATGAGCACCGGCCGGAGAGCCTCGACGGTCCTGACACCGTACCGAGAACTCTCCAGCCGGACTGCCCAACGGGCAATGATTCCACGGCGGGCGTCGACTCACCAGGCGGTGATCTCCTGCAGGGAGACCATTCCGCCCCGGGCGCGCGTCTCCGACACCCGCCGATAAATGTCGGCGAGCATCTCCGCCTCCAGATCCCACGGGGGCGTTCCGGCCAGGAGGCACGCTGCCTCTGTCGCCACCGTGCGGTAACCCTCTATGGCCCTGATCACCATGACCCTCTGTGGTCGCCACAGGAGGGCACTAAGACGGACGGTCAGGGACCCCGCCCACACCGGTGCGCCATACAGGGCCATCGACCGGATCACCCCCACGTACAGCTGTCGGCACGTAGCACTGGGTCCGCTCACATTCGGCATCAGCCGCGAAAGGGCGGACGCCGCGCCGACAAGCCGGGGAACAAGTCGATGGAGATGCTCCCGGAACCAAAAATGCCCGTCGAGCACCAGGCCCAAGTACTTCATGTGGGCCTGGATGCTGATGGTGACCGACTTCACGGTGATCGAAGCGCCGGCGGGAGGCCCGGCGGTACGGAGGCCATGGAATAAAAAGGCCTCCGTCTTTTCTAGGGCTACCCTCAGCCCCAGCGCTTCGATCCGCCCTCCAATGTGTGACGCGCATCATCAGTTGGCGCGCCACACTCATGTCACCCGGGGGCCTCTTCTCTTCTAATCATATGCAGGTACTTACCGAAGACCCCGTGTCCGATAAGTACCTGAGACCTGTATGAGCTGATGATGACTATGATGTAGTTACATTTTACCTATGTAATGATAAATGTTTATTCCGTGTGCGACGATATAAAAATACAATTCTCCACTCCCTAGCTTGCCCGTGGATGTCGTAAAAGATGACTAAGTGATATAATATACATGCAACATCTATGCAAGAGAAGGAAAACTAGAAAGAAAACCCTATACCAACCTGTCCGACCAGCATGATATAGTAAAGTCAATTTACCTCTTATTATGGAGGAGGCTCATGCCCAGCAGTGGGACGTATACGAGCCGAAATGTTGATGATGCATTCACCATCATCATTTACATATTATATCATTATATATGTATACTTATTGAAGCAGATTTCGCGGATAATTTGACAGTTCAGTCAGTTAAATGCAAATCACCTAGTAAAACACATGGGTTTAAAAAAAACAGCAATGTCATTTTGACGCTTTTTTTTTTTTTTTATGGGTGGGCTATGGTAAGCGCACGCGCGGTCCTGTCCGTCCGGGGCGAAGAAAGAACGGCGCGCGGGCCCATAACCCACCCGTACGCACGTCACCTCGTTGTTGGGCCGACCACCGGAGCAGATGTGACTTGACATCAGTGGTCGGCCCGACGGAATACCCTTTCGGGTAACCTCTCACCTCTCGACGTACTGGTACGTCGGTCGCCGTCGCGCGGTCAGCCTCTCTGCGGGTGACGGACAATTCCCCGGTCCGATCACCCGCGGCCTCGGGTAGGGCGGCATTAGGCGCAGATACTCGCGCCTGCACCGCCCGAGTCGCCGGCGGCGGAACGTGTCGCCGAATAGGAGCTCTACTCGCACGCAATCCGCCGCCTCCTTCCGTGAGACTACGACCTCACAGAAGGCGGCGACCGCGTCCCAGTTCCTGACGCTGACGAGCATCTCCCTGGCGATGGTCGACAGCGCCAGGTCGGCACCGATAATTGCGACGAGTTCACGGCGATCCCCCTCCCATGCAGCACACTCCTCGAGCGTGTGCTGCGCCGTGTCCTCGTCGCAACTGCAGTGGTGGCAGGACGGTGTGCTCTCCCTCCTGACAATCTTGTGCAGGTACTTCCCGAAGCAACCGTACCCCGTCAGCACCTGCACCAGTCGGAAGGAAAGCACCCCGTGCGTCCGCTCCAACCACTCCATCAGCACCGGCCGGAGGGCTTCGACGGTCCTGACACCGTACCGAGGACTCTCCAGCCGGACTGCCCAACGGGCAATGACTTCACGGCGGGCGTTGACCCGCCAGGCGGTGATCTCTTTGATGGAGACCATGCCGCCGCGGGCGCACGTCTCCTACACCCGCCGATAAATGTCGGCGAGCATCTCCACCTCCAGGTCCCACGGGGGGGTTCCGGCCAGGAGGCACGCTGCCTCCGTCGCCACCGTGCGGTAACCCCGTATGGCCCTGATCGCCATGACCCTCTGTGGTCGCCACAGGAGGGCCCTAAGACGGACGGTCAGGGACCCCGCCCACACCGGTGCGCCGTACAGGGCCATCGACCGGATCACCCCCACGTACAGCTGTCGGCACGTAGCACTGGGTCCGCCCACATTCGGCATCAGCCGCGAAAGGGCGGACGCCGCGCCGACAAGCCGGGGAACAAGTCGATGGAGATGCTCCCGGAACCAAAAATGCCCGTCTAGCACCAGGCCCAAGTACTTCATGTGGGCCTGGATGCTGATGGTGACCGACTTCACGGTGATCGAAGCGCCGGCGGGAGGCCCGGCGGTACGGAGGCCATGGAACAAAAGGGCCTCCGTCTTTTCCAGGGCTACCCTCAACCCCAGCGCTTCGATCCGCCTGACAATCTCCTCGGTGCCGAGAGTTGCCAGGCGTGCCGCCTCCTCTAGCGTCCCACCCCGGGCTGTGACGAGTGTATCGTCGGCGTAGCAAATTACGCCCAGCCCGGGTGGGAGGCTTCCTCTTAACGCCCAGTCGTAGCCGATGTTCCACAGGGTCGGACCCAGAACCGCCCGCGAAGCTTATTCAGCGCCGCGAGGTAGGGGCGACCCCAGGGGTCACGCTCGAGACTGTCCAGCATCTCCCGCCGACTAACGTCCTTTGCGGTACGGACGGCCAGCCTGAAGGCAGACCGCGCACTGCGGTAAGCCTCGTACAGCTGGCCCTCCCGCTCAGCGTCGCGGTGGCGCACTCGGCTGCGGGTGTAGGCCCTCCGGGCACGTATGCACGCGGCCCGAAGGTCCGCCAATTCTCGGGACCACCAGGGGACCGCACTCTTCGGGGGCAGACGCCGCACACGGGGCATGGCCGCATCGCAGATCTGCGTTAACGCACAGCGGATGCGGCCAGCCTCGGCATCCACCCCGTCCGCCTGGGGCGGTGAGGACAGCCACGACTGAACGATGGCTGCCTCCGCCAACAGGTCCCGATCCAATCGACCCACAGCCCACCGCGGAAACGCGGGAGCTCCGTCCGCCGTGTGACCCCTGCTGGGCTGCAGGAGGGTCCGGGAGACCTCTATCCGGATGTATCGGTGGTCGGATAGGGTCTCAATCTCCTCCTGGACGCACCAGCTCCTCACACGTGCTGCGACATTAGGGCTAGCGAACGACAAGTCCACTATCGACCCGCCCTGCTGCCGCACGCACGTTTGCACCGAGCCCTTGTTCAGCAAACAGAGGCCCAGTGCCGCCGCCCACTCTTCGACCGCCCGCCCGCGGTCATTCGTCCTGGGGGACCCCCACGCCGTGGACTTGGCGTTGTAGTCCCCCAGAACGAAAACTTGGCGCGGTGCCAGTCGCCGTATCGAGGCCCCCAGGATGGTGAGGAAGGCCCCGAAATCCGTCGCGCTCCTGTTAGGGGAGAAGTAAACACCAAATAGCGTAACCTCTCCCCACTCCGCCGCGACATACCCATCGCCCCTGTCCTTGAGCAACAAGGGCGGGGAATGCCACGACGTGGAGGCGACGATTGCCACAGAGCCGTCACTGCTGCCCAGCCAATTGGGCCGGTCAGGCACCACGTACGGCTCCGCGGCTACGGCTGCACCGATCAACCACTCCGCCATGGCTTGCAGGAAAACGTCCTGTGCCTCGGCGGCGTGGTTGAGGTTGGCCTGCAGGAGGTGGTAAGATTCGGCCACCATTAGTGGGCCGTATCCATTACCTCCTCCACGCTGGCGGGCGATTGGGTCGCGCTAGGGGCGGGAGCGGCCGGGGTCGTCGGGCCGCTCCGCCCCTTTGGGGCCGAAGCCGGGGGTTTGCACTCCTTGCTCCCCATGCGGTGCTTGGCGGGCCTATTGCCCGCCGCACACGCGGGGCAGTGGGGAGTGGCGGCGCACGATGCCGCCTTATGCCCGGGTTGACCGCAGCGGAAACAAAGGTCGCTGCAGTCAAAGCAGTTAGTGCACTTGTAGCACCTCGCAGGCCGGGACTCCAGCACGGTCACTCGCGCTGAGCTCCAGCCCACGAGGAGCCTGCCTGAGCCGGCCAATTGCTTAACCGACTCCACCGGGCACTGCACCCAGGCAGCACCGACGCCGCCCGGACCAGGGCGGATAGCGCCAATTCGGACGGTGTCCACGGGACATCCGGTTTTCGAGACGACGGCCTCCCGGATGTCATCCACCATCACGGAGTCGTCCAGACCCGTGACCCGCAGTTCCGCACACTTGACGGGTCTGGCGATCTTGACGCCATCCACCGCAGCAAACAAACCCCTCAGCTTCGCGGCCATGCTATCGGCCGTCTTGGCGCCCTCGGCCCCAGGGAACTCTAAAATCCGAGCCCCTGTCCGGGCCTTGCGGGTCCTGGCTTCGACGCCTCCTAAATCGGAGACGTCAAGCTCCCGCCGGGCGCGACGTAAGACGGCCTCATAGCTGAGGCCGTTCTCGGCCGCCTCAGGCAGGACGGTGATCACCTCCGCGGCTGATTTTGGCGGCCGGAGCCTCCTGCGCGACCTCTTGTTACCGGCTCCTGCCTTGGGAGCGGAGGCTTTGGCGGCGCTTTTGGCCTCCGCTCTCCTCTTCTGGCCGCGACTTTTTCGGCTGCGCTCGGCCGTCTGCCAACCCTCTTCAGACGCGGCAGGGGTGCCGGGCACAGCAGTCACGGCCACGGCTGCGTTGGCCGCCACCGACGGTGCATTTGCCGGCAGCGGCTGGGGTCCGGCCTTAGCAGGAGCCGGTGCCACCTTCTTTTTCGCGGCGGGTCCCTTGGGCTTCGGCCCAGCAACGGCCGCAGCGTAGTTTCCTACGCGCCCGCCCTGGCAGGGTAGCGCGGCAGGGGTTGACGCCACGGCTTTCGGCCTATCCGCAGCAAGCGGCAGCCGGAGTCGGGGCTCCGGGGGCAGTCTCGCCTCCATAGCCGCCATACGCGCGTCGAGCATCTTGCCGAAAACATCCACCATCGCGCGCATGGTCTGGTCCGGCACGCCGTCCACTGCGGGCAGCGGGACCGCTTCGGCCAGCTGGGCCCTCTGGGGACTCGCCGCAGCGCAAGTTGTCGCAACGGGGACGACGGGGGCGGCGGCAGGGCTGGGACTTGTCAGCGGCGCGGTCTTCGCCAGCTGCGCGACCTGGCTCCGCAAGTCGGCCATTTGCTTGGCCAACTCGCGGTTCGCCTTCTGCACCGCCGACAGCTCCTTTTGCAGTGCCTTATTCTTCTCCTGCAGCCCCGAAACCTCGCCACTAAGGCGGGCATTTTCAGCCTGCAGGGTTGCCACATCGGTAGGTGGGGGGTCGACACCTACAGCGGGCTCTGTAGCTGCCGCGCTGGTGGGAGGGATGTCCGCTAACACCCTCATCCTCGCGGCAGCCGTCTCATTCGCCCGCTTTTGGGCATCAGTCCCCCGCACATGGCTGATCGACGCCGGAGTTGCTGACCTCGCCGCCACCACTGCAGCCCCTCGTCCCCTACGAGAGGCCGGAACCTTGGGAGGAGGCATGATAGCGCCACTCCCCTCAGAGGCGGACTCTGAGCTGCCACCCATATTCAGGGGGCGCTTCCGCACCGTCGCGGGGAGAGCCTCCTCCCCAACCTTTAGGGCTGCCGTCAGGGCCGATGCCGGAGACCGGGATGACCCGCCGACGGTTTCAGCAGCCGACATGTCGGCGTCCGACGGCTCTGCGGCAGTACTGCCGCCCTCGTCAGCAGTCGGAGTGGCTGCAGCGGCCTCCCTAGCCAGCCGCTCCTGCCTGGTCAACTCGCGCCTTTTGACGCTGATGGCCTTCCCCGTCCCCATGTTCTTTCTCTTCTTCCTCTTTTTAGGGGCCTCTATTTTCGGCGGGCCCTCGGCTAATCTTGGAGCCTCAAGTGCCAGACTAGCAGCAGAGCTGCAGTCGAGGCATCTCCCTCCTCTGTGCCAGTTTTGCTGTAGCATGGCAAGGCTTTAATATGGGAACTAGAATTCCCGTTCCTGTGGATGGTATTGGGCGTCTCACCCCTCCTATCTGCAACGTCGTTTGAGAAACAAGTATCCATAACAGTTCCCACGAGTATGGGAGAAAAGAGGTCGACCCGGGCAGAGATCCTGATACCCGGGCAAGCGTACATTTGTATCCCAACACAGGGGGTCCGCAGGTACCCTGGCTGGGGGCGCGCTAACGACTGAACAACCCATCAGCCATGCATCCTCTCGCCGCGCGCCAGAACTTAGAATTCTGGGTGATTGTTTTATAGAGGTTTTCTTCCTCGCGGTCCAGGCGGTTAAGCCAAGACCCTCGCTCCTGAATCTAGGCCTCAAGACAAATGTCCCGAAGCAAGAATCAGGTCTACGATTTGTCGCGGTTGGCAAATGCCTGCCCAGTCCTCAAACGAATGAGTGACTGGACCCATCGAATTTTCGCGTCCAATACCCTCTACAATTAGAGGGCATGGAGCGAATTTGGGGCATCCCACAAACTGGGCCCCCCCTCGGGCCAGATATTTGCCACGAGCGACAATTCCAGAGAGCAGTCCAAGGAATTGTCGCTCGTGCCCAGGGTACACCACGCGGAGGTTTCTGGCGTAGCACCCCGTCATTTTGACGCTTAGGATTATTTCTTTACATGGGTTTTTTACACAATAAAAGACAAATAACAATACTGTATTGGTTTTTATTTCCACATTTCATGGTGTAATGTAGAGGATGTTTAACCAAAATGGGAATGTAAATAACTTTACATAATATCTGTTAATAAAAAGTACATACCAGTCTCCTTGTTTATATAAAATCCAATTGATCTAAGTACCTTTTTTGTCTATAATTATATTTAACTAATAACTTAAATGCTGACTTATAATTAACTTATACAATAAAATATTATTTCTCTCATAAACAAAAAGTTTGAAATAATTAAATCGCTTTTAAATACAATTCACATGACATCTTTTTGATTTTTCAGAAAATATTGCGTAACATACGCGTCAGTTCTTTACCAAAACAAAAAAATGAATATCATTAATTATTAAATAATTGAATTTAAAAGCGTCAAAATGTTCAGACTAGATTTTATTAACTAAGTTTTAGCGGACTAACTAAATTAATGATAATTTAGCTTGGCGTTCATTGATAAAGTCCCGATCGAGATATATGTACACCTAAATATCAACATCATCATCATCAATCAACCTTTCGCCGTCCACTGTTGGACCTGTGTTTCTATAAATGCCGTTTTGCAACATCTGCATCTAACGACGCCCAGCAACCTTCACCAGGTCGTCGGTTAATCTAAGTATACGTATTCTATCTTCATGATTTATGTTAAAAATAAAATATAAACGCGATAAAATCCGTAAAATAATTTTATTTCACATAAAACTGTGTTGTTTAGCTTTTTAATTTGATTTTATTGACGTTCCGATTAATTACCCGTTTTCATGAAGAATGGATGCTATAAAATTTGTTTTATTTCACATGTATAAATGCTCGCGTAAATATTATTAATTATCTAGTTGATTACAGTTTTTCGATATCATTATATGAATTTACTCCTTAATTATTGTACTAACATTTGCTTGTAAATGTAGCTACGTATATTATATTTCCATCGTAACTCGTTCAAAAGAGTATATTCCTTTAAGCACCAGTGCTTTTTACTACATATTTATTAAAGAAATATTTTGACAACAGTATTGGTGTTATTTTTTTGTGTGTCTATCTGGTGTTATCTGCGGCCAACAGCTGTATGTACGCTGTTGGCCGCAGATGGCCTTGACAGCTTGACGCGGACTATGGGTGAGCGCCGAGGGCTCTCAACCCGGTGAAAGTATGCTAAGCACTATTGGTGTTATACAATATTGCTCGTTATAAGTGAGTATTTATATTGTCGTATTATCTCAAATATCATCAATGAACGCCAAGCTTTACATAGCCAATTATGAAATGACACTATATATAGTGCCAATTTATTTCTCACTCACAAAAACTTTACGATATGGCCCCCTTTATGTTAAAATTACAGTTGATATCATTCACACATTTGTAAGAGAATAAAAATGTCTTATGACTAACAGAAACTTATAATGGAAGGTTAAAAATATTATGACATTTGGTTACAGGATATTATGACATTTGGTTCATTTATTTTTTATATTCAAAACAGATTTACAGAATACCTATTTGTCCAGATATAGGGAATTAAAACGACTAACCCTTAGAATGAAATCGACTCTAATAAAAAGTTACTTTATAGGCAATTTAAAAAAATGAAATGTGTTAATGGCAAATACTCAAAACAGATAATCCAAAAAGGAAAAATAATAATAATGAGAAACTTGTTCCTTTTGTATTCGCAACAGAGAAAGATAGACTTAAGATGGAAAGAGATACTGGTACTGTTTGTAGACCATAGATAAAGACCCCATATGTTGCTCACTTCACGTCGTTATCTTTCTAAAGATGTGAAATCTATATATCAAAGATATCACCCAACATGACCTAAAGCTTGATTTAATTTAATCATCAAAATTCTTCAATAGTCGTAAATTCGACAATCTCGGCAATAGATAGGTGTTCAATACAAAAACACTACGTGATACATATCACAAGATTTATCTTGGATAGCAATTCATGTATAACACTATATTTCGTAAGTCATCTTCGCATTAAAATGTCACTCTATGAAATAAAGAATATCATTAATACAAGCAAAACAGTCATTATTAAATTAATATCTCTAATCAACATGGTTTAAAAGCTTCATTATATTTATCTAATAAGAAGCAATATGGAAGCTCATAAAAGGCATAACTGAATAAACCTTTATCTATATTCTTTTACACACACATATTTTAATTAAAATAAATTTTTGTCCTAATAAATTTACTTCGGATTAAATTTGTAAATATAATTGTCCTAAATTGAAATTATTAACATTTGCGAGTGATTTACTTGCAAGTTATACTGAACCCTAATGATTGAAACTGTTAATAAGAGGCAGTAAAAATGACATTTTAATGTATTTGTTAAATAACATCATATGGACGGAATTATATAATCCCTCATTTGTTTAAAATTACAAAGTAATAGGGCCATTATAACATGGACACTGTTAGTCATATATAATTTTAAAATATTGCAAGATAAGTCCCAACTAATATGAGGAAATCTTGATAACTGATACACAAATTTTCTCTTTACAGGTATTAACCTGTAAAGAGAAAATTTGTGTATCAGTTATCAAGATTTAATATTCATATTATGAGTCACGAAAGTGCTTATTATTTTTGAACCATTGAATATTTCATGAACTTTGTACCGACCTTCACTGAATTGAATTTTGAGAAAATTAAGTCGATTGAATATAACGAATAATTTAAAACAATAAAGTAATAATAAACTATAAATCAAAACAAGTAAATTTTATTAGTTGATAGTCGATAAAATTAATTTTGATTCTAATTGTTTGATTTAAAACTAAAAGAAATGTAATATTACTTTATAGGCATGTGCCTAACATTAATTCCAAAAACAATAGAAATCATTTTTTTTTAACTTTTACCGAAACCAATTATCATTTTTCTTTACTCAAAAAAATCGAAAAACCTGAGTTTCTATTTTCTTCCGTCAGGTTCTATAAACATAAGATTAACTTAAAATGAGATCATGAACCAATCATATACATTAAGTACAATAAGATTGATATCAGTGGTCGTTCAACTATTGAATCGAAGGTTAGGAAGAACACTTATTTCGTTGACTAGGCGGAGTTGCGGTGAATATCCATTATCCAACCATTATAAAGAAAGAAAATATCACGTTTCATCCACCATAAGTAACGATCGTCACAATCACAATCACTGGAGGTTATGAAAGTATTTTTTTTTAATTATTTTGAGTATTTTTTATATCAATATGAACACATCACTCTTATACTGCCACCGCACTAGTTGACCCGCCATTTTGTTTAAAACGCGCGGGGTATTTCATTTCACTATAAATTCTATATTTGAATTTGTCAGTGGTATGTTTAGGTTCACTATTTTAGTGTATACTTGGCACTTAGTGGATTGCTGGCGACTCATTGGTCGCCTGAGGAACTGCTAGTGCCTGCTTCTTGTCGTGAGGAGTCCACGCGAGGGGAACCCGTTGGTGATGAAGAACAGGACCTGAAAATAAAATATTATATAAATGGATTTTTTTTTTTTGCAAAAAGAGATCACTTTTACATTGTGCATAAAACTACGGATTTTATCGCGTTTGTATTTAAACACTTTTCAGCATTCGTGGTCACGGGCGGACCATGCTGTAAAGACCGATAAAATCCATAAAGTAGTTTTATGTACAATGTGTAAGACTCGCGTAAACATCACAATTAATTGTGATCACTTTTATTTTATTAATACAAAGTATAAATGTGTCGGTCGGTCATTTTCTGAGATCTCTGTAATCCGCGACTCAAATTTAGTATAAAGGTACGGCCAAACCTGCGCGTCAAACACCCGGGACGCGAAACGTAAGCTTCTACAACGCGAAACTAGATGTGCAGACCTGCGCGACTACGACGCGAACCGATATAATTACATATTTTATCTTTTTTCTTAAGTTCTTATATCCTGGATGTTTTAAATCGTATAAAATACTATGTTCTCTTACATTTTCTATAAACATCTCTGTATCTTCAGTTGTAGACACTGTGGTCATCGTGGATTAACCATTTTCATCATTTCGGCTCATATACGTCCCACTATTGGGCTCGAGCCTCCTTCATAATAGGAGGGCAATTGACCTTGCTATACCATGCTGGTCAGACAGGTTGGTATGGTTGGTAGGGTTTTGTTTCGAGTTTACCAGCTCTTGCGTAGATGTCATATGCGTAATAAATCCCTTAGTTGTCTTTTATGACACCTGCGGGTATGAGAGGCACCACCCCCTCTCATTCGGTTGTATTCTTACTCCGTCACCACACGGCAAACCTCCGTCATCATCGTGTATTATAATAAAATGATTATAATCAAGGTATACTCGTAGAGGTAAACACGTCTACTAGACGCGTGCGTCCCGCTCTACCGACGCAGTCGTCCCGCGCCGTGGTCGCTTAGGTGTGCACGGCGCCATAAGATATCACGGGTAGGGCTGTTGATAAAATATCGATATATCGAAATATAGATATTATTATTTAAAAATATCGATACTTATCACCGACATTTTTTAGACGATATATCGATAGTTCGATACTAAAAAGTAAGTATCGAGGGTCGATATTTATTTGAATAAATTTGTTATTATATCGTTTTTTGTAAAATATGTAGTCTAAAAAATCACCGTAAACTTAATCTACTGTAAAAATGTCGACATGAAATTGATGATAAGTTACCATTTACGCTAAAAAGTGGTCATGGACAAAAATATCGATATATCGAAATATTGATATTTTTTTTCGATATATCGAACTGATATATTTAAATATATCGATATATCGAAAAAACGATGTTTTAAAAAATATCAACAGCCCTAATCACGGGTAGCGTCCGGTAGCGCCTGTCGCAGGGCTGACGCTACCGCTTCGCAGTCGCTTTGGTCGCGCAGGTTTGACCGTACCTTAATTTGTCCATCTCGCCGGGATAGCACCGCGGCCAATCGGGTCAAGCGTGAGTCGTTCGATGATCATTGTATGGTATTTGTATATCAATCATAATGATTTCTGATATTTACGCGAATTATATATTATATAAAAATATTTTACGGATTTTATCGCGTTTGTATTTGATTTTTGATTGCTCAACTTTTCAAACACTTTACAGCGTTTCGAACACTTTTCCTTCCATGCGTGACCATGAACGTTGTAAAGTGTTCGAAACGTCAGGTAAACAAAAATCAAACATGATAAAATTTTTAAAGTAGTTTTATTAATAATCATCAATCAATCATTGTAATGATTTAGTTACCTGTCGTCATGCTGTCCACGAGACAATGATGGCATCAGTTCATCAGGTGATGAGGCGCGACTGCTGCGCTCACTGCCCGCCTCCTCATAAGAGTTGTCGCTCGTCAACTGCAAAAATTATACACAACATAACATCATATTCAACAAGTAGTCATCATCACAGCTCATATACGTCTACTACTAGGCTCGAGCCACCTCCACAATGGGAGGGAAACTGGCCTACTATACTACGCTGATCAGACGGATTGGTATAGGGTGTTATTTTGAATTTGCCTTCACTTAACCTTTCGAACGTTTTGACACAGTTCTATGCACCCCTCTGAAACTGTCTTGCCACAGATCAGTGTGCCTACTCTTGAATCTCGATTCCAATTCTAAATCCAATCGCAGCTCGAATTTGAGCATATTTGGTACTCTTGAAAGCGACACTAGTGCACGATTGGAATCAAATTCGGTGGAATCTATTTTAACTAAATAAATTCGATTCTCGTAGATTAAATCAAATATTTGCAACTCCCGACGCGATTTTGACGTAGTTTAAAATCGTTAATGTTGCACAATTGCAAGAAAACGTCTTTGTAGTGATCGAGTTCGATAACGTTATTAATTTTAAATAAGAAAATACGACACATTTGGTGCAAATAACAACGCCAAACGCGAAGAATTCATTCTCGATTTTGTTCAAGAGTACCAAATATAAGTTTGGTGAGATTGGAATTAAATCGGATTCGAAATTAGAATGGATTTCCAGAGTAGGCACACTGTTCCCGCTTTCAAATTAGAATTTAGTATATAACTAGCAATCCGCCCTCGCTTCGCTTCGGTTATAGGTTATAGTCGTTTTACCCGCGTAGTTCCCGTTCCCGTGGGAATACCGGGATAAAATATAGCCTAGTTTACCCCCTGATATTATAGCTTTCCATTGGTGAAAGAATTTTTGAAATCGGTCCAGCCGTTTTGAAGATTACCCGGAACAAACAGACAGACAAAATTTTTTAATTGCTATTTTAGGCATAGGTGTCGTGCAAATAACCGTGTGAGCATGAAAAAAGCCTATTATTTTGACATTACAAACAGACACTCCAATTTTATTTATTGGTATAGATTTGTTCAATTCTGTCCATTCTATTGATATCAGTGGATGTATATGTTATTCGTCAGAGTTTCTAAATGAAAATATGTTTTTGTGAAATAAGTTTTAATTCTAAAAATCTGTAAATTCATACGGCGAACACGTTTTCAGCCCATGACTTGTGGTTATTCGGCTGTTAAATATTATCAAAACATTTTTTTATCAGAATCCAGTCTCACTTTCTTCACGGTAGGCAGCGGCCTAATAAAGTACCATGAGCGGCAACACCACTTACCATCAGGTGTAATTGTTTGCCACTGTTAACAATAAAAAAATAATGGTATTAAACAAGAAGCTGGTAGCTAAACAATAGCTCCTGGCTGGCAGTGAAATGGACCCCTACTGTACGAACGCTAATCAGACGAATTGTTATAGGGTTTTATTTCGAGTTTTTCTTGTCTTGTATTATATCCCTTAGTCTTCTTTTACGACATTCACGGGCAAGAGAGGGGGTGGTGAATAGTATTCTTACTCCGTCACCACACGGAGATAACAAGGTGGGACATATATTGCCTACGAAGTAAGACAATGTATGTGGTAATTACCAGTGTGAGCGGATGTCTGTTCCTGGCGGGACTGAGCGCGCGACTCCTTGCCTCCTCCACCTCCAGCTGCAAGATGCTTTCTTGGCTTCCAGTGAACTGTGGACATGGAAGTATATTAAAATTAACTGTCTGGTGTTAAAGTAGTATGGTGGCGGTTACGAATTATACAAACCCTCAGATTTCCCAAGGCATCATCAGGCCAGCGGCCGCTCAAAATAATTTTCATGAAGTTTTGCAATATGGAAGAACAGTAAGTATATATTAGCATCGAACCCGAATAGTGCAAATTTATTGGCAACAGGCTTATGGCCTGACATCAACCCTCCTTGCGAGTCCCAGGTCGATATAAAGCCTCTTACGACATCTTTTCTTTCTTACGTCGTCTTTTACGACATCCAACAATACAATGTAAGGCTAATATCACTAAGATAGTATCTATACTAACCACAAAGCCATAATATTTGAGGATGTCCATCTTGCACATGGGGCAAGTGCGGTGTTCCAGCAGCCACGGATCTATGCAGTTCTTGTGGAACTCGTGTCTGAAATACAAATAATAATTTATGTAAACAACTAGCAACACTCCTTCGCTTCGCTTCGATTTCGGTCGTCTTACCCGCGTAGTTCTCGTTCCCGTGGAAATATCGGCATAAAATATAACCTATGTTACTCCTTGATATTATAGCTATTGGTGAAAGAATTTTTGAAATCGGTTCAGTAGTTTAAGCGTGAAAGTGTAACAAACAAATAAACACACTTATTTTCGCATTTATAATATTACTAGCAACCCGCCCTCGCTTCGCTTCGGTTATAGGTTATAGTCGTTTTACTCGCGTAGTTCCCGTTCCCGTGGGAATACCGGGATAAAATATAGCCTAGTTTACGCCCTGATATTATAGCTTTCCATTGGTGAAAGAATTTTTGAAATCGGTCCAGCCGTTTTGAAGATTACCCGGAACAAACAGACAGACAGACAGACAAAAATTTTTTAATTGCTATTTTAGGCATAGGGGTCGTGCAAATAACCGTGTGAGCATGAAAAAAGCCTATTATTTTGACATTACAAACAGACACTCCAATTTTATTTATTGGTATAGATTAAGGATATGTACTAAAGTATTATGGACACATCATCATCTCGGCCCAAATAAGTTCCATTGTTGGGCTCGAACGTGATTCATAATAGATGGGAAATAGACCTACTATACCGCGCTGGTCAGACGTCTTGGTATAGAATTTGTATTTTTCCTTCTCTTGCATAGATGTTATTCGCAGATCCCTTAGTTGTCCTTTTCGATACCCACGATCAAGATAGGTGGTGGTGAATTGTATTCTTACTCTGTCTCCACACGGAAATATTTAATACTAGCAACTCGCCCTCGCTTCGCTTCGGTTTCTGTCGCCTTATCCCCGTAATTCCCGTTCCCGTGGAAATACCGGGATAAAATATAGCCTTGGTTACTCCCTGATATTATAGCTTTCCATTGGTGAAAGAATTTTTTAAATCGGTCCAGCCGTTTTGAAGATTACCCAGAACAAACAGACAGACAGACAAAAAAATATAAAGTGATTTTTAGGCATAGGTGTTGTGCAAATAACCGAGTGAGCATGAAAAAAGCCTATTATTTTGACATTACAAACAGACACTCCAATTTTATTTATTGGTATAGATAAATAATTTTGTACACAATAAATATAAAATCCTCTGTGTGGTGAGGAAGTAAGAATACCATTCATCATCCCCTCTCTTATCCGTGGGTGTCGTAAAAGACGACTAAGGTATATAATATGCATATAACAGTTATATAAAACAGAAAAACTCAATGACCATCACTCGTCTCATCTTGTACCCGTCCCACTGCTGGGCTCGAGCCTCCTCCCCATTAGAAGGGAAATGGACCTACTATACCATGCTGATCAAACATGTTACCATAGGGTTTTATGCCGAATTTTCCTTCTCTTGCATAGGTGTTATTCGCATATCCCTTAGTGGTCTTTTAGGACACTCACCGCCTTACCGGCAAGAGAGGGGGGTGGTGAATTATATTCTTACTCCGTCCCTATGACACTAAAATAATATTAGTTTTTGGACGTGGTAGATATTAAACTCATTGACAGTAATATTTTTTTTTAATCAACACGCTGCGTATATTACTTAGTAAGCTAAGTAATATATTTTTTTTGCTGCACTAAGGAAATAATCCTTGTATTGCGGGGGTCTTTACAAACATAATTTAACAGACACAAATTACACCCAGACTGGAAACAACAATCTGTGGATCGCACAAAGTATTGTCCCGCATGTTAACCGAACCCACGACACTGGCGCGGTAGGTCGGTATCTTAACCACTATGCCATCTGTGCATATTATATTGTAGTTCAGGGCTTCCCAAACTTATTTGTATTGTGACTCCTTTGGGTCTTTGCGATTTTTTACGACGCCTCTCAACCTAGTCTCCAAAAACACTAAAACAATTTTAGTACTAGTAGGCAAGAGCGACAACGTACGGCGCTCACTCGACTCGGTTGCATCAACATCCGACATCCCTGGGACAATGTTGCGACACCCTGGGGCGTCGCGACACACAATTTGGGAAGCCCTGTTGTAGTTGATAATAAAAGCTTATTGAAACATTATGATTTTAGTATTTGGTATGCAATACTCACCTACAAGGAAGAGATCTAAGTGTTTCTGATACTTTGTAGGGCTCTATACAGATGGCGCAGCATTCGCCATCGCCTTGTACCTCCTGAAACAATATAAAAATATAATTAATTTGTGTAATTTATGTGTCGACTTCGACCTTAAAGGTTTGGGAGTCCGTTACCTACTCAGTTCAGCTCACATACGTCCCACTGCTGGGCTCGAGTCTCCTCCCGGATAGGATAGAAATTGACCTACTACACCACGCTGGTTAGACGAGTTGATATAGGGTTTAATTTAGAGTTTTTCTTTTGGATATCTATACAAATAAATAAAATTTAAGTCTGTTTGTAATGTCAAAATATTGGGCTTTTATCATGCTCAAACGGTTATTTGAACAACACCTATGCCTAAAATACAGTAAAAAAAAATTGCCTTTGTTAGAAGTAATATACAAAACAGGCTGGATTTTGATAATATTTTACTATCAGGTAGCTATCTATATAAGGGGTAACTTAGGCTATATTTTATCCCGGTATTCCCATGGGAATGGTAACTATGCGGGTAAGGCGACTGTCCATATGGTGACGGAGTAAGAATACATTTCACCACTCCCTATCTTACCCGTGGATGTCGTAAAAGACGACTAAGGGACACAATAAGCATATAACATCTGTGCAAGAGAAGGAAAACTCGAAACAAAAGCCTGTTCCAACACGTCTGACCAGCGTGGAATAGTAGGTCAATTCCCCTTTTATTATGGAGGAGGCCTGAGCCTATAGGCTGAGATGATGATGAAGGCGAGGTCGCCCTTGCTAGTTGATAATACATATTACTGCTGTATTTATATTATATTTATCACATATGATAAAATTTTAATGAATAAAACGGATTACTTCACTGAAAATTATCTAGGTAAGATAATTTTCAGTGAAGTTGTTTGTTTACACGGTTATTCCCCTAATAGTTATCATTGTCTAACAACTTAGTAACACGCAAATTCTTCCACAGGCAGTTTACTGTATTTCTCGATCTCCTTGCGAAAACATAATCGTAACGATTATAAAATATACAGAATATTTAGGTATTTTACGTTATTTAGTAGATAAATATGTCTTTAATTTTTAGTCTTTTTTTTAAGTGATTGAAGTGAGACTTCTTTAGAATCGTTGTGATTTCAAACTCGATGTAACGAAAAAGCGAGTCCATAGAGACACAAACACGTAAATGTATAGGATTCAGCCGGCGAGAGAATGAGATAAAGGATGAAGAATAAGAGATAATGGATAAAGGAGTTTCACTTATTATATGCGTACTGGGTACACACTCTTTTTTTTTATTTTGGTTCACAAATCTGGATAACAATCCACAAAGAAAGATTACATCTACTAATTGATAAGGTGACATTTGTTAGATTATATAAGTACTACTCGATGTAGACACAAGAGTTGGCCGGTAGTATTAGGGGGCGTCCTAAATTACGTGAGGTGTTTTTTTAAATTTTCTGTACCTCAACTGGTGAGATGTCGTGAGATTTTATTCAACCCCCTCCCCTATCCCCCAATTTCACGTGAGATTTTTCAAAATGTGGGTTTCTTACGTAAACGCGTTGGATTGTTATTGTAAAAAGAAAAAAACATTGCTTCGTGCTTTTATTTACGACTAGTTAAGACTAGTAATCAATATTTCTGAGAGTTTAATTATAAGTGTAATAAAAATATATTTTTTTTTGTTTCAATCAGAAAAATTGCATGATATTTGCCGAGACAGCTCTCCAACGTAAGATTAGATGAGATTTGACTCGACCCCCTGCCCCCCTTAAACATCTCACGTATTTTATGAACGCTCCTTTACTAACACAAAAAAAAGATGATGATTTCAACCAACCTTTGGGTTTTATCATTCAATCAATTTATTATTGCGTAATACATAAGATATTACAAATAATATGTCTCACCATAGTCAACCTTGCGGTATGCAATCAATAAACAATATTAACATAAATTCATGGCGAGTTTTACTTCTCTTGCATAGATATTATCTCATTATTTATCATATACCTTAATCGTTTTTTACGACACCCACGGGTAAATGGAGGGGTGGTGGTGGCGGCAGTCACCACACGGAAAGAAGTTACACATATTACTAGCAAACCCGGCCACGCATTGCTGTGGCTAATGTTTTTGTTATATTACATTTTATTAAACTATTTAAGTGGAACTGTAGGAGAAGATCTGTCATGGAGATCGTCATATTTTTTTACAAATGGCATCTATGTAAAAAAGCAAGTTAAAATCGTATATGACACGTTTGTATGTTTGACATAGCAGCGCCATCTATTAATTAATTTCTCAATCCTGTCAACAGATGAACAGATATCGCCATCTGTTAAAATCGTTTGGAGTTAACAGATAATTGTGAATCTATACCAATAAATAAAATTGGAGTGTCTGTTTGTAATGTCAAAATAATAGGCTTTTTTCATGCTCACACGGTTATTTGCATGACACCTATGCCTAAAATAGCAATTAAAAAATTTTTGTCTGTCTGTCTGTTTGTTCCGGGTAATTTTCAAAACGGCTGGACCGATTTCAAAAATTCTTTCACCAATGGAAAGTTATAATATCAGGACGTAAACTAGGCTATATTTTATCCCGGTATTCCCACGGGAACGGGAACTACGCGGGTAAAACAACTATAACCTATAACCGAAGCGAAGCGAGGGCGGGTTGCTAGTGTCAAATATAGGTAATACAAATAATTTGCAATAAAATAATATTGCGACTATAAATTAAGATCTAAGCTATCCTATGTTTCAAGTTGGAGCAAACTGCACACGGTGTGCAAATTTGATTAAAATCGGTTAAGTAGTTTAGGAGTCCATCGCGGACAAACAACGTGACACGTAATTTATATATATTAAGATTTAAAAATGTCCGAGATATGCCAATTATTTTAAAAAAAGCTATTAAGAGTAGACTTTGTAGTAAAGGCTATTACAAAATTTCGGATTACTTAGATGATAGTACAGAATGGTTATGAGCAGCTCCTCATTCGGCAATTTAAGTTATTGTAATCGTTACAACTTTATGGTACTACTAATTTGTTGTATGAATTCACAGGGCTTTTTTATTATTACTCTTGTGACTGTACAGCGTAGCGTGTTTTGCCTGACGAGTTTTGGTTTTGATATTTTGCAGTATTCCTACTATAGTTCGTAGTTTATTTTATAGTAATAGTTTTATAGTATACTAGCTGACCCAACAGCAGTTGTTCAATTGTGAATCTAAACCATTCTCGAATCTCATTGAGCACACACAAATTACTTAAATTACTTAAATCCAGTCAACAGATATCGCCATCTGTTAGAATCTCTTGGAGTTAACAGATAATTGTGACTGTCAATTAATTATAGACAAATAATTTGTAGTAAAATAAAATTGCGACTATAATTAAAGATCTAAGCTATCCTATGTTTCAAGTTGGAGCAAACTGCACACGGTGTGCAAATTTGATTAAAATCGGTTAAGTAGTTTAGGAGTCCATCGCGGACAAACATCGTGACAGGAGATTTATATATATTAAGATTTTAGCAGTAGTTGTAGTTCGTGTTATATCTTTATTTATGGTTTGGTCATGCTCACCGAATGGTTCTACTTGCGATAGCTACGTGGGGCGGATAGCTCCCTTCCCTCTAATGTGGTTGAGGAGAGTGATGGCTGCTCTAGTAGTTAACTCGTGATCGGGTGCTGCTTGTGGGATCTGGTCCAGCCATATTTTCTTTCTTTTTTATTTTTTTTTTTGTTTTGTACTAATATTTGAAAATTTATACATGTATACAATTTCGAAACGCATCACACTGGAGCTAAATACTATATATTGTACGAAGTATAAAATTATATATATTTAAAAGATTAAAAAAAGGTGACAGCCCGCTGAATTTCTTGCCGGATCATCTCAGCTTGTGGCCGCGTTCCGATCCGGTGGTAGATTATTGTATTGTATTCAAACAACGTTTAAACTTGACAATATACATATTGCCCTTAAGGGGCTTATGTAGAATAAATTATTTGATTTGATATATTTATTTAAATAATGGTATCAGTTGACAGATCGTTTTGCTGCCTACACGGTAAGAGGTCGGGTCCGTACGAGGACAAGTGATGAGGGGTAAGGGCTCCCTTTCATACAACATTGCCAAGACCATCCCGGCGATACGAACCAAGGAATCTGAATGGTGGCTGACTGCATGCTCTCACGTTTCATTTGGTTATGGCTTTTACGTAGCACGATCTCTGTGGCAAAGAAAAAGATAAAGAGATAACTTACCCTATCTTCAGTCTTTAAACTCTTAACAGGAATTTTGGATAACGCTTTCTTTGCTGCGCAGCACAGACGCTTCTGAAATAAAAGCATAAAAATTTTAACAGACTTGAAAAATAACAGGTACTTGAACATCAGACGATATCTTCAGCAGCCCATAAAATCGAGGAAGAAGTGGTTTTAGTGGATTTTACGGTAGTGCTGGTCGCTGACGAGTCTAGCCAGATATTCTCAGTAACGTCCACTTCTGGTGTTAGATTAATAGATCCATCATCATCATTTCAGCTCATATACGTCCCACTGTTGGGCTCGAGCCTCCTCCACAATAGAAGAGTAATTTACCTACTGTACCACACTGGTCAGACGTGTTGATATAGTATTACATTTCATGTTTTCTTTCTCTTGTATAGATGTCCCCGCAAGGGGGTGGTGAATTGTATTTTTACTCCATTCTCCATTGGATTAATTTCAAATAAAATGTAAAATTAATAATATCTAAATGCCCCATGCAGGTCGAATGTAGTTTATGTAAAATGATTTAAAATAAACTTCATAATTGTTGTTACTTACTGAGAGTCTGTCCTTGGCGTGTATGTATCTAAAGCGTTGTATGTAGTAGAAGACCAGCCACGCAAGTGAGATCACCATCAGTACGATGAACGAGATTGACACGAACAGCACCGACGTCCTGGAAACAAAACATTCTTTAGCTACTAAATGAATGTTTTATATGATGTACATTGTTCCGCATGGTCACGAAGTAAGAATACAATTCACCCCCCCCCCCCCCCCTGTCGCTCGCGGGTGTCGTAAAAGACGAATAAGAAAAGAAAGAAAGAAAAATGCATTTATTCGGCGTAGGACATGCTAAAGATAATTATCATCAGAAGAAATAAATCTATGCTTAATTTAAAATGAGAAAAAAAAAAATAAATAAGGTATACTAAATAAAAATTATAAAAACAAAAAATATATATATAGTGGTCAGTTCGTCAGTAATAATAGTTTAGGATAAACGGAACAAAAGGTGTACGACCACAACAGTCTGAAGGATCAGTAGCAGACTAAAGCGACCTAATACATGTCCTGCCGAAAGGGTCACCATCTCAGCATTAGCTGGGTATCACCCAACACTGATCTTCCGCTGGCAACCCTGTTCTGTGACTCACGGATATCAGTTAACCATAAATATATGTTGTAATATGTACTTTTAAGATACTTTACTGATATGAATAATAAATAACCACTGACATTAATAAATATCATATAATAATTCAAATATAAATAATATGTGTGACAAAATTATAAATAAATAATTTGAAAAAAGAAAAAAGATGATGGAAATATTAAAATAACTTGGCTTGACTTCCGGCCAAACAAATGCTACTTTGCCACGGCCTCTTACTGCGTTCACCATATTGTGTTCAGCAGATAGGTACTAATAATAATACTGTCACAGATTGACAGATTCAGCTACAACATACTAATACGTAATACCGATCCTGCCGATAATAGTAATAAAGTATATTGTAAACAAATTTGGATTTTAGAAGATCGCGTATTTTACAAGTAAGTAAATCTTTGTTGTAATCGTGGGTACAGAAAAAAACATTTATTATTTAAAAAAGGTTATATCACAGAAATATCAATTTTATAGCATTCAAATTTTATTTGATGACTTAGTAGAAATTTTTTTATGTGTGTTCTAAAAATGTGAATATTTTTCAGATCTCTTATTGGCGGAGGCAGGTTGTTCCAGATTTTAGAAGCCGCGTATCTGAAGCTGCCGCGAAATGAACTAGTTTTATGCGATGGCGTAGCCAGCTGTTGAGCGCAGCGTCGACTTTCTCGTTCGCGGTGGTTGCTTCTCCATGTAAGCTTCGAATAGAGGTACTTCGGACATTTTCTACTAACGACGAATAAGGAACTAATAAGGGATATCTTGTGCATATAAGAACAATGCAAGAGAAGGAAAACTCAAAATAAAACCCTATACTAACCCGCCCGACCAGCGTGGTATAGTAGGCCCATTTCCCTTCCAATATGGAGGAGGCTCGAGCTCAGTAGTGGGACGTACAGGAGCTATGATGATGATGATTACTAATTGCATGAGTTTGAATGTTAATAAACGGCTGGACCGACTTTGAAGAAAATTTGTGTATGAATTCAGTTAATAATACATTTTTCAAATTTTTTTTTATATAAATAATGTACTTATTTTCCCCCTATTTCTGCAAGCATCCTCTAACAGAAATAATTCTGAACATAGAAAAACCGACTTCAACCGTTCCCTCATGGATGCTATTGTCAAAACTGGACAAAATTGAAATGAGACAACACGAGAAGCACCAGCTTTCAAATAAAAAAGAATAATTAAAATCGGTTGACCTCAGTCGAAATTTCTAAGGTAACAAACGTAAAAAATATAATCGAATTAAGAACCTCCTCCTCTTCCGAAGTTGGTTACAAAACATTACCTTAGGGCCGTTCATAAAATACGTTTGCATACAATGTGGTCTTGCTAAGCGTGACAAGATATGACAAGGAAGGACAGGGGGGGTCTACGGCAACGTGATGATCGCCGTTCATTAAAACACTTTGAAGATGAGATAACGCGATGCAGTAGACGGTAAAGAAGAAGATGTTGCAATATCAATAATTATAGATATTTCGACGCATTTAAAGAATCTTTGCAATTCTGATAAATAGAATTATGATTTATTTGTTCATTATAAAAGAATCTTATTAATTTATTCAAATTTTATTATAAACCGAAATTTATTACATTTTCTTAGTTTTTGTGACGAAATATTTACATGGAGGTCACATAAAGTGGGACACAGCGTGACAATATTGATCAAAAAAAGTTGATTGTAGCGTGACGTATTTTTTGAAATAGGTATTTTTAGTGTAAACAGAAGTGCTCCTTCAGCCGATTTTTATTACTCCCATTGATTTCTCATTAAATTCTTACGGCCAACCAAATAATTTAAATTATTTGAATAAATGTGTTTCAATGTTGATAATTATAGTACAACTTTGTAGCGTTGCGTGTTTATTTAGTATGAATAGGTATTTATACTGTGGCTAACACGTTTGCGTGCCAAAACTAGTCAAGTCATAATATAATTAACGAGGTGCATTTTGGCCAGCGAATGATATTACGCCATATGTAAGTAATTCATTAATTATCCTTACAAATATAAATGCGAAAGTAATTTGTTACGCTTTCACCCTTAAACCACTGAACCGATTTGAAAAATGCTTTCACCAATGGGAAGCTATAAGTATCAGGGAGTAACATAGACTATATTTTATCCCGGTATTCTTACGGGAACGGGAACTACACGGGTAAGACGACTGAAACTGAAGCGAGGGCGGGTTGCTAGTAATGGATATAACAGCATAACATGTGCTGAATAGTAGAGGTTACGGAGACAACTAATCCTTACATTGTCCAGGGCTAATATCATTTGATGACCTCTGATTAACAATCATATAGCCAAGGAAGATAAATGTCAGGCATGCGGCCGGTCATAAAACTATTGCCAATGACTTTTACAACTTTACTGCTGTTGCAACGGGCAGCTGTTAACAAAAAAAAAGGTCATATATGTCCCACTGCTTGGCTCGAGCCTCCTCCCAAATAGGTAGGAAATTGACATACTATACCATTCTGGTCAGCCATATTCCGTTTTATTAACTTCTCTTGCACAGATGTGATATGCATATTATATCCCATAGTCGTCTTTTACGACATCCACGGGTAAGATAGGAAGTGGTGAACTGTATTCTTACTCTGTCACCACACGGAACAAAGCTGTATTCATTATTATCATCATCTTTATCCATATAAGTCCCCCTCTTGGGCTTGGAGCCCCTGCAAAATAGAAGAAAAATTCACCTTCTATACCGCGCTGTTGACATGTTGACATAGGGTTTTATGTCGAGATTTCCTTCTCTTGCTTAATCGCCTTTTACGACACCTACCCGTTACCATACGAAAAAAGGTCGCATTAAATTATCACAAACATAAAATGAGGACTGACTTGTTAATATTGTTGCTGACGTGAGCGAATGTCCTCCCCTTGATGATTCCGATGGTGACTCTTGTACCATTGTCCACAAGACGAGCTATCTCTTCACCCTTCCACTTGTATGTGAATACTGCACTTATGTTACCTGTGAACATAAAAATTTTACATATTATTTTTACTAGCTAGCATGCGTAACTTAGTTTGATAAGAGAAAGAGAGGGTTTGAGAGAGTGCATCTTAGGTACCTACATCTCTCAGCACACGCAATGGAAGCTCTCAAAATAAATTAATATTCCCCATTTTTACAAAATATTCTAATTTCGTTTCATATGTGTAATACCCGCGTAAACACCAGAAAACATTAGATTAAATGATTCTTAGGAAATTTATGCATCATTCATTCATCAACGGTCAGCCTATCGCTGTCCACTGCTGGGTGTAGGCCTCTCTCATTTTTCACCACAAAGTGCGATCATGTACCACCTGCCTCCAACGACGTTCAGCCACTTTTACCAGGTCGTCGGTCCACCTAGTGACGAGGGAGGACGTCCTACACTATGTCATCCAATACATAATCGCCACTCGAGAACCTTCCTTCCCCAGCGATTGTCGATTTATTTAGCGATGTGGCCTGCCCATTGCCACTTCAGCATGCTAATTCTTCGTGCTATGTCGGTTATACCCGTGCTTCCACTTTCCAAACTTCAGATTTTATCTCGCAGAGAAATCTCAAGCATAGCCCGCTCCATAGCACACTGAGCGACTTTCAGCATGGTCATGAGCTCTACATTTAGGGACCACTTTGTGGATGCATATTGATTTTATTTATTTTTTCAGTATATATCCCATTTTTGGATTCAAACACGTCCATAATAAGAGGAAAATTGACTTAATATACATTTTGCTAGTCAGATGTGACATTTTCTTTATTGCCGATGGTGGCAAACGAGTAAGCGCATCTGATGGTAAGTGATTCTACCGCACATGGACCTTTGCAATACCAGGGGCACAAAGGGGACATTCATCATTTTTAGCTTCTCTTGCAGTAACTGATCGATTTAATCCCCCTAAAATTATCACTGAGTCGTGTTTTACGACAACATGGTAAGAAATTGATGATCAATTTTATTTCTACGTCATTTACACGGCTAATTTTCAAAATATTATTTATAATACGTGCCCAAACAGTGTAATGACATCATATCAGGTAATATTATCAGATGTCTTATCACAGGATACTTAATGCAGATATGCACGTAATACTAAATAAAATATTACATAACAACTACATCTTCATGACTCTTAGGATAATTTTTATCAGATTGGAATTAAAATGCCTCTATGGTGTAATAGTATTAGCTTCTATTACATAGGACTCAGAATGTGTCTATGCCTCGGAACCAAGCCCTAAGTCGCTCAGCGTACTATGGAGCGGGCAAAGCTCGGGATTTCTTTGCGAGATAAAGTTCGAAACGCAGAAATCCATAGAAGAACCAATATAGCACGAAGAATTAGCACGCTGAAGTGAAAACTGAAAGACCACATCGCTGAACGAACCGACAACCGCGGGGTAAGAAAGATTCCCCAACGAAAACCCACAACGAGTTTGACGAGCAATGTGCTAACTTCTGTATTTAAAAAAGAATAAAACTATTTATTTAGTTGAGCTTTTTAAAAAATGTTGTGTAATTAACTTCAGGGTTTCGGTTTTTCGTGACAGTGTGTGCGCGGCTCATAAAAAAATAACTCATCATTTTCCCCAACCCATCAAAAGAAGTATAGCTTCAAAAAAATAAAATTTGAACTTGGAGCTGATATAGATTATCGCTAAGCCTTGCACATTAAAATGACCTTCGAGTATTCGTAACGCAATTGCACTATTAAGTGAAACGGCTTAAACACAGCGCCAGTTAATACGATCATGAAGTCGGGGTTTCATTGTCAAGGCAATGCGCTCGCTGCACGTGTGCCATGTTTTAATGCGTTTAGCTAAATATAGACTCGAGTTGATTGTTTAGAAGCCGACTGTGGAGTTAATCTTTATGGTGCCGCGGTAACGGAGGAAGGATACTGTTCACAAACCCATTTCTTGCCTATGGGTATTGGACAAGTCGACTAATGGATATAATATGTAAGGGAAGAAAACTCGAAAGGAAACCCTATATTAACCCGTTTGATGAGCGTGGTATAGTAGTTCAATTTCCCATCCATTGTGGAGGAGACTCGAGCCCAACAATGGGAGCCGCGGATGACGTGACTGGGGAGTTAGTCCGTCACCCGCCGAGAGACCGACCGCGTGAGGAAAGACCGACGTCCTCTCCGAGGGGGGGACGTCGGTCAACGAGAGGGTACCCCAAGTAGGGGGTATTCCATCAGGCCGACCACTGATGACTAATAACCCTGCTCCGGTGGTCGACCCAACGATGAAGGCGACGTGATGTTCGGGTGGGTTGCGGGTGTGCGTGCTTACGCCCCTCTGTCGCCCCAGACGGAGTGGTGTGAGGAGCGCGCTGACCGCAACCCACCCCCAAAAAAAAAGCCCAACAATGGGCAATATATGAGCTGAGTGGAATGGATGAATGAAACATATGTATCTCGTCCTTGCCACTTAGGTTGTTGTGAGGAGTGATTGCTCTTCTTTTAATTAACTCGTGATCTGGTGCCGCTTCTCAGACCTTGTCAGACAGACCACATAAGTGCCTCTGTTGGATTCAGGCCTCCACCAAAATAAGAGGGGACAATGGGAGGGTAATTGACCTACTATACCGCGCTAGTCCGAAACATTGGTATAATGTTTTATGTCGAGTTTTCCTTCGCTTGCAAAAATATTATCTTCATATCCTTTTTTTGTGTGTCCTGTATAGCTGTTAGCCGCAGATGGATTTCACAGCTTTGCTGTGACTATGGGTGAGCGCTGAGGGCTCTCAACCCGGTCTGCATATCATATCTCTTAGTCGCCTTTTACGATACGTTGACTACTTTTACGATGACATACGGGCAAGAGAGGTGATGGTGATTTCTATTGTTACTCCGTCACCACACGGAAAATAGCCAATTGTACATAATTACCGAGTTTTTGCTTACTTAGACATTCAAATTCTCAGTTAATTCAGTGTAATAATTAAATTTTATCGCCTGGTGACGAAATAAGTAACCATGCATTTCGCTACTGTCTTAGTTATGGTAATTGAATCGTTTGCATTATATTTCAGAATTATTTTATGTCGCAATACGAAGTATGTCACGTTGTAGATAATATTTACTAAGTTGTAAACGACGAAAACGATTTCCGTGTGGTGACGGAGTAAATACAATTCACCACCCCCTATCTTACCCGTGGATGCCGTAAAAAACCACTAAGGGATATAATATGTATGTACATAACATCTGTGCAAGAGAAGGAAAACTCGAAATGAAACTATATACCAACATGTCTGACCAGCATGGTATAGTAGGTCTATTTTCCCCTCAGGTGCTTACCGGACATGGGGTCTTCGGTAAGTACCTGCACAGAATTGGAAGAGAAGAGGCCCCAGGATGTCATGAGTGTGGCGCGCTAATCGACGATGCGCGCCACACACTGGAAGTATGTCCCGCCTGGGGGCCTCAGCGCCACGTCCTGTTAACGGAACTGGGAATAACAAGCCTGTCGCTGCCGACCATCATCTCCAAGATGCTCGGCAGCGACAGCTGTTCGTCGTCGATGGCCTCCTTCTGTGAGGCTGTCATGACAAGGAAAGAGGCCGCGGAGCGGGCACGCGAGGCGCTTGCGTCCGCTGACTCGCTCCGCCGGCGACGACCAGGGAGGAGGAGACGCCGCTATGCGCTCCTCCATCCACCGCTCTGAATGATGACTGACAGGACGTGGCCAGACGGCCAAGCGTTGGGGTGTCGGGGATAGAATGTTGTCAGACGATCTCTCCGGCACCTCGTAAAAGCGCGGAAGGGGCCGCTGTGGTTTTAGTGGGTATTTCGGTCACTTCTGTGGCCGGCGAGTCCCACACACACTCCCCTGTCTGTAACCGGCGGGGGATAGTGCGTAAATGCGTTTCCACAGCGTGAAAAAAAAAAAAGTCTATTTCCCCCTAATGGAAGGAGGCTCAAGCCCAGCAGTGGGACGGGTAAGAGCTGAGACGACGAAACTATGTTATATAAAAATAACTCTTAAATAATTCTGAATAAAAAAAACTGATTTCATCCGTTTTCTCATAGTCGCTATAGTCAAAACTTGATCAAATTGAAATGGGACCACACCTAATGGGAGGGGAAATGACCTACTATTCCACGCTGGTCAGACGTGTTGGAATAAGGTTTTGTTTCGAGTATTCCTTCTTTAGCCTGTGCAAGAGTTACATCTGTATGTTGAATGCTTATTATGTCCCTTAGTCATCTTTTACGACATCCACAGGCAAAATAGGGAGTGGTGAATTGTATTCGTGGTGACGAAGTAAGAATGACGTCTTAATAACACTTTTTAAATGCCTAAAATATGATTCGAACAGACATTACAATTCTATTGACATAGGCTGAAAGGGTTATGTTACATGGTCTGTAGAACAAAAAAGTTATAGTTGAGTTATAATGAATGTGTTATTTTAACGCGCAGGGCCTTAAAATGTAATAATTATCATTCAATGCATTCAACTTATAAATACATGTCAAACGTACGATACGAATGGTTAAGAACAATGGCTGTATGACCGGTCGGCCTTGTTCACTTTACGTACCCATAATATTGTACTTGCAAACGATAACTCGTTATTTACGCATATATATTTGTATATAATATATATTTATTACGAAGCGTTCATTGCAACTATTTAATTGTATATTCATTTTTACTTATAATAAGTATTAATTTGAACAATTATAGAAGTTTTAAATAAAACTACTTCACGGATTTTATCGCGTTTGTATTTGATTTTTGATTACCCGACGTTTTGAACACTTTACAGCGTTCATGGTCACGGGTGGACTAAGATGTCTCACGTCCAACAAGTCATCGTTACTGCAGAAATTCTGCATACAAACGCGATAAAATCCGTAAAGTAGTTTTATTTAAAACTAGCAACCCGCCCTCGCTTCGCTTCGGTTATAGGTTATAGTCGTTTTACCCGCGTAGTTCCCGTTCCCGTGGGAATACCGGAATAAAATATAGCCTAGTTTACTCGCTGATATTATAGCTTTCCATTGGTGAAAGAATTTTTGAAATCTGTCCAGCCGTTTTGAAGATTACCCGGAACAAACAGACAGACAGACAGACAAAAATTTTTTAATTGCTATTTTAGGCATAGGTGTCGTGCAAATAACCGTGTGAGCATGAAAAAACCTATTATTTTGACATTACAAACAGACACTCCAATTTTATTTATTGGTATAGATGTATAATACTCGCGTAAACATCAGAAATCATTAATTATAGAAGTCACATATAACGAAAAATATCAATGAAAGTAAAATGATTCTGAATTAGTGAATGGGGAAAAGTCTAAATAGGATTGCCTCAAGATTTGATGGATTATCTACGTATGGATTATATACATTATCTGCATATTACATTCTTGAGTCGTCTTTTACGACACCCACGAACAAGATTTGAGTGGTATTCTTACTTCGTCACCATATATAAATCTACGTATACAATTCACCAAATATTCCTTTCCCGTGTGGTGACGAAGAATACAATTCACCACTCCCTGAACGCTTGCCTGACGTCAACTGTCCTTGGGAACATAATTACCAAACAGCATCAGATGGAGTGAGCGTAGGTCAAAGTAAACCTCTTAGTCGTTTTTTACGGCACCCTCGAGCAATGTGTGGTGACGGAGTAAGAATACAATTCACCACTCCCTAACTTACCCGTGGATGTCGTACAAGACGACTAGGCTTATAACATATATGCAAGACAAGAAAAACTCGAAACAAAACCCTTTACAAGTCTGTCTGATCAGCATGGTATAGTAAGGTCAATTTCCATCCTATTGTAGAGGAAGTTTGAGCCCTGCATTGGGACGTATGTATATGAGCTGTGATGATGATGATGAAATAACTAGTAAATATAGAAATCACATCTTTTGTCGGCAACTGCTACAGAATCCATGGCCAGTTTGGCGGGTTATTAGACCAGCCCCTCCCTCCCCGACGCCCCTGCCGAGGCGAGGTACTCGCGGTCAGTTTTATGCGGGTTAAGGCCTACTTATTATATATAATATGACTGCAAGAGAAGGATAATTCCAAACCGACTTCGATAATAAAGCCCCGAGTGATCCCTTGGCCGGGAAACTGGCACGGGAAAGTAGGTCCGGTAACATATTGTATTCTTAACACGGGCTGAGTTTTGGCGGGCACTTGAAACTTGTCATGCAGCGCTTCTAAATTATATTTGTTACTTTATGTTAATGGTAATTTATGTAATGTAATAGAGAGAAAGTGCTGAAGTGTAACATACATATATTATATAACAGCGGTTTCGTATATTGCCGTGATCTACCAAAATTGTCAGAGGAACTCTTAATTTGGTGGTCAGCGCCCAAATAATAATAATAATTGGAGTTACTGATGGACAGTTATTATAAATAAGCTACTCAATATGAAGAAATGGTGTATTATGCTATAAGTTATCCAGAAAATTGTTCAATAGTTGGTAAGGATTCAAATTGCTAAGCGAACAAGGATTGAAGAATTTTTTGTCCATGATCATGAATAAAATTCATCATTTCAGCTTATATATGTCCCACTGTTAGACTCGAGCCTCCTCCAAATAGGAGGGCAATTGACCTGCTATACCCTGTCGGTCCGACGTGGTGATATAGGGTTTCATTTAAAGTTTTTCTTCTCTTGCATAGATGTTATCAGCATATTATATCCCTAAATTAAAACAATATGAACTATCATTCATTTCTAAACAAAAGGATTATTTATTTCGTTTTAATAAGGTTTTCATTGAAGTCTGTACATTTGTAACGTATCGATAACAATTTCCGTGTGGTGACAGAGTAAGAATACAATTCACCATTCCCTTTCTTGCCCGTGGATGTCGTAAAAGACGATTAAGAGATATAATACGCATATAACATTTATGCAAGAGAAGGCAAATCTATACCAATAAATAAAATTGGAGTGTCTGATCTGTTTGTAATGTCAAAATAATAGGCTTTTTTCATGCTCACACGGTTATTTGCACGACACCTATGCCTAAAATTTCATTCAATTTCATTCATAAAATAGCAATTAAAAAATTTTTGTCTGTCTGTCTGTTTGTTCCGGGTAATCTTCAAAACGGATGGACTGATTTCAAAAATTCTTTCACCAATGGAAAGCTATAATATCAGGGCGTAAATTAGGCTATATTTTATCCCGGTATTCCCACGGGAACGGAAACTACGCGGGTAAAACGACTATAACCTATAACCGAAGCGAAGCGAGGGCGGATTGCTAGTTCGAAATAAAACCTGTGGGACCAGCATTGTAATAGTAAGGTCAATTTCCCTCCTATTGCGGAGGAGGCTCGAGCCCAACAGTGGGACGTATATGAGCTGAAATGATGATGAATGATCGATATCAAACATTGTCGCGAGTACAATAACACTATTTGTATTATACTCGTAGTTATAATCAATTAAACTTAGTGCTTAGTACCCACGCATTCTATTAGCCTACTTACGCTTACTGAGCGTGGGATCTATGATACTGTTGCAATATGAACGTATTATTTTCATTGTTATGAAAAAGCCAAACGCTGTGTGATGACTGTTTTTTTTTTTTGGGTGGCCTATGGTCATCGCGAACACTATCCCTTTCCGGATATCATCCGGGGTGACGGAAAGAGCGGAGCGCAACCACATAACCCACCGTATTCTCTACCCTTCGCCATTAGGCCAACCATCAGTACCAAGTTCCTTATCGTCCGTGGCTAGCACGTCGGGATACCTTTCGAGTTTTCCTTTTTTTTTATGGGTGGGCTATGGTAAGCCCACGCGCGGTCCATTCCATCCGGAGCGACGACAGTACGGAGTGCGGGCCCATAACCCACCCGTACCCACGTCGCCTTCGTCGTTGGGCCGACCACCAGTGCCGAGTTCCTTGTCCTCAGTGGTCGGCCCTTTCGAGTATCCTCACCTCTCGACGTCCCTGTCCCGGTACGTCGGTCGCCGTCGCGCTCGAGTTTGACTTCTTGCATAGATGTTATATGCATATTATTATCCTTTAGTTGTCTTTTATGATATCTACGGACAAGAGAGGGGGTGGTGAATTGTATCCTTACTCCATCACTATACTAATATACGCATCTATACCAATAAATAAAATTGGAGTGTCTGTTTGTAATGTCAAAATAATAGGCTTTTTTCATGCTCACACGGTTATTTGCACGACACCTATGCCTAAAATAGCAATTAAAAATTTTTTGTCTGTCTGTCTGTCTGTTTGTTCCGGGTAATCTTCAAAACGGCTGTACCGATTTCAAAAATTCTTTCACCAATGGAAAGCTATAATATCAGGGCGTAAACTAGGCTATATTTTATCCCGGTATTCCAACGGGAACGGGAACTACGCGGGTAAAACGACTAAAACCGAAGCGAAGCGAGGGCGGGTTGCTAGTCTATACCAATAAATAAAATTGGAGTGTCTGTTTGTAATGTCAAAATAATAGCCTTTTTTCATGCTCACACGGTTATTTGCACGACACCTATGCCTAAAATAGCAATTAAAAATTTTTTGTCTGTCTGTCTGTCTGTTTGTTCCGGGTAATCTTCAAAACGGCTGTACCGATTTCAAAAATTCTTTCACCAATGGAAAGCTATAATATCAGGGCGTAAACTAGGCTATATTTTATCCCGGTATTCCCACGGGAACGGGAACTACGCGGGTAAAACGACTACAACCGAAGCGAAGCGAGGGCGGGTTGCTAGTACATAAATAAATTTAAAGAAAATTGTGTAGCAGAAAAATTAATTAAAATTGATGATGGCCGAATTTCGACCACACGGCGACCACTAGTAAATATATGTACTAGTTAGTGTATGAACGTATTTTCCTACATAAACAACACAATTACGTCACGATATATTTAGCATAATTACTGTTATTTATGTACATCTGAATCTCTGTAGCTACGTACAGTTTACAGACATTTGAATCGAAATAATCTTTATAGAAATTATAAATTTTAAGACGAGATTATTCTAGTTATTTAAATAATTCTTTCAAGTCGTAGAAAAGCTGGGACGCAGAAAAGGATCTTCCGAAGGAAATATTGTATAAATAATTTTTTTTTAATATCTATTCTTGTTTGTGTTTGGCATTTTGGCGGGTTGGTGAATTATTATCTTATTCCGTCATCACATGGATCTTTTTTTCTAGATTTCTAGATGGAATGCTGAAAAAATCTAACTTGTAGTTTGAAAAATTTCATAGAAAATTCTTTTCTGTAATTTTCCTTTACATTACTTTACATTGGTAACTAGGCACGCGTAAAATGAAACTTCAAGCAATTCTTGCCCTTGAAGGTGGACCGAACCGGTTGTAAAAGCAATACATATAAATACGTTACAAGATAAATTTTATAATTCACTACAATATGTATATAGATTATGTTTAATTTTTTCCGGGGCGTAAGTTTTATAATACATAAATAAGAATTATTTACAATTATTGTTGTGAGAATGTATTAATATCGTGTTTATTTTTGAATCTCTGTAAACATGCGGACATGTTTTAATCTACACAAATAAAATTGAAGTTTCTACTTTTTTTTCGAGCAAACAGCATACCCGATGGCAAGTGTAGCTGCCGCTCATGGACCTTTACAAGGCCGCTGCCTACCGTGAAGGGAATGAAGGGAGTGTGAATGCGTGCATTGAGGCTCGGTGATACCAAAGGCACCACCAACACCCTCCACACGCGAACACTCTCAGAAAGTTGGGCTTCCGGCTCTCTCGCTCACCGAACGAAGCGTAGTAACAAATTGCTACTACTCAGACGTCTATTTTCTGCTCAGTGTGGTACTATCCCGGACGGACCGTCTTGTGGCTGTAGACAGACAACTGGCAACAGTGTGGTCTTATCACTATAATAGATCTACATTAACCACAACCGGATTCCAACCTTGATCCTTGAGAACGTACATCATATGTTTATAACATCAGACCATTGGGGCAATTCTTAATTCAATTCAGAAGTCTACAAAAGACTATTATTAATTCAATTTCAAAGTCAACACGAAAAGGCGCTGCTAGTAGAATTTCTTGGCAAATATTTTTCTTTCGTTTCTTAACTATAATTTACTAAAAGATTTAAATTATTCATTTGTAAAAGAAAGTTATATATTTCGGTGAAATTAATAAATCATTCATTAGTTCATGTATAATAAAATATTATTTCATTTTGTATGAAAAACGCCCATGCCAGTAATAAAATTGCCGTGGAATAAGCACACACATAAGGTCAATTTCCCTTTCAGTGTGGAAGAGGCTCGAGCCCAACGTATTTGAGCTGAAATTATGAATTATTTATACAAACTAGCAACCCACTCTCGCTTCGCTTCGGTTTTAGTCGTTTTACCCGCGTAGTTCCCGTTCCCGTGGGAATATCGGGATAAAATATAGCCTAGGCTACTCCCTAATATTATAGCTTCCCATTGGTGAAAGAGAAGAATTTTTGAAATCGGTCCAGCTGTTTTGAAGATTACCCGGAACAAACAGACAGACAGACAGACAAAAAAATATAAAGTGATTTTTAGGCATGTGGCAAATAACCGTGTAAGCGTGAAAAAAGCCCCGACCACTGATGACAAGTAACCCTGCTCCGGTGGTCGGCCCAACGACGAAGGCGACATGGTGTTCGGGTGGGTTGCGGGTGTACGTGCTTACGCCCCTCTGTGGCCCCGGACGGAGTGGGGCGAGGAGCGCGCCGACCGCAGGCCACCCCCAAAAAAAAAAAAAAAAGGAAAAGCATGAAAAAAGCCTATTATTTTGACATTACAAACAGACAATCCAATTTTATTTATATAGATATGTTTCCTTCCTTCACGATGTATGGCTTTATTTCTTAGTGGCAGGTGTTTTTATAAAATCTATGAAAATGTAAATATCAAGATCGAATCCAGGCAGCGTCAAGTTTGTTTGATCCTGGCAAATAAGGTCTCCATCCATATACGAATAATAAAAATGTTTCCTTAATTTTTGACGTTCAAGTTAGCTGTCAAATACATTCTCTCAAAAACTTATTATTAAAAACCTTTTTTTATGTATATTTTATAAACTGCCACTTTGAAGTCAGTTATTTTGGTATTTCCTTTTAGATTTTCGTTTATTTCTCGCAAAATTAAATACACAGGTTCAACAAATACGTAAATTGTTTTCTATTTTCCTGTATATGGCCACCATTTTAAAAGTGACTATCTTGTTTTTTTTCTAATATCACTATCAGGACTCTAACCATTGCAAAGTGATACGTTAATCCTAAGGAACTGAGGCTCTGTTAACAAAATCGAAAATGATCGAAGTATTTATTTTCAAATCAAAACGAGCATGACGATCCAAAAAACGACCATCAAAATATCCATCATGTTCCTCATCATTACAAGTGATAGATCTGCCATTGTTGAGCTCGAGCCTCCTCCACAATAAGAGGGCAATTGACCTACTATACCACGCTAGTCAGAAGGGTCATCTTATACGACACCCACGAGCAAGATAGGGGTTGGCGAGTTGTATTCTCACTCGGTCATCACACGGATTTTATACAATATTTCATTATATGTAAATAAAAAAAAACCGACTAAGTAGAAGTCGGAGTCACGCACGAAGGATTCCGTACTCATATTTATAAAAAAGGCAAAGAAAAACCTTAAATATTTATTTTGTTTCGTTTTTAGTATTTGTTGTTATAGCGGCAACAGAAATACATAATTCGTAAAAATTTCAACTGTCTAGCTATCGTGGTTCTTGAGATACAACCTGGTGACAGACAGACGAACGGACAGACAGCGAAGTCTTAGTAATAGGGTCCCGTTTTTACCTTTTGGGTACGGAACCCTAAAAATAACGTCATCACAATGATTAAGATAACAAAAATAAAAAATATACTCACGTCCATTCTCTGTTGATAACTTCATCTTCTCCAATAAAGTTGTATCTCGGTCGTTGTAAATAAGTACCGCGGTGGCGTTCGCTCGCCACGCATTCTGCACCTAATGTACACAAACTTATTAGATAAGTCGCTTCCCTTGCGTTCATTAGTTATTTAATGTATATTTATCGTTTGAATGCTTACGCAGTCCACACATCGGTCCTCATCATCATTTCAGTTCAAATACGTCCCACTACTGGGTTCGAGCCTCCTCCATAATAGTAGGGAAATTGATCTTACCATGCTAGTCAGAAATATTGGTATAGGATTTTGTTTCGGGTTTGCCTGCTCTTGCCTAGGTGTTATATGCGTGTTATATCCCTTAGGCCGGGGGAGTTGTACGCGCCCTTTATAATTTAAATAAAATATTAAATACACTCCACACTTTACACATTACAAAGGTACACAATCCTTATATACATTTCCGAACGCATCCTTTCTTGGCCACGCCCTCTCATATCCGCTTCCCCAATAAAAATAAAAAATAAAAAACAAGAAGTCAAGAAATGGCCGCCTCGTAAAAAAAATCGCTACGCTTTCATAAAGTAGAGTTGAACTCCTAAAACTAATAAACGCAATTGCGCACGCGCCGCTCGGTAAAATTCATTACCTAAATCAATATTGTTCGTGAAGTGTAATTATTGATGAACTTTGTGTGGGAACATTACGATCAGCGAGCCGAAGGAAATAAAAATGTTGCTGCGACCAGTGAACTATCGAAGGACATTACAGGTACCCAGCCTTTCCTAGAATAAAACCACACAGTCGTCTTTAACGACAACCATGGGTAAGTTTGGGGGTGAGCACCTTGAGTAATCTAGTGCCCTTACTGTATCCTACTAATATTATAAACACAAAACTTTGTGTGTAACTGAATATGTTTTTTGTTCTTTCACGCAAAAGCTACTGAATGGATTTTAAAGAAATTTGATGAAACAATAATAGAGCAGTAATATCAGAACAACACATAGGCTATAATTTATCCCGATATTCCCAAGGGAAGGGGATCTAAGCGGATAAAACCACAAAGCACTGCCGGTAATTTATAATCGTCTGGCCGATAATAATCATATTTGTACTAAGAGCTCTGGACTAAGAGCGTAGTATGTTTTTAAATTAAAAGAAGACTCATACGCCTGTAACATCTACGTAAGAGACGCATCTACACAAATTCAACACCCTATACCAGTGGAATAGTAGGTCACTATATAAATAGTGGAGGAAGTTTGCTAGCCAAGCAGTGGGACGTATATGAGCTGAGATGATGTTGATAACTCAAAGTGGTACTCAAGTTTAAGTTCGCATCAAGAATACCCATCTCATAATTACATAAAACAAAATAGGATTAGATAATTCAAAGAGCGTAGGATACATAAATTTATTTTGACATTTCCATGTACCGTAAGAGACCTGAATGACCTCCTTTCACTTACAGTACCGGTACTTGCCGTGTGACGAAGTAACATACAGTTCACCATCATCGTCACCGCTCATTTACGGTTCACTGCTGGCTTCAAGCCTACTCCACAATAGGAGGGAAATTAACCTTCTACACCACTTTGATTATACGTGTTGGTATGAGGTTTAATTTCGAGTTATCCATCTCCTACATAGATGTTCAAGGCATATTATATCCGACGTCCTCCCCGAGGTGGGGACGTCGGTCGATGGGAGGGTACCCCAAGTAGGGGGGTATTCCGTCGGGCCGACTACTGATGACGAGTAACACTGTTCCGGTGGTCGACCCAACGACGAAGGCGACGTGCATCGTGGGTGGGTTGCGGGTGTGCGTGCTTACGCCCCTAGGTCGCCCCGGACGGAGTGGTGCGAGGGGCGCGCCGACCGCAACCCACCCCAAAAAAAAAAAGCGTATTATATCCCTTAGTCGTCTTTAACGAAACATTTTTCATAAAAAAAAATATAATCTTATCCGAAGACGACTAAGGGATATAATATGCGTACAACATCTATACAAGAGAAAGAAAACTCGAAATAAAACCCTGTACCAACCCGTATGACCAACGTGGTATAGTAGGTTAATTTTACTCCTATTGTGGAGTAGGTAACAGTGATCCAAGAGAAGGAAAACTCGATACAAAACCCTATTCCAACTCGTTTGAGCAGCGTGAAAAATTAGGTCAGTTTCCCTCCCACTGTGAAGGAGCCCTGGGCCCAAAAGTGGGACTTACATATATAGAGTGAAATGATGATAGTAGTTTTCCGTGTGGTGACGGAGTAAGAATACTATTCACTACTCTCTATCTTGCCCGTGAATGTCGTAAACAACGACTATGGAATATAAAATGCTCATAACATCTGTGCAAGAGAAGGAAAACTCGAAATAACCCTATATCAACATGTCTGACCAACATGGTATAATAGTTCAAATTCCCTCCTATTGTGAAGGAGGCCCGAGCCCAACAGTGGGACGTATGTGGGCTGCGATGATGATGATGATAGTAGGACAAACCCCGCTCGTATCATCCAGGGAAACGGCAAGGCAATATGCAACCCCATAACCTGCCGTTTTAAGTCACCATTACCACTTCAGTTGACCACCGCTACAAATTTCTTAACATCGACAGCCTAAATGGTGCTCCTATAGCAACAAGCATTTTACGACCGCCACGGTAATGGGTGACAACATTATATCCTTTCTAAAAGTACTGTATTAAACCAAAACAAATAAGTACTAACGTACAAGCCATGGACTTATACACAAAATACAGTAAATTGTACAAAAAAAACGTTAAAGTTTATTGACAGTAACGTTTGTATGAACTCGTAAACTGCACAAAACTGCAAATCACTTAGCTAATGATCATTATATTTATTTTATGAGCAATCAATTCATATTTACTATTTGTTTTGTGTACCGTTTGTTATGACAACAAGGCGGTGAAAGGACGATAACCTTGTTGGTAATTGTATTTACGAGTCGTTTGGGGTCGAAACGTTAAGGCTATGGAGTCCTATCGAAACGTTCGGACTATGGTGTACTAACGTTCATAGAGTCTTACAAAGAGATCGTGAAAAGACTATTTGTTACTACGCGTGATTAAAAGGCATTTAATTTTCACAAAAGATTAACATTGCTTTTAAGGCTTCTGGGCATTGGTACCTATTTAGCTGATTCGTCAACATCCTAGCTCATGGACGTCTCACTGCTGACCCTGAGCCTCTTCACAATAGGAGGGAAATGGAACTATGCCACTCGACAGACAGACGAATTGATATAGGATTTAGGTACTGTTTCTTAACAGATTATGAAATACATCTATACCAATAAATAAAATTGGAGTGTCTGTTTGTAATGTCAAAATAATAGGCCTTTTTCATGTTCACACGATTAATTGCACTCTACATATGCCTAAAAAACACTTTAATTTTTTTTTAACTGTCTGTCTGTTTGTTCCGGGTAATCTTCAGAACGGCTGGACCGATTTAAAAAATTCTTTCACCAATGGAAAGCTATAATATCAGGGCGTAAACTAGGCTATATTTTATCCCGGTATTCCCACGGGAACGGGAACTACGCGGGTAAGGCGACTGAAACCGAAGCGAGGGCGAGTTGCTAGTTGCAAATAAAACTACGGCTTTTACCGCTTTTGTATTTGATTTTTGATTGCCCGATGTTTCGAACCCTTTACGGTCTTCTACTTGATGGTCACGGGCGGACAGTCCGCCCGGGCCGGCCCGCCTGCATGCAGGTCCCCTTCACAAAACGATAAAAAATGACCAACTACACCACGGTGATCAGGCAGATTGGCATAGAGTTTTAATTCGAATTTTCCTTCTCTTGTATAAATGTTATATGCATATTGTAATCCTTTAGTCGTCTTTTACGACATCCACGGGCAAGATAGGGAATGGTGAATTGTATTCTTACTCCGTCACGGAACAAAATACTAATAATAAATTACCTTAATTTCAAAGTTGCAGCTGCCTCTCCTCATGACTGCCACCCATGGTTCAGCGGGTAGTGGGTCGTTAGGTGCGATAGCTGATATCAAAGGCCACGTACATCCTGTATGATCACGTTCACCACCAGCGCCTTTAGCTCGCACGTGTACAGCTACGCCTCTAGATGAACCAATGTAGCCCTCGCCGTACTTGCCGGACTGTTGACAAAACAAAATATCTCTTATCACGTTCGTTGCGTTACGAGATCTATCAGATCTCTTGCAGGACTTTAGTATTGTGCGTTGACTATTATCGTGTTTTTTCACTCCTTGCGGGAGGCGCTAACATGTAAAGTACTTTAAGTATGTATTTTTACGAGACTGATTAGGTCTCAAACGCACCAAAGGGTAGGTTAGTTACGAGATCTTTTAGGTCTCCAAAGCACCAGCTGAAAGTTCTTTGAAATTGATAACGCAGGGAGCGTGTTAAGAGCGATATAGAATGCACAAGTGATTTAATATTGACGTGCTCAATATCACATATTTGATTGCTACACAGCATATTATTATTATTATTATGTTCAGCTCAAGCCTCATCCACAATAGAGGCAAGTGAAACTATTAGAACAAGTGGAAAATTGGCAATGTGCCGACTACGACTATGGCCGACTACCCAACCGGCCGATTAGTTGGCCCAGCCGATCACGGTTTCGGGGTTGTCAGAAATTTCGGTGACGATTCCTTTACCTACAGCTGATTCGCGCACAAGGCGGACTGTCTTCACAGACTTCAAGGATTCGGTATTAGTGGTCGGCCCAATGATAATTAAATGCAATGGGGGTTATACGGCTGTAATATTGTTATTGTTCGTTAAAGTGATAGAGCATAATCAAAATTGAATCATGTCAAAAATAAAGTCTTGGATATGGATTTTTTTGGCCATTGGACAATAGTGAAATTGAAGTGTAACCGATGGCGATGGTAAACCATGGATGGATGGGTATGATAATTTGTCGTGATGGTCAGGGAAAAACAGCAAATACTACAAGTATGAGGAACCGTATTAAATCTAATTCCTCCTATATACATTTTATTAAGAAACTAGCAACATGCCCTCGCTTCGGTTTCAGTGGTTTTTCCTGCGTAGTTCCCTTTCCCTTGAGAATACCAGGATAAAATATAGCCTAGGTTCCTCCCTGATATTATAGCTTTCCATTGGTGAAAGATTTTTGAAATCGGTCTAGCCGTTTTGAAGACAGACAAAAAAAATATAAAGTGTATTTTAGGCATATGTATAGTGTAAATAACCGTGTGAGCAATTGAGCATGCAAAAAGCCTATTATTTTGGCATTACAAACAGACACTCCAATTTTATTTATTGGTATAGATACATACAATGTAAAAAGCCGGATAGTCGAGACTCTGCCGAATAGTCGCCGTCTGCGATAGTAGCCGGATAGTCGGCTTTACCAACTGATCGGCACATCTCTAATACCAGGTAAATGAGACGTATTAGTATAGGGTTTTATATGGAATATTTCTCCTCTTGCATGGATGTTATATACATATTTAATACTTTAGTCGTTTTATACGACACTCACGGGCAAGAAAGGGGTGACAAATTGTATTCTTACTCCGTCACAAAATGGAAAATATATGGTTTTTTTTTTTTTTTTTTTGGTGTGGGTCGCGGTCGGCGCGCCTCCGCACCACTCCGTCCGGGGCGACAGAGGGGCTTAAGCACGCAACTCCCGCAACCCACCCGAAAACCACCTCGCCTTCGTCATTGGGCCGACCACCGGAGCAGGTTTACTTGTCGTCAGTGGTCGGCCCGACGGAATACCCCCTACGCGGGGTACCCTCCCGTCGACCGACGTCCCCCCCTCGGGGAGGACGTCGGTCTTTCCTCACGCGGTCGGCCTCTCGGCGGGTGACGGACTAATCCCCGGTCACGTCACCCGCGGCCTCGGCTAGGGCGGCATGAGGCGCAGATAGTTGCGCCTGCGCCGCCCCAGTCGCCGGCGGCGGATCTCCTCATCGAGGCTGCGCTCCACGCGCAGACGATCCGCCGCTGGAAAATATATGGTAACAGTGATTAGTTATGTAAAATGTTGATATAATTCATTGTTATAGGTCTTTTCCATTGGTATGTGGAGTTTGTTTATGCCTAGTCATCTCATAACTACGATAAATTTACATCAACATGTAGTTATTTAGTGCGTGTTATTGTGGACCATTGTTATTCATCTTAGCTTATATACTTCCCACTGCTGGGCTCTAACGTATTCAATGATAGGAGGGACACTGATGTGCTATTAACGCTAGGCAGACGAGCTCCTAAAGGATTTTATTGAATGCATAGATGTCGTACTGGTTTACATAACGCGATAAATAGGTCAATGGGAGGGTGCCATTGTGGAGGAGACCCAAAGTCAATAGAGGCACTTATGTGGGCTATGATGATTGTAAGAGGCCGTTACTATGAACAACAAACTAAACTACTGGATTGCAAAAAAATTTAAACAAATTTAAAACATGATATCCGTAAAAATAATGTCTGCACTGATGGCGAAGTGGTTAAGGTACTTACAGTGCCAGTGTCGTGGGTTCGAATCCCATGCAGGACAACACTTTGTGCGATTCAGAAATTGTTCTTCCAAGTCAGGATCGTTGTACTTTACAAACAAATAATTAACGGACACAAATTGATTGTGTCCGTTATTTGTTTGTAAAGTGCAACGCAAGGATTTTATTTCCTTAGTAAAGAGGTGATCTAAAAAAACTAGCTCTTTTCTTTTTGCATTTTATATCCCTTTTTGGGGTGGGTTACGGTTGGCGCACTCCTCCTCCGACTCCATCCGGGGCGACAGAGGGGCATAAGCAGGCACACCCGCAACCCACCCGTGAAACGTCGCCTTCGTCATTGGACCGACCACCGGAGCATTTTATATCCCTTAGCCGTTTTTACGATATTTACTTGCGTGATAGGAGGTGATGAATCGCTTCATACGCAACCGTCATCATACGCAAAATTGACCATTTTTACACTGCTTAGTATTTTGCTATAATTATCCACTCTTGGATACAGATCACCCCATATAGGGTATATTGGTATAATGCCCAGCAGTTTCCACGGTTACCACGTCGCCCTTCTATCGTTCTGAACGGTTAGGGCGGAGGGCCACTAGATCATCTGTCAAAAACAATAGGGTGCAAGTTTGCAAACGAATTGGCTATAGCTATTCATCAACGCCAAACAAGATGAACTGTAGGTATTGATTTTTCCTAAGTTTACATTTCTTTGTTTTGCATTACATTTCTGGGAAGGAAAACTATGGTAACATATTATTAGCACTCATCATCATCATCGCAGCCCACGTACGTCCCACGGTTGGGCTCAAGCCTCCTCCATACTGAGAGGGAAATTGACCCACTATACCATGGTGATCAGGCGGGTTGCTATAGGGCTTTTATTCAAGTTTTCCTTCCCTTGATTAGTTGTTATATGCACAAGATATCATTTAGTCGCCTTTTACGACATCCACGGGCAAGATAAGGAGGTGAATTGTATTTTTACTCCGTCACTACACGGAATCATCATCTCAGCCCATATACGTCCTGGTAGACTTAATCCATTGTAACGGTTGTAACTAAAACGATGGATTCACGCTATTTAAATATCATCATCATCATCGCAGCCCACATACGTCCCACTGTTGGGCTCGGGCCTCCTTCACAATGGACGGGTAATTGATCTAATATACCACGCTGGTCAGACATGTTGGTATAGGGTTTAATTTCGAGTTTTCCTTCTCTCACATAGATGTTCTATGCGTTTTATATCCCTTAGTCGTCTCGTACGATCACCCACGGGTAAGATAGGTGGTGGTGAATTGTATTCTTACTCCGTCACCACACGGAAAACGGAATCCGTATCTACACGGAATATATAGTATTATTACTTCATTGATACTAACGGATCTATTTTCCGTGTGGTGACGGAGTAAGAATACAATTCATCACCACCTATCTTCGCTATGGGAATCGTATAAGACAAATAATGCATATAATATGTAATTAATATCTATGCAAAGAACTAAACTCGAGATAAAAACCTATTTGACCAGTGTAGTACCTACTTATAGTAAGCTAATTTCTCTCTTACTGTGAAGGACGTTCGAGGCCAGTAATTGCACGTATATAGCAGACGTTGCCAGGCGCCCGGATAAAGCCGGATATAGACCTTTTGATTGAGTATCCGGCCAAAATAAACATTGATCGGCTTGTTCAACTTTTGTTAGGCTTCAAGATTTATGGTAATAATTAAAAAAGGTATTTTTAAGAATATTTCGAACAGAGGGGGTAGATAAAAATGTCTGGGATTACGATGACTTGTTACACGTGAGAAATCTTAGTCCGCCCGTGACCATGAATGCTGAAAAGTGTTCGAAATGTCGGGCAATCAATAATCAAATACATAAAAATAATCCGTAAAATAGTTTTTTTACTTATAATGTGTAATACTTGCGTAAACATCAAAGATCATTATAATAAAGGTTGATTTACATACATTTTTTTCACGTACCTATTAATACTGAGACAGAAAATCCTCAATTCGGGTGTCCGGATTTTTTAACCAAATTTCCAAACTGACTGAACTGGCCGGCTATTAGGCTTGGCGGCCTGGCAACTATATACTCATATACGTATATTGCCAGGTCGCTCTTCCTCATCTTCATGATGACGATAATAGAAAAGTAAAAATCTAAATATATAAAAGAAAGTCGTGTTAGTTACACTATTTATAACTCAAGAACGACTGTAACGATTTACCTGAGAATTGGCGGTGAGGTAGCTTAGAACCAGGAAACGGACATAGGATACTTTTTATCCTGTTCGACCGGGATCCCGTGGGACTTGACATAAATCGTAAAAGAGAATACAAGTCACTATCATGTAATAACAAAACGCAAATAACAGACTATATTTTTGGAAATTTTAAAAATATATTTACGGAAAAATTATGGCAGTACGAAGATCGCCGAGTCGGCTAGTAAAACATAAACATTTGTAAAATCAATACACTTTAGATCACTTGAACAAATCAATGGTAACATTGAAGGGTGACTGGATTTTTCATCAAAAATTTCAAATATAATATTTAAGTACATTCCGTGTGGTGACGGAGTAAGAATACAATTCACCACTCCCTATTTTGCCCGTGGATGTCGTAAAAGACGACTATGGGATTTAATATGCACATGGGATCTGTGCAAGAGAAGGAAAACTCGAAATGAAACCCTATACCAACATGTCTGACCAGCATGGTATAGCAGGTCAAATACCCTTCCATTGTGGAGGAGGCCCGAGCCCAACAGTGGGACGTATGTGGGTTGCGATGATGATGATGATATTTAAATAGCGTGAATTCATCGTTTTAGTTACAACCGTTACAATGGATTAAGTCTACCAGGAAATATTATCTTTGTACTAAAAACAGAAGTAAATTAATAGAAACAGTCCAATCATTTCCGTGATGCGTGGTTTAGAAGTGTATTTTTAAGTTTTCGGACATAATGGCGTGACAGATATAAATAAACTAAATAATCAAATCCGTTCTTCCTTAATGCAACACAGAGACGGAAGTTTTGAAACGGGTTGTTTCTAACATACGTGGATATCCTTCCTTATGTATATAATTCTTATAATTGTATGTATGTGCTTGAATGTTGCTATGAGCTGGCGGCTATACTAACAACGCTTAGAATAATAACCTATAGAAGCTCAATTTGCGAACAAAATTTAAGGCATTTAAATTGGAGTCAGAAATGGCTCCCTACTTGTACAAGGTCTGTTTTAGTTTCCAAGTCATTGGGGGCTTGGGCTAGTAAGACTCCTCTGACATGATCAGAGACCTTAATTAGCATATAGATTAGTAGCAAGATAGATTAATGTAGGAGGAAAACTTGTACAAGGTCACTACGTACAAGGTAACCTTACTGTATAGTGGTGTGCGTATGTACGTGTATAATCGCTTGCACGCATGTAGTATTTTTGACTTCATGTTTTTGATCGCTTAAATACCGACACTATCCTTTTATACGTTATTAATCTAAGTACCAACGCTTATATTTTTCGTGGATGTCGTAAAAGACGACTAAGATCTTTACCTATGGCAACCCCATTTGATGCCGTCTGGTTAACAATTACATTCCGTCAAAACCTTTGTAATATTTGGGATGAAAGAATAAAATACATTGTGTCGACCCCCAAGTAATTGGAATAAGAGCAGGACGATAAAAATTAATGTGACTGAACTTCTAAACGGCTGGATCAATTATGATGACATTTTTTGCATTGAAATTATCGTGAGATTGATACATGTTATAATATCTATTTATTTATTAGATAGATAGAATATTTATTCAGAAAGGTTCGCCTATAAATACATGATGAAAGGGGTCGGCCAATGAGCCTATAGCGGGCCAGGTGAGTACCTTATTCAAGTGCCAAATGAGCCCCGGTACCCGAAATTGTCATCAGTGGAAAAGATTTCCATAACATTTTGCTTTTTTTTTGGGGTGGGTTACGGCGCAGTCCTCGCTCCACTCCGTCCAGGGCGACAGAGGGACGCAAGCACGCACACTCGTAACCCACCCGTATAGCACGTCGCCTTCGTTGTTGGGCCGACCACCTGTGCAGAGTTCCTTGACTTCAATGGTCGGCCCGACGAAATACCCCGAGGGAGTATCCTCTCCCGTCGACGTCACCTACTGGGATGCCGATCGCCGTCGTGAGGCTAACCTCTCCGCGAGTGCCCGGGCTAAATCCCCGGACAGGTCACCCGCAGCCTCTACTAGGGCGGCATCAGGCATATAAAAATTTTGCTTGCAAGAGCAATGACGTTCTTTTATTGCATTTGGTAAGTAGTAATACCCATCTAACAGTGGTATTATCGCTCGTAAATCTGTGTAATAACAATGATACCTTAGCAACGATATTATAGAGGTCCGTAACCAAAATCACCGGATATCCGAAATGAAAATATTACCGAAACCAATATTGCAAAAGCTTTGGATATTCGTTTTGAATTTCGTTGGATAGTTTCGGATAGGGTCGGTATCTGTATGAGACCGGTTATGACAGGTTTTCTATCTACCGATCTGATAGCCTAAACATAATCCTCTCTAAAGGAAAATAATACAATGAGCACCACAATTAGCTAAATCCTTTTACAATTTCCTAAAAAAATCAATATCTGTAACGGAAACTGTCGGATAACAGACAGATTACAGATTTAATATTTTTTTATTGCAAACGGTGGTAAACGAGCAGACAGTGCACCTGATGGTAAGTGTCGCTGCCGCTCATGAAGGCTAGTGGCCTATCGAGAAGAAATCAAAAGAAGTGTGAATGCATGCAATGAGGTTCGGTGATATTAAAGGCATCACCAAAACCCACAAACCCTCAGAAAGTTGGGCATCCGGCTTTCTCGCTCACAGAACGAAGCGCAGTTAGTAACAAATTGACTCGGACGTAGATTTTCTGCTCAGTGTGGTACTACCCCGAACGGACCGGCCCGCGACTATAGACAGACAACTGCCAACAGTATGGTCCTACCCCTATTGAATCCATAACATCCCTACTCTCTAGCTCACTGAACTTAGCACAGTACCAACATTATTGCTATTCAAAGGTGTCGCAATTAGGTTAAACGAACGTTTAATCAATTAATCTGTTATTTTGTTTGATTAAAACTTGAATTATTATATAACGTCCGTTTTAAAAACATTCACTTTCACTGTACTATATTCTAATACATTAAAAGCGTCGGTGTGTTATAAGTAACTAGTTGACCCAACAGACGTTATTCTATTCAAATCTAAAAAATAATAAGAAAAAGAATTCTCTTTGAAATCGACAGCAGCGCCGCCTATCGGGTCCAATTGTGAATCTAAACCATTCTGGAATCTCCTTGAATACACCCAAAAAGTTTTATCAACATCGGTCCAACTGTTTAGGAGGAGTTCAGTGACATCACGCGTACACAAGAAATATAAAATACTAGCTGACGCAACAGACGTTGTTCTGTTCAAATAAACGCCAACTACCGGGTCCAATTGTAAATGTAAACCATTCTCGAATCTCCTTGAACCTGCACAAAAAATTTCATCAACATCGGTCCAGCCGTTTAGGAGGAGTATATTGACATACACACTACACAAGAAATGTATATGTAAAGATAAAGAAAAGACCCATTTTTCGTTATTACAAATTTATCTATACCAATAAATAAAATTGGAGTGTCTGTTTGTAATGTCAAAATAATAGGCTTTTTTCATGCTCACACGGTTATTTGCACGACTCATATGCCTAAATTAGCAATTAAAAAATTTTTGTCTGTCTGTCTGTTAGTTCCAGGTAATCTTCAAAGCGGCTGGACCGTTTTCAAAAATTCTTTCACCAATGGAAAGCTATAATATCAGGGCGTAAAATAGGCTATATTTTATCCCGGTATTCCCACGGGAACGGGAACTATGCGGGTAAAACGACTATAACCTATAACCGAAGCGAAGCGAGGGCGGGTTGCTAGTTTAAAAATAAAAACGAAGAGATTATTGAAATGACGTTGAATGATTACAATAACGAAGCAAAAAAAAACAAGCAACCCAATTACTTTTCACTAAAGGTCTTACTTGTATTAGAGTTTTTTTTTTAAATTGTCTTGTCTTAAACAATGAAGATTAACAGCATTGTTAAAAAAAAACATTTCGATTTTTACATTCGCCTTTTTATTAAGAAAGGTAATATTCGTCGTCACTCCTTACGTATCTGTGAAAGTTGTAAAAATTCGGTGACGCATCACCAGAGGAATGGGCTGAAGTGTTCTTTGGAAAACATTATCAAATCGTTGGAACGGAGAGGTCCGTTCTGAAGGAGGAAGAACGTGTATTTTTATCTGTGCCTGCCATCTTTATAATGCTAATCTTTTCATAGTATAAAATTAAATCGCTTCTTCTGCCTGTTCGCCTAGATCTTTTAAACTACCCAATAATTGTAGTGGTGACGGAGTAAGAATATAATTCACCATCATGCCCGTGGGTGTCGTAAAATACGACTAAGGGATATAATATGCATAAGACATCTACGCAAGAGAAGAAAAACTCGAAATAAAACCCTATTATGGTATTGTTTCGAGTTTTTATTCTCTTGCGTAGATATTATATCCTTTAGTCGTGTTTTTAACAGACTTCAAAAAAGGAGAAGGTTCTCAATTCGTCGGAATATTAGCGACTACTCAAAGACGTCTGGACCGATTTGCAAAATTCTTTTTTTTTTGTTTGATAGGGTATAATTCCCAGGTGGTCCCATAGTCATAAGGCCAGGATCTGATGATGGTATCCTTGAGAAATTGGTGGAATTCTTAAAATTTTATAGGCAATTTTAACGTTATTTATTAGTTTACTGTTTGTAGTAAAGTTTTTTTTTGTAAGTCGGGGTTTTTTTTTTGTTAAAAATTATACACCACGAATAAGAGAGGGGATGGTGAATTGTATTTTTACTCCATCACCATACAGACAGCATATAGGTGAAAATATCTTGGAAGATATCATAGATTCAAAATGCAGTGACAGAGAGGAAGGGAGACCGAAGAGAGGCGAGGGGGTGTCGCTAGTATAATATCATTATCATCATCACAGCTCATATACGTCCCACTGTTGGGCTCGAGCCGCCTTCACAATAGAAGGGAATCTGACCTTACTATACCACGCTGGTTTTTTTTTTTAATTGCAAGTAGTGGCAAAAGAGCAAACAGCACACCTGATGATAAGTGTTGCTGCCGCTCATGGACCTTTACAAGGCCGCTGCCTACCGCGAAGAAAGCGAAGGGAGTGTGAATGCGTGCATTGAGGCTCGGTGATACCAAAGGCACCATCAAAACCCTCCACACGCAAACAACCTCAGAAAGTTGAGCTTCCGGCTCTCTCGCTCACCGAACGAAGCACAGTAACAAATTGCTACTACTCAGACGTCGATTTTCTGCGAGAGTGTGGTACTGTCCGGACGGACCGGCCCGCGGCTGTAGACAGATAACTGTCGACAGTGTGGTCCTACCACTCCAGACTCGGGCGACAGGGTTTTATTTCGAGTTTTACTTCTCTTGCACAGATGTTATATACGTATTATATCCCTTAGTCGTCTTCTACACTATCCAGAGGTAAGACAGGGAGTGGCGAATTGTATTCTTACTCCGTCACCACACGGTATAATATAAAATAAAGTAATGGGTAGACATCTTTATTCATAAACTAGCAACCCGCCCTCGCTTCGCTTCGGTTATAGTCGTTTTACCCGCGTAGTTCCCGTTCCCGTGGGAATACCGGGATAAAATATAGCCTAGTTTACTCCCTGATATTATAGCTTTCCATTGGTGAAAGAATTTTTGAAATCGGTCCAGCCGTTTTGAAGATTACCCGGAACAAACAGACAGACAGACAGACAAAAATTTTTTAATTGCTATTTTAGGCATAGGTGTCGTGCAAATAACCGTGTAAACATGAAAAAAGCCTATTATTTTGACATTACAAACAGACACTCCAATTTTATTTATTGGTATAGATTCCGTTTTAAATCCGTTATCGTTTGCCGTAACTTATTATTATCAAACACATTACGCGATAGCAACGTATACCTTATCGTATGTAATTTTAAAGTTGTAATTGCTTTATCAATAATTGTTATGTTTATGTGCGGTTATCGATAAATTGTTTGAAATGAGTCAGACAATCGTACGGTATTTTATTTGTTTTGTTAATATTTTTATTATTTATACTAGCCGTAAACACAACTTCCTTCATATTGATATCTGTTTTTTTTTTAGGGGCACACTGATGGTCTCTGACCTTCTCCTCTATAAGACAGAGAAAGGGTTTTCTTTCTCTTGCATAAATGTAATTAACTAATTAGTGTCCGTTAATTTTACGTTTGTAAAGTCCCCCGCAACACAAGGATTATTTCCGACTACTGACGACAAGTCACTCTGCTCCAGTGGTCGGCTCAACGACGAAGGCGACGTGGGTACGGGTGGGTAATGGGCCGCGTGTGCGCTTACCATAGCCCACCCATAAAAAAAGTAAAAAGCACAAGGATTATTTCCTTACTGCAGGGTGTCGTTTTTAAATAAAAAAGCAAACTAGTATTGAAATAACAACAAGACTTATATTAGTACATGCACAATTAAAGGTTCAAATAGTATCTCCGGTTTAACTTAACCTTTCCAATTTATATGTAACTTATATGTTAAGTGATTCAGTGACTAAGTACTATCGACTTGTTTTAATAAATACACTCATTAAAATGTATTATGTGACTCACAAATTTTAATAGTATTTATTATTATTTGCCTTTAGAAAAGGTTACAGAAATAAGTCTTAATATTATTTAGTAGATGGAAACGCTTTCCCCATGAGGGGATTCATAAAGGACATATCACTTTTTACTCACTGATAGGAATCGTAAATTAAAACGAGGTATCACTTATCCGTGTGGCGACGGAGTAAGAATACAATTCACCACTCCATATCTTGCACATGGATGTCGTAAAAGACGACTAAGGGATATAATAAGCATATAACATCTATGCAAGACAAGAAAAACTCGAAACAAGACCTTATTCCAACACGTCTGACCAGCGTGGAATAGTAGTTTAATACCCCTCCCATTATGGAGGAGGCCAAAGCCAAACAGTGAGACATATATAGGCTGATAATGATCACTTATTTACAATCTGTAAATAAATGGTCGTAAAAACTGACTGGGATCGCCAAAGGAGTTGGTAGCATGGCTTTTTTATCGTTTCTCCTCATTACACCAGTGCGTTCCGAATACCAAGCGTAGTAAGCTCTGTATTATCCTCACATGGGGAAGTGTAAGTCCAGTGATACAAGAGAAACTCATTTACGTCCCATAGCTTAGCTTCAGCATTCTCCACTCGCATTCACCAACTATACCATGCTTATCAAACAGGTTGATAGAGGGTTTAAATCGAGTTTTTCTTCTCTTATAAGAGTAATATAATAAAATCACGCGAAGATACCAAACATAAAACCTTGAATTAAAAATTACAATAGTAGAATAATGACGAAATCTCTATAAAACATAGTATAATAGATAAAAACTTAAATGTTAGCTGCGACGAGCGACGTTCTCAAGGAAATAACTTTCGATATCACTTCATTTAAATGGCGTAACGTTTGATTTAATTAAATCAATGAAATAAATGTTTTGTAACTGTACTTTGAACGAAAAAGAAGGTTTCAAAGGTTAAATAGGGAACGGCTACAGTTGATTGATAAGCTTAATTTTTATGTAAATGAGTTAGAAAACAAAACCAAAAATCATAAAACTGATGTTCATGACTTCCAAACATATATCAATTGTCTCCAAGAAAAATTGGAAGTTATGACCACTAAATATTCTAATTCAGAAAAACTGGTTAGGGAGTATATGTCATCAATGAATAAATTAGTATTAGATAAATGCAATAAAGAACCTATTAATAATCATTTGAGCTTAGAACAGTTCTCTAATTTATATGTCTCGAGAACCAAACCATCTATTGTTAGCTTGCAAACTATGTCTTCTACTGACAGTTCCCTGCCGTCAGCCGCTGATCCAATTACACCCCTACCTAATGCTAAATTACTAAATGTGAGAGGTAAAAATACAATTGTCATGTTCAGCGATGAAATTGGCAAAAATATGGGCATTTTTTTGTCAGATAAGGGACATTCAATTGTCAATAACTGTTGGCCGGGGTTGTCTTATCATAACATTATGCAAAGAATATTTAATTATAATTTTAGTCCTGGTAGTACATTGTTAATCTTTGTAGGTAAAAAAGAAAATGTGAGCAAGAAGCAATTATTACAATACAATAATAGACTTTGTAATTTATTAAATGTAGACAAAATTGTTATGTTCACATTTCCTTACAGGACATGCTTGACACAGATGGAAAATGAATCCATCTATAGATTAAATCTAGCTTTACATGACATCAAAACTAAAACAAATTATATTTTAGAAAATAAAATGCATGTTATTGACATTAACAGTTATGTTAATATGAAATATTTTTTGACAAAAGATAATTGTTATCTTTCTAATCATCTTAAGAAATCTATAGCAAATTCGCTATCTTATTTTATTTTTACATCAGCCAAGAATTTGGCTAAAAATATTGCTCTTATTGAGCAATCTAATGTTGACATAAATAATTTAAATTGTAACATTTCCAATGATGGAAATAATGACATTCATTTAAATTATACAATAAGACAATAGAGACTTCCTCTTGCTTTAAAAACAATCTTAGTAATAAGTTTAATGTAATCAACCTAGTACACCAAAATATTCAGGGCATGTTAGGTAAAGATTTGGAGATTGAATTGTTTTTGAACGGTTGCCAGATAGATTTTCTCTGCATTACTGAACACTGGCTTAAAACTAACTAATTGATGTTCAATTTTCCTAATCACCAGGTTGCTAGCTCGTTCAACAGAATGAATATAAAACGAGGTGGCTCATTGATAATCTTAAACAATATGATTAAATATAAAGAAAGAAAAGATATTGTGAGACTTTCTGTTGAACGTGTTATTGAAATTGCCTGTATTGAGTCTGAGCAGCTCATAGTTGTGTGCGTATACAGACCCCCATGTTCTCCATATGAAGATTTTGAGAGAGGCATGGAGGATGTTCTATTTAAAATCTCCACCTCAAATAAAACAATAGCTATATGTAGGGATTTTAACATAAATTTATTAGAAAATAGTAGTATAACAAGTAAATTTATGAATTTAATGAAATCTTATAATTTGTATAATGCTTTCTTGGAACCTACTAGGATAACCGCTGGAAGTGCAACTTGTATAGATAATATTTTCCTAAATGTTAAACCTATTAGTAAATCTATTTTAAATAAATTAGGATCAGATCATTGTGGACAACTTGTTGTACTTCCTAGAACTAATAGGGTTCAACATGAACGTATTACCTTTGTTCCTGTCAATGTAAGCCGCTTAGAGCATTTTAAATACAATATGAGTTTGAAAGTGCCACAATTACCTTTTCATGAAAACCCCAATGAATTATATACGTCCCTATTCCACATAATTGATGATGAGTTTCATAAAATATTTAAACCCAAAACTGTATTGTCAGGAGTACCTGCTGGTTTTAGTGAATGGGCTACTTATGGTATCTATAAGAGTAGACAAAGGTTATATGATCTTTATCATGAAAAATCTTATAACCATAATCCAGTATTTTTGGAATATGTAAAAAATTATTCCAAAATATTCAAACGTGCCTGTTCATGTGCTAAATCTATTTATCTCAAGAATAAAATCAAACAAGCTAGTAATGTAATTAAAATGACTTGGAAAGTGATAAATAGTGAAACCGGTAGGAATGCTGTACGGAAGAAGGTCTTTAACTTAAAAATTGGTGATAAAAATGTATGTGCGGACAATGACGTTGCAACAGAATTTGAAAATTATTTCACTAATATACCTATATTAACCACTAGATCGTTGACATCGTCTCCTATGTTAGCAGAATCGCTGCTCAAACAATGTACTGCAAAATGCGGCACAGCCTTTAAATTTTCAGATGTAAGCTCGAAGGTTATCATTAGCACTTTCAGAAATCTTAATATTAAGAAGACTGCTGATTCGTGGGGTTTGTCTGTTAAGTCAATTAACTCCATAATTGATATTATTGCTCCCCATTTGGCATCTGTGTTTAATGGTTGTGCTGCTCGAGGTGTATTTCCTGAACTCATGAAAATTAGTAGAGTGATTCCTTTGTTCAAAGCGGGAAGTATGTCAGATATTAATAACTTTCGGCCTATTTCTATACTACCTACACTCAGTAAAGTTTTTGAAAAAATTATTCTTAACCAAATGCTGAGCCATTTTAATAAGCATGGCATCTTTCACAAAAATCAGTTTGGCTTTACCAAGAATCGCTCTACTACTGATGCGGGTGTAGAATTATTAAAATATATCTTTGAAGCCTGGGAGAAATCGCACGATGCTTTGGATATATTTTGCGATTTATCCAAGGCGTTTGATTGTGTACACCACGAAACCCTCATTAAGAAATTACATCACTATGGGATCAGGAATAAAGCTCTCGAACTTTTAACGTCTTATTTGTGTAACAGAATTCAGAGGGTTGACGTAAATGGTGTGCAATCATCTGGCTCTGTTATAGAAATGGGCGTGCCGCAAGGATCCATTTTGGGGCCATTTCTGTTCCTTGTTTACATTAATGACTTGCCCTATTATATAGGGGACAATCAAGACATTGTGTTGTTTGCGGATGATACCTCTTTGTTATTTAAAATCAAACGACAAATGCTTAGTTATGACGATGTGAACAACGCACTGTCTAACGTTGTTTATTGGTTCAATATAAACAATCTTGTTCTTAATGAGAAGAAAACTAAATGTATTAAATTTACCAAACCTAATGTGAGACAAGTGGAAACCAATGTTCAAATGAATGGTGTGGCCCTAGACCTAGTGGAGTCCACGGTTTTTTTAGGTATCACCATAGATGCGAAACTCCAGTGGGGGCCTCACATTGAAACATTGAAAAATTATCAAATAGACTTAGCTCAGCGGCTTATGCTGTAAAGAAAATTCGAATGTTAACTGACATTGAAACGGCTAGAATAGTTTATTTCTCTTATTTTCACAGCCTTATGTCATATGGCATACTACTTTGGGGATGCTCCGCGGATTTGAATACCATCTTTGTTCTCCAAAAACGGGCTGTCCGCGCTATTTATAATCTAGGCCCAAGAGCTTCACTTCGGGAAAAGTTCAGAGAGATAAACATTCTAACTGTTGTATCACAATTCATATTCGAAAATCTTATGTATGTAAAAAAGAATTTTGAAAAATTTGAAGAGTACAGTAACATTCATCACGTAAACACTAGGAATAAGGATAATCTAGTAATTCATACTACTCGTCTACAAAGAATTAGTAGGTCTTTCATGGGGCAATGTATACGTTTTTACAATAAACTACCTAAAAATGTCCGAGGCATGCCAATTAACATGTTTAAAAAAGCTATTAAGAGTAGACTTTGTAGCAAAGGCTATTACAAAATTTCGGATTATTTAGATGATAATACAGAGTGGTTATGAGCAGCCCCTCATTCAGCAATTAATGTTATTGTAATTGTTTTAAGGTAATAAATAGCTTTAAGGTATTCCTAACTTGTAATATTTATAACTTATTTTATTTTTATTTTTTTTTTCTCTTACTCTTGTGATTGTACAGCGTAGCGTGTTTTGTCTGTCGAATTTTGGTTTTGATCTCTTTGCATACCTACTATAGTTCATAGTTTATTTTATACTAGTAGTTTTTTTTATATAGTAGTAGTTGTAGTTCGTTTTGTATTTTTATTTATGGTTTGGTCATGCTCATTGAATAAGGTTCTGCTTGCGGTAGCTATGTGGGGCGGGTCGCTCCCTTCCCTCTAATATGGTTGAGGAGAGTGATGGCTGCTCTAGTAGTTAACTCGTGATCGGGTGCTGCTTGTGGGATCTGGTCCAGCCATATTTTCTTCCTTTCTTTATGCTTTAATTATTTTTTTGTCTTGTACTACATCTTGAAAATTTATACATATATACAATTTCGAAGGGCATCACACTGGAGCTAATACCATATATGTTGTACGAAGCATAATATTATGTATATTTTAAGGATTAAGAAAAAAATGACTGCCCGCTGAGTTTCTTGGATCTTCTCAGTTTGTGGCCGCGTTCCGATCCGGTGGTAGATTGTTGTATTGTATTCAAACGTGTAATTTGACAATATGTAAGTGCCCATAGGGCCCTATGCAGAATAAATGATTTGATTTGATTCATACCATAGTAATAAACGGTGTTGTGACGGAGTAAGAATACAATTCACCACTCCCTCTCTTGCCCGTGGATATCGTAAGAGAAGATTAAGGGATTGAATATGTATATAACATCTATGCAAAAAAGTAACATATGAAATGAGACCCTACTCCAACACGTCTTACCAGCGTGGTATAACTAGGTCAATTTCTCTCCTATTTTCGAGGATGCTTGAGGCCAACAGTGGGACGTATATGAGCTAAAATGAGACATATAAAAAGTGACTATACGTCTAGTTTTCAAGCTGTTAATCCTGATGTCTTCATCTTAGAATAATAAAGTATAGAAAGTAGTGTCGGTACTCCGAACGATCGAAACATGAAAATAAAAATACTACATGCGCGCAGACGATTACACGTATTCACGCACATCACTATACAAATTAGGAATCAAATTTTGTTTTTATTAACATTGATCATCGAAATACTTTTAAAAGTAATGTTATAAACCTTTTTATGTCTTTCAATTAATGTGTTGTGACACCATTTACGGTTCCGGCGTAAGCTCCATTAGGCTCCAATTAAAATGCTTCACTTTTTGTGCGCGAACTTACCTTTTATACGTTATTATTCTAAGGTCCCCATATATATTTTTTTTAAATTCAACTCATACGTCCCACGTTTGGGCTTGAGTCTCCTCCACAATAGAAGGAACATTGACCTACTGTAACACGTTGGTCAGACGTATAGGTATAGGGTTTTATCTCGAGCTTTCCATTTCTTGCATAAATGTTATGATGTGAAATATTTTATTAATTTGTTTCATCACATTTTCTTTCTTTAGTTATATTTTACATACACTAATTATCGTATTAATACTTCAAAGTAAATGCATTACGTATCACTCAGTCTTTGAGGACAAAGAAAATGAATAATTTGATCATCAAACTTCACGGTTTAACGTCACATCCTTTTGATCAAAATTTATATGATAATCGATTGAACCTAACTAGGAAGCGGAAACGTCGCCATTACTAATTGATATTGCGAACACGCCGTATATAATATGTAGGCATACAAACATTAAAATGTAACAGCTATATACACATAATATAGATAATAGTTTCGATTGATTCTACACTTTACTGCACAAGATAGGAGTGGTTAAGATACTGACGTCTGACGTCACGGGTTCGATTCCCAAGCAGGATTATACTTTGGCTCATCACATCTCGGCTCATATATGTCTCACTGTTGGGCTTCTTTGTTTTCTTTTTTTTTTGGGGTGGGTCGCGGTCGGCGCACTTCTCGCACCACTCCGTCCGGGGCGACAGAGGGGCGTAAGCACGCACACCCGCAACCCACCCGAACACCACGTCGCCTTCGTCGTTGGGCCGACCACCGGAGCAGGGTTACTTGTCATCAGTGGTCGGCCCGACGGAATACCCCCTATTTGGGGTAACATTATTGGGCACGAGCCTCATCTACAATAGGAGGAGAAATTGACCTTACTATATCATGCTGGTCAGACATGTTGTTATTTAGATTTTGTTTCGAGTTTTGCTTCCCTTACATAGATGTATACGTATTATAACCCTTAGTCGTCTTTTACGACATCCAGGAAAGATAGGGAGTGGTGAATTGTACTCTTATTCCGTCACCACACGGAATATATACCTATACTTAATACAACACACACACTTTGTGCAATTCACAAATTGTTGCAACTGCAAACGGCTGCTGGTGATCCGAAGAAGTCAAATTAAAGCTTCGCTTACATATTATCAAATTTACACATCGTTTGAATAATATAATAATTTACCACTGGATCGGAACGCGGCCACGAGCTGAGAAAAACCGGCAAGAAACTCAACGGGCTGTCTTTTTTCTTTAACTTTTAAATACCTAGTATTATATTTAAAAGGCGACTAAGAGCCCTAGATTGACCCGGACCAACTCCATCTGGTACCATTTGGGTCAACGATTACATTCCCAAGGAGGGTTGACGTCAGGCAGGCGGCCGGTCATAAAAGTCATTGCCGAAACTTTTTGCAATATGTCAAAACAAAAGTAATTGGGATAAGAGCAAGCTGATGATGATGATGACCTAGTATTTATACAACATATACTTATTAGTTCCAGTGTGATGCCCTTCGAAATAGGATACACATTTTTTTTTACAATATTTCATCATCATTATCATCATCAGCTCATATACGTCCCACTATTGGGCTCGAGCCTCCACCACAATAGGAGGGAAATTGAACTTACTTATACCATGCTGGTCAGACAGTTTGGTATAGGGTTTTATTTCGAGTTTACCTTCTCTTATACGTGTATTATATCCCTTAGTCGTCTTTTACGGCACCCACTAGCAAGAGAGGGAGTGGTGAATTGTATTCTCACTCCGTCACCACACGGAAAATTACAGTACTAATAAAAAAAGAAAGAAAATATGTCTGGACCGGATCCCACAAGCAACACATGATCACGAGTTAACTACTAGAGCAACCATCACTCCCGTAAAGTACTCGTAATATTGTTAACCTGACCAGGCCGTTAGCGTATTCATGATACTTAGTACAAAGATAAACTTAACAAAACAGTTTTATTTTTGTATCTTGAACAGTGTTGAACCTTGAAATATAATGTTTATTCAATAAGCGCCATCGTTCAACAGTATTTAAATTTATAAGTGGCCATTTTGAATTCATCTACGTTGGATTTCTATATGTATACTGTGTGACATTTCATTTCGTATTCCTTAGCTATTAATTCTTCTTTTCAGAATAATATCTGCTTGACCGAGCTTTGCTCGGTATAATTTTTTTTTCGTAAATTTTACTTTTGCCCAACTTATTTAGATATATATATACATATATGTATATAATAAAAAATGATGAAATAATGAAGAAAATATCAAAAATTACAACAGAATAATAATAACACCGAGATTCGATCTCGCGCTGTTTGAATGCGACTGGACAACTTCCCAACTGAGCTATTGTCACTCTTGACGGCGACGGCTAAATTTAAATTCCTATTCTATTGACATTTTATGTCGTTGTACTGATTAGCTAAAAACACCGACAAAACAACATTTTCTATAAGTAAAACCTAGCTAGAACGATCGAAACCTCTGGTATGCTAAATTTCATGAAAATCGTTATAACCCTTTCAGAGATTTAAGGATATAAGATATACATCACATAGTTGTGGCTCATCTACAATTGCAGTAAAATTACTTTCTATTCCACAATAACCATCATCATCTTATCTCAGCCCATATACTTCCCGATGTAGGCCACGGGCCTCCTCCATTATGGGAAGGAAAATTTATTCACTATACCATAAATGCATATTATAATACTTAATCGTCCTTTACGACACCCACGGGAAAGAGAGGGAATGGTGAATTGTATTCTTACTCCGTCAACACAGAAAATCGCCAAATGTACGGCAACATTAGCAGTTTTTTACCTACGTTACTAATTTGAATAATTAATTCAAATTTACAGTTAATTCAATGTAATATTAAAAATAAAACAATAACCATCACAAGACTGTGAGCACTTATTATATAGATTTGACCCACAATTATAGTTAAAGATGATTTTAGACTACACACAAAAAAAAATAATAACAGTAAGACCAAAATAAGTTTTAAGAATCAATAATAATTAAGCACCATGCCCCCTGAGTTTTCTTGCCAGATGTTACTGAGTGTGGCCGCGTGCCGATCCGGTGTTAGTATATTAAATTTGTTAGGTTTAAATTAATAAATTGTCATAATATAATAATTAGTAAATTACTACAAATTTAACGTTTAATCATTATTGGCAAAAACAATTGTCTTTTTCATAAATTTTTTATTTTGCCTTTGGATTGGCATGCTTTTCAGGATTTGGCATGACATGAAATGTGGATCAAAATTGAATAATTAATGCTGTAGCTGGTAGATATAAATATCTGTAATAACGACAACTTGTTGGACGTAAGACATCTCAGTACACCCGTGAACATGAACGATGTGTCGGTCGATCAGAAATCAAGTAGAAACGCAATAAAACCCCAAAAAAAAAATGTTTTATTTATGACTAGCAACCCGCCCTCACTTAGATTTGGTTTCAGTCACCTTACTCGCATAGTTTCCCTTCCCGTGGGAATACCGGGATAAAATTTAGCCTATGTTAATCAGAGATAATGTAGCATTCTAATGGTGAAAGATCTTTACGACGCCCAGCAGTTTTTGAATTTATTCGTAACAAACATACAAAAATACGTTTCCTCTTTATAATATTAGTGTAGATGATACTCGCGTAAACATCAGAAATCATTAAACTCCTATTATCACAAATTACCCGCATAAAAAACTAATAAAGGGTTTTTATAATCTGTGGTGTACCGTTTAATTTATTCGCGTCAGACTATTAAGATAAAGAAGACATATATTACAATGCAGACGGCTAGCTGTATCGTACATCGAACTTTGAAGCGAACTACGTACGTATCTCCTTATCCTGTGATTATACAGTATTATTTACAATAAATCATCGTCACCCTTGCTTTACCGGCCATAAAGGACTTTGGCATCGTCACTCCGTCTGTTGACATTAAGCCTTTAGGTAAGATAAAATAAAATGGCATTCATTTCGTCATTTCGGCATACACGTCCCACTGTCGGCCTCGAAACCACCTCCACAATAGGAGGGAAATTAGTCTACTATACCACGCTTCATCATCATCATTTGAACTCATATACGAACCACTGTTGGGCTCGAGCCTCTTCCACAATAGAAGTGAAATAGACCTTATTATACCATGCTGATCAGACAGGTTGCTATAGGGTTTTATTTAGAGTTTTTCTTCTCTGCGTAGATGTTATATGCGAATTATATCCCTTAATCTTCTTTTACGACACCCACGGTTTTGATAAAAGTTTTATGACCGGCCGCCTGCCCGATGTTCATTTTCCTTGGGAACATTTTCTGTAAGGCTCAGGTAAAAGTAAAGCTCTTAGTCGTCTTTTACGACACCGAAGAGGAATGTTCAGGGTTGGTTTTATTCTTAGCAGCCATCAAGCATAATTATAACACTGAAATCGAGCTATCTGCCAAGCGAAGCAATTATGGCATATTCTCCATTGGGAAGGCCTATGTCCGTGAAAGTTGATGAACTGATGAAATGACGAATATAAATACACATATAAAAAAAATTAAAATAGAACAGAACAAACCGGTTACATTTGTCTCTTGCATAAGGAAAATAGCATGGAAATAGATATTTTTAGAATTGGATTTAAAATATTTTTTCCTTATTTATGTGTATAAAATAAAGACACGACAAAAAAGGAGAATACATCAAGTTTTTAACATCAAAATGTTTTTATAACCTGTTTTGATTTAATTATTTTTGTATGTATATATAACTTCCAAGATATGTAAGATTACTTCGAATTATTATTAGAGCATTTATTATTAAACAAGTTACTATTAAACAAACATTTATTAGTAAACAAGCAACATCCGTGTGGTGACGGAGTAAGAATACAATTCACCACTCCCTATCTTGCCCGTGGATGTCGTAAAATACGACTACGGGATATAATATGCACATAACATCTGTACAAGAGAGGGCAAACTCGAAATGAAACTCTATACCAACATGTCTGACCAGCATGGTACAGTAGGTCTATTTCCTTCTTATTGTGGAGAAGGCTCGAGCCCAGCAGTGGGACGTATTTGGGCTGCGACGATGATGACTCAGACTACGGCAATCATTTTTGGATTACACGAATTGTCTTGCGTATGGATCGAATCAACAACACTCGGACTTATATTGCACTGTCACCTGTGTAATAAGATTGCAATTACAATCAGTTGGTAATTTATATTCTCATTCAAACATTTATTTGCATCGTGGGCGTTATTTAAATCAAATAGAAGTACTTTTTAGGCCCAATGTAGAAGATTGAAATGTGTACACAGCGAATCTGCCATCATTCATACACCCACGCGCCGTGAATACCAGACAGCGAACCTGGCCTAGTTACGCTTGAAGATTGATTACCTCATAATGTGAAAATATATTTACTTTTCGCACCCTATTCTGGGCTTCATAAGGTTATTTTGAGTTATAATTTTAATTGCTGTACTGTTAATGACTTAGTTGTTAAATGCTAACTCCCTAGACAATTTAATACCTAATTTTGCCGTAAGTGTCCTAAATCGACGCAGAGAAATTCCTAGGAAAGATACACGGTGCTTTGAAAGGCTTTACATGGGGATATGAATCCAACACGCAGAGGCCTTTGGAGAACTTTACTCTAAAAATGGGATGGAACGTCTACCGATGACACTCCACGTCTGCACATAACACTCGTGGTCTGCCAACGGTAGGTGTAAAACTATAGAGTGATAATGGTACCTAATATTTGATTATGGGTTTGGAGATTCGATGGACTGGTTTAACTAAAAATATTAATTTTTCACTTGTCATCTGTCTTCCATCCCTTGTCTTGTATTGAGCGGTAGCAGACGATGACTGGAACTCACTGAATGGGACCCCTAAACGGTCGCCATAGACAAGCATGCTATACAGGCAACATTCGTGTAAGTGGCTAGGCGTCGAGCGGTGCGCTAGTTTTACCAACGCAAGTCCCTGATAAACGGAGACTCGCAGTGGTTTCACCCCGAAATTTTGCCCTTCAAAATGACACCTCCACTCTCGAGGATATAGCTCTGGCCAACCCTCTCTGACTAGCTGTTTAATGCAAGACAGAGTTGAGAATCCTGCGGGCATTCTTCAGTTTCCACACCAACTAGCCAATAAAGGCGAGCTGGATTCGAGATCCTGGCCCACTCTCTGGGGCATTCAGGATCGAAGCATCGCAATTCCCATCCAGCACGCCACAAGAGCTGCCCTGCGGCAATTATCTTTATTTCAACTTAGACAAAATGCATTTTTTTAATATAATTGCATACAAAACCTTCGGTTTCCCTAAGGATTGTAGCCAGGCCACAGAGACTATATTAAATCTACATTCGGACCATGTAGAGCCCTGTAAAATCTGCTATGCAGCTCCTTACTGTGCCATATATTCTAGCGGTCGCCGATGTCTAGTACTTCAGGACGACGCCAGTTCTCTTTAGCCGACCGAAGCGGGGTGTAATGGCTATCTACCGTCACTATATCATGATGCACACCACCCGTCACCCAAAGAAACGCTTCCGCAACAATCGTCTCTATCGATGTTGTTATCTGCTTCGTTAATGTTCAAAGTAATTATTATTAGTAAGTGCACTATTCTACATAATAAATGATTTGATTTGAAATCTATCCCGTCGAGAATCACAGAATTTAATACACCAGTACCGACATTCCGTATCAAGAACATAAAACTACTTTACGGATTTTATCGCGTTTGTATTTGATTTCTGATTGCCCGACGTTTCGAACATTTTGCAGCGTTCATGGTCACGGGCGGACTAAGGTGTCTCTCGTCCTACAAGTCATCGTTATTGCAGAAAATTTATAATTACCCGATACAAAAAATAGTTATTAAATATTGACCCACATTTTGATACAAATTCATTGCCAGTGTAAGAAGAAAATGATTCTATATGAAAAAATTATATTAATTATATAGTTAGTAATTATTTAACATTAAAATTAATAGTAATTATATTTGAAAACCCTAACAATCTAGTATACTACCACCGGATCGGAACACGGCCACACTGAGATAGATCCGGCAAGAAAACTCAGGTGACATGATGCTAAATTAATATTAATTTTGAAGGCGGCTTACTTTATGTTACTAAGAGGATTTTTAATTTTTAAAATTATCTATATATTTAAAAATTAAAACCTCTAGGTATACTACAGGTTATGCCGTCACGTCTTCGAGCAGACCAGACGGCTAGGTGCAACCGCTCTAAATAAACTTGCATGCAAGTCATCAATACACGTCAAACAAACACGAAATGACTAAGTTATCAAAAAATGCATCGTTATCAAATAAATGTCTATGTAAATATTTAAATAAACAGCAATGAACGACGTATTAAATATTTTTATGCTTTCTAGATGTTTCCTGGGTTGAGAGATATAGGATTGTTTTTATATTAGTCTATTGTTAGTTAGAAGATGACGTCTCTCTCTCACTTTTTAAATAAAACAACTTTATGGATTTTATCGCATTTGTATTTTATTTTTGATTACCCGACGTTTCGAACACTTTACAGCGTTCATGGTCACGAGTGGACTAAAGTGTTCGAAACGTCAGGTAATCATAAGTCAAATACAAACGCGATAAAATCCATAGTTTTATTTAAAATGCATAATACTCGCGTAAACATCAGAAATCATTATTGTTTCCCTATTAGTCGTAGTAGTTAGGGAATAGTGCGACACGCACAGAATCAGCCTGACCGGTTGAGGAGCGACGCTCCGGAGGTCGTCGGGTAGGGACAGTACCCCAAGGGGTATACCGTTGGATTGGACTCGGTAGGAGTGGTCGGTCTAATGGCAAATGGTGTGTTGTGGAGCTACGCACCGCCCTTTCGTGGTTTCGGACGAAATGGTCACCATGTTTTTGGGTTAGTTATGGTCAGTAACCATAGTCAGGTACTATACGGCAGAATATTAGTTTGCATGACATCCTTTGTTTCAAGAACGGTTTGGGCGTAGTATGAACTGACCATTAAATTGAAAAAGGGGATCACCACAATTTTTTTAAGCTTTTAAAGAGATTGCGTATCAAAAAATAATAAACAACTGACATAGACAAATAAATATATCTTTCATAGATTACATTATGTTTGTATGTATAATGTATTGTAAATACAAGGGTATCTATACAATCTACAGATATCTCATGACGTCACACTGATTGCGAATCCATGATTGATTAAGCAAATACATATTTGTATCTATTTATAACATATCACTACAGAGAATATTTAACAGGAAAAATATTAAAAACCTCCAGATTATAGTTGTCACAAAATAATAAAGAGGCCCGTTTTGACATTTGGTCTTACCGATGTAATTAGTGATGAACCATACGACTTGGTACTCGTTACTCACGATAAATCGATTCAAGTTTGCATGAGTATATAATCGATTTGAATATATATTGTAAAGTGCATTGGATTAAAGTTCTGATTTGAAAATTTTACTTAAACTGTAATATTGTAGGTATTTTGAAATGATACAATGTTACGAATGGTAATTTTTCTATCGTTTAATATTTTTGTTACAATAACATTCACTTCATCACAAAAATATCGAGAAGAAGTGCATCTTCAGTCAATCATTTTCTTAAGATGATGAGCCAAAATCTATCGTCACCCATATATGTATATATATTATTTTATTTTCATATTGTCAATATTGACGTCTCGAATTTTCATTAAAAATCACTACACAGCTGGTGAAATTTTGTAATTAGTTGGTCTAAATACTGGTATTAAAATAAATAACACCGGCCAAGTACGAGTCCGGCTTAAAAAATATATCTTGATCGATTTATTTTTCCTTAACCGATTATTAATAGTCTGTGGAGCACTTAGCCCAATGGGCGGTACCCATCAATGAAAAATGTAATTACCTTCAAAACATTTCGATCGGACGTTTTTATTGTTTACGTAGCGGCGGCGCGTGAAGCGGCACGTATCATCGCACGCGTAAACACAGACATATAGCAATATGCGATGTTGTTTATAGAGACGCGAGGCGGAAAGAGTGGCGATGCCCGCCGCTGCGCCCGCGTCGTATTCTTAAGCGTGTAGCGGAGCATGCGGCGAGCATCGCTGCGGCGCACGCGGGGTTCTCAGTTAATCCGACCCAAACTTCTCATGTTCCGCTATTATAAACACTGGGCCACTCTTTATATTAAATAACTCACTTTTTAAAATACAATTTTCTTCTAAAAAGTCTATCATATCATACTCCGTTGCGACGGTAACTACGTCTGTGTTGCACGATTAGCAAATGAGACTGGCAGAAGGTTCCGCCACAGGCATCGCTTCATCGAGAATCGCCGCTGCGTGCGCCGCCGCTATAAACGCCGCGTGAGACGTGACGATGCCATCCGCGGGCTCGGCCGTAGAACACGCTCCATTTCAAGCAAACGCGTGTAAAATCGCTTCTCCGTAAACGCACTCATCCAACGCCCTACATTTGAATTTAGTGCGGGCCGCGCAGCCTATCGCGACGCGCCGCGTCTCCATAAATGAGGCCTAAGAATATAATTCGATGTCCCCTTTTTCTACACGTAGGTGTCGAAAGAAATAACTAGGGTATATAAATATCATTTATGTAAGAGAAAAAAATCTCGAAATAAATCCAACGCGTTTGACCATTTGGTATAGGACAATGGTTCCCAACCAGTGGTCCGTGAACCAGCAGTGGTCCGCAGAAGCTAAAATATGGTCCACGAACATTGATGTAATAAATTAACGGTAAGGGATTTTTGTTACATCAATGTCCACGAATGATTTTATATTTAGCGCCGGTAAGCCGTTGGTGGCAGTGCAGTAAGAAGAGTGGTGAGATGCAAGCTCAAAAATCATATTAATACAAAATAAGTTTATCTTAAAAATATTATTATTCCTTCTCATGTAATTTCCTATTGAGTTTTTAATTAAAGTTTCAGTTTGATTATTACAGTTTATTTTTATTATATCTACATAGTGGTCCCTGCTAATAAGAATAATACAAAAGTGGTCCCTGACCAAAAAAAGATTGGGAGCCCCTGGTATAGGAGGTCAATTTCCCTTTCATCGTGGAGGAGGCTCGAGCACAATTGTAGGACATATTTCAACATTCATATCCCAATGGCTTGGGGCCAACACGATACTAATGTTCTTCTTAGGAGCATATTGCAAAAACATTGGCCATATGACCGGCCGTCTGCCTGATATCAACTCTCCTTTGGAATGTCACTGTTGACCAGACGGCATCAGATGCAGTTAACCAAGGTCTATGTTGTCTTAGTCGTCTTTCAAGACTTTCGGAAACAAGTTATTATTGGTATCCGCCATTTATACATTCATATCATATAGGACTGCATAAATAGGAACTTTACAAAATACGAGCTATTTTTGCCAGTGTCGAGTTATAATTTTCTTTTCAAATTATCAGTTTCTTCATGTTAGTAATAGTCCGTCAGTAAGTCAAATTGTCGCCTTTAACAGTGCAATGGCGACTGTTAAGGGTATCTTCTGAGAATTTTAGTGGAAACAAAAAGGTATAATATGTAGCAGTTTTATCTCAAATTCACTAAACCTCAGCAGTTCTGTCGCTATATATTACATAAAATGCCATCAAAATTATTTAATATAACACGTTAATACACTAAGATATTGAATATAATACAAGAACATCACATGACACTTCCAGATGCCCGCCAAAAACCCCCGAAACTGAAGTCTAACTAATAATTAATAAAACGAATGTTATTTGCTCGTTAACCTTTCACGCTTAAATCATTAAACCGAGTTTAAAAATTCAACAATGGATAGCTTCATTATCAGCGAGTAACATAGGTTATATTTTATCCGTGTTTTGCCCCGGGAATAGGAACTACGCAGTTAAATTGCGGGAATTTGATCGATTTTATAAATTCATCAATGAAATGCCATTTTATCAGCGACAAACAAGGATATATTTTATATATCCATATTCCTATAGGCACTGAAACTGGCCGGGTGAAGCGTGGCAATAAAGGAAAAAAAAAGGAAAAACGCGCGTAACAATTACACGTAAAACTTTTTTGACATAATGACCGTTTTTCTTTTATGGCGGGTGGGTTGCGGTCGGCGCGCTCCTCGCACCATTCCGCCCGGGGCGACAGAGGGGCGTAAGCACGCACACCCGCAACCCACCCACGTGCACGTCGTCTTCGTCGTTGGGCCGACCACCGGAGTAGGGTTACTTGTCATCAGTGGTCGGCCTGACGGAATACCCCCTATTTGGGGTACCCTCCCATCGACTGACGGCCCCCCCTCGGGGAGGACGTCGGTCTTTCCTCACGCGGTCGGCCTCTCGGCGGGTGACGGACCAATTCCCCGGTCACGTCACCCGCGGCCTAGGCTATGGCGATAGTCGGCAGCGTCAGGTCGGCACCGATGATTGCGACGAGTTCACGGCGCTGCGCTGCCCAAGCGGCACAGACCTCGAGCATATGCTGCGCCGTGTCCTCGTCGCAATCGCAGTGGTGGCAGGACGGTGTACTCTCCCTCCTAACGACCTTGTGCAGGTATTTGGCGAAGCACCCATGCCCCATCAATACCTGCACTAGTCGGAAGGAGAGCACCCCGTGCCGCCTTTCCAACCACTGCATCAGCACCGGCCGAAAGGCCTCCACGATTCGCACCCCGAACCGAGGCCTCTCCAGCCGGACTGCCCAACGGGCAATGACGTCTCGGCGGGCGTTGACGCGCCAGGCGGTGAGCTCCCTCAAAGAGACCACACCGCCCCCCCGCTCGCATCCCCGTCACCCGCCGATACAATCCGGCGAGCATTTCCGCTTCCAGGTTCCACGGGGAGTCCGCGGGTGGATTTTCCGCGCATGCGCGCCACCGCCACCTCCATCTCGAGTTCCGTGATGGGCGGAACACTGACATAATGACCGATGATGATAAATTTAAAAACATAACAACAGGAAAAGCATGGTTCCAAATTTAAAATATCAAAGACGCCATTTTACAAACGCCAAAATTACAAGAAACTACAATTATTATTATAACATTAATGTATAATGTTTGATTAAAAATATAAAGTAATAAATAATAAAATATATAATATATAAAATAAATAATAAATAATAAATAATAAATAATAAATAAACTTTATTATAGAATTATTTGAATTACTAATACAAGAGCACTGTACATTATTTTAATATAAGTCAATTCCGTTCGAAGAAAGATCTGAGTTACTCTTAGTCGCGGCTAAAGAAGTTTTACTTCGAAAATATTATTATTAGTCACGATTAGATTTTGTAATATAGTTAATTTTATTATTTACAAAATTATCCAACTAAATCATTATAGGGAAGATTTTATGGGACCATAATACAGTATTATATCTTTCAAGCGCCAATAAACAATATGAGCAGGTGTCTACTTACAGTACATATTAAGGAAATAATAAAATTTATGACGTCATAAACATGACGTCTTAAACGTGACGTCATATATGCAATCTCATAACTACCCATGTTAGATTTTGACTAACAGTTCATTTCCCTTTTATGTTTTTTTTTTATTGCTTACGGTGACAAACGAGCAAACAGTACACCTGATAGTAAGTCCCGCTGCCGCTGATGGACCAGGCTGCTGCCTACAGTGACGAAAGTGAAGAGGGAGTGTGAAGGCATGCAATGAGTTTCAGTGATACTAAAGCTGTCATCAAAACCTACCACACGCAAACACACACAGAAAGGTGGGCTTCCGGATCTCTCGCTCACCGAACGAAGCGCAGTAACAAATTGCTACTATTAGGACGTCGATTTTCTGCAAAAGCGGGATACTACCCCGGACGGACCGGCCTGAGGTTGCAGACAGAAAACTGTCAACAGCGTGATCCTACCACTATAAAATTGTGGTAAAGGAGTAAAAATACAATTCAAAACCCGCTTCCTTTCTTTTGTCTGTCGTAAATGACTTTGGCAACTTTAAATATGTAGTTAGTGTGCTGTTTTTTTTTTGTTATTAATTTTATTGTTCTAACAAGATAACATTGAATTACGAAATAAATCGTCTATCAACGGATATAAATAACACCCAGACTGGCAACAATAAATTGTATATCTAACAATTATCCTGTGTGATAATAAAGGGTTTTTCAACAAGAACTTTGTTTTCTAAAACAAAATAAAACAAGAAATTTAGATGAAGATGATTCAAACTTTTATTGTATTACGAAGAGAAAAGTTCGGCAATTATGAATGAAAAATGATATCTGGCAAATGTCCACCACGACCACGCTGACAGTGTCGATTCTTTCATCAAAGTTTTTAATCACTTTTTGGCAAAATGGCGGGTCTTTTTCATTAATCACATCACGGATTTTGAGTTTTAAGGCTGCAATCGATTCGATTGGCTCCGTATAGACTCTGTCCTTAACATAGCCCCACAAAAAATAATCCAGTGGTGTTAAATCACAGGATCTGGCTGGCCACATAACAGCTGATTTTCGTGAAATTATGCGATCGGGAAATTTGGTTTGCAATAAATTGATCGTTACATTGGATGTGTGACATGTGGCACCGTCCTGTTGAAACCACATATCAGTGATATCCACGTTATCAATAATAGGCCAAAATTGAGTCGCTAACATCTCGCGATAGCATGATCCATTGACCGTTACCGCATTTCCAGCCTCATCTTCAAAAAAAACGGCCCAATCACGCCTCCAGACCACATAGCGCACCATACAGTGACACATTGAGCATGCAAAGGCTTCTCAATAATCACTCTAGGATTTTCAGAAGCCCAAATGCGGCAATTTTGCTTGCTGACGTACCCTGACAAGTGAAAATGGGCTTCGTCTGAAAAAATGATTTTTCAGAAAAACCAGCGGGTTGTTCCTGAATGAATTGAGCGAAGCTACGGCGATGTGAATGGTCGGTCAGCTTCAATTCCTGCACCAGTTGACCTTGTAAGGCTTCAAAGCCAAATCCTTACGCAAAATTCGCCATGTGGTGGTTTTGGATAACCCCAATTGTTGAGAACGTCGAGGAATTGGCAAATTTGGATCTTCTTCAACACTGTGGCTCACGGCTGCGATGTTTTCAGTTGAACGACCCGGTCGAACACGCGTTGGTGTTGGCACATTTTGTATCGAGCCTGTCGACCCAAATTTAACGACCATATTCTTAATAGCGGTCTCAGAAGGACGATTATGTTGTCCGAAAATATCACGAATTTTACGAAATGTAACTTTAACAGAACCACCATTTTCATAGTGGATTTTAATTATTTTGATGCGATTTTCGAGCGAAATTGAATTCATTGTAACAATTGCCAATGCATCTACTACGAATACGTCAAAAAAACTAAATGCCAAAACTGTCATGTGGTTGGTGTTGCCACAATTGAAAAACAAAGTTCTTGTTGAAAAAACCCGTTATTATCATATAATATTTCCGTGTGGTGACGGTGTAAGGATACCCGTGGATGTCGTAAAATACGATTAAGGTATATATTAAGGGATATATATATTATGGATATATTAGGACAATTATACTGTATAACTGAAGACAAAGTCGAAATAAAACCTTATACCAAACCGCCTGACCAGCGTGGTGTAGTAGATCAGTTTCCCTCCTATTATGGAAGGTCGAGGCCAGTAATAGGACATATATTAACTGTGATAATGATGATATAATCCACGAAACTTCCAACACTATTGGGTACAGTTATTATACCACAAAATGATATATTCCCCGTGTTATGATGAGTCATATTCTGTTCACTCTTTAACTTCCCGTGGGAGTCTGTAACAATCTGCTAACGGATCACCGGGAGAGTGAGAAGGAGCATTTACCTGGTAAACTTAAAAAATCAATTGCAATCTGTTATACTCTTCCTTTGTAAGCTACTCTGCCTATAATGCACTCTCCCCTTCTCCTGACTCAGCATTTCATACACTGTGACCTTTCCACGCTTCACTCCTAAGCCAGTCTGTTCCAAACATCTATCCAACACGTGTTCTTTTGTAATATTGTTATAAATTAAGTAAATGTTCGTTATACCTTCGAAAGTCCCTTTTTCAAACCCTCCGAAAAGTACAACAGATCGTCCACTCGCTCCGGATGAGAATTTCGACTTCATCGCCCCATGTGAGGAGGACTATACCACCAAAGAACGTATCACTACACATTGAAAATTACTAATAGCCCAAATATTATAAAATACTAATATTTACTTAAAGAAAAAACGAGGTTTCTCTAAAAATATATACATCCACGAAATTACCCAAATATCGGGACCCCTTAAATACGATTTGCTAGAGCAAAATAATCCATATTCAATTATAATAGCGTACTAGTTTACAAGTTTACACAGATTAAAAACTTTGGTGACCTCCATTAGTTATCGTTTGATTGTCCTAATTCTATTTCAAACGATAAGATAAAGACCGCCAACTATTATTTTCGTATTTTACAAATTTAAACATCAATACTAGAGTGGAAGACTGTTACGGAGACATTTCGGGATTGACTGCCATGGCACTTAACCGCTCTCAATCAGCAGTTATTAATTTTCATCCTCTAAGAGTATAAAAATAGGGGGTCAAATGTTGTTTCTGTGCAAGTAAAGGAAAACTCGACACAAAACCCTACCAACTCGTCTGACCAACGTGATAGATCAATTATCCATCCCTTACGTTGAAGGGTAAGGCCCAGCAGTGGGATTTATGAACTGATGATGACAGTGATGAATATAATATTATTATTGACGAAAGTATATCCTTATTTACTAGCTGTGTCGTATCCCAGTATGGCGACGGGTGAATAATATATGTATCACCACCTCTTACTTGCCTGTGGCCGTCGTAAGCATCAGCTAAGGGTTTATCAGGACACGAAAGACGCGGAAATCGGTACCGGTGGCTGGTCCAGTGACGAAGTCGAAGGAATACGCGCCACCATTACGTCGTCCCGGACGGAATGGACGGCATAAGAATAAATAGGGTTCACCAGGAGAGCGGGAAGCAGCTCTCTCCTAGGAAATGTACAACACATTACGATCGCCAACTCGCTTGCCAAGCGTGACAATTAGGACAATATCCCCTCATATTTAGGGTATCATCGTCATCATCATCATCATCGCAGCCCACATACGTCCCACTGTTGGGCTCGGGCCTCCTCCACAATGAGAGGGAATTTGACCCACAATACCATGCTGAACAGACATGTTAGTATAGGGTTTCATTTCGAGTTTTCCTTACCTTCTTACACAGATCCTATGTGCATGTTATATCCCTGAGTCGTCTATTACGACATCCACGGGCACGATAGGGAGTGGTGAATTGTATTCTTACTCCGTTACCACTCGGCAAATATGGGGTATGCTTACGTCCAATAATGTACCTACGTCAAAGAGCTGAATGATGATAAAACCGTATATTACAATGTAGTCATAAATAATAATGCTGTTATTGATTCAATAATTCCTACAATTCATTTTGTCTGAGCGATAAAGCTGTTATCTTATCGTAATAGGTTTTGTACAAGTAAAACTAGTTGTACCGGCAGCATTCACCAACTTAGGCATTACCAGAGAATAAAGATACCAACTATCTATTTCATATAATCATCATCACAGCCCACACTCGTCCCACTGGTAGGCTCGGGCCTCCTCCATAATGGGAGGGAATTTGACCTACTATATCATGCTGGTCAGACATTTTGGTATAGGGTTTAATTTCGAGGTTTTCTTCTGGTACAGATGTTATGTGCATATTATATCCCATAGTCGTCTGGACATCCACGGGTAAGATAGGGAGTGGTGAATTGTATTCTAACTTCTTCACCATACGAAAAATTTCATATAATAGAAGTGTCAAATTATGCCAACATTTACCTTTTTTTTTGTTAACACCGTGAAATTGCATTTACGCATCATCCCCCGCCAGAGATAGGCATGGGGGGTGTGTGGGACTCGCCGGTATACTTGCAACCGGAATACCCACTAAAACCAACAGCGGTCCCTTCCGCGGTTTTACGGAGCGCCGAAGAGATCGTCTGTTGACTGTCTGATTCAGAGAATCAGACATCTGTCTGATTTACCTGGTATCCTAGCCGAAGCCTAGAAAGACTGACCGTGTAAGGGAAACGTTCCGTGGGAGCGTCGGTACCGAGTTAAATGCCTTCAGCACTTACTGTTACTAGCTTAAGTAAATCTATACATCCTATCCTTCTATATCCCTACCCTATAGTCCGTGTGGTGACGGAGTAAGAATACAAATCACCACTCTCTATCTTGCCCGTGGATGTCGTAAAAGATGACTAAGGGATACGCATCTAAAATCAAGAGAAAGAAAACTCGAAATAAAACCCTATACCAACCCGCCTAACCAGCGTGGTATAGTAGGCCAATTCCCCCAAAATATGGAGGAAACTCATAAAAGAAGACTTACGTCAAAAAATTCGTGTTAATTTATTACGAAATCGAAATAAATTACGTTATCAAAAGCGGGGCTCGTCACCGATGAGTCAGTCACAATTCTAGAAAGCCCAATGTTCCAGAAACGTCTCTAGAGTTGCATCTGTTCAAATTTGAAATTATCGTCTCGATAAGAATTACTTCTCAGAACGTTATATTAGAATGACCTTTATCTATACCAGGGGTGCCCAGCCATTTTTTGGTCAGGGTCCACTATGTAGGTATAATAAAAATAAACTGTAATAACCAAACTGAAACTTTAATCAATAGGAAATTACGTGCAGAGAAAAAATAATATTTTAGGATATTTTGTATTAATGTGATTTTTGAGCTTTCAACTTATGCAAGAGTTCGGCTATTTTGGCCTAATATATTATTATTCAAAGTTACACGCAAATTAACACATACTTTTAAGTGATTCCTCACCTTGTTTTTAACTACTAACGAAACAGAAAATCCTTTTTCACATAAATAAGTTGTGTAATTATTAATCATTCGCGGACCACTGGTTGGGAACCATTGATCTATACAAATAAATATAATTGAAGTTTGTAACGTCAAAATAGGTTTTTTTCATGGTCCCCCGTTCATTTGCCTAAAAAAAAATGCTTGTTTGTTCCGGGTAATCTTCATAACGACTGTACCGATTTAGATTATGTTTGACTACCAAGTAGCTGTCTACATACGAAGCAACTTAAGCTATTTTCCTCTAAAAACTCCTTAAAATTTTGTCCGATCCGGGATTCGAACCCGAGACTATCTTAGGAGATATTGCATATTTATAACATGAGACCAAAGCGGCTGGTACCGAAGGCCAGCAATGGCGGTCGGCTAATTATGTAAATACGTATATCAAATCTTGTCCATCTAATAAAGTAGGGTTTCTTAATTAGAATCCTATAATTAATTCGAACAACTTCATAGTTAAGAATTTAATTACCTTCCAATAACTTGTACCTAAGATTCAATTAAGTCGATTTAATTTTAACAAAACAACACTAAATGCTTAGAATAATAACGTATAGAAGGATAGTGTCAATACGTTGAACGTTCGAAACATGAATCTAAAAATACTACATGCGCGCAGACGATTACACACGTACACACGCACACCACTATACAAATTATGAAATCAAATTTTGTTTTTATTAACATAAATCGTCGAAATACTTTTAAAAGTAATGTTAAAAACCTTTTTATGTTTTTCAAATGTGTTGTGGCACCATTTGAATGCACAAACCGTCATAATTACCTATTTATTTTATAAGAGTTGCGTACGTTCGTGCAGTGCAATGACTTGTACATTACGGGACTGTTCCGGCGTAGGCTCCATTAGGCTCCAATTGAAATGCCTCACTTTTTGTGCATGGACTTACCTTCTATATGTTATTATTCTAAGGTTAAAAACCTTTTTAAGTTTTTCAAATGTGTTATGACACCATTTGAATACATAAACCGTCATAATTACCTATTTATTTTTTAAGAGTTCCGTACGTACGTGCAGTTCAATGTCTTGTACATTACGGAACGGTTCCGGCGTAAGCTCCATTAGGCTCCAATTGAAATGCTTCACTTTTTGTGCGCGACCTTACCTTCTATACGTTATTACTCTAAGACTAAATGTAATATTATTCAAATTGGAAATTGTCATTGAATTATTAATTACTTATTAATTTAGTATTTGAAATGCAAAGTTACTTATAAATATATCAAATCCATAAACACCAATAACTATTGCTAGTGGGTGTCGAAAAAAGACGACTAAGGGATTAAATATGCATATAACATCTATGAAAGGGAAGGAAAACTCTAAATAAAACACTATACCAACCTGTCCGACCAACATGATATAGTAAGGTCAATTTCCCACCTATCCAGGAGGCTCGAGCCCAACAGTGGGACGTATATGAGTTAAAATGATGATATACATATATTTTTTCCATATGCAGTTTCGTTTGATTAATGTAAACTGTAAACACTATTCTTCACTTTGTTTATCGTTCGTTATTTGAAAATGGTCCCCAAATAAAATAGAATAATCAATATTCATAGAAGTAATAGCAACTCGTTATTAAATAATTCCTCTATTAGGAAATGAAAGAAATTTCGTTTTTGTTAAAAGCTAGTGCCAACGATATCTATACCAATAAATAAAATTGGAGTGTCTGTTTGTAATGTCAAAATAATAGGCTTTTTTCATGCTCACACGGTTATTTGCACGACACCTATGCCTAAAATAGCAAATAAAAATTTTTTGTCTGTCTGTCTGTCTGTTTGTTCCGGGTAATCTTCAAAACGGCTGGATCGATTTCAAAAATTCTTTCACCAATGGAAAGCTATAATATCAGGGCGTAAACTAGGCTATATTTTATCCCGGTATTCCTACGGGAACGGGCACTACGCGGGTAAAACGACTATAATCTATAACCGAAGCGAAGCGAGGGCGGATTGCTAGTCCTAAATATAATCGTAAGTCATATAGATTGCATCTACATGAATCACTGCACTGCTCTATCTTACGGGCTAAGTATGTACACATAATGGCTGCTAAAATGCCTGAGTTATTTATTTTATTGAAGTAAAACTTCTTTAGGTGCGACCTAGGAGTAACTCAAACATTTCGGACGGAAGGGACGTACTTTAAAATAAAACATATTTCCCTTACGGTAGTAGTCTAAATATAGTGCGACAACATGGCTTATTTATATATTAATATATAATTTTTATTCAAGTATTATACATCATCGTCATCATCATTTCAGCCTATCGCCGTCCACTGCTGGACGTAGGCCTCCCTCATGTTGCGCCACAATGAGCGGTCCTGTGCCGCCTGCATCCAACGACGCCCAGCAAATTTCACTAGGTCATCGGTCCACCTAGTAGGGGGGCGTCCTACACTGAATCGTCCGATACGTGGTCGCCACTCGAGAACCTTTCTTCCCCAGCGGTTGTCGGTTCGTCGAGCGATGTGGCCTGCCCATTGCCACTTCAGCGTGCTAATTCTTCGTTCTATGTCGGTTACACCCGTTCTTCTGCGGATTTCCGTATTCCGGATTCTATCTCGCAGAGAAATCCCGAGCATAGCCCGCTCCATAGCACGCTGAGCGACTTTGAGCCTTGATATGAGGCCTACATTTCGGGACCACGTTTCCGTGCCGTTTTGTTGGTAGCCGGATCGCTGCCGGAGATTCCTCGCACCCCCCGCTCCACCACTACTGGGCCCACCACCAAAATGAGCCCGTAGAGTACCGGAGCCGCCGTGACTGGGGGCCATTTTTTTTATTGTACGCCATTTCTAAAAAAAAGGGGATATTGCCGTAATCGCCACGCTTGGCAGGCGGGTTGGCGATCGCAGTATTGGTGTTTTACGTTTCCCAGGAGAGAGCTGCTGCCCTGCTCTCTTGGTGAACCCTCAGCCGATTTTACGACTCCCACGGGCAAGTAAGGGGTGGCGACATATGTATTCTCAGCCCGTCGTCACACGGAAGTATTATACATTAATGTTATAATAATAATAATTGAATAAGTTAATTAATTGCAGTCGTATCTATAAAACGTCTTTGATATTTTAAATTTGGAAGCATAATTATTGCTGTTGTTATTCTATTTTTAAATTTATCATCATCTATCAGGATGTCAAAAAAGTTTTTCAACCGCGTCTAATGTTACGCGCGCTTTTCTTTTGATTTGTAATAATATAGTGTAATATATTTTAAAAATTTACTGAATTACATAATAAGTATTATTTAAATACAGCAAAAATTATAAAAATAATATAAAACACGTCTCGCTAAAGATGAGAATACAAGCGATAATATAGTTCATTACAGGCTTAGAATAATAACGTATAGAAGGATAGTGTCAATACTTCGAACTTTCAAAATTTCAATCTAAAAATATTAATGGCGCGCAGACGATTGCACACGTACACACGCACACCACTATACAAATTATGAAATCAAATTTTGTTTTTATTAACATAAATCGTCGAATTACATTTAAAAGTAATGTTAATAATCTTTTTATATATTTTTTTTTTATTGCAAACGGTGGCAAACGAGCAAACAGTACACCTGATGGTAAGTGTTGCTGCCGCTCATGGACCTTTACAGGGCCGCTGCCTACCGCGAAGAAAGCGAAGGGAGTGTGAATGCGTGCATTGAGGCTCAGTGATACCAAGGGCACCACCAAAACCCTCCACACGCAATCACCCTCAGAAAGTTGGCTTTATATTTTTCAAATGCGTTGTGACACCATTTGAATGCACAAACCGTCATAATTACCTATTTATTTTTTAAGAGTTGCGTACGTTCGTGCAGTACAATGACTTGTACATTACGGAACGGTTCCGGTGTAAGCTCCATTAGGCTCCAATTGAAATGCCTTACTTTTTGTGCGTGAACTTACCTTCTATACGTTATTATTCTAAGATTACAGGCAACTGACCACGCTAGCTGAATATGTATAGCCACTGAAATGGTTAAGAAATATTCGATCGAGCCTAAAACTTCTTACGTAAACATTCAACCAACAAAACTAGCATAATAAATACAATTAACAATAAAAACAACGAAACTATGAATACATCTGCTTCACTTTAGACTGATTGGCAGAACATGTTTTTAATGTCTACCTGTTGAAACGCTATGTTCAAGAAATTTAAATAAATAAGACATTTTATTTTTAGTACTGTTTTATATAAGAATGATTCGATTAACATGCAGGACAACACTTTGTGCGATACACAAATTGTTCCATGTCTGAGCGTAATTTGTGTCCGTTAATTAAATGTTTAAATCCCCCGCAATATAAGGATTATTTCCATAGTGCGGGGGTCCACCTTTGAACCATAGATATTACGATACCTGTTATAACGTAGATATTACGATTTCCCGTATGGTGAAGGAAAATATTCACCACTTCCTATCTTGTCTATGGATAATGACAACTCATGTTTACGCAAGTATTACACATTGTAAAGACATATGAGTCCGCCCGTAATCATGAACGTTGTAAAAGTGTTCGAAACGTCGGACAATCAAAAATAAGCGCGATAAAACTCGAAAAGTAATTTTATTGTCTTTGGATGTCATAAGAGACGCCTAAGAGATATAATATACATAAATATCTATGTAAGAGAAAGAAAATTGGAAATAAATCCCTATGAGCTGATATGATGATGATTATGATAAATTATGTCAGAAAACCACGGTAGGCAACGGCCTGGCTGTGCCCCTGATATTGCAAAGGTCCATGTGCGTCAGTATCACTTATCATAAGGTGTGCTTCTTGCTCGTTTGCCACCTTTAGTAATAAAAAAAATGATGTAAAAATAGAAAATGTCATCCACCCATTCTTTACACACGGGCGATCTTTAAAAACACAAAGAGATTTCAAGTGAAGGATCCAAAATAAATATAGAGGACCCATCTAACTAACGAGGTATACTAAGTCAATTACTCTCCCATTTTGATGCTGGTTCGTTTGTAAGGAAATGTTCGACTTACCTCAGATGTTTCCGTATACTCCTCGCCATGTTCATCTTTATATGTAATGTTGATATTGGCGACAGTATATGTATCACTAACGACACGTTCTTCAGTCGGTCCGTACCGCACAGACTCAAGTTCACTACCAGGTGTATGACACCCCACTAGTGTCACCATCCACCCCAAAGCAGCAACACGAGACCACAAACTCACGCGCATTTTTAAAAAAGAATTACAAGCACATTTGATTATTAATAACACAATAAGTAGCTGCTGTATACGTAACTACCAATATGTTTTTAAACATTGGCAAGCGACAATATTACAATACACGTTGAACACAAGTCAATATAACGCAACGATTACGTTTTACACGTCTCGGCGTAACCGCGGCCGACTACGTTGTGACGTTTAGAATAGTCGGTTCACAGGTATTTTATCAGACCGCTATCGGTTAACGAAAACAGAACTAACGGATTTAGCGATAACGTATACGTTATCAATCGCGAAGTGACTATTAGCACAACACTAGCTTCCTTGCTGGAACTCTGGTGATATGTTCTATATTTAAAATGTTTTCGTGCGTTCCACTTTCAAAAGTCGACGGATTTTCGTTTTTTTTTTTTTAATTTTTAATGAATCAGGGTCGTTCGGCTTTATGCCGTGTTCTCTTTTGTTATCTGTGTTCCAAGTTGAAGTCAATTGCTGCTCCGTAACCGGTGAGGTATTTAACAGCGTCAGGCAACTGAAACAATAGAATAATAATGTTAGTAATCGCTTCGGTTCGCGGTCACGTAGGCCAATATAATTAATTACTATAGCATGTCTCCTTTACACATGTTATGAGTTATATAATCAAATAAAACTGCAAAAGTGTCAACAACTAGTATGCCATCCAGCCACATCTATGAAGAGATAGGCGAAAGTAAATAATGACAGACATATTTGTTAAATTACGCATTGAATGACGCATTACGTTTCAATTTGATATTACATACATACATTGTTTTAGAAAATTTTTACGCATGAATCGTGTTTGCTTGAACATTAGACATACGAAATAAAGAGAAATTTGTCACGTCGTCGTCACGAAAAATATTTTGACATTAATACATAGAGGATTATAAAATAAACTTGAACTTGATAAAATCCGTTTAAGTTATTCTTTATATTTTTTTTCGAATACGTCTATGATGTCTTATAATGGCAAATTCCTTTTTTTTTTTTGGGTGGGCTATGGTTAGCAACGGGTTGAGAGCCATCAGCGCTCACCCATAGTCCAGGCTAAGCTGTCAAGATCATCTGCGACCAACAGCTATACACACACAAAAAAAAATCTATGGTTAGCGCATACGCCGTTCAATTCGTCAGGGATGACGAAAGGGCAACGAGCGGCCCTATAATCCACCGTGTTCCTTCCCCTTCGCTATTGAGCCGACCACCCGTATCGAGTTTCTTGTCGGCCGTGGCTAGCCTCTCTACAGGTGATGGACTATTCCCTAGTCCAGGTACCCGCGGCCCCGGCTAACATGCAGTAGCAATGTAGCGCTACCTAGGAGACATAGAAGTAATTAAAAATTAGTAAGATCATACGTTAACAGTCATAGTAATATTACATGTTAGATTCGTGAAACGAATTTCACCCTTCCGTCCAATGTAGTTGAAAAGAGTAATGGCTACTCTAGTAGTTAACTTGTGATCGGGCCGGTTGTAAGATTGAACACTAAAATTCTCATTATATTTAAGAACAAACATATAATCTGGTTCGAAAGGTACTTATCAAATTAGTATGTATATTACCAGTATTTAAAAAGAACTAAATTAATAATGAGCTCGCTGAGTTTTTAACGAATCTTCTCATTTTGCGAACGCGTTCCATAGCGGTTATAGATTATTGAATAATTTCAGACAAAATTGTAAAGAAAACTACTTTTACGGATTATATCGCATTTGTATTTGATTTATGATTGCCCGACGTTTCGAATACTTTACAGCATTCATGGTCACGGGCGGACTAAGATGTCTGACGTTCAAATAAGACAAAATGTAAAATTGAAAATATGTAAGGATTCTCGTACTGACTTTATACATAAGAAATTTAATGTATACTTTAGGTCTAGTCCACGTGGCCCGCCAATATCGCCTCAGAAAGGTACGTGCACGGCAGATTATAGAGTCACATCCCTACCGTCGCCCAGTATGAATTAAGACTGTCCCAAAATCTGCCTGAAAAAAAGTGTGAATCCCTGAACAGAAATTCACAGAATAAAAATGATCGAGGTTTGTAGTTATACATATAATTAAATCAATATCTGGTTGACCGAGCTTCGCTCGGAATATTTTTGTCGAATTTATTTAGATATATATTAATAAAAAACAAATAATGAAAATTATATAAAAAATTACAAAAAGAGAATAATAATAACACCGAGATTCGAACCGACGCTGTTTGCATTAAAAAACAAACAAAATTAGAACCTGTCAACTTCCCATCTGAGCTATCGTAACTCATGACGTTGACAACGAAATTTGAATTCATATTCTTTTAAAATTTAATGTCATTGTTTTTTTTTGCTAAAAACACGGACAAAACAACATTTTCTATAAATAAAACCTAGCTAGATCGATTTTTTGGACCCAAAACCTCTAGTATGCCAAGTTTTAACAAAATCGTTGGAGCCGTTTCCGAGATCCTGAATATATATATATATATATATATATATATATATACATATATACAAGATTTGCTCGTTTAAAGATATAAGATAACTAAACTTCAAAACACGTCAGGTTATATAAGATTTCAGATGTTTTTCATGTTATTCTGACATTTTCTTATGTTATTTTTAATAATACGGTGGGAAATATAATAATTAAACATATTTGTTAATGCAATAAATTAAATAACAGAGTTTTTAAATGTTAATAAGTTAAATATTAACATTTAAATTTTGATGGGGTAATGAGCGCGACGAATTATGTTACGACCATTGTAAACAAATTTTACGGGATTTCATCGCGTTTGTATTTTGATTTTTGATTTCTCGACGTTTCGAACACTACAGAGTTCATGGTCACGGGCGGACTGAAAAGTGATAGGCAAACAAAAATCAAATACAAACGTCCGTAAAATCCGTATAAATAGTTTTATTTACAATGTGTTAGTACTGGCGTAAACATCAGAATTCACTGTTTTTTTTTTTGCGAGGGTCAGCGCACCCGTCGCCCGGCTCCGTCCGGGGCGACATAGGGGAGGCGCGCGCTGCCCCGTAACCCACCCGTGACACGTCGCCTTCGTCGTTGCGCCGACCACCGGTGCAGGGTGACTTGTCGTCAGTGGTCGGCCCGACGGGATACCCCTTGAGGAGTACCCTCTCAATTCACTATGTTACGAGCAGTATGACACCGACCAAAGCTGTGTGAGGTCGATAAAGACCAAAGCTGTGTGACCAAACAAATCTGTGTGACCAATTAAAAGCTGTGTGACGCCCAATCTAAAACCTAAATCCTATCTCGTACTCCTTCTATTGTGGTGTGCGGTATATTGATTACCGTGGGAAAGTGGTGGGTCTCCCTTCCTTCCTTTCTTCCATTTTAAAATTAAAATATAAAAAGGGCAACTTAACGGCAGCGAATACGAGAAACAAGCTGTCGGTGATTAGGGTTACAAAGAGAGGAACTTTTTCACGATATATCACACGCACCGTGACAAGTAACACCGCCTTCTGCATTAGACCCACAATCCAACTACCTAACCTATATTATTATTATTATCAAGAAACTCCGTCTTCCTAGGGAAGATACCCGTTCCTTTGAAAGGCTTACACGGGAATACGGATCTAACACGCAGAGGCCTTTGGAGAAATTTAATCTAAATATGGGATGGGACGTCTATCGATGACACTCCACGTTTGAGTCATAACACACGTGGACTGCCCACGGTAGGTGTAAAACTACTGTGTGATGATGGTATCTAATACATGATTATGGGGTTGGAGGTTAGATGGACTGGATTAATGGAAAACTATTGATTTAAAACTGTCGTCTGCCTTCAATACCTTTATCGTCTTGAACTTTGGCAGACGATGACTCGCCAACTTATTATTATTATTAGTATGAAAATGTATAGCGCAGCTAACATCATTCGTCGCACGCGTCTCAGACCTCGGCAATGTCGCCATACTTTTTCATACATTGACGCAATAATTACGCGCGTCATCAATCGCGTGCGACTGCCATGAGCCATCAACCGCAATGCACGGAAATGAACCTTAAGAGATATATGCATATAACATTTATACAAGAAAAGGAAAGCTCTTTGATCAGCAAGGTGTAGTTCAATTTTCCTTCTATTATGAAGGAAATTCGAGCCTATTACTGAGACGTATATGAACTGAAATGATGATGAGAGAAGGATGACTCGAAATAAAACCCTATACCAACAAGTCTGATTAACGAGGTGTATTAGTTCCATTTCCTTCTTATTGTGGGGGAGGTTCGAGGAGTATGATGATGATGATGATATATTGAGCCAGAACCATACCTGGTGCATGGACTGGTGCTCGGGAAAAAGTCGACAATTTATTTTTAAGACTTGCGAATACTTGTGTTGCGGGGGGCTTTAAAAACGTTTAATTAACGGACACAAATTACATCCATTATTAAATTCTTAAATCTTATGTCTTAGAATAATAACATATAGAAGTCCACACTCAAAAAGTGAGGCATTTCAATTGGAGCCTAATGGAGCCTACGCCGGGACAGTCCCGTAATGTACAAATCATTGCACTGCACGAATGTACGCAACTCTTAAAAAATAAATAGGTAATTATGACGGCTTGTGCATTCAAATAGTGCCACAACACATTTGAAATACATAAAAAGGTTTTTAACATTACTTTTAAAAGTATTTCGACGATTTATGTTAATAAAAACAAAATTTGATTTCATAATTTGTATAGTAGTTTTCGTGTGTACGTGTGTAGTCGTCTGCCCGGCATTAGTATTTTTAGATTCAAATTTTTAAAGTTCGAAGTACTGACACTATCCTATACGTTATTATTCTAAGTCTTATGTATTGTATTCTATCATCACCTCACGATAGATTCGTATTGTGACGATAGAATACAATTCGTTCAAGCGGATTCGAGAATGGTTTAGATTCACAATTGGACTCGGTAGTTCGCGCTGCTGTCAAATTTAAGGAGAATTCCTTTGATTTTATTTGAGCAGAACGTCTGTTGGGTCAGCTAGTCAAATATAAATTGTAGAGATAATTATGGACAGCAATTATAAATGAATCTTTGTACCGCAGCACTGACGAAATAATCTTTAAATAATAACATTTTCCTCTCAGAGTCTAATAATAAATTTTAGTGCGACCATGTTATAACAATTAGTTACATTATTTCGTTACCCATTTGATTTTAAATACGTTGCACGTCAACATAATTACTGGTAACTTAGAATATATTATAGTTTAAAAAATACCTTAAAAATACAACATTTTTATAACACATTTAAAATCCTAACATTATAAATGCGAAAGTAAGTTTGTTACGCTTTCAAGCTTAAACAACCGAATCGATTTCAAAAATTCTATTACCAATGGAAAGCTATAATATCAGGGAGTAACATAGGCTATAATTCCGGTATTCCCACGGGAACGGGAACTACTCAGGTAAGACGACCGAAACCGAAGTGAAGCGAGGCCACAAATTAAGACAAAGTAGGACGCCTTCTAAAAATCAATAATAATTTAGTATTACGCCCTCTGAGTTTCCTTAGCGGATCTTTCTCAGTGTGGCCACGTTCCGATCCGATTGTAGTATATGAGATCTGTTAGGTTTAAATTAATAAATTGTCATATTTGATTGCCCGACATTTTAAAACAGCGGGTAGATATAAATTTCTGTAATAACGACGACTTATTGGACGTGAGGCACTTCAGTCCTCCTGTGACCATGAACGCTGAACGCTGAACGCTGAATGCGATTAAATCCGTTAAACGCGTTATAAGCATAATGACATCGTCTTGAAATCAGATTTGACCGATAACCTGAAATTATTTTGTCACAGCTAAAATTAATAATATGTCCTGAAATTGAATTTGACCGATAACGTAATACTTGAAACAACTTACAGGCAAAACTAATTAGTCCTGAAATCGAATATGCTATGACCGATAACATTACTAGCAACGTACACATTATCATAATTGTATTAGTTACTATGTTATATATATGCTTAGATTGTTTTTACGTCTCGTTGTTTGTACTGAAACATGTATGAAGAGCAAACAAAACATTGTTACGTGAAATTAATATCAAATTGTCTAGACAAATAGGCCTACGTCGCTATGCAGATTAGAATGCTTGATAGAATCACTCTTTTGCATGAAAAAGAGGCGAATGAGCGAGACATTTTTTTTTATTACTGATGGTGGCAAACGAGCAAGCAGCACACCTGATGGTAAGTGATGCTGCCGCACATGGACCTTTGCAATACCAGGGGCACAGCCGAGCCGTTGCGTACCGTGAAGAAAATACTCTTCTTAAACCTTATTTAAAGAAGGACATGTCATAGCGCTCGGGAAACAGCAGCAGATTTGGTGTTTTGTCTATGGTGAGCAACTTTTGTCCCACGTGGCTGGCTACGGAGGTCAAAGATTACGATAACAGTGGCGATGGAGAGGCAATACGGGGGTTTATAGACCAAGCGCCGCCTTTTCGTCACCGCACAAACGGCGGGCGTACATACCATAACCAACCAAAAAAGATTGCAATTTCATTTACGGTCAATGTTTGGGAGTCGAAACCCTCTTTTCGCTCTAGTTCACGCATAGATTTCCCTAATATTCATTAGTCATCATTTCAGCTCATAAACGTCCCACTGTCGGGCTCGAGCCTCTTCCACAATAGGAGTGAAATTGACCTTACCATGCTGATCAAACAGGTTGGTATAGGGTTTTATTTCGAGTGTACCTTCTCTTGCATAGATGTTATATGCATATTATATCCCTTAGTCGTCTTTTACGACATCCACGAGCAAGATAGGGAGTGCTGAATTGTATTCTCCGTCACCACACGGAGAACTGTTTGATATTAAATTAAAATTTGCAAATTAAACTTTTTACATTTATCTGTTTTTTTTTCCCCTATTATTACATGGTTTATTTCTTTTTTGTACGGGGACACTTCACCCAATCACCCTCGTGGTGAAGGGTTAAGAATATGATATGTCTCCACTTATTCATCTCCCATGGATTTGGTAAAAATAAACTAAAGGACACCGGTCAGAAGAAAAGACAGCAGCAGCTTTTTCTTAGAAGAAATGTAATACTAAGTACGGTCTATCCACCAACCAAGCGTAGGTATTATTGCCCCACTAGTGAACAGATTTTGTAAGTTTCGGGCACAGTTTCAAGACCAACCGCCTGCCAGACGTCAACCCTCCTTGGGAATCGTTAGCTAGACGATACCAGATGGAGTTGGCCCAGGCTTATCAAGAGCTCTTCGTCTTACGACACCCACGAGCAGTGAAGGAATAGGTAGTATTCGTAGTCAGGGATTACAAAATAGTTTTCTCAAGGTATCTTTTCTAAAGTAATAGATACTAATGTAGCAATATGAACCTTATTTTCGAGTTTACGCTAGTATTACACATTATAATGAATAATAATAAATACAACAATTTTTTCGGATTTTATCGCGTTTGTTATTTGATTTTTGATTGTTCAACGTTTCTAACTCTTTAGTCTTTACAGCGTCCAATCCGCCCGTGGTCACGAAAGCAGTAAAGTGTTCGAAATGTCGGGCAACACAAACAAAAAACAAACTCCATAAAATCCGTAAAATCAGTTTTATTTATAACTTATTCTCGAGGTTACAAAATAAAATAATCGCGACCACGCTGTTTACTTCTTTAAAAACTAATTACAGGAATAATAAAGGAAACCTTCCAAATATCTTTACCGGTATTAAAATAATTAGTCACAATACAAGAAATATACAATTTCTGGTAATTTAGTGATAATTCTTTTAAGTACAAAAAAACTTCCTAGTGAGAATTAAAATGAGAAATGTATTACATAAGATATTATGTTAATTATCAAACATTTGTATTATTTACCTTATGATAAACTTATCAAAAGATTGTGTTGGAGGACGTACGCTGATAAATTTTAACGTTTAACCGATTTCAAAAAAGGAGGTTCTCAATTCGGGTGTATATTTTTTTTTATGATTTTACCTCAGAACTTTCGACTGGGTGAATCGATTTTGATGATTATTTTTTATTTGAAAACTGGTGCTACCCGCGTGGTTCCATTTCAATCTAATCCTATTGCAGTCAGTTTTTTTTTTTGTTAAAATTATATACGGCTCGTATGTCTAAGGGTATGAAACTGGGCAGTCCCGTACACTATTTCCAAGTTGAATTACAAATATTATTGAATTCTGATACATATGACAGGCGTTTTGGCGATCGCAATTGGTGTTACAAATTGCCCAGAAATCGGCTTTTAATTTTTTAAGTAAATGGTCACTACTTGTCACTATCCTTTTTTTTCATTATACAAAGTCCTTCAGTCGAACAAAGCGTCAACTTAACAATCACAATGCCAAGTCTCGCAGAAATTCATAACTTATAGCATATACATATATTCCACTTCTTTATACTGAGTAGTATATTCATAACCATATTAGTCATAACAATCTTGTTCATGATAGTAGTCGGTCAGTAAGTCATTATGACTTACTGACCGACTACTACTATTAACATTGGTTGGGTGCTGACAACCAAATTTCGATTCCTCTGTGAATTTTGTCAGTACATTAAATACACGTAAACCACCACACATTCTGTGTATTACATTAACTACCAGCCAAATTATTCAATATATTTACAAATAATCCTTCTGTCCATGTCTATGGGGCTGAACTCCACCTAAACGGCTGGACCGACTTTGATGGAATTTTGTGTGTTCCAGTGGATACGAGAAAGTTTAAATTAATAATTGGACGCGACAGGTGGTGCTGTGACTGAACAATAAGATTTTTTTTAGAATACCGATACGGGTTCCCCTCTCAAGAACCTTTCTTCCCCAGTGGTTGTTTGTCGAGCAATGTGGCCTAGCCACCAGGCACTTAGTGGCCCTTCGTCCAAATAACAATAACTTGTCTTTACATACTAAATTAACATATTAAAATAACATATATCGCTGGTTTGCGAGAATATCGACGTAACTCAAAATTATGTAAAATTGAATATCGTATGCCAAATGATCCTATATATCTAAAATCCTTGATATTTTGTCGTGAATTGAGGAATTTTCCATTAATCAGTATAGTCACAACCTCAATAAATCATATAAATATTATTTATCATATCAATTAAATATTTAGTGCATACCACTAAAACATTTATAAAAACAATTTAAAAATGCCCTTCTCTAAAATCAGTAATTTTTATTTGTGTCACTATTCTCGCAAAGCAGCGCTATTAATAATACGCTATCAAAACAATAATGTTTATTTAGAACAGTTGCCTAACCTTTTCGGGCGACTTTATTATCACTGTATTTAAAATATAGGATGATGAAATAATACTTACATAAAAAAAGTAAATAAAACTTTTTGTTCAGTGACGGAGTAAGAATACAGTACACCACCCCCTTTCTTGCCTGTGGGTGTTGTAAAAGACGACTAAGGAATTATAATATGCATACAACAAGAGCACGAAATCTCAAAATGGAACCCTATGCCAACATATTTCTCTAGCCGAGGTCGCGGGTGATCGGACCGGGGATTTTAGTCTGCCACCCGCAGAGAGGCTGACCGCGCGACGGCGACCGACGTCCCGGGACACAGACGTCGAGAGGTGAGGGTACCCGAAAGAGTATTCCGTCGGCACTTGTGGTCGGTCCAACGACGAAGGCGACGTGGGTACGGGTGGATTATGGGCCCGCGCGCCGTCCTTTCATCGCCCCGGACGGAATGGACCGCGTGTGCGCTTACCATAGCCCAACCATAAAAAAAAATGCAAACATGTTTGACCAGTATAGTAGGTACAGTAGGTCAACTTTCCTCCTATTGTGGAGGAGGTTCGAGCCCAGCAGCGGGACGTGTATGAGCTGAGACAACGACAAATACTACAGGTCGCCAGGAGTGCAGGCTGTAAAAAAAAAATAATAAAAATGGGTCAAACGTGTATGCGGTAAGTATAATCTATTTTTAATTTTTTTTTTTGGGTTGGCCTATGGTGAGCGCACACGCCGTTCAGCGCCGTCCGGGGTGACGAAGGGCAGCGCGCCGCCCCATAACCCACCGTGGTTTTTTGCCTTCGCCGTTGGCCCGACCGAGTTCCTTGTCCTCCGTGGCCGGCCTGACGGAATACCGCGGCAAACCCTGTGGAGCAGGTACCCTCTCCTTGGATAAGTATAATCTTATCCTATTACCACGCGAAGGAAACCAAAAAACCACAATTAATTATTATAAAATATTAGCTTCTGCTCGCGACTTCGTCCGCGTGGTATAGATACTTTGGGCTAACGCCAACATTAACTTAAGACTTTGTTTACGTAGAAGGTGAAAATATTTTTTAATAATACTCGTACGATTCTGTCACATATGATTTTTGCGAAAATTTAGTCGTTTACGCAGCGGAAGATTTCAAAAGGGAAAAAGAACTCGATTTTGAAATATTGGTGCTCCGCTCCTGTTGGTGTTAGCGTGATGATATACAGCCTTATAGTCTTCCTCGATAAATGGCCTATTTAACACTGAATGAATTTTTCTAATTGGACCAGTATTTCCTGAGATTAGCGCGTTCAAACACACAAACTCTTCAGCTTTATATATTAGTATGGATATGGATGTAGTACCTACTAGTTTCATGATAGAAATCGTAAATATGATAAGATGTAATACTCGCGTAAATATAAGACATCGTTCAGCAACGTGTATGCCTCAAGGACTTAGCAACTACACATGACATAACATTATACACGGGCCTCCTACACAATAGAAACTTTTATTTTTTTTTGTGTGTATAGCTGTTGGTCGCAGATGATCTTGACAGCTTAACGCGAGCAATGGGTGAGCGCTGATGGCTCTCAACCCGGTAAGTAAGTTAAGCGAACATCGTCCGAGGGCTCCCCCTGTGGGGAACGGACCTCGGCCCGGGGCGTCGCTGAGAGCAAAGTGGGCGTGGCCACATTTAGGTTAATGACTTCTACGCGGCGCGGTTTTCGACCTCGACGGCGAGGCCGGTACCGCGGAGTTTTATTTGTTATAGCTGCGCGATCGGTATAAGGCCTTTCTTGGGCGATCGTAATAGCGCCATCCTCTTCTTCAAGAAGATGACGAGGACGTCGGACCGCGGACATTTTTGAGGGGACGTAGTTTACCGCCCCAACAACTAGTGGATTGGGGTGAGTCGTGACTATAGGAACGAAAAAAAAGCACAGATGACGTAGTAGATACCATACTACCACGCAATGGGTAGCGGGTGCGATACAAAGAACAATGCATTGTCCAATCCACGAATTATTCTGGGTCTTTGTGTAAATTGTGTGCGTTATATGTCTTCAAACTAAGCACAAATATTCTTTAATAAAAATAAAGACTTCATCACTACCCTCTCTTGCCCGTGGGTGTCGTAAAAGACGACTAAGGGATATATGCAAGTAACATCGATGCAAGAGAAGGAAAAGTCGACCTCCAACGCGTTTCATCAGCGTGGAATAATAGGTCAGCCACTCCCATCATAGAGAAGACCTGAGCCCAACAGTAGGACTTACATTGGCTGAGATAATGATGATTAAAAAGTAAATAAACACGTGATTTCTGATGTTTACGCGAGTATTACACATTTTAAATAAAACTACTTTACGAATTTTATCGCGTTTGTATTTGATTTTTGATTGCCCGATGTTTCGAACACTTTGCAGCGTTCATGGTCACGAGCTGACTAAGATGTCTCACGTCCAACAAGTCATCGTTACTGCAGAAAATTTATAATTATCTACCCGATACAGAAATTAGTTATTAAATATTGACCCACAATTTGTTACAAATTTATTGCCAGTGTAAGAAGAAAATGACTCTATATGAAAAATTTTTTATTGTTTATGGTTACTAATTATTTAACATTAAAATTATAAGTAATTATATTTAAAAAAAACCTAACAATCTAGTATACTACCACCGGATCGGAACACGGCCACACTGAGAAAGATCGGCAAGAGAACTCGGGTGACATGATGCTAAATTAATATTAATTTAGAAGGCGGCCTACTTTATGTTACTGGGACGGATGGGGGGTACCCCACTAGGGGATATGCCATCGGGCCGACCACTGACGACAAGTAACCCTGCTCCGGGGGTCGGTCCAACGACGAAGGCGACATGATGTTTGGGTGGGTTGCGGGTGTGCGCGCTTACGCCCCTCTGTCGCCCCGGACGGAGTGGTGCGAGGAGTGCACAGACCGCGACCCATGCCAAAAAAAATGACGGATTATTAGTTACTAGCTTATGCTCACGACTTCGTCCGCGTGGAACAGTTGCTTTGGGCTAATGCTAACTTTAACCCGCGACTTTGTTTACATAGAAGGTGAAAATATTTTTAAATACAGTGCAACCTTAATATTACGAACCTCAATTTAACGACTTCCTCGATTTAACAAAGTTTTTCTAATCCCCTTGAATTGTCCATAAGAGTCAGTGTAAATAATACCTTTACATTACAAATTTTTTTTACGAACATCCTCTTTATAACGAATTTTCAACTATCAAAAAAAAGTGTAAATACCTCTATATGACCCTTAGTCCCATAGTATGTGATTCCGTCGCGACAGGTTCCGACACGTTTTTTTCGTAAAACAATTGAAGTCGTTTGATGGGAAATAATGTAAATAGTGCTCATCACTATTGTTGAAGATTCTACTTGCTGAATGCAAAAATGTTGAGGTGATCAAAACTATTTCTTGGCCTCTTTATAAAAAAATTTAGACCAACCTTACCTCAATATAACAAACCTCAGTTTAACGAATTTCTTGATATAACGAATATTTACGAGTTCCCGTCGGATTTGTTATATTAAGGTTGCACTGTAATACAATTCTGTCACACATGATTATTGCGAAACCTAACCGTTTATGTAGTGCACGCAGCGGCAGATCTTAAAAAGAAAAACCGATTCTGAAACATATTTCATTATTGCTCCGCTCCTATTGGTCTTAGCGTGATGATATATAACCTATAGCCCTCCTCGATAAATGGCCTATCTAACACTGAAAGAATTTTTCAAATCGGACTAGTAGTTCATGAGATTAGTGCGTTCAAACGAACAAACTCCACCGCTTTATATATTAGTACAGAAGTATAGATATAGATAAAAATGTTATAATGAACACGTGCAATGCATAATTATCACATCATATCAATGATCTAGTTTGTAACAGTACGGCCATATGCTAATATTGATTTTGCAATTATGAATAGATAAGAAATTTCATATTGTTTTATAACGCTGTATCAAATATATTATTATCATTGATACATTAGTTATACATGATGATTCGGGTTATGAAACAACCGGTCAAACAGGAGTTTAGCAATGGTGGTAGGAACCCATGAAAAATATTTGAAGCAAAAATATTGATTCGTTAATGAATTGCAGACATAAATTTTCAATATTTTCAACGCGTTTTCGTGTAAATCTGATGGAAATGAATAAAGTTAGTGATACTTATCTGCAACATATTCGTACTTTGTTAAACGTTCATTAAAAATCGAATAAATCAGTGATTACGTTCCCATAACTAAGATTACGTTCCCATAACTAAATAAGCAAGACAAGCTTTGCCTTAATGTCAGCTAATAGGTCATCGACCGTTAGTCGCCGCCGTCTTGTACCTACTTCTACGGTTGTCGCGATTTACAATGCCTACAGGTGTCCTGTACATAACATGTAACATTTAAGGCATAGACTCTTAAACACATTTTTGAAATCACTGTAACTGTTATCTTTTATTGGTTTTTGTGTAATATACATTATAATTACAATCCTTTTTTTTTGGGGTGAGTTACGGTCGGCGCACTCCTCGCACCACTCCGTCCAGGGCGACAGAGGGGCTTAAGTACGCACACCTGTAACCCATCCGTGACACGTCGCCTTCGTCGTTGGACCGACCACCGGAGCAAGGTGACTTGACGTCAGTGGTCGGTCCGACGGAATATCCCTTGAGGAATACCCTCGGGGAGGACGTCGGTTTTTCCTCACGCAGTCGGCCTCTCGGCGGGTGACGGACTAATTCCCCGGTCCAGTATAATTACGATCCATGACCGTTAAACTACAACAAACTCGAAGAGTTGTTCCTGAGACATTCTGTATATTTAATATGTAATGTTTTTGACATGATATCGTTTTATAACTCGATGAACGCCGGTTGTACGCACGAAAACGCATAACTAGAGCTACGGAATTTTCGCAAATAAAAATCATGAATTTAGCATTTATTTTTTTAATGATAAAGAAATTTCGCAACAATTTCGCATTTATTTATTTATATACCTATACAAAGTATATTTTCGGAAGAAACATGATATTAACATTAATTAAATGCTGACATAGTTGTAATTTCAACATTCGACTTCTTAAGAGTTGTCCTGCGATCTGTTACGACGACATTGTATTTGCTGAAGAACCGTCAGCGTCTACACTGCGCTGCTAAAGAGTAGAGGCGAAAGAGTCGTCGAGAGGCGAATTCATATGCGTGCGAGAGAGACGAACTCACATGTGTGCGCGGTAGGTTTCTATACTGCCGCCTGTGACGTGATCAGTGTCACTTTAAAGCGCTAAAACTGAACAACAATAAAATTATCTACAGTTATTGTTTATTTCGCGGCAAATACTCAAAATTTCTATATTCGCATCTATCGCTTTTATATCAATATTTTCGCATAAATTCGCATCTATTTCGTAAATACGAAAATTCCGTAGCTCTACGCATAACTCATTGTCACGTTCCGCCTGAGCCGAGTGTGCAAACGAGAGCGTAGAACAAGCGATAGAGAGGCACGATCGCCCCAAGTGTTCAGCTTGTGACATTATTTCGAACACTTTACAGCGTTAATGGTCACGGGCCGACAAGACTTAGCCTGTTACCATAAATGCTAAAAAATAGTTTTATTGAAGTGAAACTTCTTTAGAATCATTGTGACTTCAAACTCGATGAAACGAAAATGCGAGTCCATAGAGATACAAACACGTACATAAATGTATAGGATTCAGCCGGCGAGAGAATGAGATAAAGGATGAAGAGTGAAGGGTGAAGGAAGGGTGAAGGATAATGGAGTTTCATTTCTGATATGCGTACTTTGTACACATACTTTTGCGTAAAATTCAGAAATCATTACGATCTATGTTATTCAAAAACGATTAATAAATAATTAAAATGTTCCCCTATAATACAAAAGTCTCACTTCTATGGTATATATACGACACATCCTGTCTAGTATTTATCTGTGACTATTTTAAAGTGGTAGGACCACACTGTTGACAGTTGTCTACAGCCGCGGGCCGGTCCGTCCGGGGTAGTACCACACTCTTGAAGAAAGACGTCTGAGTAGTAGCAATTTGTTACTGCACTTCGTTCAGTGAACGAGAGAGCCGGAAGCCCAACTTTTTGAGAGTGTTTGCATGTGGTGGGTTTTAGTAATGCCTTTAGTATCACCAAACCTCATTGCAAGCATTCATACTTCTTTCACTTACTTCGCTGTAGGTAGCGGCCTTGCAAAGGCCCATAAGCGGCAGCAACACTTACCATCAAGTGTACTGTTTGCTCGTTTGCCACCGTTTGCAATAAAAAATAAGTGTGAGTCGGTGTCGCGCACGAAGGGTCTCGTACCATTATCTATAATAATAACAAAAATCAAGTTTGTTGTATGGCCGCGTCCCTTAAATATTTATTTTATTTTTAGTATTTGTTGTTATAGCGGCAATAAAAATACATCATCTGTGAAAATTTCAACTGTCTAGCTATCACCGTTCTTGAGATATAGCCTGGTGACAGACGGACGGACGAACATCTCAGTAATAGGGTCCCGTTTTTACCCTTTGGGTACGGAACTCTAAAAAGTTGCACTTCTATCATAATATGTCTACAATCCTGTCTAGTATTTTTCTGTGACTATATATTATTAGATGGTTATAAAAACATTAGCAGACTGTTTGATAAACGCTGATGACTCTAAATCCGAACCGAAGTTATAAAAAAAATTGTTTATATTACAGAAAGTGTGTCACGTATGTGTTCAGTTGAATGACACCGTCGCCATCGATGCGAATGACCTCACCACAACGTTTAGTCTATAACACTGTCACTGTTATCAATATAACCATATGTAATTAAATAAATATTTACTAAAGTATGTGATGAGTGATGAATCACGCTCGAATCACGATATCTCCCCATCAACTTCCAAGAATATTTGCAAACGTGCTGATGAGCGCGTACCGTGTTTTAAATAACTTTCTTTTAAAACTTAAATATATCTGATTATGTGTTATTATCTTTATATGTTGGTTCGATTACCAGGGGTGACAATAAATTACGAGATCCACAGTTTATTGTTCTGATTATGGAGGGTAATTTATTACTATGTCACGTCAGCCTATACATTTCTCAGTTTTGCTTGGGCCTCCTCTACTATGGGAGAGATATTGACCTACTATACCACGCTGGTCAGATAGATGTTGGTATAGGGTTTTGTTTCGAGTTTTCCTTTTCTTGCATAGATATTTTAGTCGTCTTTTACGATAACCACGGGCAAGAGAGATGAATTCTATTCTTAGTCCGTCACCGTCCATATGGTGTGTTGTTGTTAACGTTAGTTACAAATTTGTGCAGTTCTTTACGATATTATTATTCATTCTTTAGTAGCAGTGTGATGTTTTGTAAAATAAAAAAACTAAGGCTCTCTGATATCCTTCCATGTCTAAATAGTGATCTTTTGGCACCTCATAACAGAAACGCAGAGTTATTTTTGGTTTCTGTCGGGCCGACCACGGACGACAAGACACCCGCCGAGAGGCCGACAGCGTGAGGCAAGACCGACGTCCTCCTCGAGGAGGGGACGTCGGTCGATGGGAGAATACCCCAAGTAGGGGGTATTCCGTCGGGCCGACCACTGATGACAAGTAACCCTGCTCCGATGGTCGGCCCAAGGACGAAGGCGACGTGTCACGGGTGGGTTACGAGTGTGCGTGCTTACGCCCCTCTGTCGCCCCGGACGGAGTGGTGCGTGGTGCGCGCCAACCGTAACCAACCTCCAAAAAAAATGGTTATTTTTGGTTGCGATTTATTTTCTAATCTAAATCGGCAATTCTCATAGGCCTATTTGCATTTGACTGTAAGAATGCATAAATTCATTATCCACAGGGTCAAAAAAAAAATGCAGAGAGTAGATGGTCTATTATATTACGATAAAAGTTGAAATATAGTATTGTTTCAATAACTCTTATTAGAAAGCTCGAAGTCGCCCCGTGTGGCGACAGGATAAAAAATACAATTGAGTAAGAATTTCACCTTTCCATATGGTGACGGAGTAAAAATACAATTCACCATCCCGCTTCTTGCCCGTGGTTATCATAAAGGCGACTAAGGGGGTGGTGAATTGTATTCTTACTCCCTTATCACACGGAACATGTAGGTTCCATACAATAAGTTTGGTTTATTATTAATGCCGTGCACTTCCTATTACTAAGTTCATTTTATAATTCTTTTGTAAGTGAATACGACATACGTAGGGTAGGATGGGATGTACCGATCTTAATAGGGTCTACTTTATAAAGATGATGCCTTTAAGAAAAAAAAACAAACTCGTTCCGCCAAGTTTGAAGTTGATCAACATGAAATAAGCTCAGTTTTACGCAAACACAAAACCTGCAACTACAATGTTTAAAAAAACCTTATGAAAACACCATTTACAAAACTCGTTTTCCTTTCAAACTTCTGATTACATTGCGAAAGTTAAAGTTTGTGGAGGAAAACAAACAATATTATGCCTCCATCGCGCTCAAAGTATACCATGGCGTTTGGCAATATAAGCGTGAAGCCTTAAGGTTCTTTCCGTGCATCGCGACTGATCGCAGCCGCGCACGATTGAGATGTGCGGATTAAAATGTATGATGTTCATAGCTTACTTGAATGGTTTCGGGTTAAGAGCCCTCAGAGCTTACCCAACAGTCCGGGTAAAGTCGTCACAGCCATCTGAGGCTAACAACTGTAGTCACACATCACCATCATAATCATTTCAGCCTATCGTCGCCCACTACTGGACGTAGGCCTTTCTCATGTTACGCCACAATGTGCGGTTCTGTGCCGCCTGCATCCAGCGACGCCCAGCAACTTTCACCAGGTCGTCGGTCCACCTAGTGGGGGGCGCCCTACACTGCGTCGTCCGATACGTGGTCGCTTTTACTGAGTCTTTCTTCCCCAGCGGTTGCCGGTTCGTCGAGCGATGTGGCCTACCCATTGCCACTTCAGCATGCTAATTCTTCGTGCTATGTTGGTTACACTCATTCTTCTGCGGATTTCTGTGTTTCGGATAATCTCTCGCAGATAAATCCCGAGCATGGCCCGCTCCATAGCACTCTGAGCGACTTTGAACTTTGTTATGAGGCCTACGTTTAGGGACCACGTTACCGTGTCGTAAGTCATCACTGGTAACAAACATACTGGTCGTTCAGCAGTCGTAGTGTCGTGTTATAATCGCCATACTTGGCAGGCGATTTGGCGATCGTAATAAGGTTTTATATGTTTCCCAGGAGAGAGCTGCTGCTCATTGTCCTGGTGTATCCTTAAGCGATTTTTACGAAAACCACGAGCAAGTTTTGGTTAGCAACAATTGTATTTTTATCCCAACAACTGTATTTTTATCCTCGATATCACAGGAAACTTCTTTTTAGTATTAATATCACAAGACAATAAGGGGTGGTGACAAACTGGTGGTGGAACACCCCATGGGGAAACACTGAATCATGAAGTGTGGCACAATACACACGTCTGTTTTTGTGCGTTTTTTTTTTACCCTGAACTTAACGGAACTTGAATTTAACGGATACAAATTATGCGCAGACTCGTAACACTTAATTTGTGGATCGAAAATATTGTGCTGCATGGGAATCGAATCTTAACCACTACGGTATTCGTGCAGTCACATTTGAACTCAGTGTAATGGAAATTGGAAAAGTGCTTAATAAACAATAGACAAAAAAATATTTAAAGCAAAAACCATTTTTGTTATCATTACATAGAAAAACACCATGATATTGTAAAGTTTTGGATAGTTCAGGAAGTAACCCACAATACTAAAGGTTGAATGACGATGCAAGGTTGCCGCGGCCGTGAATGCCCCTATATTTTGTGAACGCCCAGCCGGGAGTAATTTTGTTACGTCAAGGGCAATAGTGTTGTTCTTATCGATATTTCGTGGCGTTAAATCAGGGTCATCGTTTACTTACTAGTACGAGGTCGATATATTGATAGTAAGATTATAATTATCCGAGATTCGTGACTTCGACGTTGCTGTTTTATTTTAATTGCGGTTTTGTTTTAAATATTTCATCATATTATACGTCCCGATGTTGAACTCGAGCCTCCACAATAGGAAGGAGAACCTACCTATACCTACCATGCCGATCAGACGTGTTGGTTTTGTTTCTAATTTTCCTTCTCTTGCAGTGATGTTATATGCATATTTTATCCCTTAATCGACTTTTACGACGCCCAAGGGCAAGAGAGGGAGTGGTGAATTGTATTCTTATTCCGTCACCACACGGAATAAATATTTAGGATTCGCTAATCAACGGCGATTGTATTATATTTGATTTTTGATCGCCTTTTTGTTTACTACAAATTTATTTTTTAATAATTACTGACCTGAATATATTTTATTTCATACAGAATTTCTTTTTGTACTGGCAATAAATTTATAACAAAATTGAATAATTCTGTAGCGGGTGTCTATAATAAAGATGACTTGTTGGACGTCAGACACCTTAGTCCTCTCGTGACTATGAACGCTGTAAAGTGTTCGAAACGTCGGGCAATCAAAATTCAAATACAAACGCGATAAAATCAGTAAAAATAGTTATATTGATGTGAAACATCTATAGGCGAGGGTGACCGCGATGGTCGCGTGGCGTTTAACGCCACGCCTCGCGGTGTCCTCTTGATTAACTATTAAATAAATATCGGGATATATATGTACATTTTTGTAACGAAACCATGGTGCGATTTAAAATTTTGTACAACGCCATCTAGTAAAGTCAAAGTAAATTGTTATCTATAATGTATTCTAATGAAAATAAATGTTTAGAATTCATTCAGTGTGCGGTGGATTAATTTTATTTCTGTGTAATATTTCAAATAATAATGGAAATCGTATTATTTTATTCAATACTTTATGGCATATTAGTTCTGTCGTAATCTATTCTTTTATGCATATATACTTGTATAAATAATTTCGATGTTTCACATCTGCCAGACGTCCTGAGCGACGGCTCACTTTTTTTATAATGTGTAATACTCGTGTAAAAAAAAATCAGAAGTCAATAGCTGTCAACTCTTAATCATCGTCTTTATCACCTCGGCTTATACATGTCCCACTATTGGCTTTAATCTTGCTCCATGATAGGCACACAACACTGGTTAGACGGGTTGGTATAGGATTTAATTTTGATTTTTGCTTCTCCTGCATAGAAGTTTTATACATATCGTTAACATTAGATATTTTAAGAAACCCAAGGGTAAGAAAAAAAAATCACTTGTGGGTAAGGTAATTTCTTTAAGCTATTGCATAGCTTTTATCGCAGGCTTCGAGCGCGGCGACCGAATCAAGAAATTCCGTAACGAAAATAAAACCTAACACCCCTACAACTCTGCCTACCATGTAGCTTGGCTAAGCGTTCGCTTAACGTGTATGTATATGGTACGACTGTACGAAGCTCGTTTTTTTTTTTTACTAAGACAACACCCTGCACTAAGGAAGTAATCCTTGTATTGCGGGGGGTCTTTATAAATATATAACTAAAGGACACCAATTACATCCAGACTCTTGTTCTGACTTTGTGTCCGTTAATTATATGTTATACTAGCAACCCGCCCTCGCTTCGCTTCGGTTTTAGTCGTTTTACCCGCGTAGTTCCTGTTCCCGTGGGAATACCGGGATAAAATGTAGCCTAGTTTACTCCCTGATATTATAGCTTTCCATTGGTGAAAGAATTTTTGAAATCGGTCCAGCCGTTTTGAAGATTACTCGGAACAAACAGACAGACAGACGAAAAATTTTTAATTTGTATTTTAGGCATAGGTGTCGTGCAAATAACCGTGTGAGCATGAAAAAATCCTAATATTTTGACATTACAAACAGACACTCCAATTTTATTTATTGGTATAGATAAGACCCCCGCAACACAAGGATGACCTGAGTACAGAATGTTCTTTTTTTTTTAAAAAGGCTAGTAAATAAATAGCTAAGAATAGAAGAAAATAATAGTTTAATATTAAATATCCAAACAATTAAAAATAACAAATCGATAAACAAGCCCGCCGTAACTATTTGAAACCATATCGGTAGATCGCGTGACTGGGCCGATCGTGAACTTCACACCAAGGCTGCCGTGAACTTGGCGTTATGGGGCGACGGGGAGTCTCCCTATGACTTGCTGCCCTCGGCCTTCAGCGACTAACTTCGGCCATGGCCAATGTGGTAGCTATTTTTATATAGGGTTGTCAAATTTGTAAATATTTTGGACATCCATATGGATTTTTTGTTTTTCTCAACCTATAATACGTATTATTATTTAGGCTCCTTTTATTCGTAATTAGAGGACAATTGTCTTTACTACGCTGCTCATTTAAGGCCTATACATTTATTTCCACTTTCTCTTTGGGTTATGTTTTTCTTTTCAATTTTTCCTTAATGCTTTCTACTGTTTACGCGAGCATTACACATTGTAAATAAAACTACTTTACGAATTTGTATTTAATTTCTGATTGCCCGAAGTTTCGAACACATTACAGTGTTTATAGTCCGTCCGTGACCAGCTGAGATGATGATGATGGTGACGAAATAATATAACGAAACATCCCTTCCATGACCCGGGTGAAAGAGGTTTACGAGGATTATCTCGTCCTTTCCCATGGGTGTTGTAAAAGACGATAAAATAATATACGTAGATTTATGTGCATCAGTGGCGTAAAATGACACTAAACAGGAATATTTACAAACGTAGCCTTTTATCTTGAAGCAACGGGAACACCAGCACCATATATCGTCTTTTATTCTATCCATCCATATTACCATTAGTCTTCGAATTGGATTAAGCAAGCCCTAGAAGTATACTACACAAAAGGCTTACAGCATTCATGGCCTTCTGAAGGTTGCTTTGGTTTCCAGCGATAACAAAGTGTAAGGTACGCTTTACATTTCAATAATTTTGTCGTGAATGCGTGTATGAAGGTTATGAAAGGTGAAGGTTTGAAGAACATTTCTATACGTATTGAAAATTGTTTGCTTTCAGGTAAAATCTATATTATTTACACGCTAACACTACATTAACTAAGCAAATTAGCTGGTAATATTTAAATAGAGATTCGTTTATTTATTACTTAAACCATTATATATTAACTTTATTCATCCATCAGGTTGTCTGGAGGTGCGTTATGGAGGAACGACATGGAATTCGGTACCAGTGGTCGGTCCAATGGCGAAGGGGAGACCCATGCTTCGCCCTTTCGTCACCCTGGATGGAACACATGACGTGTGTGCTGAAAATAACGCCAAAAAAATACATCCATCATGATATTCAGACATCCACTCACTGTTAAGAAATGGGCATAGTCACGTCAAATTTTGAAGTTTAACACAGCATCAGTTACTTGCTTTGTGTAAATAATAAGATTATTGCAATTTAGTCATATTATTAAACATTTTTTATGCGGAATTAAGCAAGAGAAATTGTAATTTAGAGTTTTTTTAAGTATATTATAAGTTTTCTAATAAACAAAATTCATGATCGTCTACAGATCTTGGCACCCGATTAGTCTCAAGTCTTTTGTTAGTGAAGTTTACAATTATACCATAATTCATAATGTTGAACCTGGCTCCCATTTTCACATTTATTTTGCCAGTATATTATTCTACGACATAATTACTTTTTGTAAATGTATTATTATTCGAAATTAATCTACTATAAAATAATGTTTTTTCTGCATTTACTTTGCATAAAATCGATTGACTGGATTTTTTTTAAATTCTTATAAATTCACTGAGCTATGTGGTAGCGGCTTCGAATACTACCAACCCTTGCTTTGCTCGTGGGTGTCGTAAAAGACGACTAAGAGCCCTAGATTGACCCGGACCAACTCCATCTGGTACCATTTGGGTCAACGATTACATTCCCAAGGAGGGTTGACGTCAGGCAGGCGGACGGTCATAAAAGTCATTGCCGAAACTTTTTGCAATATGTTAAAACAGATGACATATTGCGTCGACCCCAAGTAATTGGGATAAGAGCAAGATGATGATGATGATGATCTTATAAATTCACTGTTTTCTGATTTTGTTACACGATTAACTGGATGCCAATTTCGAACGTTCTAGGTCATCTACATTGCAGGTTAGATTTGTGAGTGGATTATATCTTTTTTTTTTAATTTATTTATTTATTTATTTAAGACAACAACAACAACTTTCTTTTAAAATCAATCAATTATAAAAATAATTATTTTGGACGTTAATGTCTATATCACTATTTAAGCTTTTTTTTTTTTTAATTTCTACGCGACTTTATTTTCTCAATATGTATATCAAACTTAAGCTGTAATTATGTTTAAATGGTTTGTAAGTTATGAATTAAGCGACTTCAAATGGTTCATGTAAAGTTCAACGCAATGTTGCCCGTCGGTCCTCTTTTCTTGACTTAAAACTTGGTTTGACACGCGGGTGTATTGATAGAGCCACGCTTCGCTGAACGTTATTTTGGGCTATATTACAAAATGGCCAAAATATCTAGGCCAACCGAAGGTCGTCGTCGAATCCCTCACCGACCCTATATAAATTGTGGTAAACAGGGCATTATTGATGCTATAATAAAATAAACAAATAAACTTAAGTAACCTTTTAAATCTTAGAAACTCGGCAGCGTCAGTAACGACATCGTTAAATTGACGACGGCATCAAGAAAATGGACGACGAACCAACCAAATTGGCACTAAACCTTTATTTACAGACAAATACCTCATGTGAAAAGTTATAAAAATAAATTTATATGTTACGAACATAAGAAGCGTAAAGGTTACACATTTTTTGTTAACATATCTCGATGATGAAACGCGGCTTCAGATTTTAATCATGTTGTTATTAGAGATATTAATATCGCAATTATTCACCCGTGAATGATGCATTTATAAATATATCATGAAGGATCATCATCTCCAAGACCCGCTTGTGGTAAAGTTTATCACTTGCAAATCATGTCGGCCTCATAAAAAAGGCTCAAAGTTGCTCAACGTGCCATGGAGAGGGTTATGTTCGGTATTTCTCAACGTGATAAAACCGAAATACGGATATCCGTAGAAGAACGGGTGTAACCGACATAGCCCGAAGAGGCCAAATAGCTCGTTCGGCAACCAACTTTGGTTGGGGTCGAAATGGACGATGCAGCATAGGACCACTGCCTACTGTGTGGACTAGCGACATCTTGAAAGTAGCAGGGAACCCTTGAATGCAAGTCGCACATGACGGTTCCAAGTGCCATTGTCGTGGGGAGGCTTAGGTTAAACAGTGGACGTCTATGAGCTGATGGATGAATGGAAAAAGTTTTTAATAATGTTCAGAATCCCGATATTTTAGCAACAATAAAAAGGTTTAAAAAGTCACCATATTTCGCGGTGCCTAGAATGTTGAGTCGTCACTCATTATTTTTCCATATAAGTGGTAAAAATGGACGCGATATTAGAGGAATGGTTAGAAGCACTCTCATGGGTAACTGGCAACACTATCATAGATTGCTAGCCAGCCTGACTAGCCGCTTCTTTATATTTTGGTAGGTCTATTAGACATACAATGAACGGTGACAGACTGACAGATACACAATGTCCCGCTAAAGTCAGTAGTCTATTTGATTACATGTTGCCTTGTTTAAAAAATAATGCAAATCTTCCCCAAATCCGCATTTCCTGACCACCATCGATGAACCACTTCCTCGACATAGCTTTTTGCCGCGATGCAATCTAACTGAGAAATGGAGCGCGGACATTTAATTGACCATGTTTTTGCAACCAACAGCCAAGTTCCGCTATCAGTGAAAAAAATAAACTTGTGATCATAGAGACGTTTACAAACAAGCATTATGGTTTTTGATGTTTGACGCGACTATTACACATCTATACCAATAAATAAAATTGGATTGTCTGTTTGTAATGTCAAAATAATAGACTTTTTTCATGCTCACACGGTCATTTGCACTATACATATGCCTAAAATACACTTAATATTTTTTTGTCTGTCTGTCTGTTTGTTCCGGGTAATCTTCAAAACGGCTGGACCGATTTCAAAAATTCTTTCACCAATGGAAAGCTATAATATCAGCGCGTAAACTAGGCTATATTTTATTCCGGTATTCCCACGGGAACGGGAACTATTCAGGAAAGACGACTGAAACCGGAGCGAAGCGAGGGCGGGTTGCTAGTTATAAATAAAACAATTTTTATTGATTTTATCGCGTCTCAGTCTGCCCGTGACCACGAAAAAAAATATTCAAAAAGTAGGGCAAAATTGGTATCATCATCTCAGCTCAGTCAATGTCACTGCTAAGCTCGAGCCTCCTCCACATTAATTGAAATTGATCTTACTATACCATGCTCGTCAGACATGTTGGTAATGGTATAGAGGTGTTTCGAGTTTTCCTTCTTTTGGATAGATGTTATATACGTATTATATCCCTTAGTCGTCTTTTAAGACGCCCACGGGCAAGATGTATGTGAATTGTATTCTTAGTCCGTTAGTAGTCCGTCCGTAGTAAAAAAAAACGTATAAATAGTTTTATTTATAAACTAGCAACTCGCCTTCGCTTTGCTGCGGTTTCAATCGCCTTACCAGCGTTGGAACTCGTGGGAATACCAGGATAAAATATAGCCTAAATTACTCCCTGATAGTTAGCTATAGCTATAATAGTTTGCCATTGGTGAAAGACTTTTTTAAAATCGGTCCTGCCGTTTTTATGATTACTCGGCACAAACAGACAGACAGATAAAAAAAAATTAGTGTATTTTAGGCATATGCATAGTTCAAATAACCGTGTGAGCATGAAAAAAGCCTGTTATTTTGACATTACAAACAGACACTCCAATTTTATTTATTGGTATAGACAAGTATTAGTTAAAATACAAAATATGATGTCTATATTATAATATGCTTGAAGGTTAAGCTTATTAATAATACCAATAATCAATTGTATTTTGATCAGGTTTATGGCGAGGGCGTTGAACGTTTGAAGGTTTGTTTAAAGGAATAAAGTTTGTTATTTGGGTGGGCTAGATTGACAGTTATAAAACCTGTAAATAAATAATGCTTTCTGATGTTTACGTGAATATTACACAGTTTTTTTATTAAAGACTAGCAACCCGCCCTCGCTTCGCTTCGGTTTTAGTAGTTTTGCCCGCGTAGTTCCCGTTCCCGTGGGAATACCGAGATAAAATATAGCCTAGTTTACTCCCTGATATTATAGCTTCCCATTGGTGAAAGAATTTTTGAAATCGGTTTAGCCGTTTTGAAGATTACCCGGAACAAACAGACAGACAGACAGACAAAAATTTTTTAATTGCTATTTTAGGCATAGGTGTCGTGCAAATAACCGTGTGAGCATGAAAAAAGCCTATTATTTTGACATTACAAACAGACACTCCAATTTTATTTATTGGTATAGACAACATCCTGCACTAGGGAAATAATCCATGTATCGAGGACAGACTTGATTTACGAACACATATTACATTTTTTATTTTTTTTGCAAACGGTGACAGACGAGGAAACAGTACACCTGATGGTAAGTGTTGCTGCCGCTCGTGGACCTTTGCAGTACCAGGGGCACAGCTAGGTCGCTGCCTACGGCGAAAAAAGTGAAGAGAGTGCGAATGCATGCAATAAGGTTCGGTGATTTAGTATCACCAAAACCCACCACACGCAAACACTAGGGATGTGAAAAAAATAATAGATTTTTATAAAAATCGATTATTAATCGATTATTTTTTTGTAATAATCGATTATCAAAACGAAAAATTAGTAATCGATTTTTTACTATTCGAAATTAAGCGATTATTCATGGCCAGATTTCCAAAAAAAATGAAAAAGGGTTATCAGGTTTGTTTCAGGTGTGTTTTCATACTATATTATAAAATAAAGCTCACATTTCCTAAAAAAAGGTCATCAGAATCGTTTTCATACTATATTAGAAAATAATGCTTACATTTCCTAAAAAAAGGTAATCACAATCCTGTTGGCAGAAAAATCGATTTTTTTTAAAATAATCGATTATTTTATAATCGATTTATTTTAACGAACAAAAAATGGATTATTTTCCCTCCAGGTCACATCCCTAGCAAACACTCTCAGAAAGTTGGGTTTGAAAGAAAGAAAAATAGTTTATTTCTCCCTCGCAGGGGGATACATATTTGTACAACTTATTTTATTTATACATAAATATAAGAGCTGTGATCCCACCCGCAAGTGAGTAAAAGGATCGCTATTCAGCTTTATGTTGTGGTAACACCACAACGCTGTTTTTCAGTAGCGGCCTATGGTGTGACGATTGTCAGCAAACACAACGCTTACTACTTACTACAACTACTTTAGAACAATAACTAACTACCTACTACTAACTACCTATTACTTTAGAACAATATTTTTATTTTGATTGATTTTGGTTTCTGGCTCTTTCGCTCACCGATCGAAGCGCAGTAACAAATTGCTACTACTCGGACGTCGATTTTCTGCTCAGTGTGGTACTATCCCGGATGGACCGGCCCACGACTGTAGACAAATAACTGTTAACAGTATGCTCTCCTACCACTACTACAGTTTTTATCTTATTGTGATTTTCGCATAGGAATGAAGTAAGAATACAATTCAGTACCTATTACAGCTCATCACGAGGGTGTTATAAATAAAGAAAGATTAGGAAATAAGGCAAATAATACTACTTGACGTAAATAATCTCCAAATACACTATTGCAAGCAACCAGGTTAATTGCCCACCCAGTACAAAGAAGCCTCAAAAGGAAGCGAAATTAAAATCCATAATCTTTTGAATCAACTCAATGTCTGTACCAATGCACAGGGCCGGATTACCCTATCAGGGCCCGTAGGCAATGCAATTCTGGGGCCCTTTTTTTTTAAACCGGCAATGAAACCGCCACAATACCTGCCAATCTTGGTGCATGCTCGGGGCCCTTAGTCGCAGCGGGGCCCCTAGGCAGTTACCTAATCCGTCTTATGGATAATCCGGCCCTGCCAATGCATAGCGCAGCATAGTATCCCATTAATACTATAAACGCGAAAATTTGTATGTGAGGATGTTTGTTGCTCTTTCACGCAAAAACTACTGAATGGATTTTGATGAAAATTCACAATAATACAGCTTACATATCAGAATAACACATAGGCTATAATTTATCGCGATATTCCCACGGGAAGGAGAACTATAAGGTTAATACCGCAGGGCGCTGCTAGTATTATTTTTTTAAATCTCAATCCAATCTTAAACAAAGGATGTTTTGGCACAAAATATACAATATTATCGATTATTCTATTCTAGTCCACGTTGCGAGACCTTACCTAATTAGCCCCAAAATATTTGGTAATGTTTTTTTTCCACCGACCCTTTTCAAAAACCTTTCAGTTCATCGAACAATGTAATTTGTGAATAAACCTATCTTTGAGGTTAATTTGTAATTTTAAAATACTTGTAGCATTTTTAAATAATACATTATAATTATCTGAAATTCAAAAACAAACCCGATACTACAATTCACCGTGTGATGTCGAAGTAAGAATACTATTCACCACCTCATCCTATGACCGTGGGAGTAAAAGACGACTATGGGATATAATAAGCATTTAATATCTATGCAAGAAAAGAAAAACTAGAAACAAAGCCCTAAAAACAGGTTAGTGTAGGGTTTGATTTAGAGTTTTCCTCCTCTTGCATAGATGTTACGTGCATAGTCGTTTTTTACGACATCCACGGGCAAGATAGACGAGTGATGAATTGTATTCTTACTCCGTCACCACACGGATATTTTTTCGTTTTAAGCATGGTAAATAACATTTTTTGTTCAAGGCACCTTTTTTTTTTGGTTTAGCCTATTGTCTGGACACACCCAGTCCTATCTGTCCGGGACGATGATTGGATGGCGTGTGGCTCCATAATCCACTGTATTGCCTCCCCACCGCCATTGGGCCGACCATGATGGCAACAAGGCAATGTTCCTGGGGCGTCACCCACACGCGGTCGGCCCCTTTGCGGGTGGTGGACTAATCTCCAGTCCGTCCACCCGCAGAAGCAACACCCTGCACTAAGGAACTTATCGTTGTATTAGGAGGAAGTTTACAAACATGCATTTCACGAATACAAATACAATTAGACTTAGAACATTAAATTGTAGCCAACCAGTTTGGAACACAACGTCTGGATACTTTCGAAGTCTGTAATGGGCATGCATACATTTCTTGTTTTATATAAATCTATCTATTGCCCCATGTGGTAAGGATTAAACTAACAAAATGTCATCACTCCTTCCTTCCGATAGGTGATCATAAAAGACGATAAAGAATCACAAGAAGAATACATCACTGCAAGGGAACGTAAAACAGAAGTCAATTTCAATTTGCTTAACCAACGTGGCATAGTCCAGTTCTCCCTTTTTTAAGGTTCCGTACCCAAAAGGTAAAAACGGGACCCTATTACTAAGACTTCGCTGTCTGTCCGTCCGTCTGTCTATCAGCAGGCTGTAATATCAAGAACCGTGATAGCTAGACATTTGAATTTTTTACAAATTATGTATTTCTGGTGCCGCTATAAGAACAAATACTAAAAACAAAATAAAGTAAATATTTAAGGGGGGTTCCTATACAAAAAACGCGATTTTTGCCCTCTTTTGCTCAATATCGATAATAGCAATAGGGAGGCACTTGTTTACCTAGTCAATGGTACGAAACCCTTCGTTCGCGAGACTCGCACTTGGCCGATTTTTATTACTGTTGGTGGCAATAGAACAAACAGCATACCTGTTGGTAAGTGATACTACTCATGGACCTTTGTTAGACCGCACGCTATTGTGAAGAAAGTGAATGCGTGCCAACCAAAATTCATTACACATAAACACCCTCAGAAAGTTTGGTTTCCGACTCTCTCACTCATCGAAAGAAGTGCAGTACCAAATTGCTGCTACTTAAACGTCGATTTTCTACGAGTGTGGTACTACCCCGGACCGGCCATAGGCTGTAGACCAGTGATGGGCAAAGTACGGCCCGCGAAAGTATTTAATCCGGCCGCCGAGAGTCCATCCATCCTTTTCAACCATGAAATTGCGGGTAAACTCAATCAGAAACCGATTGACTGATGAACACCTTTTCGCACTGCTGAAAGTTGCTACGTCACAGATGGAACCTGCTTTCGAAAATATTATGGAAAATCAAAAACAATTCCATATGTCTCACACGACTAACAAGGCGTAAAAGTAAAAGGTATTTTGATTATTAAAAAGCTTTAATACAAAATGCATTTTTTCTATAATTCTGGCCCTCCTCTAGAATTTCTTAAATTTTGTGGCCCGGCATTAAAAACGTTTGCCCACTACTGTTGTAGACAGATAACCATCAAGTCATCAACAGTGTGATCCAACCACTAGCTACTATTCATCATCATCTTGCTCTCATCCCAATTACTTGGGGTCGACGCAATATGTCATCTGTTTTGACATATTGCAAAAAGTATCGGCAATGACTTTTATGATCGGCCGCCTGCCTGACGTCAACCCTCCTTGGGAATGTAGTCGTTGACCCAAATGGTACCAGATGGAGTTGGTCCGGGTCAATCTAAGGCTCTTAGTCTTCTTTTACGACACCCACGAGCAAAGCAAGGGTTGGTAGTATTCGAAGCCGCTACCACACAGCACACTAGCTACTATTCAGACGTCGATTTTCTGCGAGAGTTTAGTACTCAGAACGGACCGGCTCGCGGCTGTACACCAAAGACTGTCGACTGTGCTCCTACCATGCATATCTCCCATTGTAGATCTAAGCTTAAGCCGAATAGTGGTAGAGGTTCTACGTATATGAGCCAATGAGAAGCAAATGAGTTTTATTTGCAATTTAAAAAGACAATAACATGAGAATAAAATAAATATATAAAATATATGCAGTGCTAAATTACAAAGGCCTTGCAAACACTTAGTTGTCATTTATATATTTATTTAAAGTATTAAGTAAATAAACAATACAGTAGCAACGACCTCACCTTCGCACGAGAGGTCACGGTGAAACAGTGAAGCGACCAGGACACCACTCTCACTATAATGCCCGCTTGTTATCAATTTTACACTCTGCATTTCATTTAATTGCATTTCAGTTTATATACGTCCCACTATGGGTTTCGAGCCTTCTCTACAATAGGAGGGAAATTTACTTACTATACCACGCTGGTCAGACGTTTTAACATATGGTTTTATTTCAAGTTTTCCTTTTCTTCGATGGGTGTTGTATGCATGTTTAATCCCTTAGTTGTCTTTTACGGCAGCCACAGACAAAAGAGGGGGTGGTGAATTGTATTCTTACTCCGTCACCACATAGAACATTTTACACTATATTTTCTTTTTTTTATTGCCAACGGTGGCAAACGAGCAAGCAGCACACCTGATGGTAAGTGATACTGCCGGATATGGACCTTTGCAATACCAGGGGCACAGCCAGGCCGTTGCCAAAATAAACTCAATAATCGTCTTAAATAAACTCAATAATCTACCACAAGATTGAAACGCAGCAGCAGGTTGAGAAGAACTGGAAAGAAACACGACTTTGTCTTTTTAGGGTTCCGTACTCAAAGGATAAAAACGGAACCCTATTACTAAAACTTAGCTGTCCGTCCGTCCGTCTGTCTGTCACCAAGCTGTATCTATCTCAAGAACCACGATAGCTAGACAGTTGAAATTTTCACAAATTATGTATTTCTGTTGCCGCTATAACAACAAATACTAAAAACAAAATAAACATTTAAAGGGGGCTGCCGTACAACAAACGTGATTTTTTGCCCTTCTTATAGATAACTAGGAACCCGCCCTCGCTTCGCTTCAGTTTCCGTCGCCTTACCCACGTAATTCACGTTCCCGTGGGTATACCAGGATAAAATATAGCCTATGTTACTTCCTGATGTTATAACTTTCCATTAGTGAAAGAATTGTTGAAATCGGTTGGGTGGTTTAAGCTGTGTGTGCTGTGTGGTAGCGGCTTCGAATACTACCAACCCTTGCTTTCCTCGTGGGTGTCGTAAAAGACGACTAAGAGCCCTAGATTGACCCGGACCAACTCTATCTGGTACCATTTGGGTCAACGATTACATTCCCAAGGAGGGTTGACGTCAGGCAGGCGGCCGATCATAAAAGTCATTGCCGAAACTTTTTGCAATATGTCAAAACAGATGACATATTGCGTCGACCCCAAGTAATTGGGATAAGAGCAAGATGATGATGGTTGAGTGGTTTAAGCGCGAAAGCGTAACAAACAAACAAATAAACAAACGAACTTTCGCATTTATAATATTAGTAAGGACTCGCACTCAGGCGATTTTTATATTCTGTTTAAGTCCACAGTCTCAGTCTATACAAGTCCCATTATTGAGCTCAGGCCGGATACAATAGAAGGGAAATTCACCCACGCCGGTCAGATGTGCTGGTAGAAGGTTCTATGTCGAGTTTTACTTCTCTTGCATAGATATTATATTTTCACGACACCCCTAGGTAAAATAGGTTGGTGAATTGTATTATTACTCCGTCAACACACGGATTATTAACAAAAAAGGCAATAATTTATTACAATATGTAATGTTTTGCGGTTTAACAATAATTTTAATATATCCCTTCAATGAGAAAATACCTTGAATAAATTAATAACACGTAATTAAATTAACTATAATTCAGAATAACTAACCGTGACATTTTCCTTTTAAATCACTGACTAGTTATAACTAATTGTAGCTTTATGTGATAATGATTTTAAATGCCTTGTCGACTGACCGGTTGAACTACTCATCATTTCGGCTCATATACGTCCCACTGTTGGGCTCGCGCCTCCTCCATAGGAGGGCAATTGACTTACTATACCACGCTGGTCAAACGTGTTGGTATAGGGTTTTGTTTCGAGTTTTCTTTCTATTGCATAGATGTTATATATTTTATCCCTTAGTCGTCTTTCACGACACCCAAGGGTGTTATGTCGTTAATTGTTTTCTTGCTCCGTCACCACACGGATAGCTGAATTACTATATATGTATTCTTTTAAATAATTGTTCATTATCTTTCTATATCATTATCTCATACATACGTCCCAATGTGGGGTTCGGGCCTCCTCCACAATACTCGTATTAGGGAAATTAACGTAATATACCACGCCGGTCTAACGGCTTAGTGTAGGGTTTTATTTAGTTTTCCTTCTATTACATAGATGTTTTATGCATATTATATCTCTTAGTCGTCTTTTACGACACCCATGAGTATGATTCCGTAACAATACTCTTTGTATAAGTCTTGTTTTATTTGAGAGAAAGACATTATCTTAAGCAGTTCGTGTGGTTACGGAGTAAGAATACAATTTATTACCCCCCTATTTTACCCGTGGGTGTCGTAAAAGACAACTAAGTGATATAATACGCATATAAAATCTACGCAAAAGAAGGACAACTTAAAATAAAACTCTACATCAACCCGTCTGACTGGCGTGGTATAGTAGGTCAATTACCCTCCTATTGTAGAGGAGGCTCGAGCCCAGCAGTGGGACGAATGTGAGCTAGGATGATGATATGTTGGTCAAGTGGTCGGAACAGTTAGGTTAATACCCAATACAATTACTTCCTCATGTCATCTATAATTGTTCAAGGATAAGTGAGCGTTTTATATAATTGTATCCTTTTGAAAAGTCTAGGTAAACTAAGTATTCCTCTGTATGTTAGCAGCAAATAATAAGTCTAATTACCACTTTATAAAAGAAGGTATTTAAAAAAATGTCTAAGGGGCATATATGTTCGGGCCGACCACTGACGATAAGTCACCCTGCTGCGGTGGTCGGCCCAACAACGCGTGCGATGTGGGTACGGGTGGGTTATGGGCCCGCGCGCCGTCCTTTCGTCGCCCCGGACAAAATGAACCGCGTGTGCGCTTACCATTGCTCACCCATAAAAAAGAGGGGCATATATGTATAATAAGAAGTGAAGGAAAATTCAAAAGGAAACTATACCGAGCGTATTACCATGTGGGGACGAGAGTAAAGATTCACTACCCCCTCTCTTGCCAATGGGTGTTCTAAAAGACAACTATGGGATTAAATATACTTATAACATTTATCCAAGAGAAGGGAAACAAATCAAACTCTATATATACCAATACGTCTGACCAGCGTGGTATAGTAGGTTTCCCTCCTATAGTAGAGGAGCACGCGCCCAACAGTGGGACGTATGTGAGCTAATATGATGATACCTAAATAATAGGCAAAGCCTGTACTCGTTGAGAAGGCATGTATGAGCCTAAAAGGTGTTTATGTAAGTTGTAATGATAGAACAAAGAAAGACGGGCCGAGAATAAATCTTGTCTTGCAATCAAATTCATAATATCTCATAATCATCATCATCTTAACTCATATACGGTATAATGGACGACATATTTATGGCTGTAAGCAGCAAATTGACAGCAAGTTCGACCTCTTACTACGCAGGCCAAGAACCGTGTAATATTTTTCTGCAATTTTCTACAAAACAGATCTTTAATTTTGAAAAAGTTCACAGGTGAACCAAGTTTAAATCCAAGTCGGCGGGCAACAGAGAGGCGATCGTCAGCCGCCATCTTGGAAAACGGTACAAAATTCAAATGTTTATAGGCAACTAGCAACTCACCCTCGGTTCGCTTCGGCTTCAGTCGCCTTACCCGCGTAGTTCGCGTTCCCGTGGGAATACCGAGATAAAATATAGCCTATGTTACTCCTGATAGCTTTCCAATGGTGAAAGAATTTTTGAAATCGATTCGGTGGTTTAAGCGTGAAAGCGTAACAAACAAATAAACTTACTTTCATATTTATAATATTAGTAAGGATTTAATTTAATGTTATAGAAAATTGGTTACCACCATTTTTAAAGCACCATCAAGCGTTAACTATTTATTTAGCAATAACCATATAAAAAACGTTTGGAGCGCCATAAATAAAAACGTATACATTACATTACACAGGAAATTTGATTCAAAATTATAGAAAATGTGGTTGTCTATGAAAATGATCGTAACTACCATATTTTTGTCGTACGATGCACAGTTAACGAGTCATTTAATATTCGTTTTCCAAGATGGCGGCTGAAATTCGCGCTACCGCGTCCCGCCAACTTGGATTTACATTTGAGGGCGCACTCCAAAACCTTTTCCAAGAAAAAAAGAAACCGTTGTGAGGTAAATTGCATTATGAAACTACTTTTTTGCTCTTGAATTCGTCCTGTGATTGTTTCGAGCCGTAATATTCGCTTTCGAATTTATTCATAGAGCCTCTGATTATTCTAGAATGTAATTATCATTATTAACCGCCGTAACTAATCTAACACATTATATGCCATAATACCATTTTGTTATCTGTCTAACAATGTCTCAAACATTATGTCATCTTCTTTGTATGCAAATAGGTGGACAACGCTTCATATTTAATTCTAAATTCTATTATTTTCCGTGTAGTGACGTGAGGAATACGATGCATCACCCTTTCTTGCCTGTGGGTTAAAGGTAAATAAACTGCAAAGATACAAGTGAAGGAAAACTGGAAACAAAACTCTATACCAAACCTATCTAACCAGTATGGTATAGTAAGGTCAATTTCCCTCCCATTGTAGAGGAGGCTCGAGCCCAGCAGTGGGACGTATATGAGCCGAAATGATAATGATGATTACATAGATCATAAACATTTAATTATAACATTATATACGTGGATAATAACTCAGATGACCTTAGCTCGGTATTTTTTGGCGAATTGTATATCTTTTTTGCAATGCATTTAAATACAATGTTCCACATAAAAGAATCTTTTTCTCACGAAAATAAACTGCAAAAAGGAGAAAATCAAGGATCGAATGAGCCAGATGCTAGGACTAGATCAGGCTTCGTCAAATAATTTTGCTAGGGGTCCGTTTTAAGAAATGAAATAACCATCACGGTCCGTGGGTACATGCTTTTATTAGAAAAAAAATCAAACGTAATTTTTAGTTAACAAATGTATTTACTTACTACTTCGAACTATCTGTTTGAAATTTGGAGTAAAATTGGTGCAAGCTATTGACATTAAATCCTGGAGATGTTCATCAGTTAATGGAGATTCTTAATGAAGTTCATCTTCGAAAATGCTGCTTCACAAACATAATGTAATAATAAATAAATAAATGTAGACCCAAACATAGTAAGAAGTTTCAAAGCCAATTTTTGTAGCTCTGGATATTTTTTTTTTCATTTAGTTATATTTTTGAATTGACGACGTCAACAAAGATTATGCGGGGATACATTTTTTAAATGACGTACTCTGTAATGCCAGTTGCTGTATTATTCTTACGGTCCGCGCTAAATGGATCGGCGGTCCGGATGCGGACCGCGGTCCGCCATTTGGCGATCCCTGGACTAGATGATTTCCAAAGTGAGCTATTTTTATTTTCGATGACTGGCAAAATTTACTTGCATACACTAAATTTATTATATTCATGTATCAGTATGTGAAAACATGACTTTTAAAAATGAAGCCCAGCTAGAACGATTTTTCGTCCTCGATACCACATATTACGTGGAAGTCGTTAAAACCCTTTTAGATATTCTGAACATAATTATAGAAATGAATACAATTGCTCGTTAAAGGCTATTAGATAATAATATGATATCAGATGATTAAACCAATTATCATCATCATGTCAGCCTACATAAGTCGCACTGTCGGGCTCGTGCTTCCTCCACAATGGCTGGGAAATTGACCTACACCCGCGCTGGTGAGACTTGTTTATGTAGGGTTTTATATCGAGGTTCCCTTTTCTTGCATTGATGTTATCTGCCTGTCATAATGATTTCTGATGTTTACGCGAGTATTATACATTTTAAATAAAACTACTTTACGGATTTTATCGCGTTTGTATTTGATTTTTGATTACCCGACGTTTCGAACACTTTACAGCGTTCATGATCACGGGTGGACTAAGATGTCTCACGTCCAACAAGTCATCGTTACTGCAGAAAATTTTGTAACATAAAGTAAGCCTTCAAAATTAACTTTAATTTAGCATCATGTTAGCTGAGTTTTCTTGCCGGATCTTTCTCAGTGTAACCGTGTTCCGATCCGGTGGTAGTATACTAGATTATTAGTTAGTTTTTAAATATAATTACTATTAATTTTAATGTTTAATTATTACTAACCATAAACAATATAATTTTTTCATATAGAATCATTTTCTTCTTACACTGGTAATAAATTTTGTATCAAAATGTGGGTCAATATTTAATAACTAATTTCTGTATCGGGTAGATAATTATAAATTTTCTGCAGTAACGATGACTTGTTGGACGTGAGACATCTTAGTCCACCCGTGACCATGAACGCTGTAAAGTGTTCGAAACGTCGGATAATCAAAAATCAAATACAAACGCGATAAAATCCGTAAAGTAGTTTTATTTAAAATGCCTGTCATACTTTTCATTGTCTTTTATTACAGACACTGGCAAGAGAGCGGACGTTGAATTGTATTCTTACTCTGTCACCACACGGATAAATCAATTATAATATATTAAAAATATAAAATATTATAAAACATGTCAAACTACATTTTTGATATTATTTACATAATTGATATAGCATAATGGTAGTATAATCATTCTAACCATTCTATGTGTTCATTATTTTTTTTTTTTTTTTTTTTTTTTATTTTAGGTCGCTTTTTAACATCTAAGGTCATTAACGACCACAATAGGTATAAACAAACACAATAGGTACAATAGGTATAAACAGAGGAAATTACACTAATTTATAAATATTAATCATTTTCAAAAACATTAAGGTTTGAACATACCCGTTCTTATTCAAACATTCCTTAAGATTATTAGGTACTTTACATAACCTTTTTTCTTTGTCAAAAATTGAACATTCAACTAGTAAATGGCTTACAGTCAATTTTAGTCCACATTTGCATTTATTATGATCATTTTTAGTAATAAGATGGATGTGAGTCATATTTGTGTGTCCAATGCGAAGCCTGGTGATATTAACTTCATCTTTTCTAGAATCGAAAGACGTAGGAGTATCGTCAAAAATGGATTTTCTAATATTAAATAAGGTTGATGTATTTCCCGACTTCCAATGGGAATCCCAATGAGTTCTAATCTTAGATTTAAAGTATTTTTGTAACTCACATGGGGTTGATTTAAGGTAATTGTAATTTTCATTATCCTTTACTGCTTGTTTTGCTTCTCTATCTGCTTTTTCATTACCTTTAATACCCTGATGGCTAGGGATCCATATGATTTCAAATTTGTAGCCATTATTAATGAGATTTATAATTTTTTGTTTTATTTCAATAATAAGAGTATTTTTACTGTTTTTATTTTATAGAGCTGTTAGACATGATTTTGAATCTGTATATATTATGTAATTATTGATATGTGTTTCATTGTGTATTAATTCTAATGTTTTAAGAATAGCTATTGCTTCACAACTGAAAATGGTGTTGAAATCTCCTAGCCTATAACGATAACAAATATTACCAGACACTATTGAGCATCCTGATTTACCGTTTATGACTGAACCATCCGTGTACAAGGTCTTACAATCAGAATATCTACTATTTATTTCATTGAATAGGTTTTTGTAAATATATGAGGGAGTATCAGCTTTTAGATTTTTAGCTATCTCAAGATTTATAGGAAAGTTAGGGATTTCCCAAGGGCCAGAGGAGAGTAATTTCTTTGGAAACATTTCTGGTATTTTAGTATTAAGTTCCTTTAGATATGTTTTTGCTCTGATTCGTAATGGTTGGGATAAATTAGGTTGAAATTCATATTCTGTGTCTACCGCTGTAGTTTTAGTATAGTTATAGTAAGTTGGATTTACAGGTTGAGATAAAATATTTAAAGCATATGTAATAACAAGCTCTTTTCTCCGAAATTCCAGGGGCATTTCATTAGCTTCAGCTAAGATACTTTTAATTGGGCTTGTTTTGAATGCACCTATACTAAGACGAAGAGCTGTATTTTGTATACTTTCTAATGCATGAAGAGTACGTTGCTTGCCTGAATCATAAATTACAGAGCCATAATCTATTTTTTGTCTTATAAGAGCACGGTATGTGTTCATCAGACATCTTCTATCAGCCCCCCATGTTGTTGATGACAAAATTTTTATTATATTTAACCTTTTGTAGCACTCAGATTTGAGATTATTTATATGTGAATTCCAAGACATTTTCTTATCAAATATTAGACCCAAAATTTTTAAATTTTTTACCTCTTTTATATTATTACCATTCAATGTTAATTTTATGTTTTTATTTTTATTTCGTTTATTGGATAAAATCATGAATTCTGTTTTAGTTTTTGAAAACTTAAACCCAGTTTTATTGGACCACCCTTGAAGATTATTTAGCGTATTTTGAATTAGTTTTAATGTCGGTTTTAAAGTTCTACCATTACAAATAATAGTTAGATCATCGGCAAACAGAAACCCTTTCACTGGTTTTTCAATATATGCAAAGACGTCGTTTATAACCATTAAAAATAGAATTACACTAAGTACTGATCCCTGAGGTAGACCATTTTCAATAGGAGTAGCTTTTGATAGCGTGTCATTAACTCTAACCCTAATTTTTCTGTGGGATAAAAAATTTTTAATAAATGCGAGAATATTTCCTTTAATATTAATACCTTGTAGTAATTCTAAAACTCTGTGTTGCCAAACCATTTCATAAGCTTTTTCTATGTCTAATGCTACAATTACAATGAAATTATTGTTAGCAAAACTGTCAAGTACTTCGCTTTCAATATTCATTAAATGGTCTAATGTTGATCGAAATTGGCGGAATCCGTATTGGAATGGTGATAGGTAATTATTAGTTTCTGTATACCACCGGATTCTTTTACTTATTATTTTTTCAATTATTTTACATAAATTACATGTTAGTGATATTGGCCTATAGCTAGATGGTAAATTTGAAATTTTTCCTGGTTTTAAAATCGGTATAACTAGAGCTTCTTTCCAGCTGTTTGGAAATACTTGTTTTTTGAAAATATAATTGTATATTTGAAGTAAATATTCAAGCACCTTAGGGGGCAAGTATTTAATTATAATGTTAGGTATATTGTCTGGTCCTGGACTAGAGTTATTAATTTGAGATAGTACTAATAGTAATTCATGCATTGTTATTTCGTTATTAATTTGATTGCAATTGTCGAATACATCAAGATTTGATATACTCTCTTGACTATTTTTATATTCATTAAAATGGTTATCATAGTTATCTGAGCTAGAGTTTGATGCAAAAGTATGGGCTAATATATTTGAGATTTCTTCAGGATTAGATGTATATGTTCTGTCAAGCTTTTCGAGTACAATATTGTTATATCTAGACTTGCAATGGTTTAATTTTTGTATTTTTTTCCACATATCGCCAACTGGTGTTTTATTACTAATAGATGATACCCAATTCTCCCAATATTTCTTTCTATTTTCTTTGATAAGTCTTCTGTAAAACGCTCTTTTCTTCTTATATTCAATTTTATATATCGAGTTAGGGTCGTTTCTAGCATAGCGCTTAAATAGTTTTAAAGCCTTTTTTGTTTCTTTAATCGCTTTTCTACAGTCATCATTCCACCATGGTAAGATATATTTTCTAAATTTGCCCGATGTTTTAAGTATTGCCTTTTCAGCTGCTTTAAGAATGGTTTCTGTAAATTTATCGACAATATCGTTGATATCATAATTCGAGGTATTACTAATGGGCGTTAGTTCAGTGACATTTAATTCCACTTCTTCAACGAACATATCCCAATTTGCTGTGTCGAATTTCCATTTCTTTGGTAACCTAATATTGTTCGATGAATTATTATTAGTAAATTGAGATCTAATTGATATTGGGAAGTGGTCACTGTCATATAGTTCATCTAGAGCATTCCATTCAAAATATGATCTTATATTTTGTGAAGCTAAAGTTAGGTCTATATTACTTGTGCGACCAGTGTTGCTATCAAAATGAGTAGGTTGTCCATTATTCAGTAAAATAACACTGTCATGTTCGTCGAGCCATTCTGCTATGGTTTTGCCTCTAGTATCGCATTTATTTGAGCCCCAATAAAAGTGATGACTATTAAAATCGCCTAGGATAATAAAGGGAGTTGGAAGCTGATTAATGAGGTCATTAAAATCAAGCTTGTTGAGAGGATTACTATTTGGTAGATAAATGTTGCATATTGTAATGGCTAACGGAAATTTAATCTTTATTGCTACTACTTCTAAATTGGTGTTTAACGTAATCTCCTCCGGAATAGTACTTGATTTAATAAAAATTGCCACTCCTCCACTAGCCCTACTACTCTGTGATCGATTTTTAAAGAAATGTTCGTAGCCTACTATAGAAGCGCAATTGTTAGAAGAGAAATTCGTTTCCTGTAAACAAATGCAAGTTGGACATATGCGACTTATTAATAATTTGATATTTTCTAATCTTTTGTAGTAACCATTTACATTCCATTGCAATATATCCATACTAACAATAATATAATTACAATATTTATTAATAATTAAAAATAAAATGTAAGTGGTATAAAAAAAAAAAAATATGTATGTATTATAGTGATTGAATATAGTTTGTACTACAATTATGTATATGTTTATATGAAACTGAGTATATGTATGTATACTTATGTTTCTCTGTTACAATTTGGATCAGGGACTATCATTTCGTGTAATTTTCTGGATAAACGTGAGCATCTATTTTTTAAACTTTTATTCATTTTGCAATGTAATTTGTTACACATTTTAATTAGATCTTTAATATTGTGTGTATATGAGTATACTAAATCTTTTATATTTTGTTTTCCACGTGAGTTATCTAATAAACTAATAAATTGATCTAAGTTAATAGGGAATACATTATCATTATTTAATTCTACGATATCTTCTTGAATATTTTTCCATATTTCTTCTTCAGTTCTAGGATCGATCTTCTTCAATTTTTTCTTTGTTTTTGTATTAATTTCTTCTTCCAGTGAAATAATGCTGCCCGTGTCGTCAGTTTCAAACTCCATTTTATCCGAGTCTTCTTCTTGTGAATGCTGTTTAATAATTTCTACGTTTGACGATTCTGTGGTAGTGGGCGAATGAGTTCGTTTTATCCCTTTTATGTTTGCTTGTGTTGGTCTTGAAAATTCGTGTGAATTTAAAATGGTGTTACTGACGTTTAAGTCATCATTTCTATCAAATATTTCATTTATTTCTTTACTTGTTTGTGTATCTATTTGTTGAGGGTATTCTTGATTTTCTATATTATTTTGAGGGCAATTTTTTGCTAGATGACCTAACGTATTGCAAGTAAAACATTTTAGTGCATCTGTGGAGGTATAGATCCAGTAGTTTGTACCTTCAAATGTTATTTGGAATGATTCTGGTAGACGTAAGTTATCTTCCGGGCTAATATATAGCTGTCTTCGAAAACTTAATATGTGTGAAAAAGCAGGATCTGTGACTCCTATTTTCATAAATGTCATTGGAGACATTATTTTTATATTTAATTCTTCAAATTTTTGTTCTATAATGTAATTTGGTATGACGGGGCAGACATTTGATAATACAATCCTTTTATTTCTTGTTATTAGTGGTTTGATTTCTAGAACATTGTTTTTTATAGTTATCGTTTTTTTATCTTCTATCAAGTTGTCTGCTGTTTTTTTTGAGTCCATATAAATACATATTCGTGCGTTCGATATTCTAGAAATGAATCGAATAGATGCTGCTGGTGTTATAGATGATAGAGAAACAAGGTACTCCCTGAGTGTTATTCCGTCAATAGAATCCAGTATGATGGCTTGATCTTTCTTGGGGAAATATGTAGACGAAGTAACATTGGCATAACTTGAAGCGTTGGGTGCTGGTTGAGACATTTTCAATGGTTGTGACACTTGGGGGTTATGAGACGTTGAGGTTTGGTACATTATTAATTGAGGGCCTCCTGTTATCAGGAGAAACCCTATTAATAATAATAATATGTGGGTAATCACTCGTCACGTAAATAACGCAATAGCGGATCGAACGGGGTGAGACACGCGCGTCCGCTGTGACCACTCGCGCGAAACTGTGTTCATTATTTGCTGTCAGTTGAATGACTGCATTTATATTTGCATTTATTACGAATAAAACTATTTTACGGATTGACTGTTCATGGCCACGGCCAGACGCTGTAAAGTTTTCGAAATGTCGAGCAAACAAAAATTATATAAAACGCGATAAAAGATTTATTTACAACTAGCAACCCGCCCTCGCTTCGCTTCGGTTATAGGTTATAGTCGTTTTACCCGCGTAGTTCCCGTTCCCGTGGGAATACCGGGATAAAATATAGCCTAGTTTACGCCCTGATATTATAGCTTTCCATTGGTGAAAGGATTTTTGAAATCGGTCCAGCCGTTTTGAAGATTACCCAGAACAAACAGACAGACAAACAAAAATTTTTTAATTGCTATTTTAGGCATAGGTGTCGTGCAAATAACCGTGTGAGCATGAAAAAAGCCTATTATTTTGACATTACAAACAGACACTCCAATTTTATTTATTGGTATAGACTAGCAACCCGCCCTTGCTTCGCTTCGGTTATAGTCGTTTTACCCGCGTAGTTCCCGTTCCCGTGGGAATATCGGCATAAAATATAACCTAGTTTACGCCCTGATATTATAGCTTTCCATTGGTGAAAGAATTTTTGAAATTGGTCCAGCCGTTTTGAAGATTACCCGGAATAAACAGACAGACAAAAATTTTTTAATTGCTATTTTAGGCCTAGGTGTCGTGCAAATAACCGTGTGAGCATGAAACAAGCCTATTATTTTGACATTACAAACAGACACTCCAATTTTATTTATTGGTATAGATGTGTAGGTAATACTTACGTAAACATCAGATTTTTTTTTAATACGCTTTTTTTAGGTTCACACGTATGTTAATATGTGCCTATGTGCGTATGTAACGGAAAATTTGAACATGACTTTGACCCCCTTCAAAACATTGGATTGTCTTGAAATTTAGCACACTTATCGAGGATCGATGACAATTCAATGTTTTAAACAGTTATTTCCGTTATACTTACGGAATAATACTTAATATTTTTCGTTAGTTATTTTCTTCCTATATTAGGATAGTGTTAGTGCTGTGTGGTAGCGGCTTCGAATACTACCAACCCTTGCTTTGCTCGTGGGTGTTGTAAAAGACGACTAAGAGCGGTAGGACTACACTGTCGACATTTATCTGTCTACAGCCGCGGGCCAGTCCGTCCGGGACAGTACCACACTCTCGCAGAAAATCAACGTCTGAGTAGTAGCGATTTGTTACTGCGCTTCGTTCGGTGAGCGAGAGAGCCGGAAGCCCAACTTTCTGAGGGTGATTGCGTGTGGAGGGTTTTGGTGGTGCCCTTGGTATCACCGAGCCTCAATGCACGCATTCACACTCCCTTCGCTTTCTTCGCGGTAGGCAGCGGCCTTGTAAAGGTCCATGAGCGGCAGCAACACTTACCATCAGGTGTACTGTTTGCTCGTTTGCCACCGTTTGCAATAAAAAAAAAAAAAAAGAGCCCTAGATTGACCCGGACCAACTCCATCTGGTACCATTTGGGTCAACGATTACATTCCCAAGGAGAGTTGACGTCAGGCAGGCGGCCGGTCATAAAAGTCATTGCCGATACTTTTTTGCAATATGTCAAAACAGATGACATATTGCGTCGACCCCAAGTAATTGGGATAAGAGCAAGATGATGATGATGATTAGGATAGTGTTTAAGGGTTCCGTACCCAAAGGGTGAAAACGGAACCCTATTACTAAGACTTCACTGTCTGTCCGTCCGTCTGTCTGTCACCAGGCTGTAACTCAAGTACCGTAATAATTAGACAGTTGAAATTTTTACTAATTATTTCTGTTGCCGCCGTAACAACAAATACTAAAAACAATCCATACTAATATTATAAATGCGAAAGTAAGGATGTTTGTGTGTTTGTTACGCTTTCACGCTTAAACCACCGAACCGATTGCAAAAATTCTTTCACCAATGGAAAGCTATAATATCAGGGAGTAACATAGGCTATATTTTATCCCAATATTCCCACGGGAACGGGAACTACGCCGTAAGGCGACTGAAGCCGAAGCGAAGCGAGGGCGGGTTTCTAGTCCATACTAATATTATAAATGCGAAAGTAAGGATGTTTGTTTGTTTGTTTGTTTGTAACGCTTTCATGCTTAAACCACCGAACCGATTTCAAAAATTCTTTCACCAATGGAAAGCTATAATATCAGGGAGTAACATAGGTTACATTTTATCCCGGTATTCCCACGGGAACAGGAACTACGCGGGTTTAAGTGACTGAAACCGAAGCGAAGCGAGGGCGGGTTGCTAGTATAAAATAAATATTGAAGTTTGGGGGCTCCCATACAACAAACGCAATTTTTTTTGGTCTTTTTATAGATACTCGTACTTAGCCGGTATTTATTTTCCTTTTATTTCGATTTATCATTAAAGCGTGTTTTTAGTTTTTTAAACTGTTAAAATCAACATTTTGTACTAGAAATGATCGATGTTTTGCGAGTGAATTTACAAATGTTTATTCCAGGAATGCAGATTACACTTTAAAAACAATAATAATATGTATTCATTTCACCATCATTTCAGCCTATTGCTGTCCACTGCTGGACGTAGGCCTCCCTCATGTTGCGCCACAATGTGCGGTCCTGTGCCGCCTGCATCCAACGACGCCCAGCAACTTTCACCAGGTCGTCGATCCACCTAGTGGGGGCGTCCTACACTGCGTCGTCCGATACGTGGTCGCCACTCGAGAACCTTTCTTCCCCAGCGGTTGTCAGTTCGTCGAGCGATGTGGCCTGCCCATTGCCACTTCAGCGTGCTAATTCTTTGTGCTATGTCGGTTACACCCGTTCTTCTGCGGATTTCCGTATTCCGGATTCTATCTCGCAGAGAAATCCCGAGCATAGCCCGCTCCATAGCACGTTGAGCGACTTTGAGTCTTGATATGAGGCCTACATTTAGAGACCACGTTTCCGTGCCGTAAGTCATCACTACGTAACATCACACTAATATGTATTGCACAATTATTATTATTGTAGATCGTTATCTTAAGCCATTACGATATCTGTGCAGTTTTATTTTATTAATAAGCTGCCCGTGTGATAGGGGAAATGGCGTTTTAATCATATTAAACCTCCATTTTGTGATAACCCATCATCATGTGATGGCAGGTTAGCAATACAATGGATTTATAAAGCCAATAGAAGCATAAGGGTAGTCGTCCGGACTACTTGCCCGAGAAACTCAAAACCAACTGCGACGGTCACTCCGTCTACAAAACGTGGCAATTGTGATACGAGTTTCCTATATTCAAACGTACTTCGATAGTCTGAAGCGAATGTAAAACAACAAAGTAGTCATGGGAACTGCCGACAGTAATGAAAACTTAAAACCTTTTTTTTATTTAAATTGCAAACGGTGCAATTGCAACACGAGCAAACAGTACACCTGATGGTAAGTGTTGCTACCGCTCACGGACCTTTGTTAGGCCGCACAGTGGTCCGGTTTTGCAATTTGGTGGACATTCGACCTAAAGTGACATTTTGTTGTCGAAAAATATTTCATTAGGCAGGTTTTTACATAAATAACAACAAATGTTCTACGACTTTTTATAGAAATTAGGTTTTATAGATGAAAAAAAAATATTAAAGACAAAAATGTATGGGGAAAAAGCTATACTTTTTTTTTTCACAAAGGTTTTACGGAGTGTAGCAGTCTAACCTCAAAATATGTTAAGTTCTAGTGTTATATAAAATTAAAAAAATATAACGGCGCGGTCACCTGCGGCCCTGCCCGTAAGGGAGGTTTCCAGTTTCAACTTTTTTATAGTACATTTCTCTTAATTTATTACATTTTGATGTATTTTTTTTGGCTTATTTTATATTATTTTGACTCAAAATAAATATCGGTTTGATATAGCAACAAAAAAAACGTTTTTTTTTTTTAATAATGTTTATTTAAAAAAACCTTCGCTTTAAGGCTCGACAGCAACTGTATAACAATTAAAATTATAGGTTTGTTACTCCATCCCTTCCAATGCCAAGGGAGGGATCCCCCCCGTATCGGCCCAATGGTGATTAGTCAAACATTTACAAATAAATCGTGTAAAAGGGAGTGATTTAAAGAAAATTGGTAATTGGTAGTGTTTAAATGTCTTTATTTAAACATAATAATAAGTTCCGTGTGGTGACGGAGTAAGAATACAATTCACCACCCCCTATCTTACCCGTGGGTGATCGTACGAGACGACTAAGGGAGATAAAACACATATAACATCTATGCGAGAGAAGGCAAACTCGAAATAAAACCCTATACCAACACGTCTGACCAGCGTGGTATAGTAGGTCATTTACCCTTCCGTTATGGAGGAGGCCCGAGCCCAACAGTGGGACGTATATGGGCTGAAATGATGATGATGATGAATAAGTTTAAATACATGATCTTTACTTACAACTATATCTAAAAATACACTATCTCAACTTATAACCACCATTGTGGGCCGCTGCAAACCGTAAAAAAAGTGAACGTAGTGTGAATGCATGGAATGAGGTTCGGTGAAACTAAAGGCTTCACTAAAACTCACTCAAAGACAAACATGCAAATACTCTCAGAAAGTTAGGCTTTCAACTCTCTCGCTCACCGAACGAAGCGCAGTAACAAATTGCTACTACTTGGACGTCAAATTTCTGCTCAGTAGTACCACATACTACCCCCGACGGATCGGCCTGCGGCTGTAGACAGTCAACTGTCAACAGTGTGGTCCTACCATTACGTGCAAATAAGCACGACACCTATGCCTAAAATAGCGATTAAAAAATTTTTGTCTGTCTGTCTGTTTGTTCTGGGTAATCTTTAAAACGGCTGGACCGATTTCAAAAATTCTTTCACCAATGGAAAGCTATAATATCAGGGCGTAAACTAGGCTATATTTTATCCCGGTATTCCCACGGGAACGGGAACTACGCGGGTAAAACGACTATAACCTATAACCGAAGCGAGGGTGGGTTGCTAGTTACTACTATGAACAAAAGTTGTTATTTTTGGATTCTAACGGAATGTTTATGATCACGACTGAGCCAGTCTTCTGGCCGTTCTGTCGCAACGCTGAAAAGTGTTGTAAACGTAGGGAAGCATGCCCTTAGTATCACAGAACCTCATTGCACGCGTTCACAAATACTTCACTTTCTAAACGGTAGGAACTGGCTTAGCAAAGGCCCATGAGCGGTATCACTTACCACCAGGTGTGCTGTTTGCACATTTACCACCAACAGCAACAAAAAGAAAAAAACGAGGAGGAACCTATACCTACAGAAAAAATGGCAGTTATAGAGACTGCAGATAGAAGTAATAACTTAGAACTTTAGTATTAAAATTTCATGTTTGAATTAATAAAAATTATTTATTTAATACTCACTATTTACTGCACAATGATTCTTCAATTAAACAATTAAAATAGTTATCAAACGAAATTAAATAATCAATTCAATTTCACTTATAAAATATACACAGCACTATACGTCAGCTGTATAGCTACAGATATACTGCTATAGACATGTCGGTGATGCGAACGCACGAGATTTCACCCATACGAAGTGCCTAAGGCGTGCGTGTAGGGATGTGAAAAAATAATAGATTTTTATATTAATCGATTAATAATTTAATTGATTATTTTTTTGTAATAAATGATTTTAAAAATCGATTATCTAAATAATAAAAATCGATTTAAAAGGAATCGTTTTTTTATATTAAAATTAAACGATTATTTTAGTATTTGCTTTTTTGTTTAAATTTGAAGTTTTCTATTATATAGAAAATAAAATCACTGCCAGATTTCCTAAAAAAGAAAGAAAAAAGTCTTCACGATACTGTCAGGCAAAGTGCTCGATCGAATGTCAGTGTTTCATTTCATCAATTAGAAGATAAATCTCACATTGCCTGAAAAAAAAGGTCAAAAAGGAACTATGAATAGTAAAAAAAATCGATTATGAAATAATCGAATAATTAAAAATAATTAATCGATTTTTTGCAAATCGATTTATTTTAAAGAAAAAAAATCGATTAATAAATAATCGATTTTTTCCCCTCCAAGTCACATCCCTACGTGCGTGCGCCAGTCATGAGCATGTCGGTGACGCGAAACCATAAGGTCTTCCCCCCATCAAAAAGCGCCCAACGCGGCTAAAGAAATGTTCACTTCAAAAACAATAAAAATGACACATTTGGCACGTATCTTTGCAATGCAATATGGTTACATGTCCTAGTTTAACAAAAGACAATATATTTAACCTAGTGAGATTAAAACCTTGATACAAGACCAATCTAATCACACTTGTCATACATTTCGCTAGTAAACGTTAACTATGTTAATAAGGACTGTTTGTTTAGCTGTTTTATAAATAGACTAGCGATCCGCCCTTGCTTCGCTTCGATTCCAGCCTCTTTACACCTGTATTTTAAATCTGCAATATCTCCTAAGCCTTCTGTTCGAGACTCGAGAAAACTTTATAGAGTTGAAAAATAAATCGCTTAAGTTACTCCTTGGACAGCTACCTGGTAGTAAAATATTATCAAAATCGGTTCAGCCATTTTGAAGATTACCCGAAACAAACAGGCAGACAAATAGACAGACAAAAAAACTATTAAACAACTTTATAGACATTGGTGTCGTGTAAATAACCGTGTGAGCATGAAAAACATCTACTATTTAGACATTACAAACAGACACTTCAATTTTATTTCGTTATATAGGTGTATATTGTAAATTACTGAAATATCAAATACAATAGGCTATTTATAAAATGCCTGGTCACCGAGGTCAAGGAATTGGTGTTAGGGATCAGTCTGATAAGGGAATGTGGCAGGTTAAGGTCCGCTTGCTGCACTTCCTCACTCCGCACAATACAGACGGATTATGTCAATACCAAAAAACCGGCTAAGTGTGAGTTGGAGTCGCGCATGAAGGGTTCCGTACTTCATCTTATACCAATAAATAAAATTGGAGTGTCTGTTTGTAATGTCAAAATAATAGGCTTCTTTCATGCTCACACGGTTATTTGCACAACACCTATGCCTAAAATACAGATTAAAAAATTTTTGTCTGTCTGTTTGTTCCGGGTAATCTTCAAAACGGCTGGACCGATTTCAAAAATTCTTTCACCAATGGAAAGCTATAATATCAGGGCGTAAACTAGGCTATATTTTATCCCGGTATTCCCACGGGAACGGGAACTACGCGGGTAAAACGACTATAACCTATAACCGAAGCGAAGCGAGTGCGGGTTGCTAGTTGACAATAAAACTACGGATTTCATCACGTTTGTATTAGAAGAAGAAGAAACATTTTTATTTTACAATCTCACATTTTCCTACAGCAACAAATTTATGTATATAATTAATAATGTGCACATGCGTGAGGCCAAAATATGGTATCTGCCTCAGCTGTTGCTGAAGCAATATGATTACCCTAGCGCTGGTATTCTGACAGATCCATCAGTGAAGTCACCTGTGCCAAATAAAGTGTTAACTGTATTAAAGATTTTGAATTATTAGATTTTTGGACAAGTGTCCGTCCGTGACCATGAATGGTGTAAAGTGTTTTCGAATATTTTTTCGTCGGGCAATCAAAATTCAAATACAAGCGCGATAAAATCCATAAAATGATTTAATGATTTTATTTACTACTAGCAACCCGCCCGCGCTTCGCTTCGCTTTCAGTCGCTTTACCCGCGGCGTAGTTCCCGTTCCCGTGGGAATATCGGGTTAAAATATAGCCTATGTTACTCCCTGATATTATAGCTTTCCATTGGTGAAAGAATTTTTGAAATCGGTTCTGTCGTTTAAGCGTGAAAGCGTAACAAACAAACATCCTTACTTTCGCATTTATAATATTAGTAAGGATGTTTGTTAAGTTAGACCCGGAACAAACAGACAGACAGACAGACAAAATATTTTTAATTGCTATTTTAGGCATAGGTATCGTGCAAATAACCGTGTGAGCATGAAAAAAGCCTATTATTTTGACATTACAAACAGACACTCCAATTTTATTTATTGGTATAGATGTCTAATACTCGCGTAAACATCAGAAATCATTATTAACAAACGTACATTACACTGACACAAATTACTCACAGATTTAAAACAACAATATGTGCCGCCCGCAAAAATTGTTCTGCCTGGGAATCAAACACGCTGACATAGCACGGTAAATCGGTGTTATAACTACTACACCATTCGTTCAGTCGTAATTGAAAATTATGTTAAGGAAATAAAATAATTAAGAGACATAATCGTCCTACTTACAGCACAAATATTATAATAAAAACTGAATACTTAAAGCAGGTTCTTCAAATATTTAAATACATATAAATATATGATTGCGTAATGCACAAGGAAATGTTACTTACTGTGTATTAGTCATTTACATTATGGTGTATTTAATTGTGTTATCATTCGATATGAAATTTTTTAAAGAGTAGGTAGTGTTTACTATCTTAAATAACGAACACAAGAATTTAACCTCCTTTTCTCGTGAGCCTATGTAATAAAAAACACGACTGAGGTATAAGAAGGGATAATATTGTAAATAAAACTACTTTTACGGATTATATCGCGTTTGTATTTGATTTATGATTGCCCGACGTTTCGAACATTTTGCAGCATTCATGGTCACGGAGAGACCACCACAAGACTGCATGATACTGTGAGCACTTATTGTATAGATTTGACCCACAATAATAATGGTTAAAGATAATTTTATAAATCAAAAATCTTTTAGTAAGCCGCATCTAAAATTAAAAATCAATATTAATTTAGCTTCATGTCCCCTGAGTTTTCTTGCCGGATCTTTCTCAGTGTGGCCGCGTTCCAATCCGGTGGTAATATATTAGTTTTGTTAGTTTTAAATCAACAAATTGTAATAATAATTGCTACAAATTTAATAATTAATAATTACTAACCATAAACAATATAATTTTTTCATATAGATTCATTTTCTTCTTACACTGGCAATAAATTTGTACTAAAATGTGGGTAACAATTTAATAAATTTATAACTATTTTCTGTATCGGGTAGATAATTGTAAATGTCTGTAATAACGATTACTTGTTGGACGTGAGACACCTTAGTCCGCCCGTGACCATGAATGCTGCAAAGTGTTCGAAACGTCGGGCAATCATAAATCAAATACAAACGCGATATAATCCGTAAAAGTAGTTTTATTTACAATGTGTAGTGCTCGCGTAAACATCAGATATCATTAAGGGATAATATTTCAAGAATGGGAGTAAAAAAAAAATAAAAGAATGGATACAATATTTAATAAATAAAAAAAAACTCAAAAAGATAAAATAAGTGTAATGAAATAAATTAATTTTATATAAAAACGAATGTTTGTCTGCATGTCCTTTATACAATCGTAAACTATGTATTAATTTGATCATGTGATGATCTTCAGCAAAGTGTTATGCATAAGCCCACCAATGTTACCGAGTTGGTAGGACCCGACCTGGTGAAACCAATAGGTGGCGTGGTGATCGATTTCAAGGGAAATTCCTTTTGCTATCTTTTTTAGATTTGAACAGAATAACGTCTGTTGGGTCAGCTAGTATAATATAATAAATTTCATGTGCCTCCCGAATGTATGTACTACGAAGATATTGCTCAACGTTTGCCAGTAGGAACTTAGGCGATATATAAGGATGTATAAGTAGATCCCACTCTTGAACTCCGAGCTCCTCCACAATAGGAGGGAAATTATATCACACATAACTTAAGAGGATCTTCTCGTCCAACTTACTTCAGTGTCTGAAAACACAGGTCTACGACCAGTGATGACTTACGGCACAGAAACATGGTCCCTAAATGTAGGCATAACAAGGCTCAAAGTCGCTCAGCGTGTAATCCGCAGAACGGGTGTAACCGACATAGCACGAAAAATTAGCACGCTGAAGTGGCAATAGGCAGGCCACATCGCTCGACGAACCGCTGGGGAAGAAAGGTTCTCGAGTGGCGACCATGTATCGGTCGACGCAGTGTAGAACGCCCCCCACTAGGTGGACCGATGACCTGTTGAAAGTTATTGGGCGTCGTTGGATGCAGGCGGCACAGGACCGCACTTTGTGGCGTAACATGAGGGAGGCCTGCGTCCAGCAGTGAACGGCGATAGGCTGAAATGATGATGAATTATGATATCCTACCGATCGTATAGATTGGCATAGGGTTTTATGTCGAATTTTAATTATAATAATAATATAATTATATCCCTCGTCTTTTACTATATCTAAAATGGCAAGACGTAGTGAATTGTATTCTTAGCCCGTCACCACAATTTAAACTAACGTTTGACATTACAATTATGCTATACAGTTATTACAAACCCGCATTATAACACTATCAGTAATTCAATATGCCATTGTATACAATACAATTTCTCCTCTGAACAATACAATACTTAAAACAATACAGTTTGCTTTCTATGCAAAATATAACAATATCTGTAACTTTATACAGTGAGTTCGGTGAGTAAGAGGGCAACGAAACTCTCAATGCCGCTTAGTCCAATGTGTCTCGCCTTGCAGGATATTTATAATACATGTAAATATAGATACAGCAAATATATGTACATACTATTATTCTTTAAAGTTGAATTTTCCTTGTGGTGACGGAATAAAAATATAATTCATTACCCTCTTTTTATCTTAACCGTGGGTATAGTATTTATTTATCTTATATCTTTAAACGTTTTCCGTGTGGTGACGGAGTAAGAATACAATTCACCACTCCCTATCCTGCCCGTGGATGTCGTACAAGACGACTAAGGGATATAATATGCACATAAGATCTGTGCAAGAGAAGGAAAACTCGAAATAAAACCCTATACCAACATGTCTGACCAGCATGGTATAGTAGGTCAAATTCCCTCCCAATGTGGAGGAGGCCGGAGCCCAACAGTGGGACGTATCTGGGCTGCGATGATGATATCTTTAAACGAGCAATTCTTGTATATATATATATATATATATATTCAGGATCTCGGAAACGGCTCCAACGATTTTGTTGAAACTTGGCATACTAGAGGTTTCGGGTCCAAAAAATCGATCTAGCTAGGTTTTATTTATAGAAAATGTTGTTTTGTCCGTGTTTTTAGCAAAACAATGACATTAAATTTTAAAAGAATATGAATTCAAATTTCGTTATCAACGTCATGAGTTACGATAGCTCAGATGGGAAGTTGACAGGTTCTAATTTTGATTTTGTTGGCATTCCAACAGCGTCGGTTCGAATTTCGGTGTTATTATTATTCTCTTTTTGTAATTTTTTTATATATTTTTCATTATTTATTTTTTATTAATATATACCTATCTAAATAAATTCGATGAAAATATTCCGAGGGAAGCTCGGTCAACCAGATATTTTAATATAATAGGACTATCTATCTATTTACAGGCTAAAAACCTAATACGATAGTCCATACAGTAGTCCTAATCGTAAGCTTACTTCTATATGATTTACAATTAATCCTTAATACTACTTTTAAATTAATTTATAATATAGGATAGAAAGAAGTGTCTTATTGAATTCACTCAATTGACATGTGAAAATAGCAATTTTTGTGTGAACTTCGTTTATGATATCAAGTGCTCGCGTTATTGGCGTTCTGGCTAACAGGTTTGTTCTAGTCGTTGGCAGAGCCAGCAGTGGTGGGCGCCTACGCCTCCACATAGCGATCTGGTACGTAAAGACAGACCTCAGAGTAATCTTACTAGATACGAAACCAGCGCGAATTCCCGTCGCACTCGTAATTCATTATACTCGACCATTCCCAGAACAAATAAAGTATAAGACGACTGAGAAATGTGGAGGCATACGCGAAATAAAATCCTATACCAAACCCTCTGACTAGTATAGTAGGTCAATTGCCCTTCTTATATTCAGAAGGTCTGAGCCCAACAGGATAATGATGACGGAGTAAGAATACAATTCATTCATCATCGCAGCCACATACGCCCCACTGTTGGACTTGCGCCTCCTCCACAATGGGAGGGAATTTGACCTACTATACCATGCTGGTCAAACATGTTGGTATAGGGTTTCATTTAGAGTTTTCCTTCTCTTGCACAGATGTTATGTGCATATTATATCCCATAGTTGTCATTTACAACATCCACGGGCAAGATAGAGGATGGTGAATTGTATTTTTACTCCGTCGCCACACGGAAAGTAATTCATTACCCCCCTTTTTATCTTAGCCGTGGGTAGCATAAGACGAAGGGATATGCATGATATGCTTATGACATCTGTGCAAGAGAAAAAAAAAATCATAATAAAACCCTAAACCAATCCGATTAGCGTGTTGTAGAAGGTCAATTTCCCTCATAATGTAGAGAAATTCTGAGCTCAGTAGTGGCACGTTTATGAGCTGAGATGATTACTATTGAAGTAGAATTTTGTATGAAAAGATGTTGAAATTCTGATTTCGTAATTCACCGCAATTATTGTGACGAAAATATCGCTAGGACAAATCTTAGTGTGAAAGCTAAAATTATATAAATTAAAATATTAGTATAATAAATTGGTCAATAACGATCTAAACGTTGTGTTACAGATAACACTTATTTGTTATTTAAAATTAAAAGAAAAATGTCTAATTATGACGATGTAAACAATACAGTGTCTAATACTGTTCATTAGTTTCATCATCATTATCTCAGCCCAAATAAGTTCTACTATTGGGCTCGGGATCCCACAATAGGACGGGCAATTGACCTACTATACCACGCTGGTCAGATGTGTCCAGTTTTTATTCTCTTGCATTGTCGTTATTTGCAAATCATATCCCTTATTCGTCTTTTACGACACCCACGGGCAAGTAAGGGTGTGGCGAATTGTATTCTTGCTAATTCACCAATAGGGGTGGTCTATAACGGCTACATTCTGCGACCTATTACACTTGTTTCAGTGTTAATGAAATAACAGTTTCAGAAAACTGTCCCAAAATAATATCCTGTCGTTCCGATACGCACACACATTATTTGCTTAGGTAACAATACGTACGGTATGTCTACATACAATAAGAAAATACATTAAGAAAACATTCAACTATTTTACAAAATTAATCAAACAGCTATGAAATGAACCACAAGTAGATGACGTCAGAGATACACGTTCGGATACATGTATAATTGTATACGCAATTAAAAAACATTAATTCGTCACTTAATGCAAGTGACTTCGTTGCAAGAAGAATATTACGTTTAAAAATAAAATAATAAATACTTTGATTGTAATATATTTGTACCTATAATATTACTACTTCCATTTGAATCACAATGATATGTTAACAAAGGTTTATTTTTCTGTCAAAATGTGGATATCCGATCTAATGAACGCAACAAGCAAAAAGAAAACAGTTAGCAGCTCAGAACGTAACAGCTATCTCTTTCCTACAAATGTAAATTGCTTATGCTAGAATAGAGAAAAGCATGTTCTGTGGTATTCTTTCTAACAAAGGTGACCTGCGTAAGCCAGAACAGAGGAAAGCATATTCTGCGTTCCGTCGGGTTCAGGTGGACTGTTATGGAACAGATACAGCTTCTACAATTTATAGACAACAGTTCCATGCCGTTTATATTTCAATACCTGTTGTTTTTAACTGTTTCGATATATCCGTCTCACTCCTATTCACCACAGGGGAAGCCCGTAAACGAATTCCCAATTTGAAAACAGGATAAAAATCTGTAACTTTATGGCCAGACTATGTATGAGATAAGTAGGTATTGTCATAAAGATGTTATTTCCTCATTGTTGGGTGTCTATAAATAATTTATTAAAAACACGACAAATTATATACGTGGTTTAATAACTACTAATCATTATCATCGCAGCCCACATACGTCCCACTGTTGGGCTCGAGGGAATTTGACCTAGTATACCATTCTGTTCACACATGTTGGTTTAGGGTTTCATTTCAAGTTTTCCTTCTTTTGTACAGATGTTATATGCGTATTATATCCCATAGTCATCTTTTACGACATCCACGGGCAAGATAGGGAGTGGTGAATTGTATTCATACTCCGTCACCACACGGAATCATCCATCTGTCGTTTATTGATATTCACTATTCGCCTTAGACCTCTCCAAAAGGGATTACCTACGTGCCGCCGGACGGGCCACTTATGGCAAAAGCGGACACCTGCCAAAAGCGGACCACTTTGCCACATTCAGTCTGCCCGTGGCAATTAACGCTGAACGTCCTAAAATTAAATGGAAATTCGAATAAAAGACGTCATCCTCATCTCAGCTCATATAGGTGTTACTGCTGAACTCCTTCACAATGGAAGGTAAATTGACAAACTATTTTTCATCAATGTTGTACATCAATGTGCATCATATTTCTTACTCGTCTTTTACAGGCAAAAGAGGAAGTAATGGATTGTATTCTTCAACCGTCAGCGTTGTCTCCGTGGTGACGGAGTAAGAGTACAATTCATCACTCCCTATCTTACCCGTGGGTGTCATAAAAGGCGACTAAGAGATATAATAAGCACATAACATCTTTGCAAGAAAAGGAAAACTCAAAATGAAACCCTACCAACATGTCTGACCAGCATGGTATAGTAGGTCAAATTCCCTCCCACTGTAGACGAGGCCAAGGTCAACAGTGGGACGTATATGGGCTGCGATGATAATGACCGTACGCATACGGGCATATACCTATAGAATTGCATTAACAATTTGTTCGCATATACCTATATTCCTAGGAATCAAACCTAAAACACTTGCACGGTAGATCGTAACCTTAACTATTACGTCATATGTGCAAAATATATCCAAAACACAGCTGGCAACAAGTCAGTAATACTATCAAAACATTTTGCTTGTATTAACAAAACATTAGCATACAATCTATTATAATTAACTATAATTAACAATACAGGATATGACTTAACCAATAATTAACTATTATTTAACACAATATCATACAGGAGAGTCGTGATAGCATCATGGAATATCATGAAGTTAAGCATGTGCTACACGGTTTCAAACAGTGGTTTGAAACAGAAAAGACAGAAAAGCACTTTCCTGGCTACATGGTTTTTAAGCTTGTTTGAAACCAACAGTGTTTAGAGAACGTGGCGCGGATAGGACGTCTTTACGCTCGCGTACCGTATAATCACTACAACGACGTCATGACGCCTTATATAAAAACAACAAAAAGTTGGAGTAAGTCTTGCACTTTTGTGTGCAATTGAAGGATAAAATTAAAATATCCCATGCATTTCTTTTCTGTGTTTTATTTTTATACCCTTCATAATTTAAGTCCCAAAGGCAGGGCAACTCTTTGTATAACTCGAGAAGTTGAGTAATAAAATCACGATCGCGTTCCGTCTGCTCACGCGCCATTTTGTGCGCAGAACGTCGTCGCGTGCGCCTGCGCTGACCTCTGCAGCGTGACTGTCGTTCGTTTGGTTTCAAACAAGCGGCTAGATGGTTTCAAACAAGATAAAAACCACCGCTTGGCCAGTGGTTTGAAACACAAGCCTCGCTACCAAGGGCGTTTAAAGGTCATACGAAATTTGGCATAAAACATCTATCTACACTGTTTCAAACATTTGTTTCAAACCACTGTTTGAAACCGTGTAGCACATGCTTTATGCTTCACTTTTGCCGTATGGTCACGGAGTAAGAATACAATTCACCGTCTCCTCTCTTGCCCGTGGATGTCGTAAAATACGACTAAGGGATATGATATGCGTATAACATCTATGCAAGAGCAAAACCCTATACCAACCTGTTTGATCAGCATTTCAGCCCATATACGTCCCAATTTTGGGTTTGAGCCTTTTCCACAATTGGAGGGAAATTGGCCTTACTATACCGTGCTGGTCAGACAGATTGATACAGGGTTTTGTATCGAGTTTTTCTTCTCTTGCATAGATCTTGATAGTCTTCTTGGTATTATAATCATTTCAGCCTATCGGCGTACACTGCTGGATGTAGGCCTCTCTCATGTTATGGCACAGAGTACGGTCTTGTGCCGCCTGCATCCAACGACGCTCAGCAACTTTCACCAGGTCATCGGTACACCTAGTGGGGGGGCGACGTCCTACACCGCGTCGTGCGATACGTGGTCTCCATTCGAGAACCTTTCTTCGTATAGTAAGGTCCATCTCTTTCCTATTGTGGAGGAGGATTGAACCCAGTAGTGGGACGTATATGAGCTGAAATGAATGATGAATGAATGATCATTTACGCTAACTGTCAAACATTCTCTCGTTGGCGGGAAATTTATTATCTCAATATCAAATCTCTATATACGGAAGCAAAACAAGATGTCGCTAACCAAATAAATCATTTTAAAATTAAAATATCGTCGACAAACGAATTGCTTTTTCATCTTATTTGTATGAAATATATGAATAATTCCAAGGTTCGATGATTCTTATCAGCCGTTAGACCATTCGGCGCGTGTTTTCGCATTATATTATAACCTACTTTAAAAAAAAGAGTTCTCAATTCGACTGTATCTATACGCGTATCTCCAAAGGTGTTTTCGTCGGTATGAATAGTAATGGAATATTAATATTTGATATATGTACAATATTTTCAGTATGGTGACGGAGTATGAATACAAATCACCACCCCCTTTTTTGTCCGTGGGCGTTGAAAAGACGTCTCATCATCTCAGCCTATACGTCCCACTGTTGGGCTCGAGCTTCCTCCACAATAGGAGGGATATTGACGTACTTATGCCACGTTGGTCAGGTGTGTTGGTATTTTTTATGGTATGGTAAGTGCGCACGCAATCCATCCCGTCCGGGGCGACGAAAGGACGGCGCGCGGACCCATAACCCACCCGTACCCACGTCGCCTTCGTCGTTGGGCCGACCACCAAGGCAGAGTGACTTGTCATTAGTGGTCGGCCCGACGGAATACCCTTTCGGGTACCCTCACCTCTCGATATCCCTGTCCAGGGACGTCGGTCGCCGTCGCACGGTCAGCCTCTCTGCGGGTGACGGACTAAAATCCCCGGCCCGGTCATCCGCGCGGCCTCGGCTAGGGCATGTGTGTTGGTATAGGGTCTTTTTCGAGTTTTCCTACTCTTGCATATATATTATACGCTAAATATAGCCCTTAGTCGTCGGTATAATATATGTATTAGGGATTATAATATGTCGATAATATCTATGCAAGAGAAACTCTAAATAAAGGCGACGTGTCACGGGTGGGTTACGGGTGTGCGTGCTTACGCCCCTCTGTCGCCCCGGACGGAGTGGTGCGAGGAGCGCGCCGACCGTAACCCACCACCAAAAAAATAAAGGGGGACTTTATAATGTGGTGAATCAAGTAGTAAATACCGAAGAAAAGTAATTTGTGAACTTATTTTGCTTAAAGTCACCCCTGGTTCGCGGTCACATGGGTGTCCTACGGCTCCAACGGAACAACTATATATCGGCTACATAGTGTCCCCCATGGCCCAAACGGAAAAACTGAAACTCTGGGCGGCGTTTAACGATTTAAAAAAATAGCGCGAGTACTAAATACGCATGCCAGAAGTGAAACTTCTTTGGTTCCATATGTTTTTTATCAGTATTAAAAAAAAAAAAAATATCTATCACTTTCTCACTCGCTTGCTCCCTACTCTCGCCCCATGGCTGTGCTTCGTGCTATGTTCGCCCTTTTTCACTCTCTCTCAATCGGTCTCAATCGCTCTCTCCCTCTTTTTCGACAAAAACGCTGCACATCTTCCTGACGCTAAATTGCGTTTCATCCGTAAAAAATTTACCCTCATGTGCGCAAAGAAGTTTCACTTCAAAAAAATTCATTGTAGATGCTTACATATACATATTTTCAATCTAGATATCCATATAACAGAGAGCCATTAAAAAGTTCTAAGATGAGTATGCAAGATGAGATGGCAAGTATTTTTCTTTCATAGTTACTTTTCTTACATAATAAACGCGAAGGTTGCAATCATCATCATCATTTCAGCCTATCGCCGTCCACTGCTGGACGTAGGCCACCTTTATGTTGCGCCACAATGAGCGGTCCTGTGCCGCCTGCATCCAACGACGCCCAGCTACTTTCACTAGGTCATCGGTCCACCTAGTGGGGGGGCGTCCTACACTGCGTCGTCCGATACGTGGTCGCCACTCGAGAACCTTTCTTCCCCAGCGGTTGTCGGTTCGTCGAGCGATGTGGCCTGCCCATTGCCACTTCAGCGTGCTAATTCTTCGTGCTATGTCGGTTACACCCGTTCTTCTGCGGATTTCCGTATTCCGGATTCTATCTCGCAGAGAAATCCCGAGCATAGCCTGCTCCATACCACGCTGAGCGACTTTGAGCCTTGATATGAGGCCTACATTTAGGGACCACGTTTCCGTGCCGTAAGTCATCACTGGTAACACACACTGGTCAATAATTAAATATAGGTTGCAATAATTAAAATATAATATACGTCATCACGACATTGACAGGACACGAGTAATTAAAAACAAATAACCAATTGTTTATGGCTCAATTGCATTTGACGTTGTATGTTATTACAAAATGCGGAAAACACATAATTAACATCATTATCCAATGAATATCTATGGTGTTTGTATATGCCAATTAATTATTACACAGGAAGCTCCTTGATGACAAGGAACTGTCTATAACTTTATATATTTAATTATTAAAAATATAACTAAGGGGGCGTCCATAAATTACGTGAGGTGTTTTTTTAAATTTTCTATCCCTCCCTCTCCCCCTGGTGAGATGTCGTGAGATTTTATTCAACCTCCTCCCCCATCCCCCAATCTCACGTGAGATTTTTCAAAATGTGGGTTTCTTACGTAAACGCGTTGGATTGTTATTGTAAAAAGAAAAAAAAATTGCTTCTTGCTTTTATTTACGACTAGTTAAGACTAGTAATCAATATCGCTGAGAGTTTAATTATAAGTGTAATAAAAATTTAACAATTTTTTTTGTTTCAATCAGAAAAAAAATTGCGTGATATTTGCCGAGGCCTCGACCCAAAACGTAAGATTAGATGAGATTTGACTCGACCCCCTCCCCCCTTAAACATCTCACGTATTTTATGAACGCCCCCTAATGTATCGCACCTTTAATCCAATACCGTCACTAAACAAAATTTTTCGGAAAACTGTTTTTAATGCCATCTATTTGCTGAGCACTGAATTTACACATTGCTTCAATTTATATATTTTAATTTCGCCTAAACATTTTTTTTTTTTTTTCGAAAATGTGTATGTGGCTAATATTTTAAATTATTTATATTCACTAATTAATAATAAATTAAAATGAAAAACAAAATGTGTTTTAATAGGAATAATAGTTGTTAATAAAATAAAAATAAAAGACAATTATTCCTGAAACGCTAATATACTCTTATTTATATTAGTTAATATTTATAATATCATAAATCTTTAAATAGCTCTCCTGTAAAATTTGCTTATTTAGGATAGTGACGGTATTGGAATAAAGGTGCGATATATCCGTTTGGTGACGGAGTAAGAATACAATTCTCCACCCTCTTGCCCGTGGGTGTCTTAAATGACACACGCCCAAGTTTCTTCACGAAAGAGAAACGGAAGAGAAATTGATCTACTGTAGTACGCTGGTCAGACGGGTTAGGGTTTTATGCCGAGTTTTCCTTCTCTTGCGTGGACGTTATATACATATTATTATTCCTTTGTCGTCTTTTATGACCCCCATAAACATGAGAGAGGGTGGTGATTTGTATTCTTAGTCACCCTACTGATTTATTCTTTATTAGCAACCAGCCCTCGCTTCGCCTCGGTTTCAGTCGCTTTACCCGCGTAGTGCCCGTTCCCGTTGGAATACTGGGATAAAATATAGCCTACATATATTACTCCCTTTTTTTTTTGTGGGTGGGCTGCGGTCGCCGCGCCTCCGCACCACTCCGTCCGGGGCGACAGAGGGGCTTAAGCACGCAACTCCCGCAACCCATCCGAAAACCGCGTCGCCTTCGTCGTTGGGCCGACTACCGGAGCAGGGTTACTTGACATCAGTGGTCGGCCCGACGGAATTCCCCTATTGGGGTACCCTCCCATCGACCAACGTCCCCCCCTCGGGGAGGACGTCGGTCTTTCCTCACGCGGTCGGCCTCTCGGCGGGTGACGGACTAATCCCCGGTCACGTCACCTGCGGCCTCGGCTAGGGCGGCATGAGGCGCAGGTAGTTGTGCCTACGCCGCCCCATATATTACTCCCTAAATGTAGGCCTTATATCAAGGCTCAAAGTCGCCCAGCGTGCTATGGAGCGGGCTATGCTCGGGATTTCTCTGCGAGATAGAATCCGGAATACGGAAATCCGCAGAAGAACGGGTGTAACCGACATAGCACGAAGAATTAGCACGCTGAAGTGGCACTGGGCAGGCCACATCGCTCGACGAACCGACAACCGCTGGGGAAGAAAGGTTCTCGAGTGGCGACCACGTATCGGACGACGCAGTGTAGGACGCCCCCCATTAGGTGGACCGATGACCTAGTGAAAGTTGCTGGGCGTCGTTGGATGCAGGCGGCACAGGACCGCACATTGTGGCGCAACATGAGGGAGGCCCACGTCCAGCAGTGGACGGCTACAGGCTGAAATGATGATATTACTTCCTGATATTTTAGCTTTTCATTGGTGAAAGAATTTTTGAAATCGGTTCAGTGGTTTAAGCGTGAAAGCGTAACAAATAAACAAACTTACTTTCGCATTTATAATATTAGTAAGGATCATCATCATCATCTCAGCCTATAGAGATATGTCCCTCTGTTAGGCTAAGGAGGCAAGGAAGATTAATAATTCTATATAGATGAAGTAAGGTAACACTTAAAGTATGCGACACCATTCCTAAGTCGTGTGTGAACGCAACGATGCAGCGACATTTTATATATGTGTATATATAAAATATTACGTAATGTTGTATGTCTACTTGGCTTACGTAAACGTCAAGTGAATACTTGGCCTTAATCTGGACCACACAAGCTCATAGAACACATAACTCGTTACAAATCATGGTTTAACTATGGCGTTTCATTCCTCGGCTCGAACCGCCTTCAAAATAGTAAAGGAAATACTCTACCACAGTGGTAAAATGTGTTGGTAGGGTTATCTTTTAAGTTTTTCTTTTTCTTACATAGATATTATATGCATATTAATCCCTTAGTCGTTTTTAAGAGGGTAAGAAATGGAAGAGATAAATGGGACTAATTGTGGATTACAGAAAAAAAAAACTTTTTTTATTTATGTGACAGTGACAGTGACTAGTCGTATCTCGCCTGATCCGTCCGCGATGATAACCGTGTCATTCTTTTATCATCATTGAACTGATCATCGATACTAATCCCTGTCCAGTTGACGCCCCGGTGACAAACAATATTATTGCCGTAGAACAAAAACTTCCATTATAATTGAATCCACAAGACTGAAGGCTAGATTGACATTTAGGCTACTATACCACCTGTATTATATTTGCTAATCAATTTTTTTTATAGACAACGCCCTGGATTAAGGAAACAATCCTTGTATTGCAGGGGACTTTCATCACCACCATCATCATTTCAGCTCATATACGGTCCACTGTAGTGCTCAAGCCTCCTCCACAATAGGAGGGAAATTGACTTACTATAACGTACTGGTCATACATATTGGCATGAAATTTCATAATGATTTCTGATGTTTACGCGAGTATTACACATTTAAATAAAAACTACTTTACGGATTTTATCACGTTTCGAACACTTTGAAGCATTCATGGTCCCCGTGACCATGAATGCTTCAAAGTACTGTAGTTTTATTTAAAATGCGATTTTATGTTGAGGCTGGCACGTTGGTAAGACAGATTAGTATAGGGATTTATTTCGAGTTTGCCTTTCGAGTCGTCCCTTAGACATTCACAGGCCAAATAGGGTGTGATGAGTTGTATTCTTACCCTGTCACCACACGGCGGACTTTAAAAACATATAATTAACGGACACAAATTACATCCAGACTCAAACAAGTTGTGGATCGCACAATGTGTTGTCTTGCGTGGGATTCAAACTAGCGACACTGGCATTGTAGGTCGGTACTTTAACCGCTATGCCATTTGTGTGTTCCTATATATTATGAATAGACAATTTATTAGTGAAACAGTTGGGAGTTATAAAATGTTGTATTATTTATATACATAAGTTTGTGCCAGTTTCTAAATGTGATTAAAACCAACTGTTAAATGTATTTTAACGAAATATCTAGAACTGGATTCTCGATCTAGAATTCTAGTTTCTATGCCAATAATTCTTACAGTTTATCGATACTTAGCACGCTTGTAATTTCAACAAGTTAAACTTTTTAATTGTAAATGGTTTTAAATATATTTATATACAAATTAATTTATTGTGCACTAGCAAACCGCCCTCGCTGCGCTTCGGTATCAGCTGCGTCCCCACATAATATTTTTTGCAATATCCTAGTAAGTTGTGACTTCGTATTCGAGTTCCGGACCGGACAAAATTAAAATTTTAATATTGATTTTGCAATTGTGAATAGATAATTTCATGTTGTTTTATAACGCTGTATCAAATATATCATTATAATATCTATATAATCTAGCAAATACCCGCAGTTTCACTCGCGTAATTCTCGTTAATACCGGGATAAAATATAGCCCTACGTTACCCCTTATATAGACAGCGACGTGGTAGTAAAATATTAAAATTTAATTAAAATCGGTTCAGCCGTCTTAGAGAAACGACGGCGACCGACGTTCCAGGATGTCGAGAGGTGAGGTTACCCGAAAGGGTATTCCGTTGGGCCGACCACTGACGACAAGTCACATCTGCTCCGGTGGTCGGCCCAACAACGAGGTGACGTGGGTACGGGTGGGTTATGGTCCCGCGCGCTGTCTTTTCATCGCCCCGGACGGACTGGACCGCGCGTGCGCTTACCATAGCCCACAAAAAAAAAAAAAAAAAAGCCGTCTTAGAGAAACAGACTGACAATATTTTTTAGGTGGCTGGTTTTTAGACATAAGTATCGTCCAAATAACTGTGTGAGCATGTAAAAAAACATACTAATTTAACGTTACAAACAGACATTTCAGTTTTATTTATTTGTAAAGATATTGCATATATCTATAAGAAGATTGAATTCCTTAGTTGGGGTCTTTTAAAAAAACATAAACTCGTAATAAATTCTTTTTTATTTCTATTGGCGGCTAATGAGCACACAGCCCACCTCATTATAAGTGACACTGTCTTTCATGACCCTTCGCTGCCTACCGTGGAGAAACTGAAGGGAGTGTAAATGCGTACAACGTGGTTCCACCATAGACATCAACCCAAACCTACCACTTGCAAAAACCCACAAAAAGTTCAGCTTCCAGCTCTCTGGCTCGCCGAACGAAGCGCAGTAACAAATTGCTAATACTCAGACGTCGACTTTCTGCTTAGGGATGTGACTTGGAGGGAAATAATCGATTTTTTAAATAATCGATATTTCTCCCAACAGGATTATGATGACTGTTTTTTTTTAGGAAATGTATGCTTTTTTTTCTAATGTAGTATGAAACAATCGTGACTTTTTTTTAGGAAATCTGGCAGTGAGTAATCGATTAATTTCGATTAATAAAAAATCGATTAATAATTGATTTTTATTATTTTGTTAATCGATTGTAAAAATCGATTATTAATCGATTATTTTTTTGTAATAATCGATTATAATAAAATCGATTATTTTTTCACATCCCTATTTCTGCTCAGTGTGGTACTACCGCAGACGGCCTGGCCCGCGGCTGTAGACAGAAAACTGTTGACAATATACTCCTACCATAAATCAACGCGCTTTTTTACGTAGTAAAGTAGTTTAAACATTTCAGTAAAAAACATAATATTTAGATATAAAATAAGATCACGTGTTAGTTCAATTGTCCATGATAGAGGTCGAAAACTATCGTATGGCAACAATGACAGTGATAAGCAGTCCCCCAGTCAAGTTCATAGTAACGGAGTACGCGAGGCCGCATGAGATCGATATTACAAAGGTGCAATATGACACGTACAATGATTTTAGGGCTGGTGCTATCATAGCTCACATGCGTCACACTGGTGGGCTCTCCTCCACAATGGGAGGCAATTTGACCTACTATACCATGCAGACATGTTGGTATAGGGTTTCAAGTTTTCTTTCTCTTGCGCAGATGTTATGAGCATTTTATATCTTTTACGACATTCACGGGAGTGGTGAATTGTATTCTTACTTCGTCACGACACGGAAAATTCTATCGTAATACATGACTAAATGCTGTATGATAGTGCCTACGAATACTACCAACCTTTACATTACTCTTGAGTATCATAAGAGACGACCGTCATCACATTCCCAGGAGATAGAATTCATAAGGGCGTCCAGTCATAAAACTATTGCTAAAACTTTTTCAGTTTGCCCACTGATGGGCTTAAAATCTTTCATAATAGGAGGAAAATAGGCCTACTACACCACACTGGTCAGACGTGTTGGTATAGGGTTTCATATCAAATTTTCCTTCTCTTAGAATCTTCAGAATTTTCTTTAGAATCGTTGTGATTTCAAACTCGATGAAACGAAAAAGCGAGTCCATAGAGATACACGTAAATGTATAGGACTCAGCCGGCGAGAGAACGAGATAAAGGATGAAAGATGAACGATAATGGATGAAGGATAATGGATAAAGGAATTTCACTTCTGATATGAGTACTTTGTACACACACTCTTTTTTTTTTAATCCAGTAGGTGTAATAATAGACTTACAGAGAATGTTATCAGAGCTTAGTAATATTTGAGGATTAGTAATTAACTTAATATGCCAGAGCTGTTTCCCACTCAACTAAATCACTTATCATTTTAAAAGTGCTATCTATTCTTAGTTAAGACCACACGCTTAGACGACCACCCGTGTATACGCGTATTGAAAGTCATGAATCAGAATTCTATATATAGAGTTTATAAAGACGACAGTCTTACTAAGAAATAAATACAAGTCACGAATGGAACTAAATTAGACATGGGCGCAAAAAATAATTTGAAATTCCATATTATTTGTTATGTATAAGGGCAAGGGCACTTACATATTTTTAATTTTACCTGATTAAGAAACTACCAACGCAAACGCCAATTAAAAGTCCAGTAAAAAACTCAGCTAATTTGTTCATTAATTTTATTTTTTAACTGACTTATTTAAAAATCATTCAGTGCGATGATGGAATAAGAATACAATTCACCACTCCTTATCTTACCCATAGATGTAGTAAAGACTAAGAGATATAATACGCATATAACATCTATGCAAGAGAAGAAAAACTCGAAATAAAACCCTATATCAACCTGTCTGACCCGCATGGTATAGTAAGGTCAAGTTCCCTCCTATTATGGAGGAGGCTCGAGCCCAACAGTGGGATGTATATGAGCTGAGATGATATAAATTTTTTTGGATAACTGTTATCTACATATTACCTTAGTCGTCTTTTACGACACCTAAATTTAAGACAGGACTATATTCTTAGTATGTTGAACTATATTCTTACTCCGTCATAACACGGAAAATTAATTTGTTACTTCATAAAAACTACTAAAGAAAACTTCGTATGAATTGAGGATGCTCTATTTCGTGTGGTTTGAGAAAGCTCATGAATGGATGGATGGATGGAAGTTTAGCAATATTACAAGGATGAGGGATCCAATTTCCATGTGGTGACGGAGTAAGAATACAATTCACCACTCTCTATCTTGCCCGTGGATGTCGTAAAAGACGACTATGGGATATAATGTGCACGTAACATCTGTGCAAGAGAAGGAAAACTCGAAATGAAACCCTATACCAATATGTCTGACCAGCATGGTATAGTAAGTCAAATTCCCTCCCATTGTGGAGGACGCCCGAGCCCAACAGTGGGACGTATGTGGGCTGCGATGATGATGATTATGAGGGATCCAAATCACAGATTAGACCATCATACCCTCAGCTAAATGGTTGAAAGTAATAATTTGTGTAAATTGGTCCAACCGTTAAACCTTTATATTTGAGATGCGCGGTTTCACTCGCGTAGTTTCCCTTTCCTTGGGAATACCGGGATAAAATATAGTCTGCATTACTCCTCATACCGACAGCTAGATGGTGCTAAACTATTATCAAAATCGTGCCGGCCGTTCTGAAGATTATCCGAAACAAGCAAAGAAAAATATTTAAACTGGTTTTTAGGCATAGATATCGTGTAAATAACCGAGTGATCACGAAAAAACGTAATATTCTGACATTGCAGGCAGACACTTTTTATTTGTATAGAATACCTAAATGATTTCGAATTTGTATTTGCTTAACATAAGACTTATTTCGTGCAGTAAATATAAATCATTGATAATAAAGCAACAGCCCTATTGGTGTTCATTGTTACGTAACAATGCAGCGAAACAGCAGGAAGTGACGTAAGTATTTACCAGCGCGAAACAAACGCGTAACTTAGATAATTGATAGTTAATATTGCAATGTCACGACACACTCACGTCAAGTTACAATTATTATAGTTATAGACCACAATCGATCATGTTAGAAGAAAAAAGCATGTTGGGAAATTATCAATGTAAATAGTTTTTTTTCTTGCAAACGGTGGCAAACAGTACACCTGATAAGTATTACTGCCGCTCATGTACCTTTGTTAATCCGTTGCCTACCGTGAACAAAGTGAAGGGAGTGTGAATGCGAACATCAAGTTTCGGCGATACGAAAGGTATCACCAAAACCCACCACACAAAAACACCCTCAGAAAGTTGGGCTTCCTGCTCTCTCGCTCACCGAACGAAGCGCAGTAATATTCGCCATATTCCATCTAATAAATTCCGATATCTAATGAAAAAAGTTCCTTCTCCCAATTGCATTACGTGTGGTGTTGTTGAAGATGTCTTACACATTATGATGGAGTGTTCTCTGAATTCTAGCATAAGAAATTTTTTTTTTGAACAGACATTTGATGTTGGTTTTTGTAATAGCATTTTAGCTAATCCATCTTCAGCTGAAGCATTTTTGTTATATAAATTAGTGAGTAGCATAATCTAGTTGTTAATTGTGTAGTAATAGTTGTGTATTTGTGTAATAAGGCGGTATTATCGCTAAGCGACAAAGCCTTTTTTTTTTCAATAAATTAAAAAAAAAAAAAGCGCAGTAACAAATTGCTACTATTCGGACGTCGATTTTCTGCTCAGTGTGATACTACCCCGGACAGATTGGCCCGCGGCTGTAGACAGACAACTGTCAACAGACTCAACGGTGTGCTCCTACCATTATTAAATTGATAATTGTTGAAAGAAGATTAGCGAAGAAACCAACTCGACTGAGTAGCGTTCGGGAGGATATTCTGAATTTTAGAAGAATCTTCTCGTTCAATCTTTCGTCCAGCGAAACATGGTCTGTAAATATCGGTCGTATAACAAAGCTTAGTCGTTCAACGTGCTCAGAAGAAGGCATAGGCTATATCCATATGAACCTGTAAAATGGAAGTCCGTAGATTATTGGGTGATACCGACATAGCCTGAAGAATTAGGACTGTATCACAAACATTTTTGAAGTTATGCTTCTTTTAACGCGTTAGGGAAAAATAATGAGATAATGAAAATCAACTAGATAATGCGTTGTAATAAAACTTTCAATGTATTAAATACCATTTTTTGCTATTACTAGAGCCGGTTTTTTTTACAAACATAGAATAACGCAATGGATAAAAATTTTAGAAAGATTTTTATCTTGTTACGCCAAAGAAGAATAACTTCTTAAATGCATATAAAGATACACACACACACACGCTTTATTTTATTGTTTTTAATGACAAACAAGCGTATTACTCGTTTGCTACCATTTGTAAAGAGATAAATTCTACTTAGGCATCACGAAACGGAGTGTGTCCAAACATGCAAAAATAACACTCACGTCTATGTAAAATCAGTGTTTTTGATTGAAAACCCAATGTTAATACATTCTTAAATACATTTCGGGTGATGTAAACAAATTATATCAAATGTAAACAAAGAATGTTTACATTATATACATTCGAGTGTTTGCGTTTCTGGTATGCCTCATGCAACCAAAAGAAAGCATTTAATAATGATGACAAACATACCGACTGTATTACAAGATAAACAATTCAAATGTAACATTGTTTTATTAGGGATACGTTCGAGTAATTTCTTTTGTCCTTGACGTAATAAATACTTTATGTATTACGCCTGGTGACGATAAAAATTCACGAGACCTATCTTTTCCGCGAGTATTTTAAAGGCAGTCGGACAAAAAAAAATTAAAGTGATTTTTAGGCCTAGTTATCATGTAAATAAACACGTGAGCATGAAAAAAGTACTATTGTGAAAATAGTCACTTCAATTTTATTTATTTGTATAGATGAATGAACCCCAGTAATTGTGATAAGAGCAGAATGATGATGATGATGATGAAGATGAAAAATAATTTGAAGAGAAGGACCATTTTTTTTGGGGGTGGGTTACGGTCGGCGCACTCCTCGCACCACTTCGTCCGGAGCGACAGAGAGGCGTAAGCACGAACACCCGTAACCCACCCGGAGAACGTCGCCTTCGTCGTTGGGTCGACCACTGGCTTGTGGCTTGAAAGAAGAACTAATTGAACATCACGTCTCAATGGCATCCTTTCTTGTCAGCGAACGATACTCTTTTCATTTATGAAAGTATCTTAAGACTTGTAGATTGTTCAACTTGCAGGCTTTCTCACCACAAAATTTAGGTCGACGTATAAACAGCAGTTTATCATAAAATATTTAAACACACAAATAATGATCGAGTATACTGTCGTTTATCGAGAAAAATTCTCTACTCGCCGTGTGGTGATGGAGTGAGAACACAATTCACCAATCCCCGTGGATGTCTTATAAGACGACTAAGAGATATAATATGTATTTAACATCACTGCGAGAGAAGGAAAACTTAAAACACCATACCAACCCGTCTGACCAGCGTGGTATACATATAAGTAAGTCAATTTCCCTCCCATTATGGAGGAGGTTTGAATCCAATAGTGGATAAGTGGCATATAAGAGTTGTGATGATGACGATGATGAGTAGTTTCAGTCTTTGAGCTTACGCAATCTTTCAAACAAATGCAGTTTTTGAGCTTACTCAATCGGTACCAAACTCTTCCTACACCTAATAGACTAAACAGAAGATTTCTCAAAAAATTGTTAAAATTTATCAACATCGTTTCGGCCGTTTAGGAGGAGTTCAGTCCCATACATACGGACAGAAAAGTAGTATGTCAATAAAGCACTTACTTTGGTAGATATTTGTACACATCGAGTTGCTAATTTGACCGCTAAATACTGAACTTACCTGAAAAAGAAAAAAATATATATTTTATGTCGCACACAATTAACAGATCAAATTTAAAGTCACTTATGTATAAACTTTGTTGACAGTGGTGTCGAAATAAAACCTTACACCATTTCGTTTCTTCAGCTTGTTAGTCAATTACGCATCTATTGTAGACAAGAATCGGTGGAACTGGAGCCGAGTTACGGGGACATTTAAATCTTTTTAATTTTACATTTCATCTTATTAATCCATTTATCTACCACCAGATCAGAATGCGGGCGACACTGAAAAAATCTGGCAGAAATTTAGCGGAATTGTGTTTTTTTTTAATGAAAATTATATTTTTTTTATTGCTCAATGCTTGTAGCAAATGAGCACCAGTCATCATCATCATCTTGCTCTTATCCCAATTACTTGGGGTCGACGCAATATGTCATCTGTTTTGACATATTGCAAAAAGTTTCGGCAATGACTTTTATGACCGGCCGCCTGCCTGACGTCAACACTCCTTGGGAATGTAATCGTTGACCCAAATGGTACCAGATGGAGTTGGTCCGGGTCAATCTAGGGCTCTCAGTCGTCTTTTACGACACCCACGAGCAAAGCAAGGGTTGGTAGTATTCGAAGCCGCTACCACACAGCACCAGTACACCTCACAGTAATGCTTTTTTTTTGGGGTGGGTTGCTGTCGGCGCGCTCCTCGCACCACTCCGTCCGGGGCGACAAAGGGGCGCGGCGTAAGCACGTACATCCACAACCCACCCACGACGCACGTCGCCTTCGTCGTTGGGCCGACCACCGGAGCAGGGTTACTTGACATCAGTGGTCGGCCCGACGGAATACCCCCCTATTTGGGGTATTCCTCTCCCCCTTCCATCGACCGAAGTCCCCCCTTGGGGAGGACGTCGGTCTTTTCTCACGCGGTACAGTAAGTAATGCTGCCACTCATAAACCCTTGCTAGGCCGCTGCCTACCACGAAGAAAGTGAAGGGAGTAAGAATGCGTGCAATGAGGTTCAGTGATATTAAAGGCATCAAAACCCACCACATGCAAATACCCTCAGAAAGTTGTGCTTCCAGCTCACTCAATCACAGGACGAAGCGCAGTATCAAATTGCTACTACTCAAATGTTGATTTTCTGCGAGAGTGTGGTATTACCCCAGACGGACGCATCTGCGGCTACCACTAATAAATTTACAATATGTTTTAATATTTATATCACTCTAGTGTTTTGCCTTTCCACCAGAATAGTGCTTATTTATCCAAAAGATAATTCAAAATAATCTATAACTTTTAACAAAAAAAACCCGACTTCAAAAAGTAAATTAATAAAATTTTAAGAATTCCACCAATTTCCCAAGGATACCATCATCAGATCCTAACCTGATGACTATGGGATCATCTGGGAAGTATACCCTATCAAACAAAAAAAGAATTTTGCAAATTGGTCCAGGCGTCTTTGAGTAATCGGTGAACATACATAAAAAAAAAAGATTCCGACGAATTGAGAACCTCCTCCTTTTTTTGAAATTGGTTAACAATATGGCTGGATACCACAAGCAACTCCCGATCTAGAGTTTAAACAAGTGGTTTCCTAATAAACTTAGCGTTAAATATCACCAACAAAATTGCTTATAAAAAAGTTATGAAAAGGACAAATGTGTATATAATTTATTCACCGCACGTACAACTCATAAGGACGTATACATTCAAAAGGATATCCGTATATGTATTTTGGTTGCTGATTATATTATCTACATTCATCATTATCATTTTCTTGCGCCTGATGCCGCCCTAGCCAAGGCCGCAGGTCACTGGACCGGAGAATAGTCCGTCACCCGCAGAGAGGCAGACCGCGCGAGGGCGAACGACGTCACTAGAAGAGCGTAGGGAGATAGGGAGGGTACCCGAAAAAGTATCCCTCCGGGCCGGCCAATGGCGAAGGACAGGGATTACGGTGGGTTTTGGGGCCACACGCCGTCCTTTGGTCACCCCGGACGTAATGGACGGTGTGTGCGAGGACCAAATTCCACCCAAAAAAAATCCTCGTTCTCATTTTGTTCTTATCCCAAATACTTGGGATCGACGTATTATAGTAAATATTTTATTTATCCTTCCATAGTACATATTGAAAAAGTTATTGGCAATAATTTTATGACCGCCCGAGCGTAAATACTATCTACAAATTAACATCCCTTTTTTTTGAGGAGATTGGGTTACGGTCGCCGCACTCCTCGCTCCACTCCGTCCGGGGTGACAGAGGTGCGTAAGCACGCACACCCGTAACCCACCCGTATAGCAGGTCACCTTCGTCGTTGGTGCGACCACCAGTGCAAAGTTCCTTGACTTCAATGGTCAAATTATCAACCCTTAGTCGCCTTTTACGTGGGTGTCCCATAGGCAAGAAAGGGGAAGGTGAATTATATTTTTACTCTGTCATCACACGCAACAAAAGTGGAAGTCAAAACGTTGATAGTAAGAACGTTGGTATACTAAAGAAAAATAAGTGCAGAAAAGTAAGAAAATTCATTTGTAATTAGTCTTCGGTCTTGCCCTTGGCTGATAAGTACTATGTCACAACAAAACCAACTTCCGATGAGCGCTTGTTACGTAAATACTTGAATACGAGTATATTCAAATATATTTTTAGAACTAATTCTTCACAAAATAATAATTACGGCACTTTTATATTTAAAGAGGCAAGGAGAAGTGCCATTTTTTAATGCTGGTGATAAAGGAGGTTGGCGCATGTTACACTGGTCAGCGGGTAGGTATCACGCTGTTGGATAAAATTCGAAATGAGTATATACGAGGAAGTTTCAATGTAGGACAAATAAAGGATAAAATCAAAGAGAAGCGTTTGCGATGGTATTGCCACATAAAAAGACGCCCCGACGACCATATGGTGAAGATTGCCCTGGATTTGCCTACGATGAAACGTACGCGTGGAAGACCACCCGCCACATATCAGACAACGATGCAAAAAGACCTGAACGACTCTAGATTAAACGCGGACGAAGCACAAGATCGTACTAAATGGAAGATAAGGACAAGGACGGCCGACACCAAAAAATGGGATAAGGTCTAGCCAGAAGAAGAAATTGGTGGTAAAGGAGCAAACAGCACACCTACTGTCAGTGTATGCCCCATAATTATCCACATAACCCTCCCGGTATTGCTTGACTTCGTCGTTAAATAGAAGTGTCTTGACGCATCTTGTGACTGACATTCAGTAACCATCTAATGCATCTGTTACAATTTTTAATTTAGGAAAAAAAATATATTTTATGTATCTTTTCAGCCTGTGTATGGATTACGAATACAATTCACCAATAAGACACGAAGATGTATAAGGGATATAATATGCAGATAACGTCTATACACGAGAAAGAAAGAAAAGTATTTATTTTGTGCCACAGAGGAGAGACGCTAGGAACACACAGAAAAAAAACCTTACAATGAATAAAAAACACATAAAATCTATAAACTAAATAAGGAGACTTAATAATTGTGATCGAATGAAAGTCTCAGCTGGGGCAGAAAAAAGGATAACTGCTCAGCAATTGTTGTGATGTCAATGTAACACCACAACGCTGATTTTTAGCAATATCACTTTTTTATTCTTCCGACGTCAGATATCAAAGCCATCAAGTGGTGGCGCAATTAGAAAGAAAAAAAGAGTAGAAGACCAGCGTATAGTAGGTCAATTGTCCTTCTATTGTGGAGGAGGCTTGAACTCGGTAGGGGAACCTATATGATCATCATCCTGCTCTTATCGCCATCCCTGTGTTCACTTTACGTCTTTCCATGTCACGATTAAAGCAGTCCATGGATCTTTTCTTTGGTCTCCTCTTCCCCCAAACTCTAACATTCATACACAAATCTTACTTCACAACATTACTTTCTGCCAGTCTCATCACAAATCTATGTCACGTGACACACGGTGATAATCATCTTCATCTCAGGCCATAGACGTCCCACTGTTGGGCTCGGGCCACGTCTACTATGGGAGGGAAATTGACTACGCTGATCAGACGTAAGGGTATAGGATTTTGTTTCTAATTCTCTTTATATGCATATCATCACTGCAGTGATGCAGTAAGAATTCAATTCACCACTTTTTTGGGCTGGGCTACGATCAACGCAGCCGCCGCCCGGTCGCGGTCGACAGAGGGACGGCTGCGCGGCCCCATAACCCACCCATAAAGCACGTCGCCTTCGTCGTTGGGCCGACCACTTAAAACTATACTGTGGTAGTTTAATTAATATAATCAACTTAATGGCCACTTATGATAATATTTTTTTTCTATACATGCTTGATTATATCCCTCTATCTTTCTCGTGGGTACCGTTAAAGGCAACTAAAGGATAATTTGTGCATATAACAACAACAACTGTGCAAGATAAGGAAAACTCGAAATAAACCACACAGATAACGATTATGATGCAACCACGTTATACTTGCAGAAAAACGTCCTTTAAGTTAATTATTATCCCATATGCGATTAACTGGTACAAGTTTATTGGTTACCAAACGATTACAAGAACAGAATTTATATCTTTTAGCGGTGTATATAATATGTAATCTATAATGCATTCACATTATGGACTTTATTTAGGCCAACTAAATACCATTTAAATACAATCGTTAATACCGTGAATTAAGGTTGAAATTTACATGGTGTATAAAAGATAAGGTTGAGCTAAAATAACGTAACGCAGTCGAAATATACCACATGTTTTTATACTAGTGTGATTATATAATACATATTATGGTGTTATTTTAACAAGGACTTTAAACTGAGGACCTTGTTACAAGCTTTTATTTAGTTTTATTTATCCCGAAGTCTGTCTGGTCTGTATATAACCTAATTAGAGACTGCAAACCGGGCCCGGCCGGGCCGGGCCCGGTGCGCTTTTAAGCACCTTCCGGGCCCGGCCATTCTTACCGGGCCCGGTAGGACGGGCCAGCTTTGTAAGATCTTTCTTTCAGACTGAAAAATAATTGTTTTGCCTTATCCAAGTTAGAATATACTTTTTGTTTTGTTATAATATATTTATAAATCCACGTAACACAACCAATTTTACGTTACTTTTTGTTAGTTAAGACTATACAAGTTTGATAGTATACAGTTACAATACAGCCTAGCCTATAAGATTTCGCTATTTGCTCAATAAGTAATAGTAACTAGTCTTAATAAACAAAGTTTGAGAAAAACTTAATACTTACTTTTAGCATATAAGAATATATTTTGTTTATACCAAAGCTACCACAGTTTATCTAAGTTGTTATGACACGTTGTAAATAAAACTACTTTTACGGATTATATCGCGTTTGTATTTGATTTATGATTGCCCGACGTTTCGAACACTTTGCAGCATTCATGGTCACGGGCGGCATAATAATTGCTACAAATTTAATAATTAATAATTACTAACCATAAACAATATAATTTTTTCATATAGATTCATTTTCTTCTTACACTGGCAATAAATTTGTACTAAAATGTGGGTAACAATTTAATAAATTTATAACTATTTTCTGTATCGGGTAGATAATTGTAAGTGTCTGTAATAACGATTACTTGTTGGACGTGAGACACCTTAGTCCGCCCGTGACCATGAATGCTGCAAAGTGTTCGAAACGTCGGGCAATCATAAATCAAATACAAACGCGATATAATCCGTAAAAGTAGTTTTATTTGCAATGTGTAGTGCTCGCGTAAACATCAGATATCATTTGTTATGACACATTTACGTACTGTAAGCTGTGTTATTAGTTTCCTATTTTAATACTATGTATTCAAATAGACACTATAAGGAGTAAAGAGAACGACCCGCTTGTTTAAATTTATAAAAAATGAATAATTACTAATACTAATGTTACTTTACCGCCCATAAATAAAAGTAATCAATTATAATATGTATTAAGTGTGATTTTGAGACTTGAATGAGACTGATTATTGTCATAACTGTTCATAAACCAGTTTAAAATAAATATTAACCTTAAATCATTGTCTCTTTCCATTCATATATAGAAAATTTTCATAAAATACTTTAAAGGTTTCATTGGCGACGATTGCAACCGGGCCCGGCCGGGTTGAGAAACATACCGGGTACAAACATAAAATTAATAATACCGGATATTAATTACATCGAAACTCCAAACATTTACATATTTGTAGATCTCACACATCATTAGCCTGTATAGAAATCAAATCCACAAAATCTAACAGATCGCTAGATTACTAGGTTATTATTTCGCTATTTATACACTCTGTATCTCTAAAATGATTTTGGACTACAACTATTTGAATTAAAACTATTTTTTACACATTTTATCGTGTTCGTATTTGATTCTCGACGTTTCAAACACTGTAAAATATTTTTTTTTATAGATTTTGTTGTTTGTATTTGATTTTTGTTTCCCGACGTTTAAAACACTAAAAAAAGATGGCACAGGTACTTAGTGGTTGAGGTACCAACCTAACGTGCCAGTGTCGCGGTTTCGAATCCCACGCAGGACAATACTATGTGCGATTCACAAAATATTTTTCTGAGTCTGGATGTAATTGGGTATCCCTTAATTATATGTTTGTATAGTTCCCCAATACAAGGATTATTTGCTTAGTGCAGGGGGATGTCTTAAAAAAAAGTGTTTAAAACGTCGTTCGTGGTTACAGGAGTACTAAGGTTAAACAAGTCATTGTTATTACAGAGATTTATGTCTACCCATTACAGAATCAAAAATCAAATTCATATGTAAAACCTGTTAGAATAGTTTTATTTTAACTGCAACTCGCTTTCCGTGTGGTGACGGAGTAAGAATATAATGTACCACTTCCTATCTTGCCCGTAGATGTCGTACGGCGACTAGAGATTGCAGACCGGGCCCGGCCATTCTTACCGAGCCCGGTCATCAGACCCGGTAAGAATGGCCAGCCTTTTAAGATCATTCTTTCAGACTGAAAAATAATTGTTTTGCCTTATGCAAATTAGAATATACTTTTTGATTGTTATAATATTGTAAGTCATCATCATCATCATCATCTTGCTCTTATCCCAATTACTTGGGGTCGACGCAATATGTCATCTGTTTTGACATATTGCAAAAAGTTTCGGCAATGACTTTTATGACTGGCCACCTGCCTGACGTCAACCCTCCTTGGGAATGTAATCGTTGACCCAAATGGTACCAGGACCCAGATGGAGTTGGTCCGGGTCAATCTATGTTATAATATTGTAAGTGTTTAACTAAAATCATTTAACAATTAAATTAATTTCTTTGCTATTGGCTCAATATATGTATTTGTTATGAAGCCATTAATTGCGGGTGGCGTGACCGGGGATTAGCCCGTCACCCGCCGAGAGGCCGACCGCGTGAGGAAAGACCGACGTCCTCCCCGAGGGGGGGACGTCGGTCGACGGGAGGGTACCCCAACATTGGGTATTCCGTCGGGCCGACCACTGATGTCAAGTAACCCTGCTCCGGTGGTCGGCCCAACGACGAAGGCGACGTAGTTTTCGGGTGGGTTGCGGGAGTTGCGTGCTTAAGCCCCTCTGTCGCCCCGGACGGAGTGGTGCGGAGGCGCGCCGACCGCAGCCCACCCACAAAAAGAAAAAAAATGAAGCCATTAATTCGTAGAATTGGTAATGCTTTTTGCATGCCGCTTGATGGTCAAATATGGTGATACATTGTCTACCTGCAACTACTAATACTTTATACCCATATGTCGTAAAATAAATGATTTGATTGATTGTTTGATTGAATATACTCATAAAACCTACGTAACGTAACCAATTTTACGTTACATTTTGTTAGTTGAGACTATACAAGTTTGGTTGTTTACAGTTACCTACATACAGGCTAGCCTATAAGATTTCGCTATTTGTTCAATAAGTAATAGTAACACTCGCTAGTCTTAATAATCAAAGTTTAAGAAAAGATAATACTTTACTTTTAGCAGATAAGATTTTTATTTGTTTATACCAAAGCTACCACAGTTTATCTATCTATCTACGTTGTTATGACACGTTTACGTACTTTAAGCTGTGTTATTAGTTTCTTATTTTAATACTATATTTTCAAATAGATACTATAAGGAGCAAAGAGAAAGACCTACTTGTTTAAACTTATAAAAATGAATAATTACTAATACTAATGTTACTTTGCTTCCATAAGTACAAGTAATCAATTATGTATTGTGTGATTTTGAGACTTGAGTGAGACTGATTATTGTGACAACTGTTCATAAGCCAGTTTAAAATAATTATTGACCTTGAACCATTGTCTTTTTCCATTCATATATAGAAAATTTTCATAAAATACTTTAGAGGTTTCATGGCTAATACAACCCGGCCGGGTCCGCCGGGCCCGGTCCGGGTTGGCGACAATTCCACCCAGGCCCGGCCGGGTTGAGGAACATACCGGGTTGCAATCTCTAATCCTAATCTTTTGCGTACAACTGTTAAAAATTAAAGTAGTTGTTTTACTGTCAAATGCTAAAAAATAAAAAAATTATTGTAATGGTTTAAAGACTGTTTTTAAGGCTTTCATCGCGTTTGTATTTGATTTACCGACGTTTCGGACACTTATATGTACATAGTTTTAAACTAAGTGTTAGAAAAGATCAAAAAAAAAAGTTAAAAATAACTTATTACCAAAATATTTTACAGCTGTAAAACAGTGTAACAAACTTTATTATACCTCTTAGTCGTCTTTTACGACGTCCACGTACTCGTACAAGACGGAGTGGTGAATTGTATTCTTACTACGTCACCACACGGCAAACCGTACCTATACGTGGTTAATCTGATTAAATTAATCAATTTAATAGCCAATTATGCTAATATTTTTTTCTATTTATGTTTGATAATATCCTTGTGATAACGGAGTAAAAATACAAATCACCATCACCTCTAGTCCCCCAGAAAAAGGCGATAAGGGATATTTTGTACATAATAATATAACAACTGTGCAACCCGCTTGACCAACGTGGTGAAGTAGGTCAGTTTCCCTCTCAATGTGGAGGAGGCTCGAGCCCAGTAGGGGGTCTTACATGAGTTGTGATGATGTTTGATTAGAATTTCTGTACTTTTATTAATGGACATCACAGCGTTCGCAAACGACTAGAATTATATTTGTCGTGTAGACGTATAACGTGATAGTTAACTTAGGCACATATAAATATTTCCCAGAGAGCAAATCTTGACAATATATTGTATAAATAAATAAGTACAATAATTATTTCAATAAATAATCTTGTATTACGCCTAACTCGTTCGCACTAATCAACTATAAATAATAAACATATAAGGAATGTTGTTTTCAATCAATCATAAGATTGACTAAGAGTCAAATATCACCACATATTTCTTGCTTGCCTATGTGAGAGGACTTTTATAGAGAGAGAGATAAGGAACATAAACAGGAAACCTTATTGCAAGAAGTGACGTGTGGTGACGGAGTAAGAATACAATTCTTGCCCGTGGGTGTCGTAAACGACGACTAAGGGCTATGATATGCATGTAACATGTATGCAAGAGAAGATAAACTCGATATAAAACCCTATGCCAACACGTCTGACCAGCGTGATGTTATAGGTCAATTTGACTACCATAGTGGAGGAGGCCCGAGCCCAATAGTGGGTTATTTAGGCTGAGATGATGAAGAAGTGACGTTCCTAACCTGTTTGACTAGAGTGGTGTAGTAGATCAATTTTTCTCATAATGTGGAGGCTTGAATGCATGGAACGTAGATAAACTGAAATAGTGGTGATGGCGAAGTACCAGGTTGAGAGTTCTAAGCACACATCCATAGTCTGGCCAAAGCTATGAAAGCCTCCTACAGCTAATAGCTATAGATACAAAAAAAAGAAAGAGGGGGAAATTGCGTAACTTGCAAAAAAAAATACCTTTCATCAGAATCATTATCTTGAACCCTACCTACCTCTTGCCTACCCTCATTCCACGCTAAGTGGGTCGGTACAACATTTTCTTACCTTCCATAGTCTCCTATCAGCCGTCATATCTGCACTCACTGCTTTCATACGCATATCCTCATTCACAAAGTCCATCCATCTCTTTTAGGGTTACCACTTCTATCTTACATCAGAATAAAAGTTCAAAATGCTGTGTGCTAGCGACTACGAATACTACCAACCCTTACTCGTAGGTGTCGTAAAAGACGACTTAGAACTTTAGATAGGTCAACTCCTTCTGATGCCGATTGGTGAACAATTGTAATCCCAAAGGTTGAACGTAAAGCAGGCGGTGGTGCAGTTATTAAAAAAAGCGACTCCTACTCTAATGGTGCTTCCTTAGCTGATTTTTTACTACGGTTACAAACGCGATAAAATTAGTAAAATAGTTTTATTTAAAATATAAAACATGGCACAAGACCGTCGGCGCAGTTTCTCACATTAATTGTAGGTCTTGTGTTTTCCCTGAAAGAGGGGGACGTCGGTCGAGGAGAGGGTACTCCTCAGTGAGTATTCCGTCGGGCCGATCACTGACGATAAGTCACCCTGCTCCGGTGGTCGGTCCAACGACGAAGACGACGTGTCACGGGTGGGTTACGGGTGTGCATGCTTACGCCCCTCTGTCGCCCCGGACGGAGTGGAGCGAGGAGTGCGCCGACCGTAACCCATCCCAAAAAAAAAATGTCTTGTTTTAATATCAGAATTTTACTAAACCATATAATAAATAAGTGGCACTTAATTATTATCAGTTATTTTTTCTGGATTTCATTACAATTTGCCCACGGTATCCGGTCCCCACCTAAAACTACTTATCGACCAACGATCTAGATTTTTGCTCAATGGGAATCCATCCATCCATCAGCCTACGGACGCCCACTGCTGGACATAGGCCTCCCCACAAGAATGCCACTCTGAACGGTCCTGCGCCACTTGCATCCAACGGTTCCCTGCGACTTTGAGAATGTCGTCAGTCGAACGGTCCTGCGCCACTTGCATCCAAAGGTTCCCTGCGACTTTGAGAATGTCGTCAGTCCACCTAGTGGGGGGTCGTCCTACGCTGCGCCGTCCGATTCGTGGTCGTCACTCAAGAACCTTTTTTCCCCAACGGTTGTCGGTTCAATGGAAATAGCTGACACAATTTGAGTACCCTCTTTCGGAACACAACCCACGCGGTTATACTAACCACACAAAAGACTATACCATATGTCGTGTAAATATAACCGCGCCCGTTTATTAATGTCCCGCGAGTGTGGCCAACTGAAAAAAAATACCACATGCTGCGAGTGGAATTATCCCACTAGTCGTTTAGTTGCCATGTTTATAGGCTGTTCTATTTTCTTAGCTTGCTTTACTAAGCGTGGAAATAATGAATAACTGTTATTACAATCTTTTCTGTACGATTTAACCTAACTAATATTATGAATGCCAATGTGAGTTTGTTTGTTTTGACATCGCAACTCTTCAAACGATACACATCATTATAAAAAAGCCTAAATGAAAGGTATCCACGCCGTTTCATTTAGGCAAAAAAGTACTAATTACTAGGAATACAATAATGCATGCATACATAGAGTCACGCCTCTTTCCCATTGGGGTAGGCAGAGACCACTTCCTTCCACTTACTACGATCTTGACATAACACTTTCGCATCATCCACATTCATTAATCTCCCCATGCACGTTCTTCGGTAAACCGAACCTAGTACCTTAAAGGGTACTTTTAATATGGCCTTTCTTAAGAACGTCCCCGATTTGATCGTGGAACGTCCGCCTTGGTCTTCCCCTTCCAATACTTTTCAGTTCACATTCACCCTATAAATTCTCTTTGTTAGTCTTCATTCATTCATTCTTTCTACATGACCTAATCAACTTAACATACCTTTCTCAATCCTTGTCACTACATCTACTTTCATATCACAACATACCACGTTCACATACAAGTTCTAGACGCAGTAGTAAGAAATACATTTTTAGTTACAGCAATTGCTTGAGTCTGATAAGGCTGAAGTAGAGCACAACCTCAACGCTTAAAAATTTCTAGCCGAGGCCGCGGTTGACTGGACAGGGGAATTAGTCCGTCACCCGCCGAGAGGCCGACCACGTGAGGAAAGAACGACGGCCTCCCCGAGGGGGGAACGTCGGTCGAGGAGAGGGTACTCCTCAGGGGGTATTCCGTCGGGCCGACCACTGACGCCAAGTAACCTGCTCCGGTGGTCGGCCCAACGACGAAGGCGACGTGTCGCGGGTGGGTTACGGGTGTGCGCCCTTACGCCCCGGACGGAGTGGTGCGAGGAGTGCGCCGACCGTAACCCACCCTCAAAAAAATACTCTTATAAATTTAGCACGTTTATGTGATGAGGCTATTCTAGAGGTACTTATTTTAAACATGTTCCCCTAATGCCCTGCTTCCGTTCTGTGTAGTTACGGAGTAAGAATACAATTCACCAGCCCCTCTTTCCCTCCTTGGGTGTCGTAAAAGATGACTAAGATAAAATATATGTAACTATACCATAGTAGGTCAATTTGGCGGCGGATCGCCTGCGTGAGGAGCGCAGCCTCGATGAGGAGATCCGCCGCCGGCGACTGGGGCGGCGCAGGCGCAACTATCTGCGCCTCATGCCGCCTTAGCCGAGGCCGCGGGTGACGTGACCGGGGATTAGTCCGTCACCCGCCGAGAGGCCGACCGCGTGAGGAAAGACCGACGTTCTCCCCAAGGGGGGGACGTCGGTCGATGGGAGGGTACCCCAATAGGGGGTATTCCGTCGGGCCGATCACTGACGACAAGTTAACGCTGCTCCAGTGGTCGGCCCAACGACGAAGGCGACGTGGTTTTCGGGTGGGTCGCGGGAGTTGCGTGCTTAAGCCCCTCTGTCGCCCCGGACGGAGTGGTGCGGAGGCGCGCCGACCGCGGCCCACCCACAAAAAAAAAAAAAAAAGTAGGTCAATTTCCCTCCATCACCAGAGGAGACTCGAGCCCAGCAGGGGGACATGTTTGAGAAAATATTCCACACGGTTCAAATATAAAAAAGATATGCTAATATATTTTGATCTAAATAAAACTCCCAAGTATTTACAAAATCCCATTTGACAGGCGTTTTCCTCATTCTTTAAAAGGGATTCGCATAAATAAAGGCATCGTGCTAAAAGGAATTCCTGGACAATTCCTTAAACTCATTACGGTAACATAAAAGCATCGGTCGTAATCTCTCATCTGAAGGTCAAAACATCTCAATGGCCTATATTAAAATACAAGTAACTTAGATTACGTCTACGGCTCCGCTCGCGTGATTTATCCTATCATTTCAGCTATCAAACAGATGGCTATAGATGTCAAAGAAGGTGCCAGAGTAGAATCTCGGATTATGTAGATGATAATACAGATTGGTTGTGAGCAGCTTCTCATTCAGAAATTTTCTTGTTATATAAAATATACTGTTTTCTTTTTTAACTTTTATTATAAAGTGTAGCGTGTTTTGCCTAACGAAATTTTGTATTTTCACGGTTTGTAACATATTATGGTGTTGGTCATGCTCACAGAAGGATCTACTTGCGGTAGCTGCGTGGAGCGGGTCTCTCCCTTCCCTCCATACTGGTTGAGGGGAATGATGACTGCTCTAGTAGTTAACTAGTGATCGGGTGCCGCTTGTGGGACCTGGTCCAGCCGTAATCGTTTGAATCATATTACATATCTTGTGGTTCGAAGGGCATCACACTTAGTGTTGCCCAAAAAAGTCTTGGTCTTGCGGTCTTGGTCTTGCGAGAAATGCGAGACCGAGACCAAGACCAAGACCGCTTAATTTTTGCAAGACCAAGACTGGCCCTGCAAGACTTGAGGAAGACCAAGACTGGGCCTGCAAGAGTCTCGCGGTCTTGCATTTAATTCAAATCACCATTTCAGCTTATATACGGTTGAGCTCGTGTCTTCTTTCTACATAACAGGAGGAGAATCGGCCGTGGCCGGAGGGGAATCGCCACGGTGATCGGCCGTGTTGTTACAGGTCATACATGTCAAGTTTTCCTTCTCTTGCACCGATGTTATATATTATAGCCCTTAGTCGTGGGTTCGCAGTCACGGGTAAAATAGGGAGTGATGAATTATATTCTTACTCCGTCACTACACGGCAAGTCAAATCAGTCTTGAGATATCCATCTATTGGCCAATCGATTCCCATTGATGGTGTTGGCTTTTCAGAATTACTCTTCGGAAAGGCTTAAGGACAAAAATACCGTAATCACGAGAGTGCTCTTGCCCATTATACATATTTATATGTCCGTTTATTCATTAGCCCAACGACGTTCACTGTTGGACATAGAAATATGCCTACAATTAATCTATATAAATGTCCATGTAGGGACAGAGTACGATCACCATCAGGCAGTACATGAAGCGTTGCTCCCTGCGCTATTTTGCCTTTGCCACGACTCACCCCAATCCACTAGTGGTTGGGGCGGTAAACTACGTCCCCTCAAAAATATCCGCGGTCCGACGTCCTCGTCATCTTCTTGAAGAAGAAGATGACGCTATTATGATCGCCCAAGAAAGGACCTACACAGCTCGCGCAGCGATAACAGATAAAACTCCGCGGTATCGGCCTCGCCGTCGAGGTCGAAAACCACGCCGCGTAAAAGTCATTAACCTAAACGTGGCCACGACCACTTTGCTCTCAGCGACGCCCCGAGCCGAGGTCCGTTCCCCACAGGGGGGAGCCCTCGGGCGATGTTCGCTTAACTTACTTACCGGGTTGAGAGCCATCAGCGCTCACCCATTGACCGCGTTAAGCTGTCAAGGTCATCTGCGACCAACAGCTACACACACACAAAAAAAAAAGACAGAGTACGAATATAATTCACCACTCTCTTACCCGTGGATGTCGTATCAAATCGGATCGGGCAATGGTGTTAGGAACCCATGAAAAAAAATTGAAATAAAAATATCGATTCGTTAATGAATTAAGAGACATGTAAGTTCTCAATTTTGTCATCGTTTTTTCGTGTAAATTGATTAAAATGTATAAAGGAATGATACTTAATCTACAACATATTCGTATTTTGTTAAATGTTCATTAGAATTTGAATAAATCAATGATTACGTTTGCATAAGCAAGACAAACTTCGCTTTAACATAAATCAGCTGATCGGCCGATGACCGTTGATGAGTCGCCTTTGTACCTACGTAACCATTGAAAAGTTCGCGCAAATCTAATACCTATTTATACTGTCGAAATTTTACATGCTTACATATATCCTGTCTGTACATACCTACATAATGCATACAATTTAAGGCATAAACTCTTAGACACACATTTTTGTAATCACTATAACTTTTACGTTATATTGTTTTTGTGTAATATACATTCTAATTATGATCTATGACTGTTGAACTACAACATACATGAACAGTTGTCCCATAACCTGATACACCCTGTGTATATAACATATGTGCAAGAGAAGTGAAACTAGAAAGAAAACCCTGTACCAACATGTCTGACCAGCGTGGTATAGTAGATCAATTTTCCTCTTACTGGAAGGAAGCTTAAGCCCAGCAGTGACACTTTTATGAGCTGTGACGATGACGACGAATATCATACATTTTACAAGTATTAAAACCATAAAATTTTAAATCAGTTTTATATGTTCTTGAATAAATAGTATATTAAGAGCTACATGGATCCAGCGGCCAAAGTATTTATATAGGCAATAGAGCAACAGGTTTTTTCAAGTATCCAGAGTATCAGTAACTAAACTGGAAATACAATAGATACATACCACTTAACTTGAAGGGGAATCTAAACAATCGCATTAATCGTAAAATATCGCATTGATTATAAAATGACATAAAATGTATTGTATCAACTGCCTCGTGTGGTGACGTCTTAAGAAAATAGGGTCGAAAGTCCTGTCATAAGAGTAGTAACGCTGTCTAATGGAACACCAGGGGAATAGAAGAGTAATTTTCTCCAGTGGTAAGTATTGTATTCAATAGTGAACTATAGGCTAGCAGATGGATAGATAGGATAGGATATTTGATTAATTTAGTTGGATTTTTCATTGCCATGATAAATTACTGTTACGTTATTCTAACTGCAAGACTTTGCGAGACTCTTGCTGCAATACCAAGACTCGGGTGCGCAAGACCAAGACCTAGACTCGGGTGCGCAAGACCAAGACCAAGACGAGACCAGGTGTGATGTTGCAAGACCAAGACCAAGACCGGTCCAAGTCTCGTCTTGGTCTTGCATTTGGGCCACACTAATCACACTGGAGCTAGTTCTTACAAAACTAATATCTAGTAAGAAGAAAAAAAAATCAATAATTATAGACAAGCCCGCTGAGTTTCTTGCCGGATCTTCTCAGTAGCGGTTGCGTTCCGATCCGATCGTAATATATTTTTTTTGGGAAACTGCAAACCTGACAATATGTAAGTGCCCTCTCGGGGTTTATGCATAGCAAATGATTTGAATTTGAGTGGTCGGCCCTATAACGAAGGAGAGGGATTATGATGGGTCATAGGGTCGCACGCCAAAAAGAAAACTTAACTGAGTCCACGATCATCGTTCCAATATCGATTCGACCATCTATAGTCCACATAGAAATATCAACATGGACGCTAAACAAGACCAAACTAATTAAATAGGCTAGTTGATTGAAAGCTCTGGAGTATGTCGAATTGGCAATCCACTAGCCGTCAACCAATTTGAACTGATATGATTGAATCAATTCTGTTCATCTTACTCGAACGGTGTCACTGGAATGCCACGCAATGTTCACTCATTTCATTACTAATATAGAATAACTAGCAATCTGCCCTCGCTTCGCTTCGGTTTCAGTCGCCTTACTCGCGTAGTTCCTGTTCCCGTAGCAATACTGGGATAAAATATAGCCTATGTTACTTACTCCCTGATATTATAACTTTCTATTGGTGAAAGAATTTTTGAAGTCGGTTCGATGGTTTAAGCGTGAAAGCGTAATAAACAAATAAAATTACTTTCGCATTTATAATATTAGTAAGGATATATACCAGGCTTCACTTTTGATAACTATAACTAGCAAATTACCGCGGTTTCATTCGTGTACATTCCGTTCCCATGGGAATACCTGTATAAAATATAGCCTCACCTACTCCTTATACAGATTGCTACCTGGTAGTAAAATATTATTCATATCGCTCGTCTTCATTCTTCTTCACTCGTATCGTCGTTTTAAAGATTACCCAGAAGAAACAGACACAGATAGACCGACAGAAAGACAAAAAAAAATTAAACTAGTTTTTAGGCATAAGTCTCGTGCAAATAATCGTCTGAGCAAAACCTATTATTTTGACATTACAAACAGACACTTCAATTTTATTTAATTGTATAGATAAAGCTTTCTCTGTGGTGACGGATTAAAAATTCAATCTATATCTCTCTATCTTGCCCATGGTTGTCATAAAATATTACTAAGGAATTGTATTTAACATCATCATTGAATGTATTTAACATCTATACAAGAGAAGGATCGGTCGGTCGGTTGGGCAGCGTTCGGGAAACTTAAGAAGATCTTCTCGTCCAACATACCTCAGTGTCCGAAAACACAGCTCTACGACCAGTGTGTGTTACCAGTGATGACTTACGGCACGGAAACATGGTCCCTAAATATAGGCCTCATGACAAGGCTCAAAGTCGCTCAGCGTGCTATGGAGCGGACTATGCTCGGGATTTCTTTGCGAGATAGAATCCGGAATACGGAAATCAGCAGAAAAACGGGTGTAACCGACATAGCACGAAGAATTAGCACGCTGAAGTGGCAATGGGCAGGCCACATCGCTCGACGAAACGACAACTGCTGGGGAAGAAAGGTTCTCGAGTGGCGATCACGTATCGGACGACACAGTGTAGGACGAAAGTAGGTGAACCGATGATGAAAGTTGCTGGGCGTCGTTGGATGCAGGGGGGGCACAGGAACGCACATTGTGGCGTAACATGAGGGAGGCCTACGTCCAGCAGTAGACGGCAATAGGCTGAAATGATGAGGATGATGACAAGAGAAGGAAAACTCGACATAAAACTCTATACCAATCTCTCAGCGTAGTGTAGACTCGAGCCCAGCAGCGGGTCGTATATCAGCTGTGCTGATTGATGTCTTATCCCTGGATTCGATATGGATAAATAGCCAATTGAAATTCATTAAATATAATCCATCGTTCTTATGTCTTTAACGTCGGTGACGACGTTCGGTTGTGTGCCAAAAAGTATGACATAAATACATACAATAGAACATAACTGTACTATGACGCAAGCAAAGTCACGGGTAAAGTCCTAGTTAACTATAAAAAGTATACATAGAGACAAACAGTGACCATAAACAATAGCAAACCAGAACAATTATACTAATAAGACATTGTTGTATTAGCAAACATCGTCATAACAACTTTTATAATAATAAATTCGTATCGTTATTACAGTATAATGAAATTATTTTATTTTATAACTAGCAAGGGCGATATAACCGAGGCCCGCTCTCGCTTCGCTTCGGTTATAGGTTATAGTCGTTTTACCCGCGTAGTTCCCGTTCCCGTGGGAATACCGGGATAAAATATAGCCTAGTTTACGCCCTGATGTTATAGCTTTCCATTGGTGAAAGAATTTGTGAAATCGGTCCAGCAGTTTTGAAGATTACCCGGAACAAACAGACAGACAGACAGACAAAATTTTTTAATCTGTATTTTAGGCATAGGTGTCGTGCAAATAACCGTGTGAGTATGAAAAAAGCCTATTATTTTGACACTCGAATTTTATTTATTGGTATAGATGTTAATTGAAATTAAAATTCATCATCATCATCGTCGCAGCCCACCCACGTCTCCCTGTTGGGCTCGGGCCTCCTCCACAATGGGAGGGTAATTGACCTACTATACCATGCTGGTCAGACATGTTGGTATAGGGTTTCATTTTGAGCTTGCCTTCTCTTGCACAGATGTTGCATGTTATATCCCTTAGTCGTCTTTTACGACATCCACGGCCAAGATAAGGAGTGGTGAATTGTATTCTTACTCCGTCACCACACGGAAAATCATACAAATCTTCTTATTTAATCATGTAACCTCAATAATATATAAAACAGTAGGTTTGAAGGTATAATTTGAATTGACCGAAATACTTATTTTGAGAATCAATATTTCGAAATCAAACCGGTACGCCCGCCGCCGCGCCGTCACCGTCTGTAGTGCTTCACGGTCATCAATGCACCTTTTAACTACTATTAACAGATACTTTTCATAGATGGCGTGATGGTTAAGATACCGACCTACAGTGCCAAGTGACGTGGGTTCGTTTATTACACAGAACAGGTGCTTTACGGAATTCAATTTGTGTCCGTTAATACAAACAATTTATTTTTTTTATAAAACAAAATTTTTTTTTTCAAATACAATCAACTCGACAAGGCAGCCAATTGACTTGAATATCAATTATAATAACAATCAAGTAGATGTAGTAAATGAGACAAAATTTTTGGGAATAGTGCTTGATAAACCCTGTAACTGGAAGGCACACGTTGAATACGTCTGCAATAAACTCGACCGTTTTGTTTTTGCTCTCCATCGGTTAAGACAAACTGTCTCATCGGAAGCCGCTCTAACTGCATACCATGGATACGTTTCTTCCGTGCTCTCCAGTGTTCTGAACCTACCGATTTTTCGGTATTTCTACCGATATGGGCCGCGCACTACCGCAATGCAACGATTTTTCAACGATTTCCGAGAATACACGGAAAATCTCCCGATTTTCTACCGAATGGCGATTTAAATTGGCAAAAGGGATTTTAGTTCGTCGTAAGTGCGTCCCTCGTATCTATAATACACAATAGATCCCGACATATGTCCTAAAAAAAAAGCTCATCAAAATTTGCCCGGAGGTTGTTATTTCGTCGTAAGTCTCGCTGTATCTTAATAATACATCGGGACATGTCCTAAAAAAAAAACTCATCAATATTTGTCCGGAGGATGTTATTTCGTCCGGTGAATTTTCTTTCGATCGATATTTCATAGACGAATTTGATCCTACATTGTTTTTATTATCTACTGATTTTAGTTCCAAATATACCGATTTTTGAGGGCAGTTCTACCAATTTTGCGATTTGACTTTCGAGAACACTGGTGCTCTCATATGGTATCATACTAAGGGATAACTCAGTAAACAGTGAAAAAGTTTTTCGGATTCAAATGAAGTGTGTACGAGCGATCTGTGGAGCCTGGTTCACTGACAGCTGTAAACCTGTGTTTAAGAAACTCCATATCCTACCTCTGGTTTGCATGTATATTAGGGAACTTTGTGTTTTTGTAAAACTATTTCGACAATATTTTCAATTACACTCGGAAATTATAACTAGGAACTCCAGGAATAAATTTAAACATCATCGGCCTAGGTGCCGATTAAATATTTATGAAAATAATGTCTACATAAAGGCCATAGACATTTATAATATTAATAAACTACCAAATACATTTAAAAATTAACCTTCAGCTCTATTTAAACAAAAATTAAAATTGTGGCTAATAGAAAAAGTTTTTATTCCTTAAATGAATATATGACATATATGTAAATTAAATCTATTGAATAAATTCTATTATTGAATAATGTTAAAGAAAAAAAGACAATGACACTGACAGATTTTTTATTAATTGACAATTCAAATTTCACACTGACATTTCTTTATTATAATAATAAATTTAATTAATTTCGTTTCTATTTATGATTATATTTCTTTTGACATTATTTAATTAACCCGTAGACATTTAATTTAGAACATAATTAGCTCTAAGCTTAGAATAACAACGTATAGAAGGATAGTGTCAGTACTTCGAACTTACAAAATTTGAATCTAAAAATACTAATGGCGCGCAGACGATTACACACGTACACACGCACACCACTATACGAATTATGAAATCAAATTTTGTTTTTATTTTCATAAATCGTCGAATTACCTTTAAAAGTAATGTTAATAATCTATTTATATTTTTCAAATGTGTTGTGACACCATTTGAATGCACAAACCGTCATAATTACCTATTTATTTTTTAAGAGTTGCGTACGTTCGTGCAGTACAATGACTTGTACATTACGGAACGGTTCCGGTGTAAGCTCCATTAGGCTCCAATTGAAATGCCTCACTTTTTGTGCGTGAACTTACCTTCTATACGTTATTATTCTAAGGCTATAAGGTTAATATTTACGCACCATTGTTATGGTAGATTGTAATGGCACTACAGTTTTATTGACCATCATCATGTAACTAAACTTTTAGTGAATAAATGAATTTGAATCATTTTCTTTTTGTAATTATGTAGCAGGTATGGTGTAGATATAAATCTCTGTGAAAACGATGACTTTTTGAACGTGAGACAACTTAGTCCGCCCGAGACCATAAACACTGCAGTGTTCAAAACGCTGGGCAATCAAAAATAAACGCAATAAAATCCTCATTTTTCGTTTTAAAATTCACTTTTAAACTATACATATTGTTTTTTCAATCAATCAATCAACGTTAACATTTGAATATAATCCTTCGCAAAAAATACAACTTAGAACGGTCCTATGTCAGTCACATTCAATGGAAAAATTTAACGATTCCGTCCACCTAGAGAAAAGTGGGGCGTTAACTTCTTATGACTAATAAATATCTCTATCATACGGCAATGCCATTGAAATCTCGCCAAAATTATTTACTGAAAAACTTATGTCATCTTTGACGTCATGATAGAATGTCATCATGCATCGTGTCTAGCAACAATGCCACGATAAATGCTGTAGTATCACCAGGTAAACGGATAACAAATTTTCTTACAATCACCATTCTACCTGCTAAGAATGCTTATTGTGGCATAAACCTTGTTTTTGATGAAGCTTTTGTCCAGCAATTCTCCCCTTTGCTTGTGCTTATCGTAAAAGACGACTAAGGGCCATAATAAGCATATAACACCTATGCAAGGGAAGGATAATTCTTGAGACTAATCCCACTACTATAACTCCTGTAAGTGAGGATCCATAATGGTCTCCATATAAGACATCGAGGTTTGATCCTCAGGAAGTCCCGGGAAACGCTTTTAATTGTCTTGGGACCCGCAAAAAATTTAATTAGAAAAAAAAAAACAGGAATTGGAAAGATTCCACTTCCCTCCTATGGAAAGCGGGAGACATGAAGCAAACTTGGCTAATAAGCCTGTAAATAAGAATTTGTACAACTAAGTGAAACGCAGCGGTACAGCATCACGGATTGAACAGTGCTTAATGGACCTATTTGTGACCTATTTCTGATACTAACCCGTCTGACGAGCGTGGTGTAGTAGGTCAATTTCCCTTTGCTCGGCTCGAGCCCAGCATTAGGACGAATGAAAGTAATATAAACAAGCCACGCGATACAATAAATGTACCGTTTACAATTGGCATTATATGTATTCAAGAGGTTTAAATTTAGACCATTGATTACGAACGTTCTAAATTAATTTCAATGACATTGGCCAACTGTTGTTAAAATTAAAAATAAAGCTTATTTTTTCATTATTTTTTTTATTGTGTCATATAGAAACAGATTTTAGCCGATTTCACACTAAGGATTCCGAGATTTAGTAGAGCGATAACTACGCTACATCTATACCAATAAATAAAATTGGAGTGTCTGTTTGTAATGTCAAAATAATAGGCTTTTTTCATGCTCACACGGTTATTTGCACGACACCTATGCCTAAAATAGCAATTAAAAAATTTTTGTCTGTCTGTCTGTTTGTTCCGGGTAATCTTCAAAACGGCTGAACCGATTTCAAAAATTCTTTCACCAATGGGAAGCTATAATATCAGGGCGTAAACTAGGCTATATTTTATCCCGGTATTCCCACGGGAACGGGAACTACGCGGGTGAAACGCCTATAACCTATAACCGAAGCGAAGCGAGGGCGGGTTGCTAGTAAATAATATAAACGTTCTTCTATTACATGACGAATTTAGAAGTGAATATTACGTAACAATAACCCATGAAATATTACTTGTATTATATTTGTTATAAACCAGTTGTTTCCACGTATTATTTTCGTCACGGTACTGACTTTCATTTACTGAAAAGCGCCGTCTTCAATAAAAACCTCATCAAATTTATTAAACCGTAAAAATAAATATTTATACATGTTCGTAATCATTTATTTGTAATAAAGAATATATTTTTAACGTATAGCTCATTATTCCATAAGAGTCCTTGTCACCGAGGCTACGAAATTTCCGGGCCGCCATATTTGTTTATTTATAGCTCATCACAGGAAGTCGAATACAGTTTCTTAATCTTATTCCATGTGCAATCGAACGGAACTTAAACGTTTCCTATTGTTAAATGTTGAATATAAAATAGTAAATAATTTAAAACTAACATTCAATCCATACCTATCGACAAATCGAAAACCTACTCATTTATCCTTTATCAGGCAGACTGTGAATGTTATAAAACTCGCAGGGATCATTCCACGCAGGGCGAACAAAACCTTGCTAGGAAAAATCATAGTTGACAGGCCTATATCTATACAAATAAATAAAATTGAAGTGTCTATTTGTAATGTCAAAAGAATAGATTTTTATCATGCTCTCACGGTTATTTGCACGATATCTATGCTTAAAAATCAGTTTAAATATTTTCTGTGTGTCTTGGCTGTTTGATCCGGGTAATATTCAAAACGGCTAGACCGATTTTGATAATACTTTACTACCAGGTAGCTGTCTATATATGGAGAAACTTAGACTACATTTTGTGCGGTGGAAAGAGCGCGGGTCGTTAGTTTTATATATTTTTTATCTCAATATCACGATTTTAACACACATTTAGCATATTTTTTTTTAAAAACAACGCCCTGCACTATCGAAATAATCCTTGTTTTGCGGTGGACTTCACAAACATATAATTAACGAAAATAAATTACATCCAGACTCAGAACAACAATTTTTGGTTCGCACAAAGTGTTGTCCTGCATGGGATTCGAACCTACGACACTGGCACATTAGGTCGGTATCTTAACCACTAGGCCATCTGCGCAGCATATCAAGCACGAAATCATTGTCCCAAGACAACTAAATTGTAAGCAGGAAACATTACTACAAAAAAAAGAAAAACTCAACGTGTCTTTATAATTTTTAACACGCTTTTATTAACATCACCTGTATGTTTGTTTGTAACGTACACCTTTGAGCTCGATTTTGGCCTACCTTGAGCGATCAGATTTTCTTTAAGCTTTGCACATCTATCAAAGACCGATGACAAGGCAATAATCCGTTTTTTTTTTAACGGTTCGCGCACTCCCCGCCCGCTCCGTCCGGGGCGACAGAGGGACAAGAAAGCGTAGGGCGCTTTGTGCCACATTTTCGTAAGTAGAGCGCCCCACGCTTTTTTCACAATAATATTAATATATTTCGTTCATTATTATTTTTTGCCTATATTGAAAATTATTTTACACTTTTTAGTTTGACATGCTATGAAAGAGTGTTTTTTTTAGTTTTTTTAAACTCTATTCCTTAGAATAATAACGTATAGAAGGATAGTGTCAATACTTCGAACTTTAAAAATTTGAATCTAAAAATATTAATGGCGCGCAGACGATTGCACACGTACACACGCACACCACTATACAAATTATGAAATCAAATTTTGTTTTTATTAACATAAATCGTCGAATTACATTTAAAAGTAATGTTAAAAACCTTTTTAAGTTTTTCAAATGTGTTGTGAAACTATTTGAATGCACAAACCGTCATAATTATCAATTTATTTTTTAAGAGTTGCGTACGTACGTGCAGTACAATTACTTGTACATTACGGAACGGTTCCGGCGTAAGCTCCATTAGGCTCCAATTGAAATGCCTCACTTTTTGAGCGTGAACTTACCTTCTATATGTTATTATTCTAAGCTCTATTTTTTATGATCATCATACCTATCACAGGTGGAGTGAAACTGTACTATAGTCAGTAAAATAAAAAGCAATAAATACAGTGCTGACTTTTTATTGTTTAGCAATTTATTAGCTCCGTTATTTCAATGTCAGAAGCACTTTAAAACTACTTGAATTGATGAATCAACAAAGAAAACAGGATATACATAAACTATTGATTCATTTATAATTTACATATTTCTAGAAACGGGTCAAGTATTCGCCAAAATGTATAAACATATCGTATCTATACCAATAAATAAAATTGGAGTGTCTGTTTGTAATGTCAAAATAATAGGCTTTTTTCATGCTCACATGGTTATTTGCACGACACCTATGCCTAAAATAGCGATTAAAAAATGTTTACCTGTCTGTCTGTTTGTTCCGGGTAATCTTCAAAACAGCTGGACCGATTTCAAAAATTCTTTCCCTAATGGAAAGCTATAATATCAGGGAGTAAACTAGGCTATATTTTATCCCGATATTCCCACGGGAACGGGAACTACGCAGGAAAGACGACTGAAACCGAAGCAAGGGCGGGTTGCTAGTATATATATGTATATAAAGACAAATCTTTTGTTCGTGTGGTTTGTAATTGGGCTCCTAAGCGGCTGGGCCGATTTTGATGATTTTTATTTTGTGGGTATTCCGATGGATATGACAATGGTTTAGATTAATAATTGGAATTAGTAGGTGACGCTGCGATCGATTTCAAAAATAATTCTTTTTACTATTTTTTTTAGATTTGAACAGTACAAGGTCTGTTAGGTCAGCTATGTATATAAAACTTGTCCATGTGGTGACGGAGTAAGAATGCAATCCACCACTCCCTTACTTGCCCGTGGGTGTCGTAAAAGACGACTAAGGGGTTAAATATGCATATAACATCTATGCAAGAGAAGAAAAACTCGAAACAAAACCCTAAATCAACCCGCCTGACCAGCATAGCATAGTTTAGTAAGATCATGTTCCCTCCTATTGTGGAGGAGGCTCGAGCCCAGCAGTGGGAAGTATGTAAGCTGAGATGATGATGATGATGATATATACATAATTATATATTATTAACGACCTGCCCTTGCTGTCCTTTGGTTTTAGTCGCTTTGGCCCCTGCATTTTAAATCTGCACTGGTATTCGAGTCTAGGGCCAGAAAAAATTCACCCGCCGAGAGGCCGACCGCGTGAGAAAAGACCGACGTCCTCCCCGAGGGGGGGACGTCGGTCGAGGAGAGGGTACTCCTCAGGGAGTATTCCGTCGGACCGACCACTGACGTCAAGTCACCCTGCTCCAGTGGTCGGTCCAACGACGAAGGCGACGTGTCACGTGTGGGTTACAGGTGTGCGTACACGCCCCTCTGTCGCCCAGGACGGAGTGGTGCGAGGAGTATTCCGATCGTAACCCACGCCACAGTATAGTCATCTATCCAGTAATGTATCTCGGCCGTAACCTTGAATTAAATGCCTAAACGAAAACATGTGATAGGGCTGCCCCCCTCTAGCATTTTAATTACATTTGCCTACTTTGTGTTTCCATTTAGTTTTGTATATACTTTTCTTATATAAACAAATAAAATACTTTGTGAATTGAATAGGAAGTGTTCAATAAGAATGCGTGTTGATTTTTGATTGGTAGTTTTAATTTAAAAAAAACATGTTTATGTTTAAATAACAAATCGGTCTATAAATTTAAATTATCTAGTGACAGACAGACGGTCAAATTATTTTTTTCTAGTACGATTCATACACATAGTACAATATTGACTGCACAGATGGCGTAGTGGTTAAGATAGCGACCTACAGCGCCAGTGTCGGGGGTTCGAATCCCACGCGGGACAACACTGTGCGATCCACAAATTGTTGTTCTGAGTCTGGATGTAATTTGTCTCCGTTAATTATGTCCGTTAATAAAAAATAAATAAATTTAATTTAATTTAAAAATTTAATAAACATATATTATTAATAATAAAATACCACGTCTTTACTTTGAATTATATAAACTAACAAAACAAAACACATTATGAGTTTTAACACAAGCGTACCATAACATGATTCATGAACCGCCTATAACTACCTATTTCACTCGTGTCAATCACTTTATTCACTTTATTTATTAATCCAGACAACTTTTTTTTGGGAGATAAAAGGAAATTAAAACGACACACATTATGTACCTACCTAAGAGTAAGTAAAATTATTTTATAATCTTACCTTTCAGAGTTTCCAGGTAATCTAAAAAAAGTTATCTCTGGATTCGTTATTGACGAATTCATGCAACCAAAAACAGCACAATATACCCTACTTGTCATATTAAATATGTGTATAATTATGTATTTTAGTGAAAAATTCGCGCAATTATTGTTAAAAAAACAACACACCGTTCGTTCGTCACTGCAGCACAGTCGCGACTCTCTACATGCCGAGCGCATGCCGAGATCGAGGCGCTTAGGTATAGCTCGCGTTTCGTCCGTTTGTATGAAGTTGGATTACTGGTAGATTATATTACCGTGCCCACGCACTCAAAAAATAAAAAAAAGGGTCACAAAATGTTATAGGATTTTTCTGAGAAGAATAACGCCGTTACTCCTAATATAGACAGCCACCTGATAATAAAATATTATCAATATCGTTCCAGTCATTTTGATAATTGGGGCGGCGCAGGCGCGACTACCTGCGTGCCATGCCGCGCCCTAGCCACAGCCGCGGGTGACGTGACCGGGGATTAGTCCGTCACCCGCCGAGAGGCCGACCGCGTGAGGAAAGACCGACGTCCTCTCCGAGGGCGGGACGTCGCTCGGGGGGTATTTCATCGGGCCGACCACTGATGACAAGTAACCCTGCTCCGGTGGTTGGTCCAACAACGAAGGCGCCATGGTGTTCGGGTGGGTTGCGGGTGTTGCGTGCTATACGCCCCGGACGGAGTGGTACGTGGAGCGCGCCGACCGCAGCCCACCCAAAAAAAAAAAAATCCGTTTTGATAATAACCCGGAACAAACAGAACGAAATTTTTTTAAACTGGTATTTTGGCATAGGAGCATGAAAAAAATCTATTTAGACATTACAAACAGACACTTCTGTATTATTTATATAGATTTATATATTTCTAGAAATATAAAAACAGGTCAAGCATCCGACAGTGTATAAACATTTCTTATATATACATATATATTATAAATCTAATAAATTCCGTTCAAATTGAATATATTTTTTGTTAAACCAAATTTAGATGTGGATGTCATTCACCCGTATGGCTATATTAGAAATCGTTGAACTGCATAAGATAGGGGGAAAATAAAACTGAGCACGGACTAGTTTTTACGACTTTTCAACCTGTTCCTCATCATCATCTCAGTAACATCCCATGGGACTGAGGCTTCCATCATTGTGGATGAATATAGAATTGGACCTACTATACTACGCTGGTCAGAGGTGTTGGCATTTGTGTTGGGTTTTATTCCGAGTTTGCATCAATGTTATCTGCGTATTATATCCCTTCTTTTCTTTTATGGGTGGGTTATGGTAAGCGCAAACGCGGTCCATTCCGTCCGGGGCGGCGAGAGGACGGCGCGCGGGCCTATAACCCACCCGTATCCACGTCGCCTTCGTCGTTGGGCCGACCACCGGAGCAGGGTGACTTGTCGTCAGTGGTCGGCCCGGCTGGCCCTTTCGGGTACCCTCACCTTTCGACGTCCCTGTCCCAGGATGTCGGTCGCCATCGTACGGTCAGCCTCTCTGCGGGTGACGGACTAAAATCCTCGGTCCGGTGCATATGCATATTATATCCCTTAGTCGTCTTTTACGAAACCCAAAAGCGTGAAAGGGAGTCGTGAATTGTATTCTTACTCCATTGCCAATTCAGCGTGCTATTTCTTCACGTTCTACAGATCACGGTACTTCGGATTCTATCCCGCAGAGAAATATCATAGTCCTTAGAATAATTACTCATAGAAGGTAACGCCGCGGACAAAAAATGATGCATTTAAATTGGCGCCAGATGGCTCCCTACGCCGGACAGTTACGCAAGAAAACTCTATTGTATAGTGGTGTGCGTGTGTACGTGTGTAATAACTTGCGCGCATGTAGTATTTTTGGCTTCACGTTTTTGATCGCTTAAGTAGCGACACTATCATTCTATACGTTATTATTCTAAGACTAGCAACCCGCCCTCGCTTCGCTTCGGTTTTAGTCGTTTTACCCGCGTAGTTCCCGTTCCCGTGGGAATACCGGGATAAAATAGCCTAGGTTACTCCCTAATATTATAGCTTTGAATTGGTGAAAGATTTTTTGAAATTGGTCCAGCCGTTTTGAAGATTACCCGGAACAAACAGACAGACAGACAAAATTTTTTTAATATGTATTTTAGGCATAGGTGTCTCGCAAATAAGCGTGTGAGCATGAAAAAATGCTATTATTTTGACATTACAAACAGACACTCCAATTTTATTTATTGGTATAGATCATAGTCATAATAAAATTAAATCAAATAATCCGAACGTAGTCTCTGACATAACTAGTTATTCATATAACATAATGACCCTGTAATTTGTTAATCGTTGTGTGTATTTGTGACCGCAACACATTGTCTACTGACAACCTTGGCTGTAGTTCTAGTTCGACATCATGTCTTCAAATGATAAGAATTAAGAATGATATAAGACTATTTGATTGCATTTTAGTGTATATATTTCCTTTCCTTTCTTAGTCAATAAACATTATCGGTCTTAGATATGCAATTTTCATGTGGTGACGGAATAAGAATACAATTCACCACTCCCTGTCTTGCCAGTGGATGTCGTAAAACACGACTGAGGGATATATTACACAAATAACATTCTATTAGAAACTAGAAACAAAACCTTATACCAACTTTTCTGACCAGCATGGTATAATTAGATCAATTTCCCTCCCATTGTGGAGGCTTGACAGTCAGACAGGTTGATATAGGATTTCTTTTCTTGCACAGATGTTATATACGTATTACATCCTTTAGTCGTCTTTTACGACATCCAAGGCAAAGATAGGGAGTGGTGTATTGTATTCTTATTCCGTCACCACACGGATAGGTTTTGTTTCACGGAAATTTTCACTTTAAAAATATAAAATTCGACGCGTACTCAATCGCTGGCCCCGATTATATATAAATACTAGCAACCCGCCCTCGCTTAGCTTCGGTTATAGGTTATAGTCGTTTTACCCACATAGTTCCCGTTCCCGTGGGAATACCGGGATAAAATATAGCCTAGTTTACGCCCTGATATTATAGCTTTCCATTGGTGAAAGAATTTTTGAATTCGGTCCAGCCGTTTTGAAGATTACCCGGAACAAACAGACAGACGGACAAAAAATTTTTAATTGCTATTTTAGGCATAGGTGTCGTGCAAATAACCGTGTGAGCATGAAAAAAGCCTATTATTTTGACATTACAAACAGACACTCCAATTTTATTTATCGGTATAGATATAGATATATGTATATTGATATGTATTATATACTGCTCACGCCGATGGATGACATTAATCAAATCAGCACGATGAATCCTCAGCAATGTCAACTCACATGTACACACAATAAATCTCATTATAAAAATACATAAAAACTCTTTATAGCTGGACACCCATTGGTAATCTATTAATATGACATGCTTTGTCCTGACCGACTGTCTGACTGACGGATCAACGTACAGTCTAAACCGCAGATCGTATAGACCTGAAACTTGGTGTGTTGTTTGTATAACGTAGGCATCCGATATGAAATTTCTGAAATTCTGCCCTTGAGGGATGAAAATAAGGGGACAAAATTTGTACGGGACAACGTGATTATTATTATTTTATACAACGTTATTTAACAGAATTAATGGTAGACGTGTTCGTATTTCATTGAAATTCAGTTCATAAAATATAACAAAATGGAGAGGGAATTCGGTGGGTTATGGGGTCGCGCGCCTAGAGGTCACCCCGTACGGAACGGACGGCGTATCCCCAGATTATAGCTCGCCAACAAAATTGTGACAGAATAAGAGTAGGTACTCACCAACCCTTATAACCCTTGCGAGTGTCGTAAAATACAAGGGAAATAGTCTGCATATCACATCTATGCAAACAAATTAAGCCAATGTATATCAATTTGCTTGACCAGCATATAGTGGATCAATTTCCCTCCTATTTTGGAAGAGTTTCGAAATTGAAGTGAAATGATAATGATTGCCTTTTGAGGTATGGTTCCACAATGGACGTTTCTAGAGGTAACGGAGGGACTAAATAGAACAAACTTTGTTCGAGGCTGTGAGGACCTGTTACTATAACTTGTATCTGTTAATGACAAATAATCCTTGGACGTCCGCGTGATGATGGAGTAAGAATACATTTCACCACCCCTTTCTTGCCTATGAGTGTTGTAAAAGACGGCTAAGGCATATAACATCTATGCAAGATAAGGAAAACACGAAATAAAACGTCTGACCAGCTTTATTTTTCATTTCCCTCGCATTGTGGTGGAGGGCCGAGCCCAACAGTTGGACGTATATGAACTGTGATAATGATGATGATGAGTCATAGAAGAGGTTATAAAAGTTCAATATTTTATGACATGAAGGTATTTTTAAATGTAAATTATACCGTTATGACAATTAAGTGGTGAATATATATGACAATTGAATATATTTTCGTAGAGACGAATAAAATTAACGGGTTATTTAACAAACAGGCAATTAAATTATTTTTTATGGCAATACTTAAGAGTGTAGTTGACCGCTAGATTAGTTAAACATAGATAAATAATTCTATATGTGGTAGGAGCACACTGACGACAGACTGTCTACAGCCGCGGGCCGGTCTGTCCACACTCTCGCAGAAAAACGACGTCTGAGTAATAGCAATTTGATACTGCACATCGTTTAGAGAGCGAGAGAGGTGGCAACGCAACTTTCTGAGGGTGTTTGCGTGTAGGTTTTGATGATGCCTTTATCACCTAACCTCATTGCAAGCATTCACAGTCCCTTTACTTTCTTCACGGTAGGCAACGACCTCACAAACATTAATGAGCGGCAGAAACATTTATTACCATAGTGTTTGCCATCAACATCAGTAAAAAAAAGATGACTCAAATGTGATTCGAAATAAAATTAATATAATAATTGCTTCACAGATAGCGTAGTGGTTACGATATCGTATATTGTACCCATCTTGAGTTCGATTCCCACACATAACAATATTGCCGTGAGGAAAGACCGACGTCCTCTCCGAGGGGGGGACGTCGGTCGATGGGAGGGTACCCCAAGTAGGGGGTATTCCGTCGGGCCGACCACTGACGACAAGTTAACTCTGCTCCGGTGGTCGGCCCAACGACGAAGGCGACGTGGTTTTCGGGTGGGTTGCGGGAGATGCGTGCTTAAGCCCCTCTGTCGCCCCGGACGGAGTGGTGCGGAGGCGCGAAAAAAAAAAATATCAATATTGCGAATATGTGATTTACGCACAAATCATCGTTCCGAGTCTGAGTATAATTGTATCTGTTAATTATTTATAACTTTGTAAAGCGCAATACCCGATTTATTTCCTTAGTGCAGGGCTTTTGTGGAAAAATAACATTTAAAATGGCGAAAGGCTGTAAAGAACTCTTGATGTTATACTTATTTACATAAACAATAAGTGCAGCGATCTGTGCGCGCGAATGAGTCACAACAAAAACAATATGGCTGCCCGGAGATTGACATGAGTGGCCATGTTCTAAATTATACTAAACGATTCTTTGATCACGCTGTTAGAATATTATGAATAAATCCTTGTGTAATTATGACACGGGCACAACACATCCTTCAGATATATCAATCAACTCATATACGAGTACGTCCCACTAGTGGGCTGGAGCCTCTTCTACAATAGAAGACAAAGTAATTTACTATGGTCGACGCTGGACTGAACCAGACCTGGGTTGCAGTAGAATTTAATTTAGAATTTTTCTTATCTTGCACAGATGTCATATGCATTTATATCCCTTAGTCGTCTTTTACGACATCCACAGGCACAAGGTGATGGTGAATTGTAATATTACTCCGTAACCACATGTAAATTTCGGTTAAAAACAAAGAATAATTTACTTTCTTACATTTGCACATACATTTTACAGGTTTCTGTTTTACCGCGTATTCAAAATGGCGGATGAGAATACCTGTTTCTTTAGTATTCTAGTATTGCATACGTGACTCGTAGCATGTTTGATTTAATAAGATATTTCTAGATTTTCATACCCGCATAATGCGTTGTTTGCTATCGTTATGTTGAAATTAGAAATAGGATTCGCATATTTCTGCCTAAATTCTCATTCGGGTTAACGATCGTGGTTTGAGTATTGGCGGGAATGTGCCATAAATTTATTTTTTATTGCAAACGATGGTAAGCGAGCAAGCAGTACACCTGATGGTAAGTGTTGCTGCCGCTCATGGAGCTTTTCTAGGCTGCTGCCGACCGTGAAGAAAGTGAAGGGAGTGCGAATGCGTGCAATGAGGTTCGGTAAAACTAAAGGTATCACAAAAACCCACCACATGCAAACACCTTCAAAAAGTTGGACTTCCGGCTCTCTCGCTCACCGAATGAAGCTCAGTAACACATTGCTACTACTCAGACGTCGATTTTCTGCGAAAGTGTGGTACCTACTACCCCGGACGGACCGGCGCGCGGCTGTAAACAGACAACTGTCTACTAGATTACTAAGAGAATTATTTAACATAACGCGTTAAAACATCTATACCAATAAATAAAATTGGAGTGTCTGTTTGTAATGTCAAAATAATAGGCTTTTTTCATGCTCACACGGTTATTTGCACGACACCTATGCCTAAAATAGCAATTAAAAAATGTTTGTCTGTCTGTCTGTTTGTTCCGGGTAATCTTCAAAACGGCTGGACCGATTTCAAAAATTCTTTCACCAATGGAAAGCTATAATATCAGGGCGTAAACTAGCCTATATTTTATCCCGGTATTCCCACGGGAACGGGAACTACGTGGGTAAAACGACTATAACCTATAACCGAAGCGAAGCGAGGGCGGGTTGCTAGTATCAAATGTAATACAAGGCCATAAACCACATGACGCTTTCAAAAAACCTTTTTGTTTTTCTGACTAGTGTAATTGATTGTATTAGGCGATACATAGCGGCAATCCATTTTATTGTAAAATGGAAGGAAGTAAGGGAGATCCACCACTTTCCCAGAGTAATCAATATACCGCACGCCACAATAAAAATGCTCCTTTGAAGCCAAACCGTCCTGAGGATGCCTCGTTTAGAGGCGAAACACGTGTCGAATGAATATTCGAAGTTCTGCGGCAAATTGCAAGTAGATGTTCTGGAAGGTGCTCATAACGTGAGAGTAAGATTTCCTTATTTCCTAGTCCACCTTAATCCTTTTATTGTGTGTATTACTTTTATTGTGGTGTGTGGTATATTGATTACCGTGGGAAAGTGTTGGGTCGTCCTTCCTTCCTTCCATTTTAAAATACAGATTAGTGTTGGAAAAGGCAAAAGCCACAAAAATTTTATCAGTATCTATAATAACATAAGTACGTATTAGTACTAATTGGATCTTTCAATGATCCGGAGATATTTGTGTCTGTAAATCAATTGTTCAAATGTTATTGTGTAGTAGGGCATGAATATAACTGGCTGAAATATTATCCTATCGCACACACATACATATAAAATTGTTAGTTTGTTTGTTACGGTGTTACTGTGTAATTAGACGTATAGAATACTTTTTTCACACACAAACACACTCAAACGAGCACATCATATAAAAGCACGTCCTTCATATTTCAATTCATTGAATAAATAAGTTATCTATATTATCATCATGTATCTCCTTTTGGTTTCAAGGATATTTTCCTTAAGGAAGATACCCGGTCCTTTGAAAGGCTTACATGGGGATATGGATCCAACACGCAGAGGCCTTTGGAAAAATTTAATGTAAAAATGGGATGGGACATCTACCGATGACACTCCACGTCTGCACATAACACACGTGGACTGCCAACGGTAGGTGTAAAACTATTGTGTGATGATAGTATTTAATACATGATTATGGGGAGGTTAGATGGACTGGAAACGGAAAACTATTGATTTAAAACTGTCGTCTGCCTTCAACACCTTTATCGTCTTGAACTTGGCAAACGGTGACTCGCCAACTCACTGAATGGTTATTATCATTCTTATTATTATTATTTTTTCTTTTTTCCTTATTTTCCTTTTCGTATATTTCAAACGAAAGAAGTTTACTGAAAACCAGCCCTGCATAGAATTTATGCAGCACAACGCTGAGCATTACCCTGTTGTTAAATTTAAATACATCTAAAAACACTGTAATATAATCATTGTTATGTGACAATAAATGCTATTTTATTGTATTCTATTTTTATCTAAATAAAAAGCCCGAGGGATAAAAAAGTATATAGACAAATTTACAATAATGTTGCTAAATTTCTTGTGTGCAACGTCTTACCAACCCATTGAATTTTACTGTGCGACTAATCATCACAGCACATATAAGTCCCACTTCTAAGCTCGCGGGTCCCCTCCACGAAGGGAGGGAAATTGACCTACTATACTATGCCATGCTGGTCAGGCGAGTTGGCATAAGGTTTTATTTCGAGTTCTCTGGCGTAGATATTATTTGCATAATTTAATCCCTTTGTCGTGTTTACGGTACCCGTGGGCGAGATAAAGGGCGAGGAATTGTATTCTTACTGCGTCATCACACAAAAATGTGACTACGGATATATGATATTTTTTTTTGTCTGTTTTTAGTCTAAGTAACGTATGTAGCTAGTATGTTACTTTAAAAGATTGTATGCTAAAAATGAAAGCCTAGGTATGCTAATCTGTCTAGCTAGCGATGTTGCATATGTGCTCAACTCCAACAGTGAGACTTTTATGTCGAAAAAAAATATTCACCTATCTAATGTAAAAGTAACGTAGATGACGTTCATTGCCTCGTCAGTATTTATAAAAAAAAATTGATTATAAAAGATAATAATAAAAGATTTTATTAAAATACCCCGAACCCATTAAATAAATTTTCCGCGTAGTGACGAAGTAAGAATACAATTCACCATCCCCTTTCTTGCCCGCGGGTGTCGTAAAAGACAACTGAGGGATATAATATGCATATAACATTTACGCAAGAGAAGAACAACTCGAAATGAAATCTTATACCAACCTGTCTGTCCAGCATGGTATATATAGTAGGTCAAATTCTCCTTCTAGTATAGAAGAGGCTCGAGCTCAGCAGCAAGACATAAATGAGCTGAAACTCAAATTATCCCGATAATATGCTTGTGTCATCTTTGTATGGTCTGGCTATCCAGCTATTCGGGGCAGTGAAAAGCCGCGATTTCCTTATTACCTCCAATAGTCATCATCATCATCACCCTACTCTGATCCCAATTACTTGGCATTGACTTAATATGCACTCGTCTTTCCTAGAACATATTGCAAAAGTTTTGGCAATTTATCCGGCCGCTAGCCATGAACCCTCCTTGAGATGTAATTGTTGACCTTGTAATTGTCGATTGTTGGCAACAGTTGGCGAATTCTTAGTTGTCTTTTACGACACCCACGAGACATGTAAAATTTGGTAGTATTTGTAGCCACCACATAGTTTATTCCCCTCAACAGTCATCATCATCATCACAGATCATAGACGTCTCACTGTTGGGCTCGAGCCTCCTCCACAGTGACCTACACTTGTTCAGACGAGTAGGTATAGGGTTTTACTTCGAGTTTTCCTTCTCTTGCATAATGTTATATGCATATTATATCCCTTAGTAATCTTTTACGACAGCCACGGGCAAGAAAGGGGACGGTGAATTGTATTCTTACTCCGTCACCACACGGATAACCTCCTACCCCTCAACAGTATGTCTCGTTAAATGTTTAATAATAACTGTAGAGAGTTTAATAATTTATTCGCGAACGTAAAAATGGCGCAACGCATTACCATGCGTTTCACTTTTGGTTTCACTATTAAGCAAATAAGACTGCAAACTATCGGGTCGTTGGCACATCTGTTGTAAATATAACATAGCGCCCTCTATGTGTTTGTGTGACTTTGCGTCAATTTGTGAAACACATTAGCACACATATATTTAAACATCATTCACGTGTACTGCAAATTCTAATGATATTTTAACATACAAATACTATTTTTTTAATAGATAAGTCCCTGTACCAAGGAAATACTCCTTGTATTGCTGTGGGACTTTCCAAACATAATTAACGGACTCAAATTACATCTTATAATTTGTGGATCGCAGAAATTGTTGTCCCGCGTGAGATTCGAAGCCCCTGACACTGGCACTATAGCATCTTAAACACTATGTTGACTGTGCAGTCAAATTTTACTAAATTTCAATCCAAATTCCAAATTCCATTCAATTACCTAAGTACATATAGTGAAAAGAATTTATATTTTTAATTCAATGACTGACTTACAGTGATCTCATCTCGGCTCATATACCTCCCACTGCTGGGCTCATATACCTCCCACTGCTGGGCTCAAGTCTCCTCCACAATAGGAGGGAAATTGACCTTACTATACCAAGCTGGTCAGACAGGTTGGTATAGGGTTTTGTTTCGAGTATTTCTTCTCTTGCACAGATGTTATATGCGATGATATATCCCTTAGTCATCTTTTACGACATTCACAAGCAAGTTAGGGAGTGGGGAATTGTATTCTTAATCCGTCAACACATGCACTTACAGTATGAACATCGAAAATGAATACCGTAGAGAACTTCAACGCAAATTGTCAAGTTACATATAAAATATCATATGACTAATTAAATTATAGCATTTTCCGTTTGGTGACGGATTAAGAATACAATTCACCACCCCTGTCTTGCCCGTGGGTATAGCAAAGGATGACTAAAATGACTATATAATATGCATATAATATTTATGCATGAGAAGAAAAACTCGATACAAACCCTATAGCAGCTATACTCTAAGTGTGTTCCGCGGAACCCTAGGGTTCCGTGATACCTCTGTCGGGGTTCCGCAAGAATTTAGAAATAAAAAAATCAAAACACCTCTCTCTGGTCGCTCCGCGGCTGTGCGGACTCCGCGGCCGCGCGGAGACAAAACGCTATGAATGTTATTTATTTATTTATTTGTATTTGTATAAGCTTGTGTTACATTAGCTGGTACAATATCTCATAAGTTTGGTCTCAACAATTTTATACTTGTACAACGCGTTCGCTCTAAGTTTGCCGGTCTGTGGAATGCGCGTACCCTCCCCCACGTGACAACAAAACTTATAATGTGTCATAGTTTTACCCAAATATCTAACATACACAATTTTTATTGTTACAATTAAATAAAAAATTTCGAACGTCATACACTCATACCTATCGCCAGCGGCAAACTTAAAACGAGCGGGTAGTATACTTGTAAGCGCTCAGTCTCTTTGATAAAAGCCGCCTCTGAATTAGACGCTATAGTTGTCAACTAGCGACTTTCGTCTCTAACTTCAAAGGATAAAGTCGATATTGTTTACAACGCTATTTTAAAATTTCTGTTTTTATTTTTGCTTTTTGTTTATCAAAGGTGCCGACTCGAGTATTTTCGAGAATATTTGAGATCGAGTCTAGGACTAAGTATAAAAGCGGCGATCGCGCGTTGGCGTCGTCGCGGGTTGAGAGCCCTCAGCGCTCACCCACCAGTCCGGGTAAAGTTGTCACAGCCATCTGAGGCTAACAACTAAGTCACACAAAAAAAAAAAAAAAAAAAAAATTGGCGTCGTCAGTTGATGATTAGCGTTCGGAGCGATAAGTTACTACATACTTACAAGCTCGCTAGCGAGAAACTAGTGTTCATTGTTTTACTGCCTGCTGTATTCTGTTGTCTCAGTTTTATACATTTCTTCCCTGTAGGTTCTAAATTTAGTCTCTTATACGCAGTAACGATTGTGCATTATTTAAACCCCACTATCCTGACTTGTAACATTATAAATAAAGAAGAATGGAACGTTGGCTTAAAGGTGTTAGACGTGTTCCAACAACATCTTCTAATGACGCTGAATGTTCAAAAGCAATGCGCGCGGAGAATTTAGCAATCACCGATCCAGAAGATGATGCCACGAGTGCCACGACGTCAAAGACGAAAAAAAGGAAGTATGATGAATCTTATATCAGTTTCGGATTTGTTGATTCCAACGGCTCACCTCTCTGCATGCTCTGTAGTAAACTGCTTCCTAATAGTTCCATGGCACCTGCCAAATTGCGTCGACATTTAGAAACCGTACACCCCGAGACTAAAGACAAGAATAAAGAATTTTTTGTTCGCAAAAAAGATCAGTTATTAGAAAGTCAAAAAAATATGATGCATGTAACACAAACTACCAACGAAAAGGCCACGGAGGCATCATACTTAGTTAGCTATCGCATTGCACAAGCAGGTGAAGCGCACACTATCGCTGAGAAATTAATAAAACCATGTGTATTAGACATAACAAAATGTATGCTTGATGAAAAATCTGCAAAGCATCTTTCTACTGTTCCGCTATCAAACGATACTGTTTCACGACGAATCCATGATCTGGCAAGCTACGTCAAACAAGAACTAGTTACACGTCTACAAAATACACGATTCGCTTTGCAAATGGACGAGTCGACTGATGTCGCTGGTTTGGCTATCCTGCTGGTTATTGTGAGATATCCATATAAAAGTTCTTTTGAAGAAGACATGCTTATGTGTTCATCGCTGCTTACAAACACTACCGGGGAAGAAATTTTTAATAAAATAAATATATTTTTTGAAGAACATAATCTCAGTTGGAACAATTGCATTGACATTTGTACAGATGGGGCCAAGGCGATGACAGGTAAAACAGCAGGAGCAGTGTCACGAATGAAAAATAAAGCGCCTAATTGTAGTTCCAGTCATTGTATTCTGCATAGACAAGCACTTACGATGAAGCAAATGCCGTCTAATCTAAAATTAGTTATGGATGAAGCGGTAAAAATAATTAATTTTATCAAATCACGACCACTACAATCCCGATTGTTCTCATTATTGTGTGAAGATTATGGCAGCAAACATAAAACACTGCTGCTCCATACAGAAGTGCGATGGCTGTCTCGGGGAAAAACTTTAACAAGGCTATTTGAACTTAGAGCCGAGTTACAAATGTTTCTTTCAGCAGATACTTCTTTTAATTTGAAGGACCGTTTGTATGATAAAACTTGGTTGTTCCGATTGTCTTTTATGGCGGATATCTTTCAAAAACTTAACGAATTAAATTTATCGTTGCAAGGTAAACAGACAACAGTGTTTCATGCCTATAATAAAATAACTGCTTTTAAAAGAAAATTAGATTTTTGGATCATTTGCATTGGTAAGAAAGAAATAGAAAGTTTTACGTTACTCAGTGAGTTTGTTAGCGAAAACGACTCAGAAATGTTTGAAGATAATGTGTTTGAAGAATTGGTCCAATATCTCAGTTCGATGCGCGCATCTTTTGAAAAGTATTTTCCCGAAGAACACAATACAAAAATTAAAGTGAACTCCTGGATTCATAATCCTTTTTTACCCAACTTGGAAAAGCCTGAAAACATGTCAAATGAGATATATGAATCTCTTTTAGAAATGTCATCAGACACAAGTATGGAGTCATTGTTCAAAACGACGCCTCTTAATGATTTTTGGTGCAGAATCCAAGATGAATATGCAATGCTTGGCCAAATGGCTCTGGATATTCTTCTCCCGTTCCCAACTACATATTTGTGCGAAACAGGATTCTCTACCTACGCAGCCACGAAAACAAAATATCGCAATAGACTGGACGCCGAAGCTGATATGAGACTCCAACTTTCTTCCATCAAACCTGATATCAAGCAATTGATGAAAAATAAAAAACAGTTTCATACCTCCCACTATTCTATTTGCGCTGTAGCATGGTGCGGGTGACACATGTCAATACCAGGTGACTAGGGATGTGACGATTCGCAATTAAATTTTTATCACTAATTATACTCGTAGCATAAATAAATGTTGTTCTGTTTATTATTGTCACGAAAATTATATATAGGAAAAAATATATTCATACAAATTATTCAATTAATTTAATAGTTCAAAAATTTTAAAAAGTTTCGTAAACGCATTCAAAACAACTGGTATTTCATATTTTTTCGTGGCATATTTTTATTCTGTGGCGCATCGCCGAGTCGGCCATTTTGTTTACCCGTGCGATGCTGTCAGTACATCACAGATACGGATGATGAAAGTGACGATTCCGATGTTCCTGACTCTGATATGAGTTTAGAAGAGGATTAAAATTGAATGAAAAATTGAAGTAAATATGTAATAATTGTATACTTTTTAACAATAAAAAATTGAGCGCACAAATTGTTTTTTATTTATTTTTTAATCGACAATTCTTCGTAATAGTACATCCCATCACTAAATACGTCTTTGGTGTTACGTTATACGCATACCACTTTGATTATTTTTTCTTTCAGTTTCATTTGATTTGTAGGCTAGAACATTCTAGTTGGGTTTAATTTGGAAGGTATACCTTTATTACTACAGTTATTAGTGATTTAATATATTACCGATGTGGTACAGCTGAATTAATAGATCATAATTATAAATCGCGGCAACTTTCAAGAGTGAAACGAAACTCGCCATAACTGTCACCCGCACCATGCTACAGCGCAAATAGTATAGTTAGATTTTTTCTTTTTTAATGTTTTCTATTATTGTCCTTACCAAGTGGTGAAGTAAATAATAATTAGTAACTGATACATTGTACTTTTATTATGCTGATTAATATAGAATACACTTATAAAAATAATTGTTTTATTGTAGGGTTCCATCAAGTATTTTGCTGCCCAAAAGGGTTCCGTCATTTAAAAAGTTTGAGAACCACTGCCCTATAGAAACACGTCTGACCACCGTAGCATAATCAGTCAATTTCCTTCTCATAATGGAGGAGACCAGAGCTCAGCGCAGTGAGACGTATATTGGTTGGGATGATGATAATGAAGACGATGGCAATATTGACCGAGAAGTGAATGAATGTAGAATGGATGAAGTGGCGGCAGTCAATCTGCGGTGCACGAATGCCCCTTAAAGTTAAGGACAAAAATATACAAGAATGTAATCAGACCTGTCACTATGTCAATGTTGGGCATTGAACATGCATGAGAGAAGTGTTTGCTACGGAGAGGCAAACGAGCAAGCAGCTCTCCTGATGGTATGATACTGCGGCACATGGATCTTTGCGGCACCAGGGGCACCGAAAGACCATTGCCTACTGTAACGAAAGTGCTTTTCTTAAAGCTGGTTTAAAGAAGCACATGTCATAACGCTAGGGAAACAGCAGCCCGCGGGTGACGTGACCGGGGATCAGTCCGTCACCCGCCGAGAGGCCGACCGTGTGAGGAAAGACCGACGGGGGTCACCCGACCGAAGATCCTCCCCGAGGGGGGGACGTCGGTCGATGGGAGGGTACCCCACGTAGGGGTATTCCGTCGGGCCGATCGCTGATGACAAGTAACCCTGCTCCGGTGGTCGGCCCAACGACGAAGGCGACGTGGTGTTCGGGTGGGTTGCGGGTGTTGCGTGCTTAAGCCCCTCTGTCGCCCCGGACAGAGTGGTGCGGAAGCGCGCCGACCGCAGCCCACCCCAAAAAAAGAAAAAAAAAAAGGGAAACAGCAGCAGGTAACTTATTCTAGATTCTGCACGCACGTGGGAAAAAGGATCGCTGAAAACATAGATAAAGTCTATAATATTTAAAGTGAAAAGGATGAACCCTGCTACGGTGACGATGGTAAAGTTACTAGTTAGGGATGCAAATATTGAAACCAAAAACATCGAACCCTGCTACGGTGACGATGGTAAAGTTAGGGATGCAAATATCGAAACCAAAAACATCGATCTATAAAGTATCGAGTACTTTTCATAGATCCTATCAGATGCTTTTCTTGCGGGATCGCGAAAAGCTTCACCTTTATTTCTTCTAAGAGTAATAACTTATATTCCATTTCATGAAAGCATGTTTTTATATGAAGCACCAACACCTGTGTGATAAGCTGTTTTTTAAGTTATTTAGAAACAGAGTAACTAAACTGTCACGCAGGCTCTGCTAAAAGAACTACATTTTAAATAGATGGCAGGCAAAACATCGATGTAAAAACATCGTATAACATAACATCGATACATCGATGTTCACTATTGTAAAACATTTTTTTATTGAAAGAACGATGTTTCGTTTGCATCCCTAGGATCTCTAGGTACAGTTCCTCCTATAGTTAATAATGTTCACAGTTTGCCGTGTGGTTACGAAGTAAGAATACAATTCACCACCCCATCTTACTTGTGGGTATCGACTAAGGAATATAATATGCATATAACATCTATGAAAGAGTACAAAAAAACTAAATAAAACCCTATACCAACCCCTCTCGCGCGACGGCGACCGACGTCCCAGGACGTCAAGAGGTGACGTTACCCGAAAGGGTATTCCGTCGGGCCGACCACTGACGACAAGTCACATCTGCTCCGGTGGTCGGCCCAACAACGAGGTGACGTGGGTACGGGTGGGTTATGGGCCCGCGCGTGCGCTTACCATAGCCCACCCATTAAAAAAAAAAAATACCAACTCCTCTGACCGGCTTTATATAGAAGGTCAATTACCCTCCTATTGTGAACTATATTAGTTGAAATTTATGTAATGTATAAGAATCGTTGCCAAAATTTCCATAGTAAATATTTGAATATAGCCAGTCAATAACATAACAATAAGTTAATAAAACCGATGGTTTGTCTTACTAACATACTTTATTAACACTGGCAATAATACCTCGTATTATGAGCAGATTATTAAAACAATTAAACAAGGCTATGTGTGTTTGACTTGTTTTTTTAAACTATGTCCTTGTAATAAGGAAACCATGCTAAAGGTTAAAATCATCCGCTATTTTGAGATATTTTACAAATATATGTAATCAATTACTCGGCATAAAAACGTAGAGATCGAGGCGTCGCTACATTGGGAGGGAAACTGACCAGCTATATATACCACGCTAGTGTAGATATTATCATCATCTCAGCCCATATACGTCCCACTGTTGGGCTAGGGCCTCCTCCATAATGGAAGGGTAATTGACCTACTATACCACGCTGGTCAGACGTGTTGCCATAGGGTTTTATTTAGAGTTTTCCTTCTCTCGCATAAATGTTATATGCGTTTTATATCCCTTAGTCGTCTCGTACGATCACCCACGGGTAAGATAGGGTGGTGAATTGTATTCTTACTCCGTCACCACACGGACTAGATATTATATGCATATTTAATTTCTTAGTCTTCTTTTGCAACAACCATGGGGAATTGTATTCTTACTCCATCACACACAAAAAGAAATTATATTAAAAAAAAAATTGCTTATTATATTATGCCTATTAGTCATTTAGTAAAATGATCAGCAACATCACTCTAAACCCAAGAGTTCAAACTCCCTAGTCTTCACAAACAAATGTAAAAAAAAACAAATGCTTGTTTTTTCTAAGTTACAACTGGTTGTGTCAATAACGAATCCAGTAGGTCACTGACCGATCGAAAGTGATCGCGACTTTATTATTATGGTAACTGAAAATAAAACTCGAGTCACATGACGCGTAATAAAACTGCTTTGGGATAATACTTTCTTTTTAAATTTATTGGTACCTAAATACGTAAATTCCGTGTGGTGACGGAGTAAGGCCTCATTTACGGAGAAGCGGGGCGTCGCGCGTCGCGTGTGGCGTGGCGTCTCGCGGCGCGTCGGACGTTTTTATTGTTTACGTAGTGACGGCGCGTGAAGCGGCACGTATCATCGCACGCGTAAACACAGACTTATAGCAATATGCGATGTTGTTTATAGAGACGCGAGGCGAAAAGAGTGGCGATGCCCGCCGCTGCGCCCGCGTCGTATTCTCAAGCGTGTAGCGGAGCACGCGGAGAACATAGCTAGACAGTAGGCTGCGGCCATCGCTGCGGCGCACGCGGGGTTCTCAGTTAATCCGACCCAAACTTCTCATGTTCCGCTATTATAAACACTGGGCCACTCTTTATATTAAATAACTCACTTTTTAAAATACAGTTTTCTTCTAAAAAGTCTATCATATCATACTCCGTTGCGACGGTAACTACGTCTGTGTTGCACGATTAGCAAATGAGACTGGCAGAAGGTTCCGCCACAGGCATCGCTTCATCGAGAATCGCCGCTGCGTGCGCCGCCGCTATAAACGCCGCGTGAGACGTGACGATGCCATCCGCGGGCTCGGCCGTAGAACACGCTCCATTTCAAGCAAACGCGTGTAAAATCGCTTCTCCGTAAACGCACTCATCCAACGCCCTACATTTGAATTTAGTGCGGGCCGCGCAGCCTATCGCGACGCGCGACACGCCGCGTCTCCGTAAATGAGGCCTAAGACTACAATTCAACACTACTTTTCTTGCCCATGGATGTCGTAAAAGTCAAATAAACGATTATAATATGCTGCTAACATTATGCAAGTGTAGGAAAATTCGATATAGAACCCGCCGACCAGCGTGGTATAGTATGTCCATTTCCCTCCCATTGTGGAAGAAGCTCGAGCCTAATAGTGGGACGTATATAAGTTTTGATAATGATGACATGTCTTACGGTCCGTTCACGACCTTGCCGCTGTGAGCGGCAGCTAAGCGCGGAGCGGCGCACAGTGGGAAAATCGCGTATGTTTCGTCTCAAAAGTCCGTATCTCAGTTGCTTCAAAACTAAATGAGCAGTAATTTTGCACACATATACTTGAATGTTTAAAGTTTAAATGAAACAACATTGATTTTAAAAAATCTGTTATTAAATTAATTAAAAAAATAAAATTAAAAATACATGAATTATATAAGAAAAATACAAAATATGCTTGTTTAATTTACATAAAATAGTAGAACATATAAGCTATTATAAACGTATACTACACTACTACTACATACAAAACATATGTTTAATTGTACAAATAGTTATAATAAACACCTGTGATTTACCTATGTACACTATAAATGCATAGATCGTGCTCAATCTATTAATTTTATTATTTATATTAACAAACACGACGACACTTTAGTTATGCAATATTTTTGTCCGTATTTGGACATAATAATAGAAAAACCAGCCAAGTGCGAGTCCTTATCGCGTACTAAAGGTTCCGTATGTATCTATAAAAATATTGCGTTTGTTGTATGGGAGCCTCCCTTAAATATTTATTTTATCTTTAATATGTTGTTATAGCGGCAACAGAAATACATAATTTGTAAAAATTTCAACTGTCTAGCTATCGCGGTCTTGGGATACAGCCCGGTGACAGACAGACAGCGAAGTCTTAGTAATAGGATCCCGTTTTTACCCTTTGGGTACGGAACACTAAAAAGGAATATAATACGCAAATCACAGAAAGGGAAGGCAAACTCGACATAAAACCCTATTCCAACATGTCTGTTCAGCGTAATATAGTAGGGCGATTTCCCTCTCATAGTGGAGGAGGACCAAGCGCAATAGGTCGAATGGTTAAGCTAGAGGGTGGTGAACTGTATTCCTACTCAGTCACCATAGGGAATAGCGAATGGTTAGCTAGAATAAAGCGTATAGAATAATATTTTAGTTGTAAGAAATGAAAATCATAGTTCATTGAGCAATCATTGTGTTGTCGTAGACGAAGTTGCATTGCCAATTACTTATCATCATCGCAGCCCACATACGTCCCACTGTTGGGCTCGGGCCTCCTCCACAATGGGAGAGAATTTGACCTACTATAGCATGTTGGTCAAATGGTCAAACATGTTGGTATATGGTTTCATTTTGTCCTTCTCTTGCACAGATGTTATGTGCATATCATATCTCTTAGTCGTCATTTACGACATCCACGGGCAAGATAGGGAATTGTAGTCTTACTCCGTCACTACAAGAACTACAATTACTTACATATCCTCTTAAACATTTATGAAGAAGTGTTAAATAATATGTGAAGAAAATTATTTGTAAGCTACGTAAGACAAAGCAGTATGGTTGAAAGACCTAGCCTACCCATAAGGACGATTAATTTAAAAAAATATATTCAAATTATTATTCTTTTTTTAATTCAAAATTTGGAACACGAATCCTACGCTTCATTACATCTAAAGCTTTTCACGCTTGTTGCAAACAAGCGTAATGGACTGTGCCATCCGAATCATCGTCAAACCTTCTAATTACCGTAATGCCTACAAGTAAATGACAAAAACTTAATTGAAATACAATACAAAAAGTCACGGAAGCGCCAAGGAAACTACTGTTTGATAAAACATGCTAAGTACTTATTTACTTTGAGAAATATTATCTAAATGAATTAACTACTTAAGTGTTAATTTTTTTTATTGCTGTAAATGGCAAACTAGCAATCAGCACAATTGATAGTAAGTGAGTATTACAATTGATAGTAAGTAAGTATTACAATTGATATTAAGCAAGTATTACAGTAGTCTGAATAGGGCCTTTATAAGGCCGCTGCCTACTGCAAAGAAAATGTAGGGAGTGTGAATGCGTACATTGAAGTTCGGTGATACTAAAAACACAAACACCCTCGCAAGGGTGGGTTGCCGGTTCTCTTGCTCACCGAACAAAGTTCATTAACAAATTGCTACTACTCAGATGTTGATTTTCTGCTCACTTTGGTACTACCCCGGACGGACCGACCCGCGGCTGTAGACAGAAGACTGTCGATAGTGTACTTCTATCACTACATGTTTAATTGAATCTTTTTATTTCCTTTCTATCTTCGAAGGAATAGTTTTTATGAAATTTAAGTGAAAATATAACCTTTTTTTTATTTACGGTCGGCGCACTCCTCGCATCACTCCATCCGGAGCAATAGAGAGGCGTAAGCAGGTACACCTGTAACCCACCCGTGGCACGTCGCCTTCGTCGTTGGGCCGACTACCGGAGCTAGGTGGCTTGACGTCAGTGGTCGGCCCGACGGAATACCGCTTGAGGAGTACCCTCTCCTCGACCGACGTCCCCCCCTCGGGAAGGACGTCGGTCTTTCCTCACGCAAGTGAAAATATAGCCTTTTTTTTTTGTGGGTGGGCTGCGGTCGGCGCGCCTCCGCACCACTCCGTCCGGGGCGACAGAGGGGCTTAAGCACGCAACTCCCGCAACCCACCCGAAAACCACGTCGCCTTCGTCGTTAGGCCGACCACCGGAGCAGGGTTACTTGACATCAGTGGTCGGCCCGACGGAATACCCCCTAATGGGGTACCCTCCCATCGACCGACGTCCCCCTCTCGGGGAGGACGTCGGTCTTTTCTCACGCAGTCGGCCTCTCGGCGGGTGACGGACTAATCCCCGGTCACGTCACCTGCGGTCTCGGCTAGGGCGGCATGAGGCGCAGGTAGTTGCGCCTATGCCGCCCCAGTCGCCGGCGGCGGATTTCCTCATCGAGGCTGCGCTCCTCACGCAGGCGATCCGCCGCCTCCTTCCGCGAGATCACTGTCTCGCAGAAGGCTGCGACCGCGTCCCAATTCTCGAAGCTGTCGACCATCGCCCTAGCGATAGCCGGCAGCGTCAGGTCTGTACCGATGATTGCGACGAGTTCACAGCGCTGCACTGCCCAAGCCGCGCCTCGAGCGTGTGGCGCGCCGTGTCCTCGTCGTAATCGCAGTGGTGACAGGACGGTGTACTCTCCCTCCTAACGACCTTGTGCAGGTATTTGGCGAAGCACCCATGCCCCGTCAAAACCTGCACCAGTCGGAAGGAGAGCACCCCGTGCCGCCTTTCCAACCACTGCATCAGCACCGGCCGGAAGGCCTCCACGGTTCGCAGCGCGAACCGAGGCCTCTCCAGCCGGACTGCCCAACGGGCAATGACGTCTCGGCGGGCGTCGACGCGCCAGGCGGTGAGATCCCTTAACGAGACCACACCACCCCCCAAGTGAAAATATAGCCTGACATTATTCAAATAATTTTTAAAGTCTGTTCAGAAAATCTAAGAAACCCTAAATCCCAAATTATTAACGCACTTTTTATAAGCATACCAGAATACCATGAAAATACCAGAAGAATACCATACAAATAAGAAAGATACATTTTATTCAGAATAACAATTTGTGGAGAACACAAAATATTTTTTAGAGCTAAAAATCATACCCATAATAACGAGGGTACTTATATTTTAGTAAGAGTACTACGCATTCTATGCTTACATTTTCATAATTTTGTTACATACGAGTTTACACATACTGGTTGCCTACGTACTGCCCACATGTGGACACAAAACTAAATTATGTTAATGTTTGTTTATAAAACACATGTAGGAAGTGTATAGCGGCGACCTGTTTCATTTTTATAGAGGTTAACATTAGTTCACTAGGTTTAGTGATGAGCTTTGATGTAGCTAACGATGTAATATGAAAAAAATACTAAATAATGTTCTTTTTTATTGTCCGTGTGGTGACGGAGTAAGAATACAACGACATATAATATTTTATGAATGTAACATTTATACAAGAGAAAGAAAACTCGAAACAAAACCCTGGACGTCTGGACGGACCGGGGAATTTAGTCCGTCACCCGCAGAGCGGCTGACCGCGTGACGGCGAACGACGTCCCGGGACAGGGACGTCGAGAAGTGAGGGTACCCGAAAGGGTATTCCGTCGAGCCGACCACTGACGACAAGTCACTCTGCTCCGGTGGTCGGCACAACAGCGAGGTGACGTGGGTACGGGTGGGTTATGGGCGCGCGTCCTTTCGTCGCCCCGGACGTAATGGAATGGAGGCCACCCATAAAAAAAAAAGAACAAAAAAAACACCAACGTCTGAACAGTGTTACACTAGTAGGTCAATTTCCCTCCCGTAGCGTAGAAAGCCCGAGACAAACAGTGGGACGTATATGTATAGACTAGGGCTTTCAATCCCGCAGCCTGAATTCAATCTCGGTATTTGCGGGACTACGAATTTTCAATCCCGCGGGATATCGGTATTTGCGGGATCCCGCATATCGAAAATATTCACATTTATATAAGGCAAATAAACCAATGAATTAATCAACTACACATTTATATACGTACATATTACTATTAAAATGAGTTCAATCAAATTACACCGTTTATTTGTAACAAAAAGAATGAATTAATCAACTAACTACGCATTTATTAAAGTATTAGTATGAAATCAATGAAATTACTTCGTTTATTTATCACAAAAACCTTATGAATTTTCTACTAACTCCATATTTATTGAAGTATTACCACTAATATGAGATCCATCAAATTACATCGTTTTTTTTTCTTCGCCAAAAACAGTAACATATACTGAATTAAAAACAAAACAAATCTTAAAAAAATACACATAAAATTAAAAAAATCAACCAAAAAAACATACATTCAAAATGTAAATTAATATAGGATATGTTACTGTTTGAGTTTGACAGTTTATTAAGTTTGAGGTTGCATGCACTTTCTTTTTTTCAGTCACGCAAATCCCGCATCATGCGGGATTGGCAAATGTCGCGGGATCCCACAATACCGAGATCCCGGTATCGCGGTATTGGAAGCCCTAGTATAGACTGAGATGACAGTTTTTTTTAAATATATAACCGCTCATTAATTATGTCATTCTATTACCATATTCTTACTAAACATTTTTAAACTTACGGCTTTTAATACGTTTGCCATTCGTGACATGGCCACGCTAAAAAGTATTCAAACACTCGAGAAAGTAAAAATCAAATAGAAACGCTATATCCGTAAAAATACCTTTATCTCTAACGATTTCTGTTTTCAGAGACAAATAAACATACAACTAACAGACACAAATAATACTCAGACCTTAGAATAATAACCTATAGAAGGTAAGTTCACGCACAAAAAGTGAGGCATTTCAATTGGAGCCTAATGGAGCTTACGCCGGAATCGTAATGTACAAGTCATTGTACTGCACGAACGTACGCAACTCTTAAAAAATAAATAGGTAATTATGACGGTTTGTGCATTCAAATAGTGTCACAACACATTTGAAACATTACTTTTAAAGTATTTCGACGATTTATGTTAATAAAAACAAAATTTGATTTTATAATTTGTATAGTGGTTTACGTGTGAACGTGTGTAATCGTCTGCGCGCCATTAGTATTTTTAGATTCAAATTTTGAAAATTCGAAGTATGGACACTATACGTTATTATTCTAATACTCAGACATACAGCAAATAAGATAATCGAACTCACGAAACCCGACATGGCAGATCGCTACTTTACCTAAGTACACCACAAAATCAACATTAGGTTTTGAAATACAAATTCTTTGACGAAAATTTTACATGTATGTTTTTATATTTTCTTTCCTTATCATACTTAAGTATACATATCATTACTGAACAAGAAGCTGCTCTACAATGTCAAGAGAACTATTATTTTTGTTATGGTTGATGGTTTTTTTATCCTAATTGTACTTGTCTACTACGATATGCTCAGATTTTATATATTTTATTCGTCAATAGGTTATCTTTTTGTATTATTTTTAATTTATTTATTATAATATCATCATCATCACAGCCCACATACGTCCCACTGTTGGGCTCGGGCCTCCTCCACAATGGGAGTGAATTTGACCTACTATACCATGCTAGTCAGACAAGTTGGTATAGGGTTTCATTTAGAGTTTTCCTTCTCTTGCACAGATTTTATGTGCATATTACATCCCATAGTCGTCTTGTACGACATCCACGGACAAGATAGGGAGTGGTGAATTATATTCTTACTCTGTCACCACACGAAATTATAATATACTAAAATTAAAATGATAAGAGTGATGAAGTTTATTTCAGTTATGTTTTCGGACACTTCTTTAGTCGCGACTTAGGAGTAACTAAGATTTTTTTAGGGCAGAAGTGACCTATTTTAAAATATAGTTCCCTTACGGTAGTAGTGTGAGCACATAGGTTCATTATATATTAATTTATAATTTTAATCAAAGATTATATAGGTATGAATGTTACAATAATAATAAAATAACAATAATAATTGAGTTAATTATACTGGCATCTTCAAAATGGCGTCTTAGATATTTTAAATTTAGATGCTGTTTTTCTATTTTTAAATTCGTCATCATCTGTCGTGATGTCAAAAGTTTTACTTCAACCACGTCCAATTGCTCTTGCAAGAATACTTGAAACTGTATGCTTAAAACCTAAAAAAAGAACACCACCTTATCAGTTTAAGAAACTGTAATTATTATCTGTTTACCAAAAACAGTACATTTTTGTACGGTTGAGGACAACGGAACAATCAACATGAGAATGGGACTGTCCCGTTCAAAACGGGGAATCTGGTCACGTTATACTCCACTGGCTAGACAGATTGGCGTAATAGCGAACATTTACAAACTGTTTTTCATTGTACAATATTAAATTAAAATTTTTCGGATATCTAATCGTAAGGATTAAGATAAATATTTTAAACTGCTTAACCTTGCAATTGCAGTCGAAATTAGTCATTGTTGTGAAAAATACATTATAAATAATTACGTCATTTTTATTTTCACATTAGTGAAGAAATTAATTGTAGCGTATATTTTTATCGATATTTATTTTGCTGTGTGGTAGTAGTAGCTACGAATACTACCACTTCTTACAATGCTTGTGGATGTCGAAGACATTTAAAAGTTTTTACATCGACTTGAGTCAATTCTCTCTGATGCTGTAAGAGCAATAATTACATTTCCAAGTAGGGTTGAAGTCAGGCAGGCGGCCGGGTATAAAATTATTGTCAATAACTTTTGCAAGCATCATCTCAGCCCACAGAAGTGTCACTAGTGGGCTCAGGACTCCTCCGCAATGGGAAGGAAACTGACCTTCTATACCGCGTTGATCAGACGAAATGTCAAGTTTTCCTTCTCTTGCATAGATATTATGTGCATTATATCCCTTAGTTTTGACTGTGTATTGAAAAGAGATAATACCACAGTAGCTTTAAGATGCCGGTCCGGCCACATTTACATCTAACAAATTTTCGTATTTGATGAAAATAACACAATCACCAAACTGTATCGATTGTGGCGTGGTTAATGATCTTTACCATATTTTGATAGAATGTGTTCGGAATGACAACACCAGAATTAATATTTTCGGCCCTAACAAAAAGTATGATACACTCGTAGGCTACTGTAATTTGACCACTGACGTCAAGTCACCCAGCTCCGGTGGTCGGTCCAACGACGAAGGCAACGTGTCACGGGTGGGTTACGGGTGTGCGTGCTTACGCCCCTCTGTCGCCCCAGACGGAGTAGTGCGAGGAGTGCGCCGACCGTAACCAATAAAAAAAAAAGTCTACTGTAATGATATTCTCGCGTCGCTACTATCAAATGAGGCATTACAGTTATATAGACTAGCTATAAGATAGATAAGTTTAATGTTATTAGTTCTAATAAATATTAGTTTTTGTATTGGGCGATATGGTCGCTAAGCGACAAAGCCCTTTTAATTTCTTCAATAAATTTAAAAAGAAAAATCCCTTAGTCGTATTTTACGACATCCACGGACTCATTCCGTCACCATACGGGTAATAGACTAAAATGAAAACAAGCTACTCAGATCATTAACATGGCTATAAACTTTGGGAGACTTTCTTTAAGGCTATTTGGCAATTGCTGAAATTGTTCTTGTAGAGTTGCAAGAGAACCAAACAAAGAAAAACACTCATGTTTCTTAAAAAATGATTTTTGTAACAGTGGCTTATCATCCTTTTTTCTGGGCAAAACAGTCCCCGCTAAAGAAAAATAGAAGGAGCGAGGAAGTTTACAACCTTAGCTACAATTATCGCACTCAAATCATACCCCGATTCGGAACTATTACTGAACCACGCAAAAATCATGGCACATGAAAGCAGAATCTACGATTAAAAGATCGCAACTCAAATCTCTACGTCATTCAGAAGATTAACACTTATTTTTATCAATTACAAGTACTGTTAGGTCGGAAAAGCAAAAATTATTTGATTTTGTACGCGACAATATCCGTAAAAATAATTTTATTTCATATGTGCTCGCATGAATATCAGATATCATTATGATTGATCGATTTTATGTAACATTAACCAGGCAATAGACAATTGTTTTAGGTGTTACCTACAATTTCTGTGCTGTTAGTAAAAACGGGCTTTAAACTAGGTAGATACTTAATGAAATTGCAACTCGAAACGGTGTATTTACATAGTGTGGTATAGAATGCCAAACCTACTTCTACTTGTAGAAGTGGCTCGGTTTAATAATGGCTTCTATACATGATGGAAAGAAAGGAACATAGGCGGGCCAGAAACTTTTCTTTTGGCGGGATATTGTCAGCACACATGCCGTCCGTTCCGTCCGGGGCAAGGGCGATGTGTGGCCCCATAACCCACCGTATTCCTTTCGCCATTGGCCGACCACAGGTACAAAGTTCCTTGTCGTCCTTGGCCAGGTCCTTGGTCCAGACCAGCCAGAAACTGCATAGGCATCTAATATAAGCTTTTCCTTCTAATAGGTATAACAGTTTCCGAATGTGGACCGAGTAAGAATACAGTTCACCCCCCCACTATCTTGTCACTCGTTAAAGACGACTAAAGAATATGAAATGAATGTAACATCTGTAAAAGAGAAGAAATCCTTCCTAATATGGAGGAGGCTTGTGGGCAAAAGTGCCACCAATATGAGCTGAGATTTGATGTGAAAACAACGAGATTGAAGATGAGAAATTTATATGGAAGAGACTTTGTAAGCCTAGGTACCTCTATGCTATCACTGCCCTTGAGAAATACGTATATAGGTAGCTACTTAATATGGAAATCAATGACATTCTTCAAGTCGCATCCGAGATCAACGACTAGCCTTGAGAGAGAACTGTTTGTTACTGCCCGTTGGCTGTACATATGTACATATGGTCTAGTACATATATATACAAACAATTCAATTGACGTTATCATCAACGAACAATTTCATTAAAAAAGACTTTTCGAGAACTGCGGCTTTTTCTTATTTTATAGCGGGCATAAGTTAAGCTAACAGAAATATTAATACTATATTATCGTATTAATTTAGTAGCTTAACAACAGAAATATTAATAAGAAAATTATAATTATTCCTTCTCGTGGCTCATATACGTCACACAGCTGGGCTCGAGCCTCTTCCACAATGGGAGGGAAATTGATCTGCTACACCACGCTAGCCAGGCGGGTAGGCTTTTTTTTTATTGGGTGGGCTATGGTAAGCGCACCCGCCGTCCATTCCGTCAGGGACGACGATAGGACGGTGCGCGGACCCATAACCCACCCATACCCACGTCACCTTCGTTGTTGGGCTGACCACCAGTACCGAGTTCCTTGTCTTCAGTGGTCGGCTCGACGGAATACCCTTTCGGGTACCCTCACCTCTCGACGTCCATGTCCCGGGACGTCGGTCGCCGTCGCGCGGTCAACCTCTCTGCGGGTGACGGACTAAAGAGAGCTAGGGCGTCATCAGGCGCAGGGCGGCATCAAGCGCGGTTTAATTCCAAGCTTTCCTTTTCCAAAATAAGATGTTCTGCATATTATAAACCCTTAATCGCCTTTTATTACACACACGGACAAGAAAGGTAGTGGTTAGTTGTATTCTTACTCCGACACCACACGTAAGATATGATATTGTATATAAATAATTAATAATAATTATATATTATTAATATTTCTGTTGTTAACCTACTGTTGAGAATGAACTTTTTAAATAAATGTAGGAAAATTGCTCTACTATACGATATGTATTGCCATTCGGGTTGCCATAGAGTTTTACTTTATGTTTTCCTTTCTATGAAATATTGTTGAAATAAGGAGTAACGTCACATCCTATTCAAACCCGACGCCATATGGATAAATGGTAATATCATCATCATTTCAGCTCATTTGCGTTCCACGGTTCGGCTCTCGCATCCTCCACGATAAAAGGGAAATTGGCCTACTGTACCACATTAGCTGGTCATACGCGTAAGAATAGGGTGAGAAGGTTACTATGCAATAACACTAAAATAAATGTAAATAATAACAGGGGCAGATAGTGTACGGTTATCACTGAATACAATATTTCTTCTTTGTTCCTATAATAAAGTGACCATTTTAACTCAAAACGGTTTTTTTTTGTGTACGTAGGTATAGCTGTTAGTCGCAGATGGCTTTCACAGCTTAGCCCGAACTACGGGTGAGCGCCGAGGGCTCTCAACCCGAACCGGAACCCGCGAACTTGATTGATAAAAATGAGACACTTACAAAAATAAGTTAACTTGTGAAATTAAAAGCTAAAAAATCAAAAACACGTAAAGATTCCGCAATAGTTATCTATTGTAAATGTGGACTGAAAACAAAAAAAAACATCCCGGTCCAACATAATAAATGATCAACAAGGTTCCGTTTTTAAAACGGGACATTTTACAGTTCGGGACAACGGGACAGACCACTTGAAAACAGGACTGTCCTTTTCGAAACGGGCCATATAGTCACTTTATCCTATAGTCAACGTTAAGCTTAGGTACTTCTACACAATAAGGAAGCGATATCAATATTGGTTACCTTTTAAGAAGGCATTAGTTTACAGTTCATCTATGAACGAACTACGCCGTAGTAAGTAAATAGATAACTGTTTTACCTTTATAAAAACAATTTATGAATAGATTTGTAATTCTTTCAAAAAAATATATACCTACTATACGCCTTGTCTTAACATTAACAACAGTCACAAACATGTATTGTTAATAATAACTATAATAAGACAGAATAACAAAACAACCACTTCATTTACATAGATACTCACAATATGAAACATACTATGCAGATACAGCTGTTGAATTCCTTTCTCTCGGATATCGTCCCAACGCCGAACCAAAACACAACACAAGTTGTTTATTTAGTCAATTTTAATTACTCGTAGTCTTTTTTCATAATTCTAGTATACAGATTAATATATTTGTGCACAGAAATTATTCTTAAAAATCGTATCTTACTGATTTAAGGTAATTATTTATTTTACGTCGACTATAAGAACTGCGAACGCACAATAGTCACAACAACAACCTAACATACACCTCGCCCGCAATCGTTCCGTGAACGAACTGTTATTTTATGAGATTAGTGGGAAGAAGAAAGAATGAAGTAAGGAAAGACAGATTGATAGAATACGGATTGATAGAATGAACTAATATTTTCAACGAAATAATGAATGGTTTCAAATATGTTGCCAATACAAAAAACTTAAGATTATCAAATGAGTGCTTTTTTTAAGTTAATAGCCGGACGTGAAAAATTACAAGTATCTTTAAATTGAATAGTTATTTGTTTTAATTAGTAATAGGTATAACGTATTGTAGTAATCAACATTAATATTAATTTATAGAACATAGAGACCATAGTCAAATCTTTGTCTGTAAATAAGTATATTAATAAATTTATCTAACGAAACCTTCCGTTTTCTTTTTTACGTATTAAATTCCATTATTTGTACATTGAGTTAACCGATTGTTTTTATAAGTCGCTTCTGAGTTATATAATTTAAATATAGTCTAGATGTAAATTAAACATTTAAAAAATTTTAAGAATTTCTCCTGGATTTGTTTAACCCATCCTGTTTTAACATATAATACAAATTTGAGATAGAGTGGCAATTTTCATAACGCAAAATAGACAGAAAATCGAATTCAAACTTAGGCTTCTCTAGAGATAGTGAGCTATAAATTTCTCGAATACTGCAGGCTCTTGTTTAAAAATGAATAATGAACTCGAGAAAAAATGGAATTAGAGTATTTCATATTCGTAATGATTTAAAGTACGATAATATACGAAGCCTAATTCTCCCCTTCTTCGAATTAATCTCTAATTAGAACTCCCATTTTAGATTTGTTTTTCTATCTATAGTCCATAAAATATAGGATGATCTCTGTGACAGTTGTCCCTAGTGCTGTCACGCTTACGATAAAGTCCGTAGTCTTTTTATCGATAAAACTCTTTATTTTTATAATTGAGATTTTCTATTATAATTAAAATACAATCGATGAAAATCTTTTAGAAATTTATTTCAAATAAAAAGTGTTTTTCGCCTCTTTTGATTATTCAAAAGGAGTACAATTAAGGTCTAGGTCACTATTATCGTCATCACTGGAGCGTTCCTGCTAGAACATTTATCATTTTTGTCAAAATAAGGACAGTTACTAGATCAGTCGATCAATTACGACTGTTTTATAAATAAATATGTCTAGTTTATTGAAAATATTGCGTACATAATGTTATCATCTACTCTGAAACGAAAAGTAGTTTTTTAATGTTTAATTAATTCAATTTATGTATTTTATAACTGTCTGTTTTAATTGTGAAAAATATGTTGAAAGTTTTATATAGGTACTGCATTGGGTTCATTTCTTTTATGAATAATTTAATAAAGATCGGTTATCGATTTACGTATATCGACTGTCCCATCTCTTTTTTATTTTCAGTCCAGTATGACTTTGTACGTGTGTAAGCGTCATTTATGTATAAAATGTTTACTAGGTATTTCAGTACTTACGAGGTACATTTTAGACATGAATATTAATATTTTTATATTTATAATATATTGCAATTCAGTTGCAATAAAACTGACACGAAAAAAATTAAAAATATATTTGATACAAAATGAAATTGTAAACATGTCGCTCGTTCAAACTTACTTCGTTGGTTTCGTTGACATCTGTCACAGAGATCAAGCTATATTTTATGGACTATAGTAATGTTGAGTACAGTTCATTTGTAATATGAACCCATCTATCAATTTTACATATAACCTCTCTGAGGAAAATAATTTCCTATTTTCCACATTAATCAAACGATTGGAAGATATTGATGTTGTGTCGCACAAGAGTGCTACTACATTTTCACCTAATAATCACTCAAACGCTTTTGTATGACTGATGATGATCACTCCTACGAAAAAATGTAGTATTAACCTAATCTATCCCAACATTTACCCCAGAATTACATAGGGAGCCTTATGGACCTAAAACCAGAGCCTTGAGTATTGAAACTATAATACCTAGTACAACTTGTATTATGAGTTATTTCTGCGTGAATGTCGAAAAAAATATTTACTAAAGACACACATATTAAAAATCCCTGTAAGGAAAAGGATCAATTCCACTCGTATTGTGAAGACGGCTCATGACCAGCAATGCAACCTATGAAGAAAGTGAATTTCAAGTGGTTTTGGAGATAAACATTCTCTTGATTGCATAACTTTAATGTTCACGAATGTAAGATACATTACAGTTGTTATGTTCTTGACTATGGTATTGTAATGATGAATTCAAAAATTTTGAGTCATTTTATCTCAAAGCAATCTATATTATAGTGACTTTTATCAAATTAAATGCAATTTCAAATAAGACCTTTTAAATTTGACAGTTACGGTTTTACACGGCAGCACAAGATGCATGAACATTATAATTTCTGGCAACACTAATCATCCGTCCATTTTCATTTCACGAAATTAAAAAAACGACAACGAAAAAGAAAAGGCATTTCTTTTTGTCGGTTGAAATATTGTTGGATAATGTGAGTTCAAATTAAAGATCCAAGATTTATGTTCTTTAGTATTTAGTTTTATCAAGTGGACACAGCGAATACAGCTAAATAACAGTAAGTTTCATGACATCTGATTCGTATTGTTTGTAAAGTGTGAGAGTAACCGTTTGTCGGACATTCTGTTTGGCGCAGATGTGATCCAATTTCACATCTCTATGTGAAACGGGCACGGCTATAAATGAACCGGTTCGTAATTAACTATTTGTTCCGCAATATTGTCTAGGTAGCCATTAAGAAATTGGGAAGTAAGTGTCGTTGATTCACCTTTTACGTACTAACGTATTTCTATTGAATTGAATTTATTACGATAGTTTATATTGTACACCTACACTTTAAGAAAGTTAGTATACAATACTTACACGTTATTTACTAGCGAATTGACAAAAGAACTGCGTCTTATGTATGACTCAGTTATATTAAAATGCTAAAGACACAGCTTTGTTTACCATATAAATATTTTGAGAATTTCGACATCTGTTTGAAATTTAGAATACATGTTGATTTGAATTATTCTTCTCACCATATTTTGGTAATAAATGTATATAAGTAAGCCTTTAAGGGCAACTGTAATCAAGCATAAAAGGTCAAACACATTACATGTTACTATGTTCAGGGCTAACTTGAATCCTTTAAAGGAAACCAATAGTACAGTAAATGGTCTTTGTAATTTTATTTAGCCTTAAATAATATTATTATATATCTTTATGCCTCTGTAACTATTTGAAATAAGTATACGGCATCTTTACATAATACTTATGCATATATTAATATTATTTGTGCCTTATCATTAATTAAATAATTCAAAAAATGCCATTAGCTTCGGTATTTTTACTATTCACCACTTCAATTATTAGTTTCAATGACTCTAATCATCTCACCTCGGCCCACATAAGTCCCACTGTTGGGCTCGGCCCTCCTCCATGATAGAAGGGGCAATGGACTTAATATACCGCACTGTTCTGAAATGTTGGCATAGGGTTTTATATCGAGTATTCCTTCTCTTGCATATCATATCCTTTAGTCGTGTTATACGACATCCACAGGTAAGAGATTGGGGTGGTGAATTGTATTCTTACTTTGTCATTACAATTTCAGCTTGCTTATTAACAGATTTTTTTAAATTTAGGACCATAATTTGACACATCTTCAAAACATAAAATGGAGGACGAGAATGAATATAAGAAATTACCTATAGAAGATAAATGTGTGCACAAATTATGGAAAGCACGAGTGGCTGGTTACGAGGAAGCAATCAAGCTCTTCAATCAAATTGACGATGAGAAATCACCTGAATGGAACAAATATTTGGGATTGATCAAGAAATTTGTGACTGATAGCAATGCTGTGGCACAAGAGAGAGGTATGTTACTATTCTTTAACATTACAAAAATTTTATTCATTAAATAGAACCTAGATGACTGGATTATTGATTATACGCTAAAATCGTATAACTCCAGTTATTTCTATGGTAAAATTAAGTGTTATTATTCTAGTTCATTATTAAAACAAAAAATTAAGAACAACCAATATATAATAATTTACTGCGGCGTGGACTGCACCAAATACATTTCAGTAATTTACAAATTACATATAACTTAACTAAAATATGCTGTAAATAAATTAATGTAAAGAAATTCTAATATAAGGTTTTCTTGTCCTATTAGCTTGAATTTTGTGAATTACAAAGTGTGTATAATCATTTGAACAAAGGGCCGGCAATAAGTAATGTTGGCATTTTGTTGTAATATAGCCCTTAAAATGTTTTTCTCACCTATGTGTTATACTATTTAATAAAGCTTTTACTGCTTACAGTTTATGCAAAAGTAAGCTTCTTTTCATCATTTCAGCTCATAGACGGTCCCACTGTTGGACTCAAATGCATTACGCATGGAAGGGAAATTGATTTACTATACCACGCTGGTCAGACATGTTGGTATAGGGTTTGATTTCGAGCTTTCAGTCTCCTGCATAAATATTATATGTATATTTAATCCCATAGTCGTCTTTTACAACACCCACAGGCATGATAGGGAGTGGTGAATTGTATTCTTACTCTGCCACCACACTTAGAATGCTTCATAATGTTTGATTAAAATTAGTCATTCTTCATAGCACTAAAAATATATCTAAAATCTTTTTTAACAGTAAAGCAATAACTTACTAATATCTTTTTCTATATAAAACATGATTTATACTAGTATTTTGTTTGCTGCTTTTATCATTCGTTATGACTACTCAGATAACTTATACTCATTGTATAAACAAGTTGTATATTGATATTTTTATGTATAACTCTTCATATTTATGTGTATAATTGATATTTTTGATAATGGTTCACATGCCTACAATACCAACCTACTGAAGTGAACTACTTCGCTAAGTCGCAGTAGTCCTCCTATTTACTTGAATATAGTAAAGTTTTAATGCAGTGACGGGGCAAGAATACAATTCACCACCCTTTTTCTTGCCCATGGGTTTAGTAAAAGACAACTAAGGGATTATAATATGCAGATAACATTGATGCAAGAGATGGAAAACTCGAACAACTAACATATTTGACTAGTAAAGTATAGTAGGTTGAATTCCCTCCCGCAATGGAGCTGACTCGAACCGAACAGTGGGGTGTATATGGGCTGAGATGATGATGATGAGACAAGCAATGTCTTGTCTTCTGCAAGTAGATGATAGCTTGTAATGATAGGTTCCAAACATTTATTTATTAAAAAGCTATTATTAAATTGACGATTCAGTTATGAATTATTTAAATATAATTCAATATATGAATAATATATTGTTTGTCCTTTAAAAATTTAATACATCACCTTGGCCCTAAAGGTCACTTACTACTGTTTATTTTATTGTAATATTCTGAACTGCATTATTTTATAAATAATGCTTCCAATAAAGTGCTCTAATCAAATTTTTTCATTAGTTTGCAAAAGCATTTGTATAATGTATTGTTGTATTTTAATTTTGTATTTCATTAATTTATCATTTACTGAGCCTCCTCCACAATCAGAGGGATGTTAACATACAAGTGGCACAATTGACTTACAGATCCACAGATGACATAGTGATTAAGAGACCGACTTTCAATGTCAGTGTCGTGGGTTCGATTCCCATGCAGGACAACATTTTAAGTTATCCCCAAATTGTTGTTCTGCGTTTGAGTGTTATTAGGCTATAATTAAAATTCAATTATATATATGTTTGTGAATACCTTCCGCAATACATGAATTGTTTACTTAATGGATATTGTCTTTAAAAAAAAATACCATGCTGGTCAAATAGGTTGGTATATTGTATTTGAGCCTCCTCCATAATTGGAGGTATATTGACTTAAAAGTGGCGCAATTGACTTACAAATGCATAGTTGGTGTTGTGCTGAAGATTACTGACTAACAATGCTAATCCCTACAGTGCAGCAGAATAGAAAATAAAAAAACAACAATGCTAATGTCATGGTACGATTCCCATGCAGGACAACACTTTGTGCGATCCACAAATTGTTGTTCTGAGTGTAATTTGTATCTGTTAAATTATGTTTGTAAAGTCCCCCACAATACAAGGACTATTTCCTGAGTGCAGGGTGTCTTTTTAAATAAAAATACCAAGCTGGTCAGATGGGTGGGTATAGGGTTTTGTTTCGAGTTTTCCTCCCCCCCTTTTTTTTTTGGGGGTGAGTCACGGACGGCGCGCTCCTCGCACTACTCCGTCCGGGGCGACAGAGGAGCGTAAGCACGCACACCCGTAACCCACCCGTGACACGTCGCCTTCGTCGTTGGACCGACTACCGGAGCAGGATGACTTGACGTCAGTGGTCGGTCCGACAGAATACCCCTTAAGTCCAACGGAGTACTCTCTCCTCGACCGACGTGGAGGACGTCGGTCTTTCCTTACGCGGTCGGCCTCTTGGTAGGTGACGGACTAATTCCCCGGTCCAGTCACCGCCCTAACCGAGGCCGCGGCTCGGCTAGGGCGGCATCAGGCGCAGGTACTTACGCCTGCGCCACCCCAGTTGTTTTCCTTCCCCTACATAAATGGCACATGTATAATATATGCTTTTATGACACTCAAATGTAACAAAGGGTAGTTAATTGTATTCTTAATCCATCATCACACAGCTGTGTTGTTAATTAAAAAAATTAAAATATTTGCATAAATATATTATATAATATAAATGAAAACAACCTACTTATAAATGTTGGAGAGTTCTAAATGTATTTGTTTATATTTATCTATACCAATAAATAAAATTGGAGTGTCTGTTTGTAATGTCAAAATAATAGGCTTTTTTCATGCTCACACGGTTATTTGCACGACACCTATGCCTAAAATAGCAATTAAAAAATTTTTGTCTGTCTGTCTGTTTGTTCCGGGTAATCTTCAAAACGGATGGACCGATTTCAAAAATTCTTTCACCAATGGAAAGCTATAATATCAGGGCGTAAACTAGGCTATATTTTATCTCGGTATTCCCACGGGAACGAGAACTACGCGGGTAAAACGACTATAACCTATAGACGAAGCGAAGCGAGGGCGGGTTGCTAGTTTTTAATAAATTCATTCGTGACGTTATATTATGACTATTTGCAATGATGTCCATTATTATAAGCTTAATTAAAATGACAAAATCTTACCAAAACACTTAAACCTTAATATTTGGACACAATTTTGTGTGACGTAATTATATATTTTTAATTAGTTTCATCATCATCACAGCTCATATACGTCCCACTGTTGGGCTCGAGCCTCCTCCACAATAGGAGGGAAATTGATTTACACGTTGGCCAGACGCGTCGCTATAGGGTTTATTTCGAGCTTCCTCTCGTGCACAACTGTTATATGCATATTATCATATCCCTTATTCATCCTTCGTTATCACACGGAGATAAGGACGGAGCAAATATCCACATATGCTGAGAATTCCATTCATCATCATCTCGACACATAATATCCCACTGATGGGCTCGGGCCTTCTCCCTTATGAGTGGAAATTTGGTCTACTATTCCGTGCTGGCCATGCTTGCTGGCATTTTTTTTTTATGGGTGGGCTATGGTAAGCGCACGCGCGGTCCAATCCGTCCGGGGTGATGAAAGGACGGCGCGCGGGCCCATAACCCACCCGTAGCCACGTCACCTCGTTGTTGGGCCGACCACCGGAGCAGATGTGAGTTGTCGTCAGTGGTCGGCCTGACGGAATACCCTTTCGGGTATCCTCACCTCTCGACGTACTGGGACGTAGGTCGCCGTCGCGCGGTCAGCCTCTCCGCGGGTGACGGACAATTCCCCGGTCCGATCACCCGCGGCCTCGGCTAGGGCGGCATTAGGCGCAGATACTCGCGCCTGCGCCGCCCGAGTCGCCGGCGGCGGAACGTGTCGCCGAATAGGAGCTCTACTCGCACACGATCCGCCGCCTCCTTCCGTGAGATTACGGCCTCACAGAAGGCGGCGACCGCGTCCCAGTTCTTGACGCTGACCAGCATCTCCCTGGCGATGGTCGGCAGCGCCAGGTCGGCACAGGGTTATAGGGTTACAGCGGCATAGGGTTTCATTTCGCATTTCCCTTCTCTTGCATAGTTGTTATGTGCATATTATAGCCCATAGTCGTCTTTTACTACATTCACGGGCAAGATAGGGAGTGGTGAATTGTATTCTTACTTGGTCACCAAACGGAAAGTCGAAGTCCTCCCGCAATTCAAGAATTATTTCCTTAGAGAAGGGCATTGTCTTTTAAAAAAATATAGACATATATGCTTTACTTATAATTCCATTCACGTGTTACATTTAAACAAGTGAATATTTCGACTTTAGATCGTATTAACACTTATGTTTACACATAATCCAATTCGCGACAAACATATGAACTAATTTGGATCATTTACACAAGGTTTCCTTTTCACGTGTTATATTAAAATGCTGTTATCCATGTGATCTGGTCACGTGTCTGACGGTGTTTTAATCCTCACGTGGTTCTTGAATCATAATTGACGACGCTGTGCCTCAATGCATGATACGGGTGACTGTCTGTCTGCTATTCTTGAGCCTTGTGACCTCGACCCTGTTCTAACATGTGACTAAACGCAGCCAATTGTTAGTTAATCTTTCAAAGGTCACAAGTTTTAGTCAGATTTACACTCTAATAGTCTTGTTACTGGTAAGCATACCGCTCAAACTTATACCAAGGCTTCATGGCTTTCATTACGCAGATGAATGTGGTATTGACTTATAAATTGATTTTCTTGCTGCAATTGATGCTAATTTAGGCATAGCGATGCTGTTTGCTTATTTCCGTATCGTGTCGAAGTTAGAATATAATTCACAACTCCCTATCTTTCCTAGATCACGAACGGATATAATATCCATATAACATTCGTGCGAGAGAAAGAAAACTCAAAATAAAACTCTATGCCAACTCGTCTGATCAGCATGGTATCATCATCTCAGGCCATATACGTCCCACTGTTGGGCTCGGGTCTCCTCCATAATGGAAGGGTAATTGACCTACTATACCATGCTGGTCAGACGTGTTGGTATAGGGTTTTATTTCGAGTTTTCCTTCTCTCGCATAGATGTTATATGCGTTTTATATCCCTTAGTCGTCTCGTACGATCACCCACGGGTAAGATAGGGGGTGGTGAATTGTATTCTTACTCCGTCACCACACGGACTACGTGCACCATTACAACGTGGTATAGTAGGTCAATTTCCAGTCTATTATAGACGCTTGATGATGATGCTGTTTAGGATCAGTCTCTGTTGCTAGCGATAACTAATCTATACAAATAAATGAAATTGAAGTGGCTGTTTGTAATGTCAAAATAATGGCCTATTTTCATGCTGATACGGTTATTTGCACGATATCTATGCCTAAAAACCGGTTTAAAAAATTTTTATTTGTCCGTTTGAGGTAATCTTCAAAACGGGTGGACGGATTTTGATAATATTTTCCTACCAAGTAGCTGTCTATATAAGGATTAACTTAGGCTTTATTTTATCCCGGTATTCCTACGGGAGCGGGAAGTACGCGGGTAAGCCGACTGGAAGCGAAGCGAGGGCGGGTTGCTAGTAAACACTATCGCATAATTTTATGTCTGTTTCTCTTCTAATGTTTTTATTGATGGTTAAGAGCGTTATCGGTAATCGGCACTTCTCGCATTTTTGGTTTTTTGCTACGGTCCGATATCGACGCACACTAATGCACTACACACACGCGAGTTCATAGGATGACCAGTCTTGAGCCTTGGCGCTTATAATAATCAATCTCTAATATATTCTTCGGAGAAGTAGATTTTCAAAAATCAACATGATGTAAATTTTAAAATTTTTAATTAAAAACCAAATCTCATAACAGTAAAACGGTTAAAATTGTATTTTTAATATGCAAAGTACAGGAAATAGTAAAATATAGGCACAGAGTATAACTTACAAGGAGACCCTCAGACGTGTGGGTCGGGGATTTCCATGATTTTTGGTGGGGTGGTAGAGGGGGCACGAGGGTATCACAACTACCAAATATTAGGGTCAACTGGGCCCTCGTTAAAAAGATTTTAAGGGTTAAAGTTGGATGGGTAATTTATGTACTAGAAAAATTCAAAGTCGAATCGCCGACAAGCGGTAATCTCGTGGTAACGTACTCGCCGGCGGGAACTCTGGTCTCGGGTTCGAGACTCGACAACTTATTTTTTTTAAATTATCACATTATTGTGTAATAATTTTAAGAAAATAAAAAAAAACCCCAATCGACGTCCCTATCCCGGGACGTCGGTCGCCGTCACACGGTCAGGCTCTCTGCGGGTGACACACTAAAGTCCCCGGTCCGGTCACCCGCGGACTCGCCTAGGGCGGCGTGAGGCGCGGATACTCGTATCTGCGTCGCCCGAGTCGCCGGTGGCGGAACGTGTGACCAAAGATTGATCATACACGAGCCGGCTTCTCCTTTCGTGAGATGACAGCCTCACAGAAGGCGGTGACCGCGTTCCAGTTCCTGACGCTGCTGAGCATCTCCCTAGTGATGGTCGGCAGGGTCCGGTCGGCACCGATGATTGCAACGAGTTCACGGCGCTGCTCTGCCCACGAGGCACACACCTCGAGCCTGTGCTGCGCCGTGCTCACGTCGCAATAGCAGTGGTGGCAGGATGGTGTGCTCTCCCTCCTAACGAGCTTGCGCAGGTACTTGGCTATCGTGACCCATCAATACCTGCACCAGTCGGAAGGAATGTACCCCGTGCTGCCGACCCAACCACCCCATCAGCACCAGCTGAAAGGACTCGACGGTCCTGATACCGTATTGAGGCTTCTCCAGTCCGATTGCCCAACGAGCAATGGCGTCTCGGCGGGCGTCGACCCGCCAGGCGGCAATCACCTTGATTGAGGCTATATGTGGCTCGCCTCTCTGATACTCGCAGGTAAAGCTCGGCGAGTACCTCCGCCTGCAGGTCCCACCGGAGAGTTCCGGCCAAGAGGCACGCTGCCTCCGTGGCTGCCGTGCAGTAGTCGAGTATGGCCCTAGTCGCCATGGCCATGGATGTCTAACAAGTCCAGTCAGAGATTTAAATCTACCCACTACAGAAATTAGTTATTAAATTTTGATCCACATTTTGCTACATATTTATTGCTAGTACAAGAAGAAAATGATTCTCTATGAAAAAATTATATTGTGTATGGTTAGTAATTATTAAACATTAAATTTGAGTTAGCTGATAATCTTCAGAAGATGAGGCTGCATAAATGTTCCGTTCGGATTTTTGATGTGAAATATCTATAGGCGGGGTGAACCTGATCGTCGCGTGGCATTAAAAGCGGCGTTAACGCCGCGCTTTGCGGTAACGACTTCAAAATAATTTTGATGTTTCACGTCTGCCAGGCGTCCTGAGTGACGGCTCACTTCTCTTTTAGTTTACTCTTTTGAAACTATAAGTACCTTACAGTTTTGTCGTGTGTTCTCAAAGTCCGACTTTACACCACCTGCATACGGTCTATCATGACCTATGCCAGCGTGGTGTTCGCGCACGTAAAGCCACACAGGATCCACAGGCTACAGACACTACAAAATCGTTTCATGCGCCGAGCTACGGGAGCACCGTGGTTCATACGAAACGTCGATCTCCACATCGACCTCGAACTGCCGACCATCAAGCAGTTTATGAAACGGTGCTCTCAGAGCTACTTTGACTCTGCCATGACACACCCCAACCAACTAGTGGTTGGGGCGGCTTCCTATAGACCCTCCAAAATCTCATCCATCCGACGTCCTCGACGAAGAGGACGACAATATCACACTCGCTCAACAAAGAGCCTACACGGCCCGCGAGGCCTTAACAAATAAATATCCGTGGTTCCGCCCTCGCCGTCGAGGTGCGAAACCGCGCCGCGCAAAAGTCACGACTAAAAACGTGGGCACGCCCACTTTGCCTCCAGCGACGCCCCAAGCCGAGGTCCGTTCCCCACAGGGAGAGCCCTTGGGCTATGTCGCTTAGCATACTTTTCTCCGGGTTGAGAGCCCTCAGCGCTCACCCATAGTCCGCGTCAAGCTGTCAAGGCCATCTGCGGCCAACAACTGTAAACAAACAAAAAAAAAAAAAAAACATCGTGTGTTCTCTTTTTCCTTGCCTTGTAACCGATTTTGTTCCCAAGATACAATCTGCTTTTTCGACCCATCACCTAAAACGTAAAAAGATTCTATATTATTCTTTATAGAGATCGCATGAAAGTAATTAAAAGAATTAGGTAGTAATAAATACTTACGAATCAAAACCGATCAGTCGCAGTATACGCTCAAGTTCGTATTGTCGTCTTTTACGCTGTGAGCGGAGAGCTCGAGCGACGTGACCCTGCTCCGTTGAGCGCCCAGGCGCGACTGGCTTACGAACAATTATGCCGTTCAATTTATAGTAATATTTAAAATTTAATTACGAGGGTGACTATTCGTATTTCAATTTGGTTTTTTTTTTACTGCTTCTACAATAGTCGAACAAATAGTGGATATTTTTTTAAATATTCCAAGGTTAGTATTATTCACAAAATTAAATGTTTTACAGTAGCCATTTTCGTCAAATTAATCTTAAGGAAATATTTTTTTTTTTAGTTTTAAAAGGTTGAAATCTTGAATTTCATTTTATACATACCCAAGAACAGTAATTTTCCTAACATCTACAATTTTTTTCGAGCTGCCACGACTTATCCTTTATTCGTACCTGAACTTTAAAACTCAGCGTTTTCGTAAAATCTCATTAACTTAAGTTCAAAATACCCTTGCCTTTTAATAAAATAGTTACAATATTGAGTTATAATTCTGTACAAGCACAATATAAAGATGTGTTTAATGTAGTGGTCATATAAATTTTTAGTAAGCTATTATGATGAACGAGTAACCAGTCCTCAAAAAACCACATTTTTGGGTTTACGGCCGCTTATTACCGATAACGCTCTTAAGTGCCACAGACTCATACATCATTCCAAACTAAATAAAGAATATGGTAATTTTATCATTTGAAAGCAACTTTCACTTCGAAGAATTTGTAAAGATTTTTATAGCTGTATTATTTTTCTAAAATAATAATTGTGCTTTATTCAGTATTCGTAGATTATATCGATAGAGCAGTGATTATTCTCGTCATCTTGTTTTTATTCATACAAGTATGTTGGGTTCGATTATTTTTTACCTACTGTATGTGGAGCATTTCTCACGTCAATCATGGCATTCATGTGACGTGCTACTATTTAATGCCAATATTCGAATTTAAGAATAAGCACGTTGAAATTGCAATGAGCAGGCCATATAGCTCGTAAAACCGACAACCGTTGTGGAAGAGACATCCTGCGAGCTAGGGATGTGAAAAATAATCAATTTTTGTAATAATCGATTATTTTTTTGTAATAATCGATTCTTTATTATTCGAAATTCGATCGAAATTAATCGATTATTTCACTGCCAAGTTTCCTAAAAAAAGGTCATCACGATACTGCGTGTAGTGTTTCATACTATATTAGAAAAATAAAGCACACTTTTCCTAAAAAAAAAGGTCATTATAATCCTGTTAGGAGGAAAAATCGATTATTTTATAATCGATTTTTTATTTTTAATAAAATAAATAATCAAAAAAACAAAAAATCGATTATTTTCCCTCCAAGTCACATCCCTACTGCGAGCCGCGACCTCAAATCGTACTACGCAGTGTAGGACGACCCCCTTACTACGTGGACTGAGGACATCTTGAGTCGCAGGGAGTAGTAAGATGTTAGTGGCAAAGGAACATTGCGATTGGCAACCTTTTTGGGTGGCCTATGTCCAACACTGGAAGTCTAGAAACTGATATATGAATGGATGAATTCATGTGTATGGAGTGACGGATATGGTGACGAATTAAATATATAATTTGTTACCACCTTTGTCTTCTTAAGAGATTATTTAGAAATATAACCACTTGACATTACTATAAAAGAAATTCAAAGTAAAACTATGCCAATCCTCAAATCAACTTGTTAGGCCGGTTGTCCTTCCACAGTGGAAGGAAAGTTGACCTAATACACCATGCTGGTCAGACATGCTGGTATAGGGTTTCAATTCGAGTTTGTCTTCTCTTGCATAAATGTTATGTGCATATTATATCCCATAGTCGTCTTTTACGACATCCACGGGCAAGATAGGGAGTGGTGAATTGTATTCTGACTCCGTCACCACACGGAACAAATTAATCTATATACATCAGACTATTGAGGTTCTCAGTTGAACTAATCCAACTCTTACCATTGAAACCCAAATTTTAAGTAACTCCTCTTCTCAACTGATATATGTATGCAAGAGAAGAAAACTCGAAATAAAACCTCACAATATTCGTACGTCAATATCCTTCTTGTGAAGGAGGCTCGTGCCCAACAGTGGGACGTATATGAATTGAGATGATGATGATGTCATTAATATCGTTTTAGGTGTCTTTCTGGTAACTTTCTGGTCGTACGATATTTCACAGGGATCGGTCTTAAGGCCGACTTTGAGAAGGGGACTCGAATGAAAGTGTTATTTAAATTTAGGGATCGTTAATGAAAAAGTCCTTTATGCCTTCCAAATGACTGGCCGTAGTTCACAAAACAAAAACCTTAAAAATGCGTAGTAAAAACAGAGAAAAAATTATCAAGAGCCGCTATTGCTAAACTGACCGTGTAATTAATATGATTATGTAAGGTTTATGCACCTCGCTATCCGACGATTACGTGTGCGTTATACATAAAGTGACCATACGTCCCGTTTCGAACGGGACAGTCCTGTTTTCAAGTGGTCTGTCCCATCGTCCCGAACTATACAAAAATCCGCCGTTTTACAAACAGAGCGTAATTGATCAATTTATTATACTGTCAGGGACGTTTTTTTTGTTTTCAGTCCATATTTATAATACGTAACTATTGCCGACTACGTGTTCTTGGTTTTTAGCGTTTAATTTCACTAGTTTAATTATTTTTGCAAGTGTCCCATTTTGATCAATCAATTGTTTAAGCATCCCGTTTTGAGTTCAGAAAAATATGGTCACCTCAGTTATATATGTTGTTTATATTAGCGTCTGGCTGTGCTTGGGGTATCGCACGCTGTTAATTTTCCATCACCATACTGCGATTATTCCATTGAATATTTTACATTTTCGCCTGAAATTTTTATGTGACTCGATAGATGTCGCCATCCCGATTTTCTTTATAGCACTTTTTAGTTCGATTATCTACAATGGCGTGTGTTTAATTTATTTAAACTGTATTTTATTTAATTTGTGTTTTGTTATCATCTTTTTGTCGTTTTTTGAATTGCCTCGCATTGTATACGACTTAAAGTCACTCAGCGTGCTATGCTCGGGATTACTCTGCTAGTTGGAATCCGAAATACAAAAATCTGCAGAAGAACGGGTGTAACCGACATAGCACGAAGAATTAGCACGCTGAAGTGGCAATGGGCAGGCCACATCGCTCGACGAACCGACAACCGCTGGGTGATGAAAGGTTTTCGTGTGACGACAACGTATCGGATAACGCACTGTAGGACGCCCCCTCCACTAGGTGGACCGATAATCTGGTGAAAGTTGCTGGGCGTCGTTGGATACAGGCGGCATAGGACCGCACTCTGTGGCGTAACATGAGGGAGGCCTACGTCTAGCAGTGGACGGCGATAGGCTGAAACTAACGAACGATATATGACTGCGGCTTAGTGATGTAGGTACCTGGCATCCTAGTGTCACTTGATTCTCACGTAGGACTAGGGTTGCCACCCGTACTTTATTATAAAGTATTGTACGTTATTTCGAGTAATTGTACTTTATATTTTATGTGAATAATAAAGTACGCGAAAATACTTTATTTCGCGTGGGTTGATTTATCTCGGATTAATTTTAAAATTAAATTTAGTGTCGTTCAATCTCTTAAAAATATATTTATTTACTCTAAAATACAGGATGTCTCAGGTTATGGATAATATAGGGTTATGGCCTGTATATATAGGGTACACCGATGCTGTTTAGCAGTGATAATTATTTATTGAAGTTATCTAAATATAATTAAAAATATCTTTTAAAGTAAAACATGTAGCAAACCGTACCATATTTGGACGTAATGTCCTTTATTTTTTCTCTTTTTTTAAGCAATGTACTTTATTCACGCAAATAAAAGGTGGCAACCCTACGCAGGACACATCTTTGCGTAATTTACAAATCATTGTTTTCAGTCTTGGATATAATTTGTGTTTGTTTTTTATTAAATTCACTGCGATACATGTTTTTTCTTATAGTCATTCATCACAAGTCATTCCAAGTCTTTTTAATTAAAAGTTTTGATTACAAATCTTAATTTTTTAAATAACACTGGACTTGGTAAATAACCCTTGTATTGCGAGGAACTACAAACATACATTTTACGGACAGAATTTAAACCTAGTATCAACAATTTGTGAATCGCATAAACTTTCTTTTGCGTGGGAATCGAATCCACGAGAGTTAGCACGCCATGTGAATCTACTACACCATCTGTGCACTTCATTCGAATCGATTTCTTTGTGCAGAGTATTGTCTTTAAAATATATGGCTGTACATAAATTCAAATATGTATTCGTGTTAAAAAACAAACAAAATTTAGTTTAACTTTTGTCATAGGTCTGGAAGCGGCCCTCGTGTTCGTGGAAAATTGCGGTTATGCTGGGAAGACGACCGGTGAGGTCATGTCAGGCATTGTCGCCAAGTGCATCGCAGCCCCCAAGACAAAGACAAAGGATCTTGCCTTACAGGTATGTGTCCACGATTTATTAAGAGCCATGAGTCTTCTTTACTGGATTTTCTGCTGACTACACACCAGCACGGATATCAGGTAGTGGTTGAAGCCCCTCTTGGATCTTCTGACCACTGCTTGGTTCGTAACATCCTTGCTCTCCAAGATAATGGAGAAAGTTATAAATTTTACTATAAATTACTTACGCTTTTACTATAAATTTTGGCTACAGTGCGGTAAACCTACCTTTGGAACAGTATTCAAAAATATGTGTGAATCGAGAAAAAATTTTAAATCTAAATTAAAATGGTGCCAATCCCATCAAAATCAAATAAAAATGGATATACTAGCCAAACACCATTCCAATAAAGATTTCGGTAAATTCTGGAAATCTACCAATAAACTAGGTTACAAGCCGAGTCTGCCCGCGAGTGTGGCGGGTGTGCATGACCATGGTCATATTGCTGATTTATTTCGCAAGCACTTTACAGTGCAATCACCTCTAACACGTAAGTCGCCGTTGCCTGGGTTCGATCCTGAGACCGTATGCCACGAGCAACTAGTAACATTTTCCGTGGAACAGGTTACGGATATTATTAATAGCATGGTGAGAGGGAAGTCTCCTGGGCACGATGGTCTCAGTATCGAGCACTTGCAGTACGCTGGTAATCATTTACCACGAATATTATGTATGTTTTTCAATTTGTGCTTAAGACATTCTTATATACCTGAAAAAGTAATGCGTACTATCGTTGTACCGGTTATTAAAAATAAGACTGGTGACTCGTCTGCACTATCGAACTATAGGCCTATTTCTTTAGCAACTGTAATAGCTAAAGTACTGGACAGTCTGCTTGCGCGCATACTCGATAAGCATCTATTCATTCATGACGCGCAGTTTGGTTTTCGACCCGGTCTTTTCACAGACAGCGCCATATTTTGCCTTAAGCAGACTGTGCAGTATTACACGCTTAGGAAAACTCCAGTGTACGCCTGTTATCTAGATCTGTCAAAAGCGTTTGATCTGGTGTCATACGATATTATGTGGGATAAACTACGACGGAATACATGTATACCCTACGAGGTGACATCATTATTTAAACATTGGTACGATAATCAATTAAATCGAGTTAAGTGGGCTGATACATATTCGGCAGAGTATAGGTTGGAGTGCGGGGTGAGGCAGGGGGGCTTAACCTCGCCAGCGCTCTTTAACCTGTACATGAACGGTCTGATTGAGAAGCTCAGCAGTACCGGCGTTGGGTGTCACATTGGTGGTATATGTACTAATAATATAAGCTATGCTGATGACATGGTGCTGCTGAGCCCATCAATCAGGGCCCTGAGAAGGTTAGTCAGCATATGTGAATCCTATGCTGAGGCTCACGGGCTCAAGTATAACGCATCTAAGAGCGAGCTTATGATATTTAAAGCGGGCCGTAAATGTTATGCTACTGCACCACCTGTCAAGCTATGTGGTACACCCATAAATAGAGTTAGTAAATTTAAGTACTTGGGTCACTGGGTGTCGGAGGATTTAAAGGATAACGTAGATATGGAGCGGGAACGCAGGTCGCTGGCTGTTCGATGTGGAATGTTGGCCCGCAGGTTTGCACACTGTTCTATTCCGGTAAAGGTCACACTTTTCAAAGCCTACTGCCAAAGTTTTTATACGTGCAGTTTGTGGGTGAACTTTACCCAGAAGGCATACAGTGACCTGCGTATCCAATACAACAACACGTTCCGGGTGTTACTGGGGCTGTCGCGTTTTTGTAGCGCGTCCGGCATGTTTGCTGAAGCAAATGTCCTTTTCCGCCATTATGCGTAAGAGGAGCGCCTCACTATTACACCGTATACGCGCCAGCCCCAATAACATAATAAAGTGTTTAACTGATTGGTGGGAAGCTCCAGTGTTGAGGCGTTGTATACGACTGCATGCAGTTAAATAAACGCCGTTGGGATTGGGTGGTCCATCACTCTTAATTTTGTCTTAATTTGCGAAGGAAATTATTATTGTTTAATTTATTAAAGTCTAGCATTATAGTTAATTGACTGCACAGATGGCGTAGTGGTTAAGATAGCGACCTACAGTGCCAGTGTCGGGGGTTCGTATCCCACGCGGGATAGCACTTTGTGCGATCCACAAATTGTTGTTCTGAGTCTGGATGTAATTTGTGTTCGTTAATTATATGTTTGTAAAGTCCCCCAGTATACAAGGATTATTTCCTTAGTGCAGGGTGTTGTCTTTAAGTAAATAAGTAAATAATTAAATTTAATACAATGTAATTCATTTATTTTGATGTGATTTAATGTGTTTTGTTATGATTTAATTTAATGATTTAATATGTCACTAACACTAGTTTTTAAGTTATTTAATGGTACTAACAAAATATGGAATTTAAAAATTCTGAAATAAATGAATATTATTATTATTATTATAAACCGCCAGCTTCTGCAGTACCTTGAGGATCGCCAGCTTATCAGTGATCGCCAATACGGCTTTCGTCATGGTCGGTCGGCTGGTGATCTTGTGTACCTTACACACCGTTGGGCAGAGGCCTTGGAGGGCAAGGGTGAGGCGCTGGCGTTCAGCCTAGATATCGCAAAGGCGTTCGATAGGGTCTGGCACAAGGCACTTCTATCGAAGCTACCATCATACGGAATCCCCGAGGGACTCTGTAATGGATCGCCAGCTTTTTGGATGGTCGGAGTATAAAAGTCGTCGTAGATGGCTCCTGCTCCGATACCATGACCATTAATGCTGCTGTACCACAAGGCTCGGTGCTTTCCCCGACGTTGTTTATCCTGCATATCAATGACATGCTCTCTATCGAGAGTATGCGTTGCTATGCGGATGACAGCACGGGTGATGAGCGGTACACTGAGCAACAGAATATCCCTCGGAGTACTCAGGAAAGAAGGGTTCAACTTTGGTCTGAAGTCGAGCGCTCTCTGGGGCGGGCCTCGGAATGGGGTGAACGGAACCTAGTCCAGTTCAACCCCACAAAGACACAAGTTTGCGCGTTCACTGCAAAGAAGGACCCGTTTGTCATGGCGCCACAGTTCCAAGGAGTAACTCTCCCAATTTCTGAGAGTATTGGGATTCTCGGCGTCAAAATATGGAGCAAAGTCCAGTTTGGGAGTCATTTGGAGGACAAAGCCAAATTGGCAAGCAAAAAGTTGGGTGTCCTGCACAGAGCCAGGCGGTACTTCACACCGAGACAGCGTCTTGTGCTATACAAAGCACAAGTTCGTCCTCATGCGGAGTACTGCTCACATCTCTGGGCAGGTGCGCCCAAATATCAGCTAGACCCACTTGACTTCCTGCAAAGACGGGCTGTTCGAATCGTGGGGGATCCCAATCTTACGGACAGATTGGAGTCGCTGGAGCAGCGGAGAGACTTTGGGTCACTCTGTGTACTCTACCGACTCTTTCACGGGGAGAGCTCCGACGAACTGTTTGACTTGGTACCACCGTCACCATTCTACCAACGTACCACTCGACATCGTAGCAGGGTTCATCCATTTCACCTGGAAACGTTATGGTCTTCAACTGTACGTTTCCAGCGATCATTTCTCCCACGTACGTGCAAGCTCTGGAATGAACTACCTGCTGCTGTGTTTCCCGAGCGCTATGACATGTCCTTCTTTAAACGAGGTTTAAGAAGAGTATTTCCTTCACGGTAGGCAGCGGCCTAGCTGTGCCCCTGGTATTTCAAAGGTCCATGTGCAGCAGTTTCACTTACCATCAGGTGTGCTGCTTGCTCGTTTGCCACCGTTGGCAATCAAAAAAAAAAAAAAAAACTTCCTAGCAACCCGCCCTCGCTTCGCTTCGGTTTTAGTCGTTTTACCCGCATAGTTCCCGTTCCCATGGGAATACCGGGATGAAATATAGCCCAGGTTACTTCCTGATATTATAGCTTTCCATTGGTGAAGGAATTTTTGAAATCGGTCTAGCCGTTTTGAAGATTACCCGGCACAATCAGACAGACAGACAAAAATTTTTTAATCTGTATTTTAGGCATAGGTGTCGTGCAAATAACTGCGTGAGCATGAAAAAAGCTTATTATTTTGACATTACAAACAGACACTCCAATTTTATTTATTGGTATAGATTTAGAATTAATCATTATAAGCAAGTTCTCAGTTCGTTAAATATACAAATCACCACCATATTTCGTGCTCGTGAGTGTCTTAAAATACGGGTAAGGGATTAAGTTAATTAACCACATTATATATCCCTTAGTCGGCGGTCTAATGATACGGTTTTGACCGTATAATGGTATGGGGTGGTAAATTATATTCTTATTCTGTCACCATATGAACAGTAGATAAAGTGTATGAATATTAAGTAACAATCATCAGCATTTCAGCTCATACACGTCCCACTGTTGGGCTCCAGCCTCCCCCCTAATAGGAGGGAAATTGACCTTACTATACCATGCTGGTCAGACAGGTTGGTATATGATTTAATTTCTAGTTTTCCTTCTCTTGCATAGTTGTTATATGCGTATGATATCCCTTAGTCGTCTTTTATGACATCCACAGACAAGATAAGGAGTGGGGAACTGTATTCTTACTCCGTCACCACACGGAAAATAACAATATATACCCTCTTTCTCAAATAATTACGAACGATTTTCCCTGAATATATGTCATTAAGGAGAGGATCTTCTCGTCCAACATACCTCAGTGTCTGAAAACACAGGTCTACAACCAGTGTGTGTTACCAGTGATGACTTACGGCACGGAAACATGGTCCCTAAATATAGGCCTCATATCAAGGCTCAAAGTCGCTCAGCGTGCTCTGCGAGATAGAATCCGGAATACGGAAATCCAAAAGAATTAGCACGCTGAAGTGCCACATCGCTCGAAGAACCGACGGCCGCTGGGGAAGAAAGGTTCTCGAGTGGCGACCACGTATCGGACGATACAGTGTAGGACGCCCCCCCCCCCCCCCCCACTAGGTGGACCGATGACCTAGTGAAAGTTGCTGGGCGTCGTTGGATGCAGGCGGCACAGGACCGCACATTGTGGCGCAACATGAGGGAGGCCTACGTCCAGCAGTGGATGGCAATAGGCTGAAATGATGATGATGATGATATGTCATTAAACACTCTTGCCAGTGTGGTGACGGAGTAAGTATTCACCACCATCTTGTCTGTGGATGTACAAGACGACTATGGTATATAATATGCATATAACGTTTATGCTCGAGATGGAAAACTCGAAATGATATCCTATACCAACACGTTCGACCAGCGAAGTATAGTAGTTTAATTTTATTTCTGTTGTGGAGTAGGCTCGAGCCCAGCAGTAATGATGATCCATCCAAAATCCATCGCTTCATTAGCATATCTGCACCCACTGTTGAACTTGCCCCTCTCACGTTCTTTGCATGGAGGGAAAGTGCTATAATCGTGACTATAGGAAGGTTAGGTTAGGATACGTGATTGTGGTTTATGAGGATATTATAACCACAAGGGAGTACCTAATCACCTAATGATCTTTTTTTTTGACAGATACAGCCTTTTTTTCGTAGACTGTGGTCTGGCCATACCCCGCTCAATCTGTCTTGGGCGAGGGATGAGCGGCGTGCGATAACCTACCGTATTCTCTCCCTAGAGCCATTGGGCCGACCACTGTTACCAATTCCTTGACATCCGTGGCCGACTCGGCAGTCAACCCTTTTGGGTACCCTATCAACGCCCCGGAAACAGTGCAATGTTGCGTCGCCCTTACGTGGTCGGCTTCACTGTGGGTGGCGGATTAATCCTCGGTCCATCTTCCCGTGACAGATACAACATGCCCGTATTGTCCTGGGCGACGAAAGGGTGGCATCCATAACACCGACTCCATAACACGCCGTATTATCTCCCCAATGGCTAAATAGAAGTTCACCTTCTGGCGATACCTCAGCTAGTGTTTACGCTACCAAGAAAGTAAAAGGTTTTTAAGTTATGTGACCTGACGCCTGTTTGACGTTCATTTCTGTTTGTCTATCTACAACCGCGGACCGGTCCGTCCGGGGTACCATAGTACCATATTGAGCAGAAAATCGACGTCTGAGTAGTAGCAATTTGTTACTACGCTTCGTTCGGTGACCGAGAGAGCCGGCAACACAACTTTCTGAGATTGTTTGCGTGTGATGGGTTTTGATGATGCCTTTAGTATCACCGAACCTCATTGCACACATTCACACTCCCTCCACTTTCTTCACGGTAGGCAGCGGCCTAACAAAGGTCCATGAGCGACAGCAATACTTACCATCGGGTGTACTGTAACTTCGTTTGCCAGCGTCATCATCATCTTGCTCTTATCCCAATTACTTGGGGTCGACGCAATATGTCATCTGTTTTGACATATTGCAAAAAGTTTCGGCAATGACTTTTATGACCGACCGCCTGCCTGACGTCAACCCTCCTTGGGAATGTAATCGTTGACCCAAATGGTACTAGATGGAGTTGGTCCGGGTCAATCTAGGGCTCTTAGTCGTCTTTTACGACACCCACGAGCAAAGCAAGGGTTGGTAGTATTCGAAGCCGCTACCACACAGCACAACAGCGTATACAATGAAAAAAAAATCATCAAAATCTAATCGTTGACCCAATTAGGAGTTGTTAGTTACTAGTATTACTACAACTTGACGTAAAGGATACTATAAAAATACGTTATTACTTTTAAATTAACGACGAAGTCAGATGATACTTGATGTTTAATTGGTACATTTGCTTGTCTTCGCATTAATTACAAACGTTGCGAAATCATTTAAAATTTTTCAAGGTTGTCTTGTTAATTTATAATTAATTACACAATAATTATATTATTATGATAATTATAAAAAAAAACGTGTTGATGTAATATCAATCTAGATCAAGCTAACATAATTGTAATTTGAAATAATTATTTCAATATAACTGTTTTATTTTTATAACATCCTGCATTAAGGAGCTAATATTTGTATTGCGGGAGGACTTTACGAACATAAAATAGCGTAACTTTGTTATGCCAAATGCATTACATAGATAAATCATATCTTGAGAATTAAAATGATTGAAATAATATAAAGAATGCAATAAGAAGTGCCTATTTTTACCACAACCCTGTCCTAATTCTTTTTTATTGCCAATGATGGCAAACGAGCAAGCACCACACGTGATAGTAAATGATACTGCCGCACATGGACCTTTGCAATACCAGGGGCACAGCTAGGCCGTTGCCTACCGTGAAGAAAGTGTTCTTCTTAAACCTCGTTTAAAGAAGGACATGTCATAGCGCTCGGGCAACACGGCAGCAGGTAGTTCATTCCAGAATCTGCACGTACGTGGGAGAAATGATCGCTGGAAACGTACAGTAGAAGACCATAACGTTTCCAGGTGAAATGAATGAACCCTGCTGCGGTGTCAAGTGATACGATGGTAAAACCGTGTCGGTATTACAAGTCAAACAGTTCCTCAGCAATAGTATCTGATACACTTGCATACATAAGTGATACATAATCATCGCTATATATTACAAAACAAAGTCCTCCTCGTGTCTGTTTTTTCGTAATTAACTCAAAAACTACTGCACGCCTTTGTATGGGGCTTACACCAATAGATAGTGATTCTTGACGAAGGTTTGAGTATATAATTTGTTAAGTTTTTGTAGACATCGGCTCAAATATAACAATATTTGTTGGGATTGTCAGAAAAAAAATTTAGCCACCTGGAAGCTTTCAACTAAAACGCTCCCTAAACCCTTTGCGATATAGTAACGTAGGTTCAAAACCCCACGACATAGGCAATGTAGGTCGGTATCGTAACCGCTATCTGTATAGTTTATGTATGTACGAGTAAGTCGTGAAAGCCTGTCAATAAGCAAGTCTCTTTTATATCGAGCTCATAGCGAGGTGATATTTTATCTTACATCAATATTCTATATTTTCTTTCATTTCTACAATTATTTTTCTTTCCGATACAGATAACTTTAATGTACATAGAAATAGAGAAACATGAGATGGTTGAAGAGGAATTACTCAAAGGCATGGAGCAGAAGAATCCTAAAGTGGTGGCGGCGTGTACGACCACTCTCAATACGGCGCTGAAGCAGTTTGGCAACAAGGTCATCGCCATCAAACCCATGGTGAAGAAGATACCGATACTTCTATCCGACAGAGACAAAGGTGTCAGAGATGAGATGAAGGCGCTCGTCGTTGAAATGCACAGGTAGGTAACAACGTCCCACTGCTGGGCTCGAGCCTACTCTATATTAGGAGGGAAATTAACCTACTAAATGACGCTGGGCAGGTGGGTTGGTATAGGGTTTTATTGCCAGTTTTTTCTTCTCTTGCATAGTTGTTATATGCATAAGATATCCGTTAGTCGTCTTTTACGACACCCATAAGAGAGGGGGTGGTGAATTGTATTCTTACTCTGTCACCACACGGATACAATAATAGAGCATGGTCGACTAAAAATCAGTAAATATTTGCAGTAAGTATATTTTAAACTTTGCCTAACAGTCTCATTTATTTCAGCTCATATTGGTCACACTGCTGGGTTCGAGCCTCCTCCACAATAGGAGGGAAATTGTCTTACCATGCTTGTCAGAAGTGTTAGTTAGGGTTTTATTTTGAGTTATCCTCTCTTGCGTATAAGTTATATGCGGTATAAGTTATATGCGTATTTACCCCTCAGTCGTCTTTTACGACACTCACGGGCAATAGAGGAGTTGATGAATTGTATTCTTACTCCGTCACCACATAGGAAACGTAGCAGTCTACCCGCAGTTTATTCCTAACGGCGCACAATTCTGTAAATTGTGTAATTAATAACCGAAAGAGAAAATCCAAAACAATTTTTCTCGTATATAAAATTGTCGTGACTGTCAAGCCAAGACCGACGGCCTATCGTGCTCTCTAAACCATAAGTCGTCGGGTCTTTGCTTTTATGTATCTATGACTGTCGATATGGGGGGTTATTGGAAATTCCGTCTGAGAAATATAGAAATCCGTCTAGAAAATAGACGCTAATATTTATTGGAATAAATAAAGGTTTTTCAGCCTATATTTGGCACTGTTGGGAAACTGTAAGTGGAGGAGGCTCCACCTCCAGTTTACCTTCTTTTGCGTCGATGTTATCTGCATATCATATCCTTTTGTGAGCTTTACATGAACCATGGCCAAGAAAAGGGGTGTTGAATTGTGTTATTACTCTGTCGCCACATAAAAAGGTTATGTTTTTATTTTAATTTTTAATCACTTTTTTATTATTACTAAACAAAATTACCTAAATGCTATTTGGGTATACATTTCTTGATATTTATACTATTTTTCGTGAAGATGGATAGGCGCTGCTATAGAACCTCACATAGCGTCCCTGCAGGCTGTGGTCCAACAAGAGTTGAGGGAGTCGTTCAGCGGCCAAGGTGGTGCACAGCCGACCCGTTATTTGCGATCACAGCAGAACAGAATCAGAGATACACCCGCCACAGACTGCGCTGATGGTAGGTATATCTATCATCATCATCTTTTAAGCTCATATACGTCCCACTGATGGGGTTGAGCCAGGGAAATTGACCTACTGTACCACGCTGGTCAGTCGAGTTAGTACAAGGTTTTATTTCGAATTTTACTTCTCTTGCATAGATGTTATTTGCATATTATATCTCTTAGTTATCTCTTACGACACCCTCGGGCGACAAATGCGGTGGTGCATTGCATTCTTACTCCGTCACCACATGACAAATCACCACATACTTTCTTTTGCGTCAATGCTTGTCTGCTTATTGTTCTTAATTGGTTTTTACGACACCCATATAAAAAATAGGTGGTGGTGAATTGTATTCTTACTCTGTCCATCCATCCATCCATCAGCCTACAGACGTCCACTGCTGGACATAAGCCTCCCCACGAGAATGCCACTCGGAACGGACCTGCGCCACTTGCATCCAACGGTTCCCTGCGATTTTGAGAATGTCGTCAGTTCACCTAATGGGGGGTCGTCTTACACAGCGCTATCCGATTCTTGGTCGCTACTCAAGAACCTTTCTTCCTCAACGGTTGTCGGTTCGACGAGCGATGTGGCCTGCCCATTGCCATTACAACGTGCTAATTTTGCGGGCTATGTCGGTTACACCCGTCCTTCTACGGATTTCCGTGTTCTGGATTTTATCACGTAGAGAAATACCGAGCATAGCCCTCTTCTTTCCCCTTTTGGACGTGTGGATGGCTTTCGAGATGTCCTCGTATAAGGCCTCCACAACATAGTCGGAGTATGTCGAGGTCGGCGCGTAAACCTGTATGACCTTCAGCGACTACCGTTTGGTAATTCTGAGTATAAGGTACGCTACCCTTGTCGACACACTCGATCCTCTCCACGTTGTTCACGAGAGACTTTCGAACGATGAACCCTACGCCGCCTTGGGATGGGTGATCCCCTCCCGGTAGAAGAGCAGATTGCCAGACTGGGGGATTATCGTGCTCTCTTCGCACTTCTGATAATCCTACAACGTCCCAACGGATTTTGTTCAATTCCTCTTCCAGGTCGATGACCCTCTCGTCGGTCCTAATTGTCCGAATATTGTGTGTTACCAGGGCCAAAGATCGATTTTTTTGGTAGCCGGTTCACGACCGGGGATTCTTAGCACCCCCTGCTCCGCCATCCATGGGCCCGCTACCAAAATGAGCCCGTGGAGCGGCGAAACTGCCGTGACTGGGGGCGGTCATTTTTATTGCATCCATTTTTATAGAGGGGGTGTAATGCTATATTCGCCACGCTTGGCCGACGGGTTGGCGATCGCAGTAGGTGTTGGTGTAAGAAGTTTTCCCAGGAGATAGCTGTTGCCCATTCTCCTGGTGAGGCCCTCAGCCGATTTTTACGACTCCCACGGGGAAGCAAGGGGTGACGACAATTGTATTCTATCCCGTCGCCACACGGGGAACTTACTCTGTCACCACAAAAAAATATATATTCTCTTTAATTAGGAAATAATGACGTCTTATTAAGGATCTTGTAATTTACCCACCCCGTGTTATGAAGGCCTATCATTATAAGAGGATATAATATAGATCATGCCATAAACTATATGTATAATATATTGTCCTGTGTGGGAATAGAATCCATGGTATTCTTGGTACTTAGACCTAGTAGTTTTTAGCATTTATATTTGCCTAAGAAGTCTGAAATTATCATCAGATTTCTTATCTCTAAATTCCCTGATACTTATCACACTGTTTGTAGGTGCAGTGGATGATGATGACGCCGAGACTGGAGGTGGAGACTCCGCCGATGTGGACCCCTACGATCTACTCGACCCGGTAGAGATTCTATCGAAGCTACCAAAAGACTTCTATGAGAAACTCGAAGCCAAGAAATGGCAGGAAAGGAAGGAGGCTCTCGATGCTTTAGAAGCGTTGTTGAAGACTGCCCCCAGACTTGAACCTGGCGATTATGCAGATTTAGTTAGGGCATTGAAGAAGGTATTGTATGAATTGTGTAATATACTTATTGATATATAAGATCCTTCCAGGTAATTATAGTGGCAATGCAGTGTTTTTGCCATATTTCTGCAGAACAAATTTAGGTTTGAGCAAAAAAGTTATTGAGTATTCTTCGCCATCATCATCACAGCTTGCATTACAAGTCGCACTGTTAGTTTCGAGCCTTCGCCACAATAGGAGAGAAAATTTACCTATTGCACCATGTTGGTCAGATGAGTTGGTACCGGATACAGTCTTCGATTACTAAAGGATTGATAGAGTCGATAGCTTGCGGATGAATAAAAATTAGGCTTGGCCATCGATTCCATGACATCGAACATGACAGATAAGTCAGTATCTTAGCTACACGCTATCTGTGCACTCAAATAAAATATATTATTATTTTGTTTTCAGGTGATATCAAAAGATGCGAACGTTATGCTTGTGGCTCTCGGCGGACGACTTTTAGGCATGGTGGCGAGTGGACTTCGAAACAAGTTCTCTCCGTACGCTACAGCGTGCATACAAGCGATACTGGAGAAGTTTAAAGAGAAGAAAACGAATGTAGTGGCTGCATTGAGAGAAGCGATCGATGCGATATATCCTTCTGTAAGTATTAATTTTAATGCGGGTGAATGGACCGCGGAATGCGGGTGACTGGACCAGGGAATGCGGGTGACTGGACCGGGGAATTAGTTCGTCACCTGCAGAGAGGCCGACCGCGCGAGTAAAGACCGACGTCAGTCAGTCAGTCGAGGAGAGGGTACTCACCTCGGGGGGTATTTCGTCGGAGCGACCACTGACGACAAGTCACCCTGCTCCGGTGGTCGGCTCAACGATGAAGGCGAGGTGTCACGGGTGGGTTACGGGTGTGCGTGCTTACGCCCCTCTGTCGCCCCGGACGGAGTGGAGCAAGGAGTGCGCCGATCGTAACCCAAAAAAAAAGAATTAATGTAAGTATTAGTATTAATGCTAAAGGAGATTGTTCAAATTAGGATTAAGAATTCAGTCATTTCAGTATTGGGCTCCTTAGCGTCGAAATATAACTAGCAAACTCAAGTTTGCGAGTCGTTTGGAGAGCAAAGCCAAATGTGCAAGCAAGAAGTATGGCGTTCTGAATAGAACCAAGCGGTATTTACTCCAAAACAACTTGTACAAAGCATAAGCTCCTCCACACGTGAACAGCTGCTAGTGAATACTGTCTCGACTCCTCTCGGGATTGATTTCCGTCTCTAGTTCTTAAACCAATTGGCTAGGGCGGTAATCGCCGTTTGGAGAATCTTGGTTACGATTGTCGGGGATCTACCTCCACAAAAAAGTGCGGTGTCATCAGAGTAAAGCGCTTTATGGACATGGACTCGTTGAATTTGGGGAGATCACTAGTATATTGCGTGAAAAGGGCAGAGGACTGACCATTGAGGGACACCGACCTTGATAGGGCGGGAGGTCGACAAGTGAGGCCTTCATACCATACTTTGTGGAACGCTTACGCTACGTCTAGGAATTACACCCGTAAATCTGTACATAATGAAATGACTACTTGTGCATTCTACCAATCGGTGAATTTGTGGTTGTGTCCAAAGCTGAACTCTAGACACGGCCATCTAGTTCACATAGCTCGCAATCTTGTTAAACATATTTGAAACTACCGTCATCTTAGAATAAAATACAAACTTCCTTAGTATAAATTTCAAGATATAATTATGTAGAATATTTTCGAGATTGACACAATGAATAGGATCATGATAAAATATCAATATTATTATTTAAAAATATCGATACTTATTATTGATATTTTTAGGATGATATGTCGATGGTTCGATTCTAAAAAGTAAGTATTCGAAGGTCGATATGTATTTGAATAAGTTTGTTGTATTATCTTTTCTTGTAAAGTAATTATTCTACAAAATCACCGTAAAGTTAATCGATAAGGAAAAAAATAGATATTTTTTTTCGATATATGGAACTCTGATATTGATATATGTAATTAAAGCCTTACTATTAAACAATGCTCTTTCTATTAGGCGAACTTGGAAGCGATTATGGAGGACATGCTGGCTGCCTTCGAGAATAAGAATCCTTCTATAAAGGCGGAGAGTTCGCTGTTTTTAGCTCGCGCACTTTGCCACACACAACCGGCCGCATTCAATAAGAAACTTATCAAAGCCTACGTCGCCGGTCTATTGAAACTTATTGAGAGTGCTGGTGAGTTGATAATAACAACAATGTTTATTTCACCCTAGAGATCTCTATACCTTGTTAGCTAATGGGCTTCGAAATGATCTGTCAAATGACCTATGAAATTAGTATAATCTGTCCTCCGAGTGATAGGCGCGGGTCTCCCCTGTTGTAGGAGTAAATTTAACCTACTATAGCATATGGTCAGACATATTGGCATAGAATTTTATTCCGAGATTTCTCTTGTATCAATGATATATCTGCATATTGTATCCCTTAGTTGTCTTTTATGACACTCATGGACAAGAGGATTGGTGAATTGTATTTCTATTCCGCACCACACAGAAAATTGTACTAATGTTTAAATAAATATATGTATGCTAATTAAACATTTGAGCCACATGTGAAGTTATACCAATCTGATTGAGAGCAGTGGTAGGACAAAGCCCAAAATCCACCTCTAAGACAATATCTGCGCACCACTGTGGATAAATATTTTCCCGCATTTAGAAATCTTTGTCCCTCTTTAGTCATTGTCATAACAGCTCATGTACGTCCCACTGCTGGGCTTGAGCCTCCTCCACAATAAGAGAGAAGTTGACCTACTCTACTAAGTTGGTCATACATGTTGGTACTTGGTAGGGCTTCATTTTCAGTAGTTCATCTCTTGCATAGATATTATATGCATATTTGATCACTCATTCGTCTTTTACGACACCCACAGGCGAGATAGAGGGTGGTGAATTGTATGTATTCTTTTTGTCACCACTCAGATGATGATAATCGGCGACATTATTGTATTGACTGATATGAGTTTAATGTTTATTTTAGATCCTGCAGTACGTGACGCAGCAGCCGAAGCCTTGGGTACTGCCACTAAGCTAGTCGGAGAGAAGAATATCGCGCCACACATTGGCAAAATAGACAATTTGAAGGAACAGAAAATAAAGGAATTTGCTGATAAGGTAAACAAATACTTATGAATACCGTTCTTCTATTTCAAAATAAACCTTAACTTATTACATTGTTAGTGCGGACATTCCGCTCGAAAGGGTATCCTGCCGAGCTGGCCACGGACGACAAGACATTCGGTACCGGTGGTCGGCCCAATGGCGAAGGGCAGGGAATACGGCGGGTTACAGGGTTGCGGTCCGCCCTTCCGTCACCTCGGACGGAACAGCCGCCGTGTGGGTTGACCATAGGCAACTCAAGAAAAATTGGGTACATTTCTCTAGTAAAATTGCAGCATTGAAATTGTATTGAATTGGTACAAAACCAATTATTAAGAGTTTTCAGTTTCAGGGCTTTGTAATTTCTACTAAATTTTCCAGGTGGATGAGCTGGAGTGATGGCTGCTCTAGTGGTTTTGTGTTATGTTTTAATTATATTATGTCGTAGTTCGAATGCTCATAAAAGCTAGTGGAGATTTATAGCTAGGTAGCTGGGTTGCTATCCGTGTGGTGACGGAGTAAGAATACAATTCACCACCCCCTATCTTACCCGTGGGTGATCGTACGAGACGACTAAGGGATATAAAACGCATATAACATCTATGCGAGAGAAGGAAAACTCGAAATAAAACCCTATACCAACACGTCTGACCAGCGTGGTATAGTAGGTCAATTACCCTTCCATTATAGAGGAGGCCCGAGCCCAACAGTGGGACGTATATGGGCTGAGATGATGATGATGATGAGATGAAGGCTGAGTTTCTTGTCGAGTTTTCTGTGTGGTCACGTTCTTATCCAGTGGTAGTATGAAAAAAATAAGGTAAAATGTAAAGTTTTCAAGATAAAATGTAAAAATTGACAATATGTGGGACACTTGCAGGGTTTATGCACAATAAAAAATTTGAAGATAATGCGACGGGTCGCATTAAGTGTTTATATGCCCACATCAAGTGTAGGCTGTGATAGTTAGTGCATTTAATAAAAATCCATATAAGTTCATGCTATAAACTTGAATTAAGATTGAAAATAAATAAAAACAGCGGCACTTGGTAGAAAAGAAATAAAACTGTTTTTAATTAGTTTTAGGTTTATATCGCGCTTGTATTTGATTTTTCAGTGCCCAACTTTTCGAACACTTGACAGCGTTCACGGTCACGGGCAAGCTGAACGCTGTAAAGTGTTCGTAACGTCGGGCAATCAGAAACCAAATATAAACAGGATAAAATCGGTAGAAATAGTTTTATTTACAACTAGCAACCCGCCCGCGCTTCGCTTTGGTTTCAGTCGCTTAAACCCGCGTAGTTCCCGTTCCTGTGGTAATACCGGGATAAAATATAGCCTATGTTACTCCCTGATATTACAGCTTTCCACTGGTGAAAGAATTTTTGAAATCGGTTCGGTGGTTTAAGCGTGAAAGCGTTACAAACAAACAAACATCCTTACTTTCGCATTTATAATATTAGTATGGATGTGTTATGCTCACGTAAATATCAGAAATTATTGGTCGAAGTTGAATTATATTCGTTTGTATTCTCTAGGCGGTAATTCAAGTCAAAATAGCAGCTCCAAAGAAGGAAGGTAAAGCAAGCAAACCTGCAGCAGCAGCATCAGGGAAAGGCGATGGTAAAGCCGGCTCCACAGCACCGAAACCCGTCAAGCGTATTGGTTCAGGTGAGTTAAGAATAAGTTATATTATTTTGTACTATGTCGTAATGAGTTATATTCATCTGGGCTCATATATGTCCCACCACTGGGCTCGAGCCTTCTCCACAATAGGAGGGTAATCAATTTACTCCATACCATGCTGGTCAGATAGGTTGTTATGGGGTATTATTTCGAGTTTTCCTTCTCTTGCATAGATATTATCCGCCTATTAGCTTTTAATTATCTTTTACAACAGCCACAGATAAAAGAGGGGGTGGTAAATTGTATTATAACTCTTTTACCACACGGAAAACAGCCCTGTTCTATGCTTTTAGTAATGTTTTACGATCCCAGAGCAACATAAGTATTAATACTATTCATAGCTCGTAGCTACCACACATCTCTGGATATGTATATGTAAGACCATTTTTCTTCTTTTTTTAAAAGACGAATGCTTGCACTAAGGTAATTATCCGTACATTGCGAGGAACTTTACAAACATGTAAATTAACGGACACAATACATCCAGACTCAGAGTAGAGATTTGTGGATCGCACAAAGTGTTGTCCTGCGTGGGATTCAAACCCTGTGCAGTCATAAAATAAGTATAGTTTATTTTATCCCAAATTATTATATCATTGGGTTCGTTCATATACAGCAAAACCCGCGGCTGGTAAAAAGGCACCTCCTCGAAAAACTCAGCTGAGTCCACCACGTGAGCAGGAACTGTCACAGGAGGAGGTCGATTCTAGAGCTGAAATGCTCTTTGCAGCTGATGTTATTTCTGGTAAGTTTTATTTTAACTAATCATTTCAGATAGTGACTATAATTAGTATTGCAATTATTTCCATAATTAGGGATTAACATTTTTCTTAGAAAAGTCAACATTCCATATATATCGCAGCTTATAAATGTCCCACTGCTGGGCTTGAACCTCCTCCCCAATAGGAGGGAATTTGACCTACTATACCATGCTGGTCAAAGGTGTTAAAGGGTTTTATTTCGTTTGTTTTCTTTTGTACAGATGTTATAGGCATATCTCTTAGTCGTTTTTTACAACATCCACGGGCAAGAGAGGAAGCGGTGAATTGCATTCTTACTCTGTCAACATACCGAAACCTCCCCCATACTAAAGCATAAATCCTTGTATCGCAAGGGGCGATTGGCAAATACAAATTAAAAACAATCATTTATAGATCAGCCTAGGGATCGTACACATGACATCAGGCACGAGAGCTCCGTAGTTAAACCACTCCACCATCTGTAATTATTCCATATCGTCTTGTCATAGAAATATTATTTCATCACATATACAGGTCTCGGAGACAGCAATTGGAAGAATCGTCTGCTAGCTGTACAAAGTTATTATTCTACAGTCCAAGGTTTGTCAAACAGTGATGCGACCTCGCAAGTGCTATACCGCATACTGAACAAGAAACCCGGACTGAAGGATACTAATGTGCAAGTATTGAAAGCGAGGTTAGAAGCGTGCAAATATATCACTGAGAACTTCCCCGTTTCAACGTGAGTATTATTCTTTATAAATTACTGAAGTTTTGTGTTAGTAGATAGTAGATTTTTATTCTGCGAAACATAATCCGAATTACAGAAATCTGCTAAAGAACGAGTGTATCTGACATAGCACGAAGAATTAGCATGCTAAAGTGGTAATGGGTAGACGACATCGTTCAATGAATCGACAACCGCTACAGGTTCGCAAGTGGCGATCACCTGTTGGGCGATTAAGTCTAGAATGCTCTTCACCATCTGGACTGACGACCTGGTGAAAGTGGTCGTCGTCGGATGTGTACGGCACAAGACCGCAATTTGTGGGGAAACATGTATTCATTATTAGCAAACACCAAATATTTTAAAATAATACCCATGCATAGCAATGCGCCTTCTTCTAAATTTGTTATTTAGCACAATGCATCGATTTTTCAGTAATGTCGAACCTTGCTTATGTAATGCCTAACCTTTCGGAAAGGGACGAGTTCTAGACATGTCAGTCTCGTGAGTTCACATTGGAGATTAAACGAGGACATAGAGGAATTCTACAAGTACAGGATTCGTCTGGGTCACTAACTCCTCTGTCTCGAAGCCGAAGCTGTTAAGGCCTGTGAATGACGGGTTTATTTATTGCAATCTACGACGCCGCCCGGCTCCGTCCGGGGCGTACCCTCTCCTCTCGACGTCCCTTTCCCTTTACCACGGTCGCCATCGCGCGGTCAAACTCTGCGCATGACGGACTAAAATCCCTGGTCCAGGGATCCAAGGTCGTCATAAGCTTGAATCGACAAATCCATGGACTTTTTGAATGTAACCGGAATAAATATCAATATTTTAATACCCCAGTATCCTAATCTGTTGAGGTTGACGCAATATGTATGTACTTTTCTATTATTGGTTATAGTAATATAGTTTTGGTAATACTTTTATGATCGGCTTTCTGCCTGATGTCAACTCTTTTTGGGAATATAATTGTTGATTAGATCATACAGCATCATATGGAGTTGACTCATGTTGATGTAAAGATCTACGACATTTTACGACACCTACGAGCAATGTAATTATTGGAAGCATTCATAGCTGCCACCGGACAGAGCACACTGTTTTACTACTAAGAGACTTTCAATACATTTTTTTTCGTTACAGTATAGCTGCCGATTTCGTCCTGCAAGACGTAGTGACGAAACTTGGTGAATCGTCTTGCTGTAATATATGTTCGGACTGTCTCACGTCACTTGCTGAGGCGTGTGGATTGGAACACGTGCTCAATGAAAGTCTCACATACGCAATGGACTCACAGAAGAATCCCAAAGTACAGTCTGAAGTATTCAACTGGATGACAAATGCTATCAAGGAATTTGGTTTTAAGTAAGTATTTAATTTTGTGATGGTGATAGGGTTTTCCATGTGGTGACGGAGTAAGAATACAATTCACATCACCCCGTATCTTGCACGCGGATGTCGTAAAAGACGACTAAGACACATAATAAGCATATAATATCTGTGCAAGAGAACGAAAACTCGAAACAAAAATCTATTCCAACACGTCTGACCAGCGTGGAATAGTAGGTCAATGCCCTCCAATTATGGAGGAGGCTTGAGCCCAACAGTGAGACATATAGGCTGAGATGTTGATGATGTATTGTATGTACAGTGCTTAGCACGAATATTTTCGTCATAATATTGGTAACGTTATCCAGATTAATTTGTATGGATGCTGCTTTATATCCCATACAAATTGGTCTCGATAACGACAGGAATACTGAGACGCAAATATTGGTCCTATGTTTAAGTGTTCCATAAACTGTCAAAAGTTACTCCATCCCCGCAGGTAGAAATTAAAAATTACACTTTTCTTTATGCACATGTATTTTTATTTTAAGACTAAAAACGTACAATTAACAAACACAATTTACACCCAGACTCGGGATAGGACTTTGTGCTATAAGTTTTGTCCTGCTCGGGAATCGAGCTACACTAATACCGTAGATTGGTATCTCAACCACTACGCCATCTATGTAGTCAATTTATAATACAAGATATTATTTTCAGCATGAATGTGAAGTCTATAATAGCTCATAGCAAGAAAGCTTTAACAGCTACGAACCCGAACGTCCGTACATCTGCGGTCACATTCTTAGGTATACTGTCATTGTACGTGGGGCCATCACTCATCAATCACTTCGACAGTGAGAAACCTGCCACCAAACAGTTAATAAGCTTGGAGCTGGACAAGCACGCCAATAGCGTAGCACCAACACCTACCAGACAAATTGGCAGTGTGAGCAAGGTAACTTTTGCATCTCACTTCATAAGTATATTGTAAATAAAACTATTTTACGGATTTTATCGCGTTTGTATTTGATTGTCCGATGTTTCGAACACTTTAAAGTGTTCATGGTTAGGTCCGTATTATTTACAACTAGCAGCCCGCCCTCGCTTCGCTTCGGCTTCAGTCGTCATACCTGCATAGTTCCCGTTCCCGTGGGAATACCGGGATAAAATATAGTCTAAGTTATTCCTCATATAGACTAGGTAATAAAATATTAAAAATATGCAAATATGCAATGTGCAAATATGGGGCTTTTTTCTTGCTTGAACATTGCTTGCTTGTACAGTGTAAGTTAGAAAAAAGCCCCCATTTTGACATTACAAACAGACACTTCAATTTTATTTGTTTGTATAGATGTGTAGTACCCGCGTAAACATTAGAAATCATCCCATAGGTACACCGCTATTGCACACGATCTTATTTCATAGGTGGGCTTACATCTATTAGCCTATCGAGGTCCATTGGTGGAGATAAGTCTCTTCAGGGAAGCTATAATCACTACGCTTGTTATGCAAGATGCCATCCATAGGAGATTACTGTTATATGGTTCTCCATATGACTTACAACCGATCAACGCCGTAAAATCCCTAAAATAGTTTTTATTTACATGTATAATATTTGCGTCAACATCAGGTTTAATTATAAAACTATTCATTTCTAGTCGAGGTAAATCTTCTCATATTTATTCAGAAAACGGTAAAATAATCGCCGGCACGTTATAAGAATTTGATAAATCAATCATTCTAAAGATGCTATTTTAGACTTCATTACTAGTTAGCTTTGATGCAATATAAAATGATTTTGTTTTTTCAGTCGGCAAGTAAAGCGTCAGTAGGTGATGAAATCGAGGAAGCTTACGAAGACGCTGCGGAAGATGAGGCGCCGGTGGTGGAGGATACGAGACCACGCACAGATATAGCGCCGCTCATCACCGACACGCTTGTTGGTGAGATGAACGACAAGAACTGGAAGGTAGATCTATTCCATGATAACATTCATATGCATATGTTTAGATAATATCATCATCATCTTGGCTTATATACATTCCACTGTTGGGCTCGAGCTTCCTCCGCAATAAGAGGGAAATTGACCTCACTATGCCATGCTGGTCAGACAGGTTGTTTTGAGTTTTTCTTCGCTAGATGTTATATGCATTTTATATCCCTTAGTCGTCTTTTACGACATCCACGGGCAAGATAGGAAGTGGTGAATAGTAATCTTCATCATCATCATCATCGCAGCCCACATACGTCCCACTGTTGGGCTTGGGCCTCCTCCACAATGGGAGGGAATTTGACCTACTATACCCTGCTGGTCAAACATGTTGGTATAGGGTTTCATTTCGAGTTTTCCTTCTCTTGCACAGATCTTATGTGCTTATTATATCCCTTAGTCATCTTGTACGACATCCACGGACAAGATAGGGAGTGGTGAATTATATTCTTACTCCGTCACCACACGAATAGTAATCTTATTCCATCACCAATTCACCACACGACGATTTAAATAATGTTTTATGGTTTAATTAATAACATCTTATTTTAGTTTACATATGTCCCATTATTATAATTGAAAGAATTGTCTCATCCATAATTGGAAGAAAATTGTTCTATTTATACTACACTGGTTACACAGTTTGGAATAGGATTTTATAATAAAGGTTTGCCTTTATTTGATAAAATAGCCTAAACTAATTTCTCTTTCAATCGCGTTTTCTATATGTAATTATTTTTTCAAAATTACATTTAAATTGTTGTAGGTACATATGTATAAAGCAATTCCAAACATAATACGATCTGTTTAGGGTACTTGTATTATTTCGTATATGATCTCTTTTGTGAATACTGCACTGGGAAATAAATCCTTGCATTGTGGGGAACTTATAAAATATACAATTTATGGATATATAAAACACACATGTATTTAGACCTTGTTAACTTTTTCGGCATCCCAAAAAGGACTCGTCTACTGTAATTAAAACTACGTTATTTGGACTTAAAAAGTTTGTTTACAGTCCGTTTTGGTGTAATGCAGTATTGATTGACGTTATTTGGACTGCAAAAGTTTGTTTGCAGTCCGTTTTAGGCCTAATGCAATATTGATTTTGGTAGGTACGAAACGAAGCCCTGGATAAAGTGAAGGCAATAATCACGAATTCGGCGCCCATCAAGCAGTCATTGGGCGAGTTGCCGGCAGCATTGGCGGCTCGCCTCGTCGACTCCAATTCGAAGCTAGCTCAGAGCGCATTGCAGATCTGCGAGCAAATCGCCACAGCCATGGGGCCCAGGTGTAAAAATCACGTCAGAACATTCTTCCCGGCGTTCTTCCAAGGTTGGTTACATGTAGTTACATAGCCTAGAAAACGTAAGACATAGACCTCATAAGAGGAGCTCTATTGCTTAATAAGAAAACAAGTAAAAAGTGAGCCATCGCTCGGGACGCCTGACAGATATGAAACATCGAAATTATTTTGTACAAGTATATATGTATCAAATAAAAGATTACGACAGGAACTAATGTATAAATAAAATACTACGAGTTTTTTTTCAGAAAATGATGATTTTTTCAATAAACATTTATTTTCATTAAATATAAGATTTAAAAAAGGAGTAAGATTACAATTCACCACTCCCTTTCTTACCCCTGGATGTCATAAAAAACGACTAAGGGATGTTATATGCATATAACGTTTATGTAAGAGAAGGTAAACTCGAAATAAAAACCTATACCAACCCGTCCAACCAGCCTGGTATAAGTAAGGTCAACATCTCTTCTATTACGGAGGAGGCTTTAGCCCAGCAGTGAGACATATCTGAGTCGAAATGATAATTAATTAATAAGTATCTAACATTGTTGTATAGCTTTCGGTGACAGCAAGCAGTGGATACGTGCTACGGCTGTTTCTTGCGCGGACACGTGGTGCCGCGAGGCCGGACCCCACGCACCGTTCGACGGCGAGATGGTGTACGATGCGCTTAAGGGTGGCAGTCCACTGCTGCGCTCTTCACTGCTACAGTGGCTAGCTGACCACCTACCCAACGGTAAAGTACCACCTTGAAAATTCTTTGCCACAAAGACTTGTATTTTAATAATAACAGTGACTGTTATATCTCGCCGTAGGAATATGTCTCTAAATCGAGATAAAATTATGACTTTTCACAAACAGAATGGCAACATTCTGAATGAATTAGTCGTAATTCAAGCGGATGTGTTCTAGAAATGTCTCTTCCACGACATCTTCAGAGTAACAAAAGTTGGAATTTTCTTTTCTCAATTTTTTTTAATTTTTTGACGAAGATGATGATAACTTCATAAATTTAAATTCTCGTCTCTCTAAAAATAGTGTATTTACAAAAAGTAATTTGCATATCATGAACTATCAATAAAAAAAAGATATTCATTTACCTGTAAAAATCAAAGAAACGAAATTTATGCCTTTATTTCAAGTCTTCATAAATATTTTTGAAATACGTCTTTCATTCTATGGTATATTGTTACACGTAATATCGTGAACTTCCTTGATTATAATGTAAAAATATAGTAGAGAAAAGAAATCGTTTTTCTATATATGAAGTAATTTCTTGGTAAGTATATTGATATATTTTTTCCGTGTGGTGACGGAGTAAGCATAAAATTCACCACTCGCTATCTTTCCCGCGGATGTCGTAAAAGACGACTAAGTGATATAATATGCACATAACATCTGTGCAAGAGAAGGAAAACTCGAAACATTCTTCTCTTACACAGATGTTATGTGCATATTATATCACTTAATCGTTTTTTACGACATCCACAGACAAGATTTTTTTTTTATGGGTGGGCTATAGTAAGCGCACACGCGGTCCATTTCGTCCGGAGCGACAAAAGGACGGCGTGCGGGACCATAACCCACCCGTACCCACGTCGCCTAGTTGTTGGGCTGACCACGGAGCAGGGTGACTTGTCGTCAGTGGTCAACCACGGGCAAAATAGGGAGAGATAAACTACATACTTTCCTTGACACCATATTCAAACTTTTAAATTTATGATAATAAGTAAAAAGTAAAATTAAATTCGAATTGGAACTACAAATAATAATCATCTAACGAATTATGATATTGTATACAGTACCGCCAAAGTCGTTTCCCCGCGAGGAGCTGTCGGTGTGTGTACCCATCCTGTTCGCGTGCCTTGAAGACCGCGCCGCAGATGTTCGTAAAGTGGCCGCCGACTGCGTGTTACCATTCATGTTACACCTCAGCTACGAAGCAATGCACAAACAAATGGATAAACTAAAGGTACCAACAGACTTGCTGAATTAGTAATGTTCTTCTCAAATTTATCAAAAGAGTATAGCAATTTATTATCTGCCTCATAGAAATTTGATTTCAACAAGAGTAGCAGAAATGGTAACGAAATCGTTTAGTTATTGGAATTTAGTTGTTATATACCATTCAGGCGACTTTAACTAGCCCTCAAACAAACTGGCGTGCTTAAACTCTGTCTTTTTTTAGCGAATATAAATAAAACTTTATATTCTTATTTTTGTAATTCCATCAGCAATGACTGCTACTTACCATTCAGTTAGTACCTTAATTACCTTACCTGCTATCTGTGCTTTTGCATACTGTGTACCAATTGTTTCATAAACAAGACTTTTAAAATTATTAAAATAATCAAAAACGAAATATTACTCACCGATCCATTACGACATCTCTCAAGCATCAAATCAAGTGCATAACTTGATTGATTTGCAATTTGCTCTCCCAACCAATATTATTACTCACTTAGCAAATCATATACTGCAAAGATTTTCCATCTACCCTGACATATATTAATCCTAAAATTTATGAATGTAATTAAGCAATGAATCTAACAATGGAAATTGTCCATGTTACTCATAAGACATATGAATTGTAATCATGGGAAGGTGGGCGTGAGTTGATAGTAAAATAAATGGCGTTTTTAATCTTCAGCCTGGCTCAAAAACAGTAGTTCAAGCAGCGCTAGATAAAGCCAGACCAAGTCTGCCAGTGCAGCCATTACCTTCTAAACCTAAGAAGGAGGATGCCCGTGGTGTGAAGTCAGCCGGCGCCCTCAAGAAGGAACAGGAGAAGAAAGCGACTGCTGTTAAGGGCAAGGTAAATATTCTTTTACAATTTTTTTTATCTATACCATTATACTACAATGTTGCGTGGTTGTAGCGGGGAATACTATAAAATCATACATTGGGTGGATGTCGTAATAAAGCACTTAAGAGTTTAACATAGATCTAGGCTAACTTGGATGTGATGTCATCAGGTTAACAATTACATACCCAAGGACGTCGCTCATATAACTATTGCCAAAAAATTTTTTTTATATGTACTATTTTAGCAAACTTATATATTCCGTACAACATTATCTTAGTCTGTACAGTGAAGGCGAAGGATCCGAAGCTTTGTTACACCCGCCGCACATGCCCACACTCGCATTGGCCGTCACGAACCGTGTGCGAGTGGCAGTATTTAAAACCTATGGCGTACACGCTCATGTACGTGCCTGCGTCGACAAGTGAGATCAAATGCGGAGTTTGGTTTTTTATTTTTTGTTGTGTGTGTAGCTGTTGGTCGCAGATGACCTTGACAGCTTAACGCGATCAATTGGCGAGCGCGGATGGCTCTCAACCCGGTAAGTAAGTTAAGCGAACATCGCCCGAGGGCTCCCCCTGTGGGGACGGACTTCGGCTCGGGGCGTCGCTGAGTGCAAAGTGGGCGTGGCCACGTTTAGGTTAATGACTTTTATGCGGCGCGGTTTTCGACCTCGACGGCGAGGCCGATACCGTGGAGTTTTATTTATTATCGCTGCGCGAGCTGTGTAGGCCCTTTCTTGGGCGATCGTAATAGCGAACGCGGAGTTTAGTACTGCGCCATAGGTTTTAAATACTGCCACTCGTACACGGCTCGTGACGGTCAATGCGAGTGGGCATGTGCGGCGGGTGTAAGTCTTGCTTTATTTTTTCAGCTATATCTTTGGCCATTTAAACATTTGGTTTTGAGAACTAGTGTTGATAATTTAAATTTTGTCATCATTTACACTCTTACGGAGACCACTACATCAATACGCGCATGAAATAATGTGCTATTTTTATGCTAACATAGTTGTTTACTAATATTAGGGACCCGCAAAACCAGCATCCGCTTCAAATCGCGGTAAGAAAGATGACGAAGACAATTCACCATTGCTACCTAACAACAATGCTAAGAATCAACGTATTATTGACGACCAAAAACTAAAAGGTAAGTTGCTTTTTTTTTATTAAACTATTGCATATTATATTATATGTGTGGTGATGGAAAAAGAATACAATTCACCACCCCCCTATCTTGCCCGTGGATGTCGTAAAAGACGACTAAGGGATATAATATGCATATAACATCTATGCTAGAGAAGAAAAACTGGAAACAATACCCTATACGTCTAATCAGCGTGGTATAGTAAGTCTATTTCCTTCCTCTTATGAAGGAGGCTCGAGCCCAGTAGTGGGACTTATATGAGCTGTGACAATGATGATGATGATTGTATCTTCTGTTTCCATGTTTAAGTACCACTGCTGACCAAAAGCTTTCATCACAACAGAAAAAAAATTGTGTAGACCATAAGGGTCGAAATAAAACTCTGTTCTATTTCCAATCCATATCGACGTCCCTTATTGGACATGGGCTTTCTTACGGAGATATAAGGGCATTACCGTTACATTTGGCGGTCTTCCAGGAAAGCGCGACTGTGACCTTGGTGCTTTATTAAATGTATTAATTAGCACGTTACGACTCCCATGGGGGAGTAAAGGTAATATATTGTATTGTTTACCTGTCACCAAATCCACACCTTAGCATCGGAAGCCCGAAATGCCAAAACCCGCCAAAATACTAAAACTTAAAAACATTCTTCTGTATAGTCAGCGCTTTGGGCTTACGATAATTTACGTAGGAGGGGTCAATATATTTCTTTTCAATAAAAGGGAAAGTTGTATTCTGTCCTATGTATGTTACAGAAATTATAGTTTATCTTGGGCAGGGCATTTTGCTATCACGAAATTCTCAATCACAGCTTGGTGTCTGTAGCTAAAAAGCAGCGATGACCATTATGTAATGGTGAACTGTACAGCCTCTAAGTGCCGTTCTCGGAAACCTTCGACTTTAAACTATCGGAGTTGTATATTTATTTCAGTTTTGAAATGGAATTTCACGACACCACGCGAGGAGTTCTTTGAACTGTTGAAGGAGCAGATGGCGAATGCTGGCGTTAACAAACAACTCATCGCTAATATGTTCCACAACGACTTCAGGTCAGAATTATTCATAGATATTTTTATCTATCTGTCTTGCCAAGGAGATACCACCATGTGGAATGTGATAATCGCCAAGCTTGGCATGCGGATTGGCGATTGTCGTTATGAGTCACAGAGAGAGCTGCTGCTCCTGGTGATTATACAACCAGTTTTACGATCTCCACTTTTGGATATACGTCTTCTTATGAGGATATAATAGTGTAATCGTCACACTTCGCAGGTGACTCGGCTGCGTTTGTCAGGAGAGTATGACTGCTTCTCGAGCGTGGTGCTCCCCAGCAAGCTTTTACGACTCCCGCAGTCAAGTAACCTTTTTTTAATCCGTTACCACACAGGAACGATGTGCGAGTGAGATCTTTTTAGCAGGGTATGGTCTAGACGCACGCCACTCGTTCCGTCTGGGCCAGGGTGATCCAAGGGCAATGCATGGTCCCATAACCTACCGTATTCTCTTCCCTTTGCCATAGGGCCGATCACTGGTACCGAGTTCCGTGACGTCCGGGGCTAGCCCGGTGGGATATCCTTTTGGGGCGTCGCCCAGAGTGATACCTCTACTCACATCTACAAGAATAAAGACTTGAAGACATTTTTTTTTTACAGATACCATTTGAAGGCTATAGAAGCGCTATCAGATGATCTTCACGAAAACGGACCATCACTGATGGCTAACTTGGACTTGGTCCTCAAATGGTTGACCCTGAGATTCTTCGACACAAATCCATCTGTTATCCTCAAAGGTCTGGAGTACCTGTCGGTCGTGTTCCAGTATCTAATGGACAGCGATTACACCATGCCGGAGTATGAAGCTAACTGCTTCATACCTTACCTTGTTCTTAAGGTAATCTACATATTCTCAAAGGTGTTTTTTGTAGGTATGAAATATCTACCACATACTGTGTGATGGGGGCTGATACTACTAAGACTCGCATTGCTCGCGAGTCTCGTAATTGACGACGTAGAGATCAACCTGGACCTGGACTCCATCTGATCAGATAACTAGCGTCAATTGTTTTGCGGTATATTCTATGGAAGAAGAGTACATGCGTCAAACTCAAATCGTTTTTTGGTATAAGAGCAGGATGATGTGTCGTGGGTTCGTTACCCACTCAGGACAATACTTCGTGCGATCCATAAATTGTTGTTCTGAATCTGGATGTGATTTGTATCCGTTAGATATTTGTTTCTGAAGTCCCTCGCAATACAAGAATTATTTGCTTAGTTTAGGGTGTGATGTCTTTAAAGAAAAAATATAGTGCCTGCCCGGTGCCGAACACCTGATTGCCTCCTTCTTGTAAATATAATTTATTTTATAAACACATTTCACACATAATCCTAGGGAAGAAACGTTGTCGAGTGGCGACCACGTTTTGGACGACGCAATGTAGGACATAACTAGATATACCAATGATCTGGTGAAAATTCTTGGGAGTTGTTGGATGCAGGCGGCATAGGACCGCACTTTGTGACGAAACATTTGAGAGGCCTCCGTCCAGCAGTGGACAGCGATAGGCTGAAGGATTATGATGAATCCTGGCGGTAAATTATCTATGAATTTCATGTTTATAATGTACTAACAACCCGTCCTCGCTTCGGTTTCAGTCGCCTTACCCGCGTAGTTCCCGTTCCCGTGGGAATACCGGGATAAAATGTAGCCTATGTTACTCCCTGACATTTTGTCTTTCCAATGGTGATAGAATTTTTGAAATCGGTTCGATGGGTTTAGCGTGAAAGCGTAACAAACAAACATCCTTACTTTCGCATTTATCATATTAGTAAGGATAAGGTTCTATATATACAATACTCCAAAATAGAATCGCCTTTGGGTATGAAGGATTAAAAGAGCATTTGTTTTAAACTTAATAAAAATAATATATTTTGCTTTAAGGTGGGCGATCCGAAGGACACGGTTCGTAACGGTGTGAAGGCTTTATTTAAACAGATATGCGTTGTCTACTCTGTAATTAAGTTGTTTGGGTATTTGATGGAAGGTCTGAAGTCCAAGAACGCGAGGCAAAGGGCTGGTAAGTGGACACTTAATTCATTCTAATAATAATATTTTAAAACGCTATACACGGTAAGAACTCGTGTCGTGTCGCAAAAGTCGAGGGATATTGCATTTAACAACAATGCAAGAGAAGGCAAACTCGAAATAAAACCATATACCCAACCGCCTGACCAGTGTGGTATAGTAGGTCAATTTCCCTTCCACAGTGGAGGAGGCCCGAGTTTAACAGTAGGATGTATATGATCCAAGATTTTGATGATAACATGCTGACGTCAGACGAGTGGTGGATTTAGGGTTTTATTTCGATTTTCCTTTTCTTAACTTGCGGGTAACAAATTAATCTGTGATCCGAACTATAGGTTTATTTCCCTCCCAATATGGAGGCGGCTCGAGCCCAGTAGTGCAACGTAACTGAGCTGTGATGAATAAATGAATGATGATGAAATATGTCCATTTTGTAATTTTAGGAGTGGTAGGACCACGCTGTCGACAGTTATCTGTCTACAGTCGCGGGCCGGTCCGTCCGGGGCAGTACCATGCCCTCGCAGAAAATCGACGTCTGAGGAGTAGCAATTTGTTACTGCGCTTCGTTCGGTGAGCGAGAGAGCCGGAAGCCCAACTTTCTGAGGGTGATTGCGTGTGGAGGGTTTTGGTGGTGCCCTTGGTATCACCGAGCCTCAATGCACGCATTCACACTCCCTTCGCTTTTTTTGCGGTAGGCAACGGCCTTGTAAAGGTCCATGAGCGGCAGCAACACTTACCATCAGGTGTACTGTTTGCTCGTTTGCCACCGTTTGCAATTAAAAAAAAAATTGTAATAAATTCACTCTATATTTCATTTTTCTTCTTATTCAATAAATTGACAATCCGATGCGATTGGCGAGGATCAGATGCTGTACTGATAAGTTCACAACCCTTCCTTTTACGAAAACTGATCATCATCATCACCTCAGCATATACTTTTAACTGTTGAGTTTAAGATTCTTCTACAATGAGAAGGAAATTAATTGATCACATTGGCCGGATGGCAGCTATAAGCTTTTGTTTCGAGTTTTTTTTGCAGTGTTGCATGCTTGTCTCTATTAGACGTCTTTTTTCATCACCTACTAGAAGGGTAGGGGAAGTGACCCTTGCGTTATTACTCTTACCATAGCAAGCAGTTATACTTGAATAAAATGTACTGTAACAGGCAAATCAGCAATATTTTATTGTCTGGTTAAAAATATGTTTTATTTTGTTTTTATATGATAAATAAACCAACATATTTTTTTAAGACAACACCTTGCAGTAATGAAATAACGCTTATATTGCTGAGGACTTTATAAACATAATGTAAAGGACGCGAATTATGCGCAGACTCAGAACAACAATATATGGATTGCGCAAAATATTGTCCTACTTGGGAATCGAACTCACGGCGTGATAGGCCGGTACCTTAATCACACCATCTGTGCAATATTTGAGAACAAATCACAAAACTTAACAAGTGATGATCATCATTTCAGCCTATCGCCGTCCACTGCTGGACATAGGCCTCCCTCATGTTACGCCACAAAGTGCGGTCCTGTTCCGCCTGCATCCAACGACGCCCAGCAACTTTCATCAGGTCGTCGGTCTACCTAGTGGGGAGCGTCCTACACTGCGTCGTCCGATACGTGGTCGCCACTCGAGAACCTTTCTTCCCCAGCGGCCGTCGGTTCTTCGAGCGATGTGGCACTTCAGCGTGCTAATTCTTCATGCTATGTCGGTTACACCCGTTCTTCTGCGGATTTCAGTATTACCGATTCTATCTCGAAGAGAATCCCAAGCATAGCCCGTTCCATAGCACGCTGAACGACTTTGAGCCTTGTTATGAGGCTTACATTTAGGGACCACGTTTCTGTGCTAAGTGATGATAGATACCATTAATTATTCGATTCCCGCGTAGGACGATTTCTTACACAAGCCACAAACAATCGGGGTGTAAGTCATTCGATTAATGTAAAAGATATTATCCATAAGTTTATCGTTATTTTATCGGCTGGTAAGATAAAATATGATATCGCCATTTATCTAATGCCAATTTAGCTAAACTATAAAACAGAATGTCGGTATCAGCTGTTGGATATCTTACAATACAGTTTTATAATTGGTCACTACCACGCTACTGACAGTTTCCTACCTGCAGTTATAACGTGTGTTCGTCTAGGTTAGTATCGTTTTCGCGCAGAAAATTGACGTCTTGAGTAATATTTATTTGCTACTTGGCTTCGTTCAGTGGAGCTCAAACTCCCAAATTATAGAAGGCAGCGAGTTGCCTGTGGTACAGAGCTTATGTGAGTTACTCGCTCGTTTGACATCAAAGGCCATTTAGATTTTTTTATATTACGTTTGTTAGCCGTAGATGGCTGTGACAACTTTACCTGGACTGTTGGGTGAACGCTCAGGATTTTCAACGCGATAAATTTAAGCGATCCCCTGTGGAGTACGTACCTCGGCTCGGAGGGGTCGCTGGCGATGTAGGAACTTCCTCGTTTATCATTTTACCGCGGTGCGATGTCCGTCCTGGTCGGCGAAGGCGAAATCGTGGAGAGTTACGTGTTAGGGCCGCGCAGGGCTGTGTATGCCTCGGTCTGGACGAGCGAGGTCATTTACAAATAGACATCAAGCCTACTTCTTCACCCAAAAAAAAATTATATTCTATTTATAAATGAATATATCTAACCCTGTCTAAATTAAAATTTTTCTTTTATTTCAGAATGCCTGGAGTGTATCGGGCACCTGTTAGAGACGTACGGCTCGACTGTGATGAGCAGCAGTGGTAACGGTGCTCTCAAGGAGTTGGCGCGACATATCGGTGACCGCGACAACGCCGTGCGTTCCGCCGCACTCAACTGCGTCACATCGGCATACTTCCTCGAGGGCGAGAAAGTTTACAAGATGATTGGACAGGTCAATATTCTTCAGTATATTGTGTGTCGTATTTGTAAAATATGATTTTCACTGTTTATATTATAGAGTTTAATATCAAAACGATATTCACCCCATATTTTACAGCTTTAGGGAGGAATACGTCATTTGAAGCCCTAATTTTTAGAATAATCCTTTGCAATAAGTTTCTACATTATAAAAGACACTGTCTGATAGTAGGTACTATTAGACAGCGTGGTAATTTTTATTTCAATAGGAAAACAACTAATTATTTTACACTCCTTTACACTCTTAAGGGATAAATATTCCTTAAGTTGCCGAGGTCGCGAGTGACTGGACCGGGGAATAGTCCATCACCTGCAGAGAGACTGACCCGAAAGGGTTACCTACCGGGCTGGCCATGGGCGTCAAGGATTCGGTACTAGTGGTTGGTCTAATGGCGAAGGGAAAGGAATAAGACGTGTTATGGGTTCGTGCGCCTCGCTTTTGCCACCCAGGACCGCACCATAGCCTGCAAAAAAAGAGGATGATTATTAACAAACTAGCAACCCGCCCTCGCTTCGGTTCGGTTATAAGTTATAGTCGTTTCACCCGCGTAGTTCCCGTTCCCGTGGGAATATCGGGATAAAATATAGCTTATACTTGTTCCAACCATTTATTTTACTTTTGACACATGCTTTAGGACGTAACTGTTTCATTATACGCAATTATTAACTTTGAAACTAGTGAACAGAGAAATATATAAACTGCCCAATAATATTTATATATCTTAATTATTACCCACTAAATACATTACTATGCCGTAAATAGCTCTATTCATAAAATTTAAGTGATAATTCATTTCAGTTATAAAAAAAGTTACTTTCTATCGCATCTGGTGACAGGATCAAAAGTATTCGGTGCAAACCAATGAATCGCAAATAATCGATTACACTTATTTGCAGTTAAGTCAGCTGACAACTGAGTTTTGAATTGTTGTAATAGACAACACGTTAAAATTGTATCAGGGAGATATAAAAATCTTCTCATCATACCTATAACATGAAATAAAACAACCAAAATATTTTAATATTATTTTATTATAACGAATCGTCGGATTCTTCATACGAACTCGAATCGTCGTTTGAATCATCTGCAGTGTTTATTATTAACTCTTGTACAGGTATGTTGTCAAATTCAATTTCCCGATCCCAATCAGAGAATATTATATTTTTTGTCTTGTTGACGACACTCGCCCAGTTTTCAGGCGTCACACTAGCACATGCGTTTTTTAAAAGTTCAAGCATTTTATTTGCTGTGAAAGGAGGAGTTGTATTGTTTCTTGCGGCGTGTCCTTTGACTTGTGCCCAGATCATTTCAATTGGATTATATTGACAGTGGTACGGAGGAATTCTGATTACAACATGCCCATATTCTGCTGCCATTTCGTCGATGACATATCGTTTTAGCTGCTTTTTACTTTTTAATATTTTAAGTAATTCTACTTTTAGTAGGGATTCGTCCACATCTTCCCCATTATCACGAAGCCAGTTTATAATCTCGTGTTTTTTGTTGGCCTGTGTTGGCATTTTATTAATTTGGCGAGAGTGATAGGGTGCATTATCAATAAATATTGTTGATGGCTCTTCAAGTGATGTAAGCATTTCTCTGAACCACTTTTCATACACGTCCGCATTCATCTCCTCATGATAGTCTCCTGTTTTTTTTTATTTGAACGCTAACAGAGCGTCTGGTACAAATCCCTTTGTAGTTCCCGCATGGCAAATGATGAGGCGTTCACCTTTCCCCATTGGCACTGCAGAAGTAGAAGCAGCAGTATCGTCAGTCCAACCTTTTGGTATGGAATGATTGGCATTGAGCCAAGTTTCATTTGTGAAAACGACATTCGACCAGTCTTCTATTTTCTTTGCTTGTCTTAAAAATTCACAGCGAGACAAGGCTATATCACGACGTTCCATTAAAATTTTTCTTTTGTCGGATTTCTTATACAAGAACCCGATTTGGTGCAGCACCTTTGACAAAGAAGATTTTTGACCACGAAACAAGCCACAATTTCGTAGAGACGCTACTAATTTTTTCAAAGTAGGAATCTCTTTGCTTGTGTAATAATTGTATATATGACGACGAATAGCATCAGTATCAAAACTGTCAATTGCTGTCACTTTACGGGGCTGACGTTTTTCTTAGGCGTAGATAGCTTGTTCTGTTCAATACCACTACTACCATAGGCTTCTTTAGTGATTTTCGCCACCGTTGGAGCACTAATACCTAATGCTGCTGCAACACGGTCTCTAACTTGGGTTACTGGTATAAGGAATCCGCCATTGCGGCTTTCCTTTTCAAAAAATTCACGAAGCTGCAGCACTAATTCTCTGGATTGTCTTTTAAGCACCATACCTTTCGGCATTTTGCAAGTAAAATCTTACTGGGAGGAACGATACGCTCAACTCAATCAAAGTAAGAACAATGAAATCAATACGGTGGAATATAAATACTCAACACAGCGTATGAAAAATATGAAAGAGCACTCAGCGAACAGAAATGTGACTAGCACGGGAGTCTTGTTGCGAGTGACAGACAACACAACAAAATGGCGTCGCCGGCGCGCCGTTCAGTGTTGCCAATTCGGCTTAAAAAAAAGGGGTAGGCTGGATGAGAAAATTAGTGATTTACTACCGCAGACGAGGGCGCCATTGTCTCTAAGTAAAGTTTGGAGCAGCGGACCCCGCTTAATGGAAAAATGCTTCATAAAGTAGTTATTTTTTATTTTGCAAAGTACAAAGTAAAATATTTTGGGAGGACTGAATTAGTGGGTATGCAAAAATTAATGTGCCAAATAACAAATATATTTACAGAAGTGAAGTTTTTAAATAATATGAAATATGTATTTAAGCAAAAATAAAATATCCGTGTTAAATCGATTAAAAGTTCTTCCTGACTAAAATCGATTATTACAAAACATAGTATCCGTAATACATTGGTACAACACTAATTGATCAGAATTCGACCTGCCAAAAGTAAAATAAATGGTTGGAACGAGAATAGTTTACTCCCTGATATTATAGCTTTCCATTGGTGAAAGAATTTTTGAAATCGGTCCAGCCGTTTTGAAGATTACCCGGAACAAACAGACAGACAAAAATTTTTTAATTGCTATTTTAGGCATAGGTGTCGTGCAAATAACCGTGTGAGCATGAAAAAAGCCTATTATTTTGACATTACAAACAGACACTCCAATTTTATTTATTGGTATAGATGCTGAAACACATTTATTTATTTCCACTAAAGAGTATTTATGGTATTGTCTTTTTTTTTTCTGTTTGCGTTACTAAATCATATTTAATGATTACATAAGGGAAACGGTGCTGACAGTTGCCATTGCATAAAAAAATTTGTCACCACATGGGTAGCTTATCATATCCTACAAGTAAAGGTCCTCATAGGACGGAAACTTAAATTATTCTTAAATTATTGTCCTATTTATATTATTAATTGTTCATTGGCAGATATCAGACAAAGACCTATCACTATTAGAAGAGCGTATCAAACGCGCAAGCAAGAGTCGTAGCGCTGAGTCACGCCGAACCATGTTGGTGCCACTGTCAGCATCCGGACGACCTGTGATGGCACCGCCAGAGGAACCCGAGGCGCCAAGACGTGTCATCTCCGTTGATACTGTCCCAACGGAGTACGAGGAAGAAGAGGAGGAGGAACAGCCTCCACCACCACCTGTTGTGTAAGTTTTATAATGTCTTTAATTTTATATACAGGGTATTTTTTCAAAGAGTGCACAAATTTTTTTATTATATTCTAGAGATAAATAAAATGATATATAAAATGTAAAATGTTTAAAATCACTAGTAATTAATTAATTATTTTGATTTGAAAATATCTAAGAATGTTCGTGACTTTTAACCACCCTATTTCCGGCCATTGAGAACGAAAAGTAACGTAAACGCACACTAATACAACATATTACTAACAAAAATTGTATTATAGGTAATAAGTTTACGATTTCAAGTGAATGGTTGAAACGTTTTCTCTAATTGGTGTTTATTTTCTATTTCACTTACACCCATACATATTGCTTAGTTTATCCTCTCTAACATAATCTTAATCAACCAACACTTTCCCCCATGCATGTTTTCGCATCTATTCATCTTTTTCGCACTACTCATAACATCCCATACTTCGCTGATCCTGTTCGCTCTCTTTCTAACACCCTAGTGCACTCAATCATTCCTCTCACTCTTTTACTTATTATGGTTTATGATATTTATTTCTCAAAAGATTATCTTATTATGTTGCAGGAATACAATATTAAATAACATCCTTACACAATTTTTCTCTATCCAAACATCAAACGGGCTTAAGGATAGTCGTAATAAACAGATACAATAAAATACTAGTTTATTAAAGTCACATAATAATGTTCGTATTTATTAAAGCGTATTTAAAAAGTGGAATCAACAACAATTAAACTTATCTATTCATTCGGGTCCGTGAAAAATCTCTATTACTGATATTTTAATAATTGTTCAAAATGTAGGCCGGTCCTCTCAATACAAAGCCGGGCACGTTTGATTAAATTGTTTTTTAAATTTATTTGTGTCCGAGCACTTTTCACTTCACTAAATGCAGTGATTATTTTAATTTTATTACGAAGGTCTTCATAACTTCGCGCTTCTTCTACGTACACCCGTCTCTTAATCTCTCCCCACAAATAAAAGTCTAACGGGGTAAGATCTGGTGACCTTGGAGGCCACGGTATCGGACCGCCGCGTCCTATCCATCTATCACCATATTCACTATTTAAAATAATTACGCACACCACTTGAATAATGAGACGGTGCGCCGTCATGTTGATAGTGTAGGTTGTTTAAGTCCCAGGGGCACGTCATCTAATAAATCAGGAATTACACTTTGCACCATATCCAAATAGTTACCGCCAGTCAATTGGTCGACAATAAAGTACGGACCCACGATAACGTTATTAATGATCCCAGCCCAAACATTAACACTAAATCGCACTTGATGGTAACTGTCTTTGATTACGTGAGGATTGCTCACTGCCCAATAATGTTCGTTACGACTATTATAAAGTCCTATTCGTGTAAATAAGGCTTCGTCAGTCCGGAGAATGTTAGCGGAGTCGATGTTTGCCAATAACCACTAAATTGAATTCGCAACGATCCATCATTTTCATGCAGTACTTGAACGCGTTGATAATGATACGGGTGGGTATCCTAAGGAATTTAGCAGCTTCCACACGTAATAACGGCTTACGCCGAATTGTCGAGCTGCGTCATTAGTACTAGCACGAGGGTCCCGTTCAAAAAACTCGATTACAGCATTCTCGACTGCCGGGGTAATCGCAGCAGTACCTCCTCGAGATGTTGCATGCCCCGGTGTAGTGAACTGCCCAAAATCCAATAACCTTTGGTTGGCTGCTAAAATCGTCCTCAAATTAGGTACTCTCGAGTTTAATACCTTGTCGCTGTAAACGCGGTAAAGAGTCACTCTCGTAAAGTCTTTGAGCTCCACGTAGACTTACAGCACTTAATATGTAGCACCGTACCATCTCATAATACTCGCGGTTTGAATATGTTATTTGATCTTGTGTCGTCATTGTAGAAGATAAGTAGTAAAAGATAAGCAATACGCACTCGTAATTAAGTCACGGTCAAACGTCAACTGAAACTGACAAACGACGTAGCACGTGCGGCGTGTGTTCGGGGGTGAGGGCGCGGGCGGTTGCAAAGCACTGGCGAGGGAATGTACCTATAGGTAATCATACGATATGACGTAACGATTTATTACGATGTCTTTGATTTATCCTTGTGTGCGTTCGTGGCGTAATTATAAAATTTATGAATGGCTACGCAATATCAACAAGTTTGATTTTTTTGGGAATACATAAAATGTAAAATGGATATTTTTTTGAAAAAAAAAGCATATGTTTTTATTTCAATAATCAATTATACTATCGATTCTGAACCTCCTGTGCAAATTTGTGCACCCTTTGAAAAAATACCCTGTATATTCGGATAAAATATTCACTTCCAACTTTTTGTGGGTGGGCTAAGGCCAGCCTCCACTCTGTCGACGAAAGGGCAGAGCGTGGCCCCATAACCCACAGTATTTTCTCCCCTTCGCCTTTGGGCTGACCATCGGTACCGAGTTTCTTGTCGTCCGTGGCCAGCCCGGCGCGATACCTTTTAGGATATCTTCCCTGATGTTCCTCCAGGGACGTCGGTCGCCCTCACGTGGACAGCCTCTGCGGGTGATAGACTATTGTCTGATCCAGTGACCTCGGCTAGGGCGGCATCAGGCGCAGAAACGATCGCCTGCGCCGCCCAAGTCGCTGGCGGCGAATCGTGTCGCCATAGAGGAATTCCTCTTGCGTATGCTGCGCTGCCTCCTTCCGTGAAATGACTGCTTCAATGAAGGCGCCGACCGTGTCCTTCCAAATGGCAACTTGCCAGTACAATCTACCCCCACTACAGACACACGATGGCAATCTAGCCCATAGCGTAAAGGACGATCTTTTGAGTCAATTCTGTGCCGGACTGTACTTTAGATGCGGGAGCTGCCACGTCACCCACGTCACGGAACCTTCCCGCGGTGTGATTACCCTATGTGATTTTAAAGGTCCAATTTTATTCGTATTTCTCTAAAGGCGTGATAAATTAGCCTTTATAATGTTAGTGGAAACTATATTTTTTTTGCAGTGTGCCACCGGAGCCTAGAGTGATAACAGGACCGTTCGGCCTTGATCCGGATCTCATCGCACAACTCGATGCCGCCGTACCAGTACTGCGACAGCCAGACGTAGAGGAGATCGACCTTCGATTCCTTGACGAGCCCATACCTACAGGCACTGTCAGACCTAACATAACACATACGCAACCACCAATAAGATCCAGGTAATTTAAAATTATTCTCGTCTGGTGACGGGTTAGGATTACAATGTGTCGCCACCCCCTTACTTGCCCGTTGAAGTCGCTAAAATCAGCTAAGGTATAACTTGAAGTATAATGCCTCTTAAACATGGTGACTATGGTAATATCATTCCTTGGTGCAGCCTACGTCCAATAATAGAAATCGATAAGCCGATAGAGATATAGAGACGTATTTGTGTAGTTAAGTTTCATGAATGCGAGACTTATGTTACTGACACTTACTCGCGCTTTATATACTATAGTAATGTGACATTGACAATGTTTTGTGCCTTATATACTACAATCGTGTGAAATTGATAATTACTTGTGCCTTACGTGCTATGGTATTATGAGATTTACAGTCCTTCACACCTTATACACTACAGTAGCAGCGTGAAATTGACTATTACTACGGTAACCCGAGATTGACACTCCCTCGCGCCTCGTATACTACGGCAACAAGGGCGGGTCTTGTAAGTTTACCCGTTCCATGTGGTAATCCTCCTGAACTTATTATATTTGTTACAGTATGGTAGCAATGTCGCCGCCACGTCACACAGTATCACATCCGCTTGTGAGCGCTCAGCCTCAGCACTCGCTCAACTCACACGTGGATGACTCACAGTTAGCAGACACAATACATTCTATAGCCAGTCCTGATTTAAACGTAAGTACAAGTAGAATTTTCCATGTTGTGACGAAGTACGGTTTCCATGTGGTGATGGAGTAAGAATACAATCCACCACTTCCTATCTTGCCTGTAGATGACGTAAAAGGCGACGAAGGGATATAATACGCGTATAACATCCATGCAAGCGAAGTGAAACTCGAAATAAAACCTGTCAGGATGTATATGGGCTGAGATCATGATGATAGTCATCGAAATGATCATCGTGGGGCAATGCAAATTATAAAAAAAAATAGCGTGAGTACTAAGTACGCATGTCAGAAGTGAAACTTCTTTGGTTCCATGTGTTTCTTATCAGCATTAAAAAAAATAAAAAATAAATAAAAAAATTCTCTCAATCTTTCTCACTCGCTTGCTCCCTACTCTCGCCCCATGGCTGTGCTTCGTGCCATGTTTACCCTTTCTCACTCACTCTCTCTCAATCGGTCTCAATCGCTCACTCCTTCTTTTTCGACATAAACGTTGTACATCTTCGTGACGTAAATTGCGTTTCATCCGTAAAAAAAATACCCTCATGCGCGCAAAGAAGTTTCACTAAAAATAAGTTAAGTAATATGAATTTTATTTCTCCCTTCACATACCATATTTACAATGAAATGAATTTATTTCAAGAAATATGGTTTACAATAACGATATGATTTTCATGCAGGCGGCCATTCGTGCGTTATCATTGATATCTGGCGCGCTGGTGTCCGGTCGTGGTGCGGCTCTGGCTTCACACGAGACGCGCCTGGTGTCCGCCGTGGCTCAGCAGATACGACGGCTACGTTCAGCACCACCCATGGAAGCACTGCCCGCTTACAAGTATTTGGCGAGCGCACTAACCACGGTAACTAATCCACTATAAAATTTAATATTAATATACATTTAAGTTACGTTATGAAGCTCAATAGAAATAGAAGATGCTAACGATAGTCACCATTCTTTCTTTTCCTATGGAAAGCGTTAAAATTTTCTGAGTATCGTAAAAACAAAATATAGACAATAAAATCCTATGCTAAGTTGTAAGAGGTTAACTAACATGGTCGCTATTACTTCTAGTGGATAACGTAATAGTCATCAAGGGAAATTGAAGAGAAGCTAGAAATAAAATCTTATACCAAGCTGTAGGCTGGTAATAATTACCGTTCCTTCTTTACCAGTGGATAACATACAAAATCGACAGAGAGAACATGGAACTAAATAAAATTCTGTATTAATATTTGTGGCCAGATTATAGTTAGCTATTTTCTCTCATTTAGAGTGATCACATTCCAATTGTGAGATTTATATGGGCGAAGAAGATAAAAAGTAACTCTTGATGATATTGACTACAGTAAACTTCTTGTTGTTAGTTTAATGCCTTAATCGCCACACTTGGCAATTGAATTTGTGATCGCCGTTGGTGTTATGTCCCAGAAGAGTGCTGTTGCTCTCTTGTATTGGTCAATTTTCTTCGTACTGTGGAGGAGGCTTGAGTCGAACAATGGGACGTATATGAGCTGGGATGATAATTTAGATAACACCAAGAATACAGGACTAAAGGAGGCATAACGTCAATGTTTTGTGTTATTTATGTTGTTAAGTGTATACAAATTTTAGAGGTCGTTAATGAAGATTGGAATAGGAACCCAAAAATGACTTCATCATTTTTGGGTTACCTATGCCAGTCATCATCATCACAGCTCACATTCGTGCCACTACTGGGTTTGACTCCTCCACATTAGGACGACAATTAACGTACTATATTAGGCTGGTCAGGTGGATTGATATAGGGTTATATTTCGAGTTTCCCTTCTTTTGCATAGTTGTTATATGCACAAGATATCACTTATAGTCTAACTTTTTATTAGCTGCAGTAAAATGACGTTTTGTGGGTTGCCGGTTTTTGAAGAAAAATAAATAGGGATGTAGCTAAATGAGTGAATCATAAATGAATAATCAGTTTGGTTTTTTTTTTTATATTTAATATTAAGTTGTAATGTATTTTTTTAACCTATTATTATTACTATACTAGAGGATTGATCTTTTTTAGTGGAAGTATAGGGAGGTACATTCAAAATGAAACAAAAACGTCATAATAATGTTATTTAATTAATCTTTTTCGAAATCACTGTCGCTGTCGCTTTCGGTCACACTAATAACAAATCTATCTGTCACTTCATCTATAATATGATCGAGGTGGCACATTTTATCTTCCTCTTTAATAGTGTGAGACACACAGTCACTCCACTTAGCCAGTGTCACTTACTTGATTCCTTCTTGGAATAAAGTTTTCACTTCTTGCATTTTATACATCTTATTATTGTTTGCGACGTGACTCTTTACCTGCGCCCATACCAACTCAATGGGGTTCAATTCACAGTGATAAGGGGGCAGTCTTAAAAGTGTGATACCTTTTTGTGCAGCCATCTCGTCTACGACATATTTCTCAGTATGATTTTGTTGTTTCACAATATCTATGAGAGTGGCCTTGACCATATTTGGTTCAAACGCAATATTTTTAGTAGTCAGCCGCTCTTGAATTCGTGCTTTCGTCCACGACATCTTCGGGATTGTTTCGATCTTCCGAGAGTGATAGGGCGCATTGTCCATTACGACTACTGCATTCGGCTTGAGTTTAGGTAGAATAATACCGCCGAACCAATCCTCGAAACACTCCGCGTTCATTTCATCATGGTAGTCTTCTGTACCTTTCTTTGCTTCAAACATAAGAAGTCCGTCGACCAGGAAGCCTTCTTCTCCGCCTATGTGACTAATTATGAGTCGTTTGCCCTTTCCTGTGGGATTTTTTAATCCCGTAGTCAGGCCGTCTAAAAATGCCTGTCGAGAAGATTTAATACTTCCGTCAATCCAGGTATTTTTTGTAGTATGACCTGAAAAGAACAAAAAAGAATCATAAGTTTCGACATCAAAACAAAAAGGGAACAAATAGAAGAACCTAAGAGTTGACACGTACCAGCGTTGACCCAGGTCTCGTCTTGATAATATATGTATTTTCCCTCCCTACGATATTGTTTAATTAAACGCAGGTAGCGCTGGCGCCATGATATGATATCTTGTCTATCAATAAGCACACTCTTGCGTGATCGAGTAGCGAATTCGAAATTAAGATGCTTCATAATTTTTCTCAATGTCACTTTCGAGAAGTTGGGCAATCCTGGGTCATCATTTACAACTTGCAGCACCTAAAAATGATTAAAGTTATTACCTAATTGGTTAAGATTACACATGGGATGGGAGAAAATATACATAACGTATAATAAAAAGATGAGTGACGACATGTGTAAACTAACTTTTGCGATGGTGGGTATTTCATTTCTATGAAAGAACTGATGTACAATTCGTCTAACAGCAGTGAATGTGAAATCATCAAGTTTATCTTTAAATGTAAGTTTTGGGCCCGTTTTTCGGGAGGTTTTGGTGATTCGCTGTCGTTCTCCTTGTGCTCCTTTAAAACGGAATAAACTGTGCGGACGGATATTCCCAAGACTTCAGCCACATTGTTAACGCATTCACTTGTTTTTGGAACTTCAATGTTTGATTCTGAAGATTTCACTTCAAACACATATTTATAAACGTTTTGGACCCAAAGTTTTTCAGTTGCACTTAGAGCTACACGTGGCCTTTTTTTCTTAGGAGATAAAAATGTGTCTCCATCTTGCGATGTGCTCGGCAGAGCAGTCATGTCTTCAATGTATCCAACAAAAAAAAACTAACACGATTAACGAAAACAGGTAATGAAAAACAAACACAACGTAACATAAGTTTAACAATAATGATAACAAAAACAACGCGCAGTGGGCAAATCAAAGTTATTCATGCACTCAAACAGAAATATGAAGCCGAATGAGCGAATGACAACCGAAACAAAATGGCGGTCAAGCGTCATCGTAGCACCGTAACCAAAAACCAGTACTACCACCTTGAGAGAGCGTTTTCTTGAGTGTTACCTTGTATATGTCTAAAAGGATCAACGTTTATACAGCCTTAATATTGAATAGAATTTAGTATGATCATTATGAGTCAGCTATGGAACGATTAGATATTCTGTAAACTTTTGTGAACTGAATCACATCCCTATTGAGATTAGGCTGTCAACATTATTTTACGGAATGACATTTAGAAACGTCATTTTACTGCAGCTAATAAAAAGTTAGACTTTAGTCGTCTTTTATTGATACTCACGGGTAAGAGAGTGGGTGATGAATTGTATTTTTACTCTGTCACCACACGGAATAAATGTCTTACTCCCTTTTATTTTTTCACTTTGATACTTTAATGTGGTAATTGTATTTTATTACCGTTTAGTTCTACGAGACAGCTGGTTGTGGTTCCAATGTTGGTGAGCAGGCGCTTTGTTCGCTGGTGGGTGAACTGCTGCGAGTGCTAGGGGCGGGCACTGCCGGCGCGGGCGGCACCGACGGCGAGAGGCTAGTGCGCATACTGAACAACGTCTGTGTTAAAGTTCTAGAACATTCACCGAGGACGCCGCTCTTGTGGTAAATAACTTTATATTTTTTTGCTGTCTATACTTGTTCGGGACACCGGAAAGATGAGGTGCAGCCATTATATTGGTGCACTTGCGTTCAGTAGACCTTCAAATGAATTTTTGTATCTTTAAGTAAGTTGCACGCGTTTCGTATTTGCTATTGTCCTATTAGTAAACGAACAAATTGATACTCCAAGGCTTTAACATGTATTATATCCTTTTTTTGTTTTTTTTATGGGTGGGCTATGGTAAGCGCACGCGCGGTCCAGTCCGTCCGGGGCGATGAAAGGACGGCTCGCGGGCCTATAACCCACCCGTACCCACGTCACCTCGTTGTTGGGCCGACCACCGGAGCAGATGTGACTTGTCGTCAGTGGTCTGCCCGACGGAATACCCTTTCGGGTAACCTCACCTCTCGACGTCCTGGAACGTCGGTCGCCGTCGCGCGGTCAGCCTCTCCGCGGGTGACGGACAATTCCCCGGTCCGATCACCCGCGGCCTCGGCTAGGGCGGCATTAGGCGTAGATACTCGCGCCTGCGCCGCCCGAGTCGCCGGCGGCGGAACGTGTCGCCGAATAGCAGCTCTACTCGCACACGATCCGCTCCTCCTTCCGTGAGATTACGGCCTCACAGAAGGCGGCGACCGCGTCCCAGTTCCTGACGCTGACGAGCATCTCCCTGGCGATGGTCGGCAGCGCCAGGTCGGCACCGATAATTGCAATGAGTTCACGGCGATCCCCCTCCCATGCAGCACACTCCTCGAGCGTGTGCTGCGCCGTGTCCTCGTCGCAACTGCAGTGGTGGCAGGACGGTGTGCTCTCCCTCCTGACAATCTTGTGCAGGTACTTCCCGAAGCAACCGTGCCCCGTCAGCACCTGCACCAGTCGGAAGGAAAGCACCCCGTGCGTCCGCTCCAACCACTCCATGTATTATATCCTAACCTACAATTAAAGCCAAGTAAGAACCTTAGCATACAGCGACCGCCTAGCGCCGCAATTAACCAATATTCCCGTTTGGGCGGCCTTATGTCTATGTACGTGTGGTGATAGAGTAAGAATACAATTCACCACCTCCTACCCTGCCCGTGGGTATCGTAAAAGACGTCTAAGGGATATAATATGCATGTAATGTCTAAGTAAGAGAAGGGGAATTTGAAAGAAAAGCCTATACCAACCTGTCTGCGTGGTATACTTGGTCAACGCATTAAACATTTTAAATAAAACTACTTTACGGGTGGACTAAGTCTGCGACGGTTTAGTCCGCCCGTGACCATGAACGCTGCAAAGTGTTTGAAATGTTGGGCAATCAAAAATCAAATACAAACACGATAAAGTCCGTAGTTTTATTTGAAACTAGCAACCCGCCCTCGCTTCGGTTTCTGTCGCCTTATCCCCGTTGTTCCCGTTCCCGTGGGAATACCGGGTTAAAATATAGCCTAGTTTACTGCCTGATATTATAGCTTTTCATTAGTGAAAGAATTTTTGAAATCGGTCCGGCCGTTTTGAAGATTACCCGGAACAAACAGACAGCTAGACAGACAGACAAAAAAAAATATAAAGTGTATTTTAGGCATATGTATAGTGCAAATAACCGTGTGAGCATGAAAAAAGCCTATTATTTTGACATTACAAACAGACACTCCAATTTTATTTATTGGTATAGACTATAGATAATTGATCAAATTTCCTTCCTATTATGGAGGAGGCTTGAGCTCAACAGTGGGACATATATGACCTATGACAATGTCTGTTTCTCCGTTATAAAGGAACCACGAACCCAGCAGTGGGATCTATATGAGATTATCTCAGCTCTCTCAACCTACATAACTCCTCCACAATGGTAGAGAAATTGACCTACTACACCGCACTAGTCAGGTGTGTTGGCATAGGGTTGTATATCAAGTTTTTCTTCTCTTTCTATGAGCTAAATGATGATAAAATATTTTTATATTTAACAGCGCAATAGTATCCCTCCTGCACGAGTCCATAGGTGTTATGGACCCAGCCTGTCCGCGGTATCAAGATCTACTTCTAAAGTGCTTCTGGAAGACTCTTAAGATGATATCTTCGTGGGATGTGAACTCAATAGACTACGACGCAGTATTACACAGAATACATTTGTTCTACAAGGCATACCCGAACAATTACTGGAAGAAGAATCCAGATTTTAGTGATACTCCATATAGGTATGTTAATTGCTTACATTCAGAATGCTTTTTCGTTTTTCATGTGGATGTGGTCCATATGAAAAATTGGTTGATTATATGGTTTATTTATATCTCTTAATTTGAAATTACACAATAACAATTAATGTATGTTTTAACTTTTTTTTTTGTCTAACAGAACAGTGAAAACTTTAGTGCACACTCTAGTCAAAATGAAAGGGGCATCGATCACGAATCACCTGACACAGATACCGGATATCAACGAATCAGATCTATATCCTTATCTACTGAAAATATTGAAGGTAATATTCAACTATTAATTTTTATCCTTGTGAAACTGCCAATCCCATATTCCACAGGGCCGGCCTCAAGATCGATACCTGTGGGACATCGCACGACAAGGGCGTTCGCACAATGTCTCCTAAATAACAAACTACCACTTTTTTTTCATTGACTTCAATGTTGAACAGTGTTCGAAGACTGCACAGTTGGCGTAGTGGTTAAGATAGCGTATTACCATACCAGTGTCGTGGGTTCGAATCCCACGCAGGGCAACATTTTGTGTGATTCACAAATTGTTGTTCTGAGTCTGGATCACTGTTCACTTACTCTCTACTGCTGTCTTTAACAACAGAATGTTTTTATTATAATTACAATTTTTCTTTTTTTTCTCTGGCGATGGAGTAAGAATACAATTCACTATTTCCCTTCCTTGACCGTGAATGTCGTAAAAGATAAAAGACGACTAGGGCAAATAATATTTAGGCAAGATAAGATATTATCCATGTGATGACCGAGTAAGAATACAATTCACCAATTCATCTTGCACGTGGATATCGTAAAAGACAACTACGAAATGCCCTATACCAAGATGTCTCGAATCCCATGTAGAGCAACACTTTGTGTGATCCACGAATTGTTTTTCTGAGTCTGAATGTAATTTGTGTTCGTTAATTATGTTTGTGAAGTCCCCCGCAACACAAGGAATATTTCTTTAGACCTGCTGTTGTCTAAAAAAAACGCCAGAACATTCAAAATAAACAAAAGTCAGTAATATCTATCTAGATGATTTTATATCTTAAGGCGGCCCTATTCATGAATCAGCCATCATCACAGCTCATATACATCCTACGACTGGGCTCGAGCCTCTGCCAAATTAGTAGGGAAATGGCGAGCTGGTCAGGTAGGGTGATGTAGAAATTTATTTCGAGTTTTCCTTCTCTTGCATAGTTGTAATGTACACAGGATATTCTTTAGTCGTCTTTTACGATACTCACGGGCATGAGAGGGAGTGGTGAATTGTATTCTTACTCCGTCACCTCACGAAATATTCGCTGATTATCTATAAAAATTTCTGCTTTTATTATTGACAGTGAACTTCTGAGATCTACCTGACTATATACAAATTTTACAGTAGGAACATTAAACTGATTTATTTAGTCTCTCTATGAATTGTATTGAAAAAGTAAATACTTAATTTGTGTTAAACCCCCTTTATAAATGTTGTAAAATAGCTATTATTATGAGCTTTATTTTATAAAAGTTTCTAATTCAAAGCTATAAGTGGACCAAATTTAAGAGATATTTCGCCGATAGATTAACATATCCATTAGTGAATATTTAAAATTTAAGAGGCATATAACCAATCGGTTATACGCGACGTCAAATGACTTGAAAATATTTTTTTGCTAAAATATTTAGGAGATCAGAAGTCCTCGAATGCTATGTTTTTGTTATTGTATAGTACTGTTCTGAATAAAGTATTCATTTATCTACTATATAATAATACGTTTTTGTACAGAGGCAGAATTGGAAATTAAAAATGTAATATAAAAGTTACAAACATCTGAACGCTTATTGTAAGAACTTGAAGTAAATTGAAAAACTTTAAAAGCAGTAGTATAGTTATCGTGTAAGTAATGACTAATTTGATAATATATTTGGCAGCAATTAAAACTGGATGAGAAAAAAGAGAACATGTCTGATGCTATGAACGGCAGTTCGGTGCTTGCGTCAGTACCCCCGAACAATGCGGCGCTGCAGGCGGGAAGACTGCCACGCGCCCTCCACGACGAGTTGGCACTCATACTGAAGCGCATCGGCACCAAGGAGCACAACAAACAGGCGCTCTCGCAACTTTACGACCTTAGGGTATGTATACACCAGTAGTATGATGGCTGCTCTAGTAGTTAAATCGTCATCGTATGCCGCTTATAGTATCTGATCCTGCCATAACCTTAAATATAATCTGGCTTGAAGGGCCATTATTCATTAAAGATAATATTTACTAAACAAGTACATATACATTTTTTAATAATAGAAGTAATTTAAAAAAAAAACATAGCGGTCATGAGGACTGTTGATAGAAGTGAAAACTGAAAACCATGAACAGTTGTTATTTTAAAATAATTGTTTGATCTTAAATTAAAATTTATAAATTAAAATTTTACATTTATTTAGTGTTTGACATCTATCGGCACAGATATAGTGACATTCACATAGCTACACATATAGTTTTATCGTTCACGACTTAGGTACATGAATTTACTTATTCATACTTGCTCTATAGGCAGGTTCCATTTGAAAAATACAATGATTCCTCTGAGTGTTGTATCTTCTCAGGTGCGGCATAGGATTTATAAAGTATCAACTATGGCAAGATAATTTGGATATAAAATCTTATGATATCAGCGACTTTTTTTTTTTTTGTGGGTGGGCTGCGGTCGGCGCGCCTCCGCACCACTCCGTCCGGGGCGACAGAGGGGCTTAAGCATGCAACTCTCGCAACCCACCTGAAAACCACGTCGCCTTCGTCGTTGGGCCGACCACCGGAGCAGGGTTACTTGACATCAGTGGTCGGCCCGACGGAATACCCCCTATTGGGGTACCCTCCCATCGACCGACGTCCCCCTCTCTGGGAGGACGTCGGTCTTTCCTCACGCGGTCGGCTTCTCGGCGGGTGACGGACTAATCCCCGGTCACGTCACCTGCGGCCTCGGCTAGGGCGGCATGAGGCGCAGGTAGTTGCGCCTACGCCGCCCCAGTCGCCGGCGGCGGATCTCCTCATCGAGGTTGCGCTCCTCGCGCAAGCGATCCGCCGCCTCTTTCCGCGAGATCACTGTCTCGCAGAAGGCTGCGACCGCGTCCCAATTCCCGACGCTGTCGACCATCGCCCTAGCGATAGCCGGCAGCGTCAGGTCTGTACCGATGATTGCGACGAGTTCACAGCGCTGCACTGCCCAAGCCGCGCAGGCAATGATATTAGCGACTTGTACATATATGAAAAGACATTGGATTATTAACTATTCACAGTGTAAGCCGTTTTGAAGTAAAATAAAATTCGTCGGCGACTAATTTAGTTACACACATGAAATTGATATACATTCTTCATCAAACTGAATATTGTTATTTTAGTGTAACGGCCCAGCGTAACCGTTACATAAATAGCACATTGTTGCCTGTCACCGCGCAACTAAAATATTTTAAACTCGTCATCAGCGTTCTCTGTCCATATACGTCACACTGTTGGGCTCGGAGCCTCCTCCATTGTGGGAGGAAATTTGACCTACAGTATGCTGATCAGACGTGTTGGTATAGGCTTTCATTTCGAGTTTTCCTTCTCTTGCGATCGATGTTATTTGAACATTAATTCTTTAGCCGTCTTTTACTACATCCACTGCTAAGAAAGGGGGTGGTGAATTGTATTATTACTCCGTCAATACGGAGAAAGAGTTTAAATAATATTCTTTGTTGTAGGAGCGTCATCCGGAAGTTGATATTTGGACGTGCATGCACGGCTCTTCGTTCTACTTCCGTAACTTTGTTGAGCGTGGTCTGCAGGAGGTGGCTGACCAGAGGAAGCTATCAGCAATGCCAATGTATAAACACGACTATAAGCAACACAATATTGGTCAGTATACAAGTATGTAGCACAACCAATTTGTTTTCTTTTATTTATTTTTTGTTTTGAAACATTATTTTAGAAAATTTGAACAACAGATATGATCATTATCACAGCTCATATACATCCCGCTGTTGGGCTTAAGCCTCTTCCATAATAGGAGGAACATTGACCTACTATGACATACTGGTCAGACATGTTGCTATAGGGTTTTATTTCCAGTTTTCCTTCTCTTGCATAGATGTTATATGCATAGTTATATTCTTTAGTGACGACTATGTGAGTATCGTAAAAGATGTTTTACGACACTCACAAGCAAGAAAGGGGGCGGTGAATTGTATTCTTACTCCATCACCACATAAAGATAACAAATATTCTTACACTTTTTTAATGGCCTTACCTCAATCTGTTTTAATAACTTAAGTAAAAAGTCGTTACTCTTACCTTGACACATCATATTTGTAAGCCATACAGTCAGTTATTATTGTCACCAGTAAAATGGGTAGCAACCCTCTTCTCATTTTCATCATTTAGGCCCATTATAACCCTCCGCTGAACTTAAGCTTTCTCCACAATGGGAGGGGCATGATATACTAACCCAGACTGGTCAGATTGGTTGATATAGTGTTTTATTTTGATTCTTCCTTCTCATATAATAATAACCATTTCGGCTCATATGTGTCCCACTACTGGGTTCGAGCCTCCTTCGTAATAGGAGGGTTATTGACCTACTATGCTATGCTGGTCACACGGATTGGTATAGGGTTTTATTTCGAGTTTTTCTCCTTTTGCATAGATGTTATATGCATATATAGCCCCTTAGTCGTCTTTTACGACATCCATGGGTAAGAAAGGATGTGGTGAATTGTATTCTTACTCTGTCACCACATGGACAATATATGTTACTTAAAATCTTTCTCATATCATCATCATCATCATCATCTTGCTCTTATCCCAATTACTTGGGGTCGACGCAATATGTCATCTGTTTTGACATATTGCAAAAAGTTTCGGCTAAGACTTTTATGACCGGCCGCCTGCCTGACGTCAACCCTCCTTGGGAATGTAATCGTTGACCCAAATGGTACCAGATGGAGTTGGTCCGGGTCAATCTAGGGCTCTTAGTCATCTTTTACGACACCCACGAGCAAAGCAAGGGTTGGTAGTATTCGAAGCCGCTACCACACAGCACCTTAAAATCTTTCTCATATATGTTACTTAAAATAATGTTATATAAAACTTGCTCTCATAGGATATTTACCAGCCATCTGATATACATATTATTTCACATGTATCTATTCGTCCATCCACTAGCTTATCGACGTCTACTGTTGGGCATAGGCATCCCAAAGGAAGGTGGTGAAATATATTCTACTCGTGATCTCTTAGTATCTTTTTTACGACGAGACAGTAGGTAATGGTGGAACATTTTCTTTTTTAAAGTCCACACTCTGCATTAACTATATAATCTTTTTATTCTAGGGACTTTATAAACATATAATTAGCGAGCACAAATTACGCCCACACTTAGGACAACAAGTTGTGGATCGAAGTATTTTCCTGTGCAACAATCGAATCCATAATACAAGCACGGAAGGTTATCTTAGTCACTACGCAATCTGTGCATCTGTGTCAATGTCATCTTACGCGGATAAAACTTGCTTAATCAGTAGGTCTAGTACGTAGTTTAAAATTAACCGCAAATCAGTAGGTTCGAGTAAACGTAATTAATGGTGTTCTCTTGTCTTGACCGCTCCAGTGTCGGTAAGTTTTGTTAGAGACATTGACAGTTACTCGTACTATATCTGCAGCAGTAACGGTGACATATTTGTCTTATTTCGTTTAGGCGAACGTATTAGTAAATTACATTATGTGCAAAAATCAATAATATTAACAAGTTATTTTAAATTACAGATATAACAAATGAAAACGACGAGAAATCGCATGTTATATTCTTGGAAAGACTTCGAGCCTTACAGGTGAGTTTATCCATGCAGTGAACCTAACATTGTGAAAACTCCAATCTAAAACTCTTAGAATAATAACGTATAGAAGGATAGTATCAATACTTCGAAAGTTCGAAACATGAATCTAAAAATACTAATGGCGCGCAGACGATTGCACACACACACCACTATACAAATTATGAAATCAAATTTTGTTTTTATTAACATAAATCGTCGAAATACTTTTAAAAGTAATGTTAAAAATCTTTTTAAGTTTTTCAAATGTGTTTTGACACCATTTGAATGCACAAACCGTCATAATTACCTATTTATTTTTTAAGAGTTGCGTACATACGTGCAGTACAATGACTTGTACATTACGGGACGGTTCCGGCGTAAGCTCCATTAGGCTCCAATTGAAATGCTTCACTTTTTGTGCGCGAACTTACCTTCTATACGTTATTATTCTAAGCTAAAACTAAAGGAGTTTGATAATTTCACCACCGGACTAGCCGATCAGTATTATTAGATGGTAGATATAAGAGTGACCACTATAACTAATAACCTTTTTTATATGTGTTGTGACAGAGTAAGAATACAAATCACTACTCCCTATTTTGGCCGTGGATTTCGTAAAAGACGCCTAAGGAATAAGGATGAACCTTTTAAAAAAATGTTTAGAGTTCATTGTGCCTATCACGCTTCTCGCTTAAGGGCCGTTGTGCGCCACATTACCTTAGAAATGGTGTGTCCTCGCATACATATCCCACTATCGCTTACGGACCTCTTGAAGTTGGTATTCTGTGGGCATAGCACAACTATTTGTGTCAAAGGATTTGGAGCAGTGTTCCTATCGTCCGATAGAGGTGCTGCTCCAAATCCCATACAAATTGGTGTCGGTAACGATACGAATACAGACAGATGGGCAGACTCCGAATCAATCTAACGCAAATTGGTCTACTATACCACACTAGCCAATTGTTTTGGCATAATGATTTGTTACAAGTTTTCGCTCTCTTGCTGAGATGTTGTTTTTTTGCAATACCTTAACAAAGGGCAGGGATAGTGACTATTGTATGCTTACTACGTCACTACACGAAAATCCTACTAATATTATAAACGCGATAGTTTGTATGTGTGTGAGGATGTTTGTTGCTCTTTCACGCAAAACCTACTGAATGGATTTTGGTGAAATTTCACAATAATATAGCTTACATATCCGAATAACATATAGGCTATAATTTATCCTTATATTTCCACGGGAAGGGGAACTATGTGGGTAAAACTGCAGGGTGCTGCTAGTCTCTTATATTATTATAATGCTATAAACATCTTACAAGAGAATAAATGGTTGTCATTATTTTAAAATTTTATTTTATGTTTATTTCTAGGCTAAAGCCGGCTTGAAGACAGAGTGCTCGCCATCATCACAACCGCGGACTCCTGTAGGCGATAACAGAACACTTGCAGACTCTATCAACGAGAACACATTGCCACGTGCTCACAGCATCGACCCACAACTTGAGGTATTTAATAATATAATCACTACTATGTTCATTCATGTGTGGTGACGGAGTAAGAATACAATTCACCATCCCCCGCGCTTCTACGTGGGTGTTGTAAAAGACGACTAAGTGATATAATATACATATAATATTTACACAAAAGAAGGATATCTCGAAATGAAACCCTATACTAACATGTCTGATCAGTGTGGTCAATTTCCCTCCTATTGTGGAGGAGGCTCAAGCCCAACAGTGGAACATATGTGAGCTGAGATGATGATGATTACTATATTCAATACTATCAAAGGGATTGAAGGTAGGACAACAGGTTAAAAATCAATAGTTTTAAGTTAAAACAGTTCATCAAACCTCACAACTCCATAATCAGGTTTTTAGATATCATTACTACACAATAGTTTTAGACCTACCATTGGCAATCCACGAGTGTTATGTACAGACGTGGAGTGGAGTATCAACAGTAGACGTTGACGGAGTAGGAATACTATTCAACACCCTCTTTCGTGCCCGTGGGTGCCGTAGTATAAGATGAGTAAGGGATATAATATACAAATAACATCAATGCAAAAATATGTCTGTTCAGCATAGTATTGTAGGTCAATTTCTTTTCTATTTTGGAGTAGATTCAGCTCCAACAGTGGAAGGTATATGAATTGAAATAGTGACGATAATATTATCATGGTGCGGTGGCAGGAAAATGATATTTTTTAGTCTAGAGATGTTGAACTGTGATACAGGTTGGAATAATTTCATTTCAATTATTTTTGTTCGTATATCATATTGACTTTTTTGTAGGTAAATATTGTTAACAGGGAGGCGATTAGCATTATTTAATCTGATCACTGGTGTCACTTGCCAAATTATAAGATATAATCATCGTCGTCTCAGACTATATAAGTCTCACTGTTGGGCTCAGGCCTCCTCCACAATGGGTGGAGAAATTGACCAACTATTCCATGCTTGTTAGATGTGTTGGAATAGGATTATATATCAAACTAGCTGACCCGGCGAACTTCGTACCGCCATATTTTTTTCATAAATATATTTTCTAAATTTCCGAAAATATAGTATCTAATAGAAGAACCATTACAGCTTTGTCGGGAAAGATGACTCGGCGAACTTCGTACCGCTATAATTTTTTCGTAAATATATTTTCTAAACTTCCGAAAATATAGTCTCTAATGGAAGAACCATTTTGTCTGGAAAGATTCGATTGTCTTGGTCGCAGCATTGTTAATGAGGATTCAAAGAGAATACAAATGACTGATTTTATTGATTTCTGACAAAATTATAATTATCAAATTTTCAACCATACTTAACTATAGGCAAAATTACTCTTAGCTCTCATTTGCCTTTTTTTTATTACTCATACATTATATATCAAATGCGTTTTTTTATACTACGTTTCATAGTGACTTGTATTCTCTTTGACATTTTATGTCACGTCACATGGGAACGCGATCGTACGGGATAAAAGAGTTATTGGCGAAATCTTGTACACTCCATAATAAAAAAAAAACGGGATAAAAAGTATCCTATGTCCGTCTCCTGGTTCTAAGCTTCCCCGCCAATATTCAGTCAAATCCATACAGCCGTTCTTGAGTTATAAATGTAGTAACTAACACGACTTTCTTTTATATATATAGATTTTCCTTCTCTTGCATAGATGTTATCTGCATATCCCTTAGTTGTCTTTTATGACACCCACGGGCAAGAGAGGTTGTGGAGAGACACAAGGATAAGATATAATAATTATGTAAACACCCTCGCCAGGTGAGCTGGCAAAAGGTTTTAATTCCAGTTTACCTTCTCTTACAGTAAAGTTAACTACCTATATCCCTCAATCGTCTTGTACAATACGCATAGGAAAGAAATAGGTGCTGAATTGTATTCTTACTCAGTCATCGCACTGAAACTGCTTATCTACTTATATTAAAATATCTCTAACGTTTTACAGCTACACACGACACAGGCATCGCAGAGAAACGAAGCGGAGGTGGACGCTTTACGCCTCAAACTACAACAGATCAAAAGTTCATCGAAGAGATAAAATCATCATCAGCGCATACGATCACGGAATTGTTTGATTACCTATTATTACATCATAACAATAATTACATTGCATATGCAAATATAGACATATAGCATCGTCGTAGTTAATGCAAACGGCGACATGTTAATATAACACTTAGAATAATAATGTATAGAAGTATAGTGTTGGTACTTAAGCGATCAAAAACTTGAAGCCAAAAATACCAAATGCGTGCAAGCGATTACACACGTACACTACTATACAATAGAGTTGCCTTGTACGCAGTGAACTTGTACACGGAACGGTTCGACGTAAGGCTCCAATTTAAATGCTTCATTTTTTGTGAGCGGAGTTACCTTAAATGAGTTATTATTCTAAGATATAACATAATCCAATAAACAACTGAGTAGTTTCATTCTGTGATATGTTTAAGCAAAACTAAAAACCAGAATCACAGCAGTTGCTCTCACATTATTGGCGTAAATTATGGAGGAATTATGACCATCATTGCTGTAATTAGAAATATATGTATTGACGTTTTAAATACCCTTCTAATAGGTGCTTCTGTACAGGTTTGCCTTTGATTCTAACTGCGACGATGCTAAATATTCACATTAATGCCCATATAATTGATTTTTACTTGGTTTGACTTCATAAAGTTGACTTTAGTGATATTGTCTATTCACATCTAATATGCTTGTTAGATTAGCCCTTGTGTATCAATGAACGCAGGTTGAAATTATGTTTCTGAATGACTTTAGTGGGGGTGTTTCAAAATTTAATGAGTGTTCCATTTTCAAATAATTTATTTCAAATGTGTATTCCAGATACAAATTGCTGTGTGTTCCAAATTCAAATAATTTGTATAAATCCTTTTGGAAAGTATTCCAATATCAAATAAAGTTCCAGCAGTCATCTGATTATATTATTTTGATACAAAAACAGTAAATGTATAAAATTTACGAATAACACCCTTTCCGATAATCGTTACGTATAATCACATCAAAACATTAATATGACTATTAAAATTGTATTTATCGCCGTGTGTCAGTGTGTATTTTGTGATTTTTAAATAGCGTGTTTGCACAGACAAATACTTATGATGTATAGTCACTTATTCCATTACAAATTAAACCTGTGCGTTCGTGAATTGAAAGGATTTTCGTATAGTTTGTGTTTGTAAAATGTTCGGCTTGTCTGAAATTACTCGAAAAAAATTTTAATCTCACATGTTACCATTAGAAAAAAAATCATCTCATTTAGTTTATAAGTTTAGACTTTGGCCTATGAATGTACCGATGTTAGCGTCCATGTATTATGACGCCCTTACTTAGAGTCATCATGACAATATGATAAACAGTATCGCCTCGCACAGGGTATAAAATGCTTCAGAAACATGTGAAATTGTGTCTTAGTAAGGGCTCATTATGTAGACACCCTAATCGATTAAAAATTGTTCTGGAAATACAATGAAACTGTAAACAATGACATTATATAACGATAGGGTGTCCATGTATTTTAAAATTACGTAAGTTGTTCAGAGAAGTGATTGGATATGATTCAAGGTGACCGGCAATAATAATTGTAGAGATTTATTACCAAAAGCTTCACTACATGACTAAATGCGGTGGTTCAGTAGTTGAAGTTTTCTGGCAATGCACTAAAACGTTTAGATTCGATACTGTATTACAGATATTTTGGTGTCAATTGCTCCAAAATGTGTTTTCTCTATTGTGGATCTATTAAAGAAAGATTAAGCAAAAATATAATTTCTACCATTGTTGCTGAACCATGAGTCTGCTAGATAAGACATTGTTTGATAAAGTGGTGATTTTGGATGTATACTGTTTTAAATTAGATGTTATTTCACGCGTGTTGTTAATAATTATAATAACATACATCAAATAGAGTAAAATATTCAAGAATACCTTTTGTATAAAGGAAAGTAGATTGCACTAGACGCTATTTTCTTACGGTATCAGTTTTTGTTATTATAAATGTTTAGTACTGCTATTTTAGTTTAAAATAATCAGTTAAACTGCATTGGCGCATTAACTTATAGCAATAATAATTAATACTAAGCATATTTGATGCCGCGAGTGTAAAATATAACCATATTGTTAACATTTTAAAATATAAAGTTTTTAGTGCCACCTAACTATATAAAAACGATTTCTTTTATATGGAATGGATTTTGTATCAACTAATTTTTGAAGTCAACCAAGGTATCTAATTGAAAATTAGTTGTAAATGATTTTTATTGATATAATTAAAAAAAAAATAATTCGATAACGCGGTATCATTTTACGATGTGTAATGATGACCTTCACACAAATTTTATGTGCCTGAAGCTTTATATATCTATAGAAAGGGTTGTAACGAAATACTGTGGTTGTTATTTGAATATAGCGTCGATTAATATATTTTTGGATATTTGCAAGCCTAATCATAGACACTAATGCTCTCTTTATTTATATATTTCAATATAAAACATAATTTTGAAGGACTATTGGCAACAATGGGAAACATACTTTAAAAAAAAATCTAGTTGGACTTCATTTTATGGTGTGTGCGCGAGAAATTTCTAGGGAAATGTTTAAAAAAGTACACTAATTTTTACTAGTAAATTATTACCTATAATATTTACCATTAAATATATCTGAATATGAATATTGATCATCCTTTTCCACAGATAAGTAACCCTAAGGTAGTTTGTAAGCAATGACAAGGTAAAATTTGTTTCATTTCAAACTCAAAGTTTCTATTTATTTCAATGTTTTATTAACAATCATTTCGTTTACTAATATATCGTGAAACGAAAACGTTCCTATTCATGACCATAGGATTTTTGTATTTATTTTTAATGCATAATAAATTATAAGGGACCATCCATAAAGTACGTTTAGATGGAGGGAGGGGTCCTACGAAGCGTGATAACGGGTGAGAGGGGTTACTGTTCCAAATCTTACACGTCTAAGTACTAAAATGCAATTTTAGAACTAGGTACCCTTCATTAGCATCAACTCGTTTCCAAATGCTATCACACGTGCCGCTTTACATAGTGATTTCATCATTAATGTTTTGTAAAATTGCAAAATATTTGACTTTTTTGACACTAGAGAGATGTCACTCAAATTTGGGTCACCCACTGTGACCAAGACGAGAAACGGGTCAAAAATCACGAAATTATTGTGACGTACTTTATGAATGAACCCTAATTAGTAAAATTTAGGGTGCAATAGCTACGCGTAGAAACTAATTCACCCTTTATATTCGGTTCGTATTACCGTAGCACGAAATCTATTTAGAAAATATTTAGACGACTTGTAATTTTTATAATTCGACATCCTCTATTCAGTGTAAACATTTTTGTCGATGAGGCTTTTAAGGTTATTTATCTGTGTCTTTAACCAATTTAACATCGATATAAATAAACATATTAGTATGATAATATGTTACAACATATTTCTGTGTCCTATGACTGATCAATGTAGTTTTCTCTAAAGTTGGAAAACTATTATTGGCGTGTAAGAGTTTTTATAAGTTGAATTTGCATGTATTCTATTGTAAATGTGTTGATTTTTATTTATTGTGTATTATTCAAAAGACTGTTTTTTTTGAGTTTTCATGTAGAAATACTCACTATGGTGCATACAATATGTTTTGTGAAAGAATTATTTGATCACCCTCCTGGCCACTGAAAAGATGTGTTTTAAATATGTTGGTGTTTTACTATTATTATGATTGAAGTGTTGTGTTTTTTATTGATATTGTACTAGTGGTCATCCAGTAGGTTTGTTAGAAAACTTTGTGAGCTGAGATGAGGCCATATATTTGAATATATTTAGTAGATACCCACGTCGACATAGCCTGCTTATGTGTAATCGTAACATTCCTCCCAGTATTGGTTATCGTGTACAAATTTTTTATCCATCCTCATCACACTATTTATCAGCCATTAGTTTCATTTATATTATTAATTATACGATTTCACTAAATATGAAACGCTCATAATAATCCTTAAAAGTACACATTGAGCGTTAATTCAGTTCAGTAATCAATGTACTTCGACCACTCTTTAAAATGCTTATTACGATTTTTAATATATACAAGTCGTATAATATTTTCAACTGTATTTAGTTTAAAATAAAAATTATTTAAGAGATTCTCGAGTATATATTTTATCTGTATTTACGCGAATGTATATAAAAGGTACTTGAAATCGATACGAGGATTCGATTGAATGTGGATACCTACTTTTTACAGCGATAACATTTGAACGAGACAACGGAATTCATTAAATAATTTGCAATAAACTGATTATCGTAATTTATATCATATATCCAATATATCATATAAATAATATAGACGTATCATAAATTCGAAAATGTATTCTACAAAACTATTATACGCCATACAAGTTGTAATATTGATTTAATTATTCAATATAATTAATACTAGGCTTTGACTTTTTATCCAGTTCTAGAAAATAGACGCCATTGAGGAGCCACAAGTGACCTATTTCATATTACATAGATTTTTTTATATTTCTTGATTAAATTTTAATTTCTTTAAAATTAGATTAACTGCTATGTACCTAATGTCTTGAACTATTGCTTTTTAAATTCGACTTCAAATTGATTATTGTGAGCATTTATTTATTGTATTATGTAAATTAATGTTTAAATCATGATGTAATGTTAATAATAAATAAAGTTCATACAACACGAATTTCATTGTTATTCTTTAAACATACAATTCTCCCTCGTATGTATTGTAAATGACATGGATATGTTTACTATAACTGATATAGGTATGCTTGCTGTGACCAATTACACTGGTCGGCAAAAATAAAATCTTCCTATCATTATGCATTATTATGACACGTTTGATGTTTCTTCATGAAGGAAGAACTAGCTGCTAAACAACCGAGATTGGTTAATCGCTCTGGGTCACTGCTGCTTCACGTTAACACAAGACCACATACTGCACAACAAAATACCACTAAGTTAGATGAGCTGCAATTGTACTCCCCGAACCTTGCTCCAACAGATTACCATTTTTTCCGGAATTTGGACAATTTCTCACAAGGAAAAAAATTCTACTTCGATGCGGCAGTCCAACCCGCCTTTATAGAGTTTATTGGTTCTCGCCCCATGGTTTTTTTTAGTAAAGGGATCAATGAACTACCTAAGACATGACAAAAGTGCATAGATAATAACAGTGCATACTTTGATTAATTAAATATATTTTGCAAAAAAAAAAATATTTTATATTCCTCCCGTACAAAACGCCAATTTCATATGTAAGGACCTAATACATTTAAAAAAAAAAACAAAGTAAGCTAATTACTGTTGTCTATAATAATTAGCTTTGTAATTTTTTGTTTCATTTTATGTTTTCTCTATTAGGTTCGCGACAAATCGACAAATAAAAATCAACAAGCATTTATTTTGTCCATTTGCCATAGCACTTCTATATATGCAACATTACTGTTATTTCAATGTTTTGTTAAAACATGTCTGTGGCGTTATACAAGTTCTTTGTATTTTATCATCATCATTAGACTGCACAGATGGCGTAGTGGTTAAGATAGCGACTTACAACGCCAGTGTCGAGGGTTCGAATCCCACGCGGGACAACACTTTGTGTGATCCACAACTTGTTGTTCTGAGTCTGGATGTAATTTGTGTCCGTTAATTATATGTTTGTAAAGTTCCCAGCAATACAAGGATTATTTCCTTAGTGCATGGTGTTGTCTTATAAATAAAATAAATAAAAAATTTCAGCCCATATACTTTCCACTCTTCCACAATAGAAGGGAAATTGATCTACTATACTAAGCTGGTATAACTAGCTTGGTATAGTACATCTAATGTTGATATAGTGTAGTGTATCCCTATATATATATGTGTGTGTGTGTGTGTGTGTGTGTGTGTGTGTTTAGTATATAGTTACATATAAGTACATGTATCCTCTATATAAGCCAACACTTATCGAATAAACGATCCATCCGACGTCCTCGTCACGTCCTCGACGAAGAGGACGACAATATCACACTCGCTCAACAAAGAGCCTACACGGCCCGCGAGGCCTTAACAAATAAATATCCGCGGTTCCGCCCTCGCCGTCGAAGTGCGAAACCGCGCCGCGCAAAAGTCACTACTAAAAACGTGGGCACGCCCACTTTGCCTCCAGCGACGCCCCAAGCCGAGGTCCGTTCCCCACAGGGGGAGCCCTTGGGCGATGTCGCTTAGCATACTTTTCTCCGGGTTGAGAGCCCTCAGCGCTCATCCATAGTCCGCGTCAAGCTGTCAAGGCCATCTGCGGCCAACAGCTGTACACACAGAAAAAAAAAAAAAAAAAAAAAAACGAATAAACGAACGGGTTGAGAGCCATCAGCGCTCATAATGATGAGTTCGATATATCAAAACGTAACTTATATCGGATATGTGTTAGATATCATACCATATCGATATCTATATCAATGTAGCCGATATCATAAAAACCGTATCGAGTCAAAACTTCTACTAACATGCGAGAACTATTAAGTCAAAACTTAAAACTATATCGATATGAACACGTACAAACAAAACACAAACTACACAAACGATATTGAGATATGAACCATATTCGTTCCTCTTGTTCGAAGTATATATTCTTTTATTAGTATAAAAGAGATGAAGAGAATATGAAATAACTTTAGCCATGTTTGCGTGGTTAATATATCTTACTATACTAGCAATAAGGTTTAGTTTCCATTGTATAGTTATGATAACGTTTCTGGCGGCTACGGCTACTCGATGTTAGTGAGACACTTACTCTACAAAATGGAACTAAAGCTTGAAGCTATAAGGTTGAATTTGAGTTGTTACAATATAGACACAGTACTGTAGGTAATAATAATAATTGTTGTTGTTTCGTGCATTATTTTGATTTGATAAACAAATTTTGTATTGTTTGTGATAGTTTTTAATTGCACTATATATAATGATTGTAAATATGTCAATTTTTAAATGCGTCAGAGAAGTAATCTCAGTTAACAATTTTTAATATTTACTAGTCAAAAACTTTTCTGCTACTCCTAAGCCTAATAAAGCATGAAGGGAAATCGCCGTAGTTACAATTAGCTAATTGTTAAATAACTTTAGGTAAATACCTACACCTAAGAACTGCATCGATGTATCGCTAACAGCTTAACTGTAAATGTGAGAGTTTGTGTTAGTTCGCATTCATAGTTAGTTTGCTCATTTTAATATCAATGTTAACGTTTCAAAACTGTACTACTGATATCGATATCAGAAAACCGTTTTCGATATCGATATGCAAACTGTATATCGGATACATAACCGTTTGTGGCACAAACAGAAAACGCCCATATCTAGCGCTCACCCATTGACCGCGTTAAGCTGTCAAGGTCATCTGCGACCAACAGCTACACACACACAAAAAGAAAAAGAATAAACGAAGTTATTATACAGCAGTCGGATCGTATTATTGCATCTCACCACACGGAAAGTATTTTGTATCTATAACAAAATAAAAAATTGCCGTAAAATGAGAATAATTCTTTATGTGATTTTATATAGCGTTATAGTTGAGAAAATATATGTATATGTTACAAGAATGAATAAAATGTACAACTTACCATATATTTAAGTGTAAATTAGAAACTTAAAAATGTAAAGTACTAGAGTCACAGCGAGGACTAGCAAGTGCATAGATTAGTACTTATTAAAACCAAGTTAGTTGATATTGTTCACTTTCTTTCTATCAACGTTAGCAGTTTTTGTTTGTATAACATACAATTGTAACAGGATAAAATAGCATTAATGCAAGAACTATAGCCAAAAACAGGTAATTTTGAGTAGTTAAACAATCATTCATCATTGAATGATTGTTTAACTACTGAGTAATTAAACAATCATTAAAAAATATTATACATGATAGCAATATTTAGAAAGCAAATCTAGATTCAGCATACTAAACTCTTAATTTATAATGTACTAGCTGACCCAACAGACGTTGTTCTGTTAAAAAAAGCGCCACCTACCGGGTTTAATTGTGAATCTAAACCATTCTCGAATCCCCTTGAACATGCACAAAAAATTTCATCAAAATCGGTCCAACCGTTTAGGAGGAGTTCAGTGACACACATGTACACAAGAAATTTATATATAAACTAGCAACCCGGCCTCGCTTCGCTTCGGTTTGAGTTGCTTTATCCGCGGCGTAGTTCCCTTTCCCGTGGGAATACCGAGATAAAATATAGCCTATGTTACTCCCTGATATTATAGCTTTCCATTGGTGAAAGAATCTCTTTCTGTTATCTTTGTGGTGAACATAGGTAGCTACTGTAAAAATTAAAAAAAATATCCAAGTGATTTTGTGAAGAAAGTTTATTTTGTGTCATGTGTCATATCTTAGCTCATTTAGGTCCCACTGCTGGGCTCGAGCCTCCTCCACAATAGGATGGAAATTGACCTACTATGCCATGCTGGTCAGACATGTTGATATACCCTTCTCTTGCATAGTCTCATATCCCGTAGACGTCTTTTACGACATTCATGGGTAAGATAGGGAGTGGTGAATTGTATTCTTACTCCGTCACCACACGGACAACGGTTTATTTTGCTTTTTTCAAATTAATCATCATCATCATCATCATCATTTCAGCCCATATACGTTCCACTGTTGGGCTCGGGCCTCCTCCATAACGGAAGGGTAATTGACCTACTATACCACGCTGGTCAGACGTGTTGGTATAGGGTTTTATTTCGAGTTTGCCTTCTCTCGCATAGATGTTATATGCGTTTTATCTCCCTTAGTCGTCTCGTACGATCACCCACGGGTAAGATAGGGGGTGGTGAATTGTATTCTTACTCCGTCACCACACGGAAGAATTAATACTTGGCGATAAAAAAAAGCATGGGCTCCTCATTAGTCATCATTATTTATGTTCGTTAGAGGTGAAAGGATTTAACACGAAAAATAAGAAGTAACTATCTTAACCTAACTTTGACTGAGCTATTCGTCCAGTGTTCCATAGCTCTGAAATATCAGATCCACACCCACCTCCTAATTTATATAGGTAACATCCTGAGTAATGCAAAGGACTCAGAAATGTTTGCTCCCCAGAACGAATCTAACTCAGACTTTTCAGTTAAAGAGGCACCTCAACTTTTTCTCAGATTGAGCTCAATGGCCTAGTCAGAGAATAGGATGTTTCAAAAGATGCAGCCAAATTGCTAGGATCAACGCTCAAATACAAAAGATTTTTTACATCTGGTGGGAGGGAAATTAGGTTTATTCTAATGATGTTCGTGGGCTCATGAAATGTATTGAAATAGAATAGGTATATGTCAGAATGGCGTTTATCCATTGATTCATTCAAAACTAGCCTCAAAAAACAGTCTTGCTGTATATTGGAAACTTATTTGCATCTCTGCTAATGGGACACTCAGTTCATATGAAAGAAAAGATAGGGATTGTTTTAGATTTATATGTTCCAAGTATCCGAAATAATCTAAAGCAAAGTTAAAAGAAGGAATTTTCACTGGCCCCGATCTAAGAAACTTTTTCTGATCCCCTCCTTTTTCAATCAACGGGCAAAATAAAAAAAAAGTCTGGCATTCCCTCAAAATATAGTGCAGAAGTTCTTGGGCAATACCATGAATCCCGAATATATAACACTTGTGCAGCGCATACTGACAGCTTATAAAAAGCTCAAGGGTACAAGATAAGCTTAAAACTTCACTTCTTATACTTCCATGTTGAGTATTTGCCAGAAAATTTGGGTGCCTACACTGAAGAACAAGGTGAAAGATTTCACCAGGATGTACGTGATATCGAGAGACGTTACCTAGAAAGTTCACTATGTTAGCGCATTATTGTTGAATGCTTAAGCGAGAAATCAAAGAAAGAAACCAAAAATGTGTTCGAAAAAGCATCAATGTAAAGATGAAAAAGTTTCACACGGAAAAAGAGTAAACATACAATTGTGTATAAATTTAAATAAGAAAAATAATAATAAATAATAATGATTGATAGGTTCTGATAAATATTATGCTGTTTGTTGAAATAAATAGTTCATTTTTCTCATGATTGTGTTCTTATTTTGCAAAAAACTATACGTGATGGAGAGTAATAGGAGTTATTTTTGAAATCGGCGTCCTTTAAAACATATAAGTCAACAAAAATATCTCATTCAGTTGAAAATATATCTTTTGCAGACCTGGGTAATTGTTATGGAGAAAGAGAAGAAAATTATTTGGTTCCTCTATTTTTGACTAAGCTTCCTGATAACTTGCAACAAATTTTAAACACCAACTTAAAAATTATATGTAACCAATGGGAGTAACAGATAATATTGACATATATATGTATATACATTTATATGTATACTAGCAGACCCGGCCACGCGTTGCTGTGGCTAATGTTTTTGTTATATTACATTTTAAACTATTTAAGTGGAACTGTAGAAGAACATCTGTCATGGAGGTCGTCATATTTTTTTACAAATGGCATCTATGTAAACAAGCAAGTTAAAATCGTATATGCCACGTTTGTAGGTTTGATATAGCATAGATGGCGCATCTATTAATTACTCAATCCAGTCAACAGATATCGCCATCTGTTAAAATCGTTTGGAGTTAACAGATAATTGTGAATGTCAAATAATAGACAAATAATTTGCAATAAAATAATATTGCGACTATAAATTATGATGTAAAGATAGGATATATCTTTCAAGTTGGATCAAACTGCACACGGTGTGCAAATTTGATTAAAATCGGTTAAGTAGTTTAGGAGTTCATCGCGGACAAACAACTTGACACGTAATTTATATATATTAAGATATTGTAGTGACAACGACTATCCGTAGCCCAGATAGATCCCTTACAGATTACGTAGTACGGTTCATTTCACTGTATTAGTACTTAATAAGGATATCGGCATTAAATAAATACAAATAAATTAAAAAGTTTGTGAACATATCGTTGAAAGAAACAAAGATAAGAAAAGAAAGAAAATTTTATTAAATATATACCTCATACATTAATTTTGTACACAATGAAAGTAATAAACATTAGCTAATGATATGTAACTAGAAAATGCAAAAGACAAATGTACCTACAATTTATGATGCATTGGAAGAACCTACAGCGTTGATATTCCAAATATAATATTATGCATTTCCTAAAGAATAGCATACATTATATTATACTATATAAAACGTTGCTAGATTACAAATTTATTATATATGCATTAAGATGTAAATTCACTTATAGTGTAGATCAGGGATTCCCAAAGTACGTGCCGCGGAATCTAGGCGTTCCGTAAAATAGTTATCGGGCTTCCGCCAAATTAAAGAGCTTGAAATTTTAGTAATTTGACTGTAAAATAACAGCTCAGTTATAAATATTATTTTGGAGTTGTGCACAATTAGTGATGAAAATGATTAGTAGGTAAATAGCAAGAATTCAGCTCCGATTATGACACAGCAGCGCACGTAGTCAGTGACAAGAGGCCACGTTCCGCAACGGATTCGGATCTGCACACGTATCCCGTATTGTCATTCGGTATGGGGTTCTGTAAAATAAAGGATATATGGATGCTGTCCCGTTATCTTGAAACTTTAGGAAACCCTGGTGTAGAGATGGGATTTTACCCGGAAAAAACCCAAATGTGGGAAAAATTGGGAAAAACCCGGGGAAAATTCCCAAATGGGATAATATTCGGGTTTTTTCATATTTAGCTATAACATCTAGGTATCTACATCTAGGTAATGTGTAGATAGATGTATATATCAAATACAGTGTAAACTCTTTATAACGTCACTCGATTTAATGTCAATAACTCCTTAAAACATTGAAATAACTTGATTTTGGTTGGTTTACCATATTACCCATACAATGGTATCAGAGAGTATACTCTATAAGCATTACGTTTGCTCGAAATAACGACGACAATAAGACATTATTTAGCATTGAGCAGTACTTTCTTAATGGACAAAATTAGTAAGAAATGCAGCTGTGTATGTTCTTTCCTTTGTTGTTTTATTATTTTATTATCTAGCACGTGTTTACCTCAACTGGCCTACGAAACATAGTAAAAAAATCTCTTTTGTTTTTTGTGTGATTGAGTTGCACATGTTTACTTCGGCCACTGGGCTGTCGTTAGGTTGTTAAACGTTATCTTAATCATATTCGTTTTTACGTTTGTAAAATTTGCACTATATTTATATATTAGTAAATAAATCTTAGAATAGTAAAATAATATCAATATTGGTTTTTAATTCCAATTAATGACAACTCTCTTTAGGTCAAAAAATTCACAGTCTCTTGAGTGTCGTTACATAGAGTTTACACTATAGTTTGAACTATTTAAGTACTATTACTACTAATTAGAGCTAATCTAACTTTATTTATTTTCATAATTCAATAAATACGTTATATACATCCTATATTGTCTAATTAAATTAAATAAAATTAAATAAAAAACCTGTCTGTTTGTGTGTGCTTAGCGACAAGTAACCCGAAAGTACGAATGCTAGAGGGGTTGGAAGAAGCAGGTAGCAGCAGTGGGGTACGCGTTGGTGATCTATCTATCTCACACGTTGTTTTGGCTTCGTACTGTGCGCACTTATGTTAATTTGTTGGTTTAATTGACGACTTGGATTTTGTTTAGTGGACTTTTGATTGCCTAGTGATTAAATACGTGATTTAATTTGGATGATAACTACTGCTACTCTTACGGACTTCGATACCTACTTCTTTTTGAAGTTATACTTCTTTAGGCGCGTTATGAAAAAATGATGAGAGTGAAATTTTAATTATGTGACACAAAATTAACAGTATGAAGTTGTCTGCTTAACCGCTCATTAAGTCTCGAAAAAAAAGCTACCAACAAAATAGAAATTGAACCTCGATATTAGTCGCGCATGTTGGTACGCTCGTCACCTCTGATCAGTTTTTTTTCTTTTTTTTTATTATTTTTTTTTCTTTTTTTTTCTTTTTTTTTATTTCTTTTATATTTTTTTTTATCTTTTTTATTTTCTTTTATTTTTTTATTGTTTTAAATTTTTTTTCTTCTTTTTCTCTTTTTTTTCTTTTTTTTTTCTTTTTGTTTAATTTTTTTTTTATTTTTTTTTTATTTAGATTATTCTCTAAATTTGGTTTTTAATAATTATATATATATATATTTTAATGATGCCAAAGAAGTATAACTTCTCACGCGCGTACATAAGTACACGCACCCATTTTTTTATTCACGGTAATTTACTGGTAAGTTTGAGCTTTAATAATTGTTATATTAGACTATAAAAGTTTTAGGTACTATATTTGTAGATTATTTCGCAAACGTTGTATTGTTATTTATTGAAATCGATATATTTTGATTTCCTAAGATTATTTACTGTAGGAAGTAGTTATTTTACAAAAGTTGATATGAGTCATGTATAGAGATGGCCAAACGCTCGGGCGTTTTAGGCAAAATGGGCAAAGTATAAATTCCTTCTTTTGACCATTTATACTTATTTCATATTAGTTCCCTAGGTTTACCTACTCTGTTAACAGAGTATACAATATTTTACAACAACTCTATGCATTTCTACTGTTTTCACATCTGTTTTTTTTCCTTAGATCACATCATGCCCAGAAAGAAATCTACCGATGTATGGGAAAACTATTTTCATTCGTCAACCAGTAAAACGGTAAAATGCAAACACTGCGAAAAAGTATACCAATTTGGCAATGTCAGCAAGATGACCAGCCATCTGTTGAAATGTTATAGATGTCCAACTGTTATTAAGAACAAACTACAGAAAATACCTGTTACTAGCACAACTGCCACAAATCTACCCTTGCAAGATGAATCACAACATAAAATATCACAGGATAACAGTTCGACGGATACAACTTCTATTATTACGACTTCATCAGAAATTTCAACAGAAAAGAAACTTTATCTAGACCTGCTCTTATCGAAGGCAATATTTGTTACCGGTTCTCCTTTATCCATCGTTGAACATCCGCTGTGGGCACGATTTTTTGACGAATTGCAACCACTTTATAAGTTACCATCCAGAAAAGCTATCTCCACAACACATTTGGAAACTATTTATAATGAAATGGTCAAAGAAATTACAAGCGAACTGAAGTCTATGAAGGATTTGCATTTGCAGTGTGATGGCTGGAGCAATCAGCGCAATGAAGGTATCATCAACTTCGTTATTGCAAAACCCGAGCCTGTTTTTGTTAAAAGCCTTAATACTCTTACAAATCGACATACAAGCCAATATGTATCTCAAGAGATAATCAAAGTTATAAACGAGTACGGAGGCCACAAGTTTGTAACTCTTATCGGAGATAACGCAAATAATATTCAAAAAGCATTTCAGATAGTTAAAGATTCATATGCACACATAATACCGCTGAGATGTGTAGCACATACATTGAATTTGCTATGCGAAGATTGCTTAAAACTAGAACCTATTAATGCGTTTATATCGATTGCCACAGATACGATAAAAGCAATAAAAAGAAACCAAAGTATGAGCGCTTTATTAGCTCAGATTATAAAAGAAAAAGGTTCAGGCGAAACATTAAAATTGCCAGGGAAAACCCGCTGGGGCAGTTACTGCACTGCATTAAAAAGTTTAAAAAAATCCAAAGTAGCATTACAGACATTAGCTGTTCACGAAGATGCCACTATTTCAGAAGAATATTAGGCGAACAAATAATTTTTTAAAACCCATTCATTATGCTGCATATTTGTTAGATCCAAGATCGCAAGGCATTGAACTAGAAGAAGAACACGAAGTGGATGCTGTGGAATTTATACACGACATGAGCCAATCGCTCAATATTGACGTTGGTGTTGATTTAGCCAATTATAGAGCTAAACAGGGTTTATGGAGCAGACCATTTATATGGAAGCATGTCGCCGAAATTGATCCAGTAGTTTGGTGGAAAGGACTCTGCAGCTCCAAATTGTTGAGTAGGGTTGCAGTACGTATTCTAACTGCTCCTTGTACTTCAGCAGCCACTGAACGATCTTTTAGCACGCATGCGCACATACATAGTCACAAACGTAATAGATTGACTACAGACAGGGCAGCAAAAATAGCTTTTATATCCTATAATTGGAACCTGCTACACAAATATAAAGATGATGACAATGATGAAGATGATGACAATGATGAAGATGATGACAATGATGAAGATGATGAGCCGTTATCTACACCCAGGCAATCGTCAAGTCCGTCAGGTAGCCCAATAAATGAAAAACGACCTTCAACCTCACGTGGAAATACACAAGAAATAGAATTTTGTAATATTAATAACATATTTAATGAATATGACAGTAGCGACAGTGACTAAAAATTTTCAATTGTAAAAAAAAAACACTTTTAATAATTGTTAGTAAGTATCTCTCGTTGTTCTGTTTTTTTATCAAAGATTTTTAAATGTTTCGATAGACTTTTTTTCTGCAATTAGGTAACATTAGATCAGAATGCGCAGAAAAAATCTTATGATAAAATAAGAAGAAGTCTTTTTGTTGTTATAACAAAGTGTTGGTTTTTTATAGTTCCTAAATCCTGCTACATATTTGGACGTTTCGAACAACTGGTGCCGTATATGCGCTGGCGCATAGCATGTCCCCACCGCAAAGTACCTATTTTACGTCGCATTTGTTCTAAAAATAAAAAAAAAGTTAGTATTTTTAAGATCGTGATAATTACGTTAAATAATGAAAATACCCGTCTGTTGGGTTTTTCCCACATAAATACCCGGTTTTTTCCCAAACGGGAAAAAACCTGGGTATTTTCCCGTTGGGTTTTTTCCCACTGCCCATCTCTAGGTGTAGATAATGCTTGGTTATCTTAACCAAATATTCCTTCCACAATACTTTTGCATCCGCTACAATGATTGGATTATTGTTTTTTTTTATTCAGCACATCAACCATACGAATACAGGAACAGTGCAAATGCACTAATACAACAAAATTATTTATATATTTAGCTTAGTAGCACATATGATAGGTATGCATGCCATTCATTATGACATTAGAATAGAGGCAACATTCACTTTGTATATTATAATTATTTGTAAAATAAGAGATAAAAGAAGAAGAAAAAGAAAAACAAACTAAAACTAAGAAACCTTTACTTGCTTTTTAAAAGGCAGTGTCTTTGTGTTGCATATGTCATTGAAAATATGTGTTTATCATTATGTATTTCAGCAGACCTTAGATTATATGACCTTGCCATGCGTGTAAGTGGACTAATAAAGGTGTAGTAATATTTAATATTTTATTGGTAAATCAAATGCCTTTTTTTAAATTGAGTTATTCTTCTGAAAATGGCGTGGATTATAAAGAATAGGTGTATTATTTTATATTTATCTCTGGGAGTGTGTTTTTCTATGTTTTCTCAAAAAATGTTGAAACAAAAAACAAATTCATTACAATTTACGTTATGATGATAATCTTAAATCACTAGTAATAAATCATGCACACAAGATTCATAGTCTGTTCTAAAAAATAATATATTGAATGCGACGTGTTTTGAATCAAATCTGCATGAGAGTTATTGTTTAATACAAGCTCTAGTGGCGGATGGTGCACGTCAGTTTTACTTAAAGCCTGAAATATAGAAATATTGACGTGTTCACTGACACTAGCAAGATCAAGACACTTTTCATTATCATTAAAAAAATTGTTAATTTGCTTACATCCAGATATATTCAGGCAGTCCTTAAGATCCAATGATTTAGTATCACTAACACCCAGAAAGGGATCAATAGGGTCAAGCCATTTACCATGAGGTAAATTAAAATCGCCTAGTATCAATACAATGCTATCTATGTTGACTAAACAGACTTCTTCCGCTCTAGTTGTACACATGACAAGGTATTTAAGATGTTAATAAATTAAGCAGAGATTTATACAGACACTACCTGCACTAATATTCAGCCATATATCCTCTACGGAAGTCTGCTAATTAATATTATTAATAATTTTAAACTTATTATTAACTGCTATCAATATCCCACCACCATAACTGAAGAATACAATTGTTTAAATTCAGCACCTCAATTACGACGAATAACAATAAATCTCTGATAAAAGTATTCAGAAGAAGAAAATGAACCATCTAATCAAGTTTCTGTTAAGCAGATTATGTCATAATCAGTACTAATAATTGACATGTAAACTTCATGTTTTCATATCTCTTATATTCTAATAGAATATCAATAAACTAGCCATTTATCTAATAAAGTCTCATTAAACATATTTTTGTTTTTGTTTCATATATTTCTAAAAGGAATAACATATCTTCTCTACGCAAAAGTAGTCTTTAAGCCTTCATGTTTAAAACTGTAAACTCATTCCCGAGTGGAATTTAGCTACTGTAAATGCTGTTCAAACGAGTTGTTTTGGGGTTTTATTTTGCAGTTAAAGGGTTGGTGAAATATGTTCTTACAACCTTAACTAATTTAATAAAACATATTTTTAAACAGATTACGCTTTATCACATTTTAGTATTTCCAGTTAGCTCCTATATAGCGATCAGGTCACTGACAGCCCTCCTGTGATCAGCTGAAAATTCTTCGAAACGACTCGATTTGAGTTTTTTGTATTACGTGTATATTTTTCCCTTGCTGTAACAAATAAATTTTGGTTCTGTTTTACAAAAGTGCTAATTTCATAAATGTATAAACATGGTAAGTTTAAGATGTTGTATTTTTTTAAATAAGGCTTACAAGAAACATCTGGTTCCACTCCAGCTATGGCTCTAATACAGCGTTTTTGAGATATAAACACTCTATGAACTTCAGATGAGTTGCCCCATAATATTAAGCCATATCTTAATACAGATCCTACGTATCCGTGATAAGCCAGAAATGTTGTAGTCAGTGAAGAAGTTAATCTTAGTCTTTTTAGGACGTAAACAAATTTATTGATTTTATTGCAAACTGCATTGATCTGAGTTTTCCAATCAACATGTTTATCAAGCATTATCCCTAGGAATTTTGTATTTTCTAATTCATTGATTTGGACGTCTTTATACGTTATACTTCTGCATATATGCTTAGATTTGAGGCTTCTAAATTGTATAAAATTAGTCTTTTTTTAAATTTACAACTAGATTATTATTATTTAACCAGTCTATAATTGAATTGAATGTCAAATTAATTTCATTTTCATAGTTAGATTGTCCATGATTATTATAGTCAATATTATTGAAATGTCATCTGCAAATAGAATTGTTTTGTAATCAGTTGTTTATTTCGGTTGCAGAAGTATACATTTTTTTATTTAAATTTTTATCTATTCTACTTAGTTCTACATATTGTTGTCGTTTCGTTAGGTAGGATTCCAACCATTTTAATCCTGTTCCTCGAATACCATAGTCTTGCACCTTTCTCAACAACAGTTCGTGCGATACAGAATCGAAGGCCCGAGACATATCAAGGAATATAACCAGCGTGCGTATCTACATTCGTTACTATATCGTTAACCAGGGCAAAGCAGCAAGGGTAGTAGATTTGCCTTTTTGGAATCCATTTTGCTCTGGTTTTATTACCTTATATTTATTTAGAAAAGAGGTCAGTCTGCTGTGCATCGCCCTTTCAAAAATCTTTGCTAAAACAGGTATCAATGTGATCGGCCGGTAATTTACTGTCTGTCTTCTTCTTATATCATCATCATCATCTTGCTCTTATCCCAATTACTTGGGGTCGACGTAATATGTCATCTGTTTTGACATATTGCAAAAAGATTCGGCAATGACTTTTATGACCGGCCGCCTGCCTGACGTCAACCCTCCTTGGGAATGTAATCGTTGACCCAAATGGTACCAGATGGAGTTGGTCCGGGTCAATCTAGGGCTCTTAGTCGTCTTTTACGACACCCACGAGCAAAGCAAGGGTTGGTAGTATTCGAAGCCGCTACCACACAGCACCCACCCTCACTTACCCCTCTCACCCTTCTTATAAATTGGCCTAATTAAAGACATTTTTAAACGATCTGGAAAGATACCCTGCTCAAAGGACAAGTTAATTAAATGAGTTAGGACAGGTGCAATAGCATACATACATTTTTTTTACTATGGTAGTAGAAATACCATCATAATCAACTGAATTATTATTCCGCAATGATAGTATAATTTTCTGTACTTCTAAAATACTTAAAGGTTCTAGAAATAGACTATTTTGGAGGGAATTCTTATTTGTGTTACGTAAGGTTTTTGATGTTTTCGTTACATCGCTAAAGTATTTATTGAATTGAGAGGCTATAAGATCTGGCTGAGTAAAAGATTGGTTTCCTATTTTAATTTCATCAATACAATGATGGGTTAATAGATGGGTTTAATAGGTGGGTTCAAGTACAGCATATGGTAATCATTTATCGTTATGCAAATGAGTTTATATGAAAAGTTCCACACTTATTATTAAAATATATTGAAAAATAGAAGAGAGAATACGAGACGGAATAGCGAGATAGAATCCGGAATACGGAAGAATCAGCACGCTGAAGTGGCAATGGGCAGACCACATCGCTCGACGAACCGACAACCGCTGGGAAAGAAAGGTTCTCAAGTAGCGACCATGTATCGGACGACGCATTGTAGGACGCCCCTCCACTAGGTGGACCGACGACCTGGTGAAAGTTGCTGGGCGTCCTTGGATGCAAGCGGCACAGAACCGCACTTTGTAGCGTAACATGAGGGAGGCCTACATCCAGCAGTGGACGGCGATAGGCTGAAATAATGATGATGATGATTAAAAAATATCCAGCACCACAAAAAGCGAAAAAAATATAAGACTTATTGCATCTAAATGACGATCTACTAATCGTTGTTAAGTATCCTCTACCATATAAAGCGTAAAATAACAAAATGCATCATCGTCATTTCAGCTCGTATACATCCCACTTTAAGGCTTGAGCCTCCTCCACAATAAGAGGGATATTGAACTTACTATACCATGCTGGTCAGACAGGTTGATATAGGGTTCTGTTTCGAGTTTCCCTTCTCTTGCATAGATGTTATATGCGTATTGTATTCCTTAGTCGTCTTTTACGACATCCACGGGCAAGATTGGGAGTGGTGTTTCCGTCACCACACGGAAAAATAAAATGCATATTGCATCCTAAATACCATCTATTGATCGGTGTGAATTGGCGCCGAGGCAAATAATAATAATAATATATAATACTGCAAAACAATAAAACATTACAAAAGTGGATAATATATATTTTTTTAATTCAAAACAAGTTTCCCGAATAGTACTTTGTACGGTGAGGAGTTGTGTATATTTATTTATTTATTTATTTATTTATTTGCATATAATGTGGTAAGTACAGTGATGTTTCATAATTATTACAAGGAAGCATAAGACACATTATGCCATATTCTAATAGCATGCAAATATTTAACAAATATGTCGCGAGAACTCAACATTTATCAATTATATTAAATATTTAAAATCCAAAATTAATAATGTCATATTTGTAATATTAGTTATAATGTCATATTTAGAAATTAGTGTATGATGTCATATTTATAGTTTTCGTGCCACTCTAACTACAACATATTTAGATACCTATATAGCAGTACACTCACAATGCGTTTCTTAAATAATATCAATTACGGCAATATTCACTCAAAAAGTCGTCAACAGAATAAAAGCTTTTTTCAATTAACCAATGCCGCAAGGCAGGGCCAAACCTATCATATGTCAGCGTTGCTATTTGCTGAGGTATGGAATTAAAAATAAGTGGAGCCATATACACACAACTTTTACGAAATGTCTCAAGTCGAGGCACTGGCATTTGTTGATTTTTGTGTGTAACTTTACGCCTATTCGTGTTGTCATTTATTTGAAAAAGACTTTTGTTGCACTTTACAAATTTCGCTACTTCGTATATATATATGCTTGGTGCAGTTAAAAGATTTTCATTTTTAAAAACTGCCCTACAAGAATCGCACCATTGCATCTTATAAATTGCGCGTATGCATTTTTTTTGTGCTAAAAACACTTGCGCCATATGACATGAATAGCCCCAGATTAATATGCCATAACGAATTATGGAGCAAACATATGCATGGTACACCAGTAATGCGATTTCTCTGGAAGCTACATTCGTTATTTTCTGCAATGCGAATACGAATTTATTAATTTTTTTGCATAAATTGTCATCATGTTCTTTCCAGGTAAGGTGTTCGTCAACCATTATACCTAAAAATTTCGTGCTGTGTATTTGTTGCACACATTGTCCCTTATGTTTAACAGTAAAATATTTATATTTTGCTTTAATTGATCTAAAATAAATTAATTTGGTTTTGTCTATATTTATTTTAAGAGCATTTGAGTCTAGCCAGTTTATTACATCTTTAAATGTGTTATTTACTACACTGTCATGCGTATCTGTATCTTTACAATCCATGACTATAGTTATATCATCAGCAAATAAAACGCAGTTTCCACTTGTAATAGTATATAAATAAGTATTATTATTAATATAAATAGTTAGCCTGCGGGAGATCATTTATATACACTAAAAATAGAAGAGGTCCCAAAATAGTTCCCTGCCCCACACCGCAGGAAACACACCTTGATTTCGAATCAAAAACTTCTAAATTATTTGTGGCATTGTTGAATTTAGTTACTCTAGTGAATTGTTTTCTATTGCTTAGAAATGATTCAAACCATTGTAACGCTGGTCCCGTATAAAATACGAGAAAGTTATTGCTGAATATGTGTAACGGTTATGAAAAGTGTTGTGTGCGTGTGTGTGTGTGCCCGTGCGTGCGTGCGAGCGTGCGTGCGTGCGTGCGTGCGTGCGTGTGTGTGTGTGTGTGTGTATGTGTGCGTGCGTACGTGAGTGCGTGTGCTCGCGTTTGTGTGTGTATGTGTGTGTGTAGTGACTGATAAGGTCCAAAAGTTTATGAAATAATTTCATTATGAGCACAACATATATAAATTTGTATTGAATGGGTATGTATTGAATAGTGAAGTTTATGAATGTATATCTATATTAGAGTATCAAGTAGTTTCTCAGTATCCAGGTACCCCAAGTTTTGTAACCAACCAATCAGTTGCATTTTACAGTTGATTTTATTAAGATGGTAGATTGATAAAATTCTATAATAATAATTAGTTATAGTTATTGCGTAGGGCTTTCTATCACTAACAAAACAATCGGGCAACCGCTAATGTCTAGGAACCGATTTCGGTGGTCAGCCAAATGGCGATCGGTAATATGGCAGGTCTCGTACGCCGCCCTTCCGTTACCTCCGGACGGTTCGAACGGGGATTGAGCAGACCATGGCCTGTCAAAAGAAATTAAGCAGACTTGAAGTTGGTAGTGTCACTGTTCTGTACAACAAAACATCACGTTAAAATCATAATAATATACTTCAAGTGACGTTTGTGCGGGGGAATTATCTTTTTGTTTGTTGCCCAGATTGTTAAAATACTAATACATAATTTCTTTTATCCTTTTGAAATGTTATCTATCGAGTATAATCTAATATTTTTAATGGAGTATAGTTTAATGTTTTTTGATAACGGTCGGTCTTTTGTTTTAACTATTATAAGGAATGACTCTGATATAAATCAGCGGGTAGATATAAATCTCTTTAATAACGATGACGTTTTAGATGCAATAATAAACGTGATTAAATCTGTAAAATAGTTTTATTTTGCAATGTGTAATACTCACGTAGCCATCAGAGATCATCATTATAATAATCCAATTAACGATTCAGCATGTTCATTGTTATAAGGACGATGTTCAGTCAGAATAAATGTTTAACCATGTGATGGCGATGCCACGGCAACAGTGTGCTTACTCTTGAATCTCGATTACAATCCTAAATACAATCGCAGCTTGAATTTGAGCAATTTCGTACTCTTGAAAGTAACACTAGCGCACGATTAGAATTGAATTCGGTGAATTGTTTTTAAACTAAATGAATTCGTCTCTAGTCGATTAAGTAAAATATTTGCTACTCCCGACGTGATTTTGACGTATAGTATATGAGTTTAAACTCGTGAATGTATCACGATTTCAAGAAAGCGTCTTTGTGGTGATCGAGGTTGGTCACGTTATTAATAACACGGCCCCTTTGGTGAAAATAAAAACAGCAAACGCGGAGAATACATTCTCGATTTTGTTTAAGAATACCAAATACAAATTTGGTGAAATTGAATTGAATCGGATTCGAAATTAGAATTGATTTCAAGAGTAAGGCCACAGATCCTTGTTACCTGGGCGTAGAAGAGGACGGTTCCCGAAAGGATAATCCGCTGGGCCGGCCACGGGTGTCAAAGAATGGGTACCAGTGGTCAGTCCACAGGCGATGGTGAGGGAAAACAGTAGGTTACGGGGCCACACGCCGCCGCCCATCCATCGCTCAGGACAGATTGAGCGGGATGTGTCCAGACCATAGCTTGCCATAAAAAAATTAGATTTCACATCCTACTAGAAGTATAGCTTTTATAATATCCTAAGTTATATATATTATTATAAATTCGAAAGTAAGTTTGTTTGTTTGTTACGCTTTCACGTTTAAGCATGCCGAACTGATTTCAAAAATTATTTCCCCGATGGAAAGCTATAAGTATTATCAGTAACATAAGCTATATTGCATCATGCTATTCCCACGGGAACGAAAACTACGCGAGTGAAACCGCTGGATATTGACCGATTTAAAAAAATTCTTTCAGGAATGGAAATCTACATTTTCAACGAGTAAAATAAGTAATTTTTTTATCCCGGTATTGCCACAGAAATAGAGTTTAGGCGAGTGAAACAGCTGAATGGTAACCGATATTAAAAATATTTTTACCAATGCGCAACTTGATTCACAAATGGAAAGCTACATTACACAGCGAGAAACATAGACATTTTTTATCCCAGTGTTTGAGAACGGGGTTTAGGCGGGTGGAACAGCTGGATGTCAATCGATTTTTTAAATTCTTTTACAAATGGAAAGCAACATTATCATTGAGTCACATATGTAGGCAATTTTAAACTGGAATTCACACGAGAACTGAAACTACGCGAGCGAAATTGTAATGTCGACCGTTTTTAAAAAATCTTTCACAATTTTCAACAAGACCTATGAATAGCTACATTATTAGCGAGAAACAAATATATCATGAAATTCCTTCGGGCACAGGAACTACACGAGTGAAACCACTGGATGTTGGCCAATTTAAAAAAAATCACATATGAAAAGCTACATTATGAGCGAGAAACATATTCATTTTTTTATCTTAGTATTGCCTCAGAAATTGAGACTGCGTGGGTGGTACCGCAAAGAGATTTTCAAATTTTCTCTAATGGACGGCTACATTGAGTAATATATAAGCAGTTTATTATCCCGGGCACCGTATTTCCACTTTCCGTGTGATAAAGGAGTAAGAATACAATTCACCATCCCCCTCTCTTGCCCGTTGTGTGTGTCGTAAAAGACGACTAAGAGATCAAATATGCATATAACATCTATGCAAGAAAAGGAAAACTTGAAATTAAACTCTATACCAACACGTCTGACCGGCGCACCATAGTAGGTTAATTTCCCCTATTGTGGAGAAGATTCAAGCGCAACAATGGGACGTAAATGAGCTGACATGATTCCACGGGAATTTGAAGTACGTGGGTGGAAGTAATTATAAATGTGAAAGTTTGTAAAGGTGTTAAGACGTCTGTTACTAAATCATGCGTAAAATGAATGAAAATTGGCACATAGATTGAGCATTTCCTAGGCTGACACATAGAAAACTTTTCATCTCGATAATATTTTACCTAGGAATAATAGCTCAACTTTGGGAAAGTTAACGGTCATGTGGGTGAAGCCGCAGGTAAAAGCTAGTAATATTATAAATGTAAGTTTGTTTGTTTGTTACGCTTTCACGCTTAAGCTACTGAACCGATTTTAAAAATTGTTTTACCAATGGGTAACCATATGAACAGCGAGTAAAACAGGCCATTCTTTATCGCATTATTTTCACAGAAATGGTGACTACGCGACTTTCATCGTCGTATTTTTTTTCCGTCCACTATGGTAGCGGCTTGAACCCAACAGTGGGACATACATGTGTCGATGAAGAATTACAAAATATTGAAGTAATGGTGCCAAGTACCTTAGCAGCAGGGCGTACAGACGTCAGAGTTTATTGCAGGCTCGCGGAGCTACGCGTCGTTTACCTCGAGTAACTTCTCCTTGATGATTCATTCCACTGATTGCGATTGTTTTCATACACTTGAGGTACGTTATTGCTTTCTTGGTTTTTGCGATTTAATTCTTGAATTTTTTTTTCAACTTCCCTCCCAAATAAGGTGTCATCTCTTTCACTGTTACGCATATCTTTGCTTAAATCTCGAAATACTTCGTTATTAGCAATGACTATTTGACGTGAATATGTCACTTTATGGTGGAGATCAGCCAGTATTTCGCACCCTTCTCTCAAAATTTTCATAATAGTTATTGTTTTGTCATCGTCACTTTTGTCACGTATAAGCATATTCAAAACTTTGCTGATGGCTAATAGCCCTACCCCTAATTGATCCTGCTAATTTTTTCTATATTTATCACGACTATTCGTCTTATCTGTTATCATATTCTCTACTTCACTATTTATCTTAGGTGCTTGAAGAAGAGTAAAATTTTTTGGTATCAAATACTTTTTATTAAAATTATCTAAATCACTTTTAGGCAAACCTTTTTTTAAAATTTTATTTAAATTTTGAAGTATAATTTTGTGTATCTCGACGTCTACATTGGAAGTATTGATCATTGTATGTCCTAATGCTGTTAATACTTTTGGGCTAAATTCGGAAAAAACTTCATCGCCAGCGTAACTCGTAGATAGATCTGCCACAATGCCTGTAAGGTAAGAGCACCAGTAGTTATCATTTAAAGGCATAACAATTCTTTTTTTTGCTAAATCTTAATTATCGCCCGAAATCAATCAATGTTTCTTATTCTGAGTTTTGGGGCAGTTTTTCAACTACATTAAACTATTGACTTTACTTGTATAATAAAGGAATAAAAAAAAAACAAAATAAAACCTACAACTTGCGAATCGGTAGTGGACCACCTCACACATTGACTTTGTAAATATTTTTTTTCATATTTCACACACAACGTTACCTTAATTAATCCTAAACAAATAGAAGAGCAAAACATTATAAATGTTTTCAATATAACTAAATTGTTAATTTCACTTTATTATTTTACAATCCTTAAAAATGTTAAGAAATAGCTAATTAGATGTTTAGAGTGCGTCACTTGAAAAACAATTATTACCCTTATTTTGGTGACATTTATCTTATATCTTTAAACGAGCAATTCTTGTATATATATATATATCATCATCATCATCTTGCTCTTATCCCAATTACTTAGGGTCGACGCAATATGTCATCTGTTTTGACATATTGCAAAAAGTTTCGGCAATGACTTTTATGACCGGCTGCCTGCCTGACGTCAACCCTCCTTGGGAATGTAATCGTTGACCCAAATGGTACCAGATATATATATATATATATATATACATTCAGGATCTCGGAAACGGCTCCAACGATTTTGTTGAAACTTGGCATACTAGAGGATTCGGGCCCAAAAATCGATCTAGCTAGGTTTTATGTATAGAAAATGTTGTTTTGTCAGTGTTTTTGGCAGACAATATAATGTCATTAAATTTTAAAAGAATATGAATTCAAATTTTGCCATCAATGTCATGAGTTACGATAGCTCAGTGGCGAAGTAGTCAGGTTTCATTTTATTTTTGACATCGGCGACAAACGGCGTCGGATCGAATCTCGGTGTTATTATTAATCTCTTTTTGTAATTATTTATATAATTTTCATTATTTATTTTTTTATTTTTTATTAATATATATCTGAATAAATGCTACAAAAATACTCCGAGCGAAGCTCGGTCAACCTGATATTACATATATAATGCTGTAAAAATATATAACTCAGACTCAAAATAATTATTGATCGTACAAACAATTGTCCTGTTTATGAGACGCCCTCACGATCGATCTCACAGCATTTTACTCAGTACGGGCGGTCAAAAACAACCACTTTGCAATTAACACAATATTCAATTAACTTTAAATGAATACAGAAATGATATCACTATTACTTACGTCGTTTAGAAACAGTTGGTTCATTTTTATTATCTTTTATTGAGCGACCCGTTTTATTTCTGGGATTTTCTCTTTCCTCGTTATGACTTCGTTTCGACATGATGACAAAAATATTAGTATCAAGTTTCAAAATAGCCGCGTGCGTTTTATACTCGGTATGAGATTATATTAAATTTTCGAAGTATATACGGTTGAGGACTATTGCGGTTGCGTGAATGATTGATAACGATTCCTTCTTGTTACCTATACATTCTATAATTAATCTATTATATCTTCGCTTTCGTTTTGTAACTTATTTTAGTATAATTTTTAAGAATAGGTTTTTCAAGATATATGTTAGTATAATCTTTTAAATTTTATATGTATTCTGTAGCATTTTACTACTATGAGATCGAAATAAATAAATGAGTTTCTTTCTTTCTATATCTTTTATATAAAATCGTAGTACTGTTTGTCGCCATATTCCTCTGAAACGGTTTGACCGATTCTTATAAAATTTTGTGTGTATATTCAGTATATAACAATATGTGTAACAAATGTTACAATTCCATTTAAGGTTTTAAGAGGGGGGGCTGGAGATTTATAATACAGGCCTCGAGCCTATTACAGACTCTAGCTCTCACAAATGAACAATTAATTTGTTATCTTGTTGTTTCTTATATATCTAATAGTCTAATGTAGCAACACATACTTTGTGAGAGCAATAAATATATTATTATTATAACCCTTCGTGCGCGACTCTGACTCGCACTTAGCCAGTTTTTTTTGGATTTATACATCCTTAATCCTTACTAATATTATAAATGCGAAAGTAACTCTGTCTGTCTGTCTGTCTTTCTGTCTGTCCGTCTGTCTGCCACGCTTTCACGTCTAAACCACTGAGCCGATTTTGATGAAATTTGGTACAGAGATGGAATAAAGCTTGAGAAAGGACATAGGCTACTTTTTATCGCGAAAAAATGGGTATAAGGGGTTGAAATAGGGGATGAGATTTTGTATGGAAATTCGTCATTTTTGATGATAGAACCATGAATCTTTGTTTTAAGGCACTTGATAATAAATAAATAAATATTCGTTCTAGCGTTTTGGAAATTTCATTTATATGGGGATGAAATTCAACCCCTAAAAGACAAAAATCATACAGCCGAAACCATTGGGCCTAGAAACGTAATTTTTTTACACTGTACTATTTCTTAGGGTACACGTGCTCTAGTAAAGAAATCGCGAAAAAATGGGTATAAGGGGTTGAAATAGGGGATGACATTTTGTATGGAAATTCGTCATTTTTGATGATAGAACCATGAATCTTTGTTTTAAGGCACTTGATAATAAATAAATAAATATTCGTTATAGCGTTTTGGAAATTTCATTTATATGGGGATGAAATTCAACCCCTAAAAGACAAAAAGCATACAGCCGAAACCATTGGGCCCAGAAACGTGGTTTTTTACACTATAGTATTTCTTGGGGTACACAAGCTCTAGCAAAGAAATCGCGAAAAAATGGGTATAAGGGGTTGAAATAGGGGATGACATTTTGTATGGAAATTCGTCATTTTTGATGATAGAACCATGAATCTTTGTTTTAAGGCACTTGATAATAAATAAATAAATATTCGTTCTAGCGTTTTGGAAATTTCACTTACATGGGGATGAAATTCAACCCCTAAAACACCAAAAAGCATACAGCCAAAACCACTGAGCCTAGAAACGTATTTTTACACCATCGTATTTCTTGGAGTACACGAGCACTAGCAAAGGTTTTTTGGTAAATCACCCCCTTAAGGGGGTGAAAACCCTATAATCTTTCACGTCTAAATTACTGAACGATTTTAATGAAATTTGGTACAGAGATGAACTAAAGCTTAAGACAGGACAAAAGCTACTTTTATCCCAAAACATTGGGTGTAAGGGGTAGAAATAGGGGATGACATTTTGTATGGAAATTCGTCATTTTCGATGATAGAACCATGAATCTTTGTATTAAGGCACTTGATAATAAAGAAATAAATATTCGTTCTAGCGTTTTGAAAAATTCGCTTACGTAGGGATGAAATTCAACCCCTAAAAGACCAAAAAGCATACAGGCAAAACCACTGGGCCTAGAAACGTATTTTTTTTTACACCGTCGTATTTCTTGGGGTACACGAATACTAGCAAAGAATTTTTGGAAATCACCCTCTTAAGGGGGTGAAAAGCGTATAGACGAAACTATTGGGGCCAGGCACGTAAAACTTTGTATGCGATTCACTTTCTTTTGTTATATGTGATCTCTAAGAAATTATTTTTTGAACCTCAACCCTCTAAGGGGGTGAAAATATATAGCTGAAATCATTAGGCCTAGAAACGTAACATTTTGTATGAAGTTGTCTTTCTTGGGGAAAGTGCTCACTAAAAAAGAGTTTTTTGCAATTTTACCCCTAAGGGGGTGAAAAGCGTTTATCCGAAATCAGTGAGCCGAGGAACGGTCATTTTAGTACACGGTCGGCTCTCTTGGATTATCCCAAGATTTTTTTCTTTCTCTCTCTAAGGGCATGAAAAGTGTATAACCTAAAATAATGGTCCTAGGAACGTGAAAGTTCTGTTTTGGGATAAGCGAGTACTTACGTTAACTGTGTGGTGACGGAGTAAGAATACAATTCACCATCCCCTATCTTACCCGTGGGTGATCGTACGAGACGACTAAGGGATATAAAACGCATATAACATCTATGCGAGAAAAGGATAACTCAAAATAAAACCCTATACTAACACGTCTGACCAGCGTGGTATAGTAGGTCAATTACCCTTCCATTATGGAGGAGGCCCGAGCCCAACAGCGGGACGTATATGGGCTGAGATGATGATGATGATGAGTACTATCAAAGAATTTTTGGAAATTCAACCCCTAAGGGTGAAAAGTGCATAGCCAAAGATGTGTGAAATTTTGTATACCGATCTGTTTTTTGGGGTAAGCGCACTAAGGAATAATTTTAGGCAGCCCTAAAAGGGTGAAACGCATATAGTCGAAGACACCCAGCCTACATATCATCATTATTTTGTTCTTATCCTAATTACTTTGGATCGACGCAATATGTAGATACTCTTCTTCCATCGTAGATATATCGCAAAGGTTCTAGCAACATTTTATGACCGGCTGCCTGACGGACGATATTGTTGGCCAGACGGCATCACCAATTGGTCCAGATCGATGTAAATCTTTGTCTTAGTAGTATTTTGGGACACCCCACAAACAATGAAAGCGTGGTAATATTCCTAGCCGCTACCAGACAGTAAGTCGAGATATTAAGTCAATTTTCTATCTCTACAAATAAATAAATTTGAAGCGTCTGTTTGTCTATCAAAATAATAGGTTTTATTTATACACACAATTATTTGCACAATACCTATAATTAAAAAACGGTTAAACTTTTTTTGTTTTTGTGTTGTGAGTCACATAGGCATTTTTTATCTCGGCATTCGTATGGGAATGAGGGAGGGCTACGTAGGTGAAACTGCGGGAATTTAAACGATATAATTTTTTTTTCACCAATGGAAAGCTACATTATCAGGGACTAAGGAAAGACATATTTATCATCGTATTTCCACGGGAATCTGAACTACAAGTCTGGAAGTAATATTCAAATGTGAAAGTTTGAGAAGATATTTGGATGTTTGTTACTTAATCACGCGTAAACTGTTGAGCAGATTTGGATGAAAATGGACACATAGATAGAGTATTTCTTAAATTGGGGGGCGGGGCCGGAGCACCTCCACGTGGTGCTCCCTGGAAACGTCCATTTGGACGTCACGCGTCCATTTGGACGGCCAAGATTCCGGCAGGAGGGGGTCTCCGCGTGCGGCTCTGATGGCAGAGCGCACGGCGGATCTGACCCGGGGCCAATGGGGCGGATGTGCCTCATGGCACTCCGTCGGTCGCTCGCGAGCGGCCAGACCCGGAAGGCCCAAACCGTAACCCTGAGTGTGACTGCGGCTGAAGCTCAGGGCCGGGGGTCTTCGGACCGTGGGGAAGAAAACCCCTATAAAAAATTACCCCTAATCCTAAGTTTGGCCACTCGGCGAGGGGATGAATGGTTGGTGGGTTAAAAAGCGCGCAAGCGTCCAGCCGTTAGAGTGGTAGTCAAGGCAAGACTTAAAAATGTTCCAAGAATGGCAGAGATTAAAACGAGCGTAGCTACTCCAGAGGGTCCCGGTCACGCCGGGGAATCCCTCCCTGTGCCGGTGTCTGAGCGCGAGATGCGCACAAACACCGGTACGGTCAGTCTCCAATCGTATGGGAGGGAGACAATCGCTGCTGTAGTTGCCGAGAGCCTGGCAAAACATCCGGAGGCTCCAAAGACGAGGAAGAAGAGGAAGAGGAGGAAGCTGATCGCCACCACCGTACACTCCAATAGGGTGCGTGCGCGAAAGGAGGCAGCAAAGAAGGAGGCGGCGCGGCAGGCGCAACTAGCTGCCGCCGTGGCCGCGAGCGACGAGGGCGATGTGACCGCAGCCACCGCAGAGCCGTCGCAGAAAGTGGACGCCGGTACTGCCCGGCTGTCAGGCGGAGAGGAGAGCGACGAGGGCGGATCAGCTGCAGGACCGTCGCGGGACGAGGGCGGGAAAGCCGCAGAGCCGTCCCCGAAAAGGCGCGGAGGAAGCGACAGCTCGACGGGGCTGTCGAGCGACGAGGGCGGCACCGCCGCAGAGCCGTCGCAGGACGAGGGCGGTGGTGCTGCAGGGCCGCCGAAAGCTATGCGCCGGAGAAGCTGCTCGACGGGGCTATCGGACAGCTCCAGGAGCGATGTGGCATACGCGCTGTCGACAGACGAGGGCGGCAGTGCCGCAGGGCCGTCTGTCTCTGAGATGTCGGCGGACGAGGGCGGCAATACCACAGAGCCGTCCGCCGACGAAAACATCAGCCATCAGCTGCAGGTCGTCCAGAGGAGGGACAAGGGCGGTGGATGCGCGGGTACGTCCAAAGGTGGTAGGAGTAGGGAAGGCAGGCCGTCAATTGAGGAGGGTATAGGTAGGCCGTCATCCCAGAGGAAGGAGAAGGAGTTAGGAGGTAGGAAGGAGAAGGAGACGGGTAGGGGGGCTGCCGAGGAGGCTCTAACGGCAGCCCCAATTGTGAAGGAGAGGGAGGAGGCCCTCCCCCCGAGCGTCCGGAAGCGCCCCCTGCAAGAGGGTGGTGGCTAGAGCTCCGACTCGGAGGGGAGTTTCATCGTGCCTCCTCCCAAGGTCTCGACCATGCGCCGTGGGCGCAGGGGTAGGGGATCAGCGGTGGCGGCGAGGCCGGGGACCCCAGGTCCGGCCTGCCAGAGCGGGGAGGTTGCGGCCCTGCAGGTCACGAATGCCCGCCTCAGTAAGGAGGTTTCCGGCCTGCGGGAGTGCAACCGGAAGCTCGAGTCGGAGCTGTCGGCGGTGCGGAAGGAGAACCGCGGGTTGGCCAAAGACGTGGCTGACCTGCAGTCTCAAGTCGCACTTTTAGTGCCAGCCGCACCGCCGACGCCGGCCTCGTCGCCGAAACGGGCTGCGCCGGAGAGGGCGGGCCGTCGACTGCGCCCGTGGCGCCGCCTGCGCCTGTGGTGCCTGCTGCGCCGGTTGCGCCCACCGCGCCGGCCGTTGGCGCCGCCAAGAAGCGCGGCGGGCCCCGAAAGGAGGCAGAGCCGCTGCCCGTGGTGCACGGCGTGCCGGAGGGGTCGATGCGCGTCATCTTTGCTAAGCTTGAGCTTATGCTGGATGCGCGCATCAAGGCCTTGGTGGATCGCCTTCCGCCCGAGCCACCCCTCCGGCCGCCGCTCGCCACGGATAGAGCGAGGCGGCCGCAAGCGTTGGCTCCCACCCCGCTGCCCTGTCAGGGTGGCCGCGTGGTGAGCTACGCTGCGGCCGCCGCTGGGCCCAAGGGGGCCAAAAAGGCCGGCAAGGTGCCGGCTCCCGCCAAGGCATGTCGGTCGGGCATACCCGACCGACATGCAAAAACTGCTTTGACTGCAGCGGGCTATGTTTCCGTTGCGGTCTGACCGGACACCAGGCGGCATCGTGCTCTGCGGTGCCCCACTGCCCCGCGTGTGCGGCAGGCAATAGGCCTGCCAAACATCGCATGGGCTCTGGGGACTGCAGACCCCCGGCATCGGCCCCAAAGGGGCGGGGCGGCCCATCGACCGGGCCAACCCCCGCTCCGAGCGCGACCCGATCGCCCGTTAGCGCGGAGGAGGTGACGATGGATACGGACCGTTAATGGACCCCGTATCCATCCGTCTTCTCCAAGCCAATCTCAACCACTCCGCCGGTGCGCAGGACGTTTTCCTGCAAGCCATGGCGGAGTGGTTGATAGGAGTAGCCGTAGCCGCGGAGCCGTACGCGGTGCCCGACCGGCCAAATTGGCTGGGCAGCACCGACGGTACCGTGGCAATCGTCGCCTCCACGTTGTGGCCTTCGTCGCCTCTGATCCTTAGGGACAGGGGCGTCGGATACGTCGCGGCGGACTGGGGAGAGATTACGCTCCTCGGAGTATATCTCTCCCCTGCCTGGAGAGCGGCTGATTTCGGGGTCTCCCTTACCATCTTGGGAGCCTCGTTACGGCGATTGGCACCGCGCCAGGTGATCGTATTGGGGGACTTCAACGCCAAGTCCGTGGCGTGAGGGTCCTCCCGTACGGACGACCGAGGACGGGCGGTCGAGGATTGGGCGGCGGCACTGGGCCTCTGTTTGCTGAACAGAGGCTCGGTGCATACGTGCGTGCGACCTCAGGGCAGGTCGATAGTGGACCTTTCGTTCGCTAGCCCTGAGGTCGCTGCACGCGTGGGGAGCTGGTGCGTCGAGGAGGAGGTTGAGACCTTGTCGGACCACCGGTATATCCGGATGGAGGTCTCCCTGACAATCCCGGCGCCCGGCAGGGGTCACGGGGGGGCGGTAGGGCGTCCTGCGTTCCCGCGATGGGCTGTGGGTCGCCTAGACCGGGACCTGCTGGCGGAGGCAGCCATCGTTCACTCGTGGCTGTCCTCTGCCAACCAGTTGGACGGGGTGGACGCCGAGGCTGGCCGCATCCGCAGTGCGTTGACGCAGATCTGCGATGCGGCCATGCCCCGGGTACGGCGTCTGCCCCCGAGGAGGGCTGTCCACTGGTGGTCCCGGGAGCTGGCGGATCTCCGGGCCGCGTGTATTCGCGCAACAGGGCCTACACCCGCAGCCGGCGGCGCAATCGCAGCGCGGAACTGGAGGGCCAGCTTTATGAGGGCTACCGCAATGCGCGGTCGGCCTTCAGGCTGGCCGTCCGTTCCGCCAAGGACGCCTGTCGGCGGGAGATGCTGGAGAGTCTCGACCGTGACCCCTGGGGTCGCCCCTATGGTGCGGCGCTGAGTAAGCTCCGCGCACGGGGCCCGCCCCTCACCGAGACTCTCCAACCCAGCCTCCTTACCCGGGTCGTCGAGGACCTGTTCCCACGACGGGCGGAACACACGCCCCCGGTCATGGCGCCGCCAGACAATGACCGGGAGGGCGATGGTGGCAGTGTTCCGCTCATCACGGAACCGGAGATGGGGGCATCGGTGGCGAGCATGCGCGGTAAATCCACCGCCCCCGGGCCCGACGGTATTCCAAACCGTGTGTTGGCCCTGGTCCTCGACCATCTGGGTCCCCGCCTCAGGGAGCTGTTCGACGCGTGTTTAGCGTCCGGGCGGTTCCCTGGGTGCTGGAAGGAGGGAAGGCTGGTTCTTCTGCCGAAGCCGGGACGGCCTCCGGAGTCGCCATCGGCCTACAGGCCTATCGTGCTGCTCGATGATATGGGCAAGCTACTGGAGAGGATAGTAGCTGCCCGCATCGAGCGGCACCTCGTCGGCACGGGGCCCGATCTGTCGGACGCCCAGTTTGGGTTTAGGAGAGGTCGTTCGACGATCGAGGCCCTGTTGCGCCTGAGGGCCATGGCGACTGAGGCCGTCACCGGCGGGGGAGTGCTGTTGGTGGTGTCCCTAGACATCGCCAACGCATTCAATCAATAGTCTGCCATTCAGCTGCGTCAGGGAGGCGCTCCGTTACCACGGAGTGCCAGCTTACCTGAGGCGGCTGGTGGCAGACTATTTAGAGGAGCGCAGCGTCCTCTACGCCAACCGAGTAGGGGACGTTGTGCGAACGCCCATGACGTGCGGTGTTCCACAGGGGTCGGTCCTCGGACACACCCTGTGGAACATCGGCTACGACTGGGCGTTGCGGGGGAGCCTCCCACCCGGGCTGGGCGTGATTTGTTACGCCGACGACACGCTCGTCACAGCCCGCGGTGGGACGCTACAAGAGGCGGTAAGCCTGGCGACCTCAGGCACCGAAGAGGTCGTCAGGCGGATCGAGGCGCTGGGGTTGAGGGTGGCCCTGGACAAGACGGAGGCCCTCTTGTTCCATAGGCCCCGTATGGACCCTCCCATCGGCGTCTCGATCACCGTCAATTCGGTTGGGATCAGCATCCAGGCCCATATGAAGTACTTGGGCCTGGTGCTCGACGGGCGATGGTTGTTTCGGGAGCATTTCCGCAGGCTCGTCCCGCGGCTCGTCGGCGTGGCGTCCGCCCTACAATGGCTGATGCCGAATGTGGGCGGACCGAGCGCGGCATGTCGACAGCTGTACGCGGGGGTCATCCGGTCGATGGCCCTGTACGGCGCACCGGTGTGGGCGGGATCCATGACCGCCCGACTTAGGGCCCTTCTGTGGCGTCCACAGAAGGTCATGGCGGTCAGGATCATCCGCGGGTACCGCACGGTGGCGACGGAGGCGGCGTGCCTATTGGCCGGGACTCCGCCGTGGGACCTGGAGGCGGAAATGCTCGCCGACTTGTATCGGCGGGTGTTGGGGGTGCGCGGGGGGGGTGGTGTTGTTTCCTTGAAGGAGCTCACCGCCTGGCGCGTCGACGCCCGCCGGGACGTCATCGCCCGTTGGGCAGACCGGCTGGAGAGGCCTCGATACGGTGTTTGGACCGTGGAGGCCTTCCGGCCGGTGCTGATGCAGTGGTTAGAAAGGCGGCACGGGGTGCTCTCCTTCCGACTCGTGCAGGTCTTGACGGGGCATGGATGCTTCGGCAAGTACCTGTACAGGGTCGCTAAGAGGGAGAGAACTCCGTCCTGCCACCACTGCGATTGCGACGAGGACACGGCGCAGCACACGCTCTAGGTCTGTGCCGCTTGGGCAGACCCGCGTCGTGGACTCGTCGCAATCATCGGTGCAGACCTGACGCTGCCGACCATCGCTAGGGAGATGCTCGGCAGCATCAGGAATTGGGACGCGGTCGCAGCCTACTGCGAGGCAGTTATCTCGCAGAAGGAGGCGGCGGGTCGCGAGCGCGAGGAGCACAGCCTCGATCATGCGACCCGCCGTCGGCGACTGGGGCGGCGCAGGCGGGAGTACCTGCGTGCAATGCCGCCCTAGCCGAGGCCACGGGTGACGTGACCGGGGATTAGTCCGGCACCCGCCGAGAGGCCGACCGCGTGAGGAAAGACCGACGTCCTCCCCGAGGGGGAGGGGGGGACGTCGGACGATGGGAGGGTACCCCGGGTAGAGGGTATTTCGTCGGGCTGACCACTGATGACAAGTAACCCTGCTCCAGTGGTCGGCCCAACGACGAAGGCGACGTAGTGTTCGGGTGGGTTGCGGGAGTTGCGGGCTTAAGCCCCTCCGTCGCCCCGGACGGAGTGGTGCGGAGCGCGCCGACCGCAGCCCACCCAAAAAAAAAAAAGAGTATTTCTTAAATTAAGAAATAGAATACTTTTTACGCCGATAATATTCTTTGCGATAATAGTTCAATATGCAAGTTAATTTTAACGCGGGCGAAGCCGCGGGCAAAAGCTAGTATGTATTATAAATGCGAAAGTAAGGATGTTTATTTGTTTGTAACGCTTTCACGCTTAAACCACCAAACCGATTTCAAAAATTCTTTCACCAATGGAAAGCTATAATATCAGGGAGTAACATAGGCTATATCTTATCCCGGTATTCCCACAGGAACGGAAACTACGCCGCGGGTAAAGCGACTGAAACCGAAGCGAAGCGAGGGCGGGTTGCTATTATGTTATATATTTATATACATTTATATGTATATATTGTAGTGACAACGACTATCCGTAACCTAGATAAATCCCTTACAGTTTACGTGGCACAGTTCATTTCACTGTTAAGGATATCGGAATTAAATAAATACAAATAAATTAAAAAGTTTGTGAACATATCGTTGAAAGAAACAAAAATAAGAAAAGAAAGAAAATTTTATTAAATATATACCTCATACATTAATTTTGTACACAATGAAAGTAATAAACATTAGCTAATGATATGTAACTAGAAAATGCAAAAGACAAATGTACCTACAATTTATGATGCATTGGAAGAACCTACAGCGCTGATATTCCAAATATAATATTATGCATTTCCTAAAGAATAGCATACATTATATTATACTATATAAAACGTTGCTAGATTACAAATTTATTATATATGCATTAAGATGTAAATTCACTTATAGTGTAGATCAGGGATTCCCAAAGTACGTGCCGCGGAATCTAGGCGTTCCGTAAAATAGTTATCGGGCTTCCGCCAAATTAAAGAGCTTTTAATTTTAGTAATTTGGCTGTAAAACCGCACAGTTATAAATATTATTTTGGAGTTGTGCACAATTAGTGATGAAAAGTCATTGTTGTTATGTAAGTAGGTAAATAGCAAGAATTCAGCTCCGATTATGACACAGCAGCGCACGTAGTCAGTGACAAGAGGCCACGTTCCGCAACGGATTCGGATCTGCACACGTATCCCGTATTGTCATTCGGTATGGGGTTCTGTAAAATAAAGGATATATGGATGCTGTCCCGTTATCTTGAAACTTTAGGAAACCCTGGTGTAGATAATGCTTGGTTATCTTAACCAAATATTCCTTCCACAATACTTTTGCATCCGCTACAATGATCATTGGATTATTGTTTTTTTTTATTCAGCACATCAACAATACGAATACAGGAACAGTGCAAATGCACTAATACAACAAAATTATTTATATATTTAGCTTAGTAGCACATATGATAGGTATGCATGCCATTCATTATGACATTAGAATAGAGGCAACATTCACTTTGTATATTATAATTATTTGTAAAATAAGAGATAAAAGAAGAAGAAAAAGAAAAACAAACTAAAACTAAGAAACCTCTACTTGCTTTTTAAAAGGCAGTGTCTTTATGTTGCATATGTCATTGAAAATATGTGTTTATCATTATGTATTTCAGCAGACCTTAGATTATATGACCTTGCCATGCGTGTAAGTGGACTAATAAAGGTGTAGTAATATTTAATATTTTATTGGTAAATTAAATATCTTTTTTTTAAATTGAGTTATTCTTCTGAAAATGGCGTGGATTATAAAGGATTGGTGTATTATTTTATATTTATCTCTGGGAGTGTGTTTTTCTATGTTTTCTCAAAAAATGTTGAAACAAAAAACAAATTCATTACAATTTACGTTATGATGATAATCTTAAATCACTAGTAATAAATCATGCACACAAGATTCATAGTCTGTTCTAAAAAATAATATATTGAATGCGACGTGTTTTGAATCAAATCTGCATGAGAGTTATTGTTTAATACAAGCTCTAGTGGCGGATGGTGCACGTCAGTTTTACTTAAAGCCTGACATATAGAAATATTGACGTGTTCACTGACACTAGCAAGATCAAGACACTTTTCATTATCATTAGAAAAATTGTTAATTTGCTTACATCCAGATATATTCAGGCAGTCCTTAAGATCCAATGATTTAGTATCACTAACACCCAGAAAGAGATCAATAGGTTCAAGCCATATAACATGAGGTAAATTAAAAGCGCCAAGTATCAATATAATGCTATCTATGTTGACTAAACAGACTTCTTCCGCTCTAGTTGTACACATGACAAGGTATATAAGATGTTAATAAATTAAGCAGAGATTTATACAGACACTACCTGCACTAATATTCAGCCATATACCCTCTACGGAAGTTTACTAATTAATATTATTAATAATTTTAAACTTATTATTAACTGTTATCAATATCCCACCACCATAAATGAAGAATACAATTATTTAAATTCAGCACCTCAATTACGACGAATAACAATAAATCTCTGATAAAAGTATTCCGAAGAAGAAAATGAACCATCTAATCAAGTTTCTGTTAAGCAGATTATGTCATAATCAGTACTAATAATTGACATGTAAACTTCATGTTTTCATATCTCTTATATTCTGATAGAATATCAATAAACCAGCCATTGATCTAATAAAGTCTTATTAAACATGTTTCATAAAGGAGAAAATGTAAACTTATAGAAACTTATGTAAACTAAACTATTTTATCTAAACACGTTTCGTCCTTGATGAGTAAACTTATAAGACTTTTCTTTGACCCTCAGTCAGGCAGTGGCGTGTAATGATTTGTTTAAAAGAAAAATACTCAGACACGTTGACTGGTAATTTTTCATCGCCATATGGCGGGCTGTATTTAGGATGAGATGTATTTAGCTTATTATACTTGTGGGCTTTATTGTGTTTATAATTGCAGAATATAATTTATAATTACCCAGCTTCGCTATTACAGAGCGTGGACGTGTTTTATTGTCACTTATGCTGGCGACTCTAACTCTCTTCAAAATGTCATAGTTTTTTAGTGCATAGTCCTATGCACTAAAAGACTATTCACTAAAAAATTATGACTTAAGACTTTCGATAACTGAACATTAGGTAGCACTTCAGTTTTGTTTTTTAGTAAACCATAAATTTCAAGGTTAACATATTCTGATCCAAAGTATTTATGTCATGTTTTAATTAACTAATAATTGTTTGCATAACATAATTAAGAGAATGGAGATTAATATTTTCTTGTTGCACATTTCTAAATTCTGATTTTCAGTTACAGGATCCTGTCGTCCAATATTCCGCAGTGTCTGAAAACAAAAGTTTATAACCAGTGTGTTACCAGCTATGACTTAGGCACTGAAACGTGGTCTCTAAAAAAAACGCTCAAAGTCGCTCAACGTGCTATGGAGACGGCTTTACTCGATATTTCTCTACACGATAAAAGCCGGAACATGGAAATCCGTAGAAGAACGGGTATAACTGACATAGTCCGCAGAATTAGCACGTTGAAATGACAATGGGCAGGCCATATCGCTCGTCAAACCGACAACCGTTGGGGGAAAAAAGGTTCTTGAGTGGCGACCACGAATCGGATGACCGCGACGCAGCGTAAGACGACTCTCCACTAGATGGACTGACTGACTTTAATTCAGTTATTTCTAATTTTAAATGAATCATTTCGCACCTTATTGCTTTATAAACCTTGTAAGCCTTATAAGCAACAAAATAAGCACATAGCCGAACACGTCCAGCCTACGTTTCATCATTATCTTGCTCTTATCCTAAGTATTTGGGATCGACGCAATATATTGGTATTCTTCTATCGTCGTACTTACGATATTGCAATGGTTTTAGCAATATTTTACGACCTGCCTGACGACTTTGTTGACCTAAGAGTATCAGCAATTGGCCCAATTCGATGTAAATCTTATTCTTAGTAGTCGTTTGCGAAACCCACTAACAATGTAAGATTGGTAACATTCGTTGCCACTACCACATAGCAATAGCAAGTTGCAAATAAGATATTAAGTTCAAATAATTTAAATCAGTTTTATATTATTAAAAAAGTTTTCCCTGCGTTTCACATACTTCTCAAAGGAATAATATATCTTGTCTACGTAAAAGTAGCCTTTAAGCCTTCATGTTTACAACTAACTCATTCTAGAGTGGAATTTAGCTCGCCCATGACGTGCGGTGTCCCGCAGGGGTCAGTCGTCGGACCTGCCCTGTGGAACATCGGCTACCACTGGGCGTTGAGGGGGAGCCGACGACACGCTCGTCACAGCCCGCGGTGGGACGCTAGAAGAGGCGGCAAGCCTGGCGACTCTAGGCGCCGAAGAGATCGTCAGGCGGATCGTGGCGTTGGGGTTAAGGGTGGCACTGGGTAAGACAGAGGCGCTCTTGTTCCATGGGCCCCGCATAGGGTCTGCCATCGGCGTCTCGATCACCGTCCATTCGGTTGAAATGTGCATGGCATCCGGGCGCATATGAGGTATTTGGGCCTGGTGCTCGACGGGCATTAGTGGTTCCGGGAGCATTTGTGCAGGCTCGCTCCACGGCTTAACAGCGCGGCGTCCGCCCTATCGTGGCTTATGCCGAACGTGGGCGGACCGAGCGCTACGTGCCGACGGCTGTACACGGGGGTCATCCGGTCGATGGCCCTGTACGGCGCACCGGTGTGGGCGGGGTCCTTGACCGTCCGACTTAGGGCCCTTCTGTGGCGACCACAGAGGGTCATGGAGGTCAGGGCCATCCGCGGATACCGCACGATGGTGACGGAGGCAGCGTGCCTATTGGCCGGGACTCCCCCGTGGGACCTGGAGGCGGAGATGCTCGCCGGATTGTATCGGCGGGTGACGGGGGTGCGAGCGGGGGGCGGTGAGATCTCGTTAAGGGAGCTCACCGCCTGGCGCGTCGACGCCCGCCGAGACGTCATTGCCCGTTGGGCAGTCCGGCTGGAGAGGCCTCGGTTCAGGGTGCGAACCGTGGAGGCCTTCCGGCCGGTGCTGATGCAGTGGTTGGAAAGGCGGCACGGGGTGCTCTCCTTCCGACTAGTGCAGGTGTTGACGGGGCATGGGAGCTTCGCCAAATACCTGCACAGGGTCGTAAGGAGGGAGAGTACACCGTCCTGCCACCACTGCGATTGTGACGAGGACACGGCGCGCCACACGCTCGAGGCCTGCGCGGCTTGGGCAGTGCAGCGCCGTGAACTCGTCGCAATCATCGGTGCCGATGGTCGACAGCGTCGGGAATTGGGACGCGGTCGCAGCCTTCTGCGAGACAGTGATCTCACAGAAGGAGGCGGCGGATCGTCTGCGTGTGGAGCGCAGCCTCGATGAGGAGATCCGCCGCGGGCGACTGGGGCGGCGTAGGCGCAACTATCTGCGCCTCATGCCGCCCTAGCCGAGGCCGCGGGTGACGTGACCGGGGATTAGTCCGTCACCCGCCGAGAGGCCGACCGCGTGAGGAAAGACCGACGTCCTCCCCGAGGGGAGGACGTCGGTCGATGGGAGGGTACCCCGCGTAGGGGGTATTCCGTCGGGCCGACCACTGACGACAAGTAAACCTGCTCCGGTGGTCGGCCCAATGACGAAGGCGACGTGGTTTTTGGGTGGGTCGCGGGAGTTGCGTGCTTAAGCCTGTCGCCCCGGACGGAGTGGTGCGGAGGCGCGCCGACCGCGGCCCACCCACAAAAAAAAAAAAAAAAAAAACCGCAAAGAGTTTTTCAAATTTTCTTTAATGGACGGCTAGATTGAGTAATATGTAGGCAGTTTATTATCCCAGTGTTCTCACGGGAACAAGAACTATGCGGTTGGTCACAGGAATTTAAAAAAAAAACTTTCAGCCACAGAAAACTATATTAAGAACAGGTAACGTAGGCTGTGTTTTACTCCTGTATTGCCAAGGGAATACGACAGGGAAGCCACGAGAATTCAATAAATTTTATAAATTCTTTCACCAATGAGATTATACTCCTCTTCACCAATAGAACTACATTATCAGTGACCAAGAAACTCTAAGATAAGATATATCTGTCACCGTATTTCCACTTTCCGTGTGGTGAAGGAGTAAGAATACAATTCACCATCCCCCTCCCTCTCTTGCCAGTGGATGTCGTAAAAGGCGACTAAGGGATTAAGTATGCAAATAACATCTATACAAGAGAAGGAAAACTTGAAATTAAACCGTATAACAACACGTCTGACTGGCGCACTATAGTAGGTCAATTTGCCACATTGTGGAGAAGATTCGAGCCCAACAGTGGGACGTAAATGAGCTGATATAATGCTACGGGAATTTGAATTACGTGGGTTGAAGTAATATTATATTATTTCCTAGGCTGACACATAGAAAACTTTTCATCCCCATAATATTTTACTTAGGAATAATACCTCAACTTGGGCAAGTTAATGGTCGCGTGGGTGCAGCCGCGGATAAAAGCTAGTAATATTATAAATGCAAGTTTGTTTGTTACGCTTTCACGCTTAAGCCACAATAATGGGTAACCACATGAACAGCGAGAACACAGGCTATTTTTTTATCGCGGTATTTTCACAGAAATGGTGATTACGCGACATTAATCGTCGCAGTTTTTTTTCTTCCACTGTGGTAGAGGTTCGAGCCTAACAATGGGACATACAGTCAATGAAGAATTTTAAAATATTGTACTAGTGGTGCCACGTACCTTAGCAGCAAGGCGTACAGACCTCAGAGTTTATTGCAGGCTCGCGGAGCTACGCGTCGTTTACCTCGACTCACCTCTCCTTTCCGATTCATTCCACTGATAGCGATTTCTTTCATGCACTTGAGGCAAGTTACTGCTTTTTTGGTTTCTGAGATTGATTTCTTTAATTTTTTTTCCAATTTCCCTCCCATATAAGGTGTCATCTCTTTTACTGTTGCGCATATCTTTGCTTAATTCTTGGAATATTTCCTTATCAACATTGAGCATTTGACGTGATTCTGTCTGTCTATAGTGGACATCAGAAAGTAATTGACACCCTTCGTTCAAAATATTGATAATAGTTGTTGTTTTTATATCTGGATTTTTTTCACGTATAAGCATATTCAAAACTTTGTAGATGGCTAATAGCCCTACCCCTAATTGATCCTGCTCTATTTTCCTGAATTTATCACGACGTTTCGCTTGACTTGATATCATATTCTCTGCTTCACTATTCATATTCGGTGCTCTAAGAAGAGTAAAATTTTGTGGTATCAAATACTTCTTATTCAACTTATCTACAGTAGGTACTGACAAACCTTCTGTTAAAATTTTATTACAATCTTTAACTAAAGTGTCGTGTATCGCGATGTCTACTTTAGGAGTAGTGTTTGCTATTTTGCCTAATGCTGTTAATACATTTGGGCATAATTCAGACTCGTCTTCATCGTCAGTGTGGCTCGTAGATGGACTTGGTCTAAAGCCTGTATATAAAATATAAAATAATTTTCAACAACTTACATTTCTAAGGATATTCATCACAATTAAATTCATATCATCATATCAACACATAGACGCCCACGCCTGGGTTTAAGCCTCCTCCATTGGAAGACAAATTATCTTAATATACCATTCCATGTCAGTATAGGGTCAAATTTGGAGATTTCGCTCTCCTACATAGATGCTGTCTGCATATTATATCCCTTAGTCGTCTTTCTGTTGTGATACTGGCTAGCAAGCCTAAACTTATGTGTTCTTGTATATATTTGAATACTAGCAACCTGCCCTCGCTTCGCTTCGGTTTTAGCCGTTTCACCCGCGTAGTTCCCGTTCCCGTGAGAATACCGGGATAAAATATAGCCTAGTTTACGCCCTGATATTATAGCTTTCCATTGGTGAAAAAATTTTTGAAATCGGTCCAGCCGTTTTGAAGATTACCCGGAACAAACAGACAGACAGACAAAAATTTTTAAACTGTACTTTAGGCATAGGTGTCGTGCAAATAACCGTGTGAGTATGAAAAAAGCCTTTTATTTTGACATTACAAACAGACACTCCAATTTTATTTATTGGTATAGATTGTACTACTGTCACTTAAATAAAATTTTATGATTGTCAAGTCTAATGTTTTACTTTTATATTAAAATACTAGCAACCCGCCCTCGCTTCGCTTCGGTTATAAGTTATAGTCGTCGGTCGTTTTACCCGCGTAGTTCCCGTTCCCGTGGGAATACCGGGATAAAATATAGCCTAGTTTACGCCCTGATATTATAGCTTTCCATTGGTGAAAGAATTTTTGAAATCGGTCCAGCCGTTTTGAAGATTACCCGGAACAAACAGACAGACAGACAGACATACAAAAATTTTTTAATTGCTATTTTAGGCATAGGTGTCGTGCAAATAACCGTGTGAGCATGAAAAAAGCCTATTATTTTGACATTACAAACAGACACTCCAATTTTATTTATTGGTATAGATTTACAACAAATCGTTATCAACACGAGAAATTGAAGCTGCTAAAATATTTATGTACCTTTAATATTAAGTAGTATTGTGTGTTTTATGGATAGCAAAAATGGCAACTAATAAGAACTCCAATATGCTAGGTTCATGGTTGAATCTCAGCAGTAGAGAAAATTATGGTGAGTGAAATTTAAAATGAAAATGTACTTAATCCACGAAAAATTATGGGAAACCATAGTAGGCTATCCAGATGATGACTTGACAAATAAAGTAACTAAGGAACGCAATGATCAGATAACACTTTCAAAAATTGCCTTGACCCTCAATGGTGCGGCAATAACACATGTTAGAAGATGCACAACTGCTCTTCAAGCATGACAGGCTCTTGCAGCCGCCTAAAGATAAGAGTATGGGGAGAAGGTTGTCGCTTGAACGTAGGTTGTATCGATTGGAATTAAAAGACTTTAATGGTGATATTGAAGCTTATATAAATACAATTTTGACTACGGCTCAAGATCTATCTGATATTGGTAAAGATATAGAAGATGCTTCTATCGCCGCAATAATATTAGGTGGTCTTACTGAAAAATATGTTCCTCTTATTATGACTTTAGAAAATTCGAATTTACCGACAACTACTGAACTAGTTAAAGAAAGATTGCTTAGTGAAGTTTCCAAGCAAAATATTGAACCTAATGATAATTATGTAAACAGTGCTTTACGTTCATTAAGACCAACTACTAGCTCACCTACTACCACATCTGTCGTACACAGAGTTCACATAAATGTAGAAGAAAGAAAAAGATATTTTCTATAACTTGTAAAGAGCCTGGTCATAAATCACCAGATTGTCCTCATAGTAGAAAGAACAATAAAAGAGCCAAAGCAGTTACTCTTTCCTCAACTTTAAATTCTGATACTAATGAGCAGAATGATAAATGGTATATTGACTCTGGAGAAACTAATCATATGACTTCTAGAGAAGACATTATACAAAATGTGAAGTGGTTTCAAGCGGAAACTAGTAAAGTTACAGTTGCAAATGGCGAAAAAGTAAACTGTACAGGAGTTGGTGAAGTAAAGTTTACTACTAAAGATGGTATTGTAGGTTCTCTTTCTGATGTAGTTATTGTTCCAAAACTGAATTCTAACCTTATATCTGTTAAAAAGGCTGTAGATAAAGGTTTAACGGTAGTTTTTGATAAAGAAGGTTGTTTTTATACTGGTTTTTCTTGTAAAGGTGAAATAGTTTTACATGGTTCAATGAATGGAGGTTTATATTCTTTGGACTGCACTGTAGATGCATCAAAGGATTTGTCTGCCAACAATGTGCACTGTGGCTCTTCAAAATATCGTCTGTGGCATAAACGACTTGGTCATCTCTGTCGATTTGGCATTAATAAACTTAAACAGTATCAAGCGTTTGGACTAGAGTACGATGAAGTCGATAAGGAGCCATGTGTAAGTTGCATTGAAGGTAAGCAAAGTAGGAAACCTTTTAAAACCATTAAGTACAAGAAATCTACTTCTTTGTTAGAAACTAGCAATCCGCCCTCGCTTCGCTTCGGATTCAGTCGCCTTACGCGCGTAGTTCCCGTTCCCGTGGGAATACCGGGATAAAATATAGCCTATGTTACTCCCTGATATTATAGCTTTCCAATGGTGAAAGAATTTTTAAAATCGGTCCAGTACTTTTTGAGTTTATTCGTTACATACAAACTTACAAATTTTACCTCTTTATAATATTAGTATAGATAATTCGTTCAGATGTTTGTGGACCTATGCCGGAAATTTCTTTTCAAGGAAACAAATATGTTATTTTTTTTATAGATGACTATTCACGTAAAGTATTTGCCTATTTTATGTCTAGTAAGACTGAAGTGATGGCCAAGTTTTGTGAGTTTCAATCCTTTGTAGAGACACAAACAGGAGCTAAAATTAAAACTCTAATGACGGACAATGGGGCTAAGTATGTTAATGAACAATTTGTAAATTACTTGAAATCAAAGGGTATTGAACATCAGTTGACAGTACCGTATAGTCCACAACAAAACGGTATTGCAGAACGAACTAATCGTTCAGTTATTGAGAAAGCTCGCTCAATGCTGGCGGAAAGTTTGTTGCATAAAGCGTATTGGCAAGATGCAGTCAGTACTGTTGTGTATTTAAAAATAGAAGTCCCCACATGGCATTACACATACACATTCGCATGGAGAAATGGACAGGATTTAAACCTAATCTTTCTCATTTACGTGTGTTTGGATGTCGAGCACTAGTCCAGATACTTTCGTGTCATAGAAAAAAGTTTGATGTTAAAGCTAGTCCATATATCTTTGTTGGGTATACTGCAGACCCAAATAGTTATATGTTTAGAGATGCTCAATGTCCAAGAAGATTAATAAAGGCTCGAGATGTAAAATTTTTTGAAGATTGTTTTACAGAAATTAAAAAGACGAAAACAACATTTTCGGAGAAAGAAAAATCTTGTATACCTTTGCCTATTATTTTATCGACTGACTTGGCTGGAGAATTTTCTACAACGCAGGTTGAGCCAAATTCATTAGAGGAGGTACCGCTATCTGCAGCTGACTCAAATCCTGATGATAGTTTCTCAGATGCGGTGGATAATGATGCCATAGAGTACTCGGAGCAGCAATACTCAAGTACTCTAGATTCTCAAGAAACTAATGGTTGTAGATATCCATTAAGAAATAGAATGCGCTATCATAAAACAGAGTTAGTGGATGAAGATGAACCCATTTCTTATGGTGAAGCTCTGAATTCAGATCAGCGTTACAGTTGGATTAAAGCTATGAATGATGAGTATCAAAGCTTAATTAATAAATACACATGGGTTCTTGTTGATAAACCAAATAAGAAGATTATACCATGTAATTGGGCTTATAAACTCAAAAGGAATGAATATGGAAATCCAATAAAATTCAAGGCGAGACTGGTAGCAAAAAGTTTTACTCAAGTTGCTGGAGTCGATTATGAAGAAACCTTCTCGCCTGTAGTTCGTCATTCGTCTCTGCGATTGTTGCTGGCTTTGGCAGCTGAAATAAATCTCGATATACAACACTTAGATGTTGATACTGCATTTCTAAATGGAGATCTTGAAGAAGAAGTATACATGTTTCAGCCTCAAGGTTTTATTGCTGAAGAAGAGAAGGTATGTTTGTTAAAAAAAAATCTTTATATGGTTTAAAATAAGCACCACGAGCCTGGAATTTCAAACTAAATAAAGTATTATCTTCATTAGGTTTTATACAACTCCCTCGGAGCCTTGTGTGTATAAAAAACTCTTCGGTAGAGAATTAGTAATACTGGCTGATGACTTATTAATACTTCATAAAGTGAAAGAATATATGATAATGTCAAAAATGATTTGAAGAATTTTTTCTCCATCAAATCTCATTTGGGAAAAGTTAAATATTTTCTTAATTTGAATATATGGAAATGCGAAAATACAGTAAAATTGAGTCAACATAGTTACATTCGAGAGTTGTTAAAGCAGTACAATATGTTAGACTGTAAACGAGTACATACTCCATTGACTACAAATAATTTGGTTCCAGCTGAACAAAGTGAGTCAAAATACCGTTATCAGAATTTAATAGGTAGTCTTATGTATATAGCAGTAAATTCTCGACCAGATACTGCATTTGCTGCTAGTTATTTGAGTCAATTTAATACAAAGTATGATAAAACACAATGTTTAGCTGCAAAGCATGTATTACAGTATTTAAAAAGCACTATTGACTATTGTATTTCCTACAAAAATACGGGGAATTATCTGTCATGTTTCACGGACGCGAACTTTAGAAGCAGTAGTTTGGATCGTCGTTCATATACCGGATTTTATCTACAGTTTGGTGGAGGTCCTGTGTCATGGGAGTCTAAGAAACAACCCACAGTAGCCCTTTCTTCTGCAGAAGCTGAGTACATAGCTCTGGCCTCGTGTGCTAAAGAAGCTGTGTATCTTCTTCGTTTCTTGTCAGAGTTAAGTAATATATCAAAGACGCAAGTAATGATATACAGCGATAGTCAGAGTGCACAAATGTTGGCCAAGAATCCTGTTCATCATAGTCGTACCAAGCATATAGATATACGATAGTCAGAGTGCACAAATGTTGGCCAAGAATCCTGTTCATCATAGTCGTACCAAGCATATAGATATACGATAGTCAGAGTGCACAAATGTTGGCCAAGAATCCTGTTCATCATAGTCGTACCAAGCATATAGATATACGATAGTCAGAGTGCACAAATGTTGGCCAAGAATCCTGTTCATCATAGTCGTACCAAGCATATAGATATACGATTCCACTTTTTTCGTTAAAAGGTATCAGATCGTACTATTGACATAAAATTTTTGCCTACGGCCGATATGCCGGCTGACATTTTAACTAAGCCTTTACGACGTTTGGCTCATGATAAATGTATAAAGGGTATAGGTTTAGTTTAATTATACAATAAGTTAAGCTAGTAGCCATTATGTGGGCGGATGTTGTGATACTGGCTAGCAAGCCTAAACTTATGTGTTCTTGTATATATTTGAATATTGTACTACTGTCACTTAAATAAAATTTTATGATTGTAAAGTCTAATGTTTTACTTTTATATTAAAATATTTACAATATTTTCAACCCCCGGCTATAAAGGATGTGATATTCTTCACCATATGAAATAAATAAATTTAACAGTTTCTTAGAATCATTTCCTAGTTGTAGGTATAATTCGCTTCGTAACAAATTCCTGATCAGACTGTCGACGTCCACTTTTGGAACTAAAACTTCCGTCCATATGTCGATCTTATAGCACTGGGCACAGGGAGGTTTAAATCATACCACTATTACTTACGCCAATTAGAAAAAGTTGGTTCATTGTTCTTTTCTTCTATTAAGCATCGTAATTTTTTTGTTTGATATGCTATTTCCTCGTCATGACTTCGTTTCGACATGATGACAAAAATATTAGTATCAATTTTCAAAATAGCCGCGTGCGTTTTATGCTCGGTATGAAATTATATTAAAGTGTCGAACTAAATACGCTTGAGAACTGTTGTGGTTGCGTGAATGATTGATAACGATTACTTCTTGTTATCTATATAGATAACAAGAAGTAATCGTAAGATATATATCCTTACTAATATTATAAATGCGAAAGTAAGTTTGTTTGTTACGCTTTCACGCTTAAACCATAGAACCGATTTAAAAATCCTTTCACCAATTGAAAGTTATAATATCAGGGAGTAACATAGGCTATAGTTTATCCCGGTATTCCCATGGGAAAGGGAACTACGTGCATAAAACGACTGAAACCGAAGCGAAGCAAGGGCGGGTTGCTAGTTTTATATAAAATCCTCGTAGTATTTGTCGCCATATTTCTCTGAAATGGTGTGACCGATTTTTATGAAATTTTGTGTGTATATTAAATTTGAGAATAGGATGTAAACTATTTTTCATATCCCTTTTTTTGGGGTGGGTTGCGGTCGGAGCACTCCTCGCACCACTCTGTCCGGGGCGACAGAGAGGCGTGAGCACGCACACCCGTAACCCACCTGTGACACGTCGCCTTCGTCGTTGGACCGACCACCGGAGCCTGACTTGACGTCAGTGGTCGGTCCGACGGAATACCCCCTGAGGAGTACCCTCTCCTCGACCGAGGTCCCCCCCTTTGGGAGGACGTCGATTTTACTTCACGCGGTCGGCCTTTCAGCGTGTGATGGACTAATCCCCGGTCCAGTCACCCGCGGCCTCGGCTAGGGCGGCATCAGGCGCAGGTAATCGTACCTGCGCCGTCCCAGTCGCCAGCAGCGGTTCTCGTCATCGAGGAGACGCTTCTCGCGCACGCACTCCGTCGCCTCCTTCCACGAGACTACTGCCAGGCAGAAGGCTACGACCGCGTCACAGCGTCAGGTCGGCACCGATGATTGCGACGAGTTCACGACGCTGCTCTGCCCAAGCGTCACAAATCTCGAGCGTATGCTGCGCCGTATCCTTGTTGCAATCACATTGGTGGCAGGATGGTGTACTCTCCATCCTGACGACCGCAGTGATCTCTCATAAATCAATAGTATCCAACACGTTTCACGAGCTCCCGCCAACAACGGCCATTACTACCTGTATAAATCTTTCTCATACATTTATTAGTTTTTATCTAGTTTGTTTATTACTATACTAGCTTCTCCCGCGGCTTCGCACGCTTAAAGAGTAACTTTCCGAAAACGAAATTTTAAGCATACAATCCAACGTATTAAGCTTGATTCAGAACTCACAATATCAGTCAGATAGTAATCTATACCAATAAATAAAATTGCACGACACCTATGCCTAAAATACATTTTTGTTTGTTTGTCTGTTTGTTCCGGGTAATCTTCCAAACGGCTGGACCGATTTCAAAAATTCTTTCACCAATGGAAAGCTATAATATCAGGGCGTAAACTAGGCTATATTTTATGCCAGTATTCCCACGGGAACGGGAACTACGCGGCTAAAACGACTAAAACCGAAGAGAAGCGAGGGCGGGTTGCTAGTTATGAATAAATTTGATTCTGTCGTCATTTCAGTGACCATACCTCTGACGAGGACCAATAGAGACGAGCTCGCAAATAAAATGTCTTGCCTGATTCGTGTAAACATTGAATATGGCTACTGTATGAACACTGATGTTCTGGTTATAACCTTTATTATGAAGGTTTCGAATTTATTATTATTAATATATACCAGCTGACCCAACAGACGTTGTTCTGTTCAAATAAAATAAAAGCAGCGCCACCAGCCAGGTCCAATTGTGGATCTAAACCATCCTCGAATCTCCTTGAACACACACAAAGAAGGGTTAGTATAAGTATATTTCTTGTGATATCATCTGCTTGGTACTTTTTTTTGATCAGTCACGGGCTAGGAAGCTAAGGTGAATCATTTTATAGGCATTCATCAGCATGTCATGTCCCACTGCTGGACTCGAGTGTCATCCACAATTTGAGGTAAATTGAACTAGTATATTACCTTGGTCATACGGGTTGATATAGGATTTTATTTTGAGTTCTCTTGCATAGATGTTATCTATATACCATATCTCTCATTGATCTTTTACGACACCGAAGATAGGGAGTGGTGGTTTTGCTTGTCTCGCATAGATGGTATATGCATATTTAATCCTTTGGTCGTCTTTAGGGCAAGAAACGGTGTTGAATTATATTCTTACTCCGTCACCATAGTTAAATTATTCTATATCTACTTAATATCTCCCCTAGCCGAGGCCGCGGGTGACGTGATCGGGGAATTAGTCCGTCACCCGCTGAGAGGCCGACCGCGTGAGGAAAGACCGACGTCCTCCTCGAGGGGGGACGTCGTACGTATATATATATATATATATATATATATATATATATATATATATATATATATATATATATATATATATATATATATATATATATATACCAACCCGTATGACCAGAGTCGCATAGTTGGTCAATTTCACTCCCATTGTGGAGGAGGCTGCTTTCATTCAAAGAAGTAGAAGTTACATAGCATCTTAAATAATTAACTGCTGATAATACCTGGGCGTGTGACAAAATCGGAGTTGACTCATCTTTGGCTTGGTCATTATCAATTGGGGTCGCTCGGCAGTTGCTGGCCGCTGCCGCAAGAGGCAATATGTGTATTTGAGTGGCACGTGTTGGCGTATTAAACGGGATGACGATCGTGTTAAGCGTTAAAAAATGTATGAAAACATGTCTCAAGTTGCTGGGACTGAGGCAAAATAGCGTATTATGTGGCAAATCGTATTAAACGGGTTCTACTGTAGTTAGTTAATGTAGTGTATTTAGTTAATGAATATTTGATGAAATGTAAAAACCAACAAACCTAACGGAACTTATCACTAGCATATTAATATAAAAAGTATTATAATACGATGAGATATCGCAAATACTTATAATAAAAAACAGTTCGCAGAACACAATCTTTCCGTAGATGGTCGAATATAAGCTTATGATAACTTCAGGGTATTCCGTCGGGACGTTTACTAACGACAACGAACTCTACTCCGGTGGTCGGTCCAACGACGACGCCGCCTCTCTGTCGCCCCGGATGGAGCCAGGTAGCGGGTGTGCTGACCGTAGACCACCCCAAAAAAAGGCCAAATTTGTTTAAAATTAAATACTAATGATGAATAACGTATTTATTTGGATAAAGATATTAGAACAACTTCGCAAATAAAGCATTTTTAGAACAAATTTTATTACCATAAAAATATAATCTTTTTAGTAGGGTGAGTTAACCTTAAAAGGTAGACATATGCCGTCGCAGCCTTTTATTTAGAATTTTTAAAGGGGAACAATTCTGTCATGCATATTTTTTGCGTAACATTAAACGTTTCCGTAGCGTACGCAAAGGAAGCTCTTAAAAGGAGTTTTTTTACGCCCGTTTTTGCCACACTTTTCATTGGTGCGCCGCTTTTAAGTAGCCTTGAACAAAACTGAGGCTCCACTGTCCCACGGGCCACGCAAAGGTCCACCCGTCAACGCTTTGTGCAACTTTAATTCGGATGGAGTGGTTCCGTCGACGGCACGTGCGGTCTTCAATTAATGTGTGTGTATTGTTTTGGCAAGTACCTGTAAACGGTCGCGAAGGGGGAGAGGAATCTGTCCTGTCACCACTGCGATTATGATAAGAACACGGGGCAGCACGTGCTCGAGGTATGTAAGGCCTAGGCAAAGCAGCACCGTGAATTCATTGCAATTATCGGTGGCGAACTGACGCCGCTGATCTTTGCTAGGACGATGCTCGACAGCGTCAGAAACGGGGACGCGGTCGCCGCCTTCTGCGTTACAGTCGTCTCGCAGAACGAGGCGGCGGAGGCGATCCTGAAGGAATTCCTCTACAGCGATACGCTTCGCCGCCGGTGTGAGTACTTGCACCTCCTGCCGCCTTAGACGAATACGTGAATGTATGGACCAGAGATTAATCCGCCCGATAAAGAGAGATAAACTCGCAGAGAGGCCGCATGAGGGCGACGCCCCGGCTACACTGTTGTTGTCGCCGGAGCGTCGAAGGGGATGATACTCGAATGGTTAAATCGCTGGGCTGGCACGGATGTCAAGGAATCAGAAACAGTTGGCTCAATGGTGATAGGAAGGGAATAAGATGGTTATGTTATGGTGAAGTATGGCGGGATGCGTTATTAAATGATACGACTGCATGCAGTTAATTTAATACTGGCTTCTATATTCTAAGTTCAGAATACATATTATAGAATACGATATAATATATATGTTATAGAATACATATGTAAGTTTACACTCACACTTCACCAGGCCCGCCGCTAGCTGTTTCATCGCTCGCGTGCAATACCGTTTATGCCGCCCCTTTTTTAGGCTCTGATCTGAGCACATCCCACCCAATCCGTCCAGGGCGACGGATGAGCGTCGTGCGACCCCATAACCTACACCCTCCCCGTCGCCAGTGGGACGAACCCAGTGGTAACGATTCTTTGATATCTGTAGTTAGCTCGGCGGGTTACGCTTTCGGGCACCCTCCACCAGCCCATGGTTCCTCCAGCCATCATGGCTATATGGACCGAATCACGGGAGATGCACGCCTTACTTGCGTGTGCTCTTTCGGGCGTGCACTTTCTTGACTCCCTACAAATTGTCTGCCCGAGCCCTCTCCCCTTTCTGGGGCGGCTTGTTCCGCATGGGTGTCGCTATTGCGACGGACGCCACGACGATGGCGACTGCGTCATGGACCCTGTCCTTTCTCCGCCAGCTCGAGCCCGCTCCTGATGTTATGCCAATGGTGCGAAAAGTCTCTCAACCGTCGAAAGTTGGCCTCGGAGTTAACAAGATCGCAATAGTGTATGGGTCCAGGATTGACCCGTTGAATCCCGTCCAACATCTTCATGCGGATTTCATCGTACAGTGGGCATCGCCATAGCACATGATCCAGACATTCATCCTCCTCTCCGCAGTAACACAGGCTGCTCTGACATAGCTTCATCTCATAAAGTCTCCTTCTAAAATAGCCATGAACTGTCAAAATTTGAGAGCACTGGTAGTCGGGCTCAACCCAGAGGGATCTGAGTCGAACACGAACATTGGGCAAGAACCGATGGAGCTCCCTACCCTTCTCCTCACCGTCCCATCTTCGCTGCCACTGAGCAATGAGCTCCTCCGAAATTTGGCTTCTCTCCGTCCTAGGGCAGTCCCGGCCAGAAAACCTTACATCGTCTATCCTGCCAGCACGGATTACCTCTAAGTCCGCAGGAAAAACCCCTGCCAAAACTGGTAATGCTGCCGAACTAACTGAGCGGTAAGCCTTTGTGAGTAGTATAAGGACCTGCCGCTGGGTCCTTAACAACGCGCTCCTTACCATGTAAGTGGACGTGCGCCTCCACCAACATCCCGCCGCATAAGTGATGATGGCAACGAATATAGCCTGATACAGTATTCGAAGGCCCACGTACCGTATGCCCCAGGATGAGGCGGAGACACGCGACATTTTGCCGAACGCTGCTGCGGCACGCTCTCCAATGGACTGCGCGTGGAGCCGGAAGCTCAAGTTAGAATCAATTACGACACCCAGGACAGTCGCTGATTGGACGCTTCTTACCGGCTCTCCAACGAGCCTAACAGTGGGCAGTCTTCCACTCAGCTTCCCTTTTAGGGTTATGGAATATGACTTCATGGGGGAAAAGGACAGTCTGTAACGAAATCCCCAGGCTGTGACAAGTCCGAGTGCCGTGGAGGCCAAAGCCTCTAATCCCGCACGAGAGTTCGACTCGATGGTGACCGTTACGTCATCCGCGTACGCAATCAGTTTAACTCCCTCTGGTAAAGGGAGTTGAAATAGATCGTCCATCAGGAGATTCCACAGAGGGCCCCAATACAGAGCCATGCGGGCATCCCATGGTTAATTGTTTCCACACGATTTCACCTCCAGCAATGAAACCGGCACGCCGGCCGCAAAAATAGGAGACCAGCATCCTATAGATGTTCCGCGGGCAACCCCCATTCTTGGCCTTCAGCAGAATCATGGGCCACCACGCGTTGTCAAAGGCACCCGAAATATCCAAAAGAACCGCCTGCACATATTTCCAGTTGCTATGAGCCACGGTGTCCAGAAGGGACCGAATAGTCGTGACGGTAGAACGTCCGCGTTTGAACCCGTGCTGATAGGAGGAGATGTTGCGCGAGATGTTGGGAGCACAATATAGCAATATTCTCTCTAAGACTTTACCCAAGACCGAGAGAAGTGTGATCGGGCGATATGCTTTGGGATCGGACAGTGGTCGACTATTAATTACCCTTAGGAATAACAATCAACTGCCCGTCCTTCCACACATCGGGAAAAGTACCTGCCTCGATGCACTTACCGAATAAATGCGTCAGCTCGGAGCCAGCCACGCGCCACGCATGTTTGAGCATGCGGGCGGTTACTCCATCGATTCCCGGAGCCGAGTTCGGTAGTCGACTAACAATGCCCTCAATAACCTATCTTGATGGTTGGGGTGCATCCCGCCCAGATGGGGCGCATCTCTTTGGGGATCGTCATCGGGACAAAGCGCGCCAATTAGTGCTGAGATCGATTCCTGAGTTATACTAACATATCCCCCTACGAGCCGAGCACCGCTCACAATATTAGGAGGAGGTCGCACCTTCCCCAAGGCTAGCTTATGTGCTACACCCCACGGGTCGTCGTTGCCAGTGTTTACGATGCTCCAGAAAAAGTTAGTTTGCGCCCGTCTCATCATGGATCTATATTTCCTGCGGCATTCATGGTACCTTAATCTTGCAGTCTCTTCCAGATGTCCCGGACCTCTTTTCCTGGAATTCTGCCATTCCTTTCGTAACTTGTTAGTCTCCTTTCTCGTAGAATCCAAGGCGGGAGACCACCATTCGTAGCCCCTCCTATTCGGCCTATCACAGCTGAGACCTAAGCTTTCCGCGGCACAACGCTCTATAACATTCATGAATTCCTTGCAGATATCACTTGCAGACTTTCTCCAATTTATATTTCCTACCCTATCATGTAGTAGCGACTCAAACCGGCCCCACCCAACACCACGCTCTCGGTAACGCCTCGGCCCTCCCGACGGTTCCGCATGATGTGTGTAGGAGTAGCTAAAAGTAATCAGGCGGTGGTCGCTACTGCTGGCATCAGGGTGTACCTTCCATCCCTGGATGGTTGCTCCTCTCGTTGACATGGTTAAATCTATGTTTGACTCGCCGTTGGCTGTGGCGAAGGTTGCCGGTTCTCCCTGAGCGTTTTGGATTACCAAACCTCTAGAGGCAATGAAATCTTCCATCAATTCTCTCCGACGGGTCACGTCCTGTCCACGTCCAGTGTAATTACGGGGTTGACAGTGCCACTGGGGTGAGTGGGCGTTAGAATCTAGCCCTATGATGGTGATGTGCCCCTTCATGGCATCTAGGACCGTTCTTAGGTGTTGTAGGTGTATATTAATATCGTGGGAGTACTGGAAGTATGCACTTACAATATTGAAGGAGGGGGCGTCTTCCATGGAAACCCGGCAGGCTACACAGTGGCTATTTGACAATTCGTGGTATACCACGCATGTGATATCTGGCCGCATTATTATGATTCCACTCTTGGGGGGACCATCCGCCGCAGCGACAAGCCACGGAAGGGGGCGTCCAGCGGTGGCGAAGAGAGAGGACATGGCGTAGGGTTCTTGAACAAGAACCATGTCCAGTCCCATCTCCCCTGCGATGGCAGGCAACTCTGCTGTAGCCACCGCTGACCCCTGTAGGTTTACTTGACCTACTTTTATTGTGTGCGTGTTACAGGCCATAATTGGTGTTGAGAATATTACGCTCCTCTGCGTTCTTCCTGGCTGGACATTCGGGGGAGTTGGTGCGCATACGCTTTCGGGTACCGTCCCGTTTGGCGGCAACACCGGCCTCTCTGCGGGTGGCGGACTAATCTCCGCTCCGTCCACGGACTACTTCAGCTAGGGCGGCATCAGGCGCAGGTACTCGCGCCTGCGCCGCCCAACCTGCAGGTGGCGTAGCGTGTCGTGATAGAGGAATTACTTCTGGACCCGGTCCGCTACCTCCCTCTGCGAGACAACTACCTTGCAGAAGGCGGCAACAGCGTTCCCGTTCTTGACGCTATTGAGCATCGTTCTAGCAGCGTCAGGTCGACCCTGATGACTGCGACGAGTTCCATCGGTGATAGCCTCCATCACCACGGCCCTCAAGTGCAGCAAGGCCGCGATCATCGAACGCCCCTTCCTAAAACCAAACTGGGCGTCCGACAGATCGGGCGCCGACCCCGACAAGGTGCTGCTCGATACGGGCAGCCAGGATCATTTCCAGCAGCTTACCCGCATGGTCGAGCAGCATGATAGGCCTGTAAGCCGCGGTCAACTCTGGAGGCCGTTCCGGCTTCGGCAAGAGCACCAGCCTCCCCTCCTTCCAGCACCCAAGGAACTGTCGGGACGGCAAACAAGCGTCGAACTGTCCACTGAGATGTGGTCCCAGGTGCTCGAGGTTGGGCACATCGTCGGGCCCGGGGGCGGTGGATTTTATGCGCATACGTGCCACCCCCATCTCCGTCTTCGTGTCGGGTGGAACGCTTTCCTCAGCCTCTCGGTCGCTGTCCGGCGAAGCCATGATCGGGGGTGTGCTCCGCCCGGCGTGTGAATAGGTCCTCGACGACCCGAGTGAGGAGGCTGGACTGAAGAGCCCGCGCTCGGAGCCCGTGCTATAAGGGTGATCCCAGGGGTCACGCTAGAGACTGTCCAGCATCTCCTGCCGACTGACGACTTTGGCAAGACGGACGGCCAACCTGAAGGCATACCGCCCACTGTCGTAACCCTCGTATAGCTGGCCCTCCTGCTCCGCGACGCGATGGTGCCAACGGCTGCGGGTGTACGTACACGGCCTGGAGATCTGCCAACTCTCGGGAGGCTGTTTGGAGGGAGACACCGCACACGGGACATGGCCGTATCGCAAATCTGCGTTAACGCATACCGAATGCGGTCAGTTTCGGTGTCCACCCGGTCGGTCTAGGATGTTGAGGACAGCCACGAGTGAACGATGGCTGCCTCTGTCAATGGGTCCCGATGCAGTCGACCCATACTCCACCGCGGCAAAGCGGGCGCTGTGTCCACTATGTGACCCCTGCTGGGCTGTCGGAAGGTCCGGGAGACATCTATACGAATGTACCTGTGGTCGGATAGGGTCTCGATCGCCTCCTAGTCGCATCAGCTCGTCACGCATGCCACGATATTGGGGTTAACGAACGACAATCGACGATCCGCAGCCAATTTGCCGCCTTTGTCCCTTCTCCGGCCGTCCCGCAGCCCCTTGTCGTCGGATGATTCTGCAGTACTGCCGTCCTCGTCTGTTGCCATTTCTGAGGCCGTGTCGGTTTCTAAGTTCTCCGAAGGCCCTGCGGCACTGCCGCCTTCGTCCTATGATAGCTCGGCAGTGCTACCGTCGCCGTCCTGCGACGGCTTTGCGGCAGAAATGTTGCCGCTCTCGTCGCTGGAGAGAACGATAGCAGTGCCTGCCGTACCGCCGCTCGTCTCCGCGCAGTACGTTCTGTTTTACACTGACGGATAATACACTGATGATGACGGATTAACAAAATAATTGCAATTCAATTTGGCATTGTTATTGTTTATCCACCATAATGCTCTTCGAATGTGTACAAGTACCTAGGTACCTAACCTACCTACTAAGAATTGGGAGTTACCCTAACTTGCAGTTCCAAGGGAATTGCCCTAAGTTCCAGTCCTGCTTTTCAATGGGTTGATACTTGTGGTGCCACCTAGCGGAGGCGTGTGGTTCAACCTGCTGACAGACGAACGTTTGGTATTGCATGTAAGATTTAACGGTTCTCAATTGATTTCGATGTTAACGCCAATCGGTCGGTTTTTTCTCTATGCGATGAATTTTATTATACATATGGTAGGGTGAATATTATGACATGAATTACGTGATGAGTTGCTCGATTTGCCGCCCCCCTGGACGTGCCGCCCGCGTACGGTGCACGCCTTGCACGCCCGCTTACGGCAGGCCTGCACTTCACCTCCGAGGGTGTAAAGGGAAAAAAAGAATGTGTACATTTTTTTACATACACATAAGGTGTGTGCATATTACATTATAGCTGATTCCACTTTATATTTCTTAGTCCTATTTTTATAAATAATGTCTATTTTAATATTTTTAAGTATTTTTACATTAGGTCTCATATCTTATATAACGATATATGGGCCTTCATACAACATATATATCTTACTTCTTACTTCCTTTTTTACTAAAACTAAATCATTTTTGTCATATAAGACAGGAATCCTGGCTGGGTCGCCATGAAGTGTCGCGGGATGCGTTATTAAACTGTATGCAGTTAATGATGGTTTAATACTGGCTTCTCTATTTTAAGTACAGAGTATATATGTTATAGAATACATATGTAAGTTTACACTCGCACTTTAATGAGACCTACCGGTGCTCTTCTGTCCCGCCGTCGAATCGGCGGGGGTGTCCAGACAAAAAAGCCTTTTTTTAGCCTGCCCTAAAAAAAGGTAAGCCGTCTATTATACACTTTTTTAGCAAAACCGTATTTCGTCCAATCTTTTCAGGGTTGTCTTGAAATTTCGGCTTCATAACCAGTGTGTCATGTCCAGTACCTGTTTCTTGAGTTCATTCGTCTGCCCGGCAAGTTATCATTTCGGATACCAGTCGCCATTAACGCTCTGGCAACAAACAACAGTGTTGGGCGACGCCCTAGCAACCGATTGTACGATTAGGGAAATTACCTTTGGAATATGCACTTGATAATAATAATTATCATTCTAATCGTAATGAATATAATACAATCTTATCAATGAAAGTGAAATACGCTTATTGCACTTAATTTTATTGTGATAACTAATCTAATCTTATCTAACCTAACTATAATATTCATTTATTATTAACTAGCAACCCGCCCTCGCTTCGCTTCGGTTTCAGTCGCTTAAACCCGCGTAGTTCCTGTTTCTGTGGGAATATCGGGATAAAATATAGCCTATGTTACTCCCTGATATTATAGCTTTCCATTGGTGAAAGAATTTTTGAAATCGGTGCGGTGGTTTAAGCGTGAAAGCGTTACAAACAAACAAACAAACAAACATCCTTACTTTCGCATTTATAATATTAGTATGGATTGAACGCAATTCCGTGTGGTGACGGAGTAAGAATACAATTCACCACCCCCTATCTTACCCGTGGGTGATCTTACGAGACGACTAAGGGATATAAAACGCATATAACATCTATGCGAGAGAAGGAAAACTCGAAATAAAACCCTATACCAACACGTCTGACCAGCGTGGTATAGTAGGTCAATTACCCTTCCATTATGGCGCAGGTCCGAGCCCAATAATGGGACGTATATGGGCTGAGATGATGATGATGAATTGACCGCAAAAACGTAGTAGACTATTTATTTTAGTAGGTAAATACAATGTAAATAATTGTGTTTGTGTGTGTGTGTATGTATACGTGCATGCGTGCGTGTTCGTGTGTGTGTGTGTGTGTATGTATACGTGCGTGCGTGCGTATTCGTATGTGAGTCAGTGTGTGTGTGTGTGTGTGTGTGTGTGTGTGTGTGTGTGTGTGTGTGTGTGTGTGTGCGTGTGCGTGTGCGTGTGCGTGTGCGTGTGCGTGTGCGTGTGCGTTCGCGTGTGCGTGTGCGTGTGCGTGTGCGTGTGCGGGTGCGTGTGCGTGTGCGTGTGCGTGTGCGTGTGCGTGTGTGTGTGTGTGCGTGGGTGTGTGCATGCGTGCATCTGTGCGTGTGTGTAACTAAGACTTCTCAGTCAGGTAAGTAGGTCACAATTTTTTTACAATATCTACACAACATCGCCCGAATGTCTCTGATTTACAGATAGTACACCAATCTTTTATATACCGCAGTAGTAGCATGCCTGTGCCTGCAATTACTTAATTGCATGAAAACTTTTAATCCGCCTCTCTTTACTCGTTCCAAATACATGAGAATGGTCTTCAGCACTTCGCCATGCAAAAATGCAGTACCATATTAAACATTCTCCAAAGGCTTTATAAGTTTGGATTAGACGATTCTTGTGTCTAACCCTGCGCAAGTTTTTAAAATATATGAACCTATCAGATGATATCCGATGTTTACGCGAGTATTACGTTGCATTTATAAGAAACGCGATAAAATCCGTAAAATGCTTTTATTTACTTTATATGTATCAGCTTTCTTAGTTTTGATGTATTATGTGATCTAGCCAGTTAAGCTGATCGTCTACTAGTACACCTAAAACTTTTGTAAATTAATATCTAAATTGCAATTCGCTCCGTGTGACTACGAATATTACCAACCTAAAGTTTCGCAAACGACTACTAAGAACCAACCTAACATTGTTGTTGGGTTTCGCAAACGACTTCTAACTTTAAGATTTACATAAGAAGATACAGATACAACATATTGCGTCGATCTCAAGTAATTAGGATAAGAGCAAGATAATGATGAAATATAGGCTGGGTGTGTTCGGCTATGTGCTTGTTTTAAGGCTTGTTGCTTATAAGGTTTACAAGGTTTATAAGGCAATAAGTTGCGAAATGAATGATTTTAAATTAGAAATAACTGAATTAAAAGCATCAAAAGTTCCTTTGGTATTTCACATTTTAACGACTAGCAATACGCCTTCGCTTCGCTTTGGTTTCAGTCGCCCTACCCCTAGATCCCTTTCCCGTAGGAATATCGGGATAAAATATAACCTTTGTTACTTCCTGATATTATAGCTTTCCATTGCTGAAAGATTTTTTTAAATCGGACCAGTCATCATCATCATCATCATTTCAGCCTATTGCCGTCCACTGCTGGACGTAGGCCTCCCTCATGTTGCGCCACAATGTGCGGTCCTGTGCACGCCATTTTAAAAAGGGGGTATTGCCGTAATCGCCACGCTTGGCAGGCGGGTTGGCGATCGCAGTATGGATGTTTTACGTTTCCCAGGAGAGAGCTGCTGCCCACTCTCATGGTGAACCCTCAGCCGATTTTTACGACTCCCACGGGCAAGTAAGGGGTGGCGACACATGTATTCTCGAACCGTCGCCACACGGTTCGGACCAGTAGTTGCTGAGATTAGCGCGTTCAAACAAACAAACTCTTAAGCTTTATGTATTAGTTTATTGGAGTCGGCCTCTCTGCGAGTTTATCTTTCTGTCTCTCGGGCGGATTAATGTCTGGTCCACACATTCGCGATTTCAGCTAGGGCGCAAGTACTCACGCCAGCGGCGAAGCGTCTCGCTGTAGAGAAATTCCTTTGAGACAGACACCGCTGCCTCGTTCTGCGAGACGACTGCGAGGCGGCGACCACGTCCCAGTTTCTGACGCTGTCGAGCATCGTCGTAGCAATGATGAGCAGCATCAGTTCGTCACCAACAATTGCAATACTGCGGTGCTGCTTTGTCTAGGCCACGCAAACCTTGAGCATGAGCTGCCCTGTGTTCTTATCGTAATCGCAGTAGTGACAGTACAGAGCCCTTTTCCCCCTCGCGACCGTTTACAGGTACTTACCAAAATAACTATGCACCGCAAGACCTGCATTGAAGACCACACGTGCCACCGTCTCAACTACTGCATCCGAATTAACGGTGAACAAAGCGCAGGCGGGTGGACCTTTGTGGGGCCCGCGGAACAGTGGAGGCTCCGATGCAATTACAATTGCTATTTCATTTTAGATAGTGAGGTAGTTAACAAATTGTCAACCTCATTTAATTTTTAATTTTTTAATTAAGTTTCTAATGGGGGGTAGGGGTAGTCCGGGCGGCAGTGTGGGGTGCAAGGCGAGTCAAAATTTCTATCAAAAATGGTCTAGCACTTATAGTTTTTGAGATACGGCGGTCAAAACAATTGTAGGTTGAACGATGTATCACATCAAAAGAAGGGGGGGGAGGGAAGTTTCTAATGGGGGGTAGGGGTAGTCCGAGCGGCAATTTGGGTGCAAGGGAGGTCAAAATTTCTATCAAAAATGGTCTAGCACTTATAGTTTTTGAGATACGGCGGTCAAAACAATTGTAGGTTGAACGATGTTTCACATCAAAATACTATCACATTTTTCTTCGTACTTCGTCTCATTTAACGGTTTTATTCCACGCACTTTTTCTTACGGCTCATTTAACGGTTTTATTCCTCCCACTTTTTCTTACGGTTTTTACTATCACATTTTTTTCAGTTCGGTCGCGCAGCAAAATCCCCATCTCCTCCAAGCCTGCCGTAAGGAACTTCGTTCCAAAAAACGAAAAAAATATAAAGAGTTATTGCATCTAAATGACGATCTACTGATCGTTGTGAAGTCGTTGCTGCCTCAAATGGCTAGTGCGAAAGCTATCCACTACCACATAAAGCGTAAAATAATAAAATGCATCATCATCACCATTTCAGCTCATATACATCCCACTGTTGGGCTCGAGCCTCCTCCACAATATGAGGGATATTGAACTTACTATATCATGCAATCGTTACTTGGATAATCATAATGAACTCTGATGGCTACGCGAGTATTACACATTGAAAATAAAACTATTTTACTGATTTAATCACATTTATTATCGCATCTAAAAAGTACCCGCTGATTTATTTCAGATTAGCAACCCGCCCTCGCTTCGCTTCGATTTCAGTCGCCTTACCCCGTGTATTTTCCGTTCCCGTGGGAATACCGGGATAAAATATAGCCTATGTGCCCTGATATTATAGCTTTCCATTGGTGAAAGACTTTTTGAAATCGGTTCGGTGGTTTAAACGTGAAAGCGTAACAAACAAACATCCTTACTTTCGCATTTATAACATTAGGGATATATATTTATAAGGATATATATTTATTCATATCAATATCACGATCAATTTCATTCCTTATAATAGTTAAAACGAAAGACCGACCGTTATCAAAAAACATTAAATTATACTCCATTAAAGATATTATATTACACTCGGTAGATAACATTTCAAAAGGATAACAGAAATTATGCATTAGTATTTTAACAATCTGGGCGAAAAACAAAAAGGTAATTCCCCCGCACAAACGTCACTTATCAGTATATTTTTATGATTTTAATGTAATGTTTTGTTGTATAGAATAGTGACACTACCAACTTAAGACAACCGTTAAAGGCTGTTTAATTTCTTGTGACAGGCCATGGTCTGCTCATTCCCTGTTCGAACCGTCCGGAGGTAGCGGCGTACGAGACTTGCCGTATTACCGATCGCCATTTAGCTGACCACCGATATCGGTTCTGTGCGGGACGGGCCTCCAGACAAATGTGTTGTAGTCGGCTGACGTCCCGGTTGGTCGCTGGTTCGGTGGTTTATGTGGACTGTATATGTGGACTGTATCTTCGGGTTCGGTTCCCTACTGGCGGGTTTCAGTGAAGAAATAAAACGATCGATTTTGAAGTAACTTGCACATCGGACGAATATTACACCGTTGCTGCCTAGCCCCTGAATGTTAATGCTTGAAGTTCGCTATTTCTTCATACTATTTCTTCATATTGTGGTTTCAAGCTTTCATCGCGCGCCGCTAGGTGTCTTCGGTAGTCTATGCTACGATGTGTTCATTAAAACGAGGGGCTTAGGCACCTCGAGGTGTTACCGTAACGACAGCCGCGAGGCTGTTAGTGTAAACGGTTGTCGCATTCGTCCGATTTGTGCTATGATTTTATTGAATAATTAACTATAACGCTAAGACTATTACAGATATGCTTACATTCTATATATTATTCTATTTATCTAAGACACATCTATCTGTTTCAGTAGTGGCCGCGACCCTAGGTAGTAAAATAGGCTTTATACAAGCACTAAAAACTATTATTTTATACTATCAGCATTGTTTTTCTATCTTTATTACGCTATATCTCGCAAGTTATAATACCTAGGGTGTTGGTTCTTACTGCATTCGAGAGGTCCTAGCGTATATTTCAATAAAACACCAAGAATATTTATGTTTATTGCAAATTTGACACTATAAACAACAAAAATTACAACGTAACTAAGTACAATTATGCTTTTACATAAATTAAGAAAAACAAACAGTTATAGGCTATTTTAATACAATTTTTACTACAATATAACGTATAATTAATCTACTTTAATGTTCATTACTCCTATTGTTTCTTTAGCACTGTACACATTAATTCGTAATGTTTACATCTTACGAATTTCGCTATGTATTTGGAGCGCCCTGATTGGTCGATATTCGTTACGCACTCCTATCGGGCGATACACTTTGAGTTAGTTAATTTTCACGGTATTCTTATCACTATACTTTTTCTCAAAAATTCGATTCCGCGTCGGAGACTCGTAGCGCACGGACGTGCGCCTCGCTGCTCTCCATTTCGCCGCGCTCACCCCGCACCCGCCCCTTGCGGTCGTGCGTTCTCGCTTCGTCTCGCTCGCTCTCGCAGCGAACCACGCGTCGCGTCAAGCCGCCATCTTGTTCAACGTCTGTGGCCGTTCAGTGGCCCGCTCCGGGTGGCCGTGTATACGGTTGTCTGTGGCAGTTTCGCTGTTTGGACGCAGGTGTTGCCGGATCCCAACTGCACGAGTCGATTTTTTCAAGACGTCGAGTGCAGATTTCTACCGTTGGTAGATAAAAAGTCAACCCATTTTGGCCCCCTCAGGGCAGAAAACCATATTGTTTGGTCCCCGGCGGAAACCTCACGGTGTTAACGAAGCCGGGTGAGGCAAGGCCCCGATTTGCCTGCCGAGCCCCTTCAGGGCAGAGCTAACAATCGGAAGGGGTTAGAGCATCCGGCCTTGGGGGATCTCCTAGTCGGACCTAATCTACGGCTTTTCATCATTTTTCTGCGAAGGCCTAACGGCCCGAGCAGCTAGGAACCTATCGCACATTAAGATTGGCGAAGGATTACAAGCTTAGGGCACACTAGTTAAGCACACATCCTCCCGACCTGCACCCGGTTGGGAGGGACACGCACCACACACAACCCAGGGTTCACCTCACCCAGGGCGCTAGGTCTAACACTTTTCCCGCGAACGTTTTTTCCACCAGCCCACGATGGCGGAAAAAACTATTACAATTGACGCCCTTCTGGCAATCCCAGAGATTCAAGCCTATATTGCCCAACATTTTGGAGCAATAACAATCTTACCACCCCAGCCTCAACGCGCTCCTACTACCGCCCTGCCGCTTGAGCCGGAACTACCGACCATCAGCACGGCGATGGAAACGGAATCACCTCCGTCCTCCTCAGCCTCATCGTCCTCCTCCTCCGAGTCGGAAGATTCGCCCAATGAGGGCTCATTTACAGTAGTTCGCTCCCGCAAGCGGAGCAAAAAGGTAAAGGTCAACAAAGAGGCTCCCTCTAAGGCCCCAAAAATTAAGCCGACTGACTCGGCAAAAACACCCGCTGCAGCCCCGTCTGCAACGACTGCCACGGCCGCCTCGGTCCCCCCAGTCGTCTCGCAGGCCACCCCTACCTCTGTCCCATCTTCCACGGACAGCAACACCGTCGCTCCACAGACGGTCAAAAAACCACTGGCTCCGCCGCCCCTATACATTAGGGATAAAGAGAAGTGGCTAGCCATCTCCGCGTGGCTAAACACCAACAGGATTTCGTACAAATCTGCGAAATCCACCCCCCAAGGCATACGAGTGGACCTTCACTCATCAGCCGACCACCGCACCGTGTCAAGCATGCTAGGGAATCAACAGATTCCCTACCATACATACACCCTCCCCGAAGCCAAACTTCTGCGTGCAGTTATACGCAATGTCCCGAGAGAAATCGACACTAAAGAGATCTTAGATTCTCTCAAAACCCAGGATCTGCCGGTTGTAGAAGTACACCGGATGATCCGGGGAAAGGGTCGTTACCCTCTTAACATGATACTCGTCTGCCTTACGAATAACGCAGAGGGTAAAGAAATATACAAAATTAAGACCATCTGTGGCCTCTCTGGGGTCTCGGTAGAGCCCCCACACAAAAATGGTAATCTGGCACAATGTCACAAGTGCCAAATGTATGGACACTCGTCCAAGAACTGTTTCGCCCGTCCTAGGTGCGTCAAGTGCCTAGGTGACCATCACACCGCCCAGTGTGAAAGGCCAAAGGACATCTCCCTCTGCAAAGAGCCACCTGCGTGTGTTCTCTGTGGAGAATACGGACACCCGGCCAACTACCGCGGCTGCCCAAGAGCGCCGAGGAGGCTAGTCCGCCAACCCAACACAAACGGTAAGGCCTTGTACTATAACAAGACCTTCGTCCCAGCCCCCTTACCAACCCACAATGCGTGGGCTCGCCCCCTGCTAACCAGCAAGGAGGCTTTCCCAACCTTGCCCAACAGGCAGCCCGCTGCCCCACCCGCACCATCTCAGCCCAAACCACCAATGATAGGGGCAAACCAGCCCACCGGTGGTAATCCCAAGCCCCCTCAGGGCGCCCCCCTTCCCATCGTCGTCGCTAAAAGCGCGCCCCCAAAAGCCCCCCAAGGACTAGATCCAGATCTAGCCCTGGTGGCCAACTTCGCGGCTCAAATCAATTTCGCGGAAATCCGCGAAATTGCAGCCGATCTTAGAAGGAACGAGGGAAACAACCTCGCCCTCCTTAATATAGCGATCAAATTCGCCCCCACGTTAGAGCGTCTAGGCTCACTAAAATTCAACTAAAATGGATAGGTACACTCCCGGCAGAGTTAAACCCAGACACCTCAAAATAGGGACATTCAACGCTAATAGCCTTACCCAACAGAGGGATGAAGTAGGCACATTCCTTCGGGAACACCAGCTCGACATCTTGTTAGTACAAGAAACGTTCTTAAAACCATTCAACAGGGACCCTAGAATCGCGAACTATAATATAGTTCGCAATGATAGGACAACCTCACCAATGGGCGGAACGCTTATCTACTACAAAAGGTCGCTGCATTGCACACCTGTGGATCCGCCCCCTCTGATGTACATTGAAGCTTCAATTTGCAGGCTAGCCCTCTCAGGCCATCAGCCTATCACCCTTGTATCCGCATATCTCTCTCCCAATAGAGAGCATTCGAAACAGTTGGTTGAAAAAGATCTAAAAGCCTTGCTAGAATTGGGAGGCGCCGTCATCATTGGCGGTGACCTTAACGCCAAGAACACCTCTTGGAGCTGTCAAAGTTCCAATAAGAGGGGCAAGACTTTAGAGCTATTCGCTGACAGACTGGGATTTGATGTCATAGCGCCCATAGAGCCGACACACTTCCCCTTTAACGTTTCGCACAGGCCGGACATACTCGATATCTTTCTTCTCAAAAACATAAACCTTCGTTTATGTTCAATAGAAGTTCAACACGAGTTAGACTCAGATCACCGCCCGGTGACTCTGGAATTAGCCTCCCGCACCCCCGGCCCCTCAGGCCACAACAACGAAAGGACCAAGATAGCGACTGACTGGGCACGGCTAGAGAAAAATCTCAAGTCAACCTCGTCGGTCCACCTTGATCAAATTCCCAAAGACATTACGTCTAAGGAAGATACCTCTCAGGCGATCGACTCGCTCACAAGTCACGTGCAGTCGATAATGGACGACTGCTCGCGGCCGGTACCAGATACGAGCGATCGTAAATGGCGCCTGCCAGACGACGTCCGTGACTTGTTGAGACGGAAAAACGCCGCGACACGCGCTTATGACCGCTACCCTACGGAGGACAACCGTACCCGCCTACGGTCACTCCAGAGGGAGGTTAAACAAGCAATTAAAAAATTGAGACAGAGCAAATGGGACGCCATGATCGAGGAGCTAGAACCCTCTCACACAGCCTTTTGGCAGCTTTCCCGCTCACTCAAAAAAGACATCGTGTCCACCCTCCCTCCTCTCACCAGACCCAACCAGCCTCCGGCATTCATGGACGATGAAAAGTCAGAATGCCTGGCCGACTGCTTGGAGCTTCAGTGTACGCCGAGTACGCTACACCCCGACGCCGCGAATCACCGCTTCATCGCCGACGAAGTGGAACGTCGTAACACTCTCTCGCGCTCGTTAGGAAACGACAGCCCCGATCAGCCAATCCCAGCAGTGACCACCGATGAGGTCGAATCGTTAGTCAGGGGTCTCAAAACCAGGAAAGCCCCAGGTTCGGACGGAATCTCAAATAAAGTCATTAAATTATTCCCCGCCCACTTGATAATTCTGTTGTGCTGCATCTTCAATGCAGCACTAAATAATAACATCTTTCCCGCGCAATGGAAAGAGGCCGTGGTAATAGGAATCCACAAACCCGGCAAGCGCCGTACCGAACCTAGTAGTTACCGCCCGATTAGTCTACTAAGAGGTCTAGGTAAGATCTACGAACGAATAGTTCTCAGTAGACTACGTACATTCGCCGAGGCTAACAACCTCGTTCCCGACGCACAGTTTGGCTTCCGAGCTAAACACAGCTGCGTACAACAAGTTCACCGTTTGGTAGAATACACAAGTAGTCAGTTCATCATGAACAGATATACGGGTGTATTATTCCTAGACGTAGCGAAAGCATTCGACAAGGTTTGGCATGAAGGCCTAATCTACAAACTCTATCTCCTCAAGATCCCTCACTACTTAATTCACATTATACATGACTACTTAAGTCATCGCAGCTTTCGCTACAGGGTGGAAGGGACGTTGTCGACCTCCCACCCTATCAAGGCCGGCGTCCCTCAGGGGTCGGTCCTCTCCCCATTTCTCTTCACGCTATACACTAGCGATATGCCCAAATTCAACCGGGTACATAAAGCGCTTTACGCTGATGACACCGCACTCTTTTGTGCTGGTAGATCCCCGACAACAGTAGCCAAGACTCTCCAAACAGCGGTTACCGCCCTAGCCAATTGGTTTAGGAAATGGAGATTAGAAATCAACCCCGAGAAGAGTCAGGCGGTCATGTTCACTAGACGAACTGCCCGTTCCTACTCTATCGATAGCATTCCCCCCCTTAAAATTTTCAACAAGCCGGTCACTTGGACCAGGCAGGCCAAATACTTGGGTGTGACCCTTGACGATCGACTCAGCTTCGCCCCTCACATAAAGAAAGTCCGCGCACGGGCAGCTTTTGTGATGGGCCGTCTCCACTGTCTACTCAACTCTAGGTCGCGTATGCCCTTGAGTAGCAAAGTCCGACTCTACACCACCTGCATACGGCCTATCATGACCTATGCCAGCGTGGTGTTCGCGCATGTTAAGCCACACAGGATCCACAGGCTACAGACACTACAAAATCGCTTCATGCGCCGAGCTACGGGAGCACCGTGGTTCATACGAAACGTCGATCTCCACATCGACCTCGAACTGCCGACCATCAAGCAGTTTATGAAACGGTGCTCTCAGAGCTACTTTGACTCTGCCATGACACACCCCAACCAACTAGTGGTTGGGGCGGCTTCCTATAGACCCTCCAAAATCTCCTCTATCCGACGTCCTCGTCACGTCCTCGACGAAGAGGACGACATTATCACACTCGCTCAACAAAGAGCCTACACGGCCCGCGAGGCCTTAACAAATAAATATCCGCGGTTCCGCCCTCGCCGTCGAGGTGCGAAACCGCGCCGCGCAAAAGTCACTATTAAAAACGTGGGCACGCCCACTTTGCCTCCAGCGACGCCCCAAGCCGAGGTCCGTTCCCCACAGGGGGAGCCCTTGGGCGATGTCGCTTAGCATACTTTTCTCCGGGTTGAGAGCCCTCAGCGCTCACCCATAGTCCGCGTCAAGCTGTCAAGGCCATCTGCGGCCAACAGCTGTATACACACAAAAAAAAAAATTCTCAAAAATTCACTATTATATTACAGTTCGTTTTTTAAGCACTATCACGGTATTTTACACTTGTCGCGAACAGGTTCCTAGAAATCGGTGGCCGCCCGGGTGTCTACTTACTTGGATTGTTTTGTTAGTGACAAAAACACCTACGCAATAACTATATGCCTCGGCACCAAATTCATACCGATCAATAGATGGTATTTAAGATGCAATATGCATTTTATATTTTCTGTGTGGTGGTGGAGGAAGAATAAAATTCACCACTCCCTATCTTGCCCGTGGATGTCGTATAGGACCACTAAGGCATACAATATGCATATAACATCTATGCAAGAGAAAGAAAACTCGAAACATAATCTTATATTAACCCATCTGACTAGTGTTGCCCAAAGGCAAGACCAAGACGAGACTTGGACCAGTCTTGGTCTTGGTCTTGCAACAGCACACCTGGTCTCGTCTTGGTCTTAGTATTGTAGCAAGAGTCTCGCAAAGTCTTGCAAGTCTTGCAGTTGGAATAATGTAACAGTCATTTATCATAGCAATGAAAAATCCAACTAAATTAATCAAATATCATCCTATCCTATCTATCCATTTGCTAGCCTATAGTCCACTATTGAATATAACACTTACCACTGGGGAAAATTACTCTTCTATTCCCCTGGTGTTACATTAGACAGAGTTACTACTCCTATGACAAAGGAAGGAATTTCGACCCTGTTTTCGTAAAATGTCACCACATGGATCAGTTATTATCACATTAAATTTTATGTCATTTAACATTCCCCCTTTCCAACAAAAAGATTTTTCAATTTGATTGGCAAGCGACGGAGTTATTTAACCACTGACGACAAGTCACCCTACTCTGGTGGTCGGCCCAACAACGAGACGACGTGGGTACGGGTGCATTATGGGCCCGCGCGCAGTCCTTTCATCGCCCCGGACGGAATGCACCGCACGTGTGATTACCATAGCGCACCCAAAGAAAAATAATGGCTTCCTAACACTATTGCCTCGGTCCGATTTCATACAACATCCACAGGTAAGAGAGTGGTGAATTGTATTCGTACTCTGTCCCTACACGGACATTTACATAAAAGTCCGTGTAGGAACAGAGTACGAAGATTAATTGTAGGCATATTTCTATGTCCAACAGTGAACGTCGTTGGGCTAATGAATAAACGGATATTTAAATATGTATAATGGGCAAGAGCACTCTCGTGATTACCGTATTTTTGTTCTTAAGCATTTCCGAAGAGTAATTCTGAAAAGCCAACACCAACATTGGGAAGCGATTGGCCAATAGATGGATATCTCAAGACTGATTTGACTTGCCGTGTAGTGACGGAGTAAGAATACAATTCATCACCGTTTTCATCATTCATATTTTACCCGCGAGTGCGAACCCACGACTAAGGGCTATAATATATAACATCGGTGCAAGAGAAGGAAAACTTGACATGAAACCCTGTAACAACACGGCCGATCACTGTGGCGATTCCTCTCCGGCCACGGCCGACTTCCCTCCTATTATGTTGAAGACACGAGCTCCACCGTATATAAGCTGTAATAATAATAATAATAATATATTTATTCCGTGTGGTGACGGAGTAAGAATACAATTCACCACTCCCTATCTTGCCCGTGGATGTCGTACAAGACGACTATGGGATATAATAGGCACATAACATCTGTGCAAGAGAAGGAAAACTCGAAATGAAACCCTATACCAACATGTCTGACCAGCATGGTATAGTAGGTCAAATTCCCTCCCATTATGGAGGCTAGGGCCTCCCTAGCCCAACAGTGGGACGTGTGTGGGCTGAGATGATGATGATGATGATGATTTATTGCTCTCACAAAGTACAATGTGTTGCTACATTAGACTATTAGATATATAAAAAAAAAATGACAAGATAAATTAATTATTCCTTTATGAGAGCTGGAGTCTGTACTAGGCTCGAGGCCTGTATTACAAATCTCCAGCCCCCCTCTTAGAACCTTAAATGGAATAGTAACATAGGGTGTCTATTATTTTTGACATATATAAATGATCTTCCCAAAACCATTCCAGGCCCTGTGTATTGTTTGCTGATGACATATCTCTTCTAATTTCATGCCAAAATCCCACAGACCTTTACAGAAAATTAGATAAAATATTAAGTGGTACAATAAACTGGATGACCCAACATAATTTAGAAATTAATTTTTCTAAAACCAAATTAATAACCTTCTATCCTTCCCAGAAAGCACCACTAGATTTAAACTACACTCTTAAAGACACCAAACTAGACATAGTAAATGAATGTACCCTATTAGGATTAAATATAGACACACATCTAAATTGGAAAACACATATACACAAAATTAAAACAAAATTGTCGGGCTTTTCTTATGCTCTCTGGGAAGTAAAAAAGACCACTGATCAGCAAACTGCACTTGTTACATATTATGCTTATGCCTTTGCATGCTTAAATTATGGCATCATCCTATGGGGAAACAGTACAGATGCACCCTCACTCTTCACCATGCAAAAGAAATTAATAAGAATCTTAGTTAACATAGATTACACGGACAGTTGCAGACCTCACTTTCAGACCTTAAAAATCCTTACACTCCCCTGTATGTATATTTTTGAAATATGTAAGTTTTTAAAAACACACATGGACTTTTATAAAAAAAGGGTTGATATACAATCACATTACACGCTTAGGCATAAAAATAGATTAAATCTACCCAAGTCTCGATTGAAAATGCATTCTTGTAGCCCCTATGTAATGTCCATAATAATATATAATAAATTGCCCATAACTTTAAAGAATGAAGAAACATATAATGACTTTGTAAAAAAATTAAAGGTGTTTCTACTAAGTAAAAGTTACTAGTGTCAATGATTACTTAAATGACATCATTTAACTAGGTACCTAAATAGTAGTAGTAGTAAAAACATCCACATATAGATTAATTCTAATAATAAATAACAATAATCTAATAACAATAATCAAATAATAATAATTCAATTATATTAAGTAAATTAATAATTAATTTTAATAATAACAATAATTCAAAAATAATTCTAGTAAATTAATAATTAATTCTAATAATCAAATAATAATAATTCAATTAAATTAAGTAAATTAATAATAAATTTTAAGAATAATAAAAATTCTAAAATAATTCTAGTAAATTTTAAAAATAACCATAATTAAAATTATAATAATAACAAAAATCGCATAATAATAATTCTAGTAAATATATGTATGTAAAAGTATGTATCATAAAATTAGGAAAATTCATAATAATGTTCCTCTCTCCTACTGTTGCCGTGCCCTACAGGGTCCATAATTGTTACATGTTTTGTTGTTAAGATCTTTTATACATTATGGAGTGCAATAAAGTTTGAAATTGATATAATACCAAAATAATAATTAAAAAAAATATTAGGCTTTAAAACTAATAGATATATATTTTCAGTTATATTGTGGGTATTTATTTTTAATTGTGTTGTGCATGCGAGCAAGTGGGTATTTCGCGATAAATAGGTGCATGTATGTGTAGTGCAGGCGTGAACAGTGTGTGCGTGAACAGTGTGTGCGTGAACAGTGTGTGCGTGAACAGTGTGTGCGTGAACAGTGTGTGCGTGAACAGTGTGTGCGTGAACAGTGTGTGCGTGAACAGTGTGTGCGTGAACAGTGTGTGCGTGAACAGTGTGTGCGTGAACAGTGTGTGCGTGAACAGTGTGTGCGTGAACAGTGTGTGCGTGAACAGTGTGTGCGTGAACAGTGTGTGCGTGGATCGAGTGAGCGTGTGGTAGTAGTGAGTGATTGCGGTCTTCTGATTGTGATTATATTATTACTTTAATAAAATTTTCTGTTTCTTCATAGTTCCACTGGAAGAACCAGTTCGTAATAATCTTTGTGCATTCGCGCTTACTATTTGAATATATATAAATGATTTTATTGATTTTATTATATAGAAAGCTACTTAAAAAGTAATAATTACGTTGAGCAAGGCTAGTGGTGACTGATACAGGGGGATAAATGGCATGTTTTCGCCTAATATTTACATCTTTGAGAGGGTTGAAGTATGTTTGCTTATGAGTAGTTATAATTACATTACGAATGAAGAAAGCCCGAACAGATAGAACAACACATCTATTATAAAGTTCAGAGGTGGGAAAGCGGTAAGGAAGTTTCCATCCAACCTTTAGTAGTGCTCTTTGCGCTCGTTCTAATTTTAGAAAACGTATTTTGGTGCATCCTCCCCATGCAACTATGCCGTATTGGGTATAGGGATTGGCATAGGGCCAGGTAGACTGTACGGATCACTTTCTCGTTTTCAATATGACGAAGCTTAAAAAAAACATACATCATTTGCCGTAATCTAGTAGTGAGAGTATCAATGTGAGGATGATATGACAAAACATTATCAATGTGAATCCCTAGGTATTTGGTGCAGTTCGACCATTTAAGTACAGGACAATTACACGTCACATTAGCTAATGTAGGACACGAGTGTACGGTTAAATATTTCAAAGAAGGCGGGCAGCTACCAACAGTTGATGACGAAAAGGTAATGTACGTCGTTTTATCAACATTTAAGGTTAACAGGTTCGAGGTTAACCAGTTATTTACAACATTAAACCATGCTGAGCGTGCTCAAGGACTGACTCCCAAGAGTTACTATGGAATAGCAAAGCAGTATCGTCAGCATAGGCAAAGATTGTACCATAGGGAAGTTGAATGGTGATTTGGTATCGATAATGGTAATGGTGATTTGAATTAAATGCAAGACCGCGAGACTCTTGCAGGCTCAGTCTTGGTCTTGCTCAAGTCTTGCAGGGCCAGTCTTGGTCTTGGTCTTGCAAAAATTAAGCGGTCTTGGTCTTGGTCTCGGTCTCGCATTTCTCGCAAGATCAAGACCAAGACCGCAAGACCAAGACTTTTTTGAGCAACACTATATCTGACGGGCGCACTATAGTAGGTTAATTTCTCCTATTGTGGAGGAGATTCGAGCGCAACAATGGGACGTAAATGAGCTGACATGATTCCACGCGAATTTGAATTACGTGGGTGGAAGTAATATGTATTATAAATATGAGAGTTTGTAAAGGTGCTTAGATGTTTGTTACTCAATCATGCGTAAACTGTTGACCAGATATGGATGAAAATTGGCAAATAGATTGAGCATTTCTATGGCTAACACATAGAAAACTTTTCATCCCGATAATATTTTTCCTAGGAATAATAGCTTAACTTTGGGAAAGATAATTTTCACGCGGATGAAGCCGCGAGTAAAAGCTTGTAATATTATAAATGCGAACGTTTGTTTGTTTGTTATGCTTTCACGCTTAAGCCATTGAACCGATTTTAAAAATTGTTTCACCAATGGATAACTACGCGACTTAATCGTCGTATTTTTTTTCTTATACTGTGGTAGAGGCTCGAGCCCAACAGCGGGACATACTTGAGTCGATGAAGAATTTTAAAGTATTGAACTAGTGGTGCCATGTACCTTAGCAGCAGGGCGTACAGACGTCAGAGTTTATTGCAGGCTCTCGGAGCTACGCGTCGTTTACCTCAAGTAACTTCTCCTTTGCGATTCATTCCGCTGATTGCGATTTCTCTCATAAACTTCAGGCAAGTTCTTGCCTTCTTGAATTCTTTTCGTTATCTTCTTCTTGAATTCTTTAATTTTTTTCTAAGTTCCCTCCCATATAAGGTGTCATCTCTTTTACGGTAACGCATATCTTTGCTTAAATCTTGGAATATTTCGTTATCAACATTGACCATTTGACGTGAACGTATCTGTTTATAGTGGACATCAGACAGTAATTCGCAGCCTTCTCTCAAACTTTGACTGCACAGATGGCGTAATGGTTAAGACATGCATATTCATGCCGCGTCGAGCATCATCCTGGTGATGGTCGGCAGCGTCAGGAAGAAGGTGGTGGAGCGCGCGCGGGAGGAACGCCACCACGACGACACGAATCGTGTGCCGTGGGTGACTGTATCGGAGAGTTAGTCCGTAACCCCCCGAGAGGCCGACCGCGCGACGAAGACTGACGTCCTCGAGGGCCCCCCTTCGGTCGAGGAAAGGGTACTCCACAGGGGTATTCCGTCAGGCCAACCACTGTCGACAAGTCACCTTGCACCAATGGTCGGCCCAGCGACGAAGGCGACGTGCCACGGGTGGGTTACGGGGCCGCGCGGTGTGTCGCCTCAGATGAAGCTGGGCGACAGATGCGCTGACCGTAGCCCAACCCCAAAACAAAATGGAGTAAATTTGTTCCACCTTAAATGAATCATCATCATCTTGCTCTTATCCCAATTACTTGGGGTCGACGCAATATGTTATCTGTTTTGACATATTGCAAAAAGTTTTGGCAATGACTTTTATGACCGGCCGCCTGCCTGACGTCAACCCTCCTTGGGAATGTAATCGTTGACCCAAATGATACCAGATGGAGTTCGTCCGGGTCAATCTAGGGCTCTTAGTCGTCTTTTACGACACCCACGAGAAAAGCAAGGGTTGGTAGTATTCGAAGCCGCTACCACACAGCACTCCACCTTAAATGAATGAACATTGAAAATTAAAAATTGAAACTAATGACGAATAACTATAATATATATATAATAATAGAATAATATATATATATATATATATATATATATATATATATATATATATATATATATATATATATATATATATATATATATATATATATATATTATTAATATATTAATATATTATATTTTTTTATAATATATATAAATATATATATTATAAAAAAAAAAGAATAACATGTTTATTTGGATAAAGATGTTTATAAAAACATCTTTGCAAATAATGCATTTTTTAGGAAAAAAAATTATTACCATAAAAATATTATAGTGAGTTAACCTTAAAATATAGACATATGCTGTCGCAGACTTTTATGTACAATTTTTAAAGGGGAACAAATGCATCATACGTTCACACAAAAAATATTTTTGCGCAAAGTACGCAAATGAAGCTTTGCTTGCTACGACTGAAATAGGTATGCCTGCTACGACTGATATAGGTATGCCTGCTACGACTGATATAGGTATGCTTGCTACGACTGATATAGGTATGCTTGCTACGACTGATATAGGTATGCCTGCTACGACATATATAGGTATGCCTGCTACGACTGATATAGGTATGCCTGCTACGACATATATAGGTATGCCTGCTACGACTGATATAGGTATGCTTGCTACGACTGATATAGGTATGCTTGCTACGACTGATATAGGTATGCGTGCTACGACTGGTATAGGTATGCCTGCTACGACTGCTATAGGTATGCCTGCTACGACATATATAGGTATGCCTGCTACGACTGATATAGGTATGCTTGCTACGACTGATTAAGGTATGCTTGCTACGACTGATATAGGTATGCGTGCTACGACTGATATAGGTATGCCTGCTACGACTAATATAGGTATGCCTGCTACATCTGATATAGGTATGCCTGCTACGACTGCTATAGGTATGCCTGCTACGACTGATATAGGTATGCCTGCTACATCTGATATAGGTATACCTGCTACGACTGATATAGGTATGCCTGCTACGACTGATATAGGTATGCCTGCTACGACTGATATAGGTATGCCTGCTACGACTGACATAGGTATGCTTGCTACGACTGATATAGGTATGCGTGCTACGACTGATATAGGTATGTAAGGTGAATATCTACAGCATGAAGGAAAGAGAGATGAATGTTTGAATGATGTGTGTGTAAGAAGAGTTAAGACAACAGATAATGTGTGATTGAGATAGTATGACAGAATTAGAATAAGTTGAAGCGAAACAATAAAAAGACAATTAACATCAACCATCTTGTTTTACTTACATGGCGCTGTGAAAATTGGAAAGAAAAAAATTATATAAAAAGTTCAATATAAGTTTTGGCCTGGTAGTTTACGAAATTTGTGTAGTATACGTTACATACTATAAAATATATTGGAGGCAATACGTAGATTGCAACCAGTATCTCGTGATTACCGAAATAAGTTTCGATACGCGTCACGACAAGACAGCGTGTTAGGTAGGCTTTTTATATATTTCAGATTGATTGTATTTTACAAGAAGCAAGCCAAAAACAAAATGGAAAGCATAGAAAAAGAAGTATTGGAAAGTTTTAATGTATCCCAACTGAAGGATGAACTGAAAACACGTTATTTGTCAACGGGTGGATTAAAGGTAGACCTCGTTGAACGTTTAAGAAAAGATAATTTAGCTAAGGTGGAGCAGGGTATAATGGATGAATTTAAGAAAGAAAAAAATAGAAGAATGTCAGAACAAATGGAATTAAAAAATTTAAAATTAGAAATTGAAATGATGAAACAAAAGGAGAATGATGAAGAGATGCAAGCAGGTATGTCTAAGTCCGATTCAACTTCACATTATGATCCTGTGTTACTCCATATTCTTCAGACACAATCAGAACTGTTGACAAAGATGGCTAACCTTTCAAATAGTAATTGTGGTATACAAGTATTTTCAACATCGGATACTAGTCAGGCTATCCCTCTGTTTGGTGGTAATCGAAAAGATAATGTACATGATTGGGTTAAACAAGTTGAAAGGGTATCAGCTTTGGCAAATTGGTCAAAAAATTTAACATTAGTTAATGCATCGATGAGGCTTAGGGGTCCAGCTGGTGATTGGCATAAAGCTTATGGCAAAAAGATTTATAAATGGGAGGATTACAAAAATAAACTTATAGAAAGATTTTCAAATAAAATGACATTTGCAGAATTTATATGTTATCAATCTAAAAGAGTACTAAGGGCAACTGAAACGATAACCGAGTATATATATGGTAAAAATGCAATGTTTGAAAGATGTCCTACAGTTATTTCAGATGCAGACAAGGTGTCACTCATTTTGGAAGGTATTGTGGATCATCGTTGGTCGATTCCGTTGGCTACACACTGTTGCACAGATGTAGAAGACTTGTTAACGCATGCAACAGCCTTAGACAACATCCGCAAGATACATTTTAAGGACAAATATACGAAGAACACTGAAAATGTAAGTAGAGATACTAAAAGTTCATTTAATTGGTCGGATTCAAAGAGGAATACTTTTATACCAAAGTATAACCCCGCCACAGATAAAGAAGAAGAACAGACTTGTTTCCGTTGTAAAAATAAGGGCCATATTTCATATAATTGTACAGTTGAACCTAAAGAAAGCACATCCTCGTCAAATACTTTGCAAAGTACACAATTAAAACATAAAGTAACTTCTAAAAGTCATGTAACCAACAACAACAATAAAATTGAAAGGAAACATGTAAGCTGTATTCAAAATGAGAGTCCAAATGTAACTTTGATACCAGTAACAGTAAATAACAATATTCAGCTAACAGCACTTCCAGACTCAGGCTCAGTTTTAACTATTATTGATAAATCATATTTACCTAATGATACACAACTATATGCATGGCAGAAAGGAGACTATAAAGTAGCAGGCAGTAATTTTACGCCCATAGGATGGTTCTCATCTCGATTGCAAATTGGTAAAATAGATTATGTAATGCCGCAGATAGCTGTCTGTGAAAATTTACCTGTCCCAATGATTTTAGGCAAAGATTGGCAATTTGCAGTATATGCTAGAATAATACATGAACCTGATGGTAAAGTATGCATCATTACACCTACTCATACTGAATATTTCCCTTCAAATTGTAAAGAAATAGATTCAATTGCTTGTTGTGTTCAAGTTAAGTCAATTGTAAAGGAGGATCAAGATAAAGTTATGAAGTTAGTGTCAGAATTTGATGATATATTCAAAAATGATTGTAATGACATAGGAAAGTTCACAGACTTTGAAATGGAAATTAAGTTAAAGAATAATAAACCCATAAGTTGCAAACCATACAGACTACCAGAACCTGAACGAAAATTTTTGAAAGATACTGTTGAAAAATGGTTAGAACAAAAGATATGTAGATTATCGTCTTCACCATATGCAGCTCCAATGTTTGTAGTTCAACAGCTGTTACATGAATCATCTCCATATAGACCAGTTGTAGATTACTCTAAAACCATAAATCCTATAACAATATTAGATGCCCAACCAATAGAGAGAATGGAGGACATTATTTTGACAGTCTCACAGTTTGTTTACAAGTTCAAATTAGATATTTACCATGCTTACCATAATATTTGTATCAAAGAGGAGGATATATACAAAACTGCAGTGATAACACAAGATTACCATATTGAGTTTATGAGAGTTATGTTTGGTTTAGTCGGAGGTCCAGCAATAATGTCAAAAGTTATAAAAACAACATATGGAAATTTATATAATCAAGGAGTAAGGGCATACTTCGATGACATTACCGGAGGTAGTAACAATATTGAAAACTTTCTTTATATACTAAGAAAAGTGTTTGAATTAACAAGAGAAAAGTGTTTAAAATTAAATAGAGAAAAATGTATTTTCATAGCTAGTGAAATACCTTTATTTGGCAAATTAGTAGGTTTCAAACAGGAAAGAACAGATCCTAAACGAATAGCCGCAGTTGAACAATATAAAACATTGTCCACACTCACAGAAATAAAATCATTTCTTGGTTTTGTTGGTTCATTTAGAAAGTATATAAAAAATTTTGCTTGCATTGCCAAACCTTTACAAGAATTATTAAAGAAAAATAAAAAAGAGGATATAGAATCACAAAGAAGTCAGAAAAAGAAGAGAATAAACCTTTCAGTAGAACAACAAAAATCATTTGAAACATTAAGAAATTCATTAATTACAGCACCAGTGTTAGCAAATTTTCAACAAGAGGCAGAGACTATAGTGGAAACAGATAGTAGCTATCAAGGATTAGGAGCATGTAAGTAAAACAAGATGGTTGATGTTAATTGTCTTTTTATTGTTTCGCTTCAACTTATTCTAATTCTGTCATACTATCTCAATCACACATTATCTGTTGTCTTAACTCTTCTTACACACACATCATTCAAACATTCATCTCTCTTTCCTTCATGCTGTAGATATTCACCTTACATGCCCTTTGAAATTACAAATTTTATGATTACATACTTATATTAATTTTAATTTCACTTCCATACAATCCCTTACATGCTCTGGTACTAACTTTACAATAATATATTTATACTTAAAAAAACTAACTTATACAGAACTACTTTGAGTTTTACTTACAGGTATGCCTGCTACGACTGATATAGGTATGCCTGCTACGACTGATATAGGTATGCCTGCTACGACTGATATAGGTATGCCTGCTACGACTGATATAGGTATGCTTGCTACGACTGATATAGGTATGCGTGCTACGACTGATATAAGTATGCCTGCTACGACTGATATAGGTATGCCTGCTACGACTGATATAGGTATGCCTGCTACATCTGATATAGGTATGCCTGCTACGACTGATATAGGTATGCCTGCTACGACTGATATAGGTATGCCTGCTACATCTGATATAGGTATGCCTGCTACATCTGATATAGGTATACCTGCTACGACTGATATAGGTATGCCTGCTACGACTGATATAGGTATGCGTGCTACGACTGATATAGGTATGCCTGCTACAACTGATATAGGTATGCCTGCTACATCTGATATAGGTATGCCTGCTACGACTGATATAGGTATGCTTGCTATGACTGATATAGGTATGCTTGCTACGACTGATATAGGTATGCTTGCTACGACTGATATAGGTATACCTGCTACGACTGATATAGGTATACCTGCTACGACTGATATAGGTATGCCTGCTACGAATGATATAGGTATGCGTGCTACGACTGATATAGGTATGCCTGCTGCGACTGATATAGGTATGCCTGCTACATCTGATATAGGTATGCTTGCTACGACTGATATAGGTATGCCTGCTACGACTGATATAGGTATGCCTGCTACGACTGGTATAGGTATGCCTGCTACGACTGATATAGGTATGCCTGCTACGACTGATATAGGTATGCTTGCTACGACTGATATAGGTATGCCTGCTACGACTGGTATAGGTATGCTTGCTACGACTGATATAGGTATGCCTGCTACGACTGATATAGGTATGCCTGCTACGACTGGTATAGGTATGCCTGCTACGATTGACATAGGTATGTCTGCTACGTCTGATATAGGTATGCCTGCTACGACTGATATCTGATATTATTCGTAGCAAGCATACATGGGTATGCTTGCTACGACTGATATAGGTATGCGTGCTATGACTGATATAGATGTGATTGCTATGACTGACGTAGGTAGGACTACTTAAAATACGATACGAGAGATATTACTTAGATTCCTTCGACGCCCGGGCAACTAACTGTGGCATCCGGGGGCGACCGTAATTGGATGGGAAGGATCTCATCCAATTATGGTGGCCTGTAGTAGGCCTTACTGTCATGACCCTATGCAGATAACACAGGAGGGTCCTGTTGCAAGCGGTAAGGGTCTCCGATTAGATAATCTCAATTTGAACGTGCTCTGTGCGAGGCACAACGGAGAAGGTCAATGTTTCCTTTTTTTATCAAGTACCTGGCACTTTTGAACATACATACAATTTTATGATTGAATTATGTAGTTAATTAAATGATATTTATGTACATCCATAACTCCACATCCATAACTGGATAAGTGTAACTAGCAGTATTTTTGTTTTTTAATGTAAATAAAAACACTGGCCGAGGCACAACAAATGCCTCTAAATAACTTAGAAAAGAATACAGACCAAATCTTGTATCACTCTCGAGTGTCAATAATCTTTCACAAAGTTTACTTGATAATAAGTGTGTGAACATATCGTTGAATGAAACAATGTAAATGAGAAAATATTTTATTTTGTAAGTCGTATTAACTTAGAATACAGCGAAAGTAATAAACATTAGCTCTTTGAAAATGATTTTTATGATGCAGTAGACACATACTCATCAACCTCCTCTATCTTACAGCTACGCTATACACAGACAGTAGAAACTCGATTAACCTAATTGTTGCCGTTAGGCATTTGGATAATCGAATGTATGAATAATCTCCTTTGAATATGTGCATATGTAGTATGTATTTAATTTTATGCGTTTATTAAAAGACGAATACATATTCCACGTGACATGCGTGTTCGGAGTAATAATTACTAACTAACACAATAACGAAACGCGTGACGCAGCGATCCCGCAGGGCGCGGGCGGAATATGCCATTTCAGATACGTTCATGCTTGGATAAATTCGATTTGTATTGTATACATAGGTCGCGTCGGTAGTCCGGATAACCGTGAATCCGTATAATTGAGGGCCGAATAATCGAGTTTCTACTGTACATGCGTCCCGTTGCTGTGCTCAAGCCTCCACCACAATGGGAGGGAAATCAACTTTCCTATACCACGCTGGTCAGACAGGTTGCTATATGGAGTCGATTCTGTGTCGAATATTTGATATGAAAATACCCACTACCATGAAAGCTAGAAATAATTAAATAGATAATACATCCAAAATAGTACCTACTACTACATATATTATATTCTATGGGAAAGCTTATCAAATAAAAATTGGTAGTCACTCGTTCGCCGTTATCATCGGTAAGTCAACATTTTCGCTGTTCTGTAAAAGAAAACATCACGTTAACGCATGAAAATAGAAATGTCTCTGAGTATCATATTTGAACGAATGTCCCTCGTACTTCTGATTTCCGCCCTTTTGGCTTACCCCCAAAGCATCCCAAGCTATTCCACAATATTCATTACCTTATTCTGTTAATGAATGATGAACATGGACAAGACGAAAGTCATATCAAATACCCATGTCATTCCTGTACCGGTTGGCAATGCGATTCTCGAAGTTCTCGATCACTATGTTTACCTAGGACAAACAGACCAGTTAGGTAGATCCAATTTCGAGAAAGAGATCAGCCAACGAATCCAACTCGGTTGGGCAGCGTTCGGGAAACTTAAGAGGATATTCTCGTCCAACATACCTCAGTGTCTGAAAACACAGGTCTACGGCCAGTGTGTGTTACCAGTGATGACTTACGGCACGGAAACGTGGTCCCTAAATGTAGGCCTCATATCAAGGCTCAAAGTCGCTCAGCGTGCTATGGAACGGGCTATGCTCGGGATTACTCTTCGAGATAGAATCCGGAATACGGAAATCCGCAGAAGAACGGGTGTAACCGACATAGCACGAAGAATTAGCACGCTGAAGTGGCAATGGGCAGGCCACATCGCTCGACGAACCGACAACCGCTGGGGAAGAAAGGTTCTCGAGTGGCGACCACGTATCTGACGACGCAGTGTAGGACGCCCCCCCACTAGGTGGACCGACGACCTAGTGAAAGCTGCTGGGCGCCGTTGAATGCAGGCGGCACAGGACCGCACATTGTGGCGCAGCATGAGGGAGGCCTACGTCCAGCAGTGGATGGCAATAGGCTGAAATGATGAATGAATGACGATGATATTCTGTTAAGATTAGATTTCTATGCATTGATTTGGCGCCTAGACACATCACCTCACACTGATACTTTTTGTCTATTAAGATAGGTATTACCTGTATGGCGACGGGTTAAGAATGCAATTGTTGCCACCCCTTATTTGCCCGTGGGAGTCGTAAAAATCCGCTGAGGGTTCACCAGGAGAGTGGGCAGCAGCTCTCTCCTGGATAAATATATAAGATCTTACTGCGATCGCCAATCCGCCTGCCAAGCGTGGCGATTGCGGTGTTATCACCTTATGATGATGATCAACAAAGCAATGGCCCCTCGTTACGGCAGCTCCGGTATCCTACGAGCTCATTTTGTGGCGGGACCGGTAGCGGTGGGGCGGCGGATTGCAAAGAATCTCCGGCAGCGATCCGGCTACCAATTTTACTGACTTATCACAAAGTCAAAACTACTGAAACCAGAAACATGAAATTTTGACATTAGTTTCTTTGCATGACGTAGAAACCCATTAAAAAAGGGTTTTTGGGTTTTTTGAAGTTTAAAAGTTCCCCCTAGGGGGTAAATCACGGGGTGCTACGCCAGAAACCTCCGCGTGGTGTACCCTGGGCACGAGCGACAATTCCTTGGACTGCTCTCTGGAATTGTCGCTCGTGGCAAATATCTGACCCGAGAGGGGGCCCAGTTTGTGGGATGCCCCAAATTCGCTCCATGCCCTCTAATTGTAGAGGGTATTGGACGCGAAAATTCGACGGGCCCAGTCACTCGTTCGTTTGAGGACTGGGCAGGCATTTGCCAACCGCGACAAATCGTAGACCTGATTCTTGCTTCGGGACATTTGTCTTGAGGCCTAGAATCAGGAGCGAGGGTTTTGGCTTAACCGCCTGGACCGCGAGGAAGAAAACCTCTATAAAACAATCACCCAGAATCCTAAGTTCTGGCGCGCGGCGAGAGGATGCATGGCTGATGGGTTGTTCAGTCGTTAGCGCGCCCCCAGCCAGGGTACCTGCGGACCCCCTGTGTTGGGATACAAATTTACGCTTACCCGGGTATCGGGATCTCTGCCCGGGTCGACCGTTTATTTCTCCCATACTCGTGGGAACAAGATGGAAAACTCACAAAAACAACACAACACCTAGAAAGGAGGGGTGAGACGCCCGATGACACCACCAGGAACGGGGATTCTATAAGTTCTCACATCACAGCCCTGCCAAGCTGCCGAAAAACTGGCACAGAGGAAGGAGAGGCCTCGTCCGACTGCAGCTCGGCTGCTAGTCCGGCACTTGAGGCCTCAAGATCAGACAAGGGGCCGGCGACACTCGTGGCTCCTAAAAAAAGAAAGAAGCGGAAGAACATGGGGACGGGGAAGGCTACGAGTGTCAAGAGGCGCGAGTTGACCAGGCAGGAGCGACTGGCTAGAGAGGCTGCTGCTGTCGCTCCGACCGTTGACGAGGGCGGCAGTACTGCCGCGGAGGCGTCGGACACCGAGGGCAGCAGCACGTCGGCTGCTGAGGCCGCCGCTGGGTCATCCCAGTCTCCGGCGCCGGCCCTGACGGCGGCCCTAGCGGCCAGGGAGGAGGTCCTCCCCCCGCAGGTGCGAAAGCGCCCCCTGAACATGGGTGGCAGCTCGGAGTCTGCCTCCGAGGGGAGTGGCACCATCATGCCTCCTCCCAAAGTACCAGCCTCTCGCAGGGGACGAGGAGGCGCAGTAGTGACGGCAAGGTCGGCGAGGCCATCACCGGCCGGCGCAGTACGGGGTACTGTGGCCCAGAAGCGGGCGAATGAGGCGGCCGCCGCGAGGATGATGGGGGTGTTGTCAGACATCCCTCCCACCGACACGGCGGCTGCTGAGTCCGCTGTAGGTGGCGAACCCCGAGCTACCAATGTGGCCACCCTGCAGGCCGAAAACACCCGCCTTAGTGGTGAGGTCTCAGGCCTGCAGGAGAAAAACAAGGCGCTACAAAAAGAGCTGTCGGCGGTGCAGAAGGCGAACCGCGAGCTGGCCAAACAAATGGCTGACTTGTGGAGCCAGGTCGCGCAGCTGGCGAAAACCGCACCGCCGACAAGCGCCGGCCCTGCCGTCGCCCCCACCGTCCCCGTTGCGCCAACTCGCGCTGCAGCGAGCCCTAAGAGGACCCAGCCGGCCGAAGCGGTCCCGCTGCCCGCAGTGGATGGCGTGCCGGACCTGACCATGCGCGCCATAGTGGAGGTTGTGGGCAAAATGCTCGAGGCGCGCATGGCGGTTCTGGAGGAGAGACTGTCTCTGCCTCCGGAGCCCCGTCTCCGGCCGCCGCTTGCTGTGGATAGGCCGAAGGTCGTGGCGTCAGCCCCTGCCGCGTTACCCTGCCAGGGCGGGCGCGTAGGGAGTTACGCTGCGGCCGTCGCTGGACCGAAGCCGAAGGGGCCCGCCGCCAAGAAGAAGGCGGCATCGGCTTCTGCCAAGACTGGACCTAAGCTGCCGCCGGCAACTGCACCGTCGGCGGCGGCCACCGCAGCCGCGACCACGACTGCTGCGCCTAGCGACCCCGTTGCCCCGCCAAAGCCTCCGCTCCCAAGGCAGGAGCCGGTAACAAGAGGTCGCACAGGAGGCTCCGGCTGCCGAAGTCAGCCGCGGTGGTAATCACTGTGCTGCCTGAGGCGGCCAAGAACGGCCTCAGCTATGAGGCCGTCTTACATCGCGCCCGGCGTGAGCTTGACGTCTCCGATTTAGGAGGCGTCGAAGCCAGAACCCGCAAGGCCCGGACGGGGGCTCGGATTCTAGAGTTCCCTGGGGCCGAGGGCGCCAAGACGGCCGATAGCATGGCGGCCAAGTTGAGGGGTCTGTTCGCAGAGGAGGGTGGCGTCAAAATCGCCAGACCCGTAAAGTGCGCAAAACTACGCGTCGTGGGTCTGGACGACTCCGCGACGGTGGATGACATCCGGGAGGCCATCGTCTCGAAAACCGGGTGTCCCGTGGACACCGTCCGAATTGGTGCCATCCGCCCTGGTCCGGGCGGCGTCGGTGCTGCCTGGGTGCAGTGCCCGGTGGAGTCGGCCAAGCAATTGGCCGGCTCAGGTAGGCTCCTCGTGGGCTGGAGCTCGGCGCGGGTGACCGTGCTGGAGTCCCGGCCTGCGAGGTGCTACAAGTGAATGGCGGTCGGACACACTCGGCCGACATGCACTAACTGCTTTGACTGCAGTGACCTTTGTTTCCGCTGTGGTCAACCCGGGCATAAGGCAGCATCCTGCGCCGCCACCTCTCACTGCCCCGCGTGTGTGGCGGGCAATAGGCCCGCCACACACCGCATGGGGGGCAAGGATTGCAGACCCCCGGCTTCGGCCCCAAAGGGGCGGAGCGGCCTGACGACCCCGGCCGTGCCGAGCGTGGAGGAGATGATGGATACGGCCCACTAATGGCGACCGAATCCTACCACCTCCTGCAGGCCAACCTCAACCACGCCGCCGAGGCACAGGACGTTTTCCTGCAAGCCATGGCGGAGTGGTTGATCGGTGCAGCCGTAGCCGCGGAGCCGTACGTGGTGCCTGACCGGTTCAATTGGCTGGGCAGCAGTGACGGCTCTGTGGCAATCGTCGCCTCCACGTCGTTGCATTCCCCGCCTTTGTTGCTCAAGGACAGGGGCGATGGGTATGTCGCGGCGGAATGGGGAGAGGTTACGCTATTTGGTGTTTACTTCTCCCCTAACAGGAGCGCGACGGATTTCGGGGCCTTCCTCACCATCCTGGGGGCCTCGATACGGCGACTGGCACCGCGCCAAGTCTTCGTTCTGGGGGACTACAACGCCAAGTCCACGGCGTGGGGGGTCCCCCAGGACGATTGACCGCGGGCGGACGGTCGAAGACTGGGCGGCGGCACTAGGCCTCTGTTTGCTGAACAGGGGCTCAGTGCAAACGTGCGTGCGGCAGCAGGGCGGGTCGATAGTGGACTTGTCATTCGCTAGCCCTAATGTCGCAGCACGTGTGAGGAGCTGGTGCGTCCAGGAGGAGGTTGAGACCCTGTCCGACCTACGATACATCCGGATAGAGGTCTCTCGGACCCTCCTGCAGCCCAGCAGGGGTCACACGGCGGATGGAGCTCCCGCGTTTCCGCGGTGGGCTGTGGGTCGATTGGATCGGGACCTGTTGGCGGAGGCAGCCATCGTTCAGTCGTGGCTGTCCTCACCGCCCCAGGCGGACGGGGTGGATGCCGAGGCTGGCCGTATCCGCTGTGCATTGACGCAGATCTGCGATGCGGCCATGCCCCGTGTGCGGCGTCTGCCCCCGAAGAGTGCGGTCCCCTGGTGGTCCCGAGAATTGGCGGACCTTCGGGCTGCGTGCATATGTGCCCGGAGGGCCTTCACCCGCAGCCGAGCGCGTCACCGCGACGCTGAGCGAGAGGGCCAGCTGTACGAGGCTTACCGCAGTGCGCGGTCTGCCTTCAGGCTGGCCGTCCGTACCGCCAAGGACGTTAGTCGGCGGGTGATGCTGGACAGTCTCGAGCGTGACCCCTGGGGTCGCCCCTACCTCGCGGCGCTGAACAAGCTCCGCGGGCGGCCCCCCCCCCCCTCACCGAGACTCTCCAGCCCAGCCTCCTCACCAGAGTTGTCGAGGACCTCTTTCCACGGCGGGCGGAGCACACGCCCCCGGTCATGGCTTCTCCGGACAGCGACCGGGAGGCCGACGATGAAAGTGCTCCGCCCATCACGGAGCCGGAAATGGGGGCGGCGGTGGCGCGTATGCGAGTCAAATCGACCGCCCCCGGGCCCGACGGTATTCCGAACCGTGTGCTGGCCCTGGTCCTCGAACACATGGGACCACGCCTCAGGGGACTGTTCGACGCCTGTTTGACGTCTGGGCAGTTCCCTGGGTGCTGGAAAGAGGGGAGGCTGGTTCTCCTGCCGAAGTCGGGACGGTCTCCCGAGTCGGCCTCGGGCTACAGGCCCATCGTGCTGCTCGATGATGCGGGCAAGCTGCTGGAGAGGGTGTTGGCTGCCCGCATCGAGCGGCACCTCGTCCGAGTCAGGCCCGATTTGTCACGACGCCCAGTTTGGTTTTCGGAGAGGGCGTTTGACGATCGCGGCCCTGCTAGGCCTGAAGGCCGTGGTAGCGGAGTCCGTCACCGGCGGAGGAGTCCTGTTGGCGGTGTCCCTGGACATCGCCTTCAACAGTCTGCTATTCAGCTGCATCAGGGAAGGGCTGAGATATCACGGGGTGCCCGTGTACCTCAGGCGGCTGGTGGCAGACTACTTGGAGGGGCGCAGCGTCCTCTAAGTTGACCGAGTAGGGGACGTTGTGCGAACGCCCATGACGTGCGGTGTCCCGCAGGGGTCGGTTCTGGGTCCGACCCTGTGGAACATTGGCTACGACTGGGCGTTGAGAGGAAGCCTCCCACCCGGGCTGGGCGTAATTTGCTACGCCTACGATACACTCGTCACAGCCCGGGGTGGGACGCTAGAGGAGGCGGCTCGCCTGGCAACTTTCGGCACCGAGGAGATTGTCAGGCGGATCGAAGCGCTGGAGTTGAGGGTAGCCCTGGAAAAGACGGAGGCCCTTTTGTTCCATGGCCTCCGTACCGCCGGGCCTCCCGCCGGCGCTTCGATCACCGTGAAGTCGGTCACCATCAGCATCCAGGCCCACATGAAGTACTTGGGCTTGGTGCTCGACGGGCATTTTTGGTTCCGGGAGCATCTCCATCGACTTGTTCCCCGGCTTGTCGGCGCGGCGTCCGCCCTTTCGCAGCTGATGTCGAATGTGGGCGGACCCAGTGCTACGTGCTGACAGCTGTACGTGGGGGTGATCCGGTCGATGGCCCTGTATGGCGCACCGGTGTGGGCGGCGTCCGTTCGTCTTAGGGCCCTCCTGTGGCGACCACAGAGAGTCATGGCGGTCAGGGCCATACGGGGTTACCGCACGGTGGCGACGGAGGCAGCGTGCCTCCTGGCCGGAACTCCCCCGTGCAAGCTGGAGGCGGAGATGCTCGCCGACATTTATCGGTGGGTGTCGGAGACGCGCGCCCGCAGCGGCATGGTCTCCATCAGGGAGATCACCGCCTGGCGGGTCGACGCCCGCCGGGAAGTCATTGCCCGTTGGGCAGTCCGGCTGGAGAGTCCTCGGTACGGTGTCAGGACCGTCGAGGCCCTCCGGCCGGTGCTGATGGAGTGGTTGACGGGGTGCTTTCATTCCGACTGGTGCAGGTGCTGACGGGGCACGGTTGCTTCGGTAAGTACCTGCACAAGATTGTCAGGAGGGAGAGCACACCGTCCTGCCACCACTGCAGTTGCGACGAGGACACGGCGCAGCACACGCTCGAGGAGTGTGCTGCATGGGAGGGGAATCGCCGTGAACTCGTCGCAATTATCGGTGCCGACCTGGCGCTGCCGACCATCGCCAGGGAGATGCTCGTCACCGTCAGGAACTGGGACGCGGTCGCCGCCTTCTGTGAGGCCGTAATCTCACGGAAGGAGGCGGCGGATCGTGTGCGAGTAGAGATCCTATTCGGCGACACGTTCCGCCGCCGGTGACTCGGGCGGCGCAGGCGCGAGTATCTGCGCCTAATGCCGCCCTAGCCGAGGCCGCGGGTGATCGGACCGGGGAATTGACCGTCACCCGCAGAGAGGCTTACCGCGCGACGGCGACCGACGTCCCAGGTCGTCGAGAGGTGAGGGTACCCGAAAGGGTATTCCGTCGGGCCGACCACTGACGACAAGTCACATCTGCTCCGGTGGTCGGCCCAACAACGAGGTGACGTGGGTACGGGTGGGTTATGGGCCCGCGTGCCGTCCTTTCATCGCCCCGGATGGATTGGACCGCGCGTGCGCTTACCATAGCCCACCCATAAAAAAAAAAAAAAAACCACAGTAACAAAGTTTGTATAAGGAGAAAAAAATCTACATCGATTGTCTTCCAATTCTCTGAAAATACTCATTAATAAAAATAAATAAACACGTGTTTCAGCGTTTTTTAATTTTCACCCTCTAAGGGTGCAATCTACACTAATATTATAAAGGGGAAACGTTCCTTACGAATAAACTCAAAAACTCCTGGACGAATTTCGATATTTCTGTCACCCTTATAATATTACAGTATCCCTGAGTATCATAGGCTCTATTTTATCTCAGTATACCCACGGGAACTACGCGTATAAAGCGACTGAAACCGAAGCGAAGCGAGGGCGGGTTGCTGGTGTTTAATAATTCTTAGACTAATAATGCTAAATTGATCTGATTTAGTGTTTGCAGTCGTAGAGAACTTAATTATAATTATCATTAACCTATTGCCATTCTTATTCCTCACTGCAAGGTGATTTTGACTCCCAGGATAGCGCGCTGTCCTTCGTTCTATTGATGTTGCCTCAGCCTCAGTTTTGTGGCTCCTACAAGAAAGTAAGGGGGGTGGTGTCCGATTGTATTCTTAACCCATCACTACACGGGCTAGTTATTAAATTATACCTATTTTGCTTTGTTTGAACTAATAACGCGTGTAGTGACGTAGTAAGGATGCATTTCACCACTACCGTGAAAGGGATTGAAGCGGTATAATATGGCCATGCTGACTAAAGGATCTACTTGCGGTAGCTGCGTGGAGTGGGTCTCCCCTTCCCTCCATAGTGGTTGAGGTGAGTGATGGCTACTCTAGAAGTTAACTCGTGATCGGGTGCTGCTTGTGGGAACTTGGCCAGCCATATTCATTTGAATTATATTACCTATCTTGTGGTTTGAACGGCATTACACTGGAGGTTAGTGCTTACAAGACATGTTATACGCAATTTTATATCTAGTAAGAAAAAAAATTAAAAACTATAGACAAGCCCGCTGAGTTTCTTCTCAATGGCGGTCGCGTTCTGATCCGGTGGTAGTTTATTTTTTTAGATAATTTGATTTAAGATTATAAACTTGGCAATACCCATGCCATTTCGGGGTTTATGCGTAATAAATGTTTTGAATTTGAATAACCAGATACCAGATCTATTTAACAGAAGCAAAATTCGAAACCAAAATCTATGCCAAACTGTACCAGTGGATAGTGGATCAATCGCATAGTGGATCAATTCCCCTCCCATTCTAGAGGAGGTATGAGCTCAATATAAGGACGTATATGGCCTGATAAGAATTTTAAGATATTCAATTAGTACTATTTACCTTAGCAGTAGAATGTACAGATGTCAGACGCGCTGTTTATAATCACTGTCGGCTCGAGTAATTTATTCTTTTCGACTCATTTGGCTGATACACTTCGGGATGCCTGAGGCTTTCATCTTCTCGATATTTGAAATTGCCTTTTCCCTCAAAGTTCACCCCAAATAATGTTTCATCTCTAACGCAATTCAGCATAATATTTTTAAACTCTCTAAACGAATCGCTTTCGCTAATGATTTTTTGACGGGAACGGGACAGTTCAGTGGACATCGAGTAGTATTCCACATCCAGCGCTCAGAATTTTGATAAGATCTACAGTTTTTTCATCTACATTGTCGTATATAAGCATATTCAAAGCATTGGCGATAGCCGATATACCTATACCTAATTGCTCTTGCTTATCTTCTAGCCATTCATCTCGCTTAACCGTCTGATATGCCTTCGTAACCTTTACCAGGCAACTGTTCAACTTAGGTGCTCGAAGAAAAGTACAATTACTTGGTATCGAATATTCATTTAACAAATCTTTTAAAGCTTTTCTATTCTCACCTTTCCTTAAAATGTCATTCCATTGTTTAGCTATCAAGTAGTGCATTTCATAGCCAGAAGTAGAAGTATCTTCTGTTCCAACTCCTAGGGCATTTAATACTACGGGGGTTAAATCCATCGATTTAAAAGTGTTAGGAGTCTCGGAGCTCGATGATTTGTTTTTACCACCTTTCGTTTTAGTTTGTGATTGCGATTTGCTTGCATCACTAGCTGCGCTCGTAGGAGTTTTTTGTGAAAGATTTTCACCTGGGGTCTGGGTCTACCGTCGACGACCTTCCAGCTGCAAAATATGTGATAATATTGGGTAGGTTTCAATTTCTTTCAAGTTTTGTAAAATATCTTCTTAATATCTACCTACAGTATATATCGTTTAATTAAAACACTCCTAATCAGCCCATCGACGTTCATTGCTGAAACTAAAACTTACCCAAAACACTTTAAGACGCTCGTATGAAAAAATGTATAACATTGTATTACTCTAATCTCTGTGATAATTATAGATAAATGTAATACTGTAAATTAATTTTAACTGTTTAACAGTTACAGTTTTAAATTAAAACTACTTTACGGATTTTATCGCGTTTGTATTTGATTTTTGATTACATTTCGAACACTTTACAGCGTTCATGGTCACGGGCGGACTAAGATGTTTCACGTCCAACAAGTCATCGTTACTGCTGATAATTATTAATTATCTACCCACCTTTTGATACAAAAGTTGCATCGAACATCTAGGTAAGCGCGAAATAACTAAATATAATAGATGCAAAAATAAACACGTTACAAAATTTGATAAATTATATAACAACAAATCTCACGTTGAACATGGAACGCAGCACGGGGACGGAACGCGCCCATCAACCATAGACTCTTACGCACACCGCGCTGTCATAAATTTGTCAACACAACAGACAACACCGAAATTCAAGTTTTATCGAAAGGTCTAAATTTTGCTGTAACACCTACGCTAATTCCTTATGAAGAAATAATTTGTGCTGTCGAAGATGTTCTGATTAAAAATACCGTGCCAAAGGAAGATATTGAGACTATTCAACAGGATGTCTCGTCCTTACTGCGTCGTAGCGGTCTACCCAAAAATAATCTTCCAAAACAACAATACTTAGCCTTAAAAACCTACGGAATAAATCAGATATCATTGTCCTGCGCGCAGACAAAGGAAACGCGGGTTAAACTTTCCATTATGGGCCATTGATTTCGAAATTCATTTTTTTTTTCATAGATAGTACTCATAAATAGAAGGCTTCTCACAAATTTTCAAATTGCGGAACGTCACGGTTTACGAGATATAATTTTTTAAAGTTTCCGTACAAATTGGAAAATAGCACGCCATTTGCAATTTTTTAGGTTAGTTAAAATGTCAATATTATCATGGTAGACGTCAAAGTTGACATTTCACGTTCCGTTGACGGATAACAATAATGCTTTTTGTAATAAATAAACCACGTAATCTGTAATAAATAGTCTGTTTGCGTGGTCTAAAGGAACCTAACTAACCTACCTATAGTTTCGCGTGGATGTCGTAAAAGTCATCATCCTATTTTTCCTCATAGAAATTGTTATTATTCAGAACGAGATTAAGATCTTTTTTTTGTTAACGGAACGTAAAATTTCAACTTTGACGTTTTTCAATTTTAATTTTAAATAACCTAAAAATTTGCAAATGGCGTATCTACTATTTTCCAATTTGTATGGGAATTTTAAAAAAATATATCTCATAAACCGTGATGTTCCGCAAGTTGAAAATTAGTAAGAAGCTTTCTATTTATGAGTACTATCTATAAAAAAAAAAATGAACGTCGAAATCAATGGCCCATAATGGAAAGTTTAGCCGAAACGCGACCGTGGTAATGAATACCTCGGATTATAATTAACCAACTTTTGTCGGATGAAACAACGTACAAGAAGGTCAAAACAGACCCCACCAATGTCGTTCTAAAGAACACAAAGAAACTGTAGCGGTATATATAAACGACGACACGACAACTTATTAGTTAGTCTGGGTCGAGTCGCGACCAATAAATAATGTGAAATCTGTTCTGTCGTTTCTCTACATATATCACCTAACTACACGCCATACCTTACCAACACCCAGACTCAACAGTGGTGACCCCGACAAAAATTCCTACAACGTCCCGAACGTTCCGACAACAGTGCGACTCATGGTGATAAACATTTTTAGTGGAAAACTTTAGTAAATTAGAACTTTTATATTTTTTTTAATTAGAATTAGAACTTTGTGTATTGTGCAACTGCAACAATGATGGCTGATAATCTCCATAGCGTCGATTTAGCCGCGGAATTAGCTAAAATAAGTGCGCGTCTCGGCGAAATAGAACGTGCCAGGAGAGCTTCCCGACCGTCTTTCAGCAGGAGCCATGCCAGAGACGGAAGATCGGCGTCCCGTGGACCGAGAGGACACACTCCCCGCCGTACACCAGCAAGCAAGTGTTGGGTATGCTTTTACCATTAAAAGTACAAGGAGAAGGCACACCGTTGTACTAAGCCTTGCACCTGGAAGAGGCAGGAAAACTAGCTGCCGCGCAGTCATCGCTGGCGGAGGTCTGCAGCGGAGTAAATTACCGCCTTAGTGTTATGGACCGCTGTAGTGGATTACGATTTTTAATTGACACTGGTGCGAACATAAGTGTAGTGCCGCGTAGTAAAGTGACTAAAAACATAGATAGTGAACATTCAGACTATGTATTGTATGCGGCTAATGGCACAGTGATAAAGACTTTCGGAATAAAGACTTTAGTACTAGATTTAGGTTTACGTAGAGCATTTCGCTGGAATTTTGTAATCGCCGATGTACTCCAGCCGATTATAGGTGCTGATTTTTTAGTACATTTTAAGTTAATTGTTAATTTAAGTGCACGTAAACTATGTGATGACATTACAAAATTAAACGTTTTTACTGGGATTGTCAACAGTAATGAGCAATCAGTAAGAACGTTAGACGGTAATCATCCATTTTACGATTTGTTAGCTGAATATCCTGAAATTACGAGACCTGTATCATTTAAAGAACCTCCTAAGCATGCGGTGTACCATGAAATTGTTACCACGGGCCCACCAGTCCATGCCAAGACGAGGCCGTTGCCACCGCACCGATATACTAAGATAAGAGAGGAATTTAAAATTATGCAAGAGTTAGGTATTTGTAGACCGTCGAAAAGTGCGTGGGCAAGTCCTTTACATGTTGTCCCCAAGAAGGATGGTCAAATTCGTCCATGTGGTGATTATAGAGCACTTAATGCTATCACACAGCCGGATAGATACCCGATACCGAGGTTACACGATTTTACATATTTGTTATATGGTAAAAAGTATTATTCCCGAATTGATATTAATAGAGCCTATCATTTTATAATGGTATCGCCCGAGGATGTCGAGAAGACGGCAGTGATTACACCGTTCGGACTATTTGAATTTCCGCGTATGCCCTTTTGTTTGAGAAATGCTGCACAAACCTTTCAACGGTTTATGAATCACACAGTTTTGGAAGGTCTAGATTATTTATATAATTATATCGATGACGTCATAGTTGCAAGCGAGGATTTAGAGAGTCATAAAAATATTTACGTGAAGTTTTTGAACGATTTAACCAGTTTGGAATTACGATAAATTTACACAAGTGTTGTTTCGGTCAACCAAAGTTAGAATTTAAGGCTTTGAGGTATCAACAGAAGGGATACGACCTTTGAAGGATAAGGTAGACGCAATCGAAAAATTCCCGAAACCGGCAACCGTTCAACAACTTCGTAGATTTTTAGGAATGGTAAATTTTTATCGATTACATTTGCCACACGCGGTAGAATATCAAGCAGAATTAAATAAATATTTAATAAATTCAAAGAAGAACGATAAAACCATTGTGAAATGGACAGAAAAAGTAAACAAAGCATTTTCACAATGTAAAATTAATTTGCAAAAGGCAACTACATTATGTTATCCGAAACCTGACGCCGTTAGCAGTATTTTCAGCTATTAAGTATTTTAGGAATATGTTAGAAGGTCGTAATTTAATTGTATATACAGACCACAAACCTTTGACATTTGCGTTTTCCAAAATAGGAGGAACGAAATAACTACACGCCATACCTTACCAACACCCAGACTCAACAAAACTAATAATAAAGTACTCCGATACATTAGAAAGAAAAGAAATAAAGAAAAACATATTTAATCGATGCTGAGCCACAACCACAATATACATCATTATACATACGTATGATATAAACATAAAAAATATATATATAAGAACAAATCAAAACAATACGCAGATACTTAGGCGCTATTCCTAATGAGTTGAATCGCGGCAATAATCGTGTACGAATGCGGCCGATACCACCCGTCCGCCTGCAAAACAGTTACTAGTTAGTCGGCTAGTGAGCTGCGATAATAACAGTCGTTGTGTCGCGTTATAATATTACACTGCGTGAGGAATAAATCGTAAGAGTGATCGCCGCTGACACGCTAATATGATTAGAACATTGATGGGGACATACAATTTACCAAAATAAAATATAGAAAGCGCTGAGAACTACATACATTCATAATATTTATATTTTGATAGTTATTTGCTAATTAATGTTCCCATCAGTCTTACATTCGACCGATCGCGTCTTGAGACGTACGCGGCGACGACGGTAGGGGTACGAGCAGCTGAATGCAATTAATTGAAACACCATGCGTTTACAAAAATTAGGACATTTTCTAGTAGTTGATTTATGATTAAAATGATACCTATCGTGGTAAATTAACTGCAGATATCTTTGTAACGAATTCAACTCTAATGAATTCAATTATATTATGTTCATTACAGTTCATCAATTTGCCCCCAATCTTTAGACAGCGCAAATTATATTCAGAATAGCACCTAGTACAATCACCCTTTATACATTTATAACATATGCATACACAAAACTTTACTAGCAGACTCGGTGTGGCATACTGCACCGAAAAGGCTACAGCTCAGCATGTGCTGCATATAATACAGCGCTGATTTTCAGCTGCAACCTAGATGGTCAACAGATAGTGTTAACATTTCACAAGAACATATTTGAGTCAGAAAAAAAAATATGTACATAAAAATCAATAAAATACAAACGGTAGATTAAAACAATAATAATCACAATAATTCTATCGAAATAAAGTAGCTATAAAACAATACAAAATATAAAAAAAGAATGAAATATTTAAACTTGTTAAAATTAATAACTATACAGATATTATAAAATTATATAAATTATAGTGCATCGCTTGTCTACGGATTATTCAATCATTATAAAGATACCAATTTTTCAATTTCTTTGTTGGGTGCTGGAAATTTGTGCCTCAAAGTACAATCGTTTCAATGTAATACCAAATGTATTTACGGTAAGGGTACGATGTTATGGTGGCGGCAAGTCGTTCCAGCACTTAGTAGCTGCGAACCTGAAACTGCCCCGGAAAGCTGTCGTTCGATGTTGTGTAAACGTTAACGCGTAAGCCGAAACTCGAGTGGGGTACCGACTATTCTCTGAGAGCCATATTAATTTAGAAAATAGGTACATCGGCATTTCGGTTTTGATAATTCCGAATAGTAGTTTGGCAAGGTGTAGCTGTCTTCTATACTGCATCTTTAAGATATTGTTTGCATTCAGGAAAGGAGTAATATGACTTCTAGGAGGTATATTGAAACAGAAACGCGCGCACGCGTTCTGTACCCTTTGAATGAGGTTAGAAGTCTTAGCCAAGATTCTGGGTCCATATACAGCATCCACATAATTAAACTTGGATAAGATTAGTGATTCGACTAATTGAACACGCAATTCAGTACTAAGATGGCTTCTTAGTTTATACAGTATTTGTAGTCTATAATAGGAATTTCTAGTAACTTCGGATACGTGTTTTTCAAATCTTAGATCCTCATCAATTAAAAGACCGAGATTTCTGCTTTCACGAACTCTTTAAACTGGTGTATTACACAAGTCAACAAAAAAAATATTTTTCTTTGAGTCTGTTATTTAGTGAATATTTTCTGATTGTATACATCGAAAAAAAAGCAGAAACTCCATTTATAATAAATAAAGTTTGCTTTTGTACCTTTACACAATGTAAAACGAATATTATAGTGTTTTAGCAGTTTTTTTTAGGAGCCGTTGCATATAAGATACAGGAGAGGGGCAGGGGGGGTTGTAGGTGTGAAGCGGGAGTGACAAACTGTCAACGGCAGTGTGCGCGTGCGCTTTGCAAAGGAATAACCTATTTTGTGTCGTGTGGCCTAAAATGTCTTCCAAAAAGTGCAAAAATTCCGTGGACTCTTTTTGTTATATTTGCGGCGAATTCATTAAAGTGAGAGCCAAAAAAATTTGTTTGTCGTTAAATACGAGACTTTGTGAAGCCTATGAAGCGTATTTTAATTTACCCGTACGAAGTCAAGATAAAGTATGGGCACCTCATTTCTCATGTAGTAACTGCAAAAACACTTTAGAGGGTAAGAAAATACATCATACTTTTCATTAAAATTTATAAATATAACTATACCTATTCTGACTCATACATTAAATGTGTTATTCGTTATTGAATAATGTTAATTTTTTTCCAGCCTGGTACCGAGGAGAAAAAAAAAGTATGAAGTTTGCAGTACCAAGAATATGGAGGGAACCAACTGACCATATCCATGATTGCTATTTTTGTGTAGTAAATCCAAGAAAGCGCCGCGCTGGTAAAAATGCCAAAAAGATTGAATACCCAAACCTACCATCGACGTCTGCTCCAGTACCCCACAGTGAAAATTTCCCTGTGCCTTCGAACCCAAAGCAGAAGGCACAAGGGCAGTTACCGCTATCACAAATATCTAGTACTAGCGAAGACAGCGAGTTCGTGATCACACCACCGTCTGTTGAACCACATCTTATTAATTCAGAAGAGTTTGATGACTTAGTAAGAGATTTAAATCTACCTAAACTTAAAGCAGAAATATTAGGTTCACGACTAAAACAGTGGAATTTGCTCAAGAACGATGTTAAAATAAGTGACCAAAGAAAACGTCATAAAACATTTTCTGGATTCTTTACAAAAGAAGACGGACTTTGTTATTGCAATGATGTGAAAGGTTTGTTTGAAGTAATCGGAATCCCTTGCATTTCTTCTGAATGGCGTCTTTTCATCGACAGCTCTACAAGAAGCTTAAAGGCAGTTCTTCTTCACAATGGAAATACATTTCCATCTCTTCCCCTTGCTCATTCTGTAATGCTAAAAGAAAATTACGAGAGCGTTAAAATGGTGCTTCAAGTTTTAAAATATGAAGAGTACGCCTGGCCAGTGATAGGGGATTTCAAAATGGTTGGATTTCTGATGGGAATGCAAGGCGGGTACACTAAATATCCGTGTTACATTTGCTTATGGGACAGTAGAGCCGATGCACTTCACTACCAGCAGCACTCATGGACACAACGGAGCGAGTTTCAAATAGGACAACATAATGTCAAAAATGAACCAATTGTGAAGCCCGATCATATTTTAATGCCTCCATTGCACATTAAATTAGGTCTGATCAAGCAGTTCGTAAAGGCTCTGCGTCAAGACTCTGAGGCCTTTCAATATTTAAAATCATTTTTCCCGAAATTGTCAGAGGCTAAAATTAAAGCTGGTATTTTCATCGGTCCACAAATAAAGAAAATAATGGCCAGTGAACAATTCCTAGGGCTCCTCAGTACCCACGAAAAACAAGCGTGGCTCAGCCTTAAAGCAGTGATTCATGGCTTTCTTGGCAACAGAAAGGCAGAGAATTACACGGAGCTTATTACTGATATGCTTCACAGCTTCAAAATTATGGGTTGCAGAATGTCTTTGAAAGTCCACATGCTACATGCTCATTTGGATAAATTTAAAGACAACTTAGGTGCATATTCAGAAGAGCAAGGGGAACGTTTCCACCAAGATGTAATGAACTTTGAAAAGCGTTATCAAGGACAATATAATGAAAACATGATGGGCGACTACATTTGGGGGCTCATACGAAAAAGTCCCAACTTACACAGAAGAAATACCAAATCTGTTCATTTTTAAAGTCTTTTTTGTATTCTTTTCTGTATTTGTGGGTTTATTTATGCCGTCTTGTATAATTAAAGTCAATAAAAATATGTGAATTCAAAACTGTTTTCCTTTTACATATAATTGAAATTAAAAAATAGAGCTTTTTCATAAAAATTAAAATTTCGTTTTAGTAACTACAAAAGCAAACTTTATTAGATAAAAATATTTTTTCTTTAATTAGTTAGGCATAAGTAATCAAAATCAGAGGTACAGAACTCAGACTCAAAACTCGTGTTGACTTGTGTTATCTACAATAATCAGTGGATCTTTGCAAGTTAATAATTTAACCTGATTTTTATAGCCTAGAATCATATACTTTGTTTTAGAGCCGTTAAGTACAAGTGAATTGTGCTGCGCCCAATCAGATATATTATTAAGGTCTTCATTTATCATATTAACTGCATCGTGAACCTCATTAGGCTTAAAAGATAAGAATATTTGGATATCATCGGTAGTTACAATACTTAATTTTAGTGATTATATCTGCGCAATACAACATAAATAAAAGTGGCCCCAAAACTGATCCTTGTGGCACGCCTCTAACTAAGACACTTGTAGAAGATCTTGAGGTAGATCCATCTAAGTTTCTAGTTTCAACAAATTGAGTACGATGTGTAAGATAAGAATCAAACCATTTAACTGTGGCAGAGTCAAATCCGTAGTAAGTCAACTTTGATAATAGCAATGGGACATTAATTGTATCAAACGCTCTAGAAAAATCCAGCAAAGTTAGAACAGTCCCTTTACCTTCATCTTGAGCACCAAGGATACTATCCACAACATCTAGTAATGCAGTTGTGGTACTCCTATGCTTTCTGAACCCTGACTGTCTTTCCGGCAAAATGTTGTTTGTTTCAATATAATGTTTCATTTGCGATCCTACAACTTTCTCTAAGACCTTCGAAAGACATGGAAGTAAACTAATAGGGCGAAGATCTTTCATTTCAAAGGCAGTGGTGTTCTTAGGTATAGGCCTTACTATCAGTCTTCCAAAGCGAGGGGAATTTCGATGTTAATATTGATTTATTTACTCTGCTTAAATCTGTGGAATTCATAAAACGATAGGAGACTAATAGAGGTACCAGAATTACCAGGTATATTTAAAAAGTGTTTATTTATTAGCTCAGGGTCATTTAAGTGTGAGGGTATCTCAAGTTCCTTAGGTGGGATAACATTCGATTTCAGGTTCTTCCACAACAGTGTAGGGTTTTTGATATTATTATTAATATGTTGATTGAAATAACATTTCTTTTCATTGTATATTGCCACTTCAACAACCTTCTTTAAATCCTTGTAGTATTTTTTATGCGAATCTAACTTAGTTTGCCTGAATTTTTTAAGTGCAGTGTCTCGTAAGTCCATCATAAATTTAACGTTACTTGTTAACCATAGGACTGGCAAGTCTTTCACCCTTTTATTTCTTAAGGATAAGGGTGCATGAATATCGAATAACGATATAATTACTCTGCTGTATACGTAAACCAAAGTGTTAAGATCTTCCATTGTGGCTATTAGTCCAATAAATAGAGTTTATATGCTCGTTGAAAAGGTCCAAATTCATATCTTTAAGAGGCCTAAAAACGATTAATTTCTTAGGGATTTTGAGTTTACGGAAACAGAATTCGCATGTTATAAAAGAATGACCATTTATGATTCCTATTGAATCAACAGAAACGTCCCGAATCCTAGCATCAGTGCATACAACATCTATTAAAGTTTGGCTATCATTAGAAAAGTGAGTGGGGGCAGAAATAACTTGAGTCAGACCTGTGCAATGTAAAAAAGTATTAAATAAACTGGTTTTGGCATCGGCAGTATTAAGTAAGTTTATATTGAAGTCGCCATGTAATATTATATTATTGTAGTTATTAAAGGAAGCTAAAGAGTCAATAACGGTATTTAAGAATGTTTGTGCATCAAACCACGGTAGACGATACGCTGTCCCAATAATTATATTATTCCCGCTGATTTTGGTCCTAAACCACATTACATTACATCTAGACGTGAAAAACGTAATACCATCGTGCGTCAAACCGCCGAAATTATATGGGTTGCCCAAGATACACAAATCAAATGCACCACTGCGACCAATAGTAAGTCAGATCGACACGCCGACTTATAAATTAGCTCAGATAGTTGCGAAAGTCCTCTCCCAACTTCGGGGACACGCTAGTGCATTTGTGAAAGACTCTTACCATTTTGTCAGTGAAATTAAAGATCTACATCTCGCTGACAATGAAACTATGGTAAGTTTTGATGTCACATCACTCTTCACCTCTACCTGTGGAAGATTGCATCAAAACTATATCTAAGAAGCTATCTGACAATTATATGCCATTGGGATATGCGGAACTGTTATGTCAATGCCTAACAACTGGCTATTTAATGAGGAATGATGACTTCTACAAGCAAGTAGATGGAGTGGCTATGGGCTCGCCGGTTCTCCCCTGTCGTTGCCGATATATTCATGGAGGACTTCGAGGAGACGGCCTTATCAAGCTCACCTATCACACTCAGGTTCTACAAGCGGTACGTAGATGACACTCTCACAATATTACCCACAGACAAAATAACCATATTCCTAAACCATCTAAACTCCATTAATCCAAAAATTAAATTCACTATGGAACTGGAGTCAAATAATTCTTTAGCCTTCTTAGACATTTTGGTTATACGTAAACCTAATAACACCTTGAGTCATACAGTGCATCGTAAGGCAACACATACAGACAGATACTTGAACGGTGATTCTCATCATCCCCCTTCACAGTTAGCTACCGTGTATAAATCTTTGTTTCAGAGAGCACGAGGAATCTGTGACGATGAACACCTGGCTGGGGAGCTGCAGCATGTCAAGGGTGTTTTACGTGCAAACAAGCTGCAAGTTCCTCGCCCCCGTTGCAGAGACCGAGTGAAACCATCCACAGTAAAGCGCCTCCCTGCAGTACTACCTTATGTCAAAGGAGTCACTGATAAGATTGGCTACATCCTGAAACTCATCCTGAAACGAAATGGAAGACCATTAAAACTTATTTTAAGCCACTGAAGAGGATTAGCCAATTCTTACCACCTGTCAAGTGCCATATCCCTCTACAAGATGCAGGGGTATATAAACTTGACTGTGACTGTGGTCTCTCTTATATTGGGCAAACAAAGAGATCCATAAGAACTCGGATCAAAGAGCACATAGCCGATGTGAAGCACCGCCGTGACACTAGGTCTGCAGTCTGTGAACATAGTCAGGACCACGCCCGCCATAACATCAGGTTTAATAAACCACAAATCCTCGCAAAAGAACACCGATACCTGCTTAGAATGGTACGCGAGGCTATTGAGATTAAAAAACACAAAAATTTCAATAGAGAGGATGGCTGGGTGTTACCATCAAGCTGGGATCCTGTTATAAACATTATTAAAAACAAATCCAAAAAGACCACCACTAGACTGCAAGACACTGTGAGCTCATATTATATAGATTTGACCCACAATAATAATAACGAAAGATAATTTTATAAAGTAAAACCTCTTAGTAACATAAAGTAAGCTTTCAAAATTAATGTTAATTTAACATCATGTCACCTGAGTTTTCTTGCCGGATCTTTCTCAGTGTGGCCGTGTTCCGAACCGGTGGTAGTATACTAGATAATCAGGTTTTTTAATTATAATTACTATTCATTTTAATTTTATATATTACTAACCATAAACAATTTAATTTTTTCATATAGAATCATTATCTTCTTACACTGGCAATAAATTTGTATCAAAATGTGGGTCAATATTTAATAACTAATTTCTGTATCGGGTAGATAATTATAAATTTTCTGCAGTAACGATGACTTGTTGGACGTGAAACATCTTAGTCCGCCCGTGACCATGAACGCTGTAAAGTGTTCGAAACGTCGGGTAATCAAAAATCAAATACAAACGCGATAAAATCCGTAAGGTAGTTATATTTAAAATGTATAATACTCGCGTAAACATCAGAAATCAGTTGTAGTTTTTTAATGTATAAGTTTTAATTTCACTCAGCTTTCCATTTCAGGTATTTTAGACTACATGATAATCTTATCACGTGCAGACAAACACGCATTGCGTGTTTGTCAACCCGGTAGTTTACCCTATAGGGCACGGAAACAATTACATCATAAATATAAAATCTTGTATTGCTCTAAAAATATTTATATTCATAAAAATATTTATATAAATATATTCCTAACTGAAAAACCAAGTTGATGGTACAATTTTTCGACGGAGAATCCAATTTGCGACGCTGGGTATACAAGATCAATAGTTCGATCACTTTGCAAACTGCGCAATGAACATTAAATTAATAAACATGATATCACTATTACTTACGATATTTTGTATCACTGTCATCTGATTGAGTTTCATTTATCTCCTCTAAGCGTTTTAATTTTCTTTTAGTTTCTTCTATTTCATCGATAAGTCTTCGTTTCGACATAATGACAAAACTATTATACAAAATGATTTAGATATTCTTCAACAATGGTGTCATAAGAATAGTATGTCACTTAACTTGAAAAAATGCCAATTTATTTCATTTACCAATAAAGTAAACTATATACAATTTAAATATCATATAGAAGGTACTGATCTAAACAGCGTCTCCGTGATTCGCGATCTGGGAGTATTATTTGACACATCACTATCATTTCGTGAACATATAGACAGTATAGTCAGTAAGGCTAGAAAAACACTTGGATTTATAATCCGAATATTGAAAGATTTTAGTAGTATTGATAGTATCATAATACTCTACAATACATTGGTACGAAGTGTCTTAGAATATTGTTCTGTAATATGGTCTCCGTATTACTCAACTCATATAGATAGAGTGGAATCGATCCAGGCCCGTTTCCTGCGATACTTATGTATTAAAAAAGGCATACGTAAGGCTCTTCCAGAGTATAGTACTAGACTAGATTACTTTCACATGCTTAGTCTAAAAAAAACGAAGAAACAACTCTGATCTATTAACTCTTCACAAGATCATAAATGGTTCGATAGACGCTCCGCTAATCAACTGTCTGAAATTCAGAGTCAGCACGCGAACTCTGCGACAACCTCGTATATTTGATATCCCAGCATCTACTTTAAATACTTCCTTTAACAGTCCACTTACACGCATGGCAAGGTCATATAATATAAGGTCTGTTGAAATGGATAATATCGACATATTTTCAATGACATATGCAACATACAGACACTGCCTTTTAAAGGGCGAGTAATTGCTTCTTTGTTATACTTTGTTTTTCTTTTTTACTAATAATTAGTTACAAATAATTATATTCATATACAAAATTAGTATCTCGAATTTAATGTGTTAATGAATGTCATGCATGCCTATCATCTGTGCAATTACTATTAAGCTAAAATTGTTAAATTTGTAGTATTATTGTTTCTGCTGTAATTGTGCTGTTGGTGTGCTGAATAAAATAAAATAAAAATAAATAAAATATATATATACATATATATGTCACAGCGTCACTACCTCGGGCATCATATCTTAATAGTTTTTAATAATCAATCGATTACGGAAACGTCAAGTATTATACTTGAGTGTTATACCTATGTATTTGGTATTGTCACAGGGATGACAATGTGTGATTCCGTTATTGTCACAGGGATGACAATCAGTAATGCGTTAGTATAGCCACGGGGATGACTATCATTGTACACACGTGGTCACAGTTGAGGTGTACTCGTATGAAGTGCGTTTCAGTCACAGGGATGACTGTGTAATTGAACCCATATACGTCAGAGTTGACGTATGTGTAGTGTATGTGTTTAGATTGTTTTGTCACAGAGATGACTGTATTATTGAACTCGCATGGTCACGGGATTGACAAATGCGTGTGTTTCCAGTCACAGGGATGACTGTTTGTTAAACTGATTAGGGTCACATGAATGACTATTACTGAACACTCGTAGTCACAGGGTTGACTTACAAGTGAGTGCGCAATATGTACTGTCAAGGTCACAGGGACGACTTACTGGTAGTTTTCCAATTACAGCACTAGAGTGCATTATGCGGCATAATGCTTAACGGTGAATGTTTCAACTACAGCAACGCTTCGCACAATCGAGCACTCTCAAAAGTAATGCGCGTATCACGCGTGCAATCGATACCAACTCAGTGACAGAAAATTAACAAGTGTTTTTTCTTTAAGTTAGCATTGATCGAAATGTTTTATTTATATATTATCGTTAGTAATATTATTTGTTGTTGAAAAATTTTTAAAGCTTTCGTTTCGTTGTAGTTTTTTCGAAAGAATCAAAGTTAATTCAAACTGTGTTAAAAAAATAAATATAAGTATGGATGAAGGTACAAACATTGACGTTTTTTTTATATTCCACATTTAAAATGTGAATACAATTTCATTTTAGAATTTGAATCTATAAACAAATTTATTTTACAGGAATATACTTTTGTAAACATTGCAATGGCTTGATCGAATCATTTAATGAAGCAGGCAATCATCAATGTTTTCGAGGAAAAAAACATATTTATCAAGATGAAGAAGACAACACAATCTTATTTGTTCATAATTACGATAACGAAATCTATGAATATATTTTTTACAACACTGAACTCGCCGCACTCTGCTGGTGCATTTGAAACCTAATTCACGTTCCAATTAAGAATCAGCATAATTCGGCATTGTGCGCCACTGAGTCGCATTATGCTCTGTAATTGGAAAACTACCACAATCATATCAATGAAAGTAAAAAGTGCTTATTGCACTTAATTTTATTGTGATAACTTATATAATCTTATGTATCAGATGACTTCTGATGTTTACGCGAGTATTACGTTGCTTTTATAACAAACGCGATAACATTCGTAAAATAGTTATATTTACGATATATGTATCGGCTTTCTTAAGTCTTGATGGCTATTGTGTGATCTAGCCAGTTAAAGCTGATCGTCTACTACTACACCTAAATATCTTATGGAATCATCATTCAAATATTTATCCTTGCATAGGTAGGCGTGAATTTTTAATCACAAGACCGGAGAAGGTTTATTTTTTAATGATAAGGCTTGGGCGGTGCAGGCGCGAGTACCTGCACCTGATGCCGCCCTAGCCGAAGTCGTGGATGATGAATAGATGTAGGAAGGCTGGCTACACGAGACCGACGCCACTAGAGCGGCGCCAAGGTAATAAACAGGGTAATATTAGGATTTCGTATACTTTTAAGTTATAGAATAAGCTAAAAGCCTACAATAATTGAAAATTATAGAAATAAGTTTAGTAGATAGGGTATGCACTATATTATGTGAAGGTAGATGTACCTACATGTTATATAAATCCTTACTAATAATATAAATGCGAAAGTAAGTTTATTTGTTTCTTTATTTATTTGTCTGTTTATGTTTTCACGTTTAAACCATCGAGCCGATTTCAAAAATTCATTTTTTGGTCAGCGCACCCGTTAAAAAAAACAAAAAAAAAAGAGTTATATGGCCTTTTTATATTGCCCTTGTAGCAGAAGAACAAGCAAACCAGAGTACATGCTAAATGGTAACTATTGATCACGAAACGCAGTAATACCTAAGGACACGACTAAATGTCCGCTTACAGTGAAGCGAAATACACGTCATCTCTTCTACACCCTATCAGAAAGAGCTTATCAGATAGTGATATAAAACATATATTTTGCAGTTAATGTTTTATATAACAAAAGGATATTTATTCGATTGTAATGTCCAACATTAGTTCTTCGTCATTTGTCGTTATCAGTGTATCACGCAGCCGCAGCAGTCCCCACCCATATTCAGTTCGATACATTATTATAATTTCACACTGGGCATAAAACGCACGCGACTACTTTGAAACTTGATAATAATATTTTTGTTATTATGCCGAAACGAAGACTTCCCGATGAAATAGAACAAGCTACAAATTTACCTCAACGCTTAAAAAAGAAAAAAGAATATCAATTATTTCATTCGACTGATTCATTCAGTGATACAGAACAGCGTAAGTAATAGTGTTACTATGTGTATATATTTATTTAATTTTCACATTGGTTGGTATGTTCCGACGGGCTGAGTTCGCTCGCATTTGGTATTAGCCAAGAAAGAGCGAACGCCGCGTCGACAAGCCGCGGAGTAAGTCGACGTAAATGTTCCCAGAATCATCTATGCCCGTCGAGCACCAGGCCAAATCACTTTATATGGGCTCATATGCTGATGTGACTGACTTGATAGTAATCGAGGCACCGTTGGATGGCCTAATACGGGGTCGAAGAAACAATAGGTCATCCGTCTTGTCCAGCAACACCCTCAACCCCAGCGCCTCGATCTGCCTGACAAGGTCCTCGGTGCCACGAGTTGCCAGGCATGCCGCCTCCTTTGTTGTCCTTCCCCGGGCTATGACATGTGGTTGCCGAAATAAATTATGCCTAGCCCCGGGAGAGGTTAATTCTCAAGTAGGTACTCCAGTGTGCTGCGAGTAGATTAGACATTTCAGCACAAATATTTCGATAGTAAAAATATATTTTGTATACGTTTTATTTAATTCAAGTCAATAGTATCTATCTAATAATATTTTTGACCACTTAAGCAACGAATTTCATTTTATAATACACATATCTGTATATATCCACGCGAGCGAAAGCGCTGGCAACAATTAGTATTAAATAAAATATATAATGACTTGTACTATTTTAACTAAATGAATTAAATTTGATGATTAAATACCTCCAACCTATTGAATATCATCACATATTTTACAGCTGGAATGACGTTAAAGGAGTCAACCCCAATGGAAGAACGTCCATCAACGAGTTACACTAGCGGTACTAGCAAATCTGTGCGGTGGTCTATGAACGCTCCGATAAGCGGTAAACATCGACATTCTGCGCCGATATCTACTAACGATGCAGACGTAATAACAGCTGAGACCTCAACCACTTTAAAACCTGCTGAATTAAGCCCAGAAATTCAATTAGTGCTAGGAATAAAAACAGACAATACTCCTAGTGATGAATACGAATTATACGACCTTACAGCTAAACAATGGGAAGCTATTTTAAGAAAAGGTGTGGGGAATAAAGCTTTAAATGATTTGATGGAACGATATTCGCTACCAGCAAATTGTACCTTTCTTGGAGCACCCGAGTTGAATAAAACAGTAAATACTTGTATTAAACATCCTAAGGTGTTTTGTGTAGATGAGCAGAGAGTAAAAGAGCAAAATCAATTAGGTATAGGACTATCAGCTATCAGCGAAGCTTTGAACATGCTACTACGCGACAAGAATCGAAATAACAACATAGACATTATCAAAATTTTGAGCGATGGATGTCGAATACTAGCGCATGTCCACTATGAACAGACACGTTCGCGTCAAATAGTCATTGCTGAAAATAGTAAAACTGACCAAATAAAGAAAATTATGTGCAAATGCGAACGAGATGACACATTATTTGGCAAAGACTTTGAGGCTAATTAATGAATTATATTTTATAGACCAATACGACTAACGATAAATTACTTTAGCTGCAAGCGATTATAAACACTACTTAGGTTCGCAAACCGAATGTCTGACGTATGTACGTTCTACTGCTAAGGTAAATGGCACTTATTTTTTTGGGGTGGGTTGCGGTCGGCGCGCTCCTCGCACCATTCCGTCCGGGGCGACAGAGGGGCGGAAGCACGCACAACCGCAACCCACCCGCGATGCACGTCGCCTTCGTCGTTGGCCCGACCACCAGAGCAGGGTGACTTGACGTCAGTGGTCGGCCCGACGGAATACCCCTATTTGGGGTACCCTCCCATCGACCGACGTCCGCCCCTCGGGGAGGACGTCGGTCTTTCCTCACGCGGTTGGCCTCTCGGCGGGTGACGGACTAATTCCCCAGTCACGTCACCCGCGGCCTCGGCTAGGGCGGCATGAGGCGCAGGTGTTCACGCCTACGCCGCCCCCAGTCGTCGGCGGCGGATCGACTCATCGAGGCTGCGCTTCCTGCGCAAGCGATCCGCCGCCTCCTTCCGCGAGACTACTACCTCGCAGAAGGCTGCGACTGCGTCCGTGATCCTGACGCTGCCGACTGTCGATGATTGCGACGAGTTCACGACGCTGCTCTGCCCAAGCGGCACATACTTCGAGCGTATGCTGCGCCGTGTCCTCGTCGCAATCGCAATGGTGGCAGGATGGTGTACTCGCCCGCCCAACGACCTTGTGCAGGTATTTGGCGAAACATCCATGCCCCGTCAACACCTGCACCAGTCGGAAGGAGAGCACCCCATGCCGCCATTTCAACCATGGTATCAGCACCGGCCGGAAGGCCTCCAAGGTCCGCACCTCGACCCGAGGCCTCTCCAGCCGGACAGCCTAACGAAAGGTAAATGGAACTACATGATTATCTTAAAATTCTTTTTCTTATTTGTCCATGTACGTCCCACTGTTGAGCTCAGGCATCCTCAACAATGGGAGGAAAATTTAACTACTAAACTATACTGGTCATATGGGTTGACATAGATTTTTATTACAAATTTTCTTTCTTCTCAATAGTTGGTATCTGCATTGGTAAGTTCAAGAACGTATTTTTAATCAGTGGCGTAGCGTGCCTTGGTGGGGCCCCGTATAAAAAATTTTTGGGGGCCCTTATGAAGGGTAAAGATAAAAAAAAGTGTTTGCATAAAATTGATAGAAACACATATTCATCATATCATAATTATCTATTTAACGTTTTTTTTTTCATTTTTATAAACAGTCAAATTAAATATACACTCTCCTTGCCTTTTTTGACTGATTTATTAAATGATTTATTTTTAATTACTTTTAATTACTTTTGATTTTTACTACTTACTGCTTGATTTTTATTGTTGTTATTGTTAATATTTGCACATGTAGTACGTAGTACTTATTTTAGTTTTAGGTATTCTCAACAAAACAAAAATATTGTTCTAATTAAGTAGTAAGCGTTGAGTTTGCTGACAATCGTCACACCTATGGTGGTGAGGGGCCGCTACTGAAAAACAGCGTTGTGGTGTTACCACAACATAAAGCTGAGAAGCGATCTTTTTACTCGCTTGCGGGTGGATCCTAGCTCTTACATCTATATATGTTTATGTAAAATAAGTTGTACAAATATGTATCCTCCTGCGAGGGAGAAATATACTATTTTTCTTTCTTTCTTTCTTTTTTTACTTTTGTCATTTCTGAAATAATAAAAAAATTGGGACGTATTTATTAATTTTTGGTTGCGGATGTCGGGGGCCCCCGTGGCCCGGGGGCCTCGTATAATTGATACGGCAGATACGGCGGTAGCTACGCCCCTGTTCTTGATCCTATAATAGCATAATTTCCAAATAAGGATTTTGTACACAATCAAATGTCATGTATAAATCACAAAATGTACCTAAATTCTTGTGCCATCCTGCCCAAGCTGCAAAGGGAAGAGACTTTTATCACCGATCCTTAAAGTCCTTCTTCTGCAAAGTGTTCCTACAGATTTAATTATTTATCGTTGTTCAAGTCATTATAATTATATCACTAGATTATTTAATAATCTGTGTGGTTACAGAGTAAAAATAAAATTAACTACCTCCTCTCTTGCCGTGGGTGTCGTAAAAGGTGACTAAGGTGCATCTTGTGTAGTACGACAATTTCCTTTTTTTTTTATATTTTTTTTTTTGTCTGACAAGGAGTGTTAGCCTCAGATGGCTGTTACACCCTTACGCGGACTAGTGGTGAGCGCTGAGGGCTCTCAACCAAAAAAAATTTAGTATTGCTGAGGGCAATGTGGGAGGTCCCACTTTAGATTTACTTATTTTTACGCGGCACGGTTTCGCACCTCGACGGCGAGGACGGAGCCGTGGTCTTTTCTTTGTTGCGGCTTCGCGGGCCGTGTATGCTGTATTCTGAGCTATCGTGATCTCGTCGTCGGGCTCGTCGAGAGCAAGTCTCGGTCGAGAAAGACAATTTCCCTCCCAATACGGCGGCTTATATGCGCTGTGATGATGATAATGATTTTCTGTCATCCGCGAAATACTTAACAAGGGAGGGAGTGGTGAATTGTATTCTTATTCCGTCCCCACACTGAACAGAACATAAAATACATTACATTAGGTTAGGGCATGTAGCGCTTTTAAATTTTATTTATTATTTAGGTGTTTTACAGGGTTATCTATACCAATAAATAAAATTGGAGTGTCTGTTTGTAATGTCAAAATGATAGACTTTTTTCATGCTCACACGGTTATTTGCACTACACATATGCCTAAAATACACTTTATATTTTTTTGTCTGTCTGTCTGTTTGTTCCGGGTAAAACGGCTGGACCGATTTTAAAAATTCTTTCACCAGTGGTAAGCTATAATATCAGGGAGTAACCTAGGCTATATTTTATCCCGGTATTCCCACAGGAACGGGAACTACGCAGGAAAGACTGAAACCGAAGCGAAGCGAGAGCGGGTTGCTAGTATTGAATAATTTTGCTGGTACATATTTTATGTGATATAACGCAGAGAAAATTCTGGAGTGTAGTGAATATGATTTAATTGTCAATTGCGTGCATTTTCATGTTGTGTAAAATTGCCAGAGAAAACATTGGTTTTGCTATCAGTTCTCGACCAATGTCAATGACTAAGATTAATATGACTATGTATTACATATATGTAAAGACGTATTAATTTGTTTTTAACTTGACACTGGCACCAATAGCGCATATTATTGTAGCTTACAAAAGAAAGAAATAGCATTATATTGATTAATTTTGCTACTATCTTTGATTGATTGATAATTTATTTGCAGAATATGGGTTAACAATAAAGATAATAATGTCAATAATACAATAAGTTCCATGCCATATCTAACCGTCATCGGTGTGCAAATTACATAGTCCATTAGACATGTCAAAACAATGTAAATAAAATTTAAAGAAGTGATTATTAATTTCTATTGATTATATATAAATGTCAGTGAAGTTATAATTAATTATGTCAAGAATTAAATTATCTTGATGAAATTGTTAAATGGATTAATAATTATCAATAACATTATTGTAAATTATAACAAAGTATCATTTAAAAAATCATTTAAAGAATAAAAACATTTTGAACATAATATTTCCTTAACGCACTTTTTGAAGCGGTTGATGTTTTCAATATCTCTAATCTGTTTTGGAATTTTAATATATTTAAATTAATGGCCATACAAAATATAATTTTACTCATTAGAGTCGTCCTACTTTTGACTATCATTAGCTTGTCAGCGTGATGAATCATTTGTCTTTTCGTAAATAAATTCATATTTTGCTTGACAAATACAGTGCTTTCATAAATATAAATGCATGGAAAAGGCAGTAGGCTGAATATTTTTAAAGAAAGACTTACAGGAGTCATATCGCTTTAATTTAAAAATCGCTCTAATACAACGTTTCTGTGATTTAAACACTGTTAGCCAATTCGTTGAATTACCCCAAAATATGACACCATAACGTAACGCAGAGACTACACAACCATCAGGGTTGGGCAAAATACATGCTTTGATTTAATTAAAATACAAATTACAAAATACTCTCTTGCATGTATTTAGAATACGAAATACAAAATATTTCTAAATTGTGTATTTAAAATACAAAATACATTACTTGCATTTTAACGATTGGTATTTAAAATACAAATTACAAAATACAAATTACAAAATACAAATGCCTTTCTTTTTTATGGGTGGGCTATGGTACGCGCACACGCCCTCCATTTCATCCGGGGCGACGAACGCGAGCCCATAATCCACCCATACTCACTTCACCTTCGTCGTTGGGCCAACCACCAGTGCCGAGCTCCTTGTCTTCAGTGATCGGCCCGATGGAATACCCTTTCGGGTACGCCCTCGACGTCTCGGTCCCGGAACGTCGGTCGCCGTCGCGCGGTCAGCCTCTCTGAAGGTGCTGGACTAAAGTCCCCGATCCGGTCACCAGCGGCCACGGCTAGGGCGGCATCAGGCGCAGGTACTCGCGCCTGCGCTGCCCGAGTCGCTGGCGGTAGAACGTATCAACAAAGAAGATGTTCGCGCGAGCGCAACGTATCGTGTGATGTCGGTTAACTCCGCCTAGATTCGGTAAATCGTCCCTAGATACGTGCGACGCTAGCGCCGCCGCCATTCTGCTCAGAAAAGTGTCGCGGGACGACGCCATCTTTATGGAAGTATCGCGACGGTCGGCACTGAGACGCTCGAAAAAGTAGTTGTGACGTATTCTTTCCGCTACACGATATCCTTCAGCATTAAAAAGACACGACATCAGCACATAAAGATCAACTGCTATGGCACTGGCTTAGTGGACTGTATAGGGAGGTTTATGCCAGCAACATAACGACGTGGGCTGAACGGCGAAGGACCAGCGGGAGCCAATCCCACTAGTGGGACTGGTTCCCACAAAATGAGGGTTTGTTCGGGAAAAGGTGGGAAGTGGGCGGAATAATGGTAGAACCTTACCTCGTCTTTCCCTTGCCTTGGCGAAGCTGCAGACTCGGCGTGCTGAATGTGGTGTTCACGACGAGGTAGGTTAGGCTGTACGCTGAATGCGGGCACTGAAGCTATTGTCTGTGATCACTATTACGATATATATATATACACTCGCGTGCATATGTCGTTTCTTTTTAATGCTGAAGGATAACGTGTAGCGGAAAGAATACGTCACAACTACTTTTTCGAGCGTGTCAATGCCGACCGTCGCGCGATACTTCTCAAGAGCCAACTGTAGAAATGGCGGGCGCGCGGCCCGACAGCGCTGAGCTACTCCATCACGGAACTGATGAGAGTTTTTCGAGTGTCAATTCAAGAATGTCAAAATGCAGAATGGCGGCGGCGCTAGCGTCGCACGAATCTAGGCGGAATTAACCGAACCCACACGACACGTCGCGTTTAGCGCGAACAGAGGAGTTCCTCTCGCGCACGATCCGCCGCCTCCTTCCGTGAGATGACGGCCTCACAGAAGGCGACGACCGTGTCCCAGTTCCTGACGCTGCTGAGTATCTCCCTACTGATAGTTTTCAGCGTCCGGTCGGCACTGATAATTGCGACTAGTTTTTTTTATTGCCAACGGTGGCAAACGAGCAAGCAGCACACTTGATGGTAAGTGGTTCTGCCGCACATGGACCTTTGCAATACCAGGGGCACAGCCAGGCCGTTACCTACCGTGAAGGAAATACTCTTCTTAAACTTCGTTTAAAGAAGGACATCTCATAGCGCTCGGGAAACACAGCAGCAGGTAGTTCATTCCAGAGCTTACTTAGCTTCGTATGTGGGAGAAATGATCGCTGGAACTGTTCGTTTTCAACCATTCAACTGTTCGTTTGAAGACCATAACGTCTCCAGGTGAATTAGATGAACCCTGCTACGATGTCGAGTGGTACGTTGGTAGAATGGTGACGGTGGTACCAAGTCAAACAGTTCCTCGGAGCACTCCCTATGAAAGAGTCGGTAGAGTACACAGAGTGGCACAAAGTCTCTCTGTTGCTCCAGCGACTCCAATCTGTCCGTAAGATTGGGATCCCCGACGATTTGAACAGCCCGTCTTTGCAGGGAGTCAAGTGGGTCTAGCTGATATTTGGGCGCACCTGCCCAGAGATGTGAGCAGTACTCCACATGAGGACGAACTTGTGCTTTGTATAGCACAAGATGCTGTCTCGGTGTAAGGTACCGCCTGGCTCTGTTCAGGACGCCCAACTTTTTGCTTGCCAATTTGGCTTTGTCCTCCAAATGACTCCTAAACTGAACTTTGCTCGATATTTCAACGCCGAGAATCCCAATACTCTCAGAAATTGGGAGTGTTACTCCTTGGAACTATGGCGCCATGACAAACGGATCCTTCTTTGCAGTGAACGCCCAAACTTGGGTCTTTGCGGGATTGAACTGGACTAAGTTCCGTTCACCCCATTCTGAGGCCCGCCCCAGAGAGCACTCGACTTCAGACACAAGTTGAATCCTGCTTTCCTGAGTACTCCGAGGGATATTCCGTTGCTCGGTGTACCGCTCATCACCCGTGCTGTCATCCGCATAGCAACGCATACTCTCGATAGAGAGCATGTCATTGATATGCAGGATAAACAACATCGGAGAGAGCACCGAGCCTTGTACCGAGGTCATGGTATCGGAGCAGGAGCCATCTACGACAACTTTTATACTCCGACCATCCAAAAAGCTGGCGATCTAATTACAGAGTCCCTCAGGATTCCGTATGATGGTTGGTAGATTCGATAGAAGTGCCCTGTGCCAGACCCTATCGAACGCCTTTGCGATATCTAGGTTGAACGCCAGCGTCTCACCCTTGCCCTCCAAGGCCTCTGCCTAACAGTGTGTGAGGTACACAAGAAGATCACCAGCCGACCGACCATGACGAAAGCCGAATTGGCGATCACTGATCAGCTGGCGATCCTCAAGGTACTGCAGAAGCTGGCGGTTTATACCTTCTCCATTATCTTGGAGAGCAAGGATGTTATCGCAATTGGCCTGTAATTCGATGGGTCAGACCGGTCTACCCTTTTAGGGATCGGGTGTACATGGGCTACCTTCCACGAAGACGGAACCCTATTAGTAGCGTACGATACGTGCGTGAGGATGGGAGTCAATTCAGGGGTGCATGTCTTTAGCACCACTGCAGGGATGCCATCCGGCCCACTCGACGTCTAAAAGCCGCAGCTCCCGTCTAACCGCTCGCTGCGTGATGCGGATTTCGGGCAGTGAGATTTCACACCGTGGAATGGTAGGTGGTGTGGCAGCTCCGGCGTCCAAAGTCGAGTTACAAAGCCAAAGAATTGACCTAGAAGACCGTGTTTCTGTAGTGGTGGGAGATTGGGCTGGCAGAAGTTGCCTTGGGCAGCCTTGGCGAGCGACCAGAATGCACGACTCCCGGCGAGATAGTTTTGCAATCACTCGCCAATTCTGGCAACATGTTCCGCCTTGGCTCTGGCAATAGCTTTCTTACTAGATCTAGAAGCGATATTAAATACCCGCTTCACCTCTTTGGCGTTCGGGTCCTGACATTTTTTAACCTTATTCCAGGCTTGATATGCGGACTGTTTTTGGCGTCCAGCCGTCCTGTAGGTTTGGTTAAACCAGGGTCTGCTGCGGTCACTGACGGGTATTTTGGTGTTGGGGATAAATAATTCCATCCCCGTAATAACCGTTTTGGTAACGCAGTCCGCATAGACGCCAGGATCCCTAGAAGCGAAGCAAAGCCGCATCCATAGGTAGGATGCGTAAAACTCGTGAAGTCCATCCCAATTTGCTGACTTATATTGCCTGACTCTGCGAGTCCCAGTCACCTTAGAGCGACTAGGCCTTACAGCAGGGGCACTGCTACGAACCAAGTAGTGGTCAGAAGACCCAAGAGGCGCTTCAACCACTACCTGGTATCCATGCTGGTGTGTAGTCAGCAGAAGATCCAGTAAAGATGACTCATGGCTCTCAATATCTGGGATACGGGTGGGCTGTGTCACCAGTTGTGAGAGACCATAGGCCGAGATCATATTGAAGAGATGTCGATCCTGGGGGTCAGTGGTTCGAGACCCCAGCCACTCTTTATGATGAGCGTTGAAGTCTCCAAGAACCACCACCTCCGCTGATGGACACTGCTCCAATATTTCGTCAATCCCCCATTGGACGTTCTCAAATAATTGAATTGACCCCGGATCACTTGCTAATATAAAGAAAAATATTAAATTTAAGTGTAAGAATCAAATATGTTAAATTTTTTTGGCACAACTTGGGCAAAATTCAACTGAATGTTCGCCACATCCGATATGTGCATTCTGCAACTATTGCAGTTATTCTTCGTCATGCGCCTTTTTTTATAAGAACACAAACTGCAGCTTTTCCTTTTCCTGGTTGGGACATTCACAGGTGTCAGAGGATTTCCTGAACCAGATGGTGCAGGAATTTGCCCTTGACCTACAGCGTGTTCCTCACAGGTCAAACCCAATACTTCTCTAATTTTTCTTTGGTTTTTCGAGGCATTGTTGGCATTTCAAGCCGATGTTTTAGCCATGGTTCAACGAGTTGTTCATGTAATTGCTTCATATAGCTTCTCCTTGCCAGTGGTTTGCCACCAGACACCAAGACATTATGGCAATAGATGACGTAGGAGTTGATACACGATATATTGAGCATGTCATAAAACATGCAGATGGGCCACCGGTTGATTTTACGATTACACGACATATTCGAACACATCTGGTCAAATGTATCAACGCCACCTTTTGTGGCATTGTAGAATTCTATCATTTGTGGTTTTTTCAATGTCGGGTTCATAGTTCCTTCTTCGTCACATGAGGATAACAAATACACCATTTTGCTTGGCTTTGGTTTGAATGATAGGAGAGTTAGTGGCCCATCATAGCAAAACATGGAAGTACCAATCCTTCTACCTCGGTTGTTCTTCATTTTTTCCGGTATTTCTCTTTTATTGGCCCGCAAAGTTCCGACTATGGTCAATTTGTAAGGTTGTTGTAGCAGTTGTTTAGATAATGGGATGGATGTAAACCAATTATCGGTGTTTATATTTCTGTTTGAGCCATGAATACTCCGTGTAAGTTCTTTGACAACAAATTCACCAAGGGGCACTCCTCCAGTATTTGTTCCTTTTCCAAGATAAGGCATGGCGTCAATCATGTACCTGGTTCCACTGTCACACATCATTTCAATTTTCAGACCGTACTTAGCAGGCTTGTTAGGGATGTACAATTTAAATTTACACCGACCACGAAAAGCCAGCAATTGCTCATCCGATAGTAACGTTGGTTCCAGGAACGTAATTCTCTCTGCACTGAACCATTAGTAAGTCCCATATTTTTCGGATTGGTGTTAGTGGATCAGACTGCAAAGTTCTTATTCTTATAGCCCTGTCATCAAACCTGAGGCATCTTGTGAGGAAATCAAACCTTTCTCGACTCATGCATGAGATGTATCGTGTTCCGCAGAAAGACGTGTTAAATAATTCATCACTTGTAAGATGATTATCTTTCAACGCAGCTGCCAATAATAAGACACCAAAGAGAGCGTTGAGTTCTTCTTTGCATGTTTCGTTTTGAGTTGATGTCATAGACTCATAACTTTGTTTTTTTATAACTATTTCAGCATTAGTCCACTGCAAAATTTCTTCACATATTTCATCAGTCATAAAGGAATCAAATAATACGAGAGGATCTGTTATGTTTTTCACTGAACGTGCTGGTCCTCTTGCCGTCCGAACGATGTTTATCGCAGAAGTTCGGGAAGAAGTAAGTCCTCTATGAGTTGCCCACACGTGACGAATTTTACTTCGAATGTTAGGTTGAGTCAAATGGATAATGTGGTTGGAAGTAGACGAAGAACTCTCACTGAGAGGAAGAACATAAGCAGGTGATCTCCCTTGTTCTTCTTCAATATCGAAAGGTGGAGTTACTTGTGTTTCTTCAGTGTTCGAGGTTTCGTCGTAAAAGTCACTTTCCACGTCATCAATCAACAATCCATCTTCGTTTTCACTGTGAGAAACACATCTTCGCCTTCTAACGCATGGACTATATCGTCATCCGTAAGCAACCTCGCAGCCATTCTTCACTATCAACGTTATAACTAAAAAAAAACACATCAAATATCAACATAAAGTGCTCGTCCAAAAGTTACGCAAAAGCTAACCATTCGTCAAAATGACAAACATGCAGTAGGTATCTCAAAAACAAAACCATTTACCGGCAAAACTCGATCACCACGTGACGCAGTCTAGCGGTCACTAAGTTAGCTCGAAACCGCGAGTGTGTAGTTAAAACTGTTAGAAAGAGAGAAACTGATGTTTATTACGTGTTCGTCGTTTTGACGAACGTTAGCTATCTAGGGTTAAAGAGTTATTTATTTCTAACTCAAGTGTTTCCATATTTTATCCAACATAAAGGATAATCGTTATGGCAGAGTATAAGTCGTTATGGCAGAATCCATGGAGGACCTTGGCACAATGCTCAATGATCTCAGCAGGGTATCCCAACTAGTGGGTTTACGAATGAACATGGACAAGACGAAAGTCATGTCAAATGCCCATGTCATTCATGTACCGGTCCTAGTTGGCAATGCGATTCTTGAAGTTGTCGATCACTATGTTTACCTAGGACAAACAGTCCAGTTAGGTAGATCCAATTTCGAGAAAGAGATCAGCCGACGAATCCAACTCGGTTGGGCAGCGTTCGGGAAACTTAAGAGGATCTTCTCGTCCAACATACCTCAGTGTCTGAAAACACAGGTCTCTGACCAGTGTGTGTTACCAGTGATGACTTACGGCACGGAAACGTGGTCCCTAAATGTAGGCCTCATATCAAGGCTCAAAGTCGCTCAGCGTGCTATGGAGCGGGCTATGCTCGGGATTTCTCTGCGAGATAGAATCCGGAATACGGAAATCCGCAGAAGAACGGGTGTAACCGACATAGCACGAAGAATTAGCACGCTGAAGTGGCAATGGGCAGGCCACATCGCTCGACGAACCGACAACCGCTGGGGAAGAAAGGTTCTCGAGTGGCGACCACGTATCGGACGACGCAGTGTAGGACGCCCCCCACTAGGTGGACCGATGACCTAGTGAAAGTAGCTGGGCGTCGTTGGATGCAGGCGGCACAGGACCGCTCATTGTGGTGCAACATGAGGGAGGCCTACGTCCAGCAGTGGACGGCGATAGGCTGAAATAAAAAGGATAATGCTATCATCTGTGCAAATAGGGTCATATTAAAGCTTGTTGTTGTAGATAAGTCATTTATGTATAAAATGAAGAGTAAGGGCCCGAGAACACTTCCTTGTGGAACTCCAAATTTTACTATTTTGGTATTTGAGTGATAAAGTTTCTCATGATTTGTTCGTAAGCATATACTCTTTATTTCTGTAATTTGCTCTCTTGCAGATAAATATGATTTTATAAGTTGGTAAACATTACCTTTTACACCATAACGGTATAACTTGTCTAAGAGCATATCATGTTTAACATGGTCAAAAACCTTCGTCATATCCATGAACAAACCTATGGCTGAATGACCTTTGTCCATGGCAATCATAACAAATTGAAGAAAATTGTAAATAGCCAAATTATTATTTTGTTTTTTCTAAACCCATACTGCTGTGTTAGAAGAACATTTTCTTTTTCGAAGAAATCAAACAGTTTATTGAAATTTTCAATTATTTTTGCAAACACTGGTATTAATGCTACAGGCATTGATGTAACAAAAAACCCAAGATACACAAACAGCGTCTCAAAAACGTCCCCATAAAAAGAGCGCCACAACAAGAATTTAGCATTCTTTTCAAGTGATTTGACCAATGAGAAGCGAGCTACGGTCGTAAAAATTTAATAGCTTATCGTACGTATTATTGTGAATACAACTATAAGTTATGCTCATAAGGTTGAATTTTCATTAATGTACAATAATTATTTAGACTAGAACTACCTAAATATAATTTGGGACAGTTTTAAAAGAACTTTTGTATGAGATTGTGTATCTAGTTAATTTGTTACATCAATGGCTACAGGTCTATAATTCCCAACATTCAATCTATCACCCTTTTTATACATTGGTTTTATGACAGTCTTTTTTAATTTTGAGGGAAACTGGCCTTGTTCAATGCATAAATTATGTGACACAATATAGGCGATATAATTTCTGCAACATTTTTCACTACCGCCGCTATGATATCATCATAACCTGTGCTATATGTATTTTTCAATTGTTTAATTATATTGTTTACTATTTCTAGTGTTACCGGAGTTAGAAATATCGAATTGCTACTAGTATTTATTTTTTCATAGTTAGATTTATTAATAGTCTTATCAGTTACCATATCAATATAATAGTCATTAAAAATTAATTTAATACATTTAATGTCTGGGTTTGTAATTATTTTATCTTCTATCTTTATTTTTGTTATTCCCCCTTTAGGCATCTTATACTTAGCTCCATTTATTACAGTCCACATCGCTTTGTTTTTATTCACCGATGAAGATATATAAAATCATTTTTTGATTTTTGCGTCAACTTTATTATTTTTTTCAGTCGTCGAGAATAGTCTTTGTATTTATTTTTATTATGTATTGTTTGTATTTTTCTATATTGCCATAAAATTTTTCGTTTTCTTAAGCTACATAATTTTAGGCCTCGTGTTATCCATTTGGTCTAGCTGTTAGTGAATAATTTAATTCTTGTAATATTCTCTTAATAATGAATAATTTAATTTAAATGGGAAACACAGATCGTAAATTAATTTAAATATTTCAAAGAAATTGTCATATGCCTCGTTTGCATTTATTTCTTTGAAAATGTTATATGAAGTGTTTATTTGTGTTAAGTATTTTTTAAAATTCAGCCTGTTTACCATAGAATAATCCCTCCTACGCAAGTACCAAAACTTTATCATACATTTATTTTGTACTGGACATCGTAGAATTTGCGCAGTATGATCTGATATGGATAGTTTCAGTTATCTCACTTTTACAGCCTTTGATATTGTGAATAATATTATTTATACAAATTTTACTAGAATGTCTTGTAACTTCTTTAAATTCAACACCTAAATTAAACGCTTGTAGAATTTGTTTAAATTCAAACGTTAGTTTCGACTTATTTAAATAGTCAATGTTATAATCACCACAAAGAACAATTTTTTTGTTGTTACTTTTAGTGAGTTTACTTAAAAGTGACTGCAATTTATCATAAAATAACGTTATAGACGAACGATCATACTTTGGAGGCCTATATATGCTAGCTATATACATGTTAAGGTCAATTAATTGCACTACGGAGCATTCAAATATATTAATCACTGATAATTTATTGAGGTCATCAATTTTTTTATACCGAAGGCCGTTTCTGACTAAAATACAGGATCCACCATGTCTACTATTTCTCATAAAAAAGAAGCTAATTTAAAATTTTGTAAATTTAGATATTGTTCATCACCCTCGACCATATTATGTTCTGAAATACAAATTATGTCGACACCAATGCTCATCTCAAACAAGTGAGTACACAATAAATCCGATTTACTTATTAATCCATTTAATATAATGCAGATCTATACCAATAAATAAAATTGAAGTGCCTGTTTGTAATGTCAAAATAATAGGCTTTTTTCATGCTCACACGGTTATTTGCACGACACCTATGCCTAAAATAGCAATTAAAAAAAAATTGTCTGTCTGTTTGTTCCGGGTAATCTTCAAAACGGCTGAACAGATTTCAAAAATTCTTTCACCAATGGAAAGCTATAATATCAGGGCGTAAACTAGGCTATATTTTATCCCGGTATTCCCACGGGAACGGGAACTACGCGGGTAAAACGACTATAACCTATAACCGAAGCGAAGCGAGGGCGGGTTGCTAGTATATAATATAATGCAGAGAACATGCTTAAGTGTAGTGAAGCATTTTTACGTTCTTTTGAAATTACCAGGGGATTTGATTTATTAGTCAGCACTCAATCAATGGTTAACTACTGGACTGGTATTGTCGATCCATTATTATGAATAAGCTACTTAATATGAAGAAGGAGAATTATACGTTATTTACGAATATTATACGTTTTTGTTATCCTTACTAATATTATAAATGCGAAAGTAACTCTGTCTGTCTGTCTGTTACGCTTTTACGTCTAAACCACTGCACTGATTTTGATGAAATTTGGTACAAAGATGGACTAAAGCTTAAGAAAGGACATAGGCTACTTTTTATCACGAAAAAATGGGTATAAGGGGTTGAAATAGGGGATGACATTTTGTATGGAAATTCGTCATTTTCGATGATAGAACCACGAATCTTTGTGTTAAGGCACCTGATAATAAATAAATAAATATTCGTTCAAGTGTTTTGGAAATTTCATTTACATGGGGATGAAATTCAACCCCTAAAATACCAAAAAGCATACGGCCAAAACCACTGGGCCTAGAAACGTATTTTTTTTTACACCATCGTACTTCCTGGGGTGCACGAGCACTAGCAAAGGATTTTTGGAAATTCACCCCCTTAAGGGGGTGATAAGCATATAGCCTTTCACGTCTAAACCACTTAACCGATTTTGATGAAATTTGGTACAGAGACAGACTAAAGCTTGAGAAAGGACATAGGGTACTTTTTATAGCAAAAAAATGGGTATAAGGGGTTGAAATAGGGGAACGTATTTTTTTTTCTGAGTAACGAATATTTTATATATATATATATATATATAACACATATATATATAAACGTTAACGGCTTTAATATATATATATATATATATATATATATATATATATATATATATATATATATATATGAGTGAACGTTTAAAAATCACGAAATATACATACCCAATTTTCATACAAGACAGACACAAAACCAGGCAGTTGTTGATAAAATGAGGTATAGAGTTACAAGTGAATAAAAAGTCCAAAATCAACCTATGAGTGACGTAATTGCGGGAATGGTGTGCCTCCCAAACCCACTAATCATACCCCATGGAACAATTTTCTCCCAAACCTATGAGTACTAGAAAAAATTAATAAACAGGTATTTAATTGCCGTTATACACCTAATCGACAGTAGGGCCACTAGTATTGACTAGTGAAACATAATAACTATTTGTATTAATTTAATAGTGTAGGGACATAATTTCTGTTGCAGTTTCGGCACAAATGGTAAAATAGCTATGTATGAATAATTAAGTCATCATCTACTATAGTACAAAATTATATATAAATTAATAAATAATTGTAGCAAAAAGCGGTTTGCATACTAGGTTTATGATAAAATTGTGTTTAATATTACATATATTGTGTTAATTCATACCTATTTAGCATACTAGATGGATTAAAAAATTGTGTCTATTACGACATACAGGGTGTGGCGTAATGAGTGGATAATCCTTAATCAGCGTGTACGGGACCTCATGATAGTTCAAATAAATACAAATTGTATTTAGTAAAAGTATCATATTTTTCGAGTTATTGACCATTTTAATTTTTTTGGAAAATTGACACCCTCGGTCACATTTTCTTATGTCATTGTCACAAATCATAAAATATTTCCAGTTTATTTTTTGCATATTACTCATGGATATACACGTGCTATCAAAGGTAATTTACAATTTTTGTGGCGTAGGTGTTGTTTACCGTAGAAAAAAAAAACTATTATTTTATTTTCATTTAATTTTTTTCTTCTACAACTTTGAACTCTTGTGGTGTAAAAAAAATGTACTGGGATGTGAGTGACTAGTTGATAAATAATTAGTCCATCTTATTAAAATTCTAAAATAATATAACACAGTGATACACTGTGATTACTTTTAAAGAATTATTATTTAAATTGTCATAACGACCTACTTGATTCAGAACCCACTCACATCATCACATACTCAAAACAATGAATAATTCTTAGAATCTACATGGTACCGTAACTACAGGAACCTGGGCTGGCGTCTCAGTGCCATTTTTAAATCTCTTTCTGGAAATCGTCGTTAGTCTATCCCTTTCTTCCACAGTACAAACAAAAGAGATATCCTAAAATATGATAAGCTAACCCAGATGGGTTAGCTTATCATATTTTATACCAGCTTTGAGAATTGCTCGTTTTTCTCTGAGTGACGCCAGTCTGTCATCATACTACATCTGTGCAACAACATTTTTACTACTTTCAGCTACTTGTTATTTGCGATTTTGTGCTCTAACTCTGGACTTGAATTTGCTTAGTGATTTGGACTTGCTTACCTGGTGATACAAACAAAAGTTGACTGTGATTTTGGACTTGATTTTGCTTAGTAGTTTGGATTTGATACGTGCGTAAATTGCAATGTCTCACCGTGTAACGTACACTGCATTTGAGTATGCTCAAATGCAGTGTACAAGCTCCGGAAGACCAACAATACATCACGAAGAAGTGGTTCTGAGATGAGATTGAAGCTGATCCAACAACCTCAGTACGAGTTATTTCGCAACGTACAGGAATATCGACAAGGACTGTACACAGAATATTAAAGAAAGAAAATCTGCATCCCTACCAACGGGTACAGAGCTTATTGCCACGAGACCATTCATTGCGCGTAGCATTTTGCGAAAGAATACTAAAGAAGATAAACAGTAACCCTGACTTCTTCAATAAAATTCTGTGGAGCGACGAGTCAACATGTAATAAAGATGGGTATTTTAACATGCACAACCTGCACAGCTGGCAAATTACAAACCCACGGTTAATCCGGTCAGAATGATCTCAGTATCAATTTAAAATAAACCTGTGGACTGGGATCCTAAACCGACAAATCATCGGCCCATTCGAGCTACCAGGCACGCTGACGGGTGAAACATACCTGATTTTTTTAAGAAATGACCTTAATACATTGTTGGAAGATATTCCGTTGGAACAAATAAGAGGAATGTGGCTGCAGCATGATGGTTGCCCTGCACATTATGCACGCAATGTTAGAGATTACCTCAATGAACGGTATCCCAACCGGTGGATCGGTCGCCTGGGACCAATTCTTTGGCCTCCTCGTAGCCTGGACCTTAATCCACTGGAATTTTTCTACTGGGGGTGCCTTAAGGGCAAAGTTTATAAGGATTTTTATTAAGGATTTATATTACATCAGTAGAACAGCTTTGGCTAAAATTCAAACTGCTGCTCAAGAAATCAGTGGAACAGGTTTTATACGAAAAATAAAAAGATCCTTTATCAGAAGATGTAGGGCATGTATCAGAGCCAATGGTGGTCATTTTGAACATTTTACACCACAAGAGGTCAAAGTTGAGGAAGATAAAAATAAAATAAAAAAAATTATAGTTTTTTTTCTACGGTAAACAACACCTACGTCACAAAAATTGTAAATTACCTCTTTGATAGCACGTGTATCCATGAGTAATATGCAAAAAATAAACTGGAAATATTTTATGATTTGTGACAATGGTATAAGAAAATGTGACCGAGGGTGTCAATTTTCCAAAAAAATTAAAATGGCAAATAACTCGAAAAATATGATACTTTTACTGAATCAATTTTTATTTATTTGAACAGTCATGAGGTCCCCTACGCGCTGGTAAAGGGTTATCCACTCATTACGCCACACCCTATATGTTGTGATAATTTATAGATATTGTGTTAATTCATACCTATTTGGCATACTAGGTTAATTATAAACTATGTCTATTGCGTCATATATTATGATAATTTATAAATATATTGTGTTAATTCATACCTATTTGGCATACTAGGTTAATTAAAAAATTGGGTCTATTGAGACATATATTATGATAATTCACAAATAAATCGTGTTAATTCATACCTATTGGCATACTAGGTTAATTATAAAATTTTGTCTATTACGACGTTTATTGTGATAATTTAGAAAACATATTGTGATAATTCTGTAACATATAATTGTAACATAACAGACGCATGCCTTAAAAACAATTTGGACCCCTTTGGCATAGTAGGTCAAATAGATCACGGGACCCCTGAATCGATTTAAATACAACAGCAGTAAAAATGGATAACCTTCAATATTTTTTTGACCGAATGAAAATTGAAATGTCGAAACAGACTGATGACATTATGGGAGATAGGAGTTGGCACTCGTGGGTGTCGGACGTGTGCGCTGGATGGATTGTTTGATTAGGTCGGTCTTTGTCATTAATTCGTTTGGTCAGTTTGTTGTCATTGTCTTGTCGGGTCGTTGTCGTGTCTTGGTCGGGGAGGGGATAGGAAGGGTCGCTTGGGTACCGGGACTGCTACTGCATTGCAGCCGCGTCAACCTGTGTTCAAAAAGTTGCGACCGGCTGGCTGGTCGTGGCCGATTTGTGTATATAATCTCTTTAAAAAACTTTAATATCGCGATTCAGCCTTACTAACATTACTGGGATATTGTGATATCGCGATTCAGCCGTAATATTAAATTATCGAAGTAGATAAATTTAATACTTAGTTTCGCTAAATGGACGACGATAGTGAAGGAGAGACGGACGCACCCTCAGCTGTCGAATGTGACACAGGTGAAACTGACACCACTTCTATGGGCAGGAAGCGTCATTTTGTGAAGACCTCCCACTCTGGGCGAAAGGATTTGGGGTCTGACACTGAGGTGGAACCCAAATCCAAGGTGAATACCTCACGTCGAGGTAAGGCAGCACAAAGGGGCCATAACACAGGACTCACACGTGCTAAGACAGACCTCAAAAATAGAGACGATGAAGCGGAGGAAGTTGAGTATGAGCGTGTACTTAGAAACCGGGCCTTCCGCAAAGAAATTTTAGATACACCACGTCTAGACTCAGCGGATACCTCGGCTTCGGAGTGTCCCACCACGGACAACCTTTCTACCGTAGGGCCGGAGATGAGGGCTACTGCCTCTTCGTCTTTGATGGAAGCAGACACCATTGAGGAACTGAAGTCCTCTATCGTGAGGTCGGTTGGGGAGATGGTGAACGCCCGACTTGCGGGATTAGAGGATCGCCTGCTCCCCGCCAAGGTGAATCGTCCGCCACTGGCTGCTGACAAACGGAAGAGCGCAGCGTCTGTTATGGCCACATCCGCCGTCTGTACGGCTGCACCATCGTCTTCTATCCAGACAGTTGCTGGTACTCTGGCAGTCACTCCCCAGGTCCAGCCTGCGTCTACGGATAGCTGGGCAACCGTAGTAAAGAAGGGGAAAAAAAAATCTGCTCCTCCTGCACAGACCTCCGCGCCTGTAGCGCCATCCGCAGCTCCTGTTCCAGCTGCTCTGGCGCAGAAGAAACTGAAGTCTGCACTTGCTGAACCTCGCTCCCCAGCTGTAATCTTGAAATTGCAGCCGGAGGCTGAAAAAAAGGGGGTTACATACGCCGACGCCATGCTTCGCGCTGAGCAGGGGGTTAACCTTCAGGATATGGGGATTAAGGAGGGTCTCAAAGTAAGGCGCTCTGTGACCGGGGCCAGGGTTCTGCAACTGCACAAGTCTCAGTCAATGGAAGTTGCTGACCAGCTGGCGGCCAATTTACGAACGGCGTTGGCAGGTATGGCGGATGTCATCCGCCCCGTCAAACGTGCTGATATCCGCGTGACCGGAATGGATGACTCCGCCACCGAGGAGAAGGTGCGGGCGGCAGTAGCCCGCACATGTAGCTGCGACACCGCGGAAGTCCAGGTGGGACAAATCCAGCGTGGACCCCGTGGCATGGGCATGGTCAAGGTGCGCTGTCCCGTTGCCGCCGCTAAAATGCTCGCTGATGCGGGAAGGCTTCTGGTTGGCTGGAGCTCGGCAGGTGTTCAGGTGCTGGAGAGTCTCCCACTGAGGTGCTTCCGGTGTCTGGAACTGGGCCATACAGCCCCGCTATGCCCATCCACAGTAGACCGCTCCGAACTTTGCTTCCGCTGCGGCAGCAGTGGACACAAGTTGGCTACATGTGTGGCTGCCATACCACGATGTGCGGTGTGCTTCGCCGCCGGTCGTCCAGCAGATCACACGATGGGGGGAAGACTTTGCAAAGCCCCCTCGTCGAAAGGCAAGGTGGCTCAAGGACCGCGAGCCACCGCATTAAGCGGTAGTTGCAGAGCACAGGAGGAAGCCGAAATGTCCACGTAATGGGAGACAGAGTACGCTTCCTCCAGGCAAATTTGAACCACTGCGCCGGGGCTCAGGATCTGCTGCTACAGTCCATGGCGGAGTGGGATATAGATTTAGCCGTAGCCAGTGAGCCCTACTTTGTCCCCCACTCACCCAGTTGGGTGGGGGACCTCAGAGAAGACGTAGCTGTCCTGTCCAGAGGATGCGTCGGCCCTCCCCTCTCTCCTCTTGAGAGGGGCAATGGTTACGTTGTGGTGGGGTGGCGAGACTTCGCCATTATTGGCATTTATTTCTCTCCCAACCGCGGCCTAGCAGAGTTTCAGTTATTCTTGGACTCTGTCAGTGCCGCGGTTCGTCGTCAGTCGCCGAAGAAAATTGTGGTCCTCGGCGACTTCAACGCGAAGTCTCGCGCGTGGGGGAACCCCACCACAAACGTGAAGGGCGCGGCTGTTGAACAGTGGTCCTTCCTCTCCGGTCTATCTCTCCTTAATAGAGGGACGGTCCACACCTGCGTGCGACATCGGGGTGGGTCTATCGTGGACCTAACGTTTGCCAGCCCCGATGTCGCCCGCGGGGTGAGTGACTGGAGAGTGGAAGAAGGGGTGGAGACTCTCTCGGACCACCGTTACATACGTTTTGAGATCTCCGCCCCTCGAGGACCACTAGGGCCCCGGCGCGGAAGAAGGGGCCGTTTCCCAAAGTGGGCCATTGGCCATTTAAATTTGGAAATGGTCCGGGAGTCTGCCATAGTGCAGCGCTGGGGTGCGGCAGGACAGCTGCCAACAAGCGTGGAGGGGCTCACTGGCCAAATAAGAAGTGCCCTTGAGGCAGTGTGTGATGCAGCGATGCCGAGATCTGGGCGGAGGCCACCGCGTCGTCAAGTATACTGGTGGTCACCCGAGATTGCTAATCTTCGGGTGGCCTCTAACCAGGCGCGGCGTGTCTACGTCAGATGCCGTCAACGAGCCGATCGGGACAATGTCCTTGAAGGTCGGCTGCGGACAGAGTACAAGACTAAGAAAAAGTCCTTGCAGCTGGCCATCAGGCGGGCAAAGGAGAGGGCCCACGAGGAGCTCCTTGCAGGCCTCGACAGGGATCCCTGGGGGCGCCCATACCAGCGAGCGCGGAACAAGCTCCGCGCTTGTGGCGCCCCCATCATCGAATCGATGGATCCGGGTTTTCTGTTGGGGTTAATAGGGGAACTGTTCCCGCAGTCTGTGGGACACGTTCCCCCCAGAATGGCTCCTCGGTCGGTGATGGAAGTGGAGACGTCAATCCCACCCATTACCGACGTCGAAATGGAAACGGCGCTTGCCCGCCTATCTGGAAAGAGAAAGGCGCCTGGTCCCGATGGCGTCCCGGGGCTCGTACTCGGTATCGCTGCGCAATATCTTAAGGATAAGCTCCGAGAACTGCTCAACGCATGTTTGGGGTCCGGGCAGTTCCCGGAGCAATGGAAGTGCGGTAAACTGTACTTGCTGCGGAAGGAAGGCCGCCCAATCGACTCCCCTTCCGCGTACAGACCACTGGTGCTGCTGGATGAGACGGCTAAATTGTTCGAGAAAGTGCTTGCGGATCGTCTCGTCCAGCACCTCGAGGAAGTTGGGCCGGGACTGTCAGAGAAACAATATGGATTTAGAGGCGGCCGCTCCACAATTGACGCGCTAGCCGCCCTAAAGTCCCTGACCACCGATGCGGTGGCCAAAAAGGAAGTACTCCTGGCAGTTTCGCTCGACATAAAGAACGCATTCAACAGTCTCCCACACGAGACATTAAGGGAGGCGCTCCGGTACCATGAAGTGCATCCTTATCTCCGGAGGCTGTTGGAAGCGTACCTCGATGGAAGGCATGTGCTCTGGGAGGGGGGCGACGGGCGTATTCATCACCATCGGGTGGAGTGCGGCGTTCCACAGGGTTCAGTCCTTGGTCCGATTCTGTGGAACGTCGGTTTCGACTGGCTCCTGAGAGGTCGGCTCCTTCCCGGGATGGGGGCTATCTGCTACGCGGATGACACTCTCATCACGGTGAGGAGAACTGACTTCCAGGGAGCCGCCCGATTAGCACAGGAAGGACTAGCGCTCGTCGTTGACCGGATTGGAATGCTGGGCTTGAGGGTCTCGTTGGACAAAACTGAGGCCCTCTTATTCCATGGCCCACGTCGAGGTCCCCCCCGAGGAGCACACATCAGTGTGTCTGGAGTTGCCGTGCCTGTGCGGGCTCAGATGAAATATCTGGGTCTGCACCTCGATAGAAATTGGAATTTTGGGCTACACTTTGCCCAGCTCGTCCCGAGGCTCACTAGGTCGGCCGCGGCATTGGGAAGACTTCTGCCAAACACTGGTGGCCCCGGGTCGTCTTGCCGGCGGCTTTACGCCGGCATCGTGCGGTCCATGGCGCTGTACGGTGCCCCTATATGGTCGGAGTCCCTTACTGCCCGCAACAGGGCCCTTCTGCGACGACCGCAAAGGGTCATGGCGGTGAGGGCTATTAGGGGCTATCGTACGGTGTCCTGGACTGCGGCAACGTTACTGGCAGGCGACCCACCTTGGCCGCTTGTGGCTGAGGCGCTGGCGGAGGTTTACCGGCGCCGCGCCACAATGCGGGCCAACGGTGAGCAAGTCTCCGCAAGGAGACTGGGCAGAGCACAGGAAGTAGCCCGAAGAGAAGTTATCCGGCGGTGGAGGGAAGATCTGGAGTCCCCCGCAGCAGGGCGGGGGACTGTGGAGGCGGTTGCGCCGCATCTCCACCGCTGGCTCACGAGGAGGCACGGCAACTTAACCTTTAGGATGGTGCAGGTGCTTACCGGACACGGGGTCTTCGGTAAGTACCTGCATGGAATTGGAAGAGAAGGGGCCCCAGGATGCCATGAGTGTGGCGCAGCAATCGACGATTCGCGCCACACTTTGGAAGTTTGCCCCGCCTGGGGGCCCCAACGCCACGTCCTATCGATGGAATTCGGAATAGACCTGTCGTTGCCGACCATTATCACACAGATGCTCGACAGCGACAGGTGCTGGTCGTCCATGGCCTCATTTTGTGAGGCCGTTATTTCAAGGAAGGAGGCTGCGGAACGAGAACGCGAGGCACTTGCCTCCGCTGACTCGCTCCGCGCGCGGCGACCCGGGAGGAGAAGGCGCCAATATGCGCAACTCCTTCCACCGCCCTGAATGACGATAGGACGTGGCCAGACGGCCATGCGTTGGGGTGTCGGGGATTGAATGTCATCAGACGATCTCTCCGGCGCCCCGTAAAAGCGCGGAAGGGGCCGCTGTGGTTTTAGTGGGTATTCCGATCACATGGTGACCGGCGAGCCCCACACACTCCTCCGTCTGTCACCGGCGGGGGACGGTGCGTAAATGCATTTCCACAGCGTGAAAAAAAAAAAAAAAAAAAAAGACTGATGACATTATGACACGTATTGAAGAAAAATTAGCCCCGTTTAAGTTAGAAATGCAGGAACTAAGGACAGAAAATGAAGAATTAAAGGAAAAGGTTTATAATCTAGAAAAACATAAAAGGCTCTATAATTTAATTTTATATGGAGTAAAAGAAACCGAAAAATCGACAGTGTACCTCATCGAAATAATTAAAAAGAAATTTAAAGATGATTTAAATATTACTGTAGAAGATAGGGATGTAAACACAATCTACATAATTGGCAAAAATAGCACAGAATATGTAGAAGAGAGGCCAATCCACCTAACATTCGTTAACCTCTGGAAGAAAAATAAGATAGTGGCAAATAAAAATAAATTGAAAAATGTGTACGTGTCTGAAGACTACCCAAAACTGCGCGTGTAGCGATTATCGAAGACGGACGGTTTATACGCTGCATTAAAACTTATCTATTACGATTTTAGTTGCTCGATAATCAGTAGACAACATCAGACCTTATCTTAGTGGCAATAAAGCATCTTTTCTAACGCCGCGAGTGTATTAAAATAGCATAGTTACCTACAATAATTTGCCGTAAAATTATGATGCATTCTCCGAAAAAAACTCATCATTCAAACCCAGACCTTACAAACTACAGAGAAATGAAAGATTCCACTGTACGGAAAAGGAAACAGCCAGACTGTCCTTGTTTTGAAGGTGGGTGCAACTCTCAGGATATCTCTGTTGCCCTAAGAGAATTGCGTCATGAACTGGACGGTAAGCTAACCAAGATGAACGAAAACATAGTCTCATCCATCAAAGCTGACTTGAATATCCTACACGATACTTCGTTAGCGATCAAGAACGAAATTAATTCTCTCCGACTTGAACACTCCACATTTAAACAACAATTAACCAGTTTTGAGAGTTCTCTTCAGTTTACTTCTGAACAGCAGAGTGATTTAAAGACACAAGTTGATATGATTGAGAAACGCACTTCCTCTGTGAGCGTGATGGAGAATCAACTTTTTAATCTCGAAATGAAAATTGAATCTTTGGAACAGCAGGCTAGGCATAATAATATTGAAATCTGCAATTTGCCCGAAAAACGTAACGAGGACCTACTTTCGCTGATGGAATCTATTACTGGAGCTGTGAAATACCCTATCCCTCGTCAGGACGTGCTATCCATTCACCGTGTGCCTCATGTGCGCAGTGAAGAAAGTAGCCGACCCAAGAACATTATTGTGAAGTTAAATTCTCGTACTATGCGTAATAACATAATTAGTGCTTATCGTTTGTGTAAAAATCTCAATTCTGAGCAAATTGGCATACCTGGCACCCCGCAGAGAATTTATTTAAATGATCATCTAACTTTATTCAATAAAAACTTATTTCGGGAGTGCCGTGACATGGCTAAAAAACATAATGTTAAATATGTGTGGATTAAAAATTGTACTATATTTGCTAAACAATCTGATAATTCTAAAACCATCGTCATACGATCCCCCAGTGATATACCCAAAATTGCTCAATGTAAACATATTCAATAGTAATAGAATTCTTGATAAAATATACAATATTTTATACTTAATTCTTGTTATCAGCTTGTATTATATTTTTATAAAATTACTTAGATATTATATAAATACCCTCGAATTTTTTTTCTTAACAAACTACGATAGTAAAATAATTCATTTATTACCTCATGCAATTTACTCCTTCAGTCAATCATACATATATAATCTAAAATTAATTATTAGCTTATATCTCAATTTCTTTACGATGTTGTTGGAATATTATTCTTCCACGTTTTTGCTTATTGTTATAGCTGTAATGACTATCTTCATCTATGTAATCGTAACTGTACCAATATACTATATATTTCCTAGGCTATGTAATACCATTTTTTCATTTAACTCTGCATTACATAAATTAATTAATCAAACTTTTTGGCCCGTGGTTTTTATCTTTCAATTTTTATTCGTTCACTTCAATGTTACTCGTTTCTACTCTTTTTATAACAAACAATATATATCTTGTTTAGTTTCCAAGTCATTGGGGGCTTGGGCTAGTAAGACTCCTCTGACATGATCAGGGACCTTAATTAGCATATAGATTATTAGCAAGATAGATTAATGTAGGAGGAAAATTTGAAAAGGTATTGAATTAACAAGTGATGTTAGAGTATGATGTTAATCTATACTAATATTATAAAGAGGTAAAATTTGTAAGTTTGTATGTAACGAATAAACTCAAAAAGTACTGGACCGATTTTAAAAATTCTTTCACCATTGGAAAGCTATAATATCAGGGAGTAACATAGGCTATATTTTATCCCGGTATTCCCACGGGAACGGGAACTACGCGCGTAAGGCGACTGAATCCGAAGCGAAGCGAGGGCGGATTGCTAGTGTGTTATATTAGTTTTAGTTTTAGTGTAAAATGAGGTGAAGAGATTTGGTGATCATTGAAGTGTGATGTATATTAGGGTAATAAAATAGACATTGGTATAATTATTATTAAGCAGATGGGGGTGATTATACAAAGCGAATATAGAAAAGGTAATGAACATAGATTATAAGAAAATAAGATTAACTAAGAATAAGTTATAATAGTACTCACTAAAATATGTACACTTTTTTTATTTTTTTTTTATTTTGTATTTTTTTTTTTTTTATATATGTATTTTTATATCTTTAGATGCTTTTTTTTTTTTTTTTTTTTTTTAAAGACATTTGTTTAGTATAGGACATTATGAGGGAAAGGATATAAGAAATAAATTATAATCATGTAACATCTATTGTAAATTAATATGAACTAATGTTAGCTTCTTACAAGTACTTCTTGTTATAATAGAATGATTAACAATTATAATTTTAGGAAAAATTATCAATGGTTATTGTCTAGTAATATCTAAGTTAAGATATTGAATATGATTCAGTCAACAAAGTATAGAAGAAGGAGAAAGATAGAGATAAAAGTTAATTAATTATAAAATATGTTTAAGATGGGGATAGAAATATAAATTAGTATAATTGTTAATTTATTACATGTACTTGTAATTATAATATTTTGAGTAAGGTTTATATATAAGATAACAGTATTGCAAAGTAGAGCAATTGACAAGTATATGTATAGGATAACAATCTAGATATTAATTAGCACCATCTATATTATAACATTATTATTAAGACAATTAATAAAGTATAAAAAGAAGAAAGAAAGAAAAATACAAAATTGATATATAACAGGGTATATTATGATGAATATATTACAAGGTATATGTTAACATTTGTATAAATATGAAACTTCTAACCTGACCTAATCTGATTAAAATTAAAAATAAAAGAATTCGAATAGATTAAAATAAACAAGATTAAGTCCTTGTGCTATTTCTTTTGATAGCTTTTGTAGCGATCCTTTTACAATAGTTAATAAATGGTGTTCTGTTGTCATAATCTGATATTAATTTGTGTATGTTGTCTACTGATATAGTGGTGTCGGTTTCTAGTTCAAGATTGAAGCGGTCCTGTATGTATAATGGGCATTCCGTGATTATATGTATGATGGTTTCTTCAGCATCGGTTCCACAAATACATTGTGGGCTGTCTTTACGTTTAAATCTAAAAAGATATGCAGAGAATCCACCATGTCCTGTAAAGACTTGTGTTAATATCTGGTCTATAGTAATTGATTTCAGGATTTTGTGAGAGGTTATTGTATTAGGAAAGAAAATTTTGGTGACTTGGCCTGTGTTTGTATTGGTATATCTATTATTCCATTCATTTATGGAATCAATTCTTATATGATTTCTTGTGTAGGAGATGGGGTATTTGTCATATGTTGGTATTATGTTTTGTTGTAAAGCGGCAGATTTAGCTAGTTCGTCGGCTCTCTCATTACCCTCCAGACCAATGTGGGATTTGATCCAGCATAGATCTATATCCTTTTGCTGGAAGAGACAATCATTTAAATGGGCACGAGTTTTTAGACCTAATGGATGTAGGGAAAGGTTATTGATAACAGTATCCAATGCCGCCTTGGAATCACTGAGAATGACACTTTTTGCAAAATTGCTATTAGCAACCATCTCTACTGCCAGGCATATGGCCAGCAGCTCAGCCTGATAAACAGTGCAGTAGGAAGCCAAATAAAATTTTTGATTATAAATTTCTTTTTTATTATTATCCCAAACAGTGAGAGCAGCACCAACCTGATCATTAATTTTGCTGCCATCGGTATATATGTATACTGCACTGTTTATAAGGCTGTTTAGGTCTTCTTGGTTGTGAATTTTGAGAAGCTGCTGGCTCATACAATACGCTGGATGGGGCAATTTACAGAATGGTGCCATAGTTTCAGGTTCCTTGTCAGCAATAAGTGTTAAGTATCCTCTCTTGACACCGTACAAGAAAGCTCTCTCTCTGATATGAATATCGAGAGGAAGTATATCAGCAAGTAGTAGGGAGGCATTGAGCGAAACAGTCCTGTAGGCTTTAGAAATTTTTTTTGCAAAATGTCGTTGGAGGGAATCAAGCTGTCTACGTATAAAAATTTTATTGGTTGCAGGAGCCCAAGCGCTAGCTGCGTAGGAGACAATTGGGACTACAGTGGCACTGTATATAATTTTGATTATTTCAGAATGGAGACCCCAACTAACTCTGGCGGCCTTAAATAGTTGCTTGCCTACATTTAGCGCCTTTTTACATACATAAGTAGTATGAGCACCAAATGTAAGGTTGCTATCTATTATTAACCCCAGAATCTTAACCTCATTAACATAGGCAATATCGACTCCACCCATGATAAGGCGTGGAGTGTCGTATTTGAGTTTTTTAGTAATAATAATAGCATTGGTTTTATTAGGAGAAAACGATAATTTGTTATTGACACCCCAGTCTTGAACATGTGCGAGAGCGACATTACCCACTTGTTCAATATCCTCCGCTGAATTGCCCATAAAAACGAGTATAACGTCATCAGCGAACGCCTGGCAATAAATTCCTTTTCGCGTCAGACTTTTCAGCAGAGGATCTAGGATAAGGTTCCATATTATGGGGCCTCCAATGGAGCCTTGTACGCATCCTTTTTCAGCAAAAATCGAATGTTCATGTCAACAATATATATCATAATGGCTTATTTTACTAATAAAAATATATCAATATATTACCAGAACTGTAGAGGTATTCGTACGAAATTACATACCTTATACATGAATATATTGTGCTTTTCTTTTGATGTAATTATTTTGTGTGAAACATGGTTAACGCCCTTAATAAGAGATAGTGAATTTATAGATGACCGCTATGTAGTATTTCGAAATGATCGTGATCGCATCGCTACAAACAAACGGGAGGGTGGAGGCGTACTGATTGCTGTGCTCAAGGAACTGCGTCCCGCATGTGCAATGACGCGACTAAGTCCCAATAGCATCGAACACATTATGGTTAAATTACCGGCATCTCGCCCAGGTAAACACCACATTATCAGCGCTGCTTATGTACCGCCACGTTCACATGACGATATTTACTCTTCCCACCTAGAAATACTTTATAACATTGTCACTGACCCTTGTATCGAATCATTTTATATAACGGGTGATTATAATTTACCGAATATAAACTGGCTCTGTAGTAATGATAATATCTCAATTCAACCAAGTAATGCCGTTGATCGCCAACTTATTGATTTAATATCTATCTCGAACGCCTCACAGTATAATACCTACACAAACGCCTTAGGTCGTATTCTTGATTTGTTTATCAGTAACGCGGACTGTCAACAACAATCAGGCGTGCAATTAATACTACCTGATCACCATCACCCCCCTTTTATTATGCTTACACCTCTCGAATCGCATTTAATTTCAATGAATCGTAAAGCTTCCATAAAATATAATTTTTTTAATGCGAATTATGACAATATAAATGACGATATTGCTAAAATAAACTGGGGTGACACCATTTGCACCCTTACGCCTGACGAGGCGGTGGAATACTTTTATAATGTAATTTACAATATTATTAGATCTCATGTGCCAACTACACGGATTAAAACAACTAAGTTTCCTCTTTGGTTTAATAATAGACTTATTAATTTATTTAAAAAGAAAGATCGTGCCTGGATTAGATGGAAAAAATTCTGTAATGTATCAGATTATGAGATATTTTCTAATTATCGCAGGCGTTTTAAAGTATTATCTGACAAATGTTTTAAAAAATATATGAACACTTTAGAGACTAATATCCCTACCAATATTAAGCATTTTTGGCGTTATATTTCTGGCCGTAAAGGCAAATCGAGCTTTCCAGCCTCTATGTATTACAAAGACATTTCGGTGAACAACTCTAAGGATGTTTGCAACTTGTTCTCAAATTATTTCAAATCTATTTATGCGCCTTCTACTTTCGATCCATTAACTTGGCAAGCACCTGACCAGACTGCATCTAACTCGGATTATATATCTAATCTATATATTTCTAAAGACAGCATATATAAGGCTCTAATAACTCTGGATGTGACCAAAGGTGCTGGGCCCGATAGCTTACCCCCAAACTTTTTTAGACAAACAGCTAAAAGTATTTGCTCACCGCTATATGTTTTATTTAACAAATGTCTAAGCGATGGCATTTTTCCAAGAACTTGGAAACAAGCTTTCATCACTCCCATTCATAAAAGCGGTGATAAAGCCAATATTGAAAATTATCGGCCAATTACCATTCTCTCCGTTTTATCCAAAATATTGGAGGGACTCGTACACAACTTAATATTTCCATCTATACGTAGACTAATTATACCCGAACAACACGGGTTTTTTAAATCCCGATCCACTACTACGAATCTTATGGTTTTCACTAATTATTTATTTCAAAGTATGGACGATAGAATCCAAGTAGATGTAGTATACACCGACCTTCGTAAGGCTTTTGACAGGGTAGATCATAAATTACTTTTGGACAGGATAGCGTTCAACGGTATTAGAGGCAGTTTGCTGAGATGGTTTGCATCCTATATCCACAAGAGAACTCAAGTCATTGTGGTCAATGGTTTTGAGTCTGACTGCTTTTTTGTCGAGTCTGGTGTACCTCAAGGCTCGGTTTTAGGCCCTCTTTTGTTTATTATCTTTATCAATAGTGTCAAATCTTGTTTTCTTAATTCAACATTCTTAATGTATGCAGACGATATTAAAATTTTCAGATCCTGCCAAAGTATACAGGATTGCTTTTTACTTCAAGAGGATCTGAATAGATTTTCGGAATACTGCCGGCACAATAAGCTTCAACTCAATATTTCCAAATGCAATTCAATCTCTTTTACTAAAAATAAGACCCGACAGAACTTTAATTATTGCCTAAATGGCGTTATTTTAGAATCAGTTAGCTTTGTACGCGATCTTGGTATTACGCTAGATTCTGAACTACATCTTGACATACACATAAATAATATTATTAGTAAAGCCTTCCGGATGTATGGTTTCGTAATGCGATCCTCTATCGATTTTAAAAAACCTTCTACTCTATTATTTTTATATAAAACATTAATACGCTCACAACTTGAATATGCTGTTTCAATTTGGAATCCTTTCTATGCTAAATATGCACACCACATAGAAATGGTACAGAAGAAATTTTTACGCACATTACATTAGAAATGTTTTCAGAATAGACTACCGTATGCAGAACTCTTAAGAAAGTATGATATTCTAAGCTTAGAATCCAGGCGCACATTGTTGAGCATTATGGTATTGCATGGCCTCTGCAACAATAATTATGATTGTATTGACCTTACAGGCAAACTTTGTTATATAGTACCTAGAACAGTGCGTAGGGCTGCGCGAGCACCGCGTTTGTTTCATACCGTTAAGTGCAGAACCAATGCCGGTGTGCGGGCGCCTCTACGCCGTCTTATCGAAACTTATAACACAAACTTCTCAGCTATAGATATGTTTGCTGAATCCCATCTACAATTTAAAAAAAAAGTTAATCTTGCACTGAGGGATAATTATTAAATTTCGTTTCCTTATTTATCTTTTTTTACTTTAATTAACTTATTATTTTTTCTAAATATTTCTTTATTGTTCCTTTTTTATCTTAGCTTTAAGGTTTTTTTTAAGTTTTGTTTCTTTGTTTCATTTTCGGAGCAAATAGTCCGTGTTGCTCCGTGTAGTTTTTTTTTTTTTGTACCACTATTTTTTGTTAAGCCGTGGACAGAGGTGCTGGTTATATATACGTTATTTTAATTATATCAGTATAATAAGTTTATTACTGTAATATATAACTGTTTTTTGTCCCTAATAAATAAATAAATAAACAAAAGAAATCCTCGAGACAAGAAAGAGACTACAACCAAAAATGGAAGAAGAAAGAAAGAAAGGCAACTATGCATTCACAAACTACGACAAGTTAATTATCAAACAAGGGAAACAAGGAAATGAGAAACGTAAAAGGAAACCATCAACCTCGCCAAATGTAAAAGAGCACTCTCGTAAACAACAACCGTCAGCAAAAACATATCGTTTAAATGCTTTCGACGTAATGAGGAATAGAAGTAACTCTCTGCCTTCTACTGACTTGCCAACTGATCAGAATGCATAGAATGTTGTCATCAGCCATCGGAATAAAACTTTAAACAAACAAGAACTTAAAGATAACAGAAACAAAACATTCCCCAACCCGACTTGTCCTCGTGGGGAATTAGACTGCAACCCTCCACCAAATATAGAAATCATCATCTCAGCCCATATACGTCCCACTGTTGGGCTCGGGCCTCCTCCATAATGGAAGGGTAATTGACCTACTATACCACGCTGGTCAGACGTGTTGGTATAGGGTTTTATTTCGAGTTTTCCTTCTCTCGCATAGATGTTATATGCGTTTTATATCCCTTAGTCGTCTCGTACGATCACCCACGGGTAAGATAGGGGGTGGTGAATTGTATTCTTACTCCGTCACCACACGGACAATATAGAAATAGAGTGGGATAAAAAACAAACCCTCAAAATTTGCTTTCAATGTAAGAACACTTGCATCAACAGAACGATTCCTTGAATTAACAAATGCTCTAAAAATATTAATTGGGACATTCTAGGTCTTGCAGAAATCCGAAAAATAGAGTGTACCATTGAAGAGTACAACGACCTTATTTTTTGCTATATTGGGGAATCTAAGGGGCTACACAGCGTGGGTTTTCTAATCAAGAAGAAGTATAAAAACAACATAACCAATTTTATAGGAATCTGTGAAAGAGTAGCACTTTTAAAAGTAAAATTTGACTGCTTCTCCTTATCAATAATCCAAGCATATGCACCCACGGAGAGATCAACAGAAGAAGAACTTGAAAACTTTTACAAAGACATTGAATATGCTCACTCCAAGACGGAATGTAAGGTCATAGTTATGGGAGATTTCAATGCAAAAATAGGTTGTCCAAAACCAAACTACTATCCAGTAATGGCAAAACATGGTTATAGGGTGTGTAACAAAAGAGGTGAACGTCTCATAAATTATGTTTACCACCACAGACTATCAATAATGAACTCATTCTTCAAAAAGAAAGAAAGCCGCAGATGGACATGGTTATCACCCGACAAAAGAACTAATAATGAAATTTATTTTATAACTAGCTGACCCGGCGAACTTCCTACCGCCATAATTTTTTTCGTAAATTTATTTTCCAAATTTCCGAAAATATAGTATCTAATGGAAGAAGTTAAGAAGAGTATTTTCTTCACGGTAGGCAACGATCACTTACCATCAGGTGTTCTGCTTGCTCGTTTGCCACCGTAGGCAATACAAAAAAAAAAAGAGCCATTACAGCTTTGTCGGGATAGATTCGATCGTCTTGGTCGCGGCATTGTTAATGATGATTCAAAGAGAATATAAATTACTCCTCATTGATTTCTGACAAAATTATAATTGTCAAAATTTTCAACCATTTTTTTTTTTGTGGGTGGATCGCGGTCGGCGCGCCTCCGCACCACTCCGTCCGGGGCGACAGAGGGGCTTAAGCACGCAACTACCGCGACCCACCCAAAAACCACGTCGCCTTCGTCGTTGGGCTGACCACCGTAGCAGCGTTAACTTGTCGTCAGTGGTCGGCCCGACGGAATACCCCTAATTGGGGTACCCTCCCATCAACCGACGTGCCCCCCTCGGTGAGGACGTTGGTCTTTCCTCACGCGGTCGGCCTCTCAGCGGGTGACGGACTAATCTCCGGTCACGTCACCCGCGGCCTCGGCTAGGGCGGCATGAGGCGCAGATAGTTGCGCCTACGCCGCCCCAGTCGCGGGCGCGGATCTCCTCATCGAGGCTGCGTTCCTCGCGCAGGCGACCCGCCGCCTCCTTCCGCGAGATCACTGTCTCGCAGAAGGCTGCGACCGCGTCCCAATTCCCGATGCTGTCGACCATCGCCCTAGCGATAGCCGGCAGCGTCAGGTCCGTACCGATGATTGCGACGAGTTCACAGCGCTGCACTGCCCAAGCCGCGCAGGCCTCGAGCGTATGGCGCGCCGTGTCCTTGTCGCAATCGCAGTGGTGGCAGGACGGTGTACTCTCCCTCCTAACGACCTTGTGCAGGTATTTGGCGAAGCACCCATGCCCCGTCATAACCTGCACCAGTCGGAAGGAGAGCATCCCGTGCCGCCTTTCCAACCACTGCATCAGCACCGGCCGGAAGGCCTCCACCTTAACGAGACCACACCGCCCCCCGCTCGCACCCCCGTCACCCGCCGATATAGTCCGGCGAGCATCTCCGCCTCCAGGTCCCACGGGGGAGTCCCGGCCAATAGGCACGCTGCCTCCGTCGCCACCGTGCGGTATCCGCGGATGGCCCTGACCGCCATGACCCTCTGTGGTCGCCACAGAAGGGCCCTAAGTCAACCGGTCATGGACCCCGCCCACACCGGTGCGCCGTACAGGGCCATCGACCGGATGACCCCCGCGTACAGCCGTCGGCACGCAGCGCTCGGTCCGCCCACGTTCTACATAAGCCACGATAGGGCGGACGCCGCGCCGACGAGCCGTGGAGCGAGTCTGCAGAAATGCTCCCGAAACCACCATCGCCCGTCGAGCACCAGGCCAAGTACCTCATATGGGCCCGGAGGCTGATGTCGACCGAGTGGACGGTGATCGAGACGCCGATGGGAGGGCTCATATGGCGCCCATGGAACAAGAGGGCCTCCGTCTTGTCCAGGGTGACCCTCAACCCCAGCGCCTCAATCCGCCTGACGACCTCCTCGGTACCAGAGGTCGCCAGGCTTACCGCCTCTTCTAGCGTCTCACCGCGGGCTGTGACGAGCGTGTCGTCGGCGTAACAAATCACGCCCAGCCCGGGCGGGAGGCTCCCCCTCAACGCCCAGTCGTAGCCGATGTTCCACAGGGTGGGTCCGAGGACCGACCCCTGTGGGACACCGCACGACGTTCACTGCTCGGTCGGTGCAGAGGACGCTGCGCCCCTCCAAATAGTCTGCCACTAGCCGCCTCAGGTAAACTGGCACCCCGTGATACCGGAGCGCCTCCCTGATGCAGCTGAATGGCAGACTATTGAATGCGTTGGCGATGTCTAGGGACACCACCAACAGCACTCACCCGCCGGTGACGGCCTCAGTCGCCACGGCCCTCAGGCGCAACAGAGCCGCGATCGTCGAACGACCCCTCCTAAACCCATACTGCGCGTCCGACAGATCAGGCCCCGTGCCGACGAGGTGCCGCTCGATGCGGACAGCTACCACCCTCTCCAGTAGCTTGCCCGTGTCATCAAGCAGCACGATAGGCTTGTAGGCCGAAGGCGACTCCGGAGACCGTCCCGGCTTCGGCAGGAGCACCAGCCTTCCCTCCTTCCAGCACCCAGGGAACCGTCCGGACGCTAAACATGCGTCGAACAGCCCCCTGAGGCGGGGTCCCAGGTGTTCGAGGACCAGGGCCAACACGCGGTTAGGAACACCGTCGGGCCCGGGGGCGGTAGACTTTGCGCGCATGCGCTTCACCGCCACCCCCATCTCGGGTTCCGTTATGGGCGGAACACTGTCGTCATCGGCCTCCCGGTCAGTGTCTGGCGGAGCCATGACCGGGGGCGTGTGTTCCGCCCGCCGCGGGAACAGGCGCGCCGTGTCCTTGTCGCAATCGCAGTGGTGGCAGGACGGTGTACTCTCCCTCCTAACGACCTTGTGCAGGTATTTGGCGAAGCACCCATGCCCCGTCATAACCTGCACCAGTCGGAAGGAGAGCATCCCGTGCCGCCTTTCCAACCACTGCATCAGCACCGGCCGGAAGGCCTCCACCTTAACGAGACCACACCGCCCCCCGCTCGCACCCCCGTCACCCGCCGATATAGTCCGGCGAGCATCTCCGCCTCCAGGTCCCACGGGGGAGTCCCGGCCAATAGGCACGCTGCCTCCGTCGCCACCGTGCGGTATCCGCGGATGGCCCTGACCGCCATGACCCTCTGTGGTCGCCACAGAAGGGCCCTAAGTCAACCGGTCATGGACCCCGCCCACACCGGTGCGCCGTACAGGGCCATCGACCGGATGACCCCCGCGTACAGCCGTTGGCACGCAGCGCTCGGTCCGCCCACGTTCTACATAAGCCACGATAGGGCGGACGCCGCGCCGACGAGCCGTGGAGCGAGTCTGCAGAAATGCTCCCGAAACCACCATCGCCCGTCGAGCACCAGGCCAAGTACCTCATATGGGCCCGGAGGCTGATGTCGACCGAGTGGACGGTGATCGAGACGCCGATGGGAGGGCTCATATGGCGCCCATGGAACAAGAGGGCCTCCGTCTTGTCCAGGGTGACCCTCAACCCCAGCGCCTCAATCCGCCTGACGACCTCCTCGGTACCAGAGGTCGCCAGGCTTACCGCCTCTTCTAGCGTCTCACCGCGGGCTGTGACGAGCGTGTCGTCGGCGTAACAAATCACGCCCAGCCCGGGCGGGAGGCTCCCCCTCAACGCCCAGTCGTAGCCGATGTTCCACAGGGTGGGTCCGAGGACCGACCCCTGTGGGACACCGCACGACGTTCACTGCTCGGTCGGTGCAGAGGACGCTGCGCCCCTCCAAATAGTCTGCCACTAGCCGCCTCAGGTAAACTGGCACCCCGTGATACCGGAGCGCCTCCCTGATGCAGCTGAATGGCAGACTATTGAATGCGTTGGCGATGTCTAGGGACACCACCAACAGCACTCACCCGCCGGTGACGGCCTCAGTCGCCACGGCCCTCAGGCGCAACAGAGCCGCGATCGTCGAACGACCCCTTCTAAACCCATACTGCGCGTCCGACAGATCAGGCCCCGTGCCGACGAGGTGCCGCTCGATGCGGACAGCTACCACCCTCTCCAGTAGCTTGCCCGTGTCATCAAGCAGCACGATAGGCTTGTAGGCCGAAGGCGACTCCGGAGACCGTCCCGGCTTCGGCAGGAGCACCAGCCTTCCCTCCTTCCAGCACCCAGGGAACCGTCCGGACGCTAAACATGCGTCGAACAGCCCCCTGAGGCGGGGTCCCAGGTGTTCGAGGACCAGGGCCAACACGCGGTTAGGAACACCGTCGGGCCCGGGGGCGGTAGACTTTGCGCGCATGCGCTTCACCGCCACCCCCATCTCGGGTTCCGTTATGGGCGGAACACTGTCGTCATCGGCCTCCCGGTCAGTGTCTGGCGGAGCCATGACCGGGGGCGTGTGTTCCGCCCGCCGCGGGAACAGGTCCTCGACGACCCGGGTGAGAATGCCGGGCTGGAGAGTCTCGGTGAGGGGAGGGCCCCGCGCGTGTAGCCTATTCAGCACTGCGCGATAGGGGCGTCCCCAGGGGTCACGGTCGAGACCGTCCAGCATCTCCTGCCGACTGACGTCCTTGGCGGAGCGGACGGCCAGCCTGAAGGCCGACCGCGCATTGCGGTAGCCCTCATAAAGGAGGGCCTCCCGCTCCGCGTCGCAATGGCGTGCCGGCTGCGGGTGTAGGCCCTCCGGGCGCGGATACACGCAGCCCGGAGATCCGCCAGCTCCCGGGACCACCAGTGGACCCCCCTCCTCGGGGGCAGACGCCGTACCCGGGGCATGGCCGCATCGCAGATCTGTGTCAACGCACTGCGGATGCGGCCAGCCTCGGCGTCCACCCCGTCCGACTGGTGGGCAGAGGACAGCCACGAGTATACAATGGCTGTCTCCGCCAGCTGGTCCCGTTCTAAGCGACCCACAGCCCATCGCGGGAACGCAGGATACCTATCCGCGCCGTGACCCCTGCTGGGCGTCGGGATTGCCAGGGAGACCTTCATCCGGATATACCGGTGGTCCGACAAGGTCTCAACCTCCTCTACGACGCGCCAGCTCCCCACGCGTGCGGCGACTCCGGGGCTAGCCAACGAAAGGTCCACTATCGACTCGCCCCGTTGTCGCACGCACGTATGCACCGAGCCCCTGTTCAACAAACAGAGGCCCAGTGCCGCCGCCCACTCCTCGATCGCCCGTCCTCGGTCATCCGTCCTAGGGGACCCCACGCCACGGACTTGGCGTTAAAGTCCCCCAGGACGAAGACCTGGCGCGATGCCAGTCGCCGTAACGAGGCCTCCATGATGCTGAGGGAGGCCTCGAAATCGGTCACACTCCAATTAGGGGAGAGATAAACTCCGAAGAGCGTGATCTCCCCCCAGTCCGCCGCGACGTATCCGACGCCCCTGTCCCTAAGGGTCAGAGACAACGAAGGCCACGACGTGGAGGCGACGACTGCCACGGTGCCATCGGTGCTACCCAACCAGTTAGTCCGGTCGGGCACCACGTAAGGCTCCGCGGCTACGGCTACTCCTATCAACCACTCCGCCATGGCTTACAGGAACACGTCCTGCGCACCAGCGGAATGGTTGAGATTGGCCTGGAGGAGACGAATGGATACGGGGTCCATTAACGGTCCGTATCCATCGTCACCTCCTCCGCGCTAACGGGCGATCGGGCCGCGCTCGGAGCGGGGACTGGCCCGGTCGATGGGCCGCCCCGCCCCTTTGGGGCCGATGCCGGGGGTCTGCAGTCCCCAGAGCCCATGCGGTGCTTGGCAGGTTTATTGCCCGCCGCACACGCGGGGCAGTGGGGCACCGCAGAGCACGATGCCGCCTGGTGTCCAGCTTGACCGCAACGGAAACATAGCCCGCTGCAGTCAAAGCAGTTCCTGCATGTCGGTCGGGTATGCCCGACCGCCATGCACTTATAACATCTCGCGGGCCGGGGCTCCAGCACGGTTACCCGCGCCGAACTCCAGCCCACGAGGAGCCTGCCTGAGTCGGCCAATCGCTTGACCGACTCCACTGGGCACTGCACCCAGACAGCACCGACGCCGCCCGGACCAGGGCGGATGGTGCCAATCCGGACGGGGTCCGAGGTACACCCGGTACGCGCCATAATGGCCTCCCGGATGTCCTCCACTGCCACGGAGTCGTCCAGACCCTTGATGCGCATATCTGCGCACTTGACGGGCCTGGCGATTCGGACTCCATCCTCCGGCCCGAACAGCCCCCTCAGCATCGTGGCCAAACTATCGGCCGTCTTCGCGCCCTCGGCCCCAGGGAACTCGAGTATTCGAGCCCCTGTCCAGGCCTAGCGGGTCCTCGCCTCGACGCCCCCGATGTCGGAGACGTCCAGCTCCCCCCGGGCGCGTCTTAGGACGGCCTCATAGTTCAGGCCCCTCTCAGCCGCCTCAGGCAGTACGGTGATTACCACCGCAGCCATCTTCGGCGACTTGAGGCCCCTACGCGACCTTTTCCCCTTTCCACCGGCTCCCGCCTGGGGAGCGGCGGCCACAGCGGCACTCTTGTCCGCCGCTCTCCGCTTTTGGCCGCGTGCCTTCCTGCTACGCTCAGCCACCTGCCGGCCCTGTTCAAGCCTAGCAGCAGCGCTGAGCGCAGCAGGCGCAGTCGCGGGTTCGCCGGCTGGCGCCTGCGGTGCAGTCGCTGGCGCCGGCCGCGGCCCGGCCTTAGCGGGAGCCGGCACCTTGCCGGCCTTCTTGGCCCCCTTGGGTCCCGCCGCGGCCGCAGCGTAGCTCACCACGCGGCCACCCTGACAGGGCAGCGGGGTGGCAGCTGACGCTTGCGGCCGCCTCGTCTTATCCGCGGCGAGCGGTGGTCGGAGGGGCGGCTCAGGCGGGAGCCTGGCCGCTACGGCCTCGATATGTGCATCCATCAGTAGCCCTACTCGGGCTAGGATGACGCGTATCGCCGACTCCGACACGCCATGCACCTCGTCGGATGGCGGCTCCTCCCCCTTCCGAGGTTTCCCGCGGCCACGAGCCGGCGGAGGGACCACGACGAGGGGAGGCAGCAGGGAAGCCGCGACGGGCGGAGCCGGCGCTACAGGCGCAGACGATGGGCCCGCCCTCACTGGCGCGGCCCGTTTCGGGGGCGGGGCCGGCGCCGGCAGCGCAGCCGGCACCAGACGCTTGAATTGAGACCGCAGGTCAGCCATGTCTTTGGCCAACCCGCGGTTCTCTCTCCGCACCGCCTCCAACTCCGTCTCCAGCTTGCGGTTGCGTTCCCGCAAGCCAGAGACCTCCTTGCTGAGGCGGGCGTTTGCGGCCTGAAGGACCGCCACCCCGCCTTCCTGGTCGGCTGGACCCGGCATCGCCGGTCTCGCCGCCACCGTACCTCCCCGACCCTTGCGCCCCCGGCGCGCGGTCGGAACCTTAGGGGGAGGCCTGATGGGATCGCTCCCCTCCGAGTCGGACGCGGAGCCGCCTTCCCTTTGCAGGGGGCGCTTCCTATCCCTCTCGTTCCTCCTTCCTCTCCCTTCCCGTAACACTTAGAGCCGCTGTCAGAGCCCTCGCCGCAGGATGCGGCTCAGACTCCTCGGCGGCCCCTCTATCGCCGGACGACCTATCTCCACCTCTACCGGACGACCTGCCCAGCACTCCGGACGACCCGCCTACCGTTCCGGGCAACCTGAATAGAGCTACGGACGGCCCTGCGGCGAAATCACCACCCTCGTCCCTACTCCTACGCCTTTACCATCCTCGGCGGACGGCCCTGCGACACCGCCCTCGTCCGCCGACATCTCCGACCCTGAGCCAACACGCTCCGACGGTCCTGCGGCGCTGCCGCCCTCGTCCCGCGACGGCTCTGCGGCACTGCCGCCCTCGTCGCTCGACAGCGTCATACTGGAGCTGCCTCTTCTTCCTCCGGAGGCACTCCGCTCCTCGGAGTCACTACCTCCTCCTGATTCGGACAGTCCTGCGGCCCCGCCGCCCTCGTCCCGCGACGGCCCTGCGGCTGATCCGCCCTCGTCGCTTGACAGTCCTGAGCTGCCACTCCTCTCTCTCGACGCCCCGGCGATATCGCCGTTTCCGTCCCGCGATGGCTCTGCGGTAGCTGCGGATGCACTGCTCTCGTCGCGCGCGGCCACGGTGGCATCCTTTTGTGCCCGCCGTTCCGCTTCCCGCTTTAGGCGCAATTTGCGTTGATATGCGGTTCCTACGGCGCCTTTCCTTTTCCTGTACTTCTTCTTTGGAGCCTCATGTTTCGCCGGGCTCGCGGCTGGAGCAGAAGGTGCCGCCCACCCATACGATTGGGAGCTGACTGTGCCGGAACTTGGGCGTGGCTCTTCGTCGCGCGTAAGCTTCGGCACAGCAAGGGATTCCCCGGCCTGGCCGGGACCCTCTGGTGAAGTCATACGTGATGTTACTTCGTGGTTTGGAAGTTTAAGTCCTCCTTGATTACTACTCTAACGACTGGAAGCTTTTTTTTCGCGCGCACTTCTTAACCCACCAGTCATACATCTCCTCGCCGAGTAGCCAAACTTGAGATTGGGGTAATTTTTTTATAGAGGTTTTCTTCCCCGCAGTCCGCAAAGCCCTGACCGGTCCTGACCCCCCTACTCAGGATTACGGTCTGGGCCTTCCGGGTCTGGCCGCTCGCGAGCGACTGACCCGTCACGCCCCCGGGCCGTGACGCAACCGTCCCTGGCGACGGAGTGCCATGAGACACATCCGCCCCATTAGCCCCGGGTCAACTGCTTCGACTACCGCTTCCGGGGGGGACCAGAATGGTAGCGTACGCCGACGACCTGACGGTACTGATTGGGGCAAACTCCAGGGCGGGTATTGAGGCCAACGCGGCGTCCGTCTTACAGGCCGTCGGAGAGTGGGGGGCCCGAAATAGGCTGGACTTTTCTCCGGCTAAGTCAGCTAGTATGACGCTGAGGGGGCGGCTCCAGAGGCCACCCACAATACGTCTTGGGGGGAACCCCGTTAGGAACGTCGGGTCGACTACTGTTCTGGGGGTGGTGCTGGACGCGGGTATGTCGTTCACGCAGCAAGCGCACTCGATTGGCGAGCGAGCGGCCAATTGCTTTGGCAAGGTGGCCCGCATTTCAGCGTCTTCGTGGGGTGTTCGCTACAGGGCCCTTAAGACCCTGTACCACGGGACATATGTGGCGACGATTGCGTATGCTGCGGATGTATGGTTCCATAGAGCCGGTCTCTACGCGGTTAAGAGCGCGTTGTTACGCTCGCAGAGGGCTGCACTCGTTCTGCTCACCAAGGCGTATCGCACGACCAGTACGGCTGCCCTTCCGGTCATCGGTGGGGTACTGCCGGCCGACCTGGAGGTCATCCGTGCTGGGAGAGCGGCGGCGGCACGCCAGGACGCGACTAGGCAGGAATATCGGGATAGACGGAGGGCTATATGGACGGATGTCGTTGCTCAGTGGCAGGCGCGGTGGGATCGCGAGGACAGGGGGAGGGAGACGTATCGGTTTTTCCCGGATGTGGCGGCTCGCCTCAAGGCGACTTGGGTCGAGCCGGACTATGAAACCTCCCAATTGCTGGGGGGTCATGGGTGCTTTCGCAGGCGGCTGTATGATTTAGGGCTAGGGGCTCACGCGGAATGTAGCTGCGGCGAAGGGGATGAGGACATGCACCACGTTCTGTGGACATGTCCCCTCTATGATGAGATTAGGTCGGGGATGCTCTCGGGGATACATCGCGACGGAGAAGGTCCGGTATACTACATGGATCTCGTGGCTTCGGAGGCGAACTACCGGCAGTTACGGGAATTCGCGCACGCCTGGTACAAGGCCCGCCGGCTTGAAGACCCGGTTGGCAGGATAAGCCAAGATGGCAGCCAGAGTAGCGGGTAAATGTGGCTAGCTAGTAGGAATACCGCGGACGACGAAGTCGTACCGTGTGCTGTCCGCCCTAAGATACAGGGAGAAGGACACAGGGACAAGGATGAGAGAAGTTAAATAACTTGTAGAGATTCAAGAAGCATGTGCATACTTACGCAATGAGCATGGTGTGCACATGTATCTCGATGATTCGGCCTGTATGACCACGATGTCGAAAAGGCCATGGGTGGTTGGAGGGATTTGGCCCCGGGTCAAATCCGCCGTGCGCTCTGCCTTGAGAGTCGGCACGCGGAGACCCCCCCCTCCCGCCGGAATCGTGGCTGTCCAAATGGACGTTTCCAGGGTGCACCATGTGGAGGTGCCCCGGCCTCGCACCCCAATTCAATCCCTAAGAGGGTGAAAGTGTATAGCCAAAGATACCGGGCCTAAGAATGTGAAATTTTGTATACCGATCGGTTATTTGGGGTAAGCGCGCACTAAGAAACAATTTTGGGCTGCCCCAAAAGGGTAAAACGCATATAGTCGAAGACACCCAGCCAATGATATATCATCATTATCTTGCTCTTATCCTAATTACTTTGGATCGACGCGATCTGTAGGTACTCTTCTGCCATCATAGATATATTGCAAAGATTCTAGCAACATTTTATGACCGGCTGCCTGGCGGACGACATTGTTGGTCTGACGGCATCACCAATTGCTCCAGGTCGATGTAAATCTTTGTCTTAGTAGTATTTTCCGACACCCACGAACAATGAAAGCGTGGTAATGTTTCTAGCAGCTACCAGACAGTAAGTTACAATCAAGATATTATTCCAATTTTCTATCAAAATAATAGGTTTTATTTATGCTCACATAATACGGTCCAAATTTTTTGTCTGTTTGTCTATTCGTTACAGGTAATCTTCAAAACGGCTGGACCGATATTGATTATATTTTACCATCAGGTCTACCAGGCATACATAAAGAATAACTTAGATTATATTTTATCCCGGTGTGGCTGGAGCAACCTTGAGAATTAAGTCGGTATTTGCCCGGGAACGAGAACTAACCGGGGAATGTCGACCAATTTATAAAATTCTTTCACCAATGGAAAGCTACGTATGTTATCAGCGAGTAACATAGGCAATTTTTATCTCTGATATTTCTGGGATCTAAATATTTTTTTCTCCCATGTAAATTTATACTATCAGCGAGTAACATGTGCATTTTTTATCTCGGCATTGGCATAGAAATGAGGTCTACTGCGTGAATGAAACTGCGGGTGTTTGATTGATATAATTTTTTTTTGCACCAGTGGAAAAGTACGTTATCAGAGACTAAGAAAAGGCATATTTATCATCATACTAGCAACCCGTCCTCGCTTCGCTTCGGTTTCAGTCACTTAAACCCGCGTAGTTCCTGTTCTCGTGGGAATACCGGGATAAAATGTAGCCTATGTTACTTCCTTGATAATATAGCTTTCCATTGGTGAAAGAATTTTTGAAATCGGTTCGGTGGTTTAAGCGTGAAAGCGTTACAAACAACCAAACAAGCAAACAAACATCCTTACTTTCGCATTTATAATATTAGTATGGATTTGCACGGGAGTCTGAACTACAAAGCTGGAAGTATTATGCAAATGTGAAAGTTTGTGAAGATATTTGGATGTTTGTTACACAATCACGCGTAAACTGTTGAGCAGATTTGGATGAAAATTGACACGTAGATAGAGTATTTCTTACATTAAGAAATGTAATACTTTTTATGCCGATAATATTCTTTGCAATAATAGTTCAATATGCAAGTAAATTTTTACGCGGGCGAAGCCGCGGGCAAAAGCTAGTAATTATTATAAAATCAAACTCAGGATCTAGGGTTTCTCAGTGCCAGTTTAACATATTTGTCACACATTTTTTTTGTTTTTTTTTTTTGGGTAGCTATAGACAGCGTACCAGCCGCCCGGCACCAACCGGGGTGATAGAGGAGTGGCGCGCGGCCCCATAACCCACCGTAGCACGTCGCCTTCGTCGTTGGGCCGAGCACCGATACAGAGTTCCTGGTCTTCCGTGGTCTTGGTTACATTTAACTCGGATAGAATATCAGTTCCAGTTTGATTTACTCTTGCACTATGAAAGAGTTCTGTGTTGCAGCAGTTGTAGTGCCTGAAATAATAAAAATATATACGTTTTAAAACAACTACATTTGTTATGTGACAATCTATAACAAATCTATCGTTTCTTGGAGTCCCGTAAAATGCAAACAAGAAATTATGTGCTAGTGTAGGGGGGGATGGGCTCCCCCTGGCGTGTGAATAGGTCCTCGACGATCCTAGTGAGGAGGCTGGACTGAAGAGCCCGCGCTCGGAGCCCGCGCTATAAGGGCGATCCCAGAGGTCACGCTAGAGACTGTCCAGCATCTCCTGCCGACTGACGTCTTTGGCAAGACGGACGGCCAACCTGAAGGTATACCGCCCACTGTGGAAACTCTCATATAGCTGGCCCTCCTGCTCAGGCCCGCCGCTAGCTGTTTCGCCGCCCGCGTGCAATACCGATTATGCCGCCCCTTTTTTCGGTAGGCGGTTGGATAGTCTGGGCACATCCCGCCCAATCCGTCCGTCGCGATGGATGAGCGTCATGCGACCCCATAACCTACCCTCTCCCCGTCGCCAATGGGCTGACCCCAGTGGTAACGATTCCTTGATATCCGTGGCCGGCTCGGCGGTTTACCCTGTCGGATACCATCCCACCTACAGCACTCCTTGATCGAGACCATGCTGCCTCCGACTTGCGTCTTCCACACCCGTCACTATAACTCGGCAAGCGTCTGCGCTTCCAGGTCCCACGGAGGAGTCCCGACCAACAGGCACGCTGCCTCCGTCGCAACCTGGCGGTATCCGCATATGGCCCTGACCACCATGGCACTCTGTGGACGCCACAGGATAGCCATAAGATGAACGGTCAGGGACCACACCCGCACCGGTGAACCGTACAGGGCCACTGACCAGAAGACCCCCGCGTACAGCAGTCAATACGCAGCGCTGGGTTCGCTCACGTTCGGCATCAGCCAAGAGGGGGCGGTCGCCGCGCGAAACAGCCGCGGAGCAAGTCCGCGGAAATGATCCCGAAACCACCAATGCCCGTCGAGCACCAGACCCAAGTATTTCATGTGAGCCCGGATGCTGATGTCGACGGAACTGACAGTGATCAAGACGCTGATTGGAGGATCTATACGGGGCCCGTGGTACAAGAGGGCCTACGTTTTGTCCAGAGCCATCCTCAACTACAGCGCCTCGATTCGTCTGACAATCTCCTTAGTGCTAAGAGTTGCTAGACTTGCCACTTCTTCCAGCGTCCCACCCCGGGCTATGACGATCGTGTCGTCGGGCGTAACAAATTACACCCAGCCCGGGTAGGAGGCTCTCTCTCAACGTTCAGTCTTAGCCGATGTTCTACAGTGTGTGACCGAGGACCGACCCTCTGTGGGACACCGCACGTTATGGGCGTTCGTATAACAGGGATTCGTATAATGAAGTTGAGGTGCCGACCTGACGCTGCCGACTATCGCTAGAGAGATGCTCGGCAGCGTCAGGCACTGGGAACGGTCGCCGCCTTCTGCGAGGCAGTCATCTCGTGGAAAGACGCGCGCGGGAGGAACGCCTCTACGACGACGCAATCCGCCGCCGGAGACTCGGGCGGCGCAGGCGCGAGTAGATACACCCGCAGCCTCGGGTAGCCGCCGTAGGCCGCGGGTGCCTAGCCGAGGCTGCGGGTGACTGGACCGAAGGCCGACGACCGAAGGCAAGTTACTATGCACCGGTGGTGGGTCCCACGGCGAATGCGACGTGTCACGGATGGGTCACGGGGCTGCGCGCCGCCCCTTCGTTGCCTCGAACGGAGCCGGGTGGTGGGTGCGCTGGCCATGGCCCATCCCCTGAAAAAAGGGGTCACCCTCGAGACTATCCAGCATTTCCTGCCGTTTGACGTCTTTGGCGAGACAGATGGCCAACCGCGCATTGCGATAACCTTCGTACAGCTGGCCCTCCCGCTCTGCGTTGCGATGGTGCTGCTGGCTGCGGATATAGCCTGTAGTATCTCCGGGCGCGTACGCACGCGGTCTGGAGATCTGCCAACTCTCCGAAACACCAGGGGACCAACCCGCTCAAAGGGAGACATCGCACGCGAGGCATAGCCGCATCGCAAATTTGCTTTAACGCACAGCGAATACGGCTAGCCTCAGCGTCCACCTCGTCTGCCTGGGGTGTTGAGGACACCCACGAGTGAACGATGGCTGTCTCCACCAATAGGTCCCGATCCATTCAACCCACAGCCCGCCGTGGAAACGCGGGAGTTGCGTCCGCCGTGTAACGCCTGCCGCCTTCGTCGTTGGGAGGAATGACAGCAGCCTCTAGTGCTTGTTGTTCTGACGCTCGGCTCCGCGCAGCGTGTTCTGTATTACACTGACGGCAGATTGAAGTATAATCACACAGGTTTAAATATCTACAATCATACTGAAACTATTAACAAAATAATTATCAAAAGAACTATTAACAAAATAATTGCAGTTCAATATGCCATTGTTATTGTTTATCCACCATAATGCTCTTCGAATGTGTACTACTACCCAAGTACAGGTAGGTACCTAACTTACCCACTATACCTATGCTCAGAGGGAATTGCCCTCGCTTTCAGTCCTGCTTTTCAATGGGGTGATACTTGGGGTGACACCCAGCGGGGGCGTATGGTTCAACCTGCTGACAGACAAACGTTTGGTATTGCATCTTAGATTTAACGGATGCCAATTGATAGCGGTGTTAACGCCCATCGGTCGGTTTTTTCCATGCGGTGAAATTTATTATACTTATGGTAGGGTGAATATTACGTCATGAATTACGTGATGGGTCGCTCGATATGCCGCCCCCTGGACGTTATTATACTTATGGTAGGATGAATATTATGACTTGAATTACGTGTTGAGTCGCTCGATTTGCCGCCCCCCTCCCTGTATGTGCCGCCCGCGTGCGGTGCACGCCTTGCACGCCCGCTTACGGCGGGCCTGCTCCTGCTCCGCGACGCGATGGTGCCGCCGGCTGCGGGTACAGTACACGGCCTGGATGGAGATCTACCAATTCTCGGGAGGCTGTTTGGAGGGAGACACCGCACACGGGACATGGCCGCATCGCAAATCTGCGCTAACGCATAGCGAATGCGGTCTGCTTCGGAGTCCACCCGGTCGGCCTAGGGCGTTGGGGACAGCCACGAGTGAACGATGGCTGCCTCTGTCAATGGGTCCCGATGCAGTCGACCCACACCACCACGGCAAAGCGGGCGCTGTGTCCACTATGTGACCCCTGCTGGGCTGTCGGAGGATCTGGGAGACCTCTATACTAATGTACCTGTGGTCGGATAGGGTCTCGATCTCCTCCTAGTCGCATCAGCTCGTCATGCATGCCACGACATTGGGGTTAACGAACGATAATCGACGATCCGCAGCCAATTTGCCGCTTTCGTCCCTTCTCCGGCCGTCCCGCGGCCCCTTGTCGTCGGATGGCTCTGCAGCATTGCCACCCTCGTCCGTTGCCATTTCCGAGGCCGTGTCGGTCCTGGGCTCTCCGAAGGCTCTGCGGCACCGTCGCCCTCATCCTGTGATAGCTTGGCAGTGCTACCGTCGCCGTCCTGCGACGGCTTTGCGGCAGAAATGTTGCCGCTCTCGTCGCTGGAGAGAACGATAGCAGTGCCTGCCGTACCGCCGCTCGTCTACGCGCAGCACGTTCTGTTTTACACTGACGGATGATACACTGATGATGACGGATTAACAAAATCATTGCAATTCAATTTGGCATCGTTATTGTTTATCCACCATAATGCTCTTCGAATGTGTACAAGTACCTGACCTACCTACTAAGAATTGGGAGTTACCCTAACTTGCAGTTCCAAGGGAATTGCCCTAAATTCCAGTCCTGCTTTTTAATGGGTCGATACTTGGGTTGCCACCTAGCGGAGGCGTGTGGTTCAACCTGCTGACAGACGAACGTTTGGTATTGCATGTAAGATTTAACGGTTGCCAATTGGTGGCGATGTTAACGCCAGTCGGGCGATTTTTTTTCTATGCGATGAAATTTATTATACATATAGTAGGGTGAATATTATGACATGAATTACGTGATGAGTCGCTCGATTTGCCACCCCCCTGGACGTGCCGCCCGCGTGCGGTGCACGCCTTACACGCCCGCTTACGGCAGGCCTGCACTTCACTTCCAAAGGTGAAAAGGAAAAAAAAGAATGTGTACATTTTTTTTAGATACACCTTATGTATATTAAATTATAGCTTATTCCACGTTATATTTCTTAGTCCTATTTTTATGAATAATGTCTATTTTATTATTTTTAAGTATTGTTACATTAGGTTTCATACCTTCTATAACGATATATGGGCCTTCATGCAACATAGATATATATGTATACTTCTTACTTCCTTTTTTACTAAAACTAAATCATTTTTGTCATATAAGACAGGAATCCTGGCTGGGTCGCCATGAAGTGTCGCGGGATGCGTTATTAAACTGTATGCAGTTAATGATGGTTTAATACTGGCTTTTCTATTTTAAGTACAGAGTATATATGTTATAGAATACATATGTAAGTTTACACTCACACACAGGTGCTGTGTGGTAGCGGCTTCGAATACTACCAACCCTTGCCTTGCTCGTGGGTGTCGTAAAAGACGACTAAGAGCCCTAGATTGACCCGGACCAACTCCATCTGGTACCATTTGGGTCAACGATTACAAACCCAAGGAGGGTTGACGTCAGGCATGCGGCCGGTCATAAAAGTCATTGCCGAAACTTTTTGCAATATGTCAAAACAGATCACATATTGCGTCGACCCCAAGTAATTGGGATAAGAGCAAGATGATGATGATGATGTAAGTTTACACTCGCACTTTAATGAGACCTACCGGTGCTGTTCTATCCCGCCGTCAAATCGGCGGGGGTGTCCAGACAATAGCCTACCCTAAAAAAGGTGAGCCGTCTGATACACAGTTTTTTAGCAAAACCGGATTTCGTCCAATCTTTTCAGGGTTGTCTTGAAATTTCGGCTTAATAACCAGTGCCGGTTCCTTGACTTCAGTCATCTGCCCGGCAAGTTATCATTTCAGATACCAGTCGCCATTAACGCTCTGGCAACAAACAACAGTGTTGGGCGACGCCCTAGCAACCGATTGTACGATTAGGGAAATTACTTTTGGAATATGCACTTGATAATAATAATTATCATTCTAATCGTAATGAATATAATACAATCTTATCAATGAAAGTGAAATGCGCTTATTGCACTTAATTTTATTGTGATAACTAATCTAATCTTATCTAACCTAACTATAATATTCATTTATTATTAACTAGCAACCCGCCCTCGCTTCGCTTCGGTTTCAGTCGCTTAAACCCGCGTAGTTCCTGTTCCTGTGGGAATATCGGGATAAAGTATACCCTATGTTACTCCCTGATATTATAGCTTTCCATTGGTGAAAGAATTTTTGAAATCGGTGCGGTGGTTTAAGCGTGAAAGCGTTACAAACAAACAAACAAACAAACAAACATCCTTACTTTCGCATTTATAATATTAGTATGGATTGAACACAATTCCGTGTGGTGACGGAGTAAGAATACAATTCACCACCCCCTATCTTACCCGTGGGTGATCTTACGAGACGACTAAGGGATATAAAACGCATATAACATCTATGCGAGAGAAGGAAAACTCGAAATAAAACCCTATACCAACACGTCTGACCAGCGTGGTATAGTAGGTCAATTACTCTTCCATTATGGCGCAGGCCCGAGCCCAATAATGTGACGTATATGGGCTGAGATGATGATGATGAATTGACCGCAAAAACGTAGTAGACTATTTATTTTAGTAGGTAAATACAATGTAAATAATTTTGTTTGTGTGTGTGTGTATGTGTGTGTGTGTGTGTATGTATACGTGCGTGCGTGCGTATTCGTATGTGAGTGTGTGTGTGTGTGTGTGTGCGTGGGTGTGTGCATGCGTGCATCTGTGCGTGTGTGTAACTAAGACTTCTCAGTCAGGTCACAGTTTTTTACAATATCTACACAACATCGCCCGAATGTCTCTGATTTACAGATAGTACACCAATCATTTATATACCGCAGTAGTAGCATGCCTGTGCCTGCAATTACTTAATTGCATGAAAACTTTTAATCCGCCTCTCTTTACTCGTTCCAAATACATGAGAATGGTCTTCAGCACCTCGCCATGCAAAAATGCAGTACCATATTAAACATTCTCCAAAGGCTTTATAAGTTTGGATTAGACGATTCTTGTGTCTAACCCTGCGCAAGTTTTTAAAATATATGAACCTATCAGATGATATCCGATGTTTACGCGAGTATTACGTTGCGTTTATAAGAAACGCGATAAAATCCGTAAAATGGTTTTATTTACTTTATATGTATCAGCTTTCTTAGTTTTGATGTATTATGTGATCTAGCCAGTTAAGCTGATCGTCTACTAGTACACCTAAAATTTTTGTAAATTAATATCTAAATTGCAATTCGCTCCGTGTGACTACGAATATTACCAACCTAAAGTTTCGCAAACGACTACTAAGAACCAACCTAACATTGTTGTTGGGTTTCGCAAACGACTTCTAACTTTAAGATTTACATAAGAAGATACAGATACAACATATTGCGTCGATCTCAAGTAATTAGGATAAGAGCAAGATAATGATGAAATATAGGCTGGGTGTGTTCGGCTATGTGCTTGTTTTAAGGCTTGTTGCTTATAAGGTTTACAAGGTTTATAAGGCAATAAGTTGCGAAATGAATGATTTTAAATTAGAAATAACTGAATTAAAAGCATCAAAAGTTCCTTTGGTATTTCACATTTTAACGACTAGCAATACGCCTTCGCTTCGCTTTGGTTTCAGTCGCCCTACCCCTAGATCCCTTTCCCGTAGGAATATCGGGATAAAATATAACCTTTGTTACTTCCTGATATTATAGCTTTCCATTGCTGAAAGATTTTTTTAAATCGGACCAGTCATCATCATCATCATCATTTCAGCCTATTGCCGTCCACTGCTGGACGTAGGCCTCCCTCATGTTGCGCCACAATGTGCGGTCCTGTGCACGCCATTTTAAAAAGGGGGTATTGCCGTAATCGCCACGCTTGGCAGGCGGGTTGGCGATCGCAGTATGGATGTTTTACGTTTCCCAGGAGAGAGCTGCTGCCCACTCTCATGGTGAACCCTCAGCCGATTTTTACGACTCCCACGGGCAAGTAAGGGGTGGCGACACATGTATTCTCGAACCGTCGCCACACGGTTCGGACCAGTAGTTGCTGAGATTAGCGCGTTCAAACAAACAAACTCTTAAGCTTTATGTATTAGTTTATTGGAGTCGGCCTCTCTGCGAGTTTATCTTTCTGTCTCTCGGGCGGATTAATGCCTGGTCCACACATTCGCGATTTCAGCTAGGGCGCAAGTACTCACGCCAGCGGCGAAGCGTCTCGCTGTAGAGAAATTCCTTTGAGACAGACACCGCTGCCTCGTTCTGCGAGACGACTGCGAGGCGGCGACCACGTCCCAGTTTCTGACGCTGTCGAGCATCGTCGTAGCAATGATGAGCAGCATCAGTTCGTCACCAACAATTGCAATACTGCGGTGCTGCTTTGTCTAGGCCACGCAAACCTTGAGCATGAGCTGCCCTGTGTTCTTATCGTAATCGCAGTAGTGACAGTACAGAGCCCTTTTCCCCCTCGCGACCGTTTACAGGTACTTACCAAAATAACTATGCACCGCAAGACCTGCATTGAAGACCACACGTGCCACCGTCTCAACTACTGCATCCGAATTAACGGTGAACAAAGCGCAGGCGGGTGGACCTTTGTGGGGCCCGCGGAACAGTGGAGGCTCCGATGCTATTACAATTGCTATTTCATTTTAGATAGTGAGGTAGTTAACAAATTGTCAACCTCATTTAATTTTTAATTTTTTAATTAAGTTTCTAATGGGGGGTAGGGGTAGTCCGGGCGGCAGTGTGGGGTGCAAGGCGAGTCAAAATTTCTATCAAAAATGGTCTAGCACTTATAGTTTTTGAGATACGGCGGTCAAAACAATTGTAGGTTGAACGATGTATCACATCAAAAGAAGGGGGGGGAGGGAAGTTTCTAATGGGGGGTAGGGGTAGTCCGAGCGGCAATTTGGGTGCAAGGGAGGTCAAAATTTCTATCAAAAATGGTCTAGCACTTATAGTTTTTGAGATACGGCGGTCAAAACAATTGTAGGTTGAACGATGTTTCACATCAAAATACTATCACATTTTTCTTCGTACTTCGTCTCATTTAACGGTTTTATTCCACGCACTTTTTCTTACGGCTCATTTAACGGTTTTATTCCTCCCACTTTTTCTTACGGTTTTTACTATCACATTTTTTTCAGTTCGGTCGCGCAGCAAAATCCCCATCTCCTCCAAGCCTGCCGTAAGGAACTTCGTTCCAAAAAACGAAAAAAATATAAAGAGTTATTGCATCTAAATGACGATCTACTGATCGTTGTGAAGTCGTTGCTGCCTCAAATGGCTAGTGCGAAAGCTATCCACTACCACATAAAGCGTAAAATAATAAAATGCATCATCATCACCATTTCAGCTCATATACATCCCACTGTTGGGCTCGAGCCTCCTCCACAATATGAGGGATATTGAACTTACTATATCATGCAATCGTTACTTGGATAATCATAATGAACTCTGATGGCTACGCGAGTATTACACATTGAAAATAAAACTATTTTACTGATTTAATCACATTTATTATCGCATCTAAAAAGTACCCGCTGATTTATTTCAGATTAGCAACCCGCCCTCGCTTCGCTTCGATTTCAGTCGCCTTACCCCGTGTATTTTCCGTTCCCGTGGGAATACCGGGATAAAATATAGCCTATGTTACTCCCTGATATTATAGCTTTCCATTGGTGAAAGAATTTTTGAAATCGGTTCGGTGGTTTAAACGTGAAAGCGTAACAAACAAACATCCTTACTTTCGCATTTATAACATTAGGGATATATATTTATAAGGATATATATTTATTCATATCAATATCACGATCAATTTCATTCCTTATAATAGTTAAAACGAAAGACCGACCGTTATCAAAAAACATTAAATTATACTCCATTAAAGATATTATATTACACTCGGTAGATAACATTTCAAAAGGATAACAGAAATTATGCATTAGTATTTTAACAATCTGGGCGAAAAACAAAAAGGTAATTCCCCCGCACAAACGTCACTTATCAGTATATTTTTATGATTTTAATGTAATGTTTTGTTGTATAGAATAGTGACACTACCAACTTAAGACAACCGTTAAATGCTGTTTAATTTCTTGTGACAGGCCATGGTCTGCTCATTCCCTGTTCGAACCGTCCGGAGGTAGCGGCGTACGAGACTTGCCGTATTACCGATCGCCATTTAGCTGACCACCGATATCGGTTCTGTGCGGGACGGGCCTCCAGACAAATGTGTTGTAGTCGGCTGACGTCCCGGTTGGTCGCTGGTTCGGTGGTTTATGTGGACTGTATATGTGGACTGTATCTTCGGGTTCGGTTCCCTACTGGCGGGTTTCAGTGAAGAAATAAAACGATCGATTTTGAAGTAACTTGCACATCGGACGAATATTACACCGTTGCTGCCTAGCCCCTGAATGTTAATGCTTGAAGTTCGCTATTTCTTCATACTATTTCTTCATATTGTGGTTTCAAGCTTTCATCGCGCGCCGCTAGGTGTCTTCGGTAGTCTATGCTACGATGTGTTCATTAAAACGAGGGGCTTAGGCACCTCGAGGTGTTACCGTAACGACAGCCGCGAGGCTGTTAGTGTAAACGGTTGTCGCATTCGTCCGATTTGTGCTATGATTTTATTGAATAATTAACTATAACGCTAAGACTATTACAGATATGCTTACATTCTATATATTATTCTATTTATCTAAGACACATCTATCTGTTTCAGTAGTGGCCGCGACCCTAGGTAGTAAAATAGGCTTTATACAAGCACTAAAAACTATTATTTTATACTATCAGCATTGTTTTTCTATCTTTATTACGCTATATCTCGCAAGTTATAATACCTAGGGTGTTGGTTCTTACTGCATTCGAGAGGTCCTAGCGTATATTTCAATAAAACACCAAGAATATTTATGTTTATTGCAAATTTGACACTATAAACAACAAAAATTACAACGTAACTAAGTACAATTATGCTTTTACATAAATTAAGAAAAACAAACAGTTATAGGCTATTTTAATACAATTTTTACTACAATATAACGTATAATTAATCTACTTTAATGTTCATTACTCCTATTGTTTCTTTAGCACTGTACACATTAATTCGTAATGTTTACATCTTACGAATTTCGCTATGTATTTGGAGCGCCCTGATTGGTCGATATTCGTTACGCACTCCTATCGGGCGATACACTTTGAGTTAGTTAATTTTCACGGTATTCTTATCACTATACTTTTTCTCAAAAATTCACTATTATATTACAGTTCGTTTTTTAAGCACTATCACGGTATTTTACACTTGTCGCGAACAGGTTCCTAGAAATCGGTGGCCGCCCGGGTGTCTACTTACTTGGATTGTTTTGTTAGTGACAAAAACACCTACGCAATAACTATATGCCTCGGCACCAAATTCATACCGATCAATAGATGGTATTTAAGATGCAATATGCATTTTATATTTTCTGTGTGGTGGTGGAGGAAGAATAAAATTCACCACTCCCTATCTTGCCCGTGGATGTCGTATAGGACCACTAAGGCATACAATATGCATATAACATCTATGCAAGAGAAAGAAAACTCGAAACATAATCTTATATTAACCCATCTGACTAGTGTTGCCCAAAGGCAAGACCAAGACGAGACTTGGACCAGTCTTGGTCTTGGTCTTGCAACAGCACACCTGGTCTCGTCTTGGTCTTAGTATTGTAGCAAGAGTCTCGCAAAGTCTTGCAAGTCTTGCAGTTGGAATAATGTAACAGTCATTTATCATAGCAATGAAAAATCCAACTAAATTAATCAAATATCATCCTATCCTATCTATCCATTTGCTAGCCTATAGTCCACTATTGAATATAACACTTACCACTGGGGAAAATTACTCTTCTATTCCCCTGGTGTTACATTAGACAGAGTTACTACTCCTATGACAAAGGAAGGAATTTCGACCCTGTTTTCGTAAAATGTCACCACATGGATCAGTTATTATCACATTAAATTTTATGTCATTTAACATTCCCCCTTTCCAACAAAAAGATTTTTCAATTTGATTGGCAAGCGACGGAGTTATTTAACCACTGACGACAAGTCACCCTACTCTGGTGGTCGGCCCAACAACGAGACGACGTGGGTACGGGTGCGTTATGGGCCCGCGCGCAGTCCTTTCATCGCCCCGGACGGAATGCACCGCACGTGTGATTACCATAGCGCACCCAAAAAAAAAATAATGGCTTCCTAACACTATTGCCTCGGTCCGATTTCATACAACATCCACAGGTAAGAGAGTGGTGAATTGTATTCGTACTCTGTCCCTACACGGACATTTACATAAAAGTCCGTGTAGGAACAGAGTACGAAGATTAATTGTAGGCATATTTCTATGTCCAACAGTGAACGTCGTTGGGCTAATGAATAAACGGATATTTAAATATGTATAATGGGCAAGAGCACTCTCGTGATTACCGTATTTTTGTTCTTAAGCATTTCCGAAGAGTAATTCTGAAAAGCCAACACCAACATTGGGAAGCGATTGGCCAATAGATGGATATCTCAAGACTGATTTGACTTGCCGTGTAGTGACGGAGTAAGAATACAATTCATCACCGTTTTCATCATTCATATTTTACCCGCGAGTGCGAACCCACGACTAAGGGCTATAATATATAACATCGGTGCAAGAGAAGGAAAACTTGACATGAAACCCTGTAACAACACGGCCGATCACTGTGGCGATTCCTCTCCGGCCACGGCCGACTTCCCTCCTATTATGTTGAAGACACGAGCTCCACCGTATATAAGCTGTAATAATAATAATAATAATATATTTATTCCGTGTGGTGACGGAGTAAGAATACAATTCACCACTCCCTATCTTGCCCGTGGATGTCGTACAAGACGACTATGGGATATAATAGGCACATAACATCTGTGCAAGAGAAGGAAAACTCGAAATGAAACCCTATACCAACATGTCTGACCAGCATGGTATAGTAGGTCAAATTCCCTCCCATTATGGAGGAGGCCCTAGCCCAACAGTGGGACGTGTGTGGGCTGAGATGATGATGATGATGATGATTTATTGCTCTCACAAAGTACAATGTGTTGCTACATTAGACTATTAGATATATAAAAAAAAAATGACAAGATAAATTAATTATTCCTTTATGAGAGCTGGAGTCTGTACTAGGCTCGAGGCCTGTATTACAAATCTCCAGCCCCCCTCTTAGAACCTTAAATGGAATAGTAACATAGGGTGTCTATTATTTTTGACATATATAAATGATCTTCCCAAAACCATTCCAGGCCCTGTGTATTGTTTGCTGATGACATATCTCTTCTAATTTCATGCCAAAATCCCACAGACCTTTACAGAAAATTAGATAAAATATTAAGTGGTACAATAAACTGGATGACCCAACATAATTTAGAAATAAATTTTTCTAAAACCAAATTAATAACCTTCTATCCTCCCCAGAAAGCACCACTAGATTTAAACTACACTCTTAAAGACACCAAACTAGACATAGTAAATGAATGTACCCTATTAGGATTAAATATAGACACACATCTAAATTGGAAAACACATATACACAAAATTAAAACAAAATTGTCGGGCTTTTCTTATGCTCTCTGGGAAGTAAAAAAGACCACTGATCAGCAAACTGCACTTGTTACATATTATGCTTATGCCTTTGCATGCTTAAATTATGGCATCATCCTATGGGGAAACAGTACAGATGCACCCTCACTCTTCACCATGCAAAATAAATTAATAAGAATCTTAGTTAACATAGATTACACGGACAGTTGCAGACCTCACTTTCAGACCTTAAAAATCCTTACACTGCCCTGTATGTATATTTTTGAAATATGTAAGTTTTTAAAAACACACATGGACTTTTATAAAAAAAGGGTTGATATACAATCACATTACACGCTTAGGCATAAAAATAGATTAAATCTACCCAAGTCTCGATTGAAAATGCATTCTTGTAGCCCCTATGTAATGTCCATAATAATATATAATAAATTGCCCATAACTTTAAAGAATGAAGAAACATATAATGACTTTGTAAAAAAATTAAAGGTGTTTCTACTAAGTAAAAGTTACTAGTGTCAATGATTACTTAAATGACATCATTTAATTAGGTACCTAAATAGTAGTAGTAGTAAAAACATCCACATATAGATTACTACCGTCAGCATGAGCAAATGTGATAAGTGCAATAAAAATATCACGAAAAAGACTCCAGGGCTGGAGTGCAATAGATGTGAGAAAACCGTCCATCTTGCTACGCTATGCTGCGGGCTTACTACAAAACAACTTACAGCCCTGCGTGCCGCGGACAATTTGGAATGGACATGCCAAGACTGTCGCTTGAATTCGCCAAGACGTCACTCTATCATTATACCCGACGATGATGAGGAAGAAAATAACCAAAGAATAAATCAAAATCCTACACTAATGAATACAAAGAAATTTCTGGAGGACATGTCTAAAGAAATAGAAAAAGCGATAAAAAGAGAAATGAGAGAATTCAAAGAGCACTTCGAATTCTATAGCGAAAAAATAGATGAAATAGCAGCTAACATGGTTGAGATGAAAAATATTATACGAGATCTACAGAAGAAAAACATAGAATTAAGTAATAAAAACATTAATCTAGAAACTCATATACGTGCTATGGAACAACGATTCAACGAACAAGAACAACTAAAACTATCAAAATATATCGAAATCGTTAATATACCACTACAAGAAAAAGAAAACACTCAAGAAATAATAGAGAAGATTCAAACAGCACTACAATTGCCAGAAGGTAACGCGGAGGTAGACCACTTTAAAAGACTGCCTACAAAAAATGAGCGACCTGGATCTCTATTTGTGAAGTTTCGGACAGTGAAGATGCAATTATCCTGGATAGCAGCAGCTAAAGAAACCTATATATCTGTAAAAGATGTAGTGCCTAAAATCCACCAAACAAATAAAAATAAAGAGGATGAAAGAATTTTCATCCGCGAAGCACTAACATCTCATAATAAGCACATACTATGGTCCGCTAAGCAACAGCTAAAAGATACCTACAAGTTCATTTGGTGCAAAAACGGTATTATCCGCGTTCGAAAAGATGCTGGAGGTAAAAGTTATGTATTAAGATCGGTGGACGATATAAAAAAACTTGCATCCATCTAAGTAGATAGGTACATATCACATATTGTAATATAAATAATATCTATCTCCCTTTATATGGCTCATAAAGATCTACCTTCATTTTGTGATATAGCAGAAATTAAAGATTGTGTGAATATAAATTCCTTTACTGCTAGTATAAATAATATTAAAATTAACTTGTTATGTGTGCATATCAATATTAGGTCGATAATCAAAAACTTTGCCCGAGTAGAACATTGTGTCATGTCATCACGAGCATGTATTGATATTTTAATATTAACGGAGGTTAACATTCATAATTCACTTGTGTCACTGTATAATATACATGGATATAATATGCATACGGAGTTGCGGCAATATCGTAAAGGTGGCGGTGTTATAGTTTACATTAAAAAAAAGCACAAGTTTATCCCTAAATTTATGAAAACAAAACACTTTGAATGTAGGTAAAATTGTAACCCCTTTTAAATATTCTGCAACTCTGTGTGCCGTCTATCGCCCGCCTAGAACTAGTAAGCATTTATTTGTTGAAGAACTACGCAACGTTCTTCTACCAATAAGCACAAAATATGATTTAATAATGGTTGGAGACACTAATATAGACTTAAAGACTGAATCACCTGCAAAACATAAATACATAACCATGCTACACAGTTGTGGTCTTGAATGTGGTATCTCGCAATATACTCGTATCGAATTATGTAATAACAAAATAACTAATTCTTGTATTGATCACATATATGCGAGATCACACAACCAAGACCTTTACACGAGTGCACTTGGAACCGTACTAGCGGACCACCGAGCCGTGGCTATTGCTTGCGTCACAAACACATACATACAGGCTGCTCCAAAATACAAAATAATATATAATAATAAAAAAATTAAAACATTATTAGATGATATCGATTGGAATATCCCCATTCACATGAATAATCCTCATAAGATATATACGTACATAACGGAGAAGATTAGAGAATGTTATAAAAAATCAACCCTTACTACAATATTGAAACAAAATGCAAAACGCAGTAGTAAATGGGTGAACAATAAAGTATTAAAAGCTTGCGAATACAGAGACACATTATTCACATTATGGAAAAAAGATACAAACAATATGATAAGTAGGTTAAAGTATATAAAAGCCAGAAACATAGCAAACAAAATACTCAACAATGCTAAAAATGAATATATGAAACGAGAAATTGAACTTAATAAGAGTAACCTTAAAAAATTATGGCAAATCCTAAATAAAATAACTGGCAGAATAAAGCATTCGATTGACGACTTCATACAACAAGCTTTCGAAAAATAAAATATGTCATCAAGTGATATAGCAAATAACTTTTCAAAATCCTTTCAAAACAGCGTCAAGAACATCATTCCTCATTGTGATAAGACTATTCTAGACCCTAAACTTTATACTAACTCTTTGCCTAGTTCTATTCGGTTCAACAAAGCAAATTCCAAAAGTGTCTATAAAATTATAAACAAAATGAATGGTAATAAAGCCCCGGGTGATGATGGCATACGGGGTGCTGACATAAAATATATTTCTCAAAAAATCTCTCCTGCTATTGCAGTGCTCATTAATGCAAGTGTATCAAATTCATTGTACCCACATGAATTAAAAACAGGATTAGTGCGTCCAATTTATAAAAAAGGCAGTCACCAAGATTATGAAAACTACCGACCTATCACCATACTACCAACTATAGATAAAATAATAGAAAAATATATCTCACAACAAATACACTTATTCTATAGAAATAATAATGTACTAACACCTAACCAATACGGATTTCAGTCTGGAAAGAGTACTACACAGTTATTATCTACATTTACTGATCGAATCAATGAATACCTTAATGATAAGAAACAAGTTTTAGCAGTATTTATAGACTTCAGTAAGGCTTTTGATACACTATCTCATAATTCACTTATCGATCAACTTAATTTATGTGGTATAAGAGGTCCTTTACTTGAGTGGTGCCGGGATTATATGAGTAATCGAACCTACAAAGTGAAGATAGGTGGGGGAATGAGTGAACCAATAAAGGTAATGGAGGGCACCGCTCAAGGTTCGGTGCTGGGTCCACTCCACTTCCTGACCTATGTAAATACCATGACTAGAGTCATCAAATATGGTGAAGTGTATCAGTTTGCCGATGATACATGCATCATTGTGGCTGGTAAAAATATAGAAATAGCTTTAAAAAATCTGCAGACTGACTTCACAATGCTAACCAAATGGTCACACGATTTTGGCTTAGTAATAAATAAATCAAAAACAAAGTTAATGTACATAAGCTCTAGTCATAATAGAAAATCTTGCCAGCTCCGACTAATTGCACACAATCACCGATGTCTCCACTCAAAATTTCAATCAAATTGTAATTGTGATGCGATAGATGTCGTCAGCACTCATAAGTACCTAGGATTAATAATCGATGACCGTTTTAATTGGACTAACCATATTAATCTTATCTGTGATAGACTACGCGCTGTTCTAGCAAAATTTAAATGTATCAAATATAATATCCCATATAAAATACTACTTAATCTTTATATCAGCCTAGGTGAATCTATAGTGTCATACGGTCTAAGTAGCTACGGTCGAACATTTAAATACCACCTAGATTCTATTTACCAAATTCAACTTAGAATTTTAAAAACCATTGTACCTGCGAAAGTTAAAATGCATTTTAAGAATAACTATCACGAATTGTTTAAATTCTGTAAAGTAATACCGATACATGAAAAGGTGAAGTATGTTTTGCTAACAGAAAATTATTTAAATAAAAAAGTACAAGTAGCTATTAATCATTCAATTACTACTCGTAGTGTCACAAAAGGCAAACTTATAACACCAAGCTTTAAAAATTTTTACGGGAAACGTCTTTTATGCTACACAATACCGCTGTTAATTAATCAACTACCACATACAATAAAGACAGAAATAAATGGCAATAATTATAAAAATAAATTAAAACAACATTTCATTAACACACTGATTACATAATTAAATTATATTACTACTACTAACTTAAATAAAAATCCATTATTATGCGAAACATTCTGTGTATAAACTATTAAACTACACAAGGAACATTATTTCTACTTACCCCCACATAAGAGATGTGTTATGTATTTTGTTTGCCATTTTTATGCGGGCACCATCATTTTATTATTGTAAACTATTTCTTTTTCTTCCTTCTTTCATTTAAATTTTTACTGTTTGCTTGATTAACTTCATTAGTATTCTGATGAGGTTAATCGGGTAAACAGTGAAAACTAGTAGTATTCTAAGACGAATCAAATACGCGTTTAAGCCAATATATAGGCTTCTGTCGTATTTGTAAGTTAGTTGTCAAAATAATTGTAAAACATTGTTATTAAACAAAAAAAAAAAATAATATTAATTCTAATAATAAATAACAATAATCTAATAACAATAATCAAATAATAATAATTCAATTATATTAAGTAAATTAATAATTAATTTTAATAATAACAATAATTCAAAAATAATTCTAGTAAATTAATAATTAATTCTAATAATCAAATAATAATAATTCAATTAAATTAAGTAAATTAATAATAAATTTTAATAATAATAAAAATTCTAAAATAATTCTAGTAAATTTTAAAAATAACCATAATTAAAATTTTAATAATAACAAAAATCGCATAATAATAATTCTAGTAAATATATGTATGTAAAAGTATGTATCATAAAATTAGGAAAATTCATAAAAATGTTCCTCTCTCCTACTGTTGCCGTGCCCTACAGGGTCCATAATTGTTACATGTTTTGTTGTTAAGATCTTTTATACATTATGGAGTGCAATAAAGTTTGAAATTGATATAATACCAAAATAATAATTTAAAAAAATATTAGGCTTTAAAACTAATAGATATACACTCATTTGCAAAAAAAACGGGCACCTAAGCAATGAACCATTTCAAGTGTTAATATTTCTTTGTTTGATAATTATAGGTAGTTTTATCTACACAATTTGCTAAATTAATAAGAAAATAATCGTTTTCATCAGTATTTCATAAAATTTAGATACAATTTATGGGAAATAATGCTAAACCTCGCTAGTAGTGTATATTCGCTAGTAGTGCATATGCTCATGAAGTAAAAATAAAAAAGTTTTTTTGTTTGTTTTTCTTTAATAAAGTAAAAGGAGATAAATGTTTAGTATCGAGTGTGACCCCCTCTAGCTAAAATCACAGCTTGAATTCGTCTGGGCATGCTAGCGAGTATATCCCGGATACTTGCTTGCGGAATACGTTCCCACTCCGCAGTAATCACATTCTTCAGCTCTCTGATGGTCTGCGGAGCCGGGTGTACTGATCTCACACGCCGTTTCAGAACGTCCCAGACATGCTCTATGGGATTGAGGTCGGGACTTCGAGCTGGCCAATCCAAACGACGAATGCCGACCTCTTGCACATACGCATTAACATCGCGGGATCGGTGGGCGCGAGCATTGTCGTCCATAAAAATCGAGTCTTCACCTAGAGCGGCCAATGCGGGTTGTGCATGAGAAATTAGAACTTCCGTTATGTATCGATGCCCAGTCAGTGAGCCGTTTTCAATGAAGACTAACTCTGTACGATCCATTGAATTTAATCCTGCCCAAAACATAACAGAGCCCCCACCATAAGGTGTGATTTCTTCGAAACATGCCTCTGCAAAGCGTTCTCCTTGTCTTCTTAGCACTCGCCGACGTCGATCTTCACCGAACAGAGATATCCTGGCTTCATCAGAGAACAAAACCCTATTCCAATCGTCTTGAGTCCATGATTCACAATTTCTAGCGAACCTAAGCCTGTGAACTCTGTGCTCACGGAGTAATTTGGGGCCGCGGGCCGGGCGGTGACTGCGTATATTGGCAGCGAGAAGCCTCCTCCTGACCGTCCATAGACTAATATGCACATTTCTTACTTCTTGGAGGTTGTTCTTAAGATCCACATACGAAGATTTGCGATTTCTCAATGCGCGACTCACAAGAAAACGATCATCCCGTGGTTGGGTACATGGTTTTCTTCCAGAACCAGGCCTTCTCTCGACGGAACCAGTCTCCTGATATCGCTGCCAGGTCCTTTGGACTGTCGAGCGACTAACATTTAGCCTCCTAGCCACGAAACATTGGCTGCAACCCTCTTCAAGCAGCGCGATAATTTTGGTAGCTTTTACCACTTTATCTACCATTTTTGATACAGCCAAACAGCATTAAATAAAGCTTTGACAGTCAAGGATATGAAATTAATCGATAAAAATTGAATAAAAGTTATGAAAGTCGATGTTAACTTCTGGAACTTCGCGCCAAAAATGTAGGATAAAAAGAGGTTTTCTGTAAAAATGAACATCAAATGAAAAATTGAATTTAGAACGTACTTTTTTAAATACCACAGCATTTTTAAAACCGGCCAGTAACGTGTACAAACGATTGAAACCTTTTTGGTATTGTATCTTTTTAAATATGAATGAAAATCAAAACCGCCCGTTTTTTTTGCAAATGAGTTTATATTTTCAGTTATGTTGTGGGTATTTATTTTTAATTGTGTTGTGCATGCGAGCAAGTGGGTATTTCGCGATAAATAGGTGCATGTATGTGTAGTGCAGGCGTGAACAGTGTGTGCGTGAACAGTGTGTGCGTGAACAGTGTGTGCGTGAACAGTGTGTGCGTGAACAGTGTGTGCGTGAACAGTGTGTGCGTGAACAGTGTGTGCGTGAACAGTGTGTGCGTGAACAGTGTGTGCGTGAACAGTGTGTGCGTGAACAGTGTGTGCGTGAACAGTGTGTGCGTGAACAGTGTGTGCGTGAACAGTGTGTGCGTGAACAGTGTGTGCGTGGATCGAGTGAGCGTGTCCTAGTAGTGAGTGATTGCGGTCTTCTGATTGTGATTATATTATTACTTTAATAAAATTTTCTGTTTCTTCATAGTTCCACTGGAACAACCAGTTCGTAATAATCTTTGTGCATTCGCGCTTACTATTTGAATATATATAAATGATTTTATTGATTTTATTATATAGAAAGCTACTTAAAAAGTAATAATTACGTTGAGCAAGGCTAGTGGTGACTGATACAGGGGGATAAATGGCATGTTTTCGCCTAATATTTACATCTTTGAGAGGGTTGAAGTATGTTTGCTCATGAGTAGTTATAATTACATTACGAATGAAGAAAGCCCGAACAGATAGAACAACACATCTATTATAAAGCTCAGAGGTGGGAAAGCGGTAAGGAAGTTTCCATCCAACCTTTAGTAGTGCTCTTTGCGCTCGTTCTAATTTTAGAAAACGTATTTTGGTGCATCCTCCCCATGCAACTATGCAGTATTGGGTATAGGGATTGGCATAGGGCCAGGTAGACTGTACGGATCACTTTCTCGTTTTCAATATGACGAAGCTTAAAAAAAACATACATCATTTGCCGTAATCTAGTAGTGAGAGTATCAATGTGAGGATGATATGACAAAACATTATCAATGTGAATCCCTAGGTATTTGGTGCAGTTCGACCATTTAAGTACAGGACAATTACACGTCACATTAGTTAATGTAGGACACGAGTGTACGGTTAAATATTTCAAGGAAGGCGGGCAGCTACCAACAGTTGATGACGAAAAGGTAATGTACGTCGTTTTATCAACATTTAAGGTTAACAGGTTCGAGGTTAACCAGTTATTTACAACATTAAACCATGCTGAGCGTGCTCAAGGACTGACTCCCAAGAGTTACTATGGAATAGCAAAGCAGTATCGTCAGCATAGGCAAAGATTGTACCATAGGGAAGTTGAATGGTGATTTGGTATCGATAATGGTAATGGTGATTTGAATTAAATGCAAGATGCCGGTCTTGGTCTTGGTCTCGGTCTCGCATTTCTCGCAAGACCAAGACCAAGACCGCAAGACTAAGACTTTTTTGAGCAACACTATATCTGACGGGCGCACTATAGTAGGTTAATTTCCCTTATTGTGGAGGAGATTCGAGCGCAACAATGGGACGTAAATGAGCTGACATGATTCCACGCGAATTTGAATTACGTGGGTGGAAGTAATATGTATTATAAATATGAGAGTTTGTAAAGGTGCTTAGATGTTTGTTACTCAATCATGCGTAAACTGTTTACCAGATATGGATGAAAATTGGCAAATAGATTGAGCATTTCTATGGCTAACACATAGAAAACTTTTCATCCCGATAATATTTTTCCTAGGAATAATAGCTTAACTTTGGGAAAGATAATTTTCACGCGGATGAAGCCGCGAGTAAAAGCTTGTAATATTATAAATGCGAACGTTTGTTTGTTTGTTATGCTTTCACGCTTAAGCCATTGAACCGATTTTAAAAATTGTTTCACCAATGGATAACTACGCGACTTAATCGTCGTATTTTTTTTCTTATACTGTGGTAGAGGCTCGAGCCCAACAGCGGGACATACTTGTGTCGATGAAGAATTTTAAAGTATTGAACTAGTGGTGCCATGTACCTTAGCAGCAGGGCGTACAGACGTCAGAGTTTATTGCAGGCTCTCGGAGCTACGCGTCGTTTACCTCAAGTAACTTCTCCTTTGCGATTAATTCCGCTGATTGCGATTTCTCTCATAAACTTCAGGCAAGTTCTTGCCTTCTTGAATTCTTTTCGTTATCTTCTTCTTGAATTCTTTAATTTTTTTCTAAGTTCCCTCCCATATAAGGTGTCATCTCTTTTACTGTAACGCATATCTTTGCTTAAATCTTGGAATATTTCGTTATCAACATTGACCATTTGACGTGAACGTATCTGTTTATAGTGGACATCAGACAGTAATTCGCAGCCTTCTCTCAAACTTTGACTGCACAGATGGCGTAGTGGTTAAGACATGCATATTCATGCCGCGTCGAGCATCATCCTGGTGATGGTCGGCAGCGTCAGGAAGAAGGTGGTGGAGCGCGCGCGGGAGGAACGCCACCACGACGATACGAATCGTGTGCCGTGGGTGACTGTATCGGAGAGTTAGTCCGTAACCCCCCGAGAGGCCGACCGCGCGACGAAGACTGACGTCCTCGAGGGCGCCCCTTCGGTCGAGGAAAGGGTACTCCACAGGGGTATTCCGTCAGGCCAACCACTGTCGACAAGTCACCTTGCACCAATGGTCGGCCCAGCGACGAAGGCGACGTGCCACGGGTGGGTTACGGGGCCGCGCGGTGTGTCGCCTCAGATGAAACTGGGCGACAGATGCGCTGACCGTAGCCTAACCCCAAAACAAAATGGAGTAAATTTGTTCCACCTTAAATGAATCATCATCATCTTGCTCTTATCCCAATTACTTGGGGTCGACGCAATATGTCATCTGTTTTGACATATTGCAAAAAGTTTTGGCAATGACTTTTATGACCGGCCGCCTGCCTGACGTCAACCCTCCTTGGGAATGTAATCGTTGACCCAAATGATACCAGATGGAGTTGGTCCGGGTCAATCTAGGGCTCTTAGTCGTCTTTTACGACACCCACGAGAAAAGCAAGGGTTGGTAGTATTCGAAGCCGCTACCACACAGCACTCCACCTTAAATGAATGAACATTGAAAATTAAAAATTGAAACTAATGACGAATAACTATAATATATATATATATAATAATAGAATAATATATATATATATATAATATATATATAATAATAGAATATAATAACTAATGATTGGAGTGGTAGGACCAAACTGTCGACAGTTATCTGTCTAGAGCCGCGGGCCGGTCCGTCCGGGGTAGTACCACACTGAGCAGAAAATCGACGTCTGAGTAGCAGCAATTTGTTACTGCGCTTCGTTCGGTGAGCGAGAGAGCCGAAAGCCCAACTTTCTGAGGGTGTTTGCGTGTGGAGGGTTTTGATGGTGCCTTTAGTATCACCGAGCCTCAATGCACGCATTCACACTCCCTTCACTTTTTTCGCGGTAGGCAGCGGCCTTGTAAAGGTCCATGAGCGGCAGCAACACTTATCATCAGGTGTACTGTTTGCTCGTTTGCTACTGCTTGCAATAAAAAAAAAAAAGAATAACATGTTTATTTGGATAAAGATGTTTATAAAAACATCTTTGCAAATAATGCATTTTTTAGGAAAAAAAATTATTACCATAAAAATATTATAGTGAGTTAACCTTAAAATATAGACATATGCTGTCGCAGACTTTTATGTACAATTTTTAAAGGGGAACAAATGCATCATACGTTCACACAAAAAATATTTTTGCGCAAAGTACGCAAATGAAGCTTTGCTTGCTGAAGTGAAATAGGTATGCCTGCTACGACTGATATAGGTATGCCTGCTACGACTGATATAGGTATGCTTGCTACGACTGATATAGGTATGCTTGCTACGACTGATATAGGTATGCCTGCTACGACATATATAGGTATGCCTGCTACGACTGATATAGGTATGCCTGCTACGACTGATATAGGTATGCCTGCTACGACTGATATAGGTATGCTTGCTACGCCTGATATAGGTATGCCTGCTACGACATATATAGGTATGCCTGCTACGACTGATATAGGTATGCTTGCTACGACTGATATAGGTATGCTTGCTACGACTGATATAGGTATGCTTGCTACGACTGATATAGGTATGCGTGCTACGACTGATATAGGTATGCCTGCTACGACTGATATAGGTATGCCTGCTACATCTGATATAGGTATGCCTGCTACGACTGATATAGGTATGCCTGCTACGACTGATATAGGTATGCCTGCTACATCTGATACAGGTATACCTGCTACGACTGATATAGGTATGCCTGCTACGACTGATATAGGTATGCTTGCTACGACTGATATAGGTATGCTTGCTACGACTGATATAGGTATACCTGCTACGACTGATATAGGTATGCCTGCTACGACTGATATAGGTATACCTGCTACGACTGATATAGGTATGCCTGCTACGACTGATATAGGTATGCGTGCTACGACTGATATAGGTATGCCTGCTACGACTGATATAGGTATGCCTGCTACATCTGATATAGGTATGCCTGCTACGACTGATATAGGTATGCTTGCTATGACTGATATAGGTATGCTTGCTACGACTGATATAGGTATGCCTGCTACGACTGATATAGGTATGCTTGCTACGACTGATATAGGTATGCCTGCTACATCTGATATAGGTATGCCTGCTACGACTGATATAGGTATGCCTGCTACGACTGATATAGGTATGCCTGCTACATCTGATATAGGTATACCTGCTACGACTGATATAGGTATGCCTGCTACGACTGATATAGGTATGCCTGCTACGACTGATATAGGTATGCCTGCTACGACTGATATAGGTATGCTTGCTACGACTGATATAGGTATGCTTGCTACGACTGATATAGGTATACCTGCTACGACTGATATAGGTATGCCTGCTACGACTGATATAGGTATGCCTGCTACATCTGATATAGGTATACCTGCTACGACTGATATAGGTATGCCTGCTACGACTGATATAGGTATGCGTGCTACGACTGATATAGGTATGCCTGCTACGACTGATATAGGTATGCCTGCTACATCTGATATAGGTATGCCTGCTACGACTGATATAGGTATGCTTGCTATGACTGATATAGGTATGCTTGCTACGACTGATATAGGTATGCTTGCTACGACTGATATAGGTATACCTTCTACGACTGATATAGGTATACCTGCTACGACTGATATAGGTATGCCTGCTACGACTGATATAGGTATGCGTGCTACGACTGATATAGGTATGCCTGCTACGACTGATATAGGTATGCCTGCTACATCTGATATAGGTATGCTTGCTACGACTGATATAGGTATGCCTGCTACGACTGATATAGGTATGCCTGCTACGACTGATATAGGTATGCCTGCTACGACTGATATAGGTATGCTTGCTACGACTGGTATAGGTATGCCTGCTACGACTGATAGGTATGCCTGCTACGACTGGTATAGGTATGCCTGCTACGACTGATATAGGTATGCCTGCTACGACTGGTATAGGTATGCGTGCTACGACTGATATAGGTATGCCTGCTACGACTGATATAGGTATGCCTGCTACATCTGATATAGGTATGCTTGCTACGACTGATATAGGTATGCTTGCTACGACTGATATAGGTATGCCTGCTACGACTGATATAGGTATGCCTGCTACGACTGATAGGTATGCCTGCTACGACTGGTATAGGTATGCCTGCTACGACTGATATAGGTATGCCTGCTACGACTGGTATAGGTATGCGTGCTACGACTGATATAGATATGCCTGCTACGACTGATATAGGTATGCCTGCTACATATGATATAGGTATGCTTGCTACGACTGATATAGGTATGCTTGCTACGACTGATATAGGTATGCCTGCTACGACTGATATAGGTATGCCTGCTACGAATGATATAGGTATGCTTGCTACGACTGATATAGGTATGCTTGCTACGACTGGTATAGGTATGCCTGCTACGACTGATATAGGTATGCCTGCTACGACTGGTATAGGTATGCCTGCTACGACTGATATAGGTATGCCTGCTACGACTGATATAGGTATGCTTGCTACGACTGATATAGGTATGCCTGCTATGACTGATATAGGTATGCTTGCTACGACTGATATAGGTATGCCTGCTACGACTGATATAGGTATGCCTGCTACGACTGGTATAGGTATGCCTGCTACGATTGACATAGGTATGTCTGCTACGTCTGATATAGGTATGCTTGCAATGACTGATATCTGATATCATTCGTAGCAAGCATACATGGGTATGCTTGCTACGACTGATATAGGTATGCGTGCTATGACTGATATAGATGTGATTGCTATGACTGACGTAGGTAGGACTACTTAAAATACGATACGAGAGATATTACTTAGATTCCTTCGACGCCCGGGCAACTAACTGTGGCATCCGGGGGCCACCGTAATTGGATGGGAAGGATCTCATCCAATTATGGTGGCCTGTAGTAGGCCTTACTGTCATGACCCTATGCAGATAACACAGGAGGGTCCTGTTGCAAGCGGTAAGGGTCTCCGATTAGATAATCTCAATTTGAACGTGCTCTGTGCGAGGCACAACGGAGAAGGTCAATGTTTCCTTTTTTTATCAAGTACCTGGCACTTTTGAACATACATACAATTTTATGATTGAATTATGTAGTTAATTAAATGATATTTATGTACATCCATAACTCCACATCCATAACTGGATAAGTGTAACTAGCAGTATTTTTGTTTTTTAATGTAAATAAAAAACACTGGCCGAGGCACAACAAATGCCTCTAAATAACTTAGAAAAGAATACAGACCAAATCTTGTATCTCTCTCGAGTGTCAATAATCTTTCACAAAGTTTACTTGATAATAAGTGTGTGAACATATCGTTGAATGAAACAATGTAAATGAGAAAATATTTTATTTTGTAAGTCGTATTAACTTAGAATACAGCGAAAGTAATAAACATTAGCTCTTTGAAAATGATTTTTATGATGCAGTAGACACATACTCATCAACCTCCTCTATCTTACAGCTACGCTATACACAGACAGTAGAAACTCGATTAACCTAATTGTTGCCGTTAGGCATTTGGATAATCGAATGTATGAATAATCTCCTTTGAATATGTGCATATGTAGTATGTATTTAATTTTATGCATTTATTAAAAGACGAATACATATTCCACGTGACATGCGTGTTCGGAGTAACAATTACTAACTAACACAATAACGAAACGTGTGACGCAGCGATCCCGCAGGGCGCGGGCGGAATATGCCATTTCAGATACGTTCATGCTTGGATAAATTCGATTTGTATTGTATACATAGGTCGCGTCGGTAGTCCGGATAACCGTGAATCCGTATAATTGAGGGCCGAATAATCGAGTTTCTACTGTACATGCGTCCCGTTGCTGTGCTCAAGCCTCCACCACAATGGGAGGGAAATCAACTTTCCTATACCACGCTGGTCAGACAGGTTGCTATATGGAGTCGATTCTGTGTCGAATATTTGATATGAAAATACCCACTACCATAAAAGCTAGAAATAATTAAATAGATAATACATCCAAAATAGTACCTACTACTACATATATTATATTCTATGGGAAAGCTTATCAAATAAAAATTGGTAGTCACTCGTTCGCCGTTATCATCGGTAAGTCAACATTTTCGCTGTTCTGTAAAAGAAAACATCACGTTAACGCATGAAAATAGAAATGTCTCTGAGTATCATATTTGAACGAATGTCCCTCGTACTTCTGATTTCCGCCCTTTTGGCTTACCCCCAAAGCATCCCAAGCTATTCCACAATATTCATTACCTTATTCTGTTAATGAATGATGAACATGGACAAGACGAAAGTCATGTCAAATACCCATGTCATTCCTGTACCGGTTGGCAATGCGATTCTCGAAGTTCTCGATCACTATGTTTACCTAGGACAAACAGACCAGTTAGGTAGATCCAATTTCGAGAAAGAGATCAGCCGACGAATCCAACTCGGTTGGGCAGCGTTCGGGAAACTTAAGAGGATCTTCTCGTCCAACATACCTCAGTGTCTGAAAACACAGGTCTACGGCCAGTGTGTGTTACCAGTGATGACTTACGGCACGGAAAAGTGGTCCCTAAATGTAGGCCTCATATCAAGGCTCAAAGTCGCTCAGCGTGCTATGGAACGGGCTATGCTCGGGATTTCTCTTCGAGATAGAATCCGGAATACGGAAACCCGCAGAAGAACGGGTGTAACCGACATAGCACGAAGAATTAGCACGCTGAAGTGGCAATGGGCAGGCCACATCGCTCGACGAACCGACAACCGCTGGGGAAGAAAGGTTCTCGAGTGGCGACCACGTATCGGACGACGCAGTGTAGGACGCCCCCCCACTAGGTGGACCGACGACCTAGTGAAATCTGCTGGGCACCGTTGAATGAAGGCGGCACAGGACCGCACATTGTGGCGCATCACGAGGGAGGCCTACGTCCAGCAGTGCACGGCAATAGGCTGAAATGATGAATGAATGATGATGATATTCTGTTAAGATTAGATTTCTATGCATTGATTTGGCGCCTAGACACATCACCTCACACTGATACTTTTTATCTATTAAGATAGGTATTACCTGTATGGCGACGGGTTAAGAATGCAATTGTTGCCACCCCTTATTTGCCCGTGGGAGTCGTAAAAATCCGCTGAGGGTTCACCAGGAGAGTGGGCAGCAGCTCTCTCCTGGATAAATATATAAGATCTTACTGCGATCGCCAATCCGCCTGCCAAGCGTAGCGATTGCGGTATTATCACCTTATGATGATGATCAACAAAGCAATGGCCCCTCGTTACGGCAACTCCGGTACCCTACGGGCTCATTTTGAGGCGTGACCGGTAGCGGTGGGGTGGCGGAGTGCAAAGAATCTCCGGCAGCGATCCGGCTACCAATTTTACTGACTTATCACAAAGCCAAAACTACTGAAACCAGAAACATGAAATTTTGACATTAGTTTCTTTGCATGACGTAGAAACCCATTAAGAAAGGGTTTTGGGTTTTTTGAAGTTCAAAAGTTCCCCCTAAGGGGTAAACCACAGTAACATAGTTTGTATAAGGAGAAAAAAAATCTACATCGATCGTCTTCAAATTCTCCGAAAATACTCATTAATAAAAATAAATAAACACGTGTTTACGTGTTTCAACATTTTTTAATTTTCACCCTCTAAGGGTGCAATCTACACTAATATTATAAAGAGGAAACGTTCCTTACGAATAAACTCAAAAACTCCTGGACGAATTTCGATAATTCTGTCACCCTTATAATATTATAGTATCCCTGAGTATCATAGGCTCTATTTTATCTCAGTATACCCACGGGAACTGCGCGTATAAAGCGACTGGAACCGAAGCGAGGGCGGGTTGCTTGTGTTTAATAATTCTTAGACTAATAATGCTAAATTGATCTGATTCAGTGTTTGCAGTCGTAGAGAACTTAATTATAATTATCATTAACCTATTGTCATTCTTATTCCTCACTGCAAGGTGATTTTGACTCCCAGGATAGCGTGCTGTCCTTCGTTCTATTGATGATGCCTCAGCCTCAGTTTTGTGGCTCCCACAGGAAAGTAAGGGGGGTGGTGTCCGAATGTATTCTTAACCCATCACTACACGGGCTAGTTATTAAATTATACCTATTTTGCTTTGTTTCAACTAATAACGCGTGTAGTGACGTAGTAAGGATGCATTTCACCGCTACCGTGAAAGGGATTGAAGCGGTATAATATGGCCATGCTGACTAAAGGATCTACTTGCGGTAGCTGCGTGGAGTGGGTCTCCCCTTCCCTCTATAGTGGATGAGGTGAGTGATGGCTACTCTAGAAGTTAACTCGTGATCGGGTGCTGCTTGTGGGAACTTGGCCAGCCATATCCATTTGAATTATATTACGTATCTTGTGGTTTGAACGGTATTACACTGGAGGTTAGTACTTACAAGACATGTTATACACAATTTTATATCTAGTGAGAAAAAAATTAAAAACTATAGACAAGCCCGCTGAGTTTCTTCTCAATGGCGGTCACGTTCTGATCTGGTGGTAGTTTATTTTTCACATTTGATTTAATATTATAAACTTGACAATATCCATGCCCTCTCGGGGTTTATGCGTATATATGCAGATACCAGATCTATTTAATAGAAGCAAAATTCGAAACCAAAATCTATGCCAAACTGTACCAGTATCGCATAGTGGATCAATTCCCCTCCCATTCTAGAGGAGGTATGAACTCAATATAAGGATGTATATGGTCTGATAAGAATTTTAAGATATTCAATTAGTACTATTTACCTTAGCAGTAGAATGTACAGATGTCAGACGCGCTGTTTATAATCACTGTCGGCTCGAGTAATTTATCCTTTTCGACTCATTTGGCTGATAGTCATTTCTCCTATACACTTCGGGATGCCTGAGGCTTTCATCTTCTCGATATTTGAAATTGCCTTTTCCCTCAAAGTCCACCCCAAATAATGTTTCATCTCTAACGCAATTCAGCATAATGTTTTTAAACTCTCTAAACGAATCGCTTTCGCTAATGGTTTTTTGACGGGAACGGGACAGTTTCCAGTGGACATCGAGTAGTATTCCACATCCAGCGCTAAGAATTTTAATAAGATCTACATTTTTTTCATCTACATTGTCGTATATAAGCATATTCAAAGCATTGGCGATAGCCGATATTCCTATGCCTAATTGCTCTTGCTTATATTCTAGCCATTCATCTCGCTTAACCGTCTGATATGCCTTCGTAACCTTTACCAGGCAACTGTTCAACTTAGGTGCTCGAAGAAAAGTACAATTACTTGGTATCGAATATTCATTTAACAAATCTTTTAAAGCTTTTCTATTCTCGCCTTTCCTTAAAATGTCATTCCATTGTTTAGCTATCGAGTAGTGCATTTCATAGCCAGAAGTAGGAGTATCTTCTGTTCGAATTCCTAGGGCATTTAATACTACGGGGCTTAATTCCGTCGATTTAAAAGTGTTAGGAGTCTCGGAGCTCGATGATTTGTTTTTATCACTTTTCATTATAGTTTGTGATTGCGATTTGCTTGCATCATTAGCGGCGCTCGTAGGAGCTTTTTGTGAAAGTTTTTTCACCTGAGGTGATGGGTCCACCGTCGACGACCTTCCAGCTGCAAAATATGTGATAATATTGGGTAGGTTTCAATTTCTTTTAAGTTTTGTAAAATATCTTCTTAATGTCTACCTACAGTATAATTCGTTTCATAAAACACTCCTAATCAGCCCATCGACGTTCATTGCTGAAACTAAAACTTACCCAAAACACTTTAAGACGATCGTATGAAAAAATGTATAACATTGTATTACTCTAATCTCTGTGATAATTATAAATAAATGTAATACTGTAAATTAATTTTAACTCTTTAACAGTTACAGTTTTTTAATGTATAAGTTTTAATTTCACTCAGCTTTCCATTTCAGTTATTTTAGAGTACATGATAGATCTTATAACGTGCAGACAAACACGCAATGGTCAACCCGGTAGTTTACCCTATAGGGCACGGCAACAATAACATCATAAATATAAAATCTTGTATTGCTTTAAATATATATTTTACTAACTGAAAAACCAAGTTGATGGTACAATTTTTCGACTGAGAATCCAATTTGCGACGCTGGGTACACAAGATCAATGGTTCGATCACTTTGCAAACTGCGCAATGAACATTAAATGAATAAACATGATATCACTATTACTTACGATGTTTTGTATCACTGTCATCTGATTGAGTTTCATTTATCTCCACTAAGCGTTTTAATTTTCTTTTAGTTTCTTCTATTTCATCGATAAGTCTTCGTTTAGACATAATGACAAAACTATTATCATCAAATTTCAAAGTAGCCGCGTGCGGTTTATGTCCAGTACGAAATTATATTAATGTCAGTCTGAATATCGGTGTATGGGTGGCGAGTGATAGGACTCCGTAAATGTTTGATAACGATGATTATCGAAAGCGTAATGAGTAAGAGCGATTGGATGTATTTTTTTCATGTTATATCAATTATTAACACACACTTATATCTAATATATAAAATTCTCGTGTCACAATGTTCGTTCCCATACTCCTCCGAAACGGCTTGACCGATTTTCATGAAATTTTTTATGCATATTCAGTAAGTCTGAGAATCGGCTACTATCTATTTTTCAAACCCCTAAGTGATAAGGGGTGTCCACCCCAATTTTTTTTTTTTAATTTTATGATTTTTTTATTGTGACATTAAAAAATACATACAACCCTAAATTTTCACTTTTCTATCACCAACCCCTGCTTTTTAATAGTAATAATATCATCATTTTTTATCCCGCTCGATAACTTCAATTATTATCACTTGGTAGGTTATCCCCTCCGTGTGTCTACCGGTGTCACTTCTCACTCAATAAACAGCACGGAGTAGGGATGACAACGAAGATGGTCTCCTATTTCTCTCAAACAATAAGCCTTCTCTTACTCCCTCTACAGTTTTCGCGAAGCCACCATTATAAATGGCAACTTTCGAGGTGAAAATATATTAATATCACGAATACCATAGATGTGCCGACTCAATTTCCGATTAGATTGGCATTTACAACGACTATTAATAAATCCCAAACAATGTCTGTTTGTGCCTTACATTTGAGCACACCATGTTTTTCACACGGACAATTATGCCGTTGCATGCTCTCGAGTAAACTATCAAGTTTGTAGGTATTAGCTGAAGACGGGCTAACAAAAAAGTGAGCCGTCGCTTAAGACGCCTGGCAGATGTGAAACATCGAAATCATTTTGTACAAGTATATATGCATAAAATAACATATTACGACAGAAACTAATGTCATAATGTATAAATAAAATACGATTTTGCCAGAAAATGATGATTTTTATTTAATAAACATTTATTTTTAATATTAAATACAAGAATTGAGTATCTGAAATACCTATTTCAAATTGTGACAGTCAGTTAGTGAATTCTGTAATAATATAATATATGCATTAAAGAACAAATTAAGACGGGCACTAATATGGCATAAAGTATTAAAAAAAAATACAATTTTTTTTTTATTCAATAAGTATTTATTTTCATTAGGTATCTGTTTAGGTTAATAATTTAGTTGGTGCTCACCTAGATGGGGTTATACAAAATTCTAAAACAGGTTATTGTGCCGTTACACAAATGTACATACCATGGTAATATTTGTTATTATAATAATTATATAATATTTATTTTGGTATCAAAGGGTGGCATTAACGCCACGCTAACGATCAGGCCCCCCTCGCCTATAGATGATTCACATAAAAAAAAATAATGATATTATTTCACTTATACAGTTGTATATGAGAGATTATTTACGTATACTCGCAGATGTTCTGTAATTTTTATTTAAAACCGATAAAAATAAACTACCATTGATTCTGGCTGGGGATTGCAATGTTAATTTTGCAAAAATGATCAATACCATTAATTACGTTCCTCCAAGAATTTCAATTGGCAATTAATAAAAATAATTCAAGAGAATGTACAGTCCGACGTATACTAAGTGTAGTTTTTTGCAAAAAGTTATTTGCGCTGTCTTCTTTAGCGCGTAGTACATATATCTCAATGTCTGTAACATACTTCAGTTGTCATCCAATTGCCACAGTTATACCGTCAAAGGCAACATCGTATATAACTATTACCAAGGCCTGATGAAAATAATTCTTGTCGCGATTTTAAAATAATTTTTGATTTAAAAATACTTGTATATACATATAGGATATATAGAAAATAAATATAAAATGAAATTTTATTAATACCACATTTATTTATGACGGTATTACTGTGACAATTGGTCGATGATAACTGAAGTATGTTACAAAGTTATTAGATGTAACATTATTAAGATATCTACAAAATACAGCATCTATTGTTGTTCCATATCTTGTAGTAGGGGAAGTACGTACATAATGACATATACGGACAAAACGACATAGACATCATAATTCGAAATTGGCGGTCTCAAGCGTGCAACTGCCTATCACATCACGTGACCCGCGTGGCTTTTGTCAACCTGTCAGAATGTGAATGCGCTCCTCTCTTTCTTGCGGGCGTCGTGATTGATTACGTGTGTGAATACGTAACGAATTTTTTTTGTTTGTAAAAGTTTTTATCGTAAATGGTAAGTTTTTCAATATTTATCTTATTTGTGTAGTATTTATTCTAATCTCCACTAATTTGCTGTTATATAGTTCCATCTTTTTAGAAACAAAATATACTTTTAGTATTTATTTTACATTTTTATTTTTTTATACTGTATTAAGGACAAAACGACATACACGAGCAACGGACATTATGACATAGATATGTTATTTTGTCCATAAGAATATAGACAAGAAACTTCTTATAATTAGTCGTTAATTTTCTTTACAGATATTCTAATATGCCGCGTCATTATCAGCGTACGACTGATCGTCAATCCTGGAGTGCAGTATCAATGCAAAAAGCTATAGCAGCAGTTAAAAATAATAAAATGGGTTGGTTATTGGCATCAAAAACATTTGGCGTTCCACAAGCAACGCTTCGAAGACATGCTTCCGAAAGTAACAAAAACTTGAAGCCTAATTCGAAGGGTCTTGGATGTTGGAAAACTACTTTTCCACCTGAAGTGGAAAGGCAATTAGTTCAGCATTTAAAATTACTAGAATCTCGGTTGTTTGGATTAACGCGTACATGTGTTCAAGAGCTAGCCTTTGAGATGGCTGAAAGAAATGGTTTTACACATAGATTTAATTTACAAAAACGAAAAGCTGGACAAGAGTGGTTGGAAGGATTTCTTAAACGAAATAAAGATATTTCTTTACGCAAACCGGAACCTACTTCAGCAGCTCGTGCACAAGCTTTTAATCGACCTCAAGTCCAAAAGTTTTTTGAGCTTTATGGAAATTTATTGGAATCTGAAAACTTAACACCACACCGTATTTATAATGCTGATGAGTCAGGTCTGTCTACTGTGCAAAAACCTCAGAAGATATTAGCTACTACTGGAAGAAAGCAAGTTGGTGTTATAACCAGTGCAGAGCGTGGAACAAACACTACTGTTGTTTGTTGTGTTAATGCCGTTGGTACATATGTCCCGCCAATGCTTATATTTCCAAGAAAATATATGAAACATGAATTGGTTGACGAAGCTCCACCTGGCACTTTAGGTGTAGCACAACAATCAGGATGGATGACAACAGACATATATCTGAAATGGCTGAAACATTTTCAAAGTTTTGTTAAATCGTCAATTAACGATAAAGTGATTTTGATTGTAGACGGACATGCAAGTCATAAAGGGATTGAATGTTTAGAGTTTGCTAAACAAAACGGTATTATTATTATTTGTTTACCCCCGCACTGCACTCATCGCATGCAGCCCCTTGATGTCTCTTTTTTTGCTCCTTTAAAAATTTATTTTAGTCAAGAAATATCTAAATGGTTGAAAGCTCATCCCGGCCGTGTTGTTACTCAATTTCAAATAGCTGGCCTGTTCAATGAAGCATATGGTAAAGCAGCTACTGTACAAAATGCTTGCAATGGATTTAAAAACACTGGCATTTGGCCTCTAAATCCAGAAATATTTCCCGATTATATGTATGAGCCTGCTGAAACTACAAATATACCGCTAGAAAACATTGTTAATGACCAAGTCAATCAGCAAACAATAGTTGTCCCGGTTCCGATAGCTGGACCGTCTACACAGCAGGATCCTATTATTTCCTATTCCAAACGTTTCTCAAGTCGATACAACTACACAATTTCACCTTACAAAATCCTTTTTTAATAATAATAATACAGCCGAAATAACAGTAACTACTGAACAACTAGAAGATAATTCATCGCAGGATCTATTATTAATCACAGGCAATCAAAATCATTCATCAGCGATTAACATAGAACATCCATCCTGCTTTTCTCTTGCTGTTCCTCTTGAGGCAATTTCTCCAATGCCTAAAGGACATTTCATAAGTGGACAAGGAAAACGTAAACCAAAATCTCGACAAACCTCTTTAGTGTTAACCTCTACTCCAAATATAGTGGCAATAAAATCGAAAAACGAGCCCAAAGCTCCTCAAAAGAAAAAGAGGCGAACAGTTACGAAAGCGTTATTTGAAGATGACTCTGATATAGAAAATGTATCCAGTAACTTTCAAGATGACGAAGACGACTGTCCATGCATATATTGCAATGATCTTTTTTCCCGATCTAAACCTGGAGAAGACTGGTTACGGTGCTTAAATTGTTTGCGATGGGCCCACGCTTCTTGTGCTGACGTTCCTAAGAGAACCAAGCGTTTCATTTGTGAGCTTTGTCAGTGATTTTGTATGCTTTATCTGTATGTCATTTTGTCCATACAAAACATGTCATTTTGTCCATAGCATACGGACAAAATGAATTTTGATTGATCTCAATTTAATTAATAATATCTTTTTTTCTATTACTATTATTTTACAAATGTTAATTAGATTTAATACAAAAATAACCAAAGATGATTTGTGGAAAATATGGAAGTGTTGTGATTTATCAATAAAAAGTTATGAGTCTAAATTAAAACCGTATGTCATTTTGTACGTACTTCCCCTACATTCTCTTGGATTGTTGTTAATTTCCAGTTGGAATTCTTCTTGGAGGAATGTAAATTATGGTATTGATTCATTTTTTGCAAAATTAATATTAAAATCCCTAGCCAAAATTAATAGTAGTTTAATCTTCATGAGTTCATCTATTTGTTTTTGTGTTTTTCGTATCCGCTGTCGTTCAATTGGCCAACAAGTGTTAATATACTGAACGGCTACTGAGGATTTTGACATTGGTAACCTTAATAGATACCAAGCAGCTTCTTGACTACTCATCTCAATAGAATTTAACATGTCAACACTCATTTTACGGGTTATTTCAACTATATCAAATTTTGGATTTTCATTCATAATTTCTATTATTTTGCGTTGCAAATTGCTAATGCCTCTGTTGGTCTTATTCACATATTCGACGACATATGCCGCACAAGAATATTCTTCAGTAATTATCTGGAAATCCATATTAGACTGTAAGACATTAAAAACAAATGGATTGAAGGTATTGTGCCATTTTTCTGATGGATGTCATTTATAGAAAATTCTTGGTCTACTAATACCAGACCTTAGTATATTATTGTATTCTTCATCGGATGTGATATTATTACTGTCATAATAGTCATCAATACTGTCGTAATCATTATTTTCTAAGTTAACTCTAATTTCATTGTATTTTTTCAAGAGTTCTTTGTAAAGTGGATTTGTTTTTTCAAGCGGTATTAAAATCAAAGTAGATTTACAAGGCATAAATGGTGCTTCAAAACGGCACTTTTGCATTGAAATAGAACAAATTTTTTTGTAGCACGTAAAAGTATGCTTATGCGTAAGTAATTTTATATTGCCGGATGCTTCCGATGTTGATACTGATACTAAACTATTAATCATTTCTACTGCTTGTTTTTGCTCTTCTCCAAGAATATCTGAAGGAGCATTATCGAGCCATAAGAGAATATGGGCATGTGGACTTCCTCGGTGTTGAAATTCAGTCCGCAAAAGTAGTTTATAATTCTAAATTTACCAAAAGGACTGAATTTCTTTGACTGTAAAATTGACATTATTACATTAACAAACTTATTAAAATAAATGGCACATGTTACAGCATCATTATTAATTAATGAACTTTTTTGTATAAAACTTAGTTCTGATGCAATAAAATTTTGCAGATCTTCTTTTTCTTCAGCTAATTTATGCAACAATGTTAACAAATCCGGCCACTCTATTTCATTTGCGCTTAGTGTCATGAAGGCAGTTGGTTTCCATAGTTGCCGAATCATTGCAAATAAATCTTTCTTTCTTGCAGACCAATACCAGACTGAATTAGGTATTGATCGTAGAAAAGCTAAATTACACTCTATGCAGTTATGTATATACTCTTTGGATTGAATTTGCTCCCTAGTTATATTGGTATCTATGCTAATATGTTTAAAAGCGATTGTTAAACAGTCACGAACTCGCAGTCTCATTATTTTTACAGCCATATATAACAAATGGTAGGGATTGACTGCTCGGCGATCCTTTCGTCGCAGCTCACTGGATGCCATCATGAAAGATGTAGCTTTGACTGTATCCCTAAATTTTCTAAAGTGACCCATGTAAATACTCGGAAATGATAGTTCTTCAGCATGCTCATCGAATAATAAACTCTGTGGAATATTGTTTTGCCCTGGCGCTATTCTTAAATATTTTTCTTCATTCCATACCAAAGTTTGTTGTTGAGCAGTAAGGCTTTCTTCAATATCAATGTTTTCACTATATTCGTCAATATTCTGTTGTGTTATCAGTGGTGTTTCTTGTTTAAAAAATGATTCATCCACTGCTATTTTATAATGCTGATATAAAGGCGTATTAATCAAATAATGCAACCATTTTTTAATTGAGCTGATGCTAATTAGGCCATGAACAAAACTACTTTTATGATTTTTTTTTTTATATGTACATAAATGCAATGTTCATCATTGATATTTCTTGGAAGTGATCGTACCATTGTGTCAACAGCAACAGGAATATTGATAATTTGTCCATATATGCCGAACTGTCCTTGGATGTGTCTTAATCTTCTTATTTGCATAAAAGGAATTCTCGGAGAAATAAGCCTTTCAGTGATGAAATCTATTTTTGGTAAATATTGTGGAATATTTGGATAGTGAAATCCGTTATAAACAGTCATATTAGGAATTTTATTTTTATCTAATGCTGATTTACAAGTAGAACAAATTTTGAGTGTATCAACATTTTGTCCATTGGTTAATATGTTAATTATATTTCCAGCTGTAGATGGTTTTTTCAAATCTTTTTTAAACCAAAGTCTGTCGCAAATTGAACAAGGATGTCCAAATTCATTATTTTTGAAATTTTTCTTAAAATATTCATGAGCTGATTTATGATGTCTAAATAGGTTGTAGTTATCTGGAATTTGTGTTAAGTTTGCGCTTGATTGACCTCTTCCATTTTGAGATCCATTTTGAGATGCTTCAACCACTACATGCTGCATTTCACCCAAACCAGCTACACTTTCAGAATCTGTATTTGTTTCATCTATTGTTGATATTGGTTCAATAATTATTTATGTAGATTCTATATCTGGTGAAGTAGGTAATTCTGTGATAATTTCTGCATTTTGTATACGTTGTCTTCTTTCTGCTTCACGCTGCTTCAATTTAACTCTATTCTGTTCCCTATATCCTCGCTGATATTCTCTTTTCTTTTGGAGAGCACTTAATATTTTTTCATTATTCTTAACTTCCAATATATTTGAGTTTGAAAGAGTAGATGGTCCGGCAATAGTTTGTGATTGTTGTATACGTTGTCTTCTTTCTGCTTCACGCTGCTTCAATTTAACTCTACTCTGTTCCCTATATCCTCGCTGATATTCTCGTTTCTTTTGGAGAGAAATTAATATTTTTTCTGTATTATTAACGTCAATAGTTTGTGATTGTTGTATACATTGTCTTCTTTCCGCATCTTGCTGTATCAAGTTTGTTCTGTTCGGCTCCCTGTATTGTTGCTGGCGTTCTTTCATATTATTATTGTAACCGTCTCTGAAAAAAAAAATGTTAATAGAAGTTAAAATGAAAATTAGTATATTCTGATACTATTTTATATTATATTAATAAATTCTTACATAACATGTCTTCTATTTAGCTGCTCTTGATGACGTCCAGTTTCAATAATAATTATATTTTGCGACCCTTGCGATGACTGTTGTGTACTGAAATATTTATATTAAATATGTAATTAAAACATACAGAAAATATTCTATGTGCCTTTAATATACTAGTAAACTCAAGAATTTTGGATAGTTATTACATTAATAAAGATCCTAAATTATAAATATCAATAATGAATGTATAAGTTCAACCATGCTATCAGCTGATTTTATGATGCATTTTTATCAGTCTCTATTAAATTTATTACGGCGGCAATTGTTTTAGTGTATTATTTTTAATAATAATGAAATTAAAATATATATATATATTTTTTTTTTAATTAATATTTATGTCAAATCTGTGTATTGGGCAAAGCCAAATGACTGAACTGAAGACTGTTGACGCCACTGTCATTTTATCCCAAAGTGAGATCTTGGGAGAGGTTGGAAGGTTCTATGGACATCTATATAAATCATCCCGAAATCGGTTTCGGCTTGGTCCAAGAACCCCGATCCAAGCTAACTTGGCACTATACCGAAAAGTCCCGGACATCAGTTTGTACGAGATGAGAATGGCTCTCAGACAACTAGGCAACGGTAAGACACCGAGAAATCCAGCGTTACGACATAGCTTCTGAAAGCAGGCGGCAAGCCAGTCTTAAGAGCCTTTCAGATAGATCCAATTTCGATAAAGAGATCAGCTGACGAATCCAACTCGGTTGAGCAGTGTTCGGGCAAATTAAAAGGATCTTTTCGTCCAACAAACCTCAGTGTCTGAAAACACAGTCTACGACCAGTGTATGTTACCTGTGATATTTTACGGCACGGAAACATACTTCCTAAATGTAGGCCTAATAGCGAAGCTCGAAGTCGCTCAGCGTGCTATGCTTGGGATTTCTCTGCGAGATAGAATCAAAATAAAAAAAATACGGAAATCCGCAGAAGAATCGGGGTAACCGACATAGCACGAAGAATTAGTACACTGAAGTTGGCAGGCTACATCGCTCGACGAACCGACAACCGCTGGAGAAGAAAGGTTCTCGAGTGGCGACTACGTATCGTACGACGCAGAGAAGGACGCAAAGTGTGAACCGACGACCTAGTGAAAGCTGGTGTCATTGGATGCAGGTGGCACAGGTCCGCACTTTGTGGCGTAACATGAGGGAGGCCTACGTCCAGCAGTGGACGACGATAGGCTGAAATGATAATGAGTGATGATTCACATATTATAGCAGTAACTGAAGTAGAAAAGAAATTATAAATTTTTAATTTCACATTTACTAAACATATTTTTCTGTGTGGTGACAGTAAGAATACAATTCACCAGCCCCTTTCTTACCCATGGGCGTCGTAAAAGACGAATAAGCGATTACTGCCAATAACATATATCAAGAGAAGGAAAACTCGAAACAAAAAAAAAACCTATAGTAACTCATCTGACCAGCGTGGTGTAATAGGTCAATTTCCCTCTCATTGTGGAGGAGGCTCGAGCCCAACAGTGGGGCGTATGTATAGGAGTTGTGATAATGTTGATGCGCATGCTTAATGCAGATAAATTCACTGTATAATTATAAAATATATATATATATATATATAATTTTAACTTACTAATGACTAGATGTGTCATAGTATAATTTTGCTTTTGTAGTAGGCTGCACATTTTCACTTTCTAAATTATGGAGAGCACTTAATATTTTTTCATTATTATTAACTTCCAATATATTTGTGTTTGAAAGAGTAGATGGTCCGTCAAGTCTTCTTTCCGCATCTTGTTGTCTCTTAAGTGTTCTCTGTTCGGCTCCCTGTATTGTTGTTGGCGTTCTTTTATATTATTATTACTATCTCTGAAAAAAATAAAAATGTTAATAGAAGTTAAAATGAAAATTAGTATATTCTGATACTATTATATTATTATATTAATAAATTCTTACATAACATGTCTTCTATTTAGCTGCTCTTGGTGACGTCCAGTTTCAATAATAATTACATTTCGTGACTCTTGCGATGATTGTTGTGTACTGAAATATTTATATTAAATATATGTAAATAAAACGTACAGAAAATATTGTGTGCCTTTAATATAAATTAAAGAAACTCAAGAATTTTGGATAGTTATTACATTAATATTATAAATATCAATAATGAATTTATAATATAACTTCAAGCAAAGTTACAAAATTAATTATTTATTTTTTGATGTTCATATTAATAAGAAAACAAAAACATTGGTGTGATGGTGGTGGTGCTCGCTAGGTGCCGTTAGAGTATTACGTAAACAGATATGTGATCGGCCCAATGACGATAGCAACGTGCGACAATAGGGTGGGTTACGGGGTCGCTCGCCGCCCCTCTGTCACCCCGGACGGAGCCGAGCGGCGGGTGCGCTGACAGTAGCCCACCCCAGAAAAATAAAACTGTTTTATTACAATTATTAACCCCATGTCAACAAAATTGGGATTTGCCTATTTTAAACGATATCTTAAATCAACGGTGGCGAAAGTTTATTAATGGTAATACAAACATTAGTTTTAGGTACCTACTTACAACACTTTAATCATACACGAAATACTATTAACACGAAAAATAATAGATTGACCTTAGAATAATAACGTATAGAAGGATAGTGTCCCTACTTCGAACATTCGAAACATGAATCTAAAAATACTACGTGCGCGCAGACGATTACACACGTACACACGCACACCACTATACAAATTATGAAATCAAATTTTGTTTTTATTAACATAAATCGTAGAAATAATTTAAAAAGTAATGTTAAAAAACCTTTTTTTAAGTTTTTCAAATGTGTTCTGGCAACATTTGAATGCACAAACCGTCATAATTACCCATTTATTATTTAAGAGTTGCGTACGTATGTGCAGTACAGTGACCTTGTACATTACGGAACGGTTCCGGCGTAAGCTCCATTAGGCTCCAATTGAAATGCTTCACTTTTTGTGCGCGAACTTACCTTCTATACCTTATTTTCATTCTAAGAGATTGACGAATACCGCGCGGTGATTCCCCTACGCGTATTCAACATTTGTGGGATTCTCCAGAAATGCGTTTTGTTTTCAAGCCAAAACATGACGTAATCACCATCTAAAGGGCCCCCAACCTCCACGTTTTAAAAAATAAGCACAGTAGAAAACCACCCCTATAGTGCTTACGTAATACTTGAACGGCCATCTATCAGCTAATTTTAAAATACATTCTTGTCGGTCTTTATTAAATTTATTCTTTAGGCAATTGTTTTAGTATTATATTTTTTTAATATAAATAAGAATACAATTAAAATAAATTTAATTCATTTATAATATGCAATAAAAATTATCTAAATTTTGATGTACCAAGAGAATAGATTTTACATTTTCTATATTTTTACAAAATATACACGTGCTTAATGCAGATAAATCCAGTTTAATCACCAAATAAAAATATAATTTACTTACTGACGACTTGATAGGGTGTAATAGTGTGATTTTGCTTTCTTCATAGGAGGCTGCACATTTTCACTTCCTAAACTATCACTGTCAGACATTTTGTTGTTAAAAAACAGAATATCTTTTAAGTAATAGTAAAACACCTTCAACGCGTACCGGATGTCCGGACCGTAACCAAAATGTATTGCGCAAGCGCATATCGCCCTGTATCGGCAAAATTTGTCAATTATTGATGTTATGTTATCAATAATATCAATTATAGTTTAAATACTTATTTTAAACATGTTTGAAATAGTTAAACAACACCGCTATTTACCATGCTGTGAAATATAAAAGACACTTTTTGAATGCTTTCCTAGAAATATTTGATTTAATTGTTTAAAAAATATTTATATATAATATAATCGAATTAAAATCGATTAGAATTAATGTAATTATTTGTAACCATATTTAGTTGTTTTTTCGTAATAAACATTGCAATTTATTTCTACTTACAGCGCTGTCATATAAACAATATAATATGAGAAATTGAGAATAATATTTCCTTTAATTACATTAATGTAAATTGTGTAAAGTTGACTATTTGGAATTATGTTAAATGCGTTAGAATATTATCATTATTATTTAGCTATATTTCGATAATTATTTTATAGTAGTTTTATCTGTTTGTTATAAAAAGTAGTTATAGTTACTAAGACTGGAACCTTCATTGTAAAGCGGATGTTTTACAATTAATACTGTTATACAATTTACACAAAAATAAATAATCCATTTTAAAATTGACTTTACGACTCATATTTATGGTAACGTCATTAATAAAAACGTAATTAACCTTCCAAAATGTAGTTTGAAATACTTTCATAGACGTTCTTTGGCACGATAAGTGTGATTTATAAATCAGAAATAGCGGCATCTATCGAGCTAACGACCAACTCTCAGCTTCAATATATTTCATAAAGAAACTTTTAATCCTGCAATGATAATAAGACAAGCTATCTAAATTATTAGCGTCATTGATCCTTGCAATTTTAGAAATTGCAAAGTTTACAAATTTTAAATGAAATGTGAGTCACAATCCAATTCCTAAGAAGTGGGTGACATACAAAGAAATAAATATATATACAGCTGAAACTAATAAAACAAAAAAATGTAGCTTGAAATACTTTCACCCGTTCACAGACGTTGCACGATAGGTGCAATTTATAAACCAGTTTTTTTTTTTTTTTTTTGTGTGTGACTTAGTTGTCAGCCTCAGATGGCTGTGACAACTTTACCCGGACTGGTGGGTGAGCGCTGAGGGCTCTCAACCCGCTAATAAACCAGAAATAGCTTTTTTTTTTTTTTTTTTTTCTTGTGTGACTTAGTTGTTAGCCTCAGATGGCTGTGACAACTTTACCCGGACTGGTGGGTGAGCGCTGAGGGCTCTCAACCCGCAAACCAGAAATAGCGGCATCTATTGAGCTATGTAGCATCGAGCACGAAGTGCGCGATTTAGATAACATAAATAGTGGCATCTATCGAGCTAACGACCAACTCTCAGACCAATATATTGAATATTTAATAAAGAAACCTTTAATCCTGTAATGATAATAAGACAAGCTATTTAAATTATTTTAGCGTTATTGGTCCTTGCAATTTTACAAATTGCAAAGTTTACAAATTTTAAATGAAATCTGACTGTTTTAAGTGAGTCAAAATCCAATTCCTAAGAAATCGGTGACATACAAGGAAATAAATATATAAAAATACAGCTGAAACTAATAAAAGCCTATAAAACGGTTACCCATTTTTCGTAGCTGAAAGTAAACTAAATCCCATACCTACTGATATATTTATATTATGAAGTTATGATACATTAATTTATAAAACAAGTAAATATGCATAAAAGAACAGATTACGTCAGGAACTAGTATGGCATAAAGTATTAATAAAACATGGCGATTTTTTCCAGTAAAAGATAATTTTCATTCAATAAACATTTATTTTCATTATAGGTAACAATTTACTTTGGGTTCACTAGATGGTGTTGTACAAAATTTTAAATCGCATCATGGTTTCGTGACAAATTTAGATATGTATATGCAGATATTTATTTCACAGTAAATTAAGAGAGGACCGCAAGGCGTGGCGTCAAATCGCCACGCGACGATCGTGGTCACCCTCGCCTATAGATGTTTCACATCAAAAATATTGTTCACGTTGTAGCATAAAGAGATTAATATTATGTAATGAATTAATGATATAAATAATTATTACTTAAAATAAATTTAAAAAAATAATGTTTGGTGTTTTGTTATTTTTATATTCCCTCATTGTTCACAGCGCTCCATGCCTTTTTCACTCATATACATGGCAAAACAACGTTTGCTGGGTCAGCTAGTATATATATATGTCACAGCGTCACTACCTCGGGCATCATATCTTAATAGTTTTTAATAATCAATCGATTACGGAAACGTCAAGTATTATACTTGGGTGTATTCGATACAACATTGGCAATGATTTTTGATGTTTGTCGTTTAACCGTTAACGTTTGAAATATTAACGAGCTTTCGTTATTGAGAGCGGTCCGTTGAATACTCAGTTGGGAACGAGACTCGAGAGCGTTCGGTCGTTGTTGCTGCCTCGTGGTATCAAATTCACCGCGTTTCCCTAACTTGTAATTTAGCTGTCGGCATACGTAATCATTAGTTGTAATAGAAAATTGTGTTAACGTTAATTATTGAATATAGTTTAAAAGTAGCCATCCGAAGTGTTAGTTTATTACATCGCGATGTGTGACCGATCTGATAGTGATGCAGCACGTCGCCCAACCCTCGATATCAGAAGTGAGATGTGAAATACTACGCCACATGTTTCAGCTCCGCTCAGGGATGACAATTTGTGTTTGATTATGGGAGTCACAGGGATGACAATGTGTGATTTCGTTATTGTCACAGGGATGACAATTAGTAATGCGTTAGTATAGCCACGGGGATGACTATCATTGTACATACGTGGTCACAGTTGAGGTGTACTCGTATGAAGTGCGTTTCAGTCACAGGGATGACTGTGTAATTGAACCCATATACGTCACAGAGTTGACGTATGTGTAGTGTATGTGTTTAGATTATTTTTGTCACAGAGATGACTGTATTATTGAACTCGTATGGTTACGGGATTGACAAATGCGTGTGTTTCCAGTCACAGGGATGACTGTTTGTTAAACTGATTAGGGTCACAGGAATGACTATTACCTACTGAACACTCGTAGTCACAGGGTTAACTTAGAAGTGAGTGCGCAATATGTATTGTCGAGGTCACAGGGATGACTTACTGGTAGTTTTCCAATTATAGCACTAGAGCACATTATGCGACATAATGCTTAACGGTGAATGTTTCAACTACAGCAACGCTTCGCACAATCGAGCACTCTCAAAAGTAATGCCTGTATCACGCGTGCAATCGATACTAACTCAGTGACAGAAAATTAACAAGTGTTTTTTCTTTAAGTTAGCATTGATCGAAATGTTTTATTTATATATTATCGTTAGTAATATTATTTGTTGTTGAAAAAATTTTAAAGCTTTCGTTTCGTTGTAGTTTTTTCGAAAGAATCAAAGTTAATTCAAACTGGAGTTCTTCGTGGGAACGCGGAGTTTCGATAAAAATAAAAACTGTAGGAATGGCGGCGATGTGGTTCGCAACACGTCACGTCTCGTTTCCATCGGGAGCGAAAAGTGGCCCACAGAGAGCCGCTTTGCTACGCTGAATGTAAGAGGAGGAATAAATGAGAAAATAGATGAAGTATGCCAGGTGATGGACGCAAGAGGGATTGATGTTATGTGTGTGAATGAAACAAAGCGGAAAGGATGTAATACCACGAGTCATGGACCCTATGTGGCGTACTGGTCCGGGGTACCTAACACCAGCCAAGGTAAACAAGGAGTCTGTTTAATCCTTTCTGCGAGAATGGTTGAATGTATGTCTGAGTATGAATGTGTGAATCCCAGGCTCCTATGGATGAGGCTGAAAATTGGTCTCATCCGCCTCTTTGTCCTAGGTGTCTATGCACCGACATACTTGGGCTCGGGGGGGCTCCACGGAAGCCAAGCAGGAAAACGTGTAGTTTTGGGATAGTATGAGAGATATGCTGATGAAATGTAGGGATAATGAAAGGATTATTATGTTAGGAGATTTTAATGGATGGGTAGGCCTAAAGCGTGATGGATATGAAAAGGTTCTTGGTAAGTTTGGCGACGATCGAGTGAATGAAAATGGAAAATGTTTGCTGGAGGTTTGTTTGGGATGGAATCTTTTTGTGACAAATACCATGTTTGCTCACAAGAGGATCCACACTTTTACGAGAGAAGAATGTGGGGCAAGAAGTATGATTGACTTTGTAATTGTTGACGAAAGATTGAGGAAGAATGTCTTAGATACCTGAGCATACCGCGGAGTCAGTATTGACACAGACCACTTCCTGGAGATATCCCGAATAAGTGGTCTCTTTAAACGCTGGCGACATCGGGTAAAGATTTTTGCGAATGATTTAGAAAGGATAAAAGTGGAAAGTTTACAAGATACGATTGTAAAGGAAGTCTTTTGCGAAAGGTTGAACGAGAGACTTAAAAGATGTAGACAAGTTCAGTGAGATAGAGGAAGTGTGGAAGACTTTTAAGGAAGGAGTTGTGGATGTTGCTGTTGAGGTATGTGGTGTTTTGAAAAGGAAAAAGGGTAGAAAGCAGTATAAGGTCTGGATGGATAAAGACGTACAAGTGGTTATAGGTAAGAAAAAGAAAGCATGGATGGACTGGTTAGAAACAAAAGCTAACTTAAGAATGCAAAAGGGGAAAAATGAGGATGTAGACGAAGCAAGAGAGAAGTATAAATGTTTGAAAGAGATGGTAAAGAAAGCAGTAAATAAAAAGAAAGATGAGCGAAAAGATGAGCTTGACAGGAGGCTTGCTGAGGATTTCCGGTCTAATATAAAGCTTTTCTGGAAATCTATAAGGATTGCTCGAGGGAGTTCTACAAACTCGGAGCTTACTAAAATCAGAAGTCAGAATGGAAGTATTATGAAAGGACCAGATTGCGTGTTGAAAAGGTGGAAGGAATATTTTGAAAGTTTATTTGATAAGGACGAGGAACTGATTCAGATGCTAGAACAGGAGCAGAGTGATTATGACTGTGATTGCGAAATAGGTACAGATGAGATCATGACTGCAATGAAGTATAAGAAGTTAGGTAAAGCTGCGGGATATGATAGGGTGTCGGTCGAAATGCTAAGGACTGGCGACGGGGTAGTGGTGAGTCAGTTGCACCACCTTTTCAACTTGTGTTGGAGAAAGGGTCGAGTGCCAGAAGACTGGTGCAAGGCTGTAATCGTGCCCTTATACAAGGGAAGAGGGTCGCAACAAGACTGCGCCAATTACCGCGGCATAAGCCTTCTCAGCGTCGTCGGCAAACTGTATGCTAAGGTACTGATAGGGAGAGTTATAAAAGAGACGGATGAAAGAGTCTGGGATGTGCAAGCAGGATTCAGGAAGGCAACGTGATGCACGGATCAGGTTTTTTCCTTACGTTGCATAGCCGAAAAATTCTTGGCTAAAAACCAGAAGGTCTATTGCGCTTTCGTGGATTTGGAAAAGGCCTATGATAGAATGGTTAGGACTGAATTGTGGTCAGCATTGTCTATGCATGGGGTGAACGGCAACCTGATACGGGCACTGCAGTCTCTCTATGAGAACTCCAGTGCCTGTGTCAGAATAGAGGGAGCATACACTGAATGGTTTAGCATCCAAAAGTGTTAGACAAGGATGTGTAGCGTCACCATGGCTGTTCAACCTATTCATGGACAACTGCTTGACTGATTTAAAAGAGAGTGAATATGGACTGAGAATGAATGGGTTACTTATCAAATGTCTTCTCTACGCTGACGATCAAGTTCTACTTGCTTCGTCGGTGAATGAGTTGCAAGAGATGGTAACAGCAGTACATGAGGCTTTTGAAAGAAAAGGAATGAAAATTAATGTAAAGAAGACGAAAGTTATGGTATTTGAAAGGGAAGAAGCTATGAAGGAATGCAAGATACGTATAGAAGAGAAAATATTAGAACAAGTGCAAGAGTTTGTATATCTGGGATCTACATTTACGAGAGATGGTAAATGTGAAAGTGATATTGAAAGAAGAGTGTGTAAGGGAAATATGGTGAATGGTGCTTTGCGCACCTTTATGGGCAGCCAAAGCCTGTCTAAGAAGGCCCACCTAGCTGTGCATAGGGGAGTGCTTGTACCAACTCTAATGTATGGAAGTGAGAGCTGGGTATGGCAGAAGAAGCACGAAAGTAGAATAAATGCTGTGGAAATGAGAGCGCTGAGGAGCATGATTGGTGTGAAATTTGAGTGATATAATTAAAAACAGAGTGATTAGGGAACGTTGTGGAATGAATGTAGATGTAGTGACAAGGATTGAGAAAGGTATGTTAAGTTGGTTCGGCCATGTAGAGAGAATGAATGAAAGGAGACTATCAAGGAGAATTTATAAGGCGAATGTGAACGGAAGTGTTGGAAGGGGAAGACCGAGGCGGACGTTCCACAATCAAATCGTGGACGTTCTTAAGAAAGGCCAGGTTAGGAGTACCCTGAACCGAAGAACATGTATGAGGAGATGAATGTGGACGAGGCGAAAGTGGTATGTCAAGATCGTAGCAAGTGGAAGGAAGTGGTATCTGCCTACCCCTATGGGAAAGAGGCGTGATTATATGTATTCAAACTGTGTTAAAAAAATAAATATAAGTATGGATGAAGGTACAAACATTGACTTTTCTTTTATATTCCACATTTAAAATGTGAATACAATTTCATTTTAGAATTCGAATCTATAAACAAATTTATTTTACAGGAATATACTTTTGTAAACATTGCAATGGCTTGATCGAATCATTTAATGAAGCAGGCAATCAATGTTTTCGAGGAAAAGAACATATTTATCAAGATGAAGAAGACAACACAATCTTATTTGTTCATAATTACGATAATGAAATCTATGAATATTTTTTTTTTCAACACTGAACTCGGCGCACTCTGCTGGTGCATTTGAAACCTAATTCACGTTCCAATTAAGAATCAGCATAATTTGGCATTATGCGCCACTGAGTCGCATTATGCTCTGTAATTGGAAAACTACCACAATCATATCAATGGAAGTAAAAAGTGCTTATTGCACTTAATTTTATTGTGATAACTTATATAATCTTATGTATCAGATGACTTCTGATGTTTACGCGAGTATTACGTTGCTTTTATAACAAACGCGATAAAATTCGTAAAATAGTTGTATTTACGATATATGTATCAGCTTTCTTAAGTGTTGATGGCTATTGTGTGATCTAGCCAGTTAAAGCTGATCATCTACTACTACACCTAAATATCTTATGGAAGCCAACCGAGCCATAGGTCGCATAATCACCATTCAAATATTTATCCTTGCATAGGTAGGCGTGAATTTTTAATCACATGTCCGGAGAAGGTTTTTTTTTAATGATAAGGCTTGGGCGGTGCAGGCTCAAGTACCTGCACCTGATGTCGCCCTAGCCGAAGTCGTGGATGATGAATAGATGTAGAAAGGCTGGCTATATAAGGCCGACACCACTAGAGCGGCGCCAAGGTAATAAACAAGGTAATATTAGGATTTCGTATACTTTTAAGTTATAGAATAAGCTAAAAGCCTACAATAATTGAAAATTGTAGAAATAAGTTTAGTAGATAGGGTATGCACTATATTATGTGAAGATAGATGTACATGTTATATAAATCCTTACTAATAATATAAATGCGCAAGTAAGTTTGTTTGTTTCTTTATTTGTTTGTCTGTTTATGTTTTCACGTTTAAACCACCGAGCCGATTTCAAAAATTCATTTTTTGTTCAGCGCACCCGTTAAAAAAAAAAATAAAAAAAAAAAGAGTTATATGGCCTTTTTATATTGCCCTTGTAGCAGAAGAACAAGCAGACCAGAGTACATGCTAAATGGTAACTGTTGATCACGAAACGCAGTAATACCTAAGGACACGACTAAATGTCCGCTTACAGTGAAACGAAATACGTCATCTCTTCTACACCCTATCAGATTGAGCTTATCAGATAGTGATATAAAACATATATTTTTGCAGTTAATGTTTTATATAACAAAAGGATATTTATTAATGTCCAACATTAGTTCTTCGTCATTTGTCGTTATCAGTGCAGCCGCAGCAGTCCCCACCCATATTCAGTTCGATACATTATTATAATTTCACACTGGGCATAAAACGCACGCGACTACTTTGAAACTTGATAATAATATTTTTGTTATTATGCCGAAACGAAGACTTCCCGATGAAATAGAACGAGCTACAAATTTAACTCGACGCTTAAAAAAGAAAAAAGAATATCAATTATTTCATTCAGATGATTCATTCAGTGATACAGAACAGCGTAAGTAATAGTGTTACTATGTGTGTATATTCATTTAATTTTCACATTGGTTGGTATGTTCCGACGGGCTGAGTTCGCTCGCATTTGGTATTAGCCAAGAAAGAGCGAACGCCGCGTCGACAAGCTGCGGAGCAAGTCGACGTAAATACTTCCAGAATTACCAATGCCCGTTGAATACCAGGCCCAAGCACTTCATATGGACTTACATGCTTATGGGACTGACTTGATAGTAATTGAGGCGCCGATGTGTGGCCTAATGCGGCGTCTATGAAATAATAGGTCATCCGTCTTGTCCAGCAACACCCTTTACCCCAGCACCTCGGCCTACCTTAAAATTTTTTCGGCGCCGTGAGTTAACAGGCATGCCGCCTCCTTTGTTGTCCTTCCCCGTGCTGTCACGTGTGGTTGCCGAAACAAATTATGCCTGGGCATAGGGCGTGCAAGGCGTGCACCGCACGTGGGTGACACGTCCAGAAGGGCGGCAAATCAAGCGACGCATCACGTAATTCATGTCATAATATTCACCCTACCATAAGTATAATAAATTTCATCGCATGGAAAAAACCGACCGATTGGCGTTGACACCGCTAACAATTGGCATCCGTTAAATCTTAGATGCAATACCAAACGTTCGTCTATTAGCAGGTTGAACCACCCGCCCCCACTTTGTGGCACCCTAAGTACCCCAATGTTCACCTCATTGAAAAGCAGGACTGGAAGTTAGGGCAATTACCTCTGAGCTTCTTTCTCAGTGGGTAGGTTAGGTACTAGGTACTTGTACACATTCGAAGAGCATTATGGTAGATAAACAATAACGATGGCACATTGAATTGCAATTATTTTATTAATAGTTTTTGATAGTTATTTTGTTAATACTTTCGGCACAATTAATGATATTTATACTTATGTGATTATATTTCAATCATCCGTCAGTGTAAAACAACACGGAGACGAGCGGCGGAACGACATGTACTAGACTAGGCTGCTGTCGTTCCCCCCAACGACGAACGTTTCTGCCGCAGAGCCGTCGCAGGGCGGCGATGGGAGCACTGCCGCGCCGTCACAGAATGAGGGTGGCGGTGCCGCAGAGCCTTCGGAGAGCTGAGCTGAGGACCGACACGGCCTTGGAAATATCAGCTGATGAGGGCGGCAGTGCCGCAGAGGCGTCCGACGACGAGGGGCTCCAGGATGGCCGAAAAAGGGACGAGGACGACAAATTGGTCGCGGATCTACAGGCCATGTGCATACACCTGCAGCCGGTGGCACCATCGCGACGAATAGCATGAGAGCCAGCTATACGAGAATTACCGCAGCGGGCGGTATGCATTTAGGTTGACCGTAGGTCTCGTCAAAGATGTAAGTCGGCAGGTGATGCTGGACAGTCTCGAGCGTGACCCCTGGGATTGCCCTTATCGCGCGGCGCTGAGCAAGCTTTGCGCGCGGAAAAACTTTCCAGTCCCGCCTCCTCAGCAGGGTCGTTGAGGACCTATTCCCACGCCGGGCGGACCACACGCCCCTGGTCATGGCATTGCCAGAAAGCGGCCGGTCAACGAAAGTGTTCCACCCGTCACGGAGACGAAGATAATGATGGCGGTGGCGCGTATACGCATAAAAATCACCAACACGGCAATGATGATGGGGCGTCAAAAGCGACGGTACCCGAAAGAGTAACCCACCGAGCCGGCCGTTTGATATGCGTATATCAAAGAATCCTTACCACTGGGATTCCAGTGGTAACTGGGGAGGAGGTAGGTTATGGAGTCGCATGATGCTCATCTGTCGCCCCTGACGGATTGGGTGGGATGTGCCCAGACCATAGCCAACCAAAAAAAGGGGCAGCGTAATCAGTATTGCACGCAGGCGATGAAACAGCTAGCGGCGGGCCTGGCCCCGAGGTGGTTTCTTCTCAAGTATTCCGGAGTGCTGCGAGTAGATTAGATATTTTAGCACAAATATTTAGATAGTAAAAATATATTTTGTGTAAGTTTTATTTAATTCAAGTCAGTATTATCTATATAATACAATTTTTGACCATATAAGTCACGAATTTCATTTTAAAATACACATATATCCACATATGTATATATATATCTACGCGAGCGAAAGCGCGGGTAACAATCAGTATTAAATGAAATATATAATGACTTGTACTATTCTACTATTTTAACTAAACGAATTAAATTTGATGATTAAATAACTCCAACCTATTGAATATCATCATATATTTTACAGCTGGAATGACGTTAAAGGAGTCGACCCCAATGGAAGGACTTCCATCAACGAGCTACACTGGCGATAGGACTAACAAATCTGTGCGGTGGTGTACGAACGCTCCGATAAGCGGTAAACACAGTTCTGCGCCGATATCTACTAACGACGCAGACGTAGTTGAGATCCCAACCACATTAAAACCTGCTGAATTAAGCCCAAAAGTTCTATTAGCACTAGGAATAGGAACAAACGATACTCCTACTGCTGAATACAAAATACCCGACGCTTTAGCTAAACAATGGCATAATATTCTAAGTAAAGGTGAGATGATTGAATCTTTAAATGATTCGATGAAAGGACATTTGCCACCAAAAAATTGTACTCTTCTTCAAGCACCTGTGTTGAATAATACAGTAAAGCGTTTCATGAAATATGATAACGTGGTACATGGGGATGAGTGGAGATCAAAAGAGCAAACTCAATTAGGCATAGGTCTATCAGCGATCGGCAAAGTTTTGAACATGCTAGTACGCGACAAATCTCCAAATGATAAAAAGCTAAATATTATCAAAAAATTGAGCGATGGATGTCGAATACTAGCTAATGTCCACTATAAACAGACACGTTCGCGTCAAATAATCATTGCCGATAATAGTTTAAACGCAAAAATAAGGAGCGTTATGTACGAATGCGAAAGAGATAACACATTGTTTGGCAAAGACTTTGGAAAAAATTAATAAATGATATTTTATAGACCAATATGACCAACGATAAATTACTTGAGCTGCAAGCGATTATAAACACCGCTTAGATTCGCAAACCGAATGTTTGATGTCTGTACATTCTACTGCTAAGGTAAATGGCACTACTTGATTATCTTAAAATTCTTTTTCTTATTTGTCCATGTACGTCCCACAGTTGAGCTCAGGCCTCCTCCACAATGGGAGGAATATTTAAGTACTACCTAAACTATACTGCTCATATGGGTTAACATAGATTTTTATTACGAATTTTCCTTCTCCTCAATAGTTGGTATCTGCATTGATAAGTTCAAGAACGTATTCTTGATCAGTGGAGTAGCGTGCCTTGGTGGGGCCCCGTATAAAAAAAATATTTGATGGCCCTTTTGAAGGGTAAAGATTTCTCATAAAAGAAAAAAAATGTTTGCATAAAATTGATAGAAATACATATTCATCATATCATAATTATCTATTTATTGTTTTTTTTCTTTTCATTTTTATAAACAATTCAAATTAAATTTACACTCTCCTTGCCTTTTTTGACTGATTTATTAAATGATTTATAATTACTTTTGATTTTTACTACCTACCTACCTACTTACTGTTTAATTTTTATTGTTGTTATTGTTAATATTTGCACGTGTAGTACGTATTTATTTTAGTTTTAGGTATTCTCAACAAAACAAAAATATTGTTCTAATTATAGTCTATCTAATCTAAGAAGTGCATTTTGACAGGTGTCAGAGTAAGTTGTCTAGCTATGTGAACCAAATAATCGCTATCGTTTGCCGCCTCAGACTTGGTCATACTTGCTCTAATTTTCACTTATCCAAGCTTCGTATTAAGGACAGTTCACTCTGTGAGTGTGGTCTGGATGAAGACACGAATAATCACATTTTCTTTGAGTGCCCCAAAAGATCATACTTTCTATACGATATTCTTCCTGTTGACTCCATTCCTCGTCCTTCTAACTTTAATTGTCTTCTCACTTATGTTAATTCTTCATTTGTATACATTTTAGCAAATTACATTAACACAAATAACATTAAATTATAGTTAGATTAATTAGCATCACCACAGACTAAAGGATACTTAATTAACATCTTCTGTTTTAAACTTTTTTTTTTTTTTTTTTTTTTGCTTTATTTTTTATTTTTACTGTACATAGCTGCATTAGATTGTCATCCACGTGATTGTAGTCAAATGTTATAATTTTTTTAAAAATAATCCCTCTCATATATCAGTTTTTTAGAATAATTCAACTAATCAACATATTGAAAATTCGAAAGCCAACAACTAAATTTATCTTGTAAATTTCTTAGACATCAGTGTCCTAATTTCTATAACTGTCAATCTAAATTGAGTAATTGGCGAAATTCTGTAAACGCCATAATATAAAAAAAAAAAAAAAATAATAATCGCTATCGAAATCATCCGATTTTAGTGAGAAATCGATATTGAATCTCTTTAATTAATAATCGGTTTATTTTATTTTTCACAAAAATGAGATGAATAAATTAAATGCTAAATTAATACTAAACAAATTTAATTATTTTAACATAAAATCTATTTATCATATTTAGAAGGATTGGGTTAAGTAAAACCAAAAACTGGATTCGTAAATAGTTATTTATTCAGAATCATTACTATTACTTGAAGTATCATCGTCGCGAACATTATAATTTACAATTCAGCCAATGAAGGACAGTGTGGAATCGCGGTTTGATTTTAATACGAATATTTTGGGAATTTAGTCTATTCGATCAATTATATAATTCTAATATTTTTACCGATTATTTGGATTTTCGTGAATTGGAAATGACCATTGCACTAATGTACAGAACGTAATGACGTTACATTGATACATCGTTAATAACAATTACTGTTTTACATGTTGTTTTTATTTTAAATTGGTTTTACGAATTTCAACATTAGATTATTATACAAGAAAGTAACCCGCAACGTTAATTATATAAATAACTTAATAGTTCTTTAAAATTTAAGATTTATTGTTTGCAATCATGTATATACGTTTGACCAAAGTTATTGTATATTAAAAAATGCGAAACGTCAAAATGCACTTCTTAGATTAGATGAACTATAAGTAGTAAGCGTTGAGTTTGCTGACAATCGTAACACCATAGGCCGCTACTGAAAAACAGCGTTGTGGTGTTACCACAACATAAAGCTGAGTAGCGATCCTTTTGGTCAATTGCGGTGGGTTCCTAGCACTTACATCTATGTATATGTAAAATAAGTTGTACAAATATGTATCCTCCTGCGAGGGAGAAATAAACTATTTTGCTTTCTTTCTTTCTTCTTTTTACTCTTGTCATTTCTGAAATAATAAAAAATTTGGGACGCTTTTATTACTTTTTGGTTGCGGATGTCGGGGGCCCCCGTGGCCCGGGGGCCGCGTATTATTGATACGGCAGATACGGTGGTAGCAACGCCCCTGTTTTTGATCCCATTATAGCATAATTTCCTAATAAGAGTTTTATACACAATCAAATATCTTGAATAAATCACAAAATGTACCTAAATTCTTGTGCCATCCTGCCCAAGCTGCAAAGGGAAAAGACTTTTATCACCGATCCTTAAAGTCCTTCTTCTGCAAAGCGTTCCTACCGATTTCCTTATTTATCGTTGTTCAAGTTATTATAATTATATCGTTAGATTATTTAATAATCTGTGTGATTACAGAGTAAAAATACAATTAACTACCTCCTCTCTTGCCGTGGGTGTCGTAAAAGGCGACTAAGGTGTATCTTGTGTAGTAGGACAATTTCCTTGCCAATACGGAGGCGTATATGCGCTGTGATGATGATAATGATTTTCTGTCATCCGTGAAATAATTAACAAGGGAGGGAGTGGTGAATTGTATTCTTATTCCGTCCCCACACTGAAGAGAACATAAAATACATTACATTAGGTATAGTCATGTAGCGCTTTTAAATTTTATTTATTACTTCTGTGTTTTATAGTGTTATATTGAATAATTTTGCTGGTACAGTAGAACCACGATAAGATAAAGACCAAGGGAAACGTTAAATTATTTGAGTTATCGAGGTTTTTACTTACTGAGGGTTTAAGTTAAAGAGTGTTTATAGGTTTATATTATATATTTACTTACAGATGTACGAGCTAGGCTAAATGTAAATGAAACTTTGAAATGTTAATATGTATGTACATACGTACTTTATTTTACATTTAAAGGTACATTAATTCAGGTATTCTACATAAAAAATCGGTAATGTTTTTTTGTTTCAAACTGTTCACACTTTCTACATCAATTATATTTTCAACTAGCAACCCGCCCTCGCTTCGCTTCGGTTATAGGTTATAGTCGATTTACCCGCGTAGTTCCCGTTCCCGTGGGAATACCGGGATAAAATATAGCCTAGTTTACGCCCTGATATTATAGCTTTCCATTAGTGAAAGAATTTTTGAAATCGGTCCAGCCGTTTTGAAGATTACCCGGAACAAACAGACAGACAGACAGACAGACAAAAATTTTTTAATTGCTATTTTAGGCATAGGTGTCGTACAAATAACCGTGTGAGCATGAAAAAAGCCTATTATTTTGACATTACAAACAGACACTCCAATTTTATTTATTGGTATAGATTTAGTGTATTGTTTACATGAGAAATCATTTCGTAAACATTTGTAAGCAATAACAATGGTCTACAAGTAACTTTTTTTGATTGCACATTCATTTAAAATGACTTATTGATAGATTATTGAAGTTACAAAGGTCGTCATCATTACAACTTTGAGTTACTGAGCTGTGATGCCCAAATTATTCGTTTAAGTTATAGAGGGTTCGTATTTTAAGTAAGAGGTTTTGGACTCCGAGGGGAAGAGAACACAACATTTTATGAATTTATAGAGGTTTTTAAGTTGTCGAGGTTTAAGTTATCAAGGTTCTACTGTATTTTATGTGATATAATGCAGAGAAAATTCTGGAGTATAGTGAATTTGATTTAATTGCCAATAGCGTGCATTTTCATGTTGTGTAAAATTTCCAGAGAAAACATTGGTTTTGCTATCAGTTCTCGACCAACGGCAACGACTAAGATTAATATGACTATGTATTATATATATGTAAAGACGTATTAATTTGTTTTTAACTTGACACTGGCACCAATAGCGCATATTATTGTAGCTTATTGCCATTAAAAACGAAGATTTTCGGCGCGAATATGGAAATGTAATGTTAAGCTCTTGTATTATATTCATTTTTTTAGTGTTTTATAGTGTTATATTGTATAATTTTGCTGATGTTTTATGTAATATAATATAATTAAGGTACTGAAGTGTGGTGAATGTGATAAAAGAGTGGTTTACGTGTATTTTCATATTCAACCGAAATTCCCAGAGAAATCATCTAATTAGGTTCTCAGCGCCTAATTAATGATAACGACTTGACTTACTGACGGACAATGACTGTTAATAAGTTATACAATATGAAGAAGTAAATAATATGTAAAGAAATAAGCTACGTAAGACCAGGCAGTATGGTCGAAAAGACTTTAGCCTGCCCGTAAGGGCGATCCAAACAAAAAAAAAAAAACATTAAAAACGAAAAAAAAAAAACAGTATTGTATTGATTAATTTTGCTAGTATCAATTAATATAATGCAGAGAAAATGCTTAAGTGAAGCATTTTTACGTTCTTTTGAAATTACCAGGGGATTTGAATTTGATTTATTAGTCAGCACTCAATGGTTAACTACTTGACTGGTATTGCCGATCCATTATACTGAATAAGCTTAATATGAAGAAGGAGAATTATACGTTATTTACGAATGTGATTGTATACGAAAATTATACATTTATATTATATATCTATACGTATTGGTATAGATATATAATATAAATGCATAATTTTCGCAGGCATGCAGGCAGCACGAGACTGCACTCTGTGGCATAACATGAGAGATACCTACGTCCAGCAGTGGACGGCGATATGCTGAAATGATGATGATGATGATGATGATGATGATCTTTAAATTAATTCGATATTTTATTTATTATCTATACCAATAAATAAAATTGGAGTGTCTGTTTGTAATGTCAAAATAATAGGCTTTTTTCATGCTCACACGGTTATTTGCACGACACCTATGCCTAAAATAGCAATTAAAAAATTTTTGTCTGTCTGTCTATTTGTTCCGGGTAATCTTCAAAACGGCTGGACCGATTTCAAAAATTCTTTCACCAATGGAAAGCTATAATATCAGGGCGTAAACTAGTCTATATTTTATCCCGGTATTCCCACGGGAATGGGAACTACGCGGGTAAAACGACTAAAACCGAAGCGAAGCGAGGCCGGGTTGCTAGTTACACATATAAATGCAATAAAAATACACTGGAACTTTAAATAAAAAACACTACAAAAAGACGGCATTATGGTCACGTGGCAAAACGTGACGTCATCATGCAATAAATAAAACAAAACTACTTTACAGATTTTATCACGTTTGTATTTGATTTTTTGATTACCCGACGTTTCGAACACTTTACAGCGTTCATGGTCACATGGTCAACCATAAACAATATATTTTTTTCATATTATAAACAAGGAATTCTTCTTCAAAAACACCCATGTTCCTTTTAACTTATTTATTGTTCCAAACTATACAATACACTGTTGTTAGGTATTTTTCTCTCAGTAACACTTGCTTACAACCTTCTACTAGCTAAGCTCCTCGCACATTGCCCGTTCGAATGATTTCTTGCCGAATGTAGACTTAGTGTGACCAGTATAAACCGTATGAACTACCGACTTATTTAAATTATAAAACTCCCTAATTTCATTTTAATTGTTTTGTCATAGTATAATGTAGCAAAGCCCTACAATATAGAATCAATTTCTTCTTACACTGTCAAGAAATTTGTATCAAAATGTGGGTCAATATTTAATAACTAATTTCTGTATCGGGTCGATAATTATAAATTTTCTGTAGTAACGATGACTTGTTGGACGTGAGACATCTTAGTCCGCCCGTAACCATGAACGCTGCAAAGTGTTCGAAATGTCGGGTAATCCAAATATCAAATACAAACGCGATAAAACCCGTAAAGTAGTTTTATTTAAAATGTGTAATACTCGCGTAAACATCAAAAATCATTAAATAAAACAAATTATGTGTATAAAAGTGGTTTTTGTTTATTAATTACTTTAGCAATAATATACAAATAATAGGTCTTTACCTATGTAATTGCCGTTCTGCAGTACTGGCCATTTCAAATCAAAATAATTTTTGTTTGGCTAAGAATTCTAATTTCAAATTAATTTTATTTTAAAACATGGAATTTTAAAAAGGCGGGAAGCTTCGAAAAGAAAGGCCGCGTTTTTATTGTTAAATTTTTCATTTATAATTTTATTGATCAGAAGAGTATTATTATAACTTGTATATATTCTATGATTAGTTGTGTGTATGTATAGTAGTTAAGTGTAGTGTATAGCAACTAGTAGGTAAGTTTTTTTTCTTATTTTTAAAATGAACGAGCTGCCAGATCCTGGTGGTACAGTTCCACAACCTGCATGCTATGTAACGATTAACTTGGAATCTGGTATGGACACAGATGCTTCCATTAAAAAAGATAATGGACATAAGCGGATACGTTTATATAAAAAATGCAAACAATGTAATAAACGTAAAAGGAATACATCTGGCTCCAACCCTCCGTGTGATTGTACGGACCATATTCAGAAGCACGGATCTCCATATAACAGTGACACGAATGTTCCAACAACGAATACACCAGTTCCAATTCCAGTCACACAGGTACCGCCTCCAGCGCCAGTAACAAGGCAGCTGTATAAGCAATCAGATTTAGCACCTTATATAATCCACGTACAAAAAGTAACGGATTCCCCCAACGATGGCACCACATTCCACCCAATTACTTTTGGAAAATTTTTAAAAAGAAATTCTTTTAGCAATGTAATCAATGGTAGCTTAAAGAGGATAGGCAGAAATAGAATGTCTTTAGCTTTTAATAACTTTATAGATGCCAATGCTTTCCTTGATCATCATAGCATTAAAGAAAATAACTTTAAGGTATTTATTCCCACATATAATGTTTCTCGAATGGGTGTAATACGTGGTGTGCCCACGGATTTATCCCCAGAGGAGATTATAGACTGTTGTAGTGTGCCCAATGGATGTGGTAAAATTTTAAAAGTGAGACGCATCAATATTAAACAGACGTTAGACGGTGAAATATCTTGGAGACCCTCACAGACAGTTGTGGTGACATTTGATGGTCAAGTACTCCCAGAACGCATATACATGTGCTACACAACTTTAACAGTACAATTATATACCTACCCAACCATACAATGTTACAACTGCTGTCGTTTTGGTCACACTAAGATGCAGTGTAGATCAAAACCACGCTGTTTGAAATGCGGATCAGATCATTCAGGTGATGTATGCAATAATTTTGATGATCATGTGTCATGTTGCCTGTGTGGTGGCATACATTTTGCAACAGACAAAGCCTGCCCAGAGTTTACAAGGCAAAAACAGATTAAATTTGCTATGGCTGAAAAGTGTATTTCATATGCAGAAGCTTCTAAAGCCCATCCACCTCCCTCTAGGTCCTACTCCGAAATCACAGCTACACCCAAAGATCAGATGAAAGATCATACTGCTAATTCACATATAAAGCCCATTCATTCATCATATAGAAAGACTGTATTTCTAAAACCACGTGGTCTCCCTAAAGTAACTAAAGGTTATGATGAACATCACCATAACCTAATCAGGCAACCATTACTTCCTAAATCCAATGGTGTTGCTTTTAAAACAGACAGACAGAACTTAAATTCACCATTATCCATATCTGATATTATTTTACTTTTAAATAGTGTCATACAGTCTAATATAATAGAACCGACCAACGTAGCCAAATTAACAGAAGTAGTTACAATTTTAAACAACCACAATGGATCATGCATCAATGGCACTCCAATGGAACTGCAGGAGTGCAGTCAATAAAAAAAGTGATCTTATCTATTTATATAATAAATACAATCCATTTCTATTTGCATTAGCAGAGACCTGGCTACGGCCAGGGTCTATTTTTAAAATTCCTGGCTACTCCAGCCTCAGAGACGATAGATCTGATGGCTATGGAGGTGCTGCTCTTTTTATTAAGAATTCTTTGTCTTTTTCACAAATTACTATACCTCATTTTTCTGATTTTTCTGCTGTAGCTTGTGTACTAAATAAAATCTGTTTCCTATCTATTTACATTCCTAAGCCTTCTCTCCAAACATTTCTTCATTTTAATCATCTGCTTGCTAGTCTGCCAAGACCTATTATTATCATGGGAGATTTTAATTCACAACACAGGGCATGGGGTAGTAGTCGAACAAATTGTTATGGGGAAGACCTCCTTGAGATAATTAATTACCATAATTTATGTGTAGTAAATGATGGCTTGCCTACCCGAAGAACTAGTCCCTATGGTAATGATAGTGTTGTGGACCTAACAATAGTTTCTCCTAATTTAGCTTCATCTATTTCTTGGCATACTCTTTCATCTTCTTATGGTAGTGATCATTTCCCAATATTAATTAATCTGTTAGCTCCTAAACTAAATCATAACCCTAGAACACCTCGTATAAAACATAGGATTGTTAAGGAAAAATGGCATGAATATAAACAACGTGTTGAAGATAGCATTTATTTAAAGTCATCAACTTGCGCTGGTGAAAAGGAAACATCTGCACATTCTAAAACACTTATCACTTGCATGATTGATGCTGCTAATCAAACATTTCCTCTTAAAGTAGGTATATATTCTAAGCGACTATCCCCACCTTGGTGGGACTCTGACTGTAGTGCAGCAGTTGCTGAAAGGAAAACGGCAGAAATCAAATAAACTCATTTGCAAAAAAAACGGGCGGTTTTGATTTTCATTCATATTTAAAAAGATACAATACCAAAAAGGTTTCAATCGTTTGTACACGTTACTGGCCGGTTTTAAAAATGCTGTGGTATTTAAAAAAGTACGTTCTAAATTCAATTTTTCATTTGATGTTCATTTTTACAGAAAACCCCTTTTTATCCTACATTTTTGGCGCGAAGTTCCAGAAGTTAACATCGACTTTCATAACTTTTATTCAATTTTTATCGATTAATTTCATATCCTTGACTGTCAAAGCTTTATTTAATGCTGTTTGGCTGTATCAAAAATGGTAGATAAAGTGGTAAAAGCTACCAAAATTATCGCGCTGCTTGAAGAGGGTTGCAGCCAATGTTTCGTAGCTAGGAGGCTAAATGTTAGTCGCTCGACAGTCCAAAGGACCTGGCAGCGATATCAGGAGACTGGTTCCGTCGAGAGAAGGCCTGGTTCTGGAAGAAAACCATGTACCCAACCACGGGATGATCGTTTTCTTGTGAGTCGCGCATTGAGAAATCGCAAATCTTCGTATGTGGATCTTAAGAACAACCTCCAAGAAGTAAGAAATGTGCATATTAGTCTATGGACGGTCAGGAGGAGGCTTCTCGCTGCCAATATACGCAGTCACCGCCCGGCCCGCGGCCCCAACTTACTCCGTGAGCACAGAGTTCACAGGCTTAGGTTCGCTAGAAATTGTGAATCATGGACTCAAGACGATTGGAATAGGGTTTTGTTCTCTGATGAAGCCAGGATATCTCTGTTCGGTGAAGATCGACGTCGGCGAGTGCTAAGAAGACAAGGAGAACGCTTTGCAGAGGCATGTTTCGAAGAAATCACACCTTATGGTGGGGGCTCTGTTATGTTTTGGGCAGGAATAAATTCAATGGATCGTACAGAGTTAGTCTTCATTGAAAACGGCTCACTGACTGGGCATCGATACATAACGGAAGTTCTAATTTCTCATGCACAACCCGCATTGGCCGCTCTAGGTGAAGACTCGATTTTTATGGACGACAATGCTCGCGCCCACCGATCCCGCGATGTTAATGCGTATGTGCAAGAGGTCGGCATTCGTCGTTTGGATTGGCCAGCTCGAAGTCCCGACCTCAATCCCATAGAGCATGTCTGGGACGTTCTGAAACGGCGTGTGAGATCAGTACACCCGGCTCCGCAGACCATCAGAGAGCTGAAGAATGTGATTACTGCGGAGTGGGAACGTATTCCGCAAGCAAGTATCCGGGATATACTCGCTAGCATGCCCAGACGAATTCAAGCTGTGATTTTAGCTAGAGGGGGTCACACTCGATACTAAACATTTATCTGCTTTTACTTTATTAAAGAAAAACAAACAAAAAAACTTTTTTATTTTTACTTCATGAGCATATGCACTACTAGCGAATATACACTACTAGCGAGGTTTAGCATTATTTCCCATAAATTGTATCTAAATTTTATGAAATACTGATGAAAACGATTATTTTCTTATTAATTTAGCAAATTGTGTGGATAAAACTACCTATAATTATCAAACAAAGAAATATTAACATTTGAAATGGTTCATTGCTTAGGTGCCCGTTTTTTTTGCAAATGAGTTTATAATCTAGAAATGTCAGAGGATAACTTTGACGAACTTATACATGTCATGTCCAAATGTAGGCAGCTATTGAAAGAAAAGAAACTCAGGGGTTGGGAGAAATTTTGTTCTTCCATATCTCCTAATACAAATTCTTCGGAGGTTTGGCGTAAAATAAAATGTTATAGAATTGGAGTTAGCGACTCTAACTACATGAAAATGCCGCTTCATTTATGTAATAGTTTTATGGATAATCTAGCTCCAGCAACTGTGCCGGTCAGGGACTTGTTCATAAATCCCATATCGCATAATGTACACTCATGCCCGTATGGACTTGATGTTCCATTTAAGATGGATGAACTAAAGGGTGTTTTATTAGCAACTACAGATACTGCACCAGGTGAAGACAGTTTATCATATTCGTTTTTTTCACACTTAGGTGATAGCGCTTTAAATTTTCTCCTCGACCTTATCAATTCTGTCATGTTGACAGGCGACTTGCCATTGGATTGGAAATCACAGACGGTGTTGCCTTTCTTAAAACCAAATAAGGATTCTGAAGATCCGACATCATACCGACCCGTGGCCCTGTCGCCGGTTATTGCTAAAATTGCTGAACATTTAGTTAAAAACAGACTTGAATGGTTTATAGAAAATCAAAGTATTTTATCCAATACACAGTATGGCTTTAGAAAGGGAAGGGGTGCTGTTGATAGTGTGAGTGTTTTTACAACAGATATTCGTATAGCCTTTTCAAATAATGAATCAATAGTAGCTACATTTCTTGATGTTAAGTCTGCATATGATAATGTTCATATAGAAATATTATGTAATAAATTAAGCCATCTTCAGATTCCGTCTATTTTTATTAATTTTATCAAAAATATGCTTTGCGGCCGTAAAATCTCAATGGATAATATAGACCTTTCAAGGATTACTTGGAAAGGACTACCACAGGGCTCAGTTTTGAGTCCACTGCTATATAATATTTATACTTACGATCTGAAAGCCTCAATTGGTGACTCTGTTAGCATATTACAATATGCAGATGATTTATTACTGTACTCTAGAAACAGTTCCATTATTATTGCATCACACGAAATAACACTAGCATTAAGGGGATTAAAAATATGGTTGGATAAACATGGTTTAGAACTGTCGGCATTAAAAAGTACTGCTGTAGTATATAGTCGCCAACGTAAACCGGTACCTGTCAATATTTATTATGACGCGGAAGTAATACCTGAAAAAAGTCATGTAAAATTTCTAGGTATTTATTTAGACTCAAAGCTCACAGGGCATGCCCATTGCGAACATATAATTGCAAAATGCGAAACAAGTTTAAATTTACTCAGATGTCCGACGGGAGTTTGGTGGGGAGCTCATCCTACTTCATTAAAATTAATTTATAACGCTTTAATAAGAAGTGTTCTAGATTACGGCACTTTCTTGTTGGAACCTTGTAATGTAGCAGCACTAAAGAAATTGGACAGAATACAGTCTAAAGCTCTAAGGATAGTTGCAGGTGCAATGAAGTCTAGTCCTATCAGTGCCTTACAGGTGGAATGTGGCGATCCGCCCCTTCACATAAGACGACAGTTTTTGTCGGATAGATTTTATTATCGCATCCGCCAGTTTTCGAATCATCAACTTCTGTCTAGGGTTGAACATCTAGCAAATCTTGTTTCTATTTCATCCTACTGGAGACATAAAAAACATCCTTGTTTACTCAATAGTTATAAGAGATTTAAAAATCTTTCAGCCCCTGTATTTAGTTCTCAGCGTTTAGGTATTTTCAACTTTTCTTTTCAGAGTCTAATATATTCACCCACAATTACTCTAGATTTAAACATCGATCGTAACGATTTAGCAATAAACAATAGCTTCGAGTCTTTAACTAATGAACGATGGCAAGATTGGCATCATATATTCACTGATGCCACTAAACACTCACAGTCTAATCTAGTTGGTGTGGGTGTGTTTCATAAACAATATAACATTGTCCAAAAAATTAAGCTCCCTAGTGAAACCACAGTTTTTACAGGTGAATGTTTTGGGCTGTTAAAAGCATTGGAATACATCTTTATAATGAAGTTGGAAAGAACTGTCATTTTTAGTGACTCTAAAAGTGTTCTTCAATTAATTTTAAAATATCCGTTTAAAATCAGAAATAATTGTCATCTTATTTTCGAAATCAGGTACAAGTTATATTTAAGTGTAAACGCAGGACTTAAAATAAATTTCGCTTGGATACCTAGTCATTGTGGTATACACGGTAATGAACAGGCGGATAAGATAGCGAACGATGCCGTGGAATGTGGTGACATTTTTCCTTTTAAAATTTTTCCTCAAGATTTACTCGCTTTGCCTGAGATTTATCTCAAGATTTCTTGGGATGATCTTTGGGAAATAGCGGGTAAATCCAAAAGTTCACATTACAAAATTATTCAACCTAAAATTCCTGCAAAACCTTGGTTCTGTAATTCCTCATTTAAAAAATTAAGGCTAGGTAAAAGGGCAACTACTGTCCTTATTAGGATGCGTTTGGGACATACCTGTGTGCCTGCTCACTTATCGAGAATGAAGATACGTTCTACTCCATACTGTGATTGTGGTGAATTTGGAGATTTAAATCATATTTTTTTCTCATGTATTTTGTATGATCACTCACATTTCTTTAATGAACTCTTTAGCTATAATGTACCTTTTCCTACAAACAATTCTGTCCTTCTTTTCTCTTTAGATCCTCGTATATATAAGTGTTTAGCATCTTTTATTAATTATAATAACATTAGGTTGTAATTTTGTGTAAATATGTACCCATTTATTTTATCTTCTGTAAATAAGTAAAGTATCCGTACTAATCTACTCCTACCTTAGTATAACCTACTCCTCTGATCCTTAGTTCCTCTTACACAAAGAGTATCATTTAAATTTTTGTTAAAACACTTCCCTAATTTTTTGAAAATGGCAAATGCTCATGCGATGCCAAAAAAAAAAAAAAACATGGAATTCAATTTCCAAAAGTAGTCATTTGTTTATTGATTAGTGTTACGTTTTCATCGCATTTCAATCTTTTCGTCATTATGGATACGTTAAAAATTCGAGTAATTATGGAATATGAGTATCGTCGTGGTAGCAACGCGGCACAAGCGGCACGCAACATCAATGACGTTTACGGAGCTAACACTACAAACCAACGCACCGCCTGTTATTGGTTTGCTCGCTTTCGTTCTGGAAATTTCGACCTGAAAAATGAACCTCGCGGTCGTACGAAGACTTTGGTCGACAATGACGAATTAAAGGCGATTGTGGAAGCCGATGATACACAATCTACGGCTGAATTAGCAGCAGCTTTCGACGTTAGGGTCAAAACAAAATTGGTCCATTTGCGTCAAATTGGCAAGGTAAGAAAGCTTGACAAATGGGTGCCTCACGAATTCAATGATCGCCAGCGCGAAGTACGCGTCCTTCCATTGCTCAACAGACACACAAATAAAGGAATTTTGAAACGCATTGTTACTTGCGATAAAAATGGATTCTGTTTTTTGATAACCGCAAGCGCTCAGCAAGTTGGTTGGATCCTGGTTCAGCACCTAAACAATGCCCTAAACGAAAACTTACCCCTAGAAAAGTGATGGTCACTGTTTGGTGGTCTAGCGCCGGTGTGATTCATCACAGCTTCTTACCAAACGGGGTGAGCATTACTGCAGATGTGTACTGTGAAGAACTGAGCACAATGATGGAGAAGCTGGTACATCTCCAACCAGCATTGGTCAATCGCTCATCTCCGCTGCTCCTGCACGACAATGCGCGACCTCATAGCACAGCAGACGGTCTCCAAGTTGCAAGAACTGGGGTTGGAAGCTCTCCGTCATCCGCCATACTCACAAGACCTACAGACTACTTCTTTTTCCAGAATTTGGATAATTTCTTGGCGGGAAAGAAATTCAATACCCGAGAGGCAGTACAAAATGCCTTTGAAGAATTTGTTGCCTCGCGTCCAGCTGATTTCTTTAAGAAAGGCATCAATACATGCCGCTGCGTTGGCAAAGATGCATTGATTGCATGGGTGATTACTTCGATTAATACAAATAAAAAATACATGAAAAAAAATCGTTTAATTTTTTTCATTCATAACGGCAATTTCATAAGTAAAGACCTAATATTACGACATTGTAAATTTGAAATAAATATTGTAATCTCTGTTTTGACATTCCTGTATTCAGAAGAACAAACATCCAAATAAGTAGCAAAATATACTACCTACTACCGGGCGGCTAACATAAGTAAATTCATGCTGTTGACCCTTTCAAATCCTTTTTCCATTGCTTATACAATTTTAAGGTTTACATTTGATAATAATTTTAACAAAACTTTCTTTTTTCTATCGTCAAGAGTAAAGTTATAAAATAATACTTAAAAAGTCATTATATACTCAATTCTTTTCTCTGATACCATGTACTTTTAGTATCAATACTTCGAAAATAAGTGTCGAGTAGGTATCAGTCTAAAGTAGGTACTTGTATTAGGTATTGATACATATTGTCTCTATTGGCCCCTTATTACAAAATATCTCCCTCGATACAATTTAAAAAGTTGCTCTGTGACAAATATGGTACTGTGAAAATCGTGTATATTTCTAAAATATCTAATGCAACCGCGCTAAATATTTTTTGAAAATATAATAAATTTAAAAATATTAATATTTCCGATGTAAAGATATTAAAAATCATAAAATATTTTTCTATATTTGTATCGTTTTAGGCTTCTTATCAATAGTTTAACATTATAATGCAGGGTGGAAGGGAACCGCTCCCGAAAACAAAGACAGGTGATAGTACTAGTACTACTTGTGATGATAGGCTCGCAAAAAAAACGATTGGGACGAAAAAAAATTTTTTTGTCACAAAGGTTTTTTAGTTTTTTTCACGCTCCATCGTATTAAGACACTCTCATGTAACGATAATTTCATAAAAATACGTTGCTTTACTCAGATGAGAAAAAACGCAATCTATACAAAATTTATATGATGACATCTTAAATTTGTGAATGTTCCTCGTCGGGGTTGGGCCCGATCTGTCGGACGCCCAGTTTGGTTTTACTTAGATGAGAAAAAACGCAATCTATACACAGAGTAAGAAATCACTACGTTTAAGCTTATATTACTATACAGTAAAATGAACCTTTCCCCAAAATATTATATAATACTAGCTCACAGGGATAATTTTGCTTTTAATCAACGCGCTGGGAGTGTGGATTGGCATTCTCTGGAAGTATCTAACTATATTTGCTCTGGTCATACTTCTGCTTATCATCAACCATAATAAATAGAATAGCTATTTAGTTACATTCTATTACTATTTTCCATTAATTCCAGCTGTCGTCCAGAGGGACGTAGATATATGAGCTGAAATGATGATGATGAATTCAATTTTCAAATTCATCATCGCAGCCGACATACGTCCCACTATTGGGCTCGGGTCTCCTCTACAATGGGAGGGAATTTGATCTACTATACCATGCTGGTCAGACATGTTGGTATAGGTTTTCATTTTCAAATTATGTAGTATAAACTAATTTCTAATTAATCTGTGTGTATATATTACACATTGTTATGTCTCATACTTGCTAGAATACAATTTTAACTGAAAATACATAATCCTTACTAATATTATAAATGCGAAAGTAACTCTGTCTGTCTGTCTGCTACGCTTTCACGTCTAAACCACTGGACGGATTTTGATGAAATTTGGTACAGAGATGGAATAAAGCTTGAGAAAGGACATAGGCTACGTTTTATCGCGAAAAAATGGGTATAAGGGGTTGAAATAGGGGAACGTATTTTTTTTTACATCGTCTTATTTCTTGGGGTACACGAGCACTAGCAAAGGATTTTTGGAAAATCACCTTAAGGGGGTGAAAAGCGTATAGACGAAACTATTGGGGGTAGGAACGTAAGACTTTCTATGCAATTCTCTTTCTTTTGTTCTAAGTGAGCTCTAAGAAATTATTTTATTAAAATCAACTCCTAAAGGGGTGCAAAATATACAGCCGAAATCATTAGGCCTAGAAATATGAAATTTTTTATAAAGTTGCCTTTCTTGGGGAAAGTGCTCACTAAAAAAGAGCTTTTTTGCAATTTTAGCTCTAAGGGGGTGAAAAGCGTTTAATCGAAATCACTGAATCTAGGAAGGATCATTTTAGTACACGGTCGGCTTTCTTGGATTACCCCAAGATTTTCTTAGTGCTCACTTACCAAGCACTATGAAAAATTTTTTGGTAAGGATAAGCGAGCTCTTACAAAGAATTTGTGGAAATTCAATCCCTAAGAGGGTGAAAGTGTATAGCCAAAGATACCGGGCCTAAGAATGTGAAATTTTGTATACCGATCGGTTATTTGGGGTAAGGGCGCACTAAGAAACAATTTTGGGCTGCCCCAAAAGGGTAAAACCATATAGTCGAAGACACCCATCCAATGATGTATCATCATTATCTTGCTCTTATCCTAATTACTTTGGATCGACGCGATCTGTAGGTGCTCTTCTGACATCATAGATATATTGCAAAGATTCTAGCAACATTTTATGACCGGCTGCCTGGCGGACGACATTGTTGGTCAGACGGCATCACCAATTGGTCCAGGTCGATGTAAATCTTTGTCTTAGTAGTATTTTCCGACACCCACGAACAATGAAAGCGTGGTAATGTTTCTAGCAGCTACCAGACAGTAAGTTACAATCAAGATATTATTCCAATTTTCTATCAAAATAATAGGTTTTATTTATGCTCACATAATACGGTCCAAATTTTTTTGTCTGTTTGTCTATTCGTTACAGGTAATCTTCAAAACGGCTGGACCGATATTGATTATATTTTACCATCAGGTCTACCAGGCATACATAAGGAATAACTTAGATTATATTTTATCCCGGTGTGGCTGGAGCAACCTTGAGAATTAAGTCGATTTTAACATTATTTCACTAATGGAAAGCTATTTTTAAGCGAGTAACATATTTAAGCTATTTTTATCCCGCTATTCCTACGGGACCGGGTACAATGCCGGTGAAATCACGGGAATTTAATGGTTATAAAAAAAAAACTTAATTCACTAATGAAAAGCTATATTATTATCAGTGAATAACATATAAAGGCTATTTTCATCCCGGTATTTGCCCGGGAACGAGAACTAACCGGGGAATGTCGACCAATTTATAAAATTCTTTCACCAATGGAAAGCTACGTATGTTATCAGCGAGTAACATAGGCAATTTTTATCTCTGATATTTCTGGGATTTATATATTTTTTTCTGCCATGTAAATTTATACTATCAGCGAGTAACATATGCATTTTTTATCTCGGCATTGGCATGGGAATGAGGTCTACTGCGTGAATGAAACTGCGGGTGTTTGATTGATATAATTTTTTTTGCACCAGTGTAAAAGTACGTTATCAGAGACTAAGAAAAGGCATATTTATCATCGTACTAGCAACCCGTCCTCGCTTCGCTTCGGTTTCAGTCACTTAAACCCGCGTAGTTCCTGTTCCCGTGGGAATACCGGGATAAAATGTAGCCTATGTTACTCCCTGATATTATAGCTTTCCATTGGTGAAAGAATTTTTGAAATCGGTTCGGTGGTTTAAGTGTGAAAGCGTTACAAACAAACAAACAAACATCCTTACTTTCGCATTTATAATATTAGTATGGATTTGCACGGGAGTCTGAACTACAAAGCTGGAAGTATTATGCAAATGTGAAAGTTTGTGAAGATATTTGGATGTTTGTTACACAATCACGCGTAAACTGTTGAGCAGATTTGGATGAAAATTGACACGTAGATAGAGCATTTCTTACATTAAGAAATGTAATACTTTTTATGCCGATAATATTCTTTGCAATAATAGTTCAATATGCAAGTAAATTTTTACGCGGGCGAAGCCGCGGGCAAAAGCTAGTAATTATTATAAAATCAAACTCAGGATCTAGGGTTTCTCAGTCCTAGTTTAACATATTTGTCACACATTTTTTTTGTTTTTTTTTTTGGGTAGCTATAGACAGCGTACCAGCCGCCCGGCACCAACCGGGGTGATAGAGGAGTGGCGCGCGGCCCCATAACCCACCGTAGCACGTCGCCTTCGTCGTTGGGCCGAGCACCGGTACAGAGTTCCTGGTCTTCTATGGTCTTGGTTACATATAACTCGGATAGAATATCAGTTCCAGTTTGATTTACTCTTGCACTATGAAAGAGTTCTGTGTTGCAGCAGTTGTAGTGCCTGAAATAATAAAAATATATACGTTTTAAAACAACTACATTTGTTATGTGACAATCTATAACAAATCTATCGTTTCTTGGAGTCCCGTAAAATGCAAACAAGAAATTATGTGCTAGTGTAGGGGGGATGGGCTCCCCCCGGCGTGTGAATAGGTCCTCGACGACCCTAGTGAGGAGGCTGGACTGAAGAGCCCGCGCTCGAAGCACGCGCTATAAGGGCGATCCCAGAGGTCACGCTAGAGACTGTCCAGCATCTCCTGCCGACTGACGTCTTTGGCAAGACGGACGGCCAACCTGAAGGTATACCACCCAATATGGTAACCCTCATATAGCTGGCCCTCCTGCTCAGGCCCGCCGCTAGCTGTTTCGCCGCCCGCGTGCAATACCGATTATGCCGCCCCTTTTTTCGGTAGGCGATTGGATAGTCTGGACACATCCCGCCCAATCCGTCCGTCGCGATGGATGAGCGTCATGCACCCCATAACCTACCCTCTCCCCGTCGCCAATGGGCTGACCCCAGTGGTAACGATTCCTTGATATCCGTGGCCGGCTCGGCGGTTTACCCTGTCGGATACCATCCCACCTACAGCACTCCTTGATCGAGACCATGCTGCCTCCGACTTGCGTCTTCGACACCCGTCACTATAACTCGGCAAGCGTCTGCGCTTCCAGGTCCCACGGAGGAGTCCCGGCCAACAGGCACGCTGCCTCCGTCGCAACCTGGCGGTATCCGCATATGGCCCTGACCACCATGGTACTCTGTGGACGCCACAGGATAGCCATAAGATGGACGGTCAGGGACCCCACCCACACCGGTGAACCGTACAGGGCCACTGACCAGAAGCGCCCCGCGTACAGCAGTCAAAACGCAGCGCTGGGTTCGCTCACGTTCGTCATTAGCCAAGAGGGGGCGGTCGCCGCGCGAAACAGCCGTGGAGCAAGTCCGTGGAAATGATCCCGAAACCACCAATGCCCGTCGAGCACCAGACCCAAGTATTTCATGTGAGCCCGGATGCTGATGTCGACGGAACTGACAGTGATCAAGACGCTGATTGGAGGATCTATACGGGGCCCGTGGTACAAGAGGGCCTACGTTTTGTCCAGAGCCATCCTCAACTACAGCGCCTCGATTCGTCTGACAATCTCCTTAGTGCTAAGAGTTGCTAGACTTGCCACTTCTTCCAGCGTCCCACCCCGGGCTATGACGATCGTGTCGTCGGGCGTAACAAATTACACCCAGCCCGGGTAGGAGGCTCTCTCTCAACGTTCAGTCTTAGCCGATGTTCTACAGTGTGTGACCGAGGACCGACCCTCTGTGGGACACCGCACGTTATGGGCGTTCGTATAACAGGGATTCGTATAACGGAGTTGAGGTGCCGACCTGACGCTGCCGACTATCGCTAGAGAGATGCTCGGCAGCGTCAGGAACTGGGAACGGTCGCCGCCTTCTGCGAGGCAGTCATCTCGTGGAAAGACGCGCGCGGGAAGAACGCCTCTAAGACGACGCAATCCGCCGCCGGAGACTCGGGCGGCGCAGGCGCGAGTAGATACATCCGCAGCCTCGGGTAGCCGCCGTAGGCCGCGGGTGCCTAGTCGAGGCTGTGGGTGACTGGACCGAAGGCCGACGACCGAAGGCAAGTTACTATGCACCGGTGGTGGGTCCAACGGCGAATGCGACGTGTCACGGATGGGTCACGGGGCTGCGCGCCGCCCCTCCGTTGCCTCGAACGGAGCCGGGTGGTGGGTGCGCTGGCCATGGCCCCATCCCCTGAAAAAAGGGGTCACCCTCGAGACTGTCCAGCATTTCCTGCCGACTGACGTCTTTGGCGAGACAGATGGCCAACCGCGCATTGCGATAACCTTCGTACAGCCGGCCCTCCCGCTCTGCGTTGCGATGGTGTTGCCGGCTGCGGGTATAGCCTGTAGTATCTCCGGGCGCGTACGCACGCGGCCTGGAGATCTGCCAACTCTCCGGAACACCAGGGGACCACCCCGCTCAAAGGGAGACATCGCACGCGAGGCATGGCCGCATCGCAAATTTGCTTTAACGCACAGCGAATACGGCTAGCCTCAGCGTCCACCTAGTCTGCCTGGGGCGTTGAGGACACCCATGAGTGAACGATGGCTGTCTCCACCAATAGGTCCCGATCCATTCAACCCACAGCCCGCCGTGGAAACGCGGGAGCTGCGTCCGCCGTGTGACGCCTGCCGCCTTCGTCGTTGGGAGGAATGACAGCAGCCTCTAGTGCTTGTTGTTTTGACGCTCGGCTCCGCGCAGCGTGTTCTGTATTACACTGACGGCAGATTGAAGTATAATCACACAGGTTTAAATACCTACAATCATACTGAAACTATTAACAAACTAATTATCAAAAGAACTATTAACAAAATAATTGCAATTCAATATGCCATTGTTATTGTTTATCCACCATAATGCTCTTCGAATGTGTACTACTACCCAAGTACAGGTAGGTACCTAACTTACCCACTATACCTATGCTCAGAGGGAATTGCCCTAGCTTTCAGTCCTGCAGTGACACCCAGCGGGGGCGTATGGTTCAACCTGCTGACAGACAAACGTTTGGTATTGCATCTTAGATTTAACGGATGCCAATATTGATAGCGGTGTTAACGCCCATCGGTCGGTTTTTTCCATGCGGTGAAATTTATTATACTTATGGTAGGGTGAATATTACGTCATGAATTACGTGATGGGTTGCTCGATATGCCGCCCCCTGGACGTTATTATACTTATGGTAGGATGAATATTATGACATGAATTACGTGATGGGTCGCTCGATATGCCGCCCCCCCCCCCCCCTGGACGTCATTATACTTATGGTAGGATGAATATTATGACATGAATTACGTGTTGAGTCGTTCGATTTGACGCCAACCCCCCCCCCCCCCCTGTATGTGCTGCCCGCGTGCGGTGCACGCCTTGCACGCCCGCTTACGGCGGGCCTGCTCCTGCTCCGCGACGCGATGGTGCCGCCGGCTGCGGGTGTACGTACACGACCTGGAGATCTACCAATTCTCGGGAGGCTGTTTGGAGAGAGACACCGCACACGGGACATGGCCGCATCGCAAATCTGCGCCAACGCATAGCGAATGCGGTCAGCTTCGGAGTTCACCCGGTCGGCCTAGGACGTTGGGGACAGCCACGAGTGAACGATGGCTGCCTCTGTCAATGGGTCCCGATGCAATCGATCCACACCACCACGGCAAAGCGGGCGCTGTGTCCACTATGTGACCCCTGCTGGGCTGTCGGAGGATCTGGGAGACCTCAATACGAATGTACCTGTGGTCGGATAGGGTCTTGATCTCCTTCTAGTCGCATCAGCTCGTCATGCATGCCACGAAATTGGGGTTAACGAATGACAATCGACGATCCGCAGCCAATTTGCCGCTTTCGTCCCTTCTCCGGCCGTCCCGCGGCCCCTTGTCGTCGGATGGCTCTGCAGCATTGTCGCCCTCGTCCGTTGCCATTTCCGAGGCCGTGTCGGTCCTGGTCTCTCCGAAGACTCTGCGGCACCGTCGCCCTCATCCTGTGATAGCTCGGCAGTGCTACCGTCGCCGTCCTGCGACGGCTTTGCGGCAGAAATGTTGCCGCTCTCGTCGCTGGAGAGAACGATAGCAGTGCCTGCCGTACCGCCGCTCGTCTACGCGCAGCACGTTCTGTTTTATACTGACGGATGATACACTGATGATGATGGATTAACAAAATCATTGCAATTCAATTTGGCATCGTTATTGTTTATCCACCATAATGCTCTTCGAATGTGTACAAGTACCTGACCTACCTACTAAGAATTGGGAGTTACCCTAACTTGCAGTTCCAAGGGAATTGCCCTAAGTTCCAGTCCTGCTTTTCAATGGGTCGATACTTGGGTTGCCACCTAGCGGAGGCGTGTGGTTCAACCTGCTGACAGACGAACGTTTGGTATTGCATGTAAGATTTAACGGTTGCCAATTGGTGGTGATTTTAACGCCAGTCGGGCGATTTTTTTTCTATGCGATGAAATTTATTATACATATAGTAGGGTGAATATTATGACATGAATTACGTGATGAGTCGCTCGATTTGCCACCCCCCTGGACGTGCCGCCCGCGTGCGGTGCACGCCTTGCACGCCCGCTTACGGCAGGCCTGCACTTCACTTCCAAAGGTGAAAAGGAAAAAAAAGAATAGGTAGTTTTTTTTTAGATACACCTTATGTATATTAAATTATAGCTTATTCCACGTTATATTTCTTAGTCCTATTTTTGTGAATAATGTCTATTTTATTATTTTTAAGTATTTTTACATTAGGTCTCATATCTTCTATAACGATATATGGGCCTTCATGCAACATATATATCTTACTTCTTACTTCCTTTTTTACTAAAACTAAATCATTTTTGTCATATAAGACAGCAATCCTGGCTGGGTCGCCATGAAGTGTCGCGGGATGCGTTATTAAACTGTATGCAGTTAATGATGGTTTAATACTGGCTTTTCTATTTTAAGTACAGAGTATATATGTTATAGAATACATATGTAAGTTTACACTCACACACAGGTGCTGTGTGGTAGCGGCTTCGAATACTACCAACCCTTGCTTTGCTCGTGGGTGTCGTAAAAGACGACTAAGAGCCCTAGATTGACCCGGACCAACTCCATCTGGTACCATTTGGGTCAACGATTACATTCCCAAGGAGGGTTGACGTCAGGCAGGCGGCCGGTCATAAAAGTCATTGCTGAAACTTTTTGCAATATGTCAAAACAGATGACATATTGCGTCGACCCCAAGTAATTGGGATAAGAGCAAGATGATGATGATGTAAGTTTACACTCGCACTTTAATGAGACCTACCGGTGCTCTTCTATCCCGCCGTCAAATCGGCGGGGGTGTCCAGACTATAGCCTACCCTAAAAAAGGTGAGCCGTCTGATACACACTTTTTTAGCAAAACCGGATTTCGTCCAATCTTTTCAGGGTTGTCTTGAAATTTCGGCTTAATAACCAGTGCCGGTTCCTTGACTTCAGTCATCTGCCCGGCGAGTTATAATTTCGGATACCAGTCGCTATTAACGTTCTGGCAACAAACAACAGTGGTGCTAGGGCGTCACCCTGATGACCGATTGTGCGATTAGGGAAATTACCTTTGGAATATGATAATAATTATCATTATAATCGTAATGAATAGAACACAATCTTATCAATGCAAGTAAAATGAGCTTATTGCGCTTAATTTTATTGTGATAACTTATCTAATTTTATCTAACCTAACTATAATATTAATTTACGATAGCTACGCAACATTTCCCAAATGTCTTTGACTTACAGATAGTACACCAATCTTTTTATATACCGCTATAGTAGCATGCCTGTAAAGTAATTGCATGACAACTTTAACCCGGCTCTCTTTGCTTGTTCCGAATACATGAGAATGGTCTTACCAGCACCTCCCCATGCTCAGATGCAGTACCTTATTAAACAATCTCGAATGGCTTTGTAAGTTTGGATTAGATGATGCTTGTCTCTAACCATGCTCAATTTTTATATTATATGTACCTATCAGAAGATTTCTGATGTTTACGCGGGTATTACGTTGCGATTATAAGAAACGCGATAAAATCCGTAAAATAGTTTTATTTACGTTATATGTATCAGCTTTCTTAGTCTTGATGTATTATGTGACCTAGCCAGTTAAGCTGATTTTCTACTACTACACCTATAGTTTTTATAACTTAATATCTAAATTGCAACTTGTTGTGTGTGGCTACGAATATTACCAACCTTGAGTTTCGCAAACGACTACTAAGGATAAGATTTACATAAAGAATATCAACATATTGCGTCGATCTCAAGTAATTAGGATAACAGCAAGATAATGATGAAATATAGGCTGAGTGTGTTCGGCTATGTGCTTGTTTTGTTGCTTATGAGGCTTACAAGGTTTATAAAGCAATAAGGTGCGAAATGAATGATTTTAAATTAGAAATAACTGAATTAAAAGCATAAATATCAATCAAAAGTTCCTTCGGTATTTCACATGTTAACGACTAGCAATCTGCCCTCGCTTCGTTTCGGTTTGAGTCGCCTTACCCGCGTAGTTTCCTTTCCCGTGGGAATACCGGGATAAAATATAGTCTTTGTTACTTCCTGATATAGCTTTCCATTGGTGACAGAATTTTTTAAATTGGCCCAGTAGTTCCTGAGATTAGCACGTTCAAACAAACAAACTCTTCAGCTTTATATATTAGTATATTGGAGTTTGCCTCTCTGCGAGTTTATTTTTCTCTCTCTCTCTCGGATGGATTAATCCCTGGTCCATACATTCGCGACTTCAGCTAGGGCAGCAGGATGCGCAAGTGCTCCCGCCGGCGGCGAAGCGTATCGCTGTAGAGGAATTTCTTCGAGACCAACTCCGCCGCCTCGCTCTGCGAGACGACTGTAACGCAGAAGGCGTCGACCGCGCCCCTGTTTCTGACACTGTCGAGCATCGTCCTAGGCATGGTCAGCAGCGTCAGTTCGCCACCGACAATTGCAATGAGTTGATGGCGCTACTTTGCCTAGGCCATGCAGACCTTGAGCATGTGCTGCCCCATGTTCTTATCACAATCGCAGTGGTGGCAGTACAGAGTCTTTTCCCCATTCGCGACCGTGTACAGGTAGTTGCCCAAATAACTATGCACCGCAAGACCTGCATCAATTGAAGGCCACACGTACCACCGACTCAACAACTGCATCCGAATTAACGATGAACAAAGCGCCGGCGGGTGGACCTTTGTGGGGCCCTTGGAACAGCGGAGGCTCCGTTTCTATTTCAATTGCTATTTCATTTTAGATAGCGAGGTAGTTAACAAATTGTCAACCTCATTTGTGTCTTTACCGGAGAACTTTCATCACCCTATCTATAGGAAAAGTTTACACAATGCTCTAAATGAATACTATTTTCAATTAGAACTGTACTAAATGAAGACACGACCCGATAATAAAAATGATTAATTAGTTTTCATCTATTTAACATTTTATATGTTCTCTCACGTTGGAATAGATGTTTAATAGATGGTTGCAAGTTCAACGGGTGGTAATCATTTTTCGTTACTCAAATGAGTTTATATGATAGGTAAGTTCCATACTTACTATTTCAATATACTTAAGTATCCACCACCACAAAAAGCGACAAAAGTATAAGACTTATTGCATCTAAATGACGATCTACTGATCGTTGTGAAGTCGTTGCTGACTCAAATGGCTAGTGCGAAAGCTATCCACTACCACATAAAGCGTAAAATAATAAAATGCATCATCATCACCATTTCAGCTCACATACATCCCACTGTTGGGCTCGAGCCTCCTCCACAATATGAGGGATATTGAACTTACTATATCATGCAATCGTTACTTGGATAATCATAATAATCACTGATGGCTACGCGAGTATTACACATTGAAAATAAAACTATTTTACAAATTTAATTACATTTATTATCGCATTTAAAAAGTGATTTATATCAGATCTATATTTATTCATATCAATATCATGATCAATTTCATTCCTTATAATAGTTAAAACAAAAGACCGACCGTTATCAAAAAACATTAAATTATACTCCATTAAAAATATTAGATTATACTCGGTAGATAACATTTCAAAAGGATAACAGAAATTATGCATTAGTATTTTAACAATCTGGGCGAAAAACAAAAAGGTAATTCCCCCGCACAAACGTCACTTATCAGTATATTTTTATGATTTTAATGTGATGTTTTGTTGTATAGAGAACAGTGATACCACCAACTTAAGACAACCGTTAAAGTCTGTAAAGAGGACTTGCAGCTGGCACCAGCGATAATAAATGCACGGCAGAAGATTTTAAATTAACTTATTTATTCTATATGTAGGCAGTTACAATTGTTTGCGCTTAATAGAAGTGCGCGTCGTACATGGAGCGGATAGTATAGACGACTGAGTCGTAGATGGTTCCTCCCGTGCCTCATACTGCACGCCGCGCACTCCCAGTTAACAATATTTTAAAAATACCTTATATCTAAATAATAATTAATTACATTTGTAAATATATAACAATGTGATCGCGTCGCTAACAGTCTGCTTAATTTCTTGTGACAGGCCATGGTCTGCCCATTCCTCGTTCGAACCGTCCGGAGGTAACGAAAGGGCGGCGCACAAGACCAGCCGTATTACCGATCGCCATATAACTGACCACCGATATCGGTTCCTAGAAATCGGTGGTCGCCCGATTGTGTGCTTACTTGGATTATTTTGTTAGTGACAAAAACACCTACGCAATAACTATATGCCTCGGCACCAAATTCATACCGATCAATAGATGGTATTTAAATGTAATATGCATTTTATTTTTTCTATGTGGTGATGGAGAAAGAATACAATTCACCACTCCCTATCTTGCCCGTGAATGTCGTATAAGACGACTTAGGGATACAATACGCATATAACATCTATGCAAAAGAAGGCAAACTCGAAACAGAACCCTATAATCAACCTGTCTGACTGGCTCACTATAGTAAGTTAATTTCCCCTATTGTGGAGGAAATTCGAGCACAACAGTGGGGTGTAAATGAGATTCTCGTATTTAATTTTAATTTTATGTTTAATTTAATTTGTTTTTAACATCCGCTTGCCAATTTCTCGTTAACTTAGAGGTGTAACTTAATAATAATTTGTTTTTCAAACACCAATTAGCAACTAATGTGTATTATTTTACATGTTCTACTACAGTGTCGGTGACAGTGCATGTTTTACCGGTGTTTTGTATTTAAAATATCACTGGTGTTATCGTTGTTGTCTCTTAATAAGGTAATATCTCTTACATATTACTAATTACAAGATTCTTGATAAACATATATTTATACCATTAACTTTCTGTTTCTCCTACCTACATTTTTCCTTTGCTTCTAACGTAATTTTATATTACTTTATTGCAAAATGTTGACTCGCAAGGCCTCCGCTCGTCAGGAGGAAACTAAACTCCATTTGGCCTTGGTTGAATTGAAGGCTACGTAGGAGATGTATAGTGTATTGAGTAGAGAGAGAGAGATGACAGCGAAAGGGAAGTGTTGGATTTACTCAATGCAAATAAATAGTTAAAACTAGAAATGGCACAAATAAATACAGAACTCAGTGAGGCTGTACAGGTCCGGGACAGCCTTCAAATTATTGTAAATGGATTTCAAGAGTGGTCTTGAATATGTAGATAATTTGAATCGCATAAGTACGTTGGAACATGAGCTACAAGAAGCTTATAATCAAATATCTGAGCTGGAAAATGCTAAATATACCATGACAGCCTCACTGAATCAAAGCTTATTTGATGAGCTGGTTGACAGTGCCCCAAACTTGGTTTCTATTGCACCTGAGATTCTCCCTGCATTACATAACCCAATTAAAGAATTATTACCATCTTGTAATGAGAAGATGCCCAGGTGCAGTAGGAATAATACATTTAAGAAATATAAAATTTATAAGAAGTTTGTTAACATAAACAAATATATTAAGAAAACTAACAAACTTGTTAAAAAACATAAATGTTTTATTAAATCTGTTAAATCAAAGAGGGAACGCTTACAGCTAATAGACAAGCTTAATTTTTATATTAATACATTAGAAAATAAAACTAGACAGCATAATGTAGGATGTTCATGACTTCCAAATGAAAATTGATTCCCTTCAAGACAAATTGGAAGTTTTTAGTGTGTATATATGAAAGGGGTCTGCTATCTCGAGAGTAAAACAATAAATAAAACTCACTGGCGTATGCTCCATAACCGACTGTTTAATATTTTTCTAAATCTGTGTGGGTACTTTAGCTTATAAGTACCCACCATACATACATAACACCCTACCACTAAACTTAAGGTATAATAATAAAAGTAAAAATAGTAAATATAAACAAAAAATATACATAAAGTTGAACTTAAATCTAAAATACTACGCAGGATTATAAGGGGAATCTAATAACCGGTTTCCTCACGCGTTTACTTCTCGGCTCGGGCTCGGCTGCTATCACGGGAGTCGAGGTGGGCGGTAGCGCAGGAACAGTCTCGGTTCTATCGTCACTTTTAACATTTATCTCCTGCTCTGGAAACGGACTGACTATAATTGATTGCGAAGACCTCCCCCGTAATTGATACTAATAATGTAAAATCGCGACCCTATTTTTTGTATAATTTTACCCTCTATCCATTTCTCCTCTCCTCCGAAACCCCGGGCCCACACGCTATCGCCTATTTCAAAAGTTCGCAATTTACCACTCATCCTATTAGTTTGCTTGTTTTGTGCCTCATTCACTCTTTGCTGCACGTTACTATTAATGATACCAGAGTGAAGTAAATCTAAACGAGACCGCAACGTTCTATGCTGCAGCAAGCGAGCCGGTGATTCACCTGTAGTGTTGTGAACTGTATTTCTATACATAAAAAGATAAGACTTTAACGCGGTATCGATATCTATTTTATCTCTGAGCGCCTTTTTTAATGCTTTTTTGCATAATTTAACCGCGTTTTCGGCGGCTCCATTTGAGGCAGGGTGATATATTGGTGTAAAGATATGTTTAATGCCATTAAGACGCATAAAATTGTCTAACTCAGCACTAGTGAAAGGTGGCCCATTGTCTGACACAATCTCTCGCGGTAATCCAAACCGAGCCAATACATCTCTCAAAATTTTTAAAACTTCTTTTGCTGTCGTACTTTTTATCTCGAATGCTTCTATCCATTTAGTTGAAGAATCAACTATAACAAAAAATGTTTTGCGTCATACAGTTTCGGCATACCTGTTCTATATCAGCGTCAATTCCCGGCCACCACACGTAACTGCGAGCAATCGACTTCATTTTTACTACTCCCATGTGATTAATATGTAATTCTTTTAATATATTTTCGCGAAGGGTGAACGGAATCACCATCCTATATCCCCACAGTATACAACCAGAATCTGTGTATAGTTCATTTCTCCTGTCAAAGTACGGTTGTATACCGGGCTCTATACAATGTCCCAGCCAACCTGACTGCAAAAAAATTAATATTTTCCGTAATAGAATATCCTTATTAATTTCCTTACTTACATCATTACTGGTGATTGGCAGAAAATCTTGAATAAGTTTCACGTATGTCGTCTCTTTATACTCCTTCACTGGTCGTCCTACACATAATCGTGACAAGGCATCCACTCCGTTTTTATCTGTTGGGACATATTGTATATCATACTGGTAACCAGAAAGAGTGACAGCCCATCTTTGTAGCCTACTGGCCGCCATAGTTGGTATACCTGCTTTGTCACCAAAAATCAAAACTAAGGGCTTATGATCGGTTTTTAACGTGAATCTACGTCCATACAAATATTGGTGGAATTTATTTACACCAAAAATAATGCTTAACGCTGCTCTCTGTATCTGAGAATAGTTACGTTCAGCCGCATTTAATACCCGAGAGGCGTGCGCGATAGGTTGTTCTGCCCCCTCTGGTGATACGTGAGCGATATACACCGTCCCTATGCCGGTAGCACTAGCGTCTGTCGTTAATGTCACGGGTAGCTGAGGGTCGTAATGAGCAAGTACTTCGCTAGATGTTAATAGACGTTTAACTTCCTTAAACGCCGTCGAACAATCCCCCGTCCAAACAAACTTACTGTTTTTCTTTAGTAACGCATACAACGGTGTCAAAATCATGCTAATATTTTTAACGAACTTGGCGTAGTACATTACCATACCTAAGAATAATCTAACCTCGGCAACAGTAGATGGCATTGGTGCCTTTTGTATAGCTGTAATCTTATCTGGGGAAGTTCTCACTCACATCTTTACTGATTATGAACCCCAAGTAAGACACCTCGTCAGCAAAAAATGTACACTTTTCTTTTTTAACCTTCAGTCCGTACTGTTGTAGTCTATCAAAAACCTTATATAGAGTCTGGATATGTTCCGCATCATTCCGACCTATTAGAATGACGTCATCCAGGAATATTCCCACTCTCGGCAAGTCCCCAAAAATTTGTTCAATTTTTCTTTGAAAAATGCCAGGGCTCGACGATAAGCCATAAATTAAACGATTATACTTAAATAATCCTCGATGAGTATTTATTACAGTATACGATTTAGAATTTTCATCTAAACAAAATTGAGCGTACACTTGAGAAAGATCAATTTTGGTAAATTTTTGACCAGAATGTAATTTTGCAAGTAAATCTTCAATCCTAGGTAAGGGAAAACGGTCAACCTCTAAACATTTATTTAAAGTTATCTTATAGTCACCACATAATCGCAACGAGCCGTCCTTTTTAATGACCGGCACGATCGGCGTAGCCCAGTCCGACGTCTCGACGGGCGCGATCACACCATCCCGCAGCAGCTGGTCGAGCGCTCGCTCAACTCGTTCCCGCAGCGCGTAAGCGAGTGGTCGCGTCCTCATGAACACCGGCCTCGCGTCGGGCCGCACTCGCAAGCTAACCTCGCCCCCCGTAAAACAGCCTAGCCCATCCGACATAACGTTAGAGAATCTGGAATATAATTCATTAACATTGAAAGACACGCAATTATACATTTTGCTATTATTAGATATTGTCTTATATATAATAGCCTGCAAATTAATCTGTAGCTCATTTAACCATTCTCTCCTTAACAAAGGTTCATTACCATTAGCGATAACATATAAGTCCAACTGTTTACAACAACTTCCATACCTAACACATGGTTTTAGTTTACCTTTTTTTTTTTTTTTTTTTTGTGGTTGGGTCGCGGTCGGCGCGCCTCCGCACCACTCCGTCCGGGGCGACAGAGGGGCTTAAGCACGCAACTCCCGTGACCCACCCAAAAACCACGTCGCCTTCGTCGTTGGGCTGACCACCGGAGCAGCGTTAACTTGTCGTCAGTGGTCGACCCGACGGAATACCCCTAATTGGGGTACCCTCCCATCGACCGACGTCCCGCCCTCGGGGAGGACGTCGGTCTTTCCTCACGCGGTCGGCCTCTCAGCGGGTGACGGACTAATCCCCGGTCACGTCACCCGCGGCCTCGGCTAGGGCGGCATGAGGCGCAGATAGTTGCGCCTGCGCCGCCCCAGTCGCCGGCGGCGGATTTCCTCATCGAGGCTGCGCTCCTCGCGCAGGCGATCCGCCCCCTCCTTCCGCGAGATCACCGTCTCGCAGAAGGCTGCGACCGCGTCCCAATTTCCGACGCTGTCGACCATCGCCCTAGCGATAGCCGGCAGCGTCAGGTCCGTACCGATGATTGCGACGAGTTCACAGCACTGCACTGCCCAAGCCCCGCAGGCCTCGAGCGTATGGCGCGCCATGTCCTCGTCGCAATCGCAGTGGTGGCAGGACGGTGTACTCTCCCTCCTAACGACCTTGTGCAGGTATTTGGCGAAGCACCCATGCCCCGTCAAAACCTGCACCAGTCGGAAGGAGAGCACCCCGTGCCGCCTTTCCAACCACTGCATCAGCACCGGCCGGAAGGCCTCCACGGTTCGCACCCCGAACCGAGGCCTCTCCAGCCGGACTGCCCAACGGGCGATGACGTCTCGGCGGGCGTCGACGCGCCAGGCGGTGAGATCTCTTAACGAGACCACACCGCCCTCCGCTCGCACCCCCGTCACCCGCCGATATAGTCCGGCGAGCATCTCCGCCTCCAGGTCCCACGGGGGAGTCCCAGCCAATATGCACGCTGCCTCCGTCGCCACCGTGCGGTATCCGTGGATGGCCCTGACCGCCATGACCCTCTGTGGTCGCCACAGAAGGGCCCTAAGTCGGACGGTCATGGACCCCGCCCACACCGGTGCGCCGTACAGGGCCATCGACCGGATGACCCCCGCGTACAGCCGTCGGCACGCAGCACTCGGTCCGCCCACGTTCGGCATAAGCCACGATAGGGCGGACGCCGCGCCGACGAGCCGTGGAGCGAGCCTGCGGAAATGCTCCCGGAACCACCATCGCCCGTCGAGCACCAGGCCCAAGTACCTCATATGGGCCCGGATGCTGATGTCGACCGAGTGGACGGTGATCGAGACGCCGATGGGAGGGCTCATAGTGCGCCCTTGGAACAAGAGGGCCTCCGTCTTGTCCAGGGCGACCCTCAACCCCAGCGCCTCGATCCGCCTGACGACCTCCTCGGTACCAGAGGTCGCCAGGCTTACCGCCTCTTCTAGCGTCCCACCGCGGGTTGTGACGAGCGTGTCGTCGGCGTAACAAATCACGCCCAGCCCGGGCGGGAGGCTCCCCCTCAACGCCCAGTCGTAGCCGATGTTCCACAGGGTGGGTCCGAGGACCGACCCCTGCGGGACACCGCACGTCATGGGCGTTCGCACAACGTCCCCTGCTCGGTCGGTGCAGAGGACGCTGCGCCCCTCCAAATAGTCTGCCACTAGCCGCCTCAGGTAAACTGGCACCCCGTGATACCGGAGCGCCTCCCTGATGCAGCTGAATGGCAGACTATTGAATGCGTTGGCGATGTCTAGGGACACCACCAACAGCACTCCCCCGCCGGTGACGGCCTCAGTCGCCACGGCCCTCAGGCGCAACAGAGCCGCAATCGTCGAACGACCCCTCCTAAACCCAAACTGGGCGTCCGACAGATCGGGCCCCGTGCCGACGAGGTGCCGCTCGATGCGGGCAGCTACCACCCTCTCCAGTAGCTTGCCCGTGTCATCGAGCAGCACGATAGGCCTGTAGGCCGAAGGCGACTCCGGAGACCGTCCCGGCTTCGGCAGGAGCACCAGCCTTCCCTCCTTCCAGCACCCAGGGAACCGTCCGGACGCTAAACACGCGTCGAACAGCCCCCTGAGGCGGGGTCCCAGGTGTTCGAGGACCAGGGCCAGCACGCGGTTAGGAACACCGTCGGGCCCGGGGGCGGTAGACTTTGCGCGCATGCGCGCCACCGCCCATCTCGGGTTCCGTGATGGGCGGAACACTGTCGTCGTCGGCCTCCCGGTCAGTGTCTGGCGGAGCCATGACCGGGGGCGTGTGTTCCGCCCGCCGCGGGAACAGGTCCTCGATGACCCGGGTGAGAAGGCCGGGCTGGAGAGTCTCGGTGAGGGGAGGGCCCCGCGCGCGTAGCCTATTCAGCACCGCGCGATAGGGGCGTCTCCAGGGGTCACGGTCGAGACCGTCCAGCATCTCCTGCCGACTGACGTCCTTGGCGGAGCGGACGGCCAGCCTGAAGGCCGACCGCGCATTGCGGTAGCCCTCGTAAAGCACGGCCTCCCGCTCCGCGTCGCGATGGCGCCGTCGGCTGCGGGTGTAGGCCCTCCGGGCGCGGATACACGCGGCCCGGAGATCCGCCAGCTCCCGGGACCACCAGTGGACACCCCTCCTCGGGGGCAGACGCCGTACCCGGGGCATGGCCGCATCGCAGATCTGCGTCAACGCATCGCGGATGCGGCCAGCCTCGGCGTCCACCCCGTCCAACTGGTGGGCAGAGGACAGCCACGAGTATACGATGGCTGTCTTCGCCAGCTGGTCCCGGTCTAAGCGACCCACAGCCCATCGCGGGAACGCAGGACGCCTCTCCGCCCCGTGACCCCTGCTGGGCGTCGGGATTGCCAGGGAGACCTCCATCCGGATATACCGGTGGTCCGACAAGGTCTCGACCTCCTCCACGACGCGCCAGCTCCCCACGCGTGCGGCGACCCCGGGGCTAGCGAACGAAAGGTCCACTATCGACCCGCCCCGTTGTCGCACGCACGTATGCACCGAGCCTCTGTTCAACAAACAGAGGCCCAGTGCCGCTGCCCACTCCTCGATCGCCCGTCCTCGGTCATCCGTCCTAGGGGACCCCCACGCCACGGACTTGGTGTTAAAGTCCCCCAGGACGAAGACCTGGCGCGATGCCAGTCACCGTAACGAGGCCTCCATGATGGTAAGGGAGGCCTCGAAATCGGTCACACTCTAGTTAGGGGAGAGATAAACTCCGAAGAGCGTAATCTCCCCCCAGTCCGCCGCGACGTATCCGACGCCCCTGTCCCTAAGGGTCAGAGACGACGAAGGGCACGACGTGGAGGCGACGATTGCCACGGTGCCATCGGCGCTACCCAACCAGTTAATCCGGTCGGGCACCACATACGGCTCCGCGACTACGGCTACTCCTATCAACCATTCCGCCATGGCTTGCAGGAACACGTCCTGCGCACCGCCGGAGTGATTGAGATTGGCCTGGAGGAGACGAATGGATACGGGGTCCATTAAAGGTCCGTATCCATCGTCACCTCCTCCGCGCTAACGGGCGATCGGGCCGCGCTCGGAGCGGGGACTGGCCCGGTCGATGGGCCGCCCCGCCCCTTTGGGGCCGATGCCGGGGGTCTGCAGTCCCCAGAGCCCATGCGGTGCTTGGCAGGCTTATTGCCCGCCGCACACGCGGGGCAGTGGGGCACCGCAGAGCATGATGCCGCCTGGTGTCCAGCCTGACCGCAACGGAAACATAGCCTGCTGCAGTCAAAGCAGTTCCTGTATGTCGGTCGGGTATGCCCGACCGCCATGCATTTATAACACCTCGCAGGCCGGGGCTCCAGCACGGTTACCCGCGCCGAACTCCAGCCCACGAGGAGCCTGCCTCAGTCAGCCAATTGCTTGACCGACTCCACTGGGCACTGCACCCAGACAGCACCGACGCCGCCCGGACCAGGGCGGATGGTGCCAATCCAGACGGTGTCCGAGGCACACCCGGTACGCGCCATAATGGCCTCCCGGATGTCCTCCACCGCCACGGAGTCGTCCAGACCCGTGAGGCGCATATCTGCGCACTTGACGGGCCTGGCGATTCGGACTCCATCCTCCGGCCCGAACAGCCCCCTCAACATCGTGGCCAAACTATCGGCCGTCCTCGCGCCCTCGGCCCCAGGGAACTCGAGTATTCGAGCCCCTGTCCGGGCCTTGCGGGTCCTCGCCTCGACGCCCCCGATGCCGGAGACGTCCAGCTCCCGCCGGGCGCGTCTTAGGACGGCCTCATAGTTCAGGCCCCTCTCAGCCGCCTCAGCAGTACGGTGATTACCACCGCAGCCGTCTTCGGCGACTTGAGGCCCCTACGCGACCTTTTCCCCTTTCCACCGGCTCCCGCCTGGGGAGCGGCGGCCACAGCGGCACTCTTGGCCGCCGCTCTCCGCTTTTGGCCGCGTGCCTTCCTGCCACGCTCAGCCACCTGCCAGCCCTGTTCGAGCCTGGCAGCAGCGCTAAGCGCAGCAGGCGCAGTCGCGGGTGCGCCGGCCGGCGCCTGCGGTGCAATCGCTGGCGCCGGCCGCGGCCCGGCCTTGGCGGGAGCCCACACCTTGCCGGCCTTCTTGGCCCCCTTGGGTCCCGCCGCAGCCGCAGCGTAGCTCACCCCGCGGCCACCCTGACAGGGCAGCGGGGTGGGAGCAGACGAGCGGTGGTCGGAGGGGCGGCTCAGGCGGGAGCCTGGCCGCTACAGCGGCGATACGCGCATCCATCATCACCCCTACTCGGGCTAGGATGACGCGTACCGCCGACTCCGACACGCCATGCACCTCGTCGGGCGGCGGCTCCTCTCCCTTCCGAGGTCTCCCGCGGCCACGAGCCGGCGGAGGGACCATGACGAGGGGAGGCAGCGGAGAAGCCACGACGGGCGCAGCCGGCGTAGCGGCTGCGACGGGCACAGCCGGCGCCACGGGCGCAGACAATGGGCCCGCCCTCACCGGCGCGGCCCGCCTCGACGGCGGGGCCGGCGCCGACGGCGCAGCCGGCACCAGGCGCTCGAATTGAGACCGCAGGTCAGCCATGTGCGGTTGGCTACATAAGTTTTCCATCGACTAGGATGATCGTTCAACCAAGCCAAGACAACAGATGAGTCAGTCCAAGCGTGAATGTCTCCCTTTGGTATATTCATAACTTCAGCTACTTCGGTTAATAATTTTGCCACTAAAACCGAGCCACACAATTCTAGGCGAGGAATAGATAATTGCTTGATTAGAGCTACTTTTGTTTTGGCGGTCAAAAGGTGGGAGTGTATTTTGCCATTTGGATCGATAATTCGACAATACACTACAGCCGCATAAGCTGTAATCGAGGCATCGCTAAATCCATGTAGTTCTATGGCAAGGTTTCGTTCCGTTTTGCCTATCCATCTAGGAATGTGAAAGTCTATTAGTCTTTTCAGTTCTTCACGGTAATATCTCCATTCTTGTAGGAGTTCCGGTGGCAACTCCTCATCCCAACCTATGCCAGCAATCCATAATTTTTGGATAAAAACCTTCGAGGTTATTATACACGGTGCTATCCATCCCAAAGGATCGTAAAGCCTGGATATTTCTGATATTACCGTTCTTTTTGTTTCAGGTGCAGCTGGAGGTGATATTCTTACGGAGTAATCAAATTCATCGGTGTTTCTGTTCCAGGTAAGTCCTAAAATCTTTGTTACTTTGTCCATTTTTATTTCTAAATCCTTACCTGAATTTTCCTTTAATTCTTCCACTAAGTGCATCTTATTGCTTGTCCATTTTTGTAGCTGAAAACCTCCCTTTTTTAATAAACTATTTATTTCTGTATAAATTTTTACTACTTCTGTTTCAGATTGGCAGCCAGTCATCAAGTCATCCATATAAAAGTCCGTAATAACTCTATCAGCAGCCAATGGATAATTCTTACCTTCATCGCACGCAAGTTGATGCAATGACTTGACTGCTAAATAAGGAGTGCACGACGTACCAAAGGTTACAGTCAGAAGTCGGAAATCTTCAATTTCTTTGGTAGGATCCTCTCTCCAAACAATCCTTTGGAAGTCAGTATCTGAACGCGCAACTTTGATTTGCCGGTACATTTTTATAATGTCTGCTGCCAAACAAATTGGATGTTGCCGCCATCTCATGATAATGTGTCGTAAATCTGCTTGGAGAGTGGGCCCTACCATTAAGGTGTCATTTAAGGAAACCCCGTTCGTTCCCTTACATGAAGCATCATACACCACTCTTACTTTAGTGGTCAGTTTATCTTGTCTCACCACTGCGTGCTGTGGCAAATAGACCGCATCACTTCTGTTAATGTTTGACTCATCAACTATTTTCTCCAGCCTGTTCTTCCGATGTGAAAGGTCCTTTTAGTAATACAGGTTCGGAGAGCCCCTAAGGCTCTTGACCAATCCTACCTTTAATATGTGACAATATGTTTCTGCTCCCAACAAAATATCAATTTTGTTGGGCAAATTGAACATTGGGTCGGCTAACTTCATACTGTGAATTTCAGGCCACTCCTGAATTTCCAATTTTGTATCCGGCATAACTGACGTCAGAGTGCTTAATACATGCGCAGTTACTTCTATGGTGAAAGAAGGGTCATGTAATGATTTTATATTGATATTAAACACATGTCTACAGACAACATCACCATGACCCCTTCCAATCCCAGTAATCGTAGTTTTGGATACTACTTTCTTTAAACGAAGTAATTGCGCAGCTGACTCGGTTATAAACGACGCTTGTGATCCTTAATCCAACAATGCTCTCAAAATTTGAGAGGACCCATCTTGTGATTCGACCTTTATGAGGGCCGTGGCTAACAGGACTTGACTCTGAGCTCGTTCATTCACAAAATGAGCTGCTACATTTGCACTTATACCATGTGGACTCGACTCTGAAGCAACTTCATGTGACGTGGCAGCCTCTATTGGTGCGACCACGGCACTAGTTGCACTGGCGTTCTTTGGATGTAGCAACGTATGATGCTTTCGCTGGCAAATACGACATTTTGAAAGAACACGACATATTTTAGAAGTGTGATGACTCCCTAAGCAATTGAAACATACGCCCAAAGTCTGAGCAATAGCTCGGCGCTCGTCAATACTTTCTTTGGAAAACTTCTTACAGTTAGCTAATTTGTGATTATCAGAACAATGCAGACATGAAACATTAATGGCGCTATGTAATACCTTGGTGTAAGATGTAGAAGATGTAAATTTTGATTTATGTTTGGGTTCGACGAACTCCAAAGCCCGAAAACGTGTCTCCAAAAACTCGCGAAATTGTTTAAAAGAAGGCAGATCGTCGGAGGATTGACTAACATGCAGTTCCCACTGCTTCCTAGATTCTATGTCCAACTTCAAACTTATTACGTATATAATAATTACATCCCACGAGCTAACATCAATACCAAGATTGGTAAGCTCGTGTAAACAATCGCTAGTTACATCAAGAAGATCTTTTAATGCATTTGACGATTCAACCACTATGTTCCGTTGACTAAATAACCTTTTTAGAATACAAGTAGACATAAATTTCTTATTATTAATTTCTTATTTGTGTTCTAACATTTCCTAACACTTTTTATAATTAATATCAGTTATAGGAACATGTCTTATTAACTGTTCTGCTTCACCTGGAGTATAAAAGTCGTCGTAGATGGCTCCTGCTCCGATACCATGACCATTAATGCTGGTGTACCACAAGGCTCAGTGCTTTCCCCGACGTTGTTTATCCTGCATATCAATGACATGCTTTCTATCGAGAGTATGCGTTGCTATGCGGATGACAGCACGGGTGATGAGCGGTACACTGAGCAACGGAATATCCCTCGGAGTAAAAGTTGAAGTTGAACCCTTCTTTCCTGAAGGGACTTGTCTGAAGTCGAGCGCTCTCTGGGGCGGGCCTCGGAATGGGGTGAACGGAACCTAGTCCAGTTCAACCCCACAAAGACACAAGTTTGCGCATGCATGCACCACGTGTGGTGCACGGGGCAGTACCACACTCTCGCAGAAAATCGACGTCTGAGTAGTAGCGATTTGTTACTGCGCTTCGTTCGGTGAGCGAGAGAGCCGGAAGCCCAACTTTCTGAGGGTGTTTGCGTGTGGAGGGTTTTGGTGGTGCCCTTGGTATCACCGAGCCTCAATGCACGCATTCACACTCCCTTCACTTTCTTCGCGGTAGGCAACGGCCTTGTAAAGGTCCATGAGCGGCAGCAACACTTACCATCAGGTGTACTGTTTGCTCGTTTGCCACCGTTTGCAATAAAAAAAAAAAAAACCTGACAGTTGCGTCTTTAAATAGTGAAGACGTTGTACGTCATCTAGCTTTTTATTATTGTGAACTAAAGAAATAAATAAATCCCGAAACAATGACCACTCGGTATATTTTCCGCTAAAAGTAGGTAAAACTATTTTTGGTAATCTTACGACATTATCAGGTGAAACATCACAAATTTCTTTCTCGGTACTATGAGATTTTAATTTAGACAGGGCATTCTTAAGTTCTACTTTGCACATTAGATAACTTTCATATACACTTTCGTAGATGTCCTCTTGGAAATAGTCAACTAATTCTTCTCCCTCACACTCGCCTACAATTCCTTCGTACTTGGTAGAAAAGTTCTTGAATTGGTTCTCCAACATTTCCAGCCGCGTATCGACATAATTATAGGTGATACGTTCCTTCGGGGACTTCTTAAAGTTAACAAGCCTTTGTCAATCTGCCCTTTTATATCCTTCAACTTTCTAAGTTCCTTTTCCATATTGTATTCTACTAAGTCTTTCTTGTGTATTATAAGTGTAGCTAAGCAGTATTTTTCTAAGTGTCGTCAAAAGTAAATCACGAAGCGTGATTTTTCTAAGTGTTTTTGCACTTGTATGCTGCTCAAAAATCGGGCACAGGTTCCACGTCTCGTCGTTTTTATCGAAACTATTCTAAGTACCAGACAGTAAACTAAGCGAACCCTTCAAATTTTACAAGTCCATGCATTCACTTTACTTTTTCCAAGTCCCCGTAATTTAGCACTAACAAATCACTTTAAATTGTACTCACAGTAACTCCGTCCACAGTTTATTTCCTTACACCACTAGCGCCACCTTGTTTTAATTAACCACTAGCGCCACCTTGTATTAATTAACGTCGCTGGAGGCAAAGTGGGCGTGCCCACGTTTTTAGTAGTGACTTTTGCGCGGCGCGGTTTCGCACCTCGACGGCGAGGGCGGAACCGTGGATATTTATTTGTTAAGGCCTCGCGGGCCGTGTAGGCTCTTTGTTGAGCGAGTGTGATATTGTCGTCCTCTTCGTCGAGGACGTGACGAGGACGTCGGACAGAGGAGATTTTGGAGGGTCTATAGGAAGCCGCCCCAACCACTAGTTGGTTGTGGTGTGTCATGGCAGAGTCAAAGTAGCTCTGAGAGCACCCTTTCATAAACTGCTTGATGGTCGGCAGTTCGAGGTCGATGTGGAGATCGACGTTTCGTATGAACCACGGTGCTCCCGTAGCTCGGCGCATGCAATGATTTTGTAGTGTCTGTAGCCTGTGGATCCTGTGTGGCTTAACATGCGCGAACACCACGCTGGCATAGGTCATGATAGGCCGTATGCAGGTGGTGTATAATCGGATTTTGCTACTCAGGGGCATACGCGACCTAGAGTTGAGTAGACAGTGGAGACGGCCCATCACAAAGGCTGCCCGTGCGCGGACTTGCTTTATGTGAGGGGCGAAGCTGAGTCGATCGTCAAGGGTCACACCCAAGTATTTGGTCTGCCTGGTCCAAGTGACCGGCTTGTTGAAAATTTTAAGGGGGGGAATGCTATCGATAGAGTAGGAACGGGCAGTTCGTCTAGTGAACATGACCGCCTGACTCTTCTCGGGGTTGATTTCTAATCTCCATTTCCTAAACCAATTGGCTAGGGCGGTAACCGCTGTTTGGAGAGTCTTGGCTACTGTTGTCGGGGATCTACCAGCACAAAAGAGTGCGGTGTCATCAGCGTAAAGCGCTTTATGTACCCGGTTGAATTTGGGCATATCGCTAGTGTATAGCGTGAAGAGAAATGGGGAGAGGACCGACCCCTGAGGGACGTCGGCCTTGATAGGGTGGGAGTTCGACAACGTCCCTTCCACCCTGTAGCGAAAGCTGCGATTACTTAAGTAGTCATGTATAATGAGAATTAAGTAGTGAGGGATCTTGAGGAGATAGAGTTTGTAGATTAGGCCTTCATGCCAAACCTTGTCGAATGCTTTCGCTACGTCTAGGAATAATACACCCGTACATCTGTTCATGATGAACTGACTACTTGTGTATTCTACCAAGCGGTGAACTTGTTATACGCAGCTGTGTTTAGCTCGGAAACCAAACTGTGCGTCGGGAACGAGGTTGTTAGCCTCGGCGAATGTGCGTAGTCTACTGAGAACTATTCGTTCGTAGATCTTACCTAGACCTTTTAGTAGACTAATCGGGCGGACCTTTATTAATTTAAAACCTTGCATTCCTTTACATTTTTGTGCAACGAAACCATATCGCGATTTAATTTCGATCCTAGCGCCATCCATCGACTTAATTGTAAACATTTCTATAATAGGTGGCATTGGGATCGTATACATTCTAAACAAACAGTTTGATAGTAATATGCATAACTACTCATCTGTAGAGTGTTCTCACTTTTGCATCCCCGAGACTAAGCACTCTAATGTAAGCTTAGAGAATACTCCATTTTCTACTAACAGTTCCCTCTTAACAACTAGATGTAGCTACAACTCTATCCTCAACTAAGCCTTTTATAAATATTAAAAATTAAATTGTTATGTTTAGTGATGAAATTGACAAGAATATGGGTGTGCTGCTGTCAGATAAAGGGCATTCAATTGTCAATTATTGCTCACCGGTTTTGTCATACCATCATATAATGGAAAACATTTTTTTTAATTATAAGCTTAAGCCTAGTACTACACTATTAGTATTTATTGGAAATATGCGAAATGTGAGCAAAAAGCAATTGCTAAAATGTTTGCTAGAACTAAACTAAATTGCTAGAACATGTTTGACACAGATGGAAAATGAATCCATCTATAATTTAAATTTGACATTACACAATATTACCAATTATATTACTAACAACAAAATGCATGTAATTGACATTAACAATTTTGTTAAAAAGAAATTTATTTTGACAAAATATAGTTCATATCTTTCAAAATTTTATACAAACCTGATAGTTGATTCGCTATCTAATTTTTTTATTTGCATCAGCAAGAACTTGGCTACCAAATTTGCTTCTATTGAGCAATATGTTGTTGACATTACTAATTTAGATAATAATGTATCTACTATTGTAAATAGTGAATTTAATTCACAAATTAATTTAAATTAACTCTAAAGACAATAGAGAACTCCTCTTGCCTTAGCACCTTAAGCGTTAAGAATAATTTTAAATCAATCAACCTGGCACATCAAAATATTCAGGGTATGTTAAGTAAAGATTTGGAAATTGAATTATTTTTGAATGATTTTTTTTTTTTGTCAATAATGTATTTGATATACATGATTTTATAAAGATAGTGTTGCTTAATGTAGTTTGGTCATATTTTACTTAAGTAAATTTATTTATAGATATTTATTTCTCTTCACAAAGGATCAGATTTATAGCATTAGGTAATATACATTTGAAAACATACAACTTTGCGAGCCTTTGTAAGGGGCTGGTGTCCGTACTAGGGTAAACCTGTGTGACGGATCACCAGGCTCTCACTAGCTTACAAACAAAAGGTTTAAACAGAATGACTAGTTGATCTTACTAGTCATTAAGAGGATAGCGATTATGTTATTAAAGAGAAAAACTAGGGATAAATAATACAAACTGTGTAGTATGTGTAATATGTGCCCAATGTAGAAAGTGTGTGTGTGTGTGTGTGTGTGTGTGTGTGTGCGTGCGTGCGTGCGTGCGTGCGTGCGTGCGTGCGTGCGTGCATGCGTGAGTGCGTGCGTGCGTGCGTGCGTGCGTGCGTGCGTGCGTGCGTACGTGCGTGCGTGCGTGTGTGTGTGTGTGTCTGACTGCTGTGGACTGCTCTCTGGAATTGTCGCTCGTGGCAAATATCTGGCCCGAGGGGGGGGCCCAGTTTATGGGATGCCCCAAATTCGCTCCATGCCCTCTAATTGTAGAGGGTATTGGACGTGAAAATTCGATGGGCCCAGTCACTCATTCGTTTGAGGACTGGGCGTTCGTTTGAGGATTTGCCAACCGCGACAAATCGTAGACCTGATTCCTGCTTCGGGACATTTGTCTTGAGGCCTAGATTTAGGAGCGAGGGTCTTGGCTTAACCGCCTGGACCGCGAGGAAGAAAACCTCTATAAAACAATCACTCAGAATCCTAAGTTCTGGCGCGCGGCGAGAGGATGCATGGCTGATGGGTTGTTCAGTCGTTAGCGCGCCCCCAGCCAGGGTACCTGCGGACCACCTGTGTTGGGATACAAATTTACGCTTGCCCGGGTATCGGGATCTCTGCCCGGGTCGACCGTTTACTTCTCCCATACTCGTGGGAACTACATGGATAATTGTTCACGCACACTTGACGTAGATAGGAGGGGTGAGACGCCCAAAAACACGGAGAACGATGACCCACATTGTTCCCACCCAAAAGCCTTGCCAAGCTACGGTAAAACTGGCACAGAAGAAGGAGGGGCCTCGTCCGACTGCAGCTCGGCTGCTAGTCTGGTACTGGAAGCTCCAAAATCAGCCGAAGGCCCGGCGAAAAGAGGGTTCCGCAAAAAGAAAAGTAACAGGAAGATCGCCCTGCAACAGCACGCGTCAGACGGCGCGCTGCAAAGCTGCGACAGGCGGCGCACAGAAATTGCTGGAGGCTGCCGACGTTCCACCCAGTGACGTTGTCGCTCGGGCCGTCGGAGGGCCTGCGGCATCAATCCTGGCGGCGGCGATGGAGGAGGAAGAGGTGCGGAAGCGCCCTCTGCACAAGAGTGGCAGCTCCTCATCTGACTCGGAGGGCAGCCGAGACATCATGCCTCCTCCTAAGGTGGCGACCTCACGCAGAGGGCGCGGAGGGCGTGGGGCTGCGGTGGCGGCAAGAACTGGGACTCCTTCTCCAGTAATGCAGGAGCGAGAGGCTGAGGCTCGCAAGCGGGCCAACGAGGCGGCAGCCGCGAGAATGATGAGGGTGTTGAAGGACGTCGCTTCCACTGGCGCCGCGGCTGCCGAGCCCGCTGTGGCATGCGACGCCCCTAATGTGGCCACCCTGCAGGCCGAAAATGCCCGCCTTAGTGGCGAAGTTTCAGGCCTGCAGGAAACAAACAGGACCTTGGAGAAGGAGTTGTCGACGGTGCAAAAGACAAATCGCCAGCTGGCCAAACAAAGGGCCGACTTGCGTCGCCAGGTTGCACAGCTGATGCAAACTGCGTCGACAAGCGCCAGCCCTGCCGACGCCCCCGCCGTCCCCGTTGCGCAAACTCGCGCTGCGGCGAGCCCCAAGAGGACCCAGCCCGTCGAAGCGGTCCCGCTGCCCGCTGTGGACGGCGTGCCGGACCTGACCATGCGCGCCATAGTAGAGGTTGTGGGCAAAATGCTCGACGCGCGCATGGTGGCTTTGGAGGAGAGACTGTCCCTGCCTCCGGAGCCCCGTCTTCGGCCGCCGCTTGCTGCGGACAGGCCGAAGGTCGTGGCGTCAGCCCCTGCCGCGTTACCCTGCCAGGGCGGGCGCGTAGGGAGTTACGCTGGGGCCGTCACTGGACCGAAGCCGAAGGGGCCCGTCGCCAAGAAGAAGGCGGCATCGGCTCCTGCCAAGACTGGACCTAAGCCGCCGCTGGCAATTGCACCGTCGGCGGCGGCTAGCACAGCCGTGACCGCGACTGCTGCGCCAAGCGACCCTGCTGTGCCCGAAGAGGGCTGGCAGACGGCTGAGCGCAGCCGGAAAAGTCGTGGTCAGAAAAGGAGAGCGGAGGCCAAAAGCGCCGCCAAAGTCTCCGCTCCCAAAGCAGGAGCCGCAAATAAGAGGTCGCGCAGGAGGCTCCGGCCGCCGAAGTCAGCAGCGGTGGTGATCACCGTCCTGCCTGAGGCGGCCGAGAACGGCCTCAGCTATGAGGCCGTCTTACGTCGCGCCCGGCGGGAGCTTGACGTCTCCGATTTAGGAGGCGTCGAAGCCAGGACCCGCAAGGCCCGGACAGGGGCTCGGATTTTAGAGTTCCCTGGGGCCGAGGGCGCCAAGACGGCCGATAGCATAGCCGCTGAAGCTGAGGGGTTTGTTTGCTGCGGAGGATGGCGTCAAGATCGCCAGACCCGTCAAGTGTGCGGAACTGCGGGTCACGGGTCTGGACGACTCCGTGACGGTGGATGACATCCGGGAGGCCATCGTCTCGAAAACCGGATGTCCCGTGGACACCGTCCGAATTGGCGCTATCTGCCCTGGTCCGGGCGGCGTCGGTGCTGCCTGGGTGCAGTGCCCGGTGGAGTCGGCCAAGCAATTGGCCGGCTCAGGCAGGCTCCTCGTGGGCTGGAGCTCGGCGCGGGTGACCGTGCTGGAGTCCCGGCCTGCGAGGTGCTACAAGTGCATGGCGGTCGGACACACTCGGCCGACATGCACTAACTGCTTTGACTGCAGCGACCTTTGTTTCCGCTGCGGTCAACCCGGGCATAAGGCGGCATCGTGCGGCGCCACTCCCCACTGCCCCGCGTGTGCGGCGGGCAATAGGCCCGCCAAGCACCGCATGGGGGGGCAGGGAGTGCAGACCCCCGGCTTCGGTCCCAAAGGGGCGGAGCGGCTCGACGACCCCGGCCGCTCCCGCCCCTAGCGCGACCCGATCGCCCGCCAGCGTGGAGGAGGTAATGGATACGGCCCACTAATGGCGGCCGAATCTTACCAGCACCTGCAGGCCAACCTCAACCACGCCGCCGAGGCACAGGACGTTTTCCTGCAAGCCATGGCGGAGTGGTTGATCGGTGCAGCCGTAGCCGCGGAGCCGTACGTGGTGCCTGACCGGCCCAATTGGCTGGGCAGCAGTGACGGCTCTGTGGCAATCGTCGCCTCCACGTCGTGGCATTCCCCGCCCTTGTTGCTCAAGGACAGGGGCGATGGGTATGTCACGGCGGAATAGGGAGAGGTTACGTTATTTGGTGTTTACTTCTCCCTTAACAGGAGCGCGAGGGATTTCGGGGCCTTCCTCACCATCCTGGGGGCCTCGATACGGCGACTGGCACCGCGCCAGGTCTTCGTCATGGGGAACTACAACGCCAAGTCCGCGGCGTGGGGGTCGCCCAGGACGAATGACCGCGGACGGGCGGTCGAAGAGTGGGCGGCGGCACTGGGCCTCTGTTTGCTGAACAGGGGCTCGGTGCAAACGTGCGTGCGGCAGCAGGGCGGGATAGTGGACTTGTCGTTCGCTAGCCCTAATGTCGCAGCACGTGTGAGAAGTTGGTGCATCCAGGAGGAGGTTGAAACCCTATTCGACCACCGATACATCCGGATAGAGGTCTCCCGGACCCTCCTGCAGCCCAGCAGGGGTCACACGGCACACGGAGCTCCCGCGTTTCCGTGGTAGGCTGTAGGTCGATTGGATCGGGACCTGTTGGCGGAGGCAGCCATAGTTCAGTCGTGGCTGTCCTCACCTCCCCAGGCGGACGGAGTGGATGCCGAGGCTGGCCGCATCCGCTGTGCGTTAACGCAAATCTGCGATGCGGCCATGCCCCGTGTGCGGCGTCTGCCCGAAATGCGGCCGGAAATGGGGGCGGCGGTGGCGCGTATGCGAGTGAAATCCACCGGCCCCGGGCCCGATGGTATTCCGAACCGTGTGCTGGCCCTGGTCCTCGAGCACCTGGGACCACGCCTCAGGGGACTGTTCGTCGCCTGTTTGACGTCCGGGCAGTTCCCTGGATGCTGGAAAGAGGGGAGGCTGGTTCTCCTGCCGAAGCCGGGACGGTCTCCCGAGTCGGCCTCGGCCTACAGGCCCATCGTGCTGCTCGATGATGCGGGCAAGCTGCTGGAGAGGGTGTTGGCTGCCCGCATCGAGCGGCACCTCGTCGGGGTCGGGCCCGATCTGCCGGACGCCCAGTTTGGTTTTCGGAGAGGGCGTTCGACGATCGCGGCCCTGCTGCGCCTGAAGGCCGTGGTAGCGGAGGCCGTCACCGGCGGAGGAGTCCTGTTGGCGGTGTCCCTGGACATCGCCAACGCCTTCAACAGTCTGCCATTCAGCTGCATCAGGGAGGGGCTGAGATATCACGGGGTGCCCGTGTACCTCAGGCGGCTGGTGGCAGACTACTTGGAGGGGCGCAGCGTTCTCTACGTTGACCGAGTAGGGGACGTTGTGCGAACGCCCATGACGTGCGGTGTCCCACAGGGGTCGGTTCTGGGTCCGACCCTGTGGAACATCGGCTACGACAGGGCGTTGAGAGGAAGCCTCTCACCCGGGCTGGGCGTAATTTGCTACGCCAACGATACACTCGTCACAGCCCGGGGTGGGACGCTATAGGAGGCAGCACGCCTGGCAACTCTCGGCACCGAGGAGATTGTCAGGCGAATCGAAGCGCTGGGGTTGAGGGTAGCCCTGGAAAAGACGGAGGCCCTTTTGTTCCATGGCCTCCGTACCGCCGGGCCTCTCGCCGGCGCTTCGATCACCGTGAAGTCGGTCACCATCAGCATCCAGGCCCAGATGAAGTACTTGGGCCTGGTGCTCCACGGGCATTTTTGGTTCCGGGAGCATCTCCATCGACTTGTTCCCCGGCTTGTCGGCGCGGCGTCCGCCCTTTCGCGGCTGATGCCGAATGTGGGCGGACCCAGTGCTACGTGCCGACAGCTGTACGTGGGGGTGATCCGGTCGATGGCCCTGTATGGAGCACCGGTGTGGGCGGGGTCCCTGACCGTCCGTCTTAGGGCCCTCCTGTGGCGACCACAGAGGGTCATGGCGATCAAGGCCATACGGGATTACCGCACGGTGGCGACAAAGGCAGCGTGCCTCCTGGCCGGAACTCCCCCGTGGGATCTGGAGGCGGAGATGCTCGCCGACATTTATCGGCGGGTGTCGGAGACGCGCGCCCGCGGCGGCATGGTCTCCATCAAAGAGATCACCGCCTGGCGGGTCGACGCCCGCCGAGAAGTCATTGCCCGTTGGGCAGTCCGGCTGGAGAGTCCTCGGTACGGTGTCAGGACCGTCGAGGCTCCGGTCGGTGCTGATGGAGTGGTTGGAGTGGACGCACGGGGTGCTTTCCTTCCGACTGGTGCAGGTGCTGATGGGGCACGCTTGCTTCGGGAAGTACCTGCACAAGATTGTCAGGAGGGAGAGCACACCGTCCTGCCACCACTGCAGTTGCGACGAGGACACGGCACAGCACACGCTCGAGGAGTGTGCTGCATGGGAAGGGCATCGCCATGAACTCGTCGCAATTATCGGTGCCGACCTGGCGTTGCCGACCATCGCCAGGGAGATGCTCGTCAGCGTCAGGAACTGGGACGCGGTCGCCGCCTTCTGTGAGGCCGTTATCTCACGGAAGGAGGCGGCGGATCGTGTGCGAGTAGAGCTCCTATTCGGCGACACGTTCCGCCGCCGGCGAATCGGGCGGCGCAGGCGCGAATATCTGCGCCTAATGCCGCCCTAGCCGAGGCCGCGGGTGATCGGACCGGGAAATTGTCCGTCACCCGCGGAGAGGCTGACCGCGCGATGGCGACCGACGTCCCAGTACCTCGAGAGGTGAGAGGTTACCCGAAAGGGTATTCCGTCGAGCCGACCACTGATGACAAGTCACATCTGCTCCGGTGGTCGGCCCAATAACGAGGTGACGTGGGTACGGGTGGGTTATGGGCCCGCGCGCCGTCCTTTCATCGCCCCGGAAGTACAGGACCGCGCGTGCGCTTACCATACCCGACCAATAAAAAAAAAAAAAAAAAAAAAACTGTAAAGACCTTTGTCATCTCATAAAGATCTTTGGTTGGATACAGGAAAGGTAGAAAGTTGATGACCTTTAGGACCGCTCTTTGAGCCCGTTCAATTTTCAACATATTAGTTTTGGCTGAGCGTCCCCATACAGTGATACAGTATGAAATTATTGATTGACCTAAGGCAAAATAAACCATTTTCAATAAGTCTGGGTCAGCTACGTGACGAAGGTTCTTAAATATGAAAATTAATTTTCGAGTTCTCGCCGCCAGGTGGTCAATATGAGGCTGAAAAGTTAATGTACTGTCTAATGTAATGCCAAGGCACTTAATTGTATTTACGTGTTGCAAATTTAGACAAGTACACGAATTATCGTGGAAGGTACAAAAGCTTGAATGGGCCACTAATTTATAGTGATCACAGGGTGCTGTTGTAGCGTTTATGGTGAACGTCATGTACCTGGTCTTATCTACGTTAAGTGCAAGTTGGTTTGTTCTTAGCCATGAGACTAACATGTTGAATCCTATTTGCGCGTTACAGATAACTTGCGACCATGATTTAGCCTCAAATAAGAGTACTGTGTCGTCTGCAAACGATATTATCTTTCCCTGTGGCATCACGAGATTACATAGGTCGTTGATGTATGCTAAAAATAAGGTAGGACCCAGTATACTGCCCTGCGGTATGCCGCGTATCGTTGGTATATCTTAACTGTACCATTCCTTGACTCTTACTCTTTGCGAGCGATTTGCAAGATAATTGGCGAAGAGTCCATGTTGCATACCCCTTATCCCAAGGTGTTCCAGCTTCTGCAGTAGAAGAGGGACAGAAAAATGAATGGGAAGGATCCCATCCAATTATGGTGGCCTCTAGTAGGCCTTCCTGTCGTCACTCTATGCAGATAACACAGGAGGGTCCTGTTGCAAGCGGTAAGGGACTCCGATTAGATAATCTCAATTTGAACGTGCTCTGTGCGAAGCACAACGAAGAAGGTCAATGTTTTCTTTTTTTATCAAGTACCTGGCACTTTTGAACATACCTACAATTTTATGATTGAATTATGTAGTTAATTAAATGATATTTATGTACATCCATACGGGATAAGTGTAACTAGCAGTATTTTTGTTTTTTAATGTAAATAAAAACACTGGCCTAGGCACAACAAATGCCTCAGAATAACTTAGAAAAGAATACAGACCAAATCTTGTATCACTCTCGAGTGTCAGTAAACTTTCAGAAAGTTTACTTGATAATAAGTGTGTGAACATATCGTTGAATGAAACAATGTAAATGAGAAAATATTTTATTTTGTAAGTCGTATTAACTTAGAATACAGCGAAAGTAATAAACATTAGCTCTTTGAAAATGATTTTTATGATGCAGTAGACACATACTCATCAACCTCCTCTATCTTACAGCTACGCTATACACAGACAGTAGAAACTCGATTAACCTAATTGTTGCCGTTAGGCATTCGGATAATCGAATGTATGAATAATCTCCTTTGAATATGTGCATATGTAGTATGTATTTAATTTTATGCGTTTATTAAAAGACGAATACATATTCCACGGGCCATGCGTGTTTGGAGTAACAATTACTAACTAACACAATAACAAAACGCGTGACGCAGCGATCCCGCAGGGCGCGGGTGGAATATGCCACTTCAGATACGTTCATGCTTGGATAAATTCGATTTGTATTGTATACATAGGTCGCGGTCGGTAGCGTGAATCCGTATAATTGAGGGCCGGATAATCGAGTTTCTACTGTACATGCGTCCCACTGCTGTCAGCTCAAGCCTGCTCAAGCCCCCACCACAATGGGAGGGCAATCGACTTTCCTATACTACGCTGGTCAGACAGGTTGCTATATGGTTTTATTTCGAGATTTTCTTCTCTTGTATATTATCTTGCATATTGTAATCCCTAAGTCGTTTTTACGACACCCGAGGGCAAAGTGTGGTGAAATGTATTCTTACTCCGTCACCACACAGAAGATTTAGGTTCGCACCAAGATACAGACGAAGATCAGGGAATGGCGTAAAAACTATACTAGAATAAAGAAACTGCATTAGTTAAATGAGTGATTATGTTTTGTTTATTTTGACCACATTTATGTATTCTCTGCGTTCTTTAAATGTTATACAATAAAAAATTATAAAATACAAAAAATATATATTTTATCTTTAAACGAGCAATTCTTATATATATATATATATATATATATATATATATGTAATGTGTATATATTTTTTTTCAGAATCTCGGAAACGGCTCCAACGTCCTCCAACGGGTTACAGTCCCGCGGGTGATAATAATTTTTGGATTAGATAATAAAATAATAATGCATTCAAAAGACGACCTATTGATTAGTGTGGAGTCGATTCTTAGTTGAATAGTTAATATGAAAATACCCACCACCATAAAAAGCTGGTAATAATAAAATACATAATGCATCAAGAACACGACCTACTGATCGGTGTGAAGTCGATTTTGAGTCGAATAGTTAATATGAAAATACCCACCACCATAAAAAGCTAAAAATAATTAAATAAATACATCCAAATATAAATAAAAAACACATCCAAAATAGGACCTACTGCTATATATATTCTATGGGAAAGCCTATCAAATAAAAATTGGTAGATACTCGTTCGCCGTTGTCTTTGGTAAGTCAACATTTTCGCTGTTCTGTAAAAGAGAACATCACGTTAACGCATGAAAATAGAAATGTCTCCGAGTATCATATTTGAACGAATGTCCCTCGTACTTCTGATATCCGTCCTTTTGGTTTGCCCCAAAGCATCCCAAGCTATTCCACAACATTCATTACCTTATCCTGTTAAAATTAGATTTCTGCGTATTGATTTGGCGCCTAGACACATCACCTCACACTGATATTTTTTATATATTAAGATAGGTATTACCTTTATGGCGACGGAATAAGAATACAATTGTCGCCACCCCTTACTTGGCCGTGGGAGTCGTAAAAATCGGCTGAGGGTTCACCAGGAAAGTGGGCATCAGCTCTTTCCTGGATAAATATATAAGATCTTACTGCGATCGCCAATCCGCCTGCCAAGCGTGCCGATTGCGGCATTATCCCCTTATGATGATGATCAACAAAGCAACGGCCCCTCGTTACAGCAGCGCCGGTACCCTACGGGCTCATTTTGGTGGCGGGCTCGGTAGCGGTGGGGCGGAGGGCTGCAAAGAAAATCCGGCAGCGATCCGGCTACCAATTAAAACGACCCTTGGCCCTGGTACACACAGCATTTGGACACTCGGGACTGACGAGAGGGTCATCGAGCTAGAAGAGGAATTGAGCAAAATCCAATCAAATTTAGATGTGGTAGGACCACAGTGTCTGTAGACAGACACTTGTCTGTCTACAGCCGGGGGCCGGTCCGTCCGGGGTAGTACCACACTCTTGCAGAAAATCGATGTCCGAGTAATAACAGTTTGTTACTACGCTTCGTTCGGTGAGCAAGAGAGCCGGAAGCCCAACTTTCTGAGGGTGTTTGCGTATGGTGGGTTTTAGTGATGCCTTTAGTATCATCGAATCTTATTGCACGCATTCACACTCCCTTCACTTTCTTCGCGGTATGCATTCATGAGCGGCAGCAACAGTTACCATCAGATGTACTGCTTGCTCGTTTGCCACCGTTAGTAAGAATAAAATCCGCTGGTACATTCTAGCATTATGGGAAGTGCGAAGAGAGGGTTAGGGCACGATAATCTTCCGGTCTGGAAACTTTTACTGGGAGGGTGATCATCCGTCCAAAAGCGGTATAGGGTTTATCGTTCGCAAGTCTCTCGTAGAAAACGTGGAGGGCATCTGAGAGTGTGTCAACAAGGGTAGTATACCTTATACTCAGAAATACCAAGAGGTATTCGTTGAAGGTCATACAGGTATACGCACCAATCTCGGCATTCTCCGACGACGAGGTGGAGGCATTTTAAGAGGACATCTCGAAAGCCATAAATGCGTCCAAAACCCACTTCACAGTGGTTATGGGAGACCTTAACGCAAAACTAGGCAAATTGAGTGATGATGAGTTGAGGGTGGGGAAACATAGATATGAGCAGAGAAATTAGAGGGACCAGAAAATGGCTGATTTTCTGGAAAAGGAAAGCCTCTTTATGATGAATTTCTTCTTCAGGAAGCAGCCACAAAGGAAATGGACCTGGGTTAGCCCCGATGATTCTACAAAAAAGGAGATACATTTCATCTTGTTGGACAAACAACAAATATTTAATAATGTCTTAAGCCCCCTCTACACGTCGGCAGATGCGTCCGCAGACGTCGTCAGATGTATCCGCGGATGGATCTCTGTGCGCCGTCCACACGTCTGTAGGTCGATCAGTCTGTATTGACTCTTGACGGACGCAACACGTACGCACGCGAAATGGATATTGAGACCGTAACTGTTGCAGCTATTTATTTATTTAGGACCTTTAACTACTATTTAAGTGTCCATCGCAGTAGTTATTAAAAAAAATGGAGAAGAGGAACATGGTGGACGCTGTAATCAGCATACATAGAAACCGAATAATGTGGCAGAAAAATCATTTCCATAATGTATATTTTGCCTTCCGTGTGGTGATGGAGTAAGAATAAAATTCACCACCATCCCCCACACATTCATTCTTACTCGTGGGTGATCATACGAGACGACTACGGGATATAAAATGCATATAACATCTATGCGAGAGAAGGAAAACTCGAAATAAAACCCTATACCAACTTATACCGACACGTCTGACCAGCGTGGTATAGTAGGTCAAATACCCTTCCATTATGGAGGAGGCCCGAACCCAACAGTGGGACGTATATGGGCTGAGATGATGAAGATGATGATTTATTGCAATTTTTTTAACACATCCTCCTGGACGCCATTTTTTTCGCAAGAATAGCGTGGATAACTACCTTTTAAAACTACATATATGCAGAGCCATCCCGAGAATTTGATAATTTTGTTCGAATTTCTGCTTGATACAGCTCCAGGAATTTGAATGTTTTGTCAGTGCTCGTGTTAGCCATTTTAACGAGCAAGTAAGAAAGAAAGAACGAAAAAATACTGCAGAAATCCCGCGTGCATTTTCATCCGCTTCCCGATGAACACTGATGCGTCGTCAGACGTGTGGAAGCAACACTCAGCGGTGGCGTTGAAACCCTTTGATCCGTGTTACAAAAACCGACAACTAACGGATGAGTGCCGGATGCATCTGCGGACGTCAAATACCTACCACAGACGAGCGAATCACCCCCTCTACACGTCTGCGGACGCATCTGCCGACATGTAGTGGGGGCTTTAGTGATCAGCAGGATCAAAACTGGGAGTGATCACCAGATGGTACGAAGCACATTGAATATCCGTACAAAAGTCGAACGGTTGAACGGGCTTGATGAAGTCAACACCTCTGACATCTGTCCAATACCAGAACCTCGAAAGCTTTCAACTTGAACTACACAATCACTTTCAATGTCTGGCCGAGTGCGAATCGCCGAACGATATGAACAACAGGTTCATTAAAACTGTTCACGCAGTTGGGCCGAAAATTTTCAAGGTTCACCGTCTTAATAAACCCAAAAAACTTTCTGCCCAGACTCTCAGGCTTATGGAGCGGCGAAAAGAAGTAGCGGTGCCATCTTCAGCCGATTGGTCCAAACATAGGCAGCTAAATAGGCAGATCTCCAGGTCTGAGCGTCACGATATTCGCCGGTTTAATACGCTTCGTATTAAAAAAGTAATAGAGCGGAATCGTGGCTTGAAAGTATTCGTTCGCATAAGATGTGTCTATCGGGAAAAGCTAAATGACTAAGCTGAAGACCGATGACGCCACTGTCATTTTATCCCAAAGTGAGATTTTGGGAGAGGTCGAATGGTTCTATGGACAGTTATATAAATCATTCCGAAATCCTGTTGTCGGCTTGGTTCAAGATCCCAGATCCGAGCAAACTCGGGAGTATACCGAAGAAATCCCGGACATCAGTGTGCACGAGATCAGAATGGCTCTCAAACAACTACGTAACGGTAAGGCACCGAGCGAACACGGAATTACGACAGAGCTTCTGAAGGCAGGTGGTAAGCCGGTCTTAAAAGCCCTTTAGAAGCTATTTAATTCCGTTATCCTAAGGGGCGACGTTCCAGAATCGTGGACCGGGAGTGTGATGGTACTGTTCTTCAAGAATGGTAACAAAGCTCTTCTAAAGAATTACAGACCCATCTCACTCCTGAGCCACGTTTACAAGTTGTTTTCGAGGGTCCATTACCAATGACTTGCAGCCGCCCGAACAAGCCGACATTCCGAAAGGCTATAGCACCATAGACCGTTTTCTCACGCCTGGGCAGATTATACAAAAGAGCGAGGTGTATAATCGGTCTCTGTGTATAGCGTTTGTAGACTATGAGAAAGCCGAGTACGAAACCGATCCAGTTGCAGAAAGACGCGAGACAGGGAGATGTCATCACTCCGAAACTGTTCATCACTGCACTGCAAGATGTCTTCATGCTCTTAGACTGGACCCGCAGTAGTTTCCCCGTATTTATGCCCTTGAAAATGACACTTCCACCCCCGAGCATATAGCTCTGGCGACCCCTCTCTGACCAGCCATTTAAGGCAAGTCAGAGTTGAGAACCCTGCGGGCAGTCTTCAGTTTCCACTACAGCCAGTCAATAAAGGCGAGCTGGATACGAAGCCCTATTTTTTTCTTTTTTTTTTTCTATGGGTGGGCTATGGTAAGCGCACGCGCGGTCCTGTCCGTCCGGGGCGATGAACGAACGGCGCGCGGGCCCATAACCCACCCGTACTCACGTCACCTCGTTGTTGGGCCGACCACCGGAGCAGATATGACTTGTCATCAGTGGTCGGCCCGACGGAATACCCTTTCAGGTAACCTCTCACCTCTCGATGTACTGGGACGTCGGTCGCCGTCGTGCGGTCAGCCTCTCTGCGGGTGACGGACAATTCCCCGGTCTGATCACCCGCGGCCTCGGCTAGGGCGGCATTAGGCGCAGATACTCGTGCCTGCGCCGCCCGAGTCGCCGGCGGCGGAACGTGTCGCCGAATAGGAGCTCTACTCGCACACGATCCGCCGCCTCCTTCCGTGAGATTACGGCCTCACAGAAGGCGGCGACCGCGTCCCAGTTCCTGACGCTGACGAGCATCTCCCTGGCGATGGTCGGCAGCGCCAGGTCGGCACCGATAATTGCGACGAGTTCACGGCGATCCCCCTCCCATGCAGCACACTCTTCGAGCGTGTGCTGCGCCGTGTCCTCGTCGCAACTGCAGTGGTGACAGGACGGTGTGCTCTCCCTCCTGACAATCTTGTGCAGGTACTTCCCGAAGCAACCGTGCCCCGTCAGCACCTGCACCAGTCTGAAGGAAAGCACCCCGTGCGTCCGCTCCAACCACTCCATCAGCACCGACCGGAGGGCCTCGACGGTCCTGACACCGTACCGAGGACTCTCCAGCTGGACTGCCCAACGGGCAATGCCTTCTCGGCGGGCGTTGACCCACCAGGCGGTGATCTCTTTGATGGAGACCATGCCGCCGCGGGCGCACGTCTCCGACACCCATCGATAAATGTCGGCGAGCATCTCCGCCTCCAGTTCCCACGGGGGGGTTCCGGCCAGGAGGCACGCTGCCTCCGTCGCCACCGTGCGGTAATCCCGTATGGCCCTGATCGCCATGACCCTCTGTGGTCGCCACAGGAGGGCCCTAAGACGGACGGTCAGGGACCCCGCCCACGCCGGTGCGCCGTACAGGGCCTTCGACCGGATCACCCCCACGTACAGCTGTCGGCACGTAGCACTGGGTCCGCCCACATTCGGCATCAGCCGCGAAAGGGCGGACGCCGCGCCGACAAGCCGGGGAACAAGTCGATGGAGATGCTCCCGGAACCAAAAATGCCCGTCGAGCACCAGGCTCAAGTACTTCATGTGGGCCTGGATGCTGATGGTGACCGACTTCACGGTGATCGAAGCGCCGGCGGGAGGCCCGGCGGTACGGAGGCCATGGAACAAAAGGGCCTCCGTCTTTTCCAGGGCTACCCTCAACCCCAGCGCTTCGATCCGCCTGACAATCTCCTCGGTGCCGAGAGGTACCAGGCGTGCCGCCTCCTCTAGCGTCCCACCCCGGGCTGTGACGAGTGTATCGTCGGCGTAGCAAATTACGCCCACCCCGGGTGGGAGGCTTCCTCTCAACGCCCAGTCGTAGCCAATGTTCCACAGGGTCGGACCCAGAACCGACCCCTGCGGGACACCGCACGTCATGGGCGTTCGCACAACGTCCCCTACTCGGTCTGGATACGAAGCCCTGGCCGACTCTCTGGGGCACTCGAGACCGTAGTGTCGCCACTCACATTCAGCACGCCACAAGTTAAACCGCAGGGCAACTTGTGGCGTGCTGAATGTGAGGGGCTTTCCTATAAATCTTGTGATAGGTACATTTTTTCTTTTATATCAAAAGAACTTAGAGAGGCATATAATGTTCCTCCGAGGTTTGTGTTAGTCTCTTGGTGAGATAACGGCTGGCCCAGAGAGTTAGGTTATTATTATTATTTTTGCGATTGTTATTATTTATTAGTGTTATTATTACTTTGTTACTGTCTTATTTTATTATTATTATAAATTGCTATGAATATATTGTCCGTGTGGTGACGGAGTAAGAATACAATTCACCGCTCCCTATCTTGCCCGTGGATGTCGTATAAGACGACTATGGGATATAATGTGCACATAACATCTGTGCAAGAGAAGGAAAACTCGAAATGAAACCCTATACCAACATGTCTGACCAGCATGGTATAGTAGGTCAAATTCCCTCCCATTGTGGAGGAGGCCCGAGCCCAACAGTGGGACGTATGTGGGCTGCGATGATGATGATGATGATGAATATATGGTCTGAAATAAATCATTATTATAATTTACTACTTTACTTTACTTAATGTTTAATAGTTCTTAGACTCATAATGCTAAATTTATCTGATTCAGTGTTTGCAGTCGTATAGAACTTAATTATTATTATCATTAACCTATTGACATTCACAGTCCTCACTGCAAGGTGATTTTGTCTCCCAGGATAGCGCTGTCGTTCGTTCTACTGATGATGCCTCAGCCAGTTTTATGGCTCCCACAGGAAAGTAAGGGGTGGTGTCTGAATGTATTCTTAACCAGTCATTATACGGGCTAGTTACTAAAACATACATATTTTGCTTTATTTCAACGAATAACGCGTGTAGTGACGGAGTAAGAATGACGAGACGGAATAAGAATAAACTTGACAATACCCATGCTCTGAGAGGGCACTCAGGGTTTATGCGTAATAAATGTTTTGAATTTGAATAAACAGATACCAGATCTATTTAACAGAAGCAAAATTCGGAACCAAAATCTATGCCAAACTGTACCAGTATCGCATAGTGAATCAATTCCCCTCCCATTCTAGAGGAGGTACGAGCTCAATATGAGTATAAGGACTTATATGGTCTGATAAGAATTTTAAGATATTCAAATAGTAATATTTACCTTAGCAGTAGAACGTACAGATGTCAGACGTCCAGTTTGCGTACCTACGCGCTGTTTATAATCACTGTCGGTTCGAGTAATTCATCCTTTTCAACTTATTTTGCTGATAGTAATTTCTCCTATCCTCTTCGGTGTGCCTGGGGATTTCATCTTCTCGATCTATGTCATTGTATTTTTTGTCAAAGTCGACCCCAAACAATGTTTCATCTCTAACGCAAGCCTGCATATTGTTTTTGAACTCTCTAAAATTAATGTTTTCAGTAAGGATTGTTTGACGGGAATCGGTCAGTTTAAAGTGGACATCGGCTAGTATTCGACATCCATCGCTTAAAATTTTGATGAGATCTAAGTTTTTATTATCTGTATTGTTCCATATAAGCATAGTCATAGCTTTGCCGATAGCTGATATACCTATGCCTAATAGCTTTTGCTTTCTTTCTAGATATTCATCTCGCTTAACCATGTGAGCTTCGTTCTTAACCTTTTTCAGGCAACTATTCAACTTAGGTTCTCGAAGAAGAGTACAATTTCTTGGTATCGAATAATCATTTAACAAATTATTTAAGGCGACTTTATTCTCACCTTTCGTTAAAATGTTATTCCATTGATTAGCTAAGTCGTCGTGCATTTTGTAGCCAGAAGTATGAGTATCATCTGTTTCAACTCCTAGGGCAAGTAATAATTCTTGCAACAATACACCATCGTAAGATTTTGAAGTACGAGGGGCCTTGGAGCTCGATGATTTGCTTTTACTACTTTGCGTTTGAGGTTTTAATTGCGATCTGCTTGCACCACTAGCGACGCTTGTAGAAATTCTTTGTAGAAGTTCTTTAATTAGAGGTGATGGGTCCACCGTTGACGATCCTTCGGCTGCAAAATATGTGATAATATTGAGTAGGTTTCAATTTCTTTCAAGATTCGTAAAATATCTTCTTAATTGTAGATATAGTGTTTAATGAAACGAATTGTTTCATAAAACACTCCCAGTCAGCCCATCGACGTTCATTGCTGAACTTAAAACTTGCTCAAGACTTTTTTACGACGCCCGTACGAAAAAAAGGCATAATAAAAATGTATTACTCTTTATCTCTGTAATAGTTATAGATAAATGTAATACTGTAAATTGATTTTAACTCTTTAACGGTTACGGTTTTTTGTATATGTTCTAATTTCATTCAGCTTACCCTTTCGGTTATTTTGGTCTAGATCGTAAATCTTATAATATGTAGTCAATGTCACATGCTATGATCGGGCTGACCTTTTTTTTTATTTATTTATATTGGTATTTCTATGTATATATTATTTATATTGGTTATTTACCCTTTAGGGTACCGAAAGAATAACACCATAAAAATAAAACCTTTGTATTGCAGTTGACTTTAAAAATATATAATCCAGACTGAAAAACCAAGTGAATTGTTGATGGCACAAATGTTCCAACTGGGAATTAAATTTACGACACTGGGCACGGAAGATCAAAAGTTCGATCACTTTGCAAACTGTACAATGAACATTAAATCAATAAACATGAAGAAACATGATACCACTATTACTTACACTGTTCTGTATCACTGTCATCTGATTGAGGTCCATATACCTTTTGCTCCAGTTTCTTTTTTTTTTTCCATTTCACTTTTCTGAATATAAAATTCATCAACATTTCGTTTCGACATAATGACAAAAATATTATAATCAAATTTCAAAGTAACCGCGTGCGGTTTATGTCCAGTACGAAATTATATTAATGTGTGACTAAATATCGATGTATGGGTGCGAGTGATATGGGTGCGTGCAGACAAACACGCATTGCGTGTTTGTCAACCCGGTAGTTTACCCTATAGGGCACGGAAACAATAACATCATAAATATAAAATCTTGTATTGCTCTAAAAATATATATTCCTAACTGAAAAACCAAGTTGATGGTACAATTTTTCGACTTAGAATCCAATTTGCGACGCTGGGTACACAAGATCAATAGTTCGATCACTTTGCAAACTGCGCAATGAACATTAAATGAATAAACATGATATCACTATTACTTACGATGCTCTGTATCACTGTCATCTGATTGAGTTTCATTTATCTCGTCTAAGCGTTTTAATTTTCTTTTAATTTCTTCTATTTCATCGATAAGTCTTCGTTTCAACATAATGACAAAACTATTATCATCAAGTTTCAAAGTAGCCGCGTGCGGTTTATGTCCAGTACGAAATTATATTAATGTGTGACTAACTATCGGTGTATGGGTGCGAGTGATATGACTCCGTGAATGTTTGATAACGATGATTGTCGAAGGCGTAATGAGTAAGAGCGATTAGATGAATTTTCTTCTTGTTATATCAAATATTAATAATTGTTCAATCAAATTACTATTTCAACGTGCGGTTTATGTCGGTTACACTCGTTCTTCTACGGATTTCCGTGTTCCGGATTTTATCACGTAGAAAAATACCGAGCATATACGGCATAGCACGTTTAGAGACTTTGAGCTTTTTTATGAGGCCAACATTTTAGAGACCGATATATATGTATATATATATGTATATATATATATATACTAACAATCCGCCCTCGCTTCGCTTCGGTTATAGGTTATAGTCGTTTTACCCGCGTAGTTCCCGTTCACGTGGGAATACTGGGATAAAATATAGCTTAGTTTACGCCCTGATATTATAGCTTTCCATTGGTGAAAGAATTTTTGAAATCGGTTCAGCTGTTTTGAAGATTACCCGGAACAAACAGACAGACAGACAGACAGACAGACAAAAATTTTTTAATTGCTATTTTGGGCATAGGTGTCGTGCAAATAACCGTGTGAGCATGAAAAACGCCTATTATTTTGACATTACAAACAGACACTCCAATTTTATTTATTGGTATAGATATATATATATATATATATATATATATATATAATAGCCTCGAAATGTAGGCGAGAAGAGATATGCACCTGGCTTCATTACTGTTTGGAATTATAAAAGACAAGAGGCCAAATTATTTGTATTCCAAATTTAAATGGATGACTGAAAACAGAAAGTTTCCTAAGTGATTAATATCTTTTCCCTTACATAATCGTTTAATAACACTACTGCTTTTCCTGACAATTTTAAACATAATGCTACTAAGTGTTGGAATAATTTGCCCCCACCTATACAGAAATTGACTGGTATTCACTTCTTTAAAACCAAGGTTAAATGTCTTATGATAACACAACAAAGTCTAGTTCTTAGCCTATTTTGTAGCGGTTTTTTTTACAGATTGAGATAATTCTTTCCATTCTTTTTACTCCCTCTTGATAATGTGATTCTTAATTAACGGCAAAGAGGAAGGCGGCACCGGCTCCTGCCAAGACCGGACCGAAGCCGCCGCCGGCAACTGCACCGCCGGCGGCGGCCAGCGCAGCCACGGCCGTGACTGCTGCGCCTAGCGATCCTGCTGCGCCCGAAGAGGGCTGGCAGACGGCTGCGCGCAGTAGAAAAGCGCTGAGCGTGGCTAGAAAAGGAGAGTGGAGGCCAAAAGCGCCGCAAAAGCCTTCGCTCCCAAGGCAGGAGCCGGAGAGAAGAGGTCGCGCAAGAGGCTCCGACCGCCGAAGTCGGTCGTGGTGGTAATCACCATGCTGCCTGAGGCGGCCGAAAACGGCCTCAGCTATGCGGTAAAATTGAAATACAAAATTAAGTCTAACGACTCGCCTTTAAAAAAATACATCTCAATATGGAATCATTGCAATACGGTATGCAGGGATGCCCAACGTCAGCATTTACATAACATTGTACAAAATGGAAGTCCTGCTAATGTTTGGCAATTTCTTAGAACATTAGGAATCGGAAAATCACGCCAAGAAACAATTCCCAATGTCATAAATCTTGATCTTCTTTCTTCCCACTTCTCTGCTTCACCTAACTTTCCAATGACGACTAATACTATAAACTATCTTTCATCTCTTCCAACTTCCAGTTACCCGCAATTTATTTTTAATTTATTCACTACTTTTGAAGTTGTGCATGATGTCGATCACATCCAATGCTGTTGGAGCTGATTCTGTCAGCCGTAAAATGATCAAATCAAAATCAAAATAATTTATTTGTCAGAATATTGTCATATTAGTTAATGTTATCTTAAATAAAGTTTCAAATATTCTACTGTTTCCGGTGTACAAATATTCAAATTCAAATCATTTATTATCTGTAAACCCTGCGGGAGCACTTACATATTTTCATTTTTTTAGATTTTTCTTAAAATTACCGCCGGATCGGAACGCGACCGCACTGAGAAGATCCGGCAAGAAACTCAGCGGGATTGTCTATTTGTTATTAATTTTTCTAATTTCACTCAAATAAAGTTACATCTTACAACATGCTTATTAATAGTTCCGGTGTGATGCTATGATGATAATTAAAGTCAGTATAGTTTGGGTCGTCTTTTTTAATTATAAAGTCAACAAAGAAGTCATTAACTCTATCACAGGTTGGAATATGGTGTGAGGCAGGGGGGTTGACCTCACCTACCCTTTTCAACCTGTATATTAATGACTTGATTGGCGAGCTCAGTGGCACTAGGGCTGGATGTCATATTGATGGAGTATGCGTGAATAACGTCACCTATGCCGATGACATAGCGCTATTGAGTGCGTCACCGTGTGGGCTGCGCCAACTGATCACGAATTGTGAGAATTATGCTACACGTCATCGGTTATTATATAACACGAATAAAAGCGAGCTCATGGTCTTTGAGACCGAGGGAACAGTCCTCAAAGTGTACCGCCAATACTTCTTAAAGGTGACAACCTGAAAAGAGTCTTCAGGTTTAAGTATTTAGGGCACATATTGACTCCTGATCTCAAGGACAATGATGACCTGGAACGGGAACGGAGGGCACTGTCAGTGAGAGCGAACATGATAGCTCGCCGGTTTGCACGATGTACAACACAGGTGAAAATTACCCTGTTTAGAGCCTATTGTACATCTTTCTACACATGCAGCCTGTGGGCTAGACATACTCGTAAATCTTACAGTGCCCTCCGTATCTAATATAATAACGCGTTCAGGGTGTTGTTGGGGCTGCCGCGCTTCTGCAGCGCGTCAGGGATGTTCGCTGAGGCTCGCGTGGATTGTTTTTACGTAACAATGCGCAAAAGGTGCGCATCTTTGGTACGTAGGGTACGGGCCAGCGCAAACAGCATCCTGGCCATGGTTGCAAGTCGACTAGACTGCTTGTATACGAATCACTGCTGTGCAGTCTCTCATGGTGTGATGCAGTAGTGATTAAGCAGATATTATTTTCTTTTCTTTTATTTTAATTAATTCTCATTTGATTTTTGATTTTGTAATTTTAATTAATTAACAACTTTAGATTAAGAATTACTTACAATAATGAGTCTTGGTTACTTGAATAAATATTATTATTAAACTCATGTATCTCCGATTCACGGCTATCTCCCAAGGGAAGATACCCGGTCCTTTGAAAGGCTTACATGGGGATATGGATCCAACACACAGAGGCCTTTGGAGAAATTTAATGTAAAAATGGGATGGGACATCTACCGATGACACTCCACGTCTGCACATAACACTCGTGGACTACCAACGATAGGTGTAAAACTATTGTGTGATGATGGTATCTAATAACTGTTTATGGGGTTGGAGGTTTGATAGACTGGCTAAACTAAAAACTATTGATTGAAAAACTGTCGTCTGCCTTCAATACCTTTATCGTCTTGAACTTTGGCAGACGGTGACTCGCCAACTCACTGAATGGGCCCCCCCAAACGGTCGCCACAGACACACAGGCCATACGGGCAACAGGGGGCAACATTGGTGCAAGTGGCTCGGGGTGTCGAGCGGTGCGGCGCCTGTTTCACCATCGCAATGGTTTCCCCGTAGTTATGCCCTTGAAAATGATACTTCCACCCCCGAGCATATAGGTCTGGCGACCCCTCTCTGACCAGCCGTTTAAGGCAAGCCAGAGTTGAGAATCCTGCGGGCACTCTTCGGTTTCCACTCCAGCCAGCCAATAAAGGCGAGCTGGATACGAGGCCCTGGCCGACTCTCTGGGGCACTCAGGACCGCAGTGTCGCCACTCATATTCAGCACGCCACAAGCTGCCCTGCGGTTTATTGGCTTTTCTATAAATCTTGTGATACATTTTTTCTTTTATATCGAAAGAACTTAGAGAGCCATGTAATATTCCTCCGAGGTTTGCGTTAGTCTCATAGTGAGATAACGACTGTCCCAGAGGGTAAGTGTTATTATTAATAATTAATAAATAATTCAGCGATTTGTTCTGGTTGAGTAATTTTTATATTTCCTATCTGTATGAGGTCAATTCTTTAACTTTGATTTATTTCACCAACATTACTTTTGATTATTAATCAGATAAACCATCCAAATAAGTTGTTTAAGATTTATATTTTTTAAATAATGACATATAAAATTTGTATTTATAAAATTCGAATTATTTGTTTATGTCATTTGTTAATTATATGTGCCAACGGCTCCATAGATGGCGATGCTAAAATTACTAGATCGCACCATGGTTTCATCGTAAGTCTTTGTATAAATATGTTCAGAATTGTTTCTTTTGTGTGAATCGTTGGTGAAATACCGAATTTATAATAATAATAATAATAATAAATACATTAAATTTCTCCAAAGGCCTCTGCGTGTTGGATCCATATCCCCATGTAAGCCTTTCAAAGGACCGGGTATCTTCCCTTGGAAGATATCCGTGAATCAGGGAGATACATAATAATAATAACCTCTGGGCCAGTCGTTATCTCACCATGAGACTAACGCAAACCTCGGAGGAACATTATATGGCTCCCTGAATTCTTTTGATATAAAAGAAAAAATGTATCACAAGATTTATAGGAAAGCCAATAAACCGCAGGGCAGCTTGTGGCGTGCTGAATGTGAATGGCGACACTGCGGTCCTGAGTGCCCCAGAGTCGGCCAGGGCCTCATATCCAGCTGACCTTTATTGGCTGGCTGGAGTGAAAACCGAAGAGTGCCCGCAGGATTCTCAACTCTGGCTTGCCTTGAACGGCTGGTCAGAGAGGGGTCGCCAGAGCTATATGCTCGGGAGTGGAAGTGTCATTTTCAAGGGCATAACTACGGGGAAACCACTATGATGGTAAAACCGGCGCCGCACCGCTCGACACCCCAAGCCACTTGCACCAATGTTGCTCCCCTGTTGCCCGTATGGCCTGTGTGTTTGTGGCGACCGTTTCGGGGGGCCCATTCAGTGAGTTAGCGAGTCACCGTCTGCCAAAGTTCAAGACGATAAAGGTATTGAAGGCAGACGACAGTTTTTCAATCAATAGTTTTTAGTTTAGCCAGTCCATCAAACCTCCAACCCCATAAACAGTTATTAGATAGCATCATCACACAATAGTTTTACACCTACCGTTGGCAGTCCACGTGTGTTATGTGCAGACGTGGAGTGTCATCGGTAGATGTCCCATCCCATTTTTACATTAAATTTCTCCAAAGGCCTCTGCGTGTTGGATTCATATCCCCATGTAAGCCTTTCAAAGGACCGGGTATCTTCCCTTGGAAGATAGCCGTGAATCGGAGATACATAATAATAATAAAGTTTATTACCAAAAAAAGTCGTTACATATCAATTTACAATAGTGATCCCCAAACTAGGCGAGAAGGCCTGTATCTTGGGAGTCAGAGCGCAAGTTGATTTAGCAGATGAATATGCAAGATTATTAATTTGTGGTTTACATACAATTTTACAATTACATACAGATATTAAGAGAGCTTAATTGTATTATGCGTGTGGGTGTATGTGTGGATGTGTGTGTGTTATTTGGATGGCATTTATTATTATTTTAGATATCACAGAAAAGGTGATTTGTATTCTACGAGTTTCTCTGTAGCTTCATAGGATAAGGTAAGTAGCCAAGTTTTAACTATATTTTTACAAGTTGAGAGGTTACAGTTAAGGATATCACAGTTTCTACATACTTTATTGTAAGTATTACGATGGGAAAAGTGCGGGCTTCTAAGAGCAAGTAGAGAGCATCATTTTGGAGTTGGTATTTTAAATGTTCGGCGTGCCATGAGAGCCTCGAAGTCGTCACAATTTAAAAATAGTCTGTGTGTTTTGACAGTGGCATTTAAGATATAGAGTTGTCGCACACGAAGGACTTTAAATTCGTCATATATCCTGTCTGTGGGGTATCTAAATGGCCGTTTAAGAATAACCTTGATGATAGCACGCTGAGCTATCTCTGCTCTTATTATTAGGGTTTTGCAGGCACTTCCCCAAACCGAAACACAGTACTGCAGAATAGACTGACACAACGCAAAGTAAACCTGCCTGATAGTCTCAAGTGGCGTACAGTCTCTGAGTTTCTTCATCAAAAATATTAACTTTCTTGCTCGACTGGAAAGAGATGAGATATGGTCCTTGTAGTTTATGTGTTCATCGATTATTACGCCGAGGTAGTTTAGTGCTTTGGATCGTTCAATTTGGGGGCATTTACATAAATTAAGGTTTGCAATGTTGAAATCTCCGCAGGAGTGTAGTTTCTATCCAGTCGATGGCCCTGTACGGCGCACCGGTGTGGGCGGGGTCCCTGACCGTCCGTCTTAGGGCCCTCCTGTGGCGACCACAGAGGGTCATGGCGATCAGGGCCGTACGCGGTTACCGCACGGTGGCGACGGAGGCAGCGTGCCTCCTGGCCGGAACTCCCCCGTGGGACCTGGAGGCGGAGATGCTCGCCGACATTTATCGACGGGTGTCGGAGAAGCGCGCCCGCGGCGGCATGGTCTCCATCACAGAGATCACCGCCTGGCGGGTCGACGCCCGCCGAGAAGTCATTGCCCGTTGGGCAGTCCGGCTGGAGAGTCCTCGGTATGGTGTTAGGACCGTCGAGGCCCTCCGGCCGGTGCTGATGGAGTGGTTGGAGCGGACGCACGGGGTGCTTTCCTTCCGACTGGTGCAGGTGCTGACGGGGCACGGTTGCTTCGGGAAGTACCTGCACAAGATTGTCAGGAGGGAGAGCACACCGTCCTGCCACCACTGCAGTTGCGACGAGGACACGGCGCAGCACACGCTCGAGGAGTGTGCTGCATGGGAGGAGGATCGCCGTGAACTCGTCGCAATTATCGGTGCCGACCTGGCGCTGCCGACCATCGCCAGGGAGATGCTCGTCAGCGTCAGGAACTGGGACGCGGTCGCCGCCTTCTGTGAGGCCGTTATCTCACGGAAGGAGGCGGCGGATCGTGTGCGAGTAGAGCTTCTATTCGGCGACACGTTCCACCGCCGGCGACTCGGGCGGCGCAGGCGCGAGTATCTGCGCCTAATGCCGCCCTAGCCGAGGCCGCGGGTGATCGGACCGGGGAATTGTCCATCACCCGCAGAGAGGCTAACCGCGCGACGGCGACCGACGTCCCAGGTCGAGAGGTGAGGTTACCCGAAAGGGTATTCCGTCGGGCCGACCACTGACGACAAGTGACATCTGCTCCGGTGGTCGGCCCAACAACGAGGTGACGTGGGTACGGGTGGGTTATGGGCCCACGCGCCGTCCTTTCATCGCCCCGGACGGACAGGACCGTGCGTGCGCTTACCATAGCCCAACCAAAAAAAAAAAAAAAAAAAAAAAAAAAAAAAAAGGAGTGTAGTTTCAAAGTGGAGTCATGAGCGGGGCCACCTACACTGGTTTTACAAAAGGCGATGTACTTAGTTTTCTTAGCGTTTAGTGTTAGTAGGTTATCGTCAAGCAGCGAAGCGATGTTAGACACACCTTTCTCGGCAAAACCGTACACCTGCTCCCAGGTGTTACCGTGGAACACAATAACAGTATCGTCAGCATAACTAATTATTTCAGCATTATCTAGTGTGCAATTGGCAATGTCGTTTATGTAGACAGTAAAAAGAGTGGGACCAAGGATACTACCCTGCGGGACACCATATTCAATATTTAAGTTGTTACTTGTATACGAGCCCACCTTTACAAACTGTTTGCGCTCAGAAAGATAGCTCGCAAACCACTCCAAGGCTACTCCACGAATTCCCAGGTCCTCTATTTTTTTGAGGAGCAGGCCCACTGAAACGCTATCAAACGCCTTTGCCAAATCCAGGAAAACAGCTAAACATTTGTCACCTGCTTCCACATGAGAAGACACCTTGTTGACAAGTAGAGAGACAGCATCTTCAGTGGACCTACCTTTTTGGAATCCGAATGGTCTCTCCGATACTACGCGATGCTTTGCTAAGTATGAGACCAGGCGAACGTTCACTATGCTTTCTAGCAATTTAGAGACTATACTTAGGAGAGCTATGGGTCTATAATTGTCGGGAAGATTTTGATCTCCATTTTTATATATAGGGGACACTGCAGCAATCTTCCAACACTCAGGGAAGACACCGGAAGCCATACTACAGTTATATATGTGCAGTAATGGTGTTATAACTGAACTGAGACACTTTTTCAGTAAGGACCCGGTTATCTTGTCAGGACCAGGAGCACTGTATGATTTGCACTGTAAAATAATCCTGCGTAATTCGTAAGGATCCGTTGGTGGCATGAATAAAGAGTCACGGATGCAGGCTTTAGATTGGTGAGCTGATATGAGTGCATTCTGCGTGGTGCGCTTTCTATTAAGAATATTAACAGCTAATTTGTTACCAATTGAAACAAAGTGTTGATTACATTGTTGCAGTGATTCGCAAGGGCTGTTTTGCACCTTGTACAGTAGATTGGAGGAGTCATTTTGTTTTGTTGTCGAGTTGCAGATATTCTTGATTACTTTCCAAAGTCTTTTTGTGTCATTTTTACTGTCCATAAGTTGTTTGTTATAGTAATAATTTTTCCTCTTCTTTATCTGTTTGTTGCAGAAGTTGCGGTATCTAGAGTAAATTAAGTGGCGTACTAGGTCATCAGGGTGGCGTTTAGATTCCAGATGTAGTTTGTCCCTGTGACGCATGCATCTGAGTAATTATACAAGTGATTTATACAAGTATACGTTATACCTGTGTCTTATTTCACGCCTCGGACCTAGAACGTCGTACATGGTCCTTACGAGTCGGATTACTGGAAGTGTTCGCGGTAGTTGGTATCCGTCAGTGTCAGCACCGTGGTAGTAGCGACTAGTCTTGCTCGACCCCTACGTGTCCCTGTTGGACGGTGGATTGCTGATCAAAGCATTCCCACAGTCAGACGTTGTTAAAACGTCGCTGCTGGGTATTGCCGGGTTGTAATACCCGGAAGAGGTAGACGCAAGGAGGATGACCTGTTGGCAGAGCTACAACACAAGGCCAGTTCGCCTGTTGGAAGACCGCTCGCCAAAATATTGTAACAGTGAGTGCAATATTCGCCTATATTCTGGTTTAGCATTTAGTTAATTAAAAAAAATGGAAGCGTTGCTTAATCTTCAAGAAGATATCCGTAGCAATATGATTCGTTCGAAAACAAATTTTATGAAATCCCCAAAGGAAAGATTAACTGATTCTTATATTGGAACTCGTATAGAGAACTTAGATAAATAGTGGAACTTATTTTTGGATAAGCACTCTATGATGATGAAAACTGTAAAGAGAGATGAAATACATAAATCTGATTATTATAGAAATAATGTACATGATAGTGTCGAGGAGTTTTACTTGCAATTCAAAAGCGAAGTAAAAGAACTGTTAGTTCATAGTACTTCTAAGACATTATCTGCAGATTTGCAGTCATGTTGTCACAAGTAAAATATAGTTAGCAGAGTCAAGTTACCGGAAATAAAAATTCCTACATTTTCGGGCAAATACACGGAGTGGCAAACCTTTAGAGACTTATTTTTTTTCCCTAGCCGAGGCCGCGGGTGACCGGGGATTAGTCCGTCACCCGCCGAGAGGCCGACCGCGTGAGGAAAGACCGACGTCCTCCCCGAGGGGGGGACGTCGGACGTTTGGGTGTGCGTGCTTACTTCCCTCTGTCGTCCCGAACGGAGTCGTGCGAGGAGCGCGCCGACCGCAACCCACCCCTAAAAAAAAAATTGATTTATTTTTCGGGTTAGTTCACGAAAGTAAGTCCCTGGACGATGCTCAAAGATTTTTCTATTTAAAGGGGCACTTGACCGGGGAAGCAGAGCAATAGGGGAAATGCATGCTTTTTTTTTAAACGTTTCTACTAGTTATTACATTACTAGAAATAAATATAACAAATCCAAAATATACCCCATTACGCTAAAAAAATTTTTAAAATTGCTATTATTTTTGGGCGATATAAAAGCGGCTACTTCGGCGCGCATATTCTGTGACGTCAGAGTGCTCATACAAGTTGCTAGGGCTGTCAACTAGGGCTGTTGATATTTTTGAAAATATCGTGTTTCGACATATCGATATTTTACAATGTATCAATATCGGGGTTCGATATATCGGAAAAATATCAATATATCGATATTTTTATTTTTATTACGATTATTAAATATATTATATCTTATTTATCTTGCAGTTTTTATTCCGCCGAGTTCAACTAACATTAAACCTGAATTAGACGCGAAATACGTTGTCATCATTTACACGTCCATTTTAGGAAGATTAAGTGACTGTACTTTGACGAAATCGGTTTCAGTCATTGTATTAAGTCTTTTATTCACAAAGATTACTAGATTAGTAGATTAGACTTGAACACAGAAAACTAATAACTTATTATGAAATAACTGGGTAACAATACAAAATAATCACTAGAAAGATACAAACAAGAACTTGAAATGAGAAAGAGGGCTGTTGATAAAATATCGATATGTCGAAATATCGATATTACCGGCTGAGTGCGAGTCGAGTCGCGCACGAAGGGTTCCGTACCATTCATCATTCATCATTCCGTATCTATAAAAAAACCTCTTTTATTGTATGGGAGCCCCCTTAATTAATTATTTTATTTTAATTAATTATATTTAAAGAGAACATAAAACTAAATATTCTGTGAATAGTTCAAGCGTCTACCTGTCACCGTTATTAGTATCGAGCAAGAAACGGTAAAAAAATCAAGTTTGTTGTATGGGAGCCCCCCTTAAATATTTATTTTACTTTATTTTTAGTATTTGTTGTTATAGCGGCAATAGAAATACATCATCTGTGAAAATTTCAAATGTCTAGCTATCACCGTTCTTGAGATACAGCCTGGTGACAGACGGACGGACGGACAGCGAAGTCTCAGTAATAGGGTCCCGTTTTTACCCTTTGGGTACGGCACCCTAAAGATGTGGATACTTAATACTGAACTTTTTTTTTGGACGATATATCGGTACTAAAAAGTAAGTATCGAGGGTCATATTTATTTAAATCATCATCATCTTGCTCTTATCCCAATTACTTGGGGTTGACGCAATATGTCATCTGTTTTGACATATTGCAAAAAGTTTCGGCAATGACTTTTATGACCGGCCGCCTGCCTGGCGTCAACCCTCCTTGGGAATGTAATCGTTGACTCAAATGGTACCAGATGGAGTTGGTCCGGGTCAATCTAGGGCTCTCAGTCGTCTTTTACGACACCCACGAGCAAAGCAAGGGTTGGTAGTATTCGAAGCCGCTACCACACAGCAAATGTGATACCTCGTTATGAAAACAAATTTAATAATAAGTCATTTCATATTGTTAATAAATAACTAAAAGTGAGCCGTCGCTCAGGACACCTGGCAGATGTGAAGGATGGAATTATTTTATACAAGTCGGGACACGGGATCGAATAGAAAGTATCGATACTGTACTCATGAGTAGTATTGAAAGAAAAGAAGAAAGAAAAGATACTTCAATGTATCGAGTACTGAAGTACTGACTACTTTTCATAGAACTTATGCACATGATGAGCTTTTTTTTTTGAGATGAACGTCTGTGAACGGATAAAAAAATTTCGAGCCACGTTTTGAAAGGTTCATTACGTTTGAACTAGATAGCGTTACCATAAATATGAGCAATAAGGTTAATTTTCAAATGGATAATTTATTCGATACGATACCTGCCAAAAAGTACTCATTGAAATAAAATAAAATAACTGTTAAATAAAATAAATATTCGTTGTGAGGATGTTTTATGATTTTCATTTCAGCGTTGTATGGGGTTCTCATCTTTAGAGACATACTTGTCAAATACAAAAGGTTTTTGTAAAAGAATATTCACAAAGTGATGATAAACAATGTTTAATAATGGATAATTTGAAAAGTATTTATTTTCTGAGCTCCATCTTAATATCATATCTCATCATCTCGGCTTATGTACGTCCCACTGCTAGGTCCTCCTCCACAATTTAAATGGACCTATTATACCACGCTACCACGGTTTAAAACGGTAAAAGGTAAAAAACTCGTAACCTAATAAAATTATATATGTTTTATTAGCTTATAAGTTTTCTTCATATGCATAGGTGTTATCTACGTATTTTAATCCCTTAGTCGTCTTTTACAACACCCACGAGTAAGGGAGGGGGGTGATAAATTATATTCTTACTCCGTCACCACATGGGAATATACTACTGACATCTATTTATCATACTTATCATAACACATTTATTTTATTTTTTGTAAAAAATGATACATCGTGGTCAAGTCAAAAACTTATAATTTAATTTTGATAACAATAGATACAAGTAAAAAGTAGGCATTATATTAATTTACGTATGTACTGTACTTAAAAATATTTATTCTTTATTGTACACTTGAAAATCTTAACACATGATAACTTGTATATATACACGTACATATTGCCATCTTCTCTTGAAGACATCCAGTGAAGCACTATTACGCACGGTTTTTTTTTGTGTGTGACTTAGTTGTTAGCCTCTGATGGCTGTGACAACTTTACCCGGACTGGTGGGTGAGCGCTGAGGGCTCTCAACCCGTAATAATGAGACAGCCTATTTATATTCCATAACCGTGGTGAATGATTTGTCATAATAGCTAGAAGTATGTCGAGGGGTATGACGCAAAACTCCGCAAAAGTGAAGAGGTGGTACGACAAGGATTTCCAACAAACAAAATAGAAACAGACAAAATACATATATTTAAATAACAAAATCAATTTTTCTTTTACGTCTTCTCCCGAAACGCGTTATTACGTCATTTACGTCAATGGGTACGTTTTTATGAACGTGGAGAAGTGCCAGTCCGGTTAGGCGATCTTCAACCATTGAAGATCTTAGCCACGATTTAATTCTGCGCAACGTAGAGAAAGACCTTTCTGCTGTCGCTACACTGACAGGTAGTGTAGCCATAATACATAAAAATTTTCTTATATTAGGATACATATCGATGTCACAATTAAAAATAATATCAGAAATCGACTGCTGTATGTCCTGGCTTCGCTGCCACGCCTGCCACTTCACCCTCCACAGCCGATATTCATTTACAATGACAGAAACTGGAGTGTTATCTAGTAATAATGTATAGTCGGTAGCTAGTTGTTTCAGTTTCAATGTCTTCATTACTATATTCGCCTTTTGGCATGAAAACGCTTAGCTGAAACAAATTAAGTATATCAGGAGACAGGCGGTCCTGGAGATCACTTATTATTGAATCTAGAAGAGGGATGTATATAGCTCTGCGGAAATACTTTTCAGCAGATTGAGAAGGTTGGTTACTGGCCCTATGTATTTGTTTTGATACTATTCTGGGGCATTTAATTTCTACATCTAGCTGCTCAGCTATTTCTTTAGCCTCTTCAAAAAGCTGTCGGTAGATTACGTCCACATTTTCTCTTTTATTTTGTAAAACACTTAAAGTATCATTAATAGCGTCCGTAGCTTTTTTTAAATCAATTGAGTTTGATTGTAGTATTCTGCTTAAAGATACAGTAGTACCTGAAAAATAAAAAGTAAGTGACTGTGACTGTAGTGCATAAACTAAGAATTTATAACTTAATATACATAAACGGTATGTACTCGTAGCATAAATTATTAACAAAACAACAACATAAATTTAAAGTAGGTTTAGTATACTCATGTAAGTTCATTTGCCAAACAATAAGAAATAAAATAATTTAGGGAAATACCCATCTAATACATCACTTAAACAGATGGAGGATGTAATAAAGTCAGAACTGCGCAATGTTTGCAGCAAGCAATGCGCATCTTTGGCAGTTTTATTGTCTTGCCAAGCAAAAACAGATCGGTATACTAAATTTCACATTCCTAGGCCTGGTATCTTGGGCTATATTCGCTCGTTTGCTGAGAGTCCAATTTAAGGCTGATTTTTGCTTTAGAAGGTTAATAGTTTCAGTCAAGTCTTTATTATCTGATTCATTATTTTTAGTATACTGTTTCATTGTGTCTCTTATTGTTTTTTCTAATTTATTATAATTTTCTTGTATTGTTGTGGCTTAGTGGACTGTATGGGGCAGCTTATGCCAGTAACATATCGACGTGGGCTAGCCGAAGGAGCAGTGGGAAGCCAATCTCACTAGTAGGACTGATTCCCACAAAATGAGGGTTTGTTAGGGAAACGGTGGGAAGTAAGCGGAGAACTTACCTCGTTTCTCCTGTGCTTGTGGAGCTGAAGAGCTGCTATGGTGAAGGTGGTGTTCCCGACGAGCTAAGTTGGGCTGAACGCGGGCACTGAATTTATTGTCTCTTTCGTCTGTAATTACTAAGACGGTGTATACACTCGCGTGTGGGTAGGTTGATCAGCGTGGAACTGTTTCGGGGTCTTAAACTGATTAACGGTAGAAAAAGCGTGCGCCACGGAATAGATACGTCACGATACTAATGTAGTAATGGCGGTTGTTGCGGCTTAGTGGACTGTATGGGGGCACCTTATGCCAGCAACATACCGACGTGGGCTTGCCGAAGGACCAGCGGGAAGCCGATCCCACTAGTGGGACTGATTCCCACAAAATGAGGGTTTGTTCGGGAAACTGTGGGAAGTAAGCGGAGAACTAACCCGTGCTTGTGGAGCTGCAAATCTGCTGTGCTGAAGGTGATGTTCCTGATGAGCTAAGTTAGGGCTGAACACGGGCACTGAATTTATAATCTGTGATCACTAAGACGGTGCATGCACTCGCGTGCGAGTTGGTAGACCAGCGTAGAATGCTTTTGGTGTCTTTATCTGAGGAACGACACGAAACTGCGTGCGCCACGGAGCCGATACGTCACAAGAGTGTCAAAATAGCGGGCACAGTGCGAAACAGCGTGAACGAATGAACTAATCATCCGTCGCGACCGTCGTCGTGAACAGCGGTTAAGCGCTGAGCATCGCGAACGAATGAACTAATCATCCATCGCGATCGTTGGCGTGAACATGTATATTGGCAAATGCATTTTCTTCCTTGAAATCTCTCAGATTGTCCATTAACGAGTTAGACAGGAGATTAGCTTGCCGTTTGCCAAGGTTTAAATTCTTTATTCTTTGTTTTGGTTTTGCATTTTTCGGAGATGCTGTCTTTAATTCAGATCGGACCATACGGTGGTTTGTATTAAAATTGTAATACTTTTTCTATCGTGTAATAAACCGAAGTTTAATTTGTTAACTCTAATAATTGTATTATTTCCTACAGGTTATGGGCCGTCTCATATACCTTTATTAGATCAGTAATTTAATATTTGTTGCAAAGTTTTAAAGTACAGTACAATAAATCGCGAACTCGAATCACTCCGTGAACAATGCCCACGTTTAATCTACAAATGAAGAAATTAGCCGGCCGGGCAAACTACTCAACGTAGAAATTCGCAGTCAAGTCATATTTGGAATAAGAGGACTTATGGCAATGTAGTGATCCTGGTACCGAGGTGGATCCGAAGAAAGATATAAAAGCCAAGTCAAAGATAATTTTGTTGGTCGGACCGATAAATTACGTGCATCTAGAAAATGTCACGTCGTCGAAACAAGTTTGGCAAAACCTTCAAAAAGCGTTTGAAGACGCCGATCGGTCTAGGAAAGTTGGGTTATTGAAGGATTTAATCAACACTTCACTGGATAACTGTACTAGTATAGAAGAATATGTGGCCTGGCCACGGATGTTAAGGAATCAGTACCAGTAGTCGGCTTAATGGCGATAGGAAGGGATTACGATAGGTTATAGGATCTACCGCTGCTTTTCTGTTACCCCGTCGATTGGACGGTGGTGTTCCGACTATAGCCTACCCTAAAAAAAACGGTAAGGCCCCTCCGCACATGGAGCTACTGAAAAAGTACTAGTTACAAACTCAAATTACTAACGAGTTGCTTGAGCGTCACCGTCCATACATTCTCACTGAGGGTCGCACACGACGCGACTAGTCACCAACCAGTTAATAACGCGTTAGCAACTGATCACGCATGACGCGTCGTGCCGGTCGCCGCGCTAATGGTTACCAGAGTTTTCTGTTTTTGTTGTGAAAAATGAACGATCATTTGTGTAGGAGGTGGAAAAGTATCCATGTTTATATAATTATAAACTCAGATTACTCAAGGAAAGATGTTGTCAGATTACTCAACTGATAATCTGCAGTTTACATTATTTCTAATATACGGGTAAATCCAAAACCTACGAAGATTCCTTTGACGTCTATTAAAGATAATGGTAAAATACATTATCGTCGTCATCCTCGCTTGACTCACTCTACATGTTTGATTTTTGTCCCTAATATTTTATCGTTAATCGTGTGCTTGTGAGAGCAGAAATAACAGAAGTCACTGAAACCTTGCAATTTAAGTAGCGTCATGTGCGAGGTACAGTTTCTAACTAATTTGTAATTGTAATTACTGATCAGTTCCGTCATTTTTGAGTAGCTCCATGTGCGGAGGGCCTTAGTCGTCTGTTACACAATTTTTTTGGCAGAACCTAGCCAATCTTTTCAGGACGACATTTGGCTTCATAACCAGCATGTCACGTCCAGTACAGATTCCTTGACTTCAGTCGTCCGCCCGGCGAGTTATTATTTCGGTTATCACTACTAGTTGCCGATAACGCTCTGGCAACAAACAACAGTGTTGCTGGGGCGTCGCTCTCACGACTGATTGTGTGATTAGGGAAAGTACCTTTGGAATATGTCCTTAATAATTATTATCATTATAATCGTAATAAATATAACACAATCATAGCAATGAAAGCGAAATGCGCTTATTGTATTTAATTTTATTGTGATTACTATTCTAATCTTATCGAACCTAACGAGTAAGAATACAATTCACCACTCCCTATCTTGCCAGTGGATGTCGTACAAGACGACTATGGGATATAATATGCACATAACATCTGTGCAAGAGAAGGAAAAGTCGAAATGAATCCCTATACCAACATGTTTGACCAGCATGGTATAGTAGGTCGAATTCCCTCCGATTGTGGAGGAGGCCCGAGCCCAACAGTGGGACGTATGTGGGCTGCGATGATGATGAATCAACCGCAAAAACGTAGTAGACTATTTATTACAGTAGGTAAATACAACGTAAATAATTGTGTGTGTGTGTGTTTGTACGTTCACCTGTGTGTGTACGTGTGTGTGTATCTACGTGTGTGTGTGTGTGTGTACGTATGTGTGTGTGTGTGTGTGTGTAATTAAGACTTCTCAGTCAGATAGGTATGCCACAAATTTTTTACGATATCTACGCATCATTTCCTAAATGTACAGATTGTACACCAATCTTTTTATATACCGCAGTAGTAGCATGCCTGGAAAGCAATTGCATAAAAACTTTAACCCGGCTCTCTTTGCTCATACATGAGAATGGTCTTACTAGCACCTCCCCGTGCACAAATGCATTACCTTATTAAATTGGCCGGGACTCCCCCGTGGGACCTGGAGGCGGAGATGCTCGCCGGACTATATCGGCGGGTGACGGGGGTGCGAGCGGAGGGCGGTGTGGTCTCGCTAAGGGATCTCACCGCCTGGCGCGTCGACGCCCGCCGAGACGTCATTGCCCGTTGGGCAGTCCGGCTGGAGAGGCCTCGGTCCGGGTTGCGAACCGTGGAGGCCTTCCGGCCGGTGCTGATGCAGTGGTTGGAAAGGCGGCACGGGGTGCTCTCCTTCCGACTAGTGCAGGTGTTAACGGGGCACGGGTGCTTCGCCAAATACCTGCACAAGGTCGTAAGGAGGGAGAGTACACCGTCCTGCCACCACTGCGATTGCGACGAGGACACGGCGACGCATACGCTCGAGGCCTGCGCGGCTTGGGCAGTGCAGCGCTGTGAACTCGTCGTGATCATCGGTACAGACCTGACGCTGCCGGCTATCGCTAGGGCGATGGTCGACAGCGTCGGGAATTGGGACGCGGTCGCAGTCTTCTGCGAGACAGTGATCTCGCGGAAGGAGGCGGTGGATCGCCTGCGTGAGGAGCGCAGCCTCGATGAGGAGATCCGCCGCCGGCGACTGGGGTGGCGTAGGCGCAACTATCTGCGCCTCATACCGCCCTAGTCGAGGCCACGGGTGACGTGACCGGGGATTAGTCCGTCACCCGCCGAGAGGCCGACCGCGTGAGGAAAGACCGATGTCCTCCCCGATGGGGGGACGTCGGTCGATGGGAGGGTACCCCAATAGGGGGTATTCCGTCGGGCCGATCACTGATGTCAAGTAACCCTGCTTCGGTGGTCGGCCCAACGACGAAGGCGACGTAGTTTTCGGGTGGGTTGCGGGAGTTGCGTGCTTAAGCCCCTCTGTCGCCCCAGACGGAGTGGTGTGGAGGCGCGCCGACCGCAGCCCACCCACAAAAAAAAAATTACCTTATTAAATATTCTCCAAATACTTTTTAAGTTAAATAAGGCTTAAAGATTTTTATGGTAAATCTTGGAAATCTTGGAAATCTTTATGGAAGAGAAAACTAGAGTAAGCAGTAATATGATCTTTTTTATATTGCCCTTGTAGCAGAAGAACAAGCAGACCAGTACATGATAAACGGTAACTGTTGATCACGAAACGCTGTAATATCTAGGGACACGACTAAATTCCCGCTTAGAGTGAAGCGAAATACACGTCATCTCTTTTACATGCAGCGACCGTACGAGGCGCTTATCAAATGGTGATATAAAACATATATTTTTGCGATTAATGTTTTATACAACAAAAGGATATTTATTCGATTGTAATGTATGAAATTAGTTCTTCGTCATTCATCGTTATCAGTGTATCACGCAGCCGCAGCAGTCCCCACCCATATTCAGTTCGATACATTATTATAATTTCACACTGGGCATAAAACGCACGCGACTACTTTGAAACTTGATAATAATATTTTTGTTATTATGCCGAAACGAAGACTTCCCGATGAAATAGAACAAGCTACAAATTTAACTCAACGCTTAAAAAAGAAAAAAGAATATCAATTATTTCATTCGGATGATTCATTCAGTGATACAGAACAACGTAAGTAATAGTGTTACTATGTGTGTATATTCATTTAATTTTCACATTGGTTGGTATGTTCCGACGGGCTGAGTTCGCTCGCATTTGGTATTAGCCAAGAAAGAACGCCGAACGCCGCGTCGACAAGCTGCGAAGCAAGTCGACGTAAATGCTTCCAGAATCACCAATGCCCGTTGAATACCAGGCCCAAGCACTTCATATGGACTTACATGCTTATGGGACTGACTTGATAGTAATTAAGGCGCCGATGTATGGCCTAATGCGGAGTCTATGAAATAATAGGTCATCCGTCTTGTCCAGCAACACCCTTTACCCCAGCACCTCGGCCTACCTTAAAATTTTTTCGGCGCCATGAGTTAACAGGCGTGCCGCCTCCTTTGTTGTCCTTCCCCGTGCTGTCACGTGTGGTTGCCGAAACAAATTATGCCCAGCCCTGGGCAGGCCCGCCGTAAGCGTGCGTGCAAGGCGTGCACCGCACGTAGGTGACACGTCCAGGAGGGCGGCAAATCAAGCGACGCATCACGTAATTCATGTCATAATATTCACCCTACCATAAGTATAATAAATTTCATCGCATGGAAAAAACCGACCGATTGGCGTTGACACCGCCATCAATTGGCATCCGTTAAATCTTAGATGCAATACCAAACGTTCGTCTATTAGCAGGTTGAACCACCCGCCCCCACTTTGTGGCACCCTAAGTACCCCAGTGTTCACCCCATTGAAAAGCAGGACTGGAAGTTAGGGCAATTACCTCTGAGCTTCTTTCTCAGTGGGTAGGTTAGGTACTAGGTACTTGTACACATTCGAAGAGCATAATGGTAGATAAACAATAACGATGGCACATTGAATTGCAATTATTTTATTAATAGTTTTTGATAGTTATTTTGTTAATACTTTCGGCACAATTAATGATATTTATACTTATGTGATTATATTTCAATCATCCGTCAGTGTAAAACAACACGCGCTGCCCAGAGACGAGCGGCGGCACGACATGTACTAGACTAGGCTGCTGTCGTTCCCCCCAACGACGAAGGCGGCCCCACGTTTCTGCCGCAGAGCCGTCGCAGGGCGGCGATGGGAGCACTGACGGGCCGTCACAGGATGAGGATAGCGGTGCCGCAGAGCCTTCGGAGAGCTGAGCTGAGGACCGACACGGCCTTGGAAATATCAGCTGACGAGGGCGGCAGTGCCGCAGAGCCGTCCGACGACGAGGGGCTGCACGAGGCCCGAAAAAGGGACGAGGACGACAAATTGGTCGCGGATCTACAGGCCATGTGCATACACCCGCAGCCGATGGCACCATCGCGACGAATAGCAGGAGAGCCAGCTATACGAAAATTACCGCAGCGGGCGGTATGCATTTAGGTTGACCGTAGGTCTCGTCAAAGATGTAAGTCGGCAGGTGATGCTGGACAGTCTCGAGCGTGACCCCTGGGATCGCCCCTATCGCGCGGCGCTGAGCAAGCTTTGCGCGCGGAAAAACTTTCCAGTCCCGCCTCCTCAGCAGGGTCGTTGAGAACCTATTCCCACACCGGGCGGACCACACGCCCCTGGTCATGGCATTGCCAGAAAGCGGCCGGTCAACGAAAGTGTTTCGCCCGTCACGGAGACGAAGATAATGATGGCGGTGGCGCGTATGCGCATAAAAATCACCAATACAGCAATGATGATGGGGCGTCAAAAGTGACGGTACCCGAAAGAGTAACCCACCGAGCCAGCCGTTTGATATGCGTATATCAAAGAATCCTTACCACTGAGGTTCCAGTGGTAACTGGGGAGGAGGTAGGTTATGGAGTCGTATGATGCTCATCTGTCGCCCCTGACGGATTGGGCGGGATGTGCCCAGACTATAATAATAATAATAATATAGCCTTTATTTCCATGTTAACTGTATACAAGTTACAATATAAACTAAAAAAAATAAATAAAATAATATAAATTACATATGAATTTTATATCCATATATAAATGTATATATATTTTCTTTTTATATTTATGACATGGCCCCGCTCCGGGTATAGGCCTCCTCCAACTGTTGCCATTTTGTTCTGTCAAGTGCTTCTAGCATCCAGTCTCTCCTAGCAATTTTTTTTATTTCATCGATCCAGCGGTCTTTCGGTCTCCCTCTACTCCTTTTTCCGCTAGGACCCACCCATTCCGTAACACGTTTTGTCCATCTCTTATCTGTGATTCGTGCTATGTGTCCTGCCCATTTCCACTTCAACTGTAGAGCGTGATCTCTTGCATCTATTAATTTAGTTTTTTTACGAATATCTTCACTGTTTTGTTTATCCATAAGCTTAATACCTAGAACACTACGCTACATAGCGCGCTGGCAAGTACGGATTTTATTTTTTATTTTATTATGGAAAATCCAAGTTTGTGCTCCATACTTTTTTTTTTTTTTTTTTTATTGCCAATGGTGGCAAACGAGCAAGCAGCACACCTGATGGTAAGTGAAACTGCTGCACATGGACCATTGCAATACCAGGGGCACAGCCAGGCCGCTGCCTACCGTGAAGGAAATACTCTTCTTAAACCTCGTTTAAAGAAGGACATGTCATAGCGCTCGGGAAACACAGCAGCAGGTAGTTCATTCCAGAGCTTGCACGTACGTGGGAGAAATGATCGCTGGAAACGTACAGTTGAAGACCATAACGTTTCCAGGTGAAATGGATGAACCCTGCTGCGATGTCGAGTGGTACGTTGGTAGAATGGTGACGGTGGTACCAAGTCAAACAGTTCCTCGGAGCACTCCCCGTGAAAGAGTCGGTAGAGTACACAGAGTGACCCAAAGTCTCTCTGCTGCTCCAGCGACTCCAATCTGTCCGTAAGATTGGGATCCCCGACGATTCGAACAGCCCGTCTTTGCAGGGAGTCAAGTGGGTCTAGCTGATATTTGGGCGCACCTGCCCAGAGATGTGAGCAGTACTCCACATGAGGACGAACTTGTGCTTTGTATAGCACAAGACGCTGTCTCGGTGTGAAGTACCGCCTGGCTCTGTTCAGGACGCCCAACTTTTTGCTTGCCAATTTGGCTTTGTCCTCCAAATGACTCCCAAACTGGACTTTGCTCGATATTTTGACGCCGAGAATCCTAATACTCTCAGAAATTGGAAGAGTTACTCCTTGGAACTGAGGCGCCATGACAAATGGGTCCTTCTTTGCAGTGAACGCGCAAACTTGTGTCTTTGTGGGGTTGAACTGGACTAGGTTCCGTTCACCCCATTCCGAGGCCCGCCCCAGAGAGCGCTCGACTTCAGACACAAGTTGAACCCTTCTTTCCTGAATACTCCGAGGGATATTCCGTTGCTCAGTGTACCGCTCATCACCCGTACTGTCATCCGCATAGCAACGCATATTCTCGATAGAGAGCATGTCATTGATATGCAGGATAAACAACGTCGGGGAGAGCACCGAGCCTTGTGGTACACCAGCATTAATGGTCATGGTATCGGAGCAGGAGCCATCTACGACGACTTTTATACTCCGACCATCCAAAAAGCTGGCAATCCAATTACAGAGTCCCTTGGGGATTCCGTATGATGGTAGCTTCGATAGAAGTGCCCTGTGCCAGACCCTATCGAACGCCTTTGCGATATCTAGGCTGAACGCCAGCGCCTCACCCTTGCCCTCCAAGGCCTCTGCCCAACGGTGTGTGAGGTACACAAGAAGATCACCAGCCGACCGACCATGACGAAAGCCGTATTGGCGATCACTGATAAGCTGGCGATCCTCAAGGTACTGCAGAAGCTGGCGGTTTATAACCTTCTCCATTATCTTGGAGAGCAAGGATGTTATCGCAATTGGCCTGTAATTCGATGGGTCAGACCGGTCTCCCTTTTTAGGGATCGGGTGGACATGGGCTACCTTCCACGAAGACGGCACCCTATTAGTAGCGTAGGAAAGTCGGTATAAGCGCGTGAGGATGGGAGTCAATTCAGGGGCGCACGTCTTTAGTACCACTGCAGGGATGCCATCCGGTCCAGTCGACTTATGGACGTCTAAAAGCCGCAGCTCCCGCCTAACCGCTCGCTGCGTGATGCGGATTTCGGGCAGTGAGCTTTCACACCGTGGGATGGTAGGTGGTGTGTATACGACAGGCAAGGTAATAAACACGAATCCATTATCTTCTTTTTGAGTTTCATAGGCAGTTTAGCTTTTAAAATTTCTTTAAAGCTCCAGTATTTCTTCCATGTTATATTGATACGACGCTCTATTTCTTCTTCCTGTCTTAATTTTTTAAATGATATTTGTTTCCCAAGATATATATAACTATCGACATATTCTATAGCTTTTTCGTTCACTATTATAGGTACATGTAAACTATTTGTAGCAATTTTAGTTTTTAATGTATTCAGTTGTAAACCAATTTTTTTGCTAGCGCTATTTAATTCAGTTATCATTGTTTCGAGCTGTTTCGGTGTTTTTGAAAATAGGAGAATATCATCTGCAAATCTTAGGTTGCTCAAGAATTCTGTATCTATTTTAATCCCTTTTTTACTCCATTCCAAATCTTTCATAATGTTCTGTAGCACAGCTATAAATATTTTCGGAGACAAAGGATCTCCTTGTTTTACTCCTCTTCGTATGTATATTTTTGGTCCAAGTCTATCCAGTTTCACTCTATTTGTACTATTCTTATATATATCTTTTATTATATTTATGTAGATCTGTGGGACCTCCTGGTTGGAAAGTGCTTGCCATATGCTCTCATGCGAAATTGAGTCAAATGCTTTCTCGTAATCAATGTATGCAAGATAGAGTGGCTCATTGTATTCTTGATGTTTTTCCACCATTTGTTCCAATGTGTGGATGTGGTCGATGGTCGAGTAGCCTGGACGGAAACCGGCTTGTTCTACAGGTTGGCTTCTCTCTATACTCGCTGATATTCTTTTTTCAAGACACGTGGCAAACAATTTATACAAGGTTGGCAATAAGTTTATAGGCCGATAATTGTTAATATCTGAGGGATTTCCTTTCTTGTACAACAGTATTATTCGAGATTCACCCCAGTTCTTAGGTATTTCTTGTATTAACAGTATTTTATTAAATAGAGTTGTGATAGGACCAATTAGCATACTTTTTCCAACTTTTAGGGCTACATTAGGGATGTTATCATGACCTGGACTTTTTTCAGTTTTTAATTTTCCAATAATTTTCATTATTTCTCTACAGTTGAAAGGAGTGACGGGCCCAGACTATAGCCAACCAAAAAAGGGGCAGCATAATCAGTATTGCACGCAGGCCATGAAACAGCTAGCGGCGGGCCTGGCCCCGAGGTGGTTTCTTCTCAAGTATTCCGGAGTGCTGCGAGTAGATTAGATATTTTAGCACAAATATTTCGATAGTAAAAATATATTTTGTGTAAGTTTTATTTAATTCAAGTCAGTATTATCTATATAATACAATTTTTGACCATATAAGTCACGAATTTCATTTTAAAATACACATATATCCACATATGTATATATATCCACGCGAGCGAAAGCGCGGGTAACAATCAGTATTAAATGAAATATGTAATGACTTGTACTATTTTAACTAAACGAATTAAATTTGATGATTAAATAACTCCAACCTATTGAATATCATCACATATTTTACAGCTGGAATGACGTTAAAGGAGTCAACCCCAATGGAAGAACTTCCATCAACGAGCTACACTGGCGATAGGACTAACAAATCTATGTGGTGGTGTACGAACGCTCCGATAAGCGGTAAACACAGTTCTGCGCCGATATCTACTAACGACGCAGACGTAATTAAGATCCCAACCACATTAAAACCTGCTGAATTAAGCCCAAAAGTTCTATTAGCACTAGGAATAGGAACAAACGATACTCCTACTGCTGAATACAAAATACCCGACGCTTTAGCTAAACAATGGCATAATATTCTAAGTAAAGGTGAGATGATTGAATCTTTAAAAGATTTGATGAAAGGACATTTGCCACCAAAAAATTGTACTCTTCTTCGAGCACCTGTGTTGAATAATACAGTAAAAGGTTTCATGAAATATGATAACGTGGTACGTGGCGATGAGTGGAGATCAAAAGAGCAAAATCAATTAGGCGTAGGTCTATCAGCGATCGGCAAAGTTTTGAACATGCTAATACACGACAAATCTCCAAATGATAAAAAGCTAAATATTATCAAAAAATTGAGCGATGGATGTCGAATACTAGCTAATGTCCACTATAAACAGACACGTTCGCGTCAAATAATGATTGCCAAAAATAGTTTAAACTCAAAAATAAGGAGCGTTATGTACGAATGCGAAAGAGATAACACATTGTTTGGCAAAGATTTTGGGAAAAATGAATAAATGATATTTTATAGACCAATACGACCAACGATAAATTACTTGAGCTGCAAGTGATTATAAACACCGCTTGGGAGGAATATTTAAGTACTACCTAAACTATACTGCTCATATGGGTTAACATAGATTTTTATTACGAATTTTCCTTCTCCTCAATAGTTGGTATCTGCATTGATAAGTTCAAGAACGTATTCTTGATCAGTGGAGTAGCGTGCCTTGGTGGGGCCCCGTATAAAAAAAATATTTGTTGGCCCTTTTGAAGGGCAAAGATTTCTCACAAAAGAAAAAAAATGTTTGCATAAAATTGATAGAAATACATACCTATTCATCATATCATAATTATCTATTTATCGTTTTTTTTTTTAATTTTTATAAACATTTCAAATTAAATTTACACTCTCCTTGCCTTTTTTGACTGATTTATTAAATGATTTATACTTTTGATTTTTACTACCTACTTACTGTTTAATTTTTATTGTTGTTATTGTTAATATTTGCACGTGTAGTAAGTACGTATTTATTTTAGTTTTAGGTATTCTCAACAAAACAAAAATATTGTTCTAATTAAGTAGTAAGCGTTGAGTTTGCTGACAATCGTCACACCATAGGCCGCTACTGAAAAACAGCGTTGTGGTGTTACCACAACATAAAGCTGAGTAGCGATCTTTTTACTCGCTTGCGGGTGGGATCCTAGCTCTTACATCTATGTATGTTTATGTAAAATAAGTTGTACAAATATGTATCCTCCTGCGAGGGAGAAATAAACTATTTTTCTTTCTTTCTTTTTTTTACTCTTGTCATTTCTGAAGTAATAAAAAATTTGGGACGCTTTTATTACTTTTTGGTTGCGGATGTCGGGGACCCCGTGGCCCGGGGGCCGCGTATTATTGATACGGCAGATACGGTGGTAGCTACGCCCCTGTTTTTTGATCCCATAATAGCATAATTTCCTAATAAGAGTTTTATACACAATCAAATAACTTGAATAAATCACAAAATGTACCTAAATTCTTGTGCCATCCTGCCCAAGCTGCAAAGGGAAAAGACTTTTATCACCGATCCTTAAAGTCCTTCTTCTGCAAAGTGTTCCTACCGATTTCCTTATTTATTGTTGTTCAAGTCATTATAATTATATCGCTAGATTATTTAATAATCTGTGTGGTTACAGAGTAAAAATACAATTAACTACCTCCTCTCTTGCCGTGGGTGTCGTAAAAGGCGACTAAGGTGTATCTTGTGTAGTAGGACAATTTCCTTCCCAATACGGAGGCTTATATGCGCTGTGATGATGATAATGATTTTCTGTCATCCGTGAAATACTTAACAAGGGAGAGAGTGGTGAATTGTATTCTTATTCCGTCCCCACACTGAACAGAATAAAATACATTACATTAGGTATAGTCATGTAGCGCTTTTAAATTTTATTTATTACTTCTGTGTTTTATAGTATTATATTGAATAATTTTGCTGGTACAGTAGAACCACGATAAGATAAAGACCTAAGGAAACGTTAAATTATTTGAGTTATCGAGGTTTTTACTTACTGAAGGTTTAAGTTAAAGAGTTTTTATAGGTTTATATTTTTACTTACAGATGGACGAGCTAGGCTAAATGTAAATGAAACTTTGAAATGTTAATATGTATGTACATACGTACTTTATTTTACATTTAAAGGTACATTAATTCAGGTATTCTACATAAAAAAATCGGTAATGTTTTTTTTGTTTCAAACTGTTCACACTTTCTACATCAATTATATTTTCAATTTAGTGTATTGTTTACATGAGAAGTCATTTCGTAAACATTTGTAAGCAATAACAATGGTCTACAGCTAACTTTTTTTGATTGCACATTCATTTAAAATGACTTATTGATAGATTATTGAAGTTACAAAGGTCGTCATCATTACAACTTTGAGTTACTGAGCTGTGATGCCCAAATTATTCGTTTAAGTTATAGAGGGTTCGTATTTTAAGTAAGAGGTTTTGGACTCCGAGGGGAAGAGAACACAACATTTTATGAATTTATAGAGGTTTTTAAGTTGTTGAGGTTTAAGTTATCAAGGTTCTTTTTTTTTTTTTTTTTTTATGGGTGGGCTATGGTATGAGCACGCGCGGTCCAATCCATCCGGGGCGATGAAAGGACGGCGCGCGGGCCCGTAACCCACCCGTACCCACGTCACCTCGTTGTTGGGCCGACCACCGGAGCAGATGTGACTTGTCGTCAGTGGTCGGCCCGACGGAATACCCTTTCGGGTAACGTCACCTCTCGACGTCCTGGGACGTCGGTCGCCGTCGCGCGGTCAGCCTCTCTGCGGGTGACGAACAATTCCCCGGTCCGATCACCAGCGGCCTCGGCTAGGGCGGCATTAGGCGCAGATACTCGCGCCTACGCCGCCCGAGTCGCCGGCGGCGGAACGTGTCGCCGAATAGGAGCTCTACTCGCACACGATCCGCCGCCTCCTTCCGTGAGATTACGGCCTCACAGAAGGCGGCGACCGCGTCCCAGTTCCTGACGCTGTCGAGCATCTCCCTGGCGATGGTCGGCAGCGTCAGGTCGGCACCGATAATCGCGACGAGTTCACGGCGCTCCCCCTCCCACGCAGCACACACCTCGAGCGTGTGCTGCGCTGTGTCCTCGTCGCAATTGCAGTGGTGGCAGGACGGTGTGCTCTCCCTCCTGACAATCTTGTGCAGGTACTTCGCGAAGCAACCGTGCCCCGTAAGCACCTGCACCAGTCGGAAGGAAAGCACCCCGTGCGTCCGCTCTAACCACTCCATCAGCACCGGCCGGAAGGCCTCGACGGTCCTGACACCGTACCGAGGACTCTCCAGCCGGACTGCCCAACGGGCAATTACTTCCCGGCGGGCGTCGACCCGCCAGGCGGTGACCACTTTGATGGAGACCATACCGCCGCGGGCGCGCGTCTCCGACACCCGCCGATAAATATCGGCGAGCATCTCCGCCTCCCGCCGATAAATATCGGCGAGCATCTCCGCCTCCAGGTCCCACGGGGGGGGGTTCCGGCCAGGAGGCACGCTGCCTCCGTCGCCACCGTGCGGTAACCACGTATGGCCCTGATCGCCATGACCCTCTGTGGTCGCCTCAAGAGGGCCCTCAGCCGGACGGTCAGGGACCCCGCCCACACCGGTGCGACGTACAGGGCCATCGACCGGATCACCCCCACGTACAGCTGTCGGCACGTAGCGCTGGGTCCGCCCACGTTCGGCATCAGCCGCGAAAGGGCGGACGCCGCGCCGACAAGCCGGGGAACAAGTCGATGGAGATGCTCCCGGAACCAAAAATGCCCGTCGAGCACCAGGCCCAAGTACTTCATGTGGGCCTGGATGCTGATGGTAACCGACTTCACGGTGATCGAAGCGCCGGCGGGTGGCCCGGCGGTACGGAGGCCATGGAACAAAAGGGCCTCCGTCTTTTCCAGGGCCACCCTCAACCCCAACGCTTCGATCCGCCTGACAATCTCCTCGGTGCCGAGAGTTGCCAGGCGTGCCGCCTCCTCTAGCGTCCCACCCCGGGCTGTGACGAGTGTATCGTCGGCGTAGCAAATTACGCCCAGCCCGGGTGGGAGGCTTCCTCTCAACGCCCAGTCGTAGCCGATGTTTCACAGCGTCGGACCCAGAACCGACCCCTGTGGGACACCGCACGTCATGGGCGTTCGCACAACGCCCCCTACTCGGTTAACGTAGAGGACGCTGCGCCCCTCCAAGTAGTCCGCCACCAGCTGCCTGAGGTACACGGGCACCCCGTGATACCTCAGCCCCTCCCTGATGCAGCTGAATGGCAGACTGTTGAAGGCGTTGGCGATGTCCAGGGACACGGCCAACAGGACTCCTCCGCCGGTGACGGCCTCCGTCACCACGGCCTTCAGGCGCAGCAGGGCCGCGATCGTCGAACGCCCTCTCCGAAAATCAAACTGGGCGTCCGACAGATCGGGCCCGACCCTGACGAGGTGCCGCTCGATGCGGGCAGCCAACACCCTCTCCAGCAGCTTGCCCGCATCATCGAGCAGCACAATGGGCCTGTAGGCCGAAGCCGACTCGGGAGACCGTCCCGGCTTCGGCAGGAGAACCAGCCTCCCTTCTTTCCAGCACCCGGGGAACTGCCCGGACGCCAAACAAGCGTCGAACAGTCCCCTGAGGCGTGGTCCCAGGTGTTCGAGGACCAGGGCCAGCACACGGTTCGGAATACCGTCGGGCCCGGGGGCGGTGGATTTGGCTCGCATACGCGCCACCGCCGCCCCCATTTCCGGCTCCGAAGTTATCAAGGTTCTACTGTATTTTATGTGATATAATGCAGAGAAAATTCTGGAGTATAGTGAATTTGATTTAATTGCCAATTTTTTTTTTTTTTTTTTTTTTTTTTTTTTTTTTTTTTTTTTTTTTTTTTTTTTTTTTTTTTGGGTGGGCTATGGTAAGCGCACGCGCGGTCCTGTCCGTCCGGGGCGATGAAAGGACGGCGCGCGGGCCCATAACCCACCCGTACCCACGTCACCTCGTTGTTGGGCCGACCACCGGAGCAGATGTCACTTGTCGTCAGTGGTCGGCCCGACGGAATACCCTTTCGGGTAACCTCTCGACCTGGGACGTCGGTCGCCGTCGCGCGGTTAGCCTCTCTGCGGGTGATGGACAATTCCCCGGTCCGATCACCCGCGGCCTCGGCTAGGGCGGCATTAGGCGCAGATACTCGCGCCTGCGCCGCCCGAGTCGCCGGCGGCGGAACGTGTCGCCGAATAGAAGCTCTACTCGCACACGATCCGCCGCCTCCTTCCGTGAGATAACGGCCTCACAGAAGGCGGCGACCGCGTCCCAGTTCCTGACGCTGACGAGCATCTCCCTGGCAATGGTCGGCAGCGCTTATTTAATTGCCAATAGCGTGCATTTTCATGTTGTGTAAAATTTCCAGAGAAAACATTGGTTTTGCTATCAGTTCTCGACCAATGGCAACGACTAAGATTAATATGACTATGTATTACAAATATGTAAAGACGTATTAATTTGTTTTTAACTTGACACTGGCACCAATAGCGCATATTATTGTAGCTTATTGCCATTAAAAACGAAGAGTTTCGGCGCGAATATGGAAATGTCATGTTAAGCTCTTGTATTATATTCATTTTTTTAGTGTTTTATAGTGTTATATTGTATAATTTTGATGATGTTTTATGTAATATAATATAGTTAAGGTGCTGAAGTGTGGTGAATGTGATAAAAGAGTGGTTTACGTGTATTTTCATATTCAACCGAAATTCCCAGAGAAATCATCTAATTAGGTTCTCAGCGCCTAAATAATGACAACGACTTGACTTACTGACGGACAATGACTGTTAATAAGTTATACAATATGAAGAAGTAAATAATATGTAAAGAAATAAGCTACGTAAGACCAGGCAGTATGGTCGAAAAAACTTTATTTAGCCTGCCCGTAAGGGCGATCCAAACAAAAAAAAAAAACATTAAAACGAAAAAAAAAAAACAGTATTGTATTGATTAATTTTGCTAGTATCAATTAATATAATGCAGAGAAAATGCTTAAGTGAAGCATTTTACGTTCTTTTGAAATTACCAGGGGATTTGATTTATTAGTCACCACTCAATCAATGGTTAACTACTTGACTGGTATTGCCGATCCATTATAATGAATAAGCTACTTAATATGAAGAAGGAGAATTATACGTTATTTACGAATGTGATTGTATACGAAAATTATACATTTATATTATATATCTATACCAATAAATAAAATTGGAGTGTCTGTTTGTAATGTCAAAATAATAGGCTCTTTTCATGCTCACACGGTTATTTGCACGACAGCTATGCCTAAAATAGCAATTAAAAAATTTTTGTCTGTCTTGTCTATTTGTTCCGGGTAATCTACAAAACGGCTGGACCGATTTCAAAAATTCTTTCACCAATGGAAAGCTATAATATCAGGGCATAAACTAAGCTATATTTTATCCCGGTATTCCTACGGGAACGAGAACTACGCGGGTAAAACGACTATAACCTATAACCGAAGCGAAGCGAGGGCGGGTTGCTAGTTGTAAATAAAATTACAGAATTTATCGCTATATGATTTTTGATTGCCCAACGTTTCGAACACTTTGCAGCGTTCATGGTCATGGGCGGACTAGGATATCGTACGTCCAACAAGTTATCGTTATTATAGAGATTTATAATTATCTATATATAGAATCATTTTCTTTTTATACTGGCAATAAATTACTACCAAAATGTGGGTCAAAATTTATTAACTAATTTTTTGTAAATTTTTAATTATAAATCTTTGTAATAACGATGATTTGTTGGACGTGAGACATCTTAGTCCGCCCATGAACGTGAACGCTGTAAAGTGTTCGAAACGTCGGGTAATCAGTAATCAAATACAAACGCGATAAAAGCCGTAGTTTTATTCATTGTCAAATTATTATTTGTTTTTTATTTTCTGTTAAGCTGTTTCTTTGTTATTAATTTCAAGTTCGTGGTTGTTTATTGTTTACCGAAACGAAGCGAGGGCGGGTTGCTAGTATATTATAAAACCTAACGCTAAGTATATAATAACTGTTCGCCCGTGACCATGAATCAAATACAAACGCGATAAAACCGGTAAAATAGTTTTATTTACAGTTTGTAATGCGTAAACATCGGGTAAAGAAAGTAACTTTAGTAAAATCAACAATTATATAGGTAACAATAACTGCTGTGTGGTAGCGGCTTCGAATACTACCAACCCTTGCTTTGCTCGTGGGTGTCGTAAAAGACGACTAAGAGCCCTAGATTGACCCGGATCAACTCCATCTGGTACCATTTGGGTCAACGATTACATTCCCAAGGAGGGTTGACGCCAGGCAGGCGGCCGGTCATAAAAGTCATTACCGAAACGTTTTGCAATATGTCAAAACAGATGACATATTGCGTCGACCCCAAGTAATTGGGATAAGAGCAAGATGATGATGAGTTTAGTAAAGCGTTTAAATTGTTTCGTCATAATTTGAAATTATATTTGTTATATGTTTTTGTATGTTTAAATAATAATAATATTTATTATATTATTTATAAATAGTAATTTAAAATATAAAGATGAACTAATATTGTAATTATTAAATCTTTTGAATTGGTGGTTCAGCGCACGAATGCACTTAAGGTACAGCCGCCACTGCGTGTGAGCATGAAAAGAGCCTATTATTTTGACATTACAAACAGACACTCCAATTTTATTTATTGGTATATTGGTATATAGATGTTCTAGAAATATACCTCAGCCGCGCTTTTTTGGTTAGCACTTGTTTACTTTTATATAACTTGCTCACTATTTATTATTAAACCGCTAAAGTTTATATCAAAAATATCATCTACCTGAGAAGCCTTAAATGTAGGCCTCATATCAAGGCTCAAAGTCGCTCAGCGTGCTATGGAGCGGGCTATGCTCGGGATTTCTCTGCGAGATAGAATCCGGGATACGGAAATCCGCAGAAGAACGGGTATAACCAACATAGCACGAAGAATTAGCACGCTGAAGTGGCAATGGGCAGGCCACATCGCTCGACGAACCGACAACCGCTGAGGAAGAAAGGTTCTCGAGTGGCGACCACGTATCGGACGACGCAGTGTAGGACGCCCCCCCACTAGGTGGACCGATGACCTAGTGAAAGTAGCTGGGCGTCGTTGGATGCAGGCGGCACAGGACCGCTCATTGTGGCGCAACATGAGGGAGGCCTACGTCCAGCAGTGGACGGCGATAGGCTGAAATGATAATGAAATGATGATGAGAATCCTATTTTGCTGACGATCTACTCCGTCGATACAACGGTAACCGCCATTGTAGATTCGTTTCTTTATTAGCGCGAGTTATACTTAATATGTATATTAAACTTATTGCTTTTTAAACATTAATTATTGTATTTATTTATTAATATGTATAATATAATGTTTAAATCATGATAGTGTAAATAAAGCTCATATAAAACGAATTTCAATGTTGTTTGTTAATCATAAAATTCTTCCGCGTTTGTATTGTGATTGGTGACATAGGTAATTATAGTCCATAAAATATAGATCGATCTCCGTGACAGATGTTAACGAAATCTTTGAAGTAAAGCGCTTATTACACTACACGATATTCAGGGCCCTGAATCACTAGGGGTGCTGTACAACAGCTAAATAGTGAAACCTGTTTCACCTGTATCAGGTTTAGCGAAATAACAGGTTCAGAAAACTGTTCCATACTGTTCCACTATTTACGAGTCGACAAGTAAAAGAGGTGATTTTTGTAACTAAGTTATACTTAACACGACTCACAGATATGGGACAACAGTCTTATTATATTAGTGATTCAGGGCCCTGAATATCGTGTAGTGTAATAAGCGCTTTAGTTTGAACGAGCGACATGTTTACAATTTTATTTTGTGTCACATGTATTTTCGTTCATTACGTGCCAGTTGTATTACAACTGAAGTGCAATGTATTATAAATATAAAAATATTAATATTCATTCCTAAAATATACCTCGTAAGTACTGAAATACCTAGTAAACATTTTATAGAAAAATGTAGCTTACGCATGTACAAGGTCGTATTGGACTGATAATAAAAACTCGATGCGACAGTCGATATACGTAAATCGATAACTGATCTTTATTAAATTATTCATAAAAGAAATAAAATTCAATACTGAGTATCATATGGGCAATAATCCAAATCAATGCTCAGGTAGGTACTGGTATCGAATCATTTTTGAAGTATTGAGTACTTTTCGTAGAGCCTAAGTTTGGTTAATCTAAAAGGAAGTGATACCATGAAAGCATAATTTTGCCATGGAATAGATGATAAAGGGTAACCCAGGCCCGCCGCTAGCTGTTTCTGCGCCCGCGTGCAATACCAATTATGCCGCCCCTTTTTTTTTTTGGTAAGCTATTGGTTTGGACACATATCGCCTAATCCGTCCGGAGTGAAGGATGAGCGTCGTGCGATCCCATAACCTACCCCCTCCCCGTCGCCAGCGTGGCAGCAACGATGGTCGGCAGTGTCAGGTCAACACCGACGACTGCGACGAGTTCACGGTGCTGCTTTGACAGGTCACGCAGATCTCGAGCGTGTGCTGCGCCGTGTCCTCGTCGCAATCGCAGTGGTGGCAGGACGGCATCCTATCCCTCCTCGCGACCTTGTGCAGGTACTTGCCGAAACAGCGATGCCCCGGCAAGACAGTCCATGATACTGGAACGCCATCTCAAAGTGGCAATGGGCAGGCCATATCACTCAACGCACCGACAGCCACTGGGGAAGAAAGGTTCTCGAGTGGCGACCACGTATTGGATGACGCAGTGTAGAACGAAGTAGGTAGAGCGACGACCTGGTGAAAGTTGCTGGGCGTCGTTGGATGCAGGCACCACAAGACTGCACTCTGTGGCATAACATGAGAGATACCTACGTCCAGCAGTGGACGGCGCTATGCTGAAATGATGATGATGATGATGATGATGATCTTTAAATTAATTCGATATTTTATTTATTATCTATACCAATAAATAAAATTGGAGTGTCTGTTTGTAATGTCAAAATAATAGGCTTTTTTCATGCTCACACGGTTATTTGCACGACACCTATGCCTAAAATACAGATTATAAAAATGTTTGTCTGTCTGTCTGTTTGTTCCGGGTAATCTTCAAAACGGCTGAACCGATTTCAAAAATTCTTTCACCAATGGAAAGCTATAATATCAGGGCGTGATCTAGTCTATATTTTATCCCGGTATTCCCACGGGAACGGGAACTACGCGGGTAAAACGACTAAAACCGAAGCGAAGCGAGGCCGGGTTGCTAGTTACACATATAAATGCAATAAAAATACAATGGAACTTTAAATAAAAAACACTACAAAAAGATGGCATTATGGTCACGTGGCAAAACGTGACGTCATCATGCAATAAATAAAACAAAACTACTTTACAGATTTTATCACGTTTGTATTTGATTTTTTGATTACCCGACGTTTCGAACACTTTACAGCGTTCATGGTCACATGGTCAACCATAAACAATATATTTTTTTCATGTTGTAAACAAGGTATTCTTCTTCAATAACACCCATGTTCCTTTTAACTTATTTATTGTTCCAAACTATACAATACACTGTTGTTAGGTATTTTTCTCTCAGTAACACTTGCTTACAACCTTCTACTAGCTAAGCTCCTCGCACATTGCCCGTTCGAAAGATTTCTTGCCGAATGTAGACTTAGTGTGACCAGTGTAAACCGTATGAACTACAGACTTATTTAAATTATAAAACTCCCTAATTTCATTTTAATTGTTTTGACATAGTATAATGTAGCAAAGCCCTACAATATAGAATCAATTTCTTCTTACACTGTCAAGAAATTTGTATCAAAATGTGGGTCAATATTTATTTAATAACTAATTTCTGTATCGGGTCGATAATTATAAATTTTCTGTAGTAACGATGACTTGTTGGACGTGAGACATCTTAGTCCGCCCGTGACCATGAACGCTGCAAAGTGTTCGAAATATCGGGTAATCAAAATATCAAATACAAACGCGATAAAACCCGTAAAGTAGTTTTATTTAAAATGTGTAATACTCGCGTAAACATCAAAAATCATTAAATAAAACAAGTTATGTGTGCAAAAGTGGTTTTTGTTTATTAATTACTTTAGCAATAATATACAAATAATAGGTCTTTACTTATGTAATTGCCGTTCTGCAGTACTGGATATTTCAAATCAAATCAATTGTTTGGCTAAGAATTCTAATTTCAAATTAATTTTATTTTAAAACATGGAATTCATTTTCCAAAAGTAGTCATTTGTTTATTGATTAGTGTTACGTTTTCATCGCATTTCAATCTTTTCGTCATTATGGATACGTTAAAAATTCGAGTAATTATGGAATATGAGTATCGTCGTGGTAGCAACGCGGCACAAGCGGCACGCAACATCAATGACGTTTACGGAGCTAACACTACAAACCAACGCACCGCCTGTTAATGGTTTGCTCGCTTCCGTTCTGGAAATTTCGACCTGAAAAATGAACCTCGCGGTCGTACGAAGACTTTGGTCGACAATGGCGAATTAAAGGCGATTGTGGAAGCCGATGATACACAATCTACGGCTGAATTAGCAGCAGCTTTCGACGTTAGGGTCAAAACAAAATTGGTCCATTTGCGTCAAATTGGCAAGGTAAGAAAGCTTGACAAATGGGTGCCTCACGAATTCAATGATCGCCAGCGCGAAGTACGCGTCCTTCCATTGCTCAACAGACACATAAATAAAGGAATTTTGAAACGCATTGTTACTTGCGATAAAAATGGATTCTGTTTTTTGATAACCGCAAGCACTCAGCAAGTTGGTTGGATCCTAGTTCAGCACCTAAACAATGCCCTAAACGAAAACTTACCCCTAGAAAAGTGATGGTCACTGTTTGGTGGTCTAGCGCCGGTGTGATTCATCACAGCTTCATACCAAACGGGGTGAGCATTACTGCAGATGTGTACTGTGAAGGACTGAACACAATGATGGAGAAGCTGGTACATCTCCAACCAGCATTGGTCAATCGCTCATCGCCGCTGCTCCTGCATGACAATGCGCGACCTCATAGCACAGCAGACGGTCTCCAAGTTGCAAGAACTGGGGTTGGAAGCTCTCCGTCATCCGCCATACTCACAAGACCTTGTACCTACAGACTAACTAACTTCTACCTAACCTAACTACTAACTAACTTCTTTTTCCAGAATTTGGATAATTTCTTGGCGGGAAAGAAATTCAATACCCGAGAGGCAGTACAAAATGCCTTTGAAGAATTTGTTGCCTCTCGTCCAGCTGATTTCTTTAAGAAAGGCATCAATACATGCCGCTGCGTTGGCAAAGATGCATTGATTGGGTGATTACTTCGATTAATACAAATAAAAAAATACATGAAAAAAAAATCATTCAATTTTTTTCATACATAACGGCAATTTCATAGGTATCTAAAGACCTAATATACATTGTAAATTTGAAATAAATATTGTAATCTCTGTTTTGACATTCCTGTATTCAGAAGAACAAAAATCCAAATAAGTAGCAAAATATACTACCTACTACCGGGCGGCTAACATAAGTAAATTCATGCTGTTGACCCTTTCAAATCCTTTTTCCATTGCTTATACAATTTTAAGGTTTACATTTGATAATAATTTTAACAAAACTTTCTTTTTTCTATCGTCAAGAGTAAAGTTATAAAATAATACTTAAAAAGTCATTATATACTCAATTCTTTTCTCTGATACCATGTACTTTTAGTATCAATACTTCGAAAATAAGTGTCGAATAGGTATCAGTCTAAAGTAGGTACTTGTATTAGGTATTGATACATATTGTCTCTATTGGCCCCTTATTACAAAATATCTCCCTCGATACAATTTAAAAAGTTGCTCTGTGACAAATATGGTACTGTGAAAATCGTGTATATTTGTAAAATATCTAATGCAACCGCGCTAAATATTTTTTGAAAATATAATAAATTTAAAAATATTAATATTTCTGATGTAAAGATATTAAAAATCATAAAATATTTTTCTATGTTTGTATCGTTTTAGGCTTCTTATCAATAGTTTAACATTATAATGCAGGGTGGAAGGGAACCGCTCCCGAAAACAAAGACAGGTGATAGTACTAGTACTACTTGTGATGATAGGCTCGCAAAAAAAATCGATTGAGACGAAAAAAAAAATTTTTGTCACAAAGGTTTTTTAGTTTTTTTCACACATTATTAAAAATATTTAGGAACTCTGCATTAAATGACACGAAAAAAATACCTCAACTGCTTAACGAATATTAAGGCAACATGTTATAATTCTAAAATAATTGTTAGTTGCCGAGAAAAAAATCCTAAACATTGATCAAAAACATCGAAATCGACCTTTGCCGTTTTAAATATCTAGGCTATTTCATTGTTATATTTGAAAATATTTTTGATTGAATCGTGTGACGAAAGTCGAAATAATAGATTCACCGTTCAATTTTTTTACTAATTCATAACAAAAAATAATTATTTAGTCCTTTTTTTTATTTATTTTTTTGTGGGTGGGCCGCGGTCGGCGCGCCTCCGCACCACTCCGTCCGGGGCGACAGAGGGGCTTAAGCACGCAACTCCCGCGACCCACCCGAAAACCACGTCGCCTTCGTCGTTGGGCCGACCACTGGAGCAGCGTTAACTTGTCGTCAGTGGTACCCTCCCATCGGCCGACGTCCCCCCCTCGGGGAGGACGTCGGTCTTTCCTCACGCGGTCGGCCTCTCGGCGGGTGACGGACTAATCCCCGGTCACGTCACCCGCAATTATTTAGTCCTAAACATCATACATTTTTTTTAGCTGAAATCGTTCACAGTTGTCTATACATTTTACTATGAAATAAAAGCGTCTCGTAATTAGATTTGTCATAAAATCTACGCAAAGAAAAAATCAGTGCCGCCTCAGTACCCAAGGCGAATGTATGTCCGTCAGTTGCTCCGTGACATAATTATGTCATTGCATTAGCTAAAGGTGGGTCGCGAGTGTCGGCCACGACTACTAATTTGTATTTTTCGAATAAATAGACGAACAATGTGCAAGGTTAATTAAATGTTTTTTTTTCATCAGATTAGTTATCAAACACCAATGTAGGTATTTATTAAAATCGATATTCGAGTAAATAAGGGGAAACAGAAAGAAAATTATCCTTACTAATATTATAAATGCGAAAGTATCTCTGTCTGTCTGTCTGTCTGTCTGTCTGTCTGCTACGCTTTCACGTCTAAACCACTGAGCCGATTTTGATGAAATTTGGTACAGAGATGGAATAAAGCTTGAGAAAGGACATAGGCTACTTTTTATCGCGAAAAAATGGGTATAAGGGGTTGAAATAGGGGATGACATTTTGTATGGAAATTCGTCATTTTCGACGATAGAACCATGAATCTTTGTATTAAGGCACTTTATAATAAATAAATAAATATTCGTTCTAGCATTTTGGAAATTTCATTTATATGGGGATGAAATTCAACCCCTAAAAGACAAAAAAGCATACAGCCGAAACCACTGGGCCTAGAAACGTAATTTTTTTACACCGTAGTATTTCTTGGGGTACACGAGCTCTAGCAAAGAAATCGCGAAAAAATGGGTATAAGGGGTTGAAATAGGGGATGACATTTTGTATGGAAATTCGTCATTTTCGATGATAAAACCATGAATCTTTGTATTAAGGCACTTTATAATAAATAAATTAATATTCGTTCTAGCGTTTTGGAAATTTCATTTATATGGGGATGAAATTCAACCCCTAAAAGACAAAAAAGCATATATCTGAAACCACTGGGCCTAGAACCGTAATTTTTTTACACCGTAGTATTTCTTGGGGTTCACGCGCTATAGCAAAGAAATCGCGAAAAAATAGTTATAAGGGGTTGAAATAGGGGCTGCCATTTTGTATGGAAATTCGACATTTTCGATGATAAAACCATGAATCTTTGTATTAAGGTATTTGATAATAAATAAATAAGTATTCGTTCTAGCATTTTGAAAATTTTACTTACATGGGGATGAAATTAAACCCCTAAAAAAACAAAAAGTATACAGCGGCAACCACTGGGACTAGAAACGTATTTTTTTTTTACGCCGGCGTATTTTTGGGGTACACGAGCACTAGCAAAGTATTTTTGGCAAATCACCCCCTTGAGGGAATGAAAAGCGTATAGCCGAAACTATTGGGGCTAGGAACGTGAAACTGTATTTCTGTATATTGTTCGATTCTCTTTCTTTTATTGTAAATGAGCTCTAAGAAATTAGTTTTTGAAATTCATTCTCTAAGAGGGTGAAAAATGTATAGCCGAAATCATTAGGCCTAGAAATATGAAATTTTGTACAAAGTTGTCTCTCTTGGAGAAAGTGCTCACTAAAAAAGAGTTTTTTGCAATTTTACCCCTAAGGAGGTGAAAAGCATATAACCGATATCACTGAGCCTAGGAACGATCATTTTAGTATACGGTCGGCTTTCTTGGGTTACCCAATTATTTTTACTTAATGCTCGCTTATCAAGATAGCTTTGGATCGACGCAATATGTAGGCACTGCTCTGCCATCATAGATATTGCAAAGGTTCTTCTAGCAACATTTTATGACCAGCTGCCTGCCAAACGACATTGCTGGCTAGATGGCATCACCAATTGGTCCAGGTCGATGTAAATCTTTGTCTTAGTAGTATTTTGCGACACTCACAAACAATGAAAGCGTTATAATATTCCTAGCCGCTACCAGACAGTAAGTTAAAATCAAGATATTAATCCAATTTTCTATGTCTAGAAATTAACAAATTTGAAGCGTCTATTTGTCTGTCAAAATAATAGGATTTATTTATGGTAACACAATTATTTGCACGATACCTATGTCTAAAAAACCGGCCAAGTGCGAGTCGGGGTCGCGCACGAAGGGTTCCGTACCATTATCTATAAAAAGGGGGAAAATTGCGTTTGTTGTATAGGAGCCACCTTAAATATTTATTTTATTTTGTTTTTTATATTTATTGATATAACGGCAACAAAAATGCATAATTTGTAAAAAATTCAACTGTCTAGCTATCGCGGTCCTTGAGATATGGCTTGGTGACAGACAGACGGACGGACAATTTTTTTTTGACTTATATTCGTTACGGGGTAACCTTCAAAACGGCTGGACCCATACTGATAATACTTTACTAACAGGTCTACCAAGCCTTACATAAGGAATAACTTAGGCTATATTTTATCCAAGGCTATATTTTATCCCGGTGTGGCTGGAACAACTGTGAGAATTTAGTCGATTTTAAAATTATTTCACTAACGCAAAGCTATTTTTGAGCGAGTAACATATTTAGGCTATTTTTTATCCCGATATTCCTACGGGACCGGGCACAATGTCGGTGAAATTGCGGGAACTAAATGTATATGAAAATTAATTTACGAATGAAAATCTACATTATCAGTGAATAACAAATAAAGGCTATTTTCATCCTGGTGTTTGCCCGGGAACGAGAACTCCGCGAGTGAAACTGGTGGATGCTGACTAATTTTTAAATTCTTTCACCAATAGGAAGCTACGTTATCAGCGAGTAAGATAAGCAATTTTTATGTCGGATATTTGTATGGGATTTGATAATTATTATTTTTATTTACACCCAAATAAACTTATAATATCAGCTAGTAACATAGGCAATTTTTATCTCGGCGTTTGCATGGAAATGGGGTCTACGTGGGTGAAACTGCGGGAGTTTGATCGATATTATTTTTTTCCCCAATGGAAACCTATCATGGATAATGTATTATCAGCGACTAAGGATGGCCATATTTCTCATCGTCTTTCCACTTGAATTTAAACTACAAGGGTGGAAGTAATATTTAAATATAAAAATTTGTGAAGATATTTGGACGTTTGTTACTCAATCACGCGTAAACTGTTGACCGGATTTGGACGAAAATTGACACAGAGTATTTCTTAAATTAAGAATTATGAAAACCAACTTTTGCGCGGGCGAAGCCACGGGCAAAAGCTAGTTACAGACATAAAAAAAAAGTGAGCCATCGCTCAGGACGCCTGGCAGATGTGAAACATCGAAATTATTTTGTACAAGTATATTTGCATAAAATAATAGATATAGCATAACGAACTAATATGCCTAATATGGCATAAAGTATTGAATAAAATAATACGATTTCTATTATTATTTGAAATATTACACAGCAATAATACTTCGCACAGTCGTTTACGAACAACAGGGTCGCTCCTTCTCCCTCACACACTTCTGCGTAGTTTAAAGTGATCGGACAAGAAAGTGTGATCTAGAAAACAAAATATCGAACTAATGAGTATTAGTATCGAAGGACTATTGTCCTGATTATTATCAGTATCAATGGAAAAGCATCGATACTTACTGATATTGAATCGTTTCCGAAGCATCGAGTACTTTTCATAGAGCCTGTCGGATACGTTCCTGACGGGATTGTTTGTGATGAGCGTATTTTTTTCCTGGTAACTTTGAGAGAAAGATACATTCGATACTGAGTACTAGTATCGAATGAACAATAATCAATATCAATTGAAAAGTATCGATACTTACTGATATTGAATCATTTTCGAAGCATAGAGTACTTTTCATAGAGCTTATTGTAAACGTTCATGGCGGGATTGCTTGTGGTGAGCGTTTTTCTTTTGGTAAGTTTGAGAGAAAGATACATTCGAAACTGAGTACTAGTATTGAATGGACAATAATCAGTATGTAATGTTTGAAGTGATGCTAAAATGTAAAATTACTCGGCAGGTAATATAATGCTATATCACATTACTTCGTGAAGCACTGTTTTGTGCATGTCTATTTGATAAGTGTATAACGTTTGAATGAAATCTAACCGATTGGGTAAAAATCGAGTTCAAATGACTCAATTCAATAAAAAAGTGCAATCTAGAAAATACAAAATAGAATTTGCGACATCTATCGAGCCAAACCTATATCTCAGCTACGACATATATTTTATAAATAAATCTCCAATCCTGTAATGATAATGAGACAAGCTATTTAAATTATTATATCGTCATTGGTCCTTATTGTAAAAATACAAATTTTAAATGAAATTTGACTGATTAAAGTGGGTCAAAATCTAATTCATAGGAGTGGGACATACAAAGAAATAAATATATAGCTGAAGCTAATAAAAAGCATATAAAAAGCAGTTGTCCAGTTTTCGTTCGTGAAAGTAATATAGGTATGGTATACTTCTATTAGGAAGTTGGAGAATTATACATTATTCTATAGAACAAGTATATAAGCATAAAAGAACAGATTACGATAGAAACTAAAATAGCATAAAGTATTAATAAAATAATTTTACGACTTTTTTTTCAAGAAAATGATGATTTTTATTCAATAAACATTTATTTTCATTAGTATACATTATATGTAACAATTTACGTTGAGCGCACTAGATGGCGTTGTACAAAATTTTAAATAGCATCATGGCTTCGTTACAAAAATGTAGATATATGGATCCAGATATAATTTTAGTAATTAATATAGAGGGAGCCGCGAAGCGTGGCGTTAAACGCCACGCGAAAATCAGGCTCACCCTCGGCTATAGATGTTTCACATCAAAAAACACGGAAGATTCAAACTAAAGCAGTAAGTATTCTAAGTATATGTTAATACAGTAAGTTATTCATCTTTTTACTGGTAAAAATAGCCAAAATGGAGTTGAAAACTTATATGGAACATTTGCTTTTAATATAAGGTTAGAGACTTAGAATAATAACGTATAGAAGGATAGTGTCAATACTTCGAACTTTCAAAATTTGAATCTAAAAATACTAATGGCGCGCAGACAATTACACACGCACACCACTATACAAATTATGAAATCAAATTTTGTTTTTATTAACATAAATCGTCGACATACTTTTAAAAGTAATGTTAAAAACCTTTTTAAGTTTTTCAAATGTGTTGTGACACCATTTGAATGCACAAACCATCATAATTATCAATTTATTTTTTAAGAGTTGCGTACGTACTAGCGTTCAGCGATGAGACGAATTGCTTTTTTTTCAATTCGAATCAATCGAATTAAAATTACTATTGATTCGAATCGCAATTCGAATTGATTCGAATCGTCACATTCCTCACGTCAGCATTATAGTCAAATTCGTACTCGTATGTCAAGTCATCCGCCTGTGAAGCCGAGTTGGCGAGTTATAATTCGTTTACATTATTATTCGAGCGAGTTTTTTTTTGCGGATCGGTTTGCATTACGAATGAGTCGAGATTTCGAGTTACAGCAGTGTGCTCGGTATTTGGTTACGGAAAGGGGACTTATGGGTATATTGACTTTTAAACAAGTAAGTAATGACAATACTCTTTTATTATTATGATTAAAATCAGCATACTAATTAACAAAAAGTAATAATAAAATCATTTACAAAAAAAAAAAATTTTAAATAAAGTCTGATTCTTATTAGTAATTACCCGATATGCCTCGGCCTGAGACACCATGTCTCACAAATGGTGACACAGCCCACCCGTGTTCCAGATATTGAGAGCTATGAGTCTTCTTCACTAGATATTCTGGTTATTATACACCAAAATGGATACCAGGTAGTGGTCGAAGTGCCACTTCGGTCATTTGACTACTACATGGTCCCTAACAGAGCACCTGTTGCGAGGCCAAGTAGCTCTAAGGCAACTGAGACTCGCAGAGTCTGCAGAGCAATATAAGTCAGCAGATTGGGATGGACTTCGTGAGTATTACGCATCCTACCCATGAAAACGACTTTACTTCGCCTCTGGGAACCCTGGCGTCTGTGCGAACTACGTTACTGAAACAGTTATAACAGGGATAGAATAATTAATCCCCCCCAAAAAGTAAATTAAAAATAATTGTTGTCAAATTCTCTGTGATTATTTTAAGCCCTATTAAGCGTTTTAATAAAAAAGATCATTCATAATTAAATTTATATATTTATTATTTATATTAACTTGACACAGTTTGGTTTTTCTTCCCCCTACAAGGCGGGTACATCTAAATGAACTTAAGAGTATCTTCTCGTCCAACGTCAGTTTCTGAAAACACAGGTCTAGGACCATTGTGTGTTACCAGTGATAACTTACGGCACGGAAACGTGATCCCTAAATGTAAGCCTCATACCCGAGCTCAAAGTAGTTCAGCGTGCTATGGAGCAGACTATACCCGGAATTTCTCTGCGTTATAGAAGCCACAGAAGAACGATTGTAACGGACATAACATGAACAATTAGCACGCTGAATTGGCAATAGGCAGGCCACATAGCTCGACGAACCGACAGCCGCTGGTGTGAGGTTCTCGAGTGGCAATGAAGTATCAAACAACACAGTGTAAGATGAACACTAGATGGAACGATGACCTAATGAAAGTTGCTGGGGGTCATTGGATGCCGGCGACACAGGCCTGCACTCTGTGGCGTAACATGAGGGAGGCCCACATTCAGCAGTGGAGGGCGATAGGCGAAATGATGATGATGACTTATATTCATAATTTTCATTCATCATTGTAACTCATATACGTTAAACTACCTGCGCTCCAAGCTGTTTCCAAAATATAAAGCCTATGTTCATATATCTACCTAAAAAAAATATCTAACCGTTACCATTATTGTCTAATGGTACCATGGTTACTATGATTTCTCCATAAAAAATAAATAGTAAATATAATACCCAGAAAGCGTACACACACACTGACCCCACCCTTTGCCACCGGCTATTCACTATGGCACTGTCTGCGGTACGTCTACGTCACGATGCGATATGCTAATGCCTAAATCATTGCATTATTTTTGTGACACTTTGAACATCCTACTAAGACAAGCGCGAAATGAATACGTACTAGTACAAGCATCGAAATTAGATTTATTTGTTTTCAGGGTGTGTGTATTGCCCGTTAGGTAGTTCGGCTGGAGAGTCCTCGGTAGGGTGTCAGGACCTTCGAGGCCTTTCGGCCGGTGCTGAAGGAGTGGTTGGAGCGGACGCACGGGGTGCTTTCCTTCCGACTGGTGCAGGTGCTTACGGGGCACGGGTGTTTTGGGAAGTACCTGCACAAGATTGTCAGGAGGGAGAGCACTCCGTCCTGCCACCACTGCAGTTGCGTCGAGGACACAGCGCAGCACACGCTCGAGGAGTGTGCCGTCCTTTCATCGCCCCGGACGGACAGGACCGCGCGTGCGCTTACCATAGCCCACCCATAAAAAAAAGCCTTTAAAATGTTCGCAATGTTAATATATTTGTATTTGCTATCATTATTGTACTAGGCACTTTATTATTATATGTATTTATTTTTTTTTATGTGTGGGCTGCGGTCGGCGCGCCTCCGCACCACTCCGTCCGGGGTGACAGAGGGGCTTAAGCACGCAACTCCCGCAACCCACCCGAAAACCACCTCGCCTTCGTCATTGGGCCGACCACCGGAGCAGGTTTACTTGTCGTCAGTGGTCGGCCCGACGGAATACCCCCTATGTGGGGTACCCTCCCAATTATTATATGTATAGAGTATGTAAATTACCCCTCCTTCTATTTGAATGTAAAGCCTTTTTATTATCGCGACTTTCAAAGTGGCATTCATCACTTTAGTAACCGCTTTTGTAATCTCATTGTACAAATATAATTTTCAATTAAGTAACACTGGAGTTTGAATGTTCATACTCCCTTATGTTTTACTAAACATACATGTAGTAAAACATAATACCATATAAGTACATGTAGATCTAGATTAAAAAGGTTTTGGAATCGATATATACTAAAACAACTGAAAAACTGATATATACTAAAACAAAATAATTCTGAAAAAGGCGGTGCGAAGTTCGCCAGATCAGCTAGTACTTAAAAAAATATGAAGTTAGTTGATAATTCATATAGTTTTTGTGATAAATAAAATAAGTAATTTAATTGTTCTTATATTAATAGTAATATGTACGTAAATAAATGTGGAGTTGATTAATTCATTGTTTTATTTGCCTTATAAATGTGAATATTTTTGATACACGCGATACCGCAAATACCGAGATCCTGCGGGATTGAAAATTCGTAGTCCCGCAAATACCGGGATTGAATTCAGGCTGCGGGATTGGAAGCACTAATCCCTATGTTGTACATTTGCTAGTTTTGTATTTTTTAAGCTCTTAACTCTGTTTTTTATTACTAGGTTGGCACTAGAAGGTTATAAACTTTTAACTTGAAAGACTTAAAAGGAAATGTTTGAAGTAACTTAAAAGGAAATGTTTGAAGTTCCGCCTCCTTAAACATATGTAGGTAGTGATTTTATTATCTGTGGCGGCTTTTGCTGACGAACTGATCGATTAAATCTACTAATAAATTTCAACAAAACTAACGTATTTTTGAGTATTCTTATATTAGGGATAAATTATCAAAATAATAGCTAAAATAGCAAAGCTATTTTTAGCTATTATTTTACGCACATACTTATCTATACAAATAAATACAAATTAACGTGTGTAATGTGAAAACTTTTTTTTATGCTCCCATGGTTATTTACACGATACTAATAAAAATATAATAAAAAAAAAAATGTGGTGTCGTGGGACACCAGGTAGGAACGAAGTTCCTTCGGCTAATGTAGAATTGACACAATTTGCAAAAAAAATAAAAATTCAGGGCTCTTTTAGTTGGTGTCCTTGTTCCGAACATTGTTAGTTTCTAATTATAAAATTTATTGTGACTAAACTATTGGGTGTAGGCTCTTGAAATTTAGGTTTTTAGTATTAAATCGGTTCTACTGGAAATTCTATGAGGTTTGTCAAAAATCCGGAGTTCCTGCGGTCAAAGATGACTGATTTATGGCAGTTTGGGGTTTGAACGATGTTTCACATCAAAAAAGGGGGAGAGGGAAGTTTCTAATGGGGGGGTAGGGGTAGTCCGGACGGCAATGTTTGGTGCAAGGGGGGTCAAAATTTCTATCAAAAATGGTCTAGCACTTATAGTTTTTGAGATACGGCGGTCAAAACAATTGTAGGTTGAACGATGTTTCACGTCAAAATACTATCACATTTTTTTCAGTTCGGTCGCGCAGCATAATCCCTATCTCCTCCAAGCCTGCCATAAGGAACTTCGTCTCATTTAACGGTTTTATTCCACGCACTTTTTCTTACGGTTTTACTATCACATTTTTTTCAGTTCGGTCGCGCAGCAAAATCCCTATCTCCTCCAAGCCTGCCGTAAGGAACTTCGTTCCAATAGTACTAAAAACGGCTCTTAAATATTTCCTGTCCATCTGTCTGTTCATTTCGGGTAATATTTAAAACAGCTGGACTGATTTTGATGCTATTTTACTCTCAGGTAGCTCTCTGTACAAAGAGTAACTTAAGGTATATTATTCCAGTATTCCTCCGGGAACAGAAACGGCGTGAGTGAAATCTCGACAATTTGCTAAACTAAATAATGCGTTGTACAAATCTTTAAATGTCACTTATTACATAAGGTAGTTGGAAACAATTTTTTACAAAACCTATGATTGCCTGTAATACAATGCTTATCTGGATTTTCTTTAAATTGAAAGAATAAAAAAGAAATAATGATAGGAAAAAGATACTAGTCACAGACTATATAGTTATTTTTGTTATTACCTTTAACGATTTCGGATTCTAGCGACATTATTTAGGTAAATAATTTAAAAAAATATCGATTTTGATACAATTTTCGATAGTAATGAATATTTTGTTTCGATATATCGGATCAAAATAGATCGGTTAAAAATATCGATATATCGAATTAAAAATGTCGATACATCGATATAATGATACTTTTTCAACAAGGCTAGCGGATAGCTCTATAAAATTATTACTAGAAGTAAAAACCTAGTTAATTTTGCAACGTTAGACTAATATTGATGAATCGTAAATATTAATGTGATAAGCTGCTTTAAAATCTTAGTTAAGTTACTCATTTTGTTAAGGTTTACACCTTTTTTCTCGTGAGTTGTCACAATAAATAAGTAAGGGATAATATTATTCTCAGATTAGCCTGGTAAAGACTCTAGTCTTTATATGTATATTATATAGATAGTATATTATATGAGTTGAGATTAGATGATGATTAATATCTAAGGCCCTGAGTACGTCTTTCTTCTGTCTAAATAGTTGTACAAAGGTTTATTGAGGCATGAAATTTCGTGGAGGAGGCCTGTGTACAGGACTGATGGATTGAAGAACTTAATATTGAAAACGTAAATATTGTAGTATACGTATTTTAGGCGCGTCCCTTAGCGATACATGCCTAATAGGGCTTTGTGCAGTTTCACATTGAATATGATTAAATAAAAATATATATTTACGTCCAAAAATACGAGAACCAGAGCAATAAATTGTTTTTGACTTTTTAAATATAGCTCCAATGAAAAAACTGAATATTTGTTTATGGTGTCAAATAGACAAATGTTATATCAACCAATCAAAAGGTAGGGCGGACGAAACGAAATGAAAGTCCGCCACATGTCCGCCATATCTACTACATCTTCTTTCTAATAGTGACGTTCATATTATTTTGTGTTAGATAGCGTTATTGTGTAGATAGTCGTTGTTTAATTTAATTACTTTTAGTTTACCGCATTTACGGTGAGTAAAGTGAACATAAGGATTTGACATATTGTTAGTTTTAATTTGGAACTTGTTTGGTCGCGCCGTGCTGTTCGTATTGTCAAAATGGAAAAATCATAGTTTTAGAGTAACTATAACTCTTTTTACATGCGCTGATTATAAATTAAAATTATTTAACCATACTCGTGACATATTTTGTAGCATTTAGCAGCGGATATCAAAGTAATACTTAAAAGTAACAAATATTGGTGTCGGCATTTTTAGACAGTGTATCCAATATTTCACAGACCCTCGAGGACGGATCACATCATGGAGTCACCAAGAAAATTCAACGATTGTTACTTTTATTACTACTCCACATGCACGAAGGTAAGAATTGTTTACCGTCTAATAAATTCTAATCTAATGTAACAGTTGTCATATTGTTTATATTCTGTGGGTCTGATAAAATCACAAATGCAACGTGTTATACTTGGTTTATCGTTTTTTTCGTATTAGCAATATCCTGTTGGCATTACAATTTATTTATTTACAAGTGAAAGTATTACACAGAAAAAAAATTACTAATATCATATTTTATTATGAACTTTATTCATTTTGAAAGGTAAAATTAGCATGAGTGACCTTTAGTACATTATAACCACAAAACTGTCATTTAAAAACATGTATTTAGGTATCACATAATTTAAATGGTAATGAGTATGTTATATATAAGAAATATGAGTTGCAAACTGTACCACAATACAAAAAACATGTATTATTTTATTTGTGTACAAGGTGCCATAGTCATTTATTCTTTTGAAACATTAAACTATGCATATGGTCATGAACTTAGTATGTGTTTTGAAGTAATAAATTTTCTTTATCATATACTCTATGTAAAGTTTGTAACGTGTATGGTTTTAATTCAGGGTGATAACTGTGTATTTCGTCATGAACCGTCAGCACTTGGCTGTGAGACGATGTGCACAGCCTGGCAGCAGGGCAAATGTCTTGATAAACGCTGCAAACTACGTCACATGGAATTGAGAGTGAGTACAATTTATTAAAATTACAAATATACAATATAAATCTCGTTAATTCATTACCAGCTGTTGATCAAAAACTCTAGTAATACTACTATTAACTATATTACTAAGCTATGTATAAAATATTTTAGGGACATTTATTTCATTATTAAAAATAGGTTTATGTATTAGTACCTATATTTTTTAATATTAAAATGAGTTAGAAAAGTATTAAGTTATTTTGGAAGTTCTTTTTGAAACATACTTTTTTAAATACGCTATTAACTTATTTTATTTAGAAAATTGTTAGTAGTATGAAACACTATATTTTTGCATATATTGGTATTAGTAATATCCATAACACCCTCGACAATTGGGCACAAGTTTTCCTCCACAATAAAATTGGGGAATTGGACTTATTATTTCATCCTGGTCATACATGTTGGATTAGGGTTTTAATGCAATGATTATGATTGACAATTCTAATGTTCATTCAGTATTCGACATAGGAAATTTCAACCCAATAATTTACTATATGTCACAGTAAAATTCTAGGTTAAGTATTACTTAGTCCGGTCTTAGTTCGGGAAACTTAAGAGGATCTTCTCGTTCAACATACCTCAATGTCTGAAAACACAGGTCTATGACCAGTGTGTGTTACCAGTGATGACTTACGGCACGGAAACGTGGTCCCCAAATGTAGGCCTCATAACAAGGCTCAAAGTCGTTCAGCCTGCTATGGAGCGGGCTATGCTCGGGATTTCTCTGTGAGATAGAATCCGGAATACGGAAATCCGCAGAAGAACGGGTGTAACCGACAACACGATGAATTAGCACGCTGAAGTGGTAGTGGGCAGGCCACATCGCTCGACGAACCGACAACTGCTGGGGAAGAAAGGTTCTCAAGTGGCGACCACGTATCGGACGACGCAGTGTAGGACGCTCCCCACTAGGTCGGTTGACCGACGACCACTGGTAAAGGTTGTTAGGCGTTGTTGGATGCGGGCGGCACGGAACCGTACTTTGTGGCGTAACATGAGGGAGCCCTACATCCAGCAGTAGATGGCGATAGGCTGAAATGATGATGATGATTGCTTAGTTCTTTGTTTAAAATTTTTAACAAATTTGGTGGAGACTGAGTAAGAATACAATTTATCGCCGCATATATTCCCATTAACATCTATGCAAGAGAAGGCAGACTCAAAATAAAACTCTATACCTTACCTGTGTGACCAGCATGCTGAGCCCAACAATGGGGATGGGGGAAGATGATGAGATGATATTCCTTGTGTGTGTCATAAAAGACTGCTAAATTAAATAATACTAGCGGTCGGTGAGAGGTCGAAATTCGACCATAATTCATTTTAATTTTTCATAATTAATTTTTGTACTACACAATTTTCTTTTAATTTTATTTATGTATAATTTGTATTTTGAACAAGCTGTATTTCACTAATAACTAATATATAAGTACAAATATCTATTAGACATTGTCATCATAATTATGATGGTTTGACATTCAGTTCGACCAGAAATTTTAACCGTAAACAAAAGTGTATAAGCGTTGCTACGCAACACACTCACACAAACGTGTGTGTATGTGTGTTGCGATTCTGTTGTAGTGTGCGTAATGCCCTTTTTGATGAATTTAATGTGTTTCTAATTCATTATTTATGAAATTTCAGTTTTATGCACTTCTCCTCATTATATACTTCAACTGTGCCAAATTTCATACTTGTCCATCCACGTAATTTTCGTAAAAAGGGGTACAGAGTTTTTGCTTCACGTATTTATATATAGATACACGTAACATCTAAACCCTATACCAATCTATCTGACCAGTGAGCAGCTACAAATCAATAGCAGGTATTGTTTTTAAACTAGACAAAGCTCTAAGAAATAAATTTTATGTTGAATTTCTATTTCACAAACATACAATTCATCATCACAGCTCATATACGTCCCACTGTTGGGCTCGTGCCTCCTCAATAATGGACCAGAAATTGACATACTATACCACTCTGGTCAGACGTGTTGGTATAGGGTTCTATTTCGAGGTTTCCTTCTCTTGCATAGACGTTATATGCATATTATATATCTACTTGTTTTTAATCTCACCCGGGGCAAGAAAGAGGGCTGGTGAATTGTATTTTTATTCTGTCACCACATGGAATGCAGTTATACAAATTACATCGAAACTCTTAACAAAAATTTGATAAAGTCATCAATAAATATGTAATATTATGTAATTCATATTATGTGTATGTGTTGTACTGATAATTTATTAAACAAATGCCATGCTTGATATCATGATTTACATGTGAATGTTAATTGATACAGATATATAGCTTCATGTCTTAAATATTCATTCCAGTGGTTGATTTGAGTGCTTTGTGTTAGCTGCTACAAATAATACTAATTCTTACTAGGGCTTCCCGCAGCCTGAATTCAATCTAGATATTTGCGGGACTACGAATTATCAATCCCGCGGGATCTCGGTATCCCGTTTTCATTCCTGACTCTTTTCTTTATCATAGAACTTACTAAATTTAACTTATCGAATGTTAAGCAGGTAGAAAAGGTCTGAAAAGAGTTAGGAATGAAAATAGTAAAGTTGTACAAATTTAACAAAAATTTCGTAAGAATATATTGACAATAAAAAAGTCAAAAATAAGTTAAACAAACGTAGGCCAATTTTAATTTGTGGAGGAAGCTCGAGCCTAACAGTGGGACATATGAGCTGAAATGATCATACAGTGGATTTTGGTTATAACGGCGGCGGAGGGACCACTTCAATGTCGGCGCTATATCCGGCAGTCTCTATATCCGAAATAACTATATTAACATTTTTTCTTTAACAGTAAATGTATGTCTAGGAAACATGTTCATAAGTTTAAGAAACACTGTTTACTCACGGGAAATTGGCTCAAACAAAGCAGCTTTCGCAGATGGTCAAGTACCATCTGGGTATGTAAACAAAGGATAACCCTACACACAAACAAGGCATTTGACCATTTGCAAATGTGAATAAAGGATAAGAAAGCTTAATAGTTAAAGCTTATGTATGAGTCTTTGTGCCTTTGTCGACTCAGTCGCAACATCCGCAAGCAATTTCTAGGAATCTGTCCCAAATAGTTCATAAAAACAAATCGGTATACCCGAATTCAGCGTTATATCCGGCATCGCTATTGCCGAATGTATTTCTTACAAAAGGATGCTTTAAATTCTAGGGTCGTAAGTTCGGCGTCGCTATAACCGAAAAGTCTTTATAATCAAGATTGTTATAAATGAAATCCACTGTAATTCATTCATTTCATATATGTCCCACTTTATTGTGCTTATCCTAATTATTTTGGGTTGATGCAATATGTACTCTGCTTCTATCATACATATTAATTAGCACTAGTATTATCACCAGCTGTCTGCCTGACCCTAACCCTTTTTAGTAATACACTCATTTGCAAAAAAAACGGGCACCTAAGCAATGAACCATTTCAAATGTTAATATTTCTTTGTTTGATAATTATAGGTAGTTTTATCCACACAATTTGCTAAATTAATAAGAAAATAATCGTTTTCATCAGTATTTCATAAAATTTAGATACAATTTATGGGAAATAATGCTAAACCTCGCTAGTAGTGTATATTCGCTAGTAGTGCATATGCTCATGAAGTAAAAATAAAAAAGTTTTTTTGTTTGTTTTTCTTTAATAAAGTAAAAGCAGATAAATGTTTAGTATCGAGTGTGACCCCCTCTAGCTAAAATCACAGCTTGAATTCGTCTGGGCATGCTAGCGAGTATATCCCGGATACTTGCTTGCGGAATACGTTCCCACTCCGCAGTAATCACATTCTTCAGCTCTCTGATGGTCTGCGGAGCCGGGTGTACTGATCTCACACGCCGTTTCAGAACGTCCCAGACATGCTCTATGGGATTGAGGTCGGGACTTCGAGCTGGCCAATCCAAACGACGAATGCCGACCTCTTGCACATACGCATTAACATCGCGGGATCGGTGGGCGCGAGCATTGTCGTCCATAAAAATCGAGTCTTCACCTAGAGCGGCCAATGCGGGTTGTGCATGAGAAATTAGAACTTCCGTTATGTATCGATGCCCAGTCAGTGAGCCGTTTTCAATGAAGACTAACTCTGTACGATCCATTGAATTTATTCCTGCCCAAAACATAACAGAGCCCCCACCATAAGGTGTGATTTCTTCGAAACATGCCTCTGCAAAGCGTTCTCCTTGTCTTCTTAGCACTCGCCGACGTCGATCTTCACCGAACAGAGATATCCTGGCTTCATCAGAGAACAAAACCCTATTCCAATCGTCTTGAGTCCATGATTCACAATTTCTAGCGAACCTAAGCCTGTGAACTCTGTGCTCACGGAGTAATTTGGGGCCGCGGGCCGGGCGGTGACTGCGTATATTGGCAGCGAGAAGCCTCCTCCTGACCGTCCATAGACTAATATGCACATTTCTTACTTCTTGGAGGTTGTTCTTAAGATCCACATACGAAGATTTGCGATTTCTCAATGCGCGACTCACAAGAAAACGATCATCCCGTGGTTGGGTACATGGTTTTCTTCCAGAACCAGGCCTTCTCTCGACGGAACCAGTCTCCTGATATCGCTGCCAGGTCCTTTGGACTGTCGAGCGACTAACATTTAGCCTCCTAGCCACGAAACATTGGCTGCAACCCTCTTCAAGCAGCGCGATAATTTTGGTAGCTTTTACCACTTTATCTACCATTTTTGATACAGCCAAACAGCATTAAATAAAGCTTTGACAGTCAAGGATATGAAATTAATCGATAAAAATTGAATAAAAGTTATGAAAGTCGATGTTAACTTCTGGAACTTCGCGCCAAAAATGTAGGATAAAAAGGGGTTTTCTGTAAAAATGAACATCAAATGAAAAATTGAATTTAGAACGTACTTTTTTAAATACCACAGCATTTTTAAAACCCGCCAGTAACGTGTACAAACGATTGAAACCTTTTTGGTATTGTATCTTTTTAAATATGAATGAAAATCAAAACCGCCCGTTTTTTTTGCAAATGAGTTTATAATTGAGAGCTAGACGTCAGATGAAATTAGCGCATGTTGATCGAAAATTCTCTCTCAGCATCTTTTACAACACCCATAAGTAAGGCAAAAATGATAGTATTGGTAGCTGCCACCGTTCAATCAAAAAAAGGAAACGGAATTGTGTATTAATAGAAAAATTAATTAACACCTCTAGTAACACTTAGCACAGGTGTAAATTCAATAGAGGCGTGATAAGAAAAATATTAATAATATATTTACATTTTTTGGACTTTTTTATCAAATTTGTATCCTCGTCGCATTGTATGCAGCTGTGACTAATACCTACCCTTATTATTGTACTATTATTCTGTAACTTAAAGCAATAATAGTTATTTATACCTATAATGCTGTTATCACTATGCCCCAGTGACATAACTTTTTAGTCATTACAATGTAATACTTGTTATCTAGTTATATTATAGCCATAATCTATATGTATCTTACACTAATATATAATTTATAAGATTACAAAGATATTTGTGCCAGTTGAATAATTTATTTAAAACTAAATTCAATGACTAGCTATTTTGTAAATAGCGAAATGACTATGTCTCTGGTAATTAAGAATGAGTGCCAGTTGCCATTTACTATCAAGTGGGCTACTTGCTAGTCTATCACCAAGGAATAATGAAAAATCTCATAATTTTAGTTATGAGTATACCAGCATTGGGTTCATAATAAAAGCCACAATATTTATTCAAAACCACATTTACTGATTCAATTCAAATTCAACTCATTTATTACTAGCAACCCGCCCTCGCTTCACTTCGGTTTCAGTCGTCTTACCTGCGTAGTGCCCGTTCCCGTGGTAATACCGGGATAAAATATAGCGTAGTTTACTCCCTGATATTATAGCTTTCCATTGGTGAAAGAATTTTTTAAATCGGTCCAGCCGTTTTGAAGATTACCCGGAACAAACAGACAGACAAAAAATACAAAGTGTATTTTAGGCATATGTATAGTGCAAATAACCATGTGAAAATGAAAAAAGCCCATTATTTTGACATTACAAACAGACATTCCAATTTTATTTATTGGTATAGATGTACCCCGTGGGGGCACTTACATATTGTCATTTCTTTTTTACATTTCAACTTAAATTGCTACTGGATTGGAACGCAACTGCACTGAGAAGATCCATCAAAAAACTTAGTGGGATTGTCTTCTTTTTAATTCATTTACTAGTTTTTTTTAAATAAAATTATGTACAACAACGTGCCTATTAATAGCTCCAGTGTGAAATGCCTTTCGAACCATGATATTAAATACAATGAAAAAGTACCATGGTTGGTCCAGATCTCGCAAGTGGCTCCCGATCACGAGTTAACAACTAGAGCAGCCATCACTCCCCTCAACCACAATTACAATGTTAATTGCTCCCCCACTCTTTCTAGTGACGAAATAAGGATACAATAGTCACTCCCTTTTTTTTCCTGTCATCATCATTTCAGCTCATATACATCCCACTGTTAGGCTCTAGCCTCCTCCACAATAGGAGGGAAATTAACCTTACTTATACCTATGCTGGTCAGACAGGTTGGTATAGGATTTTATTCGGAGTTTTCCTTCTCTTGCATAGATGTTATATTTGTATTATATCCCTTAGTTTTCTTTTACGACATCCATGGGCAAGATACGGAGTGGTGAATTGTATTCTAACTCCGTCACCACGTGGTAATTCATCCTATAGGTAATTACAATAACTTTAATAAATCTTATTTTAATAATAGTAAAAGAGGCTCAGTCTGTGCTACCTCACTATTATAAAATAGTCTTAATTTTCTGCCAATACTTTAAAGAAACTGCAGACGCCTTACAGAACCCATACCAAACACTGGCCAACCTGGTGCTGAAGTAAAATTTTATCCATACTGAATATTGGGGGTACATACAAGTTGAAAAAGAAAAACAATATGACAGTTGTTTCAACGTTACGAATGAGAATGCCACTCTCAACGGTCCTGGTCACTTGCATTCAACGGTTTTCCTCGACTTTCCAAGTCCAAGTCCACCGTGTAGGGGGTATTTAGATTATATTTCTATAATTGTGTTTTAGAAAAATCGTAAGCAGATCCCTTGCTACTGGGAGAACCAGCCGGGCGGTTGTCGGAAGATCCACTGTCCGTTTATGCACAAGAATCCCGATGCACGCACCGACGGTATCGCGCCCAGCCAACCAGCACCTCTACAACCTGTGAGTGAATTGGTTTTACATATATATCATCATTGCAGCCCACATATGTCCCACTGTTGGGCTCGGGGCTCCTCTACAACGGGAGGGAATTTGACCTACTTCTTCATTTCGAGTTTTGCTTCTTTTACACTGGTGTTTTGTGCATATTATATCCCTTGGTCATCTTTTGCGATATTCACGAGCAAGATGGTGGTGAATTGTATTCTCACTCTGTCACCACATGGGAAAACATGTACAGTGTAAACTCTTTATAACGACACTCGATTTAACGACAAACGCTTTAAAACGTCGAAATGCCTCGATTTTGGTTGGTTTGCCGTATTGTCCATGCGATGATACACTTTATATAGCACCATCTTCCACCAGCGCCCATCAATTATCGTCAAAATGCATTTCTGTGGCGAGCGGGCAACTATTTGAATCATCAAACTAAAACATTAAACTTTGACCTATTTGTAACTAAGGTGGAACCGATAAGACGGATGCTTAGTTTGGAATTTTTTAAAAAATATGTTTAATGTTACTTTCCCATTTTTGTTTATTTTTTGTTAACTTTTGTTTGCCTATTATCTTTATAATCAGGTCACTTGTTTTTGTATTGCTGCATAAGCGTGGAGACCTATTATTAGCTTTTAGTTTTTATTTGTTCAATTTACAATGTTCTTATTAGCTGTTGGTCTTCCTAATAAAATAAAATAAAAAAATCATGTTCACTCCAATTAACGACGTCAATACGCAATTATTAAACATTGAGCAGTACTTTCTTAATTGGCAAAATTATTAAGAACTGCAGCTGTGTACGTTCTTTCTTGTTATTTTATTATCTAAGCACGTGTTTACCTGAAAATTATAAAAAAAATATGTTTTCTGTGTGATTAACTTGCACATGTTTACTTCGGTCACTGGGCTATCGTTACTTTGTTAAACGTTATCCTAATCATAGAATTAGAATAGTAAAATAATGTCAATTTTGTTTTCACTCCAATTAACGACAACTCTCTATAACGCTAAAAAAATTCAGTCCCTTGAGTGTCGTTATATAGAGTTTATACTGTATATACACCCTACTGGTGTACATAACTATACCAGTAGTTTATTGCAAGAGCATTACTTGGAAATATCCGTGTGGTGACGGAGTAAGAATATACAATTCACCACTCCCTATCTTGCCCGTGGATGTCGTATAACACGACTATGGGATATAATGTGCACATAACATCTGTGCAAGAGAAGGAAAACTCGAAATTAAACCCTATACCAACATGTCTGACCAGCATGGTATAGTAGGTCAAATTCCCTCCCATTGTGGAGGAGGCCCGAGCCCAACAGTGGGACGTATGTGGGCTGCGATGATGATGATGATGATTACTTGGAAATGCCGCCTGGAAAATATAAGCCTAAATTTATAAATGGTTCATGGTTCGGATTAGTACCACATACTCCCAGCTTATATACGTCTCTTTGCCGGGCTTGAGTGACCTCTATAATAGAAGGGAAATTGACCTACTACACAAAACAGTTAGTATAGGGTTATTATTTCGAGATTTTCTTCTCTTACACATCATATTCTTTAGTAGTGTTTTACGACACTCCCGGTTAAATAGGGAGTAGCTAATTGTAGTCTTATTCCACCACTACATGGAAATACTACTACAGCAAAAGTTCGCCATCTAAGTGGTAGCAATTTGCTATTGCATTTAGTTCGGTGAACGAGAGGACTGTTGGAGATAACTAAACTTGTTTTATAATAGATAAATTGGCTATGTGCATGGTGATGCAGAGATCCATGTGCGGTAGTTACCACTTACCTTCGAGTGAGCCGCTTGCTTGTCTGCCATCAAAGGTTTATTAAATTAGGACTGATAGCAAAGTCATACAGTGTGATGACGGAATGAAAATACAAATTGCCATCTTCTACCTTGCTTGTGGGTGACATAATATGCATATATTATTTATGAAACAGAAGGAAAACTAACAGAAAATCTATACCGATATGTCGGACCAGCGTGGTAGGTACCTCCGAGTTCAGGTTTTTTCCTGTCGTGGAGGAATCAAGAGCTCAGCTGTGGGTCGTATATGGGCCAAGAAGTCAACTACTACGTATACTACCAACCAGTGGCGGCTGGTGGGTCAACAAAGTGGTGGTACACTTTACTTGCTCACTAAGTATTAAGAACAGAAATTGCAATGAAACAACAATTTATAAAAAAAAAAATGTCATTTTATTATTTTCGTACTCGTTACATTTTGTAGGTATCCATGTGAAGAAACATGTGGTTTTATTTCCTTTTCACACTTCAAAAAATATTTATAAAAGAGTGCAAATCAAAAAATATTTTGATTTGAACTCTTTTATTAAATTTAATGAGGCCCTTGGCGGTCCCGCCAATTTTATATCAACTTTATTTTGAAAAGTTTTATCATGCTAGGCTCATTTACACTCACACCTTACACGGTACACGAAGTATAGAATAGAACTAAGACCAAAATAAAAAAAACAATTACTTAATGTAAACAAACAATATTTAACGCGTCACATGATACATCAAAACTATATCTACCTACGTCGCCGCCGCCAGGCAAATTTCGTCAAAAGTCGAGTGCTCTCGGTAATGTTTGGTTCGCCCGTGCGGCGTTCGAGCAGAGACTCATTTTTTCAGTATATTTCTATGAACTATCTTCTGTTTCACGCGCCAGGCGTTTTAACTTATAACTAATACAAGTTGTATTAGCAGTCCCCGTGCGCTCGCCTCTGCGCACGAGATTTTTTTTTACAGGGAAAATAAGTTTTAATAGTTTAGAATAGTTTAGTAAAGCGTTTAAATTGTTTCGTCATAATTTGAAATTATATTTGTTATATGTTTTTGTATGTTTAAATAATAATAATATTTATTATATTATTTATAAATAGTAATTTAAAATATAAAGATGAACTAACATTGTAATTATTAAATCTTTTGAATTGGTGATTCAGTGCACGAGCGCACTTAAGGTACAGCCGCCACTGCTACCAACCCATGCCTTTGGGTGTAGTATAAGGCTAATAAGAGCTTTACGTCGACCTGGGCCAACGCCGTCTGATGCCGTCTGGTCAACAACGTTCATTCTCAAGAAGGGTTGGCAGCCAGGCGGCTGGTAAAACAATCATTGTGACGTAATTTTCCTTTGTAACCAGGTGGCACCAACATCTGTGGGAGCTGTGGAACCGCCGCCGGAGCTGGGCGTAGGCGGTGTGGGTGCCGTTCCACCACCACAGCCCGTGCCGCTGCTGTGGCAGCAACAGCGACAAGGTATCGTTACAGATATGCACTCAACTATTACGATTTTTGAAGTAAAAACTTTAGCCGTGTTGGGCACTTTAGTAGGCGAAAATCTTATGGGTTCGCGTCAGCGAAATACTCCTGACGTGTACAACCGCAGTGTGTCCTTTAAACTCCTTTTGTCTGGATGTAAAATCGCGTGTTCGCGTCACCGACATGCTTATAGCAGTATATCTGCAGCTATGCAGCTGACGTATAGTGTTGCATCTTATAAGTGAAATTGAACGGATTTAGTGAAAAGTTCAATGTGTATATACTGTGCATTGTTGAAATAATGTTTGTTTTTTGTATGCTTTAGACTGGTCTGGTTTTCCGTGTGGCGACAGAGTAGAAATACAATTCAACTATATTAAATATGGACCTAATACACCATGTTGGTCTGGGAGCGGAGGGGTCTGGTATAGGGTTTGCCGAGTTTTCCTTATAAACGTTATATGCATACTTAATCACTTAATCGTCCCTACGACACCTACGGGCAAGATAGGGACGCATGATGAGATATACATAAATGACAGTTTCATCATCATCTCATCCCACACATGCCCTAAGTTAAGCCTAATAGGAAGGCATTTGACCTACTACACCATTTTGGTCAGATGGATTTATGTAAGGTGTCATTTCGAGCTTTCCTTCTCTTGCATAGATGGTATGTTCGTATTATATCCCTTAGTCGTCTTTAACGACATCCACGGGCAAGATAGGGAGTGGAGATTTGTATTCTTACTCAAAAAATAACTTAAAATAATGTTGAATGATTATCAGCTGTAGTGTTGGACTCCGCGATCCTGGGCGTGCTGCCCGGCTCGGGTGAACTGCTCGGTGGGCGGCGCGTACTTGGCCCTCACGCGCACGCTCACGCACACGAACCAGCGCCGAACCCCTACGCCCCAATGCCGGTCGACCCACTCGTCGTTAACTTTGAGGAAGGTATGCGCCTATACTGAAACTACATGTATTAAGCCCTCGCCAGACGATTTGAGAACCCAACACTCGCATACTCGCTAGTGATGTCCTACTATCGATAAATTTGATCGACAATCGATTATTGAATATCGATAAGACAATGATAACCATTCATAAGACTAACGGTATACATTGCGGTAATAGCCATAGACATAGTGGCTATGGCTGAGACAATTAGGCTAATTGTCTTAGGCATAGTGGCTATGGCTATATTCTACCAACTTCACTAATTTACATTGAATTAACTAATTCTATAGATTCTAGATGTATATATAATTATATACGTAGTTACATAATATGCCACGTCTCTATAATACTTAACATATAATAATATCAATGTTTCTCAGTGTTATCGATATTCGATCGATATAAAATCGATATTTTTATGGTGATTGGCATCACTAGTTAAAAATAAATAACGCGCCAATATTAGATTATTTTGTGTTCTTAATCTTAGCATAAAAAGGTTCTTTTCAAGCCGTGATGTGTTAGTATATATTTTTTTTAAAACACATTGCCTATGGCATAATTATTTTCTTAATATTGGTGAGTGTTTTTTTAAATTGCTACATATTCAATGCTCTCAGTAAAGTCCTGAATGTAAGAAGACCTTCTTATTCTCTCAATTACGATTGTAATGTTGTTAATACGGCGGCCATTTTAATGACAATGAGAATATCAGGTAAAAATTTATGTATCTCTTTGATACGGTGAATATGCTATAAAAATTGCTTTGTGAGGGTAGGTTACAAAATAAAACTATTTTTACAGTTTTAATTGATTTAAATTTATTTTCATCGTATCATCGTTACGGATAGTATCCGTATCCATGGTCGTCACAGGATAGCAAAAAAGTAATAATTTTAATTCTTAAGTAAAATAACTTGCGTATAGATATAGGGCACAAAATTATCTACTATACTTACAAGCATTGTTCGGTATAGATAATTTGTAAACCAACAATGTTTTAAAAATATGTCGGCGTCGCAAAAAGTGTTCTCAAATTGTTTGACCGCGGCTTAAGGCTCGATTTGCTGTCATTTATTTGTAAATCCATCAAAATAACTTATAAGTTTATATATAAATAAATATGGATGTGTTTGAATTTAAGAAAAATGTGGGTAGACGGCAAAATTGGTTGTATGCAAAGTGATAATTGCCTTATATGGGCATTGGTTAGCTACAATTTTATATGATGGTTTGCACACAAGTGTTATTGTGAAGCAGTTGCGATGTTTTAAGTTGGATTTGAATAAATATTTTGATGACTTACAAATAGTTGTCAGCGAATTTAGTAGCCGATGGAAACATTGAAGAGTTTTCAAATACATTTAAGCGTAAAATATGCTCATATTATTAGCACTGCTCGTAATAATAAATCCATACGCTCATGAGCGACCTGTGGATGTAAGTTTAGGTTCATAATTCATTAAATTATGAAAAAACTTTGGAGAATACTCTATAATTACCATAATGTTTAAAGAACTTTGGTCTAATATGTTGTCGATGAACGAATGTTTCTGAAATGGTAATATTTATATTCATTTTTAATGGATCTGAGCCTAAACGTTAGATATAATTCGTTAAACTGCAATTATCATGGGCGATGCCATTGGCGTAGTTACGTATATAGCTAACAGAGAAGTTTCTTATAATTTTCATTAATAAAAAGTATGAAAAGTTTATATTTTTGTCCATTATTTTAGTGTAGTGAGGGTAGATGGATGATGTTAGATTGTAACTACGCCCTTGGTCGTTGTGCTTAGTTTTTAAGCATTAACCAATTTAATATTCAGGCACTCGATTGTTTTTTTTTATAAATAGCCATTATATATATGCTTTACGCATCGGGCACTTATAACTACATCCCTTATAGAATGTCGGGTAAGGGCTAATATTAATTTCGAAGTCCCTTGGTTGTGCCAATATAAAAAAATATATTTAACAGACATTCGATTTATTACTTTAAAAAAAATATCTATATAAATTTATATTTACTTATATATATATATATTGTTCACATGTTAAGATATTTTTTTTTTTTACCTACGTTTCCAGTCGTCGAGCAAGTTGGTTATTTTTTATGCAGCCTTTAGTGGCTATTTTTTACGATTTTGTATAAATAAAATATGTTTTGTTTTATTTACACCGGCTTGCGACGCGGCTGGTGCAAAACGTTTGATGTATTATTGTGTTTATTTTCGTCAATAGTCAATTAAATATAGTATTTATTGTGTAGATGTATAAATGGATTCAGTTTCGTTAATTTTTTCGTATTTAAATATTGTGGAAGGCTCGAGTTTTGTTATAAATGCACTTGAAACTGAATCCTAAATGATTTGAAATAGGGTGTAATATCGTTTTGCCGGAGGAGGCGTCATTTTTGGTTTCACTCACACTTAGACTATGTTTAGATGATTTTTTTTATAACATAGACATTGATTAAGCACGGTGAGCTTGTCTATGACTCAATGGAGATTAACTTGCGGGTCATAATGAATGGGAGATAAAAAGCGACGTTGGTATTTTTGTATGTGCAATAAATTATTAGAATATTAACTGTTTCATATCTTAGCTAATTAGATGTCATAATATCTCGCGCTTTTTTATTTGATGTCGATCGTTGTGTACCAATCTTATATCACAAATCTGTTGCGGCAATATTTTTGTTAAAAAAAAATGATTTTCTTACCAAAATATTGCGGCAACAATTTTTTTTTAATAGATGTTGATATAATCTTTGTCTATGATAGAAAAGTACATAATAAATAGGTTTAATAACATATAAAATACAAATAAAAATATATATACACAATTATTGTAACTCATTAATTAATATAGGTGAAAAAAAAAGAAAAAAAAAACAGCTTTATGCCTTTAAATTGTTTGTATGTTAGGATGTAGGATGTTTATGGGGCTTTGGCAGGTTATAAAGGTACCCACTGCTGTCGCCCCCCCATGTACTTTATATTCGCACCGTGAGAATTAAGTAGATAGAGCTAATAAAAAGAAAAAAAAATGTATCTCTAGATTTACTCTATGGAAGTCCCAGTTCTATAAAAAAAAATATAAGTATATATTCTATATTGCTGGGAGTTCTATGAAAAAAAAAATATCGTGCTTAAGATCATATTACCAAGTTTATAAAAGATTTAAAAAAAAAGACGAAGTTTACGGTTTTGTTTTTGGTAAAGTTTGATAACGCTTCCAAATGACCGTATATACGATAATACTTTGGTACGTCTCGTAAAACTCAGTTACACGAAATTATTTGTCGTATAAACGTTCTGGCCAAACAAGGAATTAATTTTTTTAATAATTTTGCACTGAAAATATAGTTCCTATATTTATGACAAAAAACGCAAAGTGTGAACACAGGACATGATAAAAAAAAAGTTAAAGATTTGCATTATGGTCCATGGTACGCCTAGTCATTATTTATGTGTAAAACTATTTATCAATATTTAAAAATAGTCTCAATTGGTGGGGATAGTATAAGTTGGAGATATTCTGACGATGTTTTTAACATGCTCAGTTTTTAACACACTTTCAAGTTTCAACATGTGGAGGAGGGTAAACGAAAAAAAATATTCTAAGTTTTTTATATAAATTTAGCGGAAAAGTGTACTGAGATGATTAGGTGTATAATTTAGAATGTATTAGTACAAAAGTGGTTGCTTTTGTCCGGAGGCAGCTGTTTGAAAAAAAAATAATAAAGGAATTTGGTTTCAATGTAACTTGTAGCAATTTAGTATAATGTTAATAGTCTTTCTCCTTTTTATACTAATAAACTATTTATTTACTCTTAGATTAATTGTTGGAATGTTAATGTTTTTTTTTTGTTAGACACCAAAGTAATCTTGTACGAAATCGACTAAACAGTACATCACAAACTGATTTGTATTTATTTAAATGTATTGGAGAGTCTTAGGCTCGCAACATTATATATTTGTCGATGCGACCGATTAGTCGAGCTTTTCGTGCGAAGGTTACCGCTGTCATATGTTTTTTGGATAGCGGTAAATATTTTGTGGTTTCTTTGGCTTATAACGAATTTATTAATAGAATGCGAATATTATCCAACTACCCACATTCAATCTCAATCGGTTATAAATCCGACTGTTTTTATAGTAAACGATGTGAAGGAATGGGATGTAACGATAGAGGAATGCTACATGTTTTTATACTCACGCGGTGTTCCTGTCAGTTGATGGAGAGGGCGCTGTGTGTCGTCCCCTTCCCCCTGCTGCCCTACCCCCGCAGTGGGCGGGGCCACACTTATAGTTCATGTTTCAAATAATACGGGGTTGTTGTTATGTTAATATTAGTGTTACTTAAGAACTTTGAAGAATATGTTTATAATTAGTAAAGCGTGGCTAGTACCTTTCATTTAAGCTAATTAATATACAAACTGATGTAGGAACTTGTTTACGAAACTGAATTATACATTGGCTTTGTTTAATAAAATTGTGTTTGATATACCAACGAGTAAATAAAAATGTTTCGTAATATGATTTTTGTAATTATTTTTGACCGCCCCTCCCTTCGATAGTCGCTTTCAGATTCTCGTCGAGAACACACCGCGGCACCGGACGGGTCGTATCAAAATTAATTACGAAAATCATCTCGATTTGTTTTTGGGTGAACGCGATCGATTAAGCGGTGCGTGTGTGTGTTCTTGCAGAATCGGATAATGAAAGCGCTCCCTCATCAACGCCGACTAAAACTGTATCGTCCGACGATGCACAGAAAATCGCGCGAACGAAATCCCAGGAGTTATTACTCCTTGAGAAAATTCAGGCGGAGGCCGCGGCCTACTACAGCTACGATGGCCTGACGCCGCCGGAGATAAAAGAGCGCAAGATCGTCCGCACCAACCTCAACACCAAGTATGAACGGGTGACACTCGATGAATTAGCAGGTAAGAAACAAACAATTTCCACAGAACGAAGCTCTCTCGATTTCAAGGTATTATCTCTAGATGAAATACGAGCGAGAAAGAAAAATGAAACTATTATACATAGCACACCTATCACACTCAATTTGTGTCGAAAAAGAAAATTATCAACACAAGAAACTATTACAACATCTGGTAATAAAATAATTAAAGTTGTTAGAAGTAATTCTATTGTTTATAAGAAATTAGACAATGAAGCACCTACTACACCTCAGACTAAAGTTGAACAGAAACTTGATGGTAATATTAATAGAAAGAGAACTTTATCGGAACTCAGCGACGTTTACGATATGCAAGAGGACGAGCTAGTTGATAATTGCTTTGAGTTCAAAAGAATAAAGATCACTGAGAATACTGCTAAACCTAGGTTGATTAGAAACAGATTATCAAGTGCTAAAAGCAGCGATGAATCAAGGTATGAAGAAACCATAGATTCTAATAAAACAGACAACGATTCGGATGTTGATGTACAAATAATTGACGTTGAAGTGAATAAACGTGTAGATTTATCTGATAGTGATGTTATAGATGTAGAATGTACTAGATTAGGTGAGCCTGTTGATATTGTGGACCTTAGTGAGGATATTGAAGAGGGTGATGTGATTTCAGACGTCGATGTTGAGTTCGACAAAAATGTCCCCGATGTTGTAGCAAGTTGTCAGAAACCAAATAACAAAATTGACAGCCCCAATTCAAAAGCACTCGCTGATCTAATATCAACAGACGTTTTTGTCTAATGGGACATATTGTGAACAATTTATTAGGTTTTAGTTGAAATCTTTGTTATGAGTTGTTAGCTGGTATAGTCTGCTCAAATTGAAAGCATTTAGTATCGAACCAAAGAGAAATATAGAAAAAAAAACATAAAGAGAACATTCACTTAGGGATGTAGTGGATATGAAGTACCAAACTGTAGGGAAGTTTATACAGAAAACTTAAAAAGACGATATTAAATTAGGGTAAAGTGGATGTGAAGTTTCGGATACGGGTATTAGAATAACATGTACCGTTTCTGTTACGTCTATGAATGTGTAATTATTTTGTATTATCCGATAGGTTCGGACAATTGCGAATATACGGACCTTATAGCAACTCGAGAAAATTGTCGTGCGTTTAGGCGTTTCTGTCATATAAGCATTCAATCTTAAGGCTCACATTTAGGCTTTGTTAAGCTCTCCCATATCCCTGGTGCTATGCGGCCGCGCTTCAAATTGTCTTATTTATTGACTAATTAGTCAATTTTGGTTCAAGTCGCCCGCTTTGCTTAGGAGGGAAGCGATGAGGTCGCTTCCCTCTTCTCTTCCGACCTTCATCTCTTCCAACTCCTGTTTAACTTTTCTGATTAAATTTGTCTCGGGTCCCAAGACAATTAAAATCGTTGCTCGGGATTGCTTGAGGGTCAATCCTTGGGTGTTATCTATGGACACCATTGTGGATCTTGGCTTATAGGAGATAGAATGGTGAGAATGTGTGGTGGGTTTTGTCCCAAAAAAAGATATAAAAGGGGAATGTTAAATGCGGGGATTATCTTACCGGGTTGAGAGCCATCAGCGCTCACCCATTGCTCGCGTTAAGCTGTCAGGGTCATCTGCGACCAACAGCTATACACACACAAAAAAAAAAATGCGGTGGTTATTTCTGTTTGGAGTTGCTTACGTTTTTGTCGTCAATTGGGCAGAAAAGATACTAAGATAATTTCGGTTACGGAGCGCCATATTATACCTTATTACTTTTTGTCATAAGTAAAACGATAGATTCTAGGTGGCAAGATGACGCTGAGTAGGTGTATAATAAATTCTCAATGGTAGGGTATCAATTTAATTAGCTTTAATTTTATATTTGTCTTAGTAATAGTTATCTTTCTAGTTTTTATACTTATCTTTCTTATTTTTATTAAGTTGCCAATGCAACTATGTTGTTGATAGTCTTAATCTATTTCGGATTTGTAATATTTTCCTGAAAACTTCACATCTCCGAGATATAAACTTTTTGTTTCATATTGGTTATTATCTAAATAAATATGTCTGTGCAAACACAAGACCTACGCAATTAAAAAGAATGCATTCATTGCGTGAGATAAGAATTATCAGACATGTTTAACACGTGATATCGTTGTGATCTCGCGTGTGCATATTTTTTATTATTTCTCAATATGTTGCAAGGGAATAGCTTGTTATATTGCGCATTACCAGGCAATTAGATAATATTCATTTTTACGTAGTAAATTTAAAATATTGCACTATTTTAATACATAATTTGATATTGCTAATTGTGAAAGTTAAATCTATAAAACGCTGTCTGTTAACTTTTCACTTACATCTAACGTGAGAACTCCCAAATTGCCCTCAACAGCGCCAAACTCAAACTGAGATTCGTATCTCACGGCAGTACCCTTGGTTCCCGTTGCTTAAATATTTTGGGTTGAGAGTCCTCTGCGCTCAGCACTAGTACGCGTAAGGGTGTAACAGCCATCTAAGGCTTACACCGCAAATCCAAAATAAAAAGAAAGCAATAACTTATCGCTTTAAAATAGTAACGTGTGTAGAGAGTTTTCGGCGCGAATATGAAAATTCATTTTTTTAGTGTTTTATAGGGTTATATTGAATAATTTTGCTGAAGTTTTATGTAATATAATACAATTAAGGTGTTGAAGTGTGATGAATGTGATATAAGAGTGTATTTGCATATTCTACCGGAATTCCCAGAGAAATCATTAAATTAGGTTTTCAGCGCCTAATTAATGATATTGTCTTGACTTACTGACGGACAGTGACTAATAATAAGTTATACAATATAAAGAAGTAAATAATATGTAAAGAAAATTATTTATAAGATAATACGTAAGACAAGGGAGTATGGTCGAAAAGACTTTAGCCTGCCCGTAAGGGCGAACTAAATAAAAAAAAGTAACGTGTAATCTGCGTGATCGTTAGATAAAATTAGAAATTCATTCTTTTACACAAACACTTTTGATTCTAGTTCATTGATAAAATTAAAAGTTTAGCTAGTTGAAAAGTTACTTGCAGCCAACTCTGATTGTAATAATAGAAATATCAAAAATAACCTTATTAACCTGTATTCTGCACACTTCAAGAATGTATACGTCGTAATTTATGTATAAAGGAATAAAATTGTAATCGAATGGATGTATATATTTTTATCATAAGAAAATACTAATTTGGCAAATAGATCTCTATTGATGAGAATTTTTATTAATGATAGGCTAAAATTGAGGTGGTGGTATATATAAGAGATACGAGTCTTTTGAAAACAATCGCTGGTCGTTGGACTCCAAGAACTCTGGTTTATTCGTCTTGCACTCTTGGGTTTGTTTTGACTCAGGGCGTTAATCGCAGAGATTATCTAAATAAAGATGCTTGATAGTTGATTTTTTTAATAATTGAATGGTGATCTAATCAACCCACCTTATCACATAAATAAATCTAGCGTGGATTGAATTCCCGTCACAAAGGAAGAACATATTTCAGTAACTAAAGATATTTTAAGTTATCAGCAAAAATCAATGTAAAGATTATTATTTTTCTTCTATCATCCCGGGTATTCTATATTTAGAGTTAAAATAATTAACTTTTAAATTATAGTTTATAATTTAGTATAAAAAACGATACAACCGTACAAAATTGCCTTTTAATTCTTAAGATTGTTAAAGCAGTATAGCGTTAGGTTTATTGATTATTAAATTGTAAGAAAAATATAAAGACATATAGTAACTATGCAAGTGACTTATTAAATAGTAAAAATTTGATTTAGAGATTAAAGAGACAATGTTTATTGTTTTGTTTTGGTCTTATTACACAAATATGTAGAGCTTTAATTTATATTAAAATATTTTTGGTATAAGTGATTGTTTCATTTGCTTCCTTGCAGTATCTATATCAAAAAAAAAAAAAATACAAGCAGTAGATAAAATACCTTCAAAAGGCATACTGCGATAGAATGAGACGAATGCAGTATCAGAAGTGGGATGGTTAAATAGGTGGTTATTTCTCCCAAATGTAAGATATTTTGTTCTACAGAATCAAAACTTTCATGTCAGGCGCAAAATGTTGTCCGTCCAATAATTAGCCTATGGATACATTGTTAAATGTGGGAGTCATGGTGAAATTTCATAATTGGCATAGATTGGTCTCAGTGGGTATTACGAGTTGTCGAGTTTCCCAGGAGAGAATAGATCTTTATTTGCTTTTACATAATGATTATAAAAACATTTAAAATTAACAAAAAAGGAATCCATGGTATTGGTCTCAATTTGAGACCAGGTATTTAGGCACATCTGACAGATTATCAACTTGATGTCTTCTTCACCGCACGAGGAGCTAGAAAGGGTAGCTGTACAAAAAAAATAATTTGTACAGATGACGCTAGGTGTTTCGTTTTTTTGTCAAATAAAACTTCCATATACTTTGATCCAAAAGTGTATTTATATAATGCTATTAAAATGTTTTATGGACATCACACAATTATTCACATTTTTAATTAATACATAAATATTATACACATTAATAACTAATATTAAATTCGAAATGAATGCCTTCGAGTTGGATTGAAGTTGATTGATTAGATAAATAATTCAAGTTTCAGCAATTATTTAATGAAAATCTAACAAGTTTAGTCTAGGATGTTCCTGTTATTATACCAATTATTTGGAGTCGACGTAATATGGAGGAGTATCTCATCCTCCTTATTCAAAAAATTATACAAGAAAATACAAGGAAGCAAGTTTTCCTAGAACGGGTACAGTTATGAAAAGCATATAATTTTCGTGGCTGTATGGGAATCAGTGTTTTATGAAGTAACATCTAAAAGGTGGCAGCACTTATGCGGTAAGTACATTTACGCATCTGTTAAAAGGTCATTGTAACTTATGCTCAATAATAATTGTGTTTTTTTTTATTAATTAAATTAAGTTTTATTAATAAATATGTTTTACAGTGTATGGATATTAACATATGGATGCTCAAAGGATATGGTTTTTATAATAGTAGTTACGTATTAAGGATCGATTCATAATAGCGTAGAGTCGAAGCGCAATGAAGCGTAAATCGAAAATCTTAAAATATAGAAACTGATATCTTTGACTACAAACTTTGCGTTAGCGAAAGCGTGCGAAAAGCGAACGCGCGTACTTGTGGACCTTCGTTGTTAATTATGAAGAATTTGACGTTCGATCGTCTTTGATTCTGCGCTGGTGTGAATTGACCCTAAGTTATATGATGACAACTTTGATCCAACTCAAGCAATTAAAAACGTAAAGGCTGTGACATGTTTTGCGACACATTTACAAAGGGATATTACTGATCATAATTAACGATTACATGAAAATAAGAATTATTTACAATATTTACTTAATCTAACAAGCCCTGTTTTCATTAAAAATCTCTACGACAATAATAATTAAGGTGTTTTGTGCTAATTTTTATTTACATTTTTTTGAGAAGCGTTTTAGCGGGCACACTTAAAAAATTGGAGAATAAGTTGATAATCTCGATAGGGATGCAGCGGAAGAGTCACAACGGGACGTAAACAGACGTGAAAAGTAAATTTTATCGACAACGGATCCCAAAGCGAAACTGTGAAAAATATATTTTTAAATTAAGTAATTTTACTGTAGTTGTAAGTAATATTTCATAAAAGTAATTTGACCACAATTAGGTGCACCTGACAGTCGGGATAATGGATTTTAATATTTGTAGAGAGGAATTTATTTTCGAAGAGGACATAGATTGGAATTAATTTTCTCATTAAACGACGTAAACTTCCGTTCAAATTTCCGTCAAAAATGTTGGGGAAACAGAAACGGATGTAAAAATCTAAGAGAATTGTTACATCACTGGTTTACACAGATGTGTAAGCAGCAAGTAACGATGTCTGTAAGCAGATGCTTACAGACATCGTTTAAGGAATAATGAAATTAGATTTTATTTAAACATATCTTTACAGAGACAAGTGTATATGTATTTAGTCATATTTATTTGGGCTATAGTCAGAAGAATATTGTTTACCTATATTCTAAAAAGGCTTAGTAACGTTTCTCTCATTTTTAATCGTTAAGAGGGGTAACTTTAACCCATAAAATTATTACCTCTAACTTTTTTCTGAGCTAATATTTTTAATGGATCATAATTTTTTATATAATCGTGGCAGATACTTCGGGTTTAAACCCTGCAAGTCGCCCATAATATATTGTGAGTCAAAGTCACCCCGAGTCGATTTAAATTTTAAACAAAACTCAGCTGTTTTTTTTTTACATTTACAACATATATTCACAATTAAATACTTACTACTAACCTTAATTAGGTATTCTTTTCTTCATAAAATATTTTAACACTTACATCGACGTATTAAATTATTTCATTCAAAGTTCTTAGATAAAGATAGGATACAGCATTACATGTGTATGCTATCTTTATTGTTACGACGTAGAGTTGTGGCTTGTTTTCATCCCAAATAGGAAATTAAATACTGTTAAAAGAGATTCATTAAATAAATTAAACGCGCTTTTCTAATTAACCGGAGCACTACATCTACCGAGTCAAAATCGCAGCCAAAAAAAATCAAGTCAAAATCTCACGGATATGAAAAAAATCGCTAGCCCTGTAAGGATAATGTGAAGAACTATTACCTAAATTATTGCACTATCATCGGTCTTTGACAAGTTTGCAGTATCAAATAATTATTAATTTCAAAATTCATCAAGTTTTATTTCGGACACCTAATGTGGTTCTTTTAATCATAGTTGTAAGAATATCTTAAATTTTTATATTTGGGAGTTAAACGAGCTAGCTGACAGCGGTGCGAGGAAATATGTGTAAAGGATGCAATAATAAAAAGTCCGTTAATAAATGCAAAAATAAATAAAAATGAAAGCAATAATGCATCTAAAGGCTGATAATTAGTTTATATTCAATATTAAATCATTTACTATGTATAAAGCCTACAGGGACATTAACATGTTACGATTGTCATTGAGAAGAACTAACGCGATATTCAGAGGACTATCATCATACTGTCCTTATCCCATATAGGTACCTACTTGAGTTCGACGCAGTATGTCGTTCTCTCTCCCTTCAGCCCTATCAGACGTCATCTCCGTCGTTACTCCCTGAATAGCAAGGATTCATTCATCCAAATTTTTTTGGTCTGCCCTCACCTCTAAATCTTTCAACATTCATACATAGAAAATTCTTAACAACATTACTTTCATTCCGTCCCATCACATGTACGTTAGCCCTTCATTCTTTAACATCTCTGTTACTGGCACAACATTTAAACATTCTCTTATACATTCATGTTTTATTTTATCTCATAATCATTTCAATATTCGCATCTCTGTTATATTCCTTTATTTTTGTAGTCCAACATGCTGACCTATAAAGAACGGCAGGTTTTTTTATGATTTTGTAGATTGTCATAAGCTTATTTATATGATAAATAAGCTTATGACAATCTACAAAATGATGATATGTACCTATGTTCGGGGCAAATCATGCAATTGAATTACCTTTAAAAGAGTCACCTTGAACCGAACGAGTTGATATATTTAGTTTGGATGACAATGCATGGTGAGTTAAATCCAATATGGCGGACGATCCAAGAGGGCAAACTAGCTATTTTATCCTCTCTCTCAAGATATGCATACCAAATGACAGGGCTTGCAGAATACGAAAATTACAAGCATTCACTATATTATATGGATACTTGGTAGTCACATGTCATTAACCATGACCTACCACCATTAGAAGACTATATGACATAGTAATTAGTTAATATTCCTATTTGGGTTTGATAATACAAGCACTTCCTAATAATAATCCGAATGAAATATTCTAATATACATTTATACAATTTGAGCCTATTTTTTGTGCTCAAGTTCTGTTTTGTGGCGACTAAAAGATATGTTAATTCTTTATACTATTTGTGATTACCTCTCCATTTGTTATAAAATATATTGGAATTAATTAAATATCACGAAAAATACATTAAACATTAAATTATACATTTATTTCGCCTTATAAATTATCTTGACCATACATATACAAATTTAGTCAACGAAATATTATTAGGCGTGAGTTACAAAATAATTTTATTATATCTAATTCTTACCGTCGTTTGTGACAGCGAAACCAAAACGGGCAGGCGGGTAGTTTTGAATTTGCAATAAATTTATATTTTCATTAGGTACTATTAATCCTATTAATACTTGGTAAACTTTTAAAATGTTAATATATCGGTAAAAATAACTTTAGTAGATTTAAATTAATAATGTTTAACAAAACAGTTATACAAATTCAAATTGGTTTTGCAATTGACAAAGCTGCAATCAAAGGTTTTACTGTAGTAAGAAAATTATCTTTTTTATTTAGCAGTTTTCGGTAATACGTAATACAGAAAATTATTATTATTATTTTTAATTAGGCTGCCATGAAAATCCCTTGTTTAAGCATGCTATATATAAAAAAAAAATTGCGTCATTTATTACATTTAAGTAGGTGTAATCAAAGTAACGCCATGATGGAATGAAAACATTTTTATTTCGATTGTACATATAATTTAAAGAAGTTAATCATATTTCGTGTGGTGACGGAAAAATAACTCGCCCCCTTCACTTTAACCTCCCCCCCCCCCCTCCATCTCGCCCGTGGGTGTCGTAAAAGGCGACAAAGGGATATCATATGCAGATAACATCTGTGTAAAAGAAGGGAAATTAGAAATAAAACCAACCAACAATTTGATCAGTAGGTCAATTTCCCCTCTATTATGGAAGAGGCACGAACCCAATATTTTCTACATCGCGTTATATATTTTGTCCATTTAGTAGCGGTCATAAAAATTTGACTATTTTTATTGTATTTTCATGTGGGGTAGTCGTGAAAATTGGCTAAGCGTCAAGGAAATCCCGAAATGGTTGCCCGCCAGGCTGGCCACGAATGTCAAAGAACTCGGTATAGGTGATAGGCCTGATGGCGAAGGGAATAGGGTAAGTTACGGGGCCGCAATCCGCCCTTTCTTCACCCCAGATTGAGCGGACAACGTGTTCACTGACCATAACCCACCCAAAAAAAGGTTCAAAGAAACGGACCATAGGTACTGTCTTGGGCAATTATTAATACTGGGATTACCAACTCATCTCCCAAGCATTTATGGCATTGAGATCCAATAAAGAACTCGATGGATAGACTAATGATTTGGATTCCATAAATCTTAAATATTGCGTTATTTCTAAAATGACGTTGACTTTGATTACTTACCTACAAATTAATTTTTTATTTCTTTATTTGTTGTGATAAAAGTAATTATGGTAGAGGTGTTGTGAGTGGGAGTCGCGTGGTTAGTTCCACCAGGGTCACTGGAGCCGCGACCAGTACTGCTGCGTATCCTGTCCGGGCACCGCTAGAGGTACAGACACACCTGTGCCCAGCAGACCACCTAATTCTGTAAACACGTTAACACAGTAATAAAAAGAGCTATTGGCGATGTATTAATCTTTTATCTCATATAATATATCCCAATTCTGGGCTCGAAACTGTTGTATAATATGAGGGAAATTGGCCTGATTGCTTTCAATGTGGTGATGGAGTAAGAATACAATTCACCACCCTTTCTCTTGCTCGTGGGTGTCGTAAAATACGACTAACGGATTAATATTTAGATAACATCGATGTAAGAGAAGGGAAACTCGAAATGAAACTCTATGCCAACACGTTTGACCAGCGTGGTATAGTAGTTTAAATTGCCTCGCACAATGGAGGAGGCCCGAGTCCAACAGACGTCTGTGCTCTGTGGCTGAGATGATGATGATAGTACGCTGATCAGAAGATACTATATCAGGTGTTAAAGGGTTGTATTTCAAGTTTTCCGTTACACGGAGGGAAGTCAATCGCGTAAGGGTGACATCCAAGCGCTTAGTTGATGTGGCGGGATAATTACCTGAAACGATAACCCACCGGGCGATCCACCGAAAATAAAGAATTGGTCATTACCAAGAAGCCTGTTCCATTGATGGAAGAGGTTATTACGGTAAGTTATATTTCATCGTTAGGTCACCTCGTGGTATGGACGGGGTACAAACCCTAGTCGCTCCAAAAAAAAATTCCTACTAGTAACTACACTAAAGTTTCAATGAGAAATCTAATCATTAAATGTTAGTTACCTGGTGGGGGCGAAGCGGCCTCGTGCTGATATCCATGATGGTTGACGTATGGATGGGGCTGTCTATAGCCCAACTCGTAACGTGGGTACCCCAAAAATCCAGACTTGCATAGATCGGGATCTGTTGTGTCGCAGACGGGTGTTTCAGGAACCATTCCGCCGCCGTAACCCATTGGTGTCAAAGGGCTGAAATATTTCAACATAAAAAGAAATATAAGATGATCAGAATTTTATGTTATAGGAGCGCCCTGTCGAAAGTTGTCTGTCTACAGCCGCGGGCCGGTCCGTCCGAGGTAGTACCACACTGAGCAGAAAACCTACGTCCGAGTAGTAGTATTTTGTTACGAGAGCTGACAGCCCAACTTTGTGAGGGTTGATGATGATTTTAGTCTCACCGAACTTTATTGCACGCATTTACACTCCCTTTACTTTCTTCACGGTAGGCAGCAGTTTAGCAAAGGTCCATTATAGAGCTGAGGTGACTTGGAGGAAAAATTATCGATTCGAATCGATCGATAATAAATAATCGATTTTTTTTCTTTAAAATAAATCGATTATAAAATAATCGATTAATTAAAAATAAATAATCGATTATAAAACAATAGATTTTTCTCCCAACAGGATTTAGATGACCTTTTTTTTTTTAGGAAATGTGAGCGTTATTTTCTAATATAGTATGAAACATTGCACGCAGTATCGTGATGACCTTTTTTTTAGGAAATCTGGTAGTGATTTTATTTTAAACAAAAAAGCTAATACTATAATAATCGATTAATAATCGATTATTTTCACATCCCTAGTCTATTAGTGGCAGTATCACATACCTTCAGGTGTGCTGTTTACAGTTGACATATATAATAAGCTGCCGAGCACAATTACCATAGCTCCTAGTCTTCATGTTTTTAAAACACATCTTAGGCGTTGGCTGGTCGAGCAAACCTTTTATAACTATGACGAATTCTTGAAAATAAACTGATAATAATAAATGACTATGTAAATAATTTAATAAGTATAATGTAATCATAATAATGGAATAGTATTAACTTAGAATAATAACGTATAGAAGGATAGTGTCAGTACTTGGAACTTTCAAAATTTGAATCTAAAAATACTAATGGCGCGCAGACGATTATACACGCACACACGGAAACCACTATACAAATTATGAAATCAAATTTTGTTTTTATTAACATAAATCGTCGAAATAATTTTAAAAGCAATGTTTAAAAACCTTTTTAAGTTTTTCAAATGTGTTGTGACACCATTTGAATGCATAAACCGTCATAATTACCTATTTATTTTTTAAGAGTTGCGTACGTTCGTGCATTACAATGACTTGTATATTACGAGACGGTTCCGGTGTAAGCTCCATTAGGCTCCAATTGAAATGCCTCACTTTTTGTGCGTGAACTTACCTTCTATATGTTATTATTCTAAGAGTATTAATTAATTTAATAATAATAATGTAATTTAACTATAAAATTGACTTGTAAATTGGTTTTACGAAATAAATGAGTATGAGTATGGGTTATATGACATTATATTGGCAAGATTCTTTACAGGTTTACCTTACTTATAGGTAATGGTAATGCAGGACATTAGCACACCATGAAGAGAAGAGGAGGTGAAATAAAGGCATCATCAAAGTCAACCACACGCAAACACTCTCAGAAAGATGCCTAAGTAAGATTGCAGATTATTATCTTACACGTAAGTAAGATTGCAGATTATTATCTTACACGTAAGTAAGATTGCAGATTATTATCTTACACGTAAGTAAGAATGCAGATTATTATCTTACACGTAAGTAAGATTGCAGATTATTATCTTACACGTAAGTAAGATTGCAGATTATTATCTTACACGTAAGTAAGATTGCAGATTATTATCTTACACGTAAGTAAGATTGCAGATTATTATCTTACACGTAAGTAAGATTGCAGATTATTATCTTACACGTAAGTAAGATTGCAGATTATTATCTTACACGTAAGATTGCAGATTATTATCTTACACGTAAGTAAGAATGCAGATGAGTTTGTTACATGTAATGTAAGTGAGAGTTCGAATGTGTATTTTAACAGTAAGAAAGAATGCAGAGATTTATGTTACACTAGCAATCCGCCCTCGTTTCGCTTCGATTATAGGTTATAGTCGTTTTACCCGCGTAGTTCCCGTTCCCGTGGGAATACCGAGATAAAATATAGCGTAGTTTACGCTCTGATATTATAGCTTTCCATTGGTGAAAGAATTTTTGAAATCGGTCCAGCCGTTTTGAAGATTACCCGGAACAAACAGACAGATAAAAAATTTTTAATTGCTATTTTAGGCATAGGTGTCGTGCAAATAACCGTGTGAGCATGAAAAAAGTCTATTATTTTGATATTACAAACAGACACTCCAATTTTATTTATTGGTATAGATGTAAATAAGATTGCGAATATGTATTTTACAGGTAAATAAGAATGGAGGCGGTTATGTCGCATGTAAATAATGCAGATGTGTCTGTTTCATAGGCGTAAGTATGCAAATATGTAGATTTCATGTAAATAAGGGAACCGCACGTTTGAGTTGATTTTATATGTATTTAAGAATTGTATGTGATTGTTATTTGTAAGAATACGAATGTGTATAATTACATGTAAGTCATAATACAAACTTTCCGTGTGGTGACGGAGTAAGAATATAATTCACCACTACCTCTCTTACCCATGGGTGATGTAAAAGACAACTAAAGGATTGATGCATTTAATATCTATGTGAGAGAAGGAAAACTCGAAATAAAATGCTATACCAAACCGTCTGACCAGTATGGCATAGTAGCTCCCTTGCCCTCCTATTGTGGAGGAGGCTCGAGCCAAACAGTGGGACGTATTGTGAGCTGAAATGGTGATGATGATAATCATAATACAGATGGCTAAAGTAAAGATGTGTATGTTACCTGTAGGCGTCAACGTTAAGCGGCGGTTGGTAGGGTTGATGCGTTGGATGGGCTGGCGGTGGCGCGGCGTGGGGTGTAGAATGGGGTGGTCCATGCGGCGCCCCATATCCGCAGTCGGGGCTCCGACGCTGCGAGCGGATCTTCTCCTCGCGCCGCCACTTCGCGCGACGATTCGAGAACCACACCTTGATGTCGGGTTAGGAACAAAACGCGCGGTCACTACGCGCCTAACTTATATCTAACTAATATTACAATTTCGAATATAAGTTTGTTTTTTACTCTTTAACGATTTAACTGCACAATCGATAAACATGAAATTTTGGGTACACATTATCAAGGGCGAAGAAATCCTATTTGGAAAACGAGGGTTTAAAGGATATACCTAAGTTGAAAATAATTCTTAAATGAATGAGACATATTCTGGAGAACAGCACAAGGTCCTGGCATTTGAAAATAAAAAGGTATACAAGAACAAAGTCATGGGCAAAATAATATATGTAATTAGTTTATGCCCACGACTTCGTCAACGTGAAACAGATACTTTGGGCTAATGCTAACTCTACGCAATTTTGTTTACGTAGGAGAAAATTATTTTGAAAACTCATGTTTTTTGCGAAACCTACGGTTTAACCGCAGCGGAAGCTCTCAAAGGAAAAAAACCCGATTCTGAAACATTTTTCATTGTTGCCCCGTTCATATTGGTCTTAGCATGATGACATATAGTCTGTAGCCTTCCTCAATAAATGGGCTATCAAACACTAAAATAATTTTTCAAATCGGAGCAGTAGTTCATGAGATTACTTATTAGTACTTATTAGTAGGCATGCAAAGCTTATGACCAATTTGTTATTTATTTAGACGGAACATGTAGAAATAGGAGCCTTCTTCAAATGAATTTGACTGTCCAATAAACAAGAATTTATTAATTAACTAGCAACCCGCCCTCGCTTCGCTTCGGTTTCAGTTGATCTACCCGTTCCTGTTCCCGTGGTAATACCGGGATAAAATATAGCCTAAGTTACAGGGGTGACTTAGGCTAAATTTTACCCCGGTATTCTTACAGGAACGGGTATTATGCGAGTAAGGGACTAAAACTGGAGCGAAGCGAGGGCGGGTTGCTAGTTATCAATAAATGGTGTACCTATAATGAAATGTACAGTCGTGGTTTAGGGTTTTATGTCGAGATTTCCTTCTCTGGCACTGATTTTATCAGCATATTATATCCCTTAGACTTAAGATACCCACGGGCAAGAATGTGGATGGTTAATTGTATTCTTATTCCATCACCCCGCGTTATTTTCATATTGAGTTATATTTTTAACCGTATTTGTTCAGGGGATATTGCGGTCTACTCCAAGAAAACGATTTCCTCGTATAAATGTTCGGTTTTAATTTTAATAATTATGTGTAAATGTTATCGTTAATTGTAAGAGTATTGATAGTAACAGAAATCATATAATATCTATTCATTATAGTCCATAAAATATAGCTTGATCTCTGTGACAAATGTCAACGAAACCAACGAAGTAAGTTTGAACGAAACGACATGTTTACAATTTCATTTCATGTGTCAAATATATTTTCATTATTTTCGTGCCAGTTTTATTGCAACTGAATTGCAATATATTATAAATATAAAAATATTAATATTCATGCCTAAAATTGTATACTTCGTAAGTACTGAAATACCTAGTAAGCATTTTATACATAAATGACGCTTACTCACGTACAAGGTCATACTGGACTGAAAATAAAAAAGAGATGGGACAATCGATAACCGATCTTTATTAAATTATTCATAAAAGAAATAAACCCTATATAATACTTTCAACATATTTTTTACAATTACAGCAGACATTATAAATTATTACATAATTGAATTTTACATAAATTATTACATAAATTGAATTAATTAAACATTAATAAACTACTTTTTGTCTCGGAGTAAATGATAATATTATGTACTCATTATTGTCAATAAACTAGACATATTTATTTATAAAACAGTCGTAATTGACCGATTGATCTAACGACTGTCCCTATTTTGGCAAAAAATGATAAATGTTCTAGCAGGGACGCTCCAGTGATGACGATAATAGTGACCTAGACCTTGATTGTCTAGATCTTTTGAATAATTAAAACAGTCAAAACTAGTTTTGTTTGAAATAAATTCAAAAAAATTTTCATTGATTGTATTTTAATTATAATAGAAAATCACAATTATAAAAAATAAAGAGGTTTAGCAATAAAAAACTACGGACTTTATCGTAAGCGTGACAGCACTAGTGACAACTGTCACAGAGATCATCCTATATTTTATGGACTATAGTTTAGTCGTTCTTCGCGAACATTATTCCAACCTCTCTCATAGATGGCGCTAGAAGTTAGTGGCGAGGACACGTATAACGAGCATTTCAATGTTATTAATTAGAGAGAGAGAGAGAGAAAAAAAATAATACACACACTGTGACGCAACTATGCCAACTAATTCACATTCACACTAATCCGAGTCTCATCATCATCATCATCACAGCCCACACACGTCTCACTGTTGGGCTCGGGTCTCCTCCACAATGGGAGGGACTTTGACTTACTATACCATGCTGCTCAGACATGTTGGTATAGGGATTCTTTTGTAGTTTTCCTTCTCTTGCACAGATGTTATGTGCATATTATATCCCATAGTCGTCTTTTACGAAATCCTCGAGCAAGATAGGGAGTGGTGAATTGTACTTATTCCGTCACCACACGGAATTCCGAGTCTGAACGAAACAAATTTTATTGTGCAAGAAAGGGATAGAATATGACTTCTAGTTACCTCCGAGGCTTCTAACTTTTTTAATTGTGTATATTTTTAAATCAGTATTGAATATTTTGCCTTTAAATCACATGCATTATAAAAATGGTAATAGTTCAATATTTTATAAATAGTCGAATACCCAGTTCTTCGTACTTAAATTCTCGATATACAAGAGTTTATTTCTTAGAGTCGTGTATTGTATTTTTTTAATATGATATAGATTCTCACCTGTATTCTGGCTTCAGGTAGACCGATTTTAGCCGCCAATCGCTCACGTGCGAACACATCTGGATAGTGGGTCCTTTCGAATTCTGTAGTTAAAATATATAAAATATAAAAAAAACTGTGATATTTCTCGCGTTAAGAATACCAAAATTCTTTTAATTTGAAATTTCTTTAGATTCAACCAGATTAATTAGATTTTTATCTAAAGATTTCTGATGTTTATGGGAGTATTGCACACATATATGCGAGTATTAAACTATGTTCATGGATTTTACCGCATTTGTACTTTTGATTGCCTGACGTTACGAATACTTCACAGCGTTCATGATCACGGGTGGACCAAAAATGAGTCCGCCTGTGACCATGAACACGTAAAAATAGTTTTATTTACAATAGATATTTAATCTTCTCTATAGCTACAGTCAGGCTCAAATTATTAATACCTAGATTTAGGTCCAACATTTGTGGATCACCCATAGAAATGTACTGTGTAGGACTCGAATCTGAATGTAAAGGATGTTAGTGCTCAAATTACTATGCCATCTGCAGAGTCATTTTCCTATTGACTATAGTAATCTACAAAGGTGGGCATTAACTCGTTAATCCGTTAATCGTTAATTAACGAAGTTAACAATCTGCTTAACGGATTAACTTTTAAGTTAACTTCAAAAAATGTTAACTTCAAAAATTGTTAACTTTCGTTAAATTGAACTTCCGTTAACTTTAGTCTGTTACATTAGTCGTTTCTTGACATGCTGTCATATTGTTTGTTTGAATTATGCGCCACGTCACGCTCGTTAGTTCCACGACGCCACGATTATCGGCGCCCCCTATTGCCGTGATATAACTGCGACACGGAAAGCGGCGACACCGTCCCAGTTTCTGACGCTATCAAGGATCGCTCTAGCGATAGTCGGCAGCTTCAGGTCGGTACCGATGATCGCTACGAGTTCAAGGCGCTGCTGCACACCTGCACACAACGCAGTTGAAAGGAAAATCCCCAGTGCCGCCGACCCAATCACTCCATCAGCACCGGCCGGAAAGCCTTGATAGTCCGAAGACCGTGTCGCGGCCTCTCCAACCGGACTGGCGACCATCTCGCAAAACGAGACCAAACCGCTCCCCGCCCTCCATCTGGTTATTACGTCAAAAAGCGTCGTAAAGTATTGGTGAATCTTTTGGTATCGGGACTACAGGCAGTAGTGTATCCCACGCTAGTGTGAACAGACGCATGCCAATATAATTTTAGTACATACATCTATTTGTCTCAGCCTAAAAGCAATATACGTTTTAAATGGATAACTTTTAACGATTAACTTTAACTTGCGTCAAATTTTCGCAAAAACGTTTTAACAAATTCAAATTATTTTATTATGCATAAACCCCGAAAGGGCACTTACATATTGTCAGGTTTACAATTTCCAAAAAAAATATACTACCACCGGATCGAAAAGCGACCGCTACTGAGAAGATCCGGCAAGAAACTCAGCGGGCTTGTCATTATTTTTAATTTTTTTTTCTTCTTACTAGTTATACAATTGTGTACATGTTTTGTTAGAACTAGCTCCAGTGTGATGCCCTTCAAACCGCAAGACACTTATATATATATATATATATATATAATTTAAACGATTATGGCTGGACCAGATCCCACAAGCGGCACCCGATCACGAGTTAACTACTAGAGCAGCCATCACTCCCCTCAACCACTATGGAGGGAAGGGAGAGACCCGCTCCATGCAGCTACCGCAAGTAGATCCTTATGTGAGCATGACCAGCACCACAATATGTTACAAACGCTGAAAATATAAAAATTCGTTAGGCAAAACACGCTACACTTTACAATAAAAGTTAAAAGTACATTTACAAACAGTATATTTAAAATAACAAGGAAATTGCTGAATGAGGAGCTGCTCACAACCAATCTGTATTATCATCTACATAATCCGAGATTTTATAATAAGCTTTTTTACAAAGTCTATTCTTGATGGCTTTTTTAAACTTTTTCATAGGCAGGTCTCGGATATCTTTAGGTAATCTATTGTAAAAGCGTATACATTGCCCCATGAATGATTTGTTAACTTTTTGGAGACTAGTAGTGTGTACAACTAATCTGTCCTTATTACGAGTATTCATTTCATGAATGTCACAATATCTCTTAAAGCTAGCGATATTTTTTTTGACATATAATATATTTTCGTATATATATTGTGATACGGCAGTTAGAATATTTACTTCTTTGAATTTCTCCCGAAATGAGATTCTTGGGCCTAGATTATAAATTGCACGGACAGCCCTTTTTTGGAGAAGAAAGATTCTATTAAAGTCCGCGGAGCATCCCCACAGTAATATACCGTAAGACATAAGACTATGGAAATAAGCGAAATAAACCATTCTAGCTGTTTCAGTATCTGTTAACATTCTTATTTTTTTTACTGCATAAGCCGCTGAGCTAAGCCTACTCGACAACTTTTCAATATGAGGTCCCCATTGAAGTTTAGCATCTATGGTGATACCTAAAAAAACTGTTGACTCCACAAGGTCTAGAGCCACACCATTCATTTGGACATTGGTTTCCACTTGCCTCACATTGGGAGTAGTAAATTTGATACATTTAGTTTTTTTCTCATTGAGAACCAAATTATTAGTGTTAAACCAATGAACAACGTTAGACAGTGCATTAACGATTATCGAAGTTAATATTTTTATTAACGAATTAACGGTTAACGAAGTTAACTTTTGGATTAACTGTACCCACCTCTGGTAATCTATTTGCCATTTCACAAAAGAGTTCATCAGAAAGGTGATGAATCAGCTTGCTGACTACTTTTGTTCATTTCGAAATTGGGCTATTACTAAAAACTTTTTTTATTGTTGTTGGTGGCAAACGAGCAAACAGTACACCTGATGGTAAGCGATACTGCCGCTCATGTCCCCTTTACCAGGTAGCTGCCTGCCTTAAAGAAAATGAATCGAGTTTGAATGCGTACAATGAAGTTCGATGATACTAAAGGCATGATCAAAACTCATCATATGCAGTCTCAGTAAGTTGGGCTTTTTTGCGAGAAGTCTACATATTGGGACTTGAACTCACATTTATTGTAAGCCGAAAATTGATACAGAATAGTCCAGCGTAGGGTAGATGTGTAACCAGCGTAGGATACATGTGTAACCAAATTATTACTCGCATTCTCGTCTTTAAGAGAAACGTTTTACATGCCAACTTTTTTGATAAGTTAATTTTAATTAACAGCTTACCCCTCTCTAAACTGTCTATCTGGTCGTTGGTAAAGCTGGTCCTGTTCCTCTGCAACTTGCGTTTGAGTCGAAGCCTCGCGGCGTCATCGTCGGCGCCACTGGATCCTGCATTCGAGTTGTCACCAGAACCCGTCTCGTCTGAATGTAGACCTTCCAGACCTTCTAATGGCTCCTCCGCTGTGAAAAGTTTAAAGAATTCCGGATAACACGTTTATTATTATTGGCCATCTATATTCGATTTACAATTCTTTCCTTCATTTATCGATCTATCTACGTCCGTTTTTGTAATGAGCTTCATCTGAAATGATGACGATGATTTAAATGATTATAGGGTGGACAGTGGCAGACATAGTAGAAATATACATCATCATCATCTTGCTCTTATCCCAATTACTTGGGGTCGACGCAATATGTCATCTGTTTTGACATATTGCAAAAAGTTTCGGCAATGACTTTTATGACCGGCCGCCTGCCTGACGTCAACCCTCCTTGCGAATGTAATCGTTGACCCAAATGGTACCAGATGGAGTTGGTCCGGGTCAATCTAGGGCTCTTAGTCGTCTTTTACGACACCCACGAGCAAAGCAAGGGTTGGTAGTATTCGAAGCCGCTACCACACAGCACAGTAGAAATATACATATTATAATAAAACTATTTTGATTGTGATCGTTTGTATTGGATTGTTGATTGCCTGACGATTTGAACACTTTATTTTTCATGGTCACGGTGACCATGAACGCTATAAAGCATTTATAATGTAGAATGTATAATGCTCGCGTAAACAACAGAATTCATTTTGCTAGAAGCATTTTAAATTCTAACTTAAATAAGAGTTTTATTTATTTCTATCGTTTATTACGCATTATTTAATCGACTGATTATAAAATATGTATTCCATAGTCACTGACAAGGCAAGATTGCTGATCCAGTCCCTCAACTACTTTTTACGACTCCCAAATAAAAGTAAGGGGCTCAACACCCCTTTATATTCTTCTACCGGGAAATCAAAAATTAAATACAAACGATAAAAATCAAAATACATCATCATCATCTCAGTCTATATATGTCCCACTGTTGGGCTCAGGCCTTCTACATAATAGGAGGGGAATTGGCCTACTATTCTACGCTGTCAAATGTGTTGGGTTTTGTTTCGAGTTTTCCTTCTCCTGCATAGATCAAAATACATAGTTTTATTTTAAAGCAGCAATAAACGTTAAACGGATTTGGATAAATTATTCACTTGGGCAAGTTAATTTTTACGAGGGCGAAGCTAGTTCACTAGAAGCTAGTATACTGTATTTTGCACTACTTAATAAAGTTTAAAGACACTGGTCCTATTTATCGCAGCGTTATATACAACTAGGTATACAATTTTTCTTAAACAAGCACTTTGATACAGTTATACAAAAACATTTCTTTTGTACAGTTATCGAATATAAACGTAAATCATTTTGCATGCTATCTACAACGTCTCAAAGGAATAACAAGTTTCTAAGGAGAATTCGGAATGTTGAAGCATTCGCCAAAGTTCAGAACCGCGAAATGAACACGATTACTTCGGCAAACAATACCGATATGGTGGGATTTATTCGACTTGAGATTTTAATCTCGCTTACTTCGTCGTAAATCTCCCCTTATCAGCGGACTTAGGTGAATAACATTCAATTACAAAGGGATGATTAAAAGTTTACGAACAAATAACTGATCTAATTGAATATAATTTGTATAAAAAATTTGATTTTTGTAAAGCCGTTTTACTAACGTGAATTTTACACGATAACGTTGTAAGAAAACATTAATGAAAAATTGCATGTACTTTTGTGAATTGAATTATTATATTATCACTGAATGATCATTATTTTAAATGATACATTTCTTCCTATCTTGCTCGTGGATGTCGTAAAAGATGACTAAGGTATATAATATGCATATAATATCCATTAGTCGTCTTTTACGACATCCACAGGCAAGAGGGGGTGTGGTGAATTATATTCTTACTCCGTAACCACACGGATAAAATAAGAGACAAGAGAAATGATTTATAAGACGAACTTGTAACTATTACAAACCGTACGCGATATTATTCAATAATAAATGCTGAGAAATAAATGAGAAAAAAAAATGTAAATGTTGTAAAAGACAATTAAATGTTTACAATATGCAGGTAACATCTATGCAAGATAAGGAATACTCCAAATAACTCCTATGCCAACTTGCCTGACCAGCGTGGTAGTAGGTCAGTTTTCCTCCCATTGGTGGGAGGCTCGAGCTTAGTAGGTACTGGGATGTATATGAGCCGTGAGTCACGTTGCTGACGTTTAAAATCATAAATGACCGACTCACCTGGATGGCACTAAACTCTTGCAGTTAACTCCAGTTAGGAGAATTTTCTATTCATCTATACTAATATTATAAAGAGGAAAGATTTGTTTGTTTATATTTAATAGGCTCTAAAACTACGAGACCGATTTCAAAACTTCTTTCACCAATGGAAAGCTATAATATCAGAGAGTAACATAGGCTATATTTTATTGCGGTATTCCCACGGGAGCGGGAACTACGCGAGTAAGACGGCTGAAACCGAAGCGAAGTTTTTCCTTTTATGAGCTTCCGCTGCGTAAACGGCTAAATTTTCACAAAAATCATATGTGATAGAAACGTATTATTAAAAAATATCTTCTACGTAAACAAAGTCTTAGGTTAAAGCTAGTGTTGGCCCAAAGTATTTATACCGCGCGGACGAAGTAGCGAGCAGAAGCTAGTATTAAATAATTACCTGAAATCCTTATATTGAAAAAAAAAATATATAATATTCTACACCTTGTTACATTGCTAATCATCATCATCATCAGCACAGCCCACATACGTCCCACTGTTGGGCTCGGGCCTCCTCCAGAATGGGAGGGAATTTGACCTACTATACCATGCTGCTCAGATATTTTGGTATAGGATTTCATTTCGAGTTTTCCTTCTCTTGCACAGATGTTATGTGCATATTATATCCCATAGTAGTCTTATACGACATCCTCGGGCAAGATAGGGAGTGGTGAATTGTATTCTTACTCCGTCACCACACGGAAATATTATAAATATATATTATATTGTTAATATTTTAAAACAATCTGAACATTTAAAATATTAATATCTTAACTTCATACATTCAGACTGTATGTTGACAGGTTACAAATATTTTTTTATTTATTACAAACAGATATGAAATTTATTAAATTCACAATTCGATAGTACAAAAGTTCGTAGACATCCTATGAATTATCTTTAGTCTAGATAACATAAACTATTTCAGGATAGAATAAATTATGTTCAAGTGTCAAAATCTCGCCGTTCCCGTCTACTGGGACGGTGTGGGGAGGTGATAGGGTGCGCCGGGCGGGTTGAGAAGGGTGGCCGTAACGGGCTCGCTCATGCAGAAACTGACGATAACGTGGCCCGGCCTACCACGTAACCCAACCTAGTACGATAGTGTTATCGGTAGCTTAAAAATGTATGCTCAATAATGGAGTGTCGCTTTTGACAAGGCACTCTTTAGTTTGCTACGCTTAGAGGGTCATACCTGCTGAGATAATGGTGAATAATTTAACATTTAATTTCTAGATAAAAGTTTGCTCGAATTTACATTCAATTCTTATCACTGATAATTTGTGTTTTGAGTTTTGCTTTATTCATTATCTAAATCAAATATGACTAGAAACCGAATGAGTTTATAGTTAATGAAATTTAATTCAAGAATAAGACTAAAAATACTTTAACAGATTTTTTTTTAATTTCGTAGACTAACTAAGCTGTCTACGTAGACAACGTAGCAAGTTCTACGGCGTAGTAGTAACAAATTACTATATTGTATAATGTTATTTCTGTATGGTTCCGTGTTCCGTGTGGTAAGGATGGGCATTCTTTCTGAAAAAGATCGATTCTGATTTGAATCGTCGTCCAAAGAATCGATTCACAAAAGATTCGAGGTCTAAAGAATCGGTTTCCGATTAATCGATCTTTTTTCAAATTTTCTTCCAATTTTGTATTTTTAACAGACTTAAAAAAAGAAGGTGGTTGTATGTCTTACTCTTAGGGATGAAACGATACCATCTAGGTATCGATACGTTTAATCGATACTCTATTGGTCGTTGAGTATCGGTACTCAATCAGTATCGATTGAAAAATAATGATACTTATTGGAATCGAATCGATTTTTTGAAGTATCGAGTACTACATAGAGCCTATCAAAAACGAGGTATGTTTCTGGCGGGATTGTGACGAGCTCTTTTTTTAGGAAATCTAAGAGTGATGTCTTACTTCTCTCCATTCGATACGGAACACTGGTACCGAAAAATCCTTTTTAAAGTATCGAGTACTTTTCTCCTGGCAGGATTGTGAAGAGCTAATCGATTCTTCGATTAATCGATCTCAGATCGCCATCCCTACCGTGTAGTGACTGAGTAAGAATACAATTCTACCCCCTCTTTTGCCTGTGGATATCGTAAAAGACGACTAAGGGATTAAATATACATATGCTGTGAAAGAGAAAGAAAACTTAAAATGAAAGCCTATATTAACAAGTCTAAGCAGCCTGGTATAGTAGGCCAATTTCCCTCTTATTGTGGAGGAGGTTTGAGCCCAGTAGTGCGACGTTATATGAATTGAAATGATAATGATGATATAAATAAAAAAGGGCGTGCGTACAAAGTACGCATGTCGGCAGTGAAAGCTCTTTATCCATTATGCTTTATCCTTCATCCTTTATCTCATTCTCTCGCCGGCTGAATCCCATACATTTACGTGTTCGTGTCTCTGTGGACTCGATTTTTCGTTTCATCGAGTTTGAAATCACAACGATTCTAAAGAAGTTTCACTTCAAAAATATCTCTAATTTTTTTAGGTGATAAGTATAATTCCAATGACAAGTATAAAATATATAATTTTAAATATATTTACGTGTTTATGTGACTGCACTACACTGAAACGGCTGGTCCGATCTTGATGATTTTTTTTTCTATGTGTCCAGGAATCTATGTAGAGGTGGTTTATTTTTGATATTTTAAAGTGAAACTTTTATTACATAGCCTCAAACTTTTTCGTTCATCTATTGCATGTCGCGTGACGGTTGGCCGCGGAGTAGGGGTAAAGTGAAAGGCGCTCTACAGAGCAGTTGAGGCCAATATGGCGGCGTTCGCATCAGCTGATCGTGTAGTGTATAGACTATTACTCATTTGTGCCAGTGCTCCACGCTATTTGTTTGTTTTTATCAGTGTTTAATGTAAATGTTGCTATTTTATTATAATGCGAAAAAAAGTTTCCCTGTTACCGTGGTTTCGTAAAACCATATAATCAATTTTTTATATTTGTAAATTATAGGGACTTAAATAAAATATAGGGACATGAGAGGGTAATAAGGGATATCGATGTTAGACAAAGGTTTACCCATGAAGGACATTAATTGTGGTTAGTGTTATTAAATATGGTGATATGGAGTGATAGGGCGAGATATAGGGTGATATTAGATACTATGATAGATGTCATAGATAGAGAATCAGACTCTTAATCTCATTAAATTAATCTATTTGATATGATTAAATAAAATTTCCATATAGTGACAGAGTAAGAATTTCTTCATCTTGCTCGTGGGTGTCATAAAAGACGATTAAGGGATAAAATGTGTATATAACATCTGCGAAAGAGGAAGAAACCTCGAAATAAAACCTTATACCAACTCGTCTAACTAGCGCGGTATAGTAGGTCAATTACCCTCCTATTGCGGAGGAGCCTTAAGTCCTGCGGTATATGGATGACAATAAAATAAAGGCATAAGATGTAAAATATAATTTATTGAATTAGGCGATACTTGGCGCCAATCCATTAATATTTTAAAATGGCGAATGGAAGGAAAACCAGCCACTTTTCTTATTTTGGCTTAGACATAAAGGACATTTATTCATCAGGAGAATATGTAAAAGCGTTCTTTTGAATTTACCGCATCAATGACGATTGCAAATCCGCCGGCTACACATTTAGCTTTTTTTTTTTGGGTTGGGCGCGGTCGGCGCGCTCCTCGCACCCTCCGTCCGGGGCGACAAAGGGGCGTACAGCACGCAACATCCGCAACGCACCCGAACACCACGTCGCCTTCGTCGTTGGGCCGACCACCGGAGCAGGGTTACTTGTCATCAGTGGTCGGCCCGACGGAATACCCCCTACATGGGGTACCCTCCCATCGACCGACGTCCCTCCCTCGGGGAGGACGTCGGTTACACATTTAGATGGCGAGTCATCAGTATTATGTCAGCTCACATATACAGCGTAACGCAAATACCCTCAGAAAGTTGGGCTTCCGGCTCTCTCGCTCACCGAACAAAGCGCAGTAACAAATTGCTACTACTCGGACGTCAATTTTCTGCTCAGTGTGGTACTACCCGGGACGGACCGGCCCGCGGCTGTAGAAAGATAACTGTTAACAGTGTGGTCCTACCACTAGTAATCTTATATCTCTTAATCGTCTTTTACGATACTCGTTGGTAGAATACTCGGTGATTGATTTTTTTACTTCGTCACCACGCTATCATAAAATCGCCTGCTAAATATTGCGATTATTGAGAAGGTTTAGTAGTGGACTTTATATTTTAATGGATGAATGAATTTATGATTTTTGTATAGTTCACGATTAGACTATAGTAGTAAATAATTTAATTGGGCGAGTTTATGTGGTAGGGGACATAGGTAGAGTGTTTTCATAACGCGCTCGGGGACTTCCCGACACGAGTCTGTGTATTCACGTGTATCTACAGTATAATTTGAGTTATAAAAAAATAGTTGCTATTTTAAATGTTATTGAGACATTTCCCTTTTTTTTTGTCGCTGTAAGAATATTCTCGTCATTTTGGAAAATTAGGGCAATAGAGTATGTAATTGCCCTGTTCTGATAGAATAAGAATACCATTCACCACTTTTATCTTGCCAGGGAGTATCGTAAAAACGACAAAGGGATGTAATATGAATATACCTAACATTTACACAAGAGAAGGAATGTTCGATACAAAACTCTATGACAATACGATTGACCAGCGTGGTATAGTAGGTCAACTTCCTTCCCGTAGTGGAAGAGGCGCAAGTCCAACAGTGGGACGTATATGGGATGAGATGAGATAAATCTTCATATGTTTTATAAAATTATTATGGTTAGTAATTGATAGGATTTAAAGGTATTGCATATATTTCAACTACTCATTTTTGACATATGTCTTACGTAGTCAAGTTGGAATGACTAATTCTAGTCTATAATTACATCTATTTCATGCATCTCGACAACAAATGTGGATGATGGAGATGTTAATCATATTTTCTTTTCTTGCCCTAAGTTACGTTATTCTATCTATGACTGTATCCCACTAAAAATTCCTCGTCCTATCTCCTTTAATTGCCTTCTTTCATTCCCCTCCTCTCAGCATATTTTTAAATTACTTTCTCGATTTATAAATAGGAACAATATCAAGTTGTAGTTATTTCTGTTACTAAATCCTAGTTTAACTGTTCTTGTATCTATCGTCTATTGTTTTACCTTAAATATTGTTTCAAATCTAATTTTAACGTTAAATTAATCACTCTGGTTATCATTTTTTTTGGCACTATAATCCGACTAAATATTCATTACCGCTATACTCTGCTCTGTTTACGACACTACCATAAGTCCATAACATACATTGGCGGAATTGCGCAAATTAGTCGCATTGCCATATGCCGAAGAAGCGAAGTCACAACAAATGTCAATGTTTTCGATCAATTTTTATTATTAGCGAAGGCTTTAGTTGCTAGGTTTATCTCTACATATGTTTTAGTAAATAATGCAAGATGGAAATCTTGCATTATTGTAGTGGATAATACAGTACTCCGTTGAAGAACGGATGTAACTGACATAGTCTGAAGAATTAGTATATCGAAATGGACAATGGATACGCCACATCGCTCATGGAATCGACAACCGTGGGTAAAGAAAAGTTCTTGAGTGGCAACCACGAATTGGACAACGCAGTGTAGGATGATCCCCCTTTAAAAGTCGCAGACTGCCGTTGGATGCAAGTGGCATATGATCGATCAGAGTGGAATTGCTCCTAGGAGGCCTATGTCCAATAGTCTCAGGCCTCCTCCATATTAGAAGGCAATTTAACAGTCAGACTAATTGGCATAAGGTTTTAAGTTTTCATTTCCTTAGATCGATGTAATCTGCATATTATATCCCTTAGGCTTAGAATAATAACGTATAGAAGGATAGTGTCGGTACTTAGTCGATCAAAAACATGAAGCCAAATATACTACATGCCTGCAGGCGATTACACACGTATACACGCACCCCACTATATAAATTATAAAATTAAATTTTGTTTTTATTAACGTAAATCGTCGAAATAGTTTTAAAAGTAATGTTAATACACTTTTTATGTTTTTCAAATGTGTTGTGACATCATGCACAAATCATCATAATTACCTATTTTTTTTTAAAGTTCCGTACGTACTTGCAGTACAGTGACCTTGTACACCATGGAACGGTCCGGCGTAAGCTCCATTAGGTTCTAATGTAAATGCTTCATTTTTTGTGCGAGGACTTACCTTCTATACGTTATTATTCTAAGCTCTTAGGTGTCTTTTACGAAACCCACTCACTGGTAAGTACGAGTGCAAAAGCCGGTGGTGAACTTTTTCATACTCAGTCATCGTTAGTTGTTAGGAATACAGAAAACGATGTAGGGGTACCTCTTTCTTCAATCTAAGAAAAATATTACAGCTGAGGTTGAGATGTATATTAAATTGATTAAGTAAAGTTTTTTTTAAGTTTAATTATTATTTGAATTTTTTGTTACAAAACCGAGAAGGACAATTCGAAATAAAACCCTATATCAACCTATCTGACCGGCGTGGTATAGTAGGTCAAATTCCCTCCTATTATGAAGGAGATTCGAGTCCAACAGATGGTTACAAAACATACTGTAATACTATAACTATATTTAAGTAAATTGTTAATAAAACAGTTTTCTTTCTTATTTCTTGTCATATGTCTTAGTTTTTAATGCAAGTATTTCTTTACCGATATAGGGTGTTGTATAAAAAAAAAGTTACTCATATTTTCTCGTACACCGCAACGAAAATGACACCTCGAAATACCATAGCAAAATTAATTACAGCCCTCCGAAAATATCAACACTCTTATGTCTACAAAATAGGGTTGAAATTGTCGTACTTTTATTATATAGGGTTGTAATATATGTGTATCGGGAGCCCATCTGTCAACTGTGTAACATTAATGTTTCATGAAGTCCCTCTATGTGTAGATCGGTATCAGATAATGGAGCAGACTGTATCTCTATTTACTGTCACTCAGTCTGAAATGTAACGTGTTTTAATGTCACCATGCAATATGATATTTTACGGACAGTTTGTATTCAGAATTTCTCTATCGTATCGTGACTGAACTTCCGTGTGGTGCCGGATTAAGGATACAATTCATCACTCCCTATCTTGCCCGTGGATGTCGTAAAAGACGACTAAGGGATATAAAATGCACATAACATCTGAGCAAGAGAAGGAAAACTCGAAATAAAACCCTATGCCAACATGTCTTACCAGCACGGTGTAGTAGGTTAAATTGCCTCCCATTGTGGGGCGAAGCGAGGGCGGGTTGATAGTAATATAATAAAACGAAGACTGAGGCTAAACTCATTCATTCTCATTTCGGCTCATATACATCCCACTGTTGGTCTCGAGCTCCATAGTAGGAGAGAAATGGACCTACTATACTACGCAGGTCAGACGTGTTGGTATACGGTTTTGTTTCGAGTTTTTCTTCTCCTGCATAGATGTTATATGCATATATCATCCCTTAGTCGTCTTTTATGACACCCAAGGGCAATAGAGGGGGGTGGTGACTACTCCCTCTCTTTTTATACAAACTAATTGTATAAAACGAATACAATTAGTTTTGTCTCAAAGTTTGTCTACCGTAGAATAAAATTCGCTACCTCCTATCTTACTCAGAATTTGTCTCCCCTGTGGTGACAGAGTAAGAATACAATTCGTGATCCCCTTTCCTGAACGTGGGTATCGTATACAACTAAGGGATATGATATGCGTATAACGTCTATGCATCAACTGAAGAAAAACTCGAAATGAAAACCTATGTCAATTTGTCGGCCCAGTGTAGAACGTCAAATTCCTTCCAACAATGGAGGACGTAGGAGTCCAACAGTAGGACTAAATGGACCGAGATGAAGATGATGATTTATCTATAAGATCTATGGTTGGACGACATTGTTGATCCAGGGGCATAATTATCCCAACGACGAAGGCGACGTGGTTTTCGAGTGGGTTGCGATAGTTGCGTGCTTAAGCCCCTCTGTCGCCCCGGACGGACGCCCCTCTGCCGACCGCAGCCCACCCACAAAAAAAGAAAAAAAAGGGGCATAATTATAGGACGGCCAATTATGAGGACGGTGTAAGAATACAATTCATCACTCCCTCGGTGGTGAATTGTAGTCTTCCTCCGTCACCACAAGGAAAAAAAAATCTTTATTTAATTATTTTTATTAGCTACGATTAATATACACAAAAAAGGATTCGAGCGTAATAAAGTTATTTTTCTATCCCTTAAGAATAATATAATTAGAAGAGAACGAAATGCAAATGAGAAGTGCTTTGCAGACTAAGTGTGATAGCTTTAGTTTTGTAGATTTGGAACAGAAAATGATGCGTAGTGGGATACATCTTATATCCCTATAACAACAAATAATTAATATAAAAAAAATAAAGATACTCCATATAAGTTTTGTACTCTTGATAACGTGTGTAAAAAATTTTATGATAAGAAATAATGAACAATTATATGCATAACGAATCACCAAAGTAGTATTCGCATTTATAATATTAAAATGATACTCAAACAGGTGCACGGCTTTATTCTATAAGCAATTGATAGAAATGAAACTTTTTATTCGGGTAACTTAAGAGAATCTTCTCGTCCAACATACCGCAGTGTCTGAAAATACAGGTCTACGACCAGTGTGTGTGTTACCAGTGATGACTTACGGCACGGAAACGTGGTCCCTGTGCCTGTAGGCCTCATAACAAGGCTCAAATTCGCTCAGCGTGCTATGGAGCGGGCTATGCTCGGGATTTCTCTGCGAGTTAGAATCCGAAATACGGAAATCTGCAGAAAAACAGGTGTAACCGACATAGCACGAAGAATTAGCACACTGAAGTGGCAATGGGCAGGCCACATCGCTCGACGAACCGAAAACCGCTGGGGATGAAAGGTTCTCGAGTGGCTACCATATATCGGACGACGCAGTGTAGGACGCCCCCCTACTAGGTGGACCGACGACCTAGTAAAAGATGCTGGGCGTCGTTGGATGCAGGCGGCACAGGACCGCATATTGTAGCGTAACATGAGGGAGGCCTACGTCCAGCAGTGGACAGCGATAGGCTGAAATGATGATGATGATGACGGGTGATCGGACCGGGGATTTAGTCCGGCACCCGCAGAGAGGCTAGCCTCGTGACGGCGATCGGCATCCCCTTCCCGGGACGTCGATGGGAGACGTTACTCCCTCGTGGTATTCCGTCGGGCCGACCACTGAAGTCAAAGAACTCTGCACCGGTGGTCGACCCAACGACGAAGGCGACGTGCTATAGGGGGGTTACGGCGGAATACTTCGAAGAGTACCCTCTCTCATCGACATCCCCCGGGGATACCGGCTGCCGTCGGCGTCGCGAGGCTAACCTCTCCACGGATGCCACACTAAAACCCGGTCCGGTCACCCGCTTGAAAAGTTGCTATAGATGAAATTGGCTAAGAAATTAATATTAACGATACATTAGTCTGCTGTGTGGTAGCGGCTTCGAATACTACCAACCCTTGCTTTGCTCGTGGGTGTCGTAAAAGACGACTAAGAGCCCTAGATTGACCCGGACCAACTCCATCTGGTACTATTTGGGTCAATGATTACATTCCCAAGGAGGGTTGACGTCAGGCAGGCGGCCGGTCATAAAAGTCATTACCGAAACTTTTTGCAATATGTCAAAACAAATGACATATTGCGTCGACCCCAAGTAATTGGGATAAGAGCAAGATAATGATGATGATGATTAACGATACATTATCCCGAGACAACAGGCATACAGAATGCAAAGATAATACATCATCTAATTAGTGAAAGATTTTTTTTAGTATGTATTCGTATTTACAAAATTCGAATAAGTATAGAGAGAGTAGAGAATCTTCAAAAATATACAATAAGTTGGCTACCCTATTTCTCAGTGACGGGCAAGATGGCGGATCGAGCCATAAACAAAACGGGCGCGGTGTTGCCTTATCGCAAAAATGTCGTTGTCTATGACGTGTATTTCATTCGCGATTCCCCCGGGCCTGGGAGGTGTTTTGTCTCTTACCCGATATCTACTATTGTGAATGCTCATTCGCGTGATAGCCTTTTTTCGATTACTCGTCATTCGATTCATACGTAATAGATGTTTGTATTTCTATTGGTTAGTATATTACTTTATAATCCGGAATATATTTATCAGTTATCATAACAGAGTTTAATGTGAACATATTCAATCTTTTACCGTCCATTGCTAGAAGATCTACTAGAAGTCCTGGGTCGCTTGCGGGATCTGGTCCATCTATAATTGTTTGAATTATTTAATATATGAATTATATTATGTATCTTGTAGTTCGAAAGGCATCACTGGAGCTAGTACTTACAAGAATGCTGTATGCTATTTTATGTTTAGTAAGTGGTAGTTTATTGGATTAAAATTGATTGTGTTAAAATTAACATCATATATTTGCCCTCTCGGGGTTTATTCATAATAAATGATTTGATGTGATCTCTCCTACAAATAAAGATTTAGTGTCAATGGTCAACGCCAAGCTACCATTTTTCCTAGGATAGAACTGCAGGCAATTCTTTCGTGAGAACTTTAGCCGATTTTTAAACCTGCCATGTACAAGTAAGGGTTCGCGACAATTGTATTCGTATTCTTCTACTTATAAGTCACCAGGTAACTCCAATTTTTTACTTCAGTATTTAAGAAGAAGTTAAGAAGAATTATAATTAGTTCAAAATTATTAAATTTGATTAAAATCGCGTATACAATTTTTAAGTATTTTTCTATTCATGCTCTCAATAAGTAATATTTTAGATTATTTCCATTCGTGTTCTCAATTAATTTATATACCTACTTAAAACATTAGTTTCAATATTTTGATAGTTTCTTCATAAATAAAGTTCATCAATTTCAGCCACAATTAAATATCTAGATGTCTTCTTTGGAAATTAATTGAGTGGAGGCTTTATTTTAAAAATGATTAGTACATTTGCAATCTATACTTAGATTTATGGACCTAAAAATCTATACTTAGATCTATAGATCTAAGTATAGATTATTAGATAGATCTATAGATCTAAGTATAGATTTATTAGATTTATTTTTTATTTGGTTTCAAGATTTAGTTGAATTTAATTTTCTACTGGTATTTAGGGTTACAAATGAGGCTTATGAATAATGGGCTTAGGATATAATAAAAACTTCTAAAATAGTTCTGTAGTGTAGTATAGTAATATATTTCGTAAAGCGAATATAAAAGCAAAATATTTCACAATGAAACTCACAATTAAATTTAAAAGCATATAATATTTACGGTGCATCATGAATGAATAACGATGTATTGCGAGTCTAGTCACGCGTCGGCCATTTTGTGTGAAAACGGCGGGAAAAGGCCGTGCGACGCTCCGGCGCGCACAGGTGGGCATCGATATCTGCACGAACGACTTATTTGAATCATTTTCATTTTAATTTTTAAACGGCACCTTTATGTATATATTATTTAGTTATTACTATTACGATATTAACGAAATATATTTATCTATATTTTGCCGTATCATAGAGCATATCATCATTTAAACTATTCAACCTTAATAACTATATACACAACAAAAATCCTTTTATCATATCACAATAATTATCATCATGTCCGCTTATGTAGGTACGTCCAACTGCTCAGGTTGAGCCTCCTCCACGATAGGAGGCTAAATTATCCTACTATACCATGCCGGTCAGACATGTTGATACAGTAGAAACTCGATTAACCGGACTAATTGTTGTCGGTAGGCATTCGGATAATCGAAAATCCGGATAATCGAATGTATGACAAACCTCTTTTGGTTTTGTGCATATGTAGTATGTATATAACTTTATGCGTTTATTAAAAGGTGAATACATATCCTGCAGGGCATCTCAGAGCGGCGTAAAAATGACTAACTAAAACCATAATGAAACGCGTAGTCCCACGAGGTCCGGGCGGGACATTTCATTTCAGACTTATTCATGCTTGCATAAATTCGATTTGTAGGTACCATAAGGTCGCGGTTGGTAGTCCGGATAATCGCGAATCCATAACCGAAGCCGCGAACTGCGGGCCGGATAATCGAGTTTCTACCGTATAGAATTTTATTTGGAGTTTTGCAAGATGTCATAAGTATATTTAATCTCGTATGCGTCTTTTACGCCACCGACGGCCTATTGAGGGTGGTGAATTGTATTCTTATACGCTGTAATCACACACAAATTTTGAATAATTTTCTAAAGCTGATTATAATCTGATTAAAAAAGACAGATACCTAATTAAAATGACACGATTACTAAATTTAAGAAGAAATTTGTTTTCCGTGTGGTGACGGAGTAAGAATACATTTAACCACTCTATATTTTGCCCTCTGTTTTCATATAAGCCCTAAGCTTATACCAACCTGTATGACCAGCGTGGTATAGTAGGTCAATTTCACTTCTATCGAGGAGGAAACTCGAGCCCAGCAGTGCAATATATTATACTAGCAGCGCCTGCTGGTTTACCAGCATAGTTCCCCTTCACGTGGAAATATCGAGATAAATTGATTGTTGTGAAGTTTCATCAAAATCCATTCGGTAGTTTTTGCGCGAAAGAGTAACGAACGTCTTCACATACTCACAAAATTTCGGGTTTATAATATTAGTAGGATACATAATTTTTTTCTTTCCTATTAAACTAATTAAAAAATATTTATGTAAACTGTCGTTGTATAACTAATATTAAATCATAAGATGTACATTTAACTCTTAATTGCGTCCCTATCCCTCTGTTATATAGTATATGTAAGCAATTAAATTTTTAAGTATCTCATGTAAGCGAAACCTCTAAAATTCTTATTGATACAAAAAATAAAATTGAAGTGTTTATTTGTAATGTCAAACCAGTTTTTTTTTATGGGTGGGCTATGGTAAGCGCACACGCGGTCCATTTCGTCCGGGGCGACGAAAGGACGGCGCGCGGGCCCATAACCCACCCGTACCCACGTCGTCTCGTTGTTGGGCCGACCACCGGAGCAGGGTGACTTGTCGTCAGTGGTCGGCCCGACGGAATATGTCAAACCAGTAAAGGTTTTTTCAACATACAGTTATTTGCACGATACCTCTGCTTAAAAACCAGTTTACACATTTCTGTCTGTCTGTTTATTCCTAATCTTGGTAATCTTGAAAATGACTAGACCGATTTTAAAAATATTTTACTACCAGTAAACTGTCTATATAAGAAGTAACTTAGGCTATTTTCTTCTCAGAAAGGCCATACATTTTTTTTGCCCGGTCCAGGAATGGCGCTCAAGGCCTCATAATATTATAAGAGACTAGTTGACCCAACAATCCCTGTTCTGTTCAAATCTAAAAAAATAGTAAAAGGAATTCTCTTTAAAATTGATCGCAGCGCCATCTACCGGGTCCAACTAGAAATCTAAACCATTCTCGAATCGCCTTGAACGTGCACAAAAAATTTCATCAACATCGGACCAGCCGTTTAGGAGGTGTTCAGTGACATACACACGTACACAAGAAATATAGATATAAAGATATTGGAGATTTAAAAAATCAATCAAATCGTAGGTAATTGACAGTTTTTTTCTATTGGGAAATAATGACTATAGGTTTGAAAGTTTATTGAAAGAACTTTAAGAAGTACGTAGCAAATTCATTACAGAACATTTAAAACGTTAGTCTCTGAAGTTTTCTTCTTTTTTAAATACATGTACCTACCAATTAAAGGTCAGTGAACACAATGGATTCGCAAAAGCGTGTCGCATGAAATTATTAAGGCTCTTCCTTATGTCCTAATTAAGGACTGTTTTTGATTAATGGTTAAGTTAGTAGTAGCCTTTAAAAATAATATTGTAACATTAGAATAATAACGTATAGAAGGTAAGTGCGCGCACAAAAAATGAAGAATTTAAATTAGAGCTTATCGTAGTTTACGTCGAAACCGTTTCGTAGTGTACAAGGTCACTGTACTGCAAGTACGTACGTCACTCTTAAAAAATCCTATTAACTACCTAACCTAACTAGCAACCCGCCCTTGCTTCGCTTCGGTTTCAGTCGCTTTACCCACGTAATACATTCCCGTGGGAATACCGGGATAAAATATAGCCTATGTTACTCCCTGATATTATAGCTTTCCATTGGTGAAAGAATTTTTGAAATCGGTTCGGTGGTTTATGCGTGAAAGCGTAACAAACAAACAAATAAACAAACAAACAAACTTACTTTCGCATTTATAATATTAGTAAGGATGGTACGGAACACTTCGTGCACGACTCCGACTCACACTTAGCCGGTTTTTATTCCTTTCTTTGTATAGATAGTATCTGTTTATGAAATTCTTTAATCGTCTTTCACAATAGCCATGGGAAAGAAAGGGGACGTTGAATTGTATGCTTACTTTGTCATCATTTAGGCTCATATATATCCCACTGCTGGGCTCGAGCCTCCTCCATAATAAGAGGGAAATTGACCTACTACAATCACGCTAGTCAGACGAGGTTTTGTTTTGTATTTTCCATCTCTTGGTTTTATTTCGACTTTTCTTTCTCTTGCACAGATGTCACATGCATATTTAATCCCTTAGTCGTATTTTACGACACTCACGGGCATGAGAGGGGGTAGTGAATCGTATTCTTACTCCGTCGAAGATTAGATTAAAACAGTAATTTAGATTTTCCACGGATTATTGTTTCTTATTTCTTTCCCTATGGGAATCAAACTTACGTCATGCGGTATATGAGGTTGTTATTTAAACCGCTAAGCTATACGTTTAGTTATATTTATGTTACGTTATGTGATACGTCACAGAAACAATAATTATATGTTGTTTGTATCGTGGGTGGGGGCGTGGGCTGGCCCGGTTACGCCTTATAGAGAGCGCTAACGCCCTCCAGTGACGATATTTTTTTGTTTCTATAAGGTTTGTTTAATAACGTTGTGGTTAACTCGTGAACGAGTGCCGCCTGCGAACTGGTACAACCATTGTTTTGCTGTTTAAGAATTATACTTATATAGTGGTTCGAAAGATATTATAATGGACTTAATATTTTTTTTATTGCAAGCAGTGGCAAACGAGCAAACAGTACAGCTGATGGTAAGTGTTGCTGCCGCTCATGGACCTTTATAAGGTCGCTGCTTACCGCGAAGAAAGTGAAGGGAGTGTGAATGCGTGCATTGAGGCTCGGAGGCACTGCCAAAACCTTCCACACGCGAAAACCCTCAGAAACTTGGGCTGCCGGCTCTCTTGCTCACCGAACGAAGTGCAGTACAAATTGCTACTACTCGGACGTCAATTTTCTGCAAGAGTGTGGTACTACCCCGGACGGACCGGCCCAGGGCTGTAGACAGATAACTGTCGACAGTGTGGTCCTACTACTATTTACAAAAAAATGCAGGGTTCAGTGATCTATATATATGCTATATATTTTCCGTATGGTGACGGAGTAAGAATACTATTCACCACACCCTCTCTTAGCCGTGGGTGTCATAAAAGACGACTAAGGGATATAATATGCATATAATGTCTATGCAACAGAAAGGAAACTCGAAACAAAACCCTATATTAAGACGTTTGACTAGCGTGGAATAGTAGGTCAATTCCCTCCCATAATGGAGGAGGTCTGAGCCCAACAATGGGACGCATATGATGAATATGATGCTGAAATGACGAAAGTTGACATAGCGATCGATTGCAAGGAATTACAGTACGTTTTTTTTTTAATTTTGTATAGAAAAACGCCTGTTGGGTTAGCGTAGATTTATATTAAAATAAAATAACCAACCTCTTGCGGGATCGTCTCAGTGGCAATAGTGTTTTAACCTGGTGTTAGTTTATTGGATTAATTTGAAGTAAAATTATCTTGTGAAGACGGAGTAAGAATACATTTACTACATTCTTGCCCGTGGTTATCGTAAAGGACGACAAAGAAATATAATTTTTTTTGGCGTGGGTTACAGTGGGCGCGTTCCTCGCACCACTCCGTCTGGGGCGACAGAGGGGCGTAAGCACGCAACTCCCGTAACCCACCCACGATGCACGTCGCCTTCGTCGTTGGGCCGACCACCGAAGCAGGGTTACTTGTCATCAGTGGTCGGCCCGACGGAATACCCCCTACTTGGGGTACCCTCCCATCGACCAACGTCCCCCCCTCGGGGAGGACGTCGGTCTTTCCTCACGCGGTCGGCCTCTCGGCGGGTGATGGACTAATTCCCCGGTCATGTCACCCGCAAAGAAATATCATATGCAGATAATACCTATGTAAGAGACGGATTATCCATGTGGTGACGGAGTAACAATACAATTCACCACTCCCTATCTTGCCCGTGGATGTCGTAAAAAACGACTAGGGGATATAATATGCATGTAAGATCTTTGCCAAAGAAGGAAAACTCAGCATAAAACCCTATACCTACATGTCTGACCAGCATGGTATAACAGGTCAATTCATACAATTGGGGAGGAGGCTCGAGCCCAGTAGTGGAACGTATATGAACTAAGACAACGAGATGAAGAGATGGAGACCTCGATATATAACCCTATACCAACCCATCTAATCAGCGTGGTAGGCCCATTTTCCTCCTAATATAGAGGAGGTTTAAGTCCAGCAGTGGGACGTAATTGAGCTGAGATCATGATGACGATGGGATAAAATGTTAATAGTGACAATTATGTATTAATCAAGATATAATCATGTAAAAGGAAAATGCATTCCTTCATTTAGTTAAACATATTGTTTTTGTTCTGAGGGCATTAGGTCTTTTTGCATGCCGCTTGACGGTCAAATATGTTGATACAATGAATACTTGTAACAATTAATATTTTATACCCATATTTTGCAAAATAAACGATTTGATTTGTAAATACCTTTAAGAGGTTTATGGATATTAAAAAATATACCTACTGTAAATCTTTATTTTATACTATAGATACGTTTTGGTAATGATATTTTCAAAGACCTTCATTAATTACTTATACTTTATAGCGTAGAAATACGCTATAAAGTAAGTAATTAATTGGTAAGTATCTTCAGTTAAGATGTGTGTGATCTCCAGTCAGAGTGGCAATCTATGCCACTCTGACTGGAGATCTAACTATTCTCCGATGAGGCACTTTTTGTGCAGTACAGAAATTAATGTTCCAGGTATCGTTGTTACTTCAAACCCATTTTTTTTGGTCAGGCTATTTCTTGTTGCATCTCGTCCAAGTTGTCTGAGGTGGCGGAAGGGTTGGCGTGCATTCCCCAAAACCTGAAATTTGAGTAGACCACTGGTACCGTTTTCATTTTGGTAGCCATCTGGAATTGCAAGCCTTGTGTATTTTGTGAATTGCGATGGTATAAGTATTTCATCGGGAAACTTAAGGGGATCTTCTCGTCCAACATACCTGAGTGTCTGAAAACACAGGTCTACGACCAGTGTGTGTTACCAGTAATGACTTACGGCACGGAAACGTGGTCCCTAAATGTAGGCCTCATAACAAGGCTCAAAGTCGCTCAGCGTACTATGGAGCGGGCTATGCTCGGGATTTCTCTGCGAGATAGAATCCGGAAGATAGAAATTGGCAGAAGAACGGATGTAACCGACATAGCACGTAGAATTAGCACGCTGAAGTAGCAATGGGCAGGCCACATCGCTCAACGAACCGACAGCCGCTGGGGAAGAAAGGTTCTCGAGCGGCGACTACGTATCGGACGACGCAGTGTAGGACGCCCTCCCACCAGGTGGACTGATGACCTGGTGAAAGTTGCTGGGCGTCGTTGGATGCAGGCGGAACAGGACCGCACTTTGTGGTGTAACATGAGGGAGGCCTTCGTTCAGCAGTGGACGGCGATAGGCTGAAATGATGATGATGATGAAGTATTTCATCTCGTGTTTTGAAAAAATGTTCCCTTTCCTTCATTAAAGTTCAAGAAAGAGTAACTTCGGGCTGTAACTAAGGATAGATAAGAATAAATATCCTACGTAATATTGGCAGATCTTAACGTCTATAACTATCCTGTATCGTAATTTTATGCTACTATTCGTAACCAAAAATGTGTTGTCATCTTTTAATTTATCACATCACCCATCTATCAATTTGAGCAAATATAACATTATCCTTCTTACATGGCAAAGCTCCCACAGCGGACGTCGATAAACTTAAATGGATGAATAACTGATTACCAAAACTAAACAAAAAAGAAAAAAGCTAATTATGAATTAAAAAAATAAAATTCGAAAAAGAATCATAATTATTCTGTATATTTTTAATACTCTATATTTAAACGTATAAAGGAAATAAAAGAAGCAATTAAAACTCAAGTCTGTTAATGAATACGTACGTCACAAAATCCTTTAAACTCCATATACAGATTAAAACCAATTGCTTAACCAAGCGCGCGATCCTAAAACAGCCTATACACAGCCATGTAGGTACGTATATGAGACATTGGGTAGTTGTAAATTAACATGTATAATTGCGTACAAAGCTAGGGCGGCCCTTTAGCAACGTTTTCATGTTTTATAATCCTGTTTCATGCGTTATTGGTTTGCGTTACGTATGATGCGTTCACAAGAACAGTGTGCGGGCTCAAAGGAACCTTTGAAATGATGTTTTTGGAATGTCGTAAATACAGATGTTGTAATTGATTCTTGAAATATATATTTTAATTTCGATATATTTAACAATTTACCTCCTTCTATCTTGCTTGTGGGTATTGTAAAAGACGAGTAAAGGATATGATATTTGGCCTTTAGTATCACCGAACCTCATTGCACGCATTCACGCTCCCTTCATTTTCTTCACGGTAGACAACGGCCTTACAAAGAGTTCATCAGCGGCAGCAACTCCTGCCATCAGGAGTACTGTTTGCTCGTTTGCCACCGTTTGCAATACAAAAAATCATATACATTTAAAATCTATTCTAGAAAAGGAATACTGGAAATAAAACCCTATACCCATTTGACCAGCGTGGTCATTTTCCTTCCTATTCTGATAGAGGCCCGAGTTGGGCAGTGGGTCATACATAAACGGAAATAAATGAATGAATTAGATTTTTATGCCTTTATCTTCAAAGTGTCCTTGTCTTCGGTGTGATGGCAGCTAAGAAAAGTATTAACACCACTGACATTGCTGGTGGATCTCTACTGTAACAGCTACTTATAATCTTTATATATAATTTTTTTGTGTACGGGTGATGTTCAAGGGGATTCGAGAATGGTTTAGATTCACAATTGGAGCCGGTAGGTGACGCTTATTTGATCAGAACAACGTCTTTTGGGTCAGCTCTATTTCGATGGATTTGCGAATGGCTTAGATTAGTTATTGGAACCGGTAGGTGGCACTGCGATAAATTTCAAGGAGAATTCCATTTACTATTTTTTTAGATTTGAACAGAACAACGTCTGTTGGGTCAGCTATCTTTATATATAATCTTCTTGTGTATTGAACTCCTCCTAAACGGCTGGACCGATATCGACGAAATTTTTTGTGTGTGTTCAAGGGGATTCGAGAATGGTTTCGATTCACAATTGGACCCGGTAGGTAGGTGCTGTCAATTTCAAGGAGAATTTCTTTTATTTTATTTGAACAGAACAACGTCAGTTAATTTTATATAAAAAGTAATTTAAAAAAATATAACGTGCCTGAGCGTCTTGCTGCATCTTTCACGTTCGGTGGTATATTATTGGATGAAATTAACATAAAATACAAATTTGACAATATACCTACAAGTAAGTGCCCACGCAGACTTTATAAATAATAAATTATGTATTTGCATTTGAATACAATTTTCGTTCATATTCCGTGCTTTTCGAATAGGTGTTTACACACTGTTGAGTTTTGAAGCATAGAATATCAAATTCTTAATCATCAAAAAGTTCTAAACACTCATTTGTAAACGGTTTTATTTTATATGTAATACAAAAACAATATGATTTAAAATCTTGTCATATATATAAATACTAACAACCCGCCCTCGCTTTGCTTCGGTTTCAGTCGCTTTACCCGAGTAGTTCTCGTAGGAATACCGGGTTAAATATAGCCTAAATAACTCCCTGATATTACAACTTTCAATCAGTGAAAGATTTTTTGAAATCGGTTCAGTGGTTTAATTGTGAAAGCGTAACAAACAAACAAACTTACTTTCGCATTTATAATATTAGAAAGGGTGACACACTTATCGTGCGTGCACATTATACGGAAGGGTTGGTAAATGAACGTGTATTTAATTGCTATTTTGTGGGAGTGGAACGGTTGGTCGGCGCTTTCATCCTGTTCCGGAATAAAGCGTTAAGCGTTAGCATTACCGTATGTTTGTTGTTAATATATAGTACAGAGACAATACAGACTGTAAAAAGTAATAGTGTAAAAGATCTTTTTAACAATTTGCCAATACCGAGGAACATAATTATGATGAGTTAGTTAAAAGATTTCGTATTCGGGTAGGGAAAAAATTTACTATGGATGTGAATGTGCGAATTGATTATCACTAAATTGTGTTAACGAGTCAAGAAATGTTACTACGGTAGGACTTATAAAAATCAGCTACGGGATCTAAAGAAGAATGTATACTTTTTTGGCAAATCGAAACCTCTTTATAGTCGCTAATTTACCTGCTAAGCATGGCGAACATGTCAACCATTATTATCATTGGCTCAGGGCATATAAGTCCCATTGTTGGGCTCGAGCCTCCTCCACAATGGGAGGGCAATTAATCTACTAGGTAGGTATATCAAGCAACTCAGACAGGTTGGTATAGGGCTTTATTTTGAGTTTCCTACTCTGGCATAGTTGTTATAATATATTCCTTAGCCGTCTTTTACAATAGTCACGGGCAAGATAGAACGAGGCGAATTGTATTCTTAGGTACTATGTCACTATGAAAATGGTGATTTACATCATTTACGTCCCACTGCAAGGTTGGTCAGACTGCATGGTATAGGGTTTTTTTTCAAGGTTCGCTTCTCTTGGCTAGATGTTATATCCTTTAGTCGTCTTATACGATATCCATGGGCATGATAGGGAGTGGTGAATTGTATTCTTACTCCGTCACCACACGGAGGTTAATGGTAATAGTTTATTTTAACTAAGCTTTTTTAATTAAATATGTGTCCCCTTGTGAGTGAGATTTTTCTTTTTTTTTTAATAGCGGTTGATAATTGATGCTGTGAGGATTGTGTTTAAAGAAAAGCAATCACATGGATTAAATTTTATTTAAACTGACGTCTTAAGGTTCGTGTGGTGACTGAGTAAGAATACAATTCATCACTCCCTTTCTTGCCCGTGAGTGTTGTAGATGACGACCAAGGGATTATAATTATTATAATAATACGCAGATGACATATATATGTCATCTGCGTATTATTATAATAATTGCATATGCAAGAGAAGGAAAACTCGATATAAAATCCTATACAAACTTGTCTGACCAGCATGGTATAGTAGGTCAATTTCACTCCTATTGTGGAGGGGGATCGAGCCTAGCAGTGGGACATATATGAGCTGCGATAATGATGAACGTTTTATGTGAAAGTTTATACAAATACGCTTAGTTAACCATAATATTAGAAGCACAATTCTTGTTGTTCAGCCTCGATACTTGTCAACATTGAACTTGGACTTTCTTCACAATAGGAAAGAAATTAGTATCCATACTGCTTAAATAAATTAGTATTTCCGTGTGGTGACGGAGTAAGAATACAATTCACCACTCCTGGTCTTGCCCGTGGATATCGTAAAAGACGACTATGGGATATAATATGCATAAAACATCTATGCAAAAGAAGGTAAACTCTAAATAAAACCCTATACCAACCTGTCCGACGAGCATGGTAAAGTAAAGGTGCTTACCGGACATGGGGTCTTCGGTAAGTACCTGCACAAAATTGGAAGAGAAGAGGCCCCAGGATGCCATGAGTGTGGCGCGCTAATCGACGATGCGCGCCACAAACTAGAAGTATGCCCCGCCTGGGGGCCTCAGCGCCACGTCCTGTCAATGGACATGGGAACCGCGGACCTGTCGTTGTGGATCATCATCTCGAAGATGCTCGGCAGCGACAGCTGTTGGTCGTCGATGGTCTCCTTCTGTGAGACTGTCATTAGGAGGCCGCGGAGCGGGCACGCGAGGCACTTGCATCCGCAGACTCGCTCCGCCAGCGGCGACCAGGGAGGAGGAGACGCCATTATGCGCTCCTCCTCCCACCGCCCTGAATGATGACAGGACGTGGCCAGACGGCCAAGCGTTGGGGTGTCGAGGATAGAATGTCATCAGACGATCTCTCCGGCACCTCGTAAAAGCGTGGAGGGGGCCGCTGTGGTTTTAGTGGGTATTTCGGTCACTTCTGTGGTCGGCGAGTCCCACACACACTCCCCTGTCTGTAACCGGCGGGGGATAGTGCGTAAATGCATTCCCACAGCGTGAAAAAAAAATCATGGTAAAGTAAGGTCAATTTTCCTTCTATTGTGTAGGTGGCTCGAGCCTAACAGTAAGACGTATTTGAGCTGATATGAAATTAGTATTAGATTTAGTTATAAATTTTCATTCGTTTCAGTGCTATGCACTAATATTCTCTCGTACTGGGTGGGAGCGATTACAGTATCATCGCATTAACCCTTACTTTGCTCGTAGGTGTCGTAAAAGACGACTAAGAGTTTACCAGGGCTCAATTCATGCTGTCTATTCAACAATTACAATCCCTAGGAGGGTTGACGTTAGACAGGCGGTCGGTCAGAAAACTGTGGCTAATAACTTTTGCAATATAAAAACAAGAATAGCACATATTAAGTCGATACCCAACGATTAGGAGAGCGAGTGATGATGATGATTTTTTTAATCGTCTTTTAAGCATTCAATATTTAGGGAAAGATTTTCCTATGACGCGATAAAACCCCTTTGTTTTGGGTGTGCTATGGTCAGCACATCTGCCGTCCGTTCCATACAGGCGACGAAAAGGCGGGGGCGCCGTCCCATAGCCCACCTTTGCTATTGAACCTGCCACTGGTATCAAGTTCTTTTTCGTCCGTAGCATGATAAAATCCGTAAAGATAGTTTCATTTCATTGGATAATATTTACGTAAACGATATGAATCATGACAAATTCATCATCATCATCGCAGCCCACATACGTCCCACTGTTGGGCTCGGACTTATTTCATAATGGAAGGACATTTGACCTCCTATACCACGGTAGTTAGATACGTTGGCATAGGGTTTCATTTCGAGTATTTCCTCTCTTGCACATATCTAATGTACATGTTAGATCTGTGTTTACTCCATCACCATAGGGAAAAGCGTGGTACATTTTCCATTATTTAGAGAAAACCTGTGCCTGTTGTGTGCTGGTTGTGGGTGTGCGTGCTTACGCCCCTCTGTCGCCCTGGACGAAGTGGTGCGAGGAGCGCGCGAACCGCAACCCACCCCAATAAAAAAAAATGGAATATTATAATTGTATAAGAAAGGTCCGTACTATTTAAGCATATTAGACATAATCTGGAATTACTAAGGTTCTTGGTTAAAAGATAACAGATTCATTCATTCAATCATGACAGATTTTAATTTATTTATTGGGTAGCAAAATACCATTGCTTTCGTACATCCCTTCGAATTACAGAATACAATCCGTCACAAAATATTAAACGGACATTCATCCAGAATAATCCATACATGGGGATTCAAATCGTATCAAAACATAATACATAGTAAAACGTATGTACCAATATACATAGTACACAGTTCATATGCGGCGGCGGTATGTCGGCATGTTCAAAGCGAGTCGGCGCGGCCTCAAAACCCTTTGAACTCCCATACCTACAGGCTACATACATAGCATATATCAGGCCCTTTCTATTTTAGTACGTCTTAGGGCTAAAATATCTGTGTTTAGCTGGTATTTACATTCATTTGAGAGATGAAATGTTGTAGTTATGAGATAGGGTTGAGGTATTGAGGGATTCTTGTAGGTATGCTATGTAAAGGCTCCTTGGATAGTTTCACGATAAATATGTTAATTTGTAAGACTCTGACTAAAGTAGATAGCACAGATAACGTAGTCTACACTAATATTATAAAGAGGAAAATTTTGTATTTTTGTTTGTAATGAATTAACTCAAAAACTACCGTGTCGATTTCAAAAATTCTTTTATTATTGGAAAGCTACATTCATTTTGAGTAGCATAGGCATATTTTAGCCCGGTATTCCCACGGGAATTGGAACTATGCAGCTAAGGCGACTGAAACTGAAGCGAAGCGAGTGCGGGTTGCTAGTGGCTAATATAACGTCATGCCATGTAAAGTGTTATGTTTTTATAAGAAAGTCCAATTGTGAATCTAAATCATTCTCTATAAAGACCCGGTAGGTGGCGCTACTGTCAATTTCCTAGAGAATTCCTTTTATTTAATTTAAATAGAACATCGTCTGTTGGATCAGCTGGTATATACCTATATAAAGATATCGCATATAATGAAATCCATAAAAATTGATTTTGGTGTCATACGTGTAATACCCGCTAATCAAAAATCTTAATGTATGCCGGGATTTTGTTAAAAAAAGTAAAAGCAAAAATTCTAGAGCAAAATGTCGGCAAAGTGCTCCGCCTTCCCTGGCCTTCGCTTTCGGCAAACAACTACAAGTACTTATGTAAATTTTATAGCATATACTTATAAATTCTTATAACAGCCTTTTATTTGAGGCAGTGTGGAAAATTTTTATTGGAATATTTTGATACAATCTAAGTCCAAAATCCTTTACGTGATGAGTTTAGGAGAAGTATAATAAGTGCCCGTTCTCTTTATGAAGATATGGAAGTTACGTAAAGAACGTAGGTAATACTAATGATCATCATTTCAGTTAATTTATGTCCCACTCGTGAACTCCAGCCTCCTCAATATGAGGGAAATTGACCTAACATAGCACGCTGGTCAGACGGGTTAGTCTATAACAACTCTTAGTCGTCTATTACGACAGCTACTGGCACGAAAGAGGGTGGTGAATCATATTTTTACTCCACAAAACTACTACCACGCAAAAGGTATCGGGAAATAAAAGGGTGACAACACATTCTATTTTTTTATCGTATGGAAAAGTCACAGGGATATGGACTCTGTTTTATCATGATTCAGCTCATATAAGTACCACTGCGTGGTGACGGGGTAAGAATACAATTCACCATATCTTGCCCGTGGATGTCGTAAGAGACGACTAAGGGATATAATACGCACATAACATAGAAGGAAGACACGAAACTAAACCCTATACCAACATGTCTGACCAGCATGGTATAGTAGGTCAAATTCCCTCCCATTATGGAGGAGGCCCGAGCCCAACAGTGGGACGTTTGTGGGCTGCAATGAAGTACCACTGCTGGGCTCGAGCATCATTCACAATAGGAGGGGAGTGGGTGACTGGGCCGGGGAATAGTCCATTACCTATAGGGAGTTTAACCGCGTAAGGACAATGCCTGTTGTTTGCTGCCGGGATTTTGGCAAGGAATGGCACCCGAGAGGGTAACCCATCGGACCGGCCACGGATGTCAAGAATTCGGTATCAGTAGTTGGCCTAATAACAATGGGGAAGGAATTCAGCGGATTATCGCGTTGGCCTTTCATCAGCACGATTTTTTTGTGTGTACAGCTGTTAGCCGCAAATGGCTTTCACAGCTTAGCCCGGACTATGGGTGAGCGCTGATGGCTCTCAACCCGATAAGAAAGTTAAGCGAACATCGCCCGAGGGCTTCCCCTGTGGAGAAAGGACTTCGGCTCAGGGCGTCGCTGAGAGCAAAGTGGGCGTGGCCACGTTTGGGTTAATAACTTTCACGCGGAGCGGTTTCCGACCTCGACGGCAAGGCCAGTACCGCGGAGTTTTATGTGATAGCGCTGCGGCATTACCACGAACAGAACAGGCGGTTTATATTCAAAATTTGCCAGATGGGTTAGCATAGTTTTATTTAGAATTTTCCTTCTCTTGCTTACAAATTGTATGCATATTTAGTCCTTTAGTCGTCTTTTATGATATCAACGGGCAAAATGGGAGGTAGTGAATTGTATTTTTACTCCGTCACTGCACATTCTGTTTTATATTCATGTTAAACTATATAACCCTCTCTAGAAGTCTCAGAGATTTTCACAAAGCGTTTCCAATAGTTATTTTATGGGTCATTTTAAGTTTTCATTTGCAGTATCATTTTTGTGAGGTAGCAAACATCTGGTTAAATTTTTGCAACGTAGTATAAGTTGAGGGTCAATAAAACTACAAATAAATCGAAAAGTTTTCTTGGTTCTTTATGTGAAGCATAAAAAATATCGTGAAGAGATTTAAGAAATTAATTTGATACATTATTAGAAATTTTATTTCATTACTAGTTGACCCAATAGACATTATTCTGTTTAAATAAAATAAAGGGATTCTCCTGTAAACCAATAGCGCCACATACCGGATCCAATTACTAATCTAAACCATTCTCTAATCCACTGAAGCACTACAAAAAATATCAAAATCAATCCAGCCATTTAAGAGGAGTGCAATTACAAACACACGAACAGAAGATTTATATATATATATATAAAGGTGAAGATGAGAAAATTTATTTCAAGAATCAATTTTAATCATTATTTTTGTTTTGCACTGAAATACGCAGATTAGATTAGCGCGTTCATTTCAGCCTATATAAAATCCCACTGTTGGGCTCAGGCCGTCTCTAAATTGGAACGAGAATTGACCTATTATTCCTCACTGATGGAATAGGGTTTCATATCAAATTTTCCTTCTCTTTCACAGATGTTAGCTGCGTAGATGTCCCTTAGTCGTTTTTTATTTTTTTTTACGACACCCACAGGTATAAGAGGGGGTTGGTTAATTGTATTCTTACTCTGTAACCACACGGATTAGATAAACGCGTTACTTAACTATTATTTCCTTCAAAATGTGCAATAATTAGAATACCGATATTCACTATATACATGGATCTTCCCTTTTTCCGTGTCGTGACGGAGTAAGAATACAATTGACCACCACCTTCTATCTATCTGGGATATCGTGTGCATATAACAATAATGCAAGAGAAGGAAAATTCGTAATAAAACCCTATACCAACCCGCCTGTTCTCTCTACCAATATGGAGGAGGCTCGAGCCTAATAGTGGGACGCATATGAACTGTAATGAATGGGTGGAGAACCTCCCCACGAAGTGGAACTAATGTCACAATCATCATACTTGGATTAGCGAACATTGGTTATGCGTTCACCAAAAGAACTTTACTGCACTCCATTGCTTGCTCCCGTATAGAGACTTCGGATACTTTAAATTAAAAACCTTTATACAGTAAAAACGTTTTATTACCTTAAAATACGAAACGACAGTTAAGACAGTACTGGCAATAAATTTGTACTAAAAATGAGCGTCAAAACTTAATAACTAATGTGGCGGGTAGATAATTAAAATGTCTGACATCCGAGTCTGCCCGTGACCATGAACGTTGTAAAGTGTTGGAAACGTCGGACAATCAATAATTAAATACAGATAAAATCCGTAAAGTACTTTTATTTATAATGTGTAATACACCCGTAAACATCAGAAATCATTCGTTATGAGTTTACCAGAAGGGCTTTACTGCCACTCTATTGCTACCTCTTCTTCTTTCAGACTGCGAGAAATTTTTGAATTGAAAACCTTTATACAGTAAAAAACGTTTTATTAGCTCAAAATACGTAACTACAGTTAAGACAGTAACTTACGAGTTATTTATCTAGTATAAATATTCAATGCGACACCATACATCTTACTAATTTATACTAGTGCGAAGCCCCATAATAAACATTTATCTGCTGAACCCCGAGTATAAATATCTTGCGACATTTTTCTTTCGTCTTATCTCCAGCATCCAGACTGTCCACTATCCCTGTCTATCTTATATGAATATATATTTTGTTATCTCGTTTCTTCGCCGTTTTATCTCGGACCTCCCCTCCCTTTTATTCAGTACGTTTTATTTAGTTTTGCGCCCCCTTAATGGATTTATTCAGCTCGGATCTTTTGACCTTGTTCGTTTGTTTCTTAGTTCGTACTATGATCTTATTTGTGGCGACGAGGTTATGTGTTTTATTGGAGTTGGTGAGAAAGTGGATGGCTTCATAAATGTTCTTAAGTTTGTCGCAATTTTTATTTTCGGGTATGTACTAAAGTAAATATTGTGACAAATATATATTTGTGAAGAATTGATAAGTGCGAGGAGATTGTTAATTAAGAAATTCTTTTTACATATGGATGTGAATTAATGTTGCTTAGTTTAACATGAGAGATTTGTGTGAAATTTGATTAAAAATCACGTTTATTTTGATAATTTTAGGATTTCGAGATTGTCAAAAATTAATGTGCCGTTCCTAAAATGAGTATAACCACCATAACCCGTGGTTATATCAAGATAAAAGTAATGAAAACTTAGTGTATTAGACAAAAACTGTAATCTTTTTAAACTTTACAGATTTATCGGGCCGCCCGTGACCACGAATGCTGCAGTGTTTGAAATTTCAGGCAATCAAAAATCAAATACAAACGCGATAAAATCCGTAAAATAATTTTATTTAACATGTGTAATACTCGCGTAAATATCAGAACTCATTATGTAATCTGTTATTGAAATTTGTAATAAAATCCTCATCGCCTTGGTCTTATCTCAATTACTTGAGAGTCCCTTCAATATATACTTATTTTTCATAGTACATATTGCAAAAAATGTTGGCAATAGTTGTATGAACGCCGCTTGCCTGACGTCATTCCTCCTTGGGAATGCAATTAAAGAGCAAACGCCATCAGATGGAGCTGCTCCTGGTCTAGGTAAACTCTTTCACTACACCCACAATCAACATAAGGGTAGGTAGTATTTATAGCCGCTACCACTGACCAGCATGGTATAGTAAGTCAAATTCCCTTCCATTATAGAGGAAGCCCGAGCCCAACAATGATCATTATGATGACTCGACCCCACGACACTTGAAACTGTAGATCATACGCTATCTATGCTGTCAGCAAATATTTCAGCAATCATTATTCGATATATTCGCTATCAATCTTTTAGTGTTAACGATGAAATCGAAACAAACAGGTTCGCTCCCCACTACAAATCATTGTACCATTAGTACACCACACATTGCCGTATGATAACGACCCCAACGGGGCTCAGGGGGTGGGGGATGCGTCAATAAAATTAGTTACACTGCTCGTCACCAACACTTAAGCCGTGATGTTACAGAGTATTATTGATTCATTGAGTTAATAATGCGTGAATTGAATTACAATTTATTGTTCAATGAATATACAGATGGCTTAATAGCTAGAGTAGCGATCTATCATGCGATGTGTTATGAGTTCGATTCTCAATCAAAACAAAAAAGGTCAATATTTTGTGCATTTCACGAATTGTTGTGTTGAGTCTGAGCTTAATTTGTGTCCATTCTCTACAATAAAAGGATTATTCATCAAGAGCAGCGTGTTTTTTTTATAATTATAGATAAGTTATTGAGACGTCTGGTATGTAATGAAAAAAATATGTGCCCGGTTCGATTTAACCGCCACTTTCACGGTTCATTATCAGCAAGTACGATTTAGTCTCGCTTCATTGAATAACTGTTTCGAATTAAAAAACAATATGTAGATATTGTTTTCTTCTATGTAGTGACAGAGTAAGAATACAATTACTCCCTTTTTTGCCCGTGGATGGTAAAAGACGAGTAAGAGATTACAATATACAAAGAATATTTATGTAAGAGAAGGAAAATGAGACATAAAATAACGTTATGCGGTAGGAAAACAATAGTTGTATTGCCAAGACTATATAAACCTAAAGTTATATACATACAAAACTTCACGCCTGTTTCCCAGAGGGGTAGGCATAGACTACGGATTGCCACAAGCCACGAGTCTGAAATACTTCCAACGCTTCACTCACATTCATCAAAGTCTTAATGCATCCTCTACGGTTACGCGTACTCTTAATACCTATGATATTTCACGAGCATGTCTCCAACTTGACCCAGAAATGTATGCCGTGGTCTTCCTTTTGTAATTGTCCCACTAACATTTGATTTTTATAGTTGTTTGGTCATTCTCTCTTCACTCATTCTTTCTACATGTACAAACCACCTCAACATAACTTTTTAATATTTGTCACTACTCCTACGTTCACGACACTATTTCATCAATGCACAGTATATACACATTGAATTTTACACTAAATCTATTCAGTTTCAGTTATAAGGTATACGTCAGCTGTATTGCTACAGATATACTGCTATAAGCATGTCGGTGTCACAAACGCACCAGATTTCAGCCATACAAAATGTGTCTAAGACGCACTGCACATTGCACGTGCGCTAGTCATGAGCATGTTGGTGACGCGAGCTCATAAGATTTTCCCCTACAAAAAGTGCCCAACGCGGCTAAAGAAGATTTCACTTCACAAATACACCCAAACTCCGATCAATTTTTTCATCATTCAGTCTTTCACCGTCCATGGCTGGACGTCGGCCTAGCCATCTGATTAGCGTGGTACAGTACGTCAATTTCTTTTCTATTATGGAGAAGACTCGTCCCCAGTCATCATCATCATCGTTTCAGCTCATATACGTCCCACTGTTGGGCTCGAGCCTCCTCCACAGTAGAAGGGAAATTGACTTTACTATATCATGCTGGTCAGACATGTTGTTATACTGTATGACTTCACAGATGGCGTAGTAGTTAAGATAGCGACTTACAGCGACAGTGTCGGGGGTTCGAATCCCATGCGGGACAAAACTTTGTGCGATCCACAAATTGTTGTTCTGAGTCTGGATGTAATTTGTCTCCGTTAATTATATGTTTGTAAAGTCCTCCGCAATACAAGGATTATTTCCTTAGTGCAGAGTGTTGTCTTAAATAAATAAAAAAAATAAAAAAATATGGGTTTTATTTCGAGCTTTCCTTCTCTTGCATAAATGTTACATGCGTATTATATCCCTTAGTCGTCTTTTACGACATTCACGGGCAAGATAGGGAGTGATAATTTTTATGCTTACTCCGTCGCCACACGGAATGCATTGTTCCCAATAGTGGGACGTATATGAGCTAAGATGACGATGATATAAGGGGTAACAAAAATATCATCAAGAAAACATTTATATATTAGCTGATATACTGAAATACCTATATCGCGAACTATCCTCAGTGTAGTTTCTGTTTCATCATTTCATCATCATCATTTCAGCCTATCGCCGTCCACTGCTGGACGTAGGCCTCCCTCATGTTACGCCACAAAGTGCGGTCCTGTGCCGCCTGCATCCAACGACGCCCAGTAACATTCACCAGGTCGTCGGTCCACCTAGTGGAGGAGCGTCCTACACTGCGTCGTCCAATATTTGGTCGCCATTCGAGAACCTTTCTTCCCCAGCGGTTGTCGGTTCGTCGAACGATGTGGCCTGCCCATTGCCACTTCAGCGTGCTAATTCTTCGTGCTATGTCGGTTACTGGTTTCTGTTTTCTAAGTATTTATAAATATTTATTTATTGTTCATATGGTGACGGAGTAAGAATACAATTCACCACTCCCTATCTTGCCCGTGGATACCGTAAAAGACGACTGAGGGATATATTTCGCATATAGCATTTATGCAAGAGCAGCAAAACTTGAAACAAAACTCTATATTTGTCTGACCAGCATGATATAGTAAGGTCAATTTCCGTCCAATTGTGTAGGAGGCTCGAGCCCAACAGTGGGATGTATACAAGTTGAAATTATGATTATGATAATTTTTTAATATAACTTTTTAAATTCATCATCATCTTCATCCATACGGTCCTATTAGACGTCATCTCTGCAGTCACTCCCAGACTATTCATGTCATGCCTCACGCAGTCCATCCATCTTTTCCTCGATCTTCCTTTACCCCTAAAGCCTTCAACATTCATACCCAAAACTTTTCTTACAACATTATGTTCATCCCGCCTCATCACATGTCCATACCATATGACTTTTTAAATTGTAATTGTCAAATTATTTGTATAAAATTAACAACTTATAACCTATTGAACCTCAACCCTGCTCAACTCTTGATATTTCCTCAACCTCAACCCTTAATATTTAAGCCTCGTTTTTATCTAAAAACTAGTTAAAACTAGTTTAAGGCTAGTTTTTTCTATATTTACTTAATCAACTTCTATTCTACCTATATATGTTATATAATACTAATTATTTAATTTGCAGTTAAAACTGCTACGTTTTGTTATACAAATACCTAGGACAAATACCTAGCTAGAAATGCCAAATTTGAACGTTCTAGGTCATCCAGAAGTGGGCTAGATTTTTGATCTATATGCCAGTCATAAAAATTATGATTTTTGGACGTTAATATCTAAATAACTATTTAAGCTGTTTTTATAATGTTTGGAATACTAGCTTATATAGTGAGTCTCATAAATATGCACCAAACATAAATATTTAATAGTTTTTAAGTTATATATATGAAAGAGTCAAAATTGGCTCGACATTTTCCTGTAAATATACCTCGGTGCGCCCTTTGATAGAACTTAGCTTGATGCTACCGCGACTCTAGAACGGTATGAAGATTGAAATCAAAACAAAGCACTCGATTCTTCACAAAGAAAATGACTGAGATAATGTTTTTTTTTTATACAGTTATGTTTAAGACATTGTAATAACATTTATAATTGGTTCTTCTGGATCGAAATTAAAAATTCCATAACTCTTATACCATTGCAGTTATGTTGTGGGTGTACCAGAAAAATTCTCAAAGCCACCTAATTGGATACAGAATACAGACCACTACAAAGGGGGATGTTTCAGATAAAAATGAAAATTAAATCTTCCACGCGGATGGGCAGAGTAATGTTTTTGACGGTGCCGTAGGCGGGTCGGCTCCCCCGTCTCTCGCTCCTCTGTGTCCCTCTCTCGCCTGTTAGCGCTCCGACAGGGGGTGCCGCAAATCGACTATCAAAATGCTGGTGAAAAAGTTTTGTTGCGTTGTTAGAGCGCTATGACCGTCCGCATCATCCATTTTGCAAATTTTTTATTTTTTTTCTGTTAATTTCCACTGTGGTATGCATGAATTGTGGTCTGTAGTTAGCCATTTGTAGCATACTTCATTTGATCATATCGATTTTGGTTGGATGTTTCGAAAGCTTTTTAAATGTGTAGGTATTTTTATTAAAGGAAGAAGGGAAGCTTGTAGGTACTATACAAGCTGATAAAATTGAAGCGTTTTGTATTTATTAATATTTAAAGAGGTATGTAAGGTCAAGTCGCGAGATGTCAGTGTCGAACCTGTGTTGATTGGATTTTTAAAGGTTATGGCAGCTTGCATTTGGATATGCTTAGTTAAAAAGCAGCCCACATAATGCTATACTCGTCAAAAGTTAATCACGAATTTCTCCACAACGACATCATAAACGATGGTTTATTTGCCGTAAAAACATTGAAAACAGAATGAGTTTTTTGAAAATTCTTTTTTTAAAGTGATTACATACTATTTTATCATTTTAATTTGATCTTGTCAATTTTCAGCACAAAAAACGTGCAATTAAATGAGACTAAAGTTTTAATATTGCTTTTAAAACATTGGCTAAGTGGTTTATTTACTTTTTTCAATTATAATAGACAGTATTTTAATGGAATATAACAAAAATGGATCATTTAGTTTGGAAAAGTGACTATTCAATTGTTCTATTGTATACCTATTATTTTTTAGCAATAAGTTAGTAATCCTAAACTCGATATTGAATTTACCTTTAAATGTATCAAACTGTATATTATTTAATCTCACACATACAATACTTTCACTACTCACCACTATCATAACATATACTACATCACAGACATATCATTCATATATAAAACTAACTATGGGGTCAGTTAGACTCAACTTTTTATGGTCATTAGGGTGCAATTATCACTTTCTACACTGCTGCTTCTTTATAATGCGTTGCAATACTAAAGAATATGGATGACATAAGAAATTTCAGAGATGACATTGACCAAGTGGTCAATGTTTACAATGCGCACAGTGTAGATGTTCCAGAACAGTGTAAACTTTTATTTGATAAGAAGGTAAGTTCTTTTAAAATTTTGATACAAAATATCTAAACTAAATCACAATTTTGATGAACTTCAAGTTTTGTTGAACAGATTGGATATGGATTACGATTTGATTATTCTGACAGAATGTTGGTTAACTCAAGACACAAAATTGCCGACTATAGAAATGTATAGAGCATACGCTACAACTCAGCACATAAATAAGAATGATGGTGTAGTTATATACCTTAAAGAACACATTCCCTGTTCAGTAAAGGAACCAACAGGTATGGATGATGAATTTAATTGTATCACCGCGACCATTAAAAACGATCTTGCAATAGTTTCGATATACCGACCACCTTCATTTAAAAATATTGAAAAGTTTTTAGTAACCCTAGACTCCATATTACATACATTAAAAGCTGTTCCAAGTGTTATTCTGGTAGGAGACCTCAATATCAATATTCTTGACATTAACAATAAAAAAACCACCGATTATCTAGAATTATTAGCCTCTCATGGCTTACTAGATTCTCATATCTTTCCCACCCGTGAAAGGAATTGTTTGGATCACTGTTTTATCAAAACTAATCTGTGTAATACAACCATTGTTTGCAATTCCACTCTCACAGATCATGCGGATCAGCGTAATGTTTTCTCTCACAAGTAAATCTGCTTTAATACACGAAACTCGTCAAACATGAAAGAAACTCCAATATAAAGCCATAATTAAAGATATTAATAGCACAAACTGGAGTGCACTGGTCTTCGAGGGGGAGCCAAATGAAATGGTAGAATGTTTTCTAAAAACACTTGCCTTCATAGTAGAAAGAAATACGACGTTAGTAAAATTATCGCGCTGGCAAAGAAATCTTAGGCCTTGGATCACCCCAGGTCTTTGCCGTTGTATGCGTAACCGTGATCGACTACATCAAAAAGTACGAAAAGATCCTCATAACGAAATTCTTAAAATAACGTATCGACGCTATCGTAATACGTGTAATAATCTGCTAAAAAAGCTTAAAAGTGATTATTTTAAATCAGAATTAGATAAAAGTAAAAATTCCCCAAAAAAACAATGGTCCATAATAAAGAAAATCTGTAACTTTAATAAAAATTCTAATAAAAATACATTTCTCTTAGATTCTAAATTAAGTTCAAATGAAAAAATTAATTCCATAAATAAATATTTTGTAGATGTGGGATCTAAATTAGCGGGTAACATTATGTCCAGAATAGCAGCAAATGAAGCAGACCTAGTGAGAATGACGAGTTCAAAAAAAACGAGTCTCAATTCTTTTGTTCTCTTACCGACAGACGTAAGGGAAGTTAAACAAATAATATTGGGGTTAAAAAACTCAAATTCTGCAGGTTGGGATGGAATTCAAACGAAAATACTGAAATTGGGGGCTGATGTATTGGCCTTCCCTATTACTAAAATATGTAATTCAATTATAGATCGTGGTACATTTCCTTCAGCACTAAAGAAATCGGTAATCGTACCTCTATATAAGAATGGCATTGCACAGGATATTACTAACCACAGGCCGGTCTCGATTTTACCTAGTTTATCAAAGATTATAGAGCGTATTATTGATTCTAGGCTAAAGAATTACTTAGAAAAACATCGATTACTTGCTGAAAATCAATACGGATTCAGAACCAATAAGTCAACGGCCGAGGCTACTCAGAGTTTAACATCATTTATAGTGGATACTCTAGATAAGGGGAAAAAAGCTATTGCCATATTTCTCGATTTATCCAAGGCTTTTGACACTGTGTCCATTCCTATTCTTCTTAGGAAAATAGAATTTAGTGGCATTCGAGGTATTACGTTGAAATTATTAACTGATTATATGACGAATAGAACTCAGTGTACTCGAATAGGTGAATTCATAAGTAAGCCCGAGAAAATTTCATATGGCGTACCTGAAGGCAGCATTTTGGGCCCAACATTATTTTTGATGTACTTAAATGGTTTATGCAATCTACAAATAAAGAATGGCAAAATTATTACATTCGCGGATGACACAGTTCTTGTTTTCTGTGGACGAACTTGGAAAGAAACCTTTGAATTGGCCAATGAAGGGTTTTCACTCGTATCATCGTGGTTAGATCGTAACTTACTAACCCTGAACTTAAATAAAACTAAATATATCACCTTTAGTATTTTGAATAAAACTCAACCGTCACTAAATGAGTTTAACATAAAAGCATATAAATGTCAATGTGCTGATTCATGTTCTTGCCACCTTCTTACCAAAACATCATCAATTAAATATCTTGGAATCGAAATTGACCAAAACCTTAATTGGAAAAATCAAATAATGACTGTAAGCTCTAAAGTTAGAAAAATGATATACGTCTTCAAAAAACTGCGTCACATCTGTAACAGAAATTTATTAGTAACGCTATATTATGCACTCTGCCAGTCTCTTATAGACTATTGTATATCATCATGGGGCGGTGCATCTAAGTCTTCATTAATAACACTAGAAAGGGCTCAACGTATTATATTAAAAGTCATGACATTTAAGAGATATAGGTATTCAACCGCTCAACTATACTCATGTTTACCAGTATTAACAGTAAGACAACTATTTATAGTGAATATAATTCTATACCAACACAAATTAAATCCATATTTTACAACTCGGAGGAGAAATGATATAGTCTACTCTATTCCAAGCTGTAAGACAGCATATGCTAATGGTTTTATTAATTATTTGGGACCTTACCTTTACAATAAAATATCGAAGGATATTAGTTTACGCGATAAGACTTACTTCAATTGTAAAAAAATAGTCACTTCATATCTCAAACAATTAAATTATGACCAAACAGAAAAACTATTGAAATATTTGAGTTAGCAAACACGCATAAAAGTGTTTGCAGCATATGAAGTCACACAAGTATACCCTCTCATAAACAGACGCATATATATATATATATAAACTCACAAGCGTGTAGGCGACGCATGCGTCCACGCACACGAACACGCAAACACATACGCACACTCATACACACGCGTTCACACTCATGCGCGCCTGTGCACATACACCCACACATAAACACACACACACACACATACACAGGCGCGCGCGCACAAACACACATCTACACACACGCGCAAACGCACACGCACACACACACATGTACACAAACATACGCTTTTACGCCATAGCTTAATTTTTATTAATATTGTAAGATGTAAGTTTTGTTAACATACCTACACAGTTATTTTACCTCATTTTATAATTATTACCTATTAACCCATTTATATAATCTTAATTAATAGTTAAATTTAGTATATACTCTATAAAATTCAAATAACTAATACTAATAAATTTTGTCTGCTATCCTTGCATATACTACAAGTGTTTTTACCGGATACCGACATTATATGCATAATACCGTTTGCTCACTGCAAATGACGAAATTGACGGACACCTACATACATAATAATTAATTATTCTTGTTACGTTTTTAAGTGTTAAGTGGTGTTCTATAAAGTTTTACAAAAATATATGTGATTGAATTGGAGGATACTGTACTACCGTAATACAGTTTTAACTAGTACGGAGGACAGTGTAAACCTAGTGCAACAATATAATGGTTATTTTCAGTTTTGCAATGTAGCATGTAAGTTAAAACATTCCTTTTCCTTTGTTATGGTTTATGTAATTTTTATGTAATTATGTAAATAAATAAATAAATAAAAAATAATTTTTTTTCAATTGATACAGTACGATCATTGCCGTGTGGTGACGGAGTAAGAATACAATTCACCACCCCCTTTCCTACCCGTGGGTGATCGTAGAACGACAAGGGATTATTGCAGTTAACATATATGCTCAATGCTCATATATGTACGTCCCACTGCCTACTGGGCTCGAGCCTCCTCCGTATTGGGAAGGAAATTAACCTATTATAGTATATATATATATATATATATATATATATATATATATATATATATATATATATATGTATATATATATATATATATATATAGGTGGACAGTGGGTGGTGAATTGTACCACATGGAAATTAATGATGATGATTTTGATCAACTCTACTAATTTTTTTAAATTTATCTAAAGTTAGATGAGGCGATATTTTTAAATAGATCCTTAATTACAACGCTTTTATTCTCGATTTGAACGTGTTCATTTTTCTTTTTTTATATAATTCTAGCTGACCTGACAGACGTTATGCTGTGCACAGTTTAAGGACATGTTAATTTTTTTTAAATTTTCTAATTTTCCACGCTACTTTCTTAACTTTTTTTTTCGTAAAAGCCTTTTTCAATGAATTAGAAACCTTAAAAAAAAGATGGACGTAAACGGTAAAGTCGTTCTCAAGTTATGTTATTGTCCAGCCTGAACAGCGCCAACTATCGGGTCCAATTGTGAATCTAAACCATTCTCAAATCCTCTTGAATGCACACAAAAATTTCGTCAACATCGGTCAAGCCGTTTAGGAGGAGTTCAGTGACATACACACGTACGCAAGTATATATCAAGATATTACATTTTTAATTATAAATGGCTATAAAAGTATTTTTCGATTATGCTATTTTCGTGTGGTGACGGAGTAAGAATATAATTCTCCTACGTATCTTGCCCGTGGATATCGTAAAAGACGACCAAGGCTTATAATTTGCATATGAAACCTGTGTAAGAGAAAACTCGGAATATAACCTATACTGACATATCTGACCAGCATTTTTAAGTAAGTCAATTTTTCTCCTATGTAGCAGGTTCATGCTTAGCAGTGGGGATGTGTCTCAGCTCAGGTGATGTTATCAAACAAAAGCAAACTGTGATTTAGAACTTGATATCCATACTAATATTATAAATGCGAAAGTAAGGATGTTTGTTTGTTTGTTTGTAACCCTTTCACGCTTAAACCACTGAACCGATTTCAAAAATTCTTTCACCAATGGAAAGCTATAATATCAGGGAGTAACATAGGCTACATTTTATCCCGGTATTCTCACGGGAACAGGAACTACGTGGGTTTAAGTGACTGAAACCGAAGCGAAGCGAGGGCGGGTTGCTAGTGTTACTATATATGATCATTTCAATCCATATACATCTCACTGTTGGATTCGGGCCTCCTCCATTATGGGAGGGAAATTGACCTACTATACCATGCTGGTCAGACGTGTTGCCATAGGGTTTTGTTTCGAGTTTTCCATCTCTTGCATAGATATTATATGCAAATTATATCCTTTTTTTTGGGGTGGGTTACGGTCGGCGCGCTCCTGGCGCCACTCCAGGGCGACATAGGGACGTAAAGCGCCCACACCCGTAACCAACCCGTGACACGCCTTCGTCGTTGGGCCGACCACCGGAGCAGGGTGACTCGATGTCAGCGGTCGGTCCGATGGAATACCCCCTGAGTACCCTCTCCTCGACCGACGTGCCCCCCTCGGGGATAACGTCGGTCTTTCCTCACGCGGTCGGCCTGAAGACGGGTGGCGGACTAATTCCCTGGTCCAGTTGCGCGCAGCTTCGGCTAGGGCGGCATCAGGCGCAGGTAATCGCACCTGGGGTGCCCCAGTCGCCGGTGGTGGCTCGCGTTGTCGAGGAGACGCTCCTCGCCAAATTATATCCCTTAGTCGTCTTTTACGATACCCACGAGCAAGAGGGTGCAAGGGAGTGGTCAGTTGTATTCTTACTTTGTCACCACATGGAAAATGCAAATATATATATATATGCTGCTTTCTATATATAGATAAGAATCCATTGCTTTTATTTTATTGCGTTATTCTCTCGATTTCAATAGAAAACAAATTTTGTTCCTTCAGATAGGTACAAATTAAAAACAAACTACAAAAAAAGACTAAGGAAATCACAAAAATGATAAAAATCGAGTTAGTCAAAAAGCTTTTTTTAATGGTGGAATATTTTAAGTAATTATTTTAATTCTGTATACCTTCAAGCCGGTATCGATAAATTTAAGTTGTAAGGCTGTTTAGGATTAATAATCGCTAATTAAAGTTAAAATCAACTTGATCAGAGATTCCCAAAGTGTGTACCGTGGCATTTAGGGGTTCCGTAGAATAGTCATCTGGGTTCCGCCGAAATTAAATACCTTTTAATTTCAGCTTCGACTATGGCACAGCAGCGTACGTAGCCAGTAGGGACACGAAAAAATATCGATACTTTTTCTTTCGATACCGATACTTTTGTACTCAATTTTGGTAGGTATTAGGTATCGTATCGAATAAATTGTGCTTGAATTTCCATCCGATCAATTCCTAAAAAAAGCTCATCACTGGAATCCTGCAAATGTTGTGGTACGATATGTAGAAATTCCATAAATAAAAAGGTATTAAGTTGGTATTCCATTATCCTCTAGAGTTTAGGAACCCCAGAACTAGATTTTTGTTTTTTTTTTAATAAATAACTTTTCTGGAGATGCAAAATGATGCGAAAAATGTTTACAAAACGTGGGACCTGAATGCACGTCTATCGATAATCTGTTGTACAAGGGTTGGTAATTATTATTAGCTTGCAAATAGATTTGAATGAAAAAATAATTATAAATTCACTTACTTTTTTTCATTCCTCCCATGTCTCCTCCGTTACAGCTGATCGCTTGTGGTCCTGGAGAGAGACTATGCAGTTGGTAGGGCGGCGTCCTGGCGTCGATCTGCGTAGGCCAGGGTGCTCGAGGCCAGCCGGGGGTAGCTCCTGGCGCGCTCAGAAGCCTTAGTCGCTCGTAAACAGGCGTGGAGCACTCAGGAGATGGTTGTTGGTTATTTGCCTTCTCCTTCTGAGCGGCTAAGTTGCGCAGTACTCGGTTAATAGAAGATACCTGCAGACACGAGTTTCAAATTCAACTCTGTTCTACCGTCCTACCGCACCAGTTTCGTGAATGGTTCGGAACCCATAAAGGACAGCACTTTGTGCGATCCACACATTTTTGTTCCGAGTCTGGATGTTATTTGTGTCTGTATATGTGTTTATATGTTTGTAAAGTCCCCGCAATCCAAGAATTACTTCTTTAGTGGAGGTTTCTTTATGTCACTTTGTCTAGCGGGTTTATTCATCAGTTCATAAAGCTACAAACATGAAATTTTAACCGTAGATTCTTTTTGTGACATAAGGATTTTACGTAATTCAATTCCAAAGGGGGTGAAACGCAGTGGAAAAATTTGTATGGGTAGAAAAATATTTCATCTTTTGTCTACAAATTTTGCATGAATATTTTTCTGTAAAATCTATATAAACACGTGCTTTACCACTTATCATCATCATCCCCATGTACGTGTGGTGACGGAGTAAGAATATATTTCACCACTCGCTATCTTGCCCGTGGATGTTGGAAAAGGCTACTAAGGGATGCGCATATAACATCTATGCAAGAGAAGAAAAACTCGAAACAAAATTCTATACCAACCTGTCCAACCAGCATGATATAGTAAGGTCAATTTCCGGCCTATTGTGGCGGAGCCTCGAGCCCAACAGTGGGACGTATATGAGCTCCAATGATGAATTATGATCCCCTAAGGGTTTAATATAAAGAAAGGTGCATAATATGAATTGTGCTTTAATATTTTTTACCCTACAACACAAGTAATGAATTGATACAATATAAATAATCAATGGCATAGTGGTTAAGATACAGACCTACCCTGCTAGTGTCAGGGGTTTAATTCCCATGCAAGACAATATTTTGTGTGATCTACAAATTGTCGTTTTGAGTATAGTTTATGAAGAACCCTGTTGATATAAAGATTATTTCCCTATGCAAAATACAGTAGAACCTGCTTAATACGATCACGTTTAATACGATTTCTAGCATAATACGCCATTTTGCGTCAGTCCTAGCAACTTGAGACATGTTTTCATACAATTCTTAACGCTGAATACGATTCGTCATCCTGTTTAATACGCCAATACGTGCCACTCAAATACATATATTACCCCTTGCGGCAGCGGCCAGCGACTGACGAAGTGACGACTGTCGAGCGACCCTAAGTCGCGAGCGACGAGAAGAAGATGAATCAACTCCGATTTTGTCACACGCCCAGGCATTGTCAGCAGTTAATGATTTAAGAGGCTAGGTAACTTCTTTGAATCAAAGTGAAGATGCACTGCGAAAATTAAATTACGTTGAAAATCTTGTAATTGCTAATGTCTCAAAATCTTTTTGTCAAACTAAAATAAGTGATTAGTTTAAGTAATGTAATAACAATAAACAACTTTTTATTTTAGGTAATTACGTAGATATTCAAAATAATAATAGAATATAATAAATAATAATGGCACGTTTTTCCCTTTCCCGCATAATACTCTTTCCCGCCGTTCTGTTCCGTCTTAAAAAATGAAGAAAATGAAAATCTTATTTAACGGAGACGCGTAGTTGTGCAAGTTAGTTAAGAGTGAAGTTGTTCATGTGATCACTTTGAAAGTAAAAGTTCCGCCAACAGTCGGGAAATTCTTGCATCGGGATTTGTGTATGAAAAGGTCCTGATATATGAACGTTAACATTCTTTGGAGGCGAACGCAGTAGACGGGATGTAGCTGCATCGCAGATCTGCGTTAACGCACAATGAGTTCAGCCAGCCTCGGCATGATTTCTTTCTATGCAGACAAAATCGCGGACGAAAACCCTTAATATATGTATTAAATATATATGAATACTAGCAACCCGCCGTCGCTTCGCTTCGGTTTCAGTCGCTTTACCTGCGTAGTTTGCGATCCTGTGCGAATACCGGGATGAAATATAGCCTATGTTACTCTTCGATATTATAGCTTTCCATTGGTGAAAGAAATTTTTAAATCGGTTCGGTGGTTTAAGCAAACAAACTTACTTTCGCATTTATAATATTAGTAAGGCTTATAAATGCAAAATTTGTTTGTTACGCCTTTACTCATTGATACCAATCGTTTTGTAATTTCATTTCGTCGGGGATACAGAATAGTGCACCTGATGCCCTCCTAGCCGAGGCCGCGGGTGACTGGACTGGGGAGTTAGTCCGTCACCCGCCAAGAGGTTGACCGCGTGAGGAAAAACCAACGTCCTCCCCGAGGGGGGACGTCGGTTGAGGAGAGGGTACTCCTTAAGGGGTATTCCGTCGGACCGACTACTGACGACAAATCACCCTGCTCCGGTGATCGGTCCAACGACGATGGCGACATGTCGCGGGTGGGTTACGGGTGCTTACGCCCCTCTGTCGCCCCGGATGGAGTGGAGCGAGGAGCGCGCCGACCGTAACCCACCCCTAAAAAAAGGGATACAGAATAGGCTATAGGACAGTTTCGGCCAAAAAAAGTAAGTATTGTTCCAAATGGCTCCTGATTGTGTTAGCTAAGTATGTACGTGATCTCTTTACTCAAATGTGGGTGAGGGGAGTGAAAGTTACTGTAGCAGTTAACATATGATATGCCGTTTGTAGCATCTGCACAACTCAGAATCTTTTGCATTATATTTGAAAAAAAAAAGGAATATGTCCTGGTTTTAAAGACATCAGACTAGAACTAATAAATATTAAACATGGGTACAATTTAAAAGAAGTAATTCAAAAATGACGAGTCCGTTCTTCTTAGTTTGCGGCCGTGTATCGACCAATGTTAGATTTTATTTTATTTATTATAAATCTATATATAAGTAAAATGTACATAAAAGTAAGATATAAGAGTTAAATATACGTCCCATTGTTGGAGGCGGGCTTCCTTCACAATGGCAGGGAATTTGATCTACAATGCCAGCATGGTATAGTAAGGTCAATTTCCCACCTATTGTGAAGGAGGCTCGAGCCCAACAGTGGGGCGTAAATGAGCCAAGATGATAATGATGATTAATATTTACAAGTAAAGAAATCTCAAATAATAAACAGAAAGAACTTGGCTTAGAATAATAATGTATAGAAGGTAACATCGCGCAAAAAAAGCAAAGCATTTCAATTGGAGCCTCATGGAGCTTACGCCGGAACCGTTCCGTAATGTACAAGTCATTGTACTCCACGTACGTACGCAACTCTTAAAAAATAAATAGGTAATTATGACGGTTTGTACATTCAAATGGTATCACAACACATTTGGAAAACTTTAAAAGGTTTTTAACATTACTTTTAAAAGTATTTCGACGATTTATGTTAATAAAAACAAAATTTGATTTCATAATTTGTATAGTGGTATGCGTGTGTACGTGTGTAATCGTCTGCGCGCCATTAGTATTTTAGATTCATGTTTCGAACATTCGAAATATTGACACTATCCTTCTATACGTTATTATTCTAAGGAACTTGGTTTATAAATTTGATACGAACCTCTTCCTTGAAGGCAAGTTAGCTATTGTCGGTCAAAATATTTTTATTTTTTTACAAAATTGCCGAGGCCACCCAAAGTACTGAACCAAATATCAGCCAACTGTCACCACGGTATACGATGGCGGCGTAGTAACTTAGACGTAGGGCAGGAAGGCGAGTGAAACGATAGATGGTAACATGAGAAGCGGCCGCGGTGGTCCGCTCCCCAATGTGACTGGCATCTGACGGAATGCCCGATGGACCGCGAAAGCGCGCCACGTTTGAAAACCGAACGTTTTTTTTCTTTACGCTTTTTGTTTTGTCTATGATTAAGTTGACAGTTATATTATTGATTTGTTTGAAACGATTATTGTCACAATTTGAGGTTTATTAGGAGGTAAAAAGACTCATAAATATATATTTTAATAAAATTTAATAATATTGAATAAATTAATATTGAATTTAATTATATCAACTTCAGGTCAATATAAGTTTTCTAATGAGAAATTGTTCTCGCAGAAAATTTTAACGAGACAGAGAATTAAAAGTCAAATTGTAGAAGTCTATATTATTAAAATAAAAATGAAAAAGGGTTGAAGAAAGTTTTCTTGCAAATGAAATGGAAATTTTTAACAAGGATGAAGTTGAAGAATCAATGAGACGAGCCAATTAGAAATGTTTATTCGTTTTATTATTTCGTTTAGTCACTGTTAGTAGGAAATGAATTCACTTCGTTATAAAATAAAGAAACTTAATGGTTCATAATATTGATTGAAATAGCCAATTAATTAAAATCAAAGGAATTAGGATTTCGTACTACTATTTTTTTTAATTTAAAAAAGAATCTTTTATTTTTTTTTATTTGCAAGTAGTTTCTAATTTAAGAAACTGGTGACAGTATTGGATAAATATGTCCTCCTAATTAATTTTAGAGTTAAGTTTAAAATCATTGTATATAAATAAGTCAAATATATGCAATATGATGGGGTCTCACTGAACATTTTCCTGTAAAATTTAGCAGTACGTGAGAATATGGAAACATATAGCTACAAACTCTAGCATAAAGATCTGTCAATTCATAATTTCTGTTGCACTTTCTTTACATTACATATTCCATCAGCCACAGACGTCCACTGCTGGACGTAAGCCTCCCCACAAGAATACCACTCGGAACAGTCCTGTGCCACTTGCACACAACGCTTCCCTGCGACTATGAAAATGTCGTCAGTCCATCTAGTAGGGGGTCGTCCTATGCGGCGTTATCCGCTTCGTGGTCACCATTCGAGAACCTTCGTCGTTTCGATGAGCGATGTGGCCTGCTCATTACCATTTCAACGTGCTAATTCTACGGGCTATGTCAGCTACATCCGTTCTTCTGCGGATTTCCGTATTTCGGATTACATCACGTAGAGAAATACCGAGTATAGCCCTCTCCATAGCACGTTGAGCGTCTTTGACCATTTTTCTGAAGCCAACTTTTAGAGACCTACCATATATCTATACCAATAAATAAAATTGGAGTGTCTGTTTGTAATGTCAAAATAATAGGCTTTTTTCATGCTCGCACGGTTATTTGCACGAGACCTATGCCTAAAAAAAAAAATACAGATTAAAAAATTTTTGTCTGTCTGTTTGTTCCGGGTAATCTTAAAAAACGGCCGGACCGATTTCATAAATTCTTTCACCAATGGAAAGCTATAATATCAGGGAGTAACCTAGGCTATATTTATCCCAGTATTCCCACGGGAACGGGAACTACGAGGATAAGGCGATAGTAACCGAAGCGAAGCGAGGGCGAGTTGCTAGTTTATAATAAATCAACAATCCATATTCTGCTCGACAAAATATTTTACATTTTTTTTCTATTTACATTTTTTGCATACATATATTCAAAATTAAATTGTCTGTTATTATCATCACATCATCATCAGCCCATAGACCACTGCTCACGAACTGCGGCTCGAGCCTCCAACATAATAGGAGGAAAACTGACCTTACTGTATCATGTTGGTCAAACAGGTTGGTATAAGATTTTGTTTCGAGTTCATTCAGTTCCATCTCTTGCATAGATGTTATATGCGTAATATATCCCTTAGTCGTCTTTTACGACACCCACAGGTATGAAAGGGGGTGGTGAAATGTATTCTTACTCCGTCACCACATGGAAAAATCAATACCCTATTTAATGATTTCTGATGTTTACGCGAGTATTACACATTTTAAATAAAACTACTTTGCGGATTTTCCTTCCTTTTTCCTTCTTTCCTATTATATGGCACTATGTACGACTCTATATTCTAGTTTTAAAATTTAGTATATTCAATGAATTGTGTATTGATTGATGAACATGTCGCGAATCGAGTCGTAGAAAAGTTAAGAGAATGGGTAGCCACGCTTTCCTGGACAAGTCATCGACAAAAATGCCCAAAATGGCTGCCAAGCAAAGTGATTGTGGCATTACTTCCTTACGGTACTTCCTTGTAGGGCAGTAGGTATATACAAATAATGGAAGTCGATGGGCTGATGGGTAAATAAATATCTTAATGACCTTTCATATACCTTTGCTATTTGAGAGACATTGTCATCTTGACTTCGATGAGACAATAAAGCCGGACTTTATTATCACCAATATCCGTATGAACTAAAAGAGATGAAGACATTGTTTGCCGGATTCAGTATTAAAAATGAAGTGCCTGAATACCTATAATCCGTTTTTGTTCTATTTTTATAATGATATAATTGCAGTTTAAGAGTTAAATCAAAATAAAAACAATATACCACAAGAAATTTATATGGCGTATATATATAATATAAATTAACGACCCGACAAAGTGTGACCATGTGTGAAAATCGTCTGTGCCGTCGTGTCCATTTATAAAAAAAAATATACTCCACTCAAAGTACAAACGTGTAAACAGTCCTTTAATGCGAATTACACACACCGATTGACTTGTTTCCACGATTGTACTCAACTAATACACCAATTAGTAAATAACCCTTTTAGTAAATATGTTTACACGTATTTAGTCGATTTAATTTTCTTTAGGCGTGCACATAGACAATGTCCGAACGACAATGCGCGCTCATTTCATACGAATAAGTTTAAATGCATTTTTTTGGCTCCAAAGAGTGTACGGTGAATTGATTTTATTTACTGCTTCGGTTTTTAAAAACCAGTAGCAGGCTTCTTTTTTTAAATCTTATAACATGATTATAAGCGCTGCTTTTTGAAAAAAAGGAAGGGTTAGATTAGTTGTATTTTTTTTTTCCTACAGACCCTGGGAAAGTATTTTTTTAAATTTTATTACAGTTAATTCCTCTTCAAATGATATCAGAACAATAACTTATCAACATAGACTCGTTCTACTTTATGATATGAGCCATTTTCATCATTTTCTTGCTAGAACATAATTTTTACAGTTTTAATTGAATATCATATTTTTGCACAGAGCTTAATGAGTTTACAACACTACCGGATAAAATTAAAGAAAAGAAAAGATGTGTGTGTCATGTACGCTACTAAGAAGTTACACTTCTCTGGCGTAACAAGATAAAATCTTACTAAAATTTTATCCTTCGAGTTATATTAAGTTTGTCGAAAAAACGACTCCGATAATAGAAAAATAGGTACTTAAGTTAGTAGTTTAGTACTCTAGTTATATTAAGTTTTATTATAACACATTATGTAGTTGATGTTAATGACGGCGTGCACGCGTATCGTAAATCATTTTAACTAGTTAACTTTAGGGTGTCGATTTTTCGTGACGGTGTGCGCGCGCATCGCAAAAATTTACTCTCATTATACAGTACTCAGTACAAGTAACTCAAGTATCAAGTACAACTTAAAAACAAAAGCACTCCTAATGCAGCAAAGAAAGGGCTACAACTTCTACAAGGTCTGTATTGGTCATATCTGGGAGAATGACGTTATTAATACATTGTTGTATGTAGTTTAGAATAATTAATCAAAGTAATCATTATGGCTGACAGAACGGGTGTAAGATTATTTTGCTCATAGACAAATCGTAGACAGTGTTGATATATAGGTTGTGTCTATGGTATATAACAAGCCTTGACTAAAGGATCACTAAACTTTTTTTATTTATTTTTTTATTGCCAACGGTGGCAAACGAGCAAGCAGCACACCTGATGGTAAGTGAAACTCCTGCACATGGACCTTTGCAATACCAGGGGCACAGCTAGGCCGCTGCCTACCGTGAAGGAAATACTCTTCTTAAACCTCGTTTAAAGAAGGACATATATGTAAGTACATACGTTTAGAGGCTTAACTTTTATATTTATTTTAAAGCAGGAGCATTTCACGTGAAACGGGCTGCGAAAAAATGTCACATTTTAGATGAAGTCATATTTGGATTAAAGATACTACTACTATAAGACCCGAATAGACATATACCCTTAGAATAATAACATATAGAAGGTAAGTTCACGCACAAAAAGTGAGGCATTTCAATTGGAGCCTATTGGAGCTTACGCCGGAACAGTCCCGTAATGTACAAGTCATTGCACTGCACGAACGTACGCAACTCTTAAAAAATAAATAGGTAATTATGACGGCTTGTGCATTCAAATGGTGCCACAACACATTTGAAAAACATAAAAAGGTTTTTAACATTACTTTTAAAAGTATTTCGACAATTTATGTTTTTAAAAACAAAATTTGATTTCATAATTTGTATAGAGGTTTCCATGTGTACGTGTGTACGTCTGCCCGCCATTAGTATTTTTGGATTCAAATTTTTAAAGTTCGAAGTACTGACACTATCCTTCTATACGTTATTATTCTAAGCATATACCATTATTTTTTTATGAAGTTCAGTTTCTAGTTTCTTAGACTAAGGAATTGGCGAAATTAGAACAACAGTTTTTTCGCTTTTTTGCTAATATTACATTTTATAACTAGCAGCCTCCTGCGGTTTTACCCACATAGTTTCCCTACCCGTGGGAATAGCGAGATAAAAAGCCTATGTGTTATTCTGATATGTAAACTATATTATTGTGAAGTTTCATCAAAATCTATTCAGTAGTTTTTGCGTGAAAGAGCAACATACATCTTCACATACTGACAAACTTTCGTGTTTATAATATTAGTAGGATTAAAAAAAAATAAACGAAGTATTGGACGTTTGAGAATAAATAAACATATTTTTGCCATTTAAGTACATACTTATCTCAAATTTCTTTTTATACGTAGAAGATCAAAAGTCGAAATTTCAAATCGAATTTTTCTTACCTTCGGAATTATTAATATTTTTTTTATTTTTATTACAGTAGTAGTAGTAGTTCATAAATAATGTGTGGAGAGTTTTAGAATGGGATCTGCATTCTTTTTTATTTATACGCACTTTAGTGCGAGGCGCCGCACTGTACGCCTTAATGGCGATACCTTAGGTTGGCTTTCTTTTGAACGAGAAAAATGCTTCTTGATTTAAAGTGCAAATTCGAGGTTTGAGTGATACTAAGAGAATCATCAAAACCCGTCACACGCAAACACTCTCAGAAAGTTGGCCTTCCGGCTCTCTCACTCACCAAACGAAGCGTTGAACATACTAATATTACTCAGACGCCGATTTTCTGCTAGAGTGGTACAGACGACAGACAACTGTCCACAGTATACTCCAACCACATAAATATAATATAAACTAAGTTAAAGTGAACAGTATAAATATGTTTAAAATAATAAATTAAATTATTATATTAAAATACAATAATAGTATTCTTAATATTATTTTCTAATTAATTAATATACTGGTACTGGATGGATATGTGGAGTTACAAGGTTGGACAAAATAAGAAATGAGTGTATTAGAGGAAGTCTGAAAGTGGCACCAGTGGTAGAGAAGACTAGGAGCTAGAGATTGTCTTGGTATGGACACGCGATGAGGAGGGATAAAGGGCATGTGACGAGGAGGGTTGTCAATATGTTTGTGGATGGACGTAAAAACCGTGGGAGACCCAAAAAGAGATGGATGGATTGTTTGAATGAGGTTATGCGTGTGTAAGTGCAGGTATGACGGCTAATAGAAGGTTATGGAAGGTAAAAAGATGTTGCGCCAACTACACTTAGCGTGGGATGAGGATAGGCAAATGATGATGAATTAATATACCTACTGGTACCACGAATACTAACAATGCTAACATTTCTCGTAGGTGTCGTAAAACGACTAAGAGCTTTACAATGACCTTGGTCATTGGAACATTCCTAAAGAGGGTTAATGTCAGTCAGGCGGCCAGTCATATAATTATTATTTGGCAATATGTACAATAGAAACAGAAGTACATTTTACATTGACCCTAAAAATTTGGCACAAGAGCAAGGTGATGATGAGTATTTAAATTTATAGAGCACGATGCTTCATAAAAAAAGCATATCATTCAAATATGTATCTTTTTTTGAAATATGATACTTTCTAAGAATAAAAAATTAAACCGCCAATCAAGGCGTCTCTTCCTACAGCAATACAACGAACATCGCGTTTTGAATACAGAATAAATTACATTAGAATGTTCCGTAGCGTGTTGGTACCTATCAAACGGTACAGTAAAAAGTATGAAAGGTGCCCCCTAAATACCGGGTGAGGTGAAGCGCGAAAATTATCTTATATTTGCTCAGACGCCGTGAACGTAGGGCGAGAATACTTTTCAATAAGCTTAGAGAGCGATTTTTTTTTATTTAGCGAAAGACCCATCTTTTAAAAGCGTAGAGCGTTGTGTAAAACGGAACGCGCAAATAGAGGGTTCCATATTCGATCGATTTGATTTCTCTGATTGCAGAGTGTTTATATTTTAGTGATATGATTTCCTTATTAATAAAAAAGTAATGCTTTTATCTATGGATTGGAAATTCGATATTTGAAATATAAATCAATATTCTACTATGGTCTGGTCATACCTGTTGCGGTTGACTCCTTTGTGGTTACTTACTTTTTAATTTAATTAAATTACCGATCTCAGATTTCGTCAGAGATAATATTTTTTATTCGACGAATGAAAGTGATACATTACACTTTTTGAAATAAAAGTAAGTTTGTTTACTTGTTCTACTTTCACGCTTTGAGACTAAGGTCTCTTAAGAGTGGTAGCTGAATTAACATGTGATTTATTAGTAGGTATTATTTTACTTTCCGTGTGGTGACGCAGTAAGAATACAATTCACCACTCCCTATTTTGCTGGTGGATGTCGTAAAAGACGACTATTGGATATAACATCTATGCAAGATAAGGAAAACTCGCAACAAAACCCTATGTAAACCTGTCTGATCAGCATGGTATAGTAAGGTCAATTTCCTTCCTATTGTGGAGGAGCCTCGAGCCTAGCAGAGAGACGTATATAAGCCGAGATGATAATGATAAATAGAAATGTTTGTATAGATGTGTTAATCGTATTAAAAATATAATTATGATTAAACCTAAAAATCAGATCCTAAATAAATCATAATCTGATGTGGCTTAGAATAATAACGTATAGAAGGATAGTGTCAGTACTTCGAACTTTAAAAATTTGAATCTAAAAATACTAATGGCGGGCAGACGATTACACACGTACACACGGAAACCACTATACATATTATGAAATCAAATTTTGTTTTTATTAACATAAATCGTCGAAATACTTTTAAAAGTAATGTTAAAAACCTTTTTATGTTTTTCAAATGTGTTGTGGCACCATTTGAATGCACAAGCCGTCATAATTACCTATTTATTTTTTAAGAGTTGCGTATGTTCGTGCTGTGCAATGACTTGTACATTACGGGACTGTTCCGGCGTAGGCTCCATTAGGCTCCAATTGAAATGCCTCACTTTTTGTGCGTGGACTTACCTTCTATATGTTATTATTCTAAGCTGATGTGGATTATTTACTAAGATTATTTAATAAATTACATTAAAATACAAACATATTCATTTAATGATTTTAAATTTCTCGTTATAACTTCATCTCTGATGCAGGCTTAGTTACAGGACTCGCTATTTTAATGTAAAAAAAAATAAAAAGCAGTGCATTACTCCCGGTATTGTTAAGTACAGAAGGGTCCCCTACAAAAGGCAACCTGCTGTTTCTATTGTGTGCCAAAGTCGGCACTTTGCGAGTCAATATTTTGGGTAAGTCAGTGACTCCTTGGCACTACACTTAAATGCCTTGACGTCACACCGTTTCGCAGAGTAAGCGAACAAATGCGCACCTCTATTCGTTGCATTATGGCCTTTTGTTTTTTCTTTTCTTGTATCAGGCAATAATTTTTTTTGTAATAGGAATTTTATTTTTTTTATACTCTATGGATGAATATGGCATTGATATTAGGATCACAGTAGGTGTACGACTTAATTTAAATAAAAGGTATTTACTAAATTTTAATGGGTGTCTTTGAATGGAGGTGTCAATTGTATTTACAACTTAAATAACTTTGATTTCTTTGATTAAACTCGTAATAGTTATTTATAAAGAATATTGTTAATAGTTATATCAATCATTCATTCAATCAATTTGTTTATCAACGTCCAGTGTAATAGTACAATATTTGAATCGCACCGTTGAGTAAGTAGAGTTTTTCACGAGTTTCATAAGAGAGTGCAGCTGTCCATTCTCCTCGTAATTCTTCACTCTATTTTTACGATACTCAGAGAGACCATAAGGGGTAATGACATATTATATTCTTACTCTGTTACCACATGGGTAATATTTAAGCATAAAACAACCTTTACGTTATTGACTTAGAAAGATTTCAGCTGAAATGAAATAAACTTAACGGGGACTTGCAAAAAATAAGATTCGTATGAAATGTATTTTATTTATAACTAGCAACCCGCCCTCGCTTCGCTTCGGTTTCAGTCGCTTTACCCGCGGCGTAGTTCCCGTTCCTGTGGGAATACCGGGATAAAATATAGCCTATGTTACTCTCTGATATTATAGCTTTCCATTGGTGAAAGAATTTTTGAAATCGGTTAGGTGGTTTAAGCGTGAAAGCGTTACAAACAAACAAACAAACAAACAAACAAACAAACAAACATCCTTACTTTCGCATTTATAATATTAGTATGGATAACAGAGCATTAAAGAATGTAAAGGTTTTACTTTCTTTTCAGCCCATATACGCGTCATTGCTGAGCTCTAGCCTTATCCATAATGGGAGGGAAATTCCCTAATTACCCATGTGGGTCAGATGGTGTAGGGTTTTATATCAAGTTTGCTCCCTCTTCCATTAATGTTATTAACATATCATCATCTCTAAGTTAGGTATCTTGCGACACCCATGGACAAGAAATGCGCGGGTATATTGAACTGCGTGTGTATTCTTACTCCATCACCACACAGAAAATTCGACTCTAGTCACGATATTCTTATTATTTAAGTGCTTTAATAGATTTATAAGGGTCAGTAAACGGGCACCGTTAATTATTATATTAAGAAAGTACAGGACAGTTAGTACACAATAAATTCATGAAGCATGAAAGATTTACAATACAGTCCTGTTGAAACCGCGTCAACGCCTCCCATTACGTACTAGAAAAAAAAAATTCCCGCCCTTGCAAGATGACAGCTAAAATCCAAACTATTCTTAATTCGACCAATTCCCACGATTCGAAATTTAAATTTAATTGTCGTGTAATAATGGCTCAAAGAAATAGGTCAATAACGTAAGCAGTTCATAAATGGCATTGTTTGATTGAGACTTATAGGCAGTTTGTCAATACGCCTGTGCTTTGTGTCGCTCTAGGGGGCGTCTTGTTGGCACTCAATAACGTTCAGTATTAACTAAGGCGGTGTGTTTTGACTTACAATAGTGTATTTAGAATCATTTGAGAGTGAAATGATATGCAGAGATTTATTAATAAGTAGTTCACATACTTAAGGTATCTCATGACCATGTATTATTTGATGAAAGATTTCCGTCAAACTGTCACAATATTTTCAATTTTTAAGTTATCGTTCGATAGCTGTTTATTGTACAATGAAGTAATTAATGAGTTTAAATTTAGGGAATTTCAATACAATACGATGTATCATTTGAAGGAATTAAATATTAGTTTGTTTTCTTATATAATATCCTATGTTTACCATTGTAATCTTTCTTTTTAACACACTTTTATTAGCTTCATACGTATGTATGTTAGTATGTGCGTATGTAACGGTAACTTTGAATATGATTTTAATCCCCTACGAAACGTGGGATTCACTCGAAATTTGGCATACCTATCGGGGACCGATGGTAATTTATTATTTCGAAACAGTTACAGTTTAACAAATCCTTATCAAGATTTTCAGGATTATCGATTATTTGGTATCTGATATCCGGTATTGTCTTTAACCATGACCAAGAAGGGAAAGTACCAGGCGTGTCTATCACCTATTTCTCGGTATGTTACCGACTTTGAATAAAATAAAATTTTCACAGAGGGAACGTAAGAATCGGCTATCTTCTCCAAGGGAAGCAACAGGCGCTCAAATTAAGCGTGTTTTTTAGTTTGTTTAAACTATTATTTAATTTTCTACTTAAGCTAACAGTTTCAAGGTGTATGAAAAGAGAAATTAACTTATGAATTTTATCGCATTAGTATTTGGTTTTTACTGGTATAATTATTTTAGTGTATGAACGAAATTTACCGTTTTGGTATGAACTTCAAAATATTACGTAGCAATATAATATTATATTCAATACTCGAGTATTATGTGTGTGAATATTATACATATTCAATTATTCATGTAGCATTTTATAAAAAGTAAATTAGAGACAGTGCTAAAGTGTAGTAAATGTAAAATTATGGTGCTTTAAATGATTTTACGATTAAAATTTTCAGAGAACCCACAGCGTAGTCATCGCTCCACTAAGGGCGCCGCACATCTTAACTTCTAAATATTAATTGGAAACCTAAAAGCAAATTTTACTTCACTCGTTTCATCACGTCAACGTCACAGCTTAAATACATCGTACTGCTGGGCTTAAGTTTTCTCATCAATTGGAGGAAAATTAACCTACTACGCTGGTTTTCCTTTTTTGCGTAGATGTTATATGCATAATTATTATAATCCCTTAGTAGTCTACAACGACAGCCACAAAAAAGCACAAAGAAAATAATAACTCGACACTGACAAAAATGGCTCGTACAAGTAGCTGATTGACAAGACAAAAAAAAAGAATAAAAATAAAAAAATTGTAAAAGAAGTATTTTGCGAAAGATTGAATAAGAGACTTAAAGACGTAGACAAGGTCTGTCTGAGGAAATGTGGAAAACGTTTAAGGAAGGAGTTGTGAATGTTGCTATTAAGGTGTGTGGTGTTTCGAAAAGGAAAAAGGGAAGAAAGCAGTATAAGATCTGATGGATAAAGATGTACAAGTGGTTTTAGATAAGAAAAAGAAAGCATGGATGGACTGGTTAGCAACAAAAGCTAACTTAAGAATGCAAAAGGCAACAAATGAGGATGTAGACGAAGCAAGAGAGAAGTAAAAATGTTTGAAAGAGATGGTATTCTTTACCGTCTCTTGATGAAGCAGTGAATAAAAAGTAAGATGAGCGAAAAGATGAATTTGACAGGAGGCTTTCTGAGGATTTCCGGTCTAACATAAAGTTGTTCTGGATATCCATAAGGATTGCTCGAGGGAGTTCTACAAACTCAGAGCTTACTGAAATCAGAAGTCAGAATGGAAGTATTATAAAAGGACCAGATTGCGTGTTGAAAAGGTGGAAGGAATATTTTGAAAGTTTATTTGATAAGGACGAGGAACTGATTCCCATGCCAGAATAGGAGCAGAGTGATTATGACTGTGATTGCGAGATAGGTACAAATGTGATTGTGACTGCGATGAAGTATATGAAGTTAGGTAAAGCTGCAGGATATGATAGGGTGTCGGTCGAAATGCTGAAGGCTGGCGATGGGGTAGTGGTGAGTCAGTTGCACCACCTTTTCAACTTGTGTTGGAGGAAGGGTCGAGTACCAGAAGACTTGTGCAAGGCTGTAATCGTGCCCTTATACAAGGGAAAATGGTCTCAGCAAGACTGCGCCAATTACCGCGGAATAAGCCTTCTCAGCGTCGTCGGCAAACTATATGCTAAGGTACTGATAGAGAGAGTTATAAAAGAGACGGATGAAAGAGTCTGGGATGTGCAAGCAGAATTCAGAAAGGGAATGGGATGTACGTATCAGGTCTTTTCCTTGCGTTGCATAGCCGAAAAATTCTTGGCTAAGAACCAGAAGGTCTATTGCGCTTTCGTGGATTTGGAAAAGGCCTATGATAGAGTGGTTAGGGATGAATTGTGGTCAGCATTATCTTTGCATGGGGTGAACGATAACCTGATACGGGCATTGCAGTCTCTCTATGAAACTGAAACTCCAGTGCCTGTGTCAGAATCGAGGGAGCATACACTGAATGGTTTAGCATCCAAAAGGGTGTTAGACAAGGATGTGTAGCATCACCATGGCTGTTCAACCTATTCATGGACAATTGCTTGGCTGATTTGAAAGAGAGTGAATATGGACTGAGAATGAATGGGTTACTTATCAAATGTTTTCTCTACGCTGACGATCAAGTTCTACTTGCTTCGTCGGTGAATGAGTTGCAAGAGATGGTAACAGCAGTACATGACGCTTTTGAAAGGAAAGGAATGAAAATTAATGTAAAGAAGACGAAAGTTGTGGTATTTGAAAGGGAAGAAGTTATGACGGAATGCAAGATACATATAGAAGAGGAAATATTAGAACAAGTGCAAGATTTTGTATATCTGGGATCTACATTTGCGAGAGATGGTAAATGTGAAAGTGACATTGAAAGAAGAGTGTGTAAGGGAAATATGGTGAATGGTGTTTTGCGCACCATTATGGGCAGCCGAAGCCTGTATAAGAAGTCTCGCCTAGCTGTCCATAGGGGAGTGCTTGTACCAACTCTAATGTATGGTAGTGAGGGCTGGGTATGGCAGAAGAAGCACGAAAGTTGAATAAATGCTGTGGAAATGAGAGCGCTGAGGACCATGATCGGTGTGAAATTGAGTGATAGAATTAAAAACAGAGTGATTAGGGAACGTTGTGGAATGAATGTAGATGTAGTGACAAGGATTGAGAAAAGTATATTAAGTTAGTTCGGACATGTAGAGAGAATGAATGAAAGGAGACTAACAAGGAGAATTTATAAGGCGAATGTGAATGGAAGTGTTGGAAGGGGAAGACCGAGGCGGACGTTCCACAATCAAATCGGGGACGTTCTTAAGAAAGGCCAGGTTAGGAGTAACCTGAACCGAAGAACATGTATGAGGAGATTAATGAATGTGGAGGAGGCGAAAGTGGTATGTCAAGATCGTAGCAAGTGGAAGGAAGTGGTCTCTGCCTACCCCTAAGGGAAAGAGGCGTGATTATATGTATGTATGTAAAATAGCAAATTATATCTTAATTCATATTATTCCATATATAACATGAAATGAGCATTTATATACTTTTTTTTTAGTTTTTTTATCAAAATGCCAAATTAAGCCCGATGTTGCTATAAAAACTATCAGATAAATAAATAAAGTTGACTGATAAAGAGCAAGTCCACAATATCAAAGTCACGGCTAGTAAGTATCCGGTGGAGCATATAAACTCCTCGTTACACTTTACACCCGTAAATAACAAATAAGTGTGATTTTCCCGCGTTTGGTCCGCATGGCGGCAGGACGCGATTTTCCACTAGATGTGTTGCCAGAATAATAAAATCCCGACAAAAATACTTCGGACCGTTGTCGTCGGCGTAAAATTGATTATTGATTTATGTTTATATTATATTTGTTGAAGATACGGTTGTCGTCTTGTCGCGCGTTGCCAATATGAAATAATAGGGAGTGGCGTACAACGAATTAATTTATATGGTAATAAAAATGTGATAAAATTTTACGAGACGACGCTAAATGGCATTCTTACTGTAATTGATTGATAGGACTTTATTCCACTTATAAGGGGTCAATATTGATGCTCTTATTAAAAAAAAATATTAATATAAATTTATTTTTCTTCTCATTTCTGATGTTTACACGAGCATTACACATTGTAAATAAAACTATTTTTTCAAATTTTATCGCGTTTGTATTTGAATTTTGATTGCCCGACGTTTCGAACGCTTTACAGCGTTCACCGTGATCATAAATGCTTTTTAGAGTGCCCTACCCAAAGGATATAAACGGGACCCTATTACTAAGACTTCTCTGTCTGTCCGTCCATCTGTCCGACCGTCCGTTTTTCACTAGGTATATATGTATCTCAAAAACCGCGATAGCTAGACGGTTGAAATTTTTACAAATTATGTATTTCTATTGCCGCTATAACAACAAATACTAAAAACAAAATAAAGTATTTTTGCTCGATATTATAGATCATCATCATCGCAGCCCACATACGTCCCACTGTTGGGCTCGGGCCTCCTCCACAATGGGAGGGAATTTGACCTACTATACCATGCTGGTCAGACATGTTGGTATAGGGTTTCGTTTCGAGTTTTCCTTCTCTTACACAGATATACCATCTGTGTAAGAGAAGGTCCATATTATATCCCATAGTCGTCTTTTACGACATCCACGGGCAAGATAGGGAGTGGTGAATTGTATTCTTACTCCGTCACCACACGGAAAATATTAAATTAAATATTATAGATAATGGTACGTAACCCTTCGTGCGCGACTACGACTCGCACTTATTATTTTTCTTCTCTTTCTTCAGCTTATATCATCTCAGTTCACATAAATCTAACAGGCATCGAGATACTCCACAGTAAAAGGTAAATTTATCTACCGGTACAGGGTTTTATTTTCGGTTTTCTTTCTTTTGCATAAATGTTTATTTGCACACTATATCACTTAGTCGTCTTTTACGACAGCTACGTCCGGAATAGGTGGTGAATTATATTCTTTCTGGTTTTTTTTTGTTTTGTAGGTGGGCTGCGTATTCTTTCTGGTGACGGCACTTCTTCAGTGTACTGAAGATAATGATGATTAGTATAGTGCGAGTGGCTTTTATTTCAAATATAATTTTTCTCACAGTAATAGTATCTTGTCTTTCCGTGTGGTGACGGAGTAAGAATACAATTCATCAGCCCCTTTCTTACCCGTGGGTGTCGTATAAGACGACTAAGGGATTATAATATGCAAATAAGCTCAGCAGTCCACCTGACCAGCATCTGAACTAATGACCAGAATGTGACTAGTATGATCAGAATCTGACTAATATAAGCAGTAAGTTAATTTCTCTCCCAGTGTGGAAGAAGTTCATGTCCAGCTGTGGGATGTATATGAGTTAAGGTAATTATGAAGCTGGACTGCTAAAAATAATACAAAATTGTCTTTTTTTTTTTGTGACTATACTTAGCTGTTAGTGGCAGATGGCTTTGACAGCTTATCGGACTATGGGTGAGCGCTGAGGGCTCTCAACCCGGTGGACAAAATTGTCTCTTCAGATGCACACTATATTAACCTCTTGTATCGTGGGTAGTTTCTACATAGGACACTATATGATACGGGTGACCGGACCGGAGATTTTAGTCCGTCACCCGTAGAGAGGCTGACGGCGGCCGACGTCCTGGACGTCACGAGGAGAGGGTACCGGTCCGAACATTGAGGACAAGGAACTCGGCTCTTGTGGTCGGCCCAACGACGAAGTACTACGGGTGAGTTATAGGGCCGCGCGCCGCCCCTCTGTTGCCCCCATAAAAAAAAGGACAAGATGCGATTCGCAAATTTAGGTAATCTGATTATAATTTGTTTTATTTATTTCTTTAAACACTTTAGCGAAAGTTATTATTAAAAAAACAGATTCTGAGCAACATTGTTTTGTCTCTAATCCATCAAATAAAATCGCATGAATTTAAAAAAGTTAAAATAAAATATGGCGGAGTAATGAAGAGAAAACATACTAGGGTCAATATAATTAAAAGCCAACATCTTTGTGAATCAACCGAATGTTAAAAGTCAATTGTGATTACTTCGCGAACCGGTCCCTGACAATAATAATAGTTCTAATGACAATAATAATGCAAGTTATTATTATTAAAATAATATAATAGTCGTATTATTGCAATGGCACGGGGATGAACGCTCGAATGATTTAGAATGACAACTTTTCAACGGCTTTTTATTTTGGATACTTTTATATATATTTTTTTGTTTAATAGTCATTATTTTTGTGGACAATAAGGTGTTACAATATGGACGTTATTTTCATGTCTTTTAATTTATTCTACTTTATTTTATTTATCAGTGTGGTGACGGAATAAGAATACAATTCACCACTCCATATCTTGGCCGTGGATGTCGTAAAAGACGACTAAGGGATATAATACGCATATAACATCTATTCAAGAGAATAAAAACTCGAAAAATCTCCTATACTTACCACTGCTGGGCTCAAGCCTCCTCCGCAATAGGAGGGACATTGATTTACTATACCATGCCAGTCAGACGTATTATTAAGAAATTTGAAGACTTGTTATCTGCATATTATAACCGAAATGAAACCCTATACTAACCCGTATGCCTAGCGTAGTATAGTAGGTTAATTTCCCTGCCATTGTGGAGGAGGCTCAAGCCCAACAGTGGGACGTATGCGAGCTGTAATGGTGATGATAATATTATTATAATCTTTTGTTGTCTTTTACGATACCCACGAACAAGAGAGGTGTTGAATTGTATTCTTACTCCATCATCATACGGAAAACAGTTTAAATAACATATATGTCGTAGTAGGCCATCTGTCAATTTCCATTCTTGCAGGAAGCTTAAGCCCAGCAGTGGGACGTGTATGAACTGAGGTGATCATGATAATGAAAATTGCTTTACGTATTACATTAGTTCAATCATCAATCAATCAATCTTTTAATATTGCTAATTATGTACTCTTTCTTTTGTACAAGCATTGATGGAATTCAGCTGCAATGTGAAATTATGTACCTATTTCTCTGTTGATATGCTTAATAATTTGTGTTTGATATGATGGCTATTTTGGCTATTGTGACTTAGTGTTGCCCTATAACATAGCGATTAAAGAGTATAATTGTGTTTGTAGACTTAGTCGTCTTTTGTAGTGTGACTGTACTGTCGTTAATTGTGTATGTATAAGTTTTTTTCTTTTCTTTTTTTACATATGTATATTTTTTTAATTTTTATGTTATTCTCTTTTAAATACACCACTGCTTGGTAGCTTTGATGTCTGACGTCGGCAGAATAAAAGGGACACTGCTGAAAATCAGCGTTGTGGTGTTACATTGACATCACGACAATTGCTGAGCAGTTATCCTTTTTTATGCCGCAGCTGAGACGTTCATTCTATCACAATTATTATGTCTCTTTATTTAGTTTATTGATTTTTTGTGTGTTTCATTTTGAAAGGATTTTTTATGTGTTACTAACGTCTCTACTCTGTGGCACAAAATAAATACTTTTCTTTCTTTCTTTCTAATCATTATTACACTAAAATATGTTTACTAACTTTATTGTACTGTGAAACAAGATAATTTTAACTAACAAATAGGCGATATTGATTATATCTTGTAACCAAATTTGATGAAAGTGCCAAGGGCGTAAAACCTTTGTATGTTCCAAATATATGTGTTCAAAATGAAATCGCAACTCGATCCATTTTTTTAAATAATAACTTACTACAAATTTAATTTTTAATAATTACTAACCATAAACAATACATTTTTTCTCATATAAAATCATTTTCTTCTTATACTGGCGATAAAGTATTCGCGCAATATATTGCGTCGCCTTAATTGGGCTTTTGAAAAAAAGAAAATATTTATTTTTCTATGTATTTTAAAACTTTATTAATAATAATATTGATATTTAATGCAGAAAACTTTAAAAAAGATTTTTCAGTTAATTATAAACAATTAAAAATAATCAAAATTAACAAAAAAAAATTCATAAACCCAATTGGGAGTAAGGAGAAAAATGATGATAATTTTCTTCGTGAGATTTATATTTTACAATGTCAAATATAAGTAAAATATCGCTTAGCGTTGTAGATTATTTTATTCATTATCTCAGTTTATATACATCCTACAGCTAAACTCGAACCTCCAGAATGGGAGGGAAATTGACCTAATAAAGTGTCAGACATGTTGGCACAGGATTTTATTTCGAGTTTGCCATTTCTTACATAGATGTTATAGGCATATTATATCCCTTTTTTGGGGATGGGTTGCGGTCCTCCTCCTCCTCTCACCACTCCGTCCGAGGCGACAGAGGGGCGTAAGCGCGCACAGCCGCAACCCACCCGAACACCACGTCGCCTTCGTCGTTGAACCGACCATCGGAGCAGGATTACGTATCGTCAGTGATCGGCATATTATATCCCTTAGCCGTCTTTTACGACATCCACGGGCAAGAAAAAGGACAGCGTGTGGGGCAAAATCTTCTTTAGACGTGTTGTGCAGTTTTTCGTTAGGTGAACAAAAAGCGTGAATACTCGCGTCATCATCACCGCACGCTTCCTTGTATACTGTGTATATATTTACATAGATGTAACACCGCACGTATTTTTTTGTGGATCACAACTTGACAGATAAACTCTGCTGACATCTTAGAGAGCCATGTGCTCTTTAAGATGTCAGAAGCGTTTATCTTACTTAAGGGAGGCAGATTGATTAATTGATCGATCAACCAATAGACAATTTTAATCGAAGATCCAAAAATATCAACTGTATGTTCATAGTTTTAAGTTTTCACTTAATTTTTTTTTTATTAGTTACATTCAAAACGTTATAATATTGATGTTATTACATTTAATAACCCTCGAACTACACAAGGACATCGTTTAATATAACAATGCTGATACAACGCGGTCTGGACGCCGCATAAAATTATAATAAATAGTTGGATGCGTCAGGGGACACGGACAACCCTATGCATGTTGAACACCACACATTTGGTAAATTAAGTATATATATATATTTTTTGCTTTATGTAGCAAATGAGCAAACAGCACACCTGAGGGTAAGTGATAGGTCATGACACTTTGCTAGGCTATTGCCTACTGTGAACAAAGTGAAGTTAGTGTTAATACCTGCAATGAGGTTTGGCGATACTAAAGACATCACCAAAACCCACCATACGCAAAACACCCTCATAAACGTTCACGTTAGGCAGCGGCCTGGCTGTGCCCCTGGTATTGCAAAGGTCCATGTGCAGCAGTTTCACTTACCATCAGGTGTGCTGCTTGCTTGTTTGCCACCGTTAGCAATGAAAATAATAAAAAAAAAAATTTGGCTCCCGGTTCTCTCGCTCACCGAACAGTGCAGTAACAATTTGCTATTACACAGACGTCGATTTTCTGCTCAGTGTGGTACTATCCTGGATAGACCGCATGAGAATATATACCACGTTTCCCAGAAAAATGTTACTGCTTATTCTTCTGTTAATGCCTAAGCAGATTTTTTTTACAACTACCACGGGCATGTAAAGGGGTGTCACGTTCTTACCCGGCTATAAATGAAAAATAATATCCTAGAAAAATCAAATTGATGGTTACTATTTCTATTACATTCGTAAATCGCTAAGGTGACGAGCATTGACACGTCATTTAGAGACATATACACGGGGGCTATTAGGACGAGTGTATACGGGACACAGGCGCGTAATAAGTCATAACTCATGGACCCCGAGCTGGGGTGATCACTATGAATTTTGATTTAGATCACACCGGGTTATTGTCGCTTCGTTGGCAATACAACGTCCAATAGTTTTTCTATATTCATATGGGGAATAATGTCATCTGTGAAAATGTCCGCAGTATGCGTTTTGTTACGTGTTTTGATGGACTGGGAATAAATTTCGCTGCAAACGGAGGGAACTTGAGGATGCCTAAATCTCAAGATAGCCAGGGAATTTGAAGGCACCTAAGTGTCAAGAAAATCTGTGTGGTGACAGAGTAAGAATACAATTCACCACCCCCTATCTTGCACGTGGATGTCGTAAAAGACGACTAAGAGATATAATACGCATATAATATCTATGTAAGAAAAGGACTACTCTAAGTAAAATGCTATACCAACATGTCTGACCAGCATATGTAAGGTCAATTTACCTCCATAGAGGAGACTCAAGCCCAGCAGTGGGACGTACATGAGCTGGAATGATGATGATGAGGATGATGAAGTCTCAAGATAGCCTAACTTGGTTGCTGATAAGAAAAGAAATAAATAAATAAACAAATCAAAATTAATTGTTACTATTTAATTGCATAGATGGCGTAGTGGATAAGATATCGCCATACTTACCGTGCCAGTGTGGTTGATTCCCACGTAGGACAAAAAAAAGAGTATTATGTTATAAAAGATCTACTATTAAATAAATTTCTAAAACAGTCTACAGAACTTAGCATCCATTGAGATCCTAAATCTTTTATCGATTAAGCTGTCGACCTACTTACTATTATTATCGTAATATTGAACTTGGCTCCCAATGCCGTATTCGTGTTTTAATGGCATACAAAAATTTTCCTTGTGATGACGGACTAAGAACACAGTTTACTACCCCCCTCCCTTACCTTTGCGTGTCATAAAAGAGGACTAAGGGATTTGATATTTGATAATATCTATGCAAGAGACAGGAAATGAAACCCTATACCTAGGTCAATTGCCCTTCCCCTGCGGACTGCTGGGCTGAGGGCTCCCTCCGAGCCCAACACCTATATGGCCCGGGATGATGATGATTATAAAATATTTTCTGTATGTTGACGTAGTAAGAACTGTCATCACTATTTTCATCTTTCTATCTCGGGGATGATCATAAAAGATGAATAGAATGCCTGTAGATAATTTCACTGTAAAAGAATGAAAACCCTATGCTAAGCTGTCTGAGCATATTATAGATAGATAAGTAACAAATACTAGTTTGGATTGTATAATGATTCATAATTGTTGGCTGTCCAATAACTATCCACAGCCTTCCAAATGCTCGATAGCCTGTATTGAATGCTTTGTGGAAAATAAATCAGCCTACAGTGATTACGATACGTTTGGCTAAAGATTTTAATTGCCTTGTGATGAATGATAACACGATGTGATTTCTGATCAGTCTTCTATATAATCTTATTTGGGTTAGTATATGTCTGAATACTGAGCTTGAACCTTCTCCACAATGGAAGAGAAATTGACCTACTATACCTTCTCTTCCATAGCTGTTATCGACATATTAATCCTTTAGTCGTCTTTTACGACATCCACGGCAATAGAGGTGGTGGTAAATTGTATTCTTACTCCGGCACCACACGGATATATCTATATAGTCGGATCTATATAGTCTATAATTTATTTATAATTAACAATATAGCGGGCTTAAATGTAGATTTTTATTTTCTATTCGGCGGGAACATTACTTTTTTATAATTCATCATCATCATCACAGCTCCATACACGTCCTACTGCTGAGCTCGAGCATCCTCTACAAGGGAAAGGTAATTGACCTACTATATCATGCTTGTCAGATGAGTTGGTATAAGATTTTATTTCAAGCTTTTCTTCTATTGTAATACTGTTTTGTTGCCTATTCGTATCTATATCCATATTCTTTAGTCATCTTTTACAACACCCACGGGTAAGAGAGAGGGATAGGTGAATTGTATTCTTACTTTATCGTCATCATCTTACTCTTATCCCAATTACTAGGGGTCGACGCAATATGTCATCTTCTTCCATACGATCCTATCAGATGTCATCTCTGCAGTCACTCTCAAACTATCCATGTCATGCCTCAGTCCATCTGTCTTTTTCTCGGTATACCTTTACCCCTAAAGCCTCTAACATTCATACCCAAAACTTTTCTCACAAAATGTTGAAAGTAATGACTTTCGTCCCACCTCATCACATGTCCATACCATGTCAGCCGTTCACTCCTTAACTTTACCGTCACTGGCGCATCTTTCAAACTTCCTCTAATATGTTCATTTCTTACTTTATCCATTCTTGTGACACCACTCATCCATCTCAATTTTCGCATCTCCGCTACATGCAGTCGTCTCTCATCCGTCTCTTTTCACTAAACTGAATTCATGATGTTAGTATACACATAATTTCAAAAGAATCTTAATGTTTTCAATTCGAAGAATTATTTTCTTAGATTATCGCCGTCAACCAAAGAAATTCTTGAGCTTATATTGGTATAGATAAAACATTATAATTACAACTAATTTGTACCACGAACCATTAATACCACTCAATATTCATACATCTAAAATGAAGTGGGATTAAAATGAGAAGTGCGTTAAACCCGAAACATATGCGTTGGTATAAAGATACGCTATGGGGACCCACCCCACCGTTAACAAATAAGATTTTAGCTAAACGACTACACTTGTTCATCTAATATTTGATAAACAAATTGTACAGATTTGATAACGGAGGTTTTTATTTAAACTTGTTATTGTACTTGGCTGTATGGGTGATGCATTTGCTTTTTGAGGAAAAAAAATATGCGGATATATTTGTAGTGTATCTATGATTTAGGTTTGAGGGTTTCGGCGCGAATTTGGAAATGTCATGTTAAGCTCTTGTATTATATTCATTTTTTTAGTGTTTTATAGTGTTATATTGAATAATTTTGCTGATATTTTATGTAATATAATATATAAGAGTGGTTTACGTGTATTTTTATATTTAATTGGAATTCCCAGACAAATCATCTAATTAGGTTTTCAGCGCCTAATTAATGATAACGACTTGACTTACTGACGGACAATGACTATAAGTAAGTTATACCATATGAAAAAGTAAATAATATGTAAAGAAAAAATTGTATCAGACTTGGCTGTATGGGCTTTGATCCCTTTGCCTGTCCGTATGGATAAACAGAAACAAAAAAAAATGATTTTGGTTTTTGGCGGCAATATCGAAGTGTCATGTCGCGCTTTTGAATTATATTCATTTTTTAGTGTTTTATAGTGTTATATTGAATAATTTTAATGATATTTTATGTAAGTATTTTATATAAGTTAGGGCGCTACTGTGTAGTGAATATATCTAATATAAAAAAGGTCTACGTGTATTTTCATGTTCAATCCAAATTCCCAGAGAAATCAAATTTAATTTTAGCGTCCAATTAATGATAACGACTTGGCTTACTAAAAAACGATGACTGTTAAATAAGTTACGTTAAGGTTGGTGGACTTTCGTATTTCGCATTCTATTTCAAAATCCCGAGCATAGCCTGTTCCATAGCATACTGAGCGACTTTGAGCTTCGTTATGAGGCCTACATTTAAGGGCCACGTTTTTGTGTCACAAATTATCACTGGTAACACATATAATACAATTAAGATACAATTAATTAACACAAATTACATCCAGACTCAAAACAACAATTTGAGGATCGCACAAGGTATTATTCTGCAAGGGAATCGATGGTTATAAAGGAGGTATATGTTTTCAAAGATTTCTTTGCAATAATAAAAAGGACTCGAATTACATACCATATGACCACTCAGCACCAATCTAGGTTACGTCTAGCTGACCTCGCATACGCATGTTCCACAATATCGACATAGTGATGGCAGTAGATACGATGCGCAATAGTTAACAGAACGTGTCTCATAAGGAACCCCAGAAGCCTTGAGCGTTATAATAAATTGCAACTCCACCTACCAACTCTCACTCTTGATCTAGCATCGATCGATTGTCAACCTACTTTAGCTTTAGATTAGGATAGTTAGTTTTAAGTCACTCTCGATCTAGCATCGATCGATTGTCGACATACTATAGCTTGTAATTACTTAAACTAGTGGTAGCCGAGTGGTCGAAATTCGGCCATAGTTCATTTATATTAATTTTCTGCTACGCCCTTAGAATAATAACGTATAGAAGGATAGTGTCAGTACTTCAAACTTTAAAAATTTGAATCTAAAAATACTAATGGCGCGCAGACGATTAGACACGTACACACGCAAACCAATTATGAAATCAAATTTTGTTTTTATTAACCTAAATCGTCGAAATACTTTGAAAAGTAATGTTAAAAACCTTTTTAAGTTTTTCAAATGTGTTGTGACACCATTTGAATGCACAAACCGTCATAACTACCTATTTATATTTTAAGAGTTGCGTACGTTCGTGGAGTACAATGACTTGTACATTACGGAACGGTTCCGGCGTAAGCTCCATTAGGCTCCAATTGAAATGCCTCACTTTTTGTGTGTGAACTTACCTTCTATATGTTATTATTTTAAGGCTACGCCATTTTCTTTTAATTATATTTATGTATAATTTTATATTGAGCAAGCTATATTTCACTAATAACTAATATATAAGTACAAATGTTTATTAGACATTGTCATCATGATTATGATTGTTTGACATTCAGTTCGACCAGAGATTTCACCGTTACCAAAAGTCTATAAGCGCTTGCGTGTGTGGGTGTGTGTGTGTGTGTGTATATGTGTTTCAATCGCGTGGTGTGTGTGTGTAATGCCGTTTTTAATGAATTTAATGTATTTCTAATGCATTATTCTATGAAATTTCAGTTTTATGCACTGCTCCTCATTATATACATCAACTTTACCAAAATTCATACTTGTTAAATAATATTCCTAAAAAGGGGTACAAAGTTTTTGCTTCACGTATTAATTTATAGATAAATTTATTAAATAAGAGACTTCGAATTTATTTGCACTCGCCGGCCACAGTCTTCGCAAGTACTGTAATAATAATTCATGGTTCGCACAGAGTATATTGATAACACGAAAGTCAGCTCCAGAATCTGTTTATTCAAATAATCACGTTTATCCGCTATACAGTCTGTCAGTAAAACATCATAGGATAAACTTGTGCGACAAGTGAAAACAAATTAAATTCCGTTAAGACGCTAATGTCGGTTATCAAAGAAAGCCTAAACATCTGATTATGAGGCATGCTACCGTTTGATGTGCATTCGACCGAGAAGCGTTCAGGAATGCCTTGTGGAGACCAGCTATCTTAAACTTACAATTTAGATTTTATGTAAATCCACATTAGATACTTAAGGTACAGACGGTTGAGTGAAATGTCAGACAGTTGAAAAGCTTTTGTACAAGTTATTGTGTTACAGACAGATAATTAAAATTATTTGTGTTATAATTATTTTGATTTTTCCTTACGACTTTGATGCTAAAGCTTTTGAAAGACGAATATAAGTTTGTTGGCCGTAGATTCTTTTTTTATCTTTTGAGAGTTGTTTTTAGCAAGTTCTTTTATCTGTATATTCTTCTTATTGTCAATTTATGTGTTACTCTTAGAATAATAACGTATAGAAGGTAAGTTCGCGCACAAAAAGTGAAGCATTTCAATTGGAGCCTAATGGAGCTTACGCCGGAACCGTTCCGTAATGTACAAGGTCACAGTACTGCACGTACGTACGCAACTCTTAAAAAATAAATAGGTAATTATGATGGTTTGTGCATTCAAATGGTGTCACAACACATTTGAAAAACATAAAAAGTGTATTAAAATTACTTTTAAAAGTATTCCGATGATTTATGTTCATAAAAACATAATTTGATTTCATAATTTGTATAGTGGTGTGCGTGTGTACGTCCCGTCTGGCGCTTGCGCACATGTAGTATTGTTTGCTTCATATTTTTGATGGCTTACGTATGGACACTATCCTTCTATACGTTATTATTCTAAGGTGTTACTATTGCTTCAAAATTATACTAATTTTTTATCCAATCATATAGAACAGATTAAGACAATAGCCTCTTTCAAAAAATAAAATATATCAGATCGGTAGTCAGACGAGTTGGCATAGGATTGCCTTCTTCTACAGTGATACCATATACTACAAATAAAAATAAAGTAAAATAATTTAACAAAATGTAATGATTTCTGATGTTTACGCGCATACAAGATTAAAAAAACACTATTTTTACGATTTATAGCAGTAAAAATAGTGTTTTTTTTTAATCTTGTAGTTTGTATTTAATCTTTGCTTTTCCAACGTTTCGAACATTATAGCGTCACGGTCACGGGAGAACTAAAATATCTCACGTCCAATAAGTCATCGTTATTATAGAGATTTATATCTACCCCTTAGAATAATAACGTATAGAAGGTACGTTCGCGCACAAAAAGTGAAGCATTTCAATTGGAGCCTAATGGAGCTTACGCCGGAACCGTTCCGTAATGTACAAGGCACTGTATTGCACGTACGTACGCAACTCTTAAAATATAAATAGGTAATTATGACGTTTTGTGCATTCAAATGGTATCACAACACATTTGAAAAACTTAAAATGGTTTTTAACATTACTTTTAAAAGTATTTCGATGATTTATGTTAATAAAAACAAAATTTAATTTCATAATTTGTATAATGGTGTGCGTGTGTACGTGTGTAATCGCCTGCGCGCATATAGTATTTTTAGATTTATGTTTCGAACGTTCGAAGTACTGACATTATCCTTCTATACGTTATTATTCTAAGATCTACCCAGTACAAAATTAGTTATTCATTTTTTTTTTTGGTTTTGTTTGTCCATTCGGACAGGCAAAGGGATCAAAGCCCATACAGCCACGTCTGATACAATTTGCTTCATATTATTTAACATTTCTTTATATTGAATAGCTTATTCATAGTCATTGTCCATCAGTAAGTCAAGTCATTACCATTAATTAGGCGCTGAAAACCTAATTAAATAATTTCTTTGGGAATTTCGGTAGAATATGAAAATACACGTAAACCACTCTTATATAACATTAACCACACTTCAGCACCTTAACTGTATTATATTACGTAAAATATCAGCAAAATTATTCAATACAACACCATAAAACACTAAAAATATGAATATAATACAAGAGCTTAACATGACATTTCCATAATCGCGCCGAAAATCCCCAATTAGTTATTAAATCGTGATCATCATTTTTGATAAAAAATTATTGCCAGTGCAAAAAGAAAATGATTCTATAAGAAAAAAAATCTTCTTTGATCAGTTATTACTAAAAATTAAATTTATGATAATTATTTATCATTTCAGCCGGTATACGTCCCACTATTGAGCTCGAGCCTCCTCCACAATAGGAGCGAAATTGACCTTACTATACCATGCTGGTGAGACAGCTGAAATGATGATTAAACGCTATAAAATCGGTAAAAATTGTTTCATTTCATAAATTTACAATCAAGTACGCGCAAATAATTTTAATTAACATTCACATTAATATATTTATCGTGATAATTACGACGTATATGTAATTTAAGTAGCATTTAATCCTATTTTATATTCATACGGGCTTACGTTTTAATTTCACCAACCCCTACCACACTACAAGGGGTTTAACTCAACAAAATGCCCCAATATGGCCGAACAACTTGTAACGGTATCTTATCTAAAATCTCTTGATTTTATCGTTTATTATATTGGTATAGGAAGGGAGGTACGGATTGCAGATTAAGTACGAATTTATTTTGTAAATATAATTATTTGATCCGTGTGGAAGAATACAACTCTTTATATCTTCCCCATGGATATTGTAAAAGATGACTAAGGGATATAATATGCATATAACATCTATGCAAGAGAAGTTAAACTCTAAAACCCTGTACCAACACATCTGATCATCGTGATAAGTATTTTTTTTTTTGCAATGGTGGCAAACGTACGAACACCTGATGGTAAGTGGTACTGCCACTCATGCGCCTTTGCTGGGCCATTGCCTACCGTGAAGAGTGCAAAGGGAGTGTGAATGTTCAAAGAGGTTCAGTGAAAAGGCCTCATCCAAACCCACCACACGCAAACACCTTCAGAAAGTTGGGCTTCCGGCTCTCTCGCTCATCAAACGAAGCGCAGTAACAAATTGTTACTACTCTGACGTTGATTTTCTGCTCAGTATGGTACTACCAGATGGACCAGCCCGCGACTATAGATAGAAGACTGTTGAGGAGGTTCAAATTTAACTGTGGGTAAAATGAAAAATCATTTTCATTTTCTAAAAGTAAACAAATAACCTATGGGACCGTTAAATTTCGAAATATTAAAATATAGTATCTTTAAAAATGTAATAAAACACTCGATAACACATTCTCAATAATAATATGAGTAGGATAATATAAAAATTGTATATCCCGGCTTAGTGTGCACGTGGCGAGCGACTCGATGCTTATCTCGCTTCGCTTGTCACCCTACACGCACTAACTCGACACAGAGCGGCCCGTCTATTACAAAATAGTAGTAGCCCTACGATTTTATTTTGCTGACTGTACTTCTGAAATTTATAATTTTTCATCATCATTATTACGATCCATTCCAATGTTAGCCACGCCAGCCAGACGTATTGGTATAAGATTTTATTTCGAATTTACCATTTCTTGCATAGATGCTATTTGCTTATCCTTAGTCATGTGGTGACGGAGTAAAAATACAATTCACCACCGCGTTTTTTATCCATGGGTGTCGTAAATGACGACTAAGGGATCATAATACCCATACAACATCTATGCAAGAAAAGGAAAACTCGAAATAAAATCCTGTACCAACCGGTCGGATCAACAGTGTGGCGTATATGAGCTGTGATAGTGATTCCTTAGTCGCCTTTTACGCCATCCACGGGCACGACAAGGAATGATGAGTTGTATTCGTACTTCGTAACCACACGGATAATATATAATAGCTTTTATTAAATACATTAAATTTTAAAACGTTTTTTTTTTACATTTCAGATGACTCATTCGTTATTAGTATTGTCAAAATGTGGTATGTGGTAAGGCTATGAATCCCACCAACCATTACTTTGCTCGTGGGTGATTTGCTAATCAATAATACATATATATATATACATTATTGATTAGAGTTTATTGATTTAGCATTTTCATGCTAGTCTTTATCATTATCACAGCTCATATACGTTGCACTGCTGGGGCCGAGCCTCCTCTGCAATGAGAAAGAAATTGTCCTACTGTGCCACGCTAGGCAGGCGGATTGGCATAGGGTTTTAGTTCGAGTTCTCCTTTCTTTTTCATAGATGGTATCTACATATTGTAATGATTTAATTGGTCTAGGGATTGGAACTTATTTCGAGTTTTACATCTTATGTTTGTGTTTTGTATTTTCCATCTGTCAATGAATTATAAATTTAATTAAAACTATTCAATAATTATGAAGAGTTTTATCAATTTCCATTCCTTAAGGGATGAAATAAATACTGGAGATATGTACTGCACTATCTGATAGATAGCAGGACAATAAAGCTGTATTACAATCGTTTAATACAAGTCATACACGTGCAGTACGACGGGGTGTCTGTATTCACTACACGTAATTAACTCTATGAGGGTTTATATTAATTATATATACGCCCGCTTCGCACCTGAGTGTATCAATGATGGATTGGTATTAGGGACACGTAAAAAGTATCGATATTTATAGGTATTGAGTACGTTTCTTTCGATACCGATACTTTTGTAATCGATACTTTGGATTCGATACTTTTAGTCAATGAGTACTTTATGGCAGGTAACGTATCGAATAAATTGTAGAACTTATTCATGGTAAACTTGACCTTACGATTTGTGTTTACGGTAACGCCATCTAGTAGAATCTAGTTAGTGAACCGTCTAAAACCTGGCTCGAAATATTCACAGACGGACAAATCATTTCTAAAAAAAGCTCATCACGACATAGACTTGATACTTTGAAGTATGGATACTTTATTGAGAAGATTCTTTTTCTTCGATACTACTCATGAGTACAGTATCGATACTTTCTGTTCGATGTCGTGTCCCTAGTTGGTACATTCATTCTTCGTTTATTCCTGCGACTGCATAGATGGCGTAGTGGTTAATATACTGACCTACCTTGCCAGTGTTGCGGGTTCGACTCCCACGCGGGATAACACTTTATGCGATCCATAAATTGTTGTTATGAGTCGGGATGTAATTTGTGTCCGTTGATTATATGTTTTTAAAGTCCCCTGCAATACAGGCATTATTTCCTTAGTGTGAGGCGATGTCTTTAAAAAAATAAAACAAAAAATCCGTCAGTTTTAGTAGTTTATTTTTTGTTTGTTTTGAAATTGTTCCGTGAATATTAAAATATATACGGCCCACTTTTTTAATATAAAAAAATTGATTTTTTATTATTTTGATAATCGATTATTAAAAACGATTATTACAAAAAAATAATCGATTAATAATCGATTATTATAAAAATCGATTATTTTTTCACATCCCTAGTCAGTGGCCTGTCCTTACCCTGTCGGGTAACGTCTCGAGTCGACATCCAGAATTCGACCATCGCCTAAGGGTATGTCTGCGAGTGACAATATTATTAGTCGCATATAACATACAGAGATATACTATCTATATTTATTTGCTTTTCCGATTATACACTCAACATCAATGTAAGCTTTAAATCCTTTGAATTGTGGTATTAATTTCCCTCCAACACTTCTTACTCTTAAATAACTTTTAACAAAAATACTTTAAAGGAAAATCAACCTTATAACATAACATACAAAACATCGATTTCTATCTCACTCATCATGACTTTAATATATCGGTAAATGTAAACGAAATTGAAATTTATTTTATTGGGTTAAAGTTGATATTTGTGTGGATGTAAAAGTGTAGGGTAGTTTGTACTATCATCGGCCACATGTGTGCCACGTGCGACGCACGCGCCATCTATGATAATCTTCTTTACCGGACTCCTTTGTTGCAATTTGTTGTACCGATATATCCCCCGACCCCTGTGAGATCTAAATCTCAGTTATGAGCTGTAATGATATTTTAAATCAGTGTTTTGAACTAGATATTACAGGGTTCGTTATAGCGTGCAAATAGTTAAAGAGTTTTTTTTTATTATAGTTTGAAATTGTATTACGAAACTATCATAGTGGAAGTTCAGTAATTAAAAATAGAGTCTTCGTGGGGAATTACTTCTTTTAGGTTTTTCATTGCCAGTAAATTATTGGCACTATCATAGCTGATGTACATCATCGCATCGCTGTTGGGTTGAGTTGCCTTCACGATAGAAAGGAGATAGACCTGCTTATACTGATGCTACGTCACGGGTTGGAACTGGGTTTCCTAACCAGTTTTATCTTGTATAGAATTTTATTGCTCATCATCACTATCATTTCAGCCTATATACGTCCCACTATTGGGTTCCGGGCATACGTGTTTTGTTTCGAGTTTTCCTTCTCTTATATAGATGTTATAAGCATAAGATATCCTTTAGTCGTCTTTTACGCACCCACGGGTAAGAAAGAGGGTGATGAATTGTATGCTTACTCTGTCACCACACGGAACTCATTATTACTAGTGTCGATTAAACTTATATAAAAGTTAGCTGTGTTCAGAGGCTTAAAATTGATTTGATAGGAAAAAGTTTTATTAGTGATATTTAGGATAATAAATATTTTTTTATTACTATTCTAGCGAAACGTATATTAATTTATCATTATTACAGCTTATATACGTCTCCTTAATGGGCGCGAGCCTCTTTCATAATGGGAGGGAAATTGACGTACTAAGCTTAGCTATACTCAAATGTGTTGTTATAGGGTATTATTTCGAGTTTTCTTGATATTATGATGAGATTTTATGATATTCACGGAAAAGAAAGGGGATGGTGAATTGTATTCTTACTCTGTCACCACAAAGTTTATATTCATTATAATTTAGCTTTTAGTTTCGATATATAAATCATCTGATGTCTGAATTACGAAAACTCACTTTGATAAAATTTATAATTATTAAATACTAACAACCCGCCCTCACTTCGCTTCGGTTTCAGTCACTTAAACACGCGTAGTTCCTGTTCCCGTGGGAATACCGAGATAAAATGTAGCCTATGTTACTCCCTGATATTATAGCTTTCCATTGGTGAAAGAAGTTTTGAAATCGGTTCGGTGGTTTAAGCGTGAAAGCGTTACAAACAAACAAACAAACATCCTTACTTTCGCATTTATAATATTAGTATGGATTAATATTTCTATTTCAATTTCTCATTTCTGCTCAGTTTAAATATTTCTTCTTTACGTTCCATATGACTTCAACAGCTTAGCACCAACTGCTTTCACAATGGTAATAATAAGCCACAAATAAAATTAGCAAATAGATTAGCTACATAATAGTTGTATTCTTTTACATTGTTACAAATCTGCGGTAAAAAAATAGGTGCTGATATTGTTTTTCGTGATCATTAATTACACTTCGGTCTCAGGATATTATTATATTCATCTCCCCGATTTTATTATATCACAGAAACTCGGTTCGCCCGTGGCCATTAACGCTGTAAAGTATTCGAAACGTCGTGCAATCAAAAATCAAATACAAACGCGATAAAAATTGTAAAATTGTTTTATTTACAATGTACTCGCGTAAATATTACGTTAGTACAGAAATATATCTATAAAATTCCGCCATTAATTACGTCATTGATTAACAATATTAACATGTATGAAATATGATTCACTCAACCAAAAGTCATTCGGCAAAAAAATCACAATGCCCTCGTCACAACTGTTAAAGTGACAAGAAAATATCGCGATACAATGAAATAAAGTTGTCATCGCCAGTTAAGGGGCCGGGGAGCGTGCTAAATGCATTAATTTGGCCTGGATTTAGTGGCCCGGAAGTGATTTGCTACGGGAACGCATGTTCAAATGCGATATGACCCTAGGACGACAATTGGCTCTCTTACCACATATTTTATTTTCGTAAATAAAAATAAACTTTAATTTCCAATGAATAAGATTTAATTTAAAATGTAGCGGTGGTTGTATGAATACTTAACAAGGTTTAGTGGAGGGTTCGCTGTGAAGACTTAGCTTTAGTTATGAAGCTTTTGTTTATTTAAGCTCTAGTAATATGGACACATTTTTTGCATAAATATTGAACATAGTTCACGATTTTGAAGTAAAACTTTTTCAACTGAATAGAAGTTTGCCTATTAAACACAAAAAGACTGAAGAATATGTACTTCTGCTGAAAGGTTTCAAGTAAGGCAAAGACTTGGTATTGGGTTTTGGGACTTTTCTTTCTTAAATTGATATTATCAGCTGCACCCCTAGTCGTCCCATATAACCCAAAGGAAGGAACCATAGTTCCCTACTCTAGTACTTCAGTTATTTTATGGAATATTTTATAACAGAAATATTGTTATTGTTATTTTTTGCTGGCTGGTTAAAATATTTTTATTTACCGATTAAAGTTTCAAAGAAATTATTTTTTCGCTAAATTTCTAAAATACAAGTCAGTTTATAAAAATTCACAAATCCTAAACCACGACCTCAATCTTATCTCAACAAACTGAACTAACAAGATGGCTTAGTCACGTTCAATAGAATTTTCGGACAATGGAAACAAAAGGTCATGGCCATTACCATCAAAAATCACCCTAAAACCTCTATATTTCAAGCCGTTAAACGATCAACCATGGTTTTTGATACGTTTTTCAGTACTATTATTCAGTTAAACTCTGTACTTAATTAAATTATTATTTGTTTTATTTTGTATTCATACGCATGACTTCGAAATCTGGGTCTGAAAAAAGTATTGTTGGGATTTTCTTCATACATCCTCTCTTATCATTATCATATCAACCTATTAAGTGTCCCACTGCTGGGCACGGATCTCCCCAAGAAAACCTATAACAGGCTTTGGAGGAATTGGCATAATCACCACGCTTGTCAGGATTGACGATCGATGTAAGTTGGAGTACACAAAATAACGCTGCTGCCCGGTCTCTGGCATAAGGATCCCTTAGTTGTCTTGACGACACCCACAAGAAGTGATAGGGTGGTACTATTCTCAAACTGGCATCATCCTCTCTATTTTCGAATAATTATTTAAAAAAAGAACTTTTCTTCTTTCCTACTTCTTTCTAAAAATCTCAACAGCAAGCTGCATAGGTATTTAAAATTATGTCCTACTGACAACATTAGACTCATCAATGTACTAATATAAAAAAACATCTTATACCTCTTCTTGCCTCCTCTGAGTAAATTCTGATATTAGTACTGTATCTAATGTATGTAGAAAATCTCAACAGTACTTTTTTTTTCTAAGCCAGATTTCGAAACGCGGGCCAGGCGATCGTTGTAGCATACTTATCAACGATTAATTTAATTATTAATTAATCTAATTTATAATCTTCGTATGTAGTCGAGATAAGGAGTCAACACGTACCCTCTCTTGCCCGCATGAAAAACAAGCAAAATTACCATTGCATGCAATTGAATGCAGTTTTCATTGATATATAGAGCTCAAACAATACCTAAAAGTGACAATGAAATGAAACTAAGTAAGCTACAGATACTGGTTAGAAATAAAAACCATTTTACTGCTAAAATCAGACGTAAAAGCTTGCATAAAAATTTATTTCGCCTACATATTTGCCTATTAGATTGATAAAGTGATAATCATAAAATACGGACATAATTTCGTAAAGCCAAAAGTGTTTTCGGTTCGAACCTCGAATCAATATTTCGACGTTAATATATTCAAGGGACCTCTTAAACAATTCATGTAAACTATATATCCATATATTCCATAGACGAGACTTCAAACGCCCTTTATTCAATATTTTGCGTACCTACCTGCGTACACCCTCACAACACAACGTCCTTAGCTGTACCCTCTGATAACTTAAAGACTTTATCCTCTGTACTGGAATTTTTACGGCAACAAAAGCTTTCATATTTTCTTTATTCATACCGTGTCAAAATCGTCCATCTTTCCACCCTTCTATAGAGTAGAAAAAAGAAACGTAGTGCTAACTCTTTCTATCTTATTAATACGATGTATATCTATCTCGAGATTTTTCCCTCTATTACGGTTTTATGTTTTTCTCGATACCTTTAAAAGAGTACTTAATGCTTTCATTTTTTTTTTCTTAAAAACCGTCACCAACAGGATGATTGTGCAAATATCTTAATTAATTTATGTTAAGTATTAAGGAGGGCGACGTTTGTTTATATAGGATGTTCAACTCAGGTCGTAAAGAGTATATTTTTTGAGATTTATGACGTTGTTACTCTATCTTTTCCGCGGCGTTAACTTTTTGTGTCGTTTTGTCGCCTCTTTTATAACTGCGAAAGAGTTGAGAGTTTTACATTACAGTTTAACATTCGAAGCTGTATCTTGGTTTTAACGATAGCATTAAAACTGGTATCTAAACGTAATAATATAAAGATGTTTACACGAATATAACACATTGTAAATAAAACTACTTTTACGGGTTTTATCGCGTTTGATTTTCCATTGCCCGACGTCACGAACACTTTAGAGCGTTCATGATTATGGGCGGACTATTATAAATATGTTGTTTGTTGCTTTATAAATATTTTACTTGTTACTATTTTGAAATGAAAAATTCTTTAGGCTCAGAGAGCAAGTGTTGTGTAAACAACAATCATGGGACTTCCGTCATCGTTGAGTGATTCTGTCGGTAATCCTTTTGACCAAATTGTGTTTTTTCATGACAAATCTAAGTCACGGGATCATCATAGTCTTCCTGCTCTTACCTCAATTACTTGAAGTCGCTCTAATATGTTAAAAGTTTTGGCAATAGTTTTATGAACGGCCGCTTGCCTGATGTCAATCCTTCTTGAAAATTTTATCGTTGATGGCATCAGATGGAGTTTTTAGTCTTCGTCTTTTACATTATCCATGAATAATTCACATAATATTATGTGATACAGCATATATTATTAAAATAAATCCATTTGTCATCACTCGACGTCGTCTATTACGTATACAGAAGATTCTTTAAGGAGACGATAATGCCATGACTTATTAGATCATGATATTCTTGTAACGGATAGTGAATTTGGGGAGTGCTTTGAGAGAATGTTTGACTTGGTTCCATTCCATTCACCATCACTTACCTTGGCACGGTTTGACACTATCGGCAAAAAAAAAATTGTAGGCGAAGATGAGGGCGATTAGGTTGAGGTATTGTTACAAGACCAACATCCCCGTTTCGGATAGAGTAATCGTTTGGGTGAAAGTCGTGGATCTCGCTAGGTCAAATAAAACTTTATTTCAGGACGATTTATAAGGTTTGTCTCCCAACTAGGGTTGGTTCTCGGATCGTAGGGCTATCAGTTACTTGCTAAGAGGCTTGTTGTGGATGTAACGTTCTAGAGTGAAGCTGGAACGTCATTCAAGTTGCACGATTGATTAAATCAGACGATTTACGAACGTCAAGCGATATATGCTGCTAGCTCAAAAGATAGAGAGAAGACCCACGGCTGGTCACGTGAAACTATGCCTATTACCTATAGTGATAGGAGCCCACTGTCAACATCCTTCTGTCTAGAGCCGCGGAGTCCACACTCTCGCAGAAAAACGACGTCTGAGTAGTAGCAATTTGTCAATTGAAATTCTGCAGAGTGCTCATCATAAACGAGTAAGGAATTGCCTTATATCTTAATCCTCCTTTTTAAATAAAACTATTTTACGGATTTTATCGCGTTTGTATTTGATTTTTGATTACCCGACGTTTCGAACACTTTACAGCGTTCATGGTCACGTTGACCTCCAATAATAATAGTTAAAGATAATTTTATAAATTAAAGTCTCTTAGTAACATAAAGTAAAGCCGCCTTCAAAATTAATATCAATTTAGCATTATGTCACCTGAGTTTTCTTGCCGGATCTTTCTCAGTGTGGCCGTGTGCCGGTGGTAGTATACTAGATTCTCAGGTTTTTTTAAATATAATTACTATTAATTTTAATGTTAAATAATTACTAACCATAAACAATTTAATTTTTTCATATAGAATCATTTTCTTCTTACACTGGCAATTAAATTGTATCAAAATGTGGGTCAATATTTAATAACTGTTTTCTGTATCCGGTAGATAACTATAAATTTTCTGTAATAACGATGACTTGTTAGACATCTTAGTCTACCCGTGACCATGAACGCTGCAAAGTATTTGAAACGTCGGGCAATCAAAAATCAAATACAAACGCGATAAAAGCCGTAAAATAGTTTTATTTAAAATTATCTACCCGATACAGAAATTAGTTATTAAATATTGACCCACATTTTGAAACAAATTTATTGCCAGTGTAAGAAGAAAATGATTTTATACGAAAAAAAATAACATTGTTTATGGTTAGTAATTAATTATCATTAAAATTAATAGTAATTATATTTAAAAACCTAACAATCTAGTATACTACCACCGGATCGGAACGCGGCCACACTGAGAAAGATCCGGCAAGAAAACTCAGGTGACATGATGCTAAATCAATATTAATTTTGAAGGCGGCTTACTTTATATTACTAATTGTAATAGGTTTTAATTTATAAAATTATCTTTAGTTATTATTATTGTGGGTCAAATCTATACAATATGAGCTCACAGTGTCTTGCAGTCTGCTTTCCTAGGCAGCTACTTAACGTGAAGAAAGTGAAGTAAGTGTGAATGCGTGTAGGGCACCACCATAACCCACCTCACACAAACACGCTCAGAAAGTTAGGCTTTCGCTCTTTCACTTATCGAGTGAATAGGTTACTACTACTCAGATGTCGATTTTCTCAGTGTGGTACTACCCCGGAGGGATCGGCCCATGGATGTAGACGGACGACTGTCGACAGTGTGGCTGAAGAGTTTGTGTGGTTAAGCATTCTAATCTCAGATAATACAACTTGATTTCTAAACAATCAAATTGTCTATAACTTATATGTACGAAAAGATTTTAGTCTAAAATACAAAATTGCAATAAACAGTAGCGGAGTAGTATAATAATATTTCTTCAGGAAATTTCAAAATATTCATTAATAATCAATTATTTATTTTCAAATATGGGTACAAATATGATCGTACAATAAATTTTCGCGCTTCCATATTTCACCATAGAGCATGCAAATTTTGGTATTACATATACATTAAAATCATAGTAATGTATATATAAAACAGAAAAATTAAACACAACAATCCAATTAATTAAAATAAAAAATAAACAGAAATAAAAGTATTTACAGTAATTAGACAAATATTAATGTTAAGGTATAAAATGATTATTAGATTTAGAATTTCTTTTCCTCCATAAATTATTTTACACTGTAAAATACTTTTTGGTATAATATAGCATTTATTTTAGTTTAAAATACATAAGAATCATTAATTTTGCGTAACTCCGTTCGTAATTTATTGTATACTAGCAATCCGCCCTCGCTTCGCTTCGGTTATAGGTTATAGTCGTTTTACCCGCGTAGTTCCCGTTCCCGTGGGAATATCGGGATAAAATATAGCCTAGTTTACGCCCTGATATTATAGCTTTCCATTGGTGAAAGAATTTTTGAAATCAGTCCAGCCGTTTTGAAGATTACCCGGAACAAACAGACAGACAGACAAAAATTTTTTAATTGCTATTTTAGGCATAGGTGTCGTGCAAATAACCGTGTGAGCATGAAAAAAGCCTATTATTTTGACATTACAAACAGACACTCCAATTTTATTTATTGGTATAGATTTTCGATGTCATGCAAAATAAAGTTATTTTTGTACCCTTGCTTTCAAGGTCACTAAAATTATGCATTAATATTTTTGCCAACTACTTTATAGATAATGGCGTGAGACTAAACAAAAATAAAAGTTAAAAACACGAGCATTGAACCGCCTATATAAGATATATCGACGTCTGAGGACGTCCCGGGTAGGGAGATGGGCCCGTATTCAAAAAAAAAGGGAAAAATGAAAAAAAAGTTATAACGTCATATTGTTTTGCCGCCAAGTGGTGGGTAAAGGGGGGAATAAACGGGGAGTTCTGTGTAGCGCTCGGGGAAGATAAGGCGTTATAACATCCTGTAGGTACAGCTACGGATGAGCTTACCCCATTGTATTTTACGAGTCACCCCTCCCTATATTTTTCTTACTTTAAAAGGCGTTTAGTGCAATACTTATAATATTGAAACATATGTATTGACGTTTCTATATGACTACGATTTTACATTACTCATGGGTGTCATAAAAGATGACTCGTTTTAGATCGACCTAGGTCAACTCCATCTGATACCTTATGACTTAAAAAAGCGTAGATGAGGTTAGAAAAATTCGTAGTAAAATTTGCTTATAAAAAGTTCGTAGATCTATGTATTGTTTTTAAATTAAAGTATCTATTCAGTATCGTGAAGTGATTTTTCAAGTTTCAGTCTTCATCAGATTGATCGTAAAAAATCTGATATATTAGGATGATCACCACTCCGTATCTTGCCTGTGGATACGCTTACAGTTTCTAGTTTCCTTTCTCTTGCATAGTTGTTATATGCACAAGATAAGGAATATCTTAGATAGTCACCTTTTACTACATTCAAGGGCAAGATAGGTAGTGGTAAATTGTATTGTTACTTCGTCAGCACACAAAAGTAAGATTCCATTACAACACGATATAAACATTTATATCTACTAGTGATCGCCGTGTGGTCAAAATTCGGCCATTTTTATTAATTTTTCTGCTACACAATTTTCTTTTATTTTATTTATGTATAATTGTAAATTGAGCAAGCTGTATTTCACGAATAACTAATATAATAAAGTACTACTCTAATAGGCATTTGTACTTAACAAATGCCTATTAGACATTGTCATCATAATTATGATTGAGGCGGCGGATCGCCTGCGCGAGGAGCGCAGCCTCGATGAGGCGATCCGCCGCCGGCGACTGGGGCGGCGTAGGCGCGACTACCTGCGCCTTATGCCGCCCTAGCCGAGGCCGCGGGTGACGTGACCGGGGATTAGTCCGTCACCCGCCGAGAGGCCGACCGCGTGAGGAAAGACCGAAGTCCTCCCAGAGGGGGGAACGTCGGTCGATGGGAGGGTACCCTACGTAGGGGGTATTCCGTCGGGCCGAGCACTGATGACAAGTAACCCTGCTCCGGTGGTCGGCCCAACGACGAAGGTGACGTGGTTTTCGGGTGGGTTGCGGGTGTTGTGTGCTTACGCCCCTCTGTCGCCCCAGACGGAGTGGTGTGAGGAACGCGCCGACCGCAGCCCACCCCAAAAAAAAAAAATCATAATTATGATTATTTGACATTCGATTTCACCGTAAACAAAAGTGTATATGCGCGCGCATGTGTGCGTGTGTGTGTGTACCAATTCGTTGTAGTGTGCGTAATGCCTTTTTTAATGAATTTAATGTATTTCTAATCCATTATTATATGAAATTTCAGTTTTATGCACTTCTCCTCATTATGTACTTCAACTGTGCCAAATTTCATACTTGTCCATCGACGTAATTTTCGTAAAAAGGGGTACAAAGTTTTGGCTTCACGTATTAATATATACATAGATTCTAAAATTATAACTTACAAATGAAAACTCAAATATACAAAAAACATCAAATCTTCCTAGCCGTTGTGAAGAAATTCCGTTAAGATTTATATATAGCAAACACCCATGATTTCACCGAGTAGTTCCACGTGGGAATACCGGCATAAAATATAGGTAGTTAAGTCACTCCTTATATAGACACTGCCCGATAGTAAGACATCAAAACCGGCTCAGTCGTTTTGAAGATTACCCGGGACAACAAACAAACAGATAGAGATACAGAGAGTCAAATATTATTTTAAACTAGTTTTAGACATGGGTATCGATTAAATAACCGTTTTAGCATAAAAAGAATCTACTATTTTTACATTACAAAAAGGTGTCTGTCAAATGTATTTATTTGTATAGAAAATAATCTATTAAGAACTAAGTACTCACGCTAGGAATATTATCTGAAGTACAGACTCCTTCACTGAGCAGACGATCTCTGATCTCCCACGCGAAGATAGACGGGCATTCACGTTTATACTGTGCTATTTTGCTCACCACCTCTGCAGTCGCCACTCGGGGTTTGGAGCCACCGATAGCCCGGGGCCTAATGGACCCAGTCTCGTAATACCTATCAAAAATTAAAAAAATATATATCATCATCATCGGAGTTCATATACTTATCATTGTTGGGCTCGAGATTCCTCCACAATAGGAAATGATGCTGCTAATCCCCTGCGATACAATGATAGGATTCGAATACCCTTTTATGAAAAGCCCATGTGGTGACGGAATAAGAATATAATTCACCCCTCCCTTTCTCACCCGTGGATGTCGTCAAAGACGACTAAGGGATATAATACGCATATAATATCTACGCAAGAGGAGGAAAACTCGAAATAAAAGGCTTTACTAACCTGTCTGAGCAGCATGGTATAGTAAGGTCAATTTCCCTCCTATTGTGGAGGAGGCTCGAGCCCAACAGTGGGACACATATGAGCTGAAATGATAATGATGATTATTAAAAAATAATACATCATAATTATCATCATCGGAGCTCATGTATGTCCCACTGTTGGGCTCAAGCCTCCTCTACAATAGGAGTCTGGGACCTACTATATATACTACGCTGGTCAGACGTGTTGGTATAGGGTTTTATTTCGAGTTATTCTTCTCTTGTATAGATGTTATATGCATATTATATCTTTTAGTCGTCTTTTACGACATCCACAGGCAAGAAAAGGGTTGGGGAATTGTATTCTTACTCCATTATTACACCAAATATTATAATTATGAATTTAAAAAAATATGGTCAAAGTGACATTCTAAGTAGTATGGGGGTGGTCACCGCAGCCGTGCTGTCGGTATCAAGTTGCCATTTCGAACGGTATCAGGTTCGATGTCAGCTATATAGATTTTTTTTTTGTTTACTTTGCCTTAACAGCTGTCGTTTTAAGTGTTAAATTGCAGTAGTAAACGCATTTTAAATGTGTTTTTTAAGGCATTGTAACTACGAATAGTAGAAATATATTAATAATTATTTCATCTTATCTCAGCCCATATACGTTGGCCTCAGGCCGTCGCCACTTTGGGAGGGAATTTGACCCGCAATACCACATTGGTCAAGCGCGTTAACATTTTTTTTAAGTTTTTTTATTTTTATGGGGCGCGGTCCCGTTCGTCCGGGGCGATGAAAGGACGGCGCGCGGGCCCATAACCCACCCGTACCCACGTCACCTCGTTGTTGGGCCGACCACCGAAGCAGATGTGACTACCGGAGCAGATGTGAAGCGTGTTAACATAGGATTTCATTTTGAGTTTTCTTTGTATCTGTGTTACAACATACTTCCTTTAATCGTCTTATACGACACTCACGGATAAGAGAAGGGGTGTTGAATGGTATTCGTACTCCCTCACCACACGGAAAGATAATAATTATTGTATTTTTATTTATTCCTTCTTTAAACAAGGTTTAAGAAGAGTATTTTCTTCACGGTAGGCAACGGCTTGGCTGTGCGCCTGGCATTGCAAAGGTCCATATGCGACAGTATCACTTTTTTTTTTATTGCAAGTAGTGGCAGACGAGCAAACAGTACACCTGATGGTAAGTGTTGCTGCCGCTCATGGACCTTTACAAGGCCGCTGCCTACCGCGAAGAAATTGAAGGGAGTGTGAATGCGTGCATTGAGGCTCGGTGATACCAAAGGCACCACCAAAACCCTCCACACACAACCACCCTCAGAAAGTTGGGCTTCCGGCTCTCTCGCTCACCGACCGAAGCGCAGTAACAAATTGCTACTACTCAGACGTCGATTTTCTGCTCAGTGTGGTACTACCCCGGACGGACCGGCCCGCGGCTGTAGACAGATAGCTGTCGACAGTGTGGTCCTACCGCTATAGGTTGTAAATCACTTACCATGAGGTGTGGTGCTCGCTCGACAATAAAAAAAAACAAATAACCATTTCTCTTCTGTCTGGTGACGGAGCAAGAATACAATTCACCACTCCCTCTCTTGCTCGTGGATGTCGTAAAAGACGACTAAGGGATATAATATGCATAGAACATCTGTACAAGAGAAGGAAAACTCAAAACTAAACCCTATTCCAACACGTCTGACCAGCGTGGAATAGTGGGTCAATAACCCTCCCATTATGAAGGAGGCTTGAGCCCAACAGTGGGATATATATAGGTTGAGATGATGAACGAATTCTAAAAGAGAATAAAATCATCATGATCATCCCTACTCAGAATAGACGTAATCTAAACTAATATAATAACCCCAATGTATCTACTGGCTTTTTTAAGAGAGAGATATTCAAACAAAATTTCATCGTCGTCATTACATTCATCATTTCAGCCTATTGCCGTCCACTGCTGGACGTAGGCCTCCCTCATATTGCGCCACAATGTGCGGTCCTGTGCCGCCTGCATCCAACGACGCCCAGCAACTTTCACTAGGTCGTCGGTCCACCTAGTGGGGGGGCGTCCTACACTGCGTCGTCCGATGCGTGGTCGCCACTCGAGAACCTTTCTTCCCCAGCGGTTGTCGGTTCGTCGAGCGATGTGGCCTGCCCATTGCCACTTCAGCGTGCTAATTCTTCGTGCTATGTCGGTTACACCCGTTCTTCTGCGGATTTCTGTATTCCGGATTCTATCTCGCAGAGAAATCCCGAGCATAGCCCGTTCCATAGCACGCTGAGCGACTTTGAGCCTTGATATGAGGCCTACATTTAGGGACCACGTTTCCGTGCCGTAAGTCATCACTGGTAACACACACTGGTCGTAGACCTGTGTTTTCAGACACTGAGGTATGTTGGACGAGAAGATCCTCTTAAGTTTCCCGAACGCTGCCCAACCGAGTTGGATTCGTCGGCTGATCTCTTTCTCGAAATTGGATCTACCTAACTGGACTGTTTGTCCTAGGTAAACATAGTGATTGACAACTTCGAGAATCGCATTGCCAACTAGGACCGGTACAGGAATGACATGGGTATTTGACATGACTTTCGTCTTGTCCATGTTCATTCGTAGACCCACTAGTTGGGATACCCTGCTGAGATCATTGAGCATAGTGCCAAGGTCCTCCATGGATTCTGCCATAACGACGATATCGTCTGCGAATCGAAGGTGAGTGATGTATTCGCCGTTAATGTTGATGCCGAGTCCAGTCCAGTCTAAGAGCTTGAAGACATCTTCCAGTGCAGTGGTGAACAGTTTCGGAGAGATGACATCTCCCTGTCTCACGCCTTTCTGCAACTGGATCGGTTTCGTACTCTTATCCCGGATACGGACTGACATTGTGGCGTTCCTATACAAACACTTCAGCACTTCGATATAGCGATGGTCGATTTGGCACCGCTGAAGGGACTGCAGCACCGCCCAAGTTTCGACTGAATCAAAGGCTTTCTCATAGTCCACAAACGCTAAGCACAGGGGCCGATTATACTCCTCGGTCTTTTGTATAATCTGCCGAAGCGTGAGGATATGGTCTATGGTGCTATAGCCTTTTCGGAAGCCGGCTTGTTCGGGCGGCTGGAAGTCATCGAGCTTGCGCGTGAGTCGATTGGTAATGACCCTCGAAAACAACTTATAAACATGGCTCAGGAGTGAGATGGGTCTGTAGTTCTTTAAAAGAGCTTTGTCACCCTTCTTGAAGAACAGCACCACCACACTCCTGGTCCACGACTCTGGAACGTCGCCCCCGAGGATAACGGAATTAAATAGCTTCTGAAGGGCTATTAATACCGGCTTGCCGCCCGCCTTCAAAAGCTCTGCCGTAATTCCGTCATCTCCCGGTGCCTTACCGTTACGTAGTTGTTTGAGAGCCATTCTGATCTCGTGCAAGCTGATGTCCGGGATTTCTTCGGTATAGTGCCGAGTTAGCTTGGATCTGGGATCTTGGACCAAGCCGACAACAGGATTTCGGGATGATTTGTATAACTGTCCATAGAACCTTTCGACCTCTCCCAAGATCTCACTTTGGGATGAAATGACAGTGCCGTCATCGGTCTTCAGCTTAGTCATTTGGCTTTTCCCAATAGACAGATCTTGTGCGAACACTTTCGAGCCACGATTCCGCTCTATCGCTTCTTTAATACGGAACGTATTAAATCGGCGAATATCGCGACGCACAGACCTGGAGATCTGTCTATTTAGCTGCCTATGTTTGGACCAATCGGCTGCAGACTGCACCGTCATCTCTTTTCTCCGCTCCATGAGCTCGAGAGTCTGGTCAGAAAGTTTTTTAGGTCTATTAACGCGGTGAGCCTTGAAAAATTTCGACCCAACCGCGTGGACAGTTTCCACGAACCTGTTGTTCATATCGTTCGGAGATTCGCACTCGTCCAGACATTGGAAGCGATTATGTAGTTCGAGTTGAAAGTTTTCGAGGTTCTGGTATTGGACAGATGTAGGTCGGAGTGTAGACTTCATCAAGCGTGACCGCTCGACTTTTGTATGGATATTCAATGTGCCTCGTACCATCCGGTGATCGCTCCCAGTTTTAATTCTGCTGATCACTGAGACATCATTGAATATCTGTCGTTTGTCTGACAAGATGAAGTCTATCTCATTTTTTGTTGAACCATCGGGGCTAATCCAGGTCCATTTCCTTTGTGGCTGCTTCCTGAAGAAAGAATTCATCATAAAGAGGCTTTCCTTCTCCAGAAAATCAGCCAGTTTCTGGCCCCTCTGGTTTCTCTGTCCATATCCATGTTTCCCCACTCTCAACTCATCATCACTCCCTTTACCTATTTTCGCGTTAAAGTCTCCCATAACCACCGTGAAGTGGGTTTTGGACGCGTGTATGGCTTTCGAGATGTCCTCGTAAAATGCCTCCACTTCGTCGTCGGAGTATGTCGAGGTCGGTGCGTATACCTGTATAACCTTCAGCGAATACCTCTTGGTAATTCTGAGTATAAGGTACGCTACCCTTGTCGACACACTCTCGATCCTCTCCACGTTGTCTATGAGAGACTTACGAACGATAAACCCTATACCACCTTGGGACGGGTGATCGCCCTCCCGGTAGAAGAGCAAGTTTCCAGACTGGAGGATTATCGTGCCCTCGCCCTCTCTTCGCACTTCTGATAATCCTACAATGTCCCAGCGGATTTTGCTCAATTCCTCTTCCAGCTCGATGACCCTCTCGTCAGTCCTGAGTGTCCGAATGTTGTGTGTTACCAGGGCCAAGGGTCGTTTTTGTTGGTAGCCGGATCGCTGCCGGAGATTCCTCGCACCCCCCGCTCCACCACTACTGGGCCCGCCACCAAAATGAGCCCGTAGGGTACCGGAGCCGCCGTGACTGGGGGCCATTTTTTTGTTGTACGCCATTTTTAAAAAAGGGGATATTGCCGTAATCGCCACGCTTGGCAGGCGGGTTGGCGATCGCAGTATGGATGTTTTACGTTTCCCAAGAGAGAGCTGCTGCCCACTCTCCTGGTGAACCCTCAGCCGATTTTTACGACTCCCACGGGCAAGTAAGGGGTGGCGACACATGTATTCTCAAACCGTCGCCACACGGCATTACATTTTATACATGTTTTTTTTTTTTTTTTTTTTTTATTACAAACGGTAGCAAACGAGCAAACAGTACACCTGATGGTAAGTGTTGCTGCCGCTCATGGACCTTTACAAGGCCGTTGCCTATCACGAAGAAAGCGAAGGGAGTGTGAATGCGTGCATTGAAGCTCGGTGATACCAAGGGCACCACCAAAACCCTCCACACGCAATCACCCTCAGAAAGTTGGGCTTCTGGCTCTCTCGCTCACCGAACGAAGCGCAGTAACAAATTGCTACTACTCAGATGTCGATTTTCCCACTGTTGGGCCCGAGCCACCTCCATAATGGGAGGCAAATGACTTACTATACCGCCCTAGTCAGATATGTTGGTACAGGGTTTAATGTCGAGTGTTTCTTCTCTTGCATATATTTTATATGCATATTTAATCGCTTAGTACTCTTTACGCCACTCAGAGAAAATAAAGGGGTGGTGAATTGTATTCTTACTCCGTCACCACACGGAAATACAATCAACGAATACAAATTAGATCCAGGCGTAGAAGAACAACTGTGGATAGAATAAAATATTGACCAGTGTGGGAATCAATTCAGCGACCATCGGCACGTAAGGTTTATAATCACTATATCAGAGAAGGAAAACTCCAAACAAATATCTATATCAATCTATCTGATCAGTGTAGTTTAGTCTTTTGCCCTTCTATTATAGAGGAGGGTTGAGCCCAACGATAAGGCAAATGAGCTATGATGATGGTTGCTTAAGAAAATATTTTCTGGTGTAATATTCTAAAGTCCCATTGGAATAATTTTATCTTTACTTATTACTTGTTGTACATAAGTAAGACTATTTTAGTTTATATTTACCATAAATATAAATACTGATTGACTATAATGTCACCAAATGTGACAGCTAACACTTTGACACCCTGACGGCCATGTAACCTGAGATATTCGGCCTTTATACCTATCTAGCTAGTTTTTTGGTTGCTGACTTTGCGGTTACGGCGTCCATTTAGTTATAATTAAAATATATTTTTCTGCTTGTCATAATATAATAAATGTGCCATTGGTTTTGTGATAACTAGGTCATCGCTAACCGTCATTCATTTCATTGATAACAGCTCATATACATCCCAATGCTGGGCTCGAGTCTTCTCCACATTGGAAGAGAAATTTACCTACTATACCACGTTGGTCAGGCGGATTGACATAGGGTTTAATTTCGGGTATTTCTTCTCTTGCATAGACGCTATCTATCATATTCCTTTTTAGGCTTTTACGTTTGTATAGGGTTTTATTTCGAGCCCTCCTCTAGCACAGATATTATATGCAATTTATATCCTTTAGGTGTCTTTTACGACACCCATGAGCAAGAAAGGAGGTGGTGAATTGTATTCTTACTCTGTCAGTACACGAAGATGCTAACCGTAAAACCCCAAAATAATTGCCAGATTGATACATATAGTGTTTTCCATCAAGAACTGTTTGTAGAATTACAAGAATTGCTGAGGATAATGGTAACCTTCTTTTTTGCTAACTATAGTTTGATCAAAGCATGTTCAGCCATTTGAGGCTTCAGAAGAGTGACATGGGTCCGATAACCCACCATGTAACCCAAATCACTCAGTGGACTCGCATTCACTTCTCATTAACGTGATGGGTCTCATTGTGCGATGATATTGCAAGGCTTTTCACCCTCTCCATAAAATACTTTTTCATGGAAGATGTAAAAACGGGCGGAGAGTTCATCAGATAGGTAACTGTACTTTGCCAGGAAACTTATAAAAACAACTACAATCAACAATCCGTCTGCAAATGTCCAAAAGTGGATGTCAATAGGCCTTGATAAAAGCCTATTCAGTTTCCTTTTCAATGTGGTTAAATTTTAATTTAAAAGGAATACTGATGGAGACAAATTATTTATTCTCACGTCGTACTTATTATATAGAGCGATTGCTCTAGCTTATAGATGTTCAAACCACCTCCGTAATAGGAAAGAAATGACTTGAGAAATGACACCATGCTGATCAAACGGGTTTTATTTCAAATTTTAATTCAGTTGCTTCAATATTATATGCATATTATACACAGCTACGCACTCAATCTGATGGTGAGCATTAGATATGCTCGAAACCGGGGTCGACGTAATCGATCTTAGGACGTAAGTATTTTTGGCGTTATATATACTGTCTAAAATGTATCAAACACACAATAATTTCAATACTAAAATTCCTTTATTTATTAAGGAATTTCAAATACCATACGAGTAAGACTGTATAAGGTTTGATGATTTAGAGTTTTACAGCTCTTCCAATAATGATATCTGCTTGCTTTTTTTTCAAACCAGTTCTGGTCAAGTGAAACTTCTGTTCCACATTTGGAGTGATAAAATTATTACCATTCTTATTGTTATTTTATTTATTTCTTTTCCCTTTACACAAAAATTTCGCACGAAAGGAGTTTGCTGAAACCCAACCCTGCGTAGTCTATGCAGCATAACGCTGAGCAATCCACTGTTGTCAACTTTAATTATATAATCATACTAGCTCATACACGTGAATAGTATTCTTACTCCGTCACCCCACGGGACACTATATAATAATTAGGGAGCTTACATAGTAATTAATATTATTGTTACAATTGTTCTACCTCCTTAATTGGTCACAAAAACTTCTTCCTAGATTTTATTAATCTCCTTTAGTCATCTTCAACGACACCTATAGTATAAAATAAAGTAACAAATTCAATTTTTAATCTGTGACAGTCCGAAAAAGAGACAACATTTTATCAAAATTCTAGATAGTCTAGACGAAAATATATGAACTGACAATCTGTATATAGATAATATAAGGTTCAACGTCTATTAATAGTCAACATCTATTAATATCTTAACCGTCCCATCTATAAGCAGACAGTTTTCACAACCGGTCGTCTGCGGTATACCCGGTACTATGATTCTGCGGTCACGACTAGTTACACGCGGCTAGCTTACTGCATACCTCGCATTCCGACCGTTTCATTGCTTGACCGCACGGTCGCGCTTAGTGATGTGACTTAAGCTGAGTACTCGAGTAATTAACTAAGTTAATTAACTTTTTGTTTGGTGATGAATTAAGGTTACCCGATTCGTCCTTTTTTATGGTTCTCGTAAAACACGTGTAAGAGGTAGGATTCTTTTTTAAAGACGACATACTGCACTAAGGAATTAATACATGTGTGGTGGAGGACTTTATAAAAGTATAATTTATTGGACACAAATTACACCCAAATTTAGAATAACAATTTGTGGAAAATGTATTGGAATGAAATACTGTATGGGAATGGAGCCATGATGGGTCAGTATCTTAGCCACTATGCCATCTATACAGTCGAGAAATTAGTTAATATTCGTGCAAAAATAAATAAATGAAATGGAACCCAAAGGCCATCGAGCACCAGGCTCAAGTACTTCATGTGGGCATAGCGTAGCAGACTTAAGTTCAGTATTGAGACGTATGCAAGCTGAGAAAAAGTTAATGACAAATGTTAAAATGAAGTTGATGTTATACTTTGTAGTTAAGTATAGACCATTTTTGACGCTATGGCTACATTGGTTGGCTCGGTACTGGTGAAGACTGAAGCGTAGAGAAATATTTTTATGTTAATACAAACCTTCGTAAGTGGATGGAGTAAAAATACAATTTACCAACCCATATTCTACCCGTGGATATCATTAAAGACGACCAAGGAATATAATATGATATCTATACAAGAGAAAGAATACTCAAAATTAAATCATATAAAACACGTCCAACTAACGTAGTAAGACAATCTCTCCTATTGTAGAGGATCTATATGAGCTGAGATGACAATGATAAATGATATAAAATCTATAATACTATCTACGATCACTAATCGCCTTCTGTGCGTATTGATTATGGGGTAAAACACCTTTGAGGAAAGGGATGTCAACCTATGGACCTCGATAAGTTTATGGCTTGGATTTGATAGGTTTGGATTTTATTATATTTGTTGATTAAGGTATTATGGCTAGGAATGCTGCCAACCATTACATTGCTCGTAGGTGTAACAAAAGACGAATATTACTATACCTACGAAATTCGTCGAAAAGATTTTTACATTGAACTGACCTAATGCCATCTGATGCAGTTCAGTCAAATATTACATTAGCAAGGAGGCTTGACAACTGGACGGTAGTAAAAATATTGCTAAAATTTTCGCAAATGATTGAGATGAAAGCAGGTTGATGATGACGATGATGATAAGACGCGAATTAACTATATTCGTAACTTAGGCAGTATGATTAAGTCGAAATAATTTTTAAGTCAATACACTAATTAAAAACTACGGATATCCTTTTAATAGTACTAATATCAAATACAAATAGGAAATATGATAAACTCAGTGACTGTTACTGTTCTCAAGTAATATATGATAAAAGGTACGTTGAAATTACTCGAGTGTAAAAGTATAAATCGTTTCGCATCACTAGCGATACGGTCACTCGTTCGCCATTTTTGTTCTAATGCGGTTAGTTTGATTGTTTTGGTGTTAGTTTCAAATGTAATTGAGGGTGTGGAAATATCATTAATTACTGTTTTGATAATTATTTAGACACTACTGTATATAATCTATACAAATAAATAAATTTTAAGTATCTGTAATGTCAAAATACTGAGCTTTTTTCATGCCCACATACGATCCACTGTTGGGCTCGGGCCTCCTCCACAATGGGAGGGAATTTGACCATGCTGATCAGACATGTTGGTATATGGTTTCATGTTGAATTTTCCTTCTCATTTATGAACACGATAATATCCGTAAAAGTAGTTTTATATGTATAATAGTCGCGTAAACATGAGAAATTATTGTAAAAACATGTTTCATTAGAACACATTTTTAACATGTTTCAGCCGAATGTATCAACATCATTATCAACTTGCTCTTGTAGGAATTATTTCATCACTACACGAAGAAAGAGTCGGCGATACAGTGTGGTGACGGACCCTATCTTGCACGTGGGTGTCGAAAAAGCGTACTAAGGAAATAAATATGCATGAAACATTTATGAGCGAGAAGGTAAACTCGTAATAAAATCATATACCAATCCATTTGACCAGCGAGGTACAGTAAGGCAACTTCCCTTCTATTGAATGAAAGATGAATTATGCCTCAGTATTTTTTTACAATTCCCACGGGAAAGAAAAAAGATGGTGATGTATTATATTCTTAACCTGGCCTTCATGAAGATGATTTCTTTATCAAATTTGTTAATTTATACAGACCTGCCGAGTATCTTGGAGACGCACCCGTTGGAGACCTGTAGTATGCGGCTGATGTCGCAGGGCCTCGCGCCGGAATGCGCCAGCTCAACAATCTTCTGCCGCGTGGAGTCTGGTAGCGGTCTGCCTCCTACAAACACCCCGCCGAGCTGGTTAACACCGCTGTGACCTGCCGCACCATAGTACTGCTTACTCCAATTAATCACGCGCTTTAAATGTCCCCCGTAATAATTGATATTTTATATAAACGATGTTTCGTTTAGCCTCAACGAAGAATTTAGACTCGTATTGAGAAATTATATAACATTGGTATATTGTTTATTTAAAGAAAGAGAAAAAGATGAAAGAAAGAAAAAGAAATAAGAAGAAGAAGGATTCTATACTATTTATAGAAGCACTTCATGGCTTTTTTTGTTAAATGTATTCCTGTTTACCAAATATGGCGGATATATTTAGGATTTCAAAAATCAAAGATAAGCGGAGAAAATATTAGAGATGAACCTTTTAATGTCCATGTTTTAAATTTTAAAACCAGTAGAAATAATGATTTCTTATGTTTACGCGAGTATTACACAATAACAATAAAATTGTTTTTACGGATTTTATCGCGTATTACGGAATGTCCGCCCATGACCATGAACGCTGTAGTGTTCGAAGCGTCAAGTAATCAAAATCAAAAACAAAGGCGATAAACTCCATAGTAGTTTTACTCGAACATTAATATTTAAGCAGTAATATGGCAGATATTTAATTACGACTAACAAACTAAAAAAACTACAACAATTTAAAAAAAATCACAGGCAGGCCATATATATATATATATATATATATATATATATATATATATATATATATATATATATATGTGTGTATTAGTTCCTTACATATGAAATTAGCGTTTTGTCGTACTGACCACTTTGATCTGATTTATCTCTTCTTAGGTTAAAAATTCCAAATTCAAGTTTATAAATTCATTTAGCTGGTACATTTGACTTTTGAAAAAAGTCATTCATTTGTTTTTCCCTCATTTTTTTTTCTTTGGCGTCGCTTATTACCGCACAATGCAAAACATGAAATATCGATATATTTACGAGTACGAGTTCTACCGTGGCACCAATGCTGCAGAAACAGCTCGAAGGATAAATGATGTGTACAGCGCTGGTGTCGCAAAGTAAAGCACGGTACGTTTTTTGATTTCAAGGTTTTCGTTCTGGAAATTACGACCATCAGAACCAACCTCGTGTACCGTCGGCGATCAAAGTGGAAAATGAAGAATTAAAGGTTATTAGTAGAAGCGGATCCATCACAAAGCACTTCAGAGATAGCTAGAGGGTTCGGGGTAAGTGACAAAACTATATTAATCCACTTGAAGCAAATTGGGAAAGTAAAAGAACTTGAACGATGGGTATCTCATGAATGGAGTGAATCGAACTTGCAAACACGCGCCGACAGCTGTGTTATCACTGGTGTAGTTCACTACAACTTTCTAAAATCTGGCCAAACGATTACGGCTATCTATATCTATTATCAGCAACTGCAAACCATGAAGGAAGAATTAGCTGCTAAACAACAGAGATTGGTCAATCGCTCTAGGCCACTGCTGCTTCACGACAACCCAAGACCACACACTGCATAACAAACAACCACTAAGTTAGATGAGCTAATTGGAATGTCTGCGACATCTACTGTACTCCTCGGACCTTGCTTCAACAGATTACCATTTTTCCGGCATTTGGACAACTTCTTACAAGGAAAAAAAATCGACTCCGATGCGGCAGTCCAAACAGCCTTCAAAGAGTTTTATGATTCTCGCCCCCATGGGTTTTTTAATAAAGGGATCAATGAACTACCTATGAGATGGCAAAAGTGCATAGATAACAACGGTGCATACTTTGATTAATTAAATATATTTTACAAAAAAAAATGACTTTATATACCTCGCGTACAAAACGCCAATTTCATATGTAAGGACCTAATAGATATATAGCGCATATTCGCATTTATTTTTATTGTATAAGGAATACCAATGTACTAAGGCATTAATCCTTGTATTGTAGCGGATACAAATTACATCCGAACTCAGAACAACAATTTATGGATCACACAAAGTGTTGTCCTACGTGGGATTCGAACCAACGACATGGGGGTGGTAAGTCGTTATCTTAACCGCTACGCCATCTGTGCAGTCAGGGTTGCATGCGTTGCGCGTTATAAATACCTACGAGGCACCCTCTAATTCTCTATCTTTTTCTCTTTCTTATTAAATGATATAAATGAAGTAAATTAAATAAATGAATACAAAGTATTTAATTAACATACCTATGTCTAATACATCCATGTAGTGTCAGAGTAAGAATACAATTCACCACTCCCTATCTGGCCCATGAATGTCGTAAAAGACGATTACGAAATATAATACGCATATAACATCAATGCAAGAGAAGGCAAATTCGAAACAAAACCCTATACCAACACGTATGACCAGAGCGGTACAGTAGGTCAATTTCCCGCCCATAGTGGAGGAGGCCCGAGCCCAAGAGTGGGACGTATATGAGCTGAAATTATGAAATCATAATTATTAATGATTTTTACGCGATATGTCTAAGTATTCACTTCTCATTGACAGTACTTTGGATTTATACACCAAGTATTAAAACATTTTTTGCTATTAATAAATTATTACTCGGTGTTTAGAAGTATTTTATATTCGTTTATTTATTATTCATTACGGTTCATTAATGTCGGGCTCAAGCCTCTGCCGCAATGGGTAGGAAATTCACCTACTGCACCATGCTGGTCAGGGGGTTTGTTATTATTTTTATTTTGAGTTTTTCCTTGTCTTGCATTGATGTTATATGCATAATATATCCCTTAGTCTTTACGACATCCACGGATAAAATAGGGGGTTGTTGAATTGTATTCTTACTCCGTCACTACACAGAATTTCTATACGTTAATTGGATTTTTTTTAATTTATATATAAAATGATATATTCAAATGTACGGGTAGTCTTTAAAAAATAAGTACAGTAGAATCTCACTAATCCGGCACTTCAATAGACCGACACGTCCAATAATCCGGCACCCTCTGCCCGCGCCTCCCTCGCCCCTCTTCGCGTATGCTCTCCGGTCTAACCTCAAAACTTATCACGTGCATAAATGTATGTGCATGTATTATGTGCATTGTATGTAACTTATCATGTGCATACATAATAATATATAAATTCAATACATTATATGTATTCTCTGTATGAAATGCTTTATTTTTTATTTGGTTTTTCTATATAATCCAGTAATCCGAACATTCCAATAATTCGGCATCCTCTAGTTTTTAATAGTGCCGGATTAGTGAGATTCTACTGTACTTATAATTGTAATAACTTGGAATGGGTAATTGGTGCATTAACTTTTTGGAGTTAGCAGAAGATGAAATATTTTTAATGAGAAAAATGTAAAGTTTTTGAGTATGCTATATTCGATTTCCGTTTTTTTTTCGCTCTTTTTATATAGATACCAGCAACCCGCCCTCGCTTCGCTTCGGTTTCAATCTCCTTACCCACGTAGTTGCAATTCCCGTAGGAATACCGGGATAAAATATGCCCATGTTACTGCCTGATATTATAGCTTTCTATTGGTGAAAGAATTTTTGAAATCGGTTCGGTGGTTTAAGCATGTAAGCATAACAAACAAACAAACTTACTTTCGCATTTATAATATTAGTAAGGATATATACAAATCTTCTATTCGTGTGTTTGTAATTGAATCTTCTAAATGGTTGGACCGATTTTGATGATTTATTTTTGTGGCTGTTCTGATGAAAATGAGAATAGTTTAGTGTAATAATTGGAACCGGTAGGTGGCGCTGCAATTGATTTTAAGGAGAATTCCTTTTACTATTTTTTAAGATTTGAACAGAACAACGTCTGTTGACTTAGCAAGTTATTTATATAAGTTATAAGATAATTTGTAATTTCTATAGGCAGATAATTCATAAGCGTATAAACATCGTTTGTATAAAATACACAGAGATAATCTAATAACCAGGGGACATTTAAACGTGATATCTACTATGGCGTCTAGCCGGTAAACGGTATTTTGTTATAATACATATAATTATATTAATTACATACTATTCTTAATAATAATAATTACTAATTATAATTTAATAGTTATTGGTTACATGCTGTGCGATGGCGGTCACGAATATTACCAGTCTTCACATTGGTCGTGGATATCGTAAAAGATGACTAAGAGTTTTGCATCAACCTGAGTCATCATCATTTTAACCCATATACATCCCACTGTTGGGCTCGGGCCTCCTGTACTATGGGAGGGATATTGACCTACTCTACCATGCTGGTTAGACATACATCTAACTCTAGGTCATGGCTTAAGGTTTTGATATGAGTTTTCTTTTTCTTGTGTATGCATATTATATCCCTTAGTCGTCTTTTACGACATCCACGGGCAAGACAGGGAGTGGTGAATTGTATTATTCCATCACCACAGGTTTTAAGAACAGGATGATGATTATATTCTGATGGTTTTTAGTTCCAAACTTTCCTGATTAGTGACGACTTAGGAATTTTGTATTCACCACCTCTTGTTATATTGTGGGAGTGATGTTCATCTGATGCAATCCTGATGATGCAGGAGAATGAGCAGCTAGACTTTTTTGGGAAACTTATGATTTCAATTGCTATTGCTAAACCGCTTGTCGAGTGGACCAATTGTGGTACTCTCCACCTTCATAGAGACGATGAAGGTTTGATAGGTTACTCTTCGTATCAAACGTATCAAGTTTAATGCTAATTTATTTCTGTCGATTTTACTTTACTACTATGGAGTATGTCTCAATTTAATACGAGTATCAAATGTTCATATTACCAGTAACCGTCCAAAATTTCAAGCTCCCAGTTTGACTGTTTATTAAATAATATTTCAGATCAAATCTTAAAACTTAATTAAAATAATTTATAGAAACTCGATCAATTTGTCAGCCCAAAATTCAAGAGTGATCATCGTAAGAGTTTACTTATTTCTGTAAACCAATAAAGTATACGGTTTTATATCAGTCTTTAATAAACAGGATGTCTCAGCTTATCGAGCAACTGGTCAAACGGAAGTTAGTCAACGGTGGTGAGATCCCATGAAAAAACTTTGTATTATGCTAAATGTTCATTAGAAATTCAATAACTCAATGATTACTTTCGCACAAGCAAGTCAAACTTCGCCTTAATATCAACTGATCGGGCGATGACCATAGTCTAAAGCGATCGCCTTCGTAGGTAAAAACTTAAAACTGTCGACGCGTTTGCGCGTTTCGTACCTCGTATATTTAAGGCATTGACTGAAATAGACTCTCAGACGCACATTTTTGAAATGAATATAACTATTATGTTTTATTGTATTTGTGTAATATACATTCTAATTGCGACCCATGACTGTAAAACTACATCATACTCGAACAGTTGTTCCATAGCCTGAGACACCCTATATGTGTTAGAAAACTTTAGTCAAAACTCGTTTATACCACTAAGGTGACTCCTTCCTGCGTGACTATATACGTATAAATTCTTTATTAATTTTCCTTATGCTTATTTTTACTAATGATTCCTAAATTTTAAGGAACACCTAAGGCTAAATGCCGCATAACGTTGAGTATTTTTTTTTACTCTCATTAAAATAATAAAACCTAAGCCGATCTAAATAATATATAATATTAATGTTATGTGCTATCTTCATGTCCTTAGGTGTTACCTAAGCTTTAGGACTCATTTGTGATCTTTCCCTCTTTTTCCTGAATAACTTAATTCTTAACCCTTTAAAGCTATAAATATAAAAGAATGGTGGTCACCATTACCTTTACCTTTGTGTGCCAGATCATCCATTCTGTCCAGTAGGTTCGCGTCTGGTGGCCATGGTGTGATGGGCGCTAACTGCTGCGCCGGTAGCATTGTATACACCCCGTATTCTTCTATTGTGACGACCTGGTGACAATCATGAGGAATGTATAAATACTTCGTAATAAAAACAAATACCATGTGGTCATAATTTAAGAAATCATCATTGTGTCTGTGGTTATCGTCAAAGATGACTAAGGATTTTATCGTATTTGTACTTGATTTTCGATTGCTCGACGTTTCGAACACTTTACAGCGTCCATGAGAGCGTGAGGAGCGGTCGCGATAAATAGTTTTATTTATAACTAGCAGCCCACCCCGGCTTCTCACGGGTTAGGTTATTAAATAAACATTTCAAAAGTTATAAATTTTTACACACACACTCCCATTGTGACATAACTATAATAGTTAGACATATTCTGCCGTGATATTTTTTGTAGATAATTATATGTTCTGCAAAGTCGTAATACATTATTTTGTTCTATAATCAATAGTTATCGCAGCGCACGCGATGTAAGGAAGTTTTTTGTAATTTTTATACACCTTGGGTTACATTATTGGTGTTTTAGTATGGGTCCCTAACTTTTTTGAGAATTTAATCTAGCCTATGTTCACCGGGGATAGTGTAGCTTCCCAACAGTAATAGAATTTTTCAAATTGGTCAAGTAGTTGCGGAGCCTATTCATTTCAAACAAACAAACAATCAAATCTTTCCTCTTTATAATATTTGTATAGATATGTACTATTTGCGTAAACATCAGGAATCATTAGGTAGATGGTTAAGGGATATAATCTTCTCCCCGAGGGGGGGACGTCGGTCGATGGGAGGGTACCCCGCGTAGGGGGTATTCCGTCGGGCCGACCACTGACGACAAGTAAACCTGCTCCGGTGGTCGGCCCAATGACGAAGGCGAGGTGGTTTTCGGGTGGGTTGCGGGAGTTGCGTGCTTAAGCCCCTCTGTCGCCCCGGACGGAGTGGTGCGGAGGCGCGCCGACCGCGACCCACCCAAAAATAAAAAAAAAAAAAAAAAAAAAAAAAAAAGGGATATAATCTTTATATATAAATTTCTCGTGTATAAATAGGCACCTGTTGCAGTTATCAATATCGAGCAAAAAGGAGCAAATAAAACCATATTTTTTTGTATGGGAGTCCCTATAATTATTATTTTATCGTTTTTAGTAGTTGTGGTTATAGCGGCGACAGAAATACATCATCCATGAAAATTTCAATTCTTCAACAGGGGAGCAAAAACTTAAAACTGCTCTCGAAAGCACTGTCGCTCATCGAGGTGTAGAACTAAATGTTTCATCTGGACCTCAACCATGAGTTGAGCCGAATTAGTGGTGATTGATGTGCTGACGGATGGACTGTTAGAGTCTATGAAACAGTAAATCATTTGTTTTATATTGGGCCACTCTAAGCGGCAGCGCGATTCATCGAATAACCATCACGAGTGTGATCAAATTTATTGCCTGTTATCAGAAAGGATCCATTCTCAAATAAGGTCACAAGACAATTACCCGCAAGTACGGCCTCAGAGCATCGTACGACATAAGCGTTAGCACAAACTCCTCAACGCGCTTCACACAGAGGCCACTGCGCCAAACAGTTTGACATCAGCTGCCTTAGATATCGAAGCACCCCCTGAGCGCCTCCCTGATGTACCAGAATGACAAACTGTTAAATGAGTTAACGACATTCAAACACACCGCCAACAGCACTCCTCCGCAAGTGACTGTCTTCGTAACCACGGGCTGCAGGCGTGGAAAGCTTGCGATCGTCTGACAAAAACCTAACTGGGTATTGAACAGACCGCTTAGGTGCTATTTGATGCGAGCAGTTAGGATTCTCTACACTAGCTTGCCTACATAATCCAGCAACACGATGAGCCTGTAGACGGATCTGACCGCACTACACAATTATCTGTGATTGCCTCTGCCACACATGATTTCTACGCAGACGAAGTCGCGAGAAAAAGCTAGTATATATACATATAGTAGACAATTTTAAAAACTTTATTAACTTTGGATCCTTCAAACTGACTTCAAAACAAAAACAGGTTTGTATGGAATGTATCACAAAAAATTTTGCTTAAATATGATCACAAATATTCTAATGCAGTTTATAACATTGCCACAGAATAGGAACTTGCATTTATTTTCTTGAATCAGCAGTTTTGAGAATAAATATCTAAAAGCGTAGACAAACCAAAATTGGTTGTAGAGTTCCAGTTTCCACGATTTATTTTGAGGATCAAATGAGTATGAACACTAATAAAGAATATGTGTTTGTCTATTTTATTTGAGAAAGTTGAAGAGAAACAATCTAGGAGCCCCATATTGCATTATGACAATACTTAGTATACTCCAAAAAAAAAAACAAAATCGTTTGCATCCCAAAATAGTAGAGCAATTTTTTCAATTAACCCAAAGATCAAATTTAATTTAAATTTTATGAAAGCGAACCAATTGAAAATTGGAAAAAAATCATCATCACAGCTCATATACGTCCCACGTGGGCCTGAACCTCCTCCAAAATGGACCGAAAATATATAAATATATAAAACTAAACCACGATGATTAAACGGGTTTATTAGGGTAGGTTTACTGATATTGATTTTTAGGGAAATGTAAAAGGATTTAGCTAATTGTGGTGAATATTGTATTATTTACCTTTAGAGAGACGTATGTTTAGGCTGTCAGACCGGCTGGTAAATAGAAAACCGGTGATAACCTGACACACAGACACCGGTCTTGTCCGAAAATATCCAAAACTTTTATATCGGTTTCGTTTACGGTTTCGGAGTTCCACAACATCCCTAGTATATAATTATGAAGACAATCAAGCATACTATTCAATAGGGGTTTCTGGATTAGGATATTAGAATAACATTATATCGGTTTCGGATATGAAATTATTTCAGATTTTCTGACGGATTTTGTGTGGTGACAGAATAACAATACAATATAACTGTGGGTGTCGTAAAAGATAGCTAATGGATATATTATGTAAATAACGCCTACTACGGAATACGGATTTTATCGCGCAGCGCGTGACCATGAACGTATGACTGTGAACGCTGCAAAGTATTCGAAACGTCGGGCAATGAAAAATCAAATACAAACGCAATAAAATCCGTAAAGTACCTACTTTAATAGTTTTATTTACAATGTGTAAAGCGCGCTGTGTGCTAAAAGCTCGCGTAAAGATCAGAAATCAGATGTATTATGTACCTATATATACCTATTTAACAACTGTGTAAGAGAAGGTAAACTCGAAATATAACTCTATACCAATTCGCTTGATCAGCGTGATGTAGTAGGTGAAGTTCCCTCTTATTGTGGAGGATGCTGGTGCCCAGAAGGAGGACGTGTATAAGCTGTTATAAAGATGACAGTTTCGGATAGTTTCGGTTACGGTTATTGAATTTCAGGCAATTTTAGAAAGGAAATGCTGATTGTTATGATTAGCGTATTATTTGCCTTTGGCGGGGCTTATGTGTAGGCTGTCTGTTCGGCTGGTTGATAGAACACATATCTTAACGCGTCTCATATATATACCAATACTTTTCGAAATTATCAGAAAGTTTTTATATCGGTATCGGATATATTTTTATATATATTAACCAGAGAAATGAGACGATAATTTCTTCTGTCAGTTATATCCCCTATGGTTTTCGATATTGGTGCTGCTGTGGTTTTTATAGATTATCAGGTACCTAGATGCGCGTGACAGATACACATTTTATAGAACTTATTTATTAATGAGTAATATGTTGCTATATTTATTAATAATTATTACAATTTTAATTTAAATGTGATATCTTCAAATATAAATTAGTAATTCCTAACAATTTTTTTTTCATTGCTGTCGGTGGCAAACGTGAAAACAGCACACTTGATGGTAAGACTTAATGCCGCTCATGGACCTTTGTTAGACTGCTGTCTACTGTGAAGAAAGTGATGGGAGTATGAATGTGTGCAATGAGTTCCTGTGATACTAAAGACACTAAAACCCACCACATGCAAACACTTAGTTGGGCTGCCGGCTCTCTTGCTATTCGAATGAATTGCAGTAACAAATAGCTACTCAGATGTTGATATTTTGCGAGAGTGTGGTACTACCCCGGACGTAGCGGCTGTAGACAGACAACTGTCAACATTGTGCTTCTACCAGTAAAAATTTGTTAAAATACTTGCAGATTTTATTGAGTAGGCTTGCAACACTCATATCGGTTAAACATATTTTATTGCCAATTAATCGCTAATGATGCATTCAAGCGTAAATCCATAACTATTTAAATATAAACACGTACAAGTTGATAGGAAATAATAACTATGGCTTTATTTTGTGATTATTTATTATTTAAAATATTATTTTTATTTGTATATATATGTAATGCAAAACGAAATAATACAGAATCACGATCGACTGAATCCGATATGAATGAATTTATTCCTGAGTTATATAATTTTTATCTGCAGACAATGGTGACAGGTGAATATCAAAATATTATCTTTATTTATAACTAGCAACCCACCCTCGCTTCGCTTCGGTTATAGGTTATAGTCGTTTTACCCGCGTAGTTCCCGTTCCCGTGGGAATACCGGGATAAAATATAACCTAGTTTACGCCCTGATATTATAGGTTTCCATTGGTGAAAGAATTTTTGAAATCGGTCCAGCCGTTTTGAAGATTACCCGGAACAAACAGACAGACAGACAGACAGACAGACAAAAATTTTTTAATTGCTATTTTAGGCATAGGTGTCGTGCAAATAACCGTGTGAGCATGAAAAAAGCCTATTATTTTGACATTACAAACAGACACTCCAATTTTATTTATTGGTATAGATCAACTAGGTATATCTCGTTTTAACCGTGTGTTGACGGAGTAATAATACAATTCATCACCTCTCTTGCCCGTGGGTGTTATAAAAGACGATTAAGGAATATAATATGCATATAACATCTATACGAGAGAAGGAAAGCGCGAAACAAAACCCTAAACCAGTGGTGGGCAAACCTTTTTAGTGGCGGGCAACAAAGTTTAAGAAATTCTAGAGGAGGGCCAGAATTATAGAAAATGCATTTTGTATTAAAGCTTTTTAATAAACAAAATACCTTTTACTTTTACGCCTTGTTAGGTGTGTGAGACATATAGAATTATCTTTGATTTTCCATAATATTTTCGATAGTGAAAGCTTTTCAATTATAAGCGTCAGATTTTATTTTTCGCGCCAAAATGCTGTCTAGAATATTTAGGAGGGATGGAATCACGGCGGGCCGGATTAAATACTTTCGCGGCCCGGAGTTGGCCCGCGGGCCGTAGTTTGGCCATCACTGCCCTATACCAACACGTCTGACCAGTGTGGTGCAGTAGGTCAATTTGTCTCCCATAGTGAAGGAGGCCCGAGCCCAACAGTGGGACGTGTATGGGCTGAGATGATGATGATGAGACGATATCTCGTTTTAACCATAAGTATGTAATTGTATGAATGATCACCAAAGGAAATGGTCAGCAATCCACTTTTTGAGAATTTTACCCCATTTTTCGTACAAAAATATCAATGTTTTTCAATATTTACGCAAGTATTACATATTTGGCCGGGTTACCCACGGGCATCAAGGAATTCAAGACAAGTAGTCGGCCCAATGGGGAGGGAATACAGTGGCTTTTCGTCACCCCGGACAACGTCACCCGGACGGCGTGCGTACAGAAAAAAAAAACACATTCGAAACAAAACTTTTCAGTGTTTATGATCACAGAAGGACTGTCGGAGTCCTCCAGTGACCATGAACTTTAAAAAGTATTCGAAACGTCGAAAAATCAAATAAAAATGCTTTGAAATCTCTAAAAGTAGTTTTAATTCAAAAATTATTATTTTTACACTAAAAAAATGCAATTGCTTCTAAAACTATTTTTGGGGATTTCATCGCGTTTGTATTTGATTATTGATTTCCCGACGTTTCGAACACTTTTCAGGTTCAGTTCTCCCATGACCATAAATGCTGAAAAGTGTTTGAAATGTCGGGCAATCAAGAATCTAATACAAACGCGATAAAACCGGTATAAGTTTTATTTATAATGTACACATTATATACATACATGCATAAATATTAAAAATCATTAACTATTGCTATGTTGATTATAGAAATTGAAAGAATTCAGTCGATAGGCCCCTTTATCAGTAGTTATCAGTAGGCATTATTGCAAAAATGGTTTTAGATCATAAAAAAAATGTATAATGCACATTCATCCATTCATAGTAGTTTTTTTTTTGGACGTAGGAAATTGTCTTTTTTAGGGTTCCGTACCCAAAGGGTCAAAACGGGACCCTATTACTAAGACTTCGCTGTCTGTCCGTCCGTCTGTCTGTCATCAGACTGTGTCTCAAGAACCGCTATAGCTAGACAGTTGAAATTTTTAGAAATTATGTATTTCTGTTGTCGCTATAACAAAAAATACTAAAAACAAAATAAAAGTCTAAGGGAGGCTCCCGTACAACAAACGCGATTTTTATAAATAACTAGCAACCCGCCCTCGCTTCGCTTCGTTTTCAGTCGCTTTACCCGTGGCGTAGTTCCCGTTCCTGTGGGAATACCGGGATAAAATATAGCCTATGTTACTCCCTGATATTATAGCTTTCCATTGGTGAAAGAATTTTTGAAATCAGTTCGGTGGTTTAAGCGTGAAAGCGTTACAAACAAACAAACATCCTTACTTTCGCATTTATAATATTAGTATGGATGTACGGAACCCTACGTGCGCGACTCTGACTCGCACTTAGCCGGTTTTATTTGTCCAACAAATATAGAAAACGTACCTATTTCGTTTTTTTGCATGACCTGTGGTATCGGCTACAAACACACAAACACTACCAACCCTTATAACGGTTACAATATATTGCACTTGGGTGTCGTAAAAGACTACTAAGAGGTTTCAATATAACTAAGCCAATTCCGTCTGATGGTCTGATGGAATTAGTTATTAAATTTGGGCCACATTTTGATACAAATTTACTGCCAGTACAAGAATAAAATGATTTTATATGAAAAGCAATAGCTTTTGGTTTTGAGTAATTATTCTGACTTTTTTAATTTAAACCTAACAAATCTGCCTGATATATGACCACCGGATCGGATAGCGAAACACTGAGAAAGAGTCGGCAATAAAACTCAGAGGGCATGATGCTAAATTATTATTGATTTTTAGAGTTCCGTACCCAAACGGGTAGGGTGCCGGACCCTATTACTAAGAACTCGCTGTCTGTTCGTCTGTCTATCACCAGGCTGCATCTCGAGAACCGCGATAGCTAGACAGTTTATGTATTTCTATTACAAATTATGTATTTCTTTTGCTGCTATAACGACAAATACTAAAAATAAAATTAAATAAATATTTGAGGGGGCTCCCATACAACAATCGCGGCTTTTTTGCCCTTTTTATAGATTTTTTTTTTGGGTGGGCTGCGGTCGGCGCGCTCCTCACATCACTCCGTCCGGGGCGACAGAGGGGCGTAAACACGCAACACCCACAACCCACCCGAACATCACGTCGCCTTCGTCGTTAGGCCGACAACCGGAGCAGGGTTACTTGTCATCAGTAGTCGGCCCGACAGAGTATCTCTTGAGGGGTATCCTCTCCTCGATTGACGTCCCCCCCCCCTCGGGGAGGACGTCTCTTTCCTCACGCGGTCCGCCTCTCGGCGGGTAACGGGCTAACTCCCTGGTCCAGTCACCCGCGGCCTCGGCTAGGGCTTCAATTACTGAACTAGAGCCTCCTCCACAATAGAAAGGAAATTGACCTACTATATCACGCTGGTCAGACGTGTAGCTAGAGGATTTTACTTCAAGTTTCCTTTTCTTGCTTAGATGTTATCATTATATGTCTCTTAGTCGTCTTTTACGACACCCACTGACAAGATAGGGAGTGGTGAATTATATTCTTACTCCCTCATCATCATCATTTTAGCCTATTGCCGTCCACTGCTGGACGTAGGTCTCCCTCATGTTGCGCCACAATGTGCGGTCCTGTGCCGCCTGCATCCAACGACGCCCAGCAACTTTCACTAGGTCGTCGGTCCACCTAGTGGGGGGGCGTCCTACACTGTGACGTCCGATGCGTGGTCGGACGACGTAGACGACGTCGTCTTACTCCCTCACCACATGAAAATTACATTTTAAACATTGCTTAGATTTAATTCTCGGAGTTTTCTGCTAGAAGTGCAGTAAACGATGCTATTACTCAATATGTAAACACATGACATGCTAGGTTATTTATAAAATACATTTAATAGCGAAAAATGGTTAAGTACACTGTCTTACGTGTGGCAATAATTATTTTTCGGTCGCAAATAGTTTTTGAGGATCTTCTCGTCCAACATACCTCAGTGTCTGAAAACACAGGTCTATGACCAATGTGTGTGTCAGTGATGACTTACGGCACGGAAACGTGGTGCCTAAATGTAGGCTTCATAACTAGTCTCAAAGTCGCTCAGCGTGCTATGGAATGGGCTATGTTCGGGATTTTTTTGTGAGATAGAATCCGAAATACGAAAATCCGCAGAAGAACGGGTGTAACCGACATAGCATGAAGAATTAGCACGCTGAAGTGGCAATGGGCAGGTCACATCGCTCGACAAACCGACAACCGCTGGGAAAGAAAGGTTCTCGAGTGGCGACCACGTATCGGACGATGCAGTGTAGGACGCCTCCCACTAGATTGACTAACGACCTGATGAAAGTTGCTAGGCGTCGTTGGATGCAGACGGCATAATACCGCACTCTATGGCGTAACATAAGAGAGGCCTACGTCCAGCAGTGGACGACGATAGGCTGAAATGATGATGATGATGATGAAATATTTTTTGATACCTAACATTGTTAATAACAGTAATTAAGACGAGATAATGGATCATCAATACTATTTACAAACTGCTTCATACTCATCTTAAAAGCTGACCACTGATACAGAGTTCCATGACGACTATGGTCAGGTCATTAAATTGCAATCCTTAAATAGCTAGATAATTAGCAAGTGTCCGATGGGCAAACCAATCCAAAATCATTTACCTATGTCAAACCCTGCCGGGGCAATTTAGGTATTGTCATCATGTCAGCCCAGCTTCCACAATACTACTATAGCTACGCTATTCAGGCGTGTTGGTATAGGACATTATTTCGAGTTGTCCTTCGATCACATTAGATGTAATATACATTCCTCAGTCGTCTTTACGAGCAAGATAGGGGCCGGTGAATTGTATACTTATTCCGTATCGAACTTCACATTTTGCTTAAAATTAATCCAATAAACTACCACTGGAGCTTGATTGAGAAGATCCAGTAACACATTCAGCTGGCTTAATGATTAATTTTTATTATATAATTTTTATTATAATTTTTATTTGAATAATTTACGCGAGTATTACACATTTTAAATAAAATTATTTTACGGATTTTATCGCGTTTATATTTAATTTTTGATTACCCAACGTTTCGAACAAACGTTTACCACGTTTGCCCTTGTAAATTTGGGTCAACATTTAATAACTAATTTTCTATATCAGGTCGATAATTATTATACATTTCCTGTAATAACGATGACTTGTTGGACGTGAGACATCTTAGTCCGTAAGTAGTTTTATTTAAAATATTCAGCTGGCTTATCTATTGCCCAGTAGGTATTTGTTTTATATAAAATTAAATGCAACTTGTTTAGTATTAGTTCCAATGTAATGCGCTTTTAACCAGGATCTACATTTAAAAGTAAAAATAATAACCTAACTATATACATAGCATATAATTGCAAAAAACGACAAACTTGAAAATGCTTTTTTACTTGATTTTCTGCTGCTTTTTTCTATTGCGAAGGGGATCAGTACTTAATAGTGGAATTTATACCCATAATCTCACAAGATGAGACGATATTCTTTCGATGCACAGGACCTACATTACCTCGAGTGGACAAGCCGGGGATTAGTTCGCCACCCGTAGAGGAGCCGTGAGGGCGATGCACCGATAACACTGTCTTGTTGGCGGGACGTCGAACGGGATGATATCCGAAAGAGTAACCCACCGGGCCGGCCATGGATGTCAAGGCATTGGTACCAATGGTCAGCCTAAAAGCGATGGGGAGGGAATACGGTAGGTTATGGGGCCACACGCCACCCATCCATCGTCCCAGCCGGATTGAGTGGGGTATGTCCAAACCATAGTCTACCACAAAAAAGGACCCACAATATCTTTAGCACAATTTACAGTATAACACCAGTCCAAATATTTCTTGGTCACCAAATAGGTAATGTCTTAATTCCAGGACAAAACAGCTCAACAAGAAGATTTTTCAAAGACCGCAAAGCTTATACAATGCATATCAAAAAACTAAAAGATGTTAATGGTGTTAAAACTCACAATCTCCGTATAAGTAAAGACACCATCCAATCTAAAGACCCCGTAATTTATATAAATAATCCTATAGAATCACAATTACCATACACATTTTTATCGCAAGAACAATTTAAGAAAGCTTTATTTGCGAATGTGAAAAAACAAAGAGAAGAATTTGAAAAAGAAAAAAACAGTAAAATAAAACATATTAAATGGAATAAAAAGCCTAATCAAAAACGAATACATATAACAACTGAAGGGAGATCAAAAGTTACTCAGAATATAGAAGATAAAACTTTTAAAACCAATAATATGATTAATAAGAAAAATATTAACCAAAAAATTAAAGATTTAAACAAAGAAAAGGTTGAAAATGCCAAAACCGATGTCTTTGAATCAACTATTATTGAGACAACTACAGCTAGCTACATCTTCGAAGATGTTATAGCTTTTTCAACTGATGTAATTATTGAAACAACTACATCTGACTACATCTTGGAAGATATTACAACCTCTTCAACTGACAATATCATTGCCACTGCAACAGAAAATGTATCTTATTTGACGGATACTCTAAATGACACTATTACCACTGAAGTTACTGATATTACGACAACTGAAGATGCGTCAACATTTGAAGATACTGAAGCAACAACAGTTAGCACGACACCAACTGTTAGAACTAAGCCTGGAGTAAGTGCTTCTTTTTTATTAAACAATGTTGCACCAAGAAAATGATCCTCGGAGAACTTTACAAACATAATATAATAATATCATCATTATACTGCTCTTATTCCAATTACTTAGGAATAACATGTATTCCTCTATCATTGAATATACTGCAAAAGTTTCATGACTGGCCGCCTGTCTGTCGTCAATCCAACTTGGTAAAGTTGATCCAGGTCTATGCTTTTAGTGCTCTTTTACTACACTCACTAATGTAGGGGTTGAAAGTATTTGTAGTCGGTACCACACGGATAACTAATGATACACGCGTAAATAACAGAATTACCTATCGTATGTATGATTCAAGAGGAGTAGGTAGATATTGCATTAACTCCAAGTAATTGGCATAAGAGCAGAAAGAGATGAGACAGGAGGATGATATGATTAATCTCTTAAATATATTCTTTTCCTCTACAAATGGAGAAAGTTTCAGATTCAGGTTCGTGCTGTTTAGATTTTTGCATAAGTTTAATGAATTGGCCGCCCGCCTGAATCCTCTTTGGGGATTCCAGCGCAAACATAAGAAACAAAAATACTCTTTTACACCTTTAATAGAGTATAATATGTACTTCTTGTAGAAATGGCATCAACTGAGTTAGGAGCTTTCAGGGCTCACCCGTAGTCTGCGTCGAGCTGTCAAAGCCATTTGCGGTTAACAGCTACGCATTTCATAAAAAAAAGACGAAATCGAATGAAAGTGTCTTGGACACTTTCATTTGTACTGTAGTTGGCTACAGATTATCATATATTATGCCATGTTGTACATACAAAATACTTAGGAGGACTTGCCGGCCAGTAGAGTACTCGCCGGTAGAGCATTACAAGAATGCTTATATAGAGCTACTTATGATGACAAAAATATATATTAAAATGCTATTGTGGAGGATATTTTCTGTTATATTGAGGTTTAGAATACGTTACAATATTTGGTTACGGGAGAATTAAGGTAACTGATGTCTTTCTTCTCCTGTATTATTAACTGTTTTTGTTTAAAAAATACAATTTTATTTATTCTAGCGGCATTGACATGTTAAAAGTTAAATAGCTCTGCCATAACCCATACAGCAAGCAGTTTAAAATATTAGGGTACTCAACTCAATATAAAAACGGTAAAATTATAAAATAATATTTTGGTTTTCAAAAATATATTCGCCAGAATTTTGTAAATAATCTCAAAATTCAACGTCATAAGTTTTTTATAAGAGTTATTGTTGTGTCACTTTCAAAAACTAGCTTCCTTTCTTAATTTATAAAAAATAATATCTACTATTTTAGAACGTGAGGATTTATTCGTCAAAAATCTCATAGTCTACTACAGTTATCAATTTAAGATCCTATGATAGTGGTAATATGTACCTACCTACGTATAATCAATGATATCTTAAAACTGCTAGAATTTGTTTAGCAACCTTCCGTGTGGTGACAGAATAATATACCATGCTTTTATCTCCTGATAAAATAGATTAATTTTCAATGTAATATAAGAAATGTTCAAAAATACATTATTTTTCTAGACAATTTGGGATATTAAGGCATTCCTTTTCAACAGAAGAACGCTTATGGGTTGAACATGACCTAACTACTTAAGTATTAACAAATTTAAAAAATAATTTTGTTTTTCAGAGACCCTACGTGTTTATGGGCGGCGAACTCAATGACAACTTATATTAAGTTCACTTTTATAAAATACTATAGTAGGTATTGAATATTTAATAAATAAAAATTACGAGTACCTTAGTTATCTATAACTTACCGTATAGTATTAAGGATTTAATTATTGCATAGTACAAATAATTAGATGGGTCAACCAAATACCTATACCTAATTATCGAAGTTTTAGTGGATAGGTATAGTATCTGTCAGCTTTGGTGTAGAATAGCTCAAGATGTAACGGTTTATATCAGATTATGGGTGTTTTCTTCTATTCAATAATCTTGGTTTTACCACGGTGTCGTACAAACAGATTATGGAATGAATTCTTAACACCATATCTACATAGTGCGATGTGTTGGTTATTACCGAATGACGCCATCAACCTATTAAAACATTGTATTGAATGACGCATGTCGTGGTCTCGCGTGATATTAAGATGTAATACGAAACATAAAGACCATATTGCCATTTACTGCGAATAAGGTGGAAGGAATGTCAACATTCCTTTAGCACTTTCATTTATTGTAACCACTTAAAATATTAACAATAAACAATTTCATTTATTACCTATATTAGATATAAAACATTCGCCTTACCTTAACTTATTTTCTACAAAAATCCAAGTTATTGCAAAAAGCAATAACTGAAACAATCTTCAACTGGTCGCTTCTAACATTACTGCACTAATTTTTTATTAAAAAAAAAGAGTTCACAATACAATTAGCTGGCTGTATATTATTAAAAACCTTTGCCTCTGTCAACACACAATATAATATTTCCCGCCAAACGGTACGTCAAACTGTCAAACGCGCGAACATTGCGCCTCTACTTGTGAAAGGCACCAATTCACTGATTACAAAATCTCACGTGGACCTCCACTGCTACGCTATACCTTTATAAATATGAAGGGCCATTGAAACGACTCTATCGCTACAAGCCTGTGATAAAAAGAGATAGCAATAACAGAAGTGTCAACACCCATTGTAAGCCGCTTACTGCTATTAGGACTGCTCATTTGTGGGAAAGAGACGTATAGATTTATATTGTGTAGCTTTAATTCTTGCTCCGCCCATACCTCATTTAACCCCCCCAATGGAGGGGTGAACTTGGCCAGTTTTAAATTATCTATTATAATAAAATTATTTCGCGAAATAAGGGGTTGGTTATGTTAATGATGTGTTTAATTTATGTCGATATCTTTATCTGGGAACGTTTTGACAGTTATGAGTGACATATTAACAGATAGCATTGTTCAGTTAGACATGATAACTTTAGCATTTCGATTAAACCTGTTTTATTACAAATCTTAAATAGTCAATAAAATAGTAATTAAAAATATTTTTGACTTTGTTATAGTTAGTTATCAAAAATACAATTTACAATCCTAATTATTAAAAAATAAAATCATTGAATATATATCCAAGAACGAATGTTGAGCTATTTAATTAAAAGAGATTAAAGACTTAGAGAAAAAAGAATGTTGAATAGAAAACATAGATTAAGAAAAAGTTATCCCGAAACATATTTTTTTTTATTTCTCGTCATTGTAATAAAATAAACTTATTTAAATTACATATCCTTAACTTATCATCCATAAATTAAAAATATAAAGACCTTATAGTTTTTATCCCACGTAAATATTAAAGGATATATTAGAAACCCTTTAATAAAAAAAACTGATCTCCCTTTTACAACCGATAAAAAAGGCTTTCGCGTATTATTTTGCATCTCTCTTCATCGCATACTTGTAATTTCTAGTACAACTATATCATAAACACCAGTCTAAAATGGACCCTAAAATAATATGCTATAGGAGAGATTTCTGTTTGTGTATTTTGATGTAAGCTCCTGTCAACATTTGCGGTCGTTTTTCGGTTTATCTCCCCCGCACAAAATTGTTAGTCACACAAACATTATCTTTGACCAATGGCACGTAACCGCGGGCCATTTTCAGCCAATCGATGCGCTTAAAATATACGTTTTCGCGCGCTTCCCAATTTGAATTTTGTTTTGGACGATTTTTTGAAATTGATACGATGCCCTTTGTTCTGTATCTATGGTCGCTATTCTTTTTTTATTGTCTAACTTTTAAATTTAAATATCTTGCGGCCTAAATAATTTCGTTTTAATTCCTATTAGTTTGTATTTTAATACTGATAGGTACATTATGTCATCCATCCATCAACCTTTAGACGTCCACTGTTGGACATATACCTACGAGAATGCCACTCGCAACAGTCCTGTGCCGCTTGCATCCCGCGACTTTTAAGATGTCATCAGTTCACCTAGTGTGGATCGTCCCTCGCTGCGTCGTCTGATTCATGGTTGCCATTCGGGAACGTTTCTTCCCCAATGGTTGTCGGTTCGATGACCGATGTGGCCTGCCCATTGCCATTTCAGTGCTAATTTTGCGAGCTTTTTATTTCCGTATTCGGGATTTTATCACGTAGAGGAATACCGAGCACAGCCCTCTCCATGACACGTTAGAGGTCATGTTTCAGTGCAGTACCTACCTATGTCAGGGCTGGTAACACACTGGTCATAAACCTTTGTTTTCAGCTTTATTATGTACCTACTAATAATTTAAAAAAGTACTTTTTTAAAGATAATTATAATTAACGGACACAAATTACATCCAGACTCAGAACAACAATTTGTGGATCGCAGAAAGTGTTGTCTCGCGTGGGATTTGAACCCCGAAACTAGCACTGTAGGTCGGTATCTTAACCACTAGGCCATCTGTGTTTTGTAATTTTATCAGCTTTGCCGTAGCGGTTATAGGTAAATATTACAAACAATTACATTGTCTGTGGGTGTAATAAAGGACGAATATATCGACCCGAACCAACTCCATCTGATGCCATTTGGTCAATAATAACATTCCAAGGTAAAGTTTGACGTCAGGCGGCCGGTCTTAAAACTATTCTCAAGACTTACAATATGTACGATGCTAGAAGAGTATGCACCTACTTAAGTACCTATATCTGTAAGTATTATATCGACCGCAATTGTGATAAGAGAAGAATAATGATAACGATGAGTGTTTTTGTAGGTAATTTCAAAATGCAGCCCTTTCGTACACCTACCTAGATTAAGTTATTTGATAGATAGATATTTGCGCTGCTGTCTATTCCTTTGGTGCTACTTTAGTTAGTTTTGCGACATACTGTCGTCTTATTCACGTTAGCGATAAAACGAATTGCTTTTTTTTTCAATTCGAATCAATCGAATTACAATTACTATTGATTCGAATCGCAATTCGAATTGATTCGAATCGTCACATTCGTCACGCAACATTGTAGTCAAATTCGTACTCGTATGTCAAGTCATCCGCCTGTGAAGCCGTGTTGGCGAGTTATAATTCGTTTACATTATTATTCGAGCGAGTTTTTTTTGCGGATGGGTTTGCATTACGAATGAGTCGAGATTTTGAGTTAAAGCAGTGTGCTATTTGGTTAAGGAAAGGGGACTTATAGGTATATTGGCTTTTAAACATGTAGGTAATGACAATACTCCTTTGTTATTATGATTAAAATCGGCATACTAAATAACAAAAAATAATAATATCAATTAATCATATACAAAAAATACTTTTTTTTTAAATAAAGTCTGATTCTAATTAGTATTTACCCGATAAATCAACTTAAAAAAAAAAACGTTTTTATACGTCTCAGGTATACTCATAATTAATAACTATTACTTTTAATTACGTAAACGAGCAGTCGACAAAAGCAAGAAAATATTAAATCGCGCGAGGGATAGAAAACGAATCAACGAATGTCCTATCAAACCGAGTCGACTGATTGCCGCGCCGCCACGGCCGCCTGCACTACGAGTGCCTACCTGCCTACGAGTATGACACGAGTTAACGAATTGATTCGGTTTCGGTCAACGGCGATTCGAATAAACGAGTCAATAGTCTTATTCGAGTTATTCGAATTAAATGATTCGAATTACGCAACGCTAATTCACGTTATAATTAAATGCAGATCGATAAGGGTGAAAAGCAATATTTCCATGTTGTTGATTACAATGCCATCGATTCCTTTTAACTTCATCCCGCGTTTGACGTGCTCTTCTACCTTCTTCAACTTGCAACATTGCGAGCTCTGCGACTTATGTTTGTTTATACGTTTGGTTCGGCGGCACGAGCTCCTTCCGACTGGTGCAGGTTTTGACGAGGCATGGTAGCTTCGCCAAATACCTAGAGTACACCGTCCTGCCACCACTGCGATTGTGACGAAGACACGGTGCAGCACACGCTCGAAGTTTGTGCCGCTTGGGCAGAGCAGCGTCGTGAACTCGTCGCAATTATCGGAGCCGATATGACGCTGCCGACCATTGCCAGGGCGATGCTTGGCAACGTCAGAAACTGGGACGTGGTCGCAGCCTTCTGCGAGGCAGTAGTCTCGCGAAAGGAGGCGGCGGAGCGCGTGCGCGAGGAGCGTCTCCTCGACGACGCGAGCCGCCGCTGGCGACTGGAGCGGCGCAGGCGCGATTACCTACGCTTCATGCCGCCCTAGCCTAGGCCGCGGGTGACTAGACCAGGGAGTTAATCCGTCACCCGCCGAGAGGCCGACCGCGCGATGATGACCGACGTTCCCGAACAGCGGGGGAACGTCGGTCGAGGAGAGGGTACTCCTCAATAGGTATTCCGTCGAGCCGACCACTGACGTCAAGTCACCTGCTCCGGTGGTCGGCCCAACGACGAAGGCGACGCGAAGGGTGGGTTACGGTTCAGTGCGCCTCTCCTCTCGCCCCGACGGAGCCGGGCGGCGGGTGAGCTGACCGTAGCCCACCCAAAAAAAAAAAAAAATACGTTTGCTTGTTGGCATTTACAAAAAAACTACGAAAATTTTAAGAATATTCTATTATATTCTTTTTTTATATCAAATCAATGAAAACAGTTTACTAAAATCTGCCAAAATCTCTATATTACACACTTCTCAAAAACTTACTCTATGACTGAAATGAAATTACACATTTTTTATATTACAATACAAATGGTTATCCAAAATTTATTTTCAATTTTGGATAGTAGCACGTTCACACTCGCCTAAAGATGTTTCACATCAAAAATGCCTATGTATTAGTTTTAAAAAAGAATTGACTGACTGAATCGTTACAGCTTTAAAAAATCATGTAAAAACCCACTCGGTCATAGTACCTGTTTCGGTTACGTGACATTTTACTGCCTCGCTTAGTACGAGGGATATTTTTAAAAAACTGCGTGTACTTACGCACGTAAGAATTTATATTTCTTTGGCGTAATAAGATAAAAATCTTTATTAAAATTTTATCCTTCGCATTATCCTACCTTGGTAGAAAGAATGACACTAATAATAGAAAAAAAGGTATTTAATATATTGAAAGATTATTATTATTTTTTTTTATATTATGGCGTTTACAATATTTCGCCAATTACTCAATTTAGATTGACAGTTATAGGAATTAGGACGCTAATATCTAAGAAATTTACAAGATAAATCTAGTTGTTGGCTTTCGAATTTTCAATATGTTGATTAGTTGAATTATTCTAAAAAACTAATATATCAGAAGAATTATTTTTTAAAAAATTATAACATTTCACAACAATCACGTGGATGACAATCTAATGCAGCTAAGTACAGTAGAAAGATTAATTATAACGCATTATCTAGTTGACATTTATGAAACTCGTCGCAAATGCCCACACTCGCATTGGCCGTCATTCGCCGCGTGCAGTATTTAAAACTAACTACGCGTATGGCGTACACGCTCATATACGTGCCTGCATCAACACGTGAGAGCAAATCAGGGCTGATCGATGAACATCGATGTTCGATGATCATCGATGTTGAAAGGAAAAACGTGTTTTAACATCGATGTTGCTATAGGCAAAACATAGTAACATCGATGTTAACGGAATTCATCATCGATGTTTTTAACATCGATGTTGAAGGGAAAACATCGATGTTGAAAGGAAAACATCGATGTTGCTATAGGCAAAATATCGTAACATCGATGTTAATAGAATCGATGTTGTACTGACTTTCAAGTACTTAGTACTACTGCTATTTAATCCTATATGATAAGAACCGACTCCAGATTTGCCTAAAAAAAAGTCATTAAAATTCTCGCCGGAGAATTTTAGCGAGAAAAAACGACATTGGAACATCGATGTCACAAGTCACTCTATACATTATAAGATCCGATTGAGATGTCTTAAAAAAATGCTCATCAAAATTTTCTTCGTCAAGATCGAACAGCGATGTTGGGGCTTACGATTATGACATCGATGTTAATATTGATGTTTTTCTAACATCGATCATCCCTAGAGCAAATGCGGAGTTTGGTACTGCGCCATAGGTATTAAATACTGACACTCGCACATGGCGAATGACGGCCAATGCGAGTGTGGGCATGTGGGCTGGGTTGACGGTGTGCGCGCGCGTCGTAAAAATTTCATTTCGGCTTGTCCCACTGCTGGGCTCGAGCCTCCTCCATAATTGGAGGAATTGACCTTACTCTACCATGCTGGTTAGACAGGTTGGTATAGGGTTTTGTTGCGAGTTATCCTTCTCTTGCATAGAGGTTGTGATACTTATCCTTTAGTCGTCTTTTATGACGTCCACGGGCAAGAAGGGTGGTGCATTGTATTCTTACTCCGTCATCACACGTAAAACATAATTAACGTACAGAAATTACATCCAGATTCAAAACAATACCTTATGGATAGCTTAAAGTGTTATCCTGTGCGGGATTCAAACCCCCGATACTGGCACAGTGGGTATCTTAACCACTACGCTATTTGTTCAGTTTGTATATTCCTTAGTCGTCTTTTACGACATTCACGGGTAAGATAGAGAGTGGTGAATTGTATTCTTATTCCGTCACCACATGGAAATTTATTCTTGTAGGTACCTAACTAGCTGACCCGGCGAACTTCGTAACACCATAATTTTTCTTTCGTAAATGTATTTTCAAAATTTTCGAAAATATAGTTTCTAATGGCAGAACCATTACAGCTTTGTCGGGAAAAGTTCGATAGTTTTGGTCGCGGCATTGTTAATGATGATTCAAAGAGAATACAAATTACTCATTAGTGATTTCTGACAAAATTATAATTACCAAATTTTCAATCGTACTTAACTAACTATAGACAAAATTTAGTTTAGCTGTCATTTGCATTTTCTAATTACATATCAAATGCGTTTTTTTATAATACGTTTCATAGTGACTTGTTTTCTGTTTACCATTAAAAAAAAAGAAACGGGATAAAAAGTATTCTATGTCCGTCTCCTGGTTCTAAGCTACCTCCCCACCAATTTTCAGGCCAATCGGTACAGCTGTTCTTGAGTTATAAATAGTGTAACTAACACGACTTTCTATATATAAAATATATAGAAACGCACCAATAGTAACTTCAAAACTCCCTATAACTTTTTAAATAAAACTACTTTACGGACTTTACGTGGTTTAAGCGTGAAAGCGTAACAAACAAACCTACTTACTTAAACTTACTTATATTGTCCATATAAAGTTCTTTATTATTAGGATTATTAATAAGTGATTTTTGGCTTTTTACAGCATAATCCTATTTCGCGTAACAAATATATTAATTATAGTATTTATAATTTTATATAACAATATTAACATTTACCTAGACGCGAAGTTTTAAAAAAAATATCTGCGTTTTCAACTATACAACGTGTTTAATGAATTTATGCTGTATTTTTTTCAATGTTACTAAGTATTTCACAATTGTTATATACACGAAAAACTACACTACATATTTGCTTATCAAACTAAAAAATATTCTCAAATATCGTCATCATCATCCTGATGATGTACTCTTCTACCATCGTACATATTGGGAAAGTTATAGGCAATAATTTTATAACAAGCTGTTAATGTGAACCCTACTTGGGAATGTATGTTGAGTAGATGACATCAGATGGAGTTGGCCCAGGTTGATGTAAAACTCTCAGTCATCGTAGCCGCTACCACATAACAATAAAATATATTTTAAAAAATATTATTTAAATATTAAACATTCCATCCATAAAAAAACATAATTTTGACGTGAATTACAATTTTTCAAGAAATAATATTTATAAAAATAAAAGTGAGACGACAAACCATATTATAGTTAAGAAAGAAATACTACTGTAATCTCGTCTCATAAAAATAATACAATTATTATGTATTCATGAAAAATCTTATACAAGACAATGTATTCTAAACACATAAGATATACGTAAAGAAATAAAATGATAGCAGCTTTCACATAAAAGTAGTATTACCAGGCTTCACGCGTAATCCGGACGCTTACTATGTACTTAGTCTTGCCCTAAATACTGTAACAAAGAAAACATTTCTTTCTATTGCAAATAACATTTATTACGTATACAGTGTGTTAATTTAATATATAAAAATAAAACAGTTTATTCGAAGTCGTTTCCATTGGCTGCAATTCAGTCCTTTAAACGTTGAGGCCAGTTGTCAATAGAAGCACGCACTCTTTTCATGGGAAAATTCTTCACTAGCAAACGTATGGATTGTTTGCCGCTCAGCCCATATACGTCCCACTGTTGGGCTCGGGCCTCCTACTTAATGGAAGGGTAATTGACCCACTATACCACGCTGGTCAGACGTGTTGGTATAGGGTTTTATTTCGAGTTTTCCTTCTCTCGCATAGATGTTATATGCGTTTTATATCCTTTAGTCGTCTCGTACGATCACCCACGGGTAAGTTAGAGGGTGATGAATTGTATTCTTACTCCGTCACCACACGGAAGATGGATTGTTTTAGGGACTCCAAATTATCATGACGTTTAGTGCAAGCTGTATTTTCTAAAACTAACCATAAATTATAATCCAGCGGATTAAGGTCGAGACTAGACGACGGCCAGTCTTCAACTCTGATGAAGTCCGAAACGTTCGTTGCCAACCAAGATTGCGTAGACTGACCTTTATGACCCGGCGCCGAGTCTTGCTGGAAGGATCATTCATGGTTATTGAACATGGTGTTTTTAAGGGGTTTCACTACCTTCTCAAAAATGGCATCTTGATACACTTGTGTCGATGTTCTGATACCTTTTTCACAAAAGTATGGCTCAGTCACTCCTTCATAGCTAACACCCCACTCAACCATCACTGAAGTTGGATAATGCCCACGTTGCACTCTATCGACTAATTGGGAAGCTTCTTTAGAGCTTTGGGCATAAATACCTACGGTCATTTTGATTGTTAATTGTTTTTTTAAATTATCAGTTAAGAAATGACCAGTACATCTCTTATAGGCTGCAAGTCCTAGGTCATCTTTTAAAATACGCGACATGGTTCTAGGTGCCATCTTCATCTCCCGATATAAAATCTTTTGCTGTCGGACAGGATTTCTTCGAATTCTTTCCCTTACTGCTTTGACCACATTTTCTCGTACGAACACAACGTGGACGGCCACATCTTTTTCTGTGACAAACAGAGAAGGTCTCATTGTACCTACACTACCAACTAATAGCCCGGTACATAAACATTTTACTAAGCCAACCAATATCAAGCGTATGGATAGTTTTAAAAATTGGCTCTATACCTACTTTGTGTAATGCAATCACAGCGATTCGGTTCTCTTTATCACCCCACTCCATTTTAATATCGCAAAATATTATACAATATATTGGCGCCAAAATGATAAAACATAATGAACAATCATATAAAAATGACAGATTCCAAATTCAAATGTAATATTTTGTTTATTTTTAATAGTAACAGTATTTATGGCCAGACTAAGTATATCACCATTTCAACTCATATACGTGCCACTATTGGGCTTGAGCCTCCTCCACAATAGAAGGTATCTACGTGTGGTGACGGAGTAAGAATACAATTCATCTCTCCCTCTCTTACCCGTGGATGTCGTAAAAGACCCCGAAGGGATAGAATATGCATATAACAACTATGGAAGTTCAAACCCAGCGGTGGTATATGAGTTCTTTTATGCGCCCGCGGGACACTTTGCCCATGCGAGTCCACCGGCGCTGCCTATGGTATATGTGATCTTGTTCACAAGCATGAACTTTTCATGGCATTGATTATGTGCTTAGTTGTGCGGCAGAGATTTAGAGACCACGTTTCAATGCCATAAGTCATCGTTATTAACAAACATTAGTTATAGACACAGGTGAAAATATAGGTGTCGTACCCAGGGTCTGCAGTCAGTTGAAGGTCACGAAAGACTGTGATATTCGTCTTTATTTTTTATTATTTCTATTTTAATTGGAAAAATTCATCATCATCACAGCTCACATACGTCCCACTGTTGGGCTCGAGGCTCCTCCACAATACCAGGGAAATTCACCTACTATACCGCGCTGGTCAGACGTGTAGGTTTTATTTCTAGTTTTTCTTTTACTTAAATAGATGTTGTGTGTATATTATATCCCTTAGTCGTCTTTTTCGATATCCACGGATAACAGGGGGACGGGGCGATAGGGGGTGGTGAATTTTATTCGCACTTCATCATCACACGGAAAATAACTCATCGAGTGAAAATTTCTTCTTTGACTTGAAAAAGGCTGATGATTTTCAAACGTCTGAAAAAAAGCATCGAGTGTATTTGCTCAGAGGTTCCAAGGTTGTTAATCAGACCCTGCTTTAGATTTCCTCTATTACATAGTATCCGGAATACTCCAATTCGTGGAGACGTAACTGGTGGACGTAACAGGTGTAACTGACATCAAAGAACAAACAATTGCTTTTTCTGATTCTGGTGGTGGTTCTCAAGTGATCATGCAAGGGATGACAGAGAAACAATGGTCGTTTATTAAGTGAGTCAAAATCATAGGGAGTCGGATACAGGCTATCTATAGCCCGCCAAAATAAAAGTCAGACCTATCCTATTTAACCTAGATACTTGGTAACCTTATATAAAATGCATATTATGCATGCATACATACTATCGCTTTTACAGTCCGGACTTACTACACTTTGCAATTATTATGCTAATGACGATATGCTATAGTCACACGTTCCCACGTAGATATTTTTAATTATAATTAATTCATTCATTACAACTTGTTGACGTCCCACAGCTGGGCTAGAGCCTCATTCGCAAATGGAGGGCAATTGACCTACTATACCACGCTAGTCAGACGGGTATAGGGGTTTAATTTCGAGCTTCCCTTCTCTTGCATAAATCCATACTAATATTATAAATGCGAAAGTAAGGATGTTTGTTTGTTTGTTTGTTTGTAACGCTTTCACGCTTAAACCACTGAACCGATTTCAAAAATTCTTTCACCAATGGAAAGCTATAATATCAGGGAGTAACATAGGCTATATTTTAAACCGGTATTCCCACAGGAACGGGAACTACGCCGCGGGTAAAGTGACTGAAACCGAAGCGAAGCGAGGGCGGGTTGCTAGTATTATATAAATATATAATATCTGGTTGACCGAGTTTAGCTCGGTATAATTTTTTCGTGAATTGTATTTTTGACGAACTTATTTAGATATATATTAATAAAAATAAAAATGTTTCTATACACTATGTTCACTACCTGTCTATCTATGTGAAGCTTTACGCAGTCCATTCATCTTTTCGTTGGTCTTCCTTCTCTCTAAAGCCTCTAAAGCCTTCAACATTCATACTTAATACTTTCCTCGGAACATTAATTTCATCCCGTCTCATCACATCACGTCAAGCGTTCACTCTTCAAGTTTTCAGTCACTGGCGCAACTTTCAAGCTTTCTCTTGTACTTTCATTCCTTATTTTATCCTTTCTTGTCACGCTGCACAGCTCAGCATTCGTATTTCTGGTGAATACTGTCGTCATTTAGAATATAATATATGCAAAATATATACAGAAGATTCGTGTGGTGACGGAATAATAATACAATTAAATCAAATCAGATCATTTATTCTGCATAGGTCCCTTGAGGACACTTACATACTGTCAAATTTATACATCGTTTGAATATATGTAATACAATATCTACCACCGGATCGGAACGCGGCCACAAGCTGAGAAGATCCGGCAAGAAACTCAGCGGGCTGTCATGTTTTTACTATCTTTTGAATACAATTACGTATACAACATATAGTCTTAGCTCCAGTGTAATGCCCTTCGAGATAGGATAGAACTATTTTTTTAATTTAGTTCAAATAAAAAAGGAAAGGAAAACATGGTTGGATCAGATCCCACAAGCAGCATTCCTTAAGCACTCCATATCTTGTCCTTGGATGTGGTAGAAGATATCTAAGGAATATAATACGCATATAGCATCTATGCAAGAAAAAGATAACTGGAAACAGAACCCTATACCAATCTTTCTGAGCAGCATGGAATAGGAAAGTAAATTTCCCTCCTATAGTGGTGAAGGCTCGAGCACAGTACTGAACGGGAATAATTTTTTACTACGATAATACATATCTAAGTAATACGTAATCTCTTTCTGTTACAATGTATCTTTCAAAATGTTTCTTCTTCTTCGTTTACATCGACAATAAGCTACAAATATAAGCTATTGGTGGTATTGTCGAAATATATTTTTCTTCACAAATTCTTGGCTTTTCACGTCATTAGCCTCTTCATACTAGCTGACCCAACAGACATTGTTCTGTTCGAATCTAAAAAATAGCAAAAAGAACTCTCCTTCAAATGGATCGCAGAGGCACCTACCGGTTCCAGTTATTACTCTAAACCATTCTCATATCCATCGGAACAGCCACAAAAAATCATCATAATCTGCTGGAAAGGGGTTCAATTAAAAACACACGAACAGAAGTTTTATCCGTAAAAAAATTTGTCATACACTTCATTTCTTCGTTTTATGGGTTTGTGACTAATTTACACAATTTGTTACAATTGGGTGCTAACAACCAAAATCCTCTGGGAATTTTGACAGAATATAAAAACGTATGCAATTCACTAATATATCATATTCACTACATTACAGTATTTTCTCTGCATAACATGGATACAAATTACATCCAGACTCAGAACAACAATTTCCCTATGGGAGTCGAACCCACGACACTGGTATATCGTTGGTTCGACTCCCATGATATAGTACTCCTGGATTCCAATGGTAGGTCAATATCTCAACCACTACGCCATTTGTGCAGTCAGTCATTGTTATCATCCTGCTCTTCAGTCCGAAGAGAGAGGAACGCCTCCACGGCGACACGGTCGCTGGCGGCGACGCGGATGTCGAGAGGAGAGGGTACTCTGCAGGGGTATTCCGTCAGGCCCACCACTAAAGGCAAGTTACTCTGCACTGGTGGTCGGCTCAACGACGAAGGCGATGTGCCACGGGTAGGTTACGGGGCCGCGCGCCAACCCTCTGTCGTCCCGGACGGAGCCGGGCGACGGGTGCACTGACCGTAGCTCTCCATAAAAAAAAGGATAGGCTGGTCTGGGCACGTTCCGCCTTATCCATCTGGGGTGATGGAAAGGCAGCGTGCGACCCCATAACCTACCGCATTCCCTACCCATCGCCTTTGGGCCGACCACTGTTACCGATTCCTTGATATCCGTGGGTGACCCGGACTGCTCGCCTGCCAGGTTTATCCTACTTGAGAATTAACTGTTGACCGGATAACATCAGATGGAATTGGTCTGGGTCGAGTTCCTAGACGTCATTTCAGATCATCATCGCAGCTCACATGCGTCCCACTGTTGGGCTCGGGCCTCCTCCACAATGGGAGGGAATTTAACCTACTATACCATGCTGGTCAGACATGTTGATATAGCGTTTTATTTTGAGTTATCCTTCTCTTGATGTTATGTGCATATTATATCCCATAGTCGGTTTTTACGACATCCACGTGCAAGATACAAATGGCATCTATGTAAAAAAGCAAGTTAAAATCGTAAATGCCACGTTTGTAGGTTTGACATAGCAGCGCCATCTATTAATTAATTACTCAATCCAGTCAACAGATATCGCCATCTGTTAAAATTGTGTGGAGTTAACAGATAATTGTGAATACAAATAATAGACAAATAATTTGCAATAAAATAATATTGCGACTATAAATTAAGATGTAAGTTATCCTATCTTTCAAGTTGGATCAAACTGCACACGGTGTGCAAATTTGATTAAAATCGGTTAAGTAGTTTAGGAGTCCATCGCGGACAAACAACGTGACACGTAATTTATATATATTAAGATAAGCAATAACAAAAGAAATGTTTTTACTTACATGCTACATTGATCGATACAAACAAAACTAAAAAGTATTAGGTTATTGCACTAGATTCACACTGCTCTCCGTGCTAGTCAAGACTGCATCACGGTAAGACAGTATCCTCCAATACAATCACGTCTTTTTAGTTTAGTCGTCTTTTATGACACCCGCGGGCAAAATATAGATTGGCGGATTGTATTCTTACTCCGTCATTTTGGTGTTTCTTTTTCATCTTATTTTTCGGAAGCACCAGCTATCAACTGGTGCTTCCGATGTGGTTCCATTTAAATTCTATCAATATCTTATCAGCAGTTTTTTTTTTAGTTTTACCTTAGTAATGCGTAATTACCACTGAAGTCTCGATCTGAAACTCTGCATCAGTGGTCGGCCCAACGACGAAGGCGACATGCTATCGGGTGGGTTACGAGGCCACGCGCCTCCCCTTTGTCGCCCCGGACGGAGCCGGGCTGCCGGTGCGCTGACCGTAGCATGCGTAATTGGTTCACTACATAGCTTTTTTTTTGTTAAATCGTTATATAATTTTATTAAGACCCAAACTATCCTTACTAATACTATAAATGCGAAAGTAAGGATGTTTGTTTGTTTGTTACGCTTACACGCTTAAACCACTGAACCGATTGCAAAAATTCTTTAACCAATGGAAAGCTATAATATCAGGGCGTATCATAGGCTATATTTTATCCCGGTATTCCCACGGGAACGGGAGCTACGCGGTAAAGTGACTGAACCCGAAGCGAAGCGAGGGCGAATTGCTAGTTTTACATAGGTAAAGATAAGTAGTGATATATTTTTAACCCCCGACGCAAAAACAGGGGTGTTATAAGGTTGAAGCCGAAGTCTGTCTGTCTCTTGGTGTATGTGTGTGTCTGTTTATGTGTGACTGTCGCATCGTAGCTCTCAAACGGATGGAGCGATTTCGATGCGGTTTTTTTTTTAATTTAAAAGCCAGTTTTCTTGCGGTGATTCTTAGCTATGTTTGGTTAATATCGGTACAGCAGTGTAAAAGTATAAGCTCTAAAATGATGTAATCGCGTTTGATTACTCGATTAAGTGCCTCACGCATGCTAGTATAATCGTTAAATGACAATTAAACGCTAGGGCGATGGTCGACAGCGTCGGGAATTGGGACGCGGTCGCAGCCTTCTGCGAGACAGTGATCTCGCAGAAGGAGGCGGCGGATCGCCTGCGCGAGGAGCGCAGCCTCGATGAGGAGATCCGCCGCCGGCGAATGGGGCGGCGCAGGCGCAACTACCTGCGCCTCATGCCGCCCTAGCCGAGGCCGCGGGTGACGTGACCGGGGATTAGTCCGTCACCCGCCGAGAGGCCGACCGCGTGAGGAAAGACCGACGTCCTCCCCGAGGGGGGGACGTCGGTCAATGGGAGGGTACCCCACGTAAGGGGTATTCCGTCGGGCCGACCACTGACGACAAGTAAACCTGCTCCGGTGGTCGGCCCAACGACGAAGGCGACGTGGTTTTCGGGTGGGTTGCGGGAGTTGCGTGCTATAAGCCCCTCTGTCGCCCCGGACGAAGTGGTGCGGAGGCGCGCAGACCGCAGCCCACCCACAAAAAAAAAAAAAAAAATGACAATTAATTGCTAATTCCTGTTGTAGAAAACGTAATACTTTTCTGTTATTATTTTAGTTTGTGTCGGGGATTATTAAAATAAAGAAAAAAATAATTTTACTTATTAGATTGACACCATTCGGGCAGTCATACGATGACAGTCTCAAAAACAATTTTTAGAAACTTAAATTGCCATCTATTGGTCAGAATAAAATAATTTTGAGCGTTCACTTGAGTCTGATAACGTTGCGACTCTGCCATCCTCTGCCATCTATTACTGGTATTAGAAAAGAAAATGTCTCACACCCCTCAACAGATGGCGTAATGGGCAGAACCAGAATAATTTAAATAGTTTTTAATTTAGATAACAGAGTTAACATGTTTTCTTAGCGGTACAATACTTTTTAAATAGATGGCGCTATTCAGTTTTTTTTTCTATTTACTAACTTTTAGTTCGTTTAATTTGTGTTATTTTTAATTCCAGCTGCCATATTTGTCTGCAGATTGCTCCAGATATATCACTTATTTTTTATGAGATAACTTAATTTATTTTACCAACTCACATTTCTGTTTTTACTTTTCCGTGTGTTGATGGAGTAAGAATACAATTCACCGCTCCCTATCTTGCCCGTGGATATCGTAATATGCATATAATATTTATGCAAGAGAAGGAAAACTCGAAATAAATCTATACCAATGTGACCGAACCGCGCCCGCCAATCCCGCCGCAATATCAGGTTTGATAAACCACAAATCATCGCAAAAGAACACCGATACCTGCCTAGAATGGTACGCTAGGCTATTGAGATCAAAAAACACAAAAATTTCAATAGAGAGGATGGCTGGGTGTTACCATCAATCTGAGAGCCTGTTATTAACATTATTAAAAATAAATCCAAAAAGACCATCACAAGACTGCAAGTGTGAGCTCTTATTGTATAGATTTAACCCACAATAATAATAGCTAATTTTATAAATTAAAACCTCTTCTAACATAAAGTAAGCCGCCTTGAAAATTAATATTAATTTAGAAAATTAATATTATTCATGTCACCTGAGTTTTCTTGCCGGATCTTTCTCAGTGTATACCAATCTGTTTGAGCAGCATGGTATAATAAGGTCAATTTCCCTGCTATTGTGGAGAGGCTCTAGCCCAACAGTGGGACGTATGAGCTGAAATAATGATGGTGATAAACTTCCATTACATTAACACATTGCCATAAAATTAATATGTAGTATTCTACTTACCCGTACAAATCACTATATTTACTTTGTTGAGTAACAGAAATATCAATAGGTAGGTGGTAGAGGTGTGACTAATATCATATCATTTCAGCTCATATACAGGATGTATCAGGTTATGGGGCAACTGGTCAAAAGGGAGCTAGGCAATGGTGGTAGGAACCCATGAAAAAAATTTGAACGAAAAATATCGATTCGTTAAGGAATTAGAGACATGTAAAGTTTTCAATTTTGTCATCGCTTTTTCGTGTAAATCCGATTGAAATGTATAAAGCCAATGATACTTAATACGCAACATATTCATACTTTGTTAAATGTTCATTAGAAATTGAATAAATCAATGATTACGTTCGCATAAGCAAGACAAACTTCACTTTATAACAGCTGATCGGCCGATGGCCGTTGACGGCTCGCCGTTATTACCTACGCTCATTGAAGCGTTTGCGCAATTCTAGGTATGGATGAATGAAATTATACTGTCGAAGCTTTACATGCCTACATGTATTCTGTCTGTACATGCCTACATAAGACGTAACATTTAATGCATAGACTCTTAGACACATTTTTTTGAAATCACTGTAACTTTTATGGTATATTGTTTTTTATGTAATGTACATTCTAATTACGATTTATGACCGTTAAACTACAACATACTCGAACAGTTGTTCCATAACCTGATACACCCTGTATATCCCACTGCTGGCTTCGAGCCTCCTCTACAATATGACATTAACCTTGCTATACCATGCTGGTGAAAGAGGTGGTTGGCAAATAGTATTGGCATACCTAAGCAAGTGAGTTACCTCGCTCGCTATCGTATGTTATGTATATTATTTGGCTAATCGCCTATTATGTATATTATTTGGCTAATATTTATAATATTATACTCGTTCCAACCATTTATTTTACTTTTGACACATGCTTTAGAACGTAACTGTTTCATTATACGCAATTATTAACTTTGAAACGAGTGAACAGAGAAATATATAAACTGCCCAATAATATTTATATATCTTAATTATTACCCACTAAATACATTAATATGCCGTAAATAGCTCTATTCATAAAATTTAAGTGATAATTCATTTCCGTTATAAAAAAAGTTACGTTCTATTGCATCTAGTGACAGGATCAAAAGTATTCGGTGCAAACTAATGAATTGCACATAATCGATTACACTTATTTGCAGTTAAGTCAGCTGACAACTGAGTTTTGAATTGTTGTAATAGACAACACGTTAAAATTGTATCAGGGAAATATAAAAATCTTCTCATCATACCTATAACATGAAATAAAACAACCAAAATATTTTAATATTATTTTATTATAACGAATCGTCGGATTCTTCATACGAACTCGAATCGTCGCTTGAATCATCTGCAGTGTTTATTATTAACTCTTGTGTAGGTATGTTGTCAAATTCAATTTCCCGATCCCAATCAGAGAATATTATATTTTTTGTCTTGTTAACGACACTCGCCCAGTTTTCAGGCGTCACACTAGCACATGCGTTTTTTAAAAGTTCGAGCATTTTATTTGCTGTGAAAGGAGGAGTTGTATTGTTTCTTGCGGCGTGTCCTTTGACTTGTGCCCAGATCATTTCAATTGGATTATATTGACAGTGGTACGGAGGAATTCTGATTACAACATGCCCATATTCTGCTGCCATTTCGTCGATGACATATCGTTTTGGCTGCTTTTTACTTTTTAATATTTTAAGTAATTCTACTTTTAGTAGGGATTCGTCCACATCTTCCCCATTATCACGAAGCCAGTTTATAATCTCGTGTTTTTTGTTGGCCTGTGTTGGCGTTTTATTAATTTGGCGAGAGTGATAGGGTGCATTATCAATAAATATTGTTGATGGCTCTTCAAGTGATGTAAGCATTTCTCTGAACCACTTTTCATACAGGTCCGCATTCATCTCCTCATGATAGTCTCCTGTTTTTTTTTTATTTGAACGCTAACAGAGCGTCTGGTACAAATATATATACCCTTTGTAGTTCCCGCATGGCAAATGATGAGGCGTTCACCTTTCCCCATTGGCACTGCAGAAGTAGAAGCAGCAGTATCGTCAGTCCAACCTTTTGGTATGGAATGATTGGCATTGAGCCAAGTTTCATCTGTGAAAACGACATTCGACCAGTCTTCTATTTTCTTCGCTTGTCTTAAAAATTCACAGCGAGACAAGGCTATATCACGACGTTCCATTAAAATTTTTCTTTTGTCGGATTTCTTATACAAGAACCCGATTTGGTGCAGCACCTTTGACAAAGAAGATTTTTGACCACGAAACAAGCCACAATTTCGTAGAGACGCTACTAATTTTTTCAAAGTAGGAATCTCTTTGCTTGTGTAATAATTGTATATATGACGACGAATAGCATCAGTATCAAAACTGTCAATTGCTGTCACTTTACGGGGCTGACGTTTTTTCTTAGGCGTAGATAGCTTGTTCTGTTCAATACCACTACTACCATAGGCTTCTTTAGTGATTTTCGCCACCGTTGGAGCACTAATACCTAATGCTGCTGCAACACGGTCTCTAACTTGGGTTACTGGTATAAGGCATCCGCCATTGCGGCTTTCCTTTTCAAAAAATTCACGAAGCCGCAGCACTAACTCTCTGGATTATCCTTTAAGCACCATACCTTTCGGCACTTCGCAAGTAAAATCTTACTGGGAGGAACGATACGCTCAACTCAATCAAAGTAAGAACAATGAAATCATTACGGTGGAATATAAATACTCAACACAGCGTATGAAAAATATGAAAGAGCACTCAGCGAACAGAAATGTGACTAGCACGGGAGTCTTGTTGCGAGTGACAGACAACACAACAAAATAGCGTCGCCGGCGCGCCGTTCAGTGTTGCCAATTCGGTTTAAAAAAAAGGGGTAGGCTGGATGAGAAAATTAGTGATTTACTACCGCAGACGAGGGCGCCATTGTCTCTAAGTAAAGTTTGGAGCAGCGGACCCCGCTTAATGGAAAAATGCTTCATAAAGTAGTTATTTTTTATTTTGCAAAGTACAAAGTAAAATATTTTGGGAGGACTGAATTAGTGGGTATGCAAAAATTAATGTGCCCAAATAACAAATATATTTACAGAAGTGAAGTTTTTAAATAATATGAAATATGTATTTAAGCAAAAATAAAATATCCGTGTTAAATCGATTAAAAGTTCTTCCTGACTAAAATCGATTATTACAAAACATAGTATCCGTAATACATTGGTATAACACTAATTGATCAGAATTCGACCTGCCAAAAGTAAAATAAATGGTTGGAACGAGTATAATTTATCCTATATATGAACATATATGTCTTATACTCACAGAAAAATTAAGTATTAATATTTCTGTGCTTATAGTAATGTAAAAATAAAAAAAATGTGTAATAAAAAAATGTAAAATGTATTATATGAACATATATGTCTTATAGTATAATACCGTACGCATAGGTATATTAGTCAATTTTCCGTGTGGTGACGGCGAAAGAATACAATTCACCATACCCTTTCTTGCCCGCAGGTGTTGTAAGAGACGACTAAGGGATATAATAACCATGTCTATGCACGAGAAGAAAAAATTTAAATGAAACCCTACACCAACATGTCTGACCAGCGTGGTATAATAGGTCAATTTCCCTCCCATTTTTTTTTATTCCAAACGATAGCAAACGAGCAAACAGTACATCTGGTGGTAAGTGATGCTACCGCTCATGTACCTTTGCTAGGCTGCTAAATCATTAGGCGATGCTAAAGATACCAGTACTATCACCAAAACCCAACGCACGCAAACACCCTCAGAAAGTTGGGTTTCCGGCTTTCTCGCTCAACGAACGAAGCGCAGTAACAAATTGCTCAAACGTCGATTTACTGCGAGAGTGTTGTACTACCCCGGATAGACCGACCTGCCGCTGTAGACATCTGTCAACAGTGTAGCCCTACCACTATAAAAAATATGGAGGAGGCTCGAGCCCAACAGTGGGATGTATATGAGTTGTGATCATAATGATGATGATGACATAGTCTCTCGCCTGCTTCTCAGAAGGGTAGGCAGAAACTACGGATTGCCACAAGCCATAATCCTGACATACTTCCATCGCTTCACTTCACACTCATCAAAGTCTTCATTCTCTACGGTTACGTACACTCTTAACATGACCTTTCACCAGCACGTCTCGTGTTTAATCCAGAAACGTACGACGTGGTCTTCTTCTTGCAGTCCTACTCACACCTTTTGCTACGTCAACCTCTCTTCAATCATTCTTTCTACATGTCCAAACCACCTCAACATACCTTTTTTGATCTTTGTCACTACTTCTTCGTTTACTCCACAGCGCTCTCTTATCACACTACTCCTAATTTTATCTTTCAGCCTTACAATCACACATACTACGTAGAGCTCTCGTCTCTACAGCATTTATTCTACTTTCATGTCTTCCCTGGCAGACTAATCTTTCACTGTCATGCATGAGAGTGGACACTAATACTCCCCCGTGTACTGCTTGACATACTTTTTAGAGACATTCCTGCTCCTCATAGGCGTACTGGCAAGACAATATTATATACGACGTGCTTCGTATGAAACCTGCATTAGTTGGTTACCAAGTAAGCAAGCAATGAAAATCATTTTTTAACATTTAATCACTTGTTTCTGTCGCATTCTCACAATCAGTGTTAGATGATATGAATATTGGTTTCTTTTATTTGTAATGACCAAATCTCACAGCAATTCTACATTGTATTTGGATTAGGCTTGTAGAAAAAGAATCGATTCATCGATGTATCGATATTTTTAATTCGATATATCATATGTCAAAATAGTAGGCTCACAGCTCACACGGTTATATGCACGACACCTATGCCTAAAAGCCACTTTGAAATTTTTTGCTCTCTCTGCCTGTTTGTTCCAGGTAATCTGCCGAACGGCTGGACCGTTTTTCTTAAAATTTTACCAGCAAGTACCTGTATATAAGGAGTAAATTAGGCTAATTTTCCTTTTAAGAAACTCATACCGGTCATAAAAAGAGGCCTCATTAACTGCGATTGCGTATCGTAATACTATTAGGGTTCCGTACCCAAAGGATAAAAACGGGACCCTATTACTAAGACTTCGCTGTTTGTGCGTCCGTCTATCCGTCCGTCCGGTATCTCAAACACCACGATACCTAGACAGTTGAAATTTTTACTAATTATGTATTTCTGTTGCCGCTATAACAACAAAAACTAAAAACTTTTTTTTTACTAAAAACAAAATAAAATAAATATTTAAAGGGGGCTCCAATACAACAAACGCGATGTTTTTACAGATAATGGTACGCAACCCTTCGTACGCAACTTTTACTTTCACGATTTTTTTTAGAATATATTGCTGGTTTAAGATGCAGTAGCATTTCGACTTAAACCGAAGCGAAGCGAGTTCGGATAGCTAGTATTTAATAAAGCCTTCATAAAAACTAGTTAAGTTGCTAAATATATTCACGATGATAGTTTTGTTCGCAGCGGTAAGCATCTTGATTAAACCATTTAATTAAAACTTTATTTATATATGAAGCCAGCTTCATATTGAATTTAGTTATACAAGTAATGTGTAATTTGTATTGTGATTAGTTTTATTAGAAACTTAATCTAATATAAACTTTATTAACTCATCTGTCCTGCTTTCGCAATGCCTCATAATTTTTAATTAATTTGTTGAAGCAAAAAGAGATAATCTTAGGTGGGATTTGAACCCACATCTATTGGCGCCTTATCCGCTCTACCAATTAGTGTAATTGGAATAAATACATTCAAATCAGAAAAAAATACTTTGGGATTTGTTTTGATACAAATTTTGGTAATATACAAATTTTATGAGAATTATTACTTTAACTTTCCATGTGGTGATGGAGTAAAAATACAATTCAACACCCTCCCTCATACCCGTGGGTGTCGTAAATGACAACTAAGGGACATATTACGCATATGACATGTATGCAATAGATGGAAAACTCGAAACAAAACCCTATACCAATCTGTCTGACCAGCATGGTATAGTAGGGCCATTCAGGTTATTTTATTCCTACTATGGAGGAGGCTCGAGCCCAGCAGTGGGACGAATTTGTCAAAATGATGGAAAATAATGATTATTCTAATGAACATAAATGTTTAACAGATTTTATTGGTAGATAAAGATTTTATGTTTATTGGTGGTAGGACCACACTGTAGACAGCCTTTTGTCTGCAGTTGCAGGCCGGTCCGTCCGGGGCAGTACCACACTCTCGCAGAAGATCGACGTTTGAATAGTAGCAATTTGTTGCTGCACTTCGTACGGTGAGCGAGAGAGCCGGAAGCCCAACTTTCTGGGTGTGTTTGTGTGTGGCGGGTTTTGGTGATTCCTGAAACCTGCGGTGGTGAGGTCTTGGTCGGGGTATTGAGCGTGAGGGGCTGGCATGGTGTACAGGGAGACCCGATGAGAATGGTCACCGCCGGCCACCTGCCGGTCAGCAGGGGCCCGAACCCAGGATCATCCTCCCGGGGAGGCTGTCTCACCAACCGGCGAAAATCCCGTTGGGTAGTCGTCGTGCCGGTGTGGGCAACCGGAGTGGACCTCGGCGGCTATACACGGGGGGGCATCGGGGGCCCTTCCGTGCTTCGTGTCAGCTCCTCACAAAACTCACTCCTCGACCATGCACTATGCCCCGCCCTTTTTTTTTTGGTATCACCAGACTCTGTTATACACATTCACACTCCCTTTCTCCTCTTTTTAAATAAAAACTCATGGCCAGAAAAATAAAAAGAGAAGGTTTTCTACGGCGGTCCCCTTATCCACATTTGATGTGGATTTTTGCAATATCAGGGGTTTACATAGCAACCTCGACGCCGTCCACCATCATCTCGAGACGGCGCGGCCTACCCTACTCTTTTTAACGGAGACGCAGATAGGTGCTCCGGATGGCATCTCGTACCTAAATTATCCCGACTACGAGTTGGAGCACACCTTCCTTCGTAAAGCCGGGATTTGCGTATTCATCCGGGGTGATATCTGCTGTCGCCGCCTTCGGGCCCTCGAACATGGTGACTTGCCAATCTTATGGTTACGCGTAGACTATGGAGGGCTTACCCGCATCTATACGTGCCTCTACAGGTCCCATGTAGTGTTGCCCAAAAAAGTCTTGGTCTTGCGGTCTTGGTCTTGGTCTTGCGAGAAATGCGAGACCGAGACCAAGACCAAGACCGCTTAATTTTTGCAAAACCAAGACCAAGACTGGCCCTGCAAGACTTGAGCAAGACCAAGACTGGGCCTGCAAGAGTCTCGCGGTCTTGCATTTAATTCAAATCACCATTTCAGCTTATATACGGTTGAGCTCGTGTCTTCTACATAACAGGAGGAGAATCGGCCGTGGCCGGAGGGGAATCGCCACGGTGATCGGCCGTGTTCTTACAGGTCATACATGTCAAGTTTTCCTTCTCTTGCACCGATGTTATATATTATAGCCCTTAGTCGTGGGTTCGCAGTCACGGGTAAAATAGGGGGTGATGAATTATATTCTTACTCTGTCACTACACGGCAAGTCAACTCAGTCTTGAGATATCCATCTATTGGCCAATTGATTCCCAATGTTGGTGTTGGTTTTTCAGAATTACTCTTCGGAAAGGCTTAAGGACAAAAATACCGTAATCACGAGAGTGCTCTTGCCCATTATACATATTTATATATCCGTTTATTCATTAGCCCAACGACGTTCACTGTTGGACATAGAAATATGCCTACAATTAATCTATATAAATGTCTCCATGTAGGGACAGAGTACGATCACCATCAGGCAGTACATGAAGCGTTGCTCCCAGCGCTATTTTGCCTCTGCCACGACTCACCCCAATCCACTAGTGGTTGGGGCGGTAAACTACGTCCCCTCAAAAATATCCGCGGTCCGACGTCCTCGTCATCTTCTTGAAGAAGAAGATGACGCTATTATGATCGCCCAAGAAAGGACCTACACAGCTCGCGCAGCGATAACAGATAAAACGCCGCGGTATCGGCCTCGCCGTCGAGGTCGAAAACCGCGCCGCGTAAAAGTCATTAACCTAAACTTGGCCACGCCCACTTTGCTCTCAGCGACGCCCCGAGCCGAGGTCCGTTCCCCACAGGGGGGAGCCCGCGGGCGATGTTCGCTTAACTTACTTACCGGGTTGAGAGCCATCAGCGCTCACCCATTGACAGCGTTAAGCTGTCAAGGTCATCTGCGACCAACAGCTACATACACACAAAAAAAAAAGACAGAGTACGAATATAATTCACCACTCTCTTACCCGTGGATGTCGTATCAAATCGGATCGGGCAATGGTGTTAGGAACCCATGAAAAAAAATTGAAATAAAAATATCGATTCGTTAATGAATTGAGAGACATGTAAGTTCTCAATTTTGTCATCGTTTTTTCGTGTAAATTGATTAAAATGTATAAAGGAATGATATTCGTATTTTGTTAAATGTTCATTAGAATTTGAATAAATCAATGATTACGTTTGCATAAGCAAGACAAACTTCACTTTAACATAAATCAGCTGATCGGCCGATGACCGTTGATGAGTCGCCTTTGTACCTACGTAACCATTGAAAGGTTCGCGCAAATCTAATACCTATTTATACTGTCGAAATTTTACATGCTTACATATATCCTGTCTGTACATACCTACATAATGCATAAAATTTAAGGCATAAACTCTTAGACACACATTTTTGTAATCACTATAACTTTTACGTTATATTGTTTTTGTGTAATATACATTCTAATTATGATCTATGACTGTTGAACTACAACATACATGAACAGTTGTCCCATAACCTGATACACCCTGTGTATATAACATATGTGCAAGAGAAGTGAAACTAGAAAGAAAACCCTGTACCAACATGTCTGACCAGCGTGGTATAGTAGATCAATTTTCCTCTTACTGGAAGGAAGCTTAAGCCCAGCAGTGGCACTTTTATGAGCTGTGACGATGACGACGAATATCATACATTTTACAAGTATTAAAACCATAAAATTTTAAATCAGTTTTATATGTTCTTGAATAAATAGTATATTAAGAGCTACATGGATCCAGCGGCCAAAGTATTTATATAGGCAATAGAGCAACAGGTTTTTTCAAGTATCCAGAGTATCAGTAACTAAACTGGAAATACAATAGATACATACCACTTAACTTGAAGGGAAATATAAACAATCGCATTAATTGTAAAATATCGCATTGATTATAAAATGACATAAAATTTATTGTATCAACTGCCTCGTGTGGTGACGTCTTAAGAAAATAGGGTCAAAAGTCCTGTCATAAGAGTAGTAACGCTGTCTAATGAAACACCAGGGGAATAGAAGAGTAATTTTCTCCAGTGGTAAGTATTGTATTCAATAGTGAACTATAGGCTAGCAGATGGATAGATAGGATAGGATATTTGATTAATTTAGTTGGATTTTTCATTGCCATGATAAATTACTGTTACGTTATTCTAACTACAAAACTTTGCAAGACTCTTGCTGCAATACCAAGACTCGGGTGCGCAAGACCAAGACCAAGACCAAGACTCGGGTGCGCAAGACCAAGACCAAGACGAGACCAGGTGTGATGTTGCAAGACCAAGACCAAGACCGGTCCAAGTCTCGTCTTGGTCTTGCATTTGGGCAACACTAGTCCCATGGCAGTGATCCGGGGTCAATGCAATTATTTGAGAACGTCCAATGGGGGATTGACGAAATATTGGAGCAGTGTCCATCAGCGGAGGTGGTGGTTCTTGGAGACTTCAATGCTCATCATAAAGAGTGGCTGGGATCCCGAACCACTGACCTCCAGGGTCGACATCTCTTCAATATGGTCTCGGCCAATGGTCTCTCACAACTGGTGACACAGCCCACCCGTATCCCAGATATTGAGAGCCATAAGTCTTCTTTACTGGATCTTCTGGTGACCACACCCCAGCATGGATACCAGGTAGTGGTTGAAGCCCTCTTGGGTCTTCTGACCACTGCTTGGTTCGTGGTCTGGAATAGGGTCAAAAAATGTCAGGACCCGAACGCCAAAGAGGTGAAGCGGAAATTTAATGCCGCTTCTAGATCCAGTAAGACAGCTATTGCCAGAGCCAAGGCGGAACATGTTGCCAGAATTGGCGAGCGATTGCAAAGCTATCCCGCCGGGAGTCGTGCACTCTAGTCGCTCGCCAAGGCTGCCCAAGGCAACTTCTGCCAGCCCAATCTCCCACCACTGCAGAAACACGATGGTAGTCTGGCCCACAGCGCAAAGGAGAAGGCCGATCTTCTAGGTCAATTCTTTGCCTGTAACTCGACTTTGAATGCCGGAGCTGCCACACCACCTACTATCCCACGGTGTGAAAGCTCACTGCCCGAAATCCGCATCACGCAGCGAGCGGTTAGGCGGGAGCTGCGGCTTTTAGACGTCCATAAGTCGAGTGGACCGGATGTCATCCCTGCAGTGGTACTAAAGACGTGCGCCCCTGAATTGACTCCCATCCTCACGCGCCTATACCGACTTTCCTACGCTACTAATAGGGTTCCGTCTTTGTGGAAGGTAGCCCATGTCCACCCGATCGCTAAAAAGGGAGACCGGTCTGACCCATCGAATTACAGGGCAATTGCGATAACATCCTTGCTCTCCAAGATAATGGACAAAATTATAAATCGCCAGCTTCTGCAGTACCTTGAGGATCACCAGATATCGCAAAGGCGTTCGATAGGGTCTGGCACAGGGCACTTATATCGAAGCTACTATCATAAGGAATACCGGAGGGACTCTGTAATTAGATCAACAGCTTTTTGGATGGTTGGAGTATCAAAGTCGTCATAGATGGCTCCTGCTCCGATATCATGACCATTAATGCTGGTGTACCACAAGTCTCGGTGATTTCCCCGACGGTGTTTATCCTGCATATCAATAACATGCTCTCTATCGAGAATATGCGTTGCTATGCGGATGACAGCATGGGTGACGAGCGGTATACCGAGCAACGGAATATCCCTCGGAGTACTCAGAAAAGAAGGGTTCAACTTATGTCTGAAGTTGAGCGCTCCCTGGGGCGGGCCTCGGAATGGGGTAAATGGAACTTCAGTTCAATCCCACAAAGACACAAGTTTGCGCGTTCACTGCAAAGAAGGACCCGTTTGTCATGGCGCCTCAGTTCCAAGGAGTAACTCTCCCAATTTCTGAGAGTATTGGGATCCTCGGCGTCGAAATATCGAGCAAAGTCCAGTTTGGGAGTCATTTGAAGGACAAAGCTAAATTGGCAAGCAAAAAATTAGGCGTCCTGAACAGAGCCAGGCGGTACTTCACAACGAGACAGCGTTTTGTGCTATACAAAGCACAAGTCCGTCCTCATGTGGAGTACTGCTCACATCTTTGGGCAAGTGTGCCCAAATATCAGCTAGACCCACTTGACTCCCTGCAAAGACGGACTATTCGAATCATCGGGGATCCCAATCCTACGGACAGATTGGTCGCTGGAGCAGCGGAGAGATTTTGGGTCACTCTGTGTACTCTACCGACTCTTTCACGGGGAGTGCTCCGAGGAACTGTTTGACTTGGTACCAGCCAGCTCACCATTCTACCAACGTACCACTCGACATCGTAGCAGGGTTCATCCATTTCACCTGGAAACGTTATGATCTTCAACTGTACGTTTCCAGCGATTATTTCTCCCACGTATTTCTGTTGCCGCTATAACAGCAAATACTAAAAATAAAATAAAATAAATTTATCCCGTACGTACAACAAACATACTTTTTTGCACTCTGCACGTATTTTCACTTTAATAATAGATAATAAAATTAAAAAAAAAACAAACAGAAATATTTAATAGTGGTTCCCTAAATGGGAAAGGCCCTTTTTTGGCGAGAACAGACTTGCTTTTTTGGCGATTTTATAGATAACTAGCAACCCGCCCTCGCTTCGCTTCGGTTTTATCGCTTTACCCGCGGCGTAGTTCCCGTTCCTGTGGGAATACCGGGATAAAATATAGCCTATGGTACTCCCTGATATTATAGCTTTCCATTGGTGAAACAATTTTTGAAATCGGTTCTGTGGTTTAAGCGTGAAAGCGTTACAAACAAACAAACAAACATCCTTACTTTCGCATTTATAATATTAGTATGGATGGTACCGAACCCTTCGTGCGCGACTCCGACTCGTTCTTAGCTGGTTTTTTATTATGTTTATACGCAAACAAATCAGTACTTTAAGACCTTACCTGCTATTAATGTTCTGAGAATTGAAGTTAGAACTTGGTAGCCCTAGCCCTCACCATTACACTACGCCTTACAATGTTACTTCATACAATACAGAGTTACAATGCTACAAAGTTATTCAAATTATTTTAATTCACGTCACGACTCGAAGTAAAAAAAAACGTACCTGACCGGTAATCGAATTGAATTATAAGTTACATTTATTTAATTATTTAAAATGTTTCAAAGGGATGAGATGAATACTAAAATATTGAATATCTATTATTTTACACAAGCCATCCGCCCCCGCTGCGCTGTCGTTCCAGCCACTTTGGACCCGCATTTTAAATCCGCAAATTCTAAGATATAGCCTCGGGTTCAAGGCCCGGACAGACAGACAAAATTTTTACGGTTTCTCTGAGAAGAAAAGTAGCCTAAGTAACTCCTTTAGACTAGATAGTAGTAAAACATAAAAATTGGTCCAAAAATATTATTTTTAGGAATAGGTATCGTGGTATCTACACGTCCGTGTAAGCTTGAAAAAACCTATTATATTGGCATTACAAACATTTTTTTTGTTCGGGCGGAGTGTTAGCCTCAGATGGCTGTTACATCCTTACGCGGACTAGTGGTGAGCGCTGAGGGCTCTCAACCCAAACATTACAAACAGACATTTAAATTATATTTATTTGTATAGATTATATTTCATTAGAAAAAGTAAACGCACTAATAACGTGCAAAGTTTACAAAAAAAATCATAGATGGCGTTGTTTTAAAATATTTAATAACAACAAAAATAACAAAACTTGACAAATCTAATTGAATACTTTATAGTTCTCACTCTTTACACTGTTGTGCGAAATCTTGTACTTTAAAATATATTCACGTATTACCCCATTTGAAATATTAACTCGAAAAAACTACTTACGTACTCTTTCATAGGTATATATTTAAGTGATGTAGCTATTCGTTGACATTGAGTTAAGGTTAGTATGAATTATTTAGTGAGGCGCTTAGCACGCTCTCACAAATTGAGAGTGAGTGCCGGATGCTGCACGTGATCATATTAACTTTATTCACAACACACATACAAACAGATTTGATACTTTAAATATTTATGATTTTATATTACAAGATTCATGGCATAGATGACGTAGTAGTAGACCTGTCAAGCCAAGTAGCGTGCAAGCGATCATATGCAGGATGATATTTTGTGCGATTCATAAATTATAGTTCTGAGTTTGCATGTAATTTGTGTCTATTAATTTTAAATTTAATTAATTTGCATTTAATTTAAATTGCGTGTAATTTAGTTTATTACTTAAGAAGTTGTTTCTAGTCTAGTCTAGTCTCTAAAGCCTCCCACAATAGAAGGATATATTATAATAACGTTGATACAAACAAACAGCATTAAATATTGCAGCCAAATATGTATAGTGTCAAAATATTTACATCCATTTATCTCTCCTCGACTTTGGAAAACTGATAAGGCCAACTGCGATAGATGAGACACTTGCTATGCATAACTATCGAGGCTATATCCCTCTTGGGAATTGGTCTTCGACAGACCCCATTGTAACAATTATGAGTGTTGAATATTACATATTATGTTATTGTTTAAATTTCTTGATGATTCTTCAGTCGGTTTTTAAGATTACCTACGGTAAAGTAATGAGTGACATATTGTATTATTAATCCGTTATCACACAAAAATTCGCAAAAATATTCCTAAATAACATAGCTCTTGTGTTTTGTAAATAATAACTAACAGTATTGTAATACGCGGACCTTGTAGCAAGTCCAAAAAATTGCCTTATGTTCAGGCGTTTCTGACATATTTACTATTGCAATTAATAGTAAGGACGCCTACTTCCGTCGTACCATTGTGCTGTGCTTTTTATAGTTTCACATGCTTTTATTAATTAGCTTATTAGTCAATTTTGTTTAAAGTCTTCCATTTTACATAGACGGTAAGTGGAATTTTCTTACGCACTCGTTTTTATTTTTATTGCAAGTCTCAGGATCATTAAAGCGTTAGATTAGTGTTTACGATTAGAGATTAATTATGCATTCGCCGGGATTTTCTAAAACCTCAGTATCATTTATGAGGACCATAATAGATACTAGCTAACATGGCTACAGTGATGATGGAAATCGTCCCAAATAGAAAAATAAACAGTCAAAGTATCAAAATAATATCTTCTCCTAAATGTAATCGACAGACATATCATGTAAAGCTATTTTGAATAAAATATAAAGATTCATTATTATGGCTTAGTATAAGTAAAATATTCGCTGTCTTCCCTTTCTGTAACGGCGTCTACCTCCCACATTTCAAATTAATGAATATCACTTATGTCAGTAGCAACAGATTAATATTTATTTCTCCCCGTGTGGCGACGGGATAGAATACAATTGTTGTCACCCCTGGCTTGTCCGTGGGAGTCGTAAAAATCGGCTGAGGGCCTCACCAGGAGAATGGGCAGCAGCTATCTCCTGGGAAAACTTCTTACACTAACACCTACTGCGATCGCCAACCCGTCTACCAAGCGTAGCGATTATGGCATTATAAGACCATCCATCAGTCTAGAAATCTGCTCTTCTCCCAGGAGGAAGATCACCCATCTCAAGGCGGTGTAGGGTTTATCGTACGAAAGACTTTCGTGAATAACGTGGAGAGGATCGTGGAGAGGATGTGACGACAAGAGTGGCGTACCTTATACTCAGAATTATCAAACGGTATTCGTTGAAGGTCATACTCCGACGACGTAGTGGAGGCCTTATACGAGGACATCTCGAAAACCCTCTTCACGGTCGTTATGGGAGGCTTCAACGCGAAACTAGGCCAAAGGACAGACAATGAGCTGCGAGTGGGGCAATATGGATTTGGACAGAGGAACCAAAGGGGCCAAAATCTGGCTGATTTTTTGGACAGGGAAGGTCTCTTTATGACGAATTCCTTCTTCAAAAAGCGGCCACAAAGGAAGTGGACGTGGATTGCTCCTGATGGTTCCACAAAAAACGAGATAGACTTCATCTTGTCGGACAAACGACAAATATTCAATAATATCTCTGTGATCAGCAGGATTAAAACTGGGTGTGTGTGTGGATAGTACGAGGCACATTGAATTTGCGTACTGTTATAGGGTCCCTTGCCGAGGTCGTTTTAAAAAAAGAATTATAATTGAAATTAAAATGTTTATTAATAAATGAATTACGAACTACGACAAGTATGGCAAGGGAACCCTGAATGCAACCGTTCTTCGCGGAGTCGAAGTCTAGACTGACGCTTGAGCGCTCTGCATCGAGCTTCATGCTAAAAGTGCTGACGTGACACAAATGGTTAGCGTCATACCGGCAGAGGGGGCTGAGAGCTACGTCATGAGGTTGGCATACATTGTATGGTTATAACAGTACGAAAGTTGAGCGGTTTCGCTTGATGAAGTCTACACTCCGACCTACACCTGTCCAATACCGGAACTTCGAGAGCTTTCAGCTTGAATTACATAATCGCTTCCAATGCCTAGAAGAGTGCGAATCCTCGAACGATATGAGCAACAGGTTCGTGGAAACTGTCCACGCTATCGGGTTAAAGTTTTTTAGGACCCGTTGCGCAAATAGACCAAGTAAACTTTCCAGACTCTCACTCAAGCTCATGGAGCTGAGAAAGGAAATAACGGTGCAGTCTTTAGCTGACTGCCCTACACATAGGCAGCTAAATAGGCAAATCTCAAAGTCCGTGCTACGCGACGTTCGCCGATTCAATACACAGCACAATACACAACACACGGGACAATAGAGCAGAGTCATGGCTTTAAAGTGTTCGCACTTGATTTGTCTATCGGGCACAGCCAAATGACCAAGTTGAAGACCGATGACGCCACTGTTATTTCATCCCAGGGTGAGATCTTGGGAGAAGTCGAAAGGTTCTATGGGCAGTTGTATAGATCATCCCAGAACCCTGTTGCCGGCTCGGTCCAAGATCCCAGATCCAAGCTAACTCAGCACTAAATCGAAGAAATCCCGGACGTCAACTTGTACGAGATCAGAATGGCTCTGAAACAATTAAAGAACGGGAAGGTACCGGGATATGACGGAATTACCACATAACTCCTGAGGGCAGGCGGAAAGCCAGTTCTAAAAGCACTACAGAAGTTGTTTAATTCTGTCATTCTCGACGGCGACGTTCTAGAGTCGTGGACCAGGAGTGTGGTGGTGCTGTTTTTCAAGAAGGGCGATAAAACGCTCTTAAGGAATTACAGACCCATCTTACTCTTGAGCCACGTCTATAAATTGTTATCAAGAGTCATTACGAACCGACTCGCGTGCAAGCTCGACGACTTCCAGCCGCCCAAACAAGCCAGCTTCCGAAGAGGTTATAGTACCATAGACCACATCCACACGCTACACCAGATTTCTCTACGTGATAAAAAATACGGAAATCCGTAGAAGAACGAGTGTAACCGACATAACCCGCAGAATTAGCACGTTGAAATGCCAATGGGCAGGCCCCATCGCTCGTCGAACTGACAATCGTTGGAGAAAAAAGGTTCTTGAGTGGCGACCACCAATCAGACGGCGCAGCGTAGGACAACCCCCCACAGGTGAACTGATGACATTCTCAAAGTCGCAGGGAACCGTTGGATGCAAGTGGCGCAGAACCGTTCCGAGTGGCATTCTCATGAAGAGGCCTATGTCTAGCAGTGGATGTCTGTAGGCGGATGGATGGAATATTTATTTATTTTAATGCTCGACGATCTCAGCAGGGTATCTAGTGAGTTTACACTCGTAAACTCATCGACAAGACGAAATACATGTCAAATGCCCATGTCGTTCCGTTGAAGAAAGGTTCTTGAGTGGCGACCATGTATCAGACAAAGGCGTATAGAACGAACTAGGTGGACAGACAATCTGGTGAAAGTTGCTGGGCGTCGTTGGATGCAGGTGGCACAGGTTCACACTTTGTGATGTAACATGACGGAGGCCTATATACAGTAGTTGACGGCGATAGGGTGAAATGATGATAATGATGATCATTATTTTAATATGCAGCTATCATTACACATAATACAGCTCCAATGCTTTAGAATAGCACATTTGGTACATATATATTTGTAATCATTATAAATATTACAATAAATTCTGATGTTTATGCAAGTACTGAAATAAAGCTATTTTAAAGGTTTTCATCGACATCATCTCACCCCACTGTTAGGCTCGGGTCTCCTCCATAATGGGGTAATTGACCTACTATACTATGTTGGTCAAACGTGTTGGCTTTATGTCGAGTTTTCCTTCTTTTGCATAGATGTTATCTGCATAGTATATACCTTAGTCGTCTAAATGACATCCATGGGGATAAAAGTCCATCGTTCCTCCCATGATCATAAACGCTGAAAATTATTCGAAACGTCGAGAAATTAAAAAATCAAATAGAAAGATTTTATTACGATAAAATCTTTAATTAGTGACAGAATAAGAATACAATTTAATATGCCATATTATCTTGCCCGTGGGTGTCATAAAAGACAACTAGGGGATTAAATTCATGCAAAAGAAAGAAAATTCGAAATAAAACCCTATACCGTATAAGGTCTGACCAACGTGATATAATTGGTCAAGCTCCCTCCTATTGGTGGAGGAACATCGAACCTACAGTGGAACATATATGATTAAGATAGAAGTGGTCATTTAGTCTTCAACTCCTCACAACGACTTCTTCGCTAGGAATCGCCGCCACATTGTTCTAAGATATACCTTTGGTTTACATCTCAAAAGTTACTTAAGAAAATGATTATCGTTAAAAACGTTATTCCGGGATAAGTATAATGGTTTAGATAATAAAGATGAAAGTACGTAGAATATTTTCCTAGTTACTTTTTTATGATTGTTGAGTTTTAAAGGAAAAAGATTGTTCTAAAATATGATTAGAATGTTAAGATGTTATATAGTAACCCAATTATATTTTTAGGAATATAATAATTTAGGATAGTCGACGAAATTAACTCGAGTGGGCGTCAATCAGAGAATTTGAAAGGATCTTTTGGTCTATTTTATCAAAGCATCTGAAAATAAGGTATTTATAGTGACCCACTGTAGACAGTCGTATGTCCACAGCTGCGGGCCGGTCCCTCCGGGGTAGTACCACACTGAGCTGAAAATCGACGTCCGAGTAGTAGCAATTTATTACTGTGCTTCGTTCGGTGAGTGAGAGAGCCTGAAGTCCAACTTTCTGAGGGTGTTTACATGTGGTGGATTTTAGTGAGGCCTTTAGTATCACCGAACCTTATTGCACACATTCACACTTCCTTCACTTTCTTCGTGGTAGGCGCTGCCTACCTTGCCTGCCTTACCTGCCTTGCAAAGGTCCATGAGCGACAGCAACACTTTATAAAAAGGAGGAGGTTGATGGGTTTCGAATGCAATTCTATTTTTGTTTGTATGTACGTTCCACGATTATTCCACCATTTATGAATCGATTTTGATGTTGTTTTTTTTTTTGTTTGAGATAATCATCATCATCATTAATCATACTTCAGTGGTGGGGTCCTGTAAAAATTTAATCATATCTGACCAGTAATTTCTGAGATATCCTTTATAACGCGTATTTGGTTCATCTCGATTATTATGTTTTGAATTCGGTTTGTATTTTTTATTTTTTTTTTTATCGGGACAATTGTTTTGCACTTTAATAAAAAAATCGATCGCTGGAAACGTACAGTTGAAGACCGTAACGTTTCCAGGTGAAATGGATAAACCCTGCTGCGGTATCGTATCGAGCTAAAATCCCTTAGTCATCTTTTACGACATCCACGGGCAAGATAGGTGACGGATTAAGAATCCAATTCACCACCTCAATCATGTCCATGGGTGTCGTAAACTGCGCCTGATGCCGCCCTAGCAGAGGCTGCGGGTGACGGGACCAGGGAGTTTTGGGAGACATTCTGGGGGGACGTCGATGGGAGAGGGTACTCCCTCAGGGTATTACGTCGGGCCGACCTCTAACGACAAGAAACTCGGCTACGGGGTCGCGCACCGCCCCTCTTTCGCACCGGATGGAGCCGGGCAGCGGGTGAACTGACCATAGGGCAACGCAAAAAAAAATTGGGTGTCGTAAAATGTCTAAGAAAGGGAAAGAAAATTTGAAATAAAGCTTTATACCCCGGCTCGAGCCCAGTAGTAGGACGCATATACGCTGAGATGATAATAGGATAAACTAGTAGCACTATGAAAATTTTAAAGAAAGTACATTTATAAAAGTGGTTGTAGAAAACCAGTGAAGGCATTAGATACGGGGCGAGACGTAAATGAATTATCTTTAAACATTGTGGACGTGATTCTGCTACTAACGGACAGAGGTACTCAAATATTTCACAAACATTTCATGGGGCATGACCCCCATCCTTCAGTACAGGAGTATGTTTGAGTACAGGTAGAGTAGATTATAGTTCCTTTTATTGCAAACGGTGGTAAACGAGCAAACAGTACACCTGATGGTAAGTGTTGCTGCCGCTCACGAACCTTTGCAAGGCTGCTGCCTGCCGTAAAAAAAGTGAAGGAGTGTGCATCACTAAAACTCATCACACGCAAACACCCTCAGAAAGTTGGGCTGCCTTTCGCTCACCGAATGAAGCGCAGTAACACATTGCTACTACTCGGGTCTATTTTCTGCTCAGTGTGGTACTACCCAGGACGGAACGGCCCGCGGCTGTAGACAGATAACTGTCAACAATGTGGTCCCATCACTATAAAACGTGAGAACGATAAACTTTGTAATTTTCTCAATTTATATGAAGTCATTTCCGTGTGGTGACGGAGTAAGAATACAATTCACCACTCCCTATCTTGCCCGTGGATGTCGTATAAGACGACTATGGGAAATAATGTGCACATAACATCTGTGCAAGAGAAGGAAAACTTGAAATGAAACCCTATACCAACATGTCTGACCAGCATGGTATAATAGGTCAAATTCCCTCCCATTGTGGATGAGGCCCGAGCCCAACAGTGGGACGTATGTGGGCTGCGATTATGATGATGATATGAAATCAAACTATTTTACGGTTTTTATCACGTACAAACACTCTCTGTAATAACGGTGACTTGTTGCACGTGAGACATCTTAGTCCACCTGTGACCACGAATGCTGTAATGTGGGGCAATCAGAAATCAAATACAAACCCAATAAAATCCGTAAATAAGTTTTATTTACAACGTGTAATACACGTGTAAAAAATCTAAAATCGTTATATGAAATTAATCTAATATTGTTGACTGTAGAGATGGCAGAGAGTCTTTCCGAATGGTGATGGAGTAAGATTATAATTCCCACTCCTTCTGCCCGTAGTTGTCGTAAAATATGGCTAAGGGATGTATAATGCACATCACACCTATGTAAGAGAAGGAAAACTCGAAATAAAACCCTATACCTATCCGTCTCAGCAACATGGTATTGTAGGTCGATTGCTCGCCCATAGTGTAGGAAGCGCGAGCAGCAAGGGGACGTATATCAGTCAAGATAAAATTATTTTTCTAAATCTGGGTGTTAAGTCGATTATATATATATGTATTTGGAAAGTCATCCACGATACATAAAATATTACCTAGTATTCTTTTATTAAAAAAGTTACTTTCGGGTACTACAAGTTATTTTTGTTATTTTTATTATATTTATAAACGACTTTCTCACCTAACCAGTATTTACAGAATATCTTTTATTCATCATCATCATCATTTCAGCCTATCACTGTCCACTGCTTGACGTAGACCTCCCTCATGTTACGCCACAAAGTACGGTCCTGTGCCGCCTGCATCCAACGATGCTCAACAACTTTCACCAGCTCGTCGGTCCACCTAGTTGGGGGTCGTCCTACACTGCGTCGTCCAATACGTGGTCGCCACTCGAGAACCTTTCTTCCCCAGCGGTCGTTGATTCGTCGAGCGATGTGGCCTGCCCATTGCCACTTCAACGTGCTAATTATTCCTGCTATGTCGGTTACACCCATTCTTCTGCGGATTGCCGTATTTCGGATTCTAACTAACGCAGAAGAATCACGAGCATAACCCGTTCCATAGCACGCTGAGTGACTTTGAGCTTTGTATGAGGCCTATATTTAGGGACCACGTTTTTGTGCCGTAAGTCATCACTGGTACCACACACTGGTCGTCCATTATTCAGGGAGTAGTTATCAACTCACAGCAAGCCACAGTGATAAAGTATTCATTACAGGATTATTTAAGGGTATCAACTTCTCAAATTGATTCTCATAAATATAAAGAAGAAGTTGATACACGTTGATACACTGATACAAATAACAGCCTTAAAGAGGTTTTTGAAGCAATACAGAATACATATTATGCATCACATTCTTGAGACTCATATACTTGTATGAGTATGAGTGAATATATGTGCGGGTCACGTTTCAACATTAAAGCAAGCGATGATCAACTAATTATGATTGTTATCATCTCAGCTTATACATATACATCCCACTACTGGACTAAATTCTTTATAGAATATGATGGAATTTATGGTGCTGGTCAGATGTGTTATAGAATTTTATTTCCCGTTTTCTTTCTCTTGTAGTGATGCTGTGCAATGTTACCTTTGGAGACTGACTCAGCATTCGACCCAGTCATGTATTTTACACGCATTTTTGTGTCAGTTCAGCTGTACTGACAGTACAGCTGCTGTTACGCGCTTTAATAGCTTTGTCTGGACCATGGATCAGCACTGAGGACTCTGTCTGGGTATTGTACACAACACAAACATTTTATACCTTTGTGTGTTAAGAAAAAATAAGTATGTAAGTAAGTAATGTGTAACGTAAGGTAAATAAATCAGATTAGAATTTTAAACTCTTGTTTCATTCTCTTACCCCTCCCTATGGCCCAGATACATTTAACCATTTCTGATCATCTCATGAGTCTGCGGCTCAATCTATACCTCGTTCTATAGTTGTCATATACGATCACTCTGGGCAAAGAAAGGGATGATAAATATTTTTTAATTTTTACTCTGGCACAACTTGATCATTATTTGCCTGCCCTCATTCCACGCTAAGTGGGGTTGGCGTAACATATTCTTACCTTCCATAGCCTCCTATCAGCCGTCATATCTGCACTCACTGTTTTCATACGCATATCCTAATTCACTCTGGCACCATTCGATTACATAAATAAATTGATTGTCTTGTTATAAGCTCGGCATATATCTCTCAAAAGTAAATAATTCACCATGTTTTTACAGGATAAGAATACAATTATCGCCATCCTTTATTTTCCTTTAGGATTCGTTAAAATTAACTAAATAGGAGGTGACACTAGAAGAGGTTAGCGATACTGTTCAATAACTCTCTGCTGGCAAACGGTCAATACATGCTAACTTGCTTGTCAAGTGTGGTAATTATCACAGTATCTCCTCATTAATGAGGAAAGCTTAGGTCCGATACTGGACAGTAAAAGGTAGCTGAAGTTGTGATGTCTCATATGATCTCCAGAAAGTTGTAAATATGCGCCGCGGGTTTCCCATTCCAGTTCCCAAGTCTTATAGTTCTCCTAAATAAATGTATATTATTTAATTCCTGTGGGCACCCCTAAAAGTTTGAGTATCATTAACTCCACCGGTATCGGGGCCTATATAAACTGAGGGTACAGATCACAGAGCACCATTCCAGTAGCAACAGGTGGCAGAGGTGAGTGGAACACCATTTCTATACTAAACATCTTTGAATGAACACATTTGTGAATTTTGTATAAGTTTTTTGAAATTGTGTACGGTCAAAATAATTTCTACTGAATACGATTTTACATAGATATTTTATATTAATATTAAATTAATAATTCAAAATTATATTTTCCATAAATATAATTTTAAAGTGTGTAAAAGAATAAATTATTTTATTATGATAAACGGGAAATCAACTAAATAAGGTTATTGATAAAATGATACGATTGGCAATATGAATTTTGAAAAATAATTTATATACTTTTTAAATATTATTCAAGTGACAAAAATTTTATATAAAATGTCTCTACACATTTTATATGTTATTCTTGTCCATGAGCTTTCACAAATGGTCTTCGTATTTCGTTATTTTTATTGGTCTATTTATCAACCCATCAAAGTTCACGCGTCGCGTTAAGTTGAACATGACTTCGTATTCAGTATAAAGCTCCCCAATAATAAACCCATAATATCAACGTTCTGCACAAGAGTTGACAATTGCATTTGGTGCTATAATTTACCTGTGGGTAGTGATTCTTAAGCACTTTCAGCACAGTTTTGTTATTGTAAAAAAAATTAACCAGGGTTCGATACACAAAAGCAAGAAAACTTCTTAACTTTTTAAAAATTATATTTACATGTTTTTAGAGACATTAAAGTAAATAATTTATAGATTTTTAACAAATATTATTTTGTTCTAAATTTAATACGTGTAAAAACGAGTGTTTCTACTTAACTTGCATGTATTCATATTATTCGAAACGGATCTTCTGTGTGGTGACGGAGTAAGAATACAATTCACCACTCCCAATCTTCCCCTTGGATGTCGTAAAAGACAACTAAGGGAATATAATAAGAATATAACATCTGTACAAGAGAAGGAAAACTTGAAGCAAAACCCTATTCCAACACGTTTGAACAGCGTGGATTAATAGGTCAATAACCCTCCCATTATGGGGGAGGCCTGAGCCCAACAGTGGGACCTATGTAGGCTGAGATGACGATGATGAATGGAAACGGAATGCGTACATTTTTAGTTAGCGCCATTGCTTAATTCTAGCGGGGCTACAGAGCACTACCTCATCATCGAGAATTATAACACGCTATAGACACAGCAGTTTATAACCGTATGTGTATTAATAAGTTTAAAAGCTGCATTGATAATGCACTTAACGTTTTATACAAGGCTAATAGAAATTTATCGACAAAAGTTACTTCTCACATACGTTGTTTGCGAATTTTAGATAAAAATATCTGGTTGACCGAGCTATATTTAGGTATATTTTTGCTGTATTTTTGTTGAATTTATATATGTAGATATATATTAAGAAAAATAAAAATTAAATAAAAAAAGAAAGAATTAAAAAATTACAAAAAGAGAATAATTCTAACACCAAGATTCGATCCGATGCTGTTTGAATGCCAAAACAAAAAGGGAACTGGACAACTTCCCAAATGAGCTTCGTAACTCATGACGTTGACAACGAAATTTGAATTCATATTCTTTTAAAATTTAATGCCATTGTATTGTTTTGCTAAAAACACCAACAAGATAACATTTTATATAAATAAAACATAGCTAGATCGATTTTTTTGGCCCCGAAACCTCTAGTATGCCAAATTTCATCAAAATCGTTGGGGCCGTTTCCGAGATCCTTAATATATATATATATATATATATATATATATATATATATATATATATATATATATATATATATATATATGCAAGAATTGCTCGTTTAAAGATATAAGATAAGATACAATGATTAAATATAAATTTTTGAGGCGTCGGATCTCCTGCGCGAGGAGCGCAGCCTCGATGAGGCGATCCGCCGCCGGCGACTGGGGCGGCGTAGGCGTGAATACCTGCGCCTCATGCCGCCCTAGCCGAGGCCGCGGGTGACGTGACCGGGGAATTAGTCCGTCACCCGCCGAGAGGCCGACCGCGTGAGGAAAGACCGACGTCCTCCCCGAGGGTGGGAGTCGGTCGATGGGAGGGTACCCCACGTAGGGGGTATTCCGTCGGGCCGATCACTGATGTCAAGTAACCCTGCTCCGGTGGTCGGCCCAACGACAAAGGCGACGTGGTTTTCGGGTGGGTTGCGGGTGTTGCGTGCTTACGCCCCTTTGTCGACCCGGACGGAGTGGTGCGAGGAGCGCGCCGACCGCAGCCCACTCCCAAAAAAAAAAATATAAATTTTTAAAGTTTTCGAAATTTTTCCGAGTGATGAAGAAAAATATGTCATAACCCCCTTTTCTTACACCCTATAGTAGTTTCCGTGTTTTAAGGGCGTGAAAATATAATTCACCATTCCCTTTCTTGCCCGTGGATGTTGTAAAAGTCGACTAAGGGTTTAATCAAATAATATCTGTGAAAGATAAGAAAAACTCGAAATCAAATCCTGTACTAGCACGTTTAACCAGTGTGGTTAGTAGTAGTAGGTTATTTTTGCTCCTAATGTGGAGAAGGTTCGAGACTAACAGTAGGATATATATGATTTGAAATGATGATGATAAATGATGATCAGAAGCAGGGCCACGTATATAAAAGTTATATCTCCTCTTCATCATTATCCAGCTCTTAACCCGATTATTTAAGTTCGACTTATTATTTTCTTTTATCATATATATTCCAATGTATATATGTTCCGTGTGGTGACGGAGTAAGAATACAATTCACCACCCCCTATCTTACCCGTGGGTGATCGTACGAGACGAGTAAGGGATATAAAACGCATATAACATCTATGCGAGAGAAGAAAAACTCGAAATAAAACCCTATACCAACACGTCTGACCAGTGTGGTATAGTAGTTCAATTATCCTTTCATTATGGAGGAGGCCTGAGCCCAACAGTGGGATGTATATGAGCTGAGATAATGATGATATATTGCAAAATTATAAATAAAATAGTTTTACAGATTTTATCGCGTTTAAGCGTTTATAGTCACGGGCGGACCATTCGAATAACGCTGAAAAGTGTAAATAAAAGTATTTCACGGATTTTATAGCATTTTTATTTGATTTTTAACGGACAGACCGTGACCATGAACGCTGTAAAGTGTTCAAAACGTCGAGCAATCAAAAATCAAATACAAACGCGATAAAATCCGTAAACGTGTAATACTCGCGTAAACATCAGAATTAATTATAGCAAAATTTTAAGGCATAGTTTTATGACCGACCGCCTGCTTGAAGACAACCCTTTTTGGGAGTACAATTATTGGAAGGGCATCAGATAGATTTTTTTTTCCCAATTCCCATTCATCTTTTATAATACCCAAGGCCAATGTATGAATACGTATTACTCCTTTTTTTTTGGAGTGAGCTACGGTCAACCAAATCGTCACCCGACTCCGTCCGGGGCGACAGAGGGGCGGCGCGAGGCCCTGTAACCCACCCGATAGCACATGACCTTCGTCGTTGGGCCGACCACCGGTCTTCCTTGACTTCAGTGGTTCCTTGACCCGACGGAATACCCCAAGAGAATATACCATCGGGAGACCTCTCCCGATGGTACGCTCTCCCATCAGAGCGACCTCGCCGCGGATGACGGACTAAACTTCCCGGTCCGGCCTGGCTGCGAGTGCCTCTGCTAGTACGGCATCAGGCGCAATTCGTATTATTCCTAGAGATAGCTCGATATAAAAGTAAACCAATTAACGTGGTCATCATCATCACCACAGATCACATACGTCCCACCGCTGTGCTCAAGCCTCCTCCTCGAAATTGACCTACTTATACCATTTTATACGACATCCATGGGTAAGTAAGAAGGTGGTGAATTGTATTCCTATTCCATTACCACACAGAATGCGTTATTACGCTAATTAGCGTGGTATGAGAGGGTAATTTCCCTCCTATTGTGGAATAAACTCGAATAATAGGATATATTCTATAATGTTTTCAACATTGTATAACCTTAATTAAAGCTGTAGGTACGTACTACGAATATTACTAACTACATTGTCGTAAAAGACTACTAAGATTTTTTTTATGGACTTGGTCCAATTTTATCTGATACCTGGTCATCAATTGCATTCCCAGGGAGGTTTGACGTCAAACATGTGGCTGGTCATAAAACTATTGTCAACAAATTTGGCAATTTGTACTATAAAAGAAGAGTACCTACATATTGTGTCGACCCCAATTGGAATATGGGCATAATGATGATGATTCTATAATGCTCCTTAAAAAAAGCAGCCATGGAGACTATCGACAGAAGTGAAAACTTAAAACAAAAAGTTATTATTTTTGGCTATTCAAATTATTTGAATGTGAATTAAAATTTGTAAATTAGAACTTTTTAAATTTATCTGGTTTTTGATATTTATCGGCACAGATACAGTAACATTAACGTAAGTACAGATATATTGTTACTGTTAACACACATGGGTACCCCTTCAGGGTATTCCATCGGGTCGACCACTGAAGACAAGTATCTGGGCGCTGGTGGTCGGCCCAACGACGAAAACGACATGCTATGGGTAGGTTACGGAGCCGCGCGCTGCGCCTCTGTCGCCCCGGAGAGTACGGCGCCCACTCCAAAAAAAAGTGTTAACATATCAATGACGACTTACATGGATTTACTCCTCATCCAAATTTGCCTATAGAAGATTTCACTTCAAATATATATTAAGCGTTTGTTTGCCTGAAGCTAAAGTAACAAGCACATGTTAGTTATATAAATAAGCCATGTTAGTTAATTATAACTAATTAGCGTAGTAAAGTTTTAGTTATAACTAATTAGTCTTCCGTGTGGTGACGGAGTAAGAATACTATTCACCATACCATCTCTTGCCCGTGGGTGTCGTAAAAGACGACTAAGGGATTATAATATGTATATAATATCTATGCAAGAGAAGAAAAATTGGAAACAGTGAGAGGCTTATGGTCTGAGATGATGATGATGAATTTCATGTTATATTTTTCCCATTTCTGCATGTTCCGTTCTAAAACTAAAATAGGTAGACTGTTGCTTAAATGGCCCGTTTTGACGTAAAAAAATATGGTCTCATTAAGTATGATGTATAATAAAAAAATAAAAAATGGAGTAGTAAATAAAAAGAGAGAAAATAACTATTTTTAGGGTTCCGCAACCAAAGAGTAAAAACGGTACCCAATTAATAAGACTTCGCTATCTGTCACCAGGCTGTAATTTCAAGAACCGCGATAGCTGTCTAGTTGAATTTTTTACAGATTATGTATTTCTGTTGCAGCTATAACAGGAAATAGTAAAAACAAATAAAATAAATAATTAAGAGAGTCTCCCATACAACAAACACGATTTTTTTGTCCTTTTTATAGATAACTAGCAACCCGCCCTCGCTTCGCTTTGGTTATAGGTTATAGTCGTTTTACCCGCGTAGTTCCCATTCCCGTGGGAATACCGGGATAAAATATAGCCTAGTTTACGCCCTGATATTATAGCTTTCCATTGGCGAAAGAATTTTTGAAATCGGTCCAGCCGTTTTGAAGATTACCCGGAACAAACAGACAGACAAAAATTTTTTAATTGCTATTAGGCATAGGTGTCGTGCAAATAACCGTGTGAGCATGAAAAAAGCCTATTATTTTGACATTACAAACAGACACTCCAATTTTATTTATTGGTATAGATGGTACGGAACCCTTTGTGCGCGACTCTGACTCGCTCTTATTATAATGATGAACATGGCAATGTTAAAGAATAGACTATTCTTTACTCTATATTATTTTATAACAATTTTATAAAATAATTAGCATCTGTTCAGCTTTAAAGAATAATATTTTCCGTAATAACGAGCCATTTTATATTTAAGAAGCTAACATGGATATTTATACATATATTGAAGTAGTTGAGGTTGTATATAAATGTACAGCATTTAATAATCATTCTCTCAGCTCATTTACGTCGCACTGCTGAACTCGAGCCTACTCCAACGGAAGACAAATTGACCTACTGTGTAATTAATCGCTGGTCCGATAGGGTTATACAAAATTTTATTTTGAGCTTTTATTGATTGCCTTATTTCTTCTTCAATTTCTATTGATGTTAAATCCACAATATTATTTCTTAGTTGTCTTTTACGAAACTCACGATCAAGAAAGGGGGGTGATGAATTGTATTCTTACTTTTTCCATCCATCCATCAGCCTACAGACGTCCACTGCTGGACATAGGCCTCCCCACGAGAATGCCGCTCGGAACGGTCCTGCACCACTTGCATCCAACGGTTCCCTGCGACTTTGAGAATGTCGTCAGTCCACCTAGTGGGGGGGGTCGTCCTACACTGCGCCGTCCGATTCGTGGTCGCCACTCAAGAACCTTTCTTCCCCAACGGTTGTCGATTCGACGAGCGATGTGGCCTGCCCATTGCCATTTCAACGTGCTAATTCTGCGGGCTATGTCTTCTTACTTTGTGACCACACGGAAATACACCTTTAAAAAATAGCTAAATACGAGTGTAGGTGATAAATAATAGAGCACCACAAGGTGCGTGTAGGTTTCGGAATGAATTACTTGCTGCTGTTATTCCCGAGTAATGTAATATGTCGTTTAAGATAAAGACCTAGTTGTGCCTTACCTATTTTTACAGGGGACGCAGTCGCGTTCATCAAACAAACGAGCAAACAGTACACCTGATGGTAAGTGATACTGCCGCTCCTGATGGTAAGTGATAGGCCGCTGCCTATCATCAAAAAACTGAAGGGAGTATGAATGCGTGCAATGAGATTCAGTGATACTTAAAGTATCACGAAAATTCACCACACGCAATTAGCCTTACAAAGCTGTGCTTTCAGCTCTCTCGCTCACCGAACGAAAAGCAGTGACTGTTGAGGTACAACCTCTTTGTAGATCGATATAATAATGCCTATGTAAAGCTGGCAGTAAAGAACGGAAAATAAGAAAAATAAATATATTTTGAATATTGTATAAAATTCTGTCGGTGTGTCAAGTGTTGGACAGAATTATTATTACCTTTGTACAAAAACGTATTTTACTTAATTTCATTTTTAATTATAATTTACTTCAATCGTATTTCTGGGCCCATAACCTGTTAGAGCGTTTAGATTTTGTAAACGCTTGCGGAAACAGTGTAGAAATAAATCACTTAAAAATATAGAATATAGTTTAATAAGTCAGTAAGTTACCTTTGTACAAAAACTTATTAAACTATATTCTATATTTTTATTTGATTTATTTCTACGCTGTTTCTGCAAGCGTTTACAAAATCTAAACGCTCTAATAGTAACAAATTGCTACTACTCAGACGTATCTTTTCTGCGAGGGCGTAGTACTACCCTGGAGGGCCCAGCCTACGGCTGTAAACAAAACACTGTCGACAGTGTAGTCCTACCATTATAAATACACGATATGCACAATATTTTTGGTAGGAGCTCACTATTGACAGTTGTCTGCCTACAGCTGCGGGCCGGTCCATCCGGGGTAGTACCACACTGAGCAGAAAATCGACGTCTGAGTAGTAGCAATTTGTTACTGCGCCTCATTCGGTGAGCGAGAGCCGAAAATCTAACTTTCTGAAGGTGTTTGCGTAGTGGGTTTTAGTGATGCCTTTAGTATCACCGAACTTCAGTGCACTCATTCACACTCCCTTCACTTTCATTGTGGTAGGCAGCGGCCTTGCAAAGGTCCATGAACGAAAGCAACACTTACCATCAGGTGTATTTATTCTTTGCTCGTTTGCCACCGTTTGCAATAATAAAAAAAAAATGCATTATTTTCATATACGGCTTATAGAAAAAAGCTACATAATATAATATTATATTACTATAGTCTATAAAATATAGCTTGATCTCTGTGACAGTTGTCCCTAGTGCTGTCACGCTTACTGTTAAGTCCGTAGTTTTTTATCGATATAACTCTTTATTTTTAAAATTGTGATTTTCTATTATAGTTGAAATACAATGAAAGAAAATCTTTTTGAATTTATTTCAAGCAAAAACTGTTTTTTGACTATTTTAATTATTGGAAAGGAGTACAATCAGGGTCAACGTCACTATTATCGTCATCATTGGAGCGTTCCTGCTAGAACATTTATCATTTTTTTCCAAAATAGGGACAGTCGTTAAATCAATTGAGACTGTTTTATGAATAAGCATGTTTAGTTTATTGACAATAATGCGTACATCATATTATCATTTATTCCGAAACAAAAATTAGTGGTTTAATATATAATTAATTCAATTTATGTATTTTATAATGTAACTGTCTGTTGTAATTGTAAAAAGTATGTTGAAAATTTTATATAGGTACAATATTGGGTTTATTTCTTTTATGAATAATTTAACAAAGATCGGTTATCGATTTACGTATATCGACTGTCCCATCTCATTTTTACTTTCAGTCCAGTATGAACTTGTACGTCTATGAACTTGTGCGTAACCGTCATTTTTCTAAAAAAATGTTTACTAGGTATTTCAGTACTTACGAGGTACATTTTAGGCATGAATATTAATATTTTTATATTTATAATATATTGCACTTCATTTACAATAAAACTGGCATGAAAAGAATGAAAATATACGTGATACAAATTAAAATTGTAAACATGTTGCTCGTTCAAACTTACTTCGTTGGTTTCGTTGACATCTATCACAGAGATCAAGCTATATTTTATGGACTATAGATACACGATCTAAGCAAAATTTAAAATAACGTGTCAACTGTATTTGCCGAACGTGCAATAACAATTTAACATCTGTAAAACCGCTGTCACAAGAATTTTTTTAAATATCTGTTATCTGTGGCTATAAAAATATTGCGTGGGCATCATTGTCTATTATCTGATCGTCCTACAAACCTCTCTAAGTAACGATCGACCTTCATTACAATGGTTTTTTATTGCAACGTATCAAAATGATCACACCCCGGTGACGTCAAATCTTCCCGATACTCAAAAACGGTATTTTAGTCAGAGGGACTCTATATTTTGAGGAAAAGTATTTTTTACGCACTTTATTACGTTTTAATTGGAGAGATCTTGGCTTAATATGAGCAGTATACTGCATACATGCTTCCCGTATAATGTTGGAACAAAAATACAATGTGAGCATTGTATACATCTTATACCATACCTTCAACTCAACATAAGCGGTATAGGAGGCAATTGCCCTTCTATTGCAGAAGCCTAAGCTTAATACTTAGACTATGTGAAGTGAGATGATGATATACTACCCGGGTATATAATTTAACGGATAAAAATTACACTCAGACTCACAACGGCAATTTATAGACCACACGAAGTCTTGCGTAAGAATCGCACCGACGACGCTTCGCATCGATATCTTAATATCATATGTCCATCTGTGTAAGCAGTAACACTTTTTACTATGCTATAATTAACTTCATTCTTTCATTTCAGCTTATATATGTCCCACTACTGGGCTCGAGCCTCCTACACAATGGGAGGGAAATTGACCTACTATACCAGCCTGGTCAGATAGGGTCAGATAAGGTCAATAGGGTTATGTTTCGAGTTTACCTTCTCTTACACAGTTTTTATATGCTTAATATTGCACGTCTTCTTATTTATTGACTAACTAGTCAATTTTGCTTCATGTCTCCCGACTCGACCCGAACTCTTCCAACTCCTCCTGTTTAACTTTTTCTATTTAAATTTGTTACGAATCCCAAGACAATTAAAATTATTATCCGGAACTGTCTGAGGGTCAAACCTTGGTGTGATCTAGGGAGACCATGGATCCTGGCTTACAGGAGTTGCAATGATTCGTGAGAATGTGTGTTGGGTTTATACCCAAAAAAATATGCTTATTATATCCCGATAGTCGTCTTTTACGACATCCGCGAGCGAGATAGGGAGTGGTGAATTTCATTCTTACTCCATCACCACAGACAATGATTAATTTAGAAATATTAATTAACAAAACAGTATGTTTAAATACTTGTATAAATATTTCACATTTTATGCTAACACAATTAATTTCTCAAGAGGGCAACTGATATTATATTAAGTTGCTTTTATAATTAATATATGTAATGTTATTTAAATAGTAATTTCATAGCTTATTCAAGATAGAAAGACCTCGTTATGTTCACGATAGAAAAACGTAAGTAAGGTTTCGTGTGGTGACGGAGTAAGAATACCATTCACCGTCCCATTTATTGCCCGCGGGTGTCGTAAAAGACGACAAAAACATTGTAATGTGCAGATAAAATATAAACAAGTGAAGGCAAATTCGAAATAAAACCCTATAAAAAAAATGCCAATATGTTTGACCATCGTGGAATAGCAGGTCTATCCTTATTAAAATTCACTTTTACATATTTTAACCTACATTATTATCAAAATCCAGTTTTTAGCTCACACACACACATATATATATATCCATAATTGCCCTATATGTGGTGGCGGAGTAAGAATACAGTTAACCTATCTTGCCCGTGGATGTCGTAAAAGGCAACTAAGGGATATAATATGCATATAACATCTATGCAAGAGAAAGGACCGTCAAAATATAACTATATGTCAACACGTTTGACCAGTGTGGTATAGGAGAACAATGCCCCTCCCATTGTGCCGAGCTGGAACTAAAAGAATAATGAAAATAAAGGTCCGGTTTCACCATTATCCATGATTATACTCTTAATCTTATTACTTGGGGTCGATGCAAATTGTATACTTCTTGCGTTCTATATATTGCAAAAGTGTTGGGAATAGTTTTAGGGTGTGCTGTTTGACTGACGTCAACCCTCTTTGTAAATTTAATTGTCGACTATACGTGTCTCTCTCTTCCCTCCATAGTGGTTGAGGGGAGTGATGGCTGCTCTAGTAGTTAACTCGTGATCAGGTGCCGCTTGTGGGATCTGGTACAGCCATAATCGTTTGAATTATATTTCGTATTTTGTGGTTCGACGGGCATCACACTTTTTTTTATGGGTGGGCTATGGTAAGCGCACCCGCGGTCCATTCCGTCCAGGGCGACGAAAAGACGGCGTGCGGGCCCATAACCCACATGTACCCACGTCGCCTCGTTGTTGGACCGACCACCGGAGCAGGGTGACTTGTCGTCAGTGGTCGGCCCGACGACGGGCATCACACTGGAGTTAGTTCTTACAAAATATGTTGTACACAATTTCATATCTTGTAAGAAGAAAAAAAAATAAAAACAATACACAAGCCCGCTGAGTTTGCTGCCGGATCTTCTCAGTAGCGGTCGGGTTCCGATCCGGTGGTAGTTTATTTTTTTTGGATAATTTATTTTAATTTTTTAAACTTGACAATATGAAGTGCCCTCTCGGGATTTATGCATAATAAACGATTTGAATTTGAAATTTAAATTGCCTTGTGGTGACGGAGTAAGAATACAATTCACCACCCCCTCTCCTGCCTGCGAATGTAGTAAAAGGCTATATTACAATAATATACAGATAACGTCTATGGAAGAGAAGGGAAACTTAAAATAAAATGTTATACTTACCCGTCTGACCAGCGTGGTATAGTAGGTCAATTTGCCTCCCATTGTGGAGTAGGCTTGAGCCCAGCAGTGGGACGTATATGGGCTGTGATGATAACGATGTGAGGAATTAAATATTGTGTAGCATGTTAAGGCCATGCCTATACTTTCTGCTTACCCATTTTCTCGTTTAATATACTTAAATTGTAATTGGTTAATTAAGAGCAGTACCTCACTTGGAAAAATGACACAGATAACACCAAAAGATTTTTGAGAGAGGCTGACGTTACTTGGGCAATAAATATTAATTTGTCTCAAAGTACAGAATTATGTTTATTCATGAATTACCAAGCTCTTTCTTACCGAATTTATAATAAACTAGCAACCCGCCCTCGCTTCGCTTCAGTTATAGGTTATAGTCATTTTACCCGCGTAGTTCCCGTTCCCGTGGGAATACCGGGATAAAATATAGCCTAGTTTACACCCTGATATTATAGCTTTCCATTGGTGAAAGAATTTTTGAAATCTGTTGACGCGAACTATGGCTGCCTGCATATGTGTGTGTCGGACGCATACAGATGCGCGCATTGCAATTCGTGTCGTCGACAAACTTCGCCTCTCACTCGCTCGCTAGACTCGACCGTAATCATACGTCATACGTAAAATTGTAAATCTATATTCAAAATTAAACGGCATCGAACCCGAGAGAGTCATTTCTTTTAGATCCACTTACGATAACTCCCCCGAACATGGCCCATCTCACCGGATTTCCAGCAAAATCAATCCTTTGGGTCGAAGCAACCAAGAAGCTGCGGTGTTGGAGTTGGCGCGATAAGTGGACATGCATCAACAAGGATCCACTTACGATAACTCCCCCGAACAAAATCTGTCCAGCCGTTTTGAAGATTACCCGAAACAAACAGACAGACAGACAGACAGACAAAAATTTTTTATTTGCTATTTTAGGCATAGGTGTCGTGCAAATAACCGTGTGAGCATGAAAAAAGCCTATTATTTTGACATTGCAAACAGACACTCCAATTTTATTTATTGGTATAGACTGGCAACCCGCTCCGGCTTATTCTTCTTTCTCTTTTTTTTTGTATTTGTCAATCAGTTAATACGAGCCCATTGTTGCCAGTGATAATTTACAGTTTTTGTTTCGTCATATTAGTCATTGTTCGTTAGTAAGTCAAATCATCACCTTTAATAGTGCCATGCCACACTGTTGGTGTTTTCTCGAAATATTGGTGGAAGACGAAAACATATGTAAAACACTTTTATACTGTTTTCACTACACTCTAGCAGTTTTTCCGCATTACGTTAGATAAAACATAATTAAAGTCATTTAATATGGCATGTTAATATACTAAGATATTGAATATAATACAAGAGCAACACATTAGGCTTTCACGTACCCGTCTAAACTCCCGTTTGTTATCATCATTAGCCCAGTGAAGTCTACATAAGCTGAACCTACTTGTTAATAAAAAAAAGTTAAAATTTTTATTCGATCCGAATAGTGAGTGGAAAACGCCGCTCCTCACCCTTGGGCGGCAAAAGCTCACAGTAATTGTTTCTCTTTCTAGGGACTGAATTTGAAAAAACCGGCTAAGTGCGAGTCGATTTCGCGCACTGAGGGTTCTGTACCATTATCTATAAAATAGGCAAAAGAGCCCCCCTTAAATATTAATTTCATTGTTTTTAGTATTTGTTGTTATATCGGCAACAGAAATACATAATTTCTAAAAATTTCAACTATCTAGCCATCGCGGTTCTTTAGATACAGCCTAGTGACAGACGGACGGACGGACAGACAGCGAAGTTTTAGTAATAGGGTCCCGTTTTACCCTTTGGGTGTAGAATAGCCGACTACCAAACGAAACGACGACGTTTGGTAGTCGGCTATTATAGAATTTATATAATTAAATAGAATATCGATTAAAATTAAAAAAAAATCCACAGTCTTGTGGGTAAATAAATATCAGTAGTATGAATTAAAAAAAAATAACTATAAGAGAGCGATGACCCGTGTGGTTCCATATTTCAAATTAAAAATATATATATATATATTTTGGCGGGATACTAACTCTAATATGTACCGAAATTGGAAGTAAATTAAAACATACTACGCTTGAACAAAATTGGTTCACAATTTATTCGACGTATGATCACCGAAGGGGGAGAGGAGATTAAAAATAATAAAAAACGTGTCACGTAGTAGTTCCTGCTCTTATCCCCATTACCTGGGTTCCATGTAATACTCCTCCTACATCGAATATATTTAAAAAGTTATTAGCAATAGTTTTATGAAATAAAAACACAGGTCTATGATCAGTGATGACTTACAGCACAGAAACGTGGTCCCTAAATTTAAGCCTCATAACTAGGCTCAAAGTCGCGCAGGGTGTTATGGAGTGGGATATGCTTGAGATTTCTATGCGTGATAGAATCTGAAATACAGAAATGCGCAGTAGAACGGGTGTAACTGGCCTAGCACGAAGAATTAGCACGCTGAAGTGGCAATGAGCCGGCCACATCGCTCGACGAACCGACTACTGCTGGGAAGGAAGGTTCTCAAGTGGCGACTACGTATCGGACGACGCAGTGCAGAACGCCCCAACTAGGTGGACGGATGACCTAGTGGAAGTTGTTGAGGGTCGTTAAAATAAAAAAAAATATATATTAGTTTTTCTATTTTTTGTATATTTATTATAGCCATGATGATCATAATTTATCAACGTTAAATTCTAACAAACAGCATACAAATATTTTTGAAGACAGGAAACGTACAGCAAAATACGACACATAAAATTTGAATAAAAACCGTTCAAACATCGATACAAAAAGCTTAATATATTATTATAGATTATGTAAATTGTACAATCATTGAACTCTTCACGTAAAATAAATTCAGTTACGACATTATTTGATTTTAAAATTATGTTATTTAACGGTTGACTGCGCAGATTTCATCTCACGAACAGACTGGAGTCTCTAGAGCGGCGGAGAGACTTCAGGCTCTCTACTGGCTGCTTAGCGTGGTACCATCTTCATCTTTTTCCATCACCATCATCATCACAGCTTATATTTGTACGTCCCACTACTAGGCTTAAGCATTTTCCATATTGGGAGGCAAATTGACCTTCTATACCACGCTGGTCATGCGGGTTGGTATAGGGTTTTATTTCGAGTTTACCTTCTCTTGCATAGTTTTTATATGCTTGTTTCACCTTTTACGACATCCATGAGCAAGAGAGGCGATGGTGAATTGTAGTCTTACTCCGTCACCAAACGAAAAACCTGCACCTTTTTAGTACGGTACTACTCGGCGTCAAGGTTTATTCATTTCAACTGAAAACGTTACGATCTTCAACTGTACTTATTTAGCAATCATTTCTTCCACATACGTGCAGGATCTGAATCATCAGGGATAAACCACCTGTTACTGAAGTCTAGTGAGTGCTATTATATGTTCTTTTTTTAACAAGGTTTAAGAAAAGTATTTTACGGTATTGCAATAGTCCATGTGCGGCAGTTTCACCTACTATCAAATGTGCTGCTTGCGATGTTCACCATAAATCCGTATGCTGACGGAGCAATGAATGAATGCAATTCCCCACTCCATCTCTTACTCGTGGGTGTCGTAAAAAACGACTAAGAGATACAATATGTATGTAACATCTATGCAAGATAAGGAAAATTTGAAATAAAATCCTATGCCAACACGTATGACCAGCATGTATGGCATGCAGGTCAATTTCCATCCTATTGTGGAGGCTCGAGCCCAGCAGTGAGACGTGTATGAGATGAAATGACTGAATTGTATATTTGTAAAGTATGAGAAACAATATTCAAATCGTTTAAGTGACGATTTTACTGTTGTATTTTAAAAAGTTGCCAAAAATAATGCTGCTTACCTTTCAAAGTAAGGATTATTGGTGTGGTGACGGAGTAAATTATAAATCACCACGCCTTTTCTTGCCGATGATCGTCGTAAAAAACGACCAGTCTGTAATATACAGATAGGACAAAAAACTCGTATGCGTCATAATAGGCACGCTCTTCAGTATTTTGAAGAAGGCTTCGAGTTCATCAGTAACTTATGAAAACTGAGAAGAAGAATAAAATAAGTAGTGGTGAAATACAGAGTGTATCAGGTTAACTTTTCGAGTATGTTGTAGTTTAACGGTCATAGATCGTAATTAGAATGTACATTATACAAAAAGCAATATAACATAAAAGTTATAGTGATTTCAAAAAAATATGTCTAAGAGTCTATGCCTTAAATGTTACGTATTATGTAGCCATGTACAGACAGAATACATGAAGGCATGTAAAGCTTCGAAAGTATAATTTCATTCATTCATACCTAGAATTGCGCAAACGTTTCAATGACAGTGTAGGTACAACGGCGAGTGGTCAACGGTCATAGGCCGATCAGCTGTTTTAAAGCGAAGTTTGTCTTGCTTATGTGAATGTAATCATTGATTTATTCAATTTCTAATGAATTAACAAAGTATGAATATGGTGCGTATTAAGTATCATTGACCTTATACATTTCAATCAGATTTACACGAAAAACGATGACAAAATTGAAAACTTTACATGTCTCTAATTCCTTAATGAATCGATATTTTTTGTTCAAATTTTTGTCATGGGTTCCTACTACCATTGCCTAGCTACTTTTTGACCAGTTGCTCCATAACCTAATACACCCTGTATAATAGTCTTAAACTGTAATTACTTGAGCGGAAAAGTCGAAAGGTCATAGAAAGAAACTTTGGTATTTGATAAACATTCATATCACAAATCGAAATCATCTTAAACAAGATTAGTTTGTTCTAAATAAGTATGAATTTATTTAAAGTTAAATGTATTATGGTAGATAAACAAAATGTAATCTGTTGTATGTTTAATAAGATATATTAAGATTTAAGAGATATTTATACAAAATATCTTTATCAACTCCATTATAAATTATATAATATAATAATATTCGCCCACTTACGTTTGGACTCTGCGTGGCTAATACAACTGTTTCTGTTTGAATTATATTTCGTACTAGCAATCCGCCCTCGCTTCGCTTCGGTTATAGGTTATAGTCGTTTTACCCGCGTAGTTCCCGTTCCCGTGGGAATACCGGGATAAAATATAGCCTAGTTTACGCCCAGATATTATAGCTTTCCATTGGTGAAAGAATTTTTGAAATCGGTCCAGCCGTTTTGAAGATTACCCGGAACAAACAGACAGACAGACAGACAGACAAAAATTTTTAATTGCTATTTTAGGCATAGGTGTCGTGCAAATAACCGTGTGAACATGAAAAAAGCCTATTATTTTGACATTACAAACAGACACTCCAATTTTATTTATTGGTATAGACTAGCAACCCGCCCTCGCTTCGCTTCGATTTTAGTCGTTTTACCCTCGTAGTTCCCGTTCCCGTGGAATACCGGGATAAAATATAGCCTAGTTTACGCCCTGATATTATAGCTTTCCATTGGTGAAAGAATTTTTGAAATCAGTCTAGCCGTTTTGAAGATTACCCGGAACAAACAGACAAAAATTTTTAATCTGTATTTTAGGCATAGGTGACGTGCAAATAACCGTGTGAGCATGAAAAAAGCCTATTATTTTGACATTACCAACAGACACTCCAATTTTATTTATTGGTATAGATTTTGTGGTTCGACAGGCACACTGGAGCTAGTTCTTACAAAACATGTACACAATTTCATATCTTGTAAGAAAAAAAAAAATAAAAACAATAGACAAGCCCGCTGAGTTTCTTGCCAGATCTTCTCAGTAGCGGTCGCGTGCCGATCCGGTGGTAGTTTATTTTTCTTTTGGATAATTTATTTTAATTTTGTAAACTTGACAATATGTACCTCTCGGGATTTATGCATAATAAATGATTTCAATTTGTTAATAATTATTACGGAAGTTATCACATTTGTATTTGTTTTTTGATTGCCCGATGTTTCGAACACTTTTCAGCGTTCATAATCATGGGTGGCCTAAGATGTCTCACGTCTAACAAGTTATCGTTATTACAGGGATTTATATCTACTCGCTACAGAATTTTTTCTTAAATTCTGACCGACATTTTGGTAAAAAATTATTGCCAGTACAAAAAGAAAATGATTCTACCTTAGAATAATAACGTATAGAAGGATAGTGTCAATACTTCGAAGGTTCGAAATTTGAATCTAAAACCACTAATGGCGCGCAGACGATTACACACGTACACACGCACACCACTATACAAATTATGAAATCAAATTTTGTTTTTATTAACATAAATCGTCGAAATACTTTTAAAAGTGACGTTAAAAACCTTTTTAAGTTTTACAAATGTGTTGTGACACCATTTGAATGCACAAACCGTCATAATTACCTATTTATTTTTTAAGAGTTGCGTACGTACGCGCAGTACAATGACTTGTACATTACGGAACGGTTCCGGCCTAAGCTCCATTAGGCTTCAATTGAAATGCTTCACTTTTTATGCGTGAACTTACCTTCTATATGTTATTATTCTAAGGATTCTACATAAAAAATATTTTATTAGACATTAAATTTATAATAATTATTACATTATCATCATCATCATCGGTCATCATTTCGGCTCATATACGTCCCACTGCTGGGCTCGAGCCTCCTTCGTAATAGAAATGATATTGACCGACTGTACTACGCTGCTCAGATCGGCTGGTATAAGGTTTTATTTCGAGATTTCGTTCTCTCGTATAGGCGTTATATGCATATTATATCCCTTTGTTGCCTTTTACGACATCCATGGGTAAGAACGGGAGTGGTGAATTGTATTCTTATTCCGTCATCACACTGAAAATATATTATGATAATTTATTGATTTAAATTTAACAAATCTAATACTACCACCGGATCAGAACGCGATCATATTAAAAAAGATTCGACAAGAAAACTCAGAAGACACGATACTGAATTTAAAATCTGTAAAAATATTTTCTCTATAATATATAATACTCGCATAAATATCAGAAATGATTAAATAATTTCTTATTTTTGTATATTTTTTTTAAATAATAACTCCTAATTGTATTTCAAATCCATATACAAGATGTTGGATTACGCGCTATTTCTTTAAAGAGAAGTAGCAAGAGCTGAGCCAATAGCCTTTTTTGTTACTCGTTAAAATTGAATTATTTTACGTAACAAGTTCTTTATTTTAGTTATGTTTGTTTTTTTTTATTATCTTTTAATGAGAACACAATATATGTTTCTTTTTTTCATCTGTCTTGTGTCTCGGGAAGTTTACAAAAGTTAAGTTATACATTACAATTTTTTTACTACATTCGACACGAAACCTTTGGTTTTTAGTTGCTACTATTAACTAAATCTGTATATTTTTTTGTATAAACAATAATTAAATAAATATACAGTTACTTAAGCTTCTCCGACATAAGTTTTATATACATCTTTTTGATAAGCCATGTATGTCGCGTTTAGGTGTTACGTTTGTTATTTTTTTTATGGGTGGGCTATGGTAAGCACGCACGCCATTCCCTTCCATTCCATCCGGGGTGACACAAGGACGGCGCGCTGGCCCATAACCCACCCGTACCCACGTCGCCTTCGTCCACCAGTGCCAAGTTCCTTGTCCTCAGTGGTCGGCCCGATGGTACCCTTTCGGGTACCCTCACCTCTCGACGTCCCTGTCCGGGGACATCGGTCGCTGTCACGTGGTCAGCGTCTCTGCAGGTGACGGAATATGAGCTAGATTTTGGCTAAAAATAGTCATCATCATCAACTTAGCCAATACAAGTCGAGCACTATCGTACTCGGGCCTCCTTCACAGGGGAAGGGAAGTTGATCTACTATACCGCGCTGGTCAGACGTGTTAGTATAGGGTTCTATGTGCAGTTTTCCTTCTCATTCGGGCTTATTCTCCTACGAAGAACTCACCACACTGTTGACAATTATCTGTCTACAGTCGCGGGCCGGTCTGCGTAGTAGCAATTTGTTACTGCGCTTCGTTCGGTGAGCGAGAGAGCCGGAAGCCCAACGTTCTGAGGGTGTTTGCGTGTGATGGGTTTTGGTGATGCCTTTAGTTTCACCGAACCTCATTGCATGCATTCACATTCTCTTCACTTTCTTCACGATTGGCAGCGGCCTAGCAAAGGACTATGAGCGGCAGCAACACTTACCATCAGGTGTACTGCTTCTTCGTGTGCCACTGTTTGCTATAAAAAAAAGGAAAGAAGTTTTTGCTTTTATAATTATGCGGCTTACTTTTATAGCTATTAAAATCAATTGTATGGAATGATTTTCAAATATTTATAAAATTGCTGGATTTTGTCCTTTATATCTACACAATTACCTAGCTAGATGCTAATTTTTAGCTTGGAAGTGGGTTTGGTTCTTTGATTTATATCATCATTATCGTAGCCCACATATGTCCCACTTTTGGGATCAGGCCTCCTCCACAATGAAAGGGAATTTGACCTACTATACCATGCTGGTCCAATGCAATCCGTGTGGTGACGGAGTAAGAATACAATTAACCACCCCCTATCTTACCCGTGGGTGATCGTACGAGACGACTAAGGGATATATAAAACACATATAACATCTAAGCGAGAGAAGGAAAACTCGAAATAAAACCCTATACCAACACGTCTGACCAGCGTGGTATAGTAGGTCAATTACCATTCCATTATGGAGGAGGCCCGAGCCCAACAGTGGGACGTATACGGGCTGAGATGATGAGATGATACCATGCTGGTCAGACATATTGGTATAGAGTTTCATTTCGAGTTTTCCCATCCATTTATATATCAGTCATAAGAATGACGATTATTAGATGTTAATATCCAAATAACTATTTAATTTTTGTGTATAAAAATTAAGAATACTAGCTTATCTAGGGAGTTTCAATGTATCTACCATAATTGGTGCGTTTATGTTGAATAGTTTTTGAGTTATGAAGGAGACAAAATTGGCTCGAAATAGTTCGTGTAAATATACATAGTCGCGTTTTTTGTTTGAACTTGGCTATACGTGTTGATGAATGTCTCGATCCAGGAGCTCCTGAGTATTATTCTCCTGTTGAAACTCAATAATTTTTACTACTCTCACGGGTAAAATAACAAGAGTATTTTAGGTAAATTATCTAATGTAAATATTTTGTTTTAGTTCAGCCACCAAGATGCAATACACAATGAGAATCTTCGTCTCAATGTTCCTGTTCACTTCAGTTCTTGCCAGCGCATACCGTGAGTATAATTTAAATAATTTCATAATTGTTCTCAGCCCATACTTTCAAAAGTTGTCTTCAGGCGCCTGCTGGACATAAAACTATCCCATATTCCCAAGGAGGGTTGATGTCAGGCAGGTGGCCGGCCATAAATCTATTGGCAATAACTTTTTCAATGTGTACTATGGAGGAGAAGTTGAAATAGCGTTAACTCCAAGTAATCGGGAGAAGAGCAGAGTGATGGAGATGTCTTCCGTGCGGTGACGGAGTAAGAATACAATTCATTACTAACTTACCCGTGGATGTCGTAAAAGACTATTAAAGGATTTAATACGCATATAACACATACGCAACAGAAGAAAACTCGAAATAAAACCCTATTCCAAGCTATCTGACCAGCATAGTATAGTAAGGTCAATTTCCCTCCTATTGTGGTCATGGAGGAGGCTCGAGCCCAACAGTGGGACGTATATGAGCTGAAATGATGATGATAATAATGAGGATGATAATTCTACTCAGCCCAGATATGCCTCAGTGTTGAATATGAATCTTTTTCATATTGAAGGTATATTTCTCCTAACTCTACCTTATCGTGTGGTGATGAAGTAAGATGATTTGTAATCACCAACCATATTTTTATTGGGTATCACAATAGACCACTAGGCGATATAATATGCATATAATTGATTTAATTAGGCGATATATGACGAAAATCCGGCAATAATGGTTTTGAAATGGAGAAAAGAAATGGCGACTTTCCCGCAGTTAATTAATATGCCGCACAACACAATGGAGCCGAAGGAATACGGGATAGGATCAAGGTGGAATGGAAGGTAGAATAGAAGACTTCCTGAATCTTGATACTTCCACGTGATGAACATTTATACAGACATACAAACTACTAGCTTCTGTCCGCGACTTCGTCCGCATGGAATACTTACTTTGGCCTGACGCTAACTTTGCGGGTTAACCCGCAAATTTATTTACGTAGAAGGTGAAAATCTTTATAAATAATACGATTCTGGCACACATGATTTTTGTAAAACTTTTACGCAGCACACGCAGCGGAAGCTCTGAAAAAAAAACAACCCGATTTTGAAAAATTCTTCATTGTTGCTCCGCTCCTATTTGCCTTCTCGATAAAGGGGCTATATAACACAGAGAGAATTTTTCAAATCGGACCAGTAGTTCCTGAGATTAGCTCGTTCAAATAAAAAAACTCTTCAGTTTTATATATTTGTATGGATATAGGAGTATAGATATATGTAGATACTAGCAATCCGCCCTCGCTTCGCTTCGGTTATAGGTTATAGTCGTTTTACCCGCGTAGTTCCCGTTCCCGTGGGAATACCGGGATAAAATATAGCCTAGTTTACGCCCTGATATTATAGCTTTCGATTGGTGAAAGAATTTTTGAAATCGGTCCAGCCGTTTTGAAGATTACCCGGAACAAACAGACAGACAGACAGACAAAAATTTTTTAATTGCTATTTTAAGCATAGGTGTCGTGCAAATAACCGTGTGAGCATGAAAAAAGCCTATTATTTTGACATTACAAACAGACACTCCAATTTTATTTATTGGTATAAATAAAGATATAGGCTTTTTGGAGAAGGCTATGGTCAATACACACGTCGCCAGTTCCATCAGTGGTGAGGAAAGGGGTGGGCACGCGACCCCATAACCCACGGTACACCCTCCCCTCTGCAATTAAACTGACGCCTATTACCACGATATATCCTGAAAAGAACAAGAAGACATTATCTTTATATATATAAATCTTCTGTTCGTTTGTTTATAATTGAACTCCTAAACGGTTGGACTGATTTTGATGTTTTTTTTTGTAGCTGTTGTATATGAGAATAGTTTAGACTAATAATTGGAACCGGTAGGTAGCGCTGCGATCGATTTCCTTTTACTATTTTTTAGATTTGAATAAAACAACGTTTGTTAGGTCAGCTAGTATATAGATATATGTATTAATAACGTCATGTTATCGCGTCCGATTATTTTAGAATAATGTATGATTTTGCTTAATGAATTCCCATCTTCGTCGGGTTCTAAGCATTCAGTATAGAAATTGTATATTCTAATCTGCCCAATGCCCATTATATGAACTCTGTAGCGTGTGAAGTGTTGTCAAGTGGAAACAGTTATAAGATGTTTGAGGTCGTGACATTTTGGACCTTTAGAAATTGAAATAATGCTAGCAAAACCTGAACTACCCGATTTGATGATTAAAATTATATTAATATATTAAAAGCAAACATCATTTCGGCTTAGATACGTTCCACTGCTAGCCTTGAACCGCCTCCGTAACTTACCATGTTACTATGCATGCTGGTCAGACAGGTTGGAATAGGGTTTTGTTTCGAGTTTTCCATCTCTTGCATAGATGTCATACTAATATATCCCTAGTAGCGTAATATATCCCTAGTCGTCTTTTACTACACCCACGGGTGTGAGAGGGGGTGACGAATTTATTCTTACTCCGTCATCCCACCGTCAATCGTCATAATAATTATCATAACAATATAATTACTACAAATTTAATTACTTCATTATCGCAGCCCACATACGTCCCACTGTTGGGCTCGAGCCTCCTCCACAGTGAGAGGGAATTTGACCTACTATACCATGCTGGTCAGACATATTGATATAGGATTTCATTTCGAGTTTTCCTTCTCTTGCACAGATGTTATGTGCATATTATATCCCTTATTAATCTTTTACGACATCCACGAGCAAGGCAAGGAGTGGTGAATTGTATTCTTAATCCGTCACCATACAGAAAAATCTATATATAAATACGTGAAGCGAAAACTTTGTACCCCTTTTTACGAAAATTACGTCGATAGACAAGTATGAAATTTGGTACAGTTGAAGTATATAATGAGGAGAAGTGCATAAAACTGAAATTTCATATAATAATGAATTAAAAATACATTAAATTCATTAAAAAAAGGCATTACGCACACTACAACGCAATCGCTACACACACACACACGTTTGTTGAGTGTGTTGCGTAGCAACGCTTATACATTTTTGTTTACGGTTAAAACATGGAAGTAATAAGTACTACGTACAACAGGAATGAGCTGTTGTCGCAAAATTGAAGCCGAGCGAGAGCTGAGTAACTGTACCTTTTATCCCTCTCTGGCGATGGTGACCATATTGAAATATGATTTAAGGACAATAATTATAAAAAATGATTTATGATCTGACGTCAGCAGATTATATAATACAATATATATAAATATTATATAATACAATGGTATATACAGAGGTGGGAATTAACTCGTTAATCCGTTAATCGTTAATTAACGAATTTTGGTTAGCGGATTAACTTCAAAAAATGTTAACGCTCTTATTACTTCTTGCGATATGTTGATTTGCACCTACAGCAAGCATTGCGAACGAATTGAACGAATGCTCCAACTTATAAATTTGAAACTGCCGCGATCGTATGCGCCACCAGAAAAATCTAAGACGATTTTCGTACACACTATCGATAAAAGTGCACAAACTGTCTGCGCAGTCGAATCGCTACGATATATCATTGTCGTGTATACCGACCCTTACTCCTCCGTCACCACACAGGCACGAAAACAATATAGTCTAAATAATACCTAAGTCTAAGTAAAAAATAGTAAATCTTAAATGGTTAACTTTTAACTTTAACTTGTGTTAAATTTTCGTGAATTTAACGCTTTAACGATTATCGAAGTTAATATTTTAATTAACGATTAACGAAGTTAATTTTTGGATTAACTGTGCCCACCTATGGGTATATAATACATGGGTATAATATTTATCCATATTTCCCTAATATTAAGATCTTTAGGAAATCTGAAATTGAAACAAAGTAATTTTAATATCGAAAGGAATAAAAAATGCATAGGTATTTAAGTTATTTGTTCTAGAACTAGGACTAGGATAGCATGGTCACCGTAATTCTTCATTCACAAATTATGTTTAAAATTTCATGTGGGGTTGTCATGTCAGGTGTCCGTATTTCATACAAATAAAAGAAAACCTATACGCCAATCGCAACATTTTTGCGTTAATAAGGTTTTGCACGTAGCAACAAATAATATTGGTTTAACATGTCGGTAATAAATTATTATTTATATTTAGAAATATTTTAGAAGTAAATATTTTTACTTCATTACATTACATAAATCGTCTCTTTTTCTACCAACAACGAAATAATTGATATCAACTTAACTCTGGTAACTCTAAGTCACTGTTAGAAAGGGACACAGGGTACAGTGGTTGCCTTCTCACTCGGCTTCATTTTTATTTTGCGCGCGACAAGACTCTTGCGTCCTTGACATAAGGTTTTATTTTCTTTGTTTTAACTGCAAGATGCACAGACAGAGCTCATTCCTGTTGTACGTAGTACTTATTACTTCCATGGGTTAAAATCTCTGGTCGAACTGAATGTCAAACAATCATAATTATGATGACAATGTCTAATAGATATTTCAAATATCTATTTGTGCTTATATATTAGTTATTAGTGAAATACAGCTTGCTCAATTTACGATTATCTATATCTATACCAATAAATAAAATTGGAGTCTGTTTGTAATGTCAAAATAATAGGCTTTTTTCATGCTCACACGGTTATTTGCACGACACCTATGCCTAAAATAGCAATTAAAAAATTTTTGTCTGTCTGTCTGTCTGTTTGTTCCGGGTAATCTTCAAAACGGCTGGACCGATTTCAAAAATTCTTTCACCGATGGAAAGCTATAATATCAGGGCGTAAACTAGGCTATATTTTATTCCGGTATTCCCACGGGAACGGGAACTACGCGGGTAAAACGACTATAACCTATAACCGAAGCGAAGCGAGGGCGGATTGCTAGTACATAAATAAAATTAAAGAAAATTGTGTAGCAGAAAAATTAATTAAAATGAATTATGGCCGAATTTCGACCACATGACGACCACTAGTATAAATAATTACTTACTACAATACAATAATTTTTTTTCCTATACAATCATTTTCTTACAATACATTTGTACCAAAATGTGGGTCAAAATATAATAACAAATTTTGTAGTGGATAGATTTAAATCTCTATAATAACGATGACTTGTTGGACGTGGGGCATCTTAGTCTGCTTATAAACGCTGTAAAGTATTCGAAGCGTCGGGCAATCAAAAATCAAATACAAACGCGATAAAATCCGTAAAATTGTTTTACAATTTGAAATCTAACTTATCGCCTTTGAAGTCTTTACGTCAAAGTCCATCTCCAAGTTTTAGCGTAGCGATAAAACAACTATATAGATCATTAAAATACATGTAAATAATACAATATTAATGGGCTGAAGATGAAAATCTCTCAACGAAATTCGCCTACAGTTAATACTAAGATTATCTCGTACCTACTAATGTGTATTCTGTAGTAAGATTAAGCTTGCTAGTCATTATATCCTTTTGATATTTATTACATAAGGATCGCTTTTCTCTAGAGAATGTATTGTTTGAACATCCAATGATTATTTAAGCTGTTCTTACTGCTTCAACTGATTAATCTACCTTATCAGAATATCTACCACGCACTAGATGAACTGACGAGATGTTAAAAGTGGAAGCGAACCACTGGACGCAATGTGGCAAAGGGGTGTTTTAGATGGCATTCTCTTAAGGATAGTCCAATAGTTCGTAATAATCTGATGTAGTGATTATTAAACGACGAAGGGAAAGGGAAAAGGGAGAGCCCTTTTTTGAAATCTTTCTTAATTTTCAATTCGCTTGCATTTCTCGATTTTCAATTCGGTTCTTAATTTGCTTACATTTTTTTTTTCAAAAAAGCTGGTGCGTCCGACATGGTGATATTTAAATTTGTTCAATATTTAATCATTTATTTGTGAGCTATCCTTAATATAAATATTAAATACGCATTGTATTTGATTCACTACATCGTTTTAAAGTCAATTCTACTTTTGCTAAAATTTTGTATTATTTTTTATCTCAGCTCATTTAAATGCCACCATTGGGCTTGAACCTCCTCCCCAATGGTAAGGAAATTACCCTACTATACCACGCTGGTCAGACGGGTAGGTATTTTTTTTATGAGACGGGTGGTATAGGATTTCATTTTGAGTTTTCTTTCTCTTCAGCAGCAACATGGTACCTATAGTAAAATCAATTTCCCTTCTATTGGGGAGAAAGCTCGTGCCCAACAGTGGGATGTATATGAGCTGAAATGATGATGATATCCCTTAGTCGTCTTATACATCACCCACAGGTAAAATAGGGAGTGATGAAATGTACCTATTCTAACTCCGTCCCCACACGGGAAAATAATTAATTTAATGAAATATTACCTATGTTAACTTATGTTATAAAGTTATTACGACATATAATTAAGTTATTTGCGTCAATAACGCCCACTATAAACTTTCATAATAATAAAGTTAATAATTTGATTATCATTGTAAAACTATGTTACTATTTGTGTAGTTTTGATAATGTGGTTTAAATAGTTTATGTATATTCTCGTGTAGGAGTAATAAGAATTGTCTAAGGGATTACTACAGATATGGGTTGGTTCGGTATCCTTTTCTTGTCCGTGGATATCGTAAAAGATGACTAAGGAATGTAGTATGTACACTAGTCGTAGTTCAATAATTTTTATAGACAGCAATTTTTGAATAGTTAAGAAAATCATCATATATTTGTTCCAAATTTTTGCCTGTCTTTAAAACGATCTATGGACTAAATTTAAAAAAAAAAACACGTGCCTTAAAAACTCTTGTAGAGAATTTAATTTCGATTAATTCGACCACCAAAAAATTCTGTATGATGTTTTGACCCGGAGTTATCCTTGATCAAAGCAAAAAAGTATTTTTTAACTTTGACGATTAATAACTCTGAGAATAACTATTGTATAGGAAATCGAAGGAGGATTTTGAAAATTACACAATATTCGCTATAAGATACTGAGAATGGTACTGAAAGCATTTGGAGCTATAATTTTTTTTTTAATTGCTGTACCATCATTTCCCTCCGAGGTAGGTACAGCCTGCTGAAAATCACCCCAAAATTTGCATTTTTTTTCTGTTCCTTAATTTTTACTACTAGTATATACCTATAACTTTTGTACAAGAAAACTCGATAATAAATCCTATATTAACCCGTCTGACCAGTATAGTGTAGTGGGTTAAGTTCCCTTTCATTGTGGAGGAGATTCATACCCAGTAGTGAGACGTATATAAGCTGAGATGAGATGGTGATGGGAAGGTTTCCCCCATGTTTTACTGCTGACGAGAAAAATTGAGTAAAACGGAGTATAACTTTGATATAAATTTAATAACGATTGGTCCCTCATTGTGGCGTAAACCCGAGCTCAACAGTGGGACTTATGTGGGCTAATATGAGATGACCTGACCAGACGGGTTAGGTGGAATTTATTTCGCGGCGCAGGCGTAACCATTTGCGCCTCATGCCGCCCTAGCCGAGGCCGCGGGTGACGTGACCGGGGATTAGTCCATCACCCGCCGAGAAGCCGACCGCGTGAGGAAAGACCGACGTCCTCCCTGAGGGGGGGACGTCGGTCGATGGGAGGGTACCCCAATAGGGGGTATTCCGTCGGGCCGACCACTGACGACAAGTTAACGCTGCTCCAGTGGTCGGCCCAACGACGAAGGTGACGTGGTTTTCGGGTGGGTCGCGGGAGTTGCGTGCTTAAGCCCCTCTGCCGCCCCGGACGGAGTGGTGCGGAGGCGCGCCGACCGCGGCCCACCCACAAAAAAAAAAAAAAAAGGTGGAATTTATTTCAAGCGATTCTTATGTTTTATTTTTTTTATTTCGTTGTGGCTGTATATGAAGGCGTTCTCTGTATTCTTACTTCATCAAAACATAGAGTAGGCTAGGATTGGAATATTGGCACACTCTGTCATTCAGCCTATTGAGTAGTGATTCATCATTTCGGTTCATATACGTCTCACTGTTGGGCTCAAGCCTCCTCCATAATGAGAGGGAAATTGACCTTACTATACCATGCTGGTCAGACTGGTTGGTATACGGTTTTGTTTCAAGGTTTCCATCTCATGCGTAATATATCCCTTAGTCGTCTTTTAAGACACCCACGGGTATAAGACGGGTAAATTCTATTATTACTCCGTCACCACACGAAAATATGTATAAATTTTCACCGCATTTGACTCTACTGTGATAGTTAAAATTGACTTAGATACCATCAGAAAAATGTACAGTAGTATTCGCCTGCGAATAATAAATAGCAATCGCAATCGCAATCGCCAACCCGCCTGGCGAGCTTCTCGCTTTGAAACGCCTGGCTAGATATATTAGGAATTAGGACACTCTTTTAAGGGATATCAGTCTGGCTAAATACTTTAACAAATAAAATAGTACCTTTATTTCCAAGTTCATCATCACAGCTTATAATGTCCCACTGCTGGGCTCGAACTTCCTCCACAATGTGAGGTAAATTGACCTACTATACCACGCTGGTCAGGCGAATTGCCATAGCGTTTTCTATTTCGTGTTTTGCTTCTTTTCTATAAATGTTATCTATATATTGTAGTCCCTTAGTCGTGTTTTACAACACCCATGGGTTCCTGCCCAGGAGGTAACCAATTGTATTCTTTCTTTTGAAAATTGCATGTAATTAGCTGCTGTTATTTGCGGAATAATTGACTATTTTTTTAGTCATTAATCTATTAAATTACAATACTCATACACAAGGAATTGTAACAGAAACTTCTCAACCCGTAATCAAAGAGATAACATAATTTTACATTACTTCAATATACAATCACTAGTCCTATACTCTAAAATCTTTGATTGTGATTTATATCGGTATAGTAGATATTGTGGCCCCCCTTCCTACACCCCAGACGGGCGATACGTCACTCAATTTGCAAGGCTACACATTGGGGGACACATTCTATTTAAATGTCGAAAATTCTTTATTTAGTTCGTTGATTCTTATATTGGAGATTTTTTTAGTTTTATTTTTAGTCGTATATTTAAAAAATGAAGATAGTTAAATGAAAATGACCATCCTACATAGAATACTGTGTGGTGATGGATTAAGAATACAATTCACCATTCTCTATCTTGTCCGTGGATGTCGTAAAAGGCGAATAATATGCATATAACACCTATGCAAGAGAAGGAAAACTCAAAATAAAACCCTATACCAACTTGATTGACCAGCTTTGTATCATCATCATCATTTCAGCCTATTGCCGTCCACTGCTGGACGTAGGTCTCCCTCATGTTACGCCACAATGTGCGGTCATCCAACGACGCCCAGCAACTTTCACTAGGTCATTGGTCCACCTAGTGGGGGGGCGTCCTACACTGCGCCGTCCGATAAGTGGTCGCCACTCGAGAACCTTTCTTCCCCAGCTTTGTATATTAAGGTCAATTTCCCTCCTATTGTGGAGGAGGCTCGGGCCCAGCAGTAGGAAGTATATGAGCCAAGATGATGATATAGAATATTTAATCATCTCAGCTCACATACATTTCACTGTTGAGCTGGAACTTCCTCCACCTTAGGAGAAAAGTTGACCTACGATATCTTGCTAGTCAGACGGTATAGAGTGTGGAATAGAGTTTTATTTCGAGTTATCCTTCTTTTGCATAGGTGTTATATACCACTTCGGTTGACCACTTCGTGGCCCAATTTTTAAATGGCCACGGCAACTTTAAAAGTAAATTATTTTCTTTTAAACTCGTACCATCACCATTATGTCAATGTTCTACGTCTGACCACGAGTATGAACAATCAGCACATCACATTCTCTAGGAGTGCGATCTCTGGCGAAACGAGCGTAACCTTATGTTAAACAGTTTGCAAGTCACCTGTGGGGTAGTATACTATACGGACCTTGTAGCAACTCGAGAAAATTTCCGTGCGTTCATGCGTTTCTGCCATACCTACTGTAGCAATCAATCTTAACGCTCACATATAGGCCCCGTTAAGCTCTTCCGTATCCGTGGTGCCGTACTGCTGCGCTATCGTAGCTGTACACCTTTTTACTTATTGGCTGACTAGTCATTTTGTTTTCCTGTCGCCCGTTTTGCCTAGGAGGGAAGTGGAATCTCTCTTTCCAACTCCTCCTCTTTAATCTTTTCTAATTAAATTTGTTGCGGGTCCCAAGACAATTAAAATCATATCCCGAGACTGCCTGAGGGTCAAACCTCGGTGTCATTTATGGAGACTATTGTGGATCCTGGCTTACAGGAGTTACAATGGTGGGAATGTGTGGTGGGATTAGTACAAAAAAACAATGCTCCCGGAACCACCATTGCCCAAGGCCCAAGTACCTCATATGGGCCCGGATGCTGATCTCAACCGAATGGACGGTGATCGAGACGCCGATGGGAGGTCTCATACGGCGCCCATGGAACAAGAGGGCCTCCGTCTTGTCCAGGGCGACCCTCAACCTCAGCGCCTCGATCCGCCTGACGACCTCTTCGGTGCCTGAGGTGACTGATACGCTCGCGCGGGGATATTTCACACTAAAGTACGTTAATTCATATTGTACGACAATTTTTTTTTTGTTTCAAACGACGTAAGTATAATCTTTATTACTATTTTCTGATGATTTAACAAGCAAAATTTTTCAATTTAAGTAAAATGTCATAACTACCGAAACCATAAAAGTTTGAACGTATCTCAGAAGGATTATGTATCATTGAACATCAATATCAATTTAAGCAAAAATGGTTCAAACATCATTACAAATAAAACTAGGCCAAGTTGAAATGGTTCAAGCGACTAGGCATCTTATTATGATGGAATGCAAAATGGTTCAAGCGACATAGCCTATCTTTATGAAGTAATGCAAAATGTCTCAAGCGACAAAACCATGTATTTGAGCAAAAGGTCAAATATCTTAACGCGCATTAGATATTCAAAATAGTCGTAGGAAAAATGAATTAACCGACGTATGACAAAGACTTTAGAAAAGCCCATATAGTCCAAGTTACCAACTACAAATAATGCTTAAATTTTATGTCGGTTGGATCACAGACGTCCTAAATGAGAGCAAAATTAGTGTGGGGTTCAAGCGCCAAAAATATGCTCATAAAAATTTTAAACCCAGTTCAAACGACGCAGAAAAATTTGCTGATTCCAAATATGTGTATAACTCAATATCGCAAAAAATGTCGCTTAGACCAATTAGCCTTGGAACCGTCGATATAATATCGCTTAGTCGACTTTACGATGCCCACGGACAAGATAGGGTTGGTGACTTGTATTATATTTAGAAAAACACAAATCCTTACTAATATTATAAATGCGAAAGTAAGTTTGTTTGTTTGTTCGCTTTCACGCTTAAACCACCGAACCGATTTCAAAAATTCTTTCACCAATGGAAAGCTATAATATCAGAGAGTAACATAGGCTATATTTTATCCCTGTATTCCCACGGGAACGGGTACTATGCAGGTTAGGTGGCGTATACCGAAGCGAAGCGAGGGCGGGTTGCTAGTAAAGGAATACAGGCAAAAAGAGCATCTTAATCACTACGCCATCTGTGCCTTTCGCAAATAGAATTATCCTGTAATCAAATCCAAGGCTCTCAATACGCGACTGGTGCTTAGATCACTGAACCATTAGTTTCAATCAATAATACACGTTACATATTAAAAGCTCCTTACCAACAGAAGAGCTTAAAGAATAGTTAATTAATTTAAGAACACTATATAATGCAAAAGCGAACATTACCAAGCGGATGTGCGTAACTTTATCAGTCCCTTAGGTCTACCGGATGTGACCCGTACACTACTTTGACTAGAAGTTAATCTTGATCGATATCTAGACATTTACTGGAGTTAAAACTATTATTACAGTTTTATACAACAATATATATTACTAGTTGTGCCTGCAGCTTCGGTTGCATGGCTTATAGACTTAGACATGTAACCTTATCATTTTAAAAATAACTGCCATAATCTATATTTATACCAATAAATAAAATTGGAGTGTCTGTTTGTAATGTCAAAATAATAGGCCTTTTTCATGCTCACACGGTTATTTGCACTATACATATGCCTAAAAATCACTTTATATTTTTTTTGTCTGTCTGTCTATCTGTTTGTTTGTTCCGGGTAATCTTCAAAATGACTGGACCGATTTAAAAAAATTCTTTCACCAATGGAAAGCTACAATATTAGGGAGTAAACTAGGCTATATTTTATCCCGGTATTCTCACGGGAACTACGGGGATAAGGCGACAGAAAGCGAAGCGAGGGTGGTTTGCTAGTATAAAATATATTAATTGTCTGTGTAGTGACAGAGTATTAATACGATTGTCCGCTCCCTATATTGCCCGTGGCCAACGTAACAGAAGACTAAGGTATATAATGCACATATTTCATGTATGCAAGAGGGAGAACTAGAAATGAAACCCTATACCAAGCCATCCACCCAGCTTGGTCAATTTCCCTCTTATTGTGTAGCACGACTAGGGATGCAAACCATACATCGAAATCTCTGAAACATCGATGTTTCAATAAAAAATGTTCACTATTGTAAAACATCGATGTATCAATGTTATTTCATACGATGTTTTAACATTGATGTTTTGCCTGCATGATTTAAAATGTATGGTACTTTTAACAGAGCCTGCGTGATAGTTGAGGTAGTCTGTCTCTAAATAACTAAAATAAAAGTTCATCACATCACGGAAACGCTAGTGCTTCATGCAAAAAACATGCTTGCATGATATTGATTATAAGTTATTACTTTTAGAATTCAATTAAAATATAAGCTCATCGCAATTACACAAGAAAAGTAAAAAAAAAGTCATTTTTAGGGCGATGTTTTTTGTACATCGATGTTTGTCCTGAAACATCGATGTTCTTGGTTTCAATATTTGCATCCCTAAGCACAACGTTTACGAGCTGATGGTAACGTTGATTATGATGCATATATTAATCATGTTTTTTATTAGTTCACCAATTATCATGACAACGACGCTTAAGTAAATCACTTTACGGGTGATTACTGTTATTTCATACTGTCTCACCATCATCACGCTAGATAATGTTGACAAGACGATTGGTACTAAATTTCAATAGATTTGGTGGAGGCTTCAAGCACACTAAGCCTTATATTGCTCATGGCTATCGTAAAAGCTGAATAAGACCTGGACCTGGCCAGCTTCTTCTGATACAGTTTAGTCAACAATTACATGACCGTAAGTAGACGGACTGGAAGATGTCTTCAAGCTCTTAGCCTGGACTGGACTCAGCATCAACATTAACGGCGAATACATCACTCACCTTCGATTTGCGGACGATATAGTCGTTATGGCAGAATCCATAAAGGAGGACCTAGGCACAATGCTCAATGATCTCAGCAGGGTATCCCAACTAGTGGGTTTACGAATGAACATGGACAAGACGAAAGTCATGTCAAATGCCCATGTCATTCCTGTACCGGTCCTAGTTGGCAATGCGATTGTTGAAGTTGTCGATCACACACAGGTAAACATACCTAGGACAAACAGTCCAGTTAGGTAGATCCAATTTCGAGAAAGAGATCAGCCGACGAATCCAACTCGGTTGGGCAGCGTTCGGGAAACTTAAGAGGATCTTCTCGTCCAACATACCTCAGTGTCTGAAAACACAGGCCTTTGATCAGTGTGTTACCAGTGATGACTTACGGCACGGAAACGTGGTCCCTAAATGTAGGCCTCATATCAAGGCTCAAAGTCGCTCAGCGTGCTATGGAGCGGGCTATGCTCGGGATTTCTCTGCGAGATAGAATCCGGAATACGGAAATCCGCAGAAAAACGGGTGTAACCGACATAGCACGAAGAATTAGCACGCTGAAGTGGCAATGGACAGGCCACATCGCTCGACGAACCGACAACCGCTGGGGAAGAAAGGTTCTCGAGTGGCGACCACGTATCGGACGACGCAGTGTAGGACGCCCCCTCACTAGGTGGACCGATGACCTAGTGAAAGTAGCTGGGCGTCGTTGGATGCAGGCGGCACAGGACCACTCATTGTGGCGCAACATGAGGGAGGCCTACGTTCAGCAGTGGACGGCGATAGGCTGAAATGATGATGATGATGATGATGAAGTAGACGGGCAAACTTTTGGGTGACTGGACCGGGGATTTAAGTTCTAAATATGAAAATCATATTTGGCTCGCAAATAACTTTTTTAATTATCATTATTACAGAATACATTCGTTCCACTGTAGATCTCAAGCCTCCTCCTTAATAAAAGGGATTTGGACCTTCTATACCACGCAAACGGGTTGATATAGGGTTTTATTAAGAGTTTGCATTCTCTTGAATAGATGTTAGCTAAATATTAATAAAATAATAAAAAGGTTTCTATTTCCACCACAATACTTAAACACTTACATATATAATTCTAATTATTTTAATTCTAACTATTATGCTTCTCATTACCCGACTACGGAGGGTTATGATTTTGACAGGCTATATATGTATGTTCACCTGTTCCCTCATAGTTCTTCAACTACTTATTAGAACCGAACAAATGAGGTATCGTTAGAAGCATCTTGATCGTTTACTGGTTATAGGCTAAATGATAAGTCACTGACTCTAATGTGGCGCCCTCTAGAGGTCTTAAATTACTGTGTTAAAAACTAAATTGAGATAAATATGTCGTATTTCATATCATTAGAGAGGGCGTTTCTTCCGTATTTATCTTTATCCGTATTTATCCGATAACTCGTTATTTGTTGTAGTTGGGTTTTAGTTTTTACTTTTATCTTGTTTTAATTATTTTATTTAGCGGTCGCCTCTACGGCGTAGGCCTCCCCTAAATCCTTCCACTCTATCGTGCTTTTCTCATCCAGTCTGGTCCACATACATCGGTAAATATGTCCCGCTATCTTCTGATTGGCCTTCCTCGATTTCTTTTGCCGCCTCTTGGTATCCATTCCGCGACCTTTTTTGTCCATCTATTGTCCTCTAATCTATATAGGTGTCCAGCACCTGTAACTAAATATTACAATACTTTAATCATCAGTTACGACGCCCATCGTCAAAAAAGCGGCGTATTATATTCTTTCTTCGTCACCACACAGAAAATTTGTATCAAATATGCAAAGCTTTTTTTTTGGGGGGGTGGGTTGCAGTCGGCGCGCTCTTGCACCACTCTGTCTGGGGCGACAGAGGGGCATAAGCACGCAACTCCCGCAACCCACGATGCACGTCGCCTTCGTCGTTGGGCCAACCACCGGAGCAGCGTTACTTGACATCAGTGGTCGGCCCGACGGAATACCCTCTATTGGGGTACCCTCCCATCGACCGACGTCCCCCCCTCGGGGAGGACGTTGGTCTTTCCCCACGCGGTCAGCCTCTTGGCGGGTGACGAACTAATTCCCCGGTCACGTCACCCGCGGCCTCGGCTAGGGCGGCATGAGGCGCAGGTATTGACACCTAAGCCGCCTCAGTCGCCGGCGGCGGATCGCCTCATCGCCCGCAGCCGCGCAGGCCTCAAGCGTATGGCGCGCCGTGTCCTCGTCGCAATCACAGTGGTGGCAGGACGGTGTACTCTCCCTCCCCACGACCTTGTGCAGGTATTTGGCGAAGCACCAATGCCCCGTCAAATCTGCACCAGCCGGAAGGAGAGCACCCCGTGCCGCCTTGCCAACCACTGCATCAGCACCGGCCGGAAGGCCTCCACGGTTCGCACCCCGAACCGAGGCCTCTCCAGCCGGACTGCCCAACGGGTAATGACGTCCCGGCGGGCGTCGACGCGCCAGGCGGTGAGATCCCTTAATGAGACCACACCGCCCTCCGCTCGCACCCCCGTCACCCGCCGATACAATCCGGAAATATGCAGAGCTAAAAATAAAGATGTTTATTTGATTGTTTTAATAGACAGCAGTGCAAAACTCCGTCGAGACGGCGTACTCAATTTATACCCATTCCCACGAGTGGGCCGCGCATCCAGAAACACGTGGCAAACACCGCTTAAGGACTTGTACTTAGGTAAGTATGCGTGTTTATTTGCTGTATAATTGTAATTATTGGAACTTCTTGAGGCTCAACTCTCTTCTATTTTTTTAATTTTTCGCTGTGGTGACGGAGTAAAACTACAACACCTTTTTTTTTGTCCATGGGTATCGTAGAAAACAACTAAAGAATATGCATATAACATCAATGCAAGACAAGTAAAATTCGACATAAACTTCTATACTAACACGTCTGACCAGCGCGGTCTATTAGGTCAATTTCGAATCTACCGTGCTCGGCTTGAACGAAATAATGGGACGTATATAAGCTGAGATAATGATCATTATGATGACAAATACTTGTGTATTAAAAATATTTTACCTACGCAAGACAACACTTATCGTCCGGCAGGTAACGTTGCATTTTAGGTAGTGATTTTATACCGATCGAGTATAATCTTTTTCAATAAATCTCGGATGACTAATAATCGAATCAAGGGTTAGCTGGTGCACCCGCGGTGCGTATGGGTTCGGGAGGTCACGAAAGTCGTAAAAATAATAAGTAATAGTATGTCGACTGAAATTTTTTTCAGGGATAATTTTGATCGTACCGAGCTGAAAAAACATCGTCAGTTGCATCGTCGAATATAAATCGTATATAAGATCAACGACTGGTATCAATATCAGCCGGCATACTATGACTTTTCCATTTGCAACGTTCCCAGACCATCAGGTGTAGTGTTGCCCAAAAAAGTCTTGGTCTTGCGGTCTTGGTCTTGCGAGAAATGCGAGACCGAGACCATGACCAAGACCGCTTAATTTTTGCAAGACCAAGACCAAGACTGGTCCTGCAAGACTTGAGCAAGACCAAGACTGGGCCTGCAAGAGTCTCGCGGTCTTGCATTTAATTCAAATCACCATTTCAGCTTATATACGGTTGAGCTCGTGTCTTCTACATAACAGGAGGAGAATCAGCCGTGGCCGGAGGGGAATCGCCACGGTGATCGGCCGTGTTGTTACAGGTCATACATGTCAAGTTTTCCTTCTCTTGCACCGATGTTATATATTATAGCCCTTAGTCGTGGGTTCGCAGTCACGGGTAAAATAGGGGGTGATGAATTATATTCTTACTCCGTCACTACACGGCAAGTCAAATCAGTCTTGAGATATCCATCTATTGGCCAATCGATTCCCAATGTTGGTGTTGGCTTTTCAGAATTACTCTTCGGAAAGGCTTAAGGACAAAAATACCGTAATCACGAGAGTGCTCTTGCCCATTATACATATTTATATATCCGTTTATTCATTAGCCCAACGACGTTCACTGTTGGACATAGAAATATGCCTACAATTAATCTATATAAATGTCCATGTAGGGACAGAGTACGATCACCATCAGGCAGTACATGAAGCGTTGCTCCCAGCGCTATTTTGCCTCTGCCACGACTCACCCCAATCCACTAGTGGTTGGGGCGGTAAACTACGTCCCCTCAAAAATATCCGCGGTCCGACGTCCTCGTCATCTTCTTGAAGAAGAAGATGACGCTATTATGATCGCCCAAGAAAGGACCCACACAGCTCGCGCAGCGATAACAGATAAAACTCCGCGGTATCGGCCTCGCCGTCGAGGTCGAAAACCGCGCCGTGTAAAAGTCATTACCCTAAACTTGGCCACGCCCACTTTGCTTTCAGCGACGCCCCGAGCCGAGGTCCGTTCCCCACAGGGGGGAGCCCTCGCGCGATGTTCGCTTAACTTACTTACCGGGTTGAGAGCCATCAGCGCTCACCCATTAACCGCGTTAAGCTGTCAAGGTCATCTGCGACCAACAGCTACACACACACAAAAAAAAAGACAGAGTACGAATATAATTCACCACTCTCTTACCCGTGGATGTCGTATCAAATCGGATCGGGCAATGGTGTTAGGAACCCATGAAAAAAAATTGAAATAAAAATATCGATTCGTTAATGAATTGAGAGACATGTAAGTTCTCAATTTTGTCATCGTTTTTTCGTGTAAATTGATTAAAATGTATAAAGGAATGATACTTAATCTACAACATATTCGTATTTTGTTAAATGTTCATTAGAATTTGAATAAATCAATGATTACGTTTGCATAAGCAAGACAAACTTCGCTTTAACATAAATCAGCTGATCGGCCGATGACCGTTGATGAGTCGCCTTTGTACCTACGTAACCATTGAAAATTTCGCGCAAATCTAATACCTATTTATACTGTCGAAATTTTACATGCTTACATATATCCTGTCTGTACATACCTACATAATGCATAAAATTTAAGGCATAAACTCTTAGACACACATTTTTGTAATCACTATAACTTTTACGTTATATTGTTTTTGTGTAATATACATTCTAATTATGATCTATGACTGTTGAACTACAACATACATGAACAGTTGTCTCATAACCTGATACACCCTGTGTATATAACATATGTGCAAGAGAAGTGAAACTAGAAAGAAAACCCTGTACCAACATGTCTGACCAGCGTGGTATAGTAGATCAATTTTCCTCTTACTGGAAGGAAGCTTAAGCCCAGCAGTGGCACTTTTATGAGCTGTGACGATGACGACGAATATCATACATTTTACAAGTATTAAAACCATAAAATTTTAAATCAGTTTTATATGTTCTTGAATAAATAGTATATTAAGAGCTACGTGGATCCAGCGGCCAAAGTATTTATATAGGCAATAGAGCAACAGGTTTTTTCAAGTATCCAGAGTATCAGTAACTAAACTGGAAATACAATAGATACATACCACTTAACTTGAAGGGGAATATAAACAATCGCATTAATTGTAAAATGTCGCATTGATTATAAAATGACATAAAATTTATTGTATCAACTGCCTCGTGTGGTGACGTCTTAAGAAAATAGGGTCGAAAGTCCTGTCATAAGAGTAGTAACGCTGTCTAATGGAACACCAGGGGAATAGAAGAGTAATTTTCTCCAGTGGTAAGTATTGTATTCAATAGTGAACTATAGGCTAGCAGATGGATAAATAGGATAGGATATTTGATTAATTTAGTTGGATTTTTCATTGCCATGATAAATTACTGTTACGTTATTCTAACTGCAAAACTTTGCGAGACTCTTGCTGCAATACCAAGACTCGGGTGTGCAAGACCAAGACCAAGACTCCGGTGCGCAAGACCAAAACCAAGACGAGACCAGGTGTGATGTTGCAAGACCAAGACCAAGACCGGTCCAAGTCTCGTCTTGGTCTTGCATTTGGGCAACACTAATCAGGTGTATATGGATATAATTTGTATCTGGTAATTGTACTGTAAAGTCCCACGCAACACAAAAATAATTTCCTTAGTGCCTGCAGGCACTTCCTTTAAAAAATTAATAAATTTTTCTTCTTAGATTATGAACCGGGCGCAAAACGTCAACTGTACGCGTTCCCTCGAGTCGGTCGCAGCGATTTATCGATAGTGCGCGCTGATTCTTTGCACGAGTTCGCACCGATGCCTATACGTCGTAGTGATGATTCTGCTATGTGGTTCGGTCCACGACTTGGAAGATCATTTAAGAGCGACGACGATGGTAAGAGTGTTAATTGATAACAACACAATAATTGGTGGGTCAAAATACAATTACTACCCCCTATCTGCCCTGTGAGTGTCGTAAAAAACGACTAAGGGATATAATATTCCTATATATAATATCCGTATATATTTTCCGTGTGGTGACGGAGTAAGAATACAATTCACCACTCCCTATCTTGACCGTGGATTTCGTAAAAAACGACTAAGGGATATAATATGTTATGTGCAAGAGAAAGAAAACTCAAAATGAAACCCTATACCAATTTGTCTGATCAGCATGGTATAGTAAGGTCAATTTCCCTCCTATTGTAGAGGAGGCTCGAGCCCAACAGTGGTAGCACATATATGTGCTGAAATGAAGATGAACTCTTCTACGTATCCTAGATATTTCAAAAGTTTTGGCAACATTTTTATAGCCGGCCGCCTGCCTGAAGTTAATCTTCCTTAGTTTCGTCCAACACACTGAAGCTATTAATGGGAATGTTGTTGTACGTAATTTTTGAAGTAATTTAATCTGGAATGATTAAAAGATGTATTTTCCAACAGATATTCCCAACCAGAACGAAAATAATGAACACAGTGATCCTGAACAGTTGGAGACAGTTCATGATGAACGCAGAAAAAGGCAGATCAATTAAATAAATTTTATATACCTACCACACAATTCTTCATGCCGCTGACTGACAACCGAACTAAAATAACCATTAACCAGTATGTAACCAATGTCAAGATATAATTTCATTTTTTTTTTTGTAACCCGTGTTTGAGCCCTGGTAATGTACTCCTATTTATTTAAGGATTTGGTAAAAAATAATTCAAATGCAAAAGTTATACTCAGCTTTGTATAATCTTGTGTAGTTAATATGTACTAATTATGTAAGAAAAATGTATGTAAAGTAAATTATATTTTCTAGATTTTAAATTGCCATATACGCGTAGACATTTTTGCTTTGTAACAAGGCTCTTCAAGTTCTTGTATCTCAAAACAGTGAAATATAACCGTAAAATTAAGAAATAAATAAAAATTTCTCAGTGATGTTGAATAAATTTAATGGAATTTTACGTTAATTATGTTAAGAGATTTTTTTTAAATATTAGAACGTAATCTTGCTTGACACAGTCTAAGAATGTGTACGAACTTTTAATCATAGATTAAATTTGTATTACTCTGTAGATGAGTCATAAAATGTTCGCAATTAAAAAAATAACTATATTAACTTGTTAACTGTTCTTTTATCTGTGGAATACCATGCCGGTCTAAGAACGCATGTAAATAAAGATTTCTAACGTTTACGAGATATAAATAAAATTATTTAAATAGGTTTTATCGCGTTTGTATTTAATTTTTGATTTCTCATCATTTCGAACACTTTTCAGCGTTCATGGTTACGGGCGGACTAAGATGTCTCACGTCCAACAGCCATCGTTATTACAGCGGTTTATTTACCCGCTATAGAATTAGTTACAAAATTTTTATCCACATTGTGATATAAATTTATTGCCAGTGCCAAAAAGAAAATGATGAAATATTTAGTAATTATTATATTATGATAATTTATTAACTTCAATTTAACACATCTAATATACTAGTAACTTCGAAACGACGGCGATTCAAAACTCAAATACAAATGCGATAAAATACGCGTGTAAACGTTTCAACTATGCCATTTCGAAGCCTTCTAATACTAAATTTGCAATGGTAGATGTCTTTTATTTATGAAAACATATTTGCAGATGAAAAATAATTACCACAACACATCGGAATTTTACCCACATCTATAGAAAATCAGTTTCAACTGACTTATGAATTAGGCTAGAGTGAGTGTGTACGTATGTACGTATGATATATGTACTTCATATTATCGATTTTACGGGAGACGTTTCAATTCAGAAGTGGAACCTTTCCAACTCCTGTTTTATTTCTTTTCCAATTAAATTTGTTGCAAGTCCTAAGACAATTAAAAGCGTATACCGGCACTTCTTGAAGATTAATCTCAGTGTCTTTCACAGAGACCATTGTGAATTCTGATTTACAGAAGTTATAGTGGTGAATCTGTACTCCCACTGGTGTAATTGGTCTAACGGTCTATTGCAACGGCTTTTCAAAAGACATAGGTAGCATTTTTCGCTCGCAAATAAGGTTATTTATATAACCCAGCATGTGAAATAGTAAATCTAAGTAGATTATTATCATATTTATTTGGAATTAGTAAAACGTATTAGGAATATAATATGTTGTATTTTAATATGCGACATTTTTAATTTTAAATCAAAATAAATCATATTTATTTTAATATTTTTTTAGTACTTAATTAGTTCATAGTTCCATTCATTTAATGAAATATGGTGAAAGTAAAGTTGAGAAAGTTTTTGAATAAATGAAGAGCCAAAAATAAAAAGAAATTTGAAAAAATACACGTTATTGATATCAGCTTGGATTGTGTGAAAATTTTCTTACGTCAATTTTAAATAATCAAGTTAAGAGCAGGGGAATGTTTTATAGCTAAATAATGGTTAAATATAGGGTAAAAATATTGGCATTGATAGGCAAATATTTATCAAAAACATTCTTAATATATATTATGGAAATTTTGCAAGCAACACTGTATTATTCATATTTTCCATATTTCTGAAACATTTTTAGCTTCCGTATAGGCTGTGTTATATTTTGTCTCTCAATTTATGACAATATTATCAATTGCTTTACTACTGTAAATTTGTTTCAGAATATTTTGAACGAATTTATGAAGATTACCAAGATTTTTTTGATTGCTGTAGGTACGCCTACAGCAATCTGGCAAACGAGCAAACAGCACACCTGATAATTGGGGATACTGCTACTCATGAACCTTTTACTATGCCACTGTCTAACGTGAATAAATTGAAGGGAACGTTAATGCGTGCAGTGAAGTTCGGTGATACTAAAGGCATCACTAAAACCCACTATACGCAAACATCCTTAGAAAGTTGAGCTTGCGACTCTCTCTCTCAACGAAGTGCAGTAACGAATTGCTTTGCTACCAACTCGTTTTGGTATATCAATTAAAATAGTTCATTCTTGAATGAAATAGACCTGGTTATAAATTGCGGCTGGGCTCGAATCTTCTTCACAATAGGAGGGATAGTGACTAGGGATGATCGATGAATATCATTGTTCGATGATCATCGATGTTGACAGGAAAAAAATCAATGTTTTAACATCGATGTTTTTCTATCGATCATCCCTAATAATGGCCTAACTATAATATGCTAATCAAACACGTTCGTATAGGTTTTGTTTTGAATTTTTTTACTCTTACATAGATATTATATGCGTATTATAATATGGGGGATAATATGGGATATATCCCTCAGTCCTTTACGACATTCACAGGCAAGATAGGGATTGGTGAATTATGTTCTTATTCCATCACCACACGAATAAAATTTATATAAGCCTCTTCAATGTCAAATTTTTAGATTTTTGGGTGTTATGGTTTGAAATCGAATAAATATATTATTAAAGTATTATTTAGTAAAATTGTTAGTAAATCGGTCCTATTTCACGTTAATATCTGTAATTGGACAGTTGACATGCTAATTATTAACTCGTTGAAATAAATTATTATTAATTTATAAGTATATGGTAATGAGTCAAATATTTGTAAGTTGTAAGTTTTGACAGTAAGGAATTTTTAATATGTATTGAATATTCTAATTATTATGTATTGCCAAATTTATTTCTTAGGCTGGGCGGGTTTTTGATTCAATATACCAAATAATGTACAAATCCGTGAAGTAATTTTGGCAATTTATTTTAAAACTGTTTAGATATTATAATATAATAAATTTCATTATAATATGTTGACGTTAATTTTGGTCAATTTATATCCTATCCTCTTTTATTTTTGAAGTGAAACTTCTTTGCGCGCATGAGGGTAAATTTTTTACGGATGAAACGCAATAGCGTCATGAAGGTGTGCAGCGTTTTTGTCGAAGAAGAGGGAGTGAGCGATTGAGACCGATTGAGAAAAAATGAGAAAGGGCGAATATAGCACGAAGCACAGCCATGGGGCGAGAGTAGGGAGCAAGCGAGTGAGAATGATCGAGAGATTTTTTAATTTTTTTCTTTTTTTAATACTGATAAACATGGTTTCACTTCTGACATGCGTATTTAGTACTCACGCTATTTTTTTTATATTTTTAGTTTCGTTATAATCATCTCAGCCTATATACGTCCCACTGTTGGGCTCAAGTTTCCTCCATAATGGAAGGGAAATTGACCTACTATGCCACGCTGGTCAGACGTGTTGGAATAGAGTTTTATTTCAAGTTTTCCTTCTCTTGCATAGGTGTTATATGCTTATCATATCCCTTAGTCGTCTTTTACGACATCCACGGGCAAAATAGATGGTGAATTGTATTATACTCCAGGACCATACGGAGAGTTGAGAGTTTTTTTTTTTATTTTTAGTTTCTTTTCAAGTAATTAAAGCTAATCTATATTGCTGTTATTGCGCTAAAGAGTATTTGTTTGTAAGCGCTAATTTTATTAATTAATAATCAAATATGAAAAAGCCTTATTAGATAGCCGTAGCCTTGCCGTGTGGTGATGGAGTAAGAATACAATTCCCCTGTCTTCCCAGTGGATGTTGTAAAAACCGACTAAGGGTTATAATATGCAGATAACATGGATGCAAAAGAAGGAAAATTGGAAATGAAACCAAGCAACCACGTCTGGCCAGCGTCGTAGGTCAAATTCCCTCCTACAATGAAGGAATCCTGAGCTCAGCTCTAGGTCGTAATAAGCTGAAGTGAGATAAAAGTAGACTATCATCATCCTGATTTTATCCAAATTATGAAAGCACAGATGGCGTAGTGATTACGATATCCAGCTACAGTGACAGTGTCAGGGATTCGAATCGCACGCAGGACAACACTTTTTGCGATCCACAAATTGTTGTTCTAAGTCTGAATGTAATTTGTGTCCGTTAATTATATATTTGTAAAGTCCCCCGCAATACAAGGATGATTTCTTTAGTGCAAGGTGTTGTCTGGTCTACTGGTGGTCCACTCAAATGTCTTCTTTCATGATAAATGTTCCTCTTCTCCGGTGGTCGGCCCAACAAGGAGGTGACGTGGGTACGGGTGGGTAATGGGCCCGGGCGCTGTCCTTTCATGATAAATGTTGTAGAATTATTGGCAGTAGTTTTATGAGCAGCTTAACGTCAACCCTTATTAGGAACGTAACTGTTGACTAGGCGGCATTAGATGAAGCTGGTATGGTCATGTAAATCTCTTAATAGCCTTTTACGATACCCATGAATAATGCAAGGGGTTGGTAATATTCGAAGTCACCAACAATGTTTTTTTTAAATAAAACTACTTTACGGATTTTATCGCGTTTGTATTTGATTGTTGATGGCCCGACGTTTCGAACACTTTGCAGCATTTATGGTCACGAGAGGACTGAAGTGTCTCACGTCCAACAAGTCATCGTTATTGAAAAAAAATTTTTTTTTATTTCAAAGCTGTAACAGTTCTTTTAATATTTATCTTTATTATGCTTCACACAATTGTAAGCTGTGTTTATTCATTGTCTATTCAGAGATACTGAGGCGAAAGTATTTAAATATACTTTTTTAATATTTACTTGAAATGAGATAAAGCAGGATTATAATGCCGCGAGCGGTGGTCGGCAAATTAAAAATAAAACGGTCGTATTTCTGTGAGGAATTAAAAAAAATCATAAAGGAATAATTTACACGAGAGCTTGTTAGTACATTATACACTTTTTTAACACTATAAATCCTAAAAACAGCAGCTAAGTGCGAGTCGGAGTCTATAAATAGATCTGTAAAAAGAGTAAAAAATCGCTTTTGTTCTATGGGAGCCCCTCATAAATTTTCATTTTATTTTGTTTTTAATAAGTACTTGTTGTTATAGCAGCAATAGAAATATATAATTTGTAAAAATTTTAACTGTCTAGCTATCGCGGTTTCTGAGATACAGCCTGGTGACAGACAGACGAATGGACAGGCGGACGGACAGACGGTCGGACAGACGGACGGACAGATGGACAGACAGACGGACAAACGGACGGACAGACGGACGGACAGAAAGCGAAGTCTTATTAATAGCGTTTCTTTATCTTTTGGGTATGGAATGGCTTACACCTCAGCTTCAATGCAGGACTGAAAATAGAAGAATAAATTCTATTGCATGGAACTTTCTGTGTGGTGATGGAATAAGATTACAATTCTAACTACACAGATGGCGTAGTGGTTAAGAGACCGACTTACAGTGCCAGTGACACGGGTTCGAATCCCACGCAGGACAACATTTTGTGCGATCAACAAATTGATCTGAGACTGGATGTAATTTGTGTCTTTTGATTGTACGTTTGTAAAGTTCTACCGCAATACAACGATAATTTCCTTAGTGCAGGGCGCTTATTATTAAAAAAAATATCACCACTTCTTGCCCGTGGATGTCGTAAAAGACGACTAAGCATTATAATACGCATATAAAAATTGTGCAAGAGAAGAAAAACTCGAAACAAAACTCTAACGAACCTGTTTGATCAGTATGGTGTAATTACGTCATTTTCCATTCTATTATGGAGGAGGCTCAAGCCCAAGAATGGAACGTATTTGAGCGGAGATGACGATGACAGGATTTCACAAACATACAGAAATAACACCCACACTCCTTTTAGAACAATCCCTTAACAGAAGAACCATCCAGAATCCACATTGGCAAACGCATAAAGAATTGTGCTGCACGAGGATCGAATCCGTGACCCTCATAGGATAACTACGAGAAGTATTTAGACCGTCAACTATCCAGTGTTTACTGCTTCATCACCATCATCATTTCAATTCGTATACGTCCCACTATTGGGCTCGACCCTCCTCCACAATAGGAGGGAATTCGACCTTACCATGACTATACCATGCTGGTCAGACAGGTTGGTATAGGGTTTTATTTCAAGTTTTCCTTCTCTTGCACAGATGTTATATACGTATTATATCCCTTAGTCGTCTTTTACGACACCCACGGACAAGGAGTGGTGACTTGTATTCTTACTCCGTCACCACACTGAATTTACCGACGTCCTCCCCGAGGGGGGGACGTCGGTGGATGGGAGGGTACCCCACGTAGGGGATATTCCGTCGAGCCGACCACTGATGACAAGTAACCCTGCTCCGGTGGTCGGCCCAACGACGAAGGCGACGTGCATCGTGGGTGGGTTGCGGGAGTTGCGTGCTTAAGCCCCTCTGTCGCCCCGGACGGAGTGGTGCGGAAGCGCGCCGACCGCAGCCCACCTCAAAAAAAAAAAACCACACTGAATTTACGGTGTTTAGGTACTGCTTAAGTGCAGTAAATAATATTAATATATTTTTAATTGTTTAATTTTTTTTAAAGATAACAAACACCCTGCACTAAGGTCATAATCCTTGCATTTAAGTGGACTTTACAGACAAAAATTGCATCCAGACTCAGAATAACAATTTGTAGATCGCACAAAGTAGAAGTCCTGCATAGGATTTGAACCTACGTCACTGGCATGGTAGGTCATTATTTTAACCACCACGCCATTTGCGCATTATTCATAGAAACAGCGTTATCAGCTAGATTACCAGATAAATAAATTAATAGGCCTGTCACTAATGAAATATCATATACCTTAAAAAATATAATTATCGAGTTAATTTTTGAGCAATGGTACAACTACAACACTGTCAATAGTTGTATGTCTACAGCCGCGGGCCAGTCCGTCCGAGGTAGTGCTACACTGAACAGAATATCTACGTCCGAGTAGTAGCAATTTATTACTGCACTTCGTTCGATGAGCGAGAGAGCCAGAAGCCTAACTTTCTGAGGGTTTGCGATAGGTTTTGAAAATTGGCATCACCTTTAGTATCACAGAATCTCATTGCACGCATTGACACGCCCTTCACTTTTTTCACGGTTCGTAACGGCCTAGCAAAGGTTCATGAGCGGCAGTGTCACTTACCATCAGGTATGCTGTTTGCTCTTTGGCCAGCAACAGCAATAAAAAAAAGGATTTCATCATCATCAAAGGCCATACACGTCGCACTGTTGGGCCTCCACTGGAAGGAAAATTGACCGACTCGATTTCATCGATTTAAAAGTATCTTGATCGACTTATACGATGCCCACAGGCAAGAGAGGGGTTGGTCAATTGTATTCTTACTCCGTCACCACACGGATTTAAATAATATATTTGTTTTACTTTAATAACTGAAACGAAGTCTAAATAAATTATTGAAAATGGATGTTGAAAGCTATGAAACTGGTTGCATCAAATTGAGTTTATTCATATTAAAAGCTTCGTAGCCGAGCTCGTAGCAAGAAGGTATGCTACATTATTGCAACTAATAATATTTTAAAAGGTTTTATTTAAAAATATTAAACTGTCTAGTAAAAACATTGAAAACAATTGAAAAAGAAATAAAGGTTTATTTATTACTAACGCGGCTTGTGGTTTTACCCGCGTAGTTTCCGTTCCTGTTAGAATACGGAAATAAAACATAGTATACTTATTGATGATGTAGCATTTCATTAGTGAAAATAATTTAAAAATTCATGTGGGTTTAGGCATGAAATCTTCAGTAATTAGGCCATCACCAGCAGAGAGGCAGACCGCGAAACGGCGATCGACGAAGGGACATCATCGTAAGGGGAGGGTATCCTACAAGGTATTCCGCCGAGCCGGCCGTGGAGGACAAAGAACTTGACGACCAAATGGCTAAGGAGAGATAATATGGTGGGTTATGTGACCACGCGCCACCCGTTCGTCACGGAACAGACGGCGTATGCGCTAACCATAGCCCCACTCAAAAAAGGTGTAAAAGCGTAACAAACAAATTAACTCACATTCGCATTTTTAATATTCATCATCTTAGCCCATCCCCACTGTTGGGCTCGGGCTTCCATTATAGGAGTGAAATTGACCTGTCGATATACGCTGGTAAGAAATATTAGTATAAGGTTTTGTTACGAATTTTCTTTCTCTTGAATAGATATTATGTGCATATTATATCCCTAAGTCTTCTTTTACCTTTTACCCTAAATCTTGTTTTATGGGTGACCCATAAGAGAGACGGTGGTGATTTGTATTCTTACTCCATTACCACAAGGATAAGACATTGTCATTAACCTAAATGAATTTGACTGATAGATTTATGCCGTATCACGAAGAAGGGGTGGTAGCCAAATTCGTCACGCTTTGCAGCTGAGTTAGCAATCACAATTAGTATTATGAGTATCCCAGGAGAGCACCATGACCCATTTTCCTGTTGATCCCTTAGCCGATTTTTAATTTCGCCGACGAATAAGTGATGTATTGTATTGTTAACTCGTCACGACACAGGAAACGGTCTTTTAAAACATTAAGTAAATAGAAGAGTTTGGTTCATTACGATTTGAACATTTTTCTAAATGTCAAGTGATTTCTTGTTTGGCTCCTGATTTATTCAAGGATTAATCAAAGAAGTCGTCCCCGGGTATTGATATTGCAGATAAAAGAATCGTATTTAAAAATTAGCCATTACGAATCAATGCTGTCACTATTTAAGGAACATTTTTGAATGCATGCTACAATCAATTAAACAGAAGCACTTTTTAAATTTTAATAATTTTATTATGGTTTTGAACTTGTATCTTTTTTTTTTTTAAGATAATCTACACTAAATTCAAATCATTTATTATGCGTAGTAAAATTAAATTAAATTATCCAAAAAAATAAACTACCATCGGATTGGAACGAGATCGCTACTGAGAAGATCCGGCAAGGAACCGCTGAGCTTGAGCTGAACCGCCCGTTGAGGATTGTCTATTATTTTTAATTACTTTTTTTCTTCTTACTAGATATAAAATTGTGTACTACATGTTTTGTAAGAACTAGCTCCAGTGCGATGACCTTCGAACCACAAGATACCTAATATAATTCATGATTATGGTTGGACCAGGTCCCACAAGCCGCACCCGATCACGAGTTAACTACTAGAGCAGCTATCACTCCCCTCAACCATTATGGAAAGAAGGGAGAGACCCGCTCCACGCAGCTACCGCAAGTAGATCCTTCAGTGAGCATACCAACACCATATAACGGTAAAAAAATAAAATTTCCTTAGGTAAAACCTTTGCATAGGAGGGAAGTGGAATCATTCCAACTCCACCGCTTTTTTTCTTTTCTAATGAAATTTGTTGCGGGTTCCGATGCAATTAAAAGCGTTGCCCGGGACTTCCTGAGGGTCAAACCTTGGTGTCTTATACGGAGACGATTTTGGATCCTGGCTTATAGGAGTTAGAGTAGTGTGAATGTGTGGTGGGATTAGTCCCATATATATATATATATATATATATATATATATATATATATATATACATATATATATATATATATATCTATATATAATCAAAGAGGACTACATACCTATTTACATCATAAAATAACCAATTGTAGTTATTTACCATCTCTATTTACAATGTTCAATATCTGTAGTTCAACGATATAGAGCTCCAGTACTAGCGATTATATATATATATATATATATATTCAGGATCTCGGCAACGGCTCCAACGATTTTCATGAAATTTAGCATACTAGAGGTTTCGGGGGCAAAAATCGATTTAGCTAGGTTTTATTTATAGAAAATGTGGTTTTGTCGGTGTTCTTAGGTAATCAATACAATAACATCGAATATTAATAGAATGAGAATTCAAATTTCGCCATCGCCATATAAATATATATCTAAATTAGTTCGGCAAAAATACAAAAAAAAAAAATAGATCAACCAGATATTAATATGTTAATACACTTGATTTTTCGTATGGTGACGGAGTAATAATACAATTCACCACCCCTCTTGCACGTGGGTGGCGTAAAAGACGACTAAGGGAGTAAATATGCATATAACATCTATACCTAGTGAAGGAAAACTCGAAACAAAACCCTATAGCGACACGCTTGACCAGTGTAGTACGTCAATTTCCCTTCTATTATGGAGGAGACTTGAGCTCAAAAGTGGAAGAAATATAAGTTGAAATGATACATGATAATTCCCGAGCGGATTGGTCACGTGTTAAAAGCACAGTATTTCATGCGTTCATAAGTACGTACAAGCTCTGGAGTGAACTACCTGCTGTTGTTACTGAAAACGAGGTTTAAGAAGACTATTTTCTTCACAGTAGGCAATGGCTTAGCTGTAACCCTGTTATTGCGAAGGTCCATGTGCGGCAGGATCACTTACCATCAGATGTGCTGCTTGTTCGCTTGTCACCATAAGCAATTTAAAAAAATCCTCATTCCTTATTTTGCAATGGCAAGCCTAAGATATAACTTAGATATTATCAGGTATGGGCAGTATGAGGAACCTTGGAACAGTCTACAAACAACCAGTCAATTTTGGCACCTATGGGACTATTCTTTCTTGAACGGCCTGTTCAAGAAAGAATAGTATACAACAGAGGAAGCCGATAGGCTAACTCTGTTGTATGGATGTTGGGATGGATTCTAACGGATGCGATTCCAGCACTGGAGAATCTTTACTTACGAACCAAAAATTATTATTCTGAATCTAGTTGTAATTTTGTGTTCATTCGTTATCATTTCAGCATATATGTCCTATTACTGGGCTCAAGACTCTTGTACACTAGGACACAAGTAAGTGTTGACCCCAGAACCAAACCGCCAGAACTACTCACGTCATGGGGCCGGCAGTATATAATAAGCTGCCGAGCACAATTACCATAGCTCCTAGTCTTCATATTTTTAAAACACGTCTTAGGCGTTGGCTGGTCGAGCAAACCTTTAATAACTATGACGAATTCTTGAAAATGAACTGATAATAATAAATGACTATGTAAATAATGTAATAAGTATAATTTAATCATAATAATGGAATAGTATTAATTTAATAATAATAATGTAATATAACAAATTGACATGTAAATTGTTTTTACGAAATAAATGAGTGAGAGTGTGATGGGGTAAGGATAATATTTTCTACCTCCTCTCCTGTGCGTGGCTGTCGTAAAAGACACATATGATATCTATCCAAGAGAAGGAAAATTCGAAATAAAGCTCTATATGAACATGTCTGACTAACATGGGTAGGTCAATTTCCTTCCCATTGGGGTGGAGGCTTGAGCCCAGCAGTGGGATATTATGAGCTGAGGCAACGACAACAAACTAGCTGTTTAGAGCATACGCGTGCTTTTTGTCTTCCATCGCGATCGTGTGTCGTGATATAGTGTGAGAATTTCATTACTCCGCCTAGTTACGCCTCAAGCCTAGCAGTGGAGTGAGGCTACCCGAAAGGGTATTCCGTCGGGCCGACCACTGACGACAAGTCAACCTGCTCCGGTGGTCGGCCCAACGACGAAGGCGACGTGGGTACAGGTGGGTTATGGGCCCGCGCGCCGTCCTTTCGTCGCCCCAGACGAAATGGACCGCGTGTGCGCTTACCATAGCCAACCCATAAAAAAAAGCTTAGCAGTGGTACGTATAGGAGCTGAAATGATAAAAAAAACAGTTATCTATTATAAAAAATACTTTATAATCAGCTATCGTTCAAACTGAGACCATACCTAGCGTTTTACTAAAGTAAAGTACAAATACAGATCGTGTGCAACTCACACCTACAGGGCTTTCATATTGCTCCCTAATCCATAGGCATTATAATCTGTGGATTAATTCATCCCATTCCTGTCTACAGTCGACGTGATCACAAACAGATATTCATTATTTCTAGTCTATATTTTTGTTTAGTACTGTATGTTTTACTGCTCTTCTTAATATGATAACGGGATCTACCTATATTGATACATAAAAAAAAGTGAGCCGTCGCTCAGGACGCCTGACAGATGTGAAACATCGAAACTATTTTATACGAGTAGAGACACGGTATCGAATATAAAGTATCGATACTGAACTCATGAATAGTATCGAAAGATAAGTAACGTACTGTTTAAAGTATCGAGTACTTTTATTTACTTTATCTTTAGGTATCGAGTACTTTTCTTTCGATACCGATACTTTTGTATTCGATATTTTAGCCAATAAGTACTTTTTGGTAGGTATCGTATCGAATAAATTATCCGTTTTAAAATTGACTTTACGACTCATATTTATGGTAACGTCATTTAGTACAAACGAAATGAACCTTCTAAAACGTAGCTTGAAATAATTTGCGATTTATAAACCAGAAATAGCGACATCTATCGAGCAAACGACCAACTCTAAGCTACAATATATTTTACTCTAATCCTGTAATGATAATAAGACAAGCTGTTTAAAGTGAGTCAAAATCCAATTCTTAAGGAGTTGGTGACATACAAACAAATAAATACACAGCTGAAACTAATAAAAGCCTATAAAAAATGAAATGCTTTCATCCGTTCACAGACATTCTTTCAGCACGAAGAGTGTGATTTAGGAAACAGAAATGGCGGCATTTATCGAGCTAACGACCAACTCTCAGCTTCAATATATTTAATAAAGAAATTTTTAATCCTGTAATGATAATAAGACAAGCTATCTAAATAATTTTAACGTCATTGGTCCTCCTTAAATTTTCAACTTTTAAATGAAATTTGACTGTTTAAAGTGATTCAAAATCCAATTCCTATGAAGTCGGTAATATACAAAGAAATAAATATATATACACCTGAAACTAATAAAAGCCTATAAAAAACGGTTCTCCAGTTTTCGTAGCTGAAAGTAAACTAAATACCATACCTACTGGTATATTTATATTACTAAGTTAGAGAATTTTACATTAATTTATAAAACAAGTATTTATGCATAAAAGAACATTAGATTACGACAGGAACTAATACGATAAAACTAAAGCATAAAATATTAATGAAATATCGCGATTTTTTTCCAAAAAATTATGAGTTTTATTCAATAAACATTTATTTTCATTAATATACATTATAAGTAACAATTTACTTTGAGTTCACTAGATGGCATTGTACAAAATTTTAAATCGCACTATGGTTTCGTTATAAAAATGTAGGTATATGCATCCAAATATTTATTAAATCATAAAAGTCCGACTTTACACCACCTGCATACGGCCTATCATGACCTATGCCAGCGTGGTGTTCGCGCATGTTAAGCCACACAGGATCCACAGGCTACAGACACTACAAAATCGTTTCATGCGCCGAGCTACGGGAGCACCGTGGTTCATACGAAACGTCGATCTCCACATCGACCTCGAACTGCCGACCATCAAGCAGTTTATGAAACGGTGCTCTCAGAGCTACTTTGACTCTGCCATGACACACCCCAACCAACTAGTGGTTGGGGCGGCTTCCTATAGACCCTCCAAAATCTCCTCCATCCGACGTCCTCGTCACGTCCTCGACGAAGAGGACGACAATATCACACTCGCTCAACAAAGAGCCTACACGGCCCGCGAGGCCTTAACAAATAAATATCCGCGGTTCCGCCCTCGCCGTCGAGGTGCGAAACCGCGCCGCGCAAAAATCACTACTAAAAACGTGGGCACGCCCACTTTGCCTCCAGCGACGCCCCAAGCCGAGGTCCGTTCCCCACAGGGGGAGCCCTTGGGCGATGTCGCTTAGCATACTTTTCACCGGGTTGAGAGCCCTCAGCGCTCACCCATAGTCCGCGTAAAGCTGTCAAGGCCATCTGCGGCCAACAGCTGTACACACAAAAAATAAAAAAATAAAAAAAAAATTAAATCATAAACGTGGGAGTGCCCTTTGCGGGTTGAGAGCCCTCAGCGCTCACCCACCAGTCCGGGTAAAGTTGTCACAGCCATCTGAGGCTAACAACAAAGTCACACAAAAAAACAAAAATGGGAGTGCCCACTTTGCCAGCGACCGCCCGAGCCGAGGTCCGTACCCCACAGGGGGTGCCCTCGGGATGGGTCGCTTAACTTTAAGCGGGTTGAGAGCCCTCAGCGCTCACCCACCAGTCCGGGTAAAGTTGTCACAGCCATCTGAGGCTAACAACTAAGTCACACAAAAAAAAAAATTTTACATGTAATTATTAGAGGTATATTTATTTAATATGTAATTATTATTGCTTTGCTCGTGGGTGTCGTAAAAGACGACTAAGAGCCCTAGATTGACCCGGACCAACTCCATCTGGTACCATTTGGGTCAACGATTACATTCCCAAGGAGGGTTGACGTCAGGCAGGCGGCCGGTCATAAAAGTCATTGCCGAATAGACATGCGCAAACCATGTCCTGGAGCGGATTGAACATGGAACGATTCACTTCTCTATCGGAACTATGTCCGGGAATCATGTTCGCGGAACTATCTAGTTCCACAGGTTCAGATCAAATTACATCAAATGTTTGACTTTTATGGAACTATTTAATTATGTCTAGGAACGGTTAAATTATGTCCAGGAATTGTTTAATTATGTCCACTGATTGTATAAGCAGTGTCAGTGGAGATAATTAAATAGTTCCAAACTCTTCTTCGATTTAATTGAAATAAAAAATCTAACAATAAGTAGGCATTATACATTCTTAAAACTAAAACCGTCATCAAATTATACTGTACATATAAAAAGTTCACATAAATTAAAATTCAAAATAATGAAAATTAACGAAACATTTATTTAAACGAAAGGGAGCCCTTATCGGAAGTCAAGGTCATTAGCGAGCGAGAAACTAAAATTAAATATGAATAAATCAATTGTCGTCTTTAACGCAAAGTGTAATATTCGCATTGTGTATCATAATTGCATAACATAAAAAGTATCATAACATTCCAACTATACTCGTCCTTGGTCGGTTCGTGATAACTCGGACGGAGTCGGTCGGCTCCGTAGTCGGTTCGTAACATGTTCGACAATTCGTTCCGGCGCACATGACAGTTCCGCGGACATGTGGAACTGTTTAATTTCACACCGCGGATTGGACCGACATAGTTCCGACGGTGGACATAGTTCCTGGAACTATTACGATCCGGAACTACACACCTCTATTGCCGAAACTTATTGCAATATGTCAAAACAGATGACATATTGCGTCGACCCCAAGTAATTGGGATAAGAGCAAGATGATGATGATGATGTAATTATTAGGGGACCGCGAGGCGTAGCGTTAAACGCCACGCGACGATCACGGTCACCCTCGCCTATAGATGTTTCACATCAAAAAAACAGCTAAGTGCGAGGCGGAGACGCGCACGTAGGGTTCCGCACCATTATCTATAAAAATCGGGATTGTTGTATGGGAGCCCCTTAAAGATTTATTTTGTTTTGTTTTTAGTATTTGTTGTCATAGCGGCAACAAAAATACATAATTTGTAAAAATTTCAACTGTTTTATTATCGCGGTTCTTAAGATACAGCCTGGTGGCATGGACAGCGAAGTCGTAATAATAAGCGCCCGTTGTTACCCTCTAAAAAGGTACTATTTGGTGGTGGCATTATATACCTTAGCCGTCTTTTATTAACAGCCACGTGTGGAATAGAGGTAATGAATTATATTTCTACTCAGTCACCATAAGGCAAACCAAAACTTATAAATATCGAAATAACTACAACAAGCAATTTGTGTCCATTCTTACTTCTTACTAATCTTACTAATATTACAAACGCGAAAGTTTCTAACGATGTGAAGATGTTTGTTGCTCTTTCACGCAAAAACTATTGAACGGATTTTGATGAAACTTCACAATAATATAGCTTACATATCAGAATAACACATAGGCTATAATTTAACCCGATATTCCCACGGGAAGGGGAACTGCGGGTGAAACCACAGGGCGCTGCTAGTTAATTATATTTTTATAAAGTCCCACGCTATACAAGAATATTTTCCTTAATACGTCCCATAATTTAAAAAAAAAAACATTAATTCAAAAGAAAATGTATCTATTATTATTTATCAAACAAATTTTTCATTTGATCACAATAGCAAAGCAGGCCATGTTTGTATTATATTTTATTAAACGTAATAACGGAACGGAATTGGTCAAAAAAGTTTTTTAACGATACATTTGTCAGATAATTAGTAAGCAACAAATGTTTTGCGAACGAATAAACCGTTACTATACCTACTCTTGACTTAAAACCATATTTATTGTAAACCAATTCTAAATATTCCGCGTGGTGACGGAATAAGAATGCCATTCACCACCCCCTTCTTACCAATGGGGGTCATAAAAGTCGATTAAGGAAACAATATGCACATAACATCTAGCAAGAGAAGGAAAACTCGAAATAAAACTCTTTGCCGTCCCGTCTTATTAGCGTGGTATCATCATCACCATCGCAGCCCACATACGTCCCACTGTTGGGCTCGGGCCTCCTCCACAATGGGAGGAAATTTGACCTACTACACCTTGCTGGTCAGACATGTTGGTAGAGGGTTTCATTTCGAGTTTTCCTTCTCTTGCACAGATATTATGTGCATATTATATTCCTTAGTAGGTAGGTATACATGTGCGGCAGTATCACTTACCAATAGGTGTCCTGCTTGCTCGTCTGTAGTCAATTAAAAAAAATAAGACATTAATTAAATTATTTCACATATTTTGCTTTCTATAATATGTCATCATCATTTCAGCCTATCGCCGTCCACTGCTGGACGTAGGCCTCCCTCATGTTACCCCACAAAGTGCGGTCCTATGCCACCTGCATCCAACGACGCCCAGCAATTTTCATCAAGTCGTCGGTCCACCTGGTGGGGGGCGTCCTACACTGCGTCGTCTGATACGTGGTCGCCACTCGAGAACCTTTTTTCCCCAGCGGTTGTCGGTTCGTCGAGCGATGTGGCCTACCTATTGCCACTTCAGCGTGCTAATTCTTCGTGCTATGTCGGTTACATCCATTCTTCTGCGGATTTCCGTATTCCGGATTCTATCTCGCAGAGAAATCCCGAGCATGGCCCGCTCCATAGCACGCTGAGTAACTTTGAGCCTTGTTATGAGGCCTACATTTAGGGACCACGTTTCCGTGCAATAATATATCCGGTAGCTATGTGGGGCGGGTCACTCCCTTCCCTCCAATATGGTTGAGGGGAGTGATGGCTGCTCCAGTAGTTAACTCGTGATCGGGTGCTGCTTGTGGGATCTGGTCCAACCATGGTTTCCTTTCCTTTTTTATTTGAACTAAATTTTAAAAAAATAGTTATATCTTATCTCGAAGGGCATCATACTGGAGCTAAGACTATATGTTGTATACGTAATTGTATTCAAAAGATGGTAAAAAAATGACAGCCCGCTGAGTTTCTTGCCGGATGTTCTCAGCTTGTGGCCGCGTTTCGATCCGGTGGTATATATTGTATTGTATTCAAACGATGTATAAATTTGACAATATGTAAGTGCCCTCAAGGGGCCTATGCAGAATAAATGATTTGATTTGATTGATTTGATTTAATATGTATGCTATAATATGTACCTATGCATATTTCATTTGTGAACTAATGAGCAGTTTCGTTGGTTTTCAAGAGCTTAAAGAAAGAAACTAACGACGCATAATAAGGCAGACAATTGTTTGTGTCGTTAAATCGTAAAAGTGTAGGTACTGTTGTGGCTTAATTGACCGAATAATTGGGACAGATTTTTAATAGATATAAGTGCGAAAAAAAAAATTAAAAATAAATTAAAATATTCAGTTGCATTTCATCATGACCATCGCAGCTCACATACGTCCCACTGTTGGGCTCGGCCCTCTTCCACAATGAGAGGGAATTTGACTTACTATACCATGCTGGTCATATATGTTGGTATAGGGTTTCATTTCGAGTTTTTCTTCTGTTGCACAGATGTTATGTGCATATTATATCCCTTAGTCGTCTCTTACGACATCCACGGGCAAGATAGGGAGGGGTGAATTGTATTCTTACTCCGTCTATACATTTACATTGTATAAAACATGTGAAATCACTAAAACAAAATTTGCACAGTAAATTTATATTTCCATCCAACGACTAAACCCGCTTTAACCAATAGCTTACATTGTTTATCGGGCAATACAAATAACTTATCGATACAAATATAAACAAGCAGCTAACGCTACAAATAATATTGTAACGGTATTAGAGTCAACATTGTCAGCGCTATTGCAGTGATCGGTGAAACATTGACAGACAGTTTCTGTATAGTCATGACTGCCGGCATGGTAGCAAGGCTTTTCATCGGCGACCCAACCGCAGCTTCGTGTTATTCGGAGTTCAGGACTGCGATGAGGACGATAAACTGAAAGATATGGTATATCGTTAAAAAGTATAATGGGAAACCTATAATAATAACTGCCACCCCCTTGCTTTCTAATAAGCATGGTGGTTATGGCATAATTCTTTCTATGGTAAGTTTATTTACAATATTTGGTAACAATCACATATATGGATGGATTGCCAAATGATTTTTACCTATAAATGCGTATATGGATTCCTGTTAATAATTTTAAAAGGAAAATCACATTTACGAATACATTCTTGTATCACAAATCACTATACAAGCATATATAATTCATCTCATCTCATATATATCCCACTGCTGGGCTCAAGCCTCTCTTCTCCTCCCTCTCTTCAATGGAAAGAAAATTGTCTTACTGTACTATTGTCCTACACCAGAGGGTAAGACCAGTTGTATAGGGTTTGATTTCAAGTTATCATCTTTTTGCACATATATTAGCTGCATATTATATCCCATAGTAAAATTTTACGACAGCTACAGGCAAGGAATGTGGTGGTGACCTCTATTCTTACTTCGTCACCACACGGACACACCACTGCCTTTAATTAACACGGACACCATACTACTATTAATTAGCTGTCACAAATAAATTCCAATCAAACTCTTTCCCTTACGCCCTTTCTATCCATGATTCACGTAATTTATCCATCTTTTCTTCAGTATCACCTTACTCCTAAAGCCTTAACCCTTAGCCTCTATTCATACTTTTTTTATCACTTATGATGGAACACGGGCAAGCAGCACGGCTTATGAGATACGCGCCCACGGCCTTTGCAATACTGGGAGCACAGCCAGACCACTACCTACCCAAAGACATAGTGATCGAGAAATACAGCAGTAGGTAGTTCATTCCAGGTCTTACATAGAAAAATGATCGCTGAAAACGTACAGTTTTAGACCAAATTTTTTTCAAGTGAAATGGATGAACCCTGCTAAGGGGTCGAGTGGTACGGTGATGTAAAGGTAACGATGGTACCAGTAAAACAATTCCTCAGGGTACTCCCCATCAAAGAGCTGATAGAGTATACAGCGTAATTAAGTCTCTCTGGTGCTCCAGGGTCTCCAGTCTACCCGTGAGACTAGAATTATAAACGATTGGAACAGCTCATGTTTGCAGAGAGTCAAGAGGGTTTAGCTGGTATTTAAATTAATTTAGATTAGATTTAGCTGCCCAGAGATGTAAACAGTATAACTACGTGAGGATGAGCTTGTATTCTATGCAGCATAAGAAGCTGGCTTCCAAATTGAACTTTGCTCGATAATATGATGCTGAGAATTCCAATACTCTCGGCAATTTGGAATTAATTAAAGGAACTGAAGCACCATGATAAATGAATCCCCCTCTATAATGAATGCGCAAACTTGTATCTTTATGGAATCCGCTCACTCCATATCGAAACCCGCGCTAGAGAACGCTCGGCTTCAGACGCAAGTTTTCCTTTCCCCTTTCCTTTCCCCTAATAAATGCCAAGATATCCTGATGTCAAGTGTATCGCTCATTATGCGTGCTGTCATCCACAGAGTAAGGCATATTTTTAATGGGGAGCATATCGTTAATTTGGAAGGTAAACAACGTCGGAGAGAGCAATCCAGAAATCTGGTGGACCCAATTACAGAGGCCGAGACGATTCCATAAGACGATAGCTTCTATAGAAGAGCCCTGTACCAGACTCTACCAAACGTCTGCAATATCAAGGCTGAATTCTAGCGCCTCACCCTTACGCTCCAAGGCCTCTACCAAACGATGTGTACAATTATATAATAATCCGACTCGCATACCTCAATCTTATCTTTATATTAAGAGCTCGCGTCTTACCCGCCCAAGGTGCAACAATCCGTATCCATTACTCGCAGATACCGGATGCTACAGCTACGTATCGCCTACGGGCATTCCTATTTTAGCATCATGGTAATATCATGGTATTTTGACATTAGTTTTATGATCAGCCGCCTGGCTGACACTAACCCTTTATAAGAGTGTAGTGTAGTGCTGACTAAACAGCATCAGATGAAGTTGGTAAAGATCCATATAGAGCCCTGAGTCGTCTTTTGCAACATCCGTAAGCAAAGGAAGGGTTAGTGGTTTTCATAGCCATCAGCACACAGCAAACCACTACGCCACATGTACAATCAAATGAAAAGTAATAATAAGTCCATAAAAATGGTATTTGCTCTTTATTCTGTCTTTTCTATTTGGATCATCCGCATCCTTCATGATGGGATGGACATTGACTTACTAGAGTAAGATGATACAGTTTTAAGATCTCGGTCTCTGATGTTGTTATCGCATATCTCTTAGTTTTGTTTTACGCCATGGGGAAAAAACAGTGAGTTGAGAGAGAGACTATTTATCATATGGCATTTGAATGGGTTTCTCTACAAAAACAAAAAATAATTTCATGTCTCTGCGAGATTGTTTTTCTAAAATGGTCAAAATATATAATACTCACTTGTTTGAACAATTTTTCTGCAGAAAAAGTTGATGGGTTTTACCATGGGTACTGATACTTCACAGTTGATGAGAGGTATTAGTCGTACACGCGTCTCTGGCTCTAATTCCAATGGATTGAGACACGCTGAATTGTTTGCGCTGTTGCAGTCATAGCAATAAATAGCTGCAGCTGAAAGAAACATTAAATTAAGATTAATTAGTAAAACTACCATATTTTCATTCAGCATCATCATCATTTCGGCTCATATATGTCCCACTGCTGGGCTCGAGCCTCCACAATGGGAGAGAAATAGACCTTACTATATCATGCTAGTCATACAAGTTAGTATAGGGTTTTGTTTCGAGTTTTCCATTTCTTGCATGAATGTTATGCGTATATCATATTACTAATCGCCTTTTATGGCACTCATGAACGGTAAAGGGGTTGGTGAATTGTATTCTCACTCCGTCACCACACAAAGAGTTATTAGTTCTTTAAATAAATACTAAGAAAAATATTACCAACAATAATTACTTACATTTATTTACCAAAGATAATATTAATACGATTGAAACATACGCTTTGAAGTGACTCATCTTGATATCTGGAAATGCACAAAATTAATAAATATATCTCATCATCATCTCAGCTCATATAAGCCTCACAGATGGGCTCGAATCTACCTCATAATAGATTATATTAGCTCGTTGGTCTATCAGCTTATCAAAGTTTACTGTTGATTATAGCCCTCTCCAAGGAATCATTATCATCTCGGCGTTATATATATCCCTTTGCTGGGCTTAAGTCTCCTCCACAATAGGAAGAAAATTGTCCTACAATACCATACTGGACAGACGTATTAGTATAGGATTTCATTTCGACTTTTCGATCTCTTACATAGATATTATATGCATATTATATCCTTCGATCGTCTCTTAAGATTGTTAAGATGAATTATATTCTTTCTTCGTCACCATATGGAATTCAAGGAGGATAATAGTACAGCCTCTACACTTGCCTAGGACCAAGGCTGCATGCCAAGCCATACTGCTTTGTATCTGTAATATGACCATACAGTGTCATAGGACATTAAATGGAATTGGCACAGTTTAATGTAGTGGTCTTAGTCAGATTTTACGTCATTCAGGAGTATTGTTTTCATATTCACAACAAATCAAATGGTGACAGAGTAATATCAGAATTTACCACGCCTTGGGTGTCGTAAAAGACGACTAAGGGATAAAATGCAGATAACATGTATGCAAGAGAAGGACGTTTTCCGTGTGGTGACGGAGTAAGAATACAATTCACCACCCCCTATCTTACCCGTGGGTGATCGTACGAGACGACTAAGGGATATAAAACGCATATAACATCTATTCGAGAGAAGGAAAACTCGAAATAAAACCCTATACCAACACGTTTGACCAGCGTGGTATAGTAGGTCAATTACCCTTCCATTATGGAGGAGGCCCGAGCCCAACAGTGGGACGTATATGGGCTGAGATGATGATGATGAGATGAAGAGAAGGAACACTCGAAACAAAACCCTATACCAACCTGTCTGACCAGCGTGATGTAGTAGGTCAATTGCCTTCCTATTGCGAAGGAGGCTCGAGCCCAACAGTGGGACGTATGGGAGCTGTCATAATGATGATTTACAACAAACATTTGGCGTTAAATAAAATTAAAAAATATATATAAAATTTAAAAACATTAAAGCTTCCATTAACAAAATGGCTGTGTAACATCCGTTGAATAGATTAACGCAAGGAGTTCAAAAGGTATTTAAAATATTTTTGTATTTGCTTTTAACCAATTTTTATAGAAGCTATTTACTGTTTAAACTTTTATTGTTAACTGCTATTCATTGTTCCTTATTCTTTCAGATCGTATTTTAATATGGTTTAAATAGCTGTAATATTTTAATCTTTTTAACCATTAGTCTTTTAAATCCTGCTGTTGTATATGTAAACTTAAATGTGCCACACTGTGAACAGTCGTCTGTTTATAGCCGCGGGTAGAGACACGATATCGAACAGAAAGTATCGATAATGTACTCATGAGTAGTATCGAAGAAAAAGTATCGTACTCAATAAAGTAACGAAACAAAAGTATCGATACTTCAAAGTATCGAGTACTGAGTACTTTTCCTAGAATCAATGCCATGATGAACTTTTGCTTTTTTTTTTAGAAAATTTACCATCTCTGAATATTTCGAGCCACGTTTTAGGAGGTTCATTACGTGTTTGAACTAGATGGCGTTACCATAAATGAGTCATAAGGTCAAGTTTAACATAAAAAATGTCTACAATTTATTCGATACGATACCTGCCACAAAGTACTCATTGAGTAAAAGTATTGAATCCAAAGTATCGAGTACAAAAGTATCGGTATCGAAAGAAAAGTACTCAATAACTAAAAGTATCGATACTTTTTTCGTGTCCCTAGCCGCGGGCCGGTTCATCCGGGGTAGAACCACCCTGAGCGGAAAATCAACGGCTGAGTAATAACAATTTGTAACAGCACTTAATTCGGTGAACGACAGTACTGGCAGCGCAACTTTCTGAGTGTTCCCTTGTGGTGTGTTTTATTGATGTCTTTAGTAGAAATGAACCTCATTAAACGCATTCACATGCCCTTTACTTACTTCGCGGTAGGCAGCGATCTAGCAAAATCCATAAGCGACCATAACACTTACCACCAGGTGTGCTGTTTTCTCATTTGCCACGAACAGCAATTAAAATTTTATTTCGAAAATGACGGATGAAAACTTAGTACTTATAGGTTTCCAAATTCTGATGTTCATATTGCAATTTGAGGATTTCCTTAGATTCAGAGAGGCAGACTGCTTCTGATAGTCCAGTATAGATGGATATCCATCCACGTCCACTGTTAGACATAGGCTTCCCCACGAGAATGCCACTCGGAACAGTCCTATGCCACTTATATTCAACGTTTCCCTGCGACTTTCAAGATGTCGTCAGTTCACGTGGTAGGGGTTGTCCTACGCTGCGTGGTCTGATTCGTGGTCACCACTCGAAAGCCTTTCTTCCCCAACGATTGTCGGTTCGACGCGCGATGTGGTCTGCCCATTGCCATTTCAACATGCTAATTCTACGGTCTTTACAAATAAATAAATAATCGCTCACCAAAATAATGTGTCACGTTTTACTTTTAATTTATATACACTAAAGGTCACTACACGCTAAATCGTCCACACTGTTAAAGTTTATGATAATAACTGAACTACTAGGTACAATACAAATGTACTCAAAGTATTGCGTAATACCTATACTGTCCTTATATATGAGAATAACTCGTCTTGATACTTTCTAATATTAAAAATACAGTTTTTCGTGTGGTGATGGAATAAGAATACAATTCACCACTTCCTGTCTTGCTCGTGGATGTCATAAATTGTTCAGAGGGTGCCACTACCAGTTGATTGTCCGTTAACTGATTAGTGTCGCTACGGGCACGCGGTCCCCTACTGCTCCAGCTGCTCCTGTCATTTTCCTATCCTATATTTAATGGCAGTAGTGTCCCCAAACCCAGTTCCCACCATATACATCCGTCATATCCCCATCCCTTTCCTATCAACGAAAATTCCTGAGGAGGGTTGACGTCAGGCAGGCGGCCGGTCATAAAACATATAGCCGAAACTGTAGACAACATGGACTTAAGTGCATGTTGTGCCGACCCCACTTAGCGTGGGATGAGGGCAGGCAAATGAATGATGATAACATCTATGCAAGAGAAGAAAAATTCAAATTAAACTTTATACCAACCTATATGACCAACATGATATTGTAAAGTCATTTTCCCTCCTAATCCTACCTAATCACTGGTAACGACTATGATATACAAAGACTAAAGACGTGAAGAATATTGTAACTCATCACTGGTACAGTAGCTCGTAATTGTGGTTTACTACTATTACAAGAGAAAAAGAATTACATGCATTTATGCACCATCCAAACCTGCCTATAGAAATTTACACTTTAAAATTAAATAAACTTATTAAAAATAAATTAAGCTAAGCGATTTTATCAAAAATAATTGTGTGATTAATGCACTAAGAGCGAATAAATGAATAGGTAGATCTTAGGTAGCAGCCAAGGACTGAGTAAGGATACAATTCACCTCTCACTGACGGCGTAAGAATACAATTCACCACTCCATATTTTTCCCGTGGATGTCGTAGAAGACGACTAAGGGATATGCATATTATGCATATCCCTTAGTGTATGCAAGAGAAGAGAAACTCAAAACAGAAGCCTATGCTAACACGACTGACCAATGCGCTATAGTAGGTCAATTTCCCTCTCATTGTGGAGGAGGCCCGAGCCCCACAGTGGCACGTATGTGGGCTATGATGATGATGATGAGTTAGCAGCCAACACACTACACTACACAAAAAGAACGGCTTTTTTTTTGGGGTGGGCTGCGGTCGGCGTGCTCCTCGCACCACTCCGTCCGGGGCAACAGAGGGGCGTAAGCACGCAACACCCGCAACCCACCCGAAAACCACGTCGCCTTCGTCGTTGGTCCGAAAAAAAAAAAGAATGGCTGAGAAGAACTAGTTCGAAAAAGTAAACGGTCGCTCAGGACGCCTGGTAGATGTGAAATATCAAAATTATTTTGTACAAGTAGATATATATGCATAAAATAACAGATTACAACTGGAGCTGATATGATTTTTTTTAAATGATGATTTTTGTTCAAAAACATTTATTCTCATTAAGTACAAGAATTAAAAATTCAAAACTATTTTAAATTGTGATAAGTCAATTCTTTTAATTATTGATTTTTGTAATAATATAATAGTTATATTCGATGCCTCTGACAGTATTACTGTGACAATTGGTTGGAGCTATACTTATATATAGCGTGGCGACGCCACGCCTCGGTCAGCAACGCCACGCCAACGATCAGGTTTACCCTCGTCTTTAGATGTTTGACATCAATAAAAAGATATACTTGTGTATTATTGATATAAAGTCATGTTATTTGGTGAATGTAGAACATTAAACTCGATTATCAATATTCTTGACCTCTGACGTACGTATCTAAACCACTAAGATATTTGTATATTGTTATCAACCTACAAAACAAATTCGTTCCTAACTATTGTACTTCTTTACTACTTCTATTTGATGATGATAAAATGGTATCAATCAAGATAATGGTTAATGTTAATAATTCTCGTTCTTCTTATGGTGATGGCATAAGAATACAATTGTCGACACCCCAATTTTTACGATGCCCATGGGAGTCGACAAGCTTCTAAGGTAAGTTGACATCGGCTGTTCGTGGAATTACATCAAAAATAGTGGCAAAAAACTCGCTAAGTGCGAGTCGGAATCGCCCACGTAGGGTTCCGTACCATTATCTATAAAAATCGCTTTTATTGTATGGGAGTCCCTCTTAAATATTTATTTTGTTTTTTTTTTTAGTATTTGTTGTTATAGCGGCAACAGAAATACATAATTTGTATAAATTTCAACTGTCTAAATATCGAGGTTCTTGAGATACAGCCTAGTTACAGACAGACAGACGGACAGACAGCGAAATTTTAGTAATAGAGTCCCGTTTTTACCATTTGGATACGGAACCCTAAAAATTTATGCCTCTAAATAAATTGGAATAACTATGGTATGCTACAAGTAAACTATGATGTAATAAGTGAAAACTCTTTAACTCTTTCACGGGGAGAGCTCCGAGAAACTGTTTGACTTGGTACCACCGTCACCATTCTACCAACGTACCACTCGACATCGTAGCAGGGTTCATCATTTCACCTGGAAACGTTTTGGTCTTCAACTGTACGTTTCCAGCGATCATTTCTCCCACGTACGTGCAAGCTCTGAAATGAACTACCTGCTGCTGTGTTTCTCGAGCGCTATGACATGTCCTTCTTTAAACGAGGTTTAAGAAGAGTATTTCCTTCACGGTAGGCAACGGCCTGGCTGTGCCCCTGGTATTACAAAGGTCCATGTGCGGCAGGATCACTTACCATCAGGTGTGCTGCTTGCTCGTTTGCCATCGTTAGCAATAAAAAAAAATGCGGCTGCTCTTTTTTGGTGAACCTGGTCTCTTAATCGGCTTTTACGTCGCCGAGATAATTTATACACACAAGAATATTTATAATATCACTCTTTCTATGATAATTCAGGAGGAATACAATTTATTATCCATTCTTTTGCCCGTGGTTGTCGAAAGATGACTAAGAGATTATAATGTACAGATAACATCTATGAAATAGAAGGAAAACACGAAATTAAACCCTTTTTGTTTGGTTTGCGGTCGGCGCGCTCCTCGCACCATTCCGTCCGGGGCGACAGAGGGACGTAAGCACGCACACCCACAACCGACCCACAATGCACACCGCCTTTGCCGTTGGGCCGACCACCGGAGCAGGATTACTTGTCATGAGTAGTCGGCCCGACGGAACACCCCCTATTTGGGGTACCCTCCCATCGACCGACGTCCCCCCCTCGTGGAGGACGTCGGTCTTTCCTCACGCGGTCGGCCTCTCAGCGGATGACGGACTAATCCCCGGTCACGCCACCCGCGGTCTCGGCGAGAAATTAAACCCTATACCAATCCGTCTGATCAACGTGGTATAGTAGGTCAATTTTTCTCTTATTGTGGATGAGGCTCGAGACCAGTAGTGAGACTCTCGAATGAAATTCAAAGATTCTCGAATGGCGACCACGAATCGGACGACGTAGCATAGAATGATCGCCTACTAATTGGACTGACGACTTCTTGAAATTCGTAGGGAACCGTTGGATGCAGGTGGCACAAGAGCTTTCCTAGTAGCATTCTTGTAAAGCCTATGTCCTACATTGGACTCTATGGGCTAATGGATGGATGTTGGTGGGTGGAAGCTAGCATATAACGTCTCTTCTTTGTTTCCTGTTATTATGCATTAAGCTTTTTAAAACCATGTATGTACTTTATATAAAGGAATTATACACAATCCTTTTGCCGTGAAACTTGATCCTATTCTTGTATGGTTTCAGGACCAATGCACTAACACTATAGAATAATCTTGGTACTTTAATACATTCAAAAAATCTTCAAGGTAAGCTTTCAAATTGTAAATAAAACTAAATCATGACCATAAAGTAATATAGTGTTAGAAACGTCAGGCAATCAAAAATCATATACAAAATCCATAAAACAGTTTTATTTACGACTAGCAACCCGCCCTCGCTTCGCTTCGGTTTCAGTCACCTTACCCGCGTAGCGCCCGTTCCCGTGGGAATACCGTGTTAAAATTTAGCCTATGTTACTCCCTGATATTATAGCTTTCCATTGGTGAAAGAATTTTTGAAATTGATTCGCTAATTTAAGCGTGAAAGCGTAACAGACAAACAAACTTACTTTCGCATTTATAATATTAGTAAGAACGTGTAATAATCGTGTCAACCTCAGAGATCATTAAGCTTGCAGAATTTTATAATAATGGATAAGTAAACTAAAAAAAAATCCGTGTGATGACAGACTACGAATATTATTCACTCATTCTGACAACTAAGGGATATAACACGCATAAAATATATTTTTTTTTATTGCCGACGGTGGCAAACGAGCAAACAGTACACCTGATGGTAAGTGTTGCTGCCGCTCATGGACCCTTACAAGGCCGCTGCCTACCGCGAAGAAAGTGAGAAAGTGAAGGAAGTGTGAATACGTGCATTGAGGCTCGGTGATACCAAAGGCTCCACCAAAATCCTCCACACGCAAACACCCTCAGAAAGTTGGGCTTCCGGCTCTCTCGCTCACCGAACGAAGCGCAGTAACAAATTGCTACTACACAGACGTCGATTTTCTGCTCAGTGTGGTACTGCCCCGGACGGCCCGCGGCTGTAGACAGATAACTGTCGACAGTGTGGTCCTACCACACCTACATAAATGCAAGAGAAGAACAGAAACCCTGTATCAATTTATCTGACCAACGTGGTATAGTAAGTCAATATTTCTATCTAGGAAGAGGCTCGAGGCCAGCAGTGACATATTTAATAGCTGAAATTATGAAAGTGAAATTAATAAATGGCAATTTTCAACAACGACTAAAATTTTTACTTGTGATGACAAAGTAATACAGTTTACCGCCCCTTATCTTGTCCTTGGGCGTCTTAAAAGGCGACTAACAGATATGATATACGGACAATATATGTGCAAAAGGAAAAACAATCGAAATTAAACCTTATACCAACACGTCAGACCAGAGCGACATACGTAAATTGCCCTCCTATGGTGTAACTATTCGATGGGAGGGTACCCCAGGTAGGGGGTATTCCGTCGGGCCGACCACTGATGACAAGTAATCCTGCTCCGGTGGTCGGCCCAACGACGAAGGCGACGTGGTGTTCGGGTGGGTTGCGGGTGTTTCGTGCTTACGCCCCTCTGTCGCCTACGAGGAGCGCGCCGACCGTAGCACACCCAAAAAAAAAATTGTGTAACTATGGGGCTCGTACCCAGCAGGAGGATATCATCATCATTATCTTGCTCTTATCCCAATTACTTGGGGGCGACACAATATGTCATCTGTTTTGACATATTGCAAAAAGTTTCGACAGTGACTTTTATGACCGGCCGCCTGCCTGACGTCAACCCTCCTTGGGAATGTAATATTTGACCCAAATGGTACCAGATGGAGTTGGTCCGGGTCAATCTAGGCCTCTTAGTCGTCTTTTACGACACCCACGAGCAAAGCAAGGGGTGGTAGTATTCGAAGCCGCTACCACACAGCAAAATGAAATGAACGTTGCATGATCTAAGTCAGTATAAATGACATTGGGAGACATAACATTGAGAGTTATCCAATTTATTAATGTTAATTGATCTATTTTTATATGTATGCGTTAGTTGACTAACTCATCAGCGACGAGCCAAAACTACTGAATTGCAAACATGAAATTTTGATTGTAAATAAAACTATTTTACGGATTTCATCGCGTTTGTATTTGATTTTTGATTGCCGGCCGTTTTGAACACTTTACAGCGTTCATGATTTTAAATTTCAAATACAAAAGCGATAGAATCCGTAAAATAATTTTATTAACAGCGTAACCATCAGGCCAGAGAGGTCTAATAAGTTGCATCCGTACTCCGTCACGAAAAATCAAATAATTACTTGAATCAAAAGACAGACTCCGTAATAAGGAAATAATCCTTGAATTGCAGGGAACTTCACAAACATATAATGAACACAAATTACATCCAGACTCAAAACAACGTATTGTTCTGCGTGAGAAACGAACCCATGAACCCACTTAGCACTATAGCTCAGTAACTCGCTAAGCCATTTGTGCATTTTATAAAACAAATGTTAACTTAACCGTTTGAGACGTGACAGTACTATCAATAACTCAATTGAATAATTTTCAACATTCAATTTTCGCTCTTTGAACTTGAAACTTCTTTTTGTGACAGGTTAATTAAAATTGCCTTTAATTTTTTTTTATGTGCCGTAATTTTTAAGAATTTGAGTTTTAGTAAAATGAATGAAATCCTTATTCGCGAGGTAAAACGTAAAAATATTATCTAAATTACTGAGATTTGGCATTTGATATATGTGATAAAATACTTTTTATTTTATTAATAAAAAAAACGTTTTTCACTAATGAAAAATTCCTTGTATTGCAAGGGACTTTGCAACATACATTTACAACATTTGATTAACGAACACAAATTACATCCAGATTTAGAACAATAATTTATGGATCACATAAATTGCTGTCCCGCATGGGATTCAAACCCACTACGCCATTGCACAGATGGCGTAGTGCCATCTGTGCAATCCTGTCGAGTCATAGTCGAGACTGTTGAGCTCAATAGTGAGCTGAAATGATGAGATATTCTTGCCTAATAAAGATATTCAAGGCTTTATAAATATAGAGTATGGCTTGATCGAAGCAATTCCAAACAATATAGACTAATAATTCGAACGTGAAAATTTACACACTTGATGAATAGCACTGTAATGTACCTTTCAACATTATAAAAATAAAAAAAAATATATTATTTTTTATTATATTGACTCCCATTATCATCACAGCTTATAAGCGTCCCGCTGCTGGGCTCAAGCCGCCTACATAATAGAAGAGAAATTGACTTACTATACCACGATGGTCAGAAGTGTTGGTATAGGGTTTTATTTAGAATTTTTCTTTTCTTGCGTAGATATGCACATTATATCCCCATCGCCTTTTGTGATATTCACAAGCAAGGGGTGGTATTCTTAGTTCGTCACCACAGGGAATATGTATTGCCTCTATTTTAACCCAATTTCAACAAGCGCTTTAATCTGATTGTCAACCCCGATGCAAAAAGAGGGTGTTATGACTGACGGCTGTGGCAAAGTAGTTACTAAACGAATGAACCGATTATGATGCCGTTTCTTTTGTATGAAAGCTGACGCGGTCGAGATGGTTCTCAGCTACAATTCATGAATGTGTTCATTCTTATCTTAAAAATATTAATATATTCTTATTACACGGTGTTCACGCTGATACCGTGACGTGTCGTGCGATGTCGGTTAATTCCGCCTAGATTCGGTAGATCGGCCTAACCGCCATTTTGACATTCTTGTGACGTATTCGTTCTGCGGCGCCCGCGGTTACCGTTCCTCACCTCATAACACACGGTATTATTAGTACATTGTATTCTTAGTAGATTATATTTTAGTACATTATATTTTAGTACATTGTATTCTAATTTAAAAGCATAAAGAATGTACATTTGTATTTTTCAGTTACCGATTTATTCTTATGTAGCGTTGACATATGGACATATTCAAATACTTCACGCGGTGTTAACTTTCCCTGCCGACGGCGTACCGCCATGTTACCAACTTTTTTATAACAACTAAAGAAAACATGGTCGTATTTTTTCTCTGTAGAATATTTACATAATGTTTTCGATATTACAACGAATGGGTAGAATATTGATTTTATATCTTTTATGTGTTTTTTTTTACTTTTTTTAAGACGGCCAGAAAATATGCCTTTTGTTTGAACACCCACTTTACTATTTCGTTAGACTTTGAATGTCAACCTTAGCTGTTACATTTTCGCCCTAGCCGAGGCCGCGGGTGACGTGACCGGGGATTAGTTCGTCACCCGCCGAGAGGCCGACCGCGTGAGGAAAGACCGACGACCCCCCTCGGGGAGGACGTCGGTCGATGGGAGGGTACCCCACGTAGGGGGTATTCCGTCGGGCCGACCACTGACGACAAGTAAACCTGCTCCGGTGGTCGGCCCAACGACGAAGGCGAGGTGGTTTTCGGGTGGGTTGCGGGAGTTGCGTGCTTAAGCCCCTCTGTCGCCCCAGACGGAGTGGTGCGGAGGCGCGCCGACCGCAGCCCACCCACAAAAAAAAAAAAAAGACTTACATTTTAAAAAGACTAGCAAAGGCCCACGTCATCTCGTAACGTTATAACAACAACGTTAATAATATCCACAATATGCCAGTCACCTTTTTTTTTATCTCATAAAAGAGTAAAACCAATTCAGTGAAATATATATAACTTGTTACACGTATATCTGAAAAATTTTATCACACGGAGGATAAAAAGAACACAGTGAAGGATATAAGATCTTCGCATCAGGCAGAATCACATAAATAAAGAATTGTACTACACTAGTCAACAGATCTATTGCGTCTGCGAGACAGTTTAACAAATTAGTGCTTACATATAATGAAACCAAATTCAAATTATTTTATTATGCATAAACCCTGAGAGGGCACTTACATATTGTCAGGTTTACAATTTCCAAAAAAATATACTACCACCGGATCGGAACGCGACCGCTACTGAGAAGATCCGGCAAGAAACTCAGCGGGCTTGTCATTATTTTTAATTTTTTTTTTTCTTCTTACTAGTTATACAATTGTGTACATGTTTTGTAAGAACAAGCTCCAGTGTGATGCCCTTCGAACCGCAAGACACTTAATATAATTTAAACGATTATGGCTGGACCAGATCCCACAAGCGGCACCCGATCACGAGTTAACTACTAGAGCAGCCATCACTCCCCTCAACCACTATGGAGGGAAGGGAGAGACCCGCTCCACGCAGCTACCGCAAGTAGATCCCTATGTGAGCATGACCAACACCACAATATGTTACAAACGCTGAAAATACAAAAATTCGTTAGGCAAAACACGCTACACTTTACAATAAAAGTTAAAAGTACATTTACAAACAGTATATTTAAAATAACAAGGAAATTGCTGAATGAGGAGCTGCTCACAACCAATCTGTATTATCATCTACATAATCCGAGACTTTATAATAAGCTTTTTTACAAAGTCTATTCTTGATGGCTTTTTTAAACTTTTTCATAGGCTGGTCTCGGATATCTTTAGGTAATCTATTGTAAAAGCGTATACATTGCCCCATGAATGATTTGTTAACTTTTTGGAGACGAGTAGTTTGTACAACTAATCTGTCCTTATTACGAGTATTCATTTCATGAATATCACAATATCTCTTAAAGTTAGCGATATTTTTTTTGACATATAATATATTTTCGTATATATATATTGTGATACAGCAGTTAGAATATTTATTTCTTTGAATTTCTCCCGAAGTGAGATTCTTGGGCCTAGATTATAAATTGCACGGACAGCCCTTTTTTGGAGAACAAAGATTCTATTAAAGTCCGCGGAGCATCCCCACAGTAATATACCGTAAGACATAAGACTATGGAAATAAGCGAAATAAACCATTCTAGCTGTTTCAGTATCTGTTAACATTCTTATTTTTTTTACTGCATAAGCCGCTGAGCTAAGCCTACTCGACAACTTTTCAATATGAGGTCCCCACTGAAGTTTAGCATCTATGGTGATACCTAAAAAGACTGTTGACTCCACAAGGTCTAGAGCCACACCATTCATTTGGACATTGGTTTCCACTTGCCTCACATTAGGAGTAGTAAATTTGATACATTTAGTTTTTTTCTCATTGAGAACCAAATTATTAGTGTTAAACCAATGAACAACGTTAGACAGTGCATTGTTCACATCTTCATAATTCAACATTTGTCTTTTAATTTTAAATAACAAAGAAGTGTCATCTGCGAACAACACAATGTCCAGATTGTAATTGTAAACCTACCCACACATCCTTACTAATATTATAAATGCGAAAGTAAGTTTGTTTGTTTGTCTATTTGTTTGTTTGTTACGCTTTCACGCTTAAACCACCTAACCGATTTCAAAGTATAATATACTAGGAACCCGCTCTCGCTTCGCTTCAGTTTCAGTTGCCTTACGCGCGTAGTTCCCGTGAGAATACCGGGATAAAATATAGCCTATGTTACTCCCTGATATTATAGCTTTCCATTAGTAAAAGAACTTTTGAAACCGGTTTGGTAGTTTAAGCGTGAAAGTGTAACAAACAAACAGACTTAATTTGGCATTTATAATATTAGTAAGGATTAAGCTAATACGTATAAATCACACAGCAAAAAAACCTTCCGATTTTTATTACTAATCAATAATTGCACTGTCATACATTGTCCATTAAATATTTTTGTACAAAATTGAATTCATTTATGTAGACATAAATGATTTGGTGTCATTTTTCTATAAACGAACTCAGTCGAAGTTATTCGAAATTAAAGTTGAATTCATTATCAATTTAGTTGTTTTCTTCATAATACTCCTAAATTTACACTTTGAAAGGTTTTAAAATGAACTCGTAAGTTTCTTTCGAAGCTGAGAATTTAAAAAATGAAATTATTGTCTTTTGCTTTCAAGGATTGCTGGCACTTTATTGAAAAATATTTCAAAATAATTTGCGCTTAAAATAGATGAAATTTTATACATTGCCTTACAAGTTATTCGTGTTTCTAAGTTTTTATGATCCAGACCTACAGATAAGTGGAGAGAAACTGAATTCACTATAGATGGTAGTCGGACAAATTGATACTGGGTTTAACTATGACTTTTCTCACTCTTGAAATTCTCTGTTTGCTAATTTGTAGTTTTAAAGCTTTATTTTTAATCAGCTGTGACCGCTATTTATCTTATGTTAATTATTTATATATTTCTTATTTTATCATTTATTGTTATTATGAAGTGAAACTTCTTTAGGATCGTTCTGTGTGCCTACTCTTGAATCTCGGTTCCAATCCTAAATCCAATTGCAGCTCGAATTTGAGCAATTTGGTACTCTTGAAAGTGACACTAGCGCACGATTGGAATCAAATTCGGTGGAACTTTTTAAACTAAATGAATTCGATTCTCGTCGATTAAGTCAAATAATTGCTACTCCCGACGTGATTTTGACGTAGTTTACAATCGTTAATGTTGCACAATTTCAAGAAAGCGTGTTTGTGGTGTTCGAGTTCGGTAACGATTAATTTAAAGTAATGAAATACGGCACATTTGGTGAAAATAACAACGGCAAATGCGAAGAATTCATTCTCGATTTTGTTTAAGACTACCAAATATAAGTTTAGTGAGATTGGAATTGAATCGGATTCGAAATTAGAATTGATTTCAAGAGTAGGCCCACTGATCTGTGACTCAATTAAATGCTTTTTACGTCACAACAAAGCAAAATACATAAATTTATGGGATCAAGCTTGTGAGAAAATGGGCAAGATTACTTACATACATTACTAATTTTTATATATATATTTCTTGTACGTATCACTGAATTTCTCCTAAATGGCTGGACCGATGGTGACGAATTTTTTCTGTGTGTTCAAGGGGATTCGGAAATGGTTTAGTTTCACAAGGAAAATTTCTTTTACTATTTTTTTAAATTTGAACGGAATAACGTCTATTGGGTCAGTTAGTTAAATTGCAATATTTTATATCTTCGCTCTTTGTGCAGTACTTCATAGTCTCCAAATTTTTGTCTACTAATGGAGGGATATAGATAAATGGTGAGGAACGGGGATAGAATGAGGGGTGACCGATGGAAATAGATGGAATGAATGGTAACGGATGGGGATAGATACGATGAATGGTGACGGGCGACGATGTATGGGGACGGGTGGGGACCGATGAGATTAATGGTGACAGATTGATTAGCTGCTGAGGATTACGCTCGAGTTTTTTGATAACGAAAAACGGTTATAAATAAAAGACTCAAATGTGTAAACGATATTCAGAGATCTCTACATGAAATTAGTGTAAAGATACATCAAAAGGTTGGCACATAATACGTAGGGCGGGTGATTCAAATTACCGCCTTGCCAAAAACACGTGTTAACAGACGCCCTGTTATATCAAATCCCTTCCAAAGGATCTAGGAATTCTTGCGATACCCTGCCTTCATGACTAGCATTCTTGCCTATCATTTTCCTGGCGCAATGTAGTAGGCTAACTTTTCCCATAAGATTCCGTTGCCGTAACTTGATCCCGCCGATTACGTAGCGTATTTGAGCATAAATGATGCGCTGAAGGAAGAAACGAAGAAATTGTGTTGTAGACGGCTTAGGAGGAATATTTACGTCAAAGTATTTGTAAGATTATCGAGACTGCTTTGCTGCGCACTCGCCCTGATGATGAGCATCGAATATGCTCGAAACACAGGTTCTCGTAATCGATCTCAGCACTTGAATACCCCAAGGGGTATCCTCTCCCATCGAGGTCCTCTACTGGGATGCAGATCGCCGTCGCGAGGCTCACCTTTCCGCGGGTGTCCGGACTAAACCCCCGGTCTGGTCACCCCGGTCTGCTAGGTCGGCATCAGGCGCAATATTATATCCCTTAGTCGTATTTTACCCTACCTCTCTAGGTGGTGAATTATATTCTTATTCCGTCGCCACATTAAAATATATGTAGCCAATACATTTAATTGTTAATTAACTAAATTGCATAATTAAATGTTAATTTCTAATATGTTAAGTGAAATCGTTATACCATAAACGTTATTAGATTCGATATCATACTAGGCACTGCGTCGTGGGTTTCATCGCTACTTATTTATTATATAAAAATATGATATTTTTCCATCGAACCATCGATCTCACCAGTCAATAGATGTCTGTTTTGAAAACGCTTCCCGCCATGAAAACGCTTATGCACTTTCATGGCGAGAATAAATTGCACAATTGCCGAATTTTTTTTTGACAACGCCTTGCACTAAGGAAAAAAGGGAGCCGTCGCTCAGGACGCCTGGCAGATGTGGAATATCCAAATGATTTTTTACAGATTACGACAGGAACTAATATTGCATAAACAATTAATATAATATTACGATTTTTGTAACTTAGTTAGGCTGCAAATGAAAATCACCGCTGCAAATTTATGTAGCATATGCTGAGCTGTTGCCTTTTGGACACTAATACTTGGAATTTAATTTGTATATACTACGCTTAGAATAATAACGTATAGAAGGATAGTGTCAATACTTCGAAAGTTCGAAATATGAATCTAAAAATACTAATGACGCGCAGACGATTACACACGGACACACGCACACCACTATACAAATTATGAAATCCCGTTTTGTTTTTATTAACATAAATCGTCGAAATACTTTTAAAAGTAATGTTTAAAATCTTTTTAAGTTTTTCAAATGTGTTATGACACCATTTGAATGCACAAACCGTCATAATTACCTATTTATTTTTTAAGAGTTGCGTACGTACGTGCAGTACAATGACTTGTACATTACGGAACGGTTCCGGCGTAAGCTCCATTAGGCTCCAATTGAAATGCTTCACTTTTTGTGCGTGAACTTACCTTCTATGCGTTATTATTCTAAGATACTAAGATTATTTTAATCATGAATACTTTTTCGTTTTTATATCATTTGTGTACTTATATTTCTATGTCAAGCATGTAACTATAGTGTCCAATAAATCTTATTTTCTTTCTTTCTTTGTCCAGAAAATTATTTTTTATTCAATAAACATTTATTTTCATTAGTATAATTCAAATTTCTTATGCTGATAAAGTAAGTATATAATCCACAAACTCCTACCGCCTCCTTACATGAAGGTGTCGTAAAAAAACGATCAAGGAATATGATATACAAATAACATCGACACATAAAAAAGATTAACCTGACGTGAAAACTTATGCCAACCCGTCTGACCAGGGTGGTAGTAGGTCAACTCCTCATTGTGAAAGAGATTCCAACGCAACTCATCATCACTCTGCTCTTATCCTAATTATTGGGAGTCGACACAATATGTACTCTTCTTACATAGTAGGTACATATTGCAAAATTGGCTAAATTGTATAACCAACCGCCTGCCTGAATTTAACCCTCTTTAGGAATGTTTTTATTGACCTGATATCATCAGACGGAGTTGGCCTAGGTCTATGTAAAGTTCAAAGAGGAGTGAATGCTTATGGGCACTACCGGAGGTGGTAAAGAGTGGGAGCTGTACCGTCTGGAGGTGAGGCCGCAAGCAGCGGATGTGTCGGTCCGAGGGAGTTGTGGTGCATGTAAAAACGGTCCCGTGACTTCGTCATAGTCGAGGGACAGGAACAGCGTGTGGTTTTTAGCTGGTATTGGCGCTGATAAAAAATCGACGTTGAGTCCGTCATATCCCATCCATCAAAGGTGGGCAATCAATAAAAATTGTATTTTTCCAAGCGAATACAAAAGAAAGAAAAGGTCAAATCTCTTAACCATTTTTAGGACGACCACAAAGTAAAGTAAGTGTTGGTAGTATTTGTAGTCGCTTCACAGCATGAGGCTCCGACCCAATTGTGAATGAATTTATATGGCTTGAAATGATAATAACAAGAATAGGACATCATCATAAAAATAACTCTGTAAGCCAAATGGCAAACAAACAGCTCAATTCAACTTATATATATTTAAAGAAACCACATTGAAAACACTTATTTCAATTAATGCAATAGTTCTATCAATTTTATCGAATAGATGCATTTCTCTATACATTAACCAATTACTTCGCTTAAACAGCAGTCGTTCAAAATGTTACAATACCACAGTAAAAAATTCAACGCCAGAAACCTACCAAATAAATTAACCGTCGAAGAAAATTCTACCAGTCTATATTTTCGAAATTATTATATAAAAGATTTTCAGTATATCAGTCCAGATTTAATTAATGTGAATAGAGACAGGTTCAATAGAGATATTGAGAAGGCAGTCACCAATGAGGAGTTGCAGAAGTCTTGGCTTCAGACCTGGATTTGTGAATTCATGGATGGATTGAAGCAGTTCTTATATCAAGGATCTTTACATGGAGTGAAGTTAGTAATCATGTCTTTTTTTTTTGAAGAGATTTCTACTTTTAAGTAGGTACATTGTGGGCTTAAGTTTGGTGGGTATTGAATAGGACTAAGCCGACACGCTTCGCTTTGTGTAGGGGTAGTAACTAAGAATAATAACTCATAGAAGCTCAATTCACACTCAAAATTTGAGGCATTTACAAACAACTCTATTGTATAGTGAGGTACGTGTGTATCGCTTTCACGCATATAGTATTTTTGGCTTCACGTTTTTGATCGCTTAAGTACCGACACAGTTCTTCTATGCGTTATTATTCTAAGGGGTGGTAAATTGTGTTCTTATTCAGTCGACAAATAAAACAGAACAAATAAAATGTATTTCATTTTATATTAACTTCGCCTTCATGTAGTTTTCACATCTGGTGTGTGTGTGTGTGTGTGCATACAACTTTATTTATTTTATTTTTTGGGATCAGGCTAAGGTCCAATTTCTACTCACCTGGACAACTCAAGGCAGAAAGGTTGACGTGCATCCCCATACTCTGTCATACACGTACTTCTACCTTGCCATGTGTGGGCATGGATACCAAGGCTTTATCTTTGCCTATATATTATTTATTATTTCGTATTCTCTACCTACATATTGCCCACTTTTAGGAAGAGCCTTCTCGAGAAATTTGGTTACTACATTGTGTGTATGTGTGTGCGCGCGTGTGTGCGTGCGTGTGTGTGTGTGTGCGTGTGCTCGTGTGCGTGAGGGGGTGTGCGTACGTGTGCGTTTCCGTGTTCGCATGTAGAATATAGAATAGAATAGAAATAAATTTATTAAAGAAAAATTTACAATTAATTGGTTACTTCTGCCAAACTGTATTACAGTTTCTTGGCAGATGAAGCTTCCTGGGTTTTAGAACAATTTTTTCACAATATTATGAAATTACTATAATATTATGATATTAATATTACTAAAATTAAATTAAAATTAAATAAACTATAATTATAATAATATACACTGACAATTCATCCGATTACCTGTGAATAACAACAACTTACTATTAATCATATAAAAAACATGCACATTGCACAAGATACATACCATATTTATTTGCACTGTGATCCATGTAAGCACAAAGTCTTACAGATATTTTATTCCTTGATTTGAAAATCAGAGGCTATATATAACCTTCACAAATTGAATATATAAATATATAACCTTCACAGTGTGTGTGTGTGTGTGTGTGTGTGTGTGTGTGTGTGTGTGTGTGTGTGTGTGTGTGTGTTTATGTGCGTGTGGATATGCGCCTGCGTGTACAACTGACTGAATTTCCTTCGTATCGCCTTAGGGCCAACTACTGATACTGACTCCTTGATCTCGGTAACCATCTCTTAATCAATAACAACTGGAGAAATAGTTCAGTATACTTAAAAAATTATATCTTCCTTTATAGGTACATTTTCGAACCAAGCTTCAAGAAGAAGGAGAAATGGACGTGGATAGTGATTATGATATTCAGTATCATCTTCTGTGCCGTTGTCATGATCCAGCTGTTCTGTAAATGGACCTCCACCCCATTCGTCAACGTTATAGACTCTGTACCGACGCCGATATGGGCCGTGCCCTTTCCAACTGTGGTTGTCTGCCCACATCTACATGTGAAATCCTCATATCTTAATGTTTCTGAAGTAAATGGGTAAGTGTAGTTTTTATATCTTTATGATCATATTCGGAGTACGGCAATCCGTAGAACAACGGGTGTAACCGACATATTTTTTTTTATTGCTAATGGTGGCAAACAAGCAAACAGTACACCTGATGGTAAGTGTTGCTGCCGCTCATGCACCTTTACAAGGCCGCTGCCTGCCGCGAAGAAAGTGAAGGGAGTGTGAATGAGTGCATTGAGGCTCGGTGATACCAAGGGCACCACCAAAACTCTCTACACGCAAACACCCTCAGAAAGTTGGGCTTCCGGCTCTCACGTTCACCGAACTAACAAATTGCTACTATTCAGACGTCGATTTTCTGCTCAGTGTGGTACTACCCCGGACGGACCGGCTCGCGGCTGTAGACAGATAACTGTCGACAGTGCAGTCCTACCACTCTTACATAGCCCAAAGAATTAACACGTTGAAATGGCATATAAGGAAGTAATGCTCTCGAGAGGCGACCAAGTATCGACGATGGAGACCGAAACTTGGACCTAGGTGAACTGACGACATCTTAAAAGGGTAGTGACAGGGAACCGTTGGATGCAAGCAGTACAGAACTGTTCTAAATGACATTCTTGTGGAAAGGCCTATATCAAAAGGTGGATATATACGTCCTGATGGATGGATGAATGTTATTAATGTAAAATTTTTTTGACTTTGAATTTCTAAACTTTTGTGTGGCAAAAAGCTTGCGACAAAAACAGCATAAGCATCTGCTATGTATATCATCATCATCGCAGCCTACATATGTACGTCCCACTGTTGGGCTCGGGCCTCTTCCACAATGGGAAAGAATTTGACCTACTATAACATATTGGTCGGAAATGTTGGTATAGGGTTATATTTCAAGTTTCCTTCTCTTGCACAGAGGTTACATGCATATTATATCCCTTAGTCGTCTTTTACGACACCCACGGGCAAGAGAGGTAGTGGTGAATTGTATTCTTACTGCGTCACCTCATGGAAATAATTTATATAATACGCCTCATTATCCTTACAGGATTAGCGATTTTTGTATATCCGTGGCTAAGATTTTCACGTGACTCGATAGATGTCACTATCCCTAATTTCTGCATCGCGCTTTTGATTCGGTTATCTACAAAAACGTGTTTTTTATTTCATATTTTGTCCCAAATATTATGTTCTTATTATTTACAGAAATTTAAATTGGAAACTACTATTTTTCAGGCCATCTTTCAATATAAATTATAACTCTATGAAAGTTAATCCTAACCAAGAAAGTCATACCAGTTCACAGAATACTCCTGACAGACAGACTTGTTTCAGATTACAAGAATTCTTCGCTTCACTCGTATGCCCACGAATGAAGAATGACAAAAAATTCAGAAGGAAAAGATTGAATCAGCACGACATAAACTTGCTTATCGACTTCATTTTACAGGTACTGGATTCAAAAATTGAATACCTAATTATTTGGAATGTAATGGAGCTTCCGTGTGGTGACGGAGTAAGAATATAATTCCCATTCACTATCTAGCCCATGGATATCGACAGAGACGGCTATGGGTATAATACGCACATAAGATCTATGCAAGAGAAGGAAAACTCGAAATGAAACCATATATCAACATGTCTAACTAGCATGCTATAGTAGATCAAAATCCCGCCTATTGTGGAGCTGGCCCAACAGTGGGACGTATGTGGGCTGCGATGATGATAATGAAGATAAACTGTAATCAAATGCTGCTCACACGAATATTATAAGCTTTCATTTCAAGTTATCTTTTTCCTGCATTAATATTATATGCATATTATCATCATCGTCATCATGCAGCCCACATACGTCCCACTGTTGGGCTCGGGCCTCCACCACAATTGAAGATAAATTGACCAACCATATCCACGCGGATCAAACGGATTGGTATAGGGTTTTATTTCGAGTTTCCTTCTCTTTCATAGATGTTATCTGCGTATTACAATCCGTTAGTCGTCTTTTACGACATCCACGGGCAAGAAATGGAGTGGTGAAGTGCATTCTTACTCCGTTACCACAAGAATGTTTATTTTACACCTTAAATCTATACAAATAAATAAAAGTGAAGTGTCAGTTTGTAATGTCAAAATAGTGAGCTTTTACATGCTCACGCGGTTATTTGCACGACACCTATGTCTAAAATACAGTTTAAAAATTTTTGTCTGGCTGTCTGTTTGTTTGAGGTAATCTTTAAAACAGCTGGATCGATTTTACTACCAGGTAGTTGCAAGAGTAACTTAGGCTATATTTTATTCGCGGGTGACGTGACCGGGGATTAGTCCGTCACCCGCCGAGAGGCCAACCGCGTGAGGAAAGACCGACGTCCTCCCCGAGGGGGGGACGTCGGTCGATGGGAGGGTACCCCAAGTAGGGGGTATTCCGTCGGGCCGACCACTGATGACAAGTTAACTCTGCTCCGGTGGTCGGCCCAACGACGAAGGCGACGTGGTTTTCGGGTGGGTTGCGGGAGTTGCGTGCTTAAGCCCCTCTGTCGCCCCGGACGGAGTGGTGCGCAGGCGCGCCGACCGCAGCCCACTCACAAAAAAAAGAAAAAAAATAAAGGCTATATTTTATTCCGATGTTGCCACGGGAACGGAAACTATGCGGGTAAGGCGACTGAAACCGAAGCGACGCGAGTACGGATTGCTAGTAAATTGTATATACGATTTTAGGCATCCCCAACATGCAGTGAAATAATTGAGGCATGCAATTGGCCAGCGAAGCACGAAGACGCTTGGGAGACGGGTAAATGCTGTGATTTATTCCAGCCGATTTTCACTAACTACGGACTCTGTTATGCTTTCAACAGCTTACCTCTGAATGCTATGTAAGTAAAATTTTAATTTTTATGAAAAGAAAGCATCATCATCATTTTAGCTCATATACATAGTAGTAGGCCTCATAACCAAGCTCAAAATCACTCAGCAGCGGGCTACACTTGGGATTTGTCTGCGAGATAGAATCCGAGATATGGAAATCCGCAGAAGAAGGGGTGTAACTGAAATAGCACGAAGAATTAGCACGCTGAATTGTCAATGGGCAGGCCACATCGCTCGACAAGCCGATAACTGCTGGGGAATAAACGTTCTCGAGTGGCGACCACGAATTGGAAGATGTAGTGTAGGAAGCCCCCCACTAGATGGACCGATGACCTGGTGAAAATTGCTGGGCGTCATTGAATGCAGGCGGTACAAGACCGCATTCTGTGATGTAACATGAGGGAGGTCTACGTCCAGCAGTGGACGGCGATAGACTGAAATGATGATGATATGTAATTATTTCTGATATTAATGCGTTGTATTTGATATTTACTTTACTGACGTTTCGACCCCTTTCAGCATTAATTATCACTAAAGGGCTAATTTATTTCATGTCCAACAAGTCAAAGTGACTAAAGAGGTTATTATTTTAAAAAAATCAAATACTAAAGCCATGAAATCCATAAAAGATTGTGTTATTTCATATTTCAATATATAGACTTTGTTACAATTCTATTCATTTCAGCACATTTACGTCACAATGTTGGGTTTGAGCCTCCTTCACAATTGGAAGGGAAATGACCTTATATACCATGCTGGTCAGACGTGCTAGTACAAAAGCTTTATTTCGAATTTACCTTCTCTTGCACATATGTAATATGCATATTCTATCACTTAGTTGTCTTTTACGACACCTACGGACCAGAGAGGGGGCGGTTGTGTTCTTATTCCGTCACCACACGGACAAAAACAATTTTATTATATGCCTAGATGTATTCAGGGCAGCTAAAATTATCCGAAACTAACCATTGCTATAATTATCTGTAGTTTATATAGTTTACATATGTTGTTCTCAAATCTCTCACCCTTATAATCCTATGGGATTACCGCAATGTCGAATGGAATTTCATGATCAGAAATCAAGTGCTCGACAGCCATATGACGCGACTTACGTAATGTAGTATGAGGTAATTTACAGACGAAAACCTTATCACAGTTTCCTATGTAACATTTTTTACCATATAACGAGGGAATTTTATGGATATTTACAAGCTACAGATATAAATTAACGGTTGCAAATTACATTCGGACTCAGAACAACAATTTGTGAATAGGACAAAGTATTGTCCTGCGTGGGATTCGAACCCACGATACTAGTAGGTACCTTACTACATACTGCTACGCCATCTGTGCAGGCATTAAAACAAACATAGCTAAATAATGTGACTTAGAACTATGTAATTTTAACAAGAAACAAAAGGATGTTTGATTAGTACCAATGCATTAAAATTGATGCTATTTTACGGATATTTATCTAAAGTAGCAGGTGAGCAAGCGCACCTGATGGTGAATGGTAAATGCCACTAACACACTACAGTATTACAGCCAAATCGCTGTCACAGGGCTCGTGATTGAAGGGGATTTGGGACATCCATCTACCTTAATAACCGAACAAGGCGCTGTAGCAAATTGTTACTACCTACTCGAACGTTAGTTTTCTGCGAGTGTTACTACCCTCCACAAGCAATAGTTTTATGACCGGACGCCTGATGTCAACCCTGCTTAGGTATTTAACTGCTGAGCAGACAGAATTAAATGTACGGCAAAGCGATATAATATCCATATAACATTTATGCAAGCGAAGGAAAACTCGAAGTAATACCCTGTACTAACCTGTCTGACCAGCATGTTATAGTAAAGTTAATTGCCCAGCAGTGGGACGTATAAGAGCTGAAATGAATGTAAACGCCATCACACAGTAGACATTAAAAATAATAATTATTAATTCTCCTTAAAGGACTAATGATACCCTCGCATGGCAGAAATCATTCAACATTGACGCGCATCCATCCAATTTACAATGGGGTCTCGATACCGGCTACCCAAAGGTGTTCCCTCCTGATGTGACAAAGAAACCGTACAGAGTTATGGCATCTGGAGAAGCTAATGGACTGGGCCTCGAGCTGTTTCTTAATAACAGTGAACACCAGAATGCGTGTGAAGGCAATAGCTTAGGATTTACTGTGAGTTTTAATATTAATTTTTACCTCCAAATTTATTAAATTGTCATATGTTCCCATAATGATATCTGATGTTTACTCGAGGATTACACATTGTAAATAAAACTACGGATTTTATTGCGTTTGTATTTTATTTTTGATTGGCCGACGTTTCAAACACTTTACAGCGTTTATGGCGGACAAAAAGGTCTTAAGTCCAACAAGTCATCATTATTACAGAGATTTATCCGTCGGGCAGACCACTGAAGTCAAGGAACTCTGCACCGGTGGTTGGCCCAACGACGAAGGCGACGTGCTACGTGGGGTGGGATACGGAACCGCGCACCGCCCCTCTGTCGCACCGGACGGAGGCGGGCGACGGGAGCACTGAACGCAGCCCACCCCAAAAAAAAATTACAGATGTTTATAATTATCTACTCACTACAGAAAAAATAGTTATTAAATTTTTACCCACATTTTGGTACAAATTTATTCCTGTCAGTCGGCAGTTACAGTTACAGTTCTCTTAATTGTCTTAGGATCAGCTTTCTAGTCTCGCCAGTTTTGACAGAACACAATTTTTTACAAAGCTATTGCAATTTTCCCCAAAAAGCTAGTTTTCTCAAGTTGTCACGGAAGAAGAGTAGGTACCATTCACCATCTCCCTTCTCACCCGTAGATATTATGACATGCATATAAAATAGATGCTAAAAAAAGATAACTCAACTTTTCATGAGGCATCGGGTTTGATTCGTGAACTGGGCAAACTTTTATAAGAGTTTCTTAAATACAAAAACAGTCAAGTTACTTCTTCTATAAACCTGTAAGTAAAATGTTCTTAAAATCGGTTCAGCCGTTTGGAAGTTTACCGGGAACAGAAAGACAATTTTTTAAAGTGGTTTTTATGCATAGGCATCATGTAAATAACTGTGTAAGCATGAAAAAAAAAACCTATTATTTTGACATTACAATCAGACTCTTCATCATCACCAAAATCTCAGTTGGGCTCAGGCTTTATGCATAATGGGAGAGGAGTTGACCTACTATTCCATGCTGGTCAGACTTTTCTCTCTCTCTTTCACAGGTGTTATATGCTTATTATGTCCCTTAGTGGTCTTTTACGACATCCACGGGTAAGAGAGGATGTCGTGAATTATATTCTTACTCCGTCACCATACGGAATCAGACATTTCAATTTTATTTTATTTGTATAGATCCGATTATTTTCATTTTTCACAGATTCTAATAAGTTCACCGACCGACCACGTCTATACCAGCACAGTACTTCGCCTACCAATGGATCGAATGACAACTATAGAAGTAACCCCATTAACTTACAAAACTGACTCCTCTCTCCGCGCACTCTCGTCGTATAAGAGACAGTGCTTCTTCCAAAACGAGAAAAGACTCCATTATTATGAATTCTACACTGACAGTAACTGTAAACATGACATGTTGGTCCGAGAGGCAAAGAAAATGTGTAACTGTGTGCTTTTTAACTGGCCAAGTAAGGATTTCAGATATTTACGCGAGCACTACACATTGTATATAAAACAACTTTTACGGTTTTATCGCGTTTGTATTTGATTTATAATTGCTCGACGTTTGAATACTTTACAGCATTATTGATCATAGGCGGACTAAGATGTCTCAGGTCCAGCAAGTCATCGTTATTACAAAGTTACAAAGATTCTAAATAATATCATCAACAAACGCGATAAAATGTATAAAAATAGTTTTATTTATAATGTTCAAGTAAGATTATTTTTCGATAGAATATAACACACCGCCCCTTGGGTGTCGTAAAAGGTGACTAAGGAGTATAGTATGTGTATAACATTAATACAAGCGAAAAAATTCGAAGTGAAACGCTATACCAACCCGTCCAACCAGTGTGGCAGGTCAAATTCCCTCCTTTTGTAAAGAAAGCTCATGCCTAACAGTGGATCTTATGTGGCCTGAGATGAAGTAACATTATTATTTGTATCTATCCGAACGATATTAAAAATATATCACTTCCTTATTATTATATTTAAAAAAAAACATCACCCTACACTAAGAAACTAATCTTATTATTGCAGGGGACTTGACAAATATTAACGGACACAAATTACATCCAGACTCAGAATTTATTTATAACATAAAATGTTGTTCTGCGGAAAGCCGGATATTAGAGCTCAAGTTTAATATCAAAAATAAGTTTGTAGTAGTACTGAAATGTTGTTCAATTTTTACAACCAAATAATCATTTATGTTGCATGTTTTTTACTTCATTTCAACCCTCAGGTTCTATTCTTTAGCAAGAACCTTTTCATATTGCAGAAATGCAGTGTAACAAATTTAATATCAACAAATGCATAGGTAATAAACATAAAAATGTATAGGATTTGATTTTTATAAAGAAGTTTTATACACATAAATATTATTTAAGTAACTTCTTAATACCCACTGTTGAGCAATGGACCCCTCTAAATGAGGAAAAATGAACCAGTAAACTAATGATTTCCGATGTTTACGCGAGCATTACACATATGAAATAAAACTATTTTGACGTATGTTATCACAGCTGTTTTTCGAAGTGAAGGTTCTATACGAACGCACGAGAATCGTGCACTCTCCTTGCTAAGGGTCAGTAGCGCTACTGTTACAGGAAAGCGTTCAAGAATTGTTTAGATTAATAATTGGACCCGGTAGGGAACTCTGCGATAGATCGATCGATTTTAAGGCATATTATATTAGGGTCAGTTGGGTCAGCTATTATATCTCCATCATCATCACAGCTCATTTATGTTCAACTGCTAGGCTCGATCCTCCTCCACAATGGGCTTTATTTCAAATTTCCGTCCTAGGAACGAGGGTGGTGAAATGTATTCTTAATCTGTCACCACACGGAAAAGTCTTCGACATTAATTCTTTTTTCAAGTTTTCCTTATAACATTATTTTCGTATCGTCTCAAAAAATTTAAATTATAATAATATTAAGATCAGAAAAAAAAAACAAATAACAGAATTGTTGTATTTTATTTTTTTTTTATTTTAATTTTTTTTAAAGAGATAATCTTTATATTTTTTGTGTATAGCTCCTAGCCGTATCACCATATAATTATTATTTTATATTTTTACCTTGTTTTCCCCTGGGTGATGTTAAAAAAATGTAAGAAATGCAACCAGTTAATAGAAAGAAAAATCCAAAATGAAACTCGACTGTTTAGAGATTAAAATACTATTATGCCAAGTGTCAGCAGTTAGATTCCTACACAAGACAACACTTTGTGCGATTCACATTTATTTAGAGGATGTGTAAAATTTGTGCCATCAAGTGTGGAGTGATTACTTTGACAAACGCTCCCTTACAAAAGGAATTTGGTATCGAACCATTCAATGTCAGCCTCTGCCCTACCCATGGTTTGATAATCATCACATGAGTAGGAAGTATATAATAACTATTATGAGACTACGTTCCGGACACATTCCATCACAAAAATTTAAATTTCTGATGAGAATTTCAAACACACCCAACTGTCCATTCTGTAACATAATAGAAGACGTATATCATGTGCTCATGGAATGTGTTCGTAACGAGTCCCTAAGACGACAAATAAGAGATCCATGTGACCAAAATGTGGGTATCTGCAACGCCATTCTATCAGACCCACATTCTGAAGAATGTAATACACTGGTAAAATTGTATACTAAAACAAGCTAAAAATGATAAACATCTAACTTAGATATGTATAGGCAGTATAAGAAAGTATATGTATATGTATATACAGGTGTGTGTATGTATACATACATATACAACTTAGGTATATTTAAATAAGTTACAATGTATAGAGAGAGATGCACTATTTTGTTTGTATATATATACGGGGGTGATATAGACACTGAGTGATTAAACCCCTTTTCAATAATAAAAATTTAAAAAAAAAAAAAATGTGCCCGTTATTGTATGCTTGACATTATTGGTATACCAATACGTCTGGTTAGCACAGTATAGTAAATTCCCATCATCATCTCAGCCCATATACGTCCCACTGTTGGGCTCGGGCCTCCTCCATAATGTAAGGGCAATTGACCTACTAAACCACGCTGGTCAGACGTGTTGGTATAGGGTTTTATTTCGAGTTTTCCTTCTCTCGCTGAGATGTTTTATGCACTTAATATCCCTTAGTCGTCTCGTACGATCACCCACGGGCAAGATAGGGGGTGGTGAATTGTATTCTTACTCCGTCACCACACGGATAACTATCTGGCTATCACGGTATAGTAAATTCCCATATTCCATTAATATTCAAGATCAATTTCCCTTCTATTCTCGAAGAAACCAGAGCTCAACAGTGGAACGTACGTAGGCTGAGATAATTATGATAATGAATTGTATGTTTGTAAACTCCCACAGAATACTAATTGTCTTTCTTTATAAAACTAAATGTAATATCATCTCATCTAACCAGCGTGATATAATAGTATTTCTATCCCACTGTGGAGGAGACTCGTCTTCAACAGTGGGACGTATATAAGTTAAGTTATAATATTCTTGGTAAACGTATTTCATTCTGTCATTCGTTTTCCGACATGGTGATGGCGTAAGAATATAATTCATCACCTTTGAATACGCATCGTCACCACACGGAAAATGATTATCTATACCAATAAATAAAATTGGAGTGTCCTGTTTGTAATGTCAAAATAATAGGCTTTTTTCATGCTCACACGGTTATTTGCACGACACCTATGCCTAAAATAGCAATTAAAAAATTTTTGTCTGTCTGTCTGTTTGTTCCGGGTAATCTTCAAAACGGCTGGACCGATTTCAAAAATTCTTTCACCAATGGAAAGCTATAATATCAGGGCGTAAACTAGGCTATATTTTATCCCGGTATTCCCACGGGAACGGGAACTATGCGGGTAAAACGACTATAACCTATAACCGAAGCGAAACGAGGGCGGGTTGCTAGTTGGTAAATAAAATAAGTGTATCATAATGGAGAGGTTACTGGTGTAAACCAGGGGTTCCTAAAATCTAAAGATAACGGCAAACCATACAAATGTCTTTTATTTTACGAAACCCCATCCAAATTTATTTTATTTTACAGAACCCCATACCAAATGATAATACGGGTTACGTCTGAGAGTCCGAATCACTAGCCACGTGCGCTGCTGTGTCATAACCAGAACTGAATTCTTGCTATTTACCTACTTACATAATAGTAATGAAATCTTTTCTCATCACTAATTTTGGGCTATTTCCAAGTAATTTTTTATAACTGTGGTATTATTTCACATCCGAATTACTAAAATTAAAAGCTATTTAATTTTGGCGGAACCTGGACGACTACTTTACGGAACCCCTAGGTTCCGCGGAAAATACTTTGGGAATCCTATCATACGCTACGTTACGCGTTGGTGCGTCAAACTTATGAAGTAACTAGCGACCCGACCTCGCTTCGCTTCGGTTTTAGTCGTTTTACTCGCGTAGTTCCCGTTCCCGTGGGAATACCGGGATAAAGTGTAGCCTAGTTTACGCCCTGATATTATAGCTTTCCATTGGTGAAAGAATTTTTTAAATCGGTGCAACTGTTTTGAAGATTACCCGGCACAAACAGACAGACAGACAAAAAAAAATATAAAGTGATTTTTAGGCATGTGTAAATGCAAATAACCGTGTGAGCATGAAAAATGCCTAGGTATTATTTTAACATTACAAACAGACACTCCAATTTTATTTATTCATACAGCATATCACTGTAAATTTTTTTCAGGAAGATTTATATGGGAGCCGGTCTGTTCCACGAAGGTTGACTACGAATGCATTAATAAGGTAGAAGGTAATTATCCTGTCTGAATTGGTAATCCTACTTCCATTAACTGGTACATTGCATCTTAATTGATTGAATCAAGCGATACATGGCGGAAATCCATTATAATTCTGAAATGGACAGAAGGAAGGAGATCTATGATTTGCCCACGGTAATCAATATCTCGCACACCATAATAGAAGGAATACAATTAAGGTGGACTAAGAAATAAGGAAGTCTTACTCTCACCTTTCAGAACATCAACTTGCAATTTGCCGCAGAACTTCGAATATTTATTCGACACATGTTTCGCCTCTAAACGAAGCATCTTCAAGATAAATGGCGTATTGTCCTCTAATTCTTCTTCATTTTACGGGCTATGGTCCATTCGCTTTTGAACCGAAACCACCCGACGATGACGGCGACGAAAACAATGACTTGTAGCCCTCCTGCTTTCCAATGTTATATGCATATTTAATGCCTTAATCGTCTTTCACAACACCTTCTCGATAGTGAATTGAATTCTTAATCCGTCACCATACGGAAAGTAAAATTCTCTTTTAGGATACCTTAATAAATGGTGGTTGCAATCACAGCCTATTAGGTCGCAAAAAAAAGAGTTAATGTTTTTCAGCAAAAGTGGAAGAGCAGCTGATCTACGCGTATTATGCTGAAAGTGAAGATGAGAGAGGGACACAGCACGAGTCAAAGTCCTGCCATCCTTCCTGTAACGATATTATATATGACTCACAAGTTTTTTACTCAGACTTAACCAACGACCTGGAGAATGGCTCTCATAAATGGGGGAAATTGAGACCGTGAGTAGTTACCTTAAATTAATATTGCCTTCTCCAGTTCAACATCTACACGTTGCACTATTGGACTGAAGACTGTAATGATGACCTGCTTCTGTATATTGCATGATAGCCATCATCTTCTGCCTTCTCCTATCACCCTTCATTTCAGCTCATATATGTACATCCTACTGTTGGGCTCGAGCCTCCACCACAATAAGAGTAAGATTGACCTTACTAGACCATGCTGGTCAGACAGGTTGGTATACGGTTTGGTTTCGAATTTTCCTTCTCTTGCATAGATATTATATCCCTTAGAGGACTGAGATCTAAACTTTTACGACATCCACGGGCAAGACAAGGAGTGGTGAATTGTATTCTTACAATATTTGTGGACTTAATGTGTGGTTGACGGGAATGATGGCTGCTCTAGTAGTTAACTCGTGATCAGGTGCCGTTTGTGATATAGTAGGTCAATTTCCCTTCCAATTATAGAGGAGGCTCGAGCCCAGCAATGGAACGTAAAGGAGTTGAAATGAATTTGTCTAAATTATAATAGCCCGAATTGCATTTGATAGATTTGTATGTGATGGATTTGTATTTGTGTCCAGGTGGATTCACAAATGATTTATGTAAGCCAATGATGGGTTCATTCAGAGGTGATGCTGTAACTGATTTTAAGGCATTATTTTTTTTTAGATTCCTACATAACAACTGTTTAGATAGTATTCATGCAATTTATTCTTTCAGGGGTGAGATAACACAAATAAATGTACATTTTTATGACGATATGTTTCTTGGTCAACACAGACACGCTCAGTATGACGATTATTATTTCATTGGTGAGTTTTTCATTATCTTAGACCTTAAATGTTTTATTTGAGCCCGAACCTCCTCAAAATTCCCAGGCAAATCATCAATTTGGTTATCAGCACCCGTCACCTATCTGAAATCTCTTGAATATGATATAAAAATGAATTGCGTGCATTTTGACATTCTGCTAAAATTCCCAGAGAAGGCATGACTTGGATATCAGCACCAAATCATGCTAACGACTGACTGAAAGACTTAGGCCCATCGCACATGGAGCTACTCAAAAATGACGGAACTGATCAGTAATTACAATCACAAATTAGTTAGAAACTGTAACTCGCACATGACGCTACTTAAATTGCAAGGTTTCAGTGATTTCTGTTATTTCTGCTCTCACAAGTACACGATTAACGAGCAAATATTAGGAAAAAATCAAACATGTCGAGTGAGTCAAGCGAGGATGACGACGATATTGTATTATACCACTTAATAGAGGTGAAAGGAATCCTCGCAGGTTTTGAATTCACTCGTATATTCGAAATAATGTGAACTGCAGATCGTCAGTTGAGTAATCTGACATCTTTCCTTGAGTAATCTGAGTTTATAATCATATAAACATGGATACTTTTCCACCTCCTGCACAAATAATCGTTCATTTTTAGCAACAAAAACAGAAAACTCTGGTAACCAGTAGCGCGGCGACCGGCACGGCACGTGTTGCGTGATCAGTTGCTAACGCGTTATTAACCGGTTGGTGACTAGTCGCGTCGTGTGCGACTCTCAATGAGAACGTATGGGCGGTGACGCTCAAGCAACTCGTTAGTAATTTGAGTTTGCGACTAGTATTTTTTCAGTAGCTCCATGTGCAGAGGGCCTAAGACTAAAGACGTAAATAATCAATATAATAACTCGACACTGGCACCAATAGCTCATATTATTGTAGCTCATTGCCATTAAATAAGAAGAAGACAATTTCAAAACGACAGAAAATATATTTTCAGAGAGAGAGAGAGAGAGAGAAATAATAATATTTGTTTACTTCAGGTGCCATAGGAGGTCTGCTCAGCCTGTTCCTTGGCTTCAGCATTATCAGTGTCGTCGAATTTATGTACTTTGTTCTTCTAAAACCTGTTTACATAACACTAAAGAAACAGCGTCACACAAATTAAGATATACGCAGCAAACGTATTTTATTATTATAATAAATATTTCTGCAATCAATTTAATGTTTCTTTTTTAGTGAAACAAGTGTTAATAGAGGCTGCCCTTCTTTATTTCCCATTTGTTTTCCTCGACTCACTGATCGGTCCAGTCATATTTATCTCGTTAAAGAAAGATTGCTTCTTTTATTTCTACATTTGTTTTGGTTCCACGCAATATGTACACCTCTACTACCATAAATATTGCAAAGGTTCATGACCGTCCGCCTGCCTGACATCAAATCTTCTTTATTTATGGTAAGCTACGGTCTGTACACACGCCGCCTGATTCGCCCGGGGCGACGGATGGACGGCGTGCGGCTCCATAACCGACTGTGGTCCCTCCCCATCGCTCGACCGACCCGGCAGGCCCTTACCTTACCCATTCGGATACTATCTTCGATGCTCCAGCAAACTCATCCCAAATCAACATCATCAATCTTCCTTAGGAATGTAATTGTTGAACAAAAAACATTAAATAGTTTTCGGAGCCCAGGTCGATATTAAGCTATCGTATTTTACGGCAACCACCAGTAATTTAAGCTTTGGTAATATTTGGAACCGCTAACACACAACTACGCTTTGGTTCTTTTTTTTTTATTATTTTTTTTTTTATAAATCCGGGTATGTTCCCGGCACCGCAAGCCTCTAACATTATTAGAGATTACCTAAACATTTTTTATTTTATTTGGACAATGAGTTATTCAGAGCTCCGTTCGGAGCTGCTTATCTTTATTTCTAGTCTTATATTCTATACTTTTATTTAGTTGACAATAATTATTATTTTATTTTAGACTATTACAATTTTCTATTCAATTCTAAACAAATTTAGTTGACAATAATTAGTACTTTATTTAATACTATTAAACTACGCTTTGGTTAAATAACATTCTCCTCATCCTCATGGGTCATATACATCGAACTGTTGTGCTCGAACCACAATAGGAGGGGAATGGAACAACTATATATACCACGCTCTTCAAATACGTTGATACACATAAAGTTTTATTCCGGGTTTTCTTTCTCTTGCAAAAATCTTATCTACATATTATATTCCCTAAGTAGATTTTTTACGACACCTACAGGCAGGCAAGGGGGTGGTAAGTTGTATTCTTACGTAGCCACCACACGGAAAATAAAAGATTATAATAATTGTACTATGCTACGGCTTTTACCCTCTTTGTGGTTAAATTGCATAAAATCCTGTGATAATTACACACAAGAAAATGTTACAAAGAGAAAACCGCTATTAAAATTTCATGTTTCTAATTTCAATCGTTTGGGCTCAGCCTTAACGAGATAAACAATCAGCTTCTTAATTTATACAAAACGAAATATCACTCGCTGGCTGACTCATCACCAGTTCTTCAAAACCATTGGTCCGATAGCTATACTACAAATATTGCACGAGTACTTCATTCACAACGTAGGCACCTACAAAGAACGCCTTTTAAAAAAATCCTATGTAGTCTGCTAAATAACTGTTGTTAATTCTTTGATATTTTCAATTTTAATATTTTTCAATGAATAAATATTTCAAAAAAATGGAAAAATATAATGGCTTTTCACAGCATCCGTTGCATGCGCTAATAGATAGATATATGCACCTACTACGTATTCTTCCTACACGTCTTTTTCTCTCATGTGACGCAAATGAAGTGAGGTGGGTTAACTAGTACATATATCTGGATAAGTATTTAATCTAATTTAAGATAGTAAGTACGTACGGATTTAAATTAGACAGTACGTAGGACGTTATTTGCAAAGGGAATATGAAAAATTAAAAGGCAAATTCTTTTTATTCTACCCACTCATAAATAGCTAGGTGGACGTTATTATCAATTATTCAAACTGCTCTTGTGATTGACCATCATCTCAGCCCACATAAGTCCCACTGTTGGGCTCAGACCTCTACAATGGGAGGGAATTTTACCTACTATATCGTGCTAGTCATACGTATTAGTTGTTGGTTTATGTCCAGTTTTCCTTTTCTTGTTTTCTGCATATCATATACCTTTTTTTTGGGGTAGACTGCGGTCGGCGCGCTCCTCGTACCACTCCGTCCGGGGTGACAGAGGGGCGTAACCACACACACCCGCAACCCACCCGTACACCACGTCGCCACTGTCATCAGTGGTCGGCCCCACGGAATACCCCCTATTTGGGGTACCCTCCCATCGACCAACGACTCCCACTCGGAGAGGACGTCGGTCTTTGGGGAGGACGTCGGTCTTACCTCACGCGGTCGGCCTCTCGGCAGGTGACGGACTAATTCCCCGGTCACATCACCCACGGCCTCGGCTAGGGCGTGACTATCTAGTCACGCCCACGCCACCCCAGTCGCCAGCGGGCTGCATATCATATACCTTAGGCGTCTTTGCAAATACAATTTAACACTCCCTTACTTAGTCGAGGGTGTCGTACAAGACATTGAAGGGATGTAATATTAGTAACATCTACGCAAGAGAAAGAAAATTCTAAATAAAACCCTATACCAATACGTCTGACCGGCGTGGAATAGTAAGTCAATTTCCCTCCCGTTGTGGGCTTGAGCCCAGCAGGGGGCACCAGAGTCACTCAAACTTGAGTTTACATTCGGTGGCCCACCGGAAATGGTTCAACATTTCCATAAAAAAAGCACATTCTGTAGAAAAAAAATAGCGTGAGTACTAAGTACGCATGTCAGAAGTGAAACTTCTTTAGTTCCATGTGTTTTTATTAGTATTAAAAAAAAAACTCTCAATCTTTCTCACTCGCTTGCTCCCTACTCTCGCCACATGGCTGTGCTTCGTGCTATGTTCGCCCTTTCTCACTCTCTCTCAATCGCTCTCTCCCTCTTCTTCGACAAAGCGCTGCACATCTTCGTGACGCTAAATTGCGTTTCATCCGTAAAAAATTTACCCTCATACGCGCAAAGAAGTTTCACTTCAAAAAATACCCAGTTCTTGGTCTAAATATAATATAGAGAACCTTCATAGACAGTGACAATAGCCGCGTCAATTGACAATTTAGTGTCAAATATTACATCATTTTGTATCGAAAATATTAATGTACATTTTGATAGAAAGTTTTACAAAATTGTAGATATGATTAGTGATAGATGTTATTTAGGTTGCCCTCACGAGGTTGTGGAGGAACTGGAAACCCTAAATGATAAGCTGAACGCAGAGGTAGTGGAACAAGTTAATGACACACAAGAGCTGGTGTTGTTGAATAATTTTGCAAAGGAAAGTAATGAATACGTGTTTAAAAAATGCCTAGAGGAGAGGTAATTCAACGAGGAAATAAGTATCTAAATATAATAGATATATTTTTAAATTTCCGTGTAGTGACGCAGTAATAATCCAATTCACCACTCCTTATCTTGCCTGTGGATGTCGTAAAAGACGACTTAGGGATATAAATGCACATAACATCTGAGCAAGAAAAGGGAAACTTGTATTAAAACCCTATACCAACATGTCTGACCAACATGGTATGGTAGGTCAAATTCCCTCACATTGTGGAGGAGGCCCGAGCCCAACAGTGGGATGCATATGGGCTGCGATGATATTTTTAAATATATTACTAATAAATGTATTTTCCGTGTGGTGACGAAACTCTAAGTAAGAATACAATTCACTAGCCCCTCTCTTGCCGGTGGTTATTGTAAAAGACAAGGAAAGGACTAAATAATATGCATATTGTGCATATAATATTTATGCAAGAGACTTGAAAGAAGAAACTTGAATTTAAAACCTATGCCAGCACGTCTAACCAGCGTGCTATAATAAGTCAATTTCATTCCTATTGTGGAGCAGGCTCGAGCCCAAGAGTGCGACGTGTATGGGCTGAAAATATGATGTAATGAATAAATATATAAATTCTAAACATAAGTGTCCGCCGAAAATTGGAAAAAATTATAAAAAAAGGGAATATACAAACACTGGTTTTGTGGGCGAAAAATAATTGTCACAAGTGGTACTTGAATCTACGCTTACTGGATATACGTTCCCATCTTACCATTAAAAAAAGTGTAGGCGTTAGGCATGATAACAAAATTCTCGCTCACATTGTCGTCTTTTACGGGTAGACAACGGGGTATCTGTGCCCCTGACTCTCTGAACTGAACTCTCACCTTATTCATGGGTGTCTTGAAATACGTCTAAGAGCTTTACATCGCCCTGTACCTATTCCATTTGATGCCGTTTGATCTCCAAGAAGAGTTGACGTTACGCAAAGGGTCACTTAAAAAAATATTGCCAAAACTTTTGCAGTATGTACTAGAAAGGAAGAGTACATGTTGAGTAGAACTGCAATAATTGGGATAAGGGTAGGAGGATTGCGCTTCATGCCTCCCGCATTGTGTAGGAGGGAAGTGGGAACAAGCTCTTCCAACTCCTCCTATTTAACTTTTTCTAATTAAATTTGTTGCGGATTCCGAGATAATTAAAATTATTTCCCGGGACTGCCTGAGGGTCAAACCTCGGTGTGATCTATGGAGACCATTGTGGATCCTGGGCATTCAGGAGTTACAATGGTGGGAATATGTGTTGGGATTAGTCCCATAATAAGAAAACGGGTAGTATGATAATGTACAATATGTCTCCGTCTTAAATGATCATGTCGTTTCGAAACCTTCATAACAGGTGTGAGGACTATTGAACTTTTAAGCCATATTTCTTTTTATTGCCAACGGTGGCAAACGAGCAAACAGCACACCTGATGGTAAGTGACGCTGCCACCTATGGACCTTTGCAATACCAGAGGCACAGCCAGGCCGTTGCCTACCGTGAAGAAAATACTCTTCTTAAACCTCGTTTAAAGAAGGATATGTCATAGCGAATATGACATATCCACACGAATATCACTCCTTCAAAGATAAACTAAGATTCCCTGCCAACAGAATATCAGATATCGCGTCGTGGCGATGGGTGTTAGATGATTTGAACCAGCGCCTAAAAGATGCCATAGATACACTACAATACGAACATAAGGCTATCCGTGTGGTAATTGAGAGAATCAGGGATGAACTGAACAGCCACTGTCTGGATGCCACTCATCCTGGAACTCTAAAACCAACGTGCGATGGTATCGAAGAAGCTATATTACAGGTTTTCTACCAATATACTATTAAACTTCAAAATAAAACATACGCTTCATCTCAGTTCATAAACGTCCTGCTGGGCTCGAGCCTCCTTCCCAATAGGAGAGAAATTGACTTACTATAGCATGCTGGTCAGACATGTTGGTATAGGGTTTTATTTCGAGTTTTTCTTCTCTTGCACAGATAGATGTTAATGTGCATATTATATCCCTTAGTCGTCTTTTACGACATCCCCTTGTAAGATGTGCTAGTGGTGAATTGTATTCTTACTCCGTCACCACACATACACTTATATCCTGTAAATTAATTTAAAAAAAACAGCAACAGCAAACAGTACCTACACGTGATGGCAAGTGATACTGCCGCTCATGCACCTTTGCTAGACCTTTTACTGTGAAGAAAATTAAAGTACTGTGAATGCGTGCAATGAGATTCGGTGATACTAAAGGCATCACCAAAACCCACCACACGCAAACACCCTCAGAAAGTTAGGCTTCCGGCTCTACTACTCGGACGTAGATTTTTTACAACAGTGTGGATGAACCAGCCCGCGGCTGTTTTCCACCATTATTTTTTTCATTGATTTCAATTCTTAATTCATAATCAATGGATTAAAAATATAATATTATCTAGGGCTTCCAATCCCGCAGCCTGAATTCAATCTCGGTATTTGCGGAAATACGAATGTTCAATCCCGCCGGATCTCGGTATTTGCGGGATCCCGCACATTGAAAATATCACATACATACATATTACTATTAATACGAGATTAGGGCTTCCAATCCCGCAGCCAGAATTCAATCTCGGTATTTGCGGGATTACGAATTTTCTATCCTGCAGGATCTCGGTATTTGCGGGATCCCGCATATTGAAAATTTCACATACGTACATATTACTATTAATACGAGATCAGTCAAATTACACCGTTTATTTGTAACAAAAATGAATGAATTAATCAACTAACTACACATTTCTTAAAGTATTCTTCTTTCTTTTCTTTAGTCTTCTATTAGTATGAGATCAATCAAATTACACAGTTTTTTTCTTTACAAAAAACAGTAACAAATGCGGAATAAAAAACAAAGCAAAACAAATCTTCTTCAAAAAATACACAAAGAAAATAAAAAAGTCACCCAAAAAAACCACATTTTTCACTGTAAATTTATATAGGATATGTTACTGTTTGAGTTTGAGAGTTTATTAAGTTTGAGCTTGCATGCACGCTTTTTTTCAGTCCCGCGAATCCCGCGCCCGTAATCCCGCATCCTGTGGGACTGGCAAATGGCGCGGGATCTCGGAATTGGAAGCCCTAATATTACCCTTAGAAGATGTTATAGAAACCCCTCTTTTTAGGAAAAAATAATGTTCATCATCGTCATCGCAGCTCACTGTTGAGCTCGGGCCTTCTCCACAATGGAAGAGAATTTGACCTGCTACGAGTATACCATGCTGATCAGACTTGTTGATACAGGGTTTCATTTCGAGTTTGCCCTCTATTGCACAGATGTTATATGCATATTATATAGGTGTGTATTATGAGACGACGTCTTTTACGACATTCACGGGTAAGATGGTGGTGAATTATATTCTTACTCTGTCATCACCCGGAAAATAAATCAATATATCTACACCTGTCATAATAAGTATCCGTTCTGTTTCGTTTAGGAATCAAATTTTCTCACTGATCAGAAGAAGATATTCGAAAGTTTAATACTTAAATTGGAGAATGAAATAAATACATTGGATAAAACGAGAAAAAATATTAAAAATGACATTCTTAAAAAGCAACAAACGCTTAACATTGAAGAAAGATGTGCCAAAATTTATTTGGAATCCTTGCCTTCAGGAGATAGCAAGAGAAAATTAAAAAGAAAGTAACTGTCTATCTATCGTCATCGATTTACTTCATATAACTGAAACGTGGTCTCTAAATGTCGGCCTCATAAAAAAGCTCAATGTGCTATGGAGAGAGCTATGCTCGGTATTTCACTACGTGATAAAAGCCGAAACACGAAAATCCGTAGAAGAAAGAGTGTAACCGATATAGCCCGCAGAATTAGCACGTTGAAATGGCAATGGGCAGGCCACATCGCTCGTAGAACCGACAACCGTTGGGGAAGAAGGCGTTTTGAGTGGCGACCACGAATCGGACGGCGCAGTATAGGACGACCCCCCACTAGGTGGACTGACGACATTCTCAAAGTCGCAGGGAACCGTTGGATGCAAGTGGCGCAGGACCGTTCCGAGTGGCATTCTCGTGGGGAGGCCTATATCTAGCAGTGGACGTCTGTAGGCTGATGGATGGATGAATAACTGGAACCTCTTCCACAAGAGCAAATTGACCTAGTATATCACTGGTCAACGTGTCCCACCGAACTTCTGTTGTATTACTGCCGGGCAAGATAGTGACGTGCAACCGCTGATGGAAACCTGAGCACGACGGCTCTTTGCTGCGGTTCTGTGTGCACACAGTCTTTGACAAGTTTAGTTAATTGTGAGGATAGATTTAGCAATATTGTTTTGTATTTTATAGAGAATCACTGATCGATCGTTGGGAGAATCGCTGCAAATCCTTAAAGCGAACTGGTCTTAAAGCGCTGTCTAACGCTATCGCCATCAGACAACAGGTATAAAAATGGGGAACTAAACCTTTTGGGTAACCGGGAGAGCAATGACATTTATCATTACATATTACCCCTATTTAGGGGTTTATATTAGGTATTTGCGTGTCCAGGTCCGTGGAGCGAGAGTTCATCTGTCAATAGCAGCTCAATCGTACGCAACCAGAGTAGACTCGGCACTCAGAAGACGTCTGCATTCAAACAAACTTAAATTACAAAATCTTTATTGGCAAAAAGACGAAGTTAGAAACTTGATTTTTTTTTTCACTTGAACACATTTTCATTATACATAAACTTACGTTTGTTTTCTTTCGTCTGCCTCGTTCGTATAGTGGTAGAATTTTCAATTAGAGAATCCAATTTCAAATCCTAAGTCGGCCAAGTCTATTCATCATCGCCTATCAACACCCACTGTTAAATAAATGCAAGAGGTGGGTAGGCTTAATCATCATCATCATCGTCTCAGCTAATATACCTACGTCCCACTGCAGAATTTGTGCCTCCTCCACAGTAGGAGGGACATTAATCTACTACTTCACACTGGTCAGACTAGTTGGTATAGGTTTTATTGCGAGCTTTTGCTCTCTCTTGTCTATATAAAATATGCTTATTCTATTTCTAATCGTCTTTTACGATACCCATGAGTAAGATGAGAGGGCGGTAAATTATATTATTACTCTGAATGAAGGCAGTACGAGACTATAAATCTCTTGGAGAAGAATTAACAGCCACAGAACAGAATCTTTTGGAGACCATGGAGCAAGAGCGTGTAGTCGGAACAAGACTGGCAGATCGAAGTTACCGACCAATCGGTGAGCTAACAAAGGACCAGGTCGACAGGAACTTGAGAGATGAACAAGGAAGACTGAGGAACTTTATGAAGCAATTGAGAACAAACCACAAGAGAATTACGTAAGTAGCTATAAACATATTTATTACACTTCAGAATTTCTCAAAATAAATACACAACGCTTTAAAATACACTCCATGAATGGCCTAGTGGTTAAGATAACTATAAGTATCTATACCAATAAATAAAATTAGAGTGTCTATTTGTAATGTCAAAATAATAGGCTTTTTTCATGCTCACACGGTTATTTGCATGACACCTATGCCTAAAATAGCAATTAAAAAATTTTTGTCTGTCTGTTTGTTCCGGGTAATCTTCAAAACGGCTGGACCGATTTCAAAAATTCTTTCACCAATGGAAAGCTATAATATCAGGGCGTAAACTAGGCTATATTTTATCCCGGTATTCCCACGGGAACGGGAACTACGCGGGTAAAACGACTATAACCGAAGCGAAGCGAGGGCGGGTTGCTAGTATACAATATAACCGTAACCATTCTCATGGATTCGATTTTCAGTCAAGACAGTACCTTGTGCGATCTAAATTGTTGTACAGAGTCTGTGATAGGATCTGGCACGGCGCATTTTTATCAAAGCTATCAATCGGCTCCCCCGAGAGAATCTATACTTGGATCGCCATCTTTCTGTATCGTCGAAGCATAAAAATCATCGTAAATTGCTCCTTCTCTGATAACATGACCATTAATGCTGGTGTACCGTAGATTTCGGTGCTGTCCCCGACGTTGCTTATCCTGCATATCAATGGCATGCTCTCCATAGATAATATGCGTTGCTATGCGGATAACAGCACGGATGATGAGCGAAAGGAACCGTTTGTCGTAGCGATTCAGCTCCAAGGAGTAATTCTCCAAATCGCCGAGTTTTGAGATCCTCCACATCGAAATATCGAACAAAGTCAGGCTTGGCAGTTATTTGGAAGACAAAGCCAAATTGGCGAGTAAAAAATTTACATCCTAAATAGAATCAGGTGGTACTTCACACTGAGACAACATATTGTGTTATACAAAGCACAACTTACATCTACTTTACTTACATCTCTGGGTGCGCCCAAATATCAGCTAAACCTACTCGACTCCCTGCAAAGACGTGCTATTCGAATCGTCGGGGATCCCAATCTCACGGGCAGATTAGAGTCGCTGGAGCGGTGGAGACTTTGGATCACTCTACCGGCTATTTCATGTCGAGTGCTCTGAGGAACTGGTACCACAGTCATCGTTTCACCAACGTACCACTCGACACCGTAGCAGGATTCATCCATTTCACCTAGAAACGCTATGGTCTTCAACTGTAGGTACGTTTCCAGCTATCATTCCTCCCACGTACGTGCAGAATTTGGAATGAACTAACTGTTAGTGTTTGTCGGCTATGACATGTCCTTTTTAAGAGACGTTTAAGAAGAGCACATTCTTCACGGTAGTCAGCAGCCCAGCGGCCCTGGTACTGCAAAGCTCGGTGCGCAGCAGTATCACTTATCATAAAATGTGCTGCTTGCTCGTTTGCAGCAATAAAAAATATAAAAGGTTCACTTTAAAATTACATATGCATTTTCCTTTACATAGAACTCTGCAGACTCATTTGACTGACTTCATAAGCCGCATTGACTGCTGCGTCGAGGATATAGTGCAGGTCATTCGTATTGATGAAAAAAGGATCTTGCAAAGGCTCGGGGAACAACCCTCCGATATATCTAGAGCGTCTACAACTGCTGTTGCAGTACATAAAAGAGAAACATCAACAATAAATAATGAATCTTTGGAATCTATCCGAGAGGAGGACGAGGATATTGAATATCCCTTTGATGAATAACGGATAATTAATTAATTATTTTATGATTAATCAGACTCTATAAATAATTTAAAATTATATGAACTCCTTCATAGATAAGGTTTCATTTCGCGGTGACAAGATGAAAGTACCATTGTCGCCACCCCTGACTTGCCCGTGGGGGTCGTTAAAATCGGGTAAGGGTTCACTAGAAGAATGGGCAAGTGTTCTTCTGGACAACACGGCCAAATTAAATCGGCCTACCTTAAAGGGAAATAATATCCCAAGAAGATTGTATCGGGTGATTGTGAATATAAGAAAACAGCTGGCGTATAACACTCAAAAATCACATGAGAGATTTTAGAATCATATACTTACACTCAATTAAGTAGATCTATTTTTGTGGTACAAATTTTTATTTTAATATGTAAGCAATTTAATAAATTATAAATATTATGGCAACAGTTTCTTTTTCTTTTTTAGTTGGTAAGCACTAGAAATGATTAAAGCAAATCGAAAATAGATAGGAATGTGTAAAGTGAAACAACAGTGATACAATCCCTAGGGCTAGGTACAATCGCTACATACTACGCTCGGTATTTATTTACGCAATAAAATCTAGAACACGGCAATCCATAGAAAAATGGGTGTTGCCGACATAGGCTGAAAAATTAGAATGTTGAAGTCGCAATGGGCAGGCCACATCACTCATTAAACCGACAACCCTTGGAGAAATATTCTCGAGTGACGACTGCGAATCGGGCGATGGAGCATAGAGCGAGAGTCTACCCAATAGTGGGACTCACCACATGCTAAGTCTGGATGCAGTTGGCACAAGACCGCTCTAACTGGCATTCCGTGGACAAGCCAATGACTTCGAAGACCAGTAATTTTAGTCAGATTATATTGACAAATAATAATAAGATTTAAAAGTAGTATAAAGAAGGAAATAGGTACGTAATATTTTGTTTAATAAATTTAAAAACTACCCTAGTGGAAATATTTAAGATTTTTATCTGAAAAATTCTTTAGAACAAGATATGTAAGTCTTTTTAGTTTTTCAGAGAAAAGTCCCAAAAATTTCCACTAAGGTACTGGACCGATTTTAGAAATTCTTGCACTAATTAAACGCTACAATATCACAAAGTATGCTAATATAGCAAATTCATTCATCTCAGCCTATACCCACTGCTGGGCTCAGGCCTCCTTCACAATAGGAGTGGAAATGATCTACTATTCCACGCTGGTCAGACATGTTGACATAAAGTTTCGTGTCGATGTATATTATATACCTTAGTCGTCTTCTACGACACCCACGGGTAAGAGAAGGGGTGGTGAAATATTCTTACTCCGCCAGCACAGGGATAGTAAAAAATGCAATGCAATTTCTACATTGCATTTTTAGATGGATAACTACATCTATCGAATCACTAAAATCTCGGTTATGAATACAAAAAAAAAAGAGTGTACAAAGTACCCATGGCAGAAGTGAAACTTCTTTATCCCTTACCCTTTATCATCTTTTATCTCCTTCTCTCGCCGGCTGAATCCTATACATTTACGTGTTTATGTCTCTATGGACTCGCTTTTACATTTCATCGAGTTTGAAACGCAACGATTCTAAAGAAATTTCACTTCAAAATAACCTTATTCCTGTGGGAAAATTATGGGGTAAACTATTTAAATTATTACATTGTCATCGGTCCTTCATTTCTATAAAATAAGTTTAATAGAAGAGTTTATGTTGTACATGGGAAATCCTTTTTTCTGTGTAATGTTATCCTAATTTTATTGCCTTTATGGCTGAGGCCGCACTACGGTTTTTATCCGCAAGCGGTTAACCGCAAAACCGCTCGAGACGCACGCACTGCGATTTTAAACCGCAAAACCGCCCCCGATTTGTACAGTTTAAAGATGGATTTCAAACGAACAGTATGTATTGTCGCTCGTCGGGTACTACGAAATAGAAAAAAAAACGTGTACCAAAAATTCGCAAATATTGTGTTCATTCATTCAATAGCCGTAGATCTCAGAAAGGTTTCATTTTCAGAATAATATAAAATTTTAAAAGAATATCTAGATATGTTTTTACTAAACTACTATCGAATTCAGTCAGTAGCCAACTTCCATAAAAAATTGCATAATGTGCGTACAGACATCACCTTCATAGATACAAAATATAATTAATTCAATTGCAACGAAACGACAATACGACTATTCTTTGCGGCGGTAGGCCGAATACTAGCCAAAAAACCGCCCGCGGTTAACTCATAATGCGTATGCGCCCATGTAGTTCTATAGATTACAAAATTTGCTGCCGTTTTTTACCGCAACAATTTTGTAACATTTTGCGGTTTTTAAATCAGTCGCGGATAAAAACCGCAGGTGCGGGCCGCTTGCATTCGTTTTCCTGTTCCACAAACTCATGCGGTTAAAAACCGCCGCGGTTTCACCGTAGTGCGGCCTTAGCCTATCTCTGGGATTAACATTTTAATAATATCCAAACATAGCTTCAAAACATTTTACAAAAAATTTCAAATTAACAGCAATTTCGTTTATAAATTATAGAGATGTTTTATGTTAGCAATTAATGCCTAAAATAACCTTCAATCAAATCCAGTCGCTGAATTCTATATAATGCTTATGAATACCTACAAATAGATTTTTTTAACCCTATACTTGGCATGTGAGTGTATGATCTGATACGTAGCACTTTAAAAAAATCTACTACATTATAAAAATATTATTTTAATATAATTATGTTATAATACGCTCCCCAATACTTATAGATATTGTATTATTTCTTTTTTATAATAATGGGCAACACCAAAACAGTAGTAGAACGAAAGATAGCAGACCCGTCATGTGCGTCTACGCAACGCAAGGTAAAAAAGTTATTGTTTTTATATATTCTGAACTAATCTTGTTGAGAAGTGGTTTGATTCGAATAGATTACTATACAATCTTTGCAGAATATGCTTTATTATGCACTAAAACGTATTATAACTCCATTTTGTAAGCTGGTTTTTCCGAGTGTTTCAAATATGATACATTGCCAGGTATTACATCAAATATTTACATCTTTTTGATAATGTATCAAATTTATTGATTTGTAAACGTGCTATTAATTTTTTTATTTTAGTATCACAGGTGCATATTCGACTCGATCAGCAGCAAAAACAACACATAGCTCGTAAATACATAGCCCTTGTTTCTAGACCTAGGGCAAAGTCGGATCAGAGACTTTTTGGTGATCATTTTATTTATGGAAGTCAAAGAAATGCCCTGTTACACTGGCTATACTTACTAATCTTGAGACTCTTATACTGACGTATATGAACAGTATTTAACTTCTTTACCACAGTGAATGAAATCTAGAAATGATACGAAGAAACTAAAGGCTTCGTAAACCGCATTGAGGTCTTTAGGAAGGACTTAGAAGCAATAAAGAAAAGAATAGCATAAGAAGCTCAACAAAAACAATGCAGATACAGGCACCTGAAAGCTCTCCAGCATTTAATATCGCTGTGATAGTGTTGCTCATTATCAGAGGGGAGGTGCATGTACTGCGCAAATTTGCAAATACCATTTGCCAAAAATGCTTAATCTAGTTATACCTATTAACAGAATGATTTGTTTCGGTTATCATAAAAAGAAATAAAAAAGAAGTTGTAAATATATTCCAATATAAGATTACAAATATGAAACTGCAATCTAATCCGTCCGATATCTTGGAGTTATAAGAAGTAAAGAATAACATATGTATTGCTTAGTATTGTAATTTAAACAAGAATGTTTACATTATCTCATAGAGCGTGATTTTTAGTTTTTTTTATTCTATGTACTGGATTCTCTAAGGCTGGAAATGTCATTAAAGTGATACAACCAATTCGCTAGGTTTATTACTACAAGTCTGGCAATGTGTCATATATGATACGCTCAATAAAACCTAATTAAACATATAAACATTTTTTTTATTATTTTTTCGTCATCAATGAATACCTCAAACCTCACATAAACTATAATTTGTCAACCTTTAGAACAAAAAATATCTTGCCAATTATAGGGTTAAACTATGTCCTCAACCAAGGAAAGAATACCCATAGTACGGGGGACAACGGACATGCAATTGACAGACACCAATTACACCCACACTGAATTCTCATATCTGGATTTGGCCCATAATAATCTTATTATAGTAGCTTACTATGTTCTTAAAACTTAAGATTATCTTCTCGTCCAACATACCTGTGTCTGAAAACACAGGTCTACGACCAGTGTGTGTTATTAGTGTTGACTTACGGCACGGAAACGTGGTCCCTAAATGTAGGCCTCATAACAAGGCTCAAAGTCGCTCAGCGTACTATGGAGAGGGCTATGCTCGGAATTTCTCTGCGAGATAGAATCTGGAATACGGAAATTCGCAGAACGGGTGTAACCGACATAGCACGAAGAATTAGCACGCTGAAGTGGCAATGGGCAGGCCACATCCCTCGACGAACCGATAACCGCTGGGGACGAAAGGTTCTCGAGTGGCGACCACGTATCGGACGACGCAGTGTAGGACGCCCCACCACTAGATGGACCGACGACCTGGTGAAAGTTGCTGGGCGTTGTTGGATGCAGGCGGCACAGGACCGCACTTTGTGGCGTAACATGAGGGAGGCCTACGTCCAGCAGTGGACGGCGACAGGCTGAAATGATGATGAGTAACTTAAACAAAATAAAATAACAATGTCAGATTCTGTTCACATAGGGGTTTATATATTTAATTATTTAATATAGCTTTTTTAACACAGCTAGCTATTTTTAAGAGATCAATATAGGATGAAATAAAAATAAGATCGACATACTAACAATAAATTATAAGGAGATTAAAAAAAATCCAACTTTTTCTTCCTATTTTTCATGGATTGATACATACAAGTTAATAGTAGAAGCCCATTGTTGCCAGTATCGAATTATAATTTTTCCACAAATTATCAGTTACTGTACTACTTTAATTTCTTCAAGTCTTCAGATTCTTTATATTATTTATTGTCCTTCATTAAGTGAAATCGTTTCCATCAACAGTGCTATAATAATGGTATTTTCTAGGAATTTTCATGGAAACCAAAGCACTTTTATTTTATATTTAGGTGGGCTATGATCAGCACATACTCATTCATTTCCATAGGGTGACGCAGCATCATAACCCACCGTATTCCCTACCCATTGGGCCAGCCACTGGTACTGAAAATCCTTGACATCCATAGCCAGCCTGCCACTACACCCTGGCAATTGCTTCGCAGCACATTACATAAGATGGCACATGACATTGAAACACTAAGATATTGAATATAATACAAGACCCCGCAGCACCAAAATTCACTTCTTTATTTCTCAGTGGTGAAATTAACCGTAAAGTTGATGACACAAATTAAAAACTGCAATTACCATTTCTATTTCTATAAACAGCAATAGTTATAAGGAGATTACGTATTGACAATTTATTATTACCGAGATAAAGATATTATAACAAATAGTGCTATTATAGATATTAATTAAACATGGTTTTTCATCAAACAATTCTTAAACACTTAAATATGCATTTATTCCGAATGCCTTAGAAGTTCTATTTAGAAAAAAATAAATAATATATACTAAGAAACTGGTGAATGCATACGAGAGCAATTACAAGATAAATCATTTGGCCGATATTTATTTTACCGGTATGCTTAGGAATCGTTACTGGTGGGCAGCCTAAAGAGCGATGGGCAGATAATACGACAGGCTATGCGGAATATGGGCGAGGTGTGTTCAAACCATAGCCTGTTAAAAAAAGGACCCAACATTTCCAAAGTTTTAGAATACTTGGGCATTTTTTTAACTTCATTATATGTTATGCATAATTGTCAACAATACTTTAACAAAACCATTAATATTTCAGTTCAAAATTGGCTAATTCAAATTACTGATAGTATTCAAATGAAAGAACTCATTAGTAAGTAGTGCAAAAGTAGGCAGTAAAAGTAAGTAGAATTTTCAAATATTTAAATTAGCCTTCAACTGAATTTAATATTAATTTTTTAACCATCCTCACCAACTTAGGTTGCAAAAAAAGCTAGAAAACAGTTTGTTGAATACATTTCTCACATTAAGGGTATCAATGTCTGAGAAAAACTATCTAATATAAAAATCATGTCATTAAGAAAATATCATTAAAATTGGCCAAGTGGTTTTGGAGATTAGTATAAATATACATTATAAGATTAAATTTCTATATATCGCTGGTTTGTAAGAATATTGATGTATTTCGAAATTATGTAAAATTGAATGCCAAATGATCCTCGATATCAAAAATCCTTGATATTTTATCTGAACAGAAAAATTTACCTTTACTCGGTACAGTCACGCCATTAATAAATCATTTAAATATTATTCATTAAACATTCTCTAAAAACAGTCATTTTTATTTGCATCACTATTCCCGCAAACCAGCGATATAAATAAATAAAAACTGTAATATTAATCCAATCAATCTTTAGTTCATAAGATTGAAGAATTCTTATTTGGTTACCCAAGATCATTCTTAGGCAAACAAATGAGTGGCTAAAATATATCCATGGAATACCACTTGTCGACCCATGATCATGCTTATATTAATAAACCAATCTCAATACTAAATGAACCTAGATAAATATAACATTAAAGTAAAAAATCACTCTCTTATTTGTTCACTCAAGATTGCTCTCAAAATTGAGATTGCTTTTAATATGAGATTTAAAGATCATACAATATTTCAATATTTTTAGCAAATAAACAAACAATATGAAGTGACTTCTTAACAATTACGACCATATTAATAGTAACATAACAATTTTAATGTAATGAAATGTGTGGTGACAGAGTAAGAATACAAATCACAACTCCCTATCTTGCCTGTGGATGCCGTAAAAGACAACTAAGGGATATAATATGCATATAACATCTATGCAAGAGAAGGGAAACTTGTATTGAAACCCTATACCAACCTGTCTGACCAACATGATATAGTAAGGTCAATTTCCCTCCTATTGTGGAGGATGTTCGAGCGCAATAGTGGGACATATGAGATCTGAAATGATGATGAGTGATGAAGGAAATTGTGCATCAATTTATTATATGTTTGTAATAAAAAGAAAAGTTAGAAATATTTTCATACAAAAATGTTAACCGCAGTGATAACTGCGGAAAACCATGTCCTATAAACCAAATCTATTTAAATGTGCATCACTATGTACATGACTTTGAATGCTCTGAGCTTCACAGAGGATTTCCATGTGACATTTTTTACAGTATGCATTTTTTTCATATTCATTAACTAAAAATGACTCAATTGTAACTTCTTGTTCTTCGATTAAATCTTCAATCTGTGTGAACCATTCCATATGCTGATCATCATCGTCAATATGACTAAGTATACTCTGAACGTTATTATCGATATATACATCACAAACTTTACACCATACTTCTTCATCATTATCTACAGGGAAGATGCCGTTTAGGGGTTTTAGACGCTCGGTTATATTGGTTCGATGGTTAATATGGTTGACATGTTCTTCAATATTTTGTAGTGAGCACTCGAAATTGGTGTTACACACTTCGCAATATCCTTCGTCTTTCTCACACGATAGGTACGCCTCAAGGGTAATAAACTCACCATCAACAAGATCGTCTACTGCAGCCATCCAATTGGAGTGATCTTCGCTATCGATGTGGATAAGAACCGATTCCTCGTGAGGTAAACTTCGTTTGCAAGGTTTACAATACAGTGCATCATTGATAAAAGTTAATCCATTTTCGTTCATTAGATTCATGTTTTCTTTGTGCTTTGATCCGTTTATGTGCTGTTCAATACATTTACTTGCCTTCGGTATGAAAACGCCGCAAAATGTACAACGAACCCTCGTTTTAGAACAACCAACGATCCCGTACATCAAGCCGGTTTTCATTGTAATTCTACTATTTCTCTCTTAATAGAAAATGTGGATATTTTACTCCTATGTTTCTGAAGGATTATTGTTACTGACTGTTTATGTTTAAGTGTAATTTCTAGTGTAAATATAAAACTTGAAATTTCGCGAAAATTTTCAGTTTGATTGAATTGACGGATGTAAATTTAACTTTCTTATACCAGCGATGTTACCAACTATAATATCATTATCAATACAATCTGTCAATCAACCAAATACAATGTCGCTTAAAAAAAATTACTAACGTGAAATTAATAATATATTTATTTTGATAATTAGAATTATTTATTGTATGAAGATTACTGGTTATTGCATGGTAATTTTAATGGTATTATTTTCTTGGCATAATTGCAAAAGTTTTATGAGCAGTTACATAAACCATCCCGGTTTGGTCGAAGAAGCTGTGCCTACTCTGGAAATCCATTCTAATTTCGAATCCGATTCAATTCCAATCTCACCAAACTTATATTTGGTACTCTTGAACAAAATCGAGAATGAATTCTTCGCGTTTGGCATTGTTATTTTCACCAAATGTGTCGTATTTTCTAATTTTAAATTATAGTCCGTAAAATATAGCTTGATCTCTGTGACATATGTCAACGAAACCAACGAAGTAAGTTTGAACGAGGGACATGTTTACAATTTTATTTTGTATCAGATACCTATATTTTCAGTCTTTTCGTTCCAGTTTTATTGCAAGTGAAGTGCAATATATTATACATCATCATCTTGCTCTTATCCCAATTACTTGGGGTCGACGCAATATGTCATCTGTTTTGACATATTGCAAAAAGTTTCGGCAATGACTTTTATGACCGGCCGCCTGCCTGACGTCAACCCTCCTTGGGAATGTAATCGTTGACCCAAATGGCAGATACCAGATGGAGTTGGTCCGGGTCAATCTAGGGCTCTTAGTCGTCTTTTACGACACCCACGAGCAAAGCAAGGGTTGGTAGTATTCGAAGCCGCTACCACACAGCTAGTGCAATATATTATACATATAAATATATTAATATTCATGCCTAAAGTGCACCTCGTAAGTATTGAAATACCTAGTTAACATTTTATAGAAAAATGACGCTTACTCACATATAAGGTTATGTTGGACTGTAAATAAAAAAAAGATGGGACAGTCGATATACGTAAATCGATAACCGATCTTTATTAAATTATTCATAACATAAATAAATCCAAAATAATACCTATACAAAAATTTTCAACATATTTTTACAATTACAACAGACAGTTACATTATAAAGTACATAAATTGAATTAATTAAACATTAAAAAAACTATTTTCGTCTTAGAGTAAATGATAACATTTTATGTAGGTACGCATTATTGTCAATAACTAAACATGTTTACTAATAAAAGAGTCGCAATTGATCGATTGATATAACGACTGTCCCTATTATGACAAAAAATGATAAATGTTCTAGCAGGAACGTTTCAGTGATGATAACAATAGTGACGTTGACCTTGATTGTACTCCTTTCGAATAATTAAAACAGTCAAAAAAACAGTTTTTGTTTGATTTAAATTCAAAAAGGTTTTCATTGATTGTATTTCAATTATAATAGAAAATTACAACTATAAAAATAAAGAGTTTTATCGATAAAAAACTACGGACTTCATCGTAAGCGTGACAGCACTAGGGACAACTGTCACAGAAATCAAGCTATATTTTATGGCCTATAATAACATTATCGTACTCGATCACTACAAAGACGCTTTCTTGCAATTGTGGAACATTAACGACTTTAAACTACGTCAAAATACTAAACTACGTCAAAAAAAAAAAGCGTCGGGAGCAGCAAATATTTGATTTAATCAGCGAGAGTCGAATTCGAACATGCTGGTTTATGGCTTACCTACTGCTTTCCAGTCGCCATCATTTTTAACCTTTCTATGGAGTCGAATTCTCCACGAAATAAATGATGCACAATTATACTACCCGTTCCGATAAAGAATGGAATTATAAATGGCGGCCAATTTTGACGGTACTGTCAGCATACACAGGATCTACAACGACATCCCGAAATAACAATATATTTTAATGTAACGTTATAGCGATATATTATATTGCTTTTGATCTTTATAAATATATGTATATCTATAACGTTATATTAAAGCATAATATTATTAACAGATTGTCATCTAATTAAATTACCTATGCGGAAGTAGGTATATGAATATTTAATATATTCGATTCCGGACATGGCACCATAAACTTCAATATTATAATCAGAATCACAGCTATCACTTTAGCTATTTATTTTGGCTCATTTACCTCCCACTACTGGGCTCAAGCTTCCACCGCCACCATTCCTATTAGGAGGGATATTGAGCTACTATACCACGCTGGTCAGAGGGGTCGGTATAGGATTTTATTTCGAGTTTCCTTCTCTTGCATACACGTTATATGCATATTATATCCCTTAGTCGTCTTTTACGACATTCACAGAAAGAAAAGGAGCGGTGAATTTTATTCTTACTCCGTCACCATACGGAAAAGCTGTTCGCTTTTAAGTCCAACAGTAATAATAAAATCCTCAATATCCTTTTCGTTTGTGGCTACTCTTATCCAACATTCATTTTCTAATCTTTTTACATGATTAATTTCTTTCTATCAATCCTCAACCGTAACCGAGGCTATGGCTGCACGCATCAAATCTTAACTTTTTTTCAATCCTTTTACCATGTCGGTTCTTGCATTACTATATTGTAATGGGGGGCAACGTCTTAGATTATTCTCCTTCTCAAAATACTTAAGTACAATATACACAATTTCATCTGCATCATTATAATACTTTCTCGCTTATATGCTCCATAGTCAACAACGTGACAATGGAATAAGAATAAAATTAGGCAATAACTAACATTTAATAATATCATCAACATCACCGCAGCCCATATACGTCCCACTGTTGGGTTCAGGCCTCCTCTACCATGGGAGGGAAGTTCATCTACTGTACCATGCCGGTCAGACAAGTTGGTATAAGGTTTCATTTCAAGTTCTCCTTCTCTTGCACAGATGTTATGTGTACCTATATTATATCCCTCAATAATATAATAACAATTGACAACTTTTTAACAGCCATAATATTTTTTAACAACAATATTAACAATCAAAATCAACAATACGTCACAAATAACTGAAACTAGACTGTTACGAATATAAAAAAAACGGTCACCTAAGGGTTTTCAGTTGTTGTTCGTGCTATGAAAATTCATGCTTTGGAATCGTTTCTATTCGAGATAGGGATATGTCTTGGAGGGAAAAGAATCGATTAAATAAATATCGATATTTGTTTAAAAAAAAAATCGATTATAATAAAATCGGTTAAATAAAAATAAATAATCGATTATAAAAAAATCTATTTTTTTTCTCCCATCGGGATTATGATGACTTTTTTTATTTTAAGAAATGTGAGCTTTATTTTCTAATATAGTATGAAACACTGCACGCAGTATCGTGAAGACCTTTTTTTAAGAACAGTGAAATAATCGATTAATTTTAATATAAAAATAATCCATTAAAATCGATTCTTTTGTATTTTGAAAATCGAATATAAAAATCGATTATTACAAAAAAAAATCGATTAATATAAAAAATCGATTATTTTTTACATCCCTATTCCCTAAGTCGAGAATCGAGATGATCTGGTCAATGATGGATTTGATTATGCTAAAAATATCTTGGAATTGAAATGACTCTTCAACGAATAAGAAAGATAAAAAATATGGCAGGCGGAAACGCTGCTGGTGTTGGTTTAACTTATAAAAATCGGCTAAGGCAAGAAATGTTCGTATCGGTGGATAGAATTATACAAGAAATCAAGACCAGATTTCAGCAACTATACGAACTGGATGTGAAGTACACTTTCTCACACCAAGTAATTTACTGAACCCAGTATACAAGTGCAATTTCGGAGAAGAGCACAATGATATCGATGCGGATGACATCGAAATTGAGAGGTTACGCAATTTCATTGCTTTGGTTGATGCTAAAGCTCAAGAGAACGCCAAGAACGGATCGCTCGAGCTTTTAGAATTTATTCAGCAATGCAACTATGGTGTATGTGTGCCTAATATCGTAATAATGCTTCGAATTTTTTAAACTAGTGTTGCTTCATGTGAACGCAGCTTCTCAAAGCTGAAATTAATAAAAAATTACTTGAGGTTTACCATGAGCTCCATAAGATTGAGTAATTTGGCCATTTTGTCGATAGAACATAGTGTGACAGACGATATTGACTTTACGAAGTTATAAATGATTTCGCTGCGCGTAAGTCGCAAAAAGTAGAATTTTAGACAGTTTAAACCTTAGAATAATAACGTATAGAAGGATAGTGTCAGTACTACGAACTTTAAAAATTTGAATCTAAAAATACTAATGGCGGGCAGACGATTACATACGTACACACGGAAACCACTATACAAATTATGAAATCAAATTTTGTTTTTATTAACATAAATCGTCGAAATACTTTTAAAAGTAATGTTAAAAACCTTTTTATGTTTTTCAAATGTGTTGTGGCACCATTTGAATGCACTAGCCGTCATAATGTAACGTTCGTGCAGTGCAATGACTTGTACATTACGGGACTGTTCCGGCGTAGGCTCCATTAGGCTCCAATTGAAATGCCTCACTTTTTGTGCTTGGACTTACCTTCTATATGTTATTATTCTAAGGTTTAAGCTTTATTTTTATAGAGTAAATTATTAATGTTTTAACACACTCATGTTACTTGCACATGTTTTCAAATAAATATTTTTCACTCAATTCTTTCATTTCATTAGGTTTTTTTCTTACCAACACCAACAACAATGTAGACATTATTTGACTTAATTGAAAGAAAGAAATTTTAAATTACAACTAGCAACCCGCCCTTGCCTCGCTTCGGTTATAGATTAGTCGTTTTACCCGCGTAATTTCCATTCCCGTGGGAATACTGGGATAAAATATAGCCTAGTTTACGCCCTGATATTATAGCTTTCCATTGGTGAAAGAATTTTTGAAATCAGTCCAGCCGTTTTGAAGATTACCCGGAACAAACAGACAGACAAAAATTTTTTAATTGCTATTTTAGGCATAGGTGTCGTGCAAATAACCATGTGAGCATGAAAAAAGCCTATTATTTTGCATTACAAACAGACACTCCAATTTTATTTATTGGTATAGTTTAAGAATTATGTACTATTACTATACATAAAAAATATTTACAAGAGTTCCATCTGGTGACAGAGTATTACCTTTCATCACATATCTTACCAATGGATATAGTAAAAGATGACAATGGGATATGGTATGTAGAACATTTATACAAAAAAACTTGAAATAAATCCTATAGCAATGGTCTGGAAAGAGTATCCTGCCGGGCTGGCCATGGAGGAAAATTAACTTGGTACTGGTGGTCAGGTCAATGGTGAAGGAGAGGAGGCAGTGGGTTATGGGGCTGCACGCCGCCGTTCGACCATAGCCCACCTCCAAAAAAAATACCAATGACTGAACTGTGTAGCAAGGTATTTCTATTTTTCTTCCATTGTGTAAGAAGCTTGTGGCCAACAAGGGTATACATATGGACCGAGATGATGATGATCTAGTAGTCTAAATAATAAAACGTTCATCTGCTTCATCTTCAAATTAATAATATGAACAATAAGCTACAAATTATATTTTATTGAATATGTTTTCCACCTTTAATATGACCAGCTAAATTAAGTACATTACATGGTACCCATATTTTACATTTATTGCACACAGCTTTATCTTCTTTAGGGTCATATAAAAATTTCTCAATACTTATATTTTGATCTTTAATCAAACAAAATAACTTATTAATTTCTTTAACATGTTTTGGATCTTCATCGACATGTTCAATTATTATTTCTACATAGTTTTCAAAGTATACTTTGCAAATTTTACACCATAAATCATCTGTATCGTCCACAGAGAAAATAGCATTTAATGGCTGAACAGCTATAGATCTTGCTCTTTTATGTCTCCCGGTAGATACATGAGATTGTATTGTATTAAAATTAAATTCCATAGTTCTATTACATATCAAACATTCCACAGCGGAGCCACGATTAGTAATAACTTCTGGTAGAATAAGAAATCCGCCATCTTTCAATGTAATTTTCTTTATTGCATCCATCTTATCTCGATGATGAGAACTTTGTATATGATTAATAACTTTTGTTACCTCCAATACTTGCTCACATACACCACAATAAATTCGATTGTTCTTATTCATGATATTATTCTGAATCATTAATTTTTTCATAAATAACTTTGTGTGATTATGATCTTTTAGATGATTTTCAATAGAATTTTCACTGTCACTGATGAATATTTTGCACAACTCACATTTTGTATTATCATTCTCGTCTATAATTATATCTTCATGATATGCCATTGTTATAGAAGAGGAGGACTATGAGGAGTTATTTTCTAAGATTTTGTTAGTTGCTTGCTTATTGTTTGATTACGGTGTAGCGCCCTTAATGGTTATTACTGAATGTCGAATGACAATTTTCAGATGCTTCTACTATTTTATACGATTTCTCTTGGATTAAATCTCATTTGTCAACTTCAACTGTTTTTTTTTTTTTTTTTTTTTTTTTTTTTTTATATTATGGCGTTTACAGAATTTCGCCAATTACTCAATTTAGATTGACAGTTATAGGAATTAGGACACTGATGTCTAAGAAATTTCTGTTTTGTAATTCCCCTGATTTTTCCCCAATATTTATGTTTTTTTTTTGTTCGGATCGCCCTTACGGGCAGGCTAAAGTCTTTTCGACCATACTGCCTTGTCTTACGTAGCTTATTTCTTTACATATTATTTACTTCTTCATATTGTATAACTTATTAACACTCAATGTCCGTCAGTAAGTCAAGTCGTTATCATTAATTAGGCGCTGAGAACCTAATTAGATGATTTCTCTGGGAATTTCGGTTGAATATGAAAATACACGTAAACCACTCTTATATCACATTCACCACACTTCAGCACCATAATTATATTATATTACATAAAACATCAGCAAAATTATACAATATAACACTATAAAAATGAATATAACACAAGAGCTTAACATGACATTTCCATATTCGCGCCGAATCTCCAATTTTCATTGAACTAGGCCAGTTTTTTTTTTTTTGTGCGACTTAGTTGTTAGCCTCAGATGGCTGTGACAACTTTACCCGGACTGGTGGGTGAGCGCTGAGCAGCGTTAGCAACCTGAAGTGGACTGACTATCGTACCAGGGGCGTAAAATTATCGTACATGGATCGAAATTATCGTATTTTTTAGGATAATGTCTATTATAGATAAATAAATCATATAAATTGTAATATTGATAATATACACGCAAGTACTCTATAGTTTATCTTTTTTAAACCACCGCTGTCAAATCAACAGAACACTGAAACCCAAATGTTTTACACGTGGTACAGACCTGAACTGATTCCCTTTCCACTTTAAGTTCAATAAACGCGCCAAGTTTAAAATTCACTCAGACAAAATTTCACTGTTCCCATGCAAGTTGGGTATGAAACACGCCAAAATTTTGTATTTATAAAGAAGAAATGGATATGAATGGATAGTGAAATAAAAAATGAAAGAATTTCTTTTATATATCAATATACACTTACATATATTCATAAAAACAGAAAATATAATTTTCTATATTCTCTTGATCACATTGGTAGATGCTATACTAACCAATAAGAAAGCGTGTACAGCAGGCGCTGGATAAAGTTACAGTATCGACAGTGGTGAAAGTGTGAAACTTAGCAGAGCGGATCGTAAGAACCAATAGGAATAGAGAACTTGTATTTTCCCAAGATTTAATTGGTCAACATAAAATCATGCTACTGCGATTTAGAGTATCAGCGCATGAGTAAAATAATATAAATTCTCAAATTTTGCATCATGATAGAAATTATCGTACAATCTGCGTACGATAATAATATGCTATCGTACATCGTACGTAGGCACAAAATTATCGTATGTGTACGATAATTATCGTACGGTTCCGAACGCTGGCGCTGAGGGCTCTCAACCCGTGCTAGGCTTGTTGAAAAAATATCGATATATATAGACGTGTCGATATTATTAGTTGGATAAATCGATATTGCTAACCGATATATTGGAATCCGAAATATCGATGAATCGATATAAAATATCCAATATCGAAAATTGTATCAAAAGCGATATATTTTTCTTTACGTAAATTAAGTAACCCAGTACCGTAAAAGATAGGCAATAAAAGCAAAACAATAACTGTATTGTCTGTGACTAATATGTTTTTATTGCGTTGTGTTTATATGCATGTACTTTTTAGCAAGGATAATTATTGACAGACATAATAATCGAATTATTCCAATGTACTGTCGCTTAGTATTCGAATGATAATTCGTTAAACGAATGTTTTTTATTATATATTTATTATTTTTTTTGTCATTTATTGAACTTGTTATTAGAGAATAAGTACTTTATAACTATTGTATTACCGGGCATCAAAGTGTTTATATTTTTAGTAATTTGCTCTTAACTAAGTAACGTATATCACGAGTCACATTTAAATACATCAAGTATTGCCGCAGTCTCACCCGCGTAGTTCCCATTCCCGTGGGAATACTGCGATAAAAATAGTCACGTTACTCTTTATTTTAATACCAGCTGTCTATAAAAATATTATCAAAAAAACCGCTAGGGTTTTGAAGATTACCCAGACAAGTCACCCTGCACCGGTGGTGGGCCCAACGACGAAAGCGATGTGCCATGGGTGGGTTACGAAGCCGCGCGCCGCCCCTCTGTCACCCCGGACGGAGCCGGGCGTCCGGTGCGCTGACCGTAGCCCACCCAAAAAAAAGGTGCTGTGTTAATAACCCTATGAGCATGAAAACTCTATTATAACAAACGGATCAATTTTATTTATTTCTATACATGAGAGATACGCATAAAATATTAGCTAAATGATGGTGCTTTATTTTATTGATATTTTTATAATGTTTGCCTTATAAAAAAGGATATTAAAAATGTATCATAGTTTTGTTAAAATTTTTGTTAATTAAAATAATATACATTTTGTACAAATATTACTAATGACATTAATGATACAGGCTGAACTGAATACATTTTCATTTCATAAACGCATTTATTTTACTTTGACCAATATATCGATATTGTTTTCTCGATGTATTGACGTCGATGTTGATATTTTTATAATTATCGATATTTATTTTCTGTTCCGATAATATCCATTACTTTGATAATTTCCATTTTTTTTTTGTTATTATTGCACATTTGAACAGGAGCCCTTTTATTTTATTTTATTTTTTTTTTTTCACGCTGTGGAAATGCATTTACGCACCGTCCCCCGCCAGTGACAGACGGAGGAGTGTGTGGGGCTCGCCGGTCACCATGTGACCGGAATACCCACTAAAACCACAGCGGCCCCTTCAGCGCTTTTACGGGACGCCGGAGAGATCGTCTGATGACATTCAATCCCCGACACCCCAACGCATGGTCGTCTGGCCACGTCCTATCGTCATTCAGGGCGGTGGTAAGAGTTGCGCATATTGGCGCCTCCTCCCGGGTCGCCGCGCGCGGAGCTAGTCAGCGGGGGCAAGTGCCTCGCGTTCTCGCTCCGCAGCCTCCTTCCTTGAAATAACGGCCTCACAAAATGAGGCCATGGACGACCAGCACCTGTCGCTGTCGAGCATCTGTGTGATAATGGTCGGCAACGACAGGTCTATTCCGAATTCCATCGATAGGACGTGGCGTTGGGGCCCCCAGGCGGGGCAAACTTCCAAAGTGTGGCGCGAATCGTCGATTGCTGCGCCACACTCATGGCATCCTGGGGCCCCTTCTCTTCCAATTCCATGCAGATACTTACCGAAGACCCTGTGTCCGGTAAGCACCTGCACCATCCTAAAGGTTAAGTTGCCGTGCCTCCTCGTGAGCCAGCGGTGGAGATGCGGCGCAACCGCCTCCACAGTCCCCCGCCCTGCTGCGGGGGACTCCAGATCTTCCCTCCACCGCCGGATAACTTCTCTTCGGGCTACTTCCTGTGCTCTGGCCAGTCTCCTTGCGGAGACTTGCTCACCGTTGGCCCGCATTGTGGCGCGGCGCCGGTAAACCTCCGCCAGCGCCTCAGCCACAAGCGGCCAAGGTGGGTCGCCTGCCAGTAACGTTGCCGCAGTCCAGGACACCGTACGATAGCCCCTAATAGCCCTCACCGCCATGACCCTCTGCGGTCGTCGCAGAAGGGCCCTGTTGCGGGCAGTAAGGGACTCCGACCATATAGGGGCACCGTACAGCGCCATGGACCGCACGATGCCGGCGTAAAGCCGCCGGCAAGACGACCCAGGGCCACCAGTGTTTGGCAAAAGTCTTCCCAGTGCCGCGGCCGACTTAGTGAGCCTCGGGACGAGCTGGGCAAAGTGTAGCCCAAAGTTCCAATTTCTATCGAGGTGCAGACCCAGATATTTCATCTGAGCCCGCACAGGCACGGCAACTCCAGACACACTGATGTGTGCTCCTCGGGGGGGACCTCGACGTGGGCCATGGAATAAGAGGGCCTCAGTTTTGTCCAACGAGACCCTCACGCCCAGCATTCCAATCCGGTCAACGACGAGCGCTAGTCCTTCCTGTGCTAATCGGGCGGCTCCCTGGAAGTCAGCTCTCCTCACCGTGATGAGAGTGTCATCCGCGTAGCAGATAGCCCCCATCCCGGGAAGGAGCCGACCCCTCAGGAGCCAGTCGAAACGGACGTTCCACAGAATCGGACCAAGGACTGAACCCTGTGGAACGCCGCACTCCACCCGATGGTGATGAATACGCCCGTCGCCCCCCTCCCAGAGCACATGCCTTCCATCGAGGTACGCTTCCAATAGCCTCCGGAGATAAGGAGGCACTCCATGGTACCGGAGCGCCTCCCTTAATGTCTCGTGTGGGAGACTGTTGAATGCGTTCTTTATGTCGAGCGAAACTGCCAGGAGTACTTCCTTTTTGGCCACGGCGGCTAGCGCGTCAATTGTGGAGCGGCCGCCTCTAAATCCATATTGTTTCTCTGACAGTCCCGGCCCAACTTCCTCGAGGTGCTGGACGAGACGATCCGCAAGCACTTTCTCGAACAATTTAGCCGTCTCATCCAGCAGCACCAGTGGTCTGTACGCGGAAGGGCAGTCGATTGGGCGGCCTTCCTTCCGCAGCAAGCACAGTTTACCGCACTTCCATTGCTCCGGGAACTGCCCGGACCCCAAACATGCGTTGAGCAGTTCCCGGAGCTTATCCTTAAGATATTGCGCAGCGATACCGAGTACGAGCCCCGGGACGCCATCGGGACCAGGCGCCTTAGCACCTCAATTGTACTATATTATTTACATAAAATAACACCAAAATTATTAAATATAACCCTATAAAACATAAAAAAAAAATATAATGCAAGAACGTGATATGACAGTTCTATATTCCCGCCGAAATAAACAATATTCAATTACTCATATAAATCTTATTTGGGATTTCAGTAATACTAAACGTGTGTGGTCAACACGCTCGCCTTGTTTTCAACGGGACAGTCTCCTGTTTAGGTTCTTCGTTCATTGGCCGTACAAAAATCCTGTTTTTACAAACAATACATAAACGATCATTCGTTTTACTCATAGGGACATCGCCTTTAAGTTTTAAGTTCATAGCTTTATCTTTTTCTGCAAGACTTACACGTCCCTGTCCTTGTTTTTCAAGCTTTAATTTTATATAACTACCTCTTTCTGAAAGTGTCCCGTTCTAACACAAAAATAACAGGACTGTTACAAAAGCACAAAAAATATGGACATCATCATCACCGTCATCGTCAGAGTTGGCAACGTAGGCGATTTGTCGCCAATTAGGCTACTCGGGAAGAAAATTGGCGACGATAAATTATGAAAGGCGACTGGTCGCCTTTTAGGCTACTTGCTCGACAAAGTCTTTGAATAAAGTGAATGAATGAGTCACAATACAAATAATCATAAACAGATAAAATATAATACTCAAGCAAATTATAAAGACTAATAACTAAAAAGAAAATTGGTCACATTTTGTTAGTTTTGTGGGAATAATAGCCAGAAACCTATACTCCGGCCGCTCTAAGTTTGCGTTCCTGACACATTCTTCTTCTTCTTCTTCTTTTTTGTCTTGGCAATCAGCTACAAATACGAGCCATTTTTGCCAGAGTCGAGTTATAATTATTTTTTCAAGTTCTCAGTATCTTCATGTCAGTAATAGTCTGTCAGTAAGTCAAAGTGTAATGGCCACTGTTAAGGGTATCTTCTGAGAATTTTGGTGGAAATACAAAGGTATGTATAGCAGTTTTATATCATAGTCACTACACCTCACCAGTTCTGTCGCTATATATTACATAAAATGCCATCAAGATTATTTAACATAACACGTTAAAACACTAAGATATTGAATATAATACAAGAACACCACATGACACTTCAGATTCCCGCCAAAAACTTCTTCCTGACACATGTCAATTCGTCATAACTAGTGATGTACAATAAATAACATTCATTATATTTAATAACGTTATTTATTGCATTCATTATGCTTATTTATTCAATTCAATTTAGATTTTGTTAAATTTATAGGAATTATGTCGCATGTTTTTTTTTTTAAAGTGCCTTCACCTTTTTTAATGCTATACGGTGAAGAAGTATTATGGCCGGCTCCATAATCTTTAATTTGAGCCCAGATTAGCATTATGGTATTGTACTGGCAGTGGAATAGGAGAATTCGAAGAACGCAATAAGCGTACTTCAGAGCCAACTCATCTAAAACATAACGAACTTATGCCGGTTTATGGTCATTGACTAATTTCATCAACTCTGCTTTTAGTGTAGACATATTTTCGTCATTGCCACGTCTTTGCAGCCACTGATTCCCCTTTTTATTAGCTTTGCTAGGTGCTTTATTTAATTGCACCGAATGATCAGGGGCGTTATCCATTAACATAATTAAAGGCTCTGGGAGGCCAGGTAGCAACACATCCTGGAACCACTCCTTGAATGCAATCGCATTCATTTCTCCGTGGTAGTCAGTAGTAGTTTTTGACTCAAAAACCAATAAACTGTTTTCCACAAAACCGTACTTTGCACAACCAGCGTGGCATATTATGAGTCGTGTTCCTTTACCCATTGGCACTTTCGACAATGACGCTTGAGTGTCATTTGTCCAAGAACGAGAAAGCGTGTGGTTGGGGTTTAGCCTTATCTCGTCGATGAAAGCGGTATTGTCCCCATTATCAATATTTTTCGCTTCTTTCAAAAAGTTAATTGTTTTTTACTGCCTGTGGGTGTCGTAAAAGACGATTAAGGGATTATAATATGCATACAATATCTAAGCAAGAGAAGGAAAATTCGAAATAAAACCCTATACCAATACGTCTAACTACCGTGATGCAGTTGGTCAATTTCCCTCCCATTGTGGAGAAGGCTCGAGCTCAGTAGTTGGATGTTTATGAACTATGGTGAGTGATGATAAATAAATGTGATTCCTTATAGTATCAGCCTCAAAGCTATCATTGTCTGTTATAGGTTCATTTCTGCATTTCCTTTTTTTGGTGTTCGTAAAATATTTTCTCCAGTGCCCGAGGAGCCGAACTTTTCTGTATTAATATTTGTTATTGTCCGTTCGCTTATTCTAAGCGCCTGAGAGATGCGATGCGATTTTTTAGGATTCCAAGAAATATTCGAAGCAACAACGCATGCCTTGTACACATCGTTTGAAAGCTTTTTGCATGATATAGGTTTAAATATTAAAAATCTGATTGCAATAGGAACTGATGGAGCCAGTAACCTTTGTGGTAAACATAACCCCCTTTTCACTCTTTTACAAGCAGATATATCCAATTTGCAGCTATTGAAGTGTGTATGCCACTCCTTCAGCTTATGCATTCAAACTATGCACTGAATTACTATCTTGCCTTGAAAAGTTTTGGCGTTTGGGCTATTTTAGACTACCTCAATTCAAATACGGTTATATTAGGCTACTTAAGGTGAGAAAAATGGCGACATTAGGTTCCGAGTCGTTGGCAACACTGGTCATCGCAACCCACATACATCCCACTGTTGGGCTCGAGCCTCCTCTACAATGCCCACCGCATTTAACCTACTATATCATGCTGGTCAAACATGTTGGTATAGGGTTTCATTTACCGGCGGAGGAGTCCTGTTGGCGGTGTCCCTGGACATCGCCAACGCCTTCAACAGTCTGCCATTCAGCTGCATCAGGGAGGGGCTGAGGTATCACGGGGTGCCCGTGTACCGGCTGGTGGCAGACTACTTGGAGGGACGCAGCGTCCTATACGTTGACCGAGTAGGGGACGTTGTGCGAACGCCCATGACGTGCGGTGTCCCACAGGGGTCGGTTCTGGGTCCGACCCTGTGGAACATCGGCTACGACTGGGCGTTGAGAGGAAGTCTCCCACCCGGGCTGGGCGTAATTTGCTACGCCGACGATACACTCGTCATAGCCCGGGGTGGGACGCTAGAAGAGGCGGCACGCCTGGCAACTCTCGACACCGAGGAGATTGTCGGGCGGATCGAAGCGCTGGGGTTGAGGGTAGCCCTGGAAAAGACGGAGGCCCTTTTGTTCCATGGCCTCCGTACCGCCGGGCCTCCCGCCGGCGCTTCGATTACCGTGAAGTCGGTCACCATCAGCATCTAGGCCCACATGAAGTACTTGGGCCTGGTGCTCGACGGGCATTTTTGGTTCCGGGAGCATCTCCATCGACTTGTTCCCCGGCTTGTCGGCGCGGTGTCCGCCCTTTCGCGGCTGATGCCGAATGTGGGTGGACCCAGTGCTACTTGCCGACAGCTGTACACGGGGGTGATCCGGTCGATGGCCCTGTATGGCGCACCGGTGTGGGCGGGGTCCCTGACCGTCCGTCTTAGGGCCCTCCTGTGGCGACCACAGAGGGTCATGGCGATCAGGGCCATACGGGGTTACCGCACGGTGGCGACGGAGGCAGCGTGCCTCCTGGCCGGAACTCCCCCGTGGGACCTGGAGGCGGAGATGCTCGCCGACATTTATCGGCGGGTGTCGGAGACGCGCGCCCGCAGCGGTATGGTCTCCTTGCAGGAGATCACCGCCTGGCGGGTCGACGCCCGCCGAGGAGTCATTGCCCGTTGGGCAGTCCGGCTGGAGAGTCCTCGGTACGGTGTCAGGACCGTCGAGGCCTTCCAGCCGGTGCTGATGGAGTGGTTGGAGCGGACGCACGGGGTGCTTTCTTTCCGACTGGTGCAGGTGCTGACTGGGCACGGGTGTTTTGGGAAGTACCTGCACAAGATTGTCAGGAGGGAGAGCACACCGTCCTGCCACCACTGCAGTTGCGACGAGGACACGGCGCAGCACACGCTCGAGGAGTGTGCTGCGTGGGAGGGGGAGCGCCGTGAACTCGTCGCGATTATCGGTGCCGACCTGGCGCTGCCGACCATCGCCAGGGAGATGCTCGACAGCGTTAGGAACTGGGACGCAGTCGCCGCCTTCTGTGAGGCCGTAATCTCACGGAAGGAGGCGGCGGATCGTGTGCGAGTAGAGCTCCTATTCGGCGACACGTTCCGCCACCGGCGACTGGGGCGGCGCAGGCGCGAGTATCTGCGCCTAATGCCGCCCTAGCCGAGGCCGCGGGTGATCGGACCGGGGAATTGTCCGTCATCCGCAGAGAGGCTGACCGCGCGATGGCGACTGACGTCCCAGTACGTCGAGACGTGAGGTTACCCGAAAGGGTATTCCGTCGGGCCGACCACTGATGACAAGTCACATCTGCTCCGGTGGTCGGCCCAACAAACAACGGGTACGGGTGGGTTATGGGCCCGCGCGCCGTCCTTTCGTCGCCCCGGGCGGACGGGGCCGCCCGTGCGCTTACCATGGCCCACCCAAAAAAAAAAAAAAAATAAATAGGGTTTCATTTATTTTATATACGTAACGGTTTTTGGTGTCTACACATATATATATATATATATATATATATATATATATATATATATATATATATATATATATATACTAGCTGACACGGCAAACTTCGAACCGCCATATTTTTTTTCGTAAATATGTTTTCTAAATTTTCGAAGATATAGTCTAAGAAGAACCCGTTAAAGCCGTAAGGCTTTGTCAGGCAAGATTAAATCGTCTTGGACGCGGCATTGTTAATGATAATTCAAAGAGAATACAAATGACTGATTATTGATATCTGACAAAATTATAATTATCAAATTTTCAACCGTACTTAATCATAGACAAAATTACGTTTAGCTGTCATTTGCGTTTTGTTATTACATGTCAAATGCGTTTTTGTTATAACACGTTTCATAGTGACTTGTTACGTCCCACGGGAACGTGATAGAACGGGATAAAAATAATGGTAGATAAGTTATTATTGAATGAAAATTTTTTAGAACGGGATAAAAAGTATCCTATGTCCTTCTCCTGGTTCTAAGCTACCTCCCCACCAATTTTCAGCCAAATCGGTACAGCCGTTCTTGAGTTATAAATAGTGTAACTAACACGACTTTCTATATTTATTGATTAATTGATTATACATATAGATTCCTTGTGTACGTGTGTATGTCACTGAACTTCTCCTAAACGACTAGACTGATGTTGACGAATATTTTTGTGTGCTCAAAGGGATTCGATAATGGTTTAGACTCACAATAGGATCCGGTAGGTGGTGCTTTATTTGAACAGAACAACGTCTGTTGGGTCAGCTAGTTTTATATAGAACTACTAGCTGACCCAACAGACGTTGTTCTGTTCAAATAAAGCGCCACCTACCGAGTCCAATTGTGAATCTAAACCATTCTCGAATCTCATTGAGCACACACAAATTACCTAAATTACTTAAATCTAGTCAACAGATATCGCCATCTGTTAGAATCTTTTGGAGTTAACAGATAATTGTGACTGTCAATTAATTATAGACAAATAATTTGTAATAAAATAAAATTGCGACTATAATTAAAGATCTTAGTTATTCTATGTTACAAGTTGGAGCAAACTGCACACGGTGTGCATATTTGATTAAAATCGGTTAAGTAGTTTAGGAGTCCATCGCGGACAAACATCGTGACAGGAGATTTATATATATTAAGATATCTACTACTAAAAGTGTTCCAAACGTCGGGCAATCAAAAATCAAATACAAACGTGATATAATCCACATAAATAGGTTTATTTAAAATTTATTTCGTATTTAATGCCTCCCATGTCTTTCTTAAAATACATAATGGAAAAATTAAAACCCTTCTTAGTGGATTAGTTTTCAAGAAGTATGTCATAATTAGGTTTCTTTCCAAGTGCATATGATTTGTAGAATTGTTTAGGTATTATATATATTATCTTTAGGTATTGCATAATCTTTCACTGTTGGATCTTGCCACATATTATTAATATACTCCGACTGAAAAATAACAGCAATAATTATTACTTAGTACTGTAGAGGAGTGTTTTTGATGGGTAAGAAATTGGTAAATAAAAAGAGGAAACATACACTTTATAAACATATCATCATTTCGGCTCATATACATCCCACTGTTGGGCTCAAGCCTCCTCCATAATAGGAGGCAAATTAACCTTACTGTACCGTTCTGGTCAGACAGGTTGGCATAGGGCAGGGATGGCAAACCAATGGCACGCGTGCTATCGATGGCACGCAACACAATTTTTTGGGCACGTTAATGTTTACAACATGCATTCTGCACTACGAAAAAAGTGTGAAGTTTTATAATACTTAAAATGAATGACGAGCGAACGCGAGTCATATTTACGTACGCTTTCGAATGTTCAAGTTGCTGAAGTATTTATATCCGTTATTGATGCTTCAGTTAAGGAATTTTTAGAGATTTGTCCCAATTCAAATATTTATCAGAAATTCTCAAGTTTATTATGTATCCTGATGTGACGTCATTTGAAAAAAATTGTTTGTCCCAATTTGATTGGTTGCCAATTCATGAATTTGAAATGCAGCTGATTGATTTCCAGTCTAGTTCAATATGGATTCAAAAATATTTTATGGCACGTCTATGGCTTCCAGAAAAAAAATATTTACAACATTTTTGCGGTGTTCGTGTAGTAGAACAAGCTCTACGATACATTTAACCAAAAACCATGTCCACAAAAGTCAAAATTAATTACAACATAAAACATCTGGGGAAAGTTGGGGGAAGTTGGTATTATTTTTGTAAAATGATAGCTACTTTAATTTGTTAACCTTCCATATTACAAAATATTCTTGATATATTATTGGTAAATGTACAATAAAAAATAAAGTATATATTGATTTCTAAGCATTAATACACACAGCTCTCTTAAATTGGCGGCCGGATATATATATTTTTTTAATTTCTTAACTGTATCAACTGTTCGTAAACTGTCCTTTACAGTTTTATAAAAAATATTGTTGCTGTTTTTTTTTTTTCAAGTAAAAGATCTCTGCATTTCGTATCGGCAAACCATTTTTTTGGCTATGTCACCTGTTCGTAAAATGTTTAGTCTAGATATTTATTTAAATTGATTTATTTAAAGAAGTCGTCTTATAGTTTAAATAACGATAATTCGCTTGGTAACTATAAAAATATAGTTTTGTCTCAGTAATAATACTAATAATAATAGCAGTAACAGGAATAAATGTCATCATAATGATATGAACGAATTTTGTTGAAAGTAATTGTTAAAGATTAAAAATAAATAATGCTGAAAAATATTCTCAAAATTTTTAGAGCTTGAAGTCCGGCCACGGGTGTTAATTAATCGGTACCAGTGGTCGGATCAATGATGATGTAGATTGAATACAGTAGACAATAGGACCACACAGCGTACTTCTGTCAGCACAAATAGATCAGGCAGTGGGTATCCAGAACATTACCTAATAAGACTCATCAAACATTATCATTTTTTATTTTTTTTTATTTTGGGTGTGGGTTACGGTCGGCGCCCTCCTCGCACCACTCCGTCTGGGGCGACAGAGGGGCGTAAGCACGCACACCTGCAACCCACCTGCGATACGTCGCCTTCGTCGTTGGACAGACCACCGGAGCAGGGTGACTTGTCTTTAGTGGTCCGCCCGACGGAATACTCCTTGAGGTGTACCCTCTCATCGACCGACGTCCCCCCCTCGGGAAGGACGTCGGTCCGGTCTCTCAGCTAACGAACGACTAATTCCCCGGTCCAGTCACCCGCGGCCTCGGCTAAAAAGATTATCATTTAAGCCTATATAATTACTCTTCTGTCATTATTATTTGTTTGCTCGCGTATTCAAAATTGTAAGAAATATAACGCATTACAATTGAAACAAATACAGCAGTTGGAATGAGGTGAATAGTCGAAATATCTATGAATAAATTTAAACCTAAACAAAGATCTGTTTGGCGCATGCGCGGTAAGAATTTATTACCGTGGAATATAAAAAAGTTTATTTTCATTGTACAATAAGTAAATAAACAGAAAGTATTAAACAATAATCCAAAATTTATAATTAATAAAACAAAACCCTTAGGTTAGTATCAACGGAGAGGTTTCCTTTCATTAAAAAAAAAACAGTAAAAAATCCGATAGAACAATAAATAACTGCTTACTAACAGTTGATACAGCAACAAAAAATAAGATACAAATTGAATTTTTCGCGCCAACTTAAGAGAGCTAAATTATACAATACACGGGTTTTGCTTAAAACTTAAAAATGTTGATTATATGCCTTCTTCATTTTTATTTTTCTTTTTTAACTAACCTTTGTTCGTCGTTTGCTCTTTAATGTTTGTTAAATTTATTTTATTTAAGTAATCGATTATTATTTATTTATAGATTTTTTTAAGTTTTTTTTTATTCCATAGCTTAATTTTATTTGACATTTGTTTGATCAATTAATTTACTTGTTTTTACATTTTATTTTTTTTTTCAGAATTAATTTATAGTTTTGAATTGTCATTGCGCAAGCAGTGAGTCATGTACCTTGAGGTGACGTCACCATGACAATAAATGACGTCATACACATTGACTGATACGGTCATGCGGACTGTCTTCTAGAACCATCAGCCGACTGACCGAACCGTAACCGAATGACAGCCCGCATTATTATAAGTGCCTAAAAGAGTACCTACTGCTGTTGACTTTAATGGAGATTACTTAGCTAGTATGCTAGATGTGCTGTATTCTTAAGCTAACTCCACACGAGTAAATGTTCCATCCATCCATCCATCAGCCCGTAAACGTTCACTGCTAGACATAGACCCCACGAGAATGCCACGCATGCCACGCATACATACGACATATGGTTCGATGTGCTACCACTTAATTTACAATCGAACCTGTCTCATAAGACGAGTACGAAGTACGTACGACATTTAGTAAATTAGTTGTTTATATAAATATCAATAGTAAATAACATAAGTATAGTTTTATTAAATCGTAGGATTGTATTCATCTCGACGTTAGGATTCATAATGTCTGTGATAATGAATCATTAACAAAATTGTACAGTGATTCTTCAGTTAAATACCGGTTACACTTAAGTTTAGTAGCAGGAGGGCTGAATTTTAGCATATATACCATTTCCATGCCATATCCACATAGCTGATATATTTTTAACTTACAGGTGACCCGTTGCCACCTTACAATGGCAAACTGCGGCTTTACAGTATGCGCTTCTGTCCCTTTGCGCACCGTGCTGTACTTGCACTTACCGCCAAAAATATCGATTTTGAGATTATCAACATTGACCTGATGGACAAACCAGAGTGGTATGCATCGAAGAGTGTCCTCGGTAAGTCGCCTTTAACACTATGGCATTATATTACTATCTAAAATACCTATTAACTTGTATATCGTAGAACAAACTGGCAAGCCTCTATGACATGCAACTTAAAACTTTACATATACAAAATGTGTTATAAACTCATTTGCAAAAAAAATGGGCGGTTTTGATTTTCATTCATATTTAAAAAGATACAATACCAAAAAGGTTTCAATCGTTTGTACACGTTACTGGCCGGTTTTAAAAATGCTGTGGTATTTAAAAAAGTACGTTCTAAATTCAATTTTTCATTTGATGTTCATTTTTACAGAAAACCCCTTTTTATCCTACATTTTTGGCGCGAAGTTCCAGAAGTTAACATCGACTTTCATAACTTTTATTCAATTTTTATCGATTAATTTCATATCCTTGACTGTCAAAGCTTTATTTAATGCTGTTTGGCTGTATCAAAAATGGTAGATAAAGTGGTAAAAGCTACCAAAATTATCGCGCTGCTTGAAGAGGGTTGCAGCCAATGTTTCGTGGCTAGGAGGCTAAATGTTAGTCGCTCGACAGTCCAAAGGACCTGGCAGCGATATTAGGGGACTGGTTCCGTCGAGAGAAGGCCTGGTTCTGGAAGAAAACCATGTACCCAACCACGGGATGATCGTTTTCTTGTGAGTCGCGCATTGAGAAATCGCAAATCTTCGTATGTGGATCTTAAGAACAACCTCCAAGAAGTAAGAAATGTGCATATTAGTCTATGGACGGTCAGGAGGAGGCTTCTCGCTGCCAATATACGCAGTCACCGTCCGGCCCGCGGCCCCAAATTACTCCGTGAGCACAGAGTTCACAGGCTTAGGTTCACTAGAAATTGTGAATCATGGACTCAAGACGATTGGAATAGGGTTTTGTTCTCTGATGAAGCCAGGATATCTCTGTTCGGTGAAGATCGACGTCGGCGAGTGCTAAGAAGACAAGGAGAACGCTTTGCAGAGGCATGTTTCGAAGAAATCACACCTTATGGTGGGGGCTCTGTTATGTTTTGGGCAGGAATAAATTCAATGGATCGTACAGAGTTAGTCTTCATTGAAAACGGCTCACTGACTGGGCATCGATACATAACGGAAGTTCTAATTTCTCATGCACAACCCGCATTGGCCGCTCTAGGTGAAGACTCGATTTTTATGGACGACAATGCTCGCGCCCACCGATCCCGCGATGTTAATGCGTATGTGCAAGAGGTCGGCATTCGTCGTTTGGATTGGCCAGCTCGAAGTCCCGACCTCAATCCCATAGAGCATGTCTGGGACGTTCTGAAACGGCGTGTGAGATCAGTACACCCGGCTCCGCAGACCATCAGAGAGCTGAAGAATGTGATTACTGCGGAGTGGGAACGTATTCCGCAAGCAAGTATCCGGGATATACTCGCTAGCATGCCCAGACGAATTCAAGCTGTAATTTTAGCTAGAGGGGGTCACACTCGATACTAAACATTTATCTGCTTTTACTTTATTAAAGAAAAACAAACAAAAAAACTTTTTTATTTTTACTTCATGAGCATATGCACTACTAGCGAATATACACTACTAGCGAGGTTTAGCATTATTTCCCATAAATTGTATCTAAATTTTATGAAATACTGATGAAAACGATTATTTTCTTATTAATTTAGCAAATTGTGAGGATAAAACTACCTATAATTATCAAACAAAGAAATATTAACATTTGAAATGGTTCATTGCTTAGGTGCCCGTTTTTTTTGCAAATGAGTGTATATTGTTATTTATCTGTCTAATGCATCTTTGATAAACGCGTCAGATTATTATCTATTTCTGATGTTTACATAAGTAGTTTACACGTTGAAACTATTTATACGGATTTTAACATGATTATATTTATTCTTTAATTGCCCGACATTTCGAAGACTACAGGGTTTATAGTAACAGCAGTCCTCTCGTGTACTAAAAATAAATTTATTTTATTTTTTAGCTAAAGTGCCAGCTTTGGAAATAGAAGAAAATGTATCTATTTACGAGAGTTTGGTCGTAGTACAATACTTAGATGACGTCTACCTTCAGAGGCCTCTGTTACCTAAAGATCCTGTAAAGAAAGCTATTGACAAGATTATAATTGAAGCTACCATGGCTGTAAGTGTATTTTCTACTACTTTCCAGTCATGTCCTTAAAAAGTAATACAGTACTGTTAGGCGCTTAGTTAAAAATACGTACGTAAATGACAATAGCGCAATTTTTCAAAACTTAACAGGCAGTCACTACATTTATACATATGTATTTATCTTCATATATAAATTTCTTGTGTATGTGTGTATGTTACTGAACTCCTCCTAAAAGGATGGACCGATGTTGATGTTTTTTTTTGCGTGTTCAAAGGGATTCAAGAATGGTTTAGATTCACAATTGAACCCGGTAGGTGGCGCTGCGATTGATTATAAGGCGAATTCCTTTAACTATTTTTTTTTAGATCTGAACAGTACAACGTCTGAATCAGCTAGTATATATAGGTATATTCAACATTAACTGTCTGAACGTTGAACTATTATCCCAAAGGAACATGTTACTGCGATGTAAAGTATTCAATGTCTTCTACTGTCTAAGATATATTCCAGGTGTCAATTTTTAACCAGATCTGGCCTGGCCTACTACTTTACGTGTGTCTGAGTAACAAATGTCCAAATATCTTCACAAACTTTCACAATTATAATGTTAAGTCCACCCGTGTAAGTCCCTTTCAAAGTTTCAAGATTCACGTGGAAATATGATGATAAAGATATCCTTCCTTAGTAGCATTTTTAAAATTCAAGTCTAATGCCCACAGCATCACTCGTTTAGTTGCTCTTCCTGTGGAAATACCGGGAGGCAACATATGATCCTCGTTGATAATGGTAAAAGAATTTTTAAAACTGATCAACAACAGCGGTTTCCCTCACGTAGTTTCTGTTTCCGTCAAAATATCGGGATAAAAGACAGTCCATATATCTTACTAACTGATTGTGTAGCTTTATGCATTAGTGATAGAATTTTTAGAATGTATCGGTATACTTCATGCTATTTCACTCCCATAGTTCCCGTTTCCATGAGAATACTGGGATAAAGAATAGCCTATATTACTTGCTGTTCATGTGATTATCCATTGGTAAGAGAATTTTTAATATAGAGTAACATCTCGCGATTTTACTTGCATAGTTCTCATTCGGTATATCGGCATAAACATAGGCAACATATGTTTTTTTTTTTATTGCTAACGGTGGCAAACGAGCAAGCAGCACACCTGATGGTAAGTGAAAGTGCTGCACATGGACCTTTGCAATACCAGGGGCACAGCCAGGCCGCTGCCTACCGTGAAGGAAATACTCTTCTTAAACCTCGTTTAAAGAAGGACATGGCATAGCGCTCGGGAAACACAGCAGCAGGTAGTTCATTCCAGAGCTTGCACGTACGTGGGAGAAATGATCGCTGGAAACGTACAGTTGAAGACCATAACGTTTCCAGGTGAAATGGATGAACTCTGCTACGATGTCGAGTGGTACGTTGGTAGAATGGTGACGGTGGTACCAAGTCAAACAGTTCCTCGGAGCACTCCCCGTGAAAGAGTCGGTAGAGTACACAGAGTGACCCAAAGTCTCTCCGCTGCTCCAGCGACTCTAATCTGTCCGTAAGATTGGGATCTCCGACGATTCGAACAGCCCGTCTTTGCAGGGAGTCAAGTGGGTCTAGCTGATATTTGGGCGCACCTGGCCAGAGATGTGAGCAGTACTCCACATGAGGACGAACTTGTGCTTTGTATAGCACAAGACGCTGTCTCGGTGTGAAGTACCGCCTGACTCTGTTCAGGACGCCCAACTTTTTGCTTGCCAATTTGACTTTGTCCTCCAAATGACTCCCAAACTGGACTTTGCTCGATATTTTGATTCTGAGAATCCCAATACTCTCAGAAATTAGGAGAGTTGCTCCTTGGAACTGTGGCGCCATGACAAACGGGTCCTTCTTTGCAGTGAACGCGCAAACTTGTGTCTTTGTGGGGTTGAATTGGACTAGGTTCCGTTTACCCCATTCCGAGGCCCGCCCCAGAGAGCGCTCGACTTCAGACACAAGTTGAACCCTTCTTTCCTGAGTACTCTATATGTTATGTGCTGATAGCTTACTAGATCTTGGCGTAAAGTTTTTAAAACGATCAGCAATACGTGATATCACGCGCGTAGTACCTGATCCCATGAGAATACCGGGATAAAATATAGGTTTTTTTTTATGGGTGGGCTATGGTAAGCGCACGCACGGTCCATTCCGTCCGCGGTGATGAATGGACGGCGCGGGCCCATAACCCACCCGTACCCACGTCACCTCTTTGTTGGGCTGACCACAGGAACAGGGTGACTTGTCGTCAGTGGTCGGCCCGAGGGATAAAATATAGCTGGGATAACATAGCTTTCTTTCCATTTGTTGGAGAATTTTTAAAATCGGTTCATTGGCACAATCGTGAAAGCGTAACAAAGAAACAAACAAAATTACTTTCGCATTTATAATATTGGTATAGGTATATATTTATATTATAATCATCATCGTCATCCCAGCTCATAACATATATGATGGTAAATTAATAATAGATGGTAAATTTACCTATTACAGCAGGCTGGTCAAACGGGTTGCTATAAAGTTTTATTTCGAGTTTTCCTTCTCTTACACAACTATTATATGAGTATTATATCCCTTAGCCATCTTTTATAATATCCAAAGGCTAGAAAAGGGGTAGTGAAATGTATTCTTACTCCGTCACCATCATCATCGCAGCCCACATACGTCCCACTGTTGGGCTCTGGCCTCCTCCACAATGGGAGGGAATTTGACCTACTATACCATGCTGGTCAGACATGTTGGTATAGGGTTACATTTCGAGTTTTCCTTCTCTTGCACAGATGTTATGTGCATATTATATCCCATAGTCGTCTTTTACGACATCCACGGGCAAGATAGGGAGTGGTGAATTGTATTCTTACTCCGTCACCATATGGATAATATATTATAGAATTAAATTTAACTAAGCTATATTAAAATCCATTTCTTTATTTTTAGCTACAAACCGTGCTTATCAAACTGCTCATGGCCCCAGATACATTGGATGACGCCCTTTTAAAACCGTATTTCAATGCCTTGAACTTTATACAAAATCAACTGCAGCAACGAGGCACTAAGTTTCTCGACGGAGAGGAACCAGGCTATGCTGACTATATGATCTGGCCGTGGCTCGAACGGCTGTTTCTGTTTGACGATGAAAGAGTCCAGTTAAAGGAACAGAATTTACTAGTTAGTATTATATATTTTAGATTCATCGTCATCTGCTCTTAATTTTAGCCATATTTATATTATATAAATAAGGAAGAAAATGAAGTGGTTCCAGTTTTTCTACGTCTGCCCTTTTTATTAGAAGTAAAAGCTGAAAGTCCCTTAATATTTTGTACTAATTAGTCTAAAGACTTGTTTTTAAAAACTGATTCAACAATCTTGAACGTGCACCAACTGCCTTCCAGAGAATTTACTTATGCAATCATTCCAATGGCAAATCACTAAATAGTTAAAATATTGACTGCGTTTACAATTATAATAGATATCTGTAAATTTTGTAATTTATTTCTTGTCTTTATTAAATACTAGCAACTCGCCCTGGCTTGCCTTACCCGCGTATTACCCGTTCCCGTGAAAATACCGGGATAAATTATAGCCTATGTTACTCCCTGATATTATAGCTTTCCATTGGTGAAAGAATTTTTGAAATCGGTTCGGTGGTTTAAGTGTGAAAGCGTAACAAACAAACAAATAAACAAACAAAAAACTTACTTTCGCATTTATAATATTAGTAAGGATGTCTCTATCTATTTCTAGGCACGCTGTGATAGTTTCATTATAAAGTTTTTTTTGATTTCATTATGATCGTAGCCAACACAAATCCTACTATTGGACTCGGCTCTCCTCCATAATAGGAGGGCAATTGACCTACTACATCGCGTTGGTCAGACGTGTTGGCATAGCGTTTTATGGTGATTTTTCCTTCCCTCTTAATCTCTTAATCGTCTTTTACGATACCCACGGGCATGATGAGGGTGTTGAATTGTATTCTTACACCGTCACCACACGGAAATTTAGTTATTAATTATATTATTTAATTTTAATGTTTTATTGACATTGTATTAATTAGTAGTTGTCCTTCCTTAACCCTTAATCTTCTAATAAATTATTATCGTACTAAATAATAATTATTGCTATTTTATTTTTCAGTCGGAGTATATTAATAATATGTGGCAAGATCCAACAGTGACGGATTATGCACTACCTAAAGATGTATACAAACAATTCTACAAATCATATGCACTTGGAAAGAAATTTAATTATGACGCTCTTCTTGAAAACTAATACACGAAGAACGACTACAATGTTTCCATTCATTGTTCAAGAAAAATATTGTACTGTATGTAGATACTTATAACTTTGAAATAAAACTATTTTTATGGATTTTATTGCGTTTGCATTTGATTTTTGATTGCCCGACGCTTCGAATACTTTTTGTAGTGGAAATAGTTTTATGTAAAATGTGTAATAGTCGTTAAACATCAGAAATCTTTACATGAAATAAATATAATCGTTATTGAATGTAATTACATAATCTTGCCATTAATACTGTAACAAAGAAAAATCTTTTCTATTGCAAGTTTTATAGCATTTATTACTTTTACAGTGTGTTAGTTTAATATATAAATATAAAACAGCTTAAAATATAAAAAGCTTATTCACAGTGGTCTTCAGTGGCTGCAATACAGTCCTTTAAACGTTGAGGCTAGTTGTCAATAGAAGCACGCACTCTTTCCATGGGCAAATTCTTTACTGCCAGCCGTATGAATTGTTTTAGGGCCTCCAAATTATCATGGCGGTTAGTGCAAGCCGTACTGTCTAAAACTGACCATAAATAATAATCCTGCGGATTAAGATCGGGACTAGACGAAGGCCATCTTTTCAGTTCTGATGAAGTCCGAAACGTTCGTTTCCAACAAAGACTGCGTAGACTGCGCTTTATGACCCGGCGCCGAGTCTTGCTGGAAGGACCATTCTTGGTTATTGAACATGGTGTTGTTAAGGGGGCTACACTAGCTTCTCAAGACTAATGATACACTTGTGCCGATGTTTTCACAAAAGCATGGTTCAATCACTCTTTCATAGCTAATACCCCACCAAACCATCCCAGAAGTCGGATAATGTCCACGTTGCACTCTGTCCACTAATTAGGAAGCTTCCTTAGAGCTTTGGGCATAAATGCGGTCATTTTGTTTGTTAAAATGTTGCTCAATTGTAAAAATTTTTCATCCGTAAACAATTTTTTTCTGTGGCCTCCCTTTGCGTACCGCTTCAGTAGTTGTTTCGATTTTACCATCCTATTTTTTTTTAATTATCAGGTAAGAAATGATGAGTACGTCTCTTATAGGCTCCAAGTCCTAAGTCATCTTTTAAAATACGCGACATGATTCTAGGTGCAATCTTCATCTTCCGAGATAAAATCTTTTGCTTTCGGACAGGATTTCTTCGAATTCTTTCCCTTACTGCTTTGACCACCTTTTACGTACGAAACTACGTGGACGGTTAAATCTTTTTCTGCCATAAACAGAAGAGGTCTCATTGTACCTATTATACTCGTTCCAACCATTTATTTTACTTTTGACACATGCTTTAGGACGTAACTGTTTCATTATACGCAATTATTAACTTTGAAACGAGTGAACAGAGAAATATATAAACTGCCCAATAATATTTATATATCTTAATTATTACCCACTAAATACATTAATATGCCGTAAATAGCTCTATTCATAAAATTTAAGTGATAATTCATTTCCGTTATAAAAAAAGTTACGTTCTATCGCATCTAGTGACAGGATCAAAAGTATTCGGTGCAAACTAATGAATCGCAAATAATCGATTACACTTATTTGCAGTTAAGTCAGCTGACAACTGAGTTTTGAATTGTTGTAATAGACAACACGTTAAAATTGTATCAGGGAGATATAAAAATCTTCTCATCATGCCTATAACATGAAATAAAACAACCAAAATATTTTAATATTATTTTATTATAACGAATCGTCGGATTCTTCATACGAACTCGAATCGTCGCTTGAATCATCTGCAGTGTTTATTATTAACTCTTGTGTAGGTATGTTGTCAAATTCAATTTCCCGATCCCAATCAGGGAATATTATATTTTTTGTCTTGTTGACGACACTCGCCCAGTTTTCAGGCGTCACACTAGCACATGCGTTTTTTAAAAGTTCAAGCATTTTATTTGCTGTGAAAGGAGGAGTTGTATTGTTTCTTGCGGCGTGTCCTTTGACTTGTGCCCAGATCATTTCAATTGGATTATATTGACAGTGGTACGGAGGAATTCTGATTACAACATGCCCATATTCTGCTGCCATTTCGTCGATGACATATCGTTTTGGCTGCTTTTTACTTTTTAATATTCTAAGTAATTCTACTTTTAGTAGGGATTCGTCCACATCTTCCCCATTATCACGAAGCCAGTTTATAATCTCGTGTTTTTGTTGGCCTGTGTTGACATTTTATTAATTTGGCGAGAGTGATAGGGTGCATTATCAATAAATATTGTTGATGGCTCTTCAAGTGATGTAAGCATTTCTCTGAACCACTTTTCATACACGTCCGCATTTATCTCCTCATGATAGTCTCCTGTTTTTTTTTATTTGAACGCTAACAGAGCGTCTGGTACAAATCCCTTTGTAGTTCCCGCATGGCAAATGATGAGGCGTTCACCTTTCCCCATTGGCACTGCAGAAGTAGAAGCAGCAGTATCGTCAGTCCAACCTTTTGGTATGGAATGATTGGCATTGAGCCAAGTTTCATATGTGAAAACTACATTCGACCAGTCTTCTATTTTCTTCGCTTGTCTTAAAAATTCACAGCGAGACAAGGCTATATCACGACGTTCCATTAAAATTTTTCTTTTGTCGGATTTCTTATACAAGAACCCGATTTGGTGCAGCACCTTTGACAAAGAAGATTTTTGACCACGAAACAAGCCACAATTTCGTAGAGACGCTACTAATTTTTTCAAAGTAGGAATCTCTTTGCTTGTGTAATAATTGTATATATGACGACGAATAGCATCAGTATCAAAACTGTCAATTGCTGTCACTTTACGGGGCTGACGTTTTTTCTTAGGCGTAGATAGCTTGTTCTGTTCAATACCACTACTACCATAGGCTTCTTTAGTGATTTTCGCCACCGTTGGAGCACTAATACCTAATGCTGCTGCAACACGGTCTCTAACTTGGGTTACTGGTATAAGGAATCCGCCATTGCGGCTTTCCTTTTCAAAAAATTCACGAAGCCGCAGCACTAACTCTCTGGATTGTCCTTTAAGCACCATACCTTTCGGCATTTTGCAAGTAAAATCTTACTGGGAGGAACGATACGCTCAACTCAATCAAAGTAAGAACAATGAAATCAATACTGTGGAATATAAATACTCAACACAGCGTATGAAAAATATGAAAGAGCACTCAGCGAACAGAAATGTGACTATCACGGGAGTCTTGTTGCGAGTGACAGACAACACAACAAAATGGCGTCGCCGGCGCGCCGTTCAGTGTTGCCAATTCGGCTTAAAAAAAAAAGGGGGTAGGCTGGATGAGAAAATTTGTGATTTACTACCGCAGACGAGGGCGCCATTGTCTCTAAGTAAAGTTTGGAGCAACGGACCCCGCTTAATGGAAAAATGCTTCATAAAGTAGTTATTTTTTATTTTGCAAAGTACAAAGTAAAATATTTTGGGAGGACTGAATTAGTAGGTATGCAAAAATTAATGTGCCCAAATAACAAATATATTTACAGAAGTGAAGTTTTTAAATAATATGAAATATGTATTTAAGCAAAAATAAAATATCCGTGTTAAATCGATTAAAAGTTCTTCCTAACTAAAATCGATTATTACAAAACATAGTATCCGTAATACATTGGTACAACACTAATTGATCAGAATTCGACCTGCCAAAAGTAAAATAAATAGTTGGAACGAGTATAATAGCCCGGTACACAAACAATTTAATAATACCAAGCGTATGGAGAGGTTTAAAAATTGCATTTTGCTCCATACCTACTTTGGGTAATGCAATCACAGCGATTCTGTCCTCTTTATCACCCCACTCCATTTTAATATCGCAAAATATTATACAATGTATTGACACGAAAATGAGAAAACACAAAATGAACAATAATATAAAAATGACAGATTCCAAATTCAAATGTAATATTTTTTGTTTATTTTTATTTGTAATAGTATTTATGGCCAGACTAAGTATATAAAATTGAACTGTTTCCACGATAGCTATGCGTAAACCGAGTTTAAATATTTTCTGTCTGTCTATTTGTTTTGGGTAATCTTTAAAAGGGCTGGACCGATTTTGATAATATTTTACTACCAGGTCTATGATTTCCTATAATACAATGCCTATAAGGCTTTTTTTTATTAATAATAATTAAATAAATGAAAAAAACTGCGTGAAAAACCATTCGTTAAACGAATTATTATTCGAATACTAAGCGATTTCCGAGTGGTGACGGAGTTAGAATACAATTCACGACTCCCTTATCTTGCCCGTGGATATCCTAAAAGACAACCAAAGGGTATAATGTGCACATAACATCTGTGTAAGACAAGGAACACTCGAAACGAAACCCTATACCAACATGTCTGACCAGCATGGTATAGAACGTCATATTCCCTCCCATTGTGGAGGAGGCCCAAGCCCAACAGTGGGACTTAAGTGGGCTGCAATGATGATGAAGTAATAGTATCAAGAAATCATTCGATTATAATTTTTGTAAATATTTGTAATTGCTAAAAGTAGTGTTGCCCAAAAAAGTCTTGGTCTTGCGGTCTTGGTCTTGGTCTTGCGAGAAATGCGAGACCGAGACCAAGACCAAGACCGCTAAATTTTTGCAAGACCAAGACCAAGACTGGCCCTGCAAGACTTGAGCAAGACCAAGACTGGGCCTGCAAGAGTCTCGCGGTCTTGCATTTAATTCAAATCACCATTTCAGCTTATATACGGTTGAGCTCGTGTCTTCTACATAACAGGAGGAGAATCGGCCGTGGCCGGAGGGGAATCGCCACAGTGATCGGCCGTGTTGTTACAGGTCATACATGTCAAGTTTTCCTTCTCGTGCACCGCTGTTATATATTATAGCCCTTAGTCGTGGGTTCGCAGTCACGGGTAAAATAGGGGGTGATGAATTATATTCTTACTCCGTCACTACACGGCAAGTCAAATCAGTCTTGAGATATCTATCTATTGGCCAATCGATTCCCAATGTTGGTGTTGGCTTTTCAGAATTACTCTTCGGAAAGGCTTAAGGACAAAAATACCGTAATCACGAGAGTGCTCTTGCCCATTATACATATTTATATATCCGTTTATTCATTAGCCCAACGACGTTCACTGTTGGACATAAACTCATTTGCAAAAAAAACGGGCGGTTTTGATTTTCATTCATATTTAAAAAGATACAATACCAAAAAGGTTTCAATCGTTTGTACACGTTACTGGCCGGTTTTAAAAATGCTGTGGTATTTAAAAAAGTACGTTCTAAATTCAATTTTTCATTTGATGTTCATTTTTACAGAAAACCCCTTTTTATCCTACATTTTTGGCGCGAAGTTCCAGAAGTTAACATCGACTTTCATAACTTTTATTCAATTTTTATCGATTAATTTCATATCCTTGACTGTCAAAGCTTTATTTAATGCTGTTTGGCTGTATCAAAAATGGTAGATAAAGTGGTAAAAGCTACCAAAATTATCGCGCTGCTTGAAGAGGGTTGCAGCCAATGTTTTGTGGCTAGGAGGCTAAATGTTAGTCGCTCGACAGTCCAAAGGACCTGGCAGCGATATCAGGAGACTGGTTCCGTCGAGAGAAGGCCTGGTTCTGGAAGAAAACCATGTACCCAACCACGGGATGATCGTTTTCTTGTGAGTCGCGCATTGAGAAATCGCAAATCTTCGTATGTGGATCTTAAGAACAACCTCCAAGAAGTAAGAAATGTGCATATTAAGTCTATGGACGGTCAGGAGGAGGCTTCTCGCTGCCAATATACGCAGTCACCGCCCGGCCCGCGGCCCCAAATTACTCCGTGAGCACAGAGTTCACAGGCTTAGGTTCGCTAGAAATTGTGAATCATGGACTCAAGACGATTGGAATAGGGTTTTGTTCTCTGATGAAGCCAGGATATCTCTGTTCGGTGAAGATCGACGTCGGCGAGTGCTAAGAAGACAAGGAGAACGCTTTGCAGAGGCATGTTTCGAAGAAATCACACCTTATGGTGGGGGCTCTGTTATGTTTTGGGCAGGAATAAATTCAATGGATCGTACAGAGTTAGTCTTCATTGAAAACGGCTCACTGACTGGGCATCGATACATAACGGAAGTTCTAATTTCTCATGCACAACCCGCATTGGCCGCTCTAGGTGAAGACTCGATTTTTATGGACGACAATGCTCGCGCCCACCGATCCCGCGATGTTAATGCGTATGTGCAAGAGGTCGGCATTCGTCGTTTGGATTGGCCAGCTCGAAGTCCCGACCTCAATCCCATAGAGCATGTCTGGGACGTTCTGAAACGGCGTGTGAGATCAGTACACCCGGCTCCGCAGACCATCAGAGAGCTGAAGAATGTGATTACTGCGGAGTGGGAACGTATTCCGCAAGCAAGTATCCGGGATATACTCGCTAGCATGCCCAGACGAATTCAAGCTGTGATTTTAGCTAGAGGGGGTCACACTCGATACTAAACATTTATCTGCTTTTACTTTATTAAAGAAAAACAAACAAAAAAACTTTTTTATTTTTACTTCATGAGCATATGCACTACTAGCGAATATACACTACTAGCGAGGTTTAGCATTATTTCCCATAAATTGTATCTAAATTTTATGAAATACTGATGAAAACGATTATTTTCTTATTAATTTAGCAAATTGTGTGGATAAAACTACCTATAATTATCAAACAAAGAAATATTAACATTTGAAATGGTTCATTGCTTAGGTGCCCGTTTTTTTTGCAAATGAGTGTATAAATATGCCTACAATTAATCTATATAAATGTCCATGTAGGGACAGAGTACGATCACCATCAGGCAGTACATGAAGCGTTGCTCCCAGCGCTATTTTGCTTCTTCTTCAAGAAGATGACGCTATTATGATCGCCCAAGAAAGGACCTACACAGCTCACGCAGCGATAACAGATAAAACTCCGCGGTATCGGCCTCGCCGTCGAGGTCGAAAACCGCGCCGCGTAAAAGTCATTAACCTAAATTTGGCCACGCCCACTTTGCTCTCAGCGACGCCCCAAGCCGAGGTCCGTTCCCCACAGGGGGGAGCCCTCGGGCGATGTTCGCTTAACTTACTTACCGGGTTGAGAGCCATCAGCGCTCACCCATTGACCGCGTTAAGCTGTCAAGGTCATCTGCGACCAACAGCTACACACACACACACACAAAAAAAAAAGACAGAGTACGAATATAATTCACCACTCTCTTACTCGTGGATGTCGTATCAAATCGGATCGGGCAATGGTGTTAGGAACCCATGAAAAAAAATTTAAATAAAAATATCGATTCGTTAATGAATTGAGAGACATGTAAGTTCTCAATTTTGTCATCGTTTTTTCGTGTAAATTGATTAAAATGTATAAAGGAATGATACTTAATCTACAACATATTCGTATTTTGTTAAATGTTCATTAGAATTTGAATAAATCAATGATTACGTTTGCATAAGCAAGACAAACTTCACTTTAACATAAATCAGCTGATCGGCCGATGACCGTTGATGAGTCGCCTTTGTACCTACGTAACCATTGAAAGGTTCGCGCAAATCTAATACCTATTTATACTGTCGAAATTTTACATGCTTACATATATCCTGTCTGTACATACCTACATAATGCATAAAATTTAAGGCATAAACTCTTAGACACACATTTTTGTAATCACTATAACTTTTACGTTATATTGTTTTTGTAATATAATAATATACATTCTAATTATGATCTATGACTGTTGAACTACAACATACATGAACAGTTGTCCCATAACCTGATACACCCTGTGTATATAACATATGTGCAAGAGAAGTGAAACTAGAAAGAAAACCCTGTACCAACATGTCTGACCAGCGTGGTATAGTAGATCAATTTTCCTCTTACTGGAAGGAAGCTTAAGCCCAGCAGTGGCACTTTTATGAGCTGTGACGATGACGACGAATATCATACATTTTACAAGTATTAAAACAATAAAATTTTAAATCAGTTTTATATGTTCTTGAATAAATAGTATATTAAGAGCTACATGGATCCAGCGGCCAAAGTATTTATATAGGCAATAGAGCAATAGGTTTTTTCAAGTATCCAGAGTATCAGTAACTAAACTGGAAATACAATAGATACATACCACTTAACTTGAAGGGGAATATAAACAATCGCATTAATTGTAAAATATCGCATTGATTATAAAATGACATAAAATTTATTGTATCACCTGCCTCGTGTGGTGACGTCTTAAGAAAATAGGGTCGAAAGTCCTGTCATAAGAGTAGTAACGCTGTCTAATGGAACACCAGGGGAATAGAAGAGTAATTTTCTCCAGTGGTAAGTATTGTATTCAATAGTGAACTATAGGCTAGCAGATGGATAGATAGGATAGGATATTTGATTAATTTAGTTGGATTTTTCATTGCCATGATAAATTACTGTTACGTTATTCTAACTGCAAAACTTTGCGAGACTCTTGCTGCAATACCAAGACTCGGGTGCGCAAGACCAAGACCAAGACCAAGACTCGGGTGCGCAAGACCAAGACCAAGACGAGACCAGGTGTGATGTTGCAAGACCAAGACCAAGACCGGTCCAAGTCTCGTCTTGGTCTTGCATTTGGCCAACACTAGCTAAAAGTGACATTAGTATGTATAAACGCAACGCAATCAAAACATAGATACTAGTCACAGACAATACAGTCATTGCTTTCCTTTTGTTTTTAACTTTTTCAGTTTTAGATTCTAGCGACGTGAGTACTAAGTACGTATGTCAGTGAAACTTCTTTGGTTCCATGTGTTTTGTCAGTATTAAAAAAAAAATCTCTCAATCTTTCTCACTCGCTTGCTCCCTACTCTCGCCCCGTGGCTGTGCTTCGTGCTATGTTCGCCCTTTCTCACTCTCTCTCAATCGGTCTCAATCGCTCTCTCCCTCTTCTTCGACAAAAACGCTGCACATCTTCGTGACGCTAAAATAAAAAAATACCCTTTTGCGCGCAAACAAGTTTCACTTCAAAAACTATCGTTTTTCATACAATTTTTGATATTGAATATTTTGTATCGATATCATCATCGTCATCATCATCATATCAACTCATAAAGTGTCCCACTGTTGGGCATGGGTCTCCCTAAGAGAACCTATAACTGGTCTTTGGGGAATCGGCATAATCACCACGCTTGCCAGGCTGATTGGCGATCACAGTAAGTTGGAGTACACAGAATAACGCTGCTGCCCGTTCTCTGGTACAATGGTCCCTTAGTCGCCTTGACGATACCCATAGGAAGAGATGGGGTGTTACTATTCTCGAGCCGGCACCACACAGCATTGTATCGATACCTACATCGAATCAAAATCTATTGGTTAATAAAATAAATATAGTTTAAAAAAATTAAAAAACACGCTTTCATAACATATCAAACTACTCGACTTAAGAAAATGTGGCACAAAGCGCCCCACGCTTTTTCACAATAATATTAATAAATTTCCTTCATTATTATCTTCTGTCTATATTGAAAATTATTGGAACGAAGTTCCTTATCGCGCGTTGTGAAAGGGGGCTAGACGGAAAAAATTCTTACGAAAAGTTGTCACGACACTTTTTGCTATAGTAAGCTATTGTAAACTGTGCGGCGTCGCATGTTTCTCTCTCTGTCTCTCTCTCTCTTATAGAAAGCAAGCCAGATATTTTCATTTCTATTTCGCATTGAACAGTGTGGTGTCGCGACGATTATTTTTGTTGAGTGTATACAGGTTTTTTGTAAATAATAAATAATAAAAAATAATAATAATGATGAATCCTGACAGTGTTTCTGCACAAGTTCCGGATATTGCTGATGGAGTTAGGTAAGTAGAGATTATATACAGATAATAATATGTTATTTTAATATTATTATAACTTAAAAAAATAAAATTTTATTACAATTCCTTCACTAATTAATCGAAAGGAACTTCGTTCCATCCGGGTGTCCCTTGACACCTCTCAAGTTTTTTTACATACTTTTTAGTTTGATGAAAGCATGTTTTTTTAGTTTTTTTTAACTATATTTATTTATCACTTTTAAGTGAATAGCCACCGAAATGTAATTAGTATGCGTATTAGATTTGTCGGTACAACGACGAAGGCCACGTGTCACGCGGGTGGGTTACGGATGTGCGCGCTTACGTCCCTCTGTCGCCCGGGACGGAGCCGGCGAGGATTGCGCCGACCGTAATTCAACCCCAAAAAAGCATATTATTTATTGCATTGTCATTGGTCTTTGATAGATGTGCAAAGTTTAAAGTAAATCTGATCGCTCAAAGTAGGGTAAAATCAAGCTCAAAGGTGGACGTTACAAACAAACATACAGGTGAAGCTAATAAAAGCGTGTTAAAACTAGCAATAAATCAATTAGTGTTGCCCAAAAAAGTCTTGGTCTTGCAGTCTTGGTCTTGGTCTTGCGAGAAATGCGAGACCGAGACCAAGACCAAGACCGCTTAATTTTTGCAAGACCAAGACCAAGACTGGCCCTGCAAGACTTGAGCAAGACCAAGACTGAGCCTGCAAGAGTCTCGCGGTCTTGCATTTAATTCAAATCACCATTCCAGCTTATATACGGTGGAGCTCGTGTCTTCTACATAATAGGAGGGAAATTGGCCGTGGCCGGAGAGGAATCGCCACGGTGATCGGCCGTGTTGTTACAGGGTTTCATGTCAAGTTTTCCTTCTCTTGCACCGATGTTATATATTATAGCCCTTAGTCTTGGGTTCGCACTTGCGGGTAAAATAGGGGGGTGATGAAATTGTATTCTTACTCTCTCACTACACGGCAAGTCAAATCAGTCTTGAGATATCCATCTATTGGCCAATCGATTCCCAATGTTGGTGTTGGCTTTTCAGAATTACTCTTTGGAAAGGCTTAAGGACAAAAATACCGTAATCACGAGAGTGCTCTCGCCCATTATACATATTTATATATCCGTTTATTCATTAGCCCAACGACGTTCACTGTTGGACATAGAAATATGCCTACAATTAATCTACATAAATGTCCGTGTAGGGACAGAGTACGAATACAATTCACCATTCTCTTACCCGTGGATGTCGTATCAAATCGGACCGAGGCAATGGTGTTAGGAAGCCATTTTTTTTATGGGTGGGCTATGGTACACACACGCGGTCCATTCCGTCCGGGGCGATGAAAGGACGGCGCGCGGGCCCACAACCCACCCGTACCCACGTCGCCTCATTGTTGGGCCGACCACCAGTGCAGGGTGACTTGTCGTCAGTGGTCAAATAACTCCGTCGCTTGCCAATCGAATTGAAAAAATCTTTTTTGTTGGAAAGGGGGAATGTTAAATGACATAAAATTTATTGTATCAACTGCCCCGTGTGGTGACGTCTTAAGGAAACGGTCGAAATTCCTTCCTTTGTCATAGAAGTAGTAACTCTGTCTAATGTAACACCAGGGGAATAGGAGAGTAATTTTCCCCAGTGGTAAGGGTTATATTCAATAGTGGACTATAGGCTAGCAGATGGATAGGTAGGATAGAATGATATTTGATTAATTTAGTTGGATTTTTCATTGCCATGATAAATGACTATTACGTTATTTCAACTGCAAGACTTGCAAGACTTTGCGAGACTCTTGCTGCAATACCAAGACCAAGACCAAGACTCGAGTGTGCAATACCAAGACCAAGACGAGACCAGGTGTGCTGTTGCAAGACCAAGACCAAGACTGGTCCAAGTCTCGTCTTGGTCTTGCATTTGGGCAACACTAAAATCAATACTTTTTCAACAAGCCTACTCCACAGCAGCATTCACTCTTACATCGACATTCGAAAATAATACCAAAATGATTTATTACAAAATAATATAATTACATTCAGTGTTTAATAATAATATTTGTTATATATTTATAAGTACAATGTATCCAGGGTCTTTCACGAAATATACAGTAAAACCCGTTTAAGACGATTTCGCAGGGACCCGACCAATAATGCGTCTTAGGTGGGAGAGCGTATTGTGCGCGAAAGGAAACAATACGTGCCATTATTATTTATTACTAGCAACCCGCCCTCGCTTCGCTTCGGTTTTAGTCGTTTTACCCGCGTAGTTCTCGTTCCCGTGGGAATACCGGAATAAAATATAGCCTAGTTTACGCCCTGATATTATAGCTTTCCATTGGTGAAAGAATTTTTGAAATCGGTCCAGCCGTTTTGAAGATTACTCGGAACAAACAGACAGACAGACAAAAATTTTTTAATCTGTATTTTAGGCATAGGTGTCGTGCAAATAACCGTGTGAGCATGAAAAAAGCCTACTATTTTGACATTACAAACAGACACTCCAATTTTATTTATTGGTATAGATATTCTATTATTATTTTGAATACCTACGTATTGAATTTAACATTTACGATTAAAATGTAAACATAAAATTACCTAAATTAAAATGTAAACATTATTACTACGTTACTTAAAGTAATCACTTATTTTAGTTTGACAAAAAGATTTTGAGGCATTAGCAATTACAAGATTTTCAACGTAATATAATTTTCGCAGTACGTCTTCGCTTTGATTCAAAGAAGTTACCTAGCGTCTTAAATCATTGACTTCTGATAATGCCTGGGCGTGTGACAAAATCGGAGTTCTTGGTCATTATCACACTTAGGGTCGCTCGACAGTCGTCACTTCGTCAGTCGCTGGCCGCTACCGCAAGGGGTAATATGTGTATTTGAGTGGCACGTGTTGGCATATTAAACGGGATGACGAATCGTATTAAGCGTTAAGAAATGTATAAAAACATGTCTCAAGTTGCTGGGACTGACGCAAAATGGCGTATTATGCGAGAAATCGTATTAAACGTGATCATATTAAACGGCTTCTACTGTACATATATTGGCAATATTGATGAAAATGGTTCGTGTTTTTACTCTTCAAGAAGCATGTCGTAATTAGGTTTCTTTCCAAGTGCATATGCTTTGTAGAATTCTGTGAATATCTCTTTAGGTACTATATACTCCTTCACTATCGGATCTTCCCACATATTGTTAATGTACTCCAACTGAAAAATAATAAGAATATTTATTACGCGATTAATGTTTTATAATTTCTTGGTTTATTATTTATTAAGGACAACTATTAATTGATATATTAATAAAATATGAATGCAATATAAAAATTAAATATAAACGCTCAATTTATTAAGTTATCACATTTAGAAGTATCAACAAATTACAGGCAGAGAAGACACATAAAAAATAAACTAAAAAAAAACTTCATCATTCAACATTTTGGCCGTCTATTGCTGAATGTAGGCCGCCTTCATGTTACTTATATAATATCATTGGGCTTAGCACAAATATTTGCGTTAAAGTATTCGTATCGTTATGGAGATAAAATTTCCGCATCTAGCGAACGATGACTGCTCCAAATCCATACAAATTGGTCTCCATAACGTTATAAGCATTTTGACCCAAATATTTGTCCTAAGCCCACTGGAGATCATTATCTCGGCTAAGCTCACTGGAGATCATTAACGGCATTCCGTTATCGCCACCTTAGCACGCGGGTTGGCGCTCGCAATGAGCTGTTATACTTTTCCAGTAGAAAACTGCTGCCCGCTCTCCTAATGAGCCCTTAGCCGATTCTTTCAACGGTTAACCGTTGAAAGAATCGGCTAAGGGGCAAGCAAGGGTTGGCGATAATTGTATTCTTGTTTGGCCACTTATTATATTATGAATATAATTATAAACTTAAAACTATAGCTGCTTGTTTTTCTGGTTTCTTAAACACGAAATCAGTAGTAATACACATTTACATGATCAGAGTAAGAGTAATTCAGCCGTTAATACCGGATATATAATTTATGTACAGAATTTATTGCCATATTCTTCGGCTGTTGTACATATACTTCGACTATTCTTCATTGCCATTAAATGTTTTGTTGTTTCGGTTTAGCAGGTTGAACGCCAAGGGGATCATAATACCATAAATGGTTTAACGTGTTAGAAATATTCTAGAAAGGACACAAAATTTTTCAATATTTTACATTTTCCTGCTTTTGCAATTCAATCGTTTACGCTACTGCAGTCAGAATAAACAACTTCATTATTATTCTATTAGCTGTTTAGTGATTTGCCGCTGGAAGCGATCTCTCCAAGGTTCAGATGGGGCATATAAAGAATTGTTGTAGCAATCTTGAAATCCAGGTCTTAAGCGGCTTTTACAATTCAATCATAAGTATAAAATAAGGGAAAGCATTCTAATTTTAGTTCACATTAATCACGTAAAGAAACTAGGACTTTATTTCCTCTTCTATATAATATTATATAGTAAGGATACTTATATGAGTATCGTTACTAATATTATAAATGCGAAAGTAAGTTTGTTTGTTAAGCTTTCACGCTTTAACCACCTAACCGATTTCCAAAATTCTTTCACCAATGGGAAGCTATAATATGTGGGAGTAACATAGGCTATATTTTATCCGAGAATTCCCACGGAAACGAGAACTACGTGGTTAAGTCGACTGAAACCGAAGCGAAGCGAGGGCGGGTTGCTAGTAATCTATATATTAATACGTGAAGCAAAAACTTTGTACCCCTTTTTACGAAAATTACGTGGATGGACAAGTATGGCACAGTTGAAGTATATAATGAGGAGAAGTGCATAAAACTGAAATTTCATATAATAATGGATTAGAAATACATTAAATTCATTAAAAAAGACATTACGCACACTACAACGCAATCGCTACAGACACAACGTTTGTGTAAGTGTGTTGCGTAGCAACGTTTATACACTTTTGTTTATGGTTAAAATCTCTGGTCGAACTGAATGTCAAACAATCATAATTATGATGACAGTCTCTAATAGAGATTTGTGCTTATACATTAGTTATTAGTGAAATACAGCTTGCTCAATTTACAATTATCTATACCAATAAATAAAATTGGAGTGTCTGTTTGTAATGTCAAAATAATGGGCTTTTTTCATGCTCACACGGTTATTTGCACGACACCTATGCCTAAAATAGCAATTAAAAAATTTTTGTCTGTCTGTCTGTCTGTCTCTCTGTTTGTTCCGGGTAATCTTCAAAACGGCTGGACCGATTTCAAAAATTCTTTCACCAATGGAAAGCTATAATATCAGGGCGTAAACAAGGCTATATTTTATTCCGGTATTCCCACGGGAACGGGAACTACGCGGGTAAAACGACTATAACCTGTAACCGAAGCGAAGCGAGGGCGGGTTGCTAGTCTATACCAATAAATAAAATTGGAGTGTCTGTTTGTAATGTCAAAATAATAGGCTTTTTTCATGCTCATACAGTTATTTTCACGACACCTATGCCTAAAATACAGATTAAAAAATTTTTGTCTGTTTGTGTCTGTCTGTTTGTTTCGGGTAATCTTCAAAACGACTGGACCAATTTAAAAAATTCTTTCACCAATGGAAAGCTATAATATCAGGGCGTAAACTAGGCTATATTTTATCCCGGTATTCCCACGGGAACGGGAACTACGCAGGGAAGACGACTGAAACCGAAGCGAAGCGAGGGCGGGTTGCTAGTATATTAATAAAATTAAAGAAAATTGTGTAGCAGAAAAATTAATTAAAATTAATTATGGCCGAATTTTGCCCACACGGCGACCACTAGTACAATATAATTAGAGTTAAAAGCAAATGACAAAAATCTAGAATATAGGTATAACTATATATAAATCTAGAATTATAGGTACTAACTAGTAATTTCTGCTCATTTATCTTAATTCTTTTGTCGTCGTAAGTAGACAACCGTTCGAGCCACGGCCAGATCATATAGTCAGCATAGCCTGGTTCCTCTCCGTCAAGAAACTTGGTGCCTCGTTGCTGCAGTTGACTTTGTATAAAGTTCAAGGCATTGAAATATGATTTTATCACGTCGTCATTCACTGAATCTGGTGCTCTGAGCATTTTAAAAAGCAAGGAATGGAGCTGAAAAATAAAGAAAGATATATTAAAATAAACGGATTTAACTTAAATAATTTTAATTGATTGAATTAGGCGATACATAGCGGCAATCCATTATTATTCTGAAATGGAAGGAAGGGAGACCCACCACTTTCCTACGGTAATCAATATCCCGCACACCACAATAAAAGGAATAAGGGATACGCCTTGAAGCGGCGCATTTAGAAAGAAAGAAAGAAAGAAATATTATTTTGTAAACCTCACACAATTTAGACACCAATGAAAAAAATAAGAACTACTAACTAAAAACAAGGAGTGGAATATGTGAGGCCAAAATATGGTGCCCATCTCAGCTTATGGTACAGTAAATATGATACTACACCGCTGATATTCTGATGGACCCGTACAATCAAGTCGCGGAAGCAACAATATATGCTAAACAAATATATTTTAAAAAAGTTAAACAGTAATATTTGAAATAGTAACATTAAATTAAGAATGAAATAAATTAATACTATACTATATCATATTCTAGTTATCATAATTATCACATAGAATAGCTTAAGTAAAAGAAACAAATTATTTAATAAAGACATATAGAATAAGCATTTGAAGCCGAACCGTCCTGAGGATGCCTCGTTTAGAGACGAAACACGTGTCGAATGAATATTCGAAGTTCTGCGGCAAATTGCAAGTTGATGTTCTGGAAGGTGCTCCTCACGTGAGAGTAAAATTTCCTTATTTCCTAGTCCACCTTAATCCTATCCCGTATTCCTTTTATTGTGATGTGCGGTATATTGATTACCGCGGGGAAGGTGGTGGGTCTCCCTTCCTTCCTTCCATTTCAGAATTAAATAATTTTATAAAAAATGTTTTAGGAAGTTTTAAAAAATAGTGCAAATCTAAGTTACGTGGGGAAAAACGCAAGTTAATGATATTTTGAACAATTATTATGTTATTGTAAGTTGTCCGTGTGGTGACGGAGTAAGAATACAATTCACCACCCCCTCTCTTGTTCGTGGGTCTTGTAAAATGCGACTAAAGGCGGCTTTACACGGGTGATTAATGCCGTACGATTTTGGCCGCACGGCGTAAATCGACCGTCTAAATGGCCGCACGCGAGTGATGACCGGATAGATTTCTCGACGTATGGTCTTGGGTGCTTTGGATACTATACGTAGAATCGTTGTAGTGGATACAACATGCGCGTAACACTCCTTCATGCGGCGGGCGATCGGCTGCAACTGATTATTTATACGGTCGATTTTAGTCACCAGTCGCATGCGGCAACTTTGGGGTTTGCGGCTTTAGTCCTTTGCGACCTAGCCGAATTGCCATTTAGACGGTCGATTTACGCCGTGCGGCCAAAACCGTGCGGCTTTAATCACCCGTGTAAACCCGTCTTAAGGGATATAATATTCTGATAATGTCTATGCAAGAGAAGGAAATCTCGACATAAAACCAACACGTCTGGTCAGCGCGGTATAGTAGATTAATTTCCCTCCGATTGTGAAGGAGGGCCAAATTCAATGGTGGGACTTATATGGGCTGAGATGATGATAATGCCGATTGTAAAAAAAAGTTGAACTAACTTTTTATTTGTTTGCGCCTTCGCTTGTGAACATGAATAATTGAATATATGATACACGTGTATGTGGGCATGTTACTACTGGTTTCATCATCACAGCCCACATACGTCCCACTGTTGGGCTCAAACCTCCTCCACCATGGGAGGGAATTTGTCCTACTATACCATGCTGATCAGACATTTTGGTACAGGGTTTCATTTCAAGATTTCCTTCTCTTACAGATGTTATGTGGACATTATATCCCTTAGTCGTGTTTTACGACATCCACGGGCAAGATTGGAAGTGGTGAATTGTATTCTTACTCCGTCACCACATGGCAAACAAGCAAGACAAATTTCGCCTTAATACCAGCTGATAGGTCGATGACCGTTAATCGGCGCGCTGTATCGTACCTACTTATACCGTCGGCTTGATACTACTGGTTTATTCGTAGCTATTTATGTAAACGTATTTAAAGTTGATTTTCAACTTAATAATTTACACCTGATATAATTATGTACGTTATATTATTAGCTAAAAGTCTCCTAAATGAGAGACCGTATTAATTTCTCATAGTCTATTGTATCTTACTGTATCAATTGCCATAAGACATTTCAAGTTAATTATAGACAAAAAACAAAAATAATTAGAGAACAAAGATGGCCATAATAATATTTTTTTAGGAATCATACTCACAGGCGCGCTGGCTTCAACTATAATCTTGTCAATGGCTTTCTTTACAGGATCTTTAGGTAGTAGAGGCCTTTGAGGGTAGACTTCATCCAAATATTCTACTACGACCAAACTCTCGTAAATAGATACATTTTCTTCTATTTCCAATGCTGGCACTTTCGCTAGAAATTAATAAGAGCATTTATAATGGAAGAAGCATAAAACATAACAGTTATAGTAATTTTAAAAATATGTATCTAACAGTCTATGCCTTAAATACAACATGTTATGAACAGGATATATAGGCGCTGATTAACGGTCATCGCCTTAATGTCAGCTGATAGCTGACATTAAGGCGAAGTTTTTCTTGCTTATGCGAACGTAATCATTGATTTATTCAATTTTAATGAGCATTTAACAAGGTACGAATATGTTGCAGATTAAGTATCATTGACTTTATACATTTCAATCACATACACGAAAAAGCGATGACAATCAATCTCTAGTTCATTAAAAAACATTTTTTTTTGTCCATAGTGGCAACGAGCAAGCAGCACACCTGATGGTAAGTGATACCGCCGCATATAGTAGCAGCCTTTGTAATACCAGGCGCCCAGCTAGGCCGTAGCCTACCGTGAGAAAATACTCTTTATAAACTTAATTTAAAGAAGGACATGTCAAAGCGTCCGGGCAACACAGCCGCAGGTAATTCTTGCCGCATCCTGCACGTACGCCGGAGAAATGATCGCTAGAAACATATAGTCAAAGATCATAACGTTTCCAGGTGAAATGGATGAATTCTGCTACGGTGACGGTGGTAACAAGTCAAACAGTTCCTCAGAGCACTTCCCATGAAAGAGACGGTAGAGTACACAGAGTGACCCAATGTCTCTCCGGTTATTATCAGTTTTAAGTCTTACTTACTAAAGGCACTCTTCGATGCAAGCCACTCTGGTTTATCCACGAGGTCAATGTTGATAACCTCAAAATCGAGATTTTTGGCGGCAAGTGCAAGTACAGCACGTTCGGCATAAGGACAGTAGCGCATGTTATAAAGCCGTAGTTTCCCATTGTAAGGTGGTAACGGGTCACCTGGAATCAAGTTTAAAAGATATCAGTTATAAGGAAATCATTTCAGTTAAACATATAAGCTTATCTATAATTGTCATTCACAATATACCTATTTATTTATATAATATCATAAACGCATATACTGCTTGTCCTGAGGTGTATGCAATAACATAAAGAATATGATATTATTTATTAAACTTTAATTCTAGTAGTAGTATCGTACTCTAAAAATGATCTCTTAGTCGACAAGAGTAGACTTAATTCGAATGAGTAGTAAATAGCCAAGCGCAAGGATCCAGTCTCATTTAATACCCACAAAAACGTCCACAATGCGCTTTAAAAGTTTTTACTTCAAAAATAATTAGACAATTTTATTATAGAGTTATGAAATTAGAAATTAAGCTTGTGTTAATTTCCTACTCAATGTGAGGGAAGCTTAGGATTGAAAATGGTTTATGTGGGCTGAATAGTATATAAAAATCGAGTCTTGAGTGAGGGAGTTTTAAAATATAGTGATGGCAACCCAACGCATAGAATTTGACATTTGTATAAGCAATCACAGAGTATGACGTATTCTAAATATAGATTGATTAAATATATGTAAAATATGTTCCAATTAGACGTACATTCGTATTTAATTATGTGTTTCACTGTATTTTTAAATAATATACTAATATATATACAATAATGAGATTTCAACATAATTTGTGATGTGGGAAATGAGAAAAGAAATATTATTGTTGCTACTATTTCATACTAACCTTTCATTAGATGCTTTGTGTTGTAATTTATTTTGACCTTGGTCGACATGTTCTTTGGTAATACGTATCCCAGCACTTGTCCCACGGCACGAACACCTTGAAACAGGGATAAATGATGCATTGCAAAACTAAATGCTGATGTTAACATGATACGAGCTTATCAACTACTTTTGACCAGAAATTGATATCTCAATCACCTAAAACTATGATAAGTATGAATTTGATACGTACAATGTTAGCTGGGTAATACTTTTATCTACGTAGTACGTACAATGACGTTGTCTTGTGGGACCTTGAACTTTAAAGTTGTACCTTGGTGTATTGTCAATATTTATACAATCATTGGGTTCATTTTGGATAACTATTTTGATTTGGATAAAATTTTGCCTAATGTGTACCTATACATTAATTATAATTATATATTATAATTGCATTACGTTGCGTACTGTATAGGGCATTATCTAAAACAAATGCTTATCATGTTTTTGTGCAAATCACGTTATTTCGGTCTTTTTAATCGAAGTTTTATGCGAAGATGTAATGCAAAAATTCTTATAATTCTTATATTTTTAATAAATATCAAATTTTGATGAATAATCTTCTCATAGTAACAATAAAAAGTTTAAACTTACTTTTTATGAGAAGGCTTTCACTACTAAAGTTGACGACAAATCAGTTCCAAACGACTTTATACTGTGAGCATATTAAGATAAAATTTTGTGTGGGCGTATTTGTACGCTGATAAGCATTTTAGCAGGGGCACATACTTATACCACAACATATTTTTCACATTCTTCGGCGCTCTAGCTCTGTAATCAGCCGTAGAGTACCCCAAGCAAGACTAAAATATGATCAGAAGTAGTTTAACAGTCTAGTATGTATAGTGTCCAGTAAATATAACTTAAATGATTAGGAAGGGAAGGCAATGATACAGGAACTATACCTACTAGTGTAATAGTTTCATTATATTATGCTAATTGGATTCATTTGAGAACTGTAAGTTAAAAGAAATAATGAAGGTTCCTTTAGGGTTTCTGTAAGATTCCCGGAGGGCCTACACCCGCGGCCAGTGGTACCACCGCGATGCAGTGCGAGAGAGCCAGCTGTGTGAGGGCTAACGCAGTGAGTGGTCTGCCCTCAGGCTCGCCATCCGTCGCCCCAAAGACGTCAGTTGGGAGGAGATGCCGGACAGTCTCGAGCGTCACTCCTGGGGTCGCCTCTATCGCGGGGCGCTGAGTAGGCGCCCGTTTTATCTTTTACGACACCCTCGGGATAGACAGGGGACATTGTATTCTTACTCCGTCACCACACGGGGATTTTTCACAAGTGCTATTTTTACTTTTATTATCTGATTTTCACAACTTACCCAAATTTCTAAGAGTTTACAAGCCAAGTAAACTTCGATTCCCAAGTCATTCTATCGAACTATGTAATGAACTTCTCGGGCTAAATCCACTTCCACTGCAGTTTTGCGATGTAAGGCAAATTAACGTTAAATTTCGATTTAGCGCGACGAATAACAAGGTATAAGGTAAATATATATGTTATTTTTTTTGGGGCCTGATGTTATTAAATGATAAAGTAATACAATATGTATAAATCATTGTCCATTAAATATTGAATATCTATTTTTTATTTCCTGTTTGTTGACAAGTTTAAAATAAGTACAAGTTTAAATAGTAAATTTTTTAGTGGTAGGACCACATTGTCGACAGTTATTTGTCTACAGCCGCGGGCCGGTCCATCCGGGGCAGTACCACGCTCTCGCAGAAAATCGACGTCTGAGTAGTAGCAATTTGTTACTGCGCTCCGTTCGGTGAGCGAAAGAGTCAGAAGCCCAACTTTCTGAGGGTGTTTGCGTGGGTTTTGGTGGTGCCTTTAGTATCACCGAGCCTCATTGCACGCATTCACACTCCCTTCACTTTCTTCGCGGTAGGCAGCGGCCTTGTAAAGGTCTATGAGCGGCAACAACATTTACCATCAAGTGTACCGTTTGCTCCTTTGCCACTGCTTGCAATAAAAATAAAGTACAATTTTTATGCATATTTTATTTTCTAGTGGCAGTAAGATCAGAAAGTAATACTACTATAGGTGTGAAGTAGGGAATGTACCTAAAAGACTAACTCATAGATGTGTTATGTGATTTGATAGATACACTAAGTATATAAGAAGGTCATTCGAATTTAATTTTCATTAGACGCGACTTAGATTTTTAGTTACTTAAATATTCTTAAGTGATAATTTTTGGCCAGCAGTGAGATAAATTGAAATAACGTAGTTCCCTTACGGTACTAGTCTGTAGTCTGAGCACATAGGTTATTTATATCTAAATATATATTATTTATCAAACATTATACATTAATGTTATAATAACGATATAATAATAATAATATTTGAGTTACTATAATAATTCATCATCATTTGTTTAGTTTTTGATATTTTAATTTTGGAAGCAAACTCATTTAAACTTGCCCTGTGGTGACGGATTCGAGTAAGAATACAATTCACTACGATAGGGATCTTGGCCGTGAACGTCGTAAAAGACAACTATGGGATATAATATGCACTGTGCAAGAGAAGGAAAATTCGTAATGAATCCCGCGTACGATCTTTCTTTCTGTAAGATGACTCCCTCACAGAAGCCGGCGTCCCAGTTCATGACCCTGTCGAGCATCGTTCTAGCTACGGTTGCCATCGATGTTTGCGACAAATTCAAGGCGCAGCTTTGCCCACGCGGTACAAATATCGAACGTGTGCTTCACCGTGTCCTCGTTGCAATCGCAATGGCCGGACGGTGTGCTCTCCCAACACAAGACGGTGTGCAAGTACTTCGCGAAGCTACGGTGCTCCATCAATACATTTACCAGTCAGAAGGAAAGCACTCCATGCTGCCAACCCAGTTACTCCATCAACACCGACCGGACGGTTCGAATACTGTATCGAGGCCTCTCCAGCCGATCTATCTAACGATGACGATACGGCGTGCATCGTTCCGTTAAGCAGCTATCTCGCTAAGCGAGACTAAGTCACTCCCCGCCCGCATCTCCTACATCCACCGGTAAAGTCTAACAAGCCTCCAGGTCTCACGGGGGCGTCTCGGCTAACAGATACGCTGGCTGCGTCGCCACCATGCGATATCCGCGTATGGCCCTGACCACCATGGCCCTCTGTTAACCTCACAAGAGAGCCCCCAGACGGTCGAACATTGAAACTATCTTGGTAAGACCACATTATACAAAAAAGCCTATGGGCTAATCTTAATAAATCTTAAACAACATATGAAAAGGACGCCTACTTCCAAATATGTAAAGTGTGAAGAAAAATTAAGAGCATTAAGGGTCGGGTTTTTTGGCGGGAATCTGGAAGTGTCATGTGGTGTTCTTGTATTATATTCAATATCTTAGTGTTTTAACGTGTTATATTCAATAATCTTGATGGCATTTTATGTAATATATAGCGGCAGAACTGCTGAGGTGTAGTGAATATGATATAAAACTGCTATACATACCTTTTTAGTTCCACCAAAATTCTCAGAAGATACCCTTAACAGTGGGCATTACACTGTTGAGGGCGGCACTTTGACTTACTGACAAGCCATTACTGACATGAAGAAACTGATAACTTGAAAAGATAATTATAACTCGACACTGGCAAAAATGGCTCGTATTTGTAGCTGATTGCCAAGACAAAAGAAGAAGAAGAGCAGGGTCAACCCGCAGGAAAAAGAAAACTGATCCCGAGCCTTCTTCAATGAATTGAATGAATTCTTGCAGATTGTGATAACAATAGAAGTGATATGTTTTGACTTCCACCTAGTTATAAAAGATTACGTCAAAAAGTCGTAAAGCATTGGTGAATCTTATAGTATCGGGGCTACCGCTACCGAGCGTTTCGTATCCCAAGCTAGTGTGAACTGGTGCATGCCACCAAATTCCACTACAGAATTTATCTATTTCTTTCAGCCTAAAAGCACTTCTAACGGTTAAATTTAATTCGCGTTAATTTTTTGAAAATTTAATGTCCTTCCGATATAGAAGTTAACTTTTGGTTTAATAGTGCCCACCTATGGTTAGAAATAACAAAATTTGTGTGTAATAACATTGAAATAGAAGCAGTCAGTCGTATCAATTTTTAACTGAACCTTTCAGTGTTGTTAATTTACAGGATCATTCCCTGAAATGCGGGCAATTGTATTGCCATTGAGAATTTGCTGAGAGCTGGTACTGGGATAGAGTGATGAATAAATTTGTTCCGCAAAAGAGAATAATTGCTATTATACTTAAAGTCTCTCACAGCCTTATTTTTTGAAGGTGATTCGTTGCCTACTATTTCACACTAGCTAGCCAGTATAGTATAGGGATTTTTGTTTCTCCTTTTCTTGAAGCAATGTTATAAATATGCTGTCTATAATTCAGACAATGAGCTACTTGAAAAAACTTTTAGGGAATTTGATAAATTAGGTTGGTAATACTATATAGTGGACAATCATAATAAGGAGTTTCGGCGCGAATTTGGAAATGTCATGTTAAGCTCTTGTATTATATTCATTTTTTAGTATTTTATAGTGCTATATTGAATAATTTTGCTGATATTTTATGTAATATAATATAATTAAGGTGCTGAAGTGTGGTGAATGTGATATAAGAGTGGTTTACGTGTATTTTCATATTCAACCGGAATTCCTAGAGAAATCATCTAATTAGGTTTTCAGCGTCTAATTAATGATAACGACTTGACTTACTGACGGACAATGACTATAAATAAGTTATACAATATGAAGAAGTAAATAATATGTAAAGAAAAATTTTATCAGACTTGGCTGTATGGGCTTTGATCCCTTTGCCTGTCCGTATGGACAAACAGAACCAAAAAAAAAACCAATCATAATAAATTATATTATAGAGCCAGTGATTAATTAAATAAAACAATAAATAAGTTCATTTTTGTATGAACAATATAAAATATCAAAATGTCACAAGATACCCCAGCTGAAGCGGATATTTCGTCCAATATAGCTGATGTTATAAGTACATTATTGGTAAAAATAAAATCATATGTTTTTTCATACTTTATAATTTTAGAAAAGGAATTATTAGGAACTAACATAAGAAGCACAGCTTCTCTTATTGGAAATTATTTATTATTCTTCAAACGGCTGGCTTCAATGGCTAGGCATTGCAAATTCTTAGAAATATGCTTATTAATTACAGAAAGAGCTTCAAGAGTTGTATCAATTCAGGGATATGTTTTTTGAAAATCATCCTTTGGAGGAAGCAAATGAGAAGAATAAACGTGTTGAAGACAAGAAAGATGCTTTAATTGCGAAGTTTGAGGCTATTGATGGTTAGTATTTCACTTTCTCATTATGTACTTTGAAACCATGCCTTCTATTTAATGATCGTCAAAGATTATCTATCCAGCCCATCACAGTTCAATAGTCAGTGTGGGTAGTAATTATAGACTCAAGAAAAAATTAAAACTAAAGATAGGTAGGATAGATAGGATCTCCTAGAATTTAGTTTTTTTATGAAAGGTTAATAGGTAAGTTGTGGTGATGGTGTTAGAATACAATTCACCATCCTCTATATTATTAATAATTTATAAGATTAATAATAGATAATGCCGGCCGTGTGGTAACGGAGTAAGAATACACATTCCCACTCCCTTTTTTGATTTAGGTATTGTTGGATTGAAACTTAACTGTGACGGTAATTATAACAGAAAGATCTGGCAAGAAACTCAAAATCACTGAGTTTCTTGCGTTTTTACCTACTTTTTTTTACATAAAATTGTATACAACATATTTAAAGTATAGGCAACAGCTACTGTCATGCAGTATAATTTTTAAATATAATACCAAAAGATGCTGGATCAGGTCCACAAACATTGACACCGGAATGTGAGTTGACAACTAGAGCGGTTATCATTGCCGTGAAGGGTAAAAATAACTCGTGAAGAGACCGCATAGCTACCACAAGTATACCTTTAATTGAGGATAATCAATATGATATGCCACAAACCACACTCAAAATAACAAAAATCAAATTATCTAGCATTATGAGTATTATAAAGTCAATAGATGTTCTTATCTTATTCATCCATCCATCAGCCCGGCGATGTCCACTGTTGGACATAGCCCTCCCGATGGGGAAGTCACTTGAAACTGCCCCGTGCCACTTGCATCGTCCTATGTGGCATTGTCCTATTAGTGGTTGCCACTCAAAAACCTTTCTTTCACAACGGTTATCAGTTCGATGAGTGATGTGGCCTGCCCATTGCCATTTCAGCATGCTAATTCTGTAGGTTACGTCAGTTACACCATTTCTTCTACAGATTTCGGTCTACCTGCTTCTATCACATAGAGAAATACCAAGCATAGCCCTCTCCATAGCATGTTCAGTGACTTTGAGCCTTTTTATGAGATGGACATTTAGAGACAGAAAGAGAGATTTTCTTATCATTCTCTTAAATATAACAAAGAAAAAAAGTTATGTAATAAATTTGTATCGGGCTTTTTTTTCAGTTGATACCCAGATACCATTTGATGATCGTGCCAAATTTCTTTATATGAAAGGCCGTTGCTACAATATAAGTCCTATGTACGATTCCCGAGCAACGCAATGCCTCAGTAAGGCAGTTAAATTAAACCCGCACCTAGTAGATGCATGGAATGAACTTGGAGAGTGTTATTGGAAGAACATGAATGTTAAAGAGGCTAAGGCTAGCTTTGAAGGTGCATTGAAACATGTAAGTTATAATATAAATATCTATTGTTGAATAAAGGTTTTTAGAAAAGAGAACAATTCACCACCACCTCTCTTGCCCCCTGTATGTCGTAAAAGAAGACTAAGGGATTAAATATTCATATAATATCTATGAAAGAGAAGGTAAACTAGATACCGTATACCAACATTAGACGATCTAATGACAAGTGATCAGCATGGTGGAGTAGGTCAATATAGCCCTTAATAGCAGAATTTAAAATTTTCCTGCCATATATCTGTATGGTGATGGAGTAAGTGTTAAGTTCGCCACCCTCTTTCTTACCCTTGGATATCATAAAAGCTGACTAGGTGATTGTAATGTGCATATAACATCTATGCAAGTGAAGCATGTGTAAGTTTAAGTGATGCCTTCAGTATCACCAAACCTCATTGCAGGAATTCACACTCCCTTTACTTTCTTTGCGGTAGCGGTCTAGCTGTGCCCCTGGTATTACAAAGGTCGATGAGCAGCAGCAACATTTACCATGAGGTGTACTGTTTGCTCTTTTGCCACAGTTTGTAATAAAAAAAATAACACTATACCAACAACCCATCTGACCAGCATTGTATAGAAGGTCAATTTCCATTCCATTATGTAGGAGGCTCAAGCCCAGTAGTAGGACATATATTATGACCATTTATTTATCCTAGGAAAGTCCTGCTGGTAATTTCTTTCTACAATTCTCTAAAAATTCAGTAGCCATAATCGAAACTATCGCATTATTCAAATTAATTTCATATATGCATTTGCCACTGAAACCGATAACTGTTATGGAACCATATCTGAAACCAATATAATGTTATTCTAATATCTGTTACTGTAATATCTAAAACTTCACATCAATAACATCTATATCTATACCAATAAATAAAATTGGAGTGTCTGTTTGTAATGTCAAAATAATAGGCCTTTTTCATGCTCAAACGGTTATTTGCACTATACATATGCCTAAAAATCACTTTATATTATTTTGCCTGTCTGTCTGTTTGTTCCGGGTAATCTTCAAAACGGCTGCACCGATTTCAAAAATTCTTTCACCAATGGAAAGCTATAATATCAGGGCGTAAACTAGGCTATATTGTATCCCGGTATTCCCACGGGAACAAACAGACAGACAGACAAAAATTTTTTAATCTGTATTTTATGCATAGGTGACGTGCAAATAACCGTGTGAGCATGAAAAAAGCCTATTATTTTGATATTACAAACAGAGACTCCAATTTTATTTATTGGTATAGATTGGATGATTTAATAACCTGCTATGTTATTTACATTAGGAGCGAAATCGCCTCTCACTCCGTTGTCTCTCAATAATTCTACGACAAGAGAGTGGTGACAAGAAACGATCAGATGCCACCGCTGCCATACTCAAGAGTGTAGAACTCGCTAAAGAAGCTGTAAGTACTAAATAACATTCTCTCTCAGGTATACTTAAAAAAAGTGATCTGTAAAGCTTAGAAACTCTGCATAAATATATGTTTTTCGAAAATAGCAGCAAATTATTTATTGCAATATATATATTAACTAGCAGACCCGGCCACGCGTTGCTGTGACTAATGTTTTTGTTATATTATATTTTATTAAACTATTTAAGTGGAACTGTAGGAGAACATCTGTCATGGTGGTCGGCATATTTTTTTACAAATGGTATCTATGTAAAAAAGCAAGTTAAAATCGTATATGACACGTTTGTAGGTTTGCCATAGCACCGCCATCTATTAATTAATTACTCAATCCAATCAATAGATATCGCCATCTATTAAAATCGTTTGGAGTTAACAGATAATTGTGAATTTTTTTTTTTTTTTTATGCAAACGGTGGCAAACGAGCAAACAGTACACCTGATGGTAAGTGTTGCTGCCGCTCATGGACCTTTACAAGGCCGTTGCCTACCGCGAAGGGAGTGTGAATGCGTGCATTGAGGCTCGGTGATACCAAGGGCACCACCAAAACCCTCCACACGCAATCACCCTCAGAAAGTTGGGCTTCCGGCTCTCTCGCTCACCGAACGAAGCGCAGTAACAAATTGCTACTACTCAGACGTCGATTTTCTGCGAGAGCATGGTACTGCCCCGGACGGACCGGCCCGCGGCTGTAGACAGATAACTGTCGACAGTGTGGTCCTACCACTCCTAGTCAAATAATAGACAAATAATTTGCAATAAAATAATATTGCGACTATAAATTAAGATGTAAGCTATCCTAACTTTCAAGTTGTATCAAACTGCACAGGTCGTGCAAATTTGATTAAAATCGGTTGAGTAGTTTAGGAGTCCATAGCGGACAAACAATGTGACACATAATTTATATATATTAACATTAAGATAATACTATCTTGTTAGTATTAATAATACTATCCCGTGTGGTGACAGTAAGAATACAGTTCACTACTCCCTATCTTCTCCATGGATGTCGTAAAGGACGACTAAGGATATAATATGCATATAACGTCTATGCTAGAGAAAATTCGAAATAAAATCCTACACCAACCTGTCTTACCAGCGTGGTATATTCGCTCAATTTCCTTCCTATCGTGGCAGAGGCTCGAGCCCAGCAGTAGGACATATTTGAGGTAAAATAATGATAATGAATACTATCTGGCTCGCGAGTATCGTAAAAGATGCTTAACAGCATCAGAAACTGGAACGCGGTCGCCGCCTTTTGTGTAGCAATAATCTCGCAGAAGGAGGCGGCGGAGGATATCGGGGAGGAAATCCTCTACGGTGACACACTTGGTTGCTGGTGCTTCGAGCGGCACTGGCAGACTATCTACTCCTCATGCCGACCTAGCTGAATTTAAGGGTGGAGGGACCGGAGATTAGTCCACCACCCGTAGAGAGGCCGTGCGCGTGTGGGCTTCGACGAGGTTTACAGGAGTTATCGATTTCAAGGAATTCCATTATTATGTATCAAAACTATATATTTGCCGTGTTCCGGTTAAGAATACAATTCACCAACCCCTCTCTTGCCCGTGGGTGTCGTAAAAGAGGACTAAGAGGTATCTTGTGCAACAATGCAAGAGAATGGAAACAACCCGCCGGAAATGGAAATAAAATAATCCAACCCGCCTGACCAGCGTCATGTAGTGGATCAATTTTCCTCCCAATATGGATTTGGTTCAAGCCCAGTAGTGGAATGTATATAAGCTGTGTTAAATGAATGTATAAATATATCATCATCGCAGCCCATATACTTCCCACTGTTGGACTTGGACCTCCTCCACAATGGGAGGGCATTTAACCTACTATACCATGCTGGTCAGACATGTTGGTATATGGTTTAATTTTGAAGTTTTTGTTCTCTTGCATAGATGTTATATGCATATTATATCCCTTAGTCATCTTTTACAACATCCATGGGCAAGAGGGGGAGTAGTGAATTGTATTCTTAATCCATCACCACACGGCAAATATAATGTATGTAAAAATTTATTATATAATGTTATTATTTCAGGTGGCCCAAGATTTAAAAGATGGGGTATCATGGTCTGTATTAGGTAACGCATACCTGTGTCAATTCTTCACTGTTGCACAAGAGCCGGCTACATTGAAGTTGTGTATGAGCGCTTATAAACAAGCAGCGCTTGACGCCATCGCGAGGGGACAACCAGATTTGTATTATAACGAGGCGATCGTAAGTAAATTAAAAGTTTTCTAACTTGATAACGTCTTATGAATCGATCGCCGTCTGCTCGCACGAAATAGTATAACTCATATTGTCACGTTCCACCTGAGCCCTGATAGAGAGGCACGATCGGCTTGTTACATTATTACTTATAATTAATCTGTATAATTTAAGTAAAATAATATTTCAATTAACGAGTGCAAATAAATGTTAATATATCGAAAAACACTTTTAATCAACTCCTTTGTATTATCCTTACTAATATTATAAATGCGAAAGTAAGTTTGTTTGTTTATTTGTTTGTTTGTTACGCTTTCACGCTTAAATCACCGAACCGATTTCAAAAATTCTTTCACCAGTGGATAGCTATAATATCAGGGAGTAACATGGGCTATATATTATCGCGGTATTTTCACGCGGGTAAGGCGAATGAAACCGAAGCGTGGGCGTGTTGCTAGTTGTATGTAAAACGAAAAATAATATATTTCATTTTTCAGGCTTTAAAATATTCAGAGCAGTATTCGTCTGCGCTAGAGAAATTTTCGTATGCGTGTCGCTTGGACCCGCCCTGGGGTCCGCCGAAATTGGAGCACACTAGGCTGGTCAACTTTTTGAATGCGGCCCAAATGTTGGTGCGAACTCGTGGAAAACTCAAGGCCAAAAAGGTTGCGGCCTTAGTTCAGGTAAATAGCATTCCCACTGCCTACCATGAAGAAAGTTAAGGAAGTGTAAATTAGTGTTGCCCAAAAAAGTCTTGGTCTTGCGAGAAATGGGAGACCAAGACCCCTTAATTTTTGCAAGACCAAGACCAAGACTGACCCTGCAAGACTTGTCTTGCATTTAATTCAAATCGCCATTCCAGCTTATATACTGTGGAGCTCGTGTCTTCTACATAATAGGAGGGAAATCGGCCGTGGCCGGAGAGGAATCGCCACGGTGATCGGCCGTGTTGTTACAGGGTTTCATGTCAAGTTTTCCTTCTCTTGCACCAATGTTATATATTAGGTTTAGATTTATTTATTCTCATAAAAGATTATACAATCACTTACATGAGAAAACACTATAAATTACACCTTATTTTTAAATATTAGTAAGCACACACAGTTGTTAATTTTACATATTTTACAAACTGAGAAGTGCGGGTAAGTTAATAATTATATAATACAAAACGTATGAGTTACACAGTTAAACGAAAGTTAGCAAGATGATAATTTTAATCTAGGTTAGTTAGTACAATATGTGTATAGAACGAGTAATAATATATAATTTATATAAATAATTGATTAAAATACTTGAATTAGTTAATTTTGTGAATTAATTCTAGTATTCTTTTAAAACATAAAATTTAAGTAGTTTCTTAAAATATGACAACGGTTTGACATTTTAAATGTCTTTAGGCAATTTATTATACAGTTGTGCTCCTTCATGCAATATATTTCTCTTTCCATAATTTGTTCTCGGTCCATACAGCACTAAATTATCTGACTGCCTAGTCGTTCGTTTCTGAACCTGACCTTTTTTAGTAAATGTTATTCTGGTGTTGATATCCTTATTTAATATTTTTCTTATTAGGATACACGTTTTATATATATAGGTCTGTTTTATATTCATCAATTTAGTTTCTTGATAGATTTTAACTGTTGGTGTCCTATATTTATAATTAAACAACACTTTAATAAGTTTGTTTTGTGAGATCTGTAAATCTTTTAGCGTACTTTTGGCGGCAGTACCCCATATTTCGATCAAGTACTCAATGTGTGGTTTTACTAGTGTGTTATAAATAAGATAGCGAATTTTAAAAGGCAAATAACGCGTTGAGCCCCTGAGCATACCGATTAGAGAAGAAACCTTTGAACGTAATTTTGCAATATGTTGCTTCCATGACTACCGATTGTCTAAAATAAGGCCTAGGTACTTTTCTTCACTTACACGTTTTATAACGTTATTATTTATGGCCAATGGAATGCATTCTTGAAGTTTCTTGTTTTCAGCAGCAAAAATAATATAACTAGTTTTTAACGTATTTATAGTTAAAATGTTACTCATAAACCATCGATTTAGAATGTTTAGGTCACTTTGAGCTTGTCTCATTGCTGTAAACGAATTTTCTGTATAAAACAGACAAGTATCGTCAGCGTATAATGTTATATGTACTTGTAATCCAATTTTATGAATGTCATTTATGTATATTAAGAAGAGCAGTGGCCCAAGGACAGAGCCTTGAGGTACACCGCAAGTTATTAATTTCGGGCTGCTAAAACTGTTACCCGCCTTAGTCACTTGAAAACGATTATCAAGATAAGATTGCAACATTCGAAATACTGATCCGATAATTCCTATACCTTTTAGCTTATATAATAACAGTTTATGACTCACAGTGTCGAAAGCCTTCTTAAGATCAACAAATACACTAATTGTAACATTTTTCTTATCAATATTTAGTTTTATGTTAGTTATTACATCAATACTAGCCGAAACAGTACCTGATTTAGACCTAAAACCATATTGTCCTTTATAGAAATAATTTATAGAGTTTAAGTATTTAGTTATTCTTTTGTGTATTATCTTTTCAAAAATTATTGAGAGTACATTAAGAACAGATACAGGTCTATAATTGCCAGGATCTGACCTACTACCCGACTTATATATAGGGCTTACTTTAGCAATCTTTAATGTATCCGGAAATAAACCCGTAGTTAAGCAATTATTTATACATTCCGTAAGAGATTTTAATATTATCGGTCGTAAGAATTTTATGGTTTTAGTGCTAATTCCATCAATACCAGCAGTTGTGTTATTATTTAAATTAGTCAAATTCAAATTCTTTTATTATGCATAAACCCTGAGAGGGCACTTACATATTGTCAGGTTTACAATTTCCAAAAAAAATATACTACCACCGGATCGGAACGCGACCGCTACTGAGAAGATCCGGCAAGAAACTCAGCGGGCTTGTCATTATTATTAATTTTTTTTTATTTTTTTTTCTTCTTACTAGTTATACAATTGTGTACATGTTTTGTAAGAACAAGCTCCAGTGTGATGGCCTTCAAACCGCAAGACACTTAATATAATTTAAACGATTATGGCTGGACCAGATCCCACAAGCGGCACCCGATCACGAGTTAACTACTAGAGCAGCCATCACTCCCCTCAACCACTATGGAGGGAAGGGAGAGACCCGCTCCACGCAGCTACCGCAAGTAGATCCTTATGTGAGCATGACCAACACCACACATAGTAATTATCTTATCAACTTCTTCGGTTGTAGCAGGTTCAAATTGAGACAGTGAGTGTGTTTTAAATAAATTCATACCAGGACACAAAGATGTACCTAACCTATTTACAGTTGCTATTTGATTTCCTAATATAGTGCCTACATTTACAAAGAAATCATTCAAGTATTCACAAACTTCTTGTTCATTAGTAACTGTACCTACAGATGTTAGCAATATGGGAATAGTATTATTGTCCTTTATTTTATAACTAGCTAGATCGCTTATTAATTTCCACATTTTTTTTGGCTTTTTCTCACACATATTAAACTGTCTAAAGTAATAATCCCTCTTTGTATCTTGAATCATTTGGTATACTTTTTTCTTTCTTTTATATATTCTTCTTTTAAATTCACATCATTTGGCCTAGTCTTTAATTTTAACCATAAAATGTTTCTCTGATTTATTGCAAATACAACATTTCCATTTATCCAGTCATTCTTAGGCGGATACTGCCTTTTCTTCTTGATTAGTTTACATTTTTTAATACTACTCATCAACAATTTTTCCCATTTTGAATACTCACCTCTTGTTTCAACATTATTGCATTCAATAGCTGTATACAATTTGTCATAATCTAATGCCTCATATGTAATAGTTTTGATTTTAGCTGGTTTATAATTATTAATTTCAAGATATAACTGTTTGTGATCAGATATTGTACTTTCTATTGTAGCTAAGTTAAAATCATGATTTTTTTTAGATTGGAAACTATATGATCTATTATTGATTTTGAGTTATTGTATTCCCTTGTGCAATATTTTTCTGAGATATTATTCAGTACACTACATCCATATTCTTTAAGAGTTCTCTTATATTCTGTAATAGCTGTTGCCTTTTTTAATAAATTATAATTGAAATCGCCAAATATTACCATACGTTTTCGATTTTGCAATTGTTCAGAAAAAGTTTGTAGAAAAGAGTCATTGTTTGTTCGTTCTGGCTTGTAAACAATTCCAATATCCAAACAGAATTTTTCTATATGAATCCAAAGAAAGTGATTATACTGTACGCATTTTGATTCTATAAATTTGTGTTCAATGTCTTCATGGACGTAAATAGAAACTCCACCTCCTCTACTATGAGATCGAAAATTGTAATAGTGAGTATAAAATTGCAATTTTAATGAGCTTGAGTATCATTCTTTATCCAGGTTTCAGTTAAGGCTATAATATGGACTTTGGGCATTGTTTGCAGAATACATTTTATTTCATCTATTTTTCCAGGCTTCACCAGGCTACGTACATTCGCATATAGGAACTTAAGTGACTTTCTAGAGATAATTAATTGGTCATGGTTTATTACACTTTGGTAAGATATATTAGGTATTTTCTGTGGATCAGAATCACTAGGTATAAAGTTTAGTTTTTTGGCAGAGATGATTGACTAACTATTTTAGGTGTTCCTTTAATGTATTTTATAGCGAGGTTTTCTTCACCATCTTGTACACGAGCCGCTAATTCTATTTTTAGTTTTTTTATTAATTGTAGTTGCTGCGGTGTTTTGTCGGAGAACATATAAATATTTTCATGGTTTATATTATTTCGGTTACGTAATATAGAAATTACAGTTTGGCTTTGTTAAAAAATGGCTTTAATAGGCCTATTACGGTTAGGCTTATACTTTCCTAAACGTAATATATTTGTAGGATTGGAACACGTAGCATCCGCCATTTTAATTATTTTTAATACCTCCTTTTTATCATAATTTTGTCTCTCTTCAGAACTCATTGATTGGAGTTCTTGAATGCCCGTTACAATTAAATTGTGCTCTCTTTTAGCGCGATCCTTCATTTCCAATATAATTTCCTCCCGTTGGATTTCTGATGCAATTGCAGTGTTTTTAATCTGACTTGTTGTACATTTTAAGCTTTCGATATCAGTTTCAATACAGTTAATCTTCTGCAAAACATTATCATCATTCTTTTTCAATATATCTAATTCGATTTTAATTTTATTTTGTTCCTTAACTAAAAGATCTGATTTTACTTGAATATCATTAATCTGCTTTGTGATTGTTGAAATATCTTGTGCAATATTCGATACGATTTCATTCTGTTGCTTAATAGAATCTTTGAGAATTGATAATATTTCATTCCGAAATTCTTCTAATTCAGTCGTTATTCTCTGTACACTACACATTACTTCTGGTTGCTTTCTTTTGCGCGAAATTATATGAGAGGACCCAGCTTCGGGGTATATCAATTTTGAAAGATCTGGCTGCGATCCAGTATAGTGGGGTGATTGTTGGTTACTCATAATTGTTAAACTGTCGTTAAGTATTATGGTATAACTGTATTCTTTTGATAACGGCACAAATATCAGATGTGGGTAGCTTTCTTACCAATCACCAGTGAGATGAATTAACAGAGCTCGTCCTTTTCACTCAAGGGGGTGAAGGGACTGGATGACCGTAGATTACTGACTCACATTTACAACAAAAATTAACTTTATTTGTATGAACGCTAACTTTGAAATTCCACTGCTACGTAATTAAATATTTTAAAATAATCTGCAGCACGACCGCTTTGTGCGCCTACTAACTTGTATCTCTCTCTTAATATATATTATAGCCCTTAGTCGTGGGTTCGCACTCGCGGGTAAAATAGGGGAGTGATGAATTATATTCTTACTCCGTCACTACACGGCAAGTCAAATCAGTCTTGAGATATCCATCTATTGGCCAATCGATTCCCAATGTTGGTGTTGGCTTTTCAGAATTACTCTTCGGCAAGGCTGAAGGACAAAAATACCGTAATCACGAGAGTGCTCTTGCCCATTATACATATTTATATTTCCGTTTATTCATTAGCCCAACGACGTTCACTGTTGGACATAGAAATATGCCTACAATTAATCTACATAAATGTCCGTGTAGGGACAGAGTACGAATACAATTCACCACACTTTTACCCGTGTATGTCGTATCAAATCGGACCGAGGCAATGGTGTTAGGAAGTTATTATTATTATTTTTCTTATGGGTGGGCTATGGTAAGCACACGCGCGGTCCGTTCCGTCCGGGGCGATGAAAGGACGGCGCGCGGGCCCATAACCCACCCGTACCCACGTCGCCTCGTTGTTGGGCCGACCACCAGAGCAGGGTGACTTGTCGTCAGTAGTCAAATAACTCCGTCGTTTGCCAATCAAATTGAAAAAATATTTTTGTTGGAAAGGGGGAATGTTAAATGACATAAAATTTATTGTATCAACTGCCCCGTGTGGTGACGTCTTAAGAAAACTGGGTCGAAATTCCTTCCTTTGTCATAGGAGTAGTAACTCTGTCTAATGTAACACCAGAGGAATAGGAGAGTAATTTTCCCCAGTGGTAAGGATTATATTCAATAGTGGACTATAGGCTAGCAGATGGATAGATAGGATAGGATGATATTTGATTAATTTAGTTAGATTTTTCATTGCCATGATAAATGACTGTTACGTTATTCCAACTGCAAGACTTGCAAGACTTTGCGAGACTCTTGCTGCAATACCAATACCAAGACCAAGACTCGAGTGTGTAATACCAAGACCAAGACTGGTCCAAGTCTCGTCTTGGTCTTGCATTTGGGCAACACTAGTGTAAATGCGTGCGGTGACGGAGTAAGAATACAATTTACCACTTGGCCGCCCCCATCTTGTTCATAGGTAGCGCAAAAACGACTAAGGGATATAATATGCATATAACATTTATGTAAGAGAAGGAAACCTAGTTGCAAAACCCTCAACCCATCACCATGATATAGTAGGTCAATTTCCCTCCTAATGTATATAATGACAATATGTAAGTGCACTTATGGGGCTTTTTAAAAGCTTTTATTTAACTTGCCCTGTTAGTATGGGACAAATCTTGCGAGTTAAATTAGAACCACTTCCTGTCAATTTGGTTTACTTACGTAACTTCGGTGACAATGCAATAATATGGTACCATGAAGTTGGTCTCAAGATGGCGTCGGAAGGTGGCCATAGAAACTCCTAAACTAAATAAGATAAAACCGTCGAATTTGTATTCGTTTGAATAGTCTTGATAGGCACTTTTTCTTCGTTTTAGAGCATTTCAATGAAAGAATGTTTTATAAAAAAAAAAAAAATATTTTGTTTGGTCTCTTGTCAGCACACACGTCGTCTACTTCGTCTGGGGCGATGAAAGGACGGCACGCGGCCCCATAACTCCTCGCCATTGGAGAGATCACCGAGTTCCTTGTTCGTGGCCAGTCCGGCGGGATACCCTTTCGGGCACTGTGCCTCTCCAACTGCCTTTCGGGGGCGTCGCCCTCACGGGGTCAGCCTCTCTGCGGGTGACAGACTATTCCACAGTCCAAGTCACCCGCGGCCATGGGTACTACGTAGGGCAGATGTTACGGTATAATGTTTTATTTCGTGTTCCTTCTCTTGCTGTGATTTTGTCTCTTGAAAGGAAGGGGTGGAAGCCATTTTAATCATTCATCACCACAAGCATAATTCACTATTTTTTTTTTTATTTACAGCCCATAGACAAAAAAGTGCTTGGTGTATACAGTGAGGGTAGTCGGCATAGTTTCGGTGGTAGACCGGAGGTATCCTTGGAGTTGGCCCGTCTGAACAACTTGCAGGAAGGAGCTAATGAAGGCAAGGTCATACTCGGCAGGGTCGTCGGATCCATAAACAATGATAATGCTGTTCCTTTGTAAGTTCAGTTTGTAGTCTAGAATATCTATTAGGTTCACACCCAGAGAGGCTGATCGCGTGACCTCGACCCACGTCCCCGAGGGGGACGCCCCCCATAGTAATATTTCATTCGCTATTAAAGACCACAATGTTTCTATCTTATACTTAATATTAAAAAGAGAAAAGATTTGTTTGTTTGTTTGTATTGAATAGGCTCCGAAACTACTTTCATAAATTCTTTCACCAATAGAAAGTTATAATATCAGGGAGTAAGAGAGGCTATATTTTATTCCGGTATTCTCATGGGAACGGGCACTACGCCATTAAGGTGACTGAAGCCAAAGCGAAGCCAGGGCGGGTTGCTAGTTTAATATATTTAAATAATTTTAATATTAACTGTAGTTTCTCTTCCTATACAAAAAATAAATACCTATTGTTAACATATATTTCAGTACATTTGCAATGGTGGATGAAAGCAGGGAATGTGTACTGGTGACTGTGTACAATTGGGCGGATGGACGAGGTGCTATCATTGGCGACTGTGTTGTAATACCTGAACCTTATCTTACTGCACATAAATACGATTCGGATATTGTGGTAAGTACAAAATAACAACTCGGTTGGGCAGCGTTCAGGAAACTTAAGAGGATCTTCTCGTCCAACATGCTTTAGTGTCTGAAAACACAGGTCTACGACCAGTGTGTGTTACCAGTCATGACTTACGGCACATAAACGTGGTCCCTAAATGTAGGCCTCATAACAAGGCTCAAAGTCAGCGTGCTATGGAACGGGCTCGGGATTTCTTTGTGAGTTAGAATCCGAAATACGGAAAGCCGCAGAAGAACGGGTGTAACCGACATAGCACGAAGAATTAGCACGCTGTATGGCAATGGGCAGGCCACATCGCTCGACGAACCGACAACCGCTGGGGAAGAAAGGTTCTCGAGTGGCGACCACGTATTGGACGACATAGTGTAGGACGCCCCCCCCACTAGGTGGACCGACGACCTGGTGAAAGTTGCTGGGCGTCGTTGGATGCAGGCGGCACAGGACCGCACTTTGTGGCGTAATATGAGGGAGGCCTACGTCCAGCAGTGGACGGCGATAGGCTGAAATGATGATGATGATGATGACTAAATAACACAGAAAACAGGCCGTGGGTGATCGGATCTATGAGCTTCGGATGGAATGGCGACAGGATAAAACTACAATAGTCGTAACCCACCTTTCTTGTCCATGGCAGTCATAAAAATCGGCTGGGGGTTTTAACAGTAGCTCTAATCTTCATTATCTTCGTCTCAGCTCATATATATCTCACTACTGGGCTTGCGTCTCCTCCACAGTAAGAGGGAACCTATAATATCATGCCAGATGATCAGATATGCTGGTATAGGGTTCTATTTAGAGTTTTTCTTCTCTTTCATAGATGTTAGCTAGATATATATTATATCCCCTAGTCGTCTTTTACGACACCCACGGACAAGGGGGTGAGGGAATTGTTTTACTACTCCTTCACCACATAGAAACTTTGTTCTAGAAAAGGCATACCACCGCGTGACATAGACCTACAGTTATGTCGTAATCGCCATACTTAGCAGGCCTGGGTGGATAGTAGTTAATGTTATAATTGTCCCCCGGGAGTACTAGTTGGTTATTACTACTTCCACCTGCAAATAAGTAATGGTGTCTAATTCTATGCCCATCCTGTCACCTCGCGGGGAATTTAAATGAGGCTATGCCGCCATTATTTAGAACAGAACACCAATCGTATTGCGATTGGATATACTAAATGAAAATTTGAAGTATAATATTATGTTATATGAATCTAAAGACATCTTTGTATTTTTCAGAAATACGACTTCAAGTCCATCAGAGTGAACAATCCAATGCTTCTACTGATGAATGGTCGACGAGTAGGTCGTAATCAGTTCGCGTGTACCAAAGTGACTAGCACATATGAGATACACTGAGATGGTTAAACGATTGGGTTACATGCGGGGCACAGGACTAACAAGCTTTGTGGTATAGTTGCAAGTGAAGTGTTGTAAACTGTTTACTTACGAAGCAGGGAAGTGTTTTGAATTTAAGTTTAATGCGAGGAAAGGATGTCGTTAATATGTAAGTTACATGCGAGGCAGGGTTTTATGGATAGGTTACATACGAACTAGCGAAGCCTTTGTAGGTTGGTTACATGCGAGACAAGTAAATGTTTTCTAAATAGGTTAATGCCAGGTAGGAAAGTGCTTTATGGAAAAGTTACATATGAGACAGGAATATGATTTGTCGCGAGGTTACATGTAGGGCAGATAACTGTTTTAAAATAATGTTACATACGAGGCAGAGAAGTATGAAAAGTTTACTTGTGATATTTGGCTGCATCTTCTAAACAGATTTAAATATATAGTAGGTTAAGTTTTCGGGAACAGATCGCTCATGTTACATAACAGTACGGACGAGGAATATATTTATGGACTGGTTACAATTGAGGCAGGGTAGCATTTCATAGACTGGTGCATGTTGTCTCAGCATGTTTTTTAATTTAGCGTGATCTTAATAAATTGTAAATATTTTAAGCTTGAAATTAATAATTGTAAGAACTTATACGTTTAAATATTTTTTATTTGATTACATAGATTTAGTTTGGACTTGCATCTAAGACCTTGAAGTGTTGTATGGACAGAACACGGTCCATTGAGCTTATGTGAAGGATTGTATAAAAATTGCTTGAATGACGTAGTGGTCTTTGTAGCTGCTTTTCATGCCGTGTGTTCTATCCCCAAATCCTTCTCTTTGTGCGATACCCAAATAATTGTTCCCAGTCTGAGGGGATATGAACCTCATGACAAAGATTTATTATAATAGATATATTACTGCCTTCGACTTTATAACGTCTCGCTATTGGCTTTTAAACTTACATCATTTCGTTTCATTTACGCCACTATTGGGCTCGGGCCACCTCCACTGTGGAAGGAAAATTTATTTACTGAAACCATATGCCATGGTTCATGGCATATGGTTTTGTGTCGAGTTTTCTTTGTCTTGCATAGATGTCATATGTATGTCACTTAGTCGTTTTTTAAGATACCCACAGGCAAGATGGAGGTGGTGAATTGTACTCTTACTCTGTCACCACACGGTATATCAAATCTATAAAAACTACGTCCTCGGAGGCTAAATTATTGTATAAAATTGTAAAGATGGGAATAAGAAATTGTACATTCCCTTCCAAATTGATTATTTTATGTAATAAGTATTAATTTTTGAATATTTTTTGTTTGTTATTCTTACGGAGATTACATGTTCAAATATGAACCATTCCCCTTAAAAAAGAGAAAAAAAATTATAAAATATTTTGCTAACAAAAAATGATTGCCATATACGGGATTTGAACTTGCGTCTATTGGAAATGCGATCCAATCATTTTACCAATAACGCATAGGTGGGCACAATTAATGCAAAAGTTAACTTCGTTAATCGTTAATTAAAATGTTAACTTCGATAGTCGTTAAAGCGTTACATTTGCTAAAATTTAACTAGCAAACTAGCAAGTTAACCGTTAAAGTTAACCATTTAAAACTTATACTGCTTTCGTGACCGTGTGGTGATGAAGGAGTTAGAATACAATTCGCCACTGCCGTGGATGTCGTAAAAGACTACTAAGGGATATAATATGCATATCACATCTGTGCAAGAAGAGAAAAGCTTGAAATAAAACCCTATACCAACATGTCTGACTGGCATGATACAGTAGGTCTATTTTCCTCCTATTGGGGAGGAGTCTCGAGTCCAGCAGTGGGATATGTACCAGCTGAGACGACGACGAATGCTTTTAGGCTGAGAGAAATAGATGAATTCTACAGCATGTGGAATTATGTTGGCCTGCATCTGTCCAAACTAGTTTGGGATACGCCACTGCTCGGTAACCGCGATACCAAAAGATTCACCAATACTTTACGACGCTTTTTGACGTAATAACTTGGTGAAGGTGAGAACATATCACTTCTGCTATCATAATTTACAATAGAAGAATTCACAGCAGTTGAAGAAGGCTGAAAACTGATCCCGATCAGTTTCCTTTTTCGCGGGGAGCGGCTCAATATCGTTTAGCTAGATGACCGTCCGGATCACGCCCGCCATGACCTCATTGTCCGTTGGGCAGTCCGGTTGGAGAGGCCTCGGTACGGTCTTCGGACCATTCGGTCGTGAAGAAGGAGAGCACACCTTCCTGCCACCATTACGATTGCGACGAGGACACGACACAGTACACGCTCGAAGTGTATGTCACGTGGACTGAGCAGCGCCTTGAACTCGTCTCAATTGTCGGTGCCGCCCTGAAGTCGACTATCGCTAGGGCGGTGCTCGATGGCGTCAAGAACTGGGACACGTGTGGAGTTATGTCACGGAAAGAGGGCGGATCGTGTGCGGGAGGAACTCCTCTACAACACGACCTGCCGCCGCCGACTTGGGCGGCGCAGGTGTCGTGGAAATTACGAACATGTCGTGGCGCGTAATTCAAACAAACAAAATGACAGCATGTCAACAAATGACTAATTTAACGGACTAAAATTAACGGAAGTTAACAAGAGCGTTAAAATTTTTTGAAGTTAACTTAAAAGTTAATCAATTAATCAAAACGTTAACTTCGTTAATTAACGATTAACGGATTAACGAGTTAATGCCCACCTTTGCAATTAGGCGAGCGTGGGCATACGTATGACAACCAAATTATTGTTCGTATTATCGTCTTTACTGGAGATGTTTATACATATACGACATCTATCGGAAAATCTTTACAAATTATTTTTATTCGGTCTGGTCAAATTTAATACTACAACTTTCATCTAAAATGCTACTTTTTATCCGTGTGGTGACGGAGTAAGAATACAATTCATCACCCCCCCTTTGTAGCCCATGGGTATCGTAAACGACAACTAAGGGATATAATGTGTATATGATATCTATGAAAAATAAAGAAATCTCAAAATAAAACCCTATATTAACCTTTCTGACTAGCATGGTATAGTTAGGTCAATGTGCCTCCTATTGTGAAGGAGGCTGGAGTGGGACATATATGATCTGAGAAGAAGACGAACATTAATGAAATCGAAGGCGTGCGCTTAGCTATATATATATATATTTATATATTAAAAAATTAAAACAGGACTGACATTTGGACTATTTAGTATTATAATTAGCTATAATATGTATTCGCTTGCGTAAATATAATTAAAAAAAAAAAAAAACAAAATAATGCTAAATTTTATTAATTATCAATTATTTACAATAAAAAGTATTCCTTTTACAATTTTTTTTTTGACAGCTGTGGGTCCGAAGCTTGAACTCTGAAAGGTGAAGTCGGACCACATATTATCGTTTCGAGTATCTAAGCGAACATACCCATATTACGTAACCCATCTTTTTTAATTTTCAACCCATTCCAATCTGTGACAGTTAGTAGTACAAATTAAATTGAGGTCCAAATTTTTTCATACTTAGTAGTAGGTTTTTTTGAGTCTGGAAACACCCCGCCCTATCTGTCCAGGGCGACGGAAGGGCGGCGTGCAGCCCCGTAATCTACCGTATTCCCTCCCCAGCGCCATTGGGCCGACCACGGGTACTAATTTCTTAATATCCATGGCCAGCCCGGCAGGGCTCCAGGTTTACCCTTTGGGACACCATCCCTTGGACTAGGGATGTGAAAAAATAATCGATTTTTATAATAATCGATTATTACAAAAAAATAATCGATTAATAATTGATTTTTACAATCGATTATCAAAATAATAAAAATCGATTATTATTCGATTTTTTATTATTCTAAATTCGATGGCAATTAATCATCACAATTGTTTCATACTATATTAGAAAATAAAGCTCACATTTCCTAAAAAAAAGGTCATCGTACTCCTGTTGGGAGAAAAATCGATTATTTATTTTTAATTAATCGATTTATTTTGAAGAACAAAAAATCGATTATTTAATAAATCTATTATTTTCCCTCCAAGTCACATCCCTACCTTGGACACTCAAGCAACCAAGTATTATAACGTTCAAAGTATCGCCCTCCTGTGGTCGCCCTCTTTGCAGCGGACTACTCCCCCGGTCTGTCTAGACCAACCCCCTCCCCCGTCTAAACATGTCCCTTATTATGGGTATGTTCCCTACCTCCTAAAACTCCCACTTTTTCCTAAACCTAAAACCTAAAAAAATATTTAAGCATTTATTTCCCACAGTTGTAAATCGTTTTCAACAATTTCAGCGAATTTATCACCCTTCCGTTTGTCCTTAAATAATGGCCTTAGAGTTTTTAATTCCAGGCCTAATAAGGCCCCGTTGTCCATCAACTCGTTGAGTCTGTTGACGAGTACGGGGTTATAATGTAGTCTTAGAAGACTAGGTCTTGAATATAAGTACTGTATGTCACGGAGGTTGTTCCGAGCCCACGATTCTACAGTTTTATTTCCACTGGCTATCTGGGGATGGAAAAAATTTTTTTTAAAGACCACACCTTTAATAAGGAAATGCATCGCAATATGGAGGGTAGAGTAAGGAGCACACTATCACATGGCCTTTTATCTCGAAAAGTGTCTTCAAAATAGTATTAAATAAATACTGTTTTATATGACTTGAAGTTTGTAAAGGTTGAAGTTTACTTTTGCGCCTTTTTTTTAAATCGGTTCTCTGGTACAGCAACGCCATCTTAATTTAAGTCTATTCAGGGTACACTTTTTTTTTAACATACTGCAAAGATGCCGTAGTGTTTGAGATACCGACCTACATTGCCAGTGATGTGGATTCAAATCCCATGCAGGACAACGTTTTGTGCGTATCCTCAAATTGTTGTTCTGAGTTTGGATGTAATTTGAGTCCGTTAATTATATGTTTATAGAGTCCCCTGAAATACAAGGATTATAGCCTTAGGGCGAGGTGTTGTCTTTAAAAAAATACTAATTAGAGGACAAATTACACCTAGATCCGACACAATCATTTACTCTATGATAGCGGTTACGAATACTACCAACTCTCGTGGATATCGTAAAATACGACTAAGATTTTTTACATCCACCTGGACCAACTCCTAATTCCATCTGGGCATCAATTATATAATACGGAAAGTGGAAATCAGGCAGGGGTTGGTTATAAAGCTATTGCCAAATATTGACGAAGAGTCGAGTATTGCATCAACCCCAAGTACGTAATTGGAGTAAGAACGCGATGATGTAGACAAAACGATGAAGTATTACTTACCCTGATATCTCCTACTTGCTTTAGAAAGTATGATGAGAAATAGAATCTGAGGTTATCAGTTTTGGCTTTGCGACTATTACGTAAACGTATGTATGAACGTAACAAATTAAAGCCTGTACGCTTGTACTTGAATACCTGTGAAAAAATATGCATAAGATTATTAAAAAAGGTGGCAGCCTACCTATTCCTACCGTATCCGCATCGCTATTGAGTTGACCATCGATCTCCTGATTTTGGTGTATAGGCATCCACTTCTTTTTTGGGAGGCTATGGTGTGGGAGCACACTACTTGTTTCGTCTGTAAACGTTCCACTGCCAGGCAGTAAAGCGGGTCACGCAGGAAATTGTCCAAAAAATTTCTATAGGCCGCCAGCCGCCAACGACAATGCATTGACGCCTACGTCCTACGCCTGTTCGCGGGTTTACAGACCGGGATTTAGTTCGCTATCCGTAGATAAGCCAACCGTGTGAGTGCGATTCCCTGGCAGCATTGTTGGTTATTGCTGGGGCGTCGACGGGGAAAATAGAGAAAGGTAAACTCGCAGAGCCGGCCATTGAAATCAAGGAATTGGTACTGGTGATCAGTCCAATGGCGATGGAAAGAAAATATGGTAGATTATGGACCTATGCTTCTGTCGCCTCGGTCTGGATTGGACGGGGTGTGTCCCACCAGATCATAGCTGGGCAAAAAAGGTACTCAAATAGACCAAAAAGAATATTCTATCGCTTACCTGATATATAAAATTCCCAGTTACATAAGAGTCAATATAATGTGTTCCATAACTCCTCATAAACCTTCTCACTTCAGCCGTACTGCTGGCGTTTAAGTCCTCTACGGCTCTCAATACATAATCCTTTACAGCCACTTGATTCAAGTCATTCAATTGCTCAGTTTTTCGTCTTTTCGTTAGTTTGACGAGGACGAAACAACAATTGTCTGGTTTCGTATCATATTCAATGCCAAAGGTTCTCATGATCTCATCATGGATCCAATCACCCATGAAAGCTTTCCAGGGTTTATCTGTGCTGTGAAAGAGGAGGGTTGGGATTTATTTCTATTGATATTACTTCAAATAATTGTGAATTACACGTGAGTCAATTGTTAGCCCGATGAAACTTCAATGGAAGTGCATAAAACATTGATTGCAAAATGCCTGGATAAACACAAGTGTAGTTAAATAAATGCTTTTAAAATACTTTTATAGGTATCAGATGGATGGATCGTATCCCAAGAGTGTCATTGATTCGGTTCTCCAGCGGGATAATTATTTGTACGATCCACCACTTGTTATTCTCAGTAACTAACGCAGCTGGGTATCGCTTGCGTCTGAAAATTGGATGTTTGCTACGGATTATAATTAGTGCGCCGGCCGTAACCACCTTCGAAAAACCAACCCAAAAAAAAAGTGGATTATTGCATTGTCATCGGTCTCTGACAGTTGTGCAAAGTTTAAATAAAAGCGAATCGCTCAAAGTAAGAGAAAATCGAGCTCAAAGAATTTGATTACAAGCAAGCATACAGGTGAAACTAATAAAAGCGTGATAAAAAGAAGGAAATAATCTCACCCTTGTATTCGGAAGCTCCTAAAATACGCGTTCAGTAAATCTTCGAAAGTTTCACAGAGCAGTACGTCCATATCGGTAATGCCATCGCTGAATGTTGCCTGGCTGGTGGCGTTCACGAACACCCTGATATTCCTCTCGTTGAAGGGGACGATCATCTCTCTGCTGTCGTAGCCTTCGTAGTCAGCTGACACCACTTGTGTAACTTGGGATAGGTCGCCATAACTGAATAAAGATATTATCATTAATCTCGACTCATATTCGTCTTAATGTTGGGTCACTGATTAGTCGAATGCTAGGAGGGAAATTGTCCTTCAGTAGCACGCTGGTCAGACATGTTGGTATATAGGGTTTAAGTTCGTGTTTTCCTATTCTTGCATAAATGTTATATGCATATTATATTCCATTAGTCATCTTTTACGACACCCACGAGTAAGATCGTCATCATTTCATCATCATCGTCTCAGTCCAAACACGTCCCGCTCGGACCTTCTGCACTATGGGAGGGAAATTGGCTTATTATACCATGCTGGTCAGACGTATTGGCATAGAGTTTTATTTCGAGTTTTCCTTAGTTACAATTGACTACTAGATAGTGAGTAGATAATTCTATTCTTAAGTAAATAGTTACCACACGGATGGGTCATCAGCATTATTAAAGAGAAAATGTCTCTCGATTTTTTAAATAACATTTTTATTAGCAATCTATAAAGAAACCAATCTGATGATTGCCGTTCATGGGAGGAGGAGCAATTCTCGTCATACAAATAGATCACATAATCGAGATAAAAATTCAAATTCGAACTTTTGACTAGCTGGACTGGCCCATTCTGGATGAGTAGGTATCGAAATTGCTTCAATCCCGCTTGTGAATAGTTCAAATTACAAAATCCGAGATTTAATTCGAATTCGAACTTTTCTGCCTATCTTGCCCGTAGATCTGTAGACAGTGATGTTACTTGCTAATTTCAAGAGGATCAGGTAGATTGGTGTAGACAGTCATGTTCCTTGCCAATATCTTTTAGTCATCTTTTATCGCACCAGAGGTTACAAGGGTACAGAAATTGCCATAAATATCCTTTAAGGTGATAGAAAATAACAAAATATACCTATTCGAACTACAGAAAAAGCCAAAAGGTACCTTTTCATCATCATTATCATCAAAGCTACCCACTGTTAGGCTCGACCCTCCTCCACGATGGAAGGAAAACTGACTTTACCATGTTGGTCAGACAGGTTGGTATAGGGTTCTATTTCAAGTTTTTCTTCTCTTGCATAGATGTTATATACATATTATATCCCTTAGTCGTCTTTTACGACACCCACGGGCGTCCGACCGCTCATGCTAGGTGCCAATGATTCGATTTCCATGCATGACAATTCCATACCGCGCTGGTCAGTCGTATTGGTATAGGGTTCTATGTTGAGTTTTTCTTCTCTTGCATAAATTTCATATGCATTTTATATCCCTTATTGCTCTTTTACGACACCCACGAACAAGAAAGGGGTTGGTGAATTGTATTCTTACTCCTTCACTACACAGAAGTTACTGTATTAATATTCCGTCTTCAAACGAAAAATTCATTCAAACTTATTATTAATTAGTTAATCATTAGTTTTATAAAGAAATACTTGTGGTTATATAGATTCATTGGCAGACAATGTTCGGCGAAGGAATTTATATAACGTAGAACAGTTTCCGCATTTACATGCCTTTAACCGACAGACAATGTTATAACTAATTAAAATTATTTATCGTAAACAAAGAATCGTAATAATCTATTTTCAACTAACAATTTACGTATCTAATATTTTAATAATAATATTATATATTTTAACAATTATATTTTATTAATCATTATACATTTAATAATTATAAACCACATATGGGCCCTCTTCTATAACCCTAAAAGGTATATTATGGCATTTTCTGTAACCCTGATAGATATCTTTTGTCATTTTCTGTGACCCTAAAAGGTGTGTTATGGCGATTTCTGTAACTCTAAAAGGTATCTTATGGCTTTTTGTGTAACCCTGGTATTTTGTCATTTAATGTCACCCTTTTTGTTTTTATCGTCCTTCAAGGCGGGTGGGAGGAGTTGCACATATTTTCTGTCACTCCAAAGGGTATCTTATGACCTTTTTAGGAAATCTAAAAGGCACGTTATTTTCCCTTCCATCTAACCCTTGTAGTCTGTATACATAATTGTCCGATAATCTGTTTAGTTAAAGCGTAACAAATTGACAACCGAACATTTATAATATTAGCTAGGATATAGTCAACGTCATCTTGCCAGCTTTCATTACTTGCATGTGATGACAAATTAATATTGCATTATTTTATAACCCCTTACTTTCCAATGGGAGCCGAAAAACCTTCTCAATCTTCTTCCCTCTTCTCTCGGGTAGGAAGGTCAATGACCCGTAGCAGATAGCGGTAGGCAGATGAAGGGATAAATAACTACACAGGTGGAAGAATGGTCTAGGTACCGACCGCTCATGCTAGGTGCCATTGATTCGATCCCTATGAATGATAATTCCTTGTGCAATCCATAAATGAATATTCCGTGCCTAAACAATTATTATTAAAATATTGACATTAATAACACCATACTTAAATTATTGCGATATTCGAGTTATTTAGGAGATGAATATATTTTTATATGCATGATCATTTAAGAGACGAATCTCTATTTACATGATCATTTAAGAGATGAATCTGCATTTATACGATACATTACTGAAGGTTGCTTTTTTAATATGTTTTTAATGTATAACTGGCATATGCATTTGTTTTTCTCTATAATAGCGTGCATAAGATTTCACCAGGAACTTAATTTATATAGTTTGAGGAACATAAACTATAGATTAGAAGAGTACTATGGTCATAATGTTAGGGAACTTTAGGGAAATTTGGTGGAAAACGAACATATTTGTAAAGCACTATTATTTCATATTCAGCAGTTCCTCCGTATCACATTATATAATATGCCATAACAATTATTTAATATAATACAACAAAACACTAAGATATTGAATTTATTACAAGATCCAGTATCCGAAAGTATCCAAATTCAATTCAGTATCCAAAACTCCATGCTATTAATTGTTTCGTTTTGTGCCATGCCAGTGTTACCAACTTCCTAAAATATTTATCCCTAAATCATAGTTAAAACCCCTAAAATTGCCACAATTACATGAAAATCCCCTAAAAATTATTTAATTAAAGTAAGAATAAATAATAAATTAATACCCGTACTGAAAATAAATATATATCTGGACAAAAAAGAAATATGCCTCATATATGTGACATTTATGAGACATAGTTACTTAATAAACAATAATAATAATAATTGGGTAAGCTCCAAGCTCTACTGGGGCCGGTCTATCACCACGGACAAGACTATTCTTGCGAATAAGCCTGATATTGTGCTGATGGATACTAGATGTCGCTACGCTGGTATTTTTTTTTATTCAAAAAATCCCTGAACATGCCCCTAAAAATAGAACGTCCCTAAAAAAAGCCCATCCCACTTATTTACCCCCTAAATTTGGGGGGAAAACCCCTAAGTTGGCAACACTGTCACATGCGGTTGAAGTAAAATTTCTTTAACATTATGACGAATGACGATTGACCGAGCCATATCAGGATTTAAAAAGTATAGCCAGTCATGTGCATCCTGTAGTGAGGTGTTCGCACTGATTTAACAAAATATGTCTTTTATTACTTTTTGTATTCATATTAAGTAAAACTTAAATTTAAAACTTTGTTTATGTATTACCAATAATCAAGTATTTAAGATTGTCAAATGATACTTTCACGTTTCTACAAAAATGGTAAAAAGCTATGGATGAAAAAGTCCGTCCGTTCATACATCTACCCAAAGTGATAAAATAAAACGTATTTTGGTATATCACTACCAGCGCCTAATAAGTATTTGACTGCTTATATTTATTTAATAAATGTTTATTAATAATAATAAAAAGTAGTAACAAATTTTGTTATGACAACAGTTGCTACGGCAATGGCGATTTCTTACAGACCATTATATTTTACACGATTCGCTAACATTTATGGAGACTGCTGCGCTCCTATTTGTCGCGTTATGTATTATAACTTATAAGTTTTCTCAATAAACGGGCAGCTGGATTTTGGCGGGCATGTGGAAGTGTCATGATGTTATTGTATTATAATCAATATGTTAATGTTTTAACGTGTTATATTAAATAACTACCAACCCGCCCTCGCTTTGCTTCGGTTTTAGTCGTTTTACCCGCGTAGTTCCGGTTCCCGTGTGAATACCGGGATAAAATATCTAGCCTAGTTTACGCCCTGATATTATAGCTTTCCATTGGTGAAAGAATTTTTGAAATCGGTCCAGCCGTTTTGAAGATTACCCGGAACAAACAGACAGACAGACAGACAAAAATTTTTTAATCTGTATTTTAGGCATAGGTGTCGTGCAAATAACCGTGTGACAATGAAAAAAGTCTATTATTTTGACATTACAAACAGACACTCCAATTTTATTTATTGGTATAGATTTTGATGGTATTTTATGTAATATATAGCGGAAGAATGGCTGAGGTGTAGCGAATATGATATAAAAGTGCTATTCATACCTTTTTGTTTCTACCAAAATTCTCAGAAGATAACGTTAACAGTGGCTATAACACTATTAGGAACAATTTGACTTACTAACGGACAGTTACTAATTTGAAGAAAAGATAATTTATAATAAGTTATAACTCAACACTGACAAAATGGATCGGATAATTGCCAAGACAAAAAAAAAGTAGAAGAAACTGGCAGCTTTATAAGTTTTCGCAATAACATTTTAGGTAAATGGTAGTTACTGATAATAGCGCGTACCTACAAACAAACATTTTCTTTAGTTTTATAATAACTAATATGAATAAAAAAGTTATTTAATACATTATATATTTCTTAATTTCTTTTTAATCATGTATAAAGTAACTTTTCCTCTGCAATGTCGTACATAATTATTAAATAAATAAATGGGCGCCTGATAGAACTGTGTTGAATAGAAAAACATGTTATGTTGACCTCAAGCAAATAAGATAAGAACAGAAGCGTTATAATGACTAGACATAGAACAATTATTACAAATAATTGCGTTACATAAATATCCTAATTTAATTACATTACACTTGCTTTAAAAACATCGACATTCCGTCAACTGGATTTCGTATAAGGCAAATAAGGGTTTTTTTTTTGCTTGTAAGTCAAAGATCACAGGCAATTTGATTAGTGTTTGTTAATTAGTGTATTGCATATGTAACTTACTTCGCGAACACGTCAATAGAATTTCCAATAGTCAAACTATATCCTAAGTCATCCTCTTCGCTATCGCAAGCCACTGAACAAAACAAAACAACGAAAAACAATAATAAAATTTTAATAAACATATTAAACTAATATACCGCGTGATAGCGGGTTATAAACTGAGATTTTTTTGTCACATTTTGCTAACAAAATGACAATGTAAACATGGTGTGAACTTGACCTGAGAGATTAGCTAGTTTATCTGAATATGTGGCTGTACGAGAACACGCCACGCGACTGTCGTAACATACTCGAGAGTTTCCTGTTTGCTAACTGCTACTCTACTGATATATTTTTTAATTAAAACCAAACACACGTGCTATAGAACAAAGCCTTGTACCGTAAGGCATTCTATAGATTCTATTAACAGTTATAAAATAATTAATTACTCGTTACTTATCTATATCATTTTCCTTGTGAAGACGGAGTAGAAATACAATTCACCATCTTGCCTATGGGTGTCGTAAAAGACGACGGAGATAATATTCATATAGCATCTGTACAAGAGAAGGAAGATTTGAAATAGAACCCTATATCAACCCGTCTGACCAGCGTGGGGACCACTCTGGTCTCTCTATTAGGTATGTCTCGTACGTCTGAGCTCTTCGTATATAACAAATACGTTATCAATAAAATTAAACACATATTAGATTTAAACTGATCACTATGTATTCTTACGTAAAATGAGTCTAATGGGTCACGGATATATTTGATAAAGATTTATTATTCGATACAATTAAATTATCGTTATTGGGCTCAATAATGACATGAATAACAGATATTATTAATATTTTTTATTCCTGTCGGTGGCAAACAAGCAAATGACACAGCTAATGGTAAGTGATACTGGTGTTCCTGGATTTTTTCTAGGCCGCTGCCTACCGTGAAGGAAGTATGAATGCGTGCGATGACGCATCATCTATACCCACCACCCCCGAACACCTTCAGAAAATTGTGCTGCCGGTTCTTTTGCTCACCAAATGATGTGCAGTAACAAATTACAACTACTCAGATGTCGATTTTCTGCTGAGTGTAGTAACCCAGGACCAGGGCCGGATTAACCCTATCCGGGCCCCTATGCAATTCAATGCTAGGGTCCAAGGTCCATGAGCTGGTACTCCAATTACAGGTGTGGTGCTTTCTCTTTTATCACCAGCAGTAATAAAAAAAGAAATAATATTGAGGCAGTGTACAAATTTTCAAAAATAAATCGTTCGATGATGTTATTTTTCTTGATGCATGCTTAGGGCCTCTAGTCAATGCGGAGCCTTTAGGCCGTTGCCTAGTCTGCCTTATGGATAATCTGGTCCTGCCCAGGATGGAACAGCGCGTCCCGCGGCTCTAGACAGACGTCTGCCGACAGTGGTCTCCTACCTTGACAGTATCCAATCATACAATAACAACGAATTATATATTTTTAACCTAACTTTACGCCTAGTAGTGGCCGTCTCAGAAATCAAATGTGTTAAAATCGTTTATTTTCCTTTGGGAGTTGTAATAGCACCATGAAAAGATTGGACACTCAACCCAAAATCTGTCCGGGGCGACAGAATTGCGGCTTGCAGCCCAATAACCTACCGCGTTCCCATCCTATCGCCATTGGGTCAACCCCAGGTACAGTTTGCTTGACATCCGTAGCTAGGGTTGCCTACTTTTTTGACAAAATAAGTATGATATGGATAGGAAAAAATAAAGTATTAGGCTGAAATAAATATTTTTCTAATTTTATGTTTTTATTGCCTTAAAAAAGTATTTTTGTGGGCTTTCAGCACATATAGAGTCTGATTCACACCACATCTGACATCTAATATTTCGTTTATTAATTATAAATCGTTTCCATCGTCCGTTTTCACTTATGTATACCGTTAAATAGTTAAGTACCCATAATGAGTTTTATGCATCACAGTAAAGATTGAAAATAAAGTATTGTCACATTATTAGTATGCAAAAGTATAAAGTATGTTATCGAAAATAAAGTAGGATATTTTATTATAAGGTATGGTTGGCAACCCTATCCGTGGCCGTCCCGGGACAGCAGCAGTGTCCTGGGAAACTTATAATATTAATAGCAATCTGGGACTATCATTACCATCCTTTGTAGGGCATCTTATATTCAGCAATGTACATCGATGTAGTCATAAAATCTGATTGAGTTATTCAAATTTATTAGTTACTAGCAATCCGCCCTCGCTTCGCTTCGGTTATAGGTTATAGTCGTTTTACCCGCGTAGTTCCCGTTCCCGTCGGAATACCGGGATAAAATATAGCCTAGTTTACGCCCTGATATTATAGCTTTCCATTGGTGAAAGAATTTTTGAAATCGGTCCAGCCGTTTTGAAGATTACCCGGAACAAACAGACAGACAGACAGACAGACAAAAAATTTTTAATTGCTATTTTAGGCATAGGTGTCGTGCAAATAACCGTGTGAGCATGAAAAAAGCCTATTATTTTGACATTACAAACAGACACTCCAATTTTATTTATTGGTATAGACTAGCAACCCGCCCTCGCTTCGCTTCGGTTTTAGTCGTTTTACCCGCGTGGTTCCGGTTCCCGTGGGAATATCGGGATAAATATAGCCTAGTTTACGCCCTGATATTATAGCTTTCCATTGGTGAAAGAATTTTTGAAATCGTTCCAGCCGTTTTGAAGATTACTCGGCACAAACAGACAGACAAAAATTTTTAATCTGTATTTTAGGCATAGGTGTCGTGCAAATAACCGTGTGAGCATTAAAAAAGCCTATTATTTTGACATTACAAACAAACACTTCAATTTTATTTATTGGTAGGTATAGATTAATCTCAGCACATATATGATTCATTTCTGGATTCAAAACTACTCCACAATAGATGGAAAATTAATCTACATTACCACAATGGTCGGACGCATTTGAATAGGAATTATCTTTATTGCTTGTGATGAGAAATTAGCTATCACACCTGATGGTAAGTGATACGCTCATGAACCTTTATAATAAGACAGACACAGTCAGGCCACTAACTATCTTAAAGAAAATGCTCTTTTTAAACCTTGTTTAAAGACGGACATGTCATTGCGCTCGGTAAACACATCAGCAAGTAGTTCATGGTAGATCCTGCTCTATGTGGCCAAAATGTGCAGTTGAAGACCATAATTTTACCCAATGAAATGGTGGTACCCTACTAAGATGTTGAATGGTACGGTGGTATAAAAGTGCTTGTGGTACCAACTCAAACGACTCTTTGACTGACCCTCAGAGCTTTTCGCGTGAAAGAGCCGATAGAGTACATAGAGTTACTCAAAGTCTCATCGCTTCCATAGCGAGTTCAGTTTGTCCGTGAGATTTGGATCACCGATTCTGACTGCACGTCTTTCCAGGAAGTGAAGTGAATATAGCTGATACTCAGACCTCCTAGAAATGTGAGAACTCCACATGAGGACGAACTTGTGCTTTATATTATACTAGCAACCCACCCTCGCTTCGCTTCGGTTTCTGTCGCCTTATCCCCGTAGTGCCCGATCCCGTGGGAATACCGGGATAAAATATAGTCTAGTTTACTCCCTGATATTATAGCTTTCCATTGGTGAAAGAATTTTTTAAATCGGTCCAGCCGTTTTGAAGTTTACCCGGAACAAACAGACAGACAAAAAAAATATAAAGTGATTTTTAGGCATATGTATAGCAAATAACCGTGTGAGCATGAAAAGGGCCTATTATTTTGACATTACAAACAGACACTCCAATTTTATTTATTGGTATAGATGAGACGTTGTTGCGTCAGGAAGTTCAGTTTTCCTGCTCGTGGAAAGAGATTATCTGCATATTATATCCTTTGGATGTCTTTTACAACACCCACAGACAAGAAGGGGACCGATACCACACGAAATTAACTATTGTTTATAAAACCGAGTAAGTGCGTGTCGGCGTCGCGCACGAAGGGTTCCGTACCATTATCAATAAAAAAGGCAAAAAAATCGTGTTTGTTGTATGGGAGCCCCCCTTAAGTATTTTTAGTAATTGTTGTTATAGCGGCAACAAAATTACATAATTTGCAAAAATTTCAACTGTCTAGCTATCGCGGTTCTTAAGATACAGCCTGGTGACAGATAGACAGACGGACAAACAGTTCTTAGGACAAACAGCATTCTTAGTAATAGGGTCCCGTTTTTACCCTTTGAGTACGGAACCCTAAAAATATGATCAGTAGTGATACAAATACTATTGATTATTTTTTATTTCTTCATAATACTTGTTTTATATAAAATTAGCCAATACACAGAACAAAAAATCAAGGTTGGTTCAATCATCGCTCATTCACTGAACGATAACCTCGCTTCACCTTGTGTGTGAATTAACCCTTATCACTCTATGAACGATGCCAATTCGACAACTAACGGACTATTAAAGACCATTACGAACAATTATGGAGATCATTTATTATTAAAATACTCGTATAATTATGAACATATAGATTTAAAATGCTTTCTTAATGGTAGCGCCCTTAGAATAATAACGTATAGAAGATAAGTTCTCGCACAAAAAAATATGGTATTGTCTTAGAATAATAACATATATAAGGTAGGTTCGCGTACAAAAAGTGAAGCATTTCAATTGGAGCCTAATGGAGCTTACGCCGGAACCGTTCCGTAATGTCAAAGTCATTGTACTGCGCAACTCTTAAAAAATAAATTGATAATTATGACGGTTTGTGCATTCAAATGGTGTTGCAACACATTTGAAAAACTTAAAAAGGTTTTTAACATTACTTTTAAAAGTATTTTGACGATTTATGTTAATAAAAACAACATTTGATTTCATAATTTGTATAGTGATTTGCGTGTGTACGTGTGTAATCGTCTGCGCGCCATTAGTATTTTTTACGACATCCACAGGCAAGATAGGGAGTGGTGAATTGTATTCTTACTCCGTCACCACACGGAAATATGTATTCTTTTTCACAGTACATATTACAAAAGTTATTGGCAATAGTTTTACGACCGGCCGCTTGCCTGACGCCAACCTTGTGAATATAATTTTTGACTAGACAGCTTCAGAGGTAGTTGGATTATTTGATAGTGATAGGACTACACTGTTGATAGTTGTCTGTCTACAGCCGCGGGCCGTTCCATCCGGATAGTAGCACACTGAGCGGAAAATCGTACGAGTAGTAGTAGCAATTTATTACTGTGCTTCGTTCGGTGAGCGAAAACCAGAAGGCCACCTTTGTCCCCTGACAAAGGTGGCCTTCTGGTTCTCGCTCGCTTCGCGCGGTGTTTGCGTGTGGTGGGTTTTGGTGATGCCTTTAGACCGCAGAGAGTCAAGGCAGTGAGGACTATCAGGGGTTGCCGTACAGTGTCGATTGCGGCGACGCTACTGGCAGGTGACCCGCCTTGGCCGCTTGTGGCTGATGCGTTGGCGGAAGTTTAGTAGCTCCGTGCCACAGCGCGAGCCAACGGCGAGCAAGTCTCTGCAAGGAGACTGGGCAAAGTACAAGAAGTGGCCCGGAGGGAGGTTATCCGGCGGTGGAGGGAAGACCTGGAGTCACCTGTAGTAGGGCGGGCGACTGTGCAGGCGGTTGCGCCGCATCTCCACCGCTGGCTCACAAAGAAGCACGGCAACCTAACACTTAAGATGACGCAGGTGCTTATCGGACACGGGGTCTTCGGTAAGTACCTCATTTTGCGAGGCCGTCACATCCAGGAAGGAAGCGGCGGAGCGGGAACATGAGGCGCTTGTCTCTGCTGACTCGCTTCGTCGCTGGCCGGGAGAAGGAGACCACAATATGCGCACCTACTCCTACCGCCCCGAATAATGACGACAGGACGTGGCCATGCGTTGGGGTGCCGGGGATTGAATGTCATCAGACGATCACTCTGACACCCCGTAAATGCGCGGAAGGGGCCGCTGTGGTTTTAGTGGATATTCCGGCCGCGGATGTGGCTGGTGAGTCCCACACAACCCCCGCCCACTGGCGTAGGACAGTGCGTAAATGCATTTCCACAGCGTGAACAAAAAAAAGCAGCGGTCTTGCAAAGGTCCATATGCGGCAGCAACACTTACCATCAGGTGTAGTTACTGTTTGCTCGTTTGCAATAAGAAAAACGTGTATCTTTTAGTCACTTTTATGACATCTATGAGCAATTCTATTGTATTCTATTCTATTGGTGACATTTGTAGGCGCCACCACACAGCACATCGCCAATTTCTTGATAGTTTTCAATTATATTAATAAATATACGAATCATTATTGTTTTGCATGGGATCGACACTTGGCACGGAGTTCCGTATCATAACCACTGCGCCATATGTGCAATATATATTAAGGATGTTTGGAATTTCCTGTCTCACATCCTCAGTTAGCTTAGAATGACCTCATTTTTAAGATAACCCAGATTATGACTGATAAGAGGCTAGTAATATTCTCAATTTCGTTTATTCTAACGCCTGATAAAAGATGTTTACGGAGTTTATTAGGTTTTGCAACGATTTAGCTTGGTAGTAAGTCTCCTCTATGTTTCAGACGCAACAAATATTTGTGTGTGTACACTAATGTTAGAACAGGACAGTCCCAATTTCAAGCTGTCTGATTGTTTCCAGCTATAAAAAATAAACTGCTTTTTGCAAACCGACCAAATGATTATTTGCTACACGGATATGGGCGTGTGTTCTATATATCATTTTATCTTTTTAAATAAAACTGCTTTACGGATTTTATCGCGTTTGTATTTGATTTTTCATTGCCCGACGTTTCGAGCACATTGCAGCGTTCAGAAAATAAATTTATTTACTGTAATAACGACGACTTGTTGGACGTGAGACATCTTAGACCGCCCGTGACCATGAACGCTGCAGTGTTCGAAAGGTTGGGCAATCAAAAATCAAATGCGATAAAATCCGTAAAGTAGTTTTATTTAAAATGTGTAATACTCGCGCAAACATCAGAAACCATTTTATCTTTCAGACGGGGAAAAGGTATAATAGACATATAAGATGTATACAAGAGAGAGAAAACTCGAAATAAAACTCGAAACCCTGTATTAACACTGACCTTTTTTTTTTTTTTTTTTTTTTTTGGGTTGGGTCGCGGTCGGCGCGCCTCCGCACCACTCCGTCCGGGGCGACAGAGGGGCCTAAGCACGCAACTCCCGCAACCCACCCGAAAACCACCTCGCCTTCGTCATTGGGCCGACCACCGGAGCAGGTTTACTTGTCGTCAGTGGTCGGCCCGACGGAATACCCCCTACGCGGGGTACCCTCCCGTCGACCGACGTCCCCCCCTCGGGGAGGACGTCGGTCTTTCCTCACGCGGTCGGCCTCTCGGCGGGTGACGGACTAATCCCCGGTCACGTCACCCGCGGCCTCGGCTAGGGCGGCATGAGGCGCAGATAATTGCGCCTGCGCCGCCCCAGTCGCCGGCGGCGGATCTCCTCATCGAGGCTGCGCTCCACGCGCAGACGATCCGCCGCCTCCTTCTGCGAGATCACTGTCTCGCAGAAGGCTGCGACCGCGTCCCAGTTCCTGACGCTGTCGACCATCGCCCTAGCGATGGCCGGCAGCGTCAGGTCGGCACCGATGATTGCGACGAGTTCACGGCGCTGCACTGCCCAAGCCGCGCAGGCCTCGAGCGTGTGGCGCGCCGTGTCCTCGTCGCAATCGCAGTGGTGGCAGGACGGTGTACTCTCCCTCCTCACGACCCTGTGCAGGTATTTGGCGAAGCTCCCGTGCCCCGTCAACACCTGCACTAGTCGGAAGGAGAGCACCCCGTGCCGCCTCTCCAACCACTGCATCAGCACCGGCCGGAAGGCCTCCACGGTTCGCACCCCGAACCGAGGCCTCTCCAGCCGGACTGCCCAATGGGCAATGACGTCTCGGCGGGCGTCGACGCGCCAGGCGGTGAGATCCCTTAACGAGATCACACCGCCCTCCCCGCGCACCCCCGACACCCGCCGATACAACTCGGCGAGCATTTCCGCCTCCAGGTCCCACGGGGGAGTCCCGGCCAATAGGCACGCTGCCTCCGTCGCAACCGTGCGGTATCCGCGGATGGCCCTGACCGCCATGACCCTCTGTGGTCGCCACAGAAGGGCCCTAAGTCGGACGGTCAAGGACCCCGCCCACACCGGTGCGTCGTACAGGGCCATCGACCGGATGACCCCCGTGTACAGCCGTCGGCACGTAGCGCTCGGTCCGCCCACGTTCGGCATTAGCCACGATAGGGCGGACGCCGCGCCGACGAGCCGCGGAGCGAGCCTGCGGAAATGCTCCCGGAACCACCATTGCCCGTCGAGCACCAGGCCCAAGTACCTCATATGGGCCCGGATGCTGATGTCAACCGATCGGACGGTGATCGAGACGCCGATGGGAGGGCTCATAAGGCGCCCATGGAACAAGAGGGCCTCCGTCTTGTCCAGGGCGACCCTCAACCCCAGCGCCTCGATCCGCCTGACGACCTCTTCGGTGCCATAGGTCGCCAGGCTTACCGCCTCTTCTAGCGTCCCACCGCGGGCTGTGACGAGCGTGTCGTCGGCGTAACAAATCACGCCCAGCCCGGGCGGGAGGCTCCCCCGCAACGCCCAGTCGTAGCCGATGTTCCACAGGGTGGGTCCGAGGACCGACCCCTGTGGGACACCGCACGTCATGGGCGTTCGCACAACGTCCCCTGCTCGGTTGGTACAGAGGACGCTGCGCCCCACCAAATAGTCTGCCACTAGCCGCCTCAGGTAAGCTGGCACTCCGTGATACCGGAGCGCCTCCCTGATGCAGCTGAATGGCAGACTATTGAATGCGTTGGCGATGTCTAGGGACACCGCCAACAGCACTCCCCCACCGGTGACGGCCTCAGTCGCCACGGCCCTCAGGCGCAACAGAGCCGCGATCGTCGAACGACCCCTCCTAAACCCAAACTGGGCGTCCGACAGATCGGGCCCCGTGCCGACGAGGTGCCGCTCGATGCGGGCAGCTACCACCCTCTCCAGTAGCTTGCCCGTGTCATCGAGCAGCACGATAGGCCTGTAGGCCGAAGGCGACCCCGGAGACCGTCCCGGCTTCGGCAGGAGCACCAGCCTTCCCTCCTTCCAGCACCCAGGGAACCGTCCGGACGCTAAACACGCGTCGAACAGCTCCCTGAGGCGGGGACCCAGGTGATCGAGGACCAGGCCCAACACGCGGTTTGGAACACCGTCGGGCCCGGGGGCGGTGGACTTTGCGCACATGCGCGCCACCGCCACTCCCATCTCGGGTTCCGTGATGGGCGGAACACTGTCGTCGTCGGCCTCCCGGTCAGTGTCTGGCGGAGCCATGACCGGGGGCGTGTGTTCCGCCCGCCGCGGGAACAGGTCCTCGACGACCCGGGTGAGAAGGCTGGGCTGGAGAGTCTCGGTGAGGGGAAGGCCCCGCGCGCGGAGCTTATTCAGCACCGCGCGATAGGGGCGTCCCCAGGGGTCACGATCGAGACCGTCCAGCATCTCCTGCCGACTGACGTCCTTGGCGGAGCGGACGGCCAGCCTGAAGGCCGACCGCGCATTGCGGTAGCCCTCATACAGCAAGGCCTCCCGCTCCGCGTCGCGTTGCCGCCGCCGGCTGCGGGTGTAGGCCCTCCGGGCGCGAATGCACGCGGCCCGGAGATCCGCCAGCTCCCGGGACCACCAGTGGACCGCCCTCCTCGGGGGCGGACGCCGTACCCGGGGCATGGCCGCATCGCAGATCTGCGTCAACGCACTGCGGATGCGGCCAGCCTCGGCGTCCACCCCGTCCGACTGGTTGGCAGAGGACAGCCACGAGTAAACGATGGCTGTCTCCGCCAGCTGGTCCCGGTCTAAGCGACCCACAGCCCATCGCGGGAACGCAGGACGTCCATCCGCCCCGTGACCCCTGCTGGGCGTCGGGATTACCGGGGAGACCTCCATCCGGATATACCGGTGGTCCGACAAGGTCTCCACCTCCTCCACGACGCGCCAGCTCCCCACGCGTGCGGCGACCTCGGGGCTAGCGAACGAAAGGTCCACTATCGACCCGCCCCGTTGTCGCACGCACGTATGCACCGAGCCCCTGTTCAGCAAACAGAGGCCCAGTGCCGCCGCCCACTCCTCGATCGCCCGTCCTCGGTCGTTCGTCCGGGGAGACCCCCACGCCATGGACTTGGCGTTGAAGTCCCCCAAGACGAAGACCTGGCGCGATGCCATTCGCCGTAACGAGGCCTCCATGATGGTGAGGGAGGCCTCGAAATCGGTCACACTCCAGTTAGGGGAGAGATAGACTTCGAGGAGCGTAATCTCCCCCCAGTCCGCCGCGACGTATCCGACGCCCCTGTCCCTAAGGGTCAGAGGCGACGAAGGCCACGACGTGGAGGCGACGATTGCCACGGTGCCATCGGTGCTACCCAACCAGTTAGGCCGGTCGGGCACCACGTACGGCTCCGCGGCTACGGCTACTCCTATCAACCACTCCGCCATGGCTTGCAGGAACACGTCCTGCGCACCGGCGGTGTGGTTGAGGTTGGCCTGGAGGAGACGAATGGATACGGGGTCCATTAACGGTCCGTATCCATCGTCACTTCCTCCGCGCTGACGGGCGATCGGGCCGCGCTCGGAGCGGGGACTGGCCCGGTCGATGGGCCGTCCCGCCCCTTCGGGGCCGATGCCGGGGGTCTGCAGTCCCCAGAGCCCATGCGGTGTTTGGCAGGCCTATTGCCTGCCGCACACGCGGGGCAGTGGGGCACCGCAGAGCACGATGCCGCCTGGTGTCCGGTCTGACCGCAACGGAAACATAGCCCGCTGCAGTCAAAGCAGTTTTTGCATGTCGGTCGGGTATGCCCGACCGCCATGCATTTGTAACACCTCGCGGGCCGGGGCTCTAGCACGGTTACCCGCGCCGAGCTCCAGCCCACGAGGAGCCTGCCTGAGTCGGCCAATTGCTTGACCGACTCCACCGGACACTGCACCCAGGCAGCACCGACGCCGCCCGGACCAGTGCGGATGGTGCCAATCCGGACGGTGTCCGAGGCACATCCGGTACGCGCCATAATGGCCTCCCGGACGTCCTCCACCGTCACGGAATCGTCCAAGCCCGTCAGGCGCATCTCTGCGCACTTGACAGGCCTGGCGATTCGGACACCATCCTCCGGCCCGAACAGCCCCCTCAACATCGTGGCCAAACTATCGGCCGTCTTCGCGCCCTCGGCCCCAGGGAACTCGAGTATTCGAGCCCCTGTCCGGGCCTTGCGGGTCCTCGCCTCGACGCCCCCGATACCGGAGACGTCCAGCTCCCGCCGGGCGCGTTTTAGGACGGCCTCATAGTTGAGGCCCCTCTCAGCCGCCTCAGGCAGCACGGTGATGACCACCGCGGCCGTCTTCGGCGACTTGAGGCCCCTGCGCGACCTTTTCTTACCCTTTCTGCCGGCTCCCGCCTGGGGAGCGGCGGCCACGGCGGCACTCTTGGCCGCCGCTCTCCGCTTCTGGCCGCGTGCCTTCCTGCTCCGCTCAGCCACCTGCCAGCCCTGTTCGAGCCTGGCAGCAGCGCTGAGCGCAGCAGGAGCGGTCGCGGGTGCGCTGGCCGGCGCCTGCGGTGCAGCCGCTGGCGCCGGCCGCGGCCCGGCCTTGGCGGGAGCCGGCACCTTGCCGGCCTTCTTGGCCCCCTTGGGCCCGGCCGCGGCCGCAGCGTAGCTCACCACGCGGCCACCCTGACAGGGCAGCGGGGTGGGAGCTGACGCTTGCGGCCGCCTCGCCTTGTCCGCGGCGAGCGGCGGTCGGAGGGGCGGCTCAGGCGGGAGCCTGGCCGCTACGGCGGCGATACGCGCATCCACCATCACCCCTACTCGGGCTAGGATCACGCGTACCGCCGACTCCGACACGCCGTGCACCTCGTCGGGCGGCGGCTCCTCCCCCCTCCGAGGTCTCCCGCGGCCACGAGCCGGCGGAGGGACCACGACGAGGGGAGGAAGCGCCGAAGCCGCGACGGGTGCAGCTGGCGCAGCAGCCGCGACGGGCGCAGCCGGCGCCACGGGCGCAGACGACGGGCCCGCCCTCCCCGGCGCAGCCCGTTTCGGTGGCGAGGCCGGCACAGGCGGCGCGGCCGGCGCCAGGCGCGCGAACTGGGCCCGCAGGTCGGCCATCTCCTTGGCCAACCCGCGGTTCTCCCGTCGCACCGCCGATAGCTCCGTCTCCAGCTTGCGGTTGCGTTCCCGCAAGCCGGAGACCTCCTCACTAAGGCGGGCGTTCGCGGCCTGGAGGGCCGCCACCTCGCCACCGTGGCCGGCCGGACCCGGTGTCCCCGGCCACGCCGCCACCACCGATCCTCGGCCTCTGCGCCCCCGGCGCATGGTCGGGACCTTGGGAGGAGGCATGGTGATGGAACTCCCCTCCGAGTCGGTGTTGGAGCGGCCACCCTCTTGCAGGGGGCGCTTCCAGGGTCTCGGGGGGAGGGCCTCCTCCCTCTTCCTCGCACTTGGGGCTGGAGCTGGCGCCTTTGCAGCCCCCTCCGTCCTCTTCCTCGGCGACGACGACGACGACGGCGACGACGGCAACGACGACGGCCTAACTGCACCCTCAACTGACGGCGCGCCTTGCATCTGACTACCTGCGGCGCATCCACCGCCCTCGTCCCTACTCCGGCCGACTAGCACCCAAGGGGTGCTGCTCTCCTCTCCTCCTCTCGCGGACGGCTCTGCGGCACTTCCGCCCACGTCCGTCAGCACCATCTCCGACGCATCCGTCTCCTGACGCTCTGATGGCCCTGCGGCACTGCCGCCCTCATCCTGCGACGGCTCTGCGGCAATGCCGCCCTCATCGCTCGACAGCTCGGAGCTTTCGCCTGCTAACCTTACGCACGGCTCTGCGGCAATGCCGCCCTCGTGCTCGGACCCGCTGCTGCTGCCGCTCTCCTCACGCGGCGGCCCTGCAGTGGTCTCCATCCTCTCCTCCGACGGCTGGGCAGCAACGCCACCCCCGTCCCGCGACGGCCCTGCAGCAGCAATGCTGCCGCCCTCGTCGCGTGCGGCAATGGCTTCAGCCTTCATCCGCGCCCGCCACGCCTTCGATGCATTGGCGCTAATGCGGGCTCGTGCAGCAGCGGAACGCCTCGGCTTCGTCCTCCGGGTCTTCTTCCGCACCTGCACCTCCTCCTCGTTTCCCCTCCCCCCCTGAGCCACTTGATGTTGAGCCGGGCTCTCGGCTTCTGAGGCAGTAGTTGTCCCCCACCCATACGATTGGGGACTGACTGTGCCGGGACTTGGGCGCGACTCCAAATGGACGTCGCGCGCAAGCACCGGCACAGCAAGGGATTCCCCGGCCTGGCCGGGACCCTCTGGTGAAGTTAAACGTGTATTGACTTCTGCCATATCTTGTTGGACGTTTTTAAGTCTTGCCTTGACTACCACTCTAACGACTGGACGCTCGCGCGCTTCTTAACCCACCAGTCATACATCTCCTCGCCGAGTGGCCAAACTTAAGATTGGGGTGATTTTTTATAGGGGTTTTCTTCCCCGCGGTCCGAAGACCCCCGGTCCTGACCCCCCTGCTCAGGATTACGGTTTGGGCCTTCCGGGTCTGGCCGCTCGCGAGCGACCGACCCGTCACGCCCCGGGCCGTGACGCAACCGTCCCTGGCGACGGAGTGCCATGAGGCACATCCGCCCCATTGGCCCCGGGTCAGATCCGCCGTGCGCTCTGCCACCAGAGCCGCACGCGGAGACCCCCCCCCCTGCCGGAATCTTGGCCGTCCAAATGGACGCCTGACGTCCAAATGGACGTTACCAGGGAGCACCACGAGGAGGTGCTCCGGCCGCGCCCCCCATTAACACTGACCTAACACTAACACTGACCAGCGTGGTATGGTAGATAAATTTCTCTCCCATTGTGGAGGAGGCTCGAGTTCAACAGTGGTACGTTTTCGGGTTGAGATGAAAATGGTTTGAATTGAATAGGTTTTAAGTTCACATTTTTATCTATTTCTCCAAGCGTCCTGTTTTGATGTAAAAAAATATGGTATTGTCTTAGAATAATAACATATATAAGGTAGGTTCGCGTACAAAAAGTGAAGCATTTCAATTGGAGCCTAATGGAGCTTACGCCGGAACCGTTCCGTAATGTACAAGGTCACTGTACTGCACGTATGTACACAACTCTTAAATAATAAATAGGTAATTATTACGGTTTGTGCATTCCAATGGTGTCATAACACATTTGAAAAACTTAAAAAGGTTTTTAATATTACTTTTAAAATTATTTTGGCGATTTATGTTAATAAAACAAAATTTGATTTCATAATTTGTATAGTGGTATGCGTGTGTAATCGTCTGCGCGCATGTAGTATTTTTAGATTCATGTTTCGAATGTTCGAAGTAGGGACACTATCCTTCTATACGTTATTATTCTAAGGATATTGTATACCTAAGTACCTATATTATATAAGATAGGTAATTAGGTATATTATATAAGTATTCAATCTTCCTAATCTTTATCAATATACTAGCTGAGCCAACAGCTTCACTTACGTGGTATTTACATTTTAAAGACACTGAATCTGTGAAATTTTATTTGTGTGTAAATTTAATTGCGCACAGAATTAGCAGGTTGAAATGGCAATGGACCCTCTCGAGTAACGAACATGAATCCGACGACGCCGCGTAGGAGGACCCCCTAGTAGGTGGATTGACGACCGTTGCAGTTGCAGGAAACCGTTGGATGCAAGTGGCGTAGGACCGATCCGAGTAGCATTCTCGTGAGGAAGCCTATGTTTTTTGTAAATTAATTTCGTTGTATGATTTTATTAACATACTAGCAACCTGCCCTCGCTTCGCTTCGGTTTCAGGGTCCGCGTAGTTCCCGTTCCCGTGGGAATACCGATATAAAATATAGTTTATGTTACTCCCTGGTATTGTAGCTTTCCATTGGTGAAAGAATTTTTAAAATCGCTTCGGTGGTTTCAGCGTGAAAGCGTAACAAACAAACAATAAAAATAAACAAACTTAGTTTCGCATTTATAATATTAGCAAGGATTATTGTAGCAGCGATATTGTTTGCGTACTTACATTATTATTTTAGTAGACTACCCTCGTCGTATCCTGGCGTTAACTATAATGTCCATAATAGGAATTTTATGAAGCTCCGTAAGCGTAACCGGATAATTTCAGATAGGGTTGGTGTTTTAAGAGGACAAGTTACTATAAATTTTCTATCAGCCTGCCGATCTGACAATCCAAACTTAAAAATCTATCAAATTCAAATAATGTATTATGTGTCCGCGAGGGTACTTATATATTGTCAATTTTAACACTATTAATCCAATAAATTACCACCGAATCGGTACGCGAATGCCACTGAGAAGATCCAGCAAAAAATTCAGCGGCCTTGTCTATTAATTTTGTATATTTTTTTTTATTAATTTCTTTTATATAATACATGTTTGGTAAGTACTAGCTCCAGCGTGATGCTCTTAGAACTTATCTTGATACGTAATATAAAACACAAGTAATAATAAAAAGGATTATGGCTGGACCAAACCAAATAAGCGGTAGTCGATCAAGAGTTAACCAATAGAGCAGCCACCATTTTTTTTTTGTGTAGGTTACGGTCGGCGCGCTCCTCGCACTACTCCGTCCAGGGCGACAGAGGGGCGTAAGCACGCACACCCGAACCCCACCGGCGACACGTCGCCTTCGTCGTTGGGCCAACCACCGGAGCAGGGTGACTTGACGTCAGTGGTCGGCCCGACTTAATACCCCCTTAGGGGTGTTCTCTCAACCACCATGGAGGGCCCGCAGCTACTGCAAGCAGATTCTCCATGAACAAGAGCAACACCGTATGCTACAAACGTAAATCACAATCACAAAACGCTACACTTTACAATAAGCGACAGCTAAAATATCTTGTAACTAGCGTTGCCAGGCGTCCGGATAAAGCCGGGCATAGGTAGGCTTTTTAATTGCGGGTCCGGGCAAAATAATCGGTGTTCGGCTTTTATTAGGCTTTTTACATTTCCCAAACGAGTTAGCGCCGAGCGTAGCTGAGCGCAGGCGAGTCGACTGTTGTCATAATAATCCAAAAAGCTTAATTTACATACATTTTTTTGTCGTACCTAATAATAGTAAAACACAAAATCCTCAATAATGTAGGGTGTCGGCCTTTCTACCCAAATGTCCGGCCAAACTAGCTGGTGTGTCCGGCTATTAGGTTTGACGACCTGGCAAGCCTACTTGTAACAGTTTAGTCAAAATAACGAAGACCTCTAAATGTGTGGTTAAAAGGAAAAACATCAAAATCACAGTCATAAAATTAGTTTATTTTTATAAAATATAATAGTATTTACACCATATAATTTTTATTTAATTCATTTACTTACACCAAACTAAATGCGTTTCGAGTTTGTTCCCGCGTCTTTTTTTTTGCAAACAAAACATCTAATATTGCACATTGGAAATATTTTTATTATTAATTAATTGGTCATACTTACTAACTACTCGTTTTCTATACAGTGTTCCGCATTCAACAGCAAAATAAGTGTGATTAATGACTGAAATTAAAATCTAGATTTAATCCACATATCAAAAGACATTGTAACATTAAAATATTTTTGGAGCGAATCTATTAAAAACTTGGAAATGATTCAAATGTAATTGCCGATTCTTGTTTTCCTATTTAACCGCTGTCAAAATATTAAATTATTACTTTATGGGCAATAATCATTAAACAATAAAATCTATGAATTATTAAATAAGTTACACGATTTTGAGGTTATTATTTTTCTACCTCTGTCTCGCACAACGATGTTTAGAGCCAACGTGGATTACTATAGAGTAGGGACACGAAAAAAGTATCGATACTTTTAGGTATCGAGTACTTTTCTTTCGATACCGATACTTTTTGTACTCGATGCTTTGGATTCGATACTTTTACTCAATGAGTACGTTATGGCAGGTATCGTATCGAATAAATTGTAGAAATTATACATGTTAAACTTGACCTTACGACTCATGTTTATGGTGACGCCATCTAGTTCGAACGTAATGAACCTTCTAAAACCTGGCTCAAAATACTCACGGTCAAATTCTAAAAAAAAGCTCGTCGCGACATAGATTCTAGGAAAAGTAATCAGTACTTTGAAGTATCGATACTTTATTTAGTACAATACTACTCATGGTCGATCGATACTACACAGTATCGATACTTTCTGTACGATATCGTGTCTCTACTATAGAGATTTGCGACTTTCATTACCCGTATTGATCTCTTTCTCGCTCTCTCTAATTTTAGTTGCAATACATGTAATTAACTTAATTTGAAAATGTTATGCTGTTTTGACGAATCGATATAGTTTTAATCTATTTTATATATCCTTTATAAAAAACTAGTTAAGATCATAATTGCTTAGGCCGACGTAATTGTCAAAGATTAAACACTACTATTTCAACGAAATGCAATGGCGGTGACATATTATTTTACTGTAATATATTAAAACAATACTTATATTCTATAAGGAAATTATTAATACCAATTGTAATTTAAAAAAGGCTAATCTGGCTAAAAGACTCAGGTCACTAAATATGAAACTATGACAAATGAATTTAATGCAGACTATAAAATGCACAGATAATAAAATTTTAAAATTAAATTTATATTTTGTACATTCTAAAATAATTTGCTGTAACTTTAAATTTTAACTATAACTAAAATTGTTTAAGTCAACATTGTGATTTTATTAATTACATTATTCATTCTTTATATATTGGCACATTTGCTTTTAATATGTTATTTATCTAATTATAAATTATCTATAAATTGCTTATTTAAGAATACAATAGTTACATACTTAGAATAATAACGTATAGAAGGATAGTGTCGGTACTTAAGCCATCAAAATGGTGAAGCCAAAAATACTACATGCGTGCAAGCGATTACTCACGTACGCACACCACTATACGATAGAGTTGCCTTATACGCAGTGACCTTGTACACTACGGAACAGTTCGGCGTATGGCTCCAACTTAAATGCTTCATTTTTTGTGCGCGCAGTTATCTTCTACGAGTTATTATTCTAAGAGCTACATATTTATTTCATGAATACATAACATTAATGTGATTTGGGCTATGAGATATGAATAACCGAGTCCATTTTTAAACAATTCACTGTTTTATATATTTCAATCTAGGCGATGAAATATGTTGGAATGTGATCAATATTCTTATTCTTCTATAAAAATATACCTAGGCCAATTCCATTTCATGCCGTCTCGTCGTCTGCTGGAGGAGGGTTGACCTCAGACAGGCGGCCGGTAATAAAAATATTGTTAATAACTTTTGCGATATATGCAATGAAAGACGTATATATTGAGTCGTTGAGTTGACTAATTGGAATAAGCAAGATGATGGTTTTAGTTTAACATCAATAGTTTATCCGAAATCCAAATCGATTGGTACTAGAAGAGGTTCCAAAAAGTACTCGAATGCAAAAAGAAATATTACGAGACGTCTATAATAACATTCCAGAAAAATAGACTAGTGGTACTAAATTTTTATAAGGTAACACTATAAAAATGGCTCTTAGAAAGAGCCTTTTACTCAATTAATCGAGTATAAAATAATACAAACGCAACCCATAAGATGGGTATGGGTTGCGTTTGTAATTCATTTATTTACATAAAATTATGAAAATCAGAATAGCGTATGCTTCAATCTTCTTCAATACCCTAATGCAAGCAAGAATTTAAAACTCTATGACTGTTTGAAATTGTGTGACTAATAGCCGTAAGCAGAGGAACCGCTTAAACTATTCGCGAACGTATTGTGACATAAAAGGTTGCAGATCAGAATTTCAAAGCCTTCCCATAAAAAGCTTTACTTCAAAAAAATAAGAAAATATTTTAATTTTGATAATTTACGGTCTACATACTTGGACTTGGAATGTTAAATTATAATATTTAGCATTTTTAATAATTATTAACCCGGCTTACATACGTCCCATTATTGGACTCCAGCCTGCTCCACAATAAGAGGGAAATTTTAGTATTGAAATTATCGTGAGACTGATCCATATTATAATATCTATAACGGCAAAAACACTCACGTGCTAAGATCGATTACGTCGACCCGGGTTTCGAGCATGTCCGATGCTCATCATCAGTGCACGCCGGGGCCTCACGGACGCCGCTGCGCACTCGCCTTAATCCCGGGTCGACGTAATCGATCTCAGCACGTGAGTGTTTTTGCCGTTTTAGATATTATAAGAGGGAAATTAACTTACCAACAATCAGTGGTATAACCACGCTGGTCCGACGGGTTGCTATAGTTTTATTTCGGTTTTTCAACTAATTGTGAATTTGTGATGTTATCTGGTTGTGTCCCTTAGTCATCTTTTACGATCACCCACGTGTCGATCGTAAAAATCGTAAAAGATAAAGGATAGTTAGATTGTAAAAGAGAAGGGCAGTTGTGTTCTCATTTCGTTATAACATAGATATCATTTTGACGTTACGTCATAATATCCAATATTGCAATTAATGTTTTATAATCTGTGTATATTTTTTTAATTGAATAATAATAGACAATCGATTTATCTTCTTAAATCTGTCCTCTTGATTTCTACCCCACACTATTTCTCTATTGATGAAGTAATAATGCAACTATTGAAAGTGCCTCAATCCAACATGTTAAGATATTGAGTTATGTATAAAGATCAACATAAAATTAATATTCTACCCTCTGATGAATAGAGCAATGGCGATAGAATTAGAAGATAACATATTTAACGTCTCTTTTCGAGTCGTTCTGTCCGTTCTTGCCCGCGCAATGCAGTGTGTTAAAGTGACGTAGTTGATTATCCTATATTTTAAACATTATGATATTTATTTCTTTAATTCAAGTCAAATTTATCAAACTGTTATACAAAATTAGCTAAACAAAATCTCTAAGTTTTAGTATTTTTTAAACATGTAGCTATAAAGGTGACATTTTCAAATACGTCGATTGCCAAAAGTTGTGAATTTTTCATTCAGTCACTTTCATTCCCATCATACAATATATTACTTTTTAGCTTCTTTTCTCATCACATAAACCGGCAACTAGAGGGCACCAACTGCGTCAACAATGGGAGAGAAATTGACTTAATACAATTTGAACGTACACAAATGGAAGACATGTTTTTTGAGAGTATATAAAATCAAGGCACATTAGTATAATTATTAATACATTTTTAAGTGTTCCAAACTTTACTTATCTAAAGTCGAACAAGTATATAAAATAAATATAATATTTTGATCACATTTTGTTTTTATATAGAAAGACGCGAAGAAAGCACATTATTTCTTTAAAAAAACCATTTCCTTTATTTCTTTCTTTCTTTATTGTCTTTTATCAATGTCATGCGATATATTATTTCCAAATGATTGTACTTAAATCTATGATTTTAAATAATTAAACAAAAATAGATGTCTTGGAGTTTTGTTAGTTTTTAAACAATTAATTGATTCTTAATACATATTTACAACATTGCCCGAGTCATTAAGAATGAATAAAATGCTTATATATATGGATGGCCATAGACTAATGGACAGAGGAGAGAACTTGTCTATTATGAGATAATACAGATAAAAAAATGTTGGCCTGGATCGCATATACTTTTTAACAGTTGATAAAATTTAAAGCACCAATTTATTCCGTTTTAATATAGTCAATAATATAACCAAAATCAGAAAATTGTTAAATTGTCGCATTATTTAAAGAAGTTAGCTATTGACCATTGATAACAACCGGGCAAAGCTGTCAATAACATTTAAAACTAATATTCTTTTGTCAATTAATTATAAAATATCTACTTAAATTAATAATTAACTAAAAATGTCACATATTACTTTCCCAAAGTTTTAAATAATTGTCTATGACCTCCTCAAACCATTTTTTCTTTTTAACGTCCTTGAAGGCGGGTGCTAAAGTTTTTAATTCTAACTGCAATAAAGCTTCGTTGCCTAAAATTGTGTCTAGGTTTCTTAGTAATGCTGGTTCACCGTGTAATTTTAATAGGCTCGGATATGAGAATATGTAATAATGTACTCGCAGGCGTTTAGTCGCCCAATTCTCGACGGTTTTATTACCGCTGGCCACCTGAAAAAAAAAGGTAAATCATTGAATGGCATAAATATAGAAAGCACGAGACGTCGCCATTATATTATCTTATATCTTTAAACGAGCAATTCTTGTAAATATATATATATTCAGGATCTCGGAAACGGCTGCAACGATTTTGATGAAACTTGGCATACTAAAGGATTCGTGCTCAAAAAATCGATCTAGCTAGGTTTTATGTATAGAAAATGTTGTTTTGTCAGTGTTTTTGGCAGACAATATAATGACATTAAATTTTAAAAGAATATGAATTCAAATTTTGCTGAAGTTACGATAGCTCAGTGGCGAAGTAGTCAGGTTTCATTTTATTTTTGACATCGGCGACAAACGGCGTCGGATCGAATCTCGGTGTTATTATTGTTCTCTTTTTGTAATTTTTTATAATTTTCATTATTTATTTTTTATTAATATATATCTGAATAAATGCTACAAAAATACTCCGAGCGAAGCTCGGTCAACCTGATATTTTACTATATAATAACAAATATATTGGGATTTTTGACGTGAGTGTCAAAATGTCATGTAGCGCTTTTAAATTTTATTTGTTATTTTTACAGTGTTATATTGAATAATTTTGCTGATATTTTATGTAACATAATGCAGATAAAATGATGAAATGTAGTGAATATGATATAATAGCGAATTGCGTGCATTTTCAGATTCTGCCAAAATTCCTAAAGGAAACTAATTTGGTTGTCAGCACCAAATCAAAAGTAACAATTGACTAAAATACGAAGATTAAAGACTTGAATAATCAATATTTTAACTTGACACTGCAATAGCTCATATTATTATAGCTTATTGCCATTAAACAAGAAAAACTACAAAACTATTTTTACAACGTTAATTTCCAACATTAAATACATATTATATACCTTAGTAGTCTTTTAAGACACCAACAAGTAAGATACCTAAGGAGTGATGAATTGTATTCCTATTCCTTCACCACAGAGATTTGCGATACAGGGTAAAAAAAATTAGGAAGCCGTTCCAGATACTAATGCAACATATTATACATATATAGCGTTGTATTTAAATTACATAATCATCATCATCACAGCTCATATACGTCCCACTGCTGGGCTCGAGCCTCCTCCGCAATAGGAAGGAAATTGATCTACAACACAGGTGGTTTTACAGGTTAGGGTTTTATTTCGAGTTATTCTGTCGCTGCATAGATTTTGTCTGAATATTATAGTCCCTTAGTCGCCTTTTACGACGCCCATGGGCAAGAAAAGGACGCACTAATAACATAATATACTAACTTATTTATTAATTTCTTTTTCATTAAATATTTTGCGTCATTATCATCATCATTTCAGCCCATATACGTCCCACTGTTAGGCTCGGGACTCCTTCACTATGGTAGGGAAATTGACCTTACTATACTATGCTGGTCAGACAGGTTGGTATAGGGTTTTGTATCGAGTTTTCCTTCTCTTGCATAGATATTATTATGAAAATTATATTATTATTAGGGCAAGATAGGGAGTGGTGAATTGTATTCTTACTCCGTCACCAAACGGACGATCATTATATTTATACATTATTATTAAATCAACAGATTAATAAATGATTATGGAAAGATGAATGCTGATGACTGGCAAAATCTTTTAAAATTATGTAGGATGAATGGTTTAAAATAGAGTAAAAGATACTAAATATGTATATGGAAGTAAATGATAACGAATAAATGGATGCAACTGAAACACGACGATAAAAGAATTTTATTTGAAGTAAAAACTTCTGCAGGCAGGTTTGGATTGGGAGTAACTTAATGTATGTCGTCATGGACATGGTCAAGTGATGTGTTAACGCTAACACTATATCAGTAGCTATGTTAAAACCATATAAATGTAAGAAGTTTTATTGTAAGAAAATTAGCAACTGTTTGTTTACAGTTTTAAGTTTTCACTTCTGTCGGCAGTCCTTATGACTGCTTTTGTTCTTTTATTTTTTTCTTACACAGCAATATTTACCTTAATTTGGCCAATATGTTTAGCGTGCCACGGCGAAAAATATCCTTCCAACTCTTTAGCAGTAATATCTGCTACTCCTTTAGCTTTTAATCTCTCTTTGATTGTAGAGTATGCGGTTCTAGAGAATACAAACACCTGGAGTGAGAGCATAGACAAAGTTCAAGTATTTTTATATTTATTCTTGTCTCTGCGCGTACTCCAGTGTTGTAAGGTTTGGACTGTATAAAACTTCTTTTCAATTTTAATAAATAATCGTCTGCTATTTAAACATACTTTCTCTTTCTTGTCTTAAGTAAAATTAAATAAAGTAAATATTAAAATTTTAGACAAGTATTATTGCTATTTCTTTGAATAATTGCATAATTTTGTCTTTCGATGTACAAGTTTAATTGACAATAAAACTGGTAAATATACCATCGCTTGCAAGTCGACTTATTTATAAATAAAGAATATATTAAATAAGAAATCTTGAGAATCGAATAATCTTTATTAATAACAAAACGCTTTAAACCCGGGCTAAGAAGATTTTTGGATCAATTTTTGTAGCCTGCTTTATAAAAATAAATGCATGTACGTAAATAATTTTCTTCATTACGGATCAAAAGCCAACATATCTTAATAAAAAGCTTTATGATAATGAAACGATGAACAGAAGTGAAAGAAAGAGAGAGAATGCGTAGAGAAATGATAAAATGTAATCGTTATAGAGATAGTAGCTATGAAATACTCATATGTTTGACGTATGACGTTTATGACATTAATGACATTTGTAGTGATGTGACATGAACGAGAAGAAGTTTTAGTCGATTGAATCTACATTATATACTCCGATTTTAATAAAAGAAAACAATTGAGCATTTTATTAAATGAATTGATGTAATTTAAAAATTTGATGAGATACTTTGCAAAAAAATCGTGTTTGTAATTACTTTTAATTTAAATGGAGTATATTTTCTGTAGTATATATTGCATAATTATATCCATAATCAACAGATATTTTTTTAATATCCATTCCACGGATAGTTTATGCATATTATGGCCTGATTCTATTTAATAAAAGGACGAATATATTTTAATTATACAAAATATACATGTGTTTGAGACCATGTTGTTACAATTACTTAGATACATTTTTTGTTTTTATTTGTTAGAGATACATTGTCTCTTTTTTACCGCGTATTCACGGAATAAGAATCCAATTTAGTTTCTGCTCTGAAGATATTGACATCAATAGAAAAAGAAAGTAAATTGAACCTTACGTTTAAACATCTTTACCATGTAGCCAACATGGAATGCCACGCTGAATTTCCTCTACTAAATATGAGGATTGATTAGATAGAGGACCAACAGCTGCCCTCATATGAGTTGACAAGAAAAACATGATCAAGTTTTTGTTCTTATTATAAAATAATTAAATAGAATCAGGCCTTATAAGATCAGACAGTCCAAACCTTAACAGCGCCGACATGTTCGGCGAAGAGCGGTGAGAAGTAGTTGTTTATATCACTGATCGGTACATTAGATATACCGCGTGACTTCACCTGCTCCTTTATCTTGGAGTACACGCCACGGTTGTATACAAACACCTTGGGAATATGACATACGTTATTAAAACATTAAATAAAGAAATAAGAAAAAAGAAGAAGAAAGGAGGAAGAAGAAAGAAAATATTTTATTAAGGTACAGAAGTTAGGAAACACATATGAGAAGAAAAGAACTATACAAATTGTAATTGAAAAAAAAAACTAAATACAAGAATAGATACTACTTATAAATAGATAGAGAATAGACAGGAAGTTTAAACAAAGAAGTAAAGTAATACTGACTTGAAAGGATCTCGCTTAGCGTTTGCCAGGGGATATAAATATATTGTATTAACATAGTATTAATACAATATCATCATCATCATTTCAGCTCATACATCATCCACTGCTGGGCTATAGCCTCCTTCACAATAGAAGGGCAATTGACCTACTATATCACGCTGGACATGTTGTTACAGGGCTTTATATCGAGTTGTAATTCTTTTGCGTAGAAGTTACACGCATATTATATCCCTTAATCGTCTTTCACGACCCACGGTTAAGATAGGGAGCAGTGAATTGTATTGTTACTCTGGCGTAACGTAACCTCTCGTAAACGTAGACCTCTCACCATGGTTTAACATATTTCGTCTTACATCTATCGTACACAAGTAGGTACACAATATTTAAAATAACCGATTACTAAATTGTTGTCTGAAGGTAAATGAAAAAAAAGAAACAAATAATAATGTTTTATTTTGCAGTATCTAAATTTGTAATGTAATTTTGTAATATAGCAAATAAAACAGAATACCCAAAAGTGTTATCTATTTTTCTAATTAGTATCTACCGATTATCCCTTTCATTTTTCGCCAAGGGAATGGCAAAAATAGTCCAATTTGTCTCAATTAGTCAAGGTTCAAGACGCAAGTGGTAGTAAGTATTTGGAAGACAGAAGAAGAAAAAAAAATTAAAGATATTTGAGACCTTTATAGTGAGTGGAAATACCTGATAGAGCGAATTGCCGGTAACATAAGACGCTATATAATGGGAGCCATATTTTCTGATGAAGTCCGCTATGGATGCAGTATCTCCGATGGTGGAGTCTTGAATTGCTTCAAACACTACATCTTCCACTCCTATGTTCCCGGGCAAGTCATTTAATTTGCCTGTTTCACGAAATCTGAAACATTTTAGAGGGTCCTTGTTAAGTTTAAGAATTCTTTGTAAAATATATTCCGCAAAGACAAAAATGTGAATGGAGAACTAATTACAGAACGTAGCTTTTTTTTTTTTTTTTTGGGTTGGGCTGCGGTCGGCGCGCCTCCGCACCACTCCGTCCGGGGCGACAGAGGGGCTTAAGCACACAACACCCGCAACCCACCCGAACACCACGTCGCCTTCGTCGTTGGGCCAACCACTGGAGCAGGGTTACTTGTCATCAGTGGTCGGCCCGACGGAATACCCCCTACCCGGGGCACCCTCCCATCGACTGACGTCTCCCCGGGAGGACGTCGGTCTTTCCTCACGCGGTCGGCCTCTCGGCGGGTGACGGACTAATCCCCGGTCACGTCACCCGCGGTCGCGGCTATACAGAACGTAGCTACCACATTAGCTTAAATATTAAAGAAATCGGAACTGATTTTCAATAAAAATTAAAAGTGTCCTAGTAGTTACTGCTAAAATTATATGTAAAAAAAAAAAAAAAAAAAGAACTTCTTTTTCATCAGATTAATTTTATCACGTAGATAAATTCCAAGCTCTCTCAATAGCACGTTGAACGACTGATGAAAATTTATGAGGAGGACATTTAGTGACCAAGTTTCAGTACATCCTAAGGTATATTACCTTGTATGTATGTTATATATATTTTATTGCAAACGGTGGCAAACGAGCAAACAGTACACCTGATGGTAAGTGTTGCTGCCGCTTGTGGATATTTGCAAGGCCGCTGCCTACCGCGAAGAAAGTGTGAATCCATGCAATGAGGTTCAGCGATACTAAAACTCATCACACACAAACACCAGAATATATCTACCAGAAATTGGAAGTCTTTTAAGAAACAATTCGTATATCTGAACTAAAATAAAAAAAGAGGGATCCTACCAATATTTTCACCAGAAAATATGTAATTAGTTATAATAATATTTCTCAACAATTAACTTATGACTAGCAAAAAAATTAATCAAAACTTAAAAGTAGTAAGTAGCAAAACTTGAAAAGAGATTATAGCCTTTTTAGGGTTTCGTAACCAAAGGGTATAAACGGCACTCTATTACTGAGACTTCGCTGTCCGTCCGTCCGTCTGTCACCAGGCTGTATCTCAAGAACGGTGATAGCTAGACAGTTGAAATTTTCACAGATGATGTATTTCTATTGCCGCTATAACAACAAATACTAAAAATAAATATTTAAGGGGGGCTCCCATACAACAAACTCGATTTTTTTGCACAAAATCGATAATGGCAATAGGGAGGCACTTGTTTACCTAGTTAATGGTACGGAACCCTTCGTGCGCGAGTCCGACTCGCACTTGGCCGCTTTTTTTGAAATATTATATATATAAAGAATTAATTATACGTAATAATCACTTGCAATATCAAAATTTATAATATTTAAAATTTGCATACCTCAAAAAAGTAAATAACTTTTGTACTACATCCTAAGAAAATAAATTTAAATAAATAAATCTATCAATACACCAATTAATAGTTCATACAACAAAGACTATCCCACTTATTAATAAAAAATATTAATATAATTATTAGTTAGTCTGCTGGAGTTGAACCCAAAAATTTCCACTCAATACTTGTTACCTAGAGACCCTGACGAGGACATAACAGTGATCACCGTTGATGAAAGACGAGTTGATGCCAAGGTTCCGCGCCATGATGTCCGTCGGCCAACCAGCGGTGAACGCTCGCCATGGTCGCTCCAGCCTGTAATATCGGAGATGATCGACTTTAAAACGATTAAGTTTTGAAGTAATTGGTTGAGGTTATGAGGCACACGACTATTGACATCGTCATTTGGGGGGACAATACGCATTCATAGAAATAGACCAAAAAGTCGAGAAAGAAAACGAATTATGACTTTTCAGGTATATACATCCAAATATAATCAAATCAAATCATTTATTCTGCATAGGCCCCTTGAGAGTACTTATATATTGTCAAACTTATACATCGTTTGAATATAATACAATATCTACGACCACAAGCTGAGAAGATCCGGCAAAGAAACTCAGCGGGCTGTCATTTTCTTACCATCTTTTAAATACAATTACGTATACAACATATAGTCTTAGCTCCAGTGTGATGCCCTTCGAGATAGGATATTACTATTTTTTTTTAATTTAGTTCAAATAAAAAAGGAAAGGTAAACATGGTTGGACCAGATCCCACAAACAGCACTCGATCACGAGTTAACTACTAGAGCAGCCATCACTCCCCTCACCCACATTGCGTTTATATGTTACATTAGAGATATCTAGTATCATAATGATGATGATGATCATTTCACCTTATCGCCGTCCACTGACAGACGTAGGCCTCCCTCATGTTTCGCCACAAAGTGTAGTTCTGTGCCACAAGTGTCAAATTTTTCTTCTCTTGCAAACGGATGTTATCTGCATATCATTTTTTTTAGGGGTGGGCCATGGTTAGCGCACCCGCCACCCAGCTCCGTCCGGGGCGACAGAGAGGCGGCGCGCGGCCCCATGACCCACCCGTGGCACGTCGCCTTCGTCGTTAGGCCGACTACCGGTGCAGGGTAACTTGTCTTCAGTGGTCGGTGCAACGGAATACCCCGGTCGCGAGGTACCCTCTCCTCTCGACGTTCCCCCTCGGGGACGTCGGTCGTCGTCGCGCGGTCAGCCTCTCTGCGGATGACGGACTAAATCCCCGGTCCAGTCACCCGCGGCCTAGGTTAGGGCGGCATTAGGCGCAGATACTTGGGCCTGCGCCGCCCGAGTCGCCGGCGGCGGATTGCGTCGTCTTTTAAGCGTTCCTCCCGCGCGCGCCGCCGCCTCCTTCCGCGAGACGACTGCCTCGCAGAAGGCGGCGACCGCGTCTCAGTATTTGTATATCATATCTCTTATTCGACTTTTACGATACCCACGGGCAATACAGTGGGGGTAGTGAATAGTATTCTTACTCCATCACCATATGGACATTCGAGTTTAATAATATTTTAAGTCAAATTAATATAATAATCTTGTGTACCTTTCAAAAGTAAAATCTCTAAAGTAAGCCTGCAGCAATTGCTTCAGGTTATCGCAGAACTCCATGTGGAAGTCACCGTCGAACAAAGTCTTCGCTTGACGGGGTGTCGGGGCGATGGCGAACCGCTCCACGTCCCTGAATACAGACACTGTGGGCTCTCTGAACACCCAGCCTTCTGTGTCATTGCGAGGTACCACCCGCATGCATATACTGAGGTAACCATATCTGAAAATATTGTTATTTATTTTTAAACATTAATAAGTTATGGTAATCATCATATACTCGTGTGCTGACAGAGTAAGGATATAATTCATCACTCTATATCAGGCCCCTGGGTATCGTAAAAGACGACTAAGGGATTAAATATGCGTATAACGTCTAGGTATGCAAGAGATGGAAACCCCGAAATAAAACCCTATACCAACACGTCTGACCATCGTGGTATAGTAGGTCAAATTCCCTCCCATTGTGGGGAAGGCCCGAGCCCAACAGTGGCACGTATGTGGGCTGCGATGAAAGATAAAGGCCAAATGATGATGATTACAGAAATCGTAAAATATCTTTGTTGTGTGGGGAAAATTTCCCCGTTTGGTGACAGTTTAAGAATAAAATGTGTCACCACCTCATAGTTACCTGTAGTAGTAATAACAATTAGCGGATCAAATCAGGAGAATGGGCCACAGTACCTAATCACAATATTTTTGGGAAATCCTGGGAAAATTACCTGCGATCGCTAACCCTACTATCGCTAATCATACTAAGCGTAGCGATTATAGCAATCTCCTAATCTCGTGAAGAGGCTCATTTCCAATCGTACACGGTAGGCTGATGAGAAATAACTTCTGTATTTAAAGCAAATTTCTTTCTTACCCGCTGAAGCTTGAAACTTCGACTAAGTTTCAATAATGTTAAAAGATCTTTTCGTATAAGTATTATAGTTGCCTTGTGTGTTTTATGTAGGACGGATAAAAATGCATATGATTGGTTTATTGATGGGTCATATCGATGAGTATACGAAGCAGCAGTTGGAGCAGTACCCCTATCGTCCGATAGAGGCGCTGCTACGAATCCCATACAAATTGGTCTTGATAACGATACCAATACTGCCCACAGTGCCCACTGGTTTAAACTCCTTTTGGTACTGTCGCGAGGCGGACATTTTTTTTATTTTATAAGACGGCATAGAAGTAGCTTGGCAAAGAGTTTAGTATAGCGTTTTATTTCGAGGATTTCTTCTCTTGCATGTATGTTATGTCTATATTGTTCCCGTTTTCGACGAAAGCCACGGGTAAGAGAGGGAGGTGAATTGTATTCTTACTCCGTCACCACACGTAATATTTATATTAATTAATTTCATTGCCTTAATTTAAATTCTTATTCGTGTTGTGACGGAATAAGAATATTAAACACCCTTTCTTGGCTGTATCATAAAAGACGACTTTTTTTGGGGGTGGCTTGCGGTCGGCGCGCTCCTCGCACCACTCCGTCCGGGGCGACAGAGGGGCGTAAGCACGCACACTTACAACCCACCCACGATGCACGTCGCCTTCGTCGTTGGGCCGACCACCGGAGCAGAGTTACTTGACGTCAGTGGTTGGCCCGACGGAATACCCTATTTAGGGTACCCTCCCATCGGTCCCCCCCCTCGGGGAGGACGTCAGTCTTTCCTCACGCAGTCGGCCTCTTGGCGGGTCGCCGGCGGCGGATCCGCCTCATCGAGGCTGCGCTCCACGCGCAGGCGATCAGCCGCCTCCTTCTGCGAGATCACTGCCTCGCAGAAGGCTGCGATCATAAAAGACGACTAGGAGATATAATATTCGAATAACATCTATACTCGATGTAAAATCTAATACCTATCGGTCTAATCAGTTTCGTATAGTAGGTCAATGTCCCTCCTAGTCGTATCTAAGAGTGGGAAATATATGCTGAGAAGTCTTAAAAGCACGTTGAGGGTACTATTTACCTTGTAGTCATCATCATTATCATTTCAGCGTATACGTCCCACTGTTGGGCTCGAGCCTCCTCCACAATATGAGGGAAATTGACCTTACTATACCATGCTGGTCAGACAGGTGGTTACAGGGTTTTATTTCGAGTTTTCCTTCTTTTGTATAGATGTTATATTATTTCCCTTAGCCGTCTTTTACGACATCCACGGACAAGATGGTGAATTGTATTCTTACTCCGTCACCACACGAAAATATTGTAGCCTTGTAATACAGACTTTTTTGCCAGAATATGGAGCGCGCTCACGCCGTCCGTCCTATCCGGGGCCGACCACCGATACCGAATCGTCGATGTCCGTGACTAGCCCGGCGTGGTAATACAGGTTGTAGAATTATGCAGTGCAATCTTACCTCATAAATATGTTGATCGCCTTACCGACCCCTAGTTCAGAGTCGAGGGTTGTGGCGGCACCGCACAGTGCTACCGCCAGAAGCAGCACTGTTTGAGTGCGGACCATTACACACGCACTGATCACCTGAAAATAGTAAACACCAGATTAAGACTTGAGAAGTATGATGAATAACTAGAACGAATTCGAATCCGAACCGTTCTCAGGATGACACAGGCGAAATATGTATATAAATACAAAGAATGTATATAGAAAAAAGCATAAGCAAATATAAATTATCATCGTCATCTCAGCCTAAGTATATCCCGCTGTTAGGCTCAGCGTGCCTACTCTTGAATCTCAATTCCATTCCTAAATCCAATCGCAGCTCGAATTTGAGCAATTTTGGTACTCCTGAAAGTGACACTAGCGCACGATAGGAATCAAATTCGGTGGATTTTTTTTTTAAACTAAATGAATCGACTCTAGTCGATTAAATCAAATATTTACTACTACCGACGTAGCTGCCGTAGAGTGCTTGACGTAGTTTAAAATCGTTAATGTTGCACAATTTCAAGAAAGAGTCTTTGTGGTGATCGAATTCCATAACGTTACTAATTTAAAGTAATAAAATACGGTACATTTTGTGAAAATAACAATGGCAAACGCGAAGAATTCATTCTCGCTTTTGTTTAAGAATACCAAATATAAGTTTGGTGAGATTGGAATTGAATTGGATTCGAAATTAGAATTGATTTCCAGGGTAACCTCACAAGCCTCCTCCATAATGGGAGGGGAATTGACTTACTATTCCACGCTGGTCAGACATGTTGGAATATGGATTTGTTTTGAATTTTCCTTCTCGTGCATAGATGTTATATATTTATTATATCCCTTAAACGTCTTTTACGACACCCACGGGTAAAAAAAGTGTGGTGAATTGTATTCTTACTACGTCAACACACGAAAACGTAAAATAGGTATATATCTTAGAATAATAATGTATAGAAGGATAGTGTCAATACTTCGAACGTTCGAAACATGAATCTAAAAATACTAATGGCGCGCAGACGATTACACACGTACACACGCACACCACTATACAAATTATGAAATCAAATTTTGTTTTATTAACATAAATCGTCGAATTACTTTTAAAAGTAATGTTAAAAACCTTTTTAAGTTTTTCAAATGCGTTATGCTTAGACACCATTTGAATGCACAAACCGTCATAATTACCTATTTATTTTTTAAGAGTTGCGTACGTACGTGCAGTAAAATGACTTGTACATTACGGAACGGTTCTGGCGTAAGCTCCATTAGGCTCCAATTGAAATGCTTCACTTTTTGTGCGCGAACTTACCTTCTATACATTATTATTCTAAGGTATATATACTAGGCCTGCCTTTTAAGTTCTGTCGTTTCCATATTTCCCGGCAATTTTGAATTTGGAACTGTTCTATATTCGAATGTTTTTAAATTTTGAATCTCAAAACAATTGAAAGTATTAGGACTATTGTTTAGTCATAGCGTCGATTGGAATCTGTCAGGTTATGTACGAAAATGAATCTTTCTGAGGAAAATGTTCGTGCACTAAATTTTCTACAACTTTAGAAGAGGCCTGACACGGTTTCAGTGTTATGAAGAGCTAACATCTGTGTTCAGTGACGAAGCCGCATGTCTGCAGACTGTCGATCGCTGGTATTTATAATTCCAGCGTGTACATACTAGTGTTAGTAACAAATGTCGCGAAGGACGCCCAAAATCCGCCTTCACTGAAGATAACATCATTGCTGTGAGACAACTAATTCTCGAAGATCATGTGACGTAGCGAGAGATAGAAGCTCTATTAGGCATCTCAGGGACAACCATTCAGAAGATCCTGCATGAAGCGCTTGGTGTGAGAAAGATTGTTTGCCGTTGGATACCGCATCTGCTTTCCGAAGATCACAAGGCGGCCCGCGTCAGGTGGTGTAAAAAAACTCTGCAAAGGTTCAACCGAGGAGAGTCAAATCACGTCTGCGACATCATCAGTGGTGACGAATCTTGGATCTATGCCTACGATCTTGATTCCAAACAACAATCTACAATCTGGGTCTTTCAAGACGAGCCAAAGCCGGCTACAGTTATTCGTTCTCGAAGCACTTCAAAGAAGATGGTGACCACCTTCGTTGGAAAAACCGGCCATGTTGCGACTATTGCATTTGAAGATCGTAGAACGTTTAACGCAGAGTGGTATACCACAGTTTGTTTACCACAAGTCATCGCCGAACTTAGAATATCTAACTCAAAGCGACGTATCATCCTGCACCACGACAACGCAAGCTCACACAGTGCTCGTCAAACGATTGAGTATTTGAAGCAAGAAAAAGTAGAAATTCTTGACCATCCTCCATACAGATCTGACCTAAGCCTTAACGATTTCTTTACATTTCCTAAAATTAAGAAAAGTCTTCGTGGCCAAAGGTTCCAGTCCGGTGAAGAAGCAGTCGACGCTTTCAAGTCAGACATTTTGAACACCCCCACTTCAGAGTGGAATAAATGTTATAATAACTGGTTTGAGCGAATGGAAAAGTGTATTAAGCTACGTGGTGAATACTTTGAATAACAATAAAAAGTACTATAAGGTTCTAGTTGTGTTTTTTCTTCAAACGACAAAACTTAAAAGGCATGCCTCGTAGCATATAAATACAAAAATAATCTTCGTCAGTATTTATCTTTTATCCGTGGCTGTAATAGACAACATCCATGCAAGAGAAGGCAAAGATGAAATAAAACCTTTTACTAACACGTGTGACCAGCGTGTTATAAAATTTTTCTATTTATTTTTCAAGTTTTTCAATTTCCTTCCTATTGTAAAGGAAGCACGTACTACTATGGAATATATATAAGGGGGTATTCCGTCGGGCCGACCACTGATGTCAAGTAACCCCGCTCCGGTGGTCGGCCCAACGACGAAGGCGACGTGCATCGTGGGTGGGTTGCGGGAGTTGCGTGCTTACGCCCCTCTGTCGCCCCGGGCGGAGTGGTGCGAGGAGCGCGCCGACCGCAACCCACCCCAAAAAAAAAAGGGATATATATAAGCTGAGATTATAATGATTTTACACCCAAATACACATATTAGTAGTTTTAAACTGTAAAAAATATTATTATCTCTAACCTTCATCATCCGGAAGACGAACAATCTTCATCAGCACTTTCACGCAATTAAAAATACAATCTTTTCACGTGTTCAACTCTGAACTGTTCATGAACTAATTTCAAATGAGTTAATAAGTTTAATTATTAATTTCCTCATACGTAAGGAAAAACAATAATAAAATGTGTAATTCGTATTTAGGGATATTAAAACATATTATTTGCAGTAGGAACTTTCCGTGTGATGAGTGTGCCTTGTAATGGTCACGAGTACTACCAAGTCTTACATTGCTAGTGAATGTCGTAAAAGATAGCTAAGGATTTTATCGCGTTTGTGTTTGATTTTTGATTGTCCGACGTTTCGAACATTTTGCAGCGTAGGTACATGGTCACGGGCGGACTAAGATGTCACACGTCCAACAAGTCATCGTTATTACAGAGATTTATAATTATCTACCCGATACAGAAAATAGTTATTAAATATTGACCCACATTTTGATACAAATTCATTACCAGTGTAAGAAGAAAATGATTCTATATGAAAAAATTAAATTGTTTATGGTTAGTAATGTATATATCTAATAACATCTTATCGATTTATTTTAAAGAAAAAACTAGATTAATAAATAATCGATTTTTTTTAATCCAAATCACATCCCTAATTTCCCTCCTATTATGGAGGAGGCTCAAGCCCAAGAGTGGCTCGTACCTATATAAGTTAAAATGAAGTACATATTCCTAAAAGTCCGATTATACACTACCTGCATACGGCCGATCATGACGTATGCCAGTGTAGTGTTCGCGCACGTTAGGCCAAACAGGATCCACAGGTTACAAACACTACAAAATAGATTCATGCGACGGGCAACGGGAGCACCGTGGTTCGTTCGTAATGTCGATCTACACATCGACCTCGAATTGCCGACCATCAGGCAGTATATGAAGCGTTGCTCCCAGCGCTATTTTGACTCTGCCATGACTCACCCCAATCCACTAGTGGTTGGGGCGGTAAACTACGTCCCCTCAAAAATATCCGCGGTCCGACGACCCCTTCATCTCCTTGAAGAAGGGGATGATGCTATTACGATCGCCCAAGAAAGGGCCTACACAGCTCGCGCAGCGATAACACATAAAACTCCGCAGTATCGGCCTCGCCGACGAGGTCGACAACCGCGGCGCGTAAAAGTCATTAAACCTAAACGTGGCCACGCCCACTTTGCTTTCAGCGACGCCCGAGCCGAGGTCCGTTCCCCACAGGGGGAGCCCTCGGGCGATGTTCGCTTAACTTACTTACCGGGTTGAGAGCCTTCCGCTCGCCCATTGCCCGCGTTAAGCTGTCAAGGTCATCTGCGACCAACAGCTAAATAAACACAAAAAAAAAAAAAACATATTCCTAATCCAAAACGTTTTGGCCGTTGAATGTACTTATAAGGCATGCGTACATTCAAAAAGCGGATATAAAATTGTTGACATAAGAAATGTTATTTACGATTTTATACTTGAGTAAAACATTTTTATACTTCCGACTTCACGGGCGGACCGTGACCATGAACACTGCAAAGTGTTCGAAAAGTCGGGCAATGAAAAATCAAACACAAACGCGATAAAATCCGTAGTTTTATTTTCAATGTGTAATACTCGCTTAAACATCAGAAATTATTAGATAATTGAGGGCTCTACCTCAACCTGAGCTAATTCCATTTAAAAATTATATTTCCAAGAAAGCTTGCATTTGGCTATTTTTTTGCAATATGCCCAGCAGTGGAAAGCTTGTGAGCTGAAATGATGATGAAATCAGTCAAAAGAAGAAGTCAAAACTGCTGCCGAAAGAAGTCAAAACTTAAAACTATTGCGATCGATCGATCAATCAACCAATCAAGTTCAAACAACAAAAATACACCTCCGCGTGTCTTTATGTTGATGACGACGCACGGAGGCATGTCTAATGTGTAGTACACAAGGAAGCGTGCGGTGACGATGACGCGAGTTTTACGTTTTTTGTTCACCCAACGATTACGTGAGCTGCATAATTTATGTTTACATAAAAAAGTGCTCAACGCGCCTAAAGATTTCCCTTCAATAATTTACAAAACTAAGTCGTGCCTGTCTGTTAATGTATCACATCATCATGCAAAATACTTATCAGATGTTAATAGCATTTGTATATACATATTTTTAAACACACCCATATTAAGAAAATGACACTAATAATATAATGAGGGACTTTAGAGTGTATCAAGTTATGGGGCAACTTATCAAGCGACAGTTAGGCGATGGCGGTAGGAATCCATGATAAAAATTTTAAGTAAAAATATCGATTCCTTAATGAACTAGAGCAGTGGTTCTCAAACTTTTTAAATGACGGAACCCTTTTGGGAAGCAAAATACTTGATGGAACCCTACAATACAAAACAATTATTTTTATAAGTGTATTCTATATTAATCAGCATAATAAAAGTACAATGTATCAGTTACTAATTATTATTTACTTCACCACTTGGTAAGGACAATAATAGAAAACATTAAAAAAGAAAAAATCTAACTAGTGGGAGGTATGAAACTGTTTTTTAATTTTCATCAATTGCTTAATATCAGGTTTGATGGAAGAAAGTTGGAGTCTCATATCAGCTTCGGCGTCCAGTCTATTGCGATATTTTGTTTTCGTGGCTGCGTAGGTAGAGAATCCTGTTTCGCACAAATATGTAGTTGGGAACGGGAGAAGAATATCCAGAGCCATTTGGCCAAGCATTGCATATTCATCTTGGATTCTGCACCAAAAATCATTAAGAGGCGTCGTTTTGAACAATGACTCCATACTTGTGTCTGATGACATTTCTAAAAGAGATTCATATATCTCATTTGACATGTTTTCAGGCTTTTCCAAGTTGGGTAAAAAAGGATTATGAATCCAGGAGTTCACTTTAATTTTTGTATTGTGTTCTTCGGGAAAATACTTTTCAAAAGATGCGCGCATCGAACTGAGATATTGGACCAATTCTTCAAACACATTATCTTCAAACATTTCTGAGTCGTTTTCGCTAACAAACTCACTGAGTAACGTAAAACTTTCTATTTCTTTCTTACCAATGCAAATGATCCAAAAATCTAATTTTCTTTTAAAAGCAGTTATTTTATTATAGGCCTGAAACACTGTTGTCTGTTCACCTTGCAACGATAAATTTAATTCGTTAAGTTTTTGAAAGATATCCGCCATAAAAGACAATCGGAACAACCAAGTTTTATCATACAAACGGTCCTTCAAATTAAAAGAAGTATCTGCTGAAAGAAACATTTGTAACTCGGCTCTAAGTTCAAATAGCCTTGTTAAAGTTTTTCCCCGAGACAGCCATCGCACTTCTGTATGGAGCAGCAGTGTTTTATGTTTGCTGCCATAATCTTCACACAATAATGAGAACAATCGGGATTGTAGTGGTCGTGATTTGATAAAATTAATTATTTTTACCGCTTCATCCATAACTAATTTTAGATTAGACGGCATTTGCTTCATCGCAAGTGCTTGTCTATGCAGAATACAATGACTGGAACTACAATTAGGCGCTTTATTTTTCATTCGTGACACTGCTCCTGCTGTTTTACCTGTCATCGCCTTGGCCCCATCTGTACAAATGTCAATGCAATTGTTCCAACTGAGATTATGTTCTTCAAAAAATATATTTATTTTATTAAAAATTTCTTCCCCGGTAGTGTTTGTAAGCAGCGATGAACACATAAGCATGTCTTCTTCAAAAGAACTTTTATATGGATATCTCACAATAACCAGCAGGATAGCCAAACCAGCGACATCAGTCGACTCGTCCATTTGCAAAGCGAATCGTGTATTTTGTAGACGTGTAACTAGTTCTTGTTTGACGTAGCTTGCCAGATCATGGATTCGTCGTGAAACAGTATCGTTTGATAGCGGAACAGTAGAAAGATGCTTTGCAGATTTTTCATCAAGCATACATTTTGTTATGTCTAATACACATGGTTTTATTAATTTCTCAGCGATAGTGTGCGCTTCACCTGCTTGTGCAATGCGATAGCTAACTAAGTATGATGCCTCCGTGGCCTTTTCGTTGGTAGTTTGTGTTACATGCATCATATTTTTTTGACTTTCTAATAACTGATCTTTTTTGCGAACAAAAAATTCTTTATTCTTGTCTTTAGTCTCGGGGTGTACGGTTTCTAAATGTCGACGCAATTTGGCAGGTGCCATGGAACTATTAGGAAGCAGTTTACTACAGAGCATGCAGAGAGGTGAGCCGTTGGAATCAACAAATCCGAAACTGATATAAGATTCATCATACTTCCTTTTTTTCGTCTTTGAAACCGTCGAGCTTGACGTCGTGGCACTCGTGGCATCATCTTCTGGATCGGTGATTGCTAAATTCTCCGCGCGCATTGCTTTTGAACATTCAGCGTCATTAGAAGATGTTGTTGGAACACGTTTAACACCTTTAAGCCAACGTTCCATTCTTCTTTATTTATAATGTTACAAGTCAGGATAGTGGGGTTTAAATAATGCACAATCGTTACTGCGTATAAGAGACTAAATTTAGAACCTACAGGGAAGAAATGTATAAAACTGAGACAACAGAATACAGCAGGCAGTAAAACAATGAACACTAGTTTCTCGCTAGCGAGCTTGTAAGTAGGTAGTAACTTATCGCTCCGAACGCTAATCATCAACTGACGACGCCAACGCGCGATCGCCGCTTTTATACTTAGTCCTAGACTCGATCTCAAATATTCTCGAAAATACTCGAGTCGGCACCTTTGATAAACAAAAAGCAAAAATAAAAACAGAAATTTAAAAATAGCGTTGTAAACAATATCGACTTTATCCTTTGAAGTTAGAGACGAAAGTCGCTAGTTGACAACTATAGCGTCTAATTCAGAGGCGGCTTTTATCAAAGAGACTGAGCGCTTACAAGTATACTACCCGCTCGTTTTAAGTTTGCCGCTGGCGATAGGTATGAGTGTATGACGTTCGAAATTTTTAATTGTAACAATAAAAATTGTGTACGTTAGATATTTGGGTAAAACTATGACACATTATAAGTTTTGTTGTCACGTGGGGGAGGGTACGCGCATTCCACAGACCGGCAAACTTAGAGCGAACGCGTTGTACAAGTATAAAATTGTTGAGACCAAACTTATGAGATATTGTACCAGCTAATGTAACACAAGCTTATACAAATACAAATAAATAAATAAATAACATTCATAGCGTTTTGTCTCCGCGCGGCCGCGGAGTCCGCACAGCCGCGGAGCGACCAGAGAGAGGTGTTTTGATTTTTTTATTTCTAAATTCTTGCGGAACCCCGACAGAGGTATCACGGAACCCTAGGGTTCCGCGGAACACACTTAGAGTATAGCTGAACTAGAGACATAAAATTTTGAATTTTGTCATCGCTTTATCGTGTAAATCTGATTGAAATGTATAAAGTCAGTGACTTAATCTGCAACGTATTCTTACGTTGTTAAATGTTTATTAGAAATGGAATAAATCAATGATTAAGTTCGCATAAGCAAGACAAACTTTGCCTTAATATTATCGACCGTTAGTTACCGCCGTACCTACTTATACGGTCGACGAGACTTACAATACCTGCATGTATTCTGTTCATATTACGTAATATTTAAGGCATATACTCTTAGACACGTATTTTTGAAATCACTGTAACCGTTGTGTTTTATTGTTTTTTTTTTGTGTAATATACATTCTAATTACGATCTATGACCGTTAAACAATAATATACTTTCGAGTTCGGTTCCAAATCAACACAAAAACTTGAACAAAACTTATATTTAGTTCAATAATTGTCCTATATTACCTCACAACACTCGACACTAGAGGTCGCTGTTCATACTACCTTACTTGCATTACAGACATACCTGGTCCTGTCTTGTTGTATTATATTTTTTACTATATTTACTTAATAATTAAATGTTTATTTATATGATTATTTAGTTGTGTCTTGGTTTTGTCCGTTTGTGTTTATTGTACAGTGCCGTGCCATCTATCGACGAATATAGTAAAGATACTTTGATTATGCCGACACGTGAAATTATCTTCGATAAAGCGTAACTATTCTAAACTTCTGTAATGTTTTGGCGAGAAGAGCAAAGGCGACGTCATTAAATATTACAAATAAAGTGCCATAATAATATGTTCAAACATCATTTATATTTAGTAGCTATTACGAGTTTTCCGTGCGGGAACCGGTTAAGAAAAGAATAAATGATTCTTTTCTTAACCGGTTCCCGCACGGAAGCTCTTATTTGCCCACAATTTTTTTTCCGTCCTATTGTGGATGAGGCTCGAGCCCAGCAGTGGGACACATATGAGATGTGATTATGATGATGATCAACCCGTCTGACCAGCGTGGTATATTAGGTCAATATCCCTCCTATTACGGAGGACTCTCGAGCCCAGCAGTGGGACGTATATGAACCGAAATGATGAAACCATCAAACCGCCTAACAAGTGCTGCAATTATGACTTATTTACCTCTATATCTTTATCATCACAGCTAATATACTGCTGAGCTACCACTGCTGAGCTTAAGCCTCTTCCATAATACGAGACAAATTGACTTACTATACCTGATCAGACAATTTGGTATAGGGTTTTATCACGAGTATTCCATCTCTTGAACAGACGTTATCTATGTACATATCGTTTAGAAGTTTACGATACACACGGGCAAGGGGTTGGTGAATTGTATTCTTATTCCATCCCCACAATGAAAAGTGGAGGAGTGTCTCTTCAAAATATTACGCTTGAGAAAATTTAGCCTTTGCTACAAGCGGTCACTATGGAAGGAAATTTAAAAAACCGGCTAAGTACGAGTCTGATTCGCGCACGAAGGGTTCCGCACCATTATCTATAAAAAGGGTTTTTTTTTTTGTGAGTGTATAGCTGTTGGTCGCAGATGACCTTGGCAGCTCAACGCGGGCAATGGGTGAGCGCTGATGGCTCTCAACCCGGTAACTATAAAAAGGGCAAAAAATTGCGTTTGTTATATGGGAGCCCCCTTAAATATTTATTTTATTTTAGTATTTGTTGTTATAGCGGCAACAGATATACATAGTTTGTAAAAATTTCAACTCCCTAGCTATCGCGGTTCTTGAGACACAGCCTGGTGATAGACAGAAGGACGGACAGACAGCGAAGTCTTAGTAATAGGGTCCCGGTACAGAACCCTAAAAAATGAAAATAATGGGTCATGCTGTATGGGGGCGTACCACTTATCTCTTTTTATGGAAGAACTCATGCCCTTCAGAAGCCCTATCTTGCCCGTGGATGTCGTAAAAGACGACTAAGGGATATAATACGCATATAACATATCTGCAAGAGAAGGAAAATTCGAGGTAAAACCCTATACCAACCTGTCTGACCAGCGTGGTATAGTGAGGTAAATTTCCCTATTTTGGAGGAGGCTCGAGCCCAACAGTGGAACGTATATGACCTGAAATGATGATAACTCTTCCTGAACAGGTCACGTAGTATGTATACAATCCCTAACGTGGTAATTACTTCCCTTGCCCAAGATTGGCAATTGAAGTTTTTATCATGTTTTCTTACCGTCAGCCTATTTTTAAATTTTCTTCGATTAAGTATGATTTAGAAAATAATAATAAATAATCTATTATTATTTTCAAAATTTTGTTAAAATGTGTAAAAATAAACAAAAAGTTTGTCAGAAGTGGGATTCGAACCCACGCCCTCAGAGAGGACCAGAACAACTCGGACCTGTTTAACAGGCAAGGTAAACCTTGAGTCTGGCGCCTTAGACCGCTCGGCCATCCTGACATATGGAAGCGATTGCGAAATTAGCGTTTACATATACAACAGAAGTGTTTCACGCGCAATATCATAGATGGCGTTGTTATACTGTTTTTATCTTTTATAATGAAATACTAGTCATGACATTGCTGATTCTAATTGATTCTCAGTAATAAGTCATGTTTTTTAATACGCTTTTATTTTGTTTATGAGGTTTTATTGTAACGATTTCTGATGTTTACGCGAGATTTACACATTGTAATGGTTACGGGCGGACCATGTGACTATGAACGCTGCTAAGTGTTCGAAACGTCGGGCAATCAAAAATCATATACAAACGTGACAAAATCCGTAAAATAGTTTTATTTACAACCGAGTTTTTTGTTTTTCATTTACACAGTCTACTAAGAAAATATCTTATATCACAATAGGAGGAATTTTGACCTACTATACCATGCTAGTCATCTGACGAGTGTGCTTACTCTTGAATCTCTACTCCAATCCTAAATCTAATCGTAGCTCGAATTTGAGCAATTTGGTACTCTTGAAAGCGACAGTGGCGCACGATTGGAATCAAATTCGGTGGATTTTTTTTAAACTAAATGAATTCGATTCTCGTCGATTAAGTCAAATATTTGCTACTCCCGACGTGATTTTGACGTAGTTTAAATCGTTAATATTTCACAATTTCAAGAAAGCGTAGTGATCGAGTTCGGTAACGTTTTAAAGTAACAAAATACGGCACATTGGTGAAAATAACAATGGCAAATGCGAAGAATTCATTCTCGATTTAGTTTAAGAGTATCAAATATAAGTTTGGTGAGATTGGAATTGAATCGGATTCGAAATTAGTATTGATTTCAAGAGTAGGCACACAGAATGGTATAGTAGGTCAAATTCAATTTTAACATATCTATGTTAGTGTAGGGTTTCATTTCAAGTTTTTCTTCTCTTGCACAGCTGTTATGTGCACATAATAACCCTTAATCGTCTTTTACGACATCCACTGGCAAGATAAAACGTAGCGTGGTTTTCTTCATTCCTTGTGGAGGAGGCTCGAGCTAAGCAGTGGGACGTAGGTATATGAGCAGAAATTATGAATGACATTTGATATAGTGGATTAAGAATGCGTAATGTTAATATTTCTAGCACGAATCTTGGTTACAGAAAGTGTTATTGGGGTTTTACTGCATATATGCCAGAGTATTTTAATGACAAGTTTGAATTAAGGAAAATGTTCTTTTAGTTATCGTAAACGGTATTTCCGTTTAAGAGGGAATAATAAAATTCAAGCATTCAACTTCTCGTATCCCATAGGATGATGGAAATTGATTTGCTGGCTGGACTGGGTTAGCATAGGATTTGATGTTGACTTTTCCTTCTATTTTACATCGATGCTATCTGTATATCATATGCTTTATCCCTTACCGACTTTTCACGACTCCCACGGGTAAGGAAAACATGGTGAATTTTATTCTTACTCCGTCACCACACGGAAAAGATACAATCAATGCTTTTAATGTTAGATAAAATTAATATTTGTTTTCTTAATAGAAATTGACCTAATTGTTTTCCTATTCTTGGCGCGATGTTATTTTTAATATCTATATATTTTTAATTATCTCTTGTAACACCCACGGTTATGAGTGTTGAATTGTATTCCTAATAGTAAATACTTTTTAAAAATAAAGCAAATACTTGGTCATTCAATGTGGCCGTTCTACATTCTTTTATCAGCTAAAAAAGGTAAAATCCCTTGCATAATAATTGAACTGGTAACTTGCGACATTTATAAAACAAGACCATAGATACGCTTTGTCTTAGGGTTGTCACACTTTTATAGTCTGTTAACATAATTTATTTATATATTGATAACTTTGATAAATTTATTAAATAATTTCGATCGCATTTTATGTAATGTGATGCGTGGAAAGTCATCATCATCATCATTATCTCAACCCATATACGTCCCAATGTTGGGCTCGGGCTTCCTCCACTATGGAAGGGAAATTGGCCAACTATGCCACGCTAGCCAAACGTGTTGGCATATGGTTTTCTTTCGAGTTTTCCTTCTCTTGTATATATATCATATGCATATTAAATTCCTTAGTCATCTTTTACGACATCCACAGGCAAGAGAGGCGATAGTGAATTGTATTCTTACCCAGTAAAAACATGGAAGAATGTAGTGAAGTGTACTGGGGAAAGGTACCGCCGTAGAAAGTACTGGGATGTAATGAATACGATATAACAGAGCATATATTTACATATTTGTTTTTCTAGCAAAAGATCCGTACGATGCTATTAACAGTGTAGCTATGACAGACACCATTGAAGGCAACGATTTGACTTACTGAAGCACCAGTTCAAAAACCCTGTTATTTAATAAAAAATAAATAACGATTTTGGCTTAAAGTTCTCGGTAACCGAGTTCCAAAGGAAAAAAAAATTACTCTACTTGGGAATTTTGCTTGCAAAGTATTATATTCAAAACTTTAAAGTTTTAACGTATTATACTGAATAATTTTGATGATATTCCCCAGTTCACCCACCATGTGTGGCCATGGTACTGTTAAAGGCGACGATGTGATTTACTTAGGGACAATGAATGAAGTGATAATTTATAAATAAGGATTTACCATAGTGCCTTTAGTTGGTTACTAAACGTCATAATATTTCTTAACAAAAATACTAGACGTGTCCGCGGTTGTGCTTCACTACATTAAACGAAAATTCGTAAGTCATATGGTGTTTATGCGAGTTAATGCATAGATTTAGTTTCGGAAACATAATAAATATAATACAAAAATAATAATCACAAAAAATAGTTCAATTCATGGCAGGCATATAAAAATATCTACGCAGAAATCCTTTTGTTTAATTCACAAATGATTTTAATTGTGAAAAGTCACAATCCTTTAGTTCGAAGTTTATAAGTTTTTATTCACATTTCAGTTAATGCCATTTTAAAGACGCCCTCCGGTATAAATGTAACTATAAATAGCGCATTATTATGAATGTAGTGGTACAAAAACTGTTACAAGATTAATGAATAGCATCATTTACAATAAGCTTTTTATTAGCTGTCTGTATTATTGTAACGGAATCTTTTAAAATGATTTTGGCTCACTTGAAATCGTTGAATTTTATAAAAACTTTACAAACTTATCTAGAATCAATAACAATAGGATAACTCAATAAATTTGCGATAAAATTAAAATTATCTTTACATGCTAAGTAACTTTGATATTTAAAAAATAAGAAAATAACCTATAGTATAACAAAAATCTAAAAAAATGCGTTAATAATCCGAACATAAAAAGTGAATAATAAATTATAGTTAAAAAAAATAATTAAAGAAGTGTAGCATACACGTCTTTAATTATTTTATATTACATGTATTTTTTTTTAATGACCTTTTTTTATAACAAACGAACAATGAACTTTTGATGTCAAACACCCTGGGGTTTTTTAAGACGATTAAAGGATATAACATGCATATAGCATCTATGCAAGAAAAGGAGAATTCGAAACAAAATTTTATACCAACCTGTCTGGTCTGTAAGGAAAATTTCTCTCATAGTGTGGAGGACGCTTAAGCCCAACAGTGGGATCGGGCCGACCACTGACTACAAGTAACCCTGCTCCGGTGGTCGGTCCAACGACGAAGGCGACGACGTGGTGGTCGGGTGGGTTGCGGGTGTGCGTGCTTACGCCCCTCTGTCGCCCCGGACGTAGTGCGCCGACCGCGACCCACCACAAAAAAAAAGCCCAACAGTGGGACGTATACGAGCTGATATGAAAAATTATGATGAATTGGGATAAGAGATAATGAATGAAATATTATTATTGAATGCCAAAAATAAATATTTTTCTAGTATAGTTAGTTTTTTTTACAATTGTAATCGCGATGTTGTTTTGATTGCAAACATTCACTTTCGAATTTAGTAGCAGGGACTCTGGTTGTAAATATTTCTAACTCTCTCGGCCCCAAGTAATTAGGACAAGTATTGATGATAAGGTACATTTTTGTTATTTACTTTTTAGTTGCGATTAATATTAATGTGTGTTTCCGTGTGGTAACGGAGTAAGAATACAATTCACCACCCTCCTATCCTGCCCGTGGATGTCGTAAAAGACGACTAAGGGATATAATATGCATATAACATCTATGCTAGAGAAGATCGGCATAAAATCCTATATCAACACATCTGACCAGTGCGGTAAGTCAATTTTCTTCCCATTATGAAGGAGGCCCAAGCCCAACAGTGGCACTTATGTGGGCTGAGATGATGATAAATATTAAAGCGTGCTTTTTTTTTTAAAACGATATGTTTTGTGTTTATGTGACAACCCTAAGTGAGTATGACTGTGCCCGCGAGCGTCTCGAGCCGTGACGTCTGACATTGTATTTGTTACCTAATTATAGTTTTAGTATTGCTGTGTAAATACTTATTGTAATATAACCTAGACTATTTTTGTTTAACTATTTTTGTCCATTCAAATGATTAGCTTTCAAGGATTTTTGTACAATTTATTTGTGAAATGAAAAACAGATTCTCGGTAAGGCAGGATTTCAATCTACATTAATCGGATCTCTTTTTGAATATAAAATAAGCTTTCTACTTTTGAGAAAAAATTTAAATGCTTTCTCATGGTTCACTTACGCCGAGACTCAATAGGTTTTCTGGATAATCTGCCGTAACATATGGAGCATGGTAGTATTACGTTTTCGGAAACCAGCTTGTTCGGATGCCTAAAAGTCATTAAACTTGCGCGCGTGGTTTTGTAATGATTAATGATTCTCGAAGCCATGGTTCAAGAGCAAGATGGGTCTGTCGTTTTTGAAAAGCGCATCGTAGCGCATGGGCTTTCTGGAAGAATAATACTCTCATACTCTTAGGAATGTATGTTTGTAAAGTCCCCCGCAAGGCAATACCCTGAACTAAGGAAATATTCACCGTAAGATTACTTCCTTAGTGCAGGGTGCTGTCTTCTATAAGGCATCTTTAGACGTGAAGCGTCAGTAACGAGAAAATCACTGCGCTCGGTTCAAGAGTCTACCTTAACTTTAAAGTTGACCTTAAAAACAGTGACAGAGTTCTTAATTGATTTCCTTGTCTTAATTTATGTCTTTTTAAATATAGATACGTCTTTTAAATAACCGGATATTGTTATAATTTAAGTGCTTCAATTGATTATGTCAATCTACATAATATATACACAATAAAATTGTAACATATTATTGACGATGATGATGATAACATCCAAAAGAAGGAAAGCTTGAAATAAAACCCTATACCAATATGTTTGATCAGCATGGTATAGTAGGTCAATTTCCCTCCTTTTGCCAGCCCAGCAGTGGGGTGTATATGAGCTGAGATGAAGACAACTGTAATAGCCCGAAGACTCTACATTATAGATATTGAATAAAAACTAATATGAAAGGGGTCCAACAAAACCCTGTTCCAACACGTCTGACCTGCGTGGAATAGTAGGTCAATTCCCCTCCTATTATGGAGGAGGCCTGAGCACAACAGTGGGACATATACAGGTCGAAATGATGATGATGATAGGCCCATTTCCAAATAAAAATAGCCTGGTTTTGGGCATTCTTCTTTGTCTGTCTGTATATTTGTACATGAATCATGCTAGAACTACTGCTTCAAATGCAGATTTCAAAGAACGCTACGGGCGGTGCTTGCCTCTTGAGCGTCTCCGGCGGAATTGTTTAACGAGACTTCATTGTATCCAGGGTTAATTGATGGTGTTAGTATAAAATAGCACTCTGCGTGCCGTCACCTTCACGTATCACGCTAACCACGTCGCTTTCCAAACCAACCAAAACCTTACGATTCGAGATAGTATGAGTAGTATGAGCTGCTGAGACCATAGGTCAATTTCCAACCCACCCCCTACTAGTTGGACTGACGACATCTTAAAAAAGTTGCAGAGAGCAGTTGGATGCAAGTGGAGCAGAACCGTTCCGAGTGGCGTTTTCGTGCGGAGGACCATGTCCAGCAGTGAACGTCTATAGGCTGATGGATGGATGGATGGATGTGGAGGAAATCCGACCTCAATAGTGTGACTTACGTGGACTGAGATTAATGTATATGAGTGTAAAAATCGGCGAAGGATCTCAATAGGACAGTGGACAGCAGCTCTTTCCTGGGAATCGTTCCCTGCGGTCGTCAAACCGCCTACTAATCGTAAGATTACGTTACTACTACTAGTGGACTATGAGAGGCTGAAATGATAATAATGATGTTGATTGTATAAGAATAATAAAATTCTTTATTTACTTTACAAAATGTTGTCCCTCGCGCCACGCCTCAGCCAGCACGTACCTCACAACCCTGTAACAAAAACGCAATATACGTATAATTTCCAAATAATATAATTCTCTGCGTAGCACCGATATTTATCTAACTACTAGAATACTTCGTGCCGAACACGGAGGACAAGAAACTCGGCATCGGTAGTCGGCCCAACGATGAAGGTAATGTGCTACGGGTATGGTTATGGGGCCGTGCGCCGCCCCTCTATCGCCTCGAACCGAGCTGATCATAGCACACCCTAAAAAAAGACCTACTAGAATTCTGGATTGATGAAATAGGTAGTTCACTTTTTTGTGTGACTAAAGTTGCAAGCCGCTGTTATTATATTTGTGAACTAGCAACCGGCCCTCGCTTCGCTTCGATTATAGGTTATAGTCATTTTACCCGCGTAGTTCCCGTTCCCGTGGGCATACCGGGATAAAATATAGCCTAGTTTACGCTCTGATATTATAGCTTTCCATTGGTGAAGGAATTTTTGAAATCGGTCCAGCCGTTTTGAAGATTACCCGGAACAAACAGACAGACAGACAGACAAAAATTTTATAATTGCTATTTTAGGCATAGGTGTCGTGCAAATAACCGTGTGAGCATGAAAAAAGCCTATTATTTTGACATTACAAACAGACACTCCAATTTTGTTTATTGGTATAGATTGTACTATACATATAATATTTCGACTGGAACTATTAATAAGGATGTTGTGAAATGTAATTTTATTTAATTGAAATTAGAAAATAAATAAACAATAGACAATCCCGCTGAGTTTCTTGCCGGATCTTCTCAGTGCGGTCGCGTTCCGATCCGGCGGTAATTTTAAGAATAAAATGTAAAAATAATGACAATATGTAAGTACCCCGGGGTTTGTACATAATAAATAATTTGAATTCAGATGGCTGTGACAACTTTTTACCCGGACTGTTGGGTGAGCGCTGAGGATTCTCAACCCGAAACACACACTTTTGTAAATAACGGCAATAAAATTGCTAATTCTGTAAAGATAATGAATCAAACTATTTAAATTATTGCATTGTCATGTGTCCTAGATAAATGTGCAAAGTTTGAAATTAATCTTACGTTTAGGATCAAAATCAAGTTCAAAGATTCTGTTGCATACAAACCAAGTTAATACCATCTTATATCTCACTGCAGAGCTCAAACTGCCTCCATAATAGAAGGCAAATTGACCGACTATACGGCGCTGGTCAGACGTGTTGGCAAAAATCAAATACAAACGCGATAAAATCCGTAAAGTAGTTTTATTTAAAATGTATAATACTCGCGTAAACATCGTCGCGTCGCGTCGATCATGCCTCTCTATCGCTCGTCTGCGCTCAAACGGAACGTGACCATTTTACGTGCGTGCAGCGTTAATTAATTTATAAGACATTATCAAGTCAAAAAATTACGGAATAGAAACGTGGTAAAAACACTAATTTTTATATTTTAGCTACATTAATTAAAGGCATATAAGTTTTGTCTATTTTACGATCGTACTCCTACCAAATGTCAGCCCACTCACAGAATATTTTACAGTCAACCTTCACCTAAGCTCCAGATCTATATATTCGTATAAATTATAAAAATAAAATACTTCTCACTCCATCATTTAAAAGTCAAATGAAATCATCATATTCAGTGCTGTATTGACATTTAAAACAATTCCATAATCAACATAATATAATGCTAATAATATTCAAGAAGATATCATTAAAATTTAAATGGTTAGAGTATAGTGAAATCGAGTTTATTATTGATGGAGATTCATTTATAACCTGTGTGTCCACTCCATTGGCGATGGCCTTGTCCCATACTTGACTTGGCGGAATTAATGTCAATGAAAATTTAATTAAACGTGACTTTAGAGACATTTAAAATAGAATTTGTGGTAATTAATATGTTTCTTACACTGTTTATAACATTTTACATGTTCATCATTCATATTTCGTCAAAAAGAGCGGTACTGTGCCGCCTGCACCCAACGACATCCAGAAATATTTACACTACGCACTACGCAGGATTTTTGAAACGTCTATAGGAGAGTGTGAACCTTATCATTAGCATGGCGTTAACGCCACGCTTGGATATTTACATTTGTGTAGCGAAACCATAACCTGTTTTACAGTTTTGTACAACGCCATCTAGTGAGCTATAAATAAATTATTAACCTAAACGTACACCTATAATGTATACTAATAAAAATAAATGTTTATTGAATAAAAATCTCCTTTTTCTGGAAAAAAAACGTAATATTTTATTAATACCAAAGTATGAATACTAAAGTAATATTAAAACAGATTACATGGCATAAATGCCATATTAGTTCTTGTCGTAATCTGTTTTTTAAGCATTTATCATCATCATCGTCTCAGCCCATATACGTCCCACTGTTGGGCTCGGGCCTGCTCCATAATGGAAGGGTAATTGACCTACTATACCACGCTGGTCAGACGTGTTGGTATAGGGTTTTATTTCGAGTTTTCCTTCTCTCGCATAGATGTTATATGCGTTTTTTATCCCTTAGTCGTCTCGTACGATCACCTACGGGTAAGATAGGGGGTGGTGAATTGTATTCTTACTCCGTCACCACACGGACACGACTCAGATCGGTATCTTAACCAATACACCATCTATGCAGTCACATTTATCATCATCATCTCAGCCTGCATAAGCCCCACTGTTAGGCTCGGGCCTCCTCCAACGTCCTCTCCGAGGGGGGAACGTCGGTCGATGGGAGGGTGCTTCTCAGGGGTATCGTCGGGCCGACCACTGACGACAAGTAACCCTGCTCAGGTGGTCGGTCCAACGACGAAGGCGACGTGATGTTCGGGTGGGTTGTGGTTGTGCGTGCTTACGCCCCTCTGTCGCCCCGGATGGAGCGTGCGAGGAGTGCGCCGACCTCGACATCTCCCAAAAAAAAAAACCTCGGGCGTCCTCCACAATGGGGGAGAAATTGACCAACCCTACCACACTGGTTAGAAGTGTTGGCATAGGGTTTTATGTTGAGTTTTCCTTCATATACCTTAATCTTTTCTAATTAAATTTGTTGCGGGTCCCAAGATAATTAAAAGCGATTCCCGGGACTTCCTGAGGGTCAAACCTCAGTGTCTTATACGGAGACCATTGTGGATCCTGGCTTACAGGAGTTACAGTGGTGGGAATGTGTGGTGGGATTAGTCCCAAAAAAAAATATACCTTAATCGTCTTTTACAACACCCAAGGGCAAAGGAGAGGGTGGCGAATCGTATTCCTACTCCGTCACCACACAGATAACTAGAGTCACATTAATAAGCCCGCAATTTTAATTTTCGTACTCACGATTCAAATAGCACTTGTTAGGCCGTCTAGTTATTATAATTTAACGTAGCCAATATAATAATTTAAACAATGAAGCGAAACATTTCAAATGTAATATCTCTCAAGATTATAATGTAATAATTAACCTACATTCTAAATCTCAAGAGCATTTCAATTGCATACGGGCATTATGTTGTAACTTTGGAGTTTAGTTACAATATTAGATGTATGGAGTTGTAATTAAGACTGAAATAAATGAGCAAACACTTCACGGCCTATAGATTTCATCGTCTGTTTTGAAAATTTCTATAATTAGGTTTGGATGAGGAGTAAATTCATATTTTCCGTGTGATAACCGAGTAAGAATACAATTCACCACCTGCGGGTGTCGTAGAAGATGACTAAGGGACTATCATATTGCATATAACATCTAGGAAAGATAAGAAAAACTCAAAACACAACCCAGTACCAATCGGTCTGATCAGCATGGTATAGTAAGGTTAATTTTCCTCTTATTGTGGAGGAGGCCAGCCAGGATTGCCCAGCAGTGGGACGTATATGAGCTGAAATAATGATGCTGTTTATAGTAATTATTGTATTATGATAATTTATTAATTTAAATCTAACAAATCTAATATACTACAATTGTATTCTTACTCCGTCATCACATTATAAATTTAATGTTTAATAATATATAATGAAAAGATTTTTTTTCATATAGGATTATTTTCTTTTTGTATTGACCATAAATTTGTATTAAAATGTGGGTCAAGAAATTTAATAATGCAATCGCGGGTAGATGTAAATTTCTATAATAAAGATGACTTGTTGGACGTGAAAGACCTTAGTCCGCCCGTGATTATAGACTGAAATGATGATAATGATAAAAATAGACGTTATCATCTCATCTTATCATCGCTTATATAGATCTCCCTGCTAGACAGGACAATCCTCCACAATAGGACCTATACTGCTAATGCTAATAAAATAATTCTTAAAACGTTGAAATATAATGTTCTACGCTACGTTGATTTTTTTGTTCTAGCTACGTTGAACAGTTAAGCTACAATCATCATCATCATCAACATCGCAGCCCACATATGTCTCACTGTTGGGCTCTGGCCTTCTCCACAATGGGAGGGAATTTGACCTACTATACCGTGCTGGTCAGACGCGTCAGAATTGGGTTTTATTTTGAGTTTTCCTTCTCTTGCACACATATGCTTATTACATTCATAAGTCGTCTTTTACGACAACCACGGGCAAGATAGGGAGTGGTGAATTGTATTCTTACTCCGTCACCACACGGATAGCTATAATTCCGAGCTTGAAATTGAAGAAGTTTATTCAAATATCGACGGCAAAGTTAGCATTCCTGGCGCGCGTCGGTGTGAGTATATTTATAGATCTGTATACGACAATAAGCGTAACGACTCATGCGCAATAATGCGCATTATATACAGACAGCAGCGTCTTCATCTATTTTTATCATTGAATTCGTAAATAACAACCAGAGCCACCTAGGACAGGCTAACTAATAACACGCTAGCCTTTTTACGAGAATAAAAGACCAGCCAGAAGTATCGGATTTGATTTGAGCATTCTTGGTCATGAATGAGGTCCTCCCATTACTAATACTATAGTTATAAACTACTATAAATTTAAACTTAGAAGGAATATTTTTCGTCTTTAAAAAACACGTTAGTATTTGAGATCTATACCAATAAATAAAATTGGAGTGTCTGTTTGTAATGTTAAAATAATAGGCTTTTTTCATGATCACACGGTTATTTGCACGACACCTATGCCTAAAATAGCAATTAAAAAATTTTTGTCTGTCTGTTTGTTCAGGGTAATCTTCAAAACGGCTGGACCGATTTCAAAAATTCTTTCACCAATGGGAAGCTATAATATCAGGGCGTAAACTAGGCTATATTTTATCCCGGTATTCCCACGGGAACGGGAACTACGCGGGTAAAACGACTATAACCTATAACCGAAGCGAAGCGAGGGCGGGTTGCTAGTTTCAAATATATTACAACAACCATGATCGTCATAGTATATTTTTTTGGACGTCGTCCGTCGTTCATCGTCGGAGACGACGAAATGTTGGCTCTTTTTCACCGTATTCCTTTGATTGTTTGACATCCATGACCAGACCGGAGCAAGATATTTATTCTACTTAGCTATTTTATGTCATAGAATTAAGTAGTTTTATTGCATAATTATGATAAGTGTTTAGTTTGAAATATCAACAGCGAGAAGTGTAACCAGATGTTTGATAAAGGCAGCAAACTAGACTCACCATTGCCTAAGTGTATTACCAATTTAATGGCATAACAATCTTACTTTCAATTTAATTAAACGACTCATTGAAATATAACATTGCATAAAATTTTGTTGTTTAAATCGCTGACTTGTAGGTTATTTGAAGTGGTTAATTAGCTTAACTGAAACCTGATTGCGTCGTAAAATAAACTTTTTAAAACTTGATCATCATCATCATCATCTTGCTCTTATCCCAATTACTTGGGGTCGACGCAATATGTCATCTGTTTTGACATATTGCAAAAAGTTTCGGCAATAACTTTTATGACCGGCCGCCTGCCTGACGTCAACCCTCCTTGGGAATGTAATCGTTGACCCAAATGGTACCAGATGGAGTTGGTCCGGGTCAATCTAGGGCTCTTAGTCGTCTTTTACGACACCCACGAGCAAATCAAGGGTTGGTAGTATTCGAAGCCGCTACCACACAGCAAGTTTTTAAAACTTGATACTAAATATATATTTTTAAACATAATAGTCAAGTAGAACATAGTTTCGTTAAAGGAGATTCTTAAGCCGTTTCAATATTTTTAATTTATCTTTCTTTAAAGTTTTTTATTGTGATGATGGCAGTTGGTTAAGTGAGGAGGAGAATTACTGATTACTTTTTATAGGGGGTCTCCCTCTTCCCGCCATATTGTTTGAGGGTAGTGATGGCTGCTATAGTAGTTAACTCGTGATCGGGTGCCGCTTGTGGGCTCTTGTCCAGCAAAAATCGTTTGAATTTATTAAGTATCTTGTGGTTCGAATGGCATCACATTGGAGCTAGGACTTACACCAAATGTTGTACACAATTTTATATTTAGTAAAAAAAAATTTAAATAATATACGAGCCCGCTGAGTTTCCTGCCGGATCTTCTTAGTGGCGGTCGCGTTCCTATCCGGTAGTAGTTTGTTGGATTAATTTGATTTAATTTTAGTTTATGCATAATAATCTATTTGAATTTGAAATTATTTAGCATAAAACTACTTTTTAAGACTATTTTAAATAAAACTATTTTTACGGATATGATCGCCATGGGCCTCAGTGGTCGCCACAAGAGAGCCTATAGACGGGCAGTCAGTGACCCTACACCGGTAGGTCGTACAGGGCCATCGACCGGACCACCCCCGCGTACAACTGTCAGCACGCTGGGCTCGACCATATTCAGCATGACCAATTAAGGGTGGACGCCGTGTCGACAAGCTGTGAAGTAAGTCGCTGGCAATCACCAATTCTGTCGAACACCAGGCCCAAGTACTTCATATGGGCTCGGATGCTGATTGACATCATGTGATGTTGACCTTTATACATATATATCATTTAATACAACAGCTTATATAATATAGTTATTACTAATATTTGCTGACCTTACCCTTAAGCTCAAGCACCGGATTCACCGTGTTAGCATTCGATTCCTAATTGTACCTACTCGTATCCCATTTAAATATGGTATCTTTATAAGTAATATTACAAATAACTTCACATGTTTGTAAAAATAACTGTGTTATCATAACATTTGTCATCATAATTTTAGCCATATATCTAATATCTTCTGGGTATAATTTTCTTAACTAATATACGTTCCACAGTTGGGCAGGGACCGTCTTCAGATGGGGGAAAATACCTTACTACACATGACCAGATGAATTGGCATAGGGTTTTATTTCGAGTATTCCTTCTCTGCTAACTGATTTGTCTATATCCGTTAAGGTCAGCAATCAGTGCTGGGTGTTCCTACAATTTTCTGTGGCCTTTTACACTATTGATTATTACCGTACTGCCAAATTTTAAAAAAACATTTGTTTTTCAACCCTCTAATATGCATATCAAATGAAAGGGTTTGAAGAGTAAAATTATTGAATTTAGGGAAATCACACTTAATTCAATATGGCCGAGGCTTCAAGATGTTGAATTACTTTCTTTTTCAATCTTTCTTAAATGACTATCAAATTAAAGGGCTTGTAGAGTAAAAAAAAATAAAATTAGTGATATCACACTAAATGCATAAGACCTCTGCTCCAAAATGGCGGATTACATTTTATTTTCAACTGCATGAAACGTCGGGCAATCGAAAATCAAATACAAACGCGATAAAATCCGTAAAGTAGTTTTATTTACAGTTTTTAACTACTTAAAAGCTATTCTTTTAATCATTTATACGTATATTTTATTTTTACAAATAAGTTTTGTTAAGATTGGTGCTTAATTCGAAGACAATAGATGAAGATTCTTCTTCATCTACAATCATTGGAGTTGCCTTTCACATCCTTTGTCACCCGAAATAGAAGTATTTCGTAAAATCCCTTATTTAAAAAAACAACTGTAGTGTCAGACCGAAATTACTTTTTACGGCCGAAATCGAAACTGAATTTCGGCTTCAGTCTCAGTTTCGACCGAAACCGAAACTTCTGTGTAAATCATAAGGTCAATAAATTCTTTTTGCTACTATTGACATAATCGTAATTTTGTACCAACTGATTGGCTTATTATGTCAACACAGATCGCCAAGTTACAGAAAGAAGATAAAAAAAAAACACAATAAATTTGTGGAAAGAAAAGTAAATATCACAATCAGCCAGTTTTTACCCTTTACTAATATAAACATAAAATGAAACTTAAAAAACTTAACTATAACAACAAAACAATTTCGATTTATAATAAACCTAGGTGATAAGGACACTCTTGTGTTTACACCTTGTTTCTAAAAAAATGCAAAGATAAAAAATGTTCTCGATAATTTTTGAACTACATCACATAAATAGTGAAATAAAATATACCTGTTTTGAAGTAATTACCTCAAACTGCGGCATTCGCGACTCGCGGACACAAACGAAAGAACTAAAATTGTGAAATGAGTATGAGCGCGGTAAATGACATTTCGTCTCTCACACCTCGTGCACCGAGCGTGTCCTAACTTTAGTTCTTAAAATTCAGTTTCGGTTTCGGCTCGATTATCAGCCGAAATCCATTTTTTGCCGAAACTAGGCCGAAACCGAAACCTAAATTTCGATCGGACACTAAACGACTGTCACAACTTTATGTTTTTAGTTTTAACTAGCAACCCGCCCTCGCTTCGCTTTGGTTTTAGTCATTTTACCCGCGTAGTTCCCGTTCCCGTGAGAATACCAGGATAAAATATAGCCTAGTTTACTCCCTGAAATTATAGCTTTCCATTGGTGAAAGAATTTTTTAAATCGGTCCAGCCATTTTGAAGATTACCCGGAACAAACAGACAGACAGACAGACAAAAATTTTTAATCTGTATTTTAGGCATAGGTGTCGTGCAAATAACCGTGTGAGCATGAAAAAAGCCTATTATTTTGACATTACAAACAGACACTCCAATTTTATTTATTGGTATAGATAGATTTGTTACTGCGCTTCGTTCGGTGAGCGAGAGATCCGGAAGCCCAACTTTCTGAGGGTGTTTGCGTGTGGAGGGTTTTGGTGGTGCCCTTGGTATCACCGAGCCTCAATGCACGCATTCACACTCCCTTCACTTTCTTCGCGGTAGGCAGCGGCCTTGTAAAGGTCCATGAGCGGCAGCAACACTTACCATCGGTTACTGTTTGCTCGTTTGCCACCGTTTGCAATAAAAAAAAAAAAAAGAATTATAGATAGATATGTACGAGGGGTGATCCAAAAGTAATGATAATCAGTTATTTCTAGTGCACACAAAAATACAAAAAAATTTCAGTCACTTGCTCAGTTACCCACTAGTTCAGGAAAAAAAAATCATATAAATAGGCCACAATTCCCGGGAGCTACATTCATTTGAATACGGACTGTCAAGGAGTGAACATCAAAATGGAAAAACACGAAATCAGAGCTGTCATTAAATACCTCTGCTTGAAAAAAATGTCTACCAAAGACATACACAGCGACTTGGTGGAAACATTAGGGGACTCTTCTCCTCCATATTCCACAGTTGCACGCTGGGCTAAGGAGTTTAAGCTGGGAAGAACATCGACGGAAGACGAACACCGCGAAGGACGCCCATCGACGTCCCTCACTGAAGAAAATGTGAAAAAAGTTGAAGAAGTTGTATTGGAAGATCGAAGAGTGACTATCAGGCATGTAGCTGAGGTCACAGGGATCTCATATGGCAGCATTCAAAGAATCCTTGCGAACGAATTGCATATGAGAAAGGTCTCCGCGCGTTGGGTACCGAAAATGTTAAACGACGAGCAAAAGAAGAAACGAGTCGACATGTCAAGAGCAAATCTCGAAAAGTTCCAGGCAGACAAGGACAATTTTTTGTCACGTTTTGTGACCATGGACGAGACCTGGATCCACCATTTTGATCCTGAAACAAAACAACAATCGATGACATGGAAACGATCCGATGAACCGACGCCGAAGAAATTCAAAGTGTCAAGCTCAGCAGGGAAGGTTATGGCGTCTGTTTTTTGGGACGCTGAAGGAATAATCATGGTGGACTACTTGGAAAAGGGGGCCACTATTACAGGCTCCTACTATGCAGAACAAATAAGAAGATTGCGGGAGGCTATTAAGGAGAAAAGGCGAGGCAAACTGCGGGCTGGAGTGTTGTTCCATCAAGACAACGCACCTGTTCACAAAGCTGCAATTGCCATGGCTGGCATTCAGGAAGCGGGCTTTGAGTTGGTGGAACACCCCCCCTATTCACCAGATCTAGCCCCCAGTGACTTCTATCTCTTTCCACGACTCAAGGAACACCTCCGAGGCAAGAAATTTGATGATGATAGCGACGTGATGGCCGCGGTTGAGGACTTTTTTGAGAGTCAAGATAAAGATTTTTTTTGTAAGGGAATTTTAGGTTTAGAAAAGAGATGGACTAAATGTATAGACTTGCTAGGAGACTATGTTGAGAAATAAATATATTTTTTTATTTTATTCATTGTGTTTATTATTGATTATCATTACTTTTGGATCACCCCTCGTACATGTAAAATTATTAGGTATCTAATCTAATGTACACGTGTTAAAAGTCACGGATAACTAATAGTCGGTTGAGGGACAAAGCGTTTGTAGTAAAATTAGCATTCATTTACACTATGAAATTCATTCGATACAGGTGTTGAATTACTAGTCGATACAAACCGGTTATGTTTGAGTCAGCTGCGTATAAGCGATTGTAAAACGTGCTTGTATTAATTTCATAGTTCCGTCTAGCCCTATTAATGGCTTTTGGATTGAAGTGTATCGATTTTCAAATGATTTACTGGTAAATACGGAAATATCAAGTTGCAATTAACTAATCTAAGGCTGTAAGTGAAAATCAACGCTTTAATTTTATAAAGCACTAGCAACCCGCCCCCGCTTCGCTTCGGTTATAGGTTATAGTCGTTTTACCCACGTAGTTCCCGTTCCCGTGGGAATACCGGGATAAAATATAGCCTAGTTTACGCCCTGATATTATAGCTTTCCATTGGTGAAAGAATTTTTGAAATCGGTCCAGCCGTTTTGAAGATTACCCGGAACAAACAGACAGACAGACAGACAAAAATTTTTTAATTGCTATTTTAGGCATAGGTGTCGTGCAAATAACCGTGTGAGCATGAAAAAAGCCTATTATTTTGACGTTACAAACAGACACTCCAATTTTATTTATTGGTATAGTTTTGTATACTTTAAGTATATGTAACAATAGCATCAATAAATCTCATTTTATTTCGTTCTTCTTTCTTTCAATTCTTTGAGACGGACACGTTTAAGCAGACATTCCGCAGAAACATGGAAATTTTGTTCTGGTTGCCACGAATTCCAGTCGAAAATATTCTGGGGTTTTTCTTTTTTTTGTGGGTGGGCTGCGGTCGACGCGCCTCCGCACCTCTCCGTCCGGGGCGACAGAGGGGCTTAAGCACGCAACTCCCGCAACCCACCCGAAAACCACGTCGCCTTCGTCGTTGGGCCGACCACCGGAACAGAGTTAACTTGTCGTCAGTGGTCGGCCCGACGGAATACCCGGGGATAGGGAATACGGGGACGGAATACGGGGAGGAGGTCGGTCTTTCCTCAGGCGGTCGGCCTCTCGGCGGGTGACGGACTAATCCCCGGTCACGTCACCCGCGGCCTCGGCTAGGGCGGCATGAGGTGCAAGTAGTTGCGCCTGCGCCGCCCCATTCGCCGGCGGCGGATCTCCTCACGAGGCTGCGCTCCTCGCGCAGGCGATCCGCTGCCTTCTTCTGCGAGATCACTGTCTCGCAGAAGGCTGCGACCGCGTCCCAATTCCCGACGCTGTCGACCATCGCCCTAGCGATGGCCGGCAGCGTCAGGTCGGCACCGATGAAAATATTCTGGGGTTCCGAAAACAGTATTAAAAAAAAACTTAGAAATTGCGAACTAATTACGGTTTTATTTTTTGAAAATTCTTTTACAAATAAATATCTAAATATTTTAGTAATGATTTCTGATGTTTACGCGAGTATTACACATTATAAATATTTTTTTACGCATTTTATTGCATGCATATGTACATATTTGATTCTCAATTGCCCGTCGCCGTCGTTTAGAACACTTCCAGCATTCATGGTCACTGGCGGACTAAGATTTATGACACCTCCAACAAGTTTATATCCTACTAAAGAATTAGTTATGAAAAGTATGAAATAGATTTAGTGACCATAAACGCTGAAGTATTCGAAAGGTCGGGCAATCAATAACTAAATATAAACGCTATAAAATCCGTAAAATAGTTTTATTTATACATTTTAAATATTTTATCCTTACTAATATTGTAAATGCGAAAGTAAGTTTGTTTGTTTGTTTGTTACGCTTTCACGCTTAAACCACGGAACCGATTTCAAAAATTCTTTCACCAATGGAAATGTATAATATCAGGGAGTAACATAGGCTATATTTTATCCCACGTGGTAATAACCACGGGAACGGGAACTATGTGGGTAAAGCAAATGAAAGGCGGGTTGCTAGTTATTTATAATTTGCAACAAATCATAAATATAGAAAGAAAATGTTCAAGGATCACCATTGGATTTAATGTACTTGTCTTATCTTAATAACTTCCACGTAAAGGCGTAATTTGTTTGTTGTTGTTCTTTGTCGTTACGACTTTCTAGTTCTACGTTTGTAATGTGTTTATCAAATGTAATTAGTTATGTTCAAGCATTGGTACTGATTATTGTTTATTAATAATAGCAACATATAATATAGTTTATAATTAGTTCATTATTATGTTAATTACTAGTAACCTAGTATTTCTCTTCGTGTTTTAATAACTTTGGCAAGCATTACAATTACCTAATTTAAATAAATAAATGAAAGAGTATTTAATCTACTCCTCCACCGGTAGGCATCGGTAGCGAATTGTATTTTTATTCCGTTACCACAAAAATAAGTCAGTGTATTAATAATGAACAGAATAAAATGGGTATGTAGTTAAATTTTTTTTTAGTTGTTAGCCGTAGATGGTGAAGACCACTCTACCCAGACAATTGGGTGAGAAGAGCTGAGAGCTCTTTACCCAGATTTTGTTCTGTTTTTTTAATTTTTGCGTGATTTGGTTGTTAGCCGCAGATGGCTGTGACAACTTTACCCGGACTAGTGGATGAGCGCTAAGGGCTCTCAACCCGAATAGTTCAAACAACTTTAAAATCTACGTTTTTGTACAATACAGAACTAAAAAGTGCGATGCAGAAAATAAGGATAGCGACATCTATCGAGTCGTAGCTAAATCTCAGACACGGATATAAAAAAATCGCTAATTCTGTAAGGATAATGCGAAAACCTTTTTAAATGATTGCATCGATTCTTGATCATCATCATCATTACAGCTCATATATGTCCCACTATTGGGCTCTAGTCTCCACAATAAGAGCGAAATTGACCTGCTATACCACTCTGGTCAGACGTGATATAGGGTTCTATATCGAGTTTTCCTTCATCTTCTAAAATCATCCGACTTTTAGAAGGGGATAAAAATCACGTTCAAAGATACCGTTACAGATTAAGTTAAAGCGTGTTAAAAACATCGGTTACCAATTTATCACACAAAGAGGCTTATCAAAATTCAATTCCGCAACAAAAGTCCCTTCTGTCGTTATGACGACACATCCGTAGGTATATGATAATATTGTCACACAAAAGACGATTCTTCGAATAAGATAAGTGTGCATTGAACACGACGGATGCTGCAGATCAGATCTCTAACCTAAACTCGAGTTAGTGGTAATATACTTAATAGTAAGACGTACGCTTCCGTGAAATTTATACGTCATTCAACGGACAAGATACAACTGAGTAATTTGAATGTAATTAAATTTTATGTAATGAAATGAAAAATTTAATTCAAAGATATCGTCATCATTATTATCATTTCAGCTCAATTTACCTTCCACTGTTTGGCTCGAGCCTCCTCAGTAATAAGAAAGAAATTGACCTAATGTACCACGCTGATAAAACGTGTTGCTAAAGGGTTTTTAAAATTTTCCTTTTCTTGCATAGATGTTATATGCATATTTGACCTCTTGTCGTCGTTTACGACCCTCACGGGCAAGAAAGGGGGTGGGGATTTGTATTCGTACTCCGTCATCATACGGAAGATGATGGTGCATTGAGATGCAAAAAATGTAGTAAGTGAGATTTAAAAATTACGTTTGGTGTCTTTTTTTGCGGTGGGCTCCGTCCGGGGCGACAGAGGGGCGCCGCGCGGTCCCATAACTCACCCGTAGCACATCACCTACGTCGTTGGGCCGACCACCGATGCCGAGTTCCTTGTCGACAGTGGTCGGCCCGACGGAATACCCTGAGGAGGTACGCTCTCCTAAGATGATATGTCTAAGAAAGTTGAAGAGAAAGAAAGAAATCCGTTGGTATTCCTAGTAGCCGGGTCTCTGATACCGAAGTCAGACGCTATGGCTAGGATGCCATAAAAATTAAACATCTCCATTTCATAGACGAGTACGACAGTATTGTTGGTTGTATCTTACGACGATTTATAAGAGACAAATAAAAAAGATTCTTACTAAATTTTGGTAATTAATTCATTCAATGGATAACATATCAATTTTGATGAAAATAGAGGCAATTCTCTGTTCCTACTTGTCCGTTTATTGCATGTTACAAACATGTCTCTTTTAATATAAAGCTTTATACTAACGGCGGTCAGCAACAGACGGACCGGGCAAGGTCGAACCTCAGACCGCTAGATATTGTAATTCTTCGAATTTGCTGTTCTTCTCGAGAATCAATCTATAAAAAACTAGCTCAGGACCGTCGGTGCAGTTTCTTACTTAAATTTTAGGTTTGCCTTGTATAATTCAGAATTTTATTTGAAACCATACAATAAATAGATAGCACTTATTATAAATAAAACTAATTTAAGGATTTTATCGCGTTTGTTATTGATTTATGATTGCTCGACGTTTTACACTTTAGCAGGCAGCAGCGTTCATGTTCACGGATCTCAGAGATCTCTACATATAATAACGAGAATTTGTTGTTGGACATCTTAAGAGGACGACAATATCACACTCGCTCAACAAAGAGGCTACACGGCCCGCGAGGCCTTAACAAATAAATATCCGCGATTCCGCCCTCGCCGTCGAGGTGCGAAACCGCGCCGCGCAAAAGTCACTACTAAAAACGTGGGCACGCCCACTTTGCCTCCAGCGACGCCCCAAGCCGAGGTCCGTTCCCCACAGGGGGAGCCCTTGGGCGATGTCGCTTAGCATACTTTTCTCCGGGCTGAGAACCCTCAGCGCTCACCCATAGTCCGCGTCAAGCTGTCAAGGCCATCTGCGGCCAACAGCTGTACACACACAAAAAAAAAAAAATGAAAAAAATATTGGACATCTTAGTCCGCTCGTGACCGTGAACGCTGTAAAGTGTTTGAAACGTCGGGCAATCAAAAATCAAATACAAACGCGATAAAATCCATAAAAAATAGTTTTATTTATATTAATTGATACACGCGTAAACATCAGAAATCATTAGTTGGTTTCTTTGGACCTCGTTAAAATTTTGCCTACAGTATCCGATCTCCATCTAAAACTGACCGAAACCTGCTTTATACCATAGTGCTCCCGCATTTATTGTTTTAAAAAGAATATCCACTTATTTTTTTAATATGTTAACGGTCAAGACGCTGTGAGTCAGGCAGACTGCTCACATCCTGCATTCCCTTGGACTGTTGTCGATCATCATTTCAGCCCTTTAGGCATCAATTTAAAGCTTGCAAAGAACGTTTCAATATTACTGATTATCATAAATGTTAGTAGGCGGCATGTGTAATATGATCGTACGTCTCGTTTTAAATGGGATAATTCTGATATCCTCAACGCTGTTACCAAAATGTCCCGTTTTTGCAAACGCAAATAAACCAAAAGTTTTTCTAGTTCCTTTGTTTTTTTCTTAGCTTAATTAAAAAGTTCAAATGTTTGCCTATTTTTAATTCTTTTTGTACGTTGTACGTATTTCAAACATTTTTCATGTGTCTTTGTTTTTTTGAGCTTTTAAGTTTATATTATGTGTAATAACAATAATAGTGATGTTATGCAAGCGTTCCGTTTTCACGTAAAAAAAAATATGGTCACTTTAGTGTGTTAAGTTGGGTTAAACGAAAATTGCATATGTATTTTTTTTAAGATAACAATCATCTCAACCTGCATAAGTCCCACTGTTGGGCTCGGGCCTGTTATACAATAGGAGACTCTTACAAATTGACTCCCCACGCCAGTCAAACGTGTTGACATAGGGTTCTATGTCGAGTTTTACTTCTCTTGCATAGATTTTATCCGCATATTATATCCCGTAATCGTCTTTTACGACAGTAACGGGCAAGAGAGAGGGGGGGGGGGGGGTGTTTTCTTTACCATACGGAAAAAGATAACACTCAACGATAGATAGGCAAATATCCATCGGTATGTCGTGGGGGAGTTTACAAATAAACATTTTAAGGGATACAGATACTAAAAATAGATATTTGTGACTGGTATAAGCAATTATCCTGTAATCGAACTAGGGTTGCCATTTCTTTTTCACAAAAAAGAAGTATAAAATGATTTGGATGGAAAAAAATAAACTATTTCGAAAAAAACAAGTATTTTTCCAATTTTATGTTTTTATTGCCTTAAGAATGCATTTTTGTGTGCTTGTAGCACATATAAAGTCTGATTTACATCACATCTGACATCTAAAATTTCGTTTAGTAATTATAAATCGTTTCCATCGTCCGTTTTCATTTATGTGTACCGTTAAATAGTTCAGTATTCATAATCATTGTTTCGTTCTATGCATCACAGTAAAGCTCGGTAAATAAAGTATTTTCACATACTTTATTGGTATGCAAACGTATAATGAGCAAAACTAAAATAGGATACTTTATTATAAAGTATGGTTGGCAACCCTAAATCGAACCCAAGTCACACGGCACGGCAGGTTCTCGCTTAGCCCAATCGGTTAGCTGTGTAGTCAACTGCGCTATTGTTCGTTAACAGATGGACAAAATCAGCATAGCTTACTAAGTATTAAGTAATTAATGATGATGAGGTAAAAAAAGAAAGTCTACTTAGTCTTGCCGTGTGGCAATGTAGTAAGAATATAAATTACCACTCCCCTCGCACGCCGGTATCGTAAACGAGGACTAAAGGATATAATATGTATAAACAAACATCTATGCAAGATAAGACAAACTAGAAATAAAACTCAATATCGGCACGAATGAACAGCTTGGTATAGTAGGTCAATTTTCATTCTCATTGTGGATGAGGTTCGAGGGAGGACGGAGTCATCATCATCATCTCAGCCCATACACGTCCAACTGTTGAGCTCGGGCCTCCTCCACCGTGGGAGGCAAATTGATCTACTATACCACGCTGGTCAGACGTGTGGGTATAGTTTTGTTTCGAGTTTTCCTTCTCTTGCATAGCTATTATATCCATTAGTCGTCTTTTACGACATCCTCGGGCAAAAGAGGGAGTGGTGAATTGTATTCTTACTCTGTCACCACACGGAAAACTTCGTATATTACAAACGTCTAATAAATGGTTACAAATTATATCCAGAATTAGAACAACAATTTGTGGATCGCACATGTCATTGTTATGCATAAAAATAGAATCTTAACAACTAGAATATACGTGCATTCAAGTAAGGTGGTAATAAGGATAAAGATTTCTTATCAAGTACCCAAATTTTGTTATCAAACAGGTACCCCGATTCCCGTGGGAAATGCGTGTGCAATGTTTACCAAACTTAGATAACATTTGTAAGGGAAACCACTGTTAAAACAACTGGTGAATGTTATGATTTAGAATGGTGTTTGATACTAAAATGTTTTGCTTTAACTTGCATTTCGTATACATGATATTTGCTGGCTTATTTGCTTCATGTCTCCCGCTTTGCATAGCAGGGAAGTGGAAGTAACACTTTTAAATTTTATTCATTATTTTAGTAATAATATCTGATGTTTACGCGAGCACTACACATTGTAAATAAAATTACTTTTACGGATTATATCGCGTTTGTATTTGATTTATGATTGCCCGACGTTTCGAACACTTTGCAGCATTCATGGTCACGGGCGGACTAAGGTGTCTCACGTCCAACAAGTAATCGTTATTACAGTAGTACAACAACTTGTTGGACGTGAGACACCTTAGTCCGCCCGTGACCATGAATGCTGCAAAGTGTTCGAAACGTCGGGCAATCATAAATCAAATACAAACGCGATATAATCCGTAAAAGTAGTTTTATTTACATTATTTTAGTGTTTTACAGTGCTATGATTAGAAAATTACCCGAAACAGACAAAAAAATTTAAAGAGATTTTTAGACCTGTCGGCGGTCATAGGAATAGACCTGTCGCTGTCGAACATCATCAGAGATGCTCGACAGCGACAGGTGCTGGACGTCGATGGCCTCTTTCTGCGAGGAAGTCATCACAAGGAAGGAGGCCGTGGAGCGGGAACGCGAAGCACTTGCGTCCGCTGACTCGCTCCGCCGGTGGCGAGTAGGGAGGAGGAGGCGCCGATATGCGCATCTCCTCCCACCGCTTTGATTGACGACAGGACGTGGCTAGACAGACTTGCGTAGGGGTGTCGGGGATCGAATGTCAAAAGACGACCTTTCCGACACCTTGTAAAAGCGCGGAAGGGACCGCTGTGATTTTAATGGGTATTCCGGAAGCATAGGCAACCGGCGAGTCCCACACTCCCCCTCGTCTGTCACCGGCGGGGGATAGTGCGTAAATTGCATTTCCACAGCGGAAAAAAAAGCCATATGTATGGTGTAAATCTTTTCGTGTGGTGACGGAATAAGAATATAATTAACCATCTCTCTCTTGCCCGTGGGTGTTGTAAAAGACGATTAAGGGATTAAATATGCACATAACATTTATGCAAAAGAAGAAAAACTTGAAATGATACCCTATACCAACCCGTCTGCGCGGGTGATAGGACCGGGGAATTGTCCGTCACCCGCAGAGAGGCTGACCGCGCGACGGCGACCGACGTCCCAGTACGTCGAGAGGTGAGAGGTTACCCGAAAGGGTATTCCGTCGGGCCGACCACTGATGACAAGTCACATCTGCTCCGGTGGTCGGCCCAACAACGAGGTGACGTGGGTACGGGTGGGTTATGGGCCCGCGCGCCGTCCTTTCATCGCCCCGGACGGACTGGACCGCGCGTGCGCTTACCATAGCCCACCCATAAAAAAAAAAAAAATACCAACCCGTCTGACCAGCGTGGTACAGTAAGTCAATTTCCTTCTATAGCCATATAAGTGTCCACACACAAGTTTTCACATCAAGCTGGTAAAACCATAAAATGATTTTAATCATTTGGATATAAATCAATTCAATGATTCGTTACCAGCTCTCGTGCTCGTGAGGTCATCGTCCGTTACAATGGAGTTGGCCGACGATATCCAGTACCTTAACATCGTATTATTATTCTTAGCGCAGGCAAGCATATTACTAACTACGGCTACGAGCTGTGATAAAAATAATAACCGCGTAAAATCTATACCAATAAATAAAATTGGAGTGTCTGTTTGTAATGTCAAAATAATAGGCTTTTTTCATGCTCACACGGTTATTTGCACGACACCTATGCCTAAAATAGCAATTAATAAATTTTTGTCTGTCTGTCTGTTTGTTCCGGGTAATCTTCAAAACGGCTGGACCGATTTCAAAAATTCTTTCACCAATGGAAAGCTATAATATCAGGGCGTAAACCAGTCTATATTTTATCCCGGTATTCCTACGGGAACGGGAACTACGCGGGTAAAACGACTATAACCTATAACCGAAGCGAAACGAGGGCGGGTTGCTAGTCTATATCAATAAATAAAATTGGAGTGTCCGTTTGTAATGTCAAAATAATAGGCTTTTTTCATGCTCACACGGTTATTTGCACGACACCTATGCCTAAAATAGCAATTAAAAAAATGTTTGTCTGTCTGTCTATTTGTTCCGGGTAATCTTCAAAACGGCTGGACCGATTTCACAAATTCTTTCACCAATGGAAAGCTATAATATCAGGGCGTAAACTAGGCTATATTTTATCCCGGTATTCCCACGGGAACGGGAACTACGCGGGTAAAACGACTATAACCTATAACCGAAGCGAGGGCGGGTTGCTAGTAATAAATAAAATTGAAACTATTGAATAACCACACACAAACTAAAATAATAAAAAGTATTACGTTTTCTTCAACAGTATCAATTGTCATTTAACGATTATACTGGCACGCGGGAAGCACTTAATCGAGTAATCATACGCCATTATATCATTTTGGAAAAGAGCTGATACTCTTACACTGCTGGACCGATATTAACCAAACATAGCTAAGAACCACCGCAAGGAAGCTGCCTTTATCTGCGCCTAATGCCGCCCTAGCAGAGGCCGCGGGTGATCGGACCGGGAAATTGTCCGTCACCCGCAGTGTGGCTAACCGCGCGACGGCGACCGACGTCCCAGAACGTCGAGAGGTCGGCCCAACAACGAGGTGACGTGGGTACGGGTGGGTTATGGGCCCGCGCGCCATCCTTTCATCGCCCCGGACGGCCAGGACCGCGCGTGCGCGTACCATAGCTCACCCATAAAAAAAAAAAGGAAGCTGCCTTTCAAATGAAAGAAACTGCATCGAAATCACACATACAAACATCGGCGTCAAACTTATAAGACCTCTATTTTTGCGTGGGGAGTTAAAAATAGGTGACAGCGAATGACGGTCTCCTGTATCACAAACATATAAACACTGCAATATACCAAGATACTGTGCAATACAATGGGTACTTCATCACTATCAATGTCATGTCAGCTCATATATGTCCCACTGCTGGGCTCGAGCCGCTTCCACAATAGGAGGACTTAACCTACTAGACCACATAGGTCAGACGGATTTGTATAGGATTTTATTGCGAGTATTCTTTCCCTGGGAATTGATCCATCCATCCATCAGCTTGTGCACGTCCACTGTTGGACATAGATCTCCCCACCAGAATGCCACTCAGAACGGTCCTTCCTGCGCCACCTGCATCCAACGTTTCCCTGCATCTTTCGAATTATCGTCAGTCCACTTACTAGGGGGCCGTCCTACCCCACGTCGTGCGATTCGTGGTCGCCACTCGCCACTCGAGAATCTTTCCTCCTCAATGGTTATGAGTTCGACGAGTGATGTAGTCTGTCCATCTTGCATTGATATTATATGCATATTATATCCCTCAGTCGCCTTATACAACACCTTTTTTTTTTTTTGGGGGCGCACCACTCCGTCCGTGGCGACAGAGGGGCATAAGCACGCAACTCCCGCAACCCACCCACGATGCACGTCGCCTTCGTCGTTGGGCCGACCACCGGAGCAGGGTTAGTTGACATTAGTGGTCGGCCCGACGGAATACCCCCTATTGGGGTACCCTCCCATCGACCGACGCCCCACCCTCGGGGAGGACGTTGGTCTTTCCTCACGCGGTCGGCCTCTCGGCGGGTGACGTACTAATTCCCCGGTCACGTCACCCGCCTTATACAACACCTACGGGTAAAAATGGGTGGTGAATTGTATTCTTACTCCGTCACCACACTACACTTTGTGCGAAACACAAATTGTTGTTCTGAGTCTGGATATAATTTGTGTCCGTTAATTATATGTTTGTAAAGTCCAACACAACACAAGGATCATTTTCTAAGAGCAGTCTTTAAAAAAGAAAAGAAAAAAGACTTACATTATTCCAGACCTGCCTGCCAGTTTACACATCAAAAACCCTTCCTTTTTGGAATTAAGCAACGAAACCAGAATACGAGGCGTTGGCGAAAATGATTTGGCAGCGTAATAAATTAATTCAACGACCTTATTTATTTATCCTGTGAACTTTCCACTGTACAGCACGAAATGTTGTAATAGCATGCATAAACATGCGTTTGTAAACGTGAAGTGTCGAGGTACAGTATCATATAGGTACAGTGACCATGTTTTGGACACAATAAATAAAGCTATTTTTTCATATACATCCAACTGTTGGGCTCGAGTAACCTCCAAAATGGCAGGGAAATTGACCTACTACGTCAGACGTGTTGCTATGGGGTTTATTTATATACATATTTAATCCCTTAGTCGTCTTTTACGACATCCACGGGAAAGATAAGGGGTGGTGAATTGTAGTCTTACTCCGTCACCACAGGGAAAAATAGACAAATAGTTCTATCATATTGTGACGCTTTATTTCTCTTTGTTTTTCGAATAAAGTACAATAAAATAAATTTTTTGACCAAAGCGTAGCGCATATTCCTCCGTGTGTGGTGAAGGAGTAAGAATACCGAAGCTCCCTTTCTTGCCCGTAGATGTCGTAAAAGACAATTAAGGGAACTGGAAATAAAACCCTAAAAATGATAAAGCCAATAAAGCCCTTCTATTGTGATGAGACTCAAGCCCAGCAGTGGGACATGTATGAGCTGAGACGTAGCACCTATTATGTGGGTTCCTTTGGCATTTCGTGTTTTTTTTTTTGACTGGGTATGGTCTGGTCCACGGTGTACGTTCCGTCCGGGGTAAGGAAAGGGCGGCGTGTGACCCCATAACCCACGTCTTATATTTTCTTAATTGTTTATGTAATATTATGTTGACATTAACAGATAATGTTATTACCAAATGGTTTGTGTTGACTTACACTATTGCATTAGGGAAACCTGTAATAATAGCTGTAATTGGTAATTTAACAAATAAATAAATATTTTCCTTCGCCATTGGACCAACTACTGGTGCTGAAATTTTGACGTCCGTGGTCAGCCGGTGAGTAGGATTTCTTTGCAATGAAGGGCAAACGAAAAATAAATAAATTATATCTCACTTTGATTCTAAAACACGGTAACCCTATTGACGTAACCGAATAATGATGACCATTAGTCTTAACTTTAGCGTTACGAATCAACTCATTTTTTTTTGTTTCGTCATAAAATATAATAAATATTAAACAACTAACAATGTTTGTCAACTAATAATGTTTGAGAAAAATATTGTAGTTATTGTATTTTTAACTAAAATCACGTATTTCTGGCTGATTTTGACATGACCCAATAGATGCCGCTATCCCAATTTTCTGCATTGCACTTTTTACCACAGATATCTAAAGAAGCAGATTTTTTACTTTTTTTAAACTACCTACATATTTTGTTTTAAATAAACTCTTGCTGTTGTTGTTAAAATTTATTTATGACCATGGATACAAAGTCCGTCAGTAAGACAAGTCCTTACCTGTGCTGTGGTCCTTACCATGATTTGGTGTTGACAACCAAATCATAATTTCATTGGGAATTTTGAATGGATACGATGCAGGTATTTCACCATTATATTCACTACATTTCAGAACTTTCTCTGCATTATATTGCATAAAATACCAGCAAAATTATACGACCTTCACCGAGATGCTTATTTGATGAAACTTATTTTTTAAGTAATTTAATATGTCAATAAATATATTGCATATGCGTTGCCTAACAAATTTTAGTCCAGAGTATGATTAATTAATAATTAAAAAAAAAATTTTTTGTTCATTGCACCGGTTAGATTGCCTATTCTTTTCCGGTCACAACTCTCGGGTAGCCAAGTATAAACAGATAAATCGATACTAGCATTCTGCACCGGTCTGATCGACGTTTGCATATTCTATGCTTCATACTTTCGATTGGTATAGAATTTGTCAAATAATCAAACCGGTGCAATGTACATAAAAAAATATATATATTAATGAATCATACTCTGGACTAAAATTTGTTAGGTAACCCATATGCAATATATTTATTGATACACTCATTTGCAAAAAAAACGGGCACCTAAGCAATGAACCATTTCAAATGTTAATATTTCTTTGTTTGATAATTATAGGTAGTTTTATCCACACAATTTGCTAAATTAATAAGAAAATAATCGTTTTCATCAGTATTTCATAAAATTTAGATACAATTTATGGTAAATAATGCTAAACCTCGCTAGTAGTGTATATTCGCTAGTAGTGCATATGCTCATGAAGTAAAAATAAAAAAGTTTTTTTGTTTGTTTTTCTTTAATAAAGTAAAAGCAGATAAATGTTTAGTATCGAGTGTGACCCCCTCTAGCTAAAATCACAGCTTGAATTCGTCTGGGCATGCTAGCGAGTATATCCCGGATACTTGCTTGCGGAATACGTTCCCACTCCGCAGTAATCACATTCTTCAGCTCTCTGATGGTCTGCGGAGCCGGGTGTACTGATCTCACACGCCGTTTCAGAACGTCCCAGACATGCTCTATGGGATTGAGGTCGGGACTTCGAGCTGGCCAATCCAAACGACGAATGCCGACCTCTTGCACATACGCATTAACATCGCGGGATCGGTGGGCGCGAGCATTGTCGTCCATAAAAATCGAGTCTTCACCTAGAGCGGCCAATGCGGGTTGTGCATGAGAAATTAGAACTTCCGTTATGTATCGATGCCCAGTCAGTGAGCCGTTTTCAATGAAGACTAACTCTGTATGATCCATTGAAGTTATTCCTGCCCAAAACATAACAGAGCCCCCACCATAAGGTGTGATTTCTTCGAAACATGCCTCTGCAAAGCGTTCTCCTTGTCTTCTTAGCACTCGCCGACGTCGATCTTCACCGAACAGAGATATCCTGGCTTCATCAGAGAACAAAACCCTATTCCAATCGTCTTGAGTCCATGATTCACAATTTCTAGCGAACCTAAGCCTGTGAACTCTGTGCTCACGGAGTAATTTGGGGCCGCGGGCCGGACGGTGACTGCGTATATTGGCAGCGAGAAGCCTCCTCCTGACCGTCCATAGACTAATATGCACATTTCTTACTTCTTGGAGGTTGTTCTTAAGATCCACATACGAAGATTTGCGATTTCTCAATGCGCGACTCACAAGAAAACGATCATCCCGTGGTTGGGTACATGGTTTTCTTCCAGAACCAGGCCTTCTCTCGACGGAACCAGTCTCCTGATATCGCTGCCAGGTCCTTTGGACTGTCGAGCGACTAACATTTAGCCTCCTAGCCACGAAACATTGGCTGCAACCCTCTTCAAGCAGCGCGATAATTTTGGTAGCTTTTACCACTTTATCTACCATTTTTGATACAGCCAAACAGCATTAAATAAAGCTTTGACAGTCAAGGATATGAAATTAATCGATAAAAATTGAATAAAAGTTATGAAAGTCGATGTTAACTTCTGGAACTTCGCGCCAAAAATGTAGGATAAAAAGGGGTTTTCTGTAAAAATGAACATCAAATGAAAAATTGAATTTAGAACGTACTTTTTTAAATACCACAGCATTTTTAAAACCGGCCAGTAACGTGTACAAACGATTGAAACCTTTTTGGTATTGTATCTTTTTAAATATGAATGAAAATCAAAACCGCCCGTTTTTTTTGCAAATGAGTTTATATTAAATTACATAAAAAATAAGTTTCATAAAATAAGCATCTCGGTGAAAGTCGTTGTATAGCGGGATTTTAGACCATAAACTAAAAAAAAAAACACCGACAATTATTTGTGAATGATAGATAATAGTCCTTCGTAGGGATAGAGGGGGATTGATTAGGGAACATACCCATACACTTTTTAAAGAACCGCTCTCCCTCTAAACGGGTTACATAATACACGTCTCCTTCACTTCGTTTAGTAGTACGTTCTCTAATGAATTCATACGTAATTAAGTGTTAATGCGAAAAAAAATCATCTTATTCTGCGTGTTAGTTCTACTAGTAATTGCAATTGCAACTTATTGCTATAAGTATAAAGAAGCAATGTTATTTGTACGTATTTTTATATTTGAAGGTTATATATTATATTCGTGTCAAGATTACTTTGAGTACTGGACTTTTCCCTAATAGTAAAGGTCGCCATTACTAATGATTCATGGGTACTGCTATGGTTAAAGGCGTATTTATATTTTGAAATCATTCCTACCCATATGCCTATTGATGTCGGTCTTTTGTACGGAGGTCTCTCTTACAAATGTAGGAGTAGGAAATTATAGCCACGCTTTATATTATCTTGTGGTTCGAAGGGCTGCTGCTGTAGGAGCTAGTTCTTACAAAACATGATGTACTCAATTTTATATCTAGTAAGAAGAAAAAAAATAATTAAAAATAATAGACAAGCCAGCTGAGTTTCTTGCCGGATCGTCTCGGTAGCGATCGCGTTCCGATCCAGTGGTAGTTTATTTTTTTGGATTATTTAATTTAATTTTGTAAACTTGACAATATGTAAGTGCCCTTTCAGGGTTTATGAATAATAAATGATTCGAATTTGAATTTGACAGACAATTAGAGATCTTTATATCATAAAATAAAATAAAAGAGCCTGGTTTCTTTATTAAAAAAGTTTCTGTAATTTTTAAACTAATAAAATATTGAATTAATTTAATTTTGGAGTACTAAGGACCAGCAGAAATTATAAATAGGTATAATAGGTTGAGCCTTGACCTACTAAGTGTTGGAGATTAGCATCCACAAGTAGACATAATACCATAATATTATTTGTGTATAATATTACTAGCAAACTCCCGCGGTTTTACCCGTGTAGGTCCCGTTACTGTGGCTATATCGGAATAAATAGCCTAAAGTACTCTTTATAGACAGTTGCCTGGTACCATAGGGAGTGATGAATTGTATTTTACCTTTCTCTCCGTTACCTTTTCCTATCCTTTATCCTCTATCCTTTATCTCATTCTCTCGCCAGCTGAATATTATACATTTACGTTTTTATGTCTCTATGGACTCGCTTTTTCATTACATCGAGTTTGAAATTACAACGATTCTAAAGAAGTTTCACTTCAAAAAGGTAAATCGAATTATAGGTTAATATAAGCAACTGAATATGACCTTATCAATTGATCAGTTAAAATTAAATCTGTGTAATAATAATAGTCGTTGTAAACGAGTATGACCTTTACTGGTCGAGTGCTGATCGGTTCGTAGTCAGCGCGTGCGCACCGTGACGTCACGACACAACTATACAAAGCAATGTACCAACTTGACATTTGATTTTGAATGTTCATACAAACTGCACGCTCATGACATTCGTTATTTGAAATTTTACGATGTCATTTCATATACGTCCCACTGCTGGGCTCGAGCCTCCTCCACAATGGGAGTGACATTAACCTGCTATACCGCGCTGGTCAGACGTGTTGGCATAGAGATTTATTACGAATTTTCCTTCTCTTGTATGAATTAATCTGTATAATACATCCATTTGTCGTCTTTTGCAACACTCACGGGCATGATAGGGAGTGGTGAATTGTATTCTTATTCCGTCATAACACACAAAAAGAAAAAAAAAATAAGCAAAACAAAAAGGAATTAAGAAGAAAGAGAAAATTTAAGGAGATAAATACAATTATACTAGCTGACACAGCAGACGTTATACTGTTTAAATACAATAACGCCACCTATCGGGTCCAATTGTGAATCTAAACCATTCTCGAATCTCCGTGAACACACACAAAAAATTTCATCAAAATCGGTCCAGTCGTTTAGGAGGAGTTCAGTGACATACACACGTACACGAGAAATTTATATATAAAGATAAAGATGATACAAAACAGACACAAATTAAATACAGACTCAGTAAAACAATTCGAGAATAGCACGAAGTACTATCCTGCATGGCAATCAAACGCATGACACGTTCGTTTGGTATGTTAACCACTACGCCATCTGTGAAGTTAATTTGAAAATTCCGTGTAATAACGAGGTAATAACACAATTCACAACCCTCTTGCTGGGTGTCGTAAAAGACGACTAAATGATGTAAAATATATGCTATAGAATGAAAACTCGAAATAAACATATACCAACCTATCAAAATATAAATATGATAGGATTGGAAAAAAAAATATGATAGGTTAATTTCTTTCTAATTGTTCACAATATAGAGTTTCATACAGAATATCGCCGCCACAAATGTATTTTTTTTTTCTATTTCTATAAAGTACACTTTGCACTAAGGCAATCATTTTTGTATTGCGGTGAACTTTTTAAACATAATTATAATTAACGCACACAAATTTTCAATTGAGACTCAACAATTTGTGTATCGCGCAAAATATTGTCCTGCGTGGAACACTTAGTAAGCCGGTATTTTAGTTACTACATCTAGGCGAAAAAATAAGAAAGGAAAAAACAAGAGAAAGAAAGAAAACATATTTACTCGACGCTGTCTATGCAGTTAAATCTGTTTCGCCACTGAATGAAACCGGTTTGGGGCACACTATAGTTGAAATAAAACAATATTAACAAAATAGAAAAAAAAGACATCAAAAATTGCCACCTATAAAAAACATTTATAACGAATTTCTGACAATATGGGTCGGGGAAAAAGTTTTTTGGCATACCTATAGTCTGTATAAATTTTTAATAAAATCTTTTTGGTTATATTTAATGTATCTGGCTGGTGTTGATACCAGTAAATGTAAATAAACTTTGTAAAATAAATATCTTTAGTTTTAATGATTTCTGATGTTCACGTTTACGCGAGCATTACACATTGGAATCATAGTTAGCACATTATGGTTTGGTCATGCTCACTGAACAAGGTTCTAGTTGCGGTAGCTATGTGGGGCGGGTCACTCCCTTCCCTCCAATGTGGTTGAGAGGAGTGATGGCTGCTCTAGTAGTTAACCCGTGATCGGATGCTGCTTGTGGGATCTGGTCTAACCATGTTTTCCTTTCCTTTTTTATTTTTTACTACCAACCCGCCCTCGCTTCGCTTCGGTTATAGTCGTTTTAGCCGCGTAGTTCCCGTTCCCGTGGGAATACCGGAATAAAATATAGCCTAGTTTACGCCCTGATATTATAGCTTTACATTAGTGAAAGAATTTTTGAAATCGGTCCAGCCGTTTTGAAGATTACCCGGAACAAACAGACAGACAAAAATTTTTTAATCTGTATTTTAGGCATAGGTATCGTGCAAATAACGGTTATTTGAAAAAAGCCTATTATTTTGACATTACAAACAGACACTCCAATTTTATTTATTGGTATAGATTTGAACTAAATTAAAAAAAATAAGTTATATCCTATCTCGAAGGGCATCACACTGGAGCTAAAAGACTATATGTTGTATACGTAATTGTATTCAAAAGATTGTCCCAAAATGACAGCCCGCTCAGTTTCTTGCCGGATCTTCTCAGCTTGTGGCCGCGTTCCGAGCCGGTGGTAGATATTGTATTATGGGGGGACGTCGGTCGATGGGAGGGTACCCCAATTAGGGGTATTCCGTCGGGCCGACCACTGACGACAAGTTAACGCTGCTCCAGTGGTCGGCCCAACGACGAAGGCGACGTGGTTTTTGGGTGGGTCGCGGGAGTTGCGTGCTTAAGCCCCTCTGTCGCCCCGGACGGAGTGGTGCGGAGGCGCGCCGACCGCGACCCACCCACAAAAAAAAAAAGATTTTGTATTATATTCAAACGATGTATAAATTTGACAATATGTAAGTGTGCTCAAGGGGCCTATGCAGAATATATGATTTGATTTGTAAATCAAACTATTTTACGATGCATGGGCATGATGCTAAATTATTATTAATGCCCACCGAGTTATTATGATGACAGTGTCTAATAGATATTTGTACTTATATATTAGTTATTAGTGAAATACAACTTGCTTAATATACAATTTTATATAAATAAAATTAAAAGAAAATTATGTAGTAGCGAAATTAATTTAAATGAATTATAGCCGAATTTTGACCACTTGGCTTGGCATCTTAAATAGAAAAATTATGCTTTCATCATCAGTATGTTACGTTAGCTTCATCAGCTAATATTATCACAACCTTGACAATTAAATATTACAATAGGAAGTCCTGGTGGGTTTTTCGTCACGTCCGTGTGTTTGTTCGTCACGTTTAACATATAAACATTACGTAAATAAATCAGCGACAAGGTTATGTTACAAATATATTTGCTTATAGCTTTTCCTATTAAAATTTTATGACGTAAGTTTATTTATTTTGTAGGAGATTTAGAAATTAAAGTATAAGGACGTTAATAATTATATTTCTAACTAGCAATCCGCCCTCGCTTCGCTTCGGTTTCAGTCGTCTTATCCTCGTAGTTCCCGTTCCTGTGGGAATACCGGGATACAATATAGCCTAGTTTAATCCCTGATATTATAGCTTTCCATTTGTGAAAGAATTTTTGAAATCGGTCCAGCCGTTTTGAAGATTACCCGGAACAAACAGAGAGAAAAAAAAATATAAAGTGTATTTTAGAGCAGGGTGACTTGTCGTCAGTGGTCGGCCCGACGGTATACTCTTTCGGGTACCCTCACCTCTCGACGTCCCTGTCCCGGGACGTCGGTCGCCGTCGCACGGTCAGTCTCACTGCGGGTGACGAACTAAAATCCCCGTTCCGGTCACCCGTAGCCACGGCTTGGACCCCATGTCGTCGGCTAGGGCCCGCGTCCTCGGCTAGGGATTCGGCATTCTATCCCTAAACCAAATTACTAAACTCATCAACATAAAAGTGAGTAGTTAATTGTATTCTTATTCCGTTTCCGGATAATCATCATAAGGGATAGAATGATGAATTAGTAGTGGGCTCGGGTCACCTCCTTTATGAGAGGGATTTTGACCTATTATACCACGCGGATCAGACGTCTTGATATAGGGTTTTGTTTCGAGTTTTCCTTCTCTTGCATTAATCCCTTAATCATCTTTTACGACACCCACGAACAAGAGAGAGGGTGGTAAATTGGAATCTTATTCTGTCACCACACGGAAAGGATTAGTAATAATATTTTCTAATAATATATTTTACGTGCCAACCCTATGCAAAGTTGTTCTATACAAACAGGTGTAAGAAGCGAGTTGATTGGTGAATTAATAACATGTAGTAGTGAGTATGCGGGTAGAGTGCGCGGAGACAATAGTGGGAACTGTACATTGTTCCGCAAAACTTTTTACTATTCCGTATCTCTGTAACATTAGCGTATTTGTTTATTGTAACTGTTTTAAGTATTTTATATATATTTCTGCCGTGTGTAGACGGAGTAAGAATTTGGGATGTGAAAATTATCGATTTTTATATTAATCGAATAACTAAATAATAAAAATCGATTTAAAATAAATCGATTTTTTAATATTAAAATTAATCGATTTTTTAGTATTTCCTTTTATTTTCAATTTAAAGTTTTCTGTTGTATAGAAAATAAATAACACTGTCAGATTTCCTAACACAATTCTGTCAGGAAAAGTGCTCGATCGATGTCAGTGCTTCATACTATTTTAGAAAATAAATATCACTCTCGGATTTCCTAAAAACAAAGGTCATTACAATGCTGTCGGAAGAAACACTTTAAAAAAGAACTACGAATAGAAATAAAAATCGATTATAAAAATAATCGATTAATTAAAAGTAATTAATCGATTTTTTTTGCAAATCCATTTATTTTAAAGAAAGAAAAATCGATTATTTATTATATCACACCCGTGAGTGTCGTTAAAGACGACCAAGCACTTATATATGCTTATAACATCTATGCAAGAGAAAGAAAACCCAAAATTAAACTTTACAGCAACACGTCTGACTAGTGTGGTATAGTAGGCCAATTGCCTTCCTAATGTGAAGAAGGCTTGAACTCAACAGTGGGACACGTATGAGCTGTGACAATGCAGAATTTTTTATTTCGATTTTCGTTTTCTTGCAGTGATAATATTATTTGCTTAGAATAATAACATATAGAAGGTAAGTTCGCGCATAAAAAGTAAAGCATTTCAATTGGAGCCTAATGGAGCTTACGCCGGAACCGTTCCGTAATGTACAAGTCATTGTACTGCACGTACGTACTCAACTCTTAAAAAATAAATAGGTAATTATGACGGTTTGTGCATTCAAATGGTGTCATAACACATTTGTAAAACTTAAAAAGGTTTTTAACGTCACTTTTAAAAGTATTTCGACGATTTATGTTAATAAAAACAAAATTTGATTTCATAATTTGTATAGTGGTGTGCGTGTGTACGTGTGTAATCGTCTGCGCGCCATTAGTGTTTTTAGATTCAAATTTCGAACCTTCGAAGTATTGACACTATCCTTCTATACGTTATTATTCTAAGATTATTTGCTTCCTTCCTTTAGGCATCTTTTACAATCACCCATAGGTAAGGACACTAACTATTCTTACTCCGTCACCATACGGTTAAGTCGTTTTGCTTACTAAAGACAAAAATGAATATCAAACTGATGCCAAGGTTTTATAATGACATTCCGTGAACAGTGATTCGGAAGTAAAAACTAGGATATAATATAATATTGATCGGCTGAACAAGGTCTTGATAATTCGACCGAAACTTTTAAACGTCAGTATTATTGAGATAGTATTTAGTCTTCGTTATTTATATCAGCTATAGCAGAACTTTGTATTTTAATTATTAAATTTTTAGTTTATAAAGTCTAACGCAATTTACGGACTATTACTTCAGTGCAGTTGTTTTTTAGGGTGCCGTACACAAAGGGTAAAAACGGGACCCTATTACTAAAACTTCGCTGTCTGTCCGTCCGTCTGTCTATCACCAGGCTGTATTTTAAGAACCGCGATAGCTAGACAGTTGAAATTTATCCAAATTATGTATTTCTGTTGCCGCTATAACAACAAATACTAAAAACAAAATAAAATAAATATTTAGGGGGGCTCCCATACAACAATCGCGATTTTTTATAGATAATGGTACGGAACCCTTCGTGCGCGACTCCAACTCGCACTTAGGCGGTTTTTTTTAAATATATAAGTTAGAAGATTAGCCGAGATATGAAAATAGACAAAAAGTTAAAACAACAAAAAAATGTTTTTATTGTATCTTTCCTTGTGTTGATGGATTAGGAACATAATTCACCACCGTATCTTGGCTGTGGACATCCTAAAAGACGACTAAGCGATTAAATTTTGACTGCGCAGATGGTGTACTGGTTAAGATACCGACCTATGGTACCGGTGTCGTGGGTTCTAATCCCACGCAGGAAAAAAAATTTGTGCGATCCCCAAATTGTTGTTCCGAGTCTTGATGTAATTTGTGTCCGTTAAAAATATGTTTGTAAAGACCCCCGCAATACAAGGATTATTTCCTTAGTGTAGGGCAAAAGAAAGTAAAGAAAAAATATGTATATAGCATCTATGCAAGAGAAGGAAGACTCGAAATAAAACCCTATGCTAACCCATGATACCAGTGTGGTATAGCAAAATAGTAATGTACTGTAAAGGAGGCTCGTGCTCAGCATATTTAGTAAAAAAAAATAATGTTTTGACATAAATAGATCATCATCATCATCTCAGCATACAGAAGTTCCACTGTTGAGATTGGGCCTCCTCCAAAATGGAAGAGAAATATATTGCGTTTATCAGACGTGTTGATATAGAGTTATATCGAGTTTTCCTTCTCTTGCCCTATGTTATCTGCATATCATGTCCCATAGTGGTTTTCAAGACGCCCACGAGCAAGAGAGGGGGTGGCGAATTGTATTCTTACTCCGTCACTACACGGATGGGTCGTCATCATCATCATTTCAGCCCACATACGTCCCATTGTTGGGCTCGAGCCTCGAGCCCACAATAGGAGAGAAAATAACCTGTCTATACCATGCTGGTCAGGCAAGAGAGGGCGTGGTGAATTGTATTCTTACTCCGTCACCACACGGAAATGGATACTTCAAATTATTTATCTGTTTAGCTTTAAAAATATTAATAATATTGACAGCTATATTGAGCAATTCGTCTAAAGCGGAGACGATTGGAATTTAAAGAGCGTGGAGGTGAAAGGATTTTAAATCGAACGTATTAGGAGCCGACAGAATAACTTTACGATAGGGTGGGGATAAAATATATCAATACCACTTGCCCATAGGAGACGTAAAAACAGTCTGCGCGATCACAAGGAAATTCAAATTACATTATTTATAACTAGCAACCCTACAGTTTGCAAGTTACCTGTGGGCTAGTATATTATACCGACCTTGTAGCAACTCGAGAAAATTTACGTGCGTTCATGCGTTTCTGCCATACCTACTGTAGCAATCAATCTTAACGCTCACATATAGGCCCCGTTAAGCTCTTCCGTATCCGTGGTGCCGTACTGCTGCGCTATCGTAGCTGTACACCTTTTTACTTATTGGCTGACTAGCCATTTTGTTTTCCTGTCTCCCGCTTTGCCTAGGAGGGAAGTGGAATCTCTCTTTCCAACTCCTCCTCTTTAATCTTTTCTAATTAAATTTGTTGCGGGTCCCAAGACAATTAAAATCATATCCCGGGACTGCCTGAGGGTCAAACCTCGGTGTCATTTATGGAGACCATTGTGGATCCTCGCTTACAGGAGTAACAATGGTGGGAATGTGTGGTGGGATTAGCGCCAAAAAAAAAAAAAAAATTAGCAATCCGCCCTCGCTTCGCTTCGATTTCAGTCGCCTTACTCGCGTAGTTCCCGTTCTCATGGGATTACCGGAATAAAATATAGCGTATGTTACTCTCTGATTTTATAGCTTAGCATTGATGAAATAATTTTTGAAATCGGCACAGAAGTTTTTCCTCTTTATAAATATTAGTGTAGATGTATAAGTACCATCATCTAATGACGATTACTCATCATCATCATCATCACCATTCAGCCTATCACCGCACCCTGCTGGACGTAGGTCTCATATTTCGCTATTGAGTGCGGTCTTGTGCTGCTTGCATCCAATCAATAGTAAGTATTATTAGGGCATTTATAATTATATACCGCGTGAGGAAAGACCGACGTCCTCCCCGAAGGGGTCCTCCCCAACGACGAAGGCTACGTGTCGCGGGTGGGTTGCAGGTGTGCGTGCTTACGCCCCGGACGGAGTAGAGGGAGGAGCGCGCCGACCGTAACCTACCCCCAAAAGAAAAAAAAGGGCATTTATATATTGTCAATTTAACATTTTGTTACGAATAAATTTAATTATCTATCATTGGATTGAAACGCTGCCGCAAGTTGAGATGATTATGGGCTTAGCACGAATATTTGCAACAACTTACTTTGATACAAATTTTCGTGCTAACCTCACCGGTAAGGAACTCAGCAGCTCATTTTTTAAAGTAAATTGTTGGTTATTTTACAACACTTCAACACCTTAATTGTAATACATTACATAAAATATCAGCAAAATTATTCAATATAACACTAAAAAATAAATATAATTCAAGAACGTGACATGGTACGTCCATATTCCCGCCGAAACTCTCGGACCATAGACAAAAAAGCTTGGTGTTGTTTATTGTTGAGTTTATCTTTCTATCATATAGATAAACAGTGACAGTTATTCTAAGTGTGTCAAATATTACGGACGAATGAAAACCAATGAGCTGTGTAATTTGTCATGCTTAAACAGATCAATACAGACATTATAAAGGTGGGACTTTTGGCGGGAATGTGAAAGTGTTGCATGATATTATATTCAATATTGTAATGTTTTAACGTCCTATCTATACCAATAAATAAAATTGGAGTGTCTGTTTGTAATGTCAAAATAATAGGCTTTTTTCATGCTCACACAGTTATTTGCACGACACCTATGCCTAAAATAGCAATTAAAAAATTTTTGTCTGTCTGTCTGTTTGTTCCGGGTAATCTTCAAAACGGCTGGACCGATTTCAAAATTTCTTTCACCAATGGAAAGCTATAATATCAGGGCGTAAACTAGGCTATATTTTATCCCGGTATTCCCACGGGAACGGGAACTACGCGGGTAAAACGACTATAACCTATAACCGAAGCGAAGCGAGGGCGGGTTGCTAGTGTTAAATAAGTTTAATGGCATTATTTAATGTGATGCGGAGGACCTGCTGGAATGTGGTGTATATAATATAAAAGTGCTTTACAAATGTTTTCATTTTCCATCCATATGCCCAGAAGATACCATTAGCAGCCTGACCATAGCACTGTTGAAGGTTAGATAAAAAATAAATATATTAGGGAAAAGCCTGAAAGTGGCACCCGCCACCGACATGTGATGAGGAGGGATGAAAGGCATATGACAAGACATGTGGTGGGCATCTCAAAAAGAGATGCATGGACCGTGTGGATGAGCTTATCTGTTTGAAAGCAGTGAGTGCAGATATCACGGTTGGCAAGAGTCTATGTAAGGTAAGAATATATTGTGCCGGCCTCGGTTAGCTTAGGATGATGGCAGGCTAATAATAATGATAGCACTGCTGAAGGTGGCGATTTGATTTACTGACACAGAAACTACTAAAGACATGAAGGAACTTATAATATACTGCTGACCCAACAGACGTTGTTCTGTTCAAATAAGCGCCACCTACCGGATCCAATTGTGAATCTAAACCATCTTCGAATCTCCTTGAACATACACAAAAAATTTCATCAACATCATCGTTTAGGAGTTCAGTGACACAAGCACGTACACAAGAAATGTATATATAAAGACAGTAAAATAAATATATATATAAATATAATTTAGATACTGGCAACATTCGCCTTGTATTAGTACCTGATTGGCAATATGATAAGAAGAAAAAGAACATTATAGACTTAGAATAATAACACAGGTAAGTTCGCGCACAAAAAGTGAAGCATTTCAATCGGAGCCTAATGGAGCTTACGCCGGAACCGTTCCGTAATATACAGTCACTGTACTTCACGTACGTAGGCAACTTTTAAAAAATAAATAGGTAATTAAGACGGTTTGTGCATTTGAATGTTGTCACAACACATTTGAGAAAAATAAAAAGTATATTGACGTTACTTTTAAAAGTATTCCAACGGTTTATTTTAGTAAAAACAAAATTTGATTTCATAATTTTTTTAGTGGTGTACGTGTGTAAGTGTGTAATCGTCTGCTCGCCATTAGTATTTTGAGATTCATGTTTCGAACGTTCCAAGTACTGATACTCTCCTTCTATACGTTACTATTCTAAGATTATAGAGGTAGGACGGACCTTCCGTGTGGTGACGGAGTAAGAATACAATTCACCACCCCCTATCTTCGGACCTTCCGTGTGGTGACGGAGTAAGAATACAATTCACCACCCCCTATCTTACCCGTGGGTGATCGTACGAGACGACTAAGGGATATAAAACGCATATAACATCTATGCGAGAGAAGGAAAACTCGAAATAAAACCCTATACCAACACGTCTGACCAGCGTGGTATAAGTACGGTGATTATCGTAGATTTCCCCTTTGAAGAAGCAAGCTTACTTATAGACAGTCAGTTCGGTTGATAGAAAACCAGTCGCAACACATCCTACACAGACTTAAACCCTATCTAAAATTATTCGAAGCTTTTGTGTCAGTTACGATTATGGAGCTCCATTTTATCCCTCGCTTGGTACCTCTTCTGTTTCTTTAAAGACCCATATTATCTTCCCATCGCCATGTAGACTGGCTACCAGCACCACTCGTATATTTGAAGCTATATATAACTGAAATCGTTGGATGCAGGCGGCACAGGACCGCACATTATGGCGCAACATGAGGGAGGCCTACGTCCAGCAGTGGACGGCAATAGGCTGAAATGATGATAACTGAAATTAATAGGAATTAAAACTAATATTTATAATTAAATTTTGTGATAAGTTTCTTTTGCCATTTTGATTTCTTGGGACGGAACCCTCACGGTCCATGCCATTTTGTCCGCTGTTACTCTAATATTAGACCTCTGTATATTATTAGCTACTAGCAACCCGCCCTCGCTTCGCTTCGGTTATAGGTTATAGTCGTTTTACCCGCTTAGTTCCCGTTCCCGTGGGAATACCGGGATAAAATATAGCCTAATTTACGCCCTGATATTATAGCTTTCCATTGGTGAAAGAATTTTTGAAATCGGTCCAGCCGTTTTGAAGATTACCCGGAACAAACAGACAGACAGACAAAAATTTTTTAATTGCTATTTTAGGCATAGGTGTCGTGCAAATAACCGTGTGAGCATAAAAAAAGCCTATTATTTTGACATTACAAACAGACACTCCAATTTTATTTATTGGTATAGATTTTATATGTAAACGGTACAATAATCATTGAGATCAACATGACATTGCTTATAAACACAATATGTGAGAAAATATGTTAAAATATAGTTCAATTGCATAGAAGTATGTTTCAAGACATTCGTAGGGTTGCCAACAATCTGCCGATGTGAAAGAATTATTTACAGTGATACAAATAATTAGCAGAGGGATAATAGGCATGGTTGTAAAGGCCCACATTGCCTTTTTTCGCTCAGGACGCTTTAGGCCTCCGAAGCTGTTTTCAGATCATAGTCCGAACCAGTGAAGACTGTTGCCGTGCATTAAAGCGTTTTACCATACCTAATTTTACCATATCTAGTTGTACCTAATGGGTGTCGTAAAAGACGACTAAGTGATATAATACGCATATAACATCTATGCAAGAGAAGGCACACTCTAAATAAAACTCAATACCAACCTGTTTGAGCAGCGTTTTAAAGTATGTCAATTGCCCTCCTATTGTGAAGGAGGCTCAAGCCCAGCAGTGGGACGTATATGAGCTGTGATGATGATGATACTGGAATATGAACGTGAAAATTTCAATTGAAATTGTAATAAGACTTGGAATCTATACCAATAAATAAAATTGGAGTGTTTGTTTGTAATGTCAAAATAATAGGCTTTTTTCATGCTTACACGGTTATTTGCACGACACCTATGCCTAAAATAGCAATTAAAAAATTTTTGTCTGTCTGTCTGTCTGTTTGTTCCAGGTAATCTTCAAAACGGCTGGACCGATTTCAAAAATTCTTTCACCAATGGAAAGCTATAATATCAGGGCGTAAACTAGGCTATATTTTATCCCGGTATTCCCACGGGAACGGGAACTACGCGGGTAAAACGACTATAACCTATAACCGAAGCGAAGCGAGGGCGGGTTGCTAGTTGTGCAATATATGTCTAATTTAATAGCCGATAGTATAATTGATATAATGAAACATATTACTTAATGCAATTATTATGAAAGTAACATACTAAAGGCGTAATTAATTCGACCAGTCGGTAAAATTACGAGTGTTATGTGTTTCATATATATTTAAAATTTTTACTCTCTGAAATTATTCGTCATCACAGCTTATCCCACTGCTGGGCTGGAGCCTCCTGCATAATGGAAGGGTAATTGACTTTACTATATTATGATCAGACAGATTGGTATAGGGATTTCTAGTTTTTCATCTCTTGCATAGATGTCATATGCGTAATAGATCCCTTAGTCGTCTTTTACGACATCCACGGATATGAAAGCGGGTGGTGAATTGTATTCTTCCTCCGTCACCACATGGATAAACTCCTCCATAATTGTAATTGAACTACTACACGTTGGTCAGGCGGTTTTAGTATAGTTTTATTTCGAGTTTACCTATCTCTTGCACAGTTGTTATATATGCATAATATATCTCTTAGTCGTCTTTTACGACACCCACGGGCAAGTTGGTGGTAAATTGTATTTTTACTTCGTTATCGTAGGCGGTGAAATTATTAGCAGGAATTATTTAATTGCCATCAGCGTCAATGAATCAGTCACATCGACAAGGAATGGTCAGTATAATAGGGATGCTGAAGGATGTCGGTGATCGAATGTCATTAGACGATCTCTCCGGCACTCCGTAAAAGCGCGGTAGGGACCGCTGTTGGTTTTAGTGGGTATTCCGGTTGCATAGGCGACTGGTGAGTCCCACACACCCCCCTCGTCTGTTGCCGGCGAGGGGTAGTGCATAAATAGCATTTCCACAGCGTTAACAAAAAAAAAAAAAAAGGGGGATGCGGAAGGAATACGGTGGGTTATGAGGCCGCACACCATCCTTCCATTACGCCGCATAGATTTACCCGTATGATGACGTAGTAAGAATACAGCTCACCACCCCCTCTCTTACCAGTGAGTATCGTAAAAGGCGACTAAGGGATTATATATATATAACTAGCAATCCGCCCTCGCTTCGCTTCAGTTATAGATTATAGTCGTTTTACCCGCGTAGTTCCTGTTCCCGTGGGAATACCGGGATAAAATATAGCCTAGTTTACGCCCTGATATTATAGCTTTTCATTGGTGAAAGAATTTTTGAAATCGGCCCAGCCGATTTGAAGATTACCCGGAACAAACAGACAGACAGACAGACAAAAATTTTTTAATTGCTATTTTAGGCATAGGTGTCGTGCAAATAACCGTGTGAGCATGAAAAAAACCTATTATTTTGACATTACAAACAGACACTCCAATTTTATTTATTGGTATAGATATGCATATAATATTGATAAAAGAGAAGGAAATCTCGAAATAAAATCTAATGCCAACATATTTGACCAGCGTGGTATGGTAGGACAAAATTCCCTTCCACAATGAAGGAGGTCCGAGCCCAACCGTGGGACGTAAATGGGCTGAGACGATGATGAGGTGACAATATTTTAAGTTCACATCACTCAAGTCATCTTTCTTCTCCTTGCTCCTTTAGCGTGATAAAAAGTAGAGTATTTCTGAGCTTTATTGCTGGGACGTCGATGGTTGGTACCGGAAAGGATAAAATTTCAAACCATTGATTAAAGAATAGATACCGATGACACGATCAATAGGCGAAAGAAGAAAATAAATTTATTAACTCATACTAATACAATAACTAACTGAAACCGGTTTGTATCGTGACACAGTGACATAAAAGCAAGCGATAAATTAATAGTGATTATGTAAAATTACGTTTTAAAAAGTATTGTAATTAAAAATCCGTGTGGTAACGGAGTAAGAATACAATTCATCACTTCATCTTTGCCGTAGTAAAAGACGACTATCATCATTATCATCATCGCTGTCCACTGCTGGACGTAGGCCTCCCTCATGTTACGCCACAAAGTGCGGTCCTGTGCTTCCTTTCCAGCGGTTGTCGGTTTGTCGAGTGATGTGTCTTGCCAATTACCACTTCAGCGCGCTAATTCTTCGTGTTATGTCGGTTACATCCGTTCGTCTACAAATTTCCGTATTTAGAATTTTATCTCCCAGAGAAATCTCCGTGAAGAAAAGTCATCTAAGAGTTACAATATGCATATAACATCTATGTAAAAGAAAAAAACTCAAAACGAAATCCTATACCAAACTGCTGGACCACTGACGACAAGTCATCCTGTTCCGGTGGTTGGCCCAACGACGAAGGTGAAGTGGGTACGGGTGGGTTATGGGCCCATACCGGACGGAATGGACCGCGTGCGCGCTTACCATAGCCCAACTATAAAAAAAATACCAAATGCTGAACAGCATGGTATACGTCGATTTCCCTCGTTTTGTGTAGAAGGCATGAACCCAGCAGGGGGACGTATATTCGCGGTCGCCGCGCCGACGAAGCGACCCGCCGCCGGCGACTGGGGCGGCGTAGACGCGACTACCTGATGCGCCTCATGCCGCCCTAGCTGAGGCCGCGGGTGGCGTGACCGGGGAATTAGTCCGTCACCCGCCGAGAAGCCGGCCGCGTGAGGAAAGGCCGACGTCCTCCCCGAGGGGGGACGTCGGTCGATGGGAGGGTACCCCAGTAGGGGGTATTCCGACGGGTCGACCACTGACGACAAGTCACCCTGCTCCGGTGGTCGGTCCAACGACGAAGGCGACGTGTCACGGATGGGTTACGCGTAGGCGCGCTTACGTCCCTCTGTCGCTCCTTACGGAGTTGTGCGAGGAGTGCGCCGACCGTAACCCACCGCCAACAAAAAACAAAAAAAAGGGGAACGTATATGTGCTAAGATAATGATGATAAAAAATTGAAGGAAACGTTTTTATTTCTATTCATCCAGCAGCCAATGCTGAATATAGACCTCTTCATACTCTACACAATAATTTCATAATTAGGGTGATCACAGTGGAACCATAGCCCGCCGCCGAAGAAAGAAAAAGTAGTGTTGTTAATTGCCCAGGGTTGTAGTCACCGATGTCAAGGCATTTGTATAGGTGGTGACCTCAAGTTAGCCCCGTAACCTACTGCGTTACCACCACTGCCATCCATAACATAAAATAAAAAAAGAAGCATCAAAAAGAAAACACAAAAGAGATTGAAAGTGGTAGGACTACTGTTGACAGTTGTTTGTCTACAGCCCTGGGCCGGCCCGTCCGGAGTAGTAACATGCTGAGCAGAAAATCGACTTAGTAGCAATTTGATACTGCGCTTCGTTCGGTGAGCGAGAGAGCCGGAAGCCCAACTTGCTGAGGGTGGAGGGTTTTGGTGATGCTTTTAGTATCACCGAACCTCATTGTACCCATTCACACTCCCTTCACTTTGCAAAGGTTTATGAGCGGCAGCAACACTTACCATTAGGTGTACTGTCTGCCCGTTTGCCACCGTTTGCAATGAAAAAAAGATACCAGCAACTTTTGACATCTTAACACGCTGTTATTAGTTTTCTGTCTATAATTATTAATGACATACCAGCCAGCGATGACATAAGACACTAAAACGTGGTCTCTAAATGTCGGCCTCCTAAAAAGGCAGAGTCGCTGAACGTATTATGGAGAGTGCTATGCTCGGTATTTCTCTACATGATAAAATCCGGTATAAATCTGTAGAAGAAAGTATGCAACCGACATAGTCCAAAGAATTAGGGCTTTGAAATGTTAACGGGCTGATCACATCGGTTTTTAAGCCGCGATTTCCCCTGGTAGTATATTATCAAACTCAGTCGAGCCGTTTTGAATATTGCCTGAAATAAACAGATAGATAAAAACATTTAAACTGGTTTTTCAGCATAAATAACCGTGTGGGCATTAAAAAAATGTATTGTTTTGACATTACAAACAGACACTTCAATTATTTATATGTAATACACGTGTAAACATCAGGAATTATAATACAAAATATTAAAAAATAAAGTCAATACGAGTACATGTTCGAAGGTAAGTTGCCAGTGGCAATAATGTCGCAAACGTACCATTGTGTGTTATCGTTACGTAATTAATACGTGATATTGGGTCGAACTTCATCCGTGAGTAATATCGAACACCATATCAACAAATAACACCTATATTCCACACTTGTATGTTAACATTACTTAATAACAGAGCTCCGTGTGGTGACGGAGTGAGAATACTATTCTTCATCCACTCTCTTGCCCGTGAGCGTCGAAAAAGACGACTAAGCGATTAAATATGGATACAACATCTATGCCAGTGAAGGAAAATACATAATAAAACGCTGTAGCAACCCGTCTGACCAGCGTATTATATCAGGTCAATTTCCCTCTCATAGCGGTGGAGTAGGGATGGGCGATCTTTCTGAAAAAGATCGATTGTTGACTCGATTCGAAATGTCGATCAAAGAATCGATTCATAAAAAATTGAGGTCCGGAGGATCGATTCCCGATTAATCGATCTATTAATCTTTTCTTTTGGACGGGCTTGTGATGACCTTTTTTTTTTAGAAAATCTCGAAGGTAAATATGTGATGAGTTTATTTTTAGGAAATTCATAAGTGTTATTAATCTTATAGTATGAAACATAAAACATTAACATAAAAAAATCGAACGGTAATTCTCTTGAGTAATGTATCGATTCACCGAATCGATTCAGTTTTTCGTATTCATTTTTAAAATCGATTTTTTGGGCATGAAAAATCGATTCCTCGATTAATCGATCTCAGATCGCCATCCCTATGGTGGAGGCTCGAGCCCAGCAGTGGGACGTAAATGAGCTGTGACTGACATCTAAGAATAATCATTTATAAATCGCAATAAGAACTGTTCCATTTAGTAGACCACTACGCCATTTGTGCAGGCAAATATACTTGCTGCGTATACATATCTCAAGGTAAGACATCGTTTGGCAACCAGGCTCAAATGTCATAAGACTCATGAGGTATGCGAAACTTAATACCAGAATTATTTGTCTATGAATGAACAAAATGAACATTAATGACGATTCAGCGATTTGGAAATCGCTTATAATGCAATTTATTGTAGAAAGAAGAATCATCATATTTTTTAAAGATGCCGTGGACCTTGTAATTTTTTTAATAGGCTTTGGACCGTCGTTCTAATCAAATGGAAAGTAGAGATTTGTCAACGAAGGGATTTCACCTGTCTCCATCACAGCTCATGGCGTCCACAATGAGTGGGAACTTGACCTACTATATCATGGTGGTCAGACATGTTGGTATAGGGTTTCATTTCGAGTTTTCCTTCTCTTGTACGGATCTTATGTGTATATTATATCCCTTAGTCTTCTTTTACGACATCCACGGGCAAGAGAGGGAGTGGTGAATTTTATTCTTATTCTGTCACTTCACAGATAAGAATGTGGTCATAGCCACTGGCATACTTTTGGGGAGTATCCAAAATTGGACATCTACGAGTTGATGTACAAATGGGTTGCCTTTCATGGCATACAGGAGCACAGCCAGGCCGCAGTTTGTAAGGTGGAGTTTGGGCCTCGTGCTTTCTAACTTTATAACAATAAAAATTTCGAATTTCATTATAAATTGAAAGAACTTGAATGTTGAAAAACCAAATGTTGATAATCGCTTCGTCTCAGAGCGAAACTCATTGCAGCTATTTTTATTAGTTCCAAATTAGTTCTCAAACAGATCGAATGGCGTGAGGCAATATTATTCTTATACCCTTTTAAACTGAAAACGTAAATTAAAAGCGATAAATTAAAAATTGCAGCTTCAACGCAAACAGTTTTAAATACTTACAGCTTGGCGATAAGTACGGCAATTCCCGCGTGGTGACGGAGTAAGAATACAATTCGCCACTCCCTATCTTGCCCGTAGATGTTGTAAAAGACGACTAAGAGATATATATAATACGCATAAAACAGCAACTTCTATGCAAGAGAAAGAAAACACAAAACAAAACCCTATATCAACCTGTCTGATCAACATGGTATAGTAAGGTCAATTTCCCTCCTATTGTGGAGGAGGCTTGGGGTGCTACGCCAGAAACCTCCGCGTGGTGTACCCTGGGCACGAGCGACAATTCCTTGGACTGCTCTCTGGAATTGTCGCTCGTGGCAAATATCTGGCCCGAGGGGGGCCCAGTTTGTGGGATGCCCCAAATTAGCTCCATGCCCTCTAATTGTAGAGGGTATTGGACGCGAAAATTCGACGGGCCCAGTCACTCATTCGTTTGAGGACTGGGTAGGCATTTGCCAACCGCGACAAATCGTAGACCTGATTCTTGCTTCGGGACATTTGTCTTGAGCCCTAGATTCAGGAGCGAGGGTCTTGGCTTAACCGCCTGGACCGCGAGGAAGAAAACCTCTATAAAACAATCACCCAGAATCCTAAGTTCTGGCGCGCGGCGAGAGGATGCATGGCTGATGGGTTGTTCAGTCGTTAGCGCGCCCCCAGCCAGGGTACCTGCGGACCCCCTGTGTTGGGATACAAATTTACGCTTGCCCGGGTATCGGGATCTCTGCCCGGGTCGACCGTTTACTTCTCCCATACTCGTGGGAACTAGATGGAAAATTGTTCACGCACACCTGACGTAGATAGGAGGGGTGAGACACCCAAAAACACCACGGAGAACGAGAATTCACATTGTTCCCACCCAAAAGCCTTGCCAAGCTACGGCAAAACTGGCACAGAAGAAGGAGGGGCCTCGTCCGACTGCAGCTCGGCTGCTAGTTCGGTACTAGAGGCTCCAAAATCAGCCAAGGGCCCGGCGAAAATAGGGGCCCGTAAGAAGAAAAGCGGCAGAAAAATCGCCCCTGAAACGGCGCGCGCAAGACGGCGCGCTGCAAAGCTGCGACAGGCGGCGCAGAAATTACTGGAGGCTGCCGACGTTCCGCCCAGTGATATTGGCGCCTCTGAGGCGGACAGCTCCGCGGCCATGGAGACAGATGCGACCGCGGAGCAGTCGATGGACGAGGGCGGCAGTGCCGCAGGGCCGTCCAAGACAAAGGAGAGCCCGGCCGCACAGGCCACCGGGGGGCCTGCGCCATCAATCCTGGCGGCGGCCGAAACAATGAGGGAGGAGGCCCTCCCCCCACAGGTGCGGAAGCGCCCTCTGCACAAGAGTGGCAGCTCCTCATCCGATTCGGAGGGGAGCGGAGACCTAATGCCCCCTCCCAAGGTGGCGACCTCACGCAGAGGGCGCGGAGGGCGTGGGGCTGCGGCAGCGGCGAGAACTGCGACTCCTTCGCCTGTAATGCAGGAGCGAGAAGAGGCTGAGGCTTGCAAGCGGGCCAACGAGGCGGCAGCCGCGAGAATGATGAGGGTGTTGAAAGACATCCCTCCCTCTGGCGCGGCGGCTGCCAAGCCCGCTGCGACAAGCGTCGCCCCTAATATGGCCACCCTGCAGGCCGAAAACGCCCGCCTTGGTGGCGAAGTTTCAGGCCTGCAGGAGGAGAACAAGGCCTTGGCGAAGGAACTGTCGGCGGTGCAGAAGGCGAACCGCGAGTTGGCCAAGCCAAATGGCCGACTTGCGGCGCCAGGTCGCGCAGCTGATGAAGACTGCGCCACCGGCAAGCGCTGGCCCTGCCGCCGCCCCTGCCGTCCCCGTTGCGCCAACTCGCGCGGCGCCGAGCCTTAAGAGGGCCTAGCCGGCCGAAGCGGTCCCGCTGCCCGCAGTGGACGGCGTGTCGGACCTAACCATGCGCGCCATAGTGGAGGTGGTGGGCAAAATGCTCGACGCGCGCGTGGCGGCTCTGGAGGAGAGATTGCCTCTGCCTCCGGAGCCCCGTCTGCGGCCGCCGCTTGCTGCGGACAGGCCGTAGGTCGTGGCGTCAGCTCCTGCCGCGCTACCCTGCCAGGGCGGGCGCGTAGAGAGCTACGCCGCGGTCGTTGCTGGACCGAAGCCGAAGGGGCCCGCCGCCAAGAAGAAGGCGGCACCGGCTCCTGCCAAAACCGGACCCAAGCCGCCGCCGGCAACTGCACCGTCTGCGGCGGCCAACGCAGCCGCGACGGCGACTGCTGCGCCTAGCGACGCAACTGTTGCGCCCGAAGAGGGCTGGCAGACGGCTGAGCGCAGCCGGAAGAGTCGCGGTCAAAAGAGGAGAGCGGAGGTCAAAAGTGTCGCCAAAGCCTCCGCTCCCAAGGCAGGAGCCGGTAAGAAGAGGTCGCGCAGGAGGCTTCGGCCGCCGAAGTCAGCCGCGGTGGTGATCACCGTGCTGCCTGAGGCGGCCGAAAACGGCCTCAGCTATGAGGCCGTCTTACGTCGCGCCCGGCGGGCGCTTGACGTCTCCGATTTAGGAGGCGTCGAAGCCAGGACCCGCAAGGCCCGGATAGGGGCTCGAATTTTAGAATTCCCTGGGGCCGAGGGCGCCAAGACGGCCGCCAAGCTGAGGGGTCTGTTTACTGCGGAGGATGGCGTCAAGATCGCCAGACCCGTCAAGTGTGCGGAACTGCGGGTCACGGGTCTGGACGACTCTGTGACGGTGGATGACATTCGGGAGGCCATCGTCTCGAAAACCGGATGTCCCGTGGACACCGTCCGAATTGGCGCTATCCGCCCTGGTCCGGGTGGCGTCTGTGCTGCCTGGGTGCAGTGCCCGGTGGAGTCGGCCAAGCAATTGGCCGACTCAGGCAGGCTCCTCGTGGGCTGGAGCTCGGCGCGGGTGACCGTGCTGGAGTCCCGGCCTGCGAGGTGCTACAAGTGCATGGTGGTCGGACACACTCGGCCGACATGCACTAACTGCTTTGACTGCAGCGACCTTTGTTTCCGCTGCGGTCAACCCGGGCATAAGGCGGCATCGTGCGCCGCCACTCCCCACTGCCCCGCGTGTGCGGCGGGCAACAGGCCCCCAAAGGGGCGGAGCGGCCCGACGACCCCGGCCGCTCCCGCCCCTAGCACGACCCGATCGCCCGCCAGCGTGGAGGAGGTAATGGATACGGCCCACTAATGGCGGCCGAATCTTACCACCTCCTGCAACCACGCCGCCGAGGCACAGGACGTTTTCCTGCAAGCCATGGCGGAGTGGTTGATCGGTGCAGCCGTAGCCGCGGAGCCGTACGTGGTGCCTGACCGGCCCAATTGGCTGGGCAGCAGTGACGGCTCTGTGGCAATCGTCGCCTCCACGTCGTGGCATTCCCCGCCTTTGTTGCTCAAGGACAGGGGCGATGGGTATGTTGCGGCGGAATGGGGAGAGGTTACGCTATTTGGTGTCTACTTCTTCCCTAACAGGAGCGCGACGGATTTCAGGGTCTTCCTCACCATCCTGGGGGCCTCGATACGGCGACTGGCACCGCGCCAAGTCTTCGTTCTGGGGGACTACAACGCCAAGTCCACGGCGTGGGGGTCCCCCAGGACGAATGACCGCGGGCGGGCGGTCGAAGAGTGGGCGGCGGCTCTGGGCCTCTGTTTGCTGAACAGGGGCTCGGTGCAAACGTGCGTGCGACAGCAGGGCGGGTCGATAGTGGACTTGTCGTTCGCTAGCCCTAATGTCGCAGCACGTGTGAGGAGCTGGTGCGTCCAGGAGGAGGTTGAGACCCTATCTGACCACCGATACATCCGGATAGAGGTCTCCCGGACCCTCCTGCAGCCCAGCAGGGGTCACACGGCGGACGGAGCTCCCGCGTTTCCGCGGTGGGCTGTGGGTCGATTGGATCGGGACCTGTTGGCGGAGGCAGCCATCGTTCAGTCGTGGCTGTCCTCACCGCCCCAGGTGGACGGGGTTGATGCCGAGGCTGGCCGCATCCGCTGTGCGTTAACGCAGATCTGCGATGCGGCCATGCCCCGTGTGCGGCGTCTTCCCCCGAAGAGTGCGGTCCCCTGGTGGTCCCAAGAATTGGCAGACCTTCGGGCCGCGTGCATACGTGCCCGGAGGGCCTACACCCGCAGCCGAGCGCGTCACCGCGACGCTGAGCGGGAGGGCCAGCTGTACGAGGCTTACCGCAGTGCGCGGTCTGCCTTCAGGCTGGCCGTCCGTACCGCCAAGGACGTTAGTCGGCGGGAGATGCTGGACAGTCTCGAGCGTGACCCCTGGGGTCGCCTCTATCTCGCGGCGCTGAGCAAGCTCCGCGGGCGGGCCCCCCCCGCCTCACCGAGACTCTCCAGCCCAGCCTCCTCACCAGAGTTGTCGAGGACCTCTTTCCACGGCGGGCGGAACACACGCCCCCGGTCATGGCTTCGCCGGACAGCGACTGGGAGGCCGAAGATGAAAGTGCTCCGCCCATCACGGAGCCGGAAATGGGGGAGGCAGTGGCGCGTATGCGAGTGAAATCCACCGCCCCCGGGCCCGACGGTATTCCGAACCATGCGCTGGCCCTGGTCCTCGAGCACCTGGGACCACGCCTCAGGGGACTGTTCGACGCCTGCTTGACCTCCGGGCAGTTCCCTGGATGCTGAAAAGAAGGGAGGCTGGTTCTCCTGCCGAAGCCGGGACGGTCTCCCGAGTCGGCCTCGGCCTACAGGCCCATCGTGCTGCTCGATGATGCGGGCAAGCTGCTGGAGAGGGTGTTGGCTGCCCGCATCGAACGGCACCTCGTCGGGGTCGGGCCCGATCTGTCGGACGCCCAGTTTGGTTTTCGGAGAGGGCGTTCGACGATCGCGGCCCTGCTTCGCCTGAAGGCCGTGGTAGCGGAGGCCGTCAACGGCGGAGGAGTCCTGTTGGCGGTGTCCCTGGACATTGCCAACGCCTTCAACAGTCTGCCATTCAGCTGCATCAGGGAGGGGCTGAGATATCACGGGGTGCCCGTGTACCTCAGGCGGCTGGTGGCAAACTACTTGGAGGGGCGCAGCGTCCTCTACGTTGACCGAGTAGGGGACGTTGTGCGAACGCCCATGACATGCGGTATCCCACAGGGGTCGGTTCTGGGTTCGACCCTGTGGAACATCGGCTACGACTGGGTGTTGAGAGGAAGCCTCCCACCCGGGCTGGGCGTAATTTGCTACGCCGACGATACACTCGTCACAGCCCGGGGTGGGACGCTAGAGGAGGCGGCACGCCTGGCAACTCTCGGCACCGAGGAGATTGTCAGGCGGATCGAAGCGCTGGGGTTGAGGGTAGCCCTGGAAAAGACGGAGGCCCTTTTGTTCCATAGCCTCCGTACCGCCGGGCCTCCCGCCGGCGCTTCGATCACCGTGAAGTCGGTCACCATCAGCATCCAGGCCCACATGAAGTACTTGGGCCTAGTGCTCGACGGGCATTTTTGGTTCCGGGAGCATCTCCATCGACTTGTTCCCCGGCTTGTCGGCGCGGCGTCCGCCCTTTCGCGGCTGACGCCGAATGTGGGCGGACCCAGCGCTACGTGCCGACAGCTGTACGTGGGGGTGATCCGTTCGATGGCCCTGTACGGCGCACCGGTGTGGGCGGGGTCCCTGACCGTTCGTCTTAGGGCCCTCCTGTGGCGACCACAGAGGGTCATGGCGATCAGGGCCATACGGGGTTACCGCACGGTGGCGACGGAGGCAGCGTGCCTCCTGGCCGGAATTCCCCCGTGGGACCTGGAGGCGGAGATGCTCGCCGAAATTTATCGGCGGGTGACGGAGACGCGCGCCCGCGGCGGCATGGTCTCCATCAAAGAGATCACCGCCTGGCGGGTCGACGCCCGCCGAGAAGTCATTGCCCGTTGGGCAGTCCGGCTGGAGAGTCCTCGGTACGGTGTCAGGACCGTCGAGGCCTTCCGGCCGGTGCTGATGGAGTGGTTGGAGCGGACGCACGGAGTACTTTCCTTCCGACTGGTGCAGGTGCTGACGGGGCACGGTTGCTTCGGGAAGTACCTGCACAAGATTGTCAGGAGGGAGAGCACACCGTCCTGAGCCGAGGCCGCGGGTGATCGGACCGGGGAATTGTCTTCTTGAATTCCCCGGTCCGATCACCCGCGACCTCGGCTAGGGCGGCATTAGGCGCAGATACTCGCGCCTGCGCCGAGTCGCCGGCGGCGGAACGTGTCGCCGAATAGGAGCTCTACTCGCACACGATCCGCCGCCTCCTTCCGTGAGATAACGGCCTCACAGAAGGCGGCAACCGCGTCCCAGTTCCTGACGCTGACGAGCATCTCCCTGGTGATAGTCGGCAGCGCCAGGTCGGCACCGATAATTGCGACGAGTTCACGGCGATCCCCCTCTCATGCAGCACACTCCTCAAGCGTGTGCTGCGCCGTGTCCTCGTCGCAACTGCAGTGGTGGCAGGACGGTGTGCTCTCCCTCCTGACAATCTTGTGCAGGTACTTCCCGAAGCAACCGTGCCCCGTCAGCACCTGCACCAGTCGGAAGGAAAGCACCCCGTGCGTCCGCTCCAACCACTCCATCAGCACCGGCCGGAGAGCCTCGACGGTCCTGACACCGTACCGAGGACTCTCCAGCCAGACTGCCCAACGGGCAATGACTTCTCGGCGGGCGTCGACCTGCCAGGCGGTGATCTCTTTGATGGAGACCATGCCACCGCGAGCGCGCGACTCCGACACCCGCCGATAAATGTCGGCGAGCATCTCCGCCTCCAGGTCCCACGGGGGAGTTCCGGCCAGGAGGCACGCTGCCTCCGTCGCCACCGTGCGGTAACCCCGTATGGCCCTGATCGCCATGACCCTCTGTGGTCGCCACAGGAGGGCCCTAAGACGGACGTTCAGGGACCCCGTCCACACCGGTGCGCCATACAGGGCCATCGACCGGATCACCCCCACGTACAGCTGTCGGCACGTAGCACTGGGTCCGCCCACATTCGGCATCAGCCGCGAAAGGGCGGACGCCGCGCCGACAAGCCGGGGAACAAGTCGATGGAGATGCTCTCGGAACCAAGAATGCCCGTCGAGCACCAGGCCCAAGTACTTCATGTGGGCCTGGATGCTGATGGTGACCGACTTCACGGTGATCGAAGCGCCGGCGGGAGGCCTGGCGGTACGGAGGCCATGGAACAAAAGGGCCTCCGTCTTTTCCAGGGCTACCCTCAACCCCAGCACTTCGATCCGCCTGACAATCTCCTCGGTGCCGAGAGTTGCCAGGCGTGCCGCCTCCTCTAGCATCCCACCCCGGGCTGTGACGAGTGTATCGTCGGCGTACCAAATTACGCCCAGCCCGGGTGGGAGGCTTCCTCTCAACGCCCAGTCGTAGCCGATGTTCCACAGGGTCGGACCCAGAACCGACCCCTGTGGGACACCGCACGTCATGGGCGTTCGCACAACGTCCCCTACTCGGTCAACGTAGAGGACGCTGCGCCTCTCCAAGTAGTCTGCCACCAGCTGCTTGAGGTACACGGGCACCCCGTGATACCTCAGCCCCTCCCTGATGCAGCTGAATGGCAGACTGTTGAAGGCATTGGCGATGTCCAGGGACACCGCCAACAGGACTCCTCCGCCGGTGACGGCCTCCGCTACCACGGCCTTCAGGCGCAGTAGGGCTGCGATCGTCGAACGCCCTCTCCGAAAACCAAACTGAGCGTTCGACAGATCAGGCCCGACCCTCACGAGGTGCCGCTCGATGCGGGCAGCCAACACCCTCTCCAGCAGCTTGCCCGCATCATCGAGCAGCACGATGGGCCTGTAGGCCGAGGCCGACTCGGGAGACCGTCTCGGCTTCGGCAGGAGAACCAGCCTCCCCTCCTTCCAGCACCCAGGGAACTGCCCGGACGTCAAACAAGCGTCCAACAGTCCCCTGAGGCGTGGTCCCAGGTGCTCGAGGACCAGGGCCAGCATACGGTGGGTTTAACCGACATAGCACGAAGAATTAGCACGCTGAAGTGGCAATGGGCAGGCCACATCGCTCGACGAACCGACAACCGCTGGGAAAGAAAGGTTCTCGAGTGGCGACCACGTATTGGACGACGCAGTGTAGGACGCCTCCCCACTAGGTGGACTGACGACGAAAGTTGCTGGGCGTCGTTGGATGTAGGCGGCATAGGACCGCACTTTGTGGCGTAACATGAGGGAGGCCTACGTCCAGCAGTGGACGGCGATAGGCTGAAATGATGATGATGAATGATGAATATTAGTAGGAAAGGAAATAGTATATACTAGCAACCCGCCCTCGCTTCGCTTCGGTTATAGTCGTTTTATCCGCGTAGTTCCCGTTCCCGTGGGAATACCGGGATAAAATATAGCCTAGTTTACGCCCTGATATTATAGCTTTCCATTGGTGAAAGAATTTTTGAAATCGGTCCAGCCGTTTTTAAGATTACCCGGAACAAACAGACAGACAGACAAACCTTTTTTTAATTGCTATTTTAGGCATAGATGTCGTGCAAATAACCGTGTGAGCATGAAAAAAGCCTATTATTTTGACATTACAAACAGACACTCCAATTTTATTTATAGGTATAGATTAATTACATTTTTCCGTGTGGTGACGGGGTAAGAATACACCACCTCATATTTTGACCGTGGGTGTAGTAAAAGACGACTTACAGATATAACATTTATACAAGAAAAGGAAAACTCGAAACAAAACCCTATATCAACACATCTGACCGAAGTGGTATGGTAGGTCAATTTCTCTTCTATAATGGAGCTTTTATACGCTTTTAAAAGCTTTTAAACGCACTGATAAGGCACGTGTTTGAGCCTTTCATCATCATCATCACAGCTCATATACGTCCCACTGTTGAGCTCGCGCCTCCTCCACAATGGGAGGGAAATTAACCTATTATACTGGTCAGACGTTTTGGTATAGGGTTTTATTACGAGTTTTCCTCGCTCGCACAAATTTTATATACATATTATATTCCACAGTCGTCTTGTACGACACCCATGGGTAAGAGAGTGGGTGGTGAATTGTATTCTTACTCCGTCACCACACGGATAAGCGCTTAATATTGTAATACTGTATTAATTTGAGCGCTTAATATTATTTAAATCAATTTTTTTTTTCGTTATAAACGTGTTAATAAGCAGATGATGATATAATCAAATAAAAATACTTGATTTCCTACTAAATATATAATTATATGATTTACTTGTATTATAAAAGGTTAGCCAGTCTCTTATACGGTATAAAGTGTGTTGAATTAATTTATAACTAATTTTATCGCGCAAATAGTTGAGATGAATCATTTTACTAACCGTCTTCAAAAAATGAGGTTCTCAAGTCGACTGTATCTTTTTTAATTTTGATACCTCAGACCTTTCGATCGGATCGGACGGAGTAGTGCGAGGAGTGCGCCGGCCGTAACCCACCCAAAAAAAACATCTTTCGATCGGGTGAACCGCTTTTTAATCTTCATTCTTTTTAGGGTTCCCTACCCAAAGGGGAAAAACGGAATCCTACTACTAAGACTGCTGTCTGTCCGTCCGTTTGTCTGTCACCAGGTTGTATCCCAAAAACCGCGATAACCAGACAGTTGAAATTTTTACAAATTATGTATTTCTGTTGTCGTTAACACTTAGCTGATTTTTTGATTTGAAAGCTGGTGCTTTCCGTGTGGTCCCCATTTCAATCTGGTCCTGCTGAAGTCGTTTATTATTATTAAAATTATATGTTATAATAATATGGAAATTACTATTCCGTTTGATGATGGAGTAAGAATCATTATCTTAGCCTTTATAAGTCCCACTATTCGGCCTGCTCCACAATGGAGGGCTAATTGATCTACTATGCAGTGCTGGTCAAATGTGATGGCTTAGGATCTCCCCATCTTCAGTTTTCCTTCTCTAGCATAGATGATATATGCGTATTTATATCCCTTAGCCGTCTTTTACGATATCCACGCGCAATATAGGGAGTGGTGAATTGTATTCTTATTCCGTCACCACATGGAAAATTTCAATTTACAAGTCAATGATGTAAGCAGTTTTTATTTAAAACTGTAAAAAATATGTAACCTCTATTTCATAATTTATATTTACGAAAGGACCCTTTATAGTGGTTATCCTTCAAATGACATACACAATAACTTGGTTACCATTATTAGTGGCAAGAGAAATATCATAATATTTTGCCGTGTGGTGACGGAGTAAGAATACAATACACCACTCCCTCTGTTGCCCGTGGGTGTCGTAAAAGTCGACTAGGGGATATAATATGCATGTAACATCTGTGCAAGAGAAGGCAAACTCGAAATAAAACCCTGTAACAACTTGCTTGACCAGCATGGTATAGTAAGGCCAGTTTCCCTCCTATTGTGGAGGAGGCTCGAGCCCAACAGTGGGATGTATATGAGCTGAAATGATGATGATGATTTCTGTTTTGACATGCGACAGTAAAGGAGTAAGAATGTTCAAAGAGCCTTTCCTACCCATGGATGTAAAAAACGATAATGGATATAATCACGGCTGCGGGTGTCTGGATCGGAGAATTAATCCGTCACCCGCCGAGAGGCCGACCGCGTGAGGAAAGATCGACGTCCTCCCCCAATGGGGGGACGTCGGTCGAGGAGAGGGTACTCCTCCGGGGGTATTCCGTCGAGCCGACCACTGATGTCAAGTCACTTGCTCCGGTGGTTGGCCCAACGACGAAGGCGACGTGTCTCGCGGGTGGGTTACAGGTGTGCGTGCTTACGTCCCTCTGTCACCCCGGACGGAGCGTACGAGGATTGCGCCGACCGTGGCCCACCCCTAAAAAAAAAGAACAACAATTTGTGGAACGCAGAAAGTATTATCCGGATATCGGGATTCGAACCCGCGACACTGGTACTATAAGTCGGTATCTTTACCACTACGCCATCAATTTGATATTTTATTTCAATAATTACGCAGAATTAAGATTACTGAATAGATAGCCAGATCAAAATACAAGATAATGGCGTTAACCTTGTTTATATATAATAAATAATACGTTTGTCTATCCGTGTATTAGTGGTGGCAGTGAAAGGTGACCTTGGCTCCAAGTGAGCGTTACGTTTCAAGTTTAACGTAACAAGATGCGCTCGCATACCAATCGTTTCAAATGTTATAGTTGACTCGATAACTTGACATTCATAAGACAGATCTTTATCTATGTACCATTATTATTTTATTCATCAGAGCAGCTTGCATACGTCCCACTGTTGGGGCTTTTTTTTGGGGTGGGCTGCGGTCGGCGCGCTTTCGCACCACTCCGTCCGGGGCGACAGAGGGGCTTAAGCACGCATCACCCGCAACCCACCCGAACATCACGTCACCTTCTTCGTTGGGCCGACCACTGGAGCAGGGTTACTTGTCATCAGTGGTCGGCCTGACGGAATACCTCCCATCGACCGACGTCCCCCCCTCGGGGAGGACGTCGGACTTTCCTCACGCGGTCGGCCTCTCGGCGGAAAGTAGTCCCACTGTTGGGGCTCGGGCCTCCTCCATAACGGAGGGAATTTAACCTAGTATACCATGTTGGTCAGACATGACCTAGTCAGACCCAATACCAAATAGGGTTTCATTTCGAGTTTTCCTTCTCTTGCACAGATGTTGTGTGTATATTATATCCCATAGTCGTCTCTTACGACATCCACGGGCAAGATGGGGAGTGGTGAATTGTATTCTTACTCCGTCACCACACGGATGATTATTATTTTATTATTATTTCAATAGCCCGTATAATGACGGCATTCACCACTCCCTATCTTGCCCGTAGATGTCGTAAAAGACGACTAAGGGATATAATATGCTTATAACATTTATGCAAGAGAAGCAAAACTCGAAATAAAACCCTATACCAACCTGTCTAACCTGCATGGTATGGTAAGATCAATTTCCCTCCTATTGTGGGGGAGCCTCGAACCCAGTAGTGAGACGTATATGAGCCGAGATGATTATGATTATTTCAGCTCATACATGTCCCACTGTTAGGCTCGAGCCTCCTCCATAAAAGGAAAGAAATTGACGTACTGTACCATGCTGGTCAGACGTGACACGTGGACAATACAATCCACTACTCCCTATCTTGCCCGAGAGTATCGTAAAAGTCGACTAAGGGATATAATAGGCATATACAATCAATGCAAGAAAAGTACAACTCGAATTAAAACCCTATACCAACTTGTCTCACCTGCATTGTATGATAAGGTCAATTCCTATTGTGAAGGAGGCTCGAGCCCAACAGTGGGAGGTATATGAGCTGTGATCATGTTCATTAATATTTCTCTTTCTGCGTCTATCAAAAATTTTTTCAAATTTTTGTATCGGATTCGGTTACAGATTCGAATATTTCATTTCGGTTTTTTTTTAGCATGGTGCGGCTGTCCGACCTATCCGGAGTGACGAGAGGGCGGTACACGACCCCATAACCCGTTGTATTCCCTTCCCTTCGTCATTGGACCAACCACTAGTACCGAATCCTTGATTTCCGTGGAGTCATTTTAGATATCCGACAATTTCGGAGCTTCATAACATTCCTAAAAATCATTGACATATTTATTTGGTAGGTCAATGTTAAAAATAATTATGTACCGTTACTATTATTTAATTAAAATTATTATTTATTATTATACAACTTCCGTTCTAACTAGCAATGCGAAAAAAAACCTATTACAAAAATATATGGCTTTAAAAATGAAAAGGAATTTTGTAAGTTTTTCACCTATTAGCGGGCTCATCATCATCATAACTGACATACATCCTAGTTCCAGTCTCCTCCACAATGAGAGGGAATTTGATCTACTATACCACGCTGGTCAGACATATTGGTATAGGGTTTTATTTTGAGTTTTCCTTTTCTTGCATCGATTTTATATGCATATTATATCCCTTGGTCGTATTTTACGACATCCATTGCCAGGATAGGGAGTGGTGAATTGTATTTTTACTCCGTCACTACACGGACAAATCCACCAAAAGGAATACAAATAATATATATTAACGAAACAAGTAATTCATTTTCTCCATTGATGTTCAAATTAAAATTTCACACAAAAATTTCACACATTGTCACTTTCACCGGCGCAAACTAACTTCATTACATCAAGTATTTGTTCAACTAACTAATTCACACGGTTATTTTTATACAATACTTTTAATATAGTATTAAAAAAAAAAAAAAATTAAAGTTGATTTAATTATTTTTAAAACTGCATTATGGCGGCGGCGGCTAGGAATATTATCAGCCCTTAAGATTACTCGTAGGTATCGTAAAAGACGAGCAAGACCTAAAGGTCTTTTTAAAAATAAACCTCAGTCAACTCTATCTTATGTCATATATCAGACAACACCCTGCACTAAGGAAATAATCTTTGTATTGCGGGGGACATTATAAATATATAACTAACGGATACAAATTACATTCAGACTCGGAACAATAATTTGTGGATCGCGTAAAGTGTTGTCCTGCATGCTGATTCGAACCCACAACACTGGCATGATCTGTCATTATATTGAACACTACACCATCTGTGCAGCCATCTATACCTACAATCATAACAAGTGGTAACTTCAGGCTGCAGTCGGTAATAAAATTTCCGAAAAAGGCGCTGCCCCAAATCCAACGGCGTAACGTGTCTTGGAGAGGTCCCGTTATCCTGTATCAAAGTTAATTGAGGGCCCAATTGAAGGGTAAAGATTTCTCAGAAAGGAAACAAGAATGCTTGCATGAAAATCACGAAATTGATTATAAGTTATCACTTCCAACTGGAAATTGAGCTAAAGAAAAGATCATTGCGGGTTTCCCGCACAAGATTAAATGGCATTGTGGATATTTTACTAATTTTTGCTTACATACATTGGGGGCTCCTGTATTATTATCAATGATACAGGGCGGCTGATATGGCAGTAACCACGCCCCTGTCTAAATCCCATTCAAATTGCTCTCAATGAAGATACTTCGATGTAAATATTCGTGCTAATCACACTGATAAGCGTGGTAGAGTAACTCAATTTCTCTACACTTTTTTTTTTGGGGTGGGCTGTGGTCAGCGCACTTGCCGCCAGGCTCTGTCCGGGGCGACAGAGGGGCGGCGCGCGGCGCCGTAACCCACCCATATAGCACGTTGCCTTCGTCGTTGGGCCGACCACCGGTGGACAGTTCCTTGACCCGATCGCCGTCGCGAGGCTAACCTCTCCTTGGGTGCCGGACTAAATCCCCAGTCTAGTCAGCCGCAGCCTCTGCTAGAGCGGCATCAGGCACCATTTCTCTACACTTGAGGAGGCTCGAGCTCTTCTCACTTCTAGTAAGACGTATAAGCAGAGATGATTATATCTACACTTATAAACACGGATCTTAAAATTTATACTATTTACGTCATTGAATAAACAACTTCATCTTAATCAAAACAAGTTAACGTGTCTGCATTTAAAATGTATTATAAACATTTCATAGTAACAATTGTTATCGCTAATTATAATTTCGTTTTTTGAAATTAAACTATTTTTACGGATTTTATCGCATTTGTATTTGATTTTAACTTTCTAGAAGTTTCGAACACTTTTCAGCGTTCGTAGGCATGGTAGAACTGCCGAAAATCAGATACGCGCGATAAAATCCTGCCAGAAAAAAAAAACCGCAGCGATGTTGCAATAGAAATAATTCTCCATCAAAGAATATCGATTAACATTCAATTATCGACATTTTAACGATAATATTTATTGTATATACTTGTATCTATTAATATAATACTTTATATTCATATTACATTAGTGGTCTGGGGACATAAGCCGTGGTTGATTAGATTAGATCTTTGGTCAGCCAAAAACTGTTATTGAGATTTATTAGTCTATTTTCTTGTGATGACGGAGTAAGAATAAAATTCACCATTCCCTTTCTTGCCTGTGGGTGTCGTAAAAGACGACTAAGAGATTATAATATGCATACAATAACTGCAATACAATTACTGCTTACTGCACGCTCTGCACAGATAGCGTAGTGGTTAAGATCGGGATCGAATCCCATGTAGGATAACACTTTGTGCGATCTACAAATTGTTGTTCTAAGTCTGAATATAATTTGTGACCGTTAAATATATGTTTGTAAAGACCCCCGCAATACAAGAATTATTTTTAGTGAATAGTATTTATCTTTAAAAAAATACACATATCTATGCAAGAGAAAGAAAACTGGAAATATACTAGGTCAATTTCCCTCCCATTGTGGAAGAGACTCGGGCCCAATAGTGGGACTTGTTTGTGAGCTGTGCTGATGATTAGTATACGCCCAAAAACAAATGTTAACTATACAATATCATGGGTTTTATCAGAAACGTAAATGTCATGTGGATTTCCTACATTAAATTCCACATTTAAATGTTTTAAGGAGTTGTATTAACACGTTCCCGGACAGTAAGTCACCCTACTTTAGCAGTATTTTTTTGTATGGGATTTTTGCGATTGCTCTAGCATTTCCGTCACGATGCATACCAACCAATATCATCAAGTGCGACGCGAATGTTATAGCAGACGACTGCTTAACTGATGATGGTGTAACTAATGCGGATAGTAAAGCAATATCTTGATGATTGTTCAGATTCTTCAATGCTGGGAACCGAAGAATCATCTGAAACTTCTTCAAACAACCTCAGGATTTGATCTGATTCTGTAATTTTGAAAGCTCGAGGATATTTTTTGGGTGCCATCTGTGAATGAAAATAATGCGGTTTGGGTATTTTTTTCAACTTGTCTAACGTTATTACCTAGTTGGTCTAACGTCAAACTACTGAAATACATTGTAAATAGCATCATAGTAACAAAAAAACAAAAGAAATCATGAAAATATTTGTACTTACGATATTTGTAATATGTTGGCGCGGAACGAAAATACATAACACACTCACTACCACTACGTGCGACAGTAACCACTACATTGACAGGATTTCAATACATTTGACGCATGCTATAGCATACGTTACCACGCGGGTTAGACCGAGCGAGGAGTAGGGAAGGGATAAACGCTGTTTTATCTTTGTGTGCAAAACAGCTCTCATATGACAGTAAGCGATTTGTGGTTGTGTCAGCACTGACAGTAAGAAATGGACTACCTATATTTTATAGGTAAAAAGCAACCGCTCAAGCATAACTGACAAAATAACTCGACAAACTTGGAATGCTATAGCATCCGCGACATAATTAAACTGTTCAATACGAATGCTATAATAATAATAATAATAATAATAATTTTATTTGCTGGAATGCAGGTAGTTACAATTAGGTGACAAACATTATAAATAAGAGCCTAGTACATTCTACCGTTTAGGCATGCAAATGTTTTGTATAATACATAGTACTCCTTATAGCTTAGTTACATACTAGACAATATTAAGCTCGAACTATAAGTAGGTAACTAAGTTAGATAAAACTGACAATAATAACAAAAGAAAAATAAAGAGGATTAATAGAACACTTAAAAATAATATAACAGGCTTAATTATAAACTAACATCATTTAAAAATTCTGACACTGAATAGTAGCATTTGGTTATAAGTCAGTAAACTGTGCTTTAAAATTTCTTAGTTTGATCTTTCATAGATTTAGGTATTTTGTTAAAGATAGTAGGAGCCATAATAATTACACTGTAGCATGCTCGTCCGGGAAAGTGTTAAATATTATTAATAGCAATTTATGTAGAGTAATGCAGAGAAAGTGCTTAAGTGTAACGAGAATTACATAAAAGTGAGTTGCATATGTTGTCGTGTTCGTCCAAATTGCTTATATGTTAGTGTGGCAATGGTACAATTGACTCACTGATAAGACTATTATAAGTGATAATTGATAAAAATAAAGATAGGCGTAAAGGTGTTAATAACCATGTCATAATATTCCTGAAAAATAAATATATTTTTATGATTGTAGCTTGGACAATGAAACATTATGTAAGTGAATTTGTTTTCATTGTCAGTGTCTAACAAATAACAAAGATTTTGTACAAGTAATGTGCATAAAAGAACAGATTACGACAGGCTTTTTTCCAGAAAATGATGATTTTTATTCATTAAACATTTAAGTTCATTAAATATAAGAATTAAAAAATTTAAAATTCAAATTGTGACAACTCAATTCGGATAATTGTCAAAGATGTATCAGACTCATCTCAGACTATTTAAGTCCCACTCTTAGGCTCTGGCCTCCTTCACAATAGGAGGGGCAATGACCTACTATTCCATGATGGATATACATGTTGGACTAGGGTTTTATAAGTAGTTTTCCTTCTCTTGCAATGATATCACTTACCTACTACCTCTTAGTCGTCTCACACCCGCGGACAAGAGAGGTGGTGGTTAATTGTAAAGATGTATAGCCCTCCCATATCCCTGGTGATGGGCGTCTTCAGCATTGCATAAGAGGGAAGTTGAATCAATCTCTTCCTACTGCTCCTGTTTCTTTTCTAATTAAACTTATCGCGGGTCCTAAGACAATTAAAAATCATTTTCCGGGATTGCTTGTGCTCAATCGTCGACTTCGGCATCGAGGGTCAAACCAGGCATACGGGAGTTACAATGGTGGGATTGTGTGGTGAAATTAGTCCCAAAAAAATGCCTATATAATGGAATAGTGCCATTGCAGTAACTTACCCAAAAGAGCTGACTATTCCCTTGGTGATAGTTTAACTAATATTTACGACTGCAATAGGAAAATAAGGGGTGACGACAGATTGTATTTCTAGCCTATCATCATACAAAGAATATTATTTCACTGTATCTCTCTGATGATTGAAATCCCTAAGAGTTTTATTTACAACTAGCAATCCGCCCTCGCTTCGCTTCGGTTTTAGTCGTTTTACCCGCGTATTTCCCGTTCCCGTGGGAATACCAGGATAAAATATAGCCTAGTTTACGCGCTGATATTATAGCTTTCCATTGGTGAAAGAATTTTTGAAATCGGCCCAGCCGTTTTGAAGATTACCCGGAACAAACAGACAGACAGACAAAAATTTTTTAATCGCTCTTTTAGGCATAGTTGTCGTGCAAATAACCGTGTGAGCATGAAAAAAGCCTATTATTTTGACATTACAAACAGACACTCCAATTTTATTTATTGGTATAGAATAGATGTATTTCTCTGCTTACTATGCAAAACTATTTGAAATTATACAAGAATACCTTTCCGTAACCTCATTGCTTTTAAAATACACATTAAACGTTATAACGAGTACTATGACATACATCTTGCTCGTATGCTGCCCGACAAGAATACAAATGTCGCCACCCCAAAACATCTCGCAATATCGTAAAACATTGCACAAATTTTATATAATAGTTTAAGATTTTTCTGTGTGATGACGGAGTAGGAATACAATCCATCACCCCTTGTTACCTGTGGATGGTGTTTATGGTTCGGCTACTAAAACCTTTAAGAGCGTTATCGGTAATCGGCACTTCTCCCATTTTTGGTTTTTTGCTACGGTCCGATATCGTCGCACACTAATGCACTACACACACACACACACGAGTTCATAGAATGACCAGTCTTGAGCCTTGGCGCTTATAATAATCAATCTCTAATATATTCTTCGGAGAAGTAGATTTTCAAAAATCAACATGATGTGAATTTTAAAATTTTTAATTAAAAACCAAATCTCATAACAGTAAAACGGTTAAAATTGTATTTTTAATATGCAAAGTACAGGAAATAGTAAAATATAGGCACAGAGTATAACTTACAAGGAGACCCTCAGACGTGTGGGTCGGGGATTTCCATGATTTTTGGTGGGGTGGTAGAGGGGGCACGAGGGTATCACAACTACCAAATATTAGGGTCAACTGGGCCCTCGTTAAAAAGATTTTAAGGGTCAAAGTTGGATGGGTAATTTATGTACTAGAAAAATTCAAAGTCGAATCGCCAACAAGCGGTAATCTCGTGGTAACGTGCTCGCCGGCGGGAACTCTGGTCTCGGGTTCGAGACTCGACAACTTATTTTTTTTTAAATTATCACATTGTGTAATAATTTTAAAAAAATAAAAAACCCCAATTGACGTTCCTATCCCGGGACGTCGGTTGCCGTCACACGGTCAGACCCTGACCCTCACCCGCTCTCTGCGGGTGACACACTAAAGTCCCCGGTCCGGTCACCCGCGGACTCGCCTAGGGCGGCGTGAGGCGCGGATACTCGTATCTGCACCGCCCGAGTCGCCGGTGGCGGAACGTGTGACCAAAGATTGATCACACACGAGCCGGCTTCTCCTTTCGTGAGATGACAGCCTCACAGAAGGCGGTGACCGCGTTCCAGTTCCTGACGCTGCTGAGCATCTCCCTAGTGATGGTCGGCAGGGTCCGGTCGGCACCGGTGATTGCAACGAGTTCACGGCGCTGCTTTGCCCATGAGGCACACACCTCGAGCCTGTGCTGCGCCGTGCTCACGTCGCAATACCAGTGGTGGCAGGATGGTGTGCTCTCCCTCCTAACGAGCTTGCGCAGGTACTTGACTATCGTGACCCATCAATACCTTCACCAGTCGGAAGGAATGTACCCCGTGCTGCCGACCCAATCACCCCATCAGCACCAGCTGAAAGGACTCGACGGTCCTGATACCGTATTGAGGCTTCTCCAATCCGATTGCCCAACGAGCAATGGCGTCTCGGCGGGCGTCAACCCGCCAGGCGGCAATCACCTTGATTGAGGCTATATATGGCTCGAGTCTCTGATACTCGCAGGTAAAGCTCGGCGAGTACCTCCGCCTGCAGGTCCCACCGGAGAGTTCCGGCCAAGAGGCACGCTGCCTCCGTGGCTGCCGTGCAGTAGTCGAGTATGGCCCTAGTCGCCATGGCCATGGATGTCTAACAAGTCCAGTCAGAGATTTAAATCTACCCACTACAGAAATTAGTTATTAAATTTTGATCCACATTTTGCTACATATTTATTGCTAGTACAAGAAGAAAATGATTCTCTATGAAAAAATTATATTGTGTATGGTTAGTAATTATTAAACATTAAATTTGAGTTAGCTGATAATCTTCAGAAGATGAGGCTGCATAAATGTTCCGTTCGGATTTTTGATGTGAAATATCTATAGGCGGGGTGAACCTGATCGTCGCGTGGCATTAAAAGCGGCGTTAACGCCACGCTTTGCGGTAACGACTTCAAAATAATTTTGATGTTTTTCACGTCTGCCAGGCGTCCTGAGTGACGGCTCACTTCTCTTTTCGTTTACTCTTTTGAAACTATAAGTACCTTACAGTTTTGTCGTGTGTTCTCAAAGTCCGACTTTACACCACCTGCATACGGCCTATCATGACCTATGCCAGCGTGGTGTTCGCGCACGTAAAGCCACACAGGATCCACAGGCTACAGACACTACAAAATCGAATCATGCGCCGAGCTACGGGAGCACCGTGGTTCATACGAAACGTCGATCTCCACATCGACCTCGAACTGCCGACCATCAAGCAGTTTATGAAACGGTGCTCTCAGAGCTACTTTGACTCTGCCATGACACACCCCAACCAACTAGTGGTTGGGGCGGCTTCCTATAGACCCTCCAAAATCTCATCCATCCGACGTCCTCGACGAAGAGGACGACAATATCACACTCGCTCAACAAAGAGCCTACACGGCTCTCGAGGCCTTAACAAATAAATATTCGCGGTTCCGTCCTCGCCGTCGAGGTGCGAAACCGCGCCGCGCAAAAGTCACGACTAAAAACGTGGGCACGCCCACTTTGCCTCCAGCGACGCCCCAATCCGAGGTCCGTTCCCCACAGGGGGAGCCCTTGGGCTATGTCGCTTAGCATACTTTTCTCCAGGTTGAGAGCCCTCAGTGCTCACCCATAGTCCGCGTCAAGCTGTCAAGGCCATCTGCGGCCAACAGCTGTACAAACACAAAAAAAAAAAAAATCGTGTGTTCTCTTTTTCCTTGCCTTGTAACCGATTTTGTTCCCAAGATACAATCTGCTTTTTCGACCCATCACCTAAAACGTAAAAATATTCTATATTATTCTTTATAGAGATCGCATGAAAGTAATCAAAAGAATTAGGTAGTAATAAATATTTACGAATCAAACCGATTAGTCGCAGTATACGCTCAAGTTCGTATTGTCGTCTTTTACGCTGTGAGCGGAGAGCTCGAGCGACGTGACCCTACTCCGTTGAGCGCCAAGGCGCGACTGGCTTACGAACAATTATGCCGTTCAATTTATAGTAATATTTAAAATTTAATTACGAGGGTGACTATTCGTATTTCAATTTGGTTTTTTTTTACTGCTTCTACAATAGTCGAACAAATAGTGGATATTTTTTTTAATATTCCAAGGTTAGTATTATTCACAAAATTAAATGTTTTACAGGAGCCATTTTCGTCAAATTAATCTTAAGGAAATATTTTTTTTTTTTAGTTTTAAAAGGAAGAAATCTTGAATTTCATTTTATACATACCCAAGAACAGTAATTTTCCTAACATCTACAATTTTTTTCGAGCTGCCACGACTTATCGTTTATTCGTACCTGAACTTCAAAACTCAGCATTTTCGTAAAATCTCATTAACTTAAGTTCAAAATACCCTTGCCTTTTAATAAAATAGTTACAATATTGAGTTATAATTCTGTACAAGCACAATATAAAGATGTGTTTAATGTAGTGGTTATATAAATTTTTAGTAAGCTATTATGATGAACGAGTAACCAGTCCTCAAAAAACCACATTTTTGGGTTTACGGCCGCTTATTACCGATAACGCTCTTAAGCCCAATTTTAATTCATTATTTGACATTTTTTTTAATGTCACTGTCCGTCAGTAAGTAATAGTGGTAGGACTACACTGTTGACAGTTATCTGTCTATAGCCGCGAGCCGGTCCGTCCAGTGTAGTACTACACTGAGCAGAAAATCGACGTCTGAGTAGTAGCAATTTGTTACAACACTTCGTCCGGTGACCGAGAGAGCCGGAAACCTGGGTTTTTGGCGGGAATCTGTAGGTGTCATGTGGTGTTCTTGTATTATATTCAATATCTTAGTGTTTTAACGTGTTATATTAAATAATTTTGATGGCATTTTATGTAATATACAGTGGCAAAACTGCTGAGGTGTAGTGAATCTATACCAATAAATAAAATTGGAGTGTCTGTTTGTAATATCAAAATAATAGGCTTTTTTCATGCTCACACGGTTATTTGCACGACAACTATGCCTAAAATGGCAATTAAAAATTTTTTGTCTGTCTGTCTGTCTCTTTGTTCCGTGTATTCTTCAAAACGGCTGAACCGATTTCAAAAATTCTTTCACCAATGGAAAGCTATAATATCAGGGCGTAAACTAGGCTATATTTTATCCCGGTATTTTTACCCGCGTAGTTCCCGTTCCCGTGGGAATGGGATAAAATATAGCCTAGTTTACGCCCTGATATTATAGCTTTCCATTGGTGTAAGAATTTTTGAAATCGGTCCAGCCGTTTTGAAGATTACCCGGAACAAACAGACAGACAGACAGACAAAATTTTTTTAATTTGTATTTAAGGCATAGGTGTCGTGAAAATAACCGTGTGAGCATGAAAAAAGCCTATTATTTTGACATTACAAACAGACACTCCAATTTTATTTATTGGTATAGATAACACTTTAAACCTTAAATATAATATAAAACCACCACATGACACTTTCCCTTATCCACCAAACTCTTGTTACGATATATTTTAGTTTAAATCACAGAGTAATCTAAATAATCTGCCCGAAACGAGATTTCGTACTCTGCAGTTAACAAACGTAATATGACAACTTTAATTAGCTAAGTTGTTGCAAATGAGCGTATAATTTTACATAAGATACGGATAGATCTTAATTACCTTACTAATAGATTTGTTACGCACAAATGTAGAAACTATGCTCTGATTATAAATGCAGAATAATTTTTCATAATTATCCTAGTTTTAATTATTACTCTTCATATTAGAATTAGCTTCTTGGTCTTCAGCTACCAAGTCTAAACAGATTTATAATGCAATCACCTATGGCAAAATAATGCATTAATTTTTACGTTTGACAGACTGGTTGACGATCGTTTTGTAATTTACATTTTTAAGCGCCACCTGGTAGCAATTTATTTTTATTTGGTTCATCACACGAGTATGAAATTTAAACTATTTTCAATGATTTTATTCCGTTTGTACATTTACTTGCCATACGATTCTAATATTTCAGCGTACGTACACGTCACGACTACAAAATATAGTTCATGTCTAACAAGTCGTCAAGAAAATTACATAGAACTATTTTATTTTCTGTTCTTACTAACAATGAGATTGTACCACAAAAGTGGGTCGATTAATAACTAATATCGTAGCGGGTAGATAAAATCTTATGACATTATGATTACTTTTTGGACGTAAAATATCTGTCCTTTCGTGACTATGAACGTTGAAAATTCTTCGTAACACTAGGCAAGTAAAAATCATATACAAAACCGGATAAAATCCGTAAAAATTGTTTTATTTTACGTTTAATACCCGTGTAAACATCAGAAAACATTTTTTTAGGTTATTTAGATTATAAAAATAAGATTTAGCGCAAAAGCAAGACGAATACATACAGATATTTTAATTTTGTTTCAACTACAATGAAACTAGCAATCAATCATTCACGATTTTATTCCTGTATAAAGACCAATTGACCTGACCCAATATGGTCTCGACTTCTAAATTGGACCTTCCGTTTGTCTGAACTCACCATTGGTAATGGTTGTTGATCTTTTAACCCATATTTTCGATAGTATTTTCATGAGAACGAAATAGGGGAATACGCGTGTGGGAGTTATCACATTTATCTAGATATAGACGGTTGAATGTCTAATGCCCATGTCATTCCTGTACCGGTCCTAGTTGGGAATGCGATTCTCGAAGTTGTGGATGTGTTTACCTAGGACAAGCAGTCCAGTTAGGTAGATCCAATTTCGAGAAAGAGGTCAGCCGACGAATCCAACTCGGCTGGGTAGCGTTTGGGAAACTTAAGAGGATCTTCTCGTCCAATATGCCGCAGTGTCTGAAAACAAAGGTTTATAACCAGTGTGTGTTACCAGCGATGACTTACGGCACTGAAACGTGGTCTCTAAATGTCGACCTCATAAAAAAGCTCAAAGTCGCTCAGCGTGCTATGGAGAGGGCTATGCTCGGTATTACGTAATAAAATCTGGAACACGGAAATCCGTAGAAGAACGGGTGTAACCGACATAGCCCGCAGAATTAGCACGTTGAAATGGCAATGGGCAGGCCACATCGCTCGTCGAACCGATAACCGTTGGGGAAGAAAGGTTCTTGAGTGGCGACCACGAATCGGACGGCGCAGCGTAGGACGACCCCCACTAGGTGGACTGACGACATTTTCAAAGTCGCAGGGAACCGTTGGATGCAAGTGGCGCAGGACCGTTCCGAATGGCATTCTTGTGGGGAGGCCTATGTCCAGCAGTGGACGTCCGTAGGCTGATGGATGGATGGAGACGGTTGAATGTAAATAAATTTAATAACTATCAAAATTTGGTATTATAAAAAATATTGTTTTAATCTATACCAATAAATAAAATTGGAGTGTCTGTTTGTAATGTCAAAATAATAGGCTTTTTTCATGCTCACACGGTTATTTGCACGACACCTATGCCTAAAATAGCGATTAAAAAATTTTTGTCTGTCTGTCTGTCTCTTTGTTCCGTGTAATCTTCAAAACGGCTGAACCGATTTCAAAAATTCTTTCACCAATGGAAAGCTATAATATCAGGGCGTAAACTAGGCTATATTTTATCCCGATATTCTCACGGGAACGGGAACTACGCGGGTAAATCGACTAAAACCGAAGCGAAGCGAGGGCGGGTTGCTAGTTATAAAATAAATTAGCGTATCATGTTTCTGTAATATTAAAATTTATTGCGTTTTTTATAATCATAAATTTACTTAGATTTAAATCTTAAATATATTAATTGGGTAATATAATAATGAATATTCGACATAAGTACTCTATTGACGGCATAGAATTAAAAAAAAAAAAACAATAAATGTCGTAAAGTCGACTAAGGCCTTAGAATAATAACATATAGAAGGTAAGTCCACGCACAAAAAGTGAGGCATTTCAATCGGAGCCTAATGGAGCCTACGCCGGTACAGTCCCGTAATGTACAAGTCATTGCACTGCACGAACGTATGCAACTCTTAAAAAATAAATAGGTAATTATGACGGTTTGTGCATTCAAATGGTGCCACAACACATTTGAAAAACATAAAAAGGTTTTTAACATTACTTTTAAAAGTATTTCGACGATTTATGTTAATAAAAACAAAATTTGATTTCATAATTTGTATAGTGGTTTCCGTGTGTACGTGTATAATCGTCTGCCCGCCATTAGTATTTTTAGATTCAAATTTTTAAAGTTCGAAGTACTGACACTATCCTTCTATACGTTATTATTCTAAGACTAAGGCATATAAAATGCAGATAACATCCATGCAAGAAGAAGAACATTCGACATAAATATTACATCAACAAATCTGATCGGCTGGTCAGACGTGTTGGGTTGGGTGGGTTTTATTTCGAGATTTACTTGTCTTGCATAGACAAGATGATATATATATATATATATATATATATATATATATATATATATATATATATATATGTATATATTACTAGCAACCCGTCCTCCCTTCGCTTCGGTTTCAGTCGTCTTTCCTGCGTAGTTCCCGTTCCCGTGGCAATACCAGGATAAAATATAGCCTATGTTACTCCTGATACTATAGCTTTCCATTGGTGAAAGAATTTTTGAAATCGGTCCAGCCGTTTTGAAGATTACCCGGAACAAACAGACAGAAAGACAGACAAAAAAAATATAAAGTGTATTTTAGGCATATGTATAGTGCAAATAACCGTGTGAGCATGATAAAGGCCTATTATTTTGACATTACAAACAGACACTCCAATTTTATTTATTGGTATAGATATCGCTTAGTCGCTTTTTACGACATCCACGTGCAAGATAGGTTAACTGAATTCTTACACCGCCACCACAGGGTGATACAGGGAAATTATGGATATACATGTGTGCTAAAAACTGCATTTAGATAATAATGAAGGTCAAATATAAGTGAATTTTAATGCGGAACTTTTTAAATTTTAATTCAGTTGGCAGTGATAAAATAAATATGGTATTAATTATAAAATAAATTCGCGTATCCTGTTTCTGTATTTAATGGTATTGCGATTTTGTTTAATCATAATATTATTTAAATTTTTATATGTTATTAATATTTAAATTAGATAAATTAATAATATATACAACTAACTGACCCAAATGGCGTTATTCTGTACAAATCTAAAAAATGGTAAAAGGAATTCTCCTTGAACTCGATCGCAGCGCCACCAACCGGGAGTTTAGTGATATACACACGTACACAAGAAATATATAAAGCTAATTATGAATGTATATTTACGACTAGCAACCCGCCCTCGCTTCGCTTCGGTTATAGGTTAAAGTCGTTTACCCGCGTAGTTCCCGTTCCCGTGGGAATACCGGGATAAAATATAGCTTAGTTTACGCCCTGATATTATAGCTTTCCATTTGTAAAAGAATTTTTGAAATCGGTCCAGCCGTTTTGAAGATTACCCGGAACAAACAGACAGACAGACAAAAATTTTTTTAATTGCTATTTTAGGCATAGGTGTCGTGCAAATAACCGTGTGAGCATGAAAAAAGTCTATTATTTTGACATTACAAACAGACACTCCAATTTTATTTATTGGTATAGATATATTTCTTGTGTATAAAGATTATTATAAATGTATATTTACGATGATGATATGAACCAGCTCTTATTTCAATTTAATATTTCATCATCATCATCATTTCGGCTCATATTCGTCCCACTGTTGGGCTCGAGCCTCCTCCATAATAGGAGTGAAATTGACATTACTATATACATCGCTAGTCAGACGTATTGGTATAGGGTTTTATGTCGAGTTATTCATCTCTGCGTAGGTAATCCCTTAGTCGTCTTTTACGACATCCACGGGTAAGATTGGAGTAGTGAATTGTATTCTTACTCCGTCGCTACATAGAAGTAATAGTATTAATATTTAAATTAGATAAATTAATAATATATACAATAATTATGAATGTATCATCATCATCATCATCATCTTGCTCTTATCCCAATTACTTGGGGTCGACGCAATATGTCATCTGTTTTGACATATTGCAAAAAGTTTCGGCAATGACTTTTATGACCGGCCGCCTGCCTGACGTCAACCCTCCTTGGGAATGTAATCGTTGACCCAAATGGTACCAGATGGAGTTGGTCCGGGTCAATCTAGGGCTCTTAGTCGTCTTTTACGACACCCACGAGCAAAGCAAGGGTTGGTAGTATTCGAAGCCGCTACCACACAGCACTAATAATTATGAATGTATATTTACGACATAATCATGAACCAGCTCTTATCTCAATTACTAGAGGTCTACGCAATGTATGTATATTCGTCTACTACCGTACATATTACGAACTGTTTGGTTATAGTTTTATGACTGGCCGCATGCCTGACGTCAACGCCCATTAGGAATGTAGTTATTGAACAGACTGCATCAGATGGAGTTTGTCTACATCTATGTTAATTTTGTAGTATTCGTAGCCGCCACCACATAGCAAAATAGTATCATTAATTAAAAAAAAAACCTGTTTTAAATATCATCATTCATTATTTTAGCTCATATACGTCCCACTGTTGGGCTTGAGCGTCCTCCACAATAGGAAGGAAATTGACCTGCTATACCACGTGGTCAGACGTGTTGGTATAGGGTTTTATTTCGAGGTTTCCTTCTCTTGCGCAGATGTTATATGCGTATTATAACCCTTAGTCGTCTTTTACGAAAAATCATCATTTTCTGGAAAAAAAACATACAAAATAGTTTCACATTAGCCAGGCGTCCCGGGTAACAGCTCACATTTTATTTTTAAAGGAAATGTAAAAAATATACCTCCTCCATTTTAAATATCTAGTGATTGAATAAATAATTATAAACCGTGGAATGTCGGTATTTGATAGTTTTTTTTTTATAATAAGTAAATGAACCATAAACCACAACTGTCGAATCAAAATAAATGAACAAAGCAAATGCCGTACCATAGATAATTAGACATTTCTTAAGCCATTGTAATAGTTCTGAATATTTCATTATTATTTAAATCGTGACAATGTGGCGATTTGTCAATAAAATATCGTGGGTTCGTGACACGAATTCACTGACATTCAGTCCTACGATTTTTTTTTGTTGATAGGCTACGGAAATGATATTTTCAGCCTATGTGCTATTGCTCAATTTATTTAAAAAAACAATACAAAATTATAAAAAAAGAAATAATCCAATTTAGAACAGTATCGTGAGTTCGAATTCCACGCAGGACAACACTTTGTACGATCCATAAATTGTTCCGAGTCTGGGTGTAATTCATGTCTGTTAGTTATATGTTTATGAAGCCTCATGCAAGGATTATTTCCTTAGTGCAGGTATTTTGTAAAAAAAAGTAGTTGACATGAACCAAATAAGCATATTAAGGATAACTCAAAACCTGTCGGGCAGATCTTGATAATATTTATATACCACTGTAATTATGATCTACAAAATAAAATAACCTATCCTATTTTACCTATTATATATAGCCTGAAAACAAAAATAAACGTCTCGGTCACTATAATAAATAATCAATTAGGCTCTGTTTCTAAAACGGGACATTTTAGTCCAGTTCGGGATGACGGCACAGACCACTTAAAAACGGGACTGTCCCGTTCGAAACGGGACGTGTGATCACTTTATACATGACTCATATATAGAACAAGAGCTTGGACGTGCCACACATATTTTATTTGGTGAAAGACGCAATACACCGAGTATTGCTCATATGCATATTATGTACAAGCATACTTACAAATGTATCTAGACAACTGACTCTGACATGCATTCATTCGTTTCAGGTCGTACACGTCCCACTGCTGGGCTGGAGTCTCGTCCACGATGGAATAGAAATTAACCTACTATACATTTTTATAGTTAGTTACACATTGGTATTGGCTTTGATTTCGTGTGTTTCTTTTCTTACATAGATATTATATGCATATTTAATCTCTTAGTCGTCTTTTACATCACTGGTCAGAGAGGGGGCGGTGAATTATATTTTTACTCCGTCACCACACGAAAAGATTTAGACATAACAGCTGATAAAAGTAAGTAGAAATAGTTACAAACAAACTTGAACAAAATGTTGAATTCTCCTGCTTCATCTTAACCCATTAACGACCGAAAATCGTATTTTTTTTTCATCAATTTTAAGGCAAAATTATTCTCATCATTAAAAACGAGAATTTTGAAATGAAAAATATGGTCTCCCGTACTTTTTAGTGTATTTTTTCAGAATCTGGGTTTGAAATTGCGATTTGTCATCTTGAATTTTCAAATTTTAAGGGCAGAAAGGATACCAATTTTCGTGAAAATCTCCTTTATTGCTATTTTTTGCGAGACGTGAATTTTTGCTCGCCGCTCAAGGGGTCAAAAACGCCATTTAGGGGTGAAAATATCGATAAAATACAAATTCAAAAAATTCGTCGTCCAACTGTTTAGTGCACTCATGGTTGTAAAAAAAGAAGGGGTCATTTGGCGTTTTCTAGGAGTAAAAATCATAAAAAAAAATGTCTTCGATTTTTCGTGGTATTTTTGTTTAAAAGCGGCCATATTTTTTTTTGGAATAATCGCAATTTCCACCCAGATTCTGAAAGAGCACACTGCAAAGTACGGGAAAACATATTTTTTATTTCAAAATTCTCGTTTTTTAATGATGAGAATTTGCCTTAAAATGATGAAAAAAAATATGATTCTCGGTCGTTAATGGGTTTAATATATGATACTTCCTACTTATTTGAAGTATGCGTTCAGAGGATAGTCCCCAAACACGAAAAATATCCAGCTGTTGAAAGCATATTCCTTCGTCTAACGCCGTCGACTGCCGTTTAACTAAACGAGACCTAAGCACGGTCAAAGCAGTAGATGGCGAATGTTTTAGTATCTAGAGAGATTTTGACCTTGAGATTTGTCTGGCTAACTATGCCTCAAATGAGTAATATATACCGTCGACAGTCTTCTGTCTATAGCCGCGGGCCAGTCCATCCGGGGTAGTACCACACTGAGCAGAAAATCAACGTGTAAGTAATAAAAATTCGTTACTGCACTTCGTTCGGTGAGCGAGAGAGCCGGCAGCCCAACTGATGGTGTTTGCGTGTAGTTGGTTTTGTTGATGTCTTTAGTATCACCGAGTCTCATTGCACGCATTCACACTCCCTTCACTACATCACGGTAGACGACAGGCCTAGCAAAGTTCCATGAGCTGCAGTAACACTTACCATCAGATGTGCTATTTGCTTTTTTTTTTTTTGTGTGTGTACAGCTGTTGGCCGCAGATGGCCTTGACAGCTTGACGCGGACTATGGGTGAGCGCTGAGGGCTCTCAACCCGGAAAGTGCTATTTGCTGGTTTACCACACATATATATATATATATATCAACAATGAGAATTTAACACGATTTTATTTTATTTTTAATTTTTTTTTATTTTATTTCTCATTAGGGTACCTTTAAATCAGCCGTCTAATTTCGCAGGTACGTACGAGTATGTTGACATTCAATGCACATTCACTATAACTCGCTACTCGAAGCTCTACATTTCGTCTTGCAGAATATAAAGTATGTCTGAAACATCTGGGCAATTAGTTTAATAATTAAATACTGCAGAATCCAAAACAAACTTATATATTTGGCAAGATGCATTACCATATGGTTATCTCTCAGCCACTTCACCTAATAACCTATAGTCTTAAGGATTTTAATTATTATGAATATAAACTTTATACAAACGGCTTAAGGTATAATATACACAAACTCTAACAACTCTATTTAAAATACCCTCGCTTATCTCTTATAAGTGACAATAAATAATTATCAATACAAGTAATTTGCATAAGTATGTGAAACGTGATTATAAAACAGTTTGTTTTCAAATCAGCGTAACTTTAGAGAGAGACTTGACGTCCCTAACAAGGACTTCATCTCATCTCAGGGCCTATACAGGTCCCATTGTTGGCAAATTGACCTACTACATCACGGTAGTCAGACGTATTGGTATAGGGTTTTGTTTCAAGTTTTCCTTCCCTTGCTCCTCATCATCATCATCATTTCAGCCCATCGCCGTCCACCGTTGGACGTAGGCCTCCCTCATGTTACGCCACAGAGTGGATTCCTTCGAAATTCCTTCCTTTGTCATAGGAGTAGTAACTCTGTCTAATGTAACACCAGGAGAATAGGAGAGTAATTTTCCCCAGTGGTAAGGGTTATATTCAATAGTGGACTATAGGCTAGCAGATGGATAGATAGGATAGGATGATATTTGATTAATTTAGTTGGATTTTTCATTGCCATGATAAATGACTGTTACGTTATTCCAACTGCAAGACTTGCAAGACTTTGCGAGACTCTTGCTGCAATACCAAGACCAAGACTCGAGTGTGCAATACCAAGACCAAGACGAGATCAGGTGTGCTGTTGCAAGACCAAGACCAAGACTGGTCCAAGTCTCGTCTTGGTCTTGCATTTGAGCAACACTATTGCTAACCCATTGCCACTTCAGAGTGCTAATTCTTCGTGCTATGTCGGTTACACCTGAGTGCCTACTCTTGAAATGAATTCTAATTTCGAATCCGATTCAATTCCAATCTAACCAAACTTATATTTGGTACTCTTAAACAAAATGGATAATAAATTTTTTGCATTTGCCGTTGTTATTTTCACCAAATGTGCCGTATATTAATTTAATATAATTAAATTAATAACGTTACCAAACTCGATCACCACAATGACGCTTTCTTGAAAGTGTGCAACATTAACGATTTTAAACTACGTCCAAATCACGTCGGAAATAGCAAATATGTGACTTAATCGACGGGAGTCGAATTCAATTAGTTTAAAAAAAATCCACCGAATTTTATTCCAATCGTGCGCTAGTGTCGCTTTCAAGAGTATCAAATTGCTCAAATTCGAGCTGCGATTGGATTTAGGATTGGAATCGAGATTAAAGAGTAGGCATACTGTTCTGCTGCGGATTGTCGTATTTTGGAGTCTATCTCGCAGAAAAATCCCGAGCATAGCACGTTGAGCGACTTTGAGCTTGGTTATGAAGCCTACATTTAGGGACCACCGTTTCCGTGCCGTAAGTCATCACTGGTAACACACACTGGTCGTACATCTGCCTTTTCAAACACTGAGGTATATTGGACGAGAAGATCCTCTTAAGTTGCCCGATATTGCATAAATATTATATGCATATTATATCTTGTATCATATTATATAGCACTTGCGCCATAATAAGGACTATTCAACCTGGATCAAACTGGCAACACTCAGATCTCCACTATTGACTACACCGCCATCTTTGCAGACAATAACGAAAATAATACCCAAAACAGAGGACTTTAAAACGTACTTAAGCGTGGATCATCACTTGAACGTACAATTTATATGATTCAATTATGTAATTGTTATATGAAATCGTGAGAACGGTCCAAAAACACGAATATTTTAATTACTAACAAAACTTTTTATTTGTTATTTTCATTTTTATATTATTATAATAATTTCTTATATATAAATTATTTTCAAAGATTATACAAATAGCGGTTCCGTGTGCTGACCGCGTAATACAGTTCGAAATGTCGTAAAAATGTCTAAGGAATATGGTATACAGATAACATTTACGCAAAAGAAGGAAAACTATAAATAAAAATCCTATACAAACCCGTATAATCACCGTAGTATAATAAGTTAATTGCTCTTCTTATGGAGAAGGCTAAAGCCCAACAGTGTGACGTATAAGGTAGCTGAGATGAAATTATGTTACTATTCAAATCAAATCATTTATTCTGCATAAACCCCTTCAGGGCAATTACATATTGTCAAATTTACACATTATTTCAAAACAATTCAATAATCTACCGCCGGATCGGTACGTGTCCACTAGCTGAGAACATCCAACAAGAAACTCAACGGGCGTTCAATTTTTAAATAATTCGTTTTGTTTTTGGGTGGGCTATGGTCAGCATATACGCCGTTAATTCCATCCGGTGTCGAAAGGGCGGCACGTGTCCTCATAATCCACCATATTCCCTCACCTTCGCCTGGCGGGCCTGGGAAAGGGCCCAGCCCTTCCTGGTAATCCTCTGTCTTTAACGCCCCTCCCGGGATGTCGATTGCTCTCGCGTGGTCAGTCTCTCTGAGGGTGATGGACTATTCACCGGTCCAGTCATCCGCGGCCTTGGCTAGAGCCGCAAGAGATGTAGGTACTCGCGTTCGCGCCCAAGACGCCGGCGGCGGATCGCGTCACTATAGACCAGTTCCTCATGTGAACGTTCCACTGACATTTCGGATACCTTAGGATATCCTTTCGCCTACCATTATTATACTTCTCTCTCTCTCTTCATATAGAGGAGAAATTCTCGTCTATTTTAAGTAATCACGAATTTATTTCATCGCTTTGGACATTGAACGTAAGTCCGTATTAGGTAACATATGTTTTTATATACGATAGAGAAGTTTAAGCACGGAAGCGTGTTTTTATTCGAATGTCTTTCGTCTAAAAACATGCATCATGGAAGATACTTCAAGTGTTTGCAAGGTTACCAACAAAAAAATCATTAACTGCCTAGTCATTTTAACGTTATTTGAAACTGTAAAATATTACTCGTAATATTTATGCTCTTGAAATAGTAATTACTAAGAGTATAATTAAATTATATTGTATTTAAGTATTTTAGTGTTATGCGTTAAGTTGGACGGTACACATACAATTATTTGATTGCATTCATAGCGTAGTGATTAAGATACTGGTCCGGGGTGCCATATGGAACGAGTTCGATACCCTCGCAGAATAATATTTTGAGCGATTCACAAGTTATTGTTTTGAGTCTGCAATAATACAACATATAGTATATAGATAATTTACGTCCCTTAATTGTGTGTTTGAGAAGTCCCTCGCAATATTATTTCCTTAGTGCAGGGTATTTATTGCTTATCAAAAAAAAATCTACGAAGTTTTGTGGCAAATTTCAAGTTGTGGTTTTGGAGGCTGAGACCCAGAACAGTGGTTCTGCTCGATCTTTAGATACCTACGTAAAATGTAAAAGCGTAAGAGGATGTTTATATTATTGCTGTTGATAGCAAACGAGCGACCAGCACGCCTGATGGTAAGTGATGCTGCAGCTCAGTTAAGATTATGGAGGCTTCTCATCAGAGAGTAAGAATTTTATTTATATCCTATTTCAAATTGAACCTATCCCGTATTCCTTTCTTTCTTGAGATATGAGGTATATTAATTCCTATGCTATATTTTAATATCGTCATCCAAGCCCACATAAGTCTCACTGTTGGGCTTGGGCCTCCTTTACAATGGGGTGGAAATTAATATATCTCTGGTCAAACGTGTTGGCATAGGATTTTATGTTGATTTTTCCTGCTCTTATATAAATATTATTTGCATATCATATCCCTTAGCCGTTAACCCACGGGCAAGAGAGGTGGTGTATTCTATTCTTACTCTGTCATAACACGGAGATTTCACTATTGCAGTTCTCATTCCATCAAAATAAGAACCGTCAAAGTCCACATTCCACGTAAGTATTAGTAATAATTTTGATTGCACAAATGGCTTAGTGCTTAAGATGTTAATCTAATGTGGCCGTCGAGGATTTGATTCCTACGCAGAGTAGTATATTGTGGGACCTACAAATTACATCAAAATTAACGAAAATGTTTGTAGTTTCTTTACAATTAATTCCTTAGCACAGAGGGTTGTTAAAAATAAAATAACGTGGCAAAGACCATGAAAAATATTGTAAATAAAATAATTTTACAGCGTTTATAGTCACGGGTCCATGAATGCAGTAAAGTATTCGAAACGTCAGGCAATGAAATACAGGCGCGATAAAGTCCGTAAAATAGTGTTATCCTCAACTAGCAACCCGCCCTCGCTTCGCTTCGGTTTCAGTCGCTTTACCCGCGTAATTCCCGTTCCCGTGAGAATACCGGGATAAAATATAGCCTATGTTACTCTCTGATATTATAGCTTTCCATTGGTGAAAGAATTTTTGAAATCGGATCGGTGGTTTAAGCGTGTAAGCGTAACAAACAAACAAACTTACTTTAGCATTTATAATATTGGTAAGGATGTGCAATATTCGCGTAAACATCAGTAATCATTATGTGAAAAAGATCTTAATAAACATATGACAATAAAGCATATTTCTCAATTAAAATAACAACAATATCAAGTTGACCATGGCGCGTAGTCCATTACGGCCAGACCTTGTGTAGCTGGTTCGACATCCTTGCAAAACCATACTACAAATAAATATTTCGTAACGTTTTCTCGGGTCAAGATAATAACCAATATTTCTATAACCATTGATCATGCCTTTCTGTTTGGTTTCATTAACGTGGACAATATTATAGTATTTGAACATTAACCTTTTACAATTTAAATTAATAACCAGCTGACTCTACAGACGCTGTTCTTTTCAAATTAAAAAAAAAATAAGTCATGAAATCAATTACAGCGCCTCCTACTGGGTCAAAATATGATTCTAAACCATTTTTCGATCTTCTTCAATCAAATTTAGAATTCAACAAAAAAATTTAAAACTTCAACTTTTTAACTATAAGAAACAGTATTTTTATTTTTTTTTTTTACAAATTAATTGATACAGATAATAAGCATCCAAAAATTCATGACTTCATTCTTAGTCACTTTTCAAAACCTCATAACTCAACAATAAAGCAACATGCGAAAAAAAATGTATGTACACATCCAGGTCTACTAGAAGTATAACTGACCAGAGTATAAACAAAATTCACGACCTCACTTTTTTTGGTTGTCCGCTTGACGTGAAATGCCCCATATATGAGCGATGATGACGACGATGACAATTTAAAATCATTTCAATTTAATAAATACAAAGATAATATAAAGACAAAATCGTATTCATTTAATAAAAACGATTTGATCTACATATTTTGATTCGACTGAATATTAATTATTGCGCAAACTGTTTCAACCTTCTGACCTTCGCCATTCAAAATGATATTTTAAATCTAGACCCAGTTCTGTTACTATTTCAAATATTACTGTTTAACTTTTTTAAAATATATTTGTTTAGCATATATTGTTGCTTCCGCGACTTGATTGTACGGGTCCATCAGAATATCAGCGGTGTAGTATCATATTTACTGTACCATAAGCTGAGATGGGCACCATATTTTGGCCTCACATATTCCACTCCTTGTTTTTAGTTAGTAGTTCTTATTTCTTTCGTTGGTGTCTATATTGTGTGAGGTTTACAAAATAAAATTTCTTTCTTTCTTTCTTTCTTTCTTAAATATTTTACGAGACTAACTGCTCACATTCATTTGTACATATTACTTTTCATTAGATGTCGTGATTACAAGTGGTAGGACCACACTGTTGGCAGTTGTCTGTCTACAGCCGCGGGCCGGTCCATCCGGGGTTGTAGTATCAAACTGAGCAGAAAATCAATGTGTTTTTTTTTTGACGGATGGTTTACGGTCGGCGCACTCCTCGCATCACTCCGTTTGGGGCGCCAAAGAGGAGTAAGCACGCACACCCGTAACCCCTCCGTACAGCACGTCGCCTTCGTCGTTGCGTCGACCACCGGTGCAGAGTTCCTTGACTTCAGTGGTGGACCCGACGGAATACCACTAGGGAGTACCCTCTCTCGTCGACGCCCCCTACTGAGATGCCGAACGCCGTCGAGAGGCTAACCTCTCCGCGGGTGCCCGGACTATATCTTCGGTCGTCACCCGCAGTCTCTGCTAGGGCGGCATCAGGCGCAAGAAAATCGACGTCTGAGTAGTAGCAATTTGGCAGCAAAGGTCCATGAGCGGCAGCAACACTTACCATCAGGTCTACTGTTTGCTCGTTTGCTACTGTTAGCAATAAAAAAAAAGATGTACATCATGTTTCCGTGTGGTAACAGAATAAGAATATATTACACCCTATCTTGCCCGTGGATGTCGTAAAAGACGACTAAGGGACTAACATATAACATATGTGCAAGAGAAGGAAACTCGTAATAAAAACCCTATACCAATCCGTTTGGCCAGCGTGATATAGTCAATTCCTCTCTTATTATGGAGCAGGATCCAGTAGCAAAACGTAAATGGGCTGAGATGATGAGGTGTACAGGACAGTAGCAATAGTTTAACACACTCCAAAGTAAAGATGGTATATAAAGGTATATAAAGACCTTTGAGAGCATCAAACTTTATATAATAAATGCAAGTATTAGTTTACTTGCTTTTTTTTTCTACGGTTAGCGCTCCCGCCGCCGCGCCGCCCGGGTCCGTCCGGGGCGACAGATGGGCGGCACGCGGCCCCGTAACCCACCAGTGGCACGTCGCCTTCGTCGTTGGACCGACCACTGGAACAGGGTGACTTGTCGTCAGTGGTCGGCCCGACGCTATACCTCTTGAGGAGCACCCGCTCCTCGACCGAAGTCCCCCCCCTAAGAGTTTACTTGTTTGTGCTGCTGTCATGCCAAAACTATTCAACCAATCGTCTAAATACCTTATACACATTACCAGGGTTCATCATCATCATTTTAGTTTATATACACCCTAGTGGCTTGAGACTCCTCAACAATTGCAAGAAAATTTACCTACTTCAGATGTGTTGGTATAGGATTTTATTTCGAGTTTACCTTCGTTTTGCATAGATGTTATCATCATCATCATCACAGCCCAAATACGTCCCACTGTTGGGCTCGGGCCTACTCCACAATGGGAGGGAATTTGACCTACTATACCATGCTGGTTAGACAAGTTGGTATAAGGTTTCGTTTCGAGTTTACCTTCTTTTGCACAGATGTTATGTGCATATTATATCCCATAGTCGTCTTGTACGACATCCACAGGCAAGATAGGGAGTGGTGAATTGTATTCTTACTCCGTCATCACATAGAAAGTTATGGTATAGTAAATCAATATCCCTTACATTATTGAGGAGGCTTGAGCCCAACAATGTGACATATATGATGATAAAATTTGACATCATTAATGGGGTAGTATTCTAAGTAGCTGGTATTAAAGGCATGTTTATGAAGCCCTCTGCGATCACCATCATTCTGCTCTTATAAGCAATATATTAACATTTTCTATCATACATATTGCAAAGTTATTGACCATGGTTTTTAATGACCGGCCTACCTCACGTCAGCCGTCCTTGAGAATTTAATTGTTGACATGATAACATCAAATGGAATTGATCTAGGTCGAAGTTATTAATTGTCTTTTACGACATCCACGGGCAAGACAGAGAGTAGTGAATTGTATTCTTACTCCGTCACCACACGGATAGATGTTATATGCATATATAATCCCTTAGTTGATACCTACAGGCAAGTGAGGTGGAGAGTCATATTCTTACTCTGTCAACACACGGAACGTCAGGGATATAGAAGTTCTTTCTTTATCTTAGTAAAAGATACTGTTTTCGATGGATAGAAAAATTGATTTAGCAAATCTCACTGTGGTAAGTTTTCCTTTCATAGTTAAAATGCAAATGAAAATACAGATAATTTCGAAATTGGGTTTAAATAAGAGAATTTGAGTTACAATCTAATATTGAGCTATAGTTTTGTTTTATTGTAATTTTCACAATAGCAAACATTTGATTTCATCAGCGGATAAATTTAATTGTAAGAAGAAAGACTGACTTATTGATACAGTAACGAAAATGTAAGACAGCTGACCATGAAGATGTTCGAATCCTGTGTTAAGCAATAGTTTATTCGGAACTGAATATATCCTATTAATATTATAAACACGAAAGTTTGTGAGTATGTATGTGAGGATGTTTGTTTCTCTTTCACACAAAAACTACTGAATATATTTTGATGAAATTTCACAATAATATATCTTACATATCAGAATAACACATAGGCTATAAGTTATCCCGATGTTCCCACGAGATGAGAAACTATACGGGTATAACCGCAAGGCGCTGCTAGTTTATTATGTTTGCAAAAAGGTTATATTAAAAGGTTGATTTTTTTAACACCCGCCGAAACCAATCGGAACAACGAAATACAATACGCGCGGCCTCAATTGGAGTATTACCTCCACATCCCCATTTGGGGTGACCATCTGTAACAATTAATTTGCGTCTGTTTCCTTAGTAACAATTTTGGAAATATTTATTTATTAAATTAGCATTTTTTTGATTAAATAAATATTGATATCTGATGTTTACGCGAGCACTACACATCCATACTAATATTATAAATGCGAAAGTAAGGATGTTTGTTTGTTTGCTTGTTTGTTTGTTTGTTTGTAGCGCTTTCACGCTTAAACCACCAAACCGATTTCAAAAATTCTTTCACGAATGGAAAGCTATAATATCAGGGAGTAACATAGGCTATATTTTATGGCGGTATTCCCACAGGAACGGGAACTACGCGGGTTTAAGCGACAAACCGAAGCGAAGCGAGGGCGGGTTGCTAGTTGTAAATAAAACTACTTTTACGGATTATATCGCGTTTGTATTTGATTTATGATTGCCCGACGTTTCGAACACTTTGCAGCATTCATGGTCACTTGTCATGCTGCAGTGTTCGAAACGTCGGGCAATCGTAAATCAAATACAAACGCGATATAATCCGTAAAAGTAGTTTTATTTACAAATAAATATTTCTTACCTTGTACAAAATCCACCTATCAAGGTAAATTATGTTTTGAAGTGATAACTTCTTATGGGAGGGTAAACTGTGTCGTTACGTAACGCGTTACAGCGTCAGTCTATCTGGCTTTTAGATGACGTCATCTCAGGCCATACATGTCCCACTATTGGACTCGGGCCTCCTCCGTTATCGGAGGGACATTGACCTACCATACCACGCTGTCCAGACGGGGTTTTGTTTCGAGTTTTCCTTCTCTTTCATAAATGTTTTATGCATATTGTATCCCTCAGTCGTCGTACGTCAGCCACGGCCGAAAAAGGTGGTGAATTGTATTCTTACAGCGTCACCACACGGAAAATAGATATTAGATGACATCCTTACTAATATTATAAATGCGAAAGTAAGGATGTTTGTTTGTTTGTTACGCTTTCACGCTTAAACCACCGAACCAATTTCAAAAATTCTTTAACCATTGGAAAGCTATAATATCAGGGAGTAACATAGGCTATATTTTATTCCAGTATTCCCACGGGAACGGGAACTACGCGGGTAAAGCTACTGAAACCGAAGTAAAGCGAGGGCGGGTTGCTAGTACAATATAAAAATTTCGTTGCTTATTAAAGCTACCATAAGCGCATTGTTAGTCTTTTAAGGTTAAATAATGATACTAATAATCCTTACTAATATTATAAATGCGAAACTAAGTTTGTTTGTTTGTTTGTTTAGTTGTCTGTTTGTTACGCTTTCACGCTTAAACCACTGAACCGATTCCAAAAATTCTGTCACCAATGGAAAACTATAATATCAGGGAGTGACATAGGCTATACTTTATCAAGTTATACCCACGGGAACGGGGACTACGCGGGTTAGGCGACTGAAACCGAAGCGAAGCGAGGGTGGGTGGCTAGTATACAGGCTGTATCAGGTTATGGGGCAACTGGTCAAAAGGGGGCTAGGCAATGGTGGTAGGAACCCATAAAAAAAATTGAACGAAAAATATTGATTCGTTTAGAAATTAGAGACATGTAAAGTTTTCAATTTTGTCATCGCTTTTTCGTGTAAATCTGATTAAAATGTATAAAGTCAATGATACTTAATACGCAACATATTCATACTTTGTTAAATATTAATTAGAAATTGAAGAAATCAATGATTACGTTCACATAAGCAGAACAAACTTCGCTTTAAAACAGCTGATCGGCCCATGAGCGTTGACCGCTTGCCGTTGTACCTACATGTCATTGAAGCGTTTGCGCAATTCTAGGTATTAATGAATGAATATACTGTCGAAGCTTTACATGCCTACATGTATTCTGTCTGTACATGCCTACATAATACGTAACATTTAAGGCAAAGACTCTTAGACACATTATTTTGAAATCACTATAACTTTTATGTTATATTGTTTTGCGTGTTTTGCCAAACGAATTTGTTATTTAATCTGTGTTTTATGTTTGTGGCCCATGGTATTGGTCATGCTCACTGAAGGGTCTGCTTGCGGTAGCTACGAGGAGCGGGTCACTCCCTTCCCTCCATTGTGGTTGAGGGGAGTGATGGCTGCTCTAGTGGTTAACTCGTGATCGGGTGCCGCTTGCGGGATCTGGTCCAGCCATGGTACTTTTTCGTTATATTTAATAACTGTATTGTATGATGATTCGAAAGGCATCACACTGGAGCTATTAATAGACATGTTGTTGTATATTATCTTATTATAAAAAAATAGTAAATGAATAAAAAAGAAGACAAGCCCACTGAGTTTCTTGCCGGATCTTCTCAGTACGGTCGCGTTCCGATCCGGTAGTAGTGTAAGGTAAAAATGTAAAAAAGTGACCATATGTAAGTGCCCCCGCGGGGTTTATGCATAATAAAGTATTTGAATTTGAAATTGTTTTTTGTGTAATGTACATTCTAATTATGATCTATGTCCATTAAACTACAACATACTCGAATAGTTGTCCCATAACCTGATACACCCTGTATAATGATACGCCCTCGCTTCGCTTCGGTTATAGGTTATAGTCGTTTTACCCGCGTAGTTCTCGTTCCCGTGGGAATACCGTGATAAAATATAGCTTAGTTTATACCCTGATATTATAGCTTTCCATTGGTGAAAGAATTTTTGAAATCGGTCCGGCCGTTTTGAAAATTACCCGAAACAAATAGACAGACAGACAGACAAAAATTTTTTAATTGCTATTCTAGGCATAGGTGTCGTGCAAATAACCGTGTGAGCATGAAAAAAGCCTATTATTTTGACATTACAAACAGACACTCCAATTTTATTTATTAGTATAGATTAGGTCCTTCTTTGTTATACTATATAGCACAATAGTATAGCGTAGTCTGAAATTAGCTTAATAAGTAACCTTGCCTTAATCATCATATTAATTATTCATAGTATTTAAGTAATAACCTAAGTGTTTCTCAAGTTTAAAATTTTTTAATATTAAATAGTTCAACTTAGATTAGATTAGATATTTATTCGCCAAGAATATACAAAGACATAAGATGTAATTATTACAAAACTACCAACCCGCCCTCGCTTCGCTTCTGTTTTAGTCGTTTTACCCGCGTAGTTCCCGTTCCCGTGGGAATACCGGGATAAAATATAGCCTAGGTTACTCTCTGATATAGCTTTCCATTGGTGAAAGAATTTTTTAAATCGGTCCAGCTGTTTTGAAGGTTACCCGGAACAAACAGACAGACAAAAAAAATATGAAGTGATTTTTAGGCATATGCAAATAACCATGTGAGCATGAATAAGGCCTATTATTTTGACATTACAAACAGACACTCCAATTTTATTTATTGGTATAGATGGAAGACCGACATATTCGCCTTTAAAAGGCACGCGAATTTTGAATATTACAATTAAATTTTTATAACAAGAAAAAAGGTTATGTTTAGCTTAAGTTTTATGCAACAAAAAATCATTTACTGTATTTTTTTTATGGGTGTGGGTTATGGTCGGCGTACTCCTCGCTCCACTCCGTCCGGGGCGACAGAGGGGCGTAAGCACGCACACCTGTAACCCACCCGTATAGCACGTCGCTTTCGTCGTTGGGTCGATCACCGATGCAGAGTTCCTTGACTTCAGTGGTCGACCCGACGGAATACCCCTAGGGAGTACCCTCTCCCGTCAACATTCCCTATCATTTACTGTATAAAAGCACTTTTCAACAAGCCAAGTCTTGAGTTTGAATTTAAATTATTTATCGCCATTTCCCTAATAACTTGTGGAATATGATTATAATTTTTTATTGATATGTGATAACTGTTTCTGTTATCATTTTAGTCGCTCGTCCCGAGACGCACACGTTTTATATTGAACTACAATTTAAAAGGCCTAGTTTTACTATAGAAAATATTCCATTCAAAGTTAAATTCACCAATTTATTTACATAAAATAAAATCTACAAATACGTCCAACAAAGGTCATACGACCTCGTTCCGTGGTCAATGTCTAACTGCTAAAAAAAAGCACGTCGGTATTGCTTCATCAACCTCATGGCGGTTTAAAAAAATATATAGATATTTCAAGCGAAAACGTAGTCATGATATTATGTGATAATTACATTCTGAGATAATCATCACCACGTTTGGTGGATGGATTAGCGATGGCATTTAGATCTCGTGATATTTAAGTATGGGGTGGTAAAATTTTTTATCCTTAACACTAATTTACAGAGAGGAAAATAAAATAATATCATAAAAATTGGATTAAAACTAAAAATTAGGTATCGTAAATATAAGTAACGAATGCCTAGATATTTTATGTTTTAAAATTTTGGTTTAATTAATACCCGTAAGAGGACATACCTATACCACGTGACCCTTTTTTACAAGTGCTCTTTGATGTTTACACTAATATTACACATCCATACAAACAAATAAAATTTAATTTATTTCAGCTCATTTACGTCCCACTGTTCGTCCCAAGCCTCCTTTACAATAGAAGGAAAATTGGCCTACTATACCACACTGGTCATTCGTATTGGTATAGGATTTTATTTCGAATCTTCCCTATAAATGTTATATGCATATTTAATTCCGTAGTCGCCTTTTACGACCTCTCAGGCAAGAGAGAGGGCGGTGAATTGTATTCTTATTTCGAAAGTATGTTTTTAATGTTAAAATAATACGTTTTTTTCATGTTCGCACGGTTATTTACATGATACCTATACCTAAAAACCAGTTTAAATATATTTTATCTGTTTGTTCCGGTGTTCAAAACAGCGGAATGGATCCACCGAGAACGGGAGTTACACGGGTGAAACCGCGGGAATTTGCTAGTTTTCGATAGATATAGTTAAGAAAAATTACAATTTTGTAACCCCCTACCATCATCAGTGGCCATATTTTTGAAAAATCCACTCCCCTCTTAGTATGGGTACCCAAAGTAAGTATTAAGTGTGCACTATCTCAAACATAATACGAAGAAGTTTCCACACACCACAAATAGGGAGTTTTGTGATCTAAAATTGTTTATTTACGTTGGTTTGATACGGTTAACTTAGTTCCATGATTCTGGACTCTGCAACAATACCAAGGATAAATTTTGTGGCTGATTAGCTTACATCCTGTTCTTCATCTTAGATCATATAGTGCCACTGTTGAACTCTGATCTCATCCACAATCGGAGAGAAATTAGCCTACTATATTACGCTGGTCAGACGTGTTGGTACAGGATTTTGAGTTATCCTTCTCGTGCAACATCAACTGTTAACTGCATGTTAGAGGACATACCCATACTAGATACGTAACCCATTCTTAAATTTTTAACCCCCATCCCTTAGCAAACACTCGTAAAATTCCATTTTGTTAAAGCATAGTAGGTATTTTTAAAGGTCGAGAACAGTGCACGTTATCACGTAGTATAAGAAAGTTCCCGTAAATCCCTAAGTTGCTTTTACGCCATTCACGAGTAAGAGAGGGAATGGTGTATGTATTCTAATTTTGTCATCACATGGAATATATACACATATACTTTAAACTCTAGAAGGTGATAAAATTTAACTAAATAAGTAAATGTTCATTCTAGAGTTTTTTTTACGCAAAAGTCATTACATAGATTAAATCTGTGAATGTTTTTATTGCCACAATTATATTTCCACTTCATACCTAATATTTTTTTTCCGTCTAGTGTAAAGAAACTGCCTCATCTGTCAATTAAATGATTTAATTGTATTAATATAAATATTGTAATATTATAATATATTTAGTTACCTTTAAATCATAGCTAGAATTTCTGGTTTTGTAATAGGTAAACTAATATACCTACCCACCTGACCCGTAGTCGGCAATTTCAACAAAACACACCTACTTATTCATATATTTATGTTAAAATATAAACTTGACTATTACGAAAACTTACAACATTTAAATAGCAAATAATGTAATAAATTACAAGTCATATTTACCGCCTAATATGTACATACAAATAATAAAACTTTTTCCACTCACCAGCTTTGTAATCCCATGAAACTTAAAAAAACATAATTTCCTAGTATCGTTGTGGGTAACAAGGTAACAACATCCTCTTGTACCTATAACATTGATTATCCATTCACAAACAATACGACACAACAAGAATACCGCGAATTCACCAAAATATTAACTTTGATCAACTAAAAAGACTTTTATCAACTTATATAAACGCTTAGTTCACTTTTATAGTTGTTTCATACTTGTTGTCATTGAAAACTTAAGTTATTTATTCGTAAAGAACTTCGGAACGCGTTAAGATATTTTTAGAGCGTTCCGATACCACTCCAACGGCAAACTGTAACTGACTAACAGAGCAACAGGCGTAAACTTGTATTACTTGAACTATCTAAAGCGCCAAACTTGCCGCCAAAGCATATAATAGGATCTTACTTGAACGATGACTTTATAGCAGCCTATAAAGGCCTGATTTTTAGATTATTGAAATTAGGTGATGATACATTAATCTGCTCTTAAATAATTTATTAGAATTAAACCTAAATGAAAACAAGTATTAATCTTTTAAAAATAAGAAATATATTACAGCGACATCTAGTATGCCACAAAGTACTATTACAATAAAATTTTGATTATAGTGCCATCTAGTGAATGATAGAGTTATTCTTAAATATTTTATTTTAGTACGAGATAGGATATTGTTTCATTTTTGTGATAGATGGCAGTAATTTAATAAAGTAAAAAGTAATGTCCCTAACTCCCAAACCTTATTTATTTATGTAACTTTATATACCATGTATAAAATGCGCCTAATGCCGCCCTAGCAGAAGCTGCTCGCGACGGCGATCGGCGTCCCGAGAAGGGGATGTCGATGGAAGAGCGTATTCCCTCGAGGTACTCCGTCGGACCGACCAATTAAGTCAAGGAACTCTGCACCGGTAGTCGGCCCAACGACGAAGGCGACATGCTATAGGGAGGGTTACGAGGCTGCGCGCCGCCCCTCTGTCGCCCTGGACTGAGCCGGGCGGCGGGAGCGTTGACCGTAACTAAAGCTAACTCCGGCTAAAGCTTACGAAATATGTAGATCAGAATAATATACCTACTACGATATAGCACAACTTAAAAAAATACATATAAGTATAAAAATGTCCGCGATGCTGTTTTTGTATCTCCATTTTTAAGGGTAGGCTATGTCAGGACACACATGTCTGTTACGTGGTAGAAACGAAAAGGCGATAGGGATGTGAAAAAATAATCGATTATTAATCGATAATTTTTTGTTATAATCAATTTTTATAATCGATCATCAAAATAATAAAAACAGTTTTTTTATATTAAAATTAATCGATTATTTCACTGCCAGTTTGCCTAAAAAAAGATCACCATAATCCTGTTGGGAGAAAAATCGATTATTTTTTAATCGATTATTTATTTTTAATTAATTTATTATTTTATAATCAATTTATTTTAAGGAAAAAAATCTTTTATTTATTAATCCTTTTATTTTCCCTCCAAGTCACATCCCTAAAAGGCGGTGCGCGACCTCGTAACCCATTGTATTTGCCTCCCTTCCCCGTTGGGCCGGCCACCAGTGCTAAACCCTTGACGTCCGTGGCTAGCCCACTATATTTCTCCTAAGGGCTAAGGATAACAGTAAACCATGTTTAGCATATTACTTTTATTTAATATACATTACTACATTATATTACCAAATAAAGTATCTTAGACCTTATTGGAGATTTCAAATGGGAGGGCAGAGCCGTCGAAACTGAAAGAATGCAAGGGTAGGTTTATACTGACTGTAAAATTTAGATCATAATTCCTCTGATAAATAAGACCAAGTCGTTATTTACAATCGTAATTATATTTAAAATAAAATAAATATCTCAGTTTTTGTTAAAATTGATTCTTCCCTTAACACTAAGAGGAACACCGCTGCTTGTGGCTGCAGATCCTCCAATTATTTTAATACCTGGACGATCTTCCTCTTCAATGTCATCTGTTTTTACGGTAGGTTTCGATACGGTAATATATCGCTGTTCTTCTTTTATGTGATTGTCAGTATCGTCGCTATCTTGGAATGAACGCATTAAAACACCGAGAAACGATTTAACAATATTCTTTGGCACCTGAAATGTATCCACTGAAGATAATGCATGACCATTCTTTCCAACTGATTCAAGGATTTTATTAACAGTATTTCTACCAGCAATATTTTTTGATACGGAGTCTTTTGCAGACGACGCTGGGATTATAGTTTTAGTTCCTTTTTCAGAAGCTCTTTTATTAATGCGTTTTCTTTTCCATATTGTACTGGGCGTCGAATTAACATAACCAAATGGTTTCCATTGCCTATAAAATGGTTTCAAGAGGAGAATATCTATTGAAGAAGTTGGATGCAAACCTAAATTAGGATTTCCGTGAAAATTGTTTACACCTGATTTGAAATTTTCACCTCTATAGAGTGTATTATAAGAATTTACCTTATTGGTTCCAGGTACATCCCAATAGTGAAATTCAGGGGGAAAATATTCAAGAACATTAGATTTTGGACTTAAATTGAGCTTTGAATGAGCATTCATTTCGATTTGTCGATTGATAAAATTCGGGTAAATATCATCGTCAGTTTTCTGATATAATGGTTGTAATTTTGGATAATTTTGTTGATTAGTATTTAGAAGCCGAGGGAAATTTGGATTTTGGGTTGTACCTCTTATGAGCTTTATATAACTATCATTTATTTTTGATAAATACGGTTTATATTTTATGATAACGTTATTGGAATTGTTACTTAACAATGCAATCGTTTCATATATAACTGTTGTAAGTTTTTTCTCGGTACTCACCAGAATATTGGCTAATATACCTTGTTTTTGAGGGCTTAGCGTAATATCCTCCACTAGATTAGTGTTCAAATCTTTAGAGATATGTTTATCAAGATTTTGAAGGTTTTGAGGATTAAAGAGTTCTCTTTTCGGATAATATACATATTCTTTAAAATCAGGGTTTGTTGAATATATTTGTCCTGGTAACTTTCCTTCGGTTATACTGAAAATTTAGTTAAATTATAGATATTTTAGATGTTTTTATACATAATTTGATTCATCGTTTAGATATTTTTTGCTATAGTATTGTTTATGTCGCATCATCATCTCCGCTCATATACGTTGGTTCAGCTGAGCTCACCGCTTGGACCTTATCGTGAGAGTTACAGATTGGAAGTCAGACAGGTTGGTTGGTTTTATTTCGAATTTTCTCCTACAATTATTGTCTGCTTGTGTGTGTTAGTTCTATTTGCGGTCACCAATGAGAAAGGAAGGGATAGTGGCCATTGGATTCCGAGCCCGTGATCACATGATAAATCTTATTAGGTATTGTTAATACAGATATTAAAGAAAAGAGCGTAATAAAAAATAATTTAACAATCACTCATAGTAAATATAATAGTGGCCCTGCAAAGGTCCATATGAGCGGCAGCAACACTTACCATCAGGTGTACTGTTCGCTCGTGTGCCACTGTTTGCAATAAAAAGATATTGGGAAAAACCATAGGGCGCCATCTTTCGTACTCATCATTATCATCACCCTGCTCCCTTATCCTAACTACTTGGGGTCGATTCAATATTTACCCTATTTCATAGTGCATATTGCAAAAGTTTTATGATTGGCCGCCTGACGTCAACCCTCCTTCTAATCGTGTAGATTGAATGTTTTCGAGAATTGATTTATCGAGCCTTTCTCGCTTGAAATTTTTACTGCATTTGTCACGTTTGTATTGAATTTTTAATTTCCTGATGTTTCGAACACTTTCGGCGTTCATGGTCACCCGAAGTATGGCTGTGAACTCATGAACACAATAAATATATTTCAAGTTAGCCACCCGCCCTCGTTTCGCTTCGGTTTCAGACGCTTTGACCCGGTATTTTAAATCTCCCACATCTCTTAAAATAGCTACATCAAAGGTTGTTCTGAGTGGAAAAATAGCTAAATAGCTTACACTTTACATAGGCAGCTATCTGGTAGTAAAATATTATCAAAAGCAGTCTAGCCATTTTGAAGATTACCCCGAGATATTTCAATTTCATTCATTTGTTTAAACATGTAATTCTCACGTAAACAGCTATTATATTTATAGTACTCACCATATTCGCGCAAATATACCAGCCATCAGAATTAGTGGTAGCTAAAACAATATATTTATAAGTATTATAAAATGAAACGGAGTTTCTACAACATACTACTTGGTAAGTACCTGATTTAGGTTTAAACCTTTAATTTTAGGCACGAATCTCGTAAAATAATAGCAGAATTATACCGTGGGTGTCTTAAAAGGCGACTAAGGGATATCTTGTGCATATAATGACTATGAAAGAAAAGGAAAACTCGAAATAAAACCCTATACCAACCCGTCTGACCAACAGTGTAGTAAGTCAATTACCGTAGTGGGACATATATGAGCCGCGATGATGATGATGATGATGAGAATTACACCTAGATTGATGGGTTGGTATTGCATTATCATCATCATTTCAGCCTATATATGTACGTCGTGATGAAAGATCGACATCCTCCCCGACAGGGACGTCAGTCGATGGGAGGGTACCCCACTAGGGGGTATTCCATCGGGCCGACCACTGACGACAAGTAACCCTGCTCCGATGGTCGGTCCAACGACGAAGGCGACGTGATGTTCGGGTGGGTTGCGGGTGTGCGCGCTTACGGCCCTCTATCGCCCCGGACGGAGTGGTGCGAGGAGTGCGCCGACCGTAACCCACCCCCGAAAAAAAAAAAGAAAAAAGCCCATATACGTCTCACTGTTGGATTCGAGTTTCTTGCCCTATAGGAGGGAAATTCCCTATTATACCACACTGGTCAGACATGCTTGTATGGGATTTTGTTTCGTCTTTGATTATTTTAGTCGCCCTTTACGACATCCACGGTCAAGATAGGAAGTGGTGAATTGTATTCTTGCTCCGTCACCACACGGAAAAAATGGCGGCAAATAATTACTTACTTCAAAAGTATACATATTATTATTTAATATAATAATAATTATATAGCAATCACTTATTTATTTCCATTACAAAAGAGTTACTAAAGAAGTGTTTTATATTTTCAGCGGGTATATAAAACCGTAACAATTAGCATACAAATATAATAATTAAGAAATATTCAAGCAATTAACTGAAACTAATGTTATTACAGTTGCAATGGAAATTAATAATGCTAATTATGGCCTCAATTACGTATTTATTAGTTATTTTTATTATGAAGCGTAGAGGCAAGGAGCACCGTCTGATATGGAGGTGAACTTGAAAGTGTCCAGCTGTACGCTGAAAATAGAGTTTTAAGTTCCTACCAGAATAAAAGTTTAAAAAGCACATTTTTTAAATGTGTTTACACAATTTTTTAGGGTACCCAAAGGATAAAAACGGAACCCTATTACTAAGAATTTTTTTTTTGGTTTGGGTCGCGGTCGGCGCACTCCTGGCACCACTCCGTCCGGGGCGACAGAGGGGCGTAAGCACGCACACCCGCAACCCACCCGAACACCACGTCGGCTTCGTCATTGGACCGACCAGGGTTACTTGTCGCCAGTGGTCGGCCCGACGAAATACCCCCTAGTGGGGTACCCTCCCATCGACCAACGTCCCTTCCTCGGGGAGGACGTCTTTCCTCACGCGGTCGACCTCTCGGTGGATAACGGACTAATTTCCCGTTCACTTCACCCGTCGGCTACGGCGGCATAGCCCTATTACTAAGACTTAGCTGTCTGTCAGTCCGTCTGTCTGTCACCAGGCTGTATCTCAGAACCGTGATAGTTAGATAGTTGAAATTTTTATGTATTTTCATTATGTACTAGCAACCCGCCCTCGCTTCGCTTCGGTTTTAGTCGTTTTACTCGCGTAGTTCCCGTTCCCATGGGAGTACCGGGATAAAATATAGCCTAGTTTACGCCCTGATATTATAGCTATCCATTGGTGAAAGATTTTTGAAATCGGTCCAGCCGTTTTGAAGATTACCCGGAACAAACAGACAGACAGACAGACGAAACTTTTTTAATCTGTATTTTAGGCATAGGTGTCGTGCAAATAACCGTGTGAGCATGAAAAAAGCCTATTATTTTGACATTACAAACAGACACTCCAATTTTATTTATTGGTATGTATTTCTGTTGCCGCTATAACAACAAATACTAAAAACAAAATAAAATAAATATTTAAGAGGGGCTCCCATACAACAAACGCGATTTATTTACTCTTTTTATACATAATGGTAGGGAAACCTTCGTGCGCGACTCCGACTCGCACTTAGCCGGCTTTTTAATATTATCATATGGTGTCGTAGCGTCATCCTTGTTGGACGTGTTTTGATAGACACTTTATCATACTAGAGACAGTGCTCCTTACCTCTACCCTTCATCATTCTTATTAATAATTCTATTTTTTAATATTATCATATGGTGTCGTAGCGTCATCCTTGTTGGACGTGTTTTGATAGACACTTTATCATACTAGAGACAGTGCTCCTTACCTCTACCCTTCATCATTCTTATTAATAATTCTATTTTTTAATATTATCATATGGTGTCGTAGCGTCATCCTTGTTGGACGTGTTTTGATAGACACTTTATCATACTAGAGACAGTGCTCCTTACCTCTACCCTTCATCATTCTTATTAATAATTCTATTTTTTAATATTATCATATGGTGTCGTAGCGTCATCCTTGTTGGACGTGTTTTGATAGACACTTTATCATACTAGAGACAGTGCTCCTTACCTCTACCCTTCATCATTCTTATTAATAATTCTATTTTTTAATATTATCATATGGTGTCGTAGCGTCATCCTTGTTGGACGTGTTTTGATAGACACTTTATCATACTAGAGACAGTGCTCCTTACCTCTACCCTTCATCATTCTTATTAATAATTCTATTTTTCATGTAAGATAAGATAATGTTTATTTGTTTGAACATGGTATGGTGATGAACAATGGTGACGGAAGTAAGAACATGTATTTCTATGTGGTAACCGAGTCCTCAGCAATAGGAGGGAACACAATATGCATAATAAACGATTTGAATTTCTATTTAGTTGAGATGAAAAAAATAATCCTATCCTACTAATATTATAGACGCAAAACTATGTGAATATGTTTGTTGCTCTTTCACGTAAAAACTACTGAATGGATTTTGATGAAACTTCACAATAATACAGCCTACATATCAGAATAATACATAGACTATAATTTATCCCGATATTCAAATGGGAAGAGGAACTGCGGGTGAAACTGTAGGGTGCTGCTAGTTATACATATTTTTACTCTTAAATGCTGATCTTAATACATCTTAATACAACGCCTGTAATTATTGTATTAACACTTACGTTCATGTGAGTTGTTATAAAAAATATATCAGGCGCATATTAATATAAAATGGATTAGGTTATCTATATCTATACCAATAAATAAAATTGGAGTGTCTGTTTGTAATGTCAAAATAATAGGCTTTTTTCATGCTCACTCGGTTATTTGTACGACACCTATGCCTAAAATAGCAATTAAAAAATTTTTGTCTGTCTGTCTGTTTGTTCCGGGTAATCATCAAAACGGCTGGACCGATTTTAAAAATTCTTTCACCAATGGAAAGCTATAATATCAGGGCGTAAACTAGGCTATATTTTATCCCGGTATTCCCACGGGAACGGGAACTACGCGGGTAAAACGACTATAACCTATAACCTAACCTAACCTAACCTAACCGAAGCGAAGCGAGGGCGGATTGCTAGTTTTATAATATTTTTAAATTGTTTAAACCTATTTGGTGACATCAATAGTTGTTTTTGATTTAACTATCGTTTATATACCGGTTTTAATAAAACAATAAAAAAGGGAAGATTTGCTGATAATATTGATGACGAAGGAGTAAAACTTGACATACACCCCATTGCATAGGGCCGACGCTAACCCGTCAGAGAAATATGTTGCCAAAGAATAATAGAAATTTATAGCTTAAAAAACAAAAAAAAAACACGCTTGCAGGCTGACAGCCCGAATTAGAGAAGTTTCCAATTTCGCGCATACCTAGTTGGCACACTAGGCATCTCTCTTGCTCTTATGCAAAGGATACGATTAGAAATTTTTAAATCCTGGCAAATCTAATCAGGATATTCGCCTGTTTTGATCGAATTATTGCATTGTCATGAGCCTTTGACGGGTGTGCAAAGTTTAAATAAAATCTGTTCGTTCAATGTGGGGCAAAATGACGTTCAAAGATTTCGTTACATACATATATGGGCATTTTCATAAAAATGCACAAGGGCGTTTTTAAGCCTGTCCTTCTAAAACATTACCTTTTTTAAACAATTAATTCTATTTGAAACTAGCACAAAATTTTACATTAGGTTTATTGTACATTTAAGTAATATTTTATAATATTATTTAAGCCAATTATAGTATATATATTACAACTAATATGTAAATTCAGTGTTGAAATATCGTCTGGCTACAAAGGGACACGATAAAATTATAGCAATCTGTTGTTATATTATTTTTAATAAAAATTATACTATAATTGGCTTAAATAATATTATAAAATATTACTTAAATGTACAATAAACCTAATGTAAAATTTTGTGCTAGTTTCAAATAGAATTAATTGTTTAAAAAAGGTACCTAATGTTTTAAAGGGACAGGCCTGAAAACGCCCTTGTACATTTTTATGAAAATGCCCATATACATACATATATAAATACATTCATACCGGCGAAACTAATAAATGCGTGTTAAAAAGAAATAAACATATTATTATATCATAAACAACCATAGATAAAAATACTACAATGACAGCAGTTCTGTGAATAAAATAAATGTCAATTTTGACAAAAGCCTTGCGCTGGTAAAAAAATTAAATCGTATTATTAAATAATACATTAAAAATATGCCTTTATCACTCATTGCTAGTAGAACAACTACCCTTTGGCCTTCAAAAGTATTATTAGAAAATATTTTAAAAGCTGTTAACAATACTTTAGTATCTGACAATCTGTTCAAGAAATGGTATACTACTCCACCAGGAACTCCCGGATCAGGTGCAGGCAAAGGCGGCGGAGCTGGTGGTTCGATCAAAGAAGCTGGCGGTGGACTGGGACGATTACAAGTCGCCAATGAAGAAGGCTATTTCTACAATAAACAAAAAGAACAAATTGAAAAGTTGAAGAAAAAATTGAGTGAAAATCCCGATCTATCGCTGAAGAAAAAAGACAAGTGATTTTATAAACACTTCAATAAAAAAAACTATAGAAATAGAAAATAATATTAATTAAAATATTATAACTTACACCTACAATACAATTACTTTTTTATTGGTCGCAAACTAGCAAACAGCATACCTGATGGTAAGTGACCCTGCCGCTCATAGACCTTTGCAAGGCCACTGCCTACTATGAAGAAAGCGAAGGGAGTATGAATGCGTGCAATGTAGTTTGGTGATAGGTACTAAATGCGTCACCAAAACTGCATGCAAACACTCTCAAAAAGTTAGGTTTCCGGCTCTCTCGCTCACCGAACGAAGCGCAGTAACAAATTGCTATTACTTAGACGTTTTTCTGCGAGAATGTTACTACCCTGGACGGACCAGCCTGCGGCTGTAGACCGAAGACTGACCAGTGAGTTTGTGAAGAGATTTATTTTGAATTTCTCTTCTCTTGAATAGATATTATATGGATATTGTATCCCTTAGCACTACCTACCTATTGTAACCTATTACCTACCTACTACTTATTGTATCCATTACGACAACCACGGGTAAGAACACATGTCTTGCGAAGTCCTATATGCCGAATTATATTTTTGAATTTTAAGACAAAGGTGAGATCATTTTTCGTGTGGTGACGGAGTAAGAATGCAATTCATCAACTCTTTTTTTTCTGTGCGATCCGAATCGCAGCGAATCTTTTATAATAATGTAATGTATTATATGATAAATTTACTGCAAGAGAAAGAAAACTTAATATTTTGCGATTGCACATATGGAGCAGTAGTCCAAGTAGCGATTTCTCATGTCAAATGTTGTGTGATTCGATTTCCATACAATATGTACGTGAGCGGTCCATGAATATTTCATTTCAGTCTAGGTGACCTGTGTCCGTGTGGAGATATAAAAAGAATACATCTTGCCATGGATGTCATAAAAGTCGATTGAGAGATATAGCAGGCACATAACATCTATGTAAGAAAAGCCTGACTTTCTGAGGGTGTTTGCGTGTGGAGGGTTTTGGTGGTGCCCTTGGTATCACCGAGCCTCGATGCACGCATTCACACTCCCTTCACTTTCTTCGCGGTAGGCAGCGGCCTTGTAAAGGTCCATGAGCGGCAGCAACACTTACCATCAGGTGTACTGTTTGCTCGTGTGCCACCGTTAGCAATAAAAAAAAATAAAAAAAAAATAAAAGGCAAACTCAAAACAAAACTCTATGCCAACCTGTCTGACCAGCGTGGTACGAGCTCAGCAGTGAGACGTATATGAGCCGAGATGATGATGGTAAAACTGTACGTTTGTATATTGATAAACTTACATTAAATTCCGGTATCCGATACTGCTATCGGATACTAGTCGAAGCCGCGGGTGACCGGACCGGGAAATTTAGTCCGTCACCCGCAGAGAGGCTGACTGCGCGATGGTGACCGACGTCCCGGAGGGACGTCGAGAGGTGAGGGTACCCGAAAGGGTATTCCGTCGGGCCGACCGCTGACGACAAGTCACCCTGCTCCGGTGGTCAGCCCAACGACGAAGACGACATGGGTACGGGTGGGTTATGGGCCCGCGCGCCGTCCTTTCGTCGCCCCGGATGGAATGGACCGCGTGCGCGCTTACCATAGCCCATCCATAAAAAAAAATTCGTTAGCAGTAAAACACGAGTAGAAACGATCATATAGTAATTTAAAGGGTTCTTTCATCTGGTCTTTTTTTTGTGTTCTGACAGATCAAGAATGCAAAGCACCACTCCTAATATTGTCTGTGGGTGTGATGAACGCGACTAAGAGATGGATAATACCCATATAACATTTATGCAAAGTAATGAAAACTCGAAATAAACCAGGCAGTATAGTATAGTAGCTTGAGGTACAGTATTCTCGCGAACCGGTACGTCCAGGGTAGTACCATACTCTCGCAGACAATCGACGTCCGAGTAGTAGCAATTTGTTACTGTGCTTCGTTTGGTGAGCGAGAGAGCCGGCAGCCTTCTGAGAGTGTTTGCGTGTAGTGGGTTTTAGTGATGCATTTAATATCACTGAATCTCACTGCACGCCCTGACACTCTCTTCACTTTTTTCCTTCACGGTAGGCAGATGCCTAGCAAAGGTCGATGAGTGGCAGCAGTGGCGTAGCGTGCCTTGGTGGGGCCCCGTATAAAAAATATTTAGGAGACCTTATAAAGGGTAAAGATTTCTCAAAAAAAAAAAAAAATTGGATAAAATTGAAAGAAATACATATTTATTCATCATATCATAATTATCTATCTGTTATTTTTTTCTTTAATTTTTACAAACAATTCATATTAAATATACACTCTCCTTGCCTTTTTTAAAAGCTTTTATTTAACTTGTTTTCGGCAAACTTATTAAATCATTTATAATAATAATTACTTTTTTTACTTATGTAATTTCTGAAATAATAAAATATTTGGGAAGTTTTTATAAATTTTTGCTTGCGCACGTCGAGGACCCTCGTGGCCCGGGGGCCTCGTATAATTGGTACGGCAGATACGGCGGTAGCTACGTCCCTGAGTAGCAGTATCATTTGATATCAGGTGTGCTGTTTACTAGTTTGCCACCAGTGGCAATAAAAAAGTAATTCCTGTGCTATTAAGGAGGAGACTCGAGCCCAGCAACAGAATATACGCATTGAAATGATGATAGTGATGAATTTTACAAAAAAAAAATAATACTAAAGGTAAACAGCCATGTACCATAAATAGCTATTCAGCAATATGATTATAATGTTTGTAATGTATACCTCGATCACATTCCTCGGTCACTGCCTGATGTTCTGATGTACTTGACAGCTACCAACGAGACCTCACCACTGTCACTCCGTTAACTGTGTACAGACAGAAAAAAAAAATGAAAAATTGAATAAATACATAATTTTTTTAAATCTTGATTTCTGATATTTACCTGAGTATTACATATCCACGCAACTTCGTCTATGTCACATTAGGAGGAAAGAGAGTTAGAGAGAGAGAGAGAGAGAGAGAGAGAGAGAGAGAGAGTGAGGAGGAGGGTGTCTCCAATAACGCGTAATGCAAGCAACGGAAGCTTTCAAAAGCAATATTTATTGCCCATGTTTGTTCATCATCTCGGCTTATATAATCCCCACGACTGGACTCGAGTCTCTTACACGAGGAGGGAAATTGACATTGCTGGTCAGACAGGATGATATAGGCATTTTTTTCCTTCTCTTGCGTACATGTTATATACTTATTATATCCCCTAGTCGTCTTTTACGACATCCACAGGCAAGATAGGGCGGTTCTTAACTACACAGGCTCTTCAGTTTTATAACAGTATAGATATGAAACAAAACAATTTGTTGGAATATTTTAAATTACATGTTTACTTTATCGACGTTTTAAACACTTTTTAACGTTGATGGTCGCGGAGGAGTTCGATGGACTACTGGAATCTTCCCGTAACCATTATAATTGCAACACGATATAATCCGTAATAATAGTTTCATCATCATCATCGCAGCCCACATATGTCCCACTGTTGGGCTCGGACCTCCTCCACAATAGGAAGGAATTTAATCTACTATATGGTATAGTAGATTGGCTTGTCAGACATGTTGGTTATAATAGTTTAATTATAATAATAGTTAAATTTCATATATTATGTGCAGCTGTGTGGTAGCGGCTGCGAATACTACCAACCCTTGCTTTGCTCGTGGGTGTCGTAAAAGACGACTAAGAGCACTAGATTGACCCGGACCAACTCCATCTGGTACCATTTGGGTCAACGATTACATTCCCAAGGAGGGTTGACGTCAGGCAGGCGGCCGGTCATAAAAGTCATTGCCGAAACTTTTTGCAATATGTCAAAACAGATGAAATATTGCGTCGACCCCAAGTAATTGGGATAAGAGCAAGATGATGATGATGATGATGAGTTAAATTTCATATATTTATTTTATATTTTTATATAAGTAGCTAACCCAACAGACGTTATTCTGTTCAAGTAAAATCAGCGCCACCTATCGAGTCCAATTGTAAATCTAAACCATTCTCGAATCCTCTTGAACACACAAAAAATTTCATCATCATTAGTCCAGTCATTTAGGAGGAGTTCAGTGACATACACATGTTCGCAAAAAATTTATAAATAAAGATATCTTGAATATCATACTCTTCCATATATCTAGACGCTCTAAATCGCAGGTACCTCGATACATTTTTATTTTCGACTCATAGAGTTATGCTAATTGAGTGATTCACTAGGAATCGAATTCACGATACCCTGGCTAGTAGTTATATGGTTCTGCTACTTGCAGGCCGGTTACGTATGTCAAGCAACCAGAAGCAGTGGTTGGCTCATTAGAGATGGGGAGGGAACGCGATGGGTTATGTGGCCCCATGCCGCCCTTCCGTCGCCCCGGATAGCATGGATGGGGTGTGTCCAGATCATGGCCTGCCCAAGAAATACCTTTGCCACTTGACTATTCGAATTCTCGGATTGGAATGAATTTTTGTCAGCATTTTTTTCTATATTGTCTAACTTTTTCTTCTGACGTTACTTGCGCGTGCGCAGGGTACGGGAGCTTGATGAGCTCAGCGGGTGTCCATCTCTGTTTATGAATCATATAACTGCCTTAACTCGCAATACACACCTATCTATAGCGATCACTTAATTTCATAGATATAACTTTTTAATTAAAGTACTAGTTCACGTAAGAACTTCAAATTTATTTCTATTTTTATTAAAGAAACCAGTGCAATGAGGTGTTGCATATTGGATGTGTTAGAAACAAAAAAGGGAACATCGAAACTATTTTTGTACAAGTATATACGCATAAAAGAACAGATTACGACAGGAACTAATATGGCATAAAGTATTAATAAAATATTACGATTTTATTCAGAAAATGATGATTTTTTTTTCAATAAACATTTATTTTCATTAGTATACACATGGTATGTGTTTAGGTTAATAATTTATTTTGAGCTCACTAGATGGCGTTGTACAATATCCTAAAACAGGTTATGGTTTCGTTACACAAATATACAAATATGCGCCATGCGTGGCGTTAACGCCACGCCGACGATCAGGTTCACCCTCGCCTATAGATGTTTCACATCAAAATCATCATCATCATCCTGCTCTTATCCTAATAACTTAGGGTCGACTTTTCTTTGATATTACATATTGCCAAAGTTATTGGCAGTAGTTTTATGTCCCTGCCTGACATCAAACCTTCTTGAGAATGTAATTGTTGACCTTACGGCATCAGTTGGAGTTGGCCTAGGTCCATGAAAAACTTTTAGTCGTCTTTTGCGACACCCACGAACAATGTAAGGGTTGGTAATATTCGTAGCCTCTACCACACAAGTTAGAAACAAAGTAATGGACATAAGTTACATTCAGATTCTCGAATTACATCTTACCATGCTAGTCAGTCAGGTCGGTATATGATTTTGTTTCGTGTTTTCCTTCTCTTGCATAGATTTTGTACGCGTATTATATCCCTTAGTCGTCTTTTACGACAACCACGAGCAAGATAGGGAGTGGTGAATTGTATTCTTATTCCGTCAGCATACGGAAAAAAATATATGCATGACTCAAAACGTTTGCACAGATGGCGTAGTGGTTAAGATACCGACCTACCTTGCCAGTGTAGTGGGTTCGATGTCCATGCACAACACGATTTGTGTGATTCACAAATTGTTGTTCTGAGTCTGGATGTAGGTAATTTGTTAATTATATGCTTGTAAAGTCCCGTGCAATTCAAGTATTATTTCCTTAATTCAGGGTGTTGTCTATTAATTATAAAAAAAAAATGTGTCGTTAAACTGTGTAAATATAAAACTTCATGAGAGCTTATTGTCTCGTTTAGTGTCTAGTACGAAGCGCTATTCAAAAGTCCTATATTGAAAAGAGAGCGATCAACGTAGCGGTGCTTACGCTTCAAACGTACCGCCATCTTTGATTCGCCGCTTTGTGCGCTACCGAATATATAGTCATCAGGGTTGTCTATGCTTTATAATAAATATATTATTATTTCTTTATACTACTACTACTTCTTCCATCATCACAGCTCTTATATGTACCACGGCTGGGCTTGAGCCTCATTCACAAAAAGAAGACAAATTGACTTACTATTCCACACTGAAATTTTAGTTACGAGTTTTTCATCTCTTTCATAGATGCTATATGCATTTTATAGATACTATGACTACGATCACTAACAATCTATGGATTATGTGTCCGAAATAAAGATATATTATTATGTATCTCCCAGTTTCACGGCTATCTTCCAAGGGAAGATACCCGGTTCTTTGAAAGGCTTACACGGGGATATGGATGCAACACGCAGAGGCCTTTGGAGAAATTTAATCTAAAAGTGGGATGGGGCGTCTACCGATGACACTCCATGTCTGCACATAACACACGTGGACTGCCAACGGTAGGTGTAAAACTATCTTATTATTATTATTATTATAGCCCTTAGTCGTCTTTTACGACATCCATGGATAAGGTGGGTCGTGAATTGTATTCTTACTCCGTCACCATACGGATACTTCACTATATAGTAAGAATACTATGTGTCGCTACCCCTAGTTTCCCGTTGGTAAGAGGTGAGAAGTAGCGAAATCTAGAACACTTACAAATTCAACTGGGATTGCCAACTCAACTGGCAAGCGTGGTAATTATGCTGCATTTTCTTTATTCAAGTCTAGCAGTAAACGAGAGAATGACTGATCGAGGAATGGTTGCTAATGACATTTTGTGTAAGAGTAGACTACACTTTAATTATTAAGGTATGAGATTAGTTTTAAAATTCCTCCTCCACATAGCTCATATACGCTCTACTGCTGGGCTCGAGTCTTCTTCACAATGGGAGCGAAATTGACCTACTATCCCACGCCGGTTAGAGTTGGTGTAGGTTTTTATTTCCAATTTTCCTTCTCTTGCATAAATGTTATCTACACATTGTAATTTCTTAGTCGTCTTTTACGACACCCATGGAGAGGAAAGGGGGTGATGATTTGTATTCCTACTCCGTCACCACACGGCACATTCATGCTAGTGTCAAAATTAGCATAAATATTTCGATTGTTATAGCAAATTGTGTGTGTATTAAAGTTTTACGTGTGTTGATGGAGTAAGAATACAATTCACCACCCCTTTTCTTGCCCGCGGGTGTCGTAGAAGACGAATAAGGGACATATATACTATGCAGATAACATCTATGTGAGAGAATAAAAACTCGACATAAAACCCTATGCCATTACGTCTGGGCCAGCGCAGTATAGTAGGTCAATTTCCCTCCCTTCGTGGGGGAGGTCCGAACCTAACAGTGGGACTGATATGAGTCGAGTTGATGATGATAAGATGAAGCTGTATTAAAATATCTATGACTGTATCAGACAACAATTCAGTAACAAAAAATATTTTTTTTAATGGCGTTTACAGGATATCATCAAGAACTCAATTTAGATTAAAAGTTTGAAGAACTAGGAGCTTAAGTTCTAGGAACATAGATAATTCACTATAAAAATAAGAATCTAGGCAGTTAGATGAATTAAATTTTGGAGTTGGCTTTTCGAATTTTCCCTTAGCATGATCCCCACTGGATAAGATTGGGGTAGATATTCTTATTCGAAGACCATACCGAACTATAATGTTTTTTAAACTTGACAGCCCTACCGAATAATAAACATAACAGCATTCATTACAAGATTTTCAATTGATAATTAAGCTTATGTTACAATGATACTTTCTTCTCGTGCGCATCAAAGGAATTCTTCAAGAAAACCACCAAAAAAAACCCCACCCATCCTTTTGTTAATTCACTAACATATCGCTTTTGACTGATGGTTTTAATATTAGCCAGATGGGTTTTGTTTATTTTATATATTCAGTACGAGTGTAATTTAAAACTATTGATTGAATGTTGCAATAAATTTTCTCAATGGGGTTCAACATCATCATCATTTCAGCCTATCGCGGTCCACTGCTGGACGTAGGCCTCTCTCATATCACGTCACAAAGTGCGGTCCTGTACCGCCTGCCTGCATCCAACGACACCTAGCAACTTTCACCAGGTCGTCGGTCCACCTAGTGGGCGTCCTACACTGCGTCGTCCGATACGTGGTCGCCACTCGAGAACCTTACTTCCGCAGCGGTTGTCATTTCGTCGAGCGATATGGCCTGCCCATTGCCACTTCAGCGTGCTAATTCTTCGTGCTATGTCGGTTACACCCGTTCCTCTGCGGATTGCTGTATTTGGGATTCTATCAATGGGGTTAGCACGTTCATTAATTCACTTCAGCTCATATACGTCCCACTGTTGGGCTCGAGCCTCCTCCACAATAGGAGGGAAATTGATTTTACTATACCATGCTGGTCAGACAGGTTGGTATAGGGTTTTATTTCGAGTTTACCTTTTCTTGCATAGATGTTATATGCGCACTATATCCCTTAGTGATCTTTTACGACATCCACGGGCAAGATAGGGAGTGGAGATTTGTATTCTTACTACACACGGAAAATTAATTACGACTTTATTTTTTGCGGGAAGCGACATGTATCGCTCAAAGCATCGCCTATATTATATTATTGTTATCACCATTATCCGTAAAGAATTAAACGTAAAATTCATCAACGTCATTCATCGTCATAATTTCAGCTTATTTACGTTACATTGTCGGGCTCGAGCCTCCACAATAGAAGGGAAATCGATCTACTATACCAGGATGGTCAGACATATTGGTATTTTCATTTCTAGTTTTTCTTCTCTTGCCTACTTTTTTTTATAAAACTGTATTATCAAGAATCTGATTTATATTAGAGTGTAACTTATATATTATATATTTTTATCCGTGGATTTAGTATTGTATTGCGGCGGCATATCTTTCCCACAATGCGATCACAGAGATACGTGTCCGGGATAATCCCACAAAGCATCGAAACCACCCACATTGATGCACAAAGAAGTACAACGCAAGTTTTTTCGAAAGTCTATAATTTGAAAGCTTTTATTATACTGCTATTTTATACTTAGATTTTATTTTATACTAGCAACCCGCCCTCGCTTCGCTTCGGTTTCAGTCTTTCCTGCGTAGTTCCCGTTCCCGTGGAAATACCGGAATAAAATATAGCCTAGTTTACACCCTGATATTATAGTTTTCCACTGGTGAAAGAATTTTTAAATCGGTCCAGCCGTTTTGATGATTTCCCGGAACAAACAGACAGACAGACAAAAAAAATATTAAGTGTATTTTAGGCATATGTATAGTGCAAATAATCATGTGAGCATGAAAAAAGCCTATTATATTGACATTACAAACAGACACTCCGATTTTATTTATTGGTACTTATAGATGTTGTCCATGTGGTGACGAAGTAATACAATTCACCATCCCCATTTCAGCCTGTGGGTGTAAAAGACTATTAAGTGATATAGTAAGCATATAACATGTTTGCAAGACGAAAATGGCGCCGGATTGCAATTACTAGTAGCAGCAAATTGTTGACAGTCTTCGTCCGGGTTAGTACCACACTCTCGCAGAAAATGATGTCTGTAAAAGCCAATAAGAAATAAAAGTCAATAAATAATGGAAAAGAAGCAGTTAGTTGGTTGCTTAGTCTAAATATATGATTTAATCTATGGTAGCCTAGTCTAAATCTATGATTCAATCTATGTTCGCCCAGTCTAAATTTACGATTAATCTATGGTTGCCTAAAATCTACGATGTAATCTATGGTTGCCTAGTCTAAATTTACGATTTAATCTCTATTAACATTATATTATATTATTAAATATCTATTAACATTAAATTTCTTTAATATCTCACAAAAAATCATCTTGAAAATATCATTAATTTTAGTAACATCTTATAAATACATTGTCTTTTATCTTTATAATAATTACAAACACACCGCGGCTTTAGTACAATGTGTATAGTTCCAAATTCAAACGCACCAATGATCGCGCAGAATAGGCGCCGAAACTTTTTTAAAAGCAAAGGCATAAAGACAGCGGCATCCTAGTAAGCTTCTACAGAGGTTTCAAATGCAATTGTTGCGTGTAATGGATATGCACTAGAGCATAAATGGGCATGTTTGTTTGCCACGCCGACGCCTCAATAATATTGTTATTTAAAAATGAAAATAACCGCTAAGTGTATGGTCCTTCATTTTATATGGAATTTTTGTAATCCTATAATTTTGAGGCAAAATTTGAACAGAAGTATTATTGTAATGGTGTAGGCGGTTAATCTTGATTTAAGAGTAATAATAATTTATTTGCAATTTTATAAGGTGAAAACCTAGGCCATATAAATAACTTTGGTTTTAAATAACCAATTTGAGTATTTATTGTTAAATCTTGGTGATTTGATCACCTTACTAAGAAGACTACATCGATGTAATTAAAAGAAAAAGGGATTAAGCTAAATATGTGGTTAAATGTTCATCTTATAGGACAATCCTGTAATGATAAATTTAGTTCTGATTTAATTAAATAACAATGCTCCGAAATATTTATTACATTCCTTCATCATCGCAGCTCACATTCGTCCCACTGTTGGGTTCGGGCTCCTCCACAATGGGAGGGAATTTGAGCTACTATACCGTGCTGGTCAGACATGTTGGTATAGGGTTTCATTTCGAGTGTTCCTTCTCTTGCACAGATATTATGTGCATATTATATCCCATAGTCGTTTTTTACGACATCCACGGCCAAAATAGTGAATTCTATTCTTACTCCGTCACCATACGGAAATTACACCATAATTATTAATAAAAAATCAAAATAAATAATTACCTAGTTTAATTTTAATATTAATAAATAAATGGAAATTATAAATTATTATTTAGTTACTATTTTAAATAAGGCAATTATCGTCACACTAAAATGATCACAAACATTTTAAAAATAAGCCTTAATATTTATTAAACTAGGGCGTCTGACTTTTACACGTACCTAAAGTATACAGTTTTCAATTTAAAAAAAAACAGTATATTTCATATATCTCGCTAAGACGTATCATGGAAGCTTCTATTTTACGCACCAATGAATCTTGACAAGTTTCTGATGCAAAGGGCAGCCAACATAATAATACACATTCATATTAATTCGGTACAAGTCTAATAAATGATATTTAAGGTTTAAAATGCATTATTTAGTAGTTAGGTAAGATAAAATGTATTATAGTTTGATTTAAGGGTCAATGTGACTGGTTTTCAGCAATTTGGTTATGACGGTTTGGTTTTCTATTAGTTTCACCAGACAGATGCTAATACAGGTGTAACGGCATCTTCCATTGGCGGTAGTGTTGCTGTGTTGCTCTGCAATTGCTAGTTTAATAGTCAAGAGTCTCAACCAATACCTTACGAGGCTCGCGTTGTGTGTGATGCAGAAGGCAGTATTGGATACGACACGTTTCGCGAGGAACTTCCTCTCTTTGGCGTCATAACCACCAACAGTTTGGTCCTTGTGTTCGGTGGCAGTGGTCTGTTTAATTTTTTATATATCATAATTTTAAATATTTTATTGTTATATAATATTTAGTACCGTTTGCTTATGGGGCCACCTTTCTTGCTTGTGTGTGTCGTAAACAGTGACTAAGGGATATGAAATGCAGATAACTCTATAAGAGAAGAAAAACTCGAAATAAAACCCTATAAATAGACCTAATAAAACCCCATCGTGGAGAAGACTCGAGGCTAACAGTGGGACGTTTATGAGCTGAGGTGATAATAATAAATAAAAATGTACTTAGTAGTAAGATAGTAAATAATTAAAAGCTACAACAATAGACGAAGAATATTAAATAAATAGCTAAGCTGATAAACACTTGCTAAAATATAATATCCTTTTTGCTCTCCACAATTTTGAAGATGATTCAGAATATGAAGTTCCTGATCACGTCAGGTATCTATGTGATGACGGAGTAAGAATAGAATTCATCACTCTCAATCTTGCCCGTGAATGTCGTAAAAGACGACTAAGGGATATAATAGCTATGTAACAGTGATGGTAAACTCGATATAAAATCCTATACCAACATGACCAGCATGGAATTAGTAGGTCAATTTTACTGCTATTGGGGAGGAGGCTCACCCTGCAGTGGGACACGTATGAGCTGAAACAACTGCATTAGGGACTTGCGGGCCAGGTCATAAGACTCGTATAACCATTAAAATAAAACAATTTTTACAGTTATATTAGGTAACTTTAAAATCATTATACAGTTTGTATAACCAGTAAAATTGTTTACAAAAATGGTAGTGGATATAAAAATTAATTAAATTACAATTTGACCTCTTGCTACTGAACCGCGGGGGCTTCATATCGTAATTTTATTGTAACGAGATGCGTACGCGGTACATTGATGTAGAAACACAGATGGATACGATTAGTATCTTCACGTTACATATGCTTTGAAGCACTTATTCTACGTAAGAATGCAAATTTTCCCATTAGTATTTGCCAGATTGAATTTCTTTAACTTAACAAATTTTGCCTGGTAATGATTAGAATTCATTATAATGTATTTCTAAATTAGTACTTTTTGCAATAAGGATAGATTTTATGGTTTTGTTATTTCTTAATATTAAGTTGATTTACAAATAGTGTCTTTGAGCGTAGACATAATATTAAGTCGTGTCGATTTACAAACATTGGCCTTGAGCGCAGATATTTGTTTTAACCGTGTCGATTTACAAGCAGTGGCTGTGTACGTGGATTGTGACGATTTACAAACAGTGGCTTTGAACGTGGACTTAGTATTATGCCGTGTCGATTTTCAACCAGTGGCTTTGAGCTTGGACATAGTGTTAAAACGTATCGATTTACAACCAGTGGTTTTGAGCGTAGATATTGTATTAAGCCGTCTCGATTTACAATCAGTAGCTTTGAGCCTAGACATAGTATTAAGCCGTGTCGACTTACAATCGGTGGTTTTGAACCTAAACATAGTATTAAGCCGTGTCGATTTACAATCAGTGGCTTTGAGCGTAGACATAATATATTATAAAGCTGTGTCAATGCACGATGTCGATGTGAACAATGCACTGTCTAACGTTGTTCATTGGTTTCATTCTAATAATTTAGTTCTAAATGAGACAAAAACTAAATGTATTAAATTTACTACTCCCAATGTGAGACAAGTGGAAACCAATGTTCAAATGAATGGGGTGGCTCTGGACCTTGTGGAATCAACCACCTTTTTAGGCATCACTATAGATAATAGACTCCAATGGGGGTCTCATATTGAGAAACTGTCAAATAGGCTCAGCTCAGCGGCTTATGCGGTAAAAAAAAATTCGCGCATTAACCGATGTTGAAACAGCCAGAATAGTTTATTTCGCATACTTTCATAGTCTCATGTCATACGGCATATTACTTTGGGGCTGCTCCGCGGAATTGAATAGAATTTTTATTCTACAAAAAAGGGCGGTCCGCGCGATATATAATTTAGGCCCAAGAGTGTCACTAAGAGAGAAATTTAAAGAGATAAATATTCTGACTGTTATATCTCAATATATATACGAAAATGTATTTTATGTAAAGAAAAATATCGGTAACTTTGAAAAATATAGTGACATTCATCATGTAAATACTCGGAATAAGGATAAATTAGTTGTACACAGTACTCGTCTTCAACGAGTTAACAGATCCTTCATGGGGCAATGTATACGCTTCTACAACAAATTACCTATTAATATTCGAGATATGCCAGTTAAAAAGTTTAAAAAAGCAATCAAGAGTAGATTTTGTAGAAAAGGTTATTATAAAATCTCGGATTATCTTGATGATAATACAGACTGGTTATGAGCAGCTCCTCATTCAGGCATTTTCTCATTATTTCAAAAGGTGTTACATACATGTTTATTCTGTTGCTGTTAATATAATTGTAAAGCGTAGCGTGTTTTGCCAAACGAATTTGTTATTTAATCTGTGTTTTATGTTTGTGGCCCATGGTATTGGTCATGCTCACTGAAGGGTCTGCTTGCGGTAGCTACGAGGAGCGGGTCACTCCCTTCCCTCCATTGTGGTTGAGGGGAGTGATGGCTGCTCTAGTGGTTAACTCGTGATCGGGTGCCGCTTGCGGGATCTGGTCCAGCCATGGTACTTTTTCGTTATATTTAATAACTGTATTGTATGATGATTCGAAAGGCATCACACTGGAGCTATTAATAGACATGTTGTTGTATATTATCTTATTAAAAAAAAAAATAGTAAATGAATAAAAAAGAAGACAAGCCCACTGAGTTTCTTGCCGGATCTTCTCAGTGCGGTCGCGTTCCGATCCGGTAGTAGTGTAAGGTAAAAATGTAAAAAAGTGACCATATGTAAGTGCCCCCGCGGGGTTTATGCATAATAAAGTATTTGAATTTGAATTGAATTTGAATTTGTCGATTTACAAATAGTGTTTATGAGTGTGGACAAATATTAAGTCGTTGCCATTTATAAACAGTGGTTTTGAGCATGGACAACTTAGACATAGTATTAAACGTATCGATTTACAACCAGTGGCTTTGAGCGTAGACATAGTATTAAGCCGTGTCGATTTGCAAACAGTGACCTTGAGCGTAGACATAGTATTAAGCTGTGCGAATTTGCAACCAGTGGCTTTGAACGTAGACATAGTATTAAGCCGTGTCAATTTACAACCAGTGGCTTTGAGCGTAAACATAGTATTAAGACATGTCGATTTACAATCAGTGGCTATGAGCGTAGATATAGTATTAAGCCGTATCGAGTTACAACCAGTGGTTTTGAACCTAGATATAGTATTAAGCCCTGTCGATTTACAATCAGTGGCTTTGAGCGTAAACATAATATAAAGCTGTGTCGATTTACAAATAGTGTTTATGAGCGTGGACAAATATTAAGTCTTTGCCATTTATAAACAGTGGTTTTGAGCGTGGACAGCATAGACATAGTATTAAGCGTGTCGATTTAAAACCAGTGGTTTTGATCGTAGACATAGTATTAAGCCGTGTTGACTTACAACCAGTGGTTTTAAACCTAGACATAGTATTAAGCCGTGTCGATTTACAATCAGTGGCTTTGAGCGTAGACATAGTATAAAGCTGTGTCGATTTACAAATAGTGTCTTTGTGAGTGGACATAATATTAAGTCTTTACCATTTACAAACAGTGGTTTTGAGTATGGTCATAGTATTAAGACAGTATTTGTAAATCGATATGATTACAAATAGTGTCTTAATCGATCGATATCATTTACAAATAGTGTCTTTGAGCGAGAATTTATTTATATGGTGACGGAGTAAGAATATAATTCACTAACCATGTTTTTTCTGTGGATGTCGTTAAAAATATGGAAGTCTTTAGACATATAACGCCGTATGGGATGTGTATGAGTTAAGAAGAGGAAAGCAGAAAAACGTATTTGTAAAGGCTTTGCCGCTATCAAAACCTGTGTATTACCCGTACACCTGTACAATTCCACCTGTACAATTCCATCTTTAAAACAAAATTGAAATCTAACTAAAAAAACTTTATATGTCTTTTCTAGTATATGCTTGCACTCTACAATAGTTTTGTACGATTTGTTCGTCTGTCAATCACGACGTATCGATACCCGTCCGCTGTGACGCATCGATGTGAGTTGACCCTTCATGCATTTATTATCTATGCTTATGCATAAATTCTATTTTTATTCATAAGTACAGATGAAAGCAGTAGTTCAATAACTAATTCTCTTTTTTTTTAATTTTTATTTATGTTGGCGACTTGCTTAGTCAATTCGGGCCTTCTTGGAAGAGACATCTGTAGACAATTAAATTGATTTTTTAAACTTTGACTTTGTCAAGACAATCATATTGTAGCGTCATGGTGCCTCAGTCCCAAGGAGTAACTCTCCAAATTTCTGACAGTATTGGGATCCTCGGCGTCGAAATATCGAGCAAAGTGCAGTTTAGGAGTCATTTGGAGGACAAAGCTAAATTGGCGAGCAAAAAGTTGGGCGTCCTGAACAGAGTGAAACGGTACTTCACAACGAGACAGAGTCTTGTGCTATACAAAGCACAAGTTCGTCTTCATGTGAAGTACTGCTCACATCTCTGGGCAAGCGCGCTCAAATATCAACTAGACCCACTTGACTTTCTGCAAGGGCATTCAAATTTCCTTCCGATTGGTGCAGTTCTTGACGGGGCATGGATGCTTCGGCAAGTACCTGTACACGGTCGCTAGGAGGGAGAGTACACCATCCTGCCACCACTGCGGTTGCGAAGAGGACACGGCGCAGCATACGCTCGAGGTTTATGCCGGCTGGGCAGAGCAGCGTCGTGAACTCGTCGTAATCATCGGTGCCGACCTGAGAAACTGGAACGCGGTCGCAGCCTTCTGCGAGGCAGTGATCTCGCAGAAGGAGGCGGCGGGTCGCGCGCGCGAGGAGCGTAGCCTCGAGGAAGCGACCCGCCGTCGGCGTCTGGGGCGGCGCGGGCGCAACTACCTGCGCGTCATGCCGCCCTAGCCGAGGCCGCGGGTGACGTGACCGAGGAATCAGTCCGTTACCCGCCGAGAGGCCGACCGCGTGAGAATGACTAGTAACCCTGCTCCGGTGGTCGGCCCACCGACGAAGGCGACGTGGTGTTTGGGTGAGTTGCGGGTGTGCGTGCTTACGCCCCTCTGTCACCACGGACGGAGTGGTGCGGGGAGTGCGCCGACCGCGACCCACCCCAAAAAAAAAATGGGCATTCGAATCGTCAGAGAGTCCAATCTTATGGACAGAATGGAGTCGCTGTAACGGCGGAGTGAGTTTGGGTCACTCTGTGTACTCTACCGTTTCTTTCATGGCGTCTTGGTACCACCGTCACCGTTCTACCAATTTACCACTTTACACCGTAGCTGGGTTCATCCATTTCATCTGGAAATGTTATGATCTTCAAGGGTACGTTTCTAGCGATCATTTCTATAACGTACGTGCAATTCTTCACGATAGGCAATGGCCTAGCTGTGCCCCTGGTAATGCAAAGATCTATGTGCAACAGTATCACTTACCATCAAATGTGCTGCTTGCTGGTTTCCAATAAATAAAATTGGAGTGTCTGTTTGTAATATCAAAATAATAGGCTTTTTTCATGCTCACACGCTTATTTGCACGACACCTATGCCTAAAATAGCAATTAAAAAATTTTTGTCTGTCTGTCTGTCTGTCTGTTTGTTCCGGGTAATCTTCAAAACGGCTGGACCGATTTCAAAAATTCTTTCACCAATGGAAAGCTATAATATCAGGGCGTAAACTAGGCTATATTTTATCCCGGTATTCCCACGGGAACGGGAACTACGCGGGTAAAACGACTATAACCTATAACCGAAGCGAAGCGAGGGCGGGTTGCTAGTTGGAAATAAAAATAAAAGAAAAAAAAAAGCTTTTTCTTATGAAAATATTATCATAAATCTATCTTCATTATTCTGTCAACGAGTTCTATTGTAGGTTATTATAGTGTAGGAGTTCTTCAAACATATAAATTTCATTCATTCTTGTGGTTATCTCTACCTTTCAGCCCGTAGAAGTCCACTGTTGGACATAGGTCTCCCCACGAGAATGCCACTCACAATGGTTCTATACAATTTGTATCCAAAGACTCCATCAGACTTTTATAATGTCTTAAGTAATAACTTGGTCCTCGCAGTTGCATTGAAAAATAAAAATTATTTTTTATAAGAGAAAATGTGTTATATAGGCAAAAAATAAGAGACCAGTATACTAAAAGAGTAATTGACAGATACTGTTACGTGAAGAGATTAAAAAATAAAAATGATTTTAACTTATCCCAGATTAACTGGAGGCGTCTTTTTGCAATTTCTTTGGCGCGCAAAGTTAGCGGTGACGTATTTATTGAAACACAACAAATGAAAACGAATAAATTTACTTAAGAAACGTTAAAAATTTTAAAATAAAAACATTCTCGGAAGCGACACACTACAGTTTTGAAAACAAATAACCGATTTATAAACTACAAACATGCCACAGAACCCGAAAAGGGATTATCGTAATGACATTTCTTTGTTAAAACCATAGACAAAATATCATAGACTACACACAATTTTTTTTTCTAGAGGAAAGTGATCTTATGTAAAGTATGCTGGTGTTATTCTTGGACTCATGTTCTTAATTTTTTTTTCTATAAATAAATGCAAAAAATTAACTTTTGCCCAATGATATTTGACAAAGGTACGGTTCTTTTTCGTGTATGTTTAGTAAAGCTACCGATCCGATCTACTGGGCGGTCTGTTGAATAATAGTTTTGATTTTATATTGACATGTTTAGAGAAATTGCATAAATAATAAGATCTTTTTGAAGATTACAGATTTTATCTGTGTAGTAAAGGAGTAAGAATACAATTCACGACATCTTATCTTGCCTGTTTGTTGCGATAAAAACATCTAAGGGACATAATATGCGTATAATAACTGTGTCCATTGTGGTATGACCACACTGTTGACAGTTGTCTGTCTACAGCCGCGGGGTGGTCTGTGCGGGGTGTGTCACTGAGCAGAAAATCGAAGTCCGAGTAGTAGCAGTTTGTTACTGCGCTTCGTTCGGTGAGCAAGAGAACCGGAAGTCCTACTTTCTGAGGGTGTTTGCTTGTGATGGGTTTTGGGGCCTTTAGTATCACTTCATTGCGGGCATTTGCACTCCCATCATTTTTTTTGCGGTAGGCAGCGGTCTAGCTGTGCTCCTGGTATTGCAAAGGTCTATGAGCGGCAGCAACACTTAACATCAGGTGTACTGTTTGATCCTTTGCCACCATCTGCAATGAAAAAAAAAAAGTGCAAGAAATGAAATACTCGAAATAAAATCCTATACCAAAAGTCTGACTAGTGCGGTATAGTAGGTTAATTTCCGTCGTATTGTGTAGGAGGTTCGACCCCACTGGGACGTATATGAGCTGTAATAATGATGATGAGGTTATTTTTTTTCATTTTATTATTATATTGCATTGTTGGGTATAATCTAAATTAATTATTGGTTTAAATGCCATGAGAGTTTTTTTTTTGTAGGCAGAGCGATCTAAGAGTTCCTAGTTTGCGGAAGTCAGTTGATTTTTCGTTTGAAGTGTCGCGGCTTCGATTTCAATGCGGGATAATTTGTTATACGATACGATAATAATTGTTACAATTTTGGGTATGATATGTGATAAGTAAGGCTCGACCGAGAATCTCGGTCTCGGCATTCTCGGCTACAAATCCAACCGAGAAATTTGTCTCGGTTCTCGGCTAATTATAGCCGAGATTCTCGGTCATGACCGAGATTGGAACTTTGTTTGAATCGCCATTCAAATTTTACTGCGCGTGGCCACGCGCTGCAATATGAAGTCGATTGGTGAGTGCGTGAGAGAGCTGAATTGTGATTGGTTGAAGTCCTGGCTGGCGAACTGCGGCCGGCCGTCTTCGCTCCGTTCAAACAGTATTTGTAATGTTCGAGCAGTATTTGTAACAAAATCGAAGTTAACTCAGCCAAGCTTCATATTATCGAGGCTCTCACTCTCAATGAAAATGTAGGATTCTCGTGAGACGACATGGGCATCTTCAACTAACTCGTCAAACATGGCTGCTACAAATCAATCCAACTTATGGGCAGCTCATGATTCGATAGAGTTGGAAGACGAGTCAATGCCCAATGACGAATACAGTTCAAGCTCTGTGATCGAAATAGCGCTAGAAAGCTTCCTTAGAGAGCCAAGACTGCAAAGAAATGCTAATATTTATGAATATTGGTGTTCGTCACCTTCTGAGGTGCTTAAGCCTGCAGCAAATAAGTTTTAATCTGCGGCGTCTACTAGCGTAGCAAGTGAACAACTGTTTAGCAAAGCTGGACAATTGTATGACGAGAGGCGACACTCTTTGAAGGGCGAAAATGCTGAAAAATTGCTTTTTATGTGTTATAATATAATGTTATTTAACTTTGATTATTAAAACAGTTAATTTTATTAAACAATTAGTAGTGTATTAAAAAGTTTACTGTATTAAAATTAATTTTTTCACGCTTTGTCTATTCTCGGTCTCGGCTCTCGGTCCCGGCCGAGATATTATTTTATTCTCGGTCTCGGTCTCGGCCGAGAACGAAAAACCCATCTCGGTCGAGCCTTAGTGATAAGTAATTGTTTGTTTTTAAAGTCTGGATTTATCCCAGTATATGTGTGATGTTGTGCAACTTAATTACTTGGGTTGGCTGTATGCTCTCCCTTCCTTTTAGAGTGATTGAGGAGTGATTGCTGCTCTAGTAGTTCGTGATCGGTGATCGGGTGCTGCGTGGTAAATTGTATTGTTACAATACAATTCACCGCGGAAAACGGACTTTGTCACTACACGGAAATTCATATTATATTCCTTACTAGCAACCCGCCCTCGCTTCGCTTCGATTATAGGTTATAGTCGTTTTACCCGCGTAGTTCTCGTTCCTGTGGGAATACCGGGATAAAATATAGCCTAGTTTACGCCCTGATATTTTAGCTTTCTATTGGTGAAAGAATTTTTAAAATCGGTCCAGCCGTTTTGAAGATTACTCGGAACAAACAGACAGACAGACAGACAAGAAATTTTTAATTGCTATTTTAGGCATAGGTGTCGTGCAAATAACCGTGTGAGCATGAAAAAAGCCTATTATTTTGACATTACAAATAGACACTTTTATTTATTGGTATAGATACTTTAATACATAATTCTTCTGTACGCGCGTATTAACAGCTAAGTCGATTTTGATCATACTATTTCTGTATATTCCGGTTGATTCAGAAATGGTTTAGATTAACAATTAGAACCGAGCACTGCAATCGATTTCTTGAATTGTTATTTTCACTATTTTTAGATTTTTACAGAACGATTGGAGTCATTCGGATCAGGTGCTTTAAAATCTTTAAAGTCAGCGTTATCATCATCATCACCTTGTTTTTATTCCAATTATTTGTAGTAGACTCGACATCATCTTCCACAGTATATTGCGATAGCTTTGTTTTTATGTCCGGCCAAGTGTTTTTTTTTGTGATGGGCAATGATCAGCACACACGCAGTCTGTGCGCTCTGGGGTGACGAAAGGGCGGCTTGTGGCCCCATAACCTACCGCGTTGCCCCCCTCACCCCTTCGCCATTGGACAGGCCACTGTTACCGAGTTCGTCAAGGAACTCTTACGTCTGTGGCCAGCCCGGTGTGACCGGCCACCAGCCTAATGTCAACTGTTCTTGGGAATACTAACCAGATGTATCCAAGTATAAGTAAAGCTCTTAATAGCTTATTACGACACTTTTTTTTAAAGACAACACCTTGGACAAAGGAAATAATCCTTGTATTGCGGGGGACTTTTCAAACATATAATTAACAGTTACAAATTACATCCAAACACAGAACAAACATTTGTGGATCGCACAAAATGTTTGCGTGGGATTCGAATCCTTGAGACTGTCACGGTCACTACGCCATCTATGCAGTTACGTCCACTATAAGAGCTAGGCCGCACTACAGCGAAACCGCGGCGGTTTTTAACCGCACGAGTTTGTGGAACAGGAAAACGAATGCAAGCGGCCGCACCTGCGGTTTTTATCCGCGACTGATTTAATATCGTAGTGTGTGCGTCTCGAGCGGTTTTGCGGTTAACCGCTTCCGGATAAAAACCGTAGTGCGGCCTCAGCCTAAGAGTTGTAGTATTCATAGCCACCACACAGTAATTAGTTAATAGTACGAGGCAAATTACAGTTGACAATATTCATATCTTATTAACAAGTTAACCGCTGTCAGAGCGAACGATTCGTTAAGTATGTCGGGCAAGCTCGGCCGGCGTCGTCTTGCGCCCGCGACGATTATGACAACGTCTTTATTGACAGAGAATCTTAAACTTAAAAATCATCTGTCCTTCAAAGACCGCGTATTAGTTAAGATACCGAGCTGCCGTACCTGTGTCGTTGATTCGAATCTCACACAGGACAACACTTTGTGTGATTTACAAATTGTTGTTGTGAGTCTGGATGTAATTTGTGTCCGCAATATGTTTGTAAAGTACCCCGTAATACAAGGATTATTTCCTTAGCTCAGGGTGTTATCTTTAAATAAAAATTTGTCCGTGTGGTGACGAAGTAAGAACACAATTCACCACCCCCACTTCTACTTGTGGGTGTCGTAAAAGACGACTAAAGGATATTATATGCATTTAACAATTATGCTAGAGAAGGAAAACTCGATATACAACAGTATGCCAACACGTCTGACTAGTGCGGCATTGCTCTTCCACTATCGAGGAGGCCCGAGCCTAACAGTGGGTCTTCTGTGGTCTGAGATAGTCATGGTACTTACCTACTAAAAAATGTAAGTGTGGACTAGAGTCATCATCATCGTGCCAAATGTATGGCCCCCTGCTGAGCCCAAGTCATCTATACCACGTTGGTCAGACGAGTTTTAATTTGAGTTTTTCTTATCTTGCATAAATATTATCTGCGTATTCTTATTCGCTAATCCTTTAGTTGTTTACGACACCCTAACAAAAAATCTACTTCTTCTTTTTCGTCTTGGCAATCAGCAAATAAGAGTCATTTTTGCCATTGTCGAGTATAGTTTTCTTTACAGTTTCTTCATGTCAATAATGATCCGTCAGTAAGACAAAGTGTCGCCTTCAACAGTGTAATGGCCAATGTTTACTGTATCTTCTGAGAATTTTGGTGGAAATAAAGAAATATATATAGCAGTTTTATATAATATTCACTACATCTCAACAGTTCTGCCGCTATATATTACATAAAATGCCATGAAAATTATTTAATATAACACGTTAAAACACTAAGGTATTGAATATAATATAAGAACACTACATGAAACTTCCAGATTCCCGTCAAAAGCTCCCAACGAAAAAATCGTTTTATCAATTGGTATAGTGATATAGTTATAAAACGCTACATTCAAATTAATAAATCGATTTTGCGATAACGATTAATATTTTCATTTTGATATCGACTGCCGCGCTGACACCTCATCGCAGGTCTTGCCGATCCATCATGATCGAACATCGAAATAAAATGCTCAAAGTTTTATTACTAACTAGCCACTCCCCCTCGTTTCGCTTCGGTTTTAGTCGCCTTACTCGTGTAGCTCCCGTAGTCATAAAAGACGACTAAGAGATATAGAGCATATAATATGTATGCAAGAAAAGGTAATCATCATCATCATCGCAGCCCACAGGATGGCCATAGGATGTATATGGCCTGAAATGATGATTGAGTGAATAAATGTTAAGGGAAATAAAATATTAGTTTAAACGTTTGAGATACGTTTGAGTTTAAACGTTTTTGTGTGAGCGGGGCGGTCCCGTGTGAGTCTCGTCACGACTAATTATCGATACAAGACGATTATTCCGAATAATTACTAATCGTATGTACAATTGTACATCCACACTAGCCTATCGACCACACGAAACTGTATTTTATTGGTCCGTCTGTGAGTATGAGGTTGGAACTAAGATATAGGCGTCTAAACTATTAATAGAAATAATAAAATGTATATATCTTATCTATGTGTCGTGACGGAGTAAGAATACAATTCACCATTACCTAAAAGATGACTAGGGGATAAAATATGTATATAACGTTTACGTAAGAGAAGGAAAACTCGAAACAAAACTAACATGTCTGACCAGCATGGTATAGTATGTCAATTTCTCTTTTATTATGAAGGAGGTTCCAGCCCAGCAGTGAAATACATTTGAGCGTCGGCTCTTATCTGGGAAATATCCCGATGTCAGTGCCGTGGGTTCGATTCTCATACAGGATAACACTTCGTCGGGCCGACCACTGACAACGAGGAACTCTGCACTGGTGGTCGGCTCAACGACGAAGGCGACATGCTTTGAGTCGGTGTGTGATTTGTGTACGTTAAATTTTATCTTTGTAAAGTCCTCAATCCGCAAAACAAGAATTATTTCATTAGGTTTAGTTTGTTTGTTTCATCTTTTACGTCTTTATTTTACTATTACGCCCTACTTGATAGATCTCTTTCAAATTTTACTTACACGTTGTCAGGAAAAATATGTATACTAACCAAGGGATAGAAAGGTTGGTTGAACAAATCTATATTAAAAAACTCATCAGCCATCTCTCAGTGTCTCAATTTCTCCTATTGAATGTATGTAGACATAGCAAAAGAGTAAATATTAGAATTGCCACGTTTGGCTGGTCAGTTGGTGAAAAATATCCGAATTATTAGATTCTCAGAAGAGTTATGCTGCTCATTCTTCTGGCAAAGCCTCAGTTAGATTTTCCATTTCCTATGGAAACGTAATTAATGGTGACATGTTGGATTCTTAACTCTTCACCACACGGTCTTTATTTCGTTTTATTAGAAGAATACAACGTTCTGCATAGGTAAAGGAATGAATTCTTGTTTTGCTAGAAGAATTATACTACATGGAAGCCGAACCGACGACACTCGGCTTGACAGGTCGTTAATAGACCACTACGCACCATGTTCAGTTTTTAATTAAATAAAAAGCATACTTATTTCTTATACCGTCAAAATAAAACGTCTATAGAATTTATTTCAACAAATATTTGACTAAAATCTTATGAAAAAGTCGACCATTTTGGCGTCCCATTTATATCTATCATCTTTCATTTTTTGTCAACCAACGATCTTTCTACGCCTACAACGAAATTTATAACCATTAATATTCGACTATAAACTATTATATTATAGTCTATTTTACTTTAAACGCGTTTATCAAATTATTAGATTTTTAAATTGTTCAAAATTGTGATCGGCCGACATTTTGACAATTCGGTGCCCTAAGAAAGTGTCAGATGTATTGAAGACCACCGGGTGACGTTCGCGCCAAAACAGATTGACTCACAGATAATAATAGTTTAAATTACAATTAGTGAGAAAAATATCTAACGTAATAAAAAGACAGAAAGTTACAGAACGATTCATTCAATTCAACAATGTTCTATGTCTTAGAATAATAACGTATAGAAGGATAGTGTCAGTACTTCGAACTTTAAAAATTTGAATCTAAATATACTAATGGCGGGCAGACGATTACACACGTACACACGGAAACCACTATACAAATTATGAAATCAAATTTTGTTTTTATTAACATAAATCGTCGAAATACTTTTAAAAGTAATGTTAAAAACCTTTTTCTGTTTTTCAAATGTGTTGTGGCACCATTTCAATGCACAAGCCTTTATAATTACCTATTTATTTTTTAAGAGTTGCGTACGTTCGTGCAGTGCAATGACTTGTACATTACGGGATTGTTCCGGTGTAGGCTCCATTAGGCTCCAATTGAAATGCCTCACTTTTTGTGCGTGGACTTACCTTCTATATGTTATTATTCTAAGGTTCTATGTGAAAATATATAATTTATTGCATTGGGAAGTAGTAAGAATACAATTTAAGGTGAAAAAGGTGTATGATATGCATATAACATCCATACAAGAGAAGAAATACTTGAAATATAACCCCTATGCTTAGAATAATAACATATAGAAAGTAAGTTCGTGCACAAAAGTGAAGCATTTCAATTGGAGCCTAATGGAGCTTACGCCGGAACCGTTCCGTAATGTACAAGGTCACTGTACTGCACGTACGTACGCAACTCTTGAAAATACACATGGAATTCGCATTCAAATGGTATGTCACAACACTAAAATTTAAAAAGGTTTTTAACATTACTTATAAAATATTTTGACGATTTATGTTAATAAAAACAAAATTTGATTTCATAATTTGTATAGTGGTGTGCATGTGTACGTGTGTAATCGTCTGCGCGCATGTAGTATTTTTAGATTCATGTTTCGAACGTTCGAAGTACCGACACTATCCTTCTATACGTTATTATTCTAAGACTCATCATCATTTTAGCTTATATATGTTTCATTTTTGGGCTCGAGCCTCCTTCATGATAAGAGGTAAATTAACCTACCATACCACGCTAGTCAGAGATGTTGATATAGTTTTATTGCGAATTGTCCTTCTCTTGCATATGTCATAAGAATATTTTATCTCTTAGTCGTCTTTTACAATATTCACAGACAAGAGAGAGGGTGATAAATAATATTCTTCCTTCGTCACCACACGAATAATCAGTAGAGAGCCTTGTACCGACTAATTCAGATATGCTACCTACTTTGTCTCTGGCCATAATGTTGCCAACTTGTGGATATAAGATTTTGTGTTTGTCGATTATCGATATTTACATACACTATAATAGTCTCGTAATTTTATGCTCGAACCGGTAAGCAAAGGTGTAACACACTTCTTCCCAGAGCATATACGGTCTATTATTGAACAAAAGTCTCTTCAGGGATGAAACGACAGTATGCTGGCCAGATGGGTTATACTTCTACATTTTATTCTCTTCGGTGTGAAAACCTTTTACTATTAACTTTTGGTATTGCGGGTTTCAAGAAAGGTGAGCCAATTGCGATATATCGGGAATATTTTTAGAACTTGGTATATTACTATACTACTTGGTATATACTTTGCTTCATGTCTCTCGCTTTGCATAAGAGGGAAGTGGAATCTTTCCAACTCCTCCTGTTTTTCTTTTCTAATTAAATTTGTTGCGGGTCCCAAGACTATTAAAAGCGTTGCCCGGGACTGCTTGAGGGTCAAACCTTGGTGTCTTATACAGAGACCATTCTGGATCCTGGCTTACAGGAGTAACAGTGGTGGGATTAGAACTTGGTATATGAAATACAGTAAGCTCTTATGCCATTAGACTAAGCCGATAGTCTACGTAAACTTAATTGTTGTAAAAATCCAAATTATGAGTTTAAAAATATATAGAATGTATTATCCCACGGGTGTTTAGCGTATTGTTACGAATAAAACTTTCGGCAATATGCAACCATAATCAATAACCATAAATACCAAAATAATTTCCGTACAAACATCTCCCACATAATAAAAACTCTGTCTAACAAAGGGGCAAAGACGCCGACGCGTAAAGCCATCATAAAAAAATAATCCGCCCCGAGTATCAAATAATAAACTTGGTAGCAAGTGAATTTTGAAGATCGGGTTGCGTTCCTTGGCGCGGTAAAAAAAAAGTAAAATAATTTTTTAGGCCCGTTCAGTTGTTCGAAATTCAAACATGACGTGTAACGTCAGCGGCCGAGAGGTCCGACGGTTTTACTTTCATCTAAAAAGGTGTTTTTTTATTTTATTTATTTAAATGTGTTAAGCTTTTCGATAAATAATTTATAAGAGAAACATTTTTATTTGATAATGAGGACGGATGCTATAACGTAATTAGTAAAAAATAGACGTTGAATTCCGGCTCATGAGCCGCTTCACATTAATGTTAATTATTGTGTTAATTTTACATTTCTCACTACCAAATATTAGTTGAAATTCATTCAACTCCCGTTTCTTTTTCAACGAAATAGTTTAGAAAATATAGTTGAGCTATTTGTGTGTAGAATGCACCCTATTTATTCAACATTTCTTCATGACATTATACATACTTATCTATAACTAGTGAACATAAATTCATAAAACGCTTCCACTTAATTATGCATTCATCGCATCCAATGCACGAAACGAAATACCCCACAACAGGTTATCGAGATAACAGGCGATTAAAAATTATATCCAATATCTCGAAAATCTTCTTATGCGATATACAACCTTTGTGTGCTTGTATTAAAAATTATAATGACATTACTGGCCATTAGATTGAGACGGAGATAAAGAAATAAAAATAAAAGGCGGGCTGTTTGAATATGGAACGTCACGTCAAGGGAAACGTCAAATTGTGACAGTTTCCGCGCGGGCGAGCGATCGTTCGGTGCAGTCCGTGCGATGCATTGCTCGAGTCAACGAGCGACGAGAACATTGCACCGTACTTCTTGGAAGTACCATCAGTAGTTTTGTTGGCGAATTGTTTTATAACGATTAAATATAATTACATGCATTTCTCAGTGTTTTAGTATTGTTTAATTTAAAATTACCAAATGTTTGTGTTCATTACTTGGGTATCTATTTAATACCTTGTGATACACACAGCGATAACTCTAAAGCTTTGCGCAGTTTGACAAAAGAATTAGCCCAAAATGGCAGACTGTGAAGTGCGTGAGGCAGAATATACTGTGTGGTAGCGGCTATGAATACCTACTAGCAATCCTTACACTCGTAGATGTCGTAAAAGACAATTAATACCATCGACCTAGATCAATTCCATTTGATTTTATCATGTCAACAATTAAATTCTTAAGGACGGCTGACATGAGGTAGGCAGCCGGTCATTAAAAACCATGGACAATAACTTTGCAATATGTATGATAGAAAATGTTAATATATTGCTTATAACAGCAGAATGATGGTGATCGCAGAGGGCTTCATAAACATGCCTTTAATGCCAGCTACTTAGAATACTACCCCATTAATGATGTCAAATTTTATCATCATATACGTCACATTGTTGGGCTCAAGCCTCCTCAATAATGTAAGGGATATTGATTTACTATACCATAACTTTCTATGTGATGACGGAGTAAGAATACAATTCGCCACTCCCTATCTTGCCTGTGGATGTCGTACAAGACGACTAAGGGATATAGTAAGCATATAACATGTATGCAAGAGAAGGGAAACTCGAAACAAAACCCTATACCAACCTGTCTGACCAGCATGGTATAGTAAGGTCAATTTCCCTCCTATTGTGGAGGAGGCTCGAGCCCAACAGTGGGACGTATATGAACTGAAATGGTGATGATGATGATATCTTACTGGTCAGACGCTTTGGTATAGGGTTTTCTCTCGAACTCCTTATATAGACAGCTACCTGGTAGTAAAATGTTATCAAAATCGGTCCAGCTGTTTTAAAGATTAACAACAGACTGACAACAAAAAAAAACTTATTTTAGGCATAGCTATCGCGCAAATACCGTGTGAATATAAGAAAAGAACATTTTTTCTTATATTACTAACAGACGCTTCAATTTAATTATTTAAATAGACCGACAAGTAACTAGATTATCAAAATTAAAAAAGAACAAGAAAGAAGAAGTAAAAGGGCTACAAAGTGTGAGACACTATGGTTTGTCTTATATTATTTTAATGTACTATCCGTGTGGTGACGGAGTAAGAAATCAACTCACCACTTCCTATCTTGCCAGTGGATGTCGTAAAATACGACTAAGGGATATAATACGCATATAACATCTACCTAAGAGAAGGAACATTCGAAATAAAACCATACACCAACACGTCTGACTAACATGGTTATAGTAAGGTCAATATCCCTTCTATTGTGAATAGGGGTCCCAACCCTCCCGGATTGCCCGGGAGACTCCGGTAATAATGATTATCCTCCCGACCTCCCAGATAGCAATAATTTCGCCGGTTTTTCTAAAGATTAAATGCATTCGTCGCTCGCTCGCAAAATTTTATCTTTTAAAGAACCAATCACATGGAGCGGCTTTACTAGACTCCAGAAAAAATTAAATATTGACATAGATAGTGACAAATTGTACGATAAGGTTGGACTTTTGCGAGAGATGCAACCACATCTAGTTGTAGAAAATCAAGTGGATTTACGCTGGGTTGACTTCTCTTCGAAATCGAAAGACAGAAATCCCTGTCCTTAACTGTAAAAAATTGGCACGTTTGTTCTTTCCATTCCTGTCTTTAATGCTTCATGCGAGCGTGTATTCAGCATGATAGAGCGAGTCTGGAGCAAGAAAAGAAACCGAGTGAGTATTCCTTTAGTCAAAGCAGAGTTGCAAGTGCTAAAAAACTTCGATTTTTTAGATGCTGCTCGAAAACATAATAAATATAAATTTCAAAATTAATTCACGATTTTCTTTCAAACAGATAAATTTCTTAAACATACAATTCTCCCGGGTTTGGTCCTTTCGAGAATTGGCAACCCTAATTGTGAAGGAGGCTCGAGCTCAACAGTGGGACGTAGGTATTTGAGTTGAAATAATGATGATGATGAGTTTAATGTACGTCACTCGAAAGTGATTACTTCCGTTCGAAAAAAAGATTTGAGTTATTGTAAGTCGCGGCTAATAAAGTTTTACTTCAAAACTAGAGTTTTACTTCAAAACTAGACATAATTTTAATGTATCAAGACCTACACTTCAAAAAATAATTAAGACGAACATTTTATCTAAATTTTTAATATTCTCACACAACTCAAATGTCCATATACCCGTAAATAATTATTTTGATAATATAATTCGTATTTTCCGCCATTTGGTGCATGATACTCACGGTAAGCTATTGTGGCTCCTGTCTCTAATCGTGCATTCAATCGATATTAATCGATGATAATTGGTGACACTCGATTGTTGAAGGATTTGTCTTTTGGCATACGCTCAAACAGTTCTATTAAAATAAATAGTGCAAGGAATATTGGCAGCGTGTTCTGTAGATAAAGAGTCCTGGTGAGTGTAAATAGCGATAGACAGGTACAATACGGCAGATTATAGGGTAAAAGGTCGTTCCTTCCACCGCCCAGACCGATATATAGTTCATCTCAAAGAAAAAAATAAGAAAACATTTTTGGTGGCTACCTGAAAGCGTCATATGGTGTGGTATATAATAAATAATTTTTATGATATTTTATGTAATGTGATGCAGAGGAAGTGCTAGAGTGTAATGAATACGATATAAAAGTGCTTTAGATATGTTTTGGTATTCAGAACTAAAATTTCCAGAAGATTTTTTTTTTGGCGGTGGACAGCACATCCGCCATCAGCTCTGTCCAGGGCGGTATAGTAGGTCAATTTTCCTTCCAATGTGGGCTGAAATGATGATGATGAATATAGATATTTTGTGTGTATAATTAAGTAGGATTACAATTGAAGACCTCTTTTCGTTCAGGCGGATAGCGTGCAGGAGTTTAAAATCCAACAGCGGGAATCTTAGTTTTTTTTTAATTTTTTTTTTATTGCAAACGGTGGCAAACGGGCAGACAGTACACCTGATGGTAAGTGTTGCTGCCGCTCATAGACCTTTATAAGGCCGCTGCCTACCGCGAAGAAAGTGAAGGGAGTGTGAATGCGTGCATTGAGGCTCGGTGATACCAAAACACTCCACACGCAAACACTCTCAGAAAGTTGGGCTTCCGGCTCTCTCACTCACCGAACGAAGCGCAGTAACAAATTGCTACTACTCAGACGTCGATTTTCTGCGAGAGCGTGGTACTACCCCGGACGGACCGGCCCGCGGCTGTAGACAGATAACTGTCGACAGTGTGGTCCTACCACTCCACTTTGTGGAGTAATTAATTTGGTACCTTTCATTTCTAATGATAAACAATTACCAACCAATATATCCCAAAATATATCTGCTCCTATTAACACTTCTACTGGAGCTGGTTGATGAAGAATAGGATCAGCTAACTGAATATTGTCAGGCAATTTGAGTAGACTTATATCGAATGGAAGTCTTGGTAACTGACCTGTTAGCTGTGGCAAAACAAAACATTGTAAACTGACATTAAATTTAGTGCATAAAGATTGCACTTTTATAGTACAGATTTCAGTAGTTTTATTATTGACTAAATTGCCTATTCCAATAATAATTAAAGCCTTCATAGGTTGAGTTTTCAATGATAATTTATTTTTTAGTGATTCAGTAATAAAAGATGATTGGCTACCACAATCTAAGAGTGCACGAACTTTGATCTTTTGCGAACCAAATGGATTCGAGACTTCAATCATGGCAGTGGATAATAGAACTTGACTTGTTTCTTTATTAGAATGATTGACCATTAAATTAGGTGGCTCAATAACATCGACAAGGGTTGACGTTGATGACAGACGATGCAGTAAACTATTGTGTCTTTCTGAGCAGCCATGTATTCGACATGGTCCCATGCGACACTCGCTAACAGTATGACCCTGCCTAAGACAATTAATACATAATTTATACTTTTCTACGTCTGTCATTCTTTCTTCGATGCCCTTGGCCTTAAAGGTAGGACAATCATATATTCGAGGACGTCCATTACAAATTATACATACAAATGTATTTTGAATTTTATTAGATTTTTTATAACTACTAGTGCTCGTAAAAGATTTAACATTTTTATTTTCAACTGGCTTAGAATAAGTGATTTTATTATAGTTTGTGATTGCATCAATGACCTTAACCTTGCGTTATGATGGTCATAATTATTATTACGACCAAGAGATTCGAGTACATTAGCCCGATCAGTGAGAAATTTAAAGAATTGAAGCAATGTGGGTGCTTCATCGGACTCCCTACTACGATGTTCTTCCCACTTTATTAACGTGTGGGTATCTAGGATTTTAGAGAGCATAAATACAATTAATACATCCCATTTATCAGTTGGCTGACCCAAACTGGATAAGGCGCGTAGGTTTTTTGTCACGTGATCTACTATAAATCTCAATGATCGCTCCGATTCATGTGAAAGTGGCTTGATAGTGAATAGAGAATTTAAGTGATGATTAATTAACATTCTTTTGTTATTGTATCGACCGCATAGTAACTGCCAAGCCTCAGGATAATTGTTGGCAGATACCTCAAGATTTGTAATAACCCTAGCAGCGTCACCTTGTAAATATGAATTCAAGTAATGAAATTTATTAATGTTTGGAATGCGCTCATTTTTAAGAATTAAACTTTCAAACGTATCTCTGAATTCTAACCATCGAAAATATTCACCACTAAACTTTTCGATTTGTATCTGAGGAAGTTTAAGACCTATATCAACATTATGATGAGCATCATCTACACAGAGAAGTATTTTGCAAAGACTGTCGTCTTTGTTCATATTCGTTACATTTAGAAAACTTTACAATTAAATTCTTTGCCGTAGCAATGCTCATTATGATGTCCTTTTACATATTATCACGTTCATTAAGCTCAACGTCCATATTTGCGGTACTTAAAACCTCTATTTCACTCTGCAAATCATCTACTTTAACTGATAATGATTCAAATTTGGCAAGCTTTAAATTCAACATTGTTAACTGAATGTTACTTAATTCCTTTTCTTTAGAAATACTATTTAAATAATTTTTAAATCTTGTAATTTGTCCTTTGGCTGACGTTCTTTTAGCAAATAACTCTTTATAACGCTCTTCAGCCATAGTGTAATTTAAGTTAAGCACTTATCTAGCTAATTTGTTTTATAATAATTATAAAAAAGGACAAATAAAAATGATTAAATAAGCTCACGTCACTCCCCTCGGTGTCACCTGCTAGTTGGAAGACTGGGGCTGGCGTGCTACACGTCTGAGGAGCTCGTTGTTGCAGTTATTGTCTGGAATTAGTCGGCAAACACAATGAGAATTTGCTAGCAATAAATTGTCACAGAATGGAGTATTGGTGATTACTTTAAATCATTCAATAGTTTGTTTTTATTGAATTGTTATTAATAATTTACCTTCTCAAGGCCTATAATCCAAAAATATGAGTGCAATATACTGCTTATACGTTGTTTAAAATGATAAAATAGTGGAAAAGAATGTAACTTAACAGAAATATCCAATTATCGATAGTTAAATCTATGATTTTTGCACAGATTAGCAAGATTTCTCTTTATAATGTATTATTTACCTTTATTTTATAGCAAGATGCTTATATTTCTGAGAAATAATAAACTGTCTTTGAAATTTGTTCGTTAATTTTCTTAAATCGGCACAGAAAATTAATAATAAACAAAAGTGGGTAGAAAACAATTTGATTTTGTACGAATTTTTTGTAAGAATTGGGACTTTACCGTTATGACTTACCCCGTTTACACAAATTAGTTATAATTAAGAATAGTATATAAGGTGTACGAGGTATATTGGATGATTAGGATTAATATTGTGATTGTAGGAAGACACTTATCTTTTTGATGCAGATGTCGATGTAATACTTTTGCTGTATTACTGCTCGAAATTAGCTTCTGAATTGCTCTAGAATTAGTATATCTTCGTCTGGAACCCGTGGCTTTAGTCCATCCACTGCAAGGCTCCAACCTTTGAAGTAATCCGATTCGGAAGTTGTCAACCGTCTTGACGAACTTTGTCCTTTTTAATGTCTTGAAAATTTTAATATTTCTTGGAATTTGCGCGGATTTCTAATTTTCCCCTCATGGGCCACCAATGTTGTATCTTTAGAGTCCTTCAGAGTCTGAGTACCTTCAGTCCACAAAGTGCAGTGGTAGGACTTGAGAAGAAGAAAGGAAGAACTTAAATTCTGTTGAAATTTTGTTTATATAATATAACACACAAAATGTAATATTTCAAAGTTTACAATATGCCGCCTCTTCACAACGTCTTTACTATTTAAATTGAAAATTTAAAATAACTTTGTAAACGTCTTTCATGTATAGTGCGATCGAAATATTTCGATACTGTATAATTTTTTAATATTTTTTTTTAAATTCTCATTCCAATCTGAGTTTGTGTGATGATGGAGTAAGAATATAATTCAAACCCCCCCCCCCCCCTCTCTTGTGCGTGGGTGTTGTAAAGGGCGACTAAGTGATAGGTACTTTATGTAGGGTATAACATCACAGTATACAGTATAAAATCTATCAAAGAGAACAAAAACTCGTCATAAAACCATATGCTAACCCGTTTTGTTGCAGGGGCTCGGTACCGTCGGACCTCCCACCGGTGACCGAATTGACAGTGATTGAATCGCCTCCAGATCCACATGAAGTACTTGGGCCTGGTGCTCGACGGGCATTGGTGGTTCCGTTGGCGGAGCATTTCCGTCGACTTGTCCCCCGGCTTGTCGGTGCGGCGTCCGCCCTTTCTTGGCTGATGCCAAATATGGGCGGACCCAGAGCTACATGCCAACGGCTGTACGTGGGGGTGATCCGATCAATGGTCCTGTACGGCGCACCGGTGTGGGCGGGGTCCCTGACCGTCCGTCTGAGGGCTCTCTTGTGGCGTCCACAGAGGGCCATGATGATCAGGGCCACACGCGGCTACCGCACGGTGGCGACGAAAGCAGTGTGCCTGTTGGCCGGAACTCCCCCATGGGACCTGGAGGCGGAGATGCTCGCCGAGCTTTACCGGCGGATGACGGAGACGTGAGATGTGATCGGACCGGGGACTTTAGTCCGTCACCCGCAGAGAGGCTGACCACGCGACGGTGACCGCCGTCCCGTCCTTTCATCGCTCCGGACGGAATGGACGGCGTGTGCGCTTACCATAGCTCACCCATAAAAAATAAAATGCCAACCCATTTGACCAGTGTGCTATAATAGGTCAATTACTCCCTATTAGGGAGGAGGCCCGAGCCCAATAGTGGGCCTTATGAAAAAGATGATGATGAGAGAGATGATGATGATTGTAATTTGCAAGTTTGTTTTAGTAGTGATACTCATTTCTAATTTAATATATGATGGATTTTATTTCTATTCTCTAGATTGTTTGTATATAGTGGGACCACATTTTCGACAGTCTTCTGTCTAGAGTCGCAGCTTGGTCTGTTCGGGGTTTGAGTAGCAACAATTGGTTATTACACTTAGTTCGGTGAGTTAGAGATTATCTGCAGTGTGATGTTTCGAACCACAATATACTTAATATAATTCACTAATATAATACAAAATATTATAGCGGGACTACATTTCACAAGCAGGCTTTATAATCAAGTATTTTTTTCTATAAGGAGGTACATACACAGATTCACGCCTCTTTCCAATAGGGGTAGGCAGAGACTACGTCCCTCCACTTGCTACGATTTTGACATACCACCTTCGCCTCCTCCACGTTCATTAATCTTCCCATGCACCTTCTTCGGTTTTAGATATCTTTAACCTTTCTTAAGAATGTCCCTGATTTGATTGTGGAACCTCCGCCTTGGTCTACCCCTTCCAACACTTCCGTTCACATTTGCCCTATAAATTCTCTTTGTTAGGCTCCTTTGATTCATTCTCTCTACATGACCAACTTAACATACCTTTCTCAATCTTTGTCACTACATCTACATTCATACCACAACACATTCTTGAAATCATATATAAAAATAAGTTCTTTAAAAATTACCCACTATTCAAAGTACATTACGTTTAAATTTTCCTATTATTAAAGGATCAAGAAATCATTAAATTGAACACAACAGGAGCCCGATGCGGCGATGCGTATAAATAAAATTACAACAACTAGTTAAGTGAACTATGAAAATAGGATTTATTTAACTTCATATCCTTCACTCATTCACTCACAGGGTAGAGATTATAGGATATTGTTGATTATAATCTGCCAGTTATTATATCTTTAAATAACATCAAACATTTGTCTCGTCGTCTCAGCTCATATATGTCCCACTGCTGGGCTCGAGCCTCCTCCCTAATAGGAGGGTTTACGTATCATGCTGGCCAGGTATGTTGGTATAGGGATTTATTTCCAGTTTTCCTTCTCTTGCACAGATCTTAAATGCATATTATATCTCTTAGTCGACGGCACCCACGGTTATGATAGGGAGTGATGAATTGTATTCTTACTTCATCACCACATTGAAATATATAATATTGTCATCATCATCATCATCGTCATCGTTGTCGTTGATGGTGTCAAATTAGTCGACTTAAAACTACAATAACCTGGAGTCCCTAGAGCGGTGGAGAGACTTTGGGTCACTCTGTGTACTCTACCGACTCTTTCATGGGGAGTGCTCCGAGGAACTGTTTGACTTGATACCACCGTCACCGTTTTATCGACGTACCATTCGACATCGCAGCAGGGTTCATCCATTTCATCTGAAAAAGTTATGGTCTCCAACTGTACGTTTCCAGTGACTATTTTTCCCAAGTACATGCAGACTCTGGAATGAACTACCTGCTGCTGTGTTTCCCGAGCGCTATGACATGTCCTTCGAACGAGGTTTAAGAAGAGTATTTTCTTCATGGTAGGCAACGGCCTGGTTGTGCCCCTGGTATTGCAAAGGTCCATGTGCGGCAGTGTCACTTACCATCAGGTGTGCTGCTCGCTCGTTTGCCACCATCGGCAATAAAAAAATAACCTAATTAATACATTTTACCCTCCCTTTCCTGTAGTTATCGTAATACACGACTAAAGAATAACAATATGTAGATAACATCTATGCAAGAGGAGGAAAACTTGAAAGAAACACACATACTAATCCGTTTGACCAGCGTAGTATAGTAGGTAAATTTTTCCTTCCATATTGGAGAAGGCCCGAGTCCAACAGTGGGATATGTATGGGCTGAAATGACGATGGAATTTAGGCATGTATAGTTGCCGACGTTTACAGGTACCATTAAAAAGCTTATTATTAAAATAATATAAAAAATACCAGTTTTTATCGCGCATGCGGATACAAAATATATAGAGTAAATGTTTATAATCCAAACAATTGTTTGTTCGTCAGACAATCGCTTGAAGATTAACAGAATCCACTTTTGTTGCACAAACGCATATAATCTTGGCAAAGACGCCGCTGTTAAAGATACCGACTGATTGTAGTACCGACAGCTTGGATTTGTTCTTAACTACTATTGTAGTTCCGTGTAGTGACGGAGTAAGAATACAATTTACCACTCCCTATCTTGCCCGTGGATGTCGTAAGAGACAACTATGGGATATAATATGCACATAACATCTGTGCAAGAGTAGGAAAACTTAAAATATTTTTTTTAAACAAAAAGGAATCGAAATAAACGAAATTAAATCTTTACCAAGATTTCTGATAAGCACGCTATATAGTAAATCAAATTGTAAATTTGATTGCCGTCTAACTGGGCCGTTCTTCTGTGCTAAATGTAGTTTGGTTCTTATACAGAATTTACTTTGAATCATGCAATATTATTAATTATATTATAAAATTATATTATTATTTGAAAATTCGTAGATTGTTCTTTCGTATTTGAATATTAAATCAATTGATATCAAATAATTTTATGTCTGTCAAATTCTTGGTTTAATTTTAGTGTTAAATGATATTTCATGATAGTTTCGTAGCTCTCAAACGGATGAACCGATTTCGATGCGGGTTTTTTTCAGTTAAAAGCCAGTTTCATTGTGATTCTTAGCTATATTTGGTTAATATTGGTCTAGCAGTGTAACAGTATCGGCTCTTTTCCGAAATGATATAATGGCATATGATTACTCGATTAAGTGTTTTACGCGTGCCAGTATTATTATTAATAATCGTTAAACAATAATTAATTACTAATTTCTGTTGAAGAGAACGAAATACTATTTTGTATTTTAGTTCGTGTCGGGACTTGTTAAAAATTTTTAATTTTACTTATTTTACTATAATTCAGTTTTCTAAAATATTTGATATGCATTTAAAATTGTGAACTTCGAATTCTTGGTAACAGTGCTCTCTATCGGGAGGTAGCGAAATTACAAGTCACTCTTCCACCCTCACCCTCTTGTTACAATTATTTGTTTGAGGGAATATTAACTCTGACTTTTAACTTTTACTAAAGAAACATATAGATGCCGTTAACTGTTTTAATTTTGAATCACTTATAATGTCCAAGCAGGTTATAATTCCTAAGATTTAATTATTATTATTTAGGTAATTTCATTAAGAATTATATAAAAATATTACCATTGTCTTTCCAGACAATATAACTGTAAAATATACAATACTTGAAACAGATTCTTTTTTAGTAGAAAAAATCATACCTTATACCTAGCACAAACTGCTGTTCCAGGCAAAGACGAGCTAGCGAGTACGAATCACTGTTATAATGGTCTCATTAACATCATCATTGGAGTTTGTGCCGTGCTTGTTGTGTGCTGCACGTAGGCCTCTGTTCTAGATCGACGCCCAACGACTCCCAGCGACTTTAACTCAGTCGTCAGTTCACCTTGTGGGGTGGAATATATACCCAAAAAATAGTTTCTTGATTCCATTCATGCATCCATCAACCCATCCAACTCCCCATGAAAGGCGAATAATATCATTGTGTCATACAACTATTTCTACGAATTTTAATACGTTTCTATTTGGTTTTTAATTATCCAATGTTTCGAATACATTTCAGCATTCATGGTCACGGGAGCAATAAAATCCATTAAAATTGTTTCATTTCTTATATGTTTATATTGTTTTTAATTGCAGATGGCACCAGATATATATATAGAATTATGCATGCATATAGCCAGGCTAAATTTGTTTCATTGCAAGGATCAAAGTAGCTCAAAGTATTATGTGGAGTGCTTACTTTGTAAACACTACGTGATAAAATGGAATACGGAAATTCGTGAAAGAACGAGTGTAACAGAAAACCAGAAGGATAGGATCCGGCAGAAGCAATAACTGTTGGGGAAAAAAGGTTCTCGAGAACAAATATCACAAATCGAACGACGCATACCCACTATGATTTATTGAAGTCCATTACTGAACGTATATCTTTCCAAGAAGACAATGCCACAATTGCTAGGCTTAGCCAACGGGTTCAGGGTCGTATGTAGTGTTGATTTGTTCAGAAAAAATATGCTGTCCACTTCTATGATACTCTCGTAGCCGATGATTATAAGTCGAACGGAGAAGAGATGAGGTGGAGACACAACGCATTCTTATTTCTACTCGTTATTAACTTTCCTTACTCAGAATCCACTCAACACCATTTTTTTAAAATTTTTTTTTTATAGTAAACGCACGCGCGGTCCAGTCCGTCCGGGGCGATGAAAGGACGGCGCGCGGGCCCATAACCCACCCGTACCCACGTCACCTCGTTGTTGGGGACCACTCAACACCATACCAGAGTTCTTCTATTGCACCTTCAAACGTTATGGGTTTTACGGTACGTTTCCAGCGCTCATTTTAACTCAAAATATGAGCGTACACACGATTAAAATTTAAGAACTGATTTCTGAAGAGGGTAGTTATAAATCTCTGTAATAAGATGACTCGTTGGACGTTAAACACCTTAGTCCGCCCGTGATCATGAACGCCGTAGTGTTCAAAACGTCAGGCAATCAAAAATCAAATACAAACTCAATAAAAGCCGTAATATAGCTTTATTCAAAAATTACATTTTTTTGCCATAAATTTTCATTTATTTGCGTTCGTTAATTTAAATATTTTTTACTTAAATTAGAGATAGATGCGTTACAAGTCGAATGCTTAGATCGATCTTGTCCCTCTATCACTTGCTCCGCGTTCTCTCTCTCTTGCACGCTCGACTGAGGCGGCACGTGACAATGAGTCATACATTTTCGTGCATGCAGCCAGCGTTCATTGATTTATAAGACATTACATCATCAATAAATAGCTAGATATTCGTCTGCAACATAATCATCTTTTTCTAACCGTTGTCTTTTTTATGGGTTTGTTAAAATAAAAAGGGACTATATTTTACTCGGGGCCCAATGAAACGATGTCCGATCATTAAGCAGCAATTATAACAAAGGGACGCAAATAAAAATAAAGCGGCACAGGGCGATAAATAGCCGCCCCCCACTCCTTGGCTTACCGCGGGGACGACCCCATGTTGCGCTAGTGAGGGGACGTGTACGATATGTAGAGAGAATATATCGATAAGTTAGTGATTTTATACTTTATTGAGCTTTATAAGTTAAGGTTATAACTTTAAATCCCTTTAGTTCATATACGTTCCACTGTTGGCCTTGAATCTCGTCGACAACAGGAGGGCAATATACCAACTATACCACGCAGGGCCTGATGTGTGAGTATCGTGTTTTATTTCGAGTTACTCTCCTTTTGTATAAGTGTTATATCTTTAACGCGATTCACGAGTAAAATAGGGGGTGGTGAATTGTATTCTTACTTCGTTACCACACGGAATTAAAAAAATACATATGCAGAAATGTTTAATTTTAACCTTAAAATGTATACATTCATCAGATTATCGACGTCCATTATTAAATATATGCTGCCTAAAAGAGGACCATACCATAAGGCATAATGGTTATGATTGTTAAGCGGATTGACGATCCCAGATGTTGTTTTAAACCTAAGGGAATGTTGGGGCCATTCTTCTTTTTTGAACAGACTACGCAGAAACTATTATATATGGAAACATCTCACCCGTACCGTCTAGAGTGATGGAAGGACGTCAGCATGCGATTCCATAACTTATATTATCTCCCCATCACCAATTGAGTTGATCACCGCTACCGATTTTCTGACATCGGTGGTTGACTCCTATTCTCCTGGTTCAGACAGTTTTTACAACTTTCATGGAAACAGAAGAGATACTTTAGTCTTAACTCATTCCAAACTTTTTCGAGAAGTAAATTAGGTAATTTATCGCATCTTGCATTTTTTTTGCGTGTGATGAGGGAGTAAAAATACAGTTAACAACCCCTCATTTGCTCATGGGTGTCATAAAAACGACTAAAAGATATGACATGCAGATAATATCTATGCAAGAGAAGGAAAACTCGACATAAAACCCTGTGCCAATACGTCTGATCAGCGTGATATAATAGACGATTTTCCCTTCCATCGTGAAGAAGGCCTTAGTCTAACAATGAAGCTTATATTGGCTGAGATGATGATGATGATGTCAATTTAGACAAGCCTTAAATTAAAAAGATGACAAGGCGTGTCGTAAAGACAGAGGATAAAGGTGAAATTTTTATATTACAGGTAAACATTTTATTTATTTATTAATCACTTTTGTATGGCATAGATTTTGATTATCAGTCATTTAAGGCCTATAATCTGCTTTAGCCTTAGCTAATAAGAATGATGGCGTGTCAAACTTTTAATTGCAAACTTCTAATTCGTAGGTCCATATATATATTAATATTCTTTATTTTTTTAATTTGGCTAAAAGTTTATGTTATTTATTATATAATCATGAGCGGCTTCATTATAATTATCAATTAATAGTTTTTAATAAGTGCGTATAAGCTATTTAGTCAATAAGTTTCATATTGCCGTGCGACGTTCGCAGATTTCTCGAGTAGTGTCCCCGCACTATTTAGGCGCGGGTCGATTCTGATCCCCGATACAATTACACCCTGTGTGTAGACTTGTTACTGCACAATCTTCTCAACACTCCTATTCTATTCTGTGCAGGACACATTGAAAAATAAACCTTACATCTTTACATTAAATTTATATTCTCAACGGCAGAAAAGTCCCCCAAAACTTTCACCTCTTTCAATAGGAGTTTAAACCTAAATACCTTCTGTAGGAAAGCTTTCACTTTTCAGGAATTATTTTGGATAGCGCCCGATTAGTTTTGAACTTAAGTTCAATAATTTTAAGGATGGTTTTTCGTTGTTGTGTCCAAGTTTTTCCGAAGGCGGTAGGCTTAAAACTCTCGAAACCAATTCTGGAGGGTTTAAAGCCTCCAAACAATGGATGGAACAATTCGATATTTAGGCGATTATAACCGTTCACTGTAATGCTCTTAGCAAGGTGTGATTTTGATGCGATCCTATACAAATTTTGATTTAATTCTGAAGCATTGCGACAGAGTTTTCTGTTATGTCTGGTTTGTTTTTGTTTATGCCTCAGCTTTCCTTGGAATATGGTAATAAGTTAAGAATGCAACATGTCTAACTCACCCTTCACTTACCCGCTATAGTCATAAATTTGACTGAAGGAATACTACAATAATTTAAGAGACCATTTTTTTTTTTGTGGGTGGGCTGCGTTCGGCGCTCCTCCGCACCACTCCGTCCGGGCGACAGAGGGGCTTAAGCACGCAACTCCCGCAACCCACCCGAAGACCACGTCGCTTTCGTCGTTGGGCCGACCACCGCAGCAGAGTTAACTTGTCATCAGTGGTCGGCCCGACGGAATACCCCCTACTTGGGGTACCCTCCCATCGACCGACGTCCCTCCTCAGGGAGGACGTCGGTCTTTCCTCACGCGGTCGGCCTCTCGGCGGGTGACGGACTAATCCTCGGTCACGTCACCCGCGGCCTCGGCTAGGGCGGCATGAGGCGCAGGTAGTTGCGCCTGTGCCGCCCCATTCGCCGGCGACGGATCTCCTCATCGAGGCTGCGCTCCTCGCGCAGGCGATCCGCCACCTCCTTCTGCGAGATCACTGTCTCGCGGAAGGCTGCGACCGCGTCCCAATTCCCGACGCTGTCGACCATCGCCCTAGCGATGGCTGGCAGCGTCAGGTCGGCACCGATGATTGCGACGAGTTCACGGCACTGCGTGGCCCAAGCGGCGCAGACTTCGAGCGTATGCTGCGCCGTGCCCTCTTCGCAATCGCAGTGGTAGCAGGACGGTGTACTCTCCCTCTTTACGACCTTGTGCAGGTATTTGGCGAAGCTCCCATGCCCCGTCAACACCTGCACTAGTCGGAAGGAGAGCACCCCGTGCCGCCTTTCCAACCACTGCATCAGCACCGGCCGGAAGGCCTCCACGGTTCGCACCCCAAACCGAGGCCTCTCCAGCCGGACTGCCCAACGGGCAATGACGCCTCGGCGGGCGTCGACGCGCCAGGCGATGAGCTCCCTCAAGGAAACAATACCGCCCTCCCCGCGCACCCCCGACACCCGCCGATACAACTCGGCGAGCATTGCCGCCTCCAGGTCCCACGGGGGAGTCCCGGCCAATAGGCACGCTGCCTCCGTCGCCACCACCACCACAGACACCATGCCAACTTTATAAATAAGACCATTTTTACGGCGTTTATCGCGTTTGTATTTGATTTTTGATTGCCTAACGTTTTTAACGCTACGTTATAAAAATAGTTGGATTTATAATGTGTCATACACTCGTAAATATCAGAAATCAATACAACTCCAAATACTCACCTTTCAAGCGTGCAGAGTATGAAATTTGGGTCTTTCTGGGTAGGCTACGTCCAATAATGGGCTACATTAGGCTGACGGATAGATAAATAAAGTAATTATCAGCAATACCTAAGCTTATTGTTTAATTATACGCGGGCAGCGTTCGGTAAACTTAAGAGGATCTTCTCGTCCAACATACCTCAGTGTCTGAAAACACAGGTCTGCGACCAGTGTGTGTTACCAGTGATGACTTACGGCACGGAAACGTGGTCCCTAAATGTAGGCCTCATAACTCAAAGTCGCTCAGCGTGCTATGATGGAGCGGGCTTTGCTCGAAATTTCTCTGCGAGATAGAATCCGGAATACGGAAATTCGCAGAAGAACGGGTGTAACCGACATAGCACGAAGAATTAGCACGCTGAAGTGGCAATGGGCAGGCGACATTGCTCGACGAACCGACAACCGCTGGAGAAGAAAGGTTCTCGAGTGGCGACCACGTATTGGACGACGCAGTGTAGGGTGCCCCCCCACCAGGTGGACCGACGACCTGATGAAAGTTGCTGGGCGTCGTTGGATGCAGGCGGCACAGGACCACACTTTGTGGCGTAACATGAGGGAGGCCTACGTCCAGCAGTGGACGGCGATAGACTGAAATGAAATCATCATCATCATCATGATGATCTTTTGCATAGATGCTATATGCGTATTATATCCCTTAGTCGTTTTTTATGAAATCCATGGACAAGATCGGGAGTGGTGAATTGTATTCTTACTTTCCCACCACACGGAGAAACTATTAACATTGAATAGTTTTAAATACTACTAAGAAACCAATCCCCGTATTGCATAAAAAAAATAAAATTAGCATTCCAAATATGGAAGTCATTCATAGTCTTATAAAATATTTCAGTCGTTTTACTTGCGCAGTTCCCGTTTCTGTCGGAATACCGGGATAAAAAATAGCCTATGTTACATTATAGCTTTCCATTGGTGAAAGAATAGGACGCCCCATCACTAGGTGGACCGACGACCTGGTGAAAGTTGCTGGGCGTTGTTGGATGCAGGCGGCACAGGACCGCACTTTGTGGCGTAACATGAGGGAGGCCTACGTCTAGCAGTGGACGGCGATAGGCTAAAATGATGATGATGATGAATGTAATTGTTGACGGCATCAGATGGCTTGGAAAATTCCCAGTCATCTTGTACGACATCCATGTAAGGGTTGATAGAATTCAAAGCTTACTTAACTAAATTGCATATTTTATAATCTATGTATATATTTTTGCTAAGTACACGTCTGAAGCAAGTCATGTTCTGTACGATGTTAATAAAGGGCTGCGCGTACGCATCAATAAGTGCGCTCCGAGCCGTGTGACGCGATAATTGTGTGCGCTCACCCTTACTTATAGATAATAACTACCAAACTGAAATGTTCATTGTGTATTCTAGGTGGCCTGTGTAATTTGTCTATGGTTTACTAATTTTCATAAGCAACTTTTTATTTTCAACTTGCTAGTTTAAGTTCTGTTCACATAGATGGCGTGATTTTATATAAAAAATTCTTAGTGTTTTATCCGTGCGGTGACGAAGTAAATATACAATTCCCCACCTCATCGTGTGAATGTCGTAAAAAACGACTAAAAGTATGTAATAAATATAATATAAATAAAGCTAACATATAGTGAACTCGAAATAAAAGCCTATAACAATTTGTGTGACCAGGATGGTATAGTAAAGTCAATTTTCCTCCTGTTGTGGAGGAGGCTCGAGCTCAGCAGTGGGACGTATATGGGGATAACCCAAGATACTTTTTTTTTAAATAACAACCTACTTTATAGAATAAATCTTTATTTCACGGCGATATTTATAAACATCTTCCGTGTGGTGACGGATTAAGAATAGGTACAATTCACCACTCCCTATCTTGCCCGTGGATGTCGTAAAAGACGACTAAGGGATATAATATGCACATAAGATCAGTGCAAGAGAAGGAAAACTCGAAATGAAACCCTATACCAACATGTCTGACCAGCATGGTATAGTAGGTCAAATTCCCTCCCATTGTGGAGGAGGCCCGAACCCAAGAGTGGGACATATGTGGGCTGCGATGATGATTACGATGATGATTTACAAACATAGTAAACAAACCCAAGCTCAAAACACCACCATTGTTGGGCTCCACATATTACATACCTACATTCAATATCATCATTATCCCGCTCTTATTCCTCTCTCATCATTTCAGCTCATATCTACATCCCATCGTTGGGTTCGAATCTCCTCCACAATGGGAGGCAAATTAACCTTACTATACCATGTTAATCAGATAGGTTGGCATAGGGTTTTCCTTAGTTTTTCTTTTTTTGTGTTATGTTATATGCGTATTATATCCCTTAGTCGTCTTTTACGACATCCACGGCCAAGATAGGGATTGGTGAATTGTATTCTTCCGTCACCAAACGGCTTTCATCTCGGTGGGAGGAAATTTAACCTACTAAATTACACTAGCCAGAAGGGCTACTACATTGCAGAATTTTAAAAAATCCATCGTCACCAACATCCCGTCATTATTCCAATAATTTTGTGTCGACGTAATACCTATGTACCTACACCTCGTCCTTCAGTAGATATATTAAAAAAGGTATTGTCAATTGTTTGACTTGTCGCCTGCTGAACTTGCCCCCCTTAGGAATGTAATTGTTGACCAGATGACATCAGGTGATACCTCCATTTGGTTGATTTAAAGATGTTGATGATGCTTAGTGGTAGGACCACACTGTTGCCAGTTGTCTGTCTACAGCCGCGAGCCTATCAGTCCGGGGTACTACCACACTGAACAGAAAATCGATGTCCGAGTAAGTTCTAAAGGGATTTAAATGTGTTTTTAAACATAATTAAAAAAGTGTCTTTTAAAAAGCCTTTATTTATAGGCAATTACTTCTATGGGAACTTGGAACCCACATATAAGTAAACTATAAATATACACTGATAAACATAATGCCTCCTCACAGGAATGCCACTCGGAAGGATCCTGTGCCATTTGTCTCCAAGGCCTAACTGAGACTTGAATGTTTATTCTACTTATTCGTTCAACAGTCCAAACTGCCTTAAAATATTTGTTATTCAATAATATGGTCATATCTTTTTTTTACTAACCTAACTGCTATTCTCTCTCTTTCTCTCTCTCTCTCTCTCTCGCCGTAGAGAGACAAATCTACGTTCTTATTCTCATTACAATCATCCTATTTCTCCAGTTAAATTATTTTTATATTAATGAACCAATTAGATATTATATAAAGAATCAACAATTTAACCTATATTATATAGATCTATAATCATATTTGTATAGATATAAAAGGACATAGTATTCAGGTCAATAAAAATGTGGGTATATTAAATATGCTAGGTTAGGTATATGCTGAGAAAAAGAATAGAAAAAGAACAAAATAAGCATTTGGAAAATTTGTAATACTATCTTAATTAAAACAGAAATGTTATTTCAAATGACACGAAAAATAAAAATAAAAAACAATAATAACAGGTATATAATAAAAAAAAAGAATCTATGGTTGCAAATATTCTATTTTCAAACGCGTAGCGTCGGGAAAATGCCGTCGGTAGGTTACCGACGGCCGCTGTGTTCTCCCCTCTACCAATCGTAGAGTCGAGCCCGCCCCACGATAAACGAAACACACCTATGCGGAAAATTAACGCGTTAGACAAGGATAAAACACGTGCGTGTGTTTATACCTCAGCGGGGGGAAATATGATGCATCGTGTTGTTTTACTATCGGTTACTGTTCGATTTATTTATATATTTCGTGTTTTTTGCATTAAAGGCAAGTAGTAGATAACTTAAACTTATTTATTCCACATAAAAGCTGATATCTACAAAGCCATAACTATAACATATGTTAAATTGGAAATATTGTTGCTGTTCTTTATTTGAAATTTGTAAATAAATATGACCTCTAAAAATTGAGCGCCAATTACAGAAGTGAATTCAAATTCATATTTAGAATGTCATACACTAAGAGATAGTAGTTGTTAGTGCTGCTAGTTTCTAGGAACCATGTTTGAGTAACGTCCTTACTAACATTATAAATGCGAAAATAAGTTTGTTTGTATGTTACGCTTTCACGTTTAAACCACAGAACTGATTTCAAAAATTCTTCCACCCATGGAAAGCTATAATATCAGGGAGTAACATAGGCTATATTTTATCCCGGTATTCCAACGGGAACCACGCGTGTAAGGAGACTGAAACTGAAGCGAAGCGAGTGCGAGTTCCTAGTATTCTATAACTGTCTTTGTGTGAGTACACTGATATTGTCTCTGTGAGAGTTTTCCCGCGGAAGGGGAAAGCGCGCCATACGCACATTGAGACCGTCACATTTTGAAAATGGAATGCCCTTTTAACTTTTCCAATATGTAGATGGTGTATTTTATAAAAAAAAATCACTAGAGTTTTAATGCTCTTGTATTTTGAAGGGATGTAGTTCGTACAATTTTTGTTTATGGTACTTCGTTACAGAGTAGTTTGCTAATGGTTTCGATATTTTTTTATCTTGATATTGAAGTTTTATATAGAGATTTTTTAATTTAAAATAGTGATGTTATTTCTTCACAAAAAGCTATCGATTTTATCACTTAAAAACACTTTTTTAATTCTTAGGTAAAATTAAGTCCAGATTTGGAAGTGTTGATTCTTAATATTTGAGCTTGAGGTGCCTACGGCTCATATATTAGTTTTATCTAATAATTTCCGTGTGGTTTCAAATACTTTAAGCCGTGTAGTGACGGAGTAAGAATACAATTCACCACGCTCTTTCTTACCCTGGGTAATTGTAAAAGACGTCTAAGGAATACAACACTGCAATAAAGACAAAGCTCTAAATAAAACCCTATACCAACCCGTCTAACCAGCGTGGTATAGTTGGTCAACTCCCCTTCCTAGTGTTAAGGGGCATGGAATCCAACACTGGGACGTATATTATAAAAAAAATCGGTTGTCTGTAAAGTCGGTTTACTGACGATAGTTAAACATGACAACGTCATAAGAAAATACTGATGGAATGGTTTCATTTTTCAAAAGAAAATTTTAATTTTATTTGTTTGATAGATATTTTGTATGGACCAAACCTTAAATGGAACGCCTCAGAGCGAGGTAACGCCGCATACGTCATGTTTTTTCGTGTGTGCAGCCGGCTCCATCGAATTATAAGACGTTGTCACGTCAATAAATAGTTTGCAGCGTTAATAGTTACGGACGGACTAAGATGTCTCACGTCCAACAAGTCATCATTATTACAGTGATTTACATATATCTACCCACTACAGAGTTGGTTATCTATACCAATAAATAAAATTGGAGTGTCTGTTTGTAATGTCAAAATAATAGGCTTTTTTCATGCGCACACGGTTATTTGCACGACACCTATGCCTAAAATACAGATTAAAAAAATTTTGTCTGTCTGTCTGTTTGTTTCGGGTAATCTTCAAAACGGCTGGACCGATTTCAAAAATTCTTTCATCTATGGAAAGCTATAATATCAGGGCGTAAACTAGGCTATATTTTATCCCGGTATTCCCACGGGAACGGGAACTACGCGGGTAAAACGACTATAACCTATAACCGAAGCGAAGCGAGGGCGGGTTGCTAGTTCAATTAATATAAGTCGCACTGTTTGGCTCGGGCCTCCTGTATTATAGGAGGAAATTTGTTATCGTAATACCACGCTGGTCAAACGTGTTGGTATAAAATTCCATTTCGAGTCTTCCTCTTGGATAGATGTTATATGCATATCTCTTATTTATACACTCATTTGCAAAAAAAACGGGCACCTAAGCAATGAACCATTTCAAATGTTAATATTTCTTTGTTTGATAATTATAGGTAGTTTTATCCACACAATTTGCTAAATTAATAAGAAAATAATCGTTTTCATCAGTATTTCATAAAATTTAGATACAATTTATGGGAAATAATGCTAAACCTCGCTAGTAGTGTATATTCGCTAGTAGTGCATATGCTCATGAAGTAAAAATAAAAAAGTTTTTTTGTTTGTTTTTCTTTAATAGAGTAAAAGCAGATAAATGTTTAGTATCGAGTGTGACCCCCTCTAGCTAAAATCACAGCTTGAATTCGTCTGGGCATGCTAGCGAGTATATCCCGGATACTTGCTTGCGGAATACGTTCCCACTCCGCAGTAATCACATTCTTCAGCTCTCTGATGGTCTGCGGAGCCGGGTGTACTGATCTCACACGCCGTTTCAGAACGTCCCAGACATGCTCTATGGGATTGAGGTCGAGACTTCGAGCTGGCCAATCCAAACGACGAATGCCGACCTCTTGCACATACGCATTAACATCGCGGGATCGGTGGGCGCGAGCATTGTCGTCCATAAAAATCGAGTCTTCACCTAGAGCGGCCAATGCGGGTTGTGCATGAGAAATTAGAACTTCCGTTATGTATCGATGCCCAGTCAGTGAGCCGTTTTCAATGAAGACTAACTCTGTACGATCCATTGAATTTATTCCTGCCCAAAACATAACAGAGCCCCCACCATAAGGTGTGATTTCTTCGAAACATGCCTCTGCAAAGCGTTCTCCTTGTCTTCTTAGCACTCGCCGACGTCGATCTTCACCGAACAGAGATATCCTGGCTTCATCAGAGAACAAAACCCTATTCCAATCGTCTTGAGTCCATGATTCACAATTTCTAGCGAACCTAAGCCTGTGAACTCTGTGCTCACGGAGTAATTTGGGGCCGCGGGCCGGGCGGTGACTGCGTATATTGGCAGCGAGAAGCCTCCTCCTGACCGTCCATAGACTAATATGCACATTTCTTACTTCTTGGAGGTTGTTCTTAAGATCCACATACGAAGATTTGCGATTTCTCAATGCGCGACTCACAAGAAAACGATCATCCCGTGGTTGGGTACATGGTTTTCTTCCAGAACCAGGCCTTCTCTCGACGGAACCAGTCTCCTGATATCGCTGCCAGGTCCTTTGGACTGTCGAGCGACTAACATTTAGCCTCCTAGCCACGAAACATTGGCTGCAACCCTCTTCAAGCAGCGCGATAATTTTGGTAGCTTTTACCACTTTATCTACCATTTTTGATACAGCCAAACAGCATTAAATAAAGCTTTGACAGTCAAGGATATGAAATTAATCGATAAAAATTGAATAAAAGTTATGAAAGTCGATGTTAACTTCTGGAACTTCGCGCCAAAAATGTAGGATAAAAAGGGGTTTTCTGTAAAAATGAACATCAAATGAAAAATTGAATTTAGAACGTACTTTTTTAAATACCACAGCATTTTTAAAACCGGCCAGTAACGTGTACAAACGATTGAAACCTTTTTGGTATTGTATCTTTTTAAATATGAATGAAAATCAAAACCGCCCGTTTTTTTTGCAAATGAGTTTATTTTAAATGGCTTCTTTTTTAAAATATTAAATTTTATACATGTTTAGTAAGTATTAGCTTCAATGTGACGCATTTCAAACTAGAATATAATATTTACAAAATATAATGTAAAATAATGATTGCCGATGTTTAAGCATTGTTCGCTTTATTTTTTTTTATAAAGACAACACCCTGCAATAAGGAAATAATCCTTGTATTGCGGGGGACTTTACAAACATATAATTAACGGACACAAATTACATCCAGATTCAGAACAACAATTTGTGAATCGCACAAAGGGATTCGAACCCACAACACTGGCACTGTTGGCTGGTATCTTAACCACTACGTCATCTGTGCAGTGTTATACGGATAAGATCACGTATTTGATTTTTGATTGCCTGACGTTTCGAACACTTTACAACGTTAATAATCTTCGCAGTTCATCCGTAAAACAAATTGCGATAATATTCCTAAAAACTGTTTTATGATGTATAATGTAAAATATTATAATTGGAATAGCGGCTATCCGTGTGTTGACGGAGTAAGAATACGAATCACCACTCCCTCTCCTGCCCGTGGATGTCGTAAAAGACGACTAAGGGATATATTATGCATATAACATCTATGCAAGAGAAGGAAAACTCAAACAAGACCCTATACCAACATATTCTAACCAGCGTAGTATTTTTTTTTTTTTTATGGGTGGGCTATGGTAAGCGCATGCACGGTCCAGTCCGTCCGGGGCGATGAAAGGACGGCGCGCGGGCCCATAACCCGTACTCACGTCACCTCGTTGTTGGGACGACCACCGGAGCAGATGTGACTTGTCGTCAGTGGTCGGCCTGACGGAATACCCTTTCGGGTACCCTCACCTCTCGACGTCCTGGGACGTCGGTCGCCGTCGCGCGGTCAGCCTCTCTGCGGGTGACGGACAATTCCCCGGTCCGATCAAACCAGCGTAGTATAGCAGGTCAATACCCTCCTACTGCGGTGGAGGCTCGAGGCCAACAGTGGAACATCTATGAGTAGAAATGAGAGGTATTTTATAGCGGGAAGAGCATACTGTCAACGGTTGTTTGTCTACAGCCGAGGGCCAGTCCGTCCGGGGTAGTACCACACTGAGCAGAAAATCAACGTCTGAGTAGTAGTAATTTGTTACTGCCCAATTTTCTGAGAGTGTTTGCGTGTGGTTGGTTTTGGTGATGCCTTTAATATCAACGAATCTCATTGCATGCATTTATATTCTCTGTAAATTTTCACAGTAGGCAGTGGCTTAGCAAAGGTGTCGTATTTCTATATCGTCTTTTACGACACCCATGGGCAAGATATTGAACAGTATTCCTACTCTGTCATCACATTGAGAGATACGTAAGTCATCATCATCATCATTTCGACTCATAAACCCCACTGTTGGGCTCGAGTCTCCTCCACAATTGGAGTGAATTTGACCTTACTATACCATGTTGGTCAGACAGGTTGGTATTGAGTTTTATTTCAAGTATTCCTTCTCCTGCATAGATGTTATATACAATTATATCCTTTAGTCGTCTTTTACGACATCCACGGGCAAGACACGGAGTGGTGAATTGTATTCTTACTCCGTCACCGCACGGAAAATAGGTAAGTATATAAAGAAGAAAAAAAAAAACCGTTGAGAATAATTTTAAAGTTAAATCAATGTACAAATATTCATAAGTTGTTTGGGGATTCAAAATTATTATCCCCTTGATTATGTGAAAAGCATGGTGATTATAAATTCACGGCGTTATTTATTGAATGGGGGGTACATATCATTAGTGAAATGCTAAACAATATCTTTTGTTTACATACTTACTATGTATTAATTATTCCGTTATTATTTTTTCCGTGTAGTGACGGAGTAAGAATACAATTTCTCACCCCCTACCATGCCCATGGAAGTGGTAAAAGACGACTAAGGGATATAATACGCATGTAAGGTCTATACAAGAAAAGGAAAAGTCGAAATAAAACCCTATACCAACCTGTCTTACCAGCATGGTATATTTAAGTTGCAGAGAGGCTGACCGCGCGACGGCGACCGATGTCCCAAGACAGGGACGTCGAGAGGTAAGGGTACCCGAAAGGGTATTCTGTTGGGCCGACCACTGACGACAAGTCACCCTGCTCCGGTGGTCGGTCCAACAACGAAGGCGACGTAGGTACGGTTGGGCTATGAGCCCGCGTGCCGTCCTTCCGTCGCCCCGGACGGAATGGACCGCGTGTGCGCTTACAGTAGCCCACCTATAAAAAAAATCGTATATTTAGGTTAATTTCTCTCCTATTGTGGCGGCTCGAGCCCAACAGTGGGACAGATATGAGCAGAATGATGATGATATAATCTTAGTTATTTTTTACGACAACTATAAGCAATATAAGACTTGGTAATATTCGTAGTCGCTGCTACATAGCACTACAATAGTAGTTAAGACCAAATACAAGCTGTGGGTACTACAATCAGTCGGTATATTTAACAGCGGCGTCTTTGCTAAGATTATATGCGTTTGTGCAACAAAAGTGGTCAATTTTGTTAATCTCCAACCTATTATAGAATTGTAAATCAATTTTTCTTCTATTTGGAGGAGAATCAGCACCAAATATAAAAGATACATTTACTTAAGTAGAAAATAATATCCCAAAAGGAATAAGAGTAAATATATAGACTTAAGTAGAAGATGAACCTAACAGGTACAAAGGTCTTTTTATCTGGTGACTATCATTTATAGTCTCATATCCCTAGAGTCCATCTATCTACGCCCTGTAGTCTTCAACGGTTGGACTTGGGTCTTCCGTCTAGAATGCCACTCAGAACGATCCTGAGTACCTGCATCGAACAGTTCCCCGCACTTTACTTTTAAAATGTCGTCAATACCTCTAGCCCTAAATTGCATCGTTCGATTCGTGGTCGTAATCGAGAACCTTACTTCCGCAATGGTTATTGGTTCGTCGAGTGATGTGACCTGCCCATTACCACTTCAATATTTCTTATGTCTCTGGAATAAATTTAATAAAAAAGAAAAATATCCAAGAAATTGAATTTGTTGCCAGTAAACAACAACCATACACAACCATATGGTGACAGAATAAGAATACAATTAACCACTACCTATCTTGAACGTGGATGTCGTAAAAGATGACTAAGGGATATAATATGCATAGAACATCTATGCAAGAAAAGGTAATCATCTCAGCCCACATACGTCCCACTGTTGGGCTCGGGCCTCCTCCACAATGGAAGGGTAATTGACCTACTATTATACCACGCTGGTCAGACGTGTTGTTATAGGGTTTTATTTCGAGTTTTCCTTCTCTCGCATAGATGTTATATGCGTTTTATATCCCTTAGTCGTCTCGTACGATCACCCACGGGTAAGATAGGGGGTGGTGAATTGTATTCTTACTCCGTCACCACACGGAGAAAGAAAAGGTAAAGAAAAGGTAAACTTGTAACAAAACCCTATACCCAGCTGTCTGACCAGCATCATCATCATCATTTCAGCCTATCGCCGTCCACTGCCGGGCGTAGGCTTCCCTCATATCACGCCACAAAGTGCGGTCCTGTGCCGCCTGCATCCAACGATGCCCAGCAACTTTCACCAGGTCGTCGGTCCACTTAGTGGGGGGGCGTCCTACACTGCGTCGTCCAATACGTGGTCGCCACTCGAGAACCTTTCTTCCCCAGTGGTTGTCGGTTCGTCGAGCGATGGCCTGCCCATTGCCATTTCAGTGTGCTAATTCTTCGTGCTATGTCGGTTACATCCGTTTTTCTGCGGATTTCCGTTTTTCTGACCAGTATGGTGTAGTAAAATCAATTTCTTTCTGATTGTGAAGGAGGCTCGAGTCCAGCAGTGGGACCTATAGTTATGTGCCGAAATGATGCAGAAGACAATTAAAAGCGTTTCGCGAGACTACTTGAGAGTCAAACCTCGATAACGTTTATGGCAAACATTGTAGATCTTGGCTTATAAATTTCTAGCTTACAGACATTATGGTGGTGGGAATTTGTGGTGGGATTAATAAAAAAAAACAACTTAACGATAACTATTAAAATACCTATGCCTATAACCCTTTTGTAACTATCCGCAAAACGTGTATAACTAAAGAATAGAAAAAAAAAGCCAAGATCGCGGTTTGCGGAAGATACCGCGCGTCAAATTGACTGCATCCCCTTCTAATCTGTAACCTATCGGTGAAAAGGATTCTTCTACTTTTTTAATACGTTTTTTGGTACAAGTTGTAAGCGATGCGAGAGAACCTAAATTTAAAAAAAATGACTCATTAACAATTATTTCATTTTCTTTATATCTTGCTCGTGGGTGTCGTAAAAGACGATTAATAAATATAATATCTTTGCAAAAGATGGCAAACTTGAAATGAAACCCTAAACAAACACGTCTGACCAGCGTGGTATGGTAGGTTAATTTCACTCCTATTGTAAAATAAGCTGGAGGCCAACAGTGGGTTATTAAGCTATGATGATGATGATATCAGACAGTATAGATAGCGTAATTGTTAAGATACAAATCTATCGTGTCAAGTGTCGCGGATTCGATTTCTACACAAGAAAATATTTTATGCAATCCACAATTTGTTGTTCTAAGTCCGAGTGTAGTTTGTGTACGTAAACAAAGCGTGTTTGCAAAGCAATGATTATTTCCTTATTTGTTATTTCTTGGTTTTGTTTAAAAAAATATTCAATTGAAGACTGCTAAACTTTTCGTGTGGAGTAAGAATACAAGAATAAATGACGTAGTTTTAAAATTAATAAATATAAGCTCAAAATATGGGTTTTCTTTGTGCTATATTCAATGTTTTAATATTTTATCACCTATATAAACCGCATATGTTAAATACTATTCACCACTTTGGCTTGCCCGTTGGTAACAAGCTAATAACATCTGTACAAGAGAAGAAATTTTGAAATAAAATGTCTCATCAGCGTAGTATAAGTAAGTCAGTTTTCTTCCTATTGTCAAGGAGGCCCAGGGTCATGTTGTGTGACGTATTTGAACTGCAAGGATGATGACCATATTTGGAAGTTTGCTGTTTTGTAAAGGGTTAATAATGTGTTATGTGTCATCACGCCATACAGTCCTGTGGGATTCTTAAAACCTTGTGGCGATTACGGCATTGTTTTAATATCACAGAGAATCCTATCGATTAGATAGAATGGATCTCAGGCGAATAAAAATTTATTTGGCAACATTTAGCAAACAATTTTAATAAAAATAAAAAGAAATAATATAAAATGCGTCACCAAGACATAGATAGAAATAAAATGCTTGTAATGATGCCTATAAACATTATCATTTAAATAAACTTAACTTTTTTTTGCATGTAGAAGTTATTATCGCTAGATCGTTTAATTTATACCATAAGCCTAATCTATCGGCATGCACAAAGCATTCGTTACTTAAAGCCGTGCACGGGATGTTGTGAGTCGCCACTGATGCGTGCGAGGCGCAGCAGCTGTGTCGGCTTCACTACACCGGCTTGCAGACTTACACACACTTTGTACATTGATTTATTATTTTTTGCAAATGGTTACGGATACCGTTTAGTATCAAGACTCTTCGATATTGTAAATAAGTTTAAGGACAATGCCAACTTGTAAACATTTTATCAATTGATAATTTTGGATCATTTATTCTATCTTGGTCGAGCTAAACACAGTTTTGTATTTCTAATGACAAAATTTAACAGATTTTATTCATTTAAAAATAATTGTAGATATTAATTTGATTACATTTTAATAGATTAACAACGTGAATTAATTTCATCATCATCATCGCAGCCCACATGCGTCCCACTGTTGGGCTCGGGCCTCCTCCACAATGGGAGGGAATTCAAAATACCGTGCTGGTCTGATATCTTGGTATAGGGTTTCATGTCGAGTTTTCCTTCTCTTCCACAGATCTTATGTGCATATTATATCCCTTAGTCATCTTTTACGACATCCACGGGCAAGATAGGGAGTGGTGAATTGTATTCTTAATCCGTCACCACACGGCAGAATATATGAAATAATTTATAATTGATGTTTGTATAATTCTTGCAAACCACTTTCATTATAATTAAGTTGATATTAATAACAAATAGAAATAATCACGATAATGTCTATTATCTTAATATTTTTCAGCTTGAAAAATTAATGATCATGAATAAAATTAGATATTTTAGAAAGTAAAACTTTAGAAAGTAAAAAATTGGTATTTATTATGAATATAAATTCACAGCAGCAAGCCCTTTTTACCTAAAACAAAAAAAACCCATCAAATTCATCACATTGTAAAGGTTGGTACTGCAACGGTTGAACATCTAACTTTTTCTCTGCATTTCATGCTTTATTTTCTACGTTGACGTCATTCAAATGAAATTATATAATACCTGAAAATTAGGATAAGGGACTTTAGATTTAATCTTTATGTTATTATTATAACTCTCCAATCTTAATTACACAATTTAACTATAGTTATTTATAAAAGAAAAGTCGCAGGGAATTGTTGGATGCAAATGGCGAGGACCTTTCCGAGTCGCATTCTCGTGGGGAGGTCTATGTCCAACAGTGGACTATCTTTATACAATATCTTATATGTATATAAATTTCTTGTACTCCTTCCTTCTACTCGGCTGGCTGTAACTCCTTCTAAACGGCTGGATGGATATTGACGATTTTTTTTTGTGTGTGTTCAAGGGGATTCGAGAATGGTTTAGATTCACAATTGTACTCGGTAGGTGCTGCTTTTATTTTATTTGAACAGCTAGATTATAAAATACAGCATATGAATGATGAATAATTAATAAGGCAGTGATCAAAATTTCTTGTTTGTCGATTTCATATCCAATCCTTCGTTATGTTCATACAATAGATCGATTTCTTAACACACAAACGTAATGTTACAAAACGCGTTTAAGAACAATCCCTTACAAATCCATACACACAAAATAAGTCTATCGATGCGTAAATTAAGGATCAAACGCTATTCAACTAAGGTATAAGTGCAAATCATAAAAAAAATGTAAAGAAAATATTTTAGCTCCGCGTATCTAGATGTCCCGCTGTGGTACCCCACATTGTTCTTAGACAAACACTTTCTTTATACGTGAAAAAGGACCATTATTTATTTTTTAGTAAATCTGCCTCGAATTCTATTGTCCACACATTTTAATGGTTGAATTAATTTATGTTGAACAATTTTAAATTAAGCACCCAACCGTAGTAGCATCAAATGTAAAATGGGGAAAAACAAACATGTTATTATTGCATTTGTGACGAAAAACACATATTGATTCAATTCCGTGTGGTGACGGAGTAGGAATACAATTCACCACTCCTTATCTTGGCCGTGGATATCGTTAAATACGACTAAGGGATTAAATATGCATATAATATCTACATAAGAGAAGAAAAACTCGAAATAAAATCCTATAACACCTTGTCTGACCAACATGATACAGTAAGGTCAGGTCTGACCAACATGGTACAGTAAGGTCAGGTCTGACCAACATGGTACAGTAAGGTCAGGTCTGACCAACATGGTACAGTAAGGTCAGGTCTGACCAACATGGTACAGTAAGGTCAGGTCTGACCAACATGGTACAGTAAGGTCAGGTCTGACCAACATGATACAGTAAGGTCAGGTCTGACCAACATGGTACAGTAAGGTCAGGTCTGACCAACATGGTACAGTAAGGTCAATTTCCCTCCTATTGTGGAGGAGGCTTGAGACCAACAGCGGGAGAGATATAAGCTAAAGTAAGTATTATATTACTTTAATGTGATTAAGAAGATAATACACATGAACTCACTCAATCGTCCTTCAAATAGGCTAGATATTTTCTTGCTATATATGGGTTGGTTTAGGCTATTACTTTCAAACCATATCTGCTCGTCTTCCAAGCGTGGCGATTATAAATTTATTTGCCTTAAGGAGCTCCAACGATAGATGACGATAGGTTGTGATGGAAGAACCAATGAAAGACGTCCACATAATTTGGAATCTCCTGTTTACCATAGTTTTCTTATATATTTAAACCTGGATTATCTTATACCAGTGGACGAATGGGACCAGGTACCCGATCAAAATAGAACTTTCCATCCTTCCATCCATCCATCAGCCTACAGACGTGCACTGCTGGACATAGGCCTCCCCACCAGAATGCCACTCGGAATGGTCCTGCGCCACTTGCATCCAACGGTTCCCTGCGATCTCCGAACCTTCCCCCTTTGAGAATGTCGTCAGTCCACCTAGTGGGGGGTCGTCCTACGCTGCGCCGTCCGATTCGTGGTCGCCACTCAAGAACCTTACTTCCCCAACGGTTGTCGGTTCGACGTGCGACGTGCGATGTCGCCTGCTCATTGCCATTTCAACGTGCTAATTCTGCGGGCTATGTTGGTTACACGCGTTCTTCTATGGATTTCCGTGTTCTGGATTTTATCACGTAGAGAAATACCGAGCATAGCCCTCTCCATAATACGCTGAGCGACTTTTAGCTTTTTTTATGAGGTCGACATAAAAAGAAAAGACCACGAATAGAACTTTACACCAACTCAACTAGACAGTGTGATGTAGTGGATTAGTTTTCCTCGTCTAGAAGAAGTTAGCAAAAGACAGTGAAACGTATATTTGAGAAGAAGAAGCTCTAATAAGCTTCATTATGATTCAGCTTTTTGTCATCTACTGTTGGAAGTAGGTCTTGCCTATAAAATGTCTGCAACATCAATGTTGGCGAGCAAGCTGGCAATAGCAATAAGGTGTTACACGTTTTTCAGTCGACTGTTGCTAATCATCCTCCAAATGACCACTCAGCCGATTTTCATAACTCCCACGAGAAACTATGGAGTGGCGAAAAGTAAATAATTTGTCAGTCGGCATAAAATTAGGTCTAATAAAAAATGACGACTCAATCAGTAACCAGCCGTGTCGAATACCGTGACAGAGTATCACAGAATATCACAATGTGTGTGAGCCAGCCGTGAAATTAGTCCGATATAAATGAGGGCTAAGTTATTTTAACGTTGATCGGCGTATCGTTGCCGCGTGGCCGCCATTGTTGTCGCGGGCGGCTCTCTGTAAAACCGTTTTGTTGATTTTCTAAGTTGTCGCCGTTCGCTTTGCGAGTGTTGCCAATTAATTGTGTGTGACGATTGCGTAATAGTTATGCGTTTGTGTTTTTGTTATTTTTTATGGTCAAATATTACAAGATATGATATTTTGTTTTTTTATATTTAGTAAAGTACAACTACTTAGATGTCCACCCGTAATGGGGCTTAATTAAATGTGACCATTGAAACTCATAACATTATAAATATGTCAGGACTCGTTGCGTTTTGAGAACTTTCACTTCAAAAATACCTATTGGCATTTTCGAAGTGAAAGTTCTTTAAAATCATTGTGATTTCAAACTCGATGAAAGGAAAAAGCGAGTCCATAGAGACATAAATTCGTAAATGTATAGGGAATGAGATAAAAGATAAAGGATGAAGTATGAAGGATGAAGGATAAAGAAATTTCTGAAGGATAAAGGAACTAAATTTAAAACTTATGTTGCTGATAACATCATCATCATCACAGCTCGTATAGGTCCCACTGCTGGGCTCGAGCCTCCTCCACAATGGGTGGGAAATTGATCTACTATACCACGCTGATCTGTCGGGTTGCTATAGGATTATATTTCGTGTTTTCCTTCTCTTGTATAGATGTTATATGAATGTTACTAGCAACCCGCCCTCGCTTCGCTTCGGTTATAGGTTATAGTCGTTTTACCCGCGTAGTTCTCGTTCCCGTGGGAATACCGGGATAAAATATAGCCTAGTTTATGCCCTGATATTATAGTTTTCTTTGCTATTTTAGGCATAGGTGTCGTGCAAATAACCGTGTGAGCATGAAAAAAGCCTATTATTTTGACATTACAAACAGACACTCCAATTTTATTTATAGGTATAGATAATCCCTTTATTCGTTTTTTAAGACATCCACGGATAAGAAAGGAGATGGTGAATTGTATTTTTACTTCGTCACCAGATGATAAATAATATGTATGTATAGATAATAGATAAAAACAGATTTTGACAGATTTCTTTTCCATTTGAATTCACAAGAAGCAGAAAAAAGTGTTCAAATATTTTTTTGATCCATCCACCCAGCATCATAAATAATAATTTCTTAGGATCAAAACAAGATTAAACTTTACCCAAAATGTGTAATCGAACTTTATTTTAAAAACCAAGTTAAGTAAATATAACTGGGATAAACTGCTATTATAAAAAACCGACCAAGTGCGAGTCGGAGTCACTCACGAAGGGTTCCGTACCATTTTCTAAATAAACGGCGAAAACCTCTTTTATTGTATGGGAGCCCCCTTAATTATTTATTTTATTTTAATTAATTATATTTAAAGAGAATATAAAACTAAATATTCTGTGAATAGTTAAAGCGTCTACCTGTCACCGTTATTAGTATCGAGCAAGAAACGGTAAAAAAATCAAGTTTGTTGTTTTTAGTATTTGTTGTTATAGCGGCAATAGAAATACATCATCTGTGAAAATTTCAACTGTCTAGCTATCACCGTTCTTGAGATACAGCCTGGTGACAGACGGATGGACGGACGCACTCAGTAATAGGGTCCCGTTTTTACCCTTTGAGTACGAAACCCTAAAAATATATGAAAATAAAATAAAAATAACTTTTTTATGTACCTATATGAACAATACTTTAATTAAATAATTTTTACTCAAAATGCGGTGACGAAGTAAGAATACAATTCATCTCTAGCCCGTGGTTGTCATAAAAGACGACTAAGGAATAAAATATGCGTATAACATCACTACAAGAAAAGGAAAACTCGAAAGTAAACCCTATACCAATACGCCTGACCAACGTGATATTATAGGTTGATTTCTCTCCTATTCTGGAGGAGGCTCGAGCCCAACAGAGGGACATAAATGAGCCTAAATAAATTTATAGTGGTTTTTTTTTTGGGGCTGGGTTGCGGTCGGTGCGCTCCTCGCACCACTCCGTCCGGGGCGACAGAGGGGCGTAAGCACGCACACCCACAACCCACCCACGATGCCCGTCGCCTTCGTCGTTGTGCCGACCACCGGAGTAGGGTGACTTGACGTCAGTGGTCAAATTTATAGTGGTAGGACTACACTGTTGACAGTTGTCTGTCTACAGCCGCGGGTCGGTCCGTCCGGGGTAGTACCACACTGAGCAGAAAATCGACGTCTGATCGATCGTTTGTTGCTGCGCTTCGTTCGGTGAGAAAGAGAGCCGGCAGCCCAACTTTCTGAGGGTGTTTGCGTGTGATGGGCTTTTGTGATGCCTTTAGTATCACCGAACCTCATTGCAGGCATTCACACTCCCTTCACTTTCTGCATGGTGGGCAGCGGCCTTGCAAAGGTCCATGAGCGGCAGCAATATTTACCACCAGGTTTACTGTTTTCCCGTTTGCCACTGTTAGCAATTAATAAAATTAAATTAATATATCATCATCATTTCAGCCTATTGCCGTCCACTGCTGGACGTAGGCCTCCCTCATGTTACGCCACAATGTGAGGTCCTGTGCCGCCTGCATCCAACGACGCCCAGCAACTTTCACTAGGTTATCGGTCCACCTAGTTGGGCGTCCTACACTGCGTCGTCCGATATGTGGTCGCCACTCGAGAACCTTTCTTCCCCAGCGGTTGTCGGTTCGTCGAGCGATGTGGCCTGCCCATTGCCATACAGCGTGCTAATTCTTCGTGCTATGTCGGTTACACCCGTTCTTCTGCGGATTTCCGTATCCCGGATTTTATCTCGCAGAGAAATCCCGAGCATTCCATAGCACGCTGAGCGACTTTGAGCCTTATTATGAGGCCTAAAATTTTATTGCACAATATTTATACAAATTATTATATACCTTAGATAAATAGAAATTACTGCAATTTAGAAAAATAGCTTTAAAATTCTTATATCTTTTTAGATACCTATATTATATAGCGTATTTTTTGATATATGCTTCGTTGGCGAAGTTTTTATAACGAACATAACTGTGTGGCGGACGGTAATAAACTATATAAGTAGTTTATTCAGATTTTACGACATACATGTAGGTATACGGGTAACATTACATTACGAAATACTGTTACGTTCCGGTGATGACGGAGTAAGAATACAATTCACCATATTGCCTGTGAATGTTGTTAAAGACGACTAAGAGATATAATAAGCATATAACATCTATGCAAGAGAAGGAAAACTCGAATCATAACCCTATTTCAACACGTCAGACCAGCATGGAATTGTAGGTCAATTCCCTTGACATTATGAAAGAGACATAGAACAGTGGGACATATTTAGGCAGACATGAGATGAAAGCTTTGAACAAATTGTTCTAAACTAAAAATGATAATTTTTTCAGTTTTGGCTTCTTCAACTGCACAGATTGTGGTTAAGATACCGACTTACCGTGCCAGTGTTTGGAGTTCGAATCTTATGTTGGATAACAGTTTGTACGATTTACAAATTGTTGTTCTGAGAATGATCTTTAGATGTAATTTGTGTGCGTTAATTATGTTTGTAAAGTGCCCCGCAATACAAGGATTATTTCTTTAGTGCAGAGTATTGTCCTTAATAAAAAAAAAAATAAAAAAAATATGAAATATATTCTATATTTTATCTCAGCTTATATACGTCCCACTGCTGGGTTTGAATCTCCTTCACAATGGGACGGATGTTAACCATAGTTTTTCTTTTCTATACCACGCTGGTATTAATTCAATTTTTTCTTTTGTTATATGCATATTATATTTCTTAGTCGTCTTTTACAATACCTACTGACAAGATAGGAAGTGGTAAATTCTTACTCCGTTACCATGCAATTACATATTTCAAAAAATATCATCATCATCATATTAGATTATATTTTTTCCACTGCGGGGCTGGAATCTTCTCCATAATAGCAGGAGTATTGGTTTATTACGCCACGCTGGTCAGACGGGTTTAGTTTAAGGTTTTATTTCGAGTTATCTTTCTTTTACGTAGATGTAATATGCATATCTTATCCTTCATTCGATTTTTTCGACACCCACGGGCATGGAATGGGGTGGTGAACTTTTAATTCTTACTCTATCACCACGCGGACTAATCGTATATAAAAAAATAAACTAAAAAATCACGTTTTTTCATTCACTTTGGTTATTAAACTTAATGTAATTCTAAATTTTAAAATAACATTAGTTTTTCTAAATTGAAATTCAAATAAAATTAGTCCATGCTATGAAGGTTGAAAAATAAACGTCAAAAAATACTTTTTAGAATTGCATCAAAGCGAATTTATATTAATTAAAAATATATTTACCTAATAATAACAAAATTTAATAATTAACGTATCTATATCTAATAATAATTAAATGTTAAGGAGTTTGAAATAAATTTAATAGATTTATTTTGCAATCCATTGTCAATTGCCAACCTAATAGCCATTATTATTATCTTTTACGTTATTTTTTAATTCGACTCTTAGTTTAACCACAGAAAACCCAAGTCCAATAAACATAATTGAATAAAATAATAGATACTACATATTTGAAAATTCATAACAAATTAGTAACTATAGAAAAATGCATGCAACATGTTCAATATTATTTCCTGAAAAAACAAACACTGTAGTAAAAAGGCATTCTTATTCATTACTTAATTAACTTGATGATATAGACACACGATCACATAAGATGCACTTAATTTACTTCTAAATAACAAAATAATAAACGTAAAGATAAGGACGGTGTTAAACAGGCATGCTTGGTGCGACTGCCGTGCGACGCGAATGTGGGCGTACGATAAGTATAGGGTAAGTGTATTTGTGTGTATCTGTGTGAGCGGCACCCACCCTAGGGTGAGAGAATGTCGGTACAACTCGTCCCCTCTAGGCTCCGCCCCCAGTATGCTCACACGGCTGACTTGGAATCAGATGGCTTGGCCAGTCGCAAGCGAGCCGTGATATCGTGAACGGTTCGCAGCCTCCGTACGTCCTCTCACTCAATACTTAGGGTATTCGATGATTACGCGCTACGCTGACCATTGGGTGCGTTTAGAAACTTGACAAATTAAAGAATTCCGGTTTACGGGATCACGCGTGCTCGATTATTTCGTGGACTGTGGTAACGTTATATTTTTTTTTAGGTTTTTTTTTGTGATTTATGTGACTTTTGAGTGAGTTCTTTGATGTCACTGTAACCCTGATTTGATAGGTATGTTATCATTTATTATTTTACTGTAGGCCAATATGCAGTTATTACGGCATATAATTTCGCTATTCATATGTTTAGGTACACGTGTTATGTTTTTTTATCTTGCAACACCTATTTAGTTTTTTATTAATCGATGGAACGTTAGCAATGGCAAAAGCAATATGCAGGTGAATTGTAATTAAATATCAAATTATATTAATAATACATAAAATAGATGACCATATGTTATAAAATTAAAAAGAATTTTATGTTATGAATTTAATTTTACTTTCTAAATAAATACTCCAAATGATGGAATTTCAAAGTTTGTGAATACAGCCTTTGCCGTATTATTAGGATAAATTAATTACCTATTAATTTAGAATTTTATTGTTACTTTTTATTCTCCTATTCAAAATGAATATTTATACACATGAAAAACGATTTTCTCCGCCAATTAATTCTTTTATATGCCTTATTAATATCATAAATAAATGTTGCCCATACTAAAAATAAGTTGTTTTATCTGCTGTAAAATAAAAAGCCTTATTAATGTCGTTTAGGTGTTTTTTAAATTATATTATTTCCATTACATATATAGATAGATGCAAATATATTTACCGTGTGGTGACGGAGTAAGAATACCATTCACTATCATTTCTCTTTACCGTAGGTGTCCTAAAAGACGACTAAAGAATTTAATATGCATATAACAACTTTGCAAGAGAAAGTAAACTCGAAAGAAAACCCTATGCCAATCCCACCAGTATAATCGACAAATTTCCTTCCTATAGTGGAGTAGGCCGATCCCAACAGTGGGACGTATATAGGCTGAGACGAAGGAGATGTAAATTTTATAACAATTTCTTTGATGATAGATTATTAAAATGTTTTAATAACTTCAAATAAGAATAACTAAATTATGTAAAATGTGAATTCAAAAATTTCTTTTTTTGTATTTGATCTTTTTTTTTTAACGTGAATTTGTTTTTTTTATGTCATGATTCTACCTGTATCCCCATACTAACCTATATTGTAAAGAAGGAATTTTGTAATACGATATTTTTGTTTGGCCGCCATCTCACGGGATCTTTTTTTATATAATTGTATGATTCACTTTCTATTATCTAGCATAATTTGTAATAGTAAACATTTGTGTAGGTATATTGTTAGTTTTTATAAGTAATTTGATCGTTTTCACAGTGACCAAATAAAATTATTTTCGCAACGACTATAGATAACATTTTTCAAAATGTCGTACAAAAGTTACAGCCAGAGATACCTTTAGAAAGTCTAGGTGCTTTTAATTAATAGATTGTAAATTCGGAGCCACAAACGATTACCGGCAACCTAACCTAATTATAGATGAGGATACCGAAATTGTCGAAATTTTTATATTAAATTTTATAACATTTTTATGTAGGTAATCTATATGAAAATGTTAGAAAGTTGATTATAAAAATTTAATTTATAATAATATATTTTAATAAAATATGTTATTAGGTAAAGATTCTCATGTTATCAAACGAGCAGAGCACTTGGTACATTATACCTAGTATCGCTCATGGACCATTGTAATACTAAATGCACAGTTAGGCCTTGTTTTACAGCGGAATAAGGTAACACAATGTACTTTCATATGACTTAAAAAATTATAGAATAGGTACAATTCGCAACCCCCTCTCTTGCCCGTGGGTGTCGTCAAAGACAACTAAGGAATTAAATATGCATACAACATCTATGCAAGAGAAGGTAAACTTGGAATGAAACCCTGTACCTACACGTCTGATCAGCGTGGTATAGTAGATCAATTTCCCTCCTATTGTGGAGGAGATTCAAGCCCAACAACGGGACGTATATAAGCTGAAATGAAGAAATATCATTTCGAGTTTTCCTTCTCTTGCATTGCATCCTACTCCACGGGTAAGAGAGGAGATTGTGAGTTGTATTTTTACTCCATCACCACACAGAAATAAGAATATCATCTAATTATAACATTAGTTTACGATCTCCATCTATCTATCAGTCTATCGACATCCACGACAGTTTATAGGCCTCCCTATAATGATTCCTTTGCCTTACGATGCCCTAAAAAACAAAGGGATAATGATAGTATTCTTAACATGTCACTACACAAAATGTACCTACCATACCGAATAACAAGATTTTGAAGAATCGAAAAGCAGAATACCGACTATCAAGATTTAGGGGATTTAATTTGCTACGGCAAGTTATAAAAAATTCTTCAAAAAAGACTTCTTCGAGGAATTTTACTTGGACATTGGCGAAATTATTCCTCTTGCACAAGCCAAACGGAAAAAAAAACAACAAAATTGTTTATCTTAAGTAATAAGATACTAAATAACTATAATCCTAATTTATTGCGTATATAAAAATAAGTAAATATTACATATCTAGGGGCCGCATCTTTGATGATACCGAATGTAAAAATAACCATTGTAAAACAGGCTAATATTGTTAAATGTAGAACTTGGCGGGCATTGTGACGAGCATAATTTTTGCGGTAACCGATACTTGGCGCACAATAGCTGACAGTGACGTGGGACTGGCTAATTTCGATAAAGATGTTACTTCATGTATATAGACAGAAAATTTATAAAATTTCTAAGTATTAAAATATTAGGCTGTATTGAAAACTCTAGCATGATGAAATTAAAAAAAAATGTGATTACTAAATTATTTACATTTTATTTTTAAAATTAATTATTTTTCACAGCGATTAGCTATAATAGACAACATTTTTCATGTAAAAAAGTTACAGCCAGAGATAAATATCTTTAGAAAGTCTAGGTACTTTTAATTATTAAATAATAACTTCTAAATTCTGAGCAATATATTATTACTGGCAACCTTAGAATAATAACGTATAGAAGGATAGTGTCAATACTTCGAACGTTCGATACATGAATCTAAAAATACTAATGGCGCGCAAACGATTACACACGTACACACGCACACCACTATACAAATTATGAAATCAAATTCTGTTTTTATTAACATATATCGTCGAAATACTTTTAAAAGTAATGTTAAAAACCTTTTTATGTTTTTCAAATGTGTTGTGACACCATTTGAATGCACAAATCGTCATAATTATCTATTTATTTTTTAAGTGTTGCGTACGTACTTGCAGTACAGTGACCTTGTACATTACGGAACGGTTGCGGCGTAAGCTCCATTAGGCTCCAATTGAAATGCTTCACTTTTTATGCGCGAAGTTACCTTCTATACATTATTATTCTAAGCTGACAACCTAACCTCCGTGTCTCCAACCAAATCTCCGTGTGGTGACGGAATAAGAATACAATTCACCACCTCTATCTTGCCCGTGGATATCGTAAAAGAAGACTAAAGGAATATGCAGATAACATCTATGCTCGAAATGGAAAACTTGAGAAGAAACCCTATGCCAACGCGTCTGAATAATATAGTATAGTAGGTCAATTGCCCTCCTATTATAGAGGAGGCTAGAGCTCAGTAGAAGGACGTAAATGAGCTGTGATGATGATGATTAACCCAACCTATAAATTATCGAAGTTAGCGAAATTTTTATATTAAATTTCATAACATTTTTATGTGATCTACATAAAAATATTATGAAATTGATGCATTAGTGACTAGTGTTGGTCATTATTCCACCACGGGTAATCTATACCAATAAATAAAATTGGAGTGTCTGTTTGTAATGTCAAAATAATAGGCCTTGTTCCTGCTCACATGGTTATTTGCACTATACATATGCCTAAAAATCACTTTATATTTTTTGTCTGTCTGTTTGTTCCGGGTAATCTTCAAAACGGCTGGACCGATTTAAAAAATTCTTTCACCAATGGAAAACTATAATATCAGGGAGTAAACTAGGCTATATTTTATCCCGGTATTCCCATGGGAACGGGAACTACGGGGATAAGGCGACAAAAACCGAAGCAAAACGAGGGCGGGTTGCTACTAAAAAATAATGGCACAATTAATTGCGTAAATATTATACCTCATCATTCATCATCATTTCAGCTCATATACATTCCACTGTGGGGATCAAGCCTCCTTCACAACAGGAGGGAAATTGATCTACCAAGCTGATGTCATGTCTCATGTTCGTATATTCCACTCTCTTGCATATAATATGTTATCCTTAGAATAATAACATATAGAAGGTAAGTTCGCGCACAAAAAGTGAAGCATTTCAATTGGAGCCTAATGGAGCTTACGCCGGAACCGTTCCGTAATGTACAAGTCATTGTACTGCACGCCCGTATGCAACTCTTAAAAAATAAATAGGTAATTATGACAGTTTGGGCATTCAAATGGTGTCATAACACATTTGTAAAACATAAAAAGGTTTTTAACATTACTTTTAAAAGTATTTCGACGATATATGTTAATAAAAACAGAATTTGATTTCATAATTTGTATAGTGGTGTGCGTGTGTACGTGTGTAATCGTCTGCGCGCCATTAGTGTTTTTAGATTAAAATTTCGAACCTTCGAAGTATTGACACTATCCTTCTATACGTTATTATTCTAAGATGTTATCTATATAATATATCGCTTACTTATCTTTCACGATACGCAAAGGTGAGAAAAGGGATGATAACTTATATTCTTACTCCGTCATCACATGAATAAAATATCCATGTAAGAATGCTAAAATTTTTTCTTTCCGTGTGGTGACGGAGTAAGAATACAATTCACCACTCCCTATCTTGCCCGTGGATGTCGTAAAAGACGACTAGGAGATATAATGTGCACATAACATCTGTGCAAGCAAAGGAAAATTTGAAATTAAACCTGTACCAACATGTCTGACCAGAATGGTATAGTAGGTCAAATTCCCTCTCATTGTTAAGGAGGCCAAAGCCCAACAGTGAAAACGTATGTCGGCTGCGATGATGATGAAAATTTATAAGTTTATATTTACCTATTCCTTGGTGTTACCTTAAAAAAAGTCAGCACTTACAAAATATTTCATTGACATCATAAAATGTACCTATAAAATAATTTCACAAATAAAATGTTGCAAAATAAAAATCGATAAATCGAAATTTGTAAATGAATTCAAGCGTGCCGACAAAGTATAGTAAAAGTAAACTCTATTCAAATATATCGTACGCTATTATTTATACTTGAGAATTGATCGTTTCGAGTGTTGACATCCCTATTATGTAACAACTCCCAGGGGTGCCTCGCAAACACTTTGACAATTTTTTTTCTTCATATTAATGACATATTTTTGACAAAGAGAGACATAACCATTGATAGTTCGCCAAAGAATTCTCACATGCTGTCATTACACGGTGCTAAATGCAATTTTGCCGCCGGTTTATATTTTTAAACGACATAATCGATACAAGGGCTTTTTGACTTTGGCTTTCTTTATCGGCTGACATTGGATCAGTGACAAAAAAAATTATAGTTAAAAAAATTTTTTTTCTATTCATCCATTAGGCTATCGAAATGCAATTTTAGATATTGTTGTCCAAAATTAAGGTATAAACGTCACGATTGGTAGGCGGGTTGACATGTTAAAAGTTACCTAAGAAGCTCCTATCAATCCCCTGGTTATCCCTTCATCAGTATTTTTCAACTCCCAGGAAAAGACAGGGGGTGATGACATATGATATTAATCCATTATCAGAAAGAGAATATTATATCGTTATCCTATTTTTTTAAAAAACAGCAATATCTTCTTGTAGAGTTATTACACACAAAATTATTATTTAGTAAATTTCTATTATATTATTTCCCTTAGAGGCTAATTTTGTTTATAATCTTGTAGAAGATTTCTACCACAAGACAATTTTGTGTTTAAAAAAATAAAGATATAAAAATTAAAATCTATATAAATTTACAGTAAATTTATTGCTTTATTGTAAATACTATCAATACTACTGAATCTTACATTGCTCGTGGGTTTCTTAAAAGCTTTACATCAACTCGGGCCAACTTTATTTGATTGGTCAACAATTATACTCTCAAGGGAGATCGACGTCAAGCAGGCGGCCGATCATAAAACTATTGACTATTGATAAAACTTTTGCAATATTTGCGATGAAAGAATAGAAGACATTTAGCATTATCATCATCTGAGCCCACACAAGCCCCTATGTAGAGCTCTGACTTCCTTTACAATTGGAGGGAAAATGACCTACTATACAGTGCAGTCAGATTATTTTATGTAGAGTTTTTATTCTCTAGCATAGATGCTATCTGCATATTTTATCATTTTTACAACATCCACGGGCAAAAAAGGGGGTGGTAAATTGTCTTTTTACGCCATCACCACACAGAACATTGCATAATGTATCCTGCTAATATTATGAACGCGAAAGTTTATATATATGTGAGGATGTTTGTTGCGCTTTCACGCAAAAACTACTAAATAGATTTTGATGAAATTTGGCAATAATACAGCTTACATTTTAGAATAACACATAGGCTATAATTTAGCCCGATATTCCCACGGGAAGAGGAACTATGCGGGTAAAACCGCAGGGCGCTGCTAGTTGACTATAAATAATCGGGATAATAGCAGAATGACGATGATCATTGCCTTATAAAGTAAAAAAAAAACATTATAAATAAAGTTGGAATGTTTAAAAATCTTTCTTATTAAATCCGACTCCCTGTGTTACGACTTTTAATTTATACTAATGAAAAAAAATAAATATACCTAATCTGTGATGGGTTCATAATAACACCTCCTCAGTCTCAATATCCTCGACCATTCTTGTCCAGGCTTAATAAGGATTAAGATAGTGCCTTTTTCAATGTAAAAAGCTTTTGATGTATCTCCCCATGTATTTTGTTAATTTTATTTTAATACCGACATTATAAAGGCCATTGTCGATGACATTTTAAAAAATTGATTCATTAATAAAGTATTTTAAACTTGTTCCATTTTTGCTTAATATAAATACTTAATTGGCTTTTTAATGTTGGCGGTTTCTTATTGTAATTTTTGTAGTTTACTTCTTTAGGGAAAAATGAGAGTAAATTTTTACTTAGCGCGCACACCGTCCCAAATGTCGATTAGATAATGCGTTATATTAAAACTTTAAATGTATTAAATACCTTTTATTCTATTATTAATATCGTTTTTCTACAAACGTATGATAACGCGAAGGATAACATTATTTAAGATTTTTATTAGTTATGCTAAAGAAGTATAATTTTTATGTGCGATAATATCTACGCAAGTGAAGGAAAAATCATTTGACCAGCGTGGTATAATAGGAGGTCAATTTGCCTCCCATATTGGAGGAGGCCGAGCCCATCAGTGGAGCTTATGTGGGATAAAATGATGATATTTTCGTGAGAATAGAATTGAAGGAGTTTTTTTTTTTTGCAGACTCGCTCCGTATTAAGTAGATTTAAAATGTACGTAGCGGAATTTGTTTGTGGTTCACCTATGCTTAACTCTTGTAGGATATATGAAAAAGAAAGTATTTCAAACTCATTTATTTATATAATGATTATTATTAATGTTTACGCGAGTATCTATACCAATAAATAAAATTGGAGTGTCTGTTTGTAATGTCAAAATAATAGACTTTTTTCATGCTCACACGGTTATTTGCAAGACACCTATGCCTAAAATAGCAATTAAAAAATTTTTGTCTGTCTGTCTGTCTGTTTGTTCCGGGTAATCTTCAAAACGGCTGGACCGATTTCAAAAATTCTTTCACCAATGGAAAGCTATAATATCAGGGCGTAAACTAGGCTATATTTTATCCCGGTATTCCCACGGGAACGGGAACTACGCGGGTAAAACCACTATAACCTATAACCGAAGCGAAGCGAGGGCGGATTGCTAGTTTGAAATAAAACTGTATTTACTGTTTTTATCGCGTTTTATTTTTCGACATTACGAACACTATATTCTTTGTCATGGGTGGATTTGCTTTTTAACATTTTTTGTTTAACATAAAATTAGTTTTAATTTAATTTTTTTATTATTTATAAATTAAGTTCTGTACTCTTATGGCACAATGTAATGTGTTTAAACACACAATTGTCTCGCTTTCGCTGAAATTTAGGCATGGGTATAAAATCTATGCCAGGGAAGGAAAAACATACCAGCCGTATGATCAGCGTGGTATAAGTAGGTCAATTTTACTGTAATTCAGCGGAAGACTCGAGCCCAGCAGTGGGACGTATATAAGCTGAAAAAGAAAATGAAATTAGGTGAAATACGCCGTAATAAGCAGTTTATTAGGTATGCACTGCATTTGTGTGTTCCTGCTACCGAATAAAGCACCTAGAGATGCTGTCAGTTGTAGCGTTAGAATAGAAATAAATTACAATCACAGTGCAAGCCGCCTGTTGTATGTACACAATGTACAGCCAGCATGGCAGCACAGCGATTTGTTACATTGATTCTACACTGACATGTACAGATAGACAATCAAATTTAATCATAGATTAATTAAAATTAATTATCAATTTAAATTTCGAATATTCAATTTAATAAAAAAGTTATGTTGTTCTCTTTTCAAAATATATCCGTTATGTTTGGTTCAAATTTAGAACTACTTTCTATGCGTCATAGATGACATTTTGATTCTTCTTCTTGTTTAATGGCAATAAGCTACAATAATATGAGCTATTGGTGCTAGTGTCGAGTTTAAATATTAATTATTCACTTTTCTAATCTCCGTATTTTAGTCGGTCATTAGCAATAATTTGGTGCTGACAGCCAAATCATGCTTCCTCTGGAAATTTTGGCAGAATGTGAAAATGCCCGCAATTCGCTATTATATCATATTAACTATATTTCAGCATTATATCTGCATTATATTACAAAAAATATTAGTGTAATTATTCAATATAACAAAAAATATAATTCAACATAATAAAAAATATAATTTTATTCGTCTTTCATATTTTATACCAGCAACCCGCCCTCGCTTCGCTTCAGTTATAGGTTATAGTCGTTTTACCCGCGTAGTGCCCGTTCCCGTGGGAATACCGGGATAAAATATAGCCTAGTTTACGCCCTGATATTATAGCTTTCCATGGGTGAAAGAATTTTTGAAATCGGTCTAGCCGTTTTGAAGATTACCCGGAACAAACAGACAGACAGACAGACAAAAAATTTTTAATTGCTATTTTAGGCATAGGTTTCGTGCAAATAACCGTGTGAGCATGAAATAAGCCTATTATTTTGACATTACAAACAGACACTCCAATTTTATTTATTGGTATAGATAAAAAAAAAGGAAAATTGATATTAATACTTTATTTCTAGTCTGAATCATTTCTATTTCTGTTGAAAAATATTATACTTTTTAATAATCACAATGTCCTATTGATAAAGAACTGTACAGAATGGTAGGTGTTATCTTTGCAATTCCAGGCGCACAGCTAGGCCGTTGCTTACCGTGGAGGAAATACTTTACTTATAGATTAAGAGTAGGTGTTTAGAAAAAGTTGAATATATTGCCGTTAGTCCATATCGTAACCTGTGGAGGCAGAGTGAGAATGTTTTCCTTGTGGTAACAATGTAAGAATACAATTCACCACTCCCTATCTTGTCCGTAGATTTCGTAAAAGACGATTAAGGGATATAACATCTATGCAAGAGAGGGAAAACTCGAAACAAAACCCTATACCAACCCGTCTGACCAGCAGCATAGTATAGTAAGGTCAATTGGTGGAGGAGGCTCGAGCCCACCAGTGGGACGTGTATGAGCTGAAATAATGATGATATCATAACCTGATTAACCTGGTCAATCCTTGCCCGTGAATGTCGCAAAAGACGACTATTTAATAATCTAATATACTTTTTTATAATCACAATGTCCTATTAGTAAAGAGCGGTACAGAACGGTAGGTGATACCTATTGCTAGAGCAAAGTGTGCCTATAGGTATTTAAATTCATTATCTAATATGTTATAGCTATGAAATATTTAACATGTTTCCAGATATGAACTTTTATAGATAATAATCCTAAGTATTCTATAAGCTATGTTTGTTCTGTTTAGGCTACTAAAAATCCACAAAATATCTATTCAATATAGGTTTGGGGTGTCATCATCATCTCAGCCCATTGTTGGACTTGGGCCTCCGACTTTGTGAGAGGAAATTTGACCTTACTGTACTACACTTGTCAGACGTGTTGGTACAACCTTTTATTTCAAGTTTCCTTCTTTTGCGTTGATGTTATCTGCATATTACGTCTCTTAGTCGTCTTTGACGACACCTACGTGCAAGATTATGGGGGGTGGTAAATTTTATTTATACTCTATTACCACACGAAAAATTAATCTAGTCACTTTACAAAAATAAAATATAAAAAAAATAATTATGTTATGATTGTTTTTCTATCTGTACCACTTGATTCAACAACCGCACAACAGTAGAATAGTGTGTACCGTCGGCACGATAAATCAATCTTAACTATTGTATGTACAGAACAACACATCTTCACCTTATACTCGCTGTTAGAAAATTAAAAAAAAAAAGAAATGCCTAGAAAGTGTAGTAATGATGGTTCCCTTTCAATGTTTTGTTAAGCAATTTTTATATTTATACTCTTGATGAGTGAAGGAAGAAGGGTGTTGGATTACGATGTTATTATTTATGAATTATGAAAGTGATACCTGTATTGTATTTGGTAGCATCAAATACATGTCCGTGTGGTGACGGAGTAAGAATACAATTCACCACTCCCTATCTTGCCCGTGGATGTCGTAAAACACGATTATGGGATATAATATGCACATAATATCTGTGCAAGAGAAAGAAAACTCGAAATGAAACCCAACACCAACATGTCTGACCAGCATGCTATAGTAGGTCAAATACCCTCCCATTGTGGAGGAGGCCCGAGTTCAACAGCGGGACGTGTGAAATGAAATACAGGTTAGGCTTGTATTATGTGTGGTGACGGAGTAAGAATACAATTTATCACCCGTTTATCTTACCCGTGAGTATCGTCGGGTGATTGGACCGGGAAGTTTAGTCCGTCACCCGCAGAGAGTCTGACCGTGCGATGGGGAGCCACGTCTCGGGACAAGGACGTCGAGAGGAGAGGGAACTCCCTCAGGGTGTCCGTCGACTACTGAAGACAAGGAACTCAATTCCGGTGGTCGGCTTAACGACGAAGGCGATTTGCTATGGGTAGTTACGAGACCAGGCGCCGCCCCTCTGTCGCCCTAGATGGAGCCGAGCGGCAGGTGCGCTGATCGTAGCCCGCATAAATTTTTACAGGATTAATCTATACCAATAAATAAAATTGAAGTGTCTGTTTGTAATGTCAAAATAATAGGCTTTTTTCATGCTCATACGGTTATTTGCACGACACCTATGCCTAAAATAGCAATTAAAAAATTTTTGTCTGTCTGTCTGTCTGTTTGTTCCGGGTAATCTTCAAAACGGCCGGACCGATTTCAAAAATTCTTTCACCAATGGAAAGCTATAATATCAGGGCGTAAACTAGGCTATATTTTATCCCGGTATTCCCACGGGAACGGGAACTACGCGGGTAAAACGACTATAACCTATAACCGAAGCGAAGCGAGGGCGCGTTGCTAGTTACTTATATATATTAATAATATCATCATCTCAATCCACACCCGTCCCACTGTTGAGCTTGGACCACCTCAATGGGCGGAAAATTGATCTTACTATACCATGCTGGTTAGATAGGTTGTTATAGGATTTTATTTCGAGATTTCCTTCTTTTTCACAGATCTCATATGCGTAATATATCCCTTAGTCGTCTTTTATGACACCCACGGGTATGAAAGGGGATGGTCCATTGTATTCCTACTCCGTTTCCACACGGAAAATTACATATTTAATGAACTTTGAATAGACATTCCGCCTAGTAATGGAGTAAGATTCACCACCCCCATTTCTTGCCCGTAGGTGTCGTAAAAGACGACTAAAGAATTATTGCAGATGACATCTATGCAAGAGAAAGAAAACTCGAAATATAATCCTATACCAAAATCTCTGACCAGCGTGATATACTAGGACAATTTCCCTTCCATTGTGGAGGAGATTTGAGCCTAGATATGGGAAGTATATGAGCGATGATGATGATGACGGTTCAATAGACATATATAGAAATAATAAAATAAATCCGTGTGGAGACTGAGTAAGAATACAATTCAACACTCCCTACCTTACCCGTGGACGTCGTAAGAGACGACTAAGGGATATAATATGCACATAACATCTGTGCAAGAGAAGGAAAACTCGAAATGAAACCCTATACCAACATATCTGACCAGCATGGTATAGTAGGTCAAATACCCTCCCATTATGGAGGAGGCCCGAGCCCAACAATGGCTCGTATGTGGGCTGCGATGATGACGATGATATAGAAATAGCTAATATCGACCAAGATTATCCAAACTTCACTGAAGATACAAAAAATAGCTTAGAAAAATAAAGTCTCTCTCATTAAAAATTTATATAAGAGAATTAAAAGCTTCATTTACAAACACAAATTTCATTACATATGACTGTAAAAAAAAAAACAAATAAAAAATAACAGAACGATGCTTCAAATGTCAAAGGGCGCATTAAGCATCGCATTCGTTTACTCCAAAACCACTGTTAATTATGTATACAAAGTTTTATTTAAAAAAAAAAACGTAGTGAATAGGAAGAGGTTTTGACTTTGCAACTTAAAGCAAGTGCTCTCAACGTGTTCGTATATGTTTTGTATATAATATTTTATGACAGGCACGTGCGTTAACAAGAGTCTGCTTTGATCATGTCACTACAATTTTTTATATATTATATCAATGTAATTCAAGATAAAAACTTTAATTATGGTTTGAATAGCAGTAAAATACGTTTAATGTTGTAAAAATGTGCAAAACATCGATTTTAAAATAGAATTAAACCGTTTTCTATACTAATAAAGAGGAAAGATTTGTTTGTTTATTTGTATTAAATAAGCTCCGAAACTAATGGACCGATTTTAAAAATTCTTTCACCAATGGAAAGCTATAATATCAGGAAGTAACATAGGCTATACCTACTTTATACCGGTATTCCCACGGGAACGGGAACTACGCGAGTAAGACGACTGAAATATTTTATAAGACTATGAATGACTTCCATATTTGGAATGCAATTTTTTTTTTATTTTGAAACAATAAGTTTATTTAAGTCTCCTGCTATACGGGGATTGGTTTCTTAGCAGTCTTTAAATCTATTCCATGTTAATAGTTTCTTCGTGTCGTGGCAGAGTAAGAATACAATTTACCACTCCCTATCTTGTCCATGGATGTCGTAAAAGACGACTAAGGAATAAAATACGCATATAGCATCTATGCAAGAGATGGAAAACTTTAAATAAAACCCTATACCAACCTGTCTGATCAGCAATTCAAGGTCGATTTCCCTCCTATTGTGGAGGAGCCACGAGCCTAACTGTGGGCTGTATATGAGCTGAGATGATGATGATGAAAAGATCAGTACGTTTTAATATGTTTATTAATTTTCGTAACAAAAGATTGCCGTAACTTTATTTGTAATTTATTAGTAAGCATACTGTCCACAGTTATCTATCTACAACCGCGGACTGGTCCGTCCAGGACAGTACCACACTCTCGCAGAAAATCGACGAGCAATTTGTTACTGCATTACTGCTGCAATCTTCGTTCGATGAGCGAGAGAGCCGTAAACACAACTTCTGAGGATGTTTTCTTGTGGGCTTTGTTGATACCTTTGGTATCAATGAACCTTGTCGCATGCATTCACACTTCCTTCATTATCTTCACGCTAGGTGGTGGCCTTGCAAATGTCCATGAGTTGATCACTTATCCATCAGGTGTACTGTTTGTTTGCGACCAACAGCAATAAAAATATATATACCTCTTAGAATAATAACGTATAGAAGGTAAGTCCGCGTACAAAAAATGAAGCATTTAAATTGGAGTCTAATGGAGCTTACGCCGGACGGTTTCGTAGTGTACAAGGTCATTGTACTGCTCGTACATACGTAACTCTTAAAAAATAAATAGGTGATTATGATGATTTGTAACGTTATAGAAATACATAATAACTTTTGTACATGGCGTAACAATTAATTTTAGAACATTTACGTACTTTTACTATTTTCATTTACAATTTTACTTCACTTTTATAATTGTGGTTTGTTGCATGTCTGACCCACAACGAACGAATATTTTGTTATATTGTGTAATTTTTTTTTATATATCTCATGTAAGTGAACTTTAATTATGTTCTTATGAGAATAAAGTTTCTTTAAACCCATTTGTGCTTTCAAATGGTGTTACAACACATTTGAAAAACATAAAAGGTGCTTAACATTACTTTTAAAAGTATTTCGACGATTTATGTTAATAAAAACAAAATTCGATTTCATAATTTGTATAGTGGTGTGCGTGTGTACGTGTGTAATCGCCTGCGCGCATGTAGTATTTTTGGCTTCATGTTTTTGAACGCTCGAAGTACCGATACTATTCTTCTATACGTTATTATTCTAAGATGTACCTATATAATTCAGTAGAATTTTTGTAATTGTATTGTTATTCGGTAAATAAAAGAAACTAATGACATTGGTATCTGTATTCAAGAGAGAGGGCATTATCGACACCTCTGTTGAAGTAATGACGTTGAACCAAAGCGAACTAATGAGCTGTGTAGATACAGACATACGATCCTTGGAGCTAGAGATACCTAGTGTTGTATATATTTTATCGATAATTTGTAAATGTGTTTGAGATACATAGAGATTTACAATAGTGATGTACTTATTTAAATTTTTCAAGTTCGAATTGAGTATATAAATCCGTTAGGTGATGGAGTAAGAATACAATTCACCAACGTCTTTCTTCTTCGCGGATGTCGAATATAATTACTAAATATTTAGATGTATAGGGTTTCATTTAGAGATTTTATAGACAAGAGAAGGACTAGTAGTGAAACTCTATACCACACGTCTAACCAGCGTGGTACAGTAGGTCAATTTCCCTCCTATTAAGAAAGGCGTATGGGACGTATATGGATTGACATGATGAAGGTGATATATTTTAATTTAAAAAATAAATAAACTACACAAAAAAGATAAATAATAAATACTAATAATTAAATGCCATTTTATGGCAAAAATTACTCACATCATTTTGGAAAGAAACAAATCTACTCGAATTTCCATTATACACGTACGAAAAAGTTGTGACAATAGTTTTAATGACCATGACCTTTATGATATAAACCCTTCTTGGGACTTGTTGACTAGAGGGCATCATATGTAGTTGGCTGAGATCTATATAAAATTCTGAGTCATCTTTTACGACACCCACGAGCTATATAAAAGAGTTAGCAGTATTTATAGCCACTACCACAGATTAAATACACTACCAGCATTATACAAAAATTAGCTGACCCAACAGACGTTGATCGGTTCAAATAAAATAAAAGGAATTCTCTCTTGAAATCGATAGCAGCGGCACCTACCGGGTCCAATTGTGAATCGAAACTATTCTTAAATCTCCTTGAATACACACAAAAAAATTATCAACATCGGTCCAGCCGTTTAGGAGGAGTTCAGTGACACACACGTACACAAGAAATATATATATATATAAAGATTACGTATAAAAATATAGTCAATTATTCATTCATTCACAATAGGAGGGAAATTGACTTACTATACCACTCTGGTCAGCTGAGTTGGTATACTTCCTTTGCGTAAATGTTATAAACATATTGCAGAGTAGTATCTATGCAAGAGAAGGAAAAGTCGAAAAAACCCTATACCAACACGCCGACCAGCGTGGTATAATAGATCGCTTTCCCTCCCTATTGTGGAGGAGGCTTGAGCCCAACAACGGGAAGTATGGGCTGAGATGATGATGAAGGTGATGATTGTATCCCTTACTTAGTCGTTTTTTACGACATCCACGGGCAAAATAGGGAGCACAACCACGTAAATTGTATTTTTACTCCGTTAACACACGGAAAATAAAGATGTTGCCGTCACCTTAAGGAGAATATAATAATTAATATAAATAACTTTTTCTATTGATGACCATTTTGAATGAAACATTTATGATAATTTTCTATTAGATTGTGAATAGAAATGTTATCGACATCTCAACATTAACACAGCGAGCCGAGTTAGAATTTAAAATCGTTGCCGACGACTTTATTCCCGTTTAAAGTGCTTTGCATGCAGCCTCCGTGGCAGCCTTTGACGCACTCAGACAAGCCACTTACAGCGAAAACTGTTTTTTTTTAACATTCACAACGTTTAGCTACCATTTCTTTTACTCTTCGGATATATTTTTAAAACGTCTGTAAAGTTGCAAATGAGATTCCATACAGCCAGTATTTTAAGTAACTTTAACATAGACAACGATCGCTTCTATGTATTTATGCACACAATCACGAAAATTACAATTTAATATTTTGTTTTAAAAGCATCACTAAGTTTTAAATTTATACTATATATTTTATTATTTGTATTGTCGGGTCATATATTAGGGGATATTGAACTTACTATACCATGCTGATCAGACTGGTTGGTATAGAGTTTTGTTTAGACTTTGCCTTCTCTTGCATAGATGTCATATGCGTAATTTGCCCTTAGTCGTCTCTTACGACACGACGAAGACACGACATACGAAATTTTAATTTCTGAACATTTTTCAGCAGCTGTTCAAGGTCACGGGAGGACAATCCTCCTGAACATGAACACTAAAAGCGTGACTAAACTTAAATACGTCTCTCATATGGCACCAACTACAATCGCTAAATCACCTGTCAAATATGGCGATTAGGGACTACCCCTATTATGAGGAGGCATACCTAATTGTGGACCTTAATAGGATGGTGATAATAAATTTAATATATTTTAGTCCTTAGTTAAAGAACTTCTCTTTTTCCGTGTAGGAAAGGAGTAAGAATACAATTCACCTTTCGTGCCCTTGGCTATCATGAAGGACGACTAAGGGATAAGCAAATAACATCTATGCAAGGAACGAAAATTTGAAGTAAAAAGTGGTTAGGTTAATGTCCTTCCTATTGTGGAGGAGGAGGTTCAAGCCCAGCAGTATGTAACCCAGCCCAGTACGTATGTGAGCTTTGGCGAAAAACTTATAACTAAATTATGGATGACAATATAAATCAAATATTTTCAAAAGAATTTGAAAAGTTTATTTTCGACTGAATTAAAAATTACATATGATAAAAATCCTTCACGTGGTGACGGAATAAGACTACAATTCACTACTCTCTATTAAAATCGGTGGCAAACAAGCAAACAGTACGCCTGATGGTAAGTGTTGCTGCCGCTCATCGACCTTTGCTAGGCCGCTGCTTACCGTGAAGAAAGTGTGAATGCGTGCAATGAGGTTCAGTGACACTAAAGGCATCACCCAAATCCACCACACGCAAACACCCTCAGAAAGCTAAGCTTTCGGCTCCTATCTCCGGCCTATGGATATCGTAAAAGACGACTAAGTGAAAGTTGAATTAAACTATACCAACTTGTCTGACCAGCATGGTCTAGTAAGTTCAATTTCCCTCCTATTGTGGAGGAGGCTCGAGCCCGGCAGTGAGACGTATATGTTCTATGATAATGATGGTAGAGATCTTTATTTTTTCAAATCTTTATTTAACATTTTGGCGGGAATAAATAAATATCATGTCACAATAAGACTGCGACCGTGTATTCAACATTTTACATTTATTACATGTTTTCTTTTAAGCTAGTGTAATTTTCCTACAAATATATATCTAATTACATTAATTAGAAACAGTTTATTCAAGCAATCGTTCCTGTGTACAGCTGCAGTGTGGGCTTAGATAAAGATACATACACAAAGGCACCGCCGATCGGCCGACAGATAACGGGTTTGATTGGCCGACATAACGTACTTCACTCATATGTGAACTAAGATATATCACCGTTGCTTTAAGAAAAAAACAAGTATGGCGTAGTTTTTTTTATTTTCATAATGACAACACTATGCACTAAGAAATAAATTAAATTGGAGTATTGGCGGGAATGTAAAAATGTCATGCTTGTCTCTGAAATTTAATTCAATAGTTTAACTTTTTATAATCCTATACGTCCGATCTTGCCCGTGGATGTCGTAAACACGACTATGGGATATGCACATAACATCTGTGCAAGACAAGGAAAACTCGAAATAAAACTGTCTGAACTGAACTGAAAAATGTCTGACCAGTATGGTATAGTAGGTCAAATTCCCTCCCAGTGCGGAAGAGGCCTGAGCCCAGCAGTGGGACGTATGTGGGCTGCGATGATGATGATGATGAATGTTATATTGAATAATTTTACTGGTATTGTATGTAATATAATACAGAGATGATTCTGAAGTATATAACTTGTTTACGAGTATTTTCATGTTTTACCAAAATACCCAGATGAAACTTAATTTGTCTATCAGCGCCCAATTAATTATATTGACTTGACTTTCTGCCGGACAGTAAATATGAATACACTAATGATTATATGAATAAGTGTAGTTCTATAAGCTACTAATACAATTATTTTATAGGACTTCTGAGTTTGTAATTTGATTTATACTTATGGCTCCATTGCTAAAGTTTCAATAAAAAAATATTGAGTATTGGCGGGAAGGAGTGACATGTGGCGTTTTATATTCGGTGTTTTAATGTTCCATGCTTAGAATAATAACGTATAGAAGGATAGTGTCCATACGTACCTAAGCCATCAAAAATATGAAGCAAACAATACTATTTGCGTGCAAACGATTATGCACGTACACACGCACACAACTATACAAATTACGAAATCAAATTATGTTTTTATTCAAATAAATCGTCAGAATACTAATTAAAAGTAATGTTAAAAACCTTTTTTTATTTTTCAAATGTGTTGTGACACCATTTGAATGCACAAACCGTCATAATTACCTATTTGTTTTTTAAGAGTTGCGTACGTACGTGCAGTACAGTGACCTTGTAATTACGGAACGGTGCCGGCGTAAGCTCTATTAAGCTCCAATTTAAATGCTTCACTTTTTGTGCGCGAACTTACCTTCTATACCTTATTATTCTAAGGTATGAAACCTTATTTGTATTGGTGGTATTGTCTTAATTTATATTACAAACGCGAATGAAATCTCAAATGACGTAATGATTAAGTTACCGTGACAGTGTCATGGGTTCGATTCCTTCGTAATATATGAGTGATTCACAGTTATTGTTTTGAGTCTCGGCGTAACTTGTCTCCCTTAAGTATATTTATTATATCTTTCGCTATACAAAGATCATTTTTTTAGAGCAGGGTTGTATCCTAAAAAAAATTAATGCGAGTTTTTGGTTTATTAACTTAACTATTCAACGTCTTAACTAAACATGTTGTTAGATACAGAAAAGTCTATAAAGCACTCTCCGGCCAGAAAACATTTTAAGTCTTAACTCTTCTCAAGGTATAGACAGTCAAAATTAATTTCATGACCAAACTCAGTTCGCGTAAGGCCCACTACTGGGCTTAAGCCTCCTTCACAACGAGGGGGAAATTCACCTACCACTCTTGTCAGACGAATCAAATCAAATCATTTATTCTGCATAAGCCCCATATTGTCAAGTTTAAACATTGTTTAAATACAATACAATAATGTACCACCGGATCGGAATGCAGCCACAAGCTGAGAAGATCCGGCAAGAAACTCAGCAGGCTGTCACTTTTTTTTTAGTCTTTTAAATATATATAATTTTATATTTCGTACCTACAACATATAGTATTAGCTCCAGTGTGATGCCCTTCGAAATTGAATACATGTTTTTTTTTTGGGACTAATTCCACCACACATTTCCACCATTGTAACTCCTGTAAGCCAGGATCCACAATGGTCTCCATAAATGACACCGAGGTTTGACCCATAGGCAGTCCCGGGATATGATTTTAATTGTCTTGGGACCCGCAACAAATTTAATTAGAAAAGATTAAAGAGGAGGAGTTGAAATGAGAGATTCCACTTCCCTCCTAGGCAAAGCGGGAGACAGGAAAACAAAATGACTAGTCAGCCAATAAGTAAAAAGGTGTACAGCTACGATAGCGCAGCAGTACGGCACCACGGATACGGAAGAGCTTAACGGGGCCTATATGTGAGCGTTAAGATTGATTGCTACAGTAGGTATGGCAGAAACGCATGAACGCACGGAAATATTCTCGAGTTGCTACAAGGTCCGTATAGTATACTACCCCACAGGTGACTTGCAAACTGTTTAACATAAGGTTACGCTCGTTTCGCCAGAGATCGCACTCCCAGAGAATGTGATGTGCTGATTGTTCATACTCGTGGTCAGATGTGGAACATTGACATAATGGTGATGGTACGAGTTTAAAAGAAAATAATTTACTTTAAAAGTTGCCATGGCCAGTTAAAAATTGGGCCACAAAGTGGTCAACCTCCAGCCACACCTTCTCCAGGCGCCCCCGGATGCATGGAAAAAATAGATAAAGATGACGACCTTTCGATGATGAATCCCATCTTTCTTGCCATTCAGTTAAAAGTTCCTCATAGACAATGGATTGTGGTGCAAACAATCTAGCAATTTTATTTCGGTCGCGCGGTAGAAGGAAATCTGTATTCATAGTTTCCTTTGTGGTGTAATACGTTGACGCTCGTCTCTGAATCTCCAAATCAACCGGAAGTACACCCGCGAGTACTGGTAAGGCCTCGGTACTAACCGTTCTATATTCTATTGAATACATGTATAAATTTTCAAATATTAGCACAAAACAAAAAAAAATAAAGCAAAGAGAAAAAAATATGGCTGGACCAGATCCCACAAACAGCACCCGATGACAAGTTAACTACTAGAGCAGCCATCACTCTCCTCAACCAAATTAGAGGGAAGGGAGCGACCCGCCCCACGTTCTGGCATATAGTTTTATGTCAAGTTTGTTTTCTCTTGCATCGTCCATCACTGAACCAAAAAGAAGTTTGTATTTCTACGTATAAATGTATAAGTAGAAAGTTTAGCAATTAGATATTTTAATTACGTAACCAATTTGAAACTGCAAAGATGGCGTTGCATATTCGGTTAATGATAATATAATGATGTACAAATGATATGCGTAATGATTAAACGGCCTTTGCAAGTGTATGTGGATTCGATACCCATTCGAGACAATTCTTAAATTATCATTATCACGATTTCATATACAACCACTACTGGGTTTGAGCCTTCTTTACTAATAGGTAGGGAAATTGACTTATCTAATATTCCACCCCAGTTAGACGCTTTGATATAGGGTTTTATTTTAAGTTTTCCTTGTCTTGAATTGATGTTATTTGTATATCGTATTCCTTCTCTCCATCTCTCCGTGTCGTGACGGTGTGAAAATACAGTTCTCAGAAGTGTATTTTACGACAGCCAAGTATAAACGTAGTTTTCGTAAAAGACGATTAGAAAATATAATATGCAGATTTTATATATCCAAGAGACGGAAAACTCGACATAAAACCCTATAGGTACCAACACCCCTGACCAGTGCGGTATAGTAATTGTCCTATAATTGAGGTGGAAGTCCGTGCTCAACAGTGGGACTTATATGAGCTAAGATTATGATGATGAGATGACTCATCTTTTATGGATTTTGATATCGCTGGTCAGATATTTGGGGGTCAATTTCCCTTCCATTGTGGAAGAGGCCTGAGGCCAGGAGAGAGAATAAATGTACTGAGATAAAATACTGAGCATAGCCTTCCGAATACCACGCTGAGCGACTTCGAGCCTTCTTATAAAGTTTATATTTACGAAACCACGTTTCAGTGCATAAGTCTTCGCTGGTGTTTTACACTGGTCATAAATAAACTTTAGAATTTTCATTGCGGAATATAAGATGAGAAGAACCTTATAAGTTTCCCAAATAATGTCCAAGTAAGTTGACTTCGTCAGTTGACCTCTTTCTCGAAATTGGATCTACTTAATTGGACTGTTTGTCCAAGGTAAACATAATGATTGACAATTTCGAGAATGGCGTTCCCAACTAGGACCAGTACAAGAATGATTTGGGCTTTGAGCAATGGCTTTTGTTTTCATCATCATCTTAGCCCATATACACCCGTTGGGCTCGGGCCTTCTCCATTTTGGAAGAGAATTTGCTCTACTATACCACGCTGGTCAGATGTGTGTTTTTGGGCGGGTTTGGACGTACTCCGTCCTTTTCATTCGGGCTGACGAAAGGACAGCGGCTGGCCTCATAATCGGATTCCCTCCCCTTCACCGTTGATCTGACCACTGGTACCGACTCCTTCACATCCATGGAGACGTTAAGGCATAGAGTCATATTTCAAGATTTCCTTCTGCATTGATGTTATCTGTAAATTATACCCCTTAGACGTCTTTTAGAACACCCATGAAGAGAGCAAGTCATGAATTCTTACCACGTCACCGCAAAGAAAAACTTTCGTTCTATCTTCATTTTTAAACCCATTGGTTATGAACGATAACATAAAAGGTTATATTTCATTTCCGTGGAGTTCTTATTACTATTAATGTCCCAACACACGTGCCTATACAGATCTGGTGGCACTTCAAACCCTCACTACCAGGTTCAAAGCAAGTGTTCAATTTAGTCGACCCCCTTTAGTCCATTGTACATTCAAATCGCAAAGGGAAAAAAATATATATCAAAGAGGAAACCCATTCGATCGAGAACTTGAAAAGATCAAATGTATGTCTCGATATTTGGATATTTTATACAAATACATAATTCTAATAGTAGATTTACTTATAATGCTCAAGTTATTCTCTTAAGATGTTTTTTATGTTTATTTATTTATACTATTTTATGTAGTGACTATTCCGTGTGATGACGGAGTAAGAATACAATTCATCACTCCCTATCTTGCCCGTGGATATCGTATAAGACGACTAAGGGATATAATATGCACATAAGATCTGTGCAAGAGAAGGAAAACTAGAAATGAAACCCTATACCAACATGTCTGACCAGCATGGTATAGTAGGTCAATTTCCCTCCCATTGTGGAGGAGGCCGGAGCCCAACAGTGGGACGTATGTGGGCTGCGATGATGATGATGATGTAGTGACTGAGTAAGAATAGTGGTAGGAGTACACTACAGGAGTACACACCCCTATACCAACCTGTCTGACCAGCACGGTATAGTAAGTTCAATTCCCCTTCTGCTATGGAGGAGGTCCGAACCCAACAGTGGGACGTATTTGGGCTGCGATGATGAGGAGTACACTGTTGATAGTTGTCTGTCTACAGTCGTGGGCCGGTCCGTCTTGGGTAGTGCCTGCTTTTTTTTTTTCTTTTTTTTTTTATTTGCTGATGGTGACAAACGAGCCGCACATAGACCTTTGCAATACCAGGGCCACAGCCAGGCCGTTGCCTACCGTGAAGTAAATGCTCTTCTTAAACCTTGTTTAAAGAAGGACATGTCATAGCGCTCAGGCAACACAGCACTACTTGCTTGTACTTGCTTGAAATGTCACTTGATTAAAAAATAGCTTTTAGTTATATAAGCTTCTAGTAACCCGCCCTCGCTTCGCTCCAGTTTCAGTCGCCGTACCCGTGGAGTTCCCGTTCCCGTGGGGGAATATCAGGATAAAATATGTTACTCGCTGATATTATAGCTTTCCATTGGTGAAAGAATTTTTGAAATCGGCTCGGTGGTTTAAGCGTGAAAGAGTAACAAACAACGAAAAAAACTTACTTTCGCATTTATAATATTAGTAAGGATTTATAAGCGGGTAAATCCATTGTCATAGTAAATTTTTAGAGAAAAAGTTAAGTTCATTTCATTCAAGTTAATTTTAAGAGAAAATTAAAAGGAATGAATATTTATGACGGGGATGAATGTTAAAATTACAATTTTCTTTTTTATTAATTACACTAATAATTTACTATCGAATCGGAATGTGGCTGCAGACTTATATTGGTACTTAATATAGTGGTAGGACCAAGCTAATGACCGGGTTGAGAGCCATCCGCGCTCACCCATTGACCGCGTTAAGCTGTCAAGGTCATATGCGACCAACAGCTACACACACACAGAAAAAAAAAACACGCTAATGACAGTCTTCTATCTACAGCCGCGGGCTGGCCCGTCCGAGATCCTACCACATTTAGCAGAATATCAACGTCCGAGTAATGGCAATTTGTTTCTGCGCTTCGTTCAGTGAGCGAGAAAGCCGAAAGCTCAACTATCTGAGGATGTTTGCGTGTGATGGGTTTTAGCGATGTTTTTACTTTTATCCGTCATCTGAGGGGATAATGTCGTAATCGCCATGCTTGACAAGCGGATTGGCGATCGCAGTAAGATGGTATACATTTCCCAGGAGAGAGCTGCTGCCCACTCTCCTGGTGAACCCTTAGCCGATTTTTACAACTGCCACAGGCAATCAAGGGGTGGTGACAATTGTATTCTTATCCCATCGCCACACGGGTCACATGGATGTTTTATGTATAATATTTTGTCCCTTAGTCGGCTTTTACGACACCCACGGGCAAGATAGGTGAATTATATTTTTTTTATTGCACACGGTGGCAAACGAGCAAACAGTAAACCTGATGGTAAGTGTTGCTGCCGCTCATGGACCTTTGCAAGGCCGCTGCCTATCGTGAAGAAGGTGAAGGAAGTGTGCGTGCAATGAGGTCGGTGCTACCTATTAACGGTAATCACCCACAAAACCCACCACACGCAAACACTCTCGGATAGTGTTGCCCAAATGCAAGACCAAGACGAGACTTGGACTAGTCTTGGTATTGGTCTTGCAACATCACACCTGGTCTCGTCTTGGTCTTGGTATTGCGTATTCAAGTCTTGGTTTTGGTATTGGTCTTGCAGCAAGAGTCTCGCAAAGTCTTGCAAGTCTTGCAGTTGGAATAACCAAACAGTCATTTATGAAAAATCGAACTAGATTAATCAAATATCATCCATCTATCCATCTGCTACCCTATAGTCCACCATTGAATATAACCCTTACCACTGGAAAAAATTACTCTCCTATTCCCCTAGTGTTACATTAGACAGCGGTACTACTCCTATGGCAAAGGAAGGAATTTCGACCCTGTTTTCTTAAGACGTCACCACACAGGGCAGTTGATACGATAAATTTTATGTCATTTTAAATATTTTATAATAAATGGATGTGTTTATACTTCCCTTCAAGTTAAGCAGTATGTATATATTGTATTTCCAGTTCAGTTACTGAGGAGACTCTGGATACTTGAAAAATCCTGTTGCTCTATTGCCTATCTAAAGTTGCCTATATAAATACTTTGGCCGCTGCAATCCATGTGGCGCTTACTATATTATTTCGCACCTTTAATCCAATACCGTCACTAAACGAAATTTTTCAAAAAACTGTTTTAATGCCATCTACTTGCTGAGCACTGAATTTAAACATTGCTTAAATTTGTATAGTTTAATTTCACTTAACTTTTATTTTTTTTTTTGAAAATGTGTACGTCACTAATATTTTAAATTATTTATATTCACTAATTAATATAATTAAAATGAAAAAAAAAAGTGTTTTAATAGGAATAGTTGTTACTAAAATAAAAATAAAAGACAATTATTCCTGAAACGCTAATATTTTCTTATTTATATTAGTTAATATTTGTCATAAATCTTTAAATAGCTCACCTGTAAAATTTACTTATTTAGGATAGTGACGGTATTGGAATAAAGGTGCGATTTATTGAAGAACATATAAAACTGATTTAAAAATTTCACGGTTTTAATACATGGTATTATAAAAAAACTATCACCCCGTCCCGGCTATGCACGGGTTCTTTGTGGAAAATAAAATATAACCTAAGTTACTCTGAGAAGATATGGCTAATAACAGTTGGTCGTATTTATCGTCACTGTTATAGATAATTTTAAATGATAGCTTGTAATAGCGACAACGAAATACTAATAGCAGCGACTGTTATATGATGATATATCTTATAAACTGCTATCTTATAAACAAAACTGGATACTATATCGCACCTAGTAGAAGCCTCATCATTCATCATTTCAGCTCACACACGTTTTACTGCAGGGCTCGAGCCTCCTCCACAATAGGAGGGAAATTGACCTACTATACCAAGCTAGTCAGACAACAACATGAGAAAGAGGGTAAGAAAGAGAGTGGTGAATTGTATTCGTACTCCGTCCCTACTCGGAAAATTATTATATTGCGATCTTGCGATCTTTATGTACGTACACCGATATAAGCATAATAGTTCTTTTTGCGACTCTGGGTGTTATTTATGTAGATTAATTGTAGGCATATTTCTATGTCCAACAGTGCACGTCGTTGGGCTAATGAATAAACGGATATATAATTATAATGGGCAAGATCACTTTCGTGTGAAACCTATCAAGACTAACTCACAGGGTGACGATTATGGTATTTTTATCCTTAAGCCTTTCCGAAGAGTAATTCTGAAAAGCAAAGACCAACATTGGGAATTGACTGGCCAATAAATGGATATGTCAAGACTGATTTGACTTGCCGCGTAGTGACGGAGTAACAATACAATTCATCACCCCCTATTTTACTCGACGGAGAGACGACTTATGTAGAAGACACGAGGCCAACAGTTAAACGTGTATAAGCTGAAATGGTGATTAGACTTAAATGCAAGACCGCGAGACTCTTGCAGACTCAGTCTTGGTCTTGCTCAAGTCTTGCAGGGCCAGTCTTGGTCTTGCAAAAATTAAGCGGTCTTGGTCTCAGTCCCGCATTTCTTGCAAGACCAAGACCGCAAGACCAAGACTTTTTTGGGCAACACTACTCTCGGAAAGTTACCTTCCGATTTTCTCACTCATCGAACGATGTGTAGGAAGAAATTGCTACTAGGTACTCAGACGTCAATTTTCAGAGAGTGTGGTACTACTCTGGACGGGCAGGCCCGCGGCTGTAGACAGACGACTATCGAAAGTCTGCTCCACTATAAGTTTGCAGCCACATTCCGATTCGGTGGTAGATTATTAGTGTAATTAAGAAAATTGAAAATCGAACATTAATTCCCGCCATAAGCATTTATTCCTTTTTGTTTTTCTCTTAAAATTACTATGACAATGGATTTTTAGCCGCATATAAACAGCTTATATAACCAAAAGCAATTTAATTTTTTTTAAACACCGAAATTTCAAGCAATAAATCATAAATCACATTGTCAAACATTAATCAATCAATACTTCGTTTGTTACGCTTTAAAAACAACTTCGCGATACTTTGAACAAATCACGTTGAGAATATAAAAGTAATCCACATCTCCGACATCTATGTCAGACATAATAAAAAAAAACAAACAAAAAAAATAGAAGTTCCACGTACTATATCGACTACCGTTCGTAAACTCGATGGGTGGTACGATACACAATATCACAGAATCTAACTTCATTACTACCTAACGATCATTATCGATACTCACGAACCGCTTCAACTATTTGTACTATTCAACAATAGATGTCGCTTTCCAACTAACGCGATTCAGCACCATCATCTACCAATTAGCATTTACCCTCTCACTCGTACGTATGCAAGGCGCATTGGCGAAAGCGAGACGGCGAAGGTTCAAAGGAGCGAAATGACGAGCATTGATTGTAATTGATGATGCGATTGTCTAATGCCGTATTGGGGTCAATAAATTTCTTTAAACGTGAATTTCTTTGTTCACAGGTCACGACAAATGGCGTTTTAGGCTGCGCTTGCGTGTATTAGATATTGGTACTTGGGTGTGGTTATTTGGTGTTTTTGAAAGGGTTTAAGGGTGTGGGGTGAAGTTTGCGGGGTGGCGCTGCACGGGGGCTGGGGGCGGGCGGCGCCTGCGCCCGCGCACGCCGCCACCACGCTGGTCGGCGGGCTGGTAGCGCCGCCGCGGGAACCCACCACGGCGGCTGAAGCCTTCTGGAAAATGCCGCATAAGGGTAAGCTCGATAACTTCCTAAGTAATACTTAAAAATATATATATTACAACACTTGATAATGGAATATATCCAGAACCAACATGAAAGAGATGTGCTGAAAAAAGTATTTTGGATTAATGCATCGGATGTTGGCATTGTTCAAACTATATTAGCAAACCCAATGTCTGAAGCTGTAAAGCTTTTATATAGCCTGGCTGTTCATCGCAGTTATCTTATATATAAATTTATTTTGTACGTGTGTATGTCACTGATCTCCTCCTAAATGGCTGGACCGATGTTGATGAAATTTTGTGTGTGTGGTCAAGTGGATTCGAGAATGGTTTAGATTCACAATTCGATCCAGTAGGCGGCGCTGGAATCTATTCCAAGAAAATTCCCTCTACTATTTTTCTAGATTTGAACAGAACAACGTCTGTTGGGTCAGCTAGTCTTATATAATTATAAATTTATTGCGTACGTATGTCACTGCACTCCTCCTAAACGACTGGACCGATGTTGACGAAAATTGTTGTGTGTATTCAAGGGGATTCGAGAATGGTTTAAATACACAATTAGGGCCGCTAGGTGGCGCTGCTGTCGATTTCAAGGAGAATTCTTGGTACTATTTTTTTATATTCGAACAGAACCACGTCTGTTGGGTCTGCTAGTTAATTATAGTAATTGTATTAGATTATCTTTGTATATTTAAGTATAGTTTAAGTTTAGTTTCCGTGTGATACCGTCAGAGTAAGAATATTAATCACCACTCCTTTTCTTGCCCGTGGATGTCGTTGAAGACGACGGATATAATACGCATATAACATCTATGCAAGAGAAGGAAAACTCGAAATAAAGCCCTATGTCAACCTGTCTGACCAGCGTGGTGTAGTAGATCAATGTCCCTCTCACAGTGGAGGCCCGAGCTCAACAATGGTACGTATAAGGGTTGATTACAAACAGATTGCCGATTAAAATTTCAAAGCCATATAAATATCTCTTCCAAAATTAGTTGAACATAAAGTTATCAACAAATAGTCGTTGACAAGTCTCTCCGTGTCTAAGTATCAATAAGTCCTAACTAAGTAACAAGCCAGTAGTTGTTTACAATGTTACAACTAGACAAGTTTATAGTAAGAGCTAAGTTGTCGCCTTGCTAACAAACTGCCTTTGAATTTGGTTTTGTCAACCCAACTGTTTGTTCTCGCTGTAAACTAGAAAGTGTTACTTTAATGAGTAAAGTTACAAATAGAATACACTAGGTATACTACTGTTGATTGTTTAACATATTAAGGATTATTTTTAGTTCGGAATAGCGAATTGGTAGAATTCTTTGAAACCTTCAGTAGGTTTATTGATGTAATTTTTAGGAGAAATTTAGATATAATTTAGGTAGGTTTATTGATGTACTTTTTAGGAGAAATTTAGATATAATTTAGGTAGGTTTATTGATGTACTTTTTAGGAGAAATTTAGATATAATTTAGGTAAATTTATTGATGTACTTTTTAGGAGAAATTTAGATATAATTTAGGTAGGTTTATTGATGTACTTTTTAGGAGAAATTTAGATATAATTTAGGTAGGTTTATTGATGTACTTTTTAGGAGAAATTTAGATATAATTTAGGTAAATTTATTGATGTACTTTTTAGGAGAAATTTAGATATAATTTAGGTAGGTTTATTGATGTACTTTTTAGGAGAAATTTAGATATAATTTAGGTAGTTTTATTGATGTACTTTTTAGGAGAAATTTAGATATAATTTAGGTAGTTTTATTGATGTACTTTTTAGGAGAAATTTAGATATAATTTAGGTAGGTTTATTGATGTACTTTTTAGGAGAAATTTTGATGTAATTTAGGTAGGTTTATTGATGTACTTTTTAGGAGAAATTTAGATATAATTTAGGTAGGTTTATTGATGTACTTTTTGGGAGAAATTTAGATATATAAGTTTATTTACACATGTCACTACATATTACAGTCTAAAATAATTATTTCAGCCCATACACGTCCCATTGCTGGGCTCGGGCTTCCTCTGCTATGGAAGGGAAATTGACTTACCATACTACGCTCAGACGTGTTGGTACAGAGCTTTGTTTCGAGTTTTACTTCTCTTCCATTGATAACATATGCATATTATATCCCTTAGTCGCCTTTTACGATACTCTCGGGCAAGAGAAGGGGTGGTGAATTGTATTCTTACTCCGTTACCACATGGAAGACAAGTAATATAGAAGAATTCTGTATGTAAATATTCTCCCTCTCAGCCCTTAGACGGATTAGCATGGGATTTTATGTATGGGAGGGTACCCCAAATAGGGGGTATTCCGTCGGGCCGACCACTGATGACAAGTAACCCTGCTCCGGTGGTCGGCCCAACGACGAAGGCGACGTGGTGTTCGGTTGGGTTGCGGTTGTGCGTGCATACGCCCCTCTGTCGCCCTGGATGGAGTGGTGCGAGGAATGCGTCGACCGCAGCCCTCCCCAAAAAAAAAAGCATGGGGTCTTATGTTGAGTCCTTTCCTCATTTTTTACGACCCTAACGGGCAAGAGCGAGTTGGTGAACTGAGTTTTTATTGTCACCACTCCTATCTCCTCCTACCTTACTCGCGGATACACGGAAAATTCTTTCTCCGTCACCACACGGAAAAATTACAATCTATACAAATAAATAAAATTGAAGTGTCTGTTTGTAATGTCAAAATAGTAGGTACATTTTTTTCAACCTTGCACGGTTATTTACACGATACCGATGCATGTCCACTTTAGAAATTTTTTGCCTATCTGTCTGTTTAATACTAAGTAATATAACAAGCGACTGGACTGATTTTAATAATATATTACTACCAGGTACCTCTCCATGTAAGGTGTAACTTAGGCTAGTTTTCCTAGAAAATCAAGAAACCCCCTATCAAATGCCTGGGGCGGGAAGCGAACCCGAGGCCTCATGGACTACAGTCGCGTATCATAATATCTTAGAAGATATTGAAGATGCGGAAGTAACGAGAAACCAAAGCGAAGCGAGGATGGATTGCTAGTTATATATAAATTTACTTTATTTTGGTCTACCTACCTCCCAAGTCTCGGGCCTTAGTTTTAGAGTCATCAGATCGTGTGTCAGCAGTTGTACCTTATACGTAATTTGAAATGTATCATTGTTAAAAAAATATGCTTTGGGCTCTAAACATATTTTTATAATTCTTATTTACAAAAACAAAGAAATTTTTGTAGTGAATTATTTTCGTACATAACATATTTCGTTTTCGAGAAACTATAGTTCACGAAAGCCAACATATGTTTCACAAGCAACCTATGCACTTGGACGTTAACTTTGGCCTTGCGTAGTCTTAATCAAGTGTACATCAGTACTCAATGGCTACTGCTCAGTGCGGTCATACCTTTATAACTTGAATTATCAGTTTATTAATGTTGTCCATTTTAAATTTTTGGTACCTATTAGTTTCTAGAAGGAAACCGAGTTGTTTTATTCTTACAATTTTTTTTTTTTTTTTTTGTGGGTGGGCTGCGGTCGGCGCCCCTCCGCACCACTCCGTCCGGGGCGACAGAGGGGCTTAAGCACGCAACTCCCGCGACCCACCCAAAAACCACCTCGCCTTCGTCATTGGGCCGACCACCAGAGCAGGTTTACTTGTCGTCAGTGGTCGGCCCGACGGCATACCCCCTAACGTGCGGTACCCTCCTATCGACCGACGTCCCCCCCTCGGGGAGGACGTCGGTCTTTCCTCACGCGGTCGGCCTCTCGGCGGGTGACGGACTAATTCCCGGTCACGTCACCCGCGGCCTCGGCTAGGGCGGCATGAGGCGCAAGTAGTTGCGCCTGCGCCGCCCCAGTCGCCGGCGGCGGATCTTCTCATCGAGGTTGCGCTCCATGCGCAGACGATCCGCCGCCTCCTTCTGCGAGATCACTGTCTCGCAGAAGGCTGCGACCGCGTCCCAATTCCCGACGCTGTCGACCATCGCCCTAGCGATGGCCGACAGCGTCAGGTCGGCACCGATGATTGCGACGAGTTCACGGCGCTGCACTGCCCAAGCCGCGCAGGCCTCGAGCGTGTGGCGCGCCGTGTCCTCGTCGCAATCGCAGTGGTGGAAGGACGGTGTGCTCTCCCTCCTTACGACCCTGTGCAGGTATTTGGCGAAGCTCCCATGCCCCGTCAACACCTGCACTAGTCGGAAGGAGAGCACCCCGTGCCGCCTTTCCAACCACTGCATCAGCACCAGCTGGAAGGCCTCCACGGTTTGCACCCCGAACCGAGGCCTCTCCAGCCGGACTGCCCAACGGGCAATGACGTCTCGGCGGGCGTCGACGCGCCAGGCGGTGAGCTCCCTTAACGAGATCTCACCGCCCCCCGCTCGCACCCCCGCCACCCGCCGATACAATCCGGCGAGCATCTCCGCCTCCAGGTCCCACGGGGGAGTCCCGGCCAATAGGCACGCTGCCTCCGTCGCCACCGTGCGGTATTCGCGGATGGCCCTGACCGCCACGACCCTCTGTGGTCGCCACAGAAGGGCCCTAAGTCGGACGGTCAAGGACCCCGCCCACACTGGTGCGCCGTACAGGGCCATCGACCGGATGACCCCCGTGTACAGCCGTCGGCACGTAGCGCTCGGTCCGCCCACGTTCGGCATAAGCCACGATAGGGCGGACGCCGCGCCGACGAGCCGTGGAGCGAGCCTGCGGAAATGCTTCCGGAACCACCATTGCCCGTCGAGCACCAGGCCCAAGTGCCTCATATGGGCCCAGATGCTGATGTCAACCGATCGGACGGTGATCGAGACGCCGATGGGAGGGCTCATAAGGCGCCCATGGAACAAGAGGGCCTCCGTCTTGTCCAGGGCGACCCTCAACCCCAGCGCCTCGATCCGCCTGACGACCTCTTTGGTGCCATAGGTCGCCAGGCTTACCGCCTCTTCTAGCGTCCCACCGCGGGCTGTGACGAGCGTGTCGTCGGCGTAACAAATCACGCCCAGCCCGGGCGGGAGGCTCCCCCGCAACGCTCAGTCGTAGCCGATGTTCCACAGGGTGGGTCCGAGGACCGACCCCTGTGGGACACCGCACGTCATGCGCGTTTGCACAACGTCCCCTGCTCGGTTGGTACAGAGGACGCTGCGCCCCACCAAATAGTCTGCCACTAGCCGCCTCAGGTAAGCTGGCACTCCGTGATACCGGAGCGCCTCCCTGATGCAGCTGAATGGCAGACTATTGAATGCGTTGGCGATGTCTAGGGACACCGCCAACAGCACTTCCCCACCGGTGACGGCCTCAGTCGCCACGGCCCTCAAGCGCAACAGAGCCGCGATCGTCGAACGACCCCTCCTAAACCCAAACTGGGCGTCCGACAGATCGGGCCCCGTGCCGACGAGGTGCCGCTCGATGCGGGCAGCTACCACCCTCTCCAGTAGCTTGCCCGTGTCATCGAGCAGCACGATAGGCCTGTAGGCTGAAGGCGACCCCGGAGACCGTCCCGGCTTCGGCAGGAGCACCAGCCTTCCCTCCTTCCACCACCCAGGGAACCGTCCGGACGCTAAACACGCGTTGAACAGCTCCCTGAGGCGGGGACCCAGGTGGTCGAGGACCAGGCCCAACAGACAAGAGAGTCTCGGTGAGGGGAAGGCCCCGCGGGCGGAGCTTATTCAGCACCGCGCGATAGGGGCGTCCCCAGGGGTCACGATCGAGACCGTCCAGCATCTCCTGCCGACTGACGTCCTTGGCGGAGCGGACGGCCAGCCTGAAGGCGGACCGCGCATTGCGGTAGCCCTCATACAGCAAAGCCTCCCGCTCCGCGTCGCGTTGGCGCCGCCAGCTGCGGGTGTAGGCCCTCCGGGCGCGAATGCACGCGGCCCGGAGATCCGCCAGCTCCCGGGACCACCAGTGGACTGTTTTATTCTTACAATGCGATTTGCAGATACTTTATTGTTGCAACTGTATAAAATCGTTACATCATATTTGCATCTTTATCATCATCATTTCAGCTCATACACGTGCCACTGTTGGGCTCGAACTTCCTCCACAATAGGAGGGCAGTTCATTTACTATTGGTATTAGGAAACTCGAAACAAAACCCTATACCAACCTGTCTGACCAACATAGCATAGTAAGGTCAATTTCCCTTCTATTATGAAGAAGGCTCGAGCCCAACAGTGGGGTATATATGGGCCGAGATGATGATGATGATGATGAGATACCATGCTGATCAGATGCGTTGATTGCATTGCAAGTTTACCTTTTTTGCATAGATATTATTTGCAGATTAGTCGTCTTTTACGACATGGCAGCAACACTTATCATCAGGTGTAATGTTTGCTCGTTTGTTACCATTTGGAACAAAAAAAATCACTGTTGTGACCAGTGGCGGCTGGTGGGTCATCAAAGTGGTGGTTCACTTTACTTCTTCACTAAGTATTAAGATCAGAAATTGCAATGGAATAACAATTTACGTAATTTTTTTTTTTTAATTATTTTTGAACGCATTACATTTTGTAGGTGTACTTGCGAAGAAAAATAGGTATTTATTCTGTTTGTTTTTCACACTTCAAAAAATATTTATAAAAGAGGGCCTTGGCGATCCCGCCAATTTATATCAACTTTATTTTAAAAAGTTTTGTTATTGTCTTTAATATAGTCTTTATTTATGCTCATTTTCACCCACTGTAGGTATACACAGTATAAAATAGAACTAAGACCAAAATAAAAAAAAAAACAATTAATGTAAACAAACCATATTTAACTCGTCACAGATACATTAAACTATATCTACTTACTGTACTTAACGAGACATCATCAGCGAATTTCGTCGTAAGTCGAGTTCTCTCGGCAACGTTCGGTTCGCCCGTGCGCCGTACGGGAACAGACTCATTTTTCAGCATATTTCTATGAACTATCTTCGGTCTCACGCGCCAGGCGTTTTATAACTCATTTCTAATACAAGTTGTATGGGCAGTCCCCGTGCGCTCGCCTCAGCGCACGAGATTTTTTTTTTACAAAGAATATAGGTTTTAATAGTTTAGTAAAGCGCTTATATTGTTTCGTCATAATTTGAAATTTTATTTGTTATGTTTTTTTATGTTCAAAGAATAAATATTAATGGTCATTTAAAAATAAATATGAAGTTAAATTTTGTAGTTTTTAAATATTTTGATTTGGTGGTTCAGCGCACGAGTGCACTTAAGGTACAGCCGCCACTGGTTGTGACAGAGCTTAAGAGGCCTATATGTGAGCCTTAAAATTGATTGCAATAACAAGTATGGCAGAAACGCCAGAATACACGGAATCTTTCTCATATTGCTACAACGTCTGCGACTAAGGGAATTTAAGATGCAATTACCATCTATGCAAAGGAAGGAATACTCGAAGTAAAACCTTATACCAATAAGTCTGATCAGCGTGGTATAATAGGTCAATTGCCCTCCCATTGTAGAGGAGGCTCGAGCTCACCAGTGGACCGAATATAAGCTATGATGTGATTTTACCTGGCAATCTTATCAAAATTTTCCTGAGATTGTGGAGGACTTTCAAGACCACAACTGGGACGAATATGACCTGGGATGATGATTGTTTTGTGTGACAATTTTATCAACTTATCACACTTGGTACGATAGCCAGGTTTCTCACTACCCCATTTGTGGATTCACTAGTTCGTCGATCGAGTTCTTTCAATATAATATTTCATTGATACACTCCGAGGTATTGACGACCGACTTCACAAGTTTGTTAACTAGTTATAAACTGACCTGACCTTCTATATAAATACGCGTTCGCTGTTTGTTTATTTAAAATTTCTATTTAATGTCGAATTTCGTACTAGTTAGTTTCAAGATTTAAATCATAGATTTAGTTTATACAATCTTAATGTTCTGAATGACGTTGAAAGCGGCTGGTCTTGTGTTTCTTCCATTTTACAAAGGACAATGACCTCCTATAACACGTTGGTTAGACGTTTTGAAATAAGGTTTTATTTAGAACTATCAAGCCGCCCTGTTTTTTATTCAGAATTATTAAGTTAAATTCATAATATTATGGTAAAAAAGAGTGGGACAAATATAAATTATACATACCTGTGAAATTCAGACCCTCAATTGTAAATTATATCATACAATTCACATAAATCTATTAAAACTGGTGATTTGGCTTAAAACATAACAGAAATATAATTATGTTCCGCCATTGCCAAGCCAAGCAAACGGAGCATGCGACAATTGTGTCACATTAAACGCCAGATAAAGACAAATAGACCGGAAAAACTGTTGTTGGAGAGGAATAAATGGACTTTTCTTTGTTACGGCACTGTAGGAATTTTAATGATTAAGTACCTCGCTCCCGGTTGACTGGTGTCCGATGGAACGATTTGAATATTTGAAAATTTGAATTTGGAATAGCTGACATGTTTTGTTAGTCCTTAACACATTGGCATAATGTAAGGTAATAAATGGTGGATATTAATCATTTAAATATTTATTTCAAAAGGAATTTGAGTAATTATACAATTTTCAAATCCAATATACATTGTGATATGAATTCACTAACAAGAATTACATACAAATCGTAAATGAAATAATTTTACGGATTTTATCGCATTTGTATCTGATTGCCTGATGTTTCGAAAACTTTACAACGTTCATATTTACGTGCGGACTCTCGTACAAACGCTATAAAATTCGTAAAATAGTTTTATTTAGAATCTATAATGCTCAGAACTATTAAAATATATCTTTATTTTAGTTCTTAATTTGTTTTATAAACACAAACTTAATAATTGATAAAAATGAAATTATTGACAGTCAACAAAGCTACATAGTTGTATTTATTAAATAACTGTTTATTTGACGATAATCTGTGAAAGTTTATTGTATGAGGTTTTATTTTAAAGTATTGTATGTCTGCATTTTAATAGATTTTTCTGTTTCGGTTGTTTTTATTACACTATTTAATGATTGCACTAAAGGCGTAATGATCTAAGAGGCGACCTCCTATGCCATAGCTATGAGCATGATCCATAAATAATTCTTCTGAGTCCATTTACAATTCATCCATTTACATTTATCATTTATCGATATTCACTATGGATATAGGCTTCTCCAAACGAGATACGACGAAATCAGACAGAGTTAGTCCACGTCTATGTTTTTACGACATCCACAAGCAAAGTAAGGATTGGTAGTAGCCGCTACAACCCAATAAATTTTTTGAATATAATTATGTTTATGAACTCTACAAGGGTTATTTCCTTAGAGCGGGCTGTTATCTAAAAAAAAGAAAATAATTAATATGTTAGTGAGATAAAAACCCAAAAAAAAAGTGTTTGTATAACGCTCGCTTATTTTTTGTATCGGACACAGTAAAGAGGCGTGGCGGGATATTCGCCATAAATTATGTCACGGCGGAATAAATTGAACACACGCGAGTTTACAAACTGCTATGGCTGTTTTTATTGTAGAAAAGAATCAGTTATAATAGTCAAATTCTTTTTATACATATAAATTTTGAACATAACATTTCGCATTCGCGTCTCATTACTGCAATCATAACAAGAACTAACTAATCGTGGTGTTTTTTGTATTTTTATTATAGGTACATAATTACGCTGATTACTGCCTAATTTTCTCTTACAATTATCCCAGATGAATGATATTTTTTTTTCATTCCGTGGCAATCAGATCTTAAGATAAAAAAAAACTGAGTATAGGTACATAACCGACTCACCATATCTTGCTTCTTCGTGTTATTTAACTAAAAACTCATGATTTTCCTGGCTGCAATTAATTTCATTTATAATTATAATATTATAGTCTAGAATGTATTAATATATACCTAAATATTCATTTTATAAATTTTGGTTACAGAAAATGACTGTATTTAAGCAATCTATATTCGATATTTGAATGTTCGATAAATAAAGCAAGTTCAAAAATCATAAAAAATAACTCGTTCTATTTTTGAAAATATCGATGAACAAACAGTTAACTTTAAGCTGATACTCTATGGTAAGGGCAATGGAACGCAATCCGTTCCAAATTCAAACCGTACGAAGCATTCAAAATGGCGTTTAGTGTACAATTAAATCTCCCCTATAGATTTAAGCAATTCAAAAACAGATACAAAATAATAATAGGAAGGGTAGTTAAGTGGGGGATGTCCACCAGGTGTGCACTCGACAGGGCTGCAACCCTTATATACTATCTATTTATGTAATATTTGATTAATGTTTAATATAATGTATTTAGTTGTATGAATGCAACGATTATGGCTGACAATGATTCGTAAATGAGAAATTACGAATAAATTTTGGTTTGATTTTAATGCTCATTGCTCGAAGTCTTTTTTATACAATCGCGAGTATGGCGTTTATTTATTTATCAGCTTATCATTCACTGTTGGAAGTTATAGTTACACATATTATAGAAATAAAACCTTAGAATAATAACGTATAGAAGGTAAGTTCGCGCACAAAAAATGAAGCATTTCAATTGGAGCCCAATGGAGCTTACGCCGGAACCGTTCCGTAATGTACAAGGTCACTGTAGGTACTGCACGTACGTACGCAACTCTTAAAAAATAAATAGGTAATTATGACGGTTTGTGCATTCAAATGGTGTCACAACACATTTGAAAAATAAGTATAAAAAGATTATTAACATTACTTTTAAAGGTATTTCGACGATTTATGTTAATAAAAACAAAAATTGATTTCATAATTTGTATAGTGGTGTGCGTGTGTACGTGTGTAATCGTCTGCGCGCCATTAGTATTTTTAGATTCAAATTTTGAAAGTTCGAAGTATTGACACTATCCTTCTATAAGTTATTATTCTAAGAATAAAACCTACTTCATAGCTCTCTGTAGGACTCTGTCCTGTACAAAAAGCAAAAGGAAAAACAAAAAATCCTTTGAACTAAATGACTGCGCCATTTATAGGATCTAATTGTTCATTTAATTCATTCTTCAATCCACCCGAAGACATATAAAAAATTAAATTCAGTCAGAAAGAAAAATAATAAAGAAGAATCATGTATGTAAAAAATTGCTATCTCAGCCCACTGTTGGGCTCGGGCCTCCACAACAATGGGAGGAAAATTGACCTACTATACCATGCTTATCTGTGTGGTGACGGAGTAAGAATACAATTCACCACTCCCTATCTTGCCCGTGGATGTCGTAAAAGACCACTAAGTGGTACTATATCTAGTAAGCAATAACATCTATGCAAAAGAAGAAAAACTCGTAACATTATCTTATTCTAATCTATCTGATCAGCATGGTATAAGTCAATTTCCCTCCTATTGTGGAGGTGGCTCGAGCTCAGCAGTGGGACGTGTATGAGCCGATATGATTTAAATAGATAACTATTATATAAGGCACTGAAACGTGGTTTCTAAATGTCGGCCTCATAAAAAGCTCAAAGTCGCTCAGCGTGCTATGGAGAGGGCTATGCTCGCTATTTCTCTACGTGATAAAATCCGGATCACGGTAATCTGTAGAAGAACGGGTGTAACCGACATAGCCCGCAGAATTAGCACGTTGACATGGCAATGGGCAGGCCACATCGCTCGTCGAACTGACAACCGTTGGAAAGGTTCTTGAGTGGCGACCACGAACTGGATGGCGCAGCGTAGGACGACCCCCCACTAGGTGGACTGACGACATTCTCAAAGTCGCAAGGAACCGTTGGATGCAAGTGGCGCAGGACCGTTCCGAGTGGCATTCTCGTGGGGAGGCCTATGTCCAGCAGTGGGCGTCTGTAGCCTGATGGATGGATGAATTATATATGTAAAGATGTCTAGGTGTATATTTTCCGTATGATGAGTATTGACTTGACTCCCTGCAAAGTCGTGCTGTTCGAATCGTCGGGGATCCCAATCTTACGGATGGATTGGAGTCGCTGGAGCGGCGGAGAGACTTTGAGTCACTCTGTGTACTCTACCGACTCTTTCATGGAGAGTGCTCCGAGGAACTGTTTGACTTGATACCACCGTCACTGTTCTACCAACGTACCATTCGATATCGTAGCAGGGTTCATCCTTGTCCTTGTACTCTACGTTTCTAGCGATCATTTCTCCCACGTATATGCAAGCTCTGGAATGAACTACCTGCTGCTGTGTTTCCCGAGCGCTATGACATGTCCTTTAAATGAGATTTAAGAAGAGTATTTACTTCACGGTAGGCAACGGCCGGACTGTGCCCCTGGTATTGCAAAGGTAGCGGCAGTATCACTAAACATCAGGTGTGCCGCTTGGTCGTTTGCCACCGGTGGCAATAAAAAAAAATCATCCTCCCGTGACCATAAACGCTAATAAGTATTAGAAGGTCGAGAAATTAAAAGTCAAATAGAAACGTAATAAAATGCGTAAAAATAGTTTTATATATCAAATTAGTTACCCGCTTTCGCTTCGTTTCGGTATCACTATTAGCTTTGCGATATTACGGTACGCGATTGCAATCAATGAGGCTTCGGGTTCGATTTCGGAGCACTTATAATAACGGATAAAGCACTATTATTTCATATAATATACTAGCACCTCAGCAGTTCTAATTCTACATATCTTTATACATAAATTTCTTGTGTACGTGTGTCATTGAACTCCTCCTAAACGGCTGGACCGATTTTGCCAAAGTTTTTTTGTGTGTCAAGGGGATTCGAGGATGGTTTAGATTCACAATTGGAACCGGTAGATGGCTCTGTTTTTATTTCATTACAGAACAACGTCTATTAGGTCAGCTAGTTGCATATAATTTTATAAAGAGGAAAGATTTGTTTGTTTGTTTACATTGAATAGGCTCCGAAACTACTGGACCGATTTCAAAAATTCTTTCACCAATAAAAAACTATAATATCAGGGAGTTACAAGGGCTATATTTTAACCCGGTATTTCTACGGGAACAATAACTACGCGGGTAAGACGACTGAAACCGAAGGGTTATTAGTATTATATAAAATGACCACTGATGACAAGTAACCCTGCTCCGGTGGTCGGCCCTACGACGAAGGCGACGTGGTGTTCGGGTGGGTTGCGGGTGTGCGTGTTGCGTGCTTACGCCCCTCTGTCGCCCCGGACGGAGTGGTGCGTGGAGAGCACCGACCGCGACCCACCCCAAAACAAAATTTTTTTTCATAAAATGCCATCAAAATTATTTAATATGTATAACACTTTAAAACACTAAGATATTGAATATAATACAAGAACACCACATGATACTTCCACATTCCCGCCAAAAGTCCTAAGCATAGTTTTATGGAAATAAAACTTGTGCGAATCAGTTACATAAAAATATTAAAATCATAATAATCATGTCATAATAAGCAAATTTTTTTTTGCTCCACTTTGTATTCACGACTGAACATCACGGGCCCCATTTTTTTACGGTTTATGAATATAATCTAATTACTTAATTGATTAACATAATTAAATAAACAGGTGGGCCGTATAAAAAAACATATTCTTATCTGAACTTTTTTAACTAAACTTTTTTTTTTGTCCATAAACGTATAGTTTCATTCTTAGCTATAACTAAGACATCGTGATTTTTTTTTGTGTGGTGAGGGAGAAAGAATACAATTCACCACTCCCTATCTTACCCAAGGATGTCGTAAAAAACGAATATGGGATACTAGCTGCCCTCGCTTCGTTTCGGTTTCCGTCGTCTTACTCTCGTAATTCCCGTTCCTGTGGGAATACCGGGATAAAATATAGCCTATGTTACTCCCTGATATTATAGCTTTCCATTGGTGAAAGAGTTTTTGAAATCGGTTCAGTGGTATAAGCGTGAAAGCGTAACAAACAAATAAATAAACAAACTTACTTTCGTATTTATAATATTAGTAAGGACTAGCAACCCACCCTCGCTTCGCTTCGGTTTTAGTCGTTTTACCCGCGTAGTTCCCGTTCCCGTGGGAATACCGGGATAAAATATAGCCTAGTTTACGCCCTGATATTATAGCTTTCCATTGGTGAAAGAATTTTTGAAATCGGTGCAGCCGTTTTGAAGATTACCCGGAACAAACAGACAGACAGACAGAAATTTTTTAATCTGTATTTTAGGCATATGTGTCGTGCAAATAACCATGTGAGCAAGAAAAAAGCCTATTATTTTGACATTACAAACAGACACTCCAATTTTATTTATTGGTATAGATATAATATGCATATAACAACTATGCAAAGGAAGGTAAATTTGAAATAAAATCCTATACCAATATGTCAGACCAGCATGGTATAGTAGGTTAATTGCTCTCCTATTGGAGAGGAGGTTCAAGCCCAGCAGTGGGACGTATGAGCTGGGATGACGACGATCGTCTTCCACAAACATATCCCGTTGAGAGAGTACCTCAGTGTAGCGATAGGATCAGAATATAGTTATCATCATCATCATGTCAGCCCACACACACCCCACTGTTGGGCTTGGGCCTCCTCTGTGGCACGGAAATTGAATTGATAACTCGCTCATCAGACATGTTTGCTTTCCTTTTCTTGCATCGATGTCATATGCACATCGTTTTTTTTGTGTGGGTTGCGGTTGGCGCACTCCTCGTACCACTCCATCTGGGGCGACAGAGGGCGTAAGCACGCGCAGCCGCAACCCACCCGAACACCACGTCGCCTCGGGCGGACTACTGACGTCAGGTTGACGTCAGTAGTCGGCCCGAGACGGAATACCCCCTGAGGGGTACCCTCCCATCGACCGACGTCCCCCCTCGGGAAAGACGTCAGTCTCTCATCGCGCGGTCGGCCTCTCGGCGGGTGACGGATATGCACATCATAACTCTTAGTCGACTTTTACGACATACACGGGGAAGAGAGGGGGTAGTAAATTGTATTCTTACTCCGTCACCACACAGGAAGTATCATACACTTCTTAATTTGCCTTAGTAGTTGTAAAAATTGTCTAAGCAGAACAGAGCGGTAGTTATTTGAAAACGAAAATGCTTGCATTTAATAACTTACAAATATTTAAAAACTTGAATACTAAAGTTTAACTGCAGAAATCACACACACATACATACAGAATTTATACGTATATATATATGTAATATGTAGTTAAAACTAAAAAAAACAACAACTATAAATGAAATTTATAGCGTCGCCCATAAAAACGGGGGGATTAAAAATAAATCGCTCGAATAAATTGCACCTCTGAAATTAAAACACTCCCTCACACGACACGCGTACTTGCGTCGACAGTGGGTGTGACGATCGGCGCTAATGTAAGCGGTAGCGGGTGCGGATGAGATAGCGATTTTATCATAATTTACATTTTAATGTCATTATTATCATCTCAATCGGTATATGTCAGGTTGTAGGGCTCGTGTCTCCACTACTATGGGAGGAAAATTGACCTACTATACAGCGCTGGTCAGACGTATTGGCGTAGGGTTTTATGTCGAGTTTTTCTTCTCTTGCGTAGATATTATCAGCATATCCTTTAGTCGTCTTTTACGACACCCACGGGCAAGTGAGGGGGTGGTGAATGATATTTTTACTCCGTCACCAAACGGGAAATTTTAATGGGCAATCTTATACATACTCATTTATTAGCATTATTGGCTACTTTTTTGACTGCCGCACTATGATCCACTCAGTGAATTACACTTTTGGGTACATTCAGCTTTGATTACCTGATAATACGTCAGCTCACTCTTAGCTGTCTGGATACGTTAGATCTTATTGTAGGTAGTGGAATCTACAAAATATCTCCTAACAGAATTTATTAAAATATTAATATAATTATAGCCAGTTTTAAAATTTGATTATTTTATTCAATTTCATCATCGCATTAGAGTCCACATAAGCCCTCATGTTAAACTCGGGCCTCCTCTACAATGGAAGGGCAATTGACCAATTATACCGCGGTGGTCAGACGGGTTGACGTAGGGTTGTGTCCAGTTTTCCTTCTCTTGCGTAGATGTGAGCAACATATATTATCCTTCTTCATATTATCCGTCGTCTTTTACGACACCCACGGGGAGGAAAGGAGGAATTGTACTCTTACTGCGTTACCCCATGGAAGATTATTTTTAAGTATATTATTATTCGGTCAAGTGTATGATTAAAAAACATATAAAAAATTACTCTACTAATTACAATAATTATAGTTATGACCGTTTCCTTTTTTTTTTTCTTAAACAAATAAGTTATGATCTTCTACTTACCATTTTTTCTTTCTTAAACAACCGATGTCAAGTATTCCAAAATCTAGAATATGTCAAGACTATTTACTGTTTACCATCGAAATAATACAAAAATAACCTCAAACTTCTTACAAAAATTCGCTACCGCTTATGAAATAAACCACATAACAGGGTGGTAGTATTGTCCATTGTTCTTTTAACAGCCGCTTGCTTGTTAGCGAGACTGCGTTACTAGTAAGGTGACGCCGAGAGCGTTGAACAAGAGCAACGCGACAGCTTAACACTTAACACACTAAATTGGCGAACGCGATTATTAATTAGAGCGTATTATAATACGCTTGGGCGACGTAAGGGCTTACCACCTATAAATATATAAAGAGGCTTATGTTTTTCAATTGATTTTTAAATTATATACCTACCTAATGGGACGGAGTAAGAATACAATTCACCACCCCCTATCGTGCCCGTGGGTGTCGTTAGAGACGACTAAGGGATATAATATACATATCACATCTATTCATGAGAAAGAAAATCTTATACCAACACGCGGGACCAGCGTGGGGAAGTAATTCAATTTCCCTCCCATTGTGGAGGAGGCTGGTGCCCAACAGTGGGACGTATATGAGCTGTGATGATAATAATGATGTTATTTATTCAAGCCAGATAATAAAAAATAACACAGTGAAAAAAATGATCGCTTCTCGTCATTCAAGTATTCTAAATTTCGGAAAATTAAAAATCTGAAACAAAATGAAAAATTTAATATTCGCATAAAGCTTAACTCAGTGAAACATAGTCTCTAAATGTCAATCTCATAATAAGGTTTGAAAACGCTTAACGTTTTATAAAGAGGGATATGCTTGGTATTTATTAACGTGATAAAATCCATAATACAAAAATTCGTAAAGGAACACACACCCAACGGACATATCCCGACAAATAAGCACATAGAAGTGGCCATGGATAGGTAACATCCCTCGTCGAACCAAAAATCGGGGAAGAAAGTTTCGAGTGGCGACCATGAATCGGACAATGTAGCATAGGACGACATTCTATTAAGTGAATTTAACTAATCTTGAAGGGCGCAGGGCTTCATCCACAATGGGAGAGAAATTGACCTACTATACCGCGATGGTCAAACATGTTGGCATAAGGTTTTATGTCGAGTTTGCCTTCTTTTGCATATATTTTACCTACATATTATATCCCTCAGTCCTTTTTTACGAAACCCACGTACAAGATAGGGAGTGGTGATTTGTATTCTTACTCCGTCACCACACGGAAATAACACATTACAGTAAGAAAATACATTTTCCGTCCAACAGTTTATGGATATCTTCTGTTGGACACAGCTTTCTTCAAAAGGAATAATTCAGTAAACACTAGACTTACCAGGCAGAATAAGACTGCAGCAATGCTAGAAGCTATGTTGAAGTGGCAATGGGTAGACCACATCGCCCGACCGACAACCGCTGGAGAAGAAAGGGTCTCGAGTGGCGACCACGTATCGGACGACTCCTCATTAAGTGGACCGTCGATCTGGTGAAAGTTCTTGGGTGCCGTTGGATGCAGGCGGCACAGGGCCGCACTCTGTCGCGTAACATGAGGGAAGCCTACGTCCAGCAGTGGACCGCGATAGACTGAAATGATGATGATGATGAATTCTTTAAGTTTCCCATAGATTCCTATGATGCTTCTTAACTTGGTTATATCTTCTGGCCACTCATCGTACCTAAGTACGATGAGTGGCACTCTTGGTCAAAAAAGGGAGTAGCTAATTGTATTCACACTCTATCACATGGATTACCGAATAACCCTTTATCCGCTTCCTAAACCTTTGAGCGGATTTCATTGAAAATTCCAACCAAATATAATCCAAATCCGTCAGCATTCGATACACGAACTAAGAAAATTATACAACCCACAAAAAAACGTCGATGCAAAACAAAGAACTTACCCCCTGTCCTTTAGAAAGCCTTAATCAAGAGCTGGCCCAAATTCGCCCACAAATTGCATCCAATTGTTCACTTTTTACCGCGTGTTTGCGAGGGTTAAAAGTATTGTCAGATCTCGTCATCTAATGCACTCGTATTGAAGACCATTGGCTTGTGAACGCAATGGACATAATTGGACTAACTGTAATTTCGCGTACGATTAGAGAATCCAAGTAAAAGAATTACGATGTTAGACACGTTTAAAAAAGTATATGAATAATATGAATCATTGAGCATTTTTCATTGAGTAATTAAAACATTTATAATAATTATTGTCTATGGTTTGTTGCAAAATAAAAAAAAAATGTGTTTTTGGCGGGAGGTTAAATATCATGTGGTGGGCTTATATTATGTTTTGGTATGTTAAATTGTAATATTTAAACAATTTTTATAGCATTTTACGTTATAATAATGCAGAGTAAGTGCTAAGAAGAAAATTTACATATTCACTATGAATATGTAAAATTTCTTGCCGAATATTTTCTTGTTCTACCAAAATTTCTATAAATACCATTAAGAGTGTGGCCATAACACTGTTGAAGACGATTTGGCTTACTTTCGGACAGTAACTATTTGAAGAAATTAAAAAAATGAAAAATACTACAACATGATGCTTTCACCAAAACTCGCGAAAACTTTTTTTGATAGTTTCCAATTAAAATTTTAATATTGAAATTTTGAACTGCAATCAATAGATGGGTTTAAAGTAGCTTTAAGACGAATTCAAATGACTTTCAATGTTTGTCTCTAAACTGCATTTTATTTTTTTAAATATTAAGTAACATGGAGACACAATAACGGTGCAGGTTTTCAACAGCTTTCAGTTTCTTATTATATTAAAAATTAAATATACAATAAAAACTGTTTAAAAGTACACAAACAATAAGCCACATAAATCTTCGAATCCTTGTATTAAATAAAATTTGTGGTCTTCTATCGTACACCGCAAAACCCTTTTTTATCCAAGATACTTTTCGCAAAGCGGATTATTTTTTTAAACGGGTTAAGTTTTTAACCTTTTTTTTTTTGCTAAAGACGCTCGGCACTCCATAGTTTGTGAAGCTGTCCTTTGATATTATCTAGGAGATAATTTAAAATATTTCTATACACATTTCGGATCCCACTCGAAATGAATTGAGGAAACTACACAATTTCAAGAGGCGCAGATGTGAATTCTATTATATTTAAAAGTTTGCTTTTGTAAAGCTTTCGTAACCATTGCGAACCTTTCAAATTAAATATGTATAATTTTTGCTAAATTTTATATTTCAAATTCAATTGAAATACCATCCAATCGTTTAAATATTAGATATATTATGGATTAATCGTTTAAATACTAATTAAATAATCGTTTAAATTAAATACTAAGCCATAACAATTGCATTGGCATGATGATGTATGTAAGGACCTCCTGTCTTCTTAAACAAGACAAAACTTTGTTCGACGCCTATTCAAAACAATAGCTTTGTATGATCCATAAATTGTTATTCTGAGAATGTATGCCATTTGGTATGTTTGAAAAGTTCTCCGCAATTATTTGATTCTTAGTGCAAGACGTGATTAAAAAAAATAGTAACGTGTTTCAGGATCTATAGAATTAATATTTTTTACAAATATGTACAGTAAAAACTCGATTATCCGGTCCTCGGTTATACGGCTTCTCGACTATCCGGACTACTAACCGATATTGTACCTACAAATCGTATTAATGCAAGCATACATGTGTATATATATATCATACAATCATCGGTGCCGACCTGACGCTCCTGACTATCGCTAGGGCGATGGTCGGCAGCGTCAGCAATTGGGACGCGGTCACCTTCTGCGAGGTAGTGATCTCGCAGAAGGAGGCGGCGGGTCGCGAACGCGAGGAGCACAGCCTCGACGAAGCGACCCGCCGCCGGCGACTGGGGCGGCGCAGGCGCGACTAGATGCGTGCCATGCCGCCCTAGCCGAGGCCGCGGGTGACATGCCCGGGGAGTTAGTCCGTCAACCACCGAGAGGCCGACCGCGTGAGGAAAGACCGACGTTCTCCCCGAGGGGGGGACGTCGGTCGATGGGAGGGTACCCCAAATAGGGGGTATTCCGTCGGACCGATCACTGATGACAAGTAACCCTGCTCCGGTGGTCGGTCCAACGACGAAGGCGACGTGGTGTTCGGGTGGGTAGCGGGTGTTGCGTGCTTAAGCCCCTCTGTCGCCCCGGACAGAGTGGTGCGGAAACGCGCTGACCGCAGCCCACCCCAAAAAAAAAAGCATAAATGTGTCTCAAATGACATGTCCCGCGGAAACGCTGCCCCATGCGTTTCGTTATTGTTTTAATTAGTAATCATTACTCCGCTTTGATCCGCGGGATATGTATTAGTCTTTTAATAAATGCATAACATTTTGTACAAACTACATATGCACAAATTTAAAGGAGGTTTTTCATTCATTCGATTATCCGAATGCCTAACCACAACAAGTAGTTCGGTTAATCGAGTTTCTACTGTAATTAATTAAAGTTTTTTTTTTTTATATTAAGAAGACTAAGGAAATTATTTTCAAGAAAGTCAAATTCCACTTAGACTTAAAACAATAATACGATAATATATTGTAATTTTTTTTTTTTTTGGGGTTGGGTTACGGTCGGCGCACTCCTCGCACCACTCCGTCCGGGGCGACAGAGGAGCGTAAGCACACATACCCGTAACCCACCCATGACACGTCGCCTTCGTCGTTGGACCTACCACCGGAGCAGCGTGACCTGACGACAGTAGTCGGTCCGACTGTCCTGTGTGGACCGATTGTCCTGTGTGGGAATCGAATTTACTTTGGGCGCATTCAGTATCTGAACCACCACCCCATTTGTGCATTCAAATAGTTTGATTCCATTATAAATTGACATTATAATTTTAGCTAACAGCGGTTTGCTTTCCAGATGAGCTCATGCATTCCGCGGCGATGGGTGGTGGTGCCCTGTTCGGGTGCTCATCTGCCGGCCACAGCGGCATCAACCAGCTGGGAGGGGTTTACGTCAATGGCAGACCGTTACCAGACTCCACGCGGCAGAAGATCGTTGAGCTGGCGCACTCCGGCGCGAGGCCCTGCGACATCAGCCGCATTCTCCAGGTCTCCAATGGGTGCGTCTCCAAGATACTCGGCAGGTCTGTTGAGTTTTAGTATATTTATCTTTCCATGTGGTGACGAAGTAAGAATACAATTCACCATCCCCTCTCTTCCCCATGGGTGTCGTAATAGTCGAGTAAGGGATATGATGTGCATATGACATCTACAAGAGAAGGGAAACTCTAAATTAAACTCAATGCCAACACGTCTGACGGAAAACTCGAAATTAAACCCAATGCCAACAGTCTGACCAGTAGTAGTGGGCTGAGACGATAATAATGAAATAATGGCGAGACGAAATGAGATTTTTTTTTTGAGGTTTTTTTTTTTTTATCTTCTAGGTGTTCTTGTGATCTTCATCGACCTTTCTTTACTGAGTTTTCCTTCGTAATATTTAAATGTAAATTGAAATATTTTTCCAATACAATTTTTTAATACATTCAGCTCTCTTAAATGTTATTTTTCTTTTTTTTTTCTATATTTTACAAGCGGACGCGTGCCTCCTCCGTAAATATTTGGATCGCTAGAGATCTATCGAGTGTGTAGATGGTGTAGTGGTCTTAGTAGCGTCCTGCTGTCCTGAATATCCTGATCGTCATCCAGGATAATGTTTTGTGAGAACCTCAACTGATTATTACGAGTCTGGGTGTAATTTTTGTCCGTTAATTATATATTTATAAAGTCCTCTAAGGATAGAATAGATAGAAGAATAAAAGGATTACTTCCTCAATGCAGATAATTGTCTTTATAATAAATTATAGGTAAATAAACTTGTATTTTGAAAACGATTACAGCTTAAAATAACATTCTAATATTAAGTTACACATCCCAAATATCATTATTTATTAAGATTATTGACTAAATTGAATTACTTAAAATCAGAGAGACATTTCTCCGTGCGGTGGCAAAGTAAGAATACAATTCACCACCGATTGGGGGGTAAATTGTATATGTAATTTTACGCGTGAGTGTCGTTAAAGACGACTAACGTATATAATATGCAGATAATATCTATGAGAAGAATCATCATCATCATTTTAGCCTATTGCCATCCACTGCTGGACGTAGGCCTCCCTCATGTTACACCACAATGTGCGGTCCTGTGCCGCCTGCATCCAACGACGCCCAGCAACTTTCACTAGGTCATCGGTCCACCTAGTGGGAGGGCGTCCTACACTGCGTCGTCCGATACGTGGTCGCCACTTGAGAACCTTTCTTCCCCAGCGGTTGCCGGTTCGTCGAGCGATGTGGTCTGCCCATTGCCACTTCATGAGAAGAATGTTAAAACCATATGCCAACACGTCTGACCAGCGCGGTGTAATAGGTCAAATTTCCTCACATTGTGGAGGAGGCCCGAGTCCAACAGTGGGACAGATATGAGCAGAAATGATGATGATATAATCTTAGTTATTTTTTACGACGACCATACCTAAGCAATGTAAGACTTGGTTTAAGAGCCATGGTGATGACATTAAGAGATATTTATGCCAGTGGTCACAGAATAAGAATACAATTCAATACCATGAGCAAGAGAGGCCTCTTGCCGGTGGGTATCGTAACAGACGACTAAGGGATATCATATGAAAAGAATATCTATGCAAGAGAAGGAAAACTCGACATAAAAACCTTTGCCATCTGATCAGCATGGTATAGTTGATCAATTTCTCACCCATTGTGGAGGAAGCCCGAGTCCTGTTTGACTTTTGTGGACTGAAATAATGGAGACATTTGTCCGGTTCGTCATCATCATCATCATCACAGCCCACATACGTCCCACTGTTGGGCTCGGGCCTCCTCCACAATGTGAGGGAATTTGACCTAATATACCATGCTGGTCAGACATGTTGGTATAGCGTTTCATTTTGGGTTTTCTTCTCTTGCACAGGTGTTATGTGCATATTACATCCCATACGTCGTCTTTTACGACATCCACGAGCAAGATAGGGAGGAGAGAAGGAGGCACTTTTAACAGCTGAGATAATGTCGACGATGAGAGACATTTTTCCGTTTAGCGACAACAAACTTATTTTACAATATTTTAATCCTATTATTATAATATAACAAACGCTTATAACAATTAACAGGAATACTATTACACATATAAATGAATTATTTCAACACAAAACATTATTAGTAAATGGGGTTCTAACAAATACTTGAAGAATTGATTATGTTTAAATAAAGATGGGGTCAAAAGTTTGGCCACGCGTAAATAAATTGACAGAATTCCCATAGCACCGCCCAAGGAACCACAGGATACTAAATACAATAAGTCTTGCATAAAATGAAAGAAAACGTGAAAGACTTTTAGAACATTTCAATGATTTAATCAATACAATAACTTGGGAGTTTTGCATTCTCATAGACTTATTGTTTTTCGTTGAATAGCAGACGTGTGGCCCGGCAGGGTGTTAGGTGGGAATCGACATCGGGTGCTACGGCTTCTTATTATGGGGTGCCGGGCTCTAATTTCGTTGGCAATTTTATTGTTTGATTGCGATTTTATCTGGAGATCGTTGAGGATTTTGTCCCTCCGTTAAAGTGCGTTGAAATGCCTACAGTGGATCAAGTGTTAATCATAATAGAATTGTTGTATTCATCAATATTTTGAGGATTTTGTTTTTATTTGAAGCCGATTGTAATTTAATATAGTTTTATTCATACATCCATCTATTAGCCCATAAATGTTCACCGTTGAACATAGGCCTTCTCACGATAATGCCACTTAGAATGGTCCTGTGCCACTTTTATCTCCGACTTTTAACGGTTCCCTGTAACTTTCAAGATGTCGTCAGTTCATCTAGTAAGGGGTCGTCCTACGCTGCGTCATCCGATTCGTGGTCGCCACTTGAGAACCTTTCTTCCCCAACGGTTGTCGGTTTGATGAGCGACGTGGTCTGCCCATTATCATTTCAACGTGCTATTTCTTTGGTTCATGTCGGTTCGGTTCGATAGTTTTAACTTTGTAATTAATACTGAAATTTTATATAATAAGAATAGTTAGAGTATCGCTTGTATCGAAGACAAGGACTTCGGTACTGGTTGTCCACCTAAACGGTAGACAGGTGCAATACGAATGATCGTCTTCCGCTACCTTGGACAGCTTCGAAGGAGCATGACTGAACTATATAGCCTTTCATAAAAAAAATGTATTTAGCTAGGTAGGTACTGAAGCAATGGGGCACAAACTCTCTCTCCATCAGAAGTATGTAAAGAGGATGCTCGCACAAAAAAGGGATCGCTTGTAGCAGATATTTCCTTGTCTCCATACCAATTTATACAAGGCGTTGACTTCTGTGTGGGTACTTCCTCCAAAATATGATATAAAACTCTATACCAATACATTTGATCAATGTATTGGTATAGAGGGTTATCTATAGGAGTTATAGATAAATTTTTCTCCGGAGGAGGCCCAAGCTCAATATTTGGATGTATATAGACTGTAATGATGAAAATGAAATACTAACTCTAGCGAGGCGAGAGACGTTTTATATTTGTAAATAAAACTACGAATTTTATCACATTTGTATTTGATTTCTGATTGCCCGAACAAAAACAAATATAAACGCGATAAAATCCGTAGTTTTATTTACAACTAGCAACCCGCCCTCACTTCGCTTCGATTTCAGTTGCCTTACCCGCGTAGTTGCCGTTCCTGTGAGAATACCGGGATAAAATATAGCATTTATTACTTCCTGATATTACAGCTTTCCATTGGTGAAAGAATTTTTGAAATCAGAACAGTAGTTTTTGAGTTTATTCATTACAAACATACACACATACAAACTTTTCCTCTTTATAATATTAGTATAGATATGTAATACTCACGTAAACATCAGAAATCATTAGGTTTCATATTCTAAGGGAGAGCACACCGTCCTGCCACCACTGCGATTGCGACGAGGACACGGCGCAGCATACGCTCGAGGTCTGTGCCGCTTGGGCAGAGCAGCGTCGTGAACTCGTCGCAATTATCGGTGGCAACCTGACGCTGCCTACCATCGCCAGGGCGATGGTCGGCAGCGTCAGGAACTGGGACGCGGTTGCAGGAGGCGGCGGATCGCTTGAGCGAGGAGCGCAGCCTCGATGAGGTGATTCGCCGCCGGTGACTGGGGCGGCGTAGGCGCGAATACCTGCGCCTCATACCGCTCTAGCCGAGGCCGGGGGTGACGTGACCGGGGAATTAGTCCTTCACCCGCTGAGAGGCCAACCGCGTGAGGAAAGACCGACGTCCTCCCCGAGGGGGGGACGTCGGTCGATAGGAGGGTACTCCAACTAGGGGGTATACCGTCGGGCGGACCACTGATGTCAAGTCACCCTACTCCGGTGGTCGGCTCAACGACGAAGGCGACGTGCATCGCGGGTGGGTTGCGGGAGTGCGTGCTTACGCCCCTCTGTCGCCCCGGACGGAGTGGTGTGAGAAGAGCGCCGACCGCAAAAAAAAAGGTTTCACATTCTCTAAGTTTTTAAGCATCTTAAGAAAATGAGTGTTATTTTTACAATTTAATTTTTCTTATTGAAATATGTTTTTTATTTGATGTTGGTTCTTTAGTTCGTGTTTGATAAACCTAGAATAATATACTTAAGGCACTTTTTCACCTGTGTATTTCGTATTAACAAATTATACTATAAAAATATGCTTTTATACAACTAAACACAAAATAAACTGCAGAAGTGGTGTATTAGTTATGATACGAACCTACGACCAAGTGTTGTGAGTTTGATTCCCACACAGACAATACTATGTACGATCCAAAAACCATGGTTCTAAGTTTGATTGTAATTTTTGTCCGCTAATAGTAGCTATGTTTACACAGTGGTAGGACCACACTGTTCACAGTTGTCTGTCTACAGCCGCGGGGCCGGTCCTTCCGGGAAAGTACCAGGCTCTCGGTGAGCAGAGAAACTGGAAGCCTAATTTTCTGAAGGTGTTTGCGTGCAGTGGGTTTTGGTGATGCCTCATTACATGCATTCAGAGTAGGCAGCGAAGGTGGATAAGTGGCAGTATCACTTACCATCAGGTGTAAAGTTTGTTTGTTTACCACCAATAGCAGTAAAAATCGAGTTTAGACCAGGACGCTTGGCTATACCCCTGATATTGCTGAGGTCCACTGGTAACAGCTACCATTTACTATCAAGTGGATTGCTTGTCCATTTTCCATTAACTGATTATAAAAAAATTGATTATTCTCATTTTTCTCCGCGTGGTGACGGAGTTAGAATACAATTCACCACTCCCTATCTTGTAGTAAATTATGTCTATGCAAAAGACGGAAAACTCGACATAAAACCCTATACTGATACATCCCATGAGCACGGTTTAGTGGGTCAATTTCCTTTACAATGTAGAGGAAGCCCGAGCATAACAGTGGGACTTATCTAGACTGAGATGATGATGATTATTCCTTGTTATTCTCATTCATTTATATTTCCGAAAATAAATCAACAAAAACAAATTAAACAATAAAAAAGTTAAGATGTCAATCAAAAAGTTGAACTCATTTTAATACGGGGTGTTCCTTACAAGTTTGTCCCACGACCGCCCCTAAATAAAAATCAAAATAAAACATTATTTTATAGTAATTGGCACCCTACAGAGGGAACCGCGTGACGCCACTTCAAGTGATCTTATAGGAAAATAAATTCGCTCCCGCGGACCCTACAATATTTGCCCTCAGGGTTCTATGTTATTATTTTGTAATATTTCGCTTGTTAAGCTGTTGACGAAACAAGTTGGTTATTGTGAGAAAACGTTTGGTAATATTTGAGTATTAACAGATTTGAGTGTTTCTATTGACTTTCCTGTGTGGATACCGACCTGCCATGCTAAGTGTCGCGTATTCGATACTCACGCCAGGCAATATTTAATGCAATATACAATTTTCCGTGTGGTGACGGAGTAAGAATAAGAATACAATTCACCACTCCCTATCTTGCCCGGGGATGTCGTAAAACACGACTAAGGGATATAAGTATGTACATAACATTTTGTGCAAGAGAAGGAAAACTCGCAATGAAACCCTATACCAACATGTCTGACTAGCATGGTATAGTAGGTCAAATTCCCTCCCATTGTGGAGGAGGCTCGGGCCCAACAGTGGGACGTATGTGGGCTGCGATGATGATAATGATGATAACAAATTGCTGTCATGAGTCTGGGGTGTAATTTGTATTAACTGGATGTCTGATGTTCTTCGCAATACAAGTCTTAGTTTAGTGAAGAGGAGTTCTTTCTGAAAAAAAGGAGTAAATTTTATTAGTGGTCGTAGAATTCGGCGAAGAGAGTAACAGAGAAGTTGGGAGCAGTGATCTTCTTGACTATTGATAACATGAACTCCCTTGCCCAGAGCTTTTTTAATTTTTTTTATTGCAAACGGTAGCAAACATGTAAACTGTACTCCTGATGGTGTTACCGCCGCTCATGGACCTTTGCTATGCCGCTGCCTACCGTGAAGAAAATGAAAGGAGTATGAATGCGTGCAATGAGTTTCGGTGAAACTAAATGCATCTCCAAAACCCACTACACGCAAACACCTCAAAAAGTTGGGCTATCGGCTCTCCCGCTCACTGAACGAAGGATAGTAACAAATTGCTAATAGGTATTCAGATGTCGATTTTCTGCTCAGCGTGGTACTACCTCGGACGGACCGCGGCTGTAGACAGATAACTTTCAACTGTGTGGTCCTACCATACCAAATATACAAGGACATTGAAGTCGATAGGTCCTTATCTATTGTTAGAAGTGAATAGAATACTGAGTTCTGAAAATTGATTCATATAATTAATTTTACACATATACATAATTTCGGGTGGTAATGAAGTAAGAATACAATTTGCCACCCTCTCTCATACCTGTTGGGTATCATGCAGGTAACATCTACGCAAGAGAAGGAAAACTAGATATTAAGTTATCTGTCTACAGCCGCGGGCCGGACCGTCCGGGGCAGTACCACACTCTCGCAGAAAATCGACGTCTGAATAGTAGCGATTTGTTACTGCGCTTCGTTCGGTGAGCGAGAGAGCCGGAAGCCCAACTTTCTGAGGATGTTTGCGTGTGGAGGGTTTTGGTGGTGCCCTTGGTATCACCGAGCCTCAATGCATGCATTCACACTCCCTTCACTTTCTTCGCGGTAGGTAGCGGCCTTGTAAAGGTCCATGAGCGGCAGCAACACTTACCATCAGGTGTACTGCTTGCTCGTTTGCCACCGTTTGAATTAAAAAAAAAAAAAAAAATTGGTTGCCTGTAAAGTCGGTATACGGGCGAAAGTTTTACGTGACAACGACTTTGAGTGGTAAAATAATTTTAATGTGAATATTCATTCGTATAGTAGGAAGAAGGATGAAATAATAGTAACAATTTAAAACATTTATTTATACAAAGAATTATATTTAAAACATTAATTTATACAAAGAATCTATTTCATTACTACTCTTTACACTTTTTATGTCTGTCTCTCTCGCTCTTAGGCGGGCTAACCATGCCCGAGTGGAAGGGACGCGTGCCTCTCACTCGCTCTCATTGTGAGTGCATAACGTGAGCGGAGCGTAACGCAGTTTCTTGAAGTGTCACCCGGCAAACCAATTTATAAGACGTTGTCACGTCAAAATTAACCTTATGCCAGCTCGTCTGATTAGCGCGGAGCCCCGAGCCCATCAATAGGGCTGAGATGATAATGATGTTGATGAGTTAGTCAACCAGATTCTTTATCTTTGTATGCAGATTATATTTTATGCAGTTTTAAGTAAATTATACCATTACTAACAACCCGCCCTCGCTTCGCTTCGGTTTCAGTCGCTTTACCTGCGTAGTTCCTGTTGGAATATTGGAATAAAATATAGCCTTTGTTAGTCCCTGATACTATAGCTTTCCATTGGTAAAAGAATTTCTCAAATCGGTTCGGTGGTTTAAGCGTGAAAGCTTGACAAACAAACTTACTTTCGCTTTAATAATATTAGTAAAGATATTATACAATTTTAACCCTCTACAAGGGAGTTAAAATTGTAATGCAGATTGAGTATTGGAGCGAAATAGTATTGGACACTTATACGAAATTGTTTTTGAAGTGGTTGTTTAACGTAACCAAATTATGGACCCCATTGTTAGTGAATTACATAAAATAAAAATGCATTCATATTGAAAATAACATACAATATTATAAATAAAACTATTTAGAACACTTTTTAGCGTTTATAATAACGAGAGGACTGACAAGGGTGCTCCTCCCGTGACCATGAACGCTGTCAAGTGTTCGAAACGTTGGGCAATTAGATATCAAATACAAACGCGATAAAATCCTATTAATAATATGGACCATTGTAGTCACGAACGACCGTCGACAGTTTTCTGTCTGCAGCTGCAGGCTGGTCCGTCCAGGGTAGTACCTACCGCACTCTCATAGAAAATCGATATGTGAGTAGTAGTTTGTCACTACGCTTTGTTTGATGAGCGAGAGAGGAAGACCAACTTTATGAAGGCATTTGCGTGTGGTGAGTTCCCTTCATTTTATTCACGGTAGACAGCGGCCTAGTTAAGGTCCATGAGTGGTAGTCTCACTTTTTATCAGGTAGCTGTTCGCTCGTTTGCAACCAGATGACTACGAGACAATTTAATTAATTTTACTAGGCATTTAGTTTTAAAGTCCTAATCCGTGGTAATAATTCTATATACTGACTTATTAAGTGAATGTTATAATGTGATATGATATGTGTGTGTCGTGGGTTCGATTCCCATGCAGGACAAAGCTTTGTGCGATCCACACTTGGTTAATTATATGTTTGTAAAGTCCCCCGCAATACAAGGATTCTTTCCTTCATCATCATCATTTCAAGTCATGTACGTCCCACTGCTGGGCTCGAGGCTCCTTCATAATAGGTAGGATATTGATCTGCTATATCACGCTGGTCAGACGGGTTGGTATAGTGTTTTATTTTAAGTTTTACCTCTCTTGCAAAGACGTTATATGCATATTGTAACCCTTAGTCGTTTTTTACGACATCCACGGGCAAGATAAGGAGTGGTGAATTGTATTCATATTCCAGATACTGTGATTAATTTCTTAGTGCAGAGTGTTACCTTTAAAAAAAGTCATTAAGAAGTATTAGGTATCACGCTAAAATGCCAATAGGTAAGCAACATCATTCCTCAAACCGATAAAGGTTGGTAAAAAATATTCTTGAAAGACTAACATGAATTAGACTGTGTAAGATGGTCTCCTAACAGTTGAACTGACGATATATTTAAACGTAAGAAACCTTTGGATGCAGGTAATTCAGGACTGAACTTAAAAGCATTCGAATTAAAAGTTATATGTCCAACAATGGATGTCAATAAACTGATAGTTACTTGGAAGCATAGAATTATTAAGACACCTAAATTGACCTACAATACTACGGTGGTCAGACGTGTTGGCAGAATTTTATGTTGTTTTAGCTTAGTAGTAATTTACGACATTTATAGGCCATAAATGTGGTGATGAATTGTATTCTTACATCATCAACAGACATGATTACAGCATTCCAATTAAAAAAATAATAATTACTATAATTAAAGTATTAAATGTAATTTCTGTCCGTTAATTTACATGTTTGTAAAGTCCTTCGCAATGCAAGGATTCGTATTGCAAAAAAAAATAACAGTACGTATTCATAAAAAGGTCATTTTATACAAGAACATTTTTAATACAAAATAATACATATTTTAAAATTGATACAAATCAGTAAACTATAACAAATAACTAATGAGTTCGGATAAAATCTAAATAATAAAAGATATAAAATAAATAACTAAATCGATATTATTTATCTGAAATCTATTTCAAAACACGTTAGCCAAAACGAGGTAAGTCAAAAACTTTTGCCACACATTGGCATTCGGTACAAAACGGCTAACAGCGGGTATTCCCCTTAATTAGGAGTCCTGCTGGCCCTTTTGTAAGTTAAGGAACACTTTAGAACCCTTTCCCTACAGTAATTGGCACGATAAGAATGTCCAGGGGTGTATGAGAACGATAGCACTTGCAGCCGTTCTCACTTAAATAATATATTTCTTCGATTTGTTTTCCAAAGATTGACGTTTGACAGAATGTATAGGTATTTCTTTATTTTATCTAAACATTTCTCATTCCAAATATCTACCCCTCTCTTATCTATGGATTTTGTACAAGGCTAAGGGATATTTTGTGCATAGAACAATTATGTAAGAGAAAATCTATACTAATAAATAAAATTGGAGTGTCTGTTTGTAATGTTAAAATAAGAGGCTTTTTTCATGCTCACACGGTTATTTGCACTATACACATGCCTAAAAATCACTTTATATTTTTTTTGTCTGTCTGTCTGTCTGTTTGTTCCGGGTAATCTTTAAAACGGCTGGAACGACTTCAAAAATTCTTTCACCAATGGAAAGCTATAATATCACGGAGTAACCTAGGCTATATTTTATCCCGGTAATCCCACGGGAAAAACGACTAAAACCGAAGCGAAACGAAGGCGGGTTGCTAGTTTGAAATAAAAAAGGTCAATTTCCATTCCATTATAGAGGTGGCTCCAGCCTAGCAGTTGGCCGTATATGAGCCATGAAAAAATTCATTCCCTCATTAAAATATAATTAGTTACCCACTTTCATTCTCGCAGATATAATAACAGACGATTTTAAGGGTTGTAAGCAAATAAATAACAAAAAATCAAAGTCTAAAACGACTCTTCTGGTCAACGTGGTGTAGTAATTAATTAGTCAGAGGTATTACCGTGCTAATAAGCATATATGATCTGTGCAAGAGAAGAAAACTCGAAATAAAACCAGTAGTGGGACATATATGTCGGCGTTGCGCCAGGAATTTGGACGATGATAGTAAAATACTGAGTATGTAATCACTGTATTTATTAGGAGTTCTTGCCGGAGAAGTGAGTGAAATAAAACTGTCCTCTATTCTAATCTTACAATGTTTTTATAACCTCCGCTTTACAATGAAACGGTCTAGTCTTAGTAACTACAATTACTTTTTATAACAAACCAATAAAACAATATTGTTAACTATCTGAATATAGCTAAATAATAATGATAAATATTCTAATGCATTTAACATAATTCCAAATAGTCAATTTTACACAATTTACATTAATGTAATTAAAGGAAATATTGTTCTCATATATTGTTCAACAGACGGCGCTCTAACTAGAAATAAATTACAATCTTTATTGTGTAAAAACAACTAAATATGGTTACAAATAATTACACTAATTCTAATCGATTTTAATTTGATCAATTATATAAATATTTAAACAATTAAATCAAAGATTTCTAGAAATACATTCAAAAAGTGTCTAAATATCATAGCATGGTAAATAGCAGTGTTGTTACTATAAATAATTATTTAAATATTAGTTGCAAATATTTCAAACATGTTTATAACTATAATTGATAACACATACATCAACAATTTACAAATATTGCCGATAGAGGGCGATATGCGCCCATATATACCTGCAAGCTTTTTTTTATGAGTGGGCTATGGTAAGCGCGCACGCGGTTCATTCCGTCCGGGGCGACGAAAGGACGGCGCGCGGGCCTATAACCCACCCGTACCCACGACACCGTCGTCGTTGGGCCGACCACCGGAGCAGGGTGACTTGACGTCAGTGGTCGGACATATACAAGGTGAGACGACGATTACCGTGCTTGGTCACTATTGATATAGGGTTTTATTTCAAATTTTCCTTCTCTTGCAATGTTATTTGCATTTTATATCTCTTTTAAGATACCTTCGAGTAAAATGGGGTAGGGTCTTGTAACTTATTTAATCTATTTTTTAGCAAAACACAAGTTAACAATCTAACAGAAATAACACATAATCGTAAAACAATTTAATTTTACGCGAGTGGTCATTTTAAATAAAATTATTTTTACGCATTTTATCGCATTTCTATTTGATTTTTCATTTACCGTTGTTTCGAACACATTTCAGTGTTCATGGTTATGGGTGTACTAAGGTGTCCCACATCCAACAATCTTTATTACTAATATTTACCTTAGTCCTCCCGTGACCATGAACTCTGAAAACTGTTCGAAATGTCCGGAAATCAAAAATCAAATACAAATGTTATATAAAACTTTATTAAAGTTGTCAAATAGTTTAAGAAATTATAGTTTACAGGAGTAATTAAATCGCGTCCAACCAAAGGCTAAGAACAATAAATTGCTTTAAATCAATAGCTTTGTGTCTGATGTTATCGACATTCGACCGGCGATTCATAATTTTCTAAGCACTTATTGGTCTATATAAATACTAAGGATTTAACTCTTGTATAACTTAAAATGACCGCGGAATGTCAGTTTTTAGGGAAATTGGCCAAGAGGGTAATTGACCTAATATACTGCGCTGGTCCGACGTGTGGCTTTTATTTCGAGCTTTCCTTCTCTTATATAAATATTAACTGGATATCATCTCCTTTAGTCCTCTTTTACGACACCCACGGGCGAGAGGGGGTGTTGATTTGCATTCTACTCCGTTACTACAAGAAAATATGTAGTTTCAGTTACGTGTAGAGTTTTCAGAGTAAGTTAACATTTAACGCCTACATATCTCAACCTATTTGTTTCAGACTCCATTTATGTACAAAATTATTTGAATTTTTTCATATCGGATCTAGTTATGATCCGGATATACACTAGTTCCAGTTACATAACATCTCTGCTTTCAAGTCTAAACAAAAAATTTCATAAAAAATCGGTTGTCTGTAAAGTCGGTTTACTGACGACAGTTGAACGTGACAACGTCATAAGAAAATACTGATGGAATGGTTTCATTTTTCAAAAGAAAATTTTAATTTTATTTGTTTGATAGATATTTTGTATGGATCAAGCCTTAAATGGAACGCCTCAGAGCGAGGTAACGCCGCATACGTCATATTTTTTCGTGCGTGCAGCCCGCTCCATCGAATTATAAGACGTTGTCAGGTCAAAAGATATTAATAATTCTAAGCTCGTCGTATACCTTCATTATCTCTATTTATTTTGAGTCAACATAGTATATCTTCTTCTCAAAATATAGTTGGAAAAGAGTTGAACATACTGCAAAGAGTTTAAGATTATTTAGACCAATCACCAGCCTCACATTAAACCTTCATTATTGTCCACATAGTAAGTATTTGATGAAATAGACCCAGGTCAATGCATTGGCCTGTTTAATCGACCATGTGGGGACCCAAGTTATGATTCCTCTCACTCTCAGACCATAACTTATGACAAAAGATTTTTGATCTTTAAACAAGTATTACACAATTGAAATAAACCTATTTTACGGCTTTTATCACGTTTGTGTTTGATTTTAGACGAAAAAAAATTTATGTAAACGAAATATCCCATAAAAATAATTTTATTTCAACTATAAAAAAATATAGAGTTCTTATTCGTTTTTTTTTATTTTTATTATTATTTATCCATGTCTATTATTAAGAAAAAAAAAACAAACACTGTTAAAAATAAACATGTATAAAAAACAATTTTACATATTTTACAGCGTTTGTATTAGATTTATTACTTTCCCGATGAAGAATTTAGTTAGAAAATGCGAAATAAAAAATCGAAAATTGACCTTTCCTAAGCAATAAAAAGTTGTTTTTTCTAATTTCGTCACGTATTTTAAATAGAAATATTTTACACCGAAATATTCCCTAAAAATACTTTTATTTCAACTATAAAAAAGTTCATGTAGAGCTTTTATTCATATTTTTTTATTTTTGTTATTATTTATCCATGTCTATTACCACATATAAAAAAAAATCAAAATTGAAAGTCCCCTACAAATTAAGAAGCAGTCAAGTCCCCTTCCGCCATTTTGGTGTCGCCCAAGGCGAAAGCGATTATCATCGCGGTTCGACCCAGAAAACATTTACCGACAATGGCTGAACAAACTTTATCGACAGATGACAATTTTGATAAGGATTCGTTTGTGTTATTACTGTATAATTATTTGTAACGGTACCCCTTGTGGTGTTGGGATAAAAATACGGTGGGTCACCACTCCATACATGCATAGTCGTAAAAATCAGCTTGTAAATTATCAGACACATTATTTAAAATAAATCAATCAAACAATCATCTCAGGTAATACACGTCTCATTGCTCGGCTTGAGCCTCCTACACAATAGGAGCGAAATTGACCTTACTGTACCATGCTGGTTAGACAGGTTCGTATGTTATGCAAGAATGAAAGTTCATATATTGAAAAGACGTACTATTCATCATCATCTCAGCTTCATATATATCCCACTACTATCCTTGATTCTTCTCCACAATAATTGGGAAATTAACTTACTATACAGTGCTGGTCAGAAGGGTTGATATAGGGTCTTATTTTGAATTCTCCTTCTTTTTAATATTATTTATATGCATAAGATATAATAATCCTAGATGTCAAAGGCAGTCCGTGCGACGGCGACCGGCGTCCCCGAAGGGGAACATCGAGACTGGGGTATTCCGTTGGGCCGACCACTGAAGACAAGTCACCCTGCACCGGTGGTCAGCCCAATGACGAAGGCGATGTGCCACGGGTGGGTTAAGAGCCGCGCGCGGCCCCTCTGTCGCCCCGGATGGAGCCGCGCGGCGGGTGTACTGACCATGTCCACCCTAGAAAAAATAAAGATGTCAAAGTAAAGGCGAATTTTACAAATATACAATTAACAGACACAAATTACATACTTACAGACATACAAGAAGTAATTGCTGCAAAAGAAAATAAAAATCAAACACAATGAAGCGAAACTCGGTTTACGCCGGTATATGCGTAAAAAATATTTTTACGCATTTTAAAGTATTAGATTTATTACTTTCCCAATGAAGAATTTATAGCGTTAGAAAATAGAAAATAAAAAAATATAAAATTGTCTTCTTAAACAATAAAACATTATTATTTTTATGAATTTTATAACGGTTTTTTTAAATAGGAACAATTTTCGAGAGTCCTATCATGACCTTGAATATTGAAGTGTTCGAAAACGCGGACCAGTATAAATCAAAAGCCGTAATAATCCGTAAAAACAGTTTCATTTCGTATGAAGTAGATTTTAGTTTTATTTATATTTTTTTTAATTACTATTTTATATACTCAAACTATTACTCCTGGTGGTATGGATAGATACACATGAATATCTTAAATCTTTCAATACAACGGATATTGGCAGAATAGTATCGATACGAGGTCAATTGTTGTCACAAATATTGACATATGTCAAACCAACAATACATACAAGAATATCCTGCGTCCTTAAAAACATCTTTACACATAATTCAACAAAACAACACCCTATTTTTATAGACTTAAGGTACAGTTTACTTTGGAAGAAACACAAGGGGGTTTTCGCCATAGTATTATTGTATGGGTACTTCAAGTTAAGGGGAAGCGTGATTATGTTTGTAATTGTGTTTTAATAGTATTTTACTTAGGGGCTCACTATGGAGTGGTGTCTTAAAGTGACAGATTGATACAACTAATGGGTGACCTTTTACTTATGAAAAATGAACTTTTGTTTAGAGCATGTTTCATAGCCTCTTAGAGACTTTTGGTAGTATGCAAAGCCGCCGTCTAACTTGCAATGCCTTGTGGAGACTGACTTAGCACACAATTCACTACCAGGCTATTCTGCTCATGGCTGTAGTAAAAGACTACTAAATGATTTAATATGCATATAACACTAATGCAAGAGAAGGAAAATCTATACCAATAAATAAAATTGGAGTGTCTGTTTGTAATGTCAAAATAATAGGCTTTTTTCATGCTCACACGGTTATTTGCACGACACCTATGCCTAAAATAGCAATTAAAAATTTTTTGTCTGTCTGTCTGTCTGTCTGTTTGTTCCGGGTAATCTTCAAAACGGCTGGACCGATTTAAAAAATTCTTTCACCAATGGAAAGCTATAATATCAGGGCGTAAACTAGGCTATATTTTATCCCGGTATTCCCACGGGAACGGGAACTACGCGGGTAAAACGACTATAACCTAAAACCGAAGCGAAGTGAGGGCGGGTTGCTAGTTTGAAATAAAACCCTATACCAACCCCTCTGACCAGCTTGGTATCATCATCATCATCGCAGCCCATATACTTCCCATTGTTGGAATCGGGCCTCCTCCACAATAGGAGGGAATTTAACCTACTTATACCATGCTGGTCAGACATGTTGGTATAGGGTTTCATTTTCAGTTTTGCTGTCTTACACAGATGTTATATGCGTATTGTATCCCTTAGTCGTTTTTACGACATCCACGGGAACGATAGGGAGTGGTGAATTATATTCTTAATCCGTCACTACACGGAAATCTATCTATCTCTACATGTTTAATATTATAAAACTGAAGCGTTTGTTGGTCTGAACGTCCAAATCTCTCTTTATATCGTGATTTCTGATGTTTACGCAAGTATTACACATTTTAAATAAAACTACTTTTTTTTTTTTTTAGGGGGTGGGTTGCGGTCGGCGCGCTCCTCGCACCACTCCGTCCAGGGCGACAGAGGGGCGTAAGCACGCAACTCCCGCAACCCACCCACGATGCACGTCGCCTTCGTCGTTGGGCTGACCACCGGAGCAGGGTTACTTGACGTCAGTGGTCGGCCCGACGGAATACCCCCTATTTGGGGTACCCTCTCAACGATCGATGTCCCCCCCTCGGGGAGAACGTCGGTCTTTCCTCACGCGGTCGGCCTCTTGGCGGGTGACGGACTAACTCCCCGGTCATGTCACCCGCGGCCTCGACTAGGGCGGCATGACGCGCAGGTAGTCGCGCCTGCGCCGCCCCAGTCGCCGGCGGCGGGTCCCATCGACCGACGTCCCCCCCTCGTGGAGAACGTCGGTCTTTCCTACGCGTTTGTGTTTGATTTTTGATTGCCATTGCACGGGCGGACCATGACCATGAATGCTGCAAAGTGTTCGAAACGTCGGACAATCAAAAATCAAATACAAACGCGATATAATCCTTAAATCCTTATTTAAAATTTATATAAGTATATCATTCTTTAACCTGGTGAAAGTTGCTGGGCGTCGTTGGATACAGGCGGTACAGGACCGCACTTTGTGGCGTAACATGAGGAAGGCCTACGTCCAGTAATGGACGGCGATAGGCTGAAATGATGATGATATCATTCTTCTGTACGTGTATATATGACTTCTAAACGGCTGGACATATTTCGATGATTTTTTGTAGCTGTTCCAATGGATATGAGATAGGTTTAAATTAATAATTGCAACCAGTAGGTAACGCTGCGATCGATTTCAAGGAGAATCACAATTTTTTTAGATTTGAACAGAACAATGTCTGTTGGATCAGCTAGTATTGAATGAAGTATCTTCATGTTCCAAACTAAATTCAGCTTTGCACGCAGATATTATGAAACGGGGTCGATTAAGCCTCGTGCCATCGGTGGTTCGAAGCCCCGGGTGGCGACCACGCCAGTTGTGCAGAAGATCGCCGACTACAAGAGGGAGTGTCCATCAATCTTCGCGTGGGAGATCAGGGATCGTCTGCTCAGTGAGAACGTGTGCAATAACGACAATATACCTAGCGTGAGTACTCTTTTAATTCTTCGCTTATTACCAGTAAATAATATAAAATATGATATCTCTTTTCATCTCCTATCGATTTTCTCTTCCTGCGATTTTTTTTTTATTGCCAATGGTGGCAAACGAACAAGCAGGTACTGATGGTAAGTGATACTGCCGCACATGGACCTTTGCAATACCAGAGACACAGCGAGGCCATTGCCTACCGTGAAGAAAATACTCCTCTTAAATCTCGTATAAAGAAGGACATGTCATAGCGTTCGGGAAACACAGCCGCAGGTAGTTTAGTCCAGAGCTTGCACGTACGTGGGAAAAATGGCGCATTTTCTCGAAATAGGTAAATATAACCTCTTTGATAATTAAGATTCATTACAACTCATCTGTCTCACTACTGGGCAAGAGCCTCCTCCACAATGGAAGGGAAATTGACCTACTATACCACGCCATTTCCGTGTGGTGACGGAGTAAGAATACAATTCACCACCCCTTCTCATCCTCGTGGGTGTCGTAAAAGTCGACTAAGGGATGTGCATATAACATCTATGCAAAAGAAGGAAAACTCAGAGTAAAGCTTTTATGCCAACTGGCCTGAGTAGCGCGGTATAGTAAGTCAATTTCTCCCACAGTAGAGGAGGCCCTAGCCCAGTAGTGGGACGTATATGGGCTGAGATGATAATGACATATAACCTATCTATATCTATACCAATAAATAAAATTGGAGTGTCTGTTTGTAATGTCAAAATAATAAGCTTTTTTCATGCTCACACGGTTATTTGCACGACACCTATGCCTAAAATACATTTTATTTTTTTTTTTATCTGTCCGTCTGTCTGTCTGTTTGTTTCGGGTAATGTTCAAAACGGCTGGAACGATTTCAAAAATTCTTTTACCCATGGAAAGCTATAGGTAATATCAGGGCGTAAACTAGGCTATATTTTATCCCGGTATTCCCACGGGAACGGGAACTATTCAGGAAAGAAACTATTCATTGCTAGTTGATAAATAAGATTCATTACAGCTCACATACGTCCCACTTCTGGGCTCAAGTCTCCTCCACTGTGGAAGGGAAATTGCCCTACTACAAGCTGGTCAAACCTGTTGGTATGGATTGGCTTTGGATTTTGTTTCGAGTTTTCCTTCTCTTACATAGAACATATACCTATGCATATTTAATCCCTTAGGCGTCTTTTACGACATCCACAGGCAAGATAGGGGGTGGTGAATTATATTTTATTACCAAAACCAGTATTAAAATCCAAATGTTAGAAAAGACATTACATAAAAATACTCTTGAGATTTCAAACTAATTGGCTCAATAACAGATACCGGTCAAAATATTATCACAAAATTTTATATCTAATTAAATTTAACAAAACACACTTTAAATCTATTGTGCCGACATCAAAATAATCTGTACAAAATTCGTTGACAATCATTTCGTATAATCCAATTTTGCAATTTTAGAATTTAGTGGCAGCATATGTTGCTGGCAGCGCGGCGCCATTGTCCGAATTCTATTCAAGATTCAACTACCAACTAGGGTTGTCAACTTCTTACAAACTGGTTTTTACTTTGGAGTTTTTGACTCGGTTACAAAGATATTTAAACCAATTATCTATTATTTAACACGTTATTTAAAGGCGACGTATTAAGGTAGACGTATTAAGGTTTTACTTCAACAATAAATAAATAATTAAGTAATACTATTAATAAAACTACAACGAAATTTAAATTTTTTTTCAAGCTCAGCAAGCGCAAATTGATTTAACCATTTAAAAATTTATTTATCACAAGCATTGGAAACTAAAGTTCCAAATAAAACATAATCTATATTCAACTGATAGAATTGGAGTCGAATGCGTTTATGAACACTAAAGAATTTTAAAGGTTATTTTCGATTGTACTTTGGAAAATAGGCCTTTCTTTTTCCTTCTTTTTCAGCCTATATAAATTTCACCAATGGCCGTGAATCTCTTCCACAGTAAGTAAAAAAGAAACTACTACTTAGTATACCACGCTAGCCAAACTAAGTTTTTTTCGTCGTTTCTTTCTTTTGCAGTGATGTTATCTGCCCATCTATTTTTTGGTAGTTTTTAGAATAACCACTGTAAAGAATCTGTTAGGTGACGGAGTAAGCATACAATTCACCACTCCCTCTTTTGCCCGTAACAAACGACTATGGGATTAAATATGCATATTACATCTATGCAAGAGAAGACAAATGCAAAATAAAACCCTGTACCAAGTCGTCTGACCAGCGCGGTAGAGTAGGTCAATATCTCTCTTAATATGGATTAAACTCGTGCCCAATAGTGAGTCATGATCTGAAATAAATTATGACTGTAAAGAAAGGTGAAACAAATTCTATTTTTATCATACCTAACTAAAATTATTACGTGAAAACCCTACAATCATATCGTCGATACATTGTTGTTGAAGGCGGTTTATAAAATTTAAACTATGAAATGTTTGATAGTATTTTATTTAGTTTTTGTATAACACAAAGCATTGGTCATCATTCAACGCAGTTCATATTATATTTTTTTCATTCGATGCTATTAGGAGTCTGTCAACTTTTGTGCCAATAAAGTATTGAATAGTGAATTGTGTTACGATGTATCGGTTGAAGGGTCCATGTTCTCAAAAGACCGAATAATTTGTGACAGTAAAATTATTAACAAAATAAAATGTTCAAATTCACTTAACGTTCTTGGAGAGGACTATGTTCGGTATTTCTTCCATCTCATCATCACGGCTCATATACGTCCCACTGCTGGGCTCGAGCCTCCTCCACAATAGGAGGGTAATTGACCTTACTAGACCATGCTGATCAGATAGGTTGGTATAGGGTTTTGTTTCGAGTTTTCCTTTTTTGCATAGATGTTATATGCGTATTATATCCCTTAATCGTCTTTTACGACATCCACGGGCATGATAGGGCCTGGTGAATTCTTAATCCGTCACTACGCGGCAAGTATCTATTTCTCTGCGTGTTAAAATCTGAAATACGGATATCTATAGAAGAATTGGTGTAACCCGGTAGCCTGAAGAATTAACACGTTGAATTTCTAATGGGCAGGCTAGTCGCTCTCTTAAAACTTGGTGAAGAAATTCACGAAACGAAGAATCAGGAAGAAGACATCTTATTCCGCCCGCGATCATGAACGCTGTAAAGTTTTCAATACATCGGACATACCAAAATCAAATACAAACACGATTAAATCCGTAAATATTGTTTTATCTATAATAATTACATTCTCAATGAGGGTTGACGTCAGGCAGGCGACCGATCATAAAGCTATAGCCAATAACTTCTGCAAGATGTAGGTACTACGGAATAAGAGTAATAGGTATAACCTATATATTGAGCCGACATCTTGTAATTAGAATAAGAGGGCCATTATGGTTTAATTCAATTATGTTTCGCGTATAAGTGGTTGGGCTAATGACCACGTCTGGTTCGATTACCGGGCATGTCATATCATCAAATAGCTTTACTTTATGCCTTGAAAGCGATAGAGTTGTTGCTTTTTTTATGTTCTCGTTATCCGCGACATCGCGTTTCATTATCCGTGCTTATTATAACAGCAGTGTAATTGTAGTTTCGTTTTTCTTTTTGAATTACTTGGAATATGCAACTGCGCATGTAATATTTTAATTGAAAAATTTTATACTATGGTATTATCTTATTTATAAAAAGCTTCTGTGCTGTGTGGTAGCGGCATCAAATACTACCAACCCTTGCTTTGCTCGTGGGTGTCGTAAAAGACGACTAAGACCAACTCCATCTGGTATCATTTGGGTCAACGATTACATTCCCAAGGAGGGTTGACGTCAGGCAGGCGGCCGGTCATAAAAGTCATTGCCGAAACTTTTTGCAATATGTCAAAACAGATGACATATTGCGTCGACCCCAAGTAATTGGGATAAGAGCAAGATGATGATGATGATGATAAAAAGCTTCTGTGTTGTAATTTTTCTTCTCATTTCAACACATATTCACGCTATTTTAACCCATGTACAGGTTCACAAAGGTATAAAAGATCGAGGTTGAACCCGTCAGACGGTCCCGGGAAACGATTTTAATTGTTTTAGCATCCGCAAAAAAAATTAATTAGAAGAATTAATAAGAATCCGTGTGGTGACGGAGTAAGAATACAATTCACCACTCCCTATCTTGACCGTGGATGTCGTAAAAAACGACTAAGGGATAGGTATAATCTATACCAATAAATAAAATTGGAGTGTCTGTTTGTAATGTCAAAATAATAGGCCTTTTTCATGCTCACACGGTTATTTGCACTATTCATATGCCTAAAAATCACTTTATAATTTTTTTGTCTGTCTGTCTGTCAGTTTGTTTCGGGTACTCTTCAAAACGGCTGGACCGATTTCAAAAATTCTTTCACCAATGGAAAGCTATAAAAATTCGGATTGGGAACTACGCGGGTAAGGTGACTGAAACCGAAGTGAAGCGAGGGCGGGTTGCTAGTATTCATTCACCTATCTATGCAACAGAAGGAAGACGGTAGATCTCTACCTTAATTATAACACCATCTACCTACGCAATCAAGAGATAATAAGTTATTTATTATAGACTAGTAACCCGCCCTCGCTTCGCTTCGGTTTCTGTCGCCTTATCCCCGTAGTTGCCGTTCCCGTGGGAATACCGGGATAAAATATAGCCTAGTTTACTCCCTGATATTATAGCTTTCCATTGGTGAAAGAATTTTTTTAAATCGGTTCAGCCGTTTTGAAGATTACCCGAAACAAACAGACAGATAGACAGACAAAAAAATTATAAAGTGATTTTTAGGCATATGTATAGTGCAAATAACCGTGTGAGCATGAAAAAGGCCTATTATTTTGACATTACAAACAGACGCTCCAATTTTATTTATTGGTGTAGATAAGTTTTTATTCTTAGTACCTACCTACCTACAACTTAACTTTATCATCATCATTTCAGCTCATAGCCTCCTCCACATTAGAAGGTAAACTGACCTACTATATCATGCTGGTCAAATGTATTGGTACAGAGTTTGATTTCGATATTTCCTACTCTTGCATAGATGTTATTCGCATTTTATTAGGTACTATTTATCCCTTAGTCGTCTTTTACGACATCCATAGGCAGGACAGGGAGTGGTCAATTGTATCCTTACTCCTTTACTATAAGAAAAATTTTATTTGAAAAACAAAAACAAGGAGTCTGTCAGCCATTAAAAAGGCTGTATTTATGTGCAAACTTTATACAAAACAGTACATATGTATGTTAAAAGTAATAATAAAAATACCTATATTATCCACCCCCCTACGTAACAAGAGCGCCCCGTTACCCAGACCCCAGAAGATTTGGCGCCGAAGGGGCTATTTTTATGATTGTCATACCTACCCATTCGACTCACTGGGCAAATAGTCGAAAGGGACAGTGTTATAAGTTTACACGTGTGTTAGAGTAGGATAGGCATATGTTGTGCGTTCTGCCTAGTCATAACGGTCGAATGGGCGTGATGTTTCTTACCAACTAAATGTGGACAAAAATACTTTGTACAATCGATAAGCCTAGTTGTAAAATGTTGTAAGTGCAAGCTGACAGGGCTGCTTTAAGATCTGGCGTGATGATTTTTGTTCTATCGAAATTAATTTATTTTTTATATGTTTTAATTATTTTCTAGTAAAATTTTGGTACTCAGTCGGCAAAACAATATACATATGTACCTACTCAAAATTAAAAAGATTTAATTTGGACTTTTTTTGGTATTGATTTTTGGTATTCGGTATTGAATACAAATTCATATTAAATTATGTCCTGTATCAATATTTTAGTGTTTTTATGTTTTATATTAAATCATTTTGATGGTGTTTTAAGTGGTGAATATGGTGTAAATGTACTTTAAAATGTTTTCGTTTTCACCAAAAAGTGTGGTCTTAGCACTTTTGAAGGCGAATATTTAACTAAATAACAGAAGAAAAAAAGACGTGAAAACTGATAATTTGTGAAGATAATTATAATACAACACTGACAAAAATAGGCTCGTATTAGTAGCTGATTGCCAACCTACAATAAAGAAGATTTTTTAGTAGATATTTATTTTATATTCAATCCTTGCCGTATATTTGCCTTTGCAATTAATGCAATTAATAAATAGAAGAAATTTATCTTTAAGACAACACTTCCCACTAAAGAATAAAACTTTTAAATCGGTGGCTTTTACGTAGGTACGTACTTCTAATATGTGACTATAGATTACAATGAAGCTTATTGTCAGAACAATTATTTGCAGCTTACAAAAACGGTCCTGTGAGGGACAGAACCTAAGCCACTCGGCATAAAAGATGGCTGTTTAGATCACTATCATATATGTGAATTAATATAAGAGTAAAGTACGACTTTGTAAATATACGAAAATATATCTTACCTAATATTTTTTGTTGACTGAAGTGGCTTTCTGTGTTGGTACGGCATAGTGGATGGTCCTCTAATAGCATCCATAAACGCAATGGCGAGTTCTATGACATAATCTGTGTTTATTAGTGTACAATTGAAACAAAGAAAAACTTTTTTTAACATGAAAAAACAATTATTTTACCATGAGTACCTACCTACTTAAGATGAAAATCAACTAGAAAATCGAATTATAAGAAAAATAAAAAGGCAAATAGATATTACCTATTAATAACCAAGGTAATAGCTATTTATCCTCAGTTTGTACCCTAAGGTGACGGTCTCTCTACTTTTATTTGCAACTAACAACCCGCCCTCGCTGCGCTTCGGTTATAGTAGTTTTACCCGCGTAGTTCCCGTTTCCGTGGGAATACCGGGATAAAATATAGCCTAGTTTACGCCCTGATATTATAGCTTTCCATTGGTGAAAGAATTTTTGAAATCGGTCCAGCCGTTTTGATGATTACCCGGAACAAACAGACAGACAGACAGACAAAAATTTTTTAATCGCTATTTTAGGCATAGGTGTCGTGCAAATAACCGTGTGAGCATGAAAAAAGTCTATTATTTTGACATTACAAACAGACACTCCAATTTTATTTATTGGTATAGATGGCATTTGCATGCAAGCCCTTTGTATAAAATATCATGTTCAATTACTAGACTTTTATTTCTTTTTATGGCATTTGTGTAAACATCAATTTTTATTTTTAAATTCAGTTCCAAAATAATAAAATTATTGGTTAATTATCCATTCAAAATTTTTATTACGAAAAACGCCTTACGCTTGTTTTCTTCTACGGCGTTGTACAATAATACCCGTTTACGCGTGCATACACAGAATATTTGGTATCTCTTTCGCACTTGTGGTTATGTCTTTATGGTCTGCATTGAATTGTATCGCTGCCCTTGTCTTACAGATTAACGTCAACTGTTTATGATGGCACAGGAATTGACATTTTAAATCCTTATATCTATTTTAGAGTAATGTTGTAATACCAACAATTATTTACCGTACTTATAATTTGTATTATATGATACTTATAAGAATTTTCATAATAGTAGATATTTTATGAGATAATAGTGAATTATGAATATTATGAAACTGGAGAAAGAATGGACATCGTCACAGCTTATAAATAAATGGGACAGATAATGTACATTTATATACTTCTCGTATTTAGTATTCATTTAAACAAAACGAAAATTACAATATTAAATTATCAATTTGCTAGGCAAAGTCTTAATGTTTTTATTAATATCTAAGTATTAAATTAAATGCCACATTTTTACGTTTCAGTAGATACCTATATATGTGTGAAATAATGATAGTCTAATGGACAATGCAAAAAAAAACAACGAAAGTTATAATCTTAGAATAATAACGTTTCCATACGGATAGTGTCAGTACTTCGAACTTTAAAAATTTGAATCTAAAAATACTAATGGCGCGCAGACGATTACATACGTAGGGGAGAGTTGGCTATATCGTACTCCTTAACTTTTATCCAAGCTTGCGAGAATACTATCAAGAATATTCTTGTCTTTGTTTCTTTGTAACTTATTTTAGTTTAGCGACTTTAATATACCTTTATGGTTTTTTAACTAGAGAGCACCTTTAACTTAGTCGATTCTTCTATAAAAAAAGTAGGTTTCGGTACGATATAGAGACCGGCACGTTTAATCGTACCACACGGTTTCTAAATCGTACTTAGGAATTTCCCATACAAATGTCAACAAAAACTAATTTCCTTTCCTTTAAAATATTTATTTATATTTTGAGATCACTTAAGGCACAGTATTCAATTAAATTCTTGTTTTTCCTATCAACACCTCTGTTTAGAGATTTAAGGAAAATCTAATTACAAACTAACAACTAATCTAATAACTTATTTTAGGTACTTAGGGCAAATGTCAGGAATTTGGCTGCAAGTGATGTGAAGCCACTTGTGACATCTGACACACTCGATCCAACCAACCTTGCATCTTTTTTTGTCGTAATAATAGCCGTTGCATATTGAACAATAATTATCATCGTATTCTTCGTTAAGATCTACGTCAGAGTCGTCATCTAAAACTAGTTCTTCTTCAGTATCAGATGAATCTGTTTCAGGGTCTTTGGCTGTATTTCTTTTCTTTTTAGTGTGTGTTGCAGCTTTTTTCGTTGGAATTTTAGGTTTCACGAGCTTTTCTTTTTTCTAAATGTCTTTTTAATGTGTGTTTTGGAACCCTAAACCTTTTTGAGCTTTTATTTAAACCAATACTTTTGTTTTGTAATGCTTTTAACGCCTCCTTCAAATCTTCTTCTGTCCAAGCATAATATTTTCTTTTTTCTTTTAGTTCATCCATCTACAAAATTAATAAAGATTTATGAAATAGGCAAATCTACGAAAGATAATTGCCCCTTTACCTATTACGGGTTAAAGCACTAAAACAACTTTTAACGCAATTATTGCGTGTACTTTAATTTTTTATAGTTTGACGTTTCGAAACACCCAGCAGCGTTCATAACGTCAGGTTAAAAAATCATATACATACACGTTAATAGTTGTTAAATTCAATGTGTAACAACCGTAAAAACCTCAGTAGGTAATCAATATTATTCAATAAGATAGTCAATACATTTTCAAAACTCAAAAATATTTAGTTCCTTAAATTGTACCGGTACGATTAAAAAACCACCAACCGGTACGATTTGCAAGGCAACCCCAATTTTGAATAATAATCTTGTCATATCCTAACCTTAAAGAATTGCGTCATTCAAGTTATACAGATCAAAATGATAATAACCTAGAATCAACATAATGCAATATCATATTCCTGAAAACTTACCATTTCCGAAGTCGAGCTTAGGTTTTCAAGTAAAAAAATTAGATCAAGCGGCACGTAAACTTATTTTATTTCTTCACAAACATAGTATTCACCACAGCACTGTGAAAAACTGTCATGTCTTTCTGAGTGTTGCCAACAATACTTTTGTGTTGCCAGAATAAAAAAATGCGTGCATTTAGTAGAAAATGTGTGGGTGGTACGATATATCAACCGGTACAATATAGCATACCCTCCCCTACACACGGAAACCACTATACAAATTCTGAAATCAAATTTTGTTTTTAGTAACATAAATCGTCGAAATACTTTTAAAAGTAATGTTAAAAACCTTTTTAAGTTTTTCAAATGTGTTATGCTTATGACACCATTTGAATGCACAAGCCGTCATAATATTATTATTTATTTTTTAAGAGTTGCGTACATTCATGCAGTGCAATGACTTGTACATTACGGGACTGTTCCGGCGTAAACTCCATTAGGCTCCAATTGAAATGTCTCACTTTTTATGCGTGGACTTACCTACCTTCTATATGTTATTATTCTAAGGTTATAATATTATACTATTAATCCCATGATTAATGTTATAACCTTAGAATAATAACGTATACCTAGAAGGTAAGTTCGCGCACAAAAAGTGAAGCATTTCAATTGGAGCCTAATGGAGCTTACGGCGGAACCGTTCCGTAATGTACAAGTCATTGTACTGAACGAACGTACGCAACTCTTAAAAAATAACTAATTAATTAAGACGGTTTGTGCAAACAAATGGTGTCATAACACATTTGAAAAACTAAAAAAGGTTTTTAACATTACTTTTAAAAGTATTTCAAACAAAATTTGATTTCATAATTTATATAGTGGTGTGCGTGTGTATGTGTGTAATCGTCTGCGCGCCATTAGTATTTTTAGATTCATGTTTCGAACGTTCGAAGTATTGACACTATCCTTCTATACGTTATTATTCTAAGGTTATACACTAGATATACTTTAGTTGTTTTTTTTTAATAACCATTTATAATTAATTAAATTCATAAATAGGTAACCTAATAATTTCTTAAAATATTTAAATAAATACTGTAAATGTTTATCATAATAGCAACATGAAAGTAAATGACGTTCATCATAATACAATAGGCAACGTTGAGTAGTAATACGAAATGTAATACGTTATTAAAGGAATTTAAAAAAAGAATTAACCTTCCCGCGAATTTTGAATTCTCAAGAAATTGAATTTTGAAAATAGAACCGCAAAACTCGAATGGAACGCGGCAAACATCGCCAATCAACTGTTGCCCAAGGACCGTTAAATACGATTTGGAGACATCTAATTTAAATTTAGAATTCATGAGTTCGATCGAGCGAGGCGCGACGCGAACCGAGACGGTTGGTTCTGTTTTGTTTCGAAACCAAAACGTTTTCGGATTATTGACATTGTATATAGGTCGTTAACAAACAGTAACATAATATTAATATTTATTTATAATTCATACTTAAGTACATTCTTTTTGTAGTTAGGTACTAGCCTACACTTATATACATACAAAATTATTTATATATGTAGGTGTCTATTAATCTTATTTAGAGTTGATTTTCAATTCAAATCCAACACAGATTTGTTTTTTACAAATTCAGTCAAGATGTGCCCTTTATCTCAGCATGTTAGCTTAATACCAAGACGAATACCTTTGTAGTTTTAGATATGTTAGAGTACCTATAGGTAATGACAGACTCAGTTTAGTTCTTCCTCATTTCATTTGAATTATGGCATCTTAAGAACAACGAGGAAGAATTGCGAAATTTTGTTTATTTTATATGTAATCAGACACAATTGATAGGAGGATTTCTTGAATTATATAATATTATCTGCCTAAGTATCTACATGTATAGGCTGTTGGTACAAATATGGTGCCTACATATTCACACCTCTGAATAATATCAAACACAGTATTAACCATTAATTCTTCTATCTGATAATAAAATGCAATTTTCTTTCCCACAAGTTGGAAGAATCGGTATGGTTTACAAACTCTTTAAATGTTTATCAATAAGGCATTTCATACCGGAATTTTTTTTAGATATTGCCAACAAATCCAAAATATAGCCAGGCATACTTGGTACAAATAAATAAATTGCATTTTTTAAATAGGTATAATATGCTAATACTAAGGCTCGACCGAGTTGGGTTTTTCGTTCTCGGCCGAGACCGAGAATAAGATAATATCTCGGCCGAGACCGAAAGCCAAGACCGAGAATAGGACAAAGCGTGAAAAAATAAATTTTAATACTGTAAACTTTTAATACACTACTAATTGTTTAACAAAATTAACTATTTTAATAATCAAAGTTAAATAACATTATATTATAACACATAAAAAGCAATTTTTCAGCATTTTCGCCCTTCAAAGAATGTCGCCTCTCGTCATACAATTGTCCAGCTTTGCTAAACAGTTGTTCACTTGCTACGCTAGTAGGCGGCGCGGATTAAAACTTATTTGCTGCAGGCTTAAGCACTTCAGAAGGTGACGAACACCAATATTCATAAATATTAGCATTTCTTTGCAGTCTTAGCTCCCTAAGGAAGCTTTCTAGTGCTATTTCGATCACAGAGCTTGAACTGTATTCGTCATTGGGCATTGACTCGTCTTCCAACTCTATCAAATCATGAGCTGCCCATAAATTGGATTGATTTGTAGCAGCCATGTTTGACGAGTTAGTTGAAGATGCCCCTGTCGTCTCACGAGAATCCTACATTTTCATTGAGAGTGAGAGCCTCGATAATATAAAGCTTGGCTGAGTTAACTTCGCTTTCAGTTACAAATATTGCTCGAACATTACAAATACTGCTCGAACGGAGCGAAGACGACCGGCCGCAGTTCGCCAGCCAGGACTTCAACCAATCACAATTCAGCTCTCTCACGCACTCACCAATCGACTTCGTACTGCGGCGCGTGGACACGCGCAGTAAAATTTGAATGGCGATTCAAACAAAGTTTCAATCTCGGTCATGACCGAGAATCTCGGCTATAATTAGCCGAGAACCGAGACAAATTTCTCGGTTGGATTTGTAGCCGAGAATGCCGAGACCGAGACCGAGACCGAGATTCTCGGTCAAGCCTTAGCTAATCCTATCCTATCACAAATCACATTTATCTATACCAATAAATAAAATTGGAGTGTCTGTTTGTAATGTCAAAATAACAGGCTTTTTTTTCATGCTCACACGGTTATTTGTACGACACCTATGCCTAAAATAGCAATTAAAATTTTTTTGTCTGTCTGTCTGTCTGTCTGTTTGTTCCGGGTAATCTTCAAAACGGCTGGACCGATTTCAAAAATTCTTTCACCAATGGAAAGCTATAATATCAGGGCGTAAACTAGGCTATATTTTATCCCGGTATTCCCACGAGAACGGGAACTACGCAGGTAAAATGACTATAACCTATAACCGAAGTGAAGCGAGGGCGGGTTGCTAGTAATTAATAAACACGCTCAAATACTAACAAAAAGTTAATGCTGCGAAAGTTACAGTTATTAATGTATGTATATACCTACCTATGTATAGATATGGGTGTTTAAAAGAAACTTCTTCATGAATAAACACTTCTTCATTTTTAAACTTAATGTTTAAAAATGAAGAAGTTCATTGAAAAGCAAAGCGAACATAATATGTAAAACTTTCTTCTTAACATATAAAACAAACAAAATTATACCAAAACTTGGTCGTCAGAATTAGTTCGACGGAACTTGACACCGCCAAAATGCTACTGTGAAGCATTACAGTGGCTTCGTATAATATATAGCGTGTTGTACGTTCACAAACGATCTTGTTTTGGTAACACGTAATACGGCTGTAATTGGAGACACCTTTAGTTTCGGTTAAAATAACGCAAAGACAACGTGTCCAGGGTTCTTTTTCTTTTAAATATCGTAAGAATATTAAGCTTTTATTATTACCAATAAACACTTCGGCAGTAGGTCAAATTTTAATTGAGTTATAATAATCAGCTTAAGACTTCCAACGTAACAAACCAATACGGTATAAACACTTAATATTGTCAATATAGTAAAATCCATGTAATGACGAAATAAGAACATAATGGTAACCGCGTCTTCCTTTCTCGCAAGTATCGTAAAATCGACTAATATAAACAGATAACATCACTACAATTAAAAGCATAGATCATAAACAAAGTCTCTTATAATAGAGGTTGAATATTCGTAACCAGCATGGTCTGAATTAAAAGAAATAATTCGAAAATTTAAAAACAGAATACTAATATAATAATAATATGGTATTACTATCATATCAAATTTTCTATTTTTAAAATAGGAACATATTCGTCCATAATAATATTAGCGGTGCTGCCAACATTACGCTGTAATTATTGACAGCAATACGGCATTTAAAGCGTCCACCCGTCTCATTTCTCTAGCCCCCTAGTCACACACAGTTACTTTCGATTAAATACAATGTGACGATGTGACATATTTGCTACACTACGATCTCGTGAGGGGGAATTTGTTTGTTAATGAATGAGTACTGAAGACTTTATTTTTGTTTACATTAGATTTTAATACATGTTCTCAAATTAAATCTATATTAATTTACTATTCATACTATTGTGTACTTAAGCAATTTGTTTTCACTTATTAAATTTATATTGATCATTTAGTGGAGGAGTAAGAATACAATTCATGACTATCTGGTCCGTGGGTACTGTAAAAGTCAATTAAATGATATAATATACATATAACATTTATGCAAAGAAGGAAAATTCGAATTAAAACCCTATACGAATCTGTTTAACCAGCATGGTATAGAAGTTCTCTCCTATTGCGGAACACGCTTGAGTTCAGTATTGAAATGTATATGAGTTGAGTCAATTGTATGTTTTTAAAGTCCCCGGAATATATGTATTATTGTAACCTATTGTCTTGTAAAAAATATTAATGTCTTATAATATTTTGTTATCTATATTTACTTATCTACAAATATATAAAATACTCACACAGTTATTCGCACGATAAGTACCTACCTACGCCTAAAAACTAGTTTTTTTTTTATTTGTCTATCTGTCTGTTTGCTCCGGGTAATCCTAAAACGGCTGGACCAAGTTTCACAATATTGTACTGCCCGGTAGCTGTCTATATAAGGAATAACTTAGGCTATTTTTTCTCTCAAAAAACCCCTATACAATTTTGCCCAGTCCGGGACTCGAACCCGAGCTTATGGCTTTTAGGAAATATTGCAAATTTAAAATACGGGAGAACAGTGGCTGGAATCGAACCGAAGCAAAGGCTACCCAAGCTAGTTTTTCATAAATCCAAATGCAAATATAAATTGTTAATACAAATTTTAAATAATTTAAATATCATTTCTCTTGCATTATTTATATCTAGACCGCGTTTCTTTGCACTTAAAAAAAATTGTGATGATAATTTCATCATTATTTTTGGTAAGATTCTATCTATCGGATAATGAATTCCACTGTCTGATCCTGCAAGGAATTCACTTTTATCATTCCTTAATAAAATTTTACATACCTAAATAAAAAAAATATATATATTTTGGTCGATAGTAGTATGTCTTCAGCCGCGAGTCGGTCCGTCCGTGGTAGTAGGTACCATGTTCTAGCAAAAAATCAACTTTTCAGTAGATAATAGCACTTTGTTCGGTGACAGAGAGAGAGCCAGAAGCTTAACTTTCTAAGGGTGTTTGCGTATGCTGGGTTTTGGTGACCCCTTTCATCATCTCATTACACGCATTCACACTCCCTTTACGTTCTTCACGGTAGGCAACGGCCTAGTAAAAGTCCATGAACAGCAGTATCACTTACCATTAAGTGTGCTATTTGTTCGTTTACCACCAGAAAAATTCAACGTCTATAATATTTTTTCACAAAAAAATGTGCATTTCAATACAAATCAGCGACAACAACTTTAACATCCATAATGAACAGAGATAGAACGCCCCAATCTGTGCGCCCTAAGAGAATTGCAAAAAAACACCCTCCAACCGCACCCTACAACCGCTTTTCACCGGGGAATCGTATCTGGGTCTCCGCGGGTTAACCGTGTACGTTGAAATGTTTATAGATAATACTAATAGTAATTCTAGGGGATGTAGACCCTTTCTGTATGGGTATTTGTATTCATTGCTATGGGGTTTTTGTCAAGATCCCGTTGGCGTATATGTTTGGTGAATGGACACGGAAAAGTGGATAGATTAATGGTACAAGGATTTCCATTCAATGAGAATGTTTCTTTCATATGCCCTTTTGGGGTTGTAGCGTTTAGGTGATTAAGTACTTACGCGAGTATTATTTGTTACTTTGATTTTCAGCTAAATAATATAAAAGTACGCTCCCTTTTTGGTTTTATTTCGATTGATTTTAATTTACCTGCTACGTATTTTACCTACTATATTTAAGGAATTTTTTTTGTAGCAACAAGCCAACTAATTATTTTGCGGGTTACACATAGAATTAACACAGATAATATCCGAACTTAAAATTAGCTCCTATGGATCATACAAAGTATTACCCTACGTGGAATTGGAACTCGTGACATTTGGAATAATTCCTTATAGAGGAAGGATGATCTTTTAAACCCTGTGCACCATCTGTGCAATCATATTAATAAGTTTGTCATCATAACATGTCAGAAATACCTTATACAACGTTAACACTAATACTCTAATCATCATAATTATCATTATTATCATTCTGCTTTTATCCAAATTATTTTGACTAGGCTCAATATCTATTCTGTTTTTAGAGTAGTATGCATATTGCAAAAGATTTTCCGTATGATGACGGAGTAAGAATAGGTACAATTCACCACTCAGCTAAGGGATACGATATGCAGATAACTCGACACAAAACCTATGCCAACACGTCAAAACAGCGCGGTATAATAAGTCAAAATCCCTCCCTTACATCTATTGCCTATATAAATACTTTGGCCGCTGGATCCACGTAGCTCTTAATATACTATTTATTCAAGAACATATAAAACTGATTTAAAATTTTATGGTTTTAATACTTGTAAAATGTATGATATTCGTCGTCATCGTCACAGCTCATAAAAGTGCCACTGCTGGGCTTAAGCTTCCTTCCAGTAAGAGGAAAATTGATCTACTATACCACGCTGGTCAGACATGTTGGTACAGGGTTTTCTTTCTAGTTTCACTTCTCTTGCACATATGTTATATACACAGGGTGTATCAGGTTATGGGACAACTGTTCATGTATGTTGTAGTTCAACAGTCATAGATCATAATTAAAATGTATATTACACAAAAACAATATAACGTAAAAGTTATAGTGATTACAAAAATGTGTGTCTAAGAGTTTATGCCTTAAATTTTATGCATTATGTAGGTATGTACAGACAGGATATATGTAAGCATGTAAAATTTCGACAGTATAAGTAGGTATTAGATTTGCGCGAACCTTTCAATGGTTACGTAGGTACAAAGGCGACTCATCAATGGTCATCGGCCGATCAGCTGATTTATGTTAAAGCGAAGTTTGTCTTGCTTATGCAAACGTAATCATTGATTTATTCAAATTCTAATGAACATTTAACAAAATACGAATATGTTGTAGATTAAGTATCATTCCTTTATACATTTTAATCAATTTACACGAAAAAACGATGACAAAATTGAGAACTTAGATGTCTCTCAATTCATTAACGAATCGATATTTTTATTTCAATTTTTTTTCATGGGTTCCTAACACCATTGCCCGATGCGATTTGATACGACATCCACGGGTCAGAGAGTGGTGAATTATATTCGTACTCTGTCTTTTTTTTGTGTGTGTGTGTGTGTAGCTGTTGGTCGCAGATGACCTTGACAGCTTAACGCGGTCAATGGGTGAGCGCTGATGGCTCTCAACCCGGTAAGTAAGTTAATCCGACATCCGACATCCTCGTCATCTTCTTCTTCAAGAAGATGACGAGGATGTCGGACCGCGTATATTTTTGAGGGGACGTAGTTTACCGCCCCAACCACTAGTGGATTGGGGTGAGTCGTGGCAGAGGCAAAATAGCGCTGGGAGCAACGCTTCATGTACTGCCTGATGGTGATCGTACTCTGTCCCTACATGGACATTTATATAGATTAATTGTAGGCATATTTCTATGTCCAACAGCAGTGAACGTCGTTGGGCTAATGAATAAACGGATATATAAATATGTATAATGGGCAAGAGCACTCTCGTGATTACGGTATTTTTGTCCTTAAGCCTTTCCGAAGAGTAATTCTGAAAAGCCAACACCAACATTGGGAATCGATTGGCCAATAGATGGATATCTCAAGACTGATTTGACTTGCCGTGTAGTGACGGAGTAAGAATATAATTCATCACCCCCTATTTTACCCGTGACTGCGAACCCACGACTAAGGGCTATAATATATAACATCGGTGCAAGAGAAGGAAAACTCTACATGTATGACCTGTAAGAACACGGCCGATCACCGTGGCGATTCCCCTCCGGCCACGGCCGATTCTCCTCCTGTTATGTAGAAGACACGAGCTCAACCGTATATAAGCTGAAATGGTGATTTGAATTAAATGCAAGACCGCGAGACTCTTGCAGGCCCAGTCTTGGTCTTGCTCAAGTCTTGCAGGGCCAGTCTTGGTCTTGGTCTTGCAAAAATTAAGCGGTCTTGGTCTTGGTCTCGGTCTCGCATTTCTCGCAAGACCAAGACCAAGGCGGCAAGACCAAGACTTTTTTGGGCAACACTAGTCACGATTGCATTTTGTTTCAAAATAATCTCCATAGACATTTTACCGAACCATTTAACAAAACCATGAACAAATATATCTAAATCAGATCGAAAGTATCAGCTTGTCAATACTTCAACTGATCGATCGGGACGCCTAACAAATTCAATTAACCGCGTAAATGTCGATTTTCTATCAAAAGGTTTTTTTGTCATTCACGGACCACCAACGCGGGTGGATCTAAGTGCTATCGCTTGCTGGATGATCTATAGACATGTCCGTGTTTACGGTAATGATATGCGCCTGCACGCAGCCCTTACGGCCTGCGTGCAGGCCGTAAGGGCTGCCATTGATAAATAAATACGCAATAATAAAAATTTAAAATAAAAAGAGATAATTGTCTATATTACCTAGTCATAAATAAAAAATTATAGTTAGGTATATCATATGCTTTTGAACCCATAATATGTCATAATTACACCTTATATACGTCGCACTGATGGGATCGAGTCTCCTCCACAATTGGAGGGTAATGGGATTTACTATACCACGCTGGTGGATCTTATCTACTCATTAAATTCTCTTAGTCGTCATTTACGACATTCAGAGGCAAAAAGGGAGCGGTGAATTTTATTCTTACACTGTCACCAGACGGAAGACCACAATATGTACCCATACACAATAATTGAGTTTAGATATTCAACTAATTTTAAATCATCATCATCTTGCTCTTATCCCAATTACTTGGGGTCGACGCAATATGTCATCTGTTTTGACATATTGCAAAAAGTATCGGCAATGACTTTTATGACCGGCCGCCTGCCTGACGTCAACCCTCCTTGGGAATTCAACTAATTTTAAATCTGATACTAATAATAAGACATCCAATAACATTAATTGCAGCTTAAGAATTTGTATATTACGTTAAAACATAACTTTATTTTTCTATACCTACAATATAAAACTGCATTTATAAAATTATTTTGATGCAGTCACAAATACTCGTAGTTATTGCATCTTTATCATTAGTTTTCATCTCGGCGCCCCATTTTAAGTAATAAAAATAGGTCACAAAAATAAATTCGCCATCGTAGAGCCAATGTCCACTTATGTAAAAGGATGTGACATTTCAAATGATGAACGATTCTCACGTGAAATAAAATAATTTCACATTTAAATGTTGGCGGCCCTGCTTGTGACACCTGTCAACTGTCACTATGACGCGCGATCGCCCGCGTTCATAAACGATCGCTAGACACTATCGCTCGTCGCGAAACTTGATATAATAAGCTCGCTTTTAATTAGACGTAACTTGTTAGATGTTTATCTCAATAATTATAGTTAAAACATGTTGGTTTTATTTGTAAATAACTTTAAGTGTTGTTCATATTAAAGCAGTGAGTTTTGATCAATTCTTTGCACCTGGAATCCATCAAACCATTTATTAACCTATTCATGTTTACTGTTGGATCTCTTATAATGAGCTGTTCTACCAGAGATAGAAGTGATATAACCACTGCACGTGGCAGGTGATTAGAGATCCTGTTTTATTGCTGTTGGTGGCAAACTACTAAACACACACATTCTGATAATGAGTGATACTGCCGTTCGTGGGCCTTTGCTGCACCGCTGCCTATCGTGAAGAAAGCGAAGGGAATGTGTGTGCGTGCAATGAGGCTCGGTGATAAGTACTACTCGCATCATTAAGAATCACAATACGCAAACATTCTCAGAAAGTTGGGACTGCCGGCTCTCTCGCTCATCGAACGATATGCAGTAACAAATTTCTACTACTCAGACATCTATTTTTCTGCTAGAGTGTGGTACTACCCCAGACGGAACAGCCCGCTGTAGTGAATTACTGTTGACATTGGTATCATACCACATAAAAAAGCTTACCAGTACAACACTGCTACCATTTTGACAATGATGACTTAGCTGATTTTTACAATTCCTACGGAGTGCTATGGGCGATAACAATATTCCCAATCCGTTTTAACATAAAGTATTTAGTCTCGAATGTATACTTTTTAATAAAATTCTTCATACTTACTAGTTATATCTCAGATCCTGATAAATGACCAAAAATATCGACTTTTTAATTGTGTCATTGCTCAACCAGAAAATAGCAAATAAGTAAAAAATGTTGCCATAACAATATAGTTATGAGTGGGGTGATGTCGCGCTGCGCACGCGCTCCCTCGTCTGTCATGGAGTTGAGCGCTGTCAAGTATCGAATTACGACCATGTACGGTAGTATCAGCTTAAGGTTCTTGTTATAATATAAACTATCTATATATGCTGTTATTAAATTAATATTTTGTAATAATGTAAGTATATTTAAAGATTCCTTTAAACGAGTAAAAATATATTATAATTTATTAAGTATTGAAATGTATACAATTTAAAACAAAATACTAATTAAGACGACGACGTAAGTCCTCTTCAGGTCTTACTAGGCGTTATTGGATGCAGGCGGCACAGAACCGCACTTTGTGTTGAATCATGAGGGAGGACTACTACTCCAACAGTGGACGGCGATAGGCTGAATAATATATGATATGATTAATTACGTACTTTTATTTAATAGAAAATATTTCCAGAAATTATTCTTAAGGTTAGGTTAAGGTTATTACTCAATTATTGTTAAGGTTTTTTCTTTAGGACTAATTCCACCACACAAATTCACTATTGTAACTTCTATAAGCCAGAATCCACAATGGCGTCCATAGACATTGAGGTTTAACCTCAAGCAATCCCGTGAAATTATTTTAACTGTCTTGCAATCCGCAACAAATTTATTTAAAAAAGTTAAAGAAGAGACTTCCTCCTATGCAATGCGGGAGAGCAATTGATTTATCAGCCAATAAGCTCTGTTGTAAAGTTAAATATCACGAATTATTCATTAAAAATTAAGCTCTTAAATTTTAAAGACTAAATTTATTACTTTCTTTTCTAATCTCTCCTTTCTCCTATCAAACTATTACGTAATTAGATAAACATTTCAAAAGATGTTGTAAAAGGACAGCTGCTCTTTTATTAATACAGTGAAAATATAAAATTACTCGAAGAGTACCTACTGAAAGTTGTATCTACATATTTAAAAAAAAGCTCGTTATAAACCCCTGTATATACACCGTGGGCACACATTGCTGTAGATCTAAAACTGCCGAAAGTTTTAGACCCTTCACACACATCGCTGGACACTGATTCGACTTGCTTAGTTACAAAATGTTGTAAGTCAGCAAGATATTTTGTTAAAATATAAGTTGTGAAAGTAATTTATTAAACTATAAATAGATGCTTTTTTTTTTTTTTTGTGGGTGGATCGCGGTCGGTGCGCCTCCGCACCACTCCGTCCGGGGCGACAGAGGTGCTTAAGCACGCAACTCCCGTGACCCACCCAAAAACCGCGTCGCCTTCGTCGTTGGGCCGACCACTGGAGCAGCGTTAACTTGTCGTCAGTGGTCGGCCCGACGGAATACCCCTAATTGGGATACCCTCCCATCGACCAACGTCCCCCCGTCGGGGAGGACGTCGGTCTTTCCTCACGCGGTCGGCCTCTCAGCGGGTGACGGACTAATCCCCGGTCACGTCACCCGCGGGCTCGGCTAGGGCGGTATGAGGCGCAGATAGTTGCGCCTACGCCGCCCCAGTCGCCGGCGGCGGATCTCCTCATCGAGGCTGCGTTCCTCGCGCAGGCGATCCGCAGCCTCCTTCCGCGAGATCACTGTCTCGCAGAAGGCTGCGACCGCGTCCCATAAATAGATACTTATATGTATCATATTCATCAGATATATTTCGTGTGGTGACGAAGTAAGAATACTATTCACAACCCACTCTCTTGCTCGTGGATGTCGTAAAAGACGACTAAGGGATATAATATGCATACAACATCTATATACCTATAGCTAGAAAAGGAAAGCTGGAAACCAAACCCTATGCAAATACGTCTCACCAGCGTGGTATAGTAGAACAAGTTCCCTTTTATAGTGAAAGATGTCTGAGCCGAACAGTGGAATATATATGGGCTGAGATGATGATGAAGATACTTACATGTATCATATATTCGTATACTTATTTTTCGCCATGATATGACCTACAATATATCTCCACCTCTTATTATGACGTTTCATCACATTAATCGACTTATCGACGTCTAATGTTAGGATATGGGTATCTCAACGAGGGAATGATCATAGCACAAGCGCCATTCCTAGCGATCAATTTGCGATTCTAATAAAATTGTATATTTTACTTGTGCTTATGGAGCAATATATTGGATAGTAGCTTCCTCCGCAACAGACTAAATCTGCAGCCATAGATTCGTATATCGAAATTGGTGTCCTAAGTTTTCTAGGAGAATGCTTTACGGATTGAGGAAACGTTTGTAATCCGTGACCATATAGATATCATGCTAACTCAAGACAGTTCTTTGGGTGACTAGAACATCACTTACATTGGGTTATCAAATGATAGAAAAGTTTACAGGTTTGATTTTTTTAAATCATGTCATCATCTATACCAATAAATAAAATTGGAGTGTCTGTTTGTAATGTCAAAATAATAGGCTTTTTTCATGCTCACACGGTTATTTGCACGACACCTATGCCTAAAATAGCAATTAAAAATTTTTTGTCTGTCTGTCTGTCTGTTTGTTCCGGGTAATCTTCAAAACGGCTGGACCGATTTCAAAAATTCTTTCACCAATGGAAAGCTATAATATCAGGGCGTAAACTAGGCTATATTTTATCCCGGTATTCCCACGGGAACGGGAACCACGCGGGTAAAACGACTATAACCTATAACGGAAGCGAAGCGATGGTGGATTGCTAGTTACTTATAAGACTAATAAAAAAAATGTGCTAGTGGTGACGGAGTAAGAATAAAATTCACCCCCTATGATGCTGGCGGGTGTCGTAAAAAATGACTAAGAAGTTATATATTAATTATATTAGTATGCACACGACATCTATGCAAGAGAAAGTATACTCGAAATAAAACCCTATATCAATGCGAATAACCAGCGAGGAATAGTAGGTCGGTTTTTCTCCCTGTGGAGGAGGCTCGAGGTCAGCAGTGGAACGTATATGAACTGTAATGATGATGAAAAGACTTATACAAAAAAATCAGCCACCCTATATAAAGCAAACTCGTGTCCAGCAATGGTATGAAGAAGAAGTTCTATATCTAGGTATTTATTAATTCATTAAGTCTTAATTGCATGGTTGATCGAATTCTTTTAAAATTCCTATCAATATCTATTAAAGACACAAAACCAATTAGCCAAACAAGATATAATAGACAGTTTATAAAAAAATATATATAACAGCTGCGTTCACTCTGGCGTTATAATATTGTGAACGTATCGGTTATATTCTTCAAACAATGACAACTGAACAAATAACAACATTAGAAAACAAATGGAACAGGCACGCGTTCCTTTTTTAAACTTTTAGTGGGAAAAAAAATGGCTAATTCTTGTCATTGGTAAGTAAATGCTTGGGGATATGTTTGAACGTTACAGAATAAGTTATAAATTACCAATATTATGGGTATACTTTTTTCTTGTGAGTCGCGTTAGCCGATTGCTAACTTATTACACATAGGTATTCGTGTGGTTAATAGATTAGAATAATATAAGCCTTTGATTCCTGTTGATGTCGTTAAAGCCGGATAAAAATGGACAATAGCACTCTGCTCACTGATGACAGGGTCGGGTATCAGTGGCCGAACCACTTGGGGTCAGAGAGCGATACGCACTCGGCAGGTTACGGGCTCACCCACCGCTTCCTCCGTCGCTCAGGATGGGACGGTATGTATGCACCATGGTTCGCCAGCCAAAAGAGGATGTCATGCGGTTCGTATATTGAGTATCATATTGTAATCTTGAGCGTAAGCCAAAAGCGCAACGGCAGCAAAGACTTGACACGATTTTCATTTTATTTTAAATAATTTTTTGAATCGTGTAATTTTTTTATCATCATTATACTGGTCCTTGGACCATTCATTTTCAAATATTTATTTTTGTCATTAAAGAATGAGATTTGACACCTATTGTATTCTTACACCATCATTATGCGGAGAATTTGACATTCCTTCTCTTGCATAGAGTTTATATATGTATTATATCCCTTATTCGTCTTGTAAAACATTCACGGGCAAGATAGGGAATGGTAAGTTGTATTCCTATTATTTCCTATTCCGCCACCACGCGGCAAAATTCTATATAGCTACAAATCATTCAACATAATATCATTTGTTTTATTTACAAATAAATAAAATTGACGTGTATCATATTATCATCTGGGGACATATACCTATGACCCACTTTTGGTCTCAAGCCTCCTCCACAATGGTGGGGAAATTCATCTACTAAACCTACCACGCTGGCCAGAGGTGTTACTATAGGGACTGGATAGGGATAGTGTTGGATAGTAACATGTATATTTTTATTTATTCTGGCTAATTTCTGAAACATTTGGACTAGTTTTATTAAAATAGGCTTATGAATGAATATCTAACACCTTCAAACGAGCAATTCTTGTATATTTATATACATTTAAAGTCTCGATAACGACTTCAACGCCTTCCATGCAATTTAGTATGCAGAAGATTTCGAAAGCGATAAGTCGATCTAGCTAATTTTAATTTATAGAGTACATCGTTTTGTCAGTGCTTTCAGGGAATAAAAAATATAATTTCAATATTAAACCATCAAGAATAAAAATGGCTCATTCGGACAATAGAACCGCCATTCTTCTAATTCAGACAATCTTAGTTCGATTTTTTGTTTGCCAATTTTTACTATTTTCTCCACTTTTTAATTTATTATTTTTCATTATTTCATCATATATACAAATATTTTTAATTTAAATGACTATTTTCCAAAAAAAGAAAATCCATTTATCAGAATATAAACATTAAACTAAGCTCAATTTTTCGGATATTTAATTAAAATGGCGCACACGGATATAATTTTCAATCTTTGCTTTTTTATACGTGTGATATGTCGTCTATTATAATCTCAGTTAATCTGCTTACTTCCAATAAGATATTAGGCCGGAAGAATAGAAAAAAAAACCTTTACAATTCTAATAGGAACGTGTATACGTTCTTTAATCTCACCGTGTGTTCATCTGATTGGCCAACCGCCTGTCACGAGCAGAATTCGCGTTTAAATGCACCGCTCTTATTGGTTCGCTAGACGCGGCCCCGTATTCCAAATTCAAAATGTTTTCAGTATAATAGAATAGATTTTTTTTTGTGCATTTGAATTTAGTAATTGGTTTTCAATCGTGGCGGTTAAGTGTTTGACAACAACGATCTAATTTGACTCAAAAGGCTAAAGAAACTGGTTCATTTAATTTGTTTAATAGTTTTTTAAAGATAAAATCTACACTTGTATATCAACAAAATGATTTAAAGATATTGTAAATTAAATTACTACGCAATCCAAATGTTGTTATTCGTTTCCAATACAAAGTTAGTAAAGACTTTTACGATTCATATTGGGGGCAAGCTATGTCAGTCACCTTCATAATTTTTCTATCTGGTTTTGGGTTAAATAACTAACAGAATCTTACATATTTATTAGATCATTATCATCATCTCAGCCCATATACGTCCCATGGTTGGGTTCGGGCCTCTTCCATTATTAGTAGGGAATTTGACCTAATATACCATGCTGGTTAAACAAATTGGCATAGAGTGTCATTTCGAGTTTTTCTTCTCTTGTATCAATGAAAAATGATCCAAAAACGGGCATAACTTATTTATTTTTAGATCTTCGGTTGCGTTAATCGTTAAATGCTTCGTCTTGCTTACGTGACACAGACAAAGTTGCGTGAATCACTTAAATGTATAATTGAAAATACGTTGAGCTTAAAATAAATCTTCTTTAAAGCCTACAAGGTAACACAAGGCTATGTTAGCATAATATAAAGGTGCATACCCACTTCACCATTTCATACTAAGCTATGCTAGTTTTAAAATATATTCTGTCTTTTTTCATCGCAAACGGTGGTAACGAGCAAACAGTACCCTGATGGTAAGTGACATTGTTGCTCATGGACCTATGCTAGACCACTGCCTACCAAAAAGAAAGTGAAGGGAGTGTGAATACGTGCAATAAGTTTCGATGATACTAAAGGCATCACCAAAACTCACAACATGCAAACACCCCCGAAAAGTTGGGATATTGTGTTGAAATTTATCAGTCTACACGTTCTCCACGTGGTAACAGAGTAAGCATACAATTTAACACCACTTTCTTGTCCGTGGATGTTGTAAAACACGACTAAGGGATTAAATATTACTTGCGCCTGATGCCGCCCTAGCCCACGGGTGACCGGACCGGGGATTTTAGTCCGTCACCCACAGAGAGGCTGACCGCGCGATGGCGACCGCCGTCCTGGGACAGGGACGTCGAGATTTGATGGCACCCAAAGGGTATTCCATCGGGCTGACCACTGAGAACAAGAAACTCAGCACTGGTGGTCGACCCAACGACGAAGGCGACATGGCTACGGGTGGGTTATGGGCCCGCGCCGTCCTTTCATAGCTCCGGATGGAATGGACGACATGTGCGCTAACCATAGCCCTCCCATGAAAAAAGGGATTAAATATGTAGATAACAATTATGCAAGAGAAGGCAAACTCGAAGTTAAACCCTGACCAACGTGATATAGTAGGTTAATTTCTCTTTCATTTTGGAAAAGGCTCCGTCCCAGCAATGGCACATATGTATGCTGAGATCATGATGAGATGATGTCTCACTAGTCCGTTTTATCACCAGCCAACACCATCGCGTATCATGCACAGCCCGTCTGCAAATTCCGCAATACATTTAGCCGGTGTTTCTACATTGCATTCTAATTTGTATATTAGTCGCTTTCGTCTTAGAATAATAAGATATTGTCAGTACTTAAGCTATCAAAAACCGAAGCCAAAAATACTACATGCGCGCAGGCAATTACACACGTACACACGCACACCACTGTACAAATTATGAAATCAAATTTTGTTTTTATTAACACAAATCGTCGAAATAATTTAAAAGTAATGTTAATACACTTTTTATGTTTTTCAAATGTGTTGTGACACCATTTGAATGCACACACCGTCATAATTACCTATTTATTTTTTAAGAATTTCGTTTCGTATGTGCAGTATAGCGACCTTGTACACTACGGAACGGTCCAGCGTAAGCTCCATTAGGCTCCAATTTAAATGTTTCATTTTTTGTGCGCGGACTTTCGATACGCTATTATTCTAAGTGCTTTCGTATTATTTTTCTTGATACGTTGCGAACACGGTATTATTATGATACGGTGTAGTGGATAAACTCCTTAACCCGTCTATGCGCCGCCGTACGGCCGCATTATCATCCATTAGCTGTACAAGGGATTAAATCAAACGTGTTTACGGCATCATCGCTACGAATATTACTTATTTTCAACTTGTATTTATTTTAGTTGTAAAATAAATATGAATATTTCTTTTACAGTTTCAGCTGATCCTCATAAATAGATTAATAAGAGTTTGATATATTTTTCATGTGGTGACGGAGTAAGAATACAATTCATCAACCTCATCTTTCCTATGTCGTAAAAGATGACTAAGGTCATATGCGGGTATCCAAAAGAAGGGAAACTCAATATCAAACTTTTATTCGACTTGAACAATGTAAGTTTTAGTAGTATTTATAGCCTCCACTACACAGCAAATCTATATATCTATTACGGTGTGTTTGGCACACCGTAAGGCGATATTTTTTATTTTTCACTCTCAGCCCAAAATATCATAGGATATGTCCAAACAAAAATTCTGTCCAAAAGCCAACTCTTAATTTCAATTTTAAGAGGTCCATGGAATTTTAAGTTTTCCCGTTTGAATAACATGGAAAAAATGGTTTATAATACTTTTTTGTCCTGCAAGCTGTGAAAAAAAAAATTCCAAGAAAATAAATGAATGGACCTTCTTTAGTATTAAATTTAGTACAAAAAGTTCTATAGAGTTGAATTTATATTTTCAGTATTAAATTTTTTTATATAGTTTCGAAGTTCAAATTTTCGGTTTTTTTTTTGCATTTATTAGCTAAACTGTAAGAGTTAAAGAAAAATGTTGATTAACAAATCTATACAAATAAAAAAAACGATGTGTCTGTTTATAATGTCAAAATACTGGGCTTTTTTCATGCTCACACGGTTATTTGAACGACACCTATGATTAAAACAGAGTTTAAAAATTGTATAAGACAGACGTCTTACTCTTTATTTAAGGTAATCTTCAAAACGGTTGGACTGAGTTTGATAATATTTTACCACCAAGAGCGATTTTGATAATATTTACTCCTACTATATAAGAGAAGGAAAACTCGAAATAAAACCCTATACCAACCTGTCTGATCAGCATGGTATAGTAAGGTCAATTTCCCTCCTACTGTGGAGGAGGCTCGAGCCCAACAGTGGGACATATATGAGCTGAAATGATGACGATGAATTGTAATCGCCCCGGATTATTTTACTTAGTATTGGGTGTTGTATTTAATAATACTATGATCTTCACGTTCAGTCGTGGTGTGGCGGTAGCGATTGCTCTTATATAGTAGGTAGCTGATAGCCATTGTCCGGGTGTCTTAGAAGGTTTTTACGACTTTCGTTTTCCATTCCAAAAAAGTGGCCACTAATTATATTTTTATTTTCTCCCCAAACGAATAGGAGTAATATTTTTGAGCGTTTACTTTAAATTACCAAACAAATAAAACCGACATTAAAAAATATTGTGAATATAATTACCCATTATTGATGATAATTTAAAAAATTGCTGATCAGATCTTGATTCAATTTAGTTGAGACTACATCGGAAGCAAATGAATCATCAAAATCGATTCACCTAGGAGGTAATATAAATAATACATACAAATTGAGGTGTTCCATTTTTGAAGTTGGTTAAAAATATTCCTTAATAATATTATTCTCGATTCAAGAAAGAAATATTCCTTCAGCATTGAGTACTTTATTTTTTCACAATCGGTTATCAATAAAGGTTTCTACAGAACATTAACAGTAAAACACCATTCATATTTCGTTCCCAAATTTCGATTACGAATAAAATGCCTGCGAGAAACATTCGGTACCGCGATCGGTCGCGACGATTTCCCGCCCGGGAAAAATACATTTCCAAAGTTACCATAGCAACGGGAATACTGGCATTACACCGGGTACGCCCCACCATATATATAGGATGATGTTGAAAGTTTTATATTGTCCATTCATTAGAAAAATATTACACTTTTCAAAAACATACTGCAAAAATAGATCAGTTGAATTTCATATTCCAGTATCGACTGTTTAAGACTAATTCGAATCTAGCTTCTATTCTGGCGTTATAAAGAAGCATTATCTAACATTCTGTAGCCATAGAGACCAAATATATATCTGGCTTTGTCGTTATAACCCTATGCCAACTTGTCTGAACAGTGTGGCGTACTAGCAACGTTCAAAGGTCCACCTGGTGGAGCTGAACACTGCGTCGACCGATACTTGGTCGCCCATTGAAACTTTTCTTCCCAGCGGTCCTGATACATCGCGCAATGTAGGCACATTGCCGCTTCAGCGTTTTATGCGTTTTATGTTTTATGTGTTTTTTACACCCGTTCTTCTACAGATTTTCATTCTAGAGTATTTGAGCTTGGTTAAGTGGCCTATATTTTCATCACTAAAGTGTAAATGTCAACCATAAATTGCATCTAATATGAAGATTAGAATATAATATTCTTAGATTTTCTAACAGTTTTTCTTTCAATACACTAGTGCTTAAAATGCCTTTGACCAACCTGGGCTAACTCCATCTCGTTTGGTCAACAATTATACTTTCAAAGAGGGTTGACAGCAGACAGGCGGACAGTCATATAATTATTGACAATAACTTTTGCAATATCTACGATGGAGAAGGAATACAATTGCATTGACCTCATTCATTTGGTATAAGAGCAGAATGATGATGAATGATATACTTCAAGTTATCCAGTAATTTAACTTAGTATGGATCCCTATTTATCAGTATATCATATTCGTAGCTTTGTCATATAAGTCCTACTGTTGGGTTCTGTCCTCCTCCACAATGGAATGGAAATCGACCTACTTTATACCACGCTGTTCAAACGTGTGGTGAATTGTCTTCTTACTCCGTCACCACACGGTATATCATAATCGTAACTTTAATTATCATTATTACCATTATCTATTACTTTAATTATCATTATCTCTGACCATTTATATGGTCCTACTGTTGGACTCGAGCCTCCTCTACAATGGAATGGAAATTGATCTACTATACCGCGTTAGGCAGACGTGTTGGTATTTTCTAACGAGTTTTCCTTCTTTTTGCACAGACAAGAGAGGGGTGGTAAACTGTATTCTCACTCCGTCACCACACAAAATATTGTAAAAAGACCTAATTAATTCAATAGGATATTAAAAATTCTGCACATTTCAATGGTACCAGTGATATTTGAAAATTGCTTTTTATTTTTCGGATACTTAAGGATAGAAACTTCTTTTGTCGGTTGCCACTGATGTTGATGCTATCGAAAATATAGGTATGTTTTAAATTCTAAATATAGCTAATAAATGACCAACCACTTATCAAGTCTTTGAGGAATAGTTTATTTATTTTATTTTTTATTCTTCTCGATTAAGATTTTTGATGTTAAATAAAGCCGTCCGTCGTACATAGGTGTCACTTAAGTTTAAGAGGTTATTATTGGAAACATTAATCATGTAAGTTATATTTTAAATGTGATAATTAATGTACTAATTGGTCTTTATATAAAGTGCATATAACATCTATGCAAGAGAAGGAAAACTCGAAATCAAACCCTATATCAACACGTTTGACCATCGTTAGTAGATCAATTTCCCTCCTTTCATGGAGGAGGCTCAAGCCCAACAGTGGAATGTATATGAGCTTAAATGATGATGACGGTGAATCTAATTGTTGGTAGTATTCGTAGCCGACATCACACAGCAATAAACTCCAACGTATATAGCTTGAAATAATCTCAATTCATTGATTTTTGAAATGTATCATATTTTTGAAACTATATTTTAGTTTAATATCAACCTGTATATTAGATATACTCGTAACTACAAGTACTTACGCTGAAATGCACACATATACAATTTTACTTGTGTGCGTTTAGGTTTTTACGCATGCGTGGTTTTCGGTAAAAGTAGATAGATATTGGGGTTTTTAGGCCCTACGGGGGTCGGGCGCGGACAGAGGGGTAATCTGTGGCCCTTTGAGGCTCCCGATTGGAATTTAGTAATCATATTAGATTTTAAATTACACGTGTTTGCAAGTTAAAAGGGTGGGGGTTCAGATAGCAATTTGTTTCCCATTAGATAGTTGTTTATATACTTGATGCGGATGCAAGCCTGTCTATATTATTATATATCATTTTTGAAACGAAACTTTGAGGTTTTTGAAATTCTGAAAACAAACGTTTTTTAACCGATTTCAAAAATAGGAGGATGTACTCCATTCGTCTGTATTTTTTACGTGTTTTACCTCAAAACTTTTCTCTGGCTAAACTAATTTTGGTGTTTATTTTTTATTTGAAAGTTGATGCTTCCGATGTGTTCTCGTTTAAGCTTGTTCAAGATCTAACCTGTTATTTTTGACTTATCTTCAATTTAATTCACTACATTATTTTGAGTTCGATAATTCTTTATTTTAAGTTTTGTTTGATATGACGAAAAGTGTTGTGGTAATCACTGTTTCAGGTAGAATAGATGCAGTGTCTCGCTTGCTTTCGGATATAGAAACTAAAAATGTTGCCATGTAATATAAATTTCACTTTTAGTGCGTGTATTTGCAGCACATCATGTCTTTATATACCCAATAGGGATGTGACTTGGAGGGCAAAATCGATTAGTAAATAATCGATTTTTCTTTCTTTAAAATAAATCGATTTGCATAAAATCGATTAATTATTATTTTTAATTAATGGTTATTTTTATATTCGATTACTTTTACTATTCGTAGTTCTTTTTTCGCCCGACAGAATTATGATGACCTTTTTTTCAGGAAATCTGAGATTTATTTTCTAATATAGTATGAAACACTGACATTCGATCGAGCACTTTACCTGGCAGAATTGTGACGACCTTTAAGCAAATACTAAAATAATCGATTCATTTTAATATACAAAAATCGATTTCTCTTAATTATTATTCAGATAATCGATTATTACAAAAAAAATAATCGATTAAGAATCGATTATTTTCGATCGATTAAGAATCGATTATTTTTTTCACATACCTAATACCCAATTTTGCAACGGATTATATTACGATACCAATCGCTCTCACTAGCGTGATATAGTAGGTAAATACCAATCCTGCACAGACGGCGTAATGGTGAAGATACCGACCTATAGTGCCAGTCTCAGGGGTTCGAATCGCACGCAGGACAACACTTTGTGCGATCTGCAAATTGTTATTCATAAGTCTGGATGTAATTTGTGTCCGGTAATTATATTATATGTTTGTAAAGTCCCCAGGATAAAGCCCAATACAAGGATTATTTCCTTAGTGCAGGGTATCTTTAAAAATATCTTATTGTGAAGGTTTGTCAAAGGTCGGGTCCAGCATTGGGACGTATTTCAATTGAAATGATAATAAAGAATAATAATATATTATTATATTAATTAACTAACTGTGCTGTGTGGTAGCGGCTTCGAATACTATCAACCCTTGCTTTGCTCGTGGGTGTCGTAAAAGACGACTAAGAGCCCTAGATTGACCCGGACCAACTCCATCTGGTACCATTTGGGTCAACGATTACATTCCCAAGGAGGGTTGACGTCAGGCAGGCGGCCGGTCATAAAAGTCATTGCCGAAACTTTTTTCAATATGTCAAAACAGATGACATATTGCGTCGACCCCAAGTAATTGGGATAAGAGCAAGATGATGATTAATTAACTAGCAACCCGCCCTCGCTTCGCTTCGGTTTCATTCGTCTTTCCTGCGTAGTTCCCGTTCCCGTGGGAATACCGGGATAAAATATAGGCTAGTTTACGGCCTGATATTATAGCTTTCCATTGGTGAAAGAATTTTTGAAATCGGTACAGCCGTTTTGAAGATTACCCGGTCGACTAAAGCCGAAGCGAAACGAGGGCGGGTTGCTAGTAGGCATATAACATCAATACAAAAGAAGGAAATCTCGAAATAAAACCCTATACCAACACGTCTGACTGATCATCATCACCATCATCATCGCAGCCCACGTACGTCCCACTGTTGGGCTCGGGCCTCCTCCACAATGGGAGGGAATTTGACTTACTGTGAATTATGCTGTGATACCAAAAAGTGTAATAAAAAATATACATCGTTTAAAACAAGAGTTAGTAGGTACCAGTTTAAGTTTCCCGCCCTTTCTTAACTGAATATTGTCAAACCAATACAGAGGAAAAGTTACGAAGTTGGCACGCACAAACTTCTTGTTGAAAAAGTTATGAAGACTTTGATAATATTAACTCATTGCGATGATATAAGTCCGTGTATAATATTTTTGTTTTATTCATAATTTATTTTAATTGGATTGTAACAATATTTTTGTATGATAGGAATACAATTAACTAACCTCTATCTTGCTCCTCGGTATTGAGAAACACGACTAAGGGTTATCATCTCAGCCCTTATACGTCCCACTGTTGGGCTTAGGCCTCCTCCATAATGGAATGGTAATTGACCTACTATATCACGCTGGTCAGACGTGTTGGTATAGGGTTTTATTTCGAGTTTTCCTTCTCTTGTATTGAGGTTATATGAGTTTTATATCCCTTAGTCGTTTCGTACGATCACCCACGGGTAAGATAGGGTGGTGAATTGTATTCTTACTCCGTCACCACACGGAAGGGTTATAAGTCGCAGATAATATCTATTTTCCAGAGTAAGAATACAACTCAATGTCGTAAAATGATGTCGTAAAAGACAACGATGGAGCCTAGCATTCGAAATATTAAATCTTAGTTTAGTCTAACATCATATCTTCATCATTATTATTATTATTTATTTACAAGCAATTATAATACCTTTACGGAACATTTAACCTAATGCGATATTATAAGTAAAATTATAAAATTATTATCATAATTAATTATTAATTATTAATATATTATTATTATATTTCATTATTAATTATTATCATCATCATCATCAGCTCATATACGTCTTATTACTAAGCTTAAGCCTTTACCATGATAGGAGGAAAAATTGTCCTACTATTTGACTCTAGTCAGATCGGTTGGTTTTATTTCGAGTTTACCTTTTCTTGCATAAACGAGGTTTAGAATTTTCTTCACGGTAGGCAACGGCCTGGCTGTGCTCCTGGTATTGCAAAGGTCCATGTGCGGCAGTATCAATAACCATCAGATATAGTGCTTACTCATTTGCCACCAATGGTAATAAAATAAGAATGTAATCATCATTATCGCAGTCCAAATACGTCCCACTGCTGGGCTCGGGCCTCCTCCATAATGGGAGGGAATTTGACCTACTATACCATGCTGCTCAGATATGTTGGTGGGTTTCATTTCGAGTTTTCCTTCTCTTGCACAGATCTTATATGCATATTATATCTCTTAGTCGCCTTGTACGACATCCACGGGCAAGATAGGGAGTGGTGAATTGTATTCTTACTCTGTCAACATACAGAAATGATAGTCTACATCCATCCGTCCATTTAGAACAGAAGACCAATAGACATGACATGGTAATTAAATAGAAACTTTCTACCAGGTGTCTTCAATCAACCGAGTACTCAGGAATTTGGCATCTCAGAAAGAACAAGCTGCGTCTGCCCAAAACGATAGCGTGTATGAGAAACTGAGAATGTTCAACGGTCAAGCTGCCACGGGTTGGTGGTATCCTGGGCTACCTGCAGCGCCAACAGCGCCGGCAATACCAGCACCTTTACCACCTCAACTAAATAGAACACCCAATGCTGAAGAGCTTAAGAGGGGTAAGTTTGATCATCACAGTGTATCACCAAATATATTTATTTCGATCCCAAAATCTATATATATATATAAAAAAAAGTCGCGTTAGTGACACTATTTATAACTCAAAAGCGGCTGTACCGATTTAGCTGAAAATTGGTGGGGAGGTAGCTTAGAACCGGTAGTCAGACATAGGATACTTTTATCCCGTTCGATCGCGTTCCCGTGTGACGTGACATAAAATGTCAAAGAGAATACAAGTCACTATGAAACGTAGTATAATAAAAACGCATTTGATATGTAATAATAAAACGCAAATGACAGCAAAACGTAATTTTATCTATGGTTAAGTATGGTTGAAAATATGATAATTATAATTTTGTCAAAAATCAACAATCAGTAATTTGTATTCTCTTTGAATCATCATTAATACTGCCGCGTCCAGGACGATCGAATCTTTCCCGACAAAGCTGTTATTCTTCCATTAGAGACTATATTTTCGGAAATTTAGAAGATATATTTACAAAAAAAAATCTGGCGGTACGAAGTTAGCCAAGTCAGCTAGTTTATAATAATTTAAACATATATTTTTATTACTATATTGATGACATACGGTAGGTACTGTATTTATGAGACCCACATTTAAAGACCATCCAGATTTAAATGTCATCATCATCATTTCAGCTCATATACGCCCCACTATTAGGCTCGAGCCTCCTCCACCATAGGAGGGCAATTTGACCTTACTATGCCATGCTGGTTAGACAAGTTGGTATAGGGTTTCGTTTCGAGTTTTTCTTTTTTTTTTTATAGCAAGCAGTGGCAAACGAGCAAACAGTACATCTGATGGTAAGTGTTGCTGCCGCTCATGGACCTTTACAGGGTCGCTGCCTACCGCGAAGAAATTGAAGGGAGTGTGAATGCGTGCATTGAGGCTCGGTGATACCAAAGGCACCACCAAAACCCTCCACACGCGAACACCCTCAGAAAGTTGGGTTTTTCTTCTCTTGCACAGATGTTATATGCGTATTATATCCCTCATTCGTCTTTTACGACATCCACAAGCAAGAGAGGGTGGTGAATTGTATTCTTACTCCGTCACCACATGGAAAATGCGGTCTTTAAATGTGGACCTCGTATAATGGCTCAAAGTCGCTTAACGAATTATGGAAAGGGCTATGCTCGGTATTTCTCTACGTGATAAAAGCCGAAAATATATACATCCAACTGTTGGGCTCGGACTTCCTTCATAATACGAGGGTAGGTATTTGACCTACTATACCATGATGGTCAGAGATGTTGGTATAGAGTTTCATTTCAAGTTTTTGTTCTCTTGCATAGGTGTTATGTGGATATTATATCCCTTAGTCATTTTTTACGACATCCACGGGCAAGATAGGGGGTGGTGAATTGTATTCTTATACCAGCAACACATTGAAAATATAAAAAATAATAACAGCAAATAATGAAACGAATAAAATACCTATATAGCATTCAACGTACAATATTTTACCTCAACAATAATTCGGCAAAAGTTCTTCATTTCTACAACCGTCACAAAACAAGAACACCGAATATACCAGTAATACGCCAGTAACCCTCCCCTGTTACTTATAGGGGGGTAGGGAGGGGGTGAGAGCGTTGTTACCGAGTTTCTTCCCAAACACCTCGCTTCGGCTGGGGCTGCCCTACAGATTATATGCTTGCTTTTGTGTTTTATTCTCTACTTGTATATTTACGTTCATATTTGAAAGTGCCTTTACAACTTACAACATAATGAAATTTCTTTTATGAAATTTTACAATTACCAGTTATTATTATTTCTTCTAAGGAAATTTCCGTGTGGTGACGGAGTAAGAATACAATTCATCACTCTCTTTCTTACCTGTGGATGTCGTAAAAGCCGACTAAGGGATATAATATGCATATGACGTTTACGCAAGAGAAAAAAAACCTATACCAACCCGTCTGACCAGAATGGTACAATAGGTTAATAACTCTCCTATTACGGAGGAGGCTCGATACCAGCAAGATTAAAAGTTTCGAGATTAAAATTTATCCAAGAGTTATCAAGAATGAAATTTATCGAATACCATTCAAAGGATTACGCTTGATTGAGCAATAAAAGTAAAGACCAACCACTATCCCAAGAACTAATATACAATTCCGTGTAGCGATGAAGTCAGAACACCATTCCCCACTCCCTCTCTTTGTGGGTATCGTAAAAGACGACTAAGCGATATTATATGCATATAAATACTATGTGAGAGAAGGAAAACTCGAAATAAACCCCATAGCAATTCGTCTAACCAGCGAGATATGATCAATTTCCTGACTATTGTGGAGAAGGCTTGACGTTGGTCAGACGTGTTAGTATAGGGTTTTATTTCGAAATTTCCTTCTCTTGCATAGATGTTATATGCATATTCTATCTACAATATTCAAAACTGAAGGCTCTTCATCTTATCAAACACAAGCTTCGGTATAGGTAGACAAGTTCCCCTACGGACCGAAACTTGGTTCGTATTAAAACTAAAACTACCCCCGTGTTCACTCATTGACGCTAATAAACTCACTCAAGTGTGACCTCTCCTTTCAAAAATGACCTCAAGAGCACAGGTCACGTTGAGATCATCCCCTTGACTCCACATTCCTTCAAGTGAACATAACCCTGACATTATAAGGGCGAATATTTTTTTTTATAAGCAACCCTGTATGTTTTATATTAAGGCAAAAGATTTTATAAACTTAGAATTTATTAACTTAAACAACACTTAAACTAAGACAGACTTCAATATTGCATAAAATATTATTTTGTTTGGAAAATCGAAGCTAGAATACAAAGTAAATAGAATACTATATGGATAATCATAAAAGTCGTCTAAAGAACATAGACAGTAAATATGATTGCAAGAATAAGAACACTCGAAATGAAACTCCACATCAAACCGTCTGACCACCGTGGTTATTTAATTTTCTCTCAATATAAAGACGGACTTTGCCCATTAGTAGGATTTATCTGTGTTCTTAAGAATTGTATCTTTATAAGATCTCCTGTTATATAAATATATTTATATGTTTTTTTTTAATACTATTTATTCGTGACCATAATTACAGAGTCAATTGAATATATTTAACAATCTAAGTCCGAAAATAATAGTTTACTTCTTCATATTGTTTAGCTTATTCATAATTATGGTCCATCAGTACTAGGGATGCAAACGATACAGTGATGTTTTTGAAACATCGATGTTTCAATAAAAAAAACATCGATATTCATTATTGTATAACATCGATGTATCGATGTTATTTTATATTGCCTGCCTTTATATAGCCTGCATGATTTACAGTGTAAGGTACTTTTAGCAGAACCTGCAAAAAAAGGTCCTCATATCACGCAAATGTTGGTGTTTCAAGTACAAAATATGCTATATAATTTAGCTAAAAAAAAGCTCATCGCATAGATTTCTAAGGATGTTTTTGTACATCGATGTTTGTTATCAACCATCGATGTATCTATACATCGATGTTTTTGGTTTTGATAGTTGCATCCTTAATCAATACTCAGATCGTTACGTTGTTGAGCGCTCTCAAGCAAACAATTTCCCTGAAAATTTTGACAGAACATGTGGGATCTGTAAATACACGTAAACCAATGTTATATTATATACAATTTAGCACTTTCTTTGTATTAAATTATATAAAATACCAACAACATTTTTCAGTACAACTCTATGAAACATTAAAGTTTCAAATATAATTTAAGAACATCATCATCATCACTCCAGCCCACGTACGTCCCACTGTTGGGCTCCGGCCTCCTCCATAATGGGAGGGAATCTAACCTACTATACCTTGCTGGTCAGACATGTTGATATAGGGTTTCATTTCGAGTTTTCCTTCTCTTGCACAGATGTTATATGCATATTATATCCCTTAGGCGTCTCTTACGACATCCACGGGCAAGACAGGGAGTGGTGAACTGTATTTACTCTGTCACTACACAGAATTAAAGATCATGATATTTTCAAATTCGCGCCAAAGTTTCCTATGTCTTTATAACTATAAAGTAAGGCAGTGTAGTGTTGTCAAAAATGAAAAGAACCCCATTTTAATTTATATCAATTTTCATATTTCATCACAACGCGTAACTAATTAAATCTAGAACTTTTGATAGTCACAACGAATTATTAATTTAATCAAGAATACAATGTGATACCTCTGCACTATACGGGTAATATATTTATTCATATGTATCAAAATATAATTTATCTTATATGTAGAGTACGGATTGGCCAATGGTTGCTCGGTTATATTATACAAAGTTATATGCCTTCTATATAGGAAGGGGCATTTTTATTGCATGAGCCCGGCTGGACGCGATGTTTTTTAGCGAAATTACTAAAGGTTTTTATGGGTAGACATTTTATTACTCGTACCATAATGTTTTAGTTAGTTGGTTTATTTATAGAGCTGAGTATATTTTTTTACGTAACTATATAAATTAAATGACTTTACGAATGATTTAATAGGGATCTCTCGTGTCCCTTGGACTAGGACCCTAATGCTTTCGGTTCGATTCCTAGAGAAAAGAATACTTCATGTGATTAACTAATGATTATTTGGATTTTGGGTAATATTGTGACCGCTAATTGTTTTTTATAAGGCCTCATGTAAATTACTAATTTATTTTTTAATGTGAGATTCATCATACATGTCCCATTGCTGGGCTCGAGCCTCCTTCTCCATAGGAGGGAAATTGACCTACGATACCATGCTGGTCAGACATGTTGGTATAAGGTTTTATTTCGAGTTTTCCTTCTCTTTTACAGATGTTATGTGCATATTATATCCCTTGGTTGTCTTTTACATCATCCACAGGCAAAAAAAGGGTTTGAATTGTCTGCATCACCAGACGGCATAAAAATTGTAGGTGTCATTTTTATTTTGCTCTTACACTTTTATCCCTAAAGTAGTCATAAGAAATTCTAATTAACTTCATAACAGTAGAAACGCATTTATTGTCTTTAACTTAAAATTCTAATGTTATATTTCACTACAGATATAGGTCTTACAGTATTTTATTTTAACTAAAAATACCTGCGAGTGTTGTAACCACATATTTTGATGAAATTCCACACGTCATGTAGAAATAAATTTATCGAATTTCGTTATTATAATGCAGCGCCATCTATCGACATGTTATCACGAATTATTACTTCTAAAATTACAACTATAAAATATAATGACCGATTATTCAAATTTATGTTATTATTATTTGTCTTAACGAACTACATATTTTTCTAACAAATTTCTACCAGCCAATTATTTATTTTTGCTACGGTAACACCACAACACATTTTTTAATATTCGACGCAATGTTCATCTTACGGATCGATGGATACGTCCAATGTTTCGGAACTATAAAAAAAAGAAAATAAAATGCTGACGTATTGCCGTGCAAAATCCGTCACAATTGATGTTCGTAGTAAAAGTTATAATGTTCATATAGGTACCTATATATTGGTATTATTTTTTATATTAATATAAAGAATATCCGTGTGGTGACGGAGTAAGATTACAATTCACCACCCTCTTTCTTACCCGCGGGTGATTCCAAGACGCACGAGCAGATAATAGTAGGGGACGTGACTTGGAGAGAAAATAATCGATTTTTTGTTCTTTAAAATAAATCGATTATGATATAATCGATTAATTAAAAATAAATAATCGATTATAAAATAATCAATTTTTTCTCCCAACGATTATGATGACCTTTTTTTCTTTTAGGAAATATGAGCTTTATTTTCTAATATAGTATTAAACACTGCACGCAGTATCGTGATGACCTTTTCTTAGGCAGTGAAATAATCGATTAATAATCGATTATTTTTTCACATCCCTAATTCTTACCCCTTTACTACATAAAATACGATAAATCAATACATGTAATATAATTTAATTATAATTAATATGATGTCACAGTATAATATTGAAAGGTATAAACAACAAACCACAATATTGTTTGTTGTAAATAATTGGACGAAATGTGTATACTCTGTGTGTTTATATACAGACGAGTACACAATGAACTAACTCGGTCGTATGTCAAACACATTGTACCACAATTATTAGTTCAACTAATACTAATATAACACGAATATTTAACATGCAATTTTCCAATAGGACAATTTTCCGTGTGGTAACGGAATACAATTCAGCACCCTCTATCTTGTCCGTAGATGTCGTACAAGATCACTAAGGGAAGAATATGCATTTACCTCTATGCAAGAAAAAACTCACAATAAAATTCCATTTTTTTTTTGGGTTGGTCTATGATCAGCGCACTCACCGTCCGGGTCAGTCCGAGGCGATGAAGGAGCGGCGTGCGGCTCCATGACCCACCGTCGCCTTCGTCGTTGGGCCAACCACCAGTCCTCCCTGCGGGGTACTCTCTCCTTCCGACGTCCAGGACGTCCGTCGCCGTCGCGCATTCAGCCTCTCTGCGGGTGACGAACTAATTCTCGGTCCAGTCACCCGCGACTAAAAGCCCCTGCCAACACATCAGACCAGAGAGATTGGGTGGTGAATTGTATTCTTATTCCATCACTACACGGAAATTATATTCAGAAGTGTAATTTATCTATACTTTTGAGGTTAAAAGATATCCTATAAAATCACTAACTTATGCCCGAGACTTCGTCCGCGTGGAACAGTTACTTTGGGCTAATGTTAACTTTAACCCGTGACTTTGTTTACGTAGAAGATGAAAATATTTTTAAATAATACAATTCTGTCACACATGATTTTTGCGAAACCTAATCGTTTATGTAGTGCACGTAGCGGAAGCTATCAAAAGAAAAAAAAACCCCGATTCTTAAAAATGTTTCATTGTTGCCGCTCCTATTGATCTTAGCGTGATGATATATAGCTTATAGCCTTCCTCGATGAATGGGCTATCTAACACTGAAAGAATTTTTCAAATCGGACCAGTACTTCATGAGATTAGCGCGTTCAAACAAACTCTTCCGCTTTATATATTAGTATAGAAGTATAGATTAGTAGGGTAGAGTGTGTATGAAAGAGCCAGGTTTTGAAAGAGCTGATGTGATTTTTGATAACTTACCGAAGTTCTACCCATGTTTTATTTTACTCTTTATATGACAGCATTGGATAAGTGTCACCCACAAACATTTAACAGTTCAACTAAAACAAATGGCATCGCAGGACTATTATAAAAATTGAGAAGGTAAAAAGTAAGTTTTTTTGTGTTTATATATTATTGTTTTTTAACATAAGTGTTGTATAGGTTGACAAAAAGGATATGCCGTATTGTTACGTATATATTTGCATTTCTTTTGCATAAATAATGATAAACCGGCATTGCATTGTAATAACTTCAATTTGAGGTTAAATTTTTAAAGACGTAATGTTTTGAAAGAGCCAGTTGTCTGTGCTTTGAAAGAGCCGGCTCTTTCATGACACGAAAACTACAGTTAATCGAAAAGGCTTACATAAAATATATCGTATTTAAAGCAATCTGTTAATACAAGTTATTTCTATAAATAAATTTGTATAATAATAGATACAAATAACAGATTCAGTTATGTATTAATTGCTAAACAAATGTTTATTGAAAGAGATCCGCCTAAATTATTGTATTTGAACATTTCACAATACACGATTTTATTATGATAATCTGTTACGATTTTATCATTTTCATCATCATTTCAACTCCTAAACGTCCCACTGTTGGGATCGAGCTTCCTCAACAATAGAGGGGAGATTGACCTTACTACACCATGCTGGTCAGACAGGTTGTAATAGATTTTTATTTCGAGTTTTCCTCTTCTTGTATAGATGTTATGTGCATATTATATCCCTTAGTCGTCTTTTACGACATCCACGGGCAAGATAGGGAGTGGTGAATTGTATTCTTACTCCGTCACCACACGAACTTATCATTTTATAGACGGTAACCTCACCTCTCAGGCGGATTGGTATAGGATTTTATTTCGAGTCTCCCTTCTCTTGCATAGTTGTTATACCTATACACAAGATAACCATCAGACGCCTTTTATAAAAAATATATTTGAAAACAATAGCTTTAGTGGCAATAGTAAGCGGGTTTGTTTCAAGTGCAGTGCAATTGACTGAATCTGTGATGTATTGTGATATGTTCTAAGCACTTATTCAGCTGCATTTAATAATTTAATAGCGTTTAAATTGTTCGTTAAATGTATGTAATTGATACTTTTAGAAGGGGAAGTCTCTTCTATCATTATATTTATATATATAAATCTTCTATTCGTGTGTTTGTAATTGAACTCCGTCCAACGGTTGGACCGACTTTAATGAATTTTTCTGGCTGTTCCGATGGGTTTGAGAATGGTTTATATTAAAAATTGAAACCAGTAGGTGGCACTGCCGTCGATTTCGAGCAGAATTCTTTTTAATATTATTTTAGACTAGCAACCCGCCCTCGCTTCGCTTCGGTTTCAGTCGGTCGCCGCGACTTACAATGCCTACACTTACTCTGTTCATAACATGTCACCTTTAAGGCATATGCCTTATTGATTTCAAAAATGTGTGTCTAAGAGTCTATACTCTTAGACAAATATTTCTGAAATCTACTACTAACATTCTAATTACGAACCATGACCGTTAAACTACAAGATACTCTAACAGTTGTTCCATAACCTAAGACATCCTGTGTAACTCTATGTAAGAGGGAAAAGAGAAAAATAATGATGAAAATCGATATTTCTCGCTTGTTAAGAATTTTCTATTAGTTGTCATAATACAATTTGATAATTTATATTGTATACTTTTTATCAACCATCCATCCATCGCCAAGACGTTCACTGGCATTGGCCTCTCCATGAGAATGCCACTCAGAACGGTCCTATGGCACTTGCATCGAAGGGTTCCCTGCGACTTTCAAGATGTCGTCAGTCCACCTAATAGGGGAACCCTCGGGAAGGACGTCGGTCTTTCCTCACGCAGTCGGCCTCTCGGCGGGTGACGGTCTAATTCCCCGGTCACGTTACCCGCGGCCTCGGCTACGGCGGCATGAGGCGATTGATCTGCCCACTGGGCTATATTCTGATACAGAATTACTTAAGACCGTTTCTACAAACAACTTTTTGTCTTAATCTCATGTAACCCCATAGTAAATTACACAAATGTCCCCACACGTAACAACAATAATAAAAACTATAGTCTTATCAGTCCCCACTAAGTAATTCGAATGTTCTGCCGGGGGCATTTAGTGAGTCGTTGATTACGACTTTAGCTAATATATCTTGACCCCAGCCGTTCCCATTAAGATAATGTATTACATGCCCGATACAAGTGATACGGCGTTGGGGTCACGACTAATTGGTTATCATCGTTAAGGCGTGGTTCGTATAGAATTTGTGATTAATTTCGCGAATTATTTAGATAAATGTTTTTGTTGATCAGAGATTACAACTAATCAGAAAATCTCTGAAATCTACTTTTTCGGTACAGAAGAAAATAAAACCAGATGGCGCAGTCAAGATACCGACTACCTATGCTAGTATCATGGGTTCGATTCCCACGTAGGACAATACTGTGCGCGATCAACAAATTGTAGTTCTGAATCTGGATGTAATTTGTGTCGATTAATTTATATGTTTGTAAAGTTCCCCGCAATACAAGGATTATTTTATTAGTGTCTAAAAAACAGAAGAGAAAATTAGTTAAATCTTAAGACAGGTTCTCGAGTGGCGACCACGTATCGGACGACGCAGTGTAGGGCGACCCCCACTGGGTGGACCTACGACCTGATGAAAATTGCTGAAATACATTCGGTCATTGCGGCGATAAAATATAACGAATCAATAACAATTGACAAACTTTCACGTTTGTAATTTTACCTCGTACAAATCTCTAATAAAGACATAGCGAAAATATTCCTTTGTTACAGACCAATATAATTTCCATTCGAGCAATCATTATTTTCATTGTTTATTACCGTACCCAAGCTATAAAGGAGGCGTATTCATTAAAAAAAAAATCAATTCACCCCGCGCCGGTACTTACCACAATTCTACCAGTAACGACGTACAAATGATCGAAGAAAAAACTTCCTCTAACCGAAGGGCGGGGATGAAACACGAAAAATACATAAGAGAAAATAATAATAGTAGGAAAATAAGAAAAGGAACGAAATAAAAGTGGGGGCGGTGGAAAAAAATTGGTGAAAATAAGCACAAAGGGGAGTGAAGAAAGTCGGTGGTAGATAAAGCGGAATTGGAGTTATCGGGGCGAGACACGACCGTTGTAGGTGGGGGGCGATTGCCGTTGTGCGATTATGTGAGATCGATACTGTCACTCAAGCGAGCGGCGGACGGCGAGTGGCCCAATTCACCGCGGACACATAGTTTTATTTTTTCTTTTCTTTTTTTTTGTTTGCGGCTATAGTCGTTAACCGCTGGTGGCTGTGACAACCTTACTCGGGCTATTGGGTGAGCGCTGATGGGCTCTCCGAATCCGATAAAGGTTTCTTTTTCATAACCTCACGCTTCTCTTCCTAAAAAAATAAGTAGGGGTTTATTTCACAATAAAATTCTTAGTTTCATGTAATAAAACGTGTGTGTTTTGTATTTTTATAGGGTTCAAATTTAGATTTTCATTTGTTTTTGAAGACTTTACTGAATTTTCGAACATAAAGTAGATAGTAAAATTTTGTTTCAATGCATTTTTGTAAACTGGGAATTTCATTTAGGTTCAAAAAAATAATAATATTATGTTGCGTGCTGAGAATGACTGTGCTTTTTTTATTCTTACTCTTATCTTGGTAAGAGAATAAGCTGTCCATACATCACCCATGCCAGACAGAAATCTTCTAAACATCTAAATTATATGCAAAAATATTCTTGAAGAAGTCAGATTCATACTTCAAAGAACATTTTAATCCGTTACTTTCAACTGTTATAAGCTTTGATGATAGTCAATATAAATATTTGTCAATTTGATGTCTGTGTAATATTAAAATATTGTTATTATTTTATCTTGCAAATATTAGGTAACATACATTTCACAGATAAATGATGTTTCAGCTTACATTTATAACATGAGAAGTATAATAGAATACGAGAAACTTTCGCGTGTTCCGTGTGATGGACTAAGAATACAATTCACCGGCCTATTTTGCCCGTGAATACCATAAAAGTCATATAACAACAATGTAAGAAAAGGATAAATTGAACTAAACCCTATATGAACACATCTGACCATTGTCATACACTAGATCAATTTCCCTCATACTCTGGAGGCGGCTCAACCCCAACAGTAGGACTTATGTGAGCTGAGACGATGATGATGTTGAATACGAATACAGAAATACGAATATAGAAACAAGTGGAATAAAATATTTTTGTTTTAACTTTATATAAATACATAAATTTAAAAATCTAGTTACATAGAAATAAGCGCGTTTCTAAAAACATATAAAAAAAAAACAATTACAAAAACTAAAATCGCCTTTTCTTATGAATTGTAACGTTCATTGAAAGAACAAGTCCGCGGCTGTTGGTCAAGCCGCGTTCTGCCTAATTCGCTTCGCTCCTGCTAAATATTGTCCCGCTTCTACTAGATACGTTAAACTTATTTTATGCATATTAAATATGTTTTATCTCTCTCTGATGAACCAAGAATTCAATGTACCTATCTATTTCTTCTATTGTACAACAGGTATTTTGTCAATAAATTCATTTTTAAATAGGATAAGCTGGATCGGTCGTAGTAGATATTGCAATATGTTTTTCTTTTCAGCTCATATACAGCATATATGTATTATTTGGTAATGCTCTTGTCTTCAAAGGAAGGCATTTTAGCCTACTCTTCCATATTGGTTTGACGGGCTGTTCCGGCTTTATTTCGAGTTTGTTTGCTATCGCAACATTATCTGTAGTAGATTTCATAAATCTTGGGATTTAACAACTAATGCAGGTAGTTTTCTTATTCCGTCACCACCCGAGAAAAAGGATGCTGAATAAGTAATTATAAGTCTACGGACGTCTACGGACATCCTATCTTCAACCACCCAGTGATGACCACCTCTTTCTAATTTTATCTTGCTTTCCCGAGTTTCGTGTGGATTTGCTCTACACTTGAAATGTCATGACATAATTTTCCAATTCCAATATTTCTTCTGCATATTCATGTTAATACAAGCAAATAATATTGATTTTACAATCTGGGTGGATTTTGTGAATATTTTACGCTATATGACCCAGATTTTGAGCTTTACTCTGTTAATATGTGGATCATTAATTACTTAGAAACAATTTTATTTCATATGCCAATATTATATTACTCGTAAATATAATAAAGAATGTGGCATGACTACTAGAAACAATTTTGTTTCAAATAATAATATTATATGATATTACTCGTAAATATAGGTAATAATTTATTATTAATTACCTTTTGTTGTACTCACGAATTGTTAAATTTTTGTTTTTAGTTACATTTGTCATACGTACAAATTCTAAAATTGTAAAAATATATTTTTTCTAATTTATTTTTATTAACAAATAATTTAATTGCTAAATCGTCAACATTATTATTTATATTTTCAAAATGTAACATGTCGTCAACCATTTGTAAACACGATCTCATTATAAGTGTCATTGACGTAAGGGTGCGTACCCACTGCCGTGCAACGATCAATCAAAATTGTCAACCGATTGGAAAGTCCGCCATGTTTCGCCGAGCGAATGTCGTACATCAATCATTTTTAAGCGTTTAGAGAATGTGATACGGATATGTCTTTTATATGTGAATGGTGTTACTTAATGAGACTTTATAAAAGTACAACATTGTTTTTTTAAAGACAACATCATTATTATTGCAACGTTTATACCTCCCACTGCTGGGCTCGGGCCTCCTCCACAATAGAAGAGAAATTGATCTGCTATATTACAATTGTTAGAATGGTTTTATTTCTAGTTTACCATCTCTTGGATAGATTTTATAAGCAAAGCTCTTAGTCGTCTTTTACGATACTCACAGACAAGATAGGGGGTGGCGAATTGTATTCCTATTCCATCACTATACAGTAACATATAATAACATATCTCATATATAATATCATATCTATACTTGAAGAGGTTGAAGATAGAAGATGCTTGAAGTCAGCAGTGGAATGTATCTGAGCTGAGATTATGATGATGATGAAACTATTTCCGTGTGGTAAAAATACTATTCACCACTCACTGTCTTACCCATGGGTGTCATAAAAGACGACTAAAGGTTATGAGAGAATGAAAACTCCATATAAAACCCTATGTCAACCCTATATACCTACTATTAGGTCAATTCCCTTCCATTGTGCGGGCCATCCGAACTCAACATTCATCAGTTCGTCAAAGCACCTAGTGGTGAAGGTGTCCTACATTGCATTCTCCGATACGTGGTCGTCACTCAAGAACCTTAGGTCAAATAGTCAACCATATAATTTTATACAAAACCTAATTTGAAAATTATTTCTAATAGTAATACGAATTGTCATCAACAAAACATTTGACTCACAAATACTCTTCATCATAAACCATCAACAAAGCACTCCTCAAAGTCCTCAACGACTATCAACCAAATGCGTCAGCAGTATTGCACAAAATTACCCCCTCGCAATTACGCAAAAAAAAAATTACAAATAACCAGTCATCGTGACTCTCGCTAACAAATACTTTATACTAACAAAGGGCTCAACATACACTAGTTGTTTACCACCCTCGAAATAAGGGTGATAGCTAAATTAAACGTTACTAGTAATGTTGTCGACATGCCTCCGGCTAATTGATTAATTTGCTTTATGGTTGAAGCACTTGAGTACGGGGTTCGATTCTCCGGGCCGGTAATGTACGTACGGGTTACTGATTCGAATGAAAGGAACGACTGTTAGACAATCTGTCACATTTTTCTGATGATATGTAGGCGGGCGTTCAATTTATCTAATGTATAGCCAAACTTTGTTAAAAAAATGTATAAATAAATCATCTCGGCTCATATACGTCCTCATACTAGGCTCGAGCCTCCTCCAAAATACGAGAGCATATTGTTATTACTTACTATACTATTGAATAATAATTTTCCAAACGTCTCCTGATTTCCTTTTTTAATTATTTTATTGCCTATAGTGGCAAACGAGCAAACAGCATACCTTGATGGTAAGTGATACTACTAGGCCATTGCCTACCGTGAAGAAAATACTGTTCTTGAACCTCGTTTAAAGAAGGACATGTCATTGTGCTTGGCAAACACAGCAGCAGGTAATTCATTCCAGAGCTTGCACGTACGTGGGAGAAATGATTACTGGAAACGTACAGTTTGTAAAATTCAATTTGTCTCAAGACAATTAAAATACTTTTTCCTCAACCTACTGAGGGTCAAATCTCATACATGGAGACAGGATGGATCCTGGTTTACATAAGTTATAGCGATAAGAATGTATAGTGGAAGATCAGTTTTGTAACAGATTTCTTTTTTCAGCGGATCCTTTACAATCTGAAGCGGGCTCAGACGGTAACAGCGAACACGCATCATCAGGCGATGAAGACTCCCAGATGAGGTTACGACTGAAAAGAAAGCTGCAGAGAAATAGAACATCTTTTACTAACGACCAAATAGATAGCTTAGAGAAAGGTAAGCAAAGAAATATTCTGTTTTAAATTCATAACTAAACGTTTTCTTTTTTTTGGCTTTAGTATGCAATTGTTAATGGCAGTCATTTTGTTAGTATGTAAGTATGAATTTTCAGTAGCCTTGTCCTTAATCGGTGATCACAGATGAACTATTTCAATTTGTTGATGATGGGCATAGTAAAGAACTCCTTCCTATTTCACCGAAGTGATACCAGTAGTCCATCCAACAGGTATAGCGAAGGTGTACGGCAGGCTTATGGCCTTCATGTTGCCATTACGTCACCTCGGAAGGGTAGGTTGTGGCTAGATTATTCTCAAAAGAAAAATGGAACGAAATAAAGATTTCTTGAGAATCTTGAATGTTATATTAACGACATTTAAAATCAAGTACAGAAAATATTGTTCTGTATGGTAATGGAATCCACGACATTTGACACCGCAGATCTTAGCCACTATGCTACTTTTTAATATGGTAAATAGGCATTTTAACCATTATGCCACTTGTGAAGTATTTTTTTTCGATTCAATCCGTTTTAACTTGATATGAAAGATTCTCACTAAAACGATGATCGCTATTTCCTCGGTCCCTCCATCCCTCAGTCCGATAACTCCCTGGAGTGCTCATAAACCCATTTTACGAATGTATGTTTTCATCTTATTTATTGTTTGCAATCACAGTACGGTTATTAGTGAGTAAATAAATACTGTCCCTCCCTGTTTGTTCAACTCTCCAGCCGTGGCATTGGGGCCAATTATTGGCGACTTTGTGATAATCTACTACTTGTCCGTTTGTTTGTATGTCCCATATTATATAATAATTTATTGATTGTGATGTTTTAATATCATACTAATAATATAAAGATGAAAGTTTGTGTGTTTTTTTTTAGCAACGAAACAACACCTTACACTAAGTAAATAATCCATCCGTTGCTAGGGACTTTACAAACATATAATTAACAGATGCAAATTACATCCAGACTCAGAACAACAATTTGTGGATCGCACGAAGTGTTGTCCAATATGGGATTCGAACCCCCGACACTGGCACTAGCACGATAGGTCGGTATCTTAACCACTACGTCATCTGTGCAGTCATCTATTGGGTGCCTGTATCCTCCAAAATGAGGAGGAAATTGACATACTACACCGCGCTGGTCAGACGTGTTGGTATAAGGTTTTATATCGAGTTTTCCTTCATATCATATCCCATAATCATCTTTTATGTTACCCACGGGCGAAAAAGGAGGTGGTATATTTTTCTCAATCACGCATGAACTGTTAGAAGATTTATATAGAATTGTCATATGTTATAGTGACTATTTCTTAGATACTTTTTATCCCAGTAATATGTTTGCTTGGGATAATAGTTCAATATTGGAAAGGTTATTTTTTACGCTGGTGAAGCCGCGGCAGTAACAACTTTTTAATATATTGTAAAAATGTCAAGGCCCTTTTTACTATTATTTAGTTTTAATATTTTAAAGTTCAACTGTTGATAATGGGCATTGAGCATAGATACTTGCTCGATGGTTATCAAGTATATTGGCCTTTACTGCGCTGATTAGAGGTATAGGCATAATCTTTTATTTCAAAATTTATTTTCCTTATTATATGAGAGTCACGTCCTGGGACTTCGTTACCAGGACACTAACTGAACAAGTCGCTGAAGATGTAAGCCGCTAAAAACTGACACAATTAGACAATACGTGTGTTTATGCCACATTCATGCATTCCGTTACTTCGGACAGCCAGCACGAGATGTAACCATTTTCTTTTTTTTTTACCATATTTTGTGACCATAGGATTTCATTTCGAATTTTCCTTCCTCTTTTCTTGAACAGTATAATTAAATGACGTAAATAATATTCATTCCCATCGTCATTTCAGCTCATATAGGTCCCACTGTAGGTCTTCAACCTTCTGCATAATAAGAGGACAATAGAATTACTATATCACGTTGGTGCAATCCGCCCTCGCTTCGCTTCGGATTCAGTCGCCTTACGCGCGTAGTTCCCGTTCCCGTGGGAATACCGGGATAAAATATAGCCTATGTTACTCCCTGATATTATAGCTTTCCAATGGTGAAAGAATTTTTAAAATCGGTCCAGTACTTTTTGAGTTTATTCGTTACATACAAAAATACAAATCTTTCCTCTTTATAATATTAGTGTAGAAGTGTAGATTGTATTCTTTAGTCATCTTTTTCGACATTTACGGACAAAATAGGTGAAGGTGAATTATAGTGTTATTCCGTCACTTCGCAAAAAAACATTAACTGTCCTGCATGGCAATCAAATCTTATATAGATTGTTACTTGGAACTAGTGTTGCCCAAATGCAAGACCAAGACGAGATTTGGACCAGTCTTGGTCTTGGTCTTGCAACATCACACCTGGTCTCGTCTTGGTCTTGGTATTGCGCACCCGAGTCCTGGTCTTGGTCTTGGTATTGCAGCATGAGTCTCGCAAAGTCTTGCAAGTCTTGCAGTTGGAATAACGTAACAGTCAATTATCATGGCAATGAAAAATCCAACTAATTTAATCAAATAGCATCCTATCCTATCTATTCATCTGCTAGCCTTATAGTTCACTATTGAATACAATACTTACCACTGGGGAAAATTACTCTTCTATTCCCCTGGTGTTCCATTAGACAGCGTTACTACTCCTATGGCAGGACTTTCGACCCTATTTTTTTAAGACGTCACCACACGAGGCGTTACTGATACTCTGAATACTTGAAAAAACCTGTTGCTCTATTGCCTATATAAATACTTTGACCGCTGGATCCATGTAGCTCTTAATATATAATTTATTCAAGAACATATAAAACTGATTTAAAATTTTATGGTTTTAATACTTGTAAAATGTATGTTATTCGTCGTCATCGTCACAGCTCATAAAAGTGCTACTGCTGGGTTTAAGCTTCCTTCCAGTAAGAGGAAAATTGATCTACTATACCACGCTGGTCAGACATGTTGTTATGGGGTCTTATTTCTAGTTTCACTTCTCTTGCACATATGTTATATACACAGGGTGTATCAGGTTATGGGGCAACTGTTCGTGTATGTTGTAGTTCAACGGTCATAGATCATAATTAGAATGTATATTACACAAAAACTATATAACGTAAAAGTTATAGTGATTACAAAAATGCGTGCATAGAGTTTGTCTTAAATTTTATGCATTATGTAGGTATGTACAGACTGGATACATGCCCAAACCTTTCAATGGTTACGTAGGTACAAAGGCGATTCATCAACGGTCATCGGCCGATCAGCTGATTTATGTTAAAGCGAAGTTTGTCTTGCTTATGCAAACGTAATCATTGATTTATTCAAATTGTAATGAACATTTAACAAAATACGAATATGTTGTAGATTAAGTATCATTGCTTTATACATTTTAATCAAATTTACATGAAAAAACGATGACAAAATTGAGAACTTGCATGTCTCTCAATTCATTAACGAAACGATATTTTTATTTTATTTTTTTTTTTCATGGATTCCTAACACCATTGCCCGGTTAGATTTGATACGACATCCACGGGTAAGAGAGTGGTGAATTGTATTCGTACTCTGTCCCTAGATGGACATTTATGTAGATTAATTGTAGGCATATTTCTATGTCCAACAGTGAACGTCGTTTGGCTAATGAATAAACGGATATATAAATATGTATAATGGGCAAGAGCACTCTCGTGATTACGGTATTTTTATCCTTAAGCCTTTCCGAAGAGTAATTCTGAAAAGCCAACACCAACATTGGGAATCGATTGGCTAATAGATGGATATCTCAAGACTGATTTGACTTGCCGTGTAGTGACCGAGTAAGAATATAATTCATCACCCCCTATTTTACCCGCAACTGCGAACCCATGACTAAGGGCTATAATATATAACATCGGTGCAAGAGAAGGAAAACTCTACATGTATGACCTGTAACAACACGGCTGATCACCGTGGCGATTCCCCTCCGGCCACGGCCGATTTCCCTCCTGTTATGTAGAAGACACGAGCTCAACCGTATATAAGCTGAAATGGTGATTTGAATTAAATGCAAGACCGCGAGACTCTTGCAGGCCCAGTCTTGGTCTTGCTCAAGTCTTGCAGGGTCAGTCTTGGTCTTGGTCTCGCAAAAATTAAGCGGTCTTGGTCTTGGTCTCGGTCTCGCATTTCTCGCAAGACCAAGACCGAAAGACCAAGACTTTTTTGGGCAACACTACTTGGAACACTAGTTCAAGGTTGCAATACACTAATATTTGCTTTATATGGAGAAATGTTAAGCTATTTTTTATTATTGTTTTGTTTTATGCAGAATTCGAGCGGACGCATTACCCGGACGTGTTCGCTCGTGAGCGGCTCGCTGAAAAGATCGGATTGCCTGAGGCACGTATCCAGGTAAAATAAACTCCAGTTTACACCGGTAAGGTGGCTGTATTGATAACGATTAATCTTTTGGAAATTGATAACTAACAATATCGATAAAGTTCTTACTAACATTGGTAAGTAAATTTTCGTGTTATGTATGGCAACACTGTTATCATTTTCAGCAACATGATTTTTGGCGGGAATGTACAAATGTCAATGCAGATTCTTATATTTTACACATTATTTTAATAATTTACAGTGTTATATTGAATAATTTTGTTGGTCTACTGGTAATGAAAGTCTATAAGTATTTTATGATACAATGGGGAATTACTTAGGTACACTTGAGTAGTCTTTCAAAATTCCCAGTGAAATCATTGATTTGGTTATAGTACCCAATCAATGGTATCGTATATAATATAATACACGAAAAATGCTAAATTATAAACATGATATAATAGTGGTTTATGTATATTTTCATGTTCTGCCAAAATTATACAGATACAAAATTATACAGATACAAAATTTGAAGATGTACGTTAACCACTGTTATATTATATTCACCATATGAAGCATTTTCCGTGTATTACGTTATATAAGATACCAGAGAAGTTATAGAATATAATACTCTTAGAATAATAACGTATAGAAGGTAAGTTCACGCACAAAAAGTGAGGCATTTCAATTGAAGCCTAATGGAGCTTACGCCGGAACCGTTCCGTAATGTACAAGTCATTGTACTGCACGTACGTACGCAACTCTTAAAAAATAAATTGATAATTATGACGGTTTGTGCATTCAAATGGTGTCACAACACATTTGAAAAACTTAAAAAGGTTTTTAACATTACTTTTAAAAGTATTTCGACGATTTATGTTAATAAAAACAAAATTTGATTTCTTAATTTGTATAGTGGTGTACGTGTGTAATCGTCTGCGCGCTATTAGTATTTTTAGATTCAAATTTTGAAAGTTCGAAGTATTGACACTATCCTTCTATACGTTATTATTCTAAGATAATACTATAAAGCACTAAAAAATCATCATTATCATCATCCTGGTCTTATCTTAATTACTTGAGGTCGGCGCAATATGCATTTTTCTTACATCGTGCATATTCAGCATATTGCAAAATGTTATTGACAATAATTTTAAGACCGGCCGCCAACCTAAATTCATTTCCCTTCTTGGGATTTGATATAAAAATCCTCCTTGATATAAAAAGTGTTTTATATCAAGGAGATCACATTAGTGAAAATAATGAATACTTACAATTTAACAGCACGTTATGACATTTTCTCTTGCCCGACAAAATTCGAATTTGAAACAAAAATTCCAAATTTGAAAAGGTTGCCATAGAGTTATCTAATGTACCTAAATGATTATACGAAAAAGTTTTATTTATTTTTTTCTACTTCGACTCAGTCCACAGAAATCGCACTGTTGGGCTCGAGCTTCCTCCGCAGTGAGAGGAAAATTTACGTACAATACCGCACTTTTTTTTTTTTTTTGTGGGTGGGCCGCGGTCGGCGCGCCTCCGCACCACTCCGTCCGGGGCGACAGAGGGGCTTAAGCACGCAACTCCCGCGACCCACCCGAAAACCACGTCGCCTTCGTCGTTGGGCCGACCACTGGAGCAGCGTTAACTTGTCGTCAGTGGTCGGCCCGACGGAATACCCCCTATTGGGGTACCCTCCCATCGACCGACGTCCCCCCCTCGGGGAGGACGTCGGCACAATACCGCACTGGTCAGACGTGTTGGTATAAAGTTTTATGGCAAGTTTTCCTTCTCTTCCATAGACATTATGTACGTATTATATCCCTTAATTTTCTTTTACAGCATCCACGTATTCTTACTCCGTCACTACAGCGATATTTCTACTTTTTAACCGACTTCAAAAAGGAGGAGGTTCTCAATTAGTCTGTATTTTTTTTTTAATATTTGTTACCTCAGAACTTTCGATTGGGTAAACCGATTTTGATAATTCTTTTTTGTTTGAAAGCTGGTGCTTCCCGTGTGGTCCCATTTCAATTTCATCCAGTTTCGACAATGGCATCCATGGGAAAACCACATAAGTCTTTAATTTGCATTAAGTATGTGCGCGATAAATGGACGAAAACTCAATAACCACGCCATCCGAAGCCGATGATTCTTTTTTAACCGACTTTAAAAAAGGAGAAGGTTGAGAACCTTCTCTTTTTTAAAGTAAATTCGACTTTAATTTTTTTTTATGTTCGTTACCTCGGATCTTGCGACTGCGTGAATCGATTTTGTGATAATTCTTTTTATTTATTTGAAAGCTGGTGCTTTTCGTGTGGTTCCGTTTCAGTTTAGTCCAGTTTTGAACGTGGTATCCATGAGAAAACTATTTAAGTCTTAAATTTGCATAAAGTAAATAGTACACATGGACGAAAACTCAATATAACACCAACCGATTTCGATGATTCTTTTTAACCGACTTCTTATTGGATAGGATGTACTTCAAGGGTAGTTTGATTAGGTTCTGATTATAGGATCCATGCTAAAGTAACCGTTACAAACAATAAAAATAAATTTTAACAAAAAAAAACCGACTTCAAACAAAAAACAATTCCCAAGCAAATTAATATAGATACACTAAAAAGCAAAAAAAAATAATTCTTGTACAATGCAGTGCCCGCCCAACCTTACAACAACTTGATGAAAAAAAAAATAGAGTACTTAAAAGTCAATCAAATTAATACGACAATATAATGTAGTTACAATTATTATTATTTTTGGAGTCGGTGTCAGTCAACAAAACTATGACACCGACAAACATACCGACATAGACACCGACTCGTCTGCGCGCCATTAGTGTTTTTAGATTCAAATTTCTAAAAAAAATCTAACCTTCGAAGTATTGATACTATCCTTCTATACGTTATTATTCTAAGAAACAGTAATTATTTATTTCAATACGTTCTTGAAGCAGAAATTAGGCGCGGATTTTACATAAGTAGGTAATGAATTTTGTGTAAATGTCCGACATCGCCATTTATACTCTTCAAACATTCATAAATTAGATTGGGCGGTTAGATTGAACCGCCATCTCCATCATCTTTCGTGGTAAATAACATGTATAGAAGTTGGTTCATGATATGACTCCATTAATGTTATTGTTTTATAAATTTGGGCGCCATTTCTATTGAAAGACTGATATTCGAATTTCAAAAATTAAATTTGACAGCCAACAAAAATCATCTAAGGGCCTTATTGCGGATGCGTTCATAAGGGTGTGTTTATACTATCTGTTTGCATAGGCACATTATGTAGATGCGTCTTCGGTAAACATGTTAAAAAAACAAGGGTCGAGGCATATTACCTACTGTATATATAACTTATGTAATAAGCAATAAGCAAATATTATGAGAAAACTACCCGCAATATGTAGAACAATGTTTTTATTGTTTAAATTTTTCAACGGACCAATGTTTGCTCTTTCTCGGGAATGTTTGTACATCATTAATGTGGAGTAATTAATAAGTATGTTATGTTGACCTATGGAAATGTGATTTTTGGCCAACGCTTATTAATTATGGAATGTAGCAACGATAAAAAAATGGCAGAGTTTATTTATTTGAAGTAGGCATTTGTATGTAACTGATATTTTCTCCTTAGTTCTCTTTGTATTATGCGAGGGAAAATACAAAAATAAAAGGAATGAGTGGCAGTCGGTTACTTTTTGCGAGAAAATGATGGCTAGAGACCGAGGCAGACTGTATAGCCTGAAATTAAAGAGTATCTATTGTCATTCAAAATATTTCAACTTCCTCTGCAAGCAAAATATATTTTTATAAAAAATCATTTTGAAAACATTTTTAAACGTACATTAAATAAGACTATATTATTATCACTGTTATAAAAATGTCGCCTTATAGACCATTATAGGGGTAAACAAAATCTATTTCACTTAACACACTTAGTGTTGCCAACAGTTTAAAAAGTCATTTATCAAAGTGGAAAAGTTGGCGCAAAGTTTTATAATGGCCTAATGTGATTTTGAGTGCAAACCTTTTAAGTTTTCAAGCGATTTAGGTGTTCCTTTTTGTGATAAATCGAATTAAATTTAAGTGCACTTTTGTGAATATTTTTATAGTCTCGTTAAAAATTTATTTTCTGATAACTAAATAAATGATGCATCTAAAAATACATTCATAAATTTTAATTAGCTAAATATCAAAATGCATTCGTTTTAGTATTTGGCATTATAATCAATCTGGAATTAACCCCTCTACTTAATATTTTCCTTCATGAAACATTTTTTTTAATAAATGTATTTTTATTCATCATCATCACAGCCCACATACGTCATACTGTTGGGTTCGGGCCTCCTCCACAATGGGAGGCAATTTGACCTACTATACCATGCTGGTCAGATATGTTGGTATAGGGTTTCATTTCTAGTTTTCCTTCTCTTGCACAGATATTATGTGCATATTATAGTCGTATCTATCCCATAGTCGTCTTATACGATATCCACGGGCAAGATAGGGAGTGGTGAATTGTATTCTTACTCCGTCACCACACGGAAATTATTTTTATTAGTAAAATTAATTAATCAATTAAATTTTATTTATTTAATTATTATAAAAATTACATTATGCAGATGCAAAGATGACATTATTGATCTAGTAGAATTGATATCTGAAAAACGTGAGATTAATATCGACATCGAGACCATGAATAAGATAAAATTATTATAGATATTACATAAAATAAAAAAAATTAACTATTACGCTTTTCTAACAATAAATCTCCAAAAAAGCACGACCGAATATAAAATTGAGAATCAATTTCTTCAATTCTCTGCTCCCTAATCTAAAAAAAAGTATTACGAGGCTATTTAAAACAAAAAGACAAGCAAGATAATTGTAAGAAAATTAATTTTATTCCGAAACCAAAATACAAATATAAAAAGTACAGCATCAGACAGAAAAAAAAGGAAACTAAAGTACAAAAGCTGGAACATGAAAATAAACTTCCAAAGAGTTCTTGTTCGGAGTGTGCGAGAAAAGTAAAAAAAGCAAGATGGCGGAGTACATTGTTTTCAGCGGGAGTCAGGGGCTAAGCTGTTACATTAACCTCTAGTCGTGCCTTATTTAACATTCGCAGTACGTGGTGTCGGACTGAATGTAGGGTCAACAGGCATAATGCTACTGGGTGTTTGATCTTTAAAGAGATAAGTTCTTTTTTGTAGTCTTGAAATATGATAGGACAGAATCTTAGAATAATAACGTATAGAAGGATAGTGTCAGTACTTCGAACTTTAAAAATTTGAATCTAAAAATGCTAATGGCGGGCAGACGATTACACACGTACACACGGAAACCACTATACAAATTATGAAATCAAATTGTGTTTTTATTAACATAAATCGTCGAAATACTTTTAAAAGTAATGTTAAAAACCTTTCTATGTTTTTCAAATGTGTTGTGGCACCATTTGAATGCACAAGCCGTCATAATTACCTATTTATTTTTTAAGAGTTGCGTACGTTCGTGCAGTGCAATGACGTGTACATTACGGGACTGTTCCGGCGTAAGCTCCATTAGGCTCCAATTGAAATGCCTCACTTTTTGTGCGTGGACTTACCTTCTATATGTTATTATTCTAAGGGACAGAATATTTTTTTGAAGTAGAATTTTTTATAGGGGGACTTTAAAATTCTGATCCTTAACTTTGAATTTTTAGTAATATTTTTAGTAATATTAACTTGGGCAGTCTTATGAGGTCTGAACACATTTAATGTTTTATATCTTCAAGTTTTAATGTGTGCTGCGTTTTTAAGCGACTTCATAAAAGGAGGTTCTTAAATCGTCGATTTTTTTAAGTATATTCAACAATTGCTTCAAAACGCTTGGACCGTTTTTAAAAAGTCCTATTTGTTCGATGGGATCTACTTTCCAGGTCCCATGGTCATCAGATTAGAATCTGAAAATGAAATCCAGGAAAATCGAGGATATAATTCAAATTTTATATACACAATTGAAGCGATATGAGTATATTTTTATAACGATCGGATATATGTAACCACTAAAAAGCAAAAAGGACATTATACTTAAGTAAAAAGAAAACATCCTTCAAAAAAGACTGCGGATCTAAAAAAAAAATAATACCTTTTGAAGTCGGTCCATTCTATAAAGTACTACCAAACCTATACGAATTTCTACCTAGTTATTATTTTTTGCTTTTTATTGCCTCGGTCTTTTTCAAGGCGGTTTTCTATTTTACTTAGAAATATTTTGCTAAAGTATGACTTCTTTATTTTTACTGCATAGAATGATGGTTATCGTATGGTGATAGAGTAAGTGTACACAATTCACCACCCCATCTCTTGCGTCTGAATGTCGTCAAAGAGGACTAAGGAATAAAATATACACATAACATCTGTGGAAAAATAGATAATCTCAAATTAAAACGATATACCAACATTTCTGAACAGCATGTTATAGTGGGACAATTCCTCTTCTATCGGGGAGGCTCGGGCCCAGCAGTGAGATATTTATGAGCTGAGACGGCGTTTACTATTTTAGCATGAATTTAGGAATTTAAGTGTTAAAAATCGTTATATACAATAATATCTCAAACATCTTACATATAACAAAAACGATTTCATCATATTTCATATGAAAAACGTAGCTCTGAATGCCAATCTATTATTGTACATTTCACAAGCATTATTAAACTCAAAATAGATGGAGTTAAAGCACAATTCGCCCTGAATAAGTAACGAGTTAGGCTTTCGAGGAGTAGCGTGAACATAATTTGGTATTCGGTGGGACCCCACGTGTTGCCGGCTCGCTAGCTGTGTCGAAATGTTAAGTTTAGTGACCCTATATTTTAAAAAAGTAGGAAATGTATGGCAATTTTCTTTATTTTGTATCAAGTAACAATACTTTATATATTTTGAACATAATTCTTCATCATCATCATCATCATCATCTCAGCTTATATACGTCTGCTAGGCTCCAACCTTCTCTATAACCAAAGAGAAATTGTCCTACTACGCTAGTCAGACGGGTTGGTATAGAGTTTTATCTCGAATTTCCCTTCTCTGCATCATCACACCTCATATACGTCCCACTGTTGGGCTCGAGCCTCCACCATAATAGGAGGTAAACTGACCTTATTATATCATGCTACTCAGACAGGTTGATATAGGGTTTTGTTTCCAGTTTTCCTTCTCTTGCTCTATGCTATGTTATACGCGTATCGCATCCCTTAGTCATCTTTCAATATACCCTCATGCAAGAAGTGGTTATTTGTATTAATACTTCGTCACCACATGATAGAAATAATTATTTCGTATATCCTTACTTTATAAATGCGAAAGTGTGTTTGTTTGTTTGTTATGCTTTGACGCTTAAACCACCGAACCGTATTCAAAAATTCTTTCACCAATTGAAAGCTATAATATCAGAAAGTAATATAGCATATTTTATCCCGGTATTTCCACGGGGACGGGAACTACGTGAGTAAGGCGACTGAAACCGAAGCGAAGCGAGGGCAGGTTGCTAGTAAATGAATAAATTCTTACGACCACACTGTCGACAGTCGCCTGTCTATAGTCGCGGGCCGGTCTGTACAGGGTAGTACCACATTTTCCCAGAAAATGACGTCGACGAAACGTCTAAGTAGTAGCAATTTTTTACTGCACTTCCACCAAAATAATTTATAATAAATCAGTAAAATAATGAATAAAGTTTAAAAGCGACACATGACATTTTGATATTCCCGCCAAAAGTCCTGCCAAATAGTCAAAATTCATGATATAAATAATTTTTAAAGCAAGACAAGCAAAGAATTTTCTTCCAAATTAAAATAAATATTATCAAATGTGAGAACTATCCCGAATATTTTCCACGTGGTTACGGTCACAATAAGCGGCGGCTGAGGTATCGATCCTAGGGCCTACAGGAAGCAGGGGTGCGTTTCCGGCCAAGAGGAGGGGGCGGTGTTTTGAAAAATTGGCACCCGTACAAACATTTTTACTATTGATACAAGCTGAAATGTATCCTGTGTTGTACAAAATAAGGTTTAAATAATAAAGTACCGAATAGATTTAAAGATTTTGTGGTCTCTGGAATGTTTTCTGATTTACTTTGTTTTCATGTTTTAGAGGCATTTTATCAACATGACAGAAAACGATATTATATATGTTTTTATTTCTATCATTAATTCTAATTTTCTTGTCGTCTCCTCTCAGCCCATATAAGTCCCACGGTTGAGCTCGCGCCCAGTGTTGGGACTCAGTTTTCGCAGTTTCCTCCAAAATAGGATGGAACTTGACTTACTATCCCACGCTGATCAGACGGATTGGTATAGGGTTTCATGTCAAGTTTGCCTTCTCTTGTAGGTATAGTTGTTATCCGCATAGTTCCTTTAGTCGTCTTTTACGACATCCCCGGACAAGAAAAGTTATTGGTGAATAATATTCCTTCTTCGTCAACACACGACAAATTCAGATCTTTTCTATTTTTAATCATAAAAATGGTTTTGATTAAGCGTCAAAACAATAATTCTCGAAACACCTAATTATATTAAAATATAAAATATTTTTAATAACAGTTTCATAATTAATTCCAAATGTTCATAGTTCAAATCCCCGCGCTAAGTAGGTACTTGTTAAAATTCACTAATTAACTAACTTCATAATTAGGCAAAATAACTTGACTGCATTTAAAACTCGAACACCTAATGAATTAAAATATAATATTATATAGTAATGAAAATACAATTTACAAACGAAAACAGTTACTGGGCCGCAACTCGTTGGTTGTATAACAAAATTATGGGAAAATCCCATTTGGTAAGGAACCCTCGGTAACTTTATTTTCAACCCAACTATGAGGGTACGAGTACAATTTGTAAAAGGCCACGGGAAATAGCTGAGAGGCGGGAAAAAGGCCTGTCATCGCTGTCACGGACGAATATCTATAGACGACGACGCGGGAAAAAATGAGAACGTCACTACATTTTAGCGTGAAATAAGGCAAAGGACACAGAGCCGAATGGGGTTCGTTCGGGAATCTGATTAAATAAATTTTTTTTTTATCTTATTTAGATGTTACTTGATTAAATATATTTAATGATTTCTGATGTTTACGGAAGTATTACATATTATAAATAAAACTATTTATACAGATTTTATCGTATTTGTATTTGATTTTCAATTGTCTGACATATCGAACACTTTTCAGTTCAGTAGGCCTACTCTTGAAATCAATTCTAATTTCGAATCCGATTCGATTCCAATCTCACCAAACTTATATTTGGTACTCTTGAACAAAATCGAGAATGAATTTTACGCGTTCGTCGTTGTTATTTTCACCAAATGTGCCGTGTTTTTTTACTTTAAAATAATAACGTTATCGAACTCGATCACCACAAAGATGCTTTCTTGAAATTGTGTAACATTAACGATTTTAAACTACGTCAAAATCCCGTCGGGAGTAGCAAATATTTGACTTAACCGACGAGAGTCGAATTCATTTAGTTTAGAAACGTTCCACCTAATTTGATTCCAATCGGGCGCTAGTGTCGCTTTCAAGAGAACCAAATTTGCTCAAATTCAAGCTGCGATTGGATTTAGGATTGGAATCGAGATTCAAGAGTAGGCACACTGTTAAGGCGAATACGAACGCGATAAAGTCCGCAAAAACTGTTTCAAATATACTTAATTAAAACATACTTTAATTCCTTTTATGTTTACGTAACATCACTATGACATACAAAGGTTTTAATAGTTATTTATATAGTTTTTTTTTCGGGTGATGACCGAATAATACGATTCACCACGCACTCTTCTAATCCGTGGGTACTGTAAAAGACAGTCAAGGGATTTAATATGCATATGACTCCTAGGCTCGTTGAAAAATTCGAAATGAAAATCTATGCCCACAGGTCTAACTAACGTAATAAGTAGGTAAATTTTTCCTGCTATTGTGGAGAAGGCTTAAGCCCAGCAGTGGGACATAAGTATATGAGCTGCGAAGATGATGCTAATTTAAAGTTACGAAGTTTCTATATCCTATTTATTATCAAGAACTTCTAACTATGTTTAAACGTAATTCGGTATGTTTTATAGGAATTTAATACGAACAATTACATCACAGCGATTACATTAATTAAACTTCATTATGAATGAAGTAGGTATCTGATAAATTTAAAGCCGGATAATTGGACAACGATTCAATCAATTAATGTTGAAGGACAGTTTTGATAATATATGGTAGATAAATACATATTGTTTCTACAGTTTATTTATAGACGTAAATGAAATTTCCAAGCTCCAAATCGCTAAATTTATCAACACAATATGCCTACTTCACATGCGTTTATTAAATGACTTGTGGCTGTGCATATATTTAATAATGAACTAATATAAAAAACTAAGATTAATGCTAATATTAACTATTCAAAAATTTTAGAGATTAGACAAATTTATTATTTTTTTAGGCCGACGTTTAGCTGTGGAAGGTGACACGCTGAAATAATACTCTAAAAGTTATTTTTACTCTTTATTAATACTCCTAAAACAAAGAATAAATTATAATAAACTAGCTGAATCAACGTTGTTCTGTTCAAATAAGCGCCACCTACCGGGTCCAATTGTAAATCTAAACCATTTTCGAATCCCCTTGAACATGCACAAAAAATTTCATCAATATCGGTCCAGTCGTTTAGGAGGAGTTCATTGACATACACACGTACCAAGAAATTTATATATAAAGATAATCAAACTAAACAAAAAATTGATTGTCTGTATAGTCGGTTTACGGAAGATAATTATCTATACCAATAAATAAAATTGGAGTGTCTGTTTGTAATGTCAAAATAATAGACTTTTTTCATGCTCACACAGTTATTTGCACGACACCTATGCCTAAAATAGCAATTAAAAAATTTTTGTCTGTCTGTCTGTCTGTTTGTTCCGGGTAATCTTCAAAACGGTTGGACCGATTTCAAAAATTCTTTCACCAATGGAAAGCTATAATATCAGGGCGTAAACTAGGCTATATTTTATCCCGGTATTCCCACGGGAACGGGAACTACGCGGGTAAAACGACTATAACCTATAACCGAAGCGAAGCGAGAGCGGGTTGCTAGTATGTGATAAGAATGATAAGAAAACATTCACGAAAAATACTTTTATGAATTGAATTATAGTCTCTTGAATTATCATTATTTTTATAATACAAAGGAATTAATTAGAGATTAAAAATTAATTAAGTTAATTAAAAATTATCTACACCAATAAATAAAATTGGAGTGTGTAATGTCAAAATAATAAGCCTTTTTCATGCTCACATGGTTATTTGCACTATACATATGCCTAAAAATCACTTTATTATTTTTTATCTGTCTGTCTGTCTGTTTGTTCCGGGTAATCTTCAAAACGGCTTAATCTTCAAAATTTTTCGTGAATGTTTTCTTATCATTCTTATCACATACTAGCAACCCGCCCTCGCTTCGTTTCGGTTATAGGTTATAGTCGTTTTACCCGCGTAGTTCCCGTCCCCGTGGGAATACCGGGATAAAATATAGCCTAGTTTACGCCCTGATATTATAGCTTTCCAATGGTGAAAGAATTTTTGAAATCGGTCCAGCCGTTTTGAAGATTACCCGGAACAAACAGACAGACAGACAGACAGACAAAAATTTTTTAATTGTTATTTTAGGCATAGGTGTCGTGCAAATAACTGTGTGAGCATGAAAAAAGCCTATTATTTTGACATTACAAACAGACACTCCAATTTTATTTATTGGTATAGAAAAGGTAAAATATTTTTAAAAGTAATGTTAAAAACCTTTTTATGTTTTTCAAATGTGTTGTTCAAATGTGTGACACCATTTGAATGCTATTTATTTTTTAAGAGTTGCGTACGTACGTGCAGTACAGTGACCTTGTATATTACGGAACGGTTCCGGCGTAAGCTTCATTAGGCTCCAATTGAAATGCTTCATTTTTTGCGCGCGGACTTACCTTCTATACGTTATTAGGTATTCTAAGACTCAACATAAAAAAATCAAAACAAAGTGTTTTTAATTTTGACCGTTACATAATAAACTATTGATTTTAAATAAAGAACAATTTTGTATACTCCTTTTTAAGTAAAAGTATTCATTTTTAAATAACAATTGTGTGTACACACAGCTTATATCGACCCCCTGTATCCGCGAGGGCCCCAATAAAATATTGTCGGCAACATTTTGGCGATTCTAGAGGCCCGAACAATAATATTATGACATATTGCCTCCACATACCACCATTTTGAATAGCTTTTCTCACATTAATACTAATATCTGGTTGACCGAGCTTCGTTCGGCATTTTTTTGTCGTATTTATTTAGATATATATTAATAAAAAATAAAAAATAAATAATGAAAATTATATAAAAAATTACAAAAAGAGAATAATAACACCGAGATTCGAACCGACGCTGTTTAAATGTCAACAAAATCAAAATTAGAACCTGTCAACTTCCCATCTGAGCTATCGTAACTCATGACGTTGACAACGAAATTTGAATTCATATTCTTTTAAAATTTAATGTCATTGTTTGTTTTACTAAAAACACGGACAAAACAATATTTTCTATAAATAAAACCTAGCTAGATCGATTTTTTGGACCCGAAACCTCTAGTATGCCAAGTTTCAACAAAATCGTTGGAGCCGTTTCCGAGATCCTGAATAAATATATAGGTATATATATATATATATACAAGAATTGCTCGTTTAAAGATATAAGATTCCTTACCTACTGGCGTTTTAGTAATATTTAGGTAAACTGTAACTTCATCATTTTGTGGATATACGTCTGGTGACGGAGTAAGAATACAATTCAACACTGTCTTTTGCTTTTACTTTTAAAGACGACTAAGGGATAAAATATGCATCTATGCATGGATATGCAGATATCTATGCAAGAAAAATTCTCTTTCTTGGACTAGATATGAGGGCAGGGGCAGGCTTTTAAAACATTTAAGTAACAAGTTATCCTATAACACTTTTTATTTGATATGCTGTGCGCAGACTAGATAGCGCCCGGTTTGGGAGCCCTCAGCGCTCACCCATAGTCCGAGTTATGCTGTCAAAGCCAACTGCGGCTAACGGCTATACACTCACAAAAAAAATACTAGATAGCGCTCAAGCCGTGTGAGCTGACAAAGGAGCGCCATTAATCCATGACCTATAGTACCCCCTCTCTCTCAATTATGTGGGCCACCGGAACTGATCCTTTGACTTCGTTGACTTACTGTCACTTCATAACATATTGTCAATTATCAAAGATGATATCTTTCGTGTGGTGACGGAGTAAGAATACAATTCACCACTTTTTTGGGCGTGGATATCGTAATAGACAACTAAGGGATATGATATGCACATAACATCTATGCGAGAGACATAAAACTCGATATAAAACCCTACACCAACACGTCTGACCAGCGCGGTATAGTATGTGAATTTTCCTCCCATAGGGGAAGGGGAAGAGGCCCGAGCTCTACAAAAGGACTTACTTGGGCAGAGTTGGAAAGATGACGATGTCAAGCTTTCTAGATAAAGAAAAGAATTTAACTTGGATCAAACAATTCTACGTTGATTTTCTATGAATCATTATTTATGATTATTTAGATGCGGATAATAAGATTGGTATTAATAATTTTATCATCTACCAGTTCTTATTCCAATTGCTTGCACGTATTCACACTCCTATAACTTAGTTCACGGAAGGCAGCGACCTAGCAAAGGTCCATGAGCAGCAGCATCACTTTACTCGTTTCCCACCAACAACAATTAAAAAACGTAATCGTTGATCAGACGCCATCATATGGAATTGGACCATGGGCTGTGTAAAATCTGCTAGTCTTCTTTTACAGGTATAAGCAATGTTAGCATTGATAGTATTCGTAGCCATTACCATACAGCAAGTCCTTAAAATTAATCCTATTCATCATCATCATCATTTCAGCCCATATATGTCCCACTGTGGGCCTCAGACATTCTACTTTACCTACAATACCACGCTAATCAGACGTGTTAGGGTTTTATTTCGAGAATTTCCTCTTTTCCATTGATGTTATCTACATATTATATCTATTAGCTGTTTTTACGACAACCACAGGCAAGGGAGTGGGTGGAGAATTGTATTCTTCTTCAGTCACCACACGGCAATCAATACCATTTACTAACATCGCAATCATATCAGCCCCCATAAGTCCCACTGTTGGACTCGAGCATCCTCAATTAATACGAAGTCAATTGCCTATTATACTAGGGTGGTCAAACGAGTTGGTATAACGTTTTATTTCGAATTCTCCTTCTCTTACACAGATGTTATATGCATATCATATCCCTTAGTCATCTTTTACAACATCCACGAGCAAGAGAAGGGGGTGGTAAATTGTATATTTACTCCGTCACCACACGGAAATTAATTCATATAGATTGCAATTTAATTAAAATTGGCACACGCTAAGAAAACCTCTAGTTAAATTGACACAATCTGTCTATTCTAGACTCTAAAACAATCTTCCAAACTAGTCCAACAAAGAAACAAGCTGAACGTAAACGACGTAGTTTTCAACTACAAGATGTTTCATTATGCACAATAATGCAAAGCCCGCCCGCTTTTACAAAGCGCGGGAAGACTACGGGCGCCATATTGTCGTCGCTATAGCTGCTAGCGGAAGTGACGCGCACGTGAGGGCTACTTCCGGGGACGCATTCCGTTTCACACAGTTCAATGTCACAATATTCCTATGCTCCGTTTGTATTAATTGTTCAGAAATTTTAACACTTGGAATCTTTTATGAACTTTATATTTAAATACATTAATTTAAGTTAAATACGTGTGGTGACGGAGTAAGAATACGATTTACCACCCCCTATTTTACTCGCGGGTATAGTAAAAGGCGACTAAAGTATATAACGTCTATGCAATATATATATATATATAGCCGTCTATGCAATATATATATATATAGCGTCTATGCAAAGGAAGGAATACTCGAAATAAAACCCTATCCTAACATGTTTGAGTAGCGTAGTATTGTAGGTCATTCCCTCTTATAAAGTAGATGGTCCGAGCCCAAAAATTGGATATATGTGGGCTGAAATGATGATGATAATAGGCATGATGACAGTAACCAAAAATCACTAAAATAATGTGTTAATCTACTGTAACACAAAGAATATATCTTGAAATAAATATTTATTTTCTTTTATAAGATGAGATTATTAATTTATTTAATAAAATAAAACTGCAAAATACACAAGTCCGCCATGCTCAGCTAAACACCAATCAAATTTAGTTACTTCACTCCTATGTACACCTGTCATTATCATCGCAAATTCTGTACGAAATTCTACGATCGTTATACTTATTAATTGTTTTAACTTGCATTTAAAGAGTGTTTCGTGATTTTTATCGATCTCTTGCTTACTTTTGTGTTCTTATTAAAAATGTAAGTCATGAAAGAAGGATTCATCAAGGCAAACAGCTCTTATTTGCCTAGAGTTGATTTGTTAATGATGGGAGAGAGTACCTAGCATCAAACAAAAACTTCTGTTCAGCAGAATTTAGAAATGTCAAAACTACGATGCAAGTAAAATATTGATTAATAATCTTCTAAGATCTAATTTAAAATCTATTTAAAAATAATACCGCTTGAGATGTTAGAGGTTATGTTATTTAAATAATGCTTTTGTAAACTTGGTATTAAACTGCAGTTAAATAAAGTGACATACCAAATAAAATACACGATATAAAGTAATTACTTACGTCAAAATGATCTTCACAGAAATAAATAGTTTCCTATTTATTTTTTTTATATTTATTTATATAAATTTATGGCTTTTTGATCTCGCTGTGCATGATTAAACCACTTATATCTTACTAGCAACCCGCCCTCGCTTCGCTTCGGTTTTAGTCATTTTACCCGCGTAGTTCCCGTTCCCGTGGGAATACCGGGATAAAATATAGCCTAGTTTACACCCTGATACTGAGCTTTCCATTGGTGAAAGAGTTTTTGAAATCGGTCCAGGCGTTTTGAAGATTTCCCGGAACAAACAGACAGACAGACAGACAAAAAATTTTTTAATCTGTATTTTAGGCATAGGTGTCGTGCAAATAACCATGTGAGCATGAAAAAAGCCTATTATTTTGACATTACAAACAGACACTCCAATTTTATTTATTGGTATAGATTGTTTTATTGTGTGGCACATAAACAAACAGTTTGTTAGGGGTTTTTATTGATGTATTAACACATTGAGGAACCGCACACCACTTATAGACTTTGGAATTCATGTCTAAATAAAATATATCAGATTTTTTGCTTTAACTCCCTTACGTTTACAACTCAAGTGAATAGACGTGACGTCACAAGCAGACGCCATGACACTGGGCACCGTTTTGGCGCTAATTTAAATGTATTTAATTAAAATAGCATTTATTTCTAAAGAAACCGTACTTATTGCAAAAATAATATATTTTTTGATAATAGTAGTTATTTAAGAATATTATAAAACAGTTTTTCAAAATTGCCTATTAATAAGATTAGGTTTTGTTTTAAGAACTTGCTTGTAAAACCCCATATCAATACGTTAGATCAACGCGCTATAATAAGGTCAATTTCCCTCCCATTGTGGAGGAGGCTGCCAATTGGTGGGACGTATATTATATACCTACATCCCACCTGCTGAGCTGACCTTCCACGCTAGTCAGACGTGTTGGTATAGGGTTTATTTTGGCGTTTTCTTTTCTTGTATTTATAATCCCTTAGTCGATTTTTACGGATAAGAAACGGGATAGTGAATTATATTCTTACTCTGTCTCTTACTAGACAAATAACTTCTTATAAGATGTGAAATCGTTTGGCTATATAGATATCTTATTAGCTTATGTAGTAGAAATCTTTAGAAAATAATTGTGATACCTGATATGTACTTAACCAACAAGCTTTCAAAAAGACGAGAACCCGTGTTTACTGGCAAACTTAAGAATATAATAAAAAGAAATATTTTTCGCCGTAATATACAAATAATTAATTGCACACAAAATAAACAAAAGTAATACTTTGCCTGATAATCTATAGAATCTAATAGGTTTCCTTTAAGTTAGTAAGATAAATCACTTTCTATTAATATACAGGTACAGATTGCGAAGATGGCGTTGTAGTTAAAGATCCACAAATTGTTTTTCTGGGTCTAGATGTAATTTGTGTCCGTTAATTATGTTCGTAATTCCCACGCAATGCAAAGATTATTTCTGTGGTCCAGGATGTAATACAAAAAATAATCGTAGATTAAAAAAATTTTTCATGTAAAATATTAGCCTTAATATTTCTGGCTTCCCACTTTCAGCCCACTTAAATTAAGAGACGGTATAGACATAAATCAAATAGTCCTAAGTTTCGTAAAAACTCCTCTAATTCTTTTAAAATCAATATTAAATATTTCGATAATATTATATGTTTTTTTTTATTGGGGAGGGTTACGGTCGGCGACGGAGTGCCGTGAACTCGTCGCGATCATCGGTGCCGACCTGACGCTGCCGGCCATCGCTAGGGAGATGGTCGCCAGCGTCAGGAACTGGGACGCCGTTGCCGCCTTCTGCGAGGCTGACATCTCACGGAAGGAGGCGGCGGACTGTGTGCGGGAGGAAAGACTCCACGTGGACACGGTCCTCCGCCGGCGACTGGGGCGGCGCGGTGCGAGTACCTGCGCCTGATGGCACCCTAGCAGAGACTGCGGGTGACTGGACCGGGGATTTAGTCCGGGCACCCACGGAGAGGTTAGCCTCGCGACTGCGATCGGCGTCCCAGTAGAGGACGTCGAAGGGAGAGGGTACTCCCTTGGGGTACTCAGTCGGGCCGACCACTGACCTCAAGTCACCTTGTTCCGGTGGTCGATCCAGCGACGAAGGCGACGTGTCGTGGGTGGGTTATGGGTGTGTGTGCTTACGCCCCTCTGTCGCCCCGGACGGAGTGGTACGAGGAGTGCGCCGAGCGTATCCCTCCCAAAAAAAAAAACGGTCGGCGATTTATTATCTAATGTAAGGTGTTGTTTAAAAAAAAAAAAACATTACATGTCTCTTCTGAAACAAACTTATGACACTCGACACAAGATGTCGCTATATTAAACATAAATAATTTCAATAACATTAGTTCAAAGAAAATTAATACCAATACAAAAATCAATACTTCATTGTTTTTCAACAAAGTTTTCTTCATCAGGTTTGGTTTTCTAATCGTCGTGCTAAATGGCGTCGAGAGGAGAAACTAAGGAGTCAGCGTCGTGACGCGCCGGCTGCATCCCCTCCTGCACCACCGACCCCAAGGTTACCGTTAAACGGAGGGTTCAATTCCATGTATAGCCCTATCCCACAACCCATTGCGACTATGAGCGATTCTTACAGGTTAGTACAGACAATTGTAATTCATATTGTATTATCCTTGATGCGATGGCTGCTCTAGTAGTTAACTCCTGATCGAGTGCCGCTTTTAAGATCTCGTCCAGCTGTAATCGTTCAAATTATTTGTGTGAATTATATTACGTATCCAGTGATTCAAAGGACATAGAGCCAGTACTTACAAGACATGTTGTATACCATTTTATATAAAAAAATTAGGTTGTACTTTTTTATTTAAGCTATGTTTTATTATATTTATCATTATTAATTCCCATTTATAACTTCCACTTTATTATTTAAAAATAATATATACAAAAAGTGCGAATTGTGACTTTAATATTAAATTAAGTATATGTATTCCTGTAGAATTAGACCAAGTAGTTTTTGTGCTTATCCATTTCATAGTTTGTGTTAAACTTTTCTTTTCAATTTATATAGCTAAATCTAATTTTCCTTAGTACCTAGGTAATATCTACATAATTCAAAAAATAAAATCAACAAAATTGTGAATAACAAACGAGGCAGATCTTTCGCCATCTATCACCGAGCAGCGACACTAATTAAATTGCGCGCGAAATCGAGCAGTAAAGGTCGCACCTTCTTACGTTTCCCGTCGCTGCATCTAGACGCACAGTCCGGCCTTTCCACTCCAATTGATTTATAACAGTCTCTACTTTTCAGTAAAAAGATAAAATTTTAAAAGATTAATGGCAGAACTATGACTTGGTAACTGAATTTCTAGAATCTTAAATATTTTCGTAAAAAAATATGTTTTTTATTTTAATGAATAACAAAAACGTATATCAACCTAATTTTTTAAATTTTTATTTCGATTTTATTGAGTGATTACAAGAGGGGATTTTTTTTTATAATTTAATAATTTACACAGATAGACAATAATGATTAATTTTAGGTACACGTTAAAAAAATATACTTTTCAAATATCAAGCATAAGAAATAACTCCTTTTATAAACATGAAATTAATACAGGTGTGGTAGGACCACACTGTCAACAGTTATCTGTCTACCGGGTGGGTCCATCCGAGGTACCATACTCTCGCAGAAAATCGACGTCCGAGTGGTAGTAATTTGTTACTGCACTTCGTTTAGTAAGCGTTCAGAGCCTGAAGCCCAAATTTCTAGGAATGCTTGCATGTGACGGGTTTAATATTACCAAACCTCATTATACGTATTCATACTCCCTTCACTTTCTTCACGGTAGGTAGCAACGTAGTAAGTGTCTATGAATGGCGGTATCACTTACCATCAGGCGTGCTATTTCATCGTTTACCACGAATAGCTAGGGACACGAAAAGAGTATCGATACTTTTAGGTATCGAAATTCGTGGCAGGCCTAAAAAGAAATGGATGGATTGTGTGAATGAGGATATGCGTGTGAAAGTAGTGAGTGCAGATATGACGTCTGATAGGAGGCTATGGAAGGTAAAAACATGTTGTGCCGACCCCACTTAGCGTTGGACGAGGGCAGGCAAATGATAATGACTTTTAGGTATCGAGTAGGTACTTGTCTTTCGATACCGATAATTTTGTACTCGATACTTTCTATTCGACACTTTTACTCAATGAGTACTCTTAGGCAGGTATCGTATCGAACAAATTGTACTAAGTATCCATGTTAAATTTGACCTTACGGCTCATGCTTATGGTAACGCCATCTAGGTAAAGCGTAACGAACCTTCTAAAAAAAGTGGCTCGACATACTTTAATCGAACACACAACAAACTCCTAAGAAAAAAGCTCATCAAATCAGGATAAATTCCTACAAAAAAAAAAAATACTTAGTACTCGATACTTTGGAGCATCGATATTTTTGTTTCGATATCGTGTCCCTACGAACAGCAATAAAAAAATATATAAATAACTAATATCCAGACAAAGAACAAGATGATAAAACAAAGTCATTACTTCTTATCTCTGCGCCATCTATATTTTTAAGTAAGAAAATATGTTTTTTTTTTAGCTCGATGTCCGGTGGTCTGACATCGTCGTGCCTTCAACAGCGAGACGGTGGTTATCCGTATATGTTCGGTGACGTCCTCGGCAGTGGTGGTTATTCAAGAGCACCCGCTGCACATCAACAGCACGCAGCTTATTCACAGCCACAAGCAGGTGCTAGTACTGGTAAGATTACTTTATTGCTCATGCCTCATATATGTTTCCTCCACAATGGAAGGGAATTTGACCTTCTATAACACGGCGGTCAGACAGATTGGTATAGGGTTTTATTTCGATTTTTTCTTCGCTTCGTTATTTGTATGTTATCCCTTAGTTGTCTTTTACGGTACGCATAGGCTAAAAATGGGATAGTGAATTGTATTCTTACTCCGTCATCACTGAGAAGACTACTTACTTTATTGCTTCTTACTCTATATCTTCTATCTTCTTCTCAGTCTGGTTACTTCCAACTATTAATAATGGGAAGGTAAATGATACTATTTGTGACACAGGTGGTGTGGTGCTTGTGATATCGACTTAGTATACCACTGCCATGAGTTCCATTTCCACGCACAATAATAGGTACTTCATGGGACTAACATATTCTGGATGTAATTTGTGTCCGTTAATTGTGTGTTTGTAAAGCCCACCGTAATACATAGGTAATCTCCCGAGCAAAGAGTTTTGCCATTTTTAGATAAAAAAATAGGTCTTATAATAGTATTAGTCTAAGTACCGATACTGAATATCTAGAGTTCAATTCTCGATCATACTTTGCGCAACCCACGAATTTTTTTTGAGACTTTATTGAATCTTGCCTGTTTGTAAAAACCCTTGAAATACATTAATTTATTTCTGAGTGCAAAGGGTTATCTTATGGTGCACTCCTTCCGACTCGTACAGGTCTTGACGAGGCATGGATGCTTCGGCAAGTACCTGTACAGGGTCGCTAGGAGGGAGAGAACTCCGTCCTGCCACCACTGCGATTGCGACGAGGACACAGCGCAGCATACGCTCGAGGTCTGTGTCGCTTGGGCAGAGCCGCGTCGTAAACTCGTCGCAATCATCGGTGCCGACCTGACGCTGCCGACCATCGCTAGGGAGATGCTCGGCAGCATCAGGAATTGGGACGCGGTCGCAGCCTTCTGCGAGGCAGTTATCTCGCAGAAGGAGGCGGCGGGTCGCGAGCGCGAGGAGCATGGCCTCGATGATGCGACCCGCCGCCGGCGACTGGGGCAGCGCAGGCGGGATTACCTGCGTGCCATGCCGCCCTAGCCGCGGCCGCGGATGACGTGTCCAGGGATTAGTCCGTCACCCGCCGAGAGGCCGACCGCGTGAGGAAAGACCGACGTCCTCCCCGAGGGGGGGACGTCGATCGATGGGAGGGTGCCCCGGGTAGGGGGTATTCCGTCGGGCCGACCACTGATGACAAGTAACCCTGCTCCAGTGGTTGGCCCAACGACGAAGGCGACGTAGTGTTCGGGTGGGTTGCGGGTGTTGCGTGCTTAAGCCCCTCTGTTGCCCCGGACGGAGTGGTGCGGAGGCGCGCCGGCCGCAGCCCCCCTAAAAAAAAAGGGGGTTATCTTATAGTATAATTGAAAAAAAAGCAGCGCATTGATTCCTTCTAATGGGTTATCTAATAATATTCTTTGGCTTCAATTTGATATTATAATATTTAAACGAAAATATCCCAAACAGGTAACGGGTAGATACAATAACTTAATCACCATTAGAATTTTGGCACATACATATAGGGTAAAAATATAAATCATTCGAGAGTTTAATTATAATACTAAAACAAAAAAAGAGATATATACATATATATATATATCAAAGAACGCTACAGAATTGACGCAATTGAAACGAGAAGCTTTGCAAAATATTTACCAACTGCCTAATAAAATGTAAAAAAATATGCCGAGTCAAGAGCAAAGGGCGTCTCACCCACAAGACCGCTACATGATGGGGAAACAAAATATAAGAAAAAGAAAAAATAGGTATTCGTACTCCGATAGAATTTATCGCTGTCTGCTTCTTACAAAATAGCATTTAAATTGATTTTGAAAACAATTTGTGATGACAAATAAAAATGTTTCAGTGAGTTATTATTAAAAGTAATTTTATGGTAATTATTTTACGATCATCATCATCACTATCACAGTGCTTATACATCCTACTGCTGGGCTGAAACCTCCTTCGTAATATGAGTAAAATTGACCTACAATACCACGCTGGTTAGAATGGGTTTTATATCATTCATTTACCGAGCTAATACTGCGGGCCTTTTCGGTTACATCCGTTCTTCTGTTCTTCTACCTATTTTGTGTATTCCGAATTTTATCACATAGAGAAATACCGAGCACAGCACTCTCCAAAGCACGTTGAGTGACTTTGAACTTTTTTATAAGAGCGACATTTAGAGACCACGTTTGAGTGCCGTTAATTCAATTACTATAAAGATATACACATATATCTATGTGTTATATAATATATCTATGTGTTATAACTTTAATCGATTGCCACAAAATAGGTTACATTTTAGGTTTATTATAATTATTATGAATTAATATGAAGACATATAGAAATGAATAATGTACGTATATGTATAACTATAATCAGCGTGGTATTTCAATTGCCTTCCCAGTATGCGGAAGGCTTAAATTCAATGGATTATTCGAATTATTCAAATAAATAAGTGTCGGATTAGGATTATTTTTAAATATCGTAGCTTTTCCATAATACATCACGAGGCGGACATTTTTAGTCGTGGGTGGTAGCAAACGTTATGAATTATTGTTGTTTGGGGCGTTTCGCGGCATTGTTCGTCTGTCGAGTTTCCAACACCAACCAACAGCGAACAAAAGAGTTTTTACAAAATGCAAGCTCTCGTTTCATTTACTCTTTTGCGTTCTTTCGACGGGCGCATTTCCAGCTTCGTGCGGTATTAAATAATCCGGATTTGTTCTACTTTTCCATTTTTGGTTGAAATTCTTTTACAAATTCGGTGAATAATAATAATATAATAATATTGATTTATTGATACTTGCGATTACAATCTTATGAGTATAAGTTATAAAATTACTTAACATCTATATAACATTAGTCTTATCTACTAACAACCATACTAGGCCAACGGCCTGTATTATGGGTGTCAGTGCTCCACGTGCTTTTAAATGTTCAATTTTGTTTTGCGCATGAATATTGTAGTGTAGAATATGAAGCATTTTTCGTTTTATAGTAAGCTACGATTATAATTTTATTAAAAAAAATATTTTTTTCTAATTTCATCTTTATAACATATAAAAACGAGATTATTTTATATCATCATCATCTCAGCCCATATACGTCCCACTGTTAGGCTCGGGCCTCCTCCATAATGGATGGGTAATTGACCTACTATACCACGCTGGTCAGACGTGTTGGTATAGGGTTTTATTTCGAGTTTTCCTTCTCTCGCATAGATGTTATATGCGTTTTATATCCCTTAGTCGTCTCGTACTCGATTATTTTATATACTCTTTCATATATTAATTAATATATTTTTACCCGTGTTTTAACGGAGTACGAATACAATTTACCTCTCCCATATCTTGCGTGCGTAAAAGACGACTAAGGGATATCATAAGCAGATAGCATCTATACAAGAAAAGGAATAGGTACTCGAAATAAAACCTTATACCAATAAGTCTCACCAGCGTAATATAGTATGTCAATCTTTTTCCGACAGAGGAGAAGGTCCGAGCCCAACAGTGGGTCGCATATGGGTTGTCATAATGATTATAAGATTTACTACTTTAAAAAATCTTAAAATGTCTAATTGTCCAAATGTAATAGAGGTCTAAGCCTGGACCAATTGCACTGAATCTCTTGATTGAAATTGACCTGCTATACCACAATAGCCAGAAGTATTAAGACTTAAGAAAACTATACATATATATAATTATATATATAACATTCTCGTAAATATTCACTCATTATAATTGTAATTCACTTACTATAATTTCATTGAATATTATGTATTGTAATTCTATTGCTATTCACTCTTCACTTTTATTAATGTTTTGCTTTTATATAGGTTATTGTTTTATGTTGTTGGTTAGGTTAACTTAGTTATGTAATTGTACCACGCAAGTCACTTGAGGTTGACACTGAAAATCAACGCAGTGTTGTGCCCTCACAACGCAGCATCATGCTGAGTGTACGCCTCGTTGACACGCTCACGACACATGCAATTGCCAACTTTTTATTTTTTTTTTATTTAAGCATAATCTGTGTTTAGGAGTGTTGCTATTGTTGTTGTGTCGAGACCGTGAAAATAAAAGCTTTTTCTTTCTTTCTTTCTTTCAAAATACATTTTGTAAATTTCTTATAACAATTTTTATGTTATCATAATAAAAATAATATTGTTTTCAAGAAATACCAAACTAAACCTCATCGTCTTTAGTGTACGAAACATATGATCGGTATAGCAAACGAAGCAATTGACTAAACGTGTCTCTGGAGAGCTGTTTAGTGACGATAATAACGAGTAATGAACGTAAACGGTGTTACCCCCTTCATGTGACGCTAGCGGAACGGAAAACTGTTATCGGCTTGCCACACGCGCCAACCAATCATAGTAATAGGGTTGTATAAATCTAAACTAGCTAACATATTGTTATTACTGATCCATTTTTCAATATATTATGGAGAAATACAAGTGCTTTATAATATAAATATCTGTTTAATCAATATAAAACAAAAAATAAATAAACCTACTTTTACGAATATTATCGCGCCCGTATTCGATTCAACGATTGCCCGACGTTTCGAACACTTTACAGTATTTATGGTCACGGGCAGACTGCGATATGCGCGATAATATCCGTGAAAGTAGTTTTATTTACAATATATGCAGCTAGATATATATAAGGACATAAAACTTAAAAGTTTCGATGTAGAGGATATACTACCGGAGCAGTAGAACTATTGCTCCGATAAATCGTCAAGCATTGATTACTCTCAGGACTCAGAACAAACTCAATTGTATAATCCATTAAGAATTATCGTACGTCAAAAGCTAACCCCTAAGAATTAGTGTGAGAGGTCGCAATTTCGTTATTACGCCATCATGCCTTCAATTGGTCATATACTTAAATTGGTCATAACATTTATAATTAAAAAATAAATCAAAAATAATTTAAAGTAACTATTTAAATCAAATATGATAATTCGGTATAACGCCATCTACCAAGTCAATTGCTTAAATAGGTCACAATTATTAAATCGTAAGTTAATTTAAATCAGATATGACATTTCGTTATTACGCTATCTATCCAGAGAATTGCTTGAAATGGTTACAAATATAATTAAAAAATTAATAATAAAACAATTTAAATCAAATATGACTTCATAAACATTAAAAATTATATACACCACAAATGTGATGAAAAGTATATATAAATCTTAGAATAATAACGTATAGAAGGATAGTGTCAGTACTTCGAACTTTAAAAATTTGAATCTAAAAATACTAATGGCGGGCAGACGATTACACACGTACACACGGAAACCACTATACAAATTATGAAATCAAATTTTGTTTTTATTAACATAAATCGTCGAAATACTTTTAAAAATAATGTTAAAAACCTTTTTATGTTTTTCAAATATGTTGTGGCACCATTTGAATGCACAAGCCGTCATAATTACCTATTTATTTTTTAAGAGTTGCGTACGTTCGTGCAGTGCAATGACTTGTACATTACGGGACTGTTCCGGCGTAAGCTCCATTAGGCTCCAATTGAAATGCCTCACTTTTTGTGCGTGGACTTACCTTTTAAATGTTATTATTCTAAGATATAAATATATATTTATCAGTATTATGGTGTATATATTGGTATGTCAATCATAGACACATAGCTTTCTGACTGATGCGACGGAACATAATCGAAGTGGGTAACCCACCGTGCATAGATAACGCGATTGTGTGTAATAAACGGAATGCAATCGGAATCCTATTAGACATATGGCTAGTCCGATACTGATACACGACGTTAATAGGTTTCACGTTTGATTGTGTTAACATGTGTTACTGATATATTCAGGCGATTGCCGGCGGATACACTTGGTAGGAATTTTCAATATACAAAGATACTCATTCAATTTATAACTTACATAATCATTTCTGTTATTTAATTTAACGACAATATCATCGTTTTGCTTCAAATACTTTACATATTCAGTTATAATTTTAAATTTCCTAAACGTTAGGCTAAAAAATAAATAAAATTCAGGCGCCAAAATATTCGTTAAAAAATTTATATGAATCGTCTTCATTACGTTCTTTTTTTTAGTTTTATTGTTTATTTTATAAGAGAATTACCTATGCTCGTTTTCACAAGTCTCCTAAAATTTAGTCAACGCTTAAGGCGGTATAAATAACACAGTATCAATGCATATAACAAATAAAATACGTTTTTTTAAAAACGCAGATTTCATAAGTTTTCTTTAAAACATCAAATTAAATCACTAAGAAGAGTTTACTACTTGTACAATAAAGAGTATTCAATAAATAAGCTCCTTTATTTTCTATAAAACATGTAACATGTTTATTTCTATTGACATCGTCTCCCTTTGTTCCGTAGGTGTAATATCGGCGGGCGTGAGCGTGCCTGTGCAAATACCATCGCAGGGGCCGGACCTCGCGTCGAACTACTGGGGGAGGCTTCAGTGATCTCAGCTATTCGGGTTCCCGCATCGACTACTGTCGATGCCTGAGAACCCGACCAACATACCGGAGTCACCATCTAGCGGTGAAATAGCGCACAACTATGCTGACTCTCACTTGTCTATGAACGCTATCAACATGACTGCCGGTCACGATACAAATGTTTTGGCGGGTGATTTGCAAGAACAAAACAATTCCGTATCATAAGTGTTCTAAATAAGACTGTGTAAATCAGTGTCCTTTTTTAAATTGTTTAAAATAATTTTAAAAATTCGATGCTATTTATTTTCAGTGAGATTTATTTTGTAAAATATTGTGCAAGTTATTTTATTGTGTATAATATTCAAATTAATTGTTAAAAGTTAAGAGAAAACTGATGATGTTCAAAATTAGAATAAGATTGACCGTACACAAGGACGTGTGCTATTCACTGCCGACTTTTAGCTATTTTGTTTTCATTATATACCATAAAATCATTGCTGCATGTTTAAATATAATTGATGATTAAAATAAAGCATGATTCGTTGGGTACGGTCTGAGAATATATAGAAAGCTAGTAAAACAGTATGCGAATGTAAATATAAATAAACGCCATCTATTGTCGAGTAGAAGAATTTTCCTAAATAATTGCCGAGATGTTTTTGGCGGGAAAATAAATGTAAATTGTTTGTGCCAACATTTGTAATAATCGAGTGTTATGCGCCCTTTGCGAGCACAACCCTTTTTATTTCTTTGATGTATTCAGCAGGGGTGAGAAATATTAATGCTATGGAAAACTCGACGCCGTCGGTTCGTTATAGCGTTTGTTCACACCCCTGATGCCGTCATCGTCACCAACAAATTGTAATACAAACTAATCACGTTTGCACTATTGTGATGAATCTTGTATAATATTGTTAATAAATAGATGTTGTACTTAATGTCATTGTATTCAACACAGTTCATTTCTGACAAACGTCAAAACGAATTAATTTATTATTTATTGGTTGTAAAATTTAAGGTCAATATTGCTGTGATTAAAATATATTTAGAATTATGAGATTATTTTCACAATAAAAATTTAGAAATGAATTGGTAAAATATTCTCGACGAACTATTTAGTTTCAGTTCAGATGCATAGTGTAAAAAAATATATCAACCATAAATTTGTTTTTTTTTTTCAACATCGGTGCTGGACAACGGCACAAATTATAACTTAGTTATCAGCTGATAAATGTACATGTTTAATATATATTTTCATTAAGAAAAATGCAATATAAAAGTGGTATAGTTACAGTAATTTAGTTTCATAATGTAATATAAATTATTAATCGATATAAGTTATTATAGATTGAGGAAATTACAGTGAAATTTATTAATAAATATTGCATTAACCATTATTATTTTGTTTTTACTAACCCTCACAACGTTTGTAACAACGATGGCTCCTCTTGAGTGTATCTAACAACATAACAATAGAATAATAAAGACGTATCAAATATTATTAATAATAACTGCAAATGGCGGGCGAATAAACCTTATTGCGTCACAGCAGTATTGCCACCCTAAAAATAGTGCGAGGAAATTATTACGTTAAGTATATTTGGGCGGTATATATTAATTTTGTGTTGGTTAACTTTGTATAGGACCCCAAACGCAAGGGGCCAACAACAAAAGGATGGGATTAAGCGTGTTGTATTTGAAGCATTATAGTGATCTAAGCATAGGGATACGAGATGGCAAATTATTTTAAACTGTTTTTATTAATGTATCTTTTTAAATAAACAATTTCATATAATTAACCGTTACTCCTGATGTTTATGCGAGTATTACATTCATTTGAGATATTTCCGTGATTCTTCTGTGTCTATAAACGCTGAAAAGTGTTCGAAACGTCAGGTAATCAAATACAAACGCTTATAATCGCTTCAAATATTAACAGTTGCTACGAAATACTTCTACAAGAGATTACACTCAATTGCATTACATAAATATATTTGTTACGTTAAGAGATCTTGTATCTTCTGCAACGGTTTAGATATAAATCTATGCCATTAAGTGTCATCAGTTTAATTACCGTATAAAACGTATTTCAAGTATTTGAAACTTGAGGGTAGGTATTTCGAAAATGTTAGAAATATTTTAATAAAGGTTCAACATATTGTTTAGCACTTTTTGAAAAGGATGCTACAAAATTCGCTACCTTTCTCGTTTATATTTACAGCTAATTATATCCCATTGCTGCAAGCTTTCTCAATCATAAATTGCCCTACTGTACCACGCAGATAGCTTATTATTTTAAATTATCTTGAAATAATAATATCTTCTTGAAGCCCTGAAAACCGTAGGAAAATATGAAAGACACGCTGTATTTCTAAATCTTTACGGAATATAAAAAGTTTCCTTAACGGCTGTGACATTAAAACAATATTGATATAATTATAATGATTATTGGGATTAAACCCACCACACATTCCCACCACTGTGAGCCAGGTTCCACAATGTTTTCTGTATAAGATTTCGAGATTTGACTCTTGGGAAGTCCAGGGAAACGTATTTAATTGTCTTGGGATCCGCCAAAAATTTAATTGGTAAAGAAATAAACAGCAGTTCTAAAGATTCCAATTCCTGTGCAAAACGGGAGACATGACGCAAAATTGGCTAATAAGCCAGTAGATAAGAAGATGTACAGCAACGTGAAGCACAGCAGTACAGCACCACGGATTTAACAGCGCTTAAGGGACCTATATGAGCTTTAAGATTGGTTGCAATAGTAGATATGGCAGAAACGCTTGAACGTACGAATATCTTCTCGAGTTGCTGCAAGTTCTATATAGTATACCTACTACTCCAAACGTGACTTGCAGACTGCCTAACATGAGGTCCCACTCGTTATTATTAGTTAGTAAATGATTATTATTGCTATGAGTATGTAGTTGTAGCACCGTTCTCGCTCTCCAATAAGATTCAGTAGTTGCTGGATTTTAAAAACACGTAACTAGTGGTGGTCGTTGAATAAACGAACAGTTTTTTTCGACTGTTTCTTTGCCGTGAACTAATAAACCAGTTTATAGTTGACTGATAAACATGTTTACGTATGAACGGCTTCGCGAAACGGTCGTCGTATCAACGAATGACACGAACGCGACGACTTGCAACTATTCGAAAGCGCCCGAATCGGCCCGAACTTGGAAGACGAGATGCGCGCGCGCTCGCACGGCTCGCTACGCTTTTTACCCGCCCCGCAAACCTCACCGCCCGTAGGCGTGAGTCGAGCCGAAATCGTAACGCATAGATTGATTGCAATTCATTGAACTCTGCTATCATGTGATGGGACTATCATTACATATTGATGCGTCAATGTATATTGTACAATGAAACTGTTGTCCAATAAAATTCGTTGAAGTTTCATTGTCCTTTACCAATGGACGATCAACGTACGTCATAATATAAACTAAACGTCTCGTCTTGTCTAAGCGTCTACGACGTAAACTAGTCGAAAATTAGACTGTTTATTCAACTAGTTTACCATCGACGATAAACGGTCTCGTTGCGTCGACTGTAAAATCGTCGACGACCCACTACTACACGTAACTATAATGTAAGGTCTCGATATATACAACATTACAATATATTAGTAAATCTTAGAGTTACCATTATCTCTTGTACGCAGACAAATAACCTTGCGAATATAACCACTAAAAATCTGTATGCTCACAATACTGTATAAAAATTATGTATATTTATTTTTGTTTAAGATTTGTGATATTGTGATTTATGCATAATAGAAACAACATAATTTCGTAGATTTCTGCAGCGCGGCTCTATCAATAGTACGCGTGGCGCCCTCTACATTGAACAACTGCTCAGATTATCAACGCTTTTAATTGGTTTACATGTTGTCTCGTCCCCTATCTATCGGCGAATGCGTTTGATTTGAATGGCTAATCTTGTGACGATATTCTGAGGGTACGGTAAATACTAGAATTGGACATTTGTTTGTCGACTAAATCCGAAATATGTCCATTAGAATTGGGGACTAAACACTTATTAAGCTCTATTCAATGTCTAATCAAATGGTGTACACTGTTAAAAACAGTGTAAACACGTATTTTATATTTATTTAACTTTAAAATTCATCATCATGATCATTTCAACCTATTGCCGCCCACGGCCGAACGTAGGGCTCAATCATGTTACGGCACATAGTGCGGTCCTGTGCCGCCTGCATCCAAAGACGCCTTGCAACTTTCACCAGGTCGTCGGTCCACCTAGTGGGGAGCGTTCTACACTGCGTCGTCCAATAGGTGGTCGCCACTCGAGGACCTTTCTTCCCCAGCGGGAATTTAACATTTAATTAACATAATTTTGAATTAAATTAAACGAAATGACAATGTTAAATACGTAACGACTTTATAATTTTTCTCGTCCTTATTCCAATTGATAGACCATAGACACGACAGGTCTTCCTCCAATAACAGAGATGGAAGAGAAGTTTCTATTCTACACATAAACATTATAGACTCCATAGATGGCGTTGTGATTAATATACCCACTTACCGTGCCAGTGTCAGGGGTTCAATTCCCATGCAGGGCACCACTATGTGCGATCTACAAACTGTTGTTTGGAGTCTGAATGTGTTTGTAAAGCCCGCAATACGATGATTACTTCCTAAGTGCAGATTGTTGTCTTCAAAAAATAAAACAGTTACTTGTGATTTTCAATAAAACAAACAAAACATTTAGTTAAGTTTTAATGTTGTAAATGCACGAAGGATTCTGCCAACTCCAGATTTAATTCGTGTAATACGCCACCCTCTCTCTTACCAATTGGTTTCGTAAAAGACGATTAAGGGACAATAAGGGAAACATCGTTGCAAGAGTAATATTCGAAATTAAACCCTATGACATGTCTGAGCAGCGTGGTATAGTAGGCCAAATTCTCTCACAATGGAGGACGCCCGTGCCCAGCTGTGGGAAGTATATGGATTGCTCCATGAGATAATTAAAAAAAAAACACAAAATTACAAATTAAGCAAATTTATTAAAGTATTGGAAAGTTACAGCCTTAAAATTTCGCATGATATGATTTCTTAAAATCTAAGCCAATTTTAAAATCACCAGATAAAATTGAATAAAAAGACATTAATTATAACTTGCACAAAATATATTACTTTTCAAAATTTAATGTTCTGTTATCGAAGTGAATTTTATCCTATCATATTCTTTTTTCACTGAAGGATCATGCAATATTAAAATATTAATTATTAAAAAAAAAAACAAGCTTTTGTTTAAATGCTCTAAAACGAAGAAGTGCTTGTCAAGACTATTCAAACGAGTCAAAACTCGACGGTTTTATCTTGTTTAGTTTCCTATGGCCTCCTTCCGACGCCATCATGAGACCAGCTTCATGGTACCATATTATTGCATTGTCAGTGTCACCGAAGTTACGTAAGTAAACCAAATTTCAACCTAATCTAACGACAGGAAGTGGTTCTAATTTAACTCGCAGGATTTGTCCCATACTAACAGGGCAAGTTAAATAAAAGCTTTTAAAAAGGAATGAGTCCTTACAACACGGTGGAGTATTGCGGGCTGGTGGACTATGGTGACGGAATAAGAATACAATTGTACAGATGGCGTAGTGGTTAAGATACCGTCCTACCATGCCAGTGTCGAGGGTACGAATCTATGCAGGATAACATTTTGTGCGATCCACAAATTATTATTCTGAGTCTGAATGTAATTTGTGTCCGTTAATTATATGTTTGTAAAGTCCCTCGCAAGGATCATTTCCTTATTTGTAGAAGTATTTGTGATTGTTATCTTTTTTTATTAAAAAGAAATTAAAAAATTGTCACAACCCGTTTAATTCTCGTCTATGGTCGTAAAAGATGACTAAGTAACGCCAGCAGATAACATCATTCATCCATCAGCAAGACGAAAAACAAGGAAAACTCGAAATAAAACCGTATACTAATCTGTCCAATCAGCAGAAAATCTTACTCCAAGATCAACATTTCTGCTCTTAAAGACAGCAATGATTTCATTTATGACTAGCGACCCGACCTCGTTTCTTTTTACACTGTATGCGACTGCAGTCCGTGAGGACGTTGTTTCGATTCCCGGTGCGGGAAAAAATATATGGTTTTTTTTAAAGGAAAAGTAGCCTAGGTTTAGTCCTTATATAAACCTGTATATAGTAGACGCTGGTAGTAAAATATTATCAAAACAGCCGTCATGAAGATTACCAGGAACAAATATACAGACAAAAATATGTTTAAACTGGTTTTTAAGCATAGGTATCGCCAAATAAACATGTGAGCATGAAAAAACCTACTATTTTGATATTACAAACAAAGACTTCAAAATTTTAAGTGTTTGTTTGTAGGTATAGATTTAGTATACGCAACTAATAAAAGGTCAAATGCGAATTTGTCAGCTGAATTTAGCGAAGGCAATAGAAGCACCACCTGATTAATAAATTTTATCTGATAATTTTAAAATTTTCATCAAAACAAGCAAACAAGGGTACAAATTTTTTTTACAAATTAGCTTCGTAAAAGCTTATTTCGATCAATTTTAAATTCGGTCGTAAACATTTCCATTTCACTCTTGTGCGTACAAATAAATAATTGAAAACCATTAAATTATTTTTTTTTGTCGTGAGGGAATAAGTGCATATACATTTCACTTAGAATAATAACGTATAGAAGGATAGTGTCAGTACTTGGACCTTTCAAAATTTGAATCTAAAATTACTAATGGCGCGCAGACGATTACACACGTACACACGCAAACCACTATACAAATTATGAAATCCAATTTTGTTTTTATTAACATAAATCGTCGAAATACTTTTAAAAGTAATGTTAAAAACCTTTTTATGTTTTTCAAATGTGTTGTGAACTTGTGACACCATTTGAATGCACGAACCGTCATAATTACCTATTTATTTTTTAAGAGTTGCGTACGTTCGTGCAGTACAATGACTTGTACATTACGGGATGGTTCCGGCGTAAGCTCCATTAGGCTCCAATTGAAATGCCTCACTTTTTGTGCGTGAACTTACCTTCTATATGTTATTATTCTAAGACATTTCACCACCCGTGGCTGTCTTAAAAGTCGAACTTAGAGAGATATAACACGCATATATCATGTTATATCTTTGAGTTCATAACATCTATGCAAGAGAAGGAAATCTCGAACTATCAACTGCAAGGGGGTCCTTCAAGTCCACTAGGTGGACTTGACTACATATTAAAAGTCGCAGGGAACCGTTGGATGCAAGTGGTGCAGGACTGTTCCGAGTGGCATTCTCGTGTGGAGGCCAGCAGTGTCTATAGGCTATTGGATGGATGGATGGATGAAGTTATACAGAACAGTCTCTTAAAAAAAATCTGTCATAATAGACCAATTTCGCGCAAATTACGACGAATCTTGCGCAAACAGCACAAATATTAAAAAAAAAACCCTTATAACTTCATCGATTTTTGAAGAAATTATATTTAAAAATATGAGATCAAAATATTGTTTTAATTCCTCTAAAACTCATACTTTGTGTTGCGAAACTCTCAAATTACTTAAAACTATTCTTTTCATAGACTCACGACGACTGCAGTGATCGAAAATATTCAATTATTGAATCATATGTAAGTGTTGTATAAATACATTGTATTTATTTAATATAATATTTTACTTTTCTGAAAATGGCGTTAACTGACTTTTTGGCGCGCTTCATCTTTTGTAGTCCGTGGTTAAACATGGTCGCGAGAAAACTTACGAATACACGTGTTTTATAATTAAATATTTGGCAATATGCCATCGCTAAATTATAAAATTACTTTTATATATTCGCTAGTTTTAAAATATTAACATTTGCCGACATTTTAATACAATAATAAGTAGGAAAAATTGCAAATAATTCTAAATATAACCGTTGTTATTGTAATTTTCTATTTATGATATCATTAAATATAAATATGATAAAATTGTTATAATAATAAAAATTAATACATTTTATTAGCCTCGTAAATATTACAACCTTATACTTATTTATGACATATTAATTTTACGTTGCAGCGTTGTCATAGTACAATTTTAAATAAATTAGAAAAATAAAAAATTATTAAAGAAATAATTAACTCGGATCGCAACAAAAATGTTATATATCGAATTTAAATATATTAAAAATCATTCCGTTGACCCTATTAGTTAAAAAAATCATCTTGTCGTTTTAGGAATCGACATCACAACTGGATAGAATTTCTTTACGCTAACATAGGTGTTCGCTCATTATTAGGATACCAGTAGTTTCTGAACGCAGCTGAAGATCTATTTATTACGTCTAAAACCGATCGACGTTCTTGTCTGAAACAAAAACAATTAAAATTACAATGTAACATTTTTCCCGCCATCCTTTGCTTGCCCATGGGAGTCGGACGAAGCGGGCGGCAGCTCTCTCCTGGGAAACGTAGAACATCTGTATGGTGATGGAATAAGGATACACCACCCCCTCTCTTACCCGTGGGTTTTAAAAGATGACTGAAGGATATGATGTGCAGATGAGATATAATATCGGTAACTCGCCCGTCAAGCGCGGCTATTACGACATTATCCCCTTATATGACAAAGAATGAGAGAAGTCTACATCCAGCAGTACACAGCGAAAGGCTTGAATCATAATGAGGATGATTAATTAATGACTCAAGATGTTTACGCGAGTATTACAAATTTGTAATAAATGTATTTTTATGGTATTGCATTGTTATTTGATTTATAATTTCTCGACGTTTCGAAAAACGTGGCAAATCTGTATAGTTTAATTTCAAATTAAATACCCTAACTTTTTTTTAAAATATTGATCTGTGCTGTGACTGGGTTATGAATACAATGTTACCACCCTTTAACCTGCTGTATCCTCCTGGAGTCATAAAAATCCCCTTTTTTTGGGGTGGGCTACGGTCAGCTCACCCGGAGCCCGCCTCCGTCCGGAGCGACAGAGGGACGGCGCGCGGCCCCGTAACCCACCCGTGACACGTCACCTTCGTCGTTGGGCCGACCACCGGTGCAGGTGACTTGTCGTCCGTGGTCGGCCTGACGGAATACTCCTATGGAGTACCCTCTCCTCGACCGACGTCCCCCCTCGGAAAAGTTCGTCGCTGTCGCGCGATCGGCCTCTCGATGGGTGACGAACTAAATCAGTCATCAAAATCCCCTAAGATATCGTCAGCAAAATGAGGAGCAAGTTTACAAGACGATTGTCTTGTAAACTTGTCACAGTAACTGTAATCACCAACACGTCAGTAGATTATGGCATTTTCGCCCTTAAAGGCCTGAGGTCAAGGAATCAGTACCAATGGTCAATCTAATGGCAAGGGAAGAGGAACAAAGTAGGTTATGGAGCCGCTCGCTACCCTTCCGTCAGCCCATGCAGCCCGACTGAAGCTGCCAAAACATAAAAAAAAAAAAAAACGAGTCCAATTATCATCAATTATAAACGTATGTACTTCAGAGATAAAAACGTACCGTGTTGCTGGGGTGGAGAGAGATCCGTAGGTGGTAGCCGTCTCATCTGGCACAGCAGGTCTGGTGATTCTTGGAGGAGGAGGGAATGGGGCACGCCCGCGGTTATAGTAGTGTTGGAAAGCGAAACCCAAGCAGGCCAGCAATGTCCATAATATGGCCATCATTACATCTGTAAGGCATAGCATAGAAATTTGTAGCGGCATGTTGAGTCTCCGTGTGGTCACGGAGTAAATCCTTACTCCGTTCTCCACCCCCTTTCATGCCCAAGGGAGTCGTAAAAGACGACTAAGGGGTATAATATGCATATAACATCTTTTCACCACGATATCCACGATTTTATTTCTAGTTTTCCTTCTCTTGCATAGATCTTATATGTACATTATATCTCTTAGTCATCTTTTACGACATCCACGGGTAAGAAAGTGAGTGGTGAATTGTATTCTTACTCCGTCATCACATGGTTTCAATTATTAGTTATTCATTTTAACTAAATGACGCCAATGACGCCATATTGAATAGTTATTATTTGATCAATTGTCACAATTATATAGTTCAGTTTCATAATAACTAGCCGTATCTATTTATATACAAACGTATATTTTACATAGTAAATTATTTATAAGGATAATACGATATTTATAACATAAATATATTAATTTTATGGATCTGTTTGATGGTGTAAGAATACGAGTTGTCCCTTCTAGTACATTCATATTCAGATCAATTTATTATGATCTTCACAATAGGAAGAATATTAACTCATTTAATGCGCAGGTCAGATTGATATACTTACGATTTTATTTGAAGTTTACCTTCACTTGCATAGATCTATATATGGTAATTCTTAGTCGTCTTTTATGGCACTCATGGGTAAGAAAGAGTGTGGTGAATTTATTCTTACTCCGTCGCCACACGGAGAAGTTATTTATAACATAATTTATAGGTTTTAAAAGGTATGTTTATTATATCAGCTAACCTTATTGGGGTTTTTCTGTTGAAATTTCATCAATTCATTCTGTATTTAGGGGCATCTATACCAATAAATAAAATTGGAGTGTCTGTTTGTAATGTCAAAATAATAGGCCGTTTTCATGCTCACATGGTTATTTGCACTATACATATGCCTAAAAATCACTTTATATTTTTTGTTTGTCTGTGTGTCTGTTTGTTCCTCTTCAAAACGGCTGGACCGATTTAAAAAATTCTTTCACCAATGGAAAGCTATAATATCAGGGAGTAAACTAGGCTATATTTTATCCCGGTATTCCCACGGAAACGGGAACTACGGGGGATAAGGTGACAGAAACCGAAGCGAAGCGAGGGCGGGTTGCTAGTAATTGTATAAAAGTGATATAAATTATCACTCTCTTACTATAGATGTCATAATAGTTTATGGTCTATGTTATAACTAAGTACTTGCTACCAAAATTTCACGATAATTCGTTCAGTAGTTTCTGTACGATTATGTTTCCATGTGGTAATGGAGTAAGAATACAAATCAGCACCCTCAATTACGAACGCTGTGGCCGGAGAGTGCAAAGAAATTAAAAGTCTCTTATTTGATAATTTATTTAACTAATTATAAGCTACAGTATGTCGAGAATCGATCGATGCTAGATCGAGAGTGATCTAAAACTACTTAACCTAAAGCTAAGGTAGATTGACAGTCGATCGATGCTAGATCGAGTGAGAGTTGGTAGATGAAGTTGCAATTTATTACAACGCTCAAGGCTTCTGGTTTGCTGACTATGGTATTCATATCTGTCGCCATCGCTATGTCGATGTGTGCGCATACGCACGCGCGCACGTATTGAATATAATACAAGACTACTACATGACACTTTCATATTCCCGCCAAAAGTTCCCCAAATACATATACTTATAGCATTGGTATCGTGGCATTTTTTGTTAAACTATGATTGAGATACTCCCGGTCTAAAGCGTCCGAATGGCGTCGTCTTAAAATATAACCTGCCGTAATTTCTCTTTATCTCCAAAAGCACTACACCGAGGTGTAGGAGTTAAGATACCGACCTACTAGGTCAAGTACGATTCCGCAAACAAAACAATATGTGTGCGATCCAAAAATTATTGTCCCGAGACCAGGACCATAATTTTTGACCATATTATGCGTTTGTAAAGTCCACCGCAATATAAGGATTATTTCCTTAGTACAGAGTTGTCTTATAAATTAAAAAAAAATAATATTGAGCAGGTCGCCGTTACAGTTTGCTTGCTTTTAATTTTCTATTACTAAGCCCCGTCGATGTCCGGCAAAAAAGAACCTAAGTATCATAAAAAAAATAACTTACCTCTTTGTTGCAACGGGGCTGCAATTTCCACGAAGCCAAATCCTGGCACGACAGCTCTACGGACTACATTGATGATAAGGTATTTGAGGGTCGAACCCACGTAGAAGTCCAATGCATACACGGTGGCAAATGCACCCAGTACAGAACAGGAAGTGATATTTGCCGCATACGTCACGGAGATCAACGCCAAGGCAGTCAAAATCATGATCAGGTTGAACAGGGTCCAGAAATTAATGTCTTCTTTCACATAAACCATGTCAACTAAAATTTAAAAGCAGATATAATTGGTCTTTCCATGTGGTGACGGAGTGAGAACACAATTCACCACCCTCTCCCTTGTACGTAGGTGTTGTAAACGGCTACTAACGAATATTTTGTGCATATAACAACTTTGCAAGAGAAGGAAAACTCGAACTAAAACCTTATACCAACCCGCTTGATCAGCGTGGTATAGCAGGTCAATTTCTCTCCCAATATAGAGGAGGCTCGAGCCCAGTAGTGGAACGTTCATCATCATCATCACAGCTCATATAGAGCTGTGATGATGATGATGAAGAAGAATTGGTGTTTTCATCAACAACACCTGAATATCAGATACCGATTCCTTGATTTCCATGGCCGACCCGATGGGTTACCGATGTTGCTGGGCAACGGTCGGTCTCTCTGCGGGTGACGGATTAATCAAGCGTACTATTGTATTATATCGTCACAACACAATAAGATAATTATTTTAGGGTATCGGTTGTATTCGGCGGAATTGCCTACTCAAAACAGAAGCCCCTGTTGCTGATAGCCCATTCAAGAGGCGTACCATCTATGCCGCTATTCTATAGCCCCGGCCGGCTAAACAGGGTAAGATCGAAGAAAAAAGCAGTTTTCTATTTTATTTTATCGCTGTTGGTGGCAAACGAGCAAACAGCACTGCAACCTGATGGTAAGTTGCTGCTCATAAACATTTATTAAGTCGTTGCCTACCGTGAAGAAAGTGAAGGGATTGTGAATAAATGACTGCAATGAGATTCGGTGACTCTAAACTCATTACCTAAATCCACTACACGCAAACACCCTCAGAAAGTTGGGCTGCCGGCTCTCTCGCTCACCAAACGAAGTAACAAATTGCTACTACACTGACGGTGATTTTCTGCGAGAGTGTTGTACTACTCTATTAAACTGCGGGCTGGTCAGTCCAGTCTTCTGAGAAGACTGTCGACGATGTGGTGGTGGACGGTAGTGGTAGTACCACTATAAGATGTCCCTTCTTAATTCCCAGTCTGATCTATTAACAGGCAAGTCAGCATTAGATTTAATTTCAAGTTTTGCTGGCAATGCTCATATGTGCTAGTATTTAATTATAAACTAGACAATGATTGAAATTTATAAAAGATTGGTAAAGTTACCACTTACCTGGTAGTCTATAATAGAAAATTGCAGCAATTATAAATCCAAGGTTTAATGATGGTAGCAACACTGCAACTACTGGTATACCATAAAGCCACCAGAATAATAGCCATATTGCTCCGAAAAATATTCCAGACAAACCGGAACCGGCTAAGAGAACTAAAAAGTTAAATATCACTATACCTTCATGGTCCTAATGTAAGAATAATTTGCCTGGATTTGACACTTCAACAGGCAAAATTGCTTGGTCCATCCTCTCAGTATTCAGTCTATCGAAGTCCACTGTTAGACATTGGATTCTCCACAAAGAGGCAAGAGGATAATTCGAAAATTGCAATTCTTGGCTCTCTTCTTGATGGCTTGATTATCATTTACAAGTTTCCCAGGTGAGTGCTGCTTTCATTCTTCTGATGTACTTTGACGGGTTATACGACGCCCACAGGAAGTAAGAGGATTTCAGACACATTGTGTTTAAAACGCCCACAAAAGAAACGTTGTTACTTTTCGAAGCAATTCAAGCTACACTCAAGTACCGTTTGATGATGGAAACTTGGCAATATCTAGGCTTGCACCTCATATAACGTTGTGAATCTCACAACCTTTTAATTGCAATTCAGAATCTAGCGAAAAAAATATCGAAGCATATATATACAGAGTGTATCAGGTTATGGGGCAACTGTTCAAACGGGAGTTAGGCAGTGGTGGTCGGAACCCATGAAAAATATTTGAAATAAAAATATCAATTCGTTAATGAATTAGAGACATGAAGTTTTCAATTTTGTCATCGCTTTTTCGTGTAAATCTGATTGAAATGTATAAAGTCTGGACTTTATTAAATGTTCATTAGAAATTGAATAAATCAATGATTACGTTCGCATAAGCAAGACAAATTTCGCTTTAAATCAGCTGATTGGCGGATGACTGTTGACGAGGCTCCTTTATACTTATGTTACCATTGAAGCGTTCGCGCAAATCATACCTATTTATACTTTCGAAACTTTACATGCCTACATGTATCCTGTCTATACATGCCTAATTCATACGTAACAATTAAGGCATAGACTCTTAGACACACATTTTTGTAATCACTAAAACTTTCTATGTTATATTGTTTTATATGTAATATACATTCTAATTACTATCTATGACCGTTGATCTACAACATACTCGAACAGTTAGCCCCTAATCTGATACATCTGTATATAGTAGCTGACCCAACAGACGTTGTTCTGTTCAAATAAGGCACCACCTACCGGATCCAAATGTGAATCTAAGCCATTCTCGAATCGCCTTGAACATACACGAAAAATTTAATCAACATAGGTCCAACCGTTTAGGAGGAGTTCAGTGACGTACACAAGAAATATAGGTATATATATATATATATAAAGATACTGAAGCCACGCTTACTAAACATGTATACAACTTACAAAATTACAAGCCCGCTGAGTTTATTGCTGGAACTTTTCAGCTTGCGTCTGTTTTAATTTATTTCTGACAAATTCAAAATTAACAATATGCAGACCGAAACCAGTCGGTAATTTAAACCTCTAAAAAATCTCACCACTGTACTTTATATAAAAAAAAAACAATAACTTACGTGGTGTATCCATGTCCGTATTCTCAATAATACTTATCAATATGTATGTAATTATAAATCCACTTGAAAATCCAACTGCGAACATTTCGGTTTTAAAGAATTGATGTCCAAAGAAAGTTATAAAGATACCAACAAACAATAATAACATACACAGGATTGCTGCGAAGACGTTATCTGAAAAATAATTCGTTTATTTTGTATCCGATTAGACGAAAAATATGTCATCGTTTCAATCAACCCACGTAAGTGCTGGGCTCGAGCCTCCTCCGCCATAGGAGTGAAATTAGCATATGCCAAGCTGGTCAGACAGGTCGATATATGGTTTCATTTCGAGTTGTCCTTCTCTTGCATAAATATTACATGAAAATTATATACCATAGTCGTTTTTTTTTTCGATACGCAAGTTGGCGGGGGTGGTGATATACAGTATTCTTAGTTCTTACTCCTTTACTTTATTTTTACTTAAGAACATTTGTACTATTGTATTTGAAGCACAGAAAATATTTCTGTGATTTGAAGACATTGGATTTTCGTACCGATTCTCTACTTCATAAAAAGAGCCTGCGGTTAAAATTTCATGTTTCTAATATCAGTAGTTTCGAATCGACAATGATGAGGGAATAACTGAATTTCTTTATTATATAGGTACAGATAACACTTACGGGAAAATTGGCACCCATATTCGTTGATATGAGGACATCCATAACTATGTGTCGGAACATAAACACCATATCCTTTGTAAAAACCATCGTCTGAATTATTATACACTACGGCTACAACAATAACTCCAGTGCCAGCGTAGGAGCTTACCATACGCCGCATCTCCAACTTCCCTTCGGACATCTACAACAAGAAAAATGTAAGATATAGAGATGGCAATTAAAAGTTGCGACAGTGATGACTGATATGGTAGGGATATGTGATGAAAGGGGATGAAAGTAATGTTGAGGGGTAAATTTTACGGATGAATGTCGAAAGTTATAGACCGAGCTATAAAATATCGAGCTGATGAAGTTGAAGGTAGCGACAGTGGTGACAGGAAAGTGAACGCCTGATACGGTATGGACGTGCGATGAGAGGGGGTGAAAGTAATAATGAGGGATACGTTTTAAGGATGAATGAACGAAGAATTAAAGACAGGCCAAGAAAAAGATGGACTGCGTGAAACATGACATGGATAGAAGGGACAAGGGAGTGAACACAAATGATCACAAATATGATTTTTTTCAATGACAACTGCCCTACACTACGGAAATAATCCATGTATTGCGGGGGCCTTTACAAACATGTAATTAACCATCCATCCATCAATGCATTGACATCCACTGTTGGACATAAGCTTCCCCACGAGAATGCCACTCGGCACGGTCCTGTGCCACCTGCATTTTTTTTTATTTCAAACGGTAGCAAACGAGCAAACAGTACACCTGATGGTAAGTGTTGCTACCGCTCATGGACCTTTGCAAGACCGCTGTCTACCGTGAAGGAAGTGAAGGGCGTGTGAATGCGTGCAATGAGGTTCGGTGATACTAAAGGCATCACTAAAACCCACCACACGCATGCACCCTCAGAAAGTTGGGCTTCCGGCTCTCTCGCTCACCGAACGAAGCGCAATAACAAATGGCTACTACTTAGACGTCAATTTTCTGCGAGAGTGTGGTAATACCCCGCACGGATCTGCCCGCAGCTGTAGACAGACAGCTGTCAACAGTGTGGTCCTACCACTATCAAAATCCAACGGTTTCCAGCAGATGATATCACTACAAATAAAAAGCCTTAATAAAACTTTTTGGTATACTTCTCTATTGCTCTCATCTGGAGGAGGTTCTTGCCCAATAGTGTCGATATGGGCCTACTATTATGCCATGCTGGTGAGATGTGACCGGCTGGAGAGGCCTAGATACGGTGTCTGGACCGTAGAGGCCTTCCGGCCGGTGCTGATGCAGTGGTTGGAACGGCGGCATGGTGTGCTCTCCTTCCGACTCGTACAGGTCTTGACGGGGCATGGATGCTTCGGCAAGTACCTAGACAGGGTCGCTAGGAGGGAGAGAACACCGTCCTGCCACCACTGCGATTGCGACGAGGACACGGCGCAGCATACGCTCGAGGTCTGTGCCGCTTGGGCAGAGCAGCGCCGTGAACTCGTCGCAATCATCGGTGCCGACCTGACGCTGCCGACCATCGCTAGGGAGATGCTCGGCAGCATCAGGAACTGGGATGCGGTCGCATCCTTCTGCGAGGCAGTTATCTCGCAGGAGGCGGCGGGTCGCAAACGCGAGGAGCACAGCCTCGACGAAGCGACCTGCCGCCAGCGACTGGGGCGGCGCAAGCGCGACTACCTGCATGCCATGCCGCCCTAGCCGAGGCCGCGGGTGACGTGACCGGGGAGTTAGTCCGTCACCCGCCGAGAGGCCGACCGCGTGAGGAAAGACCGACGTCCTCCCCGAGAGGGGGACGTCGGTCGATGGGAGTGTACCCCAAGTAGGGGGTATTCCGTCGGGCCGACCACTGATGACAAGTAACCCTGCTACGGTGGTCGGTCCAACGATGAAGGCGACGTGGTGTTCGGGTGGGTTGCGGGTGTTGCGTACTTAAGCCCCTCTGTCGCCCCGGACAGAGTGGTGCGGAAGCGCGCCGACCGCAGCTCGCAGCCCACCCCAAAAAAAAAAATTCTGGTGAGATGTGGCATATAGTTCTACGTCTAGTTTTCCTTCGCCTGCGATTTTATTTGAATATTATAATTCCTTAGTCGTCTTTTACGACACCCACAGGCAAGAGATGTGGTGATGAATTGTATTCTTACTCCGTCACCAAACAGATTTAGAGTTTGTAATGTAAACCATCGAGTAGGCTGTTCCCAAAAGGGAATTATAAAAAAAATAATAACATACCTTTACACCATTCTTGATAATACCTTCAAGAGTCACCATTTTCCTAATGCCCATAAAATATTCGTCTTCGTCGAAACTCATCTCGCTTAAGTACATCAAGTAAAAATTTGTTATGTTATCATAGATGGCAATACAAAAGGGGTCCGGTGAGCCTAACTGACCATCGATGGTAATGTATGACTCTCTTGTATTCACTTTTAAGTATGGTATTTGATCTCCTTGTTCAATTATGTTACAACCACCCGGATACATGTCTACAATATAACAGCATGACGTAAGGAAATTGGATTATCCATTACATATTGTCTTTTTAAGGGTAAATAATAGTCGGACCTGACGCTGCCGGCTATCGCTAGGGCGATGGTCGGCAGCGTCGAGAATTGGGACGCGGTCGCAGCCTTCTGCGAGACAGTGATCTCGCGGAAGGAGGCGGCGGATCGCCTGCGCGAGGAGCGCAGCCTCGATGAGGAGATCCGCCGCCGGCGACTGGGGCAGCGTAGGCGCAACTATCTGCGCCTCATGCCGCCCTAGCCGAGGCCGCGGGTGACGTGACCGGGGATTAGTCTGTCACCCGCCGAGAGGCCAACCGCGTGAGGAAAGACCGACGTCCTCCCCGAGGGGGGGACCTCGGTCGATGGGAGGGTACCCCAATTAGGGGTATTCCGTCGGGCCGACCACTGACGACAAGTTAACGCTGCTCCAGTGGTTGGCGACGTGGTTTTTGGGTGGGTCGCGGGAGTTGCGTGCTTGAGCCCCTCTGTCGCCCCGGACGGAGTGGTGCGAAGGCGCGCCGACCGCGACCCACCCACAAAAAAAAAAAAAGGCTAAATAATAGTCCCATCATCATCATTTCAGCTCACATACGTCACACTGTTGGGCTCGCGCCTCCTCTGCCATAGGAGGGAAATTGATCTTACTATATCATAGTGGTCAGACAGATTGATATAGGATTTTATTTCGAATTTTCCATCTCTTGCATAGATGTTATATGCATATTACATCCCTTAGTCGTCTCTTACGACATCTACAGGTAAGATAGGGGGTGGTGAATTGTATTCTTACTCCGTCACCACACGAATGGCGGATGGAATAATAGTCTATCAAATAATTAAATGATATATAAGAATAGACGTTTATATATATAAGGAAATATTATATACAAAAATATTAAAATATGATATATTTATAAATTTAATTTTATTTAAATGAATTCCATCCATCCATCCATCCATCCATCAGCCTACGGACGTCCACTGCTGGACATAGGCCTCCCAACAAGAATGCCACTCGGAACGGTCCTGCGCCACTTGCATCCAACGGTTCCCTGCGACTTTGAGAATGTCGTCAGTCCACCTAGTGGGGGGTCGTCCTATGCTGCGCCGTCCGATTCGTGGTCGCCACTCAAGAACCTTTCTCCCCCAACGGTTGTCGGTTAGACGAGCGATGTGGCCTGCCCATTGCCATTTCAACGTGCTAATTCTGCGGGCTACGTCGGTTACACCCGTTCTTCTACGGATTTCCGTGTTCCGAATTTTATCACGTAGAGAAATACCGAGCATAGCCCTCTCCATAGCACGCTGAGCGACTTTGAGCTTTTTTATGAGGTCGACATTTAGAGACCACGTTTCAGTGCCGTAAGTCATCGCTGGTAACACACACTGGTTATAAACCTTTGTTTTCAGACACTGCGGAATATTGGACGAGAAGATCCTCTTAAGTTTCCCAAACGCTGCCCAGTCGAGTTGGATTCGTCGGCTGACCTCTTTCTCGAAATTGGATCTACCTAACTGGACTGCTTGTCCTAGGTAAACATAATGATCCACAACTTCGAGAATCGCATTCCCAACTAGGACCGGTACAGGAATGACATGAGCATTAGACATTACTTTCGTCTTGTCCATGTTCATTTGTAGACCCACTAGTTGAGATACCCTGCTGAGGTCATTGAGCATAGTGCCAAGGTCCTCCATGGATTCTGCCATGACTACGATGTCGTCAGCAAATCGAAGGTGAGTGATGTATTCGCCGTTAATTTCGATGCCGAGTCCGGTCCAGTCTAAGAGCTTGAAGACATCTTCCAGCGCAGTGGTGAACAGTTTCGGAGAGATGACGTCTCCCTGTCTCACACCTCTTTGCAACTGGATCGGTTTCGTACTCTTATTCTGGATGCGGACTGACATAGTGGCGTTTCTATACAAACACTTCAGCACTTCGATGTATCGATAGTCAATTTGGCACCGCTGAAGAGACTGCAGCACTGCCCAAGTTTCGACAGAATCAAAGGCTTTCTCATAGTCCACAAACGCTAGACACAGAGGCCGATTATACTCCTCGGTCTTCTGTATAATCTGGCGTAGCGTGTGGATGTGGTCTATGGTACTATAACCTCTTCGGAAGCCGGCTTGTTCGGGCGGCTGGAAGTTATCGAGCTTGCACGCGAGTCGGTTCGTAATGCCTCTTGAGAACAATTTGTAGACGTGGCTCAAGAGTGAGATAGGTCTGTAATTCCTTAAGAGCGTTTTATCGCCCTTCTTGAAAAAACAGCACCACCACACTCCTGGTCCACGACTCTGGAACGTCGCCCCCGAGAATGACAGAATTAAACAACTTATGTAGGGCTTTTAGAACTGGCTTGCCGCCTGCCTCAGGAGTTCCGTGGTAATTCCGTCATCTCCCGGTGCCTTACCGTTCTTTAACTGTTTCAGAGCCATTCTGATCTCGTACAAGCTGACGTTCGGAATTTTTTCGGTGTAGTGCCGAGTTAGCTTGGATCTGGGATCTTGGACCAAGCCGGCAACAGGGTTCTGGGATAATCCATACAACTGCCCATAGAACCTTTCGACCTCTCCCAAGATCTCGCCCTGGGATGAAATAACAGTGCCGTTATCGGTCTTCAGCTTGGTCATTTGGCTGTGCCCGATAGACAAATCACGTGCGACCACTTTAGAGCCACGGTTTCGCTCTATCTTAAATGAAGTTTATGTGTATAAATTGATATTTTCACTCAATTCAATGTCAATTGAGTGAATTCACCATTAACAACACATTTGTATTTGATTTTTAATTGCCTGGCGTTTCGAACATTTCAGTGTTCATCGTCTAGGGGAAACTATGGTGTCTCACGTCCAACCAGTCATCGTTGATACAAAGATTTATATCTATCCACTACAGAATTCTTGGTCACCATGAACATAAAAATTGTTTTATTTATAACAAGCAACCTATCCTCGCTTCGCTTCGGTTTCAGTCGCCTACCTGCATGGTCCACTTCCCGGGAATACCGAAATAAAATATAGCTTAAGTTACTCTTAGTATGTAAACAGCTACCTGGTAGTAAAATATTATCAAAATCGGTCCAACCATTTTGAGGATTACCTCAAACAAACAGCCTGGTAGACAGACAGACAAAAAAATTCTAAATTGGACGTAGTTAAGCAAACTAGAACCAACCCACACCTTGAGTGAAATTGAATTAAGTATAAAAGTAGACCCTCAACGGTGCTGTACACCTACTCAAAAATATCCCGGTCAAAAAAACTAACGCAAAACAGAATGTCATTATAAATTTGTTTTTTCAAAATAACTGTTCCATTCTTTTCAACAGATATTTGAAACAAAATCCTCAATAACTCGAAAATGAATTTTTGAGGGTTGGTTCTAGTTTGCTAAACTATGTCCAATTGGCTTTTAGGCATAGATGTCATGCAAATAACTGTGTGGGCAAGAAAAAAAAGCCCAGTATTTTGACATTAAAAACAAACACTTCAATTTTATTTGTATAAATATATAGATATGTAATACTCTCGTGAACATCATAAATCATCAAATTAGAAATTAAAAAATAAAAATTAATACAAACCCTCCTCATCATAAGCGTGAAGAGATATGTATACACGTATAGTTTTTGTTTCATTAATTAGATCAATTAAATACTCATCCGTGATAGATGCATTGCTTGATTCAGTTCTTATGTGTGATAACAGGCCCACATTAGTACCCGTTACTTGAGTGGTATTTATTACTCCATTGATTGATTTTTTTATTTGATGCAAGGTAATATTATGTACATGACTATGAACTTGAAATATAATGAATTTTAATGTGGTATTCAATTCCAAATTTGTGAAATTCACTTTGATTATAGATGTATTGTCCAAATAAACAAATTGTCCATAGATCTCTCTATTTTCATATGTATATGTTTTGTTCAAAGGTATTGTTATTGTGGTTTCGTTTACATCTGTAAAAAAATATAATATTACCTGCTGACCCAACAGACGTTATTCTTAAAAGGCATTCTCTTTAAAATTGATCACAGCACTGCCTACCACTTCCAATTGTTAATCTAAACCATTCACATAACAATCGGAACAACCACAAAATAAATCATCAAAATCTATCCAACCCTTTAGAACAAGGTCTATTACAAACACACAAACAGATGATTTATATATATAAAGATAATCTTCATCTCTTCCTTCTGGTCAACTGTTTCATTCCCAAGGAGGGTTCACATTAAGCAGGCCGTCGGCATATAACTTTTTCAATATGTACTACGAAAGAAGAATACATATTGAGCCAACCTCTTATTGAAATAAGAGCAAACTGATGATTACAATTTTAAGATTTCTCTTTTCCAATTAAATTGTTTTTCATATGTCATTATATTTCAAAATTTTCTATAATCATGTAACTATATAGCTTTGTCACTAAATATGTAAAGGCAATAATAGTATGAATATGTATATACATAAAAATCATATTTATCATCTCATTTCAGCCCATACACAGGGCTCGAGCCTCCTCCGCTATGAGCGGAAAATTGTCTTACTTTATCACACTAGTAAAACGTGTTGGTTTAGCATTTTGTTTTGAGTTTTCCTTCACTTTCATATATATTATATCCCTTAGTCGTTTTTTACAACACCTACGAGCAAGAGAGGGGGATGGTCAATTGTATTCTTACTCCTTCACCATTATTATTTAAAAATCATATTATTTTATAAATAATAATAAAAGTGAATAACCCTAGCAGGAGAGGCCCTCTAAGCATGTTACATAATGTAAATAATGATCAATCATTCATTATTTTGGCTTAAATCCGTCCCACTGCTGGACTTGAGTCTCCTATGTAACAGGAGGGCTATTGACCTACTATACCACGCTGGTCAGACGGGTTGGTATAGGGCTTCATTTCAAATTTTCCTTCTCTTAAATAATAGACCAATAACAATACAGTAACTAATTATAATCAAATTGTGTGCAATGTCTGCTCTCAGTTTGCTTTACAATAAAATTGTAACATAAATAAAGACAGCAAGCACAAAATGATAGCCTAATTTTGGAGTTTCAATTAACCTATTACTAATTGAAAAAACTAGAAAAATATTACTATTGCAAATATCTTTTTTTTTTAGACTTTTAGCAGATATCCTAAATGTTCAAAGTTTTCTCTCAGCGCTGAGATTATACATAAACAATTTCAGAGAAATAATTGATCGCGCAATGATAAGTTATGTTTATATACGCAATTAATAAAATAATTCATTTTACCTGGCGCAGCTCCCAAAGCACTTGCAACACAATAAAATAAATAAATTAAAACTAAATTCCACTTATTACTTAATGTAGAGAGCATTTTAACCAAAATTAATTAATAACAATTATTAACTCATAGTTTCATGATACACGTTATTAAGCCAAAGTATTTGCAATTGGCTAAAGGGAAAACAAAAAACAAAGTCCTTTGAAAATTTTGTAAACAGCTGACCACTTTTGACTTTAGACAATTTGACAATCGAAAAATCATAGAGTAGGTGTATACTGTAGACTTGTAGATAAAACGGACGTTTAAGCTACTCCGCACTGCATTGGACATTCAAGGACAATGAACCAATCATAACACTGATGTTTTATTCGTAAACAATAATGAGGAATTATCCTCTTCGATAACTTTTGCTAACCGGTTATCCCCCTACGTTTAAGGTCAAAACATGCTGTTCATGTTCAACATTTTATTAAATGTATTCAATAAATAGAAATTCTTTTGATAATTTGGTAAGTATATTTTTGGCACAGGAAGGACACCTCTCTAAGGACATGAATCTAGCATAGAATTACGTAAGTATATAATTATTCGCGAATCAATAATTTATAAATCAATATTTTTAGCCTAAATTGTGTTCTGTAGTCCTAGTCTACTTCTTTGCTTTTTTTTTTTAGTTCGTATCTTTCATTATTTCAAGATAAAACAACCAATTAGTGTAACATGAACATTAACAAATATTTTAAAAATATATATCCGGCTAATATTTAATTATGTTTAGACCTTAATTTAGATATAGATATTAACTTATATATTTTTATTTTCTTCTTCACAGTTAACTTGAAAGTTTGTTCTGTGGGCTTAGCACGATTATTTACGTTAAAGTATTCGTATCGTTATCGAGACCAAATTGTATAGAATTTGGAGCAGAACCTCTATCGGACGATAGGGGTACTGCTCCAAATCCATACAAATTGATTTCAATAACGATGCAAGTACTTTAACAAAATATTCTCGCTAAGCCCATTATTCGGAATTACTCAATAAGTCACAATAACCATTATCGCATTATAATAGCAACATAGTTTTTAATTACGAGCTTATTTAGTGTAATTAAAAAAAAAACTGAACTACAATGCAAAAGAATTTTGAAGTTTCATTTTAAGTTCACAATTTTTGTAACGTGCCCTCAAATACTTACAATTTTTGACTGTAAGTCTGACAAACAGACAGATATTTTTAACAAAGTTGAAGGTACGACTTTGTTAGTGTAAATAACTTTATTAGTATAAAAGTACACTTACAACATAAAAATACGCACAAATCCCTCATCATTACACTTTATTATAGAATCAAGCGTATTGGAGGTCCTTAATATATCTACATCCTTATTATATAAGACGTACAAAAATAATACATCAATATACAATATTGAATTTAAAGACATTTCTTTGATTAATAAATATAAATATTTTTAGGTAATCATGCTTAGATATGGAACATTATATTAGAGTACCTACCAAGGAGTAAATCTTTAAATAAATTTAATGCAATCGGTCTTTTCATTTTAAGCCTCCTGTCGTATCCTTATTGATTCTTGCATCGGCCGCTAGAGCGCATTCACGGCTCATGTCAGTTTTTAAACATGGCGGCGCGATCAATGGAGTTGTAATGTGTAGTAAGGGAGTGAAGTCTAGTGTAAAAATTGAAATGATATATTTTGGTGTTATTTATTTTGTGTGCTTTTAACTATTTATGTGTGGGCCATGGGAAGAGGCCAGGAGTTATTGGACGCCGCTCGTGAAGGCCACGGACGAACTGTCGAAAAACTACTGTCTCATATAACGAAAAGGAGTGGTCCATTTACAAGGTATGTTTTATCAGATATTATGAATAATATTATCCATAATTGAATACAATTTCTATTTAGAATATCGATAGTAAGTTTTGTTATATACATCTATGTCAGGCGCTTTGGAAATGATAAAAAAATGTTATCTTTCCATCAACAATGGGTGTATTGTTATCGAATTGTTTTTTAGAATGTTTACGCGCTTATCATTGTTTCTTTATCAATGATAGCTTTGGCACAGACAGATAGTTCCAGGTTTTGTAATTTAAATTTGGCTGTGACTTATATATATACATATATATTTCTATTTAATCAATATTTAATATTTATTTCCCAATATGAACAATACTACAGCTATTTTCGCAGATCATAAAATATTCTTTTTTTTTAATTCATTGGCATGCACTGTTGCACGTCAATTATATTTATCAGGTAATTAAGTACTTATGTACAATTTTTTATGTAAACATGTCAAACAATATTTTATTTAATGACAAATGAGTATATATAAATGTGTATATATGATAATAGTTTACATCACACTATTTATTTTTGGATTTCAACTAGTTGACTGTAGCATTTAGTAGTTAGGATTATTAAAAGACTTCTTTGCAATGTTAAATTTTTTCTATCTTATGTAAAGACCTATTTAGAGCATAAAAACTGATTACAATAGGCAGTCTGGTACTCTATGGTAATTTTATTGATAATAATTTATGATAACTATTTGCATCAGATTCATCAGCCCATTTTCCTTTTATTCTTTCAGTCCCATTATGCCATGCTGTTTATTTGTAAAGATGCCTAAAGTAATAGATAATTTTTGCATAGTGTTGTCAGTATGTACATTAAAAGATTTACTGAGTGCAATAACATTCATTGATTAATAAAGTTAACACATACAGTAGAAACTCGATTAACTGGACTAATTGTTGTTGTTAGGCAATCGGATAATCGAAAATCCGGATAATTGAATTTATGAACAACCTACTTTGGTGTTGTGCATATGTAGTATGTACATAATTTTATGCGTTTATTAAAAGATGAATGCATATCTCATGGGGCACGTACCTCAAAGCAGAGTAACAATTAGTAGCTAAAACTATAAAGAAATGCCTGGGGCAGCGTTCCCGCGGGGTATGCCAGTTCAGACACGTTCATGCTTACATAACTTCGCTTTGTAGGTAAAATATATAGGATGCGGTTGGTAGTCCGGATAATCGTGAATCCGTATAACTGCGGTCCGGATAATTGAGTTTCTACTGTAGTTCCTAAAATACGTATAAAATGATACATTGTACAAAACAATAGCTATAATAGTTACTACTTAGGCATAATGCAGGGTGAACATATGTAACTAAATTATAATATAGGAAGGAATTTAAAATGATAACAGTAATAATAAAAATTCTGTGTGGTGATGGAATAAGAATACAATTCACCACTACCTTGCCCATGGATGTTGTAAAAGACGACTGAGGGATATAATACTCATATAACATCTATGCAAGAGAAGTTAAACTCGAAACAAAGCTCTATACCAACTTGTCTCACCATGGTGTAGTAAGGTCTTACTATTGAGGAGACTCGAGCCCAGCACTGGGACATAAATGAGTCCAAATAATCCATACTAATATTATAAATGCGAAAGTAAGGATGTTTGTTTGTTTGTAACGCTTTCACGCTTAAACCACCAAACCGATTTCAAAAATTCTTTCACCAATGGAAAGCTATAATATCAGGGAGTAACATAGGCTATATTTTATCCCGGTATTCCCACAGAAACGGGAACTACGCAGGTAAGGCGACTGAAACCGAAGCGAGGGCGAGTTGCTAGTGAATAATAAAATATAAGAGGCATATGTTGTTTTTAAATACAACACCCTGAATTTTTATAAAGCTAATTCTTGTATTGTAGTGGACCTACAAACATATCACTAATAAACATAAGTTATGCACAGAATCGGTGCAACAGTTTATAGATTGCCCAAAGTGTTATCAGGCATGGCAATCAACCCGTGACACTTGGCACGGTAGGCCAGTATTGTAACGTCTATGCCATCGTGCAATTGTAGTAAGTGTAAACCAATAACATGCTTCTAATGCTCAATAATTATGCTTATTGTTTAACTGTTAGAGCTACTATTTTGCAATACAATTAATATTAATTTTACTGAACGTAATTAAAATAGTGCAACTTTTTTATTTATTAATTCTAAAGAGCTGCTGTTAGTCAATCTTGAAATTATTGTATAGAATCTAAAACAGAATTTATATAATACTAGTAAATTTCTCCAGTTTCATTCGTATAATTCCCATTCTCGTAGGAATACTGGGATAAACTATTGCATAAATTACTGCTTATATAGACAGCTACCTGATAGTAAAATATTATTATCAAAATCAGTCCAGCCATTTGGAAGTTTACCTGTAACGAGTAGCAGTTCTTTGGCATTAGTGATTTTTCGTTGAGAATTGTATTTTTATTCAGAATGGATAATCGTGTTATTTACATTATATCATAATCTCCACAGATCATAATAGGCCGTAGTGCCGATGATCAACAATCAACTTCTTAATAATTCTCCCTCTCTCGAAAACTCGAAATGACACTATATCAACCCGTATAACAGAGACAGGTCAATGGTAAGTAAATTTCCCTCATATTGGGTAAGGAAGCCAACCTCAGTAGTGGGACGTACAAGCTGAAATTAGATGATGAATGCTTAGAAATTATTGACCAAAAAGTCATTTAGAACTCTGAAGAGTACCAAAATGAGTTTGTCCATTACAAAATCAGACCTTAAATGATACTCATAGTGTCTACCGGTCTCTTTATTTAATTTGATCTTCGTTTGCCAATTTGGTTAATTACTAAATCATAAAACAATGGTCTATACGAATAATTCAGTAAACAGGATGATAATATAGTAAATAGTCATTGTAGTTATATAACTTGAAGAAGTTCATGTTGATATCTTATATCTTTAAACGAGCAATTCTTGTATATATATATATATATTTTCAGGATCTCGGAAACGGCTCCAACGATTATGTTGAAACTTGGCATACTAGAGGTTTCGGGTCCAAAAAATCGATCTAGCTAGGTTTTATTTATAGAAAATGTTGTTTTGTCCGTGTTTTTAGTAAAACAATATAATGACATTAAATTTTAAAAGAATATGAATTCAAATTTCGTTGTTAATGTCATGAGTTACGATAGCTCAGTTGGCGAGACGGGTGATTTTAATTTTGGATTATGTGACATTTAAACAGCGTCGGTTCGAATTTCGGTGTTATTATTATTCTCTTTTTGTAGTTTTTTATATAATTTTCATTATTTATTTTTTATTAATATATATCTAAATAACTTCGACAAAAATGTTCCGAGCGAAGCTCGGTCAACCAGATATTCTGCTTAATATTAAGCTTTACTTAAGTACCAATTATTTAAACTTCTGGGCAGTAGGCCACTGGTTGTTCTGCTAATCATCCTCATCATTTTAGGTCTTACACGTTCCATGTTTGGGCTCAAGCCTCCTATAAAAGGGAAATTGACCTACTATACCACGCTGGACAGACGTGTTAATATAGTTTATTTTCCAGTCTTCCTTCTCTTGCATAGGTGTTATTTTCATATCAAATCCATTTGTCGTCTTTTATGACACCCACAAGAAGAGCAAGAGAGGGTGTTGTGAATCCTGTTCGTACTCGGTCATCACATGAAAGAAATGAATTATTGAAGTGAAACATCTGTAGGCGAAGCTAAACCTGATCGTTGGCATAGCGTAAAGCAACGTATGCCGTGGCGAGGCCTCACCACGCTCTATAATAGTAAGTGTAGTTCCGACCAATTGTCACAGTAATATCGTCAGATGCGTCGAATATAATTATTATATGTATTATATTACTACAGAAAGCACTGATTAAAAGAATCGAGTTGTCACATTTTGAAATATCTATCATTACATACATATCATTTATCATCATCAAGTCATCATTTTCTGAAAAAAATAAAGAAATTAGTTCCTATCGTAATCTGTTCTTTTATGCATATATGTATACTTGTACAAAATATTTCAATGTTTCATCATACATCTGCCAAGCGTCCTGAGCGACGACTTATTTTTTTTTATCTGGTATATTATTCTCAAATAATCCGGTTTTTTTTATAACTTCATAAAGTGCAAAGACTAAAAATCTTGTTTATTACGAGTGTAGATTTCAAGGCTAACAGGGTAATGAAGTTGTTGATATATTTTGCTCTAAGTTACAATAAAATAATATAAAATATTTGAATTTTATTCAAGTACCCAGGTTTATGTAATTGTTTTTAGGATTGTAATTTTTTCATCATTGTTACATAGGCCTAGCAATATTTACTGTTGGAGATAATTTTTTACTGGAGATTACGGCCATAACCACCATGGGAGCTCCCATGCATGGTTGGCGACCGTAATTGTTGTGTAAACATTATTTTAGTTATATGGATTTACTATATCAGAACTTCTTCTTTCTATAGATGTAGATGGATAAACATATGGGCTACAAAATGTTAATTATCGATAAGTTATTAAAAGGATAGTAAGGATAAAATCTTAAATAGGTATGTTAACATAATAACTTCAAGTATTAATGACGATAATGTATAGATAGTATTAATGACAGTATTAATGATTATAAACTGACGCAAGTATTAATCATTTCAAACAAAGCTATTTTTAGAGATTGATTTTTATTTCCTCTGCCGTTTCGAACGCTTTTCAACGTTCATGGTCACGGGAGGACCAAGTCATGTCCAGCAACTTTTCTTTTTTATTGCTGTTGTTTGTAAACGGGAAAGTTGATTTTCTGCGAGAGTGGTACTACCCCGGATGGCTGTAGACAGACGACTGTCGACAGTCTGCTCCTATCACATAAAAAAATCATAATTATTACACTTTATTTACACGAAAAAAGGTGGCAACCCTACATTCAACAGTCATGGCTTGTTGCCGAGATTAGAACATGCAAACAGATAAAATGTTCATTATGCAGCCCTGATTATGTTTCACTTCCACGTTGTAAGGTTTTTTATTACACGCTATGAATTTTAAACAATTATTTTTTTATATTTTTGAATAATTTAATCTGTTTTATGGCTAAGTTTGGCAGTATATATATTTTTTTACATTTAATTCCTTAACCTTTAAAAAATTTCTTACAACACCATTATTTTGTTTAGTGTTTTTAAGGAGTAGTGTGTGCATAAATTATTGCTTCAATATTTTTCATTTTCTGTGTGGTGTCGAATTAAGAATACAATTCACCACCCCCCGTTTCTTGCTTGTGGGTGCCGTAAAAGACGACTAAGATTATTATAGATTACATCTATGCAAAAAAAAAGAAAACCCGAAATAAAACCCTATACCAACACGTCTGAGGCCGCGGGTGACCGGACCGGAGATTTTAGTCCGACACCCGCAGAGAAGCTGACCGCGCGAAGGCGACCGACGTCCCGGGACAGGGAAGTCGAGAGCTGAGGGTACTCGAAAGGGTATTCCGTCGGGCTGACCACTGAGGACAAGGAACTCGGCACTGGTGGTCGGCCCAACAACGAAGACGACGTGGGTACGGGTGGGTTATGGGCCGCGTGGCGTCCATTCGTCGCCCCGGACGGAATGGACGACGTGTGCGCTTACCATAGCCCACCCATAAAAAAATACCGACTCGTCTGACCAGCGCAGTATACCAATTTCGCTCCCATTATGGAGGTGTCTCGAGTCCAGCAGTAGGACATTTATGAGCTGTGATAATGATGATTATAAATGTATTTCTTTTCAAATTATTTTTTGTGTACTTAGTAATTTCCGTAGCCTATAAGTTACTGGAAAGAGTTTAGCCATATATATTCTTAAAAGAAATTTATTCATAGTAAGTGCCCAAAAATCAATGGTTATTATCTATTTAAGGAAATAGGATAAGCAGATCCATTAAAGTGAAGTGTTTGGCTGTGAGCCAGACGCCAATCGATGTTGAGAAACGAACGTTGAACTTTTGAAATTTCACTGCCGCTTTAGGGTGCAATGTTCATATAACTTTACCTACATCTATTTTTCTCTACTGTCGCCTGTTTCTGTAAAGTTAGTATGTTGATAACGAGTCTCCCTTGCCATATACGCAAATGGCCTTCATAAAATGACCTAATAAGTGGTTTCTGTGTTTTTTTTAAATAAATATGCGTATATGTATTTATTTATGTGTGGTGACAGGGTATGAATACAATTTACCACCCACTGTTTTGCCCGTGGGTGTCGTGAAAGACGACTAATGGATATAATATGCATACAAAATCTATAGGATTTTATGTTAAGTTTTCCTTCACTTGCATAGACTTTATATGCATATTATATGCCTTAGCCGTCTTTAACGACACCCACGACCAAGAAAGGGGGTGGTGAATTGTAATCTTATTCCGCCACCACACGGAAACATCACGGGTAATAAGTTATTCTCTCCCCTCTGTGCGATCAACACTAAAGGTACAGATTTCAATGCGTATAAAATTGAAAAAAATCTATACCAATAAATAAAATTGGAGTGTCTGTTTGTAATGTCAAAATAATAGGCTTTTTTCATGCTTACATGGCTATTTGCACGACACCTATGCCTAAAATTGCGATTAAAAATTTTTTGTCTGTCTGTTTGTTCCGGGTAATCTTCAAAACGGCTGGACCGATTTCAAAAATTCTTTCACCAATGGAAAGCTATAATAATATCAGGGCGTAAACTAGGCTATATTTTATCCCGGTATTCCCACGGGAACTACGGGGGTAAAACGACTATAACCTACAACCGAAGCGAAGCGTGGGCGGGTTGCTAGTAATAAATAAAGGCATGCCTTATATCTGTTCTCATGTCACACACTGAATTACTATACTGTTATGGAATCCATCGAGTGCTAATATTCACGTCAGATTTATGCCAGGATATAGTAACAATACAACATAAAAACATACTGCACTTTTTAGTGTACTTTTTGTGCACTATAGGTCCTATATTTTATTCTAGCCTCATGTTTTGAATTAATATGCGAATGTATAGTACCGTTCTTCAACCGCTATGATTTTAGTTACTTAGACATTGCGTGAATAGAAATTATTAAATTAACTGACATAACTACACAGTTGTTAGTAGTGCAGTTACATATTTTTAATTAGCTGGTGCCCGCTTCGTCGACAGTCTATAGTCCATAAAATATAGCTTGATCTCTATGACAGTTGTCCCTAGTGCTATCACGCTTACGATAAAGTCTGTAGTTTTTTATCGATAAAACTCTTTATTTTTATAATTGTGATTTTCTATTATAATTAAAATACAATCAATGAAAATCTTTTTGAATTTAGTTCACACAAAACTGTTTTTTTGACTGTTTTAATTATTCAAAAGGTCAAGACAATCAAGGTCTAGGTCACTATTATCGTCATCACTGGAGCGTTCCTGCTAGAACATTTACCATTTTTTGTTAAAATAGGGACAGTCATTAGATCACTCGATCAATTACGACTGTTTTATAAATAAAAATCTAGTTTATTGACAATAATGCGTACATAATATTATCATTTACTTTGAGACAAAAGTAGTTTTTTAGTGTGTAATTAATTCAATTTATGTATTTTATAATGTAACTGTCTGTTTTAATTGTAAAAAATATGTTGGAACGTTTTATATAGGTACTGTATTGGGTTTATTTCTTTTATGAATAATTTAATAAAGATCGGTTATCGATTTACGTATGTCGACTGTCCCATCTCTTTTTTATTTTCAGTCCAATATGACCTTGTACGTGCGTAAGCGTCATTTATGTATAAAATGTTTACTAGGTATTTCAGTACTTACGAGGTACATTTTAGGCATGAATATTAATATTTTTATATTTATAATATATTGCAATTCAGTTACAATAAAAGTGGCATGAAAAGAATGAAAATATATTTGATACAAAATGAAATTGTAAACATGTCGCTCGTTCAAACTAACTTCGTTGGTTTCGTTGACATCTGTCACAGAGATCAAGCTATATTTTATGGACTATAGTTTAAAATTTAGTTATAGGAATAACGCAGCGCCCTGTAGTTTTACCAGCAAATTGATAAAATAATAAAAAATCAAACTAATTTTAAAAAAAGTTAGTCTAGGGAAATATAATGGTAATAAATAGAAAAAATGACTCTAAATAACATTATGAGTTAGTATTTATCAATTTATTACATTTGCCGGTATAAAAATGGCTGTAAATTCATTAAATATTGGTCGGATAACTTTTTTTTTTATGAGTCAGTTCTTTTTTCTTCCTATTTTTGGCGGTTTGCTCGAAAAATTAAAAGAAAATATATTTTTTTCAAAAACTGTACTTTGACGACTCCTACTGATGAACCAGTGCGAGTTACACAAAAAAACACTAAGACTATTTTGAAGAGCGTGAAATTCCCCACAAGTTCCATCAAACCGATTTGAAATATTGTAAAAGCCAGGTAAGTATTAGAAATTTGAAAAAAAAAAAGATTTTTTACATACATTTTGAATGGTAAAACTTTAAATTTAAATTGTAAGTACTTAAAATTAATATTAAAAGCTCAAACTTGGTGAGAATTTTTTTTTCCATATGTAGATTAATATTTTACATGAGCAACGAAAAAAAAAATTGCGGAAATGAACCGCCCTAATCAATAAGAGATGAGGAGAGAGAGGAGATGTCCTATTGTTGGGCTCGTCTCCTCATCAATAAGAGAGAAATTGTCCCACTACACCATGCTGATCAGACATGTTGGTGAAGAGTTATTTTTTTCCGAGTTTTTCTTCTCTTGTATAGATGTTATATGCATAGTATATCTCTTAGTCGTCTTTTATGATTTCTACGGGCAAGATTTTGAGTGGTGAATTGTATTCTTACTGCGTTACCACAAGGATTTTATTTAGAAACTACAAACCCGCCCTCGCTTCGCTTCGGTTTTAGTCGTTTTACCCGTGTAGTTCCCGTTCCCGTGGGTATACCGGGATAAAATATAGCCTAGTTTACTCCCTGATATTATAGCTTTCCATTGGTGAAAGAATTTTTGAAATCGGTTCAGCCGTTTTGAAGATTACCCGGCACAAACAGATAGACAGACATAAAATTTTTAATCTGTATTTTAGGCATAGGTGTCGTGCAAATAACCGTGTGAGCATGAAAAAAGCCTATTATTTTGACATTACAAACAGACACTCCAATTTTATTTATTGGTATAGACTAGCAACCCGCCCTCGCTTCGGTTTCAGTCTTTCCTGCGTAGTTCCCGTTCCCGTGGGAATACCGGGATAAAATATAGCCTAGTTTACTCCCTGATATTATAGCTTTCCATTGGTAAAAGAATTTTCGAAATCGGTCCAGCCGCTTTGAAGTTTACCCGAAACAAACAGACAGACAGACAAAAAAATATAAACTGTATTTTAGGCATATGTATAGTTGAAGTACTTAGGCCTGGTGCTCGACGGGCATTTTTGGTTCCGGGAGCATCTCCATCGACTTGTTCCTCGGCTTGTCGGCGCGGCGTCCGCCCTTTCGCGGCTGATGCCGAATGTAGGCGGACCCAGTGCTACGTGCCGACAGCTGTACGTGGGGGTGATCCGGTCGATGGCCCTGTATGGCGCACCGGTGTGGGCGGGGTCCCTGACCGTCCGTCTTAGGGCCCTCCTGTGGCGACCACAGAGGGTCATGGCGATCAGGGCCATACGGGGTTACCGCACGGTGGCGACAGAGGCAGCGTGCCTCCTGGCCGGAACTCCCCTGTGGGATCTGGAGGCGGAGATGCTCGCCGACATTTATCGGCGGGTATCGGAGACGCGCGCCCGCGGTGGCATGGTCTCCATCAAAGAGATCACCGCCTGGCGGGTTGACGCCCGCCGAGAAGTCATTGCCCGTTGAGCAGTCCGGTTGGAGAGTCCTTGGTACGGTGTCAGGACCGTTGAGGCTCTCCGGCCGGTGCTGATGGAGTGGTTGGAGCGGACGCACGGGGTGCTTGCCTTTCGACTGGTGCAGGTGCTGACGGGGCACGGTTGCTTCGGGAAGTACCTGCACAAGATTGTCAGGAGGGAGAGCACACCGTCCTGCCACCACTGCAGTTGCGACGAGGACACGGCGCAGCACACGCTCGAGGAGTGTGCTGCATGGGAGGGGGATCGCCGTGAACTCGTCGCAATTATTGGTGCCGACCTGGCGCTGCCGACCATCGCCAGGAAGATGCTCGTCAGCGTCAGGAACTGGGACGCGGTCGCCGCCTTCTGTGAGGCTGTTATCTCACGGAAGGAGGCGGCGAATCGTGTGCGAGTAGAGCTCCTATTCGGCGACACGTTTCGCCGCCGGCGACTCGGGCGGCGCAGGCGCGAGTATCTGCGCCTAATGCCGCCCTAGCCGAGGCCGCGGGTGATCGGACCGGGGAATTGTCCGTCACCCGCAGAGAGGCTGACCGCGCGATGGCGACCGACGTCCCAGTACGTCGAGAGGTGAGAGGTTACCCGAAAGGGTATTCCGTCGGGCCGACCACTGATGACAAGTAACATCTGCTCCGGTGGTCGGCCCAACAACGAGGTAACGTGGGTACGGGTGGGTTATGGGCCCGCGCGCCGTCCTTTCATCGCCCCGGACGGACAGGACCGCGCGTGCGCTTACCATAGCCCACCCATAAAAAAAAAAAGGCATATGTATAGTGCAAATAACCGTGTGAGCATGAAAAAAGCCTATTATTTTGTCATTACAGACACTCCAATTTTATTTATTGGTATAGATTAAACGGCATTTCATGGAATTATTATGTTTCTCAAATATCTATTTAAAGATAATAAGAAATTCTTTTATTGCGGGGAATTTACAAACATACAATTAACGGAAAAAAGTTACCCTCAGACTCGGAACAACAATCTGTAGATCACTTAAAATATTGTTCTTAGTGGGAAGCGAACCTACGACTTTTGCCACGGTAGCTCGCTATTTTAACTATTACACGATCTGTTTTAAATGACGATCACTTTTTCACCGACATTAGATTTATGTAAATAACTAGCTGACTCAACAGACATTGTTCTGTTCAAATTTAAAAAAAAAATAGTAAAATGAATTCTCCTTAAAAACGATCGCAGTGCCACCTACCTGGTCCAATTATGAATCTAAACCATTCTCGAATCCCCTTGAACACACACAAGAAATTTTATCAACATCGGTCCAACCGTTTAGGAGTAGTTCAGTGACATACACACGTATGCTAGAAATTTATATATAAGATTAAATCCTAAATCTTGCTCAAACCTAACAAGAATTTACCTGCAAAGCTGTGAAAGGGAGTTTCCTTTTTGTATTTGTATATTTCCTATTAAGATTAGCGTGTACATACGGACAGAAAGATAATTTAAAAATCTATTTTTATGATTTAATATTTTTCTTATCGCCCATACTCATCTTTTAACATACATTTTAAATGTACGGACGTGGGTTACGGCGAATGTCATTTTCCCTCCTATTATCTTAAGACACACATTAGGATGTAGTAGATGAGCTGATGATGACGGTTTTATGGAGACTTGATCCCACAGTCAAACAGGCAACAATGTTTTGAAGGTCAAAGAGGCCTATTTGTACGAAAAAAATGCTCAATAAAAAAGTGTAGGCCTAACGTAGGCTCTACCGTAAGAAATGTATTTAGAACTAGCAAATTTCCCTACATTATTATTGTTCCCATGGAAATACCGGGATCAAACATAGCCCAAGTTATTCCTTATATAGATCTGGTAGTGAAATATTAACAACATCGGTCCTGTCATTTTGAAGATTACTCAAAACAAACAAACGACAGACAAAAAAATGCAAATTATAGGCATAGGTTTTACGCAAATAACTATGTGCAAAAAACCTGTTCGGACATTACAAACAGACACTTCAATTTTATTTATATAGATACGTACCCTCTATTTCTAATTCTTATTAATACTTAACTCGGTCGATTCAACAATTGGGACGAATTTTCTTTTAAATAAAATAATTCCTGTAAAGAAATTTCATTTTGTATTTTACGAGCATCTTGTGCCAATGTTATTGGAGACAGTTCTTGTAATTTTGATAACAGTTATCTACCGATATCGAAGTTTTCCTATCTATTTATGCATATAAATAATAAAGATATCGATATGTGTAATGTAATGTTAAAAATTGAAATGTTTTTTAATCGGCGTTCTGTCAGCCCACTGCTAGAAGTATGTAGACTTTTCCCATAGAACCCACTTGTTTATTTGGTGGCATAGTGCCGTAATCGCCATGCCTGGTAGACGGGTTGGCGGTTGCAGTTTGTGTTAAAAATTGTTCAGGAGAGAGCTGCCTACTCCCTTGATGATTCCTTAGTCTAGACGAGGTGTGTCCATTGCCATAGTCTGTATGCTGTGATGGGGTGTGGCCAAACCCATAGCTGAATCAAGAAATAAATTAGTATAATATCTTTGAAAGTCATATAGTCTTAAAAGACTTCAGGGATAGTATCTTATCATCATCATCGCGGCTCAACAGTGGGACGTATGTACGTCCCACTGTTGAGCTCGGGCCTCCTCCACAATCGGAGGGAATTTGACCTATTATACCACGCTGGTCAGACATGTTGGTATGTAGTTTCATTTTCAGTTTGCCTTCTCTTGCACAGATCTTATGTGCATATTATATCCCTTAGTTGTCTTTTACGACATCCGCGGACAAGATTGTGAGTGGTGAATTGTATTCTTACTCCGTCACCACACGGAAAATATCTATGCAAGAGAAAACTGGACGTAAAACCCTATGCCTACACGTCTGACCAACGCTGCATAACAATTTCCCTTCCATTGTGGAGGAGGTTTGAATACAACAGCGGGATGTTATGAGCTGTGATGATGATGAAAGGCCAACCGATTTAGCCGACTCTAAAAATAAATATCCTTATTAATATTATAAATGCGAAAGTAAGTTTGCGTGTTTGTTTGTTACGCTTTCACGCTTAAACCACCGAACCGATTTCAAAAACTCTTTCACCGATGGAAAGTTATAATACCAGGGATTACCATAGGCTACATTTTATCCCGGTAGTCCCACGGGAACGGGAACTACGCGGGTAAGGCGACTGAAACCGAAGCGAAGCGAGGGCGGGTTGCTAGTATTATAATATTAACGTAAGTTCTTTACTTAAGAATCGTGTGAACCAGTAATTGTCTACTTCCAAAATGTATGGCTCGCTTGCTTAGACTTACAACAAATAAATAAATACGTATAAGTTTAATTTCTTTGAAAGGTATGTAAAATATTTCTTCTCCTTCCTGCCAACTGTCGCATTACCTTTCTTTACATTAACTGATAGCTATGTTTATTTTTTAAATCAGTTCCGTGGTTAAGTTTACCTGGAATGTCGTGAAGGTAAACGCAGTCATAGGTTCAAGGCACACACCCATACAAAGAACAGTTAACTGTGACTTAAATAAATATTTGTCACGTCTTACGTCCGAATAATTTGCAATTGCGATGGGTGACGACATTTTGCGACACTAGTTAGCGGTATTAGTAGTCGTATTGTAAGTTTTTTTAAGATTCTTTTTATAGTGAAACTTCTTTGCGCGCATGAGGGTATTTTTTTTACGGATGAAACGCAATTTAGCGTCACGAAGATGTGCAGCGATTTTGTCGAAGAAGAGGGAGAGAGCGATTGAGACCGATTGAGAGAGAGTGAGACAGGGCGAACATAGCACGAAGCACAGCCATGGGGCGAGAGTAGGGAGCAAGCGAGTGAGAAAGGTCAAGATATTTTTTTTTAATTCTAATAAAAAACACATAGAACCAAAGAAGTTTCACTTCTGACATGCGTACTTGAGTATATTCAAACATTATGTATGTTGAATCTTCTCTTGAATAATTGAATATTTAACACAACCTGTGCTATACAAAATTGATTGATGAATAATTAAATTAAAATGTTTATCTGTAATAAAAGTTTCAATTCTATCGTGTGTTTTCACCAGCCCGCGACGGTAGACAGACAACTGTCAATGTTGACAGTTGTCTGTCTACAGTCGTGGGCCTGTTCAGTGTGATCCTACCACTATTAATCCATACTAATATTATAAATGCGAAAGTAAGGATGTTTGTTTGTTTGTTTGTTTGTAGCGCTTTCACGCTTAAACCACCGAACCGATTTCAAAAATTCTTTCACCAATGGAAAGCTATAATATCAGGGAGTAACAGGCTATATTTTATCCCGGTATTCCCACAGGAACGGGAACTACGCCGCGGGTAAAGCGACAGAAACGGAAGCGAAGCGAGGGCGGGTTGCTAGTTAGTTAATAATACTTTTTGTATAACATTGGATTCGAACCCATATGGGTTCAAGCGAAGGTTCAAGCGAATAAATGATGGCTTTGAGGCATATGCCATCATTTATTCGCTTGTATCTTTAAACCAACAAGGCAATTAAAGAAAAATATTTCAAAACTATTCATACACTTAGGAGAAATAATATTAGCTTTAATATAGCAACACTTGTTTATTAACGGTAATAAATAGTCTAAATCTCTCATGTGTTGACCCCATTCCCCTTAACTGGTACTGATTGAACTCGAAGGTTGAATGCTTCACATAATATGAGAATTTTTCTTTGTATTTTAGATACGTGTTCAATAGACTGGATTAATGAAAATGATTTGAAAATATGCCTTAATATTTTTATCGAAACCAAGGGCAGAATAAGTTCTTGCGTCAGAGGAGGTGGCAAAGATGTCCTACCTGCACCTCATGAGAGGGCTACTATACAAAGAATTTCACTGTTCGCTGCTGGAGAGGTCTGCTTTCCTACAGAATTAGCATGAAGTGTTCATTTATTTATAGGTTAATATCATAATCGCCACGCTTGCCGGGTTAACGTTTGTAGTAAGGTATTTTATGCGTTACTCAGGAGAGCGCCGCTGCTCAACCTCATGGTGAACCCTCAGGCGACTTAAGGGCTTGTACATAAAACTGCGATGCGGCGATGCATCGCAAAAACCTGCGAGCTCGTACGTCGCGTCACAAGAAATTGCGAATTAGTTCCTTTCGGTGTTCTTATAATAGTAATAAATGGATGAATCCCAAATCTTCTTTGTTTCTTTTGTCTGTATCTCCTAGGCATTAACTAAAGTGCACACTTCTTTTTATGATCCATGTCACGACCTAGTTTTCAAAATACGTTTAGTACGGTTGACGGTCGTCGAAGGAATGGTATGGGAATGGTCACCTAGGAAGACGCCTTGCCGCATGAAATAGCATAGCAGCAATTCGTGTCGCAACTTTTTGTGTTGCGAATTCGCATCGCGTCGCATCGCAGTTTTGTGTACAAGCCCTAACGGCCTGTTCACGACCTTGCCGCTGTGAGCGGCGGCTAAGCGCGGAGCGGCGCACAGTGAGAAAATCGCGTATGTTTCGTCTCAAAACTCTGTATCTCAGTTGTTTCAAAACTAAATGAGCTGTAATTTTGCACACCTATACCTGAATGTTTAAAGTTTAAATGAAACAACTTTGATTGTAAAAAATCTGTTTATAAATTATTAAAAAAAATAAAATTAAAAATACATGAATTATATAAGAAAAAAATACAAAATATGCTTGTTTAATTTACATAAAATGGTAGAACATAGTAATAACATATTATAAACGTATACTATACTACTACTACATACTATATATACTAAAATGGCAGACCAAACTATAAAAAAAAGTAAATAAAACTACTTTTACGGATTATATTGCGGTTGTATTAACTATTTATATATGTATTATATATTAATTTATAAATTTTATCCCATTACAACGACTTTCACATGAAACGGTTTTGAGACGGCTTTGTATGGGACTTTACCAGCGTGCGCCGCTCGGCACGCCGCGCCGCTCGCCGCTAAGACCAAAGTCGTGGCCAGGCCGTAAGGGTGGTCACTAATGTATTCTTATCACCAGTTGCTACACGGGCAAAATGTTGGATAAATTATTCTTTAGTTCATATAAGTTCCACTTCGCCACAGTCAAGGCATTAGGCTTACTATATCATGCTGGTTAAATAGTGATATTATAAGTCGTATTTTTTTAAGAGTACCTTATCTTACAGTGATCCTATTTACTTACAAATCTTTGTGACTATTTCCATTACCCACTGATTGGAATTGCTTTTTTTTTTAATTTCTGTGTAATTACAAGGAAAATTAAATACAAAATAATATGATTAACTCATGATCTCATCCCACTGCTGGCTTTAGCTTTCTCCGCAATAAGATGGAAATTGACCTACTATACCGCGCCGGTCTGACAATTTGGTATAGGATTACAAGTTTTGCTTGTATAAACATTACTTGCATATTATAATTCCTTACTTTTCTTTTACTAAATCCATGGACAATTCTGGTGAATACTCTTACTCAGTCACCACGCGGATGAAAAAAGGAATCTATTAATATGTAATATGAATATATATTTAAACTATTCCTATCTCTTACTATAATCACTATGCTGGAAATAAAATAGAAAATAATGTAATAATTCTTTAGAATATAGCATAAAAAAGTATTTATAATTTTGTGCAAATGAACAGTCTGCCAATAACGGTTCATAACATCCAATTCACTGACAGATGTACAGACAAACGGATTAGGAATCCTTTAGCGCCATTTCATTGCGAAACTCTAAAAAAAGGACAGTTTAATTAAATTAAACTGGCAATTATAGTTAATTAATTTTTGTTAATTTGTTATTAAATTTTATATGTCCTCAACATTATTAGTTAGGCAGCATACCCTTGCATGTAACACAGTAATTTAGTCGTTTGCCTAGCCTACACGTTCGTTGTGTTACAAATACGCATCAACGATGTTTCAAGGCACATTTTAATCTGTTAATGGACTTATCGCATTGACCCAATTCCATTTCATTTCTATAAATCCGAAGACAAATTTGAAGACAAAATTTGTTGATGAATTCAGTATTTACCTTTCCGTGTGGTGATGGAGTAAGAATACTATTCAACAATTTCTTGCCCGTGGGTGCCGCAAAAGACGACTAACGGATTATAATATACAGATAACATCTATGCAAGAGGAAAGTCCAAATTTAACTTTTTACCAACCCGTCTGATCAGCGTGGTTATAGTAAGCCAATTTGTCTTCCTATTATGGAGGAGGCTCGTGCCCAATAGTGGGATATGAGCTGTGATGATGATGATGATGACCCCATTTCCGCGCATGAAATAAACTATTTTAAAATGGTGAATAAAAGCATTAAGTTATTTAAAAAAATATAGTAAAATAAATTATGACTGACACTACGGCCCAAAATGTGGAACGAAGAAAAAACTGCACCACCTAGTGTAAAAGTCAGTATTTTTACATGAAAGCTTAAAATCTAAATCACAGCACATAAAATAGGTACTATAAAATAATTTTAAAGATAAATAAGTGTAATTTATGAACCCGTTAAAATGATGTTTTTGAACATAAACACTGCCTAAACGAAATCACTAATAATATATTAAAAACTAACAGCGAAACTAAAATAATTCATATTAAAACCTTTTTAGAAAGAAGATAATTAATTATTTAATAATAATATCTATTTATTGCAGACCACATAGATCCATAAATGTTAGTAATATAAAAATACTTAGCTAGGGTTAGTAAAAAATAAAAAATAACAAAAATAACACTACACACGGAATTAAAATAATTTAACAAATGATATTAAGACAAAAGCTAAATTACATTACATTTTGCGACTGGGGCGTGTAAATGCGTCCAGTGCTCCAGTATTGGACAATCCCACCTATCGTTTATCACTGACAGGATACTGTGTGAACTGGAGCGTAATCTCTGTAGCAGGGAAGCGCAGCTTTTTCTAACGAGAGCTTTGAAGCCATCAACGCCCTTCTCTGCGAACATCCCAGAAGCGCTACAAAAACGAGGCAGCCCCAACAGCACCCTGAAAGCGTTGTTATACTGAACACGCAGGTCACTATATGCCCTCTGCGTGTACTTGGCCCACAGGCTACACGTGTACTGTGACTGACAGTAGGCCTTGAACAGTGTCACCTTAACCTCGGATGTACACCGTGCAAACCTGCGGGCCAGCATGTTGCATCGGACAGCCAGCGCCCTGCGTGCTCGTTCAATGTCTACGTTAAAAAAAAATTTAAAAAACAAACAATTTCTTTAAGGCATTTTGGACAGCGCGTTCATTCCTCCATTCACAATTAGCTATAGGTATGTAATTTTCATGATACTTGCAAAAGCAAATATTTTCAGGTGTTTGGCAGCTCAGGAGAACATGATTTGGTCGTAGTTTAGCAAATTAATTTTTGCCTATAATCGTTCCGAATTCATCACAAAAGAGAGCATATGTCCCGAGAACATTGCCGAATAGCCTGTTTTGCATTTTTACTTTTTTTTTCCATCTCCGAGAAGGACTATTGTTGTGTCTTTGCCAGGTTTTTGGAGACTAAGATCATCATGGACATACATTTTTTTGACTTTTTCAACTGTGTCCACAGAGATTATTTTCTTCGGTTTTTTTTTTTTTATATTTATGCGTTATTATTTCAGGAGTAATTTGTGTTGCTAATACATGCACCACTGCTCTACACTTCGAAGGACCGAATGAGAGATTCCGTTTGAACTTTGCGACCGCTTTTCCATATGAGCTTCAAGAGCCAAATGCCTTAGTATGAGTCTCATCTTTGGCAGGTGTATCAGTGAATTATAACATAAGTTTTCTGTCTTTAATCTTACTTCTGTACCTTCTCATCTCTTCTGATTTTATTACACGTAAGGCTTTAAGCATGTCAGTCGATGCTGTTTGTTTTATCATACGTCGCTGGCGTTTTCTTCAGTTACAACTTCTCTCTCTCTGCTTGCACTTCCTTTTTGCAGCTGTTTTCATTATCTATGAGAAAAAAAAAACAAACAAAAGCTACATTTAATTATGATACGGGCTGTGACTGACTCTATCCACTGCGTGACCTACTCTGCAATGTGACTGACACTACAAAAATGTTTTTAAGAGTTCACACATTATTAAAAAAGATAATAAATTTTTACCGTCGGCATTACAAACTCTTTATCGATAAGTCATCATTTGAACAGTCAGTATATAACGTAATATAACAATAATTTAAAAGACTTATCTTGAAAAGGGGAATGCCAAGTCGCCTTAGTAATTTAGGCCCACAGTGCACACCTATAAAGGCTAGTGATAATAATAGTAGCCAATGGGAATAATTAATTAGTAAAAGAAGTGACTTACAAAAAACTTGGCATTTTAAAGTAATCAAAGTTCTTCTTATATCTATCTCATACACACAAGTAATATTAAATATGTCAATTGTCAATATCAATTTATACATTATTTTAATTTATTTATGAGTACAATCAATTAGGAATGAAATAAAATAGAATTTATTTCAGTTTTACAGCTTTATTCATCAATCTCATGATCATATACTAATAACACATCATCCAAAAATTGAGCTGGTGGAAAAATATAACTTTGATGCCGTGCCCATCCTAAGTACCATATTACTGTCATGATGTGGGCACAGCATCCCACTGTACGACAGCCAACAATGCAGTTACAGTAATACTGCTTTATTGCTGCGAGGCCTGTACTATCATTGTTGATTAAAATATACACGAAGTATACTTTGCGACTAATATGACGGCTAGCAATTCTTGCTCTAAGGAGTGAACAATTAGGTCCAAATATATTTTGGTCTACTGTCCTATTCCTCCTGTTCATGCATATTTCAATATTATAGCACCCATTTGGCCTTCTGTGCTCGCCATAATATGAGCGAGCTTGTTTGAGCTGGTAAGTTCCACATGCAAAGAATATCAATTCATTTATATCCAGTCTAGGAAATTCACTAATATTTTTATTATTTACTGTAATATTTTGAAAATCAGTTCTTATCCTATTAAGATTTTGATCTCGAACATAATCAGCCAGATCATTATTTTTATACATATTTTGGTTCACAATTTCTAGTATTTGAGCAGCATCTTCCCTGTCATGTACTTTCAAGTGATATTTATTAATAAGAGCACCAGCCACAGAAAAATCTATCATTATATGCTTAGAAGCCCTATTAAAAAAAGTTTGTTTAAAAATTTTAAACTTTGTTTTGAAAATTCCATTTACAACCTCCACTATCCAGCGACATAATGTAACAGCTCTTGTCTTGTTAGCATCTCTAGTAGAAAGCTGTGTTTGACCTTCTTCTAGAGACAAAGGAACATGTACATTATAGCCACAATTCTGTAATAAGGGCAATGAGTCCCTAAAGCCTCTATCTAAAATAAATACATCCCCTGGTTGGAAATATTGTCGACAAGAACTGTTTCCATTTAAAAATTCTTGTTTAATAATGTCTGCATCAGTTGTTGTCGCAGGGTAGGGGCCAAATATATCAATTATATAGCCATCACTGCAAACTAATAAAAATGGTTTTACTAAATTGCGGTACTTATGTAGAGAGTAAGTCTTTTTTGGTATAAATAATTTAAACTTTTCTCTATATACACATAAGTACCGTCAGCAATTATAATTGGTGCCCTGTCTGCACCTCCAAAAAGGCCATTTGGAATTAAAAGGTTTCTTTGAGCGATATTTTCTCTAGTAATGTGGTTTAAACCAAGGTTTCTCGGAACAAAGTCCTGATGTAATAATTCACGAGCTGTATTCATCATAGATTCTAATGTGCTTCTAGGCACTTGCAGCAAAGATGCAATGCGCTCGTCACTATCGCCTGTTCGCAATTTCATTAAATAAGCTGCTAGTGCAAAAGCTCCTCTGTGTTTGCCTGATAGTCTCGGGACATCTGATAGAATTTCTTGAAATTGCTGCTTCGAAAAGCCCAGAAAATAATGAACAATATGATCTGGCATGATCTGAATGTTTTCAAAATCTAAATGCATTGTCATATTATCTTTCAGTAAAGAAACTAGTTCTTCCATTTGCTCTGAACTAAATGTTCTAATAGGATTATCAATTGACTCTATAAGTAACTCCCATGAATTACTGCTCAAATGATATGAACAGATCCTACCATCTAAAGGCACATAATAATTATAGTCGCAAAGTAGACTTACACGTAGTGATGATGGGACTAAAAGTCTTTCAATTCCATTGCAGCCAGGGAAAAAACAATGGCGTTGTGTACTTGGTGCCCGGATATAGTTTGGCAATAATATCTGGTTACTATTAGATACATGCAGATTTCTTTCTTCTACTTGTGAAGAATTTATACAAGCAATCTCCTCTTGATTCCCGAGAAGGACTATTTGTTGCTCCTAGTTCCTGGTCTAAAGCAGAATGTGATGCTGTCCTGTCAGTTCTCCTCCAACAAGTATGGCAGAGAAGCATTGTTCTTGACAACTGTAATACAAAGCAATTGATATAATTAAAAGTAAAAGAGTGAGGTATTCAAAATGTATTAAATATCGCTATTATATTACCTGACGAGGTGCTATCTGTTGGGCAATGATATTTCTAATAGCAGCTTCACGCTGCGTGTCTGTATGGAGCCTATGTGAACGTTTCCTTAAAAGTGATGTGCCACAGCTAATACATATATTAACATGACCAACAATAGGCTCAAGGGTTGTTGGATGTCGTATTTCGGCCCAGGCATTAGTCCAACATGTATGACATACCAATCACTGGTAACTTGTACCTAAAAGAAAAATAATAAAGAAACTATAATATATATATATATATATATAACTATATGATAAAATTGTAACAAGTTGTAATAATATGATCATCTCATTCAAAAACTGTATGTTACATATTAGTCCATCAATATTCTTAGGATTACTCTTATTATTTATTTACCTGGTGCAATCCAACCCATCGTTGTATAAGACATCGAACTTCGACGATTTCCAAAGTGTGTCATCGCATTCTGGATACATTCAAACTGCAGTTTACACAGCGCAGATTTCCACTGACAGCAGTAGATGAAGACTGCTGTGAAACGCTAGCTCCAGAGCGATTGTCGGCGTCGTTGTTCGAAGTAGCTAATATCAAATCCAAGTTATCGCCCATGTCGTCATGAGTAGCAGAATCAGAATCCATTTTCAAGCCGTGGTCGTTGGGTATAAAAGAATCGCAAGTGTTAGTATTCATAGGTAAAATCGTAGATTTAAACACCAATAAACACCGTTACAATCTTACAATAGATAACGTTTTCCGCATCTGACATCTGTAAACTTCTAAATGGTGTTGCCATAATAAATACAAAAAATCGATACATATCGATCGATATTATACGTCTCTTTATGGAATTCTTGTAAAGATGTATATAATAATTATTATTATTAGACGTAGTAGATTTATATTATAATATGAATATTTGTTAAAAATGAACGATTTAAATAATACAGTGATAATAAATTATTAATTCAATTAATCTACTCTTTCAGCATATTTTTTTGTAATGGCATCATTTTTATGTCAATGTACGTATTTCCAAGTTCTTTAACATAGTTTAGTCGTTGACTTGTTTAATAATTTTAATAAAATATTGCCGACTTTTGTAGAATAATAAATACAAGGAAAAACAAAGATAAATATTAATATACTTTTTTAGTGTAACCAATTTCGTGTGCACTCTGGGCCTAAAACTGGCATGCCCCTTTAATCCAAAGTCCACCACAATAAACCACTATCATCTGAGCTTACGACGCCATCTCGTAAATGGTAATGTTGCCAGAAAATAAATTTTGTTGCCACTAATAAACTTAAAAGTAACATATTTTTGCCACTATACTTAAGTATTTTTATTACCAAATTAAGATATTTATTTATTTCATTTATGGTAGGTATTTTGCATGGAATTGTCCTCTTATACCAATGTATCTAACCAACATATTATAATAGGTAAACTTCTCTCCTATTGTGGAGAAAGCTTTAGTCCAGCAGTGGGACATATGTCAGCTGAGATGATAATGAAATTCATACCCAATTAAGATTGTGGATTTTCCGTATAGTGACGGAGTAAGAATACAATTCACCACTCCCTATCTAGCCCGTGGGTGTCGTAAAAGACGACTAATATATATAATATGCATATAAAATCTGTAAGCAAACTTGTAAGATAAGCAAAACTCGAAATAAAACCGCATATCAACATGTTTAATCAGTATGGTGTAGCAGGTAATTTTTCCTCCTGTCGGGGATGACACTTGGGCCCAGTAGTGGGACATGTAGGAGCTGAGACGAAATTATTGTACTGTGCACAGCCAGGCAGTTGTCTATCGTGAAGTAAATACTCTTCTTAAACCTCGTTTAAAGAAGGACATGTCATAGCGCTCGGGAAACATCGTGTCATCGCAATATAATATATGCCTCTTATGATTTGTTTTGTGCGTCAGATATAATGCTCACCCAGTTTTATATATATAGAAAGTGGTATTCCCCAAACGACCATACAGCGTCATATTGTTTATGAGTATGTGTGTACGTGTACATTTCCACGTTACCGCATAATCTATATCCATACTAATAAATGCGAAAGTAAGGATATTTGTTTGTTTGTAACGCTTTCACGCTTAAACCACCGAACCGATTTCAAAAATTCTTTCACCAATGGAAAGCTATAATATCAGGGAGTAACATAGGCTATATTTTATCCCGGTATTCCTACAGGAACAGGAACTACGCCGGTTTAAGCGACTGAAATCGAAGCGAAGCGAGGGCGGGTTGCTAGTATTATTATATACTAGCAACCCGCCCTCGCTTCGCTTCGGTTATAGGTTATAGTCGTTTTACCCGCGTAGTGCCCGTTCCCGTGGGAATACCGGGATAAAATATAGCCTAGTTTACGCCCTGATATTATAGCTTTCCATTGGTGAAAGAATTTTTGAAATCGGTCCAGCCGTTTTGAAGATTACCCGGAACAAACAGACAGACAGACAGACAAAAATTTTTTAATTGCTATTTTAGGCATAGTTGTCGTGCAAATAACCGTGTGAGCATGAAAAAAGCCTATTATTTTGACATTACAAACAGACACTCCAATTTTATTTATTGGTATAGATGTAATTATTCTGGCATACATATGTGACTGAACTACTAAACGCCTGAACCGATTTTGTTGAAATGTTGTGTTTTTGATGAAATTTCAAAGCATCGAGTATTTTCCTGCGTAGGAATAGAACCTACGACACTGGCACGATAAGTTGTATGTTAATCACTATAGTTATTTATTCAGTCTACAAAACATGATTCATTATCCTTCTTTCCGTGTGGTGACGTAGTAAGAATATAATACCAGACCTTGTAGCGTAAATATCTTTAAATTTGACTAAATAATGTTTAAACAGATAAATCACTGTTTAAAGAAGCAAAGCTCATAACCGAAACACTAGCTGCATATATAGCAAGTCAATTCACTGCCCAGTGCTGGTTGAATGTTTTCTGTGATGGGACAAGAATACAGTGTTCATCACATCTTACTTTCTCATGGGAGTCGTAATAATTGGCTCGTGGAGCATAAATGGGCAGAAGCGTGGAGTAGAAGGCGGCCAGCATCGCTCTCTTGGGATTTTCATAGCATCAATAATGAAAGTCAACTCGTCTGTCAAGCGTGGCGATTATGATAATATTCCTCTTCATACCCATACTCACAGAAGAGATCTATTAGAGAGAATTCGACCCATAACACGCTAGTCAGATGGGTTGGCACGGGGTTTTACTTCGAGATTTTCTTCTCTTGCATAGATATTGTATCATCATCTCAGCCCATATACGTACCACTGTTGGGCTCGGGCCTCCTCTATAATGGAAGGGTAATTGACCTACTATACCACGCTGGTCAGACGTGTTGGTATAGGGTTTTATTTCGAGTTTTCCTTCTCTTGCATAGATGTTATATGCGTTTTATATCCCTTAGTCGTCTCGTACGATCACCCACGGGTAAGATAGGGGGTGGTGAATTGTATTCTTACTCCGTCACCACACGGATAGGATATTGTATGCATATTATAAAACATTTAATCGTTGTTTTTCCACACATAGACAAAAAAGGCGATGGTGAATTGTATTCTTAGTCTCGTCACCACACGGAAAATTTAGGTTTAGGTATTATTTATTGCTATAGTTGGACACTAGCAAACCGCCCTCGCTTCGCTTTTAGTCGTTTTACCCGCGTAGCTCCCGTTCCCGTGGGAATACCGGGATAAAATATAGCCTAGTTTACGCCCTGATATTATAGCTTTCCATTGGTGAAAGAATTTTTGAAATCGGTTCAGCCGTTTTGAAGATTACCCGGAACAAACAGACAGACAGGCAAAAATTTTTTAATCTGTATTTTAGGCATAGGTGTCGTGCAAATAACCGTGTGAGCATGAAAAAAGCCTATTATTTTGACATTACAAACAGACACTCCAATTTTATTTATTGGTATAGAATATATTAGATTATTTTTTGTTTTACCTCTATTAGATAGTTTATCCGCGACAGACATACACGCAAACAATCCAATAATAATAGTACAATTATCGTTTTAAAATCACGATCTAAATAGAATTAGAACAACGTCTAGAGTTGAATAACTGTTGTTTTAAATAAAAAAAAAAAATACCGCAATACGAAAAAAGTTCTAAGTGACCTGTTGTCTGCTTATGAATCATTCGTGGCCCGTTTGAAGCCAGCTCACGCGTTTCTGTATGTCCGCTCTCTTGTAAATATTTTTTTCAAATAATATATTTAACATGAGAATGGTTTTACGCGAGTGATTTACTTAAGTGACATACTTATTATTATATGTTTTGAATGATATTTTATGGTGATTGTTTTTGATATTTGAACGATATAAGTGATTATTTGTTCATTATGAAGTTTGATTGGACTGCGATATGGAGGAATGTCAATAGAATTGAATGCAGGTAAATATTATACATGTTTATGTTTTTATTATTTGATCATATTTGCCCCCATTGCTGGGTTCCAGCCTCCACAATGGGAGGTAAATTGACCTACATATACCACCGCTGGTCAGAGGGAGGGTTTTATTTCGAGGTTTCGTTCTCTTGCTGAGATTATTTTCATATCATATTCATCAATTGTTTTTACGACACGCACGGACAACAAGGGGCGTAGTGAATTGTATTTGTAAGTCAGTTTCAGACTACGCTATAATATAATAGCATATAGTATATAACTCATAACACAACAATATCGCGCACCATACATTGTTAAGGACACGTTCACACTGTACTGTACTATATTTTATGTATGGTGCGCGATATTGTTCTGCTATGAGCTATATACTATTATATTTTAGCGTAGTCAGAAATCCGCTTGAAATCCACTTTACTCCGTCACCACACGTAAAATGAATATCTATATGTATTTTAAATAAAAATTAATCGCTAATTAGTTTGACCAGCGTGGTATAGTAGGTCAATTAACCTCCCGGAGGACGAGGCGGCCCGTGCTTAGATCCATCCCGTAGAGAAGTTGAGAGGCCAGTAATGTGTTTTAAATTATATTTTAGTAATAATATCTTCTTATCCGTGTGGTGACGGAGTAAGAATACAATTTACCACTCCCTATCTTGGCCGTGGATGTCGTACTAGACGACTAAGGGATATAATATGCACATAAGATCTGTGCAAAAGAAGGAAAACTCGAAATGAAACCCTATACCAACATGTCTGACCAGCATGGTATAGTAGGTCAAATTCCCTCCCATTGTGGAGGAGGCCCGAGCCCAACAGTGGGACATATGTGGGCTGCGATGATGATGATGAATAATATCTTCGTTGTGATTGTAAAGGACAGGAATGCGAGCATATAACATCACTATAAAAGAAGGAAAACTCGAAATAAGATACTACACCAAGCTATTTCACTAGTGCAGTCTATTAGGTCAATTTCTCTCCTATTTTGAAGGAGGACCGAGATTGATGATCACAATCGTAGCTCATATACGTCACACTATTGAGCTCTGGTATTCTCCACAATGGGAGTAGCCTCCCATTGACCTTCTTATACTATGCTAATCAGACATGTTGGTATGGAGATTTATTTCGAATTTTCCTTGTCTTACGTATATGTTATCTGCATATCGTATTCCTTGAGTCGTCGACATCCACGGACAAGAAAGTTTGATGAATTGTGTTCATACTCCGTCACCATACGTATAATCACAAAGATTTTTGCCTGCTATTCCTTTCCAGTTACATTCTAAAATCAGAATTTATTTTACTTATATCGTTAGATTCGACCCTCCTCCTCGATAGGAGGCAAATTGACCTACTATATCATACTGATCAGACATATCGGTATAGAGTTTAATTTCGATTTCTTTCTTTTGCACAGATGCTATTGCATATTATATCCCATAGTCGTCTTTTATGACACCCACGAGCCTGATAGAGAGTGTGGAATTGTATTCTTACTCCGTCACCACACGGAGTAAGGGAAGTTTGGGTGGGACTTTTACGGGCATATAATTAACAGGCTCAAATTACATCCAAATTCAGAGCAATGATTTGTGGATCGCACAATGTCTTGCTCTGTGCGGGATTGGAACCTCGACACTGTTGTATCTTAACCGGTACGCCATCTGTGCAGACAAATATTAACAAAATACTCGGAGAAATAATTATTAAATGTAACAGCAAATGACGAAGAAAATAAAATGTTATTCATTTTAGGAGGAAGGAAAAAAAGGCTAGCGGAAAAACAAGAATATCTATACTCTATACTAATATATAAAACTCAAATCAAAAACTGAAGTTTTTATTTGCTTGTACGCGCTAATCTTAGGAACTACTGGACCGTTTTGAAAAATTCTTTCAGTGTTAGATAGCCCATTTATCGAGGAAGGCAATAGGCTATATATATATATATATATATATATATATAAATATATATATATATATATATAACCACGCTAAAACCAATTGGAGTGGAGCACCAACCAAACAAATATTTCAAAATCGATTTTAAGGTTCCGTACCCAAAGTATAAGACGGGACCCTATTAATAAGACTTCGTTGTCTGTCCGTCCGTCTGTCTGTCACCAAGCTGTATCTCAAGAACCGCGATAGCTAGACATTTGAAATTTTTACAAATTATGTATTTCTCTTATAACAACAAAATATCAGGTTGACCGAGCTTCGCTCGGAGTATTTTTGTAGCATTTATATTAATAAAAAATAAAAAAATAAATAATGAAATTTATATAAAAAATTACAAAAAGAGAATAATAAGAACACCGAGATTCGATCTGACGCCGTTTGTCGCCGATGTCAAAAATAAAATGAAACCTGACTACTTCGCCACTGAGCTATAGTAACTCGTGACATTGATGGCAAAATTTGAATTCATATTCTTTTAAAATTTAATGTCATTATATTGTCTGCCAAAAACACTGACAAAACAACATTTTCTATACATAAAACCCAGCTAGATCGATTTTTTGGGCCCGAATCCTCTAGTATGCCAAGATTCAACAAAATCGTTGGAGCCGTTTCCGAGATCCTCAATATATATATATATATATACACACAAGAATTGCTCGTTTAAAGATATAAGATACTAAAAATAAATATTTAAGGGGGCTCCCATACAACAAACGTGATTTTTATAGATAATGGTACGGAACCCTACGTGCGCGACTGCGACTCGTACATAGCCGGTTTTATTTTCCTTTTGAGAGCATCCGCTGCGTGCGCTGCGTAAACGGTTAAAGTTTCGGAAAAATCGTTTGTGGCAGTATCGTATTTAAAATATTTTCACCTTCTACGTAAACAACCAAGTGTTAGCCCATAGTAACTATTCCACGCGGATGAAGTCGTGGGCAGAAGCTAGTAAATTATATAACTATTAACATATCGCACTTTTAATCCAATACCGTCACTATCCTAAATAAGATTTATGACAAACTAGCAACCCGCCCTCGCTTCGCTTTTAGTCGTTTTACCCGCGTAGTTCCCGTTCCCGTGGGAATACCGGGATAAAATATAGGCTAGCTTACGCCCTCATATTATAGCTTTCCACTGGTGAAAGAATTTTTGAAATCGGTCCAGCCGTTTTGAAGATTACCCGAAACAAACAGACAGACAGACAAAAATTTTTTAATCTGCATTTTAGGCATAGGTGTCGTGCAAATAACCGTGTGAGCATGAAAAAAGTCTATTATTTTGACATTACAAACAGACACTCCAATCTTATTTATTGGTATAGACTAGCAAACCGCCCTCGCTTCGCTTCGGTTTTAGTAGTTTTAGTAGTTTTCCCATAGGAATACCGGGATAAAATATAGCCTAGTTTACTCCCTGATATTATAGCTTTCCATTGGTGAAAGAATTTTTGAAATCGGTCCAGCCGTTTTGAAGATTACCCGGAACAAACAGACAGACAGTCAAAAATTTTTTAATTGCTATTTTAGGCATAGGTGTCGTGCAAATAACCGTGTGAGCATGAAAAAAGCCTATTATTTTGACATTACAAACAGACACTCCAATTTTATTTATTGGTATAGTTCTTTTTGTCTGTCTGTCTGTCTGTCTGTCTGTCTGTTTGTTCCGGGTAATCTTCAAAACGGCTGGACTGATTTCAAAAGTTCTTTCACCAATGGAAAGCTATAATATCAGGGCGTAACCTAGGCTATATTTTATCCCGGTATTCCCATGGGAACGGGAACTACGCGGGTAAAACGACTATAACCGAAGCGAGGCGAGGGCGGATTGCTAGTAGATATCTATAAAAAATTTTGTCTGTCTGTTTGTTCCGGGTAATCTTCAAAACGGCTGGACCGATTTCAAAAATTCTTTCACCTATGGAAAGCTATAATATCAGGGCGTAAACTAGGCTATATTTTATCCCGGTATTCCCACGGGAACGGGCACTACGCGGGTAAAACGACTAAGACCGAAGCGAAGCGAGGGCGGGTTGCTAGTTAACAAATATAAATAAGAGTATATTAGCGTTTCAGGACTAATTGTCTTTTATTTTATTAACAACTATTATTCCTATTAAAACACATTTTTTTTTCATTTTAATTATTATTAATTAGTGTATATAAATAATTTAAAATATTAGTGATGTACACATTTTCGAAAAAAATTTAAAAAGTTTAGTGAATTTAAAATATATAAATTGAAGCAATGTGTTAAATTGCTCAGCAATTAGATGGCATTAAAACAGTTTTTCGAAAAATTTCGTTTAGTGACGGTATTGGATTAAAGATGCGATGTATAATGAAGTCTAAACTATTTATTAATATTAATTTTATCATCATCATTGTAGCCCATATGTCCCACTGTTGGGCTTGGGCCTCCTTTTTATTACAGGGAATTTGACCTATGTTACGCTGGTCAGACGTGCTGGCATATGTTTCATTTCGAGACTTCTCTGGCATTGATATTATCTGCATATTACAACCCTTGTCGACTTTTAAGACATCCACGGGCAAAAGGGGGGATTCACCAGAATTCTATTCTTATACTGTACCTACACGGAAAAATATTTAATTATTAAATAATTATAATATTAATATTTATCTATTTAAATATTTTTTTTATAAGAGCGTTCTCTTAGCATCTTAGCATAGCTGGTCTTCTCGTATATATGTGGAAAAATGCACAAGGCTTTGCTTAAATTTGTTACTTGTTTGGATGATTCGCTATACAAACGGGCGAGTGGGAAAACGGATATCCATGGATTCTGCCGTAACGACGATATCGTCTGCAAATTGAAGGTGAGTGATGTATTCACCGTTTATGTTGATGCTGAGTCCGGCCCAGCCTAAGAGCTTGAAGACATCTTCCGGTGTAGTTTTGAACAGTTTCGAAGAGATGACGTCTCCCTGTCTCACGCCTTTCTGCAACTGATTCGGTTTCGTATTCTTGTCGTGAATACGGACTGACATTGTGGCGTTCTTATACAAACACTTCAGCACTTCGATATAACGATGATCGAATTGGCACCGCTGAAGGGACTGCAGCACCGCCCTAGTTTCGACTGATTCAAAGGCTTTCTCATAGTCCACAACGCTATGCACAGAGGCCGATTATACTCCTCGGTCTTTTGTATATTCTGCCGAAGCGTGAGGATATGGTCTATGGTGCTATAGCCCTTTCGGAAGCCGGCTTGTTCGGGTGGTTTGAAGTCATCGGGGTTGAATATAATTGTTGAATAGCTGATATTGGCAGAGGGCACTAGTTGGTATAGGCCTAGTAGGTATAAAATTCGCCTAACTTTCTCCGCATTTAAAATTCCCGCTTAGTTATCTTAGAAGATATTTAAAGTCCATTGGCCGACATAAACGTGAATTATGAATAAAAACTAAAAGAAATATTAGTAATAATTTTATGCAAATGAAGTTCGTAGTCAGGACAAACGAGTTATCTCGTCTGGATTTATAAAGCATCTGGTTCACCTTGAGAGCCATGGTGATGGCTCATCCAGGTACAAAATACCTGTGTTCGAGTTCACGTATAGAGCGTTACATTGTCTTGGATATGTTTATGTATTCTATCTAGGTATACTCTTGTGACTAGTCGCTCAAACGCTTATGTTAAGCGTTCAATGTCGATTTTAACGATTCGCGGATGATATTGAAGGAATTTAGGTAATTTCAATCTTTGACCAGCAATTATTTATTCATCATCATCGACGCAGCTGATGATATATGTACCAATATTGGGCTCGAGCCTCCTCCACCACAGGAGAGAAATTGACAACTTATTTTTTTTTTATTTGGCGATGGTGGCAAACGAGCAAGCAGCACACCTGATGGTAAGGGATACTGCCGATGCTAAGTTATTAATCTATACCAATAAATAAAATTGTGGAGTGTCTGTTTGTAATGTCAAAATAATAGGCTTTTTTCATGCTCACACGGTTATTTGCACGATACCTATGCCTAAAATACAGATTAAAAATTTTTTGTCTGTCTGTTTGTTCCGGGTAATCTTCGAAACGGCTGGACCGATTTGAAAAATCCTTTCACCAATGGAAAGCTATAATATCAGGCCGTAAACTAGTCTATATTTTATCCCGGTATTCCCACGGGAACGGGAACTACGCGGGTAAAACGACTAAAACCGAAGCGAAGCGAGGGCGGATTGCTAGTAGTTTTTAGACAATTTAAGACAACACCATGTACTAAGGAAATAATCCTTGTATTGCTGGGACTTTACAAACATATAATTAACGGACACAAATTACATCCAGACTCAGAACAACAAGTTGTGGATCACACAAAGTGTTGTCCCGCATGGGATTCGAACCCCCGACACTGGCGTTGTACGTCGCTATCTTAACCACTACGCCATCTGTGCAGTCGAATTAATAATATCCACTACCTTACACTGTCTACTTCTACATTAATTTACACTGTCGACAGTCATCACTAGTTGTGGGTCCGTCCGGCATAATACCACACTCTCGCAGAAAATCGACGTCTGAGTAGTAGTAATATGTTACTGCGCTTCGTTCGATGAGCGAAAGAGTCGGGAGCCCAAGTTTCTGAAGGTGTTTGTGTGGTGGATTTTGGTGATGACTGCCGTATCACCGACAGTACAACTTACCATCAGGTGTGCTGTTTGTTCGTTTGTGACCAACAGCAATAAAACAAAATTCATCAATTTTGTTATCTCTGCAGTTACCGTTAGCTACTGCGCGGAATATTTGACGGTCGTTGTTAATCAATTTGTTTACATTTATAGACACCACTCCGCCTATCCTCGTTTATCGCAGTGGTAAGTGCCACTGTCGAAGACTTTTTGGACTCCAACTGGTAGTTCTGAGATAAAAGCATTTAAACAAAGAAATGAATATTAATCTTATAATATTGACTAGCAACCCGCCCTCGCTTCGCTTCGGTTTCAGTCGCTTTACCCGCGGCGTAGTTCCCGTTCCTGTGGGCATACCGGGATAAAATATAGCCTATGTTACTCCCTGATATTATAGCTTTCCATTGGTGAAAGAATTTTTGAAATCGGTTCGGTGGTTAAAGCGTGAAAGCGTTACAAACAAACAAACAAACATCCTTACTTTCGCATTTATAATATTAGTATGGATATAGATAATTGCCTGTCCTACCTTTTCGTGTGGTGACGGAGTAAGAACACAATTCACCACCCTTTATACTACCCGTGGGTGTCGTAAAACACGATTAAAGGATTTAAGAAGCATATAACATATAAGGGGAGCAAAGGAAGGGAGCTCGAAATAAAACCCGATATCAACCCATTTGATCAGCGTCGTTTATAGTAGGTCAATTCCCCTTTCTGGAAGAGGCTCGAGCCCAACAGTGGCATGTCTAAGAGTTGTGATAATGATGATGATGATATAGTTAATATCTAGTCTTCATGGAATTAATTATACGTATATTCAATTAGTCGATTACAGCAACAGTTCGTCGAGGTTGCCTCGCAAACATCTGGTTTGCATTTCATTGTTCCAAATAGTATAATCTTATCTCATATTAATAATATCGGTCGGCGTTTATCGCGACGATTTCTAACATACAATCAGTAACCAACCTGACTCGTTGCGTAAACATTATCCTCAGTATATTTATGATATTACCTTAAAAGGATTTAATGTTTTAATTGAAATAATATTCTAAAATATAATCATATTTAAACGCAACAAAATCTGTAGTATATATTTCAACTATATACTCGTGTTAACATTAAAGATATACGTACAGGAAATAAAAACAGTGGTAACAGATACGTCGTGCAGAGAATAGGATTTGTATGTAGGATATTAAATTTGGTATTAATTGTTTTGATTGAGCAAAACTAGTTCAAATGAATCACAACTACGGACCAAGTAGTAGTATCTGTGTAGTTCAGTGAATATGAGTATTGTGAGTGCAATAACTACACTGTGTTGTAATTATAAGCCTGATTTAGATAATTATTTGAGTGATGTGAGATATAGTTTCCGTAGAAATTGGCTTAAGGCGATGAAATGGAAAACTAAGATGCTTGGTATGGATAGGTAAGTGATGTATTAATTTCGAGTTTCTTTGTAGATTCCTTCGATCTAAGTCTTTTATCTTTGTGATAAATAGTTCGATTCCCTGGTGCATATGTATGCAACACGTCCTTAAAGTGTTATGGTCTTGGTGCTTAAAGAGTTCAAAGGGTTCACACTATTTTTCATAAGTTTTATTGATATAAGGGATCGTATGATGAGTAGGCGTGTATTTTTGAACACCTTAATCGAACACGCCTGGCCATTGCCGGATAGTAAGCCAATTTCGCTTTTCAGAGGAGGTCGTAGCTACATAGTAGGAAATATAATAGTTGAAATGGAAAGACGTGGCAAGATATATATTTAAAGCTTATTAATAAGACTTAGTTCGGACATAGGAAGCAAATGAAATGTAATTTCCAAGTGGCTGGCACAGTACGTACTTAGTAGTCAAGGACGATCATATCTAGAATTTATGTTAGTTTTATATTTATACAGTTATATTTTTGATACGGTTACCTTAGATGATATAAGTGGAAGTTTGCTAGCGCGACAAACTACAGTTATGATATTAATACATTCTAAGTGTGCTTGGGATATGTAAAAAAAGGCGCCTTTAGATTCTGTTGTCCTGGTATCGGTGGCCCGCCTACATAGCATTAGACGAGCTGTACGGCAGGTTATGGAGATGCAAATCGTCTCTTACGCTGTCCCAGACGGTTTAGGTGGGACGTGAGCGACTATAGCCTGATAAAAAGTCCCTGTAGTCATAGGGCTCTTAAGTCTTGTTCAATCAGCTGTGAGCCGTCTGTTTCGATGTATTGCTGAATTTACAAACGTATAAGAGACACAAATTACACCTAGACTCGGCACAACAATTTATAGATCGCACAACCCGCATCTACGCATGCCTCTACAGGTCCCATGGCAGTGATCCGGGGTCAATTCAACTATTTGAGAACGTCCAATGGAGGATTGACGAAATATTGGAGCAGTGTCCATCAGCGGAGGTGGTGGTTCTTGAAGACTTCAACGCTCATCATAAAGAGTGGCTGGGGTCCCGAACCACTGACCTCCAGGGTCGACATCTCTTCAATATGGTCTCGGCCTATGGTCTCTCACAACTGGTGACACAGCCCACCCGTATCCCAGATATTGAGAGCCATGAGTCTTCTTTACTGGATCTTCTGCTGACTGTAGTCAGCAGCACGGATATCAGGTAGTGGTTGAAGCCCCTCTTGGGTCTTCTGACCACTGCTTGGTTCGTAGCAGTGCCCCTGTTGTAAGGCCTAGTCGTTCTAAGGCGACTGGGACTCGCAGAGTCTGGCAATATAAGTCAGCAGATTGGGATGGACTGCGCGAGTTTTACGCATCCTACCCATGGAAGCGGCTTTGCTTCGCCTCTGGGAACCCTGGCGTCTGTGCGGACTGCGTTACTGAAACGGTTATTACGGGGATGGAATTATTCATCCCCAACACCAAAATACCTGTCGGCGGCCGCAGCCGACCCTGGTTTAATAAAACCTGCAGGACGGCTGCATGCCAGAAACTGTCCGCATATCAGGCCTGGAATAGGGCCAAAAAATGCCAGGACCCGAACGCCAAAGAGGTGAAGCGGAAATTTAACACCGCCTCCAGATCTAGTAAGAAAGCTATTGCCAGAGCCAAGGCGGAACATGTTGCCAGAATTGGCGAGCGATTGCAAAGCTATCCCGCTGGGAGTCGTGCATTCTGGTCGCTCGCCAAGGCTGCCCAAGGCAACTTCTGCCAGCCCAATCTCCCACCACTGCAGAAACATGATGGTAGTCTGGCCCACAGCGCAAAGGAGAAGGCCGATCTTCTAGGTCAATTCTTTGCCTGTAACTCGACTTTGGATGCCGGAGCTGCTACACCACCTACCATCCCACGGTGTGAAAGCTCACTGCCCGAAATCCGCATCACGCAGCGAGCGGTTAGGCGGGAGCTGCGGCTTTTAGGCTTCCATAAGTCGAGTGGACCGGATGGCATCCCTGCAGTGGTACTAAAGACGTGCGCCCCTGAATTGACTCCCATCCTCACGCGCCTATACCGACTTTCCTACGCTACTAATAGGGTTCCGTCTTCGTGGAAGGTAGCCCATGTCCACCCGATCCCTAAAAAGGGAGACCGGTCTGACCCATCGAATTACAGGCCAATTGCGATAACATCCTTGCTCTCCAAAATAATGGAGAAGGTTATAAACCGCCAGCTTCTGCAGTACCTTGAGGATCGCCAGCTTATCAGTGATCGCCAATACGGCTTTCGTCATGGTCGGTCGGCTGGTGATCTTCTTGTGTAGCTCTCACACCGTTGGGCAGAGGCCTTGGAGGGCAAGGGTGAGGCGCTGGCGTTCAGCCTAGATATCGCAAAGGCGTTCGATAGGGTCTGGCACAGGGCACTTCTATCGAAGCTACCATCATACGGAATCCCCGAGGGACTCTGTAATTGGATCGCCAGCTTTTTGGATGGTCGGAGTATAAAAGTCGTCGTAGATGGCTCCTGCTCCGATACCATGACCATTAATGCTGGTGTACCACAAGGCTCGGTGCTCTCCCCGACGTTGTTTATCCTGCATATCAATGACATGCTCTCTATCGAGAGTATGCGTTGCTATGCGGATGACAGTACGGGTGATGAGCGGTACACTGAGCAACGGAGTACTCAGGAAAGAAGGGTTCAACTTGTGTCTGAAGTCGAGCGCTCTCTGGGGCGGGCCTCGGAATGGGGTGAACGGAACCTAGTCCAGTTCAACCCCACAAAGACACAAGTTTGCGCGTTCACTACAAAGAAGGACCCGTTTGTCATGGCGCCACAGTTCCAAGGAGTAACTCTCCCAATTTTTGAGAGTATTGGGATTCTCGGCGTCAAAATATCGAGCAAAGTCCAGTTTGGGAGTCATTTGGAGGACAAAGTCAAATTGGCAAGCAAAAAGCTGGGCGTCCTGAACAGAGCCAGGCGGTACTTCACACCGAGACAGCGTCTTGTGCTATACAAAGCACAAGTTCGTCCTCATGTGGAGTACTGCTCACATCTCTGGGCAGGTGCGCCCAAATATCAGCTAGACCCACTTGACTCCCTGCAAAGACGGGCTGTTCGAATCGTCGGGGATCCCAATCTTACGGACAGATTGGAGTCGCTGGAGCAGCGGAGAGACTTTGGGTCACTCTGTGTACTCTACCGACTCTTTCACGGGGAGTGCTCCGAGGAACTGTTTGACTTGGTACCACCGTCACCATTCTACCAACGTACCACTCGACATCGTAGCAGGGTTCATCCATTTCACCTGGAAACGTTATGGTCTTCAACTGTACGTTTCCAGCGATCATTTCTCCCACGTACGTGCAAGCTCTGGAATGAACTACCTGCTGCTGTGTTTCCCGAGCGCTATGACATGTCCTTCTTTAAACGAGGTTTAAGAAGAGTATTTCCTTCACGGTAGGCAGCGGCCTAGCTGTGCCCCTGGTATTGCAAAGGTCTATGTGCAGCAGCTTCACTTACCATCAGGTGTGCTGCTTGCTCGTTTGCCACCGTTGGTTATATATAAAAAAACAAGTATCGTGTTGTATGGGAGTCGAACCTATGGTATGCTAGATCGGTTTTTCGAATCTAATAAAAAATATAAATATTTTTTATTCGTCAATGCATTTTATATCTCGTTTTTGACATTTCTAGTGACTAAGGTAGATTGAGACATTTTCATACTACTATACTTTAATTTTCGCCATAAATTGTAATTAGAATAGGGATATTTGTTTTAGTAACTAACGAACTTTAAATAGCATTATTATAATAATACATATAATTATATATAAGTTTAGTAGTGATATTTATCATAATTCCATGTGGTGACGGAGTAAGAATATACAATTCACCACACCCTATCTTGCCCGTGGATGTCGTAAAAGACGACTAAGGGATATAATACGTATATGCAAGAGAAGCAAAACCTGTCATAATACCCTATACCAACCCTCCTGACCGGCGTGGTATAGTAGGTAGGTGGTATAGTAGGTCATTTCCCTCTCACTATAGAGGAAGCTAGAGCCCAACAGTGGGACGTATATGAGCTGAAATGATGATGATGTTAAAATATTTGTATACGATAATAAATCATATTTGGCAATGTATGGATATCGAAATACTCCATTTAAGGCTGATGAGGAAAATAATAGTTTAAAACAATTCCATGTTATTGAATATAGAATTTCAGTGTCATGACCATGAGAGACGGCTTCATGTAGTAAAGATAAGAATGTTGAGATGGATGTAGTTTATCCATCATCTCATAAGGAATGAACGCGGCAGTGATGTACAAGTTTAGAAGTGAACACTTACTGTTGTGAGTTTTTAGTATGATTGTTGAAGGCTTTAAGGATAAGGTAAGACCAAAGATAAGATGGATGGACTACGTGAAGTGTGACATGGTTAGGCAAGGAGTGAACCAGATATGACATCAGCGGGCTCAACACGTATATTTGCCTCAAAGTATTCGTAACGTTGGATGTATTTGGAGCAATACCTGTATCGTCTGATAGAGGCGCTCCTCTAAATTCCACATAAATTGGTCTCGATACCGGTACGAATACTTAGACGCTAATATTCGAAGCCTGATTGATTGGGCTATATGGAAGGAGAGGATATGTTGCGTCGACTAGGTAATTAAATAAAACATAATGATAATGATGAGCCGTGTCTTAACCGTGTAGGAATGCAATTCACCACCCCCCCTCTCTTGCCCATGGATGCCGTAAAAGACGACTTAGACTATGACTAATAAGGAATAAATATGCGTATAATACCTATGCAAGAGAAGTAAAACTTGAAATGGGACCCTATACCAACACGTCTAAACAGCGTGGCTTAGTAGGTTAATTGTCCTCCTATTATAAAGGAGGCTCGAGCCCAATTATGGGAACGTGAATGAACTGAAAAGATGATGATGATTATGATATGATCCGCTAGTGCATCAGTATACCGAAACTCAACTGTTTGTGGAATAATCATGATACTAATACATTGATAAAAGCATAATTTATACAAAAATAAGCTAATTATATACTACTATTGTCAACTCTGTCGTCGTATCGAGAACTCGCATGTCTGGTAGTACTTATGGTCATACAGAGTTTGCTTATTGTCTTGCGGTTGAATAACAAGCAACATTTCACGAATATAAGACTTAAGACTTACTTAATTGTCATACATTTTGGTAAATCAAACTGTAAGGGAAAATGGTTTTGTTTCTCGTTACTATGCTAGGAAACTTGTTCCTTACAGTTTGACTAATGAAAGGTTATAACGGTTAAACCGTGTATTAAAAGAAATTAGTTACTATACGAGTATTCATCGCTTAAAACGCGCTTCGATACAGATATTCGCCAACGGTTGTCGATATCGGTATTGCCACTAAATATCGGTTAATATTCGTTGCCATGCCCATGTTTTAACATCCATTACTTTCTCCGTGAGAATTTTTACAATCATTTAAAGTACCAATAGAGGCATAGTAGCAGCAGTACTGGAGTATTCCAAAACACCAATTGTGATCATCAACCTACTTGCCAATCATGGCGATTATGTTCCACCTGCTTTACTTTATGTTCAGCAGTGAGCATCTTTCGGCTTTTTTTTAGGGAGTGGGACATGGTCCGCACACCCGACGCCCGGCTCCATCCAGAGCGACGAAGGGACGGCGCGCGGCCCCATGACCCACCCGTGGCACGCCGCTTTCGTCGTTGGGTCGACCATCGGTGCAGAGTAACTTGTCCCCAGTGGTCGGCCCGATGGAATACCCCAGTCGTACCCCAACGACGAAGGCGACGTGTCACGGGTGGGTTACGGATGTGCGTGCTTACACCCCTCTGTCGTCGTAACCCACCCTAAAAAAAAAAGGCTGACGTATTTTTAAAGTATACTAAAATATATTATCACTCTATAAATAGTAACGCTAATCAGTAATTTGTTATCTGAATGTACTCATTGCTGTATCTTATCGCAAAAGTGTAATTTAATAGGAGTACCAGATTACTGGTGTACTTCCGATATAAATATCTGTCTAATAACTTATCCTTAACATATGCGTGTGGTTAGGGAGTAAGAGTACAATTAACCATACCTGTCTTGCCGTGGGTGTCGTAAAAGACGACTAAGGGATGCAGGTAACATCGATGCAAGAGAAGGAAAACTCGATATAAAACCCAACCGTGGAATAGTAGGTCAATTCCTCTCTCATTGTGGAGGAGATCTGAGCCCCACAGTGGTACTTATATTGGTTACCTTGAACCAATAAGCGCGCTATGAATAGCCGTCTATTATAAAAACTGTCGTGACGGAAAAATCTTTCACTTTTTTTAACTTAGCCTCCGGCGGCCAAGCCCATACTCTGCGATAAGGAATTTCGTTTCAATAATCATATAATTTAAATTAATCATTATCACATTAGATAACAGTTTCAGACGTATTTGTTTTTGTTTTATACTATACTAGCTGACAAAACAGACGTTGTTATGTTCAAATAAAATAACGCCACCTACCGGGTCCAATTGTGAATCTAAACCATTCTCGAATCCCCTTGAACATGCACAAAAATTTCATCGTCTTCGGTCCAGCCGTTTAGGAGGAGTTCAGTGACATACACACGTACACAAGAAATACATATACATATATATATATATATATATATAAAGACTAGCAACCCGCCCACGCTTCGCTTCGGTTTCAGTCGCTTAAACCCGCGTAGTTCCCGTTCCTGTGGGAATACCGAGATAAAATATAGCCTATGTTACTCCCTGATATTATAGCTTTCCATTGGTGAAAGAATTTTTGAAATCGGTGCGGTGGTTTAAGCGTGAAAGCGTTACAAACAAACAAACAAACATCCTTACTTTCGCATCTATACCAATAAATAAAATTGGAGTGTCTGTTTGTAATGTCAAAATAATAGGCTTTTTTCATGCTCACACGGTTATTTGCACGACACCTATGCCTAAAATAACAATTAAAAAAATTTTGTCTGTCTGTCTGTTTGTTCCGGGTAATCTTCAAAACGGCTGGACCGATTTCAAAAATTCTTTCACCAATGGAAAGCTATAATATCAGGGCGTAAACTAGGTTATATTTTATCCCGGTATTCCCACGGGAACGGGAACTACACGGGTAAAACGACTATAACCTGTAACCGAAACGAAGCGAGGGCGGGTTGCTAGTTTATAATATTACTATGGATATATCGCGGTGGAGCATATCAGTTTTAATATATTGCGTCTATCTGCTAGTTTTAATTGGAAGGTCAATCTTTCTGAGGGTGTTTGCGTGTGGTGGGTTTTAGTGATGCCTCTAATATCACCGAACCTCATTGCACGTATTCACACTCCCTTCATTTTCTTCGCGGTTGACGGTGGCCTTGCAAAGGTCCATGGGCAGCAACACTTACCATCAGGTGTACTGCTTGCTCGTTTGCCATCGCTTGCAATAAAAAAAATGGTACTAAATATTCCTAAATTTGTTGATACATAGGTCTTGGTAATCAAGACGCGACATTTTGGTGTGGGTCGGGATTACAGGGCACACAGCCTAAAAACTGGGTTATCCTGTTAAAAGCGGGACCTATGGTCACATTATCCAAACCTTACCTTACGGAATGCAGCCTGGCAATGTAAAACTTGGAAGCGGATCTAACAATTTTGAAATAACTTTGTATATAGATACCATTTTCATTTTATGTTTGTCTAATATCTAAAAAGATAAATAGTAGAGCGAAGCTCGGTCATCCGACCATTAATAAATGAGTCATGAAGGTGGTTTTGCTTCTCAGAAATGTTGTGTCGGGCTAGCCATTGATACGTCATTTTTGGATTACAATATAACGAAACTTATGAAAATTTGGTTTTTATTTCGTATGCTCTAAGATTGAATGTCGATAAGATGGTGCGTATCTAATTTTAAAATGGGTTTTTACGTTGACCTTGAAGTTTAATATTTTATCTGTTACATTATTTTAAAGCTCTCTTTGATTCAGTGATAAAAGCATAAAAGTATCGATGGTGATATTTGGGATTTGAATTCTGGATCGAGTTAAATTGTGTCTGGCTTTTTTTCTGTACAATGTATACGTTTGTATTTACAGTGCTCTAAACTTTTTCACTATGGCTAAATATGTAGTTAAAGTTTAATGTCATATTAAAAATGGTGATAACCAAATTTGTAAAATATGGTATTGTCTATATATTTAATTTTAAACTTTTTCCTGTGACATACATTTGCGGGACAGGCCCTGTACCGTAGCCTGCAAGAAAAGTTGTCCGTAGCCTGAATGATATTTTCTATTACTAAGAAAAATAATTTTATGCCGTGTGGTGATGGACTAAGAGTACAAAGCACCACTCCTGCCCGTGGATATCGTAAAAGTCGACTAAGGAATATGATAACTCGAAATAAAACCCTATATCAACCTGTCTGACTAGCATGGTATAGTAAGGTCAATTTCCCTCCTATTGTGGAGGAGGCTCGAGCCCAGCAGTGGGACGTAAATGAGCTGAAATGATGATGATCATGATGAAGAGAAGGAAAACTCAACATTAAACCCTATACCACCTATAACACCTCTGATTAACGTAGTATAGTAGGTCAATTGCTCTTCCATTGTGGAAGAGCCCAGAGCCCAGACTTGCGTGAGCTGAGATGAGGACAAAAAATGTTCAAATTTAAGATGCACATAACTGCAATAGGACAAAGGTGCAGGTGCAATCTTGAGCCCTCTGCGTTGTAATCTATTTGAATTAAGATTATAAAACTTTCTTTCTCTACAGAAATAAGAGGGATAAATTCTGTACTAGATTACGTAGATAATGGTAATAGACTTCGTAAGTACCGACATCTCGCGCCCAGGGGCGGAGGTTCGATTCACAATTAGAACTAATTGCGTAGTTAACAAATGATTGTTTCGAGTTCTGTTCTGTGTAATGATTGTTCTGTTTGTTAATTGTTTGTGAAGTTTCCGAAAAGGAAGGATTTCTACCGAATTGTGGGGAGTTGTCCGTGGCAAACCCAGTAGAATACCTCCCTCCCTGACGCTCCGTCCGAGTCGCCCTCATGCACTCAGCCTCTCTGCGGGTGACGGACTATTCTCCGGTCTAGTCTCTCGCGGTCTCGGCTAGGATAATGTTAATGCTTCCGTCGCATTAAAGCGATATCAGAAAGTCATTATTTCTCATGATAGCGGCAAATCTATCAATGCGTACCACCGAGAAAATATCTGTGGCATAAATCGCCACGGCAGTCACAGTAGTTCCCTACATTTTTTATTTATTTATTAATTAAGGAAAACATACAGCTTTTACAAATACACGTAAGAAAATCAAATGCGCATAATAATAGCTAAAACAGTTTACACTTATGTATCATACAGTGTGAAGACAACAATCTGTAACTGTAACTAAATTATAGAGAAAGGAATTAAGAACGAAAACAGTAGACAAATTTTACATTATAAATGTGAATTAATCATCTTTTTCATTAATGAAACATATTGTGGACGTTCCTTGTGTAATCGATGCTGTAGGTTAGCAGACCAAAAAGGTTCTACCACAGCGTATGCTGTACCACAAGGTTTCTGATTTTTTTTTTTTTTTTTTTTTTTTAGGTAAAACCATTTATTTGAGCACGGGCTGCCACGACTAGCACTGCAAACAATACATCGATGTTTCACTAAAAATAATCGATATTTGCCAGCGATGTTCATTATTGCAAAACATCGGTTTATTTTATACGATGCTTTTACATCGATGTTTTACCTGCTATCTATTTAAAATGTTTGGTACTTTTAGGCAGAGTCTGTGTAACAGTTTATTTACCAGAGTCTTACTGATTTCTCTATGTAAGTTTTCGTCAAAACTGTTATTTTTTTTTTTTTTTTTTTAAATATGTTTCTAAATAACTTATTGCTTGTAATAACTTCACTAAACAAAAACAAAGCTGTTAAATGTAATTTTATTGCCTCTACATCTTTCCTGCTCTAAACATTTACCTATTCAATAGATAATATTGATATAGACAATAAATATAGCTTCCATTTTAAACGAAATTTAGGATTGTGTGCACTAATTACGGCCATAGATCATTTAAAAAAGTCGATGTTTCGATACATCGATTTTTAGGGCGATGTCTTTTGTGCATCGATATTTGTTTTGAATGTTCTTGGTGTCGATGTTTACATCCCTAGCCACGACACAACCGAGGATTGGGCGGCGGCTCTGGGCGAGGATTGGGCGGCGGCTCTGGGCCTCTGTTTGCTGAACAGAGGCTCGGTGCATACGTGCGTGCGACCTCAGGGCAGGTCGATAGTGGACCTTTCGTTCGCTAGCCCTGAGGTCGCTGCACGCGTGGGGAGCTGGTGCGTCGAGGAGGAGGTTGAGACCTTGTCGGACCACCGGTATATCCGGATGGAGGTCTCCCTGACAATCCCGGCGCCCGGCAGGGGTCACAGGGGGGTGGTAGGGCGTCCTGCGTTCCCGCGATGGGCTGTGGGTCGCCTAGACCGGGATCTGCTGGCGGAGGCAGCCATCGTTCATTCGTGGCTGTCCTCTGCCAACCAGTTGGACGGGGTGGACGCCGAGGCTGGCCGCATCCGCAGTGCGTTGACGCAGATCTGCGATGCGGCCATGCCCCGGGTACGGCGTCTGCCCCCAAGGAGGGCTGTCCACTGGTGGTCCCGGGAGCTGGCAGATCTCCGGGCCGCGTGTATTCGCGCCCGGAGGGCCTACACCCGCAGCCGGCGGCGCAATCGCAGCGCGGAACTGGAGGGCCAGCTTTACGAGGGCTACCGCAATGCGCGGTCGGCCTTCAGGCTGGCCGTCCGTTCCGCCAAGGACGCCAGTCGGCGGGAGATGCTGGAGAGTCTCGACCGTGACCCCTGGGGTCGCCCCTATGGTGCGGCGCTGAGTAAGCTCCGCGCACGGGGCCCGCCCCTCACCGAGACTCTCCAACCCAGCCTCCTTACCCGGGTCGTCGAGGACCTGTTCCCACGACGGGCGGAACACACGCCCCCGGTCATGGCGCCGCCAGACAATGACCGGGAGGGCGATGGTGGCAGTGTTCCGCTCATCACGGAACCGGAGATGAGGGCGTCGGTGGCGCGCATGCGCGGTAAATCTACCGCCTCCGGGCCCGACGGTATTCCAAACCGTGTGTTGGCCCTGGTCCTCGACCATCTGGGTCCCCGCCTCAGGGAGCTGTTCGACGCGTGTTTAGCGTCCGGGCGGTTCCCTGGGTGCTGGAAGGAGGGGAGGCTGGTTCTCCTGCCGAAGCCGGGACGGCCTCCGGAGTCGCCATCGGCCTACAGGCCTATCGTGCTGCTCGATGATATGGGCAAGCTACTGGAGAGGATAGTAGCTGCCCGCATCGAGCGGCACCTTGTCGGCACGGGGCCCGATCTGTCGGACGCCCAGTTTGGGTTTAGGAGAGGTCGTTCGACGATCGAGGCCCTGTTGCGCCTGAGGGCCGTGGCGACTGAGGCCGTCACCGGCGGGGGAGTGCTGTTGGTGGTGTCCCTAGACATCGCCAACGCATTCAATAGTCTGCCATTCAGCTGCGTCAGGGAGGCGCTCCGTTACCACGGAGTGCCAGCTTACCTGAGGCGGCTGGTGGCAGACTATTTAGAGGAGCGCAGCGTCCTCTACGCCAACCGAGTAGGGGACGTTGTGCGAACGCCCATGACGTGCGGTGTTCCACAGGGGTCGGTCCTCGGACCCACCCTGTGGAACATCGGCTACGACTGGGCGTTGCGGGGGAGCCTCCCACCCGGGCTGGGCGTGATTTGTTACGCCGACGACACGCTCGTCACAGCCCACGGTGGGACGCTACAAGAGGCGGTAAGCCTGGCGACCTCAGGCACCGAAGAGGTCGTCAGGCGGATCGAGGCGCTGGGGTTGAGGGTGGCCCTGGACAAGACGGAGGCCCTCTTGTTCCATGGGCCCCGTATGGACCCTCCCATCGGCGTCTCGATCACCGTCAATTCGGTTGGGATCAGCATCCAGGCCCATATGAAGTACTTGGGCCTGGTGCTCGACGGGCGATGGTGGTTTCGGGAGCATTTCCGCAGGCTCGTCCCGCGGCTCGTCGGCGTGGCGTCCGCCCTACAATGGCTGATGCCGAATGTGGGCGGACCGAGCGCGGCATGTCGACAGCTGTACGCGGGGGTCATCCGGTCGATGGCCCTGTACGGCGCACCGGTGTGGGCGGGATCCATGACCGCCCGACTTAGGGCCCTTCTGTGGCGTCCACAGAAGGTCATGGCGGTCAGGATCATCCGCGGGTACCGCACGGTGGCGACGGAGGCGGCGTGCCTATTGGCCGGGACTCCCCCGTGGGACCTGGAGGCGGAAATGCTCGCCGACTTGTATCGGCGGGTGTCGGGGGTGCGCGGGGGGGGGTGGTGTTGTTTCCTTGAAGGAGCTCACCGCCTGGCGCGTCGACGCCCGCCGGGACGTCATCGCCCGTTGGGCAGACCGGCTGGAGAGGCCTCGATACGGTGTTTGGACCGTGGAGGCCTTCCGGCCGGTGCTGATGCAGTGGTTAGAAAGGCGGCACGGGGTGCTCTCCTTCCGACTCGTGCAGGTCTTGACGGGGCATGGATGCTTCGGCAAGTACCTGTACAGGGTCGCTAGGAGGGAGAGAACTCCGTCCTGCCACCACTGCGATTGCGACGAGGACACGGCGCAGCACACGCTCGAGGTCTGTGCCGCTTGGGCAGAGCCGCGTCGTGAACTCGTCGCAATTATCGGTGCAGACCTGACGCTGCCGACCATCGCTAGGGAGATGCTCGGCAGCATCAGGAATTGGGACGCGGTCGCAGCCTTCTGCGAGGCAGTTATCTCGCAGAAGGAGGCGGCGGGTCGCGAGCGCGAGGAGCACAGCCTCGATGATGCGACCCGCCGTCGGCGACTGGGGCGGCGCAGGCGGGAGTACCTGCGTGCAATGCCGCCCTAGCCGAGGCCGCGGGTGACGTGACCGGGGATTAGTCCGTCACCCGCCGAGAGGCCGACCGCGTGAGGAAAGACCGACGTCCTCCCCGAGGGGGGGACGTCGGTCGATGGGAGGGTACCCCGGGTAGAGGGTATTTCGTCGGGCTGACCACTGATGACAAGTAACCCTGCTCCAGTGGTCGGCCCAGCGACGAGGTCGACGTGGTGTTCGGGTGGGTTGCGGGAGTTGCGGGCTTGAGCCCCTCTGTCGCCCCGGACGGAGTGGTGCGTAGGCGCGCCGACCGCAGCCCACACAAAAAGAAAAAAAAAAAAAAAAGCCACGACACAAAGTAAACATATTATAATAAATATCATGAATAACTGATATAATATTAATAAAAACATGTCGTGAACATAATAATATAATGATCAGGACTTGATGACAATGACAGACCAGGGGTTACTCTTCCATGATATGCCTGTCCGGCGATTGTGGTAGGATAATTCGGGGTATGCGTCCCCGGCTTCCCGAGCTACCACTGTACTAAACCCTATCTTCCGAGGTAGTGGTGTCCCTAATCCCTATTATCCCATCCTTTCTTAACTTCCTATCTATAACGCCCAGTCCTATCCCACTTCCTTTAATTCCTTCCTCCTCCGCCAATCTAAGGTCTGCCGTGCCGATAGATGCGTGGCTAGGGGCGAGCCTAGTCTTTAGCGTGCCGATTGCCCTGGGACCGGGTGACCCCAGAATATGGCTAACCTTATCCTAGTAAGCGGGGCTCTACTGGAATGGACAGAGTAATCCCCTTGCTTCTCGTGGGAACGCTATGAGTTTCGATAAAAATAAAAACTGTAGGAAGGGCGGCGATGTGGTTCGCGACACGTCACGTCTCGTTTCCATCGGGGGCGAAAAGTGGCCCACAGAGAGCCGCTTTGCTACGCTGAATGTAAGAGGAGGAATAAATGAGAAAATAGATGAAGTATGCCAGGTGATGGACGAAAGAGGGATTGATGTTATGTGTGTGAATGAAACAAAGCGGAAAGGATGTAATACCACGAGTCATGGACTCTATGTGGCGTACTGGTCCGGGGTACCTAACACCAGCCGAGGTAAACAAGGAGACGGTTTAATCCTTTCTGCGAGAATGGTTGAATGTATGTCTGAGTATGAATGTGTGAATCCCAGGCTCTTATGGTTGAGGCTGAAAATTGGTCTCACCCGCCTCTTTGTCCTAGATGTCTATGCACCGACAGACTTGGGCTCGGGGGGCTCCACGGAAGCCAAGCAGCAAAACGTGGAGTTTTGGGATAGTATGAGAGATATTCTGATGAAATGTAGGGATAATGAAAGGATTATTATGTTAGGAGATTTTAATGGATGGGTAGGCCTAAAGCGTGATGGATATGAAAAGGTTCTCGGTAAGTTTGGCGACGATAGAGTGAATGAAAATGGAAAATGTTTGCTGGAGGTTTGTTTGGGATGGAATCCTTTTGTGACAAATACCATGTTTGCTCACAAGAGGATCCACACTTTTACGAGAGAAGAATGTGGGGCAAAAAGTATGATTGACTTTGTAATTGTTGACGAAAGATTGAGGAAGAATGTCTTAGATACCCGAGCGTACCGCGGAGTCGGTGTTGACATAGACCACTTCCTGGTGATATCCCGAATAAGTGGTCTCTTTAAACGCTGGCGACATCGGGTAAAGAATTTTGCGAATGATTTAGAAAGGATAAAAGTGGAAAGTTTACAAGATACGATTGTAAAGGAAGTCTTTTGCGAAAGGTTGAATGAGAGACTTAAAGATGTAGACAAGTTCAGTGAGATAGAGGAAGTGTGGAAGACTTTTAAGGAAGGAGTTGTGAATGTTGCTGTTGAGGTATGTGGTGTTTCGAAAAGGAAAAAGGGAAGGAAGCAGTATAAGGTCTGTATGGATAAAGACGTACAAGTGGTTATAGGTAAGGAAAAGAAAGCATGGATGGACTGGTTAGCAACAAAAGCTAACTTAAGAATGCAAAAGGCGACAAATGAGGATGTAGACGAAGTAAAAGAGAAGTATAAATGTTTGAAAGAGATGGTAAAGAAAGCAGTAAATAAAAAGAAAGATGAGCGAAAAGATGAGCTTGACAGGAAGCTTGCTGAGGATTTCCGGTCTAACATAAAGCTATTCTGGAAATCCATAAGGATTGCTCGAGGGAGTTTTACAAACTCGGAGCTTACTAAAATCAGAAGTCAGAATGGAAGTTTTATGAAAGGACCAGATTGCGTGTTGAAAAGGTGGAAGGAATATTTTGAAAGTTTATTTGATAAGGACGAGGAACTGATTCAGATGCTAGAACAGGAGCAGAGTGATTATGACTGTGATTGCGAGATAGGTACAGATGAGATCATGACTGCAATGAAGTATATGAAGTTAGGTAAAGCTGCGGGATATGATAGGGTGTCGGTCGAAATGCTGAGGGCTGGCGACGGGATAGTGGTGAGTCAGTTGCACCACCTTTTCAACTTGTGTTGGAGAAAGGGTCGAGTACCAGAAGACTGGTGCAAGGCTGTAATCGTGCCCTTATACAAGGGAAAAGGGTCGCAACAAGACTGCGCCAATTACCGCGGCATAAGCCTTCTCAGCGTCGTCGGCAAACTGTATGCTAAGGTACTGATAGGGAGAGTTATAAAAGAGACGGATGAAAGAGTCTGGGATGTGCAAGCAGGATTCAGAAAGGGAATGGGATGCACGGACCAGGTCTTTTCCTTACGTTGCATAGCCGAAAAATTCTTGGCTAAAAACCAGAAGGTCTATTGCGCTTTCGTGGATTTAGAAAAGGCCTATGACAGAGTGGTTAGGAATGAATTGTGGTCAGCATTGTCTTTGCATGGGGTGAACGACAAACTGATACGGGCACTGCAGTCTCTCTATGAGAACTCCAGTGCCTGTGTCAGAATAGAGGGAGCATACACTGAATGGTTTAGCATCCAAAAGGGTGTTAGACAAGGATGTGTAGCGTCACCATGGCTGTTCAACCTATTCATGGACAACTGCTTGACTGATTTAAAAGAGAGTGAATATGGACTGAGAATGAATGGATTACTTATCAAATGTCTTCTCTACGCTGACGATCAAGTTCTACTTGCTTCGTCGGTGAATGAGTTGCAAGAGATGGTAACAGCAGTACATGAGGCTTTTGAAAGAAAAGGAATGAAAATTAATGTAAAGAAGACGAAAGTTATGGTATTTGAAAGGGAAGAAGCTATGACGGAATGCAAGATACGTATAGAAGAGGAAATATTAGAACAAGTGCAAGAGTTTGTATATCTGGGATCTACATTTGCGAGAGATGGTAAATGTGAAAGTGATATTGAAAGAAGAGTGTGTAAGGGAAATATGGTGAATGGTGCTTTGCGCACCTTTATGGGCAGCCAAAGCCTGTCTAAGAAGGCTCGCTTGGCTGTGCATAGGGGAGTGCTTGTACCAACTCTAATGTATGGAAGTGAGAGCTGGGTATGGCAGAAGAAGCACGAAAGTAGAATAAATGCTGTGGAAATGAGAGCGCTGAGGAGCATGATTGGTGTGAAATTGAGTGATAGAATTAAAAACAGAGTAATTAGGGAACGTTGTGAAATGAATGTAGATGTAGTGACAAGGATTGAGAAAGGTATGTTAAGTTGGTTCGGCCATGTAGAGAGAATGAATGAAAGGAGACTAACAAGGAGAATTTATAAGGCGAATGTGAACGGAAGTGTTGGAAGGGGAAGACCGAGGCGGACGTTCCACAATCAAATCGGGGACGTTCTTAAGAAAGGCCAGGTTAGGAGTACCCTGAACCGAAGAACATGTATGAGGAGATTAATGAATGTGGATGAGGCGAAAGTGGTATGTCAAGATCGTAGCAAGTGGAAGGAAGTGGTCTCTGCCTACCCCTATGGGAAAGAGGCGTGATTATATGTATGTATGTATGTATCAGGACTATATAAGTAATTAAAAACAACACCATCCACTGCAGGACGTAGGCCGCCCACATATTCCGCCACTAAGTGCGGAACGTGCCGCTTGTATACAACGATTCCCAACATCTTTCACCCGATCGTCGCTCCACCTGCATAAACAACATGCATACATAAACAAACAAACAAAAATAGTGTGAGAGTTGTATAAAGTTTTGCTGCCAAGTGTTCGAAACGTCGGGCAAACAAAGAACAAATACAATCGCGATAAGGTCCGTAAAATCCCTCCAAAGGCGTGCTGTTCGAATCGTCGGGGATCCCAATCTCACGGACGGATTGGAGTCGCTGGAGCAGCGGAGAGACTTTGGGTCACTCTGTGTACTCTACCGACTCTTTCACGGGGAGTGCTCCGAGGAACTGTTTGACTTGGTACCACCGTCACCATTCTACCAACGTACCACTCGACACCGCAGCAAGGTTCATCCATTTCACCTGGCAACGTTATGGTCTTCAACTGTACGTTTCCAGCGATCATTTCTCCCACGTACGTGCAGGCTCTGGAATGAACTACCTGCTGCTGTTTCCCGAGCGCTATGACATGTCCTTCTTTAAACGAGGTTTGAGAAGAGCATTTACTTCACGGTAGGCAACGGCCTGGCTGTGCCCCTGATACTGCAAAGGTCCATGTGCGGCAGGATCACTTACCATCAGGTGTGCTGCCTGATCGTTTGTCACCATCGGCAATAAAAAAGAAATAGTTTTATATACAATGTGTAATACTAGCGTTAACATTAGAAAGTATTAAACAAAATTATTTTTAGTATTACCCTCATCTCACGGACAAACAGGTTTGCCTATAATTGATGACGATTATGTACAAAAATTTTTGTGTTTCGCTATTATTAATGTATTATGAAACAATGCTTTGTTTTCTTAATAAATAATTGTTAAGTACTATTTCACACGAAACGATTACATTTGGAACTGCGATGTGCTAAATTTGTACCGTTTCTCGTCGAACTTATTATTGTCTTTTTGCGCTAACGGTTGACCTCTAAAATAGGTGCTAGCGGATTGTGTAAAAATAATCCAGCATGGGTGTAAACACGTCTTCTTATCCCCATCATTATCCTGTTCAGCCCATTTACTTGGGGTCGACGCAATATGTACTCTTCTTCCAGCGTATATTATAGCGAAAGTTTTAACATAGTTTTATAACCGTTAACCCTTTTTCGGAATGAAATTATTGGTCGAACTTCATCATTGTCGCCTTTTGCGACATCCACGAGCGCAATAGATTTGTATAATAGATTTGTATAAAATCATACACAATAGATTTGCATAAAAATTATGGGTCACAATTTAATAACTGATTCTGTAGCAGGTAAATATAAATATCTGTAATATTTTTATTTTTTGGGGGTGGTCACTGTCGGCGCACTCCTCGCCCGACTCCGTCCGGGGCGACAGAGGGGCGTAAGCACGCACACCCGTAACCCACCCGTATAGCACGTCGCCTTCGTCGTTGGGCCGACCACCGGTGCAGATTTCCTTGACTTCAGTGGTCGGCCCGACTAAATCTCTGTAATAACGTTGGCTTGTTGAACATGATGCGCCTTTAGACCTCCCGTCAGTATGAACACTGAAAAGTGTTGGAAACGTCGGGCCATCAATTTCAAACCTATAATAAACGTAAAACATATGGCGATATGAATAGTTTATCCACTGTACCTATTGCTCCAATGTCTTATCACTTGCAATCTGCATGAATCTATTTGACTAGCTGTGAAGTTACAGAAATGCGCCTCAACAATGAAGGCCGCCTATTTTCAAATCAAAACGCACCTTCATGTTAAATAATAGAGTTCATTTTTTTCACACACACTTGTTTCTCTATATATGGTTCAGTGACCGCGTTTTGAGGATTCAAGGATAAGATTAATTAAGATACTTTATCATCATCGCAGTCCGTAACACTTTGTTAAATAACTTCCTTCATAAAAAGGTTAAATGCTCTACGCATATTAACTAGGATATGTTTTTTTAAAGTAACACCTTGAAGTAAGGAAATAATATTCTGCAGGGCACTTTACCATCAGGCAAACAGTGGACATAAATCACACCCATACTGACAACAGTATTATTCGGATCGCACAGAATATTGTGCGAGTATGTTCCGTCTGGTCACGAAGTAAGAATAAAATTCTCCACAACACTTACCTGTGGATGTCGTAAAAGACGATTAAGGGATTAAATATGCATATAACATCTATGCAAGAAAAGGAAAACTCGATATAAAACTCTATATGTCTGTCTATGTGTCATGTCTGACCAGCGTGGTATAGTTGATCAATATCCTTCCTATTGTAGAGGAAGTTTGAGCCCAGCAATGCCAATCTGTGAGCAATGCATGTGAGCTGCAAGCAATGTCATGTGAGCTATGATAATATTACAGACAAAAGTATTTTTATTACAGTCTAATGTATATGTATAACTTTCCTTGTGGTGACGGAGTAAGAATACAATTCATCATGCCCTTTCTTGCCTGTGGGTGTCATAAACTACGATTAAGGGATATAATAGGCATATAATATTTATGCAAGAGAAGAAAAACTCGAAGCAAAATCCTATATCAACACGTCTGACCAGCGTGATATAGTAGGTCAATTTGCCAAGTAGTGGATGAGGTCAGAGCCTAACAGTGGGACGTGTATGGGCTGAAATGATGAAATGAATGTATATGACTACTTGTATTTTTTTAATATGAATAGTGACTTTCGATTACATAGAGCGATAACATTTATCTACGTATTGAAAACTCGATTATTAGATACAGTGTGAATTGATTCATAATTTGGATAAAGCTCTTGTAGCAGTCGTGGCCGAGCGGTTAAGGCGTCTGACTAGAAATCAGATTCCCTCTGGGAGCGTAGGTTCGAATCCTACCGACTGCGGACCTTTTTGTCGATTCTCATATTACTTTTCTTTTTGTTACAGTTTACGAAGAGGAGCGGGCCCGAATGTTCAAGACGACAATGGTTATACACCACTTCATCACGCATGTTTAAATGGCCATAAGTAAATATCATTATTTATATTTATTTTTTATATATTTTTATACAAAATGCCACAACGAATTCAGATTTTCTTTGCTAGTTTGTAGTGGCACTTTTTTTTTCAAAATTATTATAAATCAACAACAACCAAAATATTATTGACTAAACGTCGGTTTATAACAGCTGGTTTTTTGTACTAAGACATGAAACCTACATTAAGATACATTTAAGCGTTACGCAAAAAGTAAACACTATGTCGTTTTTTTCCACTCTTAGCGTAAACGCCAGAATTTTTTCAATTATTTTAAAAATAGAAATAGTTTTTTTTTCAATCTTTGCGTAAACATCAGAAATTTTTAGATTATTTAAAATTAGAAATGAACTTTGATCAATCTTCTCGTAAACATTATAAATTTTGAAATTATTTAAAATTTTAAATGTAATGATTAGATTGAAATAATTTATTATGAGAGTTAAATCTCTGAGAGAACGCATGAGAAAAACAAATTGTAATAAATAGGTTAGTGAAAATCAGTCACTAGGCACTTCGAACACGTCCCAATTCATGATTATAGAAAGACTGTCCTCCTGTCCCAAAAAGAAGATGGAAGTACAAACCCTATAAAAGCTGTAAGAATTGTTTCTCGCAAACATCTGAAATACTTATATTGTCTTCACAGTCATATACGTCCTACTGCTAGGCTCCAGCCACCTCCACAATGGAAAGTTAAGGTATTCCTTCGAGTCGAGGGTTCGGGTATTCCTTCTCTTGCGTAGATGTTGTCTATTTATCATATCCCTTAGTCGTCTTTTACGATACTCATGGGCAGGAAAGGGGGGTGGTGAATTATATTCTTACTCCGTTACCACACAGAAAGTCTTATATTGTACAATTTGTTAGTATAAAATATATATCGACAGCTCTCTTCGTTCTTGCTTGCCGCGTTACTATTGGCTCTGGCGAGGCCATGTGACTTACAATAGTCATGAGCTTTCTACTCGGAATTTCGGAGTAAGAGATATAAAAGTTTCTAAATTGATGCTAAAGGAGAGGTATGTGACAAGTTTTCAGCTTGCCTCAAATACCTACCCAAAAATTGGTGCCAGCTCTCCTGCTAATAGTTCTGTTTAACTTTACTATCGATAATATAATTTGTCGCCTTCAATAACCATACGCAGGAATAAGCATTCGCTTAATAATCGATTTTTAAAATGAGAACATTCAAAATGGATCGTTGGAACGCCAAGAAATTGAGCCTGTCATTAGTTTCTTATTTTGTTCTTCATATATGTATATATATGAAGAACAAAATAAGGCCGTGTGGCGACGGTTTGAGAATACATGTGTCGCCACCCCTTACTTGCCCGTGGGAGTCGTAAAAATCGGCTGAGGGTTCACCAGGAGAGTGGGCAGCAGCTCTCTCCTGGGAAACGTAAAACATCCATACTGCGATCGCCAACCCGCCTGCCAAGCGTGGCGATTACGGCAATATCCCCTTTTTAAAAATGGCGTACAACAAAAAAATGGCCCCCAGTCACGGCGGCTCCGGTACCCTACGGGCTCATTTTGGTGGCGGGCCCAGTAGTGGTGGAGCGGGGGGTGCGAGGAATCTCCGGCAGCGATCCGGCTACCAACAAAAACGACCCTTGGCCCTGGTAACACACAACATTCGGACACTCAGGACTGACGAGAGGGTCATCGAGCTGGAAGAGGAATTGAGCAAAATCCGCTGGGACATTGTAGGATTATCAGAAGTGCGAAGAGAGGGCGAGGGCACGATAATCCTCCAGTCTGGAAACTTGCTCTTCTACCGGGAGGGCGATCACCCGTCCCAAGGTGGTATAGGGTTTATCGTTCGTAAGTCTCTCATAGACAACGTGGAGAGGATCGAGAGTGTGTCGACAAGGGTAGCGTACCTTATACTCAGAATTACCAAGAGGTATTCGCTGAAGGTTATACAGGTATACGCACCGACCTCGACATACTCCGACGACGAGGTGGAGGCATTTTACGAGGACATCTCGAAAGCCATACACGCGTCCAAAACCCACTTCACGGTGGTTATGGGAGACTTTAACGCGAAACTAGGCAAAGGGAGTGATGATGAGTTGAGAGTGGGGAAACATGGATATGGACGGAGAAACCAGAGGGGCCAGAAACTGGTTGATTTTCTGGAGAAGGAAAGCCTCTTTATGATGAATTCCTTCTTCAGGAAGCAGCCACAAATGAAATGGACCTGGATTAGCCCCGATGGTTCAACAAAAAACGAGATAGACTTCATCTTGTCAGACAAACGACAGATATTCAATGATGTCTCAGTGATCAGCAGAATTAAAACTGGGAGCGATCACCGGATGGTACGAGGCACATTGAATATCCATACAAAAGTCGAGCGGTCACGCTTGATGAAGTCTACACTCCGACCTACATCTGTCCAATACCAGAACCTCGAAAACTTTCAACTCGAACTACATAATCGCTTCCAATGTCTGGACGAGTGCGAATCTCCGAACGATATGAACAACAGGTTCGTGGAAACTGTCCACGCGGTTGGGTCGAAATTTTTCAAGGCTCACCGCGTTAATAGACCTAAAAAACTTTCTGACCAGACTCTCGAGCTCATGGAGAGGAGAAAAGAGATGACGGTGCAGTCTGCAGCCGATTGGTCCAAACATAGGCAGCTAAATAGACAGATCTCCAGGTCTGTGCGTCGCGATATTCGCCGATTTAATACGTTCCGTATTAAAGAAGCGATAGAGCGGAATCGTGGCTCGAAAGTGTTCGCACAAGATCTGTCTACTGGGAAAAGCCAAATGACTAAGCTGAAGACCGATGACGGCACTGTCATTTCATCCCAAAGTGAGATCTTGGGAGAGGTCGAAAGGTTCTATGGACAGTTATACAAATCATCCCGAAATCCTGTTGTTGGCTTGGTCCAAGATCCCAGATCCAAGCTAACTCGGCACTATACCGAAGAAATCCCGGACATCAGCTTGTACGAGATCAGAATGGCTCTCAAACAACTACGTAACGGTAAGGCACCGGGAGATGACGGAATTACGGCAGAGCTTTTGAAGGCGGGCGGCAAGCCGGTATTAATAGCCCTTCAGAAGCTATTTAATTCCGTTATCCTCGGGGGCGACGTTCCAGAGTCGTGGACCAGGAGTGTGGTGGTGCTGTTCTTCAAGAAGGGTGACAAAGCTCTTTTAAAGAACTACAGACCCATCTCACTCCTGAGCCATGTTTATAAGTTGTTTTCGAGGGTCATTACCAATCGACTCACGCGCAAGCTCGATGACTTCCAGCCGCCCGAACAAGCCGGCTTCCGAAAAGGCTATAGCACCATAGACCATATCCTCACGCTTCGGCAGATTATACAAAAGACCGAGGAGTATAATCGGCCCCTGTGCTTAGCGTTTGTGGACTATGAGAAAGCCTTTGATTCAGTCGAAACTTGGGCGGTGCTGCAGTCCCTTCAGCGGTGCCAAATCGACCATCGCTATATCGAAGTGCTGAAGTGTTTGTATAGGAACGCCACAATGTCAGTCCGTATCCGGGATAAGAGTACGAAACCGATCCAGTTGCAGAAAGGCGTGAGACAGGGAGATGTCATCTCTCCGAAACTGTTCACCACTGCACTGGAAGATGTCTTCAAGCTCTTAGACTGGACTGGACTCGGCATCAACATTAACGGCGAATACATCACTCACCTTCGATTCGCAGACGATATCGTCGTTATGGCAGAATCCATGGAGGACCTTGGCACTATGCTCAATGATCTCAGCAGGGTATCCCAACTAGTGGGTCTACGAATGAACATGGACAAGACGAAAGTCATGTCAAATACCCATGTCATTCCTGTACCGGTCCTAGTTGGCAATGCGATTCTCGAAGTTGTCAATCACTATGTTTACCTAGGACAAACAGTCCAGTTAGGTAGATCCAATTTCGAGAAAGAGATCAGCCGACGAATCCAACTCGGTTGGGCAGCGTTCGGGAAACTTAAGAGGATCTTCTCGTCCAACATACCTCAGTGTCTGAAAACACAGGTCTACGACCAGTGTGTGTTACCAGTGATGACTTACGGCACGGAAACGTGGTCCCTAAATGTAGGCCTCATATCAAGGCTCAAAGTCGCTCAGCGTGCTATGGAACGGGCTATGCTCGGGATTTCTCTGCGAGATAGAATCCGGAATACAGAAATCCGCAGAAGAACGGGTGTAACCGACATAGCACGAAGAATTAGCACGCTGAAGTGGCAATGGGCAGGCCACATCGCTCGACGAACCGACAACCGCTGGGGAAGAAAGGTTCTCGAGTGGCGACCACGCATCGGACGACGCAGTGTAGGACGCCCCCCCACTAGGTGGACCGACGACCTAGTGAAAGTTGCTGGGCGTCGTTGGATGCAGGCGGCACAGGACCGCACATTGTGGCGCAATATGAGGGAGGCCTACGTCCAGCAGTGGACGGCAATAGGCTGAAATGATGATGATGATGATGATGATATGTATATATATGTATATGTATGTATATGTATGTATATGTATGTATATGTATGTATATGTATGTATATGTATGTATATGTATGTATATGTATATATATGTATATATATGAATGCGAAAGTAAGTTTGTTTGTTTGGTATGTTTTCACAATTAAACTACCGAACCGATTTCAAAAATTCTTTCACCAATGGAAAGCGATAATATCAGGGAGTAATATGGGCTATATTTTATCCCGGTATTCCCACAGGAACGGATAGTACGTGGGTATCGTAAAAAGCAACCAAGGGAAATTATATGGAGATACCATACTACCTTTAATATGTAATACCTTTGCAAGAGAAGGCAAACTATACCAACGCGTCTTACCAGCGTGGCCATCAGGTGTGTCTCTGATTAGCAATTTGGCTGAAGCCCAACAGTGGGGTACTTATGTAGGGTGCAATAAGGATGATTCGGTAATGTGATCAAACTTACAAAATATCGTAAGCTGGTGATTGGCGCTTTGCAGTCTGGTTAGCGTTCGCTATTCGCAGTAGGTGTTATTAGTTTCTTAGGAGAACGGTGTTCCTTTTTAGTAATAGTTTTTCAGCAGCACTGCTGTTAGTTGTTGACTAGCTCGTTCAGGATAGTACCAGACTCCCGCAAAAAAATCCACTTTTTAACAATAGCTATTGTTCTATAAGCGAGAGAACCGCATCCACAAATTCCACTTAACGGTGGGCTAGTTGTGCCCCTGAGTTTCCAGAGATCCGTTAGCGGCAGTCACTACTTACTATCTGTAGCTACTTGCTGTCACCAAAGACAATAAAAAAAAAATAAACTGAATTCTTTGAAAGTAGGGGATGGTCATTTATTATTCTTAACCTATACCAATCATAATTTTGGTTTCAGTGCAAGTGCGTTCCATTATTGGGCTTAAGCTTCCTCCAAAATAGGAATGAAACTACTACGGTAAACTAACTGTTGTACCTACTACGCTGGTCAGACTTGTTGCTGAAAAGTTTTATATAAAGTTTTCCTTCCCTTTCATAAATGTTACACTAGTTTTACATCCCCTAGTCGTCGTTTACTTGACCTACACGCAAAATATGATGGTGAATTGTAGTTCTACGTCACCAGACAGAGAATTGTAATTATCTAAATCAATGTATAACAAAATTCTCCATGTAGTGACGTAGTATGAATACAAATCCTCACTCTCTATCTTGCGCCTCGATGTCGTAAAAGACGACTAAGGAATATAATACACATATAACAACTATACAAGAGAGGGAAAACTCGAAATAAAACCCTATACCAACCTGTCTGACTAGCATAGTATGGTAAGGTCAATTTCCTTACTATTGTGGAGAAGGCTCGAGCCCAATAGCGGTACATATACGGGCTGAAATGATGAAATCAATCTATAACAAAAAGTTGTATCATTTTCCCTAAATTTAGTGAAGTCTGAAGGATATGAATTTTTTTTGACCCTAACATGTACTTTTTATTTTCCTTAACTACAATGGTATTGGTATGTGGACGTCAGAGTGCGACCGCAGAAATATCAATAGTTATGTGTAATTGCTCATCGTAGGTACTGACTCAGTATGTTTTAATGCTTTCTATAACTATATATATACTTAATGTTGTACGGTTATATTTTAAACTGTGTGGTCATTTCATATAGAAAATTAATTAATCCATGGACTTTAACCAATGTATTGACGAGTTAACAATACACTAAGGAAATAATAATCCTTTTATAAGAGGGGCACTTTTATCATCATCATCTCAGCCCATATACAGCCATATACATTGCTGTGTGGTAGCGGCTTCGAATACTACCAACCCTTGCTTTGCTCGTGGGTGTCGTAAAAGACGACTAAGAGCGCTAGATTGACCCGGACCAACTCCATCTGGTACCATTTGGGTCAATGATTACATTCCCAAGGAGGGTTGACGTCAGGCAGGCGGCCGGTCATAAAAGTCATTGCCGAAACTTTTTGCAATATGTCAAAACAGATGACATATTGCGTCGACCCCAAGTAATTGGGATAAGAGCAAGATGATGATGATGATGATGATGATCTCAGCCCATATACGTCCCACTGTTGGGCTCGAACCTCCTCCACAATAGAAGGGAATTTGACCTTACTATACCATGCTTGGCAGATAGGTTGGCATAGTGTTTTAGTTCGAGTATTCCTTCTCTTGCAAATTCAAATCATTTATCATGCATAGACCCCGAGAGGACACTTACATACTGTCAATTTTATACAAAATAAAATTAAATTATCCAAAAAAAATAAACTACCACCGGATCGGAATACGACCGCTACTGAGAAGATCTGCCAAGAAACTCAGCGGGCTTGTCTATTATTTTTAATTATTTTTTATCTTCTTACTAGATATACAATTGTGTACATGTTTTGTAAGAACTAGCTCCAGTGTGATGCCCTTCAAACTGCAAGATACTTAATATAATTCAAACGATTATGGCTGGACCAGATCCCACAAGCGGCACCCGATCACGAGTTAACTACTAGAGCAGCCATCACTCCCCTCAACCACTGTAGTTCCGTGGTGGGCCCAACGACGAAGGCGAAGTGCTATATGGATGGGTTACGGGGCCGCGCGCCGTCCCTCTGTCACTCTGGACGCAGCCGGGCTTCGGGTGCGCTGACCGTAACCCACTCCAAAAAAAAAAATCCTACTAATATTATAAACGCGAAAGTTTGTGAGTATGTGAGGATGTTTGTTGCTCTTTCACGCAATAACTATTGGATGAATTTTGATGAAATTTCACAATAGTACAGCTTACATATCAGAATAACACAGGCAACATTTATCCCGATATTCCCACGGGAAGCGGAACTATGTGGGTAAAACCGCAGGGCGCTGCTAGTATGAAATAAAACTATTTTTATGGTTTTTACCGCGTTTTTATTTAATTTTCGATGTTTTGAACATTTTTCAGCGTTTATGGTCACGGGACATTAAATATTTTTTTTTTCGTAGGGATATAGTTCGTATGCTCCTGTCGATAGAGGCGTCACCATGCGTCGTCGACAAAAAGGGAGCAACACCACTACACTTGGCCGCCTTCAAGGGGGACGGAGAAGTAGTCGAAATGCTCCTCAACCATAACAGTCCTCCTGTCAACGTCGATCAATTGGTAAGTTAAATTTAAGATTTTTTTTTTAAATTACCTAGTTACAAATTTACTTTTTCAGTTTTCCTTTTATATGAGATCTTAAGGGACCCTGACAGACTCCAAATATACAACTAGGGAACATAAATTTCACTTATAACTTGGTATGTTCGAGCACATTCATCCTAAATACCTCCACAAACTAGACGCCATGTTTCAAAGTAACTATGCGCTTTGCTTCAATCTACAAGGAACATGTGACGTAATAGAAATTCCTGTAAGCACCGAGCCGCAGTATAATTCGGACGTCGGTATTAAGTGACTTTTCTTGTTTACGGTTAGAATTCGTAGCAGTTTACAATATTGCACCATTTTAAAGTTCTGACCTCATAACCTGCAATATTCCCTCCTCATCCCTGTAGGACCCACCACTGGTACCGATTCCTTAACGTTCATTCCAAGCGATACGAAAGGTAACTACCCTTTCGGGTGTAAACGATCCCATACGTGATTTATATAACTTTTAAGGACAAGAAGGCTACTTTGTGGTAGCGGCTACGTATATTACCAATTTATACATTACTCGTGGGTGTCGTAAAAGACTACTAAGAGCTTTACATAGACCTGGTTCAACTCAATGTGATGCAGTATGTTCAACAATGCATTCCCAAGGAGAGTTAACGTCAGGCAAGTGGCCGGTCATAAAACTATTGCAATATGTTCTATGAAAGTAGAGTACCTATTAATTGTGTCGCCCACAAGTAATTGGGATAAGAATATTTATTGCAAAAAAAAAACCGACTACAATGTAGATAAATTTTTAGAAATTTGTTGATTTTTCAAAAACCGCTGGTCCGATTTCGATAAAAAATTTATGGGACCATTTGGGAAGTATATCCTTTCCAACAAAAAAAGAATCGTCAAAATCGGTTCATAAACGACGAAGTTATCCGAGAACAAACATAAAAAAGCATATATACGGTCGAATTGAGAACCTGAGAACTGAGATTCCTTCTCCTTTTTTGAAATCGGTAAAAAAGGGACGTACTAGTACTATGATGATATGATTAATATTCTTTCAATATTTTTTTGACCCTCGGTGGACCACCATCAGTATACGTCAAGAATACACTCCTACTTCTTTGCTAGTTAACGTTGTAATTGAACAAATATGATTATAAATTATTAAAAAAAAATATTTATTTCATCATCTCAGCTTATATAAGTCCCACTACTAGGGGTCGAGTCTTCTCCACAATAGGAGGGTAATTGACCCATTATACCATACTGGTCAGACATGTTAGAAATATAAAGAATAAGGTTTTGTTTCGAGTTTTTCTTCTCTTTCATAGATCTTGTATATATATGTATATTACATCTCTTAATCATGGTGGGGATGTATTGTATTCTTACTCCGTCACCACATGGAAAAGAAAAATATTTATTGTAAAATTTCGGGACATACATACAATTGAAGTAAAAGCCTTCAAAAAAATTGGCTTGTCTATTTGCTTTTATAAATACAGCGTTTGCTATAAGCTATAATTGAAATAGTTTTAAATCTACTAGCTAATCAGCTAGTGGGAGTCGTAAAACCTCTGCCTGACTACTGTAGTAGATAAATTTCCCTTCCATTGTGAAAGACTAGATCGAGCGCAGCAGTGACAAACGTATCAGCTGAGATGAGGTGATATTAAACATGTAGGCATACCAACAATGTACGTCGATAGGCTGAATGGAAGGCAATTTGCAATTGTGCCTAATACACGGCAATAGACAATAGGCCCTTTGGACAAACGCCTACATGTTGCATAATTATCTTAAGGGCTTAGCCTAGGATCTCGATAGGCAGTCTGGACATGCACAGAACCGGTCCGAAATATTCGCAAGGGCGTCGACATTTTGTAACACAGGAAATAGTTGCCTTTAGAATTGTTAAATAGTGACGATATTGGTGTTTTGTTTGGTACATATTTTATCTTTGTTGATATAGGCATTTTGTGGATTATTTCCAATTATTTTAAAGTAAGTCGTTGTCTGTATGTCTTAGCGCCGACTTGTGTTTTTCTTTATCTTTTTAGTATGGTAGATAGGGCATATTTTTTGACATTTTCAAGATCAATTCATATTTGCAAGATAACACACTACGATTGTCCTCTTTTCTTCGATGTAAAGCCCTATTCCAAGATGTCTGATCAGCATGCAAAATTAAGTAAAAGTAAATTCCACTCCTATTGTGGCGTAGGTCTGAACCCAACGGTTGGAATATAATCTGATTTTGAGACTAATTTCTAGTTTTGAGAGCTTACAATCAAAACATTTTTCAAGTAATGTATGTTGCGCTCAATCCTAATAAATAATGAAAAAAAAAAATTCCAAAATTTGATCACATAAAACAAAAAACGGCTCGATGGATTATATTGAAACCTTGTGGGGTTTTGTGGGCATATTAAACTATAAAAAGCACACGTTACCGGTTTTCTTGACAGATCCGACTTGGAGCCCGATTATCCCAAAACCCACCAAAAGCCCTTTTTTCCTTAATTTTTCAAATTAATGTAAAGAATATAAAAAAAAAAAATCATAATACCGTACATGATTTTTGTGGGTAATTATTATTTAAGATTTCAAAACTCTCCTTATTTTTTTTATGCAATCAGCGGTTGCTGCGATATTGATGGTTAAAGAAAGAAAGATCCTTTTCCATTTAAAAGTCGATATGTCAGCGAGAAGAGGTCGTATCGCACTTTAAAAAAAAGCAAATTGAAACTGAATAAAGAAGTTATCCGTAGCCCATTGATATAGTGGTTAAGTTTGAAAAAAAATCCAAGTTTGTAGGCCAAAAAAAAAAAGAACCAAAAAAATCGTAAAATTTTTTTTTTCAGTATTCATTAGGATTGAGCGCAACACATTACTTGAACATTTTTTTGATTGTAAGCTCTCAAAACTAGGAACTTTGAGCTACCCAGCCCTTTTTTTTAAATTGCAGTACGACCATTTTTAAGGGAAATACAGTCACTTGAAAAAGCCCCTTGAAAGATCCCTTAATTTTCCACTAGTTTATATACGCTGTGCTGTAAAATGATAATAAAAAATTAAAGGAAATAATTCTTGTATTGCGGGGGACACAAATTAAACCCAGAACAGCAATTTGTAGTTCACACAAAATGTCCTGCATGGGAACCAAATACACAATCTATAATTCGCTATCTTAAACAGTACGTCTTCTGAGCAGCATTTAATACGATGTAATATAGGTTATAATAGGCACGTTTTTTCAATAACACCAAATTTGGTTGAATAACATATCATCGTTATTATCATCATCAGTACATATAGATCCCTTTGCCGACGTCGAGTTTCCTCCACAATAGAAGGGAAGTTAATCCACCATACTGGTCAGACGTATTGGCATAGCGTTTCCTTTCGTGTTTTCCATGTCTTGTATAGATGTTATAGGTATGAATATTATATGCCTTAATCGCCGTTTGCGACACCCACGGGCAAGATAGATACTAGTGAATTGTATTCAAGCTCCATCACCAAATAGAATAACATATCCATCAGTCAATCATTGACATTATGTGTCATAGTTTTAAGTGTTACATAAGATTTAGATGCCATTTTTGAAAACAAGCAGTATTAATTCAAATTCAAATTCTTTATTATGTATAAACCCCGCGGGGGCACTTACATATAGTCATTTTTTACATTTTACCTTAAATTACTACCGGATCGGAACGCGACCACACTGCGAAGATCCGGCAAGAAACTCAGTGGGATTGTCTTCTTTTTTATTCTTTTACTATTTTTTTTAATAAAATAATATACAACAACACGTCTATTAATAGTTCCAGTGTGATGCCTTTCGAACCATTATACAATACAGTTATTAAATATAACGAAAAAGTACCATGGTTGGACCAGATCCCGCAAGCGGCACCCGATCACGAGTTAACCACTTGAGCAGCCATCACTCCCCTCAACCACAATGTCTATAATCTATTTCATAATCTATTACAATACGATTCGAAATTATCTACCTGGTATGCTATATTTGCGTAATTGTAATATTCCAATTATCGTTCCCTTCTGTAAATTTATGACTTATCCTCACAGATATGGCTTTTTATAATTAAAAATAAAACTAACTTTCCATATTAATAGCCGCTCCTATTCCTAATACGTTTCACTGCTGGGCTTAAGTGTCCTCTATAATAGAAGGGAAATTGATTCACTATACCACGCTGGTCAGACGGGTTATTACAAGGGTTTATTTCAAAATTTCCTTCTCTTGCCCAGATGTTACATGAATAATAATCCCTTATTCGTCTCGGGCAAGATGGGGGTGGTGGACTAAATTCTTAGTCCGTCACTACACGGCAACTTTTCACATTATATCTTTTTTTTGTTGCAGACCCACGATGGCGATTCGGCGCTGCTTATTGCAGCCCAGTTTGGGTTCGTCAACGTTGTCTCGCAGTTGGTCTCTAGAGGAGCGGATGTCACCATCACAAATGTTAACAGAGACAGTGCGCTGGACCTGGCTGCCCATTATGGGAAGTAAGTATTTTTTCCTCAAAACTTTTCACTGTCCATCAGGTAAACCGATGACGTGGTGACATCTCTGGATGTCGTTGGATGCGGGTGGCACAGGAGTGTGCCTTGGTGAGCTATGGGAGAGTATTACGTAGGCACTTTCTGCAGTAGCCGACACAAGCTTGAATAATGATGACTATTTTTTAACCGACTTCAAAAAAGGATGAGCATCTCAATTTGACTGTATTTTTTTATTATATGTTTTTTACTTCAGAACTTTCGAATGGGTGAACTGATTTTGATGATTCTTTTTTTTTTATATGAAAGCTACTGCTTCCCGTGTGGTCCAATTTGATCCAGGTTAGACAACGGCATCCATGAGAAAACGGTTGAAGTAGGTTTTTTCTTCAGAATGATTTTTCAGATATATCCATCACCTCATTTCATATACGCTCCACTGTTAGGACTAGGTTCTCCTCCACTTTATTTAGGCAATTGATAGCACGCGGGTCAGACGCGTTCGTATAGTATCTTATTTCGAGTTTTTCCTATATGCGATATGTTATATTTTGATTTTATGATATCAACGGGCAAGGAAGGGGTTCATACACATGTATACTTCTATATATCTATATGCGACTGAACTCCTAAATAGCTGGACCAATTTCAATGAAATTTTTTGCGTGTGTTGAGATGAATTCAAGAATGCTTTAGGTTAGAGACACTATGGCACTATATTTTTTTAAAGCTTTAGAGCCGTTACTTTTGTCATCATTACAACTCACATATGTCTCACTGCTGGGCTTCAGCCTCCACCACAAGGGAAGGTAAATTGACCACGCTGGTCCCACGGGTTGGTATAGGGTCTTATTTCGAGTTTTCCTTCTCTTGCATAGATGTTATCTGCGTATTATAACCCTTTAATCGTCTTTTACGACACCCACGGGCAAGGGGGTGGTGAATTGTATTCTTACTCCATCACGACAAGGAGAAGAGTTTGTTACGTCAGGTAATATTTTGCGTCTGATGTCGCTCGAGCAGAGGTTGTGGGTGACCGGACCGGGGTGTTTAGTCACCCGCGGATAGGCTGACCTCGCGACGGCGACCGACGTCCCGGGAAGGGGACGTCGGTCGCCATCCACAATAAAAAAAATCCGGTAATATTTGTATATAACTATGTACGTTTGTCGTAGGTTAAATGTAGTGAAACATCTGCTCCGTGTGAGACCACAGCTGGTAGACAGGTATATGTCGAGGGGTGAAGAGTTCCTCTCCACACCGTTGCATAGAGCCAGCATGAATGGCCGGTCGTAAGTATATATATTATTTCTCAGATGTGTTTGATTGTTATTTTGAAATATATCTCACAATACTGCGTACATTTTAAAATTTATACGACATCTTGATTATTATTTTAATCACTAATGATGAAAAATAAATAAATACACATTTTAAAATTAACGTTTTCATAATTATATCTGACTAGCAACCCGCCCTCGCTTCGGTTTCAGTGGCCTTACCCGCGGCCTAGTTCCCGTTCTCGTGGGAATATCGGGATAAAATATAGCCTATGTTACTCCCTGATATTATAGCTTTCCATTGGTGAAAGAATTTTTGAAGTCGGTTCGGTGGTTTGAGCTTGAAAGCTTAACAAACAAATAAACATCCTTACTTTCGCATTTATAATATTAGTAAGGATGTTTACGCGAGTATTACACATAGTAAAGTGTTCGAGACATCGCACCGGACAATCAAAAATCAAATACAATCGCGATAAAATCCGCAAAAATAGTTTAATTTCATTAAAATTAAAAACAATTGAGATGAGAGAAAATAAAGGTAATACTTATATGTATTAACTTCTTATAAATATTTCGCTTCCAATGTTAGTTATAACATAATAAATCCATACTAATATTATAAATGCGAAAGTAAGGATGTTTGTTTGTTTGTAACGCTTTCACGCTTAAACCACCGAACCGATTTCAAAAATTCTTTCACCAATGGAAAGCTATAATATCGGGGAGTAGCATAGGCTATATTTTATCCCGGTATTCCCACAGGAACGGGAACTACGCCGTGGGTAAAGCGACTGAAAGCGAAGCGAAGCGAGGGCGGGTTGCTAGTCCTCTATAAATGCGATGTGAATGACTCTTCTATTTTTTGGGTTCCGTACCCAAAATATAAAAAGGAGACCTTATTACTAAGACTTCGCTGTCTGTCCGTACATCTGTCTGTCACCAGACTATATCTCAAGAACCGCGATAGATAGACAGTTGAAATTTTTACAAATTATGTTATTCTGTTGCCGCTATAACAACAAATAATAAAAACAAAATAAAATAAATATCTAAGGGGTGGCTCCCATATAACAAACGTGATCATTTTTGCTCGATATCGATAATGGCAAAAGGTAGACACTTGTTTACCTAGTCAACGGTACGGAACCCTTTGTGCGCGAGTCTGACTCGCACTTGGCCGATTTTTTATTTTTACGAAATATTTTATACATCATCCATAGTCACGGAAACAGTCTTTGTCATGAATATTGCAAACTATATGAAGCTGATATTTTTATTTTATTTATCGTGATTGCAATATGAATAATAATTTTATTAACCGGTACAATAACATTCATTTTTTATATTTTTTTTTATTTAAATTTAACTAGTGTCAAAATCTGTATAGGTGGTATTACTGTCATACAGAAATTGCCGATAAACGGAACGTATTCGCAACCGATTCGTTAGTTGCATGAATATTTATGTATGAATAGGTTTATTATGAACGTGGCCATGTAACGACATGTTTGTGGATGAATTATCGTTTGGAAAGTCTCGATTGTTGATTGGAACATCATTACCATGCTCTTATCCCAATTATTAGGTGCTGATGCAATATGTACTGTTCTTTCATAGTTCATATTGCAAAAGTTCTAGCAATATTTTTATGACTAGCCGCCTGCTTCAAGGCAACGGAATGTAGTTTTTTTTTTGATTGCAAGTGGTGGCAAACGAGCAAACAGTACAACTGATGGTAAGTGTTGCTGCCGCTCATGGACCTTTACAGGCTCGCTGCCTACCGTGAAGAAAGTGAAGGGAGTGTGAATGCGTGCATTGAGGCTCGGTGGTACCAAGGGCACCACCAAAACCCTCCACACACAAACACCCTCAGAAAGTTGCGCTTCCGACTCTCTCGCTTACCGAACGAAGCGCAGTAACAAATTGCTACTACTCAGACGTAGATTTTTTTGTAGAGCCTCCAATCCCGCAGCCAGAATTCAATCTCGGTGTTTGCGTGACTACAAATTTTCAATCCCACGGGATTTCGGTACTTGCGGGATCCCGCATGTTGAAAATATTCACATTTATATAAGGCAAATAAAACGATAAGTTAATTAACTCTAAATTTATTTACATACATATTACTATTAATATTTTAATATGAGATCAATCAAATTACACCGTTTATTTGTAACCAAAAAAGAATGAATAATCAACTAACTACACATTTATTGAAGTATTACTATTAGTATGAGATCAATGAAATTACTCCGTTTATTTATCACAAAAACCCTATGAATTATCAACTAACTCCATATTTATTTAAGTACTAGCAACCCGCCCTCGCTTCGCTTCGATTATAGGTTATAGTCGTTTTACCCGCGTAGTTCCCGTTCCCGTGGGAATACCGGGATAAAATATAGCCTAGTTTACACCCTGATATTATAGCTTTCCATTGGTGAAAGAATTTTTGGAATCGGTCCAGCCGTTTTGAAGATTACCCGGAACAAACAGACAGACAGATAGACAGACAGACAGACAGACAGACAGACAGACAGACAAAAATTTTTAATTGCTATTTTAGGCATAGGTGTCGTGCAAATAACCGTGTGAGCATGAAAAAGCCTATTATTTTGACATTACAAACAGACACTCCAATTTTATTTATTGGTATAGATATGTTACTGTTTGAATTTGAGAGTTTATTAAGTTTGTGGTTGCATGCACGCTTTTTTTCAAATCCCGCGGATCCCGTGCCAGTAATCCCGCATCGTGCGGGATTGGAAAATGGCACGGGACTGGAAGCCCTAATTTTTTGTGAGAGTGCGGTAGACAGAAGACTGTCAACAGTGCGCTATAATAAAATTCAACTAAAACGTAGAAAAACTTTCCCTTGCTAGTTAAACTTGTTCGATTGCACAGTACACGCAATGTTTAAGTTATTGACCTATCGCGCCAGTGTCGTGGGTTCGATTCCCACGCAGAACACAAATTGTTGATCTGAGTCTGTGTGTAATTTGTATCCGTCAAATACGTGTTTGTAATGTCTCCTGCAATACAATAATTAATGTTTTTAGTGCAGAGGTTTAAAAAAGAAAATCAAAATTCCGTGGCGTCTATGGTATTCTTATTCTGTGCCCACAAGAGAAAGGAAAGTTGATTATACTAAGAAGTATATGTAAGTCCGTCATCACTGGGACCATTTACAACTGCTATTATATTACAGGGATGTCGTGATAGCTCTAATAGACGCCGGCATAGATCCGAACATAAGAACGGCAAAGGGTACACCATTGCACGAAGCGGCACGCTTCGGGAAGGCGTCCGTAGTACGTATTCTTCTGAACAAAGGTGCTGATCTTCATGCTACCGATGCTCAAGGGAAGACCGTGTGCGACCTATTGGATGAATACCCCCCGGAGGCGCTCAGAAAAGTCAGGAAAGTTATAAGAGGTATGTGTTTTTTATCATTTAATAATTCTTCCGTGTGGTGATGGAGTAAGGATTTAATTCACCACCCCCTCTCGTGCCCGTGGATGTCGTAAAAGACGACTAAGTGATATCTTGTGCATATAACAACTATGCAAAAAAAGGAAATCTCGGAATAAAATCTTATACTATCACGCCTGACTACCATGCTACCTACTATACGTAGGTCAATTTCCCCACCAATATGGAGGAAGCTCGAGCCCAGTAGTGGGACGTATATGAGCTGTGATGATGATGAATATTTATTGCCTTTAATAGCAACTAATATTAAATGGTAAAAGCCACTTCATAGATCTCAGCCATAAGGAGACAGCTGGACTATAACAGTACTACTTAATTAGACTAACTAGCATCTGTGCAGGCAGTGGTAGTCTATACAATGGCATTTGTCGTCTCGTCTTAGCTCCTAAAAGTCCTACTGCTGGGCTCGAGCCTCCTCCCCAATGGGAGGGAAATTGACCTACTATATCATGCGTGTCAGACAGGTTGGTATAGGGTTTTATTACGAATTTTCCATCTCTTGTACAGATCTTATATGCATATTATATCCCTTAGTCGTCTTTTACGACACCCACCGGCTAGATAAGCGGTGAATTGTATTCTTACACCGTCACCACACGGAAATTGGCATTAGTATGAAATAAAAATACTTTCTGCAATTTATCGTTTGTACTATCCCGGCTTTTCCTGATCACAGCAGGATATAGCTGGCATGGTAAATACAAAATGATAGCGTTACAATATCCTTAAAACACAGACAGTGACTTAACTATGGCTGCGGTCTACGAGCGGCATGCTACTTAAAACGAAATATTTTGATTGAATTTTTAACCCCCAACGCAAAAAAAGAGGTGCTGATAAGTTTGCAGCCGATGTCTATCTGTCTGTCTGTCTGTGTTATTGTAGCTCTCAAATGGATGGAGCAATTTTGATCCGTTTATTTGAAAGCCAGTTTCCTTGCGGTGGTTCTTAGCTTTATTTGGTTAATATCGGTCCAGCAGTGTAAGAGTATCAGTTCTTTTCCATAATGATGCAATGGCGAATTATTACACCTTTAAGTGCTTCACGCGTGCCAATATAATCGTCAAATGACAATTAATTGATCCTGTTGAAGAGAACGTAATACTTTTTTATTATCATTTTAGTTAGTGTCGTGGGTTATTCAAAATTTTCATTTTTACTTATTCGAATTGTAACCAAACAGTTGTCACTTTTTAATACGCTATTATTAGCTTCAGACGTATGTATGTTAGTATGTAACGGAATCTTTGAACATGATTTTGACCCCCTTCAAAACGTCGGATTAACTCGAAATTTGGCATACTGATTAAGGACCGATGACAATTCAATATTTTAAACAGTTTGACCCGTTATCCTTACTAGGATAATCAGGAGTAGCGATTTAAGCGTATTTTTATAGTTTTTTTGAACTATTATATTTAAGGTATTATTGATAATAGCAATATATAACAAAAACTGACAAGTTACTATAAAAAAACTTTTGTTTACAGAACACACAGCAAACATGGCGATTTGCAACAGTGACAACGAAGATTTACCGCCTTTCCCGGTGCCAGACTGTAGTCCCACTCCACCGTGAGTTCTATACTCATATAATTAAAGTTCCAAATCGAATATCAACAGAGCCATTGCAGAATATTATTACCCGCAAATATTCCGTCCGCGTGATAACGAACATCGTTTTCACCAACGCCATCGTTAAATTTTAAATGATTTCAAAGTATATCTGAATGTCAATATGTACCTATAGCGTATTGAATGACATTTAACATAAATCAATCATTGATGGCATTTCTATTCTATATTGCTTTAAGCGTTACCTAAAACTTAGGGGTTACCTAAACTTTAGGTGTCTTCGAGTGGCAGCTATTACCTAAAATTAGGTATCACCTATAATTTAGGTGTTACATAAAACAGGTGTCCTTGGTGAAAACTGGAAAAGTTTTTTGTATCAACTGTATTATGATGAGATCGTGTGTCTAATTTCTGATTGAGTAGAACAACTGTATTGATTTTCCTAATACAACACAAATATTTGTTTATATTTGTTTGTTGCAGTGATTTCATTTTTTATCACAGTGTCCGAGTTAAATACCTTGTTGATTACATAAATAATATTCATTTTATGTATTCCACTAATGGCTGTTGATATATTTAGTTATTATTTCAATATGGTGATGGGTATTTCATAAAAAATATACGCAAAATAGTTGCATTTATATATTTGTATACATCAGTATTTATAAATTTAGAAAACGAAATACAATAAAATATCGCTGTTAGAAACAAGGAACACTCGACTCAACATCATTCAGTGTTTCGTTTTCCATTACTGAACATAGGCCGCTCTGATAAATATGTTCATTCTTTGGTATGGTTATTGCTATAATGACCACATTTGGTAATGGGGTTGGCTATTGCAGTTAAACATTATGCCTTATCCAGGACAGAGCTGCTATACTAGGCTTGGTGTGCCCTCAACCAAATTTTACGACTTACACGAGTAAATAAGGGGTGGCGATAAATGTTTTCTTATCCTGTCGCTACGCATATTTACTAATAGTGAAAGATTTTTAAAATTGCCCAGCCGCAGTTCTTAATAGTTATAAAAATACCAATAATCATCCCTTCCTTTTCCGTGGGTGTTCTAAGCCGGATCGTAAGATGATAATTTCACTACAAGAGAAGGAAATCCTGAAACAAATCCAGTACCATCCCGTCTGGCTAGCGTGAGTTAGGTACTTTCTCTTTCGTGGTATTCCGTGTCCAAAATCGAGAGCTGTATGGGATGAAGAAGAATAAGAAATGATTAAATTTAAGACCATATTCAGTTTAAATCCATCCATATTAATTTTGTGTTAAGTGTTTACTTTGGTTTTGGAGTCTTCCTTTTATCTTTCTCTTAGATACATCTCTATAATTCACTAACATGCACGATCTCTTACTTATACTGTTTGTTTAGAAATATCTCCAACAGATTCCTTTCGTTTCTAATGACTGCTGCATTCAATTTAAATTTGAGAGTGCTCTTCTGAAACGCGCTAAATAAAGAAAGGCCTTGTACTATGCAAGCTTGGAACCTTTTATATGAAATAACCATATAAAATATTAAAGAAATTTATATAAAAATGATGAGGAGATTTCTTAGTCTCCATATGGAAATATTTTATTTGCAGATACATACGTTTGTGTTTGATAAATGTCTCTTTGCAAGGTGCTCATGTTGCCTACTTTTTTAAGGAAATATTTCACACGCAGATTCTTTGAGAACGGTTTCTAAACAAAAAATTGAATGCAGGCTGCCTCATTAAAATCTTCCGTGTCTTTGATTTTGTCGGAAATGGCTAGGTGAGGCGACTGTATGATAGAAGAAAAATGTGTCCCCACCGACGTCCTTTGATGCCAAGATAAATGCTCAAGGATGAGCATTTTCAGCTTTAATCAAAACATGGATGCTTGCTACCAAAGAGATGAAATTCAAATTCATTGAAAACGTAAAGGAAACGACAAAAGATTTTACAAATAGACGTGCTTTTTATTGCGAATGTTTCTTTAATTAAATTTAATTTTAATATTTAACAATAGAATAAATTTGCAAATTAAAACTTTAATTTACAGATTTAATAAATTAAGTCCTAAACCGCCCGCTAAATTTATACGCGCCAGTTCCAATGCTTCTGTTGTTAAACATCTTCACACTAATTACCAAACAAAACCTGTGACCAATGTGACTAATGATCAAATTTGTAATAAATTACCACCATTATCACCCAATTATCTCCCTAAATGTTCAATAAAAAATCGTTCTGAAGACTGTCTTCAGACAAGGTTCACTGTCCATGATAAAACTGTAATTAATAAACGAGATAAATTTATGGATGAACTGCTTTCTAAGTTAAATCCTGTTACGTCAAACGAGTCAAATAATGATCAAGGAACACTCTATGAAAATTTACCACCGTCACAAAGAAAAAGATGCAAAACTTTAGAGAAGTCATTCGATAATAGATTGAGTACAAAAACGAAGCCTGATGTAAAAGTATCAAGCGATACGGTAAAGAAACTGCAATTAATAAAAGTACCGTCTCTTCCTAATAAACTTTCAGTGCCTTCTATAGATGAACTGTATAAAGGTTATGGTGAGGGCTGTAACGAATCTGTGTATGGTAACAGTGGTGTTGATCGAAGTGGTTACCTTAATGAAGATATATATCAAAATGTTAGTACTAATTTACCCGATGATGCTAAAGTAAGAACATCATCTACCAACGTAAGTGTTTGTTCAAGGACGTCATCTAATATGAGTTACGTAGTAATGGATGGTCATATAAGAAATCAATATCGACGTAGCATGTTTGATGTTATCGATGGCAGACATGAAGATTCCGAAAACAACGTGCAAACTAGCTATGTAACTATGATACCCAAAATAGAGACTAGAGAGAAATCAAGTTTTAACGTTTCTCCTAGGAATTTATTGAAGACTGGCAATTTCCATTTCAGAGGAGACAGTGGTTGCATATTTGGAGAAACGGATTACGATTATATTTATGTAATAAATCCGAATGCGATCCATAGTAATGTCTCTCCATTTATAAAAACGAAAGAAAAATCCTCTCCGATGCCTTGTTATTGCCATGAAGAAAAAAAGATAAAAAGTAAAAGAAATACAGGTAGTCAGCTGGTTTATTATAGTTGTGAGGATGTGTATGAAGCCATAAACAATAAGAACTTTGGAATTTACACGTCTTTAAATAATTTAAACAAGATTCCTCCAACTGATATCGTGTTGGAGGGATCTAATGCCGGAGATGCCTCTAATCTTGAAGATTTGGCTCACAATAACGAGGAGGTACAATCTATTGATGGTCAGAAAGAGGATGGAGAAAACCCACGAGAACGTACCATGACGTTAGATTCAAACACAGGTTTAATAAGGAAGAAAGTAAACCATGTAAGACAATTACTAACCGATTGGTAATTTCATACAGATCGATTCTAGGGTATTACTCTCATATAAAACCATTATCCTTTCATTTATTTTTACTTCCTTTAATATTTTTACGCTTTGGGTGGTGGTAAATTAAATTATAGTTTGTTTACTAATACACATATCCATACGAATTTTATGTTAAGATATTATTTTCTTGATAGTTTGTTTTATTTTTTGTTGCTTTATGTGTTTTACAGGAAAACGTCACAGACCCAGAAAAATACTAACAACAATTTTGGCTTATTCTCACCATCTTCATCGTCTGTAACAAAAAATCATCCACAGAGTTTTGTCAAAAAGCTTGCTTCGAAATGCTTGGGCCTAAAAGCAAAATTTAATTCAGCTCCTAACATTTCTAACAGTTCAACAGCGGAAGTCGATGTTAAATCTAAACAAACCGATCACAGAACTAGTTCAAATACTTTACTTATAGGTAATAGTAAATTTTTTAAAATGCTGTCGAAAAAGGAGGATTCTGGCGAAATAGTATGTACTGATGAGTTTGATACTATATCTTTAGACCGGTTAGGCACATTAAACAGAGATTCAGTTGTTAATAGAAGCAACAGGAGCTGCCCTGGTTTTAAGACATCATTACCTAATATATCTGAAAACAATGAATTAAGTGATTCTCAAGAGTCTATACCCAAATCTATAGTAATTACGGAATTAGACTCTGATAAAAATACCGACAATGAGCATATAACTGAAGCGATTAATTACAGTACGAATTTCAACATATTTGAACCAAGGGAACCCAAAAATAGAAAATCCATAATATCTACCGCATCTACAGAATCCAGACACTTAGTTAATGAATGCTATGAATCTTATGATGTTCATAAAACTGTGTCTGAACACGTTGCAATTATTAATTCGCCTGTACCACCACCTAGACCAACAGTGATTGCAGCCACAAATATTATTGATAATAATATATATGAAAATATAATACTAGAAAAGAAAACAATACCAAAACCAGCAGCGCGCATTCATATTCCAGTAAAACCACTTGATGACGAACAAAAAAAGCTTTTGTATGAGAATGTATCTGTGATACAAGATAGGAAACAACCTGAACCCTTAAAAAGAACGGCAGTTCCGTCAAAGTCAAACTCTAGTAGCTTAAATGAAAATTCTTCACCGATTGGAAGTCGATCTTCTACGATGTCATCAGACTCTATGATAGATGAAACGAATTTAGAGGATATCCTTTTATCTGAAAAATCTAAGTCCTTTCGCCACCGAAAATCTTCGTATCCTTATACGAAGTTAGAAGTATCAGCTACACAATCAATTGCTTCAGATTCCTCAGATGTGACAGAAGCAAGTGCGTTAGATAATGTTGATTGTAGCGCTGAGATAGACGAAAAGACAATGTACCTATCAATGACTGGTACTTTGCCAAGTAAGAAACCTGAAAATGTAACAAAGAAAAAGGTTCTATTTAGACATAAAACATTTACTAACATTGAAGCAGACAGAAATTCAGTCAAAATCAAGGATCTACCTGAATGGAATAACGCATTTTTAAAAGATACTTTAGCCAGTTATCATATCCGAGGGACAGGACACTGTATATATAAAGCTCCAACAGTTAAAGAGTTTATTTATATTTTTAACAGAGATACATTGCACAATAATGTTTCCTCCTTTACTAAAGGACGATATACTAGAAGAGACAGTGAGTTTGAAACAGCTATTTGCTTTTGTAAACCTTCACGTCGAAAATTCCATAGTAGTGCAGAAGATCTTTTAGATAAAACAAATCAAAATGAAAGTGAAAAAGTTTCTATAGACATCGAAGCTTTAAAGACTAAACATGAGATATTGGCATCATCTTTTAAATGCTACTGCGAATCCGGATCATGCACATTGCACTCTACAAGACGTGATTTGCCTATAAATTTAGTAGTTAAGTTTTCTGCCATCAAAAAAAGTATTTCGACACCCGATATAACTTTAGATTACTCACCTTATTCGACAGCATTAAAGCCCAAATTGCCTAAAAATAAATCAGTACCTTATAATCTTGAAGAACCATATGCGGTTGCTAACGTAGAAGATATCGTTACTAGAAATTCTAATAATAGTGAAAAAGTTTATCACAGTCTTATGTCGCATCCTTCTACAATTTCGTCATCTTCATCTGCCCGTCCCTATTCAATCAAAGATATTGCAGAAGTGATATCATTAACTGACCGTTCAACATCGACAACCACTACTATGTCTAATGCTTCTGGTATACAACTGCCTTTACGAAAATCTAGTTCCTCGGAATATTCCGGACATTGGTCTCTTCAATCTTGTAATTCAAATGTCACAATTCAATCTGATATATCATACAAAACTTGTTTAGATGAGTCTTCTGATGACTCGGATGGGACCTTGCACTCAGACGCGGAAAGCTCAGACGCAGAAACAGTCAAATCTGATGTGAGCACAGGGAAAAGACCATGGGTTCATAGTGACTCATTCAGATTTGGAGGCAATACCAAACCTGATATCGATGTTATTATGGAAGAGGATCAAATTTTTTCGGATGATAAATCTCAATCTTCTAAACAAGAGAGTGGTATTTGTCTAGAGGGGTCTGTGAGTTCACCGTCTGAGAGCGAGGATGATAGTGGTATTCCGAGGAACGATGTGGATATGTCGCTTGATTGTGCTTCGCTTGAGCGGATTTCGGGACTGGTTGGGGGTGTTCGCAGCGGGTCGGGGCGACGGCGGTGGGACGAAGCGGAAGGCACCAGTGAAGGCGATGCGCTGAGCGTGTCCAGTGCTGCATCCAGCTGTGCCCCATTACACCTGGCACACCATCATCCATACAGCAAAGTTTCGGTATGTATTATTTTAAAATATTTTTAATGCCACCAAAATATATTTATCTGCTTGCTGAACAAAATTAAATATTTATTTTGTCCTAGTTTAATAAAATACCAATTAAATCGAATAAGAATACAAATCCCCCACCTCTGTGTTTCTGTCGTTTTCCCTTGTCGTAAAAGGCGATCCAGTGCAGGTAACATGACTGCTAGGGAAGGTAATCTTGAAGTGGAACTAGAGCAGGACCCTTATAGAAAAAATCTAAATTGATTCACGAAAATGTATGTTTTTCTTGTTTTCAAATAGGTAAGTAATTCTATTTTTCTTAATGCTTTTGATAAAAAGAATTACCAATTTGCTACCATGATTTACTGGCAACTATAGAGCAGCCGAAAACAAATTAGACATCGTAACTGATTTTTCAATTATCTAACTTGACCAGATAATGAATAGACGCTTAGTTCACCACCTTTTTTCTTATTCGTGGGTGTCGTAGAAGACGACTAAGGGATATGCTATGCAGATACCATCTATGTAAGAGAAGGAAAACTCGAGATAAAGCTTTATGCCAATTCATCTGATCTGCGTGGTAGGTAGTAGATCAATCTCGGCGTCCTCCCCGAAGGGGGGACGTTGGTCGATGGGAGGGTACCCCACTAGGGGGTATTCCGTCGGGCCGACCACTGATGATGACAAGTAACCCTGCTGCGGTGGTCGGCCCAACGACGAAGGCGACGTGATGTTCGGGTGGGTTGCGGGTGCGCGTATTTACGCCCCTCTGTCGCCCCGGACGGAGTGGTGCGAGGAGTGCGCCGACCGCAGCCTACCCTAAAAAAAAAGCCCAACAATGAGACTTATATGGGCTGTGATGATGATGATAATGATGAATTTGGAATAAATTCTATATATAAAACAGAAAATAAATGATAAATTTTATAACCGAGTTATAACCGAAACGTTTAGTGTCTGTTTATTAATGAAGGCGGACAATTGACTGTGAGAAAAAGACATTCGTAATTAAAAACAATCGCTAGCTATTAACATTCCATTGTGTAACATGTTTATATTGTAATAATACAATGTATTTAAGAATATTAAAAAATGCTAACTAAGAAACGAATGATTTCTGATGTTTACGCGAGTATTACAACTTTTAAATAAAACTTACGGATTTCATCGCATTTGTATTTGATTGTCCGATGTTTCGAACACTTGTAATAACGATGACTTGTTGGACGTGTGACATCTTAGTCTGCCCGTGACCGTGAATGCTGCAAAGTGTTCGAAACGTCGGGCAATCAAAAATCAAATACAAACGCGATAAAATCCATAGTTTTAATTAAGAAACAAATATTTTTATTCTATAAATTTAACTGTCCATAATAACTACGCTTTGTAAGCGTCAATTCTCATCGATGACTCATATACGTCCCACTACTGGGCCTGAGCTGACTCCACAATGGGAGGGAAATTGACCTAATGTTGGTACATTACTGGTCAGGCGGGTTGGTATAGGGCTTTATTTCGAGTTTTCTCTCTTGCAATAGATGTTATCTGCATATTGTAATCCCTTAGTCGTCTTTTACGACACCCACGAACAGGAAAGGCTGTGTAAATTGTATTCTTACTCCGTTACCACACGGAAGAATCGTCAATGGTAAAATATATTTTCGCCGTTGCTGCTTTCTGCGAGGCTTTCATCTCGCATCATTTTCGATTTTACGGTTTTATTTATTGAGTTATAAATCGATTTTGGTGTTTTTTTTTTTTGGTAGATCATATCACATGTAAACATGTGATCCCAGCAGCAGTTTTTGAGTTATTTTATATTTTTCATTGTTTTTAAGTCTGTTTTTATTTGTTCAATATTTTTTATTTTTTTATTAAAGTCGAAGAAAGTACTATAGACATAGAGAAAGCAAAATATTTTTTATTTTGTTTATACATATTGCTTGAGTTTTTATTCACTACTTATGGCGTTTGTCCAAGGGGTTTGGGCGACAAATATTGATTAATTTTTGTAACGCTCCTGCCATATTTCTTCTCGTCTTCAATTTCAAAAAAGTATAGTCTCAATTAATTCTGTCAAAAAGGCTTCAATTTGCCCGTGTGGCGACGGGCTGAGAATACATATGTCGCCACCCCTTACTTGCCCGTGGGAGTCGTAAAAATCGGCTGAGGGTTCACCAGGAGAGCAGGGCAGCAGCTCTCTCCTGGGAAACGTAAAACACCTATACTGCGATCGCCAACCCGCCTGCCAAGCGTGGCGATTACGGCAATATCCCCTTTGTTAGAAATGGCGTACAATAAAAAAATGGCCCCCAGTCACGGCGGCTCCGGTACTCTACGAGCTCATTTTGGTGGCGGGCCCAGTAGTGGTGGAGCGGGGGGTGCGAGGAATCTCCGGCAGCGATCCGGCTACCAACAAAAACGACCCTTGGCCCTGGTAACACACAACATTCGGACACTCAGGACTGACGAGAGGGTCATCGAGCTGGAAGAGGAATTGAGCAAAATCCGCTGGGACATTGTAGGATTATCAGAAGTGCGAAGAGAGGGCGAGGGCACGATAATCCTCCAGTCTGGAAACTTGCTCTTCTACCGGGAGGGCGATCACCCGTCCCAAGGTGGTATAGGGTGTATCGTTCGTAGGTCTCTCGTAGACAACGTGGAGAGGATCGAGAGTGTGTCGACAAGGGTAGCGTACCTTATACTCAGAATTACCAAGAGCTATTCGCTGAAGGTTATACAGGTATATGCACCGACCTCGACATACTCCGACGACGAGGTGGAGGCATTTTACGAGGACATCTCGAAAGCCATACACACGTCCAAAACCCATTTCACGGTAGTCATGGGAGACTTTAACGCGAAAATAGGCAAAGGGAGTGATGATGAGTTGAGAGTGGGGAAACATGGATATGGACAGAGAAACCAGAGAGGCCAGAAACTAGCTGATTTTCTGGAGAAGGAAAGCTTCTTTATGATGAATTCCTTCTTCAGGAAGCAGCCACAAAGGAAATGGACCTGGATTAGCCCCCGATGGTTCAACAAAAAACGAGATAGACTTCATCTTGTCAGACAAACGACAGATATTCAATGATGTCTCAGTGATCAGCAGGATTAAAACTGGGAGCGATCACCGGATGGTACGAGCCACATTGAATATTCACACTAAAGTCGAGCGGTCACGCTTGATGAAGTCTACACTCCGACCTACATCTGTCCAATACCAGAACCTCGAAGGCTTTCAACTCGAATTACACAATCGCTTCCAATGTCTGGACGAATGCGAATCTCCGAACGATATGAACAACAGGTTCGTGGAAACTGTCCACGCGGTTGGGTCGAAATTTTTCAAGGCTCACCGCGTTAATAGACCTAAAAAACTTTCTTACCAGACTGTCGAGCTCATGGGGCGGAGAAAAGAAATGACGGTGCAGTCTTCAGCCGATTGGTCCAAATATAGGCAGCTAAATAGGCAGATCTGTGCGTCGCGATATTCGCCGATTTAATACGCTCCGTATTAAAGAAGCGATAGAGCGGAATCGTGGCTCAAAAGTGTTCGCACAAGATCTGTCTATTGGGCAAAGCCAAATGACTAAGCTGAAGACCGACGATGGCACTGTCATTTCATTCCAAAGTGAGATCTTGGGAGAGGTCGAAAGGTTCTATGGACAGTTATACAAATCATCCCGAAATCCTGTTGTCGGCTTGGTCCAAGATCCCAGATCCAAGCTAACTCGGCACTATACCGAAGAAATCCCGGACATCAGCTTGTACGAGATCAGAAAGGCTCTCAAACAACTACGTAACGGTAAGGCACCGGGAGATGACGGATTTACGGCAGAGCTTCTGAAGGCGGGCGGCAAGCCAGTCTTAATAGTACTTCAAAAGCTATTTAGTTCCGTTATCCTCGGGGGCGACGTTCCAGAGTCGTGAACCAGGAGTGTGGTGGTGCTGTTCTTCAAGAAGGGTGATAAAGCTCTTCTAAAGAACTACAGACCCATCTCACTCCTGAGCCATGTTTATAAGTTGTTCTCGAGGGTCATTACCAATCGACTCTCGCGCAAGCTCGATGACTTCTAGCCGCCCGAACAAGCCGGCTTCCGAAAAGGCTATAGCACCATAGACCATATCCTCACGCTTCGGCAGATTATACAAAAGACCGAGGAGTATAATCGGCCCCTGTGCGTAGCGTTTGTGGACTATGAGAAAGCCTTTGATTCAGTCGAAACTTGGGCGGTGCTGCAGTCTCTTCAGCGGTGCCAAATCGACTATCGCTATATCGAAGTGCTGAAGTGTTTGTATAGGAACGCCACAATGTCAGTCCGTATCCGGGATAAGAGTACGAAACCGATCCAGTTGCAGAAAGGCGTGATACAGGGAGATGTTATCTCTCCGAAACTGTTCACCACTGCACTGGAAGATGTCTTCAAGCTCTTAGACTGGACTGGACTCGGCATCAACATTAACGGCGAATACATCACGCACCTTCGATTTGCGGACGATATAGTCGTTATGGCAGAATCCATGGAGGACCTTGGCACAATGCTCAATGATCTCAGCAGGGTATCCCAACTAGTGGGTTTACGAATGAACATGGACAAGACGAAAGTCATGTCAAATGCCCATGTCATTCCTGTACCGGTCCTAGTTGGCAATGCGATTCTTGAAGTTGTCGATCACTATGTTTACCTAGGACAAACAGTCCAGTTAGGTAGATCCAATTTCGAGAAAGAGATCAGCCGACGAATCCAACTCGGTTGGGCAGCGTTCGGGAAACTTAAGAGGATCTTCTCGTCCAACATACCTCAGTGTCTGAAAACACAGGTCTTTGACCAGTGTGTGTTACCAGTGATGACTTACGGCACGGAAACGTGGTCCCTAAATGTAGGCCTCATATCAAGGCTCGAAGTCGCTCAGCGTGCTATGGAGCGGGCTATGCTCGGGAACGCTGAAGTGGCAATGGGCAGGCCACATCGTTCGACGAACCGACAACCGCTGGGGAAGAAAGGTCCTCGAGTGGCGACCACGTATCGGACGACGCAGTATAGGACGCCCCCCCACTAGGTTGACCGATGACCTAGTGAAAGTAGCTGGGCGTCGTTGGATGCAGGCGGCACAGGACCGCTCATTGTGGCGCAACATGAGGGAGGCCTACGTCCAGCAGTGGACGGCGATAGGCTGAAATTATGATGATGATGATAGTCTCAATTATAGGCTTGTTAACTAAAAATATAGATTTACTATATTTTTGACATGGAAGAACATACTTGTATTATCAGCTAACTTAAAGACGTGTTATTTCGAGTTTTTTCAATATATTTACTTTATACCTAACTAGCAACCCGCCCTTGCTTCGGGTTTCAGTCGCCTTACCCGCGTAGCTACCGTTCCTGTGGGAATATCGCGATAAAATATAGCCTATGTAACCTATGCCTCTCTGATATCGATAGATGAGATATATTATAATTATAGATTTTCATTGGTGAAAGAATTTTTGAAATATTCTTAAACGTTAAAATGGGTATTGTACGATATCCGTAAAAGATAGACATATGCTATAGCGGAGTTTTTTGTAGACCTATAAAAGATACACAATTCCACCATACATTGTTTTGATATATCTCCAACGGATCAGACAGCGTCTTTGATAAAAGCTCCCGGGCGGCTTGACTTTTGCCGACCTCTTCGACAATTATCGTCATATCTCAACCAATTAACACAAAGCATTGATGTATTATACATAAAAACGTTAGTTTTTAAGTTCATCGCGTTCAGACAGACAGACAGAGGCCGCCTGGCACTTTGTTTTATAATATTTAAAGATTAAAGATAATGTAAGGATGCAGCGGTAGCATTTTATTAGCTTACATCACTGCGCCATCTTGTGCAGCAATTTAGTAAACAAAAGATCAAATAATTGGCACTAACACTAATTAATTGCATGGCTGTAATCACGCAATGGGGCTGCCATTATAAAAATTAATAGTTGCCGTCACGTTACATAATTTGTCACGAACTCAATAGCAATTATAAATTTGTCCTCGGAAAATGATAAAAATTCATAAACGTGCATGAGAGGCGTAGATCGGCTTCTAATCGTAAATTGTGATAAATAATGACTTATGCTCGTTGACAAATATTACTGCAGAGTTAGCGGTTAACATAACGACTTTAACTTCTAATCCCATGCAGAACTTTGTGCGACCCAGAAATTGTTGTTCTGAGTCTGGATGTAATTTGTGTACGTTAAATTAGGTAATTTAACAATTTCTATGTTTTTTTCTATTTTCTATTTCAATTTTTATTTAATTTATATGTTTATAAAATAACCCGAGATACAAGGATTATTTCCTTAATGCAGGATATTGTTTTAAATAAATACTAAATCGACACAATGGGTAAATATTCTCGATAGATGGCATGGTAAAACATCTGCCGTGAATACGAGAATCTGAACTGCAAACTAATTACAATACTTATCTGCCGTAGCAGCTTAAATGACAAAGCACTTGAATCGGATATACGTGCATTCAGATACTCCTTCTGGTATACTTCTTTCGATCCTCGAATGAAATAAAAAAAAAATAGTATATCAAATGATAAGTCAATAAAAAGTAATAAATGTGCTCTTTTATTTATTGCCAATGGTGGCAAACGAGCGAGCAGCACACCTGATTGTAAGTGATAGTGCCGCACATGGACCTTTGCGATACCAGGGGCACAGCCAGGCTGTTGCCTACCATGAAGAAAATACTCTTTTTAGGGTTGCGTACCCAAAGGGTAAAAACGGGACAATGTTACTGAGACTTCGCTGTCCGTCCGTCCGTCTGTCACCAGGCTGTATCTCAAGAACGGCGACAGCTAGACAGTTGAAATTTTCACAGATGATGTATTTCTATTGCTGCTATAACAACAAACACTAAAAATAAAATAAATATTTAAAGGATCCCATACATCAAACTAGATTTTTTTTGCTCAATATCGATAATGGCAATAGGGAGGCACTTGTTTACCTAGTCAATGGTACGGAACCCTTCGTGCGCGGGTCCGACTCGCACTTGGCCGATTTTTTTAAATTTCGTCGCTTCGTTGTCCGGTCTGTGTACCTACTCTTGAATCTCGATTCCAATCCTAAATCCAATCGCAGCACGAATTTGAGCAAATTTGGTACTCTTAAAAACGACACTAACGCACGATTGGAATCAAATTTGGTGGATTTTTTTTTAAACTAAATGAATTCGACTCTCGTCGATTAAGTCAAATATTTGCTACTCCCGACGTGATTTTGACGTAGTTTAAAATCATTAATGTTGCACAATTTCAAGAAAGCGTCTTTGTGGTGATCGAGTTCGATTACGTTATTAATTTAAAATAAGAAAATACGACACATTTGGTGAAAATAACAGCAGTAAACGTGAAAAATTTATTCTCGATTTTGTTCAAGAGTACCAAATATAAGTTTCGTGAGATTGGAATTGAACCGGATTCGAAATTAGAATTGATTTCAAGAGTAGGCCCACTAATGTTATAAAGAATTCGATTGATTCGCGAAATTACGCATTTATTTTCGGAATATAAATAGAATTCTGAATCTTTCTACTTCTCTAACCATAAATGTCCCATTATCAGGCACGAGGCTCTACAATGGGAAGTATAAAAGCACCATAAATAACTTTTTGATTTTTTTATGGATTTATTTCATTTATATATTATTATATTACTAAACTATAGTTACCATATGGTGATGAAGTATAAATACAATTCATCACCCCTTATCCTGCCCGTGTAAAAGACGACTACGGGATCTAACGTACAAAAAACATCTGAGAGAGAAAATTAAAAATATAATAGCGTGGTCTAGTAGATCAATTTCTTTCCTATTGTGGAGGAGCTAAGAAATGCATTGAAGAATGATCCGAGAGGAGGAAACCACATTTTAAATACATAATCACGGGAATTCTTCAGTTTGTTGGTACACAGTCTTAAATAATAGTCGACCTAAATAACAAAAATAAACTATACCAACAATTGTTATGACGTCTCACTGTCGAATAAAAAATCGAATAAAACACTCGTGTGGAAATAAAACGATTGCTATTCTCAACACATGGCCGTCTCCATTCATATGTATCGTATCGCCATACTAATTACTTTCGATGCATGTGAAAATTTTGTTGGAGATAAACTCGATAGTAGCTGTCGCAAGCGTTATTTGGTTTCAGTAACATTCAAATGGTTTTAGTAATCATGGTATTTGATTTACCCTCATTTATAGGGACAGGTTAAGATATGGTCTGTCCATATCTATCCCTACCCGATCTCGTCCGGGGCGACGGAAGAGACGGCTTGCAATTCCCGGTCCTTATCATCGGTGGCCTTACTTGCTTTATGGTTAATTATGGTGGTGACGGAGTAAGAATCAGCCCTTCTTTTACCCGTGGGTGTCGTTAAAGTCCTGTGCATTCTGGATAAGGCTCGACCCTATCAAAGTGATTTATTGATTTATTCTTTATATTGATTTATTCTCTTATTATTATTATTGATTTATTTTACGTATACACCTATTAGAGATCTGCTAAAAGATTCAATAATATGCGAATTCTTATGCATAACATTTTTATCATGATATTTTTGAATCAAGTTAATAAAAAAAGTTATTTACGGCTTTTAGAACGACCATGTGTAAATAAATTTCAACAACAATTCTATATTCTAATCCTGTACAAAATCACTAGATGCTATATATTCCTGCTTTTCATTAACTTCGTATATGCTTTGCTATAAGAAAACTTAAACAGGCACCGTTATCTACAACAAATGTGATAACGACCTGAAATTTTAAACAAATTCACCAACTATTGTTATGGGGATTTCAGTTTTTCTCACCTACTTAACAATTCGTGTCGTCTTGCGAAACAGTTGAAAAATTATTACGTAGCATATTATAATGGTATCGCGTTATCTTAAACCCGCGGACAAGTCCTTCCGTCTGAACCAGCACTTATCTAAATTTAGTCCCACATGCAACACTATTGTTCATAATATCTTGGCCACAAGGCATGCGGTGCGCGAGTTGTCAGTTGACGCAAAGAATTTGGGCAGCCGGTCTGTTGCCTCGCGTCCGCGTATCGTATCGATATATTTATCGCGATCGCATAATAAATCGATAATCGAATAGAGGTGTTAGTGTTGTAATAATTGTGATTGTGAAAATAATATGTGTTTTGTGTGTGATATGTGAGAAATAATTCGTGTGAAGTGTTATGTAAGTTGTATTTATTTTTGCTTATGTTCTCGATCTCGAAAGGGTTAAGCAGAAGAATAAAAACATCAAAATTCTACCATATATCGTAGCCTTACTACTTATATCTCCTCCTACACAACAGGAGGGAAATTCAACTACTATAGCACGCTGGTTAAACGTTTGAACGTTAGACTATTTTTTTCTATAGGGTTTTATATCGAGTTTTCTTTTTCTTGCATGGGTGTTATATGCATATTTAGGCCCTTAGGTGTCTTATACGACACCCACGCGGAAGATAATGGGGGTGGTTACTACCACACAGAGTACTAGTACTCATATCTTCATCATCGTCATCATCGCAGCCCTCATACGTCCCACTGTTGGGTTCGGGTCTCCTCTACTATAGGAGGGAATTTGACCTACTATACCATGCTGGTCAGACATGTTGGTTGGTATAGGGTTTCTTTTCGAGTTTTCCTTCTCTTGCACAAATGTTATGTGCATTAATATATCTCATAGTCGTCTTTTACAACTACTGGACAAGGTAGGGGGGTGGTGAATTGTTTTCTTACTCCGTCAACACACGGAACGTTCGTATCTTAGCCTTACATAATCTATCTGTCCATCTTAGCTTATACTACCACTACGGTCTTCACTTAGAATGAATTTCAAATAAACGTGGATGTTAACCTCCGTGTGGTACACTTTTTAGGTCCTCGAATGAAATTAAAAAAAAAAGCCTGCTCATGTAATAAGTCACTAAATCATCATCATAATCATCACAGTTCATATAAGCACCGCTGTTGGTCTCCAGTTTCTTCCATAATAGGAGGGAAATTGAACTGCTATACCACGCTTGTCGAGTTTTCCTTATGTTGCATAGTTGTTATATGCATATTATATCCGTCAGTCATCCTTTACGACACCCATGGGCAATAAACCACATCGAATATACTAGTAATATACACTAACTGGCCAGTGTCAAACTTGTAGTTTGTTGCTGAGAATATTTAGAGGCAAGTCCTGAAAGTTAAATAACTATAGAAAATCGCCGCAATATATTTTCTATATAATATGCAATATAGTCCTAATAGGTTAGCTGTTTGAAAACATTTTTTTTTATTACCACTGTATGTTGTCAGCAGTAATGACTTATGGCGCTGAAACCTGGTCTCGAAATGTTGACCTCATAAAAAGGCTCGAAATCGCTCAATGGCTAGGTATTTTTTACATAATGAAACCCGGAATGCGGATATCCGTAGAAGAACTGACATAGTCCGAAGAAGTAGCACTCTGTAGGGGCAGGCTATATCGCTCATCCAACTGACAACCGTTGGAGAAGAAAGGTTCTCGAGTGGCGATTGCGAATTTGACGATATTGCGACACCTCTCACTAAGTGGATTGACGACATTTTAATAGTAAAGGAGATGTTGGTTAGAGGTGGTTCAGGACCTTTCTGAGTGGCATTCTCGTGGGGAGGCCTATGTCCATCAGTTTTCCTTCTCCTGCTGTGATGTTTTTGCTTATATCTCTTACCATTACGGGTTCTTGCGCGTATTGTAAAGGCGGATTAAGGTTTCTGATTCATTTGCATTTAAAATAATTTATTATGTAGGTCCTAGCAAATGCCCACGGTTTCACCCTCGTAGTTTATACGTTATTCGCTGATAAAGTAGCTTTCCATTGGTGAAAGATTTTTTAAATTTAGTTCTTTAGGCATCAAAGCGTAAAAACAAACAAACGATGTAAACAGTTATCACTGGTTTAGATCCAACAATTGAGTTAACTACTAGAGCAGCCATGTCTCGATCACTCCTGAATCGATTCTTAAGACGACATTACCTTATCCAAGGTTATCGTAAAAGACGAGTGGTTGTTTTTTTAATACTTGTTACTTTTATTCGTAGTTTTAAACTATTTAAATCAAGATTGGAATTCTCATTGGTTGTACGTTGATGATTGCACGGAAATACATCGCGTTTGGCACTACTCCAGTTCACAGTTGCGTGTTTACAGGAAACATATCGACGTTTACGCGTTTTAGTTAATTGTTATTTAATATACGAGCTTGTTACGTTATATTTGAGTTATATGTCACTAATAAATCCGTGTGGTGACGGAGTAAGAATACAATTCACCACCTCTTCTCTTTCCCATGGGTAAAAGGCGACTAAGAGATATTTTATGCATATATCAATTGTGCGAAGGGCAACTCGAAATACTACCCCATACCAACCCGCTTGACCAGCGTAGTATAGTAGGTCAAATTCTCTCTCAGTGTGGAGTAGGTTCGAGTCCAGTAATGGCAATTATCTGAACTGTAATGATGAATAAATGTCTTGTATTGCTTTCGTTGTGGTATCATGTGGACATTGGCCTCCACAACAAACAAAACAAATGTGGGACACAATAAGGAAGTGGAATCTTTTCCAACTCCTCCTGTTTTTCTTTTCTAATTAAATTTATTGCGGGTCTCAAGACAATTAAAAGCGTTTCTCGGGACTTCCTGAGGGTCAAACCTCAGTGTCTTATACGGAGACCATTGTGGATCCTGGCTTATAGGTATAACAGTCGTGGGAATGTGTGGTGGGATTAGTCTCAATAAAAAAAAGATAGAAATATTCACCTAATATCGCAGTGACAGTTAGGCAGTTGGTATTTTTTTTTTATGGGTGGGCTATGGTAAGCGCACGCGCGGTCCTGTCCGTCCGGGGCGATGAAAGGACGGCGCGCGGGCCCATAACTCACCCGTACCCACGTCACCTCGTTGTTGGGCCGACCACCGGAGCAGATGTGACTTGTCATCAGTGGTCGGCCCGACGGAATACCCTTTCGGGTAACTTCACCTCTCGACGTACTGGGACGTCGGTCGCCATCGCGCGGTCAGCCTCTCTGCGGGTGACGGACAATTCCCCGGTCCGATCACCCGCGGCCTCGGCTAGGGCAGCATTAGACGCAGCGGAACGTGTCGCCGAATAGGAGCTCTACTCGCACACGATTCGCCGCCTCCTTCCGTGAGATTACGGCCTCACAGAAGGCGGCGACCGCGTCCCAGTTCCTGACGCTGACGAGCATCGCCCTGGCGATGGTCGGCAGCGCCAGGTCGACACCGATAATCGCGACGAGTTCACGGCGCTCCCCCTCCCAGGCAGCACACTCCTCGAGCGTGTGCTGCGCCGTGTCCTCGTCGCAACTGCAGTGGTGGCAGGACGGTGTGCTCTCCCTCCTGACAATCTTGTGCAGGTACTTCCCAAAACACCCGTGCCCCGTAAGCACCTGCACCAGTCGGAAGGAAAGCACCCCGTGCGTCCGCTCCAACCACTCCATCAGCACCGGCCGGAAGGCCTCGACGGTCCTGACACCGTACCGAGGACTCTCCAGCCGGACTGCCCAACGGGCAATGACTCCTCGGCGGGCGTCGACCCGCCAGGCGATGATCTCCTGCAGGGAGACCATGCCGCCGCGGGCGCGCGTCTCCGACACTCGCCGATAAATGTCGGCGAGTATCTCCGCCTCCAGGTAGGCAGTTGGTATACGTTTTTATTTCGAGCTTTTCCTTTCTTGCACATATGGTAGGTACAGGTAGGTATATATCCCTTAATCGTTTTTTACGACATCCACATGCAAGATACAGAGTCTTCCCGTGACCATAAACCCTGTAAAGTGTTCGAAACGACGGGCAATCGAAAATCAATTACAGACGTGATTAAATCTGTACAAAATAATTTTATTTATAATGTATGTAATGCTCACGTAAACATCTGAAATCAATGGGGTATTAGGCCGTTTGTCCACCGCCGCCGTCACCGGACTGCCACCGAGAACACGTGTGGACAAGAACAAACGTGTTTTGTATTGCCGGCACATCGGCCCGTCAAGTATTGCCGGCACATCGGCCCGTCAAAAAACCGTGCCGAGTTGTAGCGGTCACGCCGAACTACACAAAACATCGGCGGCCGGAATGACGGCTCTCGGGTCATGGGCGTGCGGTAGACACATGGCCATAGTAAGTGTATCTATCGCTAAATCGGCACCGTCATCTCGTTTTCGGTGACAGCCCGGAGACGGCGGCGGTGGACAAACGGCCTTACTCCTTATATTTCCTCCGTGGGAATTGACAAAAAAAATAAAACAATCATGGGACGAGGAGAACTGTAGTATTCTTTTTGAAAGTTCTAAAAACAGCGGCGGTTACTAATCCATACTGTGATGACGATTATAGAATTATCCTCATATGGGTCGAATATAATCTTTGTAATGCGGTAATTTTATAGGCATGCTATTATATTTCCCCGTGTTATGAATTGAATGACGTACAAGCCGATTATGGTATATACACGGGTAACGCCATTGTGAGAGAAGGAAAGCTTGAAATAAATTCTACTAACACGGTCACGAACGCTATGAGGTAGAATTGTAACTGACTAAAATAAAACATCCTGCATTTTCGCGTAGTGATGGAGTAAGAATACAGTTCTTCTTCCAACCCCTATCTTACCCGTGGGTGTCTTAAAAGACGACTAAGAGATATGTATATAACAACTGCGCAAGGGAAGAAAGGCTTGAAATAGAACCCTATACCAAGCCGCCTGACCAGCGTGGTTTAGTAGGTAAATTTTCTTTCTATAGTGGAGAAGACTTAACTGTGATAATAATGATGGTAAACTTTTTCTTTTAAAAGAGTCATGAGCCACGGCGAAGTTCACTAATATATAGTAGACTAGCAACCCGCTCTCGCTTCGCTTCGGCTTTAGTCGTTTTACCCGGGTAGTTCCCGATCCCGTGGGAATACCAGGATAAAATATACCCTAGTTTACGCGCTGTTATTATAGCTTTCCATTGGTGAAAGAATTTATGAAATCGGTCCAGGCGTTTTGAAGATTACCCGGAACAAACAGACAGACAAAAATTTTTTAATCTGTATTTTAGGCATAGGTATCGTGCAAATAACCGTGTAAGCATGAAAAAGCCTATTTATTTGACATTACAAACAGACACTCCAATTTTATTTATTGGTATAGATCAACTTCCCTCCCATTGTGAAGGAGGCTCAAGTCCAACAGTGGGACTTATATGAGCTGAGATGATGAAGCGTTAATTTTAAGTTTCGTCTAAGCGTTGTATTTGTGAAATGTTTATTAAATGTTTTGTTATGTTATTTGTTCGTTGATTGCAACATGTTTGCACATGTGGCCGTAAGCAAATCATCATTGTAAACGTACCGTACGAATGTATAGATGATTTCATCGTTAATATGTAGGTTACCGGGTCTTGGTAGCTTTTAGATGTTATAATAAATAAATTGAATGTTAACTATCGTAATTTATTAACTCGTGCTATGCCGACGATTTCCGTTGTTGAGAGCGTAATACACTTTCGTCTATATATTTAATTTTGCCGCTGTTGCGTTCGAGCCTACTCCACAATGGGAGGGAAATTGATCTAATATACCACGCCGATCAGGCGGGTTGGTATAGAGTTTTATTTTGAGTTTTCCTTCTCTTGATATATAGATAACATCTTTATATCTGTAATTATCCGACCGCGGCCCACACACAAAAAAAAAATATCTATAATTATGCCTTAGTCATATTTTACGATATCCACGGGCAAAAAAGGGGTGGTGAATTTACTCCGTCATCACATTGCTTTTTTAATTTTGCCGTATGGTAACGGAAGTAGATACGACCGCCTGGATGAATTGTAATGTAATTTCGTTACCACATATCACCATCTTACCCGTGGGTGTCGTAAAAGAAGACTAAAAGAAATATTATGCATATAACAACTGTACATGAGAAAGAAACTTTTGAATAAAACTCGTCTGACCGGCATGGTGTGGTATGTCAATTTTTCTCCTATTGTGCCTCCAGGCTCAAGCCCAGCAGTGGGACTTACATAAGCTGTGATGATAATGACGATAATTTTCTTGTTAGAAAAACAGGTTCACAGCGATTTAACTGAAGAAAGAGTACACCTAATGGTAAGTGTTGCTGCCGCTCATGGACCTTTGCAAGGCCGCTGGCTACCGTGAAGAAAGTGAAGGGAGTGTGAATGCGTGCAATGAGGTTGTCTGAAGCTAAATGCATCACCAAAACGAAACACACTCAAAAAGTTAGGCTGCCGGCTCTCTCGCTCACCGAACGAAGCGCAGTAACAAATTGCTACTACTCAGACATCGATTTTCTAATTAATGTGGTACTACCCCGGACGGACCAACCCATGGGTGTAGACAGACAACTATCAACAGTGTGGTGCTACCACTATTTAAAGTATTAGTACGGAATTGGGTTTTAATTTATTGCGTTTGCGAAATGTAAACAAACTATTCTTCCGGCAACGTTATGAGATCTGTTTGTGAATGTTAAGAGCAAGCGATGATTGTTTACAATATAGGCGTATTGATGGCCACTGTATTTATAGGTCTAGTTGCAGAAGTATACTTGTCGTGATATTAAAATTATAGAAGTCTAAACATTAACATGTTTACAAATATGTTAATGAAAATTCGGGCCTAAATATCTGACTTAGATGCTCTCAGCTCGTATGTTGGGCTCGGACCTCCTCCACAAGGATAGGGCAATTGACCGATGATGACCCATGGTTGCCGTGTAGTGACGGAGTAAGAAAGTAATTCATCACCCCCTCTCTTGCCGTGAATGTCGTAAAAGGAGAGAAAACACTCGAAATGAAACCCTATGACAACATGTCAACGACGACAAGTCACATCTGCTCCGGTGGTCGGCCCAACAACGAGGTGACGTGGGTACGGGTGGGTTATGGGCCCGCGCGCCGTTCTTTCATTGCCCCGGACGGACTTGACCGCGCGTGCGCTTAACATAGCACACCCATAAAAAAAAGAAATGACAACATGTCAACATGGCGGCCGAGATCCCGGGACAGGGACGTCGAGAGGTGAGGGTACGCGAAAGGGTATTCCGTCGGGCCGACCACTGACGACAAGTCACCCTGCTCCGGTGGTCGGCCCAACGACGAAGGCAACGTGAATACGGGTGGGTTGTGGGCCCGCGCGCCGTCCTTTCGTCGCCCCGGACGCAATGGACCGCGTGTGCGCTTGCCATAGCCCACCCAAAAAAAAAATATGTCTGACCAGAACGGTATAATAGGTTAAATTCCGTCTCATTGTGGAGGAGGCCCGAGCCTAACAATGGGACGTATGTGGGCTGCGATGATGATGATATATTCACATTTTTGCAAAAGATTTATCAAATTTTGGCCTTAAATATATGACTACATGCTCTCAGCTTGTCTGATTGTTGGGCTGCGACCTCCTCTACAATGTTAGGAAAATTGACCTACTTCACCATGATTAGACGTATTGGCATAGGATTGATTTTATTGTGGTAGATGGATCTACCTCGCCACGCTGGTCAGACATGTTAGCATAGGGTTTAATGTCGAGTTTTAATGCTCTTGCATTGATGTTATATGCGTAGGTATCTTTTAGTAGTTTTTTTTTTCGACACTTACGAGCAAGATGGTGGTGGACTATATTCTAACGCCGACACCACACCGATATCAACTTTATATTGAAGAATATAAAGTTTACAATATTTGATTCATCGAATAATTTTACGGTATTTCTTTTTTGTAAATGGTCTTGTAGAAAAAGTCAAAGCTTTTAGATCTCTCTGCACAATATGCAATATATAGTAGATAAATGCTTATTGTATTTGAAATTTGATGATACGGTAACAAAGAATATAGTAAAAGCACACAGAAATTTGTATAAACAATTAGCGATTAGACCTGCGTGTAGTGACGGAGTAAGAATACAAATCACCATTTCCTATCTTACCCGTGGATGTCGTAAAAGACGACTAGGAATTAAATATGCATGTAACATTTATGCAAGAAGAGGAAGACCCGAAATAAAACCCTATACCAACACCTTTGACCAGCGTGGTATAGTAGCGTAGTTTTCCCTCCCATTATGGAGAAGGCTGGAAGCTCAGTAATAAAACTTTTGTGAGCTGTGATGATGATGATGATTGTATGTTAGTGAAGTTCGCCATAACTCAAAGATTCATCTCATTTGACCTGGTCTTTTTAACAATGAAAATTAGATAGACGAAGAGGTTTATTATTCTCTCAACATCGGACAGTGTCGGCATAACTCGTCGAACCAAGCTGTCTGACCAGCGTGGTATAGTAGATAAATTGTCTTCCTGTTGTGGAAGAAGCTCGAGCCCAGCCGTGGGGCGTATATGAGCTGAAATGATGATGATTAGACCAGCTAAAAGGGTATTAAAACATTTAAAAAATGTTGTTAGCCATCACATGCAAAAAGCGTAATAGGTCACGGTCAAATTCTTATTCTCTGACACGATATTAATTGCCTTACGCTTCGGCATTGTGTACACGTGTTATTATTCTTTAAATACGCTGTTATAGCTTTTTATTTTAGAGGCGGCGGATCGCCTGCTCGAGGAGCGCAGCCACGATGAGGAGATCCGCCGCCGGCGACTGGGGCGGCGTAGGCGCAACTATCTGCGCCTCATGCCGCCCTAGCCGAGACCGCGGGTGACGGACTAATCCCCGGATTAGTCCGTCACCCGCCGAGAAGCCGACCGCGTGAGCAAAGACCGACGTCCTCCCCGATGGGGGGACGTCGGTCGATGGGAGGGTACCCCAATAGGGGGTATCCCGTCGAGCCGACCACTGATGTCAAGTAACCCTGCTCCGGTGGTCGGCCCAACGACGAAGGCGACGTGGTTTTCGGGTGGGTTGCGGGTGTTGCGTGCTTACGCCCCTCTGTTGCTCCGGACGGAGTGGTGCGAGGAGCGTGCCGACCGCAGCCCACCCCAAAAACAAAAAAAATAGCTTTTTATATTAAAGAGAACATACCGCATTACAGAATTAATCTTTGTGTACTATAAAATTCACAAATAGTGTTTTCTATATTGCTAATAATATTGCCGTCCACTTCTTGTGGTGGTCGGCCCCATAACCCACCGTATTCCCTATGATTCGCCATTGGGTCAACCGAGTTCCGTGTCGTCCGTGGCCAGCCCGGCGTGATACCTTTTCGGATACCTTCCCTTTCTAACGCTCCTCCCGTGATCTCGGTCGCCGTCGGGCGGTCTCTCTGCGGGTGACGAACTATTCCTCGTCCTGGTCACTTGCGGCCTCGGCTAGGGCGGCATCAAGCGCAGGTATTCGCACCTGCGCCGCCCAAATCGCCGGCGGCGGATCGCCTCGAACACAGTACCGAGGCCTCTCCAGCCGGATTGCCCAACGAGCAATGACTGCTCAGCGAACGTCGATCCGCCAGGCGGCAGTATTGCCCAGCAGTAAGGTCGTTATGTAGGCAACTCCGTCATGCGCACAGTCAATTTATATGCTTTGATGTTTTTATGGTGTTTTGAAGGTTCTGGCACTCTTGTGTTTAGGGGGTTCCATCTTGTCTTTGCTGAATAGTGTATTTAAACTTCAGGTAGGTATTTAAACTCGATAATATTTACGAAAACTAAGATTTTCATGTTTTCGAGTCATTATTTTGTGATAGAGTATAAGAAATTGTAAAAGTTATCCTCGGCTATTTGAGGTTAGACTTTAACCTCGAATAACTTTTAAACGAGTCAATTTAGCAAAAAATCGTTTCAGACCTTTTTTGTAGATCGTTAAATTTCCTACAAGAATATGTATTGATTTTTACGAGATATTAATTCGTTCGACTGCATCAAAAATCCAAACAAGAAAAAATAAAAATTCCTATGTTATTTAAATGGGAAATCAAAAATCACAATGAGCGACTTCTTAATATTAATATTAAGGGCTGAAACTCGACCAGGATTTTCTTTTTCGTCATCTTGGACGATATTTTCGTAGTAGCTAAGAAAAAAAAAATTAAAAGTTTTTTTGGCACACCTTAATATATATATATATATGTATATATATGTATATGTATGTATATGTATATATATGTATATGTATATATATGTATATATATATATATATATATGTATATGTATATATATATATATATAGGTAGTACTAATCATAACATAACTTTCCGTGTGGTGACGGAGTAAGAATACAATTCACCACTCCCTATCTTGCCCGTGGATGTCGTATAAGACGACTATGGGATATAATGTGCACATAACATCTGTGCAAGAGAAAGAAAACTCGAAATGAAACCCTATACCAACATGTCTGACCAGCATAGTAGGTCACATTCCCTCCCATTGTGGAGGAGGCCCGAGCCCAACAGTGGGACGTATGTGGGCTGCGATGATGATGATGATGATGAATCATAACATGCATGGACTTCATTATCATCATAGGCGTTTTGTATTCGTAATAATACTCGCTTCTCTAATGGTTCGCAATATATCTCAATTAAATCATCATTAATTTAACTTTTCGTTTTATATCAATGTTGATACGATCATTATTTCATTTAAGAGAATATTTCGCTGATATCAGTGTCTATATATAACCATCGCAAATATTTACGAACGCATAAATATCTCCGTCAATTACGCAGTCGTTTTGTATCAATCTACTCGTTGATTAAAAGTAAAGATGAAAGCCTGAAATTCGTTATTCAGAAGTAAAAAAATCATTATCAAAATTTCAGCTCGTTTACGTCACACTGTTGAGCTCGAGCCTGCTTCACAATAGGAGGGAATTTGACATACTTTACCACGCTGGTCACACCTGTTGGCACCCCAGAACGAAGAGATGGAAAACTCGTTATAAATCTATACCAACCCGTCTGACCAGCGTGGTGTAGTAGATCAATTTCCATTCCATTGTTAATGAGGTTCGAGCCCAACAGTGGAGCATATATAAGCTGAGATTATGATTACAATAGAATTAATGTTAAATCTATACTAATATATAAAGCGGAAGAGTTTGTTTGAACGCGCTAATCTCATGAATTACTGGTCCGATTTGAAAAATTCTTTCAGTGTTAGATAGATAGCCTATTTATTGAGGAAGGCTATAGACTTTATATCACCACGCTAAGACCAAGCGGCGCAACAATAAGAAATGTTTCAGAATCGCGTTGTTTTTCTTTTGAGAGCTTCTGCGTGCACTACATAAATGGTTAGGTTTCGCAAAAGTCATGTGTGACAGAATTGTATTATTTAAAAATATCTTCACCTTCTACGTAAATAAAGTCGCGGGTTAAAGTTAACATTAGCCCAAAGTAACTGTTCCACGCGGACGAAGTCGCGGGCATAAGCTAGTATGTTATAATTATAAAGATTTCTGATGTTTACGCGGGCTTTACACATTGTAAATAAAACTACGGATTGTATCGCGTTTGTAGGTATTTGATTTTTGATTGCCCGACGTTTCGAACACTTTGCAACGTTCATGGTCACGGATGGACTAATGAACCATGAACGCTTTATTTACAATGTAATAACTATGTTAAATAATTGTGGTTAAAATTAATATTGGATTCTAAATCATTCTGTTATCATATTTCATTATTATAAAAATTTACGTTTTGATTGGTTTCCGAGGAAAACATTTAAGGAAATTATGTCTGCACTATTTATAAATTGGTTCATGGAAAAGTGACGTAAACTCTGAAACGAATAACTAATTGAGTGGCCATAATGTTTGCTTTGTTTTTAATATTTCCTTTTTTTTATTGTCCATGCATTTGTGTGGTGACGGAGTAAGAATACAATTCAACACCCAACTTGACTGTGTCACGACACTCGTGAGAGACGACTAAGGGATAAGTATAATATACAGATAATATGCAAGAGAAGGAAACTTCAAAATGAAACTGTGTTACCACGTCTAATCAACGTGGTTATATTAGGTCAAATTCTCTCACAATGAAGGAAGCCCGAACTCAGCAGTGGGACATCTATGGGCTGAAATAATGATGATGTGCATAGATGCTTTTATGTAATATTCTTTACAGTGTGAAGGTAGCTTCTAAAACGGCTTGCTTAACTATGCTGGCCTGACTTAGTAATATTAGCCTATGTCAGTCATCGCAGGCCACAGAAGGGCTTTTGTCAGAGTCAATACCATTGGAGACAGCTTCGTTTAAGATTTTGTACCGCGATTTCTTTCTCTTGCAATGAAGTTATCTGCTCATATTTCTAAGTGATTTTCATATGCCTTCTTCCGGAAGCAAGGGTTGGCATCATTGAACTCGTACGTGACCTCTTTGTCTCTTTTTGGTCAGACTTCTGTCACATCCCGTCTATTTGATACAATGCAAGGGTGGCGTACGGTCTCAAAATCTGTATTTACTCTCACTGTTTCTATACTTATATGAAATACACCGTAACTTTATTGTGGTGACTCACTTCTCGTTTTATCAGTCGGCTTATTTACGTTCCACTATTGGACACGAGTGTCCGCCACACTAGAAGATAAATTGCCCCACTATACCGCGCTGGTCAGAGCTCGTAAAGGGTTTTATTTCGAGTTTCCATTCTCTTGCATTTTAAATGTTTTACTCATTTTAAAGTCCCTTAGTCGTCTCTTACGACATCCACGGGCAAGATCCACCACACTGGTGAATTGCATTCATACTCCGTCACCATACGGATAACTTGTTTAGTTATTTAATATTTTTTATTCATTCGTACTAATCACAGTCTATAGAATTATAATTTTTGTAATTGTTTGTTGTGATTAGTGTGAATGAAGCGAGGGAGGTATGTCAAGACCGTACATTGTGACGATCCGTAGTCTTTATTTACTACTCTAGGAAATAGACGTGAGAATGTGTATGTATGTAATTATGCACTAGATATTATGTCCTTCAGATATTTTTTTAAACTGTATACTCGTGTAGTAGAATTATTAGTATGTAGTAGAAATATTTAGAATATGTATATGATTTGCCGTGATTTCGATTTTCCACTTACCATCAGGTGTGCTGCTTGCTCATTTGCCACCACAGCCAATAAAAAGTATTCCATAGAGAATACTATATATTACTCATCATCATCTTGCTCTTATCCCAATTACAAACACTATATATTACTGTTAGGGTATTTTACCTAAATTTAACCCATCTCCATTTGAGTCACCTGAATTGTATATATTTAAGAATTACCTTCAAACACTTCACAACAATAGAATTACTTTTGAGCTGCCATATACGCAGTTCAACCACGTTGACCGGACAAAGAATTGTGCACGTGACGAATAAAAAGGTATTAAAAGCTATAACCTATAAAGCTGTAAGCTATAGAAGTAAAGCAGTGACCATAAATGTCGTAACGGAATGACTATCCTGTAGTTATACTAAATTACCCCATAGAATTTTAATTATTGGTTATGTTCATACTCAAAGCAATGGAGGGCAACAGTTTTGTTGAGTCAATGACGCTGTTAAAATGTCGCAATCATGTCTTTCATCTTTCACTCAACGACCGCGCAAATAGAACATAGCACCACGGTTTTATGTAAACATGTAAAGTTTACAACTTGTAAACTGTTCAACGGGCACCGGCCGTTTAGTGTCAATTAGCGAATTGTAAAACTCGACTGAGCTAACGGCAAATTATTCCGCAAATTATATTTAGAATTTTTGTGTTTTTGATATGACTCACTGAGGACTTTACTTGAAGTATGTTTGGACATACAATGACAAATTTTCTGTGTTATGTAGTAATACAATTCACCACCCCCCTGTCTTGTCCGTGACTGTCGTAAGGGTATCATCATTTCATCATCATCTCAGCCCACACAAGTCCCGCTATTAGGCTTGGGTGGTTAAAGGCATCAGCTAAACCCACCACAACATACCCAGAAAATTGGGCGCCCAGCTTTCTCGTACACTGAACGAAGTGCAGTAACAAATTGCTATTAGTAAGACGTCGATTCTCTGTGAGAGTGTGCTGCTACCCCAAACGGACAGGTCTGTGACTGTAGACAAAAGACTATCGACATTGTGTTTCTACCACATAAAATATAGGTAGAAGCTTAGAATAATAACGTATAGAAGGTAAGTTCGCGCACAAAAAGTGAAGCATTTCGATTGGAGCCTAATGGAACTTACGCGGGAACCGTTGCGTATTGTACTGCACGTACGTACACAACTCTTAAAAAATAAATAGGTAATTATGACGGTTTGTGCAATCAAATTGTGTCACAACACATTAGAAAAACATAAAAAGGTTTTTAACATTACTTTTAAAAGTATTTCGACGATTTATGTTAATTACAACAAAATTTGATTTCATATTTTGTATAGTGGTGTGCGTGTGTACGTGTGTAATAGCGTGCGTGCATTAGTATTGTTTGCTTCATATTTTTTATGGCTTACGTATGGACACTATCCTTCTATACGTTATTATTCTAAGGGTAGAAGATTAGCCACTCTAATAATATTATCAGCTTGATTACTTTCTTATTCTATGCGTTTTATGACAGCCATCTATCCTTTATAGTCCGTATCGGTACCCACGCTTGTGGGTGGCTGGTAGGTTGGAGATCACAGTTAGTGTTCATATAATATATTCAGGAGTGTTGCTTCCTACCCTTTTAACGGTTTTTATTACATAATGATAATATAGTTGTGACAACACAGTTAATTCTTGCGTAAATGGACCAATCATCATCATTTCATAATTTCGGCTCACATACGTCCAACTCTTGGGCTCGAGCCTCCTCCACAAAGGGAGGGAAATTGAGCTTATTATACCATGCTGGTCAGACAGGTTGGTATAGGTTTGTTTCGAGTTTTCCTTCTCTTGCATAGATGTTATATGCTTATTATATCCCTTAGTCGTCTTTTACGACACCTACGGCCAAGATGTGGGGGTGGGTGATTGTATTCTTACTCCGTCACCACATGAAAAATGGACCAATATTCTTAGGAAATTCTTGTTAACATTCTTTAACTACGTTTATAAATTAAATCCATTAAACTCGTTCAACGCCTACGTTCTCTATAATCTATATCGTCTGTAGGCTAATAAGGTTTTGTGTAGAAAATTGTTCATTCAGTGACCGGCTGCAACCAATTTACCCCTCATCCGCGTCGTAATATTGAATTACTTGGACCACTTGGGCAATCAGTTGTGTCCCAAGTGTAGAGATATTATTCTAACCACATGTTTTAAAATTAGAAACTGTTTTTGAAGTGAAACTTCTTTGCGCGCATGAGGGTAATTTTTTTACGGATGAAACGCAATTTAGCGTCATGAAGATGTGCAGCGTTTTTGTCGAAGAAGAGGGAGAGACCGATTGAGAGAGAGTGAGAAAGGGCGAACATAACACGAAGCACAGCCATGGGGCGAGAGTAAGGAGCAAGCGAGTGAGAAAGATCGTGTGATTTTTTTTTATGAACATAACAGACTACTTGTAATATAATATCCCTTCAAATATAATAACATTTTATATATTTATAACATTTTTTTTCAAATTCAAATCATTTATTATGCATAGACCCCGAGAGGGCACTTACATATTGTCAATTTTACAAAATAAAATTAAATTATCCAATAAAAATAAACTACCAACGGATCGGAACGCGACCGCTACTGAGAAGATCTGGAAAGAAACTCAGCGGGCTTGTCTATTATTTAAATTCTTACTAGATATATATTTTTGTACATGTTTTGTAAGACCTAGCTCCAGTGTGATGCCCCAGTGTGATGTGATGTTTTACTTCGTATTCTAATCACCATTATATCATTACAAGTCTTTTACGTCCTACTGCTGGGCCCGAGCCTTCTCCACAAAGGGAGTAAACTAGATGTACTATACCATGTTTGTCAAACGATTTGTTTTTTTTTTTTTTTTTATGGGTGGGCTATGGTAAGCACATGGGCGGTCCAATCCGTCTGGGGCGATGAAAAAAGGACGGCGCGCAGGCCCATAACCCACCCGTACCCACGTCACCTCGTTGTTGGGCCGACCACCGCAGCAGATGTGACTTGTCGTCAGTGGCCGGCCCGACGGAATACCCTTTCGGGTAACGTCACCTCTCGATGTCCTGGGACGTCGGTCGCCGTCGCGCGGTCAGCCTCTCTGCGGGTGACGGACAATTCCCCGGTCCGATCACCCGCGGCCTCGGCTAGGGCGGCCTTAGGCGCAGATACTCGCGCCTGCGCCGCCCGAGTCGCCGGCGGCGGAACGTGTCGCCGAATAGGAGCTCTACTCGCACACGATCCGCCGCCTCCTTCCGTGAGACTATGGCCTCACAGAAGGCGGCGACCGCGTCCCAGTTCCTGACGCTGTCGAGCATCTCCCTGGCGATGGTTGGCAGCGTCAGGTCGGCACCGATAATCGCAACGAGTTCACGGCGCTCCCCCTCCCACGCAGCACACACCTCGAGCGTGTGCTGCGCCGTGTCCTCGTCGCAATTGCAGTGGTGGCAGGACGGTGTGCTCTCCCTCCTGACAATCTTGTGCGGGTACTTCGCGAAGCAACCGTGCCCCGTAAGCACCTGCACCAGTCGGAAGGAAAGCACCCCGTGCGTCCGCTCCAACCACTCCATCAGCACCGGCCGGAAGGCCTCGACGGTCCTGACACCATACCGAGGACTCTCCAGCCGGACTGCCCAACGGGCAATGACTTCCCGGCGGGCGTCGACCCGCCAGACGGTGATCTCTTTGATGGAGACCATACCGCCGCGGGCGCGCGTCTCCGACACCCGCCGATAAATGTCGGCGAGCATCTCCGCCTCCAGGTCCCACGGGGGGGTTCCGGCCAGGAGGCACGCTGCCTCCGTCGCCACCGTGCGGTAACCACGTATGGCCCTGATCGCCATGACCCTCTGTGGTCGCCTCAAGAGGGCCCTCAGCCGGACGGTCAGGGACCCCGCCCACACCGGTGCGCCGTACAGGGCCATTGACCGGATCACCCCCACGTACAGCTGTCGGCACGTAGCGCTGGGTCCGCCCACGTTCGGCATCAGCCGCGAAAGGGCGGACGCCGCGCCGACAAGCCGGGGAACAAGTCGATGGAGATGCTCCCAGAACCAAAAATGCCCGTCGAGCACCAGGCCCAAGTACTTCATGTGGGCCTGGATGCTGATGGTAACCGACTTCACGGTGATCGAAGCGCCGGTGGGTGACCCGGCGGTACGGAGGCCATGGAACAAAAGGGCCTCCGTCTTTTCTAGGGCTACCCTTAACCCCAGCGCTTCGATCCGCCTGACAATCTCCTCGGTGCCGAGAGTTGCCAGGCGTGCCGCCTCCTCTAGCGTCCCACCCCGGGCTGTGACGAGTGTATCGTTGGCGTAGCAAATTACGCCCAGCCCGGGTGGGAGGCTTCCTCTCAACGCCCAGTCGTAGCCGATGTTCCACAGGGTCGGACCCAGAACCGACCCCTGTGGGACACCGCACGTCATGGGCGTTCGCACAACGTCCCCTACTCGGTTAACGTAGAGGACGCTGCGCCCCTCCAAGTAGTCTGCCACCAGCTGCCTGAGGTACACGGGCACCCCGTGATACCTCAGCCCCTCCCTGATGCAGCTGAATGGCAGACTGTTGAAGGCGTTGGCGATGTCCAGGGACACCGCCAACAGGACTCCTCCGCCGGTGACGGCCTCCGTCACCACGGCCTTCAGGCGCAGCAGGGCCGCGATCGTCGAACGCCCTCTCCGAAAACCAAACTGGGCGTCCGACAGATCGGGCTCGACCCTGACGAGGTGCCGCTCGATGCGGGCAGCCAACACCCTCTCTAGCAGCTTGCCCGCATCATCGAGCAGCACAATGGGCCTGTAGGCCGAGGCCGACTCGGGAGACCGTCCCGGCTTCGGCAGGAGAACCAGCCTCCCCTCTTTCCAGCACCCGGGGAACTGCCCGGACGCCAAACAAGCGTCGAACAGTCCCCTGAGGCGTGGTCCCAGGTGCTCGAGGACCAGGGCCAGCACATGGTTTGGAATACCGTCGGGCCCGGGGGTGGTGGATTTGGCTCGCATACGCGCCACCGCCGCCTCCATTTCCGGCTCCGGTCGCTGTCCGGCAAAGCCATGACCGGGGCCATGCGCTCCGTCCGCCGTGGAAAGAGGTCCTCGACAACTCTGGTAAGGAGGCTGGGCTGAAGAGTCTCGGTGAGGGGGGGGCCCCGCCCGCGGAGCTTGTTCAGCGCCGCGAGGTAGGGGCGACCCCAGGGGTCACGCTCGAGACTGTCCAGCATCTCCCGCCGACTGACGTCCTTGGCGGTACGGACGGCCAGCCTGAAGGCAGACCGCGCACTGCGGTAAGCCTCGTACAGCTGGCCCTCCCGCTCAGCGTCACGGTGACGCGCTCGGCTGCGGGTGTAGGCCCTCCGGGCACGTATGCAGGCGGCCAGGAGATCCGCCAATTCTCGGGACCACCAGGGGACCGCACTCTTCGGGGGCAGACGCCGCACGCGGGGCATGGCCGCATCGCAGATCTGCGTTAACGCACAGCGGATGCGGCCAGCCTCGGCATCCACCCCGTCCGCCTGGGGCGGTGAGGACAGCCACGACTGAACGATGGCTGCCTCCGCCAACAGGTCCCGATCCAGTCGACCCACAGCCCACCGCGGAAATGCGGGAGCTCCGTCCGCCGTGTGACCCCTGCTGGGCTGTAGGAGGGTCCGGGAGACCTCTATCCGGATGTATCTGTGGTCGGATAGAGTCTCGACCTCCTCCTGGACGCACCAGCTCCTCACACGTGCTGCGACATTAGGGCTAGCGAACGACAAGTCCACTATCGACCCGCCCTGCTGCCGCACGCACGTTTGCACCGAGCCCCTGTTCAGCAGACAGAGGCCCAGTGCCGCCGCCCACTCTTCGACCGCCCGCCCGCGCTCATTCGTCCTGCGGGACCCTCACGCCGTGGACTTGGCGTTGTAGTCCCCCAGAACGAAGACCTGGCGCGGTGCCAGTCGCCGTATCGAGGCCCCCAAGATGGTGAGGAAGGCCCCGAAATCCGTCGTGCTCCTGTTAGGGGAGAAGTAAACGCCAAATAGCGTAACCTCTCCCCATTCCGCCACGGCATACCCATCGCCCCTTTCCTTGAGCAACATGGGTGTCAATGTGAATGCCATGACGTGGAGGCGACGATTGCCACAGAGCCGTCACTGCTGCCCAGCCAATTGGGCCGGTCAGGCACCACGTACGGCTCCGCGGCTACGGCTGCACCGATCAACCACTCCGCCATGGCTTGCAGGAAAACGTCCTGTGCCTCGGCGGAGTGATTGAGGTTGGCCTGCAGGTAGTAGGATTCTGTCGCCATTAGTGGGCCGTATCCATCACCTCCTCCGCGCTGGCGGGCGATCGGGTCGCGCTAGGGGCGGGAGCGGCCGGGGTCGTCGGGCCACTCCGCCCCTTTGGGGCCGAAGCCGGGGGGTCTGCATTCCTTGCCCCCCATGCGGTGTTTGGTGGGCTTATTGCCCGCCGTACACGCGGAGCAGTGGGGGGTGGCGGCACACGATGCCGCCTTGTGCCCAGGTTGACCGCAGCGGAAGCAAAGGCCCCTGCAGTCAAAACAGTTCGTGCATGTCGGCCGAGTGTGTCCGACCTCCATGCACTTGTAGCACCTCGCAGGCCGGGATTCCAGCACGGTCACCCGCGCCGAGCTCCAGCCCACGAGGAGCCTGCCTGAGTCGGCCAATATCTTGGCCGACTCCACCGGGCACCGCAGCCAGGCGGCACGGACACCGCCCGGACCAGGGCGGATGGCGCCAATTCGGACGGCGTCCGAGGCACATCCGGTTCTAGCCACGACAGCCTCCCGGACGTCCTCCACCGTCACGGAATCGTCCAGACCCGTAATGCGCATTTCGGCGCACTTTACGGGCCTGGCGATTCGGACGCCACCCTCCTCCTCGAATAGACCCCGCAACTTCGTGGCCAAACTGTCCGCCGCGTTGGCGCCCTCGGCCCCAGGGAACTCCAGGATCCGAGCCCCTGTCTGGGCCTTGCGGGTCCTAGCTTCGACGCCTCCGATGTCAGAGACGTCTAGCTCCCGCCGGGCGCGGCTCAAGACGGCCTCATAGCTTAGGCCCCTCTCAGCCGCCTCAGGCAGCACAGTAATGACAACTGCGGCTGATTTTGGCGGCCGGAGCCCCTTGCGCGACCTCTTGCCTTTCTTCTTTTTCCCGGCTCCCGCCTGGGGAGGAGCAGCTTCCGCGGCGTTTTTGGCTGCCGCCCTCCTTTTCTGGCCGCGAGCCTTCCTGCTCCGCTCAGCCACCTGCCAACCCTGTTCCAGCATGGCAGCAGCGCTGAGCGTAGCAGGCGCGGTCGCGGGCGCGTTAGCCGGTGCTTGCGGTATCGTTGTGGGCACCGGCTGCTGTACAGCGGGAGCTGGCGCCGCCCTCGCCTTTTTAGTAGCGGCGGGACCCTTAGGCCCAGCCACGGCCGCCGCAAAGCTGGCCACGCGGCCTCCCTGGCATGGCAGCGGGGTGCGACTCGACGCTACTGTCGGCCGCGCGGCCCTCGCCCTGTCCGCAGCGAGCGGCGGCCGGAGAGGTGCCTCAGGAGGGAGTCGCCTCCACGGCCTCGATGCGCGCCTCAACCATCCGACCAACTCTGGTGAAAATGGCGCGCATAGCCTCATCCGACACGCCGTCCACTACGGGAAGTGGCATGTCCGCAGCGGGGGCAAGGGCACGCCCCGTGGCGCGAGTCGGCGCAGCAGGGGCAGCGGCAGCGTCAGCCCTCGTCAGCGGCGTCCGTGGCACAGTCGACGGCGGTGGCCCAGTTGTTGGAATCGGCGCGGTCGGCGACAGCCGCGCGAACTGGACACGCAGATCAGCCATTTCTTTGGCCAACCTGCGGTTCTCCCTCTTCACCGCCGCCAGCTTCGTCTCCAGCTTCTTATTATGCTGCTGCAGGCCTGATACCTCGCCACTGAGGCGATTTCGGCCTGCAGGGCTGCCACTCCTGACATTGGAGGGTCACTGTACGTAGCGGGCTCAGCAGCCGCCGCACTGGTGGGAGGGATATCATCCAACACCCTCAGCATGCTTGCAGCCGCCGCCTCATTTGCCCGCTTACGAGCCTCGGCCTCCCGCACCTGGCTTACTGGAGACGGAGTCCCGGTCCTCGCCGCCACCGTGGCCCCACGCCCTCTGCGTCCCCTGCGTGAGGTCGCCACCTTGGGAGGAGGCATAATGTCTCCACTCCCCTCCGAATCAGATGCGGTGCTGCCACTCTTGTGTGGCAGGCCCCCCGGCGGTCTGAGCGGCCGGGCTCTCATTTATGATGGGCGGCCCTGCGGCATTGCCGCCCTCGTCCATCAACTGCTCCGTCGCAGTGCTACCTGCGTCAGAAACGCTGCTATCACTGGGCGAAACGCCGGCAGCATGCAGTGCCTTCACATCCGCCTGTCGCTGTTTCGCTGCGCGCCGTCTGGCGCGCTCCGTTGCAGGGGTGGGTTTTCCCCTCCGCTTCTTCTTTCGGGCCTCCTGTATCGCCGGGTCCTCGGCTAATTCGGTTGCCTCCAGTGCGGAACTGCGGTCCGACGAAGCATCCCTTCCGTCTGTGCCAGTTTTGCAGTAGCCTGGCAAGGCTGTAGCGTGGGAACTAGGCTCCCCGTTAGCGGTGGTTTTTGGCATCTCACCCCTCCTGTCTTCATCTTTATTATACGAGAAATCCATATGGTTCCCACGAGTATGGGAGAAATAAAAGGTCCACCCGGGCAGAGATCCCGATACCCCGGCAAGCGTACATTTGTATCCCAACACAGGGGGTCCGCAGGTACCCTGGCTGGGAGCGCGCTAACGACTGAACAACCCATCAGCCATGCATCCTCTCGCCGCGCGCCAGAACTTAGGATTCTGGGTGATTGTTTTATAGAGGTTTTCTTCCTCGCGGTCCAGGCGGTTAAGCCAAGACCCTCGCTCCTGAATCTAGGCCTCAAGGCAAATGTCCCGAAGCAAGAATCAGGTCTACGATTTGTCGCGGTTGGCAAATGCCTGCCCAGTCCTCAAACGAATGAGTGACTGGGCCCGTCGAATTTTCGCGTCCAATACCCTCTACAATTAGAGGGCATGGAGCGAATTTGGGGCATCCCACAAACTGGGCCCCCCCTCGGGCCAGATATTTGCCACGAGCGACAATTCCAGAGAGCAGTCCAAGAAATTGTCGCTCGTGCACAGGGTACACCACGCGCAGGTTTCTGGCGTAGTACCCCAAAACGGATTAGTATACGGTTTTATTTCGAAGTCTCTCTCTTGAATAGATGTTATATACATGTTATATCTCTTAGTCGTCATTTACAACACCCATGGGAAAATAGTGAGTGGTGAATTGTATTCTTACTCCATCACCACAAGGACAAAGATTTCTTTGTCTCCATTTCCTTCTTTATAATTATATTCTTACCTAAGTATAAACTGTTCAAAATTTCAATTTGAATATATTCAAACTTCGTGATTTAAAACAAATATGTGGTTGACCGAGCTTCGCTTGGAATATTTTTGTCGATTTAGATATATATTAATAAAAAATAAAAAATATTTAATGAAAATTATATAAAAAACTACAAAAAGAGAATAATAATAACACCGAGATTCGAACCGACGCTGTTTAAATGTCACATAATCCAAATTTAAAACCGCCCGCCTCCCCACCTGAGCTATCGGAACTCATGACGTTGACAACGAAATTTGAATTCATATTCTTTTAAAATTTAATGTCATTGTTTGTTTTGCTAAAAACACGGACAAAACAACAATTACTATAAATAAAACCTAGCTAGATCGATTTTTTGGACCCGAAACCTCTAGTATGCCAAGTTTCAACAAAATCGTTGGAGATCCTGAATATATATATATATATATATATATATATACAAGAATTGCTCGTTTAAAGATATAAGATTGCAAACTAATGTGATAATTTCTTATGACTTATACCACTTCTAATGTTATATTCATCGCTATTCAAATCCGCCATTACTCAATTGTGGGCACTTATCCCGTTTCTGAGATGACAATGAGACGTAACAGAAATAGGATCTGTATCATTGTGCCTTTTAGATACGCATGATGGACACAAATTAGTTCATTAGTGTTACCAATTATTTGAAATTTTTACGCTTTTTGGATTAATTTGACTTTATTTTGTATTGCTACAGAAAATAGACTTATTCTGTTTTTATTCCTTTTTTTAAAGACATCTCACTAACGAAATAATCCTTGTGTTGCGGGCGACTTTACAAACATAATTAACGGACACAAATTACATCCAGACTCACAACAACAATTTGAGGATCGCACAAAGTATTGGCCCGCGTAGGATTCGAACCCACGACACTATCGCGGCATGTCAGTATTTTAACCACTACGCCATCTGTGCAATCAATTTGCTGGTTTTTAAGGTTCCATACTCAAAGGGTAAAACCGGGACCATATTACTAAGACTTCGCTGTCAGTCCATCCGTCTGTCTGTCACCAGGCTGTATCTCAAAAACTGCGATAGCTAGACAGTTGAATTTTTTTACAAATTATGTATTTCCTTCTATTGCCGCTATAACAGCAAATACTAAAAACAAAATAAAATAATGATATCTGATGTTTACGCGAGCACTACACATTGTAAATAAAACTACTTTTACGGATTATATCGCGTTGTATTTGATTTATGATTGCCCGACGTTTCGAACACTTTGCAGCATTCATGGTCACGGGCGGACTAAGGTGTCTCACGTCCAACAAGTAATCGTCGGGCAATCATAAATCAAATACAAACGCGATATAATCCGTAAAAGTAGTTTTATTTACAAAATAAAATAAATATATACATAAATGGGGCTCCCATACAACAAACGTGATTTTTATAGATAATGGTACGGAACCCTACGTGCGCGACTGCGACTCGTACATAGCCGATATTATTTGAAATTTTTATGCTTTTAAATTAATTTGATTTTATTTTGTATTACCACAGAAAAGATACATTTTCTGCCCGTTTATAGCAATTTGGTTCGTCCCGGACGGGCGTAGTGCATAGTGAGCTCCCATAACCTCTTATATTCTACTTCTCCGAGTTATTGAGCGAACCACCGGAAGCTTAACTCTGATAGTCCGTTCGCTTAACTTAACTCTTGGCAGTAAAGTGCCAGAACCGCCGACTACTTCAGATTCCACTTTATTTCTTGTCAGATCAAGAGCGGTCCTCAGACAGTGGGCGACCACCCTGGATCACGGCTAGGATTTATTCGCAACATGCTTCCTTTGTATTGGTTTTTTCGTCACATGCGTCATCTTCTTATGGCAAATAATGAACGACCCACCTGACAGTAAATAGTAAACGACATTATAGACTTGGAAAATATGGCACGTTTAAGCACACGCCCCATCATAAAAATCCATTGCTACACTTACCAGAGGAAGGGGGGCAGTACCAGCAGATATCCTCGTCTATAGATATAGATCATGGCCTTTTTTTATGGGTGGTGAATTGTATTCTTACTCCGTCACCACACGGAAAAGATGCAGGCACTATTTTACTATCTCCTAGTGGAAATGGAGTAAGAATACAGTTCACCACGCCCTATATTACGTGACTAAAGGATGTATATGCAGAGAATATCTATCCAAGAGAAGAAAAATTCGACATAAAACCCTATGCGCACTGACTGCCTGACTAATGCGATATGGTGGGTAAATTTCCCTTCCATTATGGAGGAGGCACGAGCCCAATAGTGTCGCTTATATGGACTGACATGATGATGATGAGTCATGTCGATGAGTTATCTTGTGGTAGGACCACACTGTTGACAGTTGTCTGTCTACAGCCGCGGGCCGGTCTGTCTGGTGTAGAACCACACCCTCGCAGAAAATCGACGTCTGAGTAGTAGCAATTTGTTACTGCGCTTCGTTCGGTGAGCGAGAGAGCCGGAAGCCCAAGGTGTTTGCGTGTGGTGGGTTTTGGTGATGCCTTTAGTTTCAACGAACCTTATTGCACGCATACACACTCCCTTTATTTTCTTCACGGTAGGCAGTGGTCTAGCAAAGGTCCATGAGCGGCAGCAACACTTACCACAGGTGTAGTACTGTTTGCTCGTTTACCACCATTTGCAATAAAAAAAATGACTATTGTATTATTGTAAATATGAATAGTACCTACTATTGTAAATATGAATGTGTTTGAGGAATTAAATTTTTATTCAGGGATTCAGAATAACACCTAGAAAAATGTGTACAAATATTTATTAGCAAATAAAAGTTGCAGAAGTTGTAATCAAATTAAGGTAAAAATTATTCAGTTCTTCGCAAATAACTCGCAACTATAAAAAATATAATAAAAAATATAAAACAATTTAAAATATTCTTACGGAGCAGAATTTTTTTCATAAATTTGCTAATTAGTTATATGTAGTTCCAAAAGTTAATATTTCAAAAATAGCTGCAACTTAAAAATAATGTTATAAAAAGTTACAACGAGAGTAATTTTTTTTTAAAAATTCACTGCTTTCTGTGAAGGCGAAGCGAAAGTCATGAACAAAATTCTTAATTAACAATAGAACAAAACCTTCTTCAAAAATAACTGGATACAATTTGATCAAAAAATAACTAAATAGATTTATCCACCTTTACGTTATTCCGTAATATTGAAAATACACTCCATTTTTTTTTTCAATGTTACATGCATTTGCTCCATCTTAAGATATATTTTTTTTAGATTTCGATTAGTTCTTAATAGTTTTAGATATTTGCAAAAATCTGAATATATTTTTTTTATCCTAATTTCTTTATAACTTTCGTTTTTTTATCTGATAATAACATTTCGATACATTATACTAAACGTCTTTCAAAATATAATAAGCCATCGCTTATATTTGAAAGAGCTATTGCACGAAATAACACATTTTTTTACTAGCAAACCAGCAAAGATAGTCAGCAAAGAATGTACATACTACATGGCGTACAATGACTATTAATATGACCTTGTTATTATGATGGTTGTTGTGACAACAATATTTATGTACCTATTTATCTATTACACGAATTAACACGTTTTTATACTTATGTATTAGATTTAAACTACAAATTATATAATTAGTTGAAGCTAGTGAAACTGTGGGGACAGTTAAGCGTATGTACATACCTAATCCTATATTAAAATCTTGAAACCTATTTGTTTTTTGTACCTCATTTATTTGTATTATAGTAATCTAATATTTTATTATTATTACTTACCGTTATAAACCGGTGAAGGTTTCACTCCTGTATAGGGATTACGTTCCTCCATAACGTTAATGTATGTATTGCAGCCCACCCCTCCCAAGAAACCTCCACGGAGGAACCTGTCAGTGTCCCCCACCCACGCCAACTCCCCCTCTTCGGGCTACAGCTATGAGCTGAGGCCGCACGCGAGGAGTCAGGACGATTTGGATGATATTCAGGTAAACCATGTTAAGGCAATACCGTGTGCGAACTGCCTTAGTTATTGGAGCGATTTAAAAGGATTATGACGATGTCTGGATATTTTAGATTGTAGTTATCAAATATGATAGGATCGAGAATAAATTGTACTGATGTCTGAATTACTGCTCTCGACTAGGTATGTGTTTTAAAATGAAACCTAGCATTTCTTAAACATTAATTTGTGTTATCCGTAATAGTTTGTGGATTATTTTCTTTAACTGTTGAGTGCCTTTTGAAGTCTAAAATTCATAACTTATTTTATAATTTCAATGCGTATAATTTCAATTAATATTGTGGAGTATTCACGAACTTAAACTTTATAAAATTGTAATTGTGTTATCTCATAGCGAATGAGTAATACTTGTGGAATGTCCGGAGACATTACCATGATAACCAGGCCTATATTAAATGTGAAATCTCTTGTCGTATCTTGCCTGAATCAGAGGAAGCTATCAACTTATCTATATTATATAACACTTTCAAAATAGGAATACTAATAATCTTTTATAAAACATTTTTTCAAGTATGCGAATCTTTAGTAGGTCGAATTTAAAATATATTGTTTAAGAAGTTTAAAGTATGTCGTTGAAGGTACACTTGAAAAAGGTATGCTCGACTTGGCGGGGCCACTGCCGTGCTCCCAGATCTTAAACTTATGTGGGACAAGAATTGTGAGATTTAAACGAGAAATATTTGGCTAAAAAGCACACGGTTCAATTTATCGCAAATAGTATATGTCAGACGTTATAACTTGGAGCATAAATAAACTTATTGTTGTGATAAAAATCAAAAGTACTAAATTCAAATAACTATAATAATACTATTTTGAAATTAATACTATTTTGCCCAACAAAAATGCTGTTACTTGTTGTCTTAATAATTAAATGTATGAATCTGTTTGTTGCAGGGTGCAAAACATTATCTCAAACACGGTCGTTCCGTAGACCAATACGTGGATAGTAAACTATCGTACTCCGAGTATGAAGAGAATCACAACTCACCCCGAGTGCCGCCCGTACCCAATCCAAGGCCCAGCCTGAAGCATCGCTCGCAACCCGTAGCTATAACTGCTATGTACGAGAACATAGTAATCAAAGAACAGAATCCAAGACGAAAGCTCAAAAGAAACAGTTTAGCTCCATCACAAGACAATTATGAGCCAAGAATGATGGAGAATAGAGTTAGAAAGTATTCGCATAAAGAGAAATCTTCTCTTGAAAGTTTACTTGATGATCAGTCCATGAATAGTCCAAGCGATTGTGAGCGATATTACGAGGGGCCTCGGAGTGGTATTCCTCTATCCCCAACGCATTATACCCAACCACCGACGCCTGATCATCCGCCACCATCAGCCAAACAGGCCGAGAACTGCATCCATGAAAGAATTAGGCCGCTAAGTCAGGTTAGTCCATGATAAAAATGTGTCCATGGTTATGTAAAATGTACTGTCATGTATGTGTGTGGAGTGGTTATGGAAATTTACACCTGAGCACTTTTCTCTTTGACATTGATAAGCATGTTGAAGTACCATTTCATAATTTTTGTTCGAGAAATAAATATTTTTTGTCTTGGTAAATTTATCATTCAGATTTCGAAAATTTTATTTCTAGTACAAAAATTATCGCTATTAACTGTAGGAATATGGGAATTTATAGTGTGCTAATTTTTATGTTATATGCTTAACTCTTATAAATAGATATGACGATTTTTTTAATTATCTAACTAAAACTAATAAAAAAGAGGCTATAAAAATATTTTCACTTCCTCTTTGAATATAGGTTTTTAATATCAAAAATTTACTAATGCAAGCATTTTTCACGGCGGCTTTACCGTCACTGGTGCTTTGATAATAAAAAGGATAAAAGTCATTAGCGTTAGAAACCAATAACGGAGTCATAATCCAATTGGATTCGCTAATCAAGAACACGAATACCCTGCAGAAAAGCTGTAAGGTGCATTCAACTTGATGCACGTTGTTCTGGACCAGGTTGTAATTTGTGTCCGTTGATTTTATATTTGTAAAATTTCCAAAATACTGGCATTTCAATTTGACTGATGGGTGTGGTTTTATAAAAAAAAAAGAATTAGTCAGACTATCTTGACTGACCTTGTATTTAAAATTGTTAAAAAAAATGTACGACCTTGTATTTATTTGAAATTGTTAAAAAATAATTTGTTCACTAACTTGTCTAAGCTCATTTCAGATCGGTCTTTAAATATAGCATCACCTATAAATGCTTATGTAATAAAACTTTTTAAGACGTTGCCGCCGTAAATGCCATATCCAATAGGTTCACATCAAAATTCTATTTACTCGTAAACATTCATTAACCTAGCATAGTTTTTGCTTGCATGAGCATGGCACTAAAAATTTTATTTTTAAATGCCTAAATTTTTTAAATTATTTTCAAACATTTCAGCTAATTATGGAGGTTGTTGAAGAAATACGAATTAGAAAAATGTCGCAGAGTGACATTACAAATAGTTGATTTAATTGTAACAATTGTCCTGTTTTAAATATTTCTTAAAATATACCGTCCCAATAAGTTAACTCATAAAGTGGTACTAATATTTCCAGTTTTTAGAATCGACAGAATTTCTCTTGAATCGTAGTCAGTCCTATAAGTTATTCTTCCATAAGTATCTACTTCTCTATCGTTTTCATATTTTCTACATGTCCTCTTTTACTAGAACTTATTTCATTTTCTGAATTAAGTTTATTTCTATTTCGATCACGATTCAACATGTGTTTTAATGTTTCGTACAAGTTAATTTTAATTAATACTACTACTTAAAAGCTTCCTTTTACATAATTTATGTTACAAACCAACCTAATAAAAGGATTCCACTCGTTACCATCCACGATTATTTGGTTTATAAACAACGGTTTCTAACTACCACCAATTGAAATAATAAACAATCTGTCACAGTTTTTTTTAACAAATCTAATAAATCGACTTAAATTTCAATCGGGAATATTGACAATATATTATCTTCTACTAGTTATGAGTTGACTTATCATTTAATAGTGAAACATTATAATGCCATGTTTATCGTGAAACAGGTCTTAACTTTTTTTATCTGCTTTGCTCCCTATGCCTGTTTTCTCGAGCGACACCTAAAGTTTAGTCAACTTAAGACGATCTATGTCATCATCAATGGTAGATTTATGTTGTGTTCATTCAACACGTAATGTTTAGGAGTTATTTAAAATTTCGAGTGTCTTCTGTGAAAACTAGCACTTAGTGTCCGAACTTTTTGGTGCTCTAAAGTTATTTTTAAAGAGTATATTAGTGTTGTATGTAAATAGGATATTTTAATTTGGTTTTCAATGTAAGGTGCTATTGTAGTAATAAGCTATGTAACCGAATCGTTTTGTAAAATATACTCATCGTCAAGAAGCCCTTCAAGTTTTACCTTAAGAAGTAATATGTATAATCAACAAACTTGATCGTACTGAAGTTTCCTTGACTTGACTAGTTCGAATATATTAAAATGTTTAAGAAGCTATTGCGATTTCAGAGCGGTTATGAAAATTTGATGTGTTCTATTCTGCCATCAGACCTTCAAATACTGGACATAGGTAAATACTATTTGGGAAAATATTTTAAATGTATATAAAATCTGTAAAACCTTTGTCTTGTTTCTTTCTTCGATATTTCTGTTTTTGTAACAGCCTGGAGAAGTTCAAAGAAACTATTAATGAACTTGACCTTGATATTTTGACGTATATATTTTCGTAGCGCATATATTTACTTTAATGTTTTTAGTTAATACAAATAATTATATATTCATTCCACTATTATCATTACCACAGTTAGGTCCTAAATGTGCTTCTGCAAACTCGCGAGGTTCTTAAACCCAAATCTCAGAAAGGCTCAATTAATTTGTTTGTATTTTTTATATATTCTTAAAGTACGTGCGCTGCTGAGAGATTTTCATCCTAAGCGCAAATATTCTAACTGTGGCTATGTTTTTTTTTTACATAGATATTAGTAAATTAGATATTATTTTCTTTTACATTCGAAGCAATATTTAAGACTGCCGTATAGACTTCATTTTTGACTTGTTTATTTCGTTTTTATCAATTTTTGTGTGTTATGTTTTAAGCATTTATGAAGTACCTGCAATTTATAAAATATCAGCACGGATGGTGTAAGAGTCTTAATATTCGCTTTGCCTTCTTGCACTGTACAATGTAGTACATATATCGAGTTTCGCGGTTTTGAATCCGCACGGGACCAAAATCCTTATTCTATACACCAGTAAGTTTTGTATTAGTACCTGCTTCATCAAACTTTCAAATTTTATTTTATGTATCATACATAACTTATATTTTGTTTGACTGATGACATTTATATTATAAAATATATATTTTTAAAGAGTTTAAAAATATTCATTTAAAATTTGTGTTTGAAACATTCATTTATTTTAAATGAATATATATTAGTACAAATAGTGTTTATGTTATTTTTTTTCGTTTTCTTAATTTTTATTATTTTCTTTAAAATATATATAATACGTAATATGTAGGGGATATTATCCCTATTCATAATAAAGGATTTTATATCCAATAGTAACGTGGCTAAAAGCATTCGTATTCCATAACTATGTAACTACTTTTTTAAGGAATTATTAATAAAAATGTCACAAAATTTATATAATTTACAATGCATTCATATTCAAAAAATATTTTACAAAACGATTATTTTAAGTGTTGTATCTTACCTACATGACAGTATATTGTATATTAAATCATTGTACCTTTAGTGTTTATCATCGACTTGAAAAAAAAAAACAAAGTAGTATAATTTTTAATAAGAAAGACGTATTAGACTGATGTGTATTGTGTTAAATTCGAAATGCACTGTTTGGGGGTCAATTGTGAAAATATGATTTTAAGTTACATTATTTAAGGCTTCGTGTATTATTTTTTATTTTATTTAATTTTTATTATTCGCAATAAAATATTATTTTATGTGATTTTTTTTTATTTTATTATTTTGCTTCTTTCCTTAGTGCTAATAGTGACATTTAATAGTATATTATGCCGTAATTTTTAAGTTTTCTTTGCGATTTTAAATCAAAGACGTTATGTAAAGAATAGGAACCTTAATCAAATCCTCATTTTCCAAATTATAATTCGATTGATCCATGGCTCCGCATTGAACTGTGGTGATGGGGTGGAAGAGAATGTAATTTCACCTTGTATTCTTGGTTTGTATGAGGCAGTTTAGAAGAAGGAAATAAAAACTCTTTGTCAAGTCATTTGGGTAGGGTGATGTAGAATGATTTTTCTCTCATAGTGGAGTCAACCGGCTCTTACGTTGGGAATTTAAGAACTATGAGTGTATTCCCAGAGAGACAAAATAATTTAAGTGTTATGAAATAAAAATTTTCCGTGTGGTGACGGATTAAGAATACAATTCATCACTCCCTATCTTGCCTGTGGATGTCGTAAAGGACGACTAAGGGATGTAATATGTACATAAGATCTGTGCAAGAGAAGGGAAACTCGAAATGAAACCCTATACCAACATGTCTAACCAGCACGGTATGATAAAGTCCCTCCCATTGTAGAGGACGCCCGAGCCCAACAGTGGGACGTTTGTGGGCTGCGATGATAATGATGAAATAAAAAAATGTTAGTTTTTTAATCCCTCCGTGTAATAGTTCGTAAGAAATAAAACTATTTTAGGATTTTACCGCGTTTGTATTTGACTTTTAATTACTCGACGTTTCATGGGAGGATTCTTTAGTAGCCTCAGTCCTCCAAAAAATAGACAACACGATTAAATCCGAAAAAAATATTTTTATTTCAATGTGTAATAAGTACTCGCTTAAGCATCAGGAATCGTTACTGCTTTTACAGTATTTATCGCGTTTTAAATCTGCTTAAAATCTATAATAATAGTCTAATTTCATATACACAACACTAAATTATTTTCGTCCGTCCAACTATTCTCATTATTTTGTGAAAATTGCCCTACAACTACGCTGACAAGACGAGTGTGTATCCGTTTTGAATTTTTCTTCTCTTGCAGGAGTATTTAGCGGAATAGTCATTTTTTACTTACATCTATTGGAAATGAAGATGTAAAATGTATTTTTATTCCATTACCACATGGAAACTTTTCATATTACCTCATGTAGTCATTACAAGGCAGAAGTACGTTTTTGATTTCAAATGGATAATAGAAAGGGAGACCTCTCAGTTTTCTATAGTTAAATACCACACAACTCAAGAATGAAAGGAATCCGGCATATGATCAAAGTGGGATAGGATATAAAGAAACTATATATATAACCGTAGTAGTTCTCTGTTCCTCCAGTAAAAACAGGATTGCCGCCATTTATCGTCTAATTTAATCAAATGGATCGCAAAATTCTTCAGTTCCTAGAAGACTAAACGCCTAAAAATATACATTAGCAATACATTTTAAATCACATTTGCCTCACTTTCACATCTATAGTGGCTGATTGTAATCGTGATCGATGTACAAAGACGAGTATAGACGAGCCTTATTCTAGATCGTATAAGCCTCCCCACTACTGGCCACGATCAGAACGACTTAGACCATCCAAGGGCCCTTAGTTACACAAAAGTTTGGAGCCCATTGAGAAATAAATAATGTTCATAACTAAAAACTTTGCAGCTATATTTTTATACTAGTTGACTCTAGTCCATAAAATATAGCTTGATCTCTGTGACAGTTGTCCCTAGTTCTGTCACGCTTACGATAAAGTCCGTAGTTTTTATCGATAAAACTCTTTATTTTTATAATTGTGATTTTCTATTAAAATTAAAATACAATCAATGAAAATCCTATTGAATTTATTTCAAATAAAAAGTGTTTTTTGACTGTTTTAATTATTCAAAAGGGAGTACAATCAAGGTCTAAGTCACTATTATCGTCATCACTGGAGCGTTCCTGCTAGAATATTTATCATTTTTTGCCAAATGGGTACAGTCGTTAGATCAATCAATCAATTACGACTGTTTTATAAATAAATATGTCTAGTTTATTGATAATAATGCGCACATAATATTATTATCTACTCTGAGACGAAAAGTAGTTTTTTAATGTTTAATTAATTCAATTTATGTATTTTTTAATGTAACTGTCTGTTTTAATTGTAAAAAATATGTTGAATGTTTTATATAGGTACTGTATGGGGTTTATTTCTTTTACGAATAATTTAATACAGATCGGTTATCGATTTACGTATATCGACTGTCCCATCTCTTTTTTATTTTCAGTCCAGTAAGACCTTGTACGTGTGTAAGCGTCATTTATGTATAAAATAATTACTAGGTATTTCAGTACTTATGAGGTACATTTTAGGCATGAATATTAATATTTTTATATTTATAATATATTGCAATTTAGTTGCAATAAAACTGGAACGAGAAGAATGAAAATATATTTGAGACAAAATGAAATTGTAAACATGTCGCTCGTTCAAACTTACTTCGTTGGTTTCATTGACATCTATCACAGAGATCAAGCTATATTTTATGGACTATAGTGATATTACGTTTGCATTACATAAGAAGTAATATTTAGTTAGTCCGTGTGGTGACAGAGTAATAATACAATTCACTACTCCCATTCTTGCCCCTGTCGTAAAAAACGACTAAGGGATATAATGTGGGTCCGTTAATTAATTAATTTATTTATTTATTTAATTCAATTGATTTCTTATTGCTAACAGCGTACCATACGCAATAATAGAAGTAGTAATACAAAATAAGGATTAGAAAAAAAAATATATAGAAATATTAATTAGACAGAAACATCAAGATTAAACATAAAAAAGAAAAACAAAGATTATTAGTAATATAACAAATTTAGATCAACAAATACTGCTGCCAATGGTCAGTGACTCCACATATCTCTCAGCTGTACACATGAAATTACTCTCTGTACATGAAAACAAGTCGAGTGAAGGCTCAGAGGCTACGATCTCGTTTATAAACTGTAACGTCTTATGTTTGTAAAGTCCCCCCGATGTGAGGAATATTACCTTAGTGCAGGGTGTTGTCTTTTAAGAAAAATATGCAAAACAAGGAATAAAACCCTATACCAAAACCCATTCGGAAAGAAAGGGTTGATAATAATTTTTAATCAGTCACACAAAGGGAATTTTGAATATCTTGACAACAATTCTTACACATAATATAGAAATAAATTGATTTAATTAGGCGGTACATGGTGGCAATCCATTAATTTTTTTTTAATGGAGGATAGGGACATGGTCAAGGTAGCATAGGTGTTACGGAACTCTTACTGCCACGTGGTGGGAAGCCTCCAGAACTTCAACTTGCAATTTACCGTATGACTTTGAATATTTATTCGATACGTGTTTTGCTTTTAAAAGAGACATCCTCAGGACGGTTCAGCATCTGGGCCGGCCTCGGAGGAAAAGGAACCCGGTATCGATGGTCAGTCCAATAGCGAAGGAGAGGAGAGACGGTGGGTGTGTTGACCGTAAACCACCACCACAAAAAAAGGGACGGTTCAGCATCAAACGCGCCTTGCGCATTTCCATAGCCGACTGCCTTATCTCTTACTCCACCTGGATCCTAACTCGTATTCCTCCCATTCCATTGTGGTGTGCGATATATTGGTTATTCGTGGGTAAATGATAGGTCTTCCTTCCCTCTATTCTTACAGAAAACATTGTAGGGAGTGATGTCCTGCAGGTGACGTGACCGGGGAGTTAGTCCGTCACCCGCCGAGAGGCCGACCGCGTGAGGAAAGACCGACGTCATCCCCGAGGGGATCGGTCGATGAGAGGGTACCCCAAATAAGGGGTATTCCGTCGGGATGACCACTGATGACAAGTAACCCTGCTCCGGTGGTCGGCCCAACGACGAAGGCGACGTGGGTTGTGGGTGTGCGTGCTTACGCCCCTCTGTCGTCCCGGACGGAGTGGTGCGAGGAGCGCGCCGACCGCAACCCACCCAAAAAAAAAAAACAAGGGAGTGATGTCCTAGACAGAGGTTTAACCTGCCCTTGTAGTAATGGCGGATATGACATTTTCACAATGGCAGGGAAGTTAATCTACTACCTACATCGTGCTGATCAGACATGTAATTTAATTTTGATGTTTCTTTCTCTTGCCTATAGTAGGCATTACCTTTTTATTTTGACAACTCTATCTAAACTTAGGCGGTCAATAGTTATATTGTCATGGCTAAATAAGAATAAAATAAGAAATGAGTATATTAGGGTAAGTCTGAAAGTGGCAGTTGCCAAGTAATGCGGATAATAGCAAGAAGATTATGATCTTTTAAACGTCTTTCTGTAGGTCATTATCATCATTAGCTCATTTACGTCCCACTGTTGGGCTCGACCCTCTACAATAGGAAGCAAATTGACCTTATTATACTATCCTGGTAAGGCAGGTTGGTATAGGGCATAGATAATATATGCGTATTATATCCCTTAGTCGTCTTTTACGATATCAACGAGCAAGGTAGGGAGTGGTGAATTGTATTCTTATTCTACACCACACGGATTTCTGTAGGTGGAGGTAATGAATTGTATTCTTACGCGGTCAACATCAGGCAAGTGTCTATTAGAAAATTTTTCATTCAACTAATTTGTAAATTGGCACTATGGTACGTTGCGTCTGTAGTATACTACTCAGACGGGTTGACATAGAGTTTTATTTCAATTATATCTTTTATCTATTTGTACAACATTCAGTGGAAATGTAGTGGTTGCGACCATTATGCAAATCTAATCAAATAAAATTTCTTTTTAAATAAAACTATCTTACGGATTTTATCGCGTTTGTATTTGATTTTTGATTGCCCTACGTTTCGAAGTTACCAAATATTGACCCACATTTTGATACAAATTTATTGTCAGTGGAAGAAGAGAGATAAGAATTGTTCGTGGTGACGGAGTAAGAATACAAATCGCCACTCCCTATCTTGCCTGTGGATGTCGTACAAGACGACTAAGGGATATAATACCCATATAACATCTATGCAAGAAAAGGAAAACTCGAAATAAAACCCTATACCAATCTGTCTTACCAGCATGGTATAGTAAGGTTAATTTCACTTTTCTTGTGAAGGAGGCTCGATCCCAACAGTGGGATGTGTATGAGCTGAAATGATGATGATGTGAGAAGAAAATGATTCTATTAAAAAATTAAATTGTTTATGGTTAGTAATTATTTAACATTAAAATTAATAGTAATTATATTTTAAAAAAACCTAACAATCTAGTATATATTTCTTACACTTTTTTTTTTTTTTTTTTTTTTTTATGGGTGGGCTACGGTAAGCGCACGCGCGGTCCAGTCCGTCCGGGGCGATGAAAGGACGGCGCGCGGGCCCATAACCCACCCGTACCCACGTCACCTCGTTGTTGGGCCGACCACCGGAGCAGATGTGACCGGCCGACGGAATACCCTTTCGGGTACCCTCACCTCTCGACGTCCTGGGACGTCAGTCGCCGTCGCGCGGTCAGCCTCTCTGCGGGTGACGGACAATTCCCCGGTCCAATCACCCGCGGCCTCGGCTAGGGCGGCATTAGGCGCAAATACTCGCGCCTGCGCCGCCCGAGTCGCCGGCGGCGGAACGTGTCGCCGAATAGGAGCTCTACTCGCACACGATCCGCCGCCTCCTTCCGTGAGATTACGGCCTCACAGAAGGCGGTGACCGCGTCCCAGTTCCTGACGCTGACGAGCATCTCCCTGGCGATGGTCGGCAGCGCCAGGTCAGCACCGATAATTGCGACGAGTTCACGGCGATCCCCCTCCCATGCAGCACACTCCTCGAGCGTGTGCTGCGCCGTGTCCTCGTCGCAACTGCAGTGGTGGCAGGACGGTGTGCTCTCCCTCCTGACAATCTTGTGCAGGTACTTCCCGAAGCAACCGTGCCCCGTCAGCACCTGCACCAGTCGGAAAGAAAGCACCCCGTGCGTCCGCTCCAACCACTCCATCAGCACCGGCCGGAAGGCCTCGACGGTCCTGACACCGTACCGAGGACTCTCCAGCCGGACTGCCCAACGGGCAATGACTTCTCGGCGGGCGTCGACCCGCCAGGCGGTGATCTCTTTGATGGAGACCATGCCGCCGCGGGCGCGCGTCTCCGACACCCGCCGATAAATTTCGGCGAGCATCTCCGCCTCCAGGTCCCACGGGGGAGTTCCGGCCAGGAGGCACGCTGCCTCCGTCGCCACCGTGCGGTAACCCCGTATGGCCCTGATCGCCATGACCCTCTGTGGTCGCCACAGGAGGGCCCTAAGACGAACGGTCAGGGACCCCGCCCACACCGGTGCGCCGTACAGGGCCATCGACCGGATCACCCCCACGTACAGCTGTCGGCACGTAGCGCTGGGTCCGCCCACATTCGGCATCAGCCGCGAAAGGGCGGACGCCGCGCCGACAAGCCGGGGAACAAGTCGATGGAGATGCTCCCGGAACCAAAAATGCCCGTCGAGCACCAGGCCCAAGTACTTCATGTGGGCCTGGATGCTGATGGTGACCGACTTCACGGTGATCGAAGCGCCGGCGGGAGGCCCGGCAGTACGGAGGCCATGGAACAAAAGGGCCTCCGTCTTTTCCAGGGCTACCCTCAACCCCAGCGCTTCGATCCGCCTGACAATCTCCTCGGTGCCGAGAGTTGCCAGGCGTGCCGCCTCCTCTAGCGTCCCACCCCGGGCTGTGACGAGTGTATCGTCGGCGTAGCAAATTACGCCCAGCCCGGGTGGGAGGCTTCCTCTCAACGCCCAGTCGTAGCCGATGTTCCACAGGGTCGGACCCAGAACCGACCCCTGTGGGACACCGCATGTCATGGGCGTTCGCACAACGTCCCCTACTCGGTCAACGTAGAGGACGCTGCGCCCCTCCAAGTAGTCTGCCACCAGCCGCCTGAGGTACACGGGCACCCCGTGATACCTCAGCCCCTCCCTGATGCAGCTGAATGGCAGACTGTTGAAGGCGTTGGCGATGTCCAGGAACACCGCCAACAGGACTCCTCCGCCGGTGACGGCCTCCGCTACCACGGCCTTCAGGCGAAGCAGGGCCGCGATCGTCGAACGCCCTCTCCGAAAACCAAACTGGGCGTCCGACAGATCGGGCCCGACCCCGACGAGGTGCCGCTCGATGCGGGCAGCCAACACCCTCTCCAGCAGCTTGCCCGCATCATCGAGCAGCACGATGGGCCTGTAGGCCGAGGCCGACTCGGGAGACCGACCCGGCTTCGGCAGGAGAACCAGCCTCCCCTCTTTCCAGCATCCAGGGAACTGCCCGGACGTCAAACAGGCGTCGAACAGTCCCCTGAGGCGTGGTCCCAGGTGCTCGAGGACCAGGGCCAGCGCACGGTTCGGAATACCGTCGGGCCCCGGGGCGGTGGATTTCACTCGCATACGCGCCACTGCCGCCCCCATTTCCGGCTCCGTGATGGGCGGAGCACTTTCATCTTCGGCCTCCCGGTCGCTGTCCGGCGAAGCCATGACCGGGGGCGTGTGTTCCGCCCGCCGTGGAAAGAGGTCCTCGACAACTCTGGTGAGGAGGCTGGGCTGGAGAGTCTCGGTGAGGGGGGGGCCCCGCCCGCGGAGCTTGCTCAGCGCCGCGAGATAGGGGCGACCCCAGGGGTCACGCTCGAGACTGTCCAGCATCTCCCGCCGACTAACGTCCTTGGCAATACGGACGGCCAGCCTGAAGGCAGACCGCGCACTGCGGTAAGCCTCGTACAGCTGGCCCTCCCGCTCAGCGTCGCGGTGACGCGCTCGGCTGCGGGTGTAGGCCCTCCGGGCACGTATGCACGCGGCCCGAAGGTCTGCCAATTCTCGGGACCACCAGGGGACCGCACTCTTCGGGGGCAGACGCCTCACACGGGGCATGGCCGCATCGCAGATCTGCGTTAACGCACAGCGGATGCGGCCAGCCTCGGCATCAACCCCGTCCACCTGGGGCGGTGAGGACAGCCACGACTGAACGATGGCTGCCTCCGCCAACAGGTCCCGATCCAATCGACCCACAGCCCACCGCGGAAACGCGGGAGCTCCGTCCGCCGTGTGACCCCTGCTGGGCTGCAGGAGGGTCCGGGAGACCTCTATCCGGATGTATCGGTGGTCAGATAGGGTCTCAACCTCCTCCTGAACGCACCAGCTCCTCACACGTGCTGCGACATTAGGGCTAGCGAACGACAAGTCCACTATCGACCCGCCCTGCTGCCGCACGCACGTTTGCACCGAGCCCCTGTTCAGCAAACAGAGGCCCAGTGCCGCCGCCCACTCTTCGACCGCCCGCCCGCGGTCATTCGTCCTGGGGGACCCCCACGCCGTGGACTTGGCGTTGTAGTCCCCCAGAACGAAGACTTGGCGCGGTGCCAGTCGCCGTATCGAGGCCCCCAGGATGGTGAGGAAGGCCCCGAAATCCGTCGCGCTCCTGTTAGGGGAGAAGTAGACACCAAATAGCGTAACCTCTCCCCATTCCGCCGCAACATACCCATCGCCCCTGTCCTTGAGCAACAAAGGCGGGGAATGCCACGACGTGGAGGCGACGATTGCCACAGAGCCGTCACTGCTGCCCAGCCAATTGGGCCGGTCAGGCACCACGTACGGCTCCGCGGCTACGGCTGCACCGATCAACCACTCCGCCATGGCTTGCAGGAAAACGTCCTGTGCCTCGGCGGCGTGGTTGAGGTTGGCCTGCAGGAGGAGGTAAGATTCGGCCGCCATTAGTGGGCCGTATCCATTACCTCCTCCACGCTGGCGGGCGTTCGGGTCGCGCTAGGGGCGGGAGCAGCCGGGGTCGTCGGGCCGCTCCGCCCCTTTGGGGCCGAAGCCGGGGGTCTGCACTCCCTGCCCCCCATGCGGTGCTTGGCGGGCCTATTGCCCGCCGCACACGCGGGGCAGTGGGGAGTGGCGGCGCACGATGCCGCCTTATGCCCGGGTTGACCGCAGCGGAAACAAAGGTCGCTGCAGTCAAAGCAGTTAGTGCATGTCGGCCGAGTGTGTCCGACCGCCATGCACTTGTAGCACCTCGCAGGCCGGGACTCCAGCACGGTCACCCGCGCCGAGCTCCAGCCCACGAGGAGCCTGCCTGAGCCGGCCAATTGCTTGGCCGACTCCACCGGGCACTGCACCCAGGCAGCACCGACGCCGCCCGGACCAGGGCGGATAGCGCCAATTCGGACGGTTTCCACGGGACATCCGGTTTTCGAGACGATGGCCTCCCGGATGTCATCCACCGTCACAGAGTCGTCCAGACCCGTGACCCGCAGTTCCGCACACTTGACGGGTCTGGCGATTTTGACGCCATCCACTGCAGTAAACAGACCCCTCAGCTTGGCGGCCATGCTATCGGCCGTCTTGGCGCCCTCGGCCCCAGGGAACTCTAAAATTCGAGCCCCTGTCCGGGCCTTGCGGGTCCTGGCTTCGACGCCTCCTAAATCGGAGACGTCAAGCTCCCGCCGGGCGCGACGTAAGACGGCCTCATAGCTGAGGCCGTTTTCGGCCGCCTCAGGCAGCACGGTGATCACCACCGCGGCTGACTTCGGCGGTCGAAGCCTCCTGCGCGACCTCTTCTTACCGGCTCCTGCCTTGGGAGCGGAGGCTTTGGCGGCACTTTTGGCCTCCGCTCTCCTCTTTTGACCGCGACTCTTCCGGCTGCGCTCAGCCGTCTGCCAGCCGTCTTCGGGCGCAACAGTCGCGTCGCTAGGCGCAGCAGTCGCCGTCGCGGCTGCGTTGGCCGCCGCCGACGGTGCAGTTGCCGGCGGCGGCTTGGGTCCGGTTTTGGCAGGAGCCGGTGCCGCCTTCTTCTTGGCGGCGGGCCCCTTCGGCTTCGGTCCAGCAACGACCGCGGCGTAGCTCCCTACGCGCCCGCCCTGGCAGGGTAGCGCGGCAGGAGCTGGCGCCACGACCTTCGGCCTGTCCGCAGCAAGCGGCGGCCGGAGACGGGGCTCCGGAGGCAGAGGCAATCTCTCCTCCAGAGCCGCCATGCGCGCGTCGAGCATTTTGCCCACCACCTCCACTATGGCGCGCATGGTTAGGTCCGACACGCCGTCCACTGCGGGCAGCGGGACCGCTTCGGCCGGCTGGGCCGTCCTAGGGCTCGGCGCCTTGCGAGTTGGCGCAACGGGGACGGCAGGGGCGGCGGCAGGGCCAGCGCTTGCTTCATCAGCTGCGCGACCTGGCGCCGCAAGTCGGCCATTTGCTGGGCCAACTCGCGGTTCGCCTTCTGCACCGCCGACAGTTCCTTCGCCAAGGCCTTGTTCTCCTCCTGCAGGCCTGAAACTTCGCCACCAAGACGGGCGTTTTCGGCCTGCAGGGTGGCCACATTAGGGGCGACGCTTGTCGCAGCGGGCTTGGCAGCCGCCGCACCAGAGGGAGGGATGTCTTTCAACACCCTCATCATTCTCGCGGCTGCCGCCTCGTTGGCCCGCTTGCAAGCCTCAGCCTCTCGCTCCAGCATTACAGGCGAAGGAGTCGCAGTTCTCGCCGCTGCCGCAGCCCCACGCCCTCCGCGCCCTCTGCGTGAGGTCGCCACCTTGGGAGGGGGCATTAGGTCTCCGCTCCCCTCCGAATCGGATGAGGAGCTGCCACTCTTGTGCAGAGGACGCTTCCGCACCTGTGGGGGGAGGGCCTCCTCTCTCACTGTTTCGGCTGCCGCCAGGATTGATGGCGCAGGCCCCCCGGTGGCCTGAGCGGCCGGGCTCTCCTTTGTCTTGGACGGCCCTGCGGCACTGCCGCCCTCGTCCATCGACTGCTCCGCGGTCGCATCTGTCTCCATGGCCGCGGAGCTGTCCGCCTCAGAGGCGCCAACATCACTGGGCGGAACGTCGGCAGCCTCCAGTAATTTCTGCGCCGCCTGTCGCAGCTTTGCAGCGCGCCGTCTTGCGCGCGCCGTTTCAGGGGCGATTTTGCTGCCGCTTTTCTTCTTACGGGCCCCTATTTTCGCCGGGCCCTTGGCTGATTTTGGAGCCTCCAGTACTGGACTAGCAGCCGAGCTGCAGTCGGACGAGGCCCCTCCTTCTTCTGTGCCAGTTTTGCCGTAGCTTGGCAAGGCTTTTGGGTGGGAACAATGTGAATTTTCGTTCTCCGTGGTGTTTTTGGGCGTCTCACCCCTCCTTTCTACGTCAGGTGTGCGTGAACAATTTTCCATCTAGTTCCCACGAGTATGGGAGAAGTAAACGGTCGACCCGGGCAGAGATCCCGATACCCGGGCAAGCGTAAATTTGTATCCCAACACAGGGGGTCCGCAGGTACCCTGGCTGGGGGCGCGCTAACGACTGAACAACCCATCAGCCATGCATCCTCTCGCCGCGCGCCAGAACTTAGGATTCTGGGTGATTGTTTTATAGAGGTTTTCTTCCTCGCGGTCCAGGCGGTTAAGCCAAGACCCTCGCTCCTGAATCTAGGCCTCAAGATAAATGTCCCGAAGCAAGAATCAGGTCTACGATTTGTCGCGGTTGGCAAATGCCTGCCCAGTCCTCAAACGAATGAGTGACTGGGCCCGTCGAATTTTCGCGTCCAATACCCTCTACAATTAGAGGGCATGGAGCGAATTTGGGGCATCCCACAGACAGGGCCCCCCCTCGGGCCAGATATTTGCCACGAGCGACAATTCCAGAGAGCAGTCCAAGGAATTGTCGCTCGTGCCCAGGGTACACCACGCGGAGGTTTCTGGCGTAGCACCCCATATATTTCTGACACTGGCAATAAATTTGTATCAAAATGTGGATCAATATTTGGTAACTAATTTCTGTATCGGGTAGATAATTATAAATTTTCTGCAATTTTTTTTTTGTGTGGGCTGCGGTCGGCGCGCCTCCGCACCACTCCGTCCGGAGCGACAGAGGGGCTTAAGCACGCAACTCCCGCAACCCACCCGAAAACCACGTCGCCTTCGTTGTTGGGCCGACCACCGGAGCAGGGTTACTTGACATCAGTGGTCGGCCCGGCGGAATATCCCCTATTGGGGTACCCTCCCATCGACCGACGTCCCCCCCTCGGGGAGGACGTCGGTCTTTCCTCGCGCGGTTGGCCTCTCGGCGGGTGACGGACTAATCCCCGGTCACGTCATCCGCGGCCTCGGCTAGGGCGTCATGAGGCGCAGGTAGTTGCGCCTACGCCGACGGCGGATCTCCTCATCGAGGCTGCGCTCCTCACGTAGGCGATCCGCCGCTTCCTTCCGCGAGATCATTGTCTCGCAGAAGGTTGCGACCGCGTCCCAATTCCCGACGCTGTCGACCATCGCCCTAGCGATAGCCGGCAGCGTCAGGTCGGCACCGATGATTGCGACGAGTTCACAACACTGCACTGCCCAAGCCGCGCAGGCCTTGAGCGTATGGCGCGCCGTGTCCTCGTCGCAATCGCAGTGGTGGCAGGACGGTGTACTCTCCCTCCTTACGACCTTGTGCAGGTATTGGCGAAGCACCCATGCCCCGTCAAAACCTGCACTAGTCGGAAGGAGAGCACCCCGTGCCGCCTCTCCAACCACTGCATCAGCACCGGCTGGAAGGCCTCCACGGTTCGCACCCCGAACCGAGGCCTCTCCAGCCGGACTGCCCAACGGGCAATGACGTCTCGGCGGGCGTCGACGCGCCAGGTGGTGAGCTCCCTTAACGAGATCACACCGCCCTCCGCTCGCACCCCCGTCACCCGCCGATACAACTCGGCGAGCATTTCCGCCTCCAGGTCCCACGGGGGAGTCCTGGCCAATAGGCATGCTGCCTCCGTCGCCACCGTGCGGTATCCGCGGATGGCCCTGACCGCCATGACCCTCTGTGGTCGCCACAGAAGGGCCCTAAGTCGGATGGTCAAGGACCCCGCCCACACCGGTGCGAAATTTTCTGCAATAACGATGACTTGTTGGACATGAGACATCTTAGGCCGCCCGTGACCATGAACGCTGCAAAGTGTTTGAAACGTCGGGCAATCATAATTCAAATACGAACGCGATAAAATCCGTAGTTTTATTTAAAATGTGTATTACTCGCGTAAACATCAGAATTCATTATATAATTTCTTGTCAGCAATGGCTGTGCCCACCTAATAATATTCACCACATCCAAAAAAAACTGCCTTGCCCTTTAGAAGGACTACAGTTTTTCTATAAATCCTCGGATATGCGTGCGCGTTTTAATTTCAATCATACAAAAAATATTGTCGTACATATTTTTACCATACGAGGTAGACTGACTACATCTTAAAAGTCGCAGGGAATTGTTGGATACAAGTGGCAAAGGACTGTTCTGAGTGGCATTCTCGTGCCTATGTCTATGTCCAACAGTGGATATCTTACCCGTGGATGTATTAATAGATGATTAAGGGATATAGTGAGCGTATAACATCTATGCGAGAGAAGGAAAACTCGAAACAAAACCCTATAACAACCTGTTTCACCCACATAGTATAGTAAGGTCAATTTTTTTCCTATTGTGGAGGAGGCTCGAGCCCAGCAATGGGACGTGTATGAGCCAAGATGATGATGGTTTGGACAATACGCTTACGATCCCCGCGACAACTAACAGAAAGAGCTGATGACCTTCAAACGTTCGAAAGTTTTATTTGAAACATGTTATTTTATTAATAAATTGTATGCCATCTCCATTACGTGAACTTTCAAAGAAAATGGAAACCAAATCCTAATCTGTCTAATTGTTTAGGAGCTGCAATGCCACAGACAGACACACTGACGCGTCAAATTTATAAAAACCCTCTTTTTGCGCGTTTAAAAACAATCATTTTATCTACTAAGATTTCTTCAGAAATCTAGAATACTGTATTACGTAGTGCTTTAAAATCGGGGCACTAACTAAACATCAAATACGTTCGTATTTAAAAGTGCCATATAAAATTATCATAGCAATGACCAATAACATCATAATCCTATTTACATAGTTGTAATCACACGTGGTAGTTATCTGTCTACAGTGGCGGATCGGTGTGTCCGGGGTAGTACCACACTCTCATAGAAAATCGACGTCTGAGTAGTAGCAATTTCTTACTGCGCTTCGTTCGATGAGCGAAAGAGCCGGCAGCCCAACTTTTTGAGGGTGTTTACGTACGATGGATTTTGATGATGCCTTTAGTTTCACTGAACCTCATTGCACGCATTCATACTTCCTTCATGGTAGGCAGCAGATTAGCAAAGGTCCATAAGCGGCAGCAATACTCACCATTAGGCGTACAATTTGCTCGTTTGCTACCGATTGTAATAAAAAAAAAATGTTCGAACAAACTTAATCATCATTATCTCAGCTCTCAGCTCATACGCCCCTCTATTGAGCACGTGCGTTCTTCACAATAGGAGGATAATAGATCTACTATACCACGCTTGTCAAACATGTTGGTATCGAGTCTTCCTTTCTTTAAAACTAATCCCATTACACATTCCCACCATTGTAATTGTTAGCCAGGATCCACATTGGTCTCCATAGATCACACCGAGATTTGAACCTCAGGCAGTACCCGGAAATGATTTTAATTGTCTTGGGACCCACAACAAATTTATTTTTTGTATTGCATATGTGTTTGCATAATTAGTCTCGCATATATATTTTGTTTGTTTATTTTGTTTTCCGTGTGGTGACGGAGTAAGAATACAATTCATCACTCCCTATCTTACCCGTGGATGTCGTAAGAGACGACTAAGGGATATAATATGCACATAACATCTGTGCAAGAGAAGGAACACTTGAAACAAAACCCTATACCAACATGTCTGACCAGCATGGTATAGTAGGTCGAATTCCCTCCCATTATGAAGGAGGCCCGAGCTCAATAGTGGGACATATATGGGCTGCAATGATGATGATGATTATGTTTTGTGCAAAATAAACTCATTTGAAAAAAAAACGGGCACCTAAGCAATGAACCATTTCAAATGTTAATATTTCTTTGTTTGATAATTATAGGTAGTTTTATACACACAATTTGCTAAATTAATAAGAAAATAATCGTTTTCATCAGTATTTCATAAAATTTATATACAATTTATGGGAAATAATGCTAAACCTCGCTAGTAGTGTATATTCGCTAGTAGTGCATATGCTCATGAAGTAAAAATAAAAAAGTTTTTTTGTTTGTTTTTCTTTAATAAAGTAAAAGCAGATAAATGTTTAGTATCGAGTGTGACCCCCTCTAGCTAAAATCACAGCTTGAATTCGTCTGGGCATGCTAGCGAGTATATCCCGGATACTTGCTTGCGGAATACGTTCCCACTCCGCAGTAATCACATTCTTCAGCTCTCTGATGGTCTGCGGAGCCGGGTGTACTGATCTCACACGCCGTTTCAGAACGTCCCAGACATGCTCTATGGGATTGAGGTCGGGACTTCGAGCTGGCCAATCCAAACGACGAATGCCGACCTCTTGCACATACGCATTAACATCGCGGGATCGGTGGGCGCGAGCATTGTCGTCCATAAAAATCGAGTCTTCACCTAGAGCGGCCAATGCGGGTTGTGCATGAGAAATTAGAACTTCCGTTATGTATCGATGCCCAGTCAGTGAGCCGTTTTCAATGAAGACTAACTCTGTACGATCCATTGAATTTATTCCTGCCCAAAACATAACAGATAAGGTGTGATTTCTTCGAAACCCCCACCATAAGGTGTGATTTCTTCGAAACATGCCTCTGCAAAGCGTTCTCCTTGTCTTCTTAGCACTCGCCGACGTCGATCTTCACCGAACAGAGATATCCTGGCTTCATCAGAGAACAAAACCCTATTCCAATCGTCTTGAGTCCATGATTCACAATTTCTAGCGAACCTAAGCCTGTGAACTCTGTGCTCACGGAGTAATTTGGGGCCGCGGGCCGGGCGGTGACTGCGTATATTGGCAGCGAGAAGCCTCCTCCTGACCGTCCATAGACTATTATGCACATTTCTTACTTCTTGGAGGTTGTTCTTAAGATCCACATACGAAGATTTGCGATTTCTCAATGCGCGACTCACAAGAAAACGATCATCCCGTGGTTGGGTACATGGTTTTCTTCCAGAACCAGGCCTTCTCTCGACGGAACCAGTCTCCTGATATCGCTGCCAGGTCCTTTGGACTGTCGAGCGACTAACATTTAGCCTCCTAGCCACGAAACATTGGCTGCAACCCTCTTCAAGCAGCGCGATAATTTTGGTAGCTTTTACCACTTTATCTACCATTTTTGATACAGCCAAACAGCATTAAATAAAGCTTTGACAGTCAAGGATATGAAATTAATCGATAAAAATTGAATAAAAGTTATGAAAGTCGATGTTAACTTCTGGAACTTCGCGCCAAAAATGTAGGATAAAAAGGGGTTTTCTGTAAAAATGAACATCAAATGAAAAATTGAATTTAGAACGTACTTTTTTAAATACCACAGCATTTTTAAAACCGGCCAGTAACGTGTACAAACGATTGAAACCTTTTTGGTATTGTATCTTTTTAAATATGAATGAAAATCAAAACCGCCCGTTTTTTTTGCAAATGAGTTTATATCCCTAAGTCATCTTTTACGACAACAACGAGCAAGGAGCCAGTGAATTGTATTTTTACTCCGTCATCAGGCGTAAAAAACACAAAGAAACTTATAATCTCCATAAATATGCTATAAGTATGAGGAAAAATAAATAAAACAGCAACAAAACAAGGTCAGCAAATGAATTATGCCTTCAGGTAAAGTGAAAACGTATGTTTAACTGCAATGGAAGCGATAACATTAACCACGTTAATAGATAACGATTATTTATATTGTTTATTGTTACTACACTTGAAAATATAGTATGCACTGTTTTATATACTCATGGCAGTTTTCAATGTAATTTATGCATTCCCCGGCTTGAGACAGGTCAATAATGTAATTGTTGCCACCCCATTTTTATCTGTGAGAGGGGAAAAATGAAATAAGAAAATGATTTATTCTAGGCTCTACGGCATAAGTTTCTACAAATAATTTGCTTAATACTACTACATATTATAAAAACAATAAGAGTACTGGTAGGAATAATAATGGCATTTACATTTAGACCAAAAAGATTCTACCTCAGTATAAGTTGCAGCAAAAAGTTGCTACAGCGCTGATTTTTAAGCAATATCAATCAAAATCGGTTAAGGGTTCCCCGGGAAAGCGCGAAGTACTCTGTTATGAAAAGTTTCAACTCTTTCATCTATAAGGAGGGCTTAAATCTAGTATATATGGCAAAATGCGGCTAATAAGCTTCTCTAATATAATGCTATAACTACCACGCTTGACAAGCGGTTTGGTGAGCATAGCTAATATTATGTTTCCCAAAAGAGATGCGGCCAAATATACTGGTAATTCGTTAGCCGGTTATTAGGAATCCCACGGCAAAATAAGAACTGGTCACAACTCTAATCTTATGAGGATTCAATATAAGTAATTATAGAAAGAATTTTCCGTATGGTGACAGAGTAAGAATACAATTCACCACTCCCTATCTTGCCCGTGGATGTCGTTAAAGACGATATAATGCACATATAACATCTATGCAAGAGAAGGAAAACTCGAAATAAAACTCTATACCACCCGCCTGACCAGCGTGGTATAGTTTGCCCTCCCAAAACGGATGAGGCTCGAGCCCAGTAGTGGGAAGTATATGAGCTGTGATGATAGAAAGAATATTAATATTATACTACCTACTTTTTCGGTCCATATCCTACAATTAGGCACAGATTTCATCTTCAATGGGTGACACCAATGATTAAAGGATGTGAGATAACATTACTCTATGAGAAAGCATACTAGATACAAAAACCTTGTTTCAATCTATCTGGCTAGTGTGATTGTTAGACCAATTGTTTTCCCATTTCGGAGGTTTGTGTTCGATAATAATATTATAAAAAAAGATAATAACTGATTAGAGCGTTTTGGATGCATGTAATTCGTCTATTCTCTTGTCGTCCTCATCGTTTCAGCTAATATACGTCACAATGTTGCGTTCGAGCATTCATTAAAATAGGTCGGCAATTATCCTACAACACCATCTTTTCTTTGATGATTGGAATAAAATCGGAATACACTTGCCCACGTTTTAACAATGTAACATATTATTCAAATCATATAGGTACACGGGATAGGGTAAAGGCACGAGATAAGAAAAATCCTTACTATACTTCGCCTCCCATGAATGGTGATTACCGTCTGCCATCAAGTGGGCTTGTTACTCATCTCCGAACAAAGCCAAAATAAAATCTAAATCTCGTCTTGTCCTCCTAGGAATATAAGAGAAGATCAGTGCTTCGTGACAGTCAAACAGAGACTGAGGTTAGTCTGCTCCGCGCTGCGTCGGCAGCATCAGTCGCTAGCGGCGCCACTGACAGGAGCGGGAATACGGACAACTGCGTGGAGGAATACGTCTGCGATGTGCCTTTTGCTGGTAAGTGGTAGATCTTAATCACATCCCTATCTTTAGGTAGACTATGGTCTGGAAATACCACGCCCAACTGCCCGGGCCGACGGATGAGCGGCGTCCGACCCCATAACCTATCGTACTCCCTTCCCGTCGCTTATGGGCCGACCACTGATACGGATTCCTTGACATCCGTGACCGGCCCGGCGGGTTCCCTTTCGGGCACCGTCCTCTTTGACGTCTCGGCAACATTGCAGTGTTACCGGCCAGGGCGTCACCCTCACGCGGTCGTGCTCTCAGCGGGCGGCGGACTAATCCTCGGACTGTCCACCTGGGTAATTATGTCCCTGGCGTTATTAAGCATTAATTGTATTACATGCATGCAGATATAATGTATTTTTGATAGACTTTGTTAGACCAGTATTTTTACTGTTATGCTCCGGTTCAGCTCAAAACCCAAAGGAAGGAACGGTGTCCTGTTGTATGGTAGGTACAATATCTAGTATATTTTGCCGCCATTTTGGTGTTTAACCGGTAACGAAATTTTGTCTTCGGTGTAATAGACCATGCTGTTGATAGTTTTTTACTGACAGCTAAGTAAAACTGGTCTGGCTGGTCCAGAGTAGTGGTACACTCTCGTCGGAAATCAACGTCTGATTAGTAGCAATTTGCTTACTGCAATCGCTTAACGAGAGAGTTGGAGGTTTACTTTTTTCTAAATGCGTTGATGTTATAACATTTTCATTCAAATATAAATACTATTTTGTTATAACTTTTTAATTATGCCGTAATAGCGTCAATAAATGGCTCGCGTTTGTTAGTAAAGAAGTATTTTTATAATAATTATTTGATTTATAATTATAGCGATGGGTGTAACTTTTGACAATTACGACATTTTTTGGGTAATGACGATCATTTCTCAATTCGATGATATTCTATGATTTTTATGTACGCATATTTTATAGATATTTATTTTAAAAAAGCCTGTGCTGGGTGGTGACAGGGTAAAATACAATTCACGACGCCCTATCTTATTCGCGGGTGTTTTAAGAGAACCGATGAATATAATGTACATATAATATCTATGCAAGAGAAGGAAAATTCAAAATGAAACCCTACAACGACACCTCTCGTCTGCTTATTATAATCCCTTATTCGTCTTATACGACACCCACGGGTAATAAAGGGAGGCGGTGAATTGTATTCTCATTCCACGGACATCTATCTACTACATAGTTTATGTATATAATATTTCGAATAACATCACACTGGAACTATTAATAAGCATGTTATAAGATGTAATTTTATTTAAGTGAAATTAGAAAATAAATAAAAAATAGACAATCCCGCTGAGTTTCTTGCCAGATTTTCTCAGTGCGATCGCGTTCCGATCCGGCGTTAATTTTAAGAAAAAATGTAAAAAGAAATCACACCATGTAAGGGCCCCCGCGGGGTTTATACATAATAAATGATTTGAATTTGAATAGATTAACGATGGACGGCAAATGAAGAAAATTTAAAGTTTATATTATTATTATATAAGATCTTATCTCAATAATTCAACTTTCACTATTCAATGATCGTATTTCTAAGTCAACATATTTTCGTCACAATATTCGATACATGACAGTCCATCGAACTTTTTCCGATGCTTCCTGTGTGATGGCGGATAGGTGAAAGCCACGCATCAGTGCTTTGGCCGAGTGTCAAAAACAACATTGTTTGCGATGCAATCCATAGAATAAAAATATTTTACCAATATTTGGCTTGGCACTAGTTTGTGAATAGATTTTTCGTCGTATTTGAAACTAAACTTTTTGTTGCTCTTTTTTAGTCACAAAAACCACTTGACGGACACAAATTACAGACTTATATTATTAGTAATATGCATATAACATATGTATATGTAAGAGAAGGAAACCTCGAAATAAAGTCCTATACCAACACGTCTCACCAGTGTGGTATGATAGTTCGAATTCCCTCTCCTAATGGAGACGATCCGAGCCCAACAGTGGGACGTATATAGGCTGAGATGATGATGGTGATTACTACGCGGGTGAAATCGTGGGCTTTTGCTAGTCTTTATTATCATCATCATCATCATCATTTCAACCTATCGACATCCACTGCTGACGTAGGCCTCCCTCATGTTACGCTACAGAATGTGGTCCTATGCCGCCGGCATGCAATTTTGACCAGGTTTTTCACTTTGCTAGAGCTAGCCCCATACAGATTGTATATATATCCTCCCCTACGCGATTGGACCGACTACTGCCATAGTACAAACTATAGGGCAATAATTTATTGTAGTGTTACTTATTTCGACACAAATACCTTCAACTATTGATTGGCATCGCCTCATTCTCATAGACATGCAGCTGTAGAGGCGTGTATACATGTACAATTACATTTTATACAACGAATTATGTATCTCTATAATTTAAAATTTGTAAGGTTTTGTTGATGTATTTTAGCGGATATGAATATTACCACATCTTATTTTGTGTGTCGTAAAAGACGATTAACAGTCTTGCATTGATTTTGGATTCATTCCTCATGTGGTTTATACAAATAAAATTTAAGTGTCTGTTTGTAATGTCAAAATACTGACCTTTTTTCACGCTCAGACGGTTATTTGCACAACACCTATGCCTAAAATACAGTTTAAACGTTTTTGTTTGTCTGTCTGTTTGTTTGTTTGGGGTAATATTCAAAACGACTAGACTGATTTGATAATATTTTACTCCACATCGTAGCAGACTTCATCCATTTTACCTGGAAAGGTTATGGTCTTCAACAGTACGTTTCCAGCGGTCATTTCTCCCACGTACGTGCAAGATCTGGAATGAACTATCTGCTGCTGTGTTTCCCGAGCGCTATGAGATGTCATAGCGCTCGGGCAACACGGTAGGTAGGCATCGGCCCGGCTGTGCCCCTGGTATCGCAAAGGTCCATGTGCGGCAGAATCAATTATCATCAGGTGTGCTGCTTGCTCGTTTGCCACCGTTGGCAATAAAAAAAACTACCAGGTAGCTGTCTACATAAGGAGTAATTTATGCTATAGTTTATCGCGGTATTCCTACAGGAACGGGCATTATGCGGGTAAGGTGACTGAAACCGAAGCGAAGCATGGGCGGGTTGCTAGTTATTAAATAAGACTACGCAGCGTAGGGCGAAACGTCTAGATGGACTGTCGACAACATAAAAGTCGGCCTGTGTGACATTCTTGTGGGAAGGCCTATATAAGACCGTGGACGTCTACAAGCTGATGGAACCCCTTAATTATAGTGAGTAGTCGTAAAAGACGACTAAGGGATATAATATGCATATAACATCTATGCTAGAGAAAAAAAACTTCAAAACAAAAATTCTATACCAAAAGGTCTGACCAGGGTGGGGTGGTACAGTAGATCAATTGCCCTCCAATTGTAGAGAAGACTTGAACCCAACATTGGGACGTATACGAGCTATGATGATGATAAGTCATTAAAATCAATAGGGATCACCACAAAAAGGATCGGCAGATCTCTTTTGAAATTCATAACACTGTAATCGCTAACACGCCTGTAAGGCTTTGTTTATTTTGCTACTAATGTTGTGCAAGCCTTTGTTCAAAAGTGGTCTTTAATAGATTGTTGGATAGAATAGTAATTATCATTATCCTCCTCTTATTGCTTGCTTCTACACCTTCCACTGATGGACTCCAGCTTCTTCCAAAATAGATGTGAATGAATTCACTACTCACGTTGGTGGTACAAGTCAATATATTTTCGAATTATACTATTTTTTTGCATAAATGTTATGCGTATATTATACCTCTTAGTCTTATCAACAGATATCCCGTAATAAATAGGGAATATGAAAGTTTTTTCAAAGGTTTTCTGACGCAGGCGTACCGCATCAAAATATCCAAAAAACTGGCAGTTATAGAGACTTGATAGAAGGCAAAACTTGGAACTTTAAGGTGTTAAAAATTAAAATTGCACAATGTTTGAATTAAAATTATTAACAACAATCTGGTTTTCATATCTACATATTTACACTTCGAGCAACAATTATATGCATGTTTATATGTTTTTTTAATAATATGTTTTTTTTATTAAAGCCACTCAATTTCATTATAACATATACATAGCACCATACGTCAGCTGTATAGCTACAGATATACTGCTATAAGCATGTCGGTGACGCGAATCCATAACATTTTCCCTTAACAAAAAGTGCCTGATATGGCTAAAGAAGTTTTCACTTCAATAACACCAAGACGAGTAGAGGGAAAAAGCAAACACTTAACTTGTTTAAAAAAACGCCTTTTTATTTTCAATATTTCTGATCGACACGCGGCAGACACAAATTATAATAATCACCTTTCATATACCACGTATATTACGAACACGACGAGATCTTGTGTAATATAAGTGTATTAAACCACCGTTATTATGGTACCATTCATAATCGTGACTATCATTAACTTATATTCAGTCGTTGATGTACATTGTGAGTTAAAGAAGACAGGAATACCGTTGAACTTTAATTAAATTTATATTTTAATATAGGTATACCCTTTTCATATTCTTTACATGTGGTGACGGAGTAAAAATAAAATTCAGCACTTCCTCTCTTGCCCGAGGATGTCGTGAAATACGACTAAAGAATAAAACATGAATTTATGTAATGTCTATGCAAGAGCAGAACAGGTGGAGTTAAAGCCCTATAGAAACATGTTTCCGTGTGGTGACGGAGTAAGAATACTATTCACCACCCCTTCTTTTGCCCGTGGGTGTCGTTAAAAACGACTAAGGGGTTGATATGCATATAACATCTACGCAAGAGAAGGAAAACTTAAAATTAAACCCTATACCAATACGTCTGACCAGCTTAGTATAGTAGGTCAATTTACATTCTATTATGAGGGAAGCTCGAGCCCAACAGTGGGACATATATGAGCTGAAATAAATGAGTGATGACCAACATGTTTGACCAGTGTAGTATGGTAGGTCAATTTCTCTCTTATCGTTCACACTAGGACGAGCGCACTCTAATCATCATTACCTTCCTACTTTTGTCCTAATTACGTGGAGTCAATACAATATAGGTACACTCTTCTTTCATAGCACTTATCGCAAAAGTTATTAGCAATATTTTTATGACCGGCCACCCACTTGACATCATGCCTCCTTGGAAATATAATTGTTGATCAAGCGGCATCATAAGGCTCTTAGTCGTCTTTTACGACACCTACAAACAATGTTTACCACACAAATATTTACATATTATCGTCACCATCATGTCATCTCGGCTTATATACGTCCCACTGTTGGGCTCGAGCCTCCTCCACAATAGATGGGAAATTGACTTTACCATGCTGGTCAGACAGGTTGGTATAGGGTTTAGTTTCGAGTTTGCCACTTCTTGCATAGCTGTTATATGCGTATTATATCCCTTAGTCGTCTTTTAGGACATCCACGGGCAAGATAGGGAGTGGTGAATTGTATAATAATTCACCACGTGGATAGTTATATATACACTAGCTGACCCAACAGACGTTGTTCTGTTTAAATAAAGCGCCACCTACCGAGTCCAATTGTGAATCCAAACCATTCTCGAATCTCCTTGAACATGCACAAAAAATTTCCTCAACGTCAGTCCAGCCGCTTAGGAGGAGTTCAGTGACATACGACACGTACACTAGAAATTTATATATAAAGATATTCGCCCTTAATATAGTTATACGCAGGTGTGTACACAGTCTAATCAACTTTCATGGTCGTACGCAATTACTTTTTTACCCACCAATCAATCTCTATCGGACAGACCGCTAATGGTAATAAAAGCGGGTAATAAGTTTCGATGCTGCGCTTGCGCAACTTGAATACCAACAACCTGTATATAGCTACTTAGTGTTGTAAATATCAATGTATACGTTCAACAGGTAGCTTCGGAACGATAGGGAATGATTGAACGATGAATGATGTATTTACGTTCAATGATATCGGTATATTTTTACACTGATCAATTTACGTTAGCAAAGACGTAAATCGTACATGCAAGAGAATCAACTTATTTTTAATGTAAAACATTAATTATAGAAATACATAAATATTCTTTTTTAAATTATTTATTTACAGTATTTGAAAGAGCAAATAAGAGCAATTTGCTGTGTGGTAGCGGCTTCGTATACTACCAACCCTTGCTTTGCTCGTGGGTGTCATAAAAGACGACTAAGAGCCCTAGATTGACCCGGACCAACTCCATCTGGTACCATTTGGGTCAATGATTACATTCCCAAGGAGGGTTGACGTCAGGCAGGCGGCCGATCATAAAAGTCATTGCCGAAACTTTTTGCAATATGTCAAAACAGATGACATATTGCGTCGACCCCAAGTAATTGGGATAAGAGCAAGATGATGATGATTTGAAAGAGCAAATAATCTTAGAAATGATGATACGTAGTGTTTTATGTTTTTCCTTTTTATTTATAACTAGCAATCCACTCTTGCTTCGCTTCGGTTTCAGTCGCCCTACCGGCGTAGTTCCCGTTCCCGTGAGAATGCTGGGCTAAAATGTAGCCTATGTTACTCCCTGAAATTATAGCTTCCCATTGGTGAAAGAATTTTTGAAATCAGTTCGGTGGTTGAAGCGTGAAAGTGTAACAAACAAACAAATTTACTTTCGCAAGGAATCGATATTAGTAAGGATTATTACTTTTTAGTGTAAATCATACAAAATTACGTACGTTTTTGTGTAAATCACAATTTTAATCTAGTAACAGTATATTAGATACTGTACTCTATTTCTTAAAGGTCAATAGAAGCGGGTAACTCAACGCTTTTTAACGAAAAATATTAATTTGAACATGCTATTATAATTTTAGATTGTAAAATTGCAATTAATTTTCACAATGTAGACAAAATTTGAATTGAACGATAACTGATATTTTTAAGTTCACTCATTCGTTTTCTAATTTGTCATATAAATGTTCATTCTTCTATGTTTAATTAATATCTTTAATTTAGATTTATTACATATTTGTGTATATCACAATATTTACTAGGATTTATTACGTTTATAATTTAAACCTAGCAACGGTAGGTATATTTATACATTTTAACCAATTACTGAATTATTAGCTGATACCTTAGAATAACAAGGTATAGAAGGATAGTGCCGGCACTTAAGCCATCAAAAACGTGAAGCCAAAAATACTACACGCGTGCAAGCGATTATACACGTACACACACACGCACACCACTATACAATAGAGTTGCCTTGCGTACGCACTGACCCTGTACACTACGGAACGGTCCGGCCTAAGCTCCAATAGGCTCCAATTTAAATGCTTCATTTTTATGTGCTGAGTTACCTTCTATGAGTTATTATTGTAAGGCTGATATAACAATGGACTATTTTTTAAAGAAAACAGTTAAAATATTTAAATATCTTTCTATAGAAAAGAAAAAATATCTTGAAAATATGTTGACATAGATATATAGCATATGTTTTGTTGTAAATATCAACCTGTACAATGAACTGTTTCGTAACATGCGTTGATAGGGAATGATTGAACGATGAATGATTATTTGTTTTTAGTTTTTTGTAATTTAATACGCATTTATGTCTTTCGTATATTTTTCAAACAACATTGTATTCTTGTGCTGCGGTAGACTTAACAAACGTAAAATTAATATAGGTATAAAAATAATAGACTCAAAAGGCACTGAGAGTCTGCAAACAAAAAATATTAAAGGATTATTTATAAAATTTTGGTCCACAGCTTTCCAAATCCCTTTACATTTTTAAATAACATAAAATAACGTACATATACAGATACAATTTATTAATGGCCGTAGACAAAGCCAACGACCGACCAACCATACATTCGTTATTTTTCAATCCAACAGAAATAGTATTTTCTCTGGATACCAAATAACTTAAATCTTTCCATGTGATGACGGAGTTAGAATACAATACACCACCCGCTGTAGGCTGATCTAGCCCGTGGGTGTCTCAAAAGAGGACTAAAGGATATAAAATGCATGTAATAACTATGCAAGAAAAAAAAATCGAAATAAAATCCTTTGGAAACACGTCTGACCAGCGTGTTATAGTAGGCCAATTTCACTTTTATCCAGAAAGAAGCTGCAGCTCAACAGTGGGACGTATGTGAGCTGAAATGATAATGACTAACCTAAACATATTTATGGAATGAGCATAATTCATATCTCAGCCCATATATGTCCCATTGTTGGGCTCGGGCCTCCTCCATAATGGAAGAGTAATTGACCTACTATACCACGCTGGTCAGACGTGTTGATATAGGGTTTTATTTCAAGTTTTCCTTCTCTCGCATAGATGTTATATGCGTTTAATATCCCTTAGTCGTCTCGTACGATCACCCACGGGTAAGATAGGGGGTGGTGAATTGTATTCTTACTCCGTCACCACACAGAAAATTATTCATATGATCATTGCAAAATTTCATAATTATCGCGTGATTAGTTAAAGAAGCAAGTAGTGGTAGGACCACACTGTTGACAGTTGTCTGTCCGGGGTAGTACCACACTGTCTCAGAAAATCGACGTCCGAGTAGCAATTTGTTACTGCGCTTCGTTCGGTGAGCGAGAGAGCCGGAAGCCCAACTTTCTGAGGGTGTTTGCGTAGTGGGTTTTAGTGATGCCTTTAGTATCACCGAGCCTCATTGCACGCATTCACACGCCCTTCACTTCCTTCGCGGTAGGCAGTGGCCTTGCAAAGGTCCATGAGCGGCAGCAACACTTACCATCAGGTGTACTGTTTGCTCGTTTGCTACCGTTTGCACTAAAAAAAAGCATGCAATTTAATGACTACTGTGTAATGTTTATGCAAGTTACTCATCTATACAAATAAATAAAATTGAAATGTCTGTTTGTAGTATAGTAAAAGTATTAATAATTCTGTAGTTTGTATTGTCAAAATAAGTTATTTTATCTCGATAAAATGCGTAAAGTAGTTTTATTTACAATATTTTTATTACTTTCAGATCTAAACTTTAAAAAATAACCGCGTAACTGGTACTCGTATGTATTTTTTCTATCAGTTTTATATAATAACCTAAATTAACTTATTATTTTTTTATTGTATATTAGAAACTTGATTGGCGACAGCGTTATAATTTTTTTCCTTGAAAATTAGCTGTAATTGTTTATTTCTTTGAACACTATAAATAAATAAATATTAAGGTTCTATGCAACTGCGATGTGAGACCGACAACCGCAGCTTCCTCATACTCTGAATAAAACTTGATTGGTTCACGTGGAACGTATAAGTTCGTGACCGCAAGTACCTTCTCGTATTACAACAGATGTCCATCATACCATTGACATAGAAACCTTCGAGCTTCGTGAGGAGTACATTTATATACATAGTTTTCTTATTTGTTGTAAGATTTGAATTAGTTATGGATAAATTGTCCGTGTGGTGACGGAGTAAGAATACAATTCACCACTCCCTATCGTCGTAAAAGATGACTAAGGGATATAATATGCACATAACTCGAAATGATACCCTATAGCAACATGTCTAACCAGCATGGTATAATAGGTCAAATTCCCTCTCACTGTGGAGGAGGCCCGAGGCCAACAGTGGGACTTATGTGGGCTGCGATGATTATGATAGAAAAATTGAAGATTATTTTTTTTCTATCATTATCATCATCGATCCCATTTTATAATGGAAAAGCATTCCAGGTCATCATATACGTCCCACGGGTGGCTAGAGTCTACCACAATGGAAGGGAAATTGATCTTATATACCTTGCTGATAAGACGACTTGGCATAGAGATTACGTGGTTCAAGTTTTCCTTCTCTTGAATGGATCTTATGCATATCACATCCCTTAATTTACAACACCCACGGGTAAGATGGTGGTGGGCTTGCTCCATCGCCACAAGGAGTAATTACCAGGATATGTTAAAAAAAATAATACATAGAACAAGGCAGCCTTACAACTGTAAATATTTTCTTGTATTTAGCATTGTCGTTTTAAGTGGTTTTATAAAGAAAATATCGTAGAAACTAATTAATATATACTTTATAAAAAATATTGAATAATTGTTATGCAGATTTTATTTTGAAGATTTCATACATTTTATGACATGTCACGCTCGAATTGTCGTTAAAATATTTATAACAATGTGAATTGTAACTTCTAAATTAGATTTTAATTTCAATTTTTGGCTCTACACTATTGTGTGTGTATGTGTGTGTGTGTGTATGTTACGTTTAACATAATACATAAGAAGGCAATCTTTTCGCATATAGTGTATATAAACTTTTAATAAAATTCTAATGCAATGTCTGCAAAAGTAGCTTGAAGTTGGTATAAACGTTTTCAATCGGAGAATCTTAGAATAATAACGTGTAGAAGGTAAGTTCGCGCATAAAAGTGAAGCATTTCAATTGGAGCCTAATGGAGCTTACGCCGGAACCGTTCTGTAATGTACAAGGTCACTGTACTGCATATACGTACGCAACTCTTAAAAAATAAATAAGTAATTATGACGATTTGGGCATTCAAATGGTGTCATGACACATTTGAAAAACACAAAAAGGTTTTACATTACTTTTAACATTACTTTTAAAAGTATTTTGACGATTTATGTTAAGAAAAACAAAATTTGATTTCATAATTTGTATAGTGGTGTGCGTTTGTAAGTGTGTAATCGCCTGCGCGCATGTGGTATTGTTTGCTTCAAATTTTTGATGGCTTACGTATGGACACTATCCTTCTATACGTTAATATTCTAAGCGGAGAATGTTGATGTCAAAGATGAACCTCGCTCTGGTCGCCATGGTTTTAATTAAATCAACGACATTTTTGAAAAAGGTGGCATGATCTCCAGACGTAGTTAAAAATCTGGGAATTGACCACAAAACAGTTGGTACCCACAAAACTGGGTATACAAAAAAGCTAAAACGTAACCTTAGACCGTTTGACAATTATTACCTTTGTGTTGGCAATATGCGCGTGATGTCTGTGGAAAGGCCACACCATCTTTTATGCTTTATTTTATCCTTTTTATTGTTTAATTTAACCTTACTGTTGGCAACTTTTATGTGCGTAAGGATATACTGTTATGTCGCTTTTTTCAACTGGAAGCAAACGAAGGTTGGACATTTATATATACTAATTTAATGTAATTTATTTCGACCTAAGTAGGTGAATTGTTTCAGGCTATTAAGTTAGCCAATTTACGTGCTTGTTAGGTTTTTGTTTTTATGATGTGGAAGATTTATTAGTTTTAAGCAATCTAATACATTAAAATGTTTTCGTAATATGTATTGGATTTCACAAATATAATTAACGGACACAAATTACACCCGGACTCAGAACATCATTTGTGGAGCGGACAATATATTATCCTGTTTGCGAAACTATGACACTCGGCGCCATTTATCCAGTAAATTATGAACATCAGGGGCTATTTATGACAATATCTTGAAATAAGTAAATAATCCTTGTGTTGCAGGGGACAGGCAGGACAGGCGTTCTGTGTGGTGATGGAGTAAGAATACAATTCACCACCCCCTGTCTTAGCCGTGGGTGATCGTACGAGACGACTAAGTGATATAAAACGCCTTTAACATCTATGCGAGAGAAGGAAAACTCGAAATAAAACTCTATACCAATACGTCTGACCAGCTTGGTATAGTAGGTCAATTACCCTTCCATTATGGAGGAGGACCGAGCCCAACAGTGGGACGTATATGGGCTGAGATGATGATGATGATTGCAGGGGACTTCACAAACATATAATTTAATGGGCACAAATTACACCCAGACTCATAACGACAATTTGCGGATCGTACAAAGTATTGTCCTGCGTGGAATTCGAACCCACGATACTAGCATAGTGCAACCATTATGTCATCTATGCAGTCAGTCAGATTTGCCATCATAATTGGTGCCATTAGTTTTTTTCTCTACCGTTTCCTTCTGAAGTGCTCTTTAGGTAGTTATTACGATTTAGCCGAGGCCGCGCTGACTAGGGAATATTCTGTCGGGCCGATCACCCGGTGGTCGGTCCAACGACGAAGGCGACGTGTCACGGGTGGGTTACGGATGTGCGTGCTTACGCCCCTCTGTCGCCCCGAACGGAATGGAGCGAGGAGTGCGCCGACCGTAACCCATGCCAAAAAAAACTATTAAATTAATTTTTAATTAATTAATAAATGAATTAATTAATATTAATATTAATTAATAATTAATTAATTTTTACTATTGCCATGTGAAAATAAAGGGATAAATTTTATTTTTAAGCTACATAGACAAGTAAGAATCTTTATCTTTTGTTATTACGAAGTATCACAGCAAGTTATTACGACAGTTGTTATGCAAGAAGCATGATTGAGCCCTTTCTATTGTTGACACGGTTCATTGTGGTTTGTTTATCAAACATTTCACCTTCGCGGTCAGCTGTCGTGGCAGTTCAAACACCTTTTGTAATGTTATTGCTACATTAGGGCAGTGGCTAACAGTAGGGACGACTTGTTTGTTTAATAATTACATAACTGTTCAATGCTAAGTGTTGGGTTAAATTTTAGGAGTTATTTTGGGTATCGAAGAAATATTTAGTAATAAAAACTATTCCGTGTGGTGACGGAGTAAGAATACAATTCACCATCCACTCTCTTACCTGTGGGTGTCGTAAAAGACGACTAAGGGATTATAATACACATACAGCACCTATGTAAGAGAAGGAAAACTCGAAACAAATACCTATGCCAACACGTCTGGCCAGCTAGGTATAGTAAGTAATTTTCTCAACCATAGTGGAGGGCCCGAATGGGACTTATATGGGCTGCGATGATGATAATGAAAACTTGGAATGTTATCGAACTCCGTAATTTGAAACAGAAATTACTATATAACCAAATAAATTACCTCATATATGGCCCACTATCCGACACGAGTCTGCTCCACATTAGGATAGAAATTTGCCAACTATATCACGCTGGTCAGACGGATTGGTATAGGGTTTTTTTCCCAGTTTGTCTTCTCTTGCTGTTATGCTCCTGCTCTATATCTTAGTCTTCTTTTGCGACATCCATGGGTAAGAAAGGGGGTGGTGATTTGTATAATTATTGTAAATATATTGACGATATAATAATAATATATAATATAACTAGTAACCCGCCCTCGCTTCACTTCGGTTATAGGTTATAGTCGTTTTAGCCGCGTAGTTCCCGTTCCCGTGGGAATACCGGGATAAAATATAGCCTAGTTTACGCCCTGATATTATAGCTTTCCATTGGTGAAAGAATTTTTGAAATCGGTCCAGCCGTTTGGAGATTACCCGGAACAAACAGACAGGCAGACAAATTTTTTTTAATTGCTATTTTAGGCATAGGTGTCGTGCAAATAACCGTGTCAGCATGAAAAAAGCCTATTATTTTGACATTACACACAGACACTCCAATTTTATTTATTGGTTTAGACTAGCTGACCAAACAGAACAGACTGTTTTGTTTAAATTAATAAACAGGAATTCTCTTTGAAATCGATCGCAGCGCCACCTACCGGGTCCAAATATTAATCTAAACTATTCTCTCAACCCACACACATAAAAAAATCGTCAAAATCGGCGCAGCTGTTTAGAAGGAATTCAATTACAATCGAGCAGAAGATTTATATATACATATAAAGACTAGCTGACCCAACAGACGTTATTCTGTTCAAATAAAAGAAAAGGAATTCTCCTTGAAATCGACAGCAGCGCCACCTATGGGGCCTAATTGTGAATCTAAACCATTCTCGAACTCACTTGAACACACACAAAAAAAAATCATCAAAATCGGTGCAGCTGTTTAGAAGGAATTCAATTAAAAACACACGAATAGAAACATCGAATATAAAGATAAAATTTGAATCATTTCAGATAGGCTCAGTATCTGTAAGATACACGTTACAATAGGTTTTCTTTTAAACAGACAAACTGAGCCTAAACGCAAGTCTTTACAAAGAGGAATAGTATTATATTATATCAATGATTTGAATTGAATAATGCTAAAAAATATATAATTAAACTACATCTTGTATAAATTGTTAAGTCGTATATGCGCGACAGCCGTCGATAAAACTAATAGACAATATAAATATAGTATTTATAAGGCCTTAAAAAGTAAAAAACGCACTCATAAATACGTATATTCTTTCGTAATAACTGCTAACAATCACGCGTTGAACTTTAATGTCCCGTTTACTTTCTTATAACTGTATTACAAACATATAACAAAACACATTTATGTTACATATGTGGGTTAAGGTTTTGATATCGTGAGAAATATAATAATAAAACGTATTATAATTTAAATAAGCTACAAATATATGGTGGTCATAGGTTAAATGATTTTCCGGTTTGATATGTTAGTTTTATAACTGGTATAATGATATCTGGTCTTTACGCGAGCACTACACATCTATACCAATAAATAAAATTGGAGTGTCTGTTTGTAATGTCAAAATAATAGACTTTTTTCATGCTCACACGGTTATTTGCACGACACCTATTTTATCCCGGTATTCCCACGGGAACGGGAACTACGTGGGTAAAACGACTATAACCTATAACCGAAGCGAAGCGAGGGCGGGTTGCTAGTTGTAAATAAAACTACTTTTATGGATTATATTGCGCTTGTATTTGATTTAAGATTGCCCGCCGTTTCGAACACTTTGCAGCATTCATGGTCACGGGCGGACTAAGGTGTCTCACGTCCAACAAGTCATCGTTATTACAGACATTTATAATTATCTACCTGATACAGAAAATTTGCTATTAAATTGTTTTGAACCATGAATGCTGCAAAGTGTTCGAAACGTCGGGCAATCATAAATCAAATAAAAACGCGATATAATCCGTAAAAGTAGTTGTATTTACAATTTACAACTGGTATTTAGACGATATCAAATTAATATATTTAAATGCCTAACATCATCATTTTCTATTAATATGCTCGAAATCCTCTACAATGGGAGGGAAATTAACCTATTATATTACGCTGGTTAGATGCGCTGAAATGATCTGGGGTGGTGAATTGTGTTCTTAATCTGTCATTGCATGATACCTAGCCAGTTTTATGAATTTCGCCTTAGCCCATATATATAGAAAGAAAGAAAGAAAGAACTCGTTTATTGACACATACATACATACAATACAGAAAAATAATAGGTAAGAAGAAAATTGTCACATGACATATGTGCCAAAGGGCAGGCAACTCAGCACAATATCAGGAGACATTAAAGTTACCTGATGCTGGTTTTCAGTTGCAACCCAAAGTGGCGTACGCTCGGAACTGTATGATAATAATAACGAATAATAAAAACAATATCAGATTTTTAAAGATTTTCAAATTAAAAAATAAAAATATAATGCATACCATGAATTAGTTACATTTATAACAGGTAGAAACAGTATTTTAGTTTTTGTTTAAGTATGAATTAATTTGTGTAAAATAAATTCGAAATTTAATTATATTGAAAGGGTAATCGAGCAATGTCAAAACATAACAATTAAAATAACAATCATCGAGTACATAAATTCATTGTAAATGGAAACTATCAATTCAACAATCAAATATTAAATGTTTAAAATAAATAAATAAAAAGAACTAGCAATCAATGTCTTACAATCTATAATTGAATTAAACTAGGCAGCGCAACAATCAGATAATAATACACATCAAAATATATCCTACTGTTGGGCTCGGGTCTCCTCCACTATGGGAGGGAAATTGACTTACTATACAACGCTGGTCAGGCATGTTAGTATAGGGTTTTGTTTCCAGTTTTCCTTCTCTTGCATATGCATATTATACCCCTTAATCGGATTTTAAGACATCTATGGGCAAGAAATGGAGTGAATCGTATTGTTATTCCGTCACCAAAGGGAAAACGTGTATCAGGCTGGTCAGATGCTTTACTATAAGGTTTTGTATCGAGTTTTTCTTCACTTACATGTTATTTGATAATTATCATCATCATCATCACAGTTCCTATATGTACTTTCAAATTCTCGGGCTCCGCAATAGAAGAGAATTTGATCTACTATACCATGTTGGTCAGACGTGATGGTATAGGGTTTCCTTTCCACTGACGACTAGTCACGCTGCTCCGGTGGTCCGCCCAGTAACGAAGGCGACGTGGGTACGGGTGGGTTATGGGTCCGCGCGCCGTCCTTTCGTCGCCCCGGACGGAATTGGCCACGTGTGCGCGTACCATAGCCCACCCATAAAAGAAAAGGGTTTCCTTTCTAGTTATCCATCTCTTGCACAGATATTATATGCCTATTATATTCCGTGTGGTGACGGAGTAAGAATACAAATCACCAATCCCAATCTTATCCATGGATGTCGTAAAAGACGACTAAGGGATTTAATAAGCATATAACATCTATGCAAGAGAAGGAAAACTCTAAACAAAACCTTATTCCAACACGTCTGACTAATAGTATATCAATTCCCCTCCTATTATGGAGGAGGCCTGAGCCCAACAGTGGGGCATATATAGGCTGAGATGATGATGATATCCCTCACTGGTTTTTTATGATACCCAAAAGTGATGGAGGTGGTGAATTGTATTCTTACTCCATCACCACACGGAATAATTTAGTACAGTACCCTGGACTTACGCGATAGGCGGGACCGAGCGATAACCGCGTAAGTCGAATTCGCGTAAGTCGGGATTTAATTTTGCTTATATTAAGTGTCCAAAAATATTGGTTATTTGAAACCACCTCAAAGAAGATAATAATTTTAAAGAATATGGTCAAAATATTATATAAAAAATAATTGAAATTTTATGAATAAAAAGTAAATCTAAGGCCTGAATACTCCAAGAGAAAACCGCGTATCTTTGAATTCGTGTAAAACGGGGTAACGTAAGTCAGGGTATTACTGTATTTAAAATATTACCTGTGGACTTTTAAACTTCACAATAAGCGTGGTTTAAATGTGCAATACGCATTGTCATAGGTTTAGCTTGAACTGAATGCTTTTGTGTTTGTTCACGCCACCGTGACTGCACTATGGGGAAAAGTCTTTTAACAAAACGAGAAAGCGTGAAATGCAAGTGGGTTTTATTTTTTTAATTTCAATGACTGTAGACTTTCATTTGAAATTAACTGTTATGTTCATTAGTATGTTGAAATGGCAATGGGTAGACCACATCGCTCGTTGAATTGACTACTGGTGGGGAAGAAAACTTCTCGAATGGCGAACCGGGCGAAGGAGCCCAAAACGACTCCTTACTATTTTATTTGTGGTAGGATTATACTGTCGACAGTCTTCTGTCTACACCTGCGGGACAAGCTGTCCAGGGTAGTACCACACTCTCGCAGAAAATTGATGTTTTAGTAGTAGCTATTTGTTACTGCGTTGCGTTCAGTGAGCGAGACGGAAGCCTAATTTTCTGAGTGTGTTTGCATGTAGTGAGTTTTGGTGATGCCTTTAGTGTCACCGTATCTCATTGTGCGTATTCACACTCCCTTCATTTTCTTCACGGTAGGCAGCGGCCTAGCAAAGGTCCATGAGCAGCAGTATCACTTAACATCAGGTATACTGTTTGCTCACTAGGTGGGCTGACGACAAATTGTGTTGGAGGCAAGTTGGATCGTTCTGTGTAGCATTCTCGTAGGAAGCCTATGTCCAAGGATGGACGTCAAGGATGAATGAATGGATTATGTTAATTGTCAAATGCTGTTCTTACTGTAACACTTAAAACAGTCTGTGTTTTTACACAGAAGATCCTTAATCGATACGCCTGTCAGACGTATTGGCAACCAAAGTCGGTGCTATAAGTTTCCCAGAAGAGTTGCTGCCAAAACTCAAACTGGTTCGTCATTTTTGGACATAGTACTACCATCATTTCATTATCATCGTCATTTCAGTTGGTATACGTTTCACTGATGACCTCTAACCTTCTTTACAATGGGGAGGATATTGACATATTATGTTACGCTGGTCAGAAGTGTTGGTGGTGAATTGTATTCCCATTACCACACCGATAAAGCACGTGGCACGACGGTACACAATCGCAGTTGGCATTTCTTAGGGGAATATTATAGCCCATTCGCCTGGTGATTCTTCAGCTGATTTTTATTACTGCCATGATAAAAGGGGTCACAAGCATTTCATCATCATCATGTCAGCTGATATACATCCCACTGTCAGGATCGAACCTCTTTCGCAATACGAGGGAAATTAACCTACTATCATATCATGCCAATCAGACGGGTTCGTATAGGGTTTTATTTTGAATTTTTCTTGTCTTGGATATGGATTGTTACAACTATTGAGGGATATCATTCGCAATATCCCTCAATAGTATTAATGATATCTACAGCCAAGATAGGGTGTGGTGAATTGTATTCTTACTCCTTCGCCACACGGAAGTCAATTATTTTACGAACTAAAACTTAAATAATAATTCAGGTACGTACCTACTCAGGTAATTTTTTTTCTTCGACAGATCTACACAAAAAATAAAGCTAGTGTCCATTTGTAATGTCAAAATAATGGGCTATTTTCATGGTCACATGGTTATTTGCATGGTATCTATACGTGAAAAGCAGTTTTAAAAGTATTTTGTCTGTCTATTTGTTGCGAGTAGTCTTCAAAACGGCTGGAGCTATTTAGATAATATTTTAGTACCAAGCTGTCTATAAAAAGAGTAACTTAGCTTATATTTGATCCCTGTAGTCCTATGGGAAGTGGAATTACGTGAATAAAACCGGGCGAATTTGCTAGTTTTTGTATGTTATAAAATATCATTGACATTTAACTTTTTAAAAACAATAAATTGTAACTAGATTGAAGGTCGGTACCGTACGATTCGATACGTTTTTTCGATAAACATTTAATAATATTTTGCAATATAATCGTTATATTAATACTATTACAGAAAATCATAATTTACCTTGTACTGGTTTCTGATTGAACAGTTTTATTTTAATTTCAAATGCTTGATGTTTTTTTCCGTGTGATGACGGAGTAAGAATACAATTCACTACCCCTTCTCTTACCCGTGGATGTCAGAAAACACGACTAAGAGATTAAGTCATCATCATCATCATCACAGCTTAAATACGTCCCACTGCTAGGTTCGAGCCTCCTCTATTTTGGGAGGGAAACCTACTGTACCGGGCGCTAGTCAGGCGGGTTGGTATAAGGTTTTATTTCGAATTTTCCTTCTCTTAGCATAGCTATTACATACACGAGATATCACTGGCCGCTAAGTTTAAGAGATTGATTATGCATATAAGATCTATGCAAGAGGAGGTAAACTTTAAATGAAACTCTATACCAACACGTTTGATCAGCATGGTATACTAGGTCAGTTTCTCTCCCATTGAGTAGGTCCGAGCCTAACAGTGGGTCACCCGCCGAGAGGCCGACCGCGTGAGAAAAGATCGACGTCCTCCCCGAGGGGGGACGTCGGTCGATGAGAGGGTACCCCAACTAGGAGGTATTCCGTCGGGCCGACCACTGATGACAAGTAACCCTGCTCCGGTGGTCGGCCCAACGACGAAGGCGACGTGATGTTCGGGTGGGTTGCGGGTGTGCGTGCTTACGCCCCTCTGTCGCCTCGGACAGAGTGGTGCGAGGAGCGCGCTGACCGCGGCCCAACCCAAAAAAAAAAGCCTAACAGTGGGCGTATTTAGGCTGAGATGAAATCATGTATATTATATTCCATTAGAAGGTACACCCTTCAGTGAATGGTTTTATACTTATACTAGCAACCCGCCCTCGCTTCGCTTCGGTTTCAGTCGCTTTACCCGCGTAGTTTCCGTTGGGGAATACCGGGGTAAAATATAGCCTAAGCTACGTTACTCCCTGATATTATCGGTGCGGTGGTTTAAGCGCGAAAGCATAACAAACACACAAACTTTTTTTTCTTTTTTTTTTTTTGTGTGAGTGTTTAGCTGTTGGCCGCAGATGGCCTTGACAGCTTATCTCGGACTATGGGTGAGCGCTGAGGGCTCTCAACCCGGAGAAGAGTAAGCTAAGCGCCATCGCCCAAGGGCTCCCCCTGTGGGGAACGGACCTCGGCTTGGGGCGTCGCTGGAGGCAAAGTGGGCATGTCCACGTTTATATTTGTGAAAACACACAAACTTACTCTCGCATTTATTTATAGTAAGGATATATCTGAGTAACTATTGTCTGTATTTTTGCTTCGTATTGTCAACAACATTGGTACTTATTCCGTTTTACAAAAACACTTTGAATAATAGCAGGTAAACAAGTTCTCTTTAAAGTATTTTAAAGGGTCTTCTTTTATGTAGAAGAATAGTGTTATAAAATGAACGAAATTACCAACATTACTCAAAGCATAGTTTGATGTTAAAACTAACGTAGCGGAGCGTAATTTTTAGTCAAGTACAAGAAACAAAATGCATATTTTTGATCTATATATATATATCTATACCAATAAATAAAATTGGAGTGTCTGTTTGTAATGTCAAAATAATAGGCTTTTTTCATGCTCACACGGTTATTTGCACGACACCTATGCCTAAAATAGTAATTAAAAAATTTTTGTCTGTCTGTCTGTCTGTCTGTCTGTTTGTTCCGGGTAATCTTCAAAACGGCTGGACCGATTTCAAAAATTCTTTCACCAATGGAAAGCTATAATATCAGGGCGTAAACTAGGCTATATTTTATCCCGGTATTCCCACGGGAACGGGAACTACGCGGGTAAAACGACTATAACCTATAACCGAAGCGAAGCGAGGGCGGGTTGCTAGTATATATATAAATCTTCTGTTCGTGCGTTTGTAATTGAACTCCTTCTAAACGGCTGGACCTATTTTGATGATTTTTTTGTTGCTGTTCCGATGGATATGGGAATGGGTTAGATTAATAATTGAAACTGGTAAGTGGCGCTGCGATTGATTTCAAGGAGAATTCCGTTTACTATTTTATTAGATTTGAACAGAATAATGTCTGTTGGGTCAGCTAGTCTTTTAATAAAAAATGTTTGTTAACGGAAAGGGAGATTACCAAAGATCGGACTCAAACCCCCGTTCATTGGTTAACTGTTTCACTTACTTTAAGATTTATTTCACCGTGAGAGATATGTATAGTAAGTCATAGTCACTCTATGTAGTAAGACATAGACGCTATGTATAATAGTTGGAAGCGGATGAAACGTTCGACTATAGTGACAAGGATATGCTGTTGACAGATTTCTGTCTAACACTATAAATGGATCGCTACTTCCAGCGTAGTATCAAATTCTTCCATAAATCGACGTCTGAGTAATAGCGATTTGTTGATAGGCGTCCTTCGGTGATTAAGAGCGCTTACCTCATATTACGCTAGGCAACAACCTAACTTCTGGTACTATAGAAATCCTTAATCGGTGGTTTACTTACAATCAGGTGGACTAGTTTGTCTATCAGCTAAGGCAATAAAGAGAAAAACAACCATACATAGTTTTTCCGTGTGGTGACGGAGTAAGAATACTAATTATCGCCCCATTTCTTGCCCGTGGGTGTCGTAAAAGACGACTGAGGAATTATAATACGCAAATAAAATCGGTGCAAGAGAAGGAAAAATCGAAATAAAACCCTATACCAATTGGTTTGATAAGTGTGGTTTAAATAGGTCAATTTTCATTCGTTTTTTTTTGGGGGTGGATTACGGTCGGCGTACTCCTCGCGCCACTCCATCCGGGGCGACAGAGGGGCGTAAGCACGCACACCCGTAACCCACCCGTGACACGTCGCCTTCGTCGTTGAAGCGACCATCGGAGCAGCGTGACTTGACGTCAGTGGTCGGTTTTTCCTTTCGTTGTGAAGGAGGCTTGTGCGCAGCAGTGTGACGTATATACGTCATATGAGCTGAGATGATGAAGATGATAATGTCACATAATGGTGACATGCTTAGGCTTACTCAGCGAGATATTTTAAATAAAATAATCATTTATATTTGATAAGGTACTATTAAATTTCGTAACAATAATCTTGCACGAATATTAATTAAAGATAATGAACGTATCGACAGAGTGATATCTCTTGTACGATAAATAAGTACATATGGTGTCACAATGTCAAAATGTTCGGAAATAAACTGTCTCGACACGACCTAGCGCAACGACTCACTGTTGTCGTTCGTGGACGGTGTCGCCTCTGTGGCGAGACAATGATAGGGTTATCACTAATTTTATTTAATAGCTTTTGAGGCAAATTTTTTGGCTTTTGAAATTTTGGTCTGTAATGTTTTTGTGGAATGTTTTGCCCGCAGAATTAGCACTTTGAAATGGCAATGGTTACATCACTCGTCGAACTGACAACCGTTGGAGAAAAAAGGTTCTTGAATGGCAACCGCGAATTGGACGGCGCAGCGTAGGACAACCCCCCACTAGGTGGACTGACGACATTCTCAAAGTCGCAGGGAACTGTTGGATGCAAGTGACGCAGGACTGTTCCGAATGGTATCCTCGTGGGGAGGCCTATGTCCAGCAGTGGACGTCTGTAGGCTGATGGATGGATGTTTTTGTGTGTTGAAATGTTTCCGAGAAAAAGAGTTTAAGCGACTGCTTTATTCTGTACTTACGCATATTTGTCACATACTTTTAAACGATCATAAAGTTTAACAATATAGTTTTATATTGCTTTTGAAGTGAAAGTTTTTATGGTAGGTTTGTGAAATTCTGATTTACAACTTTTTGTGGTTGAGGTAAACACTGTGTTGTATAGAGTGAAAGTAGTATCTCGTTTACCTTCAGGTATGGCCGAAGAGTCGAGTATACGCTATTCTTGCTTTCATACCCTTTCCTAGCATATAAACGAATGATATACCTATGGTAATGGAGTAAGAATACAATTAACCACCCTTTCTCTTGGCCATGGGTGTCTTTGACCAACGTCCTCCGCGAGAGGGGGACGTCGATCGATGGCAGGGTACTCCTCAGGGGCTATTCCGTCGGGCCGACCATTGACGACAAGTAACTCTGCTCCGGTGGTCAGTCCAACGACGAATGCGACGTGGTGTTCGGGTGGGTTGCGGGTGTGCGTGCTTACGCCCTTCTGTCGCCCCGGACAGAGTGGTGCGAGGAGTGCGCTGACCGCAACCAACCCCTCCCCCCCAAAAAAGGGGGATATAATGTGCGGGTAACATCACTGGAAGAGAAGGAAAACCTAACATAAAACTATATATACGTCTGAATAACGTGGTATAATAGATTTCCTTTCAGGAATGAAGTGTAGGACCTTCACTTTCACCATGTATATGGGTAGAGATGATGAAATGAGTGATAAACATAATTTATGCTAATAAAAAGTATTTGTTCAATAATTAAAGTACATACGTAATACAAATATTTCTATGTCATCATCTCTTTACAATACAATCCTTTTTTTAATAAATCCTTCAGAGTGGGTTGGAATGGAGTGGGAGAGAAGTTAAGTCACTACATCTGCTATAAGATTTTATTGGAGTTTTTCTTCTACATCGTTTGACCCTCTTTTACAAAACCTGTGGAAAGGGAAAGGATGCCAACTTATATTTTTACACCAAAGGGACAGTTACTTTAAAAACTTATGTTAAATCATATATTATAACTGTATAGTGACGGGTTAGAATACAATATGATACTGCTTACCTTCTCGTGGGAGTCGTAGAATTCATTCAGCTAAAGGATATATAATATATATATATATAATCCGGGGAATGAGCAGTAGCACTGGGAAACTTATTCCCTAACTGCGTTCGCCACCCGGCCTGCCCAGCGAAGGGATTATGATATTATTTTTCTCTGATAATGAGGAGTTGAATAGTTAACTACAACGAAAACCTTTTGAGTAAATATTTCATTTAGTAAAAATATAATTCATAACCCCCTTTTTGCCTGTGATTTAAAAGACGAATAAAGGGTACAGATTTTTTTTATTGCAAACGGTGGCAAATGAGCCAACAGTACACCTGATGGTAAGTGTTGCTGCCGCTCATGGACCTTTACAAGGCCGCTGTCTACCGTGAAGAAATTGAAGGGAGTGTGAATGCGTGCAATGAGGTTTGGTGAGACTAAGGACAACACCTAAATCCACCACACGCAAATACCCTCAGAAAATTGCGCTTCCAGCTTTCTCACTCACCGAACGAAGCGCAGTAACTAAGTGCTACTACTCAGACGTCGATTGTCTGCGAGAGTGTGGTACTGCCCCAGGTGGACCGGCCTAAGGCTGTAGGCAGATAACTGTCAACAGTGTAGTCCTACCACTAAAAACATCTATATAAGAGAAGGAAAACTCTAAACCAAACCGTCTGTCCAGTTTAATATAGTACATCAATGACTCTCTTATTGTGGAGGAGACTCAAACCCAACAAGGACGTATATGAGCAGCAATGATGGCATATTTCTTATATATATAAATGAATTAAAAAAGGCAGATATTTCTACAAGAAATCTTTCTCGTATTTTCGCCAACCCTATTCTATCACAGACAATTGGCAAGTACCAAGCATTTCAAAACCAGACCTTATCGAGAGAGTATTTAGATGTAAATTATTTTTACATGCCTTTTGGCGTGTTGACCGACTACCATATAGGTAGTGCGCATGTTAAACATTAAATAAAATAAACATTATAGGTAGCTACTGTATCGGTCAGGTCATTTTTTTAAATGCTAGTAAAACCCGCTGTGACTACGGTCTGTTGTATTGCATCAGAATTAAACAAATAACGTGCTTTATCCTTACTAATATTATAAATGCGAAAGTAAGTTTGTTTGTTACGCTTTCACGCTTAAACCACCGAACCGATTTCAAAAATTCGTTCACCAATGGAAAGCTATAATTTCAGGGAGTAACATAGGCTATATTTTATCTCGGTATTCCCACGAGAACGGAACCTACGCGGGTAAAGCGACTGAAACCGAAGCGAAGCGAGGGTGGGTTCCTAGTCTGAATATAATGCGGGACAGAGTAAGAATATGATTTGCTACCTTTTTAATTGATTGGTCTGGTCACACTACGTCTGAACCTTTTATATTACCTCCCTATTGCTAATTGGGGATGACTCGTCATTATCATCATCACGGCTCATATACATCCCACTGCTGAGCTCGGGCCTTCTCCACAATGAGAGGGAAATTTACCTACTATACCACGCTGGTCAGACGGGTTGGTTATGCTTTTTATTTCGAATTTTCCCTGTCTTGTATAGATGTTGTATGCATATTATAATCTTTTAATCGCCTTTTACGCTCCCACGGGCTAGAAAGACGGTGGTGAAATGTATTCTTACTCTGTCACCACACGATTATTAGATGCCTGTTGGTTCCAAATCTGTGACTTAAGGGAAGGAAAACTCACCACATTCCTATGGTTAATATACCTCACACATCAATAAAGGAGGAATATGGGATAAGAACATGCTGGAATAGGAGAAAAGGTGACTTCTTTCTCCTATTATATGAGCAGCCACCAAAACTTTAACTTACAATTTCACCGCAAAACTTTAAATTTTGATTCAATATGTCGCCTCTGAATCAGTCATCCTGAGAACAGTGGGCTTACCCTTGAAATCAATTCTAATTTCGAATCCGATTCAATTCCAATCTCATCAAACTTATATTTGGTAACCTTAAACAAGATCGAGAACGAATTCTTCGCATTTGCCGTTGTTATTTTCACCAAATGTACCGTATTTTAGTACTTTAAATTAATAACGTTACCGAACTCGATCACCACAAAGACGCTTTCTTGAAATTGTGCAACATTAACGATTTTAAACTACGTCAAAATCACGTCGGGAGTAGTAAATATTTGACTTAATCGACGAGAGTCGAATTCATTTAGTTTTAAAAAAATCCACCGAATTTGATTCCAATCGTGCAATAGCGTCGCTTTCAAGAGTATCAAATTGCTCAAATTCGAGCTATGATTTGATTTAGGATTGGAATCGATATTCAAGAGTAAGCACACAGTTCGCCTCAAAAACGCTTAGATTGCCGCCATGTATCGCCTACTTTAATCAATTATTGTAAACCTTTACACCAATAAATCTAAAATAATTCATTGTAGCCAACTATCTGTCTCATGACGCACCGGCGCCTGATCAGTCTGGTCGGCGTCACCGAGCCGGTGTTAATACGTTTATACATTTACTAGGTCACTTCCTACCAGTTCGTGAACATTCTTTGGAGATTTGCCCTTTTGGCCTGTTAATGAATCATTGGCTTCAATTATCAGTAGTTTTTAGCGCAATGCTAATGTGGGATTTGTAAGGAAACATTTTTTAAATGTAGTTTATTGATGATACGAAGGTATCTTCTTTTAGAAAATTCTCGAAGGTTACATCCGTATGGTGACGGAGTAAGAATACAATTCACCACCACATCTTGCCCGTGGATGTCGTAAACGATGACTGAGGGATAATAATATATAAGCATATAACATCTGTGCAAGAGAAGGAAAACCTGAAACAAAACCCTATTCCAACGCGTCTGACCAGTGTGGAATATGGTTGAATTAGGGTGGTAGGTAGGTTAATGCTTCTCCCATTATGGGGTAGGCCTAAGCCCAATAGTGGGGCATTTGTTAATTGAAATGATAATGAATCATGACATATTTTACATTTCATAATTTAACAATAGACAAATTTCGTTGATGCTCCGTTCCTATTGGTCATACCGTGATGTTTTATATGGGCTATTTAACACTAACATTTTTCAATTCGAATCAGTGATTCCTGAGATTAGGCCGTTCAAACAAACATACTTTAGAGCTTTATAATATTACTACTGTCGCGGATTTTTATATAGAACTTTTAAAGGGACATAATTTCGGCATACATATTTTTTGCGTAACTTTAGCCGTTTACGAAGCGTACGTAAAGAAAGCTCTCAAAAGGAATAATTTTGCCAGTTTTGCCATATTTTCATGAATGCGCCGCTGCTTATTGGTCGTAGCGTCATGTTATATAGTCTTCCTAGAGAAATGGACTATTCAACACTAAAATAATTTTTCAATTTGAATCAGTAATTCTTGAGATTAGAGCGGTCAAACAAATATACTTTGAGCAGTATTATATTGTGGAATTCAGTGTCAAGATAAACTCTATCGCATCTGAGAAATTATCGTCTCGTTATGCAGGGGTATCGACTCTTAAATTATCATTTACGTTAGTATAAATCGTATATAATAGCGTAATATCATTATATATGTCCTTGTTAGTCTGGGAATTGGAGTTACAAATGTTAGGATTAGTTGTCTAGGGTCGATAAATTTGCGATTTCCAAATACATTAGGTAAGAGCTCCATATACAAACACGATACGACGTCGCGTCGTACCACGATGCGGCGTCATTTCACGATGCGACGTCGCGTCGCGTACGTGGAAATCTACGACGCGACATCGTAACGTGATATGATGCACGGCACGACGCCGTTGATACAATAACGGGTGAATTCTCGTAGTTAATTTCGAAAAATGGACGACACTAGACATGTTCTGCTCATGCTGTTATTAAGAAGACGAATAAAGAAAAAACAGATACACAGAAGATACTGGATCCACCCATTTCATTCAATCATGAATAATAACGTTATGTCGTGCATCGTGGCACGTTACGATGTCGCATCGAAAATTTCCACGTACGTGACGTCGCATCGTGAAACGACGCCGCATCGTGTACGACGCGCCGTGAACTCGTCGCTATTATCGGTGCCGACCTGGCGCTGCCGACCGTCGCCAGGGAGATGCTCGACAGCGTCAGAAACTGGGACGCGGTGGCCGCCTTCTGTGAGGCTGTAATCTCACGGAAGGAGGCGGCGGATCGTGTGCGAGTAGAGCTCCTATTCGGCGACACGTTCCGCTGCCGGCGACTCGGGCGGCGCAGGCGCGAGTATCTGCGCCTAATGCTGCCCTAGCCGAGGCCGCGGGTGATCGGACCGGGGAATTGTCCGTCACCCGCAGAGAGGCTGTCCGTGCGACGGCGACCGACGTCCCAGGACGTTGAGAGGTGAGGTTACCCGAAAGGGTATTCCGTCGGGCCGACCACTGACGACAAGTCACATCTGCTCCGGTGGTCGGCCCAACAACGAGGTGACGTGGGTACGGGTGGGTTATGGGCCCGCGCGCCGTCCTTTCATCGCCCCGGATGGACTGGACCGCGCGTGTGCTTACCATAGCCCACCCATAAAAAAAAATCGTGGTACGACGCGACGTCGTATCGTGTTTATATGTGGGAGCCCTTAGACCTTAGATTATTTCTCGAAAGTGACGAAAGATTCGGTACCAGAGGTCGGCGCAATGGCGATAGGGAGAAAATACGGCGTGTTATGTGGCCACTCCTATTGTGAAGGATGCTCGAGCCTAGCAGTGGGACGTGGGATATGATGATGATGGTAAATAAATTGCAAGGTGTTATGGTTTTCTTTTAAGTTTGCTGCTTGGTAAACCTTCTTGATCATGTCATTTCTATATATTCGTGAATAAATCTAAAAGAAAAATATCTAAAAATAACTTTTCTTAATCAATATGTAAAGGTTAGTCCACTTGACGTGCAATTGGTCTGTTCGTCCTTAACGTTCAGTACGTTGACACCGTTCCGTGTTATTGATCCAAATCGAACCGACCTAACTACCGTATAGGAATTTGAAACACTTGAACAAATACAAGACTATGATTTATTGGTAATGGGGTCCATTGATTCACTGTGTCTATCCTCGTCCCAATATTTATCATCATTGTCATTACAGGTCATATATGTCCCACTGTTGGGCTCGAGCCTCCTCCACAGTAGGGGGGAAATTTACCTATTATACTACGCTGCTCAGACGTGTTGGTAAAGTTCGAAAATTCGAGTTCTTATTCTCTTGAATAGATGTTATATGCATACATACATATTTAATCCCTTAGTCGTCTTTTACGACTACCACGGGCAAGATAGGGGGTGGTGAATTGTTTTCTTACTCCATCCCCACACAATCCTATGCCAACACGTTCTAATATTATGTGCAGTGTATCTATGTGGTGATGGGAAGAATACAACGTCACCTTTATCTCTTTTCCAGTGGTGATCGTAAAAACCGGCTAAGGAAGCGCCTGGGGAATGGGCTGCAAGCATCCTACTGCGAGAGTGACGAGCATTTATAGCCCTTTCTTTGTAGTTAATTACTTAGGGGTACCTAACACCTGTGCATTAAACTGACACTAAAGAGCATATTCTAATTTCATTGATAATAATAACACAAATTACCCTAACTCTTAATTATGTAATGGTTGAAATAGTTATATTGACTAACCTTACTCTATCATCAGTACCTTCTAACTAAACCTCTATAAAATCAACATGTTTTTACAATATAAACCCTTGGTCCTATGATAGTTGTTACCTGCCCCAGTATTTACTAAAAATATATTCGTTTCATGGTGTATAAACAAAAAGTAAACCGAATAATTTAAAATTCAATCAATACAAGTTTAGTTTCAAAACAATTGTGTCTTTTAAATTCGGTTGGATTATATATGCGCCGGCGCATGGCGGAGCGATTCTTCTTGTCAGTAGCTTTCGAGCATCGATCGATGTAGTAATGTGTGTTTCTTTATTTTAAAAATCGTTTTTAAAATATCCATTACAGTGATTTCCTGTGCTTCTTATACCAGTGTATTTAAAATTACAGTGTTTAAGTGCACCATAAGATTGCTTAATAGGTTCGTATAATATTTAGTTATTTATCAACTTAGCATTCTAAATTAATTTATCGTAGTTGATAACCATGATAGTGGTTTGGTTCATGTTAATAAGAGTTTAATATTCCTGCCATCCTTGGGAATTTCCTCCGAGCTAGCTCTATTAGTTAATGTCTTAGATGAAAATAAACATAGAAGTAATCATTATGTTAAAGAATTCGCTTATATAGCCGAGAACTTGAATATTTTTATACAGTGATAATTATGTAAACAATGTTATCTTTAATGTTTAAATAATTAATAATTTACATTGATTTTAAATGCGTAGTATTTTAATTTGATATAGAACATAATTAATTCTTATCTGTAGTTCCATTACCACCAAGCAATTTGTTGACATAATGGCATATGTAGTTTAGATAACACATTATGAGGTTAAACGAAATCCAGTTATAAAAGCTTCAATTCAAATTTTAAGTCTCAGAGAAGACAGTGATTTAATGCATATAAAACGCGGCATTTGTTATAAGGAAGTGAAATTGAGTAATCCATTTATAGTAATACCAATCCATTTTGGTTTTTTGGTCAGCTTCGGCGGTAGAACAAACATTATCGAAATCCATAATTTTAAATTGTGCTATAGCTTTCTTCCGTAGCGATTAACTGGATTTTCAAACATCACAATGTCTTGAAAGACTAAAAAGGGATTGCTTTGCTTTTACTTTCTTTAATCTTGTCTTGTTTTTCTTTCTTGTAGTTTAATGTGTATAGTCTTGCAAGAATAGGCAGTAATGTGCACATCCAAAATTTAGTCGAATTCTATTTTTGTGTCCTATATAACAAAAGTTGAGCCTACCGGTATCTAGCTTGTAAAAATTTAAACTGTATTCACAATATCGTATTGAATAAATCTAAAGGGGCTGGCTATCTAATTTGGGAACTTATGATCAGCAGTTTTATTTGTCAGTAGATTATTTGAATTAGTTAATAGATTAAAGTAATTTCCAGTTTCAAACTGTCTTATATTGTTATCATCATTTGCCTGCCCTCATCCCGCGCTAAATTGGATCGGCACAACATGTTATTACCTTTCATAGACTCCTGTCAGCCGTCATATCTGCACTCACTACTTTTATACTCCTATCCGCAGTTACACAATTCATCCATCTCTTTTTGGGTCTCCCACGATTCTTACATCCATCCACAATCATATTAATAACCCTCCTTGTCACATGTCTTTCATACCAAAACAATATCGAGCTCCTAATCTTCTCAATCACTGGTCTGGAATTTTGAAACTAGCTTTCACATTTTCCGCTATATACTCTGTCCTTATTTTATCTGACCCTGTAACTCCACACATCCATCTTAGCATACAAATCTCAGTAGCATGCACTTTTCTGTCATTCGTCTTTTCCAATTACTTATATTGTTATACGTACGATAAATAAGCGTGAATACTCATCTGCTGAAACGAATTCATTCGTTTCGTGTCCAGTTTTGGTCTGGTTTGAAAATTAATTTTACGGTATTTTTATGGCTTACTTGAAATTATGGGCTACTATACTATCTTGTTAATTTTGTAATAATTTTGTAGTTAAATTTGCCAAAAGTTACAGATAAGTTAGTATAATAGGTATATTGCTGTTAATCATCATCATTTCAGCTCATATACGTTCACTGCTGGGCTCGAGCCTCCTGCACAATATGAGGGAAGTAGACCTACTATACCACGCTGATCAGACGTGTTGGTATAGGGTTTTATTCAAGTTTTCCTTCTCTTGCATAGACGACCATAGTCGTCTTTTATGATAACAACGGACAGGCTAGGGGTTGGTGAATTGTATTCTTACTCCGTCAACACACAGAAAAATATTGTTGTTAATGCTATAGACATAATCTCCGAAAAACTTCACAAAATAAGTATTTTGGGTTAAATATTTCTGAAGATTTTAAAACCAATTCAAAACCTGAACCTGACAATTATAGAATGTCGACTTTTAACCTTATAAATTGATAACGTGTCTTTTACCGGTTCTTAAAGTAAAAGAATTAATCTTCCAAAGCTTGTTCTCGAGGTCGCCCTACAATGTATGATTTACATATTGTGTAAAATATAATGCAACATACACGTAAATGGAGAAAAATGAGCTTACACATTTAATTTTAATATAATACAATGTTGACATACACGTGCAAACGCAGCGCTATAATTGAATATTGTTGATTAAAAAACACAAAATCTATACTTTGGATTGCAAAAGTCTATTCTCTAAATTCTATGCTTCGTTTAGATATCTAGAAAGAACGAGTGAAGAGAGGTTGAGGAAACAAGTATACAAAGCGAGTGTGCGGGGTATGGTTACAAGTAGATCATGCCTTACGTTTCTGGATCAAATTGGAGACGTGCTTATGTAAGGTCATGTTAAGAGTATGCGTAACCGTAAAGAATGCATGAAGTCTTTGATCAGTGTGAATGAAGTGATGTATGTCAGGATCGTGGCTTGTGGCAATCCGTAGTCTCTGCCTACCCCTCAGGAAAGTAGACGTGAGGTTATGTATGTATCTATTCTGTATCTACTGGTTCATGTGATGAAGAACGAAGGATATATGATTATCATTTGTTTCAATACGAATGTCATAAGGCAGCGAAACAAAATTCCATACTAATTTGCCTGTTCCTACTTAATTAAGATTAACACGCAATAAAATAGCTTCCGAAAATATCTGTTAGATTAATTTTCCGCTTATAAATTGCATTATAAGATTCTATTATGGCATTTTAGAGTAAGTTCTTGATTTATTTAGGAGAGTAATAATTTATTACTTATCTATTTTAGTCGTTGGACACTTGAGTCTTTGCATAATGCGCAATATATTTTATAAGGGAACCTACTTTTTAGATGTTAATATCTCTTCATCACCTTAATACTAATTTTCATTGACGCATTTGAATATAAAATAAAATATTTCTGACGTGAATAAAACATATTAACATAAACACAGTACTACGCAATAAAAACGTCAGTTTCCCAAAGAGCAGGTGAGTCACCATTGATTTTGGCGAATGTTTTCCTAAGCGTTACGCAAGCTAAAAGTATTAATTTGACCTATGACTAGACGTGAACAGAAATATTAATCGCAATTAAATACGCCGTTGCGATTGTGGTATTATTCCTCCTTGGGGAGACTTAAGCTTAACTTCCATGGGCTGATAGATGGATAGGTAGAAATGTAAAATATGTCTGAGTAAATCCCAAATTTCTAGGTTAAACTTCATTTTAGGTACAGTAAAAAGCATTTTCCGATATTTTCCGAGGTTCAACCCTTGATCTTATTTATACAGACCCTTATACAGATATTGTTTATAATGTCAACCCAGGCTTGCAGTAGTTTCAATGGCGGGAATGTATTAGATTTCTAGTATTAAATAGTTGGTATAAGTTTTTGGTTTATGTTTTCATCGTCTCTAAGGGCGTCCCTGCGGGGCTCGAATCTTCTCCACATTGGGAAGGAAATTGACCTACTAGACCACGTAGGTCAGGCGGGTTGATATAGGGTTTTATTTAGAGTTTTCCTTCTCTTACATAGCGGTTATACGCACAAGATATCCCTTAGTCGCCTTTTATGATACCCACGGGCCAGAGAGGGGGTAATGAATTGTATTATTGCTCTGTCACCACACGGAATATCTTTTATAATGTTTTCATAACAATTACAACGCTAACCAACTTGTTTTTATTAACTATCTTGTAGTAAAACCCGGCAAATGTTATAGCGGTGACTTTTAATAGACAGTTGTAAAGGGTTTTTTAATTATCTTTAAAATGAAGGAACTATTCATTAATGTAATATCTGTTGCTTTTGAAGTATCGCTGCCACATGGTTTTTATGAAAATCATGTTTATCCTCATTTCACGCTTATTTTAAAAATAACATCATATAATGAAATCATCATCATCATCGCAGCCCACATACGTCCCACTGTTGGGCTCGGGCCACTTCCACAATGGGAGGGAATTTGACCTAATATCATGCTGATCAGACATGTTGACATAGGGTTTCGTTTCGTGTTTTCCTTCTCTTGCACAGATGTTATGTGCATATCGACATCCACGGGCAAGATAGGGAGTGGTGAATTGTATTCTTACTCCGTCACCAGACGAATTGAAAGGAGGAATATAGAAATACTTTTAGATATTACTAGCAATTTTTAACGGTTTCATCTAGGTAGTTTTCGTTTGGTTGGAAATATGGAGTTAAAATATAGCCTACGTTATTCGCTTTCTTTTGGTGATAGACTTTTTAAAATTGCCCAAGTGATTTAGACGTAAAATCGTAACAAACATAGTTTCGCATTTATAATATTAATTAGGATGAATATCCTATATATACTGTATATTATCGTCTCGTAATTTTAGCTGCCAGGCTTTATCTGCTATATTTGTAAATATTTGGCTAGCTTAAAAATGTGTCATCATCATCATCCCAGCTAATATACGTCCTATTGCTGTGTTCGAGCCTAATAGAGAATAATAGCGAAATTGACCTACTATATATATCACTCTGGTGAAACGGTTTGATGTGGTTTTTGATTGCTCAACGTTTCTAACACTTTTCGCGTAAACATTAGAAATTATTATGGGTTGATATAGGGGTTTAGTTCGAGTGTTTCTTCTTCTGTATGATTGTTATATGCATATCCTTTAGTCATGTTTTATGACATCTCCGGATAGGATAATGGTGTTGAATTCTATTATTACTCCACACACAAAAATTATAAACAGACAGTGTAAAAAAGAAATATAATTGACCTCCTGGAAATAAATTCTATCCTGTGAATGCGTTTGCCCTGTAATATATCCTTTTTTCTCGTGCGAGTTTTGAATAGAGTTGATGTCAACGCACCTTAAAACAAGTTTGGGCTTGCAAGAATAAATAAATAAAATTAACCAACGAACGAAAGCGAGAAGAGTAACAATAAAAATAATTGCAATTTCTCTTTCAGTTTATTTCGGTAAAGTTAATTTTGATTTTAAAGTTTTATCTGTACTAATATTATAAAGAGGAAAGGTTTGTATGTAAGTATGTTTGTAACGAATTGGCTCTGAAACTACAGGACCGATTTCAAAAATTCTTTCACCAATGGAAATCTATAATATCAGGGAGTATCGTAGGCTATATTTTGTCCCGGTATTCCCACGGGAACGGGAACTACGCGGGTAAGGCGACTGAAACCGAAGCGAAGCGAGGGCGAGTTTCTAGTTTGAAATACTTTTTGAAGGTTAAGGTGAAAGTCCAGTGTCAAGTTAGACTTTTAATTATTTGCCCTTCAGCATTCACTTTTGGACATAAACTTCTTCAAGGGTTGAATAATACGTTGACGGGGTATGGGAGCTTCGCCAAATACCTGCACAGGGTCGTAAGGAGGGAGAGCACACCGTCCTGCCACCACTGCGATTGCGACGAGGACACGGCGCGCCACACGCTCGAGGCCTGCGCGGCTTGGGCAGTGCAGCGCCGTGAACTCGTTGCAATCATCGGTGCCGACCTGACGCTGCCGGCCATTGCTAGGGCGATGGTCGACAGCGTCGGGAATTGGGACGCGGTCGCAGCCTTCTGCGAGACAGTGATTTCGCAGAAGGAGGCGGCGGAACGTCTGCGCGTGGAGCGCAGCCTCGATGAGGAGATCCGCCGCCGGCGACTGGGGCGGCGCAGGCGCAACTACCTGCGCCTCATGCCGCCCTAGCCGAGGCTGCGGGTGACGTGACCGGGGATTAGTCCGTCACCCGCCGAGAGGCCGACCGCGTGAGGAAAGACCGACGTCCTCCCCGAGAGGGGGACGTCGGTCGATGGGAGGGTACCCCATGTAGGGGGTATTCCGTCGGGCCGACTACTGACGACAAGTAAACCTGCTCCGGTGGTCGGCCCAACGACGAAGGCGAGGTGGTTTTTGGGTGGGTTGCGGGAGTTGCGTGCTTAAGCCCCTCTGTCGCCCCGGACGGAGTGGTGCGGAGGCGTGCCGACCGCGACCCACCCACAAAAAAAAAAAAGGGATGAATAATACCGGAGTTGATACGTTTGGTAGATGGGTTGGTGATCGAGGTTTTTATATAATTTGCGGAGAGGACTGTTGCCTATTTTACTAATACCAATTCTCATCTGATTATTATGACTCCTACGGGCATTAAGAGATTGTAACAGAATGTATTTTTAACGTAACCTAATCTACGATATAAGCGAACTCAAGTTAATAGGAAATTAAAAGCAGCTATACTAACTCGTATTCGGGTACAGCTTGTTGCATCTGATTCGATCATATTTTTTGCATTATGTTTGAGAATTATATACGGGTTAAAAGAACTTCAAATTGGAGCTACTTGGGTTGTGTTGCTTAGGTACCTACTACATGTATTGTGTTATGTACTACATCTATTGTTTAACAATTACGTATGTTATTCACGAAAATCATATATTGTCAATCATATCTTATGTTATATCTGTTAATAGTAAATTTGTAAAGTGCCAGACCCAAAGAATTATTGATCGCTTCAATAAAAAAAAAGATGTCTTGAAATCTAAACGATTTATGGTTGCAAACAATTCATAATTGTTTTGAAATCCAAGTTGACTATGTATTTGTTTTAGGAATCCGAAACTTCCTTTCAATATTGAAAGTACTGAAGCTCTTACCTTACGAAATTGTTCCGAGACTTCTTTAAACCCTTGGCAACTTTTTCATACTTAGTAATTTCCTCAACCTCATCCTGTTCCGTATCTTTTTAAATGTTTTTCGCTTACTTTAGCGAGCCATCTGGTAATATTCAAACTTTCTATCCCCGATGAATGATCCCTTGTTAGCCATTTTTTATCGATTTATAACTGTTTCCGGCTCTCGAGGGCTTCTACCGGGAAGCAGCGATGCGTCTCAAGAGGGCGGGTTCCGGATAGCAAAAAAACCTACAGACATATTTGATTTATGATATGAAAGTTCTATAGATAAGCAAGAAATATGAAAAAAGCAACGTTTGTACATATGAAAACGATACGTCAGTTTGTTTATTCGATCAGCGAGAAAGTTGAAACTTTACACTGCCTACTGTTATAAAATATATTCTACTTTTATTTTGCTTATTATTTAATACAAATATTGTAACATAATGATCTCTCATGTTCATGATGGTATTAATACCGAATACTAGATAAAAACTTCTGCAGTAACGATAACTTATTTGACGTTAACCGCCTTGGTCCTCCCGTGACCATAAACACTGAAAAGTGTTAGAAACGTCCGCAGTCGTCATGATAATCATTTCCACTCATATACCTTTTATTATTGGACTCTGATCTCCTCCAGTGCCGTTAGCACACAGGGCAATTAACGTCTTATAGAATTATAACCATAATCTACCATGGGCAAAGATTTGTATATTTAGAATATTAAGGGGCAATTCTCTAATACTATATGTATTGCTTTACGTTGCTTTACTTCAGAATTAAAGATTTTGAGCACGATATCTTAGACATAGTTTCTAGAACCAGTCAGCCTCTTTAAATGCATCGAACAATCTCGGTAATTATAGACTCAAGAAATCCTACAAGTGAAGATATTTAATGCAGATATTAAAGTTTGTAAAGTGCCCGGAATACAAAGATTATTTCTTTAGCCTGCACTATGTCGTCTGTCTAAAAAGAAAAAAAAGGAGCAAGTAAAAATATACATTTCACTACAAAATTCTACTATCTATTGGCTATATTCTCATCCACTGCTGAATATAGGCCTCCATGAGGAGGAGGCCTTGTCATAGACACCACGCTTGGCAAGTGTATTTATAGTCGCATCACTATCGCCTACTTTCCTGGTGTTCCATTGACTGGTTTTTACGCCACTCGTGGGAAAGTAAGAGACAGAATGTATTCTAATCCGTTATCACATTGGGATATCTTTTAATTTAACCAACTGACGAAAGTATTATCATGAAATTTGACAGTTGTCCGTATTCTGTCATGCATACTGCCTCTCAACCGGGAAATTAGATCTTTTTGAAATGCATACAAATAATAAGTCTACCTTCTTATATTTTAGTTTTTATCATAGAGACTCGCTTCATAATTATATATTACTAGCAACCCGCCCTCGCTTCGCTTCGGTTTCAGTCGTCTTATCCCCGTAGTTCCCGTTGCCGTGGGAATACCGGGATAAAATATAGCCTAGTTTACTCCATTCATAGTATAGCTTTCCATTGGTGAAAGAATTTTTGGAATCGGTCCAGCCGTTTTGAAGATTATCCGGAACAAACAGACAGACAGACAGACAAAAAAATATAATATGTATTTTAGGCATATGTATAGTGCAAATAACCATGTGAGCATGAAAAAAACCTATTATTTTGACATTACAAACAGACACTCCAATTTTATTTATTGGTATAGATAGGTTTTGATCATCGTTGATTTGGTAATGACGCTGAATAAAAATGTACACTGTATTCAGTTTTCATCATCTCAACCGATATTTGTCCCACTGTTGGGCTCAGGCCTCCTCCATAATGAGAGGGGAATTGACCTACTATTCCACGCTGGTCAGACGTGTTGGAATAGAGATTCAGTTTTACAAAGCAAAAAGCAAAGCTTTCAGTATTTTGCAGTTTCTTCATTTACATTAACACACTTTTCTGAATTCATGTTCACGGAAGACTCCGTCCGTGAAAAAAGTCCTCCTTCTTGAGATAGTAAAAAAGTTAACGCTAATATTACACATCTATACCAATAAATAAAATTGGAGTGTCTGTTTGTAATGTCAAAATAATAGGCTTTTTTCATGCTCACGCGGTTATTTGCACGACACCTATACCTAAAATAGCAATTAAAAAATTTTTGTCTGTCTGTCTGTTTGTTCCGGGTAATCTTCAAAACGGCTGGACCGATTTCAAAAATTCTTTCACCAATGGAAAGCTATAATATCAGGGCGTAAACTAGGCTATATTTTATCCCGGTATTCCCACGGGAACGGGAACTACGCGGGTAAAACGACTATAACCTATAACTGAAGCGAAGCGAGGGCGGGTTGCTAGTTTGAAATAAATGGGAGGACCTGTGACTATGAACGAAACGCGATAAAATCCGTAAGGAAAGAAGACATTTCTAATTTTATTTTATTTCGATAGTAGTAAAATAACAAATTAATATGTAATTATTATACGTTATGCGGACGTGTTAAAAACGTGTTTATAATAACAACTAGTTTTTATCCTTCAAAAACCAGTAAATAAGAATAGCTGACAGTGAACTTTCATCGCTGTTACATAGTTAATGACACACATGAGACCAGATAAGGATAGGATAAATGACCGCGAGTCGTATGTGGGTGTGAGCGATAGGGTTGTCAATCGTTATTTATTTAAATGATATCATTACATATTCAACTTGATGTGTGGTTACGAATACTACCAACCCTTACACTTTTTTTTTTCACGCTGTGGAAATGCATTTACGGACTATCCCCCGGCGGTGATAGACGAGGGGAGTGTGTGTGGGACTCGCCGGCCACATAAGCGACCGGCATACCCACTAAAACCACAGCGGCCCCTTCCGCGCTTTTACGGGATGCCGAAGAGATCGTCTGATGACATTCTATCCCTATCATCCCAACGCTTAGCCGTCTGGCCACGTCCTGTCATCAATCAGGGCGGTGGGTGGAGTATCGCAAGCGGCGTCTCCTCTCCTCCCTGGCCGCCGTCGGCGGAGCGAATCAGTGGACACAAGCGCCTCGCGTGCCCGCTCCGCGGCCTCCTTCCTTGTCATGACAGCCTCACACAAGGAGGCCATCGACGACCGGCAGCTGTCGCTGCCAAGCATCTTGGAGATGATAGTCGGCAACGACAGGTCTGTTGTTCCTATTTCCGTTGTCAGAACGTGGCGCTGTTGCCCCCATACTTCCAGTGAGTGGCGCACATCGTTGGAACCAACCCTTACACTGCTCTTAGTGTTGTAAAAGACGAGTAAAAGGTTTACTAGGCCAAGGGTGCTCAATCATAGACAGACATTGGCCCGCGGACACATTTTGAAAGGCCCGCGCCGGCATGATTCATTCCCGCCAAATTAAAAATGTTCAAATTTTCTTAAATTATCAAAAAATGTTTATCTAAATAGAATTGAAAACAAGCATTAAAATTTATTAATAAACATTTTTTTTGACAGATAGTGTTACTTCAAAAAATCTAACAAATATAATATCTATTCGTTTTGTTAGTCGCTCTCCAAAAAATTCTGTATCATCTGTTTGGCGCGACTGTTAAAGAACTTCAGCAGCCTTGGCCTAAGCCAAGTCCGTCTTACTTCGTCACCATACTTTCCGTGTGGTGACGGAATAAGAATACAATTTCCCATTCCATCTCTTGGCCGTGGGTATTATAAAAGATGACTAAAGAATAATACGCTGATAACATCGGTGCAAGAGAAGGAAATTCCGAAATGAAATCCTGTGCTAACACGTCTAACCAACGTGGTATAGTAGATCAGATTCTCTTCCATGACGGCTCGAGCCCAACAGTGGGACGTATATGGGCTGAGATGATGATGATGAGAACTCCATTTGAAGACGTTTGGTCAACAATTATTTGTTATATGTAGGAAGAAGTAAAATTATATACTGCGCCGATCTAAATAATTGGCATAAGATTAGGATAATGATGATTTTACTATGAATTATTTTTTTTCCTTTAGGTGTTTTAAATGCTGACTGAGTGTAAAAAGGTGTATTTTACGTTTTGAAGTCGATATTGTTTTTTTAATTCTTTTTAGAAAAAGTTAACATCCCTAACGAATAAATGACCAGTAGATCTATTAATATCGTTTTATATATGATTCCATATAGATTATAATATGGTTAGTTTGAGTGGAAGTTTTATATGGAAATGATTGTACAATCAGAATTTTCTTTAAAGCAAATAACTCATCAAATAATATACGTCCACTGTTGGATATGGGCCTCCCCATGAAGAGCGAATTTGCTTCGCTTAGCAACAATCGTTGTTGGTTTTAAAATTTGCCCAGGAAACTGTTATTACTAATCTCTTACATTGTCATCATCATCATCTCAACCCATTCACGTCCCACTGTTGGGCTCGGGCCTCCTCGACTATTGGAGGGAAATTAACGTAATATACCACGCTAGTCAGACGTGTTGGTATAGAGTATTGTTTCGAATATTCCTTCTCTTGTATAGATATTATATGCATATTATCCCTTAGTTGTCTCTTACGACGCCCACGGGCAAGAGAGTGGGTGGGGGGGGAATTGTATTCTTACTCCGTCACCACATGAGCTTTAGTGCAAGAGGTTTTCTCTTGCACTAAAGCTCAATATTTTTTTTCGTCTTGCTATATGAGCTAACAAGTACGTATGTATTTCAATTCGCGATTCAGAGACGGATTCAATTTAATCACGTCATCTCCTATTAGTATGATAAACTCTATGAACTGTCGAGATTATTATTTTATTGAATTACCTTAATTTTTATTTAAAACGCTATCATCATCGTCGTTTAGCCTATCGCCGTCCACTGCTGGACGTAAGCCCGTGAGGTTTCGCCTAAAAGTGCGGTCCTGTGTCGCCTGTGTCCAGCGACGCCTAGCACCTTTCGCCAAGTCGTCGGTCCACCTAGTTGGAGCGTCCTACAACACGTCGTCCGATATGTGGTCGCCATTCAAAAATTTTTCTTCTCCAGCGGTTGTTAATTCTTCGAGCAATGTATAAATATTTTAAAAGCCTTTAAACAAATTTTATTTTTTTTGTTTTACTTCAGAAGTGTTTGAAAGTCTAGAAAGTTTTGCCATTTTGTAACGCTTCGTGTATTTTTATAGAGTTTATAATAATAAACTGCATCTTGAACCATGAATTAATACCAGGCGTTTACTTTTTTATAGCATAAAACTCCAGACATGAGTTCGACCTAGATTTAAAGTACTTTGCAAATAACATTCCCAGGCAAAGATATTTAGGACAGCTCGCTATCTATTATCTGTTTTTTATTATCTTTATTTACTATCGTAAAGCTGAAAAGTATGTTTGTTTTGATAGATCGTATTAATCTCAGACCAACGGACCTTATCAATAAATCTTACTGTTATTTTTAAATAATTCTTTTGTTATTGTAAGCGTGAGTTTTGAAACTGCGATAGACGTCAATGGACTCATATTTAATTCCATCCATCTGAAGTGGCAATGGGCAGACCACATCGCTCGACAAACTGACAACCGCTGGGGAAGAAAGGTTCTCCAGTGGCGACCACGTATCGGACGATGCAGTGTAGGACGCCCCTCCACTAAGTGGACCGACGACCTGGTGAAAGTTGCTGGGCGTCGTTGGATGCAGGCGGCACAGGACCGCACTTTGTGGCGTAACATGAGGGAGGCCTACGTCCAGCAGTGGACGACATAGGCTGAAATGATGATGACCTATCCATCAGCCTATCTATATCCAATTATGGTTTATCCACTAAAGAATAATAATGCCGACAGAGTTCACTAGTTATAATTTATCTCGATATTTCCACGGAAAGGTGCAAAACCGTAAACCGCAGGGCACTGCTAGTACAATAATATGATTTGTAGGTATAGATAAAGACATTCAAGCTACATACATGTGTGTGTCGATTTCATAAGATGAGCAGCAAACGGCTGCCATCCTGGCATACCTTGCTTATCTTAATCACTTGCTGCTGTAATCAAGATAAGAGCATAACACTGGAAGCATTAAATTCTTATTAGTTACCAAGCAAAGTCACAGTTATGGATCATACGTGAATCTGTTAACAGGATGATTTCTGATGTTTACGCGAGTATTACACATTTTAAATAAAACTATGGATTTTATCTCGTTTGTATTTGATCTATGATTGCCCGACGTTTCGAACACTTTATAGCGTAGGTACATCAGATTACACTTTACAGAGTTTAGTCCGCCCGTAAACATGAACGCTGTAAAATGTTCGAAACGTTGGACAATGAGAAATCTGTTAACAGGATTTATCTTTGCAGTAACAATGATCGGATGATTCTTATTTAAGTGACAGACTAAAATACAATTTATTGTCACCACACGGAACAGTGGGCTTACCCTTGAAATCAATTCTAATTTTGAATCCGATTCAATTCCAATCTCACTAAACTTATATTTGGTACTCTTAAACGAACTCGAGAATGAATTCTTCGCATTTGCCGTTGTTATTTTCACCAAATGTGTAGTATTTTATTACTTTAAATTAATAACGTTACCTAACTCGATCACTACAAAGTTGTTTTCTTGAAATCGTGCAACATTAACGATTTTAAACTACGTCAAAATCACGTCCGGGGTAACAAATATTTGACTTAATCGAGGAGAGTCGAATTCATTTAGTTTAAAAAAATTCCACCGAATTTTATTCCAATCGCGCGCTAGTGTCGTTTCCAAGAGTACCAAATTGCTCAAATTCGAGCTGCGATTGGATTTAGAATTGGAATCGAGATTCAAGAGTAAGCACCACAGTTCCTAAATATCTAAAACTCTTAAATAATATAATCATCATCACAGCTTTTATACGTCCCATTGCTGGGCTCCTCCTCCACAATAGGAAATTGACTTTACCATGCTGGTTAGACAGGTTGGTATACGATTTTGTTTTGAGGTTGGCTGCTCTTGCATAGATATTATATTTACTATAGTTAGCATATAACATCTATGCAAGAACTTTAGTCATCTTTTACGACATTCACGGGTAAGATACGGAGTGATGAATTGTACTCTTATTTCATTACCACACGGAGAGCAGATAAAATACATGTTATAAATACCTTTAACCGTAGTCTCGTGAGCATTAGTGACCATAATAATGTGAAATATTAAAAACACGATAAATTAGTAAAAATAATTATCTTTTACATATGTGTAATACTCGCGTAAACATCAGTAACTATTTTGTAAATACATTTTACGTAAGAGAGAGAGCTTACGTAAGAGAATTCACGTAAGCTTATAGGTACCTATGCGATATAGGTATTGCAATACTAAACATTGTTGCTAATAACAATATTTATAATATATAATTATGTAAATAGACATTTTCCTTGTGGTGATGGAGTAAGAATACAATTCACAATCCCCTATCTTACCCATAGGTGTCGTAAAACACGACTAAAGGATTACATATGCGTATAACAATCTATGCAAAATAATGAAATCTGGAAATAAAACCCTTTAGCAACACGTCTAACCAGCGGGGTATCGTAGGTCAATTTACTTCCTATTTTAGAGAAGGCCCAACAGTGGGATGTATGTTCATGAACCAAAATAAATCGCCTATAACTATACATTTTGTACCTATAGCATATAATGTTTTTTCAATACATATATGTATATCTATACCAATAAATAAAATTGGAGTGTCTGTTTGTAATGTCAAAATAATAGGCTTTTTTCATGATCACACGGTTATTTGCACGACACCTATGTCTAAAATAGAGATTAAAAAATTTTGGTCTGTCTGTCTGGCTGTTTGTTCCGGGTAAGCTTCAAAACGGCTGGACCGATTTCAAAAATTCTTTCTTTCGGTATTCCCACGGGAACGGGAACTACGCGGGTAAAACGACTAAAACCAAAGCGAAGCGAGGGCGGGTTGCTAGTGTCAAAATAAAAACTAATATGTTTAAATTACATAGTATGAGTAAGGGTAGTGAATTGTATTCTTACTCCGTCACCACACGGAGAATGAAAGATAAGACAATGAAAGCTTTAAAATATTTATGAATATTGCCTTATCATTTATCACAATCTCTCCAGTAATTGGCGATAAATATTGCACATCGGTCCTTAGAAAATAACGATCAACTAATTTCGGCTTTGTAGAAAATTGTCATCGTCGCACAAGAATTTATTCCATAGTACTTGTCTTATGAAATAAACTAAACGCAAGAGAGATAAAACAAGAAAAAAGTTATGTCGGAGAAATATTAATTTGCTCCAGTTTTCTTTACTAAGCCTGCTTCGGAATGCAAGCAATAGTCTCAAGTATGTAATAGCAATTACTTTTAACGAGTATGATTAGTTTGTCGGTTATTTCACAACTTAACAAACTATTACGGCACATATAATCACTACGGACGTTCTACGGACGTGTTTTCCAATATGTCTTCCTATATAATCATTATTATCACACATAAATTATGTGTAAATATCTAATGGCGGGCAACTTAAATGTGAACGCGATAAAATTTGAAAAAGTAGTTTTATTTCATCATTATTTCAGCTCATATTTATGTCTCACTAGCAACCCGCCCTCGCTTCGCTTCGGTTATAGGTTATAGTCGTTTTACCCGCGTAGTTCCCGTTTCCGTGGGAATACCGGGATAAAATATAGCCTAGTTTACGCCCTGATATTATAGCTTTCCATTGGTGAAAGAATTTTTGAAATCGGTCCAGCCGTTTTGAAGATTACCCGGAACAAACAGACAGACAGACAGACAGACAAAAATTTTTTAATTGCTATTTTAGGCATAGGTGTCGTGCAAATAACCGTTTAAGCATGAAAAAAGCCTATTATTTTGACATTACAAACAGACACTTCAATTTTATTTATTGGTATAGATATGTTCTGTGTGGTGACGGAGTGAGAATACGATTCATCACTCTCTATCTTACTCGTGGATGTCGTAAAGGACGACTAGGGGATATAATATGCACATAGCATCTGTGCAAGACCAGCATGGTACAGTAGGTCAAATTTCTTCCCATTGAGGAAGAGGCCCGAGACCAACAGTGGGACGTACGTGGGCTGCGATGATGATGCGATGATATCTCACTACTGGGCTCAAGTGTCTTCCACAATAAAAGGTAAAGTGACTACACAACGCTAGTCAGACGGGTTGCTATAGGGCATTCTTTCAATTTGAACTTCTCTTACATAGATGAATATAAATTCATAATTAATTTCTTAGTCGTTTTTTACGACACCCATGGCCACAATAAGGGATTGGTTATTATTAATCTCTTCCTTATCTGTTGTGCTGTGTGACTGCTTATCGTAACTGCACATCCTCTTATTTTGTGGCTAATTAGTTAATTTTGCTTCCTGTCTCCCGCATTGCATAGTAGGGAAATAGAATCAACCTCTTCCAACTTCTCCTGGGTAACTTTTCTAATTAAATTTGTTGCGGGTCCCAAGATAATTAAAATTATTTCCTGTGACTACCTCAGAGTCAAACCTCATTGTTTTCTATGGAAACCATTGTAGATCCTGGCTTACAGGAGTTATAATATTGGGATAGTGCAGTGGGATAATGTCTAAAAAAAGAATCAAAGTATCAGACGATTAAATTGCTACCAGAAATTGCTATACCCTCATGTTCTCTTTAAGACCACGTCATAATGTTAGGAAAATCCCTATCAAACAGTTTTCCCGCGATAGATATTTTTAATAACGTCATTTCATTTAAATTGATGGACGCTGTCCTTGAGCTAATTCACATCATCATCAGTCACGTTTCGTAGAACAAACGCATCACAACAATAGCCTGTACTCCCATTGTCATTTCTGATGATTCAACATCTAGTTGCCATCATAACTAGATCTTTTGTCGTTACTTATATAAATGTTCGTTTTTTTCTCGTCCAACTAACAACTAGTCTACCTAACTATCAGTATGATGACGGAATAAGAATACAATTGTATTCTTATTCCGTCATCACACTGATAGTTACACACTCTTATTCCGTATTCACCATTCCCTATCTTGTCCGTGGATGTCGTAAAAGACGGCTAAGGGATAACATACACATAAATTATGCACAAGAAGGTAAACTCGAAATAAAACCCTATACCAACCTGTCTGATAAGGGAAATTGACCTTACTATACGTAAGGTCAATTTCCCTCCTATCGTGGAGGAGGCTCGGGCCCAACAGTGGGACGTATATGAGCTGAAACGTTGATGAACTAGTGTAAGTATTACTGCTGGGCTCCACAATACAAGGGAAATTGTTTTAAGAGATAATTAAAATATTATAATAATTTTATTTACTTCGTCCGTGTGGGGACAGAGTAAGTACAATTCACCATCCCCCGTCTCTTACCCGTGGATGTCGTAAAAGACGACTACAGAATATTTCATGCAGATAACACAACATTTTGTTAACATTAATTTTATTAAAAAATACAGTTGAATTATTGTATAGTTGAAGTCCATTATCAACCCAAATAAGTTCCTCTGTTGGGCTCGGGTTTCCTTCACTACGGAAGAGAAATAGACCTACTAGGTATACCGCGCTGGTCAAACGTGTTGCCATAGTTTTATTTCGAGTTTTTTTCCTCTTACATATATGTTACTAGCTTCTGACCGCGACTTCGTCCGCATGGAATAGTTACTTTGGGCTAATGCTAACTTTAACCCGCGACTTTGTTTACGTAGAAGGTGAAAATATTTTTAAATAATACAATTCTGTCACACATGATTTTTGCGAAACTTTATGTTATGTAGTGCACGCAGCGGAAGTTCTCAAAGGGAAAAAGAACCCGATTCTGAACTATTTTTCATTGTTGCTCCGCTCCTATTGGTCATAGCGTGATGATATATAGCCTATAGTCTTCCTCGATAAATTGGCTATCCAACACTGAAAGAATTTTTCAAATCGGACCATTAGTTCATGAGATTAGCGCGTTCAAACAAACAAACTCTTTTGCTTTATAAATATATTAGTATAGATATGCATATATCCCTTAGTTGTCTTTTACGACACCTACATCTATGATAGGGATGGTAAATCGTATTTTTATTCCGTGGCCATATGGGGATCAATTAATCTAATCAATCATATTCACTGTATCAATACATCTACAGAATTATCAAAACCGGTTCCATTTCTAATATTACTACATCGTTGAAAGGTCCCCTGTGATCGTTAAGAGGTCCTCGTATACTGGTTATATGACTTATCACATTCGTCATGTTATGATGCAGGTCATGACCTTCAATATAATCTGGATCTGTCGTGCCGCGTCGAAACAAATTAAAGTATGTAAAATTGTATTTGATACGGTCGGTCAATACTTTATGATTCATATTAACCTTGGTTTTATTATAAATTAAATGGTTTATTTATATATTTATAGATTTCTATTTTTTTTTCTATATTTGAATACTAGCTAGATCGATTTATCACACCTGGAATTTTCTTCATACTGGAAAATACTGGAAATTACGTGAAAATCGTTTCAGGCGTTTTCGAGATTTTTAAGAAATAGAAGTACACAAGGATTGCATAATGATTCCTGATGTTTACGCGAGTGTTATACATTAAAAATAAAACTATTTTTACTATGGTCGGACTGTGATCCGCCCGTGATCATGAACGCTGAAAAGTTTTCAGAAAATTGGGTAATCAAAAATCATATACAAACGCGATACAAACCTTGAAAATAATTTTATCTATACCAATAAATAAAATTGGAGTGTCTGTTTGTAATGTCAAAATAATAGGCTTTTTTAATGCTCACACGGTTATCTACACGACACCTATGCCTAAAATAGCGATTAAAAAATTTTTGTCTGTCTGTCTGTTTGTTCCGGGTAATCTTCAAAACGTCTGGACCGTTTTTAAAAATTCTTTCACCAATGGAAAGCTATATCAGGGCATAAACTAGGCTATATATTATCCCGGTATTCCCACGGGAACGGGAACTACGGGGGTAAAACGTCTAAAACCGAAGCGAAGCGGGGACGGGTTGCTAGTTTATAATAAGAATTAATACTAATAATAATTTATTGAATTTTTCAAAACTGAAACGGGCAATTATAATAAAAAAAAATTAAAACAAGGCAAAATAATTGGCTCAGCTTTTGTTGTCGCTAAGTACAGCGCTGATTTTCAGCCATCCCTATAGGTATTTATTGTATTGTGCGTGTGTTCTTTTTTTATTACAATCGGTAGCAAACGAGCAAACAAAACGCCAGATGATAAGTGTTGCTGCCGCTCATGAACCTTTGCAAGGCCCCTGCCTACCGTAAAGAAAGTGAAGGAAGTATGAATGCATGCAATGAGGTTTAGTGAAACTAAACGCATCATCAAAATCTATCACACGCAAAAACCCTCAGAAAGTTTGAGCTTCCGACTCTGGCTCACCGAACGAAGCGCAAAAACAAATTGCTACTACTCAGACGTCGATTTTCTGCTCAGTGTGGTACTACCCCAGATGGACCGGACCGGCCCGTGACTGTAGATGTAAATGTCTAAATATGTGTGAATTATTTATTTAAATGATTTCATAAGTCATTTGGTAGGTTATTATGAAGCCCATTTGCTTATACAACGAGGCTTTATTACCATGATGACTGACTTAATAAGTTACGATGTAAAATAAAATAGTTTCAACACAAATGCAAGATTATAATAATTAAAAAATGTCTACTCTCGTATTTAAATAATCAACAAATATTTTCTATCTATTAATATATTATATAATATACTTTATCAACATAAATAGCTTTATAAACGCCATTAATTTTTAAATGGCCGCTATTTGTCTCCCTCGGTCAACTAGTCCAATGTTTGTTTGAACTTCTCATTACTCGACTTGAAAATTATTTCCAACGTTATTCTCAGTTCATTAAAGTTAAAATTCGTATGTTTTATCATATCTTCTATTATAACAGACGATTTCAGCAACGTAATCCTCTACACAATTGCTTGATTACTACAATTAATCGCAATTGAAGGGAATTTTTAAACTTCCTGCTGCCGTAATATTAAAAAAATTGTATGTCAGATATTGTTTCCTTCGTTAGAACTGTAATTTATTTGTATTTTTGAAGTAAAAACCTCTTTACGTTTTGCACTGTGTATTTTATTTCGTGGGTATTGAATGACCATATTCCGTATGGTGACGGAGTAAGAATACATTTCACGTGGGTGTGTAAAAGACGACTAAGACATTTAAAATATGCCTATAATATCTATGCAAGAGAAGGATAACTCGGACCAAAACCCTATATAGCAACACGTCCAACCAGTGTTGGATAGTAGGTCAATTTCCCTTCCATTGTGAAGCAGAGGCACGAGCACAACGGTGGGACATACATGAGCATGATGTAATTATGATATTGTATCTATATTTAAGGAAAAAAAAATTACCCACGAATATTTTAACCTTTTTTAGTTTACAAATAACACATATCCGATGTTTCAAAATAGTTACATGTTTATTAATTGCTTCCTTAGAAGTTATGAAGTACATCACTTGAAGTAGGCCAAGATATTTTATGACGTTGTTTGAAATCTATCAATCAACGTGGTGGACTATAGTTTATCCAACAAATATCGCGTGCCTAAGCAATTTATGCGTGGTGAAGGAGTAGAGGTAATGCTAACCATCTTCTTTTACATGGATATTGTAAAATCGAGTAAGGAATGTAACCAAACAACATAACAGCCGAAAAAATTATACTAGAATAATCATTTCTGATGTTTACGCGAGTATTAAACGTTTAAAATGAAACAATTTTTACGGATTTTATCGTGTTTGTATTTAACTTTTTATATACCTACGTTTTGAATCCTTTCTGGCGTTTGATTACACGAGAGGACTGAGCCACTGTATTTGAACTCTGTAAGTGTTCTAAACAGTTATTTCAATGGCAAACTAGAAATAAAGTCCTTTAAAAAGTGATCTGGCCAGTATGATTAGGAGATTACTTAAAAGATCGGTGATCTTTGAACTGATTTATACAATTCGTACAGAAAATAAGAAATGATCATCATCATCCCATCATTGGGCTCGGGCCTCCTTCGTTGTAAGAGAGTATTTGATCTACTATATTTCGCTGGTCAGATTTGTCTTAGCATAGGGTTTCATTTCGAGTTTTCTTCTCTTGCGTAGATGTTATCTGCACATTATATCTCTTAGTCGTCTTTTACGACATCTACGGGTAAGATAGGGAGTGGCGAATTGTAGTCTTACTCCGTCGCCAGACTGAAAATAAGGAATGTAAGGTGACCTTGTATTTTTAAATCATCCACACACGGTTTTCCTTATAATAGCTATTAAAAATTCAGTAGCATCAAAATGCGCAAGCTTCTACGAAGTCACAGGAAGTGCGCGTAACAATTCTGCACTTGCTCTTTCATATGCATATTAAATCACTTGAGTTGCCACTGTCTAAATTTAGAGCAAATTAATCGTTGCCAACTTATTCGCTGGCAGAACTTTATTTATTTTGTCTTTGGTTTTAAGAAATTAGCGCACGAGATCCTTTTGTGGTGACAGGCCCAAATTCACTGTACATTCAATTTATATTTTTTATTTTACCATGGGAGTCATAAAAGTGATTAGACAGCTGGGAAGCAGAAATTTTGTACTTCGAGAAAATTTAAAAATGCAAAAGTTTTCGTCGAAATAAATACTATTTACACGCTAAACTGTAAGTTCTTTGCCAATGTAAGGATTATTACCTTATGCAGAGGGTTTCCTTTAAAAAAAAAGAAAACCCACTTGTCTAGTGTGATTATAGTATTATCTTTCCTTTAGGGGAGGTATATTTTCAGTAATTAACGTCGATAGACTAATGGACGGATTGATTGATTACCTTTTTAAAAATCACGACCAAATTAACAGAATAACAGAAATATTTTATTGATTGAATTCGAGTTACAGCTTTTGAAACTATTTTAAAAAAGTATTTATTAATAATTTATAGACGAAATACAAAAAGAAAAGAATTTTCCGACTTAATCCGAGTTCAATAACCATTCTAAAACAGTACCTCATCATGTTATCATCTCAGCTCATTTAATTGACCATTCCATTTCACCTGGCAATGTTATGGTCTTCAACTGTACGTTTCCAGCGATCATTTCTCCCACGTACGTGCAGGCTCTGGAATGAACTACCTGCTGCTGTGTTTCCCGAGCGCTATGACATGTCCTTCTTTAAACGAGGTTTAAGAAGAGTATTTTCTTCACGGTAGGCAACGGCCCGGCTTTGCCCCTGGTATTGCAAAGGTAAAAAAAAGTGTAAATTTTTCGTGGCGCTGTACGCGTACATCGTAAAAATTTATTCTTTTCGTTGTAAATTTTTTACCTAACCCGTCAAAAGAAGTATTGACTTCAAAAATATCTATAAACGGTTATTATGCAAATAATAAACGTTTATATTCAATGGTGTAGTTAATGACGTAATATTAATGTAACATGCGTTTACCAGTCAATCGCTAATCACCAAGCATTCATCAATTAGAGGAGGCCTCTTATTATAAAAGCTGTTACTAAATTTAAGAATACGATATTCTATGATGTCATACAAATTATGAAATGATTAATAAATCACTTATTACAAGTGACCTTTGTCTTTTACGTGTCGGGAATTTTAATTATTAATTTTAGGCATAGACATTGTTCTATAATGACTCTTTGTTTAGTTTTTCTATTATTTCAAACGGTGACAAACGAGCAAAAAGTACACCTGATGGTAAGTGTTGCTGTCGCTCATGGACCTTTGCTAGGCTGCTGCCTACCGTTAAGTAAGTAAAGGGAATGTGAATGCGTGCAATGAGTTTCTGTGAAACTAAAGGCATCACCAAAACCGACCACACGCAAACACCCTCAGAAAGCTGGGCTGCCGCATGTCGGCTCTCTGTAGTATATCTGGTAGACTCATATATAGTCTATACTCATATATAATACAGTTTGATTTAAAAATATCATTATCATAATACATATGATTTATTCTGCTTAAGGCCACTTACATATTGTCAAATTTATACATCGTTTGAAACAAACCAAATAATCCATCACTACACTTCTAAATACTGTTTACTATACTTTATATGCTTTATAAAAAGAAGAAAAGAACTATATTTCATTTTGTACACCTCGCACATTTATTCGGATCTGAGAATTAAAAAAAAAGAAATTAGATAAAGACACATAGCGCGAGGCAAAAATATGGTGCGGATGTCGGCTTATGATGCAGTAGATACAATACTATCGCGCTGATTGTTGTAATTCTGGATATAATTGGAGTTCGTAAAATATATGTTTGTAAAATGCCTTGTAATAGAAGGAGTATTTTTGGTGCAGGCCTTTAAATAATATGATATGATATAAACGCCCCACTGAGGTAATATATAGCACTTATTTTTCTCTAGATTGACCAATAAATAAAAGGTTTAATTGCAACTGTTTGCTAATTATTAAATTTTGTTCACGTCATCTTAAAATCTACAAAAGCCCCATCAACGCTTCATCATCATCATCATTTCAGCCTATCGCCGTCCACTGCTGGACGTATGCCTTCCTCACGTTACGCCACAAAGTGCGGTCCTGTATCGCCTGCATCCGACGACGCCCAGCAACTTTGACCAGGTCGTCGATCCACCTAGTCGTCCTACACTGCATTGTCCGATACGTGGTCGCCACTCGAGAACCTTTCTTCCCCAGCGGTCGTCGGTTTGTCGAGCGATGTGGCCATTGCCACTTCAGCGTGCTAATTCTTCGTATTATGTTGGTTACACTCGCTCTTCTGCGGATTTCCTTAGTACGGATTCTATCTCGCAGAGTAAGCCCGAACATAGCCCGCTCCATAGCACGCTGAGCGACTTTGAGCCACTTTGACTTTGATGCTGATCGACTTATTTATATGAAAAAAAGTATGTAATTATAGGTATTAAAACTAATAAGTTACGAAAGTATTTATCTCTATAAATAATCCTTAGTCCTCCCATGAGCATGAACGCCGAAAAGTGTTCGAAACTTTGGGAAAGTAATAATCAAATACAAACGCGATGAAATCAATACAAAATATTTTATGTGTAATAGTCGTATAAATATCAAAAATAACTAATTTACTTAATTATTAAGTTTTCAAGTCATTTATATCTATAATATTTTTAATAATAATATAAAGCGGAAGAGTTTGTTTGTTTGAACGCGCTAGTCTCAGTAATTACTGGTCCGATTTGAAAAATTCTTTCATTGTTAGATAGCCCATTTATCGAAGAAGGCTATAGGCTATATATCATCATGCTAAGACCAATAGTAGCGGAGTAACAATGAAAAATGTGTCAAAATCGGAGTTTTTATTTTCCTTTTTTCCTTTTGAGAGCTTTCGCTGCGTGCGCTGCGTAAACGGTTAAAGTTTTATTTAAAACTAGCAACCCGCCCTCGCTGCGCTTCGGTTAGAGGTTATAGTCGTTTTACCCGCGTAGTTCCCGTTCCCGTGGGTGTGTGGTAGCGGCTTCGAATACTACCACCCCTTGCTTTGCTCGTGGGTGTCGTAAAAGACGACTAAGAGTCCTAGATTGACCCGGACCAACTCCATCTGGTACCATTTGGGTCAACGATTACATTCCCAAGGAGGGTTGACGTCAGGCAGGCGGCCGGTCATAAAAGTAATTGCCGAAACATTTTGCAATATGTCAAAACAGATGACATATTGCGTCGACCCCAAGTAATTGGGATAAGAGCAAGATGATGATGAGTTCCCGTTCCCGTGGGAATACCGGGATAAAATATAGCCTAGTTTACGCCCTGATATTATAGCTTTCCATTGGTGAAAGAATTTTTGAAATCGGTCCAGCCGTTTTGAAGATTACCCGGAACAAACAGACAGACAAAATTTTTTTAATTGCTATTTTAGGCATAGGAGTCGTGCAAATAAGCGTGTGAGCATGAAAAAAGCCTATTATTTTGACATTACAAACAGACACTCCAATTTTATTTATTGGTATAGATTGTTTTCACCTTCTACGTAAATAAAGTCACGAGATAAAGTTAGCGTTAGCCCAAAGTAACTATTCCACGCGGCTGAAGTCGCGGGCATAAGCTAAGTATTGAATAAATGCTTTATAAATAACATAAGTAATTAAAGAAAAACATTGGATTAACGACATCGAAAATGATGGACTACATATTGATAAAGATACACGTTCAATCAATGTCATACATCAGGTTGAAATTAATAAAGATATACGTTCATTTAAAGATAAAACGAATGAAATTTTAGTAGCCTTATTGCTTAGTAACACATTGCTCCTTAAGAACCAGTTACAATATTTTCAACTCACGATTTTACATTTAGAGGACTCAAGTACCGTTAAAGGTCCTTCCAATTAAAAGGATAACGGTGTTCACGCAGACGCATCGGACCGTTGTATCAACGGACATTATTACATTTTGTTTATTATGGTATTTAAATGAATTTGTTGCAATCATTTGCATTTTATCACTACGTTCCAATGACACACATATGAATTTATTAATAATCACTACTTTTTCCTTTTACACATCCATTTTTGTCTTGGAATTTACAAGCGCGTTATTAAAGAGAATCATATCAGCGCTAACCGCTGACATCTTTGATGGAAAAAGTAATTCACATCATGTCTGATGGTTTTTATTTAAGACTAGCAACCCGCCTTCGCTTCGGTTTTAGTCGTTTTACCCGCGTAGTTCCCGTTCCCGTGGGAATACTGGGTTAAAATATAGCCTAGTTTACGCCCTGATATTATAGCTTTCCATTGGTGAAAGAATTTTTGAAATCGGTCCAGCCGTTTTGAAGATTACCCGGAACAAACAGACAGACAGACAGACAGACAAAAATTTTTTAATTGCTATTTTGGGCATAGGTGTCGTGCAAATAACCGTGTGAGCATAAAAAAAGCCTATTATTTTGACATTACAAACAGACGCTCCAATTTTATTTATTGGTATAGACTAGCAACCCGCCCTCGCTTCGCTACGGTTTTAGTCGTTTTACCCGCGTAGTTCCCGTTCCCGTGGGAATACTGGGTTAAAATATAGCCTAGTTTACGCCCTGATATTATAGCTTTCCATTGGTGAAAGAATTTTTGAAATCGGTCCAGCCGTTTTGAAGATTACCCGAAACAAACAGACAGACAGACAGACAAAAATTTTTTAATTGCTATTTTAGGCATAGGTGTCGTGCAAATAACCGTGTGAGCATGAAAAAAAGCCTATTATTTTGACATTACAAACGGACACTCCAATTTTATTTATTTTTATTTAAGGCTAGTAACCCGCCCTCGCTTCCCTTCGGTTTTAGTCGTTTTACCCGCGTAGTTCCCGTTCCCGTGGGCATAACGGCATAAAATATAGCCTAGTTTACTCCCTGATATTATAGCTTTCCATTGGTGAAAGAATTTTTGAAATCAGTCCAGCCGTTTTGAAGATTACCCGGAACAAACAGACAGACAAACAGACAGACAGACAAAAAAAATTAAAGTGTTTTTTAGGTATATGTATAGTGCAAATAACCGTGTGAGCATGAATAAAGCCTATTATTATGACATTACAGACACTCCAATTTTATTTATTGGTATAGATGCTATGTTCTTGTAACTTAAATTGCTGTGTGGTGGCTACAAATTCTACCAACACTTACATTGCTTATAGGTTTTAAAAGACAACTGAAAACTAGATCGACCTGGACCGCCGATTATTTTCCCAAGGAGAGGAGTTGGCGCCAGGCAGGCGGCAATTCATATAACCATTGTCAAACCTTTGCAATATGTACTTATTGGGTTGATCGCAAGCAATTGGGATAAAAACAGTATGATGAAGTTCTTAAAATTAAATATTATAATCAAACATAAGATTTAGGTTGAAATTAATTTGCGATCACAGTATCAGAGTTTATAGGCTCAAAATTAATAAAATGAAGTTTGTTAAGCTATTTCTCACATATCCACAAACTTTAGTATAGCTTTGACTTATAGCTATGACTAGTATCTTATTGATTTCATTAATTAAGTTACATAGTAGAATCATTTTCAGTCCAAGGTCAACTTTCTGCGCAATATTTAATGCGGGTTTTGTGGTTGGAGGTCTTGATGCTAAAATTATTTTTATGGATTTTATTGCGTTGATATTTAAGTTTTGATTGATTAAATTTTTTAATATTTTTATTATGTAACTTTGTTACGGGACGTCTATTTATTACAGAGATTTTTATCTACCCACTACAGAATTGGTTATTAAATTTTTGACCTACATTTTAATACAAACTTATTGTCAGTATAAAAAGAAAATGGTTCTATATAAAAAAATTCAAGGTTATGGGCTATGGAGTTTAATCAGTGACGAACCTTACATAAAACAAAATCATATCTTTATAGAGATATGAAGAAATTCTCGCAGTCAAATGTTATTAAAATTTTGCAGACTATATTATCTTTTAACTGCATTGCTGGTAAGTATCCGGGTTGAGAGCCCTCAGCGCTCACCCATAGTCCGCGTCAAGCTGTCAAGGCCATCTGCGGCCAATAGCTGTACACACGAAAAAAATAAAACAAAAAAAAAATGCTGGTAAGTATAGAAAATTTAAATTCGAGACATGCAAGACGTGTTCAATGTTGTACGAGACTATTTTGCTATTATAAAGTGGGATTTTATCTGGCATTTCGAGACGATCCTTCAAAACATGAGACGTTTAGCCGCATTTAGTCAGCCAACGGTTACTGTGTCCATTTACCTGCTTCATACAATCCATACAATAGAAATTATACAGCTTTTTATACAAGAACAGCAGGAAACCGAGGCCACCGGAGTGAATAACGTTTTTTGAAAACATTGTATCCATGTTTGAAGTGCATTTTAAGTGTCGCTTTGGATATAAGTGATGACATAACGCCTACTACTTGTAGTGTTAGATATACCGTTATTTTTAAAATAGTTTATTTGTATTGATATGGTTTTACATATGTCCGATGTATCTAATGCTTGAGTTTTTGGACTTTTGGTGTGAAAAGAAATTTAAATTTGATCTAACCGTTTTATATATGATTGTAATAGCTGTTTGGTGAAAGCTGTTTTCCATTCCATCCACCCATCCATCAGCCTACAGACGTCTACTGCTGGACATAGGTCTCCCCCCAAAATATTCCATTGGTGAAAGAATTTTTGAAATCGTTTCGGTGGTTTAAGCGTGAAAGCGTAACAAACAAACAAACTTTCGCATTTACAATATTATTAGGTAAGACTTATTGGTGTGCATGTTATTTTCTTTGTAAAGTCATATTCGATTTAAATTTATCCTATTCAACGAAGACGTCATCATCATCTCGTCTCATTTACGTCCTAGCAGTTCGAGCCTCTTCCACAACGGAAGGGAAATTGACTTAATAAACCACTCTGGTCCGATAGGTTAGTATAAGGATATTGTTAAAAACAATATATAAATCCCTAATAGATAAAGACGTATTGTAGAATTTTATAGCAAATTGTATACAAAAAAATTAAAAATGATTTATATGTGTAAACAAGACATCTGTTTGATTTTATGAGCAAACAAAAATCCTTGTTCCCGTTTCGTTGCACATGTCCCGTTCTAATATGGCGTAACCTTCGTTATATACCCCGTAGACATTTTTTATAAGGCTCTTGAATTTATATTTAGAGAATTATTAAGTGTTCTTTTTATTTTTTTTTCTGGGAAATACTCAAATCAATTTAATGATATTTACACTTTTAATAAAATAGAGAGATGATCTGTAAATTGAAAAGCTATCTTTGATTTTTTTTAAATAGGTAGAAATAAGTCTACGTATACTAATTCGTCTACTCAGTACCGTATAGTTAAAATATAAATATTTCTTTACTTATAAAGTTTATGCCCAACAGTGAGACGGAGACAGCAATGGAGAAGTTGAAAGAACGTAATCAAGATCGTAGTTCCTCCTTTGCTGTGTGATAGTGGCTGAGAATACTACCAAGTCTACCTACCCATACATTGCTCGTGGGTGTTTTCAAAAGACAATTAATAGCTTTGCACCATCGACCTGATCTAAAACCTCTATCTGATACTGCTTATTCAAATTACAAGAAGGATTGACGTTAAGCCTGTCATAAAACTATTGCCAAAACTTTGGTGGCAGAGTGCATAATGCTTCGATCTCAAGTACTTAATTGAAATAGGAGCAGAATTATGATGATTACGAGGTCTAATCTAGATTGAGTTGTTGAATGATTTCTGTGAAGGCATCATCGTCATAGCCGATATATGTCCCACTGCTGGGCTTGAGCCTTCTTCATGATAAAAGGGAAATTGAAATACCTACTATACCATGCAGGTGAGAGAGATTGGCATAGGGGTTTAATTTCGAGTTTTCTTTCTTTCACATAGATGTTATCTACATATTATATCCTTTAGTCGTCTTTTACGACTTCCGAGTGAGGAGTGATGCATTGCATTCATATTTCGTCACCACACAGATAGTGGAGTATCGTTACTAGATTGTAGTTAAGACCATAATGTTTCAATTAATCTATTTTAAGCATTTTCCCCTAACCATGGCTACTGTCACTATTCAACGTTGTCGCCAAAGAATATTAATGGTTCAAACTTCCCTCATTTCACTGAGAATAGATCCAGCTAGAAAAAAAATACAATTTCCAGTCTAAAATTACTTGTAACTTACACCAGATAATTTCACTTACCATAAGGGGATCTATCTTAACCAAATTTCGTTAAAGACCAGCTTAATATAGAACTCTGTTCGCTTTATCGTTATTTTTGAACGAAGATCTAATAATATGGGAGATCTTGGTGGTGAGATTTAGAAAACCAATTTGTCTGTCTGTCAACGGGATAAGAGATATTTAGCGTTACGTGCTCCCTCGTAAGAAGTGCTGTTTCATAAATTCTAAATTTGACCCATAATTAACCAGAGAGAAATGGTTATTTCGTTTTAATTTTGTTTATGGAATTTTAAATAAAATTATTTTTAAGGATTATATCGCGGTTATACCTATTTAATTGATGATTGTAGGTATAAATCTCTGTAATAATGATGACTTGTTCGACGTGACCCATTGGTCCTACCGTGACCATGTATGCTGAAAATATGTAGTTCGAAACGTCAGAAAAACAAAAGTCAAATTCAAAAATCCGTAAAAATAGTTATATTTAAAATACCATAATCAAATTTACCCGTGTAATTATCTGAAATCATTTTTCTATGGCAGTTTAAGGTTCGATGACTTTGTAGACAGGCATATTTAGTTTAGTTATCAATTATTCTGTTAGTTCTTAAGGACTTCGTTCTCAAGGTTCTTTTCTCTTAGTGCGAAGGGGTTGTTTTAAAAAATATATTACATAAAAAATTAAAATATGCGGTTAAAAGGGGAAATACATCAGGACTCTCGTTAAAAAAATGTATGTAAATAAAATCGATTAAAGTAATAATAAATTATCCACTCGATATAGAATCCATTTATTACAAACGCCCACCAGATCCTTGATTGCCGAACAAGGCTAAGACAAATATATGCGTCTATAAATCTAATTAAAAGCCGATTCCAGTTTGTTTACATACGCCTGGATAGAACACAATGGAAACCATTTTGAGTTTTATCGTCTGTTAAAAACTTTGTGGCTGCGTGATGTGTGCCACATGTTACTTTTTTTTAATAGTTTTTTAAACTTCAGTGACGACCTTGAACGTGACAAAATGACAGGATTGAAAATTTAAAAACAATTTTAAATTTAGAACGCCAGTTCCCGCGGCGCTTCACTAACGGCCAGTTTATATTTAGAACGCGTTCTATTCTCGAACAGTGAACTCTCGGCCGATGGCGTCTTATTGTTTTTGCTCGGTGTTTAGGGGCTAGAAATACTGGCGATTATAGCAATTTTAATATTTTTTATGTATTCGAATAAAATGTTTCCCCTCTATTGTTTTTATGGTTCCGTATTAAAACGAATATGGTTACATAACCATTTAGTACATACTAAAAGGGGCATTTTTATTTATTTTTATATTATTAAAATGTTTAGGGTTTCTTCTAAAATATTATTTATTATTTTTATACAGATAATGAAGCTAGTCGCTAACCAAAAAAATATAGACTATGTTGCTCCAACTTCCAAATTTATTTAAACATTTCATTCTTAATCACAACGTTATCGATACATAACATTCAAATAGGTAAATGAAGTCTAGTACTACATATACGCATATTTAATTGCAACTTCAAACTTCACTTCCTTATACTATAGAAATCTCTGTACAGCCAATGCAGTTGCATTTGACAGATGAATTCTAAATTTGAAAATGTTGCACATGGAATCAATTTTGTACTGCATAGGCATTTCCCGTTCTCTATTAACAGTTTTTACTAAAAGAGTTACAGGAAATAACATTTGGAATATGGTTTCAAGTATATATATTTATATACCATAATAGTAGTAGTTAGTAGTAATAGTTTAAGTATGGTTAAATCATGAAGTTTATAGGTTTACGTCATCTTACATCTCATGTTTTTTTCTGCAGGGAATGTCATGGAAGATGGCAATAGGTTATCCCTGCTAAAAATAATACTTATAACTCCTAAGTACATTTATCCAAATCGGTATTATGGTTATCTGACTATCACTTTATTATATTACATTTGAGGTTATCTTAGCGCCATTTTTGACGAAGATATAGAAATGATATACCTAGATAAGAATAAAACAGTTTATTTTTGGTATTTTATATTGATTTTTTGAAATGAAAACTTCTTTAGGCGCGCTGTGCACTTAATTTTATGGATATTGAATGAGATTGGCGTCACGCTCAGCTGTGTAACGCTCGTTCAAGTAAATTCGGTTCTTGTGCCGACAAGAGCCAAATTTAAGGGAACGCTTTTATAGTATGGTGCAAGTAACGATCATTTAGAGCAAAGATAATTACTGTAATTTATACACAATTATAATTATGTATAATCTCAATTTTTTTTTTTTCAAGGTATGGCTCTGCTATTTTTAAGTCAAGACCTTTTTATTTGAATGTAAATGTTGTTATTACTTTATTAACATAGAGCCAAATAATTTTTATATTTCGTATTAGTGGTCTCAATCGGACACCATTTTTTTATTTGAATTCTGATTGTTATTTATTTTCTTTTCTTTTATTTTAAGGTTATTCCTGTGGATTACAAAAAATGTGTGAAAGTGAAATTTGACTAGTGGTTTTTGTGATGGATTTGTGAAGTGGTTTAGTGATAAATTTAACTAGCCCGAACATTCCGGATTGGGTGGCAACCAAGGGCCAAATGGGTATGTTCACTTTTGAAGGTAAAAATATATATAAAATTCCTTATAACATATTTTATCGTTATCATCCAGAGCCTATGTCTATTGTATTTTATTATAATCGTTGAAACATAATGGTCATAATTTGTTTTACAGTTTTTGTATAATTATCCCTAAAAAAAATTAAAAATTTACATTTATATTCTATGTACATAATAACACCTTAATTATGACGTTAAATCACCATCATGGTGTAAATAATTCATACCTATCTACAGTCATAACCGCGTGTAGTAATGACTAACTCATTAACTTCTCAGCTGAAACAAGAGATTCGTGGTTCAATACCGGTAATTAAATTATTTCTTCATTTTTCATACTCGCAAAGTAGTGTTTAGCGGATCAATCATCAAAGTAGCGGGTGGAAAACATCGCTTCTAATCTTTTGGCGGGAACTACTCATGGGGCGAATGAATTTAGAAAAATAGAACAATTTTTTTGAGTAGTCGACTACGATACAATATTGTGATTGCATAAACAGCCAGTGTGAATAAAAAAAAACACAAGGCAATCATGAGGGTTGTCGACAGAAGTGAAAACTTAAAACTGTGGACAACAGTTGTTATTTTCGGATGTTAAAATTAATTGTTTGATCTTAAATTAAAATTTGTAAATCAAACCTTTTATATCTTGTTTTGACATCTATCGGCACAGATATAGTGATCATTGATATAGCTACAGATATAGTGTTACCGTTAACACGTCACGTGATTGCGCCCGAACCAAACCTGCCTATAGAGGTATGTATTCTCTTTAAAAATTTACTGACGATAGTTGAACGTGACAACGTCATAAGAAAATACTGATGGAATGGTTTCATTTTTCAAAACAAAATTTTAATTTTATTTGTTTGATAGTTATTTTGTATAGATCAAGCCTTAAATGGAACGCCTCAGAGCGAAGTAACGCCGCACACGACATGTTATTTCGTGTGTGCAGCCGGCTGCTCCATCGAATTATAAGACGTTCTCACGTCAAAATACCTATTAAGCGGGAAGGTCCACGGCGGAATGGCTGTGTGTTCCAGATTTAAAATTTAAAAAAGATTATAATATGGCAAAAATAAATGCTTACTAAATTATATACTCTGTAAGTTATACTGAAATTCATAATCGCGGTTTTGATTAATATTTGATTGGAAATAAGACCAAGCGATTCTGAAATGTTGACCCCAGATTCGGTTAAAGACGAATAAAATACGGGAATTGGCAATCTCTTGTCAGAAATATTTAAGGAATTAAATACATACAATGATTTTTGAAGTGCAGAAGGAATATCTACATTTATTTCATTTCCAAAAAAAAACGGACTAGTATAGAAGTTAGTCATTAATTCCTACTCGTATTAATACTCATCGGTGTAAATACTTAGTTTGGGTATTAGTGCCTTTTGACCCTATTATAATACAATAATACCCCGGGGTATTATATTACTTACGCGATAAGTGGGATCAAGCGATAATCGCGGAAGTCGAAATCGCGTAAGAAGGGATTTAATTTTACTTAAATTAAATATGTACAAAAAAATGTTTATATGGAACTTGTTCAAAGAAGTTTTAAATAATGTTATTAATTAAATATTAAATGAAAAACAATTGACATTTTCTGAATAAAAAAAGTAAAACTAAGGTCGAAGCGCTTAAATAAAAAACCGCGTATCTCTGAATTCGCGTAAAACCGGGTAGCGTAAGTAGGGGTATTACTGTAATTATACTATTTTTGTTTCACAACTTACGACTAGCTATTCAGAAATCGTCGTTACTATTTTTATTTCTAGATACACTTAAACTTGTCGTCACAAGGATAGCACATCTTTCGAACTTGCTATTGAAAAAGGATTTCGAAAATAATGATTTCTGATGTTTACGCGAGTATTATACATTTTAAATAAAACTACTTTCCTTTTTGACGTGACAACGTCTTATAATTCGATGGAGCCGGCTGCACACACGAAAAAACATGACGTATGCGGCGTTACCTCGCTCTGAGGCGTTCCATTTAAGGCTTGATCCATACAAAATATCTATCAAACAAATAAAATTAAAATTTTCTTTTGAAAAATAAAACAATTCCATCAGTATTTTCTTATGACGTTGTCACGTTCAGCTATCGTCAGTAAACCGACTTTACAGACAACCGATTGTTTTTTTTAAATTACAACATCCTGCACTGCACTAAAGATATAATCCTTGGGGTGCAAGGGATTTTACAAATATACAAACGGACACAAATTACACCCGGTTTAGACCAAAAATTTGTGGATCACGCCAAGTTTTGGCCTGTATTGCCTACATAGGCACGACAGGACGGTATCTTAATCACAACGCCATCTATGCATTGCTTCAATCAATTCAGTTAGTAAAATCTTTTAATTCGAACTACAGTTAGAACTAAAATTTTTGTATCATAATTTGTTGGACTAAAGAAACTTTATCATTCAGCCATCAATCTATGGTTGTCCTGGGTTAGTTGAGATTGAGACCCTATCTCAAGCGGGTTATTAGAATAATCGACAAAATTCGCAGGCGCAGTTGCCGTTATTTGTTTCCTAGAGCGGGTTTCAACATCTGGTAATTCCTTAGCCCCAGTAAATAAGGGGTGTTGATATTTTGTGCTCCTAACCCGTAATCACGCGGGCCACAAGGTAGTCCATTATGAACTAAATTAAATTCTATACAAAATTGGAGCGTTTCAGAATTATAAAGGCCTTTCTTGTTAAGATACCATCATATCCAAAAGGTGTAAAATTGTATAGGCATTATCCTTACGACTTGAAAAACGAAAGTAAACTTTTTTACTCACGAAATAGAGTATAATTTTCAATGCAAAATATAACGTGGTAGTATATTTTTTAACAAACCGAACAAAGAAAATCATGCTTTATATCAATATTATTAAAATGTATTTTATAAAGCACGGATTATAGTTACGCAATTTTAAACTTTGATGTATATTTATAAGGTTTATATTTCTTTGTGTTGTTAGTTACAACAGAAGCCATTGTATTTTATTACGATCTTGACAGTACGTGAGTTGAATGTTTACTTTTTCCCCTTAAATTGCTTAAGCAAAGGTGATATTATGGTCTTACTGTGTTATGGGAACAATAAGATTTTAATCAGACACATAATGTGGCCGCGCCCGCAGCCCTCCTTTCTAATTTATGGTCTGTCATGGTGCTAGCAGAAAGTCACGAAGAAATACATTATAGGACAAACAATATGGCCTTATATTTTTTTTATGTGTAACATTGTTCAAGGGTCAGATCGTTTATGAAAACATTTGCGCTGTGGCTTACAATAGTAGCGCAATTAATGACGTCTTAGAATAATAACGTATAGAAGAATAGTGGCGGTACTTAAGCGATCAAAAACATGAAGCCAAAAATACTACATGTGTGCAAGCAATTACACACGTACACACGCACACCATTATACAATAGAGTTGTCTTGTACGCAGTGATCACGATCCGAGGTAGGGAGCCATTTCTGGATCCAATTTAAATGCCTCAAATTTTGTGCGCGAATATTGCTTCTATACGTTATTATTCCAAGGATATCATCTTGAAATTTCTCATTCACGTTGTCAGGATACAACATGGCAACATTGTAGGGAATAAATATACCTTTTAAATAGGAAAGAGTGCTGTTCCGGATGGATAGAAAATTAATTAATAATCTGGGTAGCAAAATATATGACCTTTGGCGATTATGTCTTTATTTTCTTTTTAAGTTATTAATCCATCCCCCATTAGTCTGTAGACTGCTGGACATAGGCTTCTCCACAATAATTCTACTCAGATCATTTCTGTGTCACTTGCATCCAACGGCGTTGACTTTTAAGATGTCGTCAGTCACCTATTTGGGGTTGTCTTATGCTGCCAATTATATGCAAAATGTTGGTCACACCTGTTCTTCTGTGGATTGCCATAACCCGTCATATTCCCTCCCCGTCGCCATTGGATTGACCATTGGAATCCTGGACTTCCGTGGCTAGTTTGAGGGTATAGCCTTTCGAGTTCCCTCCCTTCGCGACGCCGCCGGGGCGTTGCTCTCACGTGGAGAGGCTAACTCTCTGCGAGTAACGGACTGTTATTCGTTATGACCTTGTGGAATATTGTGTGGAATTCAAACTATTATAATTATGTATTTAGATACAATTGAACACGATGAATATGCTTTAATTATTGTAAATTCTATGGTTTGTATAATTAATCAATTATCGATACAAGGCAATTTTGGCGGGAATGTGAGTGTTACATGGTTAAAAAGTGCTATATTTTTTATTCGATATAATGCAGCGAAAGTACTAAAGCACAATGAATATAATGTAACATTGCTTTACGTATATTTTTATGTTCATCATCATCATCATCGTCACAGCACATAAATGTCCAACTGTTGGGCTCGAGCCTCCTCCACCGAAAACGGTGCAGGGTTTTATTTCTTGTTTTCCTTCTCTTGCATACATGTTATATGCCTATTATACCCCTTAGTCGTCTATTAAGACATCTACGTAAGATTGGGTGGTGAATTGTATTCTTACTCCGTCACCACATGGGAAGATTTATGTAACCAGGCAATAAAACTCCTTAAAATAAATATACTATCGACACTGTCGCATCGAATGCGTGTCTTTATCAATCAGTCCAAGGACTCTCGTCTTATCTAGCGAACGGTCTGCTTAACTCTCCAAATTTTATATCAGACACAGATTGAAGAATGTGAGGTGTGGCTTTTTTATTATCTCTTTTTTATTGAGGTAATCTGAGGCGTGTCATGTAATCCGAATTTTGATTTTAACATATATATGGAATGTATATCGTATGCGGTTAAGATTGAAGTATGTTTTGAGCTCTTATTTTTTAATGGAAAAAGTAATAAAAGTGAAAATCGAGTCAGAGATTACTAGGAGAACAGGACTACTAGGATAACAGACAGACAGGACAGGACAGACAGACTAACAGGATTACTAGGAGACATTATCACAGCTCATAAAAAGTCCCACTGCTGCGCTCGAGCCTCCTTCGCAATGGGATGGAAATTGCTACTAAACCACGCTGGTCGGGCGGGTTGGTATAGGATTTTATTTCGAGTTTTTCTTCTCTTGCCCAGTTGTTATAATCATAATATGTCTCTTAGTCGTCTTTTACGAAATCCACGGCCAAGATTCAGGTGAATTGTATTCTTACTCCGTCACCACCTACACATAAATATATACATCCTATTTCCATCCTCTGTCCGTGTGGTGACGGAGTAAGAATACAATTCACCACACCATCTTGCCCGTGGATATCATAAAAGACGACTAAGGGATATATAATATGCTTATAACAGCTATACAAGAGAAAGAAAACTCTTAATAAAACCCTTTACCAGGTTGGTCTGACCAGCATGATATAATAAGGTAAATTTCCCTCCTATTGTGGAGGCGGCTTGAGTCCAATAGTGGGACGTATATGAGCTGAAATGATGAATGATGGTGATTTCCAAGGGCATCAAATTGAAGCTAATGCTATATGTTGTATACTTACAATGTTATTTAAAAGATTAAATAAAAAATAACAGGTAGTTGAGTTTCTTGCCGGATCTTATCAGTTTGCGGGCGCGTTCCAATCTAGAGGTAGATTATTGGACTGTTTCTTACAATGTATAAATTTAACAATATGTAAGTGCCGTTAAGGAGCTTATACAGTATAAATGACTTAATTTAATGGCTATAACTCACCACAAGCAAACAAGGCGGATCGATGATTATATTCTACTCTATTCGCTACAAGAGGAATGCTTATTTACACGGTTTACATAATTGAATTGTCTTAATTAATACTTTACAAATACCGAGGTTGAATAATTTTGTACGTTAATAATTCAATTAATAAACTATAAACGGAAACAATGTGTCGACCTTGTTACTTACTAATTGCTCGGACAAATTTGCAAGAAACAGAATAATTACTGCAAGCAATTATAATAAATCATACAAAAAAAAACCTGTAAATTGTATCATTGGTCTTTCAACATAAGTTGGCACAAGTTGTCATTAGGTTCAAATCTTTGGTCAGGCAAAAAAGCGTTGTTGGTTTTCAGTAAATTGTCTCGATCGTCGGATTTTCTGAAGAATTTCCTTCACACCAATCTGCGATTTTAGGGTCGTGCCCATACACATTTTTTGTATGTATTAAAAAAATCATCTGTCAATTGCTATCATTAAAATCTTTTCAAATAAAATTTATCTTCAATGAAGATTTTCCCGTGTGGTGACGGAGTAAGAATACAATTCACCACTCCCTATCTTGCCCGTGGATGTCATAAAAGATGAGGCAGGGATATACGCATTTCACATCTATGCAAGTGAAGAAAAATTCGAAATAAAACTATAGTAGGAACAATTTCCTTCGTGTTGTGGAGGAGGCTCGAGCGCAACAGTGGGGGGACGTATTTGAGCTGAAATGATGATGAATGATGATGAAGATTTATAAAACTCACAAACTTTTAAAAGTTATTCTAAAAAATCGATAAATTGTCTTTGTTTACATTAAATTCATGTTCGAGATCTTATCATTTTTTCTCATATATTCGTAATAAGAAAGTTAATTTTATGTCCAATTATCTGTTTGCTCTCAACAAACATGTTTTCTTTACGAAAATATACGCTTGTGAGGTGTGCAGCTTTTGCAGTGTATTTTGTGAAGTGATTCTTCTATAGGCAGGTTTAGATAGGGAGTAAAATCATGGAAGTCGTCATCGATATGGTCACGTGACGCGTTAACGTTAACAATATATCCTTGAGAAGTACCTACCCTCTCCTCGACCGACGACGTCCCCCCCTCGGGGAGGACGTCGGTGTTCGTCGCGCGGACGGCCTCTCGGCGGGTGACAGACTAACTTCCCGGTCCAGTCACCCGCGGCCTCGGCTAAACAATATATTCATGCCGATAAATGTCAAAACAAATTTAATTATTTCCCTATCCGGGTCTACCCTTTACTCTAGGAATTAATACTAAACTACTATTGAATTCATTAAACTTTGAAATGAAATCCATTTTTTTTGGGGTGGGCTACGCCCGGCTCCGTCCGGGGCGACAGTGGGGCGGCGCACGGCCCCCTAACCCTGTTGCGCGTCGCTTTCGTTGTTGGGCCGACCACCGGTGCAGAGTTCCTTGACTTCATTGGTCGGCCCGACAGAATACCCCGAGGGAGTACCCTCTCCCATCGATGTCCCCCTCCCGGGACGCCGATCGTCGTCGCGAAAACGGCGCGTGACCCCAAAATCCGTCGTATTCACTCCCCACCACTATTAGGTCGACCACTGTCACCGAGTTTTTGACATCCGTGGCCAGCCCAGCTGGATTCTCTTTCGGGCATCATCCTGACGGAGATCCTGACCCGTGACGGAGTATTCTTTGGTTCAGTCGCCCACAGTCCCGGCTAGGGCGGCATCATTGTGGAAATCACTGGAGCCTAGCAATACGAGCTGAGATAATGATAATAATGAAATAGAAATTTTTCTGTGACGGAGTTAGAACACAATTTACAATCCCATCTTTTCCCCATGGGGGTCGTAATAGACGACTAAGGGATTAAATATGCATATAATATCTATGACAGAGAAAGAAAACTCGAAATAAAAAGCTATATACGTTTGACCAGCGTGGTTATAGTAGATTTATTTCCCTACTATTGTGGAGGCGGCCCGAGCCCAAAGTGGGAATTATGTGGGCTGAGATGATGAAGATGAGAAAGCTTAAAAGTATCATAGAAATTTATGGATAAATAATATAATAATGAACTATGTAATAATATTGTAAACATAAAGGCAGTTGATAAATTCGTAATTTATCAACTGTAAGTATTAACCTTATCTATATCTATACCAATAAATAAAATTGGAGTGTCTGTTTGTAATGTCAAAATACTAAGTTTTTTTCATGCTCACACGGTTATTTGCACGACACCTATGCCTTAAATACAGTTTAATAAAATTTTGTCTGTTTATTTGAGGTAATTTTCAAAACGGCTGGATCGATTTTGATTATATTTTACTACCAGGTAGCGCTCTATATAAAGAGTAACTTAGGCTACATTTTATCCCGGTATTCCAAGGCGACTGAAAGCGAAGCGAAGCATGGCGGGTTGCTAGTCTACTTATATAAAAATAGAAAAATATTATTTACTATCTTTTTTATTAAACATGTATGTATGTATGCTTTCCATTTGTTGACGGAGTAAGAATACAATTCGTCAGCCCGTCTTTAAAATGGGTGTTGTTATAAAACGATTAAGAAAGGTCTTAGGAAAGAAAGGTTCTAAGGTTTTTGAGTAGCGACCACGTACCGAATAACGCAGTATACCTACTAGGTGGACCGACGACTTAGCGAAAGTAGCTGGGCTTTGTTGGATGCAGGCGACACAGGACTAGGGCTGTGTGACTTGGAGGGAAAAAAATCGATTACAAATAATCAATTTTTCTTTCTTTAAAATAAAAAAAATTATAATCGATTTTTTTTTACTATTCGTAGTTCTTTTTTTGAAAATTTTCTCCCGACAAGATTATGATGACCTTTTTTTTTAGGAATTCTGAGATTTATATCCCAATATAGTATGACACACTGAAATTCCGATCGAGCACTTTTCCTGGCAGAATTGCGATGATTTTTTTTTTTTAGGTAATCCGAATCTAACAGAAAACTTTAAATTTACACAAAAAGCAAATACTAAAATAATTGATTAATTTTAATATAAACAAAACGGTTTCTTTTAAATGCATTTTTATTATTTAGATAATCGATTATTAAAATCGATATTACAAAAAAATTATCGATTAATATAAAAATCGATTATTTTTTCTCATCCCTACACAGGACCGCACTTTGTAGCGTAGCATAAGGCAGGCCTACGTCCAGCAGTGGACGGCGATAGGTTGAAATTATGATGACTTAAAATATCCTTCCTGCAGTTTTGATTAGCTTTTCAATAACCCTACTGTATTTATTCTCCCTAAACCTATTATAGCAGATAATGCAGTACCACTTATTGTTAAGTCCAAGGTCAAAGCCCTTAACATTTAATTACCCAACACATAAAAGCCAATAAAAGTACAATAAATATACGTAACAATAGTCTTTTGAAAGGGCCTAACAGTGCACCATTGATCGCAGGAAGGGACGGAAGTCGCAGGTAACATCCGGTTCCGATGCATTCAATTCACAAACTATTGTTAATTACCGTTTTATTGGCATAATTTACATCTAGAGATATTTTTGTCCAAATATAATAGGTTTTAATTAAATGTAGTGGTTAATAAAGATATGTTTTAGTCCGCCGCCCGTAGAGAGGCCAACCTCGAGAGGGCGACACCCTGGCAACAATGTTTTATGCCGGGTTGTCCATGGTACCCGAAAGGCTAATCTGGGCCGGGAACCCTTGCATAGATGTTATCTCCATATATCCATAGATTCTTTAAAGGAGATTTCGCAGTTATTTTGTATTCCGAAGTTGCACACGTGGTAATTTTCCAGGACGGACTATACTGTTGCCGTAATATACAGGATGTATCATGTTATGGGGCAACTGTTTGAGTATTTTGTAGTTTACCGGTTATAAATCGTAATTAAAATGTATATTACGCAAAAAACAATATAACATAAAAGTTATAATAATTAAAAAAAATGTGTGTTAAATAGTCAATGCCTTAAATGTTACGTATTATGTAGGCGTGTATAGACAGGATACATGTAGGCATGCAAAGCTTCGACAATATGAATAGGTAGGAATTGGGCAAACGCTTCAATGGTAACGTAGGTACAAAGGCACCTCGTCAACTGTCATCGGCAGATTAGCTGATTAAAACGAAGTTTGTCTTGCTTTTACGAAAGTAATCATTGATTTATTCAATTTCTAATGAACATTTAAAAAAGTACGGATATGTTGCAGATTTAAGTATCACTGACTTTATACATTTCAATCAGACTTACACGAAAAAGCGATGACAAAAATGAAAACTTTACATGTCTCTAATTCTAATGAATAAACGCATCGATATTTTCCTTCAAATTTTTTTTATGGGTTCCTATCACCATTGCCTATCTCCCCTTTGACCAGTTGCCCCATAATCTGATACATCCTATATAGTTAACGAGTGACAATTCCCACTCTTACCATCAATTAGACTTGAATTGCATGCAATAAAATATATATTTTATCAAACATAACCTACATAATACTTTTTAACTATTCGACGTTAATTGAAGTCGGAAGTATAAAAATGTTTTACTCAAGTATAAAATCGTAAATAACATTTCTTATGTCAATAATTTTATATCCGCTTTTTGAATGTACGCATGCCTTATAAGTACATTCAACGGCCAAAACGTTTTGGATTAGGAATACTTTATTTTAGCTTATATACGTGCCACTCTTAGGCTTGAGCCTCCTCCATAATAGGAGGGAAATCGATCTACTATACCATGCTGGCCAGATGTGTTGCTATAGGGTTCTAGGGTGCTATAGGATCTATGGTTAGCGCACATGCCGTCCCCTTCTTCCGAGGTGATGAAAGGGCGAAGCACGACCCCATAACCCACTGTATTCCCTCCCGTTCGCCATTAGGGCCGAGCACCGGTACCAAGATCCTTGTCATCCGTGGCCAATCCGGCGGGATACCCTTTCGGGTACCCTACCTCCCTGACGCCCCTCCAGGGACGTTTGTCGCCCTCACTCGGTATTTAATCTAAATTATCGTACAGCTAATATAAAAAAGAATCTTCTTATCCATAAAGAATCCGTGTGGTGAACAATAAATGCCGAGCATAACCCGCTCCATAGCACGCTGAGCGACTTTGAGCCTTGTGAGGTCTACAGTTAGGAACCACGTTTCTGTGCCGTGCCCTGACCAGCGTATAGTAGGTCAAATTTCCCCTTATTGAAGAGGAAAGAGCCCAACTGAGATGAAAGAAGTTTCAGTTCAATAAAGAAGTGGTTTTACTCTGGGATTGTACCAAACGTGTGTCTTATAGTATGTTTGGTGAGCATTTAACATCTCACGAGTGTAAATCCCTTAGTTAGCATGTATGCAAGTGGGACATAGTAATGTGTCCACAAGGCTTATTCTATTAACTCTTATGGTAATGTATTTGTGTCTAAATATTGTGTAATATTGTTTTAAAATAATGGTAATGTTCTTAGAATAATAACGCATTGAAGCTCAATTCCCTCACATAATTTGAGACATTTAAATTGGAGCCAGAAACTACTCTCTACGTTGGATCGTGATGTAGTGTACAAGGTGACTGCGTACAAGGCGAGTTGCCTACCCTACTGTATAGTGGTGTGCCTCTATGCGTGTGTAATCGCTCGCCCGCATGTAGAATTTTCGGCTTCACGTTTTTGATCGCTTAAGTACAGATCTTTCTATACGTTATTGTTTTAAGGTTAATATTAATCCGAGGCCGAGGGTGACTGGACCGGAGAGTTAGTCCGTCACCCGCCGAGAGGCCGATCGCGTGACGAAGACCGACGTTCTCCCGAGGGGGGAAAGTCGTCTCGCGAACGTCGTGTTTTACTTATACGTACTTACGTTCGCATAAATAAAACAAACTTCGCTTTAAATCAGCTGATTGGCCAATGACCGTCGCCGAATCGCGTTTTACTTACTACCGTTGAACTACCTACCATTAAAGCGTTTGCGCAATTCCTACCTATTCATACTGTCGAAGCTTTACATATCTAGGTACATGTATCCTGTCTATACATGCCTACATAATACGTAATATTTAAGGCATAGACTGTTTAACACACATTTTTTAAATTACTATAACTTTTATGTTATATGGTTTTTTGTGTAATATACATTTTAATTGCGATCTATGACCGGTAAACTACAACATACTCGAACAGTTGCCATATATAGGTACTAACAAATAAAAATCTTTCTAAAAATTTTATCCTTTGCGTTATCCTACGTTTGTAGAAAAACGACACTAATAATAGAAAAAAAGGTATTTAATACATTGAAAGTCTTATTATAACGGATTATCTTGTTGATACTTGTGACAAAGGGCGCGCGCATCGTAAAAAAATTACTCTCATTTTTCCTTAACGCGCCAAATGAAGTCTAACCTCAAAATGTGATTCATATCTGTTTTATTTTAATAAGCGTGACCAATGACGTCGTGTAATACGTAAGGTCGTCGCATGTTCTATTCATAACGTTATTAGTTTTCAGACATCAATCATAATCTCTCCAATATATTTCTGTGACATTGAAATGTCTTTGTAATGATTATTATTGTATTTTATTTATTTATTTACACTTTATTGTACACCAGTATTGAATAGAAAAGAGCTACATATATACAGGCTGTATCAGGTTATGGGGCAACTATTCGAGTATGTGTGTCTATTGTATATAGATTTGTAAAATTCATGCGAAATAATATATTTCCTGTGTGGTGACGGAGTAAGAATACATTTCACCACCCCCTTTCTTGCCCGTGGATGTCGTAAAAGATGACTATGGGATATAATATGCACATAACATCTATGAAAGAGAAGGAAAACTCGTAATGAAACCCTATACCAACATGTCTGACCAGCATGGTATAAAGTAGGTCAAGTTCCCTCCCATTTTGAAGGAGGCTCGAGCCCAGCAGTGAGACATATATGAGCTGTGATGATGATGATGAATATATATTATTGAGGATATCATCGCTATTTCTCTTAACATTCATGATCTAACTTTCACAAATAAATAAATATAAGTGTCTATTTATAATGTCAAAATCCATACTAATATTATAAATGCGAAAGTAAGAATGTTTGTTTGTTTGTAACGCTTTCACGCTTAAACCACCGAACTGATTTCAAAAATTCTTTCACCAATGGAAAGCTATAATATTAGGGAGTAACATAGGCTATATTTTATCCCGGTATGCCCACAGGACCGGGAACTACGCGGGTTTAAGCGACTGAAACCGAAGCGAAGCGAGGGCGGGTTGCTAGTAGTAGATATTTTTCATTGCTCACATATTGTCAATTCATTTACAAATTGATATAAATTTATTTGAAAGTGTCGTATGTATTTACAAGAAACTTTCAACAGAACTGGAACTTGAGTCCATGGATATTACATTTACACAGTCATCAAGTTAGTTACGAGAGTATTAATATTGTTGTAACCGGCCGTTATGAGCATAATAATAAGTTATATTTTTGAAGTGCAAATTTTTACATGGACATTTTTACACTAAACTTCAGGGCAATTGTTAGTAAATCGCCCAATGAATTGGCTTGCGAAGAATCGAATCCATAACCCAAAAAATGCCGATACCTAGCCCACTCTGGCCTTTGTGCAGTCAAGAACAAAATAAATATTTGATGGTACACTTTGAGATATTATTAGTTGATACAAAAGAGGTCCGTAATAAATATTATGGTGGCCATAAAGGGCTGGACAAAGAGAGTTCGATGACACGATCATAGTGAGTTTCCATTGTATGAGGATACGATTTTTCCTTATCCGATTTTTTACATACAATCTCGAAACTGAAGTAAGAAAACGCTTAACAGACACTGATGAGTCTCAGTATTTTTTACTCTATGGTCTATAAGATATATTTTTTCTTGTGGTGACGGAGTAAGAATACAATTCACCACCTTGCGCGTGGGTATCGTGAAAAATAAAGGGATAACATATTTACCGGTGGCCCGTAGTATCAATGGCCTAGCTATTTGGTGCTTGAGAGCGGTGCGCACCCAGCCGGTTAAGCGATCGCTTGCCACCTTCCTCCGTTGCCCCAGACGGATTGGACGGTATGAGAGGCACCATTACCTGCTATCAGAGAAAAGATATAAAATAATCGTATAAAATCTATGCGGGAGAGACACAATTCTAATTAAAATCCTATACCAAACCGTCTGACTTAAACTTCGATAAGTCAATTTCCGTCCCATTGTGGAGGACCCTTGAGTAATGGGAACCATAATGATGATACTGTTCCATTTGTCTAACAGTCTATTGAAGTCTACTATTCTTTCATAAATCTCTCCGAAATAGAGGTAATAACATCATCACTAGGCTGGTCAGGGTGCTTGACGATCGCAATTAGTGTTATTAGTTTTTCAAGGGAGTGCTACTGTCCCGTAATATAGTATTTTCTTAACCTTTTTTTTTCGAATCTCACGCTAAAGTAAGGAAAAGTAACACATTTTATGATTACCCAGTTCGTTCTAGGGAGTGAAGTGAACGAATAATAATGGTTATGGAATTAAATATTACGGTATCTAAATAAAAATGTCGTGACGTACGACATTGAAAAGTTACACAGTCAAAGCAATGAGCTGGCACCTGCAACATGCCGCGAGCTTTTGTCCACAAATCTTAGCTTTTATTTATATCCCTAAATATTATAAATATTATTTTATTACCATGTCCTTTTTTCCGTGTGGTGACGGAAGAAGAATATAATTCACCATTCCCTATGTTGTCCATGGGTCTCGTAAGAAGGAAAACTCGAAATCAAACCCTATACTAACCCGTCTCGGTCAATTTTGCCCCATTTGCAGGGGTGGCTCGAGCCCAGCAGTGGGACGTATACGAGCTGTGATGCTGTTGATGATGATCATTAAACGGGATAGTCTTATTTTCAGGTTATTTGTCTCATTGACGCCAACCGTAGGTACAGAAAAATTCGTTTTTTGCAAACAGATCATAAATTATCTTTTGTCAAACCTACTGGATGTTTTCTTGCTTTTTATAGGTTCTCAGTCCTTAGTTTAACAAGTCGCAAGACTTTACACGTGTTCTTGTTTGTTTTTTAAACTTTTAATTTCATATTTTTACCTATATTTGCTAGTGTTCCACGGTAAAATACAAATGTACAGTTACTTAAGTGTCCAGTTTTCATGTAATAAATTACTGTCACATTATAGTAATTCCGCAAGTTAAAAATAGCAAGTGTACAAACAAAATTTATCGTGTTTTATAACAACCGGCTGTTATCAAGGCTGTACGTAAAACTAAGAGCATTTATCTAATATCACACAACCATTGAGTAATCTTGTGAGTCATATGTAGTACTCGCTAAGAATACATACATACATATGACTCAATACAAGGTCCAAATACGATTCAGTGAAGCTTTACTACATTTTCTATGTAGTATTTAGATTTTATTACATTGTAATGAATTCCCCTTAATTTTTAATACGCTTTTATTAGCTTCAGACGTATGTATGTTAGTATATTAGTATGTAACGGAATATTTGAACGTCATTTAGGCCCACTTTGAACAAACAGAATTTATTTAAACTTTGCACACTCGTCAAAGGCCCATGACAATGCAATAATTCGATCAAAATGGGCGAATATCCTGATTAGATTTGCCAGGATTTAGAAATTAGTAATCGTATCATTTGCATAAGAGCAAGGGAGACAGAGATAGTGTACGAACTACGCATGCGCGAAATTCGAAGCTTCTGTCATTCGGTCTGTCAGCTTGTAAGCGTGTTTTTTAGTTTTTTAAACTATAATTTTTTCTTTAGCAGAGAGGTCAAGGAACTATTTCCAGTCACTTTCAGTGATCCGCCTAGGAAAGGGTAAATACAGTAAGTTATGAGCCGCTACTCTTCAGCACAGATAACATACAGAAGGAGAAAACCACTTGATGATTGCACGCCAAAAGTCGTGGATGCCATCGATTCAACTTTTGGGATCATCATCATCATCTAAACCCATACATGTTCCACTGTTGGACTCGGACCTGATCAACTATGGGAGAGAAAATTTACCTACTATAGGCGTGTTGATAAACAAAACCCTATGGGTTTTACCCTGAATAGATATTATCTACATATTATATCCCTCAGTCGTCTTTTACGACACCCACGGGCAAGAGAGGGGGTGGTGAATTGTATTGTTACTCCGTCACCACACTTTTGGCATTTTCATTTTTAAAGCCTTTGTTTTTGTAACGGGAATACATTTAAATAACTTTTTTCTTATTTCAAATTCAAATTATTTATTATGCATAAACCCCGAGAGGGCACTTACATATTGTCAAGTTTATAATTTCCAAAAAAAAAAAATAATATACTTCCACCGGATCGGAACGCGACCGCTACTGAGAAGAGCCGCCAAGAAATTCAGCGGGCTTGTCTATTATTTTTAATTTTTTTTTTTTTTTTAGCTACAGCAATAGCAATTTATTAGTAGCAACCCGTCCGCGCTTCGCTTCGATTTCAGTCGCCCTTCTTGCGTAGTTCCTGTTCCCGTGGAAATACCGGGATAAAATATAGCCTATGTTACTCCCTGATATTATAGCTTTCCATTAGCGAAAGAATTATTGAAATCGGTTCAGTGGTTTAAGCGTGAAAGCGTAACAAACAAATAAACAAACAAACTTACTTTCGCATTTATAATATTAGTAAGAATGAAAAATAAAACTGATTTAGCGGAAAGTAATATCATTATTTACATTTCTTACGTGTGACGACGGAAGCATACAATTCATCACTCCCTATCTTGCATGTGGAAATCGTATAAGACGACTAAGGGATATACGCATATGACATCTATGCATGATAATAGAAACTCGAAATAAAAGGACAAACAGGTTGGTGTAGGACCAACCTGTCTGACCAGCGTGTTATATTAAGGTCAATTTCCCTCCTATTTTGGAGGAGGCTCGAGCCCAGCAGTGGGACGTATAAAAGTTGAAATGATTAATATCATTTTTATATAAACTGAACGTGATTCATTTCATTGCAAATAATATTATCACAAAAATATAGGAATTCATCGAGTGTTTTAGGAATATGATTTTCCTCTAGTTACACATTTTTTTGATGTGATACAAAAATTATTTTGTCATAATATATTTTTGATTTTCCGTGTGGTGACGGTGTAAGAATACAATTCACCACACCCTCTCCAGCCCATGGGTGTTGTAAAGTACGTGTAGTGGAAACCCAAATTTCTGAGAGTGTTTGAGTATGGTGGGTTTTGGTGATGCCTTTAGTATCACTAAACCTCATTGCACGCATTCACATTCACTTCCTTTACGATAGGCAGCGGCCTAGTAAAGGTCCATGAGCGGCAGCAATACTTACCATCAGGTGTACTGTTTGCTCGTTTACCATCGTCTGCAATAAAAAAAAAATATGCATATTACCAAGGGCGTTGCCAGCTTATGACTAAGGGGGGGTTAATGGGGCAATATTATAGAGGATAAAATATATGAACGCCTGGTACTTTGCACGCTTACACGTTGGTCGCGTTGCGGCTAGCTACATTTGATCTCTCTTGGTCTGCAACTGGCCCCCCTGCCCCCTTGGCGACGCCCTTGCGTATAACATTTCTGCAAGACAAGGAAAACTTAAAGTGAAATCCCAACCAACCAACACGTCTGATCAGCTTGGTGTAATAGGTTTATTTCTCTCCTATTGTGGAGAAGGCTCGAGCCCAACAGTGGAACGTATATGTGTTGCAATGATGATATTCTTTGATTTCATTTTTTGATTTCATATTTTATATGGTGATACTAATGATTCCTGATATTTACGCGAGTATTATAATTTGATAAAAAAAAAATACAATTCCATGTAATGTCAAATTAGTAGCTTTTTTTTCATGTTCCCACGGTTGTTTGCACGATATGCTTAACATATTAAACGCCGAGGGGGTCAAAATACTGTATAAATGTCGCCCAACATGTGTCCCCCATGGCATTCAACGCGTTAAAAATCTGTATGTCTGTCCGTTTATCTGTGTGGAGTAATCTTAAAAACGGTTGTACTGATATTGCTAATATTTTACTACAAGCTAGCTGTCTATGTAAGGAGTAACTACATTTGAAACTGGTACTCCGTGGGAATTTGTTAGTCTAAAATAAAATTATTAGGCACCTTGACTCTTCCGTGGCATTAAATATTGAAAAAAATTGGGTAAAATCTGTCCTCCCCTACCCATGAACGCTCCAATATGTTAAGTAAAATCAAATACAAAGGCGATAAAATCCGTTTCATAATCTCAGACAATCGTAGAATGACGAGGTTACGGGACTTCACACTTCCTTGCTATCACAATAACTATCCGAGGATGACAGCACAGATGGCGTAGTGGTTAAGATACCGACCTACATTGCCAGTGTCGCTAGTTCGAATCCCACACAGGATAACACTTTATGGAATTCACAAATTGTTTTTCTGAGTATGGATGTAATTTGAGTCCGTTAATTATATGTTTGTAAAGTCCCCCGCAACACAAGGAGTATTTCCTTAGTGCAGAGTGTTGTATCTTTAAAAAAAAGACACGTTAGCGGCAGGAAGGTGGCATAAGAAAGTTACAGGACCTCAAATTGCCTTGCTATCACAATAACTCCGAAGATATACGGTGAGACATCATCATCATCATCATCATCACAGCTCATATACGTTCCATTAATGGGCTCGAGCGTCCTCCATATTGGAAGGGATATTGACCTATCATACCACGCTGGTCAGGCGGTATAGGGTTTTATTTCGAGTTTTCTTCTCTTGCATAGATCTTTTATACACAAGATATCCTTAGTCGTCTTTTACGACACGTGGGTGGGTGGCAAGAGACGGTGTGGAGAATTGTATTTTTAATCGATCAGCACACAGAAACGACCAGACATAGTCCGTCATAAATAAAAGGATGATTTTGTCTTTGTCAAATATATCTATACTAAAACAAATGTAAGTTATAACACGTGTAAAATGACTCCATCAAAAATATTAAAGAAACGCAAAACATAAATACACCAGTAATCTAATATCCATCAAATTTGTAACATACCAAACATTAGTTTATCATTGTAATTTCAATCTTAAACTTATGCTTATAAAGTTAATATTCGTTTGAATGAATGACAATAATAAAGCTATCATTTGTGAGTAGAAATACGATATTTTCTAAACATCAAACTTTTTTTGGGTGTTTTAATAAGACATATGGTCGTAATTTGGTATTATATTTTCTAACTGGTTATATTGTTTATGTCTACTTGTATTACGTATAATAATTTAATTAGCTGTCATCATCACAGCTCATATACGTCCCACTGCTGGGCTTGAGCCTCCCCCATAATGAGAGTGAAATTGACTTGACTACTATTGACTGAGAGTGAAATTACTATACCACGCTGTTCAGGCGGGTTGGTATAGAGTTTGATTTCGAGGTTTCCTTCTCTTGCATAATGATTATATGCACATAATATCCTTTAGTCGTCTTTTACGACATCCACAGGCAAGATAAGGGGTGGTTAATTGTATTCTTACTCCGTCACCGCATGGCAAATTAATGACTATTTGATTGTAATATATTGGTATTTTCTCTGTGCAGATATGAATAATATCAACTCATACATTGCACATGTTGTAAAACCTAAAAAGTTTTACAACAACCTGGGCCAATTCTATTTGATGCCGTGTGGGCAACATTTCTTTTTTTTTTTAAGGGTGGGCCATGGTCAGCGCACCTGCCGCCCGGATCCGTCCGGGGCGACAGAGGGGCGGCGCGCGGCCTTATGACCCACCCGTGACACGTCGCCTTCGTCGTTGGGCCGACCACCGGTGCAGGGTAACTTGTCTTCAATGGTCGACCCGACGGAATACCCCGGTCGCGGGGTACCTTCTCCTCTCGACGTTCCCCCTCGGGGACGTCGATCGCCGTCGCGCAGTCAGCCTCTCTGCGGGTGACGGACAAAATCCCCGGTCCAGTCACCCGCGGCCTCGGCTAGGGCGGCATTAGGCGCATTACTCTCGTGGGCAACATTCCTAAGCGAAGTTGAAGTCAGGCAGGCAGACGACCAATCAAATTTTGTACGCGAATTGAGCTTCTATGAGTTATTATTCAACATACAACAAAATGCCTAATAGTGGCTTTAATGTGATGCTCTTCGAACTATAATTCAAACATATATATTGAAATTTCGAATAATTATATTTAAGAAATCTTTCAACAGTTTAATAATAAGCAAACACGCACATATTATGCAGACATTAAAAGTTTATACACGTGTCTGTTGATGTACCCTTGGTGGCCGCCATATGCAATCCAAGGCTAAATATTTCGGGCAACAGAATAAAGATAACAATCGTAGAAAGAGATTTACAGTTACATTATTACATTATTTGTATTTGTATTTTTAAGTCTCTATTATATTGTTGTATTTGTATTTTTAAGTCTTATTCATGAATTCTCCATGCGATGGAGAAGAATACAAATCACCACCATATATCTTGCCCGTGGGTGTCGTAAAAGACGACTAAGAGATTAAATATGCATATAACATCTATACAAGAGAAGGTAAACTAGAAATAAAACCCTTTTTTTTAGTGGTGGGTTACGGTCAGCACATTCCTCGCACCACTCTGTCTGGGGCGACAGAGGGGTGTAAGCACGCACACCCGTAACCCACCTGTGACACGTCGCCTTCATCGTTGGACCGACCATCGGAGCAGAGTGACTTGACGTCAGTGGTCGGTCCGACAAATAAAACCCTATATCAGCCTGTCTAATCGGAGTGATTTGTAGTAGGTCAATTTTCCTTCTAATATAGAGGAGACTCGAGCCCGACAGTGGGACGTATATAAGCTGTGATGACGATGCAGGAGGTCTATAATAGATGACCAATTGCCCTACTTTCCGTGTGGTGACGGAGTAAGAATACTATTCACTAATCTTGCCCGTGGATGTCGTAAAAGACGGCTAAGGGATATAATATGCACATAACATCTATGCTAGAGAAGGAAAACTCGAAATGAAACCCTAAACCAACATGTCTGATCAGCATGGTATAGTAGGACAAATTCCCTCCCATTGTGGAGGAGGCCCGAGCCCTACAGTGTCACGTATGTGGACTGTGATGATGATTATGATAATGATGAATTGACCTAGAATATCATGCTGGTCAGGCGAGTTGGTATAGGGTTTTATTTTGAGTTTTTCTTCTCTTGCATAGACGTTTTATGCATATTATATCCCTTAGTCGTTTTTTACGACATCCAGAGGTAAGAAAGGGTTTGGTAAATTGTATTCTTACGCCGTTACCACACGGTCAATCTGATCTTCAATCAAGATTATTATCAGCCAATTGTGATACTGAAAATTAAAAAGAAAGTTACATATGACAATTTATAATATGTAGTTTCGTAACTACTGGTTTGTTTATAGCTGTAAGAATCGTTTCTATTCAGATTTTATCTCGTATAATTATAGACTTTAAAATTTATACTTTGTGTAGTTATATCGCGTGACTTTGTCAGAGTAATTTTTATTTTATTTTTTTTAAGGTACTTCTTTTGTTAAGGAAAAACGTTGAGAGTAAATTTTTACTATGCGCACACGTTAGTGAAAATGCGTTCAAGAATTGAATAAAGTGAGATATCTCAATTTAATCAATCCTAACGGATTTTTTTTAAGTTAATTGTAATTTATATATTTTAGAAACTTTATGAGTGTTTCGCTTTACTTTTCTATGTCTCTTCATTATCTCAGCTCATATGCGTCCCACTGCTGGGCTCCAAAATAGACTAACCTACGCTGATGAAGCTAACCTGAGCTGGTCAAACGGATTAGTATAAGGTTTTATTTTGACTTTTCCTTCTCTTATAGAGATGTTGCGTGCATATTATATCCATTAGTCGTCTTTTACGACACCCACAAGCTCTTGCTCGGGATGGTGAATTGTGTTCTTACTCCATCACCCCAAGGCGTAGTCACAAATAATTATTCCATAAAAGATTGGATAGCCCTTAAACTTGTATGCTTACGGTCAGCGTTCATATGCCATACCTGCTATGCCATTGGATCGAACTGATGAACTGACAGCCCCATTTTTAATATATGTAGTTAATTAATAGCCGTGACCACAACTGTACGATATTCACAGACCAGTTTTCTATTAACTAATTTCACGTTAATGTTAATAGGCGATTACTTTTATGGTTTAATTTATAAATGGTTTAATTTTATGTCTATTCTATGAACCGGTATAGGTTATAGTTATCTTACTTAAAACATTATTAAGTAATTTGTTTGTACTGTCAAATGGGGCATTTTTTTTTTAACGCTGTGGAAATGCAATTTACGCACTGCCTCCCGCCGGTAACAGACGAGGGGGGTGTGTGGGTTTCGCCGGTCACCTATGCAACCGGAATACCCACTAAAACCAACAGCGGTCCCTTCCGCGCTTTTGCGGAGTGCCGGAGAGATCGTCTAGTGACATTCGATCCCCGGCGAAATGGGGCATTTCACGTGAAGCGGGCAGTAAAAAAAATGTCACATTTTAGATCTTGTTCGTATTTGGATTAAAAATACTATTATAAGACCTTAAAAAAACGTATTATACCGCGCTTGCCAAATGTGTTGGTATAGAGTTTTATATCAAGTTTTCCTTCTCTTGCATCGATGTTATCTACATATATCCCTTACTCATCTCTTACGACATCCACGTAATAGAGGGGGGTGGCAAATTGTATCCTTACTTCGTCACTATACATTCTTATACATTATGTGTGTGTATGCGTAAATAATAATAGTTAATTTTCTTTAAATTTAGTAATTCAATCAGCTTTTGAAATACTTTTTGGTATTTTTTAAATTTCCTTGTAATATATATCTATTATTATGAAATATAGTGTCCGTGTGGTGACGGAGTAAGAATACAATTCACCACTCCCTATCTTGCCCGTGGATGTCGTATAAGACGACTATGGGATATAATGTGCACATAACATCTGTGCAAGAGAAGGAAAACTCAAAATGAAACCCTATACCAACATGTCTGACCAGCATGGTATAGTAGGTCAAATTCCCTCCCATTGTGGAGGAGGCCCGAGCCCAACAGTGGGACGTATGTGGGCTGCGATGATGATGATGATGATGATAGTGTAAATACATATCTTATCGTAAAATTTACATGTATCTATTCAACAGTGACCACCTACATGAGCTGATATTTAGATATAAGCGTAATACGGTCGCAATATCACAATATATCACTGATTATAACATTTATGATATTAGTGATATGTTTATATATCATTTGGTTATACACGTGACTTAATCATCCATGTTGTATTGTTATTTCCGCGTGGTGACGGAGTAAGAATACTATTGTGATGTAATAGTGGTTGAGGGGAGTGATGGCTGCTCTAGTAGTTAACTCGTGATCGGGTGCCGCTTGTGGGATCTGGTCCAGCCATAATCGTTTGAATTATATTAAGGGTTTTGCGGTTCGAAGGGCATCACACTGGAGCTAGTTCTTACAAAACATGTACACAATTGTATATCTAGTAAGAAGAAAAAAAAAAGATAATAAAAATAATGGACAAGCCCGCTGAGTTTCTTGCCGGATCTTCTCAGTAGCGGTGGCGTTCCGATCCGGTGGTAGTAATCTTTTTTTTTTGAATTTGTAAACCTGACAATATGTAAGTGCCCTCTCGGGGTTTATGCATAATAAATAATTTTAATTTGAATTTATTCATCACCTCTCTTGTCCGTGGGTGTCGTAAAAGACGATTAAGGGATTACATATGCAGATATGAGAGAATGAAAGCTCGAATTAAAACCATATACCAATACGTCTGATTAGCGTGGATATCATCATCATCATTTCAGCCTATCGTCGTCCACTGCTGGACTTAGGCCTCCCTCATGTTACGCCACAAAGTGCGGTCCTGTGCCGCCTGCAACCAACGACACCCAGCAACTTTCACTAGGTCGTCGGTCCAACTAGTTCATCCTACATTGCGTCGTCCGATACGTGGTCGCCACTCGAGAACCTTTCTTCCCCAGCGGTTGTCGGTTCGTCGAGCGATGTGGCCTGCCCATTGCCACTTCAGACACACTGCTATGTGCATTGTGCGTGGATATAGTAGGTCGATTTTCCTTCTATTGTGACGAAAGCACGAGCCGTAGAACATATATGAGCCGAAATGAATAAATGAATTGTTATTTGAGGTTTAGAATTTATTTGATAAATAGTTTCTGTTCTCTATAACATATTTTGTCTATCTAACAATCTATGCATTTTCATATAGGCGTCAACCCTCCTTGGGCAGTACAGTATAAATACTTATAAATCGCGGAAGCTAACATCAATATGTCGATAAGACCTTACGTCATGCTAATGCACCTTTGATGCACCTTCGATGATTCACAAACCAACAGGTTATGTCGTGTAATAAGTTGAATATTACTTCAAAACATTCTCAGTTATCACGGCGACCGTTCTTGTTTGTACAACAGAAATTGTACACCAATTGTCTGTGAATAAATTGATGGCGATTAATAATGTAGTTGGACGATATGTGACGTGTTATCAATATTATTACACTTACAAGTCGCTTCAGTTGTCTCGGAGCTACCAAACAGAGCGATCGTTATTATAACTATATAAAGAAAATTATTGTTGAATTAATTCAAGTGTCGGTAAAATTACATGTTTTTGGTGTGTAATAAATATAGTGTATATTGTTATAGTGTATGTGGATAAATAGGTGTATATCTATAAATAAATCTGACTAATGAAGAAATGACTACAGTAATACCCGGAATGGTGTATGAATGTCATACTGATGGGGAATTGTGAGTTTTTGTCACTGTTATATATATAGGTTTTTTAAGATGGCGAATTAGGAATGATTAAGAATTTCACCTTATTTTGTAACAAGACCCTAGTCGCTCTCCAAAATGTTTTATGACCTACAATTTTTCCAAGGAAATAGCATCTCTGTTTTTAGTAATTATGTTCGGCGGTTTTGTCTTAACAAATATGCGAAATTATTATGCTCACTGTTACTTTAATGTAACTAAACATTAAATATTTCTTACAATAGTTAATTTCATCACAGCCCATATACGTCTCAGGTAGGCTCAATTTCTTCCACAATGGGATGGAAATTGACCTACTTTACACTACTTTGGTCAGACGTATTGGTTTTATTTCGAGTTTTCCTTTCTCTTGCTAGATGTTATAGGCATATTATATCCTTTAGTCGTCTCTTTTAGTCGTTAAATTGTATTGTTTCTCCGTCACCACACGGAGAGGAGACTTACAATAGTTATTATACTATTTTATAATAAAATATATGGAAAAACGTGATTTGTTGAGCGCTGTAATGAATCTGCTTAGATTTACGCTGCTTTAAAACTTGCTTCATATAAAATTGTTTGGATTAGGCGGTTTCCCCTTTTTATTTAAACTCAGCCATTAACTACGCTCTTTATGCAATCTTTAAGATACATTCTATTCGAATATATTTTACATGATCTATAAGGCATTTTAATTTTCATCACAAGGAATCCAAACTTTACAATGTGTAGATATCCTATTTAAAGCATTACTTAGCTATTCCTCAGCTTAGAATTTACCTTCTGCTCCAGGAGCGCAGCCTCGATGAGGAGATCCGCCGCCGGCGACTGGGGTGGCGTCGGTGCAACTACCTGCGCCTCATGCCGCCCTAGCCGAGGCCGCGGGTGACATGACCGGGGATTAATCCGTCACCCACCGAGAGGCCGACCGCGTGAGGAATGACCGACGTCCTCCCCGAGGGGGGGACGTCGGTCGATGGGAGGGTACCCCAATAGGGGGTATTCCGTCGGGCCGACCACTGATGTCAAGTAACCCTGCTTCGGTGGTCGGCCCAACGACGAAGGCGACGTGGTTTTCGGGTGGGTTGCGGGAGTTGCGTGCTTAAGCCCCTCTGTCGCCCCGGGCGGAGTGGTGCGGAGGCGCGCCGACCGCAGCCCACCCACAAAAAAAAAGCTTAGAATTTACCTATATTAACCTTTTTGATGGTAAATTATTGTCAGAAAATAGACTGGTTTGGCCTTCTATAGACATGCAGATGATTTACCCGATATTTATTTCATTATTAAAACAAATACACTCCAGTCGTGACCTCTGTATGACAGGTCTGTAGATCTAAGTTAAAGCAGTCATTTAGGTTAATAACATTATGGTTATTTATATGTAAAATGGTGTCATTCGTTGAATTAATTTTGTTTATCAAACATTTTTGCTTTACTGAGAAAATAATATTACCTGGTTCGTTATGTGTCATCGCTTTGTTATTTCGTCAAATATTATGTGATTCATGAACAGTCAATCGACGTCCACAGCTGGACGTGGACTACCTCAGTAAAGCGATAATACTATTATTGCAGCGTTTACTAGACGGGTTGGCGATCCGAAAACGTGATTAATAGCATTCTATAACTATTTTTATTTTTACGACTCCAGCTAAAAGTACGATTATTCTTCGTCTCTCATTATCTCAACCCATATACGTCCCACTGTTAGGCTCAGGCCTTCACCATAATCATCATCATCATCATCACAGCCCACATACGTCCCACTGTTTGGCTCGGGCCTCCTTCACAATGGGAGTGAATTTGACCTACTATACCATGCTGGTCAGACATATTGGTATAGAGTTTCATTTCGAGTTTTTCTTCTCCTGCACACCTCCACCATAATAAGGGGGCAAATTGAGCTACTATTCCACGCTGGTCAGACGGGTTGGAATAGGGTTTTGGTTGGATTTTTCCTTCTCTTGCATAGATGTTATGTACATATTATATCCCATAGTCGTCTTTTACGACATCCACGGATAAGATAGATAGTGGTGAATTGTATTCTTAGTCCGTCACCACACGCAGTCTATGTTCTTAAAATTTAAAATAACAGATTTTATGCGTCTTTATATCCGGACTACGAAATATTTTGCATTTCAAGACCCTCAAGTAAGGTAGAAAAGGACTTTAAATGACGCACCTGAAAATGTATGACAATCTATATGGTTTTAGAATAGAATAGAATCACAGTCGGTATTTTTTGTGATAAAATTTTGGTTATTACAGACAATATCCAAAGGAGCTTATCGCTTATCAAAGGACTCGGGTAATGTCAAAATATTTCTATTAATATATCTGTGATTACATTATCTTTTCTAGATAAACAGTTAATATAAGTATCCACAGTTTAAAACTCACAATCGCAAATAAGTCAATATATCAATATATAAACAGGTATTCTTGAGATTTTTAATCAAACAACCGCTTTATTTATTTATGTATCTTTGGTCATTGAGACGACATATGAATAACTTTTTTAAAATGGTCAATAAATAATATTAGATGTTTATGATTTTAGGAATAAGATAATAGTTACGTCATCATCATCATTATTATAGTTTGTTTATGATCCATTGCTGGGCTCGAGCCTCCTCCAAAATAGGAAATTGACCTACTATACCACGCTGGTCAAACGCGTTTATATAGTTTTATTTCGAGTTTCCCTTCTCTTGCAAACATGTTATATGCACAGATGGCGTAGTAGTTAAGATACCGACCTACCGTGCCAGTGTCGCGGCTTCGAATCCCGTGCAGGATAACACTGTGCGATCCACAAATTGTTGTTTTGAATCTGAATGTAATTTGTGTCCGTTAATTATACGTTTGTGAATTCTCCGCAATACAAGGATTATTTCCTTAGTGCAGCATGTTGTATTAAAAAAAAAAGAAAATAATTAAAAAATATCATAAGAGATATCTTAGAGATATATTATATAAGAGATGTCTTAGTCGTCTTTTACGACACCCTCGAGGAGGATAACGAGTGGGGAATTGTATTCTTACTCCGTCATCAAACGGTATTGTAGTTAGTTACTTATTTTTCTTCTTCAGCCGTAAGTGTGGTCAAAGATGATTGAGGGATTTAATATACAGATAACATCATATACAATAAAAACTCAAAATAAATACTAAGTCAACATGTCTGACCAGGGTGGTATAGTAGGTCAATTTAGCTTCTATTATGAAGGGAACCCAGGATAGGAACGTATATGAGCTGAGATAATGATGATTTGCATGAAAGTGATATCAAATCAAATCAAATCATTTATTCTGCATAGGCCCATTGAGGGCACTTACATATTGTCAAATTTATACATCGTTTGAATATAATACAATATCTACCACCGGATCGGAATGCGGCCACAAGCTGAGAAGATCCGGCAAGAAACTCAGCGGGCTGTCATTTTTTTACCATCTTTTGAATACAATTACGTATACAACATATTGTCTTAGCTCCAGTGTGATGCCCTTCGAGATAGGATATGACTATTTTTTTTTATTTAGTTCAAATAAAAAAAGAAAGGAAAGCATGGTTGGACCAGATCCCACAAGCAGCACCCGATCACGAGTTAACTACTTGAGCAGCCATCACTCCCCTCAACCACATTGGAGGGAAGGGAGTGACCCGCCCCACATAGCTACCGCAAGCAGAACCTTATTCAGTGAGCATGACCAAACCATAAATTGCGAACTATGACAGGTATGTTAAAAAGACCAAAACCTAAATTCGTCAGGCAAAACACGCTACGCTGTACAAACCCAAGACTAAACAACACGATAAAAAAAAATACAAATCATGGAATTCTTACAAGAAACGGGCCATAAAGCTGTGATCATTACAAAAACAAAATTGCTGAAAGAGGAGCTGCTCATAACCATTCAGTATTATCCTCTAAATAATCCGAAATTTTATAGTAGCCTTTTCTACAAAGTCTACTCTTGATAGCCTTTTTAAACTTATTCATTGGCATAATAATAATAGATAGATAGATAATAGAACTATTTTAATAAATTAACTGAATACTGATTCATAAATGGCGGTTAATATTAAAATAGTTTAAATAGTAAATAGTTATAGCATTATGGCTACATAAAGGTTAAAGAATAATAGTATTAACTATTGTTTACACGTCTTAACTGGCAAAGTCAAAAGTATTTGCGTATGCGTAGAATATAATGAGCTACTTGGGAGACGGTTATAACCGGTGTTGCTAGCATAATAAAATAAAGCCATTAGTTCTACTCAACAATGAGTATAATGTGTTTTTAGACACTATAGTATGTAAACGAGAACGGGCCTTGTCTATGGGTTGTACATTATTCTAACCTGTTGTTTGAACACATTCGGAATGTTTTATGATGGAAGTTTATTTAATCATCATTACAGTTCCTGTAAGTCCCACTGCCGGGCTCTAGTCTTCTCCATAATGTGAGGGAAATTGACCTACACACTGGTCAAACGTGTTACTATAGATATTTATTTCGGGATTTCCGTCTCTTGCATAAATATTATCTGCCTATTATTATCGTTTATTCGTCTTTTACGACACCCATGGGTAAAAATGGGGTGGTGAATTGTATTCTTATTCCGTCACCATACGGAATAGTTTAATATTTAACTTAAAAGGTTATGTCCATATACGGCATTCAGTAAATCGTAGACGTCTGCGACAGCTGAATGTAGCCTCCGCACAAAAATGCCTCTCAAAACGGTCCTCTGCCACTTGCTTCTAACACTCACCTGTGACTTCGATTTCTGTCATAAGACTATTTTTACCAGCTGATAAACTAGATAACACCTAAGAAATTATAAATAATACACGGTATTGAATCATAATCACAGTTCATATACGTCCTACTGCTGGGCTTGAGCCTATTCCACAATCGGAGTAAAACTGACCTATTATACCACTCTGGTCAGACGAGTTGGTATAGATACTGAATTCTAATATTTCCGCGACTATTACACATTATAAATAAAACTATTGCCACGGATTTTATCGTGTTTGTAGTTGATTTTCAATTTCCCAACATTTTTAATACTTTTCACTATGAACGCTGACAGGAGTTGGTATAGATTTCAATTTTCAATTCTCCTTCTCCTCCACAGATTTTATCCATTGCGCCATTGTCACAGCACATTTTTAATAATAAAAGGCTACAAAATTGAACATTTTGTTTACAAATTATTTCGCTTGTTAAGACAACCATGTAATTTTTCACTACGATAATAGCTCGTCAAACTAAGCATAGTAAGTCACAATGGCCTATTGTTTCCGAACGTATTGTCTCCACCATAGCTAGGTACATGTTATAGTTACCTTGCTCATGCATTTTTATTATGCTCCCACGTCTTTATCTCTTAAAAGGGGTAGGCATAAATGTAACATACCCGCATTATCGCTATGTAACTTTTAAGCTTAACAAGGATAAAGCTAATAGTGCTTATATTGTTTTTATGTCCACAGAGTAAAATGTAATAATCACCAAACCTTTTTTTTTAGCCTGTATCATCCTTACTAATATTATAAATGCGAAAGTAAGTTTGTTTGTTTGTTACGCTTTCACGCTTAAACCACCGAACCGATTTCAAAAATTCTTTCACCAATGGTGAGCTATACTATCAGGGAGTAACTTAGGCTATATTTTATCCCGTTATGCCCACGGGAACGGTTATTACATCCTACACTGCGTCGTCCGATACGTGGTCGCCACTCGAGAACCTTTCTTCCCCAGCGGTTGTCGGTTCGTCGAGCGATGTGGCCTGGTTAGACTAGACAATGCGTTATAATAAAATTTTCAATGTGTTAAATACTTTTTTAATTATTAGTGTCGTTTTTTTCTACAAACGTGTAAGATAGCGCGAAGTATAAAATTTTTGGAACTATATTTTTTTTTTGTAACGCCGAAGAAGTGTAATTTTGTAAGTGCAATAAGTGCATACATAAGTAAATGCACACATTTTTATTTAAAATTGCATGTTACAATTCTAATTACAAAGTTAGAATAAAAAATTAAACTATGTGTAAGCCTTTTCTGATAGATAACTTGTATTAAATTAGACAACTATGAAAATTTGAGCCACAAATTGAAACCTATCCACGCTAGTTAAATTAGTAAAGCGGATATTACGGATTAACCATAGTGGTTCAAATCTCGTATAATAATCATTAACTATTCGAAAATGAATTTTTTATATATCCATTACTATAAATGGTATTTGTTACTTGTTATTCATAGATGTAATCTGCATATTGTAATCTCTTAGTACTCTTCTACAGTGCCCACAGGCAAGATAGGGGGTGGTGAATAGTATTCTTATTACTTCACCACACGGTAAAGAATTTATTCGTCCGAGGTATATTAAAATAATAGAAAATTATAGTTTAAAAAAGCCGTCTAAGTGCAAGTCGGAGTCGCGCACGAAGGGTTCCGTTCCATCTATACCAATAAATAAAATTGGAGTGTCTATTTGTAATGTCAAAATAATAGGCTTTTTTCATGCTCACACGGTTATTTGCACGACACCTATGCCTAAACTAGAAATTAAAAAATTTTTGTCTGTCTGTCTGTCTGTTTGTTCCGGGTAATCTTCAAAACGGCTGGACCGATTTCAAAAATTCTTTCACCAATGTAAAGCTATAATATCAGGGCGTAAACTAGGCTATATTTTATCTCGGTATTCCCACGGGAACGGGAACTATGCGGGTAAAACGACTATAACCTATAACCGAAGCGAAACGAGGGCGGGTTGCTAGTTATCTATAAAAAGAATATACAAATCGCGTTTGTTGCATTAGAGCCTTCCTTAGATATTTATTTTATTTTGTTTTTAGTATTTGTTGTTATAGTGGCAACAGAAATACATAATTTGTAAAATTTCAACTGTTTAGCTATCGCGGTTCTTGAGATACAGCCTGGTGACAGACAGAATGACGGACAGACAGCAAAGTCTTAGTAATAGGGTACCGTTTTTACCCTTTGGATATTAAACCCTAAAAACTAAAAAAAACACGTTTACAAGTTGACAGTTCGAATCATAGCAGTTTCGAATTTCACGCATGCGTGGTTTGTACACTAACTTTATCTCTCTCACATGCTAAGGATACGATTAGATATTTCTAAATCCTGGTGAATCTGATCAGAATATTGGCCTAATTTGTTCAAATTATTGCATTGTCATGGGCCTCCGACGAATGTGCAAAGTTTGAATAAAATCTGTTCGTTTAAAGTGGGACAAAATGACGTTCAAAGATTCCGTTACATACATAGATGCATACAGGTGAAACTAATAAAAGCGTGTTAAAATTGTCTACGTGGGAAAGGAAGCCGAGGACACTTGTTAATCTAATACAGGATATTAGGGCCGTAACCACAAGCTATTACCTTGTCTGCGAACGATAGAAACATTGACCCTGGCCGAGTATTGTTCAAGTGGTTGCATCTGCTGTAACCGCAGATTATAAAATGCTATCTAGGTTTGTAAGTTTCTTCTCGGTATGATATTGTCTGTGTGTTCTTCTGGGAAGTTAGTGGCGATCTTAAAAAAAATTTTTAAGGGTTTCATCTTGTTTTAATTGTATTTTTAGTATTCCGATGTTTCGAACGTGACTCACGATTGAAATGACCTAATTTTTTTACCTCAAAATGTGATGATTGAATAAGGTTCACATTACTTTTTTGTGTTAAAACAGGATATTTGAAGAAATGGGTAAAAATATGACATCTATACCAATAAATAAAATTGGAGTGTCTGTTTGTAATGTCAAAATAATAGGCTTTTTTCATGCTCACACGGTTATTTGCACGACACTTATGCATAAAATAGCGATTAAAAAATTTTTGTCTGTCTGTCTGTCCGTTTGTTCCGGGTAATCTTCAAAACGGCTGGACCGATTTTAAAAATTCTTTCACTAATGGAAAGCTATAATATCAGAGCGTAAACTAGGCTATATTTTATCTCGGTATTCCCAACGGGAACGGGAACTGCGCAGGTAAAACGACTATAACCGAAGCGAAGCGAGGGCGGGTTGCTAGTTAATATCTAAGAATAGTGTATTGCAGAAATAGGTAAAACTACGGCCTTAAAATCTAAGAAAAATAAACACAGTTTGCAAAAGCAGGAAATGTTTGTACGGTTCGGGAATAACAGGAGAATTGTCTCGTTCTAAACGGGACGTATATATACCCATATTATAGTTACCTATGACCATGATATATAATCATCTTCATTATTTCAGCTCATATACATCCCACTGTTGGGCTCAAACCTCCACAATAGGAGGGAAATTCACCTTACTATAACCATGTTGGTATAGATTTTAATTTTCAGTTTTCCTTCTCTTGCAGAGATGTTATATGCATATTTTGCCCTTTAGTCTTTTTTTACGACTCTCACAGGCAAGATAGGGGGTGGTGAATTTTATTCTTTCTTCTTTTGACTAAATATTTATCTACAGAGTACAGTTAAATTCGTACAAATAGTTTTTTTTTCCAAACGTCTTTATTTATTTACTACCGGTGTTTTCTCTACGCAATTTTACGTTTATAATAAATCAATGCATACAAAATGTTTAAATAAGTTTGAAATCGTTTTCACGCGTACGTACTGAGAATAAATTGGCCTGAATTATATTGTTGCTCAGGCGCCAACTGCCCGTATGCATTATACAGTCTGGTTTACAATGTTTGGTTAAAATTTAAAATAAAATTATGTAAAATTTTAAACTTTAATAGTTTTCCCATGCGGATTGGAGAGTAATGGCTTCTCCAGTGGTTAACTCGTACTCGCGGATCTTGTGGGATCTGGTTCAGCCATTATTTCCTATTGTTTTTCAAAATGTATTCGTTAGAGCTAATATGTATTAACATGTCCTAGGTATGCATTTTTATATCATTATCATCACTATCACTGTTGGGCTCGGGCCTCCGCCACAATGGGAGGGAATTTGATCTACTATACCATGCTGGTCCGACATGTTAGTATAGGGCTTCATTTCGAGTTTTCCTTCTCTTACATAGATGTTATACACGTATTATATCCCTCAGACATCTTTTACGACATCCATGAGTAAGATAGGGAGTGGTAAATTGTGGTGACGAAGTAAGAATACAATTCTCCAGCTCCTATCTTGCCTGAGGGTGTCTTAAAAGGCAATTAAAGGATTTCATATGCATATAACAACTATGCAAGAGAAGGAACACTCCAAATATAACCCTATACCAACCCGCCTTCCGTTGGGCCGACCACTGACGACAAGTCACCCTGCGCCGGTGGTCGGCCCAACGACGAAGGCGACGTGGGTACGGGTGAGTTCTGGGCCTGCGCGCCGATCTTTCGTCACCCCGGACGGAATGGACCGCGTGTGCGCTTACCATAGCCCAACCATAAAAAAAAATACCAACCCGCCTGCGAGATGTTAACAATTGGTTACATTGCGTGAATATGAGTCACTATACATATTCAAAATTCACATTTGATTTGCTTGAACTTTTACTAAATATTGTATCTACAATTTGGCGATGCATTAATTCACAACTAAATAACAATACACTTGACATACAGATTTTTTTTTTTTTCTTTTTTTGGTTCTGTTTGTCCATACGAACAGGCAAAGGGATCAAAGCCCATACAGCCAAGTCTGATACAATTTTTCTTTACATATTATTTACTTCTTCATATTATATACCTTATTTATAGTCATTGTCCGTCAGTAAGTCAAGTCGTTATCATTAATTAGGCGCTAAAAACCTAATTAGATGCTTTCTCTGGGAGTTCCGGTTGAATATGAAAATACACATAAACCACTCTTATATTACATTCACCACACTTCAGCACCTTAATTATATTATATTACATAAAATATCAGCAAAATTATTCAATATAACACTATAAAACACTAAAAAAATGAATATAATACAAGAGCTTAACATGACATCTCCATATTCGCGCCGAAACTCCCTTGACATACAGACGCTTCGCTCACAGATAGCACAAACTCACAAATGTTGCCACAGATTAAAAAAATACATCTTTCTTTTTTTCTATGGTTCATTTACCTACGTAATTTTATTTTATTTTTTAGACGGTCTTATCTTTTATTTTAATATTATCTTTATACATGTTTTTAGGTTAGATTATTGTTATTTTAGTTATTATTGTGATAAATTATTATTTGCAAAGGGATAGCCATGTTTTGACAGTATCTTCTATACTCTGCTGCCTGGGCATCGCTGACGATCGTTGCAGGACGCTGCAGAATAACAGCGTTGTGGTATTCATTTTACCGAGTGAATACCTCAACAGTATGCTGAGCAGCGATCCTTTTCCTCTTTTGCGAAGGGGACTCTAATCTTGTTATTTTCACTGTGTATTCTCTTTTATTATCTATTGTTTTTTATGTTATTGTATTTTTTTTTATTCTATGCTATTGTACGTGTTCCTCCCGTAAAGGAGAAATAAATTATTTTTCTTTCTTTCTTTCTTTCTTTCTTAGATGTAGTAGGTCAATTTCCCTCTCATTGTGGAGGATTCACGAGCTCAGTAGTGGGACTTATATGAGCTGCGATGATGATGATGATGAATTAAATTGCTTCATGATACAGTGTACAGAATCTATCAAACGGATATATAAATAAAAGTGAAAACAAGTTTAGATTACTATGTCTTGCATTCGTGCCAAGGCTTCGTAGTTATCAAAACAAAACCGGTATTTAAAGTAAGGCCGAACCGTTGATATCACTAACTCTATCGTAACTAAACGTAGCAACAATATATCAATCTTACTTTTTTATTGTCTGGTGATGAAATGACGTGTGATGACGGAGTAAAAAGACTATAGAACAGGGATTCCCAAAGTGTGTTCCGCGGAACCTAAGGGTTCCGTAGAATAGTCATCTGGGTTCTTCCAAAATTAAATAGCTTTTTATTTTAGTAATTTGGCTGTGAAATAGTAACATAGTATCATTTGATATGTGGTTCCATGAAATAAAAGGTATTCCGGTTGGTGTTCCGTAATCTTTAAAGCTTAGGAACCCCTGGTATAGAATTCTATTAACCACCTCCCCTCTCTTACCCATGGGTGTCGTACAAGACGACTAAGAGATATATTACGTATATGACATCTATGTACGATTTAGACGGGCTGCGAAAGCTGTCTTCTACCTAAAAGGAGTTCTATGATTTATTAGGAAGGAAATCTCTTTGCATAATATGCAATTGACTAATAGCTTGAAAAAAAAGCTTGGCAATAACTAATTTTCTAAATAACAACGTGAATTTCCTTTAAGTTTTTACCAATAAATCTATCGTCCTAAAATTTTACATTCAATTTGTCTATACATATAACGGAAAGAAGACTGTTCGTTTAGATAGAAATAATGTTCTCGAAGTGTGATAGACAACATTTATTTTAAAGAAATAAGCCGCGAGTGTATATATTACTTGTATTTTTCTTTGTTTGAGTGTATAAAAATCAGACACTGCCAGTCCGATTTAGCGGTAAACGGTAAATCCTAACCAAGATTCCAACAAAAAAAAAAAAACAAGACGAATCCTAGTCAGTGACAATTAAAAGTCGCATATACAATTTATAACAGGATATCCAGTTAAGTATATAATAAAATAAAATATCAACAATATAGAAAGACAATAAAACAGATAAACATTATTGGTGCATATGTTAGTGATCTTTGAACTCATAAATTTTATTCAAGTAATAAACGATACTCTAGAATGCGACCATTTAGATAAACTATATTGTATTTCTTGTGAAATGTGTCATTATTATTATTATTTTATGTCCTTCTGACCGTATTTTGTCACGCGACTACGGGCTGCAACTGTTAGCTGGATAAATAAATAATGCAGTGAATCAAATACTTAATACTGACGTTGACTGAAAAACTACAGCTCAGATCTTTATGAAATATAAAAAAGAGCAAAAAATAATTTTTAAATTAAACGGTTTTATTGTAAAGAAACAGTAAAAATAAAATCGTGGGACACTAGAAAACAAACATTTTAATCGACGATTGTAGATATTTGACGTGCCTCACGCTTTAATAATAAAACCGTTTAATTTAAAAATTAGTTTTTTCCTTTTTTTATTATCAAGTTTTTAGTTTTTATATTGATTTTGTATAGAGTCCTGTATTCTACTTGTCAATCCCTTTCATTTAATACCCATATTAATGGGATTGAAAAACAAATAGGTTGTCCGCCATTTTGTAGCGTCGGCCATCTTAGATTTTGAATTTGTATAGTGCATTGTATTCTACTTGTCAAGCCCTTTCATTTGATAACCATATTGATGGGATTGAAAAAAAAAGGTTATCCGCCATTTTTTACCGGCGGCCATCTTGAATTTACAAAAATATTGACTATACTTAATTGTATTGTCACCAAAACCAAAGGCGTATACCAAATTTCAGATCAATCGGTTGACGGAAAGAGGGTGAAATTTCAATTACTAAATTTGACCCAACAAAGAGAAAAATAAACAAACAAACGGGGTAAGCTAAATAAAACCGTTTAATAAAAGGAATCACATTTAGTCGGTTAAAAATTAACCAAAGTTTTACTTGTAAATAGAATTGTTTTACGGCTTTTATCGCATTTCATGATCACATTCATGACTGGATAACGATGACTTGTTGGACGTCAAAGATCTTAGTCCGCCCGTCACCATGAACGCTGTAAAGTATTCGAAAGGTTGGGAAATCAAAAATCTAATACAAACGCGATACAATCCTTAGTTTTATTTATATGTAATACTCGCGTAAACATGTGAAATCATTAAGTTTTAATCGCTTATTTTGTTTATAATTACTACGATGTAGCTATCCTGTTCACGGGAATCCAGATTTCATTAGTACCAAATATTTTATTTTAAGAATTAACAGATCTCATTTTTATTTTATCTTATTATCCAGAACTATATGAGTTAAAATTTTTACCAATGTGTTAATATTTAATACAACAACTCACAGCTTTTTCTTCTCCAGACCATAATACCTCACTATTATATCGCAACCCATGACATTGTACTTCAAATTATTATTATTTCTGTTTGTTTGATTTATTTGTTAAACAACTTGTAATATTTGTACACCGGAAACGGTAGAATATTTGAAACTTTATTTAAGATAATACTAACTAATATGACAATATTCTGACAAATAAATTATATTGATTTGATTTAGATACTGTCTTGTTTCATACAATATGGCTGATTGATTATATACATGCTGGTCAAAATTAGTATTTCTTTTCTTGCAATAATGTTAACTGCCTATTCTGTGTGGTTGTTATTTACGATACATATGCAAAGAGAAAAGGTCCGTGTGGTGACGGAGTAAGAATACAAATCGCCACTCCCTATCTTGCCTGTGGAAGTTGTAAAAGACGACTAAGGGATATAATACGCATATAACAGCTATGCAAGAGAAAGAAATCTCGAAATAAAACCCTACGCCAACCTGTCTGACCAGCATGATAGATAGTATTTGGTATAGTAAGGTCAATTATCCTCCTATTGTGGAGGAGGGTCGAGCCCAACAGTGGGACGTAGATGAGTTGAAATGATGATGATGATTCTAAGTCTGTCACCACACGAAAGCCCTTAGCTCGATACACTAACATTTTGAATTTGTGTTAACAGTCTGTTTTCGTTGTCTACAGGCCTCTTCAAAGGCTCAACAACAACGTTGGACGGGATCGGACTACGGCCGATGCCGGCAGAACGGCCGAAGACGTTGCGGAAATTGAAATCTGTTTACGACGCGTCCCCGACTGACGCACCCACACCTACATCCAATTTGAGCAGCAATGGACAGCATGATAGGAATATTAACGGTATGGAAGATGAAGTTAGAAGAAGGAGTAATACTACCAGCTCGACACAGAGTGGGGAGAAGTCGTTGTCCATACTCAGCCCGTTTGATGAGCAGGTAAGCTTTTACCATTAAGTAATGATTGCAAAGTTGGTGTAGTTGTTAATAAAATAACATATCGTCCCAGGTGTCACAGGTTCGATTCCCACGCAAAACAATACTTTCTGCGACTAACCAAATGTTACTCTGAACCTGTGTTCTTTGTGTTCGTTCATTGTAAAGTTCACCGCATGGCAAGGATAACTGCCTTCGAGGATGTTATCTTGTCAAATAAAGTTAAAAAATATCATCAGACCATCGACGTCTATTAGAAAAAAATATCATCAGACCATCGACGTCTATTAGACCTAATAATAATTTCAAATGGTTACAAAATGGAGTGTTGTCAGTTCGCCTCTTATGGGGTTTATTCAACTTCGTCACTGTAAAGCATCGCCCTTGAAAGTTCGGTTGATTATGGAAGCGTTTTAATATGATTATTCATAATATATTAATAAAGAACTTTTCGTTTAAGAAAAAGAATAGTACGGATTAGAAATAGAAATCGCCTTTTGCAGTGGACGTCATAAATTACGAATGACTTAGAGTTCTAAGTACCTAGCGTCACTGCAAAATAAGGATAACTTGAAAGAAAACACTATACTCATCTCAGCCCATACAAGTCCCACTCTTGCGCGCCGGCCTCCACAATGGAAGGGAAATTGACCTACTATACCGCGCTGGTCAGACGTGTTGGTATAGAGTTTTATATAGAGTTTTGCTTATCTTACATAGATATTATCTGAATATCATATCCGTTAGTCGTCTTTTACGACACCCACGAGTGAGAGAGTGGGTGATAAAATGTATTCTTATTCCGTCACCACACGGTAGCACTATGCTAATACGACTTACAAGCATGGAATAAAGTGAAGTTATAGATTTCATTGCGATTTAATTTTTGATTTCCTGTTCTTTCGAACTCTTTTCAGCGTTCATAGTCTCGAGAAGACTAAGATGTCTCACGTCCAACAAATTACGTTTTTACAAAGATTTATATTAACCCGCTACAGAATTAGTTATTAAATTTTATCTCACAATTTTTATACATATTTATTCTCATGATATTTTTAAATATTTAATTCGAATAACTAACGATTACATACAACTATTTTGAATAATAAAATCAAAGATTAATAATCTATCGTTTGATTTAATTGATCGATGTTTTCTTAAAGGTCACAGTTTATTGCATAAATAATGTTATTTTATGTAATTTATGTTAATATGTTTTACTTGAATATTCTAAATGAATTTTGTTATTTTATCAAAGAAAAATATTAGATTATTTCTTAGCGCATAGCGTCCTATTATTAAATTTACCTACCTATTATACGATAATAGTCGGACCGTTCGATATTTTCTTTATTGTGAGTATTTCATTTCTAGTAGTTTTATGTTTTCTGTCTACATTCCTTAGCCATCCTGCCCGGAAAAATGATATAGCTACTACTATAAATTATCATGCAATTTTAAGAAGGAAAACTCTAAGCAAAACTCTATGACCAGCGCGGTCAGTTTCTCTTCCATTATGAAGGAGGCCCGAGCCCAATAGTGGGACTTAGGGCTGAGATAATGGTAATATGCACTCGTATATTATTTTTTTGTGACAGTCCGCTCTTGGTAACTAAAAATTTCTTGATGATACATAATATAATGATCGGTTAGGTTGTTGCAAAGATAATTTGCCTTTTTCCTGCCATTGTTATTTTGTACTCGAATTCAATTGTTATCGCGAATCGTTAGCCTTGTCACGGCTCACGAACTACAGTTCTTTTTTGGTTACAAATTTTTAATAACACATAAATAAGTGCGAGAAATGAAACGTAATATACGTTCCATTTCTCGTACAAATACAAATAATGTACAAATCGCAAACTGTTTTCAGCCTCTCATCTCCGAGTATCGGTAAAGTTTCTTTGCCTGAAGGAAAATGTCGTTTGTGGCCCATGCATTACACATGTTCTACGTCTCACTGTTAGGTTCGAGCCTCCTCCACAATGCGTGGGAAATTAATGTACTATATCACGCTTATTAAACTTTTAGAGTTTTATTTCCAGCTTGCCTTTTTTTTGCATAGTTTTTTTTTAATTGCAAACGGTGACAAACCAGCAAACAATACACCTGATGCTAAGTGATACTGCCGCCGCTCATGGTCCTTCGCAAGGCCACTGCCTACCGCGAAGAAAGTGAAGGGAGTTTGAATGCATGCAATGAGGTTCGGCATTATTAAATTTAAAAAAAAAAACTAAAATCCACCACACGCAAACACCCTCGACAAGTTGGGCTTTCGGCTCTCTCGCTCGCAGCCCCGAACGCAGCACAGTAACAAATTACTACTACTTGGATGTCGATTTTCTGCGCGTTTGTAGTAGTACCCCGGACGGACCGACTCGCAGCTGTAGACAGACAACTGTCAACAGTGTGGTCCTACCATTATTTGCATACTTAAACCCTTATTCATCTTTTACGACACCCATTGTGAAGAGAGTAGGCGGGGACTGTTTTCATACTTCGTCAGCATCATCATTGTCATTTCAGCTCATATATGTCCCACTGTTGGGCTCGAGCCTCCTTCACAATTGGAGGGTAATTGACCTTACTATACCATGCTGGTCAGACAGGTTGGTATAGAGTTTTATTTCGAGTTTTCCTTCTCTTGCATAGATGTTATATCCGTATTATATACCTTAGTCGTCTTTAACGACATCCACGGGCAAGATAAGGAGTGGTGAATTGTATTCTTACTCCGTCACCACACGGATAACATACGTCCGTCAGCATACGTCCTGTATATTAATTGTGTCAACTATTTAGATTCTTGTGACTTGAAATATTATCCGGCAAATACAGTCGCTGAGTTTTAGTTTGTCGTCTGCATCTAATGCAGCGTTTCGCTTTGATGTTTTATAAATATTAATAAACACATTTAAATGTTCTTAAAAGAGTTATAAAAAGATGTTGTAAAAATATAAATAGTGATTCGGTAATCCATTTTGGTATCGCGGCTCGGAAGTAGTGTTGTATTCGTGACATAGAATTTGGTTTATAATTAAATTTAGTATTTAATAAAAAAATGTACTATGTGGTGATAGAGGACATAATTCACGACCCTCTTTTATTGCCTGTGGGTGTTGTAAAAGACGTATTCATTAATTCATTCATTTCAGCCTATTGCCGTCCACTGCTGGACATAGGCCCCCCTCATGTTACGCTACAATGTGCGGTCCTGTGCCGCCTGCATCCAACGACACCCAGCAACTTTCACTAGGTCGTTCTACACTGCGTCGTCCGATACGTGGTCGCCACTCGTTTCTTCTCCAGCGGTTGTCGGTTCGTCGAGCGATGTGGCCTGCCCATTGCCACTTCAGCGTGCTAATTCTTCGTGCTATGTCGGTTACACCCGTTCTTCTGCGGATATTTCGGATTCTATCTCGCACAGAAATCCCGAGCATAGCCCGCTTCATAGCACGCTGAGCGACTTTGAGCTTTATTATGAGGCCTACTATACATTTAGGGACCACGTTTCCGTACCATAGTCATCACTGGTAACACACACTGGTCGTAGACCTGTGTTTTCAGACACTGAGGTATGTTGGACGAGAAGATCCTCTTAAGTTGCCCGAATGCTGCCCAACCGAGTTGGATTCGTCGGCTGACGTATAAGGGACGTATAGGGGATATAATATGCATATACCATATTGTCCATGCAAGAGAGAAAAAATATTAAAATAAAACCCCACTATATGAGGGAAATTATCCTAATATACCACGCTAGTCAGACGTGTTGGTATAGAGTTTTGTTTCGAGATTTATTTCTCTTGCATAGATATTACTAGCATATTATATCCCTTACGACACCCAAGGTTAAGAGAAGGGATGGTGAACTGTATTCTTACTCCGTCACCACACGGGAAGGTTTTAAATCTTAAATTACGTGTCACGTTGTTTGTCCGCGATGGACTCCTAAACTACTGAACCGATTTTAATTAAATTTGCACACCGTGTGCAGTTTGATCCCACTTGAAAGATAGGATATCTTACATCTTAATTTATAGTCGCAATATTATTTTATTGCACATTATTTGTCTATTATTTGACATTCACAATTATCTGGTAACTCCAAATGATTTTAACAGATGGCGATATCTGTTGACTGGATTGAGTAATTGATTAATAGATGGCGCTGCTATGTCAAACCTACAAACGTGTCATATACGATTTTAACTTGCTTTTTTACATAGATGCCATTTGTAAAAAAATATGACGACCTCCATGACGGATGTTCTCCTATAGTTCCATTTAAATAGTTTAATAAAATGCATTATAACAAAAACATTAGGCACAGCAACGCGTGGCCGGGTCTGCTAGTCTATATAAAAGAAAGTCGTGTTAGTTACACTATTTATAACTCAAGAACAGCTGTACCGATTTGGCTGAAAATTAATGGGGAGGTAGCTTAGAACCAGGAGACGGACATAAGATACTTTTTATCCCGTCTTTTTTTAATGGTGTTTACAAGATTTCGCCAATAACTCTTTTATCCCGTTCGATTGCTTTCCCGTGTGACGTGACAGAAAATGTCAAAGAGAATACAAGTCACTATGAAACGTTGTGTGACAAAAACGCATTTGATATGTAATAACAAAACGAAAATGACAGCTAAACATAATTTTGTTTATAGTATGGTTGAAAATTTTGATAATTATAATTTTGTCAGAAATCAATAATGAGTAATTTGTATTCTCTTTGAATCATCATTAACAATGCCGCGACCAAGACGATCGAATCTTTCCCGACAAAGCTGTAATGGTTCTTCCATTAGAAACAATATTTTCGGAAATTTAGAAAATATATTTACGAAAAAAAAAATATATGGCGGTACGAAGCTCCCAGGGTCAGCTAGTTAGTTATTAAAAAGACTTGTCACTCTATTTGCTGTGTATACATAGATACTAGCAGACAGCCTGTCTGCGGCCGTGGTAGATACACAAAAGATTGAATGTTAATGTTTAGACTTGAACAATTGGCTATAGGCAGCCTATAAATGGTTACTGAGCAGGTGGAACTCGATATGTACAACAGGTGAATCAGTTATTAAACGCTACGTGATAATATGCATATCACTTATATTTACCAGCTGCTTTTATTTGCATATCAGATTCTTAGTTAGTTGCAATTATTATAAATGGTAAAGACTATTATCAAGTTTGTTTATTTAGATGCCCTAATCTCAAGAACTACCAGTTCATTTCCAAAAAAAGCTAATGGTAGCAAGTTAGGTAAAATATAGTCAAAATATAGTATCTTTGGTTGATATAGGGTTTCATTTCGAGTGTTCCTTCTTGTGAATAGATGTTATTTGTATATTCATTACGTGGTAACACCACACTGTCGATAGTCTTCTGTCTACGGCCGCGGACTGGTTCGTCTGGAGTAGTACCATTCTATCGTAGAAAATCGACGACTGAGTAAGCGCACTTCGTTCGGTGAGCAAGAGAGCCAGAAGCTCAACTCTCTGAGGGTGTTTGCGTGTCATGGGGTTTTGGTGTTGCTTTTATTATCACCGAGCTTCATTTCACGCATTCAACATTATCTTCATTTTTTTCACGGTAGGCAGGGGCCTAGCTAAGATCCATGAGCGGCTGCATAACTTACCATCAAGTGTGCTGTTTGTTCTTTTACCACCGAATTAAAAAAATACCTTAGTCTTCTTTTACTACATCTACCGTTAAGGTATAAGGGTGGTAAATTGTATTCTTACTCCGTCACCACATGGCAAAAATTCCAAAAAATTATCAATTCCTAGGGGATCATTATAAAATATACATATATAGCTTTATAACATGTGTCTAGCTCTACAAAAGATTACACAATGTGTATGCCTACTAAAAAATAAAGAAAAAATTGTGACAACTTGACAATAATGCGGGCTATATATAATATTTCATATACTGTCCCTGATAAATTAAATGTCGTGCAGGTAGCCAGCTGCAAACTGCAGATGTTAAAATGTAATGGCAAATTGTAGTCGACTTCTTGTTTTGAAAGTATAAACATAATTACTGTTAAATATGGTGATTGCATTTTTGCGATGGTTATTATTAGGAATGGCCAGGTGTGAAATTTACTTGGTTTTTCTTACTAATAGACAAGTTAGCAACCTATCTTATCGGAATGTAATTGTTATTTATGAATTTCTATTTAGTTAATCTTTCTTAGTGGAGTTCGAGTTGCCGGCTTTTTCACTTGTCAAATAATCCGCCATGCTCATCACGTTACTACTGCTACTTTTATCTCAATTACTTGGAGTCGACTCAATAATTCTTCTTTTATAGTACACTAGCTCATGCCCGCGACTTCGTCCGCGTAGAACAGTTACTTTGGGCTAATGCTAAATTTAACGCGCGACTAGCTGAAAATATTTTTAAATAATACAATTCTGTCACACACGATCCTTGCGAAACCTAACCATTTATGTAGTGCACGTAGCGGGAGCTCTTAAAAGGAAAAAAACCCAATTGTGAAACATTTTTCATTGTTGCTCCACTCCTATTGATTTTAGCGTGATGATATATAAACTATATCCCTCCTCGATGAATGGGCTATCTAACACTGAACGAATTTTTCAAATCGGACTAGTAGTTCATGAGATTAGCGCGTTCAGACAAACAAACTCTTTCGCTTTATATATTAGTATTGATATAGATATTGCGAAAGTGTTGGCAAGAGTTTTATAACAGGCCGCCTGCCTGGCGTCAACCATCCTTAGGAATGTAATAAAAATAATCATTCTCTTTATTATGTAGATGAAATGAAGTGCTTCTAAATTTTACATGTCGTATTTTTTGTATTCGGTACTCGTTTAGCCGGGTACTCGTTTAATACCCAGTATCCGGCCGAATTTTAAAATTTAGCCGAATAGACCAGGTATTAGATATTAGCCGAATATGCGTTTCATCAAAATTAGCACGTTGAAATGGCAATGAGCAGGCCACATCGCTAGTCGAACTGACAACCGTTGCGGCAGAAAGGTTCTTGAGTGGCGACCATGAATCGGACAGCGCAGCTTAGGACGATCTCCCACTAGGTGGACTGACGACATTCTCAAAGTCGCAGGGAACCGTTGGATGCAAGTGGCGCAGGACCGTTCCGAGTGGCATTCTCGTGGGGAGGTCTACGTCCAGCAGTGGACGTCTGTAGGCTGATGGATGGATGGATGCGTTTCATCTCTAGGATCAACTACGTGAAAGAGATATCTTTTTTTTAGCTATAAACATATTGTAATCCATACCACACTAGTCTTCTAAGCTCATAAAAGAAATCCAATATATTGGTGAAATTGCATTTAAAATTACAACTGTTATACTTTTGGAGTTAATTCTCATACAATTTCGAGGTTGCTGGGATTTTTGTTCATTGTCAAAATTGGTTCAATGACTTCTTTATAATGTTATCTTATATAAACAATACTTTTGGGCCAATTCTCATGATATTTCAATCCTTTACAAACTTGCATAGCGGTATTCTTTAAATTATCTAAAGCATCTATCAATTTAATTTACTTATACAAGTTCGTGTAAAAACCCGTGTGGTGACGGAGTAAAGAATACAATTCACCCTCTCTTGCCTGTGGGTATCGTTAAGGACGACTAAGGGATGTAATATGCATATAACATCTATGCAAGAGAAGGCAAACTCGAAATAAAACCCTCTGCCAACACGTCTAACCAGCATGGTATACCAGGTCAATTTTCCTCTCATTATTAAAGAGGCTTGAGGCCAACAGTGGGACGTATAGCAGCTGTGATGATGATGATGATGTAAAATTTCTTACCACGGCTATGCAGTGAAATCATATAACAATAGATAAATACACATACTAGTGAATTTTAAGAGGCTAAAATGTTCACACGGGCAGGCTATGATGACAGAAACGGGGGACAGGAAGGTTAATATCGAACTAGGAATGCCGCGTGCGTGTGAGGTCTCGTGATATCCCTAGGACGTTGATCAGTGACCAAAAGAGTAATCCTCTAAGTGGTACTTCTGCTCCGCTTCATGAGGGGAGACAAGACACGCGGCGAGTTATGGTAGGCTCTACATCATTACGCCATCCCCGCGACGACAACCGACGTCCCGGGAAGGGGACGTCGATGGGAGAGAGTACTCCCTCGGGGTATTCCTTCGGGTCTGAAGTCAAGGAACTCTGCACCGGTCGGCCCAACGACGAAGGCGACATGCATAGAGTGGGTTAAGGGGCCGCGCGCCGTCCCTCTGTCACCCCGGACGGAGCAGGGCGGCGGGTGCACGGACCGTAGGTCAGCCCAAAAAAAAATCACTATGCCATCCCAGACGGCTAGACTGGACATGGCCGGACTATATACAACTTTCTAGAAAGAGTTAAGCTTAAAACTAACCTAAAATATAAGATGGCATAGATGGAATTGTGTGATATTAATCGGGCCACAATAAATACCATGATACCTTTGAAAAAAAACATCGTGCACGTACTCTATGACATTGCTTCTATGATATCGTAACGGTTTCCATGTGGTCACAGAGTACGAATACAGTTCACCACCCCTTATCTTGGCCATGGGTCGACTAAGACGAAAGACGACTAAGGCATTAAATATGCAGAAAACAACTATGCAAGAGAAGGAAAACTCGAAACAAAACCTGTTACAAAAACAAAACACGTCTGATCAGCGTGGTATAGTTGGTCAATTTCCCTCTTATTATGGAGGAGGCTCGAGCCCAACAGTGGGAATTATATCATCTTTTACGATACCTACGGACAAGAATGGGATTGGTGAATTGTATTCTTTCTCCGTCACCACACGGAATTGTATAGGTATGTGAATGTAAAATTATATTTTATTTTTAATTCTCACAGGAGGAATGGGCAAAGATCTCAGAGATAATGGCGTCTTTTGGCAGCAAGCTGGTGAGGGAATCGGTGTTCGTGTCTGAGTTGGAGCAGGAGTTTACGACAAGACTTGGACTGAGCTGTTCCGAATCTAGCTTGAGCCCCTCTGTGGCCTCTAATCTAGGCCTCTGGTTGGCCGGTCTAGGCATGCATGATTATGAGATCCTATTTTTGGAAAGCGGCTTCGATGATATCGACTTTATTGTAAGTAATTCATTTTCTATTTTGTTTTTGGTATATATTTCGTTCCAACAAAATTTTAAACACAAGTGTTTTATTGATTTCTTTTCAGTTTTACTTGCCAGTTAATTTTAGCTTGAGATCGCTAAGCTTGGCAGGTAGGTTGGAGATCACAGTCACATGTTATATATTTCCCAGGAGAGAGCTATTGCCCACTTTTTTGTTCACCAGAAAGAGACCAAGAATTTTACGACTCCTACGGGTTACTTAAGGTTACTTATCCCGTAAGGATAGCGACAATTGTATTCTCATCCCGTCGCTACATGGCAAGACAATAATAATAATAATCCAATATTATAAAAGTGGTCAAATGTGTATTTAGTAACTATAATAGACTAATCTATGCAAAAGAAGAAAACCTGGAAATCATCATCATCGTTCCAGCTCATATACGTCCCACTGTTGGGCTTGAGCCTCCTCTACAATAGGAAGGAAATTGACCTTACTATACCGTGCTGGTCAGATAGGTTGGTAGATTTTATTTTTAGTTTCCCTTCTCTTGCATCGATATTATCTGCGTATTATATCCCTTAGTCGTCTTTTACGACACCCACGGGTAAGGTAATCGGTAACCTCGAAATACAACACGCCCAACCAGCGTGGTATAGTAGTTCAATTTTCCTCCTATTATGAAGGAGACTCGAACCCAGCAGTGGGAAGTATATGAGCTTAGATGATGATGATGCTATGTTTCACATTTATAATTCACAAACATTTTTCAGAACGGTATTCTAGACGAAAATGATCTCCGAGAAATGGGCATTGAAGAAAACGATAGACAAAAAATATTAAATTCATCAAAACAATTACCTCTTAAAATAACTGAAATAAGCAACAACCATAACAATAACAATATTAGTAAAAACCAAAACGAATCTGTAGAAGAATGGCTACGTAATATTAACTTAGAACAATATAGTGATACGTTTAGAAAACATTTGTATGTAGATATGGATAGAGTAAGAAGAATTTGGGAGGTGGAATTGACGGCTGTGCTTGAAATCCAGAAGGCTGGACATAGAAAAAGAATTCTAGCATCAGTGTCCGGTGAACACAATGGACCTGCTAATCATATGGAGGATATAAATGCTGATCTCAATACTTTGGTAAGTACACTGATAGTTCAACCAATTTCTGTTGCAATTTTTATTAAAAACACCATAAATGGTTTTGATAACTGTGTTATTATTATGGATATTATCAGATATGGAAAAAGTAAGAGAGATGAATATTAAGTTAATCAAATTAGGAGAATATATTTTTAAAGGTTAGACAAAAACAGATCTCGCAATAAAATATCAAGAGTCCAGCTAAAATGAAAGAAATTTGCCACATAATGATCGTCATTATGTGGAAAAAAGTAAGAATAAAATTCATCACTCCGTCTCTTGCCAGTGGATATCTTTAAATACTACTAAGTAATATGATTTGCATATAAGATCGATATAAGAGAAGGAAAACTCAATAAAAAACCCTATGCCGTCTGACTGGTTTGATTTAGTAGATAAATTCCTCTCCTTCTGGAGGAGGCCTGAACTCTATAGTGGGACATATGGATTGTGATGGTGATAAAAATATATTTTATGAAGTTTCTATAAATTCATCAATTAACCTATCGACAAGCAGTTTTAAACATTGACTTCACCAAGTATGGCTATGTCAAAATCGCCAGGTTGACAGATGAGTTGATAATCGCAGTTGGTGTTACATATTTATCCGAAGAATGTTACTGCCCGTTTTCATGGTGTACCGTAATTATTCTTCACTGCTAATTCAGCAGATCCTCAGACCTATTCCTTGTCTCCGTTGCCTCACTCAGCGGGTTTTTAATTACCAATCTCTGTCGTTACAGATCTAGTTTAAGATTTTATAGCTTTTTAATTTAGCTTTAAAAATTATTCCAAATGTATGTATAGTAAATTTGCAATAATTTTCAGCGTTCATGCTCCTCCCACGGACTTAACTGAAACGAAATCAATTCTTTATAAACATATTTTAAATGTATCTAAACATAAAAAATCATTACGAGTAATTATTTTGAATTGTCTGTTTGTATATTTGATATAAGATAGATAATAATAAAAAATAATTATTCAATTTCATCTAAACTACTCGTAAATATTAATCGTGCGCAAATAATATGAATGGTATAAATGTTACCTCTCTAACAAATTGACTACCAACTCGTAATAGATTTGACTATTTTAAATGTCATTAACTTTGATTTGATTAATACTTTTTTGGTCATTGCTTTTCGTGATATTCAATTTTGTGTTCAATATAATAGAAGTATATATTTTTAAAGGAAATCGATTATAGATTCACTAATGAACTGAACTGTTGATATTCAACAAATAACAGATTTTGCTTTGACGTATCTGATTTATAGTTCAACAATCCCATTTACTCTACGCTCCAAAATTGTATGAGGTGTTACCTAAAGTGTCTTAATTAATATTAATAATTAATCATTAAGGTCGTCAAATCCGGACTTGAATCCTTTTTTAATCCAAGTCAAAAATGGAAGTACTAATAGGGTATTGCTCCATTTAACTATAAGCGTTGGTGTAACTTGAACTTTGATATTAATGCCATGCATACTAATATCATTTTTCCAAAGGCTATTGATCAATCGCTAGAGAAAGCGATTACACCATGGCTTATTATAACTATACTATAAACGTTACGTGAATTTTGGAGACTGTTTGTGATGGGAATGTTAATTTTGATGGATTAGATAAAAGTAGGCTAATGATTTTTTGATTGTTGAGAGGTGATAATGAAAGTAAAGCGGTTTAAAATTTGATTAGCGTTTAGTGTAGAAAGTGTGTCTGGCTAATTGTGAATTTAGATAGCGTTGTGCCCTGAGGCATTATATTGGCAGAAGATACAAAACCGTCCATTTAGATTGGTGAAAATACTTTTCGTTTTATTATTTAATTGGGATTTTAATTGAGATTTGATTGGAACTTTAGGACTGTCTCTGATATAACATATCAAATGGATTCAAAATTTACGTTAATCTATGTAAGTGAAATCCAGATTTTTAAGTGCTAACATTTACGCTTTCTTTGTGGTAACAGAGAGAAAAATTAACAGTAAGAATACAATTAAGATAGCAGAATCTATTTCTGTGCGGTGACGAAGAACACAGTTTCCCACTCACTGTCTTGCCCGTGGATGTCGTAAAAGACTATTAAGGGATATAGTAACCACATAACATTTGTGCAAGGGAAGAAAATCTCGAAATGAAACCCTATACCAACATGTCTGACCAGCATGGTATAGTAGGTCTATTCTTTCTAACGACGAGTATGAGCTGAGACGAGGGGATCTTGTCTATGGGTGTCGTAAAAAACGATTAAAGGGGTATAATGTGTAAATAACATCTATGCTAGAGAAGGAAAATTTAAAACAAAACCTTATAACAACCCGTCTGATCAAAGTACTTTAGTATGTAAATTTCCCTTAGCTGAGATAAGTGTAGACCTAAATGTAGGCCTCATAACCATGCTTAAAATTGCTCAGCGTGCTATGGAGCGGGCTATGCTCAAGATTTATCTGCGAGATATAATCCGAGATACGGCAATCCGCAAAAGAACGGATGTAACCTACATTAGCACGCTGAAGTGGCAATGGGTAGGTCACATCGCACGTCGGACCGACAACCGCTCGGGTCGAACGACGCGGTGTAGGACGACGTAGGTGGACCAATGACCTGGATTTCCTTCTCTTGCATAGATGTTATACACAAAAGATATCCCTTAGCCCTATTTTATGACACCTAAGAGCAAGAATCCCCTTTGCATTATTAGTGCATTGTATTCTTACTCCTTCTCCAGACCAGACGGAGAACAGCACCTAATAATTATGTATAATCTTCCATTTAGTATTTGATATTGATATCAATAAATTTGAAGTACGCATCCGGATGGATCAATCTGAGCATTGAAGTGAGCAAATTGGCTCAATAAAAATGCTTGTAAAGAGGATATCCTTGGCAGTTACGACAATAAAATTGTCACTTGATAGGGTGTTGCTAGGTACTAAGTACGGACGATATGCATGAAATTTTCGAAGCGTTTGAAGATGAAATGTATTCGGCATTTAGGTATTTGATATAGTTGGCCTTTGAAGACATTCTGATTAAATTTAAACGTATTTGTACATAAATTATAATAATTTATTTAGAAATTATGTTTGTATAGAAAAACTTGTCCTAACAACAATGGCATGCAAGAATTCTGGACAAAAATAAAACCGACTTCAAACATTTTCTCATTGATGCTATTATCACTGAACGAAATTGAAATGGAACCACACGGGAAGCACCAGCTTACATACAAGATAAGAAAATATAAGAATAATTCCAAATTATACTTTTTATTGATAAAATAATGTTATCAATAGCTGATAATAGATCTCTTAAACCATACTATTATAGAATTTTCTCATCGTTTGAGTGTCATAAGTTTGCTACTATAATGAAAATAGAATAGAGTGTTAAGAGCATCTGATTTTTATCGATTTTTTCAAGACCTCATTCTAAGTTTATTTCAAGAAATCATCACCAATATTTCAAGTTTAGAGTTGTGTATGGCTCAACCTCCTCCACCACGAGTGTGACATTGACCTTATTATAACACGCTGGCCAAACAGTAAGGGTTTTATTTCAAGTTGCATACATGTCGTATAAATATTATAATCCCTTGGAAGTCTTTTACGACTCTCACGGTCAAGAAAGGGGGTGATGAATTTTATTCTTACTCCGTCATCACACGGGGACATATGTGGACTACCTTAAGATTCCGTCTCTTTGAGAATAAAGCGTAAAACTGTAAATAAAAAATATTATATCAACGTGACCTTTACGTTTAAAATGGAAATAAAACAGGTGTAAAATCGTTTGTAAATTATACGTTACTTTAATTTTCGCATATCCTTATTTGTGACTAGGGTTGCCAATTGTCTGTAAACTTTATATATATATGTGGAAGGACCACACTGTCGATAGTCGTCTGCCTACAGCCACACCCGATCCGTCCGTGGTAGTGCCGCATTGTCGCAGAAAATCGATGATTGAATAGTACCAATTTGTTACTGCACCTGGTTCGCTGAACGAGAGAGCTTATGGCTCAACTTTTTGAGGATGCTTGCATGTGGTAGATTTTGGTTATGTCTTTAGTATCATTGAACCTCATTACACGCATTTATACCCCCTTTTTTTAATTTTTTTTGGGGTTGGGTTACGGTTGGCGCACTCCTCGCACCACTCCGTCTGAGGCGAGAGGGGCGTAAGCACGCACACCCGTAATCCACCGGTTGCACGTCGCCTTCGTCGTTGGACCGACCACGGGAACAGGGTAACTTGACGTCAGTAGTCGGCCTGACAGAATACCCCCTTGAGGGGTATCCCATCGACCGAGATTTGGGGAGAACGTCGGTCTTTTCTCACGCGGTTGGCCTCTCGGCGGGTGACGGACTAATTCCCCGATCCAGTCACCTACGGCCTCGGCTAGGGCGGCATCAGGCGCAGGTAATCGCGCCTGTGCCGCCCCAGTCGCCGGCGGCGACTCGCGTCGTTGAGGAGACGTTCCTCGCGCACGCGCTCCGCCGCCTTCCGCGAGACTATTGCCTCGCAGAAGGCTGCGACCGCGTCCCAGTTCCTGAAGCTGTCGAGCATCGCCCTGGCGATGCATTTATAACACCTGCACTTTCTTCACGATAGGCCTGATAAAGGTCCAAGAGCGGTAGCATCACTTACCATCCGGTATGCCGTTTGCTCATTTGCCACCAACATCTATAAAAAATATACATATGTTATCATCTTAGCTGATATATGTCCTACTACTAGGCTTTAACATTATGGAGAGCCACAATGGAAGGAAAATTGTGTTAATATACCACGTTGGTCAAACGTGGCGGTATGGTTTAATTTAGAGTTCTCTCTTAGTCGTATTTTATGGACAAGAAAAGGAGAATTGTATTTGTGGAGTAAGATGAATTGCATTATCACTACAGGTAAATTATACGTGTAAAAACAATAGAAAATGCTACGTACCTATGTCAATATGTATACGTTGGCAACCCTAATTGTGTTGGTTTGAAATTACAATCTTAACATTTTCTGGTTTTATCACCTGCTGTTTTGCTTTTTAATTTTTTCTTTAAACTTATTTTTATATTATTTTCGCTTATGCCACATGGTAATGACTACCCCGGGTTGACCACGGGCGCCAAGGACTCTGCACCAGGTCGTCTCAATAGCGAAGGGAAAATGGTGGGTTATGTGGTCGCACATCCCCCTTTTGTCACCCTGGTATATAAATTTAAAAAATTGTTCTTCATATCTTTAATTTATTTATTCAATAAAACGTTACCGCATCAAAATAATTTGTATCTTCAATTTTTAATTTTTAGTATACCTCGTATCGCCATCTATGTATTGTATAAGGAACTACATGCCATCCACAAGAAAATTTATTGCCCTAAATATAGTTTTTGTTTTAATATTTTAATAACGTTATGATTATTAAAAGAGCACAATCCCCAGGCAAGCGAAAAAATCGAAAATAGGTGGTCGTTTCTGATTATTTTTTATACTCTGTTTGTAATCAAAATAGTACGATTTTGCTCATGTTCACACGGTTATTTGCACGATACCTATGTCCTAAAACCAGTTTAAGTATGTTTTGTAAAGTCTGTCTCATCTATCTATTTGTTTATGCCGGGTAATCTTCAAAAGGGCTGTGCCGATTTTGATAATATTTGTCTATATAAAGAGTAACTTAAGCTATTTTTCCTCTCAGAAAAATCCTATAAAATGTTGTCCAGTCTGGAAATCGAACCCGAGACCTCATGGCTTGCAATCACGTACCGTAAAGCGACTGACACCGAAGCGAATCGAGGGCGGGTGGCTAGTTATTAATAATCGCTTATGAATAGAAAGTATTAATTACTTTTGACTTCTCTATGGCAGTTAAATGCATGATTGTAAAGTCCGCGACATGAAGATATCTCTTTTCATCATTTCCAGATCATATAAGCCCCATTGTTGGGCTCGAGTGACCTCCACAATAGGAGGGAAATTGACCTCGCTATACCATTCTGGTCAAACAGGTTGGTATAGGGTTTTATTTAAAGTTTTTCTTCTCTTGCATAGATATTATATGCAGACTATATACATTAATCGTCTTTTACGACATCCACGGACAGGATAGGGAGTGGTGAATAGTATTCTTACTCTGTCACCACACGGAACTATCTCTCTTAGTATAAAGTAGATTCTGTTTAAAAGAAAATAAAAATGGGACCCGTCGCTCAGGATGCCTCGCAGATGTGAAACATCAAAATTATTTTATTCATGTGTACATATATGCATAAAAGGACAGATTACGACAGAACTAATATGGCATAAAATATTAATAAAATATTACGATATTTTTGCCAGAAAATGATGATTTTTATTTAATAAACATTTATTTTCATTAGTTTCACTATAGGGATGTGTTTAGGTTAATAATTTATTTCGAGATTACTAGATGGTGATATCTGATGTTTACGCGAGCACTACACATTGTAAATAAAACTACTTTTACGGATTATATCGCGTTGTATTTGATTTATGATTGCCCGACGTTTCGAACACTTTGCAGCATTCATGGTCACGGGCGGACTAAGGTGTCTCACGTCCAACAAGTCATCGTTATTACAGACATTTATAATTATCTACCCGATACAGAAAATTAGTTCTAAATTTATTAAATTTTGACCCACATTTTAGTACAAATTTATTGCCAGTGTAAGAAGAGAATGATTCTAAATGAAAAAATTGTTTATGTTGTTTATAGTTAGTAATTATTAATTATTAAATTTGTAGCAATTATTGTTACAATTTGTTGATTTAAAACTAACAAAACTAATATACTACCACCGGATCGGAACGCGGCCACACTGAGAAAGATCCGGCAAGAAAACTCAGGGGACATGATGCTAAATTAATATTGATTTTTATTTTTAGATGCGGCTTACTTTGTCTTACTAAAAGGTTTTTGATTTATAAAATTATCTTTAACTATTATTGTGGGTCAAATCATGAATGCTGCAATGTGTTCGAAACGTCGGGCAATCATAAATCAAATACAACGCGATATAATCCGTAAAAATAGTTTTATTTACAATCACTAGATGGTGTTGTACAAAATTCTAAAACAGGTTATGGTTTCGTTACACAAATGTACATATCCAAGCATGGCGTTAACACCACGCCTACGATCGGATTCACCCTCGCCTATAGATGTTTCACATCAAAAAACATCTATAGACAGATTATATAATCTGTATCATAATCACGTATTCAAATTATCTTCCAATTTTAATGAGACCCTATCAAGATGACATATTTAAAACTCATCTCGTCTTCATCAAGTTGTTACCCCTATATGTTGACGAGATTAAAACATCTAATCCGTATTAAATTGCTCATCTACAGGTAATTATGTTCACGCACGTGTGGTGAGGGGGAATGAGGTAACCTGGCAACACCCCCGCAGGTGTCACTAGACCTTGTCAAAAAGTATAGATAGGAATGTGATCATTTTGACATTTGTACCCTACTATTGAAAGGAGAAATTATTACTAAGAGAACAAGCTGTTTATAATGATTTTTTTTTCTCAGTTTATATATTTACTAGTGATCACTGAGTGGTCGAAATTCGGCCATAATTCATTTAAATAAATTTTTCTGCTACACAATTTTCTTTTAATTTTATTTATGTATAATTGTAAATTGAGCAAGCTGTATTTCACTAATAACTAATATATAAAGTACTAAGTATAAATGCCTATTAGATATTGTCATCATCATTATGATTATTTGACATTCGGTTTGACCAGAGATTTTAACCGTAAACCAAAGTGTATAAGCGCGCGCATGAGTGCGTGTGTGTGTAGCGACGGCGTTATAGTGCGCGTAATGCCTTTTTTAATGAATTTAATGTATTTCTAATCCATTATTATGTGAAATTTCAGTTTTATGCACTTCTCCTCATTATATACTTCAACCGTGCCAAATTTTATACATGTCCATCCACGTAATTTTTGTAAAAAGGGGTACAAAGTTTTCGCTTCACGTATTTATATATAGATCAGCTGTTTATCAGACTATAAACGTCCTCTGTTGGTTATAGGCTTCCCTACAAATATGTCACAATAGTCATGCTTCCCAGACGGTTATGGCGAATGTCTTGCTGTTCTCTATCTCTGGTGCTGTCTTAGTCATTTTATATGACTGTCAAAGCGAAGGCGATCAGATGACTTTTTGAATCTTTATCATTTCTATTCTTCTTCTTTATCTATCAAAGATATTTTTTTTTTATGTTTAGTAATTTGTCGTATAATGCGGCATCCATATTAATGTTTGTTATACCATTTTGAAAATTGTTTTGCACTCTAAACACGAACGTAAGTATAACAAATGTAAATATAACAAAATGATTTTTTTAATTAAAGAATACAGTTTAATATTAATATTTTCAAAACGTCATTCACAGATTAAAAATAATATTCAGAGAAAAGAAATTTTGCTATCTGTTGACCTATCCTAAATAACGTTATGATTCTCAAAAAAACTTACAATAGTATTTCTAATCGTAGTATCTGCGTGTAGTAAGAGAGAAGGAATGCACCACCTTATCTTATCCGTGGGTCTTAAAACAGACGATTATGTGATATAATATGCTTATAACTTGTATGTTAGAGACGGACATTCGAAATAAAATTTTACGCGAATACTTCTGCTCAGCGTGGTATAGGAGGTCAATTTCTTTCCCATTTTAAAGGAGGATCTAGCCCAGCAGTGGAACATATATGAGCTTACACAATGATCTATTGAGCAAATACTTATTTATAAATAAAAGATACAACATAAATATACTATAATTATTTTGGTCATCAAATATAATTATTTTGTGCAATACAAAATATAATCAACGCATAAATCCAACATGCGTAGGTACATATTTGCTGCTTTTTTTTTAATTTCACACGTCGCCAACTCTGTATAGGTAATTAGTGCTCAATTCATCGTTTATTCAGCCGCCGCATTCATACCGAGTGCCTCACTCCATTCTGTGCGAGGGAAAATGTACAAGTAGAATTCTCGTATATAACATAACTACGATTTGTCGAAGGGTTTTTAAGTATTTTTTTTAAGTAAAACTTCTTGACTAATGGGTAGCTTGAATGTTTTTGTACGCTTAACGTGTGATGTTCAACAGAGAAAAAGTTAGCAGCCTCGTTCGTGAGATGCTCGTGCCTTTTTATTTAAAAATGTTTCATTTTATGAATTTTTGCATTGAGTTGGATATTTCTATCGGTACACATACCTACGTAATTATCATAGATCCCTTATTATAGCAAAAGTAATAAATATAGATTGTTACAAATTCTTAATGAATTTAATTAATATTATATCTAAAAAACTTGCTGTGTGGTGACGGAGTAAAAATACAATTCACCACTCCCTATCTTGCCCGTGGATGTCGTGAAAGACGACTAAGGGATATAATACGCATGCAAAATCATGCAGGAAAACTTGAAACAAAACCCTATATCAACCAGTTTGACCAGCATGATATAGTAAGGTCAATTGCCCTCCTATTGTGGAGCAGGCTCGAGCCCAACAGTGGGACGTATGTGAGCTGAAATGAATGAATGAATGAATATTAAAAGCCTTCTAGCGATTTTATTTTCATACGGTATTCCATTTCATTATGTGTTCATACTACTTCTCAAGCTTTCAATTACTGGCGCTACTTTTAGACTTCGTCTAATATATTCACTCCCTGGTTTGTCCATTCTCGTAACATCACGCAGACATCTGATTCATATCTTTCTTACATGTACAGTGGATTTCATTAATAACGCCCTCGCTTGTAACGACTTTTCGGTTATAATGACGTCGAACTTGCGTCCCTAGAATTTAAATCATACTTTCGTAGGTAATTAATTCGGTAATAGCGACTCCGGATATAACGCCTACTTCGGGTATACCGCCTATTTTTTTTTAACTATTTGGAGCAGATGCATAGAAATTCCTTGCGGATGTTGCGACTGAATCAGCAAAGGCACAAAGTCTCATTCTTAAGCTTTAACTATCAAGCTTTCTTATCCTTTGTTTATATTCGCAGATGGTCAAATGCTTTGTTTGTGTGTAGGGTTATCCTTTGTTTACATTCGCAGATGGTCAAATGCTTTATTTGTGTGTAGCGTTAGTTAGCATGTGCGCGAAGTTAAAATTATGAATCAGTTACGTAGCTATTTACAGTGAGTGAACAGTGTTTCTTAAACTTGTGAAAATGGCTCCTAGACATACATTTACTATCGGGCCGATCACTGACGATAAGTCACCCTGCTCGGTGGTCGGTCCAACGACGAAAGCGAGGTGTCACGGGTGGGTTACAGGTGTGCGTGCTTACGCCCCTCTGTCGCCCCGGACGGAGCGGAGCGAGGAGTGCGGCGACCGTAACCCACACCCAAAAAAAAAGACGTACATTTACTGTTAAAGAAAAACTGATTTCGGATATAGAGACTGCCGGATGTAGCGGCGAGATTAAAGTGGCCCCTCCGCTGTCGTTATAACCGAAATACACTGTATATCTTTCTACATCGATATATACAAAATTAATATTACATATACACTTTTACACATAGGCCTTCCTGAGTATAGATAACGACATACGACCTCTCCAAATTTAGCTCTATAAGTTTCCCAGGAGAGAACTGCTGTCTGCTCTCCTGATCATCCGTTATTTTTTAACCTGTGATACAGGTGAAAAATAAAACTAAATTTAAAATCGAAAACTTGTGGTAGTGAAAATGTTCATTCGAGTTACTCATATCCATTCCTTTTATTCTATTTTCCAAATAGCACTATCGTACCATCAAATTAGATGATTCAATTTTTTACTTGCATGCCTTTCATTTAGTGCGTTAATTAAAATTTTACGGTTATATGAAGTTTTTTAATTCGCTGTCGTACATTTTGCACCTGTGAAGTGTGAATACTGTTTAGAGTGTCACTTTGTTTTTCAACGTGGCTTTTTGTTTTTTTTTTGTCTCTGCTCTGTTCGCTTTTTTATGTAATTAGGACCCTTTCGCTGCTTTTTGTTCGTATGGAAGGTGTTCAAGTGTATCATTGTCCTTTTTTAAGGACCAAATTGTAGTTTTGTTTTATCTGTATCATTATATATATTCAGGTTATCTGAGTATGTATTATTATACTGTGTTGAAGTGGTTACGAACACTACCAACCCTTATGTTGCTCGTAGATATTGTAAAAGACGATTAAGGGCTATATGGCCTAGGCTTGGAGTTGCCTCCATATCGTCTGGTCAACAATGGCACTCCCAAGAGGTGTTGACGTTAGGCAGGCGGCCGGTCATTAAACCATTGCTAATAAATTTTGCAATATGTACGATGAAAGAGGAATATTTACTGCCCAAGAAATTGGGATAGGAGCAGGTGATGGTGATGACTCTTACTAACACGATTGATCAACATGGTACCTACAGTTTGTCAATTTTCTTACCATTGTGGGAGGATGCTCTAGCTCGGGACATAGTTATCCAATAATTTCATTGCACGTTGTTAGACAGTCAAATTCTTTGCTTTTTATATGAATGCTCAATAAATATTTTTCTTTTGTTTAGAAAAACAATATCCAGCAATTAAAAGAAGAAATAAAAGAAAAGTTACCACCATCAGAGAATTTAAAGCCTGTTCCTCCTCCAGTAGTCCCTACATTAGCTCCACCCGGAGGGGAGACTTTGAAACGTAGTAAAAAGAACAGACCTGCTCCTCAACCGCCAAGACCTTCTGACTTAGAAATCAGAGCCCCTTCAGAATTATTAGTGGGAGTCCCAGGGGCTTTGAAGACGCAGTGGAAGCATCAACCATTTGTTCTAGTGACCGGAGCTGTGACATACGTAGCTAATGTAAGTCTATTTAATTACTAACAAAATACTACTTAATTGTAAGACTTAGAAAATAACATACCATTGTTTCTAACCAGTGTAAAAGTGAATTAAAAGATATGTTAATAGACCGATAAGGTAGTGACTTCAGCCACCTGCAATTTGGCAAATACATTGCGTACTTTGCCATGTAAAAATGACCTTAAATATTGTCAAGTCTGTTAATGTATATAGGTGTTATAAAAGACAACTAAGGGCTCTACACTTACCAGAATCACATATATCTAATATGCTCCTAATATTGCACTCCTAAGGAGGTTTGATGTTATGTAGGCAACGATTGTACAAGTAAGCCAAAAACGTATTTAATTAAATTTAAACTAATAACCTATTAAAGGCAGGACAACACATATAAAATCTATAAATAAATGAATAGACAACACGAAACCGTTTAAAAATCTCTCTCCTTGAGGATCCCGCCACTATAGTTCTGATAATGTCTGAAAGATAATGTTTTTCTTTTGTTTATTTATCAGTATTTAGGTTCCACGGTGGTCAAAGAGCTCCGGGGTACTGAATCCACTAAGAAGTCTATACAGAAGTTAAAGAAATCTACCAAAGAGCCACGGGACTCTCCTGATATCATCCTTTCCATCAGTTATCGAGGTGTCAAGTTCCTAAATACTATTACGAGGGTAAGTGTCGAAATTAAGTTTAAAAAATTACATGTATGGTGAAATTAATTGAAAATCTATTTGTTTGTTTTTGAATATTTGTTTTGCCAGAAATACGTGAAGTAGTTGACTAAATTGATGCATTCACATTTCAGATATATCATTTTTCAACTTGCTTTTATTTTTGTCTGATAACATGAAACAAGCTGAAACTTCATACAGCTACTAAAATTTTCTTCAGTTTTGTAATGCTACTAAAAGCTTTCTATCGTTTCGAACGGAATCTTTACCAATGTTTTATACTGCTAAAATTTCCTAAATTTTCGGAGTACTACTGAATAAGTTTTAACGTCTCGTACTGCTACTAAAATTTCCTAATGTTTCGGACTTCTAAAAATGCTCTAATATCTCGTACTGCGCTACTGAAGTTTTCTGACGTCTGGTATACCTACTGAAAATTTCTAACGTCTCGTATTGCTATTTAAATTTTCTAACGTCTTGTACTGCTGCTGAAATTTTCTAATATATCGTAATGCTACTAAAATTTCCTAACGTTTCGCACTACTTCTGAAAATTTTCTAACGTTCGTATTGTTACTGTTTGTTTAAATATAATCGGATCAAGTCTTGAATCGGCGTCAGTTGTATGCTTAAGCTTAATTTAAAAAAAAGGCTATCAACCTTCTTTGTCATCGAAAGTTACGATATCACTCGATCGATTGGCTTCTAATAATTTTCCGTAACAAGCATTATTATAATAAAAGTAATATACGTTACATTTATTTCATACATATTTTCAAAATTATTTACATTTATATCCCTTATTTTTATTCGGACCGTAATCAAATATTTCTTTTATTATTAAAATATAAAAAAGGTCCAATAGTTTCGCTTGTTATTTTTCCACCTACACTGTTTCAAGTTTGATATCTTTATTCTGAGCAAACTTTAGACTGTTTAGTCTTTGAAGATCAGCCAAGTGTAAGAAGGCAAACATCCCAGTCGAGACAAAGGCCAGCAAGGGCTGAATCTGCCCTGATTTTTAATTACGGCTCATTCTTCACACTTGATCGGATCGATGACCAATATCGTCTTTGTGTTTCTTCTAAAAAAAAAAGGATTGTTTTTGTACCCCATCCCTTTTTGTACAATGAATTTTATATTAGAACTTTTCACGGTTAGTTAAGTGAGATAATTAGTGTTTTCTTTCACAATGTTATGCTTACGAAGCACGGTTGAAATATAATTTGGTTTGTAGAAAAATATTGTTCTGAATATTCCTGCAAAATTTTCAAAGTGAAATTTTGTTTTTTGAAATTATGTTAAAGTTACAAAATTAATTTGATTATTAGAAAAAAGAGTTTAATTTTTACAAAGTAGCAATCTGAAATTTGTTCATGCCATTATTAGGTATGTTAAATGTCAACATAATAAATGTTGACATTTTTCTATCATTCATCATTTCAGCTCATATACGCCCCACTGTTAGGCTCAAGCGTCCAATAGGAAGGAAATTGACCTACCATTCTGGTCGGTCAGAGAGGTTGGTATAGGGTTTTATTTCGAGTTTACCTTGTCTTGCATTGATATTATATGCGTGTTGTATCTAACATGTGGTTACGAAATAAGAATCCAATTCACAAAATTGTCAAGGCAACTTTATTTGTCGAAAGTTCATAATTCGATTCCTAGACCTAACAGTTCTTTATGTGATTGCCATGACTGATCAATATTTGTGTCCTTTAATTACTTCTTTGTAATAAAAGACAAACAACTTGATTAAATCAGTGCGTTTTTTTTTTCTTATCGTGCGGTATATCAACTTTCGAAGTTATTCACCTTGTATCAAGACAGATAACTTTTGCCGCTTTAACTTTGTTTAGCAATTCTCGCAATCTCGCCCCATATACTTCCCACTGCTGTGAGCCTCCTCAACAATAGAAGTGAGTCCACCCGTGACCACGAACGTTGTAAAGTGTTCGAAACGTCGGGCAATCTAAAATGAAATAAAAACGCGATAAAATCCATAGTTTTATTTACAATACTTAATTATTGACTTATTGTATTATGTACTTTTTGTATATGTCTTACTTAATAATCGACTTATTGTATTATGGTGTTTAGGGTTTTATTTTGAGTTTTCCTTCTCTTGTTATAAGGATATTATATCCCTTAGTCCTCCTTTACGATACCCATAAAGACATATTAGACATTTTAAATTTTAAATGCTATTTTTCTTTCATTTTCAACAGGAGTTAATTTGTGAGCACGAAATTCGTAATATCCATTGCGCGTGTCAGGACGCTGATGATCTGACGCATTTCGCTTACATCACGAAGGATCACGCAAGCAGGAGCCACTATTGTCATGTCTTTAGAGTTGCTACTATGGTGAGAATTATTATTTTTTTTCTTATCTTCATTTTCATAACACGTATGTCCTATTAGAGGGACATGAATATATTCGGGGAAGCCTGGAAGCGGCACCAGTGATAGAGAAGATTAGGAGCGCGAGATTGTCTTGATATAAACACGAGGAGGGATGAAAGGCATGTGACAATTAGGGATGCAAACGATACATCGATGTATCGGTATTATTTTATACGATGCTTTAACATCCATGTTTTGCCTACATGATCTAAAATGCAGCTCATTACATCACACAAATTTTGGTGCTTCATGTAAAAAACATGCTTGCATGAGATTGATATAAGTTATTACTGTTAGAATTTAACTAAAAAAAAGCTCATCGCAATCAGTGCAAGTAAAAAAAGAAACATCGATGTCTCGATACATCTATGTTTGTTTTGAAACATCGATGTACCGATACATCGATGTACCGATACATCGATGTTTTTGGTTTCGATATTTGCATCCCTAGTGATGAGACGAGTAGTCCTAGAAGGCAGGTTATCGATATGATTGTGGATGGACGTAAGAAGCGTGGGAGACCCAAAAAGAGATGGATATGCGTATGAAAAGAGTGAGTGCAGATATCACGGCTAATAGGAGGTTATGGAAGGTACATGTTGCGCCGACCCTACTTAGCGTGAGATGAGGGCAGGCAAATGATGTATGTCATATTAGAGGGGATCCATCTAAGCTAGAATGTTTTTGAGAGATATTTTTAAATTTTTTCAATATTTTTTATTTTGTTAAATTGTAACTTCTGTAAGCTAAGAGTCACAATAATCTCCATAGATGACAACGGGGTTTGACCCTCAAGTAGTTACGGGAAATACTTCTGTCTTGGGACCCTCAACAAATTTAATTAGAATAGTGGAGGAATTGGAAAACAATGATTGATACCCTCCTATGCAGAGACAGAAGCAAATTGCCTAATCAGGCAATAAGTAAAGGGGTGTATAGCTACTATAAGCGCAGTACGACACCACGGATACGGAGAGCTTAACGAGGCTTATATGCGAGCCTTAAGATTGGTTACATTTTGTTAATACATATACGAAACATAATTTTGTATTTGGGTGTTATATTTAATACATATAATGCTTTCCGTGTGGTGACGGAGTAAGAATACAATTCACCATTCCCTATCTTGACAGTGAATGTCGTAGAAGACGACTGAGGGATATAATATGCACATAACATCTGTGCAAGAGAAGGAAAATTCAAAATGAAACCCTATAGCAGCATGTCTGATTAGCATGGTATAGAAGGTCAAATTTGCCACATTGTGGGGAGGCCCGAGAGCCCAACAGTGGGACGTATGTGGGCTGCGATGATGATGATGATGAAATATACCTAATGCATGATAAATGGATGGTTATTTAATTATAATATCATCATCATCATTTCAGTTCACATAATCATCCCACTGTTGGGCTCGACCCTCCTACACAATGGGAGATAAATTGATCTAATATGCCGCTCTGGTTAGATGTGTTAGCATAGCGTTCTATGTCGAGTATTCCTTCTTCTTCCATAGCTGTTCCATGATGCTCGCCCAGCCATCTTTTACGATATCCACGGTCTTTTGTTAAAATTTTATGCTCTTCTTGTTAAATTAAAGAATTTCACCAAACGTTTCTAATTTCCAGGATCAAGCGACGGAAGTAATTTTAACGCTAGGTGAAGCATTCGAAGTGGCATACCAAATGGCATTACGGGAACAGTCGAATAGGAGGGTCAGCCAACCTGCGGCTAAAACTCCAACACACGATCCGATGATCAATACCAATAAAGAGAAACCGAATGTTAATCACGGAAGATCACATTCCATAACAGAAATCAAGTTGAATGGACATCAACTGAAGATAGCGCCGCTACCAGCTTCTTTATCTAATGAAGACTTTCAAGCTGGTTGTAGGAGTTCAGACGGTTCTAGAAGTCCTCGTACTCCACTTCTGAAAGCGCCTATAGCATCTACAGAAGAATTGTGAAAGCAAAGGTATTGTTAACTATATGGTTATATATCATTCGTAGTTTTACGGTCAATGATTTTATAGGCAAGTTCGACCAGAAATACATACAATATTGTTATACTCAGTAATTTTTAATAGTATGTTCTCATTGTCATAATTCCTGTTTTTTTTTAAAGTCATGACATAATTTAAAATTATTTAAATTATAATTAGGTTGGCAATAAATGATGTGACCATATTTTTAAAGTCAAAACGGGACGCTTGAATATTTGTCCCACTATTTTTTTTATCAGTACGTGACATTTGCCGAAATAAGTAAAAATATTAAATTAAAAGTCTTGCGGGAATATGTAAAACTATGGATTTACAACCTAAAAAGCAAGTCATCATCATCATCACAGCTTATATACGTCCCACTGCTGGGCTCGAGCCTCCTCCACAATAGGAGGGAAATTGACCTAGTATACCACGCTTGTCAGACGTGTTAGCATAGGGTTTTATTTCGAGCTTTTCTTCTGTATTCTTACTATGTCACCATAAGGAGAAAAACAAGTACATGTTTACTAAATACAAAACGGGATTGTCCCGTTCGAAACGAGATGTATGGTCACGTTAACTATAATCTAAATTATTTATATTATAGCGCAAGAGATAATTTTTATATAAAAATGTATTTCTGGTCAATCTTTATGAATTTTCATGTATTTTGATAATAAAAATTATGGCAATATTCACGGAGTTGTCTTCCTGAAAACATCTAAATATGTCTGCATATGTCAGAATCGATTCAGATATTATTGTAAAACCAAAAACTAGATATTTATATGTTAGTTATTGTAAAATGTTGCTACTAACGTAAATGTTAAAAGTTACGATCAAAACGAGTATGAAAATTTGCGATATTTTCATGATAATACTCGAATTTTAAACGATATTTTAAATAGGTTTGCATGTAAGAGTTATAATTATTCGATGCACATTTTAATGGGCTAATATCTTTAAGATTTATAATGCATAAATACATTTTAAATACAACATTTTAATTAAATGATTCTGAAACTTTTCCATATTTTCCCCATCTTGAAAGTGAATACATTGTGCACGCATTATCGTGCAATTATATATGTAACTTTTATGTAGATATAATGGCATTAAATGCATTTTTAGTTATGCTATTAATTCGAGCATGCTATTCACCATTACGTTTGATTTGACAGATATAATATATGAACGACACTTCATTGGAGATATATGCTTTATTTATAACCTACAATTTTGTTCGTTGCATTTTCTACAAGATACTTCACGTCGTTTATTTCTTGTTCTTTTTCTATCTGTCAATTATTTCAGCTTCCTCGCCATTATTAGCATGTAATAGTAACTATTACGGCTATTTCTGTATGGTTCGCGGTTAGAAAAGAATTTACAACGCTCTATTTTACCCCTGGGTATCTTAAAAGACGATTAAAGGATGGTTACAGATAATATCTAAAGAAGGAAAACTGAAATAAAACCCTATGCTAACACATTTGACCTGTATAGCGTTGTAGGTCTATTTTCCTCTTATTTCCAAGAGGCTTGAGCCCAGTAGTGGGACGTATAAAAGCTGAGATGATAATGATAATCGACTCATCTCATTTCGGCTCATGTATGTTCTACTGCTGGGCTCGAGTCTCCTCCAGATTGGGGTGTAATTTGGCCTGTTATCTGCGTATTCTAATCCCTTAATCGTGTTTTAAGATACCCAGGGGTAAGATATATGGGTTTCTTATGGATGGTGATTGTATTATTCCGTCATCTCATGCAAAAATGCATTCAATATATTTTAATACCATAAACATTTGTTACCTTTGATAAATATACGGATAATATTGAATCGTAATCCATAGATTAGATATAGTTATTGTTGTGCCCAAAAATAATGTGCAACGAAATTAAGGCAAACGTATAAATTACCAGAAATATATAATAATTCTTATAATATTAATAAGATGATAATAATATTGTATTTTCTATTTCGACACTGCTTTTTACCAATACCTAATTTATATAGACATTTTTTTGTAAAATAGATAATTAAAAATTTTACTATTGAATAGTAAAATTTTAGGGCTGTTATATTTATATATTAGGTTCTATTAATTGTATATTTTTGTTTCTGTTAATAATACAAAAAAAAAAATATATAATGATAATAAATGAAAAATTTCTTGTTTAAAATTTTTGAAAAATTTTTGTCTGAATAATCGCTAGCTTTGTATTATTTTATGCATTTTCAAAAATTCTCGTTGGATGTTTGGGTAGGCCTAATTATATAATCTCGACTAGTAGGTATGCTTATATATATAGTTACAGCGTTACCATTTTCCGGTGTCGTATGTATTTGTAAATAGTTATAGAGGTAAGAATTTTCATATTATTATGAAATAAAGGTTGTTAAAATGTTAACACAATCTTATGATTATAAATGAAGCAATTTCGCCTAAAATAACATATAGTACATAAAACATATCAAACTGATGTTACGTGTTATTATTAAAGCCAGTTTAAGAAGAACGCTTCGTTGAAAAATTAATGTTGAATGATTGGATGAAATGTATCGTTCTAATTAAACTGGTCGACAGTTTGTAATTTAAAAATTGAGCTTCCGATGTTAATTTTGCTAGTAGTTTTAACGAGTTGATAATACATACAATAAAAAAATTGTCTTAAAATGACGAAAAAAATGTTTTTAAAGTTATGATTATTCACGTTTTTCTTCAATTATGGCAACTTTTTGCTCAAGCCAATGGCGATTAGCAATTGTTTAATGATGATTTTCATTTCAAAAATGTACATTTTTTTTTCTATTTTCGTCAAGTTTGTAACGTCATAATCACATTAAGTGTAACAATAAACTATAACTTATTACATTTAAAATTAAACAATAACAATGTTACGATATTATTAAAACATGACGTTAAGGAATTGACGATATTAAGTCTGATTGATTTATTTGAGATTTGTGTAATCCATGTGATAAGAAGTAAAAAGATATACAAATTATGTTCGTTTCTTTCATTTTTTTTACCTCTGCTTTTAAATATATTTGTATGTATCTATATATAACACAGCTTTTTATAAATGTTGAAAATATATTATAGCTAGATATACATATATATATCAATGTTCGGTTGAAGGATGTAGTTAATATTGATATTTATACAATAATATATTATAGTATAATATATTATAGCGATGTAAAGTGTGCCAAATTGCAATATTACAGGTATAAGAGCCAATATACAAACCCCATAAACTCACGATTACGAATTTGCTCATTATTGACACCAATTTTGGTAGTAAATTTTTAATTTTTTTATATATTTTTAACACAATTTAGTAGTGCTTAACCGTCCTTTTTATTGTTCTAGATTCTTTTGAATCATAGTTTTCAAAAAAGTAAATTTTTGTGTAGTTTGATTTTTATAACGGTTTAATTAATATTTTCATAGATAAATACAGAAATAAACATGAACTCGCTTAAAGGCCCTAAAAATTTAGATAAAAGGGAAACAGATGTTAAAAAATATAATATCTCTCGATGTATACCAAAGAAGTACATATATTTATAATAAAATAATATTTAACTATGTGACAACTATTTATATATATGATAAAATGTATAACTCACATAAATCATCTTTTTCATTCATATTATTGAATTTATCGCTGATAATAATTTGAAGCTTTATACTTTCTATTTTTATAATTTGCAAGCTATTTAAAACCGATTTACATATAAAACTTGTTTCATTTAAAATCATTATTATAATTTAAAGGTTAAATGAAACACAATATTAAACTCGTTTCATTTAAAATCATTATGCATTTAATTTAAAGGTTAAATGAAACACACTCTTTAATATTTATATAAATATATATGTTTATTGTAGAAATTTATTGGTTGTGTAATTTTTTTTATTTATATGTAGATCTATTGAAATATATTGTAGTCGAGAGCGTTCGAATATTATTGTAAATAATCTATAATGATATTATATTCAAAACTCAATAAACAGTGAAATATAATTGCATTTTTATTTAAATATACTGTATTTATTTTTTATTTATTTTATTTCTTTCTTTATATATAAATTTCTTGTGTACGTGTATGTCGCTGAACTCCTAAACGGCTGGACCGATGTTGATGAATTTTTTTGTGTATGTTCAAGGGTATTCGAGAATGGTTTAGATTCACAATTGGACCCGGTAGGTGGCGCTTTATTTGAACAGAACAACGTCTGTTGGGTCAGCTAGTATATGTATATAAATATTATATTAAATTCGATTAAAGTTATCATAAGAAACGAAACGCCATTCACAGTTATCATCATCATCATCATTTCAGCTCATATACATCCCACTGTTGGGCTCGAGCTTCCTTCACAATAGGACGGAAATTAACCTTACTATACCATGCTGGTCAGACAGGTGGGTATAGTGTTTTATTTCGAGTTTTCCTTCTCTTGCATAGATGTTATATGCGTATTACATCCCTTAGTCGTCTTTTACGACATTCACGGGCAAGATAGGGAGTGGTGAAATGTATTCTTACTCCGTCACCACACGGAACAGTAACATACATACACACGGAACAGCACTTTAAAATCATTGTTTAAGAAAACAATAATACATATGTCTTGTGTGGTAGTAGCTACGAATACTACCAACCCTTAGAATTACTCGACGGTGTCGCAAAAGATGACTACGAGCTTTAATTGACCTTTTTTTTTGACACTTATGTAAAATACGTTTATGCATGTCCCCCTTGGTGGTAATGGGGGGAGGTATGTGGGACCCATCGAACGGCATAACCTCCCGGAATACCCACTAAAAACCATCAGCGGTTCCACTACCCCGTCATTCTAGGGTCGTCAGAGGGTTGCCTTTCGGCATTCAACTCAGACGCCCCGACGGTCTATTAGCCTCACCTTTGTGCCACGCTACGGAGGAAGAAGGTGCGCATACTGCTGGCGCCGTCTACCTGGGGCTTTAATCGACCTGAGTCAACTACATATGGTCAATAATTACATTCTTAAGGAGGGTTGACGTCAGGCAGGCGGCCAGTCATAAAACTATTTAAATTAATAACTAATTTTTAACAAAAAAAAACCGACTTCAAACAGTAAACTAAAAAAAAGCAAAAAACGTTATAATTGCCTATAAAATTTTAAAAATTCCACCAATTTCTCAAGGATACCATCATCAGATCCTGATCTGATGACTATGGGACCACCGAGGAAGTATATCCTATCAAAAAAAACAAGAATTTTGCAAATCGGTCCAGGCGTCTTTGAGTGAGGTGGACATACATAAAAAAAATATTCCGACGAATTGAGAACCTCCTCCTTTTTTTGAAGTCGGTTAAAAATAAACGGTTTCTTCGTCTCACCTCATACAGGTCTCACTGTTGGACTCAAGAAGGGCAGCTCCAGAAGAAGGAAAAGGAAATTGACCTACTATACGATGCTGATCAGACATGTTGGTATGGAGTTTTATTTCGATACCTTCTCTTGCACATACGTTATTAGCATATTGTATCCTTTAGTCGTCTTTTACGACATCCACAGGCAAGATAGGGAAATTGTATTCTTGAGAGGGTAAATTGTATTCTTACTCCGTCAACATACGGGAAATCGGTTCATCAGTTTAATTGAGATGAATCGCCTCATTAAGAGAATCTTCCATTCTTCGACCTATGCTTGCTGGGTAAGAAGATAAAAGTTGACAAAATGGCGAATACAAAATATTTGCCCCACCTTTTTTAATTATACAGATTATATTATTTTTCGTGTGGTGACAATAAGAATACAATTCACTACCCTCTATCTTACTTGTGGGTGTCGTAAAATCCGACTAAGGAATTAAATATGCATATAATATCTATGCAAGAGAAAGAAAACTCGAAATAAAATCCTATACCAAAACGTCTGATCAGAGTGGTTATAGTAAGTTAATTTCCCTCCTATTGCGGAGGAGACGCGAGCAAAAATAATATATAATGACATTATTCCTTATTTTCTGGGACATTTAAAACCGTCTCAGGGACTACCAGCAGAGCGGGGAGCAGGGTTCACCTAGGAAACTTGTAAGTCCAAATGCAATTGCCAACTTACTAGGAAAGTGAAGAAGAATATACTTATATCATGAGGAGGCCTAAATCCAAGAGTGAACAGCATGTAGAATCGCATAATTAACAGGTAGAATCGCATAATTAACAGATACAATTTACATCCAGATTTAGAACAATCAGTTGTGGATCGGACAAAGAATTGTTCTGCATGAGGATCGAACCCATGATATTTGATAGAGAAGAGCGCTACTTAGACTAATATACTAGATGTGCAGACAATTCTGAATTCACTGCAATCTTTTTGATGTATGTTCATCGATTACCTACTCGACGCTTAGAGCGATTTTTTTTATTCAATAGGACATACTCTGGAAATGGTCCCATGATTATTAGGTTGGGATCTGATGATGAGATCTATCACTAAAAGTATATCATCATCATCATTTCAGCGCATATGCGTTTCAATGTTGGGCTCTCGAGCCTCCTCCACAATAGGAGGGAAATTGACCGTATTGTGTGTCGTACGATTTTATTTTGAATTTGCCTTCTCTTGCCATGTTATATGCATACTATATCCCTTAGTCGTCTTTTACGACATCCACAGGCAAAATGGGGAGTGGTGATTTGTATTCTTACTCCATCACCACACAGAATACATATTTTTAAGTAAATAAGAAAACCGCCTTCAGAAAAAAACGCCAAGAACAGCGAGAAACGAAAAAGAAAAATTGACCTTTGACCATTGGCCTTTTGAAATTGATGCCTCCTATAAACCACTACTTAACTTATACTAAGGCACCGACTACGAAAGGTTTTTGCTCTTTTGTTCCTCGGTGTTTTATTATGACGGTTTTATTAATCAAAAATCATCGCATTAATCAAAAGAAATCGAAATCGAAAGAATCGTATTAATCAAAATTGCTATTCACATTCGCAAAGGCGCATAACGCTAAAACCAAACACAATTTAAATCCGTAAAACCCGAAAGTGAAACATAATTCACTTTCACTAAATAAACAAATTGCTAGCAAATAATAAATTTTCCCTTTAGAATCGGCTATAAAAAACGGCTAATTATATTTGCGCCATTAGCTTAGCCGAAAAAAGGTTGAAATTTTAAGCGTCATTTATTAATCTTGGTTTTGGACGGTCGATTAGCTATGAGAGATGGATCGAACTCGCCTGATCCAGCTTCGTGGTAACACTTTAGATCGAAGATAAATGATTATACGAACATACGATGTTGCCAAGTCATTATGTGAGTAAATGAGTATATTCGCCGTGTGGTGACGGAATAAGAATACAATTCACCATCTTCTCTCTTACCGGTGAGTATCGCAAAAGACGTCTAAAGCAGGGGTTATAAACTTTAAAGATAACGGAACACCCACCAAATAACTTTTATTTTATGAAACTCCAAATCAAATGATAATACAGGATGCGATGTGGGGGGTCCGAATACGCCGCGCAACGTAGCGTATTGTCTCTGATTATGTGTGCTGCTGTGTCGTAATTGGAGCTGGATTCTTGCTATTTACTTGGTTGAATTCTTTAATTTTGTAGTAACGAGTTCTTCTCATCAATATTTATAATTGTGGTATTATTTCAGAGATAAATAACTAAAATTAAAAGCTATCAAATTTGTTGAAACCCTGACTATGATACCATGACTATAATATTCTACATACTACGGAACCCCTAGGTTCCGCGGAACACACTTTGGGAATCTCTGGTATAAGGGATATAAAGTCTAACTTTTTATTAGCTGCAGTAAAATGACGTTTCTAAATGTCATTCCGTAAAATAATGTTGACAGCCTAATCTCAATAGGGATGTGATTCAGTTCACAAAAGTTTACAGAATATCTAATCGTTCCATAGCTGACTCATAATGATCATACTAAATTCTATTTAATATTAATGTAAATAAAAGGCTGTATAAACGTTGATCCTTTTAGACATATACAAGGTAACACTCAAGAAAACGCTCTCTCAAGTTGGTAGTACTGGTTTTTGGTTACGGTGCTACGATGACGCTTGACCGCCATTTTGTTTCGGTTGTCATTCGCTCATTCGGCTTCATACTTCTGTTTTGAGTGCATGAATAACTTTGATTTGCCCACTGCGCGTTGTTTTAGTTATCATTATTGTTAAACTTATGTTACGTTGTGTTTGTTTTTCATTACCTGTTTTCGTTAATCGTGTTAGTTTTTTTTTGTTTGATACATTGAAGACATGGATGCTCTGCCGAGCACATCGCAAGATGGAGACACATTTTTATCTCCTAAGAAAAAAGGCCACGTGTAAGTGCAACTGAAAAACTTTGGGTCCAAAACGTTTACAAATATGTGTTTGAAGTGAAATCTTCAGAATCAAACATTGAAGTTCCAAAAACAAGTGAATGCGTTAACAAGGTGGCTGAAGTCTTGGGAATATCCGTCCGCACAGTTTATTCCGTTTTAAAGGAGCACAAGGAGAATGACAGCGAATCACCAAAACCTCCCGAAAAAACGGGCCCAAAACTTACTACTGTTAGACGAATTGTACATCAGTTCTTTCATAGAAATGAAATACCCACCATCGCAAAAGTTAGTTTACTCATGTCGTCACTCATCTTTTTATTATACGTTATGTATGTTTTCTCCCATCCCATGTGTAATCTTAACCAATTAGGTAATAACTTTAATCATTTTTAGATGCTGCAAGTTGTAAATGATGACCCAGGATTGCCCAACTTCTCGAAAGAGACATTGAGAAAAATTATGAAGCATCTTAATTTCGAATTCGCTACTCGATCACGCAAGAGTATGCTTATTGATAGATAAGATATCATATCATGGCGCCAGCGCTACCTGCGTTTAATTAAACAATATCGTAGGGAGGGAAAATACATATATTATCAAGACGAGACCTGGGTCAACGCTGGTACGTGTCAACTCTTAGTTTCTTCTATTTGTTCCCTTTTTGTTTTGATGTCGAAACTTATGATTCTTTTTTGTTGTTTTCAGGTCATACTACTGTTAAATAAATTAAACTAAGGTAGTATATCGGTAACACTTTAATCACTTTTCATATAGAAACACCACTATGATTTAATAATAAGTTTAACTACACTCAGATTTTTACACAACACTTCCGGTTTCTATTCTCACCGTTTTTAAACACTACAAACCGATTCAAAATAGGATGACCAACTGATACAAAACATGATTTAAATATTAATAGCCAAACGTTAAACTTAGTAACATATTATTAATATAAGTTTTGTACGCAACTTAACGAGGAGTTCTAAGAACAACCTATTCGTACCACTGTTGTCAGTGCAATGTCTATGCGCCGCGTATCGCTTTAAAAGGTAAAGACAAAATAAGTATGGCGCTCGCTCCGCACTGTTGCTAGCGCTGTAATGTTGCCAACAGTACGGCGCTCGCTCCACAATGTTGCTAGCGCCGTAATGCTGCCAACACTACAAAAAAAATCTGGATTGACGGAAGTATTAAATCTTCTCGACAGGCATTTTTAGACGGCCTGACTACGGGATCAAAAAATCCCACAGGAAAGGACAAACGACTCATAATTAGTCACATAGGCGGAGAAGAAGGCTTCCTGGTCGACGGACTTCTTATGTTTGAAGCAAAGAAAGGTACAGAAGACTACCATGATGAAATGAACGCGGAGTGTTTCGAGTATTGGTTCGGCGGTATTCTACCTAAACTCAAGCCGAATAGTCGTAATGGACAATGCGCCCTATCACTCTCGGAAGATCGAAACAATCCCGAAGATGTCGTGGACGAAAGCACGAATTCAAGAGTGGCTGACTACTAAAAATATTGCGTTTGAACCAAATATGGTCAAGGCCACTCTCATAGATATTGTGAAACAATAAAATCATACTGAGAAATATGCCGTAGACGAGATGGCTGCACAAAAAGGTATCACACTTTTAAGACTGCCCCCTTATCACTGTGAATTGAACCCCATTGAGTTGGTATGGGCGCAGGTAAAGAGTCACGTCGCAAACAATAATAAGACGTATAAAATGCAAGAAGTGAAAACTTTATTCCAAGAAGGAATCAAGAAAGTGACACCGGCTAAGTGGAGTGACTGTGTGTCTCACACTATTAAAGAGGAAGATAAAATGTGCCACCTCGATCATATTATAGATGAAGTGACAGATAGATTTGTTATTAGTGTGACCGAAAGCGACAGCGACAGTGATTTCGAAAAAGATTAATTAAATAACATTATTATGACCATTTTGTTTCATTTTGAATGTACCTCCCTATACTTCCACTAAAAAAGATCAATCCTCTAGTATAGTAATAATAATAGGTTAAAAAAATACATTACAACTTAATATTAAATCTCAAAAAAAAAACCAAACTGATTATTCATTTATGATTCACTCATTTAGCTACATCCCTATTTATTTTTCTTCAAAAACCGGCAACCCACAAAACGTCATTTTACTGCAGCTAATAAAAAGTTAGACTATAATATGCTTATATCTATGAAATAGAATGCAAACTGGAAATATAAGCCCTGTATCATCACATCATATATTCTTTGTAGTGACAGAGTAAGAATACAATTGACTCTCTCAATTAATGTTGTAAAAAAAGTCCAAGAGATATATGCTTATAACATCTATGCAAGAGAAGAAAATTCTATTCTTCAATATTTATTTTTCACTAGCTGACCCGGCGAACTTCGCACCGCCTTTTTCGTAATTATTTTGTTTTAGTATTTATCAGTTTGGTTTTAATATTATCCGTGCGGTGACGGAGTAAGAATACAATTCACCCACTAAGGGATATACCGCTTTTTCTTATCGACTCCAAAACCTTTTTTAATCTAGATCTACATGTAATTATGCCAAAAATGCCGAACCGACGGGACGAACATCAAATGTTTGACAGGTAAGAACAGTTTGTATGGGAAAATAAAATTATTGTTTTTAGTATTTTACTCGCAATTTTCCATATTTTCTCACCGTATAAACCTTCCACAAATAATTCAAGACCAAAATTCGCCAAATCGGTCCAGTCGTTCTCGAGTTTTAGCGAGACTAACGAACAGCAATTCATTTTTATATATATAGATTAATCATAAGAATATATGTAATTCACAATTATCTTGTCCGTGGGGTCGTATAAAACGACTAAGGGATATAATATTTATGCAAGATGTAGAAAGCCTCCTTCACAATAGGAGGGAAATCGTCTTATTATAACCGCGCTGGTCAGACAGGTTGCTTTATTTCAAGTTTTCCTTCTCTTGCATAGATTTTATATGCATATTTTATCCCAATGTCGTCTTTTACGACACCCACGGGCACGTAAATGTCAACACACGGACAATTAAACCAATTTTATATGATAAATAGTTTCAAGTAGTTTTAAATTTTAACCTAATCTAAATTTAAAACCAATATTCGATGTCATCTGACGACAATTTCGAAGCCAACTAATACGCTTTGGTCGGGCGGTAAATTTCTCATCCAGATAGGATCAGTGGATCGTGTGATCAATCTGATCAGCCGTGTAGAATGTTCGGTGCAAGGTAATTGCAACGCAAATGGGTTCCCGAGGCATCTGCTCAACGCTTTATGTATTTAAGTGCAATGGATTTTTACGCGGCTTGATGGAATATAGGTTTTTAGACGTAGCTGATAGATTTTAAATAAGTTTTAGTGTCGTTATAAATATTTGTGGTATATTTTTTTCTTCCGTGTGGTGACGGAGTAAGAATACAATTCACCAACCTCTATCTTACACGTGGGTGATCGTACGAGACGACTAAGGGATATAAAACGCATATAACATCTATGTGAGAGAAGGAAAACTCGAAATAAAACCCTATACCAACACGTCTGACTAGCGTGGTATAGTAGGTCAATTACCCTTCCATTATGGCGGAGGCCCGAGCCCAACAGTGGGACGTATATGGGCTGATGATGAGATGATGATATTTTCAAATCTCGTTCTTGAAAAGTATTTTATTCTATTAAAAATAATACCTCGAATGATGGTTCGGAAATTATTCCTCAACACATTACATAAATGGCAATATTGCGCTCGAGCCTCCTCCACAATAGGAGGGAAATTGACCTACTATACCACGCTGGTCAGACGTGTTGGTATTGGATTTTATGTTAAGTGTCAGAGAAGTACAGAGAAGTCTTAGTCGTTTTTTATGACACCCACGGATAACGTCTTGCCTATCAGACAAATTGTTACATGGTATTTCAAGTTTGCATTGCTTTTCCTTGGCTTTTAATATAATATAATAATAATATATAATAATAATTTTTATTTCGGACAAGTAACATCCATAGAAGGTTAGTAAATACAATCTTAAAAATTATGTTAGTACAATATATTTGGCAACGAGTTTAGTATTCGTCTGGCATCGACGAATAATATTATAAATAATAGGCGACTCGTACCTTCTCGCAATAGCTTCTCGCAATTGGACAATAGTCCTCAGTATGGAGTTGGAGCTGGCCCGCACCCTGCAGAGCAGTGAGGCAGATTTCTAAGACACCCGTGAGTAATGAATGGAAGATGCATTGTTATTTTACTTCATCGTCATACGGCAATTACTAAAAATACAAGGTGTTGATTTATTTTTCAGTTATTTCATTTCCAATGTTTTTAATATTCGCTGCATTAAAAAAAAACAACGCGTAGGATTTGGATAAATAGATATAAATTACAAACAGATTGCTCATTAAATAAAACCTTGAAGATGAGACGGAAGACCGAAGACTTTTTCACCATCCAATTAAAAACGTAACCAAAATAAAATATTTAAAAGCCTCTCACAAAACACATTCACATAATTCCCGCTACTAAATACGTAATACAATTTTCAAGATACAAAGTCAAAGAGTCCCCTCCTCCAGCCTCCTACTGTGCTTCTCTCCTTCAGTATCCACCCCTACGGTGTCGCAATAAACTTAATTACATTAATACGACCTCAATACGTGACTGCTAGCTAAAGTATGTATGTTATATGACTTTATAATATTTGATATCATATAGATATATATATTATCTTAATTAATATACGAAATTCTGATTTCAGTTTGTGTTACTCTTTTAACAAGGATTTTAATTGGTTATTTTAATACCGTTTCCTCGATGAATCATGTTCTAATGTAGTAACTTGTTGAGGAGGTCCTGATTTTGAATAATGGGCCGAGCAAAAACACATCTTTATATATATAATTCTTGTGTACGAGTGTATGTCACTGAACACCTCCTAAACGGCTGGACCGACTTTGATGAATTTTTTTGTGTGTGTTCAAGGGAATTCGAGAATGGTTTAGATTCACAATTGGACTCAGTAGGTGGTGCTGCGATTGATTTCAATGAGAATTCCTTTTATTTTATTTGAACAGAAGAACGTCTGTTGGGTTAGCTAGTATAAATATATATTTTTATTGCTATTGGTGGCAAACGAGCACACAGCACGTGATGGTAAGTGATACTGGATATTAGCTAGGCAGCGGCCCACCGCGAAAAAAATTAAGGAAGTGTGGCAGCGTGCAATGAGGTTCGATGACACTAAAGTGATCACCAAAATCCCATGGCAACACCCGCAGAAAGTCGGGTTGCAGGCTTTCTCGCTTACCGAAGCAGTAACAAATTACTATTACTCAGACGTCGTTTTTTCGCGAGAGTGTGGTACTACCATAGGTGCATCGAGCTGTAGACAGGCGACTGTCAAGAGCGTGGTCCTACCACATATATTATTGCTGATATCTTATAACGGAGTCTTTGTCTCACCCAAACTAACGTGTTATACGGCCATAAACAGCCCAACCTGATAGTAAGAAAAGTCTCTGTATATTTTTTTATTTTCAAATAATATCAAAGGTCCTTTTTCTTATGGTGACTGAATAAAAGTAAATTTTAACACACCCATCTTGCCCATAATCACCTCAGCCCATATACGTCCCACTGTTGGGCTCGCGCCTCCTCCATAATGGAAGGGTAATTGACCTACTATACCACGCTGGTCAGACGTGTTGGTAGAGGGTTTTATTTAGAGTTTTCCTTCTCTCGCATATATGTTATATGCGTTTTATATCCCTTAGTCCTCTCGTACGATCACCCACGGGTAAGATAGGGAGTGGTGAATTGTATTCTTACTCCGTCACCACACGGAATATCTTGCCCATGGATGTCGGAAAAGACGACCAAAGTATAAGCATAATATCTGGTTGATCGAGCTTCGCTCGGAATATTTTTGTTGTATTTTTGTCGAATTTATTTAGATATATATTAATAGAAAATAAAAATTAAATAATAAAAAAAATATAAAAAAAATATAAAAAGAGAATAATAATAACACCGAGATTCGATCCGACACTGTTTCAATGCCAAAACTAAAATAAAACTGGTCAACTTCCCAACTGAGCTATCGTAACTCATGACGTTGACGGCGAAATTCGAATTCATATTCTTTTAAAATTTATTGTCATTGTATTGTTTTGCTAAAAACACCGACAAAACAACATTTTCTGTAAATAATACCTAGCTAGATCGATTTTTTGGCCTCGAAACCTCTAGTATGCCAAGTTTCATCAAAATCGTTGGTGCCGTTGCCGAGATCCTTAATATATATATACAATAATTGCTCGTTTAAAGATAAATAACTCGTTGACCGAGCTTCGCTCGGAATATTTTTGTCGAATTTATTTAGATATATATTAATAAAAAATAAATAAAGAAAAATATATAAAAAATTACAAAAAGAGAATAATAATAACACCGAGATTCGAACCGACGCTGTTTGAATGCCAAAAAAACTAAAATTAGAACCGGTCAATTTCCCAACTGAGCTATCGTAACTCATGACGTTGACAACGAAATTTGAAATCATATTCTTTTAAAATTTAATGTCATTGTATTGTTTTGTTTTGTTTTTGTTGTGCTGTGTGGTAGCGGCTTCGAATACTACCAACCCTTGCTTTGCTCGTGGGTGTCGTAAAAGACGACTAAGAGCCCTAGATTGACCCGGACCAACCCCATCTGGTACCATTTGGGTCAACGATTACATTCCCAAGGAGGGTTGACGTCAGGCAGGCGGCCGGTCATAAAAGTCATTGCCGAAACTTTTTGCAATATGTCAAAACAGATGACATATTGCGTCGACCCCAAGTAATTGGGATACGAGCAAGATGATGATGTATTGTTTTGCAAAAAACACGGACCAAACAACATTTTCTATAAATAAAACCTAGCCAGATCGATTTTTTGGACCCGAAACCTCTAGTATGGTAAGTTTCAACAAAATCGTTGGAGCCGTTTCCGAGATCCTGAATATATATATATATATATATATATACAAGAATTGCTCGTTTAAAGATATAAGATATCAGGTTGACCGAGCTTCGCTCGGAATATTTTTGTAGAATTTATTTAAGGATATATTAATAAAAAATAAAAAATAAATAATGAAAAATATATAAAAAATTACAAAAAGAGAATTATAATAACATCGAGATTCGATCCGACGCTGTTTGACACACAAAAACTAAAATTAAAACCGGTCAATGGCTCACCTGAGCTACCGTAACTCTTGACGTTGAGAACGAAATTTGAATTCATAATCTTTTAAAATCTAATGTCATTGTAACGTTTTTCTAAAAACACCGACAAAAGAACATTTTCTATACATAAAACCTAGCTAGATCGATTTTTTAGACCCGAATCCTCTAGTATGCCAAGTTTCATCAAAATCGTTGGTGCCGTTTCCGAGATCCTGAAAATATATACATTTACAAGAATTGCTCGTTTAAAGATATAAGATAAAATCTGTGCTAGAGAAGGCAAACTTAAAATAAAATCTTATATCAACCTGTCTGACCAGTGTGTATATCGATTGCCCTATTGTTGTTGAGAAGGCCCAGCAGTGGGACGCATATATGCTGAGATGGCGATCAAACATACATTATAAATAGCATGCTTTATTTTTGGAATTGCTACTGAGCTATTCTTTGCTGTTAATTGTAACGAAAACAATTCCCACTCCCTATTAAGAAGTAAGAGAAATAAGCAAGAGATAAAACAAGTAAGTGACGCCATATTTCGGCGAGACTGTAATACTGCCCCGAATAAGTCAATACATTCATGGCTGTGGATTAATTTGCAATTGTTGGCAATGTGTAAAAACTGCCATTATCAGTAACTATCATAATTAAATATTCTCGTTTTAACCTTAAGTCTGTTTATAGCATTGTAGCTTCTAAACGAATGGATCGACTGTAATTTTATTTCTTTTGTAACTTGGCGTAATCGTGATAGTTCTTAGCTAAAATTTATAATTATATGTTTAGGCCTTTCAAATTGGTAATTTTAAAATCAAAAGTATTATCAGTAGGAAAATGTGCATCACTCTCCTAGGACACTTATCAGACCAATTGCGTTCGCCAATCTGCCAGCCAAACACAGCGTTTGTAACATTATTCTTCTTAAGGAGTTCTAGATCCAACAGTGGACATTCCATCCATCCATCCATCAGCCTACAGATGTCCACTGCTGGACATAGGCCTCCCCACGAGAATGCTACTCGGAACGGTCCTGCGCCACTTGCATCCAACGGTTCCCTGCGACTTTGAGAATGTCGTCAGTCCACCTAGTGGAGGATCGTCCTACGCTGCGCCGTCCGATTCGTGGTCGCCACTCAAGAACCTTTTTTCCCCAACGGTTGTCGGTTCGACGAGCGATGTGGCCTGCCCATTGCCATTTCAATGCGTTTTGCGGGCTATGTCGGCAAATGGTCTTCGATAGATCTATATAGATATGTATATATAGATAGATATATTTTAAAAACATAGTCTATGTAAAAGTTATAAGAACTGGATAGATATTGTTCATGATAATTACGCTGTACGCTTGTTAACTCACGTAATTACAACTTAATTACAAAGTGTCTATGAATAAAAAAAAAATTGCAAACGTTTGCTCCGTATTTCTTTACTGTTTGTTTATTTTTTGTTCTAAAAAGAACATCTTGCACTAAAGAAATAATCTTGTTATTATGGCGAATTTTATAAACATAATTAAGATACACACACACACACACACACACACACAGTGACTCAGGATAACAATTTCTTGCGTCTGATGCCGCCCTAGCCGAGGCCGCGGGTGACTGAATCGGGGAACTAGTCCGTCACCCGCCGAAAGGCCGACCGCGCGAGGAAATATCCGACTTCTTCCCCGAAGGGGGACGTCGGTCGAGGAGAGGGTACTCCTCAGGGGGTATTCCGTCGGGCAGACCACTGACGACAAGTCACTCTGCTCCGGTGGTCGGTCCAACGACGAAGGCGACGTGTCGCGGGTGGGTTACGGGTGTGCGTGCTTACGCCCCTCTGTCGCCCCGGACGGAGCGGAGCGAGGAGTGTACCGACCGTAAAATCCCAAAAAAAAGGATAACAATTTGTAAATTGCACAATGTACTAATACATTGAAATTCAAAAGGCGCTACTGGCACGTTAGGTCGATATCTTTACCACTATGCTATATGGGCCAGTCTATTACAATATAATTACTAAATACATCCCATTCTCGATAATTTGAATCTTTCCGTAATTTTAAATTTCTTTCCGCCCATTGAAAAATATTCTATCAACACTAATACTATAAAGAGGAAAAAATTTTATTTTTGTGTGTGTGTGTATATGTTTGTAATGAATAAACTCAAACACAACTGTGTCAATTTCAAAAATTCTTTCACGATTGGAAAGCTACATTATTCCTGAGTAATATAGGCTATATTTTATACCGGTATTCCCACGGGAATGGGAACTACGCGGGTAAGGCGACAGTAACTGAAGCGAAGCGAGGGTGGGTTGCTAGTTAATAATAAATGGAGAGCTGGTTTTTGGATTTGGTTGTACTGCGGCAACTAGAGAACCGATCGGAATAATACTTATACTGTAAGATGCAGCGTGTTTTTGTGAAGATTTTAGTATATGTTGGTGATATTTATATGTTGGTTACTTATCCGGAATCTATGTTTTTTTTTTTACTTAGAAATCATCATTATCATCAACGTTACGTTCCACTGTTAGACTCGAGCTTCCTCCATTATAAGAGGTAAATTAACCAACTATGCCATGCCTTTCAGATGTGTTGGCCTATGCCAAATGCAAAGCTCTATAGCTTTGTTTAGAGTTTTCCTTATTTTGCATAGATATTATATGCATATTTTATCCCTTAATTGTATTTTACGCCACCCAAGGGCATAAAGGTGGTTATCCATACTAATATTATAAATGCGAAAGTAAGGATGTTTGTTTGTAACGCTATCACGCTTAAACCACCGAACCGATTTCAAAAATTCTTTCACCAATGGAAAGCTATAATATCAGGGAGTAACATAGGCTATATTTTATCTCGATATTCCCACAGGAACGGGAACTACGCCGCGGGTAAAGCGACTGAAACCGAAGCGAAGCGAGGGCGGGTTGCTAGTTCTTATATATTTAAGAGATTTACGTAGTTAATATCACTATAAAGGAATATTTGAAATTAAACTATAACTATGCGAGCCTGAAACAAACACCTCCGACCAGCGTTATACAGTAGGTGAATTTTCCTCCTATTGTGGGGGAGACAAGTCCAACAGTGGGACGTGTATGAGCCAAAATGATGATCAAAAATCTATTAAGGGATTCCCTTAATAGATTTTTGCAAAACACTCGGGATAGGCAGGTAGGGATGACTTGGAGGGAAAATATTCGATTAATTAAATAATCGATTTTTTGTTCTTTAATAAAAAATCGATTATAAAATAATCGATTTTTCTCCCAAAAGGATTATGATGACTTTTTTTTAGGAAATGTGAGCTTTACTTTCTAATATAGAAGGAAACACTGCGCGCAGTATCGTGATGACCTTTTTTTTTAGGCAATCTGGCACTGAAAAAATCGATTAATTTTAATATAAAAATAATTGATTTTTTATTATTTTTATAATCGAATATAAAAATCGATTATTTTTCACATCCCTATAGGCAGGTAGAATCCCTATCCCCTATATTCTTATTCCGTCACCACAAGCACCAATATTGAATATAATATAATAAATAACCAAAGGATCTAATCCTTATATGATGACAATAGGCAATTCCTTATAAAGTTAACAATAGAATATATATAATACGTGCCGTGGTATAATAGGTAATAGCGTGAAGGTTCAGGACTCGTGACCAATACGCCGTGACAGACGCACGCCCCTATTTTCCTTTTTTTTTTTACTTAGATTTGTCAAAGATGGATGCGAATATTTTACCATTTATTTTTATAGTTATATTTCTTTTGGTTGCCGTGTGGTGACGGATTAAAAATATAATTCACCACTCCCTATCTTGCCCGTGGATGTGGTAAAAGACGACTAAGGGATATAATATGCACATAACATCTGTGCAAGAGAAGGCAAACTCGAAATGAAATCCTATATCAACATGTCTGACCAGCACGATATAGTAGGTTAAATTCCCTCCCATTGTGGAGGAGGCTCGAGCCCAACAGTGGGACGTTTGTGGGCTGCGATAATGATGATGATGACGATTTTGCCTTTTGGCGATATGCGTCATGAAAAACTGATACCATGAAGTTAACTAGTCAACGATTTTTACGATGCGCTCGCTCCCTATCTTGCCCGTGGATGTTGTAAAAGACGACTAAGGGATATAATACGCATATAAAATCAATGCAAGAGAAGGAAAACTCGTAACAAAATCCTATACCAACCTGTCTGACCAGCATGGTAAAATAATTTCAATTTTCCTTCTATTGTAGAGGAGACTCGAGCTCAACAGTGGGACGTACATGAGCTGCTTGCTTCCTTGTTTGCTCGCACACCGTCACATATGTCAACTAGATAATGCATTATAATAAAACCTTAAATGTATTAAATACTTTTTTTATTATTTGTGTCATATTTTCTACAAACGTAGAATAAGGCAAAAGAAAAAAATTTAGAAAGATTTTTATTTTGTTACGCTAAAAAAGTATAAATATGTGCGCACCACTCCCTATCTTGCACGTGGAAGTCGTAAAAGACGACTAAAGGGATATAATACGCAAATAAAATCAATGCATGAGAAGGAAAACTCGAAATAAAACCATATACCTACCAACATGTCTGACCAGCATGGTATAGTAGGTCAAATTCCCTCCTATTGTGGAGGATGCCCGAGCCCTACAGTAGGACGTAAGTGGGCTGCGATGATGATGATGATATGCACATACCTTTTTTTTGTTATGAATGGGAATTTTATTGTTTAAAATCGAAACGTTTCATGGACGGCGAACGACGGCGGACGATGACGACGGAGTAACTACATACAATTACTACATTTTATCAGACGGTGTCATAAAAGGTGACTAAAAGATATAATATCTATGGAAATTAGAATAACTATAAATAAAACCATAGGACTCAAACCCGTCTCATCAGTGTAGTAATAAATGATATTTATCAATAAAATTTACCTCCTATCCTGGAGGAGGCTCGAACTCGGTTGTGAAATGAGTTGGAATATTGATGATGAGGAAAGCGAAACGTCAATCCATCCACTTACAATCGCCAATCACAGAGAAAAAAATAAAATCATCATCGTCATCTTTTCAACTCGTATACGATCCACTGCTATGTTCGAGCCTCCTCCATAATAAGAGGAAACTGTACCACGCTGGTCAGACGTGTTAGCATTTTTTCTTCTCTGGGTGGGCTATGGTAAGCGCACATCATCGCGCGCAGTCCATTCCGTCCGGGGCGACGAACGACGAACGACGATGGCACGCGGGCCCATAATCCACCCGTACCCACGTCGCCTTCGTCGTCGGGTCGACCACTAGTGCCGAGTTCCTTGTCCTCAGTGGTCGTTCCGATGGAATACCTTTTCGGATACACCTCTCGACGTCCCTAGACATGTTAGCATAGGGTTTCATTTCGGGTTTGCCTTCTCTTTCATAGATTTTATATACATACTAGCAACCCGCCCTCGCTTCGCTTCGGTTATAGTCGTTTTACCCGCGTAGTTGCCGTTCCCGTGGGAATACCGGGATAAAATGTAGCCTAGTTTACGCCCTAATATTATAGCTTTCCATTGATGAAAGAATTTTTGAAATCGGTCTAGCTGTTTTGAAGATTACCCGGAACAAACAGACAGACAGACAAAAAATTTTTAATCGCTATTTTAGGCATAGGTGTCGTGCAAATAACCATGGGAGCATGAAAAAAGCCTATTATTTTGACATTACAAACAGACACTCCAATTTTATTTATTGGTATAGATATGAACTGAAATGATGATATCATCTCAACCTATATAGGTACATACGTTCTACTATTGGGCTCGGGCCTCCTCCACAATGGCTGGGAAATTGACTTTCTATTCCACGCTGGTCGGACGTCCGACGAATCAAACAGGATACTAGTTTATTTGCATCGATGTTATCTGTATATATCCATTAGTCGGCTTTTACGACACCCACGGTCAGGATAGGTGGTGAATTATATTCTTACTTCGTCACCACACGGAAAATTTAAATAAATAAATAAATATTAATTCTTATCCACGTGTTATATATGCTTGGACTTCGTGTGGCTCACCGACTAAACTGTATACAAACCACGTTGATCTCAAATCTTATTGCAAAGAACGGGCGGCACTCGCAAGCTGAATTTTTACATCTTTCGGTATATTCTTTCTTTGACATTTAAAAGGTTCTCGCATCAAAAATTTTATTGTGTGGTGCCTTGATCATGATTATCGTAAAATACGACTAAGCGATTATAATATGCATGCAACATCCATGCAAAAGAAAGCCAACTGGAAATAAATCCCTGTACAACCCGCACCAGCATAGTAGGTCAATTTCCCTCCTATGATGGAGGCACGAGCATAGTAGTGGTACATTTGTGAGCTCTGATGGATTGCAGTTTTAGACATCATGATGATGATGATGTCTAAAACTGTCAGGGTAATTCCTATTTCTCGTCATCAGCTTCAATAAAGGATTACATTGGAAGGAAACTAGGAAGCAGAATCTTATGACAATCTATGAACGGTGGGCCCAATTTTTAAGCATTTTTTTTTTGGGGTGGTGGCTTGCGGTCGGCGCGCTCCTCGCACCACTCCGTCCGGGACGACAGAGGGGCATAAGCACGCACACCCACAACCCACCCACGGTTGGGCCGACCACCGGAGCAGGATGACTTGACGTCAGTGGTCAGCCCGACGGAATACCCCCAATTTGGGGTACCCTCCCATCGACCGACGTCCCCCCCTCGGGGAGGACGTCGGTCTTTTCTCACGCGGTCGGCCTCTCGGCGGGTGACGGACTAATTCCCCGGTCACGTCACCCGCGGCCTCGTCTAGGGCGGCATGAGGCGCAGGTATTTGCGCCTACGCCACCCTAGTTGCTGACGGCGGATCGCCTCATCGAGGCTGCGCTCCTCGCGCAGGCGATCCGCTGCCTCCTTCCGCGAGACTACTGCCTCGCGACTGCATCCCAGTTACTGACGCTGCCGAGCATCGCCCTGACGATAGACGGCAGCGTCAGGTGGTCACTGATGATTGCGACGAGTTCACGGCGCTACTCTGTCCAAGCATCATAGACCTCGAGAGTATGCTGCGCCGTGTCCTCGTCGCAATCGCAGTGGTGGCAGGACGGTGTACTCTTCCTCCTAACGACCTTGTGCAGGTATTTGGCAAAGCATCCATGCCCCGTCAACACCTGCACCAGTCGGAAGGAGAGCATCCCGTGCCACCGTTTCAACCACTGCATCAGCACCGGCCGGAAGGCCTCCACAATTCGCACCCCGAACCGAGGCCTCTCCAGCCGGACTGCCCAACGGGCAATGACGTCTTGGTGGGCGTCGACGCACCAGGCGGTGAGCTCCCTCAACGAGACCACACTGCCCTCCGCTCGCACCCCCGACACCCGCCGATACAAACCGGCGAGCATTTCCGCTTCCAGGTCCCACGGGGGAGTCTCGGCCAACAGGCACGCTGCCTCCGTCGCCACCGTGCGGTATCCGCGTATGGCCCTGACCGCCATGGCCCTCTGTGGTCGCCACAGAAGAGCCCTGAGTCGGACGGTCAAGGACCCCGTCCACACCGGTGCGCCGTACAGGGCCATCGACCAGATGACCCCCGCGTACAGCCGTCGGCTCGTAGCGCTCGGTCCGCCCACGTTCGGCATAAGCCACAATAGGGCGGACGTCGCGCCGACGAGCCGTGGAGCGAGCCTGCGGAAATGCTCCCGGAACCATCATTGCCCGTCGAGCACCGGGGCCAAATACCTTATATGGGCCCAGATGCTGATGTCAACCGAATGAACGGTGATCGAGACGCCAATGGGAGAGCTCATGCGGCGCCTATGGAACAAGGGGGCCCCCGGGCGACCCTCAACCCCAACGCCTCAATGCGCCTGACGATATCTTCGGTGCCTAGAGTCGCCAGGCTTGCCGCCTCTTCTAGCGTCCCACCGCGGGCTGTGACGAGTGTGTCGTCGGCGTAACAAATCACGCCCAGCCCGGGCGGGAGGCTCCCCCTCAACATTCAGTCGTAGCCGATGTTCCACAGGGTGGGTCCGAGGACCGACCCCTGTGGGACATCGCACGTCATGTCCCAAAGTCCCCTGCTCGGTTGGTGCAGAGGACGCTGCGCCCGTCCAAATAGTCTACCACTAGCCGCCTCAGGTAAGCTGGCACCCCGTGATACTGGAGCGCCTCCTTGATGCAGCTGAATGGCAGACTATTGAATGCATTGGCGATGTCCAGGGATACCACCAACAGCACTTCCCACCAGTGACGGCCTCAGTCGCCGCGGCCCTCAGGCGCAACAAAGCCGCGATCGTCGAACGACCCCTCCTAAACCCAAACTGGGCATCCGACAGATCGGACTCCGTGCCGACGAGGTGCCGCTCGATGCGGGCAGCTAGCACCTTCTCCAGTAGCTTGCCCGCATCGTCGAGCAGCACTTTGGGCCTGTAGGCCGAGGCCGACTGTGGAGACAGTCCCGGCTCCGGCAGCAGCGCCAGTCTTCCCTCCTTCCAGCACACAGGGAACTGCCCGGAGCACCCAGGGAACCGCCCTAATATTTAAGCAGATGGTAAAAAAAGAAGAATCTTCATTATTTAAAACTCACATATGTCACTCTTAAGCATGATTTTTCTCCACAATTAGAGTGAAAATGGTGATTAAGATGCCTCCACAAGGAGAAAAGCATATAATATCATTCTTTGCCATTATAGCCACCATATCTTCATGGATAAATCTATATTCTACTCAATCCACAGACTTAAAATCTGACAGTAAAATACATTTTAGTACAACCTAACAATCGTGATAGCTGTAAAAATTAGCTAAAAATCTCATCAAGATACGCCCATAGCTCTTGCCTCGAAAACCAAACTCCCTAAGCGTGGCGATTAAGGCATTATCCCCTCATTTCTGGGGAAGATGTTTAACAACGGACAGCCAATCATTGAATGATAATAAACTATCAGTCATCCTTTTTTATTGGAGACAAGCTATTTTATGGTCACACCTCAGCCGATTTCTGCGGAGCGACAGAAAGGACGGGCCATATACATGCCTCTCTTACGCCATGTTGGTGGACCACCAGTACTCATTCTTCTTGTAAGTGGCGACATATCGGTCCTTTTACCAGAAAATGGTGTATTTTATAGGTTTTTAAAGAAGTTGACAATATATGTGAGTATGCTATTTGAATAAAATCAGGCAAGGAAACATAAACATGAGTGTGAAATTTATGAAAAACAAATTAATAGAAAATTCTTTTAGTTGAAGCCACTATAGCAAAAAAACCGAGTGTAATTTGTGTCTGAAAAACTGGATATAATTGTTTGTAGCGTCTTCCGTAATACAAAAATCTTTTGCATAGTTCAAAATGTTGTCTTAAAAAAGAAACAAAAAATAATAATATGGATGTGCTCTCAACAAATGAAATGTTGAATTAGGACGATACCGAACAGTAGTATATACCTACCTATACTTAAGAAAAAAATTCGTCGCATTGGGTCTCGCGATCCACAATAGTCTTTATTGTGATATGATTATATTTTTAAACGGTTATATACTCGAGTACTATAAGATTAAGAGTTTTGCATAATAAAGAAAGAAAAAAAAAGAGGAAGGATTAAGAAAAGCATTTATTCTGTTCTCGTTAAATCTAATAAGAACACAAACATTACTAAATAAAAGACAAAATATTTTAACTTTGCCGAGGAAAAATAAAAGACTATTGGTATAGTCGTGCTCATCTCTCAGTCTATATATGTTCCACTGTTGGGCTCAGGCCTCCTCCATAATGGAAAGAGAATTGACCTACTATTCCACGCTAGTCAGACGTGTTGAAGTAGGGTTTTGTTTCGAATTTTCCTTCTCTTGCATATATGTTATATACTTATTATATCCTTTAGTCAGTTTTACGACATCCACGGAAGTGGTGAATTGTATTCTTACTCCGTCATCACACGGAACGTGCTACTTCTAAAGAAATAGCGCTGATATTCTACCAACACCTGGTATATACATGTTAAAAATAATTATTATAGCTGTAATATATTCAATAATTTTTTTAAAGACAACGACCTGCATTAAGGGATGAATCCTTGTATTGTGGAGGACTTTACCGACATATAGTTAATGAAAACTAATTACATTCAGATTCAAAATAATCGCTTCTGCTTCGCACAAACAACTGGTTTACGTGGAAATCGAACCTACTCGTCAGTGACAAGTGTTTCCACTACCATATCTCTGCACTCTTTTTTATCTCGACTGTCAAGAAATGCTTATGTTTTTCGCCCGTAACTTGTACATTTATAAAATTATTAACTCGTACTGGGCTCGATTGGATGTAATTCTATAGTTAAGGTATTACATTTGTGTTAAAAATTCAAGTGTTTTTATTAGTGTTCGGCAAGGAATTTAAAATGGCGCATTACGGAGAGATAAAAGTTAACCAAACCTATCGAAAGGGATATCAAAATAGAGAATATTAATTATCTCTTAAAATAAATTGGTTTGAAAAGTTTTTGATATCCTTGAAGATCATATTTGTGTCAGACGACTGCCATTTGAAATTTAGAATAGTTATAGTTTTTGTTCATTAAAGTCTGTCGAGGAAATTAAAAAGTATAAAATAATTTTAAAAAATCCAACTGCAACAAAGATAATTTAAAAGTAATCCAATAAAATTGCCGAAACAATATTGAGAATAATCATCATCATCATCTCAAACCATATAGGCTCTGGCCCCGTCCATTATGGGAGGGAATTTGACCGACTACACCTCGATAGTAAGACATGTTGGCATAGTTTCATTTCAAGTTTTACTTCTCTTATATTAGTGTTATCTGCATATTATATACCTAAAGCATCTCTTACGACATCCAAAGCCAAGAGGGGAAATGCTGAAGAAAGAAGAAGAAAGTCTCGAAATAAAACCCTATACTTATTAAATCGTGATTGTTCAGCGTTGATTTCCCTCCTTTTGCGGAAAAAAGCGCGAGCCTTACTGGGCTGAGATGACTATGATGATGATTTTTCGAGACGTGGATTCGCAGTAAAAGCGTTGTACAATTTTTAACAAGTACATTTATAATTAACGAATACAATTCTTAAAGGAAAATGAGGTTCTGATAACACATATGAATTTTTATACATTATATTAATCAATATCAATGTTTACGGTTTAAATACGAGTATTACTTATTTAAAGTTATTAGATTTCCAACTTACATGACGTAACTGTTGGTAAATATGAAGTAAATGAAATGGCAAACGTGAGCTGTGGGGCTGACTGTAGACGTCACGGCCGGATGTCGGCACGTCTTGCATTTCCACCGTTAGATTCCACATATATTCTTATAGAGCTGATAAAACATTTAATAACAACGATTTAATACTAGCATAAACGATAAGAGTGCATGAAATAAAATAATGGCGTTTAAAAACTAGCTACAATTGTTTTGATCCTCAACAAATTCAAATTCAAATTATTTTATTATGCATAAACCCTGAGAGGGCACTTACATATTGTCAGGTTTACAATTTCCAAAAAAAATATACTACCACCGGATCGGCACGCGACCGCTACTGAGAAGATCCGGCAAGAAACTCAGCGGGCTTGTCATTATTTTTAATTTTTTTTTTCCTCTTACTAGTTATACAATTGTATACATGTTTTGTAAGAACAAGCTCCAGTGTGATGCCCTTCGAACCGCAAGACACTTAATATAATTTAAACGATTATGGCTGGACCAGATCCCACAAGCGGCACCCGATCATGAGTTAACTACTAGAGCAGCCATCACTCCCCTCAACCATTATGGAGGGAAGGGAGAGACCCGCTCCACGCAGCTACCGCAAGTAGATCCCTATGTGAGCATGACCAACACCACAATATGTTACAAACGCTGAAAATACAAAAATTCGTTAGGCAAAACACGCTACACTTTACAATAAAAGTTAAAAGTACATTTACAAACAGTATATTTAAAATAACAAGGAAATTGCTGAATGAGGAGCTGCTCACAACCAATCTGTATTATCATCTACATAATCCGAGATTTTATAATAAGCTTTTTTACAAAGTCTATTCTTGATGGCTTTTTTAAACTTTTTCATAGGCAACACTTGTTTTTTGGGGAGAGAAGTACATGTAAAGATAAACGAAATTGCAAAGATATTTTTTTTAAATAATGTTGTGTTTAATTGTGTCTCTCGAAGGCTCGAGCCCAGCAGTGGGACATGTACGAGTTGAAACAACGACGACGTCTATAACCCTACCCACATTTATTTATATCTTCCGTGTATGGACGGAATAATAATACAATTCACCAACCGCTTGCCTGAGGGTGTCGTAAAAGATGACCTTCCTTGCTTATCCCAATTACTTGAGCTCAATATCTTTCATATTATACTTTATAAAAGTTGTATGCATATTATATCCCTTAGTCGTCTTGTACGACATCCACGAGCAAGATAGGGAGTGGTGAATTGTATTCTTACTCCGTCACCACATGAAATGGGGTATATTCAGCTCAGTATAAATAAATTTAGTAGGCAGAATGCGAGGCATATGTCACTGCCGGTTCACTTCAGATGTTCACACACCGCCGAGCGTCGCGGTTTTGTGTGTCTACAGTCAAACTCACCCTCCGTAGGCAAACTTGAAACGTGAGAGTTACTGTAGAACTGTAAACGAATGATCTTTATGAAACTCAAAAACTTCTAACAAAGTTCTTCAAAGGACTATTGAATAGTTTCATGTATTGGGATTTTTATCTTTCATAATTTTAATATTATGCTTAATGCCAACATGGTCCCTAAATATAGGCCTCATGACAAGAATACAATTCACCACTCCCTATCTTTCCCGTGGATGTCGTATAGGACGGCTAAGCGATGTAATGTGCGCATAATATCTGTGCAAGAGAAGGAAAATTCGAAATGAAATCCTATACCAATATATCTAACTAGGATGGTATGGTAGGTCAAATTCCCTCCCATTGTGGAGAAGGCCGGAGTTCAACAGTGGGACGTATGTGCGCTGAGATGACAAAGACGAGATGAACCAAGCGCAAAGCTATTTAACGGGCTATGCTCGAGATGTCTCTTCGAAATAGAATCCCAAATACGGAAATCCGTAGAGATCCGAACAGATGTAACTGACAAAGCACGGAGAATTAGCACAATGAAGTAAAACGGTATCGTGTCATTTCATTTACATCTCAATGCTGGGCTCAAAACTCCTTCAAAATAAAATGGGATCTACTACACCAGGCTAGTCTAACGGTATTTCGCGTTTTAATTCTTTTGCATAGCTGCTAATGCATATTATATCTCTTAGTTGTATTTTACGATACCCACAGGCAAGGTATTGGGTGTTGAACTCTTGTTGACTCTGTTCTGAATTACTTGCACACACATTGTTTAGTTTCTCCTCTCTTTCTTTTCTTTTCTGTATTTTCATTATCATCATTCCGGCTCATATACGTCCCACTGCTGAGCTCGAGCCTCCTCCATAATTAGAGGGAAATACACCTTACTGTACCATGCTCGCCAGACAGGTTCTTGCTTCCTCTACAATTTGGTAAGTGGACTACTTAACCAATCTGGCTGGAGGAATTGTCATATACTTTTATTAAGATATTCATCCTGTCCGCTTATATACCTTAATGGTATTCCAGTCCTTGCTGTCTTTTTATTCATTGACTTACTGGCCAATTTTTCTTCAGGTCTCCCGTTTTGTATAGAAGGAAAGTGGAATCGTTCCAACTCCTCCTATGTTTCCAATTGTTTATTAAATTTATGCGGATTACAAGATAATTAAAAATGTTTCTTAAGACTTTCTGAGAATCAAACCTTAGTGTCTTTTACAAAGACCAGTAAGGATCCTGGCTTACAGGAGTTCCAGCGCTGGAAATGTATAGTCCTAACAACTACGTACGCTTAACAGCATTGCATTATGGATGGGGATCCAATTTTTTGAAAAGATAATATGGCCTTATTATCATAGCTTATATACGTACCACTGCTGGGCTTGAGTCTTCTTCACAGTGGGAGAGAAATTTACCTACTACACTAGCGTAGTGTAGCGCTGGTCAGACGGGTTGGTGCAGTGTTTTATTTCAAGTTTTTGTTCTTTTGCATAGATATTATCTGCACATCATATCCCTTAGTCATCTTTTACGATACCCACGGACAAGAGAGGGGGTGGTGAATTGTATTCTTACTTCGTAACCACACTGACAAGTTACAAGTTACCTAAACCATAACAATATTTTACATTACCAAATATAATAAAAGTAATACGCTCAAAAGTCGTATTGTTAAGAAAATCCACGCAAGCCTTTAACAAATATCATAATGCGATCTATGGGGTGCGCGAACGCAGTGGAGCGTGTACCGCCCCAAGACTCGCGAACTCCTAGCCACGTCGACCGAGAAATACCCAGTGACGTCACAGCCGCGTAGCGACATGGCCTCGTAGCGAAGAGACGCCTACGATGTAGCTTCACTAAGTATTTTTATATTCGTAGCAATTATTACTGATGGTTAAGACGTCTACCTACCCTTATATTGCTGATAATTAAAAGACTCTTGTGTAGTGACCGAGTAACAAAATAATTCACCACTCCATATTTTGCCCGTGGATGTTGTAAAAGACGACTAAGGTATATAATAAGCATATAACATCTGTACAAGAGAAGGAAAACTCGAAACTAAACCCTATTCCAACACGTCTGACCAGCGTGGAATAGTGGGTCCATAACCCTCCCGTTATGGAGGAGGCCTGAGTCCAGCAGTGGGACATATATAAGCCGAGATGATGATGGCGAAAAGACTAAAAGCTTTACATCGACCTGAGATAACTCCTTAAGATACTGTTCAAGCATTACATTCCTAAAGTGGTTTGATGTCAGACAGGCGGCCGGTTTATAAAACCGTGATCCATGAACCATGAGAAATTGGAATAAGAGTGGGATGTAGATGAAATGATTTATAGAATTACTTCTTTATCACCTCAGCCCACATAAGTCCCACTGTTGGGCTCGGGCATCCTCCACAATGGGAGGGCAATTAACGTACTATACTGCACTGGTCAGACGTGTTGGTATAGGGTTTTATGTCGAGTCTTCTTTTCTATTGATGTTATCTGCATATTATATCCCTTAGTCGTCTATTACCATATTCAAATATTCTTTAATACACGAATTAAAGAATAATTGACTTCTTTAATCAATTACAAAAATATATATCACTTTAACTTAGCGTCATTATACGTAGTTTTTATGATAGGTAGATAACGTTCCTTTTTAGCGCCATCTAGTGAAATTTTGTGATACTATTGTACTAATATCCAATAACAAAAATGCTTATCTGTGGTGACGGAGTGAGAATAGTATTCAGCATCTATTTTGTTACTATAGATGTTGTAAAAGACTAAAAGATTTAACCAAACAAAATCATTTCAAGGGGAGAAAAACTTGGGATGCCAAGGCCATCTAATCAGCGATAGTAGCACATTTTCTTTCCCATAGTGCAGAAAGCTAGTGCCCAAGCGTACTTATGTAATCCTCATCTCTTATACATTTTCGATGCATTAATTGAGAGGAAGTGAAATCCAGCGTGGCTTTTCCAAATTTAGAGATGCATTTTCATTTAGTTCATCTCGGCTCAAATACGTCTTATTATTGGGCTCGAGTCTCCTCCACAATATGAGGCAAATTAATTTTACTATTCCATGCTAGTCAGATAGGTTGGTATAGGATTTCGTTCCGAGTTTTTCTTCTCTTGCATAGATGTTATAAGCGTACTATATCTTATAGTCGTCTTTTACGACATCCACGAGCAAGATAGGGTGTGGTGAATTATATTCTTATTCCGTAATATTGCGGGAGATTGTGCCCTCTAAAATAGTATAGTTTAATTTTTAGTTATCTTTATTTTACTTATTTTATCAATTTACGTTCGTTACATAATTATCTCTTGCCAAAGCGACGTGTAGTGACGACTAAATCATCATCATCATCATCATCGCAGCCCACATACGTCCCACTGTTGGACTCGGGCCTCCTCCACAATGGGAGGGAATTTGACCTACTATACCATGCTGGTCAGACATGTTGGTATAGGATTTTATTTCGAGTTTCCCTCCTCTCGCATAGATGTTATATGCGTTTTATATCCCTTTGTCGTCTCGTACGATCATCCACGGGTAAGTTAGGGGGTGGTGAATTGTATTCTTACTCCGTCACCACACGGAATATTGTGGGAGAGATTGTGCTCTCTAAAATAGTATAGTTTAATTTTTAGTTATATTTATTTTACTTATTTTATCAATTTACGTTCGTTACATAATTATCTTTTGCCAAAGCGACGTGTAGTGACGACTAAATATTTTTCGCAATTTAAATAATGATTAAACACCGAATAGAACCTGAAACACGCTCTACTTTAAGCCACTGTGTTATAGAATCTTTAAATCAGAAAATCGGAACAAATCGCATTTGATTCGCTTTAGGGAGTTCGTAATTATTAATAGAGCAATATGCAAAGTTAGTTGTTTTCAGCGTTGAACCGTCCGACCCAGCTTATTTTAAAGTCAGATTGAAATTTTCCATATTCCTTGTGTGTTAATGAAATTTACTGATTTAATATAAATTGATTTGAATTTCCAGCGTCTTAGGAAGAACTGGAGTGTGAAGTCATTTCATTATTGTTTTATGAAGAAATTATATAAACTGTCTTACGTGAAAAGATGAGAAATTGGCCTACTGCAAGTGGGTAGGCGTTACTATATGTAGGCTAATTGGTGAAACAAACGAAAATAAGTAAGAATATTGTCTTTTGGTAATATACCTGTAAGTATACATACTTTTTGTAAAGCAGAATTTTAAAAGAACAATGTCATTATCAATGGGAGGGAAATGGATTTCCGATACCATGCTGGTAAGAGTTGTTGGTATAGGGTTTTATTTCGGTTGTTCCTGCTCTTGCATAAATGTTATATGCATATTACATTCCTTAGTCATCTTTTATGACACCCACGGGCAAGAAAGACGGTGGTGGATTGTAGTCTTACTCCGTCACCACACGGATATATTTGTACTAATGATACTGTTTGTACTAATGAGGCATCGCACCCGAATGTAGTCTATACCTTTCAGTCCGCTATTTATAATCGTTTTTTTCCTACTAAACTAAACGTGTGACGAGTATTGTCCGGGCACACGTTTTAAATTACCACCTCGTGAGCGATAACAGTTGTTTTCTTGTCATGCCACTTTTTAATAATTTCAATCAAAACCCATTTATAAATAATAATTTTGATTTACAATTCTAATTAGCTTATTGCGTACCTGCCAATCAGACAAGTGATGGAGACAATACGAGCGATACACCATAAAATAAAAACTCATTCGTTCCTGAAGCAGTATCTGCGTGTGATCGACGTTGATTAATGTTGGAATGTCTGTCTGACGATTAAAAAAAAACTTTGTGTTTCAGTCGTGCTATTGAACAGTGAAATGTATGCAGTAGCTTCAAATAAAACCTTTTGTGATTTCGTAATTAATATATATAGTAAAGAAAGAATTAAATAAAATTATTTTCACGCTCATTATTGTGTTAAAATAAATATATTAGTTCAAGAAAACTAAAAAATACGCTTAAATCGCTAATACTGATTATCCTAGTAAGGATAACGGGTTAAACTGTTTAAATTATTGAATTGGCATCGGTCCTTAATAAGTATGCCAAATTTCGAGTTAATCCGATGTTTTGAAGGGGGTCAAAATCATGTTCAAAGATTCCGTTACATACAAACATCCTAACATAGATACGTCTGAAGCTAATAAAAGCGTATTAATTACTTATATTGCTGCTTTAAAATATACGCATTATCGAAACCGAAAGGCGAATAAAAAAATGAAATAAAATTACGTAAAAGTAGTTTTATTTTATAATTATATTGCTTGTGTAAACTTCATAGGACTAATTTTTTGGATTAAAGTCATATGTATGGCGAAAATTTTTATTTTTTTTTACAATCATTCATAAAACTGATATAAAAAGATTGCAATTGCATAAAAATAAAGCCTTTCTATATTAAGAAATTTAGTATAAGTCCGTGTGGTGACGGAGTAAGAATACAATTCACCACACCCTCTCTTGGCCGGGGGTGTCATAAATAAAAACTAAGGGATATAATATGCTTATAGCATCTATGCTAGAAAAGGAAAACTTGAAACAAAATCCTATGTCAACACGTCTGATCGACCAGCATGTACGTAGTCAATTTCCTTTCAATAACGGAGGAAGCCCGAGTCCAACGGATGTAAATGGGTTAAAATGATGGTGATGATAATTTTAGTATTATAGAGAATGCAGACTCTCTTCTCTAACATCGAGTAATCACTTAAAAGAAAGAAGTAGTGACATCTTCTATTTCTACTCCATCACCACACGGACAATATTATATACCTACTCATATATATTTTTATGTGCATTATATATCCCTTAGTCGTCTTTTACGACATCCACTGGCAAGATAGGGAGTGATGAATTGTATTCTTACTCTGTCATCACAAGGAACAAGTTTGAGAGGAGTTTGAGGAGCAAGAGAAGGAAATCTCAAAATGAATCCCTATACCAACATGTCTGACCAGCATGGTATAGTAGGTTAAATTCCCTCCCATTGTAGAGGAGGCCGGAGCCCAACAGTGGGAAGTATATGAGCTGCGATGATGAAGATGATATATATTTTTAAATTTATATCATTTTGGCGTGTCTACACCATTCCTGTGCCAGCGACATTTGATTTCGGTGACATCTGGCGGAAGTAATGGATTTTTTCAGTTAGCTGAAGGTGAAAATTTAATCTATGATGATAAGTGACGACCGAAAAAAATGTTTAGCGGATATTCTTCACGGACTCGTGACAAATTCTTTAACAGGTTGTGTTATGATTTTTTTAAATAATTTTTAGCGACTTATAAATATCATGATTATCTCAACCACTGTTGAAATTTGGTCGCCTCCACAATGGGAGAGAAATTGATCTGCTATTGCGCCAGTCAGACATGTTGGCATAGGGTTTTATGCCGAGTTTTCCTTAGATTATGCATTACACTAAGAGATTATGTATTACGTTATCTGAGCTGGTCATGGACGTCAAGGAATTCGATACCATTGGTCGATGTAATGGTGAAGGGTATTGAATACGGTGGGTTACGGAGCCGCAGTCCTTTCGTCACCCCGGAAGGAACGGACGGAGCATACCATAGCCCGCCCAAAAAACTGCATTACACTATAAGGAAACTTATCTCCAAAAATTGCTTTCAGGTGGATGAATGGAATTAAATCTTCTATTAATTATTCCGTGTGGTGACGGAGTAAGAATACAATTCACCATCCCCTATCTTACCCGTGGGTAATCGTATGAGACGACTAAGAGATATAAAACGCATATAAAATCTATGCGAGAGAAGAAAAACTCGAAATAAAACCCTATAGCAACACGTCTGACCAGCGTGGTATAGTAGGTCAATTACCCTTCCATTATGGAGGAGGCCCAAGCCCAACAGTGGGACGTATATGGGATGAGATGATATTATTTAAGCCGTCCGCATAGTGACCGAGTAAGAATACAACCACACAACCACACCATTAATTCCTTTCCCTGTGGGTGTTGTATAATACGACTAAGGGATATGATATGAAGATAACATCAATTCAAGTGCAAAACCCTATGCCAACTCATCTGACAAGCGTGGTATATTAGGTCAATTGCTATCCCAGTGTGTAGGAGACGCGAGCCGAATAGTGGAACTTATGAGACTAAGACCATGATAATTATGTTTTATGAGTGAAGTTAAAAATATACTAACAAAAGATGTATTTTCCATCTGAAGAATGCTATTTGCTTGTTTTCGTGATTTATCTTCATTATCTCAGCCCATATCCAACCCACTGTTGGGCTCGAGCCTCCCACACTATGGCAGGGAAATTGACCTACTTCAACACTCTGGTACTGTTATATTGTTTTGTTTCGAGTTGTCCTTCTCATTTATAGACATTATATGCATATTAAAACCCTGAGTCGTCTTTTACGACACCTTCAAGCGGGATAAGGGATGGGTAACTGTATTCGTACTTCGTCAATGATACACATGGATAATTTTATTTATCTTCACATTTGAAAAAATATAAATAATAAGTACCTAAGACATTAAAATATAATTCCGAACCCAGACAAGGCAAAGTTTCAATTCGCCTAGGGGGCGCTCTGTACGCTAACTATTCAAGTATCTGCTAAGTGGTCTTTAATGACTTATGTTTCAAACTTACACAGTGTCTTGTCCCAATGGAGTGGATATTAAATTTGAGCTTAAAGATTTGTGATAAAGACAATATTGATTGTTTGAAATAAAACTACTTTAAGGATTTTATCACATTTGTATTTTATTGAAGTAAAAAAATTCTGTAGGCTAGTTTGGATGGCCAGTAAATGCATGTATGTCGTCATTGACATGGTGTTAATGATAACACTGTATCTGTAGTTATGTCTTGTTCCTATTTAATGGCAATGAGCTACAATAATATGAGCTATTGGTGCCAGTGTCGAGTTATTATATTGATTATTTGCGTCTTTAGTTTTCGTATTTTAGTCAGTCGTTAGCATAACTTGCTGATAACCAAATCGTGCTTTCTCTGGGAATTTTGGGGGAATGTCAAAATGCACGCAATTCACTATTATATTATATTATATTATATTCACTACATTTCAGAATTTTATCTGCATTATAATACATAAAACATTAGCAAAATTATTCAATATAATAATATAAATCACTAAAACAAAGTACGAAATTTAAAAGCGCTAAATGACATTTTGACATTCTCATCAAAAGTCCCTGTAGCTATATCAATATCAACATATCTTTGCTGATAGATGTCAAAACCAAATAAATGAAAAAAAAAATAATGATAATTTGAAAACTTTAATTTAAGATCAAATACTGCAAAAAGACCAAAGATCAAAGACTGCACAGATGGCGTAGTGGTTAAGATAGCGACTTACAACGCCAGTGTCGGCGGTTCGAATCCCACGCGGGACAACACTTTGTGTGATCCACAACTTGTTGTTCTGAGTCTGGATGTAATTTGTGTCCGTTAATTATATGTTTGTAAAGTTCCCAGCAATACAAGGATTATTTCCTTAGTGCATGGTGTTGTCGTAAAAAAAAAAAAAAAATATATTTGCACAGTTTGTTCATAGTTTTAAGTTTTTACTTCTGTTTGCAGTCCTCCTAACTGCTTTGTGTTCTTTTTTATTAGTCCGTTTCGAATACATTTCAAGGTTCAGGTTCATAGGTTTATACTTCCTTAAAAATAGCTTTATATTAGAAATACGTGAACCTCAGATATCTTATTTTCTCAATACTTAATTTTTGTTGTTTTAGGCTTGATTTCATTTTTAACCGTAATTCCAACTGATATGCGATTCACTGCCGGGCTTCCCTGACAATGGAAGCGAAATCCACCTATCAATTACGTTGGTTAGACGGCTTAGTACAAGATTTTAGTCCAATTTTTCTTCTCCTGCATCATCATCATTTCAGCCTGTCGCCGTCCACTGCTAGACATGTAACCCCACAAAGTGCAGACCTGTGCCGCCTGCATCTGTCTTGCTAGTCATTTCATGGGGATATTGCCGTAATCATCACGCTTGGCGGGTTGGCGATCGCAGTAAGATCTTATATATTTCCCAGGAAAGAGCTGCTCTGCCGACTTTCCTGGTGAACACTCAGCTGATTTTTACGACTCCCACGGGCAAGTAAGGGGTGGTGACAAATGTACTATTATCAACCTGTCGCCACATGGGCATACGCTTCCTCGCGCCTCTTGCTTATATGTTGAATCTATTCATATTATACCTATGGGGATTATATGCCGGAGTCGTCCTTTATGACACCCACAGGAAGAAAGAGCTGTGGTGGATTGTATTCTGTCAGCACATGGCCTAGATTCATTATTCTTTTATTATTCTTATTCTCGGGTCAATTTTTGATGCACTGATTTTTTTTATTGCCGGTGGTTGCAAACGAGCAAGCAACACATCAGGTGTTAAGTGACCCTGCCGGACATGGCCCTTTGCAATACCAGGAACATAGCCAGGCCGTTGCCTACCATGAAGAAAATGCTATTCTTAAACCTCGTTTAAAGAAGGACATGTCATTGCGCGCAACAGGTAATTCATTCCAGAGCCTGCACGTACGTGGGAGAAATGATCGCTGGAAACGTACAGTCGAAGACCATAACATATCCAGGTGAAATGTAACCTTGCTGCGGTATTGAGTGGTACGTTGGTAAAACGGTGACGGTAGTACGAAGTCAAACAACGAATTTATAATTTATTGTTATTTTTATAAGATAAGTGTCATAACTTCTGTAGCAAATCTATAAAAGATGTATCTCTATGCTATTATTTTTGCGTGACAGGCGTACAAGCATAAAGACAAACAGAAATATATAAACAACTAGCAATCCGCCCTCGCTTCACTTCGGTTTTAGGTTATAGTCGTTTTACTCGCGTAGTTCCCGTTCCCGTGGGAATACCGGGATAAAATATAGCCTAGTTTACGCCCTGATATTATAGCTTTCCATTGGTGAAAGAATTTTTGAAATCGGTCCAGCCGTTTTGAAGATTACCCGGAACAAACAGACAGACAGACAAAAATTTTTTAATTGCTATTTTAGGCATAGGTGTCGTGCAAATAACCGTGTGAGCATGAAAAAAGCCTGTTATTTTGACATTACAAACAGACACTCCAATTTTATTTATTGGTATAGATGTTGATTTGTCTTTTCTCGATCTGACGATTATAGTTGGTGTAGTAAAATGACCCCTTAGACAATTTTTACGAGAAAACGTAGGGTAAAAATTGTTTATAAAATTATTTATAAGGGTACAAAACCTAGTTTCATTCAACTCCAACTAAATCATGAGGGCTAGGAACAGACTGCCCTTCTATAACATTAACATAATCATAAAACCCTACCTATCCGGGGTGGTACCATAAAGGTAGACAGGTTCTATTCATTCTACAGTCACGTAGAGTAATGTATATTCTAATATATTTGAACTGGGAGCGACTTTTCGTGTCTACCGGCCCGTGCGGTCTGCGGTCTGTCATTAGTGATGTCCATTAACTATATATATTCTATCGATAAAAATTATATTAATTTTATAACTTTAAAAGTATGCAGAGTTACATTGTTTATTGCACATAAACAATGCATCTATTACATATTAAGTTAAGATACCGACTTACAGTGCCAGTTATGCGGATTTAAATCCCACGCAGGACAACACTTTGTGCGATCCACAAATTGAGTCTGAATCTAATTTTGTTAATTATGTGTTTGTAAAGTCCCCCAAAATACAAGGATTATTTCCTTAGAGCAGGGTGTTGCCATAAAAAAAATATATACCTCAATATCTCAGCTCATAGGTATATGTCTCATAGCTGGGATCAAGCCCCCTCTATAATAGGAGGGTAATTTACCTACTACGCCCTGGTCAGACGGCTTGGCATAGGGTTTTATTTCAAATTTTCCTTCTTTTACGTATATGTTATCTGCATATTATAATCTCTTAATCGTCTTTTATGACACCCACGGACAAGACGAAGAATTGTATCGAAAACAGGACGATGTAATGATGATAACCTATTATTGATACATACATATATTCACGCCTCTTTCCCATAGGGGTAGGCAAAGACCACTTCCCTCCGCTTGCTACGATCTTGACATACCGCTTTCGCCTCCTCCACATTAATTAATCTCTTCATGCATATTCTTCGATTTAGGGTACTTCCAACCTTGTCTTTCTTAAAAACGTCCCCGATTTGATCGTGGAACGTCCGCCTTGGTCTTTCCTTTCTCCGCTCAGATTCGCCTTATAAATTCTTCTTGTTAATCTCTTTCATTCATTCTCTTTACATGACCAAACCAACTTAACATACCTTTCTCAATCCTTGTCACTACATCAACATTCATACCACAACATTATTATTTTAAAGACTATTTTTTTCTACAAACTATGTTTTTAATTTATTACAAACTATTTATTCCGTGTGGTGACGGAGTAAGAATACAATTCACCACTCCCTGTCTCGCCCGTGGATGTCGTATAAGACGACTATGGGATATAATATGCACATAACATCTGTGCAAGAGAAGGAAAACTCGTAATGAAACCCTATACCAACATGTCTGACCAGCATGGTATAGTAGGTCAAATTCTCTCTCATTGTGGAGGAGGCCCGAGCCCAACAGTAGGATGTATGTGGGCTGCCATGATGATGATGGTGATTTTTTAAAAAAAACTGATGATAGATGTTTTCCGTTTGGACGGTGTACTGCACGAAATTGGGACAAAACTTACGATACTGTCCTCTTGTAGCCATAAATTCATACACTCATACGTTGTTAGTTACGTGTGGACGGTAAGGACTTTCATTTCACTCATAATACTCGTGTAAAGATCAGATTTCATCATCGTAATTGCTTACCATATCATGAAGAAATCGATTGGTTTCCATTTCTAAGTGAAAATACTTAAATTTAGATCTGTAAAGCAATATTATTATCTCAGCTCATATAAATGGACCACCATTAATAATTTTTTGCGACACCGACGGGCAAGAGAGAGGATGGTGAATTACATACTTTATAGTCTGTCGTCTGTTTATTTTCTATAAGACAGGCAGTTTGTATAAATATTAGAGTATTGTCGACAAGACCTTTAATAATAAAATCCCATCACTAACGGCTCGCATTTACTCTGCACCTCGGCAGTTCATCTTCATTTTTTATCTTTCACCGGAAAAAAGGGCAAAAAAGCAAAAAACCGCTCTAGTAATGAGTGTAAAAAAACTAAACGAAAGATATTCTACCATTTTTGTGTCTTTGTTTTATAACTTATTTGTAATATGACCATACTACACGGGCTAGTGGTTATAATACCGAACGACAGAGGCAAGTCGTGAGTTCGATTCCCAGGAAGGGAGTGTATCCGAAAGGGTATCCCGCCGGGCTGGCCATGGATGTCAAGGATTCGGTACCAGTGGTCGACCCAAAGGCGAAGGGGGGGGGGGGGGGGGTCATGGCGGGTTATGAGGTTACGCGTCACTCTTTCGTTGCCCCGGACGAGACAGATGGCGTGCGACCGCACCATAACCAGCCAGAAAATAAAATGTAGGGCGTGTAGTATTTATTTTGCGTGATCTTAAATTTTTATTCTGAAATGTCTCACGCCGCTTTTTGGCATAGGGTTTTTATTTGAGATTTTCTTCTCTTGCATAGATATTATTTGTATATTAAACCTTGATTATCTTTTATAATACCCACGGGCAAGATGGCGAATTGTAATCTTTCTCCTTTACCACAAGGAAATAATGGCGATATAATGCTAATGACAACCTATTATTCTTAATTAACTATGTTTTTTTAATAATTTACCTAAGAAGTTACTGAGGTGACCACCGGATCGGCCTGCAGTTGCGCTGAGAAAAAGCTTGCAAGAAAACTCAGTGTATTAAAAATCGGGACAGGGTATATACAAAACACGAAAAATTGGTTTTAATTTTAATTCATAATTTATCTTTTATATTAAAATAACATATTGGAGTTTATTCCGTGACGCAGATTTACTGCCGTCGGATAAAATCTATAGGGTTTCATTTAATTATAAGAATATATGTTACATTTATCATAATTTATTATAATATGTTTCAACAGATTACTATTTCAATGATTTTTAAGTTTATGTTATTCTATATAAGAGAGGGAAAACTTAAAATAAAATCCTATACCAAACCGTCTACTAGCAGTCAATTCCCTTCTTGTTATGAAGGAGGCTCGAGCTTTTTTTCCTTATAATATTTTTTAAGAATATAATTCATCACCAAAGAAAACCCTATACCATCCTATCGGCCAGGCATGGTATAGTAAGGCCAATTTTCCTATTATGGAGGAGGCTCGAGCCTGGCAGTGGTTCGTATATGACTTGAGATGATGATGATAATACGTTAAACTAAGTTCGTTTTTAGGGATTTCATTTCGGCTCACAACGTAGATAATTATTTAGATTTTTGTTGAGTTTTCAATATCCGATTTCCATAAAATTTTCATGGGACCATTTGGGAAGTATACCCTTTCTAACAAAATGAAAATTTTCAAAGGTTGGCAAGCGACGGTGTTATGCGCGAACACACATTTTTTACATATAGAATCATTTTATTATTGTACTAGCAATAAATTTGTATCTGAATGTGGGTAAAAATTTTATAACTAATTCTATAACGGGTAGATATAAATATCTGTATAACACTGTAGTGTTCTAAATGTCGGTTAATCACAAGACAAATGTCGCAATAAAATCCGTAAAAATGGTTTATTTACAAAATCACATTGATAATCAAATGTTATTAATAAACCATTTCGGTTATAACCCACACTAAATAGTTCAAATAATTTAACCGAATCGTATAAAACAATAGGCAATTCGTGCAATTTCGTACAAAACACATGTAATTGAATGTACCCCGACAATATCCCAATATAAGACAATTTGAGGCCCTTAACACAAATTGGTGTTCCCTTTTAACGGAATCTGTTCTAAATTGAAGGGCAACCAGTGGGGGAAATGACGGCCCTTAATTTGATATAAATATAGATAGGTATGTTCTTGTTAGAAAATATATTAAATTGATTAAATATAATATGTTTTTATAATATGAAAGTAAGATTATTTTCCCTTATTTTAGTCTATATATTTATCATCTCAACTTATATACGTTCCACTATTGAACTCGAGCCTCCTCCATAATAGGAAGGAAATTGACTTATTAAACCATGCTGGTGAGACGGGTTGGTGTAGGGTTTTATTTAGAATTTTACTTCTCTTGCATATCGATGTTATATGCATATTTAATGCCTTAGTGGTCTTTTGCGACACCCACGAGCAAGATAGGGGGTGGTGAATTATATTCTTACTCCGTCACCACACGGCGAAGTCAATTTTTGAAATCAGTTCAGGGAAAAAAAGGGGTCCGTGTATGGGAATGTTCTTATCGAAGGTTTGTTTAATCCATTCTTAACAGGCACTTTTCAACGTCGGGAAACTCAGAAAGCCGGCTTCTCTTGATATGTCCGTGTCCCTCAGAGCACCGAGACTTAATAAATTTTTTTGATTTCTTAATTTTATAATATGTGGATTGTGCTACGCTAAACTCACTCTTATTTGATTTCGTGATTGCCCAGATTCAAAAGCAATCACGATTTTTAGTTTTTCATTTAACGACAACATATCGAGTTTTCATTTAGATATTATGAGGAAGTACAGGACCTTTCTTCGCAACTGTTTTTATGAACTGACTGTAATTACATTAATAAACAAGTCGGTACGCACATTTGGCTTACTGAATAGAATATGAGTTCCACGAACAATAATAAAATAATAAAGACTTACTCGGGCATACGAATACAACGTAAGTTCCTTGAACTATAGAAAACAATAACAGACGTACATATGGTCATTCGGCAATAATTTGGAAATAAGAGTCTCTTGTAATTTACGAACGAGTCATAAAATACCAAAAGTAAATTGTCGCTTATAGAGGTACAGGCAAGTAGCAATCTCACGTTTCTCACTTATAGAGGCTTTAGAACGGCAAAATGATGGGACCTGGCAAATACTTTCATTAATACAGTTTTCTCACTTACCCAGTTCTCACTTATTCAGGTTTGACTGTATATGTGCTATTTTGTTCAATGACTGTCTGCCATCTTGTAGGCAGTGACATGATCCCGTTGCTGTAGAATTTTTGGGATTTCTGATCAAAAAACACGACAAATAGTTTTGGTAGTCCTCTCTTGATTTTACCGTGATATTATCTAAAAAATTCTACCAAGACCAAAACAGAAGTCTGCAGGTGCAAGGTCAGGGTTATATTCCGGATGCATTAACAGCTATAAGCAACTCTTTTAGTTTTTGCTGAACGATCACATTCTTTCTATTGATTTATTCCGGCATTTTCTCTCAATTTCTTGCTTTAATCTCTTCACTCGTTGGTGGTAGAGATCCAAATTGATAGTTTTTCCCTCCCGTCATCATCTAAACCCATATATATGAGCTGTGATGATGGTAATGATGAATAGATAAAATGTGATAATTAACCAAATATTCGGCGAACGAAACTTCAAAATAAACATGGCATAATAACCAACTTTAACATGAATTACAAATACTATCGTAAAAGAACAATACAGTATAAATATTATAGGACATACATATAATAATATATTCCAATACAATTGTTTGAATATTAATTAAATGGTTTAACGGGCCATGTAGATTTACGAAGCGTACCGAGCGCATACCTGTTCGCTACAAAACACATATGTAATATATTAAATTGTTTAGAGTATTTTAGAGTTTGTGAAATACGCATTTATTTGTAACACAGTTATTTTCTTGAGATTGTAATTAGATTTATTGTAGACATATTTAGTTTACGCTTTACGAATAATACGCTTTAAATTTAAACAATTTTGAAATAAAATAATCACTAAAGATATTCTTATAGTCGGTACTACTTTTAAAATTATGATTTCAGATGTTTACGCGAGTAACAAATTATAAGTAAAAACTTACGGATTTCGTCCGTGTGGTGACGAAGTAAGAATACAATTCATCACCCTCTTTCTTGCCCGTGGGTGTCGTAAAAGACGACTAAGGGATATAATATACATATAATATCTATGCAAGAGAAGGAAAACTCGAACCCTATACCATCACGTCTGACCAGCGTGATAATAGTAGTTCAATTTCCCTTTCATAGTGGAGGAGGTCCGAGCCCAACAGTAATGTGTATGAGTTAAAATGATGATGATTACGGATTTTATCGCGTTTATATTTGATTTTTGATTGGCCGACATTTTGAACACTTTACAGCGTCTATGATCAAGGGCGGACTAAGATGGTTGGACGTGAGATATCTAGTTTTTATTTACAATACTTTTAATTTTTTTCATAGAACTAATTTAGATAAGAGCGGCGATAATATTCTTGTTTAAAATCAGCCGTCAAAGCGTTTTAGTATTCTCATTTTTTTAATAAATTTTAAATAACATATTTTTTTTCTAATTCGCGATCTGTTACGAAGCTAATTATAACTCTGTTTAAGACGTAAAAATATGAAGAATAAAATATAATTTCTCATCATGCTTTTAGTTTCTTTTTTCATCGTTCAAAATTCATAGCTTTTCATGATACGCATGGAAAAGAAATAAAATGTGAACTTTCTTTCTCCAGCATAATTTAGAAAGACTGAAGAAAACTCAACATAACTTTTTACCCAACCCCAGAATTCAAACAATAAATTGCATTTTTATACCACTCGACTATTAAGACATCATCATCTCAACTCATATATGTCCCACTGCTGGGCTAGAGTCACCGCAATGGGAAGGAAATTGACCAACTATACTTCACCGGTATATATGGCCCATCGATATACATATATGGCTAGTTTTTCAAGTTTTGCTACTCGTACATATATATTTTATTAAGTTTTTTTTATATTTTATTTATATCATCTATACCAATAAATAAAATTGGAGTATCTGTTTGTAATGTCAAAATAATAGGTTTTTTCATGCTCACACGGTTATTTGCACGACACCTATGCCTAAAATAGCAATTAAAAAATTTTTGTCTATCTGTCTGTCTGTTTGTTCCGGGTAATCTTCAAAACGGCTGGACCGATTTCAAAAGTTCTTTCACCAATGGAAAGCTATAATATCAGGGCGTAAACTAGGCTATATTTTATCCCGGTATTCCCACGGGAACGGGAACTACGCGGGTAAAACGGCTATAACCTATAACCGAAGCGAAGCGAGGGCGGGTTGCTAGTATATAATATGTATGCAAAATATTCAAAATTAATTACATCCTTACACAGTCACAGATACCAAACCCACACGAACATTCACACATGCACATTCACGTACTAATTAAGTTTTTATAATTATTTTTAACATGTAAATACAGGGTGTATCAGGTTATGGGGCAACTGGTCAAACGGCAGATAGGCAATAGTGGTAGGAGTCCATAAAAAAAAATTGAAGGAAAAATATCTTTTCGTTAATGAATTAGAGACATGTAAAGTTTTCAATTTTGTCATCGCTTTTTTGTGTAAATCTGATTGAAATATATAAAGTCAGTGATACTTAATCTGCAACATATTCGTACTTTTTTAAATGTTCATTAGAAATTGAAAAAATCAATGATTACGTTCGCATAAGCAAAACAAACTTCGATTTAAATCAGCTGATCGGCTGATGACCGTCGCCGAGTCGCGTTTTTACCTATGGTACCATTGAAGCGTTTGTGCAATTCCTACCTATTCATACTTTTGAAGCTTTATATGCATCCTGTCTATAGATGCCTACATAATACGTACCTACATTTAAGGCATAGACTGTTTAATACACATTTTTTAAATCACTATAACTTTTATGTTATATTGTTTTTTGTATAATATACATTTTAATTACGATCTATAACCGGTAAACTACAACATACTCGAACAGTTGCCCCATAACCTGATACATGCTGTATATGTACCAGGTGATGGCAGAATACCAGCGCTATTTCTTTAAGTAGCACGAGCTGAGCCAATAGCATTTTTTGTTCCTCGTTAGAATTGTTTCATTTTAGATAAGAAGCTCTTTTTTAGTTGTTTGTGTTTTTATAAGATCTAACGAGAACAGAAAAAATGATTTTCTTTCTTTCTTTATATTATATGCATATAATATTTCTTAGTTATCTTTTACAACACCCACGGGCAAAATAGCGGTAGTGTATTTGTATTATTATTCCGTCGTCGTCTCAGTTCATAGAAGTCCCACTGCTGGCCTTGAGCCTCCTCCACAATAGAAGCGAAATTAACGTATTCAATCACGTTGGTCAGACGTGTTATTTCGTTTTCCTTTTCTTGCATAGATGATATATGCGTATTATGTTCCTTAGTCGTCTTTTACGACATCCACGGGCAAGATAGGGAGTGGCGAATTGTATTCTTACTCCGTCATCACACGGATTTATCACCGTACGTATTAATCAGAAAGTTTATAAAGTTTTAGTTATTAGTTAACGTCCTCTAATATCATTCAATAAAAACACGTTCAATAATTTTGAACCAGTTCTATTAACCGCGATCAATCACTCTATAATAACTTACGTTTTCCGATGTGTCCGACAGGCGAGTAGGGTAAGCAAATCGTTGGCTGCAACGAACGACAAGACATTTGCCAGCCAATGATTTATGTTGGCGTGTTATCGACACTCCGCACATTGGTGGTACCTACCCTTCTGTTACTACATCGATGAATTGTATCAATTTATCGATAAAAACCGAATAGCTGATGCTTTTTGCAGTGAAACTTCTTTGCGCGCATGAGGGTAAATTATTTATTTTAGCGTCACGAAGATGTGTGTTTTTTTTTGTGTGTATAGCTGTTAGTCGCAGATGACCTTGATGGTGCTGATTGAGTGGTTGGAGCGGACGCACGAGGTGCTTCCCTTCCGACTAGTGCAGGTTTTGACGGAGCACGGTTGCTTCGGCAAGTACCTGCACAAGATCGTCAGGAGAGAGAGCACACCGGCCTGCCACCATTGCGATTGCGACGAGGACACGGCGCAGCACACACTCGAGGTGTGTGCCGCGTGGGCTGAGTAGCGCCGTGATCTCGTCGCAATCATCGGTGCCGACCTGACGCTGTCGACCATCGCTAGGGAGATGCTCGGCAGCATCAGGAACTGGGACGCGGGTGCCGCCTTCTGCGAGGCAGTCATCTCGCGGAAGGAGGCGGCGGAGCGCGTGCGGGAGGAACGCCTCCACGACGACGCAATCCGCTGCCGGCGACTCGGACGGCGCAGGCGCGAGTATCTGCGCCTAATGCCGTCCTAGCCGAAGCCGCGGGTGACTGGACCGGGGATTTAGTCCGTCACCCGCAGAAAGGTTGACCGCGTGACGGTGACCGACGTCCCCGAGGGGAAACGTCGAGAGGAGAGGGTACCCCACTAGGGGGTATTCCGTCGGGCCGACCACTGAAGACAAGTTATCCTGCACCGGTGATCGGCCCAACAACGACGGCAACGTGTCACAAGTGGGTCATGAGGCCGCGCGCCGCCCTTCTGTCGCCCCGCATGGAGCCGGACGGCGGGTGCGCCGACCATGGCCCACCCAAAAAAAAAAAAAAATACCAATATGTCTGACCAGCATGGTATAGTAGGTCAAATTCCCTCCCATAGTGGAAGAGGCCCGAGCCCAATGGTGGGATGTATGCGGGCTGCGATGATGAATCGTCTTATACGACATCTACGGACAATATGAGAATAATATTCTTACTGTATTACCACACAGAAAATAACAAATATTATGTATGCTAAATATCTAATATTTAAAACTATACAACGGATTTTGATGCGGTTTTTTTTAATAGATAGAGTGATTCAAGAGGAAGGTTTATATTTTATAATACTTGCATAATATATCGTTTTTTCAAGAGTAACCTCTAAAGAAAATATGTTTACATAAAAGCCATGAACGTTGTATCTAAAGAAATTTTGTAGTATATTTAGTATCACCACTGGAATCGTACAAAGCCGGGGCGATTTGCTAGTTATAAATATAAGAAACAAAATCTAAAATGAAAAACACAACTATCGACTGTACATTCCCCTTGCCTAAACTGCTAAGTCCATTAGCGCGTAAACTAAGCCCCCTCTTTTGCGCGCAATTTTTTGTAAGATTTTCTGCGTGGCTGCGCTCGCGCCGCGGTCTGGGGCTGATTAATCATCTATCGATTGGTGCTGATGTGTTTTTATCTAAAAGAATGAGTGATTGATCATCAACTCTGATCGTATCTCATTGCTGAGTTGGCGCCTCCTCCACAATTTACCCAATATACCTACAAGTCAGTTTTCGTGTGATGACGGAGTAAGAATACAATTCACCGCCCCCCTCTCCTGAACGTGGGTGTCGTAAAAGACGACTTAAGGATTACAATATGCATATAACAACTATGCAAGAGAAGGCAAATTCGAAATAAAACCTCGGGACTGAGCCTCCTCCACAATAGGAAGAAAAATTGATCTAGTATACCACGTTCAAAAGATGGGTTGGTATTTTTTTTTTTTTATGGGTGGGCTATGGTAAGCGCACGCGCGGTCCAGTGCGTCCGGGGCGATGGAAGGACGGCGCGCGGGCCCATAACCCACCCGTACCCACGTCACCTCGTTGTTGGGCCGACCACCGGAGCAGATGTGACTTGTCGTCAGTGGTCGGCCCAACAACGGAATACCCTTTCGGGTAACCTCACCTCTCGACGTCCTGGGACGTCGGTCGCCGTCGCGCGGTCGGCCTCTCTGCGGGTGACGGACAATTCCCCGGTCCGATCACCCGCGGCCTCGGCTAGGGCGACATTAGGCGCAGATACTCGCGCCTGCGCCGCCCGAGTCGACGGCGGCGGAACGTGTCGCCGAATAGGAGCTCTACTCACACACGATCCGCCGCCTCCTTCCGTGAGATTACGGCCTCACAGAAGGCGGCGACCGCGTCCCAGTTCCTGACGCTGACGAGCATCTTCCTGGCGATGGTCGGCAGTGCCAGGTCGGCACCGATAGTTGCGACGAGTTCACGGCGATCCCCCTCCCATGCAGCACACTCCTCGAGCGTGTGCTGCGCCGTGTCCTCGTCGCAACTGCAGTGGTGGCAGGACGGTGTACTCTCCCTCCTGACAATCTTGTGCAGGTACTTCCCGAAGCAACCGTGCCCCGTCAGCACCTGCACCAGTCGGAAGGAAAGCACCCCGTGCGTCCGCTCCAACCACTCCATCAGCACCGGCCGGAGGGCCTCGACGGTCCTGACACCGTACCGAGAACTCTCCAGCCGGACTGCCCAACGGGCAATGACTTCTCGGCGGGCGTCGACCCGCCAGGCGGTGATCTCTTTGATGGAGACCATGCCGCCGCGGGCGCGCGTCTCCGTCGCCCGCCGATAAATGTCGGCGAGCATCTCCGCCTCCAGGTCCCACGGGGGAGTTCCGGCCAGGAGGCACGCTGCCTCCGTCGCCACAGTGCGGTAACCCCGTATGGCCCTGATCGCCATGTCCCTCTGTGGTCGCCACAGGAGGGCCCTAAGACGGACGGTCAGGGACCCCGCCCACACCGGTGCGCCGTACAGGGCCATCGACCGGATCACCCCCACGTACAGCTGTCGGCACGTAGCGCTGGGTCCGCCCACATTCGGCATCAGCCGCGAAAGGGCGGACGCGCCGCGCCGACAAGCCGAGGAACAAGTCGATGGAGATGCTCCCGGAACCAGAAATGCCCGTCGAGCACCAGGCCCAAGTACTTCATGTGGGCCTGGATGCTGATGGTGACCGACTTCACGGTGATTGAAGCGCCGGTGGGAGGCCCGGCGGTACGGAGGCCATGGAACAAAAGGGCCTCCGTCTTTTCCAAAGCTACCCTCAACCCCAGCGCTTCGATTCGCCTGACAATCTCCTCGGTGCCGAGAGTTGCCAGGCGTGCCGCCTCCTCTAGCGTCTCACCCCGGGCTGTGACGAGTGTATCGTCGGCGTAGCAAATTACGCCCAGCCCGGGTGGGAGGCTTCCTCTCAACGCCCAGTCGTAGCCGATGTTCCACAGGGTCGGACCCAGAACCGACCCCTGTGGGACACCGCACGTCATGGGCGTTCGCACAACGTCCCCTACTCGGTCAACGCAGAGGACGCTGCGCCCCTCCAAGTAGTCTGCCACCAGCCGCCTGAGGTACACGGGCACCCCGTGATACCTCAGCCCCTCCCTAATGCAGCTGAATGGCAGACTGTAAAGACGGGTTGGTATAGAGTTTTATTTCCAGTTTTCCTTCTTTTGCAATGCTGTTTTCTACACATCATATTTTTAAGTCGTCTTTTACGACCTACGGTTGAGATAGGGGGTGATAAATTGTATTCTTACTCCGTCATCAAAAGTATAATCACTATTCACTAATAAATAACTCCTTGTCGATTTCTCATGAAAATATATGTATAGGAATAATATGTATATATATGTAGTTACAAAACTAATATAATATATCTACCCGTCTTTTCCCTGGTTCATCGAAGCGTCAATGACGTCACATCACACCGCAACCGCCAATTTGAATCTCGTCATGATCAAAGATACCGTGTCACAATTTACGATAAGACCGACGATATTTGATGTGGATTTGGCAAGGTTGCACCGTCAAAATTAATCTGAGAATCTTACGACATATTAAAAGCGATTAAAAGAAACGATTTTTGGAATGACAGAGTAACAATACAATTCACCGCTCTCTATCTTGCCTGTGGATGACGTAAAAGACGACTAAGGGAACCTCCTCCATAATAGAAGGGAATTTGACCTACTATACCACGCTGGTTAGACGGAACGGAAATAAAGTTGAGGTCACGTCTTACCTTGTTAAAACAAATCTGACACTTGCCTTTATGCAATAGAACTTTAACGAAATACTTGGTATAACGAATATTTTCTAATCCCCTTAAGTTTCGTTATAACAAGGTTGTACTGTATATTGAGTTTTCCTGCTCTTGATTTAATGCTATATCCCTATATAATCCAATCTTCTTTTACGACACCCATGGGCAAGATAAGGGGTGGTGAATTGTGTTCTTACTCCGTCATCTTCGTTACCCAGATTCAAATTTATAATTAAACCAAGTTTAACTTGACGACAAATGTTTGTGAAACCCGACGGCATCTTGAAGGTATTGCGGTAAAACTAAGAGTATGTTTATTAGATAAACTTAGAATTTAATATAACTGTGAATCAAGAAATTACTTCACAAGAACATTAGTAATGTTAAAATATTAATATGTAAGTTATCAGATGAGAAGATACTCTTACGATATCTACACTAATATTAATTACGATTATAAAGAGGAAAAAATTGAATTTTTGTGTGTGTGTGTATGTTTGTAATGAATTAACTTAAAAACTACTGTGTCGATTTCAAAAATTCTTTCACTATTGGAAAGCTATATTATCCCTGAGTACTATATGCTATATTTTAGCCCGGTATTCCTACAGGAACGGGAACTATGCGGGTAGGGTAACTGTAACCGAAGTGAAGCAAGGGCGGGTTGCTATCCTTACGAATATTATAAATGCGAAAATAAGTTTGGTTGTTTGTTTGTTACGCTTTGAAGCGTAAACTACTGATCCGTTTTCAAAAATTTTTTTACCAATGGAAAGCTATAAAATCAGGGAGTAACATAAGCTATATTTTATCCCGGTATTCCTACGGGAACGGGAACTACGAGGGTAAGGCGACTGTAACCGAAGCGAAGTAAAATAATTAAATAATGTAAGTATTAATTATTTGTAAAGCCACCTGTAACACAAGGGGCTTTTCCTTAGTTTAAATTCATCTTCATCATCATTACAGCCCATCAGGGTCCCTCTGCTATCTTCTGTTATCCGTGTGGTGACGGAGTAAGAATACAATTCACCACCCCCCTATCTTACCCGTGGGTGATCGTACGAGACGACTAAGGGATATAAAACGCATATAACATCTATGCGAGAGAAGGAAAACTCGAAATAAAACCTTATACTAACACGTCTGACCAGGGTGGTATAGTAGGTCAATTACCCTTCCATTATGGAGGAGGCCCGAGCCCAACAGTGGGACGTATATGGGCTGAGATGATGATGAAGGTCCCTCTGCTGGGCTCCAGGCTCCTTTACAATAGGAGGGCAATTGATCTACTATAGGTACAACGCTTGTCAGACGTTTTAGTGTACGGTTATTTCGAGTTATCATTCCCCTGTATAAAGGTTTTCTGTATATCATAACTCCTTAGTCTTCATTATTTTACGACATACAGGCTGGATAAGGAGTGGTGAATTGTATACTTACTTCGTCACTACACGGAAAAGCGTCGGTCTTAAAAAGAATATTCTACATTTTTTTTGGCTGTAGGCTTCGGTCAGCGCACCCGCTGCCCAGCTCCGTCCGCAGCGACAGAGGGGCAGCGCGCGGCCCCGTAATCCACCCGTGGCACATCGCCTTCGTCGTTGGGCCGACCACCCGAGTAGGGTGATTTGTCGTCAGTGGTCGGTTCGACGGAATACCTATTGAGAAGTCCTCGACCGACGTCTCCCCCTCGGAGAAGAATATTCAACATGCCATGCCATTGAAAATACAATTTATCACCTCTTTCTTCACCATTAGAGACGAGTATAAAATTTAACCCAAAATAAAACCCCACGGCAATTCTGTTAACCAGTGTGATATTTTTTTATTGCTAACTGTCACAAACGAGCAAACAGTTACACCTAATGATGAGTATTGCTGTCGCTCATGGACCTTTTCTAGGCCGCTGCCTTATCATGAAGAATGTGAAGAGTGTGAATACGTGCAATGATGTTCTATGAAACTAAAAGTCTCACCAAAACCCATCACACGCAAACACCTTCAGAAAGTTAGGGTTTCGGCTATAGTAGACCTTTTGTGAAACATGGCTGTGTTACATACTTAGTTTATTAAAGGTATAGATCATCTATCCACCATCAAACTATGGACGTCTACTATTAGATATAGGTTTTAATAACAAAGACACCTATCACCATATCAACAGAACAAAAGAATCATCATCATAATCATCATCACAGCTCATATACGTCCCACTGCTGAGCTTGAGCCTCCTCCTCAATTGAAGAACAATTGACCTACTATACCACGCCAGTCAGGCGGATTGGTATAGGGTTTTTATTTCGAGTTTTCCATTTCTTGCGCAATAATTTTGTCCCTAATACATTCCTTAGTCGTCTTTTACGACATCCAATGATAAGAATACTGTTGAATTGTATTCTTACTCCATCATCACATGGAATTAATATAAAAATAACTGCTTCAATTTATGTGATTATAATTTCAATAACGACTATAGTTGTTACGTAGAATAGTGAGGGCGGATAGCTGGCGCGTTCCCAAACGTTTCCAATCACGTCGGAGTACGCCCCACCGCCCTCGAGTATTCAATCCACGAACTGATTTTCCAATCCCTATTGTATATTGGCTACATATCTGGAATAACTATCCACATAATACTAAGTATATATAAGTAGTTATATTATAGTCACTCACTTATATAAGGTTCATGTTTATTCTTGAAAAACTAAATCATCACAGCTCATATGTCCCCCTCCTGGGCTTGAGCCTCCTCCACAATAGGAGGTAAGTTTACTTACTATACCATCCTGGTCAGGCGGGTTGATATAAGGTTTTATTTCGAGTTTTCCTTCTCTGGCAAAGTTGTTATAAGCACATGATACCCTTCAGTCCCTTAGGTAAAATAGGGAGTGGTGAATTGTATACTAAATCCGTACCACACTGAAACATGTTGTATTATAAAGTCAAATACTTTAGTCTTTTCTAAACCAGCCCTGATGTAGTACACAGTTATATCATAGGTATAGTGCAAATAACTATGTCAGCATGAAAACAAACTGAAATTCTGACATTACAAACAGATCTTTCAATTTCATTAGCTAGTATAGATTTTTCACGTAGAGCAGTTTGAGAACGATAGACAATGACTTTATCGTCTTGGCTTCGATCCTTATACCTGTCACTTTTTGGAATACTGTCTATTTAATCGTTAATACCTACTAACCAGTTGCCTTAAGGGTGAATTAAAAAATATTGAGGGTACTTACATATTTAGTTCCAGAAAAAGGTAGTAAAAATGTTTGAAATTCTTACCTCGATAACAGAAGCATTAAAAAATTCAATATAAGTATTCTATATTCTCAGATATGCTGACATTTAATCTATAAGCGTAACATTCAGATACACGTATATCTCCACAATAACACTTTACATCTATCCAACTAACCATCCGTTATCTCATAGACGTCCATTCTTGAACATAGGCCTCCCCACGAGAATGCCACTTGGAACGGTCCTGTGCCACTTGCATCCAACGATTCGCTGCATATTTCAATATGTCGCCAGTCCACCTAGTAAGGGGCATCCTACGCTGCATTGTTCAATTCGTGGTGGCTACTCGAGAAACTTTCTTCCCTAACGGTTGTCATGCGATGTGCCTGCTCATTGTAATTTCTGCAGGTTATGTCAGTTACACCCGTTTGTCTACAGATTTCCGTATTTCGCATTTTATCACGTAAAGAAATATCAAGCATAGGCCTCTTCGTAACACTTTGGGCGACTTACAGCCTTTATATGAGGCCGACATTTAGAGGCCATGTTTTAGTGTCGTCTTCATAAATCTAATATATAAAATTCTCGTGTCACAATGTTCGTTCCCATACTCCTCCGAAACGCCTTGACCGATTTTCATGAAATTTTTTATGCATATTGTAAGTCTGAGAATCGGCTACTATTTATTTTTCAACCCCCTAAGTGATAAGGGGTGTCCACCCCAATTTTCTATTTTTTTATTTTTTGGATATTTTTTTTTATTATTTTTTTATTATGTGGCATTAAAAAATATATACAACCCTAAATTTGCACTATTCTATCACCAACCCCTGCTTTTTAATATTTATTTTAATAATTTGATCAGTTTTTATCCCGCTCAATAATATCAATTATTATCACTTGGTAAGTTATCCCCTCCATGTGTCTGCCGGTGTCACTTCAGACCCAGTAAACAGCACGGATTAGGGATGTCAATGAAGATGGTCTCCTATTTTTCTTAAACAATAAGCCTTCTTTCACTCCCTCTACAGTTTTCGCGAAGCCACCATTTTAAATGGCAAGTTTCGAGGTGAAAATATATTAATACCACGAATACCTATTATACCCACAGATGTGCCAATTAAATTTCCGATTAGATTGGCATTTACAATGACTATTAATAAACCTCAAAGCCAAACAATGTCTGTTTGTGCCTTACATTTGAGCACACCATGTTTTTCACACGGACAATTATGTCGTTGCATGCTCTCGAGTGGGTAAACCATCAAGTTTGTAGGTATTAGCTGAAGACGGGCTAACAAAAAATATTGTTCACGCTGTAGCATAAAGAGATTAAGATTATGCAATGAATTAATGATATAAATAATTATTACTTAAAATGAATTATATTAAATTAAAAAAATAATGTTTGATGTTTTGTTATTTTTATGTTCCCTCATTGTTCACAGCGCTCCTTGCCTTTTTCACTCATATACCATAATCCTTAGGTACATATTTCCAATAAGTTAGTTATTTTCTTTCTACACTAGAAATTCTCTAGAAATTGCTTACATGGCAAGACAACGTTTGCCGGGTCAGCTAGTATGTACATATAAATTACTAACGTAACCTTAATATGCAGTTACAACATCCGACTATTACTGCTTAACCACAAGATGTGTATTACCACCGAATGCCTTATACTCTTTTTTGTCACTGTAGTTGTTAGCCGCAGATAGCTACAACCACTTTACCCGGACCGATGGGTGAGCACTGAAGGCTCTCCAATGTCTTCAAATCGATTAAGACCCTTATTTATATCCGTTTTCCACTATCAAAGTAGAGTGAGACGATCCGCAGCTACGAATATTACTAAAGCACACACTTTCGGTGGACGATAACATCCATTCTAGAACGCAGTTGCACCGTAAGTCGACACCAATACTATTGGTGATAGTAACGGTGGGGAAGCATATCCTGTAATTTTCGCGTGATCATTCTTGAACTATTTAAGCTCACTTTGGATGCTTAAAAATCTTAATATAATAAAAAATATCGTCATCATTTCAGCCCTAACACGTTCCACTGTTGGACTCGGGCCTCTTCCACTATGGAAGAAAAATTGACGCACGCTGGTCAGATGTGTTAGCATAAGTTTGTTTGAATAATAAACAAACCACAGATTAGATTATTTAAGTGTTGTCAATAGATACTTATCGAATTATTGACAACATTTAAATGAAGACATATTTAAAACAAGCGCTCCGTCAAATAATTTTAAAATAGCGCCAAAGAAAATTTTAATGCTCCTATTTTAAAATATTTTTCATGTTAGCGAAAAAATATTTTCAAATATAAACCGGGCGAATTTTCCCGACCCCGTTCAACGCAGGCTGGCGTGAAAATCATGCTCATCGAGCTATATTATATGTTGCTACCCCTACGTGCCTACCCTATAAGTCCTGTGGGTTATTTTTAAAGGGTTCCGAGTAACCCTTTGTTATATTAGCTAGTTTATTTTGCAGGTTTTCTTATCTGTATTCATTTAATGAATTTAAACTGGTGTTTTGTGATAAAAATCTTATTGTAAAATAGTCTTCCGTATGGTGACGGAGTTAGAATTCACTCCGCTACTCCCTCTCTTGTCGGCGGGTGTCTTAAAAGACGACTAAGAGATATAATTAATATGCAGATACCATCTATGTAAGAGATAGAAAACTGGAAACAAATCTCTGTGTCAACACGTCTGATTAGTGTAGTATAGTAGGTATTGATGATCATGATGATGATGATAATAGTCGTTTTCAGTAACTTAATTAATCATTATCTCTGCTCGTATTCTTCTCACTATTAATTAGTCTCGAATCTCCTGTACAATAGGAAGGAAATTGACCTTTTATACTACGCTAGTCAGACCGCTTATTCTAGGGTTTTATTTCGAGTTTCCTTTCTCTTGCAGTGATATTATGTCTATATGCTTGTGAGGCAGAACTAATCCCCTGTTCGATCACCCACAGCGGGCGGATATATCTTAGTGATTTTTTACAAACGTACTTAATATGATAGGTTACTTATAAACATTTTAATACGCTTTTATTAGCTTCAGACGTATGTATGTTAGTATGTAACAGAATCTTTGAACATGATTTTGATCCCCTTCAAAACGTCGGATTAACTCGAAATTTGGCATACTTATTAAGGACTGATGACAATTCAATATTTTAAACAGTTTGACCCGTTATCCTTACTAGGATAAGGATTAGCGGATATCTCAGCGGATTAATCAGGATTAGCGAAAATTCAACTAAAAAATTAAAAATAAATAATAGTTCAAAAAAACTAAAAAATACGCTTTAAAAGAAAATCCAACTAAAAAACAGAAAATAAATTTTTAAAAATTTGAATTAAGAATAGTGTATATAAGAAAAAATATTTTTTATAGTAAAAAAAGCGTGGACTGCACAGACGGCGTAGTGGTTAAGATAGCGACCTACGTTCGAATCCCACGCGGGAAAACACTTTGTGCTATCCACAAATTGTTGTTCCAAGTCTGGATGTAATTTGTGTCCGTTAATTATATGTTTGTAAAGTCCCACGCAATACAAGGATTATTTCCTTAGTGCAGGGTGTTGTCTTAAATAAATAAATAAAAAAATAAATTAAAAAAAACAGCAGCTTTTATCAATAAATAATTTAAAATGAATTACTCACATGTATGAAAATTAAACAAACAAATCTTTACATAAACAAAAATTAAATATAGTTTATAATCTTAAATATGATATTTACGAACTACTATTAAAGCATATCGACGAGAAATAGATATTTCCCAGCATTACCATAGAGAACGCTGCTCGTTGTGAAGTGGAAGTCTATATAGCTATAGTTGGAGAGCCAACGTGTACTGGCTGCCGAATGAATCACCGTTTGCATCTGTTAATGTAGCCATATGAACATATAGATAAGGCATATAATATATACAAGTTAGTATTGAAATTATCGTGACATTGATTCGTATTATAATATTTATAACGACAAAACACTCAAGTACTGGCGCGAGGCCTCTCAGACGCCGTTGCACACTCGCCCTAATGCTGAGCATTGGATATGCTCGAAACCCGGGTCGACGTAATCGATCTCAGTACATGAGTATTTTGTCGTTATAGATATTATAAAACATACAAGTTATATTATTATACTAGCTGACCCAAAAGACGTTATGTTTAAATCTAAAAAAATATTAAAAGGAATTCTCCTTGAAATCGATCACCACGCCACCTACTGGTTCCACCAGGTCGGGTCGTACCAACTTAGAAACCATCGTGGGCTCATGCTTAATACTTTTCTGAATGAATATGCTGATCATTACATGATCAAATGCATAGTTTACGATTCTATAAAGGTCACACAGACAAACATTCGTCAATATATATATAATCACAAATTATTTATAAAAAGATCCGCAGAAGAACGGGTGTAACCGACATAGCACGAAGAATTAGCACGCTGAAGTGGCAATGGGCAGGCCACATCGCTCGATGAATCGACAACCGCTGGGGAAGAAAGGTTCTCGAGTGGCGACGTATCGGACGACGAAGTGTAGGACGCCCCCCGACTAGGTGGACCGACGACCTGGTGAAAGTTGCTGGACGTCGTTGATTGCAGGTGGCACAGGACCGTACTTTGTGGCGTAACATGAGGAAGGCCTACGTCCAGCAGTGGATGGCGATAGGCTGAAATGATGACGATGAAGATTTTTAAAAAGAACTTAATATTAAAATATGGAATGGTAAAGGGCGGGAGAAAGTTTTAAAATAAATCTAAGCTGCATATTTGTATCTCTGTAAATATTTTTATGTATGTATATTGTTCTTTAAAATACGGTTATACATAACTTAAATGCTCAAGTAATAAGCGGCAAATGTATTACAAGTTACATACAGCACAATTACAAAAAACAAAATTCTAAAATATTAACATAGCTGATATTACATACACATGAATAGACTAAGAAGCATTAAGAATCCCATGGCACGTCTTAATTAGACCTATTGGTCGACATAACGCGATTGTATAATTAATTTTATCCAATATGCAATTCATTAGTTCACCGACATCCACGGTTAGATAAAATCCTCCTCAAGAAGAGTAATAACTTCTCTAATAGTTAGCTCGTGACCGAATGTCGGCTGCGGGATCTATTCCAGCTTTAATTTTTTGCATTATATTTTGAAATAAAAAAGAAATTTAGCTAATACTGTACATTAATAAATAAAATTTAATTTAGGAAGAACAATGGCGTACACACTACGCTTGGCAGGCCGGTTAGTGATTACAGTTGATATTATAAGTTTTCAAAATATTACTGCTGCCCATTCACTTAGTTATAACTCAACGGTTGAACCCTTAGAATAATAACGTATAGAAGGTAAGTTCGCGCACAAAAAGTGAAGCATTTCAATTGGAGCCTAATGGAGCTTACGCCGGAACCGTTCCGTAATGTACAAGGTCACTGTACTGCACGTAAGTACGCAACTCTTAAAAATAAATAGGTAATTATGACGGCTTGTAAATTCAAATGGTGTCACAACACATTTAAAAAACATAAAAAGTATATTAATATTACTTTTAAAAGTATTCCGACGATTTATATTAATAAAAACAAAATTTGATTTGAATTTTGTAATATGATGCAAACAATACTACAAAATTTGAATTGAATTTTGTAATATTGTTTGCATCATATTTTTGATGGCTTTCATACGAACACTATCGTTCTATACGTTATTATTCTAAGGGTTGAACCGTTATTCTTGGGCTTGAATCTCCTGCGCAATATGAGGAAAAATTAACCTACTATCGCTGGTCAGACGGGTTGGCATAGTGTTTTATTGCCAGTTTGCCTTCTGTTGCATTTTTTTTATTGCAAACGGAGGCAAACGAGCAAATACTACACCTGCCGGTAAGTGTTGCTGCCGCTCATGGACCTTTGCAAGGCCGCTGCCTACCGTGAAGAAAGTGAAGGGAGTGAGAATGCGTGCAATGAGGTTCGGTGATACTAAACGCATCACTAAAACCTACCACACGGAAACACCCTCAGAGAGTTGGGCTGCCAGTTCTCTCACTCATCAAACTAAGCGCAGAAATAAATTGTTACTACTCGGACGTCGATTTTCTGCGAGAGTGTGGTACTACCCTGGACGGACCGGCCTGCGGTTGTAGACAGACAACTGGCAACAATGTGATCCTACCACTATAATAAGTAGTGTCTGCATATTATATCCCTTAGTCGACTTTTATGACACCCACGGGCAAGAAATAGGGTGGTGAACTGTATTCTTACTTCATCACCACACGGAAAGATAAAATACGGCAAAATATTATATAATAATTGTCCAAAAATGTAAGCGTCCAATTCTAATAGATTATTTAGTCTATAAGCAATCCGTTGACCATAGGACATGTGTTTTGTGGTGGTATGCATTTACAAGAGGCCTGCATTGTGCACTACGGCGCTTTTGTGTAGGCTTCTAGCAGATACTATAAGTTGTTGAATAGAGAATCTTCATATTTGTAGTTATTATGCAATAAGTAGAAATTTAACGAAAATTATTCTTTACCTTTTCAAATATCCAGCTTGCAGATGAGAAAGCCGATCATAAACTTTAGTGGTAATAAAGGTCGCTTGTCAAGTAGATTGTTGGGAATGGAATGAGGACAAAAAAGGGAGATTGGTTTAAGCTTTTGGCTGTCTTGTTGACCAAACGAAACAAAGTATTGTTACTCTTTTTTAATTACTAATGTTGGCAAATGAACAAGCAACATATTTTATGGTAAGTGCTATTGGTGCATATAGACCTTCGCAATACCACGGCCGCAGCTAGGCCGCTGCTCTTATTAAACCTCGTTTAAAGAAAGACATATCAAAGCGCTTAGAAAACTAACTGAGACGAGGCGGTCTATTTATGAGTCATTATCATCATCATCTCAGCTCATATTCCACTGCTAGTGAGGCTCTTCCAAGATAGAAGGAGAATTTACCTGCTATAATACGCTGAAAATTGATCTTCTATATACTCTCAACGACTAATAATATGCATACAATAAGAGAAGAAAAGCTCCAAGTACCAACTCTGTACCAACCCGTCTGACAAGCGTGGTATAGTAGGTTAATTTCCCTCCGATTGCGGAAGAGGCTCGAGCCCAGCAGTGGGTCGCATTTGAGCTGAAATGAATGATAAAATTATAAATATATATAATTAAAAGCATCGTATTTGATATGTAACTATTGACTTATGACGAGGTTATCAAATCACATACAAAATGCATGAACCTCTTTAATTGACTATTCTCTAACACGAGTCAAATTATACAGTCACGCCCCGAGCAGACCGCGTGGACATAACTAGTGTAGCTTGATACAAAGCAAACATTAGCCCAGCCATGCATTATTGTCAAGCACAGGAGCAAAATCCACTGTGTAGCCCGTACCTTATATGAAATATCAACTTTGTAATTTAAACTCAATAACGAAGATATAAAGTTAAAATTTGTTTGTATTTAGTGTAGTATTTATTGTGTTTTCACACTAGGCGTATGCATCAGGCTGGGAAGTTGATCACGCACCGATGGTTAGAAGCGGCCCCGACAAAGATTGGAGCAGCTATAGTTGACTTTATTAATAACAGCGCGTTTTCCGGTTGTGTGCACCGTTCGCGCAGTCGTTATTGCATAGGACGGCGTAGAAACGAGATTGTTGACGTTTTTCTTTTTTGAACCAGGGTATAGTGTGATCACATCTCCGACAATCCGTCTAAGGCGACGGAAGAGATGACCTGCAACCCATAACCTGCCATACACATGTCTCACTACCGCGATGTGACTACTGGAACTCGGCCCATAGGTCGCCGAGATTGTCGATGAAAATATAGTACTGTTTATTTTTAAATAAGTAACGCATTTATCATCATCCCAGCTCATATTATGTCCCACTGCTGGGCTTGAGCCTCCTCCACTATTGTAGAGAAAAAGACACCTATACCTCGCTGATTAGACTAGTTAGTGTAGGGCTTTAAATCAAGTATTCCTATTCTTGCATAGATGTCTTACGCATATTATAATCCATTAATCGTCTTTCACGACATCCAAGGTAAGAAAGGGGGTGATGAATTGTATTCTTATACCGACACCAGATGCATTCAATTACTGTTCACTAATAGTGTATTCAACTGGTCCTTCGAACCGGATCAGATTGGCGGGTACATATTACCATTTTATTAAAATCAAGGAATAGGCATTTTCGTAATGGACACGATTTCAAATAAAACGGTTATTTAGATTTTACCGCGTTTGTTTTTGAATTCCTGACGTTTTGAACAGTGTTTACGATGAGGTCGGTATTGAGGTCCTCACGTAACCATGAATACTGAAAAGTGTTATATTACTTAAAATGTCTAATAATCTAAAATTGAATGTTTATTATTGTTTACGTTAGTTGCTATTTAATTTGTTGTTAAGTTTTATTTATTACATTGGCGTAGGTCACGGAGTAAAAAACATTTCAACACCACTGTCTTGGGCCGTGGATATCTTAAAAGACGACTGAAGGTATAGTATGCATATAATACCTATGCAAGACAAGAAAACCTCGTAATGAAACTCTATGCCAACACATCACACTTAGCTAACACTCATCATCATCATTGTTGTGTCCGTTAATTATATGTTTGTAAAGTCCCCCGCAATACAAGGATTATTTCCTTAGTGCAGGGTGTTGTCTTAAATAAATAAATAAAAAAATAAATTAAAAAAAACAGCAGCTTTTATCAATAAATAATTTAAAATGAATTACTCACATGTATGAAAATTAAACAAACAAATCTTTACATAAACAAAAATTGATAAAAAATTTATAAAAATGATATTTACGAACTACTATTAAAGCATATCGACTAGAAATAGATATTTCCCAGCATTACCATAGAGAACGCTGCTCGTTGTGAAGTGGAAGTCTATATAGCTATAGTTGGAGAGCCAACGTGTACTGGCTGCCGAATGAATCACCGTTTGCATCTGTTAATGTAGCCATATGAACATATAGATAAGGCATATAATATATACAAGTTAGTATTGAAATTATCGTGACATTGATTCGTATTATAATATTTATAACGACAAAACACTCAAGTACTGGCGCGAGACCTCTCAGACGCCGTTGCACACTCGCCCTAATGCTGAGCATTGGATATGCTCGAAACCCGGGTCGACGTAATCGATCTCAGTACATGAGTATTTTGTCGTTATAGATATTATAAAACATACAAGTTATATTATTATACTAGCTGACCCAAAAGACGTTATGTTTAAATCTAAAAAAATATTAAAAGGAATTCTCCTTGAAATCGATCACCACGCCACCTACTGGTTCCACCAGGTCGGGTCGTACCAACTTAGAAACCATCGTGAGCTCATGCTTAATACTTTTCTGAATGAATATGCTGATCATTACATGATCAAATGCATAGTTTACGATTCTATAAAGGTCACACAGACAAACATTCGTCTATATATATATATAATCACAAATTATTTATAAAAAGATCCGCAGAAGAACGGGTGTAACCGACATAGCACGAAGAATTAGCACGCTGAAGTGGCAATGTGCAGGCCACATCGCTCGATGAATCGACAACCGCTGGGGAAGAAAGGTTCTCGAGTGGCGACGTATCGGACGACGAAGTGTAGGACGCCCCCCGACTAGGTGGACCGACGACCTGGTGAAAGTTGCTGGACGTCGTTGATTGCAGGTGGCACAGGACCGTACTTTGTGGCGTAACATGAGGAAGGCCTACGTCCAGCAGTGGATGGCGATAGGCTGAAATGATGACGATGAAGATTTTTAAAAAGAACTTAATATTAAAATATGGAATGGTAAAGGGCGGGAGAAAGTTTTAAAATAAATCTAAGCTGCATATTTGTATCTCTGTAAATATTTTTATGTATGTATATTGTTCTTTAAAATACGGTTATACATAACTTAAATGCTCAAGTAATAAGCGGCAAATGTATTACAAGTTACATACAGCACAATTACAAAAAACAAAATTCTAAAATATTAACATAGCTGATATTACATACACATGAATAGACTAAGAAGCATTAAGAATCCCATGGCACGTCTTAATTAGACCTATTGGTCGACATAACGCGATTGTATAATTAATTTTATCCAATATGCAATTCATTAGTTCACCGACATCCACGGTTAGATAAAATCCTCCTCAAGAAGAGTAATAACTTCTCTAATAGTTAGCTCGTGACCGAATGTCGGCTGCGGGATCTATTCCAGCTTTAATTTTTTGCATTATATTTTGAAATAAAAAAAGAAATTTAGCTAATACTGTACATTAATAAATAAAATTTAATTTAGGAAGAACAATGGCGTACACACTACGCTTGGCAGGCCGGTTAGTGATTACAGTTGATATTATAAGTTTTCAAAATATTACTGCTGCCCATTCACTTAGTTATAACTCAACGGTTGAACCCTTAGAATAATAACGTATAGAAGGTAAGTTCGCGCACAAAAAATGAAGCATTTCAATTGGAGCCTAATGGAGCTTACGCCGGAACCGTTCCGTAATGTACAAGGTCACTGTACTGCACGTAAGTACGCAACTCTTAAAAATAAATAGGTAATTATGACGGCTTGTGAATTCAAATGGTGTCACAACACATTTAAAAAACATAAAAAGTATATTAATATTACTTTTAAAAGTATTCCGACGATTTATATTAATAAAAACAAAATTTGATTTGAATTTTGTAATATGATGCAAACAATACTACAAAATTTGAATTGAATTTTGTAATATTGTTTGCATCATATTTTTGATGGCTTTCATACGAACACTATCGTTCTATACGTTATTATTCTAAGGGTTGAACCGTTATTCTTGGGCTTGAATCTCCTGCGCAATATGAGGAAAAATTAACCTACTATCGCTGGTCAGACGGGTTGGCATAGTGTTTTATTGCCAGTTTGCCTTCTGTTGCATTTTTTTTATTGCAAACGGAGGCAAACGAGCAAATACTACACCTGCCGGTAAGTGTTGCTGCCGCTCATGGACATTTGCAAGGCCGCTGCCTACCGTGAAGAAAGTGAAGGGAGTGAGAATGCGTGCAATGAGGTTCGGTGATACTAAACGCATCACTAAAACCTACCACACGGAAACACCCTCAGAGAGTTGGGCTGCCAGTTCTCTCACTCATCAAACTAAGCGCAGAAATAAATTGTTACTACTCGGACGTCGATTTTCTGCGAGAGTGTGGTACTACCCTGGACGGACCGGCCTGCGGTTGTAGACAGACAACTGGCAACAATGTGATCCTACCACTATAATAAGTAGTATCTGCATATTATATCCCTTAGTCGACTTTTATGACACCCACGGGCAAGAAATAGGGTGGTGAACTGTATTCTTACTTCATCACCACACGGAAAGATAAAATACGGCAAAATATTATATAATAATTGTCCAAAAATGTAAGCGTCCAATTCTAATAGATTATTTAGTCTATAAGCAATCCGTTGACCATAGGACATGTGTTTTGTGGTGGTATGCATTTACAAGAGGCCTGCATTGTGCACTACGGCGCTTTTGTGTAGGCTTCTAGCAGATACTATAAGTTGTTGAATAGAGAATCTTCATATTTGTAGTTATTATGCAATAAGTAGAAATTTAACGAAAATTATTCTTTACCTTTTCAAATATCCAGCTTGCAGATGAGAAAGCCGATCATAAACTTTAGTGGTAATAAAGGTCGCTTGTCAAGTAGATTGTTGGGAATGGAATGAGGACAAAAAAGGGAGATTGGTTTAAGCTTTTGGCTGTCTTGTTGACCAAACGAAACAAAGTATTGTTACTCTTTTTTAATTACTAATGTTGGCAAATGAACAAGCAACATATTTTATGGTAAGTGCTATTGGTGCATATAGACCTTCGCAATACCACGGCCGCAGCTAGGCCGCTGCTCTTATTAAACCTCGTTTAAAGAAAGACATATCAAAGCGCTTAGAAAACTAACTGAGACGAGGCGGTCTATTTATGAGTCATTATCATCATCATCTCAGCTCATATTCCACTGCTAGTGAGGCTCTTCCAAGATAGAAGGAGAATTTACCTGCTATAATACGCTGAAAATTGATCTTCTATATACTCTCAACGACTAATAATATGCATACAATAAGAGAAGAAAAGCTCCAAGTACCAACTCTGTACCAACCCGTCTGACAAGCGTGGTATAGTAGGTTAATTTCCCTCCGATTGCGGAAGAGGCTCGAGCCCAGCAGTGGGTCGCATTTGAGCTGAAATGAATGATAAAATTATAAATATATATAATTAAAAGCATCGTATTTGATATGTAACTATTGACTTATGACGAGGTTATCAAATCACATACAAAATGCATGAACCTCTTTAATTGACTATTCTCTAACACGAGTCAAATTATACAGTCACGCCCCGAGCAGACCGCGTGGACATAACTAGTGTAGCTTGATACAAAGCAAACATTAGCCCAGCCATGCATTATTGTCAAGCACAGGAGCAAAATCCACTGTGTAGCCCGTACCTTATATGAAATATCAACTTTGTAATTTAAACTCAATAACGAAGATATAAAGTTAAAATTTGTTTGTATTTAGTGTAGTATTTATTGTGTTTTCACACTAGGCGTATGCATCAGGCTGGGAAGTTGATCACGCACCGATGGTTAGAAGCGGCCCCGACAAAGATTGGAGCAGCTATAGTTGACTTTATTAATAACAGCGCGTTTTCCGGTTGTGTGCACCGTTCGCGCAGTCGTTATTGCATAGGACGGCGTAGAAACGAGATTGTTGACGTTTTTCTTTTTTGAACCAGGGTATAGTGTGATCACATCTCCGACAATCCGTCTAAGGCGACGGAAGAGATGACCTGCAACCCATAACCTGCCATACACATGTCTCACTACCGCGATGTGACTACTGGAACTCGGCCCATAGGTCGCCGAGATTGTCGATGAAAATATAGTACTGTTTATTTTTAAATAAGTAACGCATTTATCATCATCCCAGCTCATATTATGTCCCACTGCTGGGCTTGAGCCTCCTCCACTATTGTAGAGAAAAAGACACCTATACCTCGCTGATTAGACTAGTTAGTGTAGGGCTTTAAATCAAGTATTCCTATTCTTGCATAGATGTCTTACGCATATTATAATCCATTAATCGTCTTTCACGACATCCAAGGTAAGAAAGGGGGTGATGAATTGTATTCTTATACCGACACCAGATGCATTCAATTACTGTTCACTAATAGTGTATTCAACTGGTCCTTCGAACCGGATCAGATTGGCGGGTACATATTACCATTTTATTAAAATCAAGGAATAGGCATTTTCGTAATGGACACGATTTCAAATAAAACGGTTATTTAGATTTTACCGCGTTTGTTTTTGAATTCCTGACGTTTTGAACAGTGTTTACGATGAGGTCGGTATTGAGGTCCTCACGTAACCATGAATACTGAAAAGTGTTATATTACTTAAAATGTCTAATAATCTAAAATTGAATGTTTATTATTGTTTACGTTAGTTGCTATTTAATTTGTTGTTAAGTTTTATTTATTACATTGGCGTAGGTCACGGAGTAAAAAACATTTCAACACCACTGTCTTGGGCCGTGGATATCTTAAAAGACGACTGAAGGTATAGTATGCATATAATACCTATGCAAGACAAGAAAACCTCGTAATGAAACTCTATGCCAACACATCACACTTAGCTAACACTCATCATCATCATTGTTGTGTCCGTTAATTATATGTTTGTAAAGTCCCCCGCAATACAAGGATTATTTCCTTAGTGCAGGGTGTTGTCTTAAATAAATAAATAAAAAAATAAATTAAAAAAAACAGCAGCTTTTATCAATAAATAATTTAAAATGAATTACTCACATGTATGAAAATTAAACAAACAAATCTTTACATAAACAAAAATTGATAAAAAATTGATAAAAATGATATTTACGAACTACTATTAAAGCATATCGACTAGAAATAGATATTTCCCAGCATTACCATAGAGAACGCTGCTCGTTGTGAAGTGGAAGTCTATATAGCTATAGTTGGAGAGCCAACGTGTACTGGCTGCCGAATGAATCACCGTTTGCATCTGTTAATGTAGCCATATGAACATATAGATAAGGCATATAATATATACAAGTTAGTATTGAAATTATCGTGACATTGATTCGTATTATAATATTTATAACGACAAAACACTCAAGTACTGGCGCGAGACCTCTCAGACGCCGTTGCACACTCGCCCTAATGCTGAGCATTGGATATGCTCGAAACCCGGGTCGACGTAATCGATCTCAGTACATGAGTATTTTGTCGTTATAGATATTATAAAACATACAAGTTATATTATTATACTAGCTGACCCAAAAGACGTTATGTTTAAATCTAAAAAAATATTAAAAGGAATTCTCCTTGAAATCGATCACCACGCCACCTACTGGTTCCACCAGGTCGGGTCGTACCAACTTAGAAACCATCGTGAGCTCATGCTTAATACTTTTCTGAATGAATATGCTGATCATTACATGATCAAATGCATAGTTTACGATTCTATAAAGGTCACACAGACAAACATTCGTCTATATATATATATAATCACAAATTATTTATAAAAAGATCCGCAGAAGAACGGGTGTAACCGACATAGCACGAAGAATTAGCACGCTGAAGTGGCAATGTGCAGGCCACATCGCTCGATGAATCGACAACCGCTGGGGAAGAAAGGTTCTCGAGTGGCGACGTATCGGACGACGAAGTGTAGGACGCCCCCCGACTAGGTGGACCGACGACCTGGTGAAAGTTGCTGGACGTCGTTGATTGCAGGTGGCACAGGACCGTACTTTGTGGCGTAACATGAGGAAGGCCTACGTCCAGCAGTGGATGGCGATAGGCTGAAATGATGACGATGAAGATTTTTAAAAAGAACTTAATATTAAAATATGGAATGGTAAAGGGCGGGAGAAAGTTTTAAAATAAATCTAAGCTGCATATTTGTATCTCTGTAAATATTTTTATGTATGTATATTGTTCTTTAAAATACGGTTATACATAACTTAAATGCTCAAGTAATAAGCGGCAAATGTATTACAAGTTACATACAGCACAATTACAAAAAACAAAATTCTAAAATATTAACATAGCTGATATTACATACACATGAATAGACTAAGAAGCATTAAGAATCCCATGGCACGTCTTAATTAGACCTATTGGTCGACATAACGCGATTGTATAATTAATTTTATCCAATATGCAATTCATTAGTTCACCGACATCCACGGTTAGATAAAATCCTCCTCAAGAAGAGTAATAACTTCTCTAATAGTTAGCTCGTGACCGAATGTCGGCTGCGGGATCTATTCCAGCTTTAATTTTTTGCATTATATTTTGAAATAAAAAAAGAAATTTAGCTAATACTGTACATTAATAAATAAAATTTAATTTAGGAAGAACAATGGCGTACACACTACGCTTGGCAGGCCGGTTAGTGATTACAGTTGATATTATAAGTTTTCAAAATATTACTGCTGCCCATTCACTTAGTTATAACTCAACGGTTGAACCCTTAGAATAATAACGTATAGAAGGTAAGTTCGCGCACAAAAAATGAAGCATTTCAATTGGAGCCTAATGGAGCTTACGCCGGAACCGTTCCGTAATGTACAAGGTCACTGTACTGCACGTAAGTACGCAACTCTTAAAAATAAATAGGTAATTATGACGGCTTGTGAATTCAAATGGTGTCACAACACATTTAAAAAACATAAAAAGTATATTAATATTACTTTTAAAAGTATTCCGACGATTTATATTAATAAAAACAAAATTTGATTTGAATTTTGTAATATGATGCAAACAATACTACAAAATTTGAATTGAATTTTGTAATATTGTTTGCATCATATTTTTGATGGCTTTCATACGAACACTATCGTTCTATACGTTATTATTCTAAGGGTTGAACCGTTATTCTTGGGCTTGAATCTCCTGCGCAATATGAGGAAAAATTAACCTACTATCGCTGGTCAGACGGGTTGGCATAGTGTTTTATTGCCAGTTTGCCTTCTGTTGCATTTTTTTTATTGCAAACGGAGGCAAACGAGCAAATACTACACCTGCCGGTAAGTGTTGCTGCCGCTCATGGACATTTGCAAGGCCGCTGCCTACCGTGAAGAAAGTGAAGGGAGTGAGAATGCGTGCAATGAGGTTCGGTGATACTAAACGCATCACTAAAACCTACCACACGGAAACACCCTCAGAGAGTTGGGCTGCCAGTTCTCTCACTCATCAAACTAAGCGCAGAAATAAATTGTTACTACTCGGACGTCGATTTTCTGCGAGAGTGTGGTACTACCCTGGACGGACCGGCCTGCGGTTGTAGACAGACAACTGGCAACAATGTGATCCTACCACTATAATAAGTAGTATCTGCATATTATATCCCTTAGTCGACTTTTATGACACCCACGGGCAAGAAATAGGGTGGTGAACTGTATTCTTACTTCATCACCACACGGAAAGATAAAATACGGCAAAATATTATATAATAATTGTCCAAAAATGTAAGCGTCCAATTCTAATAGATTATTTAGTCTATAAGCAATCCGTTGACCATAGGACATGTGTTTTGTGGTGGTATGCATTTACAAGAGGCCTGCATTGTGCACTACGGCGCTTTTGTGTAGGCTTCTAGCAGATACTATAAGTTGTTGAATAGAGAATCTTCATATTTGTAGTTATTATGCAATAAGTAGAAATTTAACGAAAATTATTCTTTACCTTTTCAAATATCCAGCTTGCAGATGAGAAAGCCGATCATAAACTTTAGTGGTAATAAAGGTCGCTTGTCAAGTAGATTGTTGGGAATGGAATGAGGACAAAAAAGGGAGATTGGTTTAAGCTTTTGGCTGTCTTGTTGACCAAACGAAACAAAGTATTGTTACTCTTTTTTAATTACTAATGTTGGCAAATGAACAAGCAACATATTTTATGGTAAGTGCTATTGGTGCATATAGACCTTCGCAATACCACGGCCGCAGCTAGGCCGCTGCTCTTATTAAACCTCGTTTAAAGAAAGACATATCAAAGCGCTTAGAAAACTAACTGAGACGAGGCGGTCTATTTATGAGTCATTATCATCATCATCTCAGCTCATATTCCACTGCTAGTGAGGCTCTTCCAAGATAGAAGGAGAATTTACCTGCTATAATACGCTGAAAATTGATCTTCTATATACTCTCAACGACTAATAATATGCATACAATAAGAGAAGAAAAGCTCCAAGTACCAACTCTGTACCAACCCGTCTGACAAGCGTGGTATAGTAGGTTAATTTCCCTCCGATTGCGGAAGAGGCTCGAGCCCAGCAGTGGGTCGCATTTGAGCTGAAATGAATGATAAAATTATAAATATATATAATTAAAAGCATCGTATTTGATATGTAACTATTGACTTATGACGAGGTTATCAAATCACATACAAAATGCATGAACCTCTTTAATTGACTATTCTCTAACACGAGTCAAATTATACAGTCACGCCCCGAGCAGACCGCGTGGACATAACTAGTGTAGCTTGATACAAAGCAAACATTAGCCCAGCCATGCATTATTGTCAAGCACAGGAGCAAAATCCACTGTGTAGCCCGTACCTTATATGAAATATCAACTTTGTAATTTAAACTCAATAACGAAGATATAAAGTTAAAATTTGTTTGTATTTAGTGTAGTATTTATTGTGTTTTCACACTAGGCGTATGCATCAGGCTGGGAAGTTGATCACGCACCGATGGTTAGAAGCGGCCCCGACAAAGATTGGAGCAGCTATAGTTGACTTTATTAATAACAGCGCGTTTTCCGGTTGTGTGCACCGTTCGCGCAGTCGTTATTGCATAGGACGGCGTAGAAACGAGATTGTTGACGTTTTTCTTTTTTGAACCAGGGTATAGTGTGATCACATCTCCGACAATCCGTCTAAGGCGACGGAAGAGATGACCTGCAACCCATAACCTGCCATACACATGTCTCACTACCGCGATGTGACTACTGGAACTCGGCCCATAGGTCGCCGAGATTGTCGATGAAAATATAGTACTGTTTATTTTTAAATAAGTAACGCATTTATCATCATCCCAGCTCATATTATGTCCCACTGCTGGGCTTGAGCCTCCTCCACTATTGTAGAGAAAAAGACACCTATACCTCGCTGATTAGACTAGTTAGTGTAGGGCTTTAAATCAAGTATTCCTATTCTTGCATAGATGTCTTACGCATATTATAATCCATTAATCGTCTTTCACGACATCCAAGGTAAGAAAGGGGGTGATGAATTGTATTCTTATACCGACACCAGATGCATTCAATTACTGTTCACTAATAGTGTATTCAACTGGTCCTTCGAACCGGATCAGATTGGCGGGTACATATTACCATTTTATTAAAATCAAGGAATAGGCATTTTCGTAATGGACACGATTTCAAATAAAACGGTTATTTAGATTTTACCGCGTTTGTTTTTGAATTCCTGACGTTTTGAACAGTGTTTACGATGAGGTCGGTATTGAGGTCCTCACGTAACCATGAATACTGAAAAGTGTTATATTACTTAAAATGTCTAATAATCTAAAATTGAATGTTTATTATTGTTTACGTTAGTTGCTATTTAATTTGTTGTTAAGTTTTATTTATTACATTGGCGTAGGTCACGGAGTAAAAAACATTTCAACACCACTGTCTTGGGCCGTGGATATCTTAAAAGACGACTGAAGGTATAGTATGCATATAATACCTATGCAAGACAAGAAAACCTCGTAATGAAACTCTATGCCAACACATCACACTTAGCTAACACTCATCATCATCATTGTTGTGTCCGTTAATTATATGTTTGTAAAGTCCCCCGCAATACAAGGATTATTTCCTTAGTGCAGGGTGTTGTCTTAAATAAATAAATAAAAAAATAAATTAAAAAAAAACAGCAGATTTTATCAATAAATAATTTAAAATGAATTACTCACATGTATGAAAATTAAACAAACAAATCTTTACATAAACAAAAATTGATAAAAAATTGATAAAAATTATATTTACGAACTACTATTAAAGCATATCGACTAGAAATAGATATTTCCCAGCATTACCATAGAGAACGCTGCTCGTTGTGAAGTGGAAGTCTATATAGCTATAGTTGGAGAGCCAACGTGTACTGGCTGCCGAATGAATCACCGTTTGCATCTGTTAATGTAGCCATATGAACATATAGATAAGGCATATAATATATACAAGTTAGTATTGAAATTATCGTGACATTGATTCGTATTATAATATTTATAACGACAAAACACTCAAGTACTGGCGCGAGGCCTCTCAGACGCCGTTGCACACTCGCCCTAATGCTGAGCATTGGATATGCTCGAAACCCGGGTCGACGTAATCGATCTCAGTACATGAGTATTTTGTCGTTATAGATATTATAAAACATACAAGTTATATTATTATACTAGCTGACCCAAAAGACGTTATGTTTAAATCTAAAAAAAATATTAAAAGGAATTCTCCTTGAAATCGATCACCACGCCACCTACTGGTTCCACCAGGTTGGGTCGTACCAACTTAGAAACCATCGTGAGCTCATGCTTAATACTTTTCTGAATGAATATGCTGATCATTACATGATCAAATGCATAGTTTACGATTCTATAAAGGTCACACAGACAAACATTCGTCTATATATATATATAATCACAAATTATTTATAAAAAGATCCGCAGAAGAACGGGTGTAACCGACATAGCACGAAGAATTAGCACGCTGAAGTGGCAATGGGCAGGCCACATCGCTCGATGAATCGACAACCGCTGGGGAAGAAAGGTTCTCGAGTGGCGACGTATCGGACGACGAAGTGTAGGACGCCCCCCGACTAGGTGGACCGACGACCTGGTGAAAGTTGCTGGACGTCGTTGATTGCAGGTGGCACAGGACCGTACTTTGTGGCGTAACATGAGGAAGGCCTACGTCCAGCAGTGGATGGCGATAGGCTGAAATGATGACGATGAAGATTTTTAAAAAGAACTTAATATTAAAATATGGAATGGTAAAGGGCGGGAGAAAGTTTTAAAATAAATCTAAGCTGCATATTTGTATCTCTGTAAATATTTTTATGTATGTATATTGTTCTTTAAAATACGGTTATACATAACTTAAATGCTCAAGTAATAAGCGGCAAATGTATTACAAGTTACATACAGCACAATTACAAAAAACAAAATTCTAAAATATTAACATAGCTGATATTACATACACATGAATAGACTAAGAAGCATTAAGAATCCCATGGCACGTCTTAATTAGACCTATTGGTCGACATAACGCGATTGTATAATAAATTTTATCCAATATGCAATTCATTAGTTCACCGACATCCACGGTTAGATAAAATCCTCCTCAAGAAGAGTAATAACTTCTCTAATAGTTAGCTCGTGACCGAATGTCGGCTGCGGGATCTATTCCAGCTTTAATTTTTTGCATTATATTTTGAAATAAAAAAAGAAATTTAGCTAATACTGTACATTAATAAATAAAATTTAATTTAGGAAGAACAATGGCGTACACACTACGCTTGGCAGGCCGGTTAGTGATTACAGTTGATATTATAAGTTTTCAAAATATTACTGCTGCCCATTCACTTAGTTATAACTCAACGGTTGAACCCTTAGAATAATAACGTATAGAAGGTAAGTTCGCGCACAAAAAGTGAAGCATTTCAATTGGAGCCTAATGGAGCTTACGCCGGAACCGTTCCGTAATGTACAAGGTCACTGTACTGCACGTAAGTACGCAACTCTTAAAAATAAATAGGTAATTATGACGGCTTGTGAATTCAAATGGTGTCACAATACATTTAAAAAACATAAAAAGTATATTAATATTACTTTTAAAAGTATTCCGACGATTTATATTAATAAAAACAAAATTTGATTTGAATTTTGTAATATGATGCAAACAATACTACAAAATTTGAATTGAATTTTGTAATATGATGCAAACAATACTACAAAATTTGAATTGAATTTTGTAATATTGTTTGCATCATATTTTTGATGGCTTTCATACGAACACTATCGTTCTATACGTTATTATTCTAAGGGTTGAACCGTTATTCTTGGGCTTGAATCTCCTGCGCAATATGAGGGAAAAATAACCTACTATTGCTGGTCAGATCAGGGATGGCATAGTGTTATATTGCGAGTTTGCCTTCTGTTGCATTTTTTTTATTGCAAACGGAGGCAAACGAGCAAATACTACACCTGATGGTAAGTGTTGCTGCCGCTCATGGACCTTTGCAAGGCCGCTGCCTACCGTGAAGAAAGTGAAGGGAGTGAGAATGCGTGCAATGAGGTTCGGTGATACTAAACGCATCACTAAAACCTACCACACGGAAACACCCTCAGAGAGTTGGGCTGCCAGTTCTCTCCCTCACCAAACTAAGCGCAGAAATAAATTGTTACTACTCGGACGTCGATTTTCTGCGAGAGTGTGGTACTACCCTGGACGGACCGGCCTGCGGTTGTAGACAGACAACTGGCAACAATGTGATCCTACCACTATAATAAGTAGTATCTGCATATTATATCCCTTAGTCGACTTTTATGACACCCACGGGCAAGAAATAGGGTGGTGAACTGTATTCTTACTTCATCACCACACGGAAAGATAAGATACGGCAAAATATTATATAATAATTGTCCAAAAATGTAAGCGTCCAATTCTAATAGATTATTTAGTCTATAAGCAATCCGTTGACCATAGGACATGTGTTTTGTGGTGGTATGCATTTACAAGAGGCCTGCATTGTGCACTACGGCGCTTTTGTGTAGGCTTCTAGCAGATACTATAAGTTGTTGAATAGAGAATCTTCATATTTGTAGTTATTATGCAATAAGTAGAAATTTAACGAAAATTATTCTTTACCTTTTCAAATATCCAGCTTGCAGATGAGAAAGCCGATCATAAACTTTAGTGGTAATAAAGGTCGCTTGTCAAGTAGATTGTTGGGAATGGAATGAGGACAAAAAAGGGAGATTGGTTTAAGCTTTTGGCTGTCTTGTTGACCAAACGAAACAAAGTATTGTTACTCTTTTTTAATTACTAATGTTGGTAAATGAACAAGCAACATATTTTATGGTAAGTGCTATTGGTGCATATAGACCTTCGCAATACCACGGCCGCAGCTAGGCCGCTGCTCTTATTAAACCTCGTTTAAAGAAAGACATATCAAAGCGCTTAGAAAACTAACTCAGACGAGGCGGTCTATTTATGAGTCATTATCATCATCATCTCAGCTCATATTCCACTGCTAGTGAGGCTCTTCCAAGATAGAAGGAGATATTACCTACTATAATACGCTGAAAATTGATCTTCTATATACTCTCAACGACTAATAATATGCATACAATAAGAGAAGAAAAGCTCCAAGTACCAACTCTGTACCAACCCGTCTGACAAGCGTGGTATAGTAGGTTAATTTCCCTCCGATTGCGGAAGAGGCTCGAGCCCAGCAGTGGGTCGCATTTGAGCTGAAATGAATGATAAAATTATAAATATATAATTAAAAGCATCGTATTTGATATGTAACTATTGACTTATGACGAGGTTATCAAATCACATACAAAATGCATGAACCTCTTTAATTGACTATTCTCTAATACGAGTCAAATTATACAGTCACGCCCCGAGCAGACCGCGTGGACATAACTAGTGTAGCTTGATACAAAGCAAACATTAGCCCAGCCATGCATTATTGTCAAGCACAGGAGCAAAATCCACTGTGTAGCCCGTACCTTATATGAAATATCAACTTTGTAATTTAAACTCAATAACGAAGATATAAAGTTAAAATTTGTTTGTATTTAGTGTAGTATTTATTGTGTTTTCACACTAGGCGTATGCATCAGGCTGGGAAGTTGATCACGCACCGATGGTTAGAAGCGGCCCCGACAAAGATTGGAGCAGCTATAGTTGACTTTATTAATAACAGCGCGTTTTCCGGTTGTGTGCACCGTTCGCGCAGTCGTTATTGCATAGGATGGCGTAGAAACGAGATTGTTGACGTTTTTCTTTTTTGAACCAGGGTATAGTGTGATCACATCTCCGACAATCCGTCTAAGGCGACGGAAGAGACGACCTGCAACCCATATCCTGCCATACACATGTCTCACTGCCGCGATGTGACTACTAGAACTCGGCCCATAGGTCGCCGACATTGTCGATGAAAATATAGTACTGTTTATTTTTAAATAAGTAACGCATTTATCATCATCACAGCTCATATTATGTCCCACTGCTGGGCTTGAGCCCCCTCCACTATTGTAGAGAAAAAGACACCTATACCTCGCTGATTAGACTAGGACTTTAAATTAAGTATTCCTATTCTTGCATAGATGTCTTACGCATATTATAATCCATTAATCGTCTGTCACGACATCCAAGGTAAGAAAGGGGGTGATGAATTGTATTCTTATACCGACACCAGATGCATTCAATTACTGTTCACTAATAGTGTATTCAACTGGTCCTTCGAACCGGATCAGATTGGCGGGTACATATTACCATCTTATTAAAATCAAGGAATAGGCATTTTCGTAACGGACATGATTTCAAATAAAACGGTTATTTAGATTTTACCGCGTTTGTTTTTGAATTCCTGACGTTTTGAACAGTGTTTACGATGAGGTCGGTATTGAGGTCCTCACGTAACCATGAATACTGAAAAGTGTTATATTACTTAAAATGTCTAATAATCTAAAATTGTAATGTTTATTATTGTTTACGTTAGTTGCTATTTAATTTGTTGTTAAGTTTTATTTATTACAATGGCGTAGGTCACGGAGTAAAAAACATTTCAACACCACTGTCTTGGGCCGTGGATATCTTAAAAGACGACTGAAGGTATAGTATGCATATAATACCTATTTATTTATTTACCGACAAGAAAACCTCGTAATGAAACTCTATGCCAACACATCACACTTAGCTAACACTCATCATTGTCGCGGCATAGTAGGTCAATAGTGAAACGTATATAAGCCATTTATTTAAGTTATTATTTCATTATACATACAAAATGAAATTCTTTGCAAGTCTTTATTTTGTTTCGAATATTTTTTGCTCAACGATAGAATTAAGTTATTTTAAGTTAGTTAAAATAAAATTGCAACACATATATAAGTTATTTATTTTATGGTACTTTAATATTTATTGGCATTCAAATTTAATAAAAATGCTATTCATCATCGTCATCATTCCAGCTCATATACGTCCTGGGCTCGAGCCTCCTCCATAATTGGAGGGAATTTAATCTACTACACCACGCTGGTCAGACATGTTGACATAGGGTATTATTTCGAGATTTTCTTCTCTTGCATATATGTTATATGCGTATTATATACCTTAGTCGTCTTTTACGATTTTCACGGGCAAGATAGGCAGTGGTGATTTGTATTCTGTCCGTCACCACACGGAAAATTATATTAAACTAGCTGACCCGACAGACCTTGTTCTCTTTAAATCTAAAAAAATAGTAAAATAAATTCTTCTTAAAATCGGTGGCAGCGCAGGTGGCGCTGGGGCACCGGGTCTAATTGTGAATATAAACTATTCTCGAATCCCTTGGTACACACACACAAAATTTTGTCAACATCGGTCCAGCCGTTTAAGAGGAGTTCAGTAACATACACAGGTACCCAAGAATTTTTTTCATAACTCTTTTTATTTTATATAAAGAGAGTTGCGTATGTGTTATATAAATTAATAAAAGACATGCTCGTTTCCTGATGATTATTTCCCATAGGCTGACGATCACACCTCTGCTTCCCCCATATAACGATAAGGTGAGTCACTGAACTACACAATGTTACTTCACGCCCATTAGGCCTACAGTGTGACAGCCTTTTGCACTGGCGACGACTTTCAGTCAGTTTTTTTTTAGATATTTAGATACCTCGTTTATTTATAGCGGGCGATATTGATTTTAACACAATATATGCTCGGTAAGTTGAATATAAATACGTTAGGACACGAATTGATGCTAGGTTTATTTTTTTTTATAATTACAATCGCCGGAGGAAGAATACAATTCACCACCCCTTTTCTTGCCCATGGGTGTAATAAAAGACGATTAAGGGATTAAACGTGCATACATTTATGCAAGAGAAGGTATCTAACCAGCGTGGTCTAATAGGTCAATAGGCCTCCTATTGTGAATGAGGTTCGAGTCCAACAGTGGGATGTTTATAAGGTAGAATAATGATGATATGAATGCAGGATGGATATAAATTTATTGCTTCCCCCTTTATTTTCTTTTTTTTTAAGGTTGGCCATGGTTTAGTCACACCTCGCCCTATACTTTGTGCCCCCCCTAAAAAGTGACAGAAGGGATAATAATTTATATTATATTCAATATCATAGTATTTTAACGTATTATATTAATTGATTTTGATGGTATTTTATGAAACGTGATGCGGAGGAACTACTAAAGCTTAAAGAATATAATGTAATAGCACTTTGCAAATATTTTAGTTTCCCACCAATATTGAGAAATGTTAAGAATACGATTCGATTTAATGGCGGCCAATGACTAATATAAAGGAAATAAAGATGAGAAGAAACTGATAATTTGTGAAGAAAATTGTAATTCGACATTGGCAACCCTGAGCTTGGAACAACAGCTGATTGCCAATACAAAAAAAGAAAAAGGAGCGGCTTTCGGTTCTATAACCTACCGTATTATACCTATCTATTGCTATTTAGGCGGACCAGCAATCCAATCCTTAAGTTCAATATATAGTCTTCCTCAAGAGGGAAATTAATCTAATTGCCATATTTAAAAAGCACGTTGCCGATCATAATTAATCTTGTAAATGATTCTTACGACAGCCACTGACGTTGATAAGACTTCCACGAGTAAGTAAAGTCTTTATATTATTGATGTGAAACATTTATAGGCGAGGGTGAATCTGATAGTTGACCTGGCGTTAACGCCACGTTTGGATATGTACATGTGTGTAACGAAACCATAACCCGTTTTAGAATTTTGTACAACGCTATCTAGTGAGCTCAAAATAAATTATTAACCTAAACACACCTATAGTATATACAAATGAAAATAAATGTTTATTGAATAAAAATCATTTTCTGGAACAAAATCGTAATATTTTATTAACACTTTATGCTATATTAGTTCCTGTTCCTGTGTTTCTATTTTTTTTATGCATATATACGCTTACAAAATAATTTCTGTTATGTTGTGGCTTAGGGGACTGTATGGGACACCTTATGCCAGCAACATAACGACGTGGGCTTGCCGAAGGACCAGCGGGAAGCCAATCCCACGAGTGGGACTGATTCCCACAAAATGAGGGTTTGTTCGGGACAGGTAGGAAGTAAGCGGAGAACTTACCTCGTCTTTCCTGTGCTTTGGTGGAGCTGCAGACTTGCTGGGCTGAAGGTGGTGTTCACGATAAGCTAGTTGGGCTGAATGCGGGCACTGAATTTATTGTCTATTTAATATCACTATTACGGTATAGTCTATACACTCGCTTGCGGGTAGACTGACCAGCGGGGTAAGCTTTCGCTGTCTTTAACTGAGGAACGGTAACCGCGGGTGCCGACGAACCAATACGTCACGAGAATGTCAATTTAAGAATGTCAAAATGGCGGTTAAACATCGGCGCACGGCGAACTACCGAATGTAGGCGGAGTTAACCGACGTCACAGGACACGTCGCGGTTAGCGCGAACAATTTCGATGTTTCACATCTGCCAGGCGTCCTGTGCGACGGCTCCCTTTTTACACTATATTCCTATCTCATGCCTCTGCTATGGAAGGTAAAGTGACCCACTTATACCGCGTTGGTCAGACAGGTCGGTTAAATTTTGGTGTTATTTCGAAAAAATAAATATTTTGTGTTTCCTTGTCTTTCGTACATATTATCTGCTTATTATATCAATTAGTCGCCTTTACGACACCCTAGGACATGAAATGAAACTGTATTCTTACTCCTTCACCACACGGAATACATAAAAAACAGAAAGAACAGCCTCATCTACTTCTAAAAGACTAACGCATTGTAAACGTTTCAGTCAAACTAAAAACAATAACATACAAACACGAACTGACAACACGACTGATCAATACAAATGGAATACATATTCATAAACAAACATACACCATTCTTGCATATTACAAAATTAGCTCGTAGAGATCTCTCAATACTGAATATTCAGGAACATGGTGTGCCGACATCGGAATACATAAATCCAATCAGCGGATCGTAGAGACCGCCGTGGATGTTTATGGCGTGCCAGCCCTGACGGCAAGCTGTATCGGGCTGTGTATTTGTGAGCGTGCCGAGTGCAGCGATGCAATGGATTGCTAGGGTTGTCCGGAGTATCACTTTATATTGTTATTTTTGATAACGGCTCTGTAAATAAATAAACACCGCCTGCACGCACGTAAAAGCATGACTCATTGTCACGTTCCGCCTGAGATGAGTGTGCAAGTGATGGAGAGGTATTATCGGGCTAAGCGTTCGGCTTAAGACGCATCTATCTCTTTTCAAAAAAATATTTGTATTCCGCCTTTCACCATCTTCTACTGGAAGTAGGTCTTACTATACAACACCATATGGAGCCGCCATTCCATGGAGTTAAGAGGAAGGTAAGAGGTGGTGATAACTGTATACATGTGCCATAATTTTGAATGACAGTCGAGATCGATGAACTAACACGTTCGCCGAGTTACCAGAGGTGGTAGGGACGTTTCGTAATACACAAATTAAGAGTTGATTATGATGAAAACAATTATAACTTTTCTTCGTGTGGTACTTAACGGTAATTACATTTCATTTCCCTGTTTTTTGCTCGTGGGTATCATAAGAAAACGATTAAAGGATTCATCTCATTGTTATCATTTCAGCTCGTTTACGCCCCACTGCTGGGCTCGAGCCTCTTTCATAGTAGAAGGAGAATTGACCTACTATACCACGGTGATCCAACGCGTCGGTATAGACAGGGCCGAATTAACCCTGTCAGGGTCCCTAGGCAATACAATTCTCGGGTCCATGATCCAAGATCTATGAGCAGCAGTATCACTTATCATCGTGGTGCGCTGTTTTCTCTTTTGCCACCAACAGCAATAAAAAAAAATGTTCATGAAGTATGCAAATTTTGAAACATATAATCGTTGGATGTAATGTCTTTTTTTCTTGGTGCATGCAGGCCCCTAGTCAGTGCGGAGCCCTTAGGCAGTTACCTAATCCGACCCTGAGCATTTTACTTCGAGTTTTACTTTCTCAAGCACAGACTTTATATGCATATTATATCTTTTAGTCGTCTTTTATGACATCCACAAGCCAGAGAGCGAATAATGAATTGTATTCTTACTCCGTCACTACATGGAAAACGGATTATAATATATGAATATAATATGCAAAAGAATGAAAACTCGAAAAAACACAATACCAACTCGTCTGACCAGCGGAAGTCAATTTCTCTATCATGGTGAAGGAGGCTGGAGTTCAGCAAAGGGCGGTGTTTGGCCAGTGATGATAATGAATTATAATTTTAATATATTTCATATCGGTTCAACCCTAAGTTGGAAGCATGCACCGTAACGAAGTCATTAGCAGTAATGGTAGATCCTCTAGCATCAATATACATAGTTATGTCTGCGAACCTTCATATAACATTACTTCCATATATCTTCTTAATATATCTTTATATTAATTTTCATACTTTTATTTATTAGAGCGATAATTCTGTGTGGTGACGGAGTAAGAATATAATTCACCTATCTTGACCGTGGGTATTGTAAAAGATGACTAACGCATAGAATAATAACGTATAGAAGGATAGTGTCGGCACTTCGAGCAATCAAAAACATGAAGCCATAAATACTAAATGCGCACAGTCGATTACACACGTACACATGCACACCACTATACAAATTGTGAAATCAAATTTTGTTTTTATCAAATAATTTTAAATACTTTTAAAAGTAATGTTAAAAATCTTTTTATGTTTTTCAAATGTGTTGTGACACCATTTGAATGCACAAACCGTCATAATTACCTATTTATTTTTTAAAAGTTGTGTACGTACGTGCAGTACAGTGACCTTGTACATTACGGAACGGTTCCGTCGTAAGCTCCATTAGGCTCCAATGGAAATGCTTCATTTTTTGTGCGTGTACTTGCCTTCTATACGTTATTATTCTAAGATAGCACGCGTAGAAAATGTGTGTAAGATTCTGAAAGGGAAACTGGTCAGACGTGTTGATATAGGGTTTCATTTGAAGTTATCCTATTCTTGAATAAATAATATATGCATGTTTCCCGTAGTCGTGGATGGAAAGGGACGGTCGATTGTATTCTTAATGTGTCACTATAATAAATTAATAAAAGATATTTGTATCTTTACTACGCTGTACTGTAAAATTGAGTTTTTATTGTCTTTATATACATGAAGACCCTCAAAATTTCCGTAGCGATTCGTCTCAGATCATAAACGTCCCAATGTTGGGCGCGAGCCTCCTCCACAATAGGAGGCAAATTAACCTACTATACCATGCTGGTCAGACATGTCGGTATAAGGTTTTATTTCCAGTTTTTCTTATCTTGAATAAATGTTTTATACATATTATATCCCGTAGTTGTCTTTTACGACATCCTCAGACAAGATAGGGAGTGGTGAATTGTACTCTTACTCTGTCACCACAGGGAACTGAGGATTATATCCGTAGAGATTATATCGACTCAACCCTATGTTGGAGGCATGCACCGTAACGAAATCATTAGCAGTAATGGCAGAACCACTAGCGTCAATATACATGCCTATATCTATGAGTTTTCCATTCATATCTCGCTTTCATATCCTTTGTATGTGTATACAGCTTCGACGTGGTTTCGATTCCCATCCAGGCAAATACTTTGTGCGAAGCACCGATAATTGTTCTAAGTCTGGGTGTTATTTGTGTCTGTTAATTGTATGTTTATGAAGGCATTTAATATATCGTTCCCTAATATTTGTGTCCTAAAAATTTGCTAAGGCGTTACTAGAAGAATATTATCACCTTTCCCACAGGTAAATTTAGGTCCCCACTTTTCCCACCGAGCAGAGATATAATAATTAATGTCTGGTTTATATTTACGTATTTCATTATACAGAATGGATATTAAAAGAAAATAATTAAAAATAGCCCCATATGGCGACGGAATCCCCACCCTTGCCTGTGAGATTCGTTTAAATGGGCTGATAAAGCACTAGTTCAATTGGCACCATTATTCTAAGAACTGCTTGGCTGCTAAGCGTAAAAATTGTGACATTATTCGGGTAAGTTAACGTTCAACAGTGGGCTTCTATACACTAATTAGTAGATTAATAATTATAACAAAAATAGACGCGTATGAAATATTTGTATAATCTTCTAATGGTTGTTCTGAGTTAAGAATTACTAGTTATATAGTTTTTTTGTATATTTTACAAGTTTCTGTAACAAAGATTGCCATAAAAACTCCGACTGAAAAATGAAGAATTGCAAAGCGCATTCAAAGTAATTTATTATGTACACATGCGAAGAGGGAACATTTAAACATTTTAAATATGTAAAACATCGGATCAAAATGCGACTGCCACTGAGAAGGGGCAAAAAAGGTTGTCTATTAATTTTATTCTCCTTTCTTTATTCATTTTGAATACTTGTCATAATGGCAAAACGACAAAGTTCTGGATAATATATTATTCAGATTTTTGTAGTTTTGCCATCAACTGCCTACTTCACAGAACGCCACAAGGCACGTTTCTGTACCGTCTGCATCCAAAGACTCCCGGTGATCTTCACAAAATTCGTTCCACGCTGCATTGTCCGGTGCGTGGTCATCACTCAATAACCTTGTTCGTCCCTAAAATTTGACTAAGAGATATGAGTATGAAGATAATAACGATACAAGAGAAGGACTTCTCAAAAAACCCTATGCCAATAAGTCTAACCAGCATTAATAGGAACGTCAATTTCCCTCCTGATTGGAAAGAATACCGAGCCTAACAGAGGGACGCGTAATCTATACCAATAAATAAAATTGGAGTGTCTGTTTGTAATGTCAAAATAATAGCCTTTTTTCATGCTCACACGGTTATTTGCACTATACATATGCCTAAAATACACTTTATATTTTTTGTCTGTCTGTCTGTTTGTTCCGGGTAATCTTCAAAACGGCTGGACCGATTTCAAAAATTTTTCACCAATGGAAAGTTATAATATCGGGGAGTAACCTAAGCTATATTTTGTCCCGGTATTCCCACGGGAACGGGCACTACGCAGGAAAGACGACTGAAACCGAAGCGAAGCGAGGGTGGGTTGCTAGTCAAGTCAGTCCAATTTTATTTATTGACTAGCAACCCGCCCTCGCTTCGCTTCGATTATAGGTTATAGTCGTTTTACCCGCCTAGTGCCCGTTCCCGTGGGAATACCGGGATAAAATATAGCCTAGTTTACGCCATGATATTATAGCTTTCCATTGGTGAAAAAATTTTTGAAATCGGTCCAGCCGTTTTGAAGATTACCCGGAACAAACAGACAGACAGGCAAAAATTTTTTAATTGCTAGTTTAGGCATAGGTGTCGTGCAAATAACCGTGTGAGCATGAAAAAAGCCTATTATTTTGACATTACAAACGGACACTCCAATTTTATTTATTGGTATAGATATATATTACGTCGTCTCACATAGTGTAAATATGTATGTGCTCAGTTCATGCAAGAAAAGCCGGTACAGCAAGTATAATATGTATATATTGTATAGGAAATTGCACCAACGCCATTATCAGTAATGAGTTCACATTCAACCTGAAATGTACCAATTCTGGTGTCTGTTGCATTTCAAATTATTAAATAGTTTTTAATAATTTACCATTTGACATGCTAAGTTTTTCATCTTTTGTTCTTAATCAATACGCTCTTGGCAGAGTCATCGTGATTATTACGTACCTAAAATATCACGAGAGGGCAGGTGCTATGCGCTTACAATGTCTCACAACTTTTCTCTCTTGGACGTCAGCTTCCTATATTCGTATAAAAACTCACAGCTGACTGACTGGCTGTGAGTGTTTATTTTATACTAGCAACCCGCCCTCGCTTCGCTTCGGTTATAGGTTATAGTCGTTTTACCCGCGTAGTTCCCGTTCCCGTGGGAATATCGGGATAAAATATAGCTTAGTTTATGCCCTGATATTATAGCTTTCCATTGGTGAAAGAATTTTAGAAATCGGTCCAGCCGTTTTGAAGATTACCCGGAACAAACAGACAGAACAGACAGACAAAAAATTTTTAATTGCTATTTTAGGCATAGGTGTCGTACAAATAACCGTGTGAGCATGAAAACAGCCTATTATTTTGACATTACAAACAGACACTCCAATTTTATTTATTGGTATAGATTTATTTTTTTATTTTGTAGTTATATTTTATTTTTATTTTAATGATGCATCACATATGTGTGTCTAGCTTTCCACATTACCTTAAACAATGAAGCATTTTATAGATTGGCTATCATTACCGAAAATTTGTCCGTTAATGAATAGTATGTGAAACTATATTATAGAAAATAAACGAGTTTTTTAAATATATTCTTTTATGTACCAAATATTAGGATAAATTAAAATTTAAAATGTTTAGTTAACTACAGAATAGGCCCCAAAATGAGGTCGGCACAGACAATTACAATAATTGATGCTACATCGATGTACATAAATTGTGATGTACAACCTATTTCAAACCTTAGAGAATATATACATTAATTTATGACAGTGCAGGATGGACAAAATGATAGCAGTATTATAAAGAAATATTGCATATATAATGTTTTGAATAGAGATATTAAAATAGCATTATGCCGATTTCGGATATCCGATATTGTTTCGGATTATCCGATAGTTTCAGTTACGATTTAGGGTTCGTAAAAACGAAATAAAAAGTTTATCGAAAAATGTTTGGAAACCTTGCTTATAAAATACTAAACACAATTTTTAAAATTCATTTCATGTTCATAATCATTTTTAAATTTATTTCTTTTTATTATTTTGCCCGTGCTTATACGCATTCTTTTCCTAACCCGTTATAAAGTTAGAATAACAATGCGTCATCACTCATTATTTTGGCGTGGGAATCGTAAAAAATGGCTAAAATATGACCAGGAGAATATAACACCAAGTCGCATTGCTAGTAGGCCACTTGATAAAGCGTAGCGTGATCTGTTAGCTAGTGCTTTCGAATTCCATGAAAAAGTAAAAAGTGCTGATAATTAATGATCATAAACTGTCATTGCACTAGTAAATTTATATTACTATATTTTACTAAACAAAATTTGACAAAATGAATTATGCTTTAGATATTCAAAGTAAATAAAAATAAATATTTTTTGAACTTATACTTGTTTTGGTGCATCAGGAATAAATTGTGAGAGAAATTTTTGCACGCACATCGTCACGAAAAACCGACACCATTAAGTTACTAGTCCACATTTTATGCTAATATAATGTCAACTAGATAATTCGTTATAATAAAACATAAGTATTAAATTACCTTTTTGAAGTGAAATTTTTTTGCGCGCATGAGGGTAATTTTTTTACGAATGAAACGCAATTTGACGTCACGAAGATGTGCAGCGTTTTTGTCGAAGAAGAGGGAGAGAGTGATTGAGACTGATTGAGAGAGAGTGAGAAAGGGCGAACGTAGCACGAAGCACAGCCATGGGGCGAGAGTAGGGAGCAAGCGAATGAGAAAGATCGAGAGATTTTTTTTCTTTATTTTCTTTATTTTTTTTTAATACTGATAAAAAATACATGTAACCAAAAAAGTTTCACTTCTGACATGCGTACTTAGTACTCGCGCTATTTTTTTTTTCTATTATTATTGTCCTTTTTTCTACAAACTTAATGCGAAGGGTAAAATTTTTAGAAAGATTTTTATCTTGTTACACGAAAGAAATATAACTTCTTACGTGCTTACATAAGTATACATACGTCGTATCAGCTCATATATGTCCCACCGCTGGGCTCCAGCCTCCTCCCTATTAGGAGAGAATTTGACCTATTATACTATGCTGGTCAAACATGTCGGTATTTTTTTTTTTTTTTTTTGTGGGTGGGCTATGGTAAGCGCACGCGCGGTCCTGTCCGTCCCGGGCGATGAAAGGACGGCGCGCGGGCCCATAACCCACCCGTACTCACTTCACCTCGTTGTTACCGACGTTGTCGCCGACCACCGGAGCAGATGTGACTTGTCATCAGTGGTCGGCCTGACGGAATACCCTTTCGGGTAACCTCACCTCTCGACGTACTGGGACGTCGGTCGCCATCGCGCGGTCAGCCTCTCTGCGTGTGACGGACAATTTCCCGGTCCGATCACCCGCGGCCTCGGCTAGGGCGGCATTAGGCGCAGATACTTGCGCCTGCGCCGCCCGAGTCACCGGCGGCGGAACGTGTCGCCGAATAGGAGCTCTACTCGCACACGATCCGCCGCCTCCTTCCGTGAGATTACGGCCTCACAGAAGGAAACATGTCGGTATAAGGTTTTATTTCGAATTTTCCTTCTCTTGCATAGATCTTATATCCATATTATATCCCTTAGTAGTCTTTTACATCCACGGATAAGATGAATTGGAGGGAGTGGTGAATTGTATTCTTACGCTGTATGTCCCTAAACAAAGAATAAATCTGTGTAGTGAGAATGTCTACTGTATGGCAATACGCGTATATAATAAACTGCCAGACTCTTTTAAAGACCTGTGTTTAAACAAATTTAAACTGCGCAATTTTTAATTTCTAAATGAATAAGTTTTGTTACTCAAATAACGAATTTATGGACGACAAACTTTAATAATGTAATTTAAAAATGTTTTTATATATTACTAGCAACCCGCCCTCGCTTCGCTTCGGTTTCAGTCGCTTTACCCGCGGCGTAGTTCCTGTTCCTATGGGAATACCGGGATAAAATATAGCCTATATTACTCCCTGATATTATAGCTTTCCATTGGTGAAAGAATTTTTGAAATCCGTTCAGTAGTTCAAGCGTGAAAGCGTAACAAACAAACAAACTTCCTTACTTTTGCATTTATAATATTAGTAAAGATTACTTTGACATATCAATTGATTTCTATTTTATCGCAACCCATGACATTGTATTTCAAACTATTATTATTTCTTGTTTGACTGTTTTTTATTTCGATTTATCTACTAAACAACCTGTAATATTTGTACACCGGAAACGGTAGAATATTTGAAACTTTATTTAAGATAACACTAACTAATATGACAATATTCTGACAAATAAATTATTTTGATTTGATTTGATTACTCCATCACCACAAATGTGTATACATAAACTATTTCTTTATAAAGAAACACCAAAGAAATTACCATGAACATCACATTTTAAAACTTCACTATAAAAAATATACTGGGTTTATGCCTTCTCAAAACAATAGCATTTAAGAGGGACGAATCTCCATACGGAGCCGACCCCCGGTGGAAAGTTGCGTAAGTAGACCCATAACAGTATTTCACTTGTGTCGTAAAAACTAAGAAACATTTCACCGCAAAAGTATTATAATAAGGTTTTAAGTTATACGTCTTTAAATGCTTTGGATATTTTTTGTATTTATTTTTGTATGATAATGTTTTATATTCTTATCTTTTATGTACATACTAGCAACCCGCCCTCGCTTCGCTTCGGTTTCAGTCGCCTTAGCGCGTAGTTCCCATTCCCGTGGGAATACCGAGATAAAATATAGCCTATATTACTCTCTGATATTAGCTTTCCATTGGTGAGAGAATTTTTGAAATCGGTTCGGTGGTTGAAGCGTGAAAGCGTAACAAACAAACAAACAAACAAATAAACAAACAAACAAACATACTTTCGCATTTATAATATTAATAAGGATATGTATCGGTTAAAAATACCATTGACGGTGGTGATTAAATAAGAATACAATTAACCACTCCCTACCCTGCCCGTGGATGTCGTAAAAAACGACTAAGGGATATAATATGCACATACCGTTTGTGCAAGAGAAGGAAAACTCGAAATGGAACTCTTTACTAACATGTCTGATCAGTATGGTATAGTAGGTCGAAATCCCTCCCATTGTGGGAGGCGGAAGCCCAACAGTGGGACGTATGTAGCCTGGATGATGATGACATTAAAGTAAGTTAAACTAATATTAGTCTATCAAACATATTATTGTATTTAAGCGGATCATTTTACATCACTGGAGTGATGTATAGACGTGTGGTGACGGAGTAAGAATACAATTCACTACCTCCTATCTTACCTATGAGTGTCTTAAAAGATTAAGGGACATCATACGCATACAACATCTATACAAGAGAAGGAAACCTCAAAATGTAATCCTATATAAACCCCCTATATAATCCTATATAGCCGGGGATCGAATGTCACTAGACGATCTCTCCGTCACTCCGTAAAAGCGCGGAAAGGACTGCTGTTGGTTTTGGTGAGTATTTCGGTTGCATAGGTGACCGTCAAGTCCCACACACTCCCTTGACTGATACCGGCGGGGGATAGTGCGTAAATTGCATTTCCACAGCGCTAAAAAATCCTATATAAACCCGCCGAATAAGCGAAGTAGTAGATAAAATTTCTCTCCTGTTTTGGAAGACGCTTAAGTATAGCAGTTGGATGTTGTATGAACTAAAATAATGGTGTCTGTAATCATGTAGGTTTTATGGATATACACAAAAGTTATGGAAATATATGAATAACATATAAAAACACAACGAAACGGAAATAAATCATATCTATAAACCCACAAATCAGATTTTCAAGAAAAAGCAGGAAAAAATAACATTATATTTAACTCAAACTAGATATCTACAAATTCAATGAGTATCAATATTGTACCGCATGAAAGCGCCCCCTGACGGAATAGTTGGGAGTTTACCCTTAATCTCTACCCCCTACGCAACACATACATGCAAATATACCCGTCTCACCCCCCGCTTTACGATCGTTATAAAGAATGTGAGGTGAATTCCTTGGGAGAGTTCGTGAATTATGTACCGAGACTGAACTTCAAACGGTTTTAAAATATATTGAGGATGGGTTTTTAGTTTATTAGCAATTTGCTTTTTTCGGTTGGTAACAGAGTAAGAATACAATTCACCGCACCTCTCTCGCCTGTGGCTGTCGTAAACGACTAAGGTATTAAACGTGCATAAAAAATCTATGGCTAGCGTAGAATCATCATCATCATTTCAGTCTATCGCCATCCACTGCTGAACGTAGGCGTCTCACATGTTATGCCACAGAGTGAAGTCTTGTGCCTCCTGCATCCAACGATGGCCAGAAACTTTCACCAGTCGCCGGTAACGTAGTATCGTAGGTCAATTTCCCTCTTAATGTGGAGGAGACCCGAGCCCAACCGCGGGACGTATATGGGCAGAGATAAAATGAACGCAATCTATACTATACAAAAGTGATTGATAAATAATTAAAATTTTGCCCAATACACAAGTTTCACTTCTATAGTGTGACTAGAAGTCGCACCCTGTCTTTTACTGTAAGAGAAGAAAAACTCAAACAGAATAATTCTATATCACGTTACTTACAATAAAATATCGAAGTATAGTGGATAAGTTCTCTCCCGGACTCACAATCAGGATGGCCTTCATATCCAAAGTTTACGCTATATACATAAATAATCTTCTTCCAGCGTAAATATTGCAAATAATTTTGGCACTAGTTATATGAACGACCGTCTGCGTAACGTCAACCCTCCTTGGGAATGCTTTCTTTTTAATAACAACAACCCGTACTAAGGAAATAATCTTTGTATTACGGGGGGCCTTAACAAATATTAACGGACATAAATAACATTCAGACTAAGAACAACAATTTGTGGCGCGCACAAAGTGTTGTTTTGCGTGGGATTCGAATCCGCGACACTGGCACTGTAGGTATCTTAACCTCTACGCCATTTGTGTACGCCATTGACCAGACGGTATTAGATAGACTTGATCCAGTGCTATGCAAAGCTACTAGTCATCTTTTATGACAACCACCCGCAATGTCAGTATTGCCAGTATTCGTAACAGCCACCTCAGAGAAATCAGTTAAGAATATATACAAATTGTAAATAAAACTATTTTTACGGATTTTATCGCGTTTCGTATTTATTTTTTGATTGCGCGACGTTTGAGAGTGTTGGTTTTCGAAACGTCGGACAATCAAAAATCAAATACAATTATTTTTATGGATTTTAGCGCGTTTCGTATTCAATTTTTGATTGCGCGACGTTTGAAAGTGTCGATTTTCGAAACGTCGGACAATCAATAACCAAATACAAACCATGAACTCTGTACAATGTCCGAAACGCAATAAAATCCGTAAAAGTAGTTTTATTTACAATATGTAATACTTTGTATAAACATCAAAATTCATAAAATATTTTCTCAATACGCTTACAAAATATTATATATAAATCAATAAAGCATGGAGGCAGAAAATTACGTGAACATAATCGAAACGTTATTATCACAGCGAAATATATTAAGTTTTCCACATATATTATTATATGACATCAAATTTGTAAGTCTGCCTTCATAAATATACTTCTCATTTACATAAGAACACTGTTGGAAACGACTCCATGTATTCTAACATTGTTAACTTATATAATCTAAGAACTATCTTTAAGAAAATTCCTCTTCTCTCTCACTCTAATTCATATATCTGTACTATTCTAACGCATAGGGAAAATCAACCAAGCGCGCCGATGGGCGGAGCTTACGATACAACCATTCTACAAAGATCTCTTGAAATACGTTATATTACTCTTTTTAGTTCTTTTTCACGTTAAATGAGAGAGGGTTAGTAGGTCATCTTTGCATGGTTAGTCTATATATCGCCTCACTGCACATTGGTTGATTCAAGCCACGCCTACAAGAAAAATGCATTTCCAAGATTGCTATGCAGATGTTGTTTCGTAAGAATGGAAATTTCATGGGAATGTTGGAAAGTTTCTGGGTCTTGAGCGCTTTTTAGGCTAATGGTCGACGGGCTTTAGAAAACTAAAGAAGTATTTGTTTGAACACGTAGATCTGAAATAGGATGTTCGTTGAATAAGTGACATATTTGGGCATCTTCATCATCCTCCACATTAGGAGGAGGGCTTTATTTCAAGTTCTCCTTCTCTCTCTCTTAAGATAATAGTTCAACTTTGCTATTTTTACCCAAGCATAATCCGTAAAACGGGAAAAATTGCATCTTGGGAAGTAATTTATTACATGAGCAAGTCAGCATGCCGCTGAACAAGTACCAAGGGCATAGTCAGCGCACTGCCTCTCTAAGGTTTGGGTTACTGCCTCTTTTTCATCAAACGAAGCGTATTAGCAAATTGCTTACTAATCTGATTGTCTGCGAGAATCTAGTATGTCATAGGTGATGTCGCATTTAAGGCTGCAGATAAGAAACTGTCAACAAAGTCGCACAACTATTTCTAAAACTATTTTTTCATAACCTGTAGGTATATAAAGTTATTTCTTTTAGTTATATGACGGTTGTCCGTATGATGACGGAGTAAGATTCATGCAATTCATGCCCTTGGGTGTCGTAAAAGACGACAATTGTAATGATTTCTAATGTTTACGCGAGTATTACACATTGTAAATAAAACTACTTTACGGATTTTATCGAGTTTGTATTTGATTTTGGACTCCGCCATCGCATCTCAGTATGCCCGTGATTATGAACGCAAAGTGTTCGAAATATCAGGCAATCAAAAATCAAATACAAACGCGTTAAAATCCGTGGTTTTAACAACAAAGGTATATAATATGCATATAACATCTATGTAAGAGATGGAAAACTGAAAATGAAACATATACATCTGACCAGCGTGATTTAGTAGATTATTTTCACTCCTATTGTGGATCAGGCTTGAGCCCAATAGTAGTGAGACCTACTCGTATCATTTCGGCTTATATACGTCCCACTGCTAGGCTCAAGCCTCCTCGATAATAGGAGGGAAATTCACATTACTATACCGTGCTGGTTAAACAGCTTGGTATAAGATTTTGTTTAGAGTTTTCAAGTATAGATGTCATATACGTACTGTATTCTCGTCGTCGTCTTTTACGACACCCACAAATAAGAGAGGGGGTGGTGATTGGTATTCTTACTCTGTTACCACACGGAAAGATGAGCTGTAATTATATGGTGGTATTTTATGCAGTATTCCATATAACAATTCTAGGTCGACCAAAAGACATATAATAATAATACCTTAGAATAATAACGTATAGAAAGATAGTGTCGGTACTTAAAGCGATCAAAACATGAAGCCAAAAATACTGCAAGTGCTGTGTGGTAGCGGCTTCGAATACTACCAACCCTTGCTTTGCTCGTGGGTGTCGTAAAAGACGACTAAGAGCCCTAGATTGACCCGGACCAACTCCATCTGGTACCATTTGGGTCAACGATTACATTCCCAAGGAGGGTTGACGTCAGGCAGGCGGCCGGTCATAAAAGTCATTGCCGAAACTTTTTGCAATATCTCAAAACAGATGACATATTGCGTCGACCCCAAGTAATTGGGATAAGAGCAAGATGATGATGCGCGGACGATTTCACACGTACACATGCACACAACTATGCAAATCATGAAATCAAATTTTGTTTTTATTAACATAAATCGTCGGAATACTTTTAAAAGTAATGTTAATATCTTAGAATAATAACGTATAGAAGGGTAGTGTCAATACTTCGAACGTTCGAAACATGAATCTAAAAATATTAATGGCGCGCAGACGATTACACACATACACGCGCACACCACTATGCAAATTATGAAATCAAATTTTGTTTTTATTAACATAAATCGTCGAAGTACTTTTAAAAGTAATGTTAAAACTTTTTTAAAGTTTGTCAAATGTGTTGTGACACCATTTGAATGCACAAGCCGTCATAATTAACTATTTATTTTTTAAGAGTTGCACGTACGTGCAGTACAGTGAACTTGTACATTACGGAACGGTTCCGGCGTAAGCTCTATTAGGCTCCAATTGAAATGCTTCACTTTTTGTGGGCGAACTTACCTTCTATACGTTATTATTCTGAGAATACACTGTAATGAGCATCATTTGGCAAAGTGATAACAAGGCCAAGCTTTTTGATATTTTAATAAAACATCACTCTGACAAAGAGAAGGCAGTCTTCTCATTCCGTTTTTATGTTTAAAGTAAATGACGAAGTTTATGTAAGATAATGTTCGTAACAAATGGTGAAAAGTGCTGAAATATGTTTGAAACGATGAGAAATCAAAAATATTTTTTTCGCGCGCTTCTTTTCCTCCTTCCTCCTTTAAAAACTTTAAGTATCTAAGTATACATACATCAGAATAATATAAAGCTTGTAAAGCTTGTGTTGTATTTGTTCCTTTTCTGTATCAAAATTTTGAAATGTATTGAATTTTTGCGTTAGATTCACTCATTTTGACAAAGAAAAACAAATGACAATCGGCGGAAAACAACATTTTACTAAATTTTTCCTTTTTTAATGTAATTTTTTTAATGGTAACCAGCCAGATAGAACTAGAGCCAAAGAGATTTTATTAAAAGTTTATCCATACTAATATTATAAATGCGAAAGTAAGGATGTTTGTTTGTTTGTTTGTAACGCTTTCACGCTTAAACCACCGAACCGTTTTCAAAAATTCTTCCACCAATGGAAAGCTATAATATCAGGGAGTAACATAGGCTATATTTTATCCCGGTATTCCCACAGGAACGGGAACTACGTCGCGGGGAAAGCGACTGAAAACGAAGCGAAGCGAGGGCGGGTTGCTAGTATAGATTATATGCGAATATACTTTTTTTCCAACCTATTATATTTTCATAACCATACTTAGGAGATGATATAAAAATCGCAAATGGTATTATAAGTTTCCCAGATAAATATATCTGCACCACACCCTTGATATTTGCTCAACTGATTTTCACCACTCCCATTAAAAAGTGGTAATTACCCGTTGTATTCTGAACCCATCCTCACAGAGGCAATTACATTAAAAAACATCAAAATGATCATCCCAATAACTTGAGGTCGACTCAATATTTTCTCTTTTTCCATCGTATCATTCAATAGTTTTATGAACAGTCGCCTGGCTGATAACAACCCTTTTTGGGAATATAATTGTTGACCTGACGACATAAAATGGAGTTGGTGCAAATCGATGTTAATTTCTTAGTCTTCTTTTACCATATACCATAACCAAAAGCAAAGTAAGGGTTTGTTTTCGTGTGGTGACGGAGCAAGAATAATTCACCACCAACCCCCCCCCCCCCCTTACTCGTGGATGTCGTAAAAGAAGACTAAAGGATATAATATGCATATAACATTCATGCAAGAGATAGAAAACTGGAAATTAAATATTATACCAAAGTCAAATCGAAATGAAACCATATGTCAAAACGTCTGACCAGCGTGTTATAGTAAATCAAAACCCTCCTAAAATAGAGGAGGCCCGAGCCCAATAGAGGTACGTTTGTGAGGCGAGATAATGATGGTGAATGTAAGGTTTGATAATTCATAGACACCACACAGTATCTACTTAATATGTATATAATAACTGATTGTAGAGCACTTCATAACGTTATATCTGTTAGGGGTACTGGTTGCCTGACCTAACGAAGTGTGGTAGCCAATCGCATCACTCCATTGTACTGTGATGCACATCTGCTCAGCGGCTTATGAACTTCAGCTTGATACAGGTTGATTATAATATATATATTTTATAACTAGCGTTTTTCCGTGTGGTGACGTAGTAGGAATACAGTTCAACACCATCTATCTTGTTCGTGGGTGTATTAAAAGGCGACTACGGAATATATGGAAATAACGTCTATGCAAAAGACGGAAAACTCAATATCAAATCTCTCTGATTCGCGTGATATAACTGGCCAATTTCACTCCTATTGTGAAGCAGATTTCAGCCCAGCAGTGGGACGTATATGAGCTGTGATGGTGCTGCACTAACACTTTGGTATTTAAACTGGAGGCTACAAATACTACTAATTCTTATATTGCATGTGAGTGTCATAAAATAAGACTAAGAGCTTTACATAGACCTGGACCAACTCCACCTAATGTTATCTGGTCATTAATTACATTCCCAAATAGGGTTGACGTCAGGCAGGCAGCTCGTCATAAAACTATAGCCAATAACATTTGTAATATGTACTATGAAAGAAGAGGACATATTTTGTCTATCTCAACTAAATAAGTTTGATGAATAACTAGCGTTTTATCTGTAGCATCGTTTGCATCATAGTTCATATAAATTCACTTATAAATTAAATACATAAGAAAGGTGTATTATTTTGTATGAAAAATTATTTAAATGTAGGCCTCATAACAAGGCTCAAAGTCGCTCAGCGGGATTTCTCTGCGAGATAGAATTCGAAATACGGTAATCCGCAGAAGAACGGGTGTAACCAACATAGCACGTAGAATTAGCACGTTGAAGTGGCAATGGGCAGGCCACATCGCTCGAAGAACCGACATCCGCTGGGGAAGAAAGGTTCTCGAGTGGCGACCACGTATCAGACGACGCAATATAGGACGCCCTCCACTAGGTGGACTGACGACCTGGTGAAAGTTGCTGTATGTCGTTGGATGCAGGCGGCATAGAACCGCACTTTGTGGCATAACATGAGGAAGCCTATGTCCAGCAATGAACAGCGATAGGCTGAAATGATGATGATGAATTATTTAGTAACTTTACTGCAATAAAAACGATCCACTTATAACATAAGCTATATGACTGTGAAAGATTTTTTTATGACACCAATAGGTGCCAAACGAACGAACAGTGGTAAATGATTCTGCCTCTCATGGATCTTTGCTAGGCCCATACTATGAAGGAGTGTAAATGCGTGCAATGAGGTTTGATGATACTAAAGGCATCACCAAAACCCCCCACAAGCAATCACCCTGAGAAAGTTAGGTTGCCAGCTCTCTCGCTCACCGAACGAAGTGCTATAACAAATTGCTACTACTGGGACTTCGATTCTCTGTGTGAGTGTGGTACTAACCCCGACGAACTTACCCGCAACTGAAGACAGAAAACAGTCGAAAGTGTGATCATACCACATTTCCTATCAAATGTTAGACCCCTTAAAATCGTTTATTTTTTTTTAAATATCAAATATGCGCACTGCGGTTTCACCCGCAGTTCCTATTCCCGTGGGAATATCGGGATAAATTATAGTCTTTGTGTTATTCTGATATGTAAGCTATATTATTGTGAAGTTGCATCAAAAGCCATTCAGTAGTTTTTGCGTGAAAGAGTAACAAACATCTTCACATCCTCACATACTCACAAACTTTCACGTTTATAATATTAGGAGGATAGTAGGATTACTCGAACAGCCAATGTACAAAGAAAATCTTGATATATATAAATCTTCTGTTCGTGTGTTTGTAATTGAACTCCTTCTAAACAGCTAGACGGATTTTGATGATTTTTTTGGTGGCTGCTCCGATGGATATGAGAATGGTTTAGATTAATAATTGAAACCGGTAGATGGCACTGCGATCGATTAGAAGGAGAATTCCTTTTACTATTTATTTAAATTTGAATAGAACAACGTCTGTTGGGTCAGCTAGTATAATAATATACCTTGTATGTATATCTATAACGGCAAACACTCACGTACTTGTTTATATCGACCCAGGTTTCGAGCATATCCGATGCTCAGCATCAAGGCGAGTGTGTAACGGCATCTGCGAGTCCTCGCACACTGGTGCGAGGCGACTTGAGTGTTTTATCTTTATAGACACTATAATTTCAAAACAAAACACTCTGTATATCCCATACTATAGATAAAGTTGCCGTTGTTATTACGTAATAGATATATGTATAGTCTTGTGTGGAATAGTTGCTTCAATATAGTATCAAGGATTACTCTTGTGAAGTAGAAAATGGCTTTATAATATCTTCTGAATGTTTTAAATTGGAAAATTATTTATCCAGATACCTACATAACTAGTAGATTCTAGAGACGCTTTTATGCCTAAATTTGAAAATATAAAAAAATAGTTTTATTTTTTGTGGGTGTGCGTATAGCTGTTAGCTGTTAGGTGAGCTCTGAGGCCTTTTAACCTCCGCTTAAAAAAAAATAAAACACGCGTTTGTAGATAATTAAACTAAAAAGTGTAATGCAGAAAATAGGAACAGCGACATCTGTTGAGTTATATCTAAATCTCAAACACGGGTATAAAAAATCTTGTATAATGGAACAAACTATTTAAATTATCGGATTGTCATTGATCCTTCGTAAGTGTGCAAAGTTTCAAATAAAACGAACTTCCGGAAGGGGTTGAAAATTACCACTGACGTCAAGTCACCCTGCTCCGGTGGTCGGCCCAACGACGAAGGCGACGTGCATCGTGGGTGGGTTGTGGGTGTGTGTGCTTACGCCTCTGTCGCCCCGGACGGAGTGGTACGAGGAGCGCGCCGACCGCAACCCATCCCCAAAAAAAAGGGGTTGAAAATCACATTCCAAGATTCCGTTACATTTAAACTAATTGTCATAATACAATAATTACTAACATTTTAATGTTTAATAATTACTTCATCGTCGTCATCGCAGTCTACATACGTCCCACTGTTGGGCTCAGAACTCTTCCACAATGGGAGGGAATTTGACCTACTATACCGTGCTGGTCAAACGTATTGGCATAGGGTTTTATGTCGAATCTTTCACGACACTCACGTCGTCGCCGGCGATATGCGACAATATGTGCACCTACTCCCACCGACCTGAAGAATGATGACAGGACGTGGCCAGACGGCCATGCGTTGGGGTGCCAGGGATTGAATGTCATCAGACGATCTCTCCGGCACCCCGTAAAAGCGCGAAATGCGCTGTGGTTTTAGTGAGTATTTCGGTCGCGAATGTGGCCGGCGAGTCCCACGCGAATTGTATTCTTACTCCGTCACCACACGTCAGCAGTGGGACATATATGGGCTGTTATGATGATTTATCCAACTCCATTCTCTCAGCGAACGATAGTTTAAGAGACTAAAGGTAAGAAGTCTGTAAACTTTAGGGTCGACAATCTCGAATACAGTAATATTAGAATTAAATATATTGTTGATTACATTTAACTAATTAACTGCATGTCATCGACATAACTGGGGCGAATTGTATTGGGGTTCGACCCTTACAACAGATACAGGGGCTGTTTCGTTACTAAAGTATAAATACATATAAGTAACAAGATTTATAAATATTGTAAAAGGTAAGTTCTTGGTATGATGACGGAGTAAGAATAAAATTAAACCCCCTCATCCTTCCACTTTTCTTATCCAAGGGTGTCGTAAAAGACGACTAAGGGATTAAATATGAATGGTATTGGTCATGCTCACTGAAGGGTCTGCTTGCGGTAACTACGAGGAGTGGGTCACTCCCTTCCATCCATTATGGTTGAGGGGAGTGATGGCTGTTCTAGTGGTTAACTCGTGTTAGGGTGCCGCTTGCAGGATCTGGTCAAACCATATTCTTGTCATTATATTTGGTTTTATTATTTCATTTTACGAAAAGCATTAATAATCATGTTGTTGCATGTAATTTTATTTAAATAAAATTGTAAATTAATAAAAAATAGATAATTCCGCTGAGTGTCTTGCCAGATCTTCTCAATGCGGCCGCGTGCCGATACGGTGGTAATTTTAAGGAAAAATGTAAAAAATGACAATACGTAAGTGCCTTCGCGGGATTTATATATGTATAATAAATGGTTTGAATTTGAAAATATAACGTCTATGCGATGGAAAATTTAAAATAAAACGCTATACCTAGATAATTGCGTGATATTGTAGGTCAACTTAGATCCTATTGTGGAGGAGATTCGAACCCAAGAGTAGGTGGCATATGAGCTGATGAAAGGACTCGTATATTACTGTTTTATTTGGTGGATGACAGGAGATTTCCTTCTATCGCAGCGATAATATCCGCTTATATTTAATAATTTTATTGATCAAGGTTGAGAGAAAAGAAAGAGTGCCACAGTGACTGGACCGGGGTTTAGTCCGTCACCCGAGGAGTGACTAGTCACGCGAGAACGATCGACGTCCCGGGAGCGGCGTTGGAAAGAGAGGGTACCCCAAAGGGTATCCCGCCGGACTGGTCACGGATGATAAGGAACTCGGTACCGGTAGTCGGCCCAATGGCGAAGCAGAGGAAATACGGTGGTTTATGAGGCCGTGCGCCGCCCCTTCGTCACCCCAGACGAAGAGGACGGGTATGTGCGCTAACCATAGCCCATCCAAATAAAGAGAAAAAAGAGTTGGTAACCATTGTACTCTCAGACCAGCACCACTATGGTTTCAGTGTTATAGGTACTCTACTAGCAACCCGCCCTCGCTTCGCTTCGGTTTCAGTCATCTTACCCGCGTAATTCCCGTGGGAATACCGAGATCAAATATAGCCTATGTTACTCCCTGTTATTATAGCTTCCCATGGGTGAAAAAATTTTTGAAATCGGTTCAGCAGTTTAAGCGTGAAAGCGTAACAAATAAACAAACAAATAAACAAAAAAACAAACTTACTTTCGCATTTATAATATTAGTAAGGATGGTTATAAACAGACATCGGATTATATGCACTATGAAAATGCCAAAATATGCATGCAAATATGCACTAAAAAAGGGCGGAATTTGCATAAAATATGCACAACCAAAAAACATTTGCAATTAGAATTTGCGTTTACACATAATTAAAAATTATTCATATTTATTAGTTATTGTTATACCTAATATAATATTTAATAAACTATAAATAATTATAACGTAAATATTAAACTTATGAGAGTAAACAACATTTGCCAGGTCTTCTGCAAGAAACTTGTGACGTTTATCACTTAATTTTCTTCTTCTTCTTGAGTAATGGCAATGAGCTACAATTATGAGCCATTGGTGCCAATGTCGAGTTATAATATATATTCTTCACGTCTTCAGTCTTCGTCTTTTAGTTTTAGTCGTTACCAAACACTTAATATTAATTCATAGGCTGAAAAATACCTTTCAACGTCAACTGACGTTACCGGATTGGACCTAAAATTTGGCGCCATTTCTGCAGTGACCTCTTCAGGCAGATTTTGTCTGGTGCCGTTAATAAACGCGTCAATTTTTTTTATACCTTCAAAACCGGGGTTTATACACAAAACTAGCCTAATTTACCATGAACCTTTTGTCATAGTGAACTCAGAACTTACTCTGTTGAATAATTTTCTCTATTATTTCCAAGGACTGGCACAGAGGAAAGTTTTTAGTTTCTAATTTCATAATTGCATCGGGTATATTGCTGAAATGTGTTGCAATAATACTATTTTTTTTATTAATGACTCCTCAAATGCCAGGCGGAAGTGTGGACGGACGTGTCGACTACATAATACAATACGCCAAACATGTATATCTAACTATTGAAATAAGCAGTATCAGTGAATATGTATCAAAATATGCAATGACGCTATAAAAGTAGAATTATATGCAAATGCATATAATCCGATGTCTAGTTATAAGTATATTATCAATTGCTTGTAGTTATATACATTCTTGCATTTGTAACGGAGAAAGACAATTCATCAATCCCTATTTTGTTCTTGAATTTGCAAAAGACGCCCAAGGGATTTTATATGCATCCTTACTAATATTAAAAATGTGAAAGTAAGTTTGTTTGTGTATTTGTTTATTACGCTTTCACGCTTAAACCACCGACCCGATTTCAAAAATTCTTTCACCAATGGAAAGCTATAATATCAGGGAGTAACATAGGCTATTTTTATCTCGGTATTCCCACGGGAATGTATTACGAGGGTAAAGCGACTGAAACCTAAGCGAAGTGAGGGCGGGTTGCTAGTATATTATATGCCAGAGAAGGAAATTCTCGAAATAAAACCCTATAGCAAACCGTCTGACTAGCGTGTAGAGCAATTTCCCTCCTATTGTGGAAGAGGCTCGAGTGAGACATTTATAGCCTGAAATGATGATGATAATGATGATTAGTAAAACGAGTTTTACATACACAGTTACATTTGCAAAGACCCTCTTTGCGAATCTCTTTGTGAACCGACTCTCTTTGTGAAGTCAAACAGGCGGCCTATTATAAAACCATTGCCAAGAAGAGTATATTTCGTTATAGTAATTAGGATAAGGAATAAATGTTTTATATGACATGACCATTCATATTAAAATAGAAATCAATTGTAATAATCAAGTATTAAAAAAAATAAAAAAGAAATAACTAATGAGTATAAAAGCTTAATCTCCAAGAACTCCACAGAAATAATCTTCAACGTGGAAATAAAAAAAAAAGAATTGCCGAGAAATCTTTTCATTTCCTACGCGATGTCGGTTACGAAGCGAATAGGGGTAAAAACGCGATGGGATTGAAAACCATCGAAGCGAACGTACCCGGGCGGTGAGCATTGTGTAGTCCGTCCTGCTATTGTTATTAAAATTGGTATCCAACGTAATAAATGGCGACATATGCGGTTGGATGGAAGTGATTAACTTGTCTCTTTATGACGGATTCTTTTTAAACATGTCAGGAACCATACGTATAATTTTGATAAGAAAACATATTTGTTGTTTCAGACATATTTATATTAGCAATATTCAAGAAAGGACTGCACAGATGGCGTAGTGGTTAAGGCTGATTTACTGTCCCAGTGTCGTGGGTTCGTTTCCCACGCGGTACAACACTTTGTGCGATCCACAAATTGTTGTTCCAAGTCTGGATGTAATTTGTGTCTGTTAATTATAAGTTTGTAAAGTTACAAGGGTAATTTCCTTAGTGCAGGGTATTTACCTTTAAAAAAATTAGCTCTATACAGAGGTGCCCAGTTTGATCTCCAGGGTATAAATTCGCAGTACTGGTAAACGGGTTAGCGATTGTAATTATCTTAAAAGTTCCTAGAGGAGTTACAGGATAGTGGGAGCACTCACCGTCTGACCCGCATGGTAAGGTCACTTTCCCACTTATTGTGGAGGAGGCTCGAGCCCAACAGTGGGACGTATATGAGCTGAAATGATGATGATGATGATGAGAAATTATGGGGTGACAACTCATAGTATTCTTAAGCACTCATCACATATTTAGCTAACAAAAATAAAAATAAACTTTATTTCTTTTGAAATTCAATAAACATTTTTTTATACATACCCTTAGAATAATAACGTATAGAAGGATAGTGTCAATACTTCGAACTTTCAAAATTTGAATCTAAAAATACTAATGGCGCGCAGACGATTACACACGTACACACGCAAACCACTATACAAATTATGAAATCAAATTTTGTTTTTATTAACATAAATCGTCGAATTACCTTTTAACGTAATGTTAATAATCTTTTTATATTTTTCAAATGTGTTGTAACACCATTTGAATGCACAAACCGTCATAATTATCTATTTATTTTTTAAGAGTTGCGTACGTTCGTGCAGTACAATGACTTGTACATTACGGAACGGTTCCAGTGTAAGCTCCATTAGGCTCCAATTGAAATGCCTCACTTTTTCTGCATGAACTTACCTTCTATATGTTATTATTCTAAGATAATACCTATAGATTACATATTTCTTAGCTAAGCTAAGTGTAATAAGTAGCATTCTTAATTGGACCTTCTCTTATTTGCAATCAGAGCATTAACATATTCTTTCCGCTCTAACAATGTTTTCCCCAGCCTTTGGGCATATCTTTCCACCTTTTTACCGGTCTTCCTCTTTGCCTTTTTCACCTTTTACACAATTAACCGTGTGGTGACAGAGTAAAAATACAATTCACCACTCTCTTTCTTGCTCGTGGGTATCGTATAAGACGAGTAATTAATTATAATAAGCATATAACATCTATGCAAGAGAAGAAAAACTCGAAATAAAACACTGTACCAACCCGTCTGACCAGCACACAGTAGGTCAATTTTGCTTGGGAGGAGGTTCAAACCCTGCGGCGTGCACGTATATAACCTGTGATGATGATGATGATGAAATGGTGAACTCATTAATCATTACAGCTCATGTACGGCCCTCTGTTGGGCTCGAGCCTTCTCCACAATAAGAGAGAAATTGATCTTACTATACGATGCTGGTCAGACAGGTTGGTATAGGGTTTTATTTCAAGTTTTCTTTCTCTAGCATAGATGTTATATGCGTATTGCTTCCTATTGTGGATGAGGCACGAGCCCAGAAGTGGGACATATATGGGCTGTGATAATGATAATGATGATCTATCTAACTCTATTCTCTACGCGAACTATAGTTTAAGAGACTGAAGAAAAAGATCATCATCATCATCGCAGCTACTCTTTTAACCACCGTGGTATAGTGGGTCAATATCCCTCCCATAGTGGAGGAGGCTCGAGCCCAACAGTGGGACGTATGTGAAGTCCCACTGTTGGGCTCGAGCCTGCTCCACAATAAGAGGAAATTTGACTTTACTATACCATGCTGATCAGACAGGTTGGTATAGGGTTTTTTTCGAGTTTTCCTTCTCTAGCATAGATGTTATATGCGTATTATATCCCTCAGTCGTCTTTTTCGACATACACGGGCAAGATAGGGAGTGGTGAATTTCATTCTTACTCCGTCACCACACGGCAAAACGGTGAATTATTTAACATAAAATAATAATCAATTAGAAACGATATAATGGTAGTTTTATACAGAATTGAGGACGTGAAATATTTTAAACTGGCCACGTGTCGTGTCGGAAGTTAGACCATCGTTACGTACGCCCTGCGTTACACACTTATATCTAAATTTAAAATCTAAATTAATCGAGGGTTACTATACTCGTCTTAGCTTATATACGTCCCACTGCTGGGCTTAAGCCTCCTCTTTAATAGGAAGGAAATTCACCTACTATACCACACTGGTCAGATATTACGATTTCTGATGTTTACACGAGTATTACACATCTATACCAATAAATAAAATTGGAGTGTCTGTTTGTAATGTCAAAATAATAGGCTTTTTTCATGCTTACACGGTTATTTGCACGACACCTATGCCTAAAATACAGATTAAAAAAATTTTGTCTGTCTGTCTGTCTGTTTGTTCCGGGTAATCTTCAAAACACTGGACCGATTTCAAAAATTATTTCACCAATGAAAAGCTATAATATCAGGGCGTAAACTAGGCTATATTTTATCCCTGAATTCCCACGGGAACGGGAACTACGCGGGTAAAACGACTATAACCTATAACCGAAGTGAAGCGAGGGCGGGTTGCTAGTCTATATATATAAAAGAAAGTCGTGTTAGTTACACTGTTTATAACTCAAGAACAGCTGTACCAATTTATCTGAAAATTGGCGGGGAGGTATCTTAGAACCAGGAGACGGACATAGGATACTTTTTATTCCGTTCGACCGGGTTCCCGTGGGACTTGACGTAAAATGTCAAAGAGAGTACAAGTCATTATAAAACGTGATATAACAAAAACGTATCTATCATGTAATAACAAAAGTTCCGAGGTAACAATCATAAAAAAAAAAATACAGACGAATTGAGAACCTCCTCCTTTTTGAAGTCGGTTAAAAACGCAAATGACAGCCTATACACACTACAGATTATATTTTCGGAAATTTAGAAAATATATATACGAAAAAAATATGGCAGTACGAAGTTCGCCGGGTCGGCTGTAGTTGTAGTTGTAAATAAAACTACTTTATGGATTTTATCGCGTTTGTATTTGATTTTTGATTGTCTGACGTTTCGAACACTTTACAGCGTTCATGGTCACGGGCGGACATGTTTGTAAAGGGTTTTATGTCAAGTTTTCCTTATCTGGCATAGATATTATCTCTTAATCACCTTTTACGACACCCATGGACAAAAGAGCGGGTGGCGAATTGTGTTCTTACTCCATCATAGGAATTGATCCCACCACTGTATCTAACTCCCGTAATCTAAGTTCTGCAATGTTCTCGATAAATGTCACCGAGATTAGACTCTTGAGAAGTGCCGGGCAACGTTTTCTTATCCGGAATAAATTTGATTAGAAAATTAAATCTAAGATAATTCCAATTTTCTCTACATAAAACGCCGGACATGAATCAAAATTGGCTAATAAACTAATAAGGGAATGATAAGCGCGGCAGTATAGCACCTACCGGGTCAGCACTCAGCGATCATCCATAGTCCGGGCTAAAGCTGTGAAAGCTATCTACGGCTAAAAGCTATAACACACACACACACAAAAGGCCACATCGCTCGTCGAAGCGACAACCGTTGGGGAAGAAAGGTTCTTGAGTGGCGACCACGAATCGGACGTCGCAGCGTAGGACGACCCCCCACTAGGTGGACTGATGACATTCTAAAAGTCGCAGGGAACCGTTGGATGCAAGTGGCGCAGGACCGTTCCGAGTGGCATTCTTGTGGGGAGGCCTATGTCCAGCAGTGAACGTCCGTAGGCTGATAGATGGATGGACACACAAAAGTACAGCACCACGGATGTGAAAGAGCTTTATTATGTGTGCCTTAGAACATATTGCAGTGTTAGGCATTTTGTAATTAGTATTGCAATAGTAAATAAATAATAACTTCTCCGTGTGGTGACGGAGTAAGAATATATAACACCACCCCCTATCTTGCCCGTGGGTATCGTATAAGACGACTAAGGGATTAAATTTGCAGTTAAGTTTTATGCAAGAGAAGGAAATTTCGAAATAAAAACCAATAAAAACGTCTGAATAGTGTGGTACAGTATCGTGTCTATAGAAGTTTCGCTTCAAAATATTAAAAATGTTTAAGAAACAAGAGACTTAATAATTAATATATTTTATAAAAATTGGACACCCTTAAAGAATAAGTAACAAGTAAAAATATAGATAGTTACTCATCTTTATAAAGTTTAGGCCATAAAAAATTTAAAGTTCTAAAATAAATTGTAAAAGTGGGGTACTTTAAGACCCTTACCCACATCCGAATGGCATTGCTATTGTCATTTAAATCCACCCCGAGCACCCCCGACATGGCGTGGAGAATTTAAATAATAATTATACTGAATATTATGTGTTAGATAATTTTATTTTATATTAAATATTTATAACAACTGTAGCATAATGTAAGAATAATAAAAAGAAAAGAAATAAATAAATAAAAACAAAATTTTTGCGATTGTAGCCAAGCAATATATTGTGTGTATTTACTAAAAAAAATCTGAGAGAATTACTGCTGCCCACTTTTCTCAGTTTTTTACGTGTTCCACGAGATATTAAAAGGCCATAAATATTATAGTCTTAACATATCGACATACGAGAAAACATCGCATCATCATACATCATCATCACTTCAGCCTATCGCCGTCCACTGCTGGACTTAAGCCTCCCTCATGTTACACCGCAAAGTGCGGTTCTGTGCTGCCTGCATCCAACGATGCCCAGCAACTTTCACCAGGTCTTCGGTCCACCTAGTGGGGAGACGTCCTACTCTACGTCGTCCGATACATGGTCGCTACTCGAGAACCTTTCTTCCCCAGCGGTTGTCGGTTCGTCGAGCGATGTGGCCTGCCCATTGCCACCGCAGCGTGCTAATTCTTCGTGCTATGTCGGTTACACCCGTTCTTCTGCGGATTGCCGTATTCTGGATTCTATGTCGCAGAGAAATCCCCAGCATAGCCCGCTCCATAGCACGCTGAGCGACTTTGAGCCTTGTTATTAGGCTTATATTTAGGTACCACGTTTTTGTGCCATAATTCATCACTGGTAACACACACTGGTCGTAGACCTATGTTTTACCAGTGATGACAACATCGCGTAGAAAACATAAAATTAAACCAACTTCAGTTCATATACTTTCCTCTATTAGCCTTAAATCTCTTCCACAATAGGAAAAAAATTGATATAGTACACCTCACTTGTCAAACGGGTTGATATAGGGTTTTATTTCAAGATATCTCGAGTCTCCTTGACAATAGGAGGGAAATTGACTTACCATACCTTACCGGTCGGACGGGATAGGGATTTATATCAAGATTTTTTTCTCTTACATAGATGTTATATGCATATTATATCCTTTAGTCGATTCTTACGACAGTTTTAGGTAAGATAGAGTCTGGTCTCTTTTCTTGACCTTAACCCGTTAAATACGACTTAAGGGATATAATATACATATGTTTGTGCAAGAGAAGGTATACTCGAAATAAAACCCAATATCAGCACCTTTGATCAGCGTGATGTAGTAGCTCAATTGCCCACCTATTGCTTACGAGGCCCGAGCCCAACAGTGGGACTTATATGGGATAAGAAATAAATGAATAAATTATTATTAATTTTCACTCCACTTAATAAAATACACATGATTGTAAGCGATACAGTTCTCAAAATGTTTTTATCTCTATATTAATATTTATGACACTTTAAAATACAATAAAAATAAGCCTAAACGCACCCCTTGATATGAATAAGGGTGCAATACAAAATATGTATTTTGTATCACTATGACTGATATGACACTTTGAAGGCGTTGCGAATTATTATAGTTTATAACTGCAAATATTTTTTATACACAACTTAAAATTATTGCCACCCTTATTTTTAATATGTTAGAGTCCATATTGTTGAATTTTGAATTTTTATCTACGCAATACCGTATTAGTTGTTCTGTATTATATCTTATTGTGTTTTTAACACTTCACCCTCACTTCTGTAGGGTGAAACTGGGGGTAGTTGGCACCCTCGTTGATTAGCGTCCTTAATCTATAGGGGATTTTTAGGAATAGTTTTATTCTATAATACATCATTTATTAGAAATTTGCGAATTTAAACGTATTGTCTATATATTCTACTATATTGTACTTTTTTTAAATACAATTAAAATTACACGATATATTTATGTAGTTTTAGTTAAAAGTGTCTAGTTAGGTGAACAGAAATCTAGTCAACTGCGACGCAACCTGAATTATAAAACGTGGTAGATTTAGTCCAAAAAGTCACAATGTAAGCAAATTATAATTAAAAAACTACTGTGGTAACTGTAAACAAGAATCATTTAATACTAATCAAGATTCCGTGTGGTGACGGAGTAAGAATACAATTCACCATGCCCTTTCTTGCCCGTGGGTGTCGTAGAAAACGACTGAGGGATATAATACGCATGTAACATCTATGACAACTCGAAATAAAACCAACACGTCTGTCCAGCGGGGTATAGTAAGTCAATTTCCCTCCCATTTTTGATGAGGTTCGAGCCCAACAGTGGGACGTATACGAGCTGTGATGATGATGTCTTTGTGATTTTAATCATTATAAAAACCCCGATAATTAACACGTTTGCTGCGAGAAAATACACAAGCGTGTTTTTGATTTTTTGTTTTATTTTTGTTTTTTAAAAAAGCTTGTTTTTGATAACACACGCGTGTGCGGCTCGCCGCATCGTAATGTACTTGTATGTGATATATGACAACAGTCAAAGTGTTAATGAATTGAAGTTTCCGTGTGGTGATGGAGTAAGAATACAATTCACCACCCTCTTAGTTGCCCATGGGTGTCGTAAAAGATGCCTAAGGAATTATAATACTCACATATCTATGTAAGAGAAAGAAAACCCGAAATAAAAAACTTTACCAGCCCGTCTGACCAGAAAGATATAGTAAGTCAATTGCCCTCCTATTTTGGAGGTGGCTTGAGCCCATCAGTGGGACATATATGAGCTGTAATGATGATGAATAAATCCTTTGATGCAATCGTGTATAACACCATCCATTCATCCAATAATATTTCGTATGTTTATTTAACATCTTAAAATGTTGCTTAATGAACTGCGGACATGTTTAAGCCTGTTTCGCAACATGTTCATACAATATCCATACACAAATAGTATTAAATAATTTTGTATAATAATTAATTTTTAAATAAATAATGCCTTTTTTTATGGGTGGGCTGCGGTCGGCGCGCTCCTCGCACTACTCCGTCCGGGGCGACAAAGAGGCGTAAGCACGTACACCCACAACCCACCCACGATGCACGTCGCCTTCGTCGTTGGGCCGACCACCGGAGCAGGGTTACTTGTCATCAGTGGCCGGCCCGACGGAATACCCCCTACTTGGGGTACCCTCCCATCGACCGACGTCCCCCCCATGGGGAGAACGTCGGTCTTTACTCACGCGGTCGGTCTCTCGGCGGGTGACGGACTAATCCCCGGTCACGTCACCCGTGGCCTCGGCTAGGGCGGCATGAGGCGCAAATACTCGCGCCTACGCCGCCGCAGCCGCAGGCGGCGGATCACCTCATCGAGGCTGCGCTCCTCGCGCAGGCGATCCGCCGCCTCCTAATGCTGCGACCGCGTTCTAATTCCTGACGCTGCCGACTATCGCCCTGGCGATAGTCAGCAGCGTCAGGTCGGCACCGATGATTGCGACGAGTTCACGGCGCTGTTCTGCCCAAGCGGCGCAGGCCTCGAGCGTATGCTGCGCTGTGTCCTCGTTGCAATCGCAGTGGTGACAGGACGGTGTACTCTCCCTCCTAACGACCTTGTGCAGGTACTTGGCGAAGCACCCGTGCCCCGTCAATACCTGCACTAGTCGGAAGGAGAGCACCCCTTGCCGCCTTTCCAACCACTGCATTAGCATCGGCCGGAAGGCCTCCGCGGTTGGCACCCCGAACCGAGGCCTCTCCAGCCGGACTGCCCAACGGGTAATGTCGTCCCGGCAGGCGTCGACACGCCAGGCGGTGAGCTCCCTCAGAGAGACCACACCGCCCTCCGGTCGCACTCGCAACACCCGCCGGTACAAGCCGGCGAGCATTTCCGCCTCCAGGTCCCACAGGGTAGTCCCGGCCAATAGGCACACTGCCTCCGTCACCACCGTGCGGTATCCGCGTATGGCCCTGACCGCCATGGCCCTCTGTGATCGTCACAGAAGAGCTCTGAGTCGGACGGTCAGGGACCCCGCCCACACCGGTGCGCCGTAGAGGGCCATCAACCGGATGACCCCCGCGTAAAGAATACAATTCACCATTCCCTATCTTACTCGTGGATATCATAAAGGACGATTAAGGGATATAATATGATGATATCTGATGTTTACGCGAGCACTACACATTGTAAATAAAACTACTTTTACGGATTATATCGCGTTTGTATTTGATTTATGATTGCCCGACGTTTGCCCGACGATAGTCCGCCCGTGACCATGAATGCTGCAAAGTGTTCGAAACGTCGGGCAATCATAAATCAAATACAAACGCGATATAATCCGTAAAAGTAGTTTTATTTACAATGGATATAATATGCATAAAACATCTATGCAAAAGAAGAAAAACTCGAAATAAAACCCTAGACGGGTTTTCCACGGGTTGACCAGCGGTGATCCGGTGGTCGGTCCAACGACGAAGGCGACGTGTCGCGGGTGGGTAACGGGTGTGAGTGCTTACGCCCCTCTATCGCTTCGGACGGAGTGGAGCGAGGAGCGCGCCGAAAAAAAAAGGACAATACTTTGTGCGATCAACACATTGTTATTCTGAGTCTGCATAATTTGTGTCCGTTAATTATATATTTGTAAAGTCCTCGCAACACAAAGATCACTTCCTTAATGTAGAATGATGTCTTTGACGATGTGCGAGGTGATGTTATGTGTGTTTTAGTGCAGGGTAATGTCTGTTTGGCATCAATAAACAATAAATGTAATTATTGACCAGACCAGATTATTATCAGTGTGGTGACGGAGTAAGAATACAATTCACCAACCCCTTTCTTGCCCGTGAATGTTACAAACGCCGACCAAGGTATATAATAATTATGCAGATAACATCTGCGCAAGAGAAGCTAAACTCAAAATGAAACCCTATATCAACATATTTGACCAGCATGGCCAAATGGAGGAGGGTCGAGCCTAACAGTGGAATGTATAGAGACTAAAATGATGATGACGGTTAAATAATGATTAAGGGAAGAAAAGAGGAATATATAATTTTGTATCTCATTCTTAACAATAGGGGTATAGAAAATTTACGTGCTAAACTCCCATAATATAAAACTAGAAGCAGTCATTAACCGCAATATTTTCCGAAGCAGTGCTAAATTGCATTCGGATATATCCGCGACATTAGTTCAGCCGGAAGCGGCGGCGGATGCGGCGCCCATCTATTGTACTGTGACGTAACTTCCGTCTCTGAACTGCATGACGTCAGTTATATAAAACATAAGTATATAAATAGATAGAATTTTGTAAATAATTAAAAGTAATTCTTAATAAAATTTTCCGTGTAGTGACGGAGTAAGAACACAATTCACCACCCCCTTCTCTTACCCGTGGGTATCGTAAAAGACGAGTAAGGTATACAATATGCATATAATATATATGCAAGAGAAGGAAAACTCGAAACAAAAACTTATTGCTGAGTGACGAATTGCTACTCGTCTGACCACTGTGGTTTAGTGGGTCAATTTCCCTCCCACAGTGAAGGAGGCCCGAGCCCAACAGTGGGACGTGTATGGGCTCAGATAATGATGATGAGATGATGATTATCTATAGAACACCTGTTTATTTTCTGTGTGATGGCGGAGAAAGTATTCCATTCAGCGCTCGCTTTGTTGTTCGTTACCATAGTATGCAGATAGAATCTATACAAGAGAAGGGAAACTCGAAATAAAAGGCCATACTAATAAGTTTGACCAGCGTGATATAATAGGTACTATCATTTCAGCTCATATACATCTAACTGCTAAACTCGAGCCATCTCCATAATAGGAAGAAAATTGATCGACTATACCATGCTGGTCAGGCGTGTTGATATAGTTTGAGTTTTTCTTTTCAGAATTGAATTCTTACTCTGTCATCATACAGATGATCGTGTGCACAGAGTAATAGGATAATAGTAGGCTAAATACCTTCCTATTTACCACAAGGAGGTCCAGAAGGCTCGAGCCCAGCAGTAGAACGTTTATATAAATCATTTACACCGAAATGATGATGATTATTTTATATCTTTAATAAAACTAACCGCAACTCTATTCTACAACTGAACAATAAGACTTAATAACCTTTGCTATAGTAAAATTCGATTCATAAAGTGGATTTGTAAAAAGCATTCGACACGCATTCATTTCCAACGAACAAGTGCAGTAATCAACTTGTTAACAATTATTTTATATTCTTTACTTCCATATAAATAAGGTTGAAAATGAATTAAGATTTTTGTTGATTTTACACAGTGTATGAATTTAAAAATAATAATACGTCATCGTTCGGTCCCTCTGTCTTTTGGAGGTAACGTTGCGAAAGGCGCGTTACGGTCGTATGTTGATTTTGATGGGTAGGCAACGTTTGATTTAGATACCTTTGTTATGTACGATACGAGAAAAAAGACGTATTAGAAATTAATCTTCATTAAATATCTTTTCACCACCCCCCATCTTACCCGTGGGTGATCGTACGAGACGACTAAGGGATATAAAACGCATATAACATCTATGCGAGAGAAGGAAAACTCGAAATAAAACCCTATACCAACACGTCTGACCAGGGTGGTATAGTAGGTCAATTACCCTTCCATTATGGAGGAGGCCCGAGCCCAACAGTGTGACGTATATGGGCTTAGATGATGATGAAATATCTTTTATAGTCACATATTTAAATAAAATACTCTAAATAAATAGTGCAAAATATCATATGTCAACCAGTTTAGGCAAATATAGAGAAGACTCTTTGTTTTTTGCGGTCAGCACACACGCCATCCATTCCGTTCGGGGGACGCAAGGGCTCCGTGCGGCTCCATAACTCACCGTATAATCTCCTATTCTTCCCCTTCACCATTGAGCTGATCACTAGTACGGAGATTTTTAACGTCCGTGGTCGGTCGCGCGAGTAACGTCTCTCTCCGACGCCCCAGGAGGGGGGTCGCCCTTAGTATAGAGGACAGGACCTATTAATCGAATGTAAATGCTTTTTTTTCTTAATACAAAGGATTTTTTTACAATATAACAAGATTTTCTTTTATGATATAGAATCTATTTTTATAATTTTAATTAATTCAACAAAATTGCGGTTTTCATCTAGTAAGTAGATAGGCGTAGGTCGTTTGTCCTGCTGATTTTGGACCATTATAACAACTTTTCACACGAGTTGTATGCCATAATAGTAACCAGTAAATTTTGCTATCAATTAAAGTCGTCTGTCTCTGTCGAAGCTTGAAGAATTGACAAAACTCCCCAAGAATTCCATATGAAATTTCATTAGCTAAAAATAAATCTGACCGTTATATTTTAATTTAAACGAAAATCCTTGCACAATGGATACGAACACAAAAGCCCTATGGCCACGTCCGCGCGTGAATTTAAATCTCGCCCCGGGTGTTAGGACTCGGTGATTTGTGGTTATTTACCTCGGTTGTTAAGTTTCCATTTTCGCTAACAACTCGTGCGTAACCCGCGACGATTTCGATACGAATTTCGTTTTTAATTTTCCAGAATAGGCACGCGAATGTATTGTGTATGCCTAAATAATAGATGCGTATTACACACGTTGGTGAATCCGAATTTATGCTATTGTGTTCGAAATTTAAATTTGACTTTTTTTCTATTGAATAGGTATTTTGTTACTCTGTGCAAATGTGTCTTGATTAACTATGGTGGTAGAATTTTAGCGGGAACACGCAAATGTCATGTGGGACTGTAAAATTATATTCAATATTTTTTAATGTTTTACTGTGTTGTATTCAATAATTTTGTAAAGTATTTTATTTAATATAAACCATTGTAACCTTCCATTGTAAAGAAGACTCGAGTCCAATTATGGCGTAACTTCAACTTAATTATATAGCGTTAATAATATTATGTTCTTGGAATAATAACGTATAGATGGTAAGTCCACGCACACAAAATGTAGCATTTTAATTGGAGCCTAATGGAGCTTACGCCGGAACCGTTCCGTAATGTACAAGTCATTGTACTGCACGAACGTAGGCAACTCTTAAAAAATAAATAGATAATTATGACGGTTTGTGCATTCAAATTCTGTCACAACACGTTTAAAAAACATAAAAAGGTTTTTAACATTACTTTTAAAATTATTTCGACGATTTATGTTAATAAAAACAAAATTTGATTTCATAGTTTGTATAGTGGTGTGCGTGTGTACGTGTGTAATCGCCTGCGCGCATGTAGTATTTTTAGCTTCATGTTTATGAATGCTTGAAGTACCGACATTATCTTTCTATACGTTATTATTCTAAGATTAGGTACATTATATTCCAATATTTTAAATTTAGGCCTTCTTTTTATAATGAGAGCTCAGCGGGTTGTGTGTATGTGGACGAACTCTACAGTGCCGCATGCCGGCCTCACGACATACTTTGTCGCTCTCTTTACGAAGTGGTTAGCTTTCATAATAAAAAACAAATGATTTTATCTCCTAGATAGGAATTATATAGATAGAAAGTACTAAACAAAATACTAAATTCCATTACGATAAACAATTTAAATTTCTTATTCCGAAGATTGGAATTCACACAAAAACTTATTAATTTTAACCCCCTCAAAATTTCAAATTCGAGTAGGTAATCTAATCAACGGAATCACAAGATTTGAAGCAAGAAAATCTGTTGAATTTTCCTTGGTAGAGGCAAAAACCCCTTTTGTCCAAACAAGACGTCGACTCGAGCAAATGTCACCGAGTGAAAGGCTGTGACATGCTCATTGATAATTCAGTTGGTGTTCCCTCCAGGGATACGCACTGGGAATATAACCGCGTACTTTATCAAATCAAATGTCAAAATTTGATAATAATTAATACTAACACTACTTTTCGTGTGGTGACGGAGTAAGAATACAATTCACCACTCCCTATCTTGCCCGTGGATGTCGTAAGAGACGACTAAGGGATATAATACGCATATAACATCTATGTAAAAGAAGGAAAACTTGAAATAAAACCCTTTTTTTTTGGGGTGGGCGGCGATCGGCGCGCTCCTCGCACCACTCCGTCCGGGGCGACAGAGGGGCGTAAGCACGCACACCCGCAACCCACCCACGATGCACGTCGCCTTTGTCGTTGGGCCGACAACCGGAGCAGGGTTACTTGTCGTCAGTGGTTGACCCGACGGAATACTTACTTAAATACTTGCGGTACCCGGCGGCGTCGGTCTTTCCTCACGCGGTCGGCCTCTCGGCGGGTAAAGACGGCGTGAGTAAAGATCGACGTGCTCCCCGAGGGGGGACGTACCCCAAATAGGGGGTATGCCATCAGGCCGACCACTGACGTCAAGTCACCACACAGCTCTGGTGGTCGACCCAACGACGAAGGCGACGTGCATCGCGGGTGGGTTGCGGGTGTACGTGCTTACGCCCCATTGTCGCCCCAGACGGAGTGGTGCGAGGAGGGCGCCGACCGCAACCCAGCCCAAAAAAAAAATCAGGTAATAATAATTATAAATTTTCTGTAATAACGATGACTTGTTGTCTGTGATACAATTCAAAATAACGCTATTTTTGTGAAATTTATAGCGTTCGAATTTGATTTTTAATTACCCGGTGTTTGGAATACTTTCCAGCATTCTTGTTCACTGGCGTCCTTGTTCTTAATTATGCAATACTCGCGTAATTATCAGAAATCCCTGACGCAATATTAAAAATTCTGGCAGTTTTATTGTCTAGTGCGTACTCAAGTAAAATTTGCATTGCGCATTTCCACAAGTTGGGAGACTTTAAATCTAGTAAATTTACTAAATCTAGGCTTGAATTGATTCAACGTTGGTTCCAGACGACGTTCACAGTCAAAGACTAATAATATTCAGATATGATGCTCTTCGTAGGGTATCGGTGTAAGAATACAATTCACCACTTGTTCGTGGATATCGTAAAAGACAAAATGTGAGCCCCCACTGGACGACTGGGAGATGTGGTTTTGTACAAGTATATACTTGTACAAAAAATACATAAAATAGCAGATTACGACAGACGACGACTAATATGGCATATTTTATATATAAAATATTACGATTTATTTTCAGAAAATTATGATTTTTACTTAATAAACATTTATTTTCAATAAATACAAGAATTAAAAATCCAAAAATACGTCAAACTCAATCAATGATTCCCTTAATAATATAACATAATAGTTATATTCAATGTTTCTGACGGTATTATTGTGACAATTGGTCGGAACTACACTTAATACATATATAGCGTGGCGATGCTTCGCCACGGCACGCATCGCTTTACGTCACGCCACGGCACGCGTCACTTTACACCACGCCAACGATCAGTATACCCTCGCTTATAGATAGAGAAGGCTCGAGCCCAGCAGTGGGACATATATGAGCTGTGATGATGATTAATTTTCTTATAGTAACGGAGTAAGAATATAATTTACCACCACTAATTAACAACAAAGGGAATTAAAAAGACCTCTAAGGAATTAAATTAAATATGCATATAACATCTATGCAAGGGAAGAAAGACTTGTAATAAAACCCTATACCAACTCGTCTGACCAGCGTGGGGTAAAAGGCATGTTTCCCTTTTATTACGGAGAAGGCTCGAGCCCAGCATTGGGACTTATGTAACCTGTGATGATAATGATAAGAATTTAATACGGTACACATTAATACACATCTTAAACTATGGTCGCTTCTGTACAAAAAACTATTATACCTTCACAGTTATTCTTTGGAATGGTTTGAACGTTTACCTGTATATTTGCATTGTATGCTTGTAGACAAATTGATTCGTCAATTCAATTTCCGTTTGACGAATTGCGAACCTTGTATCGACAGTTGCAGTCAAAATATTATTACTAAATATCTATGTATTAATTTATTACTACAGACGATGACGAAATGACTGGCAGTCTTAATTATTCTACTTTTTCTTTCACAGCCCATATGCTCGCTGTGTCAGACAATAATGTTAATCTCATAAAGGTTACAAGGTTCAATCAAATCCAATTAAGTATATATATAGTTATATTTTTATTTTAAGTGACATAGCAGCTATTATTTTCGAAAATTAAATGTATAAATTAAGAAATTTGCACGCGCAGCAAAAACCATAGGAAATGTTTTAAAATAATGGAGTATGAGTTTATAGGTCTTATTAATATTTACAAAAATGTCTTTTTTTATTGCCAATGGTGGTAAACGAGCAAGCAGCACACCTTTTGTTAAGTGACACATATGGAACTTTGCAATACCAGGGGCTCAGTTAGATCGTTGCCTATCGTGAGGAAAAAGCTCTTCTTAAACCTCGTTTAAAAGACTTGTCATAGCGCTCGGGAAACACAGCAGCAGGTAGTTCATTCCAGAGCTTGCACGTACGTGGGAGTAATGATCGCTAGAAACGTACAGTTGAAGACCATAACGTTTCTAGGTGAAATGGATAAACCTTGCTGCAGTATCGAGTGGTACGTTGGTAAAATGGTGACGGTGGTACCAATTATAATAATAATTAAGCAGGTTTTATGGTCTAAATTTAATTAGGTTGGTAGTAGAAATAACAGTAAGATAAACATTAGTATCGTAGTATTATTATCTAAATAAATAATCTTGTCACCATTTCATTTAAAAGTCACGAGAATAAAATGTTAAATGTAATATTTGCAGTATTTATTAAATACGCGAATCTTTCGATACTGGGTGCCATCGCAACGTTTTCCACAGTAGGATTGTTTGTTACATAATATAACTGAATTTTACTTTTTTTACTCATTCGAGCACAATCCGTTGTACGGATTTTGCCATATGTACCAAATTTTATCCTAGGAAAGTTACTTTTTAGGCAGGTGATACCACAGGTAGCAATTAGATTTATCTATAGATATAACAGAAGTAACTTGCTGTCCACATTCTAGTGGTGAATTATTTAAAAAATCCTGGACCGAATTCCATAGTTGGTATCTGATCACGAAATAATTACTAAATGATGGTGACATGACTCCTCAACGACATTTGAGGATAGGCAGAAACCCCATTTGGTAGTTACCATAGACACCACGTATCTATCAATCTCTTTTATAAACAAACTATTTATTCATAGATGATCAAAGTTTTTTAACTTTAAAAAGTAAATCATTCTGCGTTACATTATGAGTACAACAGAAATTAATTTGTTTTTCATAGTTGGCAATACACAATTCTTTAAAACAATTACCAAAATAAACCTTATTATATATTAACAAAGTTCATTATTAAATAAAGTAGGATATCAAAAGGCTACATTCACAGAGTATCCTTTCATATCAAAGGTTTGTTGTTTTTTAAATAACAAAGAAATTGTTACATTTGTAACGTGTGCGCCATGTTTTGTGAATTTTAATTTATTATTTTGTATATTCTTTGAGCTTGTAGCTGTTTGTCATTAAATTGGATGGGTTATAATAATGTATGGAGTTGTTTCCAGTTACGTGAATGATTCGTGTGTTCTTTGAATATACTCTTCATCAAGACAAGTATAATTATCCTCAAAAGCTTTTTAGATTTGTGGTACATAATTATTATAACAATTATGTTACAGTTACGCCACTAACGGAGAAGTTACAAAGTTGAATGCTTGACATCTTGTATAAATGCGATGAGACGAGATTAAAAATGTATTACTCTTGTGAGGAATATAATGGATGCAGAAGTTATATATTTCAATGCAAAAGAGAAACTTGAAATGAAGCCCTATGCTAACACATTGCGAGAAGAGAAATCATTGCCCGTTGGGCAGTCCGACTGGAGAGTCCTCGGTACGGTGTCAGGACCGTCGAGGCCCTCCGGCCGGTGCTGATGGAGTGGTTGGAGCGAACGCACGGGGTGCTTTCCTTCCGACTGGTGCAGGTGCTGACGGGGCACGGTTGCTTCGGGAAGTACCTGCACAAGATTGTCAGGAGGGAGAGCACACCGTCCTGCCACCACTGCAGTTGCGACGAGGACACGGCGCAGCACACGCTCGAGGAGTGTGCTGCATGGGAGGGGGATCGCCGTGAACTCGTCGCAATTATCGGTGCCGACCTGGCGCTGCCGATCATCGCCAGGGAAATGCTCGTCAGCGTCAGGAACTGGGACGCGGTCGTCGCCTTCTGTGAGGCCGTAATCTCACGGAAGGAGGCAGCGGATCGTGTGCGAGTAGAGCTCCTATTCGGCGACACGTTCCGCCGCCGGCGACTCGGGCGGCGCAGGCGCGAGTATCTGCGTCTAATGCCGCCCTAGCCGAGGCCGCGGGTGATCGGACCGGGGAATTGTCCGTCACCCGCAGAGAGGCTGACCGCGCGACGGCGACCGACGTCCCAGGACGTCGAGAGGTGAGGTTACCCGAAAGGGTATTCCGTTGGGCCGACCACTGACAAGTCAAGTCACATCTGCTCCGGTGGTCGGCCCAACAACGAGGTGACGTGGGTACGGGTGGGTTATGGGCCCGCGCGCCGTCCTTTCATCGCCCCGGACGGACTGGACCGCGCGTGCGCTTACCATAGCCCACCCAAAAAAAAAAAAATGCTAACACATTTGACTGTCGTGGTGCAGTAGGTCAATTTCCCTCCTACTGTAAATTGAATTTAAAATATATCTCGCTTAGTCGTCTTTTGCGACACCCACGGGCAAGGCTGTGAGTAATGAATTGGCTTCTTATTCTGTCACCACATGAAATCTTCAGTTATAAATATAATAATTATCTTAAAGTTTTACGTATGGCGATACAGTAAAAATACAATTTCTCATAGAAGGCGTGTTGGTTGGTTGGGTTCGATTCTTACAGAGGTGTCTGAATCTTTGTAAAGACCTCTGCAATATAAAGATTAATGTTTTAGTACACGGTGTTTTGTCTTATTAAAAAAATAAATCCATTCATCAAAAAAATAACTATTCATCGAGCTTCAAGCCATCCACAGTGGGACCTACTATAGCACGCTGGTCAGACGGGTTGGTACAGGGTTTTATTTCAAAATTTTCTTTCCCTTGCATAGATGTTGAATGAATATTATCCCATATATCCCTTACACGTTTTTTACAATATCCATGTGCAAGAAAGGGGGCGATGAATTGTATTTTTTTTCTCTCTCGCACCACACGACAACTTTTGACTTCAAAACGACAATGTTTTGTGCGTTTGTTGCTCCAAGTTTGATTTTATTTTCCGTCCTTTAATTATATGTTTGTAAATTACCCGTCAGTAGGTACAAGGATTGCCTTAGCACGGGAAGTTGTTTTTAAAAATAAAGGTTATCAAGGTTCAGAAACTAAATCGATTAAAGAGAAAGTTATTTCAGTTATATTGCCAATTTTCACTATTTTTAGGAGTCTGAAGTTTGATGCCTACCCGTAATCAAATTTTATTAGGTAGAACTAAAAATTTTTTATTTTCATATGGTTTTGACGCAAAATTCGTAAGAAAATGGCTGAGGGACCTGTAGATTGAACCGTAGTAATTTCCTGACAAACTTTTAACGCTAGTTATGACGATTATTAACAAGATGTTTCTCTTGACCATTTCTTGAAATATCCTCGGAAAGTAATGCCTCTCGATATCATTGATAAAAATTTCCATATAACAAATTGAAAACAAAATAAAAGCCACCATACCCGCCTGAGGGACAATCAGACGACAAATGAGATCAAATAAAAATCAAATTAACTAGACGCAGTTATTGCATAAAGGGCACGCTAGAGGGCTCCCTGGTCGGCACCTTATTGCGTTATACGAGGGTAGCTACTAATTATAATCGCCTTTATGACTGGCTTCTATCTACTGAGTTCATTTCAAATAGGGTTACACATATAACTTCATTGATGAAGTGTTTTAAACTGTATTCTCGGTAAAGTGTAAAAAAGAAATAAGTTTGACTGCACTGATAGCGTAGTGATTAAGATACCGACCTACAGTGCCAGGGCCGTGGTTCGAATCCCACGCAGAACGACAATTTGTGGATCGCACAAGGTGTTGTCTATTTGTGTCCGTTAATTATGTTTGTAAAGTCCCCGCAATGCAAGAATTAATTGCCAGTCTTTAAAAAAACTAATCCGTGTGGTGATGGAATAAGAATAAAACTCACCACGTATCTTACCTATGGGTGTTATAAAAGACGAGTAGGAAACTCGGTATAAGACCTGTACTGATACGCGTGATCAGCGTGTACTTATTTTATTCTTATTTTCTTTCTTAACTTTGAGGAAGCTCGAGTCCAATAGTGTGATGTATATGAGACGAGAAGATGATAATAATGAATCTTTTTTGATATCTTTTTGATACTGATAATTACCAGTTGGTGAAGTGGTGAAGGGATAAAATATATAAAGTCAATACAATCTTACTTTCTGAATGGAATAGCATAAAGCGAATAGGATCACCAAGACAATCAGCAGTACCAATCTTCTGAAAAAATTATAATAGCTACCGCTAGCTAAAGTATCTGTCAATCGCGCAATTATTAATGACTTCTTGATAAGAATAAGTCCAACATTTCATTAAATTATAGGAGTAACTCTAACAGTATTGGACTGTTCCAAAGTCAAATTTGTAAGTTGTGAATCCAAAGTCAAATTAGTACGTTTAATAAATCTATAGTCCAAGTTTTAAATCCGAGAGTCTAAAGTCTAATAGTGTATGTATTATAGGCTGATGAATTAATGTCAATTTTGCTTCATAATTTTTTCCGATTAAGTGATGTAAGAAGACAACATCGGTGTAAGAGCAGGAAAATTGGAAACAATTTTATTTATTTTTTTTATTTATTTTAAATCTTTTGCACAAACAAAGGTACACGGCGGACTTAATGCCTTAGGCATTCTCTACCAGTTGACCGAGGGTGGAGCAGAAATAATTCAAGGCAGGTGCAATACAGATAGTTGCAAGATCAGAATTTATATATAATTACAAAATGATACAAATATATAAATATGAATACATATATACTATATAAATACATACATACATAAGTATACATACATACATACATAAAAATGGATGTGAGTCGTCATAGATGAGTTGACTCCGCCAGAAAATCTAAGTCGTTTAACTTTAGCCTTGAAAATGTCACGACTAGCAGCCATTCTGATGTCTAGGGGTAATGCATTCCACAGAAGAATAGCCTGGATATCAAAGGAGGAATGCACTAGACTAGAAGAGTGAGAGGGACAGTGAAGAAGAAGATTTTTTGAGGAACGAAGAGAACAATTTTATATTTTTGTGTAGTATAATTTCATTTTACTCATCATCATTCCCATACACGTCCTACTTTTAGGCTGGGCCTCCTTCGCTATGGGAGGGAAATTGACCTACAATACCACGCTGGTTAGACGTGGTATAGGGTGTTGTTCCGAGTTTTCATTCTCCTAAATAGATATTATATGCATATTATATCCCTTAGTTGTTTTTTACGACGTCCACGGGCAAGAGAGGGAGTGCTGAATTGTATTTTTACTCTGTCACCACACGGAAAATTATAATTCTCTACTGGCAAAAAAATCGGAGTAAGAATTCAATTCAATAAACATTTGTCGAAAATGCGATACCTTAGTTGTTCTTTGAACATAAACACTGTAGAGTTCGAATCTTCGATAATGTAACAAACGCAATAAAGTCCATAAAATTAATTTAATTTAATAAATATCTATCTACTATTGTTTATTATGCTATTCTTGACGTAATAGGCCAAATTCTATGGGAATTATTTCTGGTAACGGGGTAAGAATACAACTTATCATTCCTCTATCTTTGTATGTTTTTCGTGTGGTGACGGAGCAGGTAATAATACAATTCAACACTCCCTATTTTGTCCGTGGGTGTCGTAAAAGACGACAAAAGGAGATGATATACATGCAACATCTGTTCAAGAGAAGAAGAAAAGAAGAAGAGAAGAAGAATCTGTTTAAGAGAAGGTAAAATTCGAAATAAAACCCTATACCAATCGAGGTATAAAAGATCAATTTCTCTTCCATAATGGAGGGCCCTGAGCCCAGCAGTGGGATGTATATGGGCTGAGATGGAATATCTCTTGCATAGGTGTTATATGCGTATTATATCCCTTAATCGTGTCTTACGACATCCACAGGCAAGGTAGGTTGAATTGTATTCTTATTCCGTTACCACACAAAACTACCTACATATTATCATAGTCTCAAATAATAAAAAAATAAACTACTCCGCTTCATAATATTAATATATTTTCATATTAATAATAATATTTTATAATGAAAATCCTCGTTCATTTCTGTGATAAAATCAGTAATCTCAACGAATATCAGCACCCCTAACTAAATCGGTTCACTATCAAAAAACGAAATGAAGTTTGAAGTCGCATACCGCAACTAAATTGTATTACCGAAAACGCATTGTGGCCCCATTGAAATATAATGAATTTATACAGAAATTTGATGGTTTACTGGTTGTCTGAACATAGATATACTTAACTATTCTAGAAGCGATTATCCAGTCCATACATATATAGTTTCCAGCCTCTTTCTCATAGGGGTAGGCAGAGACAACTTCCCTCCACTTGCTACGATCTTAACATACTACTTTCGTCTCCTCCACATTCATTCATTAATCTCCTCATGTCCAATGATTTAGGGTACTTCTAATCTACCCTTTCTTAAGAACGCCTCCGATTTAATCGTGGAACGCCTTGGTCTTCCCCTTCTAACACTTCCATCGATATTCGCCCTATAAATATAAGGCCTTCCTTTTAGTATAGATTCATTTTTAAGTTTTCAACCTCACCTACTAAATGGCAACAAGATTATGCCTATCGTAAAATCATCATAAGAAAATATAAAAATCGTAAAATCATCATCTCAGCCCATATTCATCCCACTATTGATCTCAGGGCCTCTTCCATGGTGGAAGGGAATTCGAATTACTACACTACGCTGATAAGACATGTTGGCAGACGGTTTCATTTCTAGTTTTGCTTGTCTTGCATTAAAGTTAGTTATGTCGTAGATTGATACATGTCGTCGAATATATTATAGTTACAAACGCGATAAAATCCGTAAAAATGATTTTCTGTGCATCCATCAGCCTACAGACGTCTACTGCTGGACATAGGCCTCCCCACGAGAATGCCACTCGGAATGGTCCTGCGCCACTTGCATCCCACGGTTCCCTGCGACTTTGAGAATGTCGTAAGTTCACTTAGTGGGGGGTCGTCCTACACTGTGCCGTCCGATTCGTGGTCGCCACTCAAGAACCTTTCTTCCCCAACGGTTGTCGGTTCTACGTGCGATGTGGCCTGTCCATTGCCATTTCAACGTGCTAATTCTGCGGGCTATGTCGATTACACCCGTTCTTCTACGGATTTCCGTGTTTCGGATTTTATCGCGTAGAGAAATATCGAACATAGCCCTCTCAATAGCACGTTGAGCAATTTTGAGCTTTTTTATGAGGCCAACATTTAGAGACCACGTTTCAGTGCCGTAAGTCATCGCTGGTAACACGCAGTGGGTATAAACCTTTGTTTTCAGACACTGCGGAATATTGGACGAGAAGATCCTCTTAAGTTTCTCAAACGCAGCCAAAAATGGTTTTATTTACATCATATACTTATGTTGTAAGTCGCATCTAGTGACATAGATATAATTCCTAGACGCGGTCCATTCCACAGTGGGTGGTAGGGGAGGTAAAGACAATGTGGAACTAGCTGTAGTAATCAGTTTAGCGAACAATTTGCGTCTCTAGCGATGCGTGGTATATGCCAGCGTAATCTGCCCCGTTCTGCCCCACTCCATAGCTCCATCTGTCTGTTATGCTATTGCTTTTAAACTGTACGATTGATTTTTTTTTCGCAATATCATTGTTGTTTGAAAGGTTTTCTATGTTTTTAATATTGGCTTCCAGTTTTATTTGTTTGAAATTAATAACCTTTTAAAATATAGGTATTTATCTTTATTTCTATGTGTTGATGGAGAAAGAAAACAAGTCATCCCCTATTTTACACCTGTTTATCATGAAAGACGACTAAGTGATATACTATGCAAATAATGTCTATACAAGGGAACCACCAACCTATCAACTCTTACGAACGTGGTATAGTAGGTTAATTACCCTCCTATTATGGAGGAGGCTCGAGTGCAACAGTTGGACATATATGAGCTGAGATTATGAAGATGATGTTTATTTAAGATAATGACAATGTGTGACGGCATAAGAACATAAATCATCACCTCATTTCTTACCGTTGGGTGTCGTAAAAGACGAATAAGGGATTAAATATGCATATAGGTATAGATCTTCTATGAAAGAGAAAGAAAACTCGAAACAAAACCTTATACCAACACGTCTGGCCAACGTGGTATAGTAGGTCAATTTACCTTCTATTGTGGTCCTCCACGAGGCCCGAGCTCAACAGTGGGACGTATATGGGCCGAAATGATGATGAATGATGAATGACGATGTGGTGACGCATTAAAATTATAATTTGTTAACATTCTTTAGTTTCCTCTTGGTGGTAAAAATCAGCTGCGGGATCACCACAAGAATGAGCAAGCATCTTTCTTCTGGGAAAACAGATGCCACCGATAACTCGTTTGCCAAGCGTGACAATTGTAAAATATTAATTAAAAAAATAAAAGCTTTTATTTAAATGCTGCTTCTCAACACTACTCAAACGAGTCCAAACTCGACGAGTTTATCTCGTTTAATTTAAGAGTTCCTATGGCCACCTTCATGGTACCATATTATTGCATTGTCACCGAAGTTACGTAAGTAAACCAAATTTAAACCTAATCTAACGACAGGAAGTGGTTCTAATTTAACTCTCAAGATTTGTCCCATACTAACATACTAACAGGGCAAGTTAAATAAAAGCTTTTAAATAGTCCTATAAGTACTTTCGGCAGAAATATATCCAGAAACTTTTTGTTGGATCAATCCTTAGATTGATGGGATCTCAAAGGAGGATGCAAGGATGAATATCCATGCACATTAACTAGAAATTAATACATATAACACTATAACACTGGACATAGTACTTTCCACATTGAAAACGGCGCTATTAACAAGAAAATCGGCATGTTTGCAAATTCTTATAATAATAAATATCTTCACATTCTATGTTTTGCTAGTTTACCTTAAATTTATGGTCACTCTTTTAACTTTTTTTTAAGGATATTACACCGAGGAATAACTTTTTGCATTACAGAATACAAAAGTCCCTCTTTTGAGCTCGGGCCTTCTCCACAATAGAAGGGGAAACGACTATAGGAACCGCGTTAATGCGACGTATTTATATAGAGTTTTACTTTTCTTGCATACCTAGATGTTATATCATCATCGTCGCGGCCCACATACGACCCACTGTTGGGCTCGGGCCTCCTCCGCAATGGGAGGGAATTTGACCTACTGTACCACGCTGGTCAGACTTGTTGATATAGCATTTCATTTCGAGTTTTCCTTCTCTTGCACAGATGGTATATGCATACTATATCCCTCAGTCGTCTTCTCCGACATCCACGGGCAAGATAGGGAGTGGTAAATTGTATTCTTACTCCGTCACCACACGGAAATGTTTTATAGGCACATATTATATCCCTTAGTCATCTTCTATGACACCCACGGGTAAGAGTGGAGATAGTAAATAGTGCTCTTTCTAAGTCTCCACACGGAAAATACGTACTTTGTTACCGCATGAAAACCTGATTCCTAAATGTAACTCCTCATAACTAAACTTAAAAACGTTTGGAGCGAAATATCTCAGCGTTTCTTGGCGAGATAGAATCCGATACTCGAATATCCGCAGATCTAGAACGGGTGTAACCGATATACCACGAAGAATTAGCACGCTGAAATTCAAAACACGAACCGATAACAAAGAAAAGTTCTTGGGAGTTTGATAGGGATGACGCCGGATCGCTCTTTGTAAAGAAGCATGAGGGTGGCCTACGTCCAGCAGTAAATGTCGAAATGCTGAATCATGATGATGATTAATTACTGTCACAGATTTCACTCAAACACTGAGCAATATTATTTGTAATAATCATCATCATCATCGCAGCCCACATACGTCCCGCAGTTTGGAGTCACTGGAGCGGCGGAGAGACTTTGGAGCATTCTGTATAGTCTACCGACTCTTTCATGGGGAGTACGCCGAGGAACTGTTTGATTTAATACCACAGTTATCGTTTTACCAACGTACCACTCGACACTGTAGCAAAGTTCATCCATTTCACCTGGAAACGTTCTTCAACAATACGTTTCCAGCAATCATTTCTGCCACGTGCGTGCAAGCTCTGGAATGAACTACCTGCTGCTGTGTTGCCCGAAAGCTATGACATGTCTTTCTTTAAACGAGGATTAAGAAGTGTATTTTCTTCACGGTAGGCAACGGCCTGGCTGTGCCCCTGGTATTGCAAAGGACCATGTGCGGCAGTTTCACTTACTATAAAGTGTGCTGCTCGCTCGTTTGCCACCATCGGCAATAAAAAAAGGTCAACGCATTATAATTAATAATCTTGCTCTTCTTTTATAGTACATATTGTAAAAATTATTGACAAATAGTTTTAGCAATGAACGATCTAAGTCGATGAAACACTCTTGATCATCTTTCACGACACCCACGAGCAATTTAGTATTCGTAGTATCCGTAGCCGCACACAGCTTTCAATACTTTAGATAAAGATAACAAAGAAATATTACAATTTCTTGTATTGTTGTGCGATCCAATTGTATGACGCGACTTCTAACGCCATCTGTTGACATATTAAGATAACCCTTTTATCAAAATGTATTCTCAAGACTTACTTAACACATTGAACGCCACGGGGGTCAACATGTGGGCCTCACTTATCCAGTATATGGAACCAGCATAAAATCGCTTATTTCTAAAGTTTTTGTGATTTATTTAATACTCTAGGGGCTTTAAAATGTGGTGAATCACGTAGTAAACACCGATGAAAAGTAATTTGTGACCTTATTTTGCTTAAAGTCGCTCCTAGTTCGCGGTCATATGGTGTGGCCAACGGCTCCAGCGGAACAAATGTATGTCGATTACATGGTGTCCCCCATGGCCTAAATGGTAAATCTGAAAAACAGGCAGGCGTTTAACGTGTTAAAGGTTAACGTGTTAACTCGTCAGCATTATACAACTCATAATAATTATTAAAATAGTTACATCAACATTTCATAGATTTTTGTTACCTTTGATATAATTTGATAAAGGTTAATTAAATTCCTTCGAATATACGCCCAATAAATTTTATATGTGAAATACATCTCGCATTATTCTTTTTACAAGCTTTTTTTATTTATAACTAGCAACCCGCCCTCGCTTCGCTTCGGTTTTAGCCGTTCTACCCGCGTAGTTCCCGTTCCCGTGGGAATACCGGGATAAAATATAGCCTAGGTTACTCCCTGATATTATAGCTTTCCATTGGTGAAAGAATTTTTGAAATAGGTCCAGCCGTTTTGAAGATTACCCGGAACAAACAGACAGACAGACAAAAAAATTTTTAATCTGTATTTTAGGCATAGGTGTCGTGCAAATAACCGTGTGAGCATGAAAAAGCCTATTATTTTGACAAATCAACATCACAAATAGACACTCCAATTTTATTTATTGGTATAGATATGAAAATAATTTAGGGGGCAAGATGTTAAAGATGACAAATATGATTAAATAATATGTATTTGCCGAATACTGACGAAGTTAGAATACACTTCATCATGCCATCTGCCCGTGGGTGTCTTAAAAGACGACTAAGGGATATGTATACTTATAACATCTATGCGAGAAATAAAAAAATCGAAACAAAAATCTATACGACGTCTGACCAGCGTGGTATACTAGGTTAATTTCCTTACCATAGTGGAGGAGGTCCGAGCCCAACAGTGGAGCTTGTATTGTCTATATAACAAAATCATGGAAACAAACTGTATTAGACTGCGCCATCTATTAATGAATAGCCCAAACCATTCCCAGAAAAACTAACTGAAACAATAATATTTAATACTAGCAACCCGCCCTCGCTTCGCTTCGGTTATAGGTTATAGTCGTTTTACCCGCGTAGTTCCCGTTCCCGTGGGCATACCGGGATAAAATATAGCCTAGTTTACGCCCTGATATTATAGCTTTCCATTGGTGAAAGAATTTTTGAAATCGGTCCAGGCGTTTTGAAGATTACCCGGAATAAACAGACAGACAGACAGACAAAAATTTTTTAATTGCTATTTTAGGCATAGGTGTCGTGTAAATAACCGTGTGAGCACGAAAAAAGCCTATTATTTTGACATTACAAACAGACACTCCAATTTTATTTATTGGTATAGATATAATACACGGACCTGTATATATAAAAAATAATTATTTAAATACACATTTTTTTTTTGTGGGTGGGTTAGGGTCGGCACTCCTCGCACCACTCCGTCCGGGACGATAGAGGGGCGTAAGCACGAATACTCGTAACCCACCCGTATAGGACGTCGCCTTCGTCGTTGGGTCGCCCAACGGCGCAGAGTTTCTTAATTTCAGTGGTCATATAACTACACAGATGGCATAGTGGTTAAGATATCGACCGTGTCCTGGTTTCGAATCCCACGCAGAGCCACACTGTGCGATCCACAAATTGTTATTCTGAGTCGGGATGTAATTTGTGTCCTTTTTTGTCTCTCGTTAAACATAGATTAATTTATATTAGCAGTTATTTTATTTAGTTCTGTTTGTTTTTAATTATCTTTTGTTATGTATCATTATCGTTATCGTTTTCATCATCTCAGCTCTAATTCGTCTTGTTGCTGAGCTCGAGCCACCTCCACAATGGAAGGAAAATTAAATTACAAGTATAGGTTGGACCAGACGGGTTGGTATAGACTTTTATTTAGAGTTTTCCTTCTTTTGCATACATGGTTGTACGCACCTTATTAGTATACGACATCCACGGGTAAGAAAGGGGATATTGAATTGTGTTTTTACTCCGTCATCACGCGGAGAATGACATTATAACGCGATAAAAACCGTAAAATATAGTTTTTATTTATAATGTTTAATACTCGCATAAACATCGGAAATCATCACACAATTTTTAATTCATTTTTTTTAGCTTGTAATATAAAAAAATAATGTCAAACAATTAATCTTGTGCAATAACTGTCATTTACAATAACTAAGCATTGTCATAGTTCATTACCGCACAAATCCCGATTGAGACATCGTTTGGGCAAGTCCGAACTTGTGACCAATCGCCTTGATCCGTAGCACGTGTCGGTCACGTGTCGCGCAACTGTTGCGCGACTGTCCCGCGATAGTGGCACGACTGGTGGTGACGTACGATCGTTATACAATTATATCAGTTTCGCTGTTTATTTGAGAAATTGTTGTATAATTGATGTAGTGTGTGAATATTGTAAACAAACAGTAAAAATTTGTTGGAGTCCCCAAAATAATTCTAAGCAGAGTTCTCAAATACATTATATAAGGACGTATTCCTTACGCACCTTCCCACGCAACTATATATTTACAAAGTTATCTATTCTTACTACATAGTTTGTAATTTATCGTCCTCTATTCTAATGGTAGGTATCGTAAAAGACGACCAAAGGATATAAGAAGTACAGAACACCTCTCCAAGAGAAGGTAAACTTGAAATAAAACCCTATATCAACTAGAATGATTAATGTGGCATAGTGGCATAGCATTCTCTCGTATTATGAAGAAGGCTCGAGCCCAAAATTCGGACGTGAATGAGCTGAAATTATGATGAATAACCCGTGGGTGTCCTAAAATACGACTAAGGGATATAATATGCATATAAAATCGAGAGAAGGAAACTTTAAAATAAAAGTCTGTTCCATCCCGTTTGAGCAGTATGTAGAAGGTCAAATTCTCTTCTGTTGTGGAAGACGTTCAAGGAGACCAGAGATGATGATAATTATGATGTATAATCTAATGGAGTAAAACTAATGGTATTCTACACAGAGATATCACATTCTTAGAGCACCCACCTCTATACAGGGTGTATCAGGTTATGGGGCAAATGGTTGGCAATAAGAGGGAGCTAGGCAATGGTGGTAAGAACCCATGAAAAAAATTTGAACGAAAAATATCGATTCGTTAAGAAATTAGAGACATGTAAAGTTTTCAATTTTGTCATCGCTTTTTCGTGTAAATCTAATTGAAATGTATAAAGTCAATGATACTTAATACGCAACATACTCATACTTTGATAAATGTTCATTAGAAATTGAATAAATCAATGATTACATTCACATAAGCAAGACAAACTTCGCTTTAAAATAGCTGATCGGCCTATGACCGTTGACCGCTCGCCGTAGTACCTAGAATGTCATCGAAACGTTTGCGCAATTCTAGGTATGAATGAATGAAATGATACTGTAGAAGCTTTACATGCCTACATGTATTCTGTCTGTACATACCTACATAATACGTAACATTTAAGGCGTAGACTCTTAGACACATTTTTTTTAAATCACTACAACTTCTATGTTATATTGATTTTTTTGTAATGTACATTCTAATTACGATCTATGACCGTTAAACTACAACATACTCGAACAGTTGCCCCATAACCTGATACACTCTGTATATTAAAACTTATGTGTGAATTCAATATTCATTTTCGTGTGTTGACGTACTAAGAATACAATTCATCTTACATTATGTGTATGCAGATAACATTGAGGCAAGAGAAAGAAAACTCTTAATAAAACCCTATGGCACTACGTCTGTGATGTCATCATCATCGCAGCCCACATACGTCCCACTGTTGGGCTCGGGCCTCCTCCACAATGAGAGGGAGTTTGACCTACTATACCATGCTGGTCAGACATGTTGGTATAGAGTTTCATTTCCAGTTTTCCTTCTCTTGCACAGATGTTATGTTCATATTATATCCCTTAATCGTCTTTTACGACATCCACGGGCAAGATATGGATAAACTTTTAACTGTCGCTTATATAATTGCTACAAAAAAAGTTAAGCAAAAAATGTCTAAAAAATTCTTCGTTTTATATCCAATGCCACTATTTTGCGCAATTCGGCCAATTTCTGTTATAGCAGTTGTAAATAGAGTAATTTATAGAGGTAGAATAAAATGTTTTACTCATTTATATTAGCGATAAAATTTATTTACTAGAAAGATGAATTTAAGACAATATAATTAAGGATTTGTGTGGTGACAGAGTAAGAATACAATTCACCACACCCTATCTTGCCCGTGGATATCATAAAAGACGACTATGGGATATAATATGTACATAACATCTGTGCAAGAGAATGAAAACTCGAAATAAAACCCTATACCAACACGTCTGACCAGTATGGTATAGTAGGTCCAATTCCCTCTCATTGTGGAGGAGGCCTGAGCCTAACAGTAGGACGTATGTGAGCTGCAATGACGATGATGATGATGATGATGATGAATCAAGAATAATATAGATATATCCAATATTTCCTTCTCTTCCATAAATGTTATATGCGTATATCTCTTAGTCGTCTTTTACGACATCCACATACAAGATACGGAGTGGTGATTTGTATTCATACTCCGATATCACACGGAATGATTCGACATGAAAAAAAAATAGTAGTAATTATTAAACATTAAAATAGTAATGATTATTATATTATGACAATTTACTAATTTAAACTTAACAAATCTAATTACTACCACCGGATCCGAACGCGGCCACACTGAGAAAGATCTGCCAAAAAAACTCAGAAGGCATGCAATTATTATTAATTTTTAAGTCATCGTTTACGTTTTTATACTAAAAAAAAATCTTATAAAATAATCTTTAGTTAGAAATGTTTAAAAAAAATGACTGTGTAATTTTCAAATTCTAAAGTATTAATTCAAACCTTTTCTGTGTGGTGACGGAGTAAGAATACAATTTGCCACTTTTAATCTTGCCCGTGGATGTCGTAAAAGATGACTAAGGGATATAATATGCATATAACATCTGTGATAGAGAAGAAAACTCAAAATAAAACCCTATACCAACCTGTCTAACCAGCATGGTATAGTAGGTCAAATTTCCTCCCATTTTAGAGGAGAGTTGAGCCCAAAAATGGGACCTATGTGGGCTGCTAAGATGATGATGATGAAGTATAAAAAAGATCACGTGATTTTCAATTTCTAAAGTATTAATTCAAACCAAATTTTACCAAAATGCAAATACATCTTTATTACTCTCTTTAAATCTATTACGAACATTATTATTTGTAGAAATACAATACTGGCACGCGACTTTTAATGGGTTAATATGTGTATTATCGAACAAAAGACATAAAAAAACCCTGCGAATGCGACTGGTTGACATTGATATCATAATCAAAATATGAAATAATATTTTTAGGGGACGATTGGACCCTTGAGAGGGATTACTTGACGCCCCGCTATTATTTTTGTTTGTTTTTAAATGATATTTTGTGATATTGATAGTTTATTATAGGACTGAAGAAGATTACAAATGTAATCTTTTATTTACTTTTTGAATTTTCTTTTCATTTTGTGTTTTAACCGAGTAAGAGTACAATTTAGTAGCCCTTATCTTACGAATGGGTGTCGTAAAAGAAGATTAAGTAATATAAAACTGACATAATATTTTTTTTTATTGTAATCGGTGGCAAACGAGAAAACAGAACATTTGATGGTAAGTATGGCCGCACATGGACCTTTATAAGGCCACTGTCTACCGCGAAAAAAGTGAATGGAGTGTGAATACCTCATGTTACATTTCTAGAAACTTAATTTTAATAAAAATAACCAACCGTATGGGTATCATCGCAACCCACATACGTCCCACCGTTGGGCTCGGGCCTCCTCCACAATGGGAGGGAATTTGACCTACTATACAATGCTGGTCAGACATGTTGGTATAGGGTTTCATCTCTGGCACAGATCTTATGTGCATATTATATCCCTTAGTCGTCTTTTACGATATCCACGGGCAAAATAGGGATATTATACCATGCTGGTCGGACATGTTGGTATAGAGTTTCATTTCGAGTTTTCCTTCTCTCTCACAGATGTTATGTGCATATTATATCCCTCAGTCGTCTTTTACGACATCCACGGTCAAAATAGGGAGTGGTGAATTGTATTCTTACTCCGTCACCACACGGCACCGTATGGGTAATTTGTTAAGAATTTTAATAATTGACAAATATTTGAGACGTTATCAAAAAAAAATGTTCGGGATGTTAGCTACTAGATACATCATAAGGTCTATTACAATACATCCTACTAATATTATAATGGAAATGTTTGTTAGTATTTTTGTTGCTCTCTCACTAATAAACTGTTGCACAGATTTGAATGAAAATTGCCACCACTACCACTACTGGACTATCTATAGTTCATTCATCTGGATTAATGCATAGTATACTCATTTTTTCTTCAATGAAGCCTTTAAAAGGAAATTGATAAAATTTTGAGCAAGTTACTTATCACGCGGGTGAAGTCGCAAACAGAAGTTAGTATAAAATAGTTTTGTGTCAAAACAGATCATTTCGAAATATTTAAATAAATATCAATACTACCTCAGAACATTATTCTTATTATGGAAAACTTATCAAAAAATGCTTTTAAAAACCACAACGTCGTTTAAAATCATCTTCAAGCAAACGTCATGTACAGATATGGAAGATCTGAACTATTCCCAGCTCAAAATAGCACAATGCCCTCAAAGTACTCCATTGTGCGCGAGTCTGTACCAGGCCACTTGGTTCGCACGAAAATACCCGATAAAAAACGAACAACGCCACGTGCCGACGCATTATACGATAACCGTTGGGGGCGGTATTAGAAATTTGGGGTAACCCTAATTTTAATACCAATTCCAACAAGCTAAATTCAACCTTCATATCATATAAAGAAAATAGAAATTCGATCAGTAATAACTTATAGAAAATTTGAAATTATTGTTAATTTAATTTTAACCTTTTCCTAAATAAGTTAAGGTTGAATTTGGTATATAGTGTAAAGAATAGATTTTATTACAGGGTTGTCAGGAGATTTCTCTATTTATTGGTGGGAAACGCCGCGTGTCAGATCTAACACCAGTTTTAATATTTCAGGTCGCGTGGCAGCCACGCGTTAAGCTTTGGTAAAAAAAAAACTGGAGGAACGTAATTCGCGTTTTATTGACGCATTCTTCTCGTTAAATGTTATGGCGATTCTTTTGTCGAATTGCCGACTTTTTGTTACATGTATTACTTTTTTTTATTGTGGTTGGACGTTGGTCTTATACGTCATTAGTTGCAAATTGAATGAACTCGAATGGAGGATGAATGCTCAGGAAATTTTTAACTAGTTGTATAGATGAATGAGTTTAAATTTAACTATTTCCATATTAATGACTTCGAAAATGTAACTTTCCATATGGTGACGGAGTAAGAATACAATTACACTACCTTCTATTTTATCTAGAGTGTTGTATAAGTTAACTAAAGGATATTCAGATAACATCTAGGCAAAAGAAAACTCGAAATAAAACCTTGTACCAATGCGTCTTCCCAGCGTAGTATAGTCATTCAATGTTCCTCTCATTGTGGACGAGGCTCAAGCTCAGCAGTGGTATGTGAGCTGTGATGATAATGATGAAATTTTACTATAAGGATAGTAACGGAGTAATAATACAATCACTTCCTTTCTCTTGCCCTTGAGTATCATTAAGGGATATAACATGCAAAGAACATCTATGCAAGAGAAGGAAAACTCGATATAAAAACCGTATGTCAACACGTCTGACTAGTGATATAGTAAGTCAATTGCAAAAATTGTATGTCCATCCATCCATCCATCCATCAGCCTACAGACGTCCGCTGCTGGACATAGGCCTCCCCACAAGAATGCCACTCGGAACGGTCCTGCGCCACTTGCATCCAACGGTTCCCTGCGACTTTGAGAATTTCGTCAGTCCACCTAGTGGGGGGTCGTCCTACGCTGCGCCGTCCGATTCGGCAATTCAAAAATTGTATGTATTAAGAAATTATTGATAATCTTACATATTTATTTGATAAATGAACTTGTGCTCTGAATCTCAAGAAACCTTCTCCTAGTTTGGGGAGCACTGTTTATTGTAAATTTATATGTAATGAATTCTTTTGGTAATAAACATTATTATTATAGTTTTTTTTCAGTTTGGTGATGGAGTAAGAATACAATTCATCACTGCCTATCTTGCCCGTGGATGTCGTAAAAGACGACTAAGGGATATAATATATACATAGCATATGTGTAAGAAAACTCAAAGTGAAAACCTATACCAACATGTCTGACCAGCATGGTATAGTAGGTCAATTTCCCTCCCATTATGGAGGAGGCCTGAGCTCAACAGTGGGACGTATATGGGCTGTTATGGGCTGAGATGATGATTATAGTTTTCCTTCCATTGTGGAGAAGCACGAAGGCACAAGCCCAACGCTGAAACTTATGTGCGCTGAGAAAATGATCATTGTATATTGTATGTAGTAATTATATATTTATAATTATATTTAAATAAATGTATTTTCATTGTATGTATAAGTTTATATATATTTGTATGTGTATATTTGTATGTGTATTTGTATGTGTATTGATAATATATATTCACTACTACTCCATAATCTACCACTTTCTCTCTGTTTAATCATTTCTCCATACACGGGTTGCCTAGAAGAAATCGCTGTTAGCGATAAGGCCGTTCATTGTAGTGACTATTATTATTATAAGTACTTTTGTATTTAATATGGTGTACAATAAAGTGTAAATAAATAAATAAATAATTAAGTCGAATTGAAGTAGGAAACCGTATTTATCCTTTTAGCTGAGAGAAAGAAAGAGATTAGTTTTTTTTACGTATTTTATGGTGTTATATCCACACTCTTGACAGTTTTATGCCTACAGCTAGAAATAGACAAGCTTATCAGAGTTATACTAACTCTAATAAACTTGTCTAACATCACATTTTCATATAAAATATACAAATAAACAAAATTGAAGTGTTTACTCTAATGTCAAAATAATACGTTATTTTTTTCATACTTACACAGTTATTTATACGATACCTATGCCTACCACCTACGACTTCTTACTATCAGGTGGGCTTAGTCATCTGCTGTTTAAGGCAATAAATTTATGATGCCTTAGACTACTTAGTTGACATCACTATCATAAAATATTTGAATAAATAGCGTTCAAAAATAATTACAAATGTATACCTAGTAAATAAAACAGCTTGTTACCGCTGACTGCTAGAAACAAATCCGACAACGTAATTTTGAAAAGAAAGCCTTAATGCTTAGAATAATAACGTATAGAAGGATAGTGTCAATACTTCGAACTTTCAAAATTTGAATCTAAAAATACTAATGGCGCGCAGACGATTACACACGTACACACGCACACCACTATACAAATTATGAAATCAAATTTTGTTTTTATTAACATAAATTGTCGAATTACCTTTAAAAGTAATGTTAATAATCTTTTTATATTTTTCAAATGTGTTGTGCCACCATTTGAATGCACAAACTATCATAATTACCTATTTATTTTTTAAGAGTTGCGTACGTTCGTGCAGTACAATGACATGTACATTACGGAACAGTTCCGGTGTAAGCTCCATTAGGCTCCAATTGAAATGCCTCACTTTTTGTGCGTGAACTTACCTTCTATACGTTATTATTCTAAGGCCTTAATGATTCTTTCGTTTCATACCGTCCCATTCGCGATTTTTAGCAATCATTAATAATTAAATTGCCGTGTTGTGATGCAGTAAGAATACAGTTCACCATTACACCTTAGTCATCCCTTACCCGTGGGTGTCGTCGGAATATGATAGGCAAATAACATCTATGCAAGAGAAGGAAAACTCGATATAAAACCCTACACCAATACATCCAGTCCAAGTCCAAGCCCAACGATGGGAGTCTTGTGGGCTTAGATGACCTATTCATATGCGGATTTATTTTTCATTGTTAGTTATTGACTAAGAAACAGCTGCAGGAATATATTTTTATGACAAATTTAAGGGTACTAGTACTGCCATCTGTCGTGTAATAGACATATTATTAGAAGTGTTCATAAGAAACTTTAATATCTATTACAGATTATATTTATTTCCAAATCACAATCATCCTGCTTTTATTCCAATTAATTTATCATCATTATTTCAGCTCATATACGTCCCACTGCTGGGCTCGAGCCTCCTCCACAATAGGAGAGAAATGAACCTTACTATACCATGCTGGTCAGTTGATATAGAGTTTTATTTCGAGTATTCACTTGCATAGAGGTTATATGCCTATTATATCCCTTAGTCGTCTTTTACGACGTCTACGGGCAAGATAGGGAGTGGTGAATTGTATTCATACTCTGTCACCACACGGAAATTATTAATTAATAATTTATTACTAGGAGTCGACATTACATGTACATCTATTTCATAGTACATATTACAAAAGTTATTGGCAATATTTTAAATAAAACTACTTTACGGATTTTATCGCGTTTGTATTTGATTTTTGATTGCCTGACGTTTCGAACACTTTGCAGCGTTCATGGTCACGTTCAAATTTTCTGCAATAACGATGCCTTGTTGGACGTGAGACACCTTAGTCTGCCCGTGACCATGAACGCTGCAAAGTCTTTGAAACGTCGGGCAATCAAAAATCAAATACAAACGCAATAAAATCCGTAGTTTTATATAAAATGTGTAATACTCGCGTAAATATCAGATATCATTATTGGCAATAGTTTTACGATCAGCTCCCTGTCTGACGTTAACCTTCCTTGGGAATGTAATTGTTAACCAAAAGGCTTCAGAGGTCGACGTTAAGCTCTTTGTCGTCATTTACGACACCCCCGAGCTATGTAAGGGTAAGGATTGGTAGTATTCGTAACCGCTACCACGTAACAAATATTTATTTCTTTCCAGATATTATTATTTATTTACTGTATTTAATATGAGAGCGTAAGAACGAATCATAACAGGCCCCACTTTTTGTCTTAATTAAGACATTTTGTGACCAGTTTTTTTCCAGCTTTTATCATTCTCTTATCAGAGAAAATATGCTTTATATTTGAGCACGGGTTTCTCACAGATAAGGGCAATTAGCCCACTACGCCACGCTGCTAAGATTATTTATATAATGGGCATTTGAATAAGAAATATTCATAATTTTTAGATTGTAACATATTTATAATAATAGCCGACTGCCCAAATCATCATCAACATCACTGAACATATACGTCCCACTGCTGGGCTCAAGCCTCCACCGCAATATGAAGGAAATTGACCTACTAGTCTTCATCAGATGGGTTGATATAGGGTTATATTTCGACCTTTCCATCTCTTCTATCTTTCTTCCTTCTCCTTTTTCTTCATTTCTTTCATTTCTTCCATTCCATTCTTTCTTCCTTTCCATCTCTTCTTCTTCTATCTATATGGATATCATAATTGGTCGTCTTTTACACAGGCACAGGCCCACAGGAGCAGAAAGGGGGTGCTGAATTGTATTCTTACTTCGTCACCACACGGATTCTCCAAATAAGCTTAAAACTGGCGATAGTTTTATCTTATCAATCTTGTAACTAACGCTAAAGAACGCTTTAAGTACTTCATAACGTCTAACGCCATCTATTGGCACACTTCTAAATTAAAGTCGCGGAGTCACCCTCCAAAGGGCCTATTTCCGTCCACGCGCCGATAACAATACGAGACTATAGCGATATAATACCGATACAATACACGTCATCGCTACGTCATAATATCCCGGATTATTTACATTGACGACAGGAAATTGCCTTTTTTAGCTTCAGTAAATTGTGTAGGCATTTTTATTGTTAAGATTTTGTTGAGAAATATACACGGGCTTATCTGAAATATTGGTTAAGATATTCATAGCAATTCTGTGTGATGACGGAGTGAGAATACAAATCACCACTCCCTATCTTGGCCGTGGATGTCGTAAAAGACGACTAAGGAATATGCATGCAGCATCTGTGCAAGAGAAGGAAAACTCGAAACAAAAATCTATACCCACACGTCTGACTAGCTTGGAATAGTAGGTCGATTCCCTAAAACTCTGTACCAACCCGTAAAAGCGCGGAAGGGGCCGCTGTGGTTTTAGTGGGTATAAAAGTATAGTATAGAAAGGTTAATTTCCCTCTTATTGTGGAGGCGGCTCGAGTCCAACATCATCATCATCATCTTGCTCTTTTCCTAATTACTTGGGGTCGACGCAATATGTCATCTGTCTTGACATATTGCAAAAAGTTTCAGCAATGACTTTTATGACCGGCCGCCTGCCTGACGTCAACCCTCCTTGGGAATGTAATCGTTGACCCAAATGGTACCAGATGGAGTTGGTCCGGGTCAATCTAGGGCTCTTAGTCGTCTTTTACGACACCCACGAGCAAAGCAAGGGTTGGTAGTATTCGAAGCCGCTACCACACAGCAAGCAGGCTCGAGTCCAACAGTGGGACATATATAGGCTGATGATGATGATGATTAAATTACATAGCAAACTTACAAGTCCTATTGCCGAGCTCCTTCACCATAGGAATGAAATTGATCTACTATAGATACTATTCTACAGTATTTAATTGCGAGTTTCCCTTCCCTTGCATAGATGTTATATGCATATTCCCTCATCCGTCTTCCCGACACTCGCTGGCAAAATAAGGGTTGAATTTCATTCGTGCTTTGTCTCCAAACGAAAATAGTAGCTCGGACCCAAATGGTAACTTCTTTTATATGATACTAGCAACCCGCCTTCGTATCCGTGTGGTGACGGAGTAAGAATACAATTCACCACCCCCTATCTTACCCGTGGGTGATCGTACGAGACGACTAAGGGATATAAAACGCATATAACATCTATGCGAGAGAAGGAAAACTCGAAATAAAACCCTATACCAACACGTCTGACCAGCGTGGTATAGTAGGTCAATTACCCTTCCATTATAGAGGAGGCCCGAGCCCAACAGTGGGACGTATATGGGCTGAGATGATGATGATGATGAACCCGCCTTCGCTTCGGTTTACATGATTTTTTATCTTTAACGTTTTAGTTTTTATTTCGCTATTATTCTTACGAAAATAATCCATATTAATAGTGCAAACAGCAAAAATATTCAAAATACATATATTTTATTAAAAACAAAAATAACAACTTTTCTGTTTTTTGACGGAATAAGAATACTATTCACTGGACGGTGGATGTCGTAAAAGACAACTAAGGGATATTACACGCATATAATATCTATGTACAAGAAGGAAAACACGAAAGAAAACTCTATACCAACCCGTCTGACCAGCGTAGTATAGTAAGGTCAATTTCCTTCCTATTCAGGTGATAGCTAGAGCTCAGTAGTGGGACGTATTTGAGCTGAAATGATGATATTAAAACTTCCACCTTCAACGCCTTTAAAAATATTCATAACTTTTTATTTAAATTTTAAAGATAAAAATGGTTGCTATTAATTATCCCTGATTATGCAAAAATCGAAACCAAGAACATCGATGTATCGATACATCGATGTTTCAGAATAAATATCGATGTATGTATATGACATTTATATTTAAAGATATATAGCTTATGTCCTCCGGGTATGATGTATCTTTCAAAGAATTTTTACAACAGTGCAGTTCTTCCGAATATTACCCCAAACATATAATAAACAAACTCACAAAATTTCGCCTCTCTCTTTATAATATTAGTATATCTTATATTAAGTTATTATGTAAGCAACTTTCTTTCCCGAAGTCGAATCAAATTATATTTATTTATTATACACTTTATTGTACACCAGTAATGAATTCAAAAGAGCTATATAAACTCATTTGCAAAAAAAACGGGCACCTAAGCAATGAACCATTTCAAATGTTAATATTTCTTTGTTTGATAATTATAGGTAGTTTTATCCACACAATTTGCTAAATTAATAAGAAAATAATCGTTTTCATCAGTATTTCATAAAATTTAGATACAATTTATGGGAAATAATGCTAAACCTCGCTAGTAGTGTATATTCGCTAGTAGTGCATATGCTCATGAAGTAAAAATAAAAAAGTTTTTTTGTTTGTTTTTCTTTAATAAAGTAAAAGCAGATAAATGTTTAGTATCGAGTGTGACCCCCTCTAGCTAAAATCACAGCTTGAATTCGTCTGGGCATGCTAGCGAGTATATCCCGGATACTTGCTTGCGGAATACGTTCCCACTCCGCAGTAATCACATTCTTCAGCTCTCTGATGGTCTGCGGAGCCGGGTGTACTGATCTCACACGCCGTTTCAGAACGTCCCAGACATGCTCTATGGGATTGAGGTCGGGACTTCGAGCTGGCCAATCCAAACGACGAATGCCGACCTCTTGCACATACGCATTAACATCGCGGGATCGGTGGGCGCGAGCATTGTCGTCCATAAAAATCGAGTCTTCACCTAGAGCGGCCAATGCGGGTTGTGCATGAGAAATTAGAACTTCCGTTATGTATCGATGCCCAGTCAGTGAGCCGTTTTCAATGAAGACTAACTCTGTACGATCCATTGAATTTATTCCTGCCCAAAACATAACAGAGCCCCCACCATAAGGTGTGATTTCTTCGAAACATGCCTCTGCAAAGCGTTCTCCTTGTCTTCTTAGCACTCGCCGACGTCGATCTTCACCGAACAGAGATATCCTGGCTTCATCAGAGAACAAAACCCTATTCCAATCGTCTTGAGTCCATGATTCACAATTTCTAGCGAACCTAAGCCTGTGAACTCTGTGCTCACGGAGTAATTTGGGGCCGCGGGCCGGGCGGTGACTGCGTATATTGGCAGCGAGAAGCCTCCTCCTGACCGTCCATAGACTAATATGCACATTTCTTACTTCTTGGAGGTTGTTCTTAAGATCCACATACGAAGCGCGCAATGCGCGACTCACAAGAAAACGATCATCCCGTGGTTGGGTACATGGTTTTCTTCCAGAACCAGGCCTTCTCTCGACGGAACCAGTCTCCTGATATCGCTGCCAGGTCCTTTGGACTGTCGAGCGACTAACATTTAGCCTCCTAGCCACGAAACATTGGCTGCAACCCTCTTCAAGCAGCGCGATAATTTTGGTAGCTTTTACCACTTTATCTACCATTTTTGATACAGCCAAATAGCATTAAATAAAGCTTTGACAGTCAAGGATATGAAATTAATCGATAAAAATTGAATAAAAGTTATGAAAGTCGATGTTAACTTCTGGAACTTCGCGCCAAAAATGTAGGATAAAAAGGGGTTTTCTGTAAAAATGAACATCAAATGAAAAATTGAATTTAGAACGTACTTTTTTAAATACCACAGCATTTTTAAAACCGACCAGTAACGTGTACAAACGATTGAAACCTTTTTGGTATTGTATCTTTTTAAATATGAATGAAAATCAAAACCGCCCGTTTTTTTTGCAAATGAGTTTATAATGGATACAGTAAAATGGGCGGCCTTATCGCTATACGCAATTTCTTCCAGGCAAATTTTGGATGGAATTAGCACAGGAAAAAGAAGGTAGTTGTTGGTGTAACCAATAAAATAATGAAACCTATGATAAATTATAGATTATAATTGAAACATAAATATATATGTACATACACACATATATGTAAATACAATTAAATAAACTTACTTCATCATCATCATCATCATTTCAGCCTATTGCCGTCCACTGCTGGACGTAGGCCTCCCTCATATTGCGCCACAATGTGCGGTCCTGTGCCGCTTGCATCCAACGACGCCCAGCAACTTTCACTAGGTCGTCGGTCCACCTAGTGGGGGGGCGTCCTACACTGCGTCGTCCGATGCGTGGTCGCCACTCGAGAACCTTTCTTCCCCAGCGGTTGTCGGTTCGTCGAGCGATGTGGCCTGCCCATTGCCACTTCAGCGTGCTAATTCTTCGTGCTATGTCGGTTACACCCGTTCTTCTGCGGATTTCTGTATTCCGGATTCTATCTCGCAGAGAAATCTCGAGCATAGCCCGTTCCATAGCACGCTGAGCGACTTTGAGCCTTGATGTGAGGCCTACATTTAGGGACCACGTTGCCGTGCCGTAAGTCATCACTGGTAACACACACTGGTCGTAGACCTGTGTTTTCAGACACTGAGGTATGTTGGACGAGAAGATCCTCTTAAGTTTCCCGAACGCTGCCCAACCGAGTTGGATTCGTCGGCTGATCTCTTTCTCGAAATTGGATCTACCTAACTGGACTGTTTGTCCTAGGTAAACATAGTGATTGACAACTTCGAGAATCGCATTGCCAACTAGGACCGGTACAGGAATGACATGGGTATTTGACATGACTTTCGTCTTGTCCATGTTCATTCGTAGACCCACTAGTTGGGATACCCTGCTAAGATCATTGAGCATAGTGCCAAGGTCCTCCATGGATTCTGCCATAACGACGATATCGTCTGCGAATCGAAGGTGAGTGATGTATTCGCCGTTAATGTTGATGCCGAGTCCAGTCCAGTCTAAGAGCTTGAAGACATCTTCCAGTGCAGTGGTGAACAGTTTCGGAGAGATGACATCTCCCTGTCTCACGCCTTTCTGCAACTGGATCGGTTTCGTACTCTTATCCCGGATACGGACTGACATTGTGGCGTTCCTATACAAACACTTCAGCACTTCGATATAGCGATGGTCGATTTGGCACCGCTGAAGGGACTGCAGCACCGCCCAAGTTTCGACTGAATCAAAGGCTTTCTCATAGTCCACAAACGCTAAGCACAGGGGCCGATTATACTCCTCGGTCTTTTGTATAATCTGCCGAAGCGTGAGGATATGGTCTATGGTGCTATAGCCTTTTCGGAAGCCGGCTTGTTCGGGCGGCTGGAAGTCATCGAGCTTGCGCGTGAGTCGATTGGTAATGACCCTCGAAAACAACTTATAAACATGGCTCAGGAGTGAGATGGGTCTGTAGTTCTTTAAAAGAGCTTTATCACCCTTCTTGAAGAACAGCACCACCACACTCCTGGTCCACGACTCTGGAACGTCGCCCCCGTGGATAACGGAATTAAATAGCTTTTGAAGGGCTATTAATACCGGCTTGCCGCCCGCCTTCAAAAGCTCTGCCGTAATTCCGTCATCTCCCGGTGCCTTACCGTTACGTAGTTGTTTGAGAGCCATTCTGATCTCGTACAAGCTGATGTCCGGGATTTCTTCGGTATAGTGCCGAGTTAGCTTGGATCTGGGATCTTGGACCAAGCCGACAACAGGATTTCGGGATGATTTGTATAACTGTCCATAGAACCTTTCGACCTCTCCCAAGATCTCACTTTGGGATGAAATGACAGTGCCGTCATCGGTCTTCAGCTTAGTCATTTGGCTTTTCCCAATAGACAGATCTTGTGCGAACACTTTCGAGCCACGATTCCGCTCTATCGCTTCTTTAATACGGAACGTATTAAATCGGCGAATATCGCGACGCACAGACCTGGAGATCTGTCTATTTAGCTGCCTATGTTTGGACCAATCGGCTGCAGACTGCACCGTCATCCTTTTCTCCGCTCCATGAGCTCGATAGTCTGGTCAGAAAGTTTTTTAGGTCTATTAACGCGGTGAGCCTTGAAAAATTTCGACCCAACCACGTGGACAGTTTCCACGAACCTGTTGTTCATATCGTTCGGAGATTCGCACTCGTCCAGACATTGGAAGCGATTATGTAGTTCGAGTTGAAAGTTTTCGAGGTTCTGGTATTGGACAGATGTAGGTTGGAGTGTAGACTTCATCAAGCGTGACCGCTCGACTTTTGTATGGATATTCAATGTGCCTCGTACCATCCGGTGATCGCTCCCAGTTTTAATTCTGCTGATCACTGAGACATCATTGAATATCTGTCGTTTGTCTGACAAGATGAAGTCTATCTCGTTTTTTGTTGAACCATCGGGGCTAATCCAGGTCCATTTCCTTTGTGGCTGCTTCCTGAAGAAGGAATTCATCATAAAGAGGCTTTCCTTCTCCAGAAAATCAGCCAGTTTCTGGCCCCTCTGGTTTCTCTGTCCATATGCATGTTTCCCCACTCTCAACTCATCATCACTCCCTTTGCCTAGTTTCGCGTTGAAGTCTCCCATAACCACCGTGAAGTGGGTTTTGGACGCGTGTATGGCTTTCGAGATGTCCTCGTAAAATGCCTCCACCTCGTCGTCGGAGTATGTCGAGGTCGGTGCGTATACCTGTATAACCTTCAGCGAATACCTCTTGGTAATTCTGAGTATAAGGTACGCTACCCTTGTCGACCCACTCTCGATCCTCTCCACGTTGTCTATGAAAGACTTACGAACGATAAACCCTATACCACCTTGGGACGGGTGATCGCCCTCCCGGTAGAAGAGCAAGTTTCCAGACTGGAGGATTATCGTGCCCTCGCCCTCTCTTCGCACTTCTGATAATCCTACAATATCCCAGCGGGTTTTGCTCAATTCCTCTTCCAGCTCGATGACCCTCTCGTCAGTCCTGAGTGTCCGAATGTTGTGTGTTACCAGGGCCAAGGGTCGTTTTTGTTGGTAGCCGGATCGCTGCCGGAGATTCCTCGCACCCCCCGCTCCACCACTACTGGGCCCGCCACCAAAATGAGCCCGTAGGGTACCGGAGCCGCCGTGACTGGGGGCCATTTTTTTGTTGTACGCCATTTTTAAAAAGGGGATATTGCCGTAATCGCCACGCTTGGCAGGCGGGTTGGCGATCGCAGTATGGATGTTTTACGTTTCCCAGGAGAGAGCTGCTGCCCACTCTCCTGGTGAACCCTCAGTCGATTTTTACGACTCCCACGGGCAAGTAAGGGGTGGCGACACATGTATTCTCAAACCGTCGCCACGCGGCCAACTTACTTAAATATTTGTAATAAAATATACTAAATACATATTTCAAAAATATAAGAGATAATATATAGAATGTAAGTAGTCAGTGACTAGCAATGTAAGTTTTACAGTCCCAGATAGTGTCTTCACCATTTTCTTTTTTAAATTTCTAGTGATTTTATAGTTTTTTTTTATGACCAAAATGACACTATGAACATCCAATGCGACCTTTTTCACCTTGACCTTTTCCAGACCTTTTTTTTTTGGGTGGGCCATGTTATTCAAGCCTGCGCCGCCCAAGTCGCCGTCGGCGAACCGTGTCCTTGTCCTTTCAGAGGCCTTTCGCACACGCTCCATTACCTCCTTCCATGAGATCACTACCTCACAGAAGTCGGCGACCGCATCCCAGTTCCTGACGCTGTCAATCGTCTCCCTAGCGATGGTCGGCAGCGTGAGACCGGCACCGATGATTGCGACAAGCTCACAGCACTGCTCTGCTCACGCGGCACACATCTCGAGCGTGTACTGCTCTGTGTCCTCGTCGTAATCGCAGTGGTAGCAGGACGGTGTGCTCTCCCTCGTCACAAATGTGTGCAGGTACTTCGCGAAGCAACCCGATCCAGAGCTACCAGATCAATGTATTGCCGAAGCTTTAAGAATCATATATGTACCCAAAATCTACATCAAATCTTCTTCAAAGTCTTGATCAGACTCGTTATTTATTAAATTCATAACACAGCTATACATTGCCGCTGCTGTTACCTCAATGTATTCGGAAATTGCTAGTAAGTTGTAGTATCGCGTGTTGACAATGTGAACGATGCACACGGCGTCGGGCGTCGACACTTGGAGTCGCATCGCGTTTTAGTAACTGGCGGCCTAAAAATATGAAATAGAATGATTGCAAAGATAGGACAGTGGTTAAGATATCTACCTACCATGCTTATTGTTGCAGGTTCCATTACGATTAATAGATTAAGCTATTCAAAAATCGTTGTTTTTGAGTCTTGAGTGTAATTTGTGTTCATTTAAGCTTGTAACTTGCCTCGCAATACGAGGTATAGTACCTTAGTGCAGAACGTTATCTTTAAAAATTAAACATCACTACTGGTTAAAAAAATACAAACACTTTGTAAAAATATACATATATTAAAACATAAAAGCATTTTCACTTAATACTAAATCAAAACTTCATTCTTGTACATGCAAACAAACAAACAAACAAACTTCGTACGAACTGAGATCAGATAATCTTCGTTTCATCTCATTCAGTCTGAATCGGACAGCGGGATGCTCTCCTGAAACATTTATATATATAATTATTCTATGCGTGTCTGTTTGACTAAACTCTTAAACAGCTGGATCGATTTTGATGAAATTTCTATTTGCGCAGGTAGAATGAAGAAGAACGGTAAAAGATTCTCTGTGTCATCAGGTTTTCGCTACAAAAGATAGAAAACAAATTGTTGCCATTCTACTCCTCTCTCTTACCATAGAAGCAGAATAACCACTGGGCTGTCAATGTAGGTTAAGGAACTTGGTATCAATGGCCGGCAAAATAGCGAAGAGAATGAATATGGTGGGCCGTGCGCCGCCCTTTCCGTCTCCGCGGATGGAAAGGACGATGTGTGTGCTGCTCATAGCCCACCCAAAAAAAGGGGCAGCATAGCCGGTTCAGGTATCATCGGGAGAATAGGCTAAAGCATTCTCCTGGGCAACATATAACATCAGAAGGAAGTCCGAGCATGGCGGTTGCGGTATTAATCTATGTTGAGAAGACTTAAGAAGAAGGAGAGAGAAGAGAGAAGGCTCGAGCCCAGATGTATATGAGCTGAAATGATGATGAACGATGATTCGAAGACTTATGTCTGACAGTGGACATCAATAAGCATCTTTGTTACCCTCACGAGTAACAAATGAGTGTTGAAATTATGAAAAACGCAATAAAATCTGTAATCATCATCATCATTACAGCCCACATACGTCCCACTGTTGGGCTCGGGCCTCCTCCACAATGGGAGAGGATTTGACCTACTATACCATGCTGGTCAGGCATGTTGGTATTGGGTTTCATTTCGAGTTTTCCTTCTCTTGCACAGTTGTTATTTGCATATTATATCCCATAGTCGTCTTTTACGACATCGACGGGCAAGATAGGGAATGGTGAATTGTATTTTTACTCCGTCACCACACGGAAAGACCGTATCCGAAAATCTGTAAAGATAGTTTTATTTCAAATGTTTAATACTCGCGTAAAAATGAGATTTCATTAATAAAATCTAATATGTCAATTGAAGATGGATACATACCTCGAACTCGCCAATAAATATATCAGAATCATCAGATGACGGGACCACGTCATTATCAACAGCTGTGATTTGAGGTCCTGTTGAATATAATTTAGTTTGAGCTAATGATTTACTATATAGGTGTCGTAAAAGCAGACTAAGAGCTCTACATTAACCAGAACCAATTGGTTGGTGTTAATTAATTATTATGATAATATCATTGCCGTGTGGTGACGGAGTAAGAATACAATTCATTACCTTTATCCCGCCCGTGGTCGTCTTAAAAGGCGATTTAAGGGATATAAAATGATTAGCAAGAGAAGAAATACTCTACGGATTTTATCGCATTTGTATTTAATTTTTGATTGCCCGAGAGATTTAATCTCTGTAATGATGATGACTTGTTGGACTTGAGACATCTTAGTCCACCCGTGACCATGAACGATGCAGTGTTCGAATCATGGCGCCATCAAAAATCAAATACAAACGCCATAAAATCCGTAATGTAGTATTATTTACAATGTGTAATACTCGCGTAAACATCAGGAATCATTAGGAATACTCTAAATAAAACCCTATATCAACACGTTTGACCAGTACATCATCGACTTATTCCTTAGTCATCTTTTAAGACACCCATTTAAGATAGGTGGGTGGTGAATTTTATTCTTACTCCATCACCTTAAAGACTAGCAAAACACAATTAAACCCTCAGGCGCCAAACATCGCGGCGCTCCCGAGTGCCCCGCGCGCTTGGGTATATTGAAAAAAGTTCAGTGAATTTTATGATTTTACGTAAACTATTATTGTTGCTATATGACAAGGAAATATGAAATAAAATATATATTAATAGCTTTTGATTGGTTGATTTAAATAAAAGTGATTGCAAATTGTAAAGTATTTTTTTGGGTCAACGTGTGGCCCAAAAGCGCTTTGAGCACATTTTTTATGGGTCTAATGGTGTCCAAAAAGCGCTCGAGGGGTTAGCTGTCAATTCTTAGCTATACAGCTACATAAACAAAGAATTCATCTTCGAATCTCTCTTAATTTCATAGTAGGATCTCAGCACCAGGTAGATTATTAGCCCTTCTGTGAATATAAGTACTAACCTAACGGTATACACTCCATGGGCTCGAACAGATCAGAGCAAATGAAATCAAGTGGCGGCGAAGGTGCAGGCGGTGGTAATGTGCAAGTGGATGATATCCTTCCACCTACGAGACATGATGAAGAAAAATTAAAAATAATAAATATCTGTTATAATAGTCTAAACAGTAGGCGGTAATAGGCGGACTGCGATCCGAGGTTAAGTTTCGGACAAATATTCTAGAAGATTTCCGTTTTCCACCACATTCCGTGCGGTGACGGAGTAAGAATACAATTCACCACCCCCTATCGTACCCGTGGGTGATCGTATGAGACAACTAAGGGATATAAAACGCATAGATATATGCGTGAGAAGGAAAACTCGAAATAAAACCCTAAGCCAACACGTCTGACCAGCGTGGTATAGCAGGTCAATTACCCTTCCATTATGGTGGAGGCCCAAGCCCAACAGTGGGACGTATATGGGCTGAGTTGATGGTGAGATGATGATTCTAGAAGATTATCACCATCTTAGCTCTACGCGTCCCACTGCCGGGATTGTGCCTCCTCCATAATAGGAGGGAATTTGATCTACTACACCATGGTGGTCTTTGGTATTGATTTTTATTTCGAGTTTTTCTTCTCTTGCGTAGGTATTATGCATATATCCATTTTACGCTAACCACAGGATGGGGGGTGATTACTTATATAATGAACTAGCTTTTGCCCGTGACTTCGTCCGCGTAGACTACAGAATAAATCACCCTATGCACCATATCTTCTGTTTTTTTAACGAAATTAAATGATACGTGGCTTAGATTTTAAGATGGACCCCCAAACTACCAAAATTGTGAAAATTGTATCGAAATCCATTCAGTGGTTTTTGTGTTATGCCATAACATACAGATTGAAAGACACCAAAATTCTAAAACCATTGTAAAGGGGTAAGGCTATTTTTTGAGCTTATACCAAACTTATAGTACCTCTTTATAAACTACATTAGCGGTTCTGCCCTCAGGTGCTAAGATGACCAGACTGCTAGGAGAGCTCACTCTCGAGCAAGCCACGTAAAACTGACCGTGCGAGAAGCAGTCTACCCTAAGATCAATTCCTGCTGTTTTTAGTGACTGACCCTGAGACTTATTAATCGTCATTGTGAAACAGACCTTAAGAGGGAACTGCAGCCTTTTAAACTCGAATGGGTACTCCGATGGTATAAGTGGTATCTGTGGTATATACACCGATTCACCTCGAGCACAGCCAGTAATTACAATGGCCTCTACTAAGTTTTTATGTAAGGCTATCACACGCAACCTGGTCCCATTGCACAACTTAGGCGGATTGAGGTTTCGGAGTAGCATTACTGGAGCACCCACTTTGAGGATAAGTGTGTGAACCGGTTGACCAGGTGGGTTGAGTGCATTTGAGAACTCCACAGGATAGTGTATAGCATCATCCGTATGCACTACAGTGTCCACAGACTTGTACTTGTATTCTACACCTTCGAATGACTTTAACAAAGTGTCATTAATAACTGAAGCCTGATCGTTCTTAGGTGTCAAAATCGCACGTTCACACAGCCACTCCATGGATTTGTTGTGTAGGTTGTGAACATCTGGATATATTCGGGCTATTAGGTCATCAACGGTCGGTACAAGTGAGGCAAGATCTGATGGAATTGTAATCTTGCCATCAGTTTCTGGATATTCTCCATTTCCTATTTTAAGAAGAAGATCGGAGAATTGTCCAGCGCAAACATCACTCTTCAGGTGCACCCGCATATTTTTTTTAAGGTGAAGCTTTTTGATTAGGGGCCAAAGACTTGATGCCTTAATGCAAGCCTTAACTTCGTCAGCTCGAGTTCCCCTCGGCACTACCGGCAGAGTCTGACGGAAGTCTCCAGCTAACAACACGGTGACTCCACCCATCATGTCATCGTTCCCTCTAATATCTTTTAGTGTTCTGTTTAGCGCTTCAAAACCCCCCTTATGCGCCATTGTGCTCCAAACTATGAGTTTACAATCACGCAGCACTTGGGCCGCATTACTCTGTTTTGAGATATTGCACAGTGGAGTTTCCACATGGATAAGGTTTAGTGGCAGCTTGAAAGCAGCGTGAGCTGTCTTGCCTCCCTCCAACAGTGTTGCTGCGATTCCTGACGATGCGACAGCTAAGGCAATGCTACGATTACTCCTAACTTTTGCCAATAGCAAATTGATAAGGAATGTTTTACCAGTGCCACCAGGAGCATCCAGGAAAAAAATTTGCCCTATTCCTTTTTCAATATTGCCAAGGATCTTCTGGTAAACGTAAAGCTGTTCATCCGTCAGTAACTCCTCATTGCATGACACCACCTCTCCTAGGGCGCATAGATCATAATTGGTCTCCCTCAGATATTCTCTATTGTCCAAAGTTGCTGCAGATCTTTTTGGCTGAGGTAATCCGTACTATGCCAAGTTTTGTCCTGCTTGAGCTAATACTGCATCCTCAATCAAAATCAAACATCTGTTGTACACCTCGTCAGTGAGGTGTACAACAGATACACAATCTTGCAACTCTCTTTCCAGTTGCCGTTTAATGTCTTCTGAGAGACTCTCTTTGTATTTCTCCCAAAGGCTTAAAGGATCAGAGAGTTGACAGAAAACTAACATTATTGTAAATAGCTCTCGCAATTTGAGAGGAGAATCGCATAATGCAGCTTCCTCTAAAGTGGTGTCCCAATGCTTGTCGTCTTCCAGCAGACCAAGTGCCTTACACGCAGATTGAAATGTTGGATGGAGGATACCATTCACAGTCTTGTAAGTCCTCAAAGGATGTCGGTCCTCTAACCTCATGGAGCAAAAGGCGTACATGGTAGCACTCGGTGTTGTTTGGATGAATCGTATAGACCCTGCCCAGAGCGTGCACTTTTTTCACTCCGGGCCAGCCCTCAACATCTTTCCCTTTTTTCCTCCTTGAAAATTTTTTGCTGTTCCAGACATAGTAAGAAGGGACTTCGGAGTACTGCAGAGTTTTAGCGAAATTGTCTGTTTTGTAGATTTCAAAAAAGCCTAGGAGCGTTGTTTGTGGTGGATTATTTATCTTTTCTGACAAATTATTTGAGGTGAAGTATATTCGCTGACCGTTTTCAAGATGAACAGCGAGGTGTACGACAGGGGGGAACCTTTCATGAATGGGGAAGCTTAAGATCCTCCAAACTGCTTCGGAACTGCTTATGTACCGGCCGCTTTCGTAGATTTTTACCTCATCTTTCTCATTCTCTAGAGTAAAGGCCGCTTGATCACTGCCCTTGTTCACGTACTTACAAATATATTTGATAGATTTAACAGAATTGCAGTACTCCACATTAATATGAGCATTGAAAGTACGTGACAGGACAGGATTGTAAGGCACCACCCAGCTGTTGTCCAACTCTATTTCATTAATTTTTATTGTGTTACCACCGTCAGCTGGAGACCTCCTCCTATATTGCGGATATCCATCGTCTCCTGTCTGGGTGTCCTTGAGAAACGGTCGAGGGTACCTCTTACTGCAACTGCCATCTTTCATGCAGGGTGAGTTGTAATTTAAACTTCCGCAAGGACCATGTATCATACTGGCCTTCACAATATCGTAGAGGAGAGGGTCTTGCTCAGGGTCAGGTATTTCTGCACTAATAACATTGTCGATCTTATCTGGGGTGATACGCTGCTCTAGCCATAGCAAGATGTGAATGTGAGGAAGACCCCGTTTTTGCCATTCTACCGAGTATATAAAGCAACGCATCCCCCCAAATAGATTGCCTTTGGTAAGAAGAGCCATCATCTTTTTCACCTTTAGGTGGAATACCCTAGCTATAATATCGTGGCGATCGTGTGACTTTTGGGCAGGTAAAAGTATATCTGTGATGTCTTTCCATCGGGGGTTACACGTAAATGTGATAAAAAGATCAGGACGACCGTACTGACGCACGTATGTCATAGCGTCTTGTGTACGCTCGTGCATATAGCGTGGTCCCCCGGTAAAAGATGACGGGAGCACCACCTTCTGATCTAGCTGCTGAACATCAACATCCTGCCTTCCTATGGCATCCCGCAAATGTATATAACTGTCAGCCCTCAGCTGCGCCTGGTTGTTCCTGATATAGGTCAACCTTTCCGTCTCTATTTTGGCGTACATGTCCACTAAAAACTGACTAAAAAGGGAACGGAAATACACCAAGTGATTATCTTCTCCTTGTCGAATCATTATACGAAAAGAATAGAACCTTGCAGCTGAAATTGTATTTTTAAGTATTAATTTGGTCTCAGGATCACGCTGAGGTAAAGAAATGGAGTACCCATCCTCGCCACGGCAAAACAAAAGCGGATACTGCAGGGCGTCATACGAACGGTGAATCTCGCTAATGCGCTGCAATGAATTATCGTGGCTCTCGTTTCTCAAATTGCTGACCAACTATTACTAATGCCACCTCATTTGACGTAGGAGCATTAAAACGACCCCTGTGACTCTCCGGCGGTTTCTTCTCAGCATTAATGACTACTTTAAATGGTTTAGACGTTTCAGGCACCTTGTCCAGGGCGATCTTCAAGTCTCTTACATAAGTATTAAACGTATGTAGCATTCTCTGCATGCATAGCATGCTCTGTCTTCGTTGCTTGACTAAGCCGGGTTTTACTTCGGGAAAGATACTGCACCTCAATTGTACTTCCCTGTCATCTTCGCCAACAAAATATATTTGTAAAAATTGTGGTTCCTTTTGAGGAGCTGGCAGCAAGCTTCCCACCAAATAGTATACCTGGCCCTGAACTTCAAAAGTTGGCATAAAACCGTCTTTTATTATCTGTTTCGCTCCGAAAGAAGTCATTTGAAAACAACTATTATATTTACGAATACGGTTCATGAAATGGTCGTGTTCTGGATGTATATCCATTATCAAACTGTAGAGAGGCTCAGGTAGCTGTTCATAAGGCGGGAGCTGCACCTTACCAACACTGCAGCACATGCCGGGTGGCTCCTCCTTCCACTTGAGAGCATTACACCAATGGCACTTGTTGTTCATGGCACCCAAGGATACAGTACTGTCCGTCTCATACTCTATATCAAGATCATAGGCCATGCCGGAGTGAGCCTTGGTTTTCCAGGAGCGTCCTTTCCTTTGTACTCGTCTTCCAGGATTATTTTGCTCATAAAGAGACTGTGCCGCCCTGTGTACCTCAGGGTGAGTTTTCTGGTATCTGGCCACGGCAGCACGGTGAACTGCTGGGTTTGTTTGCGCATATTTTTTTGAAGCGTTTTGAATTTGTTTTTTCCGAGTAGCGTCGGTGCATCTGGCACGACGTTTCTTGGAGCATTTAGTAGGAAAGATAAGAGATTGATACTGAGATACGTCATGATCTGGTTCTAATATGGGCGGTGAATTAGTAGGCACTTCATTTCTTCTCGTAGTAATCTTCTTTGCAACGACGGGGAGAAGTGAAGAAGGGGAGGCGGTCTCGGCCATTGTCGCAGTCACTTCAATACAGACGTAAACATCGAAATGGCCACGTGACAGATCATGTGTAAAGCGTAGTCGTCCCACAGGGTTACCTGTAGTACCAAAACTCATATACAGTTCACCGTTTCGGTAAACTTCAAAGACCCATGGAAAGAGTTGCCCTGCCGCTTCCAGCTCACATAAACTACCATAAGTAAAATGGCGTGACATGTCAATGCGGTATTCAGCGGCACTGAAGTAATTGTCCCCGTTACTGTCATGTGACATAATGGCAAACGATTCCCAGTTGTCCACCACATAGTCTACGATTTGCTCGCGCACCTCCCTGGCCATCACCTGTGTATCATACAATATATAGGAGATGGCCCGAAACAGACAGGCTCCGTCTCCAATTATAGGAACTACGGTGTGAGGGATCATAGCCCCATCAATTTGCAATGTTTCAACAGTCATTGTGATAGATAATAAACAAAATCTACTCAAATAACGAACAAAAACTATGTACTTAAGTTATGCACTTACAAATTTAAGCTAATTAAATAGTATTATAAACAAAATGAAAGTAAAAAAAAATCAAAAAATATATTGTAAAATGATTAGAAAAGAAAAGCAATTGGAAAATTTATTTTTTAAAGATTAACAAAGAACTTTGTGAAAAATAAGAATACTTTGAAAATTAATTTGAAAAATAAAAATTAAATATATAGTATTATAAAGTTAATGAAAGAAAAAAAAAATAGAAAAATATTCGAAAATGATTAAGAAAAAACAATTTGAAAAAGAATAGTTTTTTTTTAAATATTAGCAAAACAATTTGCAAAAGATAAGAATATTTTGAAAAGCAAAGTTATGCACTAAGGAATCAAGGCAATTAAAATAGTAGTATCATAAACTTAATAAAAGTAAAAAAAAATGGGAAACAATATTTGGAAATGATTAGAAAAGCAATTTGGAAAAGAATAGATTTTTTTAAAGATTAGCAAAACAATTTTTAAAAGATAAGAAAGAACATTTTGAAAAGCAAAGAATTGTGCTGAAAAGCACAGTTTTTAAAAGATAGTATAGTTTACTTGTATGGTATAATCTATCGCAGCGTTTGCGCTGGACGTGTTATTAAGACCAAGGTTGCAATTATAATGTGTGGGGCCGTGCTTTTTTTTTTTTATTTTTTTTTTGTGTGTCTTAGTTGTTAGCCTCAGATGGCTGTGACAACTTTACCCGGACTGGTGGGTGAGCGCTGAGGGCTCTCAACCCGCTTTGGGGCCGTGTTTTTTTTTTTTTTTTTTTTTTTGTTCTGACAAGGAGTGTTAGCCTCAGATGGCTGTTACACCCTTACGCGGACTAGTGGTGAGCGCTGAGGACTCTCAACCGAAAAAATTTAAGCAACGGGGCCCAAGGGCATCCCCTGTGGGGTACGAACCTCGGCTCGGGGCGTTGCTGAGGGCAATGTGGGATGTTCCACTTTAGATTTATTTATTTTTGCGCGGCACGGTTTCGCACCTCGACGGCGAGGACGGAACCGTGGTCTTTTCTTTGTTGCGGCTTCGCGGGCCGTGTATGCTGTATTCTGAGCTATCGTGATCTCGGCGTCGGGCTCGTCGAGAGAAAGTCTCGGTCGAGTGACCTTCGAGATGCGGGACGGGATATAGTTGGTCGCAGCGACCACTAAGGGGTTGGAGTGTGTTGTGGCAGAATCAAAATATCTACGGGCACACTGTTTCATATATTGCCTGATGGTCGGCAAGTGCAAGTCGATGTGGAGATCGGCATTGCGTATGAACCACGGTGCGCCCGTAGCCTTACGCATGAACCTATTCTGAAGTGTTTGTAGCCTATGGATCCTGTGTGGCCTAACGTGAGCGAATACTACACTGGCATACAACATGATGGGGCGTATGCAGGCAGTGTAAAGACGGATTTTGCATTTGAGCGACAGCTTACTCTTTGGGTTGAGTAAGTTGTGTAAACGACCCATAACGAACGCTGCACGCGAGCGTACAGTGGTTATGTGTCGAGCGAAGCTGAGACGATTGTCAAGGGTGACGCCTAGGTACTTGGCATTTGACGCCCAGGGGATGGGCTTGTCAAAAATGCGGACTGGAGTGAAGCTATCGGGGGGGGTGCAGGTCGGCACGTCTCCTGTGAAACATGACCGCCTGACTCTTTTCTGGGTTAATGTGTATTCTCCATTTCCGGAACCATTTGCCAAGGGCAGTAGCTGCAGTTTGAAGATTACGAGTGACGGCGTCCGGGTTAAGCCCGGATACGAATATAGCTGTGTCGTCAGCGTAGAGGGCTGACTGCACGAGCTTAGACTTGGGGATGTCGCTAATATATAGCGAGAATAGAAGGGGTGAGAGGACTGAACCTTGCGGTACGCCAGCTCTGATCGGGTGCGGGGAAGAGAGTGTCCCTTCTACTCTGTAGCGGAAGCTACGATTTGTTAGAAAGTCTCGTATGATAATTACGAGGTAGTGGGGAATTCCTAGTTGGAATAACTTGAAGATAAGGCCATTATGCCATACCTTGTCGAAGGCTTTGGCTACATCGAAGAAGAGTATCCCCGTAAAAAGGTTGCGTTGCAGTTTTACGTTGATGCTTTCCACGATACGATGGACTTGATGGACACACGAGTGTTTGGGTCTAAAGCCAAACTGCTCGTGTGGTATGAGGTGGTTTTCCTCGGCGAAGATTCTTAGTCTTTGGTGGATTACGCGCTCGTACATTTTGCTAAGACCGTTAAGGAGACTTATCGGCCTGTAACTACTGGGTTCGAACGGTTCTTGCCGGGTTTGTGGATTCCTATTACCACGGCTTCTTTCCACTGAGCGGGAAAGATTTTGTTATTGAGCGCTGCGTTGAAAATGCAGGTCAGAAGGACCAGTAGGGACGTGGGATTTTGGGGCCGTGCCGCCTCGCGCTGCTTATATACCCTCCGAGCTCCGGGGAGATTGGCGTGCGCGACTTTTTCATTATTGCTGAAGCTACTTAAGGAAACCACGAAAAAATAATAAATATCCGAATATTAGTTTTAATATACGGTGAAAAAACTTGTTCAAATACGAATAAAATGCTAAATTGTGTTTTTCGCATATATAATTATTATTATAGTCAAACATTTCGTTGAAGTCAAACACTTTCATCGACTAATACGATAATTTTGTTTAACAATAGCATCAACCTTGTGTGATAGATACGTATTCAATTAAGTATTTTTTTTAGTGTAGGCACCTGCCAAAAGTAACGAAAGCAAAACTTAGTTTTATGACTTAAAAGCAACGATTTTCCTCCTATTTCGAGGTGATTTCGAAAAATAAAAAAAAAATCATAAAAAAAAAAGTAAGTAGTAAAGTAACGGTGATAGGCAACTTCAAAGCGAAAATATAAATCCATTTTATTACCGTTCCCTTGGGAATTTCGAAAAATCCCGTCTTATTCCTTGCCTACTTTATAATGGGGAAATAATTTTATACACTTATTATACTTAACAATAGCTACGAAAGAAAAAACAAACAATATAACTTTTAAGCAAGGATTTTCATCATATTCCGAGGGATTTTCAAAAAACCCTAAAAATGGTTTTTAGTTATCGTAATAACCTACTTTTAAGCTGAATTTCAAGTCTCTAATAAATAAAGTTACGGAAATAGGGCAACTTTAAAGCGAAAATATAAGTAAATCTTTTTTTATTCCCGTTCCTGTGGGAATTTCGAAATATCCTGAAAATTGTTTTTTGTTTTGATAATCACCTACTTATATGCCAAATTTTAAGTTTCTAATACATATGGTTACGGAGATAGGGTAAATATAAAGCGACAAAATATAAATAAATCCTTTTTATTCCTGTTCCCGAGGGAATTTCGAAAAATCCTAAAAACCTTTTTTAGTGATTGCAATCACATATTTATATGCCAAATTTCAAGTCTCTAATAAATATAATAACGGAGATAGGGCAACTTTTATAGCGAAAATATAAATCCTTATTATTCCCGTTCCCGTGGGAATTTCGAAAAATCCCGTCTTATTCCTTGCCTACGTCATAAAGACAATATCTGTGCAAAATTTCAGCTTCCTAGGTCCAAGGGTTTGGGCTGGGCGTTGATGAGTCAGTCAGGACTTTGAATTTTATATATTAAGATATCTTTATTTTTTTAAATATCATAGTGTTTTAATAACATAGAAACTTAATCACCATCAGCCAAAATAATACTTAGGGATGTGAAGTGATTATAGTAGGAGATGGAAAACTCAAAGTGAAACCTTTTACCAATCCGTCTGACCAGCGTGGTGTACTAGGTAAATTCTCCCCAATTATGGATGAGGCTTGAACTCAACAGGAAAGCGTATACGACCTGAAATGATCACTAAAATGTATGTGTTTTTTGTTTAAAAAAAAAATAATACTTATTGTCCCGATAAATTTTGTTTAAGAAAAAAAACTTATACGGTACAAAAACCATAAACACTGTACAAATATTAGCTATTGTATTTTAAAACCCATCATTTTGTTACCCCTTATAACTATATAATTATATCACATACGACATATGAGTTTTTAAGATATTTGTTATGCAGTTGGCCTAAGAGGCAGTTCGATAAAAACATCTCTACAATATATTGCGACTGCTTCGGGTCTGAATGTCACTTTTTATAACAGCAGAAAAAGAAAGACGGTAATAGACTGAATTTGATAGAAAGGAAGGCATTTTTAAGCTCCGGCCAGAGATCTTGATCACAATCAAAATAAATGTATTTTTTAAATGTGTAATACCTATTTAATAATATGAAAGCTTCTTTTAAAAACATCAATCAAGTGTATTTTATTTTAAATAAAACTAGCCTTTTTCTGGGGTGGGCTACGGTCAGCGCAACCGCCGTCCGGCTCCGTCCGGGGCGACAGAGGGGCGGCGCGCGGCTCCGTAACCCACCCCTGACACGTCGCCTTCGTCGTTGGGCCGACCACCGGTACAGGGTAACTTGTCATCAGTGATCGGCCAGACGGAATACCCCTGAGGAGTACCCTCTCCTCGACTAACGCCTCCCCCCAGCCATCCCCGAGGGGGACGTCGGTCTTCGTCGCGCGGTCAGCCTCTCGGCGGGTTATGGAATATTATACTACTATATTTTTAATAACAGCTATGAATCAGAATTGATTAAGCCATTTTAGAGATTATCCTAAACAAACAAGAGAGAGGTACGACATTCTGTGTCAGATTTAGTAATAATCTTATTTTCATATTAAAAACAGACCCTTCATTTTTATTTATCTGTATATAACTTTACCAGTATGAAGACTATTTTCAAAGGCATTACAAGTGTTCAGCCGTGGCTTATCTTGACGTTGAAGAGCATTCGAGTTTATTCGATGCGTATCACCTTCAGGAGTACAAGGTTCGATCTTCACTTCGCCTGTTGGGCAAATATTTTTTAATTGCTTATAATGTCAAACGAGCAAGCAGCACACCCGATGGCAAGTGATGCTGACGTCTATGCATCTTTGCAATACCAGTAGCACAGCTAGGCTGGACCTTACTGTGAAGAAAGTGCTGTTCTTAAACCTCGTTTAAAGAAGAACATGTCATAGAGCCCGGGCAACACAGTAGAAGGTAGTTCATTCCAGATCCGGCACAGGCGTGGAAGAAATGGTCGCTAAAAATGTATAATTGATGACCATAATATTTGCAGGTGAAATGGATGAACCCTGCTATGGTGTCGAATGGTATAGTGGTAAAATGGCGGCGGTGGTACCATGTTAAACAGTTTCTTAGAGCACTCTCTATGAAAGAGCAAGTAGAGTATACAGAGTGAACCAAAGTCTCTCCGCAACTCCAGCGACTCCAACTTGTGGCGTTTCTATAGCGATAATTTTAACATTTCATATTCAATAAACTCGTCAATAAACTACCACTGGATCAGAACCCGACTACCTCTAAAAAGAAACAGGCAGAAACTCAGCGAGTTTGTCTATTATTTAGTTTTCTTTATATAAAATCAGCAACATCTTGTCATTATAATGCATATCATCTATAATGGATGATGGGTGGGTAGATGGTTGAAATGCTAGACAAATTGTTGGATGGATGGCTAGATAGATAGATGGAAGGCTGGCTAAACAGATGAATGAATGATAAAAGATGGTTGGTAACATTATTTATACTTTACCATTAGAAGGCAAAGTAGAATGGTAAGCATGATGTGGTTCTTCCACAGTTAATTGAAGTCTACCACCAGGTTTAATTGTAGACATTACAGACGCAACAACAGGTACCTTGATCTGAACTGCACCATTCACTTCTAAGGTCGAAGTATCTTGTATCTGAAATAATTATAAATTTTACTATTCTTCTTCCCTTCATTTCTCAGACTATTTACATTCTACTATTCTAAATAAGTAGCCGAGCTTCTACCAACTGAATAAGTCTTTTAAAATGAGTGACCTGCTATACGAAACTCATCAGACAAGTTGATATAAGATTTTATTAAGATTTTTCTTCTCTTGCTGGAATCTAATCTGTTTGCGTTCCTTGGTTGTCTTTTATGAATACCAGTGGAAAAGCAATAGACCATATTATAAACACACTTTTTTTGGGGTGGGCTACGGTCAGCGCACCCCGTAACCCACCCGTGGCACGTCGCTTTCGTCGTTGGGCCAACCACCGGTGTAGGGTGACTTATCGTCAGTGGTCCGACAAAATACCCCTGAGGAGTACCATCTCCTCGACCGTCGGTCGTCGTCGCGCGGTCGCCCTCTCGGCGGGTGATGGACTAACTCCCCGGTCCAGTCACCTGCGGCCGCGGCTAGGGGCACTGCCCCAGTTGTCGGCGGCGGTTCGCGTCCTCGTGGAGGCGTTCCTCCCGCGCGCGCTCCACCACCTCCTTCAGCGAGACTACTGCCTCGTAGAAGGCTACGACCGTGTCCCAGTTCCTGAAGTTGGACTACCCAACGGGCAATGGCATCTCGGCGGGCGTCGACACGCTAGTCGGTAAGCTCCCTCAAAGAGACCGCTCCTACACCTGCCCATTCAATCCGGCGAGCATCTCCACCTCCAGGTAATACGGGGGAGTCTCGGCCAAATATTATAAGCACACTGAGAAACTTAGAGCTAGTTTATGAGGTCTGAATTTAGGAACCGCGTTTTCCAATTACCTATTTTTATATAAAATGTAATGCAGCATATCCTTCATATTAGAATTTATTTTTTATCCATAATGTAATCCAAAAAATTATGGCTGGGTCAATTCCCATATATTACCACTCCCAATTACGAGCTTATTATAGAGAAAATATTTAGATAGCCAAAAGAGTAAGTAGGTATTCTTTATAAGTGCTCATATTGCTCTTATTATAATAAATTACCTCTGAAGTAGAAGTAGAAGCAGAATCCGTCGGTTCATTTTTAATAAGAATTTGACTGCCAATCCTAAAATCTTCAGCTGTTGCTGGAACCAGCATCTAAACAGTAAAACTCTTCTAAAAATTTCTTCCAATTCAAACCAATATTCTATCAACGTTCACTGGTCCCTTAGTCATTTTTTACAACACTCAAAGTCAATATAGAGTGACGAATTGTATTCATACTCCATCATAAGGCAAACTATATCCGAAAATTGGAAATACGGTTTTCTAGTGAACAGTATTTCCACTTTTATTGCAACAATCTAGCTGTATTCCTGATATTTTACATGTTCATGAGTAGCAGTTACCACCAGATGGACCATCACGTGGTCTGCTTGCTTATTTGCCACGAATGGTAAAAAGATATGTATACTTACTTGCTTCCCTCCAGGCAAATTTGTGTCCACAACTTTCACTAATACTGGTGTTCCATTATGAGGCTTCAGAAGCGCAAACGGTGTTTGTCTAGTCGCTAATGCGACTCCCATATGGTATGTTTTTATAGGATCTACAATAACCCCATTGCTCATAGACCAATCAGAATATTTCTCTTTCTGTAAATCTCCAGATTCTGATTGATTTTCCGTAATCCATTGATCAGGTTTTGATGTCCAGTTAGACGATGACGGACCGTCTACAGATGGTAAATAAGGACCTACTGTGGAAGATACTTCACAATGTTCGACTTGAGGTCTAGATTAAAAAAATACATTATAATAATTTTAGTAGTAAGGCAACAAAGTTTGCCTGTGGTGACGGAATAAGAATACAGTCTTTCTTACCCGTGGGTATCCTAGAAGACGACTAAGAGATTAAATATGCAAACAACATCTACGCCAGAAAAGGAAAACTCAAAATAAAACTATACCAAAACAACTGACCAGCGTGGTGTTAAGTCTTTACCCTTCTAATGCGAAGGAGGCTCGAGCCCAATAGTGAGACGTTAAGCTGAAATGATGATGACGAAGAAAGCAATGTGTCCTTGTCCTCACGAAGATCTAGTCATAAACGATTAAGAAACGATAAGAAACTAAACTTAAAACAAGCAGTAGAATGAGCAGACACCTTCCTAGTTACTAATCGCCTTGCGACCGTCCCCTATTCTATGCAGCCCATTATCTTGTTAAAAGACTAGTCTATACCAATAAATAAAATTGGAGTGTCTATTTGTAATGTCAAAATAATAGGCTTTTTTCATGCTCACGCGGTTATTTGCACTATACATATGCCTAAAATACACTTTATAATTTTTTTTGTCTGTCTGTCTGTCTGTCCGTCCGTATGTCTGTCTGTCTGTTTGTTCCGGGTAATCTTCAAAACGGCTGGACCGATTTCAAAAATTCTTTCACCAATGGAAAGCTATAATAGCAGGGAGTAAACTAGGCTATGTTTTATCCCGGTATTCCTACGGGAACGGGAACTACGCAGGAAAGACTGAAAGCGAAGCGAGGGCAGGTTGCTAGTATGTAATAAAGAAGAATATTTTTTTTTAGTATATCTTCATCATTATTACAGTTCATATATGGCTACTACTAGGCTCGAGCCTCCTCCATACTAGGCCACATATTGATCTACTATAATATCACGCTGGTCAGATGGGTTGATGTAGAGTTCTACTTCGAGTTTCTTTCTCTTGCACAGTTGTTATATGTACATCAAATTCCTCGGACGTCTCTTACGATATCCATGGACAAGATAGGGAATGGTATTCTTATTCCGTCACCAACGGGTATTTTTTTAAGTTTTAAGCTCAAATCTCACCTTGTATCCGGTGCAGTTTCAAGGGTTGAGCAACTTATTGGTGTACTTCTACTATGAGTCACTATAGCTGGAACTCCAATATCAGGGTGAGCCTGTAATTAATTTAAATCAGATCCATTCACGACTGCCATTTATCCAGCAATCCATCAACGTCCCTTGTTGGAAATAGACTTACCCAAATAGAAGAAAAAAGACAGAAAATGTTTTATTTTATAAAACCGACATAATTTAGATGACAGAAAAAACACTATTTTGGTCTCGCACAGCTTTGATTTACGTGTATACACATAATAATACGGGCGATCAAAATATAGTACATTCAATACTATCGCGCTGATAATTCTAATGGGGTATATGTATATGCAAAAAACGAAAGACAATAATATCATTAACTAGTTTTAAAAAAATCGTAATACAAAACAACATATCTATGGTACGTTGTCTTGTCATTTTTGTTTCTTGAGTTTGGGATATGGTCAATGCACATAACACTGTCTATTTTCTGGTGACACCTCCGCCACGTTTTACGACTCTCATCAGAAAAGAAAATGAGTTCGTAATACAGAAAACTTGTGCTAGAAAGCTGTGGTGTGGCCGCAAGTGACTGGCGAATCTCTTAGTCAACAACTCTTTTAGCTGGCTATTTTAGTCCAGATAATTTAAAAAAAATTTTAACCGACTTGAAATAATTAAAAAAAAATGTTCTGGACCACACAGGAAGCACCAGATTTGAAATAAATAAAGAATGATCAAAATCGGTTCACGTGGTCATATGTTCTGAGGTTACAAACATAAAAAATAAAATAGACGAATTAAGAACCTCCTGCTTTTTTAAAGTCGGTTTTAAAAAGAACACAAGTACTCTACTGTATGCAAACTGCACATATAGTAAATGTTATTAATTGTGCCTATCAAATTAAAAGAAGATATGACTAACCTTATTTTTATGGCAGACCAAATTGGATTGCTGGTTGAATCCCTTAAAGCAAATATTGCACCGATATGGACGCTCATTGGTGTGAGTAAATAAGTGGTTGCGTAGATTTCCTGAACAAATACGTTTAAGTCATCACTTCAATGTCCTTATCCGTATTAAGAAATGGGTAGTACCGTCACTCTTATTCCTCTTGAATATTTCATTGCGGAGTAAGAATACAACAAGGCTTGATAAAATTCAAACAGGGCTAGGGCCTCATTATTAATTGTATTTTGTGGGAATCTTGGTGGAACACGAAAACATTTAAAACGCGATTTTATATTATACTCACTATACGTTAGCATTTCTTATAAATCACGTACATTATAAAATGCAATGATTTTTTTTTTCAAATCTACACCCAGCACTAACTATATAAACCATGTATTGCTTTACAAATATACAATTAATGGACACAAATTACATCTAAAGTCAGAGCAATAATTCGTAGATCGCACAAAGCTCTATCCTGCGTGAGAATCGATACTGGCATGGTAACTCGGTATCTTAATCACTACGCCATCAGTGCGTTCAAGTCAAATTTATTTAATATAAGATGTTAAAACAAGATATTATAGATCTCAGCAAATGGTTGTTTTGGGACTGGGTGTAAGTTGTCTAAATTGCTCGCTACAAAAAATATTTCTCAGTCTGTCTTTAAATAAAAAAAGAAATGGATGGTAAAGTAAATTTTAATAAGTTAACCTTTTTGATGGAATCCTTTGGGACATATATGACATTTGTATGGCTTCTCGAAGTTATGGGTCTTGCGGTGTGATATCAGCGTTGAAACACGATTAAAAGTTTTGTTACACATCTATGGGAACGAAATTTATTATAAGATTTATATTTTATGAAATCTTGACGCAAGAGCGACTGAGTATTATGTTTGAATTGTCTGGGTGTGTGTCAGTGTATGTGGTATCATAGCTCTCGAAGGGATGTACAGATTTTGATTCCATTTTTAGGCTTGAAATATTGATTAGTCCGGAGTGTCCTTCGATATGTTTGATAAAAATCGGAGCTGAAAAATGGCAGACGCCACAAAATGGCGGTTTACATATTTTTTCACAACTGCCTCAATAGGGGTAGAATAAAAGGGCTTGATTAGTAAAATACACTGACAAATTTTATATCTAAAAACACCTCCACCACAAAATGGCGAAATTACATTTTTTGACGATTTTCAATATAGGTAGCCTATAGGTATAAGGGATGACACGCAGATGAAATTTATGAAAGAGAAGGAAAACTATAGACAAAATAGCGTACAGTAGGTCAATTTCCTTCCTAAAGGCCAAGCGTGATTGTAGAACATATGCCCACATGATGAAATAATCAAGAAAAATAGTTACAACAGCAACTTAGAAACTTCGTACCTCACAAGCATAGGGCCTCTCAGCAGAATGAATAGCACGATGCTGGCTCAGCGTAGATAATTGTCTAAAGCTTTTCCCACATTCACCGCAATGGAAATTCCTCTCATCAGTATGTGTTGGCAGGTGACGCATCAATGTATATTGATGTTGGAATTCACGACTACCTGTAGTATTAAAAACTAAAAACATCCATTTGGTTACGGAGTAAGGATACAATTAATCACCCCCCTATTTTGCCCGTGGGTGTCGTAAGAGACAACGAAGGGATATCTGCAGATGCAAGAGAAGGAAAACCCCATACGAAACCCTATTCTATCACGTCTGATCGGCGTGGAATAGTAGGTCAATTTCCCTCCCATGATGGAGGAGGTCTGACTGAGCCCAAAAGTGCAACTTATTTTTTTTTTATTTCAAGCAGTGGCAAACGAGCAAATAGTACACCTGATAGTAAGTGTTGCTGCCGCTCATGGACCTTTACAAGGCCGCTGCCTACCGCGAAGAAAGTGAAGGGAGTATGAACGCGTGCATTGAGGCTCGGTGATACCAAAGGTGAAACCCTCCACACGCAAACACCCTCAGAAAGTTGGGCTTATATAGGCTGAAATGATGAAGAAATAATATATAGTGGTGACGGAGTAAAAATATAATTCACCACCCCCTTTCTTACCCGTGGGTATCATAAAAGACGACTAAGGGATATAATATGCATGTGATGTCTATTCAAGAGAAGGAAAACTCGAAACAAAACCCTATACCAATACGTCTGACCAGTGTGGTATAGTAGATAATTTTTTTCTCCCATACTGGAAGAGGCCCGAGCCTAACAGTAGGACGCGTATGGATTTAGATTTTAGAAAAAAACTATGAAGGACAGCATTCTCTTTTTTTTGGATGAACTTGGACACTCGTCGTTCCTTCCATCTAGGGCTATGGAAAGGCAGCGCTCGGCGTCATAACCCACTGTATTCTCTCTTAATCGCTATTGGGCCGATCACTGATATCAATTCCGTGACGTCCCTGGCCAACCTGCCTCGTCGCCCTCACGCGGCGAGCCTCTCTGCGGATGGTGGACTAGAAATTGCTACTGAAGGAAATAATTTTTGCTTTAATAATTTTTCTTGGTTTCTGCAAATATTCTTCTATAATTACTATTTTACCAAAACTATTTGCAATGTCTACGATTGAACAAGAGTACATTTTCCGTCAACTCGAAGCAATTAGGACAAGAGCGGAAATATCATGATAAAAATTATTATACACTTACATATGCCGCATTCCCAAAACTTTACGGTTCGGCCGTGTCTTTTCACATACTTTACATAGTGGAATCTAGATCTTGGATCTGCTTTATCTACCTTACAAGTATTCTCAACTTTTTTGCGGTCTCCTGCAGTAATTAGAAATTTATTAGATTTCTTCCTAGCGACCTATATAGGTATACATTTCGTCTATGATAAGAAAGTAATTGGTATCGTTCAGTGAACAGGATAGATTGGTTAACATAAGTTTCCAGTTGTCAGCCTATCGATAGCCACTGTTTAAGATAGCTTTTTCCCAAGAAGAATAATGCCATAAACCTTATTGGAATTATGGTTGATGCGTTATTGAGATTTGTTGGTTGAGAAGTAACCATTTTCAGAAAAAAATACAATATAAAAGAGATGAGACACAATGTAACATAATATAAAATGTAATCGAGTTACAATTTTGGTTCTTATTTAGTTGTTGTTTTCAGAGAAAATAATAAAATAACTTCTTTCTTCTTTTGAAATAATACTTCTCTTGTAGTGAGGTTATCTATCCTTTAGTGGTCTCCTACAATATCCGCAGTAAATAAAGAGATGACATTATGTATTCTTAATTGGTCACTACACGGAAAATAAGGTATTTTCTTAATATACTGTATTTTTATCATACCTGAGACAGAGTTCCCGGACGTGGAAGACACTTGATGTTGCGTAGCAAATATCTTTTTATTAAACGTTAATCTACTGGTAGGTTGAAATACAGAACTTGAAGTATCTGCCTCCTAAAGTGATAAGCATAAGAGTCCAACTATAATTTTTCTTCTTATTTTAAACCCACGGGTCTTCTCCAGATGAGAACATTTGGCAGACCAGTCCGAAATTAGCGGATAAGCAAAGGAAGATAATCCATCTGTATTATAGATTAGCAGGTAACAAGAGGAAGTAATTCATTTATCAACCAATCGTCTACGTCTACTGATGAACGTAGGCTGCCTCAAAGGCGATGATATAATAATTGCCACACTTGAGAGGCAGATTGACCATCACGGTTGTTATTATAAGTTGCCCAGCAGAGTTGTCCATTCTATAATACTTGTGAACCTTGAGCCGATTTCTACGATGTTCGTGGAAAATTACTAAGGTACAAGGTACCGTGTTTCAATCTCTCATCATGTAGAGTAGACCCTACCAATCCAGGCCCTATATCAATCCGCCTGCCCAGTGTGGAATATATATATATATATAATTTCTCACGAATGGAAGAAACAGTGCCCAAAAATGGAATGCGTACGGACAGAAAATAAGAAAAGGGAAGAAAAGAAGAAGGTTGAAAAGAAAATTAACCCGACCAAAGCTTAAATGACGAAATCAATAACTACATCTTTATAATTACAAACCTGTAGATTACTCTTAAGCGCAGCATCCAAGTCCTTGCCAAATGAAGTTTGACCTGTCGTGCCAAATCCTGGCTCCGAGACTAAATCTGCAATCTCCTCCTCCGTCCATGCGAAGCGAGCCTGCTGCTGTTCCGAACCATCAGGGTAAAAACTATCACGGAATATTAAACGGGAATCCAACTGAAATATTTTAATACAATATGGATTTTGAATTCGTGAATTTTTAACTGGCTCTCTAAAATGGAATATTTGTGCTATATGTATACATAGAGAATAAGCAAGAAACTGCAATTATTTTGGCAAAACCACCAGACCACTTATCTCAAAATAGAAGAGAATACACGCAAACTGAAGATGAGATGGGAAAATATCAATATTTACGTCTGCTGACTTTCAGACTTTTGGGATCTGTGTATAAATTATTTGTATTATGTGACAACAGAGGTGATTAGTTTTATTTATTTTGATGGTCCCCTGCGAAACCAGCCAACAGTTAGGTCGCTGTCTACAGCAAGGTGGTTTAAGGCTTTTAAATCTCTCGCTCCGGCTTTGGTTTTCTGTGACTGTGGGCCTTACCTCAGCAGTGTGCACTATTATAAAATGCATCATCACCCTGCTTTTATCTCTTATTACTTGAAGTCTATTCAATGTGTAGTCCGTTTTCATTGTACATTATGCAAAAAAAATGGTAATGTTTTTGGCGCCTGTTAACGCTTTTTGGGAATGTAATTTTTGACCAAATGCCATCAGATGGATTTGGCTAAAATCAATTTAGCTCTATATCCTCTTTAATGTCCGTGTGGTGACGGAGTAAGAATACAATTCACCACTCCCTATCTTGCCCGTGGATGTCGTACAAGACGACTAAGGGATATAATATGCACATAAGATCTGTGCAAGAGAAGGAAAACTCGAAATGAAATCCTATACCAACATGTCTGACCAGCTAGGTATAGTAGGTCGAATTCCCTCCCATTGTGGAGGAGGCCCGAGCCCAACAGTGGGACGTATGTGGGCTGCGATGATGATGATCCTCTTTAAGACACCTTTGAGCAATGTACGGGTTGGTATTATTCATAACCGCTACTATACAGCCCTACAGCTGTCCTGTCCCTACTAAATGAAACCTTTTTTTTAAAGACAGAGTTTACAAATATATAATTAAATGTCAAAAATAACACCCAGAGACGGCGCATTAATTTTTTGATCCTCTACACTTGATATTCTCATAAATAATGCATGAATTTTGTTTTCAAATATAATCATAATTGTTTCAATCTGTGCACATAACAAAAGATGTCATAACACTATCTTTAAAGTCCAAAATGTTATTTCAAATTACAGCTACACTTTATTGATTCTTATCGAACGTTTTTCCTACGCACCAATAATTCTGAATAGGCAAGTAAATAAAGGAAATGTAATAATCTCGCTGTAGATATTTTGGTTTTATGTTATAAAGAGTAACTCTATGGAACAATGGAAATCCACTATTTTGTTGTTATTTTAAGACCTCCAACCGAATTTTACGACACCTACGGGGCAAGGATTGGTTACCCGTTATCCTTTACCGCGTCAGGCACATTACTGTTAATAGACATAACTGTTAACTACAAGCTTATGTTAAAATTATCTTAAATACTTGTCAAAAATCTGTACAATACAACGACAGTTTTCCACATTGGGAGGGAAATTGACCTAAACCCACTGGTCAGACGTGTTGGGTTTTATATTGAGTTTTCTTTTTTGCACATTTACATGCACATCAAATACCTTAGTTGTCTTTTACGACACCTTCGAGCAAGAGATAGTTGGTGAATTGTATTCTTACTACCTACGTTAGCACACGGATATGACGTTAATACGTCAACCTGAATTTTTTTTTAAGAATTCATATATAGTAATAAAAATAATATATTTCATACAACATACATCGTTCCTGCTAGAATTCGGTAATAATGGCTCCCTATTAAAATCCAGATGTTTTTTATAAAACTTGTCATTCAAACACACCTCCTTTATGCTGCAACAAAATTAATAAGCTTGAAACAAAAATAAAATAAATCGCGATGGTCGCGTTTCATCTTTCCACTTGAGAAAAAAAACGAAGATCGAACCTTATTATCTCATCGCCGGGCTTCATGAAACCTGTCTCAGGTATTTCTTTTATTTCCTCGTCAGAGAACATCATTTATTTTTCTCAATATTCAATTATTTTTAGACAAAAAAACAACACGGCGCAAACGTCAAACAGTCTGTTATTTTTACACTGCGATTTTTGTTTCTATGGTAATCCGAGTTCTTATTTCAAATTTATTTTTTTAATATATTGTTTTACAAGTTGCTATAGACAATCGCGTTAAGCATGAGTGACAGTTGCTATATGACCTCCGCTGAACTGTGATCTTTTAAATTTTGACGTATTGCAGTTTTTTTTTATAACCTAGCTGTCAGACAAGGCTTCGCTTATTAAGTATCGTGACCTAGGACTTCATATAGGAATGTTACATTTCAATGAGCTAAAAATATAGGCCTGACAATGATCTCTGCTTTGATTTTCAGGTTGATTTAATGAGTTTTAATTTTTTTTTGTGGTTTGTCTTTTTTTTTTTTTATGGGTGGGCTATGGTAAGCACACGCGCGGTCCAGTCCGTCCGGGGCGATGAAAGGACGGCGCGCGGGCCCATAACCCACCCGTACCCACGTCACCTCGTTGTTGGGCCGACCACCGGAGCAGATGTGACTTGTCGTCAGTGGTCGGCCTGACGGAATACCCTTTCGGGTAACCTCACCTCTCGACGTCCTGGAACGTCGGTCGCCGTCGCGCGGTCAGCCTCTCTGCGTGTGACGGACATTTCCCCGGTCCGATCACCCGCGGCCTCGGCTAGGGCGGCATTAGGCGCAGATACTCGCGTCTGTGCCGCCCGAGTCGCCGGCGGCGGAACGTGTCGCCGAATAGGAGCTCTACTCGCACACGATCCGCCGCCTCCTTCCGTGAGATAACGGCCTCACAGAAGGCGGCAACCGCGTCCCAGTTCCTGACGCTAACGAGCATCTCCCTGGCGATTTGGTTTGTCTGAGCGAATTTTCAAAGTCCTTCCATAGACCCACATAATCATCATCATCATAACTGATATACGTCCTGCCGTTGGGCTGAAGCCTCCTTTATAATAGGAGGGCAATTTACCTACTATACCCACGCTGGTCAGATGGGTCGGTACAGGGTTTTATATCCAGTTTTCCTTCTCATAGATATTGTATGCATATTATAATCCTTTAGTCGTCTTAAACGATACCCAGCGGCAAGAACGGGGGTGCTGTATTGTATTCTTACTCCATCACCACACGGATGAACCGACGTGGCTGAGACTTTAGACTTGGTCGTCTAGTTAGACCATAGGCTGTTAAGAAAAAAGGTACTATAATTATAAAGGTCCTTTGAAGTAAAATTGTAAAAACCCTTTTTAGGGTTCCGCACCCAAAGAATAAAAAACGGGACCCTATTACTAAGACTTCGCTGTCTGTCCATCCGTCTGCCTGTCACCAGGCTGTATCTCAAGAACTGCGATAGCTAGACACTTGAAATTTTCATAAATTATGTATTTATGTTGCCGCTATAACAACAAATACTAAAAACAAAATAAAATAAATATTTAAGGCGGGCTGCCATACAACAAACGTAATTTTTTGCCCTTTTTATAGATAATAGTACGGAACCCTTCGTGCGTGACTCCGACTCACACTTGGCCGATTTTTATGAGTTTAAAATTCGGTTTAAATGAACATCGACTTTACTTGTAAACATGTTTTATAGACAGAGATAAAATTTGCTGCAAACTGTATTAAGTAAATACTTAGTTTATATATAATACTAGTTGACCCAACAGACGTTGTTCTATTCAAATCTGTAAAAAAATAGAAAATTAAATTCTCCTTGAAATCGATCGCAGCGCCACCTACCGGTTCCAATTATTAATCTAAACCGAATGGTTTGGATGTGCCGAATGGCTATTCCGATAGATATGAGAATTTATATACATCGGAATGGCCATAAAAATCATCAAAATTGGTCCAGCCGTTTAGAAAGAGTTCAATTACAAACACACGAACAGAAGATTTACATATATATATATATATATATATATATATATATAAAGATAGAAAAGTTTATATAGCCGAAAAAGTTTTCTTAAATTTTCTAATTTTCGGTGCAACTTTCTTGATTTTTTATTTCGTAAAGGCCTTTTTCGGTAAAGTCGTTCTCAAGTTATGTTATTGTCTTGTCCGAACAGCGCCACCTACCGGGTCCAATTGTGAATTTAAACCATCCTCGAACCCCCTTGAACACACACAAAAAATTTCGTCAACATCGGTCCAGTCGTTTAGGAGTAGTTCAGGGACATACACACGTACGCTAGAAATTTATATATAAGATAGAAAATCCTTTCTAACCAAATATAGCTTTTATTTAATTATTTTAGTTAGAATTTTCTCAACCTTATACTCTTTATAATAATAAGTAAGTACGACTGAATAAAATTATTCAGCGTATTCTTCGAAGTGGTTTGTTACAACGTCTAAGTGGTCTGCTCATTTCGTTCCTGAGCCCACTCGAATGCTTCAAGCATTCTCCACAACCTACTCAATGTTCTCCAAAGAAAAAATAAAGAATTACGTGGATACAGAGATCAAGAGGATATATTGACTGTGTTACTTTTGGTGCCAATTTATTATGATGAGATCCTTCTTATTATTTTTTTTAAGTAATTATATTAATTATATAAACTGGAGCAACCATTACTCTCCCCAGAGAGAGAGAGAGAGAGAGAGAGAGAGAGAGATCCGTTCCACCAAGCTACCACAAGAAAAGGCCTTCTTAGTGAGCATGACCAAACTATAAGCTACAAACTACAGTTAGAATGCTAAAACAAGAACAGACCTTACTACGTTAGGCATAAAAAGGATTAATCTTTGAGGATAAACGCGCTAATCTAATAAAACTCGGGAGAATATAATTTTCAACGAAGGGACTGCAATCTAATACACTCTAATCTAATAGACTACACATTATGGCGTCGTGGTTAAGATACCGATCTACCGTGCCAGTGTCGCGGGATTTCGAATAGGGATATAACTTGGAGGGGCAAAAATCGATTAACAAATAATCGATTTTCTTTCTTTAAAATAAATCGATTTGCAACACAATCGATTGATTATTTTTAATTAATCGATTATTTTTATAATCGATTTTTTTTACTATTCGTAGTTCTTTTTTAAACTTTTCTCCCGACAGGATTGTGATGACCTTTTTTTTAAGAAATCTGAGTGTGATATTTATTTTCTAATATAGTATGAAACACTGACATTAGATCGAGCATTTTTCCTGACAGACTTGTGATGACCTTTTTTTTTTAGAATATTCTACAGTGATATTATTAGGACCCTAAATAAGTTCTCGTTGTTTTTTTTAAGAAATTAAAATTTTATTTAAAATGTAAAGAACAAAAACGTTTTATTGAAAGTATAGCCCATCACTAGAGACCACTTCCTGCCATCTTTCTGGCAGTAAATGAATTCCGCGTTGGAAAAACAACATATCTTTTGAGGCTGTCCAAGAATCGACCCAATTTTTTAGTTTCTTCGTAAGAATGGAAACGCTGGTCAGCTGAGTCATGTGCCATTGAACGGAATAGGTGAAAATCAGAAGGAGCTATGTCAGGTGAATACGGCGGGTAGGGTAGAACTTCCCATTGAAGCGTTTCCAGGTTGGTTTTCACAGGTTTTGCAACATGAGGTTGGGCGTTGTTATGTAACAAAATCACTCTGTCGTGTACCTTCTAGTATAACGGTCGTTTTTCTTTTAAGGCTCGACTCAAAGACATCATATAATGTCGATAGCGATCCCTCGTAATAGTCTCATGCGGTTTGAGCAGCTCATAATATTTTACACCCTGCTGATTTCACCAAATCCAGAGAAGAAGTTTCGAACCATGGATATTTGGTTTTGCCGACGATTTTGATGCATGGCCAGGCTTACCTTATGATTTTCTAGTCTCTGGATTATCATATTGTATCCATGTTTCATCGCCAGTCACGATACGGTGCAAAAAACCTTTTCTTTTTTGCCGTTGAATCAGTAGTTTACACGTTACAAAACGCCGTTCGATGTCTCTTGGCTTCAATTCATATGGCACCCAATGTTCTTGCTTCTGAATCATTTCTATCATTTTTAAACGTTTTGAAACAGTTGACTCATCAACTTGTAATGTTTACCCAAGTTCTGCTAGCGTCGGCGATCGGTCTTCATTGAGTAATGCCTCCAATTCTCGGTCCACAAATATTTTTGGTGCGCCTGAACGTTCTTTATCCTACAGTTCGAAATCATTATTTTTTAAACGTCGAAACCAGTTTCTGCATGTTGTATCCGACAGAGCATTGTCACCATAAGTCTTCACAAGAATTCTATGTGCTTATGCTGCAGATTTCTTTTGAATAAAGTAGTGTAATAAAATTCCCCGCAAATACACTTTAGTTGGCACAAAAGTAGACATTTTCAAAACTAAAAAAAAAATACTTTGCTTACATTAAAAGGAACTAAACTCATTTGCAAAAAAAACGGGCGGTTTTGATTTTCATTCATATTTAAAAAGATACAATACCAAAAAGGTTTCAATTGTTTGTACACGTTACTGGCCGGTTTTAAAAATGCTGTGGTATTTAAAAAAGTACGTTCTAAATTCAATTTTTCATTTGATGTTCATTTTTACAGAAAACCCCTTTTTATCCTACATTTTTGGCGCGAAGTTCCAGAAGTTAACATCGACTTTCATAACTTTTATTCAATTTTTATCGATTAATTTCATATCCTTGACTGTCAAAGCTTTATTTAATGCTGTGGCTGTATCAAAAATGGTAGATAAAGTGGTAAAAGCTACCAAAATTATCGCGCTGCTTGAAGAGGGTTGCAGCCAATGTTTCGTGGCTAGGAGGCTAAATGTTAGTCGCTCGACAGTCCAAAGGACCTGGCAGCGATATCAGGAGACTGGTTCCGTCGAGAGAAGGCCTGGTTCTGGAAGAAAACCATGTACCCAACCACGGGATGATCGTTTTCTTGTGAGTCGCGCATTGAGAAATCGCAAATCTTCGTATGTGGATCTTAAGAACAACCTCCAAGAAGTAAGAAATGTGCATATTAGTCTATGGACGGTCAGGAAGAGTCTTCTCGCTGCCAATATACGCAGTCACCGCCCGGCCCGCGGCCCCAAATTACTCCGTGAGCACAGAGTTCACAGGCTTAGGTTCGCTAGAAATTGTGAATCATGGACTCAAGACGATTGGAATAGGGTTTTGTTCTCTGATGAAGCCAGGATATCTCTGTTCGGTGAAGATCGACGTCGGCGAGTGCTAAGAAGACAAGGAGAACGCTTTGCAGAGGCATGTTTCGAAGAAATCACACCTTATGGTGGGGGCTCTGTTATGTTTTGGGCAGGAATAAATTCAATGGATCGTACAGAGTTAGTCTTCATTGAAAACGGCTCACTGACTGGGCATCGATACATAACGGAAGTTCTAATTTCTCATGCACAACCCGCATTGGCCGCTCTAGGTGAAGACTCGATTTTTATGGACGACAATGCTCGCGCCCACCGATCCCGCGATGTTAATGCGTATGTGCAAGAGGTCGGCATTCGTCGTTTGGATTGGCCAGCTCGAAGTCCCGACCTCAATCCCATAGAGCATGTCTGGGACGTTCTGAAACGGCGTGTGAGATCAGTACACCCGGCTCCGCAGACCATCAGAGAGCTGAAGAATGTGATTACTGCGGAGTGGGAACGTATTCCGCAAGCAAGTATCCGGGATATACTCGCTAGCATGCCCAGACGAATTCAAGCTGTGATTTTAGCTAGAGGGGGTCACACTCGATACTAAACATTTATCTGCTTTTACTTTATTAAAGAAAAACAAACAAAAAAACTTTTTTATTTTTACTTCATGAGCATATGCACTACTAGCGAATATACACTACTAGCGAGGTTTAGCATTATTTCCCATAAATTGTATCTAAATTTTATGAAATACTGATGAAAACGATTATTTTCTTATTAATTTAGCAAATTGTGTGGATAAAACTACCTATAATTATCAAACAAAGAAATATTAACATTTGAAATGGTTCATTGCTTAGGTGCCCGTTTTTTTTGCAAATGAGTGTATTATACACACAAATTTTAGGTTAGATACAGTACTTCCTTGCAAATGCGTTACAATTCGAAATTTCAAGCACGGAGTATTGCTATTGCCATCTTTGATAAAACAGCGAGAACTTATTCAAGGTCCTATTATTTTCTGTATAATAGAAAACTTTAAATTTAAACAAAAAGCAAATACTAAAATAATCGATTAATTTTAATATAGGATGATCTCTGTGACAGTTGTCCATAGTGCTGTCACGCTTACAATAAAGTCCGTAGTTTTTTATCGATAAAACTCTTTATTGCTATAATTGTGATTTTCTATTATAATTAAAATACAATTAATGATAATCTTTTTGAATTTATTTCAAACTAAACTGTTTTTTGACTCTTTTAATTATTCAAAAGGTCAATCAAGGTCTAGGTCACTATTATCCTCATCACTGGAGCGTTCCTACAAGAACATTTTATAAGTTTTTGCCAAAATACGATAGATCAATCAATCAATTACGACTGTTTTGTATATAAATATGTCTAGTTTATTGACAATAATGCGTATATAATATTATCATTTACTCTGAGACAAAAGGTAGTTTTTTAATGTTTAATTAATTCAATTTATGCATTTTATAATTCAACTGTCTGTTTTAATTGTAAAAAATATGTTTAAAGTTTTATATAGGTACTGTGTGGGGTTTATTTCTTTTATGAATAATTTAATAAAGATAGGTTATCGATTTACGTATATCGACTGTCCCATCTCTTTTTTATTTTCAGTCCAGTATGACCTTGTACATGCGTAAGCGTCATTTATGTATAATATGTTTACTAGGTATTTCGGTACTTATGAGGTACATTTTAGGCATGAATATTAATATTTTTATATTTATAATATATTGCAATTCAGTTGCAATAAAACTGACACGAAAAGAATGAAAATATATTTGATACAAAATGAAATTGTAAACATGTCGCTCGTTCAAACTTACTTCGTTAGTTTTGTTGACATCTGTCACAGAGATCAAGCTATATTTTATGGACTACTAGCAACCCGCCCTCGCTTCGCTTCGGTTATAGGTTATAGTCGTTTAACCCGCGTAGTTCCCGTTCCCGTGGGAATACAGGGATAAAATATAGCCTAGTTTACGCCCTGATATTATAGCTTTCCATTGGTGAAAGAATTTTTGAAATCGGTCCAGCCATTTTGAAGATTACCCGGAACAAACAGACAGACAGACAGATAGACAGACAGACAGACAGACAAAATTTTTTTAATTGCTATTTTAGGCATAGGTGTCGTGCAATTAACCGTGTGAGCATGAAAAAAGCCTATTATTTTGACATTACAAACAGACACTCCAATTTTATTTATTGGTATAGATAAGGCACGTTAACAAATGACGTCACTAGAAAAGAAAGAAAAATGACGTAGGGTGAGACCCGGCGACCACTGTATATGGCGTAATAGACGTACATAAATGGCAGGTTATGTGGTCGTGGACCGCCCAGGACAGTGGAGCGGGATGATCAATTACTGTTTCATGTGTATAGCCAGGGTCATGCCCAACATTGATATATGTGGGCCGGGAGGAGGATGGTTAATATTTTTTTCAGTTTCGACGTCAAACTTATAACATCCGTTTTTTTTCGTCGGATTAGGGACACGAAAAAAGTATTGATACTTTTAGGTATCTAGTACTTTTCTTTCGATACCGATACTTTTGTACTCGATACTTTGGATTCAATACTTTTAGTCAATGAGTACTTTGTGGCAGGTAACGTATCGAATAAATTGTAGAAATTATTCGTGTTAAACGTGACCTTATGGCTCATGTTTATGGTAACGCCATCTAGTGCAAACATAATGAACCGTCTAAAATGTGGCTCGAAATATTCACAGGCGGACAAATTTCTGAAAAAAAGCTCATCACGACATAGATTCTAGGAAAAATACTCAGTACTCGATACTTAGTATGTAACGGAATCTTTGAACACGGTTTTGACCCCCTTCAAAACGTTGAACTAATTCGAAATTTGGCATACTTATTAAGGACCGATGACAATTCAATATTTTAAACACTTTGACCCGTTATCCTTACTAGGATAATCAGGATTAGCGAAAATTCAACTAAGAAATGGAAAATAAATAATAGTTCAAAAAAACTAACAAAATACGTTTTAAATAAAACTACTTTACGGATTTTATCGCGTTTGTATTTGATTTTTGATTACCCGACGTTTCGAACACTTTACAGCGTTCATGATCACGGGTGGACTAAGATGTCTCACGTCCAACAAGTCATCATTACTGCAGAAAATTTTATAATTATCTACCCGATACAGAAATTAGTTATTAAATATTGACCCACATTTTGATACAAAATTTATTGCCAGTGTAAGAAGAAAATGATTCTATATGAAAAAATTATATTGTTTATGGTTAGTAATAATTAAACATTAAAATTAATAGAAATTATATTTAAAAATTAACTAATAATCTAGTATATACCACCGGATCGGAACACGGTTACACTGAGAAAGATCCGGCAAGAAAACTCAGGTAACATGACGCTAAATTAAACAGTTCCTTAATTAATTAAGCAGTTAGTAACATAAAGTAAGCCGCCTTCAAAATTAACTTTAATTTATAATATATATATAAATATATTAATTTTCAATTTTTAATATTAATTATTGATATCTAAGATCAATCTAAGATTCTTTTAGTTTAAATTTGATGACTATTAAACTGAACTTTGTTGATTATCCTTTTCCAATCCTTCTATTATTTTATTGTAATTAATTATTTGCATGCAATTAAAAACTATTTTTAATGATGCCAAAGCAGTATAACTTCTCACGCGCGTACATAAGTACACGCACCCATTTTTTTTTTTTACTTATATAGGTACACTATATTAATTCAAATTTTTAAAAATTTATTTTCTATTTTTAGTTGGATTTTCTTTAAAAGCGTATTTTTTTAGTTTTTTTGTACTATTATTTATTTCTTGTCTTGCATAACATCTGTGCATACCTATCCTTTAGTTGTCTTTTACGACATCCTTTGCAAAATGTGTAGTTGCGAATTGTATTCTTACTTTCTTACTCCTTCACCACACGAAAAAGCCTCGTACAGCAATTCAGAATTACCATACGGTAAAAAAATTAATAGCAATTTTATACTTTTGATTAAAGGCTCAAACTTTTTATCAAAGGCATAAAATTGCTCTTAAATTTTTTCGCGCGTTTTCTTTCGTGGTTTTAGCGGTCGCGTTAGAACCGCGGACTTAGTCAACTGAATATTATACTATGGCGAGATCTATTAACCTAATAGTTTGCACTGGTTCAAGGTGATGGGTTGTCTTTAAGTAATCTGTCCTACTCAATAGTCAAAAAGAAAAACAAAATTCAAAGAAATTACCCTAATTTTATTTTTGCGATTAGGAATAAAAATAGTCCAAGATTAATGATGAACGTCATTATCTCAGGCCATGTACGTTGATATTGATATATTACACTGGTCAGCCATGTTGGCATAGGGTTTCATTTTGGGATTTCCTTCTTTTGTATCAATGTTACCTGCAAAATATATCACTTATTCATTTTATATGACACGCCGGCATGGTGAATTGTTTTCTTACTCCATTACCACACGGAAATAGCGAGATTAATAGAGTTTTCTAATCCTTATTTATATATTTTCCATGTTACCATTTATGAAACTAAAAATACTTATAATGCCATCTGGTGACAAAATGCGTGTAATATTTGTGTAATAATATTCTTTAAATAACAATTTATTTATATTACTGCCATCTATGAAATTTATAAAGTACTTCTAATACAACAAGAAGTATAAAAAATTTAAAGCAATGCGATAAAATGCTTCATAAATCTGTCAACAGATGGCAGTTCAACCATATTTTATAATACCGCCATCTAGTATTTCTTATTATAACTAATAGGAAATTGGCCAACTGTCAAATGAGAATTAAGTTAGTTTATTAATATTTCGTTAGATGGCATAAATCTACATTTTGTATGGATTTTTTGATGTTTTATATTTGGTATTTATTTATATTTTTATACGATAGACGTTTGCCTTGTTATTGTTTTATTAAAATACGACCTACTTTTGAAAAAAAAAGTTACATCTGATGTCCTCAGAAACATTTTAAGTATGAAATGTGGTATGTTGAAGCCGTGGATTAAGATGCATTTTTGAAGGACGTTAAAATTATGGACAGCTAGAACATCTGACAATGAGTATGAGTAGTCTTGCAGAACTGTGTAGACGAAGCGATGGAGTTACTCCAATAGTAAATATCAGGCGTGGGTGTCGTAATAGACCATTAAGGGGTATATACGCCTGTAATATCAATGAAAGAGAAGGAGCATTCGAAATAAAACCATAGGGTTATATGCAGTGTGTACCGATATTCAACGTCCAACGGTAAGTGGGTAGTAGAAGACTTTATGACAGCTATGAAAAAAATTAAAAAAAATCCATGTCACTTTTTTTTGATATGGAGTATATTACTAAAAACGGTGAAAAATCAGACCTTGTACGATATTTTCAAGTGTTATAACGACAAATAGGTTAGTTTTGGCATCGAATATTTCTAATTGGAAGCGCAGGTAACTACAACATCGACCACAAGTACAATTAAAACTAGACATGTTACAATAACATAAAAATTTACACATTTGTTATGGCTATTCCCTAATTTTTGCCAAAACTAGCCTATTTCTCGTTATAGTACTGGAAAATATCGTACAAGGTCTAATTTTTTCACCGTTTTTAGTAATATACTCGTATCAAAAAAAAAGTGACATGGATTTTTTTTTTTTATTTTTTTCATGGCTGTTATAAAGTGATCTACCACCCACTTACCGTTGGACGTTGAATTTCGGGACAATCTGTATATACCATAAGGTATAGTAGACCAACACTTCTGACCAGCGTGGTGTAGTAGGTCAATTGCCCAACTATTTTGGAGTAGGCTCGAGCTCAATAATGGGCAATATTTGAGGGTGTCGTAAAAGCCGACTAAGGGATATGCTTACAACATCTTTACAAAAAATGGAAAACTCAAAACAAAACCTTATAGCAACATTCCTGACCAGAGTGGTATTGTGGTTCAATTTCGCTCCAATAGTGGGGGAGGCCCGAGCCCAACCATGGGACGTGTATGGGCTGAGATGATGATGATGTTTTAATATGCATTCTATATCTATTATTACAATGGATTACATTTAGTTATAATGTTTATGACAAATTGTCAATGAGGCTTACATATTAAAATTCCCATAGGAATGTAAGAAGTGGCGACGCATTCCATTCTTGACTCATCACGTATCGATAAATAATTGAGAAATTCTTTAGTCTATCCTCGTTTTCCCATAGTTGGGTGTTGCAAAACGTTTGACAAATCGGTTACATAGCTAACTTGTAGAAAATGGCAGTTGATGACGTCACGGACGAATAATGGATGTGATTGGTTCGCACGTGACATTCGTTGGCATAAATACACTTCAGTGCAGAAATATGTGTCTCTTTATGCAACTAATAACTTTTGCCTATGGTTTCATCCACATAGAAATTATGTGTCACGTTCCCATTAAATAATATTTTCATTATTTGTGTTATGAGGTAAAACGTATTAAGGCAAAATTCACTCCCGTTTTATACTTTTATAAAGAAATATATACACTGAGAGCCTGAATTTCAGAATATTCTATTTTAACGAGTTCCTACATTGCAAAAATAAGACACTGTTTCGACTTATATGTATGTGCTAATTTTTAAATCAATAAGAAATCAGGTAAAATTGGTAATAAAATGATTCCCCTACTTTACACTCTCAGAGAATGAATATAGACAGAAACAGTACTTATTTTAACTGAAAAATATTTGTGCTTATCTTTGACACAACAACGAACAAACTGTTGTGAAAATTTTATTTTTCAAGTTTCAATAGTTAAGGCTTTTGCGTTGATAAGGCAGTCAAACAGATCTTATTAATGTATAGATTTGGAGCTGGTACAACCAGTGTTATCTGAGATATAATTTTTTAAATTATTATTTTTTAGGTGTGGCTAACTAAGTCAATGCAAACACGTTACGGCGGAAGAGAAATTTAATAAAAAATAACCAGTAGTCAAATGCATAGTTACGCGCGACGTTCGTGCTAATTTAATAAAATATGTTTCGTATTATCACTTTAAATACATCTATAGATGTAGGTTAGATAGATATGGATTTCGGTAAATAAGCACCAGTATGTTGAGACGGTATATACTTTATTACCGTCCATCTCAGCTTACATATATCTCACGGCAGAGCTCGAGCCTCCGCCACAATAGAAGGCGAATTGGTCATGATAGATTGGAATAGGGTCTTATTCAGGTGTATTTTTTTTTTTGCAAAGATATTAAATGCATATAATTCATAATGATATCTGATGTTTACGCGAGGCACTACACAGTGTAAATAAAACTACTTTTATGGATTATATTGCGTTTGTATTTGATTTATGATTGCCCGACGTTTCGAACACTTTGCAGCATTCATGGTCGCGGACGGACTATCGGCGGGCAATCATAAATTAAATACAAACGCGATATAATCCGTAAAAGTAGTTTTATTTACAATACATATAATTCCGCGATACCTACGGACAAGATAAGGAGTGGTACTTTTGGTGGTGCATTTGACTGCTTGTAAATTTTAAATGAAATTATATCTTGTTTTTAAATATTAGGTCCTTACATATGAAATTGGCGTTTTGTACGGGAGGAATATAAAGTCAATATTTTTTTTTGTAAAATATATTTAATTAATCAAAGTATGCACCGTTGTTATGTATGCATTTTTGCCATCTCATAGGTAGTTTATTGACCCCTTTACTAATAAACCATGGGGGCGAGAATATATCTACAATAAATTCTTTGAAGGTGGTTTGGACTGCCGCATCGGAGTTAAATTTTTTTCCTTGTAAGCAGTTGTTCAAATACCGGAAAAATGGTAATCTGTTGGAGGAAGATCCGTGGAGTACACTGGATGTCGCAGGCATTCCAATTGTAGCTCATCTAACTTAGTGGTTGTTTGTTGTACAGTGTGTGGTCTTGCGTTGTCGTGAAGCAGTAGTGGCCTAGCGCGATTGACCAATCATGATTATTTAGCAGCTATTTCTTCCTTCATGGTTTGCAGTTGCTGATAAAAGATATCTGTCGTAATTGTTTGACCAGATTTTAGAAAGATATAGTGAACGACACCAGCGCTAGTCTACCAAACACTCACAGGTAACTTTTTCTGAGTCAGCGTTCGTTTAGGGTAGGATTTGGCTGGGTCTCCAGGGTTCAGACTTTGCGACGAGTGCTGCCGATTATCGTACAGTATCCACTTTTCATCACAAGTACAAACTTAAACGATGGGTATCGTTTAAGTTTTTTTACCTTGTCGATTTGCTTCAAGTGGATTAATACAGTTTTGTCACTTACTCCGAAGCCTCCCGGGATGGATCCGCTTCCATAATAGCTTTTAATTCTTCATTTTCCACTTTGGTCTCCGGCCGTCCTCGGGCCTGGTTCTGAAGGTCGAAATTTCTAGAACGAAAACGTTGAAACCAAAAACGTACCGTGCTTTCTTTTGCGACACCAATGACACCAATCATAAATTAATCCTTATCCTATCCCGGCAAGTGTGTGATTTGTATACGCTAAATTATAAATTGGTAAAATATTTTTACAATTTTATATAAGAGTTTAAAGGTGGTATGTGCTTAAAACTGGGTGATCTCAGACAGAAGTGAGAGTTTTAGTATGGCGAGATTAATAATACAAAATAGTTATTTTCTAATAAACTCATAAAGTAATAACATTTACAATGTATATAATTATTATTCTATGTAACTAATCACCATTTTTATCATACTCTACAAATGCTCTCTTAGTCGATGAGGGCCCAATTTACTCGATCGAGCGTTACAAAGCCAAGCGTGATGGGGGAAGTCGCATACAATACCAACAAAATAAAGTACAGAGCGCGCCTAAAAAGATTTTACTTGAAAAATAATGTTTTTACTTTAAAATGAAAAGTAACATATTTTTGTCCGCAAGTGTAAACTGGTATATTATATGGCAATGTGAAATCGTCACATCGCATTATAAGAGCCTGACAATAATTCCATATCTCCCAAACGAGATGATATTTTCTGAATTTGTCTCCACTTTTGATTTTGGATGATGTTATGTGTGAAGTAAAAAGTTTAATATAAACTTTATTATAATTTTGAGATTATTAAACGCATATTATTTACAGATATAGAATAAATAAATGCGGTGAAGAACAAGAAACGAAGTAAGAATATATAATAAACGATAACTATGGGGTACGATATGCATGTGACGTCTATGCAAGAGAAAATTTCAAAAGGAAACTTTATATCAATCCATCTGACTAGTGTCGCATAGTAGGTTAATGTATCTTCCGTTGTGGAGGAACTTGAGCCTAGCTGTGAAACGTATATGAGCTCGGACGATGATAGTAATAAGAAATACACTTATTTTATCATCACCGTAGCCGAAATACGAAATTTTATATTTCACTTAAGAATTTCTAGTAAATATAAGTTATCTAGTCATCATCATTATTTCAGCTCACATATGTCTTGCTGCTTGGTTGGAGCCTCCTGCATAATACGAGGGAAACTGACCGATTATACCACGCTCGTCAGACGTCTTGGTATAGGGTTTTATTTCAAGCTTGCCTTGCACAGATGTTATATACATATTACATCTTATAATCTTTTACGACAGCCACTGGCAACATCGTAAATTATATTCTTATTCGGTAACCACGCAGAAATTTAAGTCATTTTTTTTTAATTTGATACAACGAATGGTATTCCTTGCGTGTTTAGTAGATCAATTTTATTTCGATTTTGGAGAGAGCTCGAGCTATGCTCGAGGTGTATGTAAATGAGTTAAAATGATATTGATTTTTTATTACTTTAAAGTTACGGCTTTTATTCCTAAAAAGTTGGCAAAGGTGTGAAATACCCGTGAATTAGTTTCTTAAAAGGAAAATGCCATTTGTCCTTAAAATATATATACCTAGCTGGTTTGGGCGAATATTAACGTACCTAATTCAAATTTATATTTAATTGAATCATTATCATCATCTCAGCCCATATATGTCCCACTGTTGGGCACAGGCCTCTTCCATTATCACAGGGAAATTGACACGCTGGTGAGACGTGTTGGCATAGGGTTTTGTTTCGAGTTTTCCTTCACTGGTATTGATGTTAAATGCATATAATATCCTTTACACGTCTTTTACGCCACCCACGGGCAAAATTGGGGATGGTGAATTGTATTCTTACTCCGTCACCAGATGGAAATAAAAATTGAATATTGTATGCCAAATGATCCTTGATATCTAAAATTCTTAATATTTTATCGTGAACAGAGAAATTTGCCATTAATCAGTATAGTCACACCCTCAATAAATCATTTAAATATTATGCTATATAATAAAACATTATTACAAAAAAAAATTGTACTTCTCTAAAATCAGTATTTTTTATTGTGTCGCTATTTTTGCAAACCAGCGTTTATCTTGATTCACTTCCACATAAACATGAATAACAATCCAATATAGTTACAATAATAATTTTACTAATATTATTTATGTGCCTTATTCTTACAATGGACATGTTTCAAATTACTTCGATCATTGCAAAAATGTACGTGACTATTTTCAAACGAAATTATCTCTTTGCTATCGATAATGATGGATTTATAAAATCGAGTACACAGATGGCGTAGTGGTTCAGATATCAATCTATTGTATCAAGTGTAGCGGGTTTGATTCACACACAGGATAGAGGAATACTAAAGTCCCGTACCTATTAATGAAATACACTTACACTGGTGCAAGAAGCTCACCCGAAAATATTATTTTTTGTTTTTTTTTTTTAATAGGTACTAGCAACCCGCCCTCGCTTCGCTTCGGTTTGAGTCGCTTTACCCGCGTAATTTCCAATTCCGTGGGCAAACCGGCATATAATATAGCCTATGTTACTCCCTTTTTCTTTGATATTATATAAATCTCTCTGATATTTGTTTCTTTTCCTGTGCTTTCCATTGGTGAAAGAATTTTTGAAATCGCTCCTGTAGTTTCGGAGCCTATTCAATACAAACAAACAAATCTTTTCTTTATATAATATTAGTATACATAACTGCCCCTGCACTAAGGAAATAATCCTTGTATTACGAGGTCTTAACAAACATATAATTAACGGACACAAATTACACCCAGACTCAGAACAACAATTTGTGGATCGCTCAATGTATTGTCCTGCGTGGAATTCGAACCCGCGAAACTGGCGCAGTAAGTCGTTTAACCATTACGTCATCTACCTATGCAATTGCCTTTGAGCGCAATAAAGATGCTTAACCCATCTATTTATTGATCTTTGAATGCTGTCCGACAGTTGGGATCGAGCCTCCTCCACAATGGGAGGGAAATTGACCTACTATACCACGCTGGTCAGACATATTGGTATAGGGTTTCATTTAGAGTTTTCCTTCTCTTCCAAAGATATTATGTGCATATTATATTCCTTAGTCTTCTTTTACGACATCCACGGGCAAGAGCGCCAATTGTATTCTTACTCTATCACCACACGGAAAAACCCATCTTTTATTGATTGGTAACTATGGGCGCTTCAATTTATAATATGGTAAAATAATAATTTTTATTTGTTCTTATGAATAACAAGCATACAATTACATACATTATAATGTATGTCTCGGTACAAGTTATTAAGTACCACATTCTAAGCATGAGTTTTACATACAATTTAGTATAACAAATTATAAACAATGGTTTATGTTATAAGTGGAGGCGTTTTAATGGTTATTATAATTTTTCATTATAATTATTCGTCGTCGTCTCAGCTCATACATGTCCCACTGCTGGGTTTGAGCCTCCTCGCCTATAAGAGTTAAATGGACTTACAATACCATGTTGGTCAGACATGTTGGTATCGGGTTTTATTTCGAGTTTCCCTTCACTTGCACAAATGTTATATACATATTATATCCCTTAATCGTCTTTTACGACATCCACGGGCAAGATAGAGAGTGATGAATTAAATTCTTACTCCACCATGCTATAGTAAAATCAATTTCCCTCCTATTGTGAAGGAGACTCGAGCCTAGCACTGGGTTGTATATGAGCTGTGATGAAGATAAAAACCGTATAATTAACAGACGAAAATTATACCTAGAAGTTAGCGAATCACACAAAATATGGGTGGGAATCTAACCCACTTGGCATGATAGATCGGTATCTCAATTACTATGATATTTATACGGTCAAATAAAGATTATCATCATTATCGCAGTCCACATACGTCCCTGTGTTAGGCTCGGGCTTCCTCCACAATGGGAGGGAATTTGACCTACTATATCATGCTGGTCAGACATGTTGATATTGGGTTTTATTTGTGGTCTGGTTTTATTTCGAGTTTTCCTTCTCTTGCACAGATGTTATGTGCATATTACGTCCCATAGTCGTCTTTAACGACATCCACGGGCAAGATGGGGAGTGGTGAATTGTATTCTTACTCCGTCACTACACGGAAAGCTCATCATGCCATACTCATTAAATAATTAGTTAACAATAAGTTAATAGTGGTAGGATCCCACTGTTGACAGTTGTTTATCTACAGCCGCGGGCTGGTCCGTCCGGGGTAATAGCACACTTACACAGTAAATCGACGTCCGAGTAGTAGCAATTTGTTACTGCGCTTCGTTCGGTGAGCGAGAGAGCCGGACACCCAACTTTCTGAGGGTGTTTGCGTGTAGTAGGTTTTATGATGACTTTAGTATCACCGAACCTCATTACACGCATTTACACGCCCTTCACTTTCTTTGCGGTAGGCAGTGGCCTTGCAAAGTTCAATGAGCGGCAGCAACACTTACCATCAGGTGTACTGCCTACTAGGGCTGATCAATGTTAGTACAACATCGATGTCATAATCGAAAGCCCAACATCGATGTTCGATGTTATGTTTATCGAAAACCAGACATCGATGTGAGAAAAACATCGATGTAATTTTCGAAAGTCCAACATCGATGTTAGGTTTTAATATTTGTCAAAGAAATAAATAAAATTCTCCGTGCAGAATTGTCATGACCATTTTTCTTTATTTTTTAGGAATTCTGGTGTTGTATCATATAATATAAGGGTAAATTCCGGTAGTAGTGAGAGCTTTCTCGGCACAGGATTATGGTGAACTTTTTTTTTAGGAAATCTGAGTTGGATCTTATAGTATAGGGTGACTCCCGGTAGTAGTAGTAAGGTAGTTTTCTACGGGCTGAACTGTGATGAGCTATTTTTAGGACGTCGACAAGTGTTCATTATATTATTTTATTGCGTGAGCTATCATCGAGGATTAATTCCGTTAACATCGATGTTACGATGTTTTGCCTATAGCAACATCGATGATCATCGAACATCGATCATCCCTACTGTCTACTAATTTGCTTGCAATTAAAAAAAAATACTGTATAAGATGTAATGATTTAGATGGTAAAAATCGCTATCGCTTCTCGCTTTTGCTTTGCAGAAGGGACGGTGCGCAAGCGCAGCTCAGCGGGGCGCGATCTCTGACAGTAACAGACACACTGTTAACCTTTAGATTGAGACGTGAACCGAACTATAATAGCGTATAGCGTGTCTGCTTATACGCAACGTGTCTGCTTGATGCTGTGCAGTTGTGACAATCATGATCAGCGGCAAGTCTATATACTGTAAATAAACTATTTTGAATCCCCGATGCAAAAAAGGGGTATTATAAGTTTGATATTCTGTATGATGACGGAGGAAGAATACTATTCACCACTTCCTTACTTGTTCGTGGATGTCGTAAAAGACGACTAAGGGAAGTAATACGCATATAATATCTATGCAAGAGAAGGAAAACTCGCAATAAAACCCTATACCAATCTGTCTGACCAGCATGGTATAGTAAGGTTAATTGCCCTCCTATTGTGGGGGAGGCTCGAGTCCAACATTGGAACGTATATGAGCTGAAATGATGATGACATTAATTGATAATTCATGTTGAAGAGAACGTAATACTTTTTTTATTTTGTGTTGGGGGTTATTCAAAATTTTCAATTTTACCTATTACGGCTTTTATCGTGTTTCCATTGCTATTAATTGCAAATTAATACCCTATCTTGTCTTATACGATACGTACGAACAGGAGAGGGGATGATGATTTGTGTTCTCACTCTCTCAACCAAAACCATCTATATCTATGTATATTTGTCGTTTCGTGTGGTGACTGAGTAAGAATACTATTCAACACCCTGTATCTTGCCCGTGGATGTTATAAACGATGACTAAGGAATAAAACATGCGTTTTTTCGTTTCATTCGTTTCTATGCTTCATACTTCTATAACATAAAATATTTCTTTTATGACTAAGTAATAATACAATTTAACACCCCCCTTATCTTGCCGGTGGGTATTTATAAACGACTAGCAACCCGCCCTCGCTTCGCTTCGGTTTTAGTCGTTTTACCCGCGTAGTGCCCGTTACCATGGGAATACCGGGATAAAATTTAGTCTAGTTTACGCCCTGATATTATTTATAGCTTTCCACTGGTGAAAGAATTTTTGAAATCGGTCCAGCCATTTTGAAGATTAACCGGAACAAACAGACAGACAGACAGACAGACAAAATTTTTTTAATTTGTATTTTAGGCATAGGTGTCGTGCAAATAACCTTGTGAGCATGAAAAATGCCTATTATTTTGACATTACAAAAAGACACTCCAATTTTATTTATTGGTATATAGATAATTAAGTTATATAATATGCATGTAGCAACTAGGAGATGGATAACTTGAAATAAAAGGCTATATCAAGTTACCTGACCAGCGTGGTACATCAATTTCCCACTCATTCCTGTTGGACTGATGCAGTCAATTTTCATCTTATTTCTGGTGCGGCTGGGTTCGAACCTGGGAGATCAGCAGCGGGACATATATGAGTTGATCTGATAATGATGATGAAGATTATAAATAAAAAATCTTAACTCCAATTATCCTTTTCCCTTTTCATCGTATCATCACCGCTGTATATATTTCCTACTATTGGGTTCAAGCCTTTTCCACTGTCGGCAAGAATTGAAGCTACTATATCACGCTGGTCAGATGTATTGGTTTAATTTTTTTTTTATTGGGCGGGTTACAGACAGCGCACCCACCGCCCGACTAAAAAAAAAAGGGTTCCATTTCGAGTTCTTTTTTCTCTTGCATCGATTATATGCATATTATATCCCTTAGTCGTCTTTTACGATACCCTTGGCAAAGAGAGGGGGTGGTGAATCGTAATGCTATTTCGTCACCACACGGAAAACTCGAATATACAAACATTCTTAGCTCTTAAGGTGCGCCTAAATAGGTTTCATTTTAAAAATTATGACCCGAAATATATGTTACACTTTTGCTAACACTTTTAGTTGTAAGACTATAATAAAACATGGAATTTACTCGTTAATCAGTTATTACAAAATGAAAGTCAGTATAAAAAAGTCACTAACAATAAGTCGTTATATAAAAAAATTGATCTTGTAAAGGCATGACCCAAATAATTAGACCAATCTGGCGTATAAATCATCTTACGAAAAATATTTATGAAGAAAGGCAATCGGGTGGCCTGTAAGGCTAAGCCTCCACAGCACAATGAAAGATATGCTCAACTATTACAGTTTTGTAATAGAAAAAGAAAAAGAAGAAAGAAAGAAAAACATTTATTCTCTTCTCGTTAAATCTAATAAAAAACAAAAACATAACTAAGGAAAAAAAAAACTTCTTACAGATAACAATTTTAACGAGGAACAAAAAAGGCTATTGGCGCAGTTCATGCTACTTCTCCTTAAAGAAATAGCGCTGATATTCAGCCAACATCTTAAAAATACTTATATGTTAAAAACAAATATCACAACTAATAGTAATCTTCATCATGTCATTAATTCAGCTTACATACATACGTCCCATTATACGACCTCGAGGTTCTACGAGGTTCTCAATTCGTCGGAATCTTTTTTTTTTTTTATGTATGTTCACCGATTACTCAAAGACGCCTGGACGGATTTGCAAAATTCTTTTTTTGTTTGATAGGGTATACTTCTCAGGTAGTCTCATAGTCATCAGATCAGGATCGGATGATCGGATCGGATTTAGTTTACTGTTTGAAGTCGGTTTTTTTCTTGTTAAAAATTATATATTTTTTTTTAAAGACGTATCCCTGCACGAAGGTAATTTATCCTTTAATTGCGAGAGACTACAAACATGAAAATTAACGGACACAAATCACATCCAGACTCAGAACAACAATTTGTGGATCGCACAAAGTGTTGTCCTGCGCGGGATTCGAACCCCCGACACTGGCGCAGTAGGTCTACGTCTCAACCACTACGCCATCTGTGCAGTCAATTGTCATTGCAAACGGTGCCAAACGAGCAAACCGTACACCTGATGGTAAGGGTAACCGTCGCTCATAGACCTTTGCTAGGCCGCTGCTTACCGTGAAGAAACTGAAAGGAGTGTGAATACGTGCAATGAGGTCCGGTGAAACTAAAGGTATCACTAAAACCCACCACATGCAAACACCCTCAGAAAGTTGGGCTATCGGCTCTCTCGCTCACCGAACGAAGCGCAGTAACAAATTATTACTACTCGGACGTTGATTTTTTGCTCAGTGTGGTACCACCCCGGACGGACCGGACCGCGGCTGTAGACAGACATCTGTCAACAGTGTGGCCCTACCACTATAGACAATTTACTATATCATGCTGGTCAAACAGGTTGGTATAGGGTTTTATTTCGAGTTATCCTTCTCGTGCATAGATGTCGGGCCTCCTCCACAATGTGAGGGAATTTTACCTACTATACAATGCTGGTCAGACACATTGGTATAGGATTTCATTCCGATTTTTATATCTCTTGCACAGATGTTATGTGCATATTATATCCCTTAGTCGTCTTTTATGACATTCACGGGCAAGATAGGGAGTGGTGAATTGTATTCTTACTCTGTCACCACAGGGAAAAGTAGTAATCTTACATTAAATAAATTATTATTACGTACAGAATAATTTTCGTGTGTTAATGGAGGAAGAATAGATTCACCAACATTCGTCTTGCCCGTGGGTGTCGTAAAAGACGATTAAAGAAAGAAAGAAAGAAAGAAAGAAAACTTATTTATTTCGATCTCATACTAATAAAAAACGGTACAAAATCTACAGAAATTTCTTAAAACTATACTAACATATAACTTAAAAAGAAAAACTTATACTTAAGATAATTGTACTAAAAGACATATTTAAAAAAAAAAAAAAAAAAGCGAAGATCATCATCATTCATCATCATTTCAGCCCATATACGTCCCACTGTTGGGCTCGGGCCTCCTCCATAACGAAAGGGTAATTGACCTACTATACCACGCTGGTCAGACGTGTTGGTATAGGGTTTTATTTCGAGTTTGCCTTCTCTCGCATAGATGTTATATGCGTTTTATCTCCCTTAGTCGTCTCGTACGATCACCCACGGGTAAGATAGGGGGTGGTGAATTGTATTCTTACTCCGTCACCACACGAAAGAAGCGAAAGCGAAGATATAAAAGCGAAGATATAAAAGCGAAGATATAAAAGATTAATTTATTAACACATAGTACATAAAGAGATCGAAAAAGGTTCTATATCAGCATGTGCTGCACCGAGACTAAGATTAAGATTAAAACTAAGATTAAGACTGAGATTAAGGGATATAATATCGATGGGAGGGTACTCCTCAAGGGGTATTCCGTCGGATGACCACTGACAGCAAGTCATCCTGCTCCGGTGGTCGGTCCAACGACGAAGGCGACGTGTCACGGGTGGGTTACGGGTGTGCGTGCTTACGCCCCTCTGTCGCCCCGGACGGAGTGGTGCGAGGAGTGCGCCGACCGTAAATCACCCCCCCAAAAGAAAATGGATATAATATAAATATAAATATAATAACTAATATAATAAATATAATAATAAATATAATAACAAATATAATAATTATACTAATAAATACTAATAATAAATATAATAACTATAAATATAATAACTATGCAAGAGAAGGATAACTAAACAAAGCCCTGTACGAACACATCTAACCAGCGTGGTACAATAGGTCAATTTTAACTCGTATTCTTGTAGAGGTTTCTGGGATGTACTGGTGCTGGTTCGAATTATGATAATCTCTTAGTCGTCTTTTACGACACCTACAAACAGGAAAGGGGGTGGTGAATTATATTCTTACTCTGTAACCATACGCTCGGATATGTAGATATAGTAATTTATTCTAGTTTTTAAGATGGTATTTGTTTAATAGTTCTCGTACTCGGCAAGAAAGGGGTTGTTAAACGGCAAGCTATATTATGCTATATATTGAATAGTATCGCTTGAAGTACGTCACAAGGTTACATTGGCAGGTGGCATTAATTTAAAGCGCAGGTTACATTATAAATAATCACCTCATACAAGATGTAAACCGCAGACATTTTGTATGTAACGGTGTAACACAATTGCTTCGATATAGTTTGTAATTGCTTCATATTTTTTAATAAACTATATCTAAACTCCGTATGGTGATGAAGTGAGTATACAATTCACTATTCCCTTTCTTGCTCGAGGGTGTCGTAATAGACGAATGGATATTATTGTCGTCTCAGCCTAGATATGATCCATTAATGGGCTCGAGCCATGACAGAGAAATAGATCTACTATAGGTACCAAACTAATCAGACAGGTTGGTATAGGGTCAGATGACTGGACTGGGGAATCGGGTGACTGGATCGGGGAGCTAGTCCGTCACACGCCGAGAGGCTGACCGCGCGAGGAAAGACCGACGTCCTCCCCGAGGGGGACTACTCCTCAGGGGGTATTCCGTCAGGCCGACCACTGATGTCAAGTAACCCTGCCCGGTGATCGGCCCAACGACGAAGGCGACGTGGTTTTCGGGTGGGTTACGGGTGTTGCGTGCTTACGCCCCTCTGTCGCCCCGGACGGAGTGGTGCGAGGAGCGCGCCGACCGCAACCCACCCAAAAAAAAAAAATGTCGAAATATCTATAATTGGTATTGCAACAACTTCTTTTTTATCTTTAAAAATACTGTCTGCTTCATCGCGTTCTCTCATCTTTAAAATATTTTAATGAACGGCGAACATCACGTTGCCGTAGACCCCTGTCCCTCCTTGTCACACTTGAACCCCATTGTTTGCGAACGTAGTTTATGAACGGCCCCAAGAGTAGTAAGGAAATTTCCGTTCCTGCTGTAAAACAGGCTTCAGACTAGCTTTGTGAGTTGCAAGGATGACGATGATAATTTATATACAAAGTAATTATGAAACTAATGAACCAATTATATTCAAACAATAGCTTGAAGCGTTGCATAAACTCAACATGCATATGAAAATCACCTCGGTCCAGTTTATTTATTTTAAAAACAATAAATAAATATAACGATGTCGATAACAACTCAAAATTATGACGCCCCTGTTGTTTGCTCACACCCTCAATCAGGTTATAGAGTTTATAAAGTATAGACAGGACATAATTACAAAAAAAAAAAATTAAATTAAATAAAAGAAAAATTTTTGAACATACAATTAAAAATTATGATCATCATCTCGGCTCATATAAGAACCACTGTTGGGTTCGGGCCTCCGCCACAATGGGAGGGCAATTGACCTACTATACCGCGCTGGCCAGACGTGTTAGCATAGGTTTTATGTCGAGTTTTCTTTGTCTTACACTTATATTATTCGCATATCATATCCCTTAGTCGTATTTTACGACACCCACAAGTAAGAGAGGGGGAAATGAGTTCTTACTCCGTTACCACATGGAAACCAAGATTTAAAGTAAATTTTATTGGTTCTAACTTATTTTCTTTTATTCATTTCATTATCATCGCCCTGCTCTTAACTTGAGGTTGATGAGTCAACCTCAAGTTATGGGATATACATACTAATCTTTCATAGTACATATTGTAAACTTATAAGAAATAGTTTTATGACCCGCCTGTCTGATGTTCACCTTTCTTGGGTATGCAATTGTTGACCAGACCGCGTTAGATATAGTTGGTCCAGGTCTACGTAAAGGTCTTAGTCGTATTTTACGACACCTACGGGCAAGAGAGAACGTGATGAAGTGTATTCTTATTCCGTCACCACTATTGCAGTGCTATTAAAATTTTTCTGTGTAAGCTTCTCATTTTTCCTATAGTGATAGAATAAGAATAATAATATAAATTAATCACCGTATAGTGACAAAATGAGATTACGATTGACCACCTCATTTTTCCCTGTATGTTGTGGAAGACGATTAAGGGGTACAACATGCCGATTATATCTACGCAAGGGAAGAGGAAACTCGAAACAAAACGCTATACCAGCCTGTCTAACCAGTTTGGTATAATAAATCCATTTCCCTCTCGTGTTCTAGGAGGCTGTATTGGCTGAAATGATAATAATGATGATAGGGATCCCAATAATAACCAAAAAGCCACTTCTAAATATTCCTAATACTATAATAATTAAAGCGTTGTATGCAAATAAGTTATGAGTACTTGAAAGAGAATTTATAACATATCGAGGCCTCGCAAACACTTCTGTCTGTCACTTCATTCATGTTTATTCATAACTTTAGGCAAAAAAGAAAACAATATTGTGATAGGACCACACTGTTGACAGACGTCTGTTTGCAGCCGTCGGTTGGACCTTTAGGATACTCGTAGAAAATCGACATCTGATTAACAGGAATTTGTTACTGCACTTTTTTTCGATGGTGGTGAATTGTATTCTTACTGCATCACCACACGGACAACGGATTCTTATATTATCTGATTCATCATCATCATCATCTCAGCCCACGTACGTCCTATTGTTGAACTCGGGCCTCCTCCATAATTGGACCTACTGTACCATGATGTTCAGACATGTTGGTATAGAGTTTCATTTCGAGTTTTCATTCTCTTGCACAGATATTATGTGCACATTATATTCCACAGTCATCTTATACTACATTTACGGGCATGATAGGGAGTGGTGAAATGTATTCTTACTCCGTCACCGTACGAAAAAATTATCTGATTGAAAATTATCTTATTATTATCTGATTATTTAACATAATTTATTATTAGCGGACAATGAAGAAGATGATCGTGTGGACAGCAATTTATAGAAACTTAATTCAAGGTATGTGACGTCTTTTGCTTGGGTCGTCAAGATGTCACTACATTTTAAATAGCTTTCATGGTGGCGGCTACGAAGACTACTAACTAGACTAACTCTTAAATTGCTTGTAGATGTCGTTAAAAATCACCAGGGTCATCATTTTGATCTGGATCAACACCGGTGGCGTTAACACCATGCCAACGATCAGGTTTACCCTCGCCTATAGATGTTTCACATCAAAAATGATAATGATAATATGTGCTCCAATGTCCGACGCTGCAATTTTACAACAATCCTAAAAATCAAACCAGATGTTCGCGCTAACCGCGACGTGTCGTGTGAAGCCGGTTAATTCCGCCTAGATTCGGTAGATCGTCGTGTGCTAATGCTTAACCGCCATTTTGACATTCTCGTGACGTATTCGTCCGTCGGCGCCCGCGGTTACCGTTCCTCAGTTAAAGACAGCGAAAGCTTACCACGCTGGTCAGCCTACCCGCACGCGAGTGTATATACTATACCGTAATAGTGATATTAATTAGACAATAAATTCAGTGCCCGCATTCAGCCCAACCTAGCTCGTCGTGAACACCACCTTCAGCCCGGCAAGTCTACAGCTCCACCAAAGCACAGGAAATACGAGGTAAATTCTCCGCTTACTTCCTACCTGTCCCGAACAAACCCTCATTTTGTGGGAATCAGTCCCACTAGTGGGATTGGCTTCCCGCTGGTCCTTCGGCTAACCCACGTCGTTATGTTGCTGGCATAAGGTGCCCCATACAGTCCACTAAGCCACAACATAACACCAGCAATAAATTAAATTCAAATCAATACAAACAGATCTATCTAAAACTGAGTCTAACAATCAATTTCCTTACACTGTCAATCAAAGCACTTGAACAACGGAAATTCTTTGATAGATGGCTGATTGTGGTGACGGTATAGGAAATCGAATGCTCCTCCTTACTGCCGACAATTGAGATGTTTGATAGAAGGGTAGGTTATTGTGTTACGGGCTATTTGAGTGAAGGTATTTGTGGAACGGTGGAAGTGCCATTGAAATTGGCAGTTAATTTTCTGGATGTAACATCTTAGTTATTTAATGTTCTTATCTATACCAATAAATAAAATTGGAGTGTCTGTTTGTAATGTCAAAATAATAGGCTTTTTTCATGCTCACACGGTTATTTGCACTATACATATGCCTAAAAATCACTTTATATTTTTTGTCTGTCTGTCTGTTTGTTCCGGGTAATCTTTAAAACGGCTCGACCGATTTCAAAAATTCTTTCACCAATGGAAAGCTATAATATTAGGGAGTAACCTAGGCTATATTTTATCCCGGTATTCCCACGGGAACGGGAACTACGCGGGTAAAACGACTAAAACCGAAGCGAAGCGAGGGCGGGTTGCTAGTGTTAAAATAAAATCATTTTCATCCCTCCCTTTCTTGCCTGTGGGTATCGTAAGAGACAGCTAAGGGATTACTGCATATAATATCTATGCAAACGCGAACCACTATTGGGCTCGATGCCTCCTCCATATTGGGAGGGAAATTGACCTACTATACCACGCTGGTCAGGTGGGTTGTATAAATTTTTATTGCAAGTTTTCCTCCTCTTACATAATTTTTATATGACCAAGATATCCCTTAGTCGCATTTTACCGTGTTGAATTTTATTATTATTTTGTCGTCATACTGAAAGTGAGTGGTTAATCTATTAATTAATTGTTAATTAATTATTACTTGTTTCGAGACTAAATTTTAAAGTCTTCACAATCACTAGACCACAGAAGTCAGTTAGAACTCTGTGGTCTAGTGCCTTGATAGTATAAATTTACAATTGCAAAATTTATTATGCAAGGAAGTATGCTATTTGTGTGTTTATTGTATGCAAAGTACTTGTTAAGCGGCTAATATACCTATTGTACTGAAGTAGGCTAAATAGTTAATAATTAGAATAAGAACAACAACCAATATCTTAAGACGCTGGTGTGGTTACTGTTAGTCACGGCGCGCTTAGCAGATGGGTTAACAAGGGCAGTGTAAGTTATAACTTACCTTTTATTTAATGGTAGGAATTTAGATACACACCGCCTAATGTGGCCGACACGACGGATGGGCGGTTTTCGGCCCTATAAACACTGGTACCAATTACTTGACATCCGTGATAGGCCCGGTAGATTACCTTTTCAGGTACCATCCCCTTGGACGCCCCAGCAACAAAACAATATTGTCGGAACGTGTCCACCCAGGACCACTTCTAGAGCGGTTATAGTGACAGGTACTCGGATGTTATTGCGTTTGTATTTGATTCGTTGTTTGTTTCGTAAACTTTACAGCGTTCATGGTCACGGGCGGACTAAGATGCGTCACGCCAAAAAAATCATCGTTATTACAGAGATTTGTTGAATCTTTTATTTACAATGTAAAAGTAAATCTTTATTACCAAAGAAATAAAGGTAATATACACAATTACAGTAGCAAATATAGATTTATCAGTAAAATAGATATGTATTTTAGTTATGAACTAATCAAAGATACCGTTGCTCTACGGCTATGATTACAAATACGATGAAGTCTGGCATTATGCGTACATTAATATGATATGGCAGAAACAACGTTATTACGTCATCGAGAAATTAATTCTAGATGGAATCGAAAGTACGGTGACCAACTTTGTATAATTATTTACGGGATGTAGGTATGTATTATTATAAGTGCAGTAGAATAATTATTAGTATTATAGTATTATTATCAATGTGGTAGTATTTTATCAGTATATTAGAATAATTTTTCATCATCAACTCAGTCTATTATATATCCCACTGTTAGGCTCAGAACTCTTCAATAATGAGAGGAGAATTGACCTACATTTACTCCCCGCTGGTCAGACGTATTGGAGGGTTTTGTTACAAGTTTTCCTTCTCTTGCACAGATGTTATATGCGTATTGTTTCCTTAAGGCATCTTATAACATCTCCGGCAAGATAGGGAATTGGAGGGAATGAATTCTTTCGCCGTCACTACACGGATAAAATAATTATTAGTATTGTAGTATTATTAGTGTGGTAGAATTGTTATCATTATATTAGAGTAATTTCTGGTGTTGTAGTAAATACTATTATCAATATGGTAAAATTGTATCAGTATAGTAGAATAATTATTATAGTATTGTAATGTTATTATCAGTGTGGTAGTATTATTACCAGCAGTATTATTGAGCAGGGGAATATTGGTGTCAGCGTGGTAGCTTAAACCAGTGCTGGCAACCTCGGTCAAAACTCAACAAAGAATTAATTCACCTTTGTGTATTTAAATCCACTAGATTTATCCATGAAAAGATGCAATGGAATAATTAGCCCACTTATCATATGTACCTGTACTCCCAAGCTTCTTTATTAGTCAGTTTTTACGACATACATGTGACAGTAAGGTAAAAACACATTGAAATCTTAATCTACTCATGGAATTAATAAAACGAAATGACGAATTATATTGTATGTTGTATAAAAAAAGGAAAAAAGAATTAATAAAAAATCTATTTCAAATAAAACAAAACCAGACACAATAACATTTTGTAACATAAACCATGGTCTTCCTACAAACTTAAGAACAATGACTATAATAAGTTTTTACCATACACATTAGCCTAGGGGCCGGATAAATCAGCAATGATTGTTGCCGATAGCATAACGGACCAACCGCAGTGCTGTGTTCAAACGAGTCATTCGGCTTGAATAGAAACTTGGAAGCCAGTAATTAAGGCAATAGTTTACCTAGTTTCATAAGCCTTATAATCTATATCTTAAGACTCTTGTCATTATTAATTTATACAGTTACAGTACTTACAATAATAATTATAATGATTTTTGGTCTTTACGCAAGTATTATGCATTGTACATAAAACTATTTTACAGATTTTATAGCGTTTGTATTTGATTTTTGATTGCCAGACGTTTCGAACACTTTATAGCATTCATAGTCACGGGTGAATTAAGATGTCTCACGTCCAACAAGTTATCGTTATTATTTCTATCTACCCACTACAGGAATTAGTTATTAAATTTTGACCCATATTTAGATAGAAATTTACTGCCAGTACAAGAAGAAAATGATTCTATATGAAAAAGAAAGTTTTTGGTAAGAAATGTTTAAATACTAGCAATCCGCCTTCGCTTCGCTTCGGTTTTAGTCGTTTTACCCCCGTAGTTTCCGTTCCCGTGGGAATACCGGAATAAAATAAAGCCTAGATTACTCCCTGATATTATAGCTTTCCATTGGTGAAAGAATTTTTGAAATCGATCCAGCCGTTTTGAAGATTACCCGGAATAAATAGACAGACAGACAAAAATTTTTTAATCTGTATTTTAGGAATAGGTGTCATGCAAATAACCGCGTGAACATGAAAAAAGCCTATTATTTTGACATTACAAACTGACACTCCTCACATCCTCACTGATACTCAAATTTTATTTATTGGTATAGATTAAATTTGTAGTTACTATTATCGGGCACTAAAAAATCAAATACAAAAACGAACAAATTCGTAAAATAGTTTTATTTACTACTACTAATAATGTCTTTAATGTTATATTATTATTATTTTGAAGAAGTATCAGTATTCAGCCTTTCAGCGTCTAGAGTTCGACGTAGGACTTTCTGGCAAATGAGGGATTATTGTCGTAATTGCCATGCTTGGTAACTCGACGAGCAATCCTAGTAAGGTGATATACGTTTTCTAGGAGAGAGAGCTGCAATCTCTTGGTGATTCTTGATTTTTATGACATACACTTGGAAATAAGCGTTAGCGACAACTGTATTCTTATCTATGTAAAGATATATAGTATTTTTTTTAAAAACGGTAATTAATGGCAGAGTCTGTCAAGCAAGGGATGGTGAGAGGTCAAATAATGCTGCTTAATTTATAAGTCAATTGAAATCAGCACATTGCCTCTTGTCTTTCCTTTGTTAAATGTTAAGACTGTTAATATTGACTAAACTCTTAAATGATTACTACAGTACTATCTTGTAATGTATAATTAAGTACGCATGTAATTCAAACAAGGCTCTCGCTTAAATAATCCAGTCAATGATGAGGCAAACTTAAGTTATTGTTAAGTGAATGTTTTGCACACGTTATCGTAATCAGTTTAACATATAAAGTTACAAGTGTCTGCAGAATAATATACTCTTGGATTTGAATATTATGGTTAAACTATAGAACATAAATGGGTATTATTTTTTATTTACTTTCTAGTAACTGGCAACTCTATATTTTCCCATAGCATTCGTAATAATCAATCAAAGAAGCATCAAGTTAGTGGGCAAATTGCAATACAATATAATACAATAACTTTTTATTGCAGGCCGTAAGTATAGGAATAAGAAAAATTAAACAATTGATGTTGGAACAATTGAGCAGTCTTATCGCTTCCTACAAAAGTTCCAAGGAGTAACTCTTCCAATTTCTGAGAGTATTGGGATTCTCGGCGTCAAAATATCGAGCAAAGTCCAGTTTGGGAGTCATTTGGAGGACAAAGCCAAATTGGCAAGCAAAAAATTGGGCGTCCTGAACAGAGCCAGGCGGTACTTCACACCGAGACAGCGTCTTGTGCTATACAAAGCACAAGTTCGTCCTCATGTGGAGTACTGCTCACATCTCTGGGCAGGTGCGCCCAAATATCAGCTAGACCCACTTGACTCCCTGCAAAGACGGGCTGTTCGAATCGTCGGGGATCCCAATCTTACGGACAGATTGCAGTCGCTGGAGCAGCGGAGAGACTTTGGGTCACTCTGTGTACTCTACCGACTCTTTCACGGGGAGTGCTCCGAGGAACTGTTTGACTTGGTACCACCGTCACCATTCTACCAACGTACCACTCGACATCGCAGCAGGGTTCATCCATTTCACCTGGAAACGTTATGGTCTTCAACTGTACGTTTCCAGCGATGATTTCTCCCACGTACGTGCAAGCTCTGGAATGAACTACCTGCTGCTGTGTTTCCCGAGCGCTATGACATGTCCTTCTTTAAACGAGGTTTAAGAAGAGTATTTCCTTCACGGTAGGCAGCGGCCTGGCTGTGCCCCTGGTATTGCAATGGTCCATGTGCAGCAGTTTCACTTACCATCAGGTGTGCTGCTTGCTCGTTTGCCACCGTTGGCAATAAAAAAAAAAAAAAAACAATTTTTCCAGACAACCTTAAGATGGATACTGACGAAGAGAATAGGAGAGACATTACAACAAAGAAAGCTCTTGTTTTTCACTCACTCGCTTCAGCTCCTATATGGCCCACTTCTGGGTACGAGATTCCTCCACAATAGGGGGGAAATTGACCTACTATACCACGCTTGTCTGACGCGTTCATATAGGGTTTAATTTCGATTTAATTTAATTTAGGGTTTAATTTAATTCATTATATTTCATTCGTTCATATAGGGTTTAATTTAATTTCTGGTGCTTTGATGTTATCATTTTCATCATAAATGCAGCCCATATACAACCCACTGAGCCCAACGGCTCGGGCCTCTTCCACAGTGGAAGGGAATTTGACCTTCTATACCATGATGGTCAGACATGTTGGTATAGTATGGATTGGGTCATTTCGAGTTTTCCTTCTCTTGCGTCTTTTTATTTGCATTTTATATCCCTTAGTCGTCTTTTACGACACCTACGGACAAAAGAAGGGGTGATGAATTGTATTCTTGTTCCGTCACCACACGTAAAATTATATATTTATATAAGCCTTTATTAAAAGATCGCGCCATTTTGGTAATATCAGTAAAACCCAATCACGTTGTTTGAGGGCGCGATAATAGAATAAAAACAATCGCGTCAATAAAATGTTTGGCTGTCAATCAGAAATACAAAATATTGTCAATTTCCCCTTCAGCAATAATTTTACAGCGGATATGAGGGCACGATATTGTTGACAGATTTTTGATGTTATGATTCATACACAGTTATTTATTTACAATCTATGTGGTGGATAAGAATATAATTCACCACCCCTCTCTTACCCATGAGTAAAAACGGCTAAGAGATTAAATATGCATATGACATCTATAAAAGAGAAGGTAAACTCGAAATAAAACCTATACCATTCCGCCTGATCAGCATGATGCAGTAGATCCATTACCAGCTCATTGAAGAGGAGGCCAGCAGTGGGATGTATATGAGCTGAGATGATGATTTCTTAAGGTGGTTTTCCCACAGAAAATTGACGTCTGGGTAGTAGCAGTTTCTTACTGCACTTCTTTTAGTGAGTGAGAGTAGCGGCCTAGCAGAGATTCATGTGCGACAGTATCACTTATCACGTGTAAACTGGTTTGCCACCAACAGCAATATGAAAAAAAATTGCACAAACAGACACACAGATAACCCTATTTGGGTAGGTTAAAATGCGTTTGATGCCGCCCTAGCAGAAGCTGCGGGTAATCGGACCGGGGATTTAGTTTGGCACCCGCGGAAAATACTCCGTACTCCCTCAGAGTATTCCGTCGGGCTCACCACTAAAGTCAAGGAACTCTGCAATGGTGTTTGGCCCAACGATGAAGGCGACGTGCTGTAGGGTGGGTTACGGAGCCGAGCGGCAGGTACGCTGACTGTAGCCCACCCCAAAAAAAGGAGTTAAAAATGCAAATTAATTACATAATACAATTAGGTAAGTGCCATCGGCTCCCACCGCGACACCGTTATTATTTACATTTCACCCCATATTAGATGTGCATTTAACAAATAATTCAAATAACAAAAAACCATAAACACTTTCTGTTTAAAACAACGTAACGGATTTTGATGCAGTTTTTTTAGTAGATAGAGTGATGCAAGAGGAAGGTTTGTATATATAACACATGTAAAATATGTCGCTTTTTCAAGAGTAACGTCTAAAGAAAATATATTGGTACCTATTATCGAGTGACAAAAAAGCTGTGAACGTTGTATTTAAAGACATTCTGTAGTATATTTAGTCTCAGCATTGGGCGTGCGAAACTGGGGCGGTTATACATAAAAAAAATGATCATTATTATCTCAAATCATGTGCGTCTCACTGCTAGGCTCAAGTCTTCTCCATAATAGGAGAGAATGTAGAACCGAGGCTAGATGACATAGTTCAACCCATTTCGCCATCAATACAGTAAAATGAACCTGCATTTTAGGCAGAAAGGAAAAAAACTGTATCAAAACGTAATAAATCAAACTGGTCAAGAATATCGTGCGCTTTCGGCAAATTTCGACCATTATCGCGACTGAAATGCAAGAGGAACAATTTGGGCCACGATTTTGTGAACTTTTTTTTTTCAAGTCCCGTAAGCTCGGGGTCTTGTTGATTGTAATTGTTGTTCATTGTTCCCACAGAAGATAAAGGGCCGCAGTGGGCTTTTGTGTTTAATTAAAATTTTGTTTCGCCAAAGGGGTATTTCTTTTGATACATAATGATATACTTTACGTACTTTTGAAAGTTCAACGGTACTTCGATACTTGTAGATGGTAATGGGGATTTTAGACCTGTTCTCGACACCTGACCTCGTCTGCTCCACATTCATTAAAAAGAACTGTATGAGAATTTATTTTTGAACTAAATAAACATCGTTATCAACAATGTTGCAAGATATTTTAATGTAAAATAAAATTGAGAATCAAAAATGTAGTCAGAAAGATGAGTAACACGATATGTCGTCATCAGTGAAAGGTATGCTTACTACGAGCAGCAGGTCTCTCCCTTCCCCCATTGAAGTTGAGGGGTGCGTAAATAAAGAAGAATAAATAAGAAAAAGGTGGTACTGGTAGCCGAATCAAAAGGCAGCGAGACGTACAATAAGTCGCGGTTCTTTACGTCATCTTTTCTTACCCGGGGCAACTGCATAAGTATGGTCGAGCCATCAGTAAAAGTTTGTTCTTATACTATCACTTAGAAGCAGGTGGTTCATATCCATGCTCTATAGTGTCATCTGGTGATCGACTGGTTGTAAAAATTGACGAAGAGAGAAAGCCATAGGGCTATCTATGAGATCCTCGACATCAATTTGTAGTATATAGCCAGATTTAAATGCTCGGAGTAGGTCGTATTGGTACAGCCATTGGGTGATTCCCGCTGCTTGAGGCTTGGACGCGACCACTAACTCCTAATAAAATGTGTAAGGAACCTCGTTCACAGATTGTGGCGGTCACGCAGCTACCGGTGACCTGGTGTGCAGCAGCTTTAACCTGCTGTACTGTATGTATCTTTCTATAGCTATTTCAAGAGACTGCCGGTATCGAGACTTTATTTTTAGTGGATTGAGAAAGGTATGTTAAGTTGGTTTGGACATGTAGAGAGAATGAATGAAAGGAGATTAACAAGAAGAATTTATAAGGCGAATCTCAGCGGAAGTGTTGGAAGGGGAAGACCAAGGCGGACGTTTCACGATCAAATCGGGGACGTCCTTAAGAAAGGCCAGGTTAGAAGTACCCTAAACCGAAGAAAATGCATGAAGAGATTAATGAATGTAGAGGAAGCGAAAGTAGTATGTCAAGATCGTAGCAAGTGGAGGGAAGTGGTCTCTGCCTACCCCTATGGGAAAAAGGCGTGAATATATGTATGTATTTTTAGTGGTCCGCCCGGGGAGATTATTATTCCCCTATCGATTCTTTTTTGTACCTAACGATTCATTGACATCATGATAAAGTCTGTAACATAAAAATTTTTTAAAACTCATTAATGTCATATCTGGGGAGATATAAAAGGGTTTTGTTGAAAATCAGCACCAGATTTCTGGCAAACATTGAACGTGATCCTTTTAGGTCAATTGTGGGGCTCGGGCTGACCCAAGGGGAACTTGGTACCGGTGTTCGGCCCAACGACGAAAGCGACGAGCTATAAGTAGGTTATGGGGCCGCGCGCCTCCTCTCTGTCGCCCCGGACGGAGCCGAGCAGCGGGTGGCATGACTATAGCCCACCCCAAAAGAAAAGGTAATTTGCAGGGCACACAAATTCTATAATTATTATATATTAGTAAATTTCATATTTTTATTTAATGTCCTTATTTATTTTGTTTTCTTTTTGTTTTGTCTAAAAGCAGTAGATATTCTTATATTCAGTTTTTTTAATTTCAATTTAAATTTTTTTGTACCATGTTTGTCCTAGTATATGTATCTAAATAAAATAATTTCTACTTTTGTAGAAAGCGATTTATAGTGATATTCATTAAAATGTCCGGCAAATCACATATGAACATATTCTATGGCCTAACTGAGTCACTACAGACGCCCTGGGCTACTGAAACTCTAGGTAACTCTATGAATAAATTAGTGCCTATAACTCTGCGTTAGAAATCACCTATCCTTACTAATAAATCTATTCGCTGTTATGTTTTTGATTTAATTATTATATGACTGTATAGATTGTGGAGTGATCAAAGTATCAACCTCTAGTGCGGAATCTGAATTTAATTTCCACACAAGATAATAAATGATTACTTACTCTGAGTTTGATTTAATATGTGACCATTAATTGCATGTTATATTATCTGTGTGATGACGGAGTAAGAATACAAATTACCACCCCCTAACTTGCCCGGGAGTGTCGTAAAAGACGACTAAAGAGATGCAGATAACGTGTATACGAGAGAAGGAAAACTCGACATAAAATCCTACGCTAACACAGGGCGGTAGAACAATTTGCCTCTTATTGTAGAGGAGGCGTGAGCCCAGCAGTGGGACTTGTGTGTGCTAAAATGATGATGAATTTAAATGCATAGACATACATTTTCTTACATTAACCAGACTGGTTGGTGTGGTTAACGTAAGAAACGTATTATCACAAATTTGGCTAACTATTTTTTTATTTCATTCATCCAAATATTTATCTTAAAAAAAAAACAATTAAGTTCTGAAGTATTTAATAATACTCCTTAATACGACCCGCTGTCAATTATAAATAATTTAACCAACACATTATAATTCAAACAGGAAATTATTTTTATTAGTGACAAGATGTTTCTAATGTTTCAATCAGTCTTGTCCAAACCAATCAATCAACAGTAACAATTATTAATCAGGAAGCAATTTACTAATAGGATAATGAGACAACATTACAAATCATTTTTCTATTTACTAAAATAAATTATTTTCTTTTAGCTTGTGACGGTAGCTACCGCAGTCGCCTGGAGCGCTGCGTACGCGCAGACCAATTACCGACTGTAGCCGAGCGCAGCCGACCGCGCCCGAACTAGCCCGAGGCTTACCGACCTGTTAGAACTTAATTGTTCGCGAGCTATTAAAGGCACAATAATTATCCTTAAGTTATTGCAGATTTTATTACGTTATAGAAAATTTTAATTCTGTGCTACTGTTGATGTAACTTGGAGAATGGTCAGTAGCATTCTTCTAGAAACATAAGAATGTCTAAGATTGCCAATCCTCTTGCAAGCGAGGCTATTATGGGTTTATTTCTAAGGAGGCCTGATGGATGAACGAATGGATGTGTGTATCAATCATACACCATTCCTAGCTTCGTATTTCTTATTAAAAGTTTCTTTAGGAATCTGAAACTTGCTAGCAAAATCCATTTATACTTTGTCTGGCAATTTTCTTTTTTCATTTTGATGGTGGCAAACGAGCAAGGAGCATTCCTGAAGGTAAGTGATACTGTCATGCATGGATCTTGCAATATCAGGAGTATAGTTAGGCTGCTGCCTACCGTGAATAAACTGTTTAACCCTCGTTTAAAGAAGAGTATGTCATAGTACTTGGAAGACACAGCAGCAGGTAGTTCTTCTAATCTCACTACACGCAAACACCCTTAGAAAGTTGGACTTCGGACTTTCTCGCTCACCGAACGAAGTAAGAAATTGCTCTTACTTGAAGTCGATTTTCTGCTAGAGTATGATATAGGCCGCGACTGTAGATAGTGGTGCTGCATAAATATCCAACGTATAACAGCTTTACTACCTAATGGGCATGTAAATATACCTATCTATGAGATCCTCTACATCAGAAGAAGCAGTCGATCACCGGATGAGGTTATAGAACTTGGATATAAACCACCTGCTTCTAAATGATAGTATAAGAACAAATTTTTACTGTCCACTGATGGCTCGGTCATAAATACCCACACAGTCCTCCTGGGCAAAAAAGTATAAGGTTAAGTACCGTGACTTAATGTGCATCTCGCTGCCTTTTGAGTCGGCCACCAGTACTACCTTTTTCTTGCTTGTTTCTTTTTCTTCACAAGTGGTACACATTCACTAGTGGTCACCATTCTACCCGTAGCCATAAGTGCTGTGTGACTAGCTATTAGTTTGGAATATTGTCTCTCCTTGAGGAGCATTTATTGAAAAATGTTTTGGACATTTTATACCTATAAATACGATTACGGATATTACAGAATTTAATTTTATTATGAATAGCCATGTAGGCCTTTGTAAGATTTCGGAGTTGTCACTCACAACTCCGAAATTTTTTACTGTAGATCAAAATTCATCATGTCAGCTCATATATGTCCCACTGTTGGACCCCAGCAGCCGTCATAAGGGGGCGTTCATAAAATACGTGAGATGTTTAAGGGGGGGAGGGGGTCGAGTCAAATCTCATCTAATCTTACGTTGGAGAGAGGGGGTCTCGGCAAATATCACGCAATTTTTTTTCTGATTGAAACAAAAAATAAATATACTATTTTGGTCCATTTAATCCAGATTGTACATGCTTAAGATTTAATCTTAAGCATTATTACATTTTACAGCTTTATTACACTTATAATTAAACTCTCAGCAATATTGATTACTAGTCTTAACTAGTCGTAAATAAAAACACGAAGCAATTTTTTTTCTTTTTACAATAACAATCCAACGCGTTTACGTAAGAAACCCACATTTTGAAAAATCTCACGTGAGATTGGGGGATGGGGGAGGGGGTTGAATAAAATCTCACGACATCTCACCAGGGGGGGAGAGAGCGTTAGAAAATTAAAAAAAAACACCTCACGTAATTTATGGACGCCCCCTAATACGAGGTTTGTGGAGCTTGTTGTTGTTTTCTTGTTATTACTGTTGGTGGCAAACGAGCAAACAGCACACTTGATGGTAAATGATACTGATAATACTACTGATAATATTAATGATACTCATGGGTTTGTCTAGGTCGTTGCCTACCGTGAAGAAAGTGAAAGGAGTATGAATACGTACAATTTTCAATGATACAAAAGATATCACCAAAACCCACCACATACAACCTCTCTCACAAACACTCTCAGAAACAGCCTCAGAAAGTTGAGCTTTTGGCTTGTCGTTTTCCTGCGAGAGTATGCTAACCTTACTTGACGTCGGTCGATGGGAGGGTACCCCAAATAGTGTTCCGTCGGGCCGACCACTGATGACAAGTAACCCTGCTCCGGTGGTCAGCTCAACGACGAAGGCGACGTGGTGTTCGGGTGGGTTGCGGGTGTGCGTGCTTACGTCCCTCTGTCGCCCCGGACGGAGTGGTGCGAGGAGTGCGCCGACCGCAGTCCCCCTCCCAAAAAAAAAGAGTATGCTAACCACATAAAATTGACCTCCTATATACAAACTTAATGAAACGGTTTGGTTTAGGGTTTTATGTCAAGTTTTCCACATCTTATATAGATGACCTATGATATTTCACGGTCATTTTTTGCAAAATCCTCGAATAACAATAGGGGGTAGTGAATTATATTCTTACCCCGTAGCCACACGGAAAAAATATTGATAAAAATAGTTTTATTTTATACTTCTAATACATAGATATAAATCATTAGGCTGTTACTAAATAGCCGAGGCCGCGGGTGACGTGACCGGGGATTAGTCGGTCACTCGCCGAGAGGCCGACCGCGTGAGGAAAGACCGACGTCCTCCCGGAGGGGGGGATGTCGGTCGATGGGAGGGTACCCCACGTAGGGGGTATTCCGTCGGGCCGACCACTGACGACAAGTAAACCTGCTCCGGTGGTCGGCCCAATGACGAAGGCGAGGTGGTTTTCGGGTGGGTTGCGGGAGTTGCGTGCTTAAGCCCCTCTGTCGCCCCGGACGGAGTGGTGCGGAGGCGCGCCGACCGCAGCCCACCCACAAAAAAAAAAGGCTGTTACTAATAAAAAAAAACTATAATAGTAGTAACACTTAGATGAGTGTAGAAACTTTCTGTACAATTTATTAAAGTAATACTTTTTAATGTTAATAGAATCAGATACTGTTGAGCCGCAAGTTCCTAGGAGACTTCATGGCTATGACACGGAACTCCAGTGCACAAACAGTTAGTTGCAAGCCCACAATGGCATCTAGCTTCGTATAAAAATATCGAGTCGCTTCAACAAGCCTTATATGCAGTACAATAGCGAACGTGGTTTGCGGGACCATCGACATATTACGTAAACTGTTACAATTCGAATAAAAAATTTATTATGTCAGATTTAAATTCAAATATTCATTATGTTTAATTCAAGTGAAGGCGCTTAAATATTTTTAATTTTACATTTTGTCTGAAATTAATCCAATAATCTACCACTAAATTAAATGACGCGAAACATAAAATACTCGTTTTGTTTAAATTACGTCCTTTATATAAAACTAGCTGCTGTCCGCGACTTCGTCTGCGTGGAATTTTCGGCTAACGCTAACTTTAACCCACGAATTTGTTTACGTAGACGGTGAAAATATTTTTAAATAATACGATTCTGTCATATATGATAATTTTGCGAAACTAAACTTTTACGTAGCGCACACAGCGGCGGCTCTCACAAGGACAAAACTCCGGTTTTTGTATCATTCTTCATTTCTGCTCCGCTCCTACTGGTCTTAGAGTGATGATATATAGCTTATAGCCTTTCTTGATAAATGGGCTATCTAACACTGAAAGAATTATTCAAATCGGACCCGTAGTTGCTGAGATTAGCGCGTTCAAACAAACAAACTCGTCAGCTTTATACATATATTAGTATAGATTTGAGGTTGAGAATGCATTGTACCAGCAACCGATAACAAATATCTAAGGATATCATGAGGTGAAAGGGCAGAAGCACACTACACTGTAGGTAGGCCTATATAAATTTTTTTTCATTCTTCATTTCAGTGCCTATAAATCCCACTGTTGTGCTGTTCTGCTGTGCCCACTGCTCTGCTGTGCCCCTCCTGGATAGGAGTGAAATTGTTCTACTATACGCTGGTCAAACAGGTTCGTATAGGGTTTTATTTCGAGTCTTTCTCTTGCGTAGATGCTATGAATCATCAGCAGCCTTTAGTCAATATAATTGTGATGGGCGTAAGAAGCATTGGAGACCCAAGAAGAGATGGATGCGTGAATGAGGATATGCGTATGAAAGCCGTGAGTACAAATATGACGGCTGATAGGAGACTATGGTAGGTAAAAACATGTTGTGCCGATCCCACTTAGCGTGGGATGAGGACAGGCAAATTATGATGATCCATTAGTCTTATTCTACGACAATCACCGGCAAGAGATGGTGAATACTATTCTTACTCCGTGTGAGATGGTCGTGAATACTTATCTTACTCCGTCCCTAAAGGGCAAATATATTAATAGTAGAATTCAACAAGTTGATGATTATAGTCTTTCAAAAGAAATGAATTTCGCAACCGGTTACGTTCTATATCAGCGCGTACGTTCAGCAGTAATGCGAAAATCACTATTTATTGTCTAAGTGACGACCCATAAATCGATGGCGAGGCTACCAGATGGACACCATTGTATTCCAACGGCTTTTATTGTATTTATTCAATACACCCAGACGCTGTGATGGAAAATATTTCTATATAACATTGTGTTATTGTTCGCGGCAATTGGAAATTATTTTGTATACAACTATTTACATATTGAAATATTATTGAATTATTGAAGAAGAATTCCGTAATGCTTTCGTTTGATTCCTTACTGTATCTTTTTAAATAAAACTACGGATTTTATCGTGTTTGTATTTGATTTATGATGCCGGACGTTTCGAACACTTTGCAGCGTTCATGGTCACGGGCGGACTAAGATGTCTCACGTCCAACAAGTGATCGGTATTACAGAAAATGTTATAATTATCTACCCGATACATTGTTTTACTTACTATATTAGTTATTAATTGGCCCACATTTTGATACAAATTTATTGCCAGTGTAATAACTAATTTACAAATACAAACGCGATAAAATCCGTAAAGTAGTTTTATTTAAAACGTGTAATACTCGCGTAAACATCAGAAATCCTTACTGTATTGTTATTACTAACACTTTAGTTATATAATTCTTATATAAGATATTTAAGCATTGACTCTATAAATCGTACATTTTAAAAACACGAATACTTGTAATTTCCTCGATAGAAAAAAAAAACACCAAAATTATGTCTAAATGTAAAAATTAACCTATAATACGGCGTAAATACTTCACAAAATATTATAAAATTTTGAATATTAATAAAACTACATATTTACTATAACGTATACATTTTAGATTTTCAAAATGTGTATTTGTTTTAATAATATGAAACTCTATGCTATGTATAAAACTCTGTACTAAATATAAAACTCTATGCCCCCTTAAGTTTTTCAAATGATTTTTCCAATTTATAAATCAAAAATCATGTAAAGCTTCATCACAAGATGGTCTTCTGACATTGTACATTGAGGTTGTTTAGTCTTTATTGAAATTATAGTTGTCGAATAAAATGAAGTCTATTCATGTAAACTGCTGATTTAAATATGCTCATGATAATCTTTGCATGAATGCAAACTGGATCTATGATATCGGCTGACAATCAAGAATTTACATGATAATGTCTATTATAACCCCTACCACGAGTTATCATTATAATTTTAAAGTGAATTCTTTTATGCCAGGTCTTTATAATTCTGTACCGCATATTTAGCAGTGATAAGAATTGGCGGAAGTGAACACTGTGTGGGAAGGGGAACGTTTAAGCATTACTACACTATCTCCGGCTATTAGAGAATATTGAAATATTCATTTCAATTACATTTCTCGCTTTCACAATTTAATGTAAATAAATTAATGATAAACAAGAAAAAGAAGATTCAAAATAAAAGCCTATACCGATACGTCTTACCAACGTGGTATAGTAGGTCAATATCTCTCTCCCTCCCTCTCTTTGTGAAGGAAGTTCGAGAGAGAGAGAGAGCTGAGCTGAGATGATAAAATATACGCTATTCAACAACAATAACTATTTAAAAATATTTCATTATTCGTCATCATTTCAGCCCATCGCCGTCCACTGCTGGACGTAGGCCTCCCTCATGTTACGCCACAAAGTGCGGTCCTGTGCGGCCTGCATCCAACGACGCCCAGCAACTTTCACTAGGTCGTCGGTCCACCTAGTGGGGGGCGTCCTACACTGCGTCGTCCGATACGTGGTTGCCACTCGAGAACCTTTCTTCCCCAGCGGTTGTCGGTTCGTCGAGCGATGTGGCCTGCCCATTGCCTCTTCAGCGTGCTAATTCTTCGTGCTATGTCGGTTACACCCGTTCTTCTGCGGATTTCCGTATTTCAGATTCTATCTCGCAGAGAAATTCCGAGCATAGCCCGTTCCATAGCACGCTGAGCGACTTTGAGCCTTGTTATGAGGCTTACATTTAGGGACCACGTTTCTGTGCCGTAAGTCATCACTGGTAACACACACTGATCGTAGACCTGTGTTTTCAGACACTGAGGTATGTTGGACGAGAAGATCCTCTTAAGTTTCCCGAACGCTGCCCAACCGAGTTGGATTCGTCGGCTGAGCTTTTTCTCGAAATTGGATCTACCTAACTGGACCGTTTGTCCTAGGTATCCATGTACATAATGATCGACAACTTCGAGAATCGCATTGCGAACTAGGACCGATACAGGAGTGACATGGGCATTTGACATGACTTTCGTCTTATCCAAAATTATTTGTGATAAATAAAATATTTTCATTATCATCATCTCAGCCCATATACGTCCCACTGTTGGACTCGGGTCTCCTTCACAATGGGAGAAAACTTAATCTACCATACCGCGCTGGACAGACGTGTTGGCATAGGGTTTTATTTCAAGTTTTCCTTTTCTTATACAGATATGCATATATAATCCCTTAGTCGTCTTTTATAACACCCACGGGTAACAGAGGGAGTGACGAATTGTATTCTTACTCCCTCACCACACGGTCACCAATATTTTCATGTAATACAAAAAATTGTGAGAGGTTACGACACTTATTAAGTAGCTATTAGGTTTTTATTTGATAAAATGTATTAAATTTTATCCACGTCTGTATAGTGATTAATTTGGAACATAATGTATCATCATCAATGAGAACTGGACAAGTGTGCAGCAACGTTTTCCGTAGAAACTTGTAACAACACAACTACAAATAGTCTTTTCCGCTAAGAGAATAGTGGTAGGACCAGATTGTTGACAGTTGTCTGTCCACAACTGCGAGCTGGTTCGTCCGGGGTAGTACCACACTCTCGCAGAAAATCGACTTTCAAGTAGTTGCAATTTGTTTCTGCACCTCGTTTGTTGAGCGAGAGAGCCCGAAGCCCAACTTTCTGAGGGTGTTTGCATGTGGTGGGCTTTAGTGATGTTTTTGGTACCACTGTACTTACACGCATTCACACTCCCTTCACTTTCTTCACGGTAGGCAGCGGCCTTGTAAAAGTCCATGAACAGCAGCAACACTTACCATCAGGTGCACTGTTTGCCACTGTTAGTAATAAAAAAGGGAAGAATTTTTAGCATGATTCCCTAGTGTTGAGGCTAGTACTAGTAAAAGGCTGCTGGATGGATGTAAACAAATAATTATGCTGCTTTTAAATACGCATTCGATGCCAAATCACGACCTAGTCAAAGTAGATTATTGATTAAGTCAGAAAATCTTCTACCCTGATCCAACTTCAAGGATAAGAGTATACAATACAGAACGTAACTTTAGTCGAGATCATATGGACTGTCAAAAGTTTGACTTAACAATTAGACTGTATTTTTACTGATTAGTATGTCAGAACGTAACTGAATATGTAAAATTGTGGCTACCTTATGTGGTTACGGCGTGGGAATACCTATGGTATAACCTATCAAAACCTAACAAAAAAAAGTATCTTATTTAGTGATGAAAAGTTTATAATTACTTGATAATTTATCAATGAAACCTATGGTAGGGTTTAAAACTGGTAATATTGTAAGAACATTCTCATGGCAGCTTTTATTAGAAACCACATTATTATATTGTAGTTTGCATTAACTATATAACACGGGACAGGTAAGTTTGCATATCAGAATAGTCCTTACTGTATATCTATCTCTTTTCCGTGTGGTGACGGAATAAGAATACAATTCACCATCACCTTTTTTGCCCGTGAATGAGACGACTAAGGAATATTGCATATAACATTTATTCAAGAGTTTGAAAATTCGAAATAAAACCTTATATCAATACGTCAGCGTGGTATAGTAGATAAATTTTCCTCCCATTATGGAGGAGATTCAAGTCCACCAGTGGGACATATATGAGCTGTGATGATGATAACGATATGACACGAGATTGGTAAGTTTACATACACAATATTCGTTACTGTGTAGCTATCTATCTATTGCAATATCTTAGTCATGTTTTACCATAGGCAAGAGGGGGACTCCATGAGATATGATATATTTTGTCGTGTGGTGACAGAGTAAGAATACAATTCGCCACCCTCTCTTTTAACTGTGGGTGATGTAAAAGGCGACTAAGAGATTAAATAAGTATATCATAGTACATATTGCAAAACTTTTGTGCTACATGACAGCCATTTTCTTCGTTTTAGAGCATTATAAATAACAGCTTTTTTCTTAGTTTTCTTTTTAATTAATATTTTTTATTTTATGTTTGTTACCTCAGACCGTTCGACAGGTTGAACCAATTTTGATAATTATTTCTTAATTGAAAGCTAGTGCTTCTCGTTTCAGTTTTGACAATGGCATCCATGAGAAAACGATGATTCATTCAAATGATTATCGTTTATTCACATGTCTGACCAGCGTGGTATAGTAGGTCAATTTGCCTTCTATTGTCGAGGAAGTTCAAGCCCAACAGTGGGACGTATATGAGCCGAAATGATGATGATGAACCTTACGGAAAAAACTAAAATAATACGGCAAATATGTACTTCAATAATCGTATTGAAGTGGACTTAATCAATGTTTTGTTTGAGCACTCAGAGGCTTTAAGTCCAAGACGATTGTCACCTTATTTACGAGGCTCATTTGCGTGGAATACCCAACCAAGTAAAATAAGGAAGGCAGTGCTCTTTAATTGACTAATTAATTAATCGATTGAAGTATTGTATCTCGCTTAAATGATAGCCTTTATTTTAATTGAAAGGCCCGCTTTTCTATTTATCGTAGGCCGCCTTTTAAACTAAGAATTTAGTTATAATTTATACACAATATATGTTTATTTATTGAATAAATAAATATTTTATTATAATTTCTAGTAGAGGAAGGAAGAATACAATCAACCTCTGTGTATAGCTTTTCTGGACTATGAGAAAACCTTTGATTCAGTAAAAACTTGGGTCGTGCTGCAGTTCCTTCAGCGGTGCCAAATCGATAATGGAATGCTGAAGTATTTGTATAAGAACGCCATAATGTCAGTATGTATCCGGGATAACAGAACGAATCCAATTCAGTTGCAGAAAGGCGTGAGACAGGCAGACGTCATCTCTCCGAAACGGTTCACCATTGTACTGGAAGACGTTTTCAAGCTCTTAGCTTCGGCCGGTCTCGGCATCAACATCAATGGCGAATACATCACTCCCCTTCGATTTGCTGACGATATCATCGTTATGGTAGAATCCATGGAGGACCTGTCCATGCAGGCACTATGCTCAATGATCTCAGCAGGGTATCCCGACTACGAATGAACACCGACAAGGCGAAAGCCATGTCAAATGCCTATGTTATTCCTGTTCCGGTCCTAGTTTGCAATGTGATTCTCGAAGTTGTGTTATGTTTTCCTTGGATAAATAGTCCAGTGAGATAGAACCGATTTCGAGAAAGAGGTCAGCCGCCGATGAATCCAACTCGGTTGGGCAACGTTCGAGAAACTTAAGAGGTCTTCTCGTCCAACATACCTCAGTGTCTAAAAGTACCTCAGTGGCGTAACATTAGGGAGGCTTACATCTAGCAGTGTACGGTGATAGGTTGCAATGATGATGATAATGGTGAATTTATAATGAGAAATTAAATGAAATTCGGCTTTATAGTTTTATTTTATACTACAGTTATCATTACATATTACAGTATATAATGATAATCATTATTATCTTCCTGCATCTTTTCCGAATTACTTGAAGTCGACTAAACATGATTATCACTCACAGTAGATATTGTTATCGCAAAAGATATTGGCAATAGTTCTATAACCGGCCGCCTGTTTAATGTCAACTCGCTTTGAGAATGTAATAATTGACCAGACAGGAATAATTGACCAGTATGTAAAGCTCGGAGTTGTTATTTACGACAATCATAAGGGTTGGTAGAATTCATAGCCACAATCATTTCATTTATGCCGCTCATATAATTGTAAGTCGCATTGTTGGACTCGAGTCTCCTCCGCGATGATAGGGAAATTTAGTATATCACGCTGGTCAGACGTGTTGGTATACTGTTGTATTTAGAATGTTCCTTCTCTTGCATAGATATTATTTGGAACAATCCCATAATCGTCGTTTACGATACCCACGGGCAAGAAAGGGGTGGTGAATTATATTCTTACTCCGTCATCGAGTATTTAAATCGGGAACTGGGACGCGGTCGCAGCCTTCTGCGAGGCAGTGATCTCGCAGAAGGAGGCGGCGGATCGCCTGCGCGAGGAGCGCAGCCTCGATGAGGCGATCCGCCGACGGCGACTGGGGCGGCGTAGGCGCCAATACCTGCGCCTCATGCCGCCCTAGCCGAGGCCGCGGGTGACGTGACCGGGGAGTTAGTCTGTCACCCGCCGAGAGGCCGACCACGTGAGGAAAGACCGACGTCCTCCCCGAGGGGGGGGGGAACGTCGGTCGATGGGAGGGTACTCCAAGTAGGGGGTATGCCGTCGGGCCGACCACTGATGACAAGTAACCCTGCTCCGGTGGTCGGCCCAACGACGAAGGCGACGTGCATCGTGGGTGGGTTGCGGGAGTTGCGTGCTTACGCCTCTCTGTCGCCCCGGACGGAGTGGTGCGAGGAGCGCGCCGACCGCAACCCACCAAAAAAAAAAATCAAGTATTTAAATACTAGTATTTTTTAAATGTACCCAATAATACATAATACCTGGTTGCACATAGAAATAATAAGAATGCTGACCATCAACCAGGTATTGATGACCGTTTTTATATAGATCTTGTCATTTTTACAAAGAAAATGATAAAACTAAATCCATCCATCTATCCATCCATCAGCCTACAGACGTCCACTGCTGGACATAAGCCTCCCCACGAGAATGCCACTCGGAACAGTCCTGCACCACTTACATCCAACGATTCTCTGCGACTTTGAGAATGTCGTCAATCCACCTAGTGGGGGGTCGTCCTATGCTGCGCCGTCCGATTCGTGGTTGCCACTCAAGAACATTTCTTTCCCAAAGGTTATCGGTTCGACGAGCGATGTGACCTACCTATTGCCATTTCAACGTGCTAATTCTGCAGGCTATGTCGGTTACACCCTTTCTTCTACGGATTGCCGTGTTCCGGATTTTATCACGTAGAGAAATACCGAGCATAGCCTGAGCTTTTTTATGAGGCCGACATTTAGAGACCACGTTTGGGTGCCGTAAGTCATCGCTGGTAATACACACTGGTTATAAAAACCTTTGTTTTCAGACACTGCGGAATATTGGACGAGAAGATCCTCTTAAGTTTCCCGTAAAACTAAATGCAGGTTTGAATTTACTTTCTCGTATAATATGTTTATTACACTTGTTCATTGTGCTGACGGAATATTAATACAATTTATCAACTCCTTTCTTATTTTTTTATCGCAAACGGTGGCAAACGAATAAACAGTACACCTGATGGTAAGTGTTGATGCTGCTCATGGACCTTTGCTAAGCCGCTGCCTACCACGAAGAAAGTGAACGGAGTGTGAATGGGTGTAATATAGTTCGGTGATACTAAAGGCGTCATTAAAACCCACTACACGCAAACATCCTCAGAAAGTTGGGCTTCCGGCTCTCTCGCTCACTGAACTACTACTCGGACGTCGATTTTTGCACAGTGTGGTACTACTTTGGACGGACCGCCCCGCCGCTGTAGACGGTTAACTGTCAACAGTGTTGTCCTACCACTATTATTCTTTCTCACCAGTATCGTAAAAGCTGATTATAATATGAATACAAGATCTATCCACGAGAAGTAAAACTCGAAATAACATCCTGTACAACCCGTCTTCCCAGCGTGAACGTGATGCAGTAGGTCAAATTCCCTCCTATTGTGGAGGATGCTTCAGTTCAGGTGGGAGACGTATATGAGCTGTGATGATGATGATGATTAAATGTATTATCTGTTACAATATAGCAATATTATTTATACACTGCCTCGTTGATTAAGCAGCATGACATAAGCACGGCTATAATAATGTTTAAGTCTCGTATTCGAATCTTGGTTAAGCTAAAATGGACCGGGTCGACCACGAAGGACAAGGAATTCGGTACCGGTAGTCAGCCCAACGACGAAGGCTACGAGCTATAGTGAATTATGAAGCCGTGCGCCACCCCTCTGTCGCCCCGGACGGAGCCGGGCGCCGGGTACGCTGACCATAGCAAAAAAACAAGAAAACGAAAAAATGGACCAACTGATTTTTCTGTCATAAACTAGCAAGAAAGTTACTGCTTTTTATTATTGCCGATGGTGGCAAATGAATATGCAGCACTGGACCTTTGCAGTACCAGAGCCCTTGTCTACTCTGAAGAAAATGTTTTTCTTAAACCTCATTTAAGAGGGATATGTCATAGCGCAGGGGAAACAGCAGCAGAAAGTTCATTCTAGAGTTCAAACTTGTAGAACAGAACTGTGTTCCATATACATATGTGCTTTACTCTATGGGAATCAATTGTGGTCGCGTGATCCTTGAAATCCATTCAACTACATAAAAACGATAATGTTTCCTCTTCGCTTTTAATATTAAACGATATTCAGAAATCGAACTAGAAACTAAATATGAGATGCGAACTATTGTTAGTGCTATGTAATCAACAATTAGCATGTTTTACAATTCATTATATGGTACAAACTGTAGAACTGGGAATGTAATATTGCAATGTACAAACAAATAGCAGAATTATAAAGAATCCTTTTAAAAGTTTTGACCAGATATCGCTCCGCCCGTAACCATAAATGTTGTAAAGTGTTCGAAACGTCGGGCAATCAAAAATCAAATACAAACGCGATAATATCCGTAAGCCGTAAGGTTAGCAATGAATTATACTAAAAATAAAAAATCGGCCAAGTGCGAGTCGGACTCGCGCACAAAGGGTTCCGTACCATTGACTAGGTAAACGAGTGCCTCCTTATTGCCATTATCGATATTGAGAAAAAAAATGTGTTGTATGGGAGCCCCCCTTAAATATTTATTTTATTTTTAGTATTTGTTGTTATAGCGGCAATAGAAATACATCATCTGTGAAAATTTCAACTGTCTAGCTATCACCGTTCTTGAGATACAGCCTGGTGACAGACGGACGGACGGACAGCGAAGTCTCAGTAATCGGGTCCTGTTTTTATTCTTTGGGTACAGAACCCTAAAAAACAGAAGAACCCTAAAAAATAGAACAGGTATACCAATTGTTTTTTTTTTTATAGCAGGTAGCCCAACTTTCTGAGGGTCTTTGCGTGTGGCGGGTGATTGTGGTAGTTGTTTGGTGATACCTTTAGTCTCAACAAACCTCATTGGAGGTATTCACACTCCCTTCACTTTCTTCACGGTAGGCAGCGGCCTAGTAAAGGTCCATGAACAGCAGCGTCACTTACCATCAGGTGTACTATTTGCCCGCCATCGTATGCAATAAAAAATATTGCTTTTTATTCTAATAATTGTACGAAACTAAACTTCTAAGCAATTGATTTACAGTGGCACCGTCAATGAGAGAAGCGGCGTCACAAAAGGCATAGCACATAATGCAACTTAACTCCAGTGTTAATTTGCTAAGACTCGCTGTATGACAGCACTCTATGCGAAATAACACATATATAATATGTACCAGTATGTGGCCTGAGGATAGACTGGAAATATATGGATAAGACAAGGTCGAAGCATGCTTTTTAATTGTTATTCTTTTTATTTTTCTAAATATTTTTTCTTCACCGTCATTGTGAAATATAAAAAGAATAAAAAATAAAAATGTAAAATTTCTGTGTGGTAACGAATTAAGAATATAATTCACCACTCTCCTTCTGACCTGTGGATGTTGTAAAAGACGACTACGGGAAATAATATGCATATAACGTCTATGCAAGAGAAGGAAAACTCGAAATAAAACTGTAGTAATAGGTTGGTATATACCAACCTATTACTACAGTTTTATTTCCAAAATTTTATTACTAACCTATTACGGAGGAGACTCGAGCCCAGCAGTGGAACGTATATGAGCCGAAATGATGAACATAAATTAACCAAAACTTCATCGCTTTTTTTAATTCCATTTTACTTATTTTTTATTTTCTTTAAATTTAATTTACTTTAAAAGACTAAAAAGTCTTTTAGCATAACTTTTATATTTTATTAAAGTTTTTTTAATATTTAAGCTTTTATAATGGATGATATGGTATGATAATATTATTAATGGATGTAAACAGATAAAATCACGGCAAGAGAAGGAAAAGTCAAAATGTAAAACTAAACAAATCCGTCTGGTTAGTGTTAATATTTTATTTTCATCTTGGCTCATATACGCCCCACTGCTGGTTTTGAGTCTCCTCCACAATAGCAGAAAAATTTACCATATACCATGCTGGTCAGGCAGGTTGATATAGAGTTCTATTTCGAGGTTTTCTTCTCTTGCATAGATGCTATTTGCATATTATATTCCTTAGTCATTTTGTCCGAAATCCACTGGAAAAACAGGAAGTGGTGAATTGAATTCTTAATCCGTCACCACACGGAAAGGACCAGGCTAATTTTACTTATTATAGAGACTTTTTCCTTAACAGTGAAATTTGATAGGGGCTGAAAATAACCACAGACGATAACCATGGTGGACCAACGAAGTCAAAATCGATAAGTTAATCAGTGGTCCACTTCAAAGATGATGGACTGTTGAATAGCAAAGTTGACTCAGCAGATAGAGTTGTGATCTATTTGTGAATCTCCTACGCTAAGTTCAGTTGGTTACTATTGTAAAAATCATTTTCCATTATTCATTTGTAAATACTATAAATTCACAAATGAATGAATAAAAAAATAAATCATGGAAAGCACTAAACAAGGATTTCCAGTACTATTATATAGCGCAGGCTGTGATTTTTATACAAAATTTGTGTGTTATTATGTACAAACCTAAGAAGTTATATTTCTTTGTCGTAACAAGATAAAAATCTTTCTAAAAATTTTATCCTTAACGTTATCCTACGTTTGTAGAGAAAACAACACTAATAATAGGAAAAAAGGTATTTAATACATAGAAAGTTTTATTATAACGCATTATCTAGTTGACATTTGTGACGGTGTACCCGCGAATCGTAAAAATTGTTGATTATCTAACTTCAGGGTGTCGGCTTTTTAGTAATATATGCGCACGAATCGTAATAATTTACTCTTATAATTTCTCCCTAATAAGTATGACTTCAGACTCAAAATAAAAGATTTGCTGTCACCCCTGACAAGCGAATGTCTTACGCTTATAACTAGGGATGCAAATACCGAACCCAAAAACATCGATGTATTGATACATCGATGTTTGTTAACAAACGTCGATGTACAAAAAACATCGCTCTGAAAATATCGATGTATCGAAACATCGATGTTTTTTTTAAAATCTATGCGATGAGCTTTTTTTAGCTAAATCCAAGATATTTTTTACATGAAACACCAACATTTGCGTGATGTGAGGGCCTTTTTTGCAGGCTCTGCTAAAAGTACCATATATTTTAAATCATGCAGGCAAAACATCGATGCCAAAACATCGTATAAAATAACATCGATACAATAGTATACCTAGTAATAGTTTTTTTATTAAAACATCGATGCTTCAAAATCATCGATGTATCGTTTGCATCCCTACTTATAACATACCTAACTATCATCAAAACTGGCTTATCCATACAAATCAAAAGTCAGAGCGACATGCGTGCGACGGACTATAATAGTCTTGATATTTTCTTTATCTCAGCCTTCTCAGTTCCCACTGAGCGTAATATTACCTGTTTGCGGATTATCCGCAAATATTACGATGCCTAGCCGTGTTGCTTTCATATAATGTAGGCCGGTGTACACTGCAGGCACTTTTGTTCTGATGTCGCGGTAATTAATGGCCTGTAACTTACAATGTGGCGTTGTTTATGGAAATTAAATGTTAATCAAGCGGAAAAGGGATTGTGTTCACGGCTTTGTACTGATTTAAAGAGCATATAGCTAGAATGGAAGTTGTTAGAACAGGTGAGAGAATAGTTAAGAATTTGATTGCGTTATTCATATTCAGATGAATTTATCCCTTACTAGAGGTTACGGTAAACGCGATACTAAAGTATGATCTACCAAACAAAAAAAAATCATCACAATCGATTCATAATTGGATATTTATAATTTTATTAAACATAACATGATTATCATCATTTCAGCTCATATACATCCCCCTGTTGGACTCGTATCTTCTTCGCAATATGAGGGAAATTAATCTACTATTTTTTTTTTGGGGGTGAGTTGCGGTTGGCGCGTTCCTCGCACCACTCCGTCCGGGGCGACAGAGGGGCGTAAGTACGCACACTCGCAACCCACCCATGTGCACGTCGCCTTCGTTGTTGGACCGACCACCAGAACAGGGTTACTTGTCATCAGTGGTCGGCCCGACGGAATACCCCCTATTTGGGGTACCCTCCCATCGACCGATGTCCCCCTCTCAGGGAGGACGTCAGTCTTTCCTCACGCGGTCGGCCTCTCAGCGGGTGACGGACTAATTCCCCGATCACATCACCCGCGGCCTCGGCTAGGGCGGCATGAGGCGCAAGTAAATTATTCTACTATGCCACACTAATCAAGCGTTGGTATAGGATACAATGATAAACACATATACAAAAAAGAAAAATAAAAAGAAAATAATTCAGTCGAATTAAGAGCCTCTCCTTTTTGAAGTGATAACTTCTTTAGTCGCGTTGGACACTTTTTGGGAGGGGAAAATCGCGTCACCGACATGATGAGCATGTCGGTGACGCGATTTTAATTTTAACCCTTAAGATTTTCCCCGACTGGCGCACGCGCAGTCTGCTGGTTTTAAGTCAATTTAAAATTTTATTACATACATACTTTATAAGAGTTTTAAATATAAAGTTAGTTACCACTATTTCATTGTAATTTTCTTACGTGTATACTTACCTTTAAGCCGCCACTTTGTCCAAGAACATCACAAAGATACGGCTAAGTATGCGATTTCATTTGTCCCTTTTATTATCATTTCAAATGTACTTTTGTTTGTGTTTTAACTCGAACATTCCGATGAGAACGTGTTATTTTTAACTTCAATAACAATTTTTATTAGAATTTTTATTACTTTGTATATATGTTTCATATTTTATTGTAATTCAAATGAATGTGATTGTAGTAGACTATTTTGTGGTAGGAGCGACAGTCATCTGTCTACAGCCGCGGGCCGGTCTGTCCGGGGTAGTACCTACCACATTTAGCAGAAAAGTGACATTTGAATAGTGCTGCTATTTGTTGTAGTTCGTTCTGTGAGCGAGAGTGCCGAATGCCTAACTTTTTGAGGGCTTTTACGTGTATGACACAATAGCGATGGGGACGGCTTAAATTAGGATATGGAGCCTCACGGCGCCCAGCCATCGACCCGGTCGTAATGGCTGGGTTATGTCTAGACCATAGAATACCATAAAAAAGGGTGCCTCTGGTATTGATGAAGTCCATATCCATTTTTTTTTTAATAAATCTACACCCTGAACTAAAGAACCAAGCATTGCATTAGAGGGGACTTGCCAAACATTTCATTAACGTACACAAATTACAGTAATTTTTTTTTGGTGGGTGAGTTACGGTTGGCGCACTCCTCGCCCGGCTCCGTCCGGGGCGACAGAGGGGCGTAAGCACGCACACTCGTAACCCACCCGTATAGCAGGTCGCCTTTGTCGTTGGGCCGACCATCGGTGCAGAGTTCCTTGACTTCAGTAGTCGACCCGACGGAATACCCCGAGGGAGTTCCCTCTCCCGTCGACGTCCCCTATTGGGACGCCAATCGCCGTCGCGAGGCTAACCTCTCCGCGGTTGCCGGACTAAATCCCCGGTCCGATCACCCATAGCCTCTGGTAGGGCGGCATCAGGCGTAACAAATTACAGCCATAACAAAAATCTGTACTCGTAGATCGCGCAAAGCGTTGTCTTATGTGGCAATCGAAGGTGCGTACTTGGTATGAGTAGACTGATATTTTAACCACTACGCCCTGTGCAGGCTTGTCATTTATCTTCATCATCATCATCTTGACTCATATACGTCTCACTGCTGGGCTCGAGCCTCCTCCTCAATAGGGATATTGACCTTACACCATGTTGGTCAGGCAGGTTGGTATAGGGGTTTGTATCGAGTTTTCCTTCTCTTGTATAGATGTTATATGCTTATTATGTCCTTTTGTCGTCTTTTAAGACATCCACAGGCAAGATAGGTAGTGGTGAGTAGTATTCTTATACTGTCGACACACGGACAGTATTGTCTCTTACTTTGAATTGAAATAGTTAATTTATCATTAAAACAGTTACAAATTTGATTTTCTCCTTTTTTTTGTACATGACAACACCCTGCACTAAGCAATGCACCTCCTTGTGTTGCTTTACAAAAATATAATTAACGGATACAAATTACATCCAGACACAGAACAATAATTTGTGGATTGCATAAAGTGTTGTCCTGATTCGCGGAATTTGAACCCACGTCACTGATACGGAAGGCTGGTATCTTAACCACTACGCCATCTGTATAGTCTCATTAATTGATTTAAATAACTATTTATTTTCGACAGGATATGTTAGATGACTTTATCAATACGCATTATAATTTAAAATGGCAGCTTTTATATATGGTTAAATACTTCCCCCCATACATGATACAATCACCAGTTAATGAGTAAAGATGCGTGATACATTAATCGGTGCTGAGTTCATGACGTCATATTGTAACGTCAGCATAACAAATAGGGCTGTGACATTATTTATTATAATTATAAGCTTGCATCTGAGGACAGGGTAAGAATATAGTTGTTTTCATCCCTTACTTCCCCGTAGGAGTCATAATAATCAGCGTAGAAGTGGCCACGATTCTTCAGTGAATCGTAAAATACCTACTACAAAGCGTGGCAATCACCGCATTGGTCCTGTAGTTCAATGAAAGAGTACCTTCTGTGAGGTAGAAGCCTACATCCAGCATTGGCAGTCGAAAGCCTGAAGGGCGATTAAAAATATGAACCATCTTTCAATTTATAAATATTTTTTCATTATCATGATTTCAGATTTGCTTGCATTCCATCACTGCTGGGCTCGAGTTTCCTCCACAATAGGAGGGAGATACTACTACCACCTGGCTTTGTTTACTAGGCTAGTCAAACGAGATAGTATAGTATTTTATTTTGAGTCTTCCATTTTTAACATAGATGTTATATGCGTATTATATTCCATCATCTTTTAAAAGACTCACGGGCAAAATAGAGGGGTGGTAAAATGTATGCCTACTACGTCACCACACGGAATCTTTAAAAATCATTTCACTTAAACTCGATACTACAAAACATCCATGTGGTGACGGAGTAATAATATAATTCACCATTCTTACTCATGGGTGCTGTAAAAGACGATTAAGGAATTCATCATCATCATCATCGCAGCATACATACGTCCCACTGTTGGGCTAGGCAAATTCAAATTCAAATTATTTATTATGCATAAACCCCGAGAGGGCACTTACATATTGTCAGGTTTACAATTTCCAAAAAAAATAATATACTACCACCGGATCGGAACGCGACCGCTACTGAGAAGATCCGGCAAGAAACTCAGCGGGCTTGCCTATTATTTTTAATTTCTTTTTTTTTTCTTCTTACTAGATATACAATTGTGTACATGTTTTGTAAGAACTAGCTCCAGTGTGATGCCCTTCGAACCGCAAGACACTTAATAAAATTCAAACGATTATGGCTGGACCTGATCCCACAAGCGGCACCCGATCACGAGTTAACTACTAGAACAGCCATTACTCCCCTCAACCACTATGGAGGAAAGGGAGAGACCCGCTCCACATAGCTACCGCAAGTAGATCCTTCTGTGAGCATGACCAACACCACAATATGTTACAAACGGTGAAAATACAAAATTTCGTTAGGCAAAACACGCTACCCTTACAATGAAAGTTAAAAGTACATTTACAAACAGTATATTTAAAATAACAAGGAAATTGCTGAATGAGGAGCTGCTCACAACCAATCTGTATTATCATCTACATAATCCGAGATTTTGTAATAAGCTTTTTTACAAAGTCTATTCTTGATGGCTTTTTTAAACTTTTTCATAGGCAGGTCTCGGATATCTTTAGGTAATCTATTGTAAAGCGTATACATTGCCCCATGAATGATTTGCTAACTTTTTGGAGACGAGTAGTGTGTACAACTAATCTGTCCTTATTACGAGTATTCATTTCATGAATGTCACAATATTTCTTTAAGTTAGCAAGTGGCCTCCTCTACAATGGCAGGGCATTTGACCTACTATACCATGCTGGTTAGACATTTTGGTATAGGGTTTCATTTCGAGTTTTCCTTCTCTCGCACATATGTTATGTGCATATTATATTCCTTAGTTGTCTTTTACGACATCCACGGGCAAGATAGGGAGTGGTGAATTGTATTCTTACTCCGTCACCACACGGAAATGCCCAGTAGTGGAGTAGCAGTAAGGGATTATAATATGCAAATTAGATCTATGCAAGAGAAGGAGGACAACCCGTCTGACCAGTGTGATGTAGTTGGTCAAAATCTCTCTTTTTGTTAAGGAGGCTCGAGCTCAACAGTGGGACGTATAACAGTCTTAATGATGATAATAATTACTTCGAGCTAGTCTAGTTTTCGGCAAATCAATGATTTCTTTTTTAGAGCGAAGCTTAGTCTTTAAAAAAATTGCTGTTGTAGAAAAATATATGAACAACTATGTATATTTTCTTCTTATTGTGGAGGAGACTGGACCTCAATCGTCACAGCCCACATACGTCCCACTGTTGAGCTCGGACCTCCTCCACAATGGTAATTTGACCTACTATACCATGCTGGTCAGACATACATGCCTTCTCTTCACGTGAATATTATATCCCATAGTCGTATTTTACGACATCCACGGGTAAGATGAATGATGATGGAAGAGGATGACAATGACGAGGGAGTGGTGAATTGTATTCTAACTCCGTCACCACACTGAAAATTCCAGTAGTAAGACGTATTAATATATTAGCTACTAGCAACCCGCCCTCGCTTCGCTTCCGTTTTAGTCGTTTTACCCGCGTAGTTCCCGTTTCCGTGGAAATACCGGGATAAAATATAGCCTAGTTTACGCCCTGATATTATAGCTTTCCATTAGTGAAAGAATTTTTGAAATCGGTCTAGCCGTTTTGAAGATTACCCGGAACAAACAGACAGACAGATAGACAGACAGACAAACATTTTTTAATCTGAATTTTAGGCATAGTTGTCGTGCAAATAACCGTGTGAGCATGAAAAAAGCCTATTATTTTGACATTATAAACAGACACTCCAATTTTATTTATTGGTATAGATGATGATGATTATAAAAAAAAAGAATAGACAAAGACACTTTTGCTAACGCTACAATTACTCGTCTTCAGTAATCAATATATAGTATATATAAAATAAATAGATGAACATCTTAATTATAGTATATGCATTAATCACTTGAGCTAATCAATTCGTTGGGCAAAGTGGATACATTGAATACGCTTTAACCATTCAAAATGGTAGTTTAACTTAAAATGTTTCAAAAACCTTTTTCTTTAATTATTATGCAATATCTAATTAAAATGTTAATTGAATAGTCATGAATACTCGTGAGTGATAATAATAGCGATATTAGTATATCTGATGAGTAAATTGTGGCATGGTGGTGTTCCCCAGTGAAAGGTCATGCCCTATGAGATACGGCCTCATGTTTGTGATATTGAGGCATGGTTAATTGACTTTTAATTTACATGTTTGATTGTTATTCTGAGATAAGTAGTGAAATGGTTATAAATGCTTTAATTTATTCGTCTATAATGATTTCTTTTTTTTTTTTGTGGGTGGGCTGCGGTCGGCGCGCCTCCGCACCACTCCGTCCGGGGCGACAGAGGGGCTTAAGCACGCAACTTCCGCAATCCACCCGAAAAGCACGTCGCCTTCGTCGTTGGGCCGACCACCGGAGCAGGGTTACTTGACATCAGTGGTCGGCTCGACGGAATACCCCCTATTGGGGTACCCTCCCATCGACCGACGTCCCCCCATCGGAGAGGACGTCGCTCTTTCCTCACGCGGTCGGCCTCTCGGCGGGTGACCGACTAATCCCCGGTCACGTCACCCGCGGCCTCGGCTAGGGCGGCATGAGGCGCAGGTAGTTGCGCCTACGCCGCCCCAGTCGCCGGCGGCGGATCTCCTCATCGAGGCTGCGCTCCTCGAGCAGGCGATCCGCCGCCTCCTTCCGCGAGATCACTGTCTCGTAGAAGGCTGCGACCGCGTCCCAGTCTATAATGATTTCTAATGTTTACACGAATATTACACATTGTAAATAAAATTATTTTACGGATTTTATTACGTTTGTATTTGATTTATGATTGTCCGATATTTCGAATACTACAGCTTTCATGGTCAAAAAAATATCTATAATTACGTTGACTTGTTTAGACGTCAGTCATCTTAGTCCGCCTGTGACCATGAATGCTGTAAAGTGTTCGAAACGTCAGACAATCATAAATCAAATACAAACGCGTTAAAAGCCGTAAAAGTAGTTTTATTTACAAGATTTGTAATGTTTATGCGAGTACCTATTACACATTGTAAATAAAATTATTTTTAAAAATATGACTAGGAGCTATATGTATATATCAACCTGGGCAATTTAATGCCTTTTAGTCGAAAATTACATACTCAAAGAGGGTTGATATTAGGGCGGTCATAAAACTATTGGCAATAACTTTTGCTTATGTACGATTCTGTGTGGTGACGGAGTAAGCATACCAATCACCATTCCCTATCTTGGCCGTGGATGTCGTAAAAGACGACTAAGAGATATAATACGCATATAACACAAAACATAGTAAATTCTAAATAAAACCCTATATACCAACCTGTCGGATCAGCATGGTATAGCAAGGTCAATTTCCCTCCTATTGTGGAGAAAGCTCGAGCCCAACAGTGGGACGTATATAAGCTGAAATGATACGATGGAAGAAGAGTAGGTACATATTGCGTCGACCCCTAGTAATTAGGATAAGAGCAGAGTAGTGTTGAGCTAGTGGTAAGTTGAAAACAAAAAGTAGTTTGCATAAGCTAACATAACAAAAATTTAATTATCTTGTGAACTTTTAAACATATTTTTTTATGTATTACTAATTACAGATTATTATTTATCATTATAATGTTATAGAGAATCATTTTATTTTTTTTTTATCCACAGACCAGATCATTATAGTTTTAATTGGACTCCCAACTGCGACCGTGATTGAAAAATCTTGAATGTAAAACGGAGTTAATGCTATTTGTTTAAAATGTTTTTTTAAATTATATGTTATTGTTTATTTAAGTTGTTATTTTATTTAAATTTGTAAATGATTATGACAAAAAGGCTTTCTAAAAATTATTTAAGTTAGTTAAATATGTTTTTCTTAGTGATAAATAGTAACTGATTATTTTTTTTAGTATCTTTCGTTGTTTCAGCTCGTAACCATCCCCCTGGTGGGCTTGAGTCTCCTCACCATTAGGAGGGAATTAGACCTACCATATCATGCTAGTCAGTCATTTTGGTATAGGGTATCATTTCGTGTTTTCCTTCTCTTGTACAGATGTTATGTACATATATACCCCTTAGTTGTCGTTTACGACATCCACGGGCAAGATAGGGAGTGGTGAATTGTATTCTTACTCCGTCCCCACACCATTGTATCTTTCATAATCGAATACTATACGCTAGGGCCTGATTGATTACTATGAATTATATTTAGTTTCACTTCTACTGAAAGGAGGTTAAGAGAAAAACTCGAAATAAAACCATATTCCATCTGACTAGCGTAGTATAGTAGGTTAATTTGCCCATTCTGGAGCAGACTTCAGCCCAGTGGGACGATTATCAGCTGTGATGATGATGCAATAAAGTTATTTGTTTACATCTTTCAGACGCCTTTTACGACAACCATGAGAATAATGTTTGGATGGTAGATATTTTTACTCAGTCATCGATACGAAAAACATTTTTTTTATATTCAGCTTGGAAAACTGCAGTCTTTACCCATGTCCACTTCTGATAGATAGTGCCGAACCCAGCGTCAATTAAGCATCAGCACTACTAACAGCTAAAAATCACAAGCTGTGCCTGCCCCTCAGTTACGTCGAAGTTATGGGACCGTTTTCACATGCTCCATAACTCTGCCGGCATCACACGAAAGACTAAGCTTACTTCTTATTTTGAAAATTTGGCAATTACCGCCCCACCACATGTAGTCGAAGTCAGATTTTACAGGCAATTTTTGATTATTCTGAATCTGGACTGTTTGTATACCGTTATTTACATATTTATAAAGTTTCTTATACTAAGGCTTATAGCGGTGTATGGTTGTGAAAAAAAGGCCTCATATACGAAGAAATTTCAAATCCAATACAACGCAGGCTGAAAAAAATACCCATAAGTATTTTTTGTGTGGGAGATAGGTACTTAACGTACTAGATTCGGGGAGTTCTATTCTCCGCAGGACAAAACCTTTACGCGGTCCGTGAAATTTTATTTTGAGTCTAGCTGTAATTTGTCAATTCTATCTTTAAAGCAAGAGAAAGAAAACTAAATAAAAATCAACCTCCCTAACTAACATGAGATAGTTACCCTTTCATTATTGTGGAGGTTTGAAATTAATAATCGGCATATATAAGCTGAAATGATAAATTACATATTCGTAAAGTCCATCGTCTTTCTGAACCGCATGGTGTCGGAGTAAGAATACAAATCACCACGTCCTTTCTTGCCCTTGGGTGTCATAAAAGACGTGAAGGGTTATAATTTGTATTTATTTATGCAAGAGAAGGAACACTGGAAATGAAACCCTATACTAACACGTCTACCTGCGCCTGATGCCGCCCTAACCGAGGCCACGGGTGACCGGACCGGGGAATTTAGTCCGTCAGCCGCAGAGAGGCTGACAGCGCGACGGCGACCGACGTCCCGGGATAGGGATGTCGAGAGGTGAGGGTACCCGAAAGGGTATTCCATCGGGCCGACCACTGACGACAAGTCACTCTGCTCCGGTGGTCGGCCCAACGAAGAAGGTGACGTGGGTACGGGTGGGTTATGGGCCCGCGCGCCGTCCTTTCGTCGCTCCGGACGGAATCGACCGCATGTGCGCTTACCATAGCCCACCCATAAAAAAAAATACTACCACGTCTGAATAACATGGTATAGTTGGTTAATTTCGCTACCAAAGCAAAGAAGGTTCGTGCCGAATATTGTGACGTGTATGGGTTGATACGGCGATGAATTATTTTTAAAACAAAACTTCTAAACATTTGAATCGTAACTTCAACTATATCCATCCAAACATTAATATGCAAACAAAATAAAAGATGGCAAGTCATTTACAACAATAGATTGCATTGCATCACGCAAACTTAACAGACAAATACATAAATAAATAAACGAAGACCCAACCGGCAGGTGGACTCACTGATTCCTCGCAGATAATTTGCTTAACTGGTTCTTACCCTGACACTTACCTGTAACGTATTACAAAATATAAAACGATAGAAAATATTACAATCATATTCATCGATGTTTTTGCTTTGAGATATAACTAGCGTGATTAATAAAATCGTCGTTGTATATCGTATTGATTAATCACGAAGTATTGCTACAAGAGTTAAGATGACATGTGGTAGTTAGTAGCGTCACCCTGTAACCGGCTGATAAGCTCCTCATTCCACCATTTAATTATTATGATTATGTATATGTTTCAAAGAAGACTTGAATCAAGTTTTGTGCCTTTTTTATTCATTTTGTTAAAAATGACAATACCTGGCGCTTTGTAAATTATTACCCACGGGCAAGATAAGGGGTGATGTATTTTATTCTTACTTTGCCACCAGATAGAGACTTTACGGAGATATAATTCACCATCTCAGCTTATATATGCCACAGTATGTATTAGTCTCAAACCTCCCCCATAATAACAGGGTATCTGCCTCACGTCAGTCAAACAAGTTGATGTTGAGTTTTGTATCGAGATTTCCTCCTTCTCTTGCTCTAAAGACAGAATTAACAAATTACGTCCCAAATCAAAATAACGATTCACGGACCGCACAGATTTGTCCTGCGGAGAATCAAATCTCCGAGTCTGGGACCTTAAGTATCTTAACCACAACTTCATTTATGTAATAAAATATCAGTATTTGTGAGTTGGCAACTATAATTTTAGTTTTTGTCAACCTTATCCTCGTTATGAGTGTACGAATGGTCTGTAATCAGTTATGGTACCTAGATCATAAGATATGAAAGATTATATAAATTTCTCATGACTTTAAAGGGCATATTTTTAAAGTTATGGTTGGCGATTTTATATAATGGATGCAAAAGGAATCATACATACATTAGTACTGATTTATTTTATTATTTCTTTGTTAATAATGATATTTTGTTTTGGTAATAAAGAATTAGCACGCTGAAGTGGCGATGGGCAGGCCACATCGCTCGATGAACAGACAACCTGGGCAAGAAAAGTTCTCGAGTGGCGACATGTGGGATGTGGACATGGCAATCGTTTGACCGATAATCATTTCGACCAACTGTTTAATAGCCAAGAACCTCGATCAACACCTAAAGAAGCTCGCGTTAGGTGATTGAAATGGGAGTCCAGTGGCGGCGGTCAAAAATGGCGTCAGGAAGTGCCTGCCTTCGAACCATAACTACCAGCAGATTGCTCCTTGTATTCGCTGTCCGCGAGTTAACATGTTTTCTATATTTTAAATTTTTTTTACATTATATTTAAAAGTACTTAGAAGTTAGGAAATTAAATAAAGACAATAATAATATACTCTTAATCCAATTTAGCCAACGTAATGCCTTTATGGTGATGAGTTTTTATGCATTATTTTTTTATGATACTCGTAAAAAAGACTGGATTTACCGGGAATGTGATGATGACGAAATCCTAGGGAGCGTAACATCAAGTAAGTTTGCCCTCCTGTTCTCCCCTTTATGGGGAGATCTACGTTCAGTAGTGGTTATCTATTGGCTGAGGGATATTTAGATGAATGAAATTCTATATTATCATCATCATCTCAGTTTATATTTACCCCACTGCGGGGGTTCAAGTCTTCGCCCCAATTTGAGGTGAATTGACCTTCTGTACCATGCCGGTCAAATGGTGTTCTAGGGTTTTATCTCGAATTTAACTTGTTAATAGATGTTTTATGCATATTATAGCCCTTAGTCGTCTTTTACGACACCTATCGGTAAGATAGATGGTGGTGAATTGTATTCTTCGTAACCACACAGAATTATAATACTCCTAGCATAGTTTATTACTTCTATTCGCATAGGTAACGGTAATCTGGATCGATTAGTTTAAACAGTAGAAATTTAAGATTGTTAAATACTTGGACTTTATGTGTGGCGATGGAGTAAGAATATAATTCACCATCCCCTTTCTTGCCCATGGGTGTCGTAAAAGATGATTGCTTAAAAGACAATCCTGCTCAGATGTGTTGATATATGTTTTTAATTCGAGATTTCCTTATCTTACATAGATATATGCATATATCTCTTGGTGACTAAGTTTTGTGACACCCACAGGTAAGGTACGAAGTAAGAGAATGCTGAATTATATCCCTACTTTGTCACCACACGAAAAGATCTCATTAATAGCTCATTCGGTAGACGAGAGAGCCGCAGAGTTTGTAAAACTCTACATTGCGATTGGCGGCGTTGTGCTCTTGATATTGCTCGTCGGACATAAAAAGTAAATAAAAGTAGGTATAGATATTCATAAGAATGTCAGTGACGTGAACACACGAGATTTTGAAAAAGTGCACAGCACACTACGCGTGCACCATGTCGGTGACGCGAATCCATGAGATTTTTCCCCTACCAAAAAGTGCACAACTCAGCCAAAAATCTTCATTAACATTTAAAAACAGTTAAACAACTCAATCGATATCTAAACGGTGGGCTGACCTCACGAGTAAACCCGATAGGGCGTCTCTGTATAAAAAACAATAGCCTATACTTAACCGCCGGGGCCATCATATTGCTGGACAATAGCCAATTAACGCTACACGCAATTAAATCAGACTGGACCTCAACAAAGGATCCTTTAAGTGGTCAATATAGAGCGGTTAATACATCTTTTAATTTAATTAAAAACATTACATATCTATACCAATAAATAAAATTGGAGTGTCTGTTTGTAATGTCAAAATAATAGGCTTTTTTCATGTTCACATGGTTATTTGCACGACACCTATGCCTAAAATAGCAATTAAATAATTTTTGTCTGTCTGTCTGTCTGTTTGTTCCGGGTAATCTTCAAAACGGTTGGACCGATTTCAAAAATTCTTTCACCAATGGAAAGCTATAATATCAAGGCGTAAACTAGGCTATATTTTACCCCGGTATTCCCACGGGAACGCGAACTACGCGGGTAAAACGACTATAACCTATAACCGAAGCGAAGCGAGGGCGGATTGCTAGTGTAAAATATACTTAAAATGTAACCATAATCATCATTATTTTAGCCGATATACGTTCCTCCTTGGGCTTGGACCTTCTCCATTGTGGTAGAGGATTTGACCTACTATACCATGCTAGTCAGACGTGTGCACGTTTTTTTTTTTGAGGATTTCATTTCGAGTTTCTCTTCTCTTGCAACAATGTTATCTGAATATTAATCCCTTAGTCGTCTTTTAGGACACCCACGGGTAAGAGAGGGGCTGGTAGGCTCTTAATCCGTCACCACATGGCAAAAAACTGTAATTGCTTCAGTATATTATTGACTGCCGTTTGACGATGGACTAAGAGTTGGTACAATTCATCAATTTCGTGCCTGTGGGTTTCGTAAAAAATAAGTGAGGCACATAATCATGCATAATAACATCTGTGCAAGAGAAGAAAACTCGAATTTACTTTTTAATACAGGACCAGTTTTTAAAAAATGGCTATTTTAATAAAAACATTACAATATTGTAGTATTAGTTGAGAAAGAGGTGAATAGATTACAATGCTAAGAGCTCGGGCACGATCCCCGTGAAACACCGTGAAGAAGTCTCGATAATCCAGAGATCGAGCTTTTAAACTTAAAATAAAGGCTTGTTGGATATCATCAGCTCATTACAGTTCTCGCCGATAGAATGATAGCATCCGCCGCCTACACGTCTCTGAGGGTATTGTTCAGTTCAATTCAGTCAAATTATTATTGCTGATAACACTATAAGTAACAGTAGAACCTTCAGGACAATGAGTACGGTCATCATGTTAAACAACTGAAAATGTTAGAGTTATATCGTGAGTAAGAAAGAAAAATAAAATGCTTTGTTTGTAACAATTTAGTAATGAGTGAAAAAATAACAAGTTCATTAAATTAGAATTCATTTTATTATTATTATTATATATTAGAATTATTTCGAAAATATTAATTTTTCGTGTGGTGACAGTAAAAATACTATTTACCACCATTTCCTGGCCGTGAGTGTGGTAAAAGACGACTAAGGGATATGTTTTTGTAGCATCTATAACCTTATATCAACCCGTTTGATCAGCGTAAGTCAAATACTTTATTGATGTGAAACATCTATAGGCGAGGGTACCTGATCGGGGAACCTGATCACTGGCGTGGCGTTAACGCCACGCTTGGATATTGGTGTACATTTGTATACCAAAACCATAACCTGTTTTAGAATTTCGTATAACCCCATCTGGTGAGCTATGTATACTAATGAAAATAAATGTTTATTGAATAAACGAAACGAATGAAAAAAAATCGTAATAGTTTATTAATACTTAATGCCATAATAGTTCCTGTCTTAATTTGTTCTTTTATGCATATATACTTGTACAAAATAATTTCATGTTTCACATCTGCCAGGCGTCCTGAGAGACGGCTCCCTTTTTATAATGAGATGGAACCTCTTTTAAAAAAGGACATTTCATAACGCTCGGGGAATATCGCAGCAAGTATTTCACTCCAGAATCTGCACAGGTGTTGAAAAATGAATGCTGAAACGCACAGTCGAGGAAGATGTCGTTTTCAATTGCCATGGTTAAACTCCACAGCGGTATAGATATATACAGAGAAACTTAGTCCTGTGACCGTTCCAATGGCTACAGCTGGCCCCAGAAATTGGGATCATTGAGAATTCGAACAGCTCCCTTTTTTTTTCTTTGCTGTTGGTAGCAAACACCTGTGGTAAGTGATACTGGCGATTAAAGACCTTCATCTCAGCCCATATACGTCCCACTGTTGGGCTCCGGCCTCCTCCATAATGGAAGGGTAATTGACCTACTATACCACGCTGATCAGACGTGTTGGTATAGGGTTTTATTTCGAGTTTTCCTTCTCTCGCATAGATGTTATATGCATTTTATATCCCTTAGTCGTCTCGTACCATCACTCACGGGTAAGATAGGGGGTGGTAAATTGTATTCTTACTCCGTCATCACACAGAAGATAATAGGTCTTACCCACACGGAAGATTATAAACCTTACTCTGAATTAAATAACGTGATTAAATCTATAAAACTATACTCGTATTTATTGTTTAGTTAATAAAGAGGAGTGATAACAACAAAACACTGTTATGTTTAAAACATGCGTATGTTATAAAATAATAAATACTTTACATAAATTTTTGTTTCTGTATACTTTATCTTGATAAAAATATTACTATTAAGTATCGTGTAATGTTTCTTGAAAAGCAGGTACTTCAAAGTAATGTAATGCAACACATTTGTATGTAAATATTATATATTTTCAAGAAAATCAGATGTTATTCATCATGCTCACATACGTTCCACTGTTAGGCTCTAGCCTCCACCACAATTAGGGTTTTATTTCAAGCTTTCCTTCGCCTGCATAGATGTTATATGCTTATTATATCCCTTAGTCGTCTTTTACGACATCCGCGGGCAAGATGGTGATTAATAATTGTATTCTTATTCCGTCACCAAAAGTGACAAAAGATGTTATTTATACATTTAATATCTATATTAGCAGTTCCCATAGATTTTTCATTGTTTTTTTTTAATAATAGCTAAGCTGATGACCAAGTAGTTCACATTAGTAGGGTAATTTTCTGCTACTCTTAGATCTCCATGGGATGAAGCCAAGTTACTGCATTGACGGTGTCAAGTGTTTCGTAAACCTCCCTTCATAGCAGAAGCTGCGAGTGACCGGACCAGGGATTTAGTCCGGGCACCTGCAAAGAGATTAGCCTCGTGACGGCGTTCGGCATCCCGGTAGGGGACGGGAGAGGGTACTCCCTAGGGGTATTCCGTCGGGTCGACCACTGAGGTCAAGGAACTCTGCACCAGTGGTCGACCCAACGACGAAGGCGACGTGCTATACGGGTGGGTTAAGGGTGTGCGTGTTTACGCCCCCCTGTCGCCCCGAACGGAGGGATGCGAGGAGTGCGCCAACCGTAACCCACCCCAAAAAAAAAATTAAATAAAAACCTCCCTTCTATGTGGTGGCGAAATAAGAATACAATCCACAACTCTCTATTTTGCTCGTAGATATCATAAAAGATTACTAAGGGATATAATATGCACATTACGTTTACTCCTAATGGCGATGAGCTGAAGGCCAGTTGTGGGACGGGTACAAAATGAGACGACGAGATTTGTCCAATTTATTTTTATGTTTTTTTTTTTTTTTTTTTTTTTTTATTGCAGACGGTGGCAAACGAGCAAACAGTACACCCGGTGGCAAGTGTTGCTGCCGCTCATGGACCCCTACAAGGCCGCTGCCTACCGCGAAGAAAGCGAAGGGAGTGTGAATGCGTGCATTGAGGCTCAGTGACACCAAGGGCACCACCAAAACCCTCCACACGCAATCACCCTCAGAAAGTTGGGCTTCCGGCTCTCTCGCTCACCGAACGAAGCGCAGTAACAAATTGCTACTACTCAGACGTCGATTTTCTGCGAGAGCATGGTACTGCCCCGGACGGACCGGCCCGCGGCTGTAGACAGATAACTGTCGACAATGTGGTCCTACCACTAAATGTTATACTAAATATTATGTATCTGAATCAAAAAAAAAAAATCACATCGATTCGACTACGCAGATCGCGTAGTCGAATCGATCGTCGTGGGTTCGATTTCCATGCGGGACAACATTTTATTCTATGCCATCCACAAATTGTTGTTCAGAGTCTGGGTTTAATTTTCGCCCGTTAAATTATATGTTATTAAAGCAATACAATAATTATTTCCTTAGTACAAAGTGTGAAATATTAAAAATAAAATTATTAAAGTTATTATTGCGGTATATTAAACTAATTATTATAGTTAATACATTAGAAAGCCAGAATATAGTTGTTGGCTGTCTCCACAAAATGGACCAATGTAATTATTCCAAGGTATAACGTTACAACTTTGTACGTAGAACCATACAAGTTAATAGCGAGAAAGTTGACCTTTTGAACAGTGGTCCGGTGCTTAGTGTTGGGATGTACATATACCTAATAGAACTCTGATCGTATCGCGAGATAAATGCCGGACCATCTGATTGTTTACGGTTAAGGAGACGAAATCTGAGTAAAACATATTTTGTATAAGGATTTAATGGTACATTATGAATTATTTATGATATGTTTTTATTTTTATATCTAGCGGCTAATAAATTATTTTCAAAGTGATAACTTCTATATTTTCCGTGAGGTGACGGAGTAAGAATACAATTCACCACTCCCTATCTTGCCCGTGGATGTCGTAAAAGACGACTATGAGATATAATATGCACATAACATCGGTGTAAGAGAAGGAAAACTTGAAATGAAACCTTATACCAACATGTCTGACCAGCATGGTATAGTAGGTCAAATCCCTCCTATTGTCGAGGAGACCCGAACCCAACAGTGGGACATATGCGGGCTGCGATGATGATGACGATGATGATAACTTCTATAGGCAGGTTTGGTTTTTACGACACCCTGAAGTAAGTAAAAAATGAAGATATTGTATTCTCACCCCGAAGTTGTGCGAGAATTTACAATTGAATTTACCTGACGAATATAGGTTTTAGTCTTTTTAACATTCTTTTTTTTTTATTGCCAACGGTGGCAAACGAGCAAGCAGCACACCTGATGGTAACTGAAACTGCTGCACATGGACCTTTGCAATACCAGGGGCACAGCCAGGCCGCTGCCTACCATGAAGGAAATACTCTTCTTAAACCTCGTTTAAAGAAGGACATGTACATCTTGTTCACAGTTTATGGTTTGGTCATGTTCGATCTTGGTTGCGGTAGCTATGTGAGACGGGTCGCTTCTTTCCCTTCAATGTGGTTGTGGAGAGTGATGTCTGTTCCAGTAGTTAACTCGTGATCGGGGGTGCTGCTTTGTTGGGCTCTCGTTCAGTCATATTTTTTTTTTTACCTTATATATGTCCTATTTCGAAGGACATCGCACGAGTTAATACTGTGTGTTGTAATTACATATAATTTTATTTAAAAGAATTTATATTAAATACTAGCAGCTCACCCTCGCTTCGCTTCGGTTTCAGTCGCTTTACCCGCGTAGTTCCCGTTCCCATTAGAATACCGGGATAAAATATAGCCTAACTTACGCCCTGATATTATAGCTTTCCATTGGTGAAAGAATTTTTGAAATCGGTCCAGCCGTTTTGAAGAATACCCGGAACAAACAGACAGGCAGACAGACAAAAATTTTTTAATTGCTATTTTTGGCATAGGTGTCGTGCAAATAACCGTGTGAGCATGAAAAAAGCCTATTATTTTGACATTACAAACAGACACTCCAATTTTATTTATTGGTATAGATTTATATAAAAAACTAGCAACGCGCCCTCGCTTCGCTTCGGTTATAGGTTATAGTCGTTTTACCCGCGTAGTTCCCGTTCCCGTGGGAATACTAGGATAAAATATAGCCTAGTTTACGCCCTGATATTATAGCTTTCCATTGGTGAAAGAATTTTGAAATCGGTCCAGCCGTTTTGAAGATTACCCGGAACAAACAGACAGACAGACAGACAAAAATTTTTTAATTGCCATTTTAGGCATAGGTGTCGTGCAAATAACCGTGTGAGCATGAAAAAAGCCTATTATTTTGACATTACAAACAGACACTCCAATTTTATTTATTGGTATAGACTAGCAACTCACCCTCGCTTCGCTTCGGTTTCAGTCGCTTTACCCGCGTAGTGCCCGTTCTCGTGGGAATACCGGGATAAAATATAGCCTATGTTACTCCCTGATATTATAGCTTTCCATTGGTGAAAGAATTTTTGAAACCAGTTCTATGGTTTAAGCGCGAAAGCGTAACAAACAAATAACAACAAACAAACAAACTTACTTTCGCATTTATAACATTAGGAAGGATGACAGTCCACTAGGTTTCTTGCCGGATCTTTTCAGTTTGTGGGTGCGATCCGATCCGATGGTAGATTATTCGATTGTATAAATTTGACAGAAATTTTGTCAATTTTCCTCGATTTGTGGAGGAGGCTGAAGCCCAGCAGTGGGACGCATATGATTTATCTAGGACGATGATGATGATATTTATTTTAATACCACGGGCGCATCCAAGTCATCTCCTAAATTAGAAAAGTTGCGATACTAAAAACTTAACTAAAACACCACATCGTAAAAAAATACATTTATTTGATAAGGTAGCTTGCTAATAAAAATTCTTCTTAACGTTCTCATTCCACACGACGACAGTCTTACATGCTCTTTGTAACTTAGTTACCTAAATCTCATCATTCATCACCATTTCAGCTCATATACGTCCCACTACTGGGCTTGAGCCTCCTCTTCAATAGGAGGGAAATTGACCTACTATACCACGCTGATCAGACGGGTTGGTTAGGGTTTTATTTCGAGTTTTCCTTCTCTTGCATAGACGTAATATGCATATATATGTCTTTTACGACATCCATGGGTAGGAAAGGCAGTGGTGAATTATATTCTTACTCCGTCACCACACGGAAAATTTAGCAATTTTTATTTAGCCGAAAAACGAGTGCAACCGACATAGCACGAAGAATTAGGGTAGGTCAGATCATTAGATGAACCGACAATCGCAAGGTAAGAAAGGTTCTCGAGTAGCGACCATGGCCTGTAACTAAGTGGACCGACAACGACCTGGTGAAAATTGCTGGGCGTCTTTGGATGTAAGCGGCACGGGACCACACCTTTGTAAATTATGAGGGAGCCTATGTCCAACAGTGGACGGCGATAGACTGAATGATCATCATTGGACTTCATCCATCTGATTAGTCTGATATAGTAAGTATGTTATTTGTTCCTCCCTATTGTGCACGAGGCTCGAACCTAGGCACACAATATCGAACAGATATTATCGATACTGCACTCATGAGTAGTATTGAAGAAAAAGTATCGTACTCGATAAAGTATCGAACCAAGAGTATCGACACCGCAAAGTATCGAGTACTTTCCTAGAATCTATGTCGGATGAGCATTTTCTTTATTTATTTTAGAAATTTTACCGTCTGTGAATATTTTGAGCCACGTTTTAGAAAGTTCATTACGTTGTAACTAGATGGCGTTACCATAAACATGAATCGCAAGGTCAAGTTTAACATGTATAATTTCTACACTTTATTCGATACGATACCTACCATAAAGTACTCATTCAGTAAAAGTATCGAATCCAAAGTATCGAGTAGAAAAGTATCGGTATCGATAGAAAAGTACTCGTTACCTAAAAGTATCGATACTTTTTTCGTGTCCCTACTCGAACCTCAAAGTAGGAACGTGTAGTTGCTGAGATAACAAATATTGTAAATGCGATTAAAAATTCTATATAATGAAATCATTAATTCAACAAACGTATTAATGTTTGTGCCATTTCTAGAGACATTACGATTATATCGATGTTGCGGCTTCCGGTGGAAGCTAGATAATATTTAATTGGCGTGAAAACTCAATAATTGAAGATAAAAATCAGCTGCGGAGCATACCAATTATGGTTGGCCGTGTGACGACCACGAGCGGTTGTCAATAGTGATGTATCCAATTTATCGATAAAATTTATGTTTCAATAGTTTTATAACATGCATATTCACATAATTAATTTATCTTGTACCGATGAAGTAATATCCGTGTGATAACGGAGTAAGAATAGAATTCAACACCCCCGTGGGTGTAATAAAAGACGACTATGGAATTAAATATGCATGTAACATTTATGCAAGAGAAGGAAAACTTGAATCATAGACCTACTTAATAGGGATATTCTTTGCTAGACTTCTCCAAATAGGAGGGAAATTGACTTACTATAATACGCTGGTCAGAATAGCTAACGAATATTTTTATTGCTGTCATTCCTTAGCTGTCCCTTACTACCAGAGGATAAGGTTTGTAAACTGTATTCTTACTTCATCACTCATTTATTAATTTCAGCTCATATAAATCCCACTGTTGGGCTCGGGCCTCCTCCATAAAAGGAGGGCAATGGACCTACTATACCAAGCTGGTCAGAAGTGTTGGTATAGGGTTTAATTTAAAATTTTCCTTATCTTGCATAAATACTATATGCACATTATATCCCTTGTCCACCTTTTACGATACCCACGGTTAAGATAGGGTGGTTAATTATATTCTTACTCCGTCATCACAAGGCAATTATCATAGATATAAAAAGAGTATATGGCTATCGAATAAAAGTCAATCTTTATCGATTATGATTAGTAGTTCATCGATAAGTGCCTGTCCCGTCACTAATATTGCATGTGAATATTCTGCGGCTGTTGCTAACAAGTCATTAGTATTACTATAATCGGCTCATTTGTGACTACTTTAATCTCGTACACAATTTAATTGTTTTAATTTAGCTAATTCACTGATTTGGTGATATTGATCTTAAGGCTTTTGAGTGGCGACCACGAATCGGACGACGCAGCGTAGGACGGCCCCTCACTAGGTGGACTTATGACATTCTCAAAGTCGCAGGGAACCGTTGGATGCAAGTGGCGCAGGACCGCTTCGAGTGGCATTCTCGTGGGGAGACCTATGTCCGGCAGTGGACGTCTGTAGGCTGGTGTATGAATGAATGGATGGATGGATTCCAAGGTTTAAATAATAAGTACCGAGCTAATTATTTCTAATTTCTAAAAAAAACTGTTCTATTTCAGCTCGTATTTGTCCCACTGCTCGAGCCTTTTCCTCAATGGGAGTGAAATTGCCCTACTATACCATGCTGGTCAGACAGGTTGGTATAGAGCTTTATTTCGAGTTTTCCTTCTTTGCATAGATTATATACGTGTTATATCCCTTAATCGTCTTTTACGACACCCACGGGTGAGATAGGGAGTTTTGAATTGTGTTTCACCACACGGATATAAAAAAAAGCAATGCCCTAAATTATTTTAACTAGTTATATTAAGACGAATTAACCTGTCATTAACCCCGTCGTAAGTGACCGAGGTGACGGCAAAGCGATGTACGTCTCATAATCTATCTTATAGCCCCCTTTTCCAATTTAGGCTGATCCCCGGTACCGATTCCTTGATATTTGTGGCCTACTCCACCGGTTACACGCTGGACTGAGCCATGGTTCATCCACCTACGACCTCAGCATCATATAAACAACTTATAAATTAACTATTATATCATGAAAATCTTCAAAATATACTATTTACAGCCACATTTGCATTTCAAAGCTATTTCTTTTTGGAATTTTTTATTCAAAAGTAAATGAATGATTGTGAAGATGAATTATGGTGAAGGTGTAAGATTAGAATTCACCGTCCCCTCTCTTGCACGTGGTCGGTATCGTAAACGACGACTAATGTGCAGATAACATCAATGTAAGAGAAGGAAAACTGGATGCCAATACGTCTGACTAGTGTTGCCCAAAAAAGTCTTGGTCTTGCGGTCTTGGTCTTGGTCTTGCGAGAAATACGAGACCGAGACCAAGACCAAGACCGCTTAATTTTTGCAAGACCAAGACCAAGACTAGCCCTGCAAGACTTGAGCAAGACCAAGACTGAGCCTGCAAGAGTCTCGCGGTCTTGCATTTAATTCAAATCACCATTTTAACTTATAAACGGCCAGCTGTTGAGCTCGTGTCTTCTACATAATAGGAGGGAAATCGGTCGTGGCCGGAGGGGAATCGCCACGGTGATCGGACGTGTTGGTACAGGGTTTCCTGTCAAGATTTCCTTCTCTGGCACCGATGTTATATATTATAGCTCTTAGTCGTCTTTTACGACACTCGCGGGTAAAATAGGGGGTGATGAATTGTATTCTTACCCCGCCACTACACGGCAAGTCAAATCAGTCTTGAGATATCGATCTATTAGCCAATCGATTCCCAATGTTGGTGTTGGCTTTTCAGTATTACTCTTCGGAAAGGCTTAAGGAAAAAAATACCGTAATAGTCACCCTGTGAGTTAGTCTTGATAAGTTTCACAAGAGAGTGCTCTTGCCCATTATACATATTTATATATCCGTTTATTCATTAGCCCAACGACGTTCACTGCTGGACATAGAAATATATCTACAATTAATCTACATAAATAACATCCACGCTCGCAAAAAGAATTATTATGCGTAGATCAGTATGCGTATATATTGATCGCAATGTAATAATTTTCCGTGTAGGGACAGAGTACGAATATAATTCACCATTCTCTTACCCGTGGATGTCGTATCAAATCGGACCGAGGCGATGGTGTTAGGAACCCATTAAAAAAATTGAAATAAAAATATAGATTCATTAATGAATTGAGAGACATGTAAAGTTTTCAATGTTTTCATCGCTTTATCGTCTAAATCTGATTGAAATGTATAAAGTCAATGATACTCAATCTGCAACATATTTTGTTAAATGTTCATTAGACATTGAATAAATCAATGATTACGTTCGCATAAGCAAGACAAACTCCACTTTAACATAAATCAGCTGATCGCCTGATTGAAGGGTTTTGCCATTGAAAGGGTCGCGCAAATCTAATACCTATTTATACTGTCGAAGCTTTACATGCCTGTCTGTAGATACCTACATAATGCGTAAAATTTAAGGCATAAACTCTTAAACACACATTTTTGTAATCACTATAACTTTTATGTTATGTTGTTTTTGTGTAATATACATTCTAATTATGATCTATGACCGTTGAACTACAACATACTCGAACAGTTGCCCCATAACCTGATACACCCTGTGTATATAACATATGTGCAAGAGAAGTGAAACTAAAAATAAAACCCTGTATCAACATGTCTGACCAGCGTGGTATAGTAGATCAATTTTCCTCTTACTGGAAGGCTTAGCCCACAGCTTAAGCCCAGCAGTGGTACTTTTTTGATCTGTGACGATGACGGCGAATATCATACATTTGGTGACCCTCTTCATAGGTATATTACCTATTAAAAACTATTATTATCCTATTAAAACTATTACTAATAGTGGACTATAGGCTAGCAGATGGATAGATAGGATAGGATGATATTTGATTAATTTAGTTGGATTTTTCATTGCCATGATATATGACTGTTACGTTATTCCAACTGCAAGACTTGCAAGACTTTGCGAGACTCTTGCTGCAATACCAAGACCAAGACCAAGACTCGGGTACGCAATATCAAGACCAAGACGAGACCAGGTGTGCTGTTGCAAGACCAAGACCAAGACTGGTCCAAGTCTCGTCTTGGTCTTGCATTTGGGCAACACTACGTCTGACCAGCGTGGTATAGTACGTTAAATTCTCTCTCATAAAGGAGGAGGCTTGAGCTCAACAGTGGGACATATATGGGCTGATATGATGATGAAGTATTAGATATAATTAATGGAAGCATTGCGCATTACTAACCAATCAAGCAGATAAAATGTATCCTTGATTGAGGCTTACTATGCGGCAATTTAATCTTGTGTTGGAATAGAACGTACAACACACAAGGCGATTGCTATTAAGAACGAATAAGCAAAGAAGTTATCCAAGTGACAGTATTATATGTAGATCTGGTCATTTAATAAACAACTTTCTTCGCTTAGAACAAAAATCTATATTTTATCGATTCGTTATATGTAAGTGACAAGTTACGTTCAAAGCGCAAAATATTCGCCGTCGTGTATCGATATGATCGTGCAAATACACAGAATATCGACCATGGATCTCACATCCCTACTATTGAATTTAAGAATTTAATTCGTACTAAAATAGTTACTAGTTCTAGTGCGGTGAATTGTATTTATATTGATACTGTAATATATGAATACAATTCACCGCTTGCTTTCTCACTTTTGATGATCGTAAAAAATAACCACAAAGAACTGGTCTATGACCAGTGTGTGTTACTAGCGATGACTTACGGCACGGAAACGTGGTCTCTAAATGTAGGCCTCATAACAAGGCTCAAAGTCGCTCAGCGTGCTATGGAACAGGCAATGCTCGGGATTTCTCTGCGAGATAGAATCCGGAATAGGGAAATCCCTATTCCGGATTCTAAATCCGGAAGAGGGAAATCCCTATTCCGGATTCTAAGAAGAAGAAGAAGAACGGGTGTAACCGACTTAGCACGAAGAATCAGTACACTGAAGTGGCAATGGGCAGGCCACATCGCTCGACGAACCGACAACCGCTGGGGAAGAAAGGTTCTTGAGTGGCGACCACGTATCGGACGACGCAGTGTAGGACGCCCCCCCACCAGGTGGACCGACGACCTGGTGAAAGTTGCTGGGCGTCGTTTGATGCACGCGGCACAGGACCGCACTTTGTGGCGTAAGATGAGGGAGGCCTACGTCCAGCAATATCCAGCAGCATGATGATGATGATGATGAAAAAATAACCAAGGGTTATGATATACAGAAAAACGATTTGGTCTATATAATAAGCCCAGTCCATGAGCTATGACTAAGGCTTACTAAAGTTAATAAAGTATATGAACTTAAGGAAAGTTTGAAATTTTGTGGACACTATTGAGGACGCTATATCTTGGAATATTTGAAATTTCATACTTCTCAATAATATCATAATTGCCATGCTCTTCAGACGAGCAGTCGATTGCACTTCGTAATTTAAGTTGCCCAGGAAAGTACTGTTTACAATTCTTTCAGCCGGTTTTTATACGGGAAATTTCAATTTCAAATTATTTGTATTATTTAAATTTATTGTCCGTTTTAAGGTGTTTGAGGTTTCTTTAATCAAGCCCTATCTTCTATACCAATAAATAAAATTGGAGTGTCTGTTTGTAATGTCAAAATAATAGGCTTATTTCGTGCTCACACGGTTATTTGCACGACACCTATGCCTAAAATAGCAATTAAAAAATTTTTGTCTGTCTGTCTGTCTATCTGTTTGTTCCGGGTAATCTTCAAAACGGCTGGACCGATTTCAAAAATTCTTTCACCAATGGAAAGCTATAATATCAGGGCGTAAACTAGGCTATATTTTATCCCGGTATTCCCACGGGAACGGGAACTACGCGGGTAAAACGACTATAACCTATAACCGAAGCGAAGCGAGGGCGGGTTGCTAGTTATATATAAAATTTGTTGCGTACGTGTTAATGTCACTGAACTCCTCCTAAACGGCTGGGCCGATGTTGATGAAATTTTGTGTATTTCGAGAATGGTTTAGATTCACAATTGGACCCAATTGGACAAAATACAAGCAGCGCCACCTACCGAGGTGGCGCTGCTTGTATCTTATTTCAACAGAACAACGTCTGTTGGGTCAGCTAGTTTATTAAAAATAATAAATAAGGATCCAGCTATATAATGTAAATAGATTTCAATGTGCTTTTTTCATTACTACAATTAAAATTACACATTTTATACCAATTAAAATATCAGAAATTAAAAAAAAACATTTATTAAAGCCTCAGACAAAATAATTTTTATTTTAAGAAAATAATACTTAATACAGTTTTTAAAGTTATTTATAATTGTTACAATATTTGTAAGACAATAAAACAATGAAATGTATTCCAGTAAAACCATAGGAAATGAAAATTTATAAATAAATTAAGATAATGTATAAATAATTTAATACCAACTTGTGCTAAAAAATGCTATTATTACAAAAAAATAATTACATTCAAAATTATATTTTTATCGACAAAATAACCGCGTAAATTGGGCTTATTTGTCAGTTCATTATCATTATTTGGATATTCACCAGCCCACACAAGGTCTACTAAGGCCTCTTCCATAATAGGAGGGAAAATAATCTACTATATCGCACTGGTCAGATGCGTTGGTTTTACTTCGAGTATTTCTTACCTTGCATTGATGTTATTTGCATATAATGCCCCTTTTTTTTGGGGGGGAGTGGGTTACGGTCGGCGCGTCCTCACTTCACTCCGTCCGGGGCGACAGAGGGGCGTTAGCACGCACACCCGTAACCCATCCGTGACACGTTACCTACGTGGTTGGACCGACCCGGAGCAGGGTGACTTGTCGTCACTGGTCAGTCCGACGGAATACCCCTGAGGAGTACCCTCTCCTCGATCAACGTCCCCCTCTCAGGGAGGATGTCGGTCTTTCCTCAAGCGGCCGGCCTCTCGGCGGGTGACGGATGAATTAAAGTAGTATAACGTCCCTTAATCATCCTTTGACCAAGAAATGGGGTTGTGAATTGTACTCCGTAATCAGATTTTTGGTTACTGCGAAAAAATTAAATCCTTATTCAGAATAGTCTTAATTAGTATTACGATGGCATAAGAATAGCATTGTAATTAGCCTTTACTTGAGCATGAGAGTCATAAAAAATGTCTGGGAGAATAGGCAGCAGTTCAATCCTGGGAAACTTATCATGGCGATCGCCATCCCGCCTGCCGCAGCGTGGAGATTACGGCACTATTACTTTATTTATGAAGACCTTCAGATTGAAGAGTTCATCCATTTCACCTTGAAACGTTATGGTCTTCAATTATACGTTTCCAGCTATCATTTCACCCACGTACGTGCAAGCTCTGAAATGAACTACCTGCTGCTGTATTTGTCGAGCATAATGACATATCCTTCTTTAAACGAGGTTTAAGAAGAATGTTTTCTGTACGGTAGGCAACGGCCTGGCTGTGCCCCTGGTATTCCAAAGGTCCATGTGCGGCAGTATCATTTACCATCAGATGTGCTCCTTACTCGTTTGCCACAATCGGAAATAAAAAAAATAGACCTACGTTTAATAGCTGTCAGCGAAAGGCGGCATGATGTTTAATGCTGCGAGATCTGTCTTTTCAATCTAAATATAAGTACGATATTATTATATACTTAGACAAACGAACAAACAGTCATATGAAATTAAATTGAAAACTTCGAAAAACATATCTTTGTAAACATAAAGTGGTATTACTTAGATTATTTAACCGCCATTTTTTAAATTTCGATAAACGCCATTATTGCATTCCATTCTCACATTTACTTACACGTTAAATTCATTATAAAATTTTCTAACAAAATAACGACAATTTATCAAACGATTTCAATTCGAGGTTTTGTGGTATTGCATAAAGAGTCGACTAACATTCGAAGCTCGCGTGAACGATGCCATCGAGTCGCTCCGAAATCGAATATATTATCTCGAATGAAAGAATTCACTGTCGCATAATTTGTACCAATATTGTCTGAGAATGGCCGGCGTGCGATATGGTAAAGCGGCCGATTTAGATCCCTTGGACTGAATAAGCGGAATTTGCTTTTAAATTGCAGCTATTTAAGTAATTTTAAATATTTGAGTGAGGGAATGAAATTATAGGGAAATAATAAGATTACTTCGTCTACCAACGATGACGGAGGCCTTTTTCTATACTAATATTATAAAGAGGAAAGATTTGATTGTTTGTTTGTTTGTTTGTATTGAATAGGGTCCGAAACTACTGGACCGATTTCAAAAATTCTTTCACCAATGGAAAGCTATACTATCAGGGAGTAATATAGGCTATATTTTATCCCGGTATTCCCACGGGAACGAGAACTACGCGGGTAAGACGACTGAAACCGAAGCGAAGCGAGGGCAGGTTGCTAATTATGCATATAGTGAAAATGCATTCAAGTACCTACTAACCCCACCGGCGATAGACGGGTTGTGTTAGGACTAGTTGGCCACCTACCCGATTGGATTACCCACTAAATACAGCAGTCCTTTCCGTCCTTTTACGAGGTGCCCTGCGAAGACTTGTTTGCTGTTATCTCATGTCGATTCACTACCGCTAACGCCTTCGCCACCAACGGCCCAGGCGGGTTGCTACCAGCATTAACACCTCGACTTGTGGCATGGGAAAAGAGGGATCGGTTTTGTCCAGAAAGAACCTTTAGAAAATGCCATTCCAGCCTACAACGAGCGCTACTTCTTCCTGTTCCAATCGGTCAGCCCCTGGAAGTTCGTCCTCTTCACCGTGATGAGGACATCATCCGCGTAGCAGTGTGATTCCCATCCCTGAAAGAAGCTGAGAAGAAGCAAGTGGACTCGATTACATATAATCGCAATGTTATTAAAATTTAAATTGTTGCCATATAAAAAAACACATACGCATGCAACGAATACCTAATATTGGCAGAATTGTCGATACAGGCAACACTTGCCATAAAGAATAGAAGAGTCTTTTGAATAAAATAAGTATTATAATATAACATCCATCGAAATAAAATAAATATATACCGATAATCATATCCCTATGCTTTTAAGACGTTCCATTCTACGCACTAAACGCGTTTATCACCACAAAGCCGTAGAGAGTGCCGATTTCAATATCGATTCTTCGTATACATAAAAATCGATTTAAATTTACGATTATACATTTGATATTCAATCAAAGTATGGACAATAGACATGAGAGTTACATTTGAAAGCAATATATATTGCTATTTTCAAACATAAAATTTATAGTTTAGTTGAAAATATCTTCTATTATTACAGACATTTAGAAGTGAAGGAGTAAATAAGTTTTTGTTGATAAAAAATATAAATTTGTTTTAAGTTTTATTACTTACAGTATTATTTTATTTATGTTGAATATCTATATTCATGTGGTGACGGAGTGAGAATACAATTCATCACTGTGTAGTCTTAAAAGACAACTGAGGAATATAATAAGCATATAACATCTATGCAAGAGAAGAAAACCTCGAATAAAACTATATGTTGACCAACATGGTGTAGTAAGTTAATTTCCCTTCTATTGGGAGAAGGCTCGAGCCCAATAGTGGGACGTGTATGAGCCGAAACAACTGACTGTATCTAAGGATCGATGATTTCACTTGGTGTGTACCACTAATTTGCTGATCTTCTTTTTACTTAAACTATTTCAATGTAATACATATTTTATTTCTTTTATCTCTAGAAATTAAACCGAGCCCTCCTTTTCCATGATCTATGTCGAGGTGATACCGCTGGTAGGCGATCTACCTGTTCCGTTGGTGGAGAAGCCGTTAGCGGTAGTGTATCGACACGAAATAACAGCTCTCTAGAAATGAGTTTTGTAAAAAAAAGACCTAATCATTTCATCATTTCACCTCCCACTTTTAGGCTCGAGCCTCCTCCACAATAAAAGAGAGAAATTGACCTATTATACCACACTGGTCTTAGGTTTTCATTACAAGTTTCCCCTCTCTTTCATAGCTGTTATATGCATATGTAATTCCTTAGTCATCTTTTACGACACCCACGGGCAAGAAAGAGGGATGCAAAAATTGTATTCTTACTCCGTCACCATACGGAATAAAAATTGACCTACTTCAATATAACCAGAATTTGATTGGATATATTGTATAAAAAGGTGTTTGAAGGTATTCGGATAAACGTTAAGATAGGTCGTTAAGATGGTTTCGTTATTGGCTGATAAGAGATTAGTTTTTTTTTCTTAGTAGCCAGATGTTGTTAATAATGATTTTTATTCACAATGAGTTTTCTTTAAGGCATTGAATTTTTTATAGCGTAATTTTCTTGAGTAGTTTATGCTTTTACTTATTTTTATTGAAATCTTTTACAGTTTCCAGTAAGTATGTTATTGTTATCTTGATGTTCTGTAATTTAATATTAACGATGTATTCATCTTAATATATATCCCATTTCAATATTATAATTGCGAAAGTAACTTTGTTTGTTATGGTTTTACGCTTAAGCTAATAAGCCGATTTTAAAAATTCTTTCACCAATAGAAAGCTATATTATGGGTGCATATGTTATCTTGGTATTCTTATGGAACGGCAACAATGCCGATGTAATAGGGTAAGCTTAATAGATTTTGAATCTTTCATCATTGGAAAGCTACCTTATCAACGAGTTACATATATTTTTCTCTTAGTATTCCTATGGGAACGAGAAGTACCTATGCAAGTGACAATTTTAAAACTTTTTCACTAATGGAAAGCTTCACTATCAGCGAGTAACATATGTAGGCTATTTTTTATCCCGATATTGCTACGAGAACGGAAAAAATACGAGTGAAACTGCTCGTTGATGACCGATTTTAAAAAATCTTTCAAAAAGCAATTTTTAATCATGGTATTGCCACGGAAATAGGAACTACACGAGTGAAATCGGGTGATGTGATTTGATAAAAAAAAATCTGTCATCAATGAAAAGCTATGTTATCAGTAACATGTTTAGGTTTTTAATTACTGTGTGCCCACGAATCCGGAACGTATGCGGGTGAAATCGTGGCAATTTTGCTGATTTTAAAAATTCTTCTCAATTTTTTTTTCCCACGAGATAGAGGACTACGCGAGTTAAAACCGCGACAGTTTTCCCAATATTAAAAATACTTTCCTACGCTACCTACTATATACGAGTACCTACCATATTAGTACACAATAGGCGAGTACCGTAGACTATATTTTATCTGGGTATTCCTAGAGGAACTGGTACTTCACCCTGCTCCGATGGTCGCCCTAACGACGAAGGTGACGTGGGACTCGACATAAAACCCTATGCCAGTACCTACGTCTCTGTCGGGACAGGGACGTCGAGAAGTGAGGGTACACGAAAGAGTATTCCGTCGAGCCGACCACTGAGGACAAGGAACTCGGCACTGGTGGTCGGCCCAACGACGAAGGCGACGTGGGTACGGGTGGGTTATGGGCCCGCGTGCCATCCTTTCGTCGCCCCGGGCGTAATGGACCGCGTGCGAGCTTACCATAGCCCAAACCTGAGCGAAACAGCAAGATATGGTCTATAGATTTTTTTTAATTCTTTCACTAATTGAATGCTACATTATCAGTGAGTAACATAGTCTATATTTTATTACGATATTCCTATTTCCTACATACACGAACCTATGCAGGTGAAATTAAAGATTTTAACTGATTCTTCAACTAACAACAAGATAAATTTAAGCGGTACTTTATATACAAGTATTAAATTTAAAATGGCGCTTTTAATATGGCACTATTCCTCCGGATAGGACGTCTGTGAGGTAAGTTAAGTTTAAACAATAATACAAAACTTTAAAATGTCAGAAATTTATGTCAAATCACTCTTGCCGTATGGCGGCGAAGTAAGAATATAATTTACCACTACAACTATCTTGCCTGTGGACGTCGTAACAGACGACTAAGGGATATAATAATGCAAGAGAGGGAAAAACTCCAAATGAGACTTTAGTGGGTTACGGTCGGCGCACTCCTCGCACCACTCCGTCCGGGGCGACAGAGGGGCGTAAGCACGCACACCCGTAACCCACCTGTGACACGTCGCCTTCGTCGTTGGACCGACCACCGGAGTAGGGTGACTTGTCGTCAGTGATCGGCCAGAACTAGAAATGAAACCCTATACCAAGGTTGGTATCGGGTTTCATTTGGAGTTAGACAGGTGTCTAACCAGCATGGTATAGTAATTGACCTTACTTTTGCCTTTCTATTGTGGAGGAGGCACGAGCCCAGTAGTGGGACGTATATGAGCCGAGGTGATGAAAATCTCAGATGCCATTGAACATCAGCTATAACATAATATTAAGCTTTTATTCAATTAAAAACTGGTTAAAATTATTAAACAATAAAGATATAAATTCTCTTAAAAAAGAGAACTAAATTGTCAACGATCGAGCCGTGAAATTACAGTATTTAAAAATAAACGTTCAATCAAATATTTTAATTTACTCAATTAGAATCGATAATATTTATACTGTATTATGTAATAAGTTTTAATTTGTTAGTATAACATAAATGAATTTAATATAAAGCCCATTAAACCCTTAAATATGTAATTATTAAGTTTATAACGTTCATATCACGATTTTTGTCCGAATCACAGTATAGTCGCTTGTAGTAAAATCTTACAATTTACATAATGTCGTTTTGTGAGCATTAACCAAATCTACACGTGGGAACCTCACTTTACAGATATGTATAGGCAGGTGCATTGAATTAACATATATTAAAAAATCTCTATGATATGTTATGTTCATGTTATTAACTTTTTTTTATTTGTCCAGTGCGATGCGGTCAACGAGATAAATTTCTACTTTCATGTGTACAAAACAGATAACAAATAAATCCATAGATTTCGTCAAATTGGTTTTTGAAGACTTATTTCAAATTAAAATTAGATTTCTTTTAGATTATAATTCTGGTGTTGCAGAAAATATTGAAAAGTATTTTCTTTTTAACAACATCCTGCTCTTAGGAATTAATCTTTATATCTCCCACGTACGTGCAAGCTGGAATGAACTACCTGCTGCTGTATTTCCCGTGCGCTATGACATGCCCTTCTTTAATTGAGGTTTAAGAAGAGTATTTTCTTCAGGGTAGGCAACGGCCTGGCTGTGCCCCTGGTATTGCAAAGGTCCATGTGCGGCAGTATCACTTACCATCAGATGTGCTGTTCGGTCGTTTGCCACCGTTGGCAATAAAAAAATTGTGTGCGACTTTACAAACATATAAGTAATGGAGACAAATTACATCCAGACTCAGAACAAAAATTTGCGGATCGCGCAAAGTGTTGTCCTGCGTGGAATTCGAACCTCCGACACTGGCACTGTAGGTATCTTAACCACTACACCATCTGTGAAACCTTCTGTGCATACCGTTTGCCATCTCTAGCATAGATTTAATCTGCAAATCACAGAACACCTTTCTGTCATCATCATCATTACAGCTCATGTACGTCTCACTGTTGGGTTCCAGCCTCCTGCACAATGGGAGGAAAATTGTCCTACTATATCACGCCGGTCAGACGTGTTGATATAGGGTTTTATTTCGAATTTTTCTCTTACATAGATGTTATCAGCAATCTCTTAGTCGTCTTTTGCGACACCCACGGGCAGGATAGGGAATGAACAATGTTTCTAAAACAAAGATTTTAATAACGCCATTGAATAAATTTTAATTATTAAACTATTACAGATAAGCTGAAGAATTAAGTTCTTAACTATTCTAATATTATCGTTTTAATGAGATGTCCTCATAATTAACAAGTAGCGTGCATCGTTATGTTAATTAACTGATTGTGCTTAAGCGTTTGTTGTGTTTGATACATTCTATTAATATATTTTCTAAGCATAATGACTTTATTCGATACATTGTAAGCAAGAATAGATATCACCATAAACTAGAATAATAAGTTTGTATAATTACAAGAGTTTTTTTTTTGTGGGTGGGCCGCGGTCGGCGCGCCTCCGCACCACTCCGTCCGGGGCGACCGAGGGGCTTAAGCACGCAACTCCCGCAACCCACCCGAAAACCACGTCGCCTTCGTCGTTGGGCTGACCACCGGAGCAGAGTTAACTTGTCATCAGTGGTCGGCCCGACGGAATACCCCCTACTTGGGGTACCCTCCCATCGACCGACGTCCCCCCTATAATTACTCGACTACGGAGTGTTATGATTTTGACAGGCTACGTATATTCCATAGCCTTATGTCTTACGGCATATTACTGTGGGGATGCTCCGCGGACTTTAATAGAATCTTTGTTCTCCAAAAAAAGGGCTGTCCGTGCAATTTATAATCTAGGCCCAAGAATCTCACTTCGGGCGAAATTCAAAGAAATAAATATTCTAACTGCTGTATCTTAATGTATAATACCTATACCTACGAAAATATATTATATGTCAAAAAAAATATCGCTAGTTAGCGAAAGTTTTAAAAAAAATCGCTAGTTTTTAAAGTTTTAAAAGATATTGTGACATTCATGAAATTAATACTCGTAATAAGGACAGATTAGTTGTACACACTACTCGTCTCCAAAAAGTAAGCAAATCATTCATGGGGCAATGTATACGCTTTTATAATAGATTACCTAAAGATATCCGAGACCTGTCTATGAAAAAGTTTAAAAAAGCCATCAAGAATAGACTTTGTAAAAAAGCTTATTATAAAATCTCGGATTATGTAGATGATAATACAGATTGGTTGTGAGCAGCTCCTCATTCAGCAATTTCCTTGTTATTTTGAATATACTGTTTGTCAATGTACTTTTTAACTTTTATTGTAAAGTGTACCGTGTTTTGCCTAACGAAATTTTGTATTTTCACCATTTGTAACATATTGTGGTGTTGGTCATGCCCACAGAAGGATCTACTTGCGGTAGCTGCGTGGAGCGGGTCTCTCCCTTACCTCCATAGTGGTTGAGGGGAGTGATGGCTGCTCTAGTAGTTAACTCGTGATCGTGTGCCGCTTGTGGGATCTGGTCCAGCCATAATCGTTTGAATTATATTAAGTGTCTTGCGATTCGAAGGGCATCACACTGGAGCTAGTTCTTACAAAACATGTACACAATTGTATATCTAGTAAGAAGATAAAAAAAATAATTAAAAATAATGGACAAGCCCGCTGAGTTTCTTGCCGGATCTTCTCAGTAGCGGTCGCGTTCCGATCCGGTGGTAGTATATTTTTTTTTTGAAATTGTAAACCTGTAAGTGCCCTCTCGGGGTTTATGCATAATAAATAATTTGAATTTGTATGTAGATTTGATAAGTCTTGTTATAGGTTTATAGTGGGGGACTACACTGTTAACCACTGGCCCACCCGGTGTAGTAAGTACCACACTCTCACAGAACATCGACGTCTGAGTAGTAGCAATTTATTACTGCGCTTCGTTCGGTGAGCGAGAGAGCCAGAAGCCCAACTTTCTGAGGGTGTTTGCGTGTGTTGGGTTTTGGTAATCCCTTTAGTATCATCGAGCCTTTTATGCACGCATTCCCACTTTCTTCCCCCTTTCACTTTTTTCGCGGTAAGCAGCGGCCTAGCAAAGGTCCATGAGCGGCAGCATCACTTACAATCAGGTGTATTGCTCGTTTGCTGCCGTTTGCAATAAAAAAATCGGCCAAGTGCGAGTTGGACTCGCGCACGAAGGGTTCCGTACCATTGACTAGGTAAATAAGTGCCTCCCTATTGCCATTATCGACATTGAGCAAAAAAATCAAGTTTGTTGTACGAGAGCCCTCCTTAAATATTTATTTTATTTTTAGTATTTGTTTTTATAGCAGCAATAGATATACATGATCTGTGAAAATTTCAACTGTATAGCTATCACCGTTCTTGAGATACAGCTTGGTAACAGGCGGACGGACGGACAGCGAAGTCTCAGTAATAGGGTCCCGTTTTTACCCTTTGAGTACGCAACGCTAAAAAATTAGAAAAAAGAGGTTTGCCTTCTCTTGTAAATCGTCCCATAGACCATACGGTGTCAGATGGAACTGGCCAAGATCTGTCATCTTTTATGACACCCGCACGCAATATAAAAGCTTGTAGTATTCGCAGATGCCATCATATAGTATGTACATAATTAAGATATTATATACCTATTACATTATTCATTATTTTCTTTATATCCGAAATCAAAAAACCCAGTATGACTTCTAATATTCTTGCGTTTTACATTAGATAATATACAATTCCTTAAAAAAAATCTACCATAAAACATTCCAAGTACTATCCGTTGAAGATACACGTTCAATCTTATTCAGTGATTGATGACTGGGAACGAATAGATGACCGAATGGAATCGATTTAGTGAGCAATGGCCACGATTTGCATATGTATGGCGGGGAAAATGAGAATCTTTAAACATTGATGGCTTTAACGCTTTGTATTTTAAGGTGATATATTTAAAATGGCTGGCGATAGCAGTGAAAGAGCTTATTGTAGTTCAGTTAACAGTTATATACGAGGTATTTTCAATATTATAATACATTTAGATTCATCATCATAATCATTCAGCCTATCACCGTCCACTGTTGGACGTAAGCCTCTCTCATGTTTCACCACAAAATGCGGTTCTTGCCCGCCTGCATTCAACAACGCACAGCAACTTTCAGCAGGTTGTCGGTTCACCTAATGGGGGAACGCACTACATTGCGTCGTCCGATATGTGATTGTCACTCGAAAACCTTTCGTCCCCAGTGTTAGTTATCTTTTACATATATTTCTTGCGTAGGTACGTGTGTATGCCACTGAACTCTTCTTAAACGGCTGGGCTGATGTTGATGAAACTTTTTGTGTGTGTTCAAGGAGATTCGAGATCTTTTTAGATTCACAATTGGACCTTGTAGGTGGCGCTTTATTTGAACAGAGTAATGTCTGTTGGGTCAACTAGTAATGTATAATACTCGCGTAAACATCAAAAATCCTTATGAAAACAACATTTTGTGTCAGTTCCCATATGTAACAAATTTATTGCTGTTATTTTTCAATGTGGTGACGGAGTGAGAATACAATTCACCACACTCTCTCTTCTACATGGATGTCGTAAAAGACGACTATGGGATGTATTAAGCATATAACATCGGTGCAAGAGAAAGAAAACTCGAAACAAAACCCTATTCTAGCAGGTCTGACCAACCTGGAATAGTAGGTCAATTCCCCTCCCATTATGGAGGAGGCCTGATCCCAATAATGTGTTGATGATGATGAGGAGTTCTACTTAATAAGCTATTTTTTTTTTATTTTGCGTAACCAGATTATAGTTGTTCTGTAGAAAAATAATATTCTGCCTAGCCTGGGCATATTAATAAATCTATTTTAAATTTAATATAGGTATAAAATTCAAATAACTAATTTATTTGTTTCAAAACATTTAAATGTTTTGACTGCACAGATAGCACAGTGGTTAAGATACCACGCCAGTGTCGTGGGTTCGAATATCGCACAGGACAACACTTTGTGATCCATAGATTGTTGTTTTGAGTCTAGATGTAATTCTTGTTTGTTAATTATATGTTTGTAAATTGTGAAGGAGGCCCGAGCCCAATAGTGGGACGCATATGGGCTGCGGCGATGATGGTGATGATGAAACTGTAGTAATACAAGGATGACTTCTTTTGTGCAAGGTTATTGTTTAAAAAAAAAGGAAAAATTATACTAATATGAATGACTTCTAGTCTGAGTTTAGTTTTATGGAAAGAAAGAGAAAGAAGGGCACTATTTTTCTTTTTTTTTTGGGGTTGAGCTGTGGTCAGCGCACACGTCGTCCAGCTCCATCCGGGAAACAAAGCGACGGCGCAGAGACCCATAACCCACTGTCTCCTCTCCTTCGCTGTTGAGCCAATCACCAGTACCTTTGGGCTGACTACTGGATAGAAGGGCACCATACTAAACACTCTAATTATCGTGGTATAGTGGATTAATTCCACTCACATTACTATGGAGGAGATTTCGACCATTCATTGAGCGTACATATATGAATTGTGGAGAGATGATGAGTTCATCATCATCATCATATCAGCCCATATACGTCCCACTATTGAGCTCGGGCCCCTCCCCTATGCGAGTGAAATTGGCCTACTATACCACGCTGGTCAGACTGGTTGACATAAGGTTTTGTTTCGAGTTTTCCTGCTCTTGCATAGATGTTGTATGCATATTGTCTCTTAGACGTCTTTTACGATACCCACGAGCAAGAAAGGTGGTGAATTGTATTCTTACTCCGTCACCACACGGAATTTGACAGATGATGAATTAATTTAATGAAAATGATTCTGCAGACGCTGTTTAGAACTGTAGTATGTACTTTTTTTCTGTGGGTGGGCTACGGTCAGCGCGTCGCCCGGCTACGTCCGGGGCGACAGAGGCGTAAGCACGCATACCCGTAACCCACCCGTGACAGGTCACCTTCGTCGTTAGGCCGACCACCGGTACAGGGTGACTTGTCGTCAGTGGTCGGCAACTGTAGTATATACTGACCCTAATTACATTATTACATTGGTAGTATAAAACACAGCAATCACCCACATAAGATAGATAAGATTAAAACAACAGATCTACAATTCATTGTTCAAACGATAGGTTTCGAAGTATACGCCATAATATTGAACGCACCCGCCGGCTCCTGACGAATTAATGAACGCTTTCTAAGATTACAAGCATAGTATGGAATGGACAGATTAAGAATATAATTTACTATCCCCACTATTCCCCATGGGTATTCTAAAAGACGATTAACGGGTTAAATATGGATATAACATCTGTGCAAGGGATGAAAACTCGAAATTAAACGCTTTAACAACACATCTGTCCAGCGTGGTATAATAGGTTAATATCCCTCTTATTATGGAGGAGGCTGGAGCTCAATAGTGGGATGTACATGTATGAGCTGAAATAATGATCATGTTGATGATAATGATGGAATGGATATTATTTTGATTATAGTATATTTCTTTTGCATATGTAAATGGACATAATTTTATTGATTTTATTTCTTAGCACATACGTATCTCGATTTGCAGACCGCATTTTCTAGGTAACTTATAACAACATGTCATAGCTAATCTATTTATCAAACTTTTTTGGAATTATAGTCTACGTCTAATATTAATGTCGAAGGAAATGTCTTTATTCGAATAAATATTGATACCATTTACCAATTAAGAAAATGGAGTAATCATTTTCAGGTGAAACTTATTTCTAACATAAATCTTATATATTTAAGTGGAGTAATTTTGATGGGGTAATAAAATACTTAGCCAATTTGAGTTTAATTTTGGTTTCCGCGATTCCATTCTCATATAGTTATTTAACAGTTTGATAAACAATAAAAATAGTCATTTCCTCTGCTTCTTGTTCAGACCACAGATATTTTATATTGTTAGGTAAATTGTCCTACAGTACAACACTAGTCAGACGAGTTAATATAGGATTTTACTTCAAGATTTAATTCTGTTGCAGTAAATGTTACTGCATTGTCTCATTACATTTATTGCTTTATTTTTAGTAATGGCGGTGAATCAAACCTAAATCCGTTACCACAAAAAATATATAATATTACGTATTTCCGTGTGGTGACGAAGTAAGAATACAATTCACCACTCCTTGCTCATGGATGTCGTATAAGACGACTATAGGATATATTAGGCACAAAACATCTGTACAAGAGAAGGAAAATTCGAAATGAAACCTTATACCAACATGTCTCCGCCGAGACGTCATTGTCCGTTGGGCAGTCCGGATGGAGAGGCCTCGTTACGGTGTCAGGACCGTCGAGGCCTTCCGGCCGGTGCTGATGCAGTGGTTGGAGCGGACGCACGGGGTGCTTTCCTTCCGACTGGTGCAGGTGCTGACGGGGCATGGTTGCTTTGCCAAGTACCTGCACAAGATCGTCAGGAGGGAGAGCACACCATCCTGCCACCACTGTGATTGTGGCGAGGATACGGTGCAGCACACGCTCGAGGTGTGTGCCGTGTGGGCGGGGGAGCGCTGTGAACTCGTCGTGATCATCGGTGTCGACTTGACGCTGCCGACCATCACCAGGGAGATGCTCGACAGCGTCAGGAACTGGGACGCGGTCGCCGCCTTCTGTGAGGCCGTCATCTCACGGAAGGAGGCGGCGGATCGTGTGGGAGAGGAACTCCTTTTCGGTGACACGTTCCGCCGCTGGCGACTCGAGCGGCGTAGGCGCGAGTACCTGCGCCTGATGCCGCCCTAGCCGAGGCCGCGGGTGACCAGACCGGAGATTTTTGTCCGTCACCCGCGGAGAGGCTAACCGCACGACGGCGACCGACGTCCCGAGAGAGGGACGTCGAGAGATGAGAGTACCTGAAAGTGTATTCCGTCGGGCCAACCACTGACGACAAGTCACTCTGCTCCGGTGGTCGGCCCAACGACGAAGGCGGCGTGGGTACAGGTGGGTTATGGGCGCTCGCGCCGTCTCTCCATCGCCCCGAACGGAATAGACCGCGTGTGCGTTTACCATAGCCCACTCATAAAAAAAAAATACCAACATGTCTGACCAGCATGGTATAGTAGATCAAATTTCCTCTCATTGCGGAGGAGGCCCGCGCCCAATAGTAGGACGTATATCGGCTGCGATGATGATAATGATTAAATTTTATATAAATGAAAATATTTAAAATCGTGTCCATATAATTATTTCGAACCGTATCGATTGATGCGTAATTCAGTCGCGTACGACGTTAGTGCGTACAAACATGCAATCACCGCCGGGTGCGTAGACAATAGTCAGATATAAACACTCACGTGCATCCGCCAATCACAGACTATTATCTAGATTATATACACTGTGAGCTTTTAATATACATAGAAAAGGCAATACGCTTAGATGTCTTCTAAGAAACTAGAAAATATATCTATCTTGCCCGTGGGTGTTTTAAAAGACCACTAAGGGATATAATATGGACATGTTTTCCTTGTGATGACGGAATAAGAATACCAATCATCATCATTCATCATTTCGGCTCATATAGGTCCCACTGTTGGCCTCGAGCCTCCTCCATAATAGGAGGGAAATTGACTTTACCTGGTCCTGGACTTGGTCAGACAGGTTGATATAGGGTTTTGTTTCGAGTTTTGCATCTCTTGTATAGATGTCATATGTGTAATATATCCCTTACTCGTCTTTTACGATACCCACGGGTACGAAAGGGGGTGGTGAATTGTATTCTTACTCCGTCACCACACGGAAATAATAAGAATATAATTATCCTTAATGGCATCTCATCAATATTTAATCAGACTCAGTGATGAGCTAGAATTTTAAATGTAATGATTATCATCAGCATCAATATTTCAACAAACTAATATCTAAATGCTGAGCTCGAGCGAGCATCCTACAAAATATGTACGAAAATGGCTATACGCTGGTTGGATAAGTTGATAAGGAGTTAATTTATTGTTATTTAGCATTGAATATGCGAAGTGATTTATAAAAACTTGTTTACTAGAGAAAAATAATTGTCACATATGGGACTCGAGCCCACACTTATCGGAAAGCCATTTCAATCATCATCAACTATACGAGCGTGGGCAGACGTACGACAATAAAATTCTCATTCGTATTTCTCTTCATCAGCACGATTTTGCTTGTGGTGACCGAGTAAGAATACAATTCGCCACCCTCTCGTATGTCGTAAAAGATGACTAAGGAAATAATAATATGCCTATAATATTTATACAAGAGAAAGAGAACTCGAAACGGAATCCTATACCAACACGTTTTACCAGCGTGATATAGAGCATCAATTGTCCTCCTATTGTGGAAGTGGTGCGAGCCCAAAAGTGGTACATGGGTTGACAGAATGATAAAGATTTATCAGAAAGCGTTTGAAAATTATTCAGAATTTGACATAGCATATTATTCATCATCATCATAATCATTTCAACCTATCGCCATCCACTGCCGGTCTCCCTCATGTTACGTCATAAAGTGTGATACTATGCCGCCTGCATCCAACGACGCCCTGCAATTTTCATCAGGTCGTCGGTCTACCTAGTGCGGGGAACATCCTACACTGCGTCGTCACTCGAGAACCTTTCTTCCCCAACGGTTGTCGGTATTTCATTACGAGTTGTAAATGATATTAAACGTGACGAAGCCATTTATGCAACAGACAGCTATAAGCATCGTGACGTAATACTTATTATAAAATATATGTATGTTAGTTTCTCACAATATTAGTAAGACAATCACCGGTAAGTAAATGTGAAATTTGTAATAAAGAAAGTGTACAAGAAAGCCCGTTGATAATTGCCTGATACACTCATGCGCCTGCGCAGGAGTTGATGTTGTTTATCGTTGTGAGTTGCGTTTCTTAACCGTCGCGTTGGAATGGAACGGGTCCCCGCGACACTTGTCTATTGACAATCTAATTGCTAACCGTTATATTTATAGAGTTGTTTATATGAAATTATTTTTTTGGTGACGCTGTTTTTATTAAACAGAGACTACATTACTTTCCACTTTTCTATTTCTCAAATTATAATATAATTGACAGGACCCTGCCATTTATAATTGGTCTATTAAGCAATATGTAGTCACCTTTTATATCAACAAAAAAACGTAAAAATCGTAAAATGGATCACCAGCAGCTTCCAGCAAGCTTTTGTAAACAACTTACATTCTATCCTCATCGGAGTTAGGAGGATAGTTGAAACTAAGATATGCAATTTTATTGTAAAGATAATTCTGCAAATAAAAAATGTCTTTAGAACGCAAAAAAGGTGGCACCGAGTAATATACTTTAAGAAATCGAATCTGCTGTGATTCGTTTTGAAAAATATAAAATTTTGACTATACCTTCGTTTTTAATTCACGAGACAGCAGTTTTCGTCAAAACTAGCTCATTTAATTGAAATATTCGGATTGTTGCTATGGAACCTATGCGATATTTCTATGTGAAGGATATTTTTATCCTTAACATAAAAATATCACCACAATCATATTAATGCACAAAAAATGATACAAATGACAGCAGCATGTCTATATACATTATTTTCTTTGTCCACTAAGTCCCAATGTTGGGCTCAGGTCTTCACCGCCATGTGGAGGAAATTGATCTCTTATACCGTGCTGTTCAGTCGTGTTGATATAGGGTTTGATGTTAAGTTTTCCTTCTCTAGCATAGATATTTTGCGCATATCCCTAAGTAGTCTTTTACGCCACCCACAATTAAGAGAGGGGGTGGTGAATTGTATTTTTACTCCGTCACCATACGAAAACAATATATGTATTCTTTATTTACTCTTTTTATTTTCTATGTTACAAATGTTTAAAGATATTAGGAAAATCATCATCATCATCCTGCTCTTATTGCAATACTTGAGGATAGGGTCACTTTGTTTGCGATATGACCACACAGCCGATAGTTTTATGTGTACAGCTGCCGTCCAAATTGCCCGGGGTAGTACCATACTCTTGTAGAAAATCGACGTCTGAGTAGTAACAATAAAAGCTGCAGCGAATAGAAAAACTTGAAATGATGATACGCTTGCCTTTTATAAATTACATTGGGTTGAATAAAAATATATATAAAAATAAATACTTTGTAACATCTCTATAAATGTCTAAAATAATATACAATGTACACGCAAACTGCGATTATTGTGCGACTGGTCGCGGCTGACAAATACAGGATTCTGTTGTTACGCAATTTATTATTTTCCATACAAATCCTGTTCCTTGCACACAAGAAAATCACCTTGTATAAGTTTAATATGTTTTGTTAACAACCTGAGCTGAGTTTTATTTAACAGACCCGTTTGTATAAGCTGTTTTAGTAGCTTTAGGTGTAGTTCATTGTAACTCTCAAGCGATGTTAACTGTTATCTTTTGTTTAACCAACCTATGAATCATCATTTCTGCTTACATGGCGTAGTGAAATAAGAATGCAGTATTATGATTCATATATATTTTATCATCATCTCGGCTCACATACATTCCACTACCGGGTTCGAGCATCTTCCACAATAGGAGTGAAATTGGCCTTACTATACCATGCTGGTTAGGTTGGTATAGGGTTTTACTTCAAGCTTTATTTCTCTTCGTTTTGTCATGTCTCAAATGCGTATTATATCCCTTTATCGTCTTTTACGACATCCACTGGCAAGATAGAGAGTGGTGAATATTATTTTTAATAATAAGTATCGAATAAATATTCAAAGTTCTGCGGCAAATTTCTATTTGATGTTCTGGAGGGTAAGAAGACTTCTTTGTCTTCAGTTCCACCTTAATTTTATCCCGTATTCTTTCCATTTTATTATAACGTGCAGTATATTTATTAATCGTGGGATAGTGGTGGATCTTTCTTCCTTTCTTTGTTAAAATAATGATGGATCGCTCCGATGTATCGCCTAATTGCAAGAATTCAATTAAAATGAGGTCAAAAGGTTAAAAAATATTTTTATCTTTTTAATTCTCCTGTGTTTCGGTGGCTTCCTTTTCTATTTAAAAAATAATTTCTCTATTCCTATAAAGATGCGTATAAAAATAGTAACAGTGAATCTCTTTAATGGATGAAAAAAAAATCGCTAATCCTTTAAGGTTAGTAGTACAAACTATTTAAATCATTGAATTGGCATCGGCTTTTATAAGTACAGAAGGTTTCAAATTAATCCGACGTTTAGAAGAGAGTGAAAATGACATTCAAATATTCCTTTATATGCAAACCAAGTTAGGCGTATTAAAAATCCTAGTTAAACAATTGATCTTACAATCTTGTCTTGAATATTCTTGTCTCAGTCCATACATACCCCACTGCTGGGCTTGAGCCTCCTCCACAATAGGAGGGAAAGTGACCATTATACCATGCTGGTCAGAAATCTTGATATAGGGTTTTATTTCGAGTTTTCATTATCTTGCACAGATGTTTTCTGTATATCACATCTCTTAGCCAGCATTTACGATTTTACGACAATCACCGGCAAGGGGAGGTGAACTATATTCTTACTTCATCACCACCCGAAGACAGAAAGATCACCTTGTCTATATTAGTGGTAATAACAACTCCATATGTATATGTGAGACATGTCGCGTACAATCTTAACATCACAAGAGAGACTGGCGCCTGTAGCTTAGATTATCTTATTATTGTATCGATAACTGAAAACGTTGTATAATAATATAACTTAGGCATCAAACTTAAACTTAAGCACAAATAATTTACCATATATAAGCTCTGGACTTTAAATATTGGCAGTATTATTATTTATTATACGCGGCGTCGTCCAATTCGTGGTCGCCATTTAAGAATACTTTTTTTAGACATCACCCTGCACTAAGGAAATAATCTTTGTATTGCGGATGACTTTATAAACATAACTATTGGACACAAATTATATCCAGACTCAGAACAAAAATTTGTGGATCTCACAAAGTGTTGTCCTGCATGGGATTCGAACCCCCGACACTGGCACTGTAGGTTGGTATCTTAACCACTACGACATCTGTGCTGTCATCTGTTGTTTTTTTTTTAACGGTTGTTGGTTTGACGAGCGGTGAGGTCCACCCATTGGCATTTCAACAGAGGCACTTACATCGGGATGTTAAGGAACCGGTGCCAGTTTTTGGCCCAATGGTGATGAGGAAGGAATATTGTAGGTTATGGGGTCGCACGCCGCTCATTTTTCACCCTGGACAGATTGGGCAGGGTGTATTCAGACCATAGTCTAATATAAAAAGGAGCTTAAATATTGTAATTTTTTACATTTGACCTTAAATTAATTTAAATATCTATCACCTAATCGGTACCCGACCACATTGAGAAGAAGGAAGTAAGCAGTTTTGTGTATTTCTTAGTTTTTAAATTGACTTTTTAAGCTATTGCATAGCTTTTATCGCGGGCTTGGCGCGGCGACCGAATCAAGAAATTCCGTAACAAAAATAAAACCTCACACCCCTCTACTATGTAGCTCGGGCCATGTAGCTCGGGACGAGTTACATGGTAGGCGGGTGGCGGCGGCTCAGCCAAGCGTACAGTACAGTCGTCGACATTTTGCGTTCGTCCGTCTCGGTGCGCACACGTGTCACCATTTTGCGTAGCTTACGTAAAAAAGTGTTTTCGCGCGTTTTCTAACGGTCCTAACGATCTTCAGCGGACGACAGTGGTAATCCAAACCCCCTTTATTGTTATACATATAGTACATTTGTTTTCTTATCGGCCACCACGCTCAAAAAGTGTAACTTGAATTAATATTAAAGAAAAAAATACTGCACAAATAAAAAATAAGTAAATAATTATAATTGCATAAGTTGATAAAAAATGCTATGCAATAGCTTTACCGTGGCAGTCCCTGAGTGCCACACGTTTTTTTTTTTAATAAAATTGCATATAACATACCTAGTAATAGCTCCAGAGTGATGCCCTTTGAACCACTATATAATAATTCTTAAACTTAACGCAAAAGATTACTGTTGGACCACATCCCACAAGCGGCACCCGATCATGAGTTATCTACTACTGCAGTCATCACTCTCTTATAGGGATGTGACTTGGAGGAAAACTAATCGATTTTATGTTCTTTAAAATAAATCGACTATAAAATAATCGATTTTTTCTTCCAACAGGATTATGATAATCTTTTTTTTTTTTTTGGAAATGTGAGCTTTATTTTTTAATATAGTATGGAACAATCGTGATGACCTTTTTCTTTTTAGGACATCTGGCAGTGAATAATCGATCAACTAATAAAAAATCGATTAATAATCAATTTTTATTATTTTGATAATCGATTGTAAAAATCGATTATTAATCGATTATTTTTTTGCAATAATCGATTATTATAAAAAACGATTATTTTTTCACAACCCTACTTCTCTTGCCCTACAATAGAAGGAAGAAAGAGACCCGCTGTTTGTAGCTATCATAAGCAGACCTTTCAGGTGCTATTTGCCACAAACATTAACCACATATAAAGTAACAAAATTCGTTCGATTTATATTGTCAGTGAATTCAATAACGATTATTGTTTGAATGATTCTGCAGCTAAAGCAACGTACAAAATAATTTTCATTCCTTAAAAGGACTTTTGTGCTGTAGTAAATGAGGAGGTGGATATATCTAACCATCAGCCTATCCACGTCCTTATTTTGGATATAGATCTACCCACAAGAATGGGACAATGCCTTAAACGCCACGTTTCACAGAAGAACTGTATTCTTGCTTCGTCATCATGCGAAAAATAATTTCCAAACCAATATATTAGGAGGTATTATTGATTCTATATAAGTGAATAGGTATTAACATCTCTATAGGTGCTCAGCGAGTTGTCACGCGGGTAGCTGGTCGTAGTGAACAGTAGTTCGTTGTTATTACATGCCACATACCTAAGACGGGTGCGTTGACTCCTTTTAATAGTATATTGCCTACTCGGTTACGTACATAATGGTTTACATGGAAACAAATATGAAACCTTTTAAAAGTAACATCTTGTATATTTTTTTAAAAATTATATTAGTCACCATCATCATCATCATTTCAGCTTACACACGTCCCATTGTTGGGCTCGAACCTCCTCCACGATGGGAGGGAAATCGACTTTACTATACCATGCTGGTCAGATAGGTTGGTATAGCCTTTTTGTTTCGATTTATCCTTCTCTTGCATAGATTTTATATGCGTATTATATCTCTTAGTCGTCTTTTACGACATCCACGGGCAAGATAAGGAGTGCTGAATTGTATTTTTCTTACCATTACCACACGTGAGATAGATAAAACTTTTCAAAACATTTTTATACAAAACATATCTACACACTAAGAAATTTGGGCTTCCGGCTTTCTCGCTCACCGAACGAAGTGCAATAACAAATTGCTACTACTCGGACGTTAATTTTCTGCGTCGTCGATTTTACCCTGGATGGACTGGCCCGCACCTGTAGATAGAAGACTGTCGACAGTGTGGCCCTACCACTATAATCATACTATTATCATACTAACATCACACTTCTTTTTGGGTACGGTCGGCGCACTCCTCGCACCACTTGTCCGGGGCGACAGAGGGGCGTAAGCACGCACACCCGTAACCCACCCGTATAGCATGTCGCCTTCGTCTTTGGGTCGACCACCGGTGCAGAGTTCCTTGACTTCAGTGGTCATACTAATATCACACTAGGCACACTAAAATTATAAAAGTGAAAGTTTGTATCCATATATGTTTGTTATCTTTTTACGCGAGTAGTACACATTATAAATAAAATATTTTTACGGATTTTATCGCATTTGTGTTTGTTTCTTGATTGGCCGATGTTTCGAAATTTTTTCAGTGTTCACGGTCTCACCAGTCGAGAATCTAGAACAATTTCCAAACGCAAATACAGAAATCAAATACAAACGCGAAAAAATCGGTAAAAATAATTTTATAGAAATTAATTGTTAACCGATAAAATGATGTTTAAAAATAAACGTTGTTTATTAAAAATAGAAGTTGCAACATGTAAACCAATATTATAAAGGAAAAGATTGGCACATCTCGGCTACCGTTGCTCCGGGCGCCCGCCTTACGTAATCGTTCTTATTATGTATGTATTAACTTACTGTATATCTATTTGATTAGCACATAAGTGCCCTGTTAGGTTGTCTAGACTTTTTGTCAAGACATACCCTACTCCTTTAATGTAAACCTCCGTTTTTGGACACTTGTGTTGGGTGGTCGAGCATTTGCTATCATTATTTATATGATTATTATACAGAATTGCTTGATTTTAATTTCAAACAACATCCCGTATTAAGGAGTAAATCTGTATATCGCAGCATTACGAATTTCCATTTTTCGTATAAAATACTAACGTCCTATGTGCCTACTCTTAAAACCAATTCTAATTTCAAATCCGATTCAATTCCAATCTCACCAAACTTATATTTGGTACTCTTAAACAAAATCGAGAATGAATTCACGTTGGCCGTTGTTATTTTCACCAAATGTGCCGTATTTTATTACTTTAAATTAATAACGTTACCGAACTCGATCACTACAAAGACGCGTTCTTGATATTGTGCAATATTAACGATTTTATACTACGTCAAAACCACATCGGGAGTAGCAAATATTTGACTTAATCGACGAGAGTCGAATTCATTTAGTAAAAAAGCCACCGATTTTTTTTCCAATCGTGCGCTAGTATCGCTTTCAAGAGTACCAAATTTGCTCAAATTCGAGCTGCGATTGGATTTAGGATTGGAATCGAGATTCAAGAGTAGGCACACTGATCTGACGAAACTCCTCCATAATGGGAGGGAAATTGACTTAGTATACGCTTGGGTGCCGCTTACGGGATCTGGTCAAGCCATGATACTTTTTCATCATATTTAATAACTATATCAAGGTTCGAAAGGCATCACACTGGAGCTATTAAAAGGAATGTTGTTGTTTATAATTTTATTTGAAAAATAACTAGTAAATGAATTAAAAAGAGTTTCTTGCTGGATCTTCTCAGTGCGATCGCGTGCCGATCCGGTAGTAATTTAAGATAAATGTAAAAAAAATGGCAATATGTAAGTAAAAATGGCATTATGTATGTACCCCCGTGGGGTTTATACATAATAAATGATTTAAATTTGCTCGTCAGGTATTGGCACAGGATTTTATTTTCCGTCGGACCGACCGCTAACGTCAAGTCACTCTGCTCCGGTGGTCGATTCAACGATAAAGGCGACGTGTCACGGGTGGGTTACGGGTGTGAGTGCTTACGCCCCTCTGTCGCCCTGGACGGAGCGGTGCGAGGAGTGCGCCGACCGTAACCCAATCCAAAGAAAAAACGGTGTTATTTCGAGTTTTCTTCTCTTGCATATATGTTATCTGCACGTTGTCATCCTTTAATTATCTTTTAAGACACCCACGGGTAAGAGAGGGGATGGTGATTTGTATTCTTATTACGTCAGATATATGGAATACTACCTTTTGTTTGGGATGAGCTATGGGCAGTGCACCCGCCATCCGGCTCCGTTGGGGTGACGGAGAGGCGGTGCGCGGCCCCATTACCCATCGTAGCTCGTCGCCTGGTACCGAGTTCCTTGTTTTCAGCCCAACGGAATACCTTGCGAGGTACCCTCTTTTCTCGACGTCCAGGACGTTGATCGCCGTCGCATGATATATGAAATACTACTTACCCTCATATTGTTCGTGGATGTCGTAAAAGAAACAAACAAATAAAACTCTATAGATATCCGTCTGATCAGCTTGGTATAGTAAGTTAATTTTCTTGCTGTTGTGAGGATTCATATATCCATCAACCTAGACCACTTGTATCCAACGGTTCACTGCGACTTTGAAAATGTCGTCAGTCCACCTCATAGGGGGTTGTCCTACGCCGCGTCATCCGATTCGTGTTGTGAGGATACTTAAGCTGTAACTCAGGAATTTCAACGTTAATACAAGATATATCTTAAGAAAATCTCAATTAAATCTAGAATAAATTAATCAGAAGATATTCTCGTCCTCTGTAAGTAATATTTCAATCACCATGATCGTTCATAACTTATTATTCATATATCTTTGGTCATTAAAGAAATCAGAAGCACTGGTTATAAACAACATGTTTGCGAGCAAGATGTACAGATAGCGAATGATTTTGAACAAGAAACACTACTAGATAATATTTCATATGTATTTACCTCGAGGCTATGAAAGTATTAGCTGTTGGTTTTATTTTAATAAATTCTCATGAAACTGATTTTATTTTTGCATTTAATTTCCGTGTGGTGACCGCATAAGAATACAATTCACCCTGTTTTGCCCATGGACCGGGCCGGCCGTGGAGGACAAGGCCTATGGTGGGATGTGGGGTCGCGCGCCACCCTTCCGTCACTCAAAATGGAGCTGCATAGCGTGTGCGCAAAAAAATCTTGCCTATAGATGGCGTAAAAGACGACTAAAGGATATAATGCGCATATAACATCTATGCCAGGGAATAAAAACTTGAAGTAAAGCCCTATAGCAACTTGTTTGACTAGCATGGTATAGTAAGGTCCCCTTCTACCGTGGAGGAGGATCCAGCTTAGCAGTGGGACGTATATGAGCCGAGATGATGATGATTAATTGAGCGGAAGAATCCAAGTTGATGATAAGTAGTGAAAACAGCTAGTGGACCTCAGCAATAAGAGTACATCTAGGTCGCTGTCTACGGGTGTGTCTCCAGTTCTTTCGGGCTCTTTTGAAATAAAACTTCTTTAACCGCAACTCAGGTCTAACTCAGATCAGCTTAGATAGCTTTAAATTAACCAGTCCATCTAACCTTTAACTACATAACCAGAAATTATATAGACCTCATCATCAGGCTATAGTTTTACACCTACCGTTGGCAGTCCACGAGCGTAATGTGCAGACGTGGAGTGTCATGGGTAGACGTCCCATCCCATTTTTAAATTAAATTTCTACAAAGGCCTCTGCATTTTGGATCCATATCTCTCTGTAAGCCTATCAAAGGACCGGGTACCTTCCCTAGGAAGATCCCGTGAACACGGAGATGAAATAATAATAATAAATGAGTTAGTTAATTGTAGTTTATCAAATCATCTTCATCATCATTTCATCTCATATATGTCCCACTGTTGGGCTCGAGCCTCCTCCATAATAGGAGGGAAATAGACCTTACTATACCATGCTGGTCAGACAGGTTGGTATAGGGTTTCGTTTCGAGTTTTTCTTTTCTTGCATAGATGTTATATGCACATTATAATCCTTTAGTCGTCTTTTACGACACCCACGGGCGAGATAGAGAGTGGTGAATTGTATTATTACTCCGTCACCACATGGAAATATGTAAAATTTAAGGCATAGACTCTTAGATACACATTTTTTAAATCAGTTAAAAACGCAATAAATAACAGTTACAATAACTGTTATTTATTGCTTTTTGTGTAGTATACATTCTAATTACGATATATGGCCGTTAAATTACAACATACTCGAATAGTTCTTTCATAACCTGAGACAATCTGTATATAAAGATGAATACAAATCGAGTTAGCCCTAGATAATTTTCCTGTATTATTTGTGAACTGACAAAGCGCAAAGATTGCGTAGCGATTGATTTGCATAGCAGAGAGTTTATTAGATTTTGTTGCGTTTAGCGGGAAATTGCAGCATACCGGCATTACTCCCGGCCATTGTCAGTTATTGAGATAAAGCCTTCGATATAAAGCGAAACATTGGTACATGTTATTACGTGAAATAACTGCCGTTCTCAATAATCTATGTTTTATATGGGCCATGAGAATTTTAAAATAAATTAATTTCAAACTAGCATAGTTTTCCAACTAATATATTTTTGTTTTTCTGTGTGGTGACGGAGTAAGAATACAATTAATCACCGCCTCTCTTACCCATGGGTGTCGTGAAAGACGACTAAGGGATTAAATACGCAGATAACATCAATGCAAGAGATGGATATGGATGGACGATAAAAAGCCTACTCCAAAACGCCTGTTTCCCTCCCATTGTGGAGGTTACAAAATAATCGATTTTTCTCCCAACAGGATTATGACGACCTTTTTTTTTAGGAAATGTGTGCTTTATTTCCTAATATAGTATGAAACACTGCACGCAATGTCGTGATGACTTTTTTCTTTTTTAGGAAATCTGGCAGTGAAATAATCGATTAATTTTAATATAAAAATAATCGATTTTTTATTATTTTGATAATCGATTATAAAAATCAATTTGTACAAATAATAATCGATTAATAATCGATTATTTTTTCACATCCCTAGTGGGGACCCAAGCCTTACATTAGGACGTGTATGAGCTGATATAATGATGATTATTATAAACGTAAATAATGATCATAATATAATTCTTAATATTATATTAAAATATTTGATAAACTTTTCTGTGTGGTGATGGAAAAACAATTCACCACTCCATATCTTGCCTGTGGATGTCGTAAAAGACGACTAAGGAATATATTAAGCACTAGCAACCCGCCCTCACTTCGCTTCGGTTTCTGTCGCCTTATGCCCGTAGTTCCCGTTCCCGTGGGAATACTGGGATAAAATATTGCCTAGTTTACTCCCTGATATTATAGCTTTCCATTGATGAAAGAATTTTTTAAATCGGTCCAGCCGTTTTGAAGATTACCCGGAACAAACAGACAGACAGACAAAAAAAATTTAAAGTGATTTTTAGGCATATGTATAGTGCAAATAACCGTGTGAGCATGAAAAAAGCCTATTATTTTGACATTACAAACAGACACTCCAATTTTATTTATAGGTTTATTTATAACATCAGTGAAAGAGATGAAAAACTCGAAACAAAGCCCTATTCCAACATATCTGACCAGTGTGGTATAGTAGGTCAATTCCCCTTTCTTATCGAGGAGGTCTGAACCCAACAGTGGGACATATATAGGCTGAAATGAATCGAACTTGTTCAAAATATTGATGCCCACAGCACTGCACCATAAACATATTCTAAGTTACACATATGTAATATATTCAGAATACATTAGCCAAATGATAACTAGTAGCCGATAAACAGGTCCTATGTTAATAGCTTAGAAATATATTGAGCCGTTAAAACAGCCCCAAGCTACTGGCTGGTAATATAAGCCAGTGATTTACTACTTTCTATAGATGCAACTATGCTTGTTTGAAACTGATATACTTAAATACATAACATGTTAATAATAGTCCATTTCGCAAGGCGTGAAAACAATTATTTATTGACGGGTCAAAAATATAATTTGACGCCCTTAGAATAATAACGTATAGAAGAATAGTGTCTGTACTTCGAACATTCTAAACATGAATCTAAAAATACTAATGACGCGCAGATGATTACACACGTACACACGCACACCACTATACAAATTATGAAATCAAATTTTGTTTTTATTAACATAAATCGTCGAAATACTTTTAAAAGTAATGTTAAAAACCTTTTTAAGTTTTTCAAATGTGTTATGACACCATTTGAATGCACAAACCGTTCATAATTACCTATTTATTTTTAAAGAGTTGCGTACGTACGTGCAGTATAGTGACCTTGTACATTACGGAACGGTTCCGGCGTAAGCTCCATTAGGCTCTAATTGACATGCTTCACTTTTTGTGCGCGAACTTACCTTCTATACGTTATTATTCTAAGTTGACGTCATTCATATGCTTTCTGATGGTTACATAAGTATTACACATTATAAAGTTCGTGTGGTGACGGAGTAAGGATACAATTCATCAGTCCCTTGCCCGTGGGTGTTGTAAAAGACGACTATGGCGTATAATATGTACATAACATCTATGCAAGAGAAGGAAAATATGAACTAAAACCCTATACCAACATGTCTGACCAAAATGGTATAGTAGGTCAAATTTCCTCTCATTGTGGAGGACGCCCGAGCCCAATAGTGGGACGTATGTGGGCTGCGATGACACATTATAAATAAAACTATTTTTTTTTTAATTACTCCGCCCCGTGGGCAGATATATCTCTGTAATAACGATGACTTGTTGGACGTGAGACATCTTAGGCCACCCGTGACCATGAACGCTGCAAAGTGTTTGAAACGTCGGGTAAGCAAAAATCAAATACAAATGCGATATAATTCGTAAAATACTTTTATTTACAATAGTAAATCAAATTACCTTTAAATTTTGAAATAACTTCGAGCAGCAGTGAGCTGTTATGGCGATGATTAAAAAAATATTAATACGGTTATTATTCAGTTCATAAGAATGTTTAGAATTAAATGAAAAATATTTGATTACGTTATTTTATGGTTCATTTAGAAAAAAACAATATCCTAAGTTAATATAAACGTGAAACCTTCGCCTATAATACTAAACCGATTTTAAAAATTGTTTGACCTATGGAATGCAACAAACAAACCGAACTGGTCGTCCGACAGATTGGGCCCGACGCCGCCTTGGTGCTGGTCGATACGGGTAGCAAAGATTTACTCAACAGCTTTCCCGCTGCAACATTTTCTCTCAATATTCCCACCACAATGGATCCTACGCGGATGTGTCTGTAGATATTTTCTAGTATTGTGTAAATTAGAATTATTGGCATCTATTGTACTTTCTGTAAGCTGCTGAATACAATTAACCACTGTCTAACTTACTCATGGATGTCGTAAATATAATTAAGGATATAATATGCATATAACATTTGTGCAAGAGATGTAAAATTCGAAATAAAACCCAATACCAATACGTCTTACCTGCGCCTGATACCGTCCTAGCCGAGGCCACGGGTGACCGGACCGGGGAATTTAGTCCATCACCCGCAGAGAGGCTGACCGCGCGACGGCGACCGACGTCCCGGGACGGGGACGTCGAGAGGTGAGGGTACCTGAAAGGGTATTCCGTTGGCCCGACCACTGACGACAAGTCACCCTGCTCCGGTGGTCTGCCCAACGACGAAGATGACGTGGGTACGGGTGGGTTATGGGCCCGCGCGTCGTCCCTTCGTCGCCCCAGACGGCATGGACCGCGTGCGCGCTTACCATAGCTCACCCATAAAAAAACCAATAAGTCTTAACCAGCATGGTATATTAGGTCAATTTCCCTCATATGGTGGACGAGGCTGAAGCCTAGCATGACGTGTATGAGCTGAGACGATGACAATTATGAATAAATTTGGTATTCTTGCATCATGGGAGAGTCGTATTCTTTACATTTGGGACAGACTTTTTTAAGCGGATTAAATATGAAAAGTATTCACGAGAGTCGTAAATAATGGTTAGGGTATGACTATAACATTACAAGCCTTCGTCTGGAATAGTCATGAGTTTTGATCACCAGCCTGCTTGCAAAACATGGGGCCGGTTCTATCAACAAGTTGATGCATGAAAAAAAACAGAAAATAATAGATTTTGCAATAAATAGTCAAGTAATAAGAAAATACAGGCCGATAGGCCGGTCAATAGTTTTCGCCGGAGGGTCCATTTAATACGGTAGGTCTGCAAATTGACTTGCCTACCACTTTTAGTGTCTAAACATTGTGCCTTGTATGTAACTTTCTCAAATTTATATCCCACTAATATTATAAACGCGAAAGTTTGTGAGTATGTTAGGATGTGCTTCACATCTTCATGTTTGTTGCTCTTTCACGCAAAAACTACAGAATGGATTTTGATGAAACTTCAAAATAATATAGCTTACATATCAGAATGACACATAGACCATAATTTAGCCCGATATTCCCACGGGACGGGGAACTGCGGGTGAAACCGCAGGGCACTGGTAGTATCTAATAACGTTGATTACGAAACCTGTTTCAATAAATACTTAAATGTATTCTATCCGTGTGATTATGGAGTAAGAACCATCCTCTTCTCTTGCCCGTGGGTGTCCTAAAAGATGATTACGATAGTTCGCCGACATTCCCCTCCCAATGTGGAGGAGGCCTAACCCAACAGTGGGACTTACAGGCTGAGTAAATGAATGTACTCTACAAAATTATAAAATAATTATTTTGAAGTGAATATATTCACATTTCATTCCCTGTTGATGTATTAAGATTGCACAAATAGCGTCTGCAAGACCAAATTTAAGGGTAAGAAGTATCGAAAGTTCGGTTGCCATAGGAAAATACTTTATGTTATGAACGTTTTATTCTGATTTTGGGTGTAATTCATGTTTGCTAATTACATATTTGTTAAAGTCCCCACAATATAAGGATTCATTTCTCAGCGGATATCTGTCTTAAAAAAAGAAATAAAAAAATCACTATTATAATTGTTTTACTTTTCCGAAGTTATAAAAAATTACTAAAAGATCACCCAGGAAATCCGTGGTAGCACTTTTATGGCAAATTTACAACACCAACTACAATAATCAACCGCAAAGGGATTAAAGTCGATTATTATTAGTTTAATAATTGGCCAATAAAATTTAGTACTTACTTATTTTACACCTAGTTACAAAAGTAAAACGTTGTCTAGTACAATGTGAAATATTTAAATAATTTACTTTTATGAAATAAAAACTTACTGAAATGGAGTATTCTATAAATTATAACCTCAGGTAATATTATTCCCTAAGGTTGTAAAAAGGTGAACTTTATTTTCATCACACAATAATGAAAATAATATTAAACGGGAATGTCAATTATGCCAATGGGATTAAAATTCATTATTTATTGATTTAAAGTACCTACAAATACAAGTACCTACTAGACAACGTTTTATTATTATGATATAGAAATTCACAAAAATAGAGTATTCTAAAAATTATAACCCCAGAGGATATATTTCTCCCTTGGATTGTAAAATTTACGGTAAACTTTGCTATCATATATTTCATCCTACAATCATGAAAACTATATTTAACAAGAATGTCACACATGATTTCTACTCATGTCAGACGTAGTCGCGAGTAATAACTAGTAGTAGTATTATATAAATAATAGTTAGAAAGCTTTAAAACAAAGTGAATAAAAAAACAAAACGATTAATGCTGTGTGTTGTTTTAAAATTTATATAGCTATAAAGTCATTAATTATTTATTCTAATGTGCCGTAAATCAGGTCCGCTTTTGGGCAGGAAATAATTTAAGACTTTGCTTAGCGAAAGCGTCGTATTGCATATTAATTTGTCGTATATCAAGATTTTTTATTACACATTTAAGTCGTTATAACTTAGCTGGAAGGTTTGATAATTTGAAGAAATAACGAAAATAACATACAATTGTTTTTTTAATGTTGAATTTAAACGTATTTTTTATATCTTTTTTAATAACTTTTAAAGTGATGATAGTGGGTTTTAATGCGAGCCTTTTAATTAGAAAAGTCTGAGTGAAATAAAAAGACCGGTGTGCGTCGAGTTAAGAATATAATTTGAGATTACTCCTTACTTTGTTGTGGAATGCAGCTGAGGGAGTGGTAGGAGAATCGGTAGCTGCACTCTTCCGTGGTGATGGATTTGAGGATGATGCAATGATGTAGTAAAAGGTAAAATGTAAAAAAAAATACCATATGTAAGTGCCCCGCGGGGTTTATAGGTATATAATAAAGGATTTGAATTTGAATTTATGCGATTATTTCGTGTGATGACAAAGTAGGAATACAATTCGCCAACCCTCTCTTACCCATGGGGTGCTGTACAAGATGACTGTGTTATGTAAATAACAGCTATGAGATAGAAGAAGACTATAAAAAATACCTATACCAACGCGTCTGACCATTGTGGTATTGTACATCATTTACTCCCCTATTGTGGAGGAAAGGAAAGATGATTCTAAAATTAATAACACACATTGGGATCATCAAACTAGCTAATAACTATTTCGAATCTATTATTTCTTTATTAGAATTAACTTCGAATAATAACTTAATTGACTCAGGTTTATGTAAAAACTCCTAGTCGTCTTCTACGACACCTACGAGCAATGAAAATGTTGGTAGTATTCGTAGCCGCTTTAATACAGCCCTTTCAACTATATTTTATATCGATGGGTCCTAAGTATAGTGAGTCAACTAACATTTTTTGGTATTTAACTTTTTTGATGAAATGATAAAAATATAACCTTATTTAACAATCTCGGACATAAAATTAAAAAAATCATTGCAGAAAATCATTGATGATTTTTCACCTGTGGAAGGTCATTACACCCGCAAAGATACAATTCGTAAATATTTGGATGGATCCTTGTCATTTCCTAAGATGTTTGAACTCTATAAAGAACACTTTGATCCCGTTAACTATTTAAATGTCCAATGAATCACGTCGTAATCAATACAAAAACTTGAAATCCTAGAACAAGAATTTTAAAAAATGTAAACATTTTATTTTTGACACGCTCCCCTGTAAAATTAGAATTTTTCACATGACTCACTATTCGTAGGAGCCATCGATATGATCTATCATTTCAGCTCATATACGTCCCACTGCTGGGCTCGAGCCTCCTCCACAATAGGAGAGAAATTGACTTTATTATACTATGCTGGTCAAACTCTTGCATAGATGTTATGCATATTTAATCCCTTAGTCGTCTTTTACGACACCCACGGGCAAGATGTGATTTGTATTCTTTACTACGTCATCACACGGATGTGATCTATAAACAATTGTTTTAGACCTGAATATAATTTCTGTCCCTCAATCGGGTGTTTATGAAGTACACAAGTATATATTACTTAGTGCAGGGTTGATAACTTAAAAAAAATTAAATATAAATACTGTAAATAAAACTAATTTACGGATTTTATCGCATTTGTATTTGATTTTTGATTGACCGACGTTTTGAACATTTGCAGCGTTCAAGGTCACGAGTGGACTAAGATGACTCACGTCCAACAAGTCATCGTTATTACAAATATTTATAATTATCTACCCGCTACAGAAAATTAGTTATTAAATTATGAACCACATTTTTGGTACAAATGTATTGCCAGTATAAAATAAAAATTATTCTATATGAAACAATTATACTATTTATGGTTAGTAATTATTAAACATTAAATTAGTAGTAATTATTATAACAATTTATTTATTTAAAATCTAATAAATCTAGTATACTACAACTGCTAGCTTCAACTAACTACTAAAATCCAATATAAACGCCATATAATCCGTAAAATAGTTTTATTTACAATGTGTAATACTCGCGTAAACCATCAGAAGTCATAACATAAATACTCTTTTATTTTCGACAACCCTATTATAAACATTTAAAAACATCGGATGTATTATTGGCAATTATATTATGAACTGGGTCCGTCGCACCTGTATTTTGAATCACGTTGGTACGCAAGACCATTACACTGAAAATAGGTAATTTGTATGTCGTTACTATAGGTTCTCGATTGATTTACGCGAATGGATTAACTTTAATTTGTAATATTTGGATTTGAGTACACTGAAAGCATCTTATTACGTCTTTCTTTCCTTTATATTTTATTAATATTGGGACTAATCCCATCACACATTCCCACAATTGTAACTTCTGTAAGCCAGGATCATACCGAGGTTTGACCCTCAGGCAGTCCTGAGAAATGATTTTAAATGTCTTGGGATCCGCAACAAATTTAATTATAAAAGTTAAACAGGAGAAGTTGGAAGATATTGATTCCGATTCCCGCCTATCTAACTTTTTGCATATTGTGAATTGAATTTAAAAACAAATTATAGGCAAGTGGTTATCCGTGTGGTGACGGAGTAAAAATAGAATTATCATTACCTCTTCGTGTCCTGAAATATGTAGGTATGGTGCATATCGATTAGAGAAGGTAACCCAAAAAAAAAAAACGTATAATAGAAATTTACTTATTTCAAGCTCTTGATACTTTACCTAAGACTTAGCAAAGTATTGATACTTACAAGCTTGAGCTTGGCTTGATAAAATGTAAAAGTAATTAGAATAACAAAACACTACAAATCTGAAAAATTGTAACCATTTTTATCTCATTCTTAACGATAAACAAGAGTAATTATTTTAATAAAATTTTTGTAATATTTTTTTTTTTTTTTTTTAAGACAACACCATGCACTAAGGAAATAATCCTTGTATTGCTGGGAACTTTACAAACATATAATTAACGGACACAAATTACATCCAGACTCAGAACAACAAGTTGTGGATCACACAAACTCACAAAGTGTTGTCCCGCGTGGGATTCGAACCCCCGACACTGGCGTTGTAAGTCACTATCTTAACCACTACGCCATCTGTGCAGTCGCAGTGCATTATCAATACAGTCACAATGAAAAATTCTCAAAAGTGGATTTTGGCTCTATATTAGGACCCCAATTAGTAATTATAATGCCCCATTTTACCAATGACACCTTGGGTGACTTATTAGGCAAAGACAAAGACATAACAGTCATTTGATGACTGGCATTAAAATAGGTAATGAAAAGCTACTAAGTTGTGAAATAAGCTACGAAAATTGAGATCATTTTGTTCCACTATATACTTTCGTTGTTAATCTTTTATGGATTCGCAACAAATAAATTTATTCATATGGCCCAGTTTATATGTTGTTGATTCATTTATTGTATTCGTCACCCTTTATCCAATGGTCATTCGCCATGACACAATCCTATTGAAGTATTCATGTAAACAAAAACCTTCATAAATTGAAACAACAAAAGAAGTGGGCCCAGTTTATTGCAACATTTTGCACATCGAGCTGGCTAAAGTGGTTATTCTAGATTAAAATAATTATGAAATAAAAATAAATGTATCATGTTTTATTCCATGCATTATAATCTACGTTTGCGCAATGGTCTAAATATCCAATAAAGCTCATCGGGAAGTTATTTTAAAATCAATTACAAAATTTCACCCGAACAGACATACAAGAAAGCGAATCGATATAAAAAATATGCTAAAAACTCACTTCAATCTCGATATAAAACCGATAGTATTCCACCAAATTGGGTACAATCGCCCGAGGTCCAGATACGAAATAACAATTATTTAGCAAATTTATTCACATGATCGCCCTTTGTTTCACGGTGGACCGTAATGAGCGGTTACGGTTCCAAATTTAAAATGCCATTACTTTAGTGCTGTTCAATGCATATGAAATATAGTCGATTACGCGATTGGAATCGATTTGTGATCGAATCGATTTAATTGACTGCTCAGACATATATTTTAAGAAATCAAAACCAGGGAGTGTTGGTATTGTAAATGGTTGATCAATCTTTGTGCGTTTTATATTCTTTAAAGTTTTTCTTTCTTTAAGTGACCTGCATGTGTCCCTGGTATAACAAAGGTCAATAAGTGACAGTTAACACTTACAGGTGGGCTGCTTGCTCATCTGCCACCAAAGACAATAAATTTTTTTTTATCACAGTATAGTTATCGATATAACTATTCTATAACTATTCGTCTCTTCATCTCAGTTCACATACGTCCCACTGCTGGGATCAGGTCTCCTCTTCAATAGGATAAAAATTAACCTACAATGCCATGGGGCCAAATGTATTGCTAAATTGTATTCTTCCTCAGTTACCATAACTCGGGAAACTTAAGAGAATCTTCTCGTCCAATATACGTCAGTGTCTGAAAACACAGGTCTACGACCAGTGATGACTTACGGCATGGAAACGTAGTCCCTAAATATAGGCCTCAAAAGAAGGCTCAAAGTCGTTCAGTGTGCTATGAAGCGGGCTGTGTTCGAGATTTCTCTGCGAGATAGAATCCGGAATACGAAAATTCGCAGAAGAACGGGTGTAACCGACATAGCACGAAGAATTAGCACGCTGAAGCGGCAATGGGCAGGCCACGTCACTTGACGAATCGACAACCGCTGGGGAAGAAAGGTTCTCGAGTGGCAACCACGTATCGGGCGACGCAGTGTAGGACGACACTAGGTGGACCGACGACCTGGTGAAAGTTGCTGGGCGTCGTTGGATGCAGGCGGCATAGGACCGCTATTTGTGTCGTAACGTGTGGCCTATGTCCAGCAGAGGACGGCGATAGGCTGAAATGGTGATGATGATTCCATTACCACGTGGAAAAATATATACGGTGGGTTAAAATACTGTTCTCTCTACGCCTTATCTGCGCTAGACAATCGTAAGTATTGAGTGAGAGCTCATCATGCTTGTTCATGGCAGCTGCACTCTCCTGGGTATAAGTTACTGCTATCACGAATCCGCTTGTCAAGTAAGTAAGTAATTAAGAAATTTATTTGCCAGAATCACGTCACAAATTAGATGTTAGATTTTTTTACGCAAACAATTACATGATTCGCCAGGAACTGGCATGCAAATTATTTTATTTTAAAATTGCATGCACAATATAGTTTAAAATATAGTTTATATATTATTAAATTAACTTGAATATTATAATTTTAATAACACCGGTAGAGAATTATGATAATTATAATTGAGAAAACAATATAATGTCATATTTTAAATGTGAATTATGAATGTCCGCTTTAATAATTAAGTAAAATAATAATTATAATAATTATGTCAATTTGTAGATTACTTTTAAAATATGTCATTCATCATTGTTTAAAATATTTGTCATTTAAAAAGTCATATTATATTGTATAATAGCATTTTTCAATTAGTAATGATGTCAGTTTTCTTTTAAAATTATTTTTAGTGCCCTCCTTTAAAACATAAGGTATTTTATTGTATATACTAGTGGCCATACCAAAAATGTTTTTCTTAGCAGAGCAGTATTATACCTTTTATTATATGTATATATAATTTTTATACTGGGTTCTCAAAGATCTGTTTCTCATTTCGGCAACTAATGTAAAAAGGTTTCGGTTATTATTTACGAATAAGGCTACTTCCAATATGTAAAATGAGGGAAATGTTGGCATTTTCAGAGTTTTAAATTTCGTTATACAGCTGTCAGTGCATTGCATTCTGCATATTGCATTAAACGTAGCAATTATGGCAATAACCCTACGTGGGAGGCCTACGTGCAGCAGTAGACGGCGAAAGACTCGAATCAAAGTTTTTCTTTTGTAATTGTAAGTTTCTAAAATAATTTCGGTTTTTTGGAGGAATGCGAAAAAGTTACTTGGTGGTCTTGTAATATATTTATTATCTTAGTATTTTAACGTGCTATATTAAATGATTTAGGTAAAATTTTGTGTATTGTGATGCGGAGCAACTGCTAAGTTTTAGTTATTATATAAAAGAATTTTATAAATGTTTTCGTTTCGTACCTAAATTCTCTGAAGATACCATTGACCGTGTGGATATAGTACTATTGAAAAGCGATGATTTAACTACCTGACAGATAAAAACTAATATTAAGAAACAGATTTTTTTAAATTGTAACTCTACGCTGGCGAGAATGGTCACGTATTAGACGCTGATGGGCAACAAAAAAAAATGGAAGATACTAAATATAACCAGTCATATTTTTTTTTTGACTTTAGTTGTACTATTTCATAAGAAAGGATTTTCGTAAAGAAATATACGAAGTAATTAACCTATTGCGGCCTAAGATTTGAATTTTTATGATTTTTTTTGCCGTCGAAACATAATAATAATTTTTGCGCTAACAGAAATTGACCTCAAGATTAATTATGGACCTCACGATTCGTAAGGTCGTATTCTTATTAATGAGATGCCTTATGATTCATAGCCATACGTATTCTTAGGCTATTGGATAATCCGGTGGTCGACCCAACGACGATGGCGACATGTTGCTGGTGGGTTGCGGGTGTGTGCATGCTTACGCCCCTCTGTCGTCCTGGACGGATTCGTGTGATTAATGCGACGTCGGTATATTGGTTATGTTTTATAACTCTATATTAAGTTAATTAGCCTCTTATTATGAAGAAAACTCGAGAAATATTCAAATTACTTTCTATCTTATATCTTTAAACGAGCAATTCTTATATATATATATATATATATTCAGGATCTCGGAAACAGCACCAACGATTTTGATGAAACTTGGCATACTAGAGGTTTCGAGGCCAAAAAATCGATCTAGCTAGGTTTTATTTATAGAAAATGTTGTTTTGTCGGTGTTTTTAGCAAAACAATACAATGACATTCAATTTTAAAAGAATATGAATTCAAATTTTGCCGTCAACGTCATGAGTTACGATAGTTCAGTTGGGAAGTTGTCCAGTTTTCTTTTAGTTTTGTTTTGGCATTCAAACAGCGTCGGATCGAATCTCGGTGTTATTATTATTCTCTTTTTGTATTTTTTTATATTTTTTTCATTATTTATATCTAAATAAATTCGACAAAAATACAACAAAAATATTCCGAGCGAAGCTCGGTCAACCAGATATTATACTTAAATAACTTTTTCTCATGACCGTGAAATATGAGGCATGAACTTTCCATGTAGTCACGTTAAGCTTACATTCTAGTTTGTAAGTAACATCCTGACATTCAGTCATCATCATCATCTCAGCTTATTTGTATCTCATTGTTGGGCTCAGGCCTTCTCCATAATGGGAGGGAAATTGACCTACTATTCTATGTTAGTCAGGCGTGTTGGAATTGGGTTTTGTTTCGAGTTTTCATTCTCCTGCACAGATGTTATATGCTTATTATATTCCTTAACATAGGCAAGAGGAGGTGGTGAATTGTATTCTTACTCCATCACCATACGAAAAAGAGATATAAAGGAGATAGAGATATAAAAAAAAACTAGTAAAAGTTTACGCAAGCCCAAAATTTTCGAAGATTATCGGTGTAATGTACACAGTATACCCGAGGCATGGTCAGTGTGTATGAGCCGCATACAAATTTTATTATAGAAGGGGAAAAAGTAGCCGCCATTGTAGCACGCCTCGGGCTAAACCACTGAAGGAGTTGCCTCCGTGAAATGTTGGGACGAACTACGAAATGTATGGAGCTGACTACTACTTTATTACAATAATAAATAATTATCTTTCAAGATTTTAAGACATTTTTAAGGTTAATTGAAATGGGCCTATCTCCAGTAGTGGACCAGCAGGGATGTAATCAGTTATCAGGAATATTACTAAAATCTATAACCAACAATTGAAAATAAATTTATCCTATGTAGTGAAATGTGTTCAAGATAATGATTATTTGTCTATATCACATTAAGGCAGGATATTAAGTATGGTAACGAAGTAAGAATGTAACTTGATATCCCTTTCCCTTTCTATAGGTGCCATAAAAGATAACAGAAGGATTAAAATAGATAAGATCACTGCCAATGGAACACTTAAACTAACTCCATATGGTAAATAAATGAATTTCTATCTAATAATAAAGCAGAAGAAAAATATTAACCCGTCACCAGGTCAGGCATAATAGGTTAATTGCTCTCGCATTGCAGCAGAGCCTCGAGCGTATCAAAATGGGACGTATACGATCAGAAGTTACTTCATTAAGTGAATATTTACTATTTATATGTAATCACTAAACAAATAAGTAAATAAAACTACTGATTTTATCACATTTGTACTTGATTTTTGATTATCCGACGTTTCGAACAATTTGCAGCGTTCATGGTCACTGGCAGATTAATATGTCTCACGTTCAACAAGTCATCGTTATTACAGAAATTTAATATTATTTTTATTTACAATGTGTATACTCGCGTAAACATCAGAAATAATTATATCACTACAACAATTTTATGGCAATTTATTATTTACAATTATATAGCTAGTCCATAGCTTTCTCTGTTCAACTGTCGTCTCAGCGCTTTGGGCGCGCATTGTCCGCAGTACAAATGTGATCAAATTATAAAGAGTGGCGGATCGCCGGAGGAGGTCCCAGTTCAGATTCAGATGACAGAGGCGCAAATAATCGCAACAAAACTATATTTTAAATGTACGAGAATAAAAATTAATATGACATAATGAATGATTACTGCAGTCATCTTCCGCGATGAGTGTGGATTTAAATACTACACCAGGTGTATCATTATTCAAGCTTATTTCGGTTATAATGTCATCTGTGTCAAGGGAATTTTGCGTATTGGGGTATATTGTTGCTTTTATAGAAATAGAAAATCATGTGGTCATCAGGTGGCAAACGAGCAAAGAGTATGTACATCTAATTAGGGATGGCGATCTGAGATCGACTAATTGAAGAATCAATTTTTCAGGCCCAAAAGATCTATTTTTAAATCGATATGTTGTACTGAATCGATTCAGTGAATCGATCTTTCTCCTGAAAATCGACATTCGATTTTTTTTCTGTCCATTCGATACTAAGATAAGATATGAGACACTTTCAGATGTCCTATAAAAAAAAGCCCATCATAATCCTACTAGGAGAAAGGTACCCCATACTTTAAAAGCGATTCTTCGATACTAGTGTTCCGTTTTCAATCGATTCATATCTATATTATTGTAAGACATTACTCTCTCCAGATTTCCCAAAAAAAAAAGTCATCACAATCCCGCCAGAAAAAATACATGGTATAGAATTGGAAGTAAAATAAAAAAAAAGATCGATAGATCGATTATTCGGGGATCGATCCTTCAGACCTCAATTTTATTGTGAATCGATTCTTTGGACGACGATTCAAATCGATTCAAGAATCGATCTTTTTCAGAAAGATCGCCCATCCCTACATCTAATGGTAAGTGTTTCTGCTGCTCATGGACCTTTACAAAGCCGCTGCCTACCGCGAAGAAAGTGAAGGGAGTGTGAATGCGTGCATTGAGGCTCGGTGATACTAAAGGCATTACTTAAATCCACCACACACAAACACCCTCAGAGAGTTGAGCTGTTGGCTTTCTCGCTCACTAAACGAAGCACAGTAACAAATTGCTACTACTCAGACGTCGATTTTCTACAAGAGTGTGGTACTACCCCGGATGGACCGCTCCATGGCTGCAGACAGAAGACTGTGGGTAGTATAATCCTACCACTAGAATGGTAGGTGGTATTCAGAAAATTGTTAATCATCATCATCATAGCTGTTGCACGTCCCACTGTTGGCCTCTAACCTCTTCCATAACGGAAATAAGATTGACCTATTACATCACGATGTCGATTTTTCATTCTATTCTAATGTTTGCTGTATATAATGTCCTTTAGGCTACGTCCGCACAGACAGGTGGCTTGCCTAGCGCCTAGAGCTTAGTGGCTTATAATCTAGCTAATTGCTAGGATACACGGTGACCTCGCTGTGCTTTGGTCAAACTAATGTAATTAATATTTCATTCATTTGTTTCTTCTAAAATGCCACGCACCTCGTGACAAAAAAACCAACACGTTTGTTTACCTCGATACACGCTAAGCGACTAGCTAGTAGGGATGCTCGATGAACATCGACGTTCGATGATCATCGATTTTGAAAGGAAAAACATCGATGTTTTAACAGCGATGTTGAAAAGAAAACATCGATGTTGAAAAGGGAAACATCGATATTGAAGGGAAAACATCGATGTTGAAAGGAAAACTCAATCTCGAAAAGGAAAAATCGTAGAATGTCGGGGTAGTGACGGAAACGCAGCTGCGAAGGAAATTTCCTAAAAAAAAAAAAGCTCATTGCCCGTAGGATTTTATATCGTCGCCGTAACATCGATGTCATAACTCCCGCCGTAATGTTACAACTTTCGACAGATTTCCTAAAAAAGAAAAAGGTCATCAACATTTGCCTGGAAGATTTTATGTTCTCGTAGTAACATGGATGTCAAAAACATTCGACAGATTACCTAAAAAAAAAACCCTTCAAAATATGCCACGAGTTTTATATAACATCGATGTTATACAACTTTGATGATATCGATATTTCTGTAACATCGATGTTTCCGTAACATCGATGTTCGGTGTTCGATAAACATCGATGTTAACATCGATCATCCCTACTAGCTAGGCATCAAGCGTGCAATGCGGCCGTTCGCAAACATGCTAGAACGTTCATTATACTAAGCTATTCATTAGGTGACTCGCTAGGCTCTAGGCGCTAAGCAAGCCGCCTGTCTGTGCGGACGTAACCTATGTCTTCTTCTACTACACAAAAAGTAGTTTGTAATTCCATATATTTGATTCAGTAGTAAAAAATACTACTGTGTTCTAAATTACAAATGATAAAGCCGAAGATAAGTCCCGGTATTTGTTCCGTGTGGGGACGGAGTAAGAATACAATTCACCACTCCCTGTCTTGCCCGTGGATGTCGTAAAAGACGACTAAGGGATATAATATGCACATAACATCTGTGCAAGAGAAGGAAAACTTAAAATGAAACCCTGTACCAACATGTCTGACCAGCATGGTATAGGTCAAATTCCCTTTCATTGTGGAGGAGGCCCGTGCCCAACAGTGGGACGTATCTGGGCTGCGATGATGATGATGTCTCGGTATTTATTATTCGTTGATTAGCACATAGCATAGCAGGCACAACTGCTTATTTCCTGTCATTTCCAATGTTGCTCTGAATAAACCTAACGCTTGTTCTAACCTCATATAATTATAAGTAAAAATGTAAATTTTTGAATGACCTCCAACATAAACTAAAATAATAAAAAAAGTTTTACATTCTCTTTAACAGGAATCATCAATTAATTATCATTTAACGATAATACTGGCACGCGTGAATCGAGTAATCATACGTCACTAAATCATTTTGGAGCTGGTGCTCTTACACTGCCAGACCGATATTAAACAAACATAGTTACTCCCTTCCCTCCAATGTGGTTGAGGGGAGTGATGGCTGCTCTAGTAATTAACTCGTGATCGGGTTCTGCTTGTGAGATCTGATCAAACCATGTTTTCCTTTCCTTTTTTATTTGAACTCGATTAAAAAACATAGTTATATCCTATCTCGAAGGGCATCATACTGGAGCTAAGACTATATGTTGTATACGTGTAATTTTATTCAAAAAATGGTAAAAATATGACAGCCCGCTGAGTTTCTTGCTGGATCTTCTCAGCTTGTGGCCGCTTTCCGATCTGGTGTTAGATATTGTATTGTATTCAAATGATGTATAAATTTGACAATATGTAAGTGCCCTTAAGGGGCCTATGCAGAATAAATGATTTGATTGCTAAGAACCACCGCAAGGAAACTGACTCTCAAATGATAAAAACCGCATCGAAATCGGTCCATCTGTTTCAGAGCTACAATGCCACAGACAGACACACATACACTAATAAACAGACAGTCAATCTTATAACACCCCTCTTTTTGCGTCGGGGGGTTGAAAAAGAAAGAATGTAATTTAAACCTCATCATTTCAGCCCATCCCCGTCCACTGCTGGACGTAGGCCTCCCTCATTTTACGCCACAAAGTGCGGTCCTGTGCCACCTGCATCCGACGCCCAGCAACCTTCACCAGGTCGTCGGTTCACCTAGTTCGTCCTACACTGCGTTGTCCGATACGTGGTCGCCACTCGAGAACCTTTCTTCCCCAGCGGTTGTCGGTTCGTCGAGCGATGTGGCCTGCCCATTGCCTCTTCAGCGTGCTAATTCTTCGTGCTATATCGGTTACAACCGTTCTTCTGCGGATTACTATATTTCGGATTCAATCTCGCAGAGAAATCCCGAGCATAGCCCGTTCCATAGCACGCTGAGTAAGTTTGAACCTTGTTATGAGGCCTATATTTAGGGACCACGTTTCTGTGCCGTAAGTCATCACTGGTAACACACACTGGTCGTAGAACTGTTTTCAGACACTGAGGTATGTAGGACGAGAAGATCCTGTTAAGTTTCCCGAATGACAATTAATGCAATTTAAACCTACTGCTTTTTATTCGGCAGTCACATGAGTTTACTACTAAACTTATTAGAGTGTGTTCACAAATCATATTACTGAAAAAAAAAATGTATGTATATTAAATAATTAACCACTTCATAAATTAAACTTATAGCTTTTTCGAAAAAAAAAATGTAGGCAACATAAAAATATTTCGAGTCTATAGTACTCAATCAATAAATACAAAAAGTTTGCATACGTAAGTAACTACTTTTAACAAATGAATTTAATTAAAAAAAATCTTACACACCATAACTAATCGTAAACGTACCTATTAAATTGTCTATAGGTAGCATGCAAGCTCACTAATCATCGCATTAATCATATGTTACAGCTACTAATAGGGATGGGCTAAATCGATTTAAAATAATAATCGAAATTAAGAAGCTGCTTATTAGAAATTTTCACTCCCAATTCTCAATTATAAAATGAAAACGTCGTACATAAATATCGAGACTGATTTATTGCATTAAATACAGAGTCTTGTGTTTTTAGAAATTATAGGCTATTTTGTGTATGCTGTGAGTGAAGTACCTAAAAAGGGTTCGTGAATGCCTTGATTCACCGCGTGAGGTCTTTACGATTCAGCTGCATTATTGGCACATTAGACTGCTCAAATAAGAAAAAAAAGAATATACTATGAAGTCTGATATTAACGCGAGTGTTACACATTGTAAATAAAACTACTTTACGGATTTTATCGCGTTTGTATTTGATTTTCGATTGGCCGACGTCTCTAACACGTTGCAGCGTTCATGGTCACCGGTGGAGAGTCAAATCCGTAAAGTAGTTTTATTTAAAAAGAATACTTTTGTATAGATTTCTCCTTATTATTAGATTTTTCCTTAGATGAATTCTACAACTCAAATATTTTTCATAATATGAAAGAAAATGGAATGTTATACCACTCTTCTGTGGCTGTGGGCTGGATACCCCTAATCTGTCTGCGGCGATGGATAGGTTCGGTGCGACCCCATAACCTACTATATTTCCTTCCCATCTTCATTGGACCAACCCCTGGTACCGATTCCTTGACATCCGCGGCCGGCCCAGCGGATGCAATGCCACTCTAGACTATTGATAGGTCTCTCATTATCATTTTTGACATCTACTACTAGGCGTATAAAACGCTAAAGGCCCAAGTTGAGAATCTTTCTTGTTTATCGCTTCCTCGAGTAATGTGACTGCCCATTGTTAGTTCAGCGTGATGATATGTTGTCGGGCCGACCACTGACGACAAGTAAATCTGCTCCGGTGGTCGGCCCAATGACGAAGGCGAGGTGGTTTTCGGGTGGGTTGCGGGAGTTGCGTGCTTAAGCCCCTCTGTCGCCCCGGACGGAGTGGTGCGGAGGCGCGCCGACCGCAGCCCACCCACAAAAAAAAAAAAAAGCGTGATGGTATGTTGATTACACCTGTTTTTATTTATTTCTCAAATGCAACTACAGATTTTCTTATAATGGTTTCGTTAACTGTTCGAAAGTATCATACAAATAATGCTCTAAATTTTTATTATGCTATTATGGAATCATTATAGCTATTTGCTCAGCCTATCGACGTCCACTGTTGAGCATAGTCCTGCCCACTCTAGAGGAAATACCATAATCACTACGCTAGGCGGGTGAATTAGCGATCACAGTTAGTTGCCAAGATGAGTCATCGTCACACTATTTAGGCGTCCCAATATGTCCCTCTGCTGGGCTCGTGCCTCCTCCACATCTGTAGAGTAATTGACCGACTAGGCCACGCTGATCATATATGTTGGTAAAATTTTATATCGAGTTTTCCTTCTATTGCATAAATGTTATAAGCATTGTATATCCCTAAATTATATTGTAAAAGACGACTACGGGATATAACACGCATATAATATCTATGCAAGAGAAGGAAAACTTGAAAGAAGACGAAGTGTGGTATAGTAGGTTCATTTCTCTCCTATCGAGAAGTAAGCTCGAGCCCTGCAGTGGGCCGTTTATAAGCTAAAATGAATAAAAAAATATCCCATAGTCGTCTTTTACGACAACCATGGGCAAAGTAGATTTGAAATTAATGAAATGCCGAATTATATTTTTACTTCGCCACAGCACGGAAGAGAACTCCCAGGCCATTGCTGCTATTCATTCCACTGATGACCCTCACAGGAAAGCCCCAAAAAGTCTTCATATAATGATTTTGACGCCACATAGGAATTTTTGATATTCTTGTAAAAAGGTTAATTTATAAAGATTATTTATAAAAGATAACTTTTATTCAACAAATTAACAAGAATGATTAATATTTCTTTGACAATAATAGTAATAGTTTTTTGTCACCTTTTCTAAACTTTCTCTTTTGTTAATTTATAGTTTTTGTGATATATACTCGTACATACATAATTTACTCACTTTATTTTATTAAGAGTTTTAAATAAAGTATGTGGTTTTCGTGTACTTTGTGCCCCTATTTCATTCCGATGAAATTTTAATAAGTTGCTAAACATACGCCTTTTCCTTGTCAATGACTGGTATGAAAATTAAAACTTCTTATAGCTAAGTAAAAACTTAATTTAAGCAGTTTAACATAAAGCTATTTAGTAGTACTATAATTCGGCGCCAAATCGATCCTTGAAGTTAGATATTTATAGACAAAAACTTTTAATAATCACAGAGAATTTATAAAGAGGGAGCCGTCGCTCAGGACGCTTGGCAGATGTGAAACATCAAAATTATTTTGTACAAGTATATATGCATAAAAGAACAGATTATGACAGGAGCTAATATGGCATATACATATGGCATACATACGATCTTTTTTCCAGAAAATTATGACTTTTATATAATAAACATTTATTTTCATTATTATACACTATAGGCATATGTTTAGTTTATTAATTTATTTTAAGCTAACTAGATGGCGTTGTACAAATTTATAAAAATGGTTATGATTTCGTTACATAAATGTACATATTCAAGCGTGACGTTAACGCCACGGCAACTCTAGTCCGCGTAAGGGTGTCACAGCCATCTAAGACTAACACTTCTAGTCCAAACAAAAAAAAAAACGCCACTCCAACGATCAGGTTCACCCTCGTCTATAGTTATTTCACATTAAAATCTTATCGAAGTAACATTTACAAATTAATAGTAAATTATAAACAAACCAAAATAATTATCGATTAACTAACACTGATTGACTCTCGAACAACATAATTAGTCGATTCACGTCATCATATCGCAGTTGGACATCACTATCTTGTTCCCAATAGTAGACTAATAAATTTTATTATTTTACAACGACTAGATATCGACGCCTGGGATGTATGGGAAGACGTTATATTATTTAAAAGCTGTTTTCATAATGTATGCGTCTTGATAATGATAGAATGTAGCAATATTATGATTAATATAACTGCAGACAATATGTAAATTATTTAGAGACTAACATAATTTACAATGAGACCCTTATAAAATTTGGAGAAGAAGGTTTAACGGCAACTTCTGACATATTAAATAATTAAACTACTTTATTACTATCCACTGAAAATTACTCGTTTGCATCTGCAGAGAGGTTAGCCTCGCGATGGCGTTCGGCGTCCCGATAGGGGGCGTCGACGGGAGAGGGTACTCCCTAGGGGTATTCCGTCGGGTCGACTACTGACGTTAAGTCACCCTGCTCCGGTGGTCGGCCCAACGACGAAGGCGACGTGGGTACGGGTGGGTTATGGGCCCGCGCGCCGTCCTTTCGTCGCCCCGGATGGAATGGACCGCGTGTGCACTTACCATAGCCCACCCATAAAAAAAATAAAAGAAATATCCTAATACATCTGACTAGCGTGGCATAGTAGGTCAATTTCCTTCCTATTGTGGAGGAGGTTCGAGCCCAATAATGCGATGTACTCGTATATGAGTTGAAATGTAAAATCACGAATTCTTGTGAACCAAAATTCACAATCATCATCATCATCATCATTTCAGTCTATATACGTCCCACTGTTGGGCTCCACCGACATAGCCCGCAGAATTAGCACGTTGAAATGGCAATGGGCAGGCAACATCGCTCGTCGAACCGTCAACCGTGGGGGAAGAAAGGTTCTTGAGTGGCGACCACGAATCGGCGCAGCGTAGGACGACCCCCCACTAGGTGGACTGACGACATTCTCAAAGTCGCACGGAACCGTTGGATGCAAGTGGCGCAGGACCGTTCCCAGTGGCATTCGTGGGGAGGCCTATGTCAAGCAGTGGACGTCTGTAGGCTGATGGATGGATGGATGGAACACGCTGCACTGACGTATTGTTATACGGTATTTTTTTCGAGTTTTCTTTTTCTCACATAGATATTATATGCATATTATATCCCTTAGTCGTCTTTTATGACATCCATGGGCAGTATAGGGGATCGTAAATTGTATTATTACTCTGTTATCACACGGAGAATGACCACATTTATAATAGTTCTTATAGCTTTTAATTATTTAAGATTTTTTAATGCTTTATAAATGCTTTATAATTATTTTAGATTTTTTAATGAATTTAATTAGAAGATTATTTTACGAGACGAGATATAATGGGAATTAAGATTCAAGTCCGTGTAACGGACTGTGTGCTTACTATTGAATCTTGATTCCAATCCTAAATCCAATCGCAGCTCGAATTTGAGCAATTTGGTACTCTTGAAAGCGACACTAGCGCACGATTGGAATCAAATACGGTGGAATTTTTTTAAACTAAATGAATTCCTCTCTTGTCGATTAAGTCAAATATTTGCTACTCCTGACGTGATTTAGACGTAGTTTTAAATCGTTAATGTTGCACAACTTCAAGAAAGCGTCTTTGTGATGATTTGCCTCCTAATGTGAAGGAGTCGTGAACCCAACAGTGGGACTTATCTGGGCTGAGTGGAAGTTTAAATTCTGCAAATATAGACATACAATCAGCCATTCTACAATCCTTATAACATTATCATCTCAGCTCATATACGAACCATTACCTGGTTCAAGACTCTTCCAAAGAGGAATGTAAAAAAATTATTTTTTCCTTCTTTTCCTTAGAGCTGTTTGTATCATTTAGTCGTCTTGTACGGTTATCATCGTCGTTATAACCAACATTTCTCCTCATATCCATCCAACGGCTGAACTCGAGACTTCGCTATAATAAGAGGCATATTGAAGTACCTATTATACTACCCTGGTCAGACGTATTAGTATAAAGTTTTATTTCTAGTTTTCCATCTCTTGTATATGTATCTTTTTTTCTCTATTGCTAACGGGTGCTAGCAAACAGTACACCTGATGGTAAATGATGCTGCCGTTCATGAACCTTTTCTAAGCCGCTGGCTACCGTGAAGAAAGTGAAGGGAGTTTGAATGCGTGCAATGAAGTTCAGTGATGTTAAAGGCGTCACAAAATCCCACTATACGTTAGGCATGTGGAAAATAATCGATTTTTATATTAATCAATTATTTAATGTAAAAATCGATTTAAATAATCGATTATCTAAATTTTAAAAATCGATTTAAAAGAAGTCGATTGTTTTTATATTAAAATTAATCGATTATTTCAGTATTTGCTTTCTCAAAAAAAAAAATATGTCAATACAATTCTGCCGGGCAAAGTGCTCGATCGAAGGTCAGTGCATCATCATACTATATTAGATCACTCTCAGATTAAAAAAAAAAACAAAGGTCATCCCAATCCTATCGGGCGTAAAACCTGTATACAGAGCTACGAATAGTAATAAAATCGATTATTAAATTTTTGTAAATCGATTTATTTTAAAGTAAGAAAAATCGATAATTTATTAATAGTTTTTTCCCTCCAAGTCATATCTCTACTACACATAAACGTCCTCAGAAAGTTCCGCTAGAAAGAAACGGCGAGGTCATAGTTGTATTTTTACTCCATCACTGCACGTATAATCCTAATAGCATTGAATAAAAAACAGTTTTAGAGTTGATATTATTACTGTATTAACAATTTATTTTTTTAATGACCATGCATGAAGAAACGTAGCGACACCTTAAATTCTTAACCCGTAATTTTAGATATTACATTTTTTATTATCATTTTATAGAGAGCGAATCGATTATCATTTACTAAACACAATTCCAAATGCCAAGATTAATATTTTTTTTGCGATAAATATCAAGTACGAAAACTTTTTACGAACATATTAAAACTATAAATAAAAAAAATATATATACTGAAATTTTAATAGATATAGAACTTTTTATATGTATTAAAAAGTATGATAAAATATCCGTGTCAAGTTTTTTTTGCAGATGTTCGCACTAAAAACTAATCTATACCGCTTTCTATGACAAGCGTATAAACTTACAGACCGACATGTTTGAACTTTCCCACTGTCAGCTAAACCGTAATCGGTTGTTTGACAATGATGTATTGTACCGACGAGTCAAAGGTTCGATTCTATTAACATTTTATAATTTGTTTATCCACTTACTAAGCTATTGAGGTTTGTAAGTGATGGGAAAACATTGGTTCAAATGTTTGTGATATGTTAAGTTTAAGTTTTATACTTTTAAGATATTGACCTAGTATGATTATTAAACTATTTCTTCCGTGCTATTTCTTCCGTGTGGTGACGGAGTAATACAATTTACTACCGTCTTTCTTGCTGTGGGTGTCGTAAAAAACGACTAAGGGATGCAATATGGGTGACTGGACCGGGGAATTAGTCCGTCACCCGCCGAGATGCCGACCGTGCGAGGAAAGACCGACGTCCTCCCCAAGGGGGTGACGTTGGTCGAGGAGAGGGTACTCCTCAGCGGGTGTTCCGTCGGACCGACCACTGACGTCAAGTCACCCTGCTCCGGTGGTCGATCCAACGATGAAGGCAACGTGTCACGGGTGGGTTACGGGTGTGCGTGCTTACGCCCCTCTGTCGCCCCGGACGTAGTGGTGCGAGGAGCGCGCCGACCGTAACCGAACCCAAAAAAAAAGGGACGCAATATGTATATAATATTAATGCAAAAGAAGGAAAGCTCCAAATAAAATCCTGTATCAACACTACTGAACAGGATGGTATACTAGGTAAATTTCCTTCCCATTGTGGAAGAGGCTCGAGCCCAACCGTGACGTATATAGGCATGAGCTGTGATTTGTATCTAAGACTCGATAGATGTCGCTATCATTACTATCTGAATAATGATAGCGACTTTTTAGTTTGGTTCTATATAAGCTTTTTTCAGTTTAAGGTCTTTTTTGAGCTATTTATTTAATTATAAATAACATTATTTTTACGGCTTTTATCGCGTTTGCGGACAGCCCGCCCGTGATCATAAACGCTGAAAACTCTTCGAAATGTTTTATTTATAATGTATAATACTCGCGTAAACATCCGTTTTATTTTTATTTTTTAGCCTTATGGTATTACATTTTAACGTAAGAGCCTCGGTTGGGTAAACTGGTTTAATCTATTTTTTAAACACAGAAAAATATTGATTTCTTTATAAAGATTATACAAAAAAAAATTACTTAGAATTAACTTCAGACTAATAAAATCAGAGTTGAGTTTTAAAATCTTTGCATAATGCTTAGTAATGTAGATCAGAGGGGCCAGAGAACGATTTTAATATGTGAAGTAAATCATTGGCCCCAATATTTGTCCAAGTAATGTTCTGACAACAATCGATTTGTCAATACGATACGGGTTCTAATATTAGTTTTATTTCTATTTACATTAAACCACAGGTCATTTAGACATAACTTTACATAACTTTTAAATGTAATTTATATATAATTAGGGAAATAATTCTTTTGCGGTGACATAATTTATGGTGGATTATATTTTAGCTCCGTATTAAAATTTGTCTTTTGTGTTTACGCTGATAAAAATATTAACTTGAATATTTTGGTAGTTTAGTAGTTTTGTGTAAGTATATCCCCATATATACTCTTTACAATGACCTTCTTCCAACGAGTTTAATGATTATCTTCACTGTAGGCAACGGCCTAGTTTCCCTGCCCTAGTATCCCTGGTATTGCAAAAGTCAATGTGCTTACCATCAGGCGTGCTGCTTGCTCGTTTACCACCATCGGCAATAGTAAAAAATTTCTACATCCCCTAAGTGAAGGTTTTAAAAATCAGCTAAGTGTTTCTAGGAAAGTGGTTGGCGGTTTTTTTCTGGGATAAAATGTTTAAAACGTACAAAACCTCCCTGTGACCGTCAACTTGACTGCAAAGTGTGACCATTAAGACACTCACTTGTTGGAAAAACCTACGTTCTACAGCGGACCACAAAAGGTTGTATAATACAATTATTGCTTTCTTTATTTTTTTTTACGGTCAGCGCACTCCTCGTACCACTCCATCCGGGGCGACAGAGGGGTGTACGCACACCCGTGACCCAACCGTGACACGTCGCCTACGTCGTTGGACCGACCACCAGAGCAGGGTGACTTGTCGTCAGTGGTCAATAAAATTAATGCTTTCATGACTATTTATCACATCATCGCACCTTAGCTTATATATATCCCATTGTTAAGCTCGGGTCTCCCTGATATTGGGATGGAAATTAACCTACTATAAGGCTCAGTCACTCAGCGTGCCATGGAACGAGCTATGCTCAGGATTTCTCTGCGAGATAGAATCCGAAATACCGAAATCTGCAGAAGAACGGGTATAACTGACATAGTACGAAGAATTAGTACGCTGAAGTGGCAATGGGCAGGCCACATCGCTCGACGAACCGACAACGCTTGGGAAGAAAGGTTCTCGAGTGGCAACTACGTTTTGGACGACGCAGTGTAACACGCAACTAAATGCACCGACGACCTGGTGAAAGTTGCTGGGCGTCGTTGGATGCAGGCGGCACAGGATCGCAATTTGTGGCGTAACATGAGAGAGGCTTACGTCCAGCAGTGGACGGCGATAGACTGAAATGATGCGGCGCTGATGAGTTCGTATAGGGTTTTACGTCGAGTTTTCCTTCTTTTGCATAGATGTTATCTGTATATCATATATCTTATTCCTTTTTACGACATCCATGGGCAAAATAGGTGGTGACTTTTTATTTCGTCACCACATAAAAGACACGAGTATTACAAATGTAAAGTAAATAATGATTTCTGATGTTTACGCGAGTATTACACATTTTAATTAAAACTACTTTACGGATTTTATCGCGTTTGTATTTGATTTTTGATTGCCTGACGTTTCGAACACTTTCCAGTGTTCATGGTCACGGGCGGACTAAGATGTCTCACGTCCAACAAGTCATCGTTATTGGAAAAAAAATATAATTATCTACCCGATACAGAAATTAGTTATTAAATATTATAATTATAAATTTTCTGTAATAACGATGACTTGTTGGACGTCAGACATCTTAGTCTGTCCGTGACCAAGAACGCTGCAAAGTGTTCGAAATGTCAGGCAATCAAAAAATCAAACACAAATGCGATAAAATCCGTAAAGTAGTTTTATTTAAAATGTAAAATAAATAGTTTTATTTCCATATTTACAGGTTTAATCACGTTCGCATTTGATTTTCAATTTCCTAACGCTTTGCTAAAATGTAGCTGATATCTAATCTAATATATAAAACTGAAGAGTTTGTTTGAATGCACTAATCTCAGAAACAATTGGTCCGATTTTAAAAACTTTTAGTGTTAGATAATCCATTTATCGAGGAAGGCTATATATCATTAATTCATTACGCTAAGACCAATAGGAGCGGCGCACCAATTAAGAATATTTCAAAGTTGGGGGGGGGGGGGGGGGGGGGATCTTTTTCCTTTTGAGAGTTTTGCTACGTGAGCTACATAAACGGTTAGTTTTGCAAAAATAATGTGTGCCACAATTGTATTATTCAAAAATATTTTCACTTTTTACGTAACAAAATTCGCGGGTTAAAGTTAGCGTTAGCCACAAAAAAATATTTAATGTGAACGAAGTCGCGGGCAGAAACTAGTTTATAATAAGTGTATGAATAATTATCATACTAGTTTCAATTTTCGGATCAAGTAGATTGTTCTTAGTCATTCATCTCGACTCATATATGTCCCACTGCTGGGCTCTAGCCGCCTCCGCAATGGGAGGAATATTTACCTACCACGCTAGTCAGAAGGGTTTGTTTGTGGTTTTTTTTTCTCCTGTTGCATAGATGTCACTTGCATATTAAACGCTTAGTCCTCTTTATGATACCCATGGGCAGCATAGGGGGTGGTGAATTGTATTCTGACTCCGTAACCACACGGTGATTAGTCATTAAAGTTATTTGACAATTTATATTTTTTTTTAACAGTGGCGTACTTTCTTGCCTGTAGGTTATCGTAAGAGATGCCTAACTGAAAGAAGCTGATAACATTACAATCAAAGAAGGAAAATTTGATAAGCATACTACCGAAAGTATGAAATAATTGTAATGCTGTTGTTATCGATGCACATATAGCGTAGTGGTTAGGATGACCGACCTGCTATGCCAGTATCGTGGCTTCGATTTCCACACAGGACTATACTTTGTGCTATCCACAAACTGTTGTTCCAGTCTGGGTGTAATTTATGACCGTTAAATTATGTTTTTAGAGTCTTGTGTAATACAATGATTACCTTAGTGCAAAGTGTTGTCTCAAAATAATTAAATAAACAAAAATTGCCCGGAAGAAAAGCTTAATATAAAATGTTTGTGGTTGTGTATCATATCAGTTGAAGTTATTTATAAATTGATCAAAGAATGTTTCTGCCCAATCTCTTGGTGATCTCTTAACCATTAAGGGGTATTTTGAACTCACTATCAGGTCGGTATTACTACTAAATATTTCTAAATATTTAACACCACATTTAGTATTTTTATTCATTTTTGAATTATAATTTTTATAGGCAGTCTTCGAAATTCTAATTTCCAACCTTTTTGTGTGACGAGAAGTATCCGACATAAACATCGTGTCGAGTAGATTCAGAGTAATATCCCGCTTACCTTCGGTCTTCCGAGAAAAATAAGATGCACGTTCTTCTTTCTACCTTTAATAATTACATGTTAATAAAAGTATGTTAATGAAAAGTTCTCGATTGGCGACCACGTATTAGACGACGTAGTGTAGGAGGCCACCACTAGGTGGACCGATGACTTCTTTTTATTTTTTTTTTATTGCAAACGGTGGCAAACGAGCAAACACTACACCTGATGGTAAGTGTTGCTGCCGCTCATGGACCTTTACAAGGCCGCTGCCTACCGTGAAGAAAGCGAAGGGAGTGTGAATGCGTGCATTGAGGCTCGGTGATACCAAGGGCACCACCAAAACCCTCCACACGCAATCACCCTCAGAAAGTTAGGCGTGAAAGTAAATGGGCGTCGTTCGATGCAGGCTTCACAGGACCGCGCATTGTGGCGTAACATGAGGGAGGCCTACGTCCAGCAGTGGACGGCAATAGGCTGAAATGATGATGATGATGAAAAGTATGATAAACACAATCTATGCTATTCAAAATTGATTGATAAATCTATACTAATATATAAAGCTGAAGAGTTTATTTGTTTGAACGCGCTGATCTCAGGAACTATTGGCCCGATTTGAAAAAACTTTCAGTGATAGATAGCCAATTTATCGTGAAAGGCTATATATCATCACGCTAAGACCTACAGGAGTGGAGCATCAATGAAAAATAATTCAAAATTGTCTTTTTTTTTCTTTTGAGAGCTTCCGCTGCGTAAATGGCAAAATTTTCACAAAAATCATGCGTGACACAATCGTATTATTTAAAAATATTTTGACCTTTTACATAAACAAAGTCTTAGGTTAAAGTAAGCGTTAAAAAAAAAAGCCCAATGTATCTATACCACGCGGACGAAGTCGCAAGCAGACGCTAGTAATTTAAATATTTCTCCATGTGGTAACGGAGTAAGAGTCCAGTTCACCACCCCCTCTCTTGCCTATGAATCATGTAAAAGACGACTAAGGGATATGATATGTAACATTTATGGAAAACTAACAACCCGCCCTCGCTTCACTTCGGTTTCAGTTGTCTTACCCGCGTAGTTCTCGTTCCCATGGGAATACCGGGATAAAATATAGCCTATGTTACTCCCTGATATTATAGCTATCCATTGGTGAAAGAATTTTTGAAATCGGTTCGGTGGTAAAAGCGTAACAAACAAACAAATAAACAAACAAACTTACTTTCGCATTTATAATATTAGTAAGGATAATGTAAACTCGAAATTCATCATCATCATCATCATCTTGCTCTTATCCCAATTACTTGGGGTCGACGCTATGTCATCTGTTTTGACATATTGCAAAAAGTTTCGGCAATGACTTTTATGACCGGCCGCCTGCCTGACGTCAACCCTCCTTGGGAATGTAATCGTTGACCCAAATGGTACCAGATGGAGTTGGTCCGGGTCTATCTAGGGCTCTTAGTCGTCTTTTACGACACCCACGAGCAAAGCAAGGGTTGGTAGTATTCGAAGCCGCTACCTATGTAAACTCGAAATTATCTACGTCAATATAAAAGTTGCCCTGTAATAAAAAAGTTGTAATATCTATTGTGTATCATTACAACATAACCTGTCAAGTTTTATTTTTTCACCTTAACTCCGAATCCATAGATAATTAATAATATTTTCCTACGGAATAAAATTAAATGATTATTATACCTTCAATTACGTTATGGTTGCCTAAATATAAATCATTTCATTATATTATGATTGTACAGACTTGATACGTATACGGTAGCCATAATGAAGTCTTACCCACAAACATTCATTACATTTAGTATACATTTAAAACCATTTAATAAAGACATCGAGAGGCGGCACACATGAAAGGCAATGAGCGGAACAAAAAATAATCGATATAGAATCGATACGAGATCGAGAGCTTAATCGATTCAGCAAAACAATTTAATCGAGAGACATGTGAGTTGCGAATGCAGATGAGTTTCTCACATTCGTTCATACGTTAGACCCACCACTTATTCTGTTTTCTCTTTTTGAAAGATTAAATTTTTAATTACTTTTTCTTTACCATGGATACTTGGCTTTTAAGATTGATTTAAATGTTGGATTGATAAATTTGATTATTACTTATGAAATAATGACATGAATATAAGACGAATTATTTAATTGTAATTTTGATGAGAATAGAATTGAATGCGTTTTAGGGTCTACGAAATAAAATATAATAATTAAAAAAAAAATAGGATCAGCAAAATGATTTTTGATGTTTACGCGAGTATTACACATTTTAAATAAAACTACTTTACGGATTTTATCGCGTTTGTATTTGATTTTTGATTGCCCGACGTTTCGAACACTTTGCAGCGTTCATGGTCACGGGCGGACGTGACGTGACGCGATAAAATCCGCAAAGTAGTTTTATTTAAAATAGGATTAGCAAATTTAGTTAAATGATCGAATTTTTTAGGCTTCATGTCAAGTTTTGCCGTATGATGGCGGATTAAAAATACAATTAGCTCCCTTTCTTGCTAGTGGATATCGTATAAGACGACTACGAGATTATAATATGTAAATAACACCTATACAAGAGAAGGAACACTCGAAATAAAACCTATCCATCTAAAACCCACCTGACCAGCGTGGCATATAAGCGCCATATTTATAAGCATATGAGTACAAAATCTAATAATAGAACTAACTAGATACGTAATCACAGGCTGGAAGTTATAATAATTGAACTCAGCATCCAATTTTACACCAGCAATTTCTAAGCCATTATTATGATTAACGCCATCTATCGGTAGATTAGATCAACATCACGCTACTTCTGTACGGTAGCAACGCGTTTAATTGGCCGCCTATATTTATTGTTGAAATGAACATATCACCGCAGGATGGGGACATAACTCAGGGCTTCTGTACATCGTGATTCTCCATTTCGTATCGGAGTGTGCGATAAGTGAGACAGAGACGGCATGGAGCTGGTTAACTCTAAATGTTTTTGAGTAAAATAATATCTAGTATACCTTTTGTAGGCAGGTTTTGTTAGGTTTAAATTAATATTCATCATCATCTCAGCCCATATACGTCCCACTATTGGGCTCGGGCCTTCTCCATAATGGAAGGGTAATTGACTTACTATACCACGCTGGTCAGACGTGTTGGTATAGGGTTTTATTTCGAGTTTTCCTGTTCTCGCATAGATGTTATATGCGTTTTTTATCCCTTAGTCGTCTCGTACGATCACCCACGGGTAAGATAGGGGGTGGTGAATTGTATTCTTACTCCGTCACCACACGGAAGGAAATTAATATTACTACAAATTAAATGTTTAATAATTACCAATCATCTATACAAATAAATAAAATTGAAGTGTCTGTTTGTTTAATGTCAAAATATTGGAATTATTTCATGCTCACACGGTTATTTGCACGACACCTACGCCTAAAATACAGATTATTTTTTTTGTCTGTCTGTCTGTCTGTTTGTTTGAGGTAATGTTCAAAACGCCTGGACCGATTTTGATAATATTTTTCTACCAGGTAGCTGTCTATATAAGGAGTAACTTAGGCTATATTTTATTCCCACGGGAACAGAAACTATCGACTGAAACTGAAGCGAAGCGGGGGTGGGTTGCTAGTAAACAATATAATTTTAGAGAATACTGGCATATAAATGGTATGGCAATAGAGCACTAGCAATAAATATGTACCAAAATGTGGTTCAAAATATAATAATTAATTTCTGTAGCGGGTAGATAATTATAAATCTCTGTAATAACGACGACATTTTGGACGTGAGATATCTTGTCCGCCCGTGATCATGAACGTTGTAAAGTATTTGAAACGTCGGACAATCAAAAATCAAATACAAACGCAATTAAACCCGTAAAATAATTTCTATTTACAATGTGTAATACTCGCGTAGACATTATGATAAAATGACGCCTATAATTTTAATATGCAAGTATTTATAATAATTATGTCTCCATGAATCCCTGACAGGCACAAGAGTCCTTCTGCAGAAGGAAATTTGTATATACCCGCTGGACGGCTTAGAAGAAAATTTCACAGGATTTGATTTACATATTATTGAAGTGAAACTTCTTTGCGCGCATGAGGGTAATTTTTTTACGTATGAAACGCAACTTATCGTCACGAAGATGTGCAGCGTATTTGTCAAAGAAGAGGGAGAAATTGAGACCGATTGAAAGAGAGTGAGAAAGGGCGAATATAGCACGAAGCACAGCCATGGGGCGAGAGTAGGGAGGAAGCGAGTGAGTAAGATCGAAAGATTTTTTAAAAAATTTTCTTTTTACTTTTTTTATTTTTTTTTAATACTGATAAAAAACATATGGAACCAAAGAAGTTTCACTTCTGTGTACATGCGTACTTAGTAGTCACGATATTTTTTTTCTCTTGCAGTAATATTATCTACATAATTCTTTTAATGTAAATTATTGCTGATATTTAGGCGAATATGTGTAATAATTGCCTAAATATCCATACTAATATTATAAATGCGAAAGTAAGGATGTTTGTTTGTTTGTTTGTTTGTAACGCTTTCACGCTTAAACCACCGAACCGATTTCAAAAATTCTTTCACCGATGGAAAGCTATAATATCAGGGAGTAACATAGGCTATATTTTATCCCGGTCCATACTAATATTATAAATGCGAAAGTAAGGATGTTTGTTTGTTTGTTTGTTTGTTCGTTTGTTTGTAACGCTTTCACGCTTAAACCACCGAACCGATTTCAAAAATTGTTTCACCGATGGAAAGCTATAATATCAGGGAGTAACATAGACTATATTTTATCCCGGTATTCCCACAGGAACGGGAACTACGCGGGTTTAAGCGACTGAAACCGAAGCGAAGCGAGGGCGGGTTGCTAGTATATAATATAATAGGTTCAATTCATTCCTATTGTAGAATGGATCCGAACCCAGCAGTATCTAAATCGTTGAGTGTTCTCGTGTAGTGACCATGTAAGAATACAATTAACCCTTCTTCTTGCCCATGGCCGTCATTTAAGACTATAAGAGATATAATATGCATACAACTTCAATTTTTTTATTTTTTATTTTTTATTTTACATCTCTCGCACAGATATTATATGCATATTTATATCCTATCCTACATAGAGGTGGTATTCCTACTTCTTCAGCAGATGAAAAATAACTAAGAATTCATGATATACTCAAAAATAATATTATCAACTACATAAGACATTCAACAAAGTATCATGAAATGTAACTGCATAGATGGCGTAGTAGTTAAGGTGTCGATCTACTATGCCAGGGTTCAAATTCCATATTTTGTGTGATTCACAAATTGTTGTTTTGAGTCTGCATCTAATTTGTGTCTGTTAATTATATGTTTGTAAAGTCGCCCGCAATACAAGGATTATTTTCTTACTGCAGAGTGTTATCTTAGAAAAACGAAATGAAGAACAATGTATCATGAAAGTCATATAGACAATTAAAATTATATTAAAACATAGTATTTTTAAATATCGTCTTACATATAACAAATCTTTTACGAAATAATATGTTTCTTGAGGTATTAAAAAAATATATAACGTGTCAACTCTACGCCATTAAAGAACAAGATAGCAATTTAACGAGCCGACATCAGAGACGTCTTCATTTATTCAACAACAAAAACAAAAACAACAACGAAACGGATTACAATATCAATTTAGGAAAGTGAATCGAGTGATTTATTGTAATGTTTCATGTAAATATCGCTGCGGGCTGATGTTACTCAGTACATTCACTTGACGTTAATTATTAAGATGATAAAACTATACATCAATTTAGACAGATTATGTCATGTTTATTTCTTAATAGCTTATTCTAGGATGATAGACATGTGATAGCCGATCTAGTGTAGAGTTTCTTCCTAATATAAGTTTAATGGATGTCGTAAAAGACGACTAAGGGGTACAATATGCATACATAGAGGCCACCCGAAAGGTGCCCACTGAGGACATGGAACTTGGCACTGGTGGTCGGCCTAACGACGAAGGCAACGTAAATATAGGTGGGTTATGTTCCCGCACGCAAAAGAAAGGATCGACGACAGACGTGTGCTCGTCGATCTAGTGTAGAGTTTCTGCCTAATATAAAAAGCAAGAATAGGAAAAATCGATACAAAACTTCTGACTAGCGTGGAATAGTAGATCAATTTGGCTGCACAGATGTCGCAGTGGTTAAGATCGACCGACCGACCTTCCGTGCCAGTGTCGTGATTTCGAATCCTACGCGGGATATCACTTTATGCGATCGACAAATTGTTGTTCCGAGTCTGGGTGTAATTTGTGTTTTAATTATGTTTGTAAAGTCCCCCGCAACACAAGGATTATTTCCTTAATGCAGGGTGTTGTCCATTAAATTAATTAAAAATTTCTCTGCAATTTTGGAGGAGGTCTGAGCCCAACAGTGGGATTTATATAGGCTGAAATGATGATAAGTTTAATTAATTATACGTAATTGAAAACATTACAGTGATATCCCAATAATCATCATCACCACAGCTCATATATGTCCTAGATCTATGCAAAAGGTCTTAGTCATCTTTTACGACACCCATGAGTAATGTGAAGGTTGCGAGAAAGGAGGTGAGAGATTGTATTCCTAGGCCATCACCAGATACAAAATATGCAATTATTCGCCGCATAATTCAATATAATCAAATAATGGACAAAAGTTACAAATCACCGTCCTATTCTTTTAGTCATCTAATAACTAATGCCATTGTTCCTGACCATCTATTATAACGGAGATAAAACAATTTGCTGTACTTTCATACACCGCTGCATCAATGGATACTGATGGAAACTATTTTTGCGCAAAGACAGTTATCTTGCTACTGGTTTTTGTATGGTACAAGTTACAAGCTTGGTAACGGAGTAATATTGCTATGGTTACTAATTCCTTCCTTAACTGTGGGTATTATAAAGGTAGATAAACGTATTTTACTAGATAAGATCACTGCAAGAGAAAAAAAAATTTGAAATATAACTCTGTAGTATTTTACTACTACTACTACTCATCACTCAGAAGAAGACATATGCTCAACATTAGTATGTATTTGGGCTAAGAAGAAATAAAAGTAGACGTTCGCAGTTTAATAAGTATGATACTACTCCATATGGTGATAGTTTAAAAATACAATTTGTTCCTTCCTCTCGAGGTAATAGCACTTCAAGATAGCAATGCAGTCGTCGTGAAAACGGTTTAACTACTATTCTCCTCATTTATAAAAGAGTAGACTGAATATACAATATTGACTGTAATAAAAACCTTTTAATCATTTCGTTCAGGAACCATATTATAATACAAGAAGCTATCAAGCAAATCAGTCAGAACATAAACAATACAAATTTCTCAATCATCTGCTCGTATACTATTACTTGGGTTCGACGCGATAGGTACTTTTCTCACATCGTACATAATACAACAGTTTTGGATATAGTTTCATGATCAACCACCTGCCTGATCTTCCTTCCTTGGAAATATACTTGCCGTCCAGAGGGCGTCAGATGGCATTAGTCCAGGTCGGTGTTTAACTCTTAGTTATCTTTTACATCATCCATGAGCAATTTAAGAGCTGGTAGTATTAATAGCTACAACCATACAGCTGTTGACGCACTGACATGTTATTAATAAAAATTAAAGGACCAAGTTCGTCATATCCTTTTATTATAACCAGTAAGGTATAGTCGCTTATCGGTATCGCTGCACGCTTATAACTTATACCATATAGAGCAACTAACAAGTGCTCTGTCATCACACAGAGCAGGTTGTTGGCGTGGGTCGATGCACTATCGTTTGGTAATACTCAACACGTCGCGCCTAGCCTCCCAATCTAATTGATGAGGAATCTAGATTATACATTACACAATATAGAATTAAAGTTAATAAAAACTCACCTATCCTTTTGTGGCCTTCGGCTATTCTTAATACTAACCATTGTTGCCAGTTACAAGTGACTTTGTCTACTAAATTAAATTGGTTTTAAAACTTTTTAGTCTAGCCTGTGAGGCTTTTAGTATAGCAATAGTTTTACCTTTTTTTTGGCGGTGGGCTACGGACAGCGCACCCGTCACCAGGCTTCGTCCGGGACGACAGAGGGGCGGCGCGTGCAAGCCCGTAACTCACCCGTGATACGTCGCCTTCGTCGTTGGGCCGACCACCGGTGCAGGGTGACTTGTCGTCTGTGGTCGGCTCGATGGAATATCCCTTGAGGAGCACACTCTCGTTGACGGACGTTCCACCGTTGTTCGAGAAAGTCGGTCGTCGTCGCATGGTCGGTCTTTCGGCGGGTGACAGATTAACTCCCCGGTCCAGTCACCCGCGGCCTCGGCTGGGGAACAGTTTTATCTGGAAGATATCCTCGAAACTCTATTTTAGTTTTTTAGAATTAATAGGGCTGCTAGAAAATTCGGTGAAGGTTGTAATATTTGTCAAGATGTAAAAAAATAAATATATTTGTCATGATGTAGAAAAATGACGTAGAATCGCGTAGAATTTTTAGTTTTTATACTCTTTGATTATCGCATATTACTCAATAATTAATATTGTTAAGGTTTTGTAGTAAAATAAATATACGCTTGAAAGATATAAGCGGAAATTGGTCAGAAGATTGACAAGAAAATAGATTTTCAAATCGCGGTTTTGGCATTACAGGTCACAGCAGTAGAATATGGTATTGAAGCTGAATCCTATGTATTTTTTAATAAACACGTAAATAATCCATAAGTAACTGATACTTTTAGCTGAACTTCCATATAATGAATACATCCGATGATTCATTCGCAACAATTTTTGACTGTGATACAAGTGACACCAGCCATGACTCGACAGACTCTGACTGCTCCATGTCAATCTCTGATGACTTTTCCAATACTGAATCATCATTGGATTCAGACAGCATGTCTACAGATTCAGATTTGTTAGAATATGATGTGAGCTCGCCTTCTATAGAACCTGAACATACAGATGTAGCAAGATTAGAGGAAGTTACATAGCTTAGAACTAGTCATTTGTGGGCTTCCAGTATTAATTCCAGCAGAGAACATGAGTTAACAGAATCAGAAAAAATGGCTTTAATACGACAAGAACAATTTCGTGAACGTTCGTGGGCCCTAGAGCAGTGTTCGATATGTTTTGAATTTATGCAGTGCAACCAAAAGGTGACCCGGTTATCCTGTGCTCACAACTTTCACACCGAATGCATTAAACCCTGGTTGCAGAAGAGCCAAACCTGCCCAAATTGTCGGGAGCTTCTTGTATAATCTTCTAAATAATTTGATTCAAGTGGTGGTCCAAAATTGTGAACTATTCTAAATATATTTTTATAGTATTTATATTTATAAATATGTTGAATTATATAAATGCATGTGGTGATGGAGTAAGAATTTAATTCACCATTCCCTCTCCACTCTCTTGCCCGCGGGTATCATACAAGGTGACTAAGGGATATCTTGAGCAGATAACAACAATGCAAGAGAAGGAAAACTCGGCATAAAACTCTATACCGACCAGCGTGGTATCATCATCATCATCATTTCAGCTCATATAAGTCCCACGTTTGGACTCGAGCCTCCTCCACAATAGGAGGGCAATTGACCTTACTATGCTTGACATTCTGGTCAGACAGGTTGATATAGGGTTTTATTTCGAGTTGTTCTTCTCTTGCATAGATATTATATGCGTGTTATATCCCTTAGTCGTCTTTTACGGCATCCACGGATAAGATTGGGAGTAGTGAATGGTATTCTTACTCCGTCACCACACGGCAGAATATGAATGATTTAAATATAAATATGCATATTTGAAACTAACTTTTTAAACTCATATTATTATGGTTATTAGTATGCTATGCAGTAGTGGCTACGAATACTACCAACCTTACAGTACACTGCTCATGGGTGTCGTAAAAGACGACTAAGAGACCAGGGCTAGCTTCATCTGATGTCTTCTGGTCAAAAATTATATTCACAAGGAGGATTGATGTCAGGTTGTAAAACTATTGCCAATAACTTTAGCAATATTTACTATTAAAGAAAAGTACATATTGAGATACCAAGCGATAGGGATAAGGGTAGGGATCACCCTACCGTCATCATCGTGACTACCGGGATCATCAGATCATAGTGATGATTTAATATCATCATTCATCATTTCGGCTCATATATATATATATCCTACTGCTGGGCTCGAGCTTCCTCGATAATAGGAGGGAAATTGACCTTACTATACCATGCTGGTCAGCCAGGTTGGTATAGGGTTTTGTTTCGAGTTTTCCATCTCTTGCATAGATGACACTGAGGTATGTTGGACGAGAAGATCCTCTTAAGTTGCCCGAACGCTGCCCAATCGAGTTGGATTCGTCGGCTGATCTCTTTCTCGAAATTGGATCTACCTAACTGGACTATTTGTCCTAGGTAAACATAGTGATTGACAACTTCGAGAATCGCATTGCCAACTAGGACCGGTACAGTATCGTATAGTAAGGTCAATTTCCCTCCTATTGTGGAGGAGGTTCGAGCTCAACAGTGTTAGACATATATGAGCCGAGATGATGATTTTTTTAATTTTATATATATTGCATCTAATATTGTTTATTAATCCCAATAAATTTAAGTCGCAAGGCTGGTTAGGATTGATAAACAATAATCCAAATAAATGGTGACGGAATAAGAATACAATTCACCACTCCCTATCTTGCCCGTGGATGTCACAAGGGACGACTAAGGGATTTAATACGCATATAACATCTATGCGATAGAAGGTAAATTCAAAACAAAACCCAATACCAACCTGTCTGAACAGCATGATATAGTAAGGTCAATTTCCCTCCTATTGTGGAGGAGGCTCGAGCCCAACAGTGGGACGTATATGAACTGAAATGATGATGAAATGATGAATTCAAGTATTATACAAGTTTCATATAAAGATTACTTCATACTAATTTCACCGAGTCATCGAGTCCTTTCACAAAAGTCATGGCTAATGAAAAAGAGGTCATCATCATCAAAATCATTTCAGCTCATATACTTCGCACTGCTGCGCTCGAGCCTCCTCTACATGAGAAGAAAATTGGTCTTCTATAACAGACAAGGCTTTAATCACGCCGGCTGCTTGCTCTACTACAAGTGCGTACGTGTACTGCACAATATGCACCCACTAGTCAGGCTATTGCACTGCTCAACTCGGTGATTACTATCATCAAGTTGATAGTCCGTCACCCGCCGAGAGGCCGACCGCGTGAGGAAAGCCCGACGTCCTCCCCGAGGAGGGGACGTCGGTCGATGGGAAGGTACTCCACAAGGGGGTATTCCGTCGGGCTGACTACTGATGACAAGTAACCCCGCTCCGGTGGTCAGCCCAACGACGAAGGCGACGTGGTGTTCGAGTGGTTTGCGGGTGTGCGAGCTTACGCCCCTCTGTCGTCCCGGACGGAGTGGTGCGAGGAGTGCGCCGACCGCGGTCCAAGTCAAAAAAAAAAATCATCAAGTTGATATTTTCTTCACCAAATTCGATGTATTCTTGAATTTTTTTGCAATATATCTTATGATTTTACATTTAAACTAACTGACCCAACAAATGCTGTTCTGTACAAATAAAATACACCTACCGGGTCCAATTGTAAATCTAAACCATTCTCGAATCCCCTTGAACGCACACAAGAAATTTCATCAACCAATCGGTCAATCAATCGGTCCAGCCGTTTAGGAGGAGTTCAGTGACATACACACGTACACAAGAAATTTATATATAAAGGTAGCTGACCCAACAGACGTTGTTCTGTTCAAATAAAATAAAAGGAATTCTCCTTGAAATCGACAGCAGCGCCACCTACCGGGCCCAATTGTGAATCTAAACTATTCTCGAATCCCCATGAATATACACAAAAAATTTCATCAACATCGGTCCTTCCGTTTAGGAGGAGTTTAGTGACACATACACAAGAAATTTATATATAAAGATAGTCATCTTTTGCGACAACCACAGGCAAGAAATTTGGTGATAAATAGTATTCACTCTGTTACCACATAAAAAATGTAATAAAATTATTTTTGCATGAATCCCACAACTTCACAAATCTTTATTTCATCACCATCACAGTCCATACACGCTTCTCTGCTGGGTTCGAGCCTCCTCCGCGACGAAAGGAAAACTGACCTATTATACCACGCTGGTCAGACGTGTTGGTATTGGATTATATGTCGAGTTTTCTTTCTCTTACAATGCTGTTTTCGGCATATAATATACTAGCTTCTGTTCGCGACTTCGTCCACGTGGTATAGATACTTTGGGCTAACACTAACTTTAACCTAAGACTTTGTATATGTAGCAGGTGAAAATATTTTTTAATAATACGATTCCGCGACACATAATTTTTGCCAAAATTTAGCTGTTTACGCGGAAGCTTTCATAATTTCCATTTTGAAACATTGATCATTGGTGCTCCGCTCTTGTTGGTTTTAGCGTGATGATATATAGCCTATAGTGTTCCTCTATAAATGGGCTATCTAAAACTGAAAGAATTTTTCAAATCGGACTAGTAGTTCCTGAGATTAGCGCGTTCAAACAAACACTTCAGCTTTATATATTAGTATAGATTAGTCGTTCTTTACGACATTCTCGGGTAAGAGAGGGGGTAGTGAATTATGTTCTTACTCCGTCACCACACGAAATAATATTTATTGAACGGCTACAAATTAAACCCAGACATGGAACAACAGTATTAACAACGTAAAGAAATATTCTATTTAGGAATTGAAGCCGTGATACTTGACACGGTAAGTCAAGTAAGTTAACCACTATACTATCTGTACAGTCATTATTTATGGTCTTAGGGAATAATTTTAAAGTTTGAAACAATACAATTTCTTTTATCTCTAAAAGCTTTCAATCAAGCGGCATTTTAAAAGTACAACTGCTTTTGAATCACGAAAGCAATCAGTGGTCACGAAACAAGGGTATGATTAAAGATAAATAAAAGTAAATTTTAAAAGTATAAAAGTAAAATAAAAAATAATAAAAAAATTAAGAATAAGTGTTGGGTCGAATGGAATTTGCATTCCGGCTACCGTGAGTTGAATGTTCAAGGTGGAAAAAAAAAGAAACAATCTAATAAGTGAAATTTTATGAGGGACGGAAGTCTTTATCTGTCTTTATTTACCACTTAGGGGCAATACTTTAGCCATTTAATTCCTTACGTGTTTCCGTTTCTATAATTGTTAGCAATTGTTAGCGGTTTCAATGGTTATAGTAAAATCTATTAAGATATGTAAGCAGCAACAGCTTTCCGTATGGTGACGGAGTAAGAATACAATTCACTACTGATATCATCAGGATATCATCATCATCATCGCAGCCCACATGCGTCCCATTGTTGGGCTCGGGCCTCCTCCATAATGGGAGGGAATTTGACCTACTATACCATGCTGGTCACACATGTTGGTAAAGGGTTTCGTTTCGAGTTTACCTTCTCTTCCACAGATGTTATGTGCAAATTATATCCCATAGTCGCCTTATACGACATCCATGGGCAAGAAGGGGAGTAATGAATTGTATTCTTACTCCGTCATCACAACGAAAAGCTGTCTGCTGCTGCTTACATATCTTAATAGCTAAAGGATATAATATGCTCATAACATATGTGCAAGAGAAGGAAAACTCGAAATGAAGCCAAATACCAACATGTCCGACCAGCATGGTATAGTAGATCAAATTCCCTTCCATTGTGGAGGAGGCCGAAGACCAACAGTGGGACGTATAGACCTGCTAAAAAAGCTCAGTCACTTAGCGTTCTATGGGGAGAACTATGCCAGGAATTCTTCTACGTGGTAAAATTTGTAATTCGGCTATCCATAGAAGAACAGGTGTAACGGACATAACCCGAATAATTAGGATGTTTAAGTAACAATAAGCTGGCCATATTGCTCATCAAACCGACAACCGTAGGGGAACAAAGGTAGCGACCACGAATCGAACAATGCACAATAGGAGGACTCCCTACTAGATGGGCTGATTACATTTCAAAAGTCATAGAAAGTCGTTGGATGCAAGTGGCACAAAATGGGCCTACTCTTGAGATCAATTCTAATTTCGAATTCGATTCAATTCCAATCTCACCAATCTTATATTTGGTACTCTTAAACAAAATCGAGAATGAATTCTTCGCATTTGCAGTTGTTATTTTCACCAAATGTGCCGTATTTTATTACTTTAAATTAATAAAGATACCGAACTTGATCACCACAAAGACGCTTTCTTGAGATTGTGCAATATTAACGATTCTAAACTACGTCAAAATCACGTCGGGAGTAGCAAATATTTGACTTAATCGACGAGAGTCGAATTCATTTAGTTAAAAAAAAAATCCACCGTATTTGTGTCCAATCGTGCGCTAGTGTCGCTTTCAAGAGTACAAAATTGCTCAAATTCGAGCTGAGATTGGATTTAGAGTTGGAATCGAGATTCAAAAGTAGGCACACTATTTTGAGTGGCAATCCCTTGGTGAAACCCATGTTTAACAGTGAATGTTTATCATCATCTCGGCAAGAAAAACATAGATAAATTGACAAGAATAAGATGGCATCAGTGAATTCCTCTAGCGTTTTTTATCATTAACTTTCTCCTTCAATCAGGCTACAGAAGAGCAGTTTGTGGCTTTATAACCTGGCCTACAACCATCCCATTACCCCTAAATAAGGCTAACTATTGGTATAGATTCCATCCTACCTATCAGTGGACCACTTGGAAGTATAAACAAAATAGAGTAACAAGTCGTAGATAAGTCCAGCAAAACGGTAACAATAAAATCCCGTTTACTACAATTTATCTATTCACTTCATTAGCGATATCAAAATGTATACATCACTATTACCGATACAGTAAACTTTATCAGTTATCTCGTTGTAAGAAAGTGTTAAATTGTAGTGATTATATTTGATGGCCGGTGGCTGTCCTCTTAGGAATCTCGAATGCTTTAATTGCTTTCAAGCTGGATCTGTTCGCGTGATCTCTGGCTCGACTCGCCATTAGTAACTGACTTGAGTCGAGGTGCAACCCTTTGTCTTTATGCTAGTGATGGGAAATTCATTTCAATCGATAAATTTTATTATTTATCCTTTGTGAATTGTGTTTTGTAGATTGATTAGTTTTATATATGCCTATCCATAATACCCTAGAGTGAGTTCGATGTAGAATTTTTTTTTTGTATTGCTATTGGTGGCAAATGAGCAAACAGCACACCTGATGGTAAGTGATACTGCCGCTTGTGGACCTTTGCTAGGCTGCTACCCAGCGTGAAGAAAGTGGAGGAAGTATGAATGCTGGCAATGGGGACCGCTAATACTAAAGGCATCACCAAGACCCACCATACGCAAACACTCAAAGAAAGTTGGGCTTACGATTCTCTTGTTCACCCAATGAAGTGCAGTAACAAATTGCTACTACTCAGACGTCGATTTTCTGAGAGTGTGGTACTACCCCGGACGGACCGGCCCACGGCTGTAGACAGACGATGCTACCACTATTTTGCTATTCGATTGTTTTGATTTTTGCCTTAAACGTTTTGCATGAATCAGCCAGGTGTTTTGACGATATAGTATTTTAACCGTTTTACTATATTGGCAAAAATATTAACTATATGAAGCTGTTGGAGTGTGGGAATTGTACATATGTTCATTATTTGTTATACTAAATATACAGCATGGCGGCATCCGTCCATCATCCATCCATCTAATTAAACCCGTTTTAACGAATTTATAAGAATTGTTTAAAAAATTACTATGTGTAAATGCACAATATTAACTCAGCTCATATACATCACCCTACAGGGTTCGAACTTCGACGAAATATACCAGGCTGATCAGATGACAAATTGATTCGAGGTTTTTTTTTCATTTGCACTATATATACAAATTATATTTTAATTACCTTAGTATATTTACCTTATTATATATAATTGCCTTAGTAGTCTTTAACGACGTCTGCTAGTAAGACGATAGGTGGTGAAGTATATTCTTATTTCGTCAAAAATATTAAAATACACTCGAATGAAATAAGTAAATAAGTTATGTCCCATCACTATTACGGTGGCATTTTAGATGCTACCTTTTTTCATTGTTGCTAAAAGCCGTCGCGTGTGTATATTTGTTATTGTCAGTATTAAATATGTGTGGATTATATTATATAGTCATTGTGAAATATTCGCATGCATTTTATCCTTAAAGTATGGTAAAATCTATAAAACAGCATACATTTCAATTTATAAGTTTTCTTATTCTAGTTCATCACCATCATTTTAACCTATCACCGTTCGTCCACCTAGTGGTGGGGAGGAGGAGATGGGGGGGCTTATTATAGTACCTATGTTGAAATTATAAAATAAGTCTGTTTCGTGTTGGATATATTTTAATTAATAGTAATTGTCAGCCCATTGCCGTTCAGTGCTGGACGTGAGGGAGTGCTGGAGGGAGGAGATGAGGGGAAACATGAGTGAGTTCTCCCTCATATTTCACCACAGAGTGCGGTTCTGTGCCGCCTGCATCTAACAACACCCTGCAACTTTCGCAAGGTCATCGGTCCATCCAAGAATCTTTCTTCCCCAGCAGGTATCAGTTCGTCGAGCGATGTACTAATCCGTATGCTATGTGTGCTAATCCGTGCTAAGTCGGTTACACCCGTTCTTATACGGATTTCAGTAAAACATAGCCCACTCTATAGCATGCTGAGCGATTTTGAGCTTAGTTAAGCTTACAATTAGGGACCACTTTTTCGTGTCATTAGTCCGTAGTATAGTAAGTATAATAATTGTATTTATGACATATTAATATCTTTCTCATAGTCTTTATTCTTCCAGTTTGTATCAAAGTTGCCCGTTTAATTAAAGGGCATGATAAAACTAGTAGCGTTACCAGTTTCACTTTAATGGATTTCTTATATTTTATTGAAGTGAAATTTCTTTAGAATCGTGATTTCAAACTCTATGAAACGAAAAAGCGAGTGAACAATCACTCGAGTGAACCGTCTGATATCAGCTTTACTAATAATATCCATATCAATAACATCCATATCAATAATATCCATATCAATAATATCCATAATATATCATAAACATTTTGATATGTCCAGTTCAACCCCATAAAGACACAAGTTTGCGCGTTCACTGCAAAGAAGGACCCGTTTGACATGGCGCCTCAGTTCCAAGGAGTAACTCTCGAAATTTCCGACAGTATTGGGAGCCTCGGCACCGAAATATCGAACAAAGTCCAGTTTAGGAGTCATTTGGAGGACAAAGCCAAATTGGCTAGCAAAAAGTTGGGCGTCCTGAACAGAGCCAGACGGTACTTCACACCGAGACAGCGTCTTGTGCTATACAAAGCACAAGTTCGTCCTCATGTGGAGTACTGCTCACATCTCTGGGCAGGTGCGCCCAAATATCAGCTAGACCCACTTGACTCCCTGCAAAGACGGGCTGTTCGAATCGTCGGGGATCCTAATCTTACGGACAGATTGGAGTCGCTGGAGCAGCGGAGAGACTTTGGGTCACTCTGTGTACTCTACCGACTCTTTCACGGGGAGTGCTCCGAGGAACTGTTTGACTTGGTACCACCGTCACCATTCTACCAACGTACCACTCGACATCGTAGCAGGGTTCATCCATTTCACCTGGAAACGTTATGGTCTTCAACTGTACGTTTCCAGCGATCATTTCTCCCACGTACGTGCAAGCTCTGGAATGAACTACCTGCTGCTGTGTTTCCCGAGCGCTATGACATGTCCTTCTTTAAACGAGGTTTAAGAAGAACTTTTTCTTCACGGTAGGCAATGGCCTGGCTGTGCCTCTGGTATTGCAAAAGTCTATGTGCGGCAGCGTCACTTACCATCAGGTGTGCTGCCTGCTTGTTTGCCACCATCGGCAATAAAAAAAAAAATTGTTATCTCAGCTGTTGTTTGACAACAGCTAAGATAACAAAACGCATTATGCTTGACAGCTACTACTATAAAATTTCACCCAAATTGAAGATTCTGTGAAGGAGACTCGGACCCAGTAGTGGGACGTATATGAACTGTGATATGATGAAGATTCTGTTCCCTCCTCTGTTGCTGCATTATATATATATTCGTAATAGGTTTTATAAAATAGATTATGTATAATAGAGTCTTACCAGCGTCCTCATATCGTGTCAATATGCGATATTTCTGCAAGAACATCTAGAAAAATAAAATCTCATTTATGTAGACTTTCTACCATAAATTGGAAAAGTTAGAATAATTTTGTTACTGACTTTCTCAAAGTCTCAAGTTATTCCACTACTTTATATCTCTGTTGATTACCGGAAAACTGATTGCAGATAATAAAAGAAGCTTAATAGTTAAGGTGTGTTCATATGTATTATGTAAAATAGTGTATCTAGCATTTGCAACATTGTTGCATGACCCGATGTATACAGATCCTGTACTCTTATCTCGTAAACTTTGCGATTAATATTAATTCAACATCATTAAAAATAAATGAATATATTGCTTCGTTAGGCTAGCTTAAGTAATCAATTGCTGACTTCGAAATTGATTTCAGAGTCTTGCTGTTATTGTATTGCCTGTTGTAATTTTTTAAAGTTATTCTTCTTTTGTCGCATTAGGAAAAAATTATGAGAAAAATCTTTGTGATGCGCAAGAAAGTTAAGGCAGTGTGAATGCGTATAATGAGGTTCAACGATACTAAAGGCATCACTAAAACCCACTACACGCAAACACCCTCAGAAACTTGGGCTGCCGGCTCTCTCGCTCACCGAACGAAGCGCAGTAACAAATTGCTACTACTCGAACGTCGATTTTCTGCGAGAGGGTAGTACTACCCCGGACGGACCGGCCCACGGCTTTAAACAGACAGCTGTAAACAGTGTGGTCCTACCACTGTTTTGAAAGAAAGAAAAGTACAAAAAAGCATGGTATACCAATACACTTCAAAATATATACAATTACAAATAACCGAATATTCAGTTATCAATATAGAGGCGGAGTAATAATACAACTAACTACCGCCTTACCCATGGTAAGAAAGACGACTAAAGCGTGTAATATGCATATAACATCTATTAAAGAGAAGGAAAATTCGAAATGAAAACCTATACTACGTGGTATAGTAGATCAATTACCCTCCTATTGTGGACTTGAGCCCAGCAGTGGACTGCATATGACTTAAAATGATGATGAATGAAGAAATGAATCCAATTTTCTTTACTAACAATAAACGTAAATAACGTATTTTCTTAGAAGGCTATAAATTAAGTAACAATAATCGCCATTTCGTAAATATGCTAATACAAAGGACGTAACGATGTCCCTTGGGAGCGGGACAGTTGGGGAGCAAAAGGGGACGGATGAGAACAGGGGCAAATAGAGACAATAGGACGAAATTACAACCGGCCAATTGAGTCGCTTGTAAACTTGATCCCCTCTATTGTTTCCGCACTTGGTATTATACGAGGAACGAATGATTTTGATATTTATTTTTGAAGTGTATAGATGGCAGAGTGGACCTACTAACTAGTGCACATTTCGAGTGTCGTGGTTTTAATCTCCACACAGGATAAATCTTTGTCATCGCAGTTCTTATACGTCTCACCGTTGAGCTCGAGCCTACTCTACAATGTTAGGGAAATTAACCTACAATACCATGCTAGTCAGACATGTTGGTATTATTTTATCGATAAAACGATAAAATGAAAAACGGGCAAGCTATAAAATCTGGCTCGATACTCTAGGCTAGAATCGATCGAGCACATTTCCAGTCGTCAACGCTGCTAAGCCTAGCATTAGCGTCATTATTTATATACCTTCTGTTATATATCTATGTTCTTGTATGAGCCAGACATTATACATAGAGAAATACATATAATTCATATAGTGATGGAATAAAAATATAATGTGTCATTAAACCTGTTCTTTTTGGTATCAGCCCACTAAAGTAAAAAGCTTCAGTGCAAGAAAATGAGGACTGAAAATAGAAGAATTCAATAGTACTTTTTCGCTTCACTGAGGTGATATTTTAGGACCATTTTTCTGCCTGTGGAGGAGGTTTTTGAGTAAAAATAGTACGTATATATTTAAACTAAAGAGAAAGAAAACTCGAAATAAAACCCTATAGTAAGGTAGGTATGTCAAATTCCCTGTCATTTTGGAGGAGGCCTGAGCCCAACAATGGGACGTATGTGGGCTGGTATGATGATATAAACTCATCAGGATATTATGTGTAGAGGTGGCCTAAGCCCAGCAATAGTATATATATGGGCTGAGAAAAAGAAATGGGATTTTATTAATGACATTTTTTCGGTATAGGTATACCATAGACTTGGTGAAAGTGGGGGGATTTCTACACTGCGTAGTCCGATACGTTGTAGTCGTTCGAGAACCTTACTTCCTTAATTGATGTCGGTTCGTCGAGCAATGTCCTGAATATTGCGTTTTAGCGTGCTAATTTAAATTCTATGTCTGGGATACCCATTCTTCTGCGGATTTCCATATTTCGGATTTTATCTTGCAGAGAAATGCCGAGTATAGCACGCTAAGTGACTTTGAGTTAAATTATAATAATAATAATAATAATAATAATTTATTTCGCCACAATAATAATAATAAGTTACAAAATGCGTGCTGTACAATGACATAGTACTTATTGTGGCATACTGGTGCCCAAACTAGGAAAAACCTGTATTTCAGGCCACCAGGCGCTTCCGTAGAAACACTGGGCCACTATTTAGTTCCGCATAACATATAGGTTATAATAGGTACAACTACAGAGTTTGATTGTTGGTATCGTCAGGGTTAGTAATGAGTTTGTGTGTGTCAGAGTATGTGTGTGTTTGCTTGGGTTTGTGTAATATTAGGTGTTATGGAGGTGTGGATGTGAAGTGTGCAGTGTGTGTGTGTGAGTGTATATGATTACATGTCGCTTAATGGCGTGTATGTGAATGTCCTTTGTAATATGCCAGCTGTGAGTAATGTATCTGTGTATTTTTAATTTTACGTTATACGGGCACGATTAGGAGACTTTCAGTTTTTTTATAGTCTAAGTTTATGAGCCAATTAGCAATCTTAGTTTTGCAAGATTGTTTAGTGAGCGAATATATATTATGATCTTTATTTACAGCATTGTAAAGATATCTTCCAAGGAAACAAAAGAAACGATTAGAAAACTTTGTTGTAAGATTTTGAGAAGTGCAACTTACTGGTTCACAGCGTCTCCTGCTCAGTGGCAGTGAGCTGTATGTCAGAAGAGAGTGTTGTTTAATAATAATGTTGAGGTTGAATAGCTGCCGAACAGTTAATACATTGCATTCTTTGTATAGTGATGTGGTAGAGTACCGGAAAGGAAGAAAATTTGATACCTTTAAGATTGCGCGCTGGGCTCTCTCGATTTGAATCATAGCTGATTTTCATGCGCCACCCCAGCTCGTAATGCAGTAAGCAATAACTGACTGGCATAAGGAGAAATATATGGTTTTCATCAGATTGCTATCTGCCGCATGTCTAATATTTTTGAAAACGAATATAAGCTTACGAATTCTAGAAGTTAAGGTTTCTATGTGCTGATGAAAACTCAAGCTAGCGTCTAATATTATACCCAGGTATTTAATTGTGGAACTCTTTTGGAGTTGGGGGCATGAGCATGAGTTACTATCAACAAAAGTATGCCCTATTAAAGGTAATGAGAGTGGAGTTTGACGATTTGTGTTACGTATTGAGAATGGTATATATTTGGTTTTTTCAGTGTTGAGTATTAGGTGATTGTCTTTGAGCCAATTGATTATAGTATTTAAGCCCGATTGGGCATACCTGGTTACGCTCTCCCACGAGTTTGAGTGGAATAGGATGGCGGTATCGTCCGCGAAGGTAAATATTTTACCATTGTCTACGTTGGTAGTACACAGATCATTAATGTAGATGAGGAATAAAGTCGGAGAGATTGCGCTACCTTGTGGAACTCCGTGAGAGACTGGTAGTTCTGTACTAGTGTGCCTATCTATCCTAACGCTCTGTGTACGGCCAGTGAGGAAGTCTGTAAAAAGATTTAATGGGCAGCCTCTTATGCCAATACATTCCAATCCTTCAATAAGCCTGGCGATAGAGATCGTATCGAAGGCCTTGGCAAGATCCAGAAAGATACCCAGAACTTTCTCGCCCGCATCCATTTTTTCTACTATATGATTTGTGAGATCATAGACTGCATCAGCAGTGGATCTACCTTTTCGGAAGCCATATTGATTGGGAGCTATAATATGGTGTTTTTCCAGGTAATTCACTAGACGAGTATTCATAATTCGTTCGAGGACTTTTGATAGTGCGGGCAAGAGGGCTATGGGTCTGTAATTTGTGATCTGGTCTCTATCACCTGCCTTATAGATAGGATGTAATATAGATTTTTTAAAAGCTCGAGGAAATTTACCAGTCATAAGGGATAGATTGCAAATATGAGTGAGTGGCGGGACTATAACATGACTGTTATATTTAATTATATCAATTGGTATGTTATCCCATCCTACCGCGCAGCCGTTACGTAATGACTCCACCATTCTGTTCACCTCATCCTCGTCGGTTGGTAGAAGTATCATTGATTTAGGCATAGTGTTAGGTTTGTTTCTACAATGGATATGTGAGGGATGAATTTTATCAGCTAATTTTTTACCAATATTTGAAAAGTAGTCATTAATAACTTCGACTGATTCAGTGGGTGAAGCTGCAAGGGACAGTAAATTGGTGCAACTGTTTTTGCCTATAGATCTGTGTGTGATTTTGTTAATGGCCTGCCATATTTTTTTATTGTCTTTACCTGCGTTTTGAATTTCATTTTTGTCATATTCTCGTTTAAGTTTTTTAAGGATGCCATTGCAAAAGTTTCTGTAACGGCAATATGAGAGACGTAGGACTTCATTTTCTGGCGCCAATTTAGATTTTTTGTGTAGGGTATCCCTGTGCCTCATGCATCGTATAAGCCCAGGTGTAATCCATGGCTTCAGGACCTTTTTGCGGTTCGGTATTTTTAAAACTTTTGTGTTCGCTGTTATTATTTGTGTAATGGAGTTAATAAGAAAGTCTGTTGCAACGTTCGGATCTTGGATTTGATAGATTGGACTAAAATCTGTTTTATTTAGGTCAGCCGCTGTTTGCACTTTGTTTAGTCTATTTACGAAATTAGGAGGTTTTAGTATGGGTGTAGTTCTAGAGAGAAAAATCATGGTGGTGTCATGGTCGGTTATGTCTGACTTAGCAACGTATGTTCTAGCAGGAAGAGTAGACTTAAGGTTGATATGGTCCAAACAACTATTTCCTCGAGTCGAAAGCGTGTGCGTTGGTAATAGACCATATGAGGCAAGTAGCGTCAAATAAGGGTCTTTATTAGGATCTTGTGAGTCGTGACTAATATTTATGTTAATATCGCCTATTATAATAATGTTTTTTGTTTTGTCTATTTTGTATAGTGTAATCTGTAAGTCGGAAAGGAAGTTTGTTATATTTCTAGTAGCAGGGGGGCGGTAAACAGCCAAGATGATTGTGTCCGTATTATAATTAATTTGGAGGCAGTTAGAGTCGTTAAATGGGTATTCTCTAACATTAGTAAGAATATCTCTGTTGATGTACAACGCCCTCATTCTGCGTGTTATGGCACATAGTGGAATAAGTCTGATAATCTGGTAATTTGGGTATGCTATTCGTACCAAGAAGCCAACATTCCGTCAGTACTACAATATCCCATTTGACCTTGGTTCTATGTAGTAGAATTTCAAACGCACTTATGTTCTTGTTTACACTTCTTATATTTTGGTGAATTATTTTTAAGCAGTTTGTGGGTATCATATTTGGATGAATGCAGTTGTCCACATCACAGTAGGAGCACTCAGCTACAGCGATGGAGTCTAGAAGTTTAGTGGTGGTTGTTATATTGTCGAATTTTTACCAATTAGATTAAATATTGCAATTGCTATCAAAAGCTCGTCAGTGATGATAGAGATGAAAGCGTTGTTGTGCCATACATAGAAGCATAAATATTGACTTAATGTAAAATTGGAGTGGAGTGGTTGTAAGACTACGTAAATGATGTGTGACGACTTTAGTGAATTTAACCTATTTAATTCAAGTAGCCTGCCGCCGCTGAATGAAATTTTATGTGTGAGTGATGTTTGTTTGTTTTGAGAGTAATTGGTTATGTTTTTGTGTTGTGATGTAGTAGTGTAAGTTAGAGATAGTGTTATATGATAGTTAAATGTAAATTGGATTAATCTTATGTAGGTTAAATTCTCATGCTTATGAGTTAAAAATAAATTATGATCCTACATTCTAAATGACCACGTTTCCATAAGCCATCACTGACCACACACACTGGTCGTAGACATACTTTTAGACACTGAAGTATTAGACGTAAAGATCCTCTTAAGTTTTTCGAACTCTGCCCAGGCAATTTGGATTCAACGGCTGCCCTCTTTCTTGAAAATAGATATACCTAACTGGACTGCTTGTTCAAGGCAAATATTTTAAACAACAACTTTAAGAATTGCATTGCCAACTAGGACTGATAGTGGAGTGACATAGGCATTTGTCATGGCTATCCATGTTCATTCGTAAACTCGCTAGTTAGGATATTCTGCAGAGATTGTTGAGCATAATTTTTTCATACCGTGCCAAAAGAAGTATAACTTCAAAAAATAATGAACGTACGTCTTTCTTATTTTTGAAAAATAATATATTTAAAATATAATATTATTAAAGCATCAAGACGGGTGACTCGTTCTACGTAGGCGTAATACAACACGTCAATTTGTTCGCGTCAACGCGGATCTATTTAGTAGCACAATTGTTCCGTGAGATATTCGCTATTGTACTACTGATTATTCTTTTAAACTTATTGATATGCAATACATGAAGAAATAGCACGTTGTAGTGGCAATGGGTAGGCTACATCGACCACGTATGGGACGATGCAGTGTAGGAGGAGCTAGGTGAATCGACGACTTGGTTAAAGTTGCTTGGTGTCGTTGGATGCAGGCGGCACAGGACTCCACTCTGTGATGAAACATGAGGGAGGTCCAGCAGTTAATGGTGAATAATGATGATGATAATATGTACTTCATAACCTTCATAACTGAAGAAATGAAATGGATTGAAGATAGGCAATAGTTTCATCTCATTATTATCATTGAATTCATCATCATCAACTCATATGGGTTTCACTGCTGGGCTTGGGATTACTCCATAATAAAATTGAAATAACCTGCTGTACCATGCTAGTCAGATGGGTTAGTATAGCATTTTATTTCGAGGTTTCTTTCTCTTGCATAAATCACATATTCATATAATATCCCTTGGTTGACGAGTTTACGACGCCCACGGGTAAAACAAAGCGTGATGAATTATATTCTTACTCCATTACCATATGGAGATGCTTTCAGATAATTAATATTATTAATATAATATACGGAATAGGAACCAGTTTCCCTCTTCTTCGTTCTTTAAAGTGCTTACAGAAGTTTTCAAATATCCAAAATTTCATCTTTGATACCTTTCTTTGGTGGCTTCTTCTTTTTTTTTATTGTCATTGGACGGGTAAAGCGTTAATGTGACCCTCATCATCACGATTCTACCTCTCACCATCCAGCTTCTTTCACAAATGAAGGAATAACGTAACTTGTAGGTAGGTAGGTTAGTTGGGGAATGACATCTTAAAATATTCAGGTAAGTGCTTATGCCGATTAACTTGATGAGAACTTTAGCCGATTTTTATGACTGCAACATACGAGCAAAGGAAACCTTCTCTTGCTTAAATAAGTTTTCAATTCAAAAATATAATAAGCCGGCTTTAGCAATCAAATAATCAGTTATCATCAGTAAAAAGACTAACCGTTAGAAATTATAAGTCCTATGTATGACGAGTAACTTGTAGTCTTTCAGTAAGCAGAATCTTGCCTTAAACGCAATCTCGGATTATATTGGCATTAATACCAGTCATAATTGGACAGCATTAAAGCTTAGAATATAACTTCAATGCGATTAAAGTTTAACTACCTTATAGGAAATTCATAACGGATTTCCTATAAAGTAGTTAAACTTTAAACCCGTGTGGTAAAGGAGTAAGAATACAAGTCTCAACCTCTTTTCACGCTCGTGGGAGCCGTAAAAGATGACTAAGGTATGTAATAGGTATATAACATCTATGCAAGAGAAGGAAAACTCAAAACAAAACTCTATACCAACTAGCATGATATAGTATGGTGAATTGCCCTCCTATTGTGGAGGAGTTTCGAGCTCTATAGTGGGATGTATAAGAGCTGTGATAATGATGATGATGATGAATTTAGTATTTCATGTGGTGACGGAGTAAGAATATAAATTCCCACCACTTTTCTTGCCCGTGGGTGTCGTAAAAGTCGATAAAGGGACGTCCGACATCAGCGACAATCGGCAACAGCGCCACATACCGGATGATTTCATCATCATCGGTCCAACCGTTTAGCAGGAGTTTAGTGATATACACACGTACACAAGAAATTTTTATATAAAGATTTATATTTTTTTTTATGACAACATCCTGCACTAAGGAAATAATCCTTGTGTTGCGGGGGACTTTACAAACATATAATTAACGGACACAAATTATATCTAGACTCGGAACAAAACTTTGTGTATTGATCTACTTCTTTTTCATCTTGCTCTTATCCCAATTACTTGGGGTTAACGCAATATGTCATCTTCTTCCATACGGTATTATCAGACGTCATCTCTGTAGTCATTCCCAGGCTATCCATATCATGCTTCACGCAGTCCATCCATCTTTTTCTCGCTCTGCCTTTATCTCTAAAACCTTCAACATTCATACCCAAAACTTTTTTCAAAACATTACGTTCATTCCGCCTCATCACATGTCCATACCATGTCAGCCGTTCACTCTTTAACTTTACCGTCACTGGCGCAACTTTCAAACTTCCTCTAATGTGTTCATTTCTTACTTTATCCATTCTTGTCACACCACACATCCATCTCAACATTTGCATCTCCGCTAATTTGTGTATTGATATCAAGTAATTATTTTTTTATAGAAATATCCATCCATGCATCGATCAACATATAGACGTCCCCTGTTGGACATAGGCCTTCTCATGAGAATACCACTTGGAACAGTCCTGAGCTACTTGCATCTAACGGTACCAGGTGACTTTCAAGATGTTGTTAGTCCACCAACTAGGGTAATCCTACGCTGCGTCATCCGATTCGTAGTCGCCACTCCAGAACCTTTCTTCCCCAACGGTTGTCGGTTCGACGAGCAATGTGGCTTGCCCATTGCCATTTCAACGTGCTATTCTGCCTGCTATATTGGTTACACTTATTTTACACGTTCTTTTACGAAGTTTTGTTTTCCAAATTTTATCACGTAAAGAATTATCGAGTACTAGTTGACCCGGTGAACTTCGTACCGCCATAATTTTTTTTTAAAATATATTTTCTAAATTTTTTCGAAAATATAGTCTCCAATGGAAGAACCATTACGGCTTTGTCGGGAAAGATTCGATCGATTTGGTCGCAGCATTGTTAATGATGATTCAAAGAGAATACAAATTACTCATTATTGATTTCTGACAAAATTATAATTATTAAATTTTCAACCATACTAACTATAGAAAAATTACGTTTAGCTGTCATTTGCGTTTTGTTATTAAGTACATATCAAGTGCGTTTCTTTAATGTTTCATAGTGACGTGTATTTTCTTTGGCATTTTATGTCACGTCACCCGGGAATGCGTTCGAATGAGATAAAAGAGTTATTGGCAAAATCTTGTAAACACCGTTAAAAAAAACGGGATAAAAAATATCATATGTCCGTCTCCTAGTTCTAAGCTACCTCTCCACCAATTTTCAGCGAAATCGGTACAGCTGTTCTTGAGTTATAAATAGTGTAACTAACACGACTTTCTTTTATATATATAGATTTATTTGAACGACTTGTATCCTTTTTTTAGAAATATACTCTTTAAAATTAAATTGAAAGTGGCACTGATAGAAAAAGGAGAAGAAAAGGCATATGACGAGAATGGTTTCAATAGGAATATGGAAGGACAGAAGAATATTTTATTATTTATTACTGTTGATGGCAAACGAATAAACAGTATACTGGATGGTAAGTGACACTGCCGCTCATGGACCTTGGCTTGGCCGCTGTCTACCGTGAAGAGAGGGAAGGGAGTGTGAATGCGTGCAATGAAGTTCAGTAATACTAACGGAATCACCAAAATCGATCACAAAACACACATCGCAAATACGCTCAGAAAGTTGGGCATCCAACTCTTTCACTCCGGATGGACTTGCCCGCGAATAAACACATGGCCTGTGAATGCGTGCAATAGGGTTCCATAATATTTAAGGCATCACCAAAACCCATCAGGCAAACAACCTCAGAAATTTTGTCTTCCAGCTTTCTCGCTCACCGACCAAAGAGCAGTAACAAATTGCTACTACTCAGACATCGATTTTCTGCGATGGAAGATACAGGTGTTTCGTGTCGTCTCTTTCTTAGCGTAGTATGAAATCAGGCTGAATGACACGTTGACGTCGTGGAGTACTTTGTAAAATAAATTACTGTCAAACTTATAGACTTTTAATAGTAGTGCCTTATATTAAAAACGATAATTAAAAAATATAATTTAACTAACATAAACAAAGGTTGTCAATACGCAACTTTGCAATGGCGGCACATTCATTGAAGTTCTTCGACAACCCTAACGAGTGTTCATTAGTTGCAAAAAGAATACAAAAATGCTTTCACAAACACCTCATACGTCCCAATCAACGACACATCAACGCTAAAAGAAACGTCTCCGCAACAAATCAGTGACAACCCTGAGTTTGTTCTCGTGATACACGAACAAATTTGTCGTAGAACTTGAACAGAAACTAGTATCCATCTAATTGCTTTCAATAAATTCTCATCAAACCAACCAGTTTTCAAACCTTTGTATCTTGTTCTCCTATCCTAGTTGCGACTATAATAATCCTTTAGTAATAATAATGCCCACGATAGCGTCAAATTTGAATTTGTTTATTGAAGCTTCAAAATATATTCAATTTGTATAATCATCCTCATAATTTAATTAATATTAAGCCTTAACTAATTATCATTTGAAGTTGGTTAATAGTAAATAAATAAAATAATTTTCTGATGAATGCTAATACAACATGTATTTTTTTCTGATGAATGCTATCTCCTAATATTGTAAGACGTATTTTACTAAACCAAAATATTTTTTATCTGATGTGTGCATTTTCCAGATATATTTCAAGAAGTGGACTCAAAATATAAATCCATGTCTCATTTAAAAGTATTTTATAATCAAGACTGGGATATTTCATTATTCGATTATATAATTAGTTAGAATAAAGATATCATTAGATAATGGTGTCCTTATTTATTAATTATGTATACGGTGCAATTATCAGTTATGAAAAATATTGGCCAAACTTATTAACTGTGTGTACATCATGCAAAACAACACGACACCCAATTAAGGGGGGTTGAAGAGCAAATTTTTCACTGGCAACCCTATTTGGTTTCACTCGCGCACGTCACCGTACTTCCCTCGCGCTCATACAACCGCCGATCAAACGGACATTCTTAACGCACTGTATATGGGACCGGCTTAAATTAGTACCAGCAATTGTGCAAACGCGTTATACAGTGTTCGTTGCATTGTCAATCGGATTTATCATGCTGTTAATGTTGTTTGTTTGTGTGTAACATGACCGCTCCTTCCACCTTCTAATTATGAATATGTTTTGTAAATAATTTCTTTTTTTTAGAATCGTTAAAATTTTTATTGTTTGATTTTTTTTTTAGATATGTTAAAATTTTTGATCGATTTTTTTTGTAAATGTATTTTACAATGGATTATTCAATGGATTATTCAATGGATTATTCAATCGTATGTTTTCAATAGGAATTTATTTTTAACTTTTAGTTTCGATTGCAAATTTTGTTTAATGCTCGTTTAAATTGTTTGTTTATTTTAATAATTATTTAAATATAAATAAACGATGTTTTGATTGATACAATACTCGAATCGCTATTTTACTATTACGCTAGTCAACAAAAAACCATTTTTTGTATGTTGCCGTGGATATTTCTACTGATATTTATATGCTTTTAAGTTCCCAGTGTTAGAATATATTAATGAAAGATCTGAATTAGCTCTGTTTTTTTATGATTTTGGTATATTTTATATTTTTAATAATTAACTTGATTGATTAACGTAATTTAAAATTTCCATTTGGTGACGGAGTAAGAATATGATTTACTACCCCTATATATGTTACCTGTAGTTATAGTAAAAGATAATTAAATTCTAAAATATACATATAATATCACGCAAGAGAAGAAAAACTCGAAACAAAGCTCTATATTGTAGAGCAGGCTCGAGCCATTTACATACATTAGCAAAAATGATTTTGATGACACGTTATTCTTTAGTTATATTGCTGAAATTCGTTTTCTATACTCTGATTTGGTGCATTGACGTATCCTGTAATACTGATAATAAAATAAGGCGATTACTGAACTTTTTATTTGGTCAGTAAAATGGATACACAAAATATTCTTGCATTATTTGTAAGTCTGATAGTAAGAAGTAAGTTCATTGAGAATAAGATGTATGACCTTCTTAAGAATCGTTGCTTATTTATAAAGTCATCAATATAAGTGAGAAATTTTTAAGTAGAGTTTAAATCACATTGCTGTCTCTAAATATCATGTGAGGTATGATAAATGAATTTGTGAAAGCATTGTACAGCAAAGGAACATACTGTAGATACATTTAAAAGACATTGCCTGAGCTGGGCATGGAAAAGGTGAAACCTGGACTATTTAATGATTATCAACATTAGATATTATTCAGTAATAAACTATAACTATCTATAAAGCACCAAATTACAATTAAATATTGCATATAATATCTAAAAGATTTTTAGTTTTTGGCCCGCCTATAAGCGTAAAGTTACATTTCCTCTACAGTTACCTGTACACATTTTATGAAAATCTGAGAAATTATTGCAAGAAATTTGATGCTTATAGTGCTTTCACCAAGATCTCAACATGATAGAAGAATGATATCAGTGTAGACGGGACCGTTACATGATGGCAGGTTACTGACTGGCCTTTGAAAAGAGAATGTTCCCAAAAAATATAAAGAAGAGCTAATAGAAGTCCTTTTTGAAGCTTAATATATATATATATATATATATATATAATATATAAAAATAATATATATATATATAAATAATATATAAATATATATATATATATATAAAAAAAAAAAAAAAATAAATAAGAATGTTCTGGAAAAAAGATTTTTTATTTTATAATATAAATTATTCTATTTTTCATCTTCTAGATACAATAATTATATATTAAAATGAAACAGCTAAAATTAAAAAAAAAATATATCTAAATATATAATTGCAGAATTCTTTACCGTTCTTACAAGTTATTTCATCCAATGCGAAAATTAAAAATAAAAACTAGAGCCAATCTCCAAAAAATATTTTTTTATGGAAATAGTTGTTATCGAGCTAATTAAAACCACTCTTAGATTAAGGGCAACAAAATCACTGTTGACCAGTGTTATCTTTAATTTAATACAAAATATACCGTAAGGACTTTGGCATAAATTCGCTAAAACTTTTTTATTAATTTAGTTTATAATTAATGAGATTGTAATTTATTAAGTCAGATTACAATTAATTAATTATTGGCATGCCAATTTTATGTCACTATTAAAAATCTGTTCGTAGGAGATTATTTTTAAAAGCGTATAATAGACTAGCAGTGCCTGCGACTTCGTCCACATGGAATAGTGCCTTTGGGGGGTATAGTGATTTTCAGAATTTATTTATTTATTTTAAAACTTCTGTGACCAAGCGTTGAGAACGTTCAGCACATGATTCCCGTTGTCGATTTGACGAAGATCGAGTTGTTTGTGAAGCCAAACGTTGTGTTCCTTCAACGCTTGTTTCTCTAGCGCGGTTTCGTTCAGCGCTTTCTCGTCGAGTAGCCAACCTCTGCCTAATTTCATCCTGTCTCATTTGTGCGCTTTTTTTTTTGTTCGGACTAGGAGTATTAGCCTCAGATGGCTCTTACACCCTTACGCGGACTAGTGGTGAGCGCTGAGGGCTCTCAACCCAAGACATTGCTGCGCTCCTTTTTTTTTTTTTGTTGTGCGTGTAGCTGTTGGTCGCTGATGACCTTGACAGCTTAACGCAGTCAATGGGCGAGCGTGGATGGCTCTCAACCCGACATTGCTGCGCATAAGTCGCAGTCGTTTTATAGTGGCAGACTGTCAATAAAGTTGAGGTCTCTTTCTAGGCATTTGGCAGAGGCTACCGCCCCCTCGCCCCTCATGACCGTACATAGATCATACATGCGCGTACAATATTAATACTTATTTGGCTACAATACTAATACTTACATTTTTAATATCGCGATAACTTTTGAATGAAATGTCCGAAATTAACAATTCAATAAGTTCTAAAAAGTTATTGAATCTGTCTTGAATATGAAGTAGTTTATTTTGATAAGGATTAATACCAAGGTACAAAATAAAGAGTTTTTAAAGCGACGGCATTTTAATTATTTAAAAAAATGAAAAAATAAACACTTATTGTGAGATAACTACAATAGTTAGACATGGTGTCGCGATATTTTTTGTAACACTTTCTCGTTGAATCCCATTAGTTCGAGGTAATACAACAAGTTGTCCGCAGTGATCTGAATCCAGTGTGTTTAAAATGTATTTACTAATAAGTTTAGCATTTATAAAAATATTATCTATACAAGTTGCACTCTCAGCGGTTATCCTAGTGGGTTCCAAGAAAGCATTAAACAAATTATAAGATTTAAACAGTGTTAAACATTTTTGTATAATATTATTATTTTCTAATAAATTTATATTAAAATCACCACAGATCATAAGAGTTTTATTATTAACAGAGACTTTGAATAAAATATCCTCCATCTGTCTCTCAAAATCATCATAAGGTGAATATGGAGGTTTGTATACGCATACAACAATGAATTGCTCAGACTCAACACAGGCAATTTTAATACCACGTTCAATAGAGGGTTTTATTATATCATTCCTTACCTTAAATTTAATCATCTTATTTAAAATTATTAACGAGCCACCTCGTATCATATTGACTCTATTGAACGAGCTAAAAACCTGGTGATTAGGAAAATTGAACATTAATTGATTACCTTTGAGCCAGTGTTCAGTAATGCAGAGAATGTCTATCTGGTAATCATTCAAAAATAATTCAGTTATATATAATGTTCTATAAATCAAATTAATATTACTATGTTATTAGAAAACTTAATTTAAATTTAAATATCATTAGCTGGTCTGGTTAACTAATATTTTAAAATTATGTAGCTCTAATAGTATCTCCCCCTTTATTGCACATGAGTGTCATATAAGATGACTAAAGGATTACAATATGCAAATAACATCTATGCAAGAGAAGGAAAACTCGAAATAAAACTACTTATGTCAATTCACCGGACCAACATGTTATAAGAATGTCAATTTCCTTCCCATTTTGGAAGTGGCTCGAGCCGAACAGTGGGACATCTTGCCCGCGGCTGTCGTAAAAGACCACTAAGGGATATAATATGCACATAACATCTGTGTAAGAGAAGGAAAACTTGAAATGAAACCCTATATCAACATGTCTGACCAGCATGGTATAGTAGATCAAATTCCCTCCCACTGTGGAGGAGGCCCGAGCCCAACAATAGGACGTATGTGGGCTGCGATGATGATGATGATTTCGATTTTGCCTGATTGTATTAGGGTTCATCTTCTAATTTAACCAGTTTTGGCATAAAATAATCCCAAGCCGCGATTATCAATTCACATCCTCAGAATAAAATATTGTCTGACGCTTCAAAACACTACACGTAATTGTTCAAGTTTTCACTCCTTCGATACTTCTGGAGTGCTACTGATTTTTGAAGTGTTAATTTCTTTAATGGCGTAGTCCACTATTTTTGGGATAGCGTCAGGACACATGACCTGATCGAAATTTCGTAAGACGGCGTACGTCGCTTGCGCATGTTGCGCCAACTCTTTGTTTTCAAATCCACAAACACCAAGCTAAATTAGAAATATTGTTTAAATTTTGTTAATAATATTGTACACATTTTCTAATAAATATTAACTATAATCTAATAATTAATATTATTAATTTCGAATTATTTTTAGTTTATAGACCTGTTTACGGTCAAGGATTAAATTTTGAATTAGTCATTAACAGTTTTTTACAAACCAAAAATATTTAAAAAATCATAATATAATAGAAATAATAAGTTACTTAGTTTTCACTTCTATCGGCAGTCTCAAAAGAATGCAGCGCTTTTTAAATTTTATTTCTTCTACGTGAGTTCACGATTATATTTAATAGCCAATATCATATAAGCATTCCGTTTAACATACAGTAGAAACTCGATTATTCGGCCCTCGGTTATGCGGATTCACGATTATCCGGACTGCCAATCGCGACCTATATATTGTACCTACAAATCGAATTTATGCAAGCATGAACGGGTCTGAAATGGAATGACTCGCGGGATCGTTGCTCCGCATCTTTCATTATTGTTTTAGTCAATAGCATGCCCCGCGGGATATGTATTCGTCTTTTAATTAAAATTATGTACATACTACACATGCACAAAACCGAAGGAGGTTTTTCATACATTCGATTATCCGGATTTCTGATTATCCAAATAACTAACGACAACAATTAGTCCGGTTAATCGAGTTTCTACTGTATGTAATGAAAATATACGTATAAAGTTGCTAACTCAAATAGTTATATTAATAAACAAGTCGCATCCCAGCAAGAGTCCTTTTTAGTCCGTCAACCTAATAAGGTATAGGTAACTTTTACATATGTACAATATATTCCCACAGTATTCTTTCGCACGACTCACAATTGGAAATCTTATACTAACAGGGCGACTAGACAAATGAGGTGTTTCGAAAGTGTATCATTTAAATAGAAAACTAGATTGTTAGACATGTTGAATGTTAGTGACACCAGACTTGGTTATATTGTAGAGACTTGATGGTAAATACCTATATTTTACATGAGAGACATAGGGTAATAATGTAAATCTCGTGGGAGTCGTAAGAATCGGCTAAGGATTCACTAGAGGAGTGGGTAGCTGCTGGAAATTGCATAACATCTCACTGCGAGAAGTCATCCATAGCAATCTGTGTGTGAATTGAAGCAGAGCTTCTATCGAATGGGACTTCTATGAGATAAGCCATGCATATAACATGAGAAAATTAAAAATAAAACACTACACCAACCCGTTTGGCTAGCATGGTACAGTAAGGTCAATTTTTCCCCTGTTGTGGAAGAAGCTCGACCCTAATAATGGGACGTACATGAATCGAGATTTGATGACATTTTTTCGATCAGTAGCTCGTTTTTGCATTCAAACCGTTTTTTTTTTGTTCTTCCTATTTTAATGTAGTAAAGTCGGTATGTATGTAAAGTTGATATGTATGTAAAGTCGATATGTAGGTAAAGTCGTCATGTATGTCAAGTCGGCGTTCATGTAAAATCAGTACGTAGGTCGTTATGTATGTAAAGTCAGTATGTATATAAAGTCGATATGTATGTATGGTAGCGTAGGTAGGTAGGTAGGTAGGTAGGTTGCTGTGTGGTAGCGGCTTCGAATACTACCAACCCTTGCTTTGCTCGTGGGTGTCGTAAAAGACGACTAAGAGCCCTAGATTGACCCGGACCAACTCCATCTGGTACCACTTAGGTCAACGATTACATTCCCAAGGAGGGTTGACGTCAGGCAGGCGGCCGGTCATAAAAGTCATTGCCGAAACTTTTTGCAATATGTCAAAACAGATGACACATTGCGTCGACCCCAAGTAATTGGGATAAGAGCAAGATGATGATGATGATGTATGTATGGTCGATATGTATGTAAAGCCGATATGTATGTAAAGTCGATATGTATGTAAAGCCAATATGTATGTAAAGTCGATATGTATGTAAAGCCGATATGTATGTAAAGTCGATATGTATGTAAAGCCGATATGTATGTAAAGCCGATATGTATGTAAAGTCGATATGTATGTAAGGTTGATATATATGTAAAGAGTCGGTATGTATATAAAGTCAGTATGCTTGTTAAGTCAACGTGTTAGTAAAATCAGTGTGTATGTCGGTGTGTACATATAGCAATTTAGTAAACTTTTTTGATTATTTTAAGCATTTTAAGCTACTTAATCATCCCATCTTGGCCGTCACATAAATAGCAGACACCCTAACAAATAACAGTTATAACTGCAATAATAACTCGCCATGAAACTGCGATGTCATATGAACGATATATCCTTTTAAATGTCTGTTACATTAACGATCGTATCTCGAAGGCGCGGCCGAGAAAATTATTTAGATGTTTGATTTTCCTGCATAGCCCAGTTCGCGTGTGTGAACTCAATTTCATCGCTAAGAGGGTTAATTTATATACGGTATGTAGAAAATAATATTTGTAACATAATATGTTATATAGACTCAAAGTCACTCTGCGTGCTATGGAACAAGCTATGCTCGGGATTTCTCTGCGAGATAGAATCCACAATACGGCAATCCGCAGAAGAACGGCTGTAACCGACATAGCACGAAGAATTAGCACGCTGAAGTGGCAATGGGCAGGTCACATCGCTCGCCGAACCGACAACTGCTGGGGAAGAAAGATTCTCAAGTGGCGACCATGTATCGGACGATGCAGTGTAGGACGCTCCCCACTAGGTGGACCGACGACCTGGTGAAAGTTGCTGGGCGTCGTTGGATGCAGGCGGCACAGGACCGCACTTTGTGACGTAATATGAGGGAGGCCTACGTCCAGCAGTGGACGGCGATAGGCTGAAATGATGATGAATGAAATGATGAATATGTTATTATACCTATGTTATTATTAGCTACCTGTATAAACAATTTTTTTAATTATTAATTTTATTGTCATAAAGTGTATATATATCATCATTATCATCATTTCAGCCTATCATCATCCACTGTTGGACGTAATCCTCCCTGATTTTTTGCCACAAAGTGCGGTCCGGCGCCACCTGCATCCAATGATGACCAATATTAAGATCAAACTTATATATGGGCCTTAGAATAATAACATATAGAAGGTAAGTTCGCGCACAAAAAGTGAAGCATTTCAATTGGAGCCTAATGGAGCTTATGCCGGAACCGTTCCGTAATGTACTGCACGTACGTACGCAACTCTTAAAAAATAAATAGGTAATTATGACGGTTTGTGCATTCAAATGGTGTTATAACACATTTGAAAAATTTTAAAAGGTTTTTAACATTACTCTTAAAAGTATTTCGACGATTTATGTTAATAAAAACAAAATTTGATTTCTTAATATGTATAGTGGTGTGCGTGTGTACGTGTGTAATCGTCTGCGCGCCATTAGTATTTTTACATTCATGTTTCGAACGTTCGAAATATTGACACTATCCTTCTATACGTTATTATTCTAAGATATGGGCACTTATTATTTAAAAAATAGATAATTATTTACGCTGTAGTGGAAGAGTTGACAGTTTTTATAATGTTCTGGTTTTAGGGAGTTAGCAGTTTGTTAATAGTTTTCTGCTTGAACCCCTAAATGGAACAGTTCACCCTAGGTATTACCACATTTGTCCCTAGTCATCGCCAACGTATTCAATAGCCTGCCATTCAGCTGCATCAGGGAGGCGTTCCAGTATCACGGGGTGCCCGTTTAGGCCGCTAGTGGCAGACTAGATCAAAGAATTTATAGACTGGAGAAGTCGTTATATGAATCTATGCGTCTCTGATACCGTCTAATAAACAATTACATTATATCTGATGAAGTTTGGTCAACAATTACATTCCCATGGAGGATTGACATCAAGAAGGCGCCTAGTTAAAAAAAAAAATAACTGCTATGCCGAAATAATACCATATTTGATGCGACATTTGATGAATGACGATGAAAAGATGAATAATTACATGAAATGAGCTACAAATTTGCAATAAATGCATGCGTCAATCGCTGCTCACATAGATACAGACACAGACATACACACATGCACTCTTTCCTATATATTTTATATATAGGTATATATATATATATATATATAACTATAAAATATGTATTATAATTGTTATTATGAGACAATAAATGCTATTCTATTCTATCCTATCCTATCCTATCTTTTCCTATCCTATCCTATTCTATTCCAGTTATAAAACTATCACGAAATCGTTTGTAATATGTACGTTGAAAGAAGAGTGCATATGGCGTCGATCTTAAGTAATTGGGATAAGAACAACATGATATCAAAATAAGTTCTTATAAATAACTTGTTCCGTGTGGTGACAGAGTAAGACTACAATCCACCACTCCCTATCTTGCACGCGGATGTAAAAAACGACTAAGGGATATAATATGCACAAGGAATCTGTGCAAGAGAAGGAAACCTCGAAATGAAACCCTGTACCAACATGTCTGACCAGAATGGTATAGTAGGTCAAATTCCATCCTACTGTGGAGGAGGCCCGGACCCAATAGTGGGACCTATATAGGCTGCAATGATGATGATGATAATGTACATTAGAAATTTGTATGTAAATTATTAGAATCATTATTTAAACCTATTATATAAAGTACAGACTGGTCTCGCGCTGTAACGCGTTACGTAACAAAGCAGCTTACCCTTCCATAAGAAGTGATCACTTAAAAAAAAAGCTACTGACACAGCTGGTCATCATACAGATACCTGTAATCATTTCCATTTGTCCTACAGCAAGTATAAAGACAAGGAAATTCACGTCACAGCAATGAACGATGTTGTGTTAATTTTCCATACGACTTCCTCTACAGGTGACTCGGCTTATTGAGATACAACTTTCTTGCCGAGAATTATTATATTACCATGTGTGCTTTACACACGACGTTAGCCATCAGTCATGAGAACTTTCTAGACAATTTATACATAGATTTATTGGTAAATGTTATGGGTGTGTGCAATTTATGGTAAATATACAAATAGTTAAACTTTGAATATTTTATTGCAGGTTCCAAAACAATTATAAGTGGTTCTCGGGTATTTCTGATCAAATCTCGGTTTCTTATAGGGAGACCATTCTGGATCATGGCTTACAAGAGTTATTATGGTGGGACTTTATGGTCGATTTATTACCAAAAATAAAATCCTTACTAATATTATAAATGCGAAAGTAAGTTTGTTTGTTTCACTTTCACGCTTAAATCTAAATGTGGTAGGAGTGAGAGTACCACTCTAAAAGTGGTAGGACCACACTATCGACAGTTATCTGTCTACAGCCGCGGGCCGGTCCGTCCGGGGTAGTACCACACTCTCGCAGAAAATCGACGTCTGAGTAGTAGCAATTTGTTACTGCGCTTCGTTCGGTGAGCGAGAGAGCCGGAAGCCTAACTTTCTAAGGGTGTTTGCATGTGGAGGGTTTTGGTGGTGCCCTTGGTATCACCGAGCCTCAATGCACGCATTCACACTCCCTTCACTTTCTTCGCGGTAGGCAGCGGCCTTGTAAAGGTCCATGAGCGGCAGCAACACTTACCATCAGGTGAACTGTTTGTACGTTTGCCACCGTTTGCAATAAAAAAAAAAATAGAAAAAATCACAGAAACGATTTCAAAAATTCTTTCAGCTATGGGAAGCTATAAAATCAGGGAGTAACATAGGCTATATTTTATACAGGTATTCCCACGAGAACGGGAACTACGCGGGTAAGGCGACTGAAACCGAAGCGAAACGAAGGCGGGTTGCTAGTATTTGAATATTTCCCAGAATACTAGGTAAGAGATATAAGTTGGAGAGATAAGTTGGGTTATGAGGTCACCGTAGATAAAATTCTGATTCGAATTATCGGTGATCCTTATCTCATGGAAAGATTGCAGTCGCTGGAGTGCTGAAGAGACTTTAGGTCTTCGGGTCAACTTGTGTATTTTACCGGTTCTTTTACGGAGAGTATTCAGAGGAGCCGTTTGATACCACCAGTACCTCTTAACACCTAGCGGAATTCATTCATTCCACCTGGAAACGTTATGGTCTTCAAGTGTACGTTTTCAACGATAAATTCTGTCACATACATGCTGGTTTTGGAATGAACTACCTGCTGCTGTTTCCCGAGCGCTTTGAACGAGGCTTAAAAGGAGCAATTTGCAGCATCTGAACTATGCTCCTGGTATTGCAAATGTCCATGCGCGGCAGTATCACTTACAGACATGCGTGGTGCTTGCTGGTCAACCACCATCAGCTATAAAAAAAGGAAAAATTTTCTTTCGTTGGTTGGACTGAGTATGACCAGACTATAGTAGAGATGTGAAAAAAAGCTCACATTTCCTAAAAAAAAGGTCATCATAATCCTGTTTAATTAATCGATTATTTTATAATCGATTTATTTTAAAGAACAAAAATCGATTATTTTCTCTCCGAGTCACATCCCTAGACTATAGCCTGCCCCAAAAAGTCTTAAAGAGTAAAAAAAGGTTTGCTCTTATACTAATAAGTATAGTGATAGAATAACTCATTCCTTTTCCATTTAAGGAGATACACGAAATATGTGAGATAATAACATCAGAATAATGGTATTTTCTAAAATATTGAACATCTCATCGCTGGGCTCCAGTCACCACCATGGTGAGGAAATTAGCGTAATACGTAGACGTCTATTGTTGTATATAGACTCCACCACAAAAATGCCATTCAGAACGGTTCTGTTTCACTTATATCAAACGGTTCCCTGCGACTTTTGAGATTTTGTCAGTGTTTATAGTCTCTACCCTCTACTTCTCTCTACCTCATCAGCAACGAGTCACTACAGATCCAAGAGCGATAAAATTCTGTAATTTGGAATTTAATTCACCCTGCTATCACTTCTGGGTTGTAGATTCTTAATAAAATAAAAGATAGATAATGCTGATTGAAACTTAGTAAATTCACCATAATTTCTGTGGGAATGCATCCCATACAAGTTTCATAGAAAGTTTGAATACATAGTAAGATTTAATACAATCGTAACAAATGATATACAACAAGTCACTAGATGTCACAGTCTGACATTACCGTTGCATGCTAAATTCGTGAAATAATAGACATGGCATATGTAAATAGTGGATCGGATCTACATACATCGATCTCTGACGATGCCCGATACAGGGAAAGGGGCACGACATTGTCGTTGTCCATTGTCGACGACACAAATAGATTTAATAATTTAAATCCGATACTAAAATTAATTTGTGCTGTGTGGTAGCGGCTTCGAATACTACCAACCCTTGCTTTGCTCGTGGGTGTCGTAAAAGACGACTAAGAGCCCTAGATTGATCCGGACCAACTCCATCTGGTACCATTTGGGTCAACGATTACATTCCCAAGGAGGGTTGACGTCAGGCAGGCGGCCGGTCATAAAAGTCATTGCCGAAACTTTTTGCAATATGTCAAAACAGATGACATATTGCGTCGACCCCAAGTAATTGGGATAAGAACAAGATGATGATGATGATGACTAAAATTAATTTGATATCTTATAATTTCGGCTCGAGCCTCTTTCATAATAGGAGGGAAATTGACCATGCTGTTCAAATAGAATCGTATAGGGTTTTTATTACAGTTTTCTGCTTTGCCTAGATGTTTTATGTATCTAATATCAACACAATAGACGTGGTGAATTGTATTTTTTTTCCATCACCACATTGAAGAATAGTCATATTACTCAAATATTAAGAACACATAGAAATGGAATAGTGAAGAATGAGGTCCCCAATATACTTATTGAAAATTGTAACGTTTGAAATATAGATAAATATTTATAATTTATATTGTAGTTAAACTATTCTTTGTAGAGGTGTCTCCACTTCAGCCCCTTCGCAATAAGAGGGAAATTTACCTACTATACCATGCTGATCAGACATGTTAGTATACGGTTGCGTTTCGAGTTTTTCTTCTCTTGTATAGATGTTATATACATATTTAATCCTTAGTTGTCTTATACGACACCCACGGGCAAATTTCACTTGCTTGGGTTGATGAATGGTATTCTTACTCCATCACTACACGAAAATGTCGAGGTGTAATTATTCTAAAATAAAAATACACATAAGTAATGCAGGTGTATCTCTGTGTGTTAACTCAGTAAGAATACAATTCACTACTCCCTATCTTGCCCGTGGATGTCGTGAAAGACGACTAAGGTATATAATAAGTATATAACATCTATACAAGAGAAGGAAAACTCGAAACAAAATCCTATTCCAACACGCCTGATCAGTGTGGCATAGTAGGTCAATTCCCTCCTATTATGGAGGAGGCCTGAGCCCAATAGTGGGCTATATATAGGCTGTGGTGATGAATACAGATATAAATAAAACATAAGTAAGTTTTAAATTACACCAAATGTAAGTACAGTGTATATGGAATCTTTGCATAACTCCCTAGAAACAAGTTATTTTCAAAGTAAATAAATTTAATTTACAATTCATACAAGTCATTGATACCGTGTCGGATACAATGGAACACTACATTAAAGTAGTCTAGATGTGGGAATGTCCTGAGAGAGATCTTCTCAACTTGTTTTGAATAAGGCACGTCGGTGGCCGGCTACGTATAGTTTTTGTTCTAGCCACCTTAATTTGGTTTTGCCTTTGTTATAAAAAGAATTTTGTAAACATTAACATGTAAGAGAACGAATATCTTTTTATTTAAGAATAACTCCCTTTTTAGACCATAAAACTTACATTATTGAGCTACTAAACCATGAGTTTTTTTATTCACTAATATTAAAAGAAGGAAACATTGTATTTTTGTATATTTGTTACGAATAAATTAAAAAACTACTAGACGGATTTGGATATTAATTCTTTTAACATTAGAATGCTACATTATCCCTGAGTAACGTAGGCTATATTTTTACTGATCGCCTGCGCGAGAAGCGCAGCCTCGATGAGGCGATCCGCCGCCGGCGACTGGGGCGGCGTAGGCGCGAATACCTGTGCCTCATGCCGTCCTAGTCGAGGCCGCGGGTGACGTGACCGGGGATTAGTCCCTCACCCGCCGAGAGGCCGACCGCGTGAGGAAAGACCGACATCCTCCGCGAGGGGAGGACGGCGGTCAATGGGAGGGTACCCCCAAGGGAGGGTATTCCGTCGGGCCGACCACCGATGTCAAGTAACCCTGCTCCAATGGTCGGCCCAACGACGAAGGCGACGTGCAGGTGGGTGGGTTGCGGGAGTTGCGTGCTTACGCCCCTTTGTCGCCCTGGACGGAGTGGTGCGAGGACCGCGCCGACCGCAACCCACCCCCAAAAAAAAGGCTATATACTAGAAAAAAATAGGGAAGCGGACGGTGGACAATTCCAGCCATGCGAAGCCGGGACGGGCCGCTATAAGGTATAAAATTAGAGATAGCTAAATTTAGCCTAGTATATTTAGGCTGGCTACATGTTTTGGCGGTTGTTCTCTCAGTTATATTATTAACAATGATAAAATTAATACAATTAATTGATTAATATTCCAATATACACAATTTATTTAAAATTTTGCTTCTCTTGTAACTTATGCTCTAAGCCAGTGTTGCCTAACATTTTTGGGCCTGATTATGAGGGGCATAATAATTTTAGAAATGTTAAGGTAGGGCATCGAGAAGATTTTAGCTCTTTCAGTTAAAGTCGTTACCGAACCATTTTTAAATTGTCCCAATAAGTATCAAGTTGTTCCCCTGTGGGACGTGGGCCCCACGTTGGGAAACATTTCTCTAAGCTCTTTAGTAAAAAGTATAAGAAAAAGCAAGGCTGGTACTTTTTTGCACGTTAGTTGCTAAGCTTTGTTTTACGCAATCACTGAATACTAGCTAACAACTGGATGATATTTATTGTAACTCCATTTAAGATGTTTTTCCTCTTTAAGATTATTATTAAATTTAGAATGACCTTTTTCATATGCGGTCCCTTCTGGATTTGAGCTTCCTCCACGCTGAGGAGATTGTACTATACTACGTTGGTCAGACTATTTACTTAAAGTTATTTTTTTAAGTTGCGTTTCTTAGTCATCTTCTACAATCACCCATGAGAAAGGAAGGGATAGTGACCATTGTATTCTTATCCTGTCACAATATTGATTTAAAAAAAAAATAAGCTGTGCATACATTTCAACAAAATGAGGATATATTATAGCTAATGGTATGCACGGCTATAACCATCAAGCACATAAACATTCTTTCCCAATACACGAGATGCTGACCAAAATTATTCCGACTTTCTAAATTCATGTGACAAAGTTAGTAGTTTGACAAAAACACTAAATTCCTCGTTTAAAACAACACACAATACATAAAGGACTTTCGGCGGCACATCGATGCCACAAGATAACGTTTGAATAATTGTTTCATTAATAAATTGCTTCTTTAATAAACTTGAGAGAAGTTATGTGGAAGCGTTTAATAAATAAACACGGGTGTAGATGGGATCTGCTCACAAAAATGATCATTACCAACGCGATATTCGGACTTTGTGTAGGAAGTATTTTTGGGCTGGAATATATAGAGTTGATAATACCTCTCAAAAAGAGTTATCATTATCATCATAATAGTCTCACGGTAAGTAATACTGCATGTGCACAGATGTGCACAGGTATACCGTCAGGTGGTGGTAAGTGATACTGCCACTTATGAACCTTCGTTAAGTCGCTACCTACCATGGAGAAAGTGAAGCGGTAAAGTGAATAAGGCATGCAATTAGGTTCGGTGATACCAAAAGTATCATCAAAATCCATCATATGCAAACACCCTCAGAAAGTTGGGCTGTTGGTTTTCTCGCTCACCAAACGAAGGGCAGTAACAAATTGCTACTACTCAGACGTAAATTTTTCGTCAATACGGACGGACAGGCCCGCGAGCTGTTTTATAAGGTGAGTTACCGATTAATCTCATATTATTTGTAACAAATCAAGAAGATGGGCAAATCTTCCTCTACAAACAAGTGTTAATCGATCTATTCAACAATATAATCGTTTAAATTATACCAAGCAATGCTTGTTTTTTTAGGTTCAAACAACTCTAAAGATTCCATAAAGACCGACCATCAGAACTGGCAAATGCCATGAATTTTTACTTGAAATTTTTTCGAAGATATTAATTACTGTCTTTACCGTACGATAGATTTCTTAAGATATTTAGATACGTGTTCTTAATGGTGTCTATAAGCAGCTATGTCGATGAAATGCCCATAGGAAACGCATTTTTTCCTTTTAATAACATAATTAAATCCATCGACCAAAATAGATTGAACCTCGATTACAACTTCTTTTGATAGGCAGAGAGGTGTTCGTCTTTTGTTTACGGTTTTGTTCGGTAAAAATGCATTTGTATCGAAAATTAGGAATTTTCTAACATAAGATAAAATTGATTAATAGTTGTTTGGGTTTAAATTATTACAAAACTTGTTAAAAATGTACACGGTTATAATAAAAAGTTTAAATTTCAATCAAATCAGAAATATTTATAAGGCGTATTATTTTTATATCACTTTTGTCTATAGTTTCGGTCGCATAATACTTATCTTTTTATAATTTAAGAGAAGGAAAACTCAAAATAAAAGCCTGTACCAACCTGTCTGACCAGCATGGTATAGTAAGGTCAATTTCCCTCCTATTGTGGAGAAGGCTCGAGCCCAGCAGTGGGACATTTATGATGATGAATGATGAATACTTAATTTATACTAGTGGTCGCGAATTGTCGAAATTCGGTCATAGTTCATTTAAATTAATTTTTCTGCTACACAATTTTCTTTTAATTTTATTTATGTACAATTGTATATTGAGCAAGCAGTATTTCACTAATCCTTACTAATATTATAAATCCGAAAGTAAGTTTTTCTGTTTATTAGTTTGTTTGTTTTTACGCTTTCACGCATAAACCACCGAACCGATTTCAAAAATTCTTTCACCATTGGAAAGCTATAATATCAGGGAGTAACATAGGCTATATTTTATCACGATATTCCCACGGGAACGGAAAATATGCGGGTAAGGCGACTGATACCGAAGCGAAGCGAGGGCGGGTTGCTAGTAACTAATAAATAAGTACAAATGTCTATTAGACATTTTCATCATAATAATTGTTATTTGAAATTAGACCAGAGATTTTAACCGTAAGCAAAAGTGTATAAGCGTTGGTGTGTGTATGGTAGTGTGATTGTGTATTTATAATCCATTATTATATAAAATTTCAGTTTTATGCACTTTTCCTCATCATATACTTCAACTGTCCCAAATTTCATACTTGTCCATCCACGTAATTTTCGTAAAAAAGGGGTTTTGCTTCACGTATATAGATAGTGGCATCATCTTCGTTGTCGTCTTAGCTCATATACATCCCACTGATGGGCTCGAGCCCCCTTCCTACTAGGAGAAGAATTACCTACTACACCACGCTGAGCAGATGGGTTTGCATAATGATATCTGATGTTTACGCGAGCACTACACATTGTAAAATAAAACTACTTTTACGGATTATATCGCGTTTGTATTTGATTTATGATTGCCCGACGTTTCGAACACTTTGCAGCATTCATGGTCACGGGCGGACTGTCCGCCCGTGACCATGAATCAAATACAATCAATCAATCAAAATACAATGAAATCAAATACAAACGCGATATAATCCGTAAAAGTAGTTTTATTTTACAGATGGGTTTGTATAGGATCCATTTTCGAGTTTTATTTCTCTAACACAGATGTTATTTTACATCTACGGGCTAGATAAGGGGTGGTGAATTGTAAAAATGACATACTTATATGTATTATGAACTTAGTCATTGCCGTAATCTGCATTGAATGGCGGGGACTTCAACTAAAAATAGACTTTCAGAATATTCTTAATAGAAAATAGAGCGCAGGCACTGTTTCTAATAAGACACTGTTAATAAACAGTGATAGCATCGTACAGTTTTATAACTTGTTATGCATTTAGTAAGTCACCAATCCTTTTTTAGCTAGCTAGCGAAACTTAAAATTACAATTGCAATCAGGAAACTGCTTGTCAAGCAGGGCCATGACCTTTGTGGAGCGATTTATGGATGTTGTTGGTCAGTGAATGAATGGAATCAATCCAGCATCATGTCAGGTCATATCCGTCCCAATGCTGGGCTCGAGCCTCTTCTACTGCGGGAAGGAAATTGACTTACTATACAACGCGAGTCAGGCGAACTTATATAAGGTTTTATTTCGAGCTATATTTTCTTAGAGTTTTCCTTGTCTTGAATACAATATGTTATAAATCTATTTTAATTCTTAGTCAACTTTTCACCCACCAGTAAGACAGGGGATGGTGAATTGTATTCTTACTCCAACACTACCCAAAAATGGTTCAATTTACTAACATTTTAAAGTCTAATTTTATTTGACATATAGGTATAAAAGTTATTTTCAAGGTAATATACAAAAGTAAAGGGTTAGTTACACTTAGCGTTGCCAATAGCAAATAATTAAAATCACCACTTACCGTTCTTACCATCCTGTGCCCTCAGGCTCACCCATCATCACTAAGGTTCGCATGTTCACAGATTCGAACCTAAATATCCCACTTCAACTTACTCAAAGGCTCATTTAAGTAAAAGTAGCACAAAATATCTATCATTATATCGTTAAGATTTTCCCAGCTAATTTACTGACTGTACTCAACTAAGTACAGACGTAGAAAGTTAATTATTATCTAAGACAGAAGCTGGGGTCTAGACAGGTTTCCTAGGACAAAATAATAAATAATTCCTGTTATGTAACAGGTTTTATTACGATAGCAGTAAATCAGGCTACCTGTGATGCGCCGGCGCAGTTCTCTAGCAGGGTTATGATGTAGGGTCCGAAAAAAAAATGCAATTAATTTTTTGATGATCATCGTCATATCAGCTAATAAATATTCCAGTGATGGACTGGAGCCTCCTCTATACTAAGAAAGCAATGATCTAATTTGATATGCTGGTGAGACAGATTGGTATGGGGTTTTATTTCAAAGTTTGCTTCTCATACGTACATGTACGTAGTGCGTATTAACCTTCCGTATACGAGGTGACTAATCTCACCATGCTGTACTAGGTGGGGTTTGCTATACCCCAACTATAAAAGGTAGTAAAATCCGCAAACTTGTTTTTTGTGATTGTTAAATAATAATAAAATATTTATACATCTAATAATGAATTGGTTTATGTGAAACAAATTTTATTTTTATATTAGAATAGACTTTTATTAATAAAAATACAAAAACTTAAGTTTTTCGTCAAACTATAAACTGTTAAATCTTTTCTCGAGTACTTAAATCAAATGACACATATTACAATCACAGTCTTCTCAATTTATAAAACTAATGTCTATCTAGATTTAAACATTAACAATTTAGTAAAAACAAACAATAATGAAATCAGATCTTAATCACTTAAGTTGCCGCAGTTTTGACAATACAAATCTATATGTTCCATGCATATAGGCTTATTAATTTTTTTACAAATGTGCCTAATGTCATCACTGACTGAATCCGAAGACAGTATGTCAGCATCCACTTCACTATCTATATTGCTTTGAGCATTGATATAATCTACATCACCATCCGATTCTTGTTCTAACTCAATGTCACAATCATCGTCTTCTTCTATCAGTGCTCGTAATATGTCTTCTTCCGCTAACCGAGACATGTTTTAGTTAAACTATAACTTGTAAACTATATTTTACGACGTTAAACACCAAAATAAACATATAAATAAATAAAAAACAAAAGTAAGTTACACTTACCTTTTAGGCCACGCGTCATACAAGGTGGGGTGTGTGATACCCAAGTGCACTTTATGCAAGAGTCATAGGGTTCGTGGTTGACGTTGGACTAATTCTTTCGCATGGATGGTAGCGGCAATGTCACATTTGCAGCTACTAAGAAAACCAACATGCGAGCCTTTTTCGTTTAAAAATTGCAACGATATTTTTACCACTGGAGTATGTCATACCCCACCTCGTATACGGAGGGTTAAATCCCTTAGTCACCTTTTACGATACCTATATTGCCCATATTGTATTCTTAATCGGTTACTTTTTTTTTTTTTTTTTTTTTTTTTGTGTGGGCTATGGTAAGCGCACGCGCGGTTCTGCGGGCGATGACAGGACGGCGCGCGGGCTCATAACCCGCCCGTACCCACGTCACCTCGTTGTTTGTTGGGCCGACCACCGGAGCAGATGTGACTTGTCATCAGTGGTCGGCCCAACGGAACACCCTTTCGGGTAACCTCACGTCTCGATGTACTGGGACGTCGGCTGCCATCGCGCGGTCAGCCTCTCTACGGGTGACGGACAATTCCCCGGTCCGATCACCCGCGGCCTCGGCTAGGGCGGCATTAGGCGCAGATACTCGCGCCTGCGCCACTCCAGTCGCCGGCGGCGGAACGTGTCGCCGAATAAGAGCTCTACTCGTACACGATCCACCGCCTCCTTCCGTGAGATTACGGCCTCACAGAAGGCGGCGACCGCGTCCCAGTTCCTGACGCTGTCGAGCATCTCCCTGGCGATGGTCGGCAGCGCCAGGTCGGCACCGATAATCGCGACTAGTTCACGGCGCTCCCTTTCCCACGCAGCACACTCCTCGAGCGTGTGCTGCGCCGTGTCCTCGTGCAACTGCAGTGGTGGCAGGACGGTGTGCTCTCCCTCCTGACAATCTTGTGCAGGTACTTCCCAAAACACCCATGCCCCGTCAGCACCTGCACAAGTCGGAAAGAAAGCACCCCGTGCGTCCGCTCCAACCACTCCATCAGCACCGGCCGGAAGGCCTCGACGGTCCTGACACCGTACCGAGGACTCTCCAGCCGGACTGCCCAACGGGCAATAACTCCTCGGCGGGCGTCGACCCGCCAGGCGGTGATCTCCTGCAAGGAGACCATACCGCCGCGGGCGCGCGTCTCCGACACCCGCCGATAAGTGTCGGTGAGCATCTCCGCCTCCAGGTCCCATGGGGGAGTTCCGGCCAGGAGGCACGCTGCCTCCGTCGCCACGGTGCGGTAACCCCGTATGGCCCTGATCGCCATGACCCTCTGTGGTCGCCACAGGAGGGCCCTAAGACGGACGGTCAGGGACCCCGCCCACACCGGTGCGCCATACAGAGCCATCGACCGGATCACACCCGTGTACAGCTGTCGGCACGTAGCACTGGGTCCACCCACATTCGGCATCAGCCGCGAAAGGGCGGACGCCGCGCTGACAAGCCAGGGAACAAGTCGATGGAGATGCTCCCGGAACCAAAAATGCCCGTCAAGCACCAGGCCCAAGTACTTCATGTGGGCCTGGATGCTGATGGTGACCGACTTCACGGTGATCGAAGCGCCGGCGGGAGGCCCGGCGGTACGGAGGCCATGGGACAAAAGGCCCGTCTTTTCCAGGGCTACCCTCAACCCCAGCGCCTCGATCCGCCTGACAATCTCCTCGGTGCCGAGAGTTGCCAGGCGTGCCGCCTCCTCTAGGGTCCCACCCCGGGCTGTGACGAGTGTATCGTCGGCGTAGCAAATTGAGCCCAGCCCGGGTGGGAGACTTCCTCTCAACGCCCAGTCGTAGCCGATGTTCCACAGGGTCGGACCCAGAACCGACCCCTGTGGGACACCGCACGTCATGGGCGTTCGCACAACGTCCCCTACTCTGTCAACGTAGAGGACGCTGCGCCCCTCCAAGTAGTCTGCCACCAGCCGCCTGAGGTACACGGGCACCCCGTGATACTTCAGTCCCTTCCTGATGCAGCTGAATGGCAGACTGTTGAAGGCGTTGGCGATGTCCAGGGACACCGCCAACAGGACTTCTCCGCCGGTGACGGCCTCCGCTACCACGGCCTTCAGGCGCAGCAGGGCCGCGATCGTCGAACGCCCTCTCCGAAAACCAAACTGGGCGTCCGACAGATCGGGCCCGACCCCGACGAGGTGCCGCTCGATGCGGGCAGCCAACACCCTCTCTAGCAGCTTACCCGCATCATCGAGCAGCACGATGGGCCTGTAGGCCGAGGCCGACTCGGGAGACCGTCCCGGCTTCAGCAGGAGATCCAGCCTCCCCTTTTTCCAGCACCCAGGGAACTGCCCGGACGTCAAACAAGCGTCGAACAGTCCCCTGAGGCGTGGTCCCAGGTGCTCGAGGACCAGGGCCAGCACACGGTTCGGAATAGCGTTGGGCCCGGGGGCGGTGGATTTGACTCGCATACGCGTCACCGCCGCTCTCATTTCCGGCTCCGTGATGGGCGAAGCACTTTCATCTTCGGCCTCCCGGTCACTGTTCGGCGAAGCCATGACCGGGGGTGTGTGCTCCGCCCGCCGTGGAAAGAGGTCCTCGATAACTCTGGTGAGGAGGCTGGGCTGGAGAGTCTCGGTAAGGGGGGGGGGCCCGCCCGCGGAGCTTGTTAAGCGCCGCGAGGTAGGGGCGATTCCAGGGGTCACGCTCGAGACTGTCCAGCATCTCCCGCCGACTAACGTCCTTGGCGGTACGGACGGCCAGCCTGAAGGCAGACCGCGCACTGCGGTAAGCTTCGTACAGCTGGCCCTCCTGCTCAGCGTCGCGGTGACGCGTTCGGCTGCGGGTGTAGGCCCTCCGGGCACGTATGCACGCGGCTCGAAGGTCCGCCAATTCTCGGGACCACCAGGGGACCGCACTCTTCAGGGGCAGACGCCGCACACGGGGCATGGCCGCATCGCAGATCTGCGTTAATGCACGGCAGATGCGGCCAGCCTCGGCATCCACCCCGTTCGCCTGGGGCGGTGAGGACAGCCACGACTGAACGATGGCTGCCTCCACCAACAGGTACCGATCCAATCGACCCACAGCCCACCGCGGAAACGCGGGAGCTCCGTCCGCCGTGTGACCCCTGCTGGGCTGCAGGAGAGTCCGGGAGACCTCTATCCGGATGTATCGATGGTCGGATAGGGTCTCAACCTCCTCCTGGATGCACCAGCTCCTCACACGTGCTGCGACATTAGCCCTAATGGGCTAGCGAACGACAAGTCCACTATCGACCCGCCCTGCTGCCGCACGCACGTTTGCACCGAGCCCCTGTTCAGCAAACATAGGCCCAGTGCCACCGCCCACTCTTCGACCGCCCGCCCACGGTCATTCGTCCTGGGGGACCCCCACGCCGTGGACTTGACGTTGTAGTCCCCCAGAACGAAGATTTGGCGTGGTGCCAGTCGCCGTATCGAGGCCCCCAGGATGGTGAGGAAGGCCCCGAAATCCGTCGCGCTCCTGTTAGGGGAGAAGTAAATACCAAATAGCGTAACCTCTCCCCATTCCACCGCGACATACCCATCGCCCCTGTCCTTGAGCAACAAAGGCGGGGAATACCATGACATGGAGGTGACGATTGCCACAGAGCCGTCACTGCTGCCCAGCCAATTGGGCCGGTCAGGCACCATGTACGGCTCCACGGCTACGGCTGCACCGATCAACCACTCCGCCATGGCTTGCAGGAAAACGTCCTGTGCCTCGGCGGCGTGGTTGAGGTTGGCCTGCAGGAGGTGGTAGGATTCGGTCGCCATTACTGGGCCGTATCCATCACCTCCTCCACGCTGGCGGGCGATCGGGTCGCGCTAGGGGCGGGAGCGGCCGGGGTCGTCGGGCCGCTCCGCCCCTTTGGGGCCGAAGCCGGGGGTCTGCACTCCAGGGAGTGCAGACCCCCGGCTTCGCTAGCACCGCATGGGGGGCAGGCCCCCCATGCGGTGCTTGCCCGCCACACACGCGGGGCAGTGGGGAGTGGCGGCGCAGGATGCCGCCTTGTGCCCGGGTTGACCGCAGCGGAAGCAGAGATCGCTGCAGTCAAAGCAATTGGTGCATGTCGGCCGAGTGTGTCCGACCGCCATGCACTTGTAGCACCTCGCAGGCCGGGACTCCAGCACGGTCACCCGCGCCGAGCTCCAGCCCACGAGGAGCCTGCCTGAGTCGGCCAATTGCTTGGCCGACTCCACCGGGCACTGCACCCAGGCAGCACCGACGCCGCCCGGACCAGGGCGGATGGCGCCAATTCGGACGGTGTCCACGGGACACCCGGTTTTCGAAACGATGGCCTCCCGGATGTCATCCACCGTCACGGAATCGTCCAGACCCGCGACGCGTAGTTCTGCGCACTTTACGGGTCTGGCGATTTTGACGCCACCCTCCTCTGCGAACAGACCCCTCAACTTAGCCGCCATGCTATCGGCCGTCTTGGCGCCCTCGGCCCCAGGGAACTCTAGAATCCGTGCCCCTGTCCGGGCCTTGCGGGTCCTGGCTTCGACGCCTCCTAAATCAGAGACGTCAAGCTCCCGCCGGGCGCGACGTAAGACGGCCTCATAGCTGAGGCCGTTTTCGGCCGAGGCCGTTTTCGTAATCGGTTACCATATGGATTATTTTTGACGATATTAAATATTAATATTCGTCACAATAATTAACAATCACATAAAGTAAGCAACGGGAATCGCCGAACCAACAAACTTCCAAGGTTTTCAAGTGCCGACAAGGAGTCGGTTGACACAACGACAAACTTCCACTTGGTGGCCTTTGACATCTTAAAATTAGCAGGCAGCCGTTGAATGCAAGTGGAACAGGCTCATTCTAAGTAACATTCTCATGGAGAGACAACCCAACAGAGGATATCTACACACTAATAGATGGTAGCAAATAACATACATTAAAATATAACGTCAAAATATAATTTAATGCCAAGTCATGATGATGAGTGATAATCAGCCAAAGGCAGTAGATCAGATGCCTTACATTTATAGCAGAGAGTTAAATAGAGCAAGAGAAAGAATAAAACGAAGAGTATTAATATATAAAAGATGATAAAGGATTGATGAATTGATAAATACCAGTCGCACTTATTTAGCAAACTTCACAATATCATATCATTATATAAACTCGTAAGAAGTTAAAAGATTTACTTTAAGATAAGGTTATGATGATAATAAAATTATCTAGCAAGCTTAGAGCAAATTTTACCCACAGAAGGAATATTTTAAAGGAGCTAATTGTACCAATAAGGAAAGTTTGTGTTCGAGAGCGGTTGTCGCTTAACAATTTTCAAAGTGTTTAGCTATTTTCGTAAAATCCAGGGATACGTTGTTAGAAAGCTGTTTAGCTTTTGCTGGTAAATTATTGTAATTATATTACATGAAATTTTAACTTATTGCTTATTAACTTCAGCGGTTTTGTATAAGTAGTGAGCCAGCCACCCATCTTTGATTTGATTTATATTTAGGCAAATTTTTATGCGATAAACAAATGATCTTCATAGGTATTTGTGTTATTGTGCTACTTGTAAAATTTTTGCAGTCCTCTGCGAAGATTTATTCTTTAGAACAAGGTATTCATTAAACTAGAAATGTTGTATTACATTTAGTTTTAGATGTCGCGTTGTCTATACGTAGTATTTAATTCTTGCGCGCTAATTTTGATCGATTGAGACGAAATTTCCTCATTCTTAATCCTTCACTACATGGAAAATAAAATACCAAACTAATTTTCTTGTTTGTGTAGGTAATATATTTGTTACCCCATATTCCTTACCCGTGAGTGTCGTAATAAGCGACTAAGGAATATCTTGCGCATACAACAATATACAAGAGAAGAAAACCTCGAAATAAAACCCTATACCAACCTGCCTGACCAGCGTGGTATTCCCTCTCAATGTAAAGGAGATTCAAGTCCAGTAGTGGGACGTATATGCGCTGTGATAACGATGACGGAAGAGTTGATTAAAAATTATGTTTTATTTTGCAAACCATACACTTCATCTAATCTCTTTAGCTATTTGTGTTCACGAGTGAGTTGAAGCGGTTATTAAAACACTGCATGTTCACGGCATTACCCTGAGGCATTGGCAGAGGGTTTCATTTAATAATAAGTGCAACGTAAAAATGCTAATTATGTATAGCTTACGGATTTTTAGCGAAATATTTATTGCTAATTCTTTTTATCATCAAAAACACACCTGTAATGCTGCGTAACAAACATGCATAGGTATTAATAGCAGGCCTTAAAATAATAACGTATAGAAGGTAAGTTCGCGCACAAAAAGTGAAGTAATTCAATTGGAGCCTAATGGAGCTTATGTCGGAACTCTTCCGTAATAGACAAGGTCACTGTACTGCACATACGTACGCAACTCTTACAAAATAAATAGGTAATTATGACGGTTTGTGCATTCAAATGGTGTCACATCACATTTCAAGAACATATAAAGGTTATCAACATTAATTTTAAAAGTATTTTGACGATTTATAATTATATATTGATAAATTATATTCTATATATAAATTATATATATAAATTATATTGATTATTTAATATATATTGATTTAATAAAAACATAATTTGTATAGGAGTACGCATGTGTACGTGTATAATCGCTTACACGCATGTAATATTGTTTACTTCGTATTTTTGATGGCTTACGTATGGACACTATCCTTCTATACGTTATTATTCTAAGTATTAGGCAGAAAAAAAGAGAAAGAAATAAACAGTGATAAAGTACTAGTATCTGCTGACTATAAGGTAGCTTACACCCTATTACGTGGAACCCAGACTCTGTTTGCCTTTATCTTATTAAAGGAGTGAGACTTTATTGAAATATTAAAACATGAATGAAGACTAAAACAATAAATAATGTCATTATGAGTGTCGCGGCCTGGTTGACCTCGTATGTCTGTCGTTTGACCCCGGATAAAGGGTTAATCTTCTAAGGGTTGCTCTATAAATCATATTAGGTTTAACAGTTGCTAAGGTTGGCACTACGATAACAATTCTTGCAAAGAAAATGAATTAACATTATATGACTTTATATTAAAATATGTTATAGTGAAAATTTGATTAACCGGACTAATTATTGTCGTTAGACATTAGGATAATCAAAATTCCGAATAATCGAATGTATGATATTTTTAAAAACGAATGTAATATGACACATAAATCGGCCAAGTGCGAGTCGGACTCGCGCACGAATGGTTCCGTACCATTGACTAGGTAAACATGTGCCTACCTGTTTCCATTATCAATATCGAGCAAAAACGACAAAAAATCGGGTTTGTTGTATGGAAGCCCCCTTAAACATTTATTTTATATTGTTTTTAGTATTTGTTGTTAAAGCGGCAACAGAAATATATAATTTGTAAAAAATTCAACTCTCTAGCTAACGCGATTCTTGAGATACAGCCTGGTGACAGATAAACGGACGGACCGACAGCAGTCTTAGTAATAGGGTCCCATTTATACCCTTGGGTACGGAACCTTTAAAAAGGTAACTATTGCCAACTAAAGAGATCACGCGAAGCGCGGACAAGTACTTCTAGTTCCAACTCGTGCACTTATTGGACTTGCTTCATCATCATCATCACAGCCCATATACGTCCCAGTGTTGTGTTCGAGCCTACTCCACAGTAGGAGGGAAATAACCTACCATACCTTGCTGGTCAGACGTGTTGGTATAGGATTGTATTTCAAGTATTCTCTTGCATAAATGTTGTATGCATATTATAGTCCATTAGTCGACACCCACGGGCATGATAGGAGATGGTGAATTGTATTCTTACTCCGTCACCACATGAAGAGTCGACTTGTATATACAAGTTCTTTGATCGCGATTAGTAATCCCCATAATCGCGAATCCTTATATCTGAGGTCCGGATAATCGAGTTTCCGTTGTATTATATTAAATAATTAATGATAATGTAAACTTTTTTTTATATAGTTGTGTTAAAACCTCAGGAATGGATAATGGAAGGCAATCTCTCAATAAAAGCAGTCTAGAAGTTACACCATGGACTTGGTATGGACAAGTAATGAGAAGAGATCAAAGGCTTGAGACAAAGTGAGTAATCCGTATGAATTGAGATGGACGTTAGAGATGTGGCCAACGGTTTTTCATCTCACAAAATGGATAAATCGAGTGGGCTGTGCTAATACCATATTCTGTGTCCCAAAAGAGTCTTCAATAATTAACAGTTATATCGCAATCTCAACTTATATACGTCCCACTGTTGGTCATCAGCCTTCTTCACAATAAAAGGCAAATTGAACTAAAATTCTACCACGGTCAGACTTGTTGATATTATTTCAAGTTTTCATGATTGTATCCTTTAGTTGTATTTAATGCCGCTTACGGGTATGAAAGAGATTAGTGTGTATTTTAACTTTGTTAGCACGTTTAATTTATATTTAAATAATAATATAAATTGAGAAATGAAAATATTATAAAATAAAAAGAATTAGTTTGCAATCATTGTTTTTATTAATTATTACGAAATTAATTAACTCAAAAATAATTATATTTAGCCACTTACAGCGCAACCCTACAAATACCGATGTAATAACTCATTCGGTTGACACAGATGGCGCTGTTGTACATCAAAATGGCTGCCGATTACTGTCCCACGTGATTTATTCACATCAACTATTTGTATGCAAATGAAAACCGCTCCCGGTGTTTAACTATTCGTATATTAGTTTATTTTTAATTATAAATAACTGGCCAAGCATTGTTCCAATGTTATATTGAAATCCGATATGCAGTTGATCATAACTGTTGGTCAAAATTTTTAAAGCATCTTTTATTTATTATTATTATTATCACAGCTCATATAGGTCCCACTGTTTGGCTTGAACCTCCTCCACAATGGTAGGGAAATTTACCTACTACACCATGCTGGTCAGACGTGTGAAGGGTTTTATTTCAAGTTTTCCTTCTTTTGTATAGATTTTATATGCATATTATATCCATTAATCGCCTTTTACGACACCCACGGGAATAAAATGGGGTAGTGAATTGTATTCTTAGTCCGTCACCACACAGAGATCTCTTCTTCAACTAACATTATTTAATAAATTCTTTATTACTTTATTATCTTAGCTCATAAACGTACGAATGTTTTTTTTTTCAGGACATCGCCCTCACACACTCAGCCTTTCAACGGGTAATGGACTATTTCCTGGTCACCTACGATCTTGGCTTGGGCTGAATCAGGCGCAGGCAGTCAGGTCAGCCACGGTCTTGGCTAGAGTACGACAACGGATTGTGTGGCCGTAGAGGAGATCCTTCCGCGCACGATTTGGTGCCCCTTTTCACGAGATGTAAACGTACCAATACTGAGTTGGAGCCTCCTTTGAAATAGAAGGGAACTTTACCTACAAAACCACGCCGGTCAAACGAGTTAGTTTTGTTTTAAGGTTGCCTTCATACAATGGTGCGGTCTATTTTAGTCTGTTAGCAATCTTTTATAATCTGTAATTGATTATAACACACGGTTAAACAGTGTTGTGATAAAAAGTAGTAAGCAGCGAAGTTGTCAGTTACTGAATTTTATCAAAATTGCTTAAGCAAGTTAGAGCAGGAAAACCTAACAAACATACATATACACTCACAAACTTTTGCCATTTTTATAGTATTACTGCGATGTGATAAATGAAGTTTTCAAATACTAAAGAACATTGAAGGAAGAGCTCTTAGGGCTTTGAGAATAAAAAATATTTATTATCATCATAGCTCATATACGTCCCACTGTTGGGCTCGAGTTTCCTCCACAAGATAAGGGAAAGTGACCTACTATACCACGCTGGTCAGACGTATTGGTATAGGATTTTATTTCGAGCTTTCTTTCTCTTGTATAAATGTTATATGCGTATTATATCCCTTAGTCGTCTTTTACAACACCTATGAGCAAAAAAATGGTGAATTGTATTCTTACTCTGGCACCACACGAGTATTTCTCTCATAACAAAAGCCAGTAAAGTACCGATACAGTAATGATTTTTCAAAATTCCATTGTACAAAGCATACATTATGCAACCAACATATTAAATATTCCGTATGTATGATACTGGGGGTCGTCTCCATGTAATAATTCATAAATGGAGCCGATTAATTGATATCACAACGAAGGGTTAAGCCCCTCCCTGTGGGGATACTGACATTTGTTATGACAAATAAGCGACGAACGCATTTGAGGGTTATTCTAATTGATTAATGCGATACTATTTAGATCTTAAAATATATGTACTATTGAAAGTTTTATACGTGTAGTGACGGAGTAAGAATACAATTCACCACCCCCTCTCTTGCCCGTGGGTGTTGAACGAAGCACAGTAACAAATTGCTACTATTCGGACGTCGATTTTCTGTGACAGTGTGGTACTTCCCCGGACGGACCGACCCGCGGCTGTAGACAGACAACTGTTAAACAAGTGTCCTACCACACTTAGCGATTCGTTAGGATTTATTTTGTTGTCTTTACGACATACAGGAAAAACATGGAGGGTAGTGAATTGTATTTTTACTATTGCAATATAGAAAAAAAAAATGGTACCTAACGGAAAAAAGGTCCATGAATTGATAGGAGTATTCTTTTGCTTATCCCAGTAATGAATGAGCCTTAAATGATCGACTGGTTAAATGGCGTAGCGGTATATGCGATGACTTTTAGTTTCGAGTATTGTAGGTTCGATTTCTATACAGAACGTATTTTTGTGCTGTCTTCAAATGATTGTTCTGGGTCAGGTTGTAATTTATGTTTGTTTTTTTAAAAGAAGAAATATATTGATGCACCGAAAGGAACGTTATAAATGTATAATTAGTGGATAAAAATTGAACATATATAAGGAAAAATCCTTTATGGTTTGGAGTTCTCCCGATTGGCAATCGAACTTACAATACTCACGAGGGACCCTTCGTGAGTATTGTAAGTAAAACATATATCATTATTTCAGTATTAGTATAGGGTTTTATTTCGAGTTTCCATCTCTTACATAAATTTTATCTGCATATTACATCCGTTCGTCTTCCTTTACGATACCCATAGGCAAAAAAAAAACGGCTGCTGAATTGTATTCTAGGTGCTCAAGAAGATTCTGCCATTTATCGTAACTATATTATTTGTGAAGACATGCGTCTTCATAAAATAATTTATTCCTCATTTTAATTCATTCATTCATCAGCTCATATACGTCCCACTGTTGGGCTCGAGCCTCCTCCACAATGGAAGAGAAATTGACCTACCATACCATGCTAATCAGACAGGTTAGTATAGGGTTTTGTTTCTCGAGTTTCCTCCTCTTGCAATGATTTTATATGCGTATAATATACCTTGTGGTGACTGAGTAAGAATACATTTCACCATTTTTTTGCTCATAGGTGTTATAAAAGACGACTAAGGGATATAATACGCATATAACATTTATACAAGAGAAAGAAAGCTCGAAATAAAATCCTATACCACACAGTCGTCTTTTACGACATCCACGGTCAAGATAGAGAGTGGTGAATTGTATTCTTACTCCGTCACCACATGGAAATTGTACATAAAAAGAGTAAAAAAAAATGCAAACACATTACTCATCATCAGATCTTACGCAATATGTAGGTACTGTTCTTTCATCTTACATATTGTAATAGTTTTAAGATTGGCCACCTTTATGACGTCAACCTTCCTTGGGAATATAAATACTGACCAAAACCGGATTAAGAATTCAGTTCACCATTCCCTATCTTGCCCGTGGATGTCGTAAAAGACGACTAAGGGATATAATACGCATGTAACATGTATGCAAGAGAAGGAAATCTTGAAACAAAACCCGAACTGAAAAGGAAGAAAAAGAAGAAACGGCATCAGATAGCCCTAGCAGAGGCCGCGGGTGACCGGATCGAGGATTTTAGTCAGTCACCCGCAGAGAGGCTGATCGGGCGACGGCGACCGACGTCCCGGTAAAGGGACGTCGAGAGGAGAGGGTACCCTCTCAGGGTATTCCGTCGAGCCGATCACTGAGGACAAGGAACTCGACACCGGTGGTCAGCCCAACGACGAAGGCGACGTGCTACGGGTGGGTTATGGGGCCGCCCCTCTGTCGCCTCGGACGGAGCCGGGCGATGGGTGCGATAACCATGGCCCACCCCAAAAAAAAATTAAATAGTGTTAGCTCAAGTCCATGTAACTAGTGGTATTTTACGACCCCCACAAATAATGTAAGAGATGGTAGTGATGGTAATTCTTAGCTGTCACTACACAGAAACACATTACGTATAATGAGTTACAAATTTTTACTAATATCAGGTTGACCGAGCTTCGCTCGGAGTATTTTTGTAGCAGTTATTTAGATATATATTAATAAAAAATAAATAATGAAATTTATATAAAAAATTACAAAAAGAGAATAATAATAACACTGAGATTCGATCCGACGCCGTTTGTCGCCGATGTCAAAAATAAAATGAAACCTGACTACTTCGCCACTGAGCTATCGTAACTCATAACATTGATTTTAGTATTTCATGACATTGATGGCAAAATTTGAATTCATATTCTTTTAAAATTTAATGTCATTATATTAAAACATAATATATAAACAACATTTTCTATACATAAAACCTAGCTAGATCGATTTTTTGGGTCCGAATCCTCTAATATGCCAAGTTTCAACAAAATCGTTGGAGCCGTTTCCGAGATCCTGAATATATATATATATATACATATATACAAGAATTGCTCATTTAAAGATATAAGATTCGTACAATTTTCATACGAATGTATGGGATGAACTTGGATATATTTTTCTTGTCAACATTTGCGTGAAGTAAGTAACATTAACTGATCTATAATCATCGTTACCATAGGGAGTGATTACTATAATCACCACTCATTTTACTAATAACATCAGCGTGGCGTTGTCCAGTTTAGTTTATTTTAAAACTAGCGTTTAACGACGCTATTACGTGTCTTCCATGAATGAGCAGTTGTTTAATCATTAACTTCTGGCTTCTACAAAAAGTGCAACTTCTAGTTAAATATGAAATTGTCCATTTTTATATAATAAGAGTCATCTTATCATCGTCTGATTAGCCGATAGTTGGCCAATACTGGGCTTAAGCCTTCTATAAAATGTTAGGGAAATTTATCTAGAATTTCTAGAATTTTGGTAGAAGTAGTAGTTTTGGTATATTTAGTAGAAGGTTTGGTATATTTCGAGTTCTTCTTCTCCGGTAATAATGCTATCTGCTTGTATTTTAGTAGGTTTTTCGATTATCGATAGGAATAGAAGAACATGTAAATCATCTTTTATAAAGGCGATAAAGCGAGTCCCAACTTGCTTATCTGACGTAGGTACTCACACTGGACTTTTTAGGAAGGTGATTGGAACGGATATCCAATAGATACTCTCATAGATGATCTCCAGTATATGATCTTACGTATGGTAATCATCTTTTTTTCGCAAATGGGTTTTTATAAATAGTCTAGTAAACGTCAAATGCTAAATTTACTATGTGGTGGCGGATACAAATACTATAATCCTAACATTGCTCGTCGTGTGTCGTCGCTCGGGTGTCGTAAAAGATATAACTAATAGCTTTACATAGAGTTAGGTAAATTCAATTTGATCCTGTTTGATTAATAATTACATTCTCAAGAAGAATTGATCTCAGGCGGCAGCCGGTCACAAATCTATTGCCGAAACCCTTGCAATGCACTTGCAATACGATGGATATAATCCTCGTGTGGTGATGGATTAAGAATACAATTCACCACCATCTTGGCCTTGGGTGTCGTAAAAGACGACCAAGGATTGTAATATGCATATAACATCTGTGCAAGAGAAGGTAAACTCGAAACAAAATCCTAGATCAATGTCTGACCAGCATGGTACAGTAGGTCAATTTCCCTCCTATTGGGGAGGTGGCTCAAGCCCAGCAGTGGGACCTATGAGCTGAGAGAAAGACGACCATGATAGATGAAAAGTACATATTTGCCTCGTCCGCAAGTAATTGGCATAAGCAGAATAATATCAAATGCTAAATGTCAATAATTGCAAAATATAAATGTAACTTTGTTTCTGTTATACTTAACTTTAATAATTAATGCAAATTCTAACAGGAATTAATAATTAAAGACTACACTTTGTTATAATTAATACTGAATTAAAACAAGCAAATTACACCTAATGCCCTATCTGATATCTTTCTAATGGGGTCACCGAATCGCTCTTTAAATATGTATCATAATCGCAAAGGGTGAATGTATATTATTCAAAAATCAGCTCTATTAATGGAGTGTAAAGTTTTATATTTTATTTTATGTTTAAAATCCCTTGATGGATGACTAGCAATGCCATGTGCTTCGTCGATTTAATTCAATTGTAAATGTTTGAAATCTTAGTTGCTTACAATATAATTTATAATTCCGTCATGTCAACCCTGACAAATGGCTCCCCTTGATTTATTTATTTGTTATACAATGTTACGAATTGTTTTATAGTGGCTTTTTGTTATTTATCATTTATTTATTATACTGACCTTTTGTAGATAGAAATGATTTAATAACAATGTTACATCCAATGTATATCTTTCATTGAGCATACAATTCCTATATATTAACATTTAACTTGGTCATCGTCACCATCACAGCTCATATAAGTCCCACTGCTGGGCTCGACACTTTGCCACAATAGAAGTGGAGTTTACCTACTATACCACGATAGTCAGATATGTAGGGTTTTATTTCGAGGTTTCCTTCTTTTGCAAATGTGTTATATGCATATCATATTTCTAAGTCATCTCCTACGACATCCACAGGCAAGAAATGGAGTGGCGAATTGTATTCTTACTCCGTCACCACACGGACTATAATATATTAAAATGCAGTTTCTTCCTTCTTTTTTACTCTATTTACCCGTTCATCATCAAAATCATCATCATTTCAGCTCATATACGTCTCACTGCTGCACTCGAGCGTCCTTAGAAATAGAAGGGAAATTAACCTATTGTAGTACCAGGTTTTTTTTTTTTTTTTTTTTTGTTGCCAACGGTGGCAAACGAGCAAGCAGCACACCTGATGGTAAGTGAAACTGCTGCACATGGACCTTTGCAATACCAGGGGTACAGCCAGGCCGCTGCCTACCGTGAAGGAAATACTCTTCTTAAACCTCGTTTAAAGAAGGACATGTCATAGCGCTCGGGAAACACAGCAGCAGGTAGTTCATTCCAGAGCTTGCACGTACGTGGGAGAAATGATCGCTGGAAACGCACAGTTGAAGACCATAACGTTTCCAGGTGAAATGGATGAACCCTGCTGCGATGTCGAGTGGTACGTTGGTAGAATGGTGACGGTGGTACCAAGTCAAACAGTTCCTCGGAGCACTCCCCGTGAAAGAGTCGGTAGAGTACACAGAGTGACCCAAAGTCTCTTCGCTGCTCCAGCGACTCCAATCTGTCCGTAAGATTGGGATCCCCGACGATTCGAACAGCCCGTCTTTGCAGGGAGTCAAGTGGGTCTAGCTGATATTTGGGCGCACCTGCCCAGAGATGTGAGTAGTACTCCACATGAGGACGAACTTGTGCTTTGTATAGCACAAGACGCTGTCTCGGTGTGAAGTACCGCCTGGCTCTGTTCAGGACGCCCAACTTTTTGCTTGCCAATTTAGCTTTGTCCTCCAAATGACTCCCAAACTGGACTTTGCTCGATATTTTGACGCCGAGAATCCCAATACTCTCAGAAATTGGGAGAGTTACTCCTTGGAACTGAGGCGCCATGACAAACGGGTCCTTCTTTGCAGTGAACGCGCAAACTTGTGTCTTTGTGGGGTTGAACTGGACTAGGTTCCGTTCACCCCATTCCGAGGCCCGCCCCAGAGAGCGCTCGACTTCAGACACAAGTTAAACCCTTCTTTCCTGAGTACTCCGAGGGATATTCCGTTGCTCAGTGTACCGCTCATCACCCGTACTGTCATCCGCATAGCAATGCATACTCTCGATAGAGAGCATGTCATTGATATGCAGGATAAACAACGTCAGGGAGAGCACCGAGCCTTGTGGTACACCAGCATTAATGGTCATGGTATCGGAGCAGGAGCCATCTACGACGACTTTTATACTCCGACCATCCAAAAAGCTGGCAATCCAATTACAGAGTCCCTCGGGGATTCCGTAAGATGGTAGCTTCGATAGAAGTGCCCTGTGCCAGACCCTATCGAACGCCTTTGCGATATCTAGGCTGAATGCCAGCGCCTCACCCTTGCCCTCCAAGGCCTCTGCCCAACGGTGTGTAAGGTACACAAGAAGATCACCAGCCGACCGACCATGACGAAAACCGTATTGGCGATCACTGATAAGCTGGCGATCCTCAAGGTACTGCAGAAGCTGGCGGTTTATAACCTTCTCCATTATCTTGTAGAGCAAGGATGTTATCGCAATTGGCCTGTAATTCGATGGGTCAGACCGGTCTCCCTTTTTAGGGATCGGGTGGACATGGGCTACCTTCCACGAAGACGGAACCCTATTAGTAGCGTAGGAAAGTCGGTATAGGCGCGTGAGGATGGGAGTCAATTCAGGGGCGCACGTCTTTAGTACCACTGCAGGGATGCCATCCGGTCCACTCGACTTATGGACGTCTAAAAGCCGCAGCTCCCGCCTAACCGCTCGCTGCGTGATGCGGATTTCGGGCAGTGAGCTTTCACACCGTGGGATGGTAGGTGGTGTGGCAGCTCCGGCATCCAAAGTCGAGTTACAGGCAAAGAATTGACCTAGAAGATCGGCCTTCTCCTTTGCGCTGTGGGCCAGACTACGATCGTGTTTCTGTAGTGGTGGGAGATTGGGCTGGCAGAAGTTGCCTTGGGCAGCCTTGGCGAGCGACCAGAATGCACGACTCCCAGCGGGATAGCTTTGCAATCGCTCGCCAATTCTGGCAACATGTTCCGCCTTGGCTCTGGCAATAGCCTTCTTACTAGATCTAGAAGCGGCGTTAAATTTCCGCTTCACCTCTTTGGCGTTCCGGTCCTGGCATTTTTTGGCCCTATTCCAGGCCCGATATGCGGACTGTTTCTGGCATGCAGCCGTCCTGCAGGTTTTGTTAAACCAGGATCGGCTGCGGCCACCGACTGGTATTTTGGTGTTGGGGATGAATAGTTCCATCCCCGTAATAACCGTTTCGGTAACGCAGTCCGCACAGACGCCAGGGTCCCCAGAGGCGAAGCAAAGCCGCTTCCATGGGTAGGATGCGTAAAACTCGCGCAGTCCATCCCAATCTGCTGACTTATATTGCCAGACTCTGCGAGTCCCAGTCGCCTTAGAACGACTAGGCCTTACAACAGGGGCACTGCTACGAACCAAGCAGTGGTCAGAAGACCCAAGAGGGGCTTCAACCACTACCTGATATCCGTGCTGGTGTGTAGTCAGCAGAAGATCCAGTAAAGAAGACTCATGGCTCTCAATATCTGGGATACGGGTGGGCTGTGTCACCAGTTGTGAGAGACCATAGGCCGAGACCATATTGAAGAGATGTCGACCCTGGAGGTCAGTGGTTCGGAACCCCAGCCACTCTTTATGATGAGCGTTGAAGTCTCCAAGAACCACCACCTCCGCTGATGGACACTGCTCCAATATTTCGTCAATCCCCCATTGGACGTTCTCAAATAATTGAATTGACCCCGGATCACTGCCATGGGACCTGTAGAGGCATGCGTAGATGCGGGTAAGCCCTCCATAGTTTACGCGTAGCCACAGGATTGACAAGTCACCATGTTCGAGGGCCCGAAGGCGGCGACAGCAGATATCACCTCGGATGAATACGCACACCCCGGCTTTACGACGGAAGGTATGCTCCAACTCGTAGCCGGGGTAATTTAGGTACGAAATGTCATCCGGAGCACCTATCTGCGTCTCCGTTAAAAAGAGTAAGGCAGGCCGCGCCGTCTCGAGGTGATGGTGGACGGCGTCGAGATTGCTATGTAAACCCCTGATATTGCAAAAATCCACATCAAATGTGGATAAGGGGACCGCCGTAGAAAATCGTCTCTTTTTAACTTTCTTGGCCATGGTTTTTAATTTAAGAAGAGGAGGAAGGGAGTGTGAATGTGTATAACGGAGTTCGGTGATACCAACAAAAAAAAAAGGCAGGGCATAGTGCATGGTCGAAGAGTGAGTTTTGTGAGGAGCTGACACGAAGCACGAAAGGGCCCCCGATGCCCCCCCGTGTGTAGCCGCCGAGGTCCACTCCGGTTTCCCACACCGGCACGACGACTACCCAACAGGATTTTCGCCGGTTGGTGGGACAGCCTCCCAGGGAGGATGATCCTGGGTTTGGGTCCCCTGCTGACCGGCAGGTGCCTTGCATTCCCATCGGGTCTCCCTGTACACCATGCCAGCCCCTCACGCTCAATACCCCGACCAAGACCTCACCACCGCAGGTTTCAGGCCTCACCAAAACCCGCCACACACAAACACACCCAGAAAGTTGGGCTCCCGGCTCTCTCGCTCACCGAGCGAAGTGCAGCAGCAAATTGCTACTACTCAAACGTCGATCTTCTGCGAGAATGTGGTACTGCCCCGGACGGATCGGCCCGCGACTGCAGACAAAAGACTGTCTACAGTGTGGTCCTACCATCAATGAAGGTTGGTCAGACTAGTTAGTTTACTGTTTTCGATTTCGAGTTTTCCTTTCTCTTGCACTAATTTGATTCGCATCCCTTAGTCGTCTTTTGCTACATCTACGGGCAAGACAGAGAGCCATGAATTATATTCTTACTCCGTCACCAAACGGAAGAAACCCCTTAAAATATTTCCATTATAAATAATTATGTCTTTTTTTTTGGGGTGGGTTGCGGTCGGCGCGCTCCTCGCACCACTCTGTCCGGGGCGACAGAGGGGCGTATAGCACGCAACACCCGCAACTCAACCGAACACCACGTCGCCTTCGTCGTTGGGCCGACCACCAGAGCAGGGTTACTTGTCATCAGTGGTCGGCCCGATGGAATACCCCCTACGTGGGGTACCCTCCCATTGACCGACGTCCCCCCCTCGGGGAGGACGTCGGTCTTTCCTCACGCGGTCGGCCTCTCGGTGTGTGAGGCGCAGGTATTCGCGCCTACGCCGACCCAGTCGCCGGCAGCGGATCGCCTCATTGAAGCTGCGCTCCTCGCGCAAGCGACCCGCCGCCTTCTTCTGTGAGATCACTGCCTCGCAGAAGGCTGCGACTGTGTCCCAATTCCTGACGCTGTATAATTATATGTCTAAAAATTACCTGTGCAGTGATAAATAAGAATACAATGTATCACATTCTTTTAATATTCCCTTCATATTTCTTCCCGAAAAGAACTTCTTACCTTCATTCATTATTCATTCATCTTAGCCCATATATGACTCACTCTTGGCCTCGGATTTCCCTCCTCCTTTATAAGAGGGAATTTGTTCCACTATACAACGATGTTCAGACATGTTGGCATGGGATTTCGTTTCGAGTTTTCCTTCTCTTGCTTAGATGTCATCTGCAATAATCTCTCAGTCATCATTTGCAATATCCACGTGTATATAATACGGTGGTGAATAGCGTTCTTAGTCCGTCACCACACGGAAATACGGAAAAGCTTACGGGGAAAAGAAAGAAATAATATTTATTCTGTTCTCGTTAAATCTAATAAAAAAAAACAAACATAACTAAAGAAAAGAACTTCCTACGTTAAATTATTTATTTTAAAAACACAAAAGGCTATTGGTTTAGCTTGTACTACGTTTAAAAAAATAGCACTGGTATTCTACAAATAATACAAATTAAATACAAATTCTTTTGAAAAAATTCTTTTCAATAAATAAACAGAAAAACATAGTACTTAGTAGTGTTGTCTGTCGGCATAATCTACGTAGTCACTAACATAAAACCCCTAAATCTACCTTTGAAACATAGTCATCAATCAACTAGGCAGAGTCCTGATTACTACGTACTGTTTTGGTTAAAGTATGCCGCAGTATTATATCGCCTTACATAGAAGTGGATGCCTTCGCCGGTTGAATATAATGATACGGCCATTTTAATCAAACGATTGCCTCTAGAATGGATAGAATAAGCAACTTGTATTGCTATTGTTTTTATTTTTAATTAAAAGATTAATGGAACTTTTCAATCTGAAAGATGGATATGCAATTAATATCGTTATTTTTATATACATATAAGTCTTCTGTTCGTGTATTTGTAATTGAACTGCTTCTAAACTCCTTCTAATCGGTCCGATGTTAATGTTTTTAATGGGAAAGAAATTTATCTATATAATGCTAGTCAAATGAACTGATATAGTTTTATATATTTTTGCTATAATATTATATGTTTTTTGATATTTTATTTAAGATAAATTATTGAAATAATATTGTCAATTATAAGGTTTGGAATTTGAATCCTGTGTCTAGTAAATCTATTGATACGGATTAATCTGCCTGGCATATAGTTAAATTTATTTAAGTTTTCATAGGATATATAAGTTGGTTTATTCCATCAGTAAAATTCTTAAATTACAAACAGCTGTATATTTTCTCCCATATTCTAATAAAACAATTATGGATCATACAGAGAACTGTTCAGCACAAGACTGAACCTATAACACCTGTTACGGCAGGCCTGCATTTATTCTAACTGTGCATTCTTAATTAATCGGAGACCCTCAGAGGTGTAGGTAAAGGGGGCCTTTACCACCCCATCAAAAATCATGGAAATCCCCGACCCACACGTCTGAGGGTCTCCTTGTAAGTATGTAATATAACATAAAATTCAGTTTATATTATGCCGATATGAATAGCAATTTAAACTCAATTTTCAATACTGGTTAGATTAACTTTTACACAATGACTAATCGATCGATTATGGTCAACTAACCGGGCAGAAATCTAGTTTATATAAATAGAAAAGGCTTACAACTATTACTAGAAAGTTGAATACGGTAAACACCCGCTATTAAAATTAAATACAAAAACGTAGGAAGCAATTCTATAACATTTCAAACTCAACGGCATTCAATATACGCAACCAATCAGGAAGCGTCATACGTCAATCACCAATTACAGTGTATTTTGTCTATGGTCTCTCGACGCCGACCAATCGACGCGCTGAATTTAAATCATTGTTCGGAATTCAAAAAGCGAGTATGCAGTGATCGTTTGGTGAACAATGTTGCTAGAGTTAATAATGTAAGCTTAGAATAATAACTCCGCGTACAAAAAATGAAGCATTTAAATTAGAGCCAATTGGAGTCACTGAGTGCAAGGTCACTGCGTACAAGGCAACTCTACTGTATAGTGGTGTGCGTGTATATATGTGTAATCACTTGCACGCATGTAGTATTTTTGGCTTCACATTTTTGATCGCTTAAGTACCGACACTATCCTTCAAAACGTTAATATTCTAAGTATATAAGAATTTTATTATTTGTATACTTGTAAATAATTTTGAAATCCGTGTGGTGACGGAGTAAGAATACAATTCACCCAAATCTTGCCCATGGGTGTTAAAAGCCGACTATGCAATATAATATGTTGTGAGCCATACCCATTTGACAAGTGATATAGTAGTTCAATTTCACTCCTATCTGGAAAGAGGCTGGAGCTCAGCGGTGGTACGTATATGAGCTAAAATGATGATGATGTATGTAAAAATAAATATTCTTATTTTATTTTCGTATGACAGAGTATAAAATATAATTTATTTCGATGATTTCGAGATGACTAAAGATAACAAGCAGATAACATCACTGCAAGAGAAGGAAAACTTGAAATAAAACGCTATACTAAACCGTGTGACCAGTATAATATCAACTAATAAAATCTAACGATAGGTTTCTTTTTTTCTATTATAGCTAAGAGCGAGATGTAAATGAGTTATAATGATGAAGATGATAAAAATTATTGAGCTAAGATGGTCTTAGGCCTAAATACCTTTTAAATATTTTTTTCAATTTACTGATGAACATAATAGTTCATGTTAGTGGCAAATATTCAAATCAGGCTGCAATCGGCTGCCGTTGGCAGCAGAGGATCATGAAATTCCACCCTCCCGTCGGCTGCTGGGCCTTCGTCACCCTCTTTGTTGGCAGAGCAACACGCGGACCCTATTACCGAAATCTTAACCGTCCAACAGACGTTGCCCATGGTGCAGCACGAGGAGGTGTTACGGCTTCGCACCCCGTCCATAAAAGTCCTACCACTAGATTTCTCCAGATGAGAAAAAGCAAGTTTATTTTAGGGTTATAAGCACTAAAACATCTCAATTATTCCTAATTCCTTTATCCTAACGATTAAAAATATTTTAAAATATTTATCATATAATAAAAATAATATAAATTTATAAGTAGGTAATTGTTATTTTATTCCGTGAAATAAAGCAAAAACAAGCCGCTAAACGTTTCTCATAATATGCTAATGACATTTTAGTTACACATGTTTTAACAAAACGTAATCGCTAATAGATTATTTACATAATTATTTCTATTAATACCATTTACGCAAACCACATACTCAGACGGTAACTACTAATTAATTTCCTGTGGACATTAAGAAAGTAAATAGTATAAGGCTTAGTATAGATCGTGGGAAAGTCTATGCCTATAACTCTCATTAACCAACATAAACAGTCCATTTAAAAAGCTATTAACGGTAAATTGTTAGAATAATATACAAGTACGTACGAACTGGTCCTGATTGGCTGAATGGACTTGGTTCCATGATTTAAGGTAAGTTCGGCACTGAATATAGAAACATTTAAATTTGATTATAGAACCTCTCGTTTTCTTTTTTTGATATTGTGTATAATGAAAGCTATTATTGCTAGTTTTAATTAAATTTTATATCCTGCATTTAATTTATTATTTTGACTGTGGCACTCAGCGAGCCTTTTTTTACTGTGGCAAACAGGTGTACCTGTAGGTAAGCGATCTTGCTCTACCCCTACTATGACGGACTCCTGGACTATTTCCAGTTCAACTTGGCCAATGACCCATTTTGGGAGTTTAACTAAGAATATCACGGGCTATTGTTATTGGCGTCAAGAAAGCTACTTTTAGATATAAATTGTTTATCCGATAATCAAGCAGTCATATTTAGTACCGACCACTGATGACAAGTAACCCTGCTCCGGTGGTCGGCCCAATGACGAAGGCGACGTGGTGTCCGGGTGGGTTGTGGGTGTGTGTGCTTAAGTCCCTCTGTCGCCCCGGACGGAGTGGTGCGAAGAGCGTGGCGACCGCCACTAACACAACCCACCCCAAAAAAAAAAAACGTCATATATTTTTTTATTTTTTTTTATTTTATTTATTTAAGACAACACCCTGCACTAAGGAAATAATCCTTGTATTGCGGGGGACTTTACAAACATATAATTAACGGACACAAATTACATCCAGACTCAGAACAACAATTTGTGGATCGCACAAAGTGTTGTCCCGCGTGGGATTCGAACCCCCGACACTGGCGCTGTAGGTCGCTATCTTAACCACTACGCCATCTATTTAGTAGATATGATGATGGGTATAATAAAAAAGATATATATATATAAAATAATTTAGGATTTTTGCAATGGCTTTCATTCTTTCATTTTGAAAATAAAATTTTCCGCTATGATTTTCCGTATAGTGAAATATTATAAACACACCGAATCGCTACCTTTTTTTTGTGGTAGGCTGTGGTCTGGACACACCCCGTCCAATCTGTTTGGGGATGAGCGGCGTGTGGCCCCATAATCTACCGTAACTACTCTCTCCCTATCGCCATTGATCCGACTACTGGTACCGATTCCTTGTCATCCGTAGCCGGTCCGATGGGTTACCCTTTCGGGTACTTTTCGTTCTCTATGAAGGAAGTGTACAATACACTTGTTGTTGGTATTAATATCATTCATCATCGCAGCCCACATAGGTCCCACTGTTGGGCTCGGGTCTCCACCACAATGGGAGGGAATTTTACCTACTATATATACTACGTTATTCAGACATATTGGTATAGGGTCATTTCGAGTCTTCCTTCTTTTGCACAAATGTTGTGTGCATATTAGATATATCTCATAGTCGTCTTTTACGACATTCACGGGCATGGGAGTGGTGAAATGTATTCTTACTCCATCACCACACGGACATCGTTCAGTGTGAATTAATCTTAATCAGCCACACCTGTATGTGAACAATCCTTATAAGAATATTATGCTGCCTAGTTGTAATGCTAATTATTTATATCTAGGCTGTGTTTCCTTCGTAATCATTTTATATCGAGTTGGTTTTTAGAATAAAATTGTCTATAACAATGTGTAAATTCTATTCGATATGGTAATCGATTTAAATTATATATTGGATTTAGTTTTGTATACCTTTTTATTATTTTGTCTGTGCTTCGGTTCTGGCCGCTCTGGCCGCGCATTTTAAACCTGCAATTTCTCTTAAGATATGACGTCGAGTTGAAGTCCCGGACACTACAAAATTTTATAGGATTTTCCTGATAGGAAAATAGCTTAAATTACTCCTTAAATGAAAAAAAAAAATTAAAATTGATTAAATTCTGGCAGTTTCACCGACATTTTTTCAGTTTCCATGGGAATATCCGCATAAAATATAGTCTAAGTTATACCTTATGTAGACAGCTACTTGATAGTATAATAATATCAAAATCGGTCCAGCCGTTGGAATACCTGGAACAAACAGATAGATAGACAAACATATATTAAACTGGTCCACGGATTGGATTATTGGACCACGAAAAAACGCTACTACTTTGACAATACAGACACTTTAATTTTATTTATTTGCATAGATTTCATGAATTAGACATTGCTTATTAATTGTAGCTATTATGTCAGTCGAACCAATGGTGATGGGGACGGAGCACGGCGTGTTATAGGGCTACACGTTACCCTTTTTCCACTCCGGCCGAAATGGACGGGTTATACCCAGGCCTGCATAAAAAAGAAAAAAAAAACAAAGTTTCAAAATAGGATCAAGGTGAAATAGTATATATGGAAACTTCTAAATCCTATGTGATGAGCAACCTCCAGACCTTCAACTTGGAATCTGTGCCGCAGAACTTGGAATATTTATTTTGCTTCTGATCGGGGCTTTCTTATTATCCTATTCTCAATCGTTTTATTTGCCAAGTGTCATATGTGACTTCTTTTAAAAAACTATTTCTATCATCATCATCTCATCTTGTAAGCGTCCCACTACTGGGCTCAAGCCTCCCATACGATAGGGAGGAATTTGACATTTTCTTTCGAGTTTTCCTTCTCCTACATAAGTATTTTAAGACATCCATGGGTAAGAAAGGGAATGTTGAATTGTATTATACTCCATTACTATACGGACAACAAATTGCGGCAAATAAATAATCACTACATATTATAAGACAAAGTCGGTTCCCGCTGTTTGTCTGTGTAATGTATGCTTAGATCTTTAAAACTACGCAACAGATTTTGATGAGATTTATTTTAATAGATAGAGTGATTCAAGAGGAAGGTTTATATGTATAATACACGTATAATATGTCGCACTTTCAAGAGTAACTTCTAAACATTTTTGTATTGTCTAATGACAAAAAATCTGTGAACGTTGTATATAAAAACACTCAATAGTATGTTTGGTATCAGCATTGGACCCGTGCAAAGTTGGGACGGGTCACTAGTTTTAATATAAAGTGCAATTTCCTTACAATATGCATTGATTTTACCGTACTTATATTGCATCAAATAGACAGTAATAAAATTCTTACATTGTATTTTCAAAGAGGTACCGCTTGTGACTTACAATTAAACGCGATGACTCTCAATAATAATGTTTCCTCTGAAGTCGTTGATGCTAAATATGTCTAAGATTTAAAAGGATAATTTGTATAGAAAATATTTAAAATGTTCTGTGTGGTGACGGAGTAAGAATACAATTCATCACCTCTTGCCCGTGGGTGTCGTAAGGTTCAAAAAAAAATGATTGTATGGTTTTATGAAACCACGGTAAAAGTGATTATTTTTTTTTGCATTGTAGATATTTAACTAAAAACAAACAAATAGCGTGGAACACTGGCATAAATGAGTAATATTCTATTCACTACACGGTCAGCTGATGCGAACCATAGACGCCACCATATTGGCCTTGGCTGCTCTGTCGAGCGCCTTTTACTTTAACCCCACTCCGCGGCTAACCGTCACGCGACATGCAATAGATGGCCGAAAATGTTTGAGGCGATTTAATAAAAGTTTCACTTTAATAAAGAATGTAAGTAATGTAAATACAGATACCATCTATGCCCAGAAGAAAATCTCGAAATAAAGCACTATCCAAACCCGTCTAATCAGCGTGATATAGTAGGTCAATTGCCCTTCTATTGTGGAGGAGGCACGAGCCCAGCAGTGAAACGTATATGAGCTGTGATAATTATGATGAAGAATAGTGAAATTTGACTTTTGTTTTTTGATAGCATTTATATTCAAAGCAGAACCAAGATACATTTATAATTTGCTTGTTGTTTGCCATGCAGTGATGGAGTAAGAATACAATTGACCGATCTCTATCTTGATTGTAGGTTTTGCTAAGACATCTTACAAGCAGATAATATCCATGCAAGAGAAAAAATTCAAAAACATGTATGGTCTGAAAAGCGTGTATAGTCGTCAATTTCCTTACTATTTTGGAGAAGGCTCGAGCCTAGCAGTGGGACGTATATGAGTTATGATAATGATGATGATATTTTATTTCGTATATTAATTTCATCTATCAATACATAAACTTCTAATGGTCTAGAGTTCCCCACAAATGAGGAATAATGTTCTAATTGCCACGCTTAGCAGGTGGCGATCGCAGTTGGTCTTTTTAGTTTTCCTGGAGTGTTGCTGCTCACTTCCCAAGTACATGACCACATCTGCTGATTCTTACACACGAGAATTTATCTGATTCCAGTTAGTTAGTTTTTGTTTTATGAAGCTTCCAGGAGTGCGTTATATTTTATTTTTCTGCTGCTGCCTATGTATGTTTTCCAACTTCCTCGAAAGAGAAAGGGGTGATGACATTTTGCAGCCTTCACTTATTAATTACACGAAAATTTATCTAATACTGCCATAAATTAAAATCTTCGTGCAAAGTCTATATCATCATCATTCATCATCAGCCTATCACCGCCCACTGCTGGACGTAGGCCTCCCTCGTGGTAAGCCACAAAGTGCGGTCTTGTGCCGCCTGTATCCAACGACGCCCTGCAACTTTCACCAGGTCGTCGGTTCACCTAATATTCATCCAACACTGCGTTGTCCGATACATGGTCGCCCCTCGATAATCTTTCTTCCCCAGCGGTTGTCGGTTCATCGAGCGATGTGGCGTGCCCATTGCCACTTCAGTGTGTTAATTCTTCGAGATATGTTGGTTACACCCGTTCTTCTGCGGCTTTCCGTATTTCAAATTCTATCTGGCAGAGAAATCCCGAGCATAGCCGCTCCATAGCATGCTAAGCAACTTTAAGCGTGATTATGAAGCCTATATTTAGGGACCGCGTTTCCGTGCCGTGAGTCATCACTAGCAATATACAAACATGAAAAGTCGAAACTAATATTAATTTGTTTGTTATGCTTAAACGTTCACGCCTAAACTACGAAACTAATTTAATTAAAAAAATCATCAACGGAAAGCTACATTATCAGCGAGTAACATGGGTTTTTATTCCTGTATTCTCACGGCAATTTGCTAATATTTCATAAATTTAACCTAAGTACCGTAACGTGTTTAATATAATGCAAAGTTTTTTTAATATAACATTAAATAGATCTCATTACTAATAGATAGGCTGCCAATAATTACCCAATCGTTTCTCTATATTGACAAAATTAACTTTGCAGTTCATAAAATCTTTTATATGGTTTTCTCCTTAGATTAATGTGTTACAACAGTGCGTTGAACGGCAAATATATGTTGGTTTTCATTTAATGAGGAGCCGTCTTCTCATCCATCAGTAAGGCCAATTACTGGCGATCACGCGTGGTGTTCAACCCTATTTCACGTTAGTTTTTTGTCGCGAAGTTATTATCTGGAATTCGTGAGTTGAAATATAGATAATTAAGTGTTTAGCACGATGTTTAGTTGAATGTTTTAGTTGGGATTGTAGGGTTGGTTCAAATATCATTAATACAAACTAATAAACAAAAAGCGTCTTCAAATAATATAGCCAATATGTAAGACGCACATATAATATGCATGGATGTAGCTTGCGTCCGATATTTATATTTGTAAAGTCCCCCGCAATACAAGGATTATTTATTAGGATAGGGTTTGCCTTTAAAAATAATATCATGATAACTCAAAAACAAGTGTTCATATCTTGATGATTATTTTTATAGAATCTGCTCTTTTTTTTTAGGGGTGAGTCATGTTTAGCGTTCCCCATGACCCACCCGCGGCACCTCGTCTGCGTGGTTACGCCAACCACATAGAATCACCTCTGAAGTATGATCTAGCAAACAAACAAAAAGTATCAAATTCGATTCATGATTGGCGGAATGATTACGTAACATACATACATAAAAAATATATAGTCGAATTGAAATCCTCCATTTTCCAAGTCGGTTAATTTAATGTTTTCAAAATGCATTAATTAAGTAATCGTTATATTACGTAGCATATTACAAACACAATTAACGGACAAATTACTCACATTCTGATCAAGACTGTGGAGATCGCACAAGGAATTGTCCCGCATGGGAATCGAATTTGTGACACTTGGTAATCATTGTTATCTTTTTTTTTTTTTTATTGCCAACGGTGGCAAACGAGCAAGCAGCACACCTGATGGTAAGTGATCCTGCCGCACATGGACCTTTGCAATACCAGGGGCACAGCCAGGCCGTTGCCTACCGTGAAGGAAATACTCTTCTTAAACCTCATTTAAAGAAGGATAATTAATTAAGATCTTAATCACTAAGTGATCTAAACAGTGAAATTTTAATGGGTATAATTGACGTGAAACGTTTTTCTGTTGCGGGAAGTATACTTGTCATTGTTAAAACAATATGTATCATCAATATCACGGATAATGATGATTAGAGGAGGACAGATCAAGGATTAATCTGCCACCCTTGGTAAGATTGATTACGTAAGAACGATACCCCCAGCACTTTGTCCGAGGTGTCGATAGGGGATTGTAGGTACCCGAAAGGTTATTGGTACCGTGGTCAGCAAAAATCTTATTGTTTCTCCAAACAATGGTATTGTGGAATTGTAGGAATTCTTGTTCTGTATGCTCTGCCCTTGCCTTTTGAGCGAATTACTGGTATTCGTTATCGCTATCTGACCGAGTAAAAATACAATTCACCACCCCCACTCCTTATAGTAAAAGACGACTAAGGGAAATAATACGCAAATAACTTCTATGCAAAAGAAAGAAAGCTCGAAACGTCTGACCAGTTTGGTATAGTTGGTCAATACCCCTCCTATACTGGAGGAGGTCTGAGCCCTACATTGGGACGTATATAGGCTGAGAGGATGATTTTTGGCTTTATAAATAATATAGTTTGTTTTTATTGAGCTGACTAGTGTATTTTTAGGGACCGTCTCGATGTCGCTTAAAAGTCCTCATTTTTATTTTAAATGAGATTCCAATAACCTTAAAAGAAGTTTTTCTAAGTATCTTCAAACATTGCGTGACTTTATTCTCGATAAAAGTAGTAAATTATAGTTAATGCATTAAAATTGATTTAAATAGTCAATATATTCGTTGAGACATTAAAACTGCCTCTAAATACGATAAGTTGTTGTGATAAAATAGGAGTTCTGATCAACAACTCTCAAGTTTTGATTAGGTCGAGACTTTATTCATACGCTGAGCGAGTAGCGATATTGAATAATGTTAAAAAAAATCTCTTTGATCCCTGTACATATATATATATTTCACTATTGAACATGCTCTACGACATTTACTATGAAAAATCACATCATGCAATATCATGGTGACTGATTTAAATGTGTAAACCAGTGCTATCTTAAGACTAGAGTATTAGGATAGTATTATTTAAAATGTTTATTTTAAAATGGAAGGGTGAAGGGAGAGCCACCAGTTTCCCACGGTAATCAATATACCGCACACCACATCTATTGTGGTGTGCGGTACATTGATTGCCGTGGGAAAGTGATGGGGTCTCCCTTCCTTCCTTCCATTTTAAAATAAAAATGGATTTCCGCTATATATCGCCTAATTCAATCAATTATCTAAAGTATGTTTGTGAACTATTTTATATGGTTAATGTTCCCTTTATTATTTGTATGTTGGTGGCATTGGAAGAGAAACAATTCTTACGATAGCTATCTTAAAAATCGTCTGAAAGATCACTAGGAGAATGAACAGCACTACTCATTAAATTTATATCACCAATTGCTATCACACATTATTTTTTAAATATATCTGCTCTTAAAATTTTCTTTTATATATTGATAGCATTAAATATTTTTATTCCTGTTGATGTTATGACGTTGAATAGTACAGCAAATGATTGAAATGATTTTGTTTAGTGATAAAACAGCATTTATAATAATCATCAATTTAAATTACTATACCACACTGGTCAAACGTGTTGCTAAAGGATAGGGCTTTATTTTACTTCTCTTGCATAGATGTTATCTCTATATTATATCCCCTAAGTCGTTTTTACGGCACCCACGAGCAAAAATGGGGTTTTTTTATTTTTGTGGATGGGCTGCGGTCGGCGCGCCTCCGCGCCACTCCGTCCGGGGCGACAGAGGGGCTTAAGCACGCAACTCCCGCAACCCACCCGAAAACCACGTCGCCTTCGTCGTTGGGCCGACCACCGGAGCAGGGTTAACATGGGGTGGTGATAGTAAATAGGCAAAGTCAAAACACCAAATTTTTAATAATAATTAATAATAATTGATATGATTGACATGATTCCTTCCATGTGGTGACGGATTAAGAATACAATTCACCACTCCCTATCTTGCCCGTGGATGTCGTAAGAGACGACTAGGGGATATAATATGCATGTAACATCTATGCAAGAAAAGGAAAACTTGAGACAAAAGCCTGGTATAGTAAGGTCAATTTCTCTCCTATTGTGAAGGAGGCTCGAGGCCAGCAGTGGGACCTATATGAGTCGAAATGATGAAAAATTAACTCATCACTCTTCGCCTTGATTTATCGCGCAGATTGAATGAGTCACGTGAAAATGAAATCGCTAACTGTTAACTAATATGTGTTTAACCTAATGTAATTTTTAAAACATATATGATACTGGGGACAGAGGTCGATGTGTGAACTACACAAGTAATATATGGCGCTTCTGATTTCATTATCGGTATAAGAATATTAATTCTATACATAACTTATATATAATTTAGACTAAAATATTATACATTTTTCAATAAGTAATAATTTTAATCTTATTTATCCAATTATAGTTTATATCATGCTACTAGAAATCATTATTGACTTGTCTATAAAACCTGATTCAATTGGGCAAAGATTGGAATTTATAATTCAAGATAATTTTTATCAAAAGTTATAAATTATGAACATCGTTTTATATTTAACTATATTATAGTAAATAAATAATATTCGTTATTATTGAAATTTTAATGACTGAACGTTCCAAATAACGGACTATTTCCGTACAGTTTGGATTTTTTTTTATTTATCATAGAGGTGGAAATTTTGTACGTTTGTTTGGATATGATTAACTCGGGAATCGTCCAGTCCGATTCGAAATTCTCTTTATGAAGAAGGTAATTTGTCTGACCAGCTTGAATTAGTAGGTCAATTTCTCTTCCATTATGGAGGAGGCCTGGGCCCAACAGTATAATTAATATCTAGACCAATATGATGATGAAGATGAATGTTTTCAAGATTTTATTCGATAGATAAATAGGTGACAGTCGATAGAGAGGCAGATGTTCTACTGGCATCGGTAGCCTGAATAGTGATGAAGATGACAATCACATCTAAATAACATCTAAATACAATCTTACGTACAATACGCTATATTCTTTTATATAATTTAACTAATATATTTAAAGCTGGTAAGAGTTTTGAGTGGTAAGAGATACAAATCTTTCGGAGTCTTGTCCTCCCCATAACAGGCAGACCATGTTTCAGTGCCGTATGTAATCGCTGGTAACAAACATTGGTTATAAATCCTTAATATCTGGTTGACCGAGCTTCGCTCGAATATTTTTGTTGTATTTTTGTCGAATTTATTTAGATATATATTAATAAAAAATAAAAATTAAATAATGAAAAATATAAAAAAAAAATTACAAATAGAGAATAGCACCGAGATTCGATCCGACGTTGTTTGAATGTCAAAACAAAACGAAAACAGAACTGGACCACTTCCCAACTGAGCTACCGTAACTCATGACGGTGACAACGAAATTTGAATTCATATTCTTTTAAAATTTAATGTCATTGTATTGTTTTGCTAAAAACACTGACAAAACAACATTTTCTATAAATAAAACCTAGATAGATCGATTTTTTGGCCCCGAAACCTCTAGTATGCCAAGTTTCATCAAAATCGTTGTAGCCGTTTCCGAGATCATGAATCCTTACTAATATTATAAAGGCGAAAGTAACTCTGTCTGTCTGTCTGTCTGTTACGCTTTCACGTCTAAACCACTGAACAGATTTTGATGAAATTTGGTACAGAGATGGACTAAAGCATGAGAAAGGACATAGGCTACTTTTTATCGCGAAAAAATGGGCATAAAGGGTTGAAATAGGGGATGACATTTTGTATGGAAATTCGTCATTTTCGATGATGAAAAGACGACTAAGAGCCCTAGATTGACCCGGACCAACTCCATCTGGTACCATTTGGGTCAACGATTACATTCCCAAGGAGGGTTGACGTCAGGCAGGCGGCCGGTCATAAAAGTCATTGCCGAAACTTTTTGCAATATGTCAAAACAGATAACATATTGCGTCGACCCCAAGTAATTGGGATAAGAGCAAGATGATGATGATGATATAAATATTTGTTCTGGCGTTTTGGAAATTTCCTTTATAAGGGGATGAAATTCAACCCCTAAAAGACAAAAAAGCATAAAGCCGAAACCACTGGGCGTAGAAACGTAATTTTTTTTACACCGTAGTATTTCTTAGGGTTCACGAGTTCTAGCAAAGAAATCGCGAAAAAATGGGTATCATCATCATCATCTTGCTCTTATCCCAATTACTTGGGGTCGACGCAATATGTCATCTGTTTTGACATATTGCAAAAAGTTTCGACAATGACTTTTATGACCGGCCGCCTGCCTGACGTCAATCCTCCTTGGGAATGTAATCATTGACCCAAATGGTACCAGATGGAGTTGGTCCGGGTCAATCTAGAGCTCTTAGTCGTCTTTTACGACACCCACGAGCAAAGCAAGGGTTGGTAGTATTCGAAGCCGCTACCACACAGCACTAGCCTAGAAACGTAATTTTTTTTACACCGTTTTATTTCTTGGGGTATATGAGCAAAGGATTTTTGGAAAATCACCCCCTCAAGGGGGTGAAAAGCGTATAACCTTTGACGCCTAAACCACTGAACCGATTTTAATGAAATCGGGTACAGAGATGGACTAAAGCTTGAGAAAGTACATAAGCTATTTTTTATCGCGAAAAAATGGATTGTATTAAGGCATTTGATAATAAATAAATAAATATTTGTTCTAGCATTTTGAAAATTTTACTTATATGGGGATGAAATTCAACCCATAAAAGACCAAAAAGCAAACAGCGGAAACTACTTGGCCTAGAAACGTAATTTTTTTTTACTCCGTCGTATTTTTTTTGGGGTACACGAGCACTAGCAAAGGATTTTTGGAAAATCACTGCCTTGAGGGGGTGAAAAGCGTATAGCCGAAACTATTGGGGCTAGGAACGTGAAACTTTAGTTTTTGAAATTCAATCTCTAAGCGGGTGAAAAATGTATATCCGAAATCATTAGGCCTAGAAACTAGGGATGTGAAAAAATTATCGATTATTAATCGATTTTTTTTTTGTAATAATTGATTTTTACAATCGTTTTTCAAAATAATAGAATATCGATTATTTTTATAATAAAATTAATCGATTATTTCACAGCCAGATTTCCTAAAAAAAAAGAAGGGCATTACAATACTGCGTGCAGTATTTCATACTATATTAGAAGATAAAGCTCACATTTCCTAAAAAAAAAGTATTTTATAATCGATTTGTTTTGAAGAACTAAAAATCGATTATTTAAAAAAATCTATTATTTTCTCTCCAAGTCACATCCCTGCTAGAAATGTGAAATTTTGTACAAAGTTGTGTTTCTTGGGGAAAGTGCTCACTAAAAAAGACTTTTTGTAATTTTACCCCTAAGGAGGTGAAAAGCATATAACCGATATCACTGAGCCTAGGAACGATCATTTTAGTACACGGTCAGCTTTCTTGGATTACCCCATTATTTTTTCTTAATGCTCGCTTATCAGGATTACTTTGGATCGACGCAATATGTAGGCGGTCCTCTGCCATCGTAAATAAATTGCAAAGGTTCTTCTAGCAACATTTCATGACCAGGTGCCTGCCAGACGACATTGCTGGCTAGATGGCATTACCAATTGGTCCAGTTCAATGTAAATCTTTGTCTTAGTAGTATTTTGCAACACTCACAAACAATGAAAGTATTATTATATTCCTAGCCGCTACCAGACAGTAGGTAAGTTAAAATCAAGATATTAATCCAATTTTCTATCTCTAGAAATAAACAAATTTGAGGCGTCTATTTGTTGTCAAAATAATAGGTTTTATTTATGCTCACACAATTATTTGCACGATACCTATGTATGTCTAAAAAACCGGCCAAGTGCGAGTCGGGGTTGCGCATGAAGGGTTCCGTACCATTATCTATAAAAAGGGGGAAATATTGCGTTTGTTATATAGGAGCCCCCTTAAATATATATATATTTTTTTTTAATATTTATTGTTATAGCGACAACAAAAATGCATAATTTGTAAAAAATTCAACTGTCTAGCTATCGCGGTCCTTGAGATACAGCTTGGTGACAGACAGACGGATGGACAGATAGCGAAGTTTTAGTAATACGGTCCCGTTTTTACCCTTTGGGTACGAAACCCTAAAAACGGCTCAATTTTTTTTGTCTGTCTATTCGTTACGGGTAATCTTCAAAACGGCTGGACCGATACTGATAATACTTTACTACCAGGTCTACCTTACATAAGGAATGACTTAGATATTTGGACGTTTGTTACTCAATCACGCGTAAACTGTTGACCAGATTAAAATTGACACATAGATTATTTCATAAATTAAGAAATATTATCATTATCATCATCGCAGCTCACATACTTACCACTCTTGGGCTCGGGCCTCCTCCATAATGAGAGGGAATTTGACCTACTATACCATGCTGGTCAGATATGTTGGTATAAGGTTTCATTTTTCGAGTTTTCCTTCTCTTGCATTGATGTTATGTGCATATATCCCATAGTCGTCTTATACGACATCCACGGACAAGATAGGCAGTGGTGAATTGTATTCTTACTCCGTCACCACAATAACACAATAAAAAGTAATATACAAGCCAACTTTTACGCGGGCGAAGCCGCGGGCAAAAGCTAGTATATATATACAAGAACTGCTCGTTTAAAGACATAAGATTTTCAGATAAAGGCTTTCGTTCCGACCATTTTCATTCCTAAGCCCACTAGTTGAGATACCCAGCTAAGATTATTGTGCATGGTGCTAAGATCCTCTATAGATTCTTACATAACGAAGAAATTGTCTGCAAATCGAAGGTGAGTGATGTACCGTTGATGCTGATACCGATTCCGGTCCGAACCATACATCGTCGTCATCGTCTCAGCCTACAAATTTCCCACTATTGGGCTCGCTACTCCTCCACACAGGGAAGGGAATTGACCTAATATTCCACGCTGGTCAGACAGTGTTGGACTAAGGTTTTGTTTCGAGTTTTCCTTCTCTTGCACAGATGTTAGATGCTTATTATATCGCATAGTCGTCTTTTACGACATCCACGGGCAAGATAAGGAGTGGTGAATGGTATTCTTACTCCGTCCAAAAACATACAAATAATTATAAAATAAACGGGTAAACCGCAAGATCAGCTAGTATTTAAAATTCAAAACTTTCAACGTATGTTATCTCCTAAACATATCTCAATACAATTTAACGTCTATTAAGATGCACAATTTCTCCCGTAATTTATCAAAGATAATAGAAATACTTGTCTTATAGTCACTGATTAAAAACGCAATATGTTAATCTGCTACTCCTCCTTAAGTTTAGTTTAAGGAAAGATTACTACAAGACTAGGTATCAGCCGTCTCCTGGAGAACACCAACAAGTTTAAAATGCGTGTGGATTATGGGTCACTTAATCTTTGTATCATCATCATCATCTCAACCTATATACATCCCACTATCGGGCTCGGGCTTCCTCCACAATATGAGGGAAATAGACCTACTATTCCATGCTGGTCAAACGTGTTGGCATAGGGTTTTTATTTTGAGTTTCCTTCTCTTACATCAATGTTATCCCTTAGTCGTCTTTTAAGACACCCATGAGCAAGATTTGTGTTGAATTTTATTCTTACTCCGTCACCACATGGATTTGTATAGAGACGCTTATATCCAACTGGATCCAACTGGACATCAGTAGCTTGAATGACGATGAAGATGAATACCATTCGAATATAATCTTATGTACAATAAGCTATATTTTTTATATAAATTATCAAATCTATTTAAAGCTGGTAAGAGTTTTTACTTTTAAATCGCTAACAAAAATCTTTTGGAGTTTTGTTCAAAGAATTTTTTTATAAGCATATAGTTTGGAACTGTTTCAATTTGTGCCATTATGTTTGAGACGACAATATAAATTGCAATAATTCTGAAAAAAAAACCCGACGTCAACTGTTTTCTCATGGATGGCTTTATCAGAACTGGACCATATTGAAATGGGACACACGGAAAACACTAGCTTTCAAATAAAAGTAAATCTTCAAAATCGCTTCACCAAGTTGAAAGTTCTGAGGTAACATAAAAAATAGTCGGATTGAGACTCTCCTCCTTTTTTGAAGTCGGTTTTAAATATGTGTAACACTTCTGGTTACCTTTAGAGGATGAAGATAAGGCCTCGTAAAGGTTTCTTTTAAGACAACATCATGCTTTAAGAAATAAATCCTTGAGAATTGAATAACACTCAGACTCAGTACAATTCATCCCAGCACATACACGTCCCACCGTTGGGCTCGGGCCTATTCCACTATGGGAGCAAAATTGAGCTAAGCTGGTCAGACATGTTGGTATAGAGTTTTCCTTCTCTTGCACAGCTATTATATGCATATGTGATCCTTTATTCGTCTTTTACGACACCCACAGCCAAGAATGAGTGGTGAATGGTATTCCTACTCCGTCAAAACACGGACCAACGTATAATTCACCGTTTTACCAATGTACCACTCGACACCGCAGCAGGGTGCATCCATTTCACCTGGAAACGTTATGGACTTTAACTGTACGTTTCCAGCCATCATTTCTTCCAAGTATGTGCAGCCTCTAGGATGGACAACTTGTTGCTGTATTTCCCGATCGCTATGACATATTCTTTAAACGAGGTTTAACAAGAGCATTTTTTTCACGGTAGTTTTATCTCGTTTGACGCTATATCCATATCTTAAAGTTAACGTCACTGGCTCAACTTTCAACCGTTCCCGTATATTTTCATTCTTTATTTTATTCGTTAAATTTTTTTCATCCGTCGCTTTTATTGACCAACATAATTACCTATGCAATAATGCAGGCCTTATTATTCTTTTATAGATTTTGTGCTTAAATTTAAGGGTACGTGAGTGTCGCGTATTGTAGCTATGTTCTGCCATGAATTTATCCATCCAGCATCTATTTTGTACTTCAGAATAAAAGTATCTGGGTTAAATTCCACCTATTACCAACAAAAACACACTAAATGCTCTTCTAAGCATCGTTCCATTGTATCATAAATGTCTCCCCCTCGACCGCTAACAATTCAAGGGCATTATTCACTACAGGCAATCTGTCAACGGCTTAATGGCATCGAAACAATTTCCCAACAAAAAAAAAACGGAAGCACACGTCCCTACACGCCACTTCCGTTTGCTTTCGACAACAAAAAAAAAGTAACAAAACCCTGCTCGGAAAAGAAAATCTTAAGACAACTTTTAGCACTTTTACCCCAAATACTTTATATACAATTAGGGATTTTATACAGACGATTATAGAGTTCATTTTCGTATTTTTAGTATCTGGTGGTTAGTGTAACTACCCTCATAAAGGAAACCATTATTTTCGAGGGGTTATCGAAGGCATTTGTATCGCGAATTTGAAGAAGTTCGACAGTTTGTTTTCGAGTGCATTTCGTCATTAATCATTGTTTTGTTCCCAATTCCGTGGGCGTTTGATATTTTTATGTTACTGTTTTACCTGTTTCCCTATCGTACCGTTTGACAGTCGCCTTTGTAATTGATTGTTTTGCTTTTATTATTTTTATGTGTTTGTTTTTGTTTATGAAAGGATTTATTCGTGTTTTTTTTTTTAATATAAGAATGATGGATTTATGAATTTATGCCTTTTTTTCCTTGTTCAAGAGTATCGTATTAGAGGATTGAGGGATACGAGTAAATAATAAAATAACATTTTCAATAATGTCTTAGTGTAACTTACGTAGGCTAACTAGAATTTATAATGTTTTTTTTTTGAGGGTGAGTTGCGGTCGGCACGCTCCTCGCATCACTCCGTCCGGGGCGACAGAGGGGCGTAAGCACGCACACCGACAAGCCCTCCACGATGCACGTCGCCTTCGTCGTTGGGCCGACCACCGGATCAGGGTGTCTTGACGTTAGTGATTGGCCTGACGGAATACCCCCTATTTGGGGTACCCATCGACCGACGTCCCCCCTCTTCCTCTTTCCTTACGCGGCAGCCTTTCGGCGGATGACAGAATTTATAACGTGATCTCGGTAAAATATCTTATAGCGACCCATGCACGCAATCGGACACATGCGTTTATTTTTTTTTATTAACAATCTTGTATATCTAGCATCTTCATCATCATCTCAGTCCATATACGGCCCACTATAGGGCTCGGGATGCTGCCGCTGTAAATTGAACATCTATACCACGCTAGTTAGACGAATTGGTAAAGGGTTTCATTTAGAATTTGCCATTCTTTGCATAGATGTTGTATCATCATTTCATTCATCACATCATCAGATGTTGTATGCACGGCCATAATTTTAATAATAGATGCAAAAAAACATATTTAGAATTTTAATCCGTTTGTATCTTATTATATTTCTACAGTCATCATTTAAAAACTACTCCAAGGTATTGATTAGTTTTCATTGATGTATTGTCTCATGAAGTTTTATTTTTACCCGAAAGAGTATCTAGCCGGGTTGGCTAAGGGCGACAAGGAACTTGGTACCTGTGGTCCCCCCAATGTCAAAAGGCCGTTTGCTCCGCCCTTTCGTCACCCCGGACAAAGCGAACGGTGACTGCGCTGATCATAGCCCATCCAAAAAGAGGAGGTCTCTTTTTAGGTCTAATTTTAGCCAACGCTTAAATGATGGGATTGAGGATTAATAAGGGCGACGCCTCGGAATGCAGTTGTTTCCTGCCAGCGTGCCGATGGACGATGGTATCCGAAAGGGTAACCGGTCGCACCACCAGTCTCAAGGAATCCGTACCCAACGACTATAGGGTGGTGATAAAATAGCCACATAGTACCCTTTTGTCACCCCAGATAGATAAGATATACTGCCTAGTCAAAAAAAAACAACAAGAGTCTAGATGCAAAACATTTTCCGTCTGGCGAAGGAGTAAGAATACAATTTATCACCCTTTTTATTGCCCGTGGGTGTCGTAAGAAAAGACTAAGGGATATAATATACATACAAGATAAGTAAAAAATCGAAACAAATAGGGATTTGTTGCCAAACCATCTGACCAGCGTGGTACAGTAAGGTCAATTTCCCTCCCGTAGCGGAGGAGGTTCGAGCCCAATTGTGGTACGTTTTTGAGCCGAAATAGATTCAAAACATGGTATCATCTAGGATCATCATTCATCATTTCAGCCCACATTACATCCCATTGTTGGGCCCAAGCCCCCTCCACAAGAGGAGGGAAATCGACCTACTACACCACGCTGGTCAGACGGGTCGGTATAGGGTCTTTTTTCGACTTTTCCTTCTGTTATATGGATGTTATTTGTATTTAATCCCTTAGTCGTCTTTTACGACACCCACGTGTAAAATTGGGGTGGTAAATTGTATTCTTACTCCGTCATCACACGGAAAACTAGGATAAAAATCATCTAAAAAATCATCTAGGATAAAAAACAATAAATCTCAAAGTTATAAATAAGTAATCAACACAATATATACTAGTGATCCATAAACACTATTTCTGTTTTTAAACCAAGTTGTTAAGTCATTTCCATATTTACTAAAAACTTATGATATTAAAAGTAGCTGTGTGACAAGACAGCCATCCCTCTATCCGTAGTTATTGGAAGTAACGTGGACACGGTAGCTTTGAGCTCAAATCCAACCGTTGGTATTGAGAGATTTTCTATATCCGACCGTTTTCCTTTATGCTACGTGCAATTTTATCCGACGGTGCCGTTATGAACTTTTCACGATGATCTTAATGTGGATATGATCTTAAAGAGATTTTTTGATTTCGGTCAACCTATATTTCGAAGAGGTTGACGGGAGTAGATACTGGGAAGGAGAGACTGCCAGGCGGATAACCGAAATCAAAGAATTGTTTAAAGTACAATAAAAGGGTAAATAAAGTTCCTCTGTTATGGCACCCTAAATAGCGCAACATTGATACTAAATCGCAAAAAGCAGATGGATTGGATGTGACCTGTCACATCCAATCCATCCAAGTTTTTCCTTTTTTGTCAGCTAAGAAGGGAGTGTGAATATGTGTAATGAGGTTCGGTGATTGTAAAGGCACATGTACTAAAATTGTAAAAGCAACACCCTCAGAAAATTGAGCTTCCCGATCTCTCGCTCATCGAATGAAGTTCAGTAACAAATTGCTAATACTACGTCAATTTTCTACCAGCGACGGATCGGCCTACCACATACGACTGTCGAAAGTATAGTCTTATCACATTTGTTAAGCTCTTTGGTGATTGCAGTGATTGTTATACGTTTCCTAAGAGAGCTGTGCTGCCCTTTCTTTTGATTCGCTCAGGCAGCTTTTATGCCTCCCACAGGAAAGGATAGGGAATATTAAATTTTAAACCGACTTAGTGAATAAAAAAGGTATGTCCACATTAATATAACATATGATCGGACATCATTTTCTTCGCTCCTTTAAGAAAATGCAGCTGAGTTGGAGTCTCTATAACTTCTATTAATATACTCTTATTTTTATTAATATTGGAAGCAGGTAGCCTATTTTGACTCTTTGAAGTCAAAACAGCTCGTGAAGGCAATCGCTAAGAGAAGTTCACTATATATTAATCAGCTGATTTGCAAACAGAGATGCTTGTATAAAATTATTGAATGTTTTAAAGTAATTTTAAATGGTTATATTATTGGTCTAAGATCCCGCTATACAACGACCTTCACCGAGGTGTTTATTTGATGAAACTTATTTTTTATTTAATTTAATTGTCAACAAAATTTATTGCATATGGGTTGCCTAACAAATTTTAGTCCAGAGTATGATTAATTAATATATTTTTTTTTTATACATTGCACTGCTTTGATTATTAAACAAATTCTATACCAATCGAAAGTATGAAGCCCATTGAATATGCAAACGTCGATCAGACCGGTGCAAAATGCTAGTATCGATTATCTGTTTATACCTGGCTACCCGAGAGTTGTGACCGGAAAAGAATAGGCAATCTAACGTTTGCATATTCTATGGGCTTCATACTTTCGATTGGTATAGAATTTGTCTAATAATCAAACCGCTGTAATATTAATATTTTTTTTTAATTTATTAATTAATCATACTCTGGACTAAAATTTGTTATTCAACCCATATGAAATATATTTATTGACATATTAATAAAAAATTAAATAAAAAATAAGTTTCATCAAATAAACATCTCGGTGAAGGTCGTTGTATAGCGGGATCCTATACTATATTTTTTTGAAATAAAATGTTCTGCGCTAAGGAAATAATCCCTGTGTTGTGGAGGACAGGAGGAGGACTTTACAAACATATAATTAACGGATACAAATTACATCTAGACTCAGAGCAACAATTTATGGATCGCACAAAGTGAGGTCCTACGTCGGATTCAAACCTACGACATTGGCAGGCTAGGTCGGCATTTTAACTACTACGTTTTTTGTGCAGTTGTATAACCATGACGTAAAATCATGTTACGAGTTTATCTATGGGGTGATGGATTAAGAATATAACACCATTCCCTTTCTTAATCGTGAATGTAGTCCAAGACAGGTGAGGGATATAATATTCAGATAAGATCTATGCAAGAGAGTGACTACGGAGGACAAGAAACTTCATACCAGTCGTCAGCTTAATGGAGAAAGGGGTGAATGCGGTGATTTTTGGGGCTGCACACCGCCCGTCACGCTGGATGGAGTGCTGTTCTTAGCCTTCCTTAAAAACAATATGAACGTCTGATTAGCGTGGTAAGGTTGGCCATTTTTTTTTTTTTTTACTCCTATTACGGAGAAGTTTCGAGCCCATCAATAGGACGTGTATGAGCAGAGATGATGAAGATGATATGGCATTATTAGGCATTCGCATTATCGATTAGGTAAAGTGATGATGGTTCCGTGTGTGACGGAGTAAGAATACAATTCACCACTCTCTATCTTGCCCGTGGATATCATACAAGACGACTAAGGGATACAATATGCACATAAGATCTGTGCATGAGAAGGAAAACTCGAAATGAATTCCTAAACCAACATGTCTGACCAACATGGTAGAGTAGGTCAAATTCCGTCCTATTGTGGAGGAGGCCCGAGCCCAACAGTGGGAAGTATGTGGACTGCGACGAGTATGAGTATGAGTATGATGATGATGAAATATTTTAATATTTATCTCTTAGTCATCTTTTACAACACCCACCTTTCATTCACCACCCCCTCCCTTGCCCGTGTGTCATAGAAGATAACTAAGGGATTTAATTTGCATATAACATTTATGTAAAATAAGGAAAACTCGAAATAAAACTTTATACCAACACGTCTTACCAGCATGTAGACCAATTTTCCTTTATGGTTGAGGCTCGGGCCAAGCAGTGGGACATTTATGAGCTGCGATCAATGTATACGGGCATTATTCGATGAATAAATACATAATTTAAGACGTACCTTAAAACACATCTGCTCACCCTTTCAAAGTTAAGAGCATAAAACTATACAAATATTACACGCCATTAAAACGTGATACAGCTCTTTAATACTTATAAACAAAAAAGTAAAAATATAATAATATAAATAAAAAAAAATTTACTTACTTACATTTCATTGATATCTAAATAAAAATCTAACAAGCTCTCACATTGAATACCTAGAGACCGATAAATAAGAAAGCTACACCAAATGCGTGGGACGTCCAATTTAACTTGATACTTAATACCCTCCAAGCGAATATATTTTTCTTTATAAGAAGATTATTAGAGGAGTCTTTAATTAGAATATCATTTTTTATTTTATTTTTGCAAGTATGGCCTAGTGATTTTAAGTAAACAACGTATTGATAGAACTATTTTTAAAGATTTTAGCCCATTTATATTTGATTTGTGATTTCCGCCCATGGCCATGACGGCTGAAAAGTGTTAGAAACTTCGGGAAATCAAATACAAAAACGGGATAAAAACCGTAAGGAAGTTTTCTTTATTATATATAATACTCAATTTAATACTCGTGTAAACGTCTTGATAATAATAAGTAAAAACAATATTAATAAACATAAAATTAACAAGAGCGTGATTGTTGAATTGTATTCTTACTCCGTCACCACACGGAAAATAGCGACCTGTAATGCCAAATGCCGTGGATTCGACCCAAACTTTATTTAGATAGTTTGGAGTATTGTTTTCCAGAAAAAAAATCAGCTATAGTGAATGTTTTTTATTTTTTATTGGTATTGGTGGCAAAAGAGCAAACAGTACACCTGATGGTAAGTGATACTGCCGCTCATGAAACTTTGCTAGGCCATTGCCTACCGTGAATAAAATGAAGGGAATGTGAATGCGTGCAATAAGGTTTTTTGATTCGGCTTCACCAAAACTCATCACAGGCAATCACCCTCAGAAATTTGGGCTACCGGCTCTCTCGCTCATCAAACGAATTGCAATAACAAATTGCTACTACTCAGACGTGGAATTTCTGTGATTGCACCGGAGATTTAGTCTGTCACCCACCGAGAGGCGGACCGCGCGAGGGGGGACGTTGTGAGGGGAGGGTATCCCGCGACCGGGAACTCTGCACAAGTGGTCGCCCAACGACGAAGGAAACGTGCCACGGGTGGGTCATGGGGCCGCGCGGTACCCCTCTGTCACACCGGACGTAGCCGACGAGCGAGCTAACCATGGCCTAAAAAAAAAGGCGTAGAATTTCTGCGATCGATGCGTAGGTACTAAGATCTTGTAAGAGGTAAATTAACATTTTTAGAAATTGGACTTCAAAAACAATATCAATTATGGCTGTTATGCAATGAAGTGACATTGTCACTAAGTATCACTAAATATCACGTATACATGTCTCTACCACCGACTAAATGTATTTAGTTACTAACAAGAACTACCGCTCGATGGTAATCTGTTAAATCTATGGTGTTGTGCACGCTTGTATGGTTTGTGTGGATACAGCTGTAATGCGAGACGTTCTGTGCTTTATTATCGAAATATAGTGATGCAGATAGCTGCAAGCATGCTCGATCAGAATTTTTTAAAGGCCTTAAAGAGCTAATTAGTATATTGCGAGGGTTTTTTTTTTGTAACATACAAGTAACGAACAAAAATACACGTTTTTTTTTTTCTTTTTTTTTATGCGTGGGCTATGGTAAGCGCACGCGCGGTCCATTCCGTCCGGGGCGATGAAAGGACGGTGCGCGGGCCCATAACCCAACAAAAATACACCCTACCTTTTTTTATTACAAACGGTGGCAAACGAGCAAACACACCTGATGGTAAATATTGGTGAGGCTCATGGAACTTTGCAAGGCTGCTGCCTACTGCGAAGAAAGTTAAAGGAGTGAGAATGCATGCAATGAGGTTCGGTGATACTAAAGGCATCACTAAAACCCAACACACGCAAACACCCTTAGAAAATTTTGGGCTTCCAGTTCTCTCGCTTACCGAAAGAAGCGCAGTAACAGATTTCTACTACTCGTACATCGAATTTCTGATAGAGTGTGATACTGCCCCAAATGGATCGGCCCGCGGCTGTAGACAGACGATTGTCAACATGATCTACCGTCAAAAAAAACATGTTGTAGATTGCAAAGAGAATTATCGTATGCAGAAAATTAAACAATTACATCATCATCATCATTTTAGCCTATTGTCGTCCACTGCTGGACGTAGGTCTCCCTCATGTTGCGCCACAATGTGCAGTCCTGTACCGCCTGCATCCAACGACGTCCAGCAACATTCACTAGGTCGTCGGTCCACCTAGTTCGTCCTACACTGCGTCGTCCGATACGTGGTCGCCACTCGAGAACCTTTCTTCCCCAGCGGTTGACGGTTCGTCGAGCGATGTGGCCTGCCCATTGCCACTTCAGCGTGCTAATTCTTCGTGCTATGTCGGTTACACCCGTTCTTCTGCAGATTTCCGATCAATTACAATTACATCATTATTTAGTAATTATTTATTTAAAGCATACCTATTATCCTACTCTGGTGGTGATGAAGTAAATGTACAATTTACCACTCTCTTATCTTACCTTGGATATCATAAAAGATTACTAAGGTATATAATATGCAGATAACTTTATGTCAAATAAACTGAAAAAATCCTTTGTGAAATATCTGACCAGCACGGTATAGTAGGTCAATTTCAACTTGAATTGTGGAGGAGACTCAGACTGAGTAAACCCGTATAAGTTGTTACGATGATGATGATGATAATTCTCCAATAGGTTTACATTAATTACCGCCCGTATGTTTTTACGTAGAACAACACCTAACTCTCACTGTAACACCAATAAATCGACAGTTAGCCCATATTAATTTGTTCGCGTGATACCCTCGCTACTGTACGCCCGCTGAGATTTACACTACGCAGTTCACATTTAAATATATTTATGAAAAAATACATCCATTTACATTGTAAATGGGACTTGCGTGTACCATCGTTTTGTTTTCATATGCAATCGCTAAATTATTAATATACTTAGGTTAAAAAAAGGACAAAGCACTCATAAGGAGTCGCGACACAAGTTAAAAATTAAAGCTGTAAATAAGCAGTTGTTATTTTTGCGTTGCATTTGATTTCCGTATTAATTTATCTATCGATTTGTTGTGCGAAATTATACGGTCTATGTTGGATATAAGACCATTATTGAATGTGTGTTGGAAGGAGTATAATAATAATTCTTATTGTTGGCAATCGCTGTTGGCGTTATAAACTTTTCTAAGAAAATCTGTTGGTCAATTTAATGGTAATAGTAATACTCGAGCCATTTTTGATGAATTCCATTAAATAAATAACAAGATAAGTATTTCAGCGTGAAATTTAAAAGTATCCAAATAAATTTTACTCAAACTAAAACAGCTGTTATTTTAAAGACTCTGATCTCCCATTCATAAAGTCAAAACTCTTATTCTCTTCCTTACTTATCAGTGGGATTCGGAAAATCTAGGATAGTGCCTTATTTCCTTTGGGTAGACTTATATATAATAGTGGACTTCAAGAGGTTAATGGATAGATGGGAAAGTCATTTCGAGAGAAGAGAAACTCGAAATCAAACACATGCTGTTCCACTCAGTAGGTATTACTTTCTATTCTGGAGTAATCCTACGGGCAATAGTAGTACGTGTACGGGCTGGAGAGAAGTAGAAGTATTTTTCCATAATAACTTTTCATGTGTCTACGACATAAAAATGTATAATAATTGTTACTTTTTACTCAGTCGTAAATCAGCAGAAATTTAGTGGTAAATCTGCCATGTGATGGTGGAGTAAGAATACAACTCACCACCCTCACTCTTATCCGTGAGGATCGTAAAAGACTAGTAAGATACACGATATGCAGATAGCATCTATGTAAGAGAAGGATAACTCGATATAAGATACTATTTTTTTTTTCTTTTGGGATTGGCTTACGGTCGGTGCGCTCTTTGCACCAGTCCGGGGCGACAGAATGGTGTAAGCACTCACACCCGTAACCCACCCGTGACATGTCGCCTTCATCGTTGGACCGACCACCGGAGCAGGGTGACTTGAGATATAAGATCCTATGCCAACACGTCTGAAGAGCGCGGTATATTAGATTAATTTTCATCCTATTGTTGAAGAGGCCCGAGCCCAACAGTGGTTTTGAATTTTGGACTGTCACGATGATAATGAAATCGGCTGAGAAATCATCAGAAGAATGGGAAGCAGCGCTCTAATTGGAAAAGTATAACAACTTCACCACGATCCGCCAACCCATTTAACATGTACGGCGATTGTGACATTAACTCTACTAAAATTTTACAACGCGATATCACATTCTATGAAGGAACCCCATATCTCGTAGTAGACGATCACTGAATACTGATGATGATGAGTAATGGTAAATATTCTCTGCTTATTCGCTTGACGGTGGACGTTCTACATTCAAATCGCAGATGCTCTTAAGAATGGCCAGTTCAGAAGTACCATAAACCGAAGAACATTTACGAGGAGATTAATAAATAATGATTTCCGATGTTGACGTGAGTATTAAATATTATAAATAAAATTATTTTACCGATTTTATTGCCCGACGTTTCGAACACTTTACAGTGTTCATGGTCATGGGCAGACTGTCGGTACAAACGCGATAAAATCCGTAAAACTTTTATTTCCAAGATTAATTAATGTGAAGGAGGAGAAAGTGGTATGTCAGGATTGTAGCAAGTGGAGGGAATTGGTCTACGTCTAGACCTAGGGGAAAGATATGCGTGTGTATGTATTCGCTTGAGAAATAATCGTAAATGTATATTGTCAATAGTTTCAAGTATAAATAGCTTTGGAATTATGTTTATGTAAATTAATGTGCTCGATGCAACTGCTACGAGGATCTATATTAAGTAATACCATATGATTAACTACAGCTAAAATCAGTAGTAATAATAAGTTAAAATCAATAGTGGATTACTATCTATATATCCTATCTATATATCCTATCTATAGATCTTTTTATTACCTACAACTTTGCCATTTCACTTTTTTCCATAGGACTTGTAGTTTTGCCGGAAATCGAGATAAACCATTTTTAACCCTTAAAAATTCACCCCCTCCCACTTCCCGAACTCGGATCGCCAGTAATTTATTTTTCCTTTCATTTTTATCATATTCCTCTCCTTTTCTAATGGGTTTCATCCTACTGTTATTTTTTTTGGTTTCAAAAATTATCGACCCTGGTCTATTAGTATCAACGAACCTTATAGCATGCATTCACGCTCCCTTTACTTTTTTCACGGCATTTAGAGGTCTAGCAAATGTTCATGAGCGGCAATACCTTTTACCATCAGGTATGCTGTTTGCATTCCGTGTGGTGACGGAGTAAGGATACAATTTACCACTCCCTATCTTACCCGTTAATGTCGTAAAAGACGACTAAGGGATATAATATGCATATAACATCTTAGCAAGAGAAGTAAAACTCGAAATAAACACCCTATACCAACCCGTTTGACCAGCGTAGTAGGTCAATATCTCTTCTATTGTGGAGGAGGCTCGAGCCCAGCAGTGGGATATATATGAGCTGAGAAGAGTGAGATGAGAAATCAAAATTTGATACTTACTATTTCTTTATTATCACAACTTATATCGGTACGTCCCACTGTTAGGGCTCGAATCTTCTCTAAAATAGTAAAGAAATTGACCTTTTAAACGTTGGTCAGACGGGTCGGTATTGAGTTTTATTTCGAGGTTTTCTTCTCTTGCATAGATGGTTTATACATATTTTAATATCTTAGTCGTCTTTTACAACACCCACGGGCAAGAAAGAGGTGTTGAATTGTATTCCTACTCTGTCACCACGAATTAACGTTTGACTTCATAAATTGATAGTTGATATGGCAATTTCTCGTGGGTTTATATGTTATAGACTTTTTGGTGAGTCTATGCTTTTATTGTGGGCGTACTATAGTCTGAACGGACGTTGTGTCCAGAATGCAGAAAGGGTGATGCGCGGGCCGATGATCCACCGTATTCTTTCCCCTTTGCCATTGGATCGACCACCGGTGCCGTGTCCTTGACATCCGTGGCCAGCCAAGAAAGTTACCATTTCGGATACTGTCCCTCGTGAGAGTCTATGCTGATATCGGATAACGTACTCTTCTATCTGGACTTACAGCAGGTGGCAAGAAACCTCTTTCCTATATATTTCTTCTTAAGCCTTTGGAGATAAATAAACAATGCTTTGGTATGGTAAAATCTATTAACATGATAATATTAGCTTGAATCTCGAAGTAAAATCCCATTATAATCAATCTTTCTTGATCATCAGTCTTTCTTGATAATCAATCTTTCTTTATCATCAGTCTTTCTTGATAATCAGTGTTTCTTGATCATCAGTCTTTCTTGATAATCAGTCTTGCTTGATCATCAGTCTTTCTTGATAATCAGTCTTGCTTGATCATCAGTCTTTCTTGATAATCAGTCTTGCTTGATCATCAGTCTTTCTTGATAATCAGTCTTTCTTGATCATCAGTCTTTCCTTTTCTGTTTGTACCGTAAAGACAACTAAGTAATATGATATGCTTATAACATCTATGCAAGAGAGGTAAACTCGAAAAAAACCCTTATAGCAACACATCTAACCAGCGTGCTGAAGTAGGTCCATTACCCTTTTATTGTGGGGGAGGCTCGCTCAATAGTGGGACGTCTGAAATGATAATGATGATATGAAATAAGATTAATTTTTATGTGCTGTACGCATAATTTAGACCTTAATTTATAGATAATACTAGCAACCCGCCCTCGCTTCGCTTCGGTTTTAGTCGTTTTACCCGCGTAGTTCCCGTTCCCGTGGGAATACCGGAATAAAATATAGCCTAGTTTACGCCCTGATATTATAGCTTTCCATTGGTGAAAGAATTTTTGAAATTGGTCCAGCCATTTTGAAGATTACCCGGAACAAACAGACAGACAAAAATTTTTTAAACTTTATTTTAGGCATAGGTGTCGTGCAAATAACCGTGTGAGCATGAAAAAAGCCTATTATTCTGATATTACAAACAGACACTCCAATTTTATTTATTGGTATAGATATAGGACCATTAGTTCCACTGATTACCCCTACATTTAGATTCGATTGTTATCTTAAAATAAATACTTACATAAATCCGCGAAAATTTTATAAATAAAAGCATTATTTTCTCATCGAATCTGGTTTTTCTTCTGATTTACGATGCTCTTTGGCTAATTATTTTACAATCGTGTTTAGACTAATTCCAGGCGCATTCCCATCGCTAACAAATACGATAATTTTTAAAGTTAATTAGTCAAATTTAAATATTAATGACATTAAAATGGATGTCAAATAATTATTTAACGTCGAAAAAGCGTTTTCTTATTATAAAATTCCTAAATATATATTTAAAAGGAAACAAAATATATTCACACGGCTCAGATATCAATTATTTGATTTTATAGCTGCAGTCAATAATTTATCACCAAATAAAAGAACTAAAAATTCCTAAAAAACATGGCTTTTATGTAATTAAGATATGCTTTAAACTATTCATAAATCATTGTTAGATCGTTAATAATATGTCATTTAACGCCGGTCATCTTCCTTTCGAAATGATATCAATAAAATGTATAGCTAATTGTAAAGTTATCGGACATTATTACTGTCCTTTATATTATATCTTGTAAATTGAATCTAAATAGCCAAATAATTAAATTTATACATTAAAAATATTTATATAAATATACTAGTTGAGCCAATAGACATATATAATATAGAATATTGACGTTGTTCTGTTCAAATAAAATAAGAAGAATTCTTCTTGAAATCGACAGTAGCGCCACCTACCGGGTCTATAATATATATGTATATGTACGTGTGTATGTCACTGAACTCCTCCTAAACGGCTGGATTAATGTTGATGATTTTGGTTTTTCCAGGAAAATTCCTTTTATTTTATTTGAACAGAATAACGTCTGTTGGGTCAGCTAGTATTTATATAATACTACTCTCCCTGTGTCGATGGAGTAAGAATACTGACAAACAGACTCCAAACCATGTGGTGACGGAGTAAGAATACAATTCACCACTTCCTATTTTGCCCGTGGATGTCGTAAAAGACGACTATGGGATATAATATGCACATAACATCTGTGCAAGAGAAGGAAAACTTGAAATGAAAACCTATACCAACATGTCTGACCAGTATGTTATAGTAGGTCAAATGCCCTCTCATTGTGAAGGAGACTCGAGCCCAAGAATGGGACGCATGTGGGCTGCGATGGTAATGAGTATTTAAAAAATTTATCGTATATAATAAAAAAATATTTAAGTGGGTATTTTTTTTTATCTTATTGATTTAATAATGACTGCTGATTTTAAAGGCAGGTAATACAACCACAACTATTGAGCCAGGCAATATAGACAAGTTGTCCAGATATCGGCAGAATACAACGCTACTTCTATAAAGAGAAGTAGCACGCGTCGAGTCAAAATCCTTTTTGGTTCCTTGTCAAAATTTAATTATTTTATGAAGTCATTCTATCCTTTAGTTATGTTTGTGTTTTTATTAGATTTAACGAGAACAGAATAATTGTTTTTCGTTCTTTCTTGAAGAAAATCAAGTACTACATAACGTAATTCATAATACTATTACTGCTTTACGTTACACCAAATATATGACTAGATGTCGTTATATTTACCTATAAAAATCTTTTTGGTAATGTATAGATATTCTTAGGCATGCATGTATGGCAACTATAAAGATATTTATAGTTTCCTCTTCAGCTTAATTACGTTACGCTACCGGGCACCAATTCCTTCGCAAAAAAATTACTTCTCATTAATTGAGGCCATTTTTTTTTTTTTTTTTTGTGGGTGGGTCGCGGTCGGCGCGCCTCCGCACCACTCCGTCCGGGGCGACAGAGGGGCTTAAGCACGCAACTCCCGCAACCCACCCGCAAACCACCTCGCCTTCGTCATTGGGCCGACCACCGGAGCAGGTTTACTTGTCGTCAGTGGTCGGCCCGACGGAATACCCCCTACGCGGGGTACCCTCCCATCGACCGACGTCCCCCCCTCGGGGAGGACGTCGGTCTTTCCTCACGCGGTCGGCCTCTCGGCGGGTGACGGACTAATCCCCGGTCACGTCACCCGCGGCCTCGGCTAGGGCGGCATGAGGCGCAGATAGTTGCGCCTGCGCCGCCCCAGTCGCCGGCGGCGGATCTCCTCATCGAGGCTGCGCTCCACGCGCAGACGATCCGCCGGCTCCTTCTGCGAGATCACTGTCTCGCAGAAGGCTGCGACCGCGTCCCAGTTCCTGACGCTGTCGACCATCGCCCTAGCGATGGCCGGCAGCGTCAGGTCGGCACCGATGATTGCGACGAGTTCACGGCGCTGCACTGCCCAAGCCGCGCAGGCCTCGAGCGTGTGGCACGCCGTGTCCTCGGCGCAATCGCAGTGGTGGCAGGACGGTGTACTCTCCCTCCTCACGACCCTGTGCAGGTATTTGGCGAAGCTCCCGTGCCCCGTCAATTAATTCAGGCCATAGAATTTTATCTATAAGTTTAGTCTATTGTGCCTTACCTGTGAGAGAATGATGAGGCAAATGACTTTTAAATAGTCATTATCATTATTATCATCATCTTAGCCTATATACGTCGCACTATTGGGCTCGGGCCTTCTCCACAATTGAAGGGAAACTGCCCTAATTGACGCTGGTAAGAGTATTGGTATAGGGACTTTCTTTGAGTTTTCCTTCTCTTGTATCGAAGATATCTGCATGTTATATCCCTGAGTTGTCGTATACGACACCCACGGGCAAGATAGGGGGTGGTGTATGGCATTCTACTTCATCACCCCACGGCAGCTTCACTCGTCATCACGCGAAAAATAAATATAAAAATCATCACCCATTGATTCATCATTTCAACTTATAGTCCTATTCGTATGCGGAGCCTTCTCCATAATAACAGTCTCCTCTTAACTATACGGCGCTGGTCATACTTGTTGGTATAGGATTTTATTTCGAGTTGTCCTTCTTTTGCAGTGATGTTGTCTACTAAGGGACTCCCTTAGTCGTTTTATACAACCACCCACGGAAAAAGATGGGATTGTGACCATGGTTTTCTTACTCCTTGATCACACGGATAAATATAAAAAATCCTGACGATTTGAAGCTTTTTATTACAAAAATGACAAGCTTCAAATTTCAGGTATTCTTGATTTTTCTGGAGGTATTTGTAATTGAAATTATTTTTAAACAGGCTAAATGTTAGATACACGAAAGTTCTAGAATATAAGATTACCACACGGAAAACTATAAATTTACAATAAGAGCCAATAAATGGTTTTATAATCCAACTTCTCTTTAAAACAGTGTCTTGTGGTTTTATTAGTAAACTATTAAAAGACAGGAGTGATGAATTGTATTCTTATTCTGTCACCACACGGACCATATTTTTTCACGGACCAACTTAAACTAATATCTACATACCCAATTTTAATGAAATCGTTAAGGCCGTAGAAGTCTTAAGTAACATTTATGTAGAATAACATATATCTTTATATACATAAATCTTCTGTTCGTGTATTTGTATTGGAACTCTACCTAAACTGCTGGATCGATTTTGATGAATTTTGATGATTTTTTTTTTAATGTGCTCTAGTGGATTCGAGAATGAGATAGATTAATAACTGGACCCTGTATGTGGCGCTGCTATCGATTTCAAGGAGAATTACTTTTATTTTATTTGAACAGAGCAACGTCTGTCGGGTCGGCTAGTCTATAGGTACCAATAAATAAAATTGGAGTGTCTGTTTGTAATGTCAAAATAATAGGCATTTTTCATGCTCACACGGTTATTTGCACGACACTTATGCCTAAAATAGCAATTAAAAATTTTTTGTTCGTCTGTCTGTCTGTCTGTTTGTGCCGGGTAATCTTCAAAACGGCTAGACCGATTTCAAAAATTCTTTCACCAATGGAAAGCTATAATATCAAAACAAACTAGGCTATATTTTATCCCGGTATTCCCACGGGAACGGGCACTACGTGGGTAAAACGACTATAACCTATAACCAAAGCGAAGCGAGGGCGGGTTGCTAGTAAGTTAATAAAAATCTAAATTAATTAATCTTTACTATCCAATTAGCGATAAACTGTTGGTGCAAATCACCTCACCTCACTCGCTAAACAGTGCATTGGGTCTAAATCTTTTAAGAGCTTAACAAAGACTAATGTCCGCGTCGGGCCTTGCTTGTATTGTATTTTATTTGTATTCACTAATGTATACAATCTCTAATTACACGCAACGCCTTCCAACCGTTAGGGCTGTCAATATATTCGCTATCTTGTACTTGTAATTTTATCGGCGGTAATAAATATCACTTGAATGAAGTGATTTGTTTGATCGCAGTTTGCCGGGAAGTAATTATATGCGTTGAATATAGTATATAATAATCTTGTATTGAAAAATTTCTATACATGTATCTATAGGAAATAACACATTATGATAATATATAAAGAGTAATATGCAATTATAATGATAATTTTATTTTAACTAACTTCATGTTTATTTTAAATTGTATCTTTGAAGTGAAATCTCTTATAGGCAGGTTTGGATGGGTAGTAATATCATGTAAGTCGTCACCAACATGATCATGTGACGTGTTAACGTTAACACTATCTATTTGAAAGAAAACTGATTTTAAAAATTTTAATTTAAGATAAAACAATTAATTTGTATACCCAAAAAAAAAACCGTTTAAGTTTTCACTCTTGTAGATAGTTCTCTTAATTTGGTATTTTTTTATTGGATTTTAGTTGTAGAGGAAGCACAAAGCGTGATGATTAATGGCAATGGACGTTCATGTGCCCGAGCCTACACCTTAATAAGAGAAATAATCGTTGAAAATAAATAGCTCTATTTGCTATGTCTATACAAAAACCACTTGAAGTAAATTATAATATATTTCACCAATTCTAGCTTTCCCATTAGTATTCAAAACCAGCTTAAGTTATACCAAAGATTTTCCAACAATATTCCCATGGAAATTCCGTGTGGGTAAGAAGTAAGAATACAATTAACCACCTCAATGAACCACGCTCTTACCCGTGGGTGTTGTACAAGATAACTAAGGGATATACAGGTAACACGTATGTATGAGAAGGAAATCTCGATGTAAAACCCTATTGTAACACGTCTGATCAGGAAAGATTAGTAGATCAATTTCCCTCACACTGTGAAGGAGGCTTGAGCTCAACAGTGAGACTTATACATGCTAAGATGAGATGACGATTCTCTTGGGCAGTTTAAAACACCAACTACTATCGCTGAACCACTTACCAAATGTAAGTGAGTATTATTAACCATTGCGTTAGTCTATATCCAGCAATATAGACCAATTGGCTAATAATTGACAAAAAAGAAGTGAGCTATTATTTTTTAAGAAGGTCTGAAGTTCATCACAGCTGATGTATGTCCAATTACAGGGCTCGAACCTTCTCCTCCTCTAAGGCAGAAAGGAAACCTACTATACAACGCTGATCATGGAAAGATATAGGGTTTTATTTCGAGTTTTCTTCTCTTGCATAGAGGTTATCGGCGTATTATCATACTTTAGTAATCTTTTATGATACTCACGGGCAAGAAAAGAGGGTGGTGAATTGTACTATTACTCCGTTATCACAGTGAATAAAGGTAATTAAATGCAAGCAATGATGTCATCATCATTTCAGCCTATCGCTGGCCACAGTTGGATGTAAGCCTCCCTCATGTTACGCCACAAAGTGCGGTCTTGTGCCGCCTGCATCCAACGACGGGTGGAGGGGCGGTCTACACTACGTCGTCCAATACGTGGTTGCCACTCGAGAACCTTTCTTCCCCAGCGGTTGTCGGTTCGTCGAGCGATGTGGCCTGCCCATTGCGACTTCAGCGTGCTACTTCTTCGTGCTATGTCGGTTACAGCCGTTCTTCTGCGGATTTCCGTATTTCGGATTCTATCTCGCAGAGAAATCCCGAGCTAAGTCTACGGCACGCTGAGCGACTTTGAGCCTTGTTATGAGGCCTATATTTAGGCCAATGATAAGCTTTTAATAATTATTTTTGAAAAATTTTTCATCATCTTGCTCATATTCCAATCTGCATCATCAAAATGGGGTCGACGCAATATGAACTCTTCTCCAACCAAACATATTGTATTCTTGGCCAAAAAGTTGTATGACCAACCATTGCCTGACATCAACCTTCCTTGGGAATGTAATTATTTACCGAATAGCATCAGATGGAGTTAATCCAGGTCAACATAAAGATCTTAGCTGCCTCTTATAACTCCGTCCGTGTTACAGAAGGGCGACCTGCGGCCCCATAACCCGCCGTAGCTCGTCGCTTTCATCGTTGGCCACCGGTACTAAGTTCCGCCGTGATCGGCCTGTCTATTATAACATCCACGAGCAATTTAGATTTGGTAGTATTCGAAACCACTACCAAACAGCAACGCCAACGCAACAAATGGCTTTAAAAGCTGTAAGGAATCTGATTACATTTTGTTGATTTGGCAATTGATACGCTTGGATAATTATAAAAAGCATATTTGTGAACCAAAAATAAGCATCATACTCGGGTCTTTAATCTATACCTAAGATTGCATGAATAGCTAAATCACATATTTATATTCCTAAATAAACAAAAGTAATTAATAGATAATTTATAATAGATTACTAGATCCTTCATCTCAGCAAGTCCCACTGTTGGGCTCAGGCCTCCTTCATAATGGGAGGGGAATTGACTTAATGTTCCACGCTGGTCAGACGTGTTGGAATAGGGCTTTATTTCGAGTATACCATCTCTTGTATATGCTTATTATATCCCTTAGTCGTCTTTTTCGACATCCACGGGCAAGATGATGATAAGAAGAGTGATAATTTGTATTCTTACTCCGTCACCACCACCACATGGAAGAAAATAATCTTGAATCATCTCATCATCATCATCTCAGCCCCATATACGCCCCACTGTTGGGCTCGGGCCTCCTCCACTATGGGAGGGAAATTGATCTACTATGCCACGCTGGTCAGACGTGTTGGCATAGGGTTTTGTTCGAGTTTTCCTTCTCTTGCATAGGCGTTGTACGCATTTTATAATCCCCTAGTCGTCTCATACGACACCCACGGGTAAGAGAGGGGGTGATGAATTGTATTCTAACTCCGTCACCACACGGAAAATTCTTACTCCGTCACCATACAGAAATGTCTTACTCCGTCACCACACGAAAAATCTATCTATAATATCTATTAGAACTGTCTCATAAAAAACAGATGGTTTCAATCTTGAATGTGACGCGTTATATATTGTAGGCCTCCAGTCGGCTACTACCCCTCTTACTCACTAAATTAAAGGGTAATCAGTCGTTACTACTCATATGTTGCTTTTCTACTACCCTAAATAAACCGACCTATTTATAGCTATAGACAAAAATTATCAACGCGTGGCTTACCACTATTAATTTAAAAAAAAAACTAATGTCAATAAACTTAATACATATACCTACATAACTTACATATATCGCTTAAATTTAATATTTCGATATTAAATCCTGTATTTAATTATTTTAATTTGAAACTCTACATCATTCGGGCAATTAAGATGAGTCTAATGATATTTCTAAATTATAATTTATAATCTATTATATAGTATATATTACAGAGCGTGCCAATGAAATAGATATTTTTGTATACTTGCATGGAAAATTACTTCCTTTTTTGGTACAATCAGGCAAATAGATTCTTTAAAGTAATAAATTTGTATAACTATTCTGTTAGCTCATATTCATGTTCGAGGAGTGGCAGGTATATACACCAAACACACCGCGACACACGTCACTGCTACACTCCTCAATGCTACGGGTTTGAATCCCGTCACCAACAAAAAAAAAGAGCTTGCGTACAAAGTACCTACGCGTGTTAGTAGTGAAACTTCTTTTATCTCATTCTCTCGCCGGCTAAATCCTATACATTTACGTGTTTGTGTCTCTATGGACTCGCTTTTTCGTTTCATCGAGTTTGAAATCACAACGATTCTGTAGAATTTGTGATGTTTACACGAGTATTACACATCTATATATATATATATATATATATATATATATATATATATATATATATATATATATATATATATATATATATATAGGAGTCGGGTTTTGCGAGTGATATATTGACTCATCACCGTATCTCTGGAACCATAAGGCGTACAAACTTGAAATTTGGCAGAAACATTCCTTTCATCGAATAGAGGTCAGCTAAGAACGGATTTTACGAAATTCCACCTGCAAGGGGTGTTATGGAGGCGTTATCAATAATATACATTTAAAGGAACAGGGTGAGCCGAAGCTACTGAAGCTGGAAAAATTAAATTTGGACCGTAGTTTAATTTCTTGACGTAGGCATCCGCTAAGAAAAGATTTTATGAAATTCCACCCCTAAGGGGGTGAAACGCAGCGGTAAAGTCTGTATGGAAAGAAAAAAATATCTTTAGCTACTGTCTTCAAATTAAGCATAAATACTCTTCAATAAAAATAAATAAACACTTTGTCCATTTTCATCCTCTAAGGGTGTAAAATGGGTAGAAAGATATCAGTTTACTGAATTATCACAGAGCCGAAACTACTGAAGCCAGAAACATGAACTTTTGACATTAGTTTCTTTGCGTGACGTAGAAACCCACTAAGAAAGGATTTTTTGAAATTCAACCCCTAGGAGGTAAACCGCAGTAACAAAGTTTGTATATGGAGAAAAATCTACATCGATTTTTTTCAAATTCTCCAAAAATACTCTTAAGTAAAAATAAATAAACACGTGTTTCAGCATTTTTTAATTTTCACTCTCTAAGGGTGTAAATCTACACTAATATTATAAAGAGGAAACGTTCCTTACGAATAAACTCAAAAACTCCTGGATCGATTTCAATAATTCTTTCACCATTAGAATGTTACAGTATCCCTGAGTAACAGGCTATATTTTATCCCAGTATATTCACGGGAAGGAGAACTACGCGAGTAAGGCGAATGAAACCGAAGCGAAGCGAGGGCGGGTTGCTAGTTTTAAATAAAACGACTTTACCGTCTGCCCGTGACCATAAATGCTGCAAAGTGTTCGAAACGTCGGGCAATCAAAAATCAAATACAAACGCGATTAAATCCGTAAAGTAGTTTTCTTTAAGATCCTAAAGAAGTTTCACTTCAATAATCGTATGTGAATCTTGAACTGGTACCGGTATTTGATACCATTCTGTGGTCTGGTATTGGTATTTAGAAAAAAAACTGTTTAAATTCAAAATCATATCGTATATATCCCTTTTGGTAATCTATGGTCTGGATACACACCGCCCAATCCACTCATAGATCAATTGCCTTGCAACCCAAAATCAATATAATTTGAATATCAATTTGAACACTTAAACGTAAACTATGTTTTGCATACCTATTTATCGTTTTGCTAAATTACTAAAGAGATATTACGTAATATATGTACTTACCATGAATGTTGGTATAGGATCTTATATCAAGCTTTTCTTTTCTTGAATAGATTTTATACGCATATTATATAGGTACGTCTTTTACGACGCCCACGAGTTATCTTACCCGTGGGTGGTGAATTGTATTCTTAATTCGTTACCACACGGAATTTTCCACCTATAATTATGCATAATTAGTAAAACGTACGGCTTTTAGAGCAATCTATACAAATAATACAAATAAATGAAATTAAAGTGCCTGTTTGTAATGTCAAAATAATACGTTACCCTAACACGGTTATTTGCACGATACCTATGTCTAAATACCACTTTAAAAAATGTTGTCTGTCATCCAAATGGCTGGATTAATTTAAAAACCACTTTTTCTATCAGATACCTGTCTATATAAGGAGTAACTTAGGCTATTTTTCCTCTCGCATCTCCTCCCACCGCCTTGAACGATGACAGGACGTGGCCCGACGGCCTTGCGTAGGAGTGCCGGGGATCGAATGTCACTAGACGATCTCTCCGGCACTCCGCAAAAGCGCGGAAGGGACCGCTGTTGGTTTTAGTGGGTATTCCGGTTGCATAGGTGACCGGCGAGGGGTAGTGCGTAAATTGCATTTCCACAGCGTTAAAAAAAAAAAAGACTATTTGTCCTCTTAAGAAATTATATAAAATTTTGCTTGGTCCGGAATTGAACCCGAGGCCTCATGGACTGCAGTTGCGTATCGTAATATTATAGAAGATATTGGAGGTTTAAAATCGAAACAAAACGAGGGTGGATTCCTTGTATGTAAGCAAAAAATCCCCTACCTCATCATCATCGTCTTCATCGCAGCCCACATACGTCCCACTGTTGGGTTTAGGCCTCCTCCACAATTGGAGGGAATTTGACCTACTACACGATGCTGGTCAGACATGTTCGTATAAGGTTTCATTTCAAGTTTTCTTTCTCTTGCACAGATGTTATGTGCATATTATATCCCTTAGTCGTGTCTTACGATATCCACGGGCAAGATATCCTCTACCTACTTCGTGCGAAATATCTTCTTGGTATTTTCCATAGAGAGCCACGTGAAACCCATAAACGGGGAAAACATAGTATTAGAGAATAACTCGGTCAGATATTTATCTAACGTATAAAAATGACTAACATAATTCATATTTAATGTATGTGAAACTGAGAATATAAGCAAGAATCATATAAAATTAAAAGTTATTACATTCAAATTAATCGTCTCTTATATTCAAGTATTAACTGTTTCTATATTAAGTCATAATATAAAGATGAAGAGTTTGTTTGTTTGAATTTGTTAATTTCAAGTACGTACTCCCCCCCTGAATTTTCATATCATATACATCCCACTGTTGGGCTCGAGTCGCCTCCACAATAGGAGAGAAATTGACCTTAGGATGCTGGTCAAACAGGTCGGTATAGGGTTTTATTTCGAGTTTTCTATCTCTTGCATATATGTTACATACTTATTATATCCCTTTGTCGTCTTTTACTACATCCACAGGCAAGATGGGGGGTGATGATCGGTATTCTTACTCCGCCACCATATGGCTATTCTGAATTAAAAAAACGTTTAAGAGAGCTTATCTATCGAGTAAACTTTTAAGCTATGTCATTCATCATTCCTCCGTCGCCGTCCACTGCTGAATGTAGGCCTTACCCGCGTTTCACAAATACATTCATGGGTTTGACGTCTGGCAGGTGGCTGGTCTTAAAAATATTGACAAACTTGGAATATATATGGTGAAAGAAGAGTACATAAATTGTTGGCCCCGAGTGGGTAGGAGCAAGAGCAAGATGACAATAATGAAATAGCTGATTACTTCCACACAAGCGAAGCCACTGACACGTAATAAACGCGAATCTAAGTTTGTTTATTACACTTTCACGCCTAAATAATTATATCGATTTAAATAATTTTTCCAACAATGGAAAGCCACAATATCACATAGACTATATTTTATCTTCGTATTCAAACAGACTTCCGTGTGGTGACGGAGTAAGAATACAATTCACCACCCCCTCTCATACCCGTGGGTGTCGTAAAAGACGACTAAGGGACTATTACGCATACGAAATCTATGCAAGAGATGGGAAGCTCGAAACAAAACCCTATACCAACCTGTTTGACCCGCATGGTATAGTAACGTCAATTTCCCTTTTATTAGAAAGGCGGCTCGAGCCCAAAGGTGGGACGCATATGAGCCGAAATGATGATGATGATTCAAACAGGAACAAGCTTTACACAGGCACAACTGCGGGAGTTAATTAGTATCTAATTTATGAAAATACATGAATAATAACAGAAATTGATAACATCTAAAGACTCATTTAAGAAGAAAGCAATAAAAATCAAAGATGCGAAGTCATTATAATAAGGAAGTATTTAAATAAAATATGTTATTTTAGCGAGTAGAACGGATCCAATTTAATAGATACGAGAAGTGTTAATTTTCCAATTTTCCCACAGTGTTTGGAGTCTAAAAGATAATTATGCAAATATTGAATAAGTTGGACGAAGGTTAAGTTAATAAATATTGAGATAATGCTGAGAGGATTTTTGAAGTGAGAATGTGATGTATAAGGCTTGAAAATTTTCTATTATATCTGTTCAATGCACATTGAACATGCAACGCAGCAAACTCAAAAGTAGAGCATGTCAACATACAAGTAAAGCATGTCAACATACAAATGTGCAAAATTAGCACTGACATGATTTAAAGACACTGCGTTATACTTTACACGTACGACACACTAACACAAAATGGTATATGTGTGTATTAGCAATAAGTAGTATATAAGGTGTACATTGTGTAAAATAAATCAGATTTGAATTTATTCATCTCTCAGTTACATCCCTCTCACTGCGGCCAAGACACCCTTAGCCGTCAGTTCTGATTAGTCGAGTGAGTCTGCTTGACTGGCAGTGAGAGTTACCAATCCTCCACCCAAAGCTCCATCTCACTGTGGCCAAGACACCCTTAGCCGTCAGTTCTGATTAGTCGAGTGAGTCTGCTTGACTGGCAGTGAGAATAACCAATCCTCCACCCAACATCCATCTCACATCCACCTGTCACCTTAGGTAGCACGGTGCAGGTATCCCATCATATAGGCTAGGAACTTAAGGGCTTTAGGTACTTCAAACTATAACCTTAGGTTCTTCTGTCAAACACGGCGTTAGTCCACTAGCCCAGACTACGCCTGTACATTTGGTCCTTCGAGTAAAAGTAAAGTTTTTTTTCCTCCCTCTAACCCCCCCGTAGGTTTGACATAACAGACATACAAATCAGTTAAGAACGGGCTGGTGTACTCAACAAAGCATCAGTTTCGGAATTGACTGAAAGACTTTTACTTACGTACTCTGTCAGAAAGCCTCTCGTTGCGGTTCGGTCACTGGCCTCCCACAAGCGGGACTCACCAGCTGATTGAGAAGTCGCACCTTCAGGGACGTGTTATAGCGAGAGCGCAGGTACGATAAGTATTGACTTAAAACATTAGTAGTAGGGAAGTTAGGGTAGGGCTATTAGGGAAGAAGACAAAAGAAGCACTATGGACATACAAGAAATAAACACAGCAATCAAGAGCCAGGAGGAAGATTATAACGAGATCAGGAGGATAATTACAAACATTAAAAAGGACTCCGTGAGCCGAAGAACACAAAAATACATTGACGAAAAAAGACAAACACTAACTACTATTTTCCAACGGGTGCAAGAGAATCACTCGAAACTGGAAAAACAAGAGATGTTATCATCTCACAAATATATCACTACAAATTACTTTGGAAATATCCAAAAACAATACAACGAGGGCTTAGCCCACCTACAAAACTATGAAGCAAGACTTCAACTTGTTCAGGCGATATATGAACCTGAAGAACAAAACACAAACGAAGAAGAAGGGAGAGGGAATCCCAAGACGTTTATACAAATGTTCAGGATATCCCAGATGTCAAAAAGGCTAATTCAGGCAAAAGAATCAGTCACTGAAAACAAACCTATATGGCATTTACAAACTACAATAAACAACTTACAAAAACGATGGCAGGATATTGAAGAAACACACATTGAATTATTATTGGAGGAGGATACATCGGGACACCTTTACTTCAAAGATAAATATTTTGAAAACACCCAAACTGAGTTCGATACTACAATGGAGATGCTGGAAGAAAAAATCCATGACAGTTCCAGCGAAAAAATAACCTTAACACAGTCGTCAGGAAAACTACCCCGTATCTCTATTCCAACTTTTACTGGGAGTTATGACTCATGGTATACTTTTCATGATTTATTCAAAAAAATTATTCATGAAGATAAAAATATTTCATTGGTAGAAAAGATGCAATATTTAAAGACAAATGTAAAAGGTGACGCAGCAAAAATTATACGTCATCTAACGATAAGTGAATCGAACTATGAAACCGCGTGGAAATTGCTTACGCAACGTTATGAAGACGAACGAATGATATCAATTAAATTCATCGATAAATTATTAGATTTACCCAAGCTAAATGTTGCGAATGCAGCGGGTTTAAGAGACATGCACGACACCATAAAAGAATGTTTGGAATCTTTAAAACATCAAGGAATTGACATTTCAACATGGGACCCTATTTTGGCTAGACTTTTGGCCAGGAAATGGGACCAACAAACTGATTCAAAATACGAGGATCAGTTACAACACCCAAACAAATTGGAATCGTTTGAAGAAATGTTACAGTTTTTAGAAAAAAGATTTAAAAGTTTAAAGTCCTACGATCAGCAAAAAATTACGTATAATCACCTGAGTAATAACTCGGTGAATCATACAATAAATAAATACCGGGGAACACTCGTACCAATAGCAGAATCATCAAAAAGTAAACATTGCTGGTACTGCAAAAGCACAGAACATAATATAAATAAATGCCCTAGTTTTAAAACCTTGAACGTGACGCAACGATATAAGGAAGTCTCAGACAAAGAAATGTGCAAACGCTGCTTAAATCATGATAAACAAATAAAATGCACGAGCGAGTTTTATACAAAATGTGAAATATGTCAACATAAAGGTCATAACACACTATTACACCGAACATTCGATTCAATTAAAAGACAACCAGAGTCTTCTGAGTATACGAAAAAGTTCACTCCTAAACCAACTATGAGTGATAAAAAACAAAACACAACGTTATCGAACTTATCAGCTACCAATTTAGAGGCAAAAAATACGGTCTTATTAGCCACAGCGCTATTACAAACCACGTCGTATGATGGAACACCACAATTATTAAGAGTATTGTGTGACCAAGGTTCAGAAGCGTCATTTTGCACGGAAGAAGTAGCACAACTGCTGTCGTATCCAAGACAAAAGGTTCGAGCCGAAATAAAAGGCATTGGAGACAACGAACCTAAGACATCGAAATATACAATTAACATAAAACTACAACCAAGGTACTCTAGTGAGTACAGACTACCTGTAACACTTATAGTACTACCAAAGCTTACAAACTCGTTACCAAGAAGTAACTTACAACAATTACAAGAGTTGGACAATGTTCTATTGGCAGACCCAACGTACAACAAAAAGGGACCTATAGACATAATTTTAGGTGCCCAAGAATATAGTAAAATACTATTACAAGGTTTTAAACGACTACAAGGCGGTATAATCGCTCAAGAAACAGAATTGGGTTGGATTTTATCCGGGTTATATCCGCAAGACACAAACGGTGGCATCAAAGTATTAAGCATGATGACTCGCACCGACGACATACAACAATTAACAAAATTTTGGGAATTAGAAGAAATTCCACGACACTATGCACTCACCAAAGATGATGAGTTGTGTGAAAATTACTATACAAATACTACAATACGAAGTTTCGACGGCACTTATACGGTACGACTGCCGTTTAAGGACGCGAACATAAAATATGGCGAGTCAAGGAAAAAAGCCGTGGCTCGACTATTACAACTAGAACGTCAGTTCGAAAAAAATGAAAATTTACGCCAACAATACAAGGAATTTATGTACGAGTACCTAAATATGGGTCATATGAGAAAAGTACCTAAACCAGAATATTACACAGGAGAGTATTATATTCCCCACCAAGCGGTAATAAAAGAAGACTCTCTTACAACAAAACTACGAGTGGTATTTGACGCTAGTAGTAAAACAAGTAGTAAAATAAGCCTTAATGAAAATTTACATAAAGGACCACGACTTCAACAAGACTTATCAAACATATTATTACGCTGGAGAACGCATAAGATTGCTTTCATGGCCGACATTATGAAAATGTACCGGTTCATAAAAATAAACCAAGAAGACTATAAATATCAAAGAATTTTATGGAGATTTTCTCCAAAAAAGGCCATTAGTGAATACGAACTAACAACGGTCACGTATGGCACAACAAGCGCGCCTTATCTGGCCGTGAGAACATTACAACAACTAGCATTAGACGAACAAGACAATTACCCTATCGCCAGTAGAGTAACGTTACAGGATTTCTATGTTGACGATATTTTGTCAGGAGAATCCCAGGAAAGCTCCGTCAAGGAATTACAAGAACAATTAATAGCAATGTTAAACAAAGGTGGTTTCCAACTACGAAAATGGTCTTCAAATAGTTCGGAATTGTTGAACAATTTAACATGCGATAAAGAAGAAAGTCGGATGCTGAAACTTCCCTTAGACGAAACAAGAAAGTCGTTGGGAATTATATGGTCTCCAGGCGAAGATAAATTCTGTTTTCAAATAACTATAACAGAAAACACAAAACCCACCAAACGGTTCATTATGTCAGAGGTGGCGAAAATATTTGATCCGTTGGGCTGGTTGGCCCCCATCATCATAACACTAAAATTACTAGTACAACAACTGTGGACGTCTGGGATGGAATGGGACCAACCAGTAAATGACATAATACGAAATAAATGGACAGAAATACAAAAACAGTTAAAAAACATAGAAAATATACAAGTACCACGATGGTGTCACACGATAGACAGGACAAAGTTTGAGCTGTATGGATTCTGCGACGCCTCAGAAAAAGCATACGGGGCTGTCGTCTATAGCAGAGTAATGGTGAATAACAGTTACTACATAACATTGCTCCAAGCTAAGTCAAAAGTTGCACCGAAAAAACAAAAAACAACATTACCGCGTCTTGAGCTATGCGCCGCAGTATTATTGGCTAATTTAATAGAAAAAATAAAAAATGCTCTAAACGGTGATAACAATACCGTGATTTCATGCTGGACGGATTCTATGATCACGTTGGGATGGATAAAAGGAGATCCTGGGCGATGGCATACGTTCGTGGCCAACAGAGTGTCAGAAATTAACAGCATAATACCTAACGCTCAATGGAATCATGTCATATCGTCTGAAAACCCAGCGGACATCATATCAAGAGGATTGGAGCCAGAAAAATTAATAAACTGTTCCTTATGGTGGAACGGCCCACCATGGTTACAGACGAGTGATATACCTATTACAACAACAGCACCACAGCCAAATGAAGAAGCCAAGTACTGTTTATCAACAACAATTAATACTACGAATGAAAAGTATGACATCTGGAGTCGATTTTCTAACTACAATAAAATGATAAGAACATTAGCGTATTGCTACAGATTTATCAGCAAGCGCAAAAAGCACGAACCATTATCCTGTACGGAACTAGAAGAAACAGAGAAACGAATTCTATGCATATTGCAACAAGAAGAATTTTACGATGAAAAAGAAATTATTCGAAAGAAAAAATCACTGCAGAAAAACAGTAAATTATCCACACTAGATCCATTTATTGATAACGATGGATTATTACGAGTTGGAGGTCGAATAGAAAACGCTGACTTGCCATATAATCAAAAACATCCTATACTATTACCACGCCGACATCATATAACGTCATTAATAATACAAAACGCACACATGAAAACATTACATGGAGGAAATAAACTAACTACAGCTGTCCTACGACAAAAATACTGGATTATAGGTGGAAAACAAGCTGTCAAAGGTACACTAAAAAAGTGCGTCAAATGCGCGAGATACAGGTCCGAAACGAAAGTACAGAAAATGGGGATACTTCCAAAAGCAAGAGTCACGCAATCATATCCATTTAGTCACACTGGAGTGGATTATGCGGGACCAATACAAACAAGAACAATGAAAGGAAGAGGTCACAAGTCCTACAAATCATATATTGCTGTATTTGTATGCTTAGCAACAAAAGCAATTCATCTAGAATTAGTGGGAGATTTGACAACTGAAACATTTATTGCGGCACTGCGGAGGTTCATGGCCAGACGAGGACACGTGTCACATATGTATAGTGACAATGGCACGAACTTCGTAGGCGCAGCGAAATTTTTGGAACAAGAATTATTGCAAATAACACAGTCACCTGGATTCCAAAATACGATGACCAGTATAGGTACTCAGTGGCATTTTAATCCGCCAGCAACCCCCCATTTTGGTGGGATTTGGGAGAGCAGCGTAAAATCAGTAAAGTACCATTTACGTCGAGTAATTGGAGAATCGACATTAACGTACGAAGAAATGATAACATTTTTACATCAAATTGAAGCTTGCCTAAACTCGAGGCCGTTATGTGCACAAAGCGAAGACATCAATGATAATACAATACTAACGCCTAGTCACTTTTTAATTGGTCGGGAAGCAGTTGGAATCCCAGATCCGTTATCAAACATAAATACTGATTTAATAAATAGATGGAAACAAATTCAAAGAATGAAGAAAGATTTCTGGAAAGCCTGGTCATCTGATTATTTACATCAACTTCAACAAAGATACAAGTGGAAAGAAACTCAAGAAAATATCAAAATTGGAACCATAGTACTAATAAAAGATGAAAACATAAGTCCAAGTAAGTGGCCCTTGGCAAAAGTGGAAAGCGTTCACCCAGGAAGCGACGGGGTGATAAGAGTAGTGACACTCAAAAAATCGACAGGTTTATGTCAAAAACGATCAATACATACATTAATTCCTTTACCCGTATATCAGGAAGAATTAATGACTAACACGAATACGTTAAGAAAAAATACCGAAACGCCTGTGAATAGTAACATAGCAAATAACATAAATAAAAAATCTAAGACACTTAAGTCAGGCGTGTTACTCTATACTACATTATTATTGTGTATCGGACAAGTAACAAGTACATCAATGTTTACTATGAAACATTTAAATCCAGGCCTATATGTAGAACAAATAGGTACTTCAACAATAAACAGAGGAAGTTTTAGAATAGAAACTAATTACGAAAGGAGTGATTTGGAACTGAATTTAAATAATACGATAAAAATAACTAATCAGTTTCAAAAGTTATGCACTGACACACAACAGTATACAAAAGACACCCATTGTGCAGAATTTTATTATCATTTGAACGAAGAGAAAGCACGATTTGAGAAGATAAAGGATTACCTTACTGGGATAAAGATTTCTAGAAGGAGACGTGGATTATTAGGACAAATGTTAACATACGTGTTCGGAGTTAACGATGAAGTATACAGAAGTATTGACTCATTGAGTAGCAATCAACAAGAACTTATAAACGCCGCCAATCATCAAACAAACATAATGATATCTACAGTATCCGCTGTAAACCAAACCGAGGAGCGGATTAAGAAAAAGTTAGAGAATTTTGAAAAAAAGTTAAATGAAGCTATAGCATTCATGTACGATAACGACGTATGGTATAAGATGGTAGACGCTAACAATGTGAAAATACAAGTAATACAAACGTATCAATTAGCGAGCAATTACATAACAGAGATTATTCACTATTACAACGGGTTACTTGAGATATACCTAAATAACGCATCAATATACACGATTTTGAGTCCTAAATACGCTAATGATATAATACAAACAACCAATCAAAAGTTACCCGGAAACTTAAGGATAATTCAGGATCAATTAATACAGACTAACATGGAAATAAATGCAACACATATAAACGTATTTGCGTACTATCCTATTCATGACATAAGAAAATATACGCTAATACACATAACGGCGATTCCTCAAAAGTTGACTGGGAGTTCTTTTGAATGCTTGTCAATCCCAAGAGCATTCATAGGCTTCGACTATAACAATGAACGATACTTTGAGTTAAGTAAAGACGAGTTCAAAGATTGTTTACACAAAAAATCGGAGTTTGTTTGCTATCCCGTGGCTGTTAAGAACATGCAATTGAACAAGAATTGCATTGTTGACCAGCTATTCAGCAACAATAATAACACTAAATCACAATGCACATCAAGAAGATACAATATTCAATCTACAATTCTATGGAAACAACTTTACATGCAGAATACGTGGATGTTTATCACTACAAAAACACAATCAGCTTCGATAATATGTGATGGACAAAGACAAGAAATTAACCTAGAGGATATAGGAGCACTACACATTTCAGAAAGCTGTGTAGTAAAGACGTTGAACAACATTCTTGCAGCTAAACGAATAACAACAACAACTGTGCAAGCATCATATTTTAAAAGGAGTAATTTTACTCTAGACACACAAGTAGTCCAATCAGAGATACCAGACATACCGAAGGAGGAAGTATTAGATAGCTCCACCAGTATATTTGACCACTTAGCCGCTTCAGAAGCAAAGCTAAAAACAAGATTAGATAACACAATATGGAGGCGAATAGAGTCTCATTCCTATGTGGTTAGCACCGTGACATCTCTTTCTTTAATAGTATTAGCTTGTCTCTTAATTTATTTCAGACCACTCAAACAATGTCGAGATAGACTTACGAGAAGACAAAACAAGGAGACAACTACAACACAAGCCACAGAGACAGACAAACAGCGGGCAGCTCCACCACAACCACGGCCACGGTATGGGAAACCTCGTCCCCAGACTACAGTCCAAACACCACAAACGACGGAAGGACACATTGGACCATATGAGGTTATCGAATTATACGACTTGCAGTCGTGTTCCTGAGAGACCCCAGAATGTTCAATGCACATTGAACATGCAACGCAGCAAACTCAAAAGTAGAGCATGTCAACATACAAGTAAAGCATGTCAACATACAAATGTGCAAAATTAGCACTGACATGATTTAAAGACACTGCGTTATACTTTACACGTACGACACACTAACACAAAATGGTATATGTGTGTATTAGCAATAAGTAGTATATAAGGTGTACATTGTGTAAAATAAATCAGATTTGAATTTATTCATCTCTCAGTTACATCCCTCTCACTGCGGCCAAGACACCCTTAGCCGTCAGTTCTGATTAGTCGAGTGAGTCTGCTTGACTGGCAGTGAGAGTTACCAATCCTCCACCCAAAGCTCCATCTCACTGTGGCCAAGACACCCTTAGCCGTCAGTTCTGATTAGTCGAGTGAGTCTGCTTGACTGGCAGTGAGAATAACCAATCCTCCACCCAACATCCATCTCACATCCACCTGTCACCTTAGGTAGCACGGTGCAGGTATCCCATCATATAGGCTAGGAACTTAAGGGCTTTAGGTACTTCAAACTATAACCTTAGGTTCTTCTGTCAAACACGGCGTTAGTCCACTAGCCCAGACTACGCCTGTACAATATCAATCTTAAGGCTTACATATAGGCTTTGCTAAAGTCACCTGTGTCTATGGTGCTGTACTGCAGCACTTATTGTAGTTAAACACCCTTTGTTCAATGCACATTGAACATGCAACGCAGCAAACTCAAAAGTAGAGCATGTCAACATACAAGTAAAGCATGTCAACATACAAATGTGCAAAATTAGCACTGACATGATTTAAAGACACTGCGTTATACTTTACACTTACGACACACTAACACAAAATGGTATATGTGTGTATTAGCAATAAGTAGTATATAAGGTGTACATTGTGTAAAATAAATCAGATTTGAATTTATTCATCTCTCAGTTACATCCCTCTCACTGTGGCCAAGACACCCTTAGCCGTCAGTTCTGATCAGTCTTGTGAGCCTGCTTGACTGGCAGTGAGAATTACCAATCCTCCACCCAAACCTCCATCTCACTGTGGCCAAGACACCCTTAGCCGTCAGTTCTGATCAGTCTTGTGAGCCTGCTTGACTGGCAGTGAGAATTACCAATCCTCAACCCAACATCCATCTCACATCTACCTGTCACCTTAGGTAGCGCGGTGCAGGTATCCCATCAGATAGGCTAAGAACTTAAGGGCTTTAGGTACTTCAAACTATAACCTTAGGTTCTTCTGTCAAACACGGCGTTAGTCCACTAGCCCAGACTAAGCCTGTATACATTTGGTCCTTCGAGTAAAAGTAAAGATTTTCCTCCCTCTAACCCCCCCGTAGGTTTAACATAACAGACATACGAATCAGTTAAGAACGGGCTGGTGTACTCAACAAAGCATCAGTTTCGGAATTGACTGAAGGACTTTTACTTACGTACTCTGTCAGAAAGCCTCTCGTTGCGGTTCGGTCACTGGCCTCCCACAAGCGGGACTCACCAGCTGATTGAGAAGTCGCACCTTCAGGGACGTGTTATAGCGAGAGCGCAGGTACGATAAGTATTGACTTAAAACATTAGTAGTAGGGAAGTTAGGGTAGGGCTATTAGGGAAGAAGACAAAAGAAGCACTATGGACATACAAGAAATAAACACAGCAATCAGGAGCCAGGAGGAAGATTATAACGAGATCAGGAGGATAATTACAAACATTAAAAAGGACTCCGTGAGCCGAAGAACACAAAAATACATTGACGAAAAAAGACAAACACTAACTACTATTTTCCAACGGGTGCAAGAGAATCACTCGAAACTGGAAAAACAAGAGATGTTATCATCTCACAAGTATATCACTACAAATTACTTTGGAAATATCCAAAAACAATACAACGAGGGCTTAGCCCACCTACAAAACTATGAAGCAAGACTTCAACTTGTTCAGGCGATATATGAACCTGAAGAACAAAACACAAACGAAGAAGAAGGGAGAGGGAATCCCAAGACGTTTATACAAATGTTCAGGATATCCCAGATGTCAAAAAGGCTAATTCAGGCGAAAGAATCAGTCACTGAAAACAAACCTATATGGCATTTACAAACTACAATAAACAACTTACAAAAACGATGGCAGGATATTGAAGAAACACACATTGAATTATTATTGGAGGAGGATACATCGGGACACCTTTACTTCAAAAATAAATATTTTGAAAACACCCAAATTGAGTTCGATACTACAATGGAGATGCTGGAAGAAAAAATCCATGACAGTTCCAGCGAAAAAATAACCTTAACACAGTCGTCAGGAAAACTACCCCGTATCTCTATTCCAACTTTTACTGGGAGTTATGACTCATGGTATACTTTTCATGATTTATTCAAAAAAATTATTCATGAAGATAAAAATATTTCATTGGTAGAAAAGATGCAATATTTAAAGACAAATGTAAAAGGTGACGCAGCAAAAATTATACGTCATCTAACGATAAGTGAATCGAACTATGAAACCGCGTGGAAATTGCTTACGCAACGTTATGAAGACGAACGAATGATATCAATTAAATTCATCGATAAATTATTAGATTTACCCAAGCTAAATGTTGCGAATGCAGCGGGTTTAAGAGACATGCACGACACCATAAAAGAATGTTTGGAATCTTTAAAACATCAAGGAATTGACATTTCAACATGGGACCCTATTTTGGCTAGACTTTTGGCCAGGAAATGGGACCAACAAACTGATTCAAAATACGAGGATCAGTTACAACACCCAAACAAATTGGAATCGTTTGAAGAAATGTTACAGTTTTTAGAAAAAAGATTTAAAAGTTTAAAGTCCTACGATCAGCAAAAAATTACGTACAATCACCTGAGTAATAACTCGGTGAATCATACAATAAATAAATACCGGGGAACACTCGTACCAATAGCAGAATCATCAAAAAGTAAACATTGCTGGTACTGCAAAAGCACAGAACATAATATAAATAAATGCCCTAGTTTTAAAACCTTGAACGTGACGCAACGATATAAGGAAGTCTCAGACAAAGAAATGTGCAAACGCTGCTTAAATCATGATAAACAAATAAAATGCACGAGCGAGTTTTATACAAAATGTGAAATATGTCAACATAAAGGTCATAACACACTATTACACCGAACATTCGATTCAATTAAAAGACAACCAGAGTCTTCTGAGTATACGAAAAAGTTCACTCCTAAACCAACTATGAGTGATAAAAAACAAAACACAACGTTATCGAACTTATCAGCTACCAATTTAGAGGAAAAAAATACGGTCTTATTAGCCACAGCGCTATTACAAACCACGTCGTATGATGGAACACCACAATTATTAAGAGTATTGTGTGACCAAGGTTCAGAAGCGTCATTTTGCACGGAAGAAGTAGCACAACTGCTGTCGTATCCAAGACAAAAGGTTCGAGCCGAAATAAAAGGCATTGGAGACAACGAACCTAAGACATCGAAATATACAATTAACATAAACCTACAACCAAGGTACTCTAGTGAGTACAGACTACCTGTAACACTTATAGTACTACCAAAGCTTACAAACTCGTTACCAAGAAGTAACTTACAACAATTACAAGAGTTGGACAATGTTCTATTGGCAGACCCAACGTACAACAAAAAGGGACCTATAGACATAATTTTAGGTGCCCAAGAATATAGTAAAATACTATTACAAGGTTTTAAACGACTACAAGGCGGTATAATCGCTCAAGAAACAGAATTGGGTTGGATTTTATCCGGGTTATATCCGCAAGACACAAACGGTGGCATCAAAGTATTAAGCATGATGACTCGCACCGACGACATACAACAATTAACAAAATTTTGGGAATTAGAAGAAATTCCACGACACTATGCACTCACCAAAGATGATGAGTTGTGTGAAAATTACTATACAAATACTACAATACGAAGTTTCGACGGCACTTATACGGTACGACTACCGTTTAAGGACGCGAAAATAAAATATGGCGAGTCAAGGAAAAAAGCCGTGGCTCGACTATTACAACTAGAACGTCAGTTCGAAAAAAATGAAAATTTACGCCAACAATACAAGGAATTTATGTACGAGTACCTAAATATGGGTCATATGAGAAAAGTACCTAAACCAGAATATTACACAGGAGAGTATTATATTCCCCACCAAGCGGTAATAAAAGAAGACTCTCTTACAACAAAACTACGAGTGGTATTTGACGCTAGTAGTAAAACAAGTAGTAAAATAAGCCTTAATGAAAATTTACATAAAGGACCACGACTTCAACAAGACTTATCAAACATATTATTACGCTGGAGAACGCATAAGATTGCTTTCATGGCCGACATTATGAAAATGTACCGGTTCATAAAAATAAACCAAGAAGACTATAAATATCAAAGAATTTTATGGAGATTTTCTCCAAAAAAGGCCATTAGTGAATACGAACTAACAACGGTCACGTATGGCACAACAAGCGCGCCTTATCTGGCCGTGAGAACATTACAACAACTAGCATTAGACGAACAAGACAATTACCCTATCGCCAGTAGAGTAACGTTACAGGATTTCTATGTTGACGATATTTTGTCAGGAGAATCCCAGGAAAGCTCCGTCAAGGAATTACAAGAACAATTAATAGCAATGTTAAACAAAGGTGGTTTCCAACTACGAAAATGGTCTTCAAATAGTTCGGAATTGTTGAACAATTTAACATGCGATAAAGAAGAAAGTCGGATGCTGAAACTTCCCTTAGACGAAACAAGAAAGTCGTTGGGAATTATATGGTCTCCAGGCGAAGATAAATTCTGTTTTCAAATAACTATAACAGAAAACACAAAACCCACCAAACGGTTCATTATGTCAGAGGTGGCGAAAATATTTGATCCGTTGGGCTGGTTGGCCCCCATCATCATAACACTAAAATTACTAGTACAACAACTGTGGACGTCTGGGATGGAATGGGACCAACCAGTAAATGACATAATACGAAATAAATGGACAGAAATACAAAAACAGTTAAAAAACATAGAAAATATACAAGTACCACGATGGTGTCACACGATAGACAGGACAAAGTTTGAGCTGTATGGATTCTGCGACGCCTCAGAAAAAGCATACGGGGCTGTCGTCTATAGCAGAGTAATGGTGAATAACAGTTACTACATAACATTGCTCCAAGCTAAGTCAAAAGTTGCACCGAAAAAACAAAAAACAACATTACCGCGTCTTGAGCTATGCGCCGCAGTATTATTGGCTAATTTAATAGAAAAAATAAAAAATGCTCTAAACGGTGATAACAATACCGTGATTTCATGCTGGACGGATTCTATGATCACGTTGGGATGGATAAAAGGAGATCCTGGGCGATGGCATACGTTCGTGGCCAACAGAGTGTCAGAAATTAACAGCATAATACCTAACGCTCAATGGAATCATGTCATATCGTCTGAAAACCCAGCGGACATTATATCAAGAGGATTGGAGCCAGAAAAATTAATAAACTGTTCCTTATGGTGGAACGGCCCACCATGGTTACAGACGAGTGATATACCTATTACAACAACAGCACCACAGCCAAATGAAGAAGCCAAGTACTGTTTATCAACAACAATTAATACTACGAATGAAAAGTATGACATCTGGAGTCGATTTTCTAACTACAATAAAATGATAAGAACATTAGCGTATTGCTACAGATTTATCAGCAAGCGCAAAAAGCACGAACCATTATCCTGTACGGAACTAGAAGAAACAAAGAAACGAATTCTATGCATATTGCAACAAGAAGAATTTTACGATGAAAAAGAAATTATTCGAAAGAAAAAATCACTGCAGAAAAACAGTAAATTATCCACACTAGATCCATTTATTGATAACGATGGATTATTACGAGTTGGAGGTCGAATAGAAAACGCTGACTTGCCATATAATCAAAAACATCCTATACTATTACCACGCCGACATCATATAACGTCATTAATAATACAAAACGCACACATGAAAACATTACATGGAGGAAATAAACTAACTACAGCTGTCCTACGACAAAAATACTGGATTATAGGTGGAAAACAAGTTGTCAAAAGTACACTAAAAAAGTGCGTCAAATGCGCGAGATACAGGTCCGAAACGAAAGTACAGAAAATGGGGATACTTCCAAAAGCAAGAGTCACGCAATCATATCCATTTAGTCACACTGGAGTGGATTATGCGGGACCAATACAAACGAGAACAATGAAAGGAAGAGGTCACAAGTCCTACAAATCATATATTGCTGTATTTGTATGCTTAGCAACAAAAGCAATTCATCTAGAATTAGTGGGAGATTTGACAACTGAAACATTTATTGCGGCACTGCGGAGGTTCATGGCCAGACGAGGACACATGTCACATATGTATAGTGACAATGGCACAAACTTCGTAGGCGCAGCGAAATTTTTGGAACAAGAATTATTGCAAATAACACAGTCACCTGGATTCCAAAATACGATGACCAGTATAGGTACTCAGTGGCATTTTAATCCGCCAGCAACCCCCCATTTTGGTGGGATTTGGGAGAGCAGCGTAAAATCAGTAAAGTACCATTTACGTCGAGTAATTGGAGAATCGACATTAACGTACGAAGAAATGATAACATTTTTACATCAAATTGAAGCTTGCCTAAACTCGAGGCCGTTATGTGCACAAAGCGAAGACATCAATGATAATACAATACTAACGCCTAGTCACTTTTTAATTGGTCGGGAAGCAGTTGGAATCCCAGATCCGTTATCAAACATAAATACTGATTTAATAAATAGATGGAAACAAATTCAAAGAATGAAGAAAGATTTCTGGAAAGCCTGGTCATCTGATTATTTACATCAACTTCAACAAAGATACAAGTGGAAAGAAACTCAAGAAAATATCAAAATTGGAACCATAGTACTAATAAAAGATGAAAACATAAGTCCAAGTAAGTGGCCCTTGGCAAAAGTGGAAAGCGTTCACCCAGGAAGCGACGGGGTGATAAGAGTAGTGACACTCAAAAAATCGACAGGTTTATGTCAAAAACGATCAATACATACATTAATTCCTTTACCCGTATATCAGGAAGAATTAATGACTAACACGAATACGTTAAGAAAAAATACCGAAACGCCTGTGAATAGTAACATAGCAAATAACATAAATAAAAAGTCTAAGACACTTAAGTCAGGCGTGTTACTCTATACTACATTATTATTGTGTATCGGACAAGTAACAAGTACATCAATGTTTACTATGAAACATTTAAATCCAGGCCTATATGTAGAACAAATAGGTACTTCAACAATAAACAGAGGGAGTTTTAGAATAGAAACTAATTACGAAAGGAGTGATTTGGAACTGAATTTAAATAATACGATAAAAATAACTAATCAGTTTCAAAAGTTATGCACTGACACGCAACAGTATACAAAAGACACCCATTGTGCAGAATTTTATTATCATTTGAACGAAGAGAAAGCACGATTTGAGAAGATAAAGGACTACCTTACTGGAATAAAGATTTCTAGAAGGAGACGTGGATTATTAGGACAAATGTTAACATACGTGTTCGGAGTAAACGATGAAGTATACAGAAGTATTGACTCATTGAGTAGCAATCAACAAAAACTTATAAACGCCGCCAATCATCAAACAAACATAATGATATCTACAGTATCCGCTGTAAACCAAACCGAGGAGCGGATTAAGAAAAAGTTAGAGAATTTTGAAAAGAAGTTAAATGAAGCTATAGCATTCATGTACGATAACGACGTATGGTATAAGATGGTAGACGCTAACAATGTGAAAATACAAGTAATACAAACGTATCAATTAGCGAGCAATTACATAACAGAGATTATTCACTATTACAACGGGTTACTTGAGATATACCTAAATAACGCATCGATATACACGATTTTGAGTCCTAAATACGCTAATGATATAATACAAACAACCAATCAAAAGTTACCTGGAAACTTAAGAATAATTCAGGATCAATTAATACAGACTAACATGGAAATAAATGCAACACATATAAACGTATTTGCGTACTATCCTATTCATGACATAAGAAAATATACGCTAATACACATAACGGCGATTCCTCAAAAGTTGACCGGGAGTTCTTTTGAATGCTTGTCAATCCCAAGAGCATTCATAGGCTTCGACTATAACAATGAACGATACTTTGAATTAAGTAAAGACGAGTTCAAAGATTGTTTACACAAAAAATCGGAGTTTGTTTGCTATCCCGTGGCTGTTAAGAACATGCAATTGAACAAGAATTGCATTGTTGACCAGCTATTCAGCAACAATAATAACACTAAATCACAATGCACATCAAGAAGATACAACATTCAATCTACAATTCTATGGAAACAACTTTACATGCAGAATACGTGGATGTTTATCACTACAAAAACACAATCAGCTTCGATAATATGTGATGGACAAAGACAAGAAATTAACCTAGAGGATATAGGAGTACTACACATTTCAGAAAGCTGTGTAGTAAAGACGTTGAACAACATTCTTGCAGCTAAACGAATAACAACAACAACTGTGCAAGCATCATATTTTAAAAGGAGTAATTTTACTCTAGACACACAAGTAGTCCAATCAGAGATACCAGACATACCGAAGGAGGAAGTATTAGATAGCTCCACCAGTATATTTGACCACTTAGCCGCTTCAGAAGCAAAGCTAAAAACAAGATTAGATAACACAATATGGAGGCGAATAGAGTCTCATTCCTATGTGGTTAGCACCGTGACATCTCTTTCTTTAATAGTATTAGCTTGTCTTTTAATTTATTTCAGACCACTCAAACAATGTCGAGATAGACTTACGAGAAGACAAAACAAGGAGACAACTACAACACAAGCCACAGAGACAGACAAACAGCAGGCAGCTCCACCACAACCACGGCCACGGTATGGGAAACCTCGTCCCCAGACTACAGTCCAAACACCACAAACGACGGAAGGACACATTGGACCATATGAGGTTATCGAATTATACGACTTGCAGTCGTGTTCCTGAGAGACGCCAGAATGTTCAATGCACATTGAACATGCAACGCAGCAAACTCAAAAGTAGAGCATGTCAACATACAAGTAAAGCATGTCAACATACAAATGTGCAAAATTAGCACTGACATGATTTAAAGACACTGCGTTATACTTTACACTTACGACACACTAACACAAAATGGTATATGTGTGTATTAGCAATAAGTAGTATATAAGGTGTACATTGTGTAAAATAAATCAGATTTGAATTTATTCATCTCTCAGTTACATCCCTCTCACTGTGGCCAAGACACCCTTAGCCGTCAGTTCTGATCAGTCTTGTGAGCCTGCTTGACTGGCAGTGAGAATTACCAATCCTCCACCCAAACCTCCATCTCACTGTGGCCAAGACACCCTTAGCCGTCAGTTCTGATCAGTCTTGTGAGCCTGCTTGACTGGCAGTGAGAATTACCAATCCTCAACCCAACATCCATCTCACATCTACCTGTCACCTTAGGTAGCGCGGTGCAGGTATCCCATCAGATAGGCTAAGAACTTAAGGGCTTTAGGTACTTCAAACTATAACCTTAGGTTCTTCTGTCAAACACGGCGTTAGTCCACTAGCCCAGACTACGCCTGTACACCCTTTCATAGAGATAGGTACCCACCCAGCGGGCTAAGGGTTCTATAATTGTACCTATTCATTTTATTACTGTGATTATTAATATTATGAGTCTTATAGCTCAGGTGATCCCTCTCCGATCAACCGTTTAAAGCAAGCGAGGTTGAGAATCCTGCGGCTATTCTTCGGCTTCCACGCCAGGCAGTCAGTAAAGGTGAGCTGGGTACGAGGCCCTGACCGACTCTCTCGGGCATTCAGGACCTCAGTGTCGTCACTCACATTCAGCACGCCTATAAATCTTGTGATACATTTTTTATTTTAGATCAAAAGAATTTAGGCATATAACCTCCGAGGTTTGCGTTAGTCCCATAGCGATATAACGACAGAAGGTTTTATTTTATTATTATTATTTTTATGTATTTCCTATATTCATGGGTATCTTCCAAGGTCCTTTGAAAGGCGGACATGGGGATATGGATCCAACACGCAGAGGCCTTTGGAGAAATTTAATGTAAAAATGGGATGGGACGTCTACCGATGACACTCCACGTCTGCGCATAACACTCGTGGACTGCCAACGGTAGGTGTAAAACTATTGTGTGATGATGGTATCTAACAACTGTTTATGGGGTTGGAGGTTTGATGGACTGGCTAAACTAAAAACTATTGATTGAAAAACTGTCGTCTGCCTTCAATACCTTTATCGTCTTGAACTTTGGCAGACGGTGACTCGCCAACTCACTGAATGGGCCCCTCCAAACGGTCGCCACAGACACACAGGCCATATGGGCAACAGGGGGGCAACATTGGTGCAAGTGGCTTGCGGTGTCGAGCGGTGCGGTGCCGGTTTCACCATCGCAGTGGTTTCCCCATAGTTATGCCCTTGAAAATGACACTTCCACCCCCGAGCATATAGCTCTGATGACCCCTCTCTGACCTGCGGGCACTCTTCGATTTTCACTCCAGCCAGCCAATAAAGGTCAGCTGGATACGAGGCCCTGGCCGACTCTCTGGGGCACTCAGGACTGCAGTGTCTCCACTCACATTCAGCACGCCACAAGCTGCCCTGCAGTTTATTGGCTTTCCTATAAATCTTGTCATACATTTTTTTTTATATCAAAAGAATTTAGAGAGCCATATAAAATTCCTCCGAGGTTTGCGTTAGTCTCATGGTGAGATAACGACTGGCCCAGAGGTTTAGTTTATTATTGTTATTATTATAACCACCTCTTCCATCGCCACGGACGGAACGGACGCAATATTGCACGCCGTCAAAAAAAGAAGCTGGTTTCTGTACTTATTGACTGCTTAGTCAATTTTGCTTCTCGTCTCCTGCATTGCATAGACGGTAACATAATTATTTTCAAACGCCCCCTCTTTTAGAAAAGTTAGTTTTACGAGCAAAATCTCGCGTAGCATTATTTTTTTAATAACGAGTTTTTTAAAAATAAGAGTAATTTAAATCTTCCTCTTTAACTTTTCTAATTAAATTTGTTTTTTTATTGTTTATGATGCTTGTCAGTAAGGTCACGGAGTAAGAAGAAGTGTTTATTAAGAAGAAGAAGTGTTTATTCACCACTCCCTATCTTGCCCGTGGATATCGTAAAAGACGACTAAGGGATATAATATGCACATAACATCTGTGCAAGAGAAGGTAGATTCGAAATGAAACCAACATGTCTGACCAGCATGGCATAGTAGGTTCAGTTGGTAGGGCTGCGATGATGATGGCAAATGATTAAGAAGCATATCTGATAGTAGGTAGCTTCGTGATTTTACTGCACATGGATCTTTCCTATACTAGGGGTATAGTAAGGTGCCTACCGTGAAGAAAGTGCTCTTCTTAAAACTCATTTCAAAAAGGACATGCTATTGTGCTCAGGAAATAGCAGCAGGTAGTTCATTTCAGATCTTGCAAAATATTTTCTGGTGAAATTGATGAACCCTGCTATGTTGTATGGTGGAAAAAGGTTACGATGGTACCAAGTCAAATAGGTCCTCCGAGCACTCCTCGGGTAAGTTTCCCGAGTCGATAGAGTACACAAAATGACCCAAAGGTTCTCCGCCACTACAGTGATTCCAGTGCCTCCATGAGATTAGGATCTCCCATTAGAATATTACGTCTTTGCAGGAAATTAAGTAGGTTTAGTTGGTATTTAAGGACAGTCGCTATGTTACGGGTTTAAAGCCATTTAAAAGCATTTCCCCGGTGTGCTGAGGTCAAACCATTTTGTTATCTATGGAGGCCAGTGTAGATTCTGGTATAAAGGAGTTGCAAAACTGGGAATAGGTATATGTTGGGATTACAACTATACTATTGACATTTATAGGCTTTTTCAGTTATATTATTTTCATTTTAGTTCATTTACATATGAAATAGGCTGTGTTATCATGTAAAAGTTTGAGTGTTGCCACCAATGTTGTTGCTGTAAAAGTTAGAACAGCCAACTAAGGGATTTTCATGGCATGGGTAACTACAAAAGAGGTTTTACTGCAAAAAATATCTACATTATTCATCATTTCAGCCTATCGCCATCCACTGCTGGACGTAGGCCTCTCTCATTTAACGCCACAAAGTGCGGTCTTGTGCGGCCTGCATTCAACGACGTCCAGCAACTTTCATCAAGTCATCAGTCCACTTAGTGTTGGCGTCCAACACTGTGTCGTCCGATACGTGGTCGCCACACGAGAACCTTTCTTTCCTAGAGGCTGTCGGTTCGTCCAGCGATGTGGCCTGTCTATTGCCACTTCAGCGTGCTAATTCTTCATGCTATGTCAGTTACACCCATTCTTCTGTGGATTGCCGTATTTCGGATTCTATCTTGCAGAAAAATCCCGAGCATAGCCCGTTCCATAGCACACCGAGTGACTTTGAGCTTTATTATGAGGCCTACATTTAGGGACCACGTTTTCATGCCGTAAGTCACCACTGGTAACACACACTGGTCGTAGACCTGTGTTTTCAGACACTGAGAATTATTGGACGAGAAGATCCTCTTAAGTTTCCCGAACACTACCTAACCGAGTGGGATTGGATACAATATTATGGGGTGGTGAATGTATTCTTAGTGATAAATTAAAACTTTTCTAAAACTTAAGTTCTTTCTAACCTTGAAATTTATATTCTTTTTCATTAATTTCTAAAAAATAATAATTTCTAATTGAAATAAATTTCAACCCTAACATTTTTTAATAGTAAGCCGTTAACACAACCTTCTGTACATTATTCCTCACCTAATTAGGTACACTTACGTGTTGGTATGCTTGTTACTATTTTACCCTGGAACGTGTTGGTAGCTTTTGTTAGTCGTGGGTATTTGTCTCAGGGTCAACTGCGTTTGCATAACGGGTCAAGATTGTAGCAATTAAAGACTGGCTGGGAACGAACTTAAATATAATTATATATTTACATAGTAAAATTGTTTATTTTATCTGTAGTTCTAGAGCTTTGTTTCGGTGGGATATCGATGTTATTATTAGTTATTTTCTATGTGGTGACGGAGTAAGATTACAATCCTCCACCTTCTTTCTTACTCATAGGTGATCGTAAGAGAGGACTATAGAGATACAAACAAGAGAACAACACACTGCCACTGGCTGAGACGATGATAATGATGATGATTAACGGTTTTGACGATTTGGATTGAGGAGTTGTCAAAGTATAAATAGTATGATAGATCAGCATCTCATGCTGAGTGGTTGGGTTTGATGCCCACGCTGGATAATTCTTTTTGTCATCCATAAAAAATTGCATTGAATCTGGGTGTAATTTATATCCGTTAGGTGATTTACACACTGCTCCATGCTCCGTTGCCTGGCGCAGAGCGGTAGATTTTAATATTGTATGCAGATACATCGATTAGTATAGAAAACACCCCAGGTCCAACACACCGACAACGTGCCACAGCGCGGGAGCGGGTCCCGCTAGCAGATTCTGCCACCAGGCGCAGGGCGGACCGCAGCAGATCTGGACACGGATAGATTTATACTTATACGAAGATAAATTCCTGCAGTATTGCCCATTGTAACGTAACTAACCATCCATCCATCCATCAGCCCACGGACGTCCACTGCTGGACATAGGCCTACCCACAAGAATGCCACTCGGAACGGTCCTGCGCCACTTGCATCCAACGGTTCCCTGCGACTTTGAGAATGTCGTCAGTCCACCTAGGGGGGGGGGTCGTCCTACGCTGCGCCATCCGATTTGTGGTCGCCACTCAAGAACCTTTATTCCCCAACGGTTATCGGTTCGACGAGCGATGTGGCCTGCCCATTGCCATTTCAACGTGTTAATTCTGGGGGCTATGTCGGTTCCACCCGTTCTTCTACGGATTTCCGTGTTCCGGATTTTATCACGTAGAGAAATACCGCGCATAGCCCTCTCCATAGCACGCTGAGCGACTGAGCTTTTTTATGAGGCCGACATTTAGAGACCACGTTTCAGTGCCGTAAGTCATCGCTGGTAACACACACTGGTTATAAACCTTTGTTTTCAGACACTGCGGAATATTGGACGAGAAGATCCTCTTAAGTTTCCCAAACGCTGCCCAGCCGAGTTGGATTCATCAGCTGACCTCTTTCTCGAAATTGGATCTACCTAACTGGACTGCTTGTCCTAGGTAAACATAATGATCCACAACTTCGAGAATCGCATTCCCAACTAGGACCGGTACAGGAATGACATGGGCATTAGACATTACTTTCGTCTTGTCCATGTTCTTTTGTAGACCCACTAGTTGAGATACCCTGCTGAGGTCATTGAGCATACTGCCAAGGTCCTCCATGGATTCTGCCATGATTACGATGTCGTCAGCGAATCGAAGGTGAGTGATGTATTCGTCGTTGATATTGATGCCGAGTCCGGTCCAGTCTAAGAGCTTGAAGACATAACTAACCACGTAAATAACCGCGACGACCAAATGGAAAGTAACCTTTAGTTTAGTGCGGGACGCTTACAAAGCCGTCAGGCGTGGAGGCGCGATAAAATCTGCTCGAAAAGGCAGATCTGCTCCTCCGCGCCTCCGCGCCATGGCGCGTCACCAATGTGGGAATCGCCTTATTTAAATACTGAGAACGTGCAGTACCAGAATTTATTTCTTGGTATGGGTAAATGCAAAAAAATAGGTACTTACATAGTTAATTGTGGTCCCGGCCCGCAGCTGTAGAAATAGGACGATCGACGATATGGCCCGACCACATAATAAGTCAATTTCTCCCAGTGTGATGGCATTTAGAGCCCATCAATTGACCTTATACGAGTTGAGAAGATGTTATTGGAGTTATAAATTGCGAATCATCTTATGTGACCATCATCGCCTTAGTCCATAGAAGTCCAATTATTTTGTTTAGACCTCCTCCTTAGTGGGAAGAAATTGACCTATTATATCACGCTGGTTAGATGGATTGGTATATGGTTTTATGTTTTTATTCTGGCATAGAAGTTGTATGCGTATTTTATCACTTATTATTACGACACCCACGGGCAAAGGTAGGTAGTGACTTGTATTCTTACTCCGTCACCATACGGCAAAATTGCGAATGATCGGTGAATATTATGGTAATATGTGGTGATGGAGTAAGAATACAATTCACTACCCCCATCTTACCCGTGGGTGTCGTAAGAGACGACTATGCAAGAGATGGAAAACTTGAAATAAAACCCTATACCAACCTCTCTGACTAGCATGGTATAATAAGGTCAATTTCTCTACAATTATGGAGGAGGCTCGAGCCCAGTAGTGGGACGTATATGAGCCAAAATGATGATGATTATGGTAATGTAACGATTCAAGTACCTATCTTCCATGTCATCGGGGGATAAGGAACTCGGTACCGATAGTCAGCCCAACGACGAAGGCGACGAGCTACGGTGGGTTATGGGGCCGCGCGCCGCCCGACCCAACAACCCAACAACAACTGTGCAAGCATCATATTTTAAAAGGAGTAATTTTACTCTAGACACACAAGTAGTCCAATCAGAGATACCAGACATACCGAAGGAGGAAGTATTAGATAGCTCCACCAGTATATTTGACCACTTAGCCGCTTCAGAAGCAAAGCTAAAAACAAGATTAGATAACACAATATGGAGGCGAATAGAGTCTCATTCCTATGTGGTTAGCACCGTGACATCTCTTTCTTTAATAGTATTAGCTTGTCTCTTAATTTATTTCAGACCACTCAAACAATGTCGAGATAGACTTACGAGAAGACAAAACAAGGAGACAACTACAACACAAGCCACAGAGACAGACAAACAGCGGGCAGCTCCACCACAACCACGGCCACGGTATGGGAAACCTCGTCCCCAGACTACAGTCCAAACACCACAAACGACGGAAGGACACATTGGACCATATGAGGTTATCGAATTATACGACTTGCAGTCGTGTTCCTGAGAGACCCCAGAATGTTCAATGCACATTGAACATGCAACGCAGCAAACTCAAAAGTAGAGCATGTCAACATACAAGTAAAGCATGTCAACATACAAATGTGCAAAATTAGCACTGACATGATTTAAAGACACTGCGTTATACTTTACACGTACGACACACTAACACAAAATGGTATATGTGTGTATTAGCAATAAGTAGTATATAAGGTGTACATTGTGTAAAATAAATCAGATTTGAATTTATTCATCTCTCAGTTACATCCCTCTCACTGCGGCCAAGACACCCTTAGCCGTCAGTTCTGATTAGTCGAGTGAGTCTGCTTGACTGGCAGTGAGAGTTACCAATCCTCCACCCAAAGCTCCATCTCACTGTGGCCAAGACACCCTTAGCCGTCAGTTCTGATTAGTCGAGTGAGTCTGCTTGACTGGCAGTGAGAATAACCAATCCTCCACCCAACATCCATCTCACATCCACCTGTCACCTTAGGTAGCACGGTGCAGGTATCCCATCATATAGGCTAGGAACTTAAGGGCTTTAGGTACTTCAAACTATAACCTTAGGTTCTTCTGTCAAACACGGCGTTAGTCCACTAGCCCAGACTACGCCTGTACAATATCAATCTTAAGGCTTACATATAGGCTTTGCTAAAGTCACCTGTGTCTATGGTGCTGTACTGCAGCACTTATTGTAGTTAAACACCCTTTCATAGAGATAGGTACCCACCCAGCGGGCTAAGGGTTCTATAATTGTACCTATTCATTTTATTACTGTGATTATTAATATTATGAGTCTTATAGCTCAGGTGATCCCTCTCCGATCAACCGTTTAAAGCAAGCGAGGTTGAGAATCCTGCGGCTATTCTTCGGCTTCCACGCCAGGCAGTCAGTAAAGGTGAGCTGGGTACGAGGCCCTGACCGACTCTCTCGGGCATTCAGGACCTCAGTGTCGTCACTCACATTCAGCACGCCTATAAATCTTGTGATACATTTTTTATTTTAGATCAAAAGAATTTAGGCATATAACCTCCGAGGTTTGCGTTAGTCCCATAGCGATATAACGACAGAAGGTTTTATTTTATTATTATTATTTTTATGTATTTCCTATATTCATGGGTATCTTCCAAGGTCCTTTGAAAGGCGGACATGGGGATATGGATCCAACACGCAGAGGCCTTTGGAGAAATTTAATGTAAAAATGGGATGGGACGTCTACCGATGACACTCCACGTCTGCGCATAACACTCGTGGACTGCCAACGGTAGGTGTAAAACTATTGTGTGATGATGGTATCTAACAACTGTTTATGGGGTTGGAGGTTTGATGGACTGGCTAAACTAAAAACTATTGATTGAAAAACTGTCGTCTGCCTTCAATACCTTTATCGTCTTGAACTTTGGCAGACGGTGACTCGCCAACTCACTGAATGGGCCCCTCCAAACGGTCGCCACAGACACACAGGCCATATGGGCAACAGGGGGGCAACATTGGTGCAAGTGGCTTGCGGTGTCGAGCGGTGCGGTGCCGGTTTCACCATCGCAGTGGTTTCCCCATAGTTATGCCCTTGAAAATGACACTTCCACCCCCGAGCATATAGCTCTGATGACCCCTCTCTGACCTGCGGGCACTCTTCGATTTTCACTCCAGCCAGCCAATAAAGGTCAGCTGGATACGAGGCCCTGGCCGACTCTCTGGGGCACTCAGGACTGCAGTGTCTCCACTCACATTCAGCACGCCACAAGCTGCCCTGCAGTTTATTGGCTTTCCTATAAATCTTGTCATACATTTTTTTTTATATCAAAAGAATTTAGAGAGCCATATAAAATTCCTCCGAGGTTTGCGTTAGTCTCATGGTGAGATAACGACTGGCCCAGAGGTTTAGTTTATTATTGTTATTATTATAACCACCTCTTCCATCGCCACGGACGGAACGGACGCAATATTGCACGCCGTCAAAAAAAGAAGCTGGTTTCTGTACTTATTGACTGCTTAGTCAATTTTGCTTCTCGTCTCCTGCATTGCATAGACGGTAACATAATTATTTTCAAACGCCCCCTCTTTTAGAAAAGTTAGTTTTACGAGCAAAATCTCGCGTAGCATTATTTTTTTAATAACGAGTTTTTTAAAAATAAGAGTAATTTAAATCTTCCTCTTTAACTTTTCTAATTAAATTTGTTTTTTTATTGTTTATGATGCTTGTCAGTAAGGTCACGGAGTAAGAAGAAGTGTTTATTAAGAAGAAGAAGTGTTTATTCACCACTCCCTATCTTGCCCGTGGATATCGTAAAAGACGACTAAGGGATATAATATGCACATAACATCTGTGCAAGAGAAGGTAGATTCGAAATGAAACCAACATGTCTGACCAGCATGGCATAGTAGGTTCAGTTGGTAGGGCTGCGATGATGATGGCAAATGATTAAGAAGCATATCTGATAGTAGGTAGCTTCGTGATTTTACTGCACATGGATCTTTCCTATACTAGGGGTATAGTAAGGTGCCTACCGTGAAGAAAGTGCTCTTCTTAAAACTCATTTCAAAAAGGACATGCTATTGTGCTCAGGAAATAGCAGCAGGTAGTTCATTTCAGATCTTGCAAAATATTTTCTGGTGAAATTGATGAACCCTGCTATGTTGTATGGTGGAAAAAGGTTACGATGGTACCAAGTCAAATAGGTCCTCCGAGCACTCCTCGGGTAAGTTTCCCGAGTCGATAGAGTACACAAAATGACCCAAAGGTTCTCCGCCACTACAGTGATTCCAGTGCCTCCATGAGATTAGGATCTCCCATTAGAATATTACGTCTTTGCAGGAAATTAAGTAGGTTTAGTTGGTATTTAAGGACAGTCGCTATGTTACGGGTTTAAAGCCATTTAAAAGCATTTCCCCGGTGTGCTGAGGTCAAACCATTTTGTTATCTATGGAGGCCAGTGTAGATTCTGGTATAAAGGAGTTGCAAAACTGGGAATAGGTATATGTTGGGATTACAACTATACTATTGACATTTATAGGCTTTTTCAGTTATATTATTTTCATTTTAGTTCATTTACATATGAAATAGGCTGTGTTATCATGTAAAAGTTTGAGTGTTGCCACCAATGTTGTTGCTGTAAAAGTTAGAACAGCCAACTAAGGGATTTTCATGGCATGGGTAACTACAAAAGAGGTTTTACTGCAAAAAATATCTACATTATTCATCATTTCAGCCTATCGCCATCCACTGCTGGACGTAGGCCTCTCTCATTTAACGCCACAAAGTGCGGTCTTGTGCGGCCTGCATTCAACGACGTCCAGCAACTTTCATCAAGTCATCAGTCCACTTAGTGTTGGCGTCCAACACTGTGTCGTCCGATACGTGGTCGCCACACGAGAACCTTTCTTTCCTAGAGGCTGTCGGTTCGTCCAGCGATGTGGCCTGTCTATTGCCACTTCAGCGTGCTAATTCTTCATGCTATGTCAGTTACACCCATTCTTCTGTGGATTGCCGTATTTCGGATTCTATCTTGCAGAAAAATCCCGAGCATAGCCCGTTCCATAGCACACCGAGTGACTTTGAGCTTTATTATGAGGCCTACATTTAGGGACCACGTTTTCATGCCGTAAGTCACCACTGGTAACACACACTGGTCGTAGACCTGTGTTTTCAGACACTGAGAATTATTGGACGAGAAGATCCTCTTAAGTTTCCCGAACACTACCTAACCGAGTGGGATTGGATACAATATTATGGGGTGGTGAATGTATTCTTAGTGATAAATTAAAACTTTTCTAAAACTTAAGTTCTTTCTAACCTTGAAATTTATATTCTTTTTCATTAATTTCTAAAAAATAATAATTTCTAATTGAAATAAATTTCAACCCTAACATTTTTTAATAGTAAGCCGTTAACACAACCTTCTGTACATTATTCCTCACCTAATTAGGTACACTTACGTGTTGGTATGCTTGTTACTATTTTACCCTGGAACGTGTTGGTAGCTTTTGTTAGTCGTGGGTATTTGTCTCAGGGTCAACTGCGTTTGCATAACGGGTCAAGATTGTAGCAATTAAAGACTGGCTGGGAACGAACTTAAATATAATTATATATTTACATAGTAAAATTGTTTATTTTATCTGTAGTTCTAGAGCTTTGTTTCGGTGGGATATCGATGTTATTATTAGTTATTTTCTATGTGGTGACGGAGTAAGATTACAATCCTCCACCTTCTTTCTTACTCATAGGTGATCGTAAGAGAGGACTATAGAGATACAAACAAGAGAACAACACACTGCCACTGGCTGAGACGATGATAATGATGATGATTAACGGTTTTGACGATTTGGATTGAGGAGTTGTCAAAGTATAAATAGTATGATAGATCAGCATCTCATGCTGAGTGGTTGGGTTTGATGCCCACGCTGGATAATTCTTTTTGTCATCCATAAAAAATTGCATTGAATCTGGGTGTAATTTATATCCGTTAGGTGATTTACACACTGCTCCATGCTCCGTTGCCTGGCGCAGAGCGGTAGATTTTAATATTGTATGCAGATACATCGATTAGTATAGAAAACACCCCAGGTCCAACACACCGACAACGTGCCACAGCGCGGGAGCGGGTCCCGCTAGAAGATTCTGCCACCAGGCGCAGGGCGGACCGCAGCAGATCTGGACACGGATAGATTTATACTTATACGAAGATAAATTCCTGCAGTATTACCCATTGTAACGTAACTAACCATCCATCCATCCATCAGCCCACGGACGTCCACTGCTGGACATAGGCCTCCCCACAAGAATGCCACTCGGAACGGTCCTGCGCCACTTGCATCCAACGGTTCCCTGCGACTTTGAGAATGTCGTCAGTCCACCTAGGGGGGGGGGGGGGGGGTCGTCCTACGCTGCGCCATCCGATTCGTGGTCGCCACTCAAGAACCTTTATTCCCCAACGGTTATCGGTTCGACGAGCGATGTGGCCTGCCCATTGCCATTTCAACGTGTTAATTCTGGGGGCTATGTCGGTTCCACCCGTTCTTCTACGGATTTCCGTGTTCCGGATTTCATCACGTAGAGAAATACCGCGCATAGCCCTCTCCATAGCACGCTGAGCGACTTTGAGCTTTTTTATGAGGCCCACATTTAGAGACCACGTTTCAGTGCCATAAGTCATCGCTGGTAACACACACTGGTTATAAACCTTTGTTTTCAGACACTGCGGAATATTGGACGAGAAGATCCTCTTAAGTTTCCCAAACGCTGCCCAGCCGAGTTGGATTCATCAGCTGACCTCTTTCTCGAAATTGGATCTACCTAACTGGACTGCTTGTCCTAGGTAAACATAATGATCCACAACTTCAAGAATCGCATTCCCAACTAGGACCGGTACAGGAATGACATGGGCATTAGACATTACTTTCGTCTTGTCCATGTTCTTTTGTAGACCCACTAGTTGAGATACCCTGCTGAGGTCATTGAGCATACTGCCAAGGTCCTCCATGGATTCTGCCATGATTACGATGTCGTCAGCGAATCGAAGGTGAGTGATGTATTCGTCGTTGATGTTGATGCCGAGTCCGGTCCAGTCTAAGAGCTTGAAGACATAACTAACCACGTAAATAACCACGACGACTAAATGGAAAGTAACCTTTAGTTTAGTGCGGGACGCTTACAATGCCGTCAGGCGTGGAGGCGTGATAAAATCTGCTCGAAAAGGCAGATCTGCTCCTCCGCGCCTCCGCGCCATGGCGCGTCACCAATGTGGGAATCGCCTTATTTAAATACTGAGAACGTGCAGTACCAGAATTTATTTCTTGGTATGGGTAAATGCAAAAAAATAGGTACTTACATAGTTAATTGTGGTCCCGGCCCGCAGCTGTAGAAATAGGACGATCGACGATATGGCCCAACCACATAATAAGTCAATTTCTCCCAGTGTGATGGCATTTAGAGCCCATCAATTGACCTTATACGAGTTGAGAAGATGTTATTGGAGTTATAAATTGCGAATCATCTTATGTGACCATCATCGCCTTAGTCCATAGAAGTCCAATTATTTTGTTTAGATCTCCTCCTTAGTGGGAAGAAATTGACATATTATATCACGCTGGTTAGATGGATTGGTATATGGTTTTATGTTTTTATTCTGGCATAGAAGTTGTATGCGTATTTTATCACTTATTATTACGACACCCACGGGCAAAGGTAGGTAGTGACTTGTATTCTTACTCCGTCACCATACGGCAAAACTGCGAATGATCGGTGAATATTATGGTAATATGTGGTGATGGAGTAAGAATACAATTCACTACCCCCATCTTACCCGTGGGTGTCGTAAGAGACGACTATGCAAGAGATGGAAAACTTGAAATAAAACCCTATACCAACCTCTCTGACTAGCATGGTATAATAAGGTCAATTTCTCTACAATTATGGAGGAGGCTCGAGCCCAGTAGTGGGACGTATATGAGCCAAAATGATGATGATTATGGTAATGTAACGATTCAAGTACCTATCTTCCATGTCATCGGAGGATAAGGAACTCGGTACCGATAGTCAGCCCAACGACGAAGGCGACGAGCTACGGTGGGTTATGGGGCCGCGCGCCGCCCGACCCCTTCGTCTCCCCGGATGGAGCTGAACGACGGGGGTTCCGACCATAGCCCAACCCAAAAAAAAATGTATATATTGTAAAAATTTTCGCATTAGTTTTGCTAACATGCCTCTGCCTGATGTCAAAACTCTTTGGGAATATAATTATTAACCAGACGTCGTCAGATAGAGTTGGTCCTGGTCTATGTAAAGCTTGTAGCCATCATAGCCTTTTATGACACCCATGGGCAATGTAAGAGTTGGTAATAGTTATAGCCACCACCTATGGTTATGTATGAATAACTTTTAATAGAAATATTTTGTTGAAAATCAATTGATGCTTACTCGTACTTATTTTACTGTTTCATTAAGGTATGGGATTCCACTTGTGCGGACCGCTAACGACAGCTTCAAAAAATATGCTTCGTTCTTAAAATTAAAAAGAAACTTGCACAGATTTTTAGTTTTAGAGTAAAAAATATTTTCTTTTTAACCAGAGACGGAGTAAGAATACAATTCCCCACTTTATCTTGCACGTGGATGTCATAGAAGACGACTAAGGGATATAATACGCATAAAACATATTATATGCAAAAGGAGGAAAATTCAAAATAAAACCCTTAGCAACATGTCTGACCAGCGTGGTATAAATAAAGTCAATTTCCCTCCTATTGTGGAGGAGTTTTGAGTGCAACAGTGGAACGTACCTATATGAAATGAAATGACGATAAACCAGACAAATTGATATTTAGATACATATTACTTATCTGATAATTCGTATCTATTTTTAGATTGATATACATAGGTAAGTAATCATAGGTACTTTTCTTATTAATTAGGATAATTTTGAATAGTGACATAGGTAATATTAGGCCATTACCCCAAATGCAATAAAACCAGTTATCAAACTGTAAAGATAAAAAAATTAATAACTATAATAGATAAAGTCATAGGATATGTCTTCAAAAATATTACCATAAAATGTAGACATATAATTTATTAAATCTTTATATAGTAATAGTTGAATATTAACTAGAAAAATGATCTTATAGATAAAACCCAACGAATGGCGACCCATCAACAATTTAAATTATCACGAATTAGAACGTCCACTCTTGCGCAGAACCATGACGAAATTTTTTATGTTCTATTGTTTTTCAAACACTGTTTTCCTATTGGTTGTTAGAACTATAGGAGGTGTATTCTTATATCTGATTGGTGGAGACGTTTTGAGCGCGAAATAATGATGGCTGCCTGATTGGCGTGACAGACGCATTGTTGAATAAATTAATGTTAGAAATAGCAATAATTTTATTGAACCTGTTCTTTAATTGTTATGTTCTATTTAAATTAATGGCTGTATGATTTTACTGTTAGTATTTTAATTTCTTATATGTCCATGTGTGTAATATGTCTAAAAAAAATTAGATTGATGATTCGATTTAAAAAGTAATCTTCCATATTAGTATACGTTAATATAATCTTTAAGATATTATATAGTAATAATGTGACGTGATTTTTTATTATGATTAAATGTAGGCCTCATATCAAGGCTCAAAATCGCTCAGCGTGCTATGGAGCAGGCTATGCTCGGGATTTCTCTGCGAGATAGAATCCGGAATACGGAAATCCGCAGAAGAACGGGTGTAACCGACATAGCACGAAGAATTAGCACGCTGAAGTGGCAATGGGCAGGCCACATCGCTCGACGAACCGACAACCGCTGGGGAAGAAAGGTTCTCGAGTGGCGACCACGTATCGGACGACGCAGTGTAGGATGCCCCCCCACTAGGTGGACCGATGACCTAGTGAAAGTAGCTGGGCGTCGTTGAATGCAGGCGGCACAGGGAGGCCTACGTCCAGCAGTGGACGGCGATAGCCTGAAATGATGATGATGAAATGATGAAGTAGGTTCATGAACCAGTAGTAGAGGAATTGTGTAAACTGTTATTTGAATGTCTCGAGTTCAAATCTATGACACGTTCACCTAACTTTGTTTTTTTTTTAAATCTCATCTCATCTTCTCATCTCATATATATCTCACTACTGGATTCAAGTCATAATAGTAGGGCAATTGCCCTACTATACGCGCTGGTCAGATGGGTAGGTATAGGGTTTTATTTTGAGTCTTTCCTTAAAGTTTTATCTATGCACTAGCAACCCGTCCTCGCTTCGCTTCGGTTTCAGTCGCCTTTCCCGCGTAGTCCCCATTCCCGTGTGAATACCGAGATAAAATATAGCTTATGTTACTCCCTGTTATTATAGCTGTCTAAGGGTGAAAGAATTTTTGAAATAGGTTTAGTGGTTTAAACGTGAAAGCGTAACAAATAAATAAACTCACTTTCACATCCATACTAATATTATAAATGCGAAAGTAAGTTTGTTTGTATTTCACGGTATTCCCACAGGAACGAGAACTACGCAGATAAGGTAACTACCGAATCGAAGCGAGGGCGGGTTGCTAGTTCATAATATTAGTAAAGATGTTATGTGCTTTGGTTATCTTTTATGATATTCATAGGAAAGATGGCAAAGAGTGATGAATTGTATTCTTACTACGTCATCATACGGGAGGAAAACTGAAAATAAAACCCTTAGCAACCTGTCTGACCAGCGTGGTATAAATAAGGTCAATTTCCCTCCTATGGAGGAGTTTCGAGCGCAACAGTGGGACGTATATGAGATGAAATGATGATGAAATCTACCATCAACGTATACCTCGAAGTTATTATTTATACGGCTTATAAAATTACTTAAGATAATGTACCTACATTCCTTTTTATGGACCTGCTATGGTCCGAAAACACTCAGCCCAATAGTAGATGGTAGGGAGACTCATAAATTTGCTATATCCTTGTATTTTCTCTTTATTTTCAGCTTCTTTAGTAGATTACCAATGTTCTCTCCTCTTGTTTTACCTCAAGTTTCCTTTCGGATCACCAAGTAGGTACGTAATGGAAATGATCTCTGATCCGAAAAAGCGTAAATTTGGCTAGAGCCGCGTTAAGTACCTATATATGTATACAAAAAATTTTCTTTGAGATCTGTGCTGTGAAAATCATCTGAGGCTAACAGTTATAGGTGTACACACACACACATACACACACACACACACACACACACACACACACACACACACACACAAAAAACTCTAGATACGTGATAAAATCCTAAATACCTAGGAAAATCCGTGGAGGAACGGATGTAACCCCAAATTCATTAGTAGTAACTGAATATGCTTATCACCATATCGACTGGAAGGACATTTACATTTTTTATATTACTTTTTAAATTTTTATTTTTTATACTGTTTTTATAGATCGCAGTTTAGAATACCAAACTACCACCAAATATCCAAATGTCACGACTTTGATTCTCACGAGAGGCAATAGGTACTTGTGCTATCTACAAATTACTGTTAGGAGTTTGGGTGTAATTTGTGTCCAAATAAAAAAAAATACGTGTCTGTTTGTATAATAATATCGAAATGATATATTTTTTTACTTATCCGTGTGGTGACGGGTGAAGAATATAATTCACCACTTAAAATTCACCAATTCATACAATATAATATTCATAAAATTCATCTTGCCCATGGATGTCGTATAAGAAAGAATATGAGATATAATATGCACATAACATCTATGCAAGAGAAGGAAATCTCGTAATGAAACCAATATATCTGACCAGTATGATATATCTTGCAGGTCAAGTTCCCTCTCACTGTGGAGGAGGTTAGAGCCCAGCGGTGAGATGTAGATATGTGGGTTGTGGACAATGATTAGTTTTTTAGTGAAGGCTTAAAAACAAAATTTAAACTGAATCCTAATTAAAGTTAGAAGACTGACATTGCTACTCAATTGATCCATCAAAGTCAAGACGCATCAGTAATTTAAACAACAGAAAGGAGTAATTCGCGAAGATTCACTTTCCGCAGCAGGTTAAGGTACACTCCCCAGCTCTGCCTCGAAGACATGAAGCAAAAAGGGAACCGCGGAGTAGCGCTGCAGTCTTGATTGTGAAGCAGGCTCAGCACACGATGCTGCCGCAGCGCATGAGGCGGAATTTTATTTAACTTAATTATGAAATTATTCTGTGTGGTGACAGAGTAAGAATCCAATTCACCACTCCCTGTCTTGCCTGTGGATGTCATAAATGACGACAAAGGGATATTGTGCGCATATAACATCTATGCATGAGAAAGAAAACTTGAAATAAAACCCTACACCAACATGTCTGACCAGCATGGTATAGTAGGTCAAATTCTCTGCCATTGTGGAGGAGGCCGAAGCCCAACAGTGGGACATATGTGAGCTGCGATTATGATGAAATTATTGAATAAGTTATTCTGCTTTATTAAAACACCCAAGGTGGGTGTCATAAAAGACGACTAAAGTATATAAAATGCCAGAGACCAAAAACTATGCCACTACGTCTGAATAGCGCGGTATACTAGGTCTATTTCCTTTTATTGTGGAGGAAGCTCGAGCCCAGCAGTGAGACGTGTAAGAGTTGAGATGATGACTTGCTTAAAAGTACAGATAAACTGCTAGGACATTTCTTTTTCAGCCCTGGTCAGGCAAACGGAAAAATTAAAAGGTATAAGGAATACGGAAAAAAAAGGTATAAGCATAACATCCAACCAGAACATAGTTTCTAAAGTAGTCTGCGTAATTGACGAGACAGCATAAAGGGCGCATTAGTTTAAGTGGTCACCTCCCGTTCTGAGTGTAGTGAGTACGATTTTAACTTAGGACAGTTCTTTATGTAATGCACAAATAATTATTCTGAGGTTAAGTGCAATTTGTATTTATATTTTGATCTATAAGACTGACAGACATTCGCGATGTTATGATAATTTCTGCTGTTTACTAGAACATTACCCACATTTTTTAAATTTTACAAATTTCATCGCGATTGTGTTTGGTTTTCACGTTCATGGTTATGGTAGGATCCCGTGGTTACGGAAGGAACTGAGGTTACGGTAGGATCCGAGGTCCTGTGACCATGAACGCTGAAAAGTGTTCGAAACGTCGAGAAATTAAAAATGATAAAACACAAACATGATAAAATTCGAAAAATGGGTTGATTTCAAATTCGAGATGTTGATTTTTAAAAAGCATTATCGTATTACATTAAGTATTACATTACAAAAAGAAATAAATGTATTTTTAATAAAAAATAATTTAGTTTTGACGCTGTTTTATAAAATCGCTAATAGGTATATATAGATCACGTTGCTGCCCAACAAATTATTTTCTACCATTCACAAATGTTTAATTTATAATCGCCTCATATATCAACGAAGGACTACTGCAAGCCGAATGCGCCATCAAAGTACAAAATAATAACACGCCTGTTTTGTACTAACTCAAGGCAAACAGCCGGCTAAGCGTCGTGTAACCATCCAGCGTCCATCCGCTGCTGTCGATATATCATACAAGAGGTAGACATTAGCATTCTTTAGGGTTGGCACCTGATCAAATTTATTAAATAACTTATATCTACTATAAATACTTATCTATACTAATATTAGAGGAAAAAATTGTATTTTTGTGTGTGTATGTTTGTCATCAATAAACTCAAAAACTACTGCGCTGATTTCAAAAATTCTTTCATCAATGGAAAGCTATAATTTCAGAAAGTATTATAGGCTATATTTTATCCCGGTATTCATACGGGCACGGGCACTACGCGGGTAAGGCAACTAAAACCGAAGCGAATCGAGGACAGGTTGCTAGTTGTAAATAAAACTATTTTACGGATTTTATCGCGTTTGTATTTGATTTTTGATTGCCCGAGATTTCGAACACTTTACAGCGTCCATCCATCCGTCCGTCACGGGCGGACCATGAACGCTGTAAAGTGTTCGGAATGTGCCACCTGCCACTTTTTTTTGAGTGGGCTGTGGTCAGCACACACGCCATTCCCTCTGTCCAGGGTGACGAAAAGGTGGCGCACGGCCGTAACCCACTCTATTCCTTCGCCTTCATCACTGGGCCCGAACACCTATGCCCTCCATATAAGATAAGAAAAACTTAAGAACCCGTCTGACCAGGTTGGTACAGGTTTATTCTCCTCTTATTACAAAAGAGCTCCAGTCTAGCATTGCATATCCGAGTTAAACTAATGATGATGATGAATGTAGGGAATTCTTATAAAATAATCAATAAATATTAACACATATTTTAAAAAATAAAAGTTGTGTAAAAAACTGTGGTTTAATAATTAATATTGGTAGGTTATCATTTTTTTTCCTTTATTCATGTGTTTATATCTTTTTTTTTTGTTTTATTTATGTTTTAAAAATGTTTATGATGTTTACTCGCACAGTTGGCACCCGTGACGTCATTAAAGCGCCTCCACGGAAGATCAGTACAGGTTCTTTTAACCTGCAATATGCTGAGATGGAGACGTTTGTGATGAGCAACAATTTCATTTGTTATGCTACTCTTATACTTAGATCAACTGTAAAATACATCACAATAAACAAATTTTCTTTCTTTCTTCTTTCTTCCTAGAAACACGCTACTAATAATAGTAAAAAATAGGTATATAATATATTAAAAGGTTTATTTTAAAACATTATCTACTGACATTTGTGACAGTGTGCGCGAAGCATCATTAGCAATGTTGACTTTGAGGTTCAGGGTGTCGATTTTTCACGATGGTATACGCGCACACCGTAAAAGTTTAATCTCAAATATTTTTTTCCTAACGCTCCAACAGAAGTATAACTCCAAAAACGTTAATTTATTAAAGTGGCAACCCTGATTTAACTCAATACGAAGCGGCCATCTTTTATTTAATATCCGTGCCGATGCGCACGTGGTTACATGCGTGAGAAATTGTACGCGTATGATGCGTGTCATTGTATTAAATTATTGTATGCACATTTTGTGAGAAGCATTGATTGCACAGTGAAAATTTGCACGGATAATTAATTGCAGTCGAAACTCTATCGACTTTGCAAAAATAGGTAGGTATAAAATGCGGGCGTCTGAGAAAATGGCCATTTAGCTTTCTTGATGGATAAGGTATTTATTTAAATAAAATTGCACTTGAAATATTATTAATTACTAGCAACCCACCCTCGCTTCGCTTCGATTTGAGTCGCTTAAACTCGCGTAGTTCCCGTTTCTATGAGAATACTGGAATAAAATATAGCCTATGTTACTCCCTGATATTATAGCTTTCCATTGGTGAAAGAATTTTTGAAATCGGTTCGGTTGTTTAAGCGTGAAAGCATTACAGACAAATAAACAAACAAACATCCTTACTTTCGCATTTATAATATTAGTATGGATTAACCAACTCCAAAACTGGAGTAGGTTCTTAATTTGATTGTATGTTTTTTTTGTACATATATTATGCAATCATTCCGCCAGTTATGAATCGATTTTGTGATCTACTGATGCAATGCTATTTAAATGTTATCAACATCTAACTAATAATTTTCGATAATGTTGCTAATGCAAGTATTACCTACACATTGTTAATAAAACTATTTTACGAATTTTATCACGTTTGTATTGTATCACGGGCAGACTAAAACGTCTCGCATTCAACGTAGATATTCCATCCATCCATCCATCAGCCTACAGACGTCCACTGCTGGACATAGGCCTCCCCACGAGAATGCCACTCAGAATGGTCCTGCGCCACTTGCATCCAACGGTTCCCTGCGACTTTGAAAATGTCGCAGTCGTCCTACACTACGCCGACCGATTCGTGGTCGCCACTCAAGAACCTTTCTTCCCCAACGGTTGTTTGTCGGTTCTATGAGCGATGTGGCCTGCCCATTGCCATTTCAACCTGCTAATTCTGCGGGCTATGTCGGTTACACCCGTTCTTCTACGTATTACCTTGTTTCGGATTTTATCACGTAGAGAAATACCGAGCATAGCCCTCTCCATAGCACGTTGAGCAACTTTGAGCTTTTTTTATGAGGCTGAAATTTAGAGACCAGGTTTCACTGCCACGTAGATGTTATATATATATTAAAACTAAGAGCAATATGAAGGTGGTGAATTGTATTCTTGCTCAGTCACATATGGACTAGGGTGACGATACATTGTTTTATTAACCCATCATCACACCTGACATTTATTCATTCGTCATCATCATCATCATCATAATTTCAGCTCATATATCTACGTCCCACTGTTGGGCTCGAGCTACTTCCACAATAGGAGGGAATTTGACCTTACTATACCATGCTGGTCACACAGTTTGGTATAGGGCTTTATTTCAAATTTTCCTTCACTTGCATAAACGTTATATGCGATTATACCCCGTCGTCGTTTATTAATTACAGAGGTAATATGTGGCAATAGTAAATATAAGTGGAATTTGCTCAACTGTTTTTTTTTTGTAATGAATTTCATTGCGGGCTCCATTAGGTAGCTACAATTCAAGCTGTTTCCTTGAAATTTTGGCGAGCTTACACGAACACTACACATTCATTGTCACGGTTGGACTAGGACTCTTAGTCCGGCCGTGACCATGAATGCTGTAAAGTATTCGAGACGTCGGGCAATCATAAATCAAATACAGAAGCGATATAATCCCTAAAAGTAGTTTTATTTACAATCCCTCGTCATTTATGAAAATCATTGTAGATCCTGGCTTATAGGAGTTACAATGAAAATTAATAGTGGAATTAGTCCTAAAAATAAATATTTATTATACTATTCCGTGAGGTGACAGAGTAAAAATACAATTCAGCACTTTTCTTGCCCGTGGATGTTGTAAAAGACAACTAAGGGATATAATATATATATTAAGAGAAGGAAATCTCGTTAAAAACTCCCTATATCAACACGTCTGACCAGCGTTATATAGCAGATCAATTTTCATCTTATTGGGGAGGAGACTTAAGCCCAGCAGTGGGACGCTTATGAGCTGCGACGATACCATTCCAAAAGTATTGTAAAAGTAATTAATATTAACAAAATTTATTTCCTTTAGAACCCATAATTTGTCTATTCCATTAATTGCGAAGTGAAAATAAACACCTGTTCGTATAGATCTGATAATGCTTAAAATTGAATTGTCAATAATTACAACATACTTGAGGTCATATTTTGAACTCGGAGTACACCTACAATAGATTTAAGATTAGTTGGAGTAACATTATAATTAATAGTTTGCTAGATATGCAGTTTATTTGCAAACTCTGTATACTAAAGTATAATTTATAAGTTCTATAAAGCTGACAGTGGCAAATATGTAAAGTTTTAAAAGATAAATGTTTGAATCTGTTACTAATTTATTACTCAAATAATGATTTTGTTGCTTAAGCGGATTGCCAAACATCTGTATTACTGTTATCTTCACATAAAGATTTTTTTTATAGACAATACCCTGCTCTTTTTTTTTGGGGTGGGTTAGGGTAGGCGCACTCCTCGCACCACTCCGTCTGGGGCGACAGAGGGGCGTAAGCACGCACACCCGTATACCATCCGTGACACGTTGCCTTCGTCGTTGGGCCGACCACCGGAGCAGGGTGACTTGACGTCAGTGGTCGGCCCGACAGAATACCCCCTTGAGGGGTACCTTCCCAGCCTTGAGGGGTACCCTCCCAAGTCGGAGTCGGAACAACAATTTGCGGATCGCATAAACTGTTGTCCTGCCTGGGATTAGAACCCATAACTGCGCGTGCGTGCGTGCGTGCGTGTGTGTTTGTGTGTCTCACGGATGGATGGATTTCGATACGGTTTTTTCTATGTAGGTGGCGTTGTTATCAATTTCAAGGGGAATTACTTTAACTATTTTTGTCACTGTTGGGTCAGCAAGTCTTTAAATATATATATATATATATATATATATTTCCTGTGGACGTATGTATGTCACTGAACTCCTGCTAATCGGCTGGAATGATGTTGATAAATGTTTTTATGCGTGTTCAAGGGGATTCGAGAATGGATTATATTCACAATGATTCACAATTGGACCCGGGATGTAGCGCTGCTATCGATTTCAAGGAGAATTCCTTTTATTTTATTTGAACAGAACGTCTATTGGGTCAGCTAGTATAATATTATTAAAAGTTATAGAAGATTTTCACGACAAAGCCGTTAGTAGATCCTGTTCTAAATATCAGCCAACTATATCACGACAAAGCATTCATCTTTCAAGTTGGGATCTAACAATACATAACAAAGATTGAACAGGTAGATCCATCAACGAGTCTAGACAAGAGACTTGTTTGTGTCGATTAGCTGTACGTGAGAGAAAGGCTTCGTTCAGCATTGCAATAAATACACGATTTATACAATACTATTTGTGACAGTCATTTTGCATGGATTCTCTAGCTATGCAATATTATTATTTTTGAAGCCTTTGTCATACATCTTATCTTATCATTAAATAAGCCCATGTATAAGTATACCTATCCCACAGTTGAGCTCGAGCCTCCCAAAAATTTACTTAAAATTCAATGTAATGAAATGTTTCAAATAAATATTTATTTTATTTACATCTTGGGTTACACTATTGGAGTTTTTTGTCGGAATCCCAATTTTTTTTTTCCGCTACCGACCGCGAAGAGAGTGAAAGGAGTGTGAATGCGTGCAATGAGGTTCGGTGAAACTAAAGGTTTTATCATAACCCAGCCCACACAAACACGAACAGAAAATTGGACTGCCGGCTCTCTCGCTCAACGAACGAAGTGCAGTAAAAAAATGGCTACTACTCATACGTCAATTTTCTGCTCAGTGTGGTACTACCCCAGATGGACCGGCCTGCGACTGTAGACAGACAAATGTGAACAATGTGGTCCAATAAAGCACACGATCCACTTCATAATTATCTTAGCTCGCTTATAGACTTGACAATAGGAACGATATTGATATATTGACGATTTTATAATGAATTTTCTTTCTCTAACAGTGTCGTTATTTAGATATTATTTATTACATCTTTGATCGTGTTTTATAATACCCACAAGATCCTGGTGAGTTGTATTCTGACTACGTCTCTACACGTAAAAACCTATACCTATAAAAAACTCTATGATAATAATACAATATAATTATTTTACTAATAAAATCCTATAAATATTTTATTAGTGAAATAATTTTTACAATCGTTCTAGTAATTTTTGAGTTTATTAATTAAAAACACAAATGCAATACAAATAAAAATATTAATACATATTAGTTTATCCTTTACAAAATTTTCCCAAATTCATCATCATCATCCTGCTCTCATCCCAATCACTTGGGGTCGACGCAATATGTCATCTGTTTTGACATATTGCAAAAAGTTTCGGCAATGACTTTTATGACCGGCCGCCTGCCTGACGTCAACCCTCCTTGGGAATGTAATCGTTGACCCAAATGGTACCAGATGGAGTTGGTCCGGGTCAATCTAGGGCTCTTAGTCATCTTTTACGACACCCACGAGCAAAGCAAGGGTTGGTAGTATTCGAAGCCGCTACCACACAGCAAACCTACGTACTCGTCGAGCTAATTCATTGATACTATAAAAGGTACGAACAAGTTATGGCAAAAGAAACATCACTTTCGAAGGAGAACAATTGTACAATAAACCTTCATATATATAACCTTCATATATAAAAAAAAAAGTTAATTCATTTAATGTGTTGAAATAAATGTTATCGCCGGGTATAAATAGACTCTCACGAATGAGTTGAGGACGAACGGGTTGAGAGCCCTTTGCGCTCACCCAAAAGTCTGCGTAAAGTTGTCACAGGCATCTGCGGCTAACAACTAAGTCACACAAAAAAAGAGTTGAAGACATTCGGTGGTCACCCATAGCTCTGAACGGAAATAAGGAAGGAGTCTAATATTTGGATATAATAAGTGCATACTGAGGTTATGTTACTAAATGTTTATTTATGAAGATGTAATTGTGGAGACATACGTGTAACGGATTGTATGATACACGAGATAGACGTACTGCTTATGATCATCATCATCATTTCGGCTTATAACGTCCCATTGTTGGGCTAGAGCCTCCTCCACAATAGGAGGGAAATTACCTTACTATACCATGCTAATCAGACAGGTTGTTTATTTCGAGTTTTCCTTCTCTTGCATAGATGTTATATGCCTATAACCCATAGTCGTCTTTTACAACATCCACAGGCAAGATAGGGAGTGGTGAATTGTATTCTTACTCCGTCACCATGCGGCAAATTCTGTAAAAAACACATCAAATAATTGCTCAAGAAAGCTTTTTAAACTGAATGATTTTACTAGTTATAACTTTTATAATTATTGTTCTCATGTAAATGACCTATGTTTTTTTTTAAATAAATTCATTAAACCTAAACTTTCTTTTTATAATTTTCGTGTGGACACGTCATTTCATGTCAAAGATTCTCACACAACCGCATATTTCTAAGTCACATTTAAATATTAAAAAAGTTAATTCAATTAACACCTTACTCCTTTATCAGAAAAGGATAGGATTACAAATTTTAGTTAATTATTCCACTTCCTTAACGTATTTGTTCATATCATTTTAATGGCATGTGATAAGGTGATTCATTTTTTATTTTGATATAGAAACTTTTAAAAAGATTGTAATTTTAATTTTATTTAACAACTAGCAACCCGCCCTGCCTTCGCTTCGGCTTCAATCGCTTTACTCGCGTAGTCCCCGTTCCCGTGGGAATACCGGGACAAAATGTAACTTAATTTACTCCTTATAAAAATATTATCAAAATCTGTCCAGCCGATTTAAAGATTACCCAAAACAGACAGGTAAAAATTTTATTAAGCGGTTTTTAGGCAAAGGTATCGTGCAAATAACCGTATCCGCATGAAAAAAGTTCATAGAAAGACATTACAAACAGACACTTAAATTTGTTTTATTTGTGTAGATTTCTCTCCCGAATTAGGTAGTATACAATGTATTAGCTCTTAGGACTTTTTTGTGGTCGGCTATGTTTTGAACATACCCTGTCCAACCACCCTACACAGATGGGGTAGTGGTTAAAATACGGACTTAGAGTGCTAGTGTCGTGGTTTCACATCCCATACAGGACGTTGTGCAATCCACATTGTAGTTCGAAGTCTGGATGTAATTTGTGTCCGTTAATTATATGTTTGTATAGTCCTTCGCAAGACAAGAATTACTTAGTACAGGATATTCTACCAAGAAACCATAGGTATAATTTCTTCAGGTATGTATATATGCAACAAATCATCGTTATTATATTATATTTAACTGCTACAGAATTAGTGATGTACCTATTCCTAGTCAAGACATTCACCCTAACCCAATTTTTTTTTTTGGTAGGGTGGGCTAGTCAGCGCACCCGCCGCCCGGCTCCGTCCGGGGCGACAGAGGGTTGGTCGGTTTCACGCGGCCTCATAACCCACCCGATAGCACGTCGCCTTCGTCGTTGGGTCGAACACCGATGATCGGCCCGACGGCATACCCGAGGGTGTAAAATCCCCGGTACGATCACCCGCAGCCTCTGCTAAGGCGGTATCAGACGCACGTACTCTAACCCAACCCTAAGCGTATTTGATCCTGCACCTCCCCATCATCAATCGCTTATACCATTTTCGAGATTCGAGCTACACGTACATAAATATCATCTATCTAAATAAAATCTGCAGAAATCTAATACAACGCTATTTATTTGAAGATAACCTCACAATTACAGTACATAAGTTAAACAGCGTGGTCTATCAGCCAACATTCCGCATAAAGTGATTTAAAGGAAGCTATTTGTTACATGAATATTATAATTACAAAGTATAATAGCCTGCGTCTCTATACAACATCCAAGTGTTGGTAATCACTCATCAAAGTTGACGTTAAGGAGTTGAAATAAACGAACATTTTGCAAATGAATCTTCTTTGGGTTCGTCATGAGAGAGAAAATCCTACTAATATTATAAACGCGAAAGTTTGTGAGTATGAATGTATGTTTGTTGCTCATTCGCACAAAAACTACTGAATGGATTTTGATGAAATTATACAATAATATAGCTTAAATCAGAATAATACCCAACCTAAATTATCGCAATATTTCCACAGGAATAAATGCGAAAGTAAGTTTGTTTGTTTGTTACGCTTTCACGCTTAAACCACCGAACCTATTTCAAAAATTCTTTCACCAATGGAAAGGTATATGGGAGTAATAAAGGCTATATTTTATCTCGGTATTCCCACGGGTACGGGCACTACGCGGGTAAGGCGACTGAAATTTTATAAAACTATTTATATTTTATCGCGTTTGTATTTGATTTTTGATGGCCTGACATCTATATATATAAAAATGAATCCCTGTTTTCCTTGGTCACGCCATCACGCGTGAACGACTGGACCAATTTCAATAATAATTTTTTGTTGTATTTGTTATTGTCAGGAGAAGGTTCTTATGAAAAAAAAAATAAGAAAATTTCCCAGAAAATTAGAAAATTTAAGAATACTTAACCATCACATAAAATTATTTCTAATCTAACCGCTTTGGACAATATAAACTTTTTTAATGTAACCTTATGACGTTTAACATAGAATTGACAGAACGCGTGCTGCAAATATCGTCAAAGAGGATGTAAAAAAACTGAAACTTTTGACGCGAATGTCAAAATGTCATGTAGCGCTTTTATATTTTTTTCATTATTTTAGTGTTTTACGGTGTTATATTGAATAATTTTGTTGATATTTTATGTAATATAATGTTGATAGAATGCTGATATATAGTGAATATGATATAATAGCGAATTGCGTGCATTTTCACATTCTGCCAAATTTCCCAAAAGAAGCTTGATTTGGCTATCAACACCAAATCAATGCTAACGACGGACTACTTACGAAGACTAAAGTATAATTAATTAATTAATTATAACTCGACATTGGCACCAATAGCGCATATTATTGCAGCTCATTGCCATTAATCAAGAAGAAGAAGAAAAAACTGAAAATTGTTTAAAACAGATGAAAAACATGTATTTTATTAATAAAATACCTCCAACCGAAGTTGGAGGTATTTTATTAATAAAATACATGTAAAACAATTAATTCATTATTTCTTACTGAAATGATGTAAGAAAACTGAATTTCTTAGTGCACATCCAGGGTAGGTAAGTTCAGAGCCATCACGCCTAATTTAAAAAGTCAATTTAATATGGAGTTTTGGTAATTAAGATACATGTTACTAATATAACAAGTGATATACTTAGTTATTAAGAAGAATACAATAGTTTTCTTTAATTTACAGTTGAATTTTCGTTTTTGAAAATGCCAGCAATTAGACGTACAGACTTAAGTTGTAAGTATTGGATCAATGAACGTTGTATGCCAATATTACAGGGCATTTAAGTTTAAAAATTAAGGTCCTGGATTGTGTTGCGCGAGCGCAATTGACGCCATTGGTACTGCCGTCAGAGCCATTGCATTCATTGGTTTCATACGCATAAGAAAAAAAATAAGTATGTAAAAATAATATATAGGAATTAGAATAATAAATATATTTTTTTAATTCAATTCGAATTCAATATTCGTAATTAAGACATGACAAGGTCTGTCGGGTCAGCTAGTTTCGAATAATTTTCAGCGTTCATGGTCACGGGTTGATTATGATGTCCACGTCCAACAAGTCATTGTTATTACAGAGAGATATCTACTCGCTATAGAAATATAATTGTTTGTTGTTGAATTTAATTATTCTTACTGCCATCATTATCTTCAATTCAATTCATATACGTTCACTGTTCGATCGTTCGGGAGACTTAAGAGGATTTTCTCGTCCAACATACCTCGGTGTCTGAAAACACAGGTCTACGACCAGTGTGTGTTACCAGTAATGACTTATGGCACAGAAACGTGGTCCCTAAATGTAGACCTCATAACAAAGCTCAAATTCGCTCAGCGTGCTATGGAGCGGGCTATGCTCGGAATTTTTCTACGAGATAGAATCCGGAATACGGAAATCCATAGAAGAACGAGTGTAGCCGATATAACATGAAGAATTAACACGCTGAAGTGGCAATGGGCAGGCCACATTGCTCGACGAACCGACAACCGCTGGTGAAGAAAGCTTCTCGAGTGGCGACCACGTATTGGACGACGCAGTGTAGGACGCCTCCCCCACTAGGTGGACCGATGACCTAGTGAAAGTTGCTAGGCGTTGTTGGATGCAGGCGGCACAGGACCGTACATAATGGCGTAACATGAGGGAGGCCTACGTCCAGCAGTGGACGGAAATAGGCTGAAATGATGATGATGACGTCCCACTGTTGGGTTTGAGCCTCCTTCGCAAGAGGAGGAAAATTGAGCTTGACCATACTTGGTATAGAATTTTATTTTGAGTTTTTCTTCTCTTGCATAGATGTTATATGCAAATTAATATCCCTTAGTCAGCTTTTACGACATCCACGGGCAAGATACAGGGTGGTGAATTGTAGTCTTACTCCGTCACTACACGGAGAGTTCTGTGGTGGTCATTGTGACTGTAATCTATACCAATAAATAAAATTGGAGTGTCTGTTTGTAATGTCAAAATAATAGACTTTTTTCACACGGTAATTTGCACTATACATATGCCTAAAAATCATTTTATATTTTTTTGTCTGTCTGTCTGTTTGTTCCGGGTAATCTTCAAAATAGCTGGACCGATTTCTAAAAATTTTTTCACCAATGGAAAGCTAGAATATCAGGCAGTAACTTAGGCTATATTTTATCCCGGTATTCCCAAATACCTAATAGACAAATAATTTGCAATAAAATAATATTGCGACTATAAATTAAGGTGTAAGCTATCCTATCTTTCAAGTTGGAACAAACTGCACACGGTGTGCAAATTTTATTAAAATCCGTTAAGTAGTTTAGGAGTCCATCGCGGACAAACAACGTGACACGTAATTTATATATATTATAAGATAAGATAAGATATATTAAACCTAAGAGCGACATGAAGATGGTGAATTGTATCCTTGTTCAGTCACATATGGACCAGGGTGACGATATATTGCTTTATTAACCCATCATCACACCTGACATTTATTCATTCGTCATCATCATCGTCATAATTTCAGCTTGTATATCTACGTCCCACTGTTGCGCTCGAGCTACCTCCACAATAGAAGGGAATTTGACCTTACTATACCATGCTGGTCACACAGTTTGGTATAGGGCTTTATTTCAAATTTTCCTTCACTTGCATAAACGTTATATGCGATTATACCCCGTCGTCGTTTATTAATTACAGAGGTAATATGTGGCAATAGTAAATATAAGTGGAATTTGCTCAACTGTTTTTTTTTTGTAATGAATTTCATTGCGGGCTTCATTAGGTACCTACAATTCAAGCTGTTTCCTTGAAATTTTGGCGAGCTTACACGAGCACTACACATTCATTGTCACGGTTGGACTAGGACTCTTAGTCCGGCCGTGACCATGAATGCTGTAAAGTATTCGAGACGTCGGGCAATCATAAATCAAATACAGAAGCGATATAATCCCTAAAAGTAGTTTTATTTACAATCCCTCGTCATTTATGAAAATCATTGTAGATCCTGGCTTATAGGAGTTACAATGAAAATTAATAGTGAAATTAGTTCTAAAAATAAATATTTATTATAATAAATATTTAATGGTATACCATTCCGTGAGGTAACGGAGTAAGAATACAATTCAGCACCTTTCTTGCCCGTGGATGTTGTAAAAGACAACTAAGGGATATAATATGCATATTAAGAGAAGCAAAACTCGTTAAAAATTCCCTATATCAACACGTCTGACCAGCATTATATAGCAGGTCAAATTTCATTTTATTGGGGAGGAGACTTAAGTCAGTGGGATGCTTATGAGCTGAGACGATACTATTCCAAAAGTATTGTAAAAGTAATTAATATTAACAAAATTTATTTCCTTTAGAACCCATAATTTGTCTATTCCATTAATTGCGAAGTGAAAATAAACACCTGTTCGTATAGATCTGATAATGCTTAAAATTGAATTGTCAATAATTACAACATACTTGAGGTCATATTTTGAACTCGGAGTACACCTACAATAGATTTAAGATTAGTTGGAGTAACATTATAATTAATAGTTTGCTAGATATGCAGTTTATTTGCAAACTCTGTATACTAAAGTATAATTTAGAAGTTCTATAAAGCTGACAGTGGCAAATATGTAAAGTTTTAAAAGATAAATGTTTGAATCTGTTACTAATTTATTACTCAAATAATGATTTTGTTGCTTAAGCGGATTGCCAAACATTTGTATTACTGTTACCTTCACATTTTTTTTTTTATTTTTTTTTATTTTTTTTTTTTTATGGGTGGCCTATGGTAAGCGCACGCGCGGTCCAGTCCGTCCGGGGCGATGAAAGGACGGCGCGCGGGCTCATAACCCACCCGTACCCACGTCACCTCGTTGTTGGGCCGACCACCGGAGTAAATGTGACTTGTCGTCAGTGGTCGGCCCGACGGAATACCCACCCCTGCGGGTGACGGACAATTCCCCGGTCCGATCACCCGCGGCCTCGGCTAGGGCGGCATTAGGCGCAGATACTCGCACCTGCGCCGCCTGAGTCGCCGGCGGCGGAACGTGTCGCCGAATAGAATCTCTACTCACACACGATCCGCCGCCTCCTTCCGTGAGATAACGGCCTCACAGAAGGCGGCGACCGCGTCCCAGTTCCTGACGCTGACGAGCATCTCCCTGGCGATGGTCGGCAGCGCCAGGTCGGCACCGATAATCGCGACGAGTTCACGGCGCTCCCCCTCCCACGCAACACACTCCTCGAGCGTGTGCTGCGCCGTGTCCTCGTCGCAACTGCAGTGGTGGCAGGACCGTGTGCTCTCCCTCCTGACAATCTTGTGCAGGTACTTCGCGAAGCATCCGTGCCCCGTCAGCACCTGCACCAGTCGGAAGGAAAGCAGCCCGTGCGTCCGCTCCAACCACTCCATCAGCACCGGCCGGAAGGCCTCGACGGTCCTGATACCGTACCGAGGACTGTTATCTTCACATAAAGATTTTTTTTATAGACAATACCCTGCTCTTTTTTTTTGGGGTGGGTTAGGGTAGGCGCACTCCTCGCACCACTCTCTCTGGGGCGACAGAGGGGCGTAAGCACGCACACCCGTAAATCATCCGTGACACGTCGCCTTCGTCGTTGGGCCGACCACCGGAGCAGGGTGACTTGACGTCAGTGGTCGGCCCGACAGAATACCCCCTTGAGGGGTACCTTCCCAGCCTTGAGGAGTACCCTCCCAATTACATCCAGAGTCGGAACAACAATTTGCGGATCGCATAAACTGTTGTCCTGCCTGGGATTCGAACCCATAACTGAGCGTGCGTGCGTGCGTGCGTGCGTGCGTGTGTGTTTGTGTGTCTAACGGATGGATGGATTTCGATACGGTTTTTTCTATGTAGGTGGCGTTGTTATCAATTTCAAGGGGAATTACTTTAACTATTTTTGTCACTGTTGGGTCAGCAAGTCTTTAAATATATATATATATATATATATATATATATATATATATATATATATATATATATATATATATATATTTCCTGTGGACGTATGTATGTCACTGAACTCCTGCTAATCGGCTGGAACGATGTTAATAAATGTTTTTATGCGTGTTCAAGGGGATTCGAGAATGGATTAGATTCACAATGATTCACAATTGGACCCGGGATGTAGCGCTGCTATCGATTTCAAGGAGAATTCCTTTTATTTTATTTGAACAGAACGTCTATTGGGTCAGCTAGTATAATATTATTAAAAGTTATAGAAGATTTTCACGACAAAGCCGTTAGTAGATCCTGTTCTAAATATCAGCCAACTATATCACGACAAAGCATTCATCTTTCAAGTTGGGATCTAACAATACATAACAAAGATTGAACAGGTAGATCCATCAACGAGTCTAGACAAGAGACTTGTTTGTGTCGATTAGCTGTACGTGAGAGAAAGGCTTCGTTCAGCATTGCAATAAATACACGATTTATACAATACTATTTGTGACAGTCATTTTGCATGGATTCTCTAGCTATGCAATATTATTATTTTTGAAGCCTTTGTCATACATCTTATCTTATCATTAAATAAGCCCATGTATAAGTATACCTATCCCACAGTTGAGCTCGAGCCTCCCAAAAATTTACTTAAAATTCAATGTAATGAAATGTTTCAAATAAATATTTATTTTATTTACATCTTGGGTTACACTATTGGAGTTTTTTGTCGGAATCCCAATTTTTTTTTTCCGCTACCGACCGCGAAGAGAGTGAAAGGAGTGTGAATGCGTGCAATGAGGTTCGGTGAAACTAAAGGTTTTATCATAACCCAGCCCACACAAACACGAACAGAAAATTGGACTGCCGGCTCTCTCGCTCAACGAACGAAGTGCAGTAAAAAAATGGCTACTACTCATACGTCAATTTTCTGCTCAGTGTGGTACTACCCCAGATGGACCGGCCTGCGACTGTAGACAGACAAATGTGAACAATGTGGTCCAATAAAGCACACGATCCACTTCATAATTATCTTAGCTCGCTTATAGACTTGACAATAGGAACGATATTGATATATTGACGATTTTATAATGAATTTTCTTTCTCTAACAGTGTCGTTATTTAGATATTATTTATTACATCTTTGATCGTGTTTTATAATACCCACAAGATCCTGGTGAGTTGTATTCTGACTACGTCTCTACACGTAAAAACCTATACCTATAAAAAACTCTATGATAATAATACAATATAATTATTTTACTAATAAAATCCTATAAATATTTTATTAGTGAAATAATTTTTACAATCGTTCTAGTAATTTTTGAGTTTATTAATTAAAAACACAAATGCAATACAAATAAAAATATTAATACATATTAGTTTATCCTTTACAAAATTTTCCCAAATTCATCATCATCATCCTGCTCTCATCCCAATCACTTGGGGTCGACGCAATATGTCATCTGTTTTGACATATTGCAAAAAGTTTCGGCAATGACTTTTATGACCGGCCGCCTGCCTGACGTCAACCCTCCTTGGGAATGTAATCGTTGACCCAAATGGTACCAGATGGAGTTGGTCCGGGTCAATCTAGGGCTCTTAGTCATCTTTTACGACACCCACGAGCAAAGCAAGGGTTGGTAGTATTCGAAGCCGCTACCACACAGCAAACCTACGTACTCGTCGAGCTAATTCATTGATACTATAAAAGGTACGAACAAGTTATGGCAAAAGAAACATCACTTTCGAAGGAGAACAATTGTACAATAAACCTTCATATATATAACCTTCATATATAAAAAAAAAAGTTAATTCATTTAATGTGTTGAAATAAATGTTATCGCCGGGTATAAATAGACTCTCACGAATGAGTTGAGGACGAACGGGTTGAGAGCCCTTTGCGCTCACCCAAAAGTCTGCGTAAAGTTGTCACAGGCATCTGCGGCTAACAACTAAGTCACACAAAAAAAGAGTTGAAGACATTCGGTGGTCACCCATAGCTCTGAACGGAAATAAGGAAGGAGTCTAATATTTGGATATAATAAGTGCATACTGAGGTTATGTTACTAAATGTTTATTTATGAAGATGTAATTGTGGAGACATACGTGTAACGGATTGTATGATACACGAGATAGACGTACTGCTTATGATCATCATCATCATTTCGGCTTATAACGTCCCATTGTTGGGCTAGAGCCTCCTCCACAATAGGAGGGAAATTACCTTACTATACCATGCTAATCAGACAGGTTGTTTATTTCGAGTTTTCCTTCTCTTGCATAGATGTTATATGCCTATAACCCATAGTCGTCTTTTACAACATCCACAGGCAAGATAGGGAGTGGTGAATTGTATTCTTACTCCGTCACCATGCGGCAAATTCTGTAAAAAACACATCAAATAATTGCTCAAGAAAGCTTTTTAAACTGAATGATTTTACTAGTTATAACTTTTATAATTATTGTTCTCATGTAAATGACCTATGTTTTTTTTTAAATAAATTCATTAAACCTAAACTTTCTTTTTATAATTTTCGTGTGGACACGTCATTTCATGTCAAAGATTCTCACACAACCGCATATTTCTAAGTCACATTTAAATATTAAAAAAGTTAATTCAATTAACACCTTACTCCTTTATCAGAAAAGGATAGGATTACAAATTTTAGTTAATTATTCCACTTCCTTAACGTATTTGTTCATATCATTTTAATGGCATGTGATAAGGTGATTCATTTTTTATTTTGATATAGAAACTTTTAAAAAGATTGTAATTTTAATTTTATTTAACAACTAGCAACCCGCCCTGCCTTCGCTTCGGCTTCAATCGCTTTACTCGCGTAGTCCCCGTTCCCGTGGGAATACCGGGACAAAATGTAACTTAATTTACTCCTTATAAAAATATTATCAAAATCTGTCCAGCCGATTTAAAGATTACCCAAAACAGACAGGTAAAAATTTTATTAAGCGGTTTTTAGGCAAAGGTATCGTGCAAATAACCGTATCCGCATGAAAAAAGTTCATAGAAAGACATTACAAACAGACACTTAAATTTGTTTTATTTGTGTAGATTTCTCTCCCGAATTAGGTAGTATACAATGTATTAGCTCTTAGGACTTTTTTGTGGTCGGCTATGTTTTGAACATACCCTGTCCAACCACCCTACACAGATGGGGTAGTGGTTAAAATACGGACTTAGAGTGCTAGTGTCGTGGTTTCACATCCCATACAGGACGTTGTGCAATCCACATTGTAGTTCGAAGTCTGGATGTAATTTGTGTCCGTTAATTATATGTTTGTATAGTCCTTCGCAAGACAAGAATTACTTAGTACAGGATATTCTACCAAGAAACCATAGGTATAATTTCTTCAGGTATGTATATATGCAACAAATCATCGTTATTATATTATATTTAACTGCTACAGAATTAGTGATGTACCTATTCCTAGTCAAGACATTCACCCTAACCCAATTTTTTTTTTTGGTAGGGTGGGCTAGTCAGCGCACCCGCCGCCCGGCTCCGTCCGGGGCGACAGAGGGTTGGTCGGTTTCACGCGGCCTCATAACCCACCCGATAGCACGTCGCCTTCGTCGTTGGGTCGAACACCGATGATCGGCCCGACGGCATACCCGAGGGTGTAAAATCCCCGGTACGATCACCCGCAGCCTCTGCTAAGGCGGTATCAGACGCACGTACTCTAACCCAACCCTAAGCGTATTTGATCCTGCACCTCCCCATCATCAATCGCTTATACCATTTTCGAGATTCGAGCTACACGTACATAAATATCATCTATCTAAATAAAATCTGCAGAAATCTAATACAACGCTATTTATTTGAAGATAACCTCACAATTACAGTACATAAGTTAAACAGCGTGGTCTATCAGCCAACATTCCGCATAAAGTGATTTAAAGGAAGCTATTTGTTACATGAATATTATAATTACAAAGTATAATAGCCTGCGTCTCTATACAACATCCAAGTGTTGGTAATCACTCATCAAAGTTGACGTTAAGGAGTTGAAATAAACGAACATTTTGCAAATGAATCTTCTTTGGGTTCGTCATGAGAGAGAAAATCCTACTAATATTATAAACGCGAAAGTTTGTGAGTATGAATGTATGTTTGTTGCTCATTCGCACAAAAACTACTGAATGGATTTTGATGAAATTATACAATAATATAGCTTAAATCAGAATAATACCCAACCTAAATTATCGCAATATTTCCACAGGAATAAATGCGAAAGTAAGTTTGTTTGTTTGTTACGCTTTCACGCTTAAACCACCGAACCTATTTCAAAAATTCTTTCACCAATGGAAAGGTATATGGGAGTAATAAAGGCTATATTTTATCTCGGTATTCCCACGGGTACGGGCACTACGCGGGTAAGGCGACTGAAATTTTATAAAACTATTTATATTTTATCGCGTTTGTATTTGATTTTTGATGGCCTGACATCTATATATATAAAAATGAATCCCTGTTTTCCTTGGTCACGCCATCACGCGTGAACGACTGGACCAATTTCAATAATAATTTTTTGTTGTATTTGTTATTGTCAGGAGAAGGTTCTTATGAAAAAAAAAATAAGAAAATTTCCCAGAAAATTAGAAAATTTAAGAATACTTAACCATCACATAAAATTATTTCTAATCTAACCGCTTTGGACAATATAAACTTTTTTAATGTAACCTTATGACGTTTAACATAGAATTGACAGAACGCGTGCTGCAAATATCGTCAAAGAGGATGTAAAAAAACTGAAACTTTTGACGCGAATGTCAAAATGTCATGTAGCGCTTTTATATTTTTTTCATTATTTTAGTGTTTTACGGTGTTATATTGAATAATTTTGTTGATATTTTATGTAATATAATGTTGATAGAATGCTGATATATAGTGAATATGATATAATAGCGAATTGCGTGCATTTTCACATTCTGCCAAATTTCCCAAAAGAAGCTTGATTTGGCTATCAACACCAAATCAATGCTAACGACGGACTACTTACGAAGACTAAAGTATAATTAATTAATTAATTATAACTCGACATTGGCACCAATAGCGCATATTATTGCAGCTCATTGCCATTAATCAAGAAGAAGAAGAAAAAACTGAAAATTGTTTAAAACAGATGAAAAACATGTATTTTATTAATAAAATACCTCCAACCGAAGTTGGAGGTATTTTATTAATAAAATACATGTAAAACAATTAATTCATTATTTCTTACTGAAATGATGTAAGAAAACTGAATTTCTTAGTGCACATCCAGGGTAGGTAAGTTCAGAGCCATCACGCCTAATTTAAAAAGTCAATTTAATATGGAGTTTTGGTAATTAAGATACATGTTACTAATATAACAAGTGATATACTTAGTTATTAAGAAGAATACAATAGTTTTCTTTAATTTACAGTTGAATTTTCGTTTTTGAAAATGCCAGCAATTAGACGTACAGACTTAAGTTGTAAGTATTGGATCAATGAACGTTGTATGCCAATATTACAGGGCATTTAAGTTTAAAAATTAAGGTCCTGGATTGTGTTGCGCGAGCGCAATTGACGCCATTGGTACTGCCGTCAGAGCCATTGCATTCATTGGTTTCATACGCATAAGAAAAAAAATAAGTATGTAAAAATAATATATAGGAATTAGAATAATAAATATATTTTTTTAATTCAATTCGAATTCAATATTCGTAATTAAGACATGACAAGGTCTGTCGGGTCAGCTAGTTTCGAATAATTTTCAGCGTTCATGGTCACGGGTTGATTATGATGTCCACGTCCAACAAGTCATTGTTATTACAGAGAGATATCTACTCGCTATAGAAATATAATTGTTTGTTGTTGAATTTAATTATTCTTACTGCCATCATTATCTTCAATTCAATTCATATACGTTCACTGTTCGATCGTTCGGGAGACTTAAGAGGATTTTCTCGTCCAACATACCTCGGTGTCTGAAAACACAGGTCTACGACCAGTGTGTGTTACCAGTAATGACTTATGGCACAGAAACGTGGTCCCTAAATGTAGACCTCATAACAAAGCTCAAATTCGCTCAGCGTGCTATGGAGCGGGCTATGCTCGGAATTTTTCTACGAGATAGAATCCGGAATACGGAAATCCATAGAAGAACGAGTGTAGCCGATATAACATGAAGAATTAACACGCTGAAGTGGCAATGGGCAGGCCACATTGCTCGACGAACCGACAACCGCTGGTGAAGAAAGCTTCTCGAGTGGCGACCACGTATTGGACGACGCAGTGTAGGACGCCTCCCCCACTAGGTGGACCGATGACCTAGTGAAAGTTGCTAGGCGTTGTTGGATGCAGGCGGCACAGGACCGTACATAATGGCGTAACATGAGGGAGGCCTACGTCCAGCAGTGGACGGAAATAGGCTGAAATGATGATGATGACGTCCCACTGTTGGGTTTGAGCCTCCTTCGCAAGAGGAGGAAAATTGAGCTTGACCATACTTGGTATAGAATTTTATTTTGAGTTTTTCTTCTCTTGCATAGATGTTATATGCAAATTAATATCCCTTAGTCAGCTTTTACGACATCCACGGGCAAGATACAGGGTGGTGAATTGTAGTCTTACTCCGTCACTACACGGAGAGTTCTGTGGTGGTCATTGTGACTGTAATCTATACCAATAAATAAAATTGGAGTGTCTGTTTGTAATGTCAAAATAATAGACTTTTTTCACACGGTAATTTGCACTATACATATGCCTAAAAATCATTTTATATTTTTTTGTCTGTCTGTCTGTTTGTTCCGGGTAATCTTCAAAATAGCTGGACCGATTTCTAAAAATTTTTTCACCAATGGAAAGCTAGAATATCAGGCAGTAACTTAGGCTATATTTTATCCCGGTATTCCCACGGGATTGAGAACCACAGGGGTAAGGCCACTGAAACCGAAGCGAAGCGAGGGCGGGATGCTAGTGTTTAATAATTACTGACGAAAAATGATATATATTTTTTTCTATAGAATCATTTTCTTTTTGCACTGTAATAAATTTCTATGAAAATGTGGCTCAAAATTTAATAATTAATTTTGATGTTTTTTGTGTGTTCCAGTGAATACTAGAATACTTTAGATTAGTAATTGAACCCGTTTGCGATGAATTTCAAGGAATAAATTTTTATTTCAACATATACAGAACAAGGTCTGTTGCATCAACTAGTAATATTGTATATTCATCTAACAGCTTGTAGATGGATCTGTTGGACATAGGCCTCACCACGAGAATGTCTCTCGGAACGACTGTTCCGAGTGGCATTGCCACCTGCATCCAACGGCTCCCTGCGACTTTCAACATGTCATCACTCCGTCAGTAGGCGTCTGATTCATAGTCGCCACTCGAAAACATTTCTTATCCAACGGTTGTCGGTTCGACGAGCGATGTGGCTTACCCATAGCCATTTCAATGTGCTGTTTCTACGGGTTATGTTGTTTACACTCGTTCTTCTACAGATTTCCGTATTCCGGATTTTATCACGTAGAGAAATACCGAGCATAACCCTCTCCATAGCACGTTGAGCATTTTTGAGCCATTTTATGAGGCCGTCATCTAAATGACCGTTTCAATGCCGTAAGTTATCGCTGGTAACACACACTGGTTATAAACCTTGTACATATATGGCGACAAATGATAGCTCTTCGTAGTTTAAAACTGAAATATAATATAAGGAATAGTGTGATAAGATAGCGCTATGGTGTGAATGAAGAAGTAGTGACAAAGATTAAAAAAAAAGTATATTGAGGTGGTTGAAACACTTAAAAAGAATCAGTGAGGAGAGGTTGAGGCCAATGAAGATTTTCTAGTTTTCACTTATATAAGTATCACTCACATTATTATTTATCTTTCCCTTATATTATGCCTTTATTTATTTATCCCTTACGCGTCTTTTACGACACCCACAGGCAAGAGAGGGTGTGGTAAGTTGTATTCTTACTCCATCACTAGACGGAAGTCGTTCATTCTCACTCCGTCACCACTTTTACGATACCCATAAGTAGTGTAAGATAATTCGTATTTTTATGCAACCATTTGATTTTTTTTAAATGGAGTTAATAGAAATCCACCGTTATGTTTTAAAAATGGAATCAATAGGACTGCACCGTTATCTTATGAAAATAGAACAATAGAATTTAGCCACTATTTTTTTAAAAATGGAACCAATGAGACCAATAAAACTCCACCGTTATTTTAAAATGAAACAATAAGTAAAACAAAGCGTTATTGTACGTACATAATCTGTGGTAACTTCGTCGTATGTAAGTAACAATGAATGAAGTTTGCGCGGGCGTCGCTCCGGGCTGCGCAGGCGCACCTGTATCAGAGAGCACGCGATATAATGGTGGGGACACACTTAGCTACATATCTCTTCCATAAAATTCTTTTAAAAAATTATCGATATATTTCCTACATAATATCGATAATTTTTTAAAAGAATTTTATGGAATGACTACAAAGACCTTCATATAAACATTTTTTTTTTCAAGATAATGTATTGCATCGCCATAAAAACAGGTTAGAGCCTCGGGTCGGTGTTGGGTTGAAGCCTCCTACGCAATAGAAGAGCAATTGACCTTATTATACCATGCTGGTTAAACAAATTGGTACAGGGTTTTATTTCAAGTTCTCCTTCTCTTGCATAGATATTATATGCGTGCGTTAGTTATCTTTTACGACATCTACGGGCTAGATAAGTAGTGGTGCATTGTATTTTTATTCCATCATCACACGAACATATTTGCTATGTCTTTATTTAACAATTATCACTCCATTTGTTAGAATAGTCCACCAGTAAGTTAAATCGTCACCTTCAACTGCGCGTATCTTCTTGGTAATTGATCTTCTGGAAGCATTAGTGGAACGCTAAAACATATATGTAACACTGTTATATTAAAATTTGTTATACTTTAGCACTTTCTTTGCATTATGTCAATTGTCATGAAAATTATTTAATATAACATGTTAAAATACTAAAATATTGAATATTGTATAGATTATATGATATTCTCACTTCCTGCCATAATCTATGAGGGTCGGTCTAAAACATTGCATACATTATACAGATTATATATATATATATATATATATATTTTTTTTTTATATAGAAAACTATAATAATTTTTTTTTAGCCAAAAAATATAATTGGGATTATTCTTATAAGAGGAGCGCAAACGATCTTTCTTTTCTATTGCCATTTCATGCTCACCAAATGTGTTTGACTGTAGTTTTGCTGGGAGATTGATTTTTACCCATTATCCTTGATAAAATCATGTGCTTAAGGAATTAAAGTAATCTCTTATTTGTTATTCTTTACAATAAATATGAGATTTTGATTTATATTCTTAGGTCGTCATTATATTTAAGATAGTGGCTACAAGAGTACTTACTTTGAGTATTAACTTTGACGCTGGAGATACAAATAGGTATATTTAGCAACTTTTAACCTGGATGAGTTATACAACTTCAACTATTCATTATATTTAATGTGAATATTTGAATTTTAATAAATACTAAGTAGATAAATATTTATAGACTAAATTTTAACAAAATTTTTACGCCTATCGGCATGACATAAAGAAACCCTTAATATAATTTTATCACCTGTAATGTTAATAATATTATCTATGCTATACAAATTAATAAATGATTTGATTTGATTTAAAAATTTTACGTTAAGAAAGATAATGATTCTACACTTAACTTAAAATATTTCACCTTTTGATAGTTTCCTTTTACCTCGATAAGTCATATAGCTTCAACTCTTTGTTATATTTAAAATATATATTTTTCATAACTTTTTATTTAATTTCTTTTAATACTGGCTAATAATGGATATTTTTATTATTCATGACAGGTTTGAATTGTACTTTTTTCTTCGTTTTCAGCCAGTGTGCATACAACTTAACTCTCAATGCACGTCGCCTGTGATTACCTGCGAACGGCCTCCGTTTAAACGATTCCCTTTTTTAAAACTCGACGTTCCTGTTTCTTAAACCAGCGCCATTATTCCCGTTCCTTCCTCATTTTGAATTTGGAACGGACAATGCACGGCTTTTCGCGGGCAATTTTTGTATTTTTTTAATAGTGATTAATGATGGTCACGCAATATGCTGGTATATTTTATCATAAAATTAAGATTAAATTGATCAGTTTTGACAGTTTAATCATCTTTAGTACATAAATAATAATAACGACAAATATTCTTGTAATACAGTAATACTTAGTTGCTGGAATCCTCGTGCGACAGAGAATTTAGGATATTATGTGACTCACCGCTGTATATTTTCTACAGAAGTCTTGGAAAATGACAAAGGAAAGGGAAATGGAATTACCAGAATAGACAGTACCTATAAAGCAGCAATATCCTGTGAAATATTTAACACCAATTGCGATCACCACTCCACCTGCAAAGAGTGGCGATTATGACATTATTTCCCCTTGGCCATTCAAGTTCTATAATCTATAAAGTTGAACGAAATAAGAATACAATTCACTACCCCGTTTCTTGTCCCTGGGTGTATGACACCCAGGGACAAGAAACGGGGTAGTGAATTGAAGACGACTAAGGGATATAATATGCATATAATAACTATGCAGACAAAGAAAAGTATTCCGTCGGGCCGACCACTGAGGACAAGGAACTCGGCACTGGTGGTCAGCCCAACGACGAAGGCGACGTGGGTACGGGTGGGCTATGGGCCCGCGCGCTGTCCCTCCCGTCGCCCCGGACGGAATGGACCGCGTGTGCGTTTACTATAGCCCACCTATAAAAATTGCCAGTACCTACGTCTTCACCAGAGCGTTATGATAGATTAATTACTCTCCCATTGTAGAGGGATCTCGAACCCAAGAGTGAGACTTCTAAGATGACGTAAAATAGAAATTAATCCGTGAAATCAAAAATCCATTTCTTTTTACAACAAGTAAGAAAGTTATAGGTATTAAAATATGTTTTAACGGATGTTAAAGGTCTGTAAAATAAAACAATGGCGTTTTTAACCGCCTCTTATTCAACTTAAATTATAATTATAACTATATTATGTTGCAATTTATTCTGAGCATTTTTTTTGAAACGGTATATAATTTTATATTTTTTTATTAGTTACAAATAGCTTTAAAGTCTCAGAGACTATAAAAATAAAAAAAGTCACTAAAGTAAAGACCAGTAGTCGAACGAACCTCTTTTGTCCGAAGACTGCGGTTACCCAAATAAGGTGTACCTATAGTAACAATTCGTCGAGGTCCCTTTTTTTTTTGTAAATTGAGAAAATTGCGGACAAGGTATCGCTAATTTTTGAAACTGCATTGTGTGGTTATAAGGTTTCGCGAGTACGTGCCTCATTTGGTAAAAAAAACCTAATTAGGTTCAATCAAAAAATATCTGCATTATTTAAGGGATTGTGTCGAGTTAACTTTTTTGTGGTAATTAAGCGCATGCAATTAGGGACTTTTTCGTGTGGTGACGGAATAAGAATAGGTACCATTAACAATATAATATGCATAGATATTTTATGCATTCCGAGTGATGAAGGAGTAAAAATACAATTCACCACCCCCCCTTTCTTGCCTGTGGGTGTCGTAAAAGAGGACTAAGGGATATAATATGCATATAACATCTATGCAAGAGAAGGAGAACTCTAAATAAAACCCTACAGCAACACGTTTGACCAACGTGATATAGTAGATATATTTCGCTCCTATTGTGGAGGAGGCTCGAGCCCAACAGTGGGACGTATATGATCCGTAATGATGATGTATGAACAATTTCTTGACCTGGATGGATTTACTTTTATGCCTTGACTGTAAAGAATTATCGAAAAAGAATTATATTATTTCATAATAAATACAGGCTTTTTGGCGCGAATTAAGCTACATTGCTTGATGGCCTGCCAAAAATCTGACATAATAATCTGCTCTGACAGGGAATTATAAAAACATCGCTGCAGTTATGTCAGCTGTAGTTTTAATATTAAAGTTAAATTCAAGACACGCCCTATCTTTTTTCGTAATCCAGGGTTTATTAATTAAAAAATGGGGAATCAGCCTTTTTTACCTATCGCTGTACTTTAGAGAATGGTAGTTACAATAGCTTAGATAAGCTATTGTTGCAAAATCAGGTCAAGTGATTCGAAACAATGGCAATAGGAGCAGGCACCTTAACCAAGAGATTAACCCTTAAACTTAACAAATACGTGCCTTTTCGCAAGAGATTATGTAGACTGGGATTAAAATTAGACCTGTATCATATACAATAGGGAGATGCTACTCGAAAGGGTCAGTTGGTAGGGGGCAGTATGGAACTGCAACACAGGAGGTCATAGGTGTAGTCTTATAATCAGCACGTAAGGTAAATTGAAGTAATCTTTTGTTTCCTTTCAGTATGATGCCTTTAAAATTAAGAGGAATGCCAGGCAGGTATCATATAAGAATGAACCTGACGCTGCCGACTATCGCCCGGGCGATGGTTGGCAGCGTCAGGAACTGGGACGCGGTCGCAGCCTTCTGCGAGGCAGCAGTCTCGCGGAAGGAGGCGGCCGATCGCCTGCGCGAGGAGCGCAGCCTCGATGAGGCCTTCCGCCGCCGGCGACTGGGGCGGCGTAGGCGCGAGTACTTGCGTCTCATGCCGCCCTAGTTGAGGTCGCGGGTGGCGTGACCGGGGAATTAGTCCGTCACCTGCTGAGCAGCCGACCGCGTGAGGAAAGACCGATGTCCCCGCTTCGGGGAGGACGTGGGGACAATGGGAGGGTACCCCAAATAAGGGGTATTCCCGTCGGGCCAGGCACTGACGAGAAGTCACCCTGCTCTGGTGGTCGGCCCAACGATGAAGGTGACGTGCATCGTGGGTGGGTTCCGGGTGTACGTGCTTACGCCCCTCTGTCGCCCAGGACGGAGTGGTGCGAGAAGCGCGCCAACAAAAAAAAAAGAGTATCATATAAGAATAAATAATGCCTACTTCTAGTCCACTCCGTGTGCTGATGGAGTAAGAAAAACAAAACGTAAAAGACGACTAAGGGATATAATACGCTTTATGGTGGCTTTATTTCCGTGTGGTGACGGATTAAAAATACAATTCACTTTCTATCTTGCCCGTGGATGTTGTAAGAGACGACTACGGGATATAATATACATATAACATATTATATAAGAGATGGAAAACTCGAAACAAAACCCTATACCAACCTGTCTGACCAGCATGGTATAGTGAGGTCAATTTTCCTCCTATTACGGAGGAGGCTCGAGTCCAGCAGTGGGACGTATATGAGCTGAAATTATGATGATGGTGACGGAGTAAAAATACAATTCACTGCCCCCTATCTTACCCGTGGGTGTCGAAAGAGACGACTAAGGGATATAATATGGATATTACATCTATGCAAGTGAAAGACAACTCGAAACGAAATAAAGGGTTTGAATAATTTAAAAATTATTTTCTTCGCTTAAAAAAAATTGTTTTGAAAGTCTTTTTTGTTATTTATTTTTATACATAATACTTGATATGAGTCTTCGGCTATATGTTTATCATGTTTCATCTATGAAACTGTAATGATAAAAGGTGTTGGATGAAATCCAATTTCCATGTGGTGAGGTAGAACACAATTTGTCATCCACTATCTTGCCCGTGGATGCCGTAAAAGATGACTAAGGGATATCAAATGCATATAACATTAAGGTAAGAAAAACTCTAAATAAAACTATACCAATATGTTTAACCAATATGATATAGGTAGTAGTAGTATCTTTCCTATTATGGAGAAGACTGGAGCCCAGCAGTGGGACGTATATCTTTTTTTTTATTTAAAAAGTATCCTAGCATTGCTATCAACTTTACAAACATGTAAATTAACGGACACAAATTACATCCAGAATCAGAACAACAATTTGTGGATCGCACAGTATTGTCCTGCATGGGATACGAACTCGCGACATCTAATTAGTTAGTCATCATATTTTGATATTATTTAACTTATACGATATAATATACTAAATAATACTCATAAGTTTACAATTACCCAACGGGAGCGAATACTTATTTGCACAAACAAAAGCTGAACTCTCGATAAGAATCTGCGAACGATTTTTCATAAACAATAGCCATTTTAATATAGCAAAAAAAAAACTCGAAGAGTATAGGCTATTGATAATACAAAAAATGTAATAATAAATTACCAAGCGGTGTGCAATAAACAGCGATTTGCTCCAGGCGACTCGGCTTGCTACCAGTGTGATACAAAACTGTAAGAACAAAAAGATTTTTAAGTGAAGGCAATGCAGATGACTTAGTATGGGGTTCCGTTAATAAATATACAATGGATTTCATTAATAACGACCTCGGTTGTAACGACTTTTCGGTTATAGCGACGTCGAACTTGCTTCCCTAGAATTTAAAGCATACTCTCGTAGGAAATTCATTCGATAATAGCGACTCCGGATATAACGCCTAATTCGGGTATACCAACTTGTTTTTATGAACTATTTGGGACAGATTCTTAGAAATTCCTTTCGAATGTTGCGACTGAGTCGACAAAAGCACAACCTCTCATTCATAAGCTTTAACTATTAAGCTTTCTTATCCTTTGTTTATATTCGCAGATGGTCAAATGCTTTGTTTGTGTGTTGAGTTATCCTTTGTTTACATTCGCAGATGGTCAAATGCTTTGTTTGTGTGTAGCGTTACTTAGCATGTGCGCGAAGTTAAAATTATGAATCAGTTACGTAGCTATTTCCAATGAGTGAACAGTGTTTCTTAAACTTGTGAAAATCATCTAGGAGCCCTAGACGTACATTTACTGTTAAAGATAAACTGATTTCGGATATAGCGACCTCCGGATATAGCGACGACATTAAAGTGGTCCCTCCGCCGTCGTTATAACCGAAATACACTGTATATATAAAATGAATTGCTGGTCGTTAGTCTTGCTAAAACTCGAGAACGGCTGGACCGATTTGGCTAATTTCGGTCTTGAATTATTTGTGAAAATCCAGGGAAGGTTTATACGGTGAGAAAATATGGAAAATTGCGAGTAAAATACTAAACACTATAATTTTATTTTCCCATACAAACTGTTCTTACCTATCAAACATTTGATGTTCGTCCCGTCGGGTCGGCATTCTTGGCATAATTACATGTAGATCTAGAATAAAAAAGGTTTGGAATCGATAAGAAATGGCGGTATATCCCTTAGTCGTCTTTTACCACACACACGGGTGGTGAATTGTATTCTTACTCCGTCACCGCACGGATAATACTAAAACCAAACTGATAAATACTAAAACGAAAGTAATTACGAAAAAGGCGGTGCGAAGTTCGCCGGGTCAGCTAGTATAACAATATATTTAATTGGTGTTTTTTTTTTATTCGATTCCGTATGGTGATGGAGCAAGCATACAATTCACCACTCCATATCTTCCTCGTGGGTGTCGTAAAAGACGACTACGTGATATAATATGCACATAACATCTGTGTAAAATGCTTTTGAAGATGTGTGAAATGTGCCTTGGAAAGTGCGTTAAGCTGTCGGAAGCAAACACTATGAAAGTAAAATTTATTTGGACACGAAATTAATTGCCTTACCTTACAAATAATTATAAGAATGATCAATTATAGATTCAAAATATCCCCTAATTGCTCTCACATCTAATATTTTCCATTGTTACTTTTGATATTAAATAAAAACATGATCAAATATGTAACAAAACGCAAAAAATATGTAAACTTCTATAACTTAGACACGTGTTCGCTAACTTAATAAACTATACGCAACTACGCAATATCTTGTGATGGATTAAGAATAGAACTCATAGCCCCTTCCTATCCTACCCATGGGTAATGTAAAATACGACTTTGGAATCCAACATTTATGCAAGAGAATAAAAACTCGAAATAAAACCATATACCAACACGTCTAACTAATATAGTCAATAACTTTCTGGCTCAAGGTCAGCTGTAGGATATATAGGGACACGAAAATAGTATCGATACTTTTTGGTATTGAGTAAACTTTCGATACTGATACTTTTATACTCTATATTTTTACTCATTGAGTACTTTTTGGTAGGTAACGTATCGAATAAACTGTAGAAATAACTTATTTCAAACTTGAATTTTTATCCGTTTACAGATGTTTTAATTCCTGAAAAAGGTAATCATGGGTATCCGACAAATGATGGTGCTTTATACAAAAAAAAAATATTATGCTTTCAGGCAATTGATTATAAATTATCGCTCTTTCCTAGAATTTACCTAAAAAAAAGCATAAATACTCGATACTTTGAAGTATCGCTACTTTTGTTTCGATACTTTTTAGAGTACGATACTTTGCCGATACTACTCATGACTCCAGTAGGTATCGATACTTTCTATTCGATTCAATGTCCCTAGATATCTATGCGCTGTGATGATGAGGATGAAAAGCTTGCCAGCGACCCCCCGAGCTGAGGTCCGTACCCCCACAGGGACTGCCCTCGGGATCGGTCGCTTAACTTGAAAACGGGTTGAGAGCCCTCAGCGCTCGCCCAACAGTCCGGGTAAAGTTGTCACAGCCATCTGAGGCTAAAAAATAAGTCACACAAAAAAAAGAGGATGAAAAGCAACTACAATCCACAATGGTTTGTTTAAAAAGGAACCCTATAAAAACAGAATAAAAAATTACACACTTAATATCAAAGAAGGTGCACTTCGTTAATGCATACGCCTTGAGGCCCGTCAGTCCACTGGACATTGTTTTCTGGAATGCGATTTTAAAAACTTTACGTTCTTTTTTTTATACTTGCTCCTTTTTTTATTTTCATTTTTAATTTCGCCGAATTCGCTCTTGATATTTTTCGGGTTGAATTCAAATGACATAATTAGAGTTTTATTGGCGTATTGAAAAGTATTTTTGTTGATGTAAATATGAAGATGGCGTAATTACTTAAATATAATTAAATGCTGTTTAAGCTAAGAGTATTTATTTGCCGCCATGTTTAATAATAGTGAGATATAAGAGATTTTATCTTTTTTATATATACCTATATTTCTTGTGTACGTGTGTATTTTACTGAACTCCTCCTAAACGGCTGGATCGATGTTAATGAAATTTTTTGTGTGTGTTCAAGGGGATTCGGGAATGGTTTAGATTCACAATTGGACCTGGTAGATGCCGCTGCTGTCGATTTAATGGATAATTCCTTTTATTTTATTTGAACAGAACAACGTCTTTTGGGTCACCAAGTATATTATAAATTTCTTTTTACGTTGAATCATTTGAAAACTATAATAAAAAATAGAGAATCTATTGTCTATTGTAGTTCTCTATTTAGTTAGTCTATTAACTAATATAGTTCTTTCTGATTCATATAATCATCATCATCAACATCTCAGCCCATATACGTCCCACTGTTGGGCTCGGGCCTCCTCCATAATGGAAGGGTAATTGACCTACTATACCACACTGGTCAGACGTGTTGGTATAGGGTTTTATGTCGAGATTTCCTTCTCTCGCGTAAATGTTATATGCGTTTTAGTCGTCTCATACGATCACCCACGGGTAAGATAGGGGGTGGTGAATTGTATTCTTACTCCGTCACCACACGGAAGAATTCATATAATAATAATTTATAATATCGTCATCATGTCAGCCCACTGTTGGGCTCGGGCCTCCTCCACTAAGGTAGGGAAATTGACCTTTTATACCACGCTGGTAAGACGTGTTGGTATAGGCTTCTGTTTCGAATTTTCCTTCTCTTGTAATGCCTTAGTCGTCTTTTACGATAACCCGGGGGAAGAGAGGGGTTGGTGAGTTGTATTTTTACTCCGCCACCATACGGATTTATAATATAACTAGCAACCCGCCCTCGCTTCGCTTCGGTTATAGGTTATAGTCGTTTTACCCGCGTAGTTCCCGTTCCCGTAGGAATACCGGGATAAAATGTAGCCTAGTTTACGCCCTAATATTATAGCTTTCCATTGGTGAAAGAATTTTTGAAATCAGTCCAGCCGTTTTGAAGATTACCCGCAACAAACAGACAGACAGACAAAAATTTTTAATTGCTATTTTAGGCATAGGTGTCGTGCAAATAACCGTGTGAGCATGAAAAAAGCCTATTATTTTGACATTACAAACAGACACTCCAATTTTATTTATTGGTATAGATTACCTAATAACATCGGCACACAAAAAAAATAAAGTGGAATGTACTTTGGACCGGACCTACCTACCGACATGTTTTTCGACCCGTTGAATCTGAATTTCAAGTCCTTGTCCAAGTCCGAAACGGACTAAAAATTCAGATTCAGCGGGTCGAAAAACATGTGGGTAGGTAGGTCCAGTCCAGAGTACATTCCACTTTTTTTTTGTGTGGCGGTGTAATTAATATTATAAATGCGAAAGTATGTTTGTTTGTTTATTTATTTGTTACGCTCTCACGCTTAAACCACCGAATCGATTTCAAAAATTCTTTCACTAATGGAAAGCTAGAATATCAGGGAATAACATAGGCTATATTTTATCCTGGTATTCTCACGGGAACGAAAACTACGCGGGTAAAGCGACTGAAACCGAAGCGAAGCGAGGGCGAGTTGCTAGTAAAAATAAATCCAAATCAAATAAAAAAATTCTAATACAATTTATTGTTTTCTAAAAATATGAAGTGTTTAATATGTAGTACCCAGGACACACTGAGCGAGGTCGCGGCTGCGATTTGTCGCTGGTAACGAGCAACAATGGCTGCGTTTTGGTCGCGGACCCCCGTTGAGTCGCATTTGTTAACTCTCCTGCAGATAAGTGGCATACCGGGGGTAGTTTGCTTGTAAATGTTTTGATTACGCTTAAGGAGAATACTCTTTTTAATTCATACCCACATATGCAGCGGTTATTTTTTTACGTATATCTATACCAATAAATAAAATTGGAGTGTCTGTTTGTAATGTCAAAATAATGGGCTTTTTTCATGCTCACACAGTTATTTGCACTATACATATGCCTAAAAATTACTTTATATTTATTTGTCTGTCTGTGTGTTTGTTCCGGGTAATCTTCAACCTACTGGACCGATTTCAAAAAATTCTTTCACCAATGGTAAGCTATAATATTAGGGAGTAAACTATATTTTATCCCAGTATTTCCACGGGAACGGGAACTACGCAGGAAAGACGACTGAAACCGAAGTGAAGCGAGGGCGGGTTGCTAGTATTAAATAAACCTGATCAATATACCTATATTCGAGATGATTTTTTTTTGTAACTTATTATTTATTCGATCCATCATCATCACTGTTGAGTTCGAGCCATCTCCATAATGGGAGAGAATTTGACCTACTCTAACCATGCTGGTCAGACCTATCTGTATAGGGTTTCATTTCAAGTTTTCCTTCTCAAGAGTGGTGAATTATATTCTTACTCCATCACCACATGGTAAATTTTTATTTATTATATTATAATTTTTTATATTTGTTTGATTACTTTTATTTATATTCAAATCTAAAACAACTTTTCTAATATTATATAACTATTAAAAATTTAAAATATACTTATTCCGACATTTTCTTTATGGTTCTTGGTATTTATGATCATAATCCAGCTTTTGTGGGTATGAATATTTAGTTCAATATTCAGTTCTATAATTAATATTAAATATGTAATCAAATATTCCGTGTGGTGATGGATTAAGAATACAATTCACCACTCCCTATCTTGCCCGTGGATGTCGTAAAAGACGACTAAGGGATATAATATGCACATAAGATCTGTGCAAGAGAAGGAAAACTCGAAATAAAACCCTATGCCGACATGTCTTACCAGCACGGTATAGTAGGTTAAATTCCCTCCCATTGTGGAGGAGGCCCAAGCCCAACAGTGGGACGTATGTGGGCCCGCGATGATGATGATGATGATGATGTAATCAAATTATTTAAAAATGAAATTTAACAATCATTGAGTATTAATCGATCTATAAATTGGTGAGTTTTGTCTTCACTGCTTTAGTGTACAAGTTACAGTGGACGTAGGTACTAAATATAAATTATTTTTAATTCACAGGTACCTATAGCCTATATCTGCCAAAGAATGAAAGATTATTGGAGCGAATTAGAAATCTATTAAATGACATTAAAGACAGTTCTACTTTAAAGCAATATAGCTAAGGAAGTAAGTAATAAAAAAAAAATAGAGAATTTGGTAGTAGGAATTGATCATATATCTGTTAGAAGACTATCATTAAATTATTATCTATCTACCAGTCGGTAAAAGTTAACTGTTGAATATAAGCTAAGATTGCCATTCATAATGGTACCTACCATGCCAGTTTTAACCAATGGTCCCCTGCGACTTTAAAGCGTCGTCTAATTCGAGGAAGCACATTAAAATTCTCAATATAAATACATTAAGATAATATAATAATCTTACTGTAAATACATTTATTAATAAACTTTTTTATTACAAATCTTATTATTGTATAACGTAAAGTAGGGAACGTTGTGGTATGAAAGTAGATGTAGTAACAATGATTGAGAAAGGTATGTTAAGTTGGTTAGACTAACAAAGAGAATTCATAGGGCGAATGTGAAAAAAGTGTTTGGAAGGGAAGACGAAGACGGACGTTCCACGATCAAATCGGGGACGTTCAAACCGAAGAACATGCATGAGGAGATAGATAAATATCTAGGAGGCGAAAGTGGTATGTCAAGAGCGTAACAAGTGAAGGGAAGTGGTCACTGCTTACCCCTACGGGGAAGAGGCGTGAATCTATCTACGTATGTATATATAAATTTTATTAGATTATCTATACTAATATATAAATTTGAAAAATTTGTTTGTTTGACCGCGCTAATCTCAGAAACTTCTGGTCCGACTTGAAAAATTCTTTGAGTGTGTCCTCATTGCCCATTTATTGAGGAAGGCTATGGTCACGCTAAAATCAATAGGATCGGAGCACCAATGAAGAATGTTCCAAAATAGTTTTTTTTTTTTTCATTTGAGAGCTTCCGTTGCGTAAACGACTAAATTTTCACAAAAATCATGTATGACAGAATCGTATTATTATAAAGTATTTTCACCTTCTACGTAAACAAAGTCTTGCGTAGCCCAAAGTATCTATACCACGCGGACGAAGTCGCGAGCAGAAGCTAGTATATTATAAAAGAATTTGTTATATTTTATTTCACTCATTGTGTCATTATCTTAAATGGCACTCGCATCACGCACTCGTTACAAGTAACCACGTAACAAAATATCGGTTATCCATAACAGTTATTGTGTATAGTTTTGACAAATGTCTCCACTCGCCTCGTTAATGTACGCGTACCACACTTATTTGTTTTGTTTTGTAGTAGAATAAATTGTATAGAGAAATAGTTCGCCCGTTTTGCATAATAGTTACATTTCTCTTACTTCTTTTACGCGGAAGTGTTGGTAGGGGTTCACCAAGCGGGTGACGTGATCGGGGATTAGTCCGTCACCCGCCGAGAGGCCAACTGCGTGAGGAAAGACCGACGTCCTCCTCGAGGGAGGAACGTCGGTCGACGGGAGGGTACCCCAAGTAGGGGGTATTCCGTCGGGCCGACTACTGATGACAAGTAACCCTGCTCTGGTGGTCGGCCCAACGACGAAGGCGACGTGGTGTTCGGGTGGGTTGCGGGTGTTGCGTGCTATACGCCCCTCTGTCGCCCCGGACGGAGCGGTGCGTGGAGCGCGCCGACCGCCGCAAAGAGGTTCACCAAGCCGGACGTACCACGATCAGATTAGGGACGTTCTTAAGAAAGGTCAGGTTAGAATAACCCTGCCCCAATAAGATTAATGAATGTGGAGGAAGAGTGGTGGTCAAGACCGTAGCAAGTGAAAAGAGCTAGTGTGCGAATTACGCATGCGCAAAGAAACTTTCGAAACTTCTGATTCGGGCTATTAGCTTGTAAGCGTGTTTTTTAGTTTTATATCTATATTTTTTATTATTTTGAGAGACTAACTACTAACTGCTTACCATAAGGTAGCTACAATTGAATTATCAGTACTTAGCAAAGCGTCACTTTTAGATTTATTACTTGTAAGATAAGTTAGCATTCAATGTATTTTAACATATAACCGCAAGCTTAAGAGTATCAATAAACTATGAATCACAATATCCCAACTTACAAGTTATTGTTTTCATGAATCGCAATAAACAATTTCTCCCACTTCTGATATGGTATTCGATTCAAATTACACATAAACCTTATGTTATTATCAGCGTATTGCGATTACGATCACGTGCGATCAGCCGCGATCACCGAAGATCGGCGAATCTGATCACATTGTGGCGCCAATGAATAGATCGTCCACCTCTATTGTACGTTAATATACTGAGACAAGATTTATTGATACATACATATTATGTATTCTGCGAACATTCTGCGGGCCAATCCGTCCGGGGTAGTACCACACTCTCGCAGAAAATCGAGGTCTTTTTTTTTTTTTTTGGGTGGGCTGCGGTCGGCGCACTTCCGCAACACTACGTCCGGGGTGACAGAGGGGCTTAAGCACGCAACTCGCGCCGTGTCCTCGTCGCAATCGCAGTGGTGAAAAAATCGACATCTGAGTAGTCGCAATTTGTTACTGCGCTTCGTTCGGTGAGCGAGAGAGCTGGAAGCCTAACTTTCTGAGGGTGCTTGCGTGTGATGGGTTTTGATAGATAGCTTTAATATCACTGAACCTAATTAGGTTCGGTGATGCTAAAGCATTCACACTCCGTTCACTTTCTTCATGTTAGGCAGAGGCATAGCAAAGGTCCATGGGCGTCAGTGTCACTTACCATCAGGTTTACTGTTTATTCGTTTGCCACCTTTTTGCAATAAAAAGGTCTACAGGTAAAAAATTCAAAATTAATTTATTGTTATTCTTTAATTAGACTTATTAACTGTACTGGTGGTGAAGTTAAGATTACGACCGACAATGAAAATGTTGCGGGCTCGATTCCTCATCAGGGCATTACCTGCTATATTATGACTAAATATTTCAATAATTGATTAGTCCACGGGTTACGATTCCTTGATTGGAGTAGTCTTAATCAGCCTTCTGATACGTGTCGTGTCTTGTCTTGTCATCGTTATTTTGGTCCACGATATACTGCTTTAATAAATAAAAATGAAAAATTGATGTGTGCTTAATTACAAGATACAAAATATATATATTTTTTTATCTATATTCTTAAAATACATTTACAATACAATTATAATTGTCGTGGGCGTTTTTGACGACTAAGGGATACGATATACATGTAACATAGGTGTAATCCATGTGGTGACGGAGTAAGAATACAATTCACCACCCCCTATCTTACCCGTAGGTGATCGTACGAGACGACTACGGGATATAAAACGTATATAACACCTATGCGAGAGAAGGGAAACTCGAAATAAAACCCTATACCAACACGCCTGACCAGCGTGGTATATTAGGTCAATTACCCTTCCATTATGGAAGAGGCCCGAGCCCAACAGTGGGACGTATATGGGCTCAGATGATGCTAGATGTAAAGGAAAGAGAACTTGAAATAAAACCCTACACCGACACGCCTAATCAGCGTGGTATAGTAGGTCAATTTCTAACATATTTTGGAGGAGGGAGCCGAATAGTGGGATGTATTTGAACTAAGGTTACAAGAAGATAGACCAGTTCTAGGATCAGAGTCGTCTTTTACTACACCCCGAGCCATTAAGGGTAATCGCCACCAAATAATAAATCTTGAAATATTACCTACATATTGTTTGCCAACCTTGATGCCTGTATGTATTATGGCAGGTTGCCTCACAAGAATGGTGATGCAGTCTCAACAGGAAGCCTTCAAGCTTTTGTTCTCCGCACGAAATGATAAAAACGTCAAGCAAAGCCGCGCAACAAGCATTGTTTGCGACCGGTTGTTTATTTGTTTTTGTTGTTTGTTTATTATTGCGTGCGGCCACCGGTGTAATATATTATATCTATACTAGTTCACTAGCCCCGGTTTTATGTAAGTAATTTGAAATTAAATTTGCTACACTTATTCTGAGGAAACATCTATTTTTTTGGATTCAGGCAGTGGTCATCCTCCGCTAAATCGCCCGAAGCTGTGGAAGGGACGTCATCGAAATAAAACCAAACAGAAACACTTCTGACCTTCATGGTCAACTGGCTTCAGCAACTCCCTCTCTTGCCCGTGGGTGTTGTAAAACACTAAGACTATATGATGCAGACAACAACTACGCAAGAGAAAGAAAAATTAACATAAGACTCTACGCCAACAGGTTTGGCTAGCGTGGTATAGTAGATCTCTTTTTATCCCACTATGGAGGAGACCCGAGCCCAACAGTGGAACTTATGTGGGCTGAAATGATGAGCTCTAAGTATTTCCTATAAGAATATTTAACATGGCCATAAAACATTCTTAAGAGTAACGTCATCCCGTCTAATACACTGGAATGTCAGGAATGCATGGAATCCTATAGTTTATTTTATCTTTCTTCTTCGCCTGTTGAGAAATCTATCGGAACCTCTATTAGTGGTAGGACCACACTGTTGACAGTTTTCTGTCTACAGCCACGGACAGTCCGTCCGGGGTAGTACCACACTGAACAGAAAATCGACGTCCGTGTAGTAGTAATTTGTTACTGCGCTTCGTTTAGTGAGCGAGAGAGTCTAAAGCCTAACTTTCTGAGGGTATTTGCGTGTGGTAGGTTTTAGTGATGCATTTAGCATCACCGAACATCATTGCACGCATTTACACTACCTTCACTTTCTTCATATTAGGCAGCGGCCTAGCAAAGGTCTATGAGTGGCTGTAACACTTATCATCAGGTGTACTGTTTACTTGTTTGCAATAAAAAAAAAAAAAACAAAAAAACCAAAGTCGTGGATGTAGATACGGCGGGCTACCTTTTTACATATTTCACACATAGAAGTCCTGGTATTAATATGTTGGGCCATTACTTCCACGAAGTGATACTAACTACGCGTGGAGAGACTAATACCTCTTTAGACTATTCGCACTTAAATTACCTACTCCTCATTATTATTATCACAGCTCATATATCTCCTACTACTAGCTCAAGCATCCTCCAAAATCGGAGGGCAGTTGACCCATTATTCCCCATTGGTCAGACGTATTGCTATAGCGTTTTGTTGCGAGTTTTCCTTCTCTTACATAGATGGTATATGCATATTATATCCCTTACTCGCCTTCTACGACAACCTCGGGGAAGAAAGGGAGTAGTGAGTTGTATTCTTACTCTATCCTCACATGAAAAATGATAACATATTGCCGCTTAAAAATTCATATCCAAAAGTAAGTAAAAAAGTCCCACAAATCAAAGACTAAAAGAAAAACCTTATTTTTGCAATTAAAACATTGTTGCTAAACATGAATTTTAGTTTGAAATCGATTTTTTGCGATGGCAATAATATGAAGTCGTTTTGTTGGCAACTCATGAATCAATTTGAAAGTTAATGTGCGACATAAAATAAAGGGGAATTTTTGTATTGCGTTATAATTTTCAGAAATTCAAGGAAGTTCTTTTACTTTAATTACCTATTTATTATTTAAGTGATATTTTTAAGCTGTTAAGGTAGTTAGGACGACTACTATCATTTATAGTGCTCATGGGTGTCGTAAAAGACGACTAAGAATTTTTAATTAAGCTGAGCCAACTCCATCTGACGCCGTCAAGTCATTAATTACACTCCTTTTTTTGGGTAGGCTATGGTTAGCGCACACGCTAACCATTCCATCCAGGGTGACGAAAAGGCAGCCCGCGGTCTCATAACCCACCGTAGTCCCCCTCTTTTGCCATTTGACTAACCACCGGTACCGAGTTCCTTGTCAACCGTGGCCAGCCCGGATAATTGTACTCCTTTTTTTTGGGGGGGTGGGTTACGGTCGGCGCTCTCCTCGCTCCACTCCATCCGGGGCCACAGAGGGGCGTAACGCACACCCGTAACTCATCCACGACACGTTGCATTCATCGTTGGATCGACCACCGTCCCCTCCTCGGGGAGGACGTCGGTCTTTCCTCACGCAGTGGGCCTCTCGGCGGATGACGGACTAACTCCCCGGTCCAGTCACCCACGGACTCTGCTAGGGCGGCATCAGGCGCAGGATAATTACACTCCAAAGGCAAGTTCACTTCAAGCAGACAGCTGCTCATAAAACTATTTCCTTTGCCATTATGTATTGTAAAAGAAGAGAACATTTTGACTCAACGTATAATGATTATGATTTTAAGTGATATTTTTCACTCCTCATGAAAGGGGATAGCGCCATAATCGTTACGGAAACAGATGGATAATCATCATAGTTGTTGGTGTAACTTTCCCAGGAGTGTTGGTTCCGCCTGGTCACGGGCGTCAAGGAACTCGGTACAAGTGGTCAACCCAATAGTGAAGGAGAGGAAATACGGTCGGGCTATGGGGTGCAACGTCCTTGCGTTACCCTGGATGGAACAGATGGCACATGTGCTCCCCTACTACAAAAGAAAGAAAAAAGGAGAGTATTGCTGAACTTTCTCTTGGTGCTCCCTTACTCGGTTTGTACGACTTCCATAGAAAATTCAGAGGTGTTGACGTATTCTTTATCATTATCACTCGACCAGTGTATAGTAAATCAATTTCTCACCCGTTATGAAGGACGCTCGAGGGATCGGATATATATGAGCTCTGATGATGATGAAGACCCAATTTGTTGAAGACGATAATATGATGGAGAATATGAAGAATATGTCTGAAGTCTTCATAGACTATTTTATAATAAACAATGCAGCACCTGCAAGTCTTTGCGGCTGCGGCTGATTGCGGCATTGTGACTCTCACAATAACTCGATTAGAGCTGGACGGCACCGGACGTGGTCACGTATGTATTTGTATGGACATACCTATCTAGGAAAATTGCAAAATTTGTCTATATGAAAATATTTACTTTTCATCTATATTCACAAACAAATTTTAGGTAACGATACAAATCTAGATCGAACGTTTTAATATCCATTCATCTATCAGCTATTGACGCCTACCGTTAAATTTTTTTTTTCATTAGCTATGATGTATAATATTTACGCTTGCCAGATGGATTGGCGGTGGGTGTTGTTGTTAAAAAAATCTCGAGCTATGTTCCTTTCTCAGGTAGGTTTTATATTCTTAATCCATCACCATACTAAGGATTTAGGTAACAAATCTAATCAATAACCTATTTTCTTTCATTTATATGACTAGCAGAAATCCTTACTAATATTATAAATGTGAAAGTAAGTTTGCTTGTTTGTTATGCTTTCACGCTTAAACCACCAAACCGATTTCAAAAATTCTTTCACCAATGGAAAGCTATAATATCAGGAAGTAAGATAGGTTATATTTTATCCCGGTATTCTCACGGAAACGGGAACTACAAGGCTAAGGCGACTGAAACCGAAGCGAAGCGAGGGCGGGTTGCTAGTAGTTGCTATATTTTGTAAGCATACCTTTTTTTTGGGTGAGCTATTGTCTGCACAGACGCCGTCCGTTCCGTTCAGGGTGATAAAAGGGTGCAGCGTGACCTCATAATCTCCGTATTCTCTTCTCTTCGCCATTGGATCGATCACTGGTACGTCGTCCGTGGCTAGCCCGACGAGATACGCTTTTGAGTACAGTTACTATCTGTAATATACCTTTATTTTTTTTTTTGGCGCTGTGGAAATGCAGTTTGCGCACTAACCCCCGCCAGCGTCTGATGGCGGGGAGTGTGGGACTCGCCGGCTACCTATGCTGCCGGAATACCCACTAAAACCACAGCGGTCCCTTCCGCGCTTTTACGGGGTGCCAGAGAGATCGTCTTTTGACATTCGATCCCTGACATCCCTTTTTTTTTTTTGTTCACGCTGTGGAAATGCATTTACGCACTGTCCCCCGCCAGTGACGGACGGGGGGGGCGTGTGGGACTCACCGACCACATCCGCGGCCGAAATACCCACTAAAACCACAGCGGCCCTTTCCGCGCTTTTACGGGGTGCCGGAGAGGTCGTCTGATGACATTCAATCCCCGACACCCCAACGCATGGCCGTCTGGCCACGTCCTGTCATTACTGTTCAGGGCGGTGGGAGTAGGTGGGCATATTGTCGCCTCCTCCTCCCGGGTCGCCGGCGACGAAGCGAGTCAGCAGACGCAAGCGCCTCGCGTTCCCGCTCCGCCACTTCCTTCCTTGATATGATGGCCTCACAAAATGAGGCCATCGACGACCAGCACCTGTCGCTGCCAAGCATCTTTGCGATAACGGTCGGCAGCGACAGGTCCGCTCCAAGTACCGCCGACAGGTCATGGCGCTGAGACCCCCAGGCGGGGCATATCTCTAATGTGTGACGCGCATCATCAGTTGGCGCGCCACACTCATGACATCCGGGGGTCTCTTCTCTTCTAATCATATGCAGGTACTTACCGAAGACCCCGTGTCCGGTAAGCACCTGCACCATCCTAAATGTTAGGTTGCCGTGCTTCCTTGTGAGCCAGCGGTGGAGATGCGGCGCAACCGCTTCCACAGTACCCCGCCCTGCTACGGGGGACTCCAGGTCTTCCCTCCACCGCCGGATAACCTCCTTTCAGGCCACTTCTTGTGCTCTGCCCAGTCTCCTTGCAGAGACTTGCTCGCCGTTGGCCCGCGCTGTTGCACGGAGCTGGTAGACCTCCGCCAACGCCTCAGCCACAAGTGGCCAAGGCGGATCGCCTGCCAGTAGCGTCGCCGCAGTCCAAGACACTGTACGATAACCCCTGATAGTTCTCACCGCCATGACTCTCTGCGGTCGACGCAGGAGGGCCTTGTTGCGGGCGGTGAGGGACTCCGACCAGATAGGGGCACCATACAGCGCCATGGACCGCAGGATTCCAGCGTAGAGACGCCGACAGGACGACCCAGGACCGCCAGTATTTGGCAGAAGCCTTCCCAACGCCGCGGCTGACTTGGTGAGCCTAGGGACGAGCTGGGCAAAATGTGGCCCAAAATTCCATTTGCTATCGAGGTGCAGGCCCAGATATTTCATCTGGGCCCGCACCGGCACGGCAACCCCAGACACACTGATATGTGCTCCTCGGGGGGGACCTCGACGTGGGCCATGAAATAGGAGGGCCTCAGTTTTGTTTAGCGAGACCCTCAGACCCAGCATGCCAATCCGATCTACGACGAGTGCTACTCCCTCCTGTGCCAATCGGGCAGCCCCCTGGAAGTCAGCCCTCCTCACCGTGATGAGGGTGTCGTCTGCGTAGCAGATAACCCCCATCCCGGGAAGGAGCCGATCCCGCAGAAGCCAGTCGAACCCAACGTTCCACAGGACTGGACCCAACACCGAGCCCTGTGGAACGCCGCACTCCACCCGATGGCGATGAATGCACCCGTCGCCCCCCTCCCAGAGCACGTGCCTTCCCTCAAGGTACGCCACCAACAGCCTCCGGAGGTACAAAGGCACTCCATGATACCGGAGCGCCTCCCTCAACGTCTCGTGTGGGAGGCTGTTGAAGGCGTTCTTTATGTTGAGTGAAACTGCCAGGAGAACTTCCTTTTTGGCCACTACTTCGGTGGCCAAGGACTTCAGGGCGGCCAGCGCATCAATTGTTGAACGGCCGCCTCTGAATCCGTATTGCCTCTCTGACAGCCCCGGCCCGACTTCCTCGAGGTGCTGGACGAGACGATCCGCCAATACTTTTTCGAACAATTTAGCCGTCTCATCCAGCAACACCAGTGTACTGTATGCGGATGGCGAGTCAACTGGGCGACCCTCCTTCGGCAGCAGACATAATTTTCCGCACTTCCACTCCGGGAACTGCCCGGACCTCAAACACGCGTTGAGCAGCTCCCGTAGCTGATCCTCAAGATACTCTGCGGCTACACCGAGGACGACTTCCGGGACGCCGTCTGGACCAGGCGCCTTCCTCTTCCCGCGAAGACGGGAGAGAGCCGCTGTCATTTCAGAGTCGGTGATGGGTGGGATTGGAGAGTCCATTTCCAGCACCGACTGAGGAGCCATTCTAGGGGGAACGTGTCCCACTGAACGGGGGAACAGCTCCCCCATTAGCCCCGACAAGAAACCCGGTTCCATCGATTCGATGATGGGGGCGCCACAAGCGCGGAGCTTGTTCCGCGCTCGCTGATATGTGCGCCCCCATGGATCTCTGTCGAGGCCTGCAAGCAGCTCCTCTCGAGCCCTCTCCTTCGCCTGGCTGATGGCCAGCTGCAGAGTCTTCTTCTTTGTCTTGTACTCAGTCCGCAGCTGACCCTCTAGGATGTCGTCCCGGTTGCCCCTTTGACGGTGTCGGATGTAGGCACGCCGCGCCCGGTTAGAGGCCACCCGGAGATTCGCAATCTCGAGTGACCACCAGTATACCTGTCGACGCGGCGGCCTCCGCCGAGCTCTCGGCATCGCCGCATCGCATACTGCCTCAAGGGCACTTCTTATTTGACCAGCGAGTCCTTCCACACCAGTGGCCAGCTGTCCTGCCGCGCCCCAGCGCTGTACTATAGCAGACTCCCGGGCCATTTCCAAGTTTAATTGGCCAATGGCCCATTTTGGGAGTCTACCTCTTGATCTGCGCCGGGGCTCTTGTGGTCCCCGGGAGGTGGCGATCTCGAACCGTATGTAACGGTGGTCCGAGAGAGTCTCCACCCCTTCTTCTACTCTCCAGTCACTCACTGCGCGAGCGACGCCAGGGGTGGCAAACGATAAATCCACCACAGACCCACCCCGATGCCGCACGCAGGTATGGATGGTCCCTCTATTAAGGAGGGATAGACCGAAGAGCAAGGACCACTGCTCAACGGCTGCGCCTTTGGCGTTTGTGGTGGGGTTCCCCCACGTGCGAGACTTCGCGTTGAAGTCGCCGAGGACAACAATTCTCTTCGGCGACTGACGACGAACCGCGGCACTGACAGAGTCCAAGAATAATTCAAACTCTGCCAGATCACGGTTGGGGGAGAAATAGATGCCAATAATGGCAAGATCTCGCCACCCCACCACAACATAACCATTGCCCCTCTCAAGAGGAGTGAGGGGAGGGCCGACACGTCCTCTGGACAGGACAGCTACATCTTCTCTGAGGTCCCCCACCCAATTTGGTGAGTGGGGGACATAGTATGGCTCGCTGGCCACAGCCAAATCCATTTCCCACTCCGCCATGGACTGCAGTAGCAGGTCCTGAGCCCCGGCAGAGTGGTTCAAATTCGCCTGGAGGAAGCGTATTCTGTCTCCCATTAATTGGACATTTCGGCTTCTTCCTGGGGTCTGTTACTACTACTTGCTGTAGTAGCCCGAGGTCCTTGGGCCACTTTGCCTTTGGTTGAGGGGGCTTTGCAATACCTGCCCCCCATCGTGTGTTCTGCTGGGCGACCAGCGGCGGTGCATACCGCACAGCGCGGCACAGCCACACATGCAGCCGACTTATATCCATTACTGCCGCATCGGAAGCAAAGTTCGGAGCGGTCAATAGTGGACGGACACAAAGGTGCCCTGTGCCCCAATTCCAGGCACCGGAAGCACCTCAAAGGGAGGTTCTCCAATACCTGGATGCCAGCAGAGCTCCAGCCGACGAGGAGCCTTCCTGCATCCATGAGTATTTTAGCAGCAGCGACAGGACAGCGCACCTTCACCATGCCCATGCCGCGAGGTCCACGCTGGATTTGTCCAACTTGGACCTCTGCGCCATCACAACCACATGTGCGGACTACTGCCGCACGCACCTTCTCTTCGGAGTCATCCATCCCGGTCACCCGGATGTCAGCACGTTTGACGGGGCGGACAACATCAGCCATACCCGCCAGTGCTGTGCGCAAATTAGTCGCTAACTGATCAGCAACTTCCATCGTCTGGGACTTGGGTAATTGCAGGACCCTAGCCCCAGTAACAGAGCGCCTAACTTTAAGGCCTTCCTTAATCCCCATCTCTTGGAGATTGACTGCCTGTTCGGCGCGAATCATCGCATCAGCGTAGGTGACCCCCTTTTGTTCAGCTTCCGGCTGTAATTTCAAGATTACAGCCGGGGAGCGCGGGACAGCAAGCGCCGACTTTATTTTTTTTGGCGCTAAGACAGTTGGGACGATGGCCGTGAAGGGCGCAACAGCTGCGGAGGCTGTCGGAGAGGCAGACTTTTTCTTCCCTTTCCTCACAACAGTTGCCCAGCTGTTCGTAGCTGTGGACTGAATAGGAGGGTTGACTGCCGAAGTGCTAGGCGTTGGCTGGACAGGAGGTACCAATGTGGCCGTACCAACCGTTGCTAAGGCTACTGCAGACCCTGTGGTCTTCCTTTTGTCGGCAGCTAAAGGCGGACGGTTTACCTTAGCAGGCAGAAGACGATCTTCTAATCCCGCCAGCCGAGCATTTACCATCTCGCCGACCGACCTCACAATAGAGGATCTCAGTTCCTCTATTGTGTCCACTCCTATCGCAGACGAAGAAGCCCTCATTTCTGAAAATTCACGGCGGTATGCCTTCAGCTCCGCCTTGAGGGATTCTATCTCCTGGCGCTGCCTGCTATTTTCCGTTCTCAATCGGCGTGTATCTTCCGCTTCCGACTTCGAACACAAAGCTTCAATGATACCTTGCATTTCTGCTGCTGAGTCTCTAAGCTTCTTAATAAAAGGACCCTGGAGGTGACCGGATTTCCTTGTAACCTCCAGGATTATTGCCGCGTTGCGGCCCCCACGAGCACGCATCTCCTCCGGCCCTATGGTAGAGAGATTCTCTATGAGAGGGCACTCCGAAGCCGAGGTATCCGTTGAGTCCAATCCTGGCGCTGTAACATCTTTGCGGAAGGCATGACTTCGAAGCACACGCTCATATTCAACTTCATAGGCCTCAGTGTCTCTATTTTTGAGATCCACCTTGGCACGTGTGAGTCCCACATTGTGACCCCTTGGTACTGCCTTACCCCTACGCGAGGTATTAATTTTGGATATAGGTTCGATCTCGGTATCGGAACCCAAATCCTGCCGTCCAGAGTGAGAAGTCTTCATATAAAGACGCTTCCTCCCCGTGGGGGTGATATCCGTTTCCCCCGTGTCACATTCGACAGTCGAGGGTGTATCCGTTTCTCCTTCAGAGTCGCCGTCCATTTTTAAATCTCAATGATTTAATAAAGTGGCTAAAACGCGATATGAGAGTTTTCCAATAATATTAGAGCGTCTGAATCGCGATATTAGAGTTTTCGAATACTATTAGAGCTTCTGAATCGCGATATTAAAATTTTTTGATGCTGTTACATATACAGCCCGGCCACGACCAGAAATCTGGTCGCAACTTTTTGAACACCGGTCGAATGCCTTCACAGTATGGTAGCAGTCCCGGTGCCCAAGCGACCCCTGCCCCTTCCCGCCCCGACGATGACCCGACAAGACAACCAAACGACCTGACAAGACAATTAAACGACACGACAAGAAAACGACAACGATGTTAAAGACCGACCTAAGCCAACAATCCATCTAATGCACACGTCTGACCTGCACGAGTGCTAACTAGACATGGGTTATAACAGGACAAACGTAATATCTGTTATTTCTGTTACTGTTACGCAATAATAACAGGTACCAATTTCTGTTATTAAATAACAAGTGTTATTTTTCAATCATGGCCTATTAGTAGGGACACGATATCGAACGGAAAGTATCGATACTGTACTCATGAGTAGTATCGAAGAAAAAGTATCGTACTCAATAAAGTATCGATACTCTAAAGTATCGAGTACTATGTACTTTACCTGGAATCTGTCGTTGATGAGTTCTTTTTTTTTTGGGCATCTGACAGATTTTATTACCTATTATCCTGAAGTTACTGCGGGGAACATGTTAATTTTTTTTTTAGAAACCTGGAGCTGTGCCTTATACTATAGGGTTACGAGCAAGTAAATACTCACTAATACTCACTATATGTATGTATGTAAGTTATAGTGAAACGTAGCTAGGGTTAACTTTTATAAAATATGCAAATTGTTTGACCCATTTATATTAAATCTTGTATCTTTAAACGAGCTATATATATAATCTGAATCTCGGCAACGGCTCCAACGATTTTCATGAAATTTAGCCTACTAGAGGTTTCGGGGCCAAAAAATCGATCTAGCTAGGTCTTATTTATAGAAAGTATTGTTTTGTCGGTGTTTTTAGCTAATCCATAAAATGACATAAAATGTCATTAGAATAGGATTGTAAATTTAGCCATCGCCAATCATTATTAAGTTGCATTCAAACAGCCTGAGATCGAATCTCAGTGTTATTATCCTGTTCTTTAATTTTGATATTTTTTTAATTCTTTCATCATTTTTATTTATTTGTTAATAAATATCTAAATATGTTCGCTAAAATACCATTTACAAAAAAATATAAAAATTATATCGAGCAATGCTCGATCGACCAGATATTACATACCTACTTAAGGAAGCAACGCTTGACAACAAAATAATATAAGACAATAAAATAATCATGCCAACATTAGTTCTGCAGTGTTTCCGAACACAAAATATGTAAACAGATAACTCATAATACGAAAAGAAATACTTGTCACTTTTTAAGGATGATATGTGCTAGAAAGAGTACAATTTCGATTTTGCTGGTTATTACACTTAATTCTTCTCGTTTTAGCAACAGTCTATCAAGTAGGTGTGAGCGAGATAGATTAATCAATCAAATAACAGATCATACGATCTAATTAAAAAGTCAAAATTCAACAATGATATGTTCTTGTTAGATTGTAATTTCTATTTTTCGGGTTATAATAACACTAGATGCTTCTCGTTTTAGCAACAGTCTATCAAATAGGTGTGAGCGAGATAGATTAATCAACCAAATAACAGATAACACGATCTAATTAAAGAGTCAAAATTCAACAATGATATATTCTTGCTAAATTACATTTTCTATTTTTCGGGTTATAGCACTAGATGTTTCTCGTTTTAGAAACAGTCTATCAAGTAGGTGTAAGCGAGATAGATTAATCAACCAAATAACAGATAACACGATCTAATTAAAGAGTCACGATTTAACAATGATATCTTCTTGTTAGATTGCAATTTCTATTTTTCGGGTTATAGCACTAGATGCTTCTCGTTATAGCAAATAGTCTTTCAAGTAGGCGTGAGCGAGATAGACTAATCAATGAAATAACAGATAACACGATCTAATTAAGAATTCGCTTTTCAAAGAGGATTTCTTCTTATGAAACGACATACTATAATTTTGGTTTAATTCAAATAAATACTACGTGTCCCGTTTTAGCTTATGACAATATTACACAAAAGACAAAGACAAGAATAGTTGTTTTGTTTTTTATTGACTGTTCTGACAGAACAGAACAGTTCTGTTATTTCAAGCTATGTAGGTACTAACATAACAGCCGGACTAGACCGGCTGTTATCGATGTATTATAAATGTTATTTTTTAACAGATATAATGACCTTGCAAGAACAACTGTTATCTGTTATCTTCAAATACTTGTGATTTATATATGTTATGATAAATACGCCTCACTCCTAGTGCTAACTCCTATCCATCCCTGACATCCCTACGCTAGGCTATCTGGCCACGACCTGTCGTGATTTAAGGCGGTGGGAGGAGATGCGCGTATCGCCGCCTCCCCCTCCCTGGCCGCCGCCTGCGAAGCGAGTTCGCGGACGCGAGTGCCTCGCGTTCCCGCTCCGCGGCCTCCTTCCTTGAGATGACCTCTTCGAAAAAAGAGGCCATCGACGTCCAGCACCTGTCGCTATCGAGCATCTTTGAAATGATGGTCGACAACGACAGGTCTATTCCTATAACCGCCGACAGGTCGCGGCGCTGAGGCCCCCAGGCGAGACACTCTTCCAGTGTGTGACGCGCATCGTCATTTGGCGCGTCACACTCGTTACATCCGGGGGCCTCTTCTCGACCAATTCTATGCAAGTACTTACTGAAGACCCCGTGTCCGGTAAGTACCTGCGTCATCATGAAGGTCAGGTTGCCGCACCTTCAATTCATCTAGCAGTGGAGGTGCGGCGCAATCGCCGCGACAGTCTTCCGCCCTGCTACGGAAGACTCCAACCCCTCTCTCCACTGCCGGATTACTGCCCTTCGGGCCGTTTCCTTTGCCCTATTTAGTCTCCTCGTGGTGATGGATTCGCCATTATTCCGCGACATAGCGCGAAATTGGTAGACTTCTGCGAGCGCCCTAGCCTGAAGTGGCCAGGGTGGATCACCTGCTAGCAGCGTAGCTGCGGTCCAGGACACCGTACGGTATCCCCTTATTGTTCTCACCGCCATGGCTCGCTGCGCCTTTCGCAGCAGGGCCTTATTAGGGGCGGTGAGTGACTCCGTCCAGATTGGTGCACCATACAGTGCCATAGACCGCAGAATACCGGCATATAGATGCCGATAAGATGATCCAGGACCTCCAGTATTGGGCAGAAGCCTACCTAAAGCCGCGGCTGCTTTGGCGAGCCGGGGAACAAGCTGGGCAAAGTGCGGCCCGAAACTCCATTTATTATCTAGGTGCAGACCCAGGTACTTCATCTGAGTCTGCACCGGCACGGCAACCCCAGACACACTGATTTGTGCTTTGCGGGGGAGACCTCGGCGTGGGCCGTGAAAGAGGAGGGCCTCTGTCTTTTCCAGTGAGACCCTCAGGCCCAGCATACCTATCCGGTCAACGACGAGCGCTACACCAACCCTTGCTAGACGGGCGGCTGCCTGGAAGTCAGCCCTCTTCACCGTGATGAGGGTGTCATCTGCGTAACAAATAACCCCCATCCTGGGAAGGAGCTGACCCCGTAACACCCAGTCAAATCTGTAACATATCTAAGGATTTCTGACATCATATTTAATGATGTCAGGAATGCTTGCAAGTTGTTGTATGTTGTTTCAGTGTTGTCTCAGTGTGGCTGCTGTATTTTGAATATTCTACCATACTGGTGGGAAGTGTTGTTATATTATGTACTAGCAACCCGCCTTCGCTTCGCTTCAGTTTCAGTCGCTTTACCCACAGCGTAGTTACCGTTCCTGTGGGAATACCGGGAAAAATATAGCCTATGTTACTCCCTGATATTATAGCTTTCCATTGGTGAAGGAATTTTTTAAATCGGTTCGGTGGTTTAAGTGTGAAAGCGTTACAAACAAACAAACAAACATCCTTACTTTCGCATTTATAATATTAGTATGGATTATTGTAGCTTTTATTTATTTTATTTAATAAGCTACTAAAGCTAATGAAATTCGTTAACGACGATTAAGTGCCTACTATTTTCTTTTTATTTATAGACTATAAATGTATCTATAGTGGTATAAGACTTCTCTATAAGGATAAGGAAATTGATCTAATATATCACCTTCGTGTGGTGACGGAGTAAGAATACAATTTACCACTCCCTATTATGGCCGTGGATGTTGTAAGAGACGACTAAGGGATATAATATGCACATAACATCTGTGAAAGAGAAGGAAAACTCGAAATAGAACCCTGTCTGACCAGTACGGCGTAGTAGGAGAAATTCCCTCCCACTGTGGAAGAGACCTGAGCCCAACAGCACAGTATCGATAAACAGATATGCTTAACTCCATTAATACTTTCGTATGACATCGATGAGAAAGAAAAGATTATTTATTCTATGTACATAGTATACAGTGTAGAAAATGTAATAATTAAATATATAAAAAAAAAACTTCATATTAGTGTTCAAACTAATCCTTACTAATATTATAAATACGAAAGTAAGTTTTTTTGTTTGTTACGCTTTCACGATTAAACCACCGAACCGATTTCAAAAATTCTTTAACCAATGTAAAGCTATAATATCAAGGAGTAACATAGGTTATATTTTATCCCAGTATTCAAACGGGAACGGGAACTACACGGGAACGACGACTGAAACCGAAGGGAAGCGAGAGCGGGTTGCTATTAATAAATAATTAGAAGAAGATATGTGTCATTTGGTTTATTCAATATAAAAAAAAATGGTATGAAATAATGTCATCGGGTCACATCCATAAGTTGCTAACGTCTTACATCCCCCAATTAGGTGAGCACGGAGCTAACATGGCACAAAGGCAAAGATAATGGTCAGTTAACTTAGTTCTGAAGATAGTTCACTTAGAACCAACTTAATTTTATCAAGTTGCAATTAAGTTCGCCCCTTAATTGAATATTCTCACGGTCCATATCACAATTAACTACAGAACGACCTCATGAACTCTGATATCGATCGATGTTTTCAGTTTGATGTTGTTAACCTAATATTTGTCAGGCGAATAAGCAGTGATTTTCCATATAAATCACCACTCCCTATCTTGCTCCTGGATGTCGTAAAAGACGACTAAGGGATATAATATGCACATAATAAATGCAAGAGAAGAAAAAGAAACTCGAAATAAAACCCTATATCAACATGTCTGACCAGCATGGTAAAGTAAGGTAAATTTTCCCCCTATTGTGGACGAGGCTCGAACTCTTATACACTTTTATTTACGGTTTTTTTTTTTGTGTGTGTACAGCTGTTGGCCGCAGATGGCCTTGACAGCTTGACGCAGACTATGGGTGAGCGCTGAGGGCTCTCAATCCGGAGAAAAGTATGCTAAGCGACATCGCCCAAGGGCTCCCCCTGTGGGGAACGGACCTCGGCTTGGGGCGTCGCTGGAGGCAAAGTGGGCGTGCCCACGTTTTGGTTCGTGACTTTTGGGCGGCGCGGTTTCGCACCTAGACGGCGAGGGCGTAACCGCGGATATTTACGTGTTAAGACCTCGCAGGCCGTGTAGGCTCTACGTTGAGCGAGTGTGATATTGTCGTCCTCTTTGTCGAGGATGTGACGAGGACGTCGGATGGATTTGTTTACGGTTAAAATCTCTAGTCTTTATATATATATTTCTTGTGTGCGTGTGTATGTCACTGAACTCCTCCTAGACGGCTGGACCGATTTTTATGAATGATGATGATTGATATGATTGATGATATTGATGATATGATTTTTACGATTTCTTGTGTGAGTTCAAGGGGGTTCGAGGATGGTTTAGATTCACAATTGGACCCGGTAGGTGGCGCTGTTCGGGCAGGGCGATAACATAATTTGAGAACGACTTTACCGATTTCGTCCATCTTTTTTTTAAGATTTCTAATATTTTAAAAAAGGCCTTTACGGAAAAATAAATAAGGAAGTTGCGAAGAAAATTAGAAAATTTAAGAAAACTTAATGTTTATATACTTTTCTAACGGAACCTTTTTTTCGACTATATAAACTTTTCTATCTTTATATAAATCTTCTGTTCATGTATTTATAATTGAACTCCTTTTAAACAGCTGGACCAATTTTGATGACTTTTTTTTGTGGCCATTCTAATGGATATGAATTCTCTTATGCATGGGAATAGCCATTCGGAACATCCAAACCATTCTGTTTAGATTGATAACTGGAACCGGTAGGTTGCGCTGCGATCGATTTCAAGTAGAATCCAATTTTCTATTTTACCAGATTTTAACAGAACAACGTCTGTTGGGTTAGCTAGTCTATACCAATAAATAAAATTGGAGTGTCTGTTTGTAATGTCAAAATAATAGGCTTTTTTCATGCTCACACGGTTATTTGCACTATACATACAAATGCCTAAAATACACTTTATATTTTTTTTGTCTGTCTGTCTGTCTGTTTGTTCCGGGTAATCTTCAAAATGGCTGGACCGATTTCAAAAATTATTTCACCAATGGAAAGCTATAATATCAGGGAGTAAACTAGGCTATATTTTATCCCGGTATTCCCACGGGAACGGGAACTACGCAGGAAAGACCACTAAAACCGAAGCAAAGCGAGGGCGGGTTGCTAGTATAATATAAATAAGCAAAGTATACCTTATACATACTTAGATACGTATGAAATCCAACTCGGCCTTATAACGTTTATGAAACTTACGAGAATCTTTTCGTTTAATATACCTCAGCCATCATCATCACAGCTCATATATGTCCCACTATTGGGCTCGAACCTCCTCTAAATTTAGTGGGAAATGGACCTACAATACTACACTGGCCAGGCGGGTTGGCATAGGGTTTTCTTTCAAGTTTTCTTTCTCTTAAATAGTTTTCATGTGCACAAGAACTTAGTCGTCATTTACGAGACCTACCCTTATCAGCCTATATACATCCCACTATTGGGCTCAGGCCTCCTCCACAATGAGAGGGATTTTGACCTACTATATCATGATGGTCAGATATGTCGGTATTTTTTTTTATGGTTGGGCTATGGTAAGCGCACGCGCGGTCCATTCCGTCCGGGGCGACGAAAGGACGGCGCGCGGGCCCATAACCCACCCGTACCCACGTCACCTCGTTGATGGGCCGACCACCGAAGCAAGGTGACTTGTCGTCAGTGGTCGGCCCGACGGAATACCCTTTCGGGTACCCTCACCTCTCGACGTCCTGGGACGTCGGTCGCCGTCACGCGGTCAGCCTCTCTGCGGGTGACGGACTAAATAACCCGGTCCGATCACCCGCGGTCTCGGCTAGGGCAGATATGTTGGTATAGGGTTTCGTTTCGAGTTTATCTTCTCTTGCATAGATCTCATGTGCATATTATATCCCTTGGTCGTATTTTACAACATACACGGACAAGATAGGGAGTAGTGAATTATAGTTTTACTCCGTCACCACACGGATATGTTTTTATTTCAAATCAGCCTTCTCCTTCATAGCTCTTATCTGTATCTATCTGTATTACCAGACATCTTAAACAATATCGTCTGCTCTTTGTTATCTCATCGTCCGGGGTCATTATTATCTGATGCCGTTTAGTAAACAATTGTATTCCCAAGGAGGGTTGACGCCAAACCGACGGCCAATCATATAACTATTGCCATAATTATTGCAATATGTACTACAATGGAAGTAAAAGTAAAAAATATTTATGCACTACACTCAAAAAAACAATGTTACTCGCCAATAAATTATGTATAAAACTGTTTACGTTCTGAAATCTTCATTTCGAATTTTATTATCATTTTTAAAAATAACCGTAAAACATCGTAAATAAAAAAACGGTCATTATTATATTATTGCTGTTGTTTGTGTTGTTAAATTGTTATTTTATTAAACGTTTTATTGTTGGCAATTATTTCGCCACTCGTTTCAATTGGCCCATTGAGGAAGACCCTTACTAATATTATATACAAGAAAGGGTTATGTTATGGCTTCAAAGAAAACTAATTCCATTCGTTCTGGTATTTCTCAAGTTTTGGCAGATCCTGCTGAGCTGTAATAAAAGTAATAATTTTTAAATACCTTCTGTATCGCAAAAAGTAGTTAAATACAGCTATTTTTAAAAATACATTACATTATCTTAGCTCGTAAAGGTCCTACTATAAGAAGACTCGAGCCTCCTCTATACTAGGAGGGAAATTAACCTTTTTTTTAGTAGGCTACGGTGTAAAGGTTTAGGTTTTCCGTGTGTTAACGCAGTAAGAAAACAATTCACCACTCCCTCGCCTGCCTGTGGGTAGCGTAAAAGACGATTAAGGGATATAATATGCATATAAAATTTATGGAAGAGAAGGTAAACTCGAAATAAAATCCTATACCAATACGTTAGCGTAGTCTAGTAGGACAATTACCCTCCCATTGTAGAGTAGACCCGAGCCCAGCAGTGGGACGTAGGTATATGAGCTGTGATGATGATGATGTTGACAGTGTAAACGCTGTCCTTTCCATCTGGGGCGGTGAAAGGGCGGCGCTTAACCCCATAGCCCGGTGTATTCTCTCCCTTTCGCTATCGGGCCGACCACTGGCACCAAATCCTTGACGCCCGTGGCCTATTATACAACGCTGGTCAAACGGATTGATATAGGATTTTATATTGAATTTTTCTTCTCTTGCATTATATTTATGTGCATATTATATGCTTTTATCATTTTTAGGGTTCCGTACGCAAAGGATAAAAACGGAATCCTATTACTAAGACTTCGCCGACTGTCCGTCCGTCTGTCTGTCACCAGGCTGTATCTCAAGAACCGCGGTAGTTACACAGTTGAAATTTTTACAAAATATGTATTTCTGATGCCACTATTACAACAAATACTAAAAACAAAATAAAACAAATATTTAAGGGGGGCTTTCATACAACAAACGTAATTTATATAGATAATGGTACGGAACCCTTCGTGCGCGACTCCGACTCGCATTTAGCCGGTTTTTTATGATACCCACGAGTAAGGAATGTTGAATTGTATTCTTGTTGTCTAACCACACGCCAATATACCTAGGTAGATATATTTTATGGAAGGCTGAAAAATCGACTAACCTGTGGCTATTTTTAATAAACAATTAAAATCTATCAAAAGCATCAATGCAATTACAAAGTTTGCATACTAAGAGTCATTTTTCTCAACCGCCCACTGCGTACTAAGTACATGCCAATCTGTCAGTTTATCTGTCCCTTGTAGTAGATAATATAGAACAAATTGGCACTATTGCGGTACGTAAGCATTAACTGAAAAGCGGCATTGATAAGGGTGTAGCGTAACTCTAAAGCGATGGCGTTTGTATTTATCTATTACTATAAAGGTTGTTTCTGTGTGGTGACGGAATAAGGATACAATTCGTCACCCCTTCTCTTACCCATAGGTGTTGTAAAAGACGACTAAGGGATATAATATGCATATAACCTCAGAATGTCGGATAACCAAATGAAGTGTATTTATAACTTTGTAATTTAGCTGGTAGATTAGTCTAAATGGGGTGTCAGGTGTTTCACCCGGGTCGGACAAATACCACAAAAAAATTGAGTACGGCTCACCGTGCCTCTGCAACGGCCAGCTTCTCTGGTAATTCTTGAGATGTTTAGGATGTTGAAGGTTGTTTGGATGTCCATAATACACAGTGCCGATAAAATCCTGACGTCAATAACGATCTTGTAGGTAGGTCAACGCGACGACGAGTGACTTTTACACATTTCGCTACTAGAGCGCAGCACAAGTTTGCATCTTTCGCGACAATAATCGCGCCATTATTGAGGCGGGAATACGCGGTACCACCAAACCACGCATTAGTTTAGTGGCTACACCCAGCTCCCCTATAGGAAATATCCAATAGGAGTAAGAGAAACAAGACTTAAAACAAAATCCTATGTCAACACATTGACCAGTGATATTGAAGGTTAATTTCCTTGCAATGATGGAGGAAGCTCAAGCCCAACAGTGGGGCTGAGATGATGACAAAGGTAGTAGGAGCTTTCTTGTATTGATTAGCTAGGAATATAATATGTAAATTTTGACGATACTCCCAAAGAATCTGATAATAGAGCTATACTTTTTTTTATGGGTGGTCTATAATAAGCGCGCACGCAGTGCATTTTGTCCGGGGCGACGAAAGGACAGCGCGCGGGCCCATAACCCACCCGTACCCACGTCGCCTCGTTGTTGGGCCGACTACCGGAGCAGGGTGACTTCTCGTCAGTGGTCGGCCCGATTGCATACCCTTTCGGGTACCCTCACTTCTCGACGTCCCTGTCCCGGGACGTCGGTCGCCGTTGCGCGGTCAGCCTGCGGGTGACGGACTAAATTCCCCGGTCCAGTCACCCGCGACCTCGGCTAGGGCGGCATCAGACGCAATAATAGAGCAATACTAGCGATTTTTACAGTAAAATTCTTTCTACAATATATTAAAATAATATTTAATTAATATCTACTATAATTTTACTTTATTACGCATAATCATCATCATATTAGCCCACATAAACCCCACTGTTGGGCCCGGACCTGCTCAGCAACGCGAGGGAAATTTACCTACTGTACCGCGCTGGTTAGACGTATTGGTATAGAGTTTTATGTCGAATTTTCCTTCACTTGCATAGATGTTGTCACCATATGAGATCTCGTAGTCAACAGCCACAGACAAGATAGGGAGTGGTGAAATGTTTTCTTACTCCGTCACCACAATTACGCATAAATTGTTCCACTAATTTTAATGTAATTTAGTCGGATCATAAGCCACGTCTTAGAATGACATAGTAGGGAATTTGTGTAGACAAAGAGTTATATATACCTTTATTAGCTAACCATCCTACTTCGGTTTCAGTGGCCTTACCCGCTCACATAGTGCCCGTTCCCGTGGGAATACTGGGATAAAATAAAGCCTTTCTTTTTTAGGGTGGGGTGGGTTGCAGTCGGCGCGCTCCTCGCACCACTCTGTCCGGGGCTACAGAGGAGCGTAAGCACGCACACCCGCAACCACCCATTGACTTGGACCAAGGGTAACTTGACGTCAGTGGTCGGCCTGACGGAATACCCCTCGGGGAGGACGTCGGTCTTTCCTCACGCAGTCGGCCTCTCAGCCGGTGACGGACTAATTCCCCGATCACGTCACCCGCGGCCTCGGCTAGGGCAGCATGAGGTGCCGGTATTCGCGCCTACGCCACCCCAGTCACCGGCGGCGGATCGCTTCATCGAGGCTGCGCTCCTCGTGCAGGCGATCCACCGCCTCGCGAGATCACTGCCTCGCAGAAGGCTGCGACCGCGTCCCAGCTCCTGACCCTGTCTACCATCGCCCTGGCGATAGTCGGCAGCGTCAGGTCGGCACCGATGATTGCGACGAGTTCATGACGCGGCTCTGCCCAAGCGGCACAGGCCTCGAGCGTATGCTGCGCCGTGTCCTCGTCGCAATCGCAGTGGTGGCAGGACGGTGTACTCTCCCTCCTAACGACCTTGTGCAGGTATTTTTCGAAACATCCATGCCCCGTCAACAGCTGCACTAGTCGGAAGGAGAGCACCCCGTGCCGCCTTTCCAACCACTACATCAGCACCGGCCGGAAGGCCTCCATGATTCGCACCCCAAACCGAGGCCTCTCCAGCCGGACTGCCCAACGGGCAATGACGTACCAGCGGACGTCGTGGCGCCAAGCGGTGGGATAAAATATAGCCTTGAAATTTCCATTGGTGAAAGAATTATTGAAATCGGTTCGGTGTTTTAAGCGTGAAGGCGTAACAAACAAACAACCTAATAAACTTACTTTCTCATTTATAATATTAGTAAGGACTAGCAACCCGCCCTCGCTTCGCTTCGGTTTAAGTCGTTTTTCCTAAATAGTGCCCGTTCCCGTGAGAATACCGGGATAAAATATAGTCTAGTTTACGCCCTGATATTATAGCTTTCCATTGGTGAAAGAATTTTTGAAATCGATCCAGCCGAAGATTACCTGGAACAAACAGACAGACAGATAGACAGACAAAAAAAAATAAAGTGTATTTTAGGCATATGTATATAACCGTGTGAGCATGAAAAAAGCCTATTATTTTGACATTACAAACAGACACTCCAATTTTATTTATTGGTATAGATTAATTGCCTTCCCAAATAGACACAATAGGGTGTAAAAATAACAAGAATTTAAGACATATAAGAAAGGAATATCATACAAATAGCAGAGTAAGTACATAGTTTGTATGCAATTGGTATGAATACAAAAAAAAAACAACTATTTTGTTTTATACAAAAATCAGTGAGTGTAAGTAATTTTATGTGACAATACAGTATGGTTTTATTTTTTTATTTTACAATAATTTGAACGTACCGCTTATACAGACTGTTTTATAAAAAGTTTCGTAAAATCAATTACAGGAATGGCACCAATCTATAAACTTTTTTAGCAAAGTTGCACTGAAAATAACCACTCCCTCTCTTGCCCGTGGATGTCGTAAAAGACGACTAAGGGATATAATAAGCATATATGCTATGGTATACTATCTATGCAAGAGAAATAGAAACTCGAAATAAAACCTTACTATATAAAATTGGACCCTACTAGGGTAGGGTCCAATTTTTAATCTAAACTACGAATTTCTAGTTAAGATTTTTTTTTATTATTATTTTATTTTTTTAATTCAAACTAGTAAAATTTATGAGTGGCGTTTCAATCGGTTTCTAGAAATTATATTATTATTTCTTTACTTTTGTATATTGGTCTATTGGGTCAGCTAGATATTTATAACAGAAATTCCATCGTAGAAGTGTATTGAAATATCCAATTTTATCTAATATATTATTACATGAAAAGAATTTAGAACAAAAAACGTAGAATTAGAAAAAACTTTAATGTAACTATATAGATATATGTGATATAAGTGTAACTAATATTTTAATTACTATAACTATTGTAATCTGTATTAAAGCAATTATCAATCATTAGTTTTTAATTGTGTACATGATAAGTTTAAAGTGTACATAAAATTTAATTTTATGTACACTTTAAACTTATCATGAACACAATTTAATTTAATTTTCAAATTTAATTTAATTTAATTAAATTAAAAAAAAAACGTTTAAAAATGTCGTTTATAACCATTATACATCAAAGATAAGTTACACATTTATAAGTATACAAATTAACGATCAACCTGTATATACAATCAGTATTTAATATCAGTTGCATTGCGACGCTTGTACGCAACAGACGTTCGTGTGATTACACCTGTTCGTCAGCCTTTGCATTCGCCGCGGCTATTGTCAAACTTTGTCGCTGCACATAAGTGCTATGGAGACGCTTAGTTTATTTTTTTTTATAATACTGAAAATTAATATTAGTAAATGAGAGTCCACGGTATGGTGACGAATTAAGAATACTTTATCTCCCCTTACTTATTATAATAATCATTACTATGCTCTAAACCCAAATACTTAATATCGACTCAATATATTCTCTTCATTATCATCATCATCGCAGCCCACATACGTCCCACTGTTGGGCTCGCACCTCCCCCACAATGCGAGGGAATTCGACCTACTATACCATGCTGGACAGACATGTTGGTATAGGGTTTCATTTCGAGTTTTCTTTCTCTTGCACAGATGTTATTTGCATATAATATCCCATAGTCGTCTTTTACGGCATCCAGGAGCAGGGTAGTGGTGAATTGTATTCTTGTTCCGTGACTACACTGGAAATGTTTATCCTTACTAATATTATGAATGCAAAAGTAAGTTTGTTTGTTTGTCACGCTTTCACGCTTAAACCACTGAACCGATTTTAAAAATTCTTTCACTGATGGAAAGCTATAATATCAGGAGTAACATAGGCTATATTTTATCCCGGTATTCCCACGGGAACGGGAACTATGCGGGAAACGCTACTATAATTGAAGCGAAACGAGGGCGGGTTGCTAATTATGTTATAAAACCCACGGGCAATCTAAGAGTTATATGTAGTATTTACAGCGGCGATCATACAGCCTTGCTACTGTTGCACCAGTTAGCCCTCCTGAGTACTTACTCGTAGGAATCTTAAAAACTGGCTGAGGGGCTCACAAGCCGGATAGCCAGTACTACAGCAAAGAATAGCCACTCTACTGAGAAATATTTAATATCAAGTGTGAAGCATGGTGGGTGGCATAGTATCCCCTCCTTGAGATCAATGTTTAAATGTGGACGTCGATCGGCTGGTGTGTGACTGAAATGAAATTAATAAATAAACAATAAAATATTTTACAACTATATTAATATCTTTGATATTATATATGCTTTTACATAAAATATTGCAATAAAATATAAATAAATCGAATATCTGACAAAAAAACTAATATTTAATCCTTAATCACCAATTAATTAATTAAATTAAAACTAAATATTTTAAATCTCTGCATGAAAACATTTTTTTCATACTAAACTTTTAATAAAATACAGTCTTCTATTTATTGAAAGTAAATGAAATTATATTAATTTGGAAACAAAAACATCTTACAAGGTAGATAAAAAGTAAAATAATTTAACTATTACGATATCTGTTTAATTTTTTAACCTCCAATTAATACCCTGAATTAGTATTAAAAAAAAAAATAGTAAGGTCGACTCTAAAGTTCTGTGAAACCACACGCAGTAATCAATTAAAGCATAGCAGAGAACTCGTATAAAACACATGACATTCATATCTATACGCTGACGGATCGCCGCGGCGGCCGCGACAAAGGACAAACAAGTGTGAACGAACCTTAAATTTGAACGATATCTAATCTTTTGTTACCTTTTAATCGAATTTTCGATGTTCATAATATTTTATGTAGTTTTATAAATTTCGAAGATAATTTATTAGCAATTAAACTATGAAAGTTTTAGTTTTTATATATTGCATTATTAATTATATAGGTATTTGAAAGAGTATTAGTAGAATCATCACAGCTCATATACGTCCCACTGCTGGGCTCAAGCTTCCTTCACAATTGGATGGTTAGACGCCTTATTCATCATCTCGGCACATACTTCGCACTGTTGGTCTCGGCTCGCCTCCATTGTGAGAGGGAATTTGATCTACTATACCACGCTGCTCAGACTTGTTGGTATTTTTTAAGTTCCATTTTGTGGCAGGCTATGGTGCTTCGTTCACCGTCCGATCCGTCCGGAATGACGAGAGGGGCAACGATGCCACCTTCAAGTGCCAAGTGGGCGGGCCACCGGTAACCGACCTTGTCATCAGTAGCCCGTCGAGGCGGGTTACCCTTTCGGGTACCGTCTCCAGAGACGTGTTGGTATAGGGTTTTATTTCAAGTTTTTCGTCTCTTGCATCTGTATTATCTAAATATATATTCCCTTAGTCGTCTTTTACGACACCCACGGGCAAGAATAGTGAATTGTATTCTTACCCGGTCATCATACGGCAAAAATCTTATAAAATAGAAAAAAAAAGATGTATTAGGCATCAAAAAGTTCCTACGTATGACTGTGTATTGGTAAAGATATGAGTCGTCCTATATAACACCCGCGGACAATGTAAGAATTCATCATCATCATCGCAGCCCATATACGTGCCACTGTTTGGCTCGGGCCTCCTCCACAATGGTAGGGAATTTGACCTACTATACCATGCTCGTATAGGGTTTATTTTCGAGTTTTCCATCTCTTGCACAGACATTATGTGCATATTATATCCCATAGTCATCTTATACGATATCCATGGGCAAGATAGGGAGTGGTGAATTGTATTCTTACTCCGTCACCACACGGAAAATGTAAGGATTGGTACTTAGTATTTGTAGCCCAAATCATAGTAAATATGAAAATTTGAGTAATTGAATTAATTGAATTTCGATATCATTATGTAATTTCTGTATTTTTATAGCTTTTATTTCTGAATAGGCCTTCCTATTCAGAAATAAAAGCTGAAATAAAAGCATAAATACATATCCTGCGTTACAATGCGCGGGAACTTCATCGTATATTTTTTTATATTCTACATAAAAGGAAAGAAGGCCCGGCCTATATATAAAGCAAATATCCAGTTTTGTCGATTATTTCCTAGTTATTATGACTTTTTTTATGGGTGGGCTATGGTAAGCGCACACGCGGTTCATTCCGTCCGGGGCGACGAAAGGACGGCGCGTAAACCCATAACCCACCCGTACCCACGTCACACTCGTCGTTGGGCCGACCACCAAGCAGGGTGACTTGTCGTTACTGGTCGGCCCGACGGCATACCCTTTCGGGTACCCTCATCTCTCGACGTTCCTGTCCCGGGACGTCGGTCGCCGTCACGCGGTCAGCCTCTCTGCGGGTGCCGGACTAAAGTCCCTGGTCCGGTAGTTATTATGACCTAGTAATAATTTATATCAGAGGCAATATGAAAATTGAGTACTCATCTCGTTTTATTTATTTTTAAAGACAACGCCCTGCACTAAGGAAATAATCTTTGTATTAACTTTACAAACAAATAATTTATATAAAGAATCAAATTTGCGGATCGCACGTGTCGTGCGTGGAATTCGAACCCGCGACACTGGCACTATACGTCGGTATCTTTATCACTACGCCATCTGTGCAATCGTATCTAGCAGTTAAATATTTAAACTGCTATGCCAAAGAAGCAGCAACTATTGTTTACTTAGCTATTATTAAATATTACATTTGATTCTTAATTTGTATCAATGAATTTAAAGCTGTCAATTTAAAGCTGAATAAATAACTTAGAGACATCATACCTATTTGCTTAGCAATTAAAGAGATAATCAGAAATTAAAAATGCAGTATCGATAAAACAAACATTTTATAAACACAACATTGTTAAAAATATTAAAATAATAAAAAAACAGTACTAACAAAAGTATGAAAATTAAAAATTAAGAACAACTTATAAATACAATACTATTAAAATACTGGTTGAAATGTTATATGTGAAAAATAAAAAAGAAGATGGCAGACAAAAGTTTTGGAGGGAAAGATATAAAAAGGTTCTAATCGGAGCTGTCATCGGTTACAAAAATACTATGGAATATGAAGTTGGGGTCTAATGAGACAAAGGGTTAATGAGAATAACAATGGCTGGGCAGTAAAGTATTGGATTTATTTACGTTGGACAGACCCGACGATGATCTGATAACACGGCAAATGTTCACTTAAGGCGCAGTTATTCTAATTTTTCCAAATTATTTATATATTTTTCCATGTGGTGACGGAGTAAGAATACAATTCATCTATCTTGCTCATGGTTGTTGTATAAGACGACTAAGGGATATGATATGCATAAAAAATGTATGTAAGTAAAAGAAAACTTGAACTGAAATTATTCCAACTCGTCTGCGACCCTATACCTACCGGCATATAGTAAGACAATTGACCTCCCATTGTGGAGGAGTTCGAGCTCAGCCGTGTTAATATATAATATTAGTTTCAATGACTGATATAACATAAATGGGAGATGTTGGTTTCGGAGTCTAGGGCGACTGTTCCTAATTCCTCTTTAAAAAAAATTATCTTACCTATATCAATAAGAGATGAAAATGTTTATTGTGGCTTAAAACTTCTAGTAACTGAGCCATAAATTAAAAAAACAATGTTTATTCTTGTTTCTAAATATTATTTGTCAATGTTCAATGAGATGTTATTACCTCATTGTGGAATGGTTTTCACACTTCTTGAATACTAGGTGATGAGTTTAGGACTGTTAGACTGAGGCGTGGTGACTTTTAGGACTAACACTGTTCTGTTTTTTATGAATAATTTGTCATTTTGATTTCTGATGTTTACGCGAGTATTACGCATTTTAAATAAAACTATTTTACGGATTTTATCTCGTTTGTATTTAATTTTTAATTACCCAACATTTCAAATACTTTATAGTGTTCATGGTCACGGGCGGACATCCATGGGCGATAACATGGTCCATGATCAACGCGATAAAATCTATAAAGTGTGTAGTTTTATTTACAATTTGTCATTATATAAATTATTAAAAAAATATTGAATGTGAATATTTTTTATGTAATTAACATTATTAATATCTACACCTACGCATAATACCTATGCATAATACTTTATTAAACTAAGAAAATAACGTTAAAATTACTAGTCGAAACCAATAAGTAGCAAGCTCAGCTAACCCTTAACAAATCACCATATCAACGTAGCGTCGGGCGCAATGATCAAATTTCGTTTTTATTGTTAATCTCGGCGACTAAATGAGCACCCACATATTGTGTTCAAACAACCGACACACTTAAAGTAAGTACAAAAGGAACAAAAAGTAACGAAGTAATCCCGGATTCCATGATTCGAGGACAACGTCTTAGCTTTTTAAGTTTTATTAAATTTTTTATTCAATTTTATTGTTTTGTTTTGAATGTCAGATTATGTTCAGTCTGTAATAACTAAATCCTATCAACTATCCGTATGGCGACGGAGAAAGAATACAATTTACCACTCCCTATCTTGCCCGTGGATGTCGTAAAAGACGACTATGGGATATAATATGTACATAACATCTGTGCAAGAGAAGGAAAACTCGAAATGAAATCCTATCCCAGCATGCCTGACCAGCATGGTATAGTAGGTCCAATTTTCTCTTAATGTGCAGGACGCTCAAACCCAACAGTGGGACGTATATGGGCTTCGATGATGATGATGATGAATCCTTATCCTTACTAATATTATAAATGCGAAAGTAACTCTGTCTGTCTGTCTGTCTGTCTGTCTGTCTGTCTGTCTGTCTGTCTGTCTGTCTGTCTGTCTGTCTGTCTGTCTGTCTGTCTGTCTGCTACGCTTTCACGTCTAAACCACTGGACCGATTTTGATGAAATTTGGTACAGAGATGGACTAAAGCTTGAGAAAGGACATAGGCTATTTTTTATCGCGAAAAAATGGGTATAAGGGGTTGAAATAGGGGATGACATTTTGTATGGAAATTCGTCATTTTCGATGATAGAACCACGAATCTTTGTATTGAGGCACCTAATAATAAATAAATAAATATTTGTTCAAGCGTTTTGGAAATTTCATTTACATGGGAATGAAATTCAACCCCTAAAATAACAAAAAGCATACAGCCGAAACCACTGGGCCTAGAAACGTATTTTTTTTACACCATCGTATTTCTTGTGGTGCACGAGCACTAGCAAAGGATTTATGGAAATTCACCCCCTTAAGGGGGTGAAAAACATATAGTCTTTCACGTCTAAACCGATTTTGATGAAATTTGGTACAGAGATGGACTAAAGCTTGAGAAAGGATATGGGCTACTTTTTATCGCAAAAAAATGTGTATAAGGGGTTGAAATAGGGGATGACATTTTGTATGGAAATTCGTCATTTTCGATGATCGAACCACGAATCTTTGTATTGAGGCACCTAATAATAAATAAATAAATATTCGCTCAAGCGTTTTGGAAATTCCATTTACATGGTGATGAAATTCAACCCCTAAAATACCAAAAAGCATACAGCCGAAACCACTGGACCTAGAAACATATTTTTTTTACACCATCATATTTCTTGTGGTGCACGAGCACTAGCAAAGGATTTTTGGAAATTCACCCCCTTAAGGGGGTGAAAAGCATATAGTCTTTCACGTCTAAACCGATTTTGATGAAATTTGGTACAGAGATGGGCTAAAGCTTGAAAAAGGATATAGGCTACTTTTTATTGCGAAAAAATGGGTATAAGGGGTTGAAATAGGGGATGATATTTTGTGTGAAAATTCATCATTTTTGATGATAGAACCGTGAATCTTTGTATTAAGGCACCTGATAATAAATATTCGTTCTAGCGTTTTGGTAGTTTCACTTACATAGGGATGAAATTCAACCCCTAAAATACCAAAAAGCATACAGCCGAAACCACTGGGCCTAGAAACGTATTTTTTTGTACAGCATCGTATTTCTTGGGGTACACGAGCACTAGCAAAGGATTTTTGGGCATTCAACCCCTTAAGGGGGTGAAAAACATATAGTCTTTCACGTCCAAACCGATTTTGATGAAATTTGGTACAGAGATGGACTAAAGCTTGAGAAAGGATATAGGCTACTTTTTATCGCAAAAAATGGGTATAAGGGGTTGAAATAGGGGATGACATTTTGTATGGAAATTCGTCATTTTCGATGATAGAACCACGAATCTTTGTATTGAGGCACCTAATAATAAATAAATAAATATTTGTTCAAGCGTTTTGGAAATTCCATTTACATGGGGAGGAAATTCAACCCCTAAAATACCAAAAAGCATACAGCCGAAACCACTGGGCCTAGAAACGTATTTTTTTTTTTACACCATCGTATTTCTTGGGGTGCCCGGACGGAGTGGTGCGAGGAGCGCGCCAACCGCAGCCCAACCCAAAAAAAAGGGGGTTGAAAAGCATATAGCCTTTCACGTCGAAACCACTTAACCGATTTTGATGAAATTTGGTACAGAGATGAACTAAAGCTTGAGAAAGGATATAAGGCTACTTTTTATCGCGAAAAAATAGGTATAAGGGGTTGAAATAGGGGAAAGTATTTTCTTTTTACGTCGTCTTATTTCTTGGGGTACACGAGCACTAGCAAAGGATTTTTGGAAAATCACCCCCTGAAGTGGGTGAAAAGCGTATAGACGAAACTCTTGGAGCTAGGAACGTAAAACTTTCTATGCAATTCTCTTTCTTTTGTTGTAAGTGAGCTCTAAGAAATTATTTTATTAAAATCAACTCCTAAAGGGGTGCAAAATATATAGCCGAAATCATTAGGCCTAGAAACATGGAATTTTATATGAAGTTTCCTTTCTTGGGGAAAGAGAGATTTTTGCAATTTTAGCCCTAAGGGGGTGAAAAGTGTTTAACCGAAATCACTGAGCCTAGGAAGGATCATTTTAGTACATGGTCGGCTTTCTTGGATTACCCCCAGATTTTCTTAGTGCTCACTTACCAAGCACTATGAAAAAATTTTTGGCAAGGATAAGCGAGCTCTAACAAAGAATTTTTGGAAATTCAACCCCTAAGAGGGTGAAAGTGTATAGCCAAAGATACCGGGCCTAAGAATGTGAAATTTTGTATACCGATCGGTTATTTGGGGTAAGCACTCACTAAGAAACAATTTTGGGCTGCCCCAAAAGGATAAAACACATATAGTCGAAGACACCCAGCCAATGATATATCATCATTATCTTGCTCTTATCCCAATTACTTTGGATCGACGCGATATGTAGGTACTCTTCTGCCATCGTAGATATATTGCAAAGGTTCTAGCAACATTTTATGACCTGGCGCACGACATTGTTGGCCAGACGGCATCACCGGTCCAGGTCGATGTAAATCTTTGTCTTAGTAGTATTTTGCGATACCCACGAACAATGAAAGCGTGGTAATATTTCTAGCAGCTACCAGACAGTAAGTTACAATCAAGATATTGTTCCAATTTTCTATCTCTACAAATAAATAAATTTGAAGCGTCTGTTTGTCTATCAAAATAATAGGTTTTATTTATGCTCACACAATACGGTCCAAATTTTTTTGTCTGTCTGTCTATTCGTTACAGGTAATCTTCAAAATGGCTGGACCGATATTGATTATATTTTACCATCAGATCTACCAGTCGTACATAAGGAATAACTTAGACTATATTTTATCCCAGGTTATATTTTATCCCGGTGTGGCTGAATTAAGTCGATTTTAAAATTATTTCACTAATGGAAAGCTATTTTTAAGCGAGTAACATATTTAAGCTATTTGTATCCCGATATTCCTACGGGATCGGGTATAATGTCGGTGAAATCACGGGCATTTAATGGTTTTAAAAATTAATTCACTAATGAAAAGCTATATTATCAGTGAAAGGCTATTTTCATCCCGGTATTTGCCCAGGAACGAGAACTATACCGGGGGATGTCGAGCAATTTTTAAAATTCTTTCACCAATGGAAAGCTACCTATGTTGTCAGCGAGTAACATAGGCAATTTATATCTCTGATATTTCTGGGATTTATATTATTTTTTTTTTTTGGTATGTGTGTAAATTTATAATATCAGCGAGTAACATAGGCATTTTTTATCTCGGTATTGACATGGGAATTTCTACGTGAATGAAACTGCGGATGTTTGATTGATATAATTTTTTTTTCACCAATGGAAAAGTACGTTATCAGACTAAAGAAAGGCATATTTATCATCGTATTTGCACGGCAATCTGAACTACAAGGCTGGAAGTAATATTCAAATGTGAAAGTTTGTGAAGATATTTGGATGTTTGATACTCAATCACGCTTAAACTGTTGAGCAGATTTGGATGAAAATTGACACGTAGATAGAGTATTTTTTAAATTAAGAAATGTAATACTCTTTATGCCGATAATATTCTTTGCGATAATAGTTCAATATGCAAGTAAATTTTTACGCGGGCGAAGCCGCGGGCAAAAGCTAGTAACTAAATATTATAGGATGATCTTCTTCTTTCTTCTCCTCAGGACATGAACGTCATACTGTTGTATACTGACTTCTTACAGATGACAGGGAATGTTGGTTAGATGGGTTTTTGTTGAGCATTTTTAACGCGGGCTATGGTCTGGAGGCCGTCCGTTCCATCTGGAATGACGAAATGAAGGCGCGCGGCCCCATAATCCTGTTCTCTCCACTTCGCCTTTGGGCCGACTGCTGGTACCGAATCGTAGGCGTCCGTGGCCAGCCTGGTGAGCTACCACTTCGGGTACCATCCCTCTCCGATGCATCCCCGGGGCGTCGCCCTCACATTGTCAGCCTCTCTCTAGGTGTTGGACTATTGCCCCTTTCAGTTACCCATAGCATTAGCTAGGGCGATTTCTTTTTTTTTTTTTTAAAAACACCTCTCACTGCACTAAGGAAATTAATCCTTGTATTGCGGGGGACTTTACAAACATATAATTAACGGACACAAATTACATCCAGACTCAGAACAACAATTTGTGGATCGCACAAAGTGTTGTCCCGCGCAGGATTCGAACCCGCGACACTGGCACTGTAAGTCGGTATCTTAACCACTACGCCATCTGTGCAGTCAATATTAGATGTGGATATTCGCGACTGCGCTGCAGTCACCAATGGCGAAATGTGTCGCCGTAGAGGAGTTCCTCCTGACGCTGACGAGCATCGTTCTAACGATGGTCGGCAGCGTCAAGTCATAAGATGAATTGGCATAGGTGTTATTGCCGGATTTCATTCTCTCCGTTGTTATCTGCTTAAGAATATTGAAAAATATTGTTCATTGTATTCTGAGTTCGCTACCATACGGAAAATTTAACTACACTGAAAATGGTATTAAATAAAACACGTATAGTATATTAATCATGTTAAAGAAGAATGTTAGTTTTTAAGTTTTTCAGTTATTGTGAGATCTTCAAGACATTTTAGTGCTCATTTTTTTGCTAGAGAAATATTTATATTATTTAGTTATTTATTTCTCTGAACCTTACATCAAATAAGTAATCATGTACGATTGTATTTTAAACCTTTTCATCCTATGTGAACTTGACTGCATATATAACGCAGAGCTCTAAGATTTACAAGATCTTTTCTGGCGGATGTCCTAGGTTGCGATATCTGCAAGGCATTAAAAAACAATTCATTTTTAAAGCTATAAATGATGTTTGTTCTAATGAATGTGAATGTTCTAAGTCTAGGTGTAATTTAAGTCTTTAAATTGTAGGTGTGGAGACATAAGGATACAATTCACCCGAGGGTGTTATAAAAGACAACTAAGGCATACAACATGCCAAATTGTGCAAATAAAATTTGAACCACATCCTCAATTTTCCAGGTTCTCATTATCAAATCCTGACCTGATGACCACCTGGAATTTATACCCTATTGAATAAAACAAAAACTTCAAAACGATTTCAGCGTCTTCGAGCAATCGGTGAACATCAATAAAAATAATTTAAGTACCGTCTCCTTTCTCAGTCAGTTAAAAGGAAATTTTAAAAGTACGTGACTAATACGCGTCAATAAGGGATATAGTATAGTGGTTGCTTATGCTCTTTTCCTAACGGAATTTTCGTCAAACAATCAAAATTTCAAAGCTCTTCCATAAAAAAGATCTAAAGAATTATATAGAACCTGCCCGCCGCTGCTTCTGCAAAGTAGCACAAATAATATTATTAATATATGCAAGAAAATTTCACGGTCACATCAAGTCCATTTGTCACATGCAATCGAAACCATTAGTGGTAATTACAGTCCTTGATCACTTATCACAGTTGTTAAATGAACTTAAAGTTTATGGCTTAAGTTACTAAAAATGGCGATTTACAGTAAATAAAGAAAGCATTATAGTTTTAGGACTTTACTACAGGAACAAATTTGGCAGGGACTAGCTGTGCTAATATTGTTAAAATTCAGATTTAAATAATTTATGTTAAAGAATCCTGTAGGAAAAATAGATATTGTCATTTTTGCATTGCATTCATTATCAAAGTTGATATACGTCCCACTACTGAACTCGAGCAAAAAGAAACACATCAAGTGTTTCTTTTTGCAAGGAAATTTTCCTATTTTCCTTCTCTTGCATAGATGTTTAAGCTTATTCTAATCCCTTAACCGTCTTTTACAACTTCCATGGGTGGTGAATTGTATTTTTATTCTGTCACTATACAACATGCATTTAATCTTAAATTAATTCCCTAATTTGCCATTGAATTTAAAAGCGGCTGCCACTGATAAGAGCCGAAAAGAAATTGAGCTTAGTTGATCATACCTTTTTCACCATTTCTTTATAATTAAAACTTTAAAAAATATCTTTAATTAGTACCGTTTCCGTGTAGGGATGGAGTGAGAATACAACTCTTCGTCCCTTATTTCGCCTGTGGGTATCGTAAAAGACGATAAGGGGCCATCCATTAATCACGTGAGGCTGGAAATGTGTTTGACAAAAATCACGAATTATCACAAGGGTTGTAGTAAGATATCACGTTATTTTATCACGTTATGGTCCTTAATTTCAGAATAAAATAAAATTATATTTTATACCTGTATTTAAAGATATAATACATAGTCTAAATACATACTCTAAAAATTTTAAGATTCTTTGTAGGCACTAAAAATACGTGACGTTTTGTAGTTTTAAATCTCACCACGTATCACCAAGGGGGAGGGGGAGTTAAAAATGCTTAAAAAAAGATCACGTGATTAATGGACGGCCCCTAAGGGAAATATTGTTCATATAACATCTATGCAAGAAAAAGGAAAACTGGCAATCAAATCCTATATCAGCCTGTCTGACCAGCGCAGTATAGTAAGTCTATTTCCCTGTTATTGTAGACGACGCTTAAGCTTAGCAGTGGGACGTATATGAGCTGTGAGGATAATGAAGTTCCAAAATAAAAAGTGGGCTAATCTGAAAAAAGTGACAATGTGATACCGCGCATAAAGCGTTCTGCGCTGCCGCCGTTGCATGATAGTTGTTGAGATATCCAAAATTGTGATTGAAGTATTATGGATATTCAACATCATTGCAGCCCACATACGTCCCACTGTTAGGCTTGAGTATCCTCAACAAAAGGAGGGCAATTGACCATACTATACAATGCTGGTTAGACAGGTATAGGGTTTTATTTCAAGTTTTCCTTCTTTTGTGTACATGTTATATGCGTATTATATCTCTTAGTTATCTTTTACGATATCTACGGGCAAGACTAAGAGTGATGAATTACATTCTTACTCCGTCACCTCACGGATAGCGATTATGTTATATTAGGTAAAATTCTCTTCTATTGTGGAGGAGGCTTCAGCTCAGAATTCATGTGACCTGAGATGATTATGAAGTTCCGACACGAACATTTTAGTTTTTTTTTTTTTTTTTTTTATTGCAAACGGTGGCAAACGAGCAAACAGTACACTTGATGGTAAGTGTTGCTGCCGCTCATGGACCTTTACAAGGCCGCTGCCTACCGCGAAGTAAGCGAAGGGAGTGTGAATGCGTGCATTGAGGCTCGGTGATACCAAGGGCACCACCAAAACCCTCCACACGCAATCACCCTCAGAAAGTTGGGCTTCCGGCTCTCTCGCTCACCGAACGAAGCGCAGTAACAAATTGCTACTACTCGGACGTCGATTTTCTGCGAGAGCATGGTACTGCCCCGGACGGACCGACCCGCGGCTGTAGACAGATAACTGTCGACAGTGTGGTCTTACCACTCCTATAATAGTATCATCATTTTCATTTCAGTTCATATACGTCCCACTATTGGGCTCGAACCTACTCCACAATGCAACTTTTTTTGTCAAAAAAAGGTTGGCAACCCATACTATATTGAAAAAAAATTTGGAAGAATAAAAAAGTATTTTCAAATTCTACGTTTTTATTGCTTTAAAAACCTATTTTTGTGTGCTTTTAGCATATATACAGTCTGATTCACACCACATCTGACATCTATTAATTCGTTTAGTAATTACAAATCGTTTCCATCGTCCATTTTTGCTTAATTGTACCATTAAATAGTTCAGTACCCATAATGAATGTTTTGTTTTATGCATCACAGTAAAGGTCGAAAATAAGTATTTTTACATATTTTATTGATATGCAAAATTATAAAGCACTAGCTTTTGCCCGCGGCTTCGCCCGCGTAAAAATTTACTTGCATATTGAACTATTATCGCAAAGAATATTATCGGCATAAAGAGTATTACATTTCTTAATTTAAAAAATACTCTATCTACGTGTCAATTTTCATCTAAATCTGCTCAACAGTTTAAGCGTGATTGAGTATCAAACATCCAAATATCTTCACAAACTTTCACATTTGAATATTACTTCCAGCCTTGTAGTTCAGATTGCCGTGCAAATACGATGATAAATATGCCTTTCTTTAGTCTGATAACGTACTTTTCCATTGGTGAAAAAAAAATTATATCAATCAAACATCCGCAGTTTCATTCACGTAGAAATTCCCATGTCAATACCGAGATAAAAAATGCCTATGTTACTCGCTGATATTATAAATTTACACACATACCAAAAAAAAAACAATATAAATCCCAGAAATATCAGAGATATAAATTGCCTATGTTACTCGCTGACAACATAGGTAGCTTTCCATTGGTGAAAGAATTTTAAAAATTGCTCGACATCCCCCGGTATAGTTCTCGTTCCTGGGCAAATACCGGGATGAAAATAGCCTTTCACTGATAATATAGCTTTTCATTAGTGAATTAATTTTTAAAACCATTAAATGCCCGTGATTTCACCGACATTATACCCGATCCCGTAGGAATATCGGGATACAAATAGCTTAAATATGTTACTCGCTTAAAAATAGCTTTCCATTAGTGAAATAATTTTAAAATCGACTTAATTCAGCCACACCGGGATAAAATATAACCTGGGATAAAATATAGTCTAAGTTATTCCTTATGTACGACTGGTAGACCTGATGGTAAAATATAATCAATATCGGTCCAGCCATTTTGAAGATTACCTGTAACGAATAGACAGACAGACAAAAAAATTTGGACCGTATTGTGTGAGCATAAATAAAACCTATTATTTTGATAGACAAACAGACGCTTCAAATTTATTTATTTGTAGAGATAGAAAATTGGAATAATATCTTGATTGTAACTTACTGTCTGGTAGCTGCTAGAAATATTACCACGCTTTCATTGTTCGTGGGTATCGCAAAATACTACTAAGACAAAGATTTTCATCGACCTGGACCGGTGATGCCGTCTGGCCAACAATGTCGTGCGCCAGGTCATAAAATGTTGCTAGAACCTTTGCAATATATCTACGATGGCAGAAGAGTACCTACATATCGCGTCGATCCAAAGTAATTGGGATAAGAGCAAGATAATGATGATATATCATTGGCTGGGTGTCTTCGACTATATGTGTTTTATCCTTTTGGGGCAGCCCAAAATTGTTTCTTAGTGAGTGCTTACCCCAAATAACCGATCGGTATACAAAATTTCACATTCTTAGGCCCGGTATCTTTGGCTATACACTTTCACCCTCTTAGGGGTTGAATTTCCAAAAATTCTTTGTTAGAGCTCGCTTATCCTTGCCAAAAATTTTTTCATAGTGCTTGGTAAGTGAGCATTAAGAAAATCTGGGGGTAATCCAAGAAAGCCGACCATGTACTAAAATGATCCTTCCTAGGCTCAGTGATTTCGGTTAAACACTTTTCACCCCCTTAGGGCTAAAATTGCAAAAATCTCTCTTTCCCCAAGAAAGGAAACTTCATATAAAATTCCATGTTTCTAGGCCTAATGATTTCGGCTATATATTTTGCACCCCTTTAGGAGTTGATTTTAATAAAATAATTTCTTAGAGCTCACTTACAACAAAAGAAAGAGAATTGCATAGAAAGTTTTACGTTCCTAGCTCCAAGAGTTTCGTCTATACGCTTTTCACCCACTTCAGGGGGTGATTTTCCAAAAATCCTTTGCTAGTGCTCGTGTACCCCAAGAAATAAGACGACGTAAAAAGAAAATACTTTCCCCTATTTCAACCCCTTATACCTATTTTTTCGCGATAAAAAGCAGCCTTATATCCGTTCTCAAGCTTTAGTTCATCTCTGTACCAAATTTCATCAAAACTGGTTAAGTGGTTTCGACGTGAAAGGCTATATGCTTTTCAACCCCCTTTTTTTTGGGTTGGGCTGCGGTTGGCGCGCTCCTCGCACCACTCCGTCCGGGCACCCCAAGAAATACGATGGTGTAAAAAAAAAATACGTTTCTAGGCCCAGTGGTTTCGGCTGTATGCTTTTTGGTATTTTAGGGGTTGAATTTCCTCCCCATGTAAATGGCATTTCCAAAACGCTTGAACAAATATTTATTTATTTATTATTAGGAGGCATCAATACAAAGATTCGTGGTTCTATCATCGAAAATGACGAATTTCCATACAAAATGTCATCCCCTATTTCAACCCCTTATACCCATTTTTTGCGATAAAAAGTAGCCTATATCCTTTCTCAAGCTTTAGTCCATCTCTGTACCAAATTTCATCAAAATCGGTTTGGACGTGAAAGACTATATGTTTTTCACCCCCTTAAGGGGTTTAATGCCCAAAAATCCTTTGCTAGTGCTCGTGTACCCCAAGAAATACGATGCTGTACAAAAAAATACGTTTCTAGGCCCAGTGGTTTCGGTTGTATGCTTTTTGGTATTTTAGGGGTTGAATTTCATCCCTATGTAAGTGAAACTACCAAAACGCTAGAACGAATATTTATTTATTATCAGGTGCCTTAATACAAAGATTCACGGTTCTATCATCAAAAATGACGAATTTTCACACAAAATATCATCCCCTATTTCAACCCCTTATACCCATTTTTTCGCAATAAAAAGTAGCCTATATCCTTTTTCAAGCTTTAGCCCATCTCTGTACCAAATTTCATCAAAATCGGTTTAGACGTGAAAGACTATATGTTTTTCACCCCCTTAAGGGGGTGAATTTCCAAAAATCCTTTGCTAGTGCTCGTGCACCACAAGAAATACGATGGTGTAAAAAAAATATGTTTCTAGGTCCAGTGGTTTCGGCTGTATGCTTTTTGGTATTTTAGGGGTTGAATTTCATCACCATGTAAATGGAATTTCCAAAACGCTTGAGCGAATATTTATTTATTTATTATTAGGTGCCTCAATACAAAGATTCGTGGTTCGATCATCGAAAATGACGAATTTCCATACAAAATGTCATCCCCTATTTCAACCCCTTATACACATTTTTTTGCGATAAAAAGTAGCCCATATCCTTTCTCAAGCTTTAGTCCATCTCTGTACTAAATTTCATCAAAATCGGTTTAGACGTGAAAGACTATATGTTTTTCACCCCCTTAAGGGGGTGAATTTCCATAAATCCTTTGCTAGTGCTCGTGCACCACAAGAAATACGATGGTGTAAAAAAAATACGTTTCTAGGCCCAGTGGTTTCGGCTGTATGCTTTTTGTTATTTTAGGGGTTGAATTTCATCCCCATGTAAATGAAATTTCCAAAACGCTTGAACAAATATTTATTTATTTATTATTAAGTGCCTCAATACAAAGATTCGTGGTTCTATCATCGAAAATGACGAATTTCCATACAAAATGTCATCCCCTATTTCAACCCCTTATACCCATTTTTTCGCGATAAAAAATAGCCTATGTCCTTTCTCAAGCTTTAGTCCATCTCTGTACCAAATTTCATCAAAATCGGTCCAGTGGTTTAGACGTGAAAGCGTAGCAGACAGACAGACAGACAGACAGACAGACAGACAGACAGACAGACAGACAGACAGACAGACAGACAGACAGAGTTACTTTCGCATTTATAATATTAGTAAGGATAATGATCAAAAATAAAGTAGAAGACTATTATAAAGTATGGTTGGCAACCCCTACTCTACAATGAGAGGGAATTTGACCTACTGCACCATGCTGGTTAGATGTGCAGCTATAGGGCTTCATTTTGAGTGTTCCTTCTCTAGCATATATATTTTATGTATATTGAATCCTTTAGTCGCCTGTTACGATATCCACGAGCAAAATAGGGGATGGTTAGGGAATATGAATTCTTACTCTTCACTACGCGGATGACATTTTAGTTAACATTTTAGTACATAAATCTATACCAATAAATAAAATTGGGGTGTCTGTTTGTAATATCAAAATAATAGGCCTTTTTCATGTTCACATGGTTATTTGCACTATACATAGGTATGTCTAAAAATCTATACCAATAAATAAAATTGGAGTGTCTGTTTGTAATGTCAAAATAATAGGCTTTTTTCATGCTCATACGGTTATTTGCACGACACCTATGCCTTAAATAGCGATTAAAAATTTTTGTTTGTCTGTATGTCTGTTATCTGTCTGTTTGTTCCGAGTAATCTTCAAAACGGCTAGACCGATTTTAAAAATTCTTTCACCAATGGAAAGCTATAATATCAGGGCGTAAACTAGGCTATATTTTATCCCGGTATTCCCACGGGAACGGGAACTACCGGGTAAAACGACTATAACCGAAGCGAAGCGAGGGCGGGTTGCTAGTCACTTTATATTTTTTTGTGTGTCTGTCGGTTTGTCTGTCTGTTTGTTCTGGGTAATCTTCATAACGGCTGGACCGATTTGAAAAAAATTTCACCAATGGAAAGCTATAAGTTCAGGGAGTAAGCTAGGCTATACTTTATCCTGGTATTTCCAGGGGAACGGGAACTATGGGGATAAAGCGACAGAAACCGAAGCGAAGCGAGGGCGGGTTGCTAGTACTAGAATAAAACATTCAAATACATTTAACATACTATGTACTTGATTGAAGAGCTTACGTTAGTGAAAAAAAAAAAGTGAAAATATGTTGTGTATAAAATAATACCGTGTATCAATATAGACGTAAAGCTGTTTGTTTGTGTGTGCGTCTGTACAGGTGACGGTACAATGTGACGTTTGTTATTTCACATTAACATTATGTTCACAAGACCAACGTTGTCTGCTATTGTCCACTTATGTTCGGATCTTAAAAGTATTGGTTTATATGGTGAGCAAAAATAGCAATTAATAAGCAATGATATAAATGTTATAAATAAAACTATTTTTACGCATTAAAATCCAATACTCTCTGCACCGGTGGTCCGCCCAATGACGAAGTTGATGTGCTATATGAGTGGGTTACGGAGCTGCGCGCCGCCCCTCTGTTGCCCTGGACGGAGCCGGGCGGCGGATGCGCTGACCATAGCCCACCACAAAAAAAAAATACTAGATAATAATTTGATAAATAATGCCGTGTGGCGACGGAGTTTCATGTCATGACGGAGTTCCGTGTGGTGACGGAGTAAGAATACAATTCACCACTCCATATCTTGCCCATTGCCATTGCATTCATAATATTAGTAAGAATAAACATTTCCAGTGTAGTCACGGAACAAGAATACAATTCACCACTACCCTGCTCCTGGATATCGTAAAAGACGACTATGGGATATAATATGCACATAACACCTGTGCAAGAGGAGGAAAACTCAAAATAAAACCCTATACCAACATGTCTGACCAGCATGGTATTGTAGGTAAAATTCCCTCTCATTGTGGAGGAGGTCCGTGCCCAACAGTGGGACGTACGTGGGCTGCGATGATGATGATGAATTTAATAAAAAAATAAAATAATCAGAGATTACATTACTATGTATTTCCAAATTACCCATGAAATGCACACACACATATTCTGCATAATAAAATATTATTATTGTAACGTAACGGCCTAGCGTAACTGGACATAAATTGTAACCCAAATTTTTGCACTTCATAGCGCGCGTAAAGTTTCACAACAAAAATATTCTAGACATATAAACCCTACCTTACTTCTCTCATTGTGGCGGCATTACCCATTGAAAAGGCTACCTATTGTTATTTCAGTTTAATATAAAACAATACGCAAAGCTTTCCACATCGTACGAGATCTTTTATTTGCTCTGTCGGTCTCTTTGTGAAGCCGCCGCGACTTTTTTATCTCGGCGACTCATTAAGGCTTTGGGGTTTTTGTATGTCAATGCTCATCGACCATTTGTTGTTGGGACTCGGATATATATATCATTCATTCATGAATGTGTGAATGTACTTGGTTATCTAGAGGTATTTCGATAGCAAATAAGTGAACGGGGGAACAAAATGGCGGATTTTTTTTGTGAAATATTTAATTAATCATATTTTGTGCAGTGTTGGAGTAAGAATACAATTCACCACCCTCTTTCTTGCCTGTGGGTATTGTAAACTTCGAATATGGGATGTAATTTACATATAACATCTAAGCAAGAGAAAGAAAACTCGATACCCTATTCGACTACCTGTTCGACTACCTGTTCGACTAGCGTGATAAGGTCGACTTTTCTACTATTATGGAGGAGGTCCTAACTCAACAGTGGGACACATATAAATTGAAATAAGACCCTTTGGCAACACGTTTGACTAGCGTGGTATAGTTAGGTCGCCTTCCCTTCTATTGTGGAGGAAGCCCGATCAGTGAGATGCGTGCGTATATGCTGAGATAATGATGATGATTATTAATGATGATGAAGATTATTTAACACTTATGCTTATTCAGAAAGTGCTGTGTGGTGGCGGCTTCGAATACTACCAACCCTTGCTTTGCTCGTGGGTGTCGTAAAAGACGACTAAGAGTTCTAGATTGACCCAGACCAACTCCATCTGGTTCCATTTGGGTCAACGATTACATTCCCAAGGAGGGTTGACGTCAGGCCGGCGGCCGGTCATAAAAGTCATTGCCGAAACTTTTTGCAATATGTCAAAATAGATGACATATTGCGTCGACCCCAAGTAATTGGGATAAGAGCAGGATGATGATGATGATGATGCTTATTCAGAAATTTAAATTAATATCGGTTATTTTCACAAATGGTGCGGTTTCAGTAACAGCTTTAAGACCGTGTTTTACGATTGTAATGGGAATATTGACTATTTTTCAATGTCACGCTACTATTGTAGATGAAGGTATAGGTTTGTGAGTGTGTAGGTATGTATATTTATTACCCTTCTACGCTTACGCTTCTCGCTAAATTTGGCATGGAGGTGATCTGATACGCTGGATACTTTTTATCTCGATAATGTGTTACCCTAGAATAGTATTTCAAAATTGGGCAAATTATTTTTTACCGCGCCGCGGACAGAAGTTATGTATACGTAGACTAAAATATGCCTATCCCATCCTTTCTACGACATTAAGGAAATTGAACTTACTATACCAAGCTGACCAGATAAGAAACAAAAACAACTCAAAATAATCCATGGACAAGAGGGGGGGTGATGAATTGTATTCTTACTCCAACACCACACGGAATTTTCTAAGTATTTTATATTCCAACTAGCAGCGCCCTCCGCTTTCACCCGCAGTGCCTCTTCCCGTGGGAATATCGGGCTAAATTATGGCCTATGTGCTATTTTGATATGTAAGCTATATTATTGTGAAGTTTCATCAAAATCCATTCAGTAGTTTTTGCGTGAAAGAGCAACAAACATCTTCACATCCTCACATACAAACTTTCGTGTTTATAACATTAGTGGGATAATATTACGCAGAAATAAAACCCAAAACATTGTAGCGACTTACATGCAAATAGCATCGATATTACCATTTCTGATTGTACACTATCGCATGCGTAATTTAATACTACGAAAAACGAACAGAACATATTATAAAATCTTATCTTACGTCTTTCCTATGATTTTATCTATTTAACAAAGGACACACCAGGAATAGGACGCATAGATAGAACAAGATATCTTATTAGTAATACTGAACTTATTTCAGTAGTGAAATTATGTATCTATGTACATCTTATATCTTTAAACGAGCAATTCTTGTATATATAATAGCTGTTACGAAATAATTTTTTATAATTATCCTATGATTACCAGCAAATTGAAGATAATAATCAAAATTTTTATTAAAAATTTAAAAACAATGACCCAACTTAGATGTTTAAACGGGAGAAATCATGATGTCATCGTCATCTAAGCTCACACATGTCCTACTTCTGGGCTTAAGAGCTTATCTCCACAAAGGAAGAGATATTGACATACTATATACCACGGTCGTCAGGCAGGAATAGAGTTTCATTTCGAGTTTTCCTTGTCTTGCATAGAATTTATCTTCACATTATATGCCTTAATAAATTTAACAACACCAGTGGACGAGAAATGGGTAGGAGAATAACTCCGTTATTACTCGGAAAAACCTGCCTTATCTGACCACAAATTTAACACTAGTATTTCTAAGCAAAAGATTTATTTCTTCTAATATAAAAGCTTGTTAATTAGGAATAGCTAATTTGCCTCAACAAAGAAAAATCGTTTAATAATAATAGTTTTGACTCATCAACATCTCTATATTAACAATTAAACGTATAAAAATGTAAAATTTTATGATGTCATAAACAAATTCGTGGTTTAATCATGAGAGCGCTTAGCGGACACAATATATAGTCCACAGATAGTAATATAAAAGCTAATACAAAGGTTTATCTGGGTAACAAACGCGGACCAATAAACGGAACGATGAACCGCCGGTAGTAACCTATATGAGAAATGTCGACAACTCGTAAGAGAATTTATAGAGTTGATAACACCATATTTTTTGGAATTAATTCCTACATAGCTCTGCCATAATAACTGCTGTTAGCTGAGATGCATAATGGTTGTAATAAAAATAAACTAAAAATTATATAGAGTACTGGTAACTGCCTTTATTAGTTAAATGTCTCCGTATATATATGTAGATTTAAGTTACAGATTAAGTTCAGTATTTAAATACAGTTTATCCACAGCTTTTTCTAATATAATTACACTGCGGACACTTTTCTGAAGTTGTGTGGTGGCGTTCAAGGGAAAACAAGGAGTGATGAAAATTGTATTCTTATCCCATCACCACAAGTATTTAATTATCATCATCATCATTATTCAGCCTTTTGCGGTCCACTGTTGGATACAGGACTCCATCATGTTAGCCACAAGGTCCGGTACTCTGCCATCTGCATCCAACAAGTGAGTAGTATTTAGTTTTAATTTATTTTATATACTTAAATGGTATATATACTTTAATGGCTTTTATGACAATCACGAGCAAGATAGAGAAGGATTTAGAACTGCATAGAATACATTTATCACACTATATCAACAGCTCTATAGAATCCTCGTGGCTTGTGAAGTAAGCCGACTGGTGTGTTGCCGATAATACGGAGACAAATACAAATTGATAAACAAAAAGAAACACATTAAGGTACGTACGCACATATATTATAGCGACGATTGGATACTGCCACTAAATATGTATATACAGGACGTATTTATTTTAAAAAAATAATGTAAAAAAGTATCGTAACATCGGCAACTTGAATAAATATCAACTCTACTTAAAAAATTCTATCCGTCAGCTTATCCCAAACTTTCCTCGAGGCTATATTGCTATAATCGCACACTTAGCTGGCAGGTTAGTGATCGCAGATGTTCTCAAAAATTTCATAATGAAAGTGCTACTGCCTATTTTTTTAAAGATCCCTCTTTTTGAGGTGCGCTACGGTCAGCGCACCCGCCGCCGGGCTCCGTCCGGGGTGACAGAGGGGCAATGCGTGGCCCCGTAACCCACCCATATAGCACGTCGCCTTCGTCGTTGGGCCGACCAGCGGTGTAGAGTTTCTTGATTTCAGTGGTCGACCCGCCGGCATACCCCGAAGGAGTACCCTTTCCCATTAATGTACCCCCGGGACGCCGATCGCCGTGGCAAGGCTAATCTCTCCGCGGGTGCCGCACTAAATCCCCGGTCCCGTCACCCGCAGCTTCTGCTAGGGCGGCATCAGGCGCAGGTACTCGAGCCTGCGACGCTCCAGTCGCCGGCGGAGAACTGTGTCCGTGTGGAGTCTCTCCTCCCGCACACGGTCTGCTACTTCCTTTCGCGAGATGACAGTCTCGCAGAAGGCGGCGACGGCGTCCCAGCTCCTGACGCTGGCGATCATCTTCCTAGCGATGGTCGGCAGCGTCACGTCGGCACCGATGATTGCGACGAGTTCACGACGCTCCCCAGCCCACTCGGCACACACCTCGAGTGTCCGTGTCCTCGTCAAGCTTATTAAAGATCCTTAAGCCTGTTTTAAAATCGATGAAAATGAGTCGATAAAACACATTGTTTATATCAGATAATAATATTAGATATTTAAAACATGAATTATAGTTAATTAATTTTATTTATTTGCATGATAACCATATAACAATATGACATGTAACCATTAATTAAGGTATATCAACGGATAACATGATTACTAGTGTAGAAGACGTCAAAATAAAAATCATACGTCTAATATCAAAAGGAAGTTACAAATACTTCTTACCCAGAACATGTTCAATTATTATTAATTACGTGTGGTTACGACGCAAGAATACAATTTACCATCTCCTTTCTTGGCTGTGCGTGACCTAAAAGATGACTAAGTGATATAATAATATATACAGATAATATCCAACAAAGAAAAGTTGAAATAAAACTATATACAAATCGATCTAACCAGCGTGTTATACTAGGTCTATTACCTTCCTATTATGGAGGAGGCTCGAGTCCAGAAGTGGGTCGCATAATAATGATAATGATAAATCTATTAGGGTCATGTGATTAACTTGTATTGGCTATATGATTTTAGAAACAACCTGTAGATATTGTAGAAACGAGTAAAACGCCATACCACTAAATATATATTATTGTAATGGGTGCCGTGAAGTCTTGTTAAAGTTTTTATAAGGTTTTTATGCACAAATCTCACCTGGAGTTTAAAGTCTGATGGTAAATTTCATTGCTCAAACAAAATACCCGCTTAGAATATTTCTTCACACGTTAGATACTGCGAATATAATAAACATTACGAATTCTAATACTTATACTTATCTTTATATATAAATTTCTTGTATACGTGTGTGTATCACTGAACTCCTTCTAAACGGCTGAACCGGTGTTGACGAAATTTTTTGTGTGTGTTTAAGGGGGTTCGAGAATAATTTAGATTCACAATTGGAACCAGTAGGTGACGCTGTTCAGACAGTACAATAACATAACTTGAAAACGACTTTACTGATTTCGTCCATCTTTTTTTTTAAATTCCTTTTAGCCTTTAAGCCTTAAAAATACTTTGAAAAGGGCTTTTGCGGAAAAAGTTAAGAAGATATAAGAAAATTTAAGAAAATTTAATGACTATAGAAACTGTGTACAGTACAACAACGTCTGTGGGGTCAGATAGTCTTTTATATAATATAAAAAAAAACTTTTTAAAGGATGATACCATATTCTTCTGCACGATGACGGAGAAAGAATACGGTTTATTCTTAGAATAATAACTCCTAGAAGTTCAATTCGCGTACAAAATTTGAGGCATTTAAATTGGGGCTAGAAATGGCTATCTACGCCAGATCATGACGTAGAGTACAAGGTCACTGTATACAAGGCAATTCTATTGTATAGTGGTGTGCCTGTGTACGTGTGTAATCGCTTCACGTTTTTAATCGCTTAGGTACCGACACTATCCTTCTATACGTTAGTATTCTAAAGGGTTACTACATTTTTTCTTATCCGTGGAAAATAAATTTGTTAATATAATCCAATTACTACCAAATTTCAGAAGTTTAGGCCAGTATGAGGTCATTATCATAAATAAAGAATATAAACCATCAGACTTTCAATGTTCACTGTTAAATAGACCACTCTACAAGAACGCTAGCGAGACACTAGTGAGCCACTTGTATCCAATAGCTCCTTGTAACTTTTAAGGTATTAGTCGCGCTTATTGTGGCCTACGCTGGAATACGATGTCCGATTCGTAATAAAAAGAAAATGTATAATATAAAAAAAGGGATAAAAATAACTCGGCAATGACCTTCCGTGTGGTGAAGGAATAAGAATAGAATTCACCACTCCCTATCTTACCCGTGGGTGTCGCAAAAGACGACTACGGGATATAATCAGCATATAACAGTTATCCAAGAGAAGGAATTCGGAATAAAACCCAATATCAGCCTGTTTGACCAGCGTAGGTCAAGTTCTCTCGAGGAGGCTCGAGCAAAAGTGGGACGCATATGGGCTGAGATAATGAAAAAGTGACCTGCCACGTCGTGTTTCGTGGGTTTGATTCCAGGTAAACATAAAGCACTTTTACACATAGTACGAAGAATTAGCACGCTGAAGTGGTAATGGGCAGGCCACATCGCTCGACGAACCGATAACCGCTGGGGAAGAAAGGTTCTCGAGTGGCGACCACGTATCGGATGACGCAATGTAGGACGCCCCCACTAGGTGGACCGACGACATGGCGAAAGTTGCTGGGCGTCGTTGGATACAGGCGGCACAGGACCGCACTTTGTGGCGTAACATGAGGGAGGCCCACGTCCAGCAGTGGACGGCGATAGGCTGAAATGTTGATGCTGATGATGATAAAGCACTTTGGAATGTGAGCCGGAGTGATCTGCCGCTGTCTATCCGTGTGGTGACGTATAAGAATACAATTTACCACTCACTTTCTTAACCATGGGTGTTGTAATAGATGACTAAGGGATACATTATTTAAATAACATCTATGCAAAGAGAAGATAAACTCGTAATAAAACCCTATGGCGTGGTATAACAGGTCAATTGCCCTCTTATTTGAAGGAGGCTCGATCCCAGCAGTGGGACATATATGAGTTGAGATTGATTTTATGTCCTTATACGGGAGGTTCTTTCCGTGTGGTGACGGAGTAAGAATACAATTCACCACTCCCAATCTTGCCCGTGGATGTCGTACAAGACGACTATGGGATACAATATGCATATAACATCTGTGCAAGAGAAGGAAAACTCGAAATAAAACCCTATATCAACATGTCTGACCAGCATGGTATGGTAGGTCAAATTCCTTCCCATTGTGGAGGAGGCCCGAGCCCAATAGTGGGCTGCATTGATGATGATGATGATACGGGAGGTTGTCTGTAAAAAGGGGTATAAATAATGAGCGAATATCTTTAAATACAATGAACACATGTAAAAATGTATTCTAGTAAATAAGGTATCGAGTTTTCTCTTTTTTGAAGTTGCTTACGAGTTGATTTTATACAAGCCATTACAAAAATCATCTATCACGAATAGGTTTCACCAGGCGCCTCTCGCTCCATTGTCAATAGATTTACAGACGGTTCAATGGTCCGGGCTAACTAGCTGAGCTGTGAAAACGTACAAATGGTCAGCAGACATCGGAATTCAATTCTAAGGTGGTTGTTACTGTCTAGTAACCAATGAATGTAGTCCGCTAATTGCTTACGAAATGTTTGTGAAGAAAACTCGAGATGGGCTTCTGGACTTTAATTCCAATTATATATTTATTATAATGATGACGATTCAGAAATGTTTTATTATTAATTTACTGTGGAATATAAAGCAGCGATAGATTAGTGAAAAGACCGATAGACTGGTATGACAATACCTCAGGTTTTAATTCCCGAATCAGCATATTTGATTTTGAGTACGCGAATATTACACATTGTAAATAAAACTACTTTACGGGGCTGGCTAAGATGACAGTGACCATGAACACTGTGAAGTGTTTGAAACGTTGGGCAATCTAACATCAAATACAAAAGTAATAAAATCCGTAAAGTAGTTTTATTTACAGCATATTTGACTTATTGAACTTTTATGCTTATGTAGTGCGGTGATAGGGTGGATTTCCTTACCCATGGCTAATCATAAAAGATCAGAAACGCAAGCTGATAAAATCATTGCATCAGAAAGAAAACTGGAATTAAATCTACCAATCCGTCTGATCAGAGTGGTATAGCAGGTTAATTAATCGCCTTTGGGTGAGGCTCGAAGCCAGTTTTGGGAATTATATGAGTTGGGATGATCAGAGTGTTAAAATGGCAGGTACCTCTGTCTAGAAGGAACATTAATAGACTAATCAGTACATATTGTAAAACAAAGTCGATTCTCGCTGTCTGTCTATCCCTATAGGTATATGCCTAGATCTTTAAAACGCAATGGATATTGACGACGTTTTTCTTATTAGGTTGTGATTCAAAAGGAAGTTTTATATGTATTTTATTTTTATTTTATTTCGCCGGGTGGTCGAATTTCGGCCTTAATTCATTTTCATAAATTTTTCTGCTACACAATTTTCTTTTAATTTTATTTATGTATAATTGTAAATTGAGCAAGCTGTATTTCACTAATAACTAATATATAAAGTACTAAGGACAAATGCCTATTAGACACTGTCATCATAAATATGACCATTTGACATTCGGCTTGACCAGAGGTTTTAACCGTAAACAAAAGTGTATAAGCGTGCGCACGAGTGCGTGTGTGTGTGTAGCGATTGCGTCATAGTGTGTGTAATGCTTTTTTAATGAATTTAGTGTATTTCTAAACCATTATTATATAAAATTTCAGTTTTATGCACTTCTCCTCATTATATACTTCAACTGCGCCAAATTTCATACTTGTGCATCTACGTAATTGTCGTAAAAATGGGTACAAAGTGTTTGCTTCACGTATTAATATATAGATAAGACATGCATAGTATGACGCTCTTTCAAGAGTAACCTCTAAAAAAACATGTTTGTATTGTCTATTAACAAAAAAGCTGTGAACATTGTATATAAAGACATTCTGTAGTATATTTAGTATCAGTATTGGTCCCATGCGAAAGTGCGGTGTATTGCTAGTTTAATAATGAACTAGAAAAGATAAAGAAATGCACGGTCAGATATTGGCTACGAATACTACCAACCCATATACAGCTCGTGGGCGTCGTAAAATACGACTTGTTGTAAACCAGGGGAAGCTCCATCAGATGTCGTCTAGTCAACAGTTATATACCCAAGGAGGGTTGATATCAGGTAGGTGCCCGGGTTTAAAAATATTGCGAATAGTTGTTATAATATGTACTGTAAACGAAGATTACGTATTGAGTTAACCCCAAGTAATTGAGGTATGTGATTATGATGATTTAAGAGACGAGAAAACACATACGGGTTGAGATTTTAAGTGCTGAGGCTATAATTTTAAAACGATAGCAGAACCGAAATAAATGCTAATAAGATAAACTTTTGGAATAAACTCTTGACAAAAGAAAATCTGTAACCGGTGGTCTTATTAGATATTTTGTTTTTAATATGTTTCTATTAATATGGTTTCTAAGTAACAGAATCATTATGCTGGCTAATTAAATCACAAAATAAAATACGTATATGTTTATATACGCAGATACGTTTTACCGGCGTAAGTTTTCTTCTATTACGAATTATGCTTAAGCCCAGTAGCGTGAAATGAGCTGAAATGACTGCGGTAATATGCATTTAACATCTATACAAGAAAAGGAAATCTCGAAATAAAACCCTATACCAACCTGTCTCCCCAGCATAGTATAGTAAGGTCAATTTCCCTCCTATTCTGCAGGAGGCTCGAGCCACGGCGAGCTGACCGTGTTCACGCCGTTAGTCATCTTCGTCATCATCATCACCTTTAGTATTGCGGAGGTACATTAGCAACAGTTACTATCCATCATAACTTAGGCTATTCGTTGATTGGCTACAAAATACAATAAAAAATAAACGCTTACTCTATCATTATCTTATTTCCTATCGCCAATATCTATCAATAATAAAAAACATATTTGTCTGTAAAAATACATTAAAGAACAAATTACCCATAAAATTTAAAATAATATCATTTCAAATAATTGTCTAATAAAAAAATAGTAAATTTCATACCTCGGGGGATTAAAATAATACGATTTAAAACACCTATTTGACCACGCTTACATAGAACAGTGCAATCAATATCGTAATAATTACACATCACAAGGCATTTTGAACGCGTGGCTACAATTATTTTTAGTGCGTATAATAATACGGACGTTATCTATTATTATTAATTATTATTGTAATGTTACCAATTCAACACAATAATGGTTAAAGTTAAAATTTACAATCGCGCCAGTTTTATTAATGGTTGAATGTTAGTATTAATAAGCGTTTTACATCAAAATGGAGTAATAAATTTTAATGAATTAATTCTTCGATATATCGGACAGCGTATCGACATGTACTCGTGGACATAAACCTCTCCACAAAGGTAAAATAATACAATTTGGTGGTATAAATTTTTCACAAGAGAGTAAACTCAGAAATTAACTGCACTTTTCTGATGTAGAACAATTTAAGAATAGAATAATGTACATGAAATACCTTTTTTTTTTTTTTTTTTGGTGGGCTGCGGTCGCCGCGCCTCCACACCACCCCATCCGGGGCGACAGAGGGGCTTAAGCACGCAACTCCCGCAACCCACCCGAACACCATGTCGCCTTCGTCGTTGGGCCGACCACTGGAGCAGGGTTACTTGTCATCAGTACCCTCCCATCGACCGACGTCCCCCCCTCGGGGAGGACGTCGGTCTTTCCTCACGCGGTCGGCCTCTCGGCGGGTGACGGACTAATCCCCGGTCACGTCACCCGCGGCCTCGGCTAGGGCGGCATTGCACGCAGGTGCTCCCGCCTGCGCCGCCCCAGTCACCGGCGGCGGGTCGCATCATCGAGGCTGTGCTCCTCGTGCTCGCGACCCGCCGCCTCCTTCTGGGAGATACCTGCCTCGCTGAAGGCTGCGACCGCGTCCCAATTCCTGATGCTGCCGAGCATCTCCCTAGCGATGGTCGGCCGCGTCAGGTCTGCACCGATGATTGCGACGAGTTCACGACGCGGCTCTGCCCAAGCGGCACAGAACTCGAGCGTGTGCTGCGCCGTGTCCTTGTCGCAATCGCAGTGGTGGCAGGACGGAGTTGTCTCCCTCCTAGCGACCCTGTACAGGTACTTGCCGAAGCATCCATGCCCCGTCAAGACCTGTACGAGTCGGAAGGAGAGCACCCCGTGCCGCCTTTCTAACCACTGCATCAGCACCGGCCGGAAGGCCTCCACGGTCCAAACACCGTATCGAGGCCTCTCCAGCCGGTCTACCCAACGGGTGATGACGTCCCGGCGGGCGTCGACGCGCCAGGCAGTGAGCTCCTTCAAAAACACAACACCGTCCCCCCCCCCCGCGCACCCCCGACACCCGCCGATACAAGTCGGCGAGCATTTCCGCCTCCAGGTCCCACGGGGGAGTCCCGGTCAATAGGCACGCCGCCTCCGTCGCCACCGTGCGGTACCCGCGAATGATCCTGACCACCATGACCTTCTGTAGACGCCACAGAAGGGCCCTAAGTCGGGCGGTCATGGATCCCGCCCACAACGGTGTGCCGTACAGGGCCATCGACCGGATGACCCCCACGTACAGCTGTCGACATGCCGCGCTCGGTCCGCCCACATTCGGCATCAGCCATTGTAGGGCGGACGCCACGCCGACGAGTTGCGGGACGAGCCTGCGGAAATGCTCCCGAAACCACCATCGCCCGTCGAGCACCAGGCCCAAGTACTTCATATGGGCCTGGATGCTGATCCCAACCGAATTGACGGTGATCGAGACGCCGATGGGAGGGTCCATACGGGGCCCATGGAACAAGAGGGCCTCCGTCTTGTCCAGGGCCACCCTCAACCCCAGCGCCTCGATCCGCCTGACGACCTCTTCGGTGCCTGAGGTCGCCAGGCTTACCGCCTCATGTAGCGTCCCACCGCGGGCTGTGACGAGCGTATCGTCGGCGTAACAAATCACGCCCAGTCCGGGTGGAAGGCTCCCCCGCAACGCCCAGTCGTAGCCGATGTTCCACAGGGTGGGTCCGAGGACCGACCCCTGTGGAACACCGCACGTCATGGGCGTCCGCACAACGTCACCTACTCGGTTGGCGTAGAGGACGCTGCGCCCCTCCAAATAGTCTGCCACCAGCCGCCTCAGGTAAGCTGGCACTCCGTGGTAACGGAGCGCCTCCCTGACGCAGCTGAATGGCAGACTGTTGAATGCGTTGGCGATGTCTAGGGACACCACCAACAGCACTCCCCCGCTGGTGACGGCCTCAGTTGCCATGGCCCTCAGGCGCAACATGGCCTCGATCATCGAACGACCCCTCCTAAACCCAAACTGGGCGTCCGACAGATCGGGCCCCGTGCCGACGAGGTGCCGCTCGATGCCGGTAGCTACCACCCTCTCCAGTAGCTTGCCCATATCATCGAGCAGCACGATAGGCCTGTAGGCCGATGGCGACTCCGGAGGCCGTCCCGGCTTCGGCAGGAGAACCAGCCTCCCCTCCTTCCAGCACCCAGGGAACCGCCCGGACGCTAAACACGCGTCGAACAGCTCCCTGAGGCGGGGACCCAGATGGTCGAGGACCAGGGCCAACACACGGTTTGGAATACCGTCGGGCCCGGGGGTGGTGGATTTTCTGCGCATGCGCGCCACCGCCACCCCCATCTCCGGTTCCGTGATGAGCGGAACACTGCCACCATCGCCCTCCCGGTCATTGTCTGGCGGCGTCATGACCGGGGGCGTGTGTTCCGCCCGTCGTGGGAACAGATCCTCGACGACCCGGGTGAGGAGGCTGGGCTGGAGAGTCTCGGTGAGGGGCGGGCCCCGTGCGCGGAGCTTACTCAGCGCCGCGCCATAGGGGCGACCCCAGGGGTCACGATCGAGACTCTCCAGCATCTCCCGCCGACTGGCGTCCTTGGCGGAACGGACGGCCAGCCTGAAGGCCGACCGCGCATTGCGATAGCCCTCGTAAAGCTGACCCTCCAGTTCCGCGCTGCGATTGCGCCGCCGGCCCGGAGATCCGCCAGCTCCCGGGACCACCAGTGGACAGCCCTCCTCGGGGGCAGACGCCGTACCCGGGGCATGGCCGCATCACAGATCTGCGTCAACGCACTGCGGATGCGGCCAGCCTTGGCGTCCACCCCGTCCAACTGGTTGGCAGAGGACAGCCACGAGTGAACGATGGCTGCCTCCGCCAGCAGGTCCCGGTCTAAGCGACCCACAGCCCATCGCGGTAACGCAGGACGCCCTACCGCCCCGTGACCCCTGCCGGGCGCCGGGATTGACTGGGAGACCTCCATCTGGATATACCGGTGGTCCGACAAGGTCTCAACCTCCTCCTCGACGCACCAGCTCCCCACGCGTGCGGCGACCTCAGGGCTAGCAAACGAAAGGTCCACTATCGACCTGCCCTGAGGTCGCACGCACGTATGCACCGAGCCTCTGTTCAGCAAACAGAGGCCCAGTGCTGCCGCCCAATCCTCGACCGCCCGTCCTCGGTCGTCCGTACGGGAGGACCCCCACGCCACGGACTTGGCGTTGAAGTCCCCCAATACGACCACCTGGCGCGGTGCCAATCGCCGTAACGAGGCTCCCAAGATGGTAAGGGAGACCCCGAAATCAGCCGCTCTCCAGGCAGGGGAGAGATATACTCCGAGGAGCGTAATCTCTCCCCAGTCCGCTGCGACGTATCCGACGCCCCTGTCTCTAAGGATCAGAGGCGACGAAGGCCACGACGTGGAGGCGACGATTGCCACGGTACCGTCGGTGCTGCCCAGCCAATTTGGCCGGTCGGGCACCGCGTACGGCTCCGCGGCTACGGCTACTCCTATCAACCACTCCGCCATGGCTTGCAGGAAAACGTCCTGCGCACCGGCGGAGTGGTTGAGATTGGCTTGGAGGAGACGGATGGATACGGGGTCCATTAACGGTCCGTATCCATCGTCACCTCCTCCGCGCTAACGGGCGATCGGGTCGCGCTCGGAGCGGGGGCTGGCCCGGTCGGTGGGCCACCCCGCCCCTTTGGGGCTGATGCCGGGGGTCTGCAGTCCCCAGAGCCCATGCGGTGTTTAGCAGGCCTATTACCTGCCGCACACGCGGGGCAGTGGGGCACCGCAGAGCACGATGCCGCCTGGTGTCCGGTCTGACTGCAACGGCAACATAGCCCGCTGCAGTCAAAGCAGTTTTTGCATGTCGGTCGGGTATGCCCGACCCGCGCCGAGCTCCAGCCCACGAGGAGCCTGCCTGAGTCAGCCAATTGCTTGACCGACTCCACCGGACACTGCAACCAGGCAGCACCGACGCCGCCCGGACCAGGGCGGATGGTGCCAATCCGGACGGTGTCCGAGGCACATCCGGTACGCGCCGTAATGGCTTCCCGGACGTCCTCCACCGTCACGGAATCGTCCAAGCCCGTCAGGCGCATCTCTGCGCACTTGACAGGCCTGGCGATTCGGCCGTCTTCGCGCCCTCGGCCCCAGGGCACTCGAGAATTCGAGCCCCTGTCCGGGCCTTGCGGGTTCTAGCCTCGACGCCTCTGATATCGGAGACGTCCAGCTCCCGCCGGTTACATGAAATACCTGAAGATTTTAAAGTGGTAATTCATATAGGCCTATATTGCATACTGTAGCTATGCTTTCTACGTCTTTCTTATTCATTTCTTATCAGAAACATCATCACAACTCATATACGTCCCACTGCTGGGCTCGAGCCTCCTCCATAATGGGAAGGGTGTAGATCTACTATACCATCCTGGTCATATATTATATTGTTATTGGGTTTCATTACGAGCCGACCACGGAGGACAAGGAACTCGGTACCGGTGGTCGGCCAAAGACGAAGGCGACGAGCTCTCTGTCGCCCAGGACGAAGTCTGACCATAGCCCACGCCCAAAAAAAAAAATAGGGTTTCATTACGAATTTTCCATCTTTAGCATATTAACATAAATGCATTAAACATAATGTTTGGGATCTTTAAGTTGTCTTTTACGATACCCATGGGTCACATACTCATAGCGAATGATGATTTGTGTTCCTCCCGCGTCCCGTGTTTAATTAGTTCGAAATCATTCATCAGCATCATCTCAGCTCACATAGGTCTCAATATTGGGGGTCTATCTAGGCTCCTCTATAACCGAAGGGAAATTTACCTACTATAAAGTGTTGGTCAGATGGGTTAGCTAGATAAGGCTAGGGTTAGTTAGTTAGATAGTGTTTTATTTCCAGTTCCCCTTCTTGCATAGATTCATTATGCATATTTAATCCATTTGTCATCTCCCTTGATACCCACGGGCAAGAGAAGGGATGATATGTTATAATATTCTTACTCCGTCATCAAACGGAAATCGATCGAATCTAAATCTTTACTTATACCAAAGCCTAATTTTTTTTTTAATTTAGCGCTGCATATTCCTTATATAGTTAAGATCTTAAAGATTAGAAAATACGGTTTTAAAAGTATTAATATTTCCTTTTCAAATGCAATAATGTTCAATGTAGACAATAGTGTAAGATTACGTGGCGCGTACCCGTTTAATATTTTTTATTATGGCAATTACAGGGTTAGCAGGGCATGAAATGTCTTGATTAATATTCTCAATTAGTCTTACAAAAACTGGATGTATTTATATAATACATTAGCTGTTGTGTGTTTTAATTATGTGTTGTTTATAGAAAAGAACATAACTTAAAAATATATTATTTTTTTGCAATTAAAAATAATTTTATTTAAAAGAATTGCATGACCATGGTTTCTGATTTTTACTCGATTATTACAAATTATAAATAAAATTATTTTGTCGAATTTCATCACGTTTGTATTTGATGTATTGATAAAATCTGTAAAAATAAAAATAAAATACTTATAATGCATGATTCTTCTTAAGTCTTACCTCTGAATTCATAATATAGTCTTGTAGTATAAGTTGCAAATAGAAGTGAAATTTAATAGAGAATATTATTGCCATAGCTAAGCTAATTTTAGCTATTTAATGAGAAAAGCTTTTTTCAACTTTGTTTTTAGTTTGTATCTAAAAGTCTTCTTTTCTTCCTTTCTTTTTACTTGTACAATAAATACCTTAGTATATATTATATTGACCGTGTGATAACGGTATAAGAATACAATTTACCACCCCCTATCTTGCCTCTGGATGTCGTAAAAACGATTAAAATATGTAATATGCATATAACATCTATGCGCGATAAGGCAAACTTGATATGAAAACCTATACCAAATAATCTAACGAGAACGTTAGTCAATTTCCTTAATGCTGTGAAGGAGGCTCGAGCCCACTAGTGGGACATATATGAGCTGAAATAATGATTAATGATAAAAACGCGAATCTTACATTTGACAGTTTAAACCGTAATACCATTAAAAGATGTAAAAACGCAAAGTTACGATTTTAAGAGTTATACCCATTTTTTTACAGAAGTAACAGACAACATTGTATTGTTACGGTTTGTTGGTTTTCGAATACTAAACGTGTGATTTTATCTAAGTTCAGTAATTAACAGCACGTGCTTTTTAACATGTTATACAATTATCGTTGAATATATAGTTTTTATGTGTGTTAAGGTTAATAAAACAAGGTTTATTAGCGTATAATGTGCGACCCACTTAGGTTGGAAATGATGGATGGTTATTTTTCTAGTATTGTACGATTACACATTATAATATTTGTAGGCAATTTGTTGTATTTATTTAATGCATTTTATAATGTTAATTTATTATCTTATTACGTCGTGTTGTTGTCTCAGCCCATACACGTCCCACTGCTGGGCTCGAGCGTCCTCCCTCCAATAGAAGGGAAATTGACCTACTATACCGTGCTGGTCAAACATATTGGTATAGGGTTCTATTTCAAAGAAAGAATTTCTTTTGTACAGATATTATGTACATATTATATCCCTTAGTCGTCTCTAATGGCACCTACGGCCAAGATAGGGAGTAATAAATTGTAGTTTTATTCCATCACCATAAGGAGTTCTAATCTTATTAAGACAATCAATAAATTATTAGGCTATTGTTCGTATATATGTATATTTATTCTTATAAGCTTATAAAAATTGTTTAAATTAATTACTTAAAATAATAACAGTATTCCATTTTCATATTGCCGAAAAAAAAGAATCAAACTGTGCCTTTCGCTTTGGAAAATCATCATCATCATCATCTCAGCCCACATACGTCCCGCTGTTGGGCTCGGGCCTCCTCCACAATTGGAGGGAATTTGACCTACTATACCATGCTGGTCAGACATGTTGGTATAGGGTTTTATTTCGAGTTTTCCTTCTCTTGCATAGATGTTATGTGCATATTATACCCCTTAGTCGTCTCTTACGACATCCACATTTGGAAAAGCCACGTTTTAACTTTTTGCGTTTGCTTTTGGTTCATGTAGGCTCTTGAATAAACTACATATTTGATGCTTACTATGTTTTTCGAGCGATATGACATAATCGTCATGTAGCGGAGATGCGAATGTTGAGATGGATGTGTGGTGTGACAAGAATGGATAAAGTGAGGAATGAACACATTAGAGGAAGTTTGAAAGTTGCGCCAGTGACGAAAAAATTAAAGAGTGAACGGCTGACATGGTATGGACATGTGATGAGGCGGGATGAAAGTAACGTTGTGAGAAAAGTTTTGGGTAGGAATGTTGAAGGCTTTAGGGGTAAAGGAAAACCGAGGAAAAGATGGATTGACTGCGTGAGGCATGACATGGATAGTCTAGGAGTGACTGCAGAGATGACGTCTGATAGGATCTGAATATGTAGGGAAGATGCTGACAAAGACCGCAGCGTCAGCCCTCTCTTCCCGAGCTCCCTGGCGGGGCCATGCAGGGCAGCCAGTCTACCTCCAACCGCCGTCTCAAGAACTCGTCTCTTAAATATAATTATTGTAGACTCAAATATTAACGTTTATCTTATTTTAAATCATATTTATTCTCAAATAAATAAGTGTGAAGTCAAGTGCTTTTTTTTAAAAGACTCTCGGCCATACCCCTTATAACAGTTCGGAATAAGATGACATATTGCGTCAACCCCAAGTAATTGAGATATGAACAAGATGATGATGATGACATGGCTGTCTTTAAGTAAGCTTTAAAAAGACCTTTTTTCCAGTATGAAGCCATTTTGTTGGTCAGGTGGGCTTCTTGCTTGTTTGCCATCTAAAAGCGGATGATCGTTTGAATCTCAATAAATAATAGTGGTAGGACCACATTATTGCCAACTGCCTGTCAACAGCTGCAGGCCCGCCCGTCCGGGGTCGTACCACACTCTCGCAGAAAATCGACGTCAGAGTAGTAACAATTTGCTAATGCGCTTCGTTAGGTGATCGAGAGAACTGAAAGCCCAACTTTTGAGGATATTTACGTGTGGTGGGTTTTAGTGACAACCGAAATCATTGTATATATTCACCATCCCTTCATTTTCTTCGCGGTAGGCTGCGGTCTTGCAAAGCTCTATGAGCGGCAGCAACACTTACCATCAGGTGTACTGTTTGTTCGTTTGCCACTGATGCCAATAAAAAATGCAAACTCAATTCGTTTAATTATTGTTTTGAGAGGTTAGTAATACAAATTATCGCTCCCTTACTTTCCCGTGAAAAAAGTGAAAATCAGCTAAAGATACCGAAAAGTTGATGACTGAATGATTTTCTTCTTACACTGGTAATAAATTTCTATCAAAATGTGGGTCAATATTTAATAACTAATTTCTGTATCGGGTAGATAATTATAAACTTTCTGCAATAACGATGACTTATTGGACGTGAGACATCTTAGTCCGCCCGTGACCATGAACGCTGCAAAGTGTTCGAAACGTCGGCAAAAAAAAATCAAATACAAACGCGCCAAAATCCGTAAAGTTGTTTTATTTACAATGTCTAATCAGCATTATATAGTATGTCAATTTCCCTCATATTGCCGAGGAGGCTTGAGCCCAGCAGTGGGACATTTTTGAGACGACAAGACGATTAGTTTTAGCTTAGAATTTGGGTAGTATTTGGGTACAGTTAATATCTTTATTGTTTATGCAAATGAAAAATGTTTTGATATCGTTACGCGGACAAGTTACGATAAGTATCGTATAATAATCGTTAAATTTTATTTAGACAACTCAGTTAATGATACTGATGGAGAATAAAAATAATAAACTAGTTGTAAGAACGACGACTGTAAGGTAGGTATAGAATGATTCGGGTGACGTGACCGGGGAGTTAGTCCGTCACCCGCCGAAAGACCGACCGCGTGAGTAAAGACCGACGTCCTCCCCGAAGGGGGGACGTTAGTCGATGAGAGGGTACCCCAAATTGGGGGTATTCCGTCGGGCCGACCACTGGTGACAAGTAACCCTGCTCCGGTGGTCGGCCCAACGACGAAGGCGACGTGGTGTTCGGGTGGCTTGCGGGTGTGCGTGCTTACGCCCCTCTATTGCCCCGGACGGAGTGGTGCGAGGAGTGCGCCGACCGCAGCCTACCCCAAAAAAAAAGGGTATAGAACGATTAGGTTCGATTCTTGGTCAATACATTTTGATGACAAATTACGATCCGGTTACAAAATACTGTCCAAATCTTACTAGAGGTCATAGTTTTGAATTCATTCATTTCAGCCTATCGCTTGCTACTGCTGGACGTAGGCCTCCCTCATGCTATGCCACAAATTGTGGTGCTGTGCCGCCTACATCCAATAACGCCCAACAACTTTCACCAGGTCGTCAATCCACCTAGTGGGGGGCGTCCTACACTTCGTCGTCGGATACGTGGTCGCCACTCGAGAACCTTTCTTCCCCACCGGTTGTCGGTTTATCGTGCGATGTGGCCTGCTCATTGTCACACCCGTTCTCTTGCGAATTTCGGTATTTTAGATTCTATCTCGCAGAGAAATCCTGAGCATAGCCATAATATTGGTTCAAAGTTCTGAGGTAAGAAACATAAGAAAAATACAGTCGAATTGAGAACTCCTCCTTTTTTGAAGTCGGTTGAAAAGGATAATTTGCAGCCGCTTAACCTATCATATTAACCTTCATCGTAAATTTAGCTGGCTGATTCTTTTACTTTTGTAAATGAAGGGTTGCTTATGCAATCTGCCTAACTATAGGTAGTGGATTGATCGCGATGCGATCACCCGCGGCCTCAGCTAGATCGGCATCAAATGTAAGTTCACATGCCCTAGTTCGAGGAAGTCTATTAAAGAACATTAGAGAAGAATGGAATTTTTTTCTTAATGTCTCTCCGTTTTATGCTAAGAAAGAAATCAACCCTCTATATGTAGATGTATTGGCATTGTGATTTGTTTCACAATCTTCTTCCTTTTTAATAATGAAATCGATGGTATGCATATTGTCTTCTTGTTTTCTAATCAAGGGAATTTGTATAATGGACATTTATATCTTATATCTTTAATCGAGCCATTCTTGTATATATATATTTTCAGGATCTCGGAAACGGCTCCAACGATTTTGATAAAACTTGGCATTCTAGAGGTTTCGGGGTCAAACAATCAATCTAGCTAGGTTTTATTTATAGAACATTTTGTTTTGTCGGTGTTTTTAGCTAATCAATACAATGACATAAAATGTCAATAGAATATGGATTCAAATTTCGCTGTTGACATCATGAGTGACGATAGCTCAGTTAGGAAGTCGTCCAGTTTTTTGTTTTGTTTTGGCATTCAAACAGCGTGGGATCGAATCTCGGAGTTACTATTATTCTCTTTTTGTAATTTTTTATATTTTTTTCATTATTTAATTTTTATTTTTTATTAATATACCTATATATAAATAAATTTGACAAAAATACAAAAAAAAAATATTCCGAGCGAACCTCGGTCAACCAGATATTTTTCAATAAACAAGAAGTATACTTAAGACATATCTCGAGTTTTTAATAAAGCTTTTGAGCAATATTAAGCCGATTCTAGCTATAGAGCTTCATTTCAGCTCATACACGTCCCACCATTGCGCCCCAGCCTCCTTCACAGAAAAATTTACCTCCTATACCACGCTGGTTCGACGAATTCTGTAGGATTTTATTTCAAGTTTTCATTATCTTGCATAAACGTTATATGTCTTATTATTCTCTTAGTAATCTTTTACGACACTACGGGCAAGATAGATGGTGGTGAATTGTATCCTTATTTTATCACCATACGAAAAAGAAGAAGTTATAAAGCTTATTAATACTAAATGATTATATAGCTATACTGGCTGGTCCAATAGACATCGTTATGTTCAAATCTGAAAAAATAGTGAAAGGAATTCTCCTTGAAATCGATCGCAGCGTCACCTACCGGTTCCAATTATTATTCTAAACCATTATCTATTGGAATAGCCACGAAAAATCATCAAAATCGGTCCAGCCGTTTAGAAGGAGTTCAATTACAAACGCACGAACAGAAGATTGATATATATATATAAAGGTAGAAAAATTTTTATAGTCGAAAAAAAGGTTACATTAGAAAAGTTTGTATGATCGAAAAATTTTACATTACAAAAATATATATAGTCGTTAAGTTTTCTTAAATTTTCTGATTGATCCAAATTTCTAAAAATTTCCCGTAAAAGCCTCTATCAAAGTATTAGAAAACTTAAAAAAAAGTTGGACGAAATCGATAAAGTCGTTCTTAAGTTATGTAACTTGAGAACGACTTTACCGATTTCGTCCTGCCCTTTCGTCTATTGTCCTGTCCAAACAGCGCCACTTATCGGGTCCAATTGTGAATCTAAACTATTCTCGAATCCCCTTGAACGCGCACAAAAAATTTCATCAACATCGGTCCAGCCGTTTAGGAGGAGTTCAGTGATATACACACGTATCCAAGAAATTTATATATAAAGATGATAAAATAATCATAGATATTTTCCTTTTTTTAATTTATAAAACCTTATGTTAATTAGTAAAGCTCAAATAGCTTTAAGTTTATTTTTATAGAAGCTACCGTTATATACTTCGAAATAAACTCACCGGAAACAATAAACAGGATACAATGTATCCTTAATCTACCATATTATACGTCGTATCTATAAAATTCTTATTCTATTTTGTCTCGGAAATAATAAAAAATAAACTCTTACTGTATTTGTAGATAATATTTATTACAAACAATTAGTGAAGTAACTATTTTTGACAGCCAGCTACTAAACAAATTTCAATACATGTTCGTAACGTCCAATTAAAGTTAAAAGTGCCGGCGGCCATCTTGTCAACAAAGTGTCGACGTATTGTCGGTATCCCATTCAATGTCGGAAAAACGCGGCTAAAGGAAAAATACAGACGCATTTGAATGGCTCGTCTGTCGGCGAATCGCTTTATAAATACACGTGTATTCAGATTGAATATCGACGTTGTAGGATAGCTATACTATTATTAATGTCTGTTGAATTCATGTCTATTCTAACCATTGCCTATTTTTTTTATTTGTCCATTGTTTCATTTGCTCCTTACTTCTAAAAATAAATCTTCATCACTTCAGCTCACGTACGTCCCACTGTTGGGCTCGACCTTCCTCCGCAATAGGAGGGAAATTGACCTTACTATATCATGCTGGTCACACAGGTTGATATAGGGTTTTATTTCGGGTTTTCCATCTCTTGCATAGATGTTATATGCGTATTACATCCCGTAGTCGTATTTTACTACATCCACGGGTAAGATTGGGGGTGGTGAATTGTATTCTTACTCCGTCACCACACGGATAATTGAAATGTCTGTGTGTAATTTCAAAATAATAAGTTCTCTTTTATGCTCTCACGGTTATTTACACGATACATAGGTATCGTCTAAAAATGAGTTTAAATATTTTTTGTCTGTCTGTTTGCTCCACGTAATATTCAAATGACTGGACCGATTTTGGTGAATCACCTAGTAAACGTCGAAGAAAAGTAATTTGTGATCTTATTTTGCTTAAAATCACCCCTGGTTCGCGGTCACATAGCCCCACGGCTCGCCCCCACGACTCCAACGGAATAACTGTATAACGGCTACATGGTATTCCCCATGACCCAAATGAACAAACTAAAAATCAGACCAGCGTTTAATGGGTTAATAAGTCATCGTTATTAGAGAGCTTTTTATTTCATCATCGTTAAACCTCATATAAGTTCCAACGTTAGACTTGAGCTTTCGCCAGAAGTGTAGAGATATTGAAATACTATACCACATTGGTCAAACCGTGTTGGTATAGATATTTAAATCGAGTTTTCCTTTACTTGTATAGGTCTTAATATTATTCCATAGATTTTATCTGTATATTTTTTATGGTCTTTTACAACACTCTCGGGCAAGAAAGAGAAATGTGAATAATATTTTTACCGTCGTCGTACGGAAATTTTACGGTTTTTATCTAGGTACTATAATTTAATAACTAATGCTGTAAACAACTTCATCTCCCTGACCATGAACGCTGAAAAGTGTTCAAAACGTCAGAAAAGTAAAAATTTAAATATAAACAATTTAAAATTCATATATGGATCTTATTTTGGAATTAATATGAAATGATTTCGTTAAACAAATTGGAAAATGGGAAATATCCTTACACGCCATATCCTTTATCTTGTTTTCTTCATTAGTATTTTGTTTTTGTTGTTATCGGCATTAGTAATTGGAAGCCTTTGATATCATTCTCAGCATTTATAGAATGCCTAAATTATTTCTGCTCCACCCCAGGTTGAATGGTAGAAAATATGGAGATGTAGAATTAAGAGTATGAATAAAAAGTAAAAAGAAAACTCAACAAAGAGCGAAAAAGTGTGTTTCTTGCGTAGTTAAGGGTTAAAAATACAATATTTTACATTGCATCATATATTGCCTTTAAGATAATCTGGTTTGCCTCGCTAGCATAGGTTCATTTTTCAAATTTTCCTTTTACGGATCTCTCTTAATTTTATTTAAATTTTAATAATTCTACAAAGACCCCTATCGGCATATACTTAAGCCAATAGATATGATGAATTTAAGATAACAACTGATTTGTACCATTCATGTAAATTTTGTGGTATATTTTTATGGCAATGCTTTTTCTTAATATAAATTTCAATTTATTTATAAGATTACGCGCTAAATACATAAAAAAATGTTTTAGGTTCGTGACCTCGTCATAAATTTGATTCGATCAACAAATACTTAAAAGCCACTGTTTCAAACTAATCGGGGTAAGCCGCAATAAAACTATTTTGTTCAATAAAAAGCAAATTGATTTTAGAATACAAAAAAAAAGAATAATTTAAAAGCGATTCCTTGTTTCGATTACAATTCAAATTTCGAATACAGGTGACGCTATAAAACCGTCAAGTTTTTGACTTTCACCGTCAGTGAGGTATCGTCTTCCCACGATGCTAGTTGTATAGTAGGCAACAATTAGACAATTGTCGGCCATTTTAACGATCAACCATAAAATCGGGTTTCAGTCTCTCATTAACCGCATTCTTGTGATACTTCCGCTTTTATAGTTTTACTAATCAACGCTTTGAGATTAATACGGTCCCGTACGTAATGGCGTTGGTTGTGTTCAGATTAATTTTATTGGACCGGGCCTCGGACAATTGGTCGTATAGATAATTGAGTTTCGGACGTCTCGGCTTTTTTAAACCTCTGTTTACTGTTAAACCACTTTGTTGAACTATCTACCGCTACAAGTCAACTAGATATTTCTAATTTAGATTACCCAAATGGAACTATATTTACTCCTTGCTGTCCCATGAGTAATTTTCATAAATAATATCACGGGTACCGTCAAAGTAAGACGATTCAATTTATCTGCACTGTTAAATATCTTCATAAAGACATAATAAAAATTTGATTTAATTTCATTAGTGTAAGTTTATTAAAGACTTTCTTATATTATACCACCAAGTATTTGATATCTTAAAGACTTAACATAGGTATAAGGAATAAGCATAGGTCTAATGCACCTATTTTTCATGAAACTATGCTTGTAATTGGATGTCGTAAGAGATGACTAAAACTGATAACATATCTTTAACGAAATGAAATTCATCATAAAGGCCTTATATTAATACGTCTGATCACCATACAGTAGTAGTAGTAGATAAATTTCCCTTCCATTAAGAAGAAAACCCAAGCTCAAGAATAGAATACAAGGCTAGAAAGACATTATATAATTCTTAGGACGTGCATATTCGTTACGCTAGTTATGTCGTATCGCAGTTATGTGTTAGGTATACAAATAAGTTGACACCGTTTTTGGTCAAAAACAAAATATTAATTGTGAAAGAACAGTAATTTAAATAGAATCGCAGAATTGTCCATCACTAGCAACTACTTTTGCCCATCTTTCAAGCAGCAATCGGATTTCGTGTCTGAAGAATTTCTTGTCTTTTGAGGCTATCCACAAATCAACCCATTTTTCTGCTGTTTCACGTGATGTAAACCTCTGCTTCGATAGTGCATTTACTATTGACCAAAATGGGTGATAATAGGATGGTGTAATACGGCGGGTGGGGTAGGACTTTCAAATCAAGTGCTTTCAAATAGTTTTTCACTGCAGCCGCCATATGCGGACGAGCGCTATCTTATAGAAGAATAATTTTGTCATGTCTTGAATAGTAGTGCGGACGTTTTTCCTTTAGAGCTCGGCTCAATCTTATCAATTATATTCGGTTATAAGAGTTCCTGTAATTATTTTGCTTGGACTAAGCAACTCGTAATACACTGCGCCCGGTTGATCCCATCGAACATACAGCATGACACTTTTTCCACGAGTATTCGGTTTTGCTGTAGATGTTGACGTGTGGCCAGGTAGAGCCAATGATTTTAATCTTTTTGGATTATCATGATATGTCCACTTTTCACAACCAGTAATGATTTGATGTAAAAAACCTTTTTTATAGCAGAATTTCACTCATGCATAACCGGCGTTCAACATCTATCGGCTTTAATTTGTATGGAACCCATTTACCTTGCTTACGAATAATTCTGAACGATTTTAAACGATGTGCGACTACTTACTGTGCCTTTTAAAGTAAATGTAAGTTACTGTTGTATTTGAGACGTATCTCCATCTAATAATTTCTTCAATTCTGCATCCTCGTAAATTTTAGCCTTCCATTGCGATGTTTATCTTTTATGTCAAAATTGCCACTTTTTAACTATTGAAACCACTCACGATATATTCTCTCACTCAAGGCATCCTCATTGCATGCTTCTACGAGCAATCGATGCGCTTCCGCTACAGATTTTTTAAATTATAAAAGTAAGTGAAAAACGCCCGCTTCGCTCAAATTTAGACATTTTTAGGTGAAGAAAAATATATGATGCTAATGCGAACTTAATAATATGATAAGGTTATGTTGTTTTGAAATAAAGGAACTAATTTTTAAGCCAGTTACTATTTGCAAACTCTAACGTGAACCTCGTGTCACGCCGTGTTTCTCAAAACGGCGGCAACTTATTTGTACACCTGTACATTTGACTTTTTCTACTTAACCAAAAGCTATAAATTACCTTCTGCTAACCTTTCATTTTATGGGTGGTAAGCGCACACGTGATACATTCCGTCTGGGGCGACGAAAGGACGGCGCGCGGGCCCATAACCCATCCGTACCCACGACGCCTTTGTCGTTGGGCCGACCACCAGTGTCGAGTTCCTTGTCCTTAGTGGTCGGCCCGACGGAATACCTTTTCGGGTACCCTCAACTCAACCTTCTGTTAACCTATAATCAGAATTTAGCAGAAAGTGAGGTCTAACAGTTTCTAAAAGAAATATAATGCAAAAGAAAATCTGATAATTCTACTAAAAGTAAACTGAAAAAAAAAAAGAATAAATTCTTAAAATTCAAGAAGAGAAGCGATAATATGAGAGATTTTTTTAAACAAGCATAGAAACATGTAATAAGACTGCTATTAGTAACTAAAATAATAATAATATTCAAATGGTCGGGCCAAAATTTAAATACTAGATTCTTGTAATCAACAGTATTAATATCAAAAAGAGCATGCCGGGGCCTAGCAGACGTTACTGTTCACTCTCCCTGATGATGAGTATTGGATATGCTAGAAAACCCGGTTCGACGTTATCAATCTTAACACGTGAGTATTTTGTCGTAATATCTATTAAGATACTGTAATAAAAATCAAAAAGCTTGTACTTCTTTTTTCTTAATTGTATCTATTAAGAGCTAGCCACACTAGTCAGTAACTAATACTATAATTAACTGTGTAATAATGATGACTTGATGAGCGAAAAATAGTTTAGTCCGCTTGTAACATCTATGAGAAGAAAAGGAAAACTTGAAATGGGACCATAGGGTCCCATTCCACACCAACACGTCTGACTAGCGTAGTAGAAGGTGGAATTCCTTCCTATTCGGGAGGAGCCTCGAACCCAACAGTGGGACGTTCAATATGAGCTTAAATGATGAAATGATGATGAATGAGATTATTTTGAATTTATTTGAAATTAAAGGCCTTCGCAATGTATTAAACATTCAAATATAGGTACTCTTCATGGTATTATATTAATATCATTTAACCTTAAAAATTTGCCTCGAAATCAGAATATACTTTTTTAAAACAGTAGGTGGCAAACGAGCAAACAGTTCACCTGATGGTAAGTCTTGCTGCTGCTCATGGACTCTTGCAAGGCCACTGCCTACCGTGAATAAAGTGAAGGGAGTGTGAATGCACACAATGACGTTCGGTGAATCTAAAGGTATCATTAAAACCCACCACACGCAAAGACCTTCAGAAAGTTGTACTTACAGTTCCCTCGTTCACCTAACGAAGCGCAGTAATAAATTGCTACTATTTAGACTTCGATTTTCTGTGAGAGTGTAGTACCACCCCTGATAGACCGGCCCGCGACTGTAGACAGAAAACTGTCAACAGTGTGGTTCTACCATCACTTAATTTCCCGTGGGAGTCGTAAATATTATGTGAGAAATCAGAAGAAAAGTGTGAAGCAGCTTTTTGCTGGGAAACGTATAAAACACTCCATTGTCTTCAGCGACTCTTCTTTAATCATTATCCCCATGGAGAGCAGCTCTACGTCTAATATTCGATGGTGAAAGACTAAATGGTGATGATGAATCTTGAAGAAGTTATATGAAAGATTTTTATTTGGTTAACATCAAAAAGTTTCCCAGGTGGTGACGAAGTAAAAATGTAATTCACCACCCCATATCGTAACCGTGGATGTCTTAAAATATGACTAAGGGATATGAGATGCAAATACCATCTATGCATGGAAAGGAAAATTCAAAATAAAACCCTATATCAAGACCTTTGACCAGCGTGGTATAGTAGGTCAATTCCCCTCCTATTCGGGAGGAGGCTCAATCCTAGCAGTGGGACGAATATGAGCTGAAATGATTATGATGATTAAAAAGTAAATTAATTCTCGAAGATGACATTTAGTCCATCCATTCCTTAAAGCCCTTATCAGCCCTTAAGCGTTCGCCTTCTGATATAGACTCTCTAAGAAAGTGCCACACAATAATCTTTTACGACTTTTAATATAAAAGTCAAATATTTTACGTACATTAGCTTTCATGATAAGATATTAACAGCAACTAAATAATTCACCTAAAATGTTATTATCTTATTCTTTAGATCAGCTTATTTTTGATACAGCTATAATTTACATGCGTTCCACAAGATATAAGTCTAATAAATGTTATGTTCTATAACATAAAAAGGCTTATGCTTCTTTGTATACATGATACAAAGCAGTGCATTGAGCCATCAAAATCTCAATATTTTAAAGAGGGAATGAAAAAAAAGGAGCCGTCGCTCAGGACGCCTGGCAGATATGAAACATCGAAATTTTTTGTACAAGTATACACACATACCCATAAAAGAACAGGTTACGACAGGAACTAATATGTCATAAAGTAAATTACTTTAAAAGTAAATTATTTTCTTTTAAACTCATACCATCACCATTTTGTTAATGTTCTACATCTGACCACGAGTATGAACAATCAGCACATCATATTCTCTGGGAGTGCGATCTCTGGCGAAACGAGCGTAACCTTATGTTAAACAGTTTGCAAGTCACCTGTGGGGTAGTATACTATACGGACCTTGTAGCAACTCGAGAAAATTTTCGTGCGTTCATGCGTTTCTGCCATACCTACTGTAGCAATCAATCTTAACGCTCACATATAGGCCCCGTTAAGGTCTCCCGTATCCGTGGTGCCGTACTGCTGCGCTATCGTAGCTGTACAACTTTTTACTTATTGGCTGACTAGTCATTTTGTTTTCCTGTCTCCCGCTTTGCCTAGGAGGGAAGTGGAATCTCTCTTTCCAACTCCTCCTCTTTAATCTTTTCTAATTAAATTTGTTGCGGGTCCCAAGACAATTAAAATAATATCCCGGGACTGCCTGAGGGTCAAACCTCGGTGTCATTTATGGAGACCATTGTGGATCCTGGCTTACAGGAGTTACAATGGTGGGAATGTGTGGTGGGATTAGTCCCAAAAAAAAAAATGTCATAAGGTATTAATAAAATATTACGATCTTTTTTCTATAAAATGATGATTTTTATTCAATAAACATTTATTTTCATTAGATGTACGGCCTTAGTGCAGTGAAAGAGATAGCGCACAGGAGCTTGCGTACAACATCACGTCGCACCGTCTCACTCATACACACAGACTACTAGATTACGTATATACATATATATAGCGTGGCGTTTTATCGCCACGAGCTGTTACGCCACGCCAACAATCAGGTTTATCCTCTCATATTCCGTCATATAGCGTGACGTCGTTTCGTCACGAGCTATTTATGCCACGCCAACAATCAGGTTCAACCTCGTCTATAGATGTTTCATATCAATAAGTAAGTTTATTAAGAAATATTGTCCTTATTCCCCGATTCTGGGTGGAGATGGAGTAAAAATCGTAAAAATCAGCTAAGGATCTTAAAGAAAATCGGATATTTTTCTAGGAAATACATAAATATTTGCTGCGACTGCAAAGCGTAGCAATTATGGCATTACCCCTTCACTTATAGGAGAAGTCTGCGTTCAAGAGTGGATGATGAAAGGTTGACTAATAATGATGATGGTTTAATAATAATGAGGATAAAAATGAAATAAATCCTTAGGTAGCCGGTTACTTTAGAAAAACATACAATTAACGTTACACCTCGTAGCCGCTTTTACAACACTCACAGGCAAGTTATGGGGTGGTGCCTTAGAATACTAACGTATAGAAGGTAAGTTCGCGCACAAAAAGTGAAGCATTTCAATTGGAGCCTAATGGAGCTTACGCCGGAACCGTTCCCTAATGTACAAGTCATTGTACTGCACGTACATACGCAACTCTTAAAAAATAAATAGGTAATATGACGGTTTGTGCATTCAAATGGTGTCGTAACACATTTGAAAAACTTAAAAAGGTTTTTAACATTACTTTTAAAAGTATTTCGACGATTTATGTTAATAAAAACAAAATTTGACTTCATAATTTGTAAAGTGGTGTGCGTGTGTACGTGTATAATCGTCTGCGCGCCATTAATATTTTTAGATTCATGTTTCGAACATTCGAAGTACTGACACTATCCTTCTATACGTTATTATTCTAAGGGTGGTGCACTCTATTCTTACTCCGTCACAACACGGAAAAGCTCATATACGGTCCCTTTATTTGTCCCAAAAATATATTTCGATATACATATCTGCTTATAATATCATCCAACTCTTATCCTAATTACTTGGGGTTGACTCACGTCGTATTTTTCTTTCATAGTAGTATAATAGTTTTAGAAATATGTTTATGACCAGACACCTGACCGACATCAAATCTCCTTTGAAATGGAATTATTAATTAGACGGCATTAGATAGACTGAGGTCTACGTCATCATAATCCTCATTGCAGCCCACATACATCCCACTGTTGAGCTCGGGCCTCCTCCACAATGGGAAGGTATTTGACCAACTGTACTATCCTGGTCAGATAGGTTGTTATACAGTTTTATTCCAAATTTTCCATCTCTTACATAGATGTCATATGCGTAATATATCCCTTAGTAGTCTTTTACGATATCCACGGGCAAGATAGGGAGTGGTGAATTATATTCTTAATCCGTCACCACATAGATAAGGTCGTTGAGGTCTATGTAAACCTCTTTTATAAAACCGAAGCCGAAACTGAACCGAGGATATATAAAACCGAAATTGAAAAAATACTTCTTAAACAGTCTGTAGCTTACACATTTTTACAACATTTACTCGGTTTTGTACACTTACCCTCATTGTCGCAATAATAAGTGTAATGGCTTAGCAGAGTGGCTCTAATCTAAACATTGTATGTAGGTAGGTTATTTAATTACTATTAAGTGATTTATTTTTCTTTATATGATTGTAATTGGTTCGATAATGCAGAATATTACTGCAATCTTGACAAATTTTAGTGATTTTTAGATTGTAAGCAAACAATTGTCATTTTTGTATTATTGATAATAGTAATAAATAAAAAGAATTGTTTTTTACGACACTCACAAAGCAATACAAGGGTTGGTGGTTATCGTAGCCACAGAGCAATTTCATCACAAGAAATTTGCTTATATCATGCTACAGTTATTATATATTTTTTTTAAATATACATTTAATATTCGTTCTAATTTTGTTACAAAATTATTTATGCATAAAATATTAGTTATTATCTACACATAACAACCTTGCAATAAATACCAATTATAATTAAAACGTATAAGTAAATCATGTATAATATCAATCAAAAATAAATCAAAATCTTATTCGTATATGCATAACGTTTTTTATTTAATAAAATATTTATCATGTGTTAAATATAACCGCTTATTTGTCGATTAAGATTAAAATTAGTATGAATAAATTAAATTAGTAAAAGAACGTTTTTTAATAACACGGAGAATTAGCACGCTGAAGTGGCAATGGACATTATTCGACGGACCGAAAATCGCTGGGGAAGAATGGCTGTCGTGTGGCGACCATGCAGCGTAAGATGCAATGTACGATGGAACGTAATTGGATGGACCGACGTCCTGGAGAAAGGGGGTGCGTGTTGTCGGATGCAGGCAGCCCAGAACCGCACTTTGTGATGAAATATGAGACAGTCCTACGTCCAGCTGTGGACGGAAAAAGACTGAATGATCATGAATGAATTTAATTGTATAATATAATAGAAATTGAGCCCAAAAGTAGGACCATTATTGGCGGAGATAACTACACTTCATATTTAGGTATGCTCAGGTCGAGCACGGAGGACAGGGAAGTCAGTACCGGGGGTCGGCCCAACGACGAAGGTAACGTATGTTATGAGGATATATATGTATGTATGCTCTTATCTCAATTACTTGTGGTTGACACAATGCGTATTCTTCTTTCATAATAGTAACATTTATTGGCAATGTAATTATTGACAAAAACACTCGGATGCAATTGTCCTAGGGCTTTGTAGCGCTCTTTGACGGTTTTACCACTCTTACAAGCAATTCAAGGATTGGTAATATTCGTAGCTGTCATTATAGAGCAGCAATTCTCTATTATTTTGACTCGTATATATCATACTACTGGGTGCGTCCACTACAATAGGAGGCACATTGATTTACTAATCCAAGCTGGTCAGACGGGTTGGTATAGGGTTTCATTTAGAATTTTCCTTCGCTTGCATATATATTATCTGCTTATCAATTCTCCAGTCGTCTTTTACGATACTTGTGGGTAAGATGTATGGGCTGGTGAATTATATTCTTACTCCATTACCACACGGAACATTACGCAATTTCTAACATAAAGTTAATAATTTAACAAATAATATCTCTTCTACATCGATTCAATTATTCGGATTTTCAATAAGCCGAATGATGAAAAGAATGATTGAGCCCGATTTTACCAGCAGCTTACATATTGTAGATAACATTTAAAATAATCAAGCAAGTATAATATCTAAAGTCACCCTTATAAAAATGGTCTAAGACGCTCAGCGGACTACGGAGAGGGCTACGCTCCGTATTTCTCTAGGCGATAAAATCCTTAAAACGGCAATCCATAGAAGAATGGGTGTAACCGAAATATTCATTTTATCTCAGCCCACATAAGCCGCATTGTTAGGCTCAAGTTTCCTCCACAATGGAGGAGGGAATTGACCTACTATACCGCGCTGGTCAGACGTGTTGGCATAGAGTCTATGTTGAATGTTCCTTCTCTCTCATAGATATTATATCGTCTTTTACGACACCTACAGTCTTCAGAAGGGGTGGTGTTTGTACTCCGTCATCACAAAGAAAAAGCCCGGAGAATTAGCACATTGATATGGCAACAGAGAGGCCACACCGCTAGTTGAATTGACAACTATGGCTTTCGTGTGAGAATATTAAAAATAGATTAAAAGATTTAAGTAGATTATATCATTCTAATAAAATAAAAATTCGAAATGAAACGCTATGCGCACAAGTATGCTGGGCTGACGACGGATGTCAAGGACTTAGTACAGGTGGTCGGCCCAAGGACGAAGAGAAAGAAATACGGTGGATTTCGTGGTCTTGCACTGCTCTTTCGTCACCCCGGTGGGAAGGGACGGCGTGACACTAGCCCTTCCTAAAAATGTCTACGAGTTTGGCCGATTTTCTTCATCTGCGTACTCCATAACAGAAGTAGCCTCTTCTACAACGGGAGAAAAATTGATCTACTACACCTCGTTGGTCAAACAGATTGGTATAGTGTCTTATATCGATGTTGCCTTCTCTTTCCTATGAGAGAGAAGACAAAATCGAAATAAAACTCCAATTGTTATTTATATACATATCATATCCCTTAGTTTTCTTTTACGACACCCATAGATAAGGAAGGAGGTAGCGAATTATATTCTTACTCCATCACAACAGGGATAAAAGAAATAATAATAACTTAATATTTTGTTTGGTGATTATAATTTTTCCTTCGAAACACCTCTGATAATTTGATTTGTGTAGACATGTACATATTATCCATCTATCATTTATTTCTTATAATTATTTATATCAAGTGGCGAAGCTGAATTATAATTAATTATATTTTACACGTGTTACGTAAAAATCTTGTCATATTAATATCATATGTAATTTTTTTTGTGTATGCTATGTGTCTTAAAGAGCTAAATGGCGCAACGTATTTTCAATTAACGATAGAAATAATGATTATCGTAGATATACACGTTTGTCTACATGTGGCTTACACGTGCCTTCTTATATCTGTAAAGGATAATCCAATTATCAGCTCGATCTACACATCGCTTAATAGCCCGTAAAGAAATATGTTTAAAATCTTCAATAAACCCAATTTCATGAAGGTCAGCTCAGGTCTGTCGTGGCGACTGAGGGATTTGAATTGGTGCCATTCTCAAATTTCTACCACCGTATCACTTGATGACGTAGCCTTTTTAACACTGTATTACTTGGCGTTACAAATAAATTAGTAGGTACCACGGTTTGGACTGAATTCCTTGTATAGAATTTGCCTGTGCAGAAAACAGCGACTTGGTGATTTTTCTTGTATTTCCATCAACGCTATTTTTTTTTTTTTTTGTGGGTGGGCTGCGGTCGGCGCGCCTTCGCACCACTCCGTCCGGGGCGACAGAGGGGCTTAAGCACGCAACTCCCGCAACCCACCCGAAAACCACTTCGCCTTCGTCGTTGCGCCGACCACCGGAGCAGGTTTACTTGTCGTCAGTGGTCGGCCCGACGGAATACCCCCTACGTGGGGTACCCTCCCCGAGGGGGGGACGTCGGTCTTTCCTCACGCGGTCGGCCTCTCGGCGGTTGACGGACTAATCCCCGGTCACGTCACCCGCGGCCTCGGCTAGGGCGGCATGAGGCGCAAACTATTTACTATGCTGATATAATAAAATTAAAATACAATAAAATCCATAAAAGCAATTTTATTTCATGTGTATAATACTCGCAATAAGATTACTTTATCAGGCCGGTTTGGCCGTAATCATCTGTTCCACCGATACGTTAGTTTTAACTATTCAAAAGAATCTTTTAACGGATCCTTATCATTCAAAAGACAGTTTACATTTACACGACTAACGAGTCTATTTAGGATATAAAATATCAGTTGATAAGGATTTAGCAATAAAAATATCTAATAATAAAATTGTTATGTACCCTTCATTCATCGTACATACCTATTGCAAAAATTTCGACAATAGTTTTATAACCGTCGGCTTGAGATCGTTTTTTATGACACTTTTATAGTTGTTAGTATTCGTCGCTGCCACCACGGTATCTGTTAAATCTGTGATTATTTTATAAAATATTCCATGATTAAAAACATGTTAGGGTGGTAATACACACGTTACGTCGGTCCACTTAGTGGGGGCCGTACTACATTGCGTCGTCCGGTGCGTAGTGATGGTCGGCAGCGTCAAGTACCGATCACTGCGACGAGTTCACGGCGCCGTTCCACCCAGGCTACGCAGACATCGAGGGTGGACTGCACTGTGTCTGAATCGCAATGGCAGTGGTCACAAAAGGGTGTCCCCTTTCTCCTCGCGAACTTCTGCAGGTACTTGCCGAAACATCCATGCCCCGACAAAAACTGCTCTGGTTGGAAAGAGAGGACCCCGTACTGCCGACCCACCCACTCCGTCAGCACCGGCCGGAAGGTCCTCGATGGTTCGAATATCGAAATGAGACATTGCTAGCCGGACTGCACAACGGTCAATGACATCCCTGGGGTCGCCCTGCCAGGGAGCCAGTCCGTGGGGCGAGACATAGCTGCCCTCTGCCAGCGTCGCCGACACTGGCCGGTATAAACCAGCGAGCATCTTCGCCCGCGGCCAATAGGCACGGTGGCCCCATCGCCACCGTGCTGTATCCACGTATAGCACTGACTGCCATGTCCCTTTTTGATAGATCTTCTCAGCTGGTAAGTACGTTTTGACCCTGTGGTAGATTATTGGATTGTTTCAAACGATGTGTAAATTTGACAATACATAAGTGTTCTCTATAAATAAAGAGTAACTTAGGTCATTTTTCCTTTCAGAAAAAACCCAATATAATTTTACCCGCACCGAGACACGATACCGAGACCATATCTTTGTAGATATTGCAGTTTCAAATGCGAGGGCAATGCGGCTACAACCGCAGCGCAGCAAGAGCGAATCGCTAGTTAAAACTATATAATTTAACTAGCAACCCACGCTCGCTTCGCTTCAGTTTCAGTAGCCTTATCCGTGTAGTTTTCGTTCCCGTAGAAATACCGGGATAAAATATGTTACGCCCTGATATTATAGCTTTCCATTAGTGAAAGAAATTGTGAAATCGATTCGGTGGTTTAAGCGTGAAAGCATAATAAATAAATCAACTTACTTTCGCATTTATAATATTAGTAAGGTTAGTCAGTGTGTAACCTAGCTTATGTGTTTCAGTTAAAAGATCAATTAAAAGTCTCGATAAGCTCTATTACTTTCACAATATTTCGCAGTCTATAAATACAAAGTAAAAGTGATTTATACGTTATGGAGTTTAAAACTAATTAACCGTACCCGTTCTGCTGAATCGAAAGCAAAAAATTGGTATTTTTTGACCGTAATAAGTTTTTCGTAAATTTTTTTGTACTTGATAATTTAGTGTTAGATAGAAAAAAAAAATGTTTTAAATTATCACTTTTTTTTGGAACCAGGATGTTAACACTTCTAGTCAATTACATAATATGAATATTTTGTTTTTGTTTTTATTAATTTGCCTTTTGATCTAAAGTTAAATAAAGTAAAAGAATCAGTTACGGTAGCTTCCTCACTTTGTGGTGAATGGGGATAAGGAGGGTAATAGGCCTTCACATTGCCTTGCAATTATAGCGTTCAGAGAGGATGGGGTATGACCACGCAAAAACATGTTGAAAGAAATAAGGTAGGTGGATGACGTACTGTTAAAGGCAACCTTTCGAATCGATCGGATTTCAATCCATCCAATGCAAAGCTCTTAGAGGTTCCTGATCAGCTCAAAAGATGTATAGGTCATACGGTTGATTACAGCTCCCAGCTGTAACGTCCTGTAGTCGCCCAGATGGAATGTGAGTCTGTTGCCTGATAACCCGTAAAAAAGTTATATAATGATTTCTGATGTTTAAGCGAGTATGTAAATAAAACTATATTGTAAATAAAACTGCTTTACGGGTTTTATCGCGTTTGTTTTTGATTTTTGATTGCCTGATGTTTCGAAGACTTTACAGCATTCATGGTCACGGGTGGACTGGTTCGCTGTTATAAAATCCGTAGTTTTATTTATAAAAAGGTACATGAATATTTAAGAAACCCATAATCTCATCATTATTATCTCAGTTCATATTCATGCAGACATACACATACAAATAATACAGCACATCCACATGAACATTCACACACACGCACACACACACACACACACACACATGCATGAATTCACGCAGAAACGCACACTAATACATGCACACATACTTGTACGACTTCAGATACATTAACTCATGCACAACTCACACACTTTTTCTGTTATTAGAAGTACATACATTATTTTTCTTTTGTTTATTTTTTTAATTTTTTTAAGTTATCAAAAGTACCTATATCAAATATTGTCTAATGCTACTGAGGGGGAGCCTGGTAATCTGTATGACAGGGCAACCTAGTTCAGATACCAGTCTCCCACAAGGGTTTATTTGTAACATTAAATGTAAACATTAGTAATAAGATACCTTTGTGGAAGATAACAATAAATTATTATTATATTGTATCTCTCAATTTCACGGCTATCTTCCAAGGGAAGATACCCGGTCCTTTGAAAGGCTTACATGGGGATATGGATCCAACACGCAGAGGCCTTTGGAGAAATTTAATCTAAAAATGGGATGGGACGTCTACCGATGACACTCCACGTCTGCACATAATACACGTGGACTGCCAACGGTAGGTGTAAAACTATTGTTGATTATGGTATCTCATATATGATTATGGGGTTGGAAGTTCGATGGACTGGTCTAACTTAATGCAATTGAGAATTGGGACAAGGGCAGGGTGATAATGATGATTACCGTGTGGTGACGGAGTTAGAATACAATTCTCCACTCCCTATATTGCCCGTGGATGTCGTCTAAGACGACTAATGTATGTAATATGCACATAATATCTGTGCAAGAGAAGGAAAGAAACCCTATATCAAGATGTCTGACCAGCATGGTATAGTAGATCAAATGCCCTCCCGCTATGGAGGAGGCCCGTGCCCAACAGTGGGACGTATGTGGGCTGCGATGATGATGATGATGACTAGGTGAATTTATCACACCTTAAAAGTCGTTGGGACTGTTGTATGAAAACGCCACGGAATCGTTCTAAGTGGCTATCTTGCGGGTAGACCCTACGGTATGCTACGGTCGTCTACAGGCTGATATATCAATGGATGGTTGTGTTAATGGGATGAAAATGTCACCACAGCCTTATTAATATAATAGTCCTCATCGTAAACACCTACTAAAATACCATCAAAAAAAGAAAAGCAACACTATCTTGGTGAAAATTTATAACATCAAATCCAATCATTAACCTGTCCTGCTAAGCGTAACGATTTTCACCCGCCGAGAGGCCGACCGTGTGAGGAAAGACCGACGTCCTCGCCGAGAGGGGGACGTCGGTCGATGAGAGGATACCCTAAATAGGGGGGTTATTTCGTCGGGCCGACCACTGATTTCAAGTAACCCTGCTCCGGTGGTGGTGCGTGCTTACGCCCCTCTATCGCTCCGGAGTGGTGCAAGGAGTGCGCAGACCGCAGCCCAACCCAAAAAAAAGTAGCATAACGATTATTACCTTTGAAAAGGTTTATATTCAACCATCATGATAGATCATGATTACCATCATTTCAACTCATATATGTTCATGAGTTCGAGCTTTTCCGTATGGAGATGGAATAAGAATACTATTCATCTATTGCCCGTGGGAATCGTAAAAGACGACTAAGGGGTTAACTTTGGATATGAAATCTCTGTAAGAAAAGGGAAACTTGAAGTGAACCCTATATCAAAATTTCTGACCGAAATGGTACAGTAGGTCGATTTCCCTCCTATTATGGCGTAAGTTTGAGCCCAACAGTAGAATGTGTGAGCTGAATTGACCCTCCTCCGAGTTTTTTCCTCTTACTGTAGATGTTATATGCATATTACATATATCCCTTACTCATCTTTTGCAATACCCATATATACAATTTACCCGGAGTAAGATAGGGGTGAATTGTATTAAAAATACAATTCTGGGGTAAAAATTCAAAATTCAATTTAAATAAAATTCAATTCAATACAATTTAATATAAATTTCAATTTAAATAAAATTCAATTCAATACAATTAAAAATACAAGGGATCTGGTATTATGATACCAATTTGAAATTGGTATTAAATAGGCATATTATTAAATTAATGGGCACTGACAGTGTAGTACATTTTTTTTACATAAATCGCTTTTGAATTAGCATGATATGTTAAAAAAATCCGTTAAAATTCGAGTACAATCATTTTTTTTTTGCAGAAGATCTAAATCTACATTAAATAACATGTTAATAAACGATAGCTCTTGTATTCAGCAGTAATTAACAGTAATCAAAATGAAAATATAATGGTTTTTGATAAAACTACAACCAAATTTGTTACAAGAGGTAGAAATTTGGTAAATAAATAACTAAAAATTAATATTTACGGAACCCTCGGCTAAAAATGGTTAAAAATGGAATTTGTTATAGTAAATTATCTGGTTTATCGAATCCTTAACGGTGGACCACTATTTACGACACACCCAGTATATAAAGACTAGCTGACCCAACAGACGTTGTTCTGTTCAAATAAGCGCCACCTACCAAGTCAATTGTGAATCTAAACCATTCTCGAATCCCCTTGAACAAGCACAAATGATTTCATCAACATCGGTCCAGCCGTTTAGGGGGAGTTTAGTGACATACACACGTACACAAGAAATATATATCTATACCAATAAATAAAATTGGAGTGTCTGTTTGTAATGTCAAAATAATAGGCTTTTTTCATGCTCACACGGTTATTTGCACGACACCTATGCCTAAAATAGCAATTAAAAAATTTTTGTCTGTCTGTCTGTTTGTTCCGGGTAATCTTCAAAACGGCTGGACCGATTTCAAAAATTCTTTCAAAAATGGAAAGCTATAATATCAGGGCGTAAACTAGGCTATATTTTATTCCGGTATTCCCACGGGAACGGGAACTACGCGGGTAAAACGACTATAACCTATAACCGAAGCGAAGCGAGGGCGGGTTGCTAGTTTATATATAAAGATAGATACTTTCGAACTCGGTTCCTTAGACTTAAACCACTGACAAAGCCGGTGGTCTTTAATATTTGTTATTAATCGACGTATTAATGATATACAACCGTTTTTAATTATAACAGCTTTAATTTCTTATAATTGTGTTTTGTATTGATTTATGCGCGAGCGCCGGTGGTAGGGGCGGGGACGGTTTTATTGTTTCACTGTTACGATGATAGAGTTAACGGTACCGATATCCATGTCAGGTGACACCGGTAATTATATAAAATTTATAGGCGGATCGTAAAAATTTTTTTTCGGATATATTATATTAATTATTTTTTATGCTGATAACTTTATGTCAACATCAAGTTTAAGTTATATATATATATTTTTTATTTGAGATAACTCAATAGAAGATTTAGTTTAAAATTATCTCGGATTTTGTGTGTTTCGATTCAACGAACAGTAAAATGATGTTATTCATAATATTTCTTTTTATTAATATTAATATTACTATTAATATTATATTAATAGTACTTAACTCGTGATTGGGTGCTGCTTCTGGGTTTTAGTCCAGAAATATTTGCTTTCTTCTTTTACGGTACTAAATTTTGAAATTTTGAATATATCCTTGTGGTAACAGAGTAAAACTACAATCCACCGAGGGGGTGGTAAATTGTATTTTTACTCTGTTGGGGGTCTTCCCCGTGGGTATCGTAAAAGACGTCTAAGGGAGAGGTTGGAGAGGCGGCACGGGGTGCTCTCCTTCCGACTGGTGCAGGTTTTGACGGGGCATGGGTGCTTCGCCAAATACCTGCACAAGGTCGTTAGGAGGGAGAGTACACCGTCCTGCCACCACTGCGATTGCGACGAGGACACGGCGCGCCATACGCTCGAGGCCTGCGGGGCTTGGGCAGTGCAGCGCTGTGAACTCGTCGCAATCATCGGTACGGACCTGACGCTGCTGGCTATCGCTAGGGCGATGGTCGACAGCGTCGGGAATTGGGACGCGGTCGCAGCCTTCTGCGAGACAGTGATCTCGCGGAAGGAGGCGGCGGATCGCCTGCGTGAGGAGCGCAGCCTCGATGAGGAGATCCGCCGCCGGCGACTGGGGCGGCGCAGGCGCAACTATCTGCGCCTCATGCCGCCCTAGCCGAGGCCGCGGGTGACGTGACCGGGGATTAGTCCGTCACCCGTCGAGAGGCCGACCGCGTGAGGAAAGACCGACGTCCTCCCCGAGGGGGGGACGTCGGTCGATGGGAGGGTACCCCAATAGGGGGTATTCCGTCGGGCCGACCACTGACGACAAGTTAACGCTGCTCCAGTGGTCGGCCCAACGACGAAGGCGACGTGATTTTCGGGTGGGTCGCGGGAGTTGCGTGCTCAAGCCCCTCTGTCGCCCCGGACGGAGTGGTGCGGAGGCGCGCCGACCGCGGCCCACCCACAAAAAAAAAAAAAGGGAGATAATATGCATATAATATTTGTACAAGAGAAGGAAGACTCGAAATAAAACCCTGTACCAATAAGAGAACACATTTGACAATACTATATGTTGTATACATATAATTTTATTTAAAGATTAAAAAAATTATAGGTCTATGAATTTCTTGCCGAATCTTTTCAGCTGGTGGCCGCGTTCCGATCCGGTGGTAGCTTATTGGATTGTTTCAATGATAAATTCCATCCATCCATCCATCACCCTACAGACGTTCACTGCTGGACATGGGCCTCCCCACGAGCATGCCACTCGGAATGGTCCTGCGCCACTTGCATCCAACGGTTCCCTGTGACTTTGAGAATGTCGTCAGTCCACCTAGTGGAGGGTCATCCTACACTGCGCCATCCGCTTCGTGGTCGCCACTCAAGAACCTTTCTTCCCCAACGGTTGTCGGTTCTACGAGCGATGTGGCCTGGCCTGCCCATTGCCATTTCATCGTGCTACGGGCTATGTCGGTTACACCCGTTCTTCTACGGATTTCCGTGTTTCGGCTTATAAAATACCGAGGAAGAAATACCGAGCATAGCCCTCTCCATAGCTCGTTGAGCAACTTTGAGCTTTTTTATGAGTCCAACATTTAGAGACCACGTTTCAGTGCCGTAAGTCATCGCTGGTAACACACACTGGTATTAACCTTTGTTTTCAGACACTGCGGAATGATAAATTAACTTATGCAGAATAAATGATTTGATTTGACTTAATAAGTAGTTCATCTTATGGTGGATAAAGAGTAACTATCGCTCATGTAGCATGACCAGGATCAAAAGCATGGCGCTGCCCGAATGAAATATTGTAGTTAATTGCCACTACTCAGATGTCACTACTCCGTGTGGTGATGGAGTAAGAATACAATTCAGCAGTCCCTATCTTGCCCGTGGATGTCGTAAAAGACGACTAAGGGGTATAATATGCACATAACATCTGTGCAAGAAAAGTAAAACTCGAAATGAAACCCTATACCAACATATTTGACCAGCATGTTATAGTAGGTCAAATTCCCTCCCTTGGAGGCTCGAGCCCAACAGTGGAATGTATGTGGGCTGCGATGATGATGACGATGATGACTCAGATGTTAAAGCACTGTAAGAGTATTGTATTCATCATCATTGTAGTTCATATACTCCTTACTGCTGGACTCAAATCACCTTCAAAATAGCAGTGAAATTAACGTAGTTAACTTAAATATAAAAAAATAAACATTGCACATTTTACACTGAGTAATTTTTTTGTTTCGGTCTCTGTGAATAGAAATCCTATCGCTCAAATAATGAACTCCTAATAAAGCTAAAAGTATACTTATTATTAAAGGAGCGTTCCAGTTTGTACCAATAAGAGGCAACACATGATCTCATAACGGTGAAAAAATAGTGGAACTTTAAGTCAACAAACATGACCGATGTACTGCAGTGGCGAGGTAGTTTATTAACAGTGGGAAATAATTCACGGATCTTTCTGTAAGAAAATCTTAATGCAAGAATTTATTATAATCATCATCATAACAGCTCAAATACGTCTCTTTGTTGGGCTCACTTTCTGGAGGAAGTATTGTGGACAATAGGAAGGAAATTGATCAACTATACCACGCTGGCCAACCGTGTTGGCATAGGATATCATTTAGAGCTTTCTTTCTCTTACATTGGGGTTATCTGCATATTTGAGTCGAACTTTAAGACATCTATGGGCAAAAAAGAGGGTTTTGAAATGTATTCTTCCTCTGTCACACACGAAAACACTTAGTAAAGCTTTATTTTCTACGAAATACATCAAACAATAAGCATTAAATCTTTACAAAATTAAAATCGTATTTAGTATATAATACAACACATCTCAAATACAAATGTTAATCAAGAAATCAAATTTTATATGTCACTAAAATGCGGATAATCTTAAAATATTACAAAATATAAAAAATAAGTTATGGCCCTAATATAAGCTTATTATGTATTCTATCATTTGAGCAGGTGTTCTGTGCTAAATATTTTGGATACTTCTATTGTGACAGTATAAAATATCCGTTTTCTATCATTTCAATGAGAGTTATTGTCAGTTATATTAACATAAATTATTGCCATATTCTAATAGCCTTTGCTATTGATTATTCATTGAAGTATATACTATCCAACCCTTCAATGCTAATATTTTCAAAGGCTTTGATGAGATTCTTAGGAAGTCCTAAATTTATCATTTAGGATAGTGGTGTGGAACCTAGAGGTGAACATTTATCTAATAAAATATTTAACTAAATAATAAAAACAAAAATGTATATAATAACATTCCATGTGTTGAGCATGGCGCTGCCCGAATGAAGTATTGTAGTTAATTGCCACTACTCAGATGTCACTACTCCGTATGGTGACGGAGTAAGAATACAATTCATCACTCCCTATCCTGCCCGTGGATGTCGTATAAGACGACTAAGGGATATAATATACACATAAAATCTGTAGTCAAGAGAAGGAATACTCTAAATTAAACCCTATACCAACCAGTCTAACCAGCGCGGTACAGTAGGTGAATTTTACTTTCATATGTGAAGGAGGTTCATGTTCAGTAGTGGTATGTATATGAGCCTTGATGCTGATAATGGTGCTGGGGAGGTCCCCGCATTATATCTACAGATGATATATTTTATTTGCGACATGATTAAATATGAGCTTTAAGGGAAACTAAACCTAACATAAAAAAATCTTATGAATGTGAAACAATACCAACCATTATAGTAAACTATTTCTAAATACTTAATTTATGATTTACTAATGTGCATTTGCGACAAGATTAAAAGAAGTTAATGATTTCATTCATTCATTCATTTCAGCGTATCGCCGTCTACTGCTGGACGTAGGCCTCCCTCATGTTACGCCACAAAGTGCGGTCTTGTGCTACCTGCATCAAATCTCTCACCAGGTCGTCGCCGGTTGACCTAGTGGTGGCGTCCTACACTGCGTCATCCAATACGTGGACACCACTCGAGAACTTTTCTTCCCCAGCGGTTGTCAGTTTGTCAAGCGATGTGGCCTGCCTGAATATCATCATCATCATTTCAGCTCATACACGTCCACTGTTAGGCTCGAGCCTCCTCCACAATAGGAGGGAAATTGACCTTACTATACCATGCTGGTTAGGTTGGTATAGGGTTTTATTTCGAGTTATCTTTCTCTTGCATAGATTTTATATACGTATTATATCCTTTAGTCGTCTTGTACGACATCCACGGGCAAGATAGGGAGTGGTAATTTGTATTCTTACTCCGTCACCACGGAATAGTACGAGTAATAATATATTAATTTCAAATATGTAATATTCGCGTAAACATCAGAAATCACCATACTTGCATTGTTAAAAATAATTTAGTCCGTTAAAAAGTGGAATACGATCCAAACGTTACGTTTTTCCATGAATAACAATTACTGATGTTAAACTTTATCGGCTTAGTTACTTAACAAGAGTGACATGTATGGCCACCGATCCTGAAGTGGTCCTACCACTGACTATTTGGGGAGAGGCAGCTTTTTTACCTCAGACGTGAATGGACACAATGTATTACAAATTGTAATATTCACCGTGTTTGGTATCTTTGTATAAACATATTGTAATTAGGTATTTACTGTCACTTAAGACTGAACTAAGGCACTTTTTTTATTGAAACCTTTTAATGTTTTCCCGCGTGGTGACGGAGTAAGAATATAATTCACCTGTTTTGTTTGAAGATGTCGTAAAAGACGACTGAGGGATATAATATGCGTATAACGTCTATGCAAGAGAAGGAAAACTTGAAATAAAACCCTATATCAACCTATCTCACCAACAGTAAGGTCAATTTCCCTCCTATTGTGGAGGAGACTCGAACCCAACAAATCTCTCCAACCACCCATGGCCTTTTCGACATCTTGGTCATATAGGCCACGGGCAGCACCAACTTTTAAATAATAAGCCGGTTCCTACGTACCGATGTGGAGTTCCCTTGAATCTTTGTCATCTTTATCATCAGGTCTGATCCAAACCTTCATTGTTTTGTAGTATAACCCGAAATACACACGAATATCAAGTTTTACCCGACGCGTGCCTAAAATTTTCAAGAGTTGCCCACACAAAAAAAGGGCTGTGTGTGACACTATCTGCTATGAAGTCGTCACAATTAAATATATGGAGTCTATAAAATAACAAATAATAAATATTACAGAATTGTTGTACTTTGCCGTATGGTGATGGAGTACCTAAGAATACACTTCACTACTACTTTTCTTACCCTTGGATGTCGTAAAAGACGACTAAGGGATATTATAAGTATATAACGTCTATGCAAGAGAAAGAAAACTCGAAATAAAACTCTATACTAACCCATCTGACCAAAGTGGTTTAGTAGGTCAATATCCCTCCTATTATGGAGGAGGTTCAAGCCCAGCAGTGGGACATATATGAGTCGAAATGACGATGATATTAGCATTGTTGATCAAACTAATGCTTATATCGTGAAAAAATATTTATAAGCAGATATTTATACAGTACCTAGTATGTGTAACTATTTATTCAAACTATATTTATCGTCAACCAAGAACAAAAACCTGCATAAGAATAGTCGATATGACGGCAACAGCCGCAGACAACACATAAAAAGTAAGTATCAAAGCAAACTTCAATGTCTTTAAATCGTTACTGTATTAATGATATAGTCTTGTTTTAAAACCGCACTATCCAAGTAAATACGAAGGTTTAACTGTTATACAGTATCGATTATTATCATTGATTTTTATAATTGACTTTGAGAAGGTTTTCATTTAAAAAAGGAGCCATCGCTTAGGATGCCTGGCAGATGTGAAACATCAAAATTATTTTGTACACGTATAAATGCATAAATGAACAGATTACGACAGGAACTAATATGGCATAAAGTATTAATAAATATTATGATTTTTTTTCCAGAAAATTTCATTAATTATTCAATAAACATTTATTTTCATTAGTATAGTTATGTTTAGGTTATTAATTCATTTTGAGCTCACTAGATGGCGTTGTACGTTATGTTAAAACAGGTTATAGTTTTATTACACAAATGAACATATACAAGCGTGGCGTTGACGCCACGCCAATGATCAGGTTCACCGTCGCCTATAGATGTTTACATCAAAAAACAACAACCTGCTCTAAGAAAATAATCCTTGTATTGCGGGGGACTTTACAAAAATACAATTAAAGATCAGAAATTACACGCAGACTCAATAGTTTTTGGATCGCACAAATTATTGTGAGAATCAAACTGCAATTAAAAGTGGATATAACAGCTATCAGGGGAAGTCTAAAAGTGCCACCAGTCGTAGAGAAGATTATCTTGGCTATAGATTGTCTTGGTCTGGACAAATGATGATGAGGGATGAAAGGCTAGTGACGAGGAGGGTTGTCAATAAGTTTGTGAATGAACGTAAGAAGCGTGGGAGACTCAAAAAACAGATGGATAGGCTGTGTGATTGAAGATATGCGTATGAAAGTAGTGAGAACAGATATGATGGATGACAGATGCCTATAGAAGGTAAAAACATGTGTAGCGTGGGATGAAGGCAGGCAAATTATGATGATGATGATGATGATGATTACAGCTATATTAACAACAGTTATGTGAGTTTTCTTTATTAAATATTAATTTTAAGACAAAGTTTTAGTATATTTAATTATCATCATCATTTCAGCTCATATATGTCCTACTGTTGAACTCTAGCCTCCTCCACAATAGGAGGGAATTTGACTTACGCTAACGCTAATTTGACTAACGCTGATATGACTAAGACTGGTAAAATTAGAAAGATGGTGGTGAATTGTATTCTCACCTTGTGACTGGTTTTTTTTTATTAAGACATTCTGCTATCAGCTCATAGACGTCCGCAGTGGGACATATGTCTCTTAACGAGAATGCCACTTGTCATGGTTCTGTGCCACTTGCGTTCAACGATTCCTTACGACGTTCAAGATGTCGTCAATCTACATAGAAAAGAGCCCTCCTACGCTGCGTTATCCGATTCGTGGTTGCCACTCCAGAACTTTTCTTCTCCAACGGCTGTCAGTTTGACAAGCGATGTGGTCTGCTATTTCAACATGCTAATTCTGCAAGCTATATCAGTTACATCCGTTCTTCTACGGATTGCCGTATTGTGGATTTTATCATTTAGAAAAATACTGAGCGAGACCGAGAGGACTGTCCTCTCAATAGCACGTTGAGCGACCTCGAACCTTTTTATTAAGTAATTTAATTAAATTAGTTTACTGACTATTATCTATTTTTTTCCCATTCGCCAAACTAAGTCAGAAGCTCTAGGGTGGCTGAAAAACTCTGGCTCTTATATTTAAAAAAAAAATCACACATCAATTAAACTGATTAGATTCTTATACGTAATTTATAGTCAAAGCTGCGTACCATTCGCTGGACCAAGCACAATGCCCGCTAGAGCGGGACGATAACACGTTTAAAGCGAGACAGCTATAGTGGGCCTTGCAAGGTGATTTCAGTTGCGTCTACGCAAGCTTATGGTCAGGTTGTAACGCACACACTCGCGTTATTAACGCGCCCTTAAACGGCATCACGATCGAGAAAATGTAACGCGGAATGTCACTTAACGAAAACGAAATTTTTCGGATGTATTGGTAATGTATGATTATAACGTGCGTGTTACCATTACACGCGTAAAACTGTATTAGACAGTCAATTTGTTTGATAACATTACGATGATTTTTATTGTTTAGTTAGAGTGGACTTTGTGGACATATCTTTATAGAATTGTGTGAGTGGTTTGTGTTTAGCAACTTGATGTGACTTGTGCAATAACTTATTGTGAAGTGTAGTTAACTTTAGATAACAGGACTATAAGGTATGTCTGCTTTGCTAATCATTTACTATCAAATGTTATCATTCATACTTATGTTACTCTTATTCATATGAAAGAGAAAAGACAATGCAAATATTTAATACTGACTTAAGTTTTATTTGACTATGTAATGACGGAGTAAGAATACATTTCGCCACCCTTCTTACCTGTGGAAGGAATACTACATAAAATTTATACAAGAGAAGGAAAACTCGATATAAGACATTACTAATCTGTCTGAATAACGTGGTATAGGAGGTCAATTTCTCCTTAATATTTAGTTGCCGAGATCTCAACATTGGGATGTTTACGAGCTGAGATGAAAGTTTTATTTATTCTATTGTCACATAATATTTTTAAAACTATCTACGGAGTTTGAAATTTAAATTAAATTGGTATAGGTTCTAATATCTTTTAAATACAGATAAGTAAATGTGTTATTTTCCGTTTGGTGATGGAGTAAGAATACAAATCACCAATCCCTATCTTGCCCGTGGATGTCGTACGAAACGACTAAGGGATATAATACGCATATAACATCTAAGCAAGAGAAGGAAAACTCGAAATAAAACCCTATACCAACCTGTCTGACCAGCATGGTATAATCAGCATGGTATCAATTTCTCTCCTACTGTGGAGGAGGCTCGAGCCCAAAAGTGGGACATATATGAGCTGAAATGATAATGAAATGCGTTATATATCTATACAATTGAAAAGAAAATGATTTGTATCCGTCTGTTAAATATAAATTAAAAAAAAAACGTTTTTATTAGCTCTTCTGTTCATCTTAGACTATATACTTACACCCGACTGATTTTTGGCTCGAATCTACAATTGTAGGAGTTAATTTGACCTACTATACCACGGCAGTGAGACGTATTGGAATAGAGTTTAATTTCGAGTTGCCTTCTCTTGCATACTATATCCCTTAGTCGTCTTTTATAACACCTACGAACCAGAGAGGAGGTAGTGAATTGTTTTCTTACTCCGTCACCACACAGATTAAGCTTAATTAGCTATAGGTATAAAGAATTATATTCCTAAAAAGTGTTTACATCAAGAAGCGGCTGGTTATAGAACTATTGCCAAAATATTTTGTATTACGTATGATGTTAGAGGAGTACATATTACGTCGACCCCTAGTAATTAGGATAAGTGCAGGGTGAAGATGTTGAGGCATATGACATTATAGAAAGTTTGATTAAAAATTATATAATACATTGAATAATAAATAGCTACATCAAAACTTATGAAATTTTATAACATAAACTTGAATTTCTTTAGGTTTACCTATCTTGATCCTTATTCCTAAAGATTATATGAACTATACTATATTTAATTTCATCCATCCATCAGCCTTCTTATGTTTACTGTTTGACATGACAGGCTTCCTCAGACAGGGTTCAACACTATGATCGTGTCACTGCTCGGGCATATTGGGGTTTGCACTAGATATGAGGTCTCCCAGGAAAATGCTGCTACGCAAACTTCTCGTATTTCCTCAGCCAGCCTTTAAAATAATTTCTATTAAGGCTAGTGATAGATCTAAATATAATGGTCTCATGTAATGGAAACGCTGTTGACAGTTGTCTATCTACAGTCGCGGGCCGGTCCATCCAGGGTATTACCACACTCTCGCAGAAAATCGACGTCTGAGTGGTAGCATTTTATTACTGCGCTTCATTCGGTGAGCTAGAGAGTCAGCAGCCCAACTTTTTTAGGGTGTTTGCGTGTGGTGGGTTTTGGTGATGCCTTTAGTATAACCGAACCTAATTGCACAAATTCATACTCCCTTCAATTTTTTCATGGTAGTCAACAGCATAGCTATGCCCCTGGTATTGCAAAGGTACATGAGCGGCAGCAACATTTACCATCAGGTGTACTGTTTAATCGTCTGCTACTGAATGCGTTAAAAATATCCTTAATATGATATACCATCATTATTTCGCCACATATACATCCCACTATTGGGCTCTCCTCCACAATAGGAGGGAAATTGAGCTACTATACCACGCTGGTTAGACGTATTAACATAGGATGTTATTTCTAGTATTCCCTCTCTTACATAAATGTTATATGTATATTTAATACCTTAATCATCTTTTGCGACACCCACGGGCAAGACAGAAGCGTAATGAGTTGTATTTCCACTCCGTCACCACACGGAAAGATTATACCATTTTGCTCATTTATTAGTACAGCGTTTAATACCTAGGTAAGGACGTTATTAACTCAAGTTCTGTAGACTATTTCTATGGCATCTACGATAAAAAAAAAGCGAATAGAAAAGGAATATATAATTATATATACTTAGTTAATGACCATACAAATTTAAATTATGTGATTTCGGTTGATATTTAAAAAAATTATAATACTTACTTGACCGTCTAACATATCGTCATTTCATCATCTCATCATTTCAGTTCATGTACGCTCCACTGCTAGGATCGAGCCTCCTCCATAATAGTACGACAATTGACCTACTATATCCCACTATTGAGTGTTGGTATAAGATTTCATTTTCAAAAGGGGATGTTGATTTGTATTTTTACTCCGTGACTATATGTACAACTCCATAATTGCTAATAATTCTAAGTAGTTATAAACGTATAAACATTTATGCGCCGTTGTCATCAATATCTAAATTTCAGATAACACCTCATTCGTCATTAGATAATGACCTAAGACTGAGGTTATTTTTTTTACATATTAATTAATAATATTATAAATTTTGTACAATACCTTAATCAATATAAACAACACGATATCAATTATATTAGCTTTAATTTTATCTAAACTTCAGGCGTCGTTGATAAAAACAGGCAAAATACTATAACAAGGCCTGTGCCAAGCCATATGAGTTTGTCACTTGTCATATATTAAAATTATTGATTTCATTTTAGCTCCTATACGTTCCACTGTTAGATTCGATCCTTGTCCATAAAATATGGGACAATTAACCTACTGTACCACACTTATCCTATGTGTTTGTATAGAGTTTTAATTTGAGTTATCCTTGCACACCTTAATATCTTAATCGTCTTTTACGACAAGCACAGGCAAGACAGTGGATAATGAATTATATTCTTACTTCTTGAAATCGATCGCAGCGTTATTTATCAGGTCCAATTCATAATCTAAACCATTTCTGTTCTGGTTCGGGTCAAAAATTATATTCCCAATGAGTATTGAAATTAAACTGGCGTCATAAAACTTTTACTAAAACTTTTCCAGTATGTACTATGTTAGATTAGACTCTGATCATCATCACTTGCCTGTCCTCATCCCACGCTATGAGAGGTCAGTACAACAAGTTTTTACCTTTCATAGCTTCCTATCAGCACTCACTGCTTTAATACGCATATCCTCATTCACGCAATCCATCCATCTCTTCTTGGATCTCCCACGCTTCTTTTGTCCTTGGTTTAGGTCGTCTTTGGATTAGGCTGTAATATAAGTATTTTAAATATAGATAAAAAAATGTATGTTTCTATACAAATGAAAAGTGGATGATAATTTTTTTTAAATATTAACAAAAAAATATTTTAAATAGCCATAGATATATAGAGTTATATTCATAAAGAGGGTCGACTTCAGGCACGCATCCGCTCATAGAACTATTGCCTTTTTTTTAGTGTACTCGTATATAGTAGTCGAAGAGTAAATACATGATTATGTCGACTCCCAGTAATGGGGATAAGAGCATAATAAAAAAAAAATCAACTTATTTAAAAAAAAATACAACTAATTTATCTCATTCAATGAAAATCTCGAAAAAATCCTATTATATTCTAAAATTATTTTAAATTTATATATAATTTTATTTTTCATGTACATAATAAAAAGTTTATTAGGTAATATAATAATATATACTTTTCATATATACATTATTATATTCTCATAAAGAAATATCAACATCCTTCACAATTTCACGAATCGACATAACGCTTCTATCAGAAAAAGTTATTAAGGAACATACCACGCAAGAATTATCTTTATAGTTTCAGCTTCCCAAATAAACGGCATGTCCTTACTGCTATCTAGTTCTCACATTTCCACACCAGTTGCTTTCTTTTAATAATAATTTATTTAGTTATATAAACGATAATAGAGATTTCTTTAATGAGCCGCAAACCCGACGGGTTAGCTTATAATAACATAAGCGGTTAGGCTTACAGTATTATTGTTAGTTAAGTATGTTGACAATGCGACTAAAACAAAATACCACGACGGTAAAATTAGCATTCTCTCATATATTCAACTTATTAGGAATTCAATAAACAAATATTTATTTGTGATAATAACTTGTAGTTTTCTGTATCGTGATGGATTACGAATACAATTCACCACCCCCCCCTCCTATCCTTGAGTCTTGTAAAAGACGACTAAGGGATATAATACGCATATAACACCTACGCAAGAGAAGGCAAACTTCAAACAAAACCCTATGCTAACCCGTTTGATCACTGTGGTTTGGATAATAGGTGAATTTTCTCCCATATTTATGAAGGATTGAACCCAGCAATGGAGCGTATATAGGCTGAGATGAGTTGATAATGAGAAATGAGTTAAGAATGTAATAATAAACCCTAGTGAACCGTGGAAACCGACCGTAACTCAGCCCCCAGAAAAAAAGGCCGTAACAGTCGAATAAAGGATACAACATGAACATAACACCTGTGCAAGATTATAATAATATTCCTATAATATTATATATATGATTATAATAATATATATTCCTATCAAATATGTGAGTTAAATGTATAACATTAATACCGTAGCAAACAAATGAAAAGATTATATATAATAATGAATAGTTCTCGAACGTGAACTTCTGTAGTCCACCTATGCGCATAAACGTTTAAATTTGTCCGGGACATTAAAAAATAAAACAAATCCATAAAAATAATTTTAATTTATATTTTAATTGTTTTATTTGTTTATGACATTTATCTCTTTTATTGTTCGAGTGGTATCAGAATAAAAATACAATTCACCACTTTCTGTCTTGTCCGTGAATATCGCAATAGGCTACTAAGGGATATAATACGCATATAACATCTATGAAAGAGAAGGCAAACGCGAACCAAAACCCTATACTAACCTTGACCAGCAGGGGTAAGGATATGGTCAATTTCCCTCCTATTGTGGAGGAGGCTTAGGCCCAGCAGTGGGACGTATATAGGACGAGATCATGGTATTTATAATAATTGAATATTCTTACTGTTTTCTAAAATATATTTAAAGTTTCTGAGAAAACGAATCTGTAAGAAATACATATTATGCTTAGCAATGCAGCTGAAGTGTTATAAAGATTGTCATCTTTATCATCATCACAGCTCATATATGTCCCACTGCTGGGCTTGAGCCTCTTCAACAATGGGAGGGAAATTTGCTTACTATATCACGCTGATCAAACGAGCTGGTACATGATTTTATTTCGAATTTTTTCTTTTCCTGTACAGATGTTTTATGGCATAATTATCCTCTTAGTCGTCTTTCATGACACCCACGGGTAACAAAGGGGATGGTGAATTGTATTCTTACTCCGTCACCACACGGATTTTGGTCTTATTAGTTCTATATATCTAATACTAGCAACCCACCCTCGCTTTGCTTTGGTTTGGTTTCAGTCGCCTTACCCGCGTAGTTCCCGTTCCCGTGGGAATACCGGAATAAAATATAGCCTATGTTACTCTCTGATATTACTGCTTTCCATTGGTAAAAATTTTTGCGATCGGTTCGGTGGTTTAAGTGTGAAAGCGTAACAAACAAACAAATAAACAAACATACTTACTTTCGTATTTATAATATTAGTAAGGATGTAATTATCTTTTTTATTATTATCGACAGTAATTTTTATAATATTTATTAATAACTATTATAAGCATTTTAAAGACGGTTTGCAGTAGTACTACCAACTAGATTAACTAGAAGGCTTCTTTTTGTTACACCCATAGTATTATATTGGCTATTCATTTAATTGGTGGTAAACGGTAATCTCTTGTCAAGGATTCAGCTTTGTCAGAGGTGTAATTTAGTTATTACCTATTACAGTGCTGGAAATGGCAAACCACCAATTATGTCACGTTAGTTGAGAAGATTGATTTTATTTACTTTCATCCCTTTTTTTTTACGGTCTTCGCACTCCTCGCACCACTTCGTCCGACGTGACAAAGGGACTTAAGCACGCACACCCATAACCCACCCGTATAGCACGCCGTCTTCGTCGTTGGGTCACCACTGGTGCAGAGTTCCTTGACTTCAGTGGTCGACCCGACGGAATACCCCAAGGGAGTATCCTCTCCCGTCGACGTCCCATACTGGGACGCTGAACGCCGTCGCGAGGCTAACCTCTCCACGGGTGCCCAGACTAAATCTCCGGTCCGGTCACCCGCATTTACTTTCATCCCTAAAATGCGTTTAAACGGTAATCCGTTTAAACAATTGTTCTGGCCACACTAAACAAAGTAAGTTATATGTGTATGAAAATTATTTATGTCTTCGTCATTATATTATTTTGTATATGTCCCACTGCTGCACTCAAGGTTCTTTCCTAATAGGAGAGAAAATGATTTAGACGAGAAAATGAAATGGCAGTTTATTCAGATTCCTTGAAGTGATATTATCTGCTTGCATTCCTTAGTTATTTTTTATGATCTTCTGAAAAGGAATGGATAGTAATGTGTTATATTTATGAAAATGAATGTATTCAATTATTAATTATTGCTATGAGTAATTTTTGTATGACGTGTACTCAAGGGTGTAGTAGCGAATTAAGTATTCACTACCCCCTTTCTTATCCATGGCTTTCGGAATTTGGTGTGCAGATAACATCTGTTCAATAAAAAGAAAATTTGACATAAAATGCTATGTCAACGTGTTTGACCAGCGCGTTATAGTAGGCAAATTTCCGCTAAAGATGGAGGCATGAGCTTCCCAAAAATAAGATTAAGATGAACTGAAATGACTACATCTATGAATAAATTGAATTTTTCAATAAGTACTATCCCATACGCAACCCAAGTCTCATCCGTATACTTTTTTATATATTTCTCGATATCTTACAACTCAATTTCTATAGAGTTGCATTATAATTCATGGCATGTAAATTCTGTTATTCTCAATAACTATATCACTTTCGTACATACACACTTGGATAGTTACAAAAGGCATCTTTGGTTACAACCTGTTAATCCGCTCGGTGGAGCGTGCTTGCTCCGTAACCATGGCAACCGATACACCCGTGTCAAATGATAGCTACCATGTGTATATTCTTGAGTTTAGTTAAAATGTATAATATATTTTTTTTATATTTTTTATTGTTTTAGTAATAACGATAGTGCTGTGTGGTAGCGGCTTCGAATACTACCAACCCTTGCTTTGCTCGTGGGTTTCGTAAAAGACGACTAAGAGCCCTAGATTGACCCAGACCAACTCCATCTGGTACCACTTGGGTCAACGATTACATTCCCAAGGAGGGTTGACGTCAGGCAGACGGCCGGTCATAAAAGTCATTGCCGAAACTTTTTGCAATATGTCAAAACAGATGACATATTGCGTCGACCCCAAGTAATTGGGATAAGAGCATGATGATGATGTTTTAGTAATAACGATAAATAAAAATAACCATAAAAAATAACCAGAAAAATAACCAGAAAAGGAATATTGGATGGGATCAAGGTGGAATAGGATATAAGAAAATCATACTCTTACAGAACTTCTTACAGAACGTCATTGCGCGCATTGAAGGCATACCATCCTGAGTATGCCTCGTTTAGAGGCGAAATATGTGTCACATAAATATTAGAATTTCTGCGGAAAATAGAAAATTGACGTTCTGGAAGGAGTTAGCTAGAAGTAGATACTTAAATTTCAAAAAGAAAATAATACGTAATATTGAAATGTATTTAACAGTTATTATATAAATAGAATACTATTTATACAATAATTATTAGATACATTTCGACAATACAATTAATTTAACATAATACTGATTATTAATTACGAATACTATTTAAATTAAATGTGTAAATTTAAAACAATATCAAAGAAGAAGTACTAGTTGGCCAGACCATGCTTTGTCTATGGCGAAATATCGTTTTGGATATATCTGAACTTATAATGCCTGAAAATAAAACTTGAATGAAACATTCAACTTTTGAAAATGTGAATGAATATACTACATATTTTCGTACTAAAGTAATTCTGTTTCAATGTAAAAAGTATGGAACATTCGTGTAAAATAATTTTCTTTTTCACAAATTTTATAGTGTTTTAAATTTTTTTCAGGACATAAAATTTTTGTATTGACTGTGACTGCTGATCATTACTCAAAAGATATCCTTAATACGTTGGTACTAGATAACGGTTTTTATAACGATAATTTATTTTATTTTAATCATCATACGTCACTAATTAAGTGTGGGACCTGGAGGCGGAGATGCTCGCCGAACTATATCGGCGGGTGACGGGGGTGCGAGCTGAGGGCGGTGTGGTCTCGTTAAGGGATCTCACCGCCTGGCGCGTCGACGCCCGCCGAGACGTCATCGCCCATTGGGCAGTCCGGCTAGAGAGGCCTCGGTTCGAGGTGCGAACTGTGGAGGCCTTCCGGCCGGTGCTGGTGCAGTGGTTGGAAAGGCGGCACGGGGTGCTCTCCTTCCGACTGGTGCAGGTTTTGACGGGGCATGGGTGCTTCGCCAAATACCTGCACAAGGTCGTTAGGAGGGAGAGTACGCCGTCCTGCCACCACTGCGATTGCGACGAGGACACGGCGCACCATACGCTCGAGGCCTGCGGGGCTTGGGCAGTGCAGCGCTGTGAACTCGTCGCAATCATCGGTACGGACCTGACGCTGCCGGCTATCGCTAGGGCGATGGTCGACAGCGTCGAGAATTGGGACGCGGTCGCAGCCTTCTGCGAGAAGTGATCTCGCGGAAGGAGGCGGCGGATCGCCTGCGTGAGGAGCGCAGCCTCGATGAGGAGATCCGCCGCCGGCGACTGGGGCGGCGTAGGCGCAACTATCTGCGCCTCATGCTGCCCTAGCCGAGGCCGCGGGTGACGTGACCGGGGATTAGTCCGTCACCCGCCGAGAGGCCGACCGCGTGGGGAAAGACCGACGTCCTCCCCGAGGGGGGGACGTCGGTCGATGGGAGGGTACCCCAATTAGGGGTATTCCGTCGGGCCGACCACTGACGACAAGTTAACGCTGTTCCAGTGGTCGGCCCAACGACGAAGGCGACGTGGTTTTTGGGTGGGTCGCGGGAGTTGCGTGCTTAAGCCCCTCTGTCGCCCCGGACGGAGTGGTGCGGAGGCGCGCAGACCGCGACCCACCCACAAAAACAAAAAGTCACTAATTAAGTGATTAAATTATATTACAAAATTTTAAAGTTTGTAAATACGTAGCGCGTTGAAGTCTTTTATATGAAGGCATATTAAGACATTTAAGCGTTTGTCAGGCTTAGAGTTAGTAATGTTCACACGTTTTTAACATATTATTTATTGATATAAAATGCATGTTATTTATTATATAAGTAAAATATATTTAACTTGCATATAAATAGACTAGATTTTCTTCACCTTGTAAAATGATACAACCTTTGCTAGTTTTTTTATCTGATTTGATACACACGATTGAAGAAATACTAAAATTATTATTTTTTTGAGTTGGTCACTATATATAGCGGTTTTGTGGTGGCTATGAATTCTAACAACAATTACATTGCTCGTGGTAAAAGTCGTCGTTAAAGACGACTAAGAGATTTACATGAACCTGGACCAATTCCATTTGATGCCGTCTGGTCAATAATTATATTCCCAAAGAGGGTTGGTGTCAGACAAGTGGCCGGTCATAAAACTGTTGTCAAAAAATTTTGCAATATGTACGATGTGAGATAAGAAACTGTGTCACTGAAATTTAATAACAAGGCTCAAAGTTAAATATGCTATGCTATGGATTTCTGAAATCCATAGAAAAATAGTTGTGATTGACATATTCTGAACAATAAGTCATTTGAAGTGGTCAGTGGCAGATCACATCACTTGTAGAAACCATTGTTGGTTAAAAAATGACTGCACAGATGGCGTAGTGGTTAAGATAGCGACTTACAACGCCAGTGTCGGGGGTTCGAATCCCACGCGGGACAACACTTTGTGTGATCCACCACTTGTTGTTCTGAGTCTAGATGTAATTTGCGTCCGTTAATTATATGTTTGTAAAGTTTCCAGCAATACAAAGATTATTTCCTTAGTGCATGGTGTTGTCTTAAAATTAAAAAATTAATTAAAAAAAGTATTTCAAGTTTTGAAAGTATTTCAAGACGCGATTATGAAAATGCAGTGTAAAACAACCCTTAACAGGTGGACTGATGATGTTAAGTTGCAGGGAACTGTTTAATACTGGTGGCACAGGGCCTTTCTGAATGGGGAGAATAATGTCCGTGAATAGACATTATTAAAATGATGAGTGCATGGCTATATTGACTAGTAGCAGTAACTATAAGACTACTGTATAGTAAGTTGGGTGATCTAAAAATGCATTTTAATAAGCTAATAGAGATTAATTTTGATTGATATAAAAAGGTAGCTAATATAAAAAGATTAAAACCAATAAAAAATATTAAATATTCGCATACTGACACCCATTGCGCATAAATTATGCAGGAACGCCCTAACGATTAATTCTTTAATTTATAACACGCTATAAAATTAATTTAACGGAAAAATATGTAAAACAGTTCCACAGTTTGTCAGGGAAATTCCTACAATACTTATTTGCGGTTACAATTCACTTCTTGATTTGCAAATTGTGTTGTAGTTTTAACTACAAGGATTTGCATTTAATAATATTATTAACGTAATTTCCAACCAATAAATTTTATGATTTAGTCATTAATTATAATTGTAGCTATATAGACTTTTATTACTAATGGAACTACCTATGTACGTAGAGTTTCGGCTTCTATAACCAAGGCAAAAATAGGTAATTCTCCTAGTCACACCTATTCAGTGTATTGGCGTTCCGTGTTCTATGGTTAATTGATTATGAAATACGATAGTATAAGGACTTATATACAAATATCTAGTTCGTAATGTAATTTTTGGTATGATAACAGAGTAATAATATAATTTACCTATACCCATTAGTGTCATAAAAGACGACTGAAGGATACAGATGACAAAATGAAAAGAAATACTTTAAATATAGCCCTAAATTAACCATGTTTTTGGTATTTTTACTTTGAAAATACATTTATGCACTGCACTACGTTCTACGAATGATAGATGGGAGCGAATGGCTTGTCACTTGTGCAACCAGAATATCCAGTACAATTACAGCAACTCCTTATGTACTTTCTTGGGGTACTGGACGATATTCAATCCACAACATTCCATACTAATGCGTCTAAGAAGCATAGTGTAAGTAAATTTCACTCCCATTGTGAAGAAGGATGAAGCCCATCAGTGAACGTATATGAATTCAGATGATAAATGAAATTATCACTGAATATGATGGATTGGACGTAAAAAAATTTACCGTCTTTACCTATTGAATAATGGACTTTTAAAGTTATAATATAACTCTCCCTTTGGTAGTGATATATAAATATTCAGCAGAAATGTAAAGCAGCCTAATAACACCTAAGGATTCAGCAGTAGTGTTGTCCCAATGAAATTCATAACTACTGCGAACACCAATCGGTCTGAAAAGCGTGATTTTAATTATATTATCTTCACTACGGTAAATGTAGTCATAAGTATGTCGATAAACATCCACTGGGAGATATATATGAATGGATGGAAAAATAAATAAATACACTAAAGATGTGACGTGATCATGAACGCTGAAAACTGTTGAAAACGTCGGGCAAAAGTCAAATACGAAATGCAATAATATTCGTAAAATCAGTTTTATTTATAATGTGTAGTACTTGTGGTAGCGGCTTCGAATACTACCAACCCTTGCTTTGCTCGTAGGTGTCGTAAAAGACGACTAAGAGCCCTAGATTGACCCGGACCAACTCCATCTGGTATCATTTGGGTCACCGATTACATTCCCAAGGAGGGTTGATGTCAGGCAGGCGGCCGGTCATAAAAGTCATTGCCGAAACTTTTTGCAATATGTCAAAACAGATGACATATTGCGTCGACCCCAAGTAATTGGGATAAGAGCAAGATGATGATGATGATGTGTAGTACTTGCGTATACATCAGCAATCATTATGTTATTTATATTTTTTTCAAGGAAAATCTGTTGTGGAATATGGTCCTATCGACGCTAATTTCAAGAGAAGCTAGCTGCTTAAAACCGACATGCTTATAATAATAAAAAGGCAATTATAATTCTAAATAACAACTAAATGAGAAGACTACCTTATTGCGATGAATATTATTAAATAACTAAAACGTGGAGATAGAGAAAAAATTAAAACGTATACATAGATTAATTTACCAAGTAAAAATATTTAAACGAAATCATAAAAAATCAAACATATACCTACATGTTTTATAAAATAAATTAAATACAAAATTAAGCTAATTATAATACAAAGAGTTACGTGCTTAATCTGTGTTTAAAATGTAAAACAATTTCAAATGTACGCCGACCGTCCGTCGGTCCATCTAAGAAGAGCTATCGTTTATATCATTTAGTGGCGGGTACTTAGCCGATAAAACTTCGAGCGTTGTGTAACAACCTTGTTTTATGATTTCCTGTTATTTTCACAACGAACCAGTGAATAGTGCTTATAGATTATCTATTTTACTTCGTGATAATTATTACTGAAATTTATTGTTATTGATTATTTTGTGATATGTATCAAAATTTTGTTGCTAATAACAGCGTTAATTATGAAGAGTTAAGTACGCCGTTTATTTTTATTTAAATATCGTAAAATCTGGCCAAGAGAGTATCAAAAGAAAAACTCCAAAGGAAAGGTATCGCTAACGCGTTTTTCAAGAGCGATGTTTATGATATTATTCCCTTATCAAGGGGAGGTTTTCAACCAATTGCACATACCTACATTCACGCCTCTTTCCCATAGGGGTAGGCACAGACCACTTCCCTCCAATTACGATCTTGAGATATCACTTTTGCCTCCTCCACATTCATTAATCTTCTCATGCATGTTCTTCGGTTTAGGTTACTTTTAACCTGGCCTTTCTTAAGAAAATCCCCGATTTGATCGTGAAACGCCTTGGTCTTCCCCTTTCAACACTTTCTTCTACATTCCCCCTATAAATTCTCCTTGTGGATCTTCTTTCATTCATTCTCTCTAAATTCATTCAATTGTGGACGTCAATATGTTGATTCTTAGATGGAATGAAAAGTTTAGTAGGATGAAATAGGACTATCATTTTGACATAAATTATATGTTAATTAGATGTTTTGTGCTACTTCAATACGTCGTTTGATGCGTGGTTGCCTGCTTTCTTCTTCGGCGGTTGTCGGTTCGTCGGGCGGTTCGTGTGGCCTGCCCATTGCCACTTTAGCATGCTAATTCTTCGTGATATGTCAATTACATTCGATATTTTGCGGATTTGCATATTTGAGATTCTATCTTCGGCTTCTACTCTTTTATAATCCACCAAATTGGAATGAAAATGACTCTCCACAAAAATTATCAGATACAGAATTTTATTATAGTGTTTCTTCTTTTACAGGTTATTTTCTGTTATCTTCTTCCATATTAATGTTTTTTAGTATTCCTAGTAAGAGGATAGTGAACTTTATTATTATTCTGTCAATACGCCAAAAGTTTACAAACAATAAAGTGTAATTCATGTATTATCGATCGAGCGTTCCAATTTACAACTTCGATTATGGAATGGTGCAAAAAGTCGATGTATCTTCGTGCGAAACGGAACGCGGCTCGGCACGCAACGCTTCTGTTTGATTTTGTTATTTTTGTTTATTTGTATTGCTTTTAGTATATTTTATTATTTTCTTTTTTACTAAGATACGAGATGGTTTTGATGGGTTATGTATTATTTCAAATTATTTATTACTTTTTAATTTAGCATTTTTTAAAGATTCATTATAGGTATAGGCTAGTATTGCTACAGGCGACTAGTTTAATTGTTAAAAAAATGAAATGCCTTTCGTGGATGATGGGTTCAGGTTCTTTATGTTACTATACGTAGGACGTAACGCAGGATGTAATGATACTTCAATTTACAAATGAATTACTACATATTATTTCGCAGAAAACAAATTTGTGAGGATATGAACGTTCTTCACATCAGTAAAGAAAAAAATCCATTATTCCAGGGTCAGGATTTACTATACAACACCATCGCTAACACCATACTAAAAGTGATGGTGAATTACATAAATAGTGCGTAACCCCATGGAGATAATACAAGCTTTTATATAGCTTCACCTGTTCCGTTGTCTGTAATCAAATCTTACAAGTTAAATTTGGTCCGCTGGTTTCTGATTGAGCGGAAATTTTGCATGTATGTATAAATTGGATGATAGTGCAATATTATTGTGACATAGAGATGATCTGATGATGGACCTGGAAGCTGGCCATAGCAACTCGATAATTAAACGACACAACTCCATCGAGTTTGGGCTCATTTGATTCGTCTTGACTAGCAGTTTGATACTCTATGGTAACCAGGGTCTGATGATGGACCAGGATTTTTAACTTTTTCACTTTAATAACAAATAATAAACGCTTGTTAAAAGATTTTGTAATAAATACTAAATAACTTAATAATTTAAAATAGGGGATATAGCACAAAGAATAAAAAAATGGATATAGACCAAAACAAATTATTACCGTCATATGTCAGATTCAATTCCCATGCCGCATTTTTTTATGCATTAGTAGGTACCTAGTGTGATGGAATAAAGACACAATGTTTTCCTTATATTCTCGTCATAAAAAAAACGGTTTAAATTAATTTCAGCTCATATCCTTATTGCTGACCTCGAGCCTCCTTTCAATAGGAGTGAAATTGACACTACATATGTTTTGTGCTTGCTTTTCCGTGTGGTGACGGAATAAGAAAACAATTCGCCACTCCCTATCTTGTTCGTGGATGTCGTAAAAGATGACTAAGGGATATAATATGCACATAACATCTGTGCAAGAGAAGGAAAACTTGAAATGAAGCCCTATACCAACATGTCTGACCAGCACGGTATAGTAGGTTAAATTCCCTTCCGTTGTGGAGGAGGCCCGAGCCCGACAGTGGGACGTTTGTGGGCTGCGATGATGATGATGTTTTATGCTTATAAAGACCTTTAACTTCTTAAAAAGTCCATGAGGATGTACAGAGTTTGTTTTTGTTTAATTTGGACTGAATATCCCTTCCTAATCAAAACAGTATTGCATATAGCATAGCCACGCAATTGAGTTCGTAAGTCCTATCATAATAAATCGTCAATACAATATTATTTCCTAGTAGGACCTTTCACCTATAAAGCCGTTTCTCATTTCCCTCCAATCAAGTTTGCATGTGAGCGCCTCATTTACGGCTAAGTATTATTGTCCAGTTATTGAAAAGTTATTTCTGCGTGATGTATTATTGACCTGCGAGAAATTATCGCAGGATGCGCAGTTCGATTTCTAATGCTGATGTTTATGTATTTTTCTATTGCAAAATCTCATCCATCATCATCTCAGCCTATACATGTCACACTGCTAATGATCTCCTCCATTTTGGGAGGCTATTTGACTTACTATACCATGCTAGTCAGACGTGGTGAAATAGAGTTTTATTTCGAATTTTACTTATTTGTATCGATGTGTTATTTGCATATTTTGTCCTTTAGTTTTACGGCACCCATGGGCTAGAGAGGCGATAAAAATTAGTAAAATTGAATTTGAAACTATACCAGGCATAAACCGATGTAAAAATTGCCATTATTTTTAATAAATAACACCTAGCGCTAAAAATAATTATTTTATTGCGGGCAACATTATAAATTTATAATTTAACGGACACAAACTACACTCAGACTCGGCAGAAAATTTGTGGATCGCACAAAATATTTCTCCTGTTTGGAAATCCAGGCTCAACACTTGGCAGGGTAGGTTAGGCATGCATACAAGATTACTAAATATATTTTTTTATATATGATAATCCAATCTTGGTGCTATACATAAAAACACTATAAATCTTTATTTCACTGAAATTTATAAAATGGGAATACTCCGTGAAATTAATTTTATTTATGAGATGATTCTAAAGATGGATTCACGGATTTAGCAAAGGACACTTATAAACCACCTTCTCCTTAAGATATAATTATAATCACCAGTAGAATACGTAGAGGTTTGGTTATCTTTTTGTGTGTATAAAACATTTGTTATGCATACGGTGTTGTTTAGATATTATACTGAAATCTTACTTACAATTTTTTATACTATCCCTTATGAATAGGATTTTTTCGTGGATGAAAGGTAAGCTATATCTTTTTATATACTTCTAACAATGTTGATATAAATTCATAATGATTAACCACTTAATCTTAATATATATAAATTGCGTGTCACGTTGTTTGTCCGCGATGGGCTCCTAAACTACTTAACCGATTTTAATCAAATTTGCAAACCGTATGCAGTTTGATCCAACTTGAAAGATAAGATAGCTTACATCTTAATTTATAGTCACAATATTATTTTATTGCAAATTATTTGTGTATTATTTGACATTCACAATTATCTATTAACTCCAAACGATTTTATCAAATGGCGATATCTGTTGATTGGATTGAGTAATTAATTAATAGATGGCGTTGCTATGTCAAACCTACAAACGTGTCATATACGATTTTAACTTACTTTTTTACATAGATGCCATTTGTAAAAAAATATGACGACCGCCATGACAGATGTTCTCCTACAGTTCCACTTAAATAGTTTAATAAAATGTAATATAACAAAAACATTAGCCACAGCAACGCATGGCCGGGTCTGCTAGTTTATATATACGTAACAAAGAATACTTTGTCGTTTTTGCAAAGACCATACGCGTAGCATAAAAAATAATTCTTGTATTGCGATGATTATACAAACAATAATTAATGGACACAAATTACACCCAAGCTCAATTAATATGTAGATTACATGAAGTATTATCCTGCATAGCAATTGAACCCACAATATAGGACACTATAGGTATCATAAGTACTACGCCATCTATGCAGTTTAATCTATACCAATAAATAAAATTGGAGTGTCTGTTTGTAATGTCAATAGGCTTTTTTCATGCTCACACGGTTATTTAGACGATACCTATGCCTAAAAATCACTTTATATTTTTTTTTGTATGTCTGTCTGTCTGTTTGTTCCGGGTAATCTTCAAAACGGCTCCACCAATTTCAAAAATTCCTTCACCAATGAAAAGCTATAATATTAGGGAGTGAACTAGGCTCTATTTGATCCCGATAGTCCCACGGGAACGGGAACTACGGGGATAAGGCGACAGAAACCGAAGCGAAGCGAGGGCGGCTTGCTAGTTCTTAATAAAATCACATTTATAACATTAGATGTAATACTGAGATGGTTGACGGGTTAGTGAAAATGGTTACAATATGTTCGCTTCTAATAATAAATGAAAACTTATTCTACACTAAATCCTATCAGTGAATTATATGAAATCGATCAATTCAAATCGATTAAAATTTATGAGAAATCAAATCAAAAAAAAAAATCTTATCGATATCTCTTAAACGCTTTCTACATTTAACCGAGTATACGTAAGCTTAAAACAATTATAAGCAGCACAATAAATACTAGTACAATAGTCGGTGAGACAGGCAACGTTCCACTTTTTAGATCGTCTATGTAGCCTTATAAGGCTTCGCGTCCACTTGGATTTCTTGCAAAACCCAACTTGATTGTCGGTTGACGTCGCATAAGTTGTAAATTACACATTGGATGGCTTAGTACTGGGCATACGATACAAGTGGATATTTTTTTTATTCTAGCGATTCTATATACCAGTAACGGTAACGTCGAATTTTATTTTATGTATATTATTTATTGCTGTGTACCTATGGCTACAAATACTACCAGCCTTTGCCTTGCTTATAGATAAACGACCACTAAGAGCTAAAAATGGACTTGGATCAATGCTATCTGACAACGCGTGTTCAAATTTTTTTTTAATACATCCTGCACTATGGAAATTAATCCTTGTTTAACGGGTGACTTTACAAAAATATAATAAACTAGCTGACTCAACAGACGTTGTTCTGTTCAAATAAAATAAAAGGTATTCTGCTTAAAATCGATAACAGCGCCACCTATCGGGTTCCATTATGAATCTAAACCATTCTGGAATCCCCTTAAACACACACAAAAATTTCGTCGATATCGGTCCAGCCGTTTAGGAGGCGTTCAGTGACATACACACGAAGGGATTCGAAGCCTCGACACTAGCACTGTAGGTCGGTCGGTCGATTTTAACCATTTCACCATTTGTGTGAATGCCATAAGTATTGTCCTACGTGGGAATCGATCACATAGCACAATAAATCGGTATCTTAACCACTATGTAATTATTAAGGAATATATGTAAAATATATAACAACTAGCAACCCGCCCTCGCTTCGCTTCGGTTTCAGTCGCCTTACCCGCGTAGTTCCCGTTCCAGTGGGAATAAATAAAATAAAAAAGCCTTTTATTTCCAGTAAAAAATATTTTTTTTACACTTTCCATGTATCTATTAATTAATTATTTGTTAGTTTAATTAGTTTAATCTAAGTTAGTATTATTTCTCTTTCTTAATATATATATATATATATATATATATATATATATATATATATATGTATCCTATGTATTTTATCATAATATATTTATAGTTTTCCGATTTTAAATTAATCTACCGGAACCCCAGAATGGGTGAAGGCCTCCTCCAGTGACTCCCATTTGTCCTTGTCTTCAGCTACTTTTGTCCAGTTTGGACCAGCTATCGCTTTGATATCATCTTCCCATCTTGTTATAGGTCTACCTTTTGTTCTTTTGCCTAGTGGTCCATTCCAGAAAGTTACTTTTTTGGTCCACCTTGGATCTGTTTGCCGGGCAACATGTCCTGCCCACTTCCATTTCAATTTTTTTGCGTAACTTAAAGCGTTTATTACTTTTGTTATTTTCCTTTTTTAGTATGACGTATTTTGTCTAATTTCTTTATATTTAACATGCTTCTTTCGAGTCCTCTCTGACAGACGTTTATCTTTTTACTTGTTTCAGCAATGAATTTCCACGTCTGGCAACCATATGTCAGACATGGCAGAAGGTTCGAATTCATGACTTTGGTTTTAATGGCTTGTGGTAGATTGCTTTTGAAAACATCCTTGAGACTCCAATATTTGTTCCATGTTAGCTTTATTCTTTTCTCTATTTCTACATTTTTATTTTTTCTGTGGAAACTTATAGTTTTTCCCAAATAGACATATTCTTCAACGTATTCCAATGGTTTGCTATTGATTATTATTGGTCTTGTAATGCAGTTTGTCATTGTCTTAGTCTTTGTAATATTCATTTCTAGACCCACCTTTTTACTAGTCATGTTGAGAGCTTCTACCATGTTCTGTAGTTGGTAAGATGACTCGGATATTAGTACTAGGTCATCTGCGAATCTCAGGTGGCTCAAGTAAGTGCCATTTATGTATAGCCCTTGTTTGCTCCAATCTAGCTTGCTAATGATCGACTCGAGGGAATATCGGGATAAAATATAGCCTATGTTACTCCCTGATATATTATAGCTTTCCATTGGTGAAAGAATTTTTAAAATCGTTTCGGTGGTTTAAGCGTGAAAGCGTTACAAACAAACAAATAAACAAACACACAAACATCCTTACTTTTGCATTTATAGTATTAGTATGGATATTACAAAAGAAAAATCTAGAAATAAATGCCTATACCAATTCGTTTGGTTAGTCTAGGCTATAGTTATTGCCGGGTCGGCCACGGAAGTCAAGGAATCGTTAGCAGTGGTCGGCTCAAGGATATTGGGGTGAAAATACGGTAGGTTATGGGGTCACACACCGTCCATCCGTCGCCCCGGATGAATTGGACGGGGTGGGTCCAGGGCACCAGACCATTAAAAATAAAGATTATTTTCATTAATTTGAATGAAACCTATCAAAAAAAAAAGCTTATTTTCATTCATTTGAATGAGACCTATCAAAAAATAAAAGATTATTTTCATTCATTTGATCGAGGTTTATTTGTTTGTGAAAATATTGAAAATTCACGTTCAATTTTAACACCAATTTAAAGGCCAAATATGCAAGTAAGGTCCTTATAGTGAGTATTTTAAAACAAACCGAGTAACTCAATTTGAAAACAGGATTTAAAGAAAGAAATTTGAAATAATCATATGATACTGTGAAAGTGTGATACAAAATTGTTGAAATATAACTTAGGAACTATGAAACCTTCAACTAGAATACAAATCTGTCCATCATTAAAATTTAATTTGAATAACAAAAAAAAAACCACCTTCAAACTTGACCAGCTTTCAAATAAAAATAAATCATCAAAATCGGTTTACCCAGTCGAAAGTTCTAAGGCTAACAAATATAAAAAATGACAATCCGTTGGATAAAAACCTTTTTTGAAGTCGGTTCGAAAAAATGGCAAGACCGTTGAATAAAAAAGCTGGACGGCTTCGTAATACTTTTCAACTTTTTTTAATATGTAAATGAGCAAGATGATGATACTACAAGATGACATACTAGGATATTTTATAGATGTATAAAACAAGTATAATAATTATAACGAGCGTTAGGATGCCTTAAAGACTCAGTAGGGTTCCTGTCTAAATATTAAGACAGATTTCTTAACCATATTAAGATACTGTAAGATCGTAATTACAATATTAAACTCTATATTTTAATATAAATTATGACACTCCAAAATTGTAACGTGTTTATAAAAGTCGTTAAATACATAAGGTTATAATTATAGTTTTTAATTGTAGTTAATTAGATAAAAAATTATTAGTGTCATTAATTATTTAGGACAATTTATTTAATAGATGAAATGAGGTAGATATACTTTATATAGTTTTATAGGTTTTATTTCATCGTTATTCTAGTTTATGAAGAGGTTGTGGGTCGCTTACCATGCCAGTGTAACTGATTAGATAGTAGTATAGTGTAACCATCAATTTTTAGTCCCAAATTTCGGTACTTTCATTTCCAGAGAAACCTGAGTACGACAAAAATAATTGTTCTAAATTTGGATTAGAAAACTTTTTTTTATGTATTTAATGCCATTATTTGTTGCCACACGGTATTTGTAATGATACCATAATATCCAAATGCATCCATAATACATCAATTATAATTATTTGTTATCCAAGCAGTTATTATGACAACGGGGACTTCACAAAACCCTTGACGCTCTTTGCCAAATTTGCTAACATTTATGTTTCACTCCAATTTAATGCAGTAATGTATTTTAGTCTATAATTTTTCTCAATCAACTTTCTATCAAAAACAATAAAACTTTGAGCTGTTCAACAAGTAGTTCTTGAGATTAGTGTAATCAAACACACAAACACTTCAACATAATAACAGTTATAAGGATTATGTACCGCAGTGTATTATCGCTAACGTGTATCTACGCGTAACAGATATTTTGAATGCTATGTAACATGATATCAGATCAAATAATGAGGCGTGCTTGTTGCAAAGCTGTTATTATTGAAATGTTATATGTAATTTACAAGGATGGTACAAGCTTCTGCACGTGTTTCGAGTTGCAAATAACTCATAAACTATTCATATATGTGGTGATGGAGTAAGAAACAGTTCACCACCCCCTCTCTTGCCTGTGGGTGCTGTAAAAGACAACTAAGGTATTAATATGCATATAACATCTATGCAAAAGAAGGAATACTTGAAAGGAAACCCTATACCAACATGTCTAACCACCATGGTATAGTAAGGTCAATTTCCCTCCTATGGGGGAGGAGGCTTGAGCTCAGCAGTGGGACGTATATGAGCCGAAATGATGATGAATGATCGTCGTCATTTAGAAAACACACGAGCAGAGCAAGGGTTAATGAATTGTATTCATACTCCGTCACCAGACGGAAAAACGGATATCCAGTATATTGGGAATAAAATATAATTATGCGTGAAGTAATTCCCTACCAATTTCATCATCAACATTTAAACCTATCGCCGTCCACTGCTGGACGTAGGCCTCCCTCATGCTACGCCACAAAGTGGGGTCCTGTGCCGCCTGCATCCTACAACACCCAGCAACTTTCACCAGGTCTTCAATCCACCTGGTGGGCGGCGTCCTACACTGCGTCGCCCGATACGTGGTCGCCACTCGAGAACCTTTCTTCCCCAGTGGTTGTCGGTTCTGACGAACCGACCACCACTGGATGACGACCGAGCAATGTGGCCTGCCCATTACCACTTCTACCAATTTATGTTTTAAAAAAATATAGTTTTTTGCCCGGACTGGGTCTATATCTATATTGTAACTGGCTTCACCATTGATAGTCATAACACAGGACATCAATAACCCTTAGCAGGTAGTTTGGTGATCGTATTAAATATTGGATTTACTAGGAAATTGATGGTGGAACTCTTTTGGTGATTGCTCTGACGATTTTAAGGCGAAATTAATGTGTGGTGACATTTTTTATCCTTAAACCATTCACACAAAATTGTTATACTAATTTTAAAGTAACTTTAAATACTTCATTTCTTTCCCATAACCTCTAAATATTTATAACCACCTATCATTATCTTACTACTATGGTGTTAAAAAAACTATTAGCTATTAACCGGTTAACTAACGTTTTGATTCAAATACGTATTGAACCTACGACCTTTGTGTTAGAATTTTAACTGCACACACAAAATGCATTCATTATTACTTTTATTTAAAGTGATAATATATAATTTTAATACGTACATAATCTTATATATTGATTGTGTTTTAAACGTTAAATCAATCGGATGTATTTTTATTTACATCCATAATCTATATTAATATATAAAGCGGAAGATTTTGTTTGTTTGAACACACTAATCGCATGAACTACTGGTCCGGTTTTAAAATTTCTTTCAGTGTTAGGTAGTCCATTTATCGATGAAGCCTATATTTCATCTCGCGAAGACCAATAGGAGCGGAACGACAATGAAAATGTTTCAGAATCGGGTTTCTTTGAGAGCTTCCGTTGCGTGCACTACATAAACGATTAGGTTTCGCAAAAATCATGTGTGACTGAATTGTATTATTTGAAAATATTTTTACCTTCTACGTAAATAAAATCGCGGATTAAAGTTAGTATTAACCCAAGATAACTGTTCCATGCGGACGCAGTCGCGGTCATAAGCTAGTTGGTAATAAAATGGTGGAGTAAAAATACAATTCTCCACCTTCAACTGTCATCTCAGCTTATATACAACCCACTGGGCTCGAGTCAGCTCTACAATGAAAGGAAAATTGACGTACTACTGAATGGATGGATGTAGTAAAATTTGGTATGCTTAAAACATTAAAAATTACAGGACTTTATTGATTCATAACTGATCTGAAAATTAGCACTATCATAAGGCTTTCGCCTCATTTTAATCGAAACGTCATCTTAATTACAAAATTCTTGAATTGCAGAATTGCTTATTGAGAGACAAGTCCGACTTAAACGCCATGGGGACTCGGATAAAATATGCATATAAAATTTGTAGTAGGTCAATTTCCTTTCTATTGTAAGGGAAGGGCGAGCCCAACAGTGGGACATTTATGAGCTGAAATGATGATTGTATCTAGACAATATTTTTATTCTAAAGATATTTGTATATAAATTATAGCAGCTAGCAACTTATATGAAATAATTCCTTGACTGATTGATCTTACTGAACTTACTGCAGATTCGCAATGAGTATAATTTGTCGTCATCATGGGCTCGAGCCTCCTTCACAATAGGAGGGCAATTGACCTACTATGCCACACTCTGGTTAGATGGATTTCTATAGGGTTTTAATTAGAGTTTTCCTTTTTCTGCATGTAACATCTACCTGCATTATTATATCTCTTAGTCATCTTTTATGATACCCAAGGATAAGATAGGTGATGGTGTATTGTATTCTTATTCCGTCGTCACACGAACTTATTTTTTTTTATTGCAAACGGTGGCAAACGAGCAAACAGTACACCCAATGGTAAGTATTGCTGCCGCTCATGGACCTTTACAAGGCCGCTGCCTACCGCGAAGAAAGTGAAGGGAGTGTGAATGTGCGCATTGAGGCTCTGTGATACCAAGGGCATCACCAAAACCCTCCACACGCAAACACCCTCAGAAAGTTGGGCTTCCGGTTCTCTCGCTCACCGAACGAAGCGCAGTAACAAATTACTACTACTCAGACGTCGATTTTCTGCGAGAACGTGGTACTACCCCGGACGGACCGGCCCGCGGCTGTAGACAGATAACTGTCGACAGTATAATCCTACCACTCCTGTTTTACTACTGCAAACGTCTAAATAAAAATAATGGAAGGTCAAATTAGGGACTAAACTGCCAGTAACAATCGCTCGTGGTTTGATATACCAAATTTACAGCCAAATCGCTACTTGCAATAACTATAAAATTGATGGGAATGAGGATAAAAAGGGTTGAAAGTTTGAATGTCCTTCTGTCCCGTTTACCGAATGAAGCGTAGTAGCAAATTGCTACTACTCAGACTTCGATAAAACGTTTATAGAGATATATGTTATAACTAACAATTTACTGTGGTCTTAACTGCGTAGTTTACGTGGAAATACGATGATAATATACAGCCAATGTTACTTGCTAATAATACAGTTTTTCACGTAAGCGTATGAAACAAACGAAAATTTTCATTTATAATATTAGTTAGGATTACAATCATAGTTAGGATTACATCATAATCATCATGTCAACTCATATATGCCCCACTGTTGGGCTCGAATCTTCTCCACAGTAGAAGGAAAATTGACCTACTATAAATTTTATATGCATATTTTATCCCTTAGTCCTCTTTTAAGACACCCACGGCCATGAGCGGTAGTGGTGAATTGTATTCTTACTCCGTCAGCACACGGATAATAATTATAATAATAGAATGATAATAGGATAATAATTTATAATAATAGGTATACGATATATCATCATCACAGCCCACATACGTCCCACTGTTGGGCTCGGGCCTCCCCCACAATGGGAAAGAATTTGATCTACTACACCAAGCTGGTCAGACATGTTGGCATAGGGTTTCACTTCGAGTTTTCCTTCTCTTGCACAGATCTTATGTGCATATTATATCCCTTAGGTGTCTTTTACGACATCCACGGGCAAGATAGGGAGTGGTGAATTGTATTCTTACTCCGTCACCACACGGAATATACGATATATATTAATAGGTTATTATCAATAACAAAACTGCGTCTTAAAGATATGACGTCTGACATAGAGTAGTTAATACAATAAACATATTACGTAACAAATACCACAGATTATACAGATATTATACAGATAAATATATAGGTAATATTTACTTCATTGTTGCTCTTACAATAGGCCATTATAGACAACGTAATCTGCGCCATAATATATATGCGTAATGAATATTTACTATAAATACAGTCACGAATAAGAATATGTTATTTAACTTAACAATAAATTGTTTTAAATAAAACTACTTTACGTATTTTATCACGTTTGTATTTGATTATTGATTACCCGACGTTTCGAGAACTTTGCACTGTTCATGGTCACGGGTGGACTAAGATGTCTCACGTCCAACAAGTCATCGTTACTGCAGAAAATTTTATAATTATCTACCCGATACAGATAGATCGGGTAAGTAGAAAGTCAGGAAAGTAGTTTTATTTAAAATGTGTAATACTCGCGTAAACATCAGAAATAAATTGTTGTTTATAATTGTAAATTAAAATTATATGATAATGAGATAATGACGGAGTAAGAATACAATTCAGCCGTCCCTTACATTGTATGTATTGTAAAACTCGACTGAAGAAAGCCTAACTTTCTGAGGGTGGTTGCGTGTGGAGGATTTTAGTAATGCCTTTAGTGTCACCGAACCTGATTGCACGCAATCACACTCCCTTTACTTTCTTCGCGGAAGGCAGCGGCCTTGGAAAGGTGTATGAGCAGCAGCAACACTTACCATCAGGTGTACTGTTTGCTCATTTGCCACCATTTCCAATAAAAAAATATAATATGCATATAACATCTATGCAAGAAAAGGAACACTCGACATTAAAGCGTTTCACAGCTGGTACCAGCATGCTTTTGTAGGTCAACTTTCCTGCTATTCTCGTGGAGTCTCAAATCCAGCGGTAAGGAATATATGAGTTGACATGATGATTATCAAATTAACTTGAAATTAATTTGCATCAATATTTTTCATTAAAACGATAGATGTTGATGATAACAGATTATTTAAGAGTATTACTCAAGACGTCATCATCATCGTCGTTGACACATCTTATATATGTCCCACAGTTGGGCTCGAGACTCCTCCATAATAGGAGGGAAATTGATCTACTAATTCATTCACGCTAGTGAGACACCGTAGTATAGGTGTTTGTGTCGAGTTCTCTTTCTGTTCACCTTTTATTTTTCGTTCCCTCTCTTGCCTAGTTGTTATTTGTCTAAATTTCTTAATTTTTACGATACAAAAAAATAAGATTTCACTTCATCACCACATTAAATAGCCCGATTTATCAGGATACCAAATTAGAAAGCTAAGTGCTAAATAGATAGCTTTTTAATTATAAATACTGTTGGTAAGCTTATTGCATAGAAACAACACTATTATGCAAAGTTCTTACACAAGTGTTTAAATTTTAATCGCAACTAGCTTTTATTAAGTATACCATAATTTATAATTATTTTCACAGCAAATTATGTAATTGGGTATTTGATTTTTTTATGTAACAAATGGTAAGATCATATTTAAGTTTTATAACAAAAGTATTTTTTTTATTTATGTTTCGCAATAATTCAAAAGTTATATCAAAATAAAAATATTTTTTGAAACCAGTGACGAAAACACGCCGACAGCTCCCGAACAAATCCAAACGCGTGTGACGTCATAATGTTAATTTTCACTCATCGCAATTTATACAGAGATAATAAGTACAATGTTTTGATCTATTTAATTCTGCTGTCATTGTTAAATAATTATATATAAGTAACAAAAAATCGTTTTTAGCAGTAAATTACCAATATTATTGTCAACTCATGGGTAATAGCTGTATACATTGTACCTACCGTTATAAAATAGCTTTAACATTATGACGTCACAACTCAATCTTAGCGCGTTCATTGTCACGTGATTTTTATTCAAATTTTGATAATTTTTAAATGTTTATAATTAATTGAAAAAACCTTTTTTAAAGTTTTCTGCACTAAATATCAATATTATTATTAATTAAGTTTTAAAATACGTACATATACATTTTTTTTTCAAAAGCCTTTAAAGCATTTAAAATTTAATTATTAATTACATATTCATTTAATTTCATTTATAAAATTATCATCGTCATCTCAGCCCATATACGATCCACGGTTGGGCTCGGGCCTCCTCCGTTATGGGAGGGAAATTGACCTACTAAACCACGCTAATCAGACATGTTGGCATAGGGTTTTATTTTTAGTTTTCCTTCTCTTAGACTGAAATCATATGCATATTATATGTTCTAGTCATGCTTTACGATACCTACGGCTATAAAAGGGGGTAATGATCTTACTGCGTTACTAGTAGGCGTAAACGGAGGCATTTATGAAGTACCTATAACTAATTTTATAATTTTATGAAAACTATTAAATGTATTGTCTAGATGTTAGTATTAGAAATATGTCATCGCCCCCTTTTCTCTCTACATTTTACGATGACTAATGTTACATCCATCTCCGTTCTCATTCTCTGTGTTGTGACGGAGTAAGAATACAATTCACCACCTCTTTCTTGCCCGTGGGTGTCGTAAAATACAACAAAGGACTTTGATATGGAGATAATATCTACACAAGAAAAGGAAAATTCGACATAAAACCAAATACCAACACGTCTGACCAGTGTGATATAGTAGGTCAATTTCCATCCCATTCTGGAGGAGGCCCGATCCGAAATGACGAGATGACTACTAATTATTTCAATCAACCTATCATATAATCATCTTATAATGAAAAATAGTTTTAAATTTCAACATATAATAAATAATTTAAATCGCACCAACACCAGCCAATTATCAAATAACTATTGGATTATAAAATTCCAATATACAACCCTAATTCCATCTCATTAGAAGATGTTCACTTCATTTAAATGTAATTTAAAATAACTGGTTAGAAGAATTCCTTGGGCAGTGTTGGTACGGGTCGTGGGAAACAATAGCTCAATCATAGCAAGTTGCTTGCACCTGTCCGACTTTACTCGTATACCTGTCGTGATAATAGCCACTACTACGGTGTTTTATATTTACTTGTTGAAGAAGTCATTGACTTGTCACCTGTGTTATACTTGGCATGGTTTAAAAATGACTTATATTTTTACTTTTATATAAGCAGCAAGTGCTTGAATACTACAAATTTGTACTCGTCTCTATTCTTTTCATATCTATCACTATTCAGTGTTAATCTTAGCTATATCGTCCGTACGGTGACGGAGTAAGAATATAATTCGTCACTCCCTCTCTTAGCCGTGAGTGTCATAAAAGACGACCAGGGGATATAACTTGCAAATAACATAAATGCAAGAGAAGGAAAATTCGTAATAAAACCTTATACCAACACGTCTGGTATAGCAGGTCCATTCCACTCCCATTGTGGAAGAGGCTCGAGCCCAATAGGGGGACGTGTAAGGGCTGAAATGATGATATAGATGGTATCATTATAATTTGAATAAGCAACGTTTTATTTTAAATGCCAAGTAAAGAAATTGGCTATTGAGCACAGTTTCCAAACTGATATTAACAATTGCCTTACAGTTTCACAAGGAGAAACTATTCTCAATTTACAGATATATCTTGCCAAAAAGCCAGTGTTTTACATATTATGTGATATGATATTTTTGCCAGGTAAACTATAAATTTAACTACTTTAACTATTTTTAAGTAAGGTTAAGAATATAATTTACCACTCTCTATCTTGGATATCGTAAAAGGAATTTGAGGGGCACAATACACATATAACATGTATGCAAGGGAAGGAAAGAAGAATCTCGAAATATAACCCTACATCAACATACATATCTCACCAGCATGGGTATAATAGATCATTTGCCTTCCTATTAAGGAGGAGGCTCGAGCCCAACCGTGGATCGTATATGGGCTGAGATGACGATGATGATTTTATAAATAAATACCTAATTAAATTTTAAATGCAATTACATAATCTGCTGTGAAAATAATTATAAATTATGGTATACTTAATAAAACCTAGTTGCGATTAGAATACCTATAAACACTTGTGTAAGAACTTTGCATAATAGTGTTGTTGAAAGTATTTTTTTAAGTTTAATATATAATATAATAACATTAAACTTACTATCTTTAGTATAACTATCATCATTTCAGCTCATATACGACCCACTGCTGAGTTTGAGCCTCCTCCACAATAGGCGGGCAATCGACCTTACTATACCATGTTGCTCAGACAGGTTGGTGTAGGGTTTTATTTCAAGTTTTCCTTCTCTTGCTTATTATATCCCTTAGTCGTTTTTTACGACACCCACGGGCCAGACAGAGAGTGGTGAAATGTATTCTTACTCCGTCACCACACGGAAAACTACTATACTGCACTTATTTACTATACTATATTATGATTTATAGACACAAATAAAACTTAGATAATAATTAAATCTGTGATAAATATTTATATTTAATGGGTGTTACATAGGCGAGTATAACACATAAGAAATCGAAAAATCTAGAATAAATTATGAGTTAGTGAATTTCAAATGAGTTTCAATGGTAAGCAATCTCATCTGTCCGTCATAACATCAGTACGCACTCAACACTTAGAATAGATAACTGAGACAAAGCTCATCATATTAGTCGTGATGAATTGTGAGTCAAGCTTTTAGTTATTTTGTTTGTAACGATAGCTATATTTGAAGGTTTCGAAGATAATGCTATAAGACTACTTACCTTTTTGTTTTTATTATTACTGCGGTATGACATGCGTATTAATTTAGTGTCAAATAAATCATTTGTTATATTTTTATTGCAAACGTTTGCAAAACTAGCAAACAGCCTGATCTGTTGCTGCCTAGGACCTTGGCAAGGCCGCTGCCTACCACGAAGAAAGTGAAGGGAGTATGAATGCATGAGGTTCGGTGATCCTAAAGGTATCTCTAAAACCCACCACTCCCAAACACACTCAGAAAGTTGAGCTGCCGGCTCTCTTGCTCATTTGAGCTTCCGACTCCCTCGCGCGAACTAAGTTATGTAAAAAAAATTGTCGTTTGGTGACGGAGTAAGAGTTCAATTCACCAGCCTTTCTATTGCCTGTGGATGTTATATAATACAAATAAGGAATATGATAGGCCGATAAAACCTATGCAAAAGACGGCAAAGTCGACGTAAATCCTATGCTAATATGTCTGTCCAGCTGATGATAATAACGAAATTACTTATCTCCTTCATATTGAATGTCTTTATTTACTTAACAACAAAGCCATACATTAAGCAAATGATACTTGTATTAAGGGGGGCGACACTTAAAACAGGTCATTATCCTAACCACTACATTATCTGTGCATATAATAGTTTATTGCATGGCGATCTTACATGAAGATATGATTCCATTATTAAAATGTAGTGAAAAATTAAAAAAAAAAAATAATCCTAAAATTTGCTATAAAGTCACATGAAAAGTGCTCGAAACATGTTCAAATAATCAGCAAATTAAAAATCAAATACAAACGTGATAGAATCCGTAAAAATAGGTTTTCAAATAATTTTTTTTTCTATGTGAGAATTTCATATTTCATCTCAGCTCACATAGGTACCAGTATTAGATTCGAGTCACCTCTATAATCGGAGGAGAATTTACCTACTTTACCGCGCTAGTCAAACGTACATAGGGTTTTATATCGATTATACCTTCTCTTACATAGATAATATCTACATATAACATCCCTTAGTCGTCTTTTACGACAGCCACGGGCAAGAGAGGGGGGTGATGAATTGTATTCTTACTCCGTCACCACACGCAAAACTCTAATTTATTTATTATTTATCAATTACTGCTCAGTTGTTATGACCTAGCAACAATTTATATCAGAGCCAGGTATCATCATCAATATCACAGCCCAAGTACGTCCCTTCTGGGCTCAATCTTCCTCCACAGTAGAAGGAAAACTGACCTACTATACCGCACTGGTCAAACGTTTTGGCACAGGATTTTTTATCTAATATTTCCTTTTTTTTACATAGAGACGAAGTGGTTAATTGTATTCCAACTCTGTAAACACAGAGAGAAAGAGAATGCATATATAAAAGATAATGATTTTTCTGATTTTAACCACAAAATTTTAGTATTGAAATTATCGTGAGACTGAGCCATATTATAATATCTAAAACGGCAAAAACACTCACGTGCTAAGATCGATTACGTCAACCCGGGTTTCGAGCATGTCCGATGCTCATCATCAGGGCGAGTGCGCAGCGGCGTCTACGAGGCCCCGGCGTGCACTGCCTCCGGGGCCTCGCAGACGTTTTAGATATTATAACCACAAAATAGCGTAATCAGTTTAAATTTAAAATATCGTTTCATATCTACATCCTAACAGCTGCGTCCGGACAATTGAGGAAAAACACTTCCCGTTAATAGAATTAAATATATGCCACTTCCCTTTGTTGTTACAATATTAGAGGCTGTTTCCTAAAGCCGTGGGACCTATAGCAGGTGCATGGATGATACTGCAATTTCATTGGACACGTTATCAGTTATTATTAAATAATTAAAAGCTCTTCCGTATACTAACGGATTAAAAAATACAAAGATACTTCCTTCCTTTCTCATAGATATCAAAAATTTCTCCCACACTTGTGGTAGGAGCATACCGTTGACAGTTGTCTGTCTACAGCCGCGGGCCGGTTCGTCCAAGGTAGTACCGCACTCTAGCAGAATATCGACGACTGAGTAGTAGCAATGTGTTATTGCGCTTTGTTTGGTGACCGAGAGAGCTGGAAGCCCAACTATCTGAGAGTGTTTGCATGTGGTGAGTTTTGGTGATACCGTTAGTTTCACCGAACGTCATTATACGCATTCACACTCCCTTCACTTTCTTCATGGTAGGCAGCGGCCTAGCAAAGGTCCATGAGCGGCGCAGCTACACTTACCATCAGGTGTACTGTTTGCTCGTTTACCAGTGCTCGCAATAATAAAAATAAAAGAAAAACTACACAATATTTAGTTGACTAATGAAACTGAAACTGGTATATGACATTATTTAGATATTAATACCCAATGTAAAAGGAGAAGTGTTGTAATTTTGATATGTCACAGAGAAACACACAGACTGTATATCTGTCTGCGGCATCGTTATTACTAAACAATTGGAGGTAGTATGATGTATTTTTTTTACAAGCTAACATCATCGAGATGGTGAATAATTGCTCTGCAGTTTCAAGGTCATCAGCTCTTTTTTTAGCTGCCGTAGGAATCCTACAGAGCTCGTATTTGTCCGACAGTTGGGCTCGAGCCTCCTTCACAATAGGTGGTATAATAGATCAATTTCTCTTCCATTGTGTAGGAGAGTCGAGCTTAAGCCCAAGCAGTGGGACGTATATGAGCTGATATGAATTAATGAATAGCATATATGGTACTATATCACATTCATTACACTTCAAAACTTCTTCAGCATCACATAAAATGCCATCAAAATTAATTAATTTCACATTTCAAAAGTCTAAGATAATGAATACAATACAAGATCGCCTCATAACCCTTACACGTTCCCTCTAAACATCTTAAAGAACTCCGCTTAAACTTTTTTGGTTTAAATTGAGTATATATTTCTAGTTTTCATATATACACCTGTTTATAAGCACGAAACAACAATATGAGCCATAAAAATCACATTAATCTCTATACTTTATGATATTATTTACGCGTCAAAAACAGATACGTGGACACAATGTCTTATTCTATGAGAGAAAACGTGGGCGGAATTGACCGACTTTATTTTATTGTGTTTGTGCATAATCACAATTAGTTTATAGACAGGCCACTTTGTGGCGACAATTTGTATACAATTTTGTGGCTCATAACTAAATAATAAAATTTATTCAAGCAATATTTTGTGTCTGGTGATAGAGTTAGCATATATTCACCATCAATGATGATGAGGTCAAGGATTCAGTACCCAGTAGCCGGCCTAGTTGAAATTGGGAGAGAATACTGTCGGTTATGACATTGCGCGACGCGCTTTCGTTGCCCCTGATGGAATAGATAATATTTGCCTAAGCCTACCAAAAAATGAGTTTGATATTTAGATAACATAAATGCTAAAAAGAAGGAATTTTTTTAAAAAAACCTGTGTATATGGCGCCACCCTTGACCCAGACTGAAAGAGGCTCAAACCTAATAGTGAGATGGATATATCGATTCACATTTTTTAAATAATATTCAATTTTATAGAGGTTATTTTAAAAATTACATATGTACATATAAAACAGTTCAAAATTTTCCTTTAAATCTATTTTTAATTGCAATCTTTCTCCACAGAAATCGTTGTTGTAATGCCACGGTAGGATCCACGCAGTCTATTGTCCCCCAGGACAATTTATCGGATTGCGATTGAATCATAGGCACCAAAAATGAGTGCGATTATCTTTTAATTATACATCTCAAATACGCCCAATGAAACAAATATTCCCTTATCCCATATTTTTAGTTTCTAGGTTAAACAATATATGCCTAAAATATTCATTGAAATTTCATTTATATATTTCAATGCGTTGCCCGTTTACAATGTAGGCAACTTTATGACATTTAATTTTTAGGAGAGAAATTCAGCCGCACGCCTATGAGTGACGAATTATATGTCAAATCATTTTAATTGAATGATTAATTGTCTTGTAAATATGCTACATAAAAATCAACATTATATTATATGACATACGGTATTATTTACACAAAGGGACTTGAGTGAGTTTAAATTAATTACATCGTGATCAATTCGTCACATATATTTGACAAGGATATTGAACTCGAGTGATAGGGATACAAGAATAAATTTTAATGAGGTAACTCTGCGCGACTTTTTAACCGTTTGTCATTATTATTAGGTCTATCTTGCTTGAGACTAGACTAAAAACATCCGTGTGTAAGGAATAAGAATACCATTCATTACGCCATATCTTGACCCTGGGATTCGTAAAAGACGACTTACGAAGACGCAAATAATATCTATGCAAGTGTGGGTAAGGTCTATCTTGACCTCGGCTGACCTAAAAATTTCTGGCCTCAACGACTACGGAATAGGCAACAGCTATGCAAGAAAAGCAAAACTAGAAACACGTTGGTTAGACGTATTGATATAGTGTTTCCTATTATACTAACAGGTCTGACCAACATGGAATAGTAGGTCAAATTAACTTCTATAGTGGAGGAAGCTAGAATCCAGGTATAAGAGCTATATGCACTGAGATGAAGTGCAAAAAAAAGTTTTATTTTACCTTCAATACATTTCATATTGTAAACTCTAGAAATGATTATCAGAAGAGGACTTTGTTATTGATAGAAACATGAAAAAGACTTGTATATTAGTAATAGCTAACAATTACATCCAAATATGGACGATAAAGAAAAAGAAGAGAGTCATCTTCATCATCATCACAGTAAGTCCTACTATTGAGCTCGAGCCTCCTCCATAATGGGAGGGAAAGTGTCCTGCTGTACCACTCTGGTTAGTTGAGTTGGTATAGAGTTTCATTTGCAGTTTCGCCTCTCTTGCATAACTATTATCTACAAATTATCCCTTGTCGATTTTACAACATCCACGGGGATAATGATATTTGATATTTACGCGAGCACTACGCATTGTAAATAAAAATGTGGGTTAAAATTTAATAACTAATTTTCTGTATCGGGTAGATAATTGTAAATGTCTGTAATAATGATGACTTGTTAGACGTGAGATACCTTAGTCCACCCGTGACCATGAGTGCTGCAAAGTGTTCGAAACGTCGGGCAATCATAAATCAAATACAAACGCGATATAATCCTTAAAAGTAGTTTTATTTACAATCCACGGTGATGTTGAATTGTATTCTTACTTCGCCACCACAGGGAAAACAATTCTACTTTACGTTTTATTTGACTACACCTATATTAAATATCATTTTACAATATAAATAAATCAAGACAAATAGACACGTCAAACTAAGATGCAACCAGAACAAAATATCCCGAGTATTATTACACTGTCATAGTGTTAAGTGGTGTAAAAAAACGAATGGTCTCTTTAACAAACGAATGTCATACGGTATGCGTGGGCGTACAAGAAACACCGCCGGTGCCTTTTTAACTTATTTGTCAATGTATCTTGTCGATTGGGACAGGGAGCCTATGTGAAAGCTGGTTGTTCCCGTTAATGATTTTTTTTAACGGGATTAAAATAATGATTTCTTATGTTTATGCAGGTATTACGCATTGTAAATGAAACTATTTTTACGGGTTTTATTGCGTTTATATTTGATTTTTGATTGGGCGATGTTTCGCACCCCACTTTAGTCCGCCCGTGACCATAAACGCTATAAAGTGTTCCCAACGTCGGGCAGTCAATAATCAAATACTCGATAAAATCCGTAAAAATAATAAATATCCATACTAATATTATAAATGCGAAAGTAAGGATGTTTGTTTGTTTGTTTGTAACGCTTTCACGCTTAAATCACCGAACCGATTTCAAAACTTCTTTCACCAATAGAAAGCTATAATATCAGGGAGTAACATAGGCTATATTTTATCCCGGTATACCCACAGGAACGGGAACTACGCCGCGGGTAAAGTGACTGAAACCGAAGCGAAGCGAGGGCGGGTTGCTAGTAGTATAATAAAAACGCGATAAAATGCGTAAAAATAGTTTTATTTACAGTGGGATTAAAATGCACTCATTTTATTTGTAGTTATACAATGCGTACTCGTAATTTTTTACAACGTGGACATATTATTTTAACAACTAACCTAAGACAGAATTGTTTATACATATATTGTATTTAAATTCAATTATCTTAGGTTGATAAAATATTCAAATCTACTAATATACTTTTGGTTAATAATTTAAGTTTTCTGTCACAGTTCTCTGAAGATAGAATTAATATTCCTATGATTCAGCGTTGCTTTTAGTATCGACACATTTTATTGTACCAGTGTGATTCAAACTAATCCAATTATCTTATTAGTCCACGTTTTATGATCCATATTACTTCCAAATACGGTTATAATCTTAAAAGCATTGTATGTTCATCTCAAAAACAAAATGAGCTCCTAAGTAACTTAACAGTTTGACACCATATAAATTTTCAATAACGACCATATAGAACTCACAATCACATTGGTTTCTTAATAGCAAAATTTATATGGAAATACGCCGTATGGTGCTTTCTTACATTAAAAATAGGTATTATTAATTCGGATTTTCTTTGACAATCTTTTGGTTCTTTGTAAAGTTCGAAAGGTCGGATTGTATAATTATTCAAATGTTTATTTAATGATTCCCAGACAAGACCACTTTAATTTTATACGTCGGTTTCGTGAAATTGCCTTTGTGGGAAAATTTTCAAATGGATATTTATGATAAGGCATTGCATTATAATGAAATACGGTAAACTTTTCTAATATTTTAAATATAAGCAAAATTTTGTTATTTTTTTTTTAAACAAAACTACTTTACGGATTTTATCATGTTTGTATTTGATTTTTAATTGCCCGACGTTTCGAACACTTTGCAGCGTTCATAGTCACGGGCGGACTCCGGCCCGAATCAAAATCGAATACAAACGCTACAAAATCCGTAAAGTAGTTTTATTTAAAATGTTTAATACTCGCGTAAACATCAGAAATCATATTTTTTTACTTTACACGGAAAATGATATGCCATATGTCTGTGTGTTGTGTCTTAATTGATTTAAGGCTTGTCATCAGGCAGGAGATTGATCGATGGAGGAGAAGCACATATTGCGTCAACTCCCCTAATAATTGGCAGAAGAACAGAATGATATTGATGATATTCCACCACCTAAAGAAGGCCCGAAATGGTACCCTAAAAGGTAACCTATGACGTACATACCACACAGGTCAGACGGCGTTATCGAATATTCCTTCTCTTGCACAGATATTATAAAGTTTATCCTTTAGTCGTATTTTATGATACGATATGAAGAAGGAAAACTCGACATAAAACCCGTGATAGCGTGGTATAGTAGGTAAATTTTCCTCATATTTTGGAGGAGGTTCAGTCCCAGCAGTGGGACGTACATGAGCCGTGATGATGATGATAATGAAAATGAATTATCCCTCCATGTCTATTCCATCAAAGAATATAAATAAACAAAACTTTTTAGTAGCTTATCAATAAGATATAATCTTATTGATCATTTTCTTCTTACACTAGCAATAAATTTTTATCAAAATGTGGGTCAATATTTAATAACTAATTTCTGTATCGGGTATATGATTATAAATTTTCCGCAATAATGATGACTTGTTGGACGTGAGACATCTTAGTCCGCCCGTGACCATGAATTTTGATTGCCCGAAAGGGGCAATCAAAAATCAAATACAAACGCGAAAAAATCCGTAAAGTAGTTTTATTTAAAAAGATTTAATCTGTTATAAAATATTAATTTCTTACAAGTTGCTCATAAATTCTCAATATAAAATCCACTCTAATAACAAACACCGCTACAGAACAATTTGCGTGCATGCAAGTCTCCAAATTGGCTGGTTAAGCAGGTGGCTACCGAGTCCATTACCATTGTAAATGTCGGCAATTTGCCTACTTCCGTGTCCATCAGTTGGCTTATTACTTGCTATGATTCCAGTTATTTAACTTGCATACCTTTCTTATGTTACGAGAAACTCGTTGTGGAAATTAAATGAAGTTGGATGCTGTTTTTTATTATGTTTTAATACGCTCCCGGTATTACACCCTTCTTATTATTTTATTCACCTTGTGATGTGAAATTATATTATTAATTAATTTTTTTTTTGAAGTGATAACCTCTTTAACTTAATTGAGCACTTTTTCGTAGAGGAAGATATTACGGGTGGCGCGTCACCGACATGCTCACGACTGGCGCACGTTCAGTGCGCCCTAAACAGTTTTATTTTATTTTTTATTTTATTATATTTGGGATAACAACAGTCGTTACAAATGCATATAACATAAAATAAAATTACTAACTAGTAGGACCAATTACAGTTATCCACATTGTTTATAAAATTTATCGTGAACAGACTAGTTATTATGTAACATACATTACTAAGCAGAGAAAAAAAAATACGGTAGTTACATACTAAAACAGTTCCACAAATCAATGACTATCCAAGTACCCACCATTATTTTAATATCCAATAGCGCTTACAGCGCTCGGTGTGAACTTGCACTCAGGAGGTGCAATGGTAGGTAATTGTCAAATCAACAAGTTAATTACATTTACATATGTTGATCTATTTATGCAAGTTAAACGATTATATTATAAGAGTGACTGTCTGACCATTGATTACATAATTATATTCTTTATTTATTCTTAACAATAATATAAATGCGAAATTAAGTTTGTTACGCTTTCACGCTTAAACCACCAACCGATCTCTAAAATTCTGTCACCAATTGAAAGCCATAATATCAGGGAGTAACACAGACCACATTTCATCCCAACATTCGCAGGGTAATGTGAACCACGTGGGTAAGAATACCGAAACCGAAACGAAGCGAGGGCGGACTGCTAGTATTTAATAAGGCAACAAGTACATTTGTGTTATTTAAGCGAGAGCGAGAGTTATAATGATACAATAAGTTAACCACTATTGGTAATAAGTTTTTTAATATTTTGCATAAACACTTGCTTGCAAGTGCAAAAAGGATCTACAGTACTGAATGTTGTGTTGTATGTACGCGCGATTCTAGTAATGACAGCATTCTGACCATAAGATGTTAAATGCGACGGCACATACAACAATTGTGTATGCCGTGTACGATATGTTGGAGTTCTAAATGTTATTTGAGAAAGTAGTTCGGGGCAATTGATACGGCCGCAAAGTATATCATATAGTAATCCCATGTCCATAACTGATCTCCTTTCCTGTAAGGTAAGTAAATTATATGTTTTTTATATGGGTGAAATTTATATAAAGGTATAACTTCTTCCGTGCGTGTATAAGTAAGTATGCGCACACATTTTTTTAATGTATAATATGTCAATTATGTTTATGTCAATTAAAAGTAATAAAATTATAGCTACCAACTCCATCGACCAAAGCATTTACAAGATCCGGGATCCATTGTAAATGAAGATTCAAGTATGAACTAAGATTTAACGTTTACCGCGTAATATTACTCCTTGCGGTAAACCTACCACATTATAATGAACTCTCAATATTAAAACATTGCATCGTTCTATATATCAATTTATACTGGATGTGTAAGATTAATCACCACGCACTTTTGACCTACACTATCCTTTCATATACTTTATAGCATAGACCGGCTTACACTGGATTTTAAGTGCTTGTATTGTAACTGTATGGGTTTTATGTGAGTTTCTCTTGTTAAGTTTTAATAACATAGTTTCTTGTACGTAGGGAAGTTGGCCGTTAATCAATATGGCGATGACTAAAGCTATTACTGTTATGAATAATTTTAGGAGGCTAGCTCTAGAGGCATTATTAAATTGTTTTATTTTTAATTTACTACACAGCAATTTAAGTATTCCATGTAGATAGAAATTAAAAAAATATATGTCATGTTTTTTCATCATCGTCATCAACTCAACCCATAAACGACCCACTGTTGGGCTTGGGTCTCCCTCAATATGGAAGGGAAATTGACCTCCTATACCAAGATGGACAGAAGATTTTGTTGAAGTTTTCCTTCTCTTACATAGATGTTGTAAGCATATAATAATCTCTATTCGATCAGTGTAAAGCTAAAACCAAGTTTGTGGGGTCGCCACCCTTGTCGCACGGCCGCCATATTGAAAATAGGGATTGAAATGGATTTTACGATATATCTCTTAAACTATTTATCTGATTAAAAATATTTGTGAACATTTTTTGTTGCAAATTAAATTCTCTACAACTTTAATTCAGTAACTTTTTGTCGTAGAACTATAAATAAAAAAGTTATAAGCGAAAATGATCAGAAATTCGAGAAAAAATTATATTTTTCAATATAACTTTTTTTTTATCATTTTACGACAAAATGATATCAGATTATTTTTGTAGATCGTTTTTGAGGAACAACTTTTATAAACAACATTTTTTCATTAAGTCAATAGCTAAGGTTTTACAGCGCTCTGAAGTGAGTACTATTTTTCAGTACTCTTAACTATACATACATAAATTTTACGTGTGTACTAATAATGTGTCATCAGTTATTGTGTTTTTTTTTATTTTGTAATTATAATTTTTTTTAATTATTCATTTTGCAATATTATTAATTATTTTACACTGATCCCCCCTTACACATCAAAAAAATAAAATTGCGTCCTCTAAAAAACGCAAGTTAAAGCCTAAAAAAAATGTAACATTTCAATGGACTATTTAAGTAATCTGCTATCTTTGCAGTCATTATGTCAACATTCTTAATCCATCAAAACAGATACAAAATATGACTGACTTATTAATGTAGAGTGCTAATAGAGTTTTTATTATGAAGAATTTACTAAGAAATTAAACCCAGTAATACAACTCTCTCACCCGTGTGGTAATGGAATAAGAATACAATTCACCACTCCCTTGCCTGTCCGTGAATGTCGTAAAAGATGACTAAGGAATATAATATGTACATAACATCTGCATAAGAGAAGGAAAACTGGAAATAAAACCTATGCCAACATGTCTGACTAGCATGGTATAATATAGGTCATATTCCCTCCTATTTCTGATGGAGGACTGAGCCCAACAGTGGAACGTATGTGGGCTGCGATGATGATGATGATTATGAATACCACTCGAGCTAAATATAATGACTTTAACATAAATATACTGAGCTTACTAAATGAAATTTTTATCAAATAAAAAACGAATCTATAATACTTTCTCTCCTAAAGTCACAATGTTTAAAAACTGGTCTAAGAAACGTAACTCTAGATATAGAACAATACACATTATTTATCAACATTCCACGATACTTGTGGGAAAATATTCGTAAAAGAAGCTTTAATTTATTCAAAAACTGTATCCGAAATATATGTAGAGATGACTCTATTCAGTCGTGGCATTGTTGAAATGTAGTGAGTTCTACATAAACGGTCGTATCTCAAATATTTATATCCATTTACGCCGCTCGTCTAGAATTGAATAAAATTTGTATAAAAATAAACTTGGTCTATTCTATAAACGCATGCTTATATCTAAGCCGACTTCCGATTAGTTTTGAAATATAATTTTTTTTAAGCTTTCTGTCTAGAAGAATTATTTGTTGAGATATATTTATCAGAATTTATGTTTATGATGAGGTCAGAATCTATTTTCTGTGTGGTGCCAAAGTAAGAATATATTTCACGACCGACGTCCCCCCTCTGGCAGGACGTCGGTCTTTCCTCACGCGGTCGGCCTCTCGGCGGGTGACGAACTAATCCCCGGTCACGTCACCCGCGGCCTCGGCTAGGGCGGCATGGCACGCAGGTAGTCACGCCTGCGCCGCCCCAGGCGCCGGCAGCGGGTCGCATCATCGAGGCTGTGCTCCTCGCGCTCGCGACCCGCCGCCTCCTTCTGCGAGATAACTGCCTCGCAGAAGGCTGCGACCGCGTCCCAATTCCTGATGCTGCCGAGCATCTCCCTAGCGATGGTCGGCAGCATCAGGTCGGCACCGATGATTGCGACGAGTTCACGACGCGGCTCTGCCCAAGCGTCACGGACCTGGAGCGTATGCTGCGCCGCGTCCTCGTCGCAATTGCAGTGGTGGCAGGACGGAGTTCTCTCCCTCCTAGCGACCCTGTACAGGTACTTGCCGAAGCATCCATGCCCGTCAAGACCTGTACGAGTCGGAAGGAGAGCACACCGTGCCGCCGTTCCAACCACTGCATGAGCACCGGACGGAAGGCCTCCACGGTCCAGATACCGTATCGAGGCCTCTCCAGCCGGTCTGCCCAACGGGCGATGACGTCTCAGCGGGCGTCGACGTGCCAGGCGGTGAGCTCCCTCAAGGAAACAACACCGCCCTCCCCGCGCACCCGCGACACCCGCCGATACAAGTCGGCGAGCATTTGCGCCTCCAGGTCCCATGGAGGCGTCCCGGCCAATAGGCACGCCGCCTCCGTCGCTACCGTGCGGTTCCCGCTGATGATCCTGACCGCCATGACCTTCTGTGGACGCCACAGAAGGGCCCTAAGTCGGGCGGTCATGGATACCGCCCACACCGGTGCACGGTACAGGGCCATCGACCGGATGACCCCCGCGTACAGCTGTCGACATGCCGCGCTCGGTTCGCCCACATTCGGCATCAGACATTGTAAGGCGGACGCCAAGCCGACGAGCCGCGGGACGAGCCTGCGGAAATGCTCCCGAAACCACCATCGTCCGTCGAGCACCAGGCCCAAGTACCTCATATGGGCCTGGATGCTGATCCCAACCGAATTGACGGTGATCGAGACGCCGATGGATAGTGTCAGTGCTTCGAATGTTCGAAACATGAATCTCAAAATACTAATGGCGCGCAGACGATTACGCACGTACACACGCACACCACTATACAAATTATGAAATCAAATTTTGTTTTTATTAACATAAATCGTCGAAATAATTTTAAAAGTAATATTAAAAACCTTTTTAAGTTTTTCAAATGTGTATTATAAGTATTTGAATGCACAAACCGTCATAATTACCTATTTATGTTTTAAGAGTTGCGTACGTACGTGCAGTACAATGACTCGTACATTACGGAACGGTTCCGGCGTAAGCTCCATTAGGCTCCAATTGAAATGCTTCACTTTTTGTGCGACAAACTTACCTTCTATACGTTATTATTCTAAGATATGGACACATATATGTGCGCTATTATTAATTCATATTAGCGACCGTGACCGAAATACGATTAGGAGCATATTATAAATTGTTTAATATCCGGGATATGTAACACATGAGATAAAGATACAGTTGCTTAATATCTTTATTCTCACAACATAATAACTTTTGTAATATCCTGTTATTAACAATTATAATAACACCATTATGTCGCTCCGTTTAACGTATGGTAGGAAGTATTAGAATTTGTAATGTTAAAAATAAAAACATTAGCCTTCATATACATTTTTTTTTTCAAAGTACTTTGTTATTGTAGTGATTTATGCATTTGTGATATAGAGAACTAGATTGTACATACGTACATCAGCTCAAATACGTCTCACTATCGGGATCTAGACTCCTCCACAATGAGAGGGAAATTGATCACTGGTCAGACGAGTTGGTATAGGATTTTATTTCGAGTTTTCCTTCTCTTGCATATATATTATATGCATATTATATCCCTTAGTTGCCTTTTACGACATCCAAGGTAGGGTATGATAGGTATATTGTATGGTAGAGGAATTATTTGTATTCTTACTCCGTCACCACGCGCAGAAAACCTGGATCAAACATTATTATTTTATTATTGTGATTGTGATTGAATAGGAAATTAAACGGATATTTTAGAGAATAGCATCTCAGCTGAGACTTCCAATATAAATAAAAAAAAAAACAAGGCAGTCATGAGGACTGGCGACAGAAGTGAAAACTTAAAACTATGGACAGTTATTATATATTTTCGGATATTCGAATCAATTATTGGATCTTAATTTAAAATAGCATCCAACTATATATATATATATATATATATATATATATATATATAGTATATATATATATATATATATATATATATATATATAGTAGCTACTGGTTAAATGGAAGGTAGGCAATGGTGGTAGGAACCCATAAAAAAATTTGAAGGAAAAATATCGATTAGTTAATGAATTAGGGACATAAAGTTTTCAATTTTGTCATTGTTTTTTCGTTTAAATCTGATTGAAATGTATAAAGTCAGTGATACTTAATCTGCAACATATTCGTACTTTGTTAAATGTTCAATAGAAATTGAAAAAATCAATGATTACGTTCGCATAAACAAAACGAACTTCGCTTTAAATCAGCTGATCGGCCGATTACCGTCGCCGAGTCACGTTTGTACCTACGGTCCCATTGAAGCGTTTGCGCAATTCTAGGTATGTATGAATGAAATTATATTGTCGAAGCTTTACATGCCTACATGTATCCTGTCTACCCATGCCTACATAATACGTAACATTTAAGGCGTAGACTGTTTGACACATTTTTGAAATTATTATAACTTTTATGTTATATTGTTTTTTGTGTAATATACATTTTAATTACGATCTATATCCGGTTACTACAACATACTCGAACAGTTGCCCCATAACCTGATACACCCTATATCCCCTATGCCCCTACGCCCTATTAGGGCGTTTAAAAAAAATTTTTTTTTCTCTCGGTACCAGGCTCAAAACTTTCGTTTAGATGCCAAAATAGGCCTCCGAAAATATGAGCGCTTAATATTATAATGTTAAATGCATAGCACTTTTCGATTGCCCATAAGAATAACACAGGAAAATTTTTATTTTTTATTCTGATTTTGTAACTAATGAACTAAAGATTGCTCTGCAATTCCCATAAATATTTTTATTCCTATAAATATTTTGTAGAGAATTGAACTCTCTACAAAAAAGTTCTGAAATCATTTTTCGATGAATCAACTCATTCGAAAGTTATTCAAGGTCAAAGTTCCTTCTTTAGTATTAAATTTATACTTAGCTACAGATATAGTATTGACATTAACACGTCACGAGACCATGTCGATAAAGACATACCTGAAATTACACCCCATTAAAAATTGCCTATAAAAGTTATCACTTCATAAACTTCTATCACTAACCATATTTTAGAATGGACTAAAGTTTGTATTTGTTGTTATGTACATAAAGTTTATTCAGAAGTCGTTCAATTGCGAGATTTACTAAGAGATAATACTTAGCTGTTACTTTATATTTAAGCATTATCGTTAAGCACAAGATCAAATCAGCTTAATTATCTCTTTCAACAAATTGCAGACACTGAGGTTAAAATTGCTAATAGTTTATTTATCTAAGTAAATTGTAAATAAAATTTATCGTTTAATACACTCATTTGCAAAAAAACGGGCACCTAAGCAATGAACCATTTCAAATGTTAATATTTCTTTGTTTGATAATTATAGGTAGTTTTATCCACACAATTTGCTAAATTAATAAGAAAATAATCGTTTTCATCAGTATTTCATAAAATTTAGATACAATTTATGGGAAATAATGCTAAACCTCGCTAGTAGTGTATATTCGCTAGTAGTGCATATGCTCATGAAGTAAAAATAAAAAAGTTTTTTTGTTTGTTTTTCTTTAATAAAGTAAAAGCAGATAAATGTTTAGTATCGAGTGTGACCCCCTCTAGCTAAAATCACAGCTTGAATTCGTCTGGGCATGCTAGCGAGTATATCCCGGATACTTGCTTGCGGAATACGTTCCCACTCCGCAGTAATCACATTCTTCAGCTCTCTGATGGTCTGCGGAGCCGGGTGTACTGATCTCACACGCCGTTTCAGAACGTCCCAGACATGCTCTATGGGATTGAGGTCGGGACTTCGAGCTGGCCAATCCAAACGACGAATGCCGACCTCTTGCACATACGCATTAACATCGCGGGATCGGTGGGCGCGAGCATTGTCGTCCATAAAAATCGAGTCTTCACCTAGAGCGGCCAATGCGGGTTGTGCATGAGAAATTAGAACTTCCGTTATGTATCGATGCCCAGTCAGTGAGCCGTTTTCAATGAAGACTAACTCTGTACGATCCATTGAATTTATTCCTGCCCAAAACATAACAGAGCCCCCACCATAAGGTGTGATTTCTTCGAAACATGCCTCTGCAAAGCGTTCTCCTTGTCTTCTTAGCACTCGCCGACGTCGATCTTCACCGAACAGAGATATCCTGGCTTCATCAGAGAACAAAACCCTATTCCAATCGTCTTGAGTCCATGATTCACAATTTCTAGCGAACCTAAGCCTGTGAACTCTGTGCTCACGGAGTAATTTGGGGCCGCGGGCCGGGCGGTGACTGCGTATATTGGCAGCGAGAAGCCTCCTCCTGACCGTCCATAGACTAATATGCACATTTCTTACTTCTTGGAGGTTGTTCTTAAGATCCACATACGAAGATTTGCGATTTCTCAATGCGCGACTCACAAGAAAACGATCATCCCGTGGTTGGGTACATGGTTTTCTTCCAGAACCAGGCCTTCTCTCGACGGAACCAGTCTCCTGATATCGCTGCTAGGTCCTTTGGACTGTCGAGCGACTAACATTTAGCCTCCTAGCCACGAAACATTGGCTGCAACCCTCTTCAAGCAGCGCGATAATTTTGGTAGCTTTTACCACTTTATCTACCATTTTTGATACAGCCAAACAGCATTAAATAAAGCTTTGACAGTCAAGGATATGAAATTAATCGATAAAAATTGAATAAAAGTTATGAAAGTCGATGTTAACTTCTGGAACTTCGCGCCAAAAATGTAGGATAAAAAGGGGTTTTCTGTAAAAATGAACATCAAATGAAAAATTGAATTTAGAACGTACTTTTTTAAATACCACAGCATTTTTAAAACCGGCCAGTAACGTGTACAAACGATTGAAACCTTTTTGGTATTGTATCTTTTTAAATATGAATGAAAATCAAAACCGCCCGTTTTTTTTGCAAATGAGTTTATATACTATTTTGGATTTAAATATAGTTTATATTTATTAGTGGTAGAGCCTTAGAATAATAACGTATAGAAGGTAAGTTGGCGCACAAAAAGTGAAGCATTTAAATTGGAGCCTAATGGAGCTTACGCCGGAACCGTTCCGTAATGTACAAGTCATTGTACTGCACGTACGTATGCAACTCTTAAAAAATAAATAGGTAATTATGACGGTTTGTGCATTCAAATGATGTCATAACACATTTGAAAAACTTAAAAAGGTTTTTACTTTTAAAAGTATTTCGACGATTTATATAAATAAAAACAAAATTTGATTTCATAATTTGTATAGTGGTGTGCGTGTGTACGTGTGTAATCGTTTTCGCGCCATTAGTGTTTTTAGATTCAAATTTCGAAAGTATTGACACTATCCTTCTATACATTTTTATTCTAAGGGTAGAGCCGTACTGTTGACATTTTTCTGCTTATAGCCGCGGGCCGATTCGTCCGTGTTAGTACCACACTCTCGCAGAAAATCGACGTGTGAGTTGAAGCAATTTGTTATTGCACTTCGTTCGGTGAGTGAGAGAGTCGTAAGTCCAACTTTCTGAAGGTGTTTGCGTGTGGTGGGTTTTGGCGATGCCTTTAGTTTCACCCAAACTCACTGCCTCATTCGTACTCTCATCAATTTCTTCACGGTAGATAGCGGCCTTGAGTGGCAATAACACTTACCATCAGAGGTACTGTTTGCTCGTTTGTCACCGGTGCCTGTTTACGCCTTTTATACCACGCTAGTCTGACAGGTTGGGTATTATTTCAAGTTTTTTTTAGACGTTATATATGCATATAGTAGCCCTGAGTCGTCTTTCACGACATCCATAAGCAAGATGTGGTGTGTCCCGGCCGGCTACGGAAAACAAGGTACTTGGTACTAGTGGTCGGTCCAATTGAAGGATTACGGTGGGCCGTGCATCGCCTTCGTGTCGCCACGGACTAAATGGACGGCGTGTGACCATAGCCCATCCAAAAAAAAAAAAAAAAAAAGAGATACGGAGTGGTAAATTGTATTCTTACTCCATCACCACACGGAATATTATAAAAATATTTTCTCAAAATAAAGTCAGCAAAGAGTCAATAGGTCGACGTGTTAAACAAAGACTCAAACGCCACAGGTCAAAAGTCAGTGTCGCTTAAAAAAAATAATGTCGTCAACCTTATCTTCCCGAGATAAAAATCGAATGACACTTTAGAAAGACGAATGGGGCCTTCGAATCGATACATCGGTTCCTACGTGTATCGATTTAAAGATCGATGCTTGAGGCTTTTTAATTGACAAGGGAACGATTATATTATTCGTTGTATTTTAAAATATGATGTACTTCAATCTTCTTGTTATATTTGTTTACAAGATCAGCAAATTTTCATGTATTGATATATTATGTTATTACATTATTTTAAATTGCTAAATTATTGGATCGGCTTATAAACATCGTCGCATTTTTAAGGTACCGTACCCAAAGGGTAAAAACGGGACCCTATTATTGAGACTTCGCTGTCCGTCCGTCCGTCTGTCACCAGGCTATATCTCAAGAACGGTGATAGCTAGACAGTTGAAATTTTCACAGATGATGTATTTCTATTGCTGATATAACAAAAAATACTAAAAATAAAATAAATATTTAAGGTGGGCTCCCATACAACAAACTTGATTTTTTTGCTCAACATCGATAATGGCAATAGGGAGGCACTTGTTTACCTAGTCAATGGTACGAAACCCTTCATGCGCGAGTCCGACTCGCACTTGGCCGATTTTAATTCCTTATCGCCATCATCATTAACCTATCACCGTCCACTGCTGGACGTAGGTCACCCTCATTCACCCGAGAGTCCACTTCTGTGATAGTTTATTCCGTATGGTGACGAGGTAAGAACACAATTGACTACTCTCTTGATGTCATTCAGGACGAGTAAGGGATTCAATATCCAAACAACATCTATGCAAGAGAAGGAAAACTCGATATGAAAGTTTTAGTAGGTTAATTTGTCTCCTATTGTGAAAGAGGCTCAAGCCCAATAGTGGGGTCCGTCGGGTCGACCATTGACGTCAAGTCACCCTGCTCCAGTGGTCGGTCCAACGATGAAGGCGACGTGGTGTTCGGATGGGTTGCGGGTGTGCGTGCTTACGCCCCTCTGTCGCCACGGACGGAGTGGTGCGAGGAGTGCGCCGACAGAGGCCCACACAAAAAAAATATTAAAAAAGAATGTCCAACGTATATAAACCCTATACTAACCCATCTGTAGTAAGTAACCTGTGATGTACTAGGTTAATTTCCATGAGTAATAGGCTATCTTAGCTCTATAAGACAAAGTTTAGAAATAAGTAACTTTGACTAAACAGATAATGTAGTGTTTAAGATATATAAGTAAACACTTTGTACGATCTATAAATTGTTGTTCTGAATCTGAATGTAATAGATGTACGTAAATTATTTATCGCAACACATGATTTATTTCGAAGTGTCTTGAAAAAATATCTAGATGACTTTAGGTCAATATTAATTAGATATATATTAATACGTGAAGCAAAAACTTTCTACCCTTTTTTAAGAAAATTAGGTCAATGGACAAGTATGAAATTTGGCACACTTGAAGTATATAATGAGGAGGAGCGTATAAAACTGAAATTTCATATAATAATGAATTAGAAATACATTAAATTCATTAAAAAGGCATTACGCACACTACCATTCAATCACTACGCACACATACACAAACCAATGCTTATACACTTTTGTTTACGATTAAAATCTCTGGTCGAACTAAATGTCAAACAATCATAATTATGATGACAATGTTTAATAGACATTTGTACTTATATATTAGTTATAAGTGAAATACAGCTTGCTCAATATACAATTATCTATACCAATAAATAAAATTGGAGTGTCTGTTTGTAATGTCAAAATAATAGGCTTTTTCATGCTCACACGGTTATTTGCACGACACCTATGCCTAAAATAGCAATTAAAAAATTTTTGTCTGTCTGTCTGTCTGTCTGTCTGTCTGTTTGTTCCGGGAAATCTTCAAAACGGCTGGACCGATTTCAAAAATTCTTTCACCAATGGAAAGCTATAATGTCAGGGCGTAAACTAGGCTTTATTTTATCCCGGTATTCCCACGGGAACGGGCACTACGCGGGTAAAACGACTATAACCTATAACCGAAGCGAAGCGAGGTCGGGTTGCTAGTACATAAATAAAATTAAAAGAAAATTATGTAGCAGAAAAATTAATTTAAATGAATTATAGCCGAATTTCGACCACTCGGCGACCACTAGTAGATTTAAAATCTCTTATATTTTAAATGCGTAGAAACTTGAAATAAAACCCCATACCTATGCCAACCCACCTGACCAGTGTGGGGTCAATTTTTATATGTGTCGTATATGAGTCGCGAGAATGAGGTAATCTATACCAATAAATAAAATTGGAGTATCTATTTGTAATGTCAAAATAATAGACTTTTTTCATGCTCACATAGTTATTTGCACGACACCTATGCCTAAAATAGCAATTAAAAAATTTTTGTCTGTCTGTCTGTCTGTCTGTCTGTCTGTTTGTTCTGGGTAATCTTCAAAACGGCTGGACCGATTTCAAAAATTCTTTCACCAATGGAAAGCTAAAATATCAGGGCGTAAACTTGGCCATATTTTATCCCGGTACTCCCACGGGAACGGGAACTACGCGGGTAAAATGACTATAACCTATAACCGAAGCGAAGCAAGGGCGGATTGCTAGTACATAAATATTTACAAACTAGCAACCCGCCCTCGCTTCGCTTCGGTTTTAGTCGTTTTAATCGCCTAGTTCCTGTTCCCGTGTGAATACAGGGATAAAATATAGCCCAGTTTACGCCCTGATATTATAGCTTTCCAATGGTGAAAGAATTTTTGAAATCGGTCCAGCCGTTTTGAAGATTACCCGGAACAAACAGACAGACAAAAAATTTTTAATCGCTATTTTAGGCATAGGTGTCCTGCAAATAACCGTGTGAGCATGAAAAAAGCCTATTATTTTGTCATTACAAACAGACACTCCAATTTTATTTATTGGTATAGATACAAAAAAATTGCTCATTTAAAATAATACATTAATAGCATCCAAACTTGAGACAGTGTAGTTTGAAGTAAAATTTCTATATCACTAAACATTCAATAAAGTCAATTGTCTTATTCTTGTCCTCTCAAATATCTTAACACACTATAACCACTTAAGCATGCGTTAACTACTGTAAGCATTCTCATCTCTACTGTCAATTCATAACAGTAAGTTTTTAGGACAGACAGACATACGGATTATGGGGATTAGTATCAATCATGTGAGTAAATTGGTGGTTACACCGGTGCTACCAACTAGGGGATTAATTGGGTCTACGATGGTTTACGATTGTACACGGTAACTGTTATTGACATTTGGGAAAAGTTAATTGTAATCTTGTTTATATGTATGTGTGCGTATACGTTTGTATGTGTTGGGTTTATAACAAACTAAATATAATTGCTGATTCGTTTGCGTGGTATAATATCTTATATCTTTAAACGAGCAATTCTTGTATATATAGGTATATATATTCAGGATCTCGGAAACGGCTCCAACGATTTTGTTGAAACTTGGCATACTAGAGGTTTCGGGTCCAAAAAATCGATCTAGCTAGGTTTTATTAATAGAAAATGTTGTTTTGTCCGTGTTTTTAGCAAAACAAATAATGACACTAAATTTTAAAAGAATATGAATTCAAATTTTGCCATCAATGTCATGAGTTGCGATAGCTCAGTGGCGAAGTAGTCAGGTTTCGTTTTATTTTTGACATCAGTGACAAACGGCGTCGGATCGAATCTTGGTGTTATTATTATTCTCTTTTTGTAATTTTTTATATAATTTAAATTATTTATTTTTTTATTTTTTATTAATATATATCTAAATAAATGCTACAAAAATACTTCGAGCGAAGCTCGGTCAACCTGATATTCATTGGTAATAATATTAATGTTAAGAGAGACAAGAGAAGGAAAACTCGAAATGAGACCTTATAGAAGACAGAAGACAATCCTACTGAGTTTCTTGCCGGATCTTCTCAGTGCGGTCGCGTTCCTATCCGGTCGGTAGTAATTTGAGGTAAAATGTAAAAAAATTACAATATGTAAGTGCCCCCGCTGGGTTTATATATAATAAAGGATTTGAATTTATAGTCACGTTTGAATAGCGTGGTATAGTAGGTCAATTGCCCTCTTATTGTGGAGAAGCCTCGAGCCCAATGGTAGGACGTATATGAGTTGAAAAGATGATGATGAATGTTAACGATATTTCTCCGTGGGGTAACGGCCATATTATTGATCAAGTAAAAATATAATTCAACACCCTCTTTTTGCCCGTGACTATCGTAAAAGATGACTAAGAGATTAAATATGCATATAACATCTATGCAAGAGAAGAAAAACTTGAAATGAAACCTATACTTACACATCTGACCAGTGGGATATATTAAGTCAATTACCACTTGTGCTATTTCTCAACAGTGAGAAAAACAAACTTATTTAGTAATTGACCTACTATACCACGCTGGTTAGGCGGGTTGGCATAGCGTTTTAATTCGTTCGTTTCTACGTATTTATAATTTCGTAAACGTCTCCAAAGTTTTCCATAAAAGTTTAACAGTGATCCACACTGCTAACAGTCTTTAAAAGCAGCCCGCTCTGTTCGGGATAGTACCACACTCTCATAGAAAATTGAGGTCTGAGTAAAAGCACCTTGTTACTGCTGGAAGCCTAAGATTGAAAGGGTGTTTGCGTGTGATGGATTTTGGTAATACCTTTACACTTCACACTCCTTTTATTTTCTTTACGGTAAGCAATAGCCTAACAAAAGTCCTTAACACGTTCCCTGCACCATCATTTTCAAAGAACTTTCAGCTGGTGCTTTGGAGACCTAAAAGATCTTGTAACTAACCTACCCTTTGGTGCGTTTGAGACCTAATCAGTCTCCTAAACATACGATTTTGAAAATAATTTATATACTACTGTGAAAATAATTATACTACTGCGCGTTAGGGACCTAATCCATCTCTAATTCTTTTTTTTTATGTCCTTGAATTCACGTTTACGTAGGAAGTAAATATGTATATTTGTCTTACTCATACTTAAAGTACTTTACACGTTAGCGCCTCCCGCAAAGAGTGAAAAAACACGATTATAGTCAACGCACACTAAAGTCCTGCAAGAAATCTGATAAACCTCGTAACGCAACTAACGTGTTAAGCAGCAATATAGTATACTGCTGCTTAACACGTTCTCACAGATAGATAGTAAGTGACTATCGGGTGTGCTGTTTGCTCGTTTGTCACTAACACGAATAAAAAACAAAAATAAAACTCATATCATTTCTAGTTATAAATAAAAGGCAATTCAAAACGACAATTACAATACATTAATAAAAATTAAAACTATTTAGTATTATCGTAATAGTACATTACCATTTATCATGTTGACCACCAACGCAGTACCACTCCGGACAATTATAATTCGGACAGTATCCAAAATTTATAACCATTACGTGTATTGTTTCAATTACAAATAGAGAACGATACCGCCCAAATTACTATATCGCTATGATTTAAATCAACTTTCTATTGTATAAAAAATATATTTATATTAATCAATAATCTTCGGCCTGAAGGTAACATGGCGGAGTCACGCCTATACTATGTTCCCAAACCATTATTTTTAGTTGGTACCTTGTTAATAGTTTAAAACTTGCTTTCTCTGAACTATCGTTGGCTTTAACTTATAACAATTGCATTTGATTTCACATATGGTGTAGTGGTTTTGACACCGACCCAGGGCTAGTGTCATGGGTTCAAATTCCAGATAAGACGACATTTTATGCGGTCCGCAAATTGTTGTTCTGAGTCTTAAAGTAATTTGTGTCTGTTTATTATATTTAGTTTGATTATTCGTGTGGCGACTGAGTAACGTTAAAATTCATCATCAATATCATTCAGCCTATCACGGATCACTGGTGGACGTAAGTCGACGATTCGCATAAAGACATTTATGCGCATCGTGGAGGCCTTCCGGCCGGTGCTGATGCAGTGGTTGGAAAGGCGGCACGGGGCGCTCTGCTTCCGACTAGTGCAGGTGTTGACGGGGCATGGGAGCTTCGCCAAATACCTGCACAAGGTCGTAAGGAGGGAGAGTACACCGTCCTGCCACCACTGCGATTGCGACGAGGACACGGCGCAGCATACGCTCGAGGCCTGCGCCGCTTGGGCCACGCAGTGCCGTGAATTCGTCGCAATCATCGGTGCCGACCTGACGCTGCCGGCCATCGCTAGGGCGATGGTCGACAGCGTCGGGAATTGGGACGCAGTCGCAACCTTCTGCGAGATCACTGTCTCGCAGAAGGTTGCGACTCGCAGAGGCGGCGGATCGCCTGCGCGAGGAGCGCAGCTTCAATGAGGAGATCCGCCGCCGGCGAATGGGACGGCGCGGGCGCAACTACCTGCGCCTTATGCCGCCCTAGCCGAGGCCGCGGGTGACGTGACCGGGGATTAGTCCGTCACCCGCCGAGAGGCCGACCGCGTGAGGAAAGACCAACGTCCTCCCCGAGGGGGGGACGTCGGTCGATGGAAGGGTACCCCAAGTAGGGGGTATTCCGTCGGGCCGACCACTGATGACAAGTTAACTCTGCTCCGGTGGTCGGCCCAACGACGAAGGCGACGTGGTTTTCGGGTGGGTTGCGGGAGTTGCGTGCTTAAGCCCCTCTGTCGCCCCGGACGGAGTGGTGCGGAGGCGCGCCGACCGCAGCCCACCCACAAAAAAAATAAAATGCTGTCTTTATAAAGATTGCAAAATTAAAGCGGTGAAGATTATCTAAATTGCTCTATTATAGCTTGCAAAGACCAAACAATAAGTATGAAAGAATAGATACTGCATCTATAAGTATATACACATTTGTACAAACACCATATTTGGAATCGTTGAGACCGTCTGAGAGAATTGACACTATAAGTACATCCTTAGTATTATCATAAATGCGAAAGTTTGATAATTTGTTTGTTACGCTGTCACGCTTAAACCACTAAACCGATTTCAAAAATTCTTTCACCAATGGAAAGTTATAATATCAGAGAGTAATATAGGTTATATTTTATCCCGGTATTTCCATGGGAACGGGAACTTAGCGGGTAAAGTCAATGAAACCGAAGTGAAGCCAGGGCGGTTACTAATATAACTATAAACACCAAATTGGGAATCGTCGAGACAGTCCACCAAAACCAAATATCGGTCAGAATAACGTCAAATATTCGCAGAGCTAGTCCCGGAGGACAAGGAACTCGGTACCAGTGATCGGCCTAATGGTGAAGGGGAAGAAAAACACTGGATTATCGGGCCGTGCTTTGCCTTTTTGTCACCCTAGACGGAATGGACAGCGTGTGTGCTACCATAGCAAAAAAAAAAAACAGAAAACGTCGTATAGAAAAAAAAAGTAGGTAACCAAAAATCTGATAGAAAAATTTGGTACAAGTTTCGAACCCAATATCATATACATATGTAGCTTCTTATACGAAGTATTAGTGTCATGTTGGTGTGTAATAATTACTTTCATAATATATCTATGAAGTTATTTCGTCAATGTGTGGCGGCTATTTGCAAAATTATAGCTTATAGAGCGCTATAGTGATTAGATATAACTGTACCTAGTGATGGCCGTATCTCGATACTCATAGTTATTGATAATAGACTAGTTCAATTTTAGTCAAATTATTCGTATAAAAATAGTATACGCGATTAATTTTCTTGGTGTGGTGACGAAGTAAAAATATAATTCACCACCCCCTATCTTGCCTATGGGTGTCGTAAGAGACTACGAACTAAGGGTTTAAATATGCACATAATATCTATGGAAGAGAAAGCATACTCGAAATAAAATCCTATACCATCCCGACTGGCCAGCGTGGTACGGCAGGTCAATTTCCCTCCTATTATGGAGAAAACTCAAGCCCAATAGTACGACGTATATTTATACGGACGTATATGATAAAATAGTAACACTACGACGTGAATAATTGTTTTTAATTTATAACGAGAGTTCTGTATCCCTAGAGTCATCATCATACCAGCTTATATACATTCCAATGCTGAATTCGAGCCTCCTCCCTAATACGAACTAAATTAATTTACTATACCATCCTGGCTTGATGAGTTAGTATAGTGTTTTATTTCAAGTTTTCCTTCTGCAGATGTTTTATGCATATGATTTCTTTTAGTCGCCTTTTACGATATCTACGGATAAGATAGAGGGTGATGAATAATATTCTTGCTCTGTCCGCGAGAACCGCATGCATATTTGAAGCTGAATTCTCAGAATGCCTTGTGAAAAAGCGAACCATGACTCGAATAAACATTCTAAGTATTGTGGAAAATTGCAAATTGTAGTCCTGGCGGTTGCTCATCACATAGAAGTCGGAAGACTATCTTTTGTTCCATTTCACCTTCATTCTATCTGGTATTTCTTCCTTTCTTGGGGTTTGCGATATATTTTTTAATTATGGGAAAGTGGAAAGTGGCTTTTCTCCAATTTAAAATAATATTGGAAATTTTATAAATGATTGGTTTATTCAAACAAACAAATTAAATAAGAGCTTGACAGGTCTTGTTTATTTATCCTAGATTGACACTCATTTGTGTATGTTAGTTAACTTATAGATAAAATTACGCTTCGGTTTCAGTCGCATTACTCGCGTAGTTCCCGTGCCCGTGGAATACCGGGATAAAATATAGCCTAAGCTACTCCTTATATAGACAGATACGTGGTAGTAGAATATTATCAAAATTCATTCAGCCGTTTTGAAGATTCTCCAAAACAGACAGACAGACAGACAAAAATTTTACAAATCGGTTTTTAGGCATAGGTATCGTGCAAAAAACCTAAAATGCTGATACGGTATAAAAAAAACCGTTATTTTGACATTATAAACAGATACTTCAATTTTATTTATTTCTATAGATGTATAGAAAAAAATGTGCAGACTCGCAATTAGCCTATATAATGATAAATAGCAATATCTGATTTTGGAGCTCCCTATTACAATGACCAGATTGAATAAGTTACCAGAGTGTTTCCCTTAAGATTGTTTTTTTTTTATATATAATAAAACATCGATCAATTAAGAGCGTCATGATTTCATCATTTTAATTAGCATAACTGCGTTTTAGTATTTTCATATAAACATTTAACGTTATATAATATAACTAATTATTATTAGTTGATACGCTTAAGATAATAATTATATTAAAATGCTTACGCGATCAAAACATTCAACAGTTTATAGTTTTAGAAATCGTAAAAATTCAGATGGAAATCACTAGCTATTAAACTAGTTTAGAAATTGATATAATTAATAAGTACTTGACAAATAAACTGTGAAGGTCAGTTTTAAGATAATATCTCCTAATCACCACTTAAAACGACTTATAAGGCCGTAAGTATAATTTATAAATTTAATTACATTTCTACGATACAGTTATTAGTTAATATATTTTCAATAAAACTAAGAAGTAATATTAATAAAGCTACCAATCCACAAATAATTCGACTACACAAATAGTCGACTAACAGGTTGAGGCTCAACACTAGTAAGACGAATAGCCTTTGGGAGTGATTTTGTTGAAAGTATTTAAATAAGTTAAACCACATACACGCTGCATATGTATTTAATAGCGGTGTAGTATACAACTACAAAAATAGGGCTGGCAAAATTACATTTTCAATTTATTGGTTATGATTTATTCTGGTTTAGAAGCTCGAATTTTAGGTGATTTTTTTCGGATATGTTAAAGAAAAGTAAAAAAATATGTTTACCATCTATTTTATAAGTTTTTATTGATATTTAAAGAGTACAAAACATTGCAGGCCACCAAAGGGGGTGGTCCACAGTTGGATTAGGTCTTCTCAAGGGAAATGATACCATAAAATCCAGGCTTAGCGGGTGTGATGGTCATAGAAATCAGTATTATAAGTTGCCCAGGAGATAACTACAGCCCGTGTTAGTGTCTATTCTGCAATTAATCCGTTTAACCGGTTTTAACGGTTACCACGAAACAATAATGGATAATGACCTATTATATTTTTAATATGCGTTAGTCAACCCTAATCAGAAGTGATAAAATTAAGAAAAGTATAAAACCATTGTACAAGTATATGGTGTTACAATTTTCTCGTAGCAATAAACTGTCTGATTGGATGTTCATTTCTGGTAATTATATGTTACGAAAGATTTTCAATAATAAAGTTTAAAACTAAAAATATATTCTGACTATTCTGACATAAGAGATTATTATTCTTTTTCAAATCATATATGTTTAACATTAGGCTACTTCAGAACTTTCGCCCGCGTACGTCCAGGCTCTGGAATGAATTACCTGTGACTGTGTTTCGCGAGTGCTATGACATGTCCTTCTTTAAACGAGGTTTAAGAAGAGTATTTTCATTACGGTGGTAAACGACCTAGCTATGCTTTTGGTATTGCAAAGATCCATGTTCGGCAGGATCACTTACCATTAGGTGTGCTGCTTGCTCGTTTGCCATCATCGGCAGTAAAAAAAATTAGAGAATAATTGACGTACAATATCGAGTTGCGTAAAGTAGCTTATGTCTATTTCAAGAGATTCTTCTCTGATATTGCCCCACTATACATTGCCATTACTGTAATTCTTGTAAGCCAGGATGACCTTCAGGTAGTCTCGAATTGTCATAGAAGCTGCAACAAACTTAATTAGAAAAGTGATAAAGGAGTTAGAAAACGATAATGCCACTTTGCTTCTAATCAATAAAGGAAACCGAAAGCATTGACTAGCCAGCCAATAACTGACAGGCTGTACAGCTACGATAAGCACAGTAGTACGACACCGTGGATATGAGAAAGCTTAAAGGAACTCATTTTTGAGCCTTTAGATTAATTGTAAGTATTAGTGTGGCAGAATTGCCTGAACGCACGGAATTTTTCTCGCCTTGTTACAAGGTCCGTATTGTATATTACTCCAGAAGCGATATAAGGTCATAAGTTTCTTCTCTTATAATAATACTGTCTGTTTATATACTTTAGTTGTTTTTTACTGCATAAAGGCGAAAGAAAAGGGCATTGAATTGTACGCAACGCACGTATCCAATTTTTCGTGTGGTGAAGAAGTAAAAATATAATTCACAATGCCATATCTTGCCTGTGGCTGACGTAAATGAGGACTAAAGGATATATATATGCAAGTAAGAGAAGGAAAACTTGAATTAAACGCTATATCAACCCGTTTTACCAGCGTATACTAGGTGGTGGTGGTCAGTCTCACTTTCATTGTAGTGGAAGCGGAAGTGGAGGCCAGCAGCGGGAGGTCTGTGATCTGAGATAATGATGAAATATCTAAATAAAATTTCATCAGTTCTTTTTTAAAATTAATAATGAAACTCTCACAATGAATTAATGATTCTTATTTTTTACGGATTTTAGAAGGACTGACATGGCCATGAACGCTGAAAAGTTATATAAAATGTAGAAAAAATAAAAAAAATAGCGTAAGTAGATACTAAGTACACATCAGTATTAAAAAAACAAATCTCTCGATCTTTCTCACTCGCTTGCGCCCTACTCTCGCCCCATGGCTATGCTTTGTGCTATGTTCACCCTTTCTCACTCTCTCTCAATCGGTCTCAATCGCTTTCTCCCTCTTCTTTGACAAAAACGCTGCACATCTTCGTGACGCTAAATTGCATTTCATCCGTAAAAAAATTACAGTCATGCGCGTAAAGAAGTTTCTCTTCAAAAATTAAAATACAAATACCATAAATTCCATAAAATAGTTCTATTTCAAATGTATTATACTCGCGTAATCATAATGATTCTTAATTTATATATAAACAAACAGACATACAAATAGAGACGTCGATTTTATACACAGAGATACATATATAATTTGTGTGAGAATCAATTTTAGCTACTGTGCGTCTATAAATGAAATATTTCAACATCTATCTTAATGTTGAAAAAAAAAAATAATTAGCATTTTTATCTCATTTTAATTATAGAGGAAATGGAAGATTCTTAATGAGTAATCAGAAAACATCTTTCGATTACTAATTAATAAAATAACAGTACTTTAGTAGTTATATTTCAGCTGTTGAATGTTTTGTCTTTATGTTGTCGAAAATAATCACTTGTTTATTAATATTCGTTTAAGGTTATTTTCTGATAATTATACACATAATTATATAAAATATTATCATCATCACAGCCTATATACGTCACTTAGCTGGGCTTTAGCTTCCTCTACAATTGGGGAAATTGATCTAATATATCACGCTTGTTAGATATGTTGGTATAGGGTTTAAAGTCGAGTAGGGATACGCCGAGATTATGCGAACTATGGAAAATCTTCTGAATAATAAATAGTTTTTAGTTTTTTCGTGTGATAACGGAGTAAGAATACTATTGTTTACAAGGGATCAAATATGCATATAATATAGATATTAAAATGGAAGGAAGAAAGGGAGACCCACCACTTTCCCACGGTTAATCAATATACCGCACAGTACAATGGAATGGAAGGAATACTGGGTAGGATCAAGGTAGAGTGGGAGTTAAGGAAATCTCACGTGATGAGCACCTTCCAGAACATCCATCACATCTTGATACAGTAATACCCCGGACTTACGCGATAGAGGGGACCAAGCGATAACCGCGTAACTCGAATTCGCGCAAGTCGGGATTTAATTTTGCTTATATTAAATGTACAAAAAAATTGGTTATTTGAAACTAGTTCAAAGAAGACAATAATTTTAAAGAATATGGTCCAAATATTATATAAAAAATAACTGAAATTTTATGAATAAAAAAGTAAACCTAAGGCTTGAATGCTCGAAGAAAAAACCGCGTATCTTTGAATTCGCGTAAAACGGGGTAGCGTAAGTCGGATTATTACTGTATATCGTCGTCTCAGCTTATACATGTCCCACTGCTGGACTCGAGCCTCCTCCCCTATGGGAGGGGAATAAACGTTACTAACTATACTATGCTGGTCAGACATGTGACATAGGTCTTATTTTGAGTTTGTCTTCTTTTGCACAGATATTTTACGCATATTATATCGCTTAGTCGTCTTTTACGATATCCAAGGACAAAAAAGAGAGTAGTGAATTGTATTCTTACTCCATCACCAAACGGAAAGTAGTATATACAATCTTGTATGATCTAAGATGTTGATGAAGATGATGAATAGCTCACAAAGATTAAAATCTGGGCTCTATAATAACTAAGCTCATAACATTAAGCCAACGAGAATAGATTAATATAGATTAAAAACGCTACCAAAAATAGATTTATTTTTAATTAAACGCGAAGGTATTATAAATTAAAACAATGCCTTCGGCTATTCCAGGTTTGGTGTGTCACTATATATCATCGTGGCCACTTCTTGACCAGCGAGTTGAGCAATGTGACACCTAGCAAGTGAATAGATAGAAAGCAATACCACAATGAGTTGGAAACTCACGCATACCGAGGATTCAATTGAATCATTCTACCATTAATTATGTTGCTTTTGTAAGGTCAACAGAAAAAATATTAGATATTTTTAATTTTATTTGATAATGAACTTTGCTGGGTGGTAGCGGCTACCAATACTACTAACTCATAAATTGCTCGTAGGTGTCGTAAAACATGACTATAATTAAATCAAATCGTTTAATCTCCGTAAGTCCCTTAAAGCCACTTACATATTGTCGAATTTAATACACACAATACCACCGGGCCACAAGTCGGGAAGATCTGGCAATACATTCAATTGGTTGTCATTTCTTTTTAAATTATTTTATTAAAATTGTTTGTATACAACATTAAAATTATTATTATTATCGCAGACCATGTACGTCCCACTGCTGAGCTTGAGTCTCCTCTCCAATAGGAGGGTAATTAACCCACTATACCATGCTGGTCAGACATGTTGGTATAGGCTTTTAGAGCTTTTCTTCTCTTACTTAAATTTTATATGCATATATCACTCAGATAGGGAGTGGCGAATTGTATTCTTACTCCGTCATCACATGAAAAATTATTTAATCTATACTAATAAATAAAACTGAAGTGTCTGTTTGTAATGTTCAAATATCGGGCTCTTTTCATGCTCATACGATTATCTACACTACACCTATGCCTAAAATACAGTTTGTCTGTCTGTCCGTCTGTCTGTCTGTTTGTTTGAGGTAATCTTCAAAACGGCTGGACCGAATTTGATAATATTTTACTACCAAGTAGCTGTCTACATAAGGAACAACTTAAGCTATATTTTATCCCGGTATTCTCACGGGAACAGTAATTATGTGGGTAAGACGACTGAAACCGATGCGAAGGTTGCTAGTATAATAATATAATACACTACAATTCAGGATAAAGAGAAATCAAACTGAATTTTAAATGACACATTAAGACTGATCGTTTCCAAAATTATGCATTTAAACCAATACTATAATTTCCTTTTACAAAAATCATACAACAGAATCGTTATTTAATCCTATTATTTATATTGCTAGCCAAAATAGTCCAAGCCCGTAAGCCAAGTCATCAATCACAATAAACATTACATATTGATTTACGACGGTGTTTAAAAATAAAAATAGCCATAAAAGTTAAAATAGAAATTACACATTTGTCGCTTAATCTTAGACAGCTTGATGACGGAATGTATAAAATTGACATTTAAACATTCATTGCCGCTCATATACGTCCCAAAATTGGGCTCAAGTCTCCTCCACGGTAGGAGGAAAATTGACCTACAACATCACGCTTGTCAAACGTGTTGGTTAGTGCAAGTTTCATTTCGAGTTTTCCTTCTCTTGCATAGATTATCATCATCATCGTAGCCCACATACGTCCCACTGTTGGGCTCGGGCCTCCTCCACAGTGGGAGGGAATTTGACGTATGGTCAGACATGTTGGTATAGGGTTTCATTTCGAGCTTTCCTTCTCTTGCACAGATGTTATGTGCATATTATATCCCTTAGTAGTCTTTTACGACATCCATAGATGCTTGCATAGATGTTGTATACAAATTATATCCCTTACTCGTCTTTTACGACATCCACAGTAAAGAAAACGTGTGGCGAATTGTATTCTTATTCCATCATCACAGGGACAATATAAGCATTAGCGGAATAATATGCTTTTACGACACTCACGACAGCGATGACAGGGGGTGGTAAAAAGTATTGTTACTCCGTCACCACAGGGAAAATAATTAATAATAATATAAGGGTAAAATTTTAACGGCAGTAATTTCTAATAAATGGCTTTTTTCAAATAAAATCCCTATGTGGTGGCTGTTACGAAGCCCATTAACGGTCTACATTGTTCGTAGGTCTAGTAAAAGACGACTAATTATATAAACTTGGGCTAACTCGATCTGATGCCGTCAACAATATTTACATTCCTCATGAGGATTGGCGCCAGGAAAGCGGCCGGTTATAAAACTATTGCAATAATTGTACTATGAAAAACGAGTTCATACTGAGTGAGTCCATGTAATTTGGATAAAATCAGGATGATGGTAATAGTTTTCTAATAAATGAAAAAATAAATATTGGCAATTTATTTATAAATTGCATGTAATTAAATAAATAATTAATTTATATGTATTTATAATTGTGAGAAGAAATTAAAAGTGAAAAATGGTTGACATTTTTTTTCTGCTGACCATACAGAACTTATCGATTGTAGCTGCGAGTGAGTGATTTTTAATTTAATTGTAATACTCGATTTTGCTCAACCGACCGTAAGAGCCAGCCCGGACGGACAGATGTCAATCTACCGCTAACTTTTTATATAGATAATACATATTTTTTTATTTCTTTACGGTTATGAATGGTCGGACGTGTCCCGCTTTTTGTCTTTTTATTGTCATATGTAATGAATTGGATGTAGTGTTTTATGCATGAATGAACCAATCCACGAAGTAAGCTATTGTAAATAATAGTATTATATCCATACCAGGGACTCTAAAAATAATAAGGAGATTAATATTATAATATCTATAACGCTAAAAACACTTACGTGCTGAGATCGATTACGTCGACCCGGGTTTCGAGCATATCCGATGCTCATCATCAGGGCGAGTGCGCAGCGGCATCTGCGAGGCTCCGGCGTGCACGTAATCGATCTCAGCACGTGAGTGTTTTTGCCGTTATAGATATTATAATATGGATCAGTCTCACGATAATTTCAATACTAAAATAAGATTAATAGTTTCTTGATATTAAAAAAATAACAAGTACTTGTAATATTTAACCAATATTTGTATTTGTAATAATAACACCTGTATAAATAACAGAAAACGTAAATATAATGTGTTATTTATATTATCTTAAGTATTACCAAATCTTTAGAGGTCGTTGATGAGAACGTGTGCCTCCATCAGATATGGTAATATAAGAATATAAAGCCATTATGACAGGAATAACATAGAAAATAAAATTAAAACTATGAATAAATATTAAAATAAATTATTTGATTATAAATTAAAATTTGTCAATTTAAACTTTTTATATTCGACGGGTTCTTATGTCTATCAGCACAAATATAATGTGGCTACAAATATGGTGTTATCATTAATACGTCAAGTGACCATGTAAATGACGAGTTACGTGACTTTACTCCCCATACAAACCTAGAAGTTTTCACTTATGAACATAAATGTTTTCATTGTAAAAACTAAAATCCCCATGCCTGCCAAATAGTATGACCATCTATAACCCTTGTATCAGCTCCTGTCAACCGTCATATTTATACTCACTCCTTTCATACCATCTATCATTTACATATTTCATCTTTTTTTATTATGCACGATTTTTACTTTCATCCACAATTATATTGATAACTCTCCTTGTCGAATGCCTTTCATGCCTTCAAATCTCATATCAAAATCAAGGTATGAATAAAGTATAAAATAACTGTATTACTACGTGTAGTATATACATTATACACTGACGGACTCATAAACTGCATCAAAGTAAAAAACGACTTTGAAATAAATATTTTAACCAAGTATGCAAACTTTCTACACAGATTTAAATTGAAACGTCTAGATTGGTTCTTTAACTTTAAAACAGCGTAGGGTCATATCCTTAAGTTTAAGTTTGTATACTAGAAAGGACCTTAAAACTTTTTTTAAGAAAAAAAAGAAATTTAAAGAAAATTGGTTTAATTAAAAAATTGGTTTTAACAATAGATACAAACTTTTTGCAAGGGTTTTTTTATGTTTTAATAAGGTATATTACCTCCACGTGCCCTTATTACGGATTCTAATCGGTTCCGCATAGATTTGATTAGGGTTATTAAAAGATCTTGCGGATTATTGTCCCATTCTTCTGAAAGTGCTGTTCTTAGTTGTGCCGTACAGCTCTTTTTAAATTGTCCCAAAGATGCTCAATGGGATTAAGATCCGGGCTGCGTGCTGGCCAATTCATTGTACGTATCCCAACCTCTTCGCAATATTGTCGAACTTGTGCAGCAGCGTGCGGCCGGGCATTATCCTGCATTAAAGTAAAATTTTCGCCTATAAATCCCATGTAAGGCACCACGTGATCTTCTAAGATCTCTGTTATGTAGCGATGTGCAGTCAAACCCCCTCTACTACCGTTTTGACGGACCATGTCTATGAACACAAGTTCTGTTCGCCCGTTCATCGATATGCCACCTCAGACCATGCACGAACCGCCTCCAAAAGGAACACGCTCCTCAATGCAACTTTGAGCATATCGCTCTCCATGTCAACGATAGACTCTTCTGCGACCATCTGCACCATATTATCATGTCCTACACTCGTCTGTGAATAATACGGCGGCCCATTGCTCATCTGTCCAATTTAGGTGATCACGCGCAAATCTTAAACAAGCTTGTCTGTGAGCTACAGACAACTTTGGACCATTTGCTGGTCTAAAAGGGGTGATATCCGCTTCCTTTAACCTTCTTCTTATTGTTCGTGCACTAACGTTTACTGCACGCACTTCATTAAGCTCTGTTTTGATGTTAACTGACGTGAGGAAACGATTTCGCAGGGAAGTTGTAACAATAAATCGGTCATCACGACCGGTGGTTGCTGGAGTTCTGCCTGTACCACGTCTCCTTTTATAAGAACTTGTCTCCACAAACCTTCTGTATATTCTAGAAACCGTAGACTGGTTTAAATTTAAATTTCTACCAATCGTTCGTTGATTCAAGCCCTCCCGCACCAATGCTACAATTTGAGCAGCTTGTTCGGATGAAGTATCCATATTATGGTTCAGACACTCTCGATGAGTTAAAAAGCTAACCCAACAATTCTGCTGGTAACAATAAGTCAATTGACAAAAGAATAAAAATTAATAAGAATCAATTTTAAAACTTTGTTATAAATAACACGCAAATCTGATACAACCAGTAAATTTTCTTTGCCCGGCTATATTCATTTGTTTTACTGCAGTTATATTTTTAAATATTGCTTTTTTTAAGATTAAGGGCCAGTCTCTCCATATTTATATAATTTAATCTAAAAAGTTTGCATACTTATTAAAAAAATCATTTCAAAGTAATCCTGAAGTTTGATGCAGTTTATGAGTCCGTCAGTATATATATTCCGTCATATAGCTTAGCGTTGCGTCGCCGCGGCTTGTTTAGGCCACGCCAACGATCAGGTTTAACCTCGTATATAGTTTCACATCAAAAATAAAAATAGTTTTTATTTTTGGTGCCCTATCGCATAACAACATCCAATTAACGTTACTATAATAGAGAAGTTGTATCGGTATGTGAAATCGTTTGGGGTTTTATTGTAATACTTTACTCACCTACTTTAAAATAATTATTATTATAAAACTGTCTTTAGTTATAGCCGTCAGACGTGTTAAATTTTTAATTAAACAATTTGTTTTTATTTCGATTAGTTTTATTTCATGTGGCAATGGAGTAAGAATACAATTCATCACCGTCTTGCCCGTCGGTGTAAAAGACGAGCAAAGATCATCATCATCATCATTTCAGCTCATATACATCCCACTGTTGAGCTCGGGCCTCCGCCACTTTGGGAGGGAATTTGACCTTCTATACCATGCTGGTTAGACATGTTGGTTTAATTTCGAGTTGTCCTTCTCTTGCACAGATGTTATATGCATATTATATCCATTAGTTGTCTTTTACGACATCCACGGGCAAGATAGGGAGTGGTGAATTGTACTCTTACTCCGTCACCAGACGGAAAGATAAAGGGATATGCTATGCTTATAACAATGGTGCCTTAAGGAACCTCAAAACCTTATACCAATCTTTTTGATCAGCCTGGCATCGTAGTTCAATTGTCCTCCTATTGTGGAGGAAGTTACTCGGAGGAACTGTTTGACTTGGTACTGTCACCATCCTACCAATGTACCAGTCGACACCGTAGCAGGGTTCATCCATTTCACCTGGAAACGTTATGGTCTTCAACTGTACGTTTCCAGCGATCATTTCTCCCACGTACGTGCAAGCTCTGGAATGAACTACCTACTGCTGTTTCCCGAGCGCTATGACATGTCCTTCTTTAAACGAGGTTTAAGAAGAGTATTTTCTTCACGATAGGCCACGGCCTGGATGTGCCCCTGGTATTGCAAAGGTCCATGTGCGGCAGTGTCACTTACCATCAGGTATATTGCTTACTCGTTTGCCACCGTTGGCAATAAAAAAAAAGTATTATGTGTTATGACCACATTGTCGTCTGTCTATAGCCGTGGACCGATCCCTCTGGAGTATTAACACACTCTCGTAGAAAATCGAGGTCTGTGTAGTAGCGATTTGTTACTGCTTTTCGTTTGGTGAGAGAGAGAGAGAAGAAAACCTAACTTTCTGAGGGTGTTTGCGTGTGGTGGGTTTTGGTTATGCGTTTATGGCACATATTCATACTGCCTTTACTTTTTTACAATAGGTAGTAGCCTAGCAAAGGTCTATGAGAGGTAGTACCACCTATCACCAGGTTGCCACATGCAGCACAAAAAAGCTCGTGCCCAGTAATGGGGCATATACGGGCAGAGATGATGATAAATGATCTATATTGTATAGCCTTTCTTATTGGCTCTTCAAATTATTAATCAGAATATAAGATCGTTGATGCTGATGCCTTGAACCAAGTGTCACAGATTTGAATCATAATTGGATTAATAATTCTTCCGAATCTTGGTCTCATTTGTAGTTATTATTATCTTAATATATATAAATCTCCTGTCACGATGTTTGTCCGCGATGGACTCCTAAACTACTTAACCGATTTTAATCAAATTTGCACACCGTGTGCAGTTTGCTCCAACTTGAAACATAGGATAACTTACATCTTAATTTATAGTCGCAATTTTATTTTATTGCAAATTATTTGTCTATAATTAATTGACAGTCACAATTATCTGTTAACTCCAAAAGATTCTAACAGATGGCGATATCTGTTGACTGGATTTAAGTAATTTAAGTAATTTGTGTGTGCTTAATGAGATTCGAGAATGGTTTAGATTCACAATTGGACCCGGTAGGTGGCGTTTTATTTGAACAGAACAACGTCTGTTGGGTCAGCTAGTTGTTTATAATTTTCCCTATGAGAAACATAAGTTACTATTCTTAGAATAATAACGTATAGAAAGTAAATTCGCGCACAAAAAGTGAAGCATTTCAATTGGAGACTATTGGAGCTTACGCTGTAACCGTTGCGTTATGTACAAGGTTACTATACTGCACGTACGTACGCAACTCTTAAAAAAGTAATAGGTAATTATGACGGTTTCTGCATTCAAATGGTGTCACAACACATTTGAAAAAAAATTAAAAGTATATTAACATTACTTTTAAAAGTATTCCGACGATTTATGTTAATAAAAACAAAATTTAATTTCATAATTTGTATAGTGATGCGCGGATGTACGTGTGTAATCGCCCGCGCGCTTGTATTATTGTTTGCTTCATATTTTTGATGGCTTACGTATGGACAATATCCTTCTATACGTTATTATTCCAAGTTACTACTATACTAATATATTTACATGTTTTTGTTACAGGTACGTAAGCCGCAATTACAAGAACTACTCAAATAAAAGTTTCTGTTTATTGCTGTTGATGGCAAACAAGCAAACAGAATACCTGTAGGTAAATGATACTGCCTCATGAATTTTAACAAGGCCGCTGCCTATCGTAAGGAAAGTGAAGAGAGTGTGAATGCATATAATGAGGTTTAGTGATACTAAAGGCCTTACCAAAACCCAACAGACACCCCCAGAAAGTTGGACTTTCCGTCTCTCTTGATCACCGAACGAAACGCAGTAACAAATCATCATTCAGTCTATCGTCGTCCACTGCTGGGAGTAGACTTCCCTCATGTTTCGTCCAGCAAATTTCCCCAGGTCCTTGGTCCAGTTAGTGAGCGTGTCGTCAGATACGTGGTCGTCACTCGAGAACTTTTTTTTTATGGTTGCCGCACTCCTCGCTCCACTCTGTCCGGGGCGACAGAGGGGCGTAAGCACGTACATCCGTAACCCACCCGTATAGCACGTCGCCTTCGTCGTTGGGTCGACCACCAGTGCAGAGTTCCTTAACTTCATGCTTTCACGCTTTAACCACCAAACCGATTTAAAAAATTCTTTCACCAATGGAAAGCTATCAGAAAGAAAGAAAGAATGTTTATTTTGGGCTTTACGCATGTTTTTAAAACTAACTTATTTACTAGATATTACTATTATAAAAACAAAGACTATTAAAAAGATTACGAATAATAGCAAATATTTAAAATGCTGTAGTAGACCAAAAAAGGTTCTATCTCAGCATAAGCTGCAACACGGAGGTGCTATCAGGGAGTAACATAGGTATTTTATCCTGGTATTCCCATGGGAACGGGAATTACCCGGGTAAGGCCACTTAAACCGAAGCGAGGCGAGGGCGGTTTGCTAGTAAAGAAATAAAAAAAACTGAATACTTGACGCTGACATGTATCATTGGCTCTTGAGACGACAATTTGCTATCAATTGTGTAAGCCGCCATTTTCATAGAAATTATTCGCACAACATTTCTACTTTCACAAAGCGTCGTTCGCACTATCTCAGTAGACTTGCCCGACCACTTGACTAGCATTAATATTAGACGAGTGAATGACACAATCGAGGCGCGTCATTATAACTCGTATTTATTGACTGTATTACGATTTTAATACTCGTTTTGTGATTTAGAAATGTTTCTAATTTAAGCAAAAATCTAGTTGGCTTATTGTTGCAAATTTATTGAGTTATTAATCCAATTTTAAAGCCATTTCGTTGAGAATTAAGTATAGTTTTGTAATAACTACTTATTTTTTAAACTGATTATTTAAATGTTTGTATTTGTAATGTTGTAATTCTGCTATAAAGCTGTATTAACTATTAAAAGTGAACGGATATAATTAGTTTTAGTGATTTTTATTATTATATTTAAATGTATCTTATAATCGTTAGTTGGGTTTAATTTTGCCATGCACGTAAAATATGATAATATAAACAAGGACTATATTAATATCAACAATATGTAAATACTACATAATGTTAATATTGATATACGCTTATGTAATTTTTTAAGTCCCAATCTATACTTTATATATAAATAAAGTTGAAGAGTTTGTTTCTTTGAACGCGCTAATCTGAAGAACTACTGGTACGATTTGAAAAATTCTTTCAGTGTTAGATAGCCCATTTATGGAGGACAACTATATCCATACTAATATTATAAATGCGAAAGTAAGGAAGTTTGTTTGTAACGCTTTCACGCTTAAACCACCGAACCGATTTCAAAAATTCTTTTACCAATGGAAAGCTATAATATCAGGGAGTAACATAGACTATATTTTATCCCGGTATTCCCACAGGAACGGGAACTACGCCACGGGTAAAGCAACTGAAATCGAAGCGAAGCGAGGGCCGGTTGCTAGTATAATCATAATCATGAGCGACAGAATCGTATCATTAAAAAATATTTTCACCTTCTAAATAAACAGTCTTAGGTTAAAGTTAGCGTTAGCCCAATGTATCTATACCACGCGGACAAAGTCGCGAGCAGAAACTAGGTAATTAATAAAAGTAAAGTCTGATTTTTGTTAGTTGGAAATATATTTATGGCCTTTATTCATCATGAGATCACTTAATTTAAAATCAATGTCTATCATTAAGTCAAGTTCTTGCTTAATTTGGAGCTAGTCAATCATTTAAAGACTTTCCTGTGAATTTTGAATGAAAATGAAAGCACTCATAAAGCGCTATTAAATTATATTCACTATACTTCTCTTTAGTATATTAAGGTCTAAAAAAATTATTCTCAAAAATACACAGGTCACTCACTTTCATGAGAATAATAATTATAAAAAGTAATAACTGGTACCTATTACTGTCCGTGTGGTGAGAGAGTAAGAATACAATTCACCACTCCCTATCTTGTCCGTGGATGTCGTAAAAGACGACTAAGGGCTATAATATGCGCATTCTTTTTTTTTTTGGGGGTGGCCTACGGTCGTCACGCTCCTCGCACCACTCCTTCCTGGCCGACAGACGGGCGTAAGCACGCAACACCCGCAACCCACCCGAAAACCACGTCGCCTTCGTCATTGGGTCGACCACCGGAGCAGGGTTACTTGTCATCAGTGGTCGGCCCGACGGAATACCCCCTACGTGGGGTATCCTCCCATCGACCGACGTCCCCTCCTCGGGGAGGACGTCAGTCTTTCCTCACGCGGTCGGCCTCTCGGCGGGTGACGGACTAATCCCCGGTCACGTCACCCGCGGCCTCGGCTAGGGTGGCATGAGGCGCAAGTAGTCGCGCCTACGCCGCCCCAGTCGCCAGCGGCAGATCGCTTCATCGAGGCTGTGCTCCTCGCGCAAGCGATCCGCATAATATGCGCATAAGATCTGTGCTAGAGATGGAAAACTCGAAATTAAACCTTATACATGCCTGACCAGCACGGTATAGTAAGTTAAATTCCCTTCCATTGTGGAGGAGGCCCAAGCCCAACAGTGGGACATATGTGGACTGCGATGATGATGATGATAAATAACTAGTACCTAAATCAATTAGGGTACAAAACTTTCTTGAACATTCATTTGATATGTTTCTAATCATATTTGGAATTTTAATATTACATAAAATACTAGTAAAACTATTGAGAATAACACCATAAAGCATATGACATTGAATATAAATTAAGAGCCAGTTGATATTTTTACGCTCCCGCCAAAAAAAAGTCGGTGAGCCTAAAGCCAGATCAGCGACAGAATATATTAAGTTTTACCTGGGTAGTTCCTGTCTCTGTGGGAATTTTGGGATACAATCTAAGTCTAAGTTACTCTACAGATAGCTACCTAGTAGTAAAATATCAAAATCGGTCCACCGTTTTGAAGATTACCCGAAACAACCAAACAGGTTGACAGACATACAAAAAAAAATGGTTTTTAGGCATACGTATTGTGTAAATAATCGTAGAGTATGAAAAAAAATATTATTTTGACATTACAAACAGACACTTCAATGCATAATTAGTAAAATTTAAAATTTTGTATAACCCCAGAAACAAACTAAAATGATAAAAAAAAACATTACATTCCCTTCAAGGAATTACCAATTAATTGTCATTTGACGATTATACTGGCACGCGTGAAGCACTTAATCGAAAAGTCATACGCCATTACATAATTTTGCAGCTGATACTCTTAAACTACTGGACCGTTATTAACCAAAGATAGCTAAGAACCACCGCCAGGAAACTGGCTTTTAAATATAAAAAACAGCATCGAAATCGGTCCATCCGTTTGAGAGCTTCGATGCCGCAGACAAATACACACAGTCACAGACATCGACGTCAATCTTATAACATCCCTCTTTTTCGTCGGGGGTTTAAAAGTATTCGAGTTTAAGAATTTTTAGACAACAAAATTTAACGAGGTTTAATTCAAGATTATAAATCAAACAGTAAGCAATTATTTAGTTACTATGGTTTTAAATTAACCAGCAAATACTGTATCATTCTTAACGAAATTAGAAACAGTTATGCTACTCCATTCGGACAATATTTAACCAAGTATATTTTCTGTTCAATTCATCACAATGGTTTATTCGAACGCTCGCGCCAGTAACTGGACCCAAACTACACACTAATAGCCAACATCCGAGTTACGCATTCACGCAAGTCAAGCTTTATATCATTTCCTTTACGATTACGACACAAAAACGAGGTTTTTCTAGACAAAACCTGTATTAGTAACTGGTATCTTTGTGGATTTTCTAAACACAAGTAGTTGGTTAATTATCATTATGAATCATACGTAATATGCGGAGAAAGTGTTGGGTAAAAGGAAAATTACTTACGCTGTTTTATTTCAACATAATATAAACAACCTGGCTCCATATTTTTACGAGATAATACAAAGTGTCATCTTCTCATCATCATCTTAGCTAAAACACGTCCCACTGTTGAGCTCGGGCCTCCTCCATTCATTCATTCATTTCAGCCTATCGCCGTCCACTGCTGGACGTAGACCTCCCTCATGTTACGCCGCAAAGTGCGGTCCTGTGCCGCCTGCATCCAACGACGCCCAGCTACTTTCACCAGAGCGTCGTTCCACCTAGTGGAGGGGCGTCCTACACTGCGTCGTCCGATACGTGGTCGCCACTCGAAACTTTTCTTCCCCAGCAGTTGTTGGTTCGTCAAGCGATGTGGCCTGCCCATTGCCATTTCAGCGTGCTAATTCTTCGTGCTATATCGGTTACACCCGTTCTTCTGCGGATATCCATATTTCGAATTTTATCTCGCAGAGAACTCCCGAGCATAGCCCGTTTCATAGCACGCTGAGCGACTTTAAGTCTTGTTATGAGGCCTACATTTAGGGACCACGTTTCTGTGCCGTAAGTCATCACTAGTAACACACACTGGTCGTAGACCTGTGTTTTCAGACACTGAGGTATGTTGGACGAGAAATTATTGAAGAGAAATCGACCTACTATACCACGTTGATCAAAAGTGTTGGGTTTTGTTTAGAGTCTTCTTTCTCTTGCATAGATATTGTATGCATATTATATTCCATATTCGTCTTATATCCCATAGCCGCTTTTTATGACACTCACGGGCAATAATGGGTGGTTAATTGCATTCTTAACTCCGTCACCATACGACAAACTACCATCGCAACCTCCACCTTACCGCCGGAATAGTCAAAATCGGTAGGCATATCATCATAATAATAAGCAAGACGGCAAAAGAGCTCTTTGGAAATAATATTACTGAAACTTTACACCACGGAGTGAGTGTATATGCTCCATGCCTTACACCGTATGATGACGGAGTAAGAATACAATTCACCGTCCCCTTTCTTGCCTGTGATTGTCGTAAATGTTCATAAAATAATGTAATATGAAGATAACATATAGTCGAGCATAGGAAATCTCGAAATCATACCCTATACCAACACGTCTGACCAAAGTGGTATGCTAAATCAATTTTCCCCCTATTGTAGAGGAGATCCTAGTAGCGAAACTCTTTGGATGCACCTTGGAATGAAAGATAATACATGTTATTATCAATTCATTGATATATATACAGAATTTCTCAAAAGTTAAGTCCATTATAAAAATACCACAAGAATGTCTAGAGCGACTTAGTCATATACGTTCTCGGTAATCATTGTAATTTAATCCTATCGTTTTCCTTAAAAACCTGACCCATAAAACAAAAACCTATTGTCTGTGTTTAAAAAATGAAAATAAAAAAAATGTAAGTCTTCGTGTGTGAACCGGAATCGTATGTCCATTTTAATGCGAGATCAGTTTTCGAAGAAGTATTTGTTGATAAAGGACCATTACGTATGGTTTTTAATTTATAATTTAAAAGTATAAATTTAGATTAGTGTTTACTTATCTTTTGAATTACTTTTTAATGACAAAAGGTTTTTTTTATAATAATAGTATAAAAAGAATAGAGAAAACAGTTTTAATTAATGGAAGCACTTTTTAACGAAGAATTGCTTACCATTTTTTAATACTATCATCACCATTATATAGATAATCATATAATAAGATTATGTATATAATGATGTAATCATCATTATTTCAGCCCACATAAGTCCCACTGCTGGGCGCGAGCCTCCTCCACAATGGGAGGGAAATTGACCTACAATAACGAACTAGTCCGATAATTTAGCATTAAATTTTATGTCGGTTTTTCATTTTCTTGCATAGATATTATATGCATATTATTAAAAGACAACTAAGGGATACCCTTAGACATCTTTTATGACACCCACGGGCAAGAAAATCATTATCATCAACTATTTTAAAAAACCTATTGTGTTTAATTAAAAAACCAAGTACTTTAGAATAACGCACACATATTTATTTATTGCCTATACATACACGTGTGATCTATCCATGTATGTATGTGAGGTTTTACCGAGGTTGTCTAGTGGCTTAAGTATAGGCTGTAACAAATTTCAAATTAATAACGTACCTCTGGGCAAGACGTGCGTCTTTACATTATACAGGCTGATGGCAATTTCAATTTCTTTATTTTTTACAAAATATTATAAAAGGTTTTAAAGATTAGCTTTTATGGGCCCTGTGGGGGTATGAGAGAGAAACATATTGGAAAGTACTATCTAACTACTTGTCCAATTGTTAATCCTTTTTTGAGCGGGCTATGCTCTCTAAACACGCTATACGTTCCATTCGTCCCACTTCTGGGCTCGTACCTCTAACATAATGACAGGGAAATACACTCGATAAACACTAACACCAACCCGGTGTTAATTTTCCAACAACAAACATCTTTTTCGACATACATGGATAATAAAGGGGTTATTACGTATTTTGTCAGCTTTAAAAAACAGAATTACGTTTTTTTTATTTCTCACGTTATTCTGTTGGAGACGAGACTATTGTATAATTAAGGAAAATTTATAACTAATTTATTTAAACAGATTCATATAACCTCACAATTGGAAAGAGGTTATATGCTTAGGTATATAAGATATCTTAATTGATATTCATAAAAATAAAAAAAATAAACCATGTTTTAAAACTCAACACAAAAAAATAAATAAATTGATATAACAAAAATTCTCCGTGTGACGACGATGATGAAGAAGTAAGAATACAATTTACCACTCCCTCTTTTACCTGTAGGAGTCGTAAAAGACAACTAAGCGATATGATATGTAGATAGTATCTATAAAAAAGAAGGCAAACTCTACACAAAACCCTATGCCAATACATTTGACTAGCGCGGTATAGTAGGTGAATTCCCCTTCAAATGTGGAGAAGACCCTGAGCCCAGCCTGAGATTATGTGACCTGAGATGATGATGATAATGACAAAAATTACTACAACAAAAGCTTCATTGGCCTTTTTACAAAACAAAAATATTCCGTAAATCAAAAGCAACACCATGTATAAATCAGTGAACACCTGTTTGGTTCGATTTAAGTATAAACAGCGAGATCGAGGTAAGATTAGTTTTGTCCTCAACTAGAAAGCACCATTGTAGCCGGTTGTTCATAAGTTGCTGGCAACTTGATAATTAAATATGCCACTATGGGCATTAACCATATGAAATTAAAAACAATTCTCCGTGTGGTGACGAAGTAAGAATATTATTAACCACGCACTACCTATCTTGCCCGTGGATGACGTAAAAGACACTGAGGGTTTTACATAGATCATAGGGCCAACTTCATTTGATACCGCCTGTCAACAATTACATGACCAAGGAGGGTTGATATCAGGCCAGCTGCTGGTTATTAAAGAATAGTTAATAACTTTTTCTCAAATATGCTCGGAAATTTGAGCATTATTTTGACACCCTTCTTTGAGATAAATCGAAGTTGCCGTACTACGTGAACAGCGGCCGGCAAAAAATGTATGAAAATCCATATCTGTCGTGTTTTAGCGGCCAAATAAATATATATTATATGTAAATTCATATATATCATGTATTTTAAAAATGAAACGATTTGTTACTCCAACACATAGCAACCAAGGAGGCAACTTATCAGAGTTTTATTTAAATTTCGTACTGGCTTGAAACAAAACTATCCTTCATCTTTCATCCTGCATTTTGCATTCTTTATCCTTCATCCTTTATCTCATTCTCTCGCCGATTGAATCCTATACATTTACGTATTTATATCTCTATAGACTCGCTTTTTCGTTTCATCGAGTTTGAAATCACAACGATTCTAAAGACTTCCACTTCAAAACTTCTACTTAGTACTACTTAGTTTTAATTTTCGCGCATTATTTGAGAAAAGTACTATACAAGCCTTGGCCACGACTAGGCATTGATGGACTTACGTATGTGTACCTGGGCTGCGCCTCGATCCACAATCACACGTTTGTCCATCAATGCCTCTTTTGCTGGCCGCTGCAGTAATGTACTATTGCATTCATCTTCATAATCATTTAGCTCTTATCCCAATTACTTGGTGTTGACATAACATATATCCTTTTTCCATCATACATATTGCATATGCATAGATTTAGCAATAGTTTTACGACTAGCCACTTGTCTGACGTTATCAAGTTGGTGCAGATTGATGTACTTTACTTGAGTATTATGTAGGTACAGTGATACCCCGACTTACGTTACCCCGTTTTACGCGAATTCAAAGATATGCGGTTTTCTCTTGGAGTATTCAGGCCTTAGATTTACTTTTTTATTCATAAAATTTCTATTATTTTTTATATAATATTTTGACCATATTCTTTAAAATTATTGTCTTCTTTGAACTAGTTTCAAATAACCAATTTTTTGGTTATTTGAAACTAGTTCGCGCGGTTATCGCTCGGTTCCACCTATCGCGTAAGTTCGGGGTATTACTGTATAATATGTACTTGAGTATTATATGGCAAGGAAACGTGGTCCCCATTCATAGCCGCCGCTAAGCAGCATTTTTTTTGGGTGGGGCTATAATGAACACACATGCTGTCCGGTCCGTCGGGGGCGAAGTGAGGCCGCGCGCCGGCCCCATGACCCACCGTGTTTCTACCCCTTCTCTAATAAGCAGACCACGGCTAACCCGGTGGGATACCCTGCTCCCGTTAGGGTCGTCGTCCTCATGTGGTCAGCCTCTCTGCGGATGTCGAACTACTCTCCAGTCCTATCACTTGCGTCCTTGAGGCCACAGAGCATGATAAAGGAGTACTTAATTAAATGTGTTTTCAATTAGAATGTAAGCCAAAGGTTTTGCGTAATCTTTAACAGTATAGGTACAATAGGAAAGGAATGGATTAATTTGCTCGCATATGTCTTCCCTTTCAATTGTAATCTTGTTTTATCCAAGGCCGGATTGTGTATGCTTTTATAAGCATTTATATAATTGCATTACAACTTAACATTATGATTTCTTATGTTTACGTTAGCATTACACACTGTAAAAAAAAACTATTTCACGGATTTTCTTGCGTTTTTATTAAATTTTTGATGACCTGACGTTTTGAACATTTTGCAGCGTTTATGATCACGGGCGGTCCGCTGACTATGACGATGAACGCTACAAAGTGTTCTAAACGTCGGGCAATCAAAAATCAAACTTAAGATTAGTTGGAATTATTATAATTAATAATAATAATTCTTCTCGTCATCACTATCTCGGCTCATATACACGTCCAACTTAAACAACCCGACAATTAAAAGCGATTTCCGGGACTTCCTGAGGGTCAAACCTCAGTGTATTATACGGAGACCATTGTGGATCCTGGCTTACAGGAGTTACAGTGGTGGGAATGTGTGGTGGGATTAGTCCCAAAAAAAAACACGTCCGACTGTTGAGCTCGAGTGTCCTCCACAATAGAAGAAAAATATTATATTAAGTTAATCAACGATTTCAAATAGAGATTTATTTCGAGTTTTTCTTCTCTTACATAGATAGATGTTATATGCACATTACGCGAGATAACTTTGGTGAATTATATTCATAATCCGTCACCACACAGAAAAAGATTTATTAATAACTTACAAGCATTAATAATTTTACATATCCTTGTGGTGACGGAGTAAAAATACAATTCGCAACCCCCTCTCTTACACATGGATGTCGTAAACACGATTAAGGGATATAATATGCATATAACATCTATGTAAGCAAAGGAAATTCAAAATAAAACCCCATACCAATCTGTATGACCACCATGGCATAGTAGGATCAATTCCTACAAGTCTCAGCTTAGACGAAACTCAAAAATGAATTAATTTGCCCCATTTTTTGGGAAATATTCTCATATCATTTTAAAGAAAATCCAATAATAAATAAAACTTCTTGCCGGATTTTTTCGCGTTTGTATTTAATTGTTGGTTACCCGACGTTTCGAACATTTTACAGCGTTCATGGTCATGGGCGGACTAAAGACTAGTCCTCCCGTGACCAAAATCCGTAAAATAGTTTAATTTATAATGTGTAATACTCGCGTAATCATCAGCAATCATTCCTAAATATTAATTACAATATTATAATTTAAAATATTAAAGATTTAACAACAGTTATTTAGCTATTTATTTACGATTGCAATGGTGTCGCAGCAACATTTAAAATGTCAAACGTTACAACAATAACGGTTACTACGATAACGGATACGATAGCAGAAACTCCCTAGATATGGAAAGATAGATATTTTTTTTTTGTTTTTATAGGGTTTTCGTCAAATCCGTTTTTCACTTATTTAATATATATAGTAGAAAGTTCCTATTTAGTGGCGGTACACAATTGAATGTTATAATTTTGAATCGATTTGATGCTAGTGGCTACTCTCATTCGATTAACGATATCAATTCGATTCACCAATCGTTCACATCCAGTGCGTTTAAATCGATTTAAGTAACAGTAGTCGTGAAATTTTAAATTCGGAAGTATTATTCCAATTCTAAATTTTTGACAGCTGTTATTGTATTGTCCGAATGTTCGTTACATCGATATCAAATTAATTTTTACTATGTATAATGTTTATGGCGTTTGGCGTTATTAAGAATAATAATTTCCCAAACAATATGGCATTAAACTAGAGCTATTAATATACACTGTAGGTAATTTTATTGAAAAGAAATTTGTAAATAAATAGAAAATAGACAAAGCTTCCGAGTTTCTTGCCTGTTATTTCCAGTGCGGTCGCTTTCCGAACCGTAGGTAAATTGAGGTAAAATGTAAAAAATGACAATATGCATGGGGTCCCGCAGGGTTTATGCTTAATAAATGATTTCAATTTGAATATGGCGAGTGTCATAAGTAAGTTATGCCCATTTTTATCATCATAATTATTATCATCCGATTTACTTTAAGTCGGCTAAAAATATGATCTTCTTTCATAGTACATATTTATATAAATAGTTATATAACCGGTCGCCTGCCTGACGTCAAGCATCCTTGGGAATGCAATTGCATGCAATAAAGGTTTTGATCATCTTTTTATGACACCCATGAGCATTGTTGGTTTTTTTTTCATCATCATCATCGTAGGCCACGTACGTTCCACTGTTGGGCTCAGGCCTCCTCCACCATGGAAGGGAAAATAACGTAATATGGTTTCATTTCAAGTTTTCCTTCTCTTGCACAGATGTTATGTGCATATTATATCCCATAGTCGTATTTTACGTCATACATCCGCGCGCAAGATAGGGAGTGGTGAATAGTATTCTTACTCCATCCAGATATTTGTACAGATCAAAATTTACAAATAATGAGTTACATAAATTCATTCTTTTCTACTTTTTTCTACTTAAATCATCCAGAAAAACTGTAACTACTGAATTATATCCTTATAAGACAACGGTCTTACTACATAATTTATTTATTTTTTAATTAATTTAAACGGAATAATATAGGATTGTTGAACAAAGATAATGATTAACAAATATTCGACGGACACAGTGGTCCACTTTCCATTGTATCGGACTTAAGATAAATCTTATTGTAAGAAGGTCACTTGAATTCATGTGTCTATGATTTATGTTACATATTGAGACAGTCTCATTTTCAACCTATCAATTTATCTGTCCATTTATATCTATCCTTGAATGCGAGCCTTTCCAAGGGAGGATATATTCTTAGCTACAAAAAAATTTTAATCTGTCATCATAATCATTTCAGTTATGTTCCACTACTGAGCTCGCAAAAAGAGGGAAATTGATCTACCACAACACGTTAGTCAGGTGGATTAGTATCGGATTTCGTTTCAATATTTGCTTTTTTCGCAATAATATTATGTCTATACTTAAAATTATATAAGAATTTTAAAGAAGTTATAATACATAGTATTGTCATTCCACTTTTTTTTTACAAATGTCGTTTGACTCTAAGGAAATAATTTCTGCAAATTACGAATGAGAATTATGAGTAAAAAATCACGAGACAACAGCAGTTGAAATTTTCTTTTATTATGGGCAAAGCTCCAGTTGATTTTGTATGGCTATAAATGAAAAGAAAAGATTTTCTTTTTAATTTGCGTGTTATATGCTACATGCTAATGCATAATATGCTACATAGAATGTGACAGAATGTGATGTCCAAATGTTTATTCTGATTGTGGATATGATTTATTTCTGTTAACAGTATATTTATAAAGTAATCTGTAATGCAAAAATGTATGCCTTAAACAAAACAGGGGGATAAAAGAGTAAAATAAAATCAAAAGGGGTTTTATTTCAAGATTATATTAACTCGAACATCTACATGTTATGTGCATATTATATCCTTCAGTCATCTTTTAAGACATCCACAGGCAAGATAAGGGGTGTTGAATTATATCCTTACTCCGTCACCACACAGAAAATTTATACTTACAAATTAAATCAAAAACACGTATTTCTATCAACATATCATCAATTTATTAACTAAAGCTTTAATTCAGAAATTCCAAAAATTATTGACTGGCCTTATCCCATAAATACGTAATCAATAGTTACCCTATTGGAACAAAATGTTGTTCAGTTCTATATCTAATCGTCAACAATAAGATCACCTGTTTTACTACTTGTGTTCTGCGAGTTGACACACGGTCCGCCGATAGACCGGCTTTAAAATGATCACACAAAATAATGTAGACTATAGAAATACGTTCCTATTTGAATGTATTATTGTTATATTTATTACTTGAGCTTTGCTTGTGGTTTCGTTTGCATCATAGTTGTATTTTGCATTGTAAGCAAACGGCCAAAAATCTACGGATTTCAAAATATATTACATTTAACATTTCAACTTGTATGTATTTATGTAGGTTCAATCCCCCTCCACAACAAGAAGGATATACCAAGCCCGCCGGCCAGATGGATTTTTGGAGGATTTTATTTTGAAATTTCTCTTGCATAAATATTATAAGCATATCATATCCATTAATTGCTATCTTCGGGCATGAAAGGGTGGTTAATAGTATTTTTACTCACCACAAAGGAAGATTATTGATGTGAAACATCTGTAGGCGAGGGTGAACCTGATCGTTGCCGTGGCGTAAACAGCTCGTAGCGTTAACGCCACGCTTCGCGTCGACGTCTCGCCTTATCTATTATTTAAACATCCGGATATATACATTTGTGTAACGAAACGATAACCTGTTTTAAAATTTTGTACAACTAGTGAGCTCAAAATAAATTATTAACCTAAACATATAGGTACCTATAATGTACACTAATAAAAATAAATGTTTATTGAATACTAGCAACCCGCCCTCGCTTCGCTTCGGTTATAGGTTATAGTCGTTTTACCCGCGTAGTGCCCGTTTCCGTGGGAATACCGGGATAAAATATAGCCTAGTTTACGCCCTGATATTATAGCTTTCCATTGGTGAAAGAATTTTTGAAATCAGTCCAGCCGTTTTGAAGATTACCCGGAGCAAACAGACAGACAAAAATTTTTTAATTGCTATTTTAGGCATAGGTGCCGTGCAAATAACCGTGTGAGCATGAAAAAAGCCTATTATTTTGACATTACAAACAGACACTCCAATTTTATTTATTGGTATAGATAAATCATCATTTACTGGAAAAAAAATCGTAATATTTTATTAATACTTATGGCATATAAGTTCCTGTCATAATCTGTTCTTTTATGCGTATATACTTGTACAAAATAATTTCGATGTTTCACATCTGCCAGGCATCCATTCCTTTTTTTTTAGTCACTTTTTGAACATGAATGATTGCCATTTGCCATGTGGCGGAGTAAGAATACAATTTAGAAAAAGGGGCCTCTTTCTTACCCACAAGTGTTGTAAAAAGGATGTAACTGATTATAATAAACGGAACATCTATGCAAGAGAAGAAAACTTCGACATGGAGATAGATGTTAATACGACTGTCCAGTGTGGTATAGTTGGTGAATTTCCCTCCCATTGAAGGAGGGTCGAGCCTTGTAATGAGTTGACGTAAATGAGTTGTATTATTGATGATTATTTGATTCACATTTTTATGGAATTTATATTTAAGGATAAAATCCTTACTAATATTATAAATGTGAAAGCAAGTTTGTTCGTCTATTTGTTTGTTACGCTTTCACACTTAAACCACGGGAACGATTTCAGAAATTCTTTCACCATTGGAAAGGTATAATATCAAGGAGTAACATAGGCTATATTTTATGCCAATATTCCCACGGGGTTGGGAACTATGCGGGTAAGGCGACTGAAATCGAAGTGAAGCGAGGGCGGGTTGTTCGTAATCTATACAAATAAATAAAATTGGAGTATCTGTTTGTAATGTCAAAATATTGGGCTCTTTTCATAATCACACAGTTATTTGGACGATAACTATGTATAAAAAATTATTTAAAAATCTTTTGTCTATCTGTTTGTTTGAGATAATCTTCAAAACGGTTGGACTGATTTTGATAATATTATACTACCAGATAGTTGTCTATATAAGGAGTAACTTAGGCTATATTTTAACCCGGTATTCCCACGGAAACGGACACTATGTGGGTAGGCGACTAAAACTGAAGCGAAGCGAGGGCGAGTGGCTAATAGGAATATAATATAAATATAACTTAATCTATAGCTTTTTTTTAATGCAACACCCTGCATTAAAGAAATAATTCTTGTATTGCGGGGGACTTTACAAACATATTTAACGGATACAAATTACATCATGCAGAACAACAATTTGTGGATCGCACAAAGTATTGTCCTGCATGGGATTCGAACCACCGACACTTGCATTGTAGGTGGGTATCTTAACTACTACGCCATTTGGTCAGATTATGAGAATTTACTAATTAATATTATTGTAATTATTTGTTAGAAATTATTCCTTTATACCAAATATAGATATGCTTAGTAATTAATTAAAATCTTGATTGTAATTTTATGGTACGATTCCCACGCATTGGTTGTCTCACTGAGAGTTCTGCTCACCCCTAAAAGGTAAGATCTTGACGATAATAATCTATAATGTGTCATATTGATTGAATATTCTATAAATCCAGAATTTGTTTATTAAACTAATTTCAATGTGTCAAAACTTAAAGATGGCAATTTGTTTGACGTACTTTATTATTTTTTTATTTCATTTTTTCCGTGTGGTAACGGAGTAAGAATACAATCCACCACCCCCTATCTTACCCGTGGGTGATCGTACGAGACGACTAAAGGATGTAAAACGCGAAAAAACTCGGAATAAAACCTATAACTATACCAAAATGTCTGACCAGCGTGGTATTTTTTTTTTATTGCAAACGGTGGCAAACGAGCAAATAGTACACCTGATGGTAAGTGTTAATGCCGCTCATGGACCTTTACAAGGCCGCTGTCTACCGCGAAGAAAGCGAAGGGAGTGTGAATGCGTGCATTGAGGCTCGGTGATACCAAGGGCACCACCAAAACCCTCCACACGCAATCACCCTCAGAAAGTTGGGCTTAGTATTGGGGTATAGTAGGTTAATTACCCTTCCATTGTGGAGGAGGCCCGAGCCCAACAGTGGGACGTGTGAGGGCTGAGATGATGATGATATTTGTTTAAAGACAACACTAAGGAAATATGCCGCGTATTGCGGGAGACTTTACAAACATAACATTAACCGACACAAATTACATCAAAACTCAGAACTCGGCGCACTTCTCGCCCGACTCCATCAGGAGCGACAGAGGGGCGTTAGCACGCAAACCAGTAACCCACCCGTGACACGTCGCCTTCGTCGTTGGGCCGACCACCGGTGCAAGGTGGCTTGTCGTCAGTGGCCGGCCCTACGGATTACCCATAAAGAGTACCCTCTCCTCGACCGTCGTCCCTTCCTCGGGGAGGTCGTCGGCCTTTCTTCGCGCGGTCAGCCCCTTGGCGGGTGACGGATTAACTCCCCGGTCCAGTCACCCACGGCCTCGGCTAGGGCGGCATCAGGCGCAGATATTCGCACCTGCGCTACCCCAGTCGCCACAAAGTGTTGTCCTGCGTGGTATTCCAACCCCCGACACTGGCGCTGTAAATCGGAATCTTAACAACTACTTTCGTGACCGTCCGCCCGTGACCATGAACGCTATAAGTTCACTGTAGTGATCGAAACGTCAGGTAATCATCAATCAAATATGTTTTATTTGTAATGGGTAATACTCGCGTAAACATCAGAAAACATATTAGTCGAAATGCTTTTTAAAATTTTAATTTTAACTAGGCATTTTCATTTTAATCAATTTTTGCCAGAATAGCAGCACTATTTCTTTAAAGAGATATTTCACGAGGTGAGCCAGCAGATTTTTAATTTCTCGCTAAAACATATATTTTACGTAAGAAGTTACTTTCTTAAATTATGTTTGTGATTATTAGATTTAATGAAACTGTATAAATGTTTTTCTATCTTTCTGCTTTCTTTCATTAATTACAGCTAGTATATATTCAACCATGGATATTGTTAATCCCATACAATGTCCTATTTTAAGACAGCTATTAACAAACAGCATTTTCTGTATAATTGTATAGACAGTAGACAGATATAGTGTAGGTAGAACTCGAACATTAACTGCACTCAATTAAATGCAATGTCGATACAATAAATCATTTAATGATGACATTATTTGTATTTGATCTGATATAAACGTTTAATATGATTTGTATGTAGGTATAGTAGCGTAAGCATGGAGTAGCAAGTTGTGAATCTACTAGTTCGTATCTAGAGTATCAATAAAGAAATACGTGGTATCTATCTCAAGATTGTAAAAATGCATAGAAATGGCCATAATAAATATTATTTTTAAATGGAGATTTACCGTGTGGTGAAGGAGTAAAAATACAATTCACCTTTCTTGCTGCTGATGTGACAAAAGACGACTATGGGATATAATATGCACATAACATCTGTGCAAGAAAAGGAAATATCGTCATGAAACTATACCATCATGTCTGACCAGTATTATATAATAGTTCAAATTCCCATTGTGTAGGAGGCCCGAGCCCAGCAGTGGGATTTATGTGAGCTGCGATGAAATGGCGAATTTCATATTATATTTCAAACTATTTCAATAAGTGGGGCATCTATCCTGGTTTTATTCTACTCGTCTTATTTTATCATTGCATAAAACATTTCTCCTTTACACCTACTGCTCAATTTTAGCTCTCTAGAAACTATTATTGTATATATTTTATAGATTAGTCTTAGCCCATTAGTGGTCAGGTTTTGAGGGCATTATTATAGATAACAAAGAAATATTACCGAACAATTCCTCTCCATTAGCTACATGCAGCCCGACCTCGTACGCCTTCATTTGATTTACAGATCATCGCCGGATGTTGCATTAGTAACAATTAAATGTAATTTAACATAATATTAGTAACAATTAACAAGTTGAATTAAAAACAACCAATGCGGTAGCTGAGATAAATATTGTATTACATATTTACAAAGAAATTATGCCGAGTTATTTTGTTAATTAATCTAACTATACTTCTGATTTCTGCTACTGCCGCTTTTTTTAAGCAACTTCAAAAAATCGGTCAAATGCGAGTCGGACTCGCGGATTTTGTCTTTAGTATTTGTTGTTACAGCGGCAGCAAAAATAAATATTTGGTAAAAATTTCAACTGTCTGTCATCACGGTTCTTGAGATAGAGCCTAGTAACAAACAGATGGAGGGACAGACGGACGGACAGACAACGAAGTCTTAGAAATAGGGTCCCGTTTTCACCCTTTGGGTACGGAACCCTAAAAAGAAGGAGGTTCTTAATTCCACTGTATGTTTTTTATGTTTATTACCTCAAAACTTTGACTTGGGTGAACCGATTTTGATGATACAATGTGCCACAAATCCTTAAACCATTTCTGAAGAAAATCTTAAAAATGGTCTTAGGAATCATCAGGAAAATAGCTTTCTTCTGGGGAACTTATTAAATCAACTGTAACATCCAACCCACTTGCCAACCGAGACGATTATGGTGTTATGCACTTGGAGTAATTTATAGTCAATAGTACACTTCCATAGGATGGATGAAAGATGAAGCCAGATTCATGCTACACAAGCCAAGCATATACGTTCCACAGCTGGGCTCCACCTTCCTCCACAAAGCAGGGAAATAGACTTTACTTTACCATGCTGGTCAGACAGGTTGATAAAGGGTTTTGTTTCGAGGTTTTCTTTTCGTGCATATATGTCATATGCGTATTATATCCCTTAATCCATGGGCAAGGGAGTAGGGAATTGTATTCTTATTTGTCATCACACGGAGAATGTTTGATTTGATTTTTTATATTAAAAATAATTAAATAAACTTTCTAGTACATAATATTGTCACAGAGTTCAATACAGTTACTACATATGAAAATAATATCCACATTTCGTAACATGTAAGCAAGACGAGTGTCTCAATCTTTGAACAAGTTATCATAAATCTAAATCAAGATAAACGACATTTAGACTTTTAATGGGGCTCTCGATTTATTAATGCACCGTACAAACGCCTTAGAATGTGACCCATGTATAAGCATAAAGCGGAGCGGATAGTGTTCGTAGTAGTAACTTTTAATAGTAATATATTTCATTGCTATTGGTGGCTAACGATAAAACAGCACACTTAATTGGAAGTACCTATTACTGCCATTCATGGACCTTAGCTAGCCCCTTGCCTAGCGTTACGGAAGTGTGAAAACGTGCAATGATGTTCCATGATGCTAAAGGCATTATCAAAACCCACTCCACGCAAAACGCACAGAAAGTTAGGCTACCGGGTCTCTCGCTCACCAAACATAGTGCAATAACAATCTGTTACTACATATGGGGAAGATTTGGAGTGATTAATAGTATTTTTACTCCGTCACCACACGAAGGATCATAAATTACATATATTACATATATTACATATCTTAATTTTCATACAATAGGTATTCATCTCCATCTCAGGCCATGTACGTCCCACTTTTGAGCTCAGGCCTCCTCCACTGGAGAAGGGAATTTGATTTACTATACCACGCTGATCAGGCGTTTTTTTTATTACAAACGGTGGCTAACGAGCAAATCTGAGGGTAAGTGTTGCTGCCGCTCATGGACCTTTGCTAGGCCGCTGCTTACCGTGAAGAAAGTAAAGGGAATGTAAATATGGTTCCATGGGGGTGATTAAAATGAGGTTCGGTGAAACTAAAGGCATCACCAAAACCTTCCACAAGCAAAGACCCTTAGAAAGTTGGACTTTCGACTCTCTTGCTCAGCTCTTGCTAGCTACTACTCAGACATCGATTTTCTGCAAGTTTTCTGTGGTAGTATCCCGGACAAACCGGCCCACGGCTATGGGTAGATAACTGTCAACAATGTAGTCCTCCAACCGATTGTGTTGGCATAGGGTTTTGTGGCGAGTTTTCCTTCTCTCACTATTATATAATATAAGTATATACTTAACTATATCTCAACAGATATCAAATTGAGATATAATAATGATGTAAGAGTTATATGCTGTGTGGTAGCGGCTTCGAATACTACCAACCATTGCTTTGCTCGTGGGTGTCGTAAAAGACGACTAAGAGCCCTAGATTGACCCAGACCAACTCCATCTGGTACCATTTGGGTCAACGATTACATTCCCAAGGAGGGTTGACGTCAGGCAGGCGGCCGGTCATAAAAGTCATTGCCGAAACTTTTTGCAATATGTCAAAACAGATGACATATTGCGTCGACCCCAAGTAATTGGGATAAGAGCAAGATGATGATGATGTAAGAGTTATATACCGTTTCTTATGATAATATAGTTAGTATATTCCCAAATTTTTAGCAGTTAATTTGTTTTCCAGACACCCAAACATACCGACAGATATTGAATCTAAAATCCACTGATTTTTTGTCAGAATAATTTTGGCATATAAATATCTAAATAAAATCCTCAGGTATTACGTATGTCAATAAGTAGTCCAATTAAGCAAAACAAATATTGTCAAATCAATAAGCATTTTTTGGTATATTTGATGATGTTATTTTTTTTTAGTATTTGAAGACTAATCTAATGCAAACAATTCACTTAAATAAATTTTCTACGAACATAGATGGCTTTTAGGTGTCTTTCATTGGACAGGTGACGATTCTTTTTGAGTTTACTAACGTTCTTTTTCGCTTTCGAGTACGTACTTTGAGGGGTGACATTTGTAATAGTTTTATTAAATTTTCAAAAGACAATAAAATAAAAGCAATTGCAGGCTTTGCAACTTTCACTAGGTCATCTGTCTATCTACCGTCCTTCACTGCGTCGTCCGAAACGTCGTCGCTACTCGAGCATCTTTGTTCCCCAGCAGTAGCCGGTTCTTCGAGCGATGTAGCACATTGCAACTTCAGCGTGCTAATTCTTCGTACTATGTCAGTTAAAGTCGTTCTTTTTACGGATTTTTTCTTATAATATATTATAATATCTAATCTAATCTAAAAACGCTAATCGCTCCCGTCAACACTTGGGCCACAAATACAGGAATGTTGACGATTACGGTGGTAGGCGTTCCTTTGTTATCGGAGTTTTTGATAGTTATTACCTAATGAAGGATCAGGTTACAATTAATTGTATTCCCGTTGTATTTATTATATCTGTAACATCGGATGTTAAACTGACTGTTGTTTATGTAACTGTCCAGTCATATTTTGTTATTGTTCAGTAGCGGTCATCATATTTATTTAAATATGATTTTGAGATTTGCTATGTGAAATTTATTATTATTATTATTTTAATTTAGGTATTCAACATCATCATCTCAAACCATATACGTGTCAGTGCTGGGCTCGGGCCTCCTCCATTCATCATCATCATCATCTCAGCCCATATACGTTCCACTGTTGGGCTCGGTCCTCCTCCATAATGGAAGGGTAATTGACCTACTATACTACGCTGGTCAGACGTTGGTGAATTGTATTCTTAATCCGTCACCACACGGATCCATTATGATAGGGAAATTGACCACGCAGATCAGACGTATTAGCATAGAGTTTTATTTCAAGTTTTTCTTCTCTTGCATAGATGTTATAAGCATATTATATCACTTAGTCGTCTTTTACGATATCCATGGGTAATTACGAAACGGCGGTGGTGAATTGTGTTTTTACTCTGTCAACATACGATAAAGATATATAAGATTTGATAATATATTAAATTTTTAACTTAACACTAAGCAGGTAAACATTGGAAATTAGTAACGATAACGTAAGTAGGTAAGATGGGCATCTTATCACAGTATGTGCCTCAAAAGGTTATTTAAGGTACTCTAAAAGATAGTACCACCGTGGATAATGATGATCAAATCTTATTCGAGGTGTCGAGATGAAAATACACAATAATTTCACATAAGTTCTACTATTAGGCTCTTGCGTTTTTCGCAATGGAGAAGAGCTTGACCTACCGTGCTGGTTACATTTATGCACAGGGTTTTATAGGGGTGTCGGGGATCGAATGTCATAAGACGACCTTTCCGGCATCCCGTAAAAGAGCTGAAGGGACCGCTGTAGTTTTAGTGGGTATTTCGGAAGCATAGGCAGCCGGCGAGTCCCACACTCCCCCTCGTCTGTCACCGGCGGGGGATAGTGCGTAAATTGCACATCCATAGCGAAAAAAAAAGGGTTTTACACCAAGTTCTCCTTCTGTTGATGTTATCTGAATGTCATGTTTCTCATCATCTTTATGGATACCCACGAGCAAGAGAAAAAGCAGAGAATTGCATTCTCTCCGTTACTACACGGCAGAATACACAATAGAGCTTTAAAATACACTACCTTTCATTAAAAAAATGGAACAAACATGGAATTAACAGTCACAAATTACATCTAGATTTAGAACTATAGATTATACAAAGTATTCTCCTGTATGAGAGTGTAACGCACGACGTTTATCACGCTAAGTATCTTGACTACGCTATTTATCCAGCCGCACTATATTAAACATCTCTTTGCCTTGGAGTTCTTCAACCCTGATTGCCATTGCCAACCTACTTGGAAGGCCTTTTCTTTTTGAACAGGCCATAATCTTGACTCTCCATTATGTTGATCACTGGTACTGATTCCTCGCCATCCGTGACCAGCCCCGGTGCCTGTCAAGCCAGATAATTATGGTATTATCTATTACGGGAAGGTCTAGTAACTGTCGATCGGTTGATGGAAAGCTGGAACATGAAGAAAAGTAAACAATTATTAAAATTCATGTCATAAATATGATATCACATTGTCTTTGAGGCGGGTCTCTCACGTAACAACTATATTTATTTAACAAAAATATTTGAACAATGTAAAGAATATATTATTTACTTGACGAGACTTATCTGAGAATATTAATAGAGTTATATACTATACGTATGGCGAAAAAGTTAAGATACCGAAGTGTGCTCGTGTCAGGCATTCAATTCCTTGCCAGGACAATAATAATAGGCGAAACCACGGGTGACCGGACCGGGGATTTTAGTCTGTCACCCGCAGAGAGGCTGACCGCGCGACCGTCACCGACGACCCGGAAAAGGGACGTCTATAGGAGAGGGTACCCACTCAGGGTATTCCGTTGGGCCGACCACTGAAGACAAGGGACTTGGCATCGGTGGTTGGCCCAACAACGAAGGCGACGTGGCTACGCGTGAATTGTGGGGCCGCGCATCGCCCCTCTGTCGCCCCGGATGGAGATAATAATTTAATTCAGAATAATTAACTCCATATTTTGTCAGTATCAATAAAAATTTAAAAATTATTGTCAGTAACATTGACATACTAAATTTATATTATCATCTACTCAGCCCATATAAGTCCTACTTCAGTTCAGCCCATATAAGTCCTAGTTCAGTTGTTATCTGCATCTTATATCCCTTAGTCATCTTTTACGATAGCCACGTGAAAGAGTAGTGATGAATTGTATTCTTACTCTGTCACCACAAGGAAAGTTGTCTTTCTTAAAATAAATAAGTTTCACATCAAAATTTGCCCGTCCATGATTTGTTTCCCACAATAGTTCCAAGTAAGTTGATGTATGTAGTTGTAAATGTATAGTTGGAGGCCTTTGTCTGCCCACTCCCGCTGGACAATGGCGTGATGTCATAGAAACGAGTACCGCTTACTTGTGAAAGGATTCACTTGATATAGAAGATTTTTACTAGAAAAGACTAGCAAAATATTTTAAGTTATGCTGTGATATTAATATATTTTTAGTACTTTTTCATGCCGGTTTTAAATAGCACTAGCCTGTACCCCTAACAGCGGTAAAAAGTGCCTACATTATTTTGAGGTGAAGACTTCTATAGGTAGGTTTGGATGAGGAGTGAACTCATGTAAGTCATCATCGACATGGTCACGTGACGTGTTAACGCTGACACTATATCTGTAGTTATATCTGTGCCGATGGAATGTCCAAACTAGATAAATGAAAAGTTTTAATTTACAAATATAATTCAAGATTAAACAAATAGTTTGCATATTCAAAAATAACAATTGTTTGTTCATAGTTTTAAGTTTTTGCTTCTATCGGCATTTATAATGATTGCGTTTTTTTAACAGACCATTTGCTGGAGACCCCCTTTTGAATAATACCTTTGCCTAAAAAAAAGAGAGTTTAAATATTTTTGTCTGTCTGTTTGTTCCGGGTAATCTTCTTTAGCCGTTTATGGCTAGATTGATTTTGGTAATATTTTACTACCAAGTAGCTGTCTGTATAAGCAGTAACTTATGCTATATTTTATTTTGCTATTCTCATGGTAATAGGTACTGCGCAGATGAAACCGTGGGAATTTATTACTGTGAAAATAGGAATAGAGGTCAGCTTTCTGCACCAGTAAGAAATATAAAGGTCTTTTATAATTTATTTTCATATTGTACTAACGACCCGGCTTTGCTTCGCTCCGGTATCAGTCACCCTGCATTTTAAATCTGCTATATCTCCTAAAAATATAGCCTTGGGTTCGAGTCTTAGACTAGGTAAAATTTTAAAGCATTTTTATAAGTGGAAACAACTTCTTTTTAAATAGGCTATGGTCAGCGTTCGATCCATCCGCTCTGTCCGGGGTGAGGAAAGGGTAGAGCGCGGTCTGAGCACCAGTTCCAAGTTCCTTGTCGTCCGTAGCCAGTCCGGCGGAGAAGAAAGTTACTCCTTATATACAGTTATCTACAGTAAAATATTATTAAAATCGGTCCAGCTGTTTTGAAGATTACCCGAATAAAACAGACCGACAGACTGACAAAAAATTTTTAAACTGGTTTTTAGGCATAGGTATCATGCAATTAACCGCGTGCGCATGAAAAGAAAACCTAATATTTTGACATTACAAACAGACAGTTCAATTTCATTTATTTGTATATCATCATCAACACACCTTACAGACATTCCACTACTGGGCGCAAGCCTTCTCCATAAAACGAGGGCAATTGACCTACTATACCAAGCTGGTCAAACGTGGTGGTATAGGGTTTAATTTTGAGATTTTCTACTCTTGCACCGATGTTGCCTGCGTAATACCCTTAGTCGTATTTTACGGCACCCATAGAAAGGAGAGGAGTTGGTGAATTGTATTCTTACTCCGTCACCACATGACAATTGGATACACAGTAAAACCCATTTAAGACGATTTCGCAGGGACCTGACCAAAAACGCGTCTTAGGCGGGAAAGCGTATTATGCGGGCAAGGCAAAAAAAACGTACCATTATTATTTGTTATATTTTATTATTATTTTGAATACCTACGTATTGAATTTAACATTGAAAAATTACCTAAAATAAAATGTTTATTATTATTACGTTACTTAAAATAATCTTTTATTTTAGTTTGACAAAAAGATTTTGAGGCATTAGCAATTACAAGATTTTCAACGAAATTTAATTTTCGCGGTGCATCTTCGCTTTGATTCAAAGAAGTAACAATAGCGTCTTAAATCATTAACTGCTGATAATGCCTGGACGTGTAACAAAATCGGAGTTGACTCATCTTCTTCTTGGTCATTATCACTTAGGGTCGCTCGACAGTCGTCACTTCGTCAGTCGCTGGCCGCTGCCGCAAAGGGTAATATGTGTATTTGAATGGCACGTGTTGGCGTATTAAACGGGATGACGATCGTATTAAGCGTTAAGAAATGTATGAAAACATATCTCAAGTTGCTGGGACTGACGCAAAATAGCGTATTATGCGAGAAATCGTATTAAACGTGATCATATTAAACGGGTTCTACTGTATTAAAATTATATTGTCATATCCAGTATCTCTATATCTACAATGCCACACAGTTGAGGTGAGCACACGTCGTAAAAACGATGTTAGCCTGCACTCCGTCACTTAACAATACACACAATAAAGCCGCCGGCCTCTGTCCAAGTGATATATAACAAACACGAGTTGATGTTAAATGGAATATTAAAATTTTATATACAATCATTGACTTTTGCGAATATCTAAACAGATAAATAACATTGAAGTGTCCGTTTGTAATGACAAAATTTATTTTTTTCATGTTCACACGGTTATTTACACGACACCTACATATAGCTAAAAACAACTTTAATTTTTTTATCTGTCTGTCTCTTCCGGATAATTTTTAAAACGGCTGGACCGATTTTGATGATATTTTACTACCAGGTCCATATAAAAAAGACAACACTTTGCACTAAGGATATAATCCTTATATTTTTTTTTGGGTGTGGGTTACGGCGACGCGCTTCTCACTCTACTCCGTCCAGGGCGACAGAGGGGCGTGAGCACGCACACTCGTAACGCACCCGCAACATGTCGCCTTCGTCGTTAGATCGACCACCGGAGCAGGGTGACTTGTCGTCAGTGGTCGGTCCGACGAAATAATCCTCACTCAGAGAACAAAGTATTGTCCTGTATGGATGAATTGAACCCACAACACTGGCATAGGTCGATATCTTAACCACTACGCCATCTGTGCAGTCGCAGTCGTGCAGTATAAAGAGTAACATAGGCCGTTTTACGTCTGAAGAAGCTCCTATAAAACTTTACCTGGTTCAGGAATCGAAACCGAAACCTCACGGACTGCAGTCGCATATCGTAATATTTTAGATGATATTGAAGATTTAAAGTGCGGGGATGAGGCTACTGGCAAAATAAACGTTTTTTGTTGTGTGTTGGCAGCTATGAATCCTAGTAACACTTCCTTTGCCTGTAGCTATCGTAAAGGACGATTTCGTACTCCGTCACTACATAGATATATCATCATCATCCTCATCACAGCTCATATACATCCCGCTACTGGGCTCGAGCTTCCTTCATATTGGAAGCGAAATCGACCTACTATACCAAGCTGGTCAGATGGGTTGGTATAGGATTTCATTTCAAGTCTTGCTTTGATGTCATTTGCATATCATGTCCTTTAGTCATCTTTTCAGACAACCAGGGCAAGATTGGGGGCCAATTCTATTCTTACTCTGTCAACACACGGAATTGAAATATAACATTAGCAAATTTATGAGCGGTTATTCATCATCATCATCATTGCAGCCCACATACGTCCCAATGTTGGGCTCGGGCCTCCTCCATAATGGGAGGGAAATTGACCTACTATACCATGCTGGTCAGACATGTTTGGTATAGGATTTCTTTTCGAGTGTTCCTTCTCTTGCACAGATGATATGTGCATATTATATCCCATAGTCGTTTTTTACGACATCGACGGGCAAGATAGGCAGTGGTGAATTGTATTCTTACTCCGTCACCACACGGAAAAGCGGTTATTATAATCAAACTTAAATCCTATGACATAGAACAGCTGGACTATTTAGTTGAAAAACTAGTAGATTAGAAGCTCTCTACCTCAATAAAAGCTTGACCTCAAGACCTTTGTTACAAAGTCTGTATTATTGAGGAAAGATAATAAAATCCTCATACACTTATATGTTAGGTACTACTTGATACAATGTTATTATAACGGTATTTTGGTGCGAATGTACGGCTATAAATATTAGTATACAGGTTTAATGTTTAATACCCGATCGCAAACAAGATCTAGCTATCATCGTAACCCATATACACCTTGCTATGATGCACAGGATTCTTTGAAAAAGGGGTAATTAATCACTCTCTTATTATCTTAGGAAAATAATATGCAAGAGAAGGAAAACTCGAACTAAAACCCTATACCAACTCATTTGCGCCTGATGCCGCCCTAGGCGAGGCTGCGGGTGACCGGACCGCGGAATTTAGTCAGTCACCCGCAGAGAGGCTGACCGCCCGACGGTGACCGACGTCCCGGGGCAAGAACGTCGAGAGGTGAGGGTACCCGAAAGAGTATTCCGTCGGGCCGACCACTGATGACAAGGAACTCGGCACTGGTGGTCGGCCGAACGACGCAGGCGACGTGGGTACGGGTGGGTTATGGGCCCGCGCACCGTTCTTTCGTCGCCCCGGACGGAATGGACCGTGCGTGCGCTTACCATAGCCACCCATAAAAAAAAAGCTAACCTGTCTAACTAGCATGTATAGTAAGGTCAATTTCTCTCTCATTGTGGAGGAGGATTGAGCCCAGCAGTGGGACGTTATTGAGCCAAAATTATGATGATAATCTTACGGCGACACGTTATAGTTATTTATAAGCAACATAAAAATAAAACTCGTCTTTAAACTAGTTCATTACTTCTTAGAAGATCACTTAAAAACAAAGCAATCAAACAAAACCAATCACAATCGGAAAATCTAAAACCTGTCGTCCTTTTAATTGATATCAAATTCGAAATATTTCAAAACCGTGCGGCTCAATCAATTCCATTATTGATAAGGCATGCTATTTTAGTGTTGGCTAACCGCCAATCATAATATTTTCAGTTGTTAGCCTGCTTCGAATCACAATAGATGAACAATCAACAACAAATTAATTGTTAGAATTGAAAGATCGAACGAAATCGAACAATCAACTAAAACTGTTTATTGACTATGGAAAATCGCAAACTACATCTATAAAATGTGTGGAATTGTTACAGGGTTGTCAGTATTGTTTCTTTTATTATTTTTTTAACATTTATGTAAAATTTATTTCAGCCTGAATTACATTAAACCAATATATTCTTTTTTTCATGCCCTTCTCATCGTAGACATTTCTTTTTTCATTAAATTATTATAATTTATTTTTTTAATATAATACCTCGCACTAAGGAAATAATCCTTAAATTTCAAGGGTATTTTACAAATAGAATTCTTCATTATCGAGGAAAATTTACCTAATATATACCACGCTGGTCAGACCGGTTGATATAGAGATTTATTTTGAGTTTGCCTTCTATTGCATGGATGACAATCAAGCGAACAGCATACTTGATGGCGAGTGATGCTGCCGCACATGAACCTTTGCTAGGCCACTGCCTGCCGTGATGAAAGTGAAGGGAGTGTGAATTCGTGCAATTAGTTTCGGTGACACTAAAGGCATCATCAAAAGCCTCCACACGCAAACACCTTCAGAAAGTTGGGCTTATGGTTCTTTCGAAAAATTAATTTTTTCTATTTCTTTTATATAATTAGTAATATATTTATTATGTAGTAATTAATTTAAATAATGGTCTGTCATTTTTATTCTATACTAACAACCCGCCCTCGCTTCGCTTCGGTTTCAGTCTTTCCTGCGTAGATCCCGTTGGAATACCGGGATAAAATATAGCCTAGGTTACTCCCTGATATTATGGCTTTCCATTGGTGAAAGAATTTTTAAAATCGGTCTAGCCGTTTTGAAGATTACCCGGAACAAACAGACAGACAAAAAAATATAAAGTGTATTTTAGGCATATGTATAGTGCAAATAACCATGTGAGCATGAAAAAAGTCTATTGTTCTGACATTACAAACAGACACTCCAATTTTTTTTATTGGTATAGATAAATTAATTCTTGACTCTGGATCGGAACGCGGCCATACTGAAAAAGATCCGGCAATAAAACTCAGAGGGCATAATTCTAAATGATTATAATTAATAATAGTGTACATTAATAATAATTTAACATCATGTTCTCTGATATTTCATCCCGAATTCTTAACTCATCAATACAAAAGGTATCGAATTCCTTTTACATAATTTCCACATTCCATTGTATTAGATAGCAGTCAACCCTGAATCTTTAAACACCACAAATCCACAAATAAAAGTGGATAATTATCGAGGAGTGTGCATCACTAATGACAGTCTGCAGGTAACTGAACGCGTGCTGGTACTATCCAACAATTATAATCAGGAGCGCTTCGAAGTAATTATTTCCATGGCACATTTGCAACGTGTCCGTTTTAATACATCACGTTTATGTTACACTAGTGAATACTGTTTTTAAGTTGGTTTTTAGTTCTTTGGCGGCGTTTTGCCGGCGTTAGTGATTTGATTGAAGAAATTTAGTTTGGTATTTCATGGTTGATTTGTGTGATGTAAATTTGAATTTATGGTTTTGATATCAATATATTTCTTGGTTTTATATGCGTAAATAAATTTGGCTATCATTTATTTCCTTTTTGACTTATACTGAGCACTTGAGATTCTGTGTGGTGACGGAGTAAAAATACATCACTCCCTATCTTGCCCGTGGATGTCGTAAAATATGACTACGGGATTTAATATGCACATAAGATCTGTGCAAGAGGAGTAAAACTCGAAATGAAACCCTATACCAACACGGCTGACCAGCATGGTATAAGTTGGTGAAATTCCCTCACATATGGAAAATGGTATGTGGGCTGCGATGATGATGATGGGCACTAGATGGCAATATCGTCATCATCTCAGCCCATATTATTCCGACTGTTGGGCTTGGGTTGTGGAGGATCCACAGTGGAAGGGAAATTGACATACTACACCGGGCTGGTAGACCTTTTCACGTAGGGTTTTTATTAATTGCCTTCTCTTGCATCGATAATATATATATTATATTATATGTATATATATATATATATATATATATATATATATATATATATTATATTATATATTATATTCCTTACTCGTTTTTACGACATCCACGGATAAGAGAGGGGGTTGGAGAACTTCTTACTCCGTCACCACACGAAAACCTTCGAGGTTTTTAATATAATTAGAGGAATATTATTAAAAAATGCCATTGTTCCAGATGGCTTGTCATATTTTTCTATTTTGAGCGATTCATCTCCTTCTGCAGTAATGTTATGTAGCTCATTAAATAAAACTTTGTAGTGACACATTTTCCGTATGATGACGGAGTAAGAATACAATTCACCAACCCCTTTCTTTCCCGTGGGTATCGTAAAAGACCACTAGAGGATATAACTTGCAAATGATATCTATGCAAGACAAGGAAAACTTCGAGGAGAGGGTACTCCTCGGGGGTATGCCGTCGGGCCGACCACTGAAGACAAGTCACCCTGCACGGATCGGTCGGTCCAACGACGAAGGCGACGTATCACGGGTGGGTTACGGAGTCACGGCCGCCCCTCCCTGACAGAGCCGGGCGGCGGGTGCACTGACCGTGGCCAAACTCCCCAAAAATAAAGAAAAAGGAGAAGGACAATTCGAAATAAAACCCTATGCCAGACGTTTGACGAGCAGGAGGCTCAAGCCTAACAGTGGGACATTTATGAGCTGAAATGATGTGACCACGGTATGGACTATGCTTAGTAGAAAGTATATCCATACTTTCTACTAAGCTAGCATATTATAAGCACCGACAAAATGAGAGTATTTTATAGACGGATAATTGCCTGGTCCGTACATAAAATTTGACGGGGTTGATCATTGACGACGGGTTCATTTCTAGTTTTTCTAGTCTTACATAAATGTTATCTGCATATTATAATCCCTCAGTCATCTTTTACGACACCCACGAGTAATAGAGAGGGTGATGAACTGTATTCTTACTGTACGGAGAATAATTATAGAGAATAGTTTTTAATAATAAATATCTTAGAATAATAAAGTATTTCCATGTGGTGACGGAGTAAGAATACAAATCACCACACCCTATCTTGTCCGTGGATGTCGTAAAAGACGACTAAGGGATGTAATACGCATATAACATCTATGCAAGAGAAGGGAAACTCCAAATAAAACCCTATGCCAACCTGTCTGACCAGTATGGTATAGTAAGGTCGATTTCCCTCCTATTGTGGTAAAGGCTCGACCCCAACAGTGGAACGTATATGAGCTGAAATGATGAATGGTGAATAATGAATAGAAGGATAGTGTCGGTACTTAAGCGATTAAAAACATGAAGCTAAAAATACTACATGCATGCAAGCGATTACACACGTACCTACACACGCACACCATTGTATAATAGAGTTGTCTTGCATACGCCGTGACCTTGTATACTATGGAATGGTCCGGCGTAGGCTCCAATAGGCCCCAATTAAAATGCTACATTTTTTGTACGCGGAATTACATTCTATGAGTTATTATTCTCAGAATTTTTTTTTTTTTTTTCAACATAGTCGTAGTACAAAACTATGTGTAATGGACAAATTTCTTTAGACGTATAAGTACCTAATTAGTTATCATCTAAAATATTACAATACGTGACTGCAGTCTGTGAGGCCTCAGGTTCGATGCTCGTACCGGGCTACTTTTTTTTTCTTGAAAGGAAAAATAGAACCTAAGTTACTTCTTAAATATACCTGGCAGTAAAATACTACTAAAATCAGTCCAGCTGTTTGGAAGATTGCCCATAACAAATAGACAGACCGTCAAAAATTTTTAGGCATAAGTATTGTGCCAGCCGACCACGGAGGACAAGGAATCCAGTACCGGTGGTCAGTCCAACGATGAAGGTGACCGGCTACGGTAGGTTATGGGGCCGAGTGCCGCCCCTCTGTCTCCCCGGACGGAGCTGGACGGCGCGGCGGCGGATGCGTTGTCCATAACCCACCCAAAAAAAAAATAGGCATAGGTATTGTATAAATAACCGTACGAGCATGAAAAAACATATTATATTGACATTACAAATAGACACTTTAATTTTATTTATTTGTATAGATAATAGACTGGATTAATGGGTTAACAAATTTATCATTCATTCACACAAACAAATCACAAACTATATTATAACACCCACATACAAATACAAACTAACTAGTCCATTACTAAAAAGACAAATGTCAGATTGGAATCTCGAACCCCAATACTTCGAATATCCATTTTAAAATAAGCAACCTGCCAATGTATGGACGCAGCGGTATTTTTCATTATACTTCACAATCAAACATCGAACCGGTTGTCAAACCATCCTGCGTAGGACGAGTCTTATCTCAGTAAACTAGAATTGTCGCTTTGCAGTTACAGTTAAGTAAGGTATATTTTAAACGCATATTGGCAATGTAAGGTGCGGTTTGTCGATGCGTTTTGATTTTGAAATCAATCGAATGTCTTTGTGTTTACAAACTGCGTATTGATTGATTATTAATAAGATAATCATTATATTATGTTAGTTTTGTGTCGAGTTTGTGTTAATAGTGGTAGGACTATATTGTTGTTGATGGCCGGTGCGCCGGTAACCCAATTTTGTGAGAGTGTTTGCCTGTAGGGGGTTTTAGTATCGCCTAGCCTTATTTTATACATTCACATTCCCTTTACTTTCATCACGGTAGTCAACAGCCTAGCAAAGGCCTATGAAGGGCAGTGTCACTTACCACAAGGTGTATTTTTTTGCTACAAGTAACCCTGCTCCGGTGGTCGGTCCAACGACGAAGGCGACGTGGTGTTCGGGTGGGTTGCGGGTGTGCGTGCTTACACCCCTCTGTTACCCCGGACGAAGTGGTGCGAGGAGTTCGCCGACCGCGACCCACCCCAAAAAAAAAAGTGTGTTTGCTCGTTTGCCAAAAATATAATAATAAAGAATTATAATAGCACTGACAGAGAGAACCTCAAGTCTTTTGCCGCTCCAATTACTCCAATCCGTTCGGAAGATTGGGACTATCATAATGTCGCTAATAAGATGTTACCATATTAATTTGTTTAAAAATAAAGGATATATTTTATGTTTCAGGTATGTTCCTGGTTCCTGCATCTGGATGTGATAAGTAAACTATCTTGCCGAGTTTTGTTTAAATGAAATTTGACTTTTATTTATTCTTATTACATATGTTATTTTTCTAGGTTGTTTTTTTAGGCTGCTTTTCGTTTGCGACATTTTTTTATTCAGTTATAACATTCTACGATTTACCCCTCATATTAAAACTTATCGTGCTAATTGTGAAAAATGCAAGGATTATTTCAGATAAACTCTAGCAACAATAGGACATCGTTCGTCAATGTGAAATAGTTAAATTACTGCACTAATTAAACATTAAATCGTTGAAAACTATGTTCAAAGTAATAAATTCTTGTAAAGCAAAATAAGTTAAAATGAGTAGTTTTATTTAGCTCTCAATATTTAGCTCTCAATGCTCACCCAACAGTCCGGGTAAAGTGGTCACAGCCATTTGCGGCTAACAACTATAATCCCACAAAAAAAAAAATTGTAACGCAAACGATTTCACAAACAAATCAGGGTATTCTTTGTAATTTCATTAGTAGTAATTAATAAAATCTGCGGTCCTAAAAATAATTTTCTAATCGCACAAAAACTACACAGAAAAGATACTGAACTACTATGCTAAGTGTCGCATTTTAGATTCACATGCAAAAGATAACACTTCACAATCCATACATTGTTGCTTTGAGCCTGACAGTATTCGTGTTTGTTCATTACATGCTGCAAACTTCTGTACAACACAAAATTATTTCGTTAGGGAACAACGAATAACAGCTATAATAATTGTAAATAAAACTACTTTTACGGATTATATCGCGTTTGTATTTGATTTATGATTGCCCGACGTTTCGAACACTTTGCAGCCACGGCGGGCTAAGGTGTCTCACGTCCAACAAGTAATCGTTATTACAGACATTTGTTAAATCAAATACAAACGCGATATAATCCGTAAAAGTAGTTTTATTTACAATGTGTAGTGCTCGCGTAAACATCAGATATCATTGGCTATAATAATTAGCAAGAGTTAAGTCAATTAATTAATTACTGCAGTAAAATTAAGAGAAATTTACAGTATTATGTAAAATACTAAACATTAGTAATCAATGATATCATTTAAAGTCACAAAACGGTGATATACAGCAAAAACTGTTAGGTGCGCTTGCACAGCCTACCTTTACTTGTTCAATTCGGATTAGCGAATGAGTTTACTGGCTATTAGCGCGTGATTTACGATGTGACTCGCAGCGAGGCCTCTACGGACCGGGATGGCGCTGCGTGAGATCTAGAGATAGAATATCGATACCAATTATCGATAAGTTTATTTTATAATCGATAAGTTTTTCATCGATACATTTTCTCGTATGGCGACAGAATAAGAATACAATTATCACAATCCCTTAATTGTTCGCGAGAGTCACAAAATTGTTTAGAATCTCACTAGAACAGTGAGCAGAATCTCTCTCCAGAGAAACGTGTAAAACCTCACTGCGATTATCAATCCGCCCACCCAGAGTGACGATAATGGCATTACCTTCTTATTTGTAAAGGAGAACTACTTCTAGCAGTAAAGTATGATAGGTTACATGAAGTTTAATAAAATAATTCATTATAATATCTCGAATTTATCCTCGTAAGTTTAGTATAAACAAAATTATACTACAGCAAATTTATTTTCGTGTGGTGATGGAGTAAGAATACAATTCACCACCTCGTCTTTTACCCGTGTGTATCGTAAAAGACGACTAAGGGATATATGACGCGATAGAAGTCATATACTTCTATGGAAAAGATGAAAAATTCGAAACAAGATATATACCTATGTCAATCTGTCTGACTAGTATGGTATAGTAGGTCAAATTCCCTCCCATTGTAGAGGAGGCCCGAGCCCAGTAGTGAGGCGTATATAAGCTGAGATAATGAAATATTTTAGCCTGGGCATTAATGGGTCAAATGTTGGTTTCCACTATTGGGCTCGAGAGTCCTCCAGAATAGGAGGGAAAATGGCCTATTATACTACGCTGGTGAGAGGTATTAATATGGGGTTTTAATTCCAGCTTTTTTTTCTCTTGCATAGATGGTATATGCATATTATATCACTTTGTCGCTGTCGGCAAGAAAGGGAGTGGTACAATTTACCACTCCCTTTCTTGCCGACAGATGACTTCACGTGACCATGTAGATGATGACTTACATGAATTTACTCCCCATCCAAACCTGCCTATAGAAGTTTTAACTTTAATACATGGTATTATTATTTTATATGGTATCCCATTGCCAGATAAAATAGTTATGATTTCAGTCTTGAATCCCAGATTCTAATAAAAATACTATTGTTTTTTGTTTGCTGTAATTTTTTCTTAACAAATACTGGTTATATTATTAAAATAAACTTCTTTTGAGATGCGTTAGTTGTATGTGAGACCCTCTTAAATATTTATTTTATTTTGTTTTTATTATTTGTTGTTATAGCGGCAACAGAAATATATAATTTGTAAAAAATTCAACTGTCTAGCTATCGCGGTTCTTGAGATACGCCTGGTGAAAGACAGACGGACAGACAGACAGCGATATCTTAGTAATAGGGTCCCGGTTTTACCCCTTGGGTACGGCACCCTAAAAAGGGGGCATATTTTGTAGATCCCAAAAAATTGAGATAAAATCGGCATGACGACGATTATTATAAAAAGTCTATGTATACTAACTTTAATCCTAAAAGAATACTTGTTTAGGCAAAAGTCTATATACAATGGACAAAATATTACAAAACAACATCAATATATTAATAATATTATTTCAAATCTAACAGCCAAATGCTATAGTTAATTACTTAATAATTACTACTGTCTTATATCTGCAGAATGTATTTACATAAAATATATTAATAAAACAACCTTTAACATTACCTTGTCTAATACAAAAACATTATAAGTATCTATAAAGAAACTTGTGAAACAACATTTAAACTTGCCACAGATACTTTAAAATGCATAATAAAACGATATCTTGAGATATATTCTAGGATATTATCTACGTTCAAGTAAATGTTTGTCATATACAGCAATTTATACATAAGTCATCATTTATATGAAAATAAAAAAAAATATCGATATAGTATTTATTATTAATGCCCATCACTAGACCGACCGGTACAGGTGCGTTAGTTTCTCACCGCACGGCATACGCAACAAACGCTACACGTATACGACGATTAGTCCGGAGATAAACATCTTCGAATCGCCACTTTAGATGCTCATTGACTGCCGCTGACCAAAAATTAGAATGAGGCTAATGTGATTTTAGAATTTAATTTCTTAATCTGTTTAAACATCTTTTAATATAACTACAATTACTTTTCTATACGTAATATAAAACAATATTAATAAGAAAGTTAAGACATTCACTTTTTACGTAATTCCCTAGAACTGTTCCCCACCAAACCATTATTGTTCATCAGATAGAATAGATATAATCAAGAATTGAAAGCAAAGAATCTATGTAAAAATAAATCATTAACGATTAAGTGTAGTCTAGTCAAACGGGTTTCATTTCATCGTGAGAGGGATTAAAAGATAGTCACTTATGCTTATTATTGACTGATCATTTCTGAGAAAATATCTGATGCTCTAGGTCTTAATTTCTTTTGTTTCTTTGCGTATTTATTTATCTTCTAAACAGCTAACAGAGACAGATAAAAAACATGGGCAATATTTATTATAGATTCTCAACAAAACAGAAAAAGGTGTAATTTATTTTTAATTTTGTTGTTTTTTTTAATTTAAATATCTGTCTTGCGGTATGAGAGTAATTTGTGTGACTTAAATTATCATTGTAATTCAAAACTAACGGATATATTCGGATTAAAAACTAGCGAATAGTTATTAAGTTGCCAAAATACTGTAATAGATGTGTAAAGTCCTAGATTATGAAATTTTTATTTATATACTAACACAATAACTAATATAACTATTATTAAGTATATTGGTATATATAAAATATCGATGCTATATTAATAATAAAAGATCTCTTTAACATATTAGAATAACTTTCACTTAAAATTTATTACCGCAATACAGAGTTTCGTTATCTTAATAACAAAAATAATTTGTCCGCTATAAGATAAATACTCAAGAAATATTAAAACCAAAAACGAAGCACTTTATTAATCGACTTCCAGTCGTCTGTCTCTATCACATCACTAATGATAGCTGTCAAACATATAGAAAGCACTATTAGCCCCGAATGATTCAATTAGAATGAGTTATCGACCGTCGATATTTATCGTAGTAAGTACTTCACTATCCAAACGAGTAACATCTTGCCCATCCCTATCGGAACAACGATTTTTTAATGTTTTTATTTGCATATTAATTTATGGAGTAATTAATTGTCGTGCCGGGGTCTTTGAGTATTTTTATTGTCGTTAGATAGCGGTCGTTAAAGCATACACATAGGTGCTTGCTAGAAAGGTAACTCTGGAATAAAAATAAATATATTTTAATTATTTTTATTCTAGTTAAAAGTGTCGGGTGAGCATCGGTGATAATTATCTTTATTTCATCATCCACTTCCTCTTGGTTTCATCTTATAATAAAAATACTTTGGCGGCCGCTAGGTTAATTAAAACAAATTTTATTATAAGCTTATTCCAAATACATTTTTTATCATACATTAATTACAAGAATAAACATTTCGATCGTTGATTAATAATTAAATAATGAATTCTCACCATTTAACAAACTAATGGTTAATAAATTTAGTATTCAAGGACTTAAATTTGATCTAAATTAATATTAACAAAGAAATTATAATCATTAAATTTGCATACATATGCGTTATAGTTACAACACAAATAATTAATTATGAAAAAGACTGCATAGACATATCAGTATCAAATATAATATCAGGTCTTGGCTTGTCTTATATAATACTATGATAGAGTTTTATATTATATCTGTTAGTCCATGAAACTATTTATTTGTATTAAAATAACAGACTATATTTTACATTAAAAATAATATGTGTGATGATGAAGTAAGAATACTATTCACCGCCGCCTTTTAGAAAACCCACGGGCAAGATAAGGGTGAATTTTATTCTTATTCTGGCTCTACACGGTAAAATAATTAAAAAGGATTTCTTTTAACTATTTTTACGGGTTGAATTGCGTTTAAATTTGATTTCCCGATTTATATTTTCCAGCTATTGAATTATTTATTAAACTTTGATTCTCATTTTGATACTTTAACTTTATTGCCAGTACAAAAACATATAGGCCACCCATGACCAAGAACGCTGAAAAGCGTTCGAATCTTCGGGAAATCAAATATCAAATACAAACGTGATAAAATCCGTAAAAATAATTTTGTTTATAATGTGTAATACTCGCGTAAATATTAGTGATAATTAGGTTTTATTTAACTCAAAAAGGCTAATAATAAAAAATATGTGTGTGTGTGTGTGCAAGTCACACACGGTAAAAGTGAAACTTCTAAAAAGTCGCTGATTAAAAATATTTATTGAAAAAATAAACAATCGCTTCATGTAAACTGTATATTTATAAATACATAAAAAAAGAATTAGAATTATTGAAAACAACTCAAATTTCATCATTTTCAATACTCTTAAATGAGTATTTTTGATCATCCCATTACACAGGAGCATACATATGAATAATATTTAGTAGACGATACTGGATACGCTACGCGAATGTCTTCCGTCTCATTCTCTCGCCGGCTGAATCCTATACATTTACTTGTTAGTCTCTATGGACTCGCTTTTTCGTTTCATCGAGTTTAAAATCACAACGATTCTAAAGAAGTTTCACTTCATAAATGTATTCATTATATATAGAACCTACCTATTTTATTATACATAGAAAATTTATGTCGTGAATCATTATTATATTAACCAATAGATTATGTTGCCTACCACTTATATGGTAGAGAGATATTAAATGGCGACTGGGGCGGCGTAGGCGCAACTATCTGCGCCTCATGCCGCCCTAGCCGAGGCCGCGGGTGACGTGACCGGGGATTAGTCCGTCACCCGCTGAGAGGTCGACCGCGTGAGGAAAGACCGACGTCCTCCCCGAGGGGGGGACGTCGGTCGATGGGAGGGTACCCCAATTAGGGGTATTCCGTCGGGCCGACCACTGACGACAAGTTAACGCTGCTCCAGTGGTCGGCCCAACGACGAAGGCGACGTGGTTTTTGGGTGGGTCGCGGGAGTTGCGTGCTTAAGCCCCTCTGTCGCCCCGGACGGAGTGGTGCGGAGGCGCGCCGACCGCGACCCACCCACAAAAAAAAAAGAGAGATATTAAATGTTAACTTTATTTAATCGATATTATATTAATAAGGCTTTATTATATTTTCATAGAATCGTCTCTCATTTGATAATTAATTATTATGACGTTTTTATATTCATACTAATATTCCGTGTGGTGACGGAGTAAGAATACAATTCACCACCCCCATCTCTTGTCCATGGGTATCGTAAAAAACGACACTGGGATATAATATGCCTGTGGATGTCGTAAGAGACGACTATGGGATATAAAATGGACGAAACAAAACCCCTTTACCAATACGTCTGACCGGCGTGGTATTGCAGGTCAATTTCCTTCTCGTAATGGAGGAGACTCGTGCCTGGTGGGACGTGTATGGGCTGAGATGATGAGAGAAAAATAGCCAAAGTTATTCCTTATATTGACAGGTACTTGGCAATAAAATATTATCAAAATCAGTCCAGCCGTGCTGAAGATTAACGAGATCAAATAGACAGAGAAAGAAATACAGCGGTACCTAAGTGTGGTATACGATTTCTCGTTAACTTCTCGCCTATATTTTATGCATTTTAAGGTTGAACGGTTACGATATTAAAACCAGATAATGGAATTCCAAACACCTCCGATATTGGTATCAAAGTCACGGATGTTTCAATAATTAATTACTCCAAATCTTTTACAAATAAATTAAATTAGAGAAAACTGTATATGTCGAAGATTTTTTGAATTATTTATACAAATAAATAAAATTGAAGTGTCTGTTTGTAATGTCAAAATAGTTTCTTTTTTTTTTATGGGCGAGCTATGGTAAGCGCACCCGCGGTCCAGTCCGTCCGGGGCGACGAAAGGACGGCGCGCGGGCCCATAACCCACCCGTACCCACGTCACCTCTTTGTTGGGCCGACCACCGGAGCAGATGTGACTTGTCGTCAGTCGGTCAGGTCGGCCTGACGGAATACCCTTTCGGGTAACCTCACCTCTCGACGTCCTGGGACGTCGGTCGCCGTCGCGCGGTCAACCTCTCTACGGGTGACGGACAATTCCCTGGTCCGATCACCCGCGGCCTCGGCTAGGGCGGCATTAGGCGCAGATACTCGCACCTGCGCCGCCCGAGTCGCCGGTGGCGGAACGTGTCGCCGAATAGGAGCTCTACTCGCACACGATCCGCCGCCTCCTTCCGTTAGATTACGGCCTCACAGAAGGCGGCGACCGCGTCCCAGTTCTTGACGCTGACGAGCATTTCCCTGGCGATGGTCGGCAGCGCCAGGTCCGCACCGATAATCGCAACGAGTTCACGGCGATCCCCCTCTCATGCAGCACATTCCTCAAGCGTGTGCTGCGGCGTGTCCTCGTCGCAACTGCAGTGGTGGCAGGACGGTGTGCTCTCCCTCCTGACAATCTTGTGCAGGTACTTCCCGAAGCAACCGTGTCCCGTCAGCACCTGCACCAGTCGGAAGGAAAGCACCCCGTGCGTCCGCTCCAACCACTCCATCAGCACCGGTCGGAGGGCCTCGACGATCCTGACAGCGTACCCAGGACTCTCCAGCCGGACTGCCCAACGGGCAATGACCTCTCAGCAGGCGTCGACCTGCCAGGCGGTGATCTCTTTGATGGAGACCATGCCGCCGCGGGCGCGCGTCTCAGACACCCGCCGATAAATGTCGGCGAGCATCTCCGTCTCCAGGTCCCACGGGGGAGTTCCGGCCAGGAGGCACGCTGCCTCCGTCGCCACCGTGCGGTAACCCCGTATGGCCCTGATCGCCATGACCCTCTGTGGTCGCCACAGGAGGGCCCTAAGACGGACGGTCAGGGACCCCGCCCACACCGGTGCGCTTTATCTTACTATAGCATGCTGGTTAGACAGGTTGGTGGGTTTTATTTCGAGTTCCCTTCTTGCATAGATATCATATGTATATTATAACCCTTAGTCATATTTTACGACATCTACGGGCAAGATAGTAAGTGGTGCTTTGTATTCTTACTCCGTCACCACACGGAAACACTATATTATATTTTGTTATATTCCTAAGTAATTTCTTACAACACTCGTGAAAAGGATAATGCATTGCCATAATTAGAAATATCATATTGTATCAACTAAGTTTGAGAGGCAAGAAGGCCATAGAGTATTGACTATATTTACATGAACCATTTCTGGCCACTTTTGAACTGACAATAATTTAAAATCTATTTAACCTACACCCTTGTTATAATTTAGCAGGTCTTATAAAAATTTAATATGTATATTGAATTCTGAAATTGTCAATACAAAATCTCTTACCAATCTCGAGCTTTTGACTTGGTCGTATCATTAATATGCACATATCATAATATGCACATGCCATCTGTGCAAGAGAAGAAAAAATGGAAATGAAACCCTATACCAACATGTCTGACCAGTACGGTATAGTAGGTCAAATTCCTTCCAATTGTGGATGAGGTTCGAGCCCAACAGTGGGACGTATGTGGGCTGCAACGATGTATCATAATTGTATTCCGTACGGCGACGGAATAAGAATACAATTCACCACCCCTTCTCTCGTCCGCGCATATTGTAGAAGACCCCTAAGGGATACAATATGCATATAAAATCTGAGCAAGAGGAAAACACTCGAAATAAAACTCTATACCAACCCATTTGACCAAAGTGATGTAGTAGGTCAAATACTTTCCTATAAGGTGGAAGGCTAGGTAGATTTCATACTTACGTTTATTCATTCATTTCATATATACGCATATAAGACACCCTTTTGGGCTCAGGCCTTCTCTATAGTGAGAGCAGAATTGACATACTATTCTACACTGGTCAGACGCGTGGGAATAGGATTTTATATCAAGTTTTGCTTCACTTGCATCTGCTTATATTGATTAGTTGTTTACAACACCCACGGACAAGAGAGGATGGTATTCTTACTCCGTAATTACAAGGTTAGTTAAGTTTGTTAGCATCCAAATAAACCGTGTCACCAAATTAGTTAAATCATATTTTATTTTAATAATCAAACCTCAAATCGTGCATAATTAATCATATAAAAGTGCATTGTCACTTGTCATTAAATAGAAATTGTCAAACATAAGCTCTTAAAACAATAATAATAAGCGAAAAAGAAATGGCTGTACTATAGATAGTGTGTGTAAAAAATTATGTAGAAAGTAGTATGACAACGGTAAGAAGAGCCGGTTTTCTGATTAGATGGTTATCCACAGATTAAATACTGTGTGACTTGAACAGACTTATTTTTTTAATAGCATATAAAAACAATAGATAAAATATCATTTCTATTGCCAAATCTATTAAAAACAAACTTATCTATCTGAAACAAACTTCAAAAAACAATGTAACCAATAATATTGATTAGAATGAAGAGTAACAAATAATATAGGTATGTAAAATGCTACCATCTTATACCAATAAATAAAATTGGAGTGTCAGTTTGTAATGTCAAAATAATAGGCTTTTTTCATGCTCACACGGTTATTTGCACGAAACCTATGCCTAAAATAGCAATTAAAAAATTTTTATATATATATATATATATATAAAAAGTCACCATAATAAAAACAAATCCCACGCGGTTTACGTGGTTACGGTTCACGTCATCGTATCATCCTTACTAATATTAAAAACGCGAAAGTTTTCATGTGAGTATGTGAAAATATTTGTTGCTCTTTTACGCAAAACCTACTGAGTGAATTTTGATCAAACTTCACAATAATATAGCTTACATATCAGAATAGCACATAGGCTATAATTTATACCGATATTCTCACGGGAAGAGGAACTGCAGTTGAAACCGTAGGGCGCTGCTAGTTGGAAATAAATGAATAATAAATAATTACAATCGCTGTACAAATATTGTTCGCATTCCCTTCTTTAGTGTGACATTTTTACTGCCATCTGTAAAAAATATTACAAAATTTATATATTAGGTCCCTTACATATGAAATTGGCGTTTTGTACGGAAGGAATTTATGTAAAATATATTTATTTAATCAAAGTATGCACCGTTGTTATCTATGCACTTTTGCCATCTCATAGGTAGTTTTTCATTGATTTCATTGATCCCTTTACTAAAAAAACCATGGCGGCGAGAATCAATAAACTCTTCATGGCGGTTTGGACTGCCGCATCGGAGTTGAATTATTTTCCTTGTAAGAAGTTGTTGGACAACTGCCGAAAAAAATGGCAATCTGTTGGAGCACGGTCCAGGGAGTACGGTGGATGTCGCAGACATTCCAATTGTAGCTCATCTAACTCGGTGGTTGTTTGTTGTGCAGTGTGTAGTCTTACGTTGTCGTGAAGCAGCAGTGGCCTAGAGCCAATCTCGGTTGTTTAGCAGCTAGTTCTTCCTTCATAGTTTGCAGTTGCTGACAATAGATATCTACTGTAATCGTTTGGCCAGATTTTAGAAAACTATAGTGAACGACACAAGAGCTAGTCCACCAAACACTCACAAGTAACTTATTCTGAGTCAATTTTCGTTTAGGGCAGGATTTGGCTGGGTCTCCAGGGATCAGCCGATTTACAGTATCCACTTTTCATCACAAGTAATGTAGTGTTGGTTGAGCAAAGTAACAGAGCAATCGACGCGTATTTGCAAGTTCGATTCACTCAATTCATAAGGTACCCATCGCTTAAGTTTTTTTACTTGCCCAATTTGCTTCAAGTGGATTAATAGAGTTTTGTCACTTACCCCGAAGCTTGTAGTGATCTCTAAAGTGCTTTGTGATGGATCCGCTTCCACAATAGCCTTTAATTTTTTATTTGCCACTTTGGTCTCCGGCCGTCCACGGGTTTCGTTCTGAAGGTCGAAATTTCCAGAACGAAAACGTTGAAATGAAAAACATACCGTGCTTTCTTTTGCGAAACCACCGCCGTACACATCATTAATCCTTCGAGCTATTTCTGCAGCACTGGTGCCACGGTAGAACTCGTACTCGTAAATATACCGATATTTTATGTTTTCCATTGTGCGGTAAAAAGCGACGCCAAAGAAAAAAATAATGAGGAAAAACAATTGAATAACTGTTTTCAAAACTCAAATGTACCAGCTAAATGGATTTATAAAATTGATTTGTGCGCCATATTTTTAATAAGCAACTTAAAATTTGAATGTTATTATTTACATTTTAAGTCATAATATGTGCTGGACCTTAAAAATGTCGTGTGTACATATATCATCATCATTTGAGCTCACATAAGGTCCACTATTGAGCTCAGGCCTCATTCACAATGGGAAGGAAATTGAACAACTATACCGCGCTAGTGAAACGTATTAACATATAATTTTATATCGACTTTGCCTTCTCTTGCAGATAATATCTACAATCTACATATTGTCTCTATATCATATTTTTATTGCAACGGTGACAAACGAGCAAACGGTACACCTGATGGTACCTAAGTGTCGCTGCCACTCATGGACCTTCGCATGGACCGCTGCCTATCGCGAAGAAAGAGAAGGGAGTGTCAATGGGTGCCATTGCACGCGAACCTCATAAGGTTCGGTCATTCTGAAGACATCACTAAAAGCCACCATATGCAGACTCGCTCAAAAAGTTGAGCTTCCGGCTCTCTCGAAATATTATATTCCCTTTGTTATCTTTGATGTTTTTCTTTACTTCGTCACTACGCTGAGATACATAAATACAGTGTAAACTCTATATAACGACACTCTCTAAATTTTTGACGTTATAGAGAGTTGTCGTTAATTGGAGTGAAAACAAAACTGATATTTTTTTTTTTCAAATATAGTATAAATTTTACAACGTGAAAACAACTATGACTAGGAAAACGTTTAACGATTTAACGATAACCCAGTGGCCGAAGTAAACATGGGCAAGTTAAACACACAAAAAACATAACAGAGATTTATTACAATTTTCGGTACGTCAGTTGAGGTAAACACGTGCTAGATAATAAAATAACAAAACTACAAACAAAAGAAAGTACAGAGGTGCAGTTCTAACTAATTTTAGCAATTTAAAAATGACTGCTTAATGCTTAATAATGCCGTATAGCCGTCGTTATTTCGAGTGAACGTGCCGCCATTTAGAGTGTATCATTGTATGGATAATATGACAAACCAACCAAAATAAAGTTATTTCGACGCTTTAAGAAGTTGGTCGTTAAATCGAGTGCCGTTATAAAGAGTTTACGCTGTATTAATATCTAAATATGTCTCTTCACTTAAATACCTGAATAGATAACAAAATTATAGCATAATCGATTCTTATTAACACAATTCGTTGCACAAATTGCCGCAAATGGTGGTTATACGTTGTTTTCTTTTGTTTTTCATGTGTCTATTTTCTATTTATAAAAACGTTGATGATTTTGACTCGCGCAGTTGGCATCCGTGACTGTGATCCGTTCTTTTAACCTGGAATATGTTGAGATGGAAACGTGTTGAGATGGAAACGTTTTGTGATGAGCTTGATGATATCAATTTTTATGTTATTATTCTAATAAAATAAATTGTAAAATTTGTTCATCAAAATAAATAAATTAATTTCTTTTTCTTTCTTAGTAATTGTGTAAACCTCCAAGCATTCCGACTAAGACATCATTCACCCACCCTTGTTTGAAGTATTATGTTCAATAGGACTTCCACTGATGAATGGAAATACCCACTCAAGAAAATGAAATCTTTCAACCTTACGAAGCGTACCCAATTATAATATTTTATACTTCACGTCTAAGTATAAATTATTATTATTAAGTACATTATTGTGTGTATGGTAGGTGTCATATTATGGCTATGAACCCGTTGGCCGAAGGTCAAATCGTTCTGCCCGTGATGCGGTTACAAAAACATTAAAATAACTGAATATAATATAGTAAATTGGAATGTTAATTCGATTTGAATATTTAAACAAACAATTTGACCGTTTAGGTTAATAGATTTTATGTTTATTACGAAAGTTATGGTGTAGAATTTTCTGATTATGGCCCACGATTATGGCTATAAGCCATTGTCGAGATTCTAATTTGAGAGCAAGTTTATTAAGCATATTGGATTCTGCTGGTTTTATAATAAAATTAAATTGATTACGCAGCTTGTGTAGAGGTTAAGATGAAAAGTCGCGGTTTTGGTTTCAACGCAATATGATACTGAGTTATTCACAAGTTATTGTATTGTTATTCCAAATCTGGATGTAATTTGTATGCGTTAATTATGGGGCATGGGTGCTTCGCCAAATTCCTGCACAAGGTCGTTGGGAGGGAGAGTACACCGTCCTGCCACCACTGCGATTGCGACGAGGACACGGCGCAGCATACGCTCGAGGTCTGTGCCGCTTGGGCAGAGCAGCGTCGTGAACTCGTCGCAATCATCGGTGCCGATCTAACGCTGCCGACTATCGCCAGGGCGATGGTCGGCAGCGTCAGGAACTGGGACGCGGTCGCAGCCTTCTGCGAGGCAATAGTCTCGCGGAAGGAGGCGGCGGATCGCCTGCGCGAGGAGCGCAGCCTCGATGAGGCGATCCGCCGCCGGTAACTGGAGCGGCGTAGGCGCGAATACCTGCGCCTCATGCCGCCCTAGCCCTGATGACAAGTAACCCTGCTGCAGTGGTCGGCCCAACGACGAAGGCGACGTGCATCGTGGGTGGGTTGCGGGTGTGCGTGCTTACGCCCCTCTGTCGCCACGGACGGAGTGGTGCGAGGAGCGCGCCCACCCCAAAAAAAAATGCGTTAATTATATCTTTGTTAATTCATATTATACGCATATTTTACAATGCCCACGGGTACGAGGGGTGGTGAATTGTATTCTTACTCCATCATCACACGGAAAGAAAATAATAGTATAGGGAAAATTTTTCACTTCTTCTTGTCTATTCATTAGGATATCTATAACAGACGACTAAGGCACATTGCGTGTAGATAACATCTCTACAAGGAAAGGCCAACTTAAAACAAAGCCTACCTATCAGCTACCTACGTACCTAACCGTCTAACGATGTATAGAAGGTCAACTACCCTTACACTGTAAGGGAGGTTTGATTCCAACACTATATAATTTACATAAGTTGAAATGATAATAATGATGAAAATTACATATTAGCAAATAAACTGCGATAATTATTTTTGTAATAAACATACTAATTTAAAAGTTTTGAATTACTTTAAAATTTCAATAATACTACAAATTATTACTAATTTTAATATGTGTATTATCATCATCATCATCATTTGCCTGCCTTCATCCCACGCTAAGTGGGGTCGGCGCAACATGTTTTTACCTTCCATAGCCTCCTATCAGCCGTCATATCTGCACTCACTGCTTTCATACGCATATCCTCATTCACGCAGTCCATCCATCTCTTCTTGGGTCTCCCACGCTTCTTTCGTCCTAATTCTTCTTTAATATGTGTATTATAATGTTTCTAATTTCAAGCGCTCTAATATACTTCCCTACATATTTGTTTCGTCAATACTTAAAAGCTATCAAATCGTAAATGTAAAAATAAATTCAAATTATATTTAAATCATTTTATAGGCGTCTGAGTGAAAATTGATACAAACATATTCAAATGTCTATAAAATTTGGTCAAATACGACAGCGGTTCGCTGTCAAAGGGTTCAGTATCATCGTAAATAGGTACTTACGTACTGCCGTACATAATATAAAAGTTTTGACAATAGTTTTGTAATCGGGTGCCTGATGTCAACATTCCCCCCCCCCCCTTTTTTATTTTTTTTTTATGGGTGGGCTATGGTAAGTCCATTTCGTCCGAGGCGGCGAAAGGAAGACGGGCCCATAACCCACCCGTACCCACGTCACCTTTGTCGTTGGGCCGACCACCGGAGCAGGGTAACTTGTCTTCAGTGGTCGGCCCAAATGTCAACCCCCTTGAGAATATAATTACTGACCAAACGGCATCAGTCGGATCAGGTCGATTTAAGTGCTTGGTCGTCTTTTACGACACCCATGCGCAATGTTAGCGTTTGTAGTTTTTATAGCCATCAATCACCACAGAGTAGTTTAATTCTTACGTTTCGTCATGGAATAAAAAAACAATCTTGTCCATGAATAGCATAAAAGACGACTAAGGGATACCGTTTACATACAAAGTATATGTAAGAGAAGGAAAACTTGAAATAAAACCCCATACTTACGCGTCTAACCAGCGTGGTATAGTATATAGATCAATATCCCCAGTATTGTCTAGGAGTCTCGAGCCCAATAGTGGAACGCATATGAGCTGTGATGATGATAATGATGACGATAAAACATGATGATTATTTTTTGTTGTAGTGGTGAAATAAGAACACATTTTTAAACCCCTGAACGGGGACCCCAGTTCGGGGCATTCGAAGGGACGCCTGCAAGCTCAAGACCTGCCGCACTATACCTCTCTACTCCGGTACCGTATAACCTTTGATGGCCCACTACAAACAAACATGAGAATTTACTCACTCTTATATTATATACTTAGCTGACCCAACAGATGTTGTTCTGTTCAAATAAAATAACGCCACCTACCGGGTCCAATTGTGAATCTTAACCATTTTCGAATCCACTTGAACACGCACAAAAAATTTCGTCAACATTGGTCCGGTTTAGGATGAATTCAGTGACATACACACGTATATAAGAAATTTATATATAAGACTAGCTGACCCAACAGACGTTGTTCTGTTCAAATAAAATAAAAGGATTTCAGCTCCACCTACCGGGTATAATTGTGAATGTAAACCATTTTGTGTGTGTTTCCATTCTCGAATCCAAGGGGATTCGAGAATGGAAACACACACAAAAAATTTCATCAACATCGGTCCCGCCGTTATCATGAGATATTTTATGACAGACGGACGAACTAGCAGCGAAGCAATATTGGGGTTCTAGTATACTTTGATTATGGAACCCTAAAAAATTAAACACCTGCCTACATCAACCTTGACAATAGATAAAAATTTTGTTTTTAAATGCATATGAGACCTCTTTCTTCGTTATGAACGCTTCATAATTCACAAAAAAAACCGTTATTCATTGGTGTTGTATTGCTAGTTAATTATGAATTTGAAATTATTGAACCTACCTATGCAACGGCCTTGAATTCACCTTTGAAGATCCGCTTAGAAAGTTGTAAATTATTGTAAATATATATTGTTATGTGCTTACTGATTAATTTATATCAGCATTTGATACTTATCTATGTAAAAATAAAACGTTTTGATAGCGTTGTAATATTATTTTTGCTTTAAAAAACATCTGTTGTAGGGACCGACCGGGGATTAGTCGATCACCCACAGAGAGGATGACCGCGCGAGGGTAATCTACGGCCATTGGAAAGGGAGGGTACCCCACAGGGTATTCCGCCAGGCCAGCCCTTGAAGACAACGAACTCGGTACCGGTCAGCCTAACGGTGAAGGAGAGGAGATAATATAATAGGCGAAGGGTAGGTTATGCTGCGCGCCGCCCTTTTGTCGCCCCGGACGGAGCGGACAGCGTATGCGCTAACCATAGCCCACTCAAAAATAAAAGAGTTACAGTGGTATCGTAAACACACTGAAAAGAAACATTAAGAAACTGTAAAAAAATGCCACTACCTATCTTACACGCAAAGAATTAAACCTTACTCAATCTATTAAAGATATTAAACCGACATAGATTTTATCTCAGGATGTTCAAGTTAATCGTGAAAGGTCACATATCATTTTAATAAGACAGCTAATCGGTGTTAAGTCAATAACTTACTTGTACTTTCAAAATGTTTTATGGACGTATATTTTTTTATATAATCACGACAGATATCAGATAGCAGAGGATCTCCAATAGATCGACCTTCACACATCTACTTACCGGATGAAAGTAATACTAAATTATCTATCATCATTTCATCATCATCATTTCAGCTCATATATATCCCACTTTTGGGCTCAAGCCTCCTCCAATAGGAGGAAAATTGACCTTACTAAACCATTCTGGTCAAACAGGTTGGTATATGGTTTTATTTCAAGTTTTTCTTCTCTTGCATAGATGTTATATGTATATTATATCCCTTCATCATTCATCATCATCATCATTTCAGCCTATTACCGTCCACTGCTGGACGTAGGCCTCCCTGTTGCGCCACAATGTGCGGTCCTGTGCCGCCTGGATCCAACGACGCCCAGCAACTTTCACTAGGTCATCGATCCACCTAGTGAGGGGGTGTCCAACACTGCATCGTCCGATACGTGGTCGCCACTCGAGAACCTTTCTTCCCCAGCGGTTGTCGTCGAGCGATGTGGCCTGCCCATTGCCACTTCAGCATGCTAATTCTTCGTGCTATGTCGGTTACACCCGTTCTTTTGCGGATTTCCGTATTCCGGATTTTATCTCGCAGACAAATCCCGAGCATAGCTCGCTCCATAGCACGCTGAACGACTTTGAGCCTTGATATAAGGCCTACATTTAGGGACCACGTTATACGTTATATCCCTTAGTCGTCTGTTACGACATCCTCGGGTAAGATAGGGAGTGGTGAATTGTATTCTTTTACCACACGGAAAAAAAATATCCATACAAATAAATAAAATTGAGGTGTCAATCTGTACAAATAAATAAATTTGACACCCTATTTGTAATGTCAAAATAACACTTTTTTATATAGGTACTCACACGGTTATTTACACGACACCTATGTCTAAAACTACAATATTTTTTATACCTCTATCTGTCTATCTGTTTCTTTGTTTGTCTGCACCGGATAATCTTCCAAACGGCTGGACCGATTTTAATAATAATTTACTACCAGGTCTACCCGCCTATATGTTAGGTTACTTTTCCTCTCAAGGAACCCCTATAAAATTATGCCAGATTCGGACAGTTCCACCAATAGAAAACTACATCATTAGCAAGTAGCATAAGCTATACTTTGTCTCTATATTCACGCGATGTCAAAAGAATATATTCTTTATACCTTTATAACCGGGCGTAAATAACTTGCAAATCATTTAATTACATACAATTATATTTATATTTCTTATATAAATAATTTAATAACTCAGATTGTATTTGCCTTTGTTATGATTTCAAGGTGCTTTATCAGGTAAATATGTATATATATTGTTAGAGTCTATTAATCATTATTATTAAAATAACAATTACAATACACATTCGAAGTAATCAAGACGATTTTAATGATAAAACTAATGCAAAAACACTTCAGGGTAATTTTAAAATAGTATCTTAATTAATAGTAATTACTAGCTGTGCTCGTGACGTAACATGACAAATCATATACGTCCCACTGCTGGACTAAAGCCATTCCCGCAATAGGAGGTAAATTTATACTACGCTAGTCAGACGGGTTAGTATAGGGCTTTATTTTGAGTATTCCTTGTCTTGCATAGATGTTAACTGCATAGTCGTTTTCCTTAGACGTTGCCATGGTCATTTTATACGACAACCACGGGTTAGAATTTATTTTAAGAAATTATTTTTTCAATTGGAAACGGTGGTAAACGGGCAAATAGTACACTTAATGGTAAGTGTTCTTATCCCTCATGGACCTTGGCTAGGCCGCTGCCAATCGCGAAGAAAGTGAAGGGCGTGTAAATGGATGCAATTCGGTTAAGTGAAACTAAAGGCATCACCAAAACTCACTACTCGCAAACACCCTCAGAAAGTTGGGCTTCTAGCTCTCTCACTCACCGCACGAAGCGCAGTAACAAATTGCTACTACTCAGACGTCGATTTTCTGTGAGAGTGTGGTATCCCGGACGGTTCGGCCCGCGGCTGTAGACAGACAATTGTCAACAGCATGTTCCTACCATTAAGTTGGTGAATTGTATTTGTACGGCGTCATATGGGCTTATGGACCAACGCCGTGTTTGACAGAAGAACCTAAGGTTATAGTTTGAAGTACCTAAAGCCCTTAAGTTCCTAGCCTATCTGATGGGATACCTGCACCGCGCTACCTAAGGTGACAGGTAGATGTGAGATGGATGTTGGGTTGAGGATTGGTAATTCTCACTGCCGGTCAAGCAGGCTCACAAGACCGATCAGAACTGACGGCTAAGGGTGTCTTGGCCGCAGTGAGAGGGAGGTTTGGGTGGAGGATTGGTAATTCTCACTGCCGGTCAAGCAGGCTCACAAGACCGATCAGAACTGACGGCTAAGGGTGTCTTGGCCGCAGTGAGAGGGTAGTAACTGAGAGATGAATAAATTCAAATCTGATTTATTTTACAAAATTTACACCTTATATACTACTTATTGCTAATACACCCATATACCATTTTGTGTTAGTGTGTCGTAAGTGTGAAGTATAACGCAGCATCTTTAATCATGTCAGTGCGAATTTTGCAAATTTGCGCTGTTGTATGTTGACATGCTCTACTTGTATGTTGACATGCTCTACTTATGAATTTGCTGCGTTGCATGTTCAATGTGCATTGAACATTCTGGGGTCTCTCAGGAACACGACTGCAAGTCGTATAATTCGATAACCTCATATGGTCCAATGTGTCCTTCCGTCGCTTGTGGTGTTTGGACTGTAGTCTGGGGACGAGGTTTCCCATACCGTGGCCGTGGTTATGGTGGAGCTGTCCGCTGTTTGTCTATGTCTGTGGCTTGTGTTGTAGTTGTTTCCTTGTTTTGTCTTCTCGTATCTCGACATTGTTTGACTGCCTGTGGTCTGAAATAAATTAAAAGACAAGCTATTACTATTAAAGAAAGAGATGTCACGGTGCTAGCCACATAGGAATGAGACTCTATTCGCCTCCATATTGTGTTATCTAATCTTGTCTTTAGCTTTGCTTCTGAAGCGGCTAAGTGGTCAAATATACTGGTGGAGCTATCTAATACTTCCTCCTTCGGTATGTCTGGTATCTCTGATTGGACTACTTGTGTGTCTAGAGTAAGATTACTCCTTTTAAAATATGATGCTTGCACAGTTGTTGTTGTTATTCGTTTAGCTGCAAGAATGTTGTTCAACGTCTTTACTACACAGCTTTCTGAAATGTGTAGTACTCCTATATCCTCTAGGTTAATCTCTTGTCTTTGTCCATCACATATTATCGAAGCTGATTGTGTTTTTGTAGTGATAAACATCCAAGTATTCTGCATGTAAAATTGTAGATTGAATGTTGTATCTTCTTGATGTGCATTGTGATTTAGTGTTATGATTTAAGCAGCGTTTGTACATTCCTTTGTCTGAGACTTCCTTATATCGTTGTGTTACGTTCAAGGTTTTAAAACTAGGGCATTTATTTATATTATGTTCTGTGCTTTTGCAGTACCAGCAATATTTACTTTTTGATGATTCTGCTATTGGTACGTGCGTTCCCCGTTGTTTATTTATTGTATGATTCACCGAGTTATTACTCAGGTGATTATACGTAATTTTTTACTGATCGTAGGACTTTAAATTTTAAATCTTTTTTCTAAAAACTGTAACATTTCTTCAAACGATTCCAATTTGTTTGGGTGTTGTAACTGATCCTCGTATTTTGAGTCAGTTTGTTGGTCCCATTTCCTGGCCAAAAGTCTAGCCAAAATAGGGTCCCATGTTGAAATGTCAATCCCTTGATGTTTTAAAGATTCCAAACATTCTTTTATGGTGTCGTGCATGTCTCTTAAACCCGCTGCATTCGCAACATTTAGCTTGGGTAAATCTAATAGTTTATCGATGAATTTAATTGATATCATTCGTTCGTCTTCATAACGTTGCGTAAGCAATTTCCACGCGGTTTCATAGTTCGATTCACTTATCGTTAGATGACGTATAATTTTTGCTGCGTCACCTTTTACATTTGTCTATAAATATTGCATCTTTTCTACTAATGAAATATTTTTATCTTCATGAATAATTTTTTTGAATAAATCATGAAAAGTATACCATGAGTCATAACTCCCAGTAAAAGTTGGAATAGAGATACGGGGTAGTTTTCCTGACGACTGTGTTAAGGTCATTTTTTCGCTGGAACTGTCATGGATTTTTTCTTCCAGCATCTCCATTGTAGTATCGAACTCAGTTTGGGTGTTTTCAAAATATTTATTTTTGAAGTAAAGGTGTCCCGATGTATCCTCCTCCAATAATAATTCAATGTGTGTTTCTTCAATCTCCTGCCATCGTTTTTGTAAATTGTTTATTGTAGTTTGTAAATGCCATATAGGTTTGTTTTCAGTGACTGATTATTTTGCCTGAATTAGCCTTTTTGACATCTGGGATATCCGGAACATTTGTATAAACGTCTTGGGATTCCCTCTCCCTTCTTCTTCGTTTGTGTTTTGTTCTTCAGGTTCATATATCGCCTGAACAAGTTGAAGTCTTTCTTCATATTTTTGTAGGTGGGCTAAGCCCTCGTTGTATTGTTTCTGGATATTTCCAAAGTAATTTGTGGTGATATATTTGTGAGATGATAACATCTCTTGTTTCTCCAGTTTTGAGTGATTCTCTTGCACCCGTTGGAAAATAGTAGTTAGTGTTTGTTTTTTTTCGTCAATGTATTTTTGTGTTCTTCGGCTCACGGAGTCCTTTTTAATGTTTGTAATTATCCTCCTGATCTCGTTATAATCCTCCTCCTGGCTCCTGATTGCTGTGTTTATTTCTTGTATGTCCATAGTGCTTCTTTTGTCTTCTTCCCTAATAGCCCTACCCTAACTTCCCTACTACTAATGTTTTTGAGTGCACCATAAAATCCGTAAAATAGTTTTATTTATAATGTGTAATACTCTTTTTTTAGGGGTGGGCTATGGTAAGCGAACACGCGGTCCATTCTGTCCGGGGCGACGAAAAGACGGCGCGCGGGCCCATAACCCACCCGTCCCCACGTTGCCTTCGTCGTTGGGCCGACCACCAGTGCCGAGTTCCTAGTCCTCAGTGGTCGGCCTGACGGAATACCCTTTTGGGCACCCTCACCTCTCTCGCGTAAACATCAGAAATTATTAAATCCATACGACCAACCGTATGAACATCTTTATATAGTTGGTCAAATTTCATTCCCATTACGGAGAATACACGTGCATTAAGATAAGTTAAGTAAAGAAGGAAGTTTAGTACCTCCTTTTATAATTACTATCTGAAGTTAGCAACAATTGTTTTTTTTCTATCGTCTAACTTGGGCAAAGACGTGCACATCAAACAAACATGGTACTTTACTAGCCGTTCACTGACAATCTGTCATCGATACCGAACTGCTGACCCCCGCACGATTGTTTCTAGTTGATTGATGGGTAGACCCACTGAGCACCCGTCATATTTAACCATAGTTCAATTCATAAGCGGTAGCGATATTATTTCAATTTTGGGTAACGCTTCGAAAATGCAGGTGAACTGTATAAATCTTTTACTACTTTCTATGTCCAAGTTATAATTCGTATCTTATTGTGATAGTAATAATATATTTGTACTACTAGATAACAAAATGTGTTTACTCTGTTATAATTGCCGGATCTTCTCAGTGCGGTCGCGTTCCGATCCGGCGGTAATTATAACTTTAAGAAAAATGTAAAAAAAATGACAATATGTAAGTGCCCCCGCGGGGTTTATACATAATAAATGATTTGGATTTGAATTTAATATTTGCAGAATATTTATCATAGAAATTATTTTGTTTAATAAATAAGTTTTATACATATATATTGTATATACATGCAAGTTATAAAGTATATATTCTTTAAGAAGGAATTCTTAGGACGTTAAAACTTCTAAAACAGTGTGTCAGACTACAATTTATTATGTGAAACAAAATAATTTAGTGATCAGCGGTATTGAAAGAAGTCATCCACAAACATCAATATTAAAAATATTATTGACTTTAATAGATACTTCTGAATGGTTTTTTTACATTCCTATCTCTTATAACTTACTCCACAAACACTACCCAATGCGGTAACAGTGTGAAATCAAATATAGCCGAGCTAACAAATTGAAAATCATCAAGCATCAAGAGTAATGTACTACTAAAGCACTCACTCTATCTAGTTGGTTCATACACGTATTGTTCTTAAATATTACACAACCAATTGACAAGTCATTTGCTTGTAAAAGGTTAAGTTCTAACACAAGGTTTTTCTTATTTGGTAAGATGATATTGTTCTATTGCGAAAACATTGCATGCAAAATCAAACAGGTTGACATTTAATTTTAAATAGCTTCGTTTGCATATAACATTTAAATTTTTTTTAATTTATTTGATTAGTACTACGTTGTCCTGCGACAATATTAATTGTTATAGAAAGATATTATAAATATTATCATCATTATCTCAGCTATGGGAGGAAAATTGACCTACTATACTGCACTGGTCAAACGTATTGGCATAGGGTTTTGTTTCGAATTTTGCATATCTTGCATAGATATTATATGTACATTATTACCTATAGTCGTCTTTTACGACACCCACGGGACTGCCAGGGGGTACTGAATTGTATTCTTACTTCATCTCCATACGGATTAAGACCCTTGTTTAATTAAAATTCAATGCTTAAAATTATTTGTTTAAAAAATGCCTAATAATTTTATTTACATAGTTCTTCTAAGGAGAACTTAACCTTGTCAATGATGACCTTACAATTTCAATAACAATTATAATTATACCACAATCAATAAAAAGCATAAAAAATCATTCAACAAAGAATGACATTGTCAAAAGTTCATCGAACTTTTATTAAATGTACATTTAATGATCGATAAAAAAATACAATCTCATTGTACAGAGGATTAGTTGTTAAAAAAAATGTGAATCCACTTTGTTATGCTCTAATGACAATATTATTATAAGTCGGACATGTTTGTTGGCAAATAATACATTATTACCGATAACTTATTCTTGTTTTGTTAAACGTGAAGCGTCGATGTTTCAAACTAAGTAATCATTCGTAGATCGCGTAGGGACTACAAAAAAAATTAAGTTTGTCCAAGTAGCGCATAACTGTAGCCGCATATCAGTCAGGTAATCGTTGTAAGGTATGAATTTCCCGAATCAACTTACATATTATAAAAATCCAACTCAGAATTTTTCTCTTAATTTGTGTGTATATGTTATAGTAATATTGACTACACTGATGGCATAATGATTAAGACACCGTCCGTTAAGTGACCTGGGTTTGATTCCGATACAGGACAAGTATTGTTTGTGCGATACAAAAATTATTCTTCTGTGTTTGGGTGTGATTTCTGTTCATAAATTTTATCTTTGTGAAATCGTAATAGGATTAGTTTCTTAGTGCAGGGTATTGTCTTCAAAAAATAGAATGTTTTACAATAATATTCGTACATATAAATATAATTGATGAAATGGAAGCATATCAGTCATGGAAGTCTATATTTTAATGGTTTAAATATTATATACTTAACTACCTACGCAAGACAATGAAAATTATACCTTAGCTGTAATATCATGTTTAAGAAAATAATAATCTATTATTAATATTCATTAACGCTACCTACGTCTATGACATAAAAAATAACGTATTTTATAATTATGAATTGTACTCTGAATCTTCAATATACAGCGTCGAATCATCATCATCATTTCAGCTCATATGCATCCCACTGTTGGGCTCGAGCCTCCTCCACAATATTAGGGAAATTGAGCTTACTATACCATGCTGGCCGGATAGATTGGTATAAGGTATTATTGCAAGTTTGCCTGCTTTTGCATAGATGCTATATGCGTATTATATCTCTTAGTTGTCTTTTACGATATCCACGGACAAGATAGGGAGTGGTGAGTTGTATTCTTACTCCGTCACCACACGGAAAAGCTTCGAATGATTTTAAAATACTATGAACATAATGACTTCTGATGATTGTCGCGAGTATTACATGTTGTGAATATAACCACCATTTTACCGTGTTTCTATTTGATTATTGATTGCCCGACATTTCACGGGCGGATTCCGCTCGAGTCAAATACAAACGTGGTAAAATCGGTAAAAATAGTTTTATTCACAATATTATGAACATTTTTTTACGCTAACGTTACTTAATACAATCGTAGTACAATCAACGAATCAGAATACAATCTGACAATTAGATTATCAAATATAAATTGCCCAGTCATCACGTTTCCATTGTGCCTGCCCACCGTACATCAATAAAAATTATTTTGTGCCAGTAGCAACACTGTTTTGTTAACTGTACAGAAGCATTGGAAACTTAAAAGTCATTGAATTAAAAGTTTTCATACGTTTTTAGCGGGAACGTAAAAATGTCATGATAATCGTATATTATCTGCACAAATAATATACTAGAAGAGAGCCAGAGAGTTTTGGCGAAAACGTGAAAACGTCATGTGGTGGTCTTGTATTATATTCAAGATCCTAATGTTCAAAGTATTTATATAATGCGGGAAGAAGTACTGGGTTATAATGAATCTGATATAAAAGTGTTTTACATATATTTTCATTTACCACTAAAATTTTCAGAATATTCTATTAACAGTGTAATCATGTTAGGGTTGAAGGTGACAATTAGACTTGGAGGATAATAACTTTAAATGAAGTAAACATTTATAAATAAAGACATTGCCTGAAACTCTTTTTAACCATACCATTAAATCTTTAAAAAATTAAAGCGACATAATATTATACAAGACATTTGATAAACAAATACTAGTATGAAAATTGATAGAACATATTGCAATAATTTTTAAAATATTAAAATATTTGCCGGGGTCTCTATTTGTAAACTGAGAGCAAATATCGAACTCACTACTTCTCCCTTCTCATTACTTTTCCTTTCTCACAACTTCACTTAAAGTTGAAAAGACTAAGAAATATCTGATGCAAAACTAGTGACTATGATACCGTGCTAATGTCGTTGGTTCGAATCCTGCGCAGGACAACCTTGACCTTGTGCGATCTACAAATTGTTGTTCTGAGTCTAGATGAAATTTGTATCCGTTAATTACGTTTGTGAAGTCCCCCAAAATACAAGGATTATTTCATTAGTTCAGTGTGATGTCTTTTCAAAAAAAAATATCTTTCGCTGAAAATATCTTAAGCATATTTCGGGTTCCCTTTTTCTCCCTTCTCACTATTTCACTTAGGACTGGAAATACTAAGAAGTATTTGATCTAAAACAATTCGCATTCCAACTTACACAACACTAATAGGTGTAAAAGCTAGGGTACCGAACAGACGACCCCTAGGGGTCATGCAGTGTAATTGATTAACGCCGAGGCGGACTATGCATTAACATAAAATAATGTTTGACCTATGACTTTGGTTTTAAAACCTCCACACCGTTTTAACTGGTTCCTTTGTTGAGAAAGTATACACACGATATACTGTTCGTTAAATATGCTTATACATTAAAACTGCATTGCACTGATGGCTTAGTGGTTAAGTTACCGATCTAACGTGCCAGTGTCGTAGGTTCGAATCCCAGGTACGACAACACCATGTCCGATCCACAAGCTGATGTTGTGAATCTGGATGTAATTTCATCACCATCATCACAGCCCACCTACGTCCCACTGTTGGGCTTGAGCCTCCTCCACAATGGCAGGGAATTTGAACTACTATACCATGTTGGTCAGAGATGTTGGTATAGGGTTTCATTTCGAGTTTTCCTTCTCTTGCACAGATCTTATGTGCATATTATATCCCATAGTCGTCTTTTATGACATCTACGGGCAAGATAGCGTATTATATCTCTTAGTTGTCTTTTACGATATCCACGGACAAGATAGGGAGTGGTGAATTGTATTCTTACTCCGTCACCACACGAAAAGGACGTAATTTGAGTCCATTAAATTATATGTTTGTAAAGTCCCCCGCAATACAAGGATTACTCCCTTAGTGCAGTGAGTTGTCTTTAAAAAAACAATATATGACAAAATCAAAATGTTCAACATAGGGTTCTTATGTACCCACTACGATAATCTTTATTTGTTGTGTGATGCCGGCTATGAATACTTCTAATTTTTACATTGCTTGTGGCTATCGTCAACTCCATCGAATGCCATTTGGCCAATAATTACATTCTCAAAAATAGACGTCAGGCAGGCAGTAGATCACAAAATTAAATAAAACTATAATCAAAACCTTTGCTATATTCTTTTCGGTTCCAATCCATCAGCCCATAGTCGTCCATCGTTTAACATAGGCCTCCCTACGAGAATAACGCTTCGAACGGTCCTATGTCACTTGCAACGAATGGTTCCCTACAACTTTCAAGATGTGATCAGTCCACCTGGTAGGGAGCCGTCGTATACTGCATTCGTCCGATTCGTGGTCGCCACTCGAGAACCATTCTTCCCCAATGGTTATCAGTTCGATGTTGAGGAAGAAAGATTGCAATATCTACCACGAATAAAGTGTACATATTGCGTCGACCCCAAGTTATTGGAATAAAGAAAGGTTTTTTTTTCATTATGATGCAACGTAAAGATTACCTCATAATTAATACAATCTAGCCTTGAGGTTAATAAGTAATTTAAATTGAATTTAATTTGCTAAAACTTCAGATTAAAAAAGTGTCCAATGGAACTTTTCTTGTAGTCTCTCATGATAATAAAATCTATTTTGTTCTTCTGTTCTTCAAATATATCCCTTAGTCGTCTTTTACGACATCAAGGGTAAGATAGGGAATGTATTCTTAATCCGTCACCACACGGCAATAGGGATATATAATATGCACATAAGATCAGCGCAAGAGAAGAAAAACTTGAAATGAAACCTTATACAAACATGTCTGATCAGAACGGTATTGTAGGTTAAATTCCCTCCCATTATGGAGTAGGCCCGAGCCTAACAGTGGAACGTATGTGGGCTACGATGATATGATGTTTTTTAAATATTAGAAAGTCAGTGAAATATTTTAAAGTATGTGAAATTAAATCTACAATTTTATTTATTTAATTTTTTTATTAACCGATTTAAAAAAAAAGGAGGAGGTTCTCAAATCACCGGCCTATTTTTTTTTTATGTATGTTCACCGATTACTCAAAGACCCCTGGACCGATTTGCAAAATTCTTTTTATGATTAATATGGTATACTTCCCAGGTGGTCCCATAGCCATCAAGTCAGGATCTGATTATGGTATCCTTGAGAAATTGGTGGACTTCTTAAAATTCTATAGGCAATTTTAACGTTTTTAGTTTACCTACTGTTTGAAGTCGGTTTTTTTTGTTAATATTATAATCTCATACCGCATTGTCTGAAACTACAGGTTATATATAGTCATATATTTTGCACACTCCTTAGAGGTTAAATGTGTGGGGTTTTAAATAAATTTGTATATATAAAAAAAAACCCACTAGACGTCTTCTCAGCCGGTCGAGTACTCACTCAAAGTTTTTACAAACAGACAATAGCTCCTGACCTCAAGCGCTCCGCTTGAATTACTGTTGTTTATTTTCTTATACCATTATGTGCTTTAGTAGTATTTCATCATACAATATTATCGTTTGCAATCGATTTACCCAACGTGGTGATGGGTTAAGAATACAATGTATTTCCATCTCTTATTTTCCCGTGGGAGTAATCAAAATAGACTTAGTACGTGAATGGTTAGAAACATAGATGGAGTAAGAATATAGTTCACCACTCTAGGGAGTGTGTGGATGTGTGGACACTCTTGTGTGTGGATGTCGTAAAAGACAACTTTTATTTTTTTTTTGGGTGGGCTGCGGTCGACGCGCCTCCGCACCACTCCGTCCGGGGCGACAGAGGGGCTTAAGCACGCAACTCCCGCAACCCACCCGAAAACCACGTCGTCGTTGGGCCGACCACCGGAGCAGGGTTACTTGACATCAGTGGTCGGCCCGACGGAATACCCCCTATTGGGGTACCCTCCCATCGACCAACGTCCCCCCTCGGTGAGGTCGTCAGTCTTTCCTCACGCGGTGTCGTAAAAGACAACTGAGGGTACGTATCTTTTTTTTATTGGGGTGGGCTATGGTGGCACACCCGCTACCTGGCTCCGTCCGAGGCGACAGGGGCGGCGCGCGGTAGCCCACCTGCTACCACGTCTCCTTCATCGTTGGGCCTAACCTCTGCTAGGGTGGCGTCAGGCGCAGGTACTCGCGCCTGCACTGCCCCTATAATATGTATTTAATGTCTATACAAGAAAATAAAACGCTATAACAATCCGTCTGATCAGCGTATGTTTTCAATAATAAAATCAGTTGATTCTCTCACCTAAACCATTTATTTCATCATCATCATCATCACAGCTTAGATATGTTCCACTACTGGGCTCAAGCCTCCTCCATATTGAGAGGGAAATTAACCTCCTATAACGCGCTATTCAGGCGGGTTGATATAGCATTTAATTTCGAGTTTTCCTTCTCTTGCATAGTTGTTATAATCACAAAATATCCGTTAATCGCCTTTTACGATACTCACATGCAATATAATAAGGGGTGGTGAATTGTATTCTTTGTCGCACCAAACATTTATTTATTGTTTTATAAGCATCTCTATTCTACATTACAATTAGGTATATACGTAAAAATCCTCATCTAATGTTCACAAATCAACAAATGTTCACATCAATGTACAAAGTATCCGAACAGATCTTTACAATATTACGCCTTTATTATAGATAGTATTCAAATACATAAAAAATTCAGATTCATACAACCGCTATTTGCGGTTTATAAGAATAACGTCTAACTTTTTTTGTCTAACCAAAGCGGTCTACATGAGTGAAATGCAATCTTTCCATCAAGATTAATCACTCATTTTTAACAAATCATAATGTAAACGATTAAGAAAGCTAGACAGTCGGTAAGAACAATATTTTTGCATATAATAAAAGTTTTGATGTGTATAAATTACATGTGCCTGTTCAGACGAAAGCGAGACATGCAAAAAATAAATAGGTAAGTATAAATTGGTTGCTGCCGCCGATTCCATTGCGTATAATTACTAAACTAAACTAAAGTTTTTTTAAAGAGATAACTGAACTAATGGTTTAGTAGTACCCGTTTAAAGTGTCTAACGTCGCGGGTTCGATACGCAAGCCAATATTTTGTGTGACTCACAAGTTGTTATCTGAGTCCGCATGTAATTTGTGTCCGTTAATTATATTTGTTTAGTTTACCGCATTACAAGGATTATAAAAAAAAAATCTATTTTACGGATTTTATCACGTTTGTATCATTGTCACGGGTGGACTGAGGTCTCAGAGGAGTTCGCCCGTGGCCATGACCGCTATAGAGTATTCGAAGTGTCGGGTAATCAAAAATAAAATTCGATAAAAAGCGATAGAATTCGTAAAATAGTTTTATTTAGAATATGTAATGACAGCGTCCGTCCGTGTCCACTTTTTTTTTTAGGGTGGGCCATGGTCATCGCCCCCGCCGTCTGGCTCCATCCGGGGCGACAGAGGGGCGGCGCGCGGCCTTATGCCCCAACCGTGACACGTCGCCTTCGTCGTGGGGCCGACCACCGGTGCAGGGTAACTTGTCTTCAGTGGTCGGCCCGACGAAATACCCTGGTCGCGGGGTACCCTCTCCTCTCGACATTCCCCTCGTGGATGTCGGTCATCGTCGCGCGGTCAGCCTCTCTGCGGGTGACGGACTAAATCCCCGGTCCAGTCACCCGTGGCCTCGGGTAGGGCGGCATTAGTCCGTGACCATTAACACTCTAAAGTGTTCGAAAGGTCGGGCAATCAAAAATCAAATACAAAAACGATAAAATCCGTAGTTTTATTTACAACTGATATTAGAAAATAATAAAACTACTTTTACGGATTATATCGCGTTTGTATTTGATTTATGACTGCCCGACGTTTCGAATACTTTACAGCATTGGATTGCGATATTATCCGTAAAAGTAGTTTTATTTACAATGTGTAGTGCTCACGTAAACATCAGAAATCATTAACATTATTTCATAACATTATTTCAAAAAAAATAATCATTCTTAACTATCATGGTATAGTAAGTTAATCTCTGCATAATTGAAGAGGAATTGCCCTATGATACCATACAGCAAAAATGAGCTGGCATGTAGTATGTTTTCAAATTTTCTTTCTATTGCAGTGATTTCAGGATTTTATCTATTATACTTGTGTTTTGCCTCCAGCACATTATTTAGCTCATATACCTATTTTTAGGCTCAGATCTCTTCCATAATAAGAGTGAAATTGACTTTCTATCATCATCATCATCATCATTTCAGCCTATCGCCGTCCACTGCTGAACGTAGGCCTCCCTCATGTTACGCCACAAAGTGTGGTCCTGTGCCGCCTGCATCCAACGACGCCCAGCTACTTTCACCAGGTCGTCGGTCTACCTAGTGGGGGGGCGTCCTATACTGCGTCGTCCAATACGTAGTCGCCACTCGAGAACCTTTCTTCCCCAGCGGTTGTCAGTTCTTCGAGCGATGTGGCCTGCCCATTGCCACTTCAGCGTGCTAATTCTTCGTGTTATGTCGGTTACACCCATTCTTCTGCGCATTTCCGTATTTCGGATTTTATCTCGCAGAGAAATGCCGAGCATATTTTTTTGTTTTTTTTTTTTGGGGTTGGGTTACGGTCAGCGCGCTTCTCGCACCACTCCGTCCGGGCGACAGAGGGGCGTAACACCCATAACCCACCCACGATGCACGTCGCCTTCGTCGTTGAGCCAACCACCGGAGCAGGGCGACTTGAGGTCAGTGGTCGGCGAAAATCCAAGCATAGCCCGTTCCATAGCACGCTGAGCGACTTTGAGCCTTGTTATGATGACTTTCTATACTACGCTATAAACCACAAGACCCATGATCTTTGACTACACCAGTAGGTAGTTAAGAATATAGTTTTATTAATTGCTGATGGTGGCGAACAAACCAACAAACCTGCAAACAGCAAACCTGATCGTAGGTGACACTGCCGAATGTGGACATTTGCAATACCAGCGGCGCAACTAGGCTGCTGGCTACCGAGAAGAAAGCGCTGTTCTTAAACCTTGTTTAAAAAAAGACATTTCACAGGGCTCGGGTAACACCGGTGCATGGGAGAAATTATTGCTGGAAACGTATCTTTAGTTGAAACCGACGACGACCTGACGTTCCCAGGTAAAATCCAGTAAAATGAACTCTACTACGGTGTCGAATGGTACGATAGTAAAACGATGAGGGTCGTACCAAGGGAAACAGTTGCTCAGAATTACCTATTATACTCAGAAGCTATATGAATATTAAGTCATCGAACAGATAAGGATTAAGATAATAACCATTCCGTATGGTGACGGAGTAAGAATACAATTCACCACTCCCTACCTTGCCCATGGATGTCGTAAAAGACGACTAAGGGATGTAATATGCACATAAGGTCTATGCAAGAAAATGAAAACTCGAAATGAAACCCTATACCAACATGTCTGACCAGCATGGTATAGTAGGTCAAATAACCTCCTATTGTAGAGGAGGCCCGAGCCCAACAGTGGGACGTATGTGAGCTGCGATGATGACGATGATGAACAGATAAGGCGAAAAGCATGTCAATTATATTTCTACCTTTTTTTGTCTAGGTCAACACGCCGTTTATTCCATCTGGGGCGATGAAGGGGTGGCGCGCGGATCCATTACCCACTTTATTCGCTCACCGTCGCCACTGGGCCGGTCACCGGTACCGACTGTTTGTTGTCTGCAGCCAGCCCGGATAAGTTATATTTCAACTCTGGCATCAAACATGGGTTGAGAACCCTGAGCACTAACCACAGACTGAACAAAGTTGTAAAATTCATCTACCGCTATCAATCATACACACAAAAACAACACTTACAAGAAGTGACACTTTTGTAGATTATCAATACTTACAAAAAAACCTTATATGTTGGTCAACATATCAGTTTTTTATACATATAATTACAATCATTAAATACATACTTATAATTTACTAGCTGACCCAACCGATGTTGTACCTACTGTTCAAATCTAAAAAAATACCACAAGGAATTCTCTTTGAAATCGATCGTAGCTCCACTTACCGGGTCCAAATATTAATCTAAACTAATCTCAAACCCACTTTAACACACGTAAAAAATGTAATCAAAATTGGTCCAGCCTTTAGAAGGAGTTCAATTACAAACTCACGAACAGACGGTTTATGTATATAAAGATACACAAACACATTATTCACGTACAAGTATTCATTGTTATTGTAACGTAACGGTGCGGTTCGGTTCCACCTTCATAATAAATAGAAGGGAAATTGACTAGTGGGTCAGGCGTGTTTTTATAGGGTTTCATTTCAAGTTTTCCTTCTCTTGTATAGATATTATATGTATATTTAATCCCTTAGTCGTCCTTTATGATACCTACGAATAAAAGAGGGGGTGGTGAATGGTATAGTTTTTTTTTTGGGGGATGTGTTACGGTCGGCGCGCTTCTCGCTTCACTTTGTCCGGGGCGACAGAGGGGCGTAAGCATGAACACCCGTAACCCACCCGTATAGCACGTCGCCTTCGTCGTCGAGCCGACCACCGGTGCAGAGTTGCTTGACTTCAGTGGTCGGCAAACTGTATTGCTTGCCCGTCCATCTGCACTTGATGCCACTCTAGCCTAGGCCGCGGGTGACCACACCGGGGATTTTAGTCCACAGAGAAGCAGACCGCGCGACGGCGACCGACGTCCTAGGACAGGGATGTTAAGAGGAGAGTGTACCCGAAAGGGTATGCCGTCGGGCCGACCACTGAGGAGAAGGTACTCGGTACCAGTGGTCGGTCCAAAGACAAAGGCGACATGCTACGGGCGGGTTATGGGCCCACGCGCCGTCCTTTTGTCGCCCCGGACGAAATGGACGGCATGTGCGCTTACCATGGCCAACCAAAAAAAAAGACCAATGTGTCTGACCAGCATGGTATAGTAGGTCAGTTTCCCTCCTATTGAGAAGGAGACTCGAGCCCAGCAGTGGAATATTTATGAGCTGAGACGAAATCAGATGAGTATTTTATCATTCATTACATAATACTTATGATGTAATAAATAAATAAGCAATCTTCAATAAGTTATACGCTCGTTCACAATTCTATTGTTATTAAGTAATATGGTCGCTTGGCCCCGTCAGTTAATGTACTTTCTCGGTCAAAGGTTCCGGGTTCAAATTCCAGTGGAGTTTATATATGGTTTCCGTCATTGTTTAAAGTGCTTCGAAGATTTCGTTTTAAAGATCATCACCTTGTAAAAGTTCGTAGATTTTTTCTTTTTGTGTTAACAAATCAACACCTTTTTTATGGTAGACACATTCTGTCTGAGGCGACGACGGATGGGCGGTGTACGGCCCTATAACCTACGATATTCCCTCCCCATGGCCATCAGGTCTACCACTGGTACCGATTCCTTGATAGCCGCGGGCAAAAGACGGGGTGGTGAATATAGTATTCTTATTCCATCACCTCACGGAAATACAATATTGATTAGTTTAGAAAGTCGATCACAATAGGTAATCATAAACTTAATGATTCATATTAAAGTCTGACTCATTAAATAGACTTCATTCACTAATTCCAGCAGGTAATTCACAAAAACAGCATGAAGTCTGCAACTTTTACTAATAAATAAGTACATAATTAAACTTTTTCTTATTTATATCGACACAACATTGGGCATAATATTTATGTACAGTGATAGCCATTTTATTTCTTTCTTTGTGGTTACAGAGTAAGAATACAATTTACCACCGAGGGTTTTTACCTGTGGGTACACGACTAAGGTAAATATTTTCGATGGGAGGGTACCCCAACAGGGGGTATTCCGTCGGGCCGACCACTGACGACAAGTTAACGCTGCTCCAGTGGTCGGCCTAACGACGAAGGCGACGTGGTTTTTGGGTGGGTCGCGGGAGTTGCGTGCTTAAGCCCCTCTGTCGCCCCGGACGGAGTGGTGCGGAGGCGCGCCGACCGCGACCCACCCACAAAAAAAAAAAAAAAAAAGGTAAATATTTAAAATATGTATGCAAGGGAAGACAACTTGAAATAAAATTCTATACCAGCGTGATATAGGAGGTCAACTTTCATCCTATTGTGAAAGAAACACGAGCTTAACAGACAAGTAAATCAAATACCCTTTCACAATGGAAGAGAATTCAAATTCAAATCATTTATTATGCATAAATCCCGAGAGGGTACTTATATATTGTCAAGTTTACAACATCAAAATAAATTATCCAAAAAAAGAACTACCACCGGATCGGAACGCGACCGCTACTGAGAAGATCCGGCAAGAAACTCAGCGGGCTTGTCCATTGTTTTTAATTTTTTTTTTCTTCTTACTAGATATAAAATTGTGTACAATATGTACATGTACACTGGCCGAACAGTGGGACATATATGGACTGTAATGATAATAATATAATAATAAGTTCATCAAAGTTAAAGCGAAAATTGAATATTTGGAAATAAAACACAATCGTAAAAGCTCTAACATAACGGTATTAAAGTCAATAGCTTTGTTTTCTATTGATATGTATGTGTAGGCCTTTAAAGGCATACCTTTCGCATGTACAGCTTAATTGTGAAAGTTTCTTAAACAAAAGATATGACAACATAGCCTTGCACACAATACGCGACACTCGGTGGTCCAAACAATTGTTGGACCACCGTTACGATAGTTCGGACACACACAATGTTGTCTTGTTTGATTAGCGTCCACAGTTTGTTTACCTTAAGACGACGCATTTTGTCAATTCTGTTGCGAGACCACTAATAGCTTTGGCCACTATTTAAATTGATAGTTAACTAAATTATCCGAAACTGCCTCATTATTACTTGTTATAAACTTTTATAATATAATTTATTAATTAATTTGTATATTACGAGAATTAGCATGTTGAAATGGCAATCAAAAATCTAACCCAGCTATCTAACTGTCAGCAGATAGACGTCCAGAGTAGGACATAGGCCTCCCCACAAGAATGCCGCTCGGAACAGTCCTGTGCCACTTGCATCCAACGGTTCACTGCGACTTTACAAATCAGCCCACCTAGCAGGGAATCGTCCTACGCTGCGTCGCTCAATTCGTGGCAGCCATTCGAGAACATTTCTTCCCCAATGGTTGTCAGTTCAACGAGCAATGTGGCTTATCCATTGTTATTTTCATGTGCTTCTTCAGGTTTTGTCAGTTATACCCGTTGTTCTACGAATTTTCGTATTCCGGATTTTCTCACGTAGAGAAATACCAAATAGAGTTCCGAATACTATGTCGTCCATATCAAAGTCACATTATTTACCTGACATTCTATTAATAAGTAAGATATTTATAATAACACTAGTTGACCCAACAGACGTTGTTGTGTTCAAATAAAATAAAAGAAATTCTCCTTGAAATCGACAGCAGTGCCACCTACCAAATTTAATTGTAAATCTAAACCATTCTCAAATCTCCTTAAACGCACACAAAACATTTCATCAACATCGGCCCAGCCGTTTAGGAGGAGTTCAGTGATCTATTTGATGATCTATTTTGAATAGTTTACTTTAAATTGTAGTGGCCCAATTTGTCTTATAACGTGTCCATTATACATTTTTCTTTGAAGAATATGTTTTTCAGCGCTTTTTGTCACTTTCTGTCTTTCTTATCCTTTTTATCGCTATTCAAGTCCTCCAGTAATATATTAAATTATTGAATAAGAGTCACTATATATTGACTATTATTAGGCCTTCTCAAATCTCATTAGTATTTCTATGGTAAGTAAGAAAGGCAAAATTAAGATGAAGAAAATTAATGTCATTGATTAATCATTTATTTTAGCTCATATACATCTCATTGATGACTGCACAGATGGCGTAGTGGTTAAGATAGCGACCTACAACGTCAGTGTCGGGGGTTCGAATCCCACGCGGGACAACACTTTGTGCGATCCACAAATTGTTGTTCTGAGTCTGGATGTAATTTGTGTACGTTAAATATATGTTTGTAAAATCCCCCGCAATACAAGGATTATTTCCTTAGTGCAGGGTGTTGTCTAAATAAATAAATAAATAACAACATTATAACCATTGCCAGGCTCCAAGCCGTCTCGATAAGAGTGAAATTTACCTGCTGTACCACGCTGGTTATATGGAATGGTATTTAATTAAATTTTGTATTTAAACATTAATAAATTAATTTTTGTCTCATTTTTGATTAAATAAATTTTCTTTCAGAGTAAAACTCGAAACAAAACCCTATGCCAACGCCTATGATCAGCGTGGTATAGTAGGTCAATTTCTCTCCCATAGTGGAGGAGATTCAAGCCCAGTAGTGGGACGTATATGGGCTGCAGTGATGATGATGATATTTTCTTTAACAAGTTATTGGATGCAAGTATTGTCTGTGAGCCAATTTCTATATACTTACAAACATATTTTCTTCTAACGTTTGTTCAACGGTGCTTTTTACTTCCAAACTTTGTTTATTCTATGTCCACTGTTTCGTAATTCGGTCCGATTGTCAAGTACACTTACTGTCAAGTGCTTACTTGTTCACTATTTTTAAGATTGCTTTCTTTCGTGTTTACTTAAATTTGACAATATATTACCGAAATACTATTCAAGCCCTTTATTATTGCCATTCGTACTAGGATTATTCTATAGCTAACCAAACTACTTTCGGTAGAACGTTATTTATCCAGGAAGTCATATTCTAGGATATAATATCGGGGTATTTTAGAGCAGTAACTCGTCATGTAAATTCATATATACCTTATCAACCGGAACGTATGGTTTAACGTAGTCTCCGAAGCACATATTTCACATATCTTCGAGAATGCTATTTGTTGCTCTTAGATATATATACCCAGACGTTATTTTTCTTCTCCATAATAAATAATAATAATATCTCACATATAATAGGGATTATAAGTGTAAAGGTGTCATTAGCTAGCGAAGGTATGAAGAAGTGTAATATTTCTTTTGGTCTTTTACTCTCCCGCTATCCATTGCCCTGCATTGTTTCTGAAATATATAAATATTACTAATCTTTTGTAAGATTCCTTTTAAGTAATATGATTATACTTATTTTACGTATGGTAATGGCGTTAAAATACCATACACGATGACTAAGGGATATGATATGCAGAAGGAACACTCGAAATAAAACACTACGCAAACGCTTTTGGTCAGTGTGGTTACAGTAGAAATAAAGTTACCTCCCAAAATGGAGAAGGCCTCCTCCAGCAGTAAGATGTATATGGGCTGAGATGAGATAAGACGAGTATATATAACAATGTGGAACTTTCATTTCTATTTTTTGGACATCCTACTTGACTGAATTAAACTTAACGTGCCATTCCAACCTCGGCCGTAGGCTGCAGATGCAAGGTGCGGATGCAGGTAGCACACGCATGACACACAGCCGCTGCCTGCATTCGCAGCCGACAGTGATTCCGAGGCTGGCTGCACGTGCTGCGACAGGCTGCGTCTTATTCGTTCCAGACAGTATCTTAGCCACATTATTATTATATTTCATGTGGCTTGTATCAAAAATAATAGGATACTTTGTTACAAGATTACCTAACTGATCTTTTTCGGCCTCTGAAAATCTCATTTTCTTGAAATAAATATTGATGCTAAATCTAAATATCGAGAGCTGATAAAAATTATAACCAATATGAGCGCTAATTTGATTACAAATTAAGTTTGGCGAGATTGGCTAGGAGTAGCGACTACTTGGGACTTGTCTCAACAGGTTGGAGTGACGTAACTACGTTCGCATCGACTTGCAACCGCAGCACTACTGGTCTGCGATCGGCTGCGGCTGCAAGTCGCAGCAGCACTTACAGCCGAGGCTCGGCAGCACGTGCAGCCGCAGCCGCTTTCGGAATGTTTTTCACAGAAATTCATACAACTACATAGAAAACCAGTCGTGCAGCCGCAGCCGGCTTCGTGCAGCCACTGCATGTGCTGCCTGCAGCCGCAGCCTGCAGCCGAGGTTGGAATGGCACCTTAAATCTTCTATACTATTATTATAAAGTGGAAAGACTTGCTTGTTGGTTTGTATTGAATAGGCTCTGAAACTACTGGACCTATTTCAAAAAATCTTTCACCAATGGAAAGCTATAACATCAGGGAGTAATATAGGCTATATTTTATTTCGGTATTCCCACGGAAATGGGAACTACGAGCGTAAGACGACTGAAACCGAAGCGAAGCGAGGGCAGGTTGCTAGTCTTTAATATTTATAAGTTTCATCATCATCATCATCATCATCTCAGCCCATATATGTCCCACTGTTGGGCTCGGGCCTCCTCCATAATGGAAGGGTACTTGACCTACTATACCACGCTGGTCAGACGTGTTGGTATAGGGTTTTATTTCGAGTTTTCCTTCTCTCGCATAGATGATATATGCGTTTTATATCCCTTAGTCGTCTCGTACGATCACCCACGGGTAAGATAGGGGGTGGTGAATTGTATTCTTACTCCGTCACCACACGGAAAAGTTATAAGTTATAAGTTTATTGATTCTTAAATGAGTATTTCTACCAATGAAGAATTATGCATCAATTGCCACGTTTGACGGGTGGGTCAAGCACCACAGTTAGTTAGTGTTTTAAGCTACTTAGAAGAACATTGCTGTTCAATTTCTGATACTTTTCAGAACTAATTCTATCCATCCCTTCATTCACTAGCCTGTATATTACCATTGTTGATGGTGAACTCAACCATAAATATATTACTCAGTATGGTCCGACACCATTTTTATCCAATAACTCCCTGTTTTTTTGCCACGCGGAAACCTTTTTTCGCAATGGTTGCCGGCTCGACGAGCAATGTGGCATATATATTGCTATTGCAACTTACTAATTCTTTGGACTATATCAGTTACCTATTCTTCCACCAATTTTTATGTCATCGTCGTCATTTCAGCCCACATAAGCTCTAGTGTTGGACTCAAACCTTTTCCAAAATCGACTTAGTATATCAGACTGGTCAGACGTATTGGCATAGGTTGGCATGGCACAGGTTTTATGTCAAGTTTACCTTCTTTTGCATGGATATTAATTGCATATTATATCCCTTAGTCGTCTTTTATGATACTCACGGGCAAGATGGTCAATTGTACTCTTACTTTATCATCAGACGGTGATTTCTATATGCTTTTATCACGTCGGGAATTATCGAGCATAGCCCTCTCCGTATTTCATCTATATACCTACAGCTAACTCTGTCAATCGGAAACAACAATGCTGCATCACAAATTGAGCATGGAAAGTGTCATTGACAGCTTTGAAGGGGTTTTGAGCTATTCTGAAGTGGTTCTTGAGCAAGTGTAGACATTACAATACACAGAATATTTAATACGGGTCAAGTGTGAATAACTGTTACGAGAATGATTGTATGTGGATTCATTTTGAAAGTTTTGCCTCGTTATATATGTTTTTGTTATACAGGTGTGGTAATGTTAAGTTGGAGTCATTGAAATATTTTACAAATAAAACTAAAACATTTTTTTTTCATATAGAATAATGTTCTTTTCAAAAGCTTTTATTAAACTTGCCCTGTTAGTATGGGACAAACCTTGCGAGTTAAATTAGAACCACTTCCTGTCGTTAGATTAGGTTGAAATTTGGTTTACTTATGTAACTTCGGTGACAGTGTAATAATATGGTACCATGAAGCTGATCTCAAGATGGCGTTGGAAGGTGGCCATTGGAACTCCTAAACTAAATAAGATAAAACCGTCGAGTTTGGAATCGTTTGAATAGTCTTGATAAGCATTTTTTCTTCGTTTTAGAGAATTTAAATAAAAGCTTGTTTTTTAAAATGTTTTTAATTAATATTTTTTATACTAGCAATAAGTTTATATTAAATTTTGTGTCAAAATAATAAAAAAAAAATTGTAGTGGGTAGATTTAAATCTCTGCAATAACGATGACTTTTTGGACGTGAGACATCTTAGTCCGCTCATGACCATGAACGGTGAAAAATGTATGAAACGTTGGGCAATCGAAAATCAAATAGAAACACGATAAAATCTGTAAAAATAGTTTTATTTATTATAATAAATCGCGTAAAAATCAGAACTTATCATAGAAAATTGATTTTTGAAGCTCTTTTTTTATTAGTACTGTGGTGGCGGTTAACAATACTACCAAGTCTTACCTTGTACACAAGGTACAACTATAATATGGGAATGTAATACAACTGAAAGTTTTATATTATTATAACCCATTCTATGCGATACCCGCCGGTCAACAATTACATTCCCAAATAGTAAAGATTAAAATCTTTTCTTTAAGTAACAAATTAAGACAATCCTTAGAAATGAATGTAGAATATAAAGAAGCGTATTGTTATGCTTTTTTTTATTTTTATTTGTCACATTACACATAGTAGCTCAAGAAGATCTAGCTAGTATCAAACTTCTTGTGACCATGAACACTGGTAATCTCGAATACCTAATCAAAAATTAAATCGAAAAGTTTTACTTCAAGATCTAGCTATTTAAAACCTAGCTTCGCCACGAATTCAAATTTAAGACCTTATCATAAAGAAGCTTGAAGGCTATTGAACTAATAATACAGTTTCTTTCTTACATAAGCACACACACTTTTTTAACTTTAAATAACGCATTTAATTTCAATCGCAAAAGGTTGTATTCACTCCTTTTTTTATCATATGCTAAAAAATTATAAAAAGCCTCACAATACTAATACTCATCAGTAAGTATACACTTGTTCAATGTATACATTTCTACGTCTGATCAACCCGTTACGAAAAGTACGAACAACTAAAGTTATCTTAAGATATTTCATCACTATTTATCCACCCACATATTTTACAATAGGCAAAATTATGTACCAATATAGATAAAAAAGACAGTCATGTCAAAAATACTATACAATTTTTGACGTCTCAATAATGCCTCTAAAAAGTGGAAGGTTTGAATTTATTAGTTATTGATGTAAATAATGTTCCCGAAGAGATTAAGATGAATCTATTAATATTGATACAGCGTCTTGAAGTATAGACACATCAAATGTCAATCATATATGAAGAATTATTGGTCGATTGCCTATTTAGATTGTATATAAATATTTAGAAAGCTATATTTATATGTAGATTTGACCAAGCCCGTGATTATTATATGGCGAAATGGAAAAGTAGGCAGTTTTGAGAATATTAATTTGACAAAACAACTTATTGTTGAAGAATTTATATTTTTTATGTTTCCAAATAAGAACATAGGTATATATATCGGATGGTAACAGAGTAAGAATACGTTTTTTCAGTCGTGTTTCTTGCCTATGGGTACCGTAAAAGAGATTAAGGGTAGGATATGTAGATAATATATGCAGGAGAACGTTCAACGTTCAATGTTCCTACTATTGTGGAGAAGGCCGATCGTAGTAGTTGGTTAAAATGAAGAAACAATAAGTATATGTTCTATACGAATTTTTTTTAATTTAATATCGGCGAACTAACAATGCAAAACTCACATATGTCTTAGGTTTTACAATAGATTTTTTTGTACTATTACTGTTGTTGGCAAACGAGCAAACGGCATAACTAATGGTAAGTGATATTCCCGCTCATGGACCTTTGCAATATCAAGGACACAGCTATGTTACTACCTATCGTGATGCAACTGAAGGGAGCCTGAATGCGTGTAATGTTCGGTGATACTAAAGGCATCACCAAAATCCACCACGTCATGCAGACATCCTCAGAAATTTGGGCTTTCAGCTCTCCCGCTCACCGAACAAAGTGCAGTAAAAAATTGCTACTGCTCAGACGTCAATTTTCTATGTGTGTAGTACTACACCTGAAGGACCAGCTCGCAACTGTAGATAGACTTCAACAGTGTGACCACATAGCCTCCCACCCTGTAGGAAGACCTATGTCTGATAGTGGACGTCAATATTTCATAACTGGTAGTAACCGTGGCCTTCATAAATTTATCCAAAAAATATTTTCAATGTTTACACGAGTATTACGTATTTGAAATAAAATATTTTTTTAGAGATTTTTTCGCGTTTGTATCTGATTATTAATTTTCAAACGTTTCGAATACTTTACAGCTTTCATAGTCACAGATCGACAATCCTCTTGTGACCATGAACGCTGTAAAAAAAATGTTAAAAATCGCTAAAAGTGTTTTATTTCAAAAGTCAAAAACAAATATTTAGAACTAGCAACCCGCTTTCAATCGGCTGGTCCCAATATTTTTAATCTGCAATATCTTCTAAAATATTATGATACGCGACTTCAATACACGAAACCTCGGGGCTGATTCCCAGACCGAGCAAAATTTCATAGAGAGAATCTTGAGAGAAAAATTGCCTAAGTTACTCCTTATTAGGACAGGCAGCCGGTAATAAAATATTATTAAAATTGGCCCTATTGTTTAGTAACTTATTCGAAAAACCAAATAGACCAGAAATAAAAAAAAATTAGGCATAAGTCTATCGTATAAATAACTATGTGAGCATGAAAAACGTATTGTTTTGACATTACAATCAGACATTTCAATTTTATATATTTCAATAGATAAAATTTCATAGTGATTAAACAAATATTTCGCTATTAATGCACACGAATAAATTAGTGGAACTCGAATGCTAAGAACGGGATCTGTACAGTTAATCCAGTTCAGTGAGCAGGCATCAACAATGATTGACCAATACTTTTATTTTTAACTACTTTACATTGAAAATTTTACATATTTTTTATTTAATATCAATCTTAGAGATATTTATCTGTCTTATCTGATCAAGTCATCTTCATATTGTAACAATTACCAGTGCAAAAACTATTTACGTATAGTTTTTTTAAAGTTACTAATGGTTAAATAGGTATACTGAACTGCTAAGTATTAAGTTTCAATATTCGTGCGCTTCGTATAATTTGACTGAGTATTGTTTTTCGCAAAAAATGGCGTGTGGTGACGGAGTAAGAATACAATTCACCGCCCGTGGGTCTTGTAAAAGACGACTAAGGGATGTCTTGTGCCTATCACAACTATGCAAGGGAAGAAAAACTCAATATAAAACTCTATACCAACACGCCCGACCAGCGTGGTATAGTAGGTCATTTTCCCTCCCAATATGGAAGAGGCTCGAGCCCAGTAGTAGAACGTATAGGATCTGTGATGATGAATTAAAAATGATCGAATATTGTTTAAAATTATTTTTTGTTATTAACTTAAGTTTCTTGAGTTTTCAGTCAAGCTACTAATTAGTAGCAAATAATTTTAGGGTGTACTATTTAGTGTTCCCTATAATTCGTGAATAGCTCACAGATAACCTCAAACTGGTAAGGGTAATAAATTAATATTACCATGAAATTTTCCGTATGATGACGGAGTAAGAATTCAATTCATCAACCCATTTCTTGCCTGTGGGTGTCATAAAAGACGACTAAGGGATATAATACGCATATAACATCTGTGATGCAAGTCAAATCAAATCATTTATTCTATATAGGCCCCTTGAGGGCACTTACATATTGTCAAATTTATACATCCTTTGAATACAATACAATATCTACCACCGGATCGGAACGCGGCCACAAGCTGAGAAGATCCGGCAAGAAACTCAGCGGGATGTCATCTTTTTACCATCTTTTGAATAAAATTACACGTATACAACATATAGTCTTAGCTCCAGTGTGATGCCTTTGGAGATAGGATATAACTATTATTTTTTTAATTTAGTTCAAATAAAAAAGGAAAGGAAAACATGGTTGGACCAGATCCCACAAGCAGTACCCGATCACGAGTTAACTACTAGAGCAGCCATCACTTCCCTCAACCATATTGATGGGAAGGGAGTGATTCGCCCCACATAGGAAGGAAAACTCTAAATAAAACCCAACACCAACCCGTCTGACCAGTGTGGTGAACTAGGTCAATTTCCCTCCCAATTTGGAGGAAGCTCGACCCTAGTAGTGGGACATATATGAACAGTGACATAGTGAAAACCACGCCAATTAAAGCTGAAAGCTTACGATAAAGTCTTTAACTGATCCTTAGCAAATGCAATAAGAACATAGTCGCAAGAAAAATTTTGAGTACAGCCAGTTGAAAATACAATTTATCATATTCAATACATTCATATAACATCGACAGCCTTTGTTAAATTACCTGATGCGTAAAAATAATTAATGGTATGCCCATAATGACGTGTTCAACATATTGTTACTTTATCGGGCCGCTAAAATACCGCTTGTTATTATACGATGTACCGTTTTAAAAATGTTTTACATTTAGATGCTTTAAAAAGTTATAATATGTAACTGGCTCAATATAAATATAAATGTGTATTTAAATACCTATCAATGTAATCTCTAAATAAATAATAATGAAACAATCGTAAAAAATCAGCAGAAATCAGCCTAAAATTATTAAAAAAGTTGAATAATTATTTTTTCATTGCCAACGGTGGCAAACGAGCAAGCAGCACATCTGATGGTAAGTGATCCTGCCACACATGGACCTTTGGAATACCAGGAACACAGCCCGCCATTGCCTACCGTGAAGAAAATACTCTTCTTAAACTTCGTTTAAAGAGGGACATTATAAATTATTATCTCTTTCTTTCTTTAGTAGAAGACCACTGCTATTAGCAGATTTATAAGAATACTATAGGCCGTATGGTGATATATAATATGCATATAATGTAAGATATAAGTATAAAAATCGATTTAAGCATAATAATATGCAGATAACATCTATGTAAGAGAAGAAAAACTCGAGACAAAATTCTATACTAACATGTCTGACCACTATGGTTTTGTAGGTCAATTTCCCTCCCATAGCGGAAGAGGCGCAAGGCCATCAGTGCGACGTATTTGGGCTGAGATAATGAATAAACAATTTACAATATATATATTGTATCTTTTTAAAGGGTTTTAAGTATATAATAACATAATGATCTCAAGGGCAAAAGAGTGCATGGTAAATTGTATCCTTACTCCGTCACCACATTAATAAAAGTTATATAATTTAATAGTCCTATAAGTAACAAAATAATTACTTAAAATAATTCACAAGATTGAATTTTAAAGCATTTAAACCTAACACAAATGCAACATTTTACACATCAAAATTTAAACCAAGGTTTTTGTTCTCAACAATATAATTTGACGGAAAAGTTAGCATCCCGGATCATAGGTTGTCCATTGTCCATTCGACATTGGCAATCAGATATTATTTATAAGCGCCATAATCGAGTAAATACATACTTATTATATTGTTAAGTTTTTCAATAGTCATGGACGATGGGTAGTCACGAAGTTTACAATAATGACCAAGTGCTGTCGTAACTTATTTAATTAGAAGTATTCTACTACTTTAATATTATGCTTCACTTAGATAATTGATTTTTTTTTCATAATAGCTCATATATATCCCACTGCTGGGTTTCAATTCCCTCCGCAACAATTTGACCTATGATACCACACTAGCCAAACGCGTTAGTATAAGGTTTTATTTCGTTTTCTTGCTGAACAAGTTATCTATACAAATAAATAAAATTGGAGTGTCTGTTTGTAATGTCAAAATAATAGGCTTTTTTCATGCTCACACGGTTATTTGCACGACACCTATGCCTAAAATACAGATTAAAAATTTTTTATCTGTCTGTCTGTTTGTTCCGGGTAATCTTCTAAACGGCTGGACCGATTTCAAAAATTCTTTCACCAATGGAAAGCTATATCAGGGCGTAAATTAGGCTATATTTTATCCCGGTATTCCGACGGGAACGGGAACTACGCGGATAAAACGACTAAAACCGAAGCGAAGCGAGGGCGGGTTGCTAGTATGGATATTATATCCCTTAGTCCCCTTTCACGGCAAGAAAAAAGGGATGCTGAATTGTATTCTTATTCCGTCACCACATGGAGAATCCCTATTATTACGGATTATGAATACAATTCACCATCTGGAAAGATAGGGTTTTCCTGTACGTTTTGTAAAAGACTACTAAGGAATATAATATGCATAATACAAGAGAAGGAAAACTCGAAATATAAACCTGTACTAACCGATCTGATCAATGTGGTAATAGGTTAATTTCCTTCGATTTTGGAAGAGGGTTGAGCCCAGTAGGGGCTCTTATATACCATCTCTATGTCCATCTCTAAACGACGTTTAAGAACTTCTTTCACGGTCGCAGCGACTTGGTTAAACCCTGGTATTAGGTAAGTCCAATTAACATATACCATGAGGTGGGCTGTTTACACATCTGCCACTAACTAACAAAAAGAAATCTCTTAAAAAACTAACTAACCATCACTACCGATTCCGACCATTTTATACCATTATAGAGGTCTATTACCAGTAAGTGTAGTGGTTATTACCATTTACCATCAGACTGTTCACTCGTTTGCCACTGAAGTCAATATAAAAAGGAGATAGTACTTAATGGAAGTTCTAAGTGAAATACGTGTGAAAGAACTCACGTATCTGAACTTAAAGTATGTAATCGTTTGTTCGTGAGTTCATATGATTGTTAAATATTAAATGTTCTTTAATACAAGGTTACAGTTAAAATGGTGTTGATATTAACGCTATTACATACACGTATATATAATACTAGACTAATAAAGAGTAATCATAACAATCAATTAGGAATATTGCGATATAGATTGGTATACTTTCTGTTGAATATAGAGCTAAGAATGTATGCGATAGGACGTAGAGTAAAATATTTATTAAATTCCAAAAAAAAATAATATTGAAACTAGCTAACGCAACAGACGTTGTTCTGTTCAAATAAGCGCTACCTACCGGGTCAAATTGTGAATCTAAACCATTCTCAAATCCCCTCAAAGACACACAAAAAATTTCGTTAACATCGGTCCAGCCGCTAAGGAGGAGTTCAGTGACATACACACATACACAAGTAATTTATATATAAAGATAAGCGGTAGCATTTTAATAAACACGTTAGAAAAACATTTCTTTCATTATCCTTATTAAAATTAAAAACTATTTTTTTTTTCATTTTCCTTATTAAATAATTGCGCCATCTCCACAAATAAGCATGTTTGGAGGAGCCCAATAGCTAATTGACAAATAGGTACGATGCTTAGTATATAGAAGCTCGCCTGATATTTATCAAGTGGATGTATATTATCCACTTGCTAAGCATTAAATAGTAATCATAAGTCAACAGCATTACATATCAGGAAAAAACTATTTTTATTTATTTTATCCCAAGATCAAATCTTTAATCATATGTCGTTGAGCACAGGTTTATGAGCTGGAGAGGGTTAATAATTTAAAGAACACGATTGATAAATGGGTTAACGGATTCAAACTGATGTTATTAATTTCTCAGAAAATTGCCCAATATTCTGAGCTAGGTTGAAGGAGGCCCACCGCTTACCTGAAAAGTTTTTCTTTTATCACTCTCACTTTAACACTATCTTGTACTCTGTTCTATAAAAGTGTTGCTTGGCTACCTGTTGGTATAGTTTTTATTATTCTTATAGTGTGTTAATATTTTTAACCCTTCACTTCTTCACATGCAAATAATTATTACTTTTGGCTACCAAAAGACTATCTAAATATATTTAAGTCTGTGATACGAACAAAAAAACAAGTTATCTAACACGTTGGCAAGTGTCGATTGTGTCTCGCTTGTGCAAGCGGGAGCGTCCACTTTCGTGGTCGAAGTGTGGGTGTATCTACAGTATGTGTGACTAACTGTGGTCAGTATGGTCATCATGGGAAACCTGGTAATTTTGAACTAAAAGTATCCTCATTCTTTACTGTATTAATATTTACTAGTGTTGTACAATATAAAACGTATTCATACACTAAAAAGCTAAGAAATATATTTCTGTTACTTGGATACTCAATATTCTACCTATTCTATTCTCTTCGTTAGCCTATTTATTTCTTGATAGGTCCTGTTTCTTCTGTAGTATCAGAGACAGAGCAAGTGACTATGACCAAACTAAAATAATTTATAAAATAACAAAATTAGCGGGTAGAAAATATAAATAACAAAGAAATTAATTAAAGGTGTAATTTTTGTGTGATGTGTATTTAATCGTTTATTTTATACCATCACATGATGATGATGAAAATTCTATTTTATACCATCACCATCACCGCCCTTTGTGGGCAATGATGATGATGCAATGCAGTGCAAATGTTGAGCTCGAACCTCCACCGCAGTGGGACGAAAATTGATCGCACTGGTCAAACGTATTAGCATTTTTTTTTTTTATGGGTGGACTATGGTAAGCGCACGCGCGGTCCAGTCCGTCCGGGGCGATGAAAGGACGGCGCGCGGGCCCATAACCCACCCGTACCCACGTCACCTCGTTGTTGGGCCGACCACCGGAGCAGATGTGACTTGTCGTCAGTGGTCGGCCCGACGGAATACCCTTTCGGGTACCCTCACCTCTCGACATCCTGGGACGTCGGTCGCCGTCGCGCGGTTAGCCACACTGCGGGTGAAGGACAATTCCCCGGTCCGATCACCCGCGGCCTCGGCTAGGGCGGCATTAGGCGCTGATAGTCGCGCCTGCGCCGCCTGAGTCGCCGGCGGCGGAAAAACGTATTAGCATAGCTTTTTATGTCTACTTTTCCTTTTCTAAAATAGATGGTACGTCATTATCGCATCCCCTAGTCGTGTTTACGACATCCGAGGGCCAGAAAAGATGGTGAGTTGTATTCTTACTCCATAATCACACGGATATAACTTACATCGTGTATTTGCTAAAATATAAACCCTGTTAATTATAATTTCGAGAGTTTTCGTGATCATAATTTGAAATTCGATATTTATTCATTTCTTGCTTATTCATTATGTGCATTTATTGCTTGGATAAAAACACTAATAAACAACAAAGAACGGTATAAAAGTAATAATTTCATATCTCTACATTATACATAGATGATTATCATAATAGTGTAATAAAATTTTAATAATCTTGCGCTAAAACTACAATATATTCCAACATATTCTGTATGGTGATGAAGCAAGAATACAATTAAAGTATGAAAACAAAAAAGCTATAATAATAAATAGACGAACCTGCTCAGTTTGTTGTCGGATCTTCTCAGTAGTGGTCACATTCTGATTCGATGGTATAGCTTTTTGGGCTATTTTAAGTTGATATGTTAAAATTGACAATATCTAAGTACCCTCGCGGGGTATTACATATTAAATTATTTTGGATTTAGCATCCACTTTCCACGGACCATAATTAGGACAACCCCGTATTAGGTGGACTGACGACATTTTCAAAGTCGCAGGTAACCGTTGGACACAAGTGGCACAGGACCGTTCCGAGTGGCACTCTCGTGAGGAGGTCTATGTCCAGCAGTGGACGTCTGTACGCTGATGGATGGATGAATGAATCTCCTTTCTTGCCCTTGGGTTTCATAAAAGATGACTAAGGGCAAACTCGCAATAAAAGACTAATTAATTTAACCAGCGTGTAGGCTAATTGGCCGTCCATTATGGAGAACACTCGAACTCGGCAGTGCGTTAGGGGGTATTCCGTCGGGTCGACCACTGATGACAAGTAACCCTGCTCCGGTGGTCGGCCCAACGACGAAGGCGACGTGGTATTCGGGTGGGTTGTGGTTGTTGCGTGCATACACCCCTCTGTCGCCCCGGACGGAGTGGTGCGAGGAGCGCGCCGACCGCAGACTACCCCAAAAAAAAAAAAAAAAAAAAACTCGGCAGAATATGAGCTGACAATAAGGAATGATTGACTAAAATATCACAACATTATTTACTTTCCATCTTCACCATCTTAGCTGGACTTAGATCTCCTTCGCAATAAGAGGGAAGTGGACCTACTATACCAGACAGATTGTATAGAGTTTAATTTAGAAGAAAACTTCTCTCGCGTGGAGGTTATGTGTAAATTGTATATGTTAGTGGTCTTTTAAGATATCCACAGTCCGAGATAAGGGGTGGTAAATTGTATTTATACCTATATGTGCCTTATAATAATAATTATCACGTGGTTATAAATCGGCTGGAGCACCGTGCAATGATTTTCAATGTTAGACACTATTCGCCATGACGGCAAAATCAAGATTTAGCTCACGAGATTATCGATTTGTGGGATGTTGATACGTGCAATCATTATACCGATAGTCATTTCGACCAATAGTCTAACCGCCAAGAGTCTTGAACAGCACCGTAAGAGGCCCGCTTTCAGTGGTTAGATCGTGGGTCTGATGCAGAAGGCAGCATTGCTGGACATGGCGCGCATCGTGTGGAAGTTCCTCTCTTTGGAGCCTTAACCACCGAGAACTTGGTCCTTATATTCGCTGCCGCGGGGTCATTTTGCTTTTTATATTATTAAATATTGTATTTTTTAAATAAAATTACTATACGGATTTAATCGCGATTGTATTTGATTTTTGATTGCCCGGCGTTTCGAACACTTTACAGCATTCGATATTCGCGTAAATATCAGAAATCATTATTGTATTTTTATATTATACTAGCTGACCCAACAGACGTTGTTCTGTTCAAATAAAGCGTCACCTACCGGGTCCCATTGTAAATCTAAACCATTCTCGAATCCCCTTGAGCACACACAAATTACTCAAACCAGTCAACAGATATCGCCATCTGTTAAAATCGTTTGGAGTTAACAGATAATTGTGAATGTCAAATAATAGATAAATAATTTGCAATAAAATAATATTGCGACTATAAATTAAGATGTAAGCTATCCTATCTTTCAAGTTGGAACAAACTGGACACGGTGTGTAAATTAAGTAGTTTAGGAGTCCATCGCAGACAAACAACGTGACACGTAATTTATATATATTAAGATTTAAAAACGCATTAGGTAGTTAGTATAATAAATGAAGATAATGATAATATTGTTTATTAGACTCAAAATATTAGTGAGATTTATATCTACGTTAGGTACAGAGTTAAATACTTAATAATAACACAATTACTATAGATTAAAACCTCACATGATGTGAGCTACTACTGCAAGATCCCATGTGAGATGGTGTAGCAGCTTTTCACATATATGTAGTCCAGTCTGTTCGATATTACATTCAGGACACTTTTAGGGCTGCCCAGCATCAGAAATATGTACGGTCATGCATATTTGAATAAAAACCTTAAACATTCTCTTCCACCAACATCCCTAATGCACAACAGTAGCAAGGGAGCCCCATTAGCATCCTTAACGAGTTATAATACTGAACGTGGAGGGTATTAATTAACACGATATTTATAAAGCAGCTAAATTAAATTAATCATCTTCATTTTAGTCTATCCCCGTCCACTGCTGGACGTAGACTTTCCTCATGTTACGCCCCCGAGTGCAATCCTGTGCTTCCTGCAATCAACGACGCCCAGCAACTTTCATCAGATCATAGCTCCAACTGGTAGAGGGCATCCTACCCTGCGTCGTCCGATACGTGGTCGCCCCTCGAGAAACTTACTAAGTTAAACTGCAGTTTAAATTTGAACGATTAATTAATAATATATTAAATAAAATTCCAAGTAAGTCATTACATATATTAATACGTACAATATTGATTAATGGTATGTTATACACAAACAATGGCAATGAAAACGAAATTACATTGTCACTTAAATGACAGCAAACCAATTGATTAATCAAACGTTGATTTTATCTTGTTAATTATTTTTCATATTTTAATTATATTGTCAAATAGCAGTTATAACTGAATGGTATACAAACATATAGATATGCTGAGGTCTTGGGTTTGATTCCTAGATCTGCACGTTTAACTTTTTAATGCATCCGACAATCGATCAGTTTCATAATGGTCATCCTTTTTTATTTTTGGGTGGATTATTTATAGTCTGAACTCACGCCGTCCGTTCCCTCTAGAGTGAAGAGAGAGCAGCGTAGTCCCATAGTCTACCGTATTCTCTCACTCTCGTCATGGAGCTGATCCCTGCTACCTAGGTCCTTGACGTTCTTGCCCAGCCCCGTTAAGATATTAATCATCATGCTTAGTAAGTGGACCATCGCAATTAGCATTATCCGTTTCCCAGGCAAAATGCTGTTACTCATTCCTAAGGCGATCTCTCAGCCAGTTTTTACGACTTCCACAGAAATATAAGGAAGATAATAACAGATTATATTCTTAAACCGTCTTTAAGCTGGAAAGTTTATGGCTTGCTTTGTCTGTAAACGAAAATATTGTCAGAAAATTCGCATTGCATTATAGTATTTTTATATTTCTTTATTAAATATTTCTTACTAGTATTTTTTTATTACCGGGTATGGCAAACAACCAAATAACATAATTCTTTGTAAGTTATACCGCCACGCATGGATCTTTGCTAGGCCACTGCCTACTATAAAGAAAATGAAGGGATTCATTCACTTTCTTGAGGTTTGGTGATACTAAGGGCATCATGAAAATCTACCACACGCAAACACACCACCAACACCATATCGATTTGATTACGAATCATACCATGGAGTAGTCTAACAGTTTCATCTAATACTTGAATATAACATCTCTTTGAGTGGCAATGGTCAGATGGCAGTCGATTTATGAAAAAATGATATGCCGAATCTTTTTTTTTTGGCTAAACTATGCAAACTCCATTAACAAAGCACCTTTTCAACTAGTTGTGGGTGGTGAACTAATTCCCATTTCAACCACCCATGCGTAAGGAAAACTGGTAATCCTAGAAAACGGAGACAAATGTGATTAGGAATAATAATCAATAATATTTTTTTCAATTTATAAAGACAGAAAGCCTGTACTTAAGAAATAGTTTTTGTATTGCAGGGGACTTTACAAACATATAATTAATGGATACAAATTACATCCAGACTCAGAACAACAATTTGTGGATAGCAGAAAGTCTTGTTATATGGAATTCGAACCCGCGATACTGGGCGGTACGTTGATATCTTGACCACTACGCCATCTGTGCAATCAAAATTATATTATGTTGTTCATAATAAGAACACTCTGTAGATATAAAATCTAGTGCTAACGCAAGATAAGTTGCTCTACTTTACTAGAAATATAATTTATTGTGAGAAGTCAATAGTGGTAGCTCGATTGTTGGGTAACATGATTATAATATAAATATTAGCCATGCCCTGAGGTATCGACCGGATTTCATCGAGCTTCAATGAACGGGTACCTAAGTAAATCAAAGTTATTTTTATATTAAAAAAAAACATGTTTAGACATATTACGTAATATAGATTGACATGTTTATTTCTACATTAAATTAGTAACATTTATTGTGTAACATTTATAACGAATGAATATAATAAAAAACTTTAAATATTATCTCTAATGGTTATTTACATATTAGAAAAAAAAATATTTAAAAAAGTGTGTGTGTACTTATGTAAGCACGTAACGGAGTTATACTCTTTGGCATAACAAATTAAATAATCTTTCTCAAAATTTTATTATTCGCGCTTAGAATAATAACGTATAGAAGGTAAGTCTGCGCACAAAATATGAAGCATTTAAATTGGAGCTGAATGAAGCTTACGCTGGACCATTCCGTAACGTAGAAGCTCATTTTACTGCATGTATGTACGCAAAACTTAAAAAAATAATAGGTAATTATGACGGTTTGTGCATTCAAATGGGGATTTGAAAAACATAAAAAGTGTATTAACATTACTCTTAAAAGTATTTCGACGATTTATGTTAATAAAAATAAAATTTGATATCATAATTTGTATATATATATATATTATCTGCGTGTGTACATGTGTAATCGCCTGCGCGCGAAGCCAAAAATACTGTATTTTTGGCTTCATGTTTTTGATCGCTTACGTACCGACATTATCTTTCTATACATTATTATTCTAAGCCTTCGCGTTATCCTACATTTGTAGAAAAAACGACATTAATAATAGAAAAAAGGTATTTCATACATTGAAAATTTTACTACAATGCATTGAAATTTGTGACGGTGTGCGCGCCCATCATAATTTGTTCTCATGATTTTTCCCTAACTCGCCAAAAAATGTATAACTTCAACAAAACCTACCGTTTTATTTATTATTTTCTTTATTATTGATTTATCTTACTTATTAATAAGTGTATTCACCTTCTAACGGCAGGTCAGGCATGGTTTCACAAATGGCATACCTTTCCGTATTAACAAATATATTATTTGTCAAAATTATTTCTAACAATATTTTCTGAATGGTTAAAAATCACATAAATAATGTATACCTATGTAGAAATAAGTAGATCACGAAATCCAAAAAAAAGAAATCGAATTTCAACTTTTCACAGTCTTAAATCAAAATATACGTTGATTAATTTTTGTTTTCTTGGAGTTAATCATTAGAGGATATTTTCTTCGGAATAAAAATTTGATTTATATCAAAATAAATCAAAATGAAGTACGATCGTGAAAATTTCAAATTCGATTTTTCTCGATTTCGTAATCAAATATATAAAATAATTTCATAAATAAAATATAATACTAAGTTATGATTAATATTTTGATATATTTGTAAATAATAAATTTCATTGATTTATTTTCTAATATATCTTAATTTGACCACTGAAGTCAAGGAACCCTGCACCGGTGGTCGACCCAGCGACGAAGGCGACGTGCTATATGGATGGGTTGCGGGTGTGCGTGCTTACGTCCCACTGTCGCCCCGGACGGAGTGGTGCGAGGAGAGCGCCGACCGTAACGCACCCCCAAAAAAAATACACCTTAATTTATTGTTATTAAACTCATAATTGACATGACTGCAGAGATGACGTAGTGGTTAACATACTGACCTACGATGCCAGCGTTGTATGTTTGATTCCGTGCAGGACAATACTTTGCGTGATCCACAAAGTGTTGTTATGTGAATCTGCCCGTAATTTGTGTCCATTAAATTATATGTTTGTAAAGTCCCCTGCAATACAAGAATTGCCACCTTAGTGCAGCATATTGTTTAAAAAAATAAAATAAAAAATATGTAAGATTCATCATCCCACTGCTGGGCTCGCGCCTCCTCCATAGTGGGAAAGAAATTGACCTACTATACCACGCTAGTCAGACTTGTTGATATGAGATTTTATTTCTTGTCTTTAATTCGTATGTTGGGTTTTATTCCTTGTTAAGATGTCCTTCACTTGTATAGATGGTATCTACAAATTATAATCCCTTAGCCGTCTTTTACGACACGCTGGGTAAGAGAGGGGGTTGGTGGTGAAATAATAAATAAAATTTATTTCTATGAACAAGAATTGTAGGTGAATTAAAAATGAAAAATATTCGTCGTCGTCTTCGTCTCAGCTCACTGCATTTGCCCTTTATAGGAATATTTAGAACCTAGGAATATTTAATATTATAGCCATACATATCTTTACTGTGTACATAAGAATACAATTCCAAATCCTTGGCCGTGGGTGTCGTAAAAGTCGACTAAGGGATATCTTGTGCATATAACAACTATGCAAGAGAATGAAAACTAGAAATAAAACCCTATACCAACCCGCCTTAGCCGAGGCCGCGGGTGACTGGACCAGAAAATTTAGTCCGTCACCTGCAGAGAGGATACCCGCGCGACGGCGACCGACGTCCCGGGACAGGGACGTCGAGAGGTGAGGGTACCCGAAAGGGTATTCCGTCGGGCCGATCACTGATGACAAGTCACCCTACTCCGGTGGTCGGCCCAACAACGAGGCGACGTGGGTACGGGTGGGTTATGGGCCCGCGCGCCGTCCTGTAGTCGCCCCGGGCGAAGTGGACCGCGTGTGCGCTTATAGCCCATCCATAAAAAAATACCAACCCGCCTGACCAGCGTGGTATTGGGTTAATTTCCCTCTCAATATAGAAGAGGCTCGAGCCCAGTGGGTCATATGAGCTGTAATGATATCTTTTGCTTGAAGAACTCTATATACAGAATGTTCGTTTAATATGTGCGGAACACACCTACTTATCTACAATCGATGTGAAAATAAATTATGTAAACTTGTTTCGCAACCTAATATTAACATAACGGAGTGTCCGAGTTTACACTTATCGACCTTGAATTCTTATTTTATTGTGTTGTAAATATGTATATTCGCTAAAAATATACAGAGCAGATTTTGCATTTTAAAATCTGTAACAAAGTATAAGATATAATTATAATTATAATAAGATATAATTATAATAAGCAGGCGGTTTAAAAGACGTTGAATGAATAATAACTGGACCAGTTGCAAATATTAAGATAGATGTGACTCGTGATGAGAATTGATTATTTTATCCTTGAATGTAATGAACAGAAAATATAGAAGAATGAACGTATGAGAGACCTCTCTCGAAAATACTTCAATATACAGAACTAATTGGAGAAAAAGGTGGAAGTGTCATTTGCTTTTCGACTTTGACTATTTGAACTTTTTTAAGATTACTTTTCATGATCATCATTCTAATCTTATCCCAATTTTTTGGGCTTGTTGCAATATATACTCCTCTTCCACTGTACAATATGCAAAAGTTTTTATCAATGATACCTTAAAATGTTATTTTTAACCAAACGATAACAGATGCATTCGGCTCACGTCGATGCAAAGCCCCTAGTTGTCTATTAACACCCACGAATAATATAAAGGGATGATAGTATTCGTCGTTGCCACCAGACAACAATTTAATTTTACGAAATAATCTATATGTTTAATCTCAGTTTATACTATGTCATAATATGTTTAAGAGCGTGTTATTATGACACCTGTTAGTTATCAGGCATCATATACGAACCGTCTATTAACAGTTTTATTGACATAAAATATCACAGCTGATCAATGTGTTTATAATAGTCGAATATTTTACGATTCTGATTTATAAGCGGCGATAGTTGACTTATTAAAATAAAAAAAAATATTAGATATGTTAGCTAACGCTGTGGGAACAAAATCTATTACGTAATTATGAATCAATTTAAAACATAAAACTTATAATAGTTTCAACATTATGTTGTATGCTAGTTACGACATATTGAAATCAGTTTGCCGTGCAGAAATTAAGCGGTTATATAGTACGTAATCAAGTTCTTTTAACCTGATGACCGTTGGGTCGTCGTTTGATTGAATACTACACCTGTTATCGCTAACTTTCTAATGATTTATTGCTGCAATACAGATTTTGGTATATTTTAGACTGATTTTCAACCATTATACATGATGATATCTGATATTTACGCGAGCACTACACATTGTAAATAAAACTACTTTTACGGATTATATCGCGTTTGTATTTGATTTATGATTGCCCGACGTTTCGAACACTTTGCAGCATTCATGGTCATGGGCGGACTAAGGTGTCTCACGTCCAACAAGTAATTGTTATTACAGACATTTATAATTATCTACCCGATACAGAGAATTTGTTATAAATTTATTAAATTGTGACCCACATTTTAGTACAAATTTATTGCCAGTGTAAGAAGAAAATGATTCTATATGAAGAAATTATATTGTTTATGGTTAGTAATTATTAATTATTAAATTTGTAGCAATTATTGTTACAATTTGTTGATTTAAAACTAACAAAACTAATATACTACCACCGGATCGGAACGCGGCCACACTGAGAAAGATCCGGCAAGAAAACTCAGGGGACATAATGCTAAATTAATATTGATTTTTAATTTTAGATGCGGCTTACTTTGTCTTACTAAAAGATATTTGATTTATAAAATTATCTTTAACTATTATTATTATTATTGTGGGTCAAATCTATACAATAAGTGCTCACAGTATCATTCATTATACATGATTTCATCAATTCTAAATTATTTCAGCAATATATGTCTCACTCTCGGACGCCTGTATAATAAGAAAGAAATTGACTTACAATACCATGCCGTGATTACAGGGAAATTTACATGCATTGCCACACCGGTCCGACGTGTTGGTATACCTACGGTTTTATTTCGAGTTTACCATCTCTTGCATGCATAGTAGGTACATCCCTTAATCATCTTTTGTAGAGGGGGTGGCGAATTTTTCTTACTCCTCGTAAATAAAACTACGAATTTTATCACGTTTGCACCATCACGGTCACGGGTGGCTCATCATGGACGCTCGTGACCATGAACGCTGTAAAGTATTCGAAACGTCGGGCAATGAAAAATCAAATACAAACATGTTGAAATTCATAAAATAGTTTTATTTACAATGTGTAATACTCGCGTAAACATCAGAAATCATCATGTTCTTACTGCGTCCCCACAAGGGGGTAACAATACCATTTGGGCAGTTTTATTATTTTTGTAATGTCAAAACATTAGCGAATATGGATGTACAACATAGAACTTACAATCACCACTAAAATGCAAGGATGGGTTGCAAAATTATGTTATTTTTTTAATAGTTACACAGCTTTATTATTATTTTTTTTACAATTATAATTTTGAAATTGGCTCATTAAGTTCGCACTGCTGGCTAAATATGTAATTTGTTAGACCACTTATTATAACGAATGATTAATGAGCTATTTAAAATACTTTACGCGTACAATATTTTAATAAACATAATGTCGCTTTAGGCTAATAATAATGATAAATACTTTGTACATCAAATTATATTAGGTGCAGGATGTTTAAAAGTGCACCGATAGTATAGTTAAAATACAGATAGAACCGCGGCGAGGTCATGGGTTCGATTCTCATGCAAAACAATACTGTGTGCGGTTGACATATTGTTGTTCAAACTCTGAGCGTAATTTGCGTTTATTAAATTATAATTCAGATGTTTAAAGGACTTAAGATAATAAAACAATTTGTGGATTGCATTATTCTTGCGAGGAAATAGAATCCACTCTACTCGGCATGGTAGGACGGTATCTAAACCATTATGAGATATGGACAGTCAAACCGAAACCGCTGAAATTTTTTAGTTGTGGTGGTTTTTTTGGTGGTAATTTTTTAGTGGTGAAACGTATTTGTACTCTGTCACTACACAGAAGTTCTTCAGAATTCTTTAATTGCTCATAATTTAGAACCAAGGCCCATCCATTATAATTATTATAATATTAACATTATACCTGCTCAATCTTTTAACGAAAACCGAAATTATATATTCAAATTGGAAAAATTCCAAATTGGCGATATGGTGAATTAGAAAAATTCCCTACAACTTATTGATGACATTTGAATACAGATTTGATATAAAGATATTTGAAACCAGTCCAATTTATATAAACAAAAATCTATCAATCAAATCAATTTATATAAACACATCGTTTCCACAATCGATTGACTAAGCAAACTGATTAAGTTAAAATAAAACTTAAAATCAAAAAACATGATTAATAGTATAATATTTCAAATATTTAATTACATAATATTTGCTAACAATACATTTTAAATGCCAGATGTATTGCCCAACAATGAATACATCTTCAAACTTGCCAAGAACAAATAATTACAACAGAACAACAACGATTGTTATACGAGACGGCTCGATTAATTTATCGATACTCGTTGCAATAGGCGACAAGTAATCGATCATGTTACAAGTGAGGCGCCGCACTGATCGATTGTTGTTTTATAAGCTGTGAATAAATTAAAAAATCGGATTGTTATCTCGAATAATGATGCATCAGTTGTATTTAGATGATTCGGTTTATAAATTTTAACTTATATACTTATATACGCACGTAAGTTATATTTCTACTTCTTTGGTGTAACAAGATAAAAAAAATTCTAAAAAATTTATCCTTCGCGTTATCCTACGCTTGTAGATAAAACGGCACTAATAATATAAAAAAAATATATTATAATGCGTTGTCTAATTGATATTGGAGACGGTGTGCTCGTGCTTCGTAAAAAAATGTGGTTAAGATTTTAAAAAAAAGGATGTCGATTTTTGGTGACGGTGAGCACGCGCATCGTGAAAATCTGGTCTCTTATTTTTCCTAGCAGGTCAAAAGAAATATAACTTCAATAAATATTTACGTTTACTCCTAAATTTTCGTATGATTTAGAAATAAAATGGTCGTCATCTATTCTCTTATTATTTAAAAAGAGGGAGAGAATGTTTCATACATTCAATCTTTTTAAAGAATAATTGTGAATTTCTAAGATAAAAGTATGAAACGATCCAATTACAGAAAGGTGTGACTCAGGGAGAAGTCATCTGTATTTCTATACCAACCTGTCTACGGTTGATATAGGATTTTATTTCGATTTAGTCTTTAGTCACCTTTTAAGAGGTCCACGAGTAGTATTCTTAGACGCAGTAGTTAGCTAGTCCAATAGAAATTTTAACGAGGAAAAGCGCAACAATCAATAATACATTACTACAGAGTTGCTTTTATCAAACAAATGTTATGCTTAAATAAATTTTTCGCAACAATAGACATCATATCGTTACCAAAAGTCATAACTTCAAATATTCTTGTAAAGAAAAATAAACTGAATTCCCCAAATATAATTTACATTATTGAATATGCTTATGTATCGAGATAAAAGTTTAGTACATTATACAAAAGGTGATATGTATCATTTATTGTTATAAATAAAATGAACTTTAATTTTAGGTGTGTCAGATGAGAATGCATTACTGTTGGAATATAGATAAGTGTTTTCCTTAGTGGTAATGTAACAATGTCCACTTGGTTTAGCTCTCGAAGTAAAGCTTGTGCCAGATTTGAAATGTTGGACGAAAACTGTTGATACACCATTGTTTATACAATTTATTTTATACTAAGAACTATTCGAAGTAAATTTACGATAATACATTGTCTTGAATAAATTATTTATTATTCAATTGTTATTCTTTACTAATGGAATTATTTACCGATTTGTGGCGAAACGTGAGGGAGGCTTATGTCCCGCAGTTGATAATGATAATGATGAAATGTCATTTAATAACCGATAGTTTCCGTGTTATGATGGAGTGAGAATACAATTCACCACCGTTTTTCGTGCCTTTAGGTGTCATAAAAGATGACTAAGGGATTGTAATATGCATGTAATATCTATGCAGAAGAAGGCAAACTCAAACAGTTGGTATAGTAGATCAATTTCCCTTCTATTATGGAGACTTCAGCGCAATGTTGGGACGTATATCATCCTAAAATAATGATGAAATATAATAAATAAATATTTATAATATAAATATAATATTTATAATAAAATCAAATATTTCCGTGTGGTGACGGTGTAAGAATTCAATTCACCACCTCCTCTCCGTATCCGTGGGTGTCGTAAAAGGCGACTAAGGAATATATTACTTACATGACATCTATGCAAGTGATGGAAAACTCGAAACAAAACCCTATACCAACCTGTCTAGGTGAGGATACTCGAAAGGGTATTCCGTCGGGCCGACCACTGGCGACAAGTCACCCTGCGCCGGTGGTCGGCCCAACAACGAGGCGACTTTCCAATCGCCGTCCTTTCGTCGCCCCAGACGGTATGGACCGCGCGTGCGCTTAGCATAGCATACTCATAAAAAAAAATATATTCCAACCTGTCTGGCTAGTATGATATAGTAAGGTCAATTTCCCTCCTATTATTGCGGAGTCTCAAGTCCAGCAGTGGGACGTATAGGAGCCGAAATGATGATGATGCTGATTATAAAAATAAAGTACTTTTAATTATACCACTTTACATTAAAATCAAATTCTTCATATAAATAAAACAATTAAATAAGGATTATTCAAATCATCGGTTTACTCAATTAGCTTATTTATTCTAAAATCCTTGACATAAAACGATGCCATTTTTACCTTTATATAGCTTTACCTTAAACCATTCACTTGTCATTGTTTACGATAACTTGTGTGCCTACATTTAATTAATTGTTTCATTTGATTTATATTTGTGAATATTATCTTATTAAAGATGTTTTCTGTATAATAAAATTCTTTGGTACCTATGAATCTATGTACGTGCAGGATTGGATTATTAAAAGTTATCATTTTTACTTGTCTGAGGGAATCGTAAACTCCATACTGTATCCTTATTTCCAACGCTTTAGTTGTGTAATTCTTATATAAGATATTTAAGGATTAACTCTATACATTATACATTTTAAAAAACTATAAATAACTTCAATAAAAATATTTTAAATCGCTTGTGTCATCTTATTTTGTAAAGATCATTAGCACCTTCGCTAGTTGATCGGCGCACGGCTCCTGTAGCCTGCTTTTGTCAGTGCTTCTCACGCACACATACACAAATCGCGCAAAATACCTAAAATCGGTCAGCGACAAACGCTCTATGCCTTAAGCCTTATCATTTCCGCTTAAGCTTTATCATTTCAGCTCGCAATCTATATGTCGCGCTGTTGAGCTTCAGCTTCCTACAAAATAAGTGGGCAATTTACTTACTATATATACCACGGATTTCATTTCGAATTTTTCTTAGCATAAGTACGCAAATGTTACATAAATTGAACAGCCTTTTACAACATCCACGGGCAAAATAGTATGAGTGGTAAAATGTATTTGTTTTTTATGTTTGGTGAATGGGAGTGATGAATTGTATTCTTACTCCGTCACCACATAAATAACTCTATAATGAATTATCATTCATCATTTCAACCTATCGCGGTCCACTGCTGGAGGTAGGCCGCTCTCATACACATTTCATCAGCCGATATTGCCTGCCTATAGAATTTTTTCAATATTAAAATACACAAAAATAATAGCAAAATCGACTCCACGCATGTCGCATATCCACCGGTTTGATAAAAAGGTTGACAAAGGATATTGTATGGAGAGAGTCCCTCTATTGTTGTTTGTTTTTAGCAAACCACAACGCAACCCGGTGACAAGTTGTTGACTTGAGATACTGAGACGTTACGAATAAAACTCTACTTCGTAATTTTAATAATCTTTTTGATTTCATAATATTAGCTCATATACAATCCATTGCATGCTCAAAACTCCTCCAAAGTGTGAAATAAATTGACCTACTATACTACAGTAGTCAGATGTATTGACATAGGCTTTTATTTCAAATTGTTCCTCCTTTTGCATAGATGTTATCTGCATATTGTATCTCTTAGTCGTCTTTTACGATACTCACGGTTAAGTTGCTGTCCTCCCAACCAGTTTTCATGCCTTAGGAAAATAAAAATCCAATATAAGCTCGAAAAATAAACCTGAAAATAATATTAGTTATTTTGTTAGCACAGTAAAATTGCAATTTCATTTGCGCATCTCTCATCATCATCTTGCTCTTATCCCAATTACTTGGGGTCGACGCAATATGTCATCTGTTTTGACATATTGCAAAAAGTTTCGGCAATGACTTTTATGACCGGCCGCCTGCCTAACGTCAACCCTCCTTGGGAATGTAATCGTTGACCCAAATGGTACCAGATGGAGTTGGTCCGGGTCAATCTAGGGCTCTTAGTCGTCTTTTACGACACCCACGAGCAAAGCAAGGGTTGGTAGTATTCGAAGCCGCTACCACACAGCAGCATTTGCGCATCTCTATTAAAAAAAATCAACTTTCTTTAAAATGATTCAATTCTTATAGTCGATAGTTGTTTAAATAGGTGTTGCCACTCTTGATAAACATGATGACCAGTAGGTAATCTTATACTTGGATAAGTCATTGCTAGAAGGAAACCATTTCTGTGTAGTGATGGTGTAAGAATACAATTAACCACCCTCCTCTCTTGCCTGTGGTTATCGTAAAAGGCGACTAAGGGATATAATAGGTGTATTAAATCTATGTAAGAGAAGAAAAATTAGAAACAAAACCCTATATCAACACATCTGACCAGCGTGGATTTTCCTCCCATAATAGAGAAAGCCCTAGCGCAACAGTGAGTATAGGCTCATATGATGATGATGAAATCTTACTATGGCTGATTACAATCAAAAGTCTCTTTCATACATTCAAATTTATAGACTTATCTACATTGTAAACATAAGATTGATGTCTGTAGATATTTATATTACTAAACTTTCTAAAAAATCTTTTATTTATAACTAAGATATTGCCGTGTTTTGTAATTCAAATACACTAGCTAATTTATCTCAAGAAATAAATGAAAGGAAATAAAATATATCAACACTATAATAGAGAGTACAGATTTGCAAACATCGAACTGAAATTATTCGCAAGTATAGTACAATGAACGACCGGTTGTGACTAGTGATCATGTCACAGATTGAGAAAAAACAGTAGTCCAATCTATACCAATAAATAAAATTGGAGTGTCTGTTTGTAATGTCAAAATAATAGGCTTTTTTCATACTCACACGGTTATTTGCACGACACCTATGCCTAAAATAGCAATTAAAAAATTTTTGTCTGTCTGCCTGTCTGTTTGTTCCGGGTAATCTTCAAAACGTCTGGACCGATTTCAGAAATTCTTTCACCAATGGAAAGCTATAATATCAGGGCGTAAACTAGGCTATATTTTATCCCGGTATTCCCATGGGAACGGGAACTACGCGGGTAAAACGACTATAACCTATAACCGAAGCGAAGCTAGGGCGGATTGCTAGTTTTAATATAAATCTCATTATTATCATCAGCCTATAGTTGCCCTACTGTTAGACTCAAGCTTCCTTTATAATGGGAGGGAAAATGACCTACTTTGCTGCTCAGACGTTGCGTATTATGTCGAATTTGCCTTCTCTTATCTATAATCTGCATATCATATCTCTTAGTCGTATTTTATGACACCTATGGCCACGATAGAGCTGGTAAATTCTTACTCGTCACTCCGTCGACGGATCGCATCGACACTTAAAAAATGTATTTCAGGTTAGAAGCAGCTATTTAAGGAGACGCTATTTAAGCAGTTTCTTTAAGGCATTTTACTTTTAAAACAGTTACAAGCAAAATACCTTAAATAAACACTTTTTCTAAAACTCGAAATTATTAATATAAAAGTCACCACTCCCTATTTTATATGTCATCATCATCATCATCTTGCTCTTATCCCAATTACTTGGGGTCGACGCAATATCTGTTTTGACATATTGCAAAAAGTTTCGGCAATGACTTTTAGGACCGGCCGCCTGCCTGACGTCAACCCTCCTTGGGAATGTAATCGTTGACCCAAATGGTACCAGATGGAGTTAGTCCGGGTCAATCTAGGGCTCTTAGTCGTCATTTACGATACCCACGAGCAAAGCAAGGGTTGGTAGTATTCGAAGCCGCTACCACACAGCATATTCCCCTATTTTATATGCGAGTGTCATAAAAGACGACTAAGGGAGTAATATACAGATAATATCTAGAGACGGAAAGGTGGAAATAAAATTCTACACCAACATGTATAATCGGAGTCGTATACGTATACAATTTCCCTCCTATTACGGAAGAGGCTCGAGCCCAGCACTGGGACGTATATGAGCTGTAATTATGATAATGATGATTTTCTTACAACTTTAAAAAATTAATAATATATTCAAACTTTATATAGTACAAAACATGGTAAATTTTAAAGAGTAATAAAAAACATGTACGCAATTGGAATAATTCGGTAATATTAATTACTACGGGCTGTTTATTTCAATGATATAAGCAGCTACTGTCAATTGTGAAATCATGGTTTCCGTTCTAAGTTGAACTGACCAAACGAAACTAGTAAAATATAGCATTAAATTGTACTTGAAATTTCGAAAAACTCCCAAGCAAAAACACTTGAATCATTCTCAGTAAATAACAATAAGTCTTTTTATATGCAAAATAAGGACCTTTTATATTACTGCTTTGCTTTCAAATATAAATACATTAAATCTATAAAAACATATTCTTGAAATCATGTTAAATTATAACTACGCCAGTGCAATTTATAATTGTGCATTTAAGCTCTTGTATCAAATGTTTTAAAATGATCGAAATGATATTCAAGATATGGACTTGTGTAACGTGAATACACCGGAGTAACAAATATTTACTTTCAGTGTATTATAAAACTAATGATATGTGTATAGAATGTTGTAGAGAATGAATCGTCATCATCGTCATCATCGCAGCCCACATACGTCCCACTGTTGGGCTCGAGCCTCCTCCACAATGGGAGGGAATTTGACCTACTATACCATGCTGGTCAGACATGTGGATATAGGGTTAAATTTCGAGTTTTCCTTCTTTTGCACAGATGTTATGTGCATATTATATCATTTAGTCGTCTTTTACGACATCCACAGGCAAGATAGGGAGTGGTGAATTGTTTTCTATCTCCTTCACCACACGGAAAGAGAATGAATAATAATATCAAATTGTAACATCCAATTACGTTATTATCAATTTTATAAATTATTTTTTATCATTTGTGCAATATAAAGACGTGTATATATAAAATCATAGCTAATGTTACAAAATTTTATATTTAGTGTTATAATAATCGCTTGCCTGACATTAATCTGCCTAGGGAATGTGATTGTTGACTACATAAAATAGAGCTGGTTCAGATCGGCTTAAAGCTTTCAATCGTTTCTTACGACACCCATTAGAAATGTAAGGGTTATTTAACATGAAATTATCCATTTGTATTACTTCTATTTATACACTGTGGTCAATTCAATACAATACATAAGCTTGTCGAAACCTATCAATGTTTATTTAAACATGATTTGCTCGATCTAGAAGTCGATATGCATCTAATCAGGCATTTAACTTGCATTTTACATCTAAAATAATCCTTAGACCTTATTACTTAAAAATAAAGTTTAAAATAAATTAGCATAGATATTTTATTCTAAGATATTAAATTAGCAAGCATGATGGTGTCAATTTTACACAGATAAAGGTAGAGTTATTGTGTCGCATTGCTGAGAATTTGATTGTGTAACGAATTATTTAGTTACAGTTATGCTCAAAGTTTTGTAGGTAATTTTACTTAAATGTAAATTATTTATTTGAAAAGAGGTATTTTATTAGTTTGAGGTAAATTAAAAAAAAATAAAGCTATATTTTTATCCGTGTGGTGATGGAGTAAGAATACAATTCACCACTCTCTATCTTGCCCGTGGATGTAGTAAAAGACGACTAAGAGATATAATACGTATATAACGTCTTGCAAGAGACGGAAAACTTGAAATAAAACTCTATACCATTATCTGACTAGCATGATATAGTAAGGTCAAATGCCCTCCTATTGTAGCGGAGGCTCGAGTCCAACAGTAGGACGTATTTATAATAACAAATCATATTAAAGGATTTTTTTTATTGCAAACGGTGGCAAACGAGCAAACAGTACACCTGATGGTAAGCATTGGTGCCGCTCATGGATCTTTGCTAGGCCGTTGCCTACCGTGAAGGAAGCAAAAAGAGTGTGAGTGGGTGCAATGAGGTTCGGTGAAACTATAGGCATTGTCAAAACCAAACGCACGCAAACACCCTCCAATCTGTAAAAATAGTTTTATTCCAAATATGCTACCACTCGCGTAAACATCAGAAATCATAGATATTAATATTAAAAATTATTTTTCTCACAAATCTGGTCCAATTCTATAAGAATCACAAATTACAGTAGAACAACAACTCGCTGACTGGTTACACCCACTCTTTCAACTCTCCAACGGAAATAACATTCCAAAAAAAAAATATAATATTATCGTGTGAAAAAATATAATATTAACATCATTCGAACCGATCATCCATAATTATCAGCGAATTAATTATAATTGGAATAAGAAAGTCGCATTAAAACTCAAATATTTGTTGAAGCAATTTCGATTGTCACGATCTACATAATACATTAAAATCTAATGAAAGTAGTTTAGTAACTTTCTATTGTATTAAGATATATGTTGCTAATTAACATATTATACAACTTATAAACATAAAAATAAGTACACAGCTAATATATTTGCATATTTTAACGATTATAAGTAGAGCAACGTTCGCGCCATCATTTAAGAGAACAATAGAAAATGTAGTTGGCGATGACTTGAAATTGCGTTTAAATTATTCACACACTCATTCCGCGTCCGTCTGTCTGCCTATAACCGCTTTAATACCAACATAAAAACTGTCATTATACATTTAATTTTCATCCATATTAACTTAACTGTAAGGTCGTTAAGTACTGCATATGTAAATATGTTGAAATGTCAAAGAAAAGTTTTCAAATCTTTACAATAACAAAATATATATGCATTACTCATATATAACCTCTAACAGAGAGAATTGACCCATGAGAAATTGATTTTTAGGCCTTTTTGGTGTGAATAAGTATTAGTATGTCATTGATTTATAACTAGAATATGTTGCTATTAATAAAAAAATATTGAATTGTCCTTTTTTGTTGTATAAATGACAGGACAAATAATATCATAGGTTTTCGTGGTATAGTTGTGTCACAATTTATTCTTGGAAATAATGAGTTGAAAATTTGCAGAAACGGTTTTTTTAAGCTGTACGTATTAATAACAGCTATTTAAAGCATCTACCCATATAATTGTCCTGAGTAGTGGCCACGAATAGCAACCCTTAATTGCTCATGGGTGTCGCAATGGTCGATTAAGAATTTTATATCGACAACTGGACTAACTATTGCCGTCTAGTCAATAATTACATTCCAGAGAAAGGTTGTCTGGCATGCAGCCGTTCATAAAAACGATTGCCAATAACTGTTACAATATGTATTTATATTGGAAGACAAGTACATATTGCGTCGACCCCGAATAATTGGGATATGAGCAGCATGATGATGATAATATGTATTATTGTAGAATCCCCATTGTTGTAAATGAATTTAAACCCCATAGAAGGGAATAAATAGGTTTATCATCGCACTTAGCTACAATCACCCACCGGACGGGTGGTCCACCGTAATGAGTATCTGTAGAATAATCAATTTATCCCAGAAATATATACACTTTCTTAATTAAAACTAATTAATATTATAAACAAAGTTTATGGTCTTTAGCTTCTTTATGATCATAATGTATTTAAAAAGAAAAATTTGGACCTCATCAGGCTCTATAGTATTGACCAGAAGCTTTTTTAAATGAGATTCTAGATCATAAAACAGTAGGTGACTTATTTTTAATTACTCTTTAGATATAGTCTTTTTGTAGTAACTTTTAGCCGTACACTTACCGACTTTTACGCGGTTACATGCATTTTATTAGCATCAAAGTTTATATTGCATTAATTATATTATTTATATCCTCAATAAATATGATGGAAATTAATTTTAACCATTTAATAGTTAATAATTTCCGTGATCATTTTGCTATGTGAATCATTACGATGTACTTAATCTAAAATTAAGATGCGGTTTTTTATTTTTTTTCATCATCATCATTTTAGCTCATATGCGTCCCACTGTTGGGCTTGAGCCTCCTCCATTATAGGAGGGAAATTGACCTTAATATACCATACTGGTCAGACAAGTTGGTGTAGGGTTTTATTTCGAGTTTTCCTTCTCTTGCATAGATGTTATATGCGAATTACATTCCTTAGTCGTCTTTTGCGACATCCACGGGCAAGACAGAGACTGGTGATTTGTATTCTTACTCCGTCACCACACGGAAAATGTTCACGTGTTTTTCTTAACTGCATTTTTAATTACATTTTCAGATGAATAACCTGATTACTAATAGCCACCTGAATACAATATTTTTAAAAAACATAATATTCTATCTTGCGTAAATCCATCAGTATTAAATCCATGCTTACGTGGTATATATGTGATAGGAGTATGGTCCTATCACTATCTATGGTCCTATGGTCCTACTGTTAACAGTCTTCTGTCTGCAGCTGCGGGCCGATCCGTCTAGGCTAAAACTCTATAAATAAAACTATTTTTACACATTTTATCGCGTTTGTATTTGATTTTTGATTATCCGACGTTTCGAACAATTTTCTGCATTCATAGTCACGGGTGGACTAAGATGGCCAACAAATAATCGTTATTACAGAAACTTCTATCTACCCACAGACATAGACATGGCCTGTTAAAAAAGGGATCTTTTTAACTGTCTTTAATAAACTTTAATGTACAATTTTAATGTAATTAATCTTTGAAATAATTTCATCATCATCTCAGCCCGTATACGTCCCACTGTTGGTCTCGGTCCACCTCCACTATGGAAGGGAAAATAAATTAATGTATTGCAATAATTAGAGTTATTTAACATAAAAGAAAAGAAGTTTAGTTAATCTCTGTACCACAGAACCGACAATCATTTAGTATCATCCGTTTTTAACTCGGCTTATTGTCAGTTAAACACGGTTAAAGCGAATAATGTTTCTTACTTTATCAACTCATGGATTACATATAAATACATATTACTAACATATGTAACTTGTAAAAATTACATTTCGTAACCACAAACGAGATACACGAATAAATCTATCTATTAAAATGATTCAAACAACAAAAAAAAGCTTTAAATACTCAATAAATTAATCGTTGACAATGGTTCAGACTAGAATTTATACACTCCATTTCTACAGGATTAAATGTCAGTGATGGAGTATAACCACAATCAGTGGTAGTAAAATATAATTTTGTATATTTATTCTTGGGGATTATGTTGAAGAAAATAATGGGATATATTTAAAGGTTAAAGATCATGCCGAAGTATCAAAAGTTCAATGAATCGTATAAAACGTATGACACACAGATTTAGTTGATATTAAATATTCTAACGAGGCGAGATCTCTTTTTAAACTTAATCGTATAACTATGCATTAAAACATATAGATTTGGCTTTGAAAAGTTAACAACGAAATATAGTTATTAGGGGATGTTCCGTGTGGTGATGGAGTAAGAATACAATTCACCACTCCCTTTCTTATCCAAGGGTAAAAGACGACTAAGGGATTATTCCAGATGACATATATGCAAGAGAAGGAAATCTCAAAATAAAAACCTGTACCAACCTGTCTGAACAGAGTGGTATAGTAGGTTAGTTTTCCTCCCATTGTGGAGGAGGCTCATGCCCTGCAGTGGGACGTATGTAAGTTATGATGATGATGAGGATGCTGACTGTGTTGTGACGGTTGTTAATGATATTAACCCTTAAATTGTTCGTAGTTGTTATAAAAACGACTTAGAATTTCATGTATATGGTCCAAATTCACATGATGTCGTCTAGTCAAAAATTACATTTCTAAGACTGCCTGATATCAGGCAGGCGCCAAACATTTTGCAATATTTACGATGGAAGAAGACTGTATATTATGTTAATCCCTAATAATTAGGATAAGAGGACGAGAGGATGTTGCTATAACTTTCATCTTTCTATAACTTCATAGCTAAGCATTTCAAAACAACATGAATGCTTAGAAAACGTTTAACTGTGCACTTTGTAGTAGACTTATTTAAATCTAGCCCCATCTTCATTCACTTTCCCATCTTCTTCGTTCATCCTGTCTAATGTATCAGGGTCTACTTATAATGAAAGTATTATAAAACACCTGTCATTTTGGCTAAGTTTTATTATTTGAGTGGTATAATTCCTCTTGGAGAATAACAGACTGTAATAATCCTAAGGTCAGAATTAATTAACTCGTTTAAACGCATGCTCCGATTTAACAATCGCTGTGTGGTTCATAGGTATTTATTTTTCTTCATATTACTGAAACATTCCAATGTTTATGGGTGTAGTATATGAGGTGTTGAGATGTCCCGATTTAAAATCCACACTTAATTTTAATTCAATATCTTTTTAAGTCACTATTCCAAGGCTGGATAGACTTTGGTGTTTATCCTCAAACGAAAAATTTGAAGTTTACAAACATAATATCAAGTAAATAAAAAAACATACTATAAACAATTCATAAAATCGCTTAAAAGGTTTAGAAGATAAAAAATTAGGAAAGATATCACATAATTCACTTCATATATATGTATAAATCAATAACCTATCGAATTTCTTATAACAAAAGGGTCCCATAGCTTAGAACTACATCTATTATTCCGACCAATTTGTATGTTAAATTGTTCTATAAGTAAACAAAACAAATTATTTAATTAAAGACCCCCTATCGTCAAGCATATCACTGATTTATTTGAAAGGGCACCCACCAGTAGAGATTGGTCCATAACTCTTGAAATAGAAATATAATTTTTCGAAAGTTTTAAAGCTCTTTTTAAATAGACGCTAAAAGAAATCTTATCAAAGAAGCGTAATGTTGAATAATTTGTCGACTTTCTCACATAGTATTTGTTATCAACGGGAGGTAACGAAACACGTAACCATGATGCGTATAATTGCTTGTTAAAAATTTAAAAGTAAACTACAGTTAAATGTTTTTTTAAACGCTTATTAGCCGGTCGGGGTTAAAATATCGTGTATTGTACTTAGCGGGGCGTCCAGCTTTAGTGTATCTACTTAGTTCTTTTATGTGTATTATTTAATGATACGTTGTTTTACATGATTTTAATTATATCGCTTGAATAATTTAGGTTTTTTTTTATAAAACAACACCGCACACCAAGGATTAAATACTTAAGCTAGGCACAAAAACATATAATTCTTCCATAATTCATTCAACCGACATACTACACACCGTTGGGGTCACGCCTCATCCGCCATAGGAGAGAAATGGATCTGCTAGGTATATTGCGATGGTCAGGCGTAGGGTCTTATGTCCAGTTTTTCTTTTTTTGCACAACCATTATTTTCATATATCCCTTCTCTGTTCTTTACGACACCCAGGGGCAAGAGAAGGGGTAATGAATTGTTTTCTTACTCAGCTGTAGATCGCCTAAAAATTGTCCTGAATTAAACAGGATCGAAGTAACGATACTTTGCTCCGAAGGTTGCTACATAGATCACTGCATCTTTACACGATCTCTGTATTTTTATAGACATTTCAAACAAAGGAATGAATTGGAAAATGTTTATAAATAACCAATTCAAAAATATTATTGAAACACGGACTCATCAGCGAATTATCTTAAATTGGAATCGAATTTTTGTAGTATATCATATAAGACCATTACATAAACTACTCTCCACCTGAGTATTAAATGATAGTACCATAAGCACTGTGCAGTCCATAGTGGTGTATTTTGTCCTTATTCCGTCACAACGAGGAGACTATTGCCTCGTCAATATTGAAGATAAATCAACAATATCCCTATATGTATCGTATTGACAATCAAGTTATCAACCCTCTGCTATAATAGGTTTTGGATAACTTTGTATACGGACCGGAACACAGTCCAGACGGGAAATAGATTTTTGAAAGTCGTCATCAACGCAAAAATCGTATTTTCATTGAATTGACTATTCATAGGATATATGCAGATACGCGGGTATATCTAAGCCATATGTTTTTATAATTGACTAGGTGATCCAACAGACGTTTTTCTGATCATTGATTGGATTAGGCGATACATAGCGGAAATCCATTTTTATTTTAAAAATGAAAGGAAGGAAGGGAGGCAAGAGGATGTTTTCCTGATCAAATAAAGTAAAAGAAATTCACCTTGTAATCCACAACAGTGCCACCTACCGGGTCCAAATATTAATCTAAACCATTCTCGAATCCCCTTGAATACACACAAAAATTTCATCAACATTGGTCCAGCCGTTTAAGAGGAGTTCAGTAATATACACACGTACACAAGAAATTTATAAATAAAGCTAAGGGATTAAGAATAGAATATTCTACCACCCCTTAATCAATCGCTTGAGTGGTCAAAAGCTATGAGGGATCATCATTAAATGGACATTAATCACATCATCATCATCTCAGCTCATATATGTTCCACTGCAGGGCTCGAGCCTCCTCCACAATGCAGGAGAAATTGATCTACCACGCTCATTAGATGGGTTGGTATAGTGATTTCATTTAGAGTGTTCCATGTATTGCATAATTGTTATCTGCATATTATATCCCTTAATCGTCTTTTAGAATTGCCACGGACAAAAAAAATATTTATTTATTAAATTACCAATTACAGCTATTATTACAATGGTTTCCCCAATGCAATAGTGTAACCATTAGGTAATAACATTATCTGTTAATGTCAACATAATAATTACAAAAACAATTAATCAATTTATACATTTTATATCGTACGTAAGTTAAAAATATTATAATCTAAGATTCTAAAATCTATGCTAAAATAGAATATTATTAAATTATCAACGAGAGTGATTGTATAAAATTATACATTATTATAGCATATTTCAAATAACATTGCTCTTTTGAATTCTACAATTGAACAAACGAATAGATCAATTTTGTCAGCCAGCCGATTCAATGTTCGTAGTGTTCGCGTCAAGGGTGCCATACTCAAAGGTTGGTTCTAGCTTTTGGCACTTTGAATAACTGCGACCGACGACGCCGTGCAAGGTATTTATCTGGTACACATAGTGCCATTAACCACAGTATATCCGGATTAGAGATCCTTCCCCGGAACACTCTCATCATATAAGATGCGAGAGCCAAATCCTTTCTTGATTCCAATTTGTTGTATTATTATATTTCCAAAATGGGGTGAAGAACTGTATTCTTACTCCTTCATCACACGGAAGAAATGAACAGTAATCTATATTAATAGAAATTGAGGTTGCCAACCTAGTTTCCAAACGTCGATTCCTTAGAGAAGCTTATATCCAACATTGGCGATTGATTAGCTGAGAGACGAATGGGTGGGACAGATGTTAAAGCGCCTACAGTCGGTTTACAATTGAATATGATTATCATCTCGGCCTATGCAAGTGCCACTATTGGGCTTAAGCCTCCTCCACAATACAAGGGAAATCAACCTACCATTCCTTGCTGGTCAGATATGAGAGAACATCGACGTTACCTAATTATATATCCCTTTGTCGTCTTGTACGACACCAGAAACCAAGAGGGGTTGGTTAATTGTATTCTTACTCCGTAACCACATAAAAATCTACTGAATATAAGCCTTTAAGAGTAATAGAGTAGCCATTGAAGTCAAAATATCCCTTAATCAAGGAATACGTAGTCTGCATGGTGCGTTGAGACCAGCCTCCTAAATAGTAAAAAACCACAAAAAACCTACTTCAAAACAATTTAGTCAAAGTTAACTAACTTTATTAAGGATAGTTCGAAAAATACGGGTTAGGTCTGGAGATCAAATTCATATGGGACCACATGGAAAGCATCAGCTATCAAACAAAAAACAATCTTCAAAATGGGTTCATCTAGAAGAAAACATAAAAAATGCAGGCGAACTGTGAACCTCGTTTTTTTGAAGTCGGTTAAAAGAAAGGAGAGGAATAGTAGCATAATCGAACATGTTTTTACTGAACGAAACAGTTAATTTAGTTATTAAAAATCATTACAAGGCCGTAAAACTTTACAATACAGGTTAACCCAAATATCTCTTAGTACAAAAGGTACCGTAGAAGTTTTTTCCGTAATATACATTATAAATGAAGTGATTGACTCAGTCGGACCGCGTATGTCCTTCCTTATATGAGACAATGGTGCTATAAGTCAGAGAGAAAACTCAATAGTGACGTCACCAATGGGTTAATTAAAAAAAATTTGAGAATACTCAACAAAGATAATTGGTAAATGATGAAACCTATGACAAATGGGATGCTTGTGGAATATATTGATCTTTTTTTTTTTTTTTTTTTCTTTTTAAAACTTTTCTTTCATCATTTTCTAAGGACAGCTCATAAACGTCCCACTGCTTATCATGGGCCTCGTCCATTGTGAAAGGGAATTCGACCTACCACACTTGTCACACATATTGGCTTGGGGTTTCATTTGCAGTTCTCCTTCTCTTGTTGTCTGTATATTATATACCTCAATCGTCGCTTAGGATACCCACTGGCAAGAGAGGGGATGGTGAATTGTAATCTTACTCCATCACCACACGGAATATAATTAAGGGATACAAATTGCATGCAAACTCAGAACAACAATTTGTACAGACACACAAAGTGTTGTCCTACTTGGGATTCGAATCGGTAAGTAGTTATCTTAATCACTGCGTCATCTGTGCAATTATACACATTGGCAGAGGTTATTTGATTCTATTACTATTAATTAAGTCTTCATGTCAGCCTATAAAAGTTCTACTGTTGGGCTATACGCCCTCATATTCTCTAAATATGTATATTACAATTACTTTGAAATAACTTAGGCGATGGTAATTTTAAGGGTAGAAATCTGATCAAAAAAATGTTAAATCCCTTATTTTATTTTTTTTTAATTTCTTTTTTTATTGTCGATGGTGACAAACGTGCAAGCAGCATACCTGATGGTCAGTGATACTGCTGAATACGGACCTTTGCAATACCAGGGGCACAGCTAGGCCTACCTACCTGTCTACCGTGAAGAAAATGCTCTTCTTTTACGTTACTTCCTTCCTCACTGCTTTCCTTATGTTACTTAGCAACTGTACGAAGCTGGTCTATGTAGATAGTATAAATATAAAGACTATATTTATTATACTACACTCATCCATCCATGTACCAGCTCGTAAAAGCTGTCACTACTGAACATAGGCCTCCTGACGAGAACGCCACACAGAACGGTCCTGTACAATTAACAAACAACGGTTCCCTGCGACTTTCAGATTATCATCAGTCCACCTAGTAATGCTAAAGTACCATAACTGTTTTATTCCAAGGTATACTCCTTCACGAGCTCTCAAATTGAACTCACAGTATGGCTAATAAATTTCTCTTCAATAATTTATTAGTGTCTACTATTTGTTGATTGTTTTGTGTATAACAATAGTCGTCAGGACTATAATTGTGAAGGTGCACAGCCCAATTGTGGCTTAATGACTGAAGCCATAAGCGTTAATCGTTGAAATTGTATTGAACATAAGCGATAAGCGTTAGCGATTTTATCGTATCATAATTAACCAATTAAAATGTTCATATGCTTGTATGTGAACATTGCATACGATATAAGCAATTATAATCATCGTACAAATATGTAGATGTCTAAATGTTTAAATTTAGCTCTCTTTACTGTGATAAAAGGATCGTGAAATATTTGTTTGTGCCATCTAGCGAGCTTCATACATCAATCTCTTTTGTATTGTGAAGCAATTTTTTTTTTTTTTTTTTGTTCTGAAATATTAAAACTTAATTTGTGTTTGCTTACATTAGTGTATAAAATTATAGAAAACATAAAATTACATAAAGTAATTAAGGAATAATGAGTTCAGAAATGTATATGGTTTGCACATGCAAAAGAAAACGAGGTAGAAATATGAATAAAAAGAGAGAGAAAAGGTGAAGTGACAACAAAGTGACAACAGAAAAGGAAAACCTGAACGCATCACATAAGATCCAATTCTACATAAGGATAGATTATTGACCTTTTTAACGGTTTGGTTCCACCACGCCCAATTATGCAGGATAAAAAAGAGTGGCATAGGATTCGATAGACCACTGTAAATCTTTTCTTTGCCATCAGTGTCGTGGGTAGATTAAGACTATCTATCTAAAAGCTTACCACATCGAACCCGCTATCGCTGTAAACTTATGAATTACGCCACAAAGTTAATCGTTAAAATAAATCTTGATACGATAATGGCGGGCTAACGAGTGAGGATACAATGCCGCGACAATCGTCGGCGGCGTCTTTCATCTACACACTTTGTCTGCTGCAGCCGGGACAGCGCACATTGGCGCTGGACTTATTTAATTGGGCCACAGATATTTGTAATTATTTATACGTCGCTGGAGCATTTTTATTGAGCTTTTTGTTGATATCGGTATGTATGACAATGAGAAATACAATCTATGTAGCAATATCTGAAACGCATAAACTTTGCCTTCCTTTTGAATTATGAAACGATGTATTTTTCATTGGTCTGAGGTACTTTTCAACGTTTACTACTAGACATAGATCCCGGCAATAGATATAATGCCCGCTTGATAAACGATTTGTTTCTCTCAGCAGGTACAATATTTCTGGGTGCTGGAAGGAGGGAAGGCTGGTGCTCCTGCCGAAGCCGGGACGGTCTCCGGAGTCGCCTTCGGCCTACAGGCCTATCGTGCTGCTCGATGACACGGGCAAGCTACTGGAAAGGGTGGTAGCTGCCCGCATCGAGCGGCACCTCGTCGGCACGGGGCCCGATCTGTCGGACGCCCAGTTTGGGTTTAGGAGGGGTCGTTCGACGATCGCGGCTCTGTTGCGCCTGAGGGCCGTGGCGATTGAGGCCGTCACCGGCGGGGGAGTGCTGTTGGTGGTGTCCCTAGACATCGCCAATGCATTCAATAGTCTGCCATTCAGCTGCATCAGGGAGGCGCTCCGGTATCACGGGGTGCCAGTTTACCTGAGGCGGCTAGTGGCAGACTATTTGGAGGGGCGCAGCGTCCTCTGCACCGACCGAGCAGGGGACGTCGTGCGAACGCCCATGACGTGCGGTGTCCCACAGGGGTCGGTCCTCGGACCCACCCTGTGGAACATCGGCTACGACTGGGCGTTGAGGGGGAGCCTCCCGCCCGGGCTGGGCGTGATTTGTTACGCCGACGACACGCTCGGCGCTCGTCACAGCCCGCGGTAGGACGCTAGAAGAGGCGGTAAGCCTGGCGACCTCGAGTACCGAGGAGGTCGTCAGGCGGATCGAGGCGCTGGGGTTGAGGGTCGCCCTGGATAAGACGGAGGCCCTCTTGTACCATGGGCGCACTATGAGCCCTTCCATCGGCGTCTCGATCACCGTCCACTCGGTCGACATCAGCATCCGGGCCCATATGAGGTACTTGGGCCTGGTGCTCGACGGGCGATGGTGGTTCCGGGAGCATTTCCGCAGGCTCGCTCCGCGGCTCGTCGGCGCGGCGTCCGCCCTATCGTGGCTTATGCCGAACGTGGGCGGACCGAGCGCTGCGTGCCGACGGCTGTACGCGGGGGTCATCCGGTTGATGGCCCTGTACGGCGCACCGGTGTGGGCGGGGTCCATGACTGCCCGACTTAGGACCCTTCTGTGGCGACCACAGAGGGTCACGGCGGTCAGGGCCATCCGCGGATACCGCACGGTGGCGACGGAGGCAGCGTGCCTACTGGCCAGGACTCCCCCGTGGGACCTGGAGGCAGAGATGCTCGCCGGACTATATCGGCGGGTGACGGGGGTGCGAGCGGAGGGCGGTGTGGTCTCGTTAAGGGATCTCACCGCCCGCCACGCCAGTCCGGCTGGAGAGGCCTCGGTTCGGGGTGCGAACCGTGGAGGCCTTCCGGCTGGTGCTGATGCAGTGGTTGGAGTGGTGCAGGTTTTGACGGGGCATGGGTGCTTCGCCAAATACCTGCACAAGGTCGTTAGGAGGGAGAGTACACCGTCCTGCCACCACTGCGATTGCGACGAGGACACGGCGCGCCATACGCTCGAGGCCTGCGGGGCTTGGGCAGTGCAGCGCTGTGAACTCGTCGCAATCATCGGTACGGACCTGACGCTGCCGGCTATCGCTAGGGCGATGGTCGACAGCGTCGGGAATTGGGACGCGGTCGCAGCCTTCTGCGAGACAGTGATCTCGCGGAAGGAGGCGGCGGATCGCCTGCGTGAGGAGCGCAGCCTCGATGAGGAGATCCGCCGCCGGCGGGCGACTGGGGCGGCGCAGGCGCAACTATCTGCGCCTCATGCCGCCCTAGCCGAGGCCGCGGGTGACGTGACCGGGGATTAGTCCGTCACCCGCCGAGAGGCCGACCGCGTGAGGAAAGACCGACGTCCTCCCCGAGGGGGGCAATAGGGGGTATTCCGTCGGGCCGACCACTGACGACAAGTTAACGCTGCTCCAGTGGTCGACCCAACGACGAAGGCGACGTGGTTTTCGGGTGGGTCGCGGGAGTTGCGTGCTTAAGCCCTTCTGTTGCCCCGGACGGAGTGGTGCGGAGGCGCGCGCCGACCGCGGCCCACCCACAAAAAAAAAAAAAAAAAAGCTACAATATTTCTAGGAGACTGTTTCTCCTAGTAAACCCACAACTGTATTTGCTGTGTGGTGGCCGCTACGAATACTACAAATAAGTATTACTTATAAGCAAGGTAAGGCCTACCTATAGGTAAGGCCTTGCTCGTAGGTAGATAAAGGACAACTAAGAAAAGTCGTATCGTCGACTGACAGATGCCTTAAAAGGTGACTAATATTAACCTCTGATCTACTACCTACCCTTACCTCACCCGCAGGTGTCGTAAAAGGTTATTACGAGCTTTTTATGGACCTGAGCCAACTCCATTACAGCCGTCAGGTCAACAATGGCATTCCGGAAGATTGACGTCAAGCAAAGGCGGCTGGTCATAAAACAATTGATAAAACTGTTTGCAACATGTACGATAATAGAAGAGTATATATTGCCTGGATTGCAAGTACTTAGGATAAGAGCAGAGGATGATAATCCTTCCATTAAATTTTATGATACGTATGGAAAAATTACAATTAACAGTTTATAGTGGTAGGACCATACTGTTGACAGTTGTCTACAACCGTGGGCCGGTCCGTCCGAGGTAGTACCACACTCTCGCAGAAAATAGACGTCTGAATAGTAGCAATTTGTTACTACGCTTCGTTCATTGAGCGAGAGAGCCGAAAGCCCAACTTTCTGAGGGTGTTTGCGTGTAGCGGGTATTGGTAATGCCTTTAGCATCACCAAACTGCATTGCACGCAATCACACGCCCTTTAATTTCTTCGCGTTAGGCAGCGGCCTAGCTGTGCTCCTGGTATTGCAAAGATCCATGAGTGGCAGCAACACCATCAGGTACGCTGTTTGCTTGTTTTGCCACCGATTGCTATAAAAAAAATTAAAAAAATATATCGAAAAATTCCATTTTTAGTAGTCATTCGGTGATGGGTGAAATTAATACTTTTAATATAATAATAGTGATTTTTGATCATAACAAATTGAGTATAGAATAAAAATTCATCATATTACATAATTTACACCCCACTAGGCTCAAGCCTCCTTCAAAATAGGAGAGAAATTGACACACTAAAAAAATTACACCCTCTACAGTGTGTAATTTTTTTGGTATATGCATATTAGAAACGAACAAGAACTCATTGAGTTCTTGATGTTAAATTGTATATAATATATGTATATGCAAAAGAAATAAAACTCGAAATAACAATCTACGTATATGAGCCAAAACGAATGAATAGTAACAAACATGTAGTATTATTCTTATTAACGTAATAGTAAAAAATGTAACTTCTGTTAATGTTAACTTCATATAACTTCTATGCATCTGCTTCTGTCTGAAAATTCGTTTAATCTCTCACTTTGACCAGAGAGATTAGTTTAGATTTTTAATATGAGTTTTACATTTGACAAATCTCAACAAATTAGTATTAGCATACTCGTTAAATGATCAAAATGATTTGTATCAATTAAATAAATGATAAAAATTGACACCAATCTAAATAGCTAGTACTCTAAATAACTTTGTCTCATATATACGATAAAATTTCCTGTTCAATTTACTCGTTCATAAATAGTCCGTGAAATTTAGAAATAAATGCACACTACAGTAATACAACAAATAAAACCTGTATTAAATTATCCAATTATGAATAAGAAATCGGAAAAGTGTGAGTTGAATTTGTTAGAGGATTCCGTCTAGACTTTTAGTCAACATTCAGTCCTACGCCGTCAACTGCTGGACCATCCACCACTACTGCCTTCATCGTGTTTCACCACAAAGTGGGGTCCTCTACCACCTGTATGCAATAAATCCCAGCAATTTTCACCAATTCGTCTGACCAACCAGTTGGGGGCATCCTACATTTGTTTATCCGATAGATTATTGACTAGACTAGACTGAAGTAAAATTAGTTTAATACAAATAACACTCAGTGAAGTAAGGCTTCACTATCTGTGCTGATTATTCCTCCTTCTGGCTAAGTACAAAGTTTCTGATGTTTATGTAAACATTATACATTATAAATAATACTAGTTTTACGAATTTTATCGCGTTTCTCTTTAATTTGATTTCCTGACGTTTCGAACCCTTTTCAGCATTCACAGTCACGTGCAACAAGTCTTCTGTAACAACGATGACTTGTTGGACGTGAGACCAACCAATAATTTCACGCCACCACCTAACAATAATTTCATGACCAACCGCCTGCCTTCGGGAATGTAATTATTAACCAGACGGTATCAGATGGAATTGGCTCAGATCGATTTAAAACTTTCACTCATATCTTAGGACACCTACAAGCAATGCAAGGGTTGGTAGTATTCGCGGCCACGACCACATAGCAATATATGGGTAATAACTGGGTAAGAACTGTACATAACTGGATCTAGGATTTCTAATGGAGGAAGTATAACAACATAATTTCCATTCGGCCAAGTTTGCGGTCGAAGTTGCTGCTACAAAGTTGCGAGGAAGTGCAGCCAAATGTTACCCTGGTGATTTATCTCAGCCTGTTTTTATGACACGGGCAGTAAACTATGGGGCCATTTACATATTATTCTCTCGAAAAATATACATAATTTTGTTCATTTAATTACGGAACCCTAAAAATGAACTAATCAACGACCAATCTACACCTGCGTGAGTACACGAATATTGGTTTATCGGATGCTTGGATAATCTGCGAATTTCGCGTCGAGCGGCACTTTTGTTGTTGCATTTTTTTAAAATCACTTTTATAAAATTATCTCTCGTAAGAATCGATTGCGGACAGAGGAGACTTGATCAGAATTCACACGGTACATCTCAAAAGGATAGTTTGAACGATTACTTCGAGAATTTATATGTTGCTTTTTGCGATTGCCGTTGTTAGATATTAACTTTTTGTTTTGATTGATTTTTTTTTATTATTTATTCAAATATTTGTAATTATTTATCATTAATTTTAACTAATACCACATGCGTATTAGAAATATTATCTGATCGAGGAGACTAATGAAGACTATTGGATTTCGTCTCTTCTTGTAATAGTAATTGGGTGGGAAGCGACGCTTTTCTGGAAAGCTCAATAACATTTGCGATTGCCAATTTGTCTAACAAACGTGGTGATTATGACAATATCAGCTCTTTAAGAAGAAGTTTCTGCTCTCTCTATGAGTGGGCTTTTATCGCCTCAAAGTTTATTCTACCTACTTTCAATACACTTAGATATTTTATTTATAAAATTTTGGATAAACATTCATCCACTGGCCTATAGTCCATCTACTGTTAAACATTCAGATTGTTGATTATTTATACAATATAATTATTTTTTCTTTTTAGGTACAGCGAGACGTGAAAATCGTTTCCGGATTTTCGGGATGAGTTAGAAAAAGGTAAGATTTATTAATTATATCACAATCCATTCCAACCACTTTTTTATAAATATCCTAGCATTTCAAATGCGTCTCGGGCCCAGCAGTGGGATGTATAATTATATAAGTACTAAGGGATATAATGTGCACATACGATCTGTGCGAGAGAAGGAAAACTCGAAATGAAACCCTGTACCAACATGTCTGACCAGCATGGTATAGTAAGTCAAGTTCCCTCCCGTTGTGGAGGAAGCCCGAGCCCAACAGTGGGACTTATGTGGGCTGCGATGATGATGATGAACTTACAAACAACCACAAACATTCGTAAACTTTTACTGAAATTGTTTAGGCCGGTTTGGAGATTAACGTTAACAAACTTCATTTCGCTTTATATTAAATTTCTATGTGGTGACCGAGTAAGAATACAATTCACAACCTATCTTACCCGTGGGTATCGTAAAAGATGAATGCAAGAGTATAAAAACTTGAAAGGAAACCCTATACCAACACGTCTGACCACCGTAGGTATATTCCTATAGTCAATTTTCCTTCTATTGTAGAGGAGGCTCAAGCCCAACAATGGGACGCATAGAAGTTGAAATGATGATAATGATGATGATGATGAAATTAATATCAAGTAATATGGTAATGAAATAAAGTTGTTCTTTGATTAAGTATATTGATAATGATTTCTGATGTTTACGCGAGTATTATACATTTTAAATAAAACTAAATTTGATAATATTTTTTTATTAATTATAATTTATATAAATATAATATAATAATATTTTTTTATTAATTTTTCTTAATAATATTTTTTTAATAATTAAATATAATAATATTTAATAACTAATTTCTGTATCGGGTAGATAATTATAAATTTTCTGCAGTAACGATGACTTGTTGGACGTGAGACATCTTATTCCACCCGTGACCATGAACGCTGTAAAGTTTTCGAAACGTCGGGTAATCAAAAATCAAATACAAACGCGATAAAATCCATAAAGTAGTTTTATTTAATAAGTATATTGATGTTTAAGTTTAAAAAAAAAATCAATTTCAGGGATTTTATCCCGTATTTCATTTTTAATTGCCCGACGTTTCAAATGCTTTTCAGCGTTCATGGTCACGGGTGTACTTAAGGTGTTTAACTACTAATATCGTATATAAAGGGTAGATATAAATCGCTGAAGTAATAATGACTAGTTGCACATGAACTTAGTTCATCCAATTTAAACGCGATAAAAACTATAAAAATAGTTTTAAATAAATTCTTTATTAAACAAGGAAATGAGCCCAGCTTACGCAAACTGCTAATTATTACTAAACTTAGCTTACGTAAATAACGATTTTTATATTAACATAAATTATAATTGACTGTTTAAACGTTTGTTTTCTTCAAATTGTTTCTATAAAAAATAATAATCAAAAATAGAAATATCAAAAATAAATAAAGTCCTCATTAAAAACGTTATTATTTACTTTCAAGAGTTATAATATTTAATAACATGCTAGATTGTATTTTTACAAAGCCTTTGTCGGTGGTATATTCTCAAATTACATTCTAATTGGCATCAATAAATTAAAGAACTCCAGTTCTACCAAAACACAGAACCATAAATGTATCTCTAACAATTACTTCATCAATGGACTATAAAAATGTAAAAAACCAGTTGAATTAATTAAATAAATAATTCGTCTTACAGTTATTTCTAGCAATCAGTGTGAAACTTATAAAACCATTGACATAGACCTGTCCATCTAGTTTTTTTTTTATTCTTTCTAAATTAATTTGTTTATATATATTTGCTATGCTCTATATCAAACTATGCTGAAGACACTTTAAACCACAGATTCATCCCTTCAATATTGATCTCCTCAAGATGATATCATAATTCTTGTCCGGGGGAAAAGTGACGAATCAAAATTTATTATTAATTAATTATAATATGTAGAAATTAAACATCGGGAAAACTATTGTTATTGGTGTAAATGGAACGCATTTCGGATTACATATACCTTACATTAGCCTATCAAACTTGTGGCCATAATAAAAATATTTAAGATTCGAGAAACTTTATAAAAATGCAATTAACGGACACAAATTATAACCAGAATCAGAACATGCATTTGTGGATAACATAAAAAATATTATTTATTCTACATTCGTATTATTCTATGTAGGAATCTAACTGATGACAGGCAGTATGAGATGTCGATATTTTGACCACTGTAACACTTCCATATCAAATTAAATTATTTATTGCGTACGGTATATGTCTCCGTGTGCTGACGGAGTAAGAATTCAATTCACCACTCCCTATCTTGCCCGTGGATGTCGTAAAAGACGACTAAAGCATACCTATAACATTTGTGTAAGAGAAGAAAAACTAACTCGAAATAAAATCCTATTCCAACCCGTCTAATCAGCGTGAAATAGTAGGTCAATTCCCCTCCCATTTTGTAGGAGGCTTGAGCCCAATGGTGAGACATATATAGGCTGAGATAATGATGAGATTATCAAAAGCATTTTCATTAATTCATTCCAGCTCATACACGTCCTGCTGCTGGGCTCGAGCCTCCTCCGCAACGGAAGGCAAATTAATACCACACTAATCAGACAGATTAGATATAGATTTTTCTTGTTGAGTTTTCCTTCTTTCCGTAATCCTGTTTTCTGCATATCATATCCATTAGTTGTCTTTTGCGATACCCAAGAGTAAGAGACACGGCTTTTTAACTATTAACTATAAAATAACATCATCATCAATTCAGCTTATATTCGTCCGCCTGTTGGGCTCGAGCCTCTTGGACAATGGGGAGAAATTGACAATAGGGGGAATTTGTATAGCTACCACGGTGACCAGACGGATTGGTATACAGTTTTATGTCGTGGTTTCCTTCTCTTGAAATGCTATTTTTTTTTTTTTTTTTTTTTTTATTGCAAACTGTGGCAAACGAGCAAACAGTACACCTGATGGTAAGTGTTGCTGTCGCTCATGGACCTTTACAAGGCCGCTGCCTACAAACACCCTCAGAAAGTTGGGCTTTCGGTTCTCTCGCTCACCGAACGAAGCGCAGTAACAAATTGCTACTACTCAGACGTCGATTTTCTGCGAGAGCGTGGTACTACCCCGGACGGACCGGCCCGCGGCTGTAGACAGATAACTGTCGACAGTGTGGTCCTACCACTACAAATTTTTCTGCATATCACGTTCCTTAGTCAACTTTTACGACACCCACGGGTAAAAGAAGGAGTGCTGAATTGTATTCTCTGTACTCCGTCACCACACGGCATTTTAACTAATAACTATAAAATATATTATGTGTTTAAACATAATTAATTCATTGACAATGTAAAATAATTGACATCAAATTTAACACCGATGGATATAAAAATAAAATCTTAACAAATAACAGTTCTTTTAAATAACGTTAAAATTTTTACGACGTCTTTTAAAATCAATTATTGGCTTTTGGTGTGTTATCATTATTGATATTAGTGGCTGTCTAAAACGCTACCACCATTGCTTAAACACATAAAATTTTAAATATTTAAAATTATATGTATAAAATAATTAAAGTTTTATGTGTTAGAAATAGCGATGATTCTGTGAGAAAAGTAATTGCTACACAATGATGCCGATGATCTTTTCAATTTATATGCGTAATAAACACTTTTTTTTTAGGAAAAAGGCTATAGATATGGTCACACCTCGCCCAATCCGACCGTAGCGATGTAAGGGTGTGCGACCTCATAACCTGTTGTATACTTACTTCTCTTATACCATGTGGGCGGGTCATCGCAACTAATCCTTGTCATCAGTGGTCCGCCTGGAGGGTTACCCCTTCAGATACCATCTCAATTCGACGCCCCAGCAACTTTGTCTGTCAACTTTGACTGTCAAGGCGTTGTCATAGCCTTTCCTTGGGTGAAGGAGTTTTGCTCCTTCTCCGTCCTTGAATTTTAATTTTTGCTATATTACAGTAAGATTTACCACATTTTTTTTTTAAATTATCCCGGGAAATGAGGTCTAGTGAATTGAAAACATATGCTTATGATATATAAAATAGTCTATATACCGTAGGATATATAAACCCACACTGTGCTGTGATGGTATAAGAATACAATTCACAACCACCTATCTTGCTTGTGGGTGTCGTAAAAGACGACTAAGGTATATAATAAGCATATAATATCTGTGCAAGAGAAGTAAAACTTGAAACAAAGCCCTATGCCAACACATCTGACCAGCGTGGAATAGTCGGTTAATTTCTCCTTCTATGGGAGGGGGTCTGAGTCCAGGTGCTTACTCGACACGGGGTCTTCGGTAAGTACTTGCATATGATTAGAGAGAAGAGGCCCCCGGATGTCATGAGTGTGACGCGCCAACTAATGATGCGCGTCACACATTGGAAGTATGCCCCGCCTGGGGGCCTCAGCGCCACGACCGACAGGAGAAGGAGGCGACAATATGCTCATCTACTCCCACCGCCCTGAATAATGACGACAGGACATAGTCAGACGACCATGCGTTGGGGTGCCGGGGATTCAATGTCATTAGACGATCTCGCCGGCACCCCGTAAAAGCGCGGAAGGAGCCGCCATGGTTTTAGTGGGTATGCCGGCCGCGGACGTGGCCGGTGAGTCCCACACAACCCGCGCCCATTGGCGGGGGACAGTAAATAAATGCATTTCCACAGCGTGAAGAAAAAAAAAATAAAATAAAAGGGGGGACCTGAGTCCAACAGTGGGACATTTATATAGGCTGAGATGATGATGATGATATAAAACTTATCTTACAAATATCTTTCGTTCCTGGTGGTCATAAACATGATAAGGAATCAACAGAATGCCTATTTATAGGTTAATGAATGAATATCGTGTTAATTAATAACGATGAGACAATAAAACATTTTAATAAGTCTTAGCAATAAAAATGTTTACTGAATAAAGTAATATTGAGTTGTATAACTCAATAATGAATATTTACGACTATTATTTGATTGTAAGACTAGGATTATAATTATCTCAAGATAATTTAATTATTTAATTTAATTATTTTAATTTAATTCAAATATTAGATTTATTTGTGTAAAGTTTCTAATAAAGTAAATTTCGAAATATGATTTCTAAAGATGTCAAAAAGCTCCAATATGACTATTTGACTAAAAATAAAGGACTTAACGTGAGAGAATATTAACTTTATTGATTTTTAAAAATTAAGCTATAAAAATCGACTTAATTCTTCTAAATCTAGTATCAATAAAATTGTTTATAATTTTGGCGCCAGTATATAACTGTCAAATAGCTTTTATTAAAAAAATAGTATTTTAGTGTGTAACGGTGTTTTATTATAAAGTTTTAATAATTTTAATAATATTATTTGCATATAACATAGTACTAAAAGCTATATTATGTGTATATATATATATATATATATATATAAATAATGTTACAATTCTGTTCGTATTTTCTTACTATTCCAAACTAGAGATTCATTGCTCAACTAAATCATGATAGATTTGCTGACAGAGACAGAATGTCTTTACAATCTGCGGTTTGATAATAAATGCGATAATTATCAGAACAGTTCATATGCGTCCCACAATTGGGCTCTAACCCCTTTCACCTTTCATAGGAGGAAAATGTACCCACTAAACTCCACTGGTTAATAGTAGTATAAGGTTTAGTAGTAGCAAAGTTTCAATTAGTATACTGTTTATTTCGAGTTTTCTTCGATTCATCATAATCATCGTCATTTCAGCTCATATAAGTCCCACTGTTGGGCTCGAGCCTCCTCCATAATAGGAGAGAAATTGACCTTACTATACCACGCTGGTCAGATGGGTTGGTGCATGATTTTATTTCGAGTTTTCTTTTCTTGCATAGATGTTATATGCGTATTATAGTCCCTTAGTCGTCTTTTACGACATCCACGGGTAAGACTGGGAGTGAAGAATGGTATTCTTACTCCGTCACCACATGGAAAGAATTTTTTCGAAAGCATAGCTGTCTGCAGCAATTATTTTTTGCCTTATATTATAACATACGTAAGTTACCAACTGATGATAAAAAAACGTGGTCTCTAAAGTCGATTTCATAATTAGGTTGTAAGTCGTTCAGTACTGTATGAAACGGGCTACACTCGGCATTTCTCTGCAAGACTGGATCTGAAATACAAAAAACTGTTATAATCAGCACTTGAAATTTGAAAATGTGAAATTTTTCGAGGGGTAACTATTTCCTACGATGAACGAAATTAAACGTCGGCATTATCCATTTAGTTCTCGTAATCATGCTCTACTATTATCCTAATTACTTAGGGTTGACTCCATATGTTCTTAAGATAATTGATTGAATTAGGCAATACATGGCAGCAATCAAAGCAAGGAAAGCAAGGAAGGAAGGAAGGGAGACCCACCACTTTCCCACGGTAATCAATATACTGCACTCCACAATAGAAAGAGTACGGGAAAGGAGTAAGGATTAAGGTAAAACCTTAATCCTTACTCCTTCCACTCCTTCCATTTTAAAATTAAAGGATTTTTTTTTTTTTTTTTTTTTTTTTTTTTTTTTTTTTTTTTTTTTGTGGGTGGGCCGCGGTCGGCGCGCCTCCGCACCACTCCGTCCGGGGCGACAGAGGGGCTTGAGCACGCAACTCCCGCGACCCACCCGAAGCCCACGTCGCCTTCGTCGTTGGGCCGACCACCGGAGCAGCGTTAACTTGTCGTCAGTGGTCGGCCCGACGGAATACCCCCTATTGGGGTACCCTCCCATCGACCGACGTCCCCCCCTCGGGGGGGACGTCGGTCTTTCCTCACGCGGTCGGCCTCTCGGCGGGTGACGGACTAATCCCCGGTCACGTCACCCGCGGCCTCGGCAAAATTAAAGGATAAAGGTAAAATCTTAATTCCTTAAACCATACTTTCATCCATTTAAAAAAAAAATCTCCATATGTTCTTATTTCAAGCTTTTCTTGTCTTAAACAAGAGTTATATGCATATGATATACCTTAGTTCGTATACATATATCCGTGTGGTGACGGAGTAAGAATACCTCACCAACCCCTATTTTACCCGTGGGTGATCGTACGAGACGACTAAGGGATATAAAACGCATATAACATCTATGCGAGAGAAGGAAAACTCGAAATAAAACCCTATACCAACACGTCTGACCAGCGTGGTATAGTAGGTCAATTACCCTTCCATTATGGAGGAGGCCCGAGCCCAACAGTGGGACGTATATGGGCTGAGATGATGATGATGATGATGATGATACCTTAGTTATTTTTAACAATGATCACGGCTAAGAAAAGTAGTGATGAATTGTATTCATTGCCTACGACAAAACGTAGGCGTGGAAGACCATCCGCCACATGGCGACATGGCAAAAAGACCTAAACGACTCTAGACTAAACGCTAACGAAGCACAAGCTGGTGCTAAATGGAAGATAAAGACAAGGAAGGTAGAACCCAAAAAATGGGACAAGTTCTAGCTAAAAGAAGAAGAAGAATTTTCCTTCTCTTGCATAGAAATGTAAGAGAAGGAAAATCGAAATAAAACCCTATACCAACCTGTCTGATCAGCATGGTATAGAAAAATCAATATCCCTCCTATTGTGGTGGAGATTTGAGCCCAACAGTAGGACGTATTTGAGCTAAAATGATGAAATAATGATGATGATGAATTCTTTTAATAGAATTAGTAATTTCCTATAATTTGGCAAAAAGTCTTATAATGTAAAATATATCCTCATTTACTTAAAATCTTACCTTTAAATAATCCCAAAGTGCAATCCTTTTGCATTTTAGCGTTACCAAAGGATCTATCGAAATTGGAAGAGAGAAAGAAAAAATAAAAAAGCAGTATCGCTATCTGTACTCAATCTTTGGCCATTTGCTAATTACTACACCACATACGCGTTTGTGGGAAGGCCTATCTAATGGTGAACTTACAAAAAAATCCAATACACAGTCACCTCAAATGAGAAAACCGTTGAAATTTTTTGTGAAAATTCTTCTAAAAAGGAAGCCGTTGCTCAGCCTGGCAAATGTGAAACTTCGAAATTATTTTGCCCAACTAAATGTGCATAAAAGAACTGCGTGCCTACTCTTGAATCTCTATTCCAATCCTAAATCCAATCGCAGCTCGAATTTGAGCAAATTTGGTACTCTTGAAAGCGACACTAGCGCACGATTGGAATCAAATTCGGTGGAATATTTTTGAACTGAATGAATTCGACTCTCGTCGATTAAATCAAACATTTAGTACTCCCGACGTGATTTTGACATAGTTTAAAATCGTTAATGTTGCACAATTTCAAGAAAGCGTCTTTGTAGTGATCGAGTTCAATAACGCTATTAATTTAAATTAAGAAAATACGACACATTTGGTGAAAATAACAATGGTAAACGCGAAGAATTCATTCTCGATTTTGTTCAAGAGTACCAAATATAAGTTTGGTGAGATTGGAATTGAATTGGATTTGAAATTAGAATTGATTTCCAGAGTAGGCACACAGATTATGACAAGAATTAATATGGCATCGAGTATTAATAAAATATGACGATGTCTTTTCCAGAAAAAGATGATTTTATACAATAAACATTTATTTTCGTTAGTATACACTATAGGTATACGTTTAGGTTAATAATTGATTTTGAGCTCAACAGATGGCGTTGAATAAAATTCTAAAACAAGTTATGGTTTCGTTACACAACTGTACATATCCAAGCGTGGCATTAACGCCACGACAACCATCAGGTTCACCCTCGCCTGTAGATGTTTCACATCAAACCTTCGAATTCATTCTAGATGTATCATCTGTATATATTTAAACTTTCCGTGTGTTACGAAGTAAGAATACAGTTAACCACCCCTTCTTCTTATCCGTGGGTATCGTAAAAGACGACAAGGGGATGTATTATGCAGGTAACATCTATGTAAGATTTTTTTTTTTTTGGGTGGGCTTTGGTCAGGCCTGCTCCGGCTCCATCCTGAGCGGTAAAGGGGCGGCGCCTATAACCCACCGTAGCACGTCGCCGTCCTCGTTGGGCCGACCACCTGTACCGAGTGCCTTGTCCTCCGCGGTCGACCCGACGGAATACCCTGTGGGATACCCTCTCCTCAACATTTATATAAGATAAGGAAAATTCGATATAAAAGCCTATACCAACACATCTGATCAGGGTGGTATAGTAGGTCAATTTCCCTCCCATTAGGGAGGAATCTCGAGCCTGACAGTGGGACTTATGAGAGGTGATGATTAACATATGAATTAAAACTATTTTCACATATATTATCGTGTTTATATTTCATATTAATTTTATTCATTACCTGCAACCTGCCCTCGCTTTGCTTGGGTTTCAGTCGCTTTGCCCACTTAGTGCCCGCTCCAGTGGGAATATCAGGCTAAAATATAGCCTATGTTACTCCCTGATATTATAGTTTTCCATCGGTGAAAGAATTTTTGAAATCCGTTCTGTGGTGTAAGCATGAAATGGTAACAAACAAACTCACTTTCTCATTTATAATATTAAGGATTCCAAAATTATGAAAACGGGATTATTAGTCAGTAGTCGTCTCGCGTTGAAACATATTAAAACAGTTTCATTTTATGATATCTTTTAAGTTTATTTCCATAATTACCAATTAATTAATATAATAAATTTCACAATTAATAATTGCGCTTCTAATTGCTATAATATTAATTTTGAATGTTATATACGTATAATATTTAGAAGAGGTCAACGACATTACAGGCAGACAAAATGTCGCCGTCCGTGAGAAAATCACAAATATGTCGAACATACGACCAATATTAACATAATCGTGTTTCACCTCTATAAATTTATAATGGCCGTCTCTACGATTCTGTAATATATGTATTATAAGTAGCATGTTTAGTGCGTGTCGACTCCACGGATTTTTAATTCGTGAAAGTAAAGATTTAAATTACTGTGAATGGTGTTGAGTCGCTATGGAATTTATTGTTTTAATAATATTGACTTTTGATTATTTATTGGTAATCGGGATTTTAATTGTGTTTTATTAAAGTTTGATTCTTGTTTTGGAAGTAAGAAACCGTTGATCGGACGGACTTCTAGCTCAATTACGTCAAAATCATGATAAAACGATGAAAGTAATGTTGTTATCACCTTACCTTAACCCATATACGTCTCTGTTGGACTCGGCCCTCCTCCATTCTAGGACCTTCTATACCATGCTGGTTAGAAGTATTGGTAAATGGTCTCACTTCAAGTTTTCCTTCTCTTGAAGCGATGTTATTTGCATATTATATCCTTATGTGCTCTTTTGTGATACCCACGGTCAAGGGAAGGGGTGGTGAATTGTGTTCTTAATGCATCACCACATAGAAGTTGTTATAGTCAGTTATTACAATCATTTTTTTTGTTTTTAATCATCATCATAATGCTTTTATCCTAATTACTTTGTTGATGCAATATAGTAAATGATACTCTTAGTCCGTCATCATACGGAGAACTTCTATTGATGTCATATGTTAATTTTATTACTTTTAGGTTTTTCTCCTCAGAAGTTACAGGAATTCATATTAGTATAGGATCCCGCTATAAAACGACCTTCACCGAGATGTCTATTTGATGAAACTTATTTTTTATTTAATTTAATATGTCAATAAATATATTGCATATGGGTTGCCTAACAAATTTTAGTCCAGAGTATGATTAATTAATAATTTAAAAAAAAATTCTTTTAACATTGCACTGGAAAAGAATAGGCCATCTAATGTTTGCATATTCTATGGGCTTCATACTTCCGATTGGTATAGAATTTGTCTAATAATCAAACCAGTGCAATGTATAAAAAAAAAATATTATTAATTAATCATACTATGGACTTAAATTTGTTAGGCAACCCATATGTAATATATTTATTGACATATTAAATTAAATAAAAATAAGTTTCATCAAATAAACATCTCGGTGAAGGTCGTTGTATAGCGAGATCTTAGACCATATTATATTATTTTATTTTTCTTTCTGAAAAGACAAGGCCCCGTATTAAAGAATAAATCCTTGTAATGCGGAGTACTTTATAAGTATAATTCATCATCATTATCTCAGCCCATAAACATCCCACTATTGAGCTCGGGCCTCTTTCAGTACTGATCTACTCTACCACGCTAATGATGAATCGAATTTTCTTTCTCTGGCAGAGATGTTATATGCAAATTATATCCCTTAGTTACCTATGACACCTACAGACAAGAAAGGGGGGTGCTGAATTGTATTCTTACGCCGTCACCACAGGGTCTTTTTTTGATATCTGTTCTTTTTTATGGCGAGCTGTAGTTAGCGCAATATGCCGTTCATTCGGTCCAAGGCGACGCAAGGGCAGCGTGTGGCCCTATAACCCACTGTATTCTCACTCCTTCACCATTGAGCCGACCACTAATATCTAGGTCGTCTGTGGACAGCCCCTTTTGGGTACCATCCCTCCCCAACACCCCTCCGGTGGCGTCGTCCTCACGCGGTCAGCCTCTCTGCGGATGACGGACTATTCCCCGATCCAATCACCTGAAAGCCGTGCTTCGTGGGGATCGAACACACGACAATTTAGATGTAATTTTGCTACTTAGCCTACTACAACACTAACGCAGTCTACGGAAACTGTTTTGACGAATAAGGTTTTTTTTTGAATTGTCCAAATCTTCACAATGTGCCACCTATCAATATAGAATGAATTAAGAATACATTCATCGACCTTTCTTTCCACGTGATATCATAGAGGACGACTAATGTAAGAGACGGGGGATATAAGGTATAGAAGGAAAATTCTTAAAAAAGTCCCATATCAACCTGTCTAACCGATTAAACTAAAATTATTAAAGTATAAGTCCTTATGGTAATGGAGTAAGAATATAATTCACCACTCCTTCTCTTACCCCTGGGTATCGTACAAGATGACTAAGGGATATAATATGCATTTAAAATTTATATAAGAGAAGAAAAATCGAAACAAAACCCCATACCAACACGTCTGACCAGCGTGATATAGTATGTCAATTTCTTTCCCATAGTGGATGAAGACCGAGCCCAGCAGAGGGGCATATTTGGACTGTGATGATGATGATGATTAAATTATAAATGAAACATTCCAAAGAAAACATTAAACTTACTAATGATTTAACTAAAAAAGGCTAGAAGGATAATTTATAAGAAAATACCATAACAAATTGTCTCACCGATTGAATAAGAATGACTAAAGTATAGAAGGCAAATTCGCAAGAAAACTCTATACTAACAATTTAACTAAAAAGCTAAGGGATTAGAAGGAAAATACTTAAGAAAACTACAGTAAAATTGCCAAAAAAACTAAGGGATAGAAGACAATTTGTAAGAATATCCTAAGGGATATTCTTCAAGTAGTCGGTCCGATTGAACTAAAATGACTAAATTTTAGAAGGAAAATACATAAGAAACCTATAGGAACTAGCGATTTGACTAAAAAACTAAGAGATGAAAATTAAATTTGTATGAAATGATAAATGAAAATATGCTATTGGTAAATTTTTCTAACATTCTATACGAGTCATAGAAGGCTTAATAGTGGAAATTATATTACTTAAAGTAGAGCGTGCATCCTCTATTCACAAATATAAAGAGACAGGTAGAGGGACTTTGTCTGACTTGCAAGACCAGCCATAGACTTTTCGTCAACTTTATTTTATCCAGTATTGTGACAAAGTAAGAATACTATTCACCACTTCTTCTCTTACTCGTAGGTATTGTAAAAGATGAATATGATATACATTAAACATCTATGCAGGACAAAGAAATCTCGACATAAAACCTTATTACTTCAACACGTCTGACCAGTGCGATATAGTAGATCAAATTCCTTCCCTTTTTGGAGAGGGGCCCGGGGCCAATTGTAGGGCTCGTATGGGCTGAAATTATAAAGATAATGTTGATGATTTAAAAATGTAATTATTGACACTAAATAGTTGACCTATTAGTCGATTTTTTACGACAATAGTAGCTTTTTTATTTCGTTACTGCAATCTAAATCACTCGGATAAACTTTATAATTCATTAACAATAAACATTTCTATCAATCATTGTTTAAAATAACCATAGATAATAGAAAGTTTGGAAGCATCTGTGGTAACATATTATTATGATTCGCTTAATAAATGATTATAGGCTTAATGGACGTTTGAAAGCAGGTTTCTAACGGTCTTGAAATGTTTAAATTTCCGGAGAAATAACATGGCGAAGGTGTTTATTTCTCATGCCAATTAAGAATATAACAGTGGTTTTATTTATTTAATCAAAGATTATAATTCTTGTGGTCACGTGTCCAACTGTCATTGATGCATTTTGAACTGCAAATCATTCACGCAATCATTCATTCGTTGTAAAATATAGGTGTCCCTTCATCATCATCTCGGCTCATATATATCCACGAGACACAAGCGTAATCCGTAGTAGGAGGAAAAATGACCAACTATACCTCGTTGGTCAGACGGGTTGATATAGGATTTTATTTCGAATTTGCCTTCTCTTGCATGGATGTTACAAGTATGTTGTAACTATTACTCGTATTATATTATAACCACCGACAATTAGTTGGATTGTAGTCTTATTCCACATATAAAACGGAGGGCATCCCTATGAAAGGAGAGTTAGATCGATAATCGCCAAGCTTCGTAGATGGTTTGGTGAATTTCCTAATAAAGCGCTACTGTATTCCTTACCCTTTACTATCATATGGTAGGTTAATTTCCCTCCAATTGTGGAAGAGGCTTGAGCCCAACAATGGGATATATATGAGCTGAAAGGATGATGATTATGATGATGAAAAACCACCGTATTATAAGGCCTAGTTTCTTAGTGCAAGATGGCGCCTTTAAAAAAATATGTGTGTTTTTAAACACATTACAGAATAAGGCGTCAGTTACGGAATACGTGAAAGACACATTTAGCTCATCAAAATTTATAATTAAAATGAACAGCTTAAAAATAATTTTGATTTTTAATATTTCACAATAAAAAAACAACATCTAATCATAAGATATTTTTAATTTATTGCCATAATAAATAAAAATAATTAACAAAAAAATAACAGTGACATTTGAAAATGTATTGAATTACAATACTTATGTTTTATGATACCTGGCGACATGTTTGTTTTATGTTCAAAAATGTGACATATATTTTTACAACATAGTCTGGTTGTAAATTCATCAGTTATTACTATGACGTCAATCCTACAAAGGTGTTAGAAATAGAAGCTAAATAAAAGAAACTGTTTACCAAATAATTAGCCTTGATATCAATTCTGAATGCCGACACACTCAGATTTTTCTAGAAGACCTCTCGAATCTAAACTACATAATAAAACTTTATATTTTAAGTATAAGTCCAATTATTTTACCGTGTGGTGACAGAGTAAGAATACAATTCACCACCCCTTTTCCTCGTGGGTGTCGGCAAATACGACTAAGGGATATGCAGATTATGTAAATATAAAAGAAAAACTCGATATTAAACTCTATCCCAATATATCTGACCAAAGCCAGTCGATCCAGACTATACCAGTCGAGAGATGAGGAGAGGATATCCAAGCTCAACAGTGGGTCTTATGTGGGCTGCTATAATGATTATGATGATCAAATAAATCTCATCTTTTTGTTTTATGAAGTAAAGATATAATAATCTTCCTAACTCATCGCCATGAAGCTAAAACACTGTCAATAAGGAAAAGAACACAAAGCAGTCATGTGGACTTTCAATAGAAGTGAAAACTTAAAATTGTGAATAAAAGGCTATTTTTTTTTTAGATATTATAATTAATTATTTAATCTTAAATTAAAATTTGTAATTTAAAACTGTTTACATTTATCTGGTTTTGACAATTATTTGCACAGATATTAACATTAACAAACTATAGATATATTGTTAGCGCTAACACATAGTCACGTGAGGACTATATCGAAGACGACTTACATAAGTTTACTTCCAAACCTGCCTATAGAAGTGCTCACTTCAAACAACTACAATAATTTGTTCATTATACAAATATTAAACTTGAAGTAATTACTGACCATTCATCTTCATTATTTCAGCTCATATACCTTCCACTGCTGGGCTTGAGCCTCCGCCATAGAAAGCTAGATATAGAATTCTTTATTTGTACACCAATTACAAGAAAACTTAAATAATAATTATAACATAGAATGTATAAAGGGCAGCTTTATCGCTATAAGCGATCTCTTCTATGCAACCTCCATAATAGGAGCGAATTTGAAACTTTACCCTGTTGGTCAGACAGATTGGTATAGAGTTTTGTTTAAAATTTTCCTTCTCTTGCTTAGATGTCATATGCGTAATATATCCCTTAGTCGTCTTTTATGATACACACGGATAAGAGAGGGGGTGGTGAATTGTATTTTTACTCCGACACTACACGGACTAATACTAACTACACTAACTAAAGTATTCAATAAAAGGAATATTTTCCTAGATATGTACCAATTATAATATCAACTTAACAAATCGCCATTGAACAACGGCATATTACGAAGTATGTCTCAATAGAAACATCGGATACATAAACTAACATCCCTGGTCGTCGATAAAATGCCGATCAGTGCATATTGTATGCGTTGAATTATGCCAACTGCCGGCGTCTTTGATGTTCACAGAGTAATGATATTTTAAGATATTTTTATTTTTAACTAGCAACCCACCCTCGCTTCGCTTCAGTTTCTGTCGCCTTATGCCCGTTGTTCCCGTTCCCGTAGTAATACCGGGATAAAATATAGCCTAGTTTACTCACTGATATTATAGCTTTTCAATGGTGAGAGTATTTTTGAAATCGGTCCAGCCGTTTTGAAGATTACCTGGAACAAACAGACAGACAAAAAAATATATAAAGTGTATTTTAGGTATATGTATAGTGCAAATAACCGTGTGAGCATGAAAAAAAGCCTATTATTTTGACATTACAAACAGACACTCCAATTTTATTTATCGGTATAGATTTAATACAGCTGTTTACATGGTGAAGAATTATTAATGTAATTTGAAATTAAACTACTTTTAACGAAATAGAAAAATTGATTTTTAATTTCTCGACGTTACGAACACTTTGCCGCGTTCATGGTTAGCAGATGACGGGCGACTTTTTTCTTGGGGTGGGCTACGGTCGGCGCACTACTTGCACCACTCCGTCCGGGGCGACAGAGAGGCGTAAGCACGCACACCCGTAACCCACCCGTGACACCACGTCGCCTTCATCGTTGGACCGACCACCGGAGCAGGGTGACTTGTCGTCAGTGGTCGGCCCAACGGAATATTCCCTGAGGAGTACCCTCCCATCGACCGACGAATTATGACGTTACGGACGTATGACATTACGGACGTTACAACAGGACATCGGTCTTTCCTCGCGCGGTCGGCCTGTCGGTGGGTGACGGATTAACTCCCCGGTCCAGTCATCCGCGGCCTCGGCTATGGTGACTGGACCAAGGAATAGTTCTGGCTGACCGCGTAAGGGCGACGCCTCGACGGGTCTAGTTTTGCTTGCTGTCGGGACGTCGATTTGTGATGGTACCCGAAATCCTTGAAATCCATGATCAGCCCGGCAGGTACTGGATATCAAAGATTCGGTAACAGCAGTCATCCCAATGATGATGGGGCGAAACTGCTATGGTTTATGGGGCCGCACCGTCCTTTCATCACCCCGGACGGGATGGATGACCTACCTCACCATAGCCTGCCAAAAGAAAAAGTGATTATGGGATATCTGATTCCATAAAACCGTAAAAATAGTTTTATTCCAAATGTTTAATATCAGACTCGTGTAAATATCAGGAATCATTATGAAAGTCACGTTGCTTCCTCGCTAACATTCTAAAAGTCCGTAATCGATAATTTGATAAAAAGAAAAGGAAGAAACTTTTATTGTTTTATTGTAATTTAAGCCTTAAAAAAAACTGATCTAAAATACCAAAAAGGTATCACCTTTTTGGCATTTTGGTTCAGTTTTTTTTTTTCTTATAACAGATGTGATTTATTTTCTATAATAGAAGGCGTGACTCTTGCGCCTTAGTGTGGCAACCTCTGCATCAAAGTGAACCTATACCACTCACTGATCTCCGAAACTATACATCAGATTTACTTCTGTATCTATTGGCATTAATATACCCCTATTACTACCCCTTCCATCCATGATTATGCTAAAAGGCGATTAAGGGATTATGCAGAGAACAAAACTTAAAATAAAAATATACCAACCTGTCTGACCAGCGTAGAAGATTACGTCAATTTTCTTCTATTGTAGAGGAGACTCGAGTTCCGTAATCTGATGTATATGAACTTAGATGAACATGATATTGTATCTATTAATAGTAGGTTACGTATATATATTTTCCGTGTGGTGACGGATTAAGAATATAATTCACCACTCCCTATCTTACCCGTGGATGTCGTAAAAGACGACTAAGGGATATAATATGTACATAAGATCTGTACAAGAGAAGGAAAACTCGAAAGGAAACCCTATACCAACATGTCTGGCCAGCACCGATAGTAGGTTAAATGCCCTCCCATTGTGGAGGAGGCCCGAGCCCAATAGTGGGACGTATGTGGGCTGCGATGATGATGATGATGATGACGTAGTTATCTGCCTGCAACCATAAATGGGAAATACCACATTCTCACAGAAAACTGTGAAAATTGTGTTGAAAAATGTCTGAGTGTTACCAATTTGCTACTGCGCTTCCTTTGCTGAGACACAAAACCTCGGCCCTCTCTTATCCCATTTTTTTTTTTTTTTTATTTGCCGCGATCTAGCCCGAAAAAAAAAATCCTATTTTTATTTGAATTCTGGGCCTATAACAGGCGACGACATAGCTTTACCTCGAGTCTTTTTAAAACATTTCATCATTTCAGCTCGTATAAGTCCCACGGCTTGGCTCGACCCTCCTCCACAATAGGAGGAAAATTGACCTTACTATACCATGCTGGTCAGACAGGTTGGAATAGGGTTTTATTTCGAGTTTTCTTTCTCTTACATAGATGTTATATGTATGTTGTATCCCTTAGTCGTCTTTTACGACATCCACGGATAAGATAGGGAATGGTGAATCGTATTCTTACTCCGTCACCACACAGAAAAAAAATTAATTGTGAATGTTATTACTGACCATAAGGTAACCTGCTGGTTCTTCTGTCCCAAAGGTAATAAAAAAAATATTAATCAAAATTACTAAAGAATGCAAATGTATTTAGCAAGACATCGCTTGCATATAAGGTCATTGTGTATCAGCTACCATATTTATCTTAATAAATAATCCAACTCCAGCTTACTCTGCACCAAAATACTATTCCCATACAGGCGGTAGGCTTTCTTTGTGAATTATTGCGGGTTCCGTTAAGAAACGGTCGACCCGCGTCAATACCTTAATAGCGAATCGTATTTTCACCAGCGGAACTCTAAAAAATAGTAAAAAATTGCCAGCGCGGGGAATAGAAAACCAATTGGATTGAAATACAGCCTACTCGTTTGTTTTTAAGATCCGAATTGATATTAAAATACAGAGATTTCTGTTGACATCCAGCATTCAATAGTTTGCAACAGGAAAATGAATAAAAATAACTGTAAATTATTTATTTAACCATTCTATCTGCTGCATACTGTTTTCTGATGGTTACGCGACTATTACACATTATAAATAGATCTATTTTTACGGATTTTATCGCGTAAACGTCAGGCAATCAAAAATCGAACGCGATAAAATCCATAAAAATATATTTATGTCTCTGCTGCATTTGAGGTGACAGAATTAGAAGACAATTCACCACTTTCCTCCTTACTTTTGGATGTTATAAACCACTACCAAGTCCAATATATAGATAAGATCTATGTAAGAGTAGAAAAATTCGGAATAGAACGCTATACTAACCCCTATATATATATACTATACTGGGGTTGAGGGTAGCCCTGGAAAAGACGGAGGCCCTTTTGTTCCATGGCCTTCGTACCGCCGGGCCTCCCGCCGGCGCTTTGATCACCGTGAAGTCGGTTACCATCAGCATCCAGGCCCACATGAAGTACTTGGGCCTGGTGCTCGACGGGCATTTTTGGTTCCGGGAGCATCTCCATCGACTTGTTCCCCGGCTTGTCGGCGCCGCGTCCGCCCTTTCGCGGCTGATGCCGAACGTGGGCGGACCCAGCGCTACGTGCCGACAGCTGTACGTGGGGGTGATCCGGTCGATGGCCCTGTACGGCGCACCGGTGTGAGCGGAGTCCCTGACCGTCCGGCTGAGGGCCCTCTTGAGGCGACCACAGAGGGTTATGGCGATCAGGGCCATACGTGGTTACCGCACAGTGGCGACGGAGGCAGCGTGCCTCCTGGCTGGAACCCCCCAGTGGGACCTGGAGGCGGAGATGCTCGCCGACATTTATCGGCGGGTGTCGGAGACGCGCGCCCGCGGCGGTATCGTCTCCATCAAAGAGATCACCGCCTGGCGGGTCGACGCCCGCCGGGAAGTCATTGCCCGTTGGGCAGTCCGGCTGGAGAGTCCTCGGTACGGTGTCAGGACCGTCGAGGCCTTCCGGCCGGTGCTGATGGAGTGGTTGGAGCGGACGCACGGGGTGCTTTCCTTCCGACAGTGCAGGTGCTTACGGGGCACGGTTCCTTGGCGAAGTACCTGCACAAGATTGTCAGGAGGGAGGGCACACCGTCCTGCCACCACTGCAATTGCGACGAGGACACGGCGCAGCACACGCTCGAGGTGTGTGCTGCGTGGGAGGGGGAGCGCCGTGAACTCGTCGCGATTGTCGGTGCCGACCTGACACTGCCGACCATCGCCAGGGAGATGCTCGTCAGCGTCAGGAACTGGGACGCGGTCGCCGCCTTCTGTGAGGCCGTAATCTCACGGAAGGAGGCGGCGGATCGTGTGCGAGTAGAACTCCTATTCGGCGACACGTTCCGCCGCCGGCGACTCGGGCGGCGCAGGCGCGAGTATCTGCGCCTAATGCCGCCCTAGCCGAGGCCGCGGGTGATCGGACCGGGGAATTGTCCGTCACCCGCAGAGAGGCTGACCGCGCGACGGCGACCGACGTCCCAGGACGTCGAGAGGTGACGTTACCCGAAAGGGTATTCCGTCGTTCCGACCACTGACGACAAGTCACATCTGCTCCGGTGGTCGGCCCAACAACGAGGTGACGTGGGTACGGGTGGGTTATGGGCCCGTGCGCCGTCCTTTCATCGCCCTGGATGGATTGGACCGCGCATGCGCTTACCATAGCCCACCCATAAAAAAAAATAGTAACCCCTATACGAAACTCGAAATGCTGTGTGGTAGCGGCTTCGAATACTACCAACCCTTGCTTTGCTCGTGGGTGTCGTAAGAGACGACTAAGAGCCCTAGATTGACCCGGACCAACTCCATCTGGTACCATTTGGGTCAACGATTACATTTCCAAGGAGGATTGACGTCAGGCAGGCGGCCGGTCATAAAAGTCATTGCCGAAACTTTTTGCAATATGTCAAAACAGATGACATATTGCGTCCACCCCAAGTAATTGGGATAAGAGCAAGATGATGATGATGATACGAAACTCGAAATAAAACCCTATACCAGCGTGGTATGGGGTACTACGCCAGAAACCTCCGCGTGGTGTACCCTGGGCACGAGCGACAATTTCTTGGACTGCTCTCTGGAATTGTCGCTCGTGGCAAATATCTGGCCCGAGGGGGGGCCCAGTTTGTGGGATGCCCCAAATTCGCTCCATGCCCTCTAATTGTAGAGGGTATTGGATGCGAAAATTCGACGGGTCCAGTCACTCATTCATTTGAGGACTGAGCAGGCATTTGCCAACCGCGACAAATCGTAGACCTGATTCTTGCTTCGGGACATTTGTCTTGAGGTCTAGATTCAGGAGCGAGGGTCTTGGCTTAACCGCCTGGACCGCGAGGAAGAAAACCTCTATAAAACAATCACCCAGAATCCTAAGTTCTGGCGCGCGGCGAGAGGATGCATGGCTGATGGGTTGTTCAGTCGTTAGCGCGCCCCCAGCCAGGGTACCTGCGGACCCCCTGTGTTGGGATACAAATGTACGCTTGCCCGGGTATCGGGATCTCTGCCCGGGTCGACCGTTATTTCTCCCATGCTCGTGGGAACTTGATGGATTCATGTTCAATTAACACAGATGAAGATAGGAGGGGTGAGACGCCCAAAAACACCACCACGGAGAACCGGAATTCGATTGGTTCCCACCTAAAAGCCTTGCCAAGCTACAGAAAAACTGGCACAGAGGAAGGAGTGGCCTCGTCCGACTGCAGCTCGGCTGCTGGTCCGGCACTTGAGGCCACAAGATTAGGCAAGGGGCCGGCGACACTCGAAGCCCCCAAGAAGAGAAAAAAGCGGAAGAATATGGGGACGGGGAAGGCCACGAGTGTCAAGAGGCGCGAGTTGGCCAGGCAGGAGCGGCTGGCTAGGGAGGCCGCTGCAGCCGCTCCGACTGCTGACGAGGACGGCAGCACTACCGCAGAGCCGTCGGACACTGAGGGCGGCAGCACATCAGCTGCAGAGATCGCCAGTCAGTCCCCAGCGTCGGCCTTGACGGCGGCCCTAGCGGTCAGGGAGGAGGTCCTCCTCTCGCAGGTGCGGAAGCGCCCCCTGAACGAGGGTGGCAGCTCGGGATCCTCCGAGGGGAGTAGCACCATCATGCCTCCTCCCAAAGTCCCGACCTCTCGCAGGGGGCGGGGCGGGCGAGGCGGCGCGGTAGTAGCGGCAAGGTCGGCGACTCCATCGCCGATCGGCACGGCGCGGGGGACTGAGGCCCATAAACGGGCAAATGAGGCGGCTGCCGAAAGAATGATGAGGGTGTTGGCGGACATCCCTCCCACCGAAACGGCGGCTGCTGAGCCCGCTGTGGGTGGCGATCCCCCAGCTGCCAATGTGGCCACCCTGCAGGCCGAAAACGCCCGCCTTTCTGGTGAGGTTTCAGGCCTGCAGGAGAAAAACAAGGCCTTACACAAAGAACTGTCGGCGGTGCAGAAGGCGAACCGCGAGTTGGCCAAGCAAATGGCCGACTTGCGGCGCCAGGTCGCACAACTGGCGAGGACTGCGCCGCCGACAAGCGCCGGCCCTGCCGCCGCCCCCACTGTCCCCGTTGCGCCAACTCGCGCTGCGGCGAGTCCCCAGAGGGCCCAGCCGGCCGAAGCGGTCCCGCTGCCCGCAGTGAACGGCGTGCCGGATCAGACCATGCGCGCCATAGTGGATGTTGTGGGCAGAATGCTCGACGCGCGCATGGCGGCTCTGGAGTCAAGACTGCCTCCGGAGCCCCGTCTTCGGCCGCCGCTTGCTGCGGACAGGCCCAAGGCCGCGGTGTCAGCCCCTGATGCGCTACCCTGCCAGGGCGGGCGCGTAGGGAGCTACGCTGCGGCCGTTGCTGGACCGAAGTCCAAAGGGACCGCCGCGAGGAAGAAGGTGGCACCGGCTCCTGCTCAGGCCGGACCTCAGCCGCTGCCGGCAAATGCACCGCCGGAAGCAGCCAACGCAGCCGCGGCCGTGACTGCTGTGCCCGGCCCCTCCGATGCACCTGAAGAAGGTTGGCAGACAGCCGAGCGCAGCCGAAAAAGTCGCGGCCAGAAGAGGAGAGCGGAGGCCAAAAGTGCCGCCAAAGCCTCCGCTCCCAAAGCAGGAGCCGCAAATAAGAGGTCGCGCAGGAGGCTCCGGCCGCCAAAGTCAGCCGCGGTGGTGATCACCGTGCTGCCTGAGGCGGCCGAAAACGGCCTCAGCTATGAGGCCGTCTTACGTCGCGCCCGGCGGGAGCTTGACGTCTCCGATTTAGGAGGCGTTGAAGCCAGGACCCACAAGGCCCGGACAGGGGCACGGATTCTCGAGTTCCCTGGGGCCGAGGGCGCCAAGACGGCCGATAGCATGGCGGCCAAGTTGAGGGGTCTGTTCGCAGAGGAGGGTGGCGTCAAAATCGCCAGACCCGTAAAGTGCGCAGAACTACGCGTCGCGGGTCTGGACGACTCCGTGACGGTGGATGACATCCGGGAGGCCATCGTCTCGAAAACCGGGTGTCCCGTGGACACCGTCCGAATTGGCGCCATCCGCCCTGTTCCGGGCGGCGTCGGTGCTGCCTGGGTGCAGTGCCCGGTGGAGTCGGCCAAGCAATTGGCCGGCTCAGGCAGGCTCCTCGTGGGCTGGAGCTCGGCGCGGGTGACCGTGCTGGAGTCCCGGCCTGCGAGGTGCTACAAGTGCATGGCGGTCGGACACACTCGGCCGACATGCACCAATTGCTTTGACTGCAGCGATCTCTGCTTCCGCTGCGGTCAACCCGGGCACAAGGCGGCATCCTGCGCCGCCACTCCCCACTACCCCGCGTGTGCAGCGGGCAATAGGCCCTCCAAGCACCGCATGGGGGGCAGGGAGTGCAGACCCCCGGCTTCGGCCCCAAAGGGACGGAGCGGCCCGACGACCCCGGCCGCTCCCGTCCCTAGCGCGACCCGATCGCCCGCCAGCGTGGAGGAGGTGATGGATACGGCCCACTAATGGCGCCCGAATCCTACCACCTCCTGCAGGCCAACCTCAACCACGCCGCCGAGGCACAGGACGTTTTCCTGCAAGCCATGGCGGAGTGGTTGATCGGTGCAGCCGTAGCCGCGGAGCCGTACGTGGTGCCTGACCGTCCCAATTGGCTGGGCAGCAGTGACGGCTCTGTGGCAATCGTCGCCTCCACGTCGTGGCATTCCCCGCCTTTGTTGCTCAAGGACAGGGGCGATGGGTATGTCGCGGCGGAATGGGGAGAGGTTACGCTATTTGGTGTTTACTTCTCCCCTAACAGGAGCGCGACGGATTTCGGGGCCTTCCTCACCATCCTGGGGGCCTCGATACGGCGACTAGCACCGCGCCAAGTCTTCGTTCTGGGGGACTACAACGCCAAGTCCACGGCGTGGGGGTCCCCCAGGACGAATGCCCGCGGGCGGGCGGTCGAAGAGTGGGCGGCGGCACTGGGCCTCTGTTTGCTGAACAGGGGCTCGGTGCAAACGTGCGTGCGGCAGCAGGGCGGGTCGATAGTGGACTTGTCGTTCGCTAGCCCTAATGTCGCAGCACGTGTGAGGAGCTGGTGCGTCCAGGAGGAGGTTGAGACCCTATCCGATCACCGATACATCCGGATAGAGGTCTCCCGGACCCTCCTGCAGCCCAGCAGGGGTCACACGGCGGACGGAGCTCCCGCGTTTCCGCGGTGGGCTGTGGGTCGATTGGATCGGGACCTGTTGGCCGAGGCAGCCATCGTTCAGTCATGGCTGTCCTCACCGCCCCAGGCGGACGGGGTGGATGCCGAGGCTGGCCGCATCCGCTGTGCGTTAACGCAGATCTGCGATGCGGCCATGCCCCGTGTGCGGCGCCTGCCCCCGAAGAGTGCGGTCCCCTGGTGGTCCCGAGAATTGGCGGACCTTCGGGCCGCGTGCATACGTGCCCGGAGGGCCTACACCCGCAGCCGAGCGCGTCACCGCGACGCTGAGCGGGAGGGCCAGCTGTACGAGGCTTACCGCTGTGCGCGGTCTGCCTTCAGGCTGGCCGTCCGTACCGCCAAGGACGTTAGTCGGCGGGAGATGCTGGACAGTCTCGAGCGTGACCCCTGGGGTCGCCCCTACCTCGCGGCGCTGAATAAGCTCCGCGGGCGGGGCCCCCCCCTCACCGAGACTCTCCAGCCTAGCCTCCTCACCAGAGTTGTCGAGGACCTCTTTCCACGGCGGGCGGAGCACACGCCCCCGGTCATGGCTTCGCCGGACAGCGACCGGGAGGCCGACGATGAAAGTGCTCCGCCCATCACGGAGCCGGAAATGGGGGCGGCGGTGGCGCGTATGCGAGTGAAATCCACCGCCCCCGGGCCCGACGGTATTCCGAACCGTGTGCTGGCCCTGGTCCTCGAACACCTGGGACCACGCCTCAGGGGACTGTTCGACGCTTGTTTGTCGTCCGGACAGTTCCCTGGGTGCTGGAAAGAGGGGAGGCTGGTTCTCCTGCCGAAGCCGGGACGGTCTCCCGAGTCGGCCTCGGCCTACAGGCCCATCGTGCTGCTCGATGATGCGGGCAAGCTGCTGGAGAGGGTGTTGGCTGCCCGCATCGAGCGGCACCTCGTCGGGGACGGGCCCGATTTGTCGGACGCCCAGTTTGGTTTTCGGAGAGGGCGTTCGACAATCGCGGCCCTGCTGCGCCTGAAGGCCGTGGTAGCGGAGGCCGTCACCGGCGGAGGAGTCCTGTTGGCGGTGTCCCTGGACATCGCCAACGCCTTCAACAGTCTGCCATTCAGCTGCATCAGGGAGGGGCTGAGGTATCACGGGGTGCCCGTGTACCTCAGGCGGCTGGTGGCAGACTACTTGGAGGGGCGCAGCGTCCTCTACGTTGACCGAGTAGGGGACGTTGTGCGAACGCCCATGACGTGCGGTGTCCCGCAGGGGTCGGTTCTGGGTCCGACCCTGTGGAACATCGGCTACGACTGGGCGTTGAGAGGAAGCCTCCCACCCGGGCTGGGCGTAATTTGCTACGCCGACGATACACTCGTCACAGCCCGGGGTGGGACGCTAGAGGAGGCGGCACGCCTGGCAACTCTCGGCACCGAGGAGATTGTCAGGCGGATCGAAGCGCTGGGGTTGAGGGTAGCCCTGGAAAAGACGGAGGCCCTTCTGTTCCATGGCCTCCGTACCGCCGGGCCTCCCGCCGGCGCTTCGATCACCGTGAAGTCGGTCACCATCAGCATCCAGGCCCACATGAAGTACTTGGGCCTGGTGCTCGACGGGCATTTTTGGTTCCGGGAGCATCTCCATCGACTAGTTCCCCGGCTTGTCGGCGCGGCGTCCGCCCTTTCGCGGCTGATGCCGAATGTGGGCGGACCCAGTGCTACGTGCCGACAGCTGTACGTGGGGGTGATCCGGTCGATGGCCCTGTACGGCGCACCGGTGTGGGCGGGGTCCCTGACCGTCCGTCTTAGGGCCCTCCTGTGGCGACCACAGAGGGTCATGGCGATCAGGGCCGTACGCGGTTACCGCACGGTGGCGACGGAGGCAGCGTGCCTCCTGGCCGGAACCCCCCCGTGGGACCTGGAGGCGGAGATGCTCGCCGACATTTATCGGCGGGTGTCGGAGAAGCGCGCCCGCGGCGGCATGGTCTCCATCACAGAGATCACCGCCTGGCGGGTCGACGCCCGCCGAGAAGTCATTGCCCGTTGGGCAGTCCGGCTGGAGAGTCCTCGGTATGGTGTTAGGACCGTCGAGGCCCTCCAGCCGGTGCTGATGGAGTGGTTGGAGCGGACGCACGGGGTGCTTTCCTTCCGACTGGTGCAGGTGCTGACGGGGCACGGTTGCTTCGGGAAGTACCTGCACAAGATTGTCAGGAGGGAGAGCACACCGTCCTGCCACCACTGCAGTTGCGACGAGGACACGGCGCAGCACACGCTCGAGGAGTGTGCTGCATGGGAGGAGGATCGCCGTGAACTCGTCGCAATTATCGGTGCCGACCTGGCGCTGCCGACCATCGCCAGGGAGATGCTCGTCAGCGTCAGGAACTGGGACGCGGTCGCCGCCTTCTGTGAGGCCGTTATCTCACGGAAGGAGGCGGCGGATCGTGTGCGAGTAGAGCTTCTATTCGGCGACACGTTCCGCCGCCGGCGACTCGGGCGGCGCAGGCGCGAGTATCTGCGCCTAATGCCGCCCTAGCCGAGGCCGCGGGTGATCGGACCGGGGAATTGTCCATCACCCGCAGAGAGGCTAACCGCGCGACGGCGACCGACGTCCCAGGTCGAGAGGTTACCCGAAAGGGTATTCCGTCGGGCCGACCACTGACGACAAGTGACATCTGCTCCGGTGGTCGGCCCAACAACGAGGTGACGTGGGTACGGGTGGGTTATGGGCCCGCGCGCCGTCCTTTCATCGCCCCGGACGGACAGGACCGCGCGTGCGCTTACCATAGCCCGCCCAAAAAAAAAAAAAAAAAAAAAAAAAATACCAGCGTGGTATCATCATCATCATTGCAGCCCACAACAGCGCAACAACACAACAGCAACGAAACAACACAACGGCTTGGTATAGTAGGTCAATTGCCCTCCCATTGCGGAGAAGGCTCGAGCCCAATAGTGGGACGAATATGGGCTATGATGATGACTAACTCGTCTGACCTGTGTAATTTTAGAAGTTCAGTAATCCTTCTATCATGGAGGAGGCTCGAGCCTAGCAATGAGACTGAAATGAGATGACAATGACTACCTATTTCAGCTAATATTTAAACATGCAGTTAATAATATAATGTACCTATAACCACTCCTTACTTTGTATGAGCAATTGTAGAAACTTTACTATGAAGTAGAACTTATTTTCCAACAATTAACTCTTCATCACCGCAGCTCATATGCATCACACTACTGGGCTCGAGCTTCCTCCACAATGAGAGCGAAATTGACGTACTAGTCATATGCCCGCATATGCTTTAATGTAGGGTTCTATTTCGAGTTTTACTTCTTTTGTCAAATAGACTTTATATCCCTTAATCGTCTTGTACGACACCCATGGATAATGTAGGGGGGGGGGGGGGGGGTCGGTTTGGGGTTTTGTTACATTTTAATAACATAGGTAATATAAAATTTAAGGTCATAAAATATTTGCTAAGGAGTTCACTATGTCATGCCGCAAAGGCATACAAATTTTAGTAAATATTTAGTCTTTAGTCTACGTGGTGACTAAAACTAGCGAATAGACTTTATTAAAATAATAAAATAAATAAAACCGGTTAAGTGCGAGTCGGAGTCGCACTTATCTATAAAATCGCGTTTGTTGTATGGGATACCCCCTTATATATTTATTTCATTCACAGCCTGGTGACAGACAGACGGACGGACAGACAGCGAAGTTTTAGTAATAGGGTCCCGTTTATACTCTTTGGTACCCTAAAAACAATTATAATATACGTGTGTTTATTATTGTCACAGGGCAACAATTCACTATCCATTTTGACAAATTTCCATAATCTATGTTAATTTTATTCACTGTTTGTAATAAATAATATTACATCTTCAGATTATGCTTTCTGAATATATTTTATGTATATTTTAATTTCGCGGTATTAACTTTAATTTTTAAATATGAATTTAACATAATAGATGAGATTTAAAACTACGATAAAGATCCATATGGTGAGAGATTAGAATACAATAAATTTTCACTCATCAATTTCCCATAGTAGTTCTGAATATCAGCTAATCTGCCTGATAAAAATCGGGTCGGCAGTACGCTCTTTTCTGGAAATTATATAACAGCTTACTGCAACCAAAGACCCCAGAGCGTAGCGATTCCGGTACTATCCCATCATTTCCGAGGGCGGCATATCCAACAGTGGATGGCGAAATTCTGAATTAATTTTATATCATATATATACCAGTAGTCTAAGCCATAATTAATCTAAAGAAAGAAAGAGAATAAAGAAACGTTTTTATTTAGCAATAGAAGCTTAGAAACACACATGATATGGAAGAATTATTTGAAAAAGAAATAAATACAAGAATAGATACGACGGCGACGTTTAGTCAGAGAAAAGAAAATAAAATAAACAAAACGATTCAATAAAAGTAAAGAAATAAATTAATACATAGGTAATATACAAAATTCATGTATATTCCTCACTATATTATCGTTGAACATTAATCAGTAATTACAAATTAATGCATTTTCACATTCGTAAATTTGCCGTGTGGTGGCAATTACGTATGCTACCAATCCTTAAATTTTATTCTGTCTTAAAAGATGAGTAAGAGCTTAACATAGACCTGGGTCAATCATGATTTCGTTATTATCATTAAGGTATTTCATCGCATTTTTTAAATGATAAATGCTAGAATTTAAGCTACCATGATAAATTAAGAAATTCGATCTCTTGTTTTTGTCCTAATACATATTGTTCTTGTGTTGTTGTGTTGTTGTATTCTTTTTAGTTTTACACAGGTAGAATATGATAAGAAAATACAGCTCTGATTTTTACTCTATTCTTCTTCCCTAAGTAAAAAAAAACGTTTAATCAAGGGACAGAGTTAGACTAGGGCACTGTAAAGCTTTCAGAATACCACAAAAGACTTCTTTGCTTGCAGCCTAAGTGCCTAATATTTTAAATAATATGTAGAAAAGCTACCATTTCCATAATAGGAGGACAATCGACCTTACTATACCATGCTGATTAAACAGGTTGATATAAGGTTTTGTTTTGAGTTTTCCATCTCTTGGACAGATGTCATATGCATAATACCTATATCCCTTAGTCGTCTTTTACGACACCCACAGGTATGAGAGGGGTTGGTAAATTGTATTCTTACTCTCACACGGAAAAGAAAAGCTACGGTAGTTTTTTTTTTATATAAAAACTATAGTAGATAATAAATTGTTTATAAGCACTATAAAAACTAAATATTTATAAAGAATTAAAATTTAATCTCCCTTAGATAAATATTCTCTTAAAGCAATATCAATTTACAAAATACACTAGAAAGGGTAAAACGAAACATATCTTCCGAACACTTTGAAATTTTCATAAGAGTTTATATATAAAGACCATTTATTGTAGACCTTCTATTTCATAACACATCCCCTTTTCGATATTTAGATAGTGAAGATCAAAGAGCGGATAGGGAGTCCTATATAAATTGGTGATAGTATATCACTAGTGTTGGTAGGGGTTGGCTGGATTTACAACCCTTTTTCAGCAGATTTATGTGGCGATCGCAGGGTTAAGTTAACCCTCCAATGCAGAAAAGATCGCGTTTCTTTATTTTATGAATGGTGCTCGAATACAGATAGACTTTTTTTAGATTTGATGGAATCGTTTCTTAGGAGACGTCCATAAATATTAACTGCTGCTTTAAATAACTTCCTTCTATGTACGAGTATAATGATTTCTGAAATTTACGCGAGTAATACACATAGTAAATAAAACTACAGATTTTATCGCGTTTGTATTTGATTTTTGATTGTCAGATGTTTCCATGGTTACGGTCAGACCAACGACTATGAACTCTGCAAAGTATTCGAAACGTCGGTCAATCAAAAATCAAATATAAAAACATGGTCGTTACTCGTTACCATTGATTAACTACTGGTGGCTAAATCATGATTTCTCGGGGAATTTACGCAGAATGAAAATGCATGTAATTCACTTTCATATCATATTAACTACACTTGAGCCTTTTATCTGCATTTATATTACATAAAATATGAATAAAATTATTAAATACTTTTTTTGTTTGGGGTGGACTGCGGTCTGCGCACTCCTCGCACCACTCCGTCTGGGGTGACAGAAGGGCGTAAGCACGCACACCCGCAACCCACCCGAACACCACGTCGCCTTCATCGTTGGGCCGACCACCGGAGCACAAAAAAAAAGAAATAATAATAATTATTCAATACTAGCAATCCGTTCTCGCTTCGCTTCGGCTGTAGTCACCTTACCCGGGTAGTTCCCGTGCCCGTAAGAGTACCGGGATAAAATATAGCCTAAGATCCTCCTTATATAGACAGCTACCTGGTACTAAAATATTATGAAAATCAGTCAATTTTGATGATTACCCAAAACAAACAGATAGACAGACAGATAGACCAAAAAATTTAAACTGATTTTTACGTATAGGTATCATGCTAATAACCGTGTGAACATGAAAAAAGCACAGTATTTTGACATTACAAACAGACACTTCAATTTTATTTATTTGTATATAACACTGTAAAAAACTAAAATAATGAATAAAGTTTAAAAGCGCCATATGTCATTCCCTTCAAAAGTCTATTTTAAACATCAAATTTCCCCAATGTTTGTCATTAGATCCTCGTTAAACAAAAGGTGTACATAAAACGTCTAACTGCAATGGCGTGCAGTACCATCAGTATCAGAACTCATTACCTGGCCGTGAGCCGTGTATTCCGTATCTGTGCCAGTTAATTTTCCACAGTGTAATTACAGACTTCGCTTTGTTTTTGCTACTAACTTTATTTGCATAGAGCAGAGGACTTGTTTTTGTGGATAGCGAATGTACAAGAGTCGCATTCGTACTAATTTTTGTAATAAATGCAGATGTTGTCTTTGGCTTGGTGATCTTAATCTAATCATTTAAGTGATGGTATTCTATTTTAGAAATACTTATCATTCAATATTTTAAAGTTTGAGATCTAGATTGCTACCCTAATCTTAATTTCATCAAGAAACATAAAAATGTTGCCATAGTGGATATAAAATTGTCATAACGGCATACATTAAAAATTTCTTTAGTCATACCATTTTAGATTTTGTTTTAATACACTTTTTCTTTTTGGGTGGGCTATGGTCAGTGTACCCGCCGCCCGGCTCCAACAGCGTCCAGCTCCATAACCCACCCTTCGTTGTTGAGCCGACCACCGGGGCCGAGTTCCTAATCGTTAGTGGTCAGCCCGACCGAATAACCCCGCGGGGTACTCTCTCCTTTGGACGTCCCCTTTGCCGGGATGTCGGTCGCCGTCACACCTTCAGCCTCTCCGCGGGTGACGGAACAACTACTTACAATAGAAGTGTTATTAGCATAGCTGCTACCATAAACCATTAAAACAACAAACCTTAGGAAAATATTTCACAAAATAATACTACAATTATCTTTACAGCTTATTTACGCCCCACTATCAGCAGCGAGCTTAGGGTCGAGCCTCTACGATGGGAGACAAATTGACCTACTTTACCACACTGATCGGAGGGATTGGTAAATGGTTTTAATTCGAATTTATCTTCTTTTGCACAAATGTTGTATGCATATTATAATTCTTTAGTCGTCTTATATTACAACCACGAGCAAGAAAGTACTACTACTTTTACTAGTGGTAGGACCACACAGTCGACAGTTATCTATCTACAGCCGCGGGCCGGTCCGTCTGGGGTAGTACCACGCTCTCGCAGAAAATCGACGTCTGGGTAGTAGCAATTTGTTACTGCGCTTCGTTCGGTGAGCGAGAGAGCCGGAAGCCCAACTTTCTGAGGGTGTTTGCGTGTGGTTGGTTATGACAGTGCCTTTGGTATCACCGAGCCTCAATGCACGCATTCACACCCCCTTCACTGTCTTCGCGATAGGCAGCGGCCTTGTAAAGGTCCATGAACGGCACCAACACTTACCATCAGGTGTACCGTTTGCTCGTTTGCCACTGTTTGCAATATAAAAAATAGAAAAAGAAAATGGGTGGTGAATTGTTACTCTGTCACCACACGGTAAATAGTACAATGTTACATATGTATTGACTTATAATAATAACGATGACTTCATACATAAAACAATTACATATATTAAAACATACAATGATTCATAACATCTATAACGCCATCTTGTTTCTTAGAATTTTTATTGTTAACTATTGTCGTATCAATATTTCTACGTGTCCGTTTTCCTTATAATAAACCTAGATTATTGTTAGTTAAGATCAATTTATAAATATTTATTATAACGTATACGTAAATGCTGTATTGTATTATATAAATGTGTCTGACAATTATGAGTGTTATATTTATCGTGATAATCAAACATTTATTTCTTAATAGGATGTTGCGTAATAGTGGCCTTTCTGTAGTTCAACATTTTCCGTATTCAACATTTTATAATAAACGTTATGACAAGCACGTTATAACATTTTTAAAATATAAAATTATCAACTAAAATATGTACGTATCTCCTTCGCCATCATCATCATAATCACAGCTCATATACGTCCCACTGTTGGGCTTGAACCTCCTCTACATTAGGAGGAATAATAATGTACTATCGCACGCTATCAGGCGGGTTGGCATAGGATTTTATTTTGAGTTTTTCTTCTCTTGAATAGATATTATCTGCATATTATAATCCCTTAGTCGTTTTTACGACACCCATAGGCGAGATAGAGGGTGGTGAATTGTATTCTTACTCGATCACCACTCAGAAATAAATGCCTTTATTATCATCGTTAAATTCGCAATCCAGCCCAATTGGTCTGTCTGAGTAGAATTTTTATGCGTGTTAATTTAGAAATGATTTTCATTCAACTTGACAAGTAACTAATTGCTTGAAATCGACAATTAGCTTATTTTATATGGATTTATAATTACAATCAAATATTTGATGAAATATAATTGTATTTTAAAAGTCATTATTTAAGGGATGACAAAAATTTTTGGAGTTATAGTTGAAAGAGATGCAATATTATTATATTGTATCTCTTTCAACTGGAACTCTACTAGCTTTTCAAAATTCCAGATAACTATGCAATGACTAGTTATTTAAAAGCTAATAACTGACGCGTCTCCATAGTTTTGAGTGTTCTAATCAAAAAGTCCAGAATAAGCTAATAGAGACATTGTTCGGGCGCTCGTTAGCCGCATCAAGATGCGCCTGCGCAGCGGGGGTCTTGCGAGCATCCACTCAACCTTCGTATATTTTTACATGTATAGTACTTTTAAACGCTAGTAAAACGTTGTCAAGTGGATATAAGATGGCATATTCGTAAAAACTAAACATTGACTGCACAGATGGCGTAGTGGTTAGGATACTAATCTATCATGCCAGTGTCCTAACCCCACGCACGGCAACACTTTGTGTAATCCACAAATTGTTGTTCTGAGTCTGGATGTAATTTGTATCCGTTAATTATATGTTTGTTAGATCCCAAGTAATACAAGGATTATGTCCTTAGTGCAGAGCGTTGTTATATTTAAAAAAAAATCGTAATACCAAATTTCACATTTGTTTTTTTTTGTAATGATTACGACTTTCTTTAAATCTATAATTTAATAATTTGCAAATATTTTTCTATAGATGCATAAATCATTCTTTTTTGTATTGAAATAAGAAAAGCAACCGAAATATTTAAAATTAGTGAAACGGCTTAAGAATTTAATGTATCGCTGGAATGACTAGGATGAAAAGATTCAGGAGCAGGAACGTCACTACTCTCCTAAGAACCTTAGAATGTCATCTGCTATCGGCAGCCCACATACGTGGAGTGACGATCATAGTATTATCCTGGTTTGAAAATCCTATATTGAATAACAAATTTTGATAATCTGATATATACATAAAGAATGGCATAGATTCATTAGCATATCTAGCTATAATGACAGCAATAGTAAAATAATAGAAATATGACATGTTTCTTTGGGGGGGGTGGGCTACGGTTAGCGTACCTGCTCCCCGGCTCCGTCGCGGGTGACATAGGGGCGGCACCGTAACCCACCCATAAGCACGTCGCCTTCGTCGTTGGGCCGACCACCAGTGCAGAGTTCCTTGGCTTCAGTGGTCGACCCGACGGGATACCCTGAGGGAGTACCCTCTCCCATCGACATCCCTAACCCGGGACGCTGATCGCCGTCGCGAGGCTAACCTCGCCGCGGATGCCAGACTAAATCCCCGCTCCGGTCACCCACAGCCTCTGCTAGGGCAGCTTCAGGCGCAGGTACTCTCGTCTGCGCTGCCCCAGTTACTGACGGTGGACCGTGTCCGCATGAATTCGTTCCTCCCGCACACGGTCCACCACCTCCTTCCGCAAAATGACAGCCTCGCAGAAGATGGCAATGGCATCCCAGATAGAAATATGACATATTATGTAGATAACAACTATGCAAGTGAAGGTAAACTTGACATAAAACCCTATGCCAATACCAGCGTATCGTATGTCAATTTCCCTCCCATTGTGGAGGAGTTCCGAGCCCAACAGTGGAACTTACATGGGCTGAGAAAATGATGTTGACATAACTCCAAAGTTCCAAGAGGAAAAACCTAAACTAAATCCTAAATTTAAATCCAAAACTCCATAGTGGACAGTCGCGTAATTATACCATTAAATCGCTAAAGTATTACCCAAAATAAACTAAGAACGTCATTGAAAATCTCTTCTACACACTCCAACTAAAACATTCTTTGCTTAAAACACAATATTAATATTGGAACTAAAATTTATTTGCATAAGATACTCGACCCTTCAAATATCATTCAGCTGTTCGAAGCTTTCAGGGATTCTATTTCAGGAGTATTAAAACGGGTTTCTCGTCCGTGTCATTTGAGTGTATGACAATAACCATATTTCGCTTAGTTTTGTCATATATTTGGGACGTTGACTGACGTGAGATATATTTATTGTTTTGACTATTTTTGTGTTACGTTTTTAGAAGTAACAGAATGTTAAGCCGTTGTTTTTATTTGAGACAAGCTACTTGGTTTGTTATCACGCTAGTATCTTGAGGCTTGGTATTGGTTTTATAATACTTATTTTAAATTTGCGTAGATGCTTATAGGATGAGGTCATAGGGTCATATAGAGGGGAGGTATATCGGGTTTAAGGAACAATGTTGTCTAAGCTCTGTTCTCTGAGCTAAGAGCAAATGAGGCATTTTTTATCCTTTGCGTAGATTTATATATGCATTTATCCTAGTTGTCTTTTACGATACTTATTGAAAAATATAGAAATGAATTGCATACTCATTCGGTCACCACATGGTAATTGAAATTAGTATGCAGATAATATTATTTTTAGAACTAACACAGGTACGACTAAGGCAAAGGCCAGCTGAAAATTAAAGAACACTAAATGCAATCGCCAATTTATCTAGCGAACGTGAAATCAACTAGATTGTAAATGTTCTAAGTCCAGGTGAAATTTCTGTCACTTAATTGCATATTTTTATAGGGTCCGCGCGATTAGGTTTTATTCCTCACCTAGTGCTGGACATTATTAATAAGAGTTACGACGCTTAAAACTTAGGTCTTTGGTTTTAGCCGATATTAGTGATAGAAATATTTGATAATGACTTTAAAACATTTTTCAGAGCCATTAAGTGAGTCCTGATTTTTATGCCTATTATATTATATAGCATGATGCGAAGAACAACTAGAAAAATATATGTAGCAAAATAAGACCAAATTGCTATATTTACCATGTAATGCAATATTTTCTGAGTTGCACACCAGGGTTGCCTTTAAGCCCAAAAGCATACTGCAATAAGCTATAAAGTAGGTCGGATGCAATATCGAAAGTTCCTTTATACTAATATATAAAACTGAAGAGTTTGTTTGTTTGAACGCGCGAATCTCAGGAACTATTGGTGCGATTTAAAAAATTCTCTCAGTATTAGATAGCCCATTTATCAAGGAAGGCTATAAGCTATAGGTATATGATCACGCTAAGCCCAACAGGAGCGGAGCACTAATGAAGTATTGTTCAAAATCGGGATGTTTTTCCTTTTGAAAGATTTCGCTGCTTAAACGGCTAAATTTTCGCAAAAATCATGTGTAACAGGAATCGTATTATTAAAAAATATTTTCACCTTCTACGTAAATAATGTCTTAGGTTAATGTTAGCGTTAGCCCAAAATATCTATACCACGCGGACGAAGTCGCAAGCAGAAACTAGTATTATATAAACTGACTGATACCTTATTATTCAAAAGAAATCTTCATTTTCCATGTGGTGAGGGAGAAATAATACAATTCACCACCCCCTTTCTTGCCCGTGGGCGTCATAAAAGACGACTAAGGGATATAATATGCATATAACATGTATATAAGAGAAGTAAAACTCGAAATAAAATCCTATACTATATATTTGGCCAGCGTGGTGCAGTAGGTCAATTTCCCTCCCACTATGGAAGAGGCTGATTTAGATTGCGAGAAAAAGGAAACTCGAAATAAAACTCTATACCAACATGTCTGACCAGCATGGTATAGTACGTTAATTTCCTTTTGGGGAGGCCTGAGCCCACTAGTGGGACGTATGTGAGCTGTAATGATGATGACGATGATAGAATAGTTAATGACACGTTATAATTTATTTATTTGTTTGTTACAGGTATGAGTGTAACATTCTAGCAGAGAATTCTTCTCCACACCATCATATTCACTTTGTAGGTTTCATCATCATCATCATCGCAGCCCACATACGTCCCACTATTGGGCTCGGGCCTCCTCCACAATGGGAGGGAATTTGACCTACTATACCATGCTGGTCAGACATGTTGGTATAGGGTTTCATTTCGAGTTTTCCTTCTCTTGCACAGATGTTATGTGCACATTATATCCTACAGTCGTCTTATACGACATCCACGAGCAAGATAGGGAGTGGTGAATTGTATTCTTACTCCGTCACCACACGGACAAGGTTGTAGGTTTGTATTATCTTAATATGTATAAATTACGTGTCACGTTGTTTGTCCGCGATGGACTCCTAAACTACTTAACCGATTTTAATCAAATTCGCACACCATGTGCAGTTTGATCCAACTTGAAAGATAGGATAGCGTACATCTTAGTTTATAGTCGCAATATTATTTTATTGCAAATTATTTGTCTATTATTTGACATTCACAATTATCTGTTAACTCCGAATGATTTTAACAGACGGCGATATCTGTTGACTGGATTAAGTAATAAATTAATAGATGGCGCTGCTATGTGAAATCTACAAACGTGTCATATACGATTTTGACTTGATTTTTTACATAGATGCTATTTGTAAAAAAATATGACTACCTCCATGACAAATTTTCTTTTTTCTTTTGTGCCGACGGCTGTATGCGGGGGTCATCCGGTCGTTGGCCCTGTACGGCGCACCGGTGTGGGTGGGGTCCATGACCGTCCAACTCAGGGCTCTTCTGTGGCGACCACAGAGGGCCATGGCGGTCAGGGCCATCCGCGGATACCGCACGGTGGCGACGGAGGCAGCGTGCCTATTGGCCGGGACTCCCCCGTGGGACCTAGAGGCGGAAATGCTCCCCGGATTGTATCAGCGGGTGACGGGGGTGCGAGCGGAGGGCGGTGTGGTCTCGTTAAGGGAGCTCACCGCCTGGCGCGTCGACGCCCGCCGAAACGTTATTGCCCGTTGGGCAGTCCGGCTGGAGAGGCCTCGGTTCGGGGTGCGAACCGTGGAGGTCTTGCGGCCGGTGCTGATGCAGTGGTTGGAAAGGCGGCACGGGGTGCCCTCCTTCCGACTAGTGCAGGTGTTAACGGGGCATGGGTGCTTCGCCAAATACCTGCACAAGGTCGTAAGGAGAGAAAGTACACCATTCTGCCACCGCTGCGATTGCGACGAGGACACGGCGTGGCATACGCTCGAGGCCTTCGCCGCTTGGGCCACGCAGCGCCGTGAACTCGTCGCAATCATCGGTACCGACCTGACGCTGCCTGCTATCGCTAGGGCGATGGTAGGCAGCGTCGGGAACTGGGACGCGGTCGCAGCCTTCTGCGAGGCAGTAATCTCGCAGAAGGAGGCGGCGGATCGCCTGCGCGAGGAGCGCAGCCTCGATGAGGCGATCCGCCGCCGGTGACTGGGGCGGCGTAGGCACGAATACCTGCGTCTCATGCCGCCCTAGCCGAGGCCGTGGGTGACGTGACCGGGAAATTAGTCCGTCACCCGCTGAGAGGCCAACCGCGTGAGGAAAGACCGACGTCCTTCCCGAGGGGGAGACATCGGTCGATAGGAGGGTACCCCAAGTAGGGGGTATTCCGTCGGGCCGACCACTGATGACAAGTAACCCTGCTCCGGTGGTCGGCCCAACGACGAAGGCGACGTGGTGTTCGGGTGGGTTGTAGGTGTTGCGTGCTTACGCCCCTCTGTCGCCCCAGACGGAGTGGTGCGAGGAGCGCGCCGACCGCAACCCACCCCAAAAAAAAAATGACAGATTTTCTCCTACAGTCCCACTTAAATAGTTTAATAAAATGTAATATAATAAAAACATTAGCCACAGCAACGCATGGCCGGGTCTGCTAGTAAATATATATAGGTAACAGAAACTTAAACACATTGAGCAAATAAACCAAGTTAGAAGGTAAACTCGACATAAAACCCTAACCCAACACGTCTGACCAACGTGGAATAGTGTGTCAAATTACCTCTCATTACGGAGAAGGCCTGAGCCCAATATTTGGATTTATATAGGCCGAGATGAAAAGCCTATAGCTTGTGTGAGATGAAAAAGTACACTTAAAAAAATTAATAATTTGAAATGCTAAACATATTTGTTCCTTGATCTCAGCCCAAATACAACCCACTGTTGGGCTTGGACCTCCTCCAATATGGGAGGGAAATTGATCTACTATACCACGCTGATCAGATGCATAGGGTTTTGTTTTAAGTTTTCCTTCTCTTGCATAGATGTTATATGCATATCATATCCCTTAGTCGACTTTTACGACACCCATGGGAAAGAGAGGTAGTTAATTGTATTCTTCCTCCGTCACCACACGGAATATTTAATTCTTCTCAATATTTGTTCCTTATTCTTTTTTAATATTAAAAATCAAATAGTTGTCGTGCCATACCTTACTAAATATTTATAACACGCAACTAATAATATTGTACGAATAAATTATTCAGCAATAGTCCAAATACGGTAAAGATATTTTTATATAAAAACAATTATAAAGAGCATAAAACTGTGTACATTTCGAATTTAAAAGCATGCGTGAGGTCTCGCTATAATCGGTCGTAAAACTCACTACACATCAATAAATTACTCAATTAAATATAAATAATTACGCCAAAAAAAAACCCCTAAAAATATATCTTACGCACAAAATGATTGAAATACAACTTTGGCCATTAAAAAAGCGAGTTAATTGAACGACAATGACGAGGGAAGATGCTAAAAATACATTATATAACAAACACGTGTGTACTGTTAAAAAATAAAGGGTTAGAGATTTTATTAGGAGTATTTTAGTGAAATTTATTAAATTTAATTATAATTATTTCGTGTGGTGACGGATTAAGAATACAATTCACCACTCCCTATCTTGCCAGTGGATATCGTAAAAGACGATTATGGGATATAATGAGCAGATAATATTTGTGCAAGAGAAGGAAAACTCGAAATGAAACCCTTTACTAACATGTCTGACCAGCATGGTAAGTAAATCAAATTCTATGCCATTTTGGAGGAGCCCCGAGCTTAATAGTGGGACATGTATGGGCTGAAATGATGATGATGATTTACAAATTTCATCGTATCTCAGCTCATATATAGGTACCCTACGGCTGGGCTTAAACTGCCTCCACAATAGAAAGCCCTACCACCTCGGTTAGACGGTTCGGAAAGTACAGGGTTTTGTTTCCTCAAAGGGGGGACGTTGGTCCCCAACGGAGGTACGTCGATCCCCAAGGGGGGGACGTCAATGGGAGAGTACTCCTTAAGGGTTATTCCGTCGGGCCGACCACTGACGATAAGTCACCCTGCTCTGGTGGTCAGCCCAACGACGAAGACGACGTGTCACGGATGTGCGTGCTTACGCCCCTCTGTCGCCCCGGACGGAGTGGTGCGAGGAGCTCGCCGACCGTAACCCACCACCAAAAAAAGTACAGGGTTTTGTTTGGAGTTTTCCTTTTCTTATATAGAGCATCTATGTAAGAAAAGTGAAGTGATTGTGAATACGTGCAATAAGGTTCGATGATACTAAACCAGATGCAAAAGAAAGTTGGTCTTCCGAACCTTTCGCTCACCGAACGAAGGGTTGTAACAAATTGCTACTACTCAGACATAAATCGACTGCAAAATTGTAATACTACCCCGGACAGATCGGCACACGACTGCAGACAGATGACTATCAACAGTGTAGTTTTACCACTTTGGACTTATCTACAATTGTAAAACCTTTGCCATACTATATTATCCGGCGACTGGGGCGGCGTAGGCGCAACTACCTGCGCCTCATGCCGCCCTAGCCGAGGCCGCGGGTGACGTGACGTTAGTACGTCACCCGCCGAGAGGTCGACCGCGTGAGGAAAGACCGACGTCCTCCTCGATGGGAAGATACCCCAATAGGGGGTATTCCGTCGGGCCGACCACTGATGTCAAGTAACCCGGCTCCGGTGGTCGGCCCAACGACGAAGGCGACGTGGTTTTCGGGTGGGTTGCGGGAGTTGCCTGCTTAAGCCCCTCTGTCGCCCCGGACGGAGTGGTGCGGAGGCGCGCCGATCGCAGCCCACCCACAAAAAAAAAAAAGAACCATACTATATTATTCTATACTATTTCCATGTGGTGACGGAGTAATAATACTATTCGCCACCCAATCTCTTACCCGTGGATGTCGTAAAAGAAGAATAAGGGATCCATCCCTTATTCGTCTATGCAATTATCATCAATGCAATGAAACTCGAAATAAAACCCTATGCCAACACGTCTGAGCAGCGTGGTATAGTAGGCTAAATTACCTCATGTAAAGGAGGAGGCTGGAGCAGTGAACAGTGGGACATATATGGGCTGAGATGATGATGATGATGATGACTATAGTTGTACACTAGGGTGTCCCGAAAAATTTTTTTTTGTTCGATGATAGAGAACATATTCCGGAGCTGGCGTTGCGAATAATATTAAAAGCCCGTATAACTAACTAGCGCTAAATGCAGGATATTTAAGCCACCAAAAATTTACTTCTCTGCAACAGATTACACCGAAATGATTGTGTGCCATGAGTGCCAAGTTACGGAGCCGCCAGTTCTTCGGCAGATTTCCAATGAGGACCTCCAGATCATGGCAAGAGAAAGGAACTTAGATGTTCCTGACTTTCCTTGTCACACACATTCATCGACTCATGGAGCGATGTGTTAAGCTAGTAACAAAGGCTTCTCAAAGCGTTAACGCTAATTTTAGAGATGGATTTATTAGTACCCGCTTGCAATCTCGTACAAAAATGCCTAATTTTAAACACAAAAATAAGTTCACATTTTAATTTTTTGACATTGATTGTTTATGTTTTATTTTGTTTATTTTATTTTGTGTAGTTTGTAATAATATTTGAAGTAATAAAACTAATTTTTATCTTGTTGTACGGAAGAAGTATCTAAAACCCTCAATTTTATAAAACTTTAACGTCTGGTAGAGCCCTAAAGACATAACGTGATTCTATTTCTAATATCATTTTCTTAATCTATGTTAAAATATACAAATTTTGACAGCTCTTGCGTGAGTGTAGCTCAATTTTAGTTTTTTTTCCATACATGAACGGGACACCCTATTGTACACACCTGTGAAAATGAATGCATTTTTATGATGAGACATCCTCCAAATATAGGTATCTGAAAAGATTACCCAATACAAAGGTTCGATAAAATTCATTACGTCGATAGTCCATTCACAAGACGGATATGGAATCGGGGAATTTGGGCGCCACCGTATCCTTTTGTCGTTAGTTAGAAAAAGTGTGGATTGTAGTATGCCAAACGAAAATTAACAAAATACCTCAGTATATTGAAGTATTTAAGATAGGAAAAACTCGAAACAAAACCCTATACAAACCTGTTTGACCAGCATGGTAATGTCAATTTCCCCCATATGTTGGACTCGGGCCTCCCCCACAATGGGAGCGACTTTGATCTGCTGTATACCAACATGTCTGACCGTGCTGGTATTGCAGACATTTTCCATCTCTAGCAAAGATCTTATGCGCATATTTTACCACTTAGTCGTCTTTTACGACATCCACAGGCAAGATAGGGAGTGGTAATCGTATTCTTAATCCATCACCGCACTGCTCATCCCATCTGCCATCAAAGAGATAAAAAATAACTAACACAGGATGCTAAAAACATCTAAATATAACTAACGAACAATAATTGTCACTATTTATCCTTCCAACACTCATATTACCGCATAAATTAACAAAAAACTAACCAACTCAAATTACAACAGTAGGAAACGGTTAAAATTAACCCTAAACTGCCACCAATTTGTTAATTGTTGAGGGTGGTTTTTTGTGGCGGTTATTTTGGTATGGTTTATTTATGTATTTAAATGGCTTTAGCGGGTCTAAGGGTTAGGTAATTTGAATTTTATGAACTTTATTTTTACGATTTCAGAAGGGTTGCAATCCCTTGGGATGTCATCAAGGTATATATTTGTATTTTTTATTTTGTTCATAATTAGTTGGAAGTTTTCCTTGTAAAATAATATTATTATCAGTATAGTTTAGACAATCTTGTCTCATCAGGATACATTTCTACCCAACATATACCGCATATATTTACATGTAGGTAATAACTTCTACGCAAGAGAGAGAACAAATCGAAATAAAATCCTACCAACTCCATCGGCGTAGTATAGGAGGTCAATTTTCCTTCCACTATGAAAGGAGCTTGAGCCCAGCGGTGCTAAGAGTCATGATGAGATAATAATCATCATCATCATCATCTCAGCCTATATACGTCCCCCTGTTGGACTCGGGCCTCCTCCACTGTGGAAAAGTGTTGGCATTGGGTTTTTTTTTTCGAGTTTACCTTCTCTTACATAGATGTTATATGTATATTGTATGGCTAAGTCGTCCTTTACAACACTCACAGGCAAGAGAGGGGGTGGTGAATTATATTCTTACTCCGTCATCAGGCGGATAATAAACTGTCCATAAATCTTAATTACATATAAGTCTTCGTACAAGAAACAATGAAGCACTTTGTAAGCAACTATTATTAGTAACAATAATAATATTAATCCATTGGCTCACGTCACCAGAGAACAGTCTCGCAACTTTGATTAGATTGCCAATGTAATCCGTAACTAGACAGAACGCAACATGACCGGAAGATTAGACCCCGAGACAAAACTTATTAACTTGAATTGAACTTGTTGATTGGGTTCGTATATTTTGTTGTTAGAACAAGTTAAAATGTCCATTTATAAACTGACAATCTTACATACTAATTCAAATATATTTGCTATTTGCTTGGTTCCATTTTTGAATTATTTTAAAGTAATTTTCAAAGTTCAACTCTTTATTTTTGCGGTATGCATTTAATATGTCGATTTGCACACAAATAAATGACTTATGGAATAAAATATTTATAACAACTTTTATGCCATAAAATTAAGAAACTAATGGACAAATCTAAATATAACGAATGGTTCAATTTCCTTAATTTTTTTGAATTTTTTTAGTTTATATTTTATCAACACCCTAAACTAGAAATGCTCTTGTAGCACAGGAGCTTTTCAAATATAATGCAAAGGACTGATTAAACTAACATCCTTTTTTTGTGGCAGGCACACATTTCACCTGGACACATCCCGCCTAATCGTTTCAAAATCAAATCAAATTAAATCAAATTCCTTGACACCCTGACCTATGATTACCCCTTTAGGAATAAATCAAGACTTAAGAACTTTTTCTACATTACGTGCACGTCCTTACTAATATTATAAATGCGAAAGTAAGGTTGTATGTTTGTTTGTTTATTTGTTTGTTTGTTTGTTACGCTTTCACGCTTAAACTACCGAACCGAATTCAATAATTCTTTCACCAATGAAAAGCAATAATATCAGGGAGTAACATAGGCTATATTTTAACCCGGTATTCCCACGGAGACAGGAACTACGCGGATAAAGCGACTCAAACCAAAGCGAAGCGAGGGCGGGTTGCTAGTTAAATATAAGCCATCTTGATTATTTTTACGCCAAATACTGTGAGAAAATCACATAAAAGTTTTTTGTTCTCAAACTCTTCATTGTCACTTAAAATGTGATTGGAATGTAACTAACCAGCAACACTTTTAGATAAAAGTAAATAAAAAATAGTTGTAAATGTTCTCATACTTTTTAAATTGTATTTAGTGTTATTAGTGACATAATGAAATTCATTGGCGACATAAAATTATCGTATGGTTAATTTTTTTAACACAATTAAAATATATAACGGTGCTTTAACACTTAAGTGCGTAAACATATACAGCTTTATCTAAGCAACATCAAGATAGAAAAAAAAATGTATTTCAACATAAAAACTATAATTAAAAACTCTATAATAGATTGAAAGAGAAACAACTATAAAAACAGAGTATTAGTGTTGGCTTTTTTAAGTCACACAAAAAAAAAAAAAAAAAAAAGTTGGCTTTTTTACTAAAATGGTATTTGGATTACCATCGACACTGTAGTTTGCTATGTTTACTCATTTATTTATTCATCATTCCAGCTCATATACGTCCGACTCTTGGGCTAAAAGCTCTTATAGAATAGAAGAAAAATTGACCTACTATACCATGCATGCTTATATATAGAATACTAGCAACCCGCCCTCGCTTCGCTTCGGTTTGAGTCGCTTTAGTCGCGTAGTTCTAGTTTCCGTGGGAATACCAGGATAAAATATAGCCTATGTTACTCCCTGATATTGCAGCTTTCCATCGATGAATGAATTTTTGAAATCGGTTCTGTGGTTCAAGCGTGAAAGCGTAACTAGCAAACAAACAACTAAACAAGCAAACAAAAAAAAATCAAAAAAAAAAAACAAATAAATAAACAACCTTACTTTCTTTCGCATTTATAATATTAGTAAGGATAAGCAGATAACATTAGTGCAAGCTAAAAAACCCTATTCTAAACCAAAGTGTTGTAATAATTCAATTTCTCCCCTATCCAGAAAGCTTGTGGCCATAGAAGCAGATGTATGGCTTGAAAAAGAAACTTTTCTCTGGTTACTATGTTTACCATCATCATCTACATACGTCATTATTGGGTTCGGGCCTCCGCCACAATGGGAGGGAATTTGACTTATTAAATCATGCTGGTCAGACATGTTAGTATAGGGTTTCATTTCGAGTTTTTCTTCTACTACTATGTATATTGATATCTATAACGTTAGATTTGGACGAGATTAGCCGATTTAGCATATTACAATACCCATAGATATACGCAGTTTTCTTTGAAAGGGTGGTTGGTGGAAGGTCTTTATTCGCCACATAATCAGTATATCATCATCAGCCTGTTCTAATTATTTGAGTCTACGATTGAATATGTGCTTCTCTTGCATAGTAAACATTTCAAAAGTTAGTAGTAATTACAATTTTATGACGCTTGCCTGACTACAACTCTCAATAAATATAATTATTGACGAAATGTCATCAGATGGATTTTTCCAAGTCTATTAGTTGTCTTTTACAACAATCAATTGCCGTATTTTGACGGCACAATAATATAATTCATCACTCTATCTTTCCCGTGGACGTCGAAATATATGACTATGGGATATAATACCCATATAACATCTATGCAAGTGAAGGAAAACTCGATATTAAACCCTATATAAACCTGTTTGACCAGCAGTCAATTTCGCTCCTGTTGTGGAAGAGGCTCGAGCCCAGCTATGGGGCACATATGAGCTGCAATGATGAATGATGAACAGCAATGTAATTGGTAGTATTAGTAGTATTCGTAGTCGTCACAGAGCAAGGGAGAAATTTATAGCCCAAGTTAATACTTGAGTTTGTTTTTTTATGATACTTGGAATTAAAATAAAAAGTGTAAAATAAGCAGAACTATATTTACAGCTAACTAGCTATAAGAACGAAAGTTTTAATTAAGCATTATCATTTTTTTTTAAAGTGTGCCAAATATTAAAAGTGATTAGACATAAAAAACTTTATGATAGATATTTTTTAATATCTGAAGTGATTAGAGAATATTTTTATTAATTAACCTACATATTTATAAATGCCAACAAGAACACGTAAGAACTTTTATTATTAGAAGAGTTTTACTGATTCTTTACTGAGCCGTATCTCCTGTGTGGCAAACGTTCCCCATAACTTACCATATTAGATTATGTACGTTTCCTGCCCGCAGTCCCAAAACAAGTGTTTCGACCTCAAACTCTTTAGTGTTGACATTAATTGGGCATTATTTAATATTAACATTAAAAACATTTTAATAAAAAATCCACTAGCAAAAATTAACAAACCACTAAACGCTCTTTAGATCAAAGGACTTCGAAAAAATTTGTTGCTAATGATATAGAGAAAAAATACTTAATTTATGTTAGCAGGAAACAAAATATAAAATAAACAATAAATTGTAAAACAGAGCAGATCTTTTCATGATATTTTCACAGTAGTAACTAATAAAACTATCAAATTATTGCACAGCGGGTCTTGAAATTTTGGTTGCCACGTAGAAATAAAGAACTTTTTACTGTATGAATTATTTTATTATCAAATACAATAAAATCTTTGTCCATTTATGTTTCAATTGAACAGTTTTGATACTTTGAATAATTTTATTTATTATTTTATTCTTATTCGATGTAGTACAATATTTGCGATATTGTATTTATTCTGTATTTTTTTTTTTGCTGTTGGTGGTAAACGACAAAACAACCCACTTTTTTGGGGTCGCGCCATGATCAGCGCACCCGGCTCCATCCGGGGCGACAGCTTCGCGCGTGGCCCCTCCGTCCCACCCGTAGCACGACCGACCACCGATGCCAAATTCCTTGTCGTCAGTAGTTGGCCAGTCAGCCTCTCTGCGGATTACGAACTAATCTCAGGTCACGTCACCCACGGCCTCGGCTAGGGCGCTCGCGCCTACGTCGCCCTAGTTGGCGGCGGCGGATCACGTCGTCATGGAGGTGTTGGTCGCGCGCGCGCTCCGCTGCCTCCTTCCACGAGATGACTGCCTCGCAGAAGGTGGCGACCGCATGCCAGTGTCTGACGCTGAGAGCGATGGTCTTCAGCGTCAGGTCGGCAAAACAACCCACCCAATGGTAAGTATTACTATCGCTTATGGATTTTTCACGGTAGCCGCCTACCGTGAAAAAAGTGAAGGGAGTGTAAATGCGTGCAATGAGATTGGGTACTACAAAATACATCATCAAACCTACCACACGCCAACACCCTCAGAAAGTTGGGCTTCCGGTTATCGCACCCACCGGACAAAATGCAGTAACAAATTGCTACTCAGATGTCGATTTTCTGCGAGAGAGTGGTACTAGCTCAGATAGACTGGCTCGTGGCTAGTATACAGAAAATTGACATTATAGTACCACTTATAAAACTAAGTATTAGCAAAAATATATTCACTAAATGTTATATATAGTTTATATATGATTGTCAAATATTTCAATTAATTGGGATGCCAACCCATATAGGGCTACAAAAATCTAATTTTTTTTTTTTTTAATAATAAACTTTTAATATCAAATAACGTCCGAAAACAACGTATTTTATCTCGGTTGAGATAACTGCTTTTCGTAATCATATGTCATTTAGATAGTATTAATGCTTAATTATTAGCGGCCACATACCTTAATTAGCTATAAAAACTACTAACATCTGGTTTAATACGCTTTAATGTCTTCTACTTTAAAATCTTTACGTTTTTAGATAATTATTTCCACCATCGAATTAAACATTGAAAGAAGGTGCATTAAATCAGGCATTCAATGTTTTGAAGAGAGAAAATTGTTTGAAAGGCTAAGTAAACATGCAACTCATAAATTTTGCTACTAAGGTTACATGAAGTGCATAGCAGTTTTGTTAAAATCATCTTCAAAGCAAAGTATAATGCCTACTATGATTTTAGTATAGCTACTACTAATAATTGTATGTGGCTATTGTAGTTTTTTATAATGACTAAATACTTCCACTTTTGAGGTCAATCATTGTCCATAATGGGTCATTAACTAAGGGCATAAGGTTTTACGTCGAGTTGTCTTGGAGGAGGAGGATGTTATAAATTAACAAAGAGTATAAGTATTGATTCCCAAGGGGCATTGACGTCAGGTAAGCGGTCATTTATAAAACCATAGCCAATAGGTTTGCAATATGAAATAAGAGTACATATTGAGTCGATGTCAAGTAATTGGGATAAAAGCAGGATGACGATGAATATGACAATAATAAATATATGTATATAGTAGATCCCGCTAGCCTACGTCGATTTTTTATTTATGATCATTTCTTCTTAAGTTCATTATTTCACTGTGACTCTTTAGGGAATTAAATGCTTCCTTTCTAACTTATCTTTCTTTTATACCCGACTACGGAGGGTTATGATTTTGACAAGCTATGTATGTACGTTCATTTGTTGCCCCTTAGCTCCTCAACTACAAATCACAACTGGACAAATGAGGTATCGTTAGAAGCGTCTTGATTGTCGGCTGTTTCGCCACTTTATACGTATTTATTCGATAACTCGTTTATTATCGTAGTTGGGTTTTAGTTTTTACTTTTATTGTTTCAATTGCATTGTTATTCCCTCGCCACACAAATCATATTAACTAAAAACTATTAATATTGACTACAATACTACTATAATAATTATAATTTCAATAGTAAATTTTAATTAACAGGATCAAAACATATGTCGCGCTATAAACAGAATTATGAGTTACGACCGTGGTCTGTTCCAGAACGACACACAAAATTACTTCCAGACTAAACTATTTATAAGATTATAATAATTTTCCGGCCCAATTATTCTGCCACAGACACGTTTTATTAGTTTATATACGATTGTTATACTTAACCAAACAATAAATTATACTTTTATAATATTAAATCTGTGACAATAATATAAACAGTGTTATTTTATATGATGTGTTATTAATAATAACAATTTGTCGTACGCAAAAGACAGAAAACAAGAACATTTACATAATATGCAATTTTAAAGTGTTCAACGTTATGATTTAAGATATCTGATGACGTTCTTGTCAGTTAATTTTGGATAAGTATTGAAATAATTCGGTTTCATCTTAATCCATAGCTATGAAAAATGATTATGTTTATTATATTTTTCTATTTATTATTATTTTTTGTCTGGTATGTGGGTAGGATGTAGATTTCGTGTTGCCAGTCTAGATTATTTTGAAATTATATTATTTCAGAAAACATTTATAGTTGATGTTATTGGTGAAAATTTTATTGTTACGTGGATTTATTTAAGTTTTATATAATATTTAAATAATAACTGTGCCGTCCTGAGCCTGGAAATATGTATTGTGAAGAATTCTGTTTAAATTTATTTACTGTGTAACGGCGGCCATCGACTTAGGAGCATTCCATCTAATGCTATCTGGTCAACAATTGACGTCGGTACGGCACCAACCACGGTTGACGTCAGGCATATAACTGATATCGATTAATTAAACTATTGCAAAAACTTAACATTTATGTAATATATTGTATAAGTGGGTACTCATAAGCAATGTACATATAACGACAGTGCGAGGCTAGTTGGTGAATATATGTTCTGCACCTAACTTGATTATTATTCCCGAGATCTGTCATCATCATCTTGCTCTTATCCCAATTACTTGGGGTCGACGCAATATGTCATCTGTTTTGACATATTGCAAAAAGTTTCGGCAATGACTTTTATGACCGGCCGCCTGCCTGACGTCAACCCTCCTTGGGAATGTAATTGTTGACCCAAATGGTACCAGATGGAGTTGGTCCGGGTCAATCTAGGGCTCTTAGTCGTCTTTTACGACACCCACGAGCAAAGCAAGGGTTGGTAGTATTCGAAGCCGCTACCACACAGCACATTCCCGAGATCTGTATCCCGGCTAATCCGTAAATATAACAATTTACAACCATGCCAGGACCCGAACGCCAAAGAGGTGAAGCGGAAATTTAACGCCGCTTCTAGATCTAGTAAGAAGGCTATTGCCAGAGCCAAGGCGGCACATGTTGCCAGAATTGGCGAGCGATTGCAAAGCTATCCCGCTGGGAGTCGTGCATTCTGGTCGCTCGCCAAGGCTGCCCAAGGCAACTTCTGCCAGCCCAATCTCCCACCACTGCAGAAACACGATGGTAGTCTGGCCCACAGCGCAAAGGAGAAGGCCGATCTTCTAGGTCAATTCTTTGCCTGTAACTCGACTTTGGATGCCGGAGCTGCCACACCACCTACCATCCCACGGTGTGAAAGCTTACTGCCCGAAATCCGCATCACGCAGCTAGCGGTTAGGCGGGAGCTGTGGCTTTTAGACGTCCATAAGTCGAGTTGACCGGATGGCATCCCTGCAGTGGTACTAAAGACGTGCGCCCCTGAATTGACTCCCATCCTCACGCGCCTATACCGACTTTCCTACGCTACTAATAGGGTTCCGTCTTCGTGGAGGGTACCCCATGTCCACCCGATCCCTAAAAAGGGAGACCGGTCTGACCCATCGAATTACAGGCCAATTGCGATAACATCCTTGCTCTCCAAGATAATGGAGAAGGTTATAAACCGCCAGTTTCTGCAGTACCTTGAGGATCGCCAGCTTATCAGTGATCGCCAATACGGCTTTCGTCATGGTCGGTCGGCTGGTGATCTTCTTGTGTACCTCACACACCGTTGGGCAGAGGCCTTGGAGGGCAAGGGCGAGGCGCTGGCGTTCAGCCTAGATATCGCAAAGGCGTTCGATAGGGTCTGGCACAGGGCACTTCTATTGAAGCTACCATCATACGGAATCCCCGAGGGACTCTGTAATTGGATCGCCAGCTTTTTGGATGGTCGGAGTATAAAAGTCGTCGTAGATGGCTCCTGCTCCGATACCATGACCATTAATGCTGGTGTACCACAAGGCGCGGTGCTCTCCCCGACGTTGTTTATCCTGCATATCAATGACATGCTCTCTATCGATAGTATGCGTTGCTATGCGGATGACAGTACGGGTGATGAGCGGTACACTGAGCAACGGAATATCCCTCGGAGTACTCAGGAAAGAAGGGTTCAACTTGTGTCTGAAGTCGAGCGCTCTCTGGGGCGGGCCTCGGATAGGGGTGAACGGAACCTAGTCCAGTTCAACCCCACAAAGACATAAGTTTGCGCGTTCACTGCTAAGAAGGACCCGTTTGTTATGGCGCCTTAGTTCCAAGGAGTAACTCTCCCATTTTCTGAGAGTATTGGGATTCTCGGCGTCAAAATATCGAGCAAAGTCCAGTTTGGGAGTCATTTGGAGGACAAAGCCAAATTGGCAAGCAAAAAGTTGGGCGTCCTGAACAGAGCCAGGCGGTACTTCACACCGAGACAGCGTCTTGTGTTATACAAAGCACAAGTTCGTCCTCATGTGGAGTACTGCTCACATCTCTGGGCAGGTGCACCCAAATATCAGCTAGACCCACTTGACTCCCTGCAAAGACGGGCTGTTTGAATCGTCGGGGATCCCAATCTTACGGACAGATTGGAGTCGCTGGAGCAGCGGAGAGACTTTGGGTCACTCTGTGTACTCTATCGACTCTTTCATGGGGAGTGCTCCGAGGAACTGTTTGACTTGGTACCACCGTCACCATTCTACCAACGTACCACTCGACATCGCAGCAGGGTTCATCCATTTCACCTGGAAACGTTATGGTCTTCAACTGTACGTTTCCAGCGATCATTTCTTCCACATACGTGTAAGCTCTGGAATGAACTACCTGCTGCTGTGTTTCCCGAGCGCTATGACATGTCCTTCTTTAAACGAGGTTTAAGAAGAGTATTTCCTTCATAGTAGGCAGCGGCCTGGCTGTGCCCCTGGTATTGCAAAGGTCCATGTGCAGCAGTTTCACTTACCATCAGGTGTGCTGCTTGCTCGTTTGCCACCGTTGGCAGTAAAAAAAAAAAATACAACCAAGTAATTGGAATAAAGGCAGAATGATGGTGATAATAATGATCAAAATCTTTTTCGTATAAAAAACAAGGCAGTATTTAAATCGATAAAATCGCTGCAAGAGAAATAATAATCCAAATAATATTACATTCAATACAACTATCGATATTCACTTTTAGCTATAGGCCTTCTCAAAGTGAATAAAGTCTTAGTCGCTAAATGAATTTGCGATTGCAGTTGGTGTTATAAGTTAGTAGAATTGTTCTGCACATTATCCTAGTGACTTCTTAAGAACCTACAAAAAAGTAAGATGCAAGTAAGGGGCTGTGAATCACTATATGAAGAGTATAAGGAAAACCATAGATACAGTAACGACGAAGGAGGTTAGGGCTTCAAAGAGGAATTTCCTCACGATGCGCGCGCTCCCACCCATATTATTATTAAATTAATACATGTATCCATAAAATTAATGCGTCATTAGACAGAAGCCATAATATAAGGCTACTTCTATGGCACTAATCAAAGTTAGGGTAAGATCGCACTCCAAGTGTATTGTGAGGATAAAACTCTTTGCTGTTAGGCTGTGTACATACAAACTAATTATAATTATAGAATTAAAATATTTTTTTTTCTCATTGGAAAAGGTGGCAAACCAGCAAACAGTACACGTGATGGTAGGTGATGCTACCGCTCATGGATCTTTGCTAGGCCACTGCCTACCGTGAAGAAAGTAAAGGGAGTGTGAATGCGCGCAATAAGGTTCGACGATACTAAAGGCATTACAAGATGCACCATACGCAAACACCCTCAGAATGTTGGGCTTCCAGCTCCCTCGCTCACCAAACGAAGCACAGTAACAAATTGCTACTACTCAGACGTCAGTTTTCTGCGATAGCGTGGTACAACCCCGGGTGGACCGGCCCGTGGCTGTAGACAAACAACTGTCAACAGTGTGATTCTACTACTAGAAAATTCCAGTAGTTTCAATAAGGATCATTTTTATTAAAAAATTACTACATTATACTACATTATTCTTTTGTAAAAAAAAAATAGTAGGCATATGAATTTGAAAGAGAAAACCACGATTCCTTTCTGTTCCATTGCTTCATCAGACTTTAGTCGTTGACTATTAGGCGATAGAACAACCACATAGACAGCGTATAAAAAGCGTTTCTGGACAGCCTGTAATCCAAATTCTCCTAAAGCGCCATTATAGCTAATGAGTAACATTTCTTCACTGCATCGTGCAATCGTAGGGTTAAGGATAAATAGTCAAAAACGTTCACTCCCCCAAAAGTCATAGATTCTTAAAGCAATTTTGCCTTCAGCATGCTTCCTCGTCTGGCTATTTCGGTACACCTGAAGGATGATAAATTAAATAAAATATAAGAAATATAATAATTCATCCATTCTTCATTACCGTTCTTAAATTGTCACGCCATGGAATGAAACAAAGGCAAATAACAATAATTCTCGAAGTTATAAAATTCTCAAATTAGTCAAATTAATATAACTTGAATGAATAAATATCTTTACATGAATAATATGATAAGTATAAGAATAAAATAAAGTATGGGCAATAGTCTCTGCTTATTATTAAAAAAAAAACAAGCATTCTCACTCTATCCTCATCCTGTATTTTATTAACATCAGCAGTCAAAACTGCCGGCTGTACTATACCAAGCACAAACTAACTAATAGTGCTTCAGACTGAGACAAAGATATGTCGAGAGACTGTTGTATGCATATTTAACGGTTTGTTTGTTATGTAGAGCACCTTTTTAAGAAGTAAATAATTAAAAATATTTTGTACTTGTGCGTGTACATTAGGTTTCAACACAGTAGGTATAATAAAACAATATAAAAATGGCAATCCAACATTTATACTTGGGTAAGTACAATAGGTAGTTGCTCCATCTATGTTGTCCAAATGTCAGGTCTGAAGTGCTATCATTAATTTGTATTTGTACAAGTACGCGGCGACTTATGAGGCTATAAATATACAATATATGTTTATTGTTGATGGTGACAGACAAGGAAGCGGCACGCCTGATGGTAAATGATACGACCGCACCTGGACCTTTGTAATACCAGGGGCACAGTTATGTCGCTGTCTACCGTGAAGAAAGTACTTTTATTAAATATCATTTAAAGAAGGATAGGTCATAGTGCTCCGGTAACACAGCAGCAGGTAGTTCATTCCAGATCATACATGTACATTGGTAAAATGAACTTGTGCTTTGTATAGCAAAAGACACTGACTCGCTGTTAAGTATCGCCTGTTTTTATTTATTTAAAAGCTACACAAAAATGTAAATATAGCTTACATATAACAGGTAACATATATTCAAATTCAAATCATTTATTATGTATAAACCCCGCGGGGGCACTTACATATTGTCATTTATTTTACAATTTTCTTAAAGTTATAATTACCGCTGGATCGGACCGCGACCACACTGAGAAGATCCGGCAAGAAACTCAGCGGGATTGTCTATTTTTTATTTATTTTTTTAAATTTCTTTTAAATAAAATTACATCTTACAACATGCTTATTAATAGTTCCAGTGTAATGCCATTCGAAATATTATATAATATAGTTCACAAATATAATAATAATCACAAATGTAATAAAAAAATTATGGTTGGACCAGATCCCGCAAGCGGCACCCGATCACGAGTTAACTACTAGAGCAGCCATCACTCCCCTCAACCAAAGTAATACATTTATTAAAACTTATAAGCGCTCCCCATCAAATGTACACTAGCCTTAACTTTCAAATATTGCCAGTAGCCCTACAATGTAACACAGAAATAATCCCTGAATTATTACAAGCCCTCAGCCAGCTCTTACACAGTTGTAATCCTAATAATAAACATAGACGCAAAGTGTCGATTAAGCAACTATCAGTTAGTAGGTATTTAGTTCAACAAATATTTTTGAGATTCACAGTTGTTTGAAATACTTTAGTATATCTATAATTCTTCTGTTCGTGTATATGTGACAGAACTTCTCCTAAACGGTTGAACCGATTTTGATGTGTTTTTGTGTGTTCCAGTGAATTCGCGAATAGTTTAGATTAATAATAAGATCCGGTAGGTAACACTGCGACTAGGTTCTATTCTTCGTATTGGTTCAAACTACAATAAAACAAGCTACAATCGAGGAACGTTATTATTTATTTGAAAAAGTAAACATAATAGAAATTTTAGAATAACATAATTCACATTTTAATAATCTTTATAAACTTAAACACTCTACGCAAAAATCAACAATCAAATTACTTTAATTATTTATTCCAAAAAGTTAAAATGGCATCTTTGGCGTAATATTTATTAAACTAAAATGGCATCTTTGGCGTGTAACTCTTTAAGCGATTTATATCTTACCATATAAGTTATAATAATTATATCTTTAAACATCGAAGAGCGGCTACACCTAGTTTTAGCCGGCTAGAACTAGGTGTAGCCGCACCTCGGGTATTAGTCGTAATATATGCATGTAACTCATATGCAAGAGAAGAAGAACTCTACATTAGACCCTATACCAACAAGCAGTGGCGGCTGGTGGGTCATCAAAGCGGTGGTGCACTTTACTTCCTCACTAAGTAAGTATTAAGAAATTTTGCAATGGAACAATAATTTACGTAAAAAAACAAATTAATTATTTTTGAACGCATTACATTATGTAGGTGTACTTGCGAAGAAAAATAAGTATTTTGTTTGTTTTTCACACTTCAAAAATATTTATAAAAGAGTGCCTTGGCGGTCCCGCCAATTTTTATCAACTTTATTTTAAAAAGTTTTGTTATTGTCTTTAATATAGTCTATATTTATGCTCATTTTCACCCACTGTATATGCAGTATAAAATATAGCTAAGACCAAAATAAAAAAAAACAATTAATGTAAACAAACCATATTTAACTCGTAACAGATACATCGAAACTATACCTGCTTACTGTACCTAATGAGACATCATCGGCGAATTACGTCGTAAGTAGAGTTCTCTCGGCAATGTTCGGTTCGCCCGTGCGCCGTACGGAAACAGACTCATTTTTCAGCATATTTCTATGAACTATCTTCTGTCTCACGCGCCAGGCGTTTTAACTCATTTCTAATACAAGTTGTATGGGCAGTCCCCGTGCGCTCGCCTCGGCGCACGAGATTTTTTTTACAAGGAATATAAGTTTTAATGGTTGTATTGTTTCGTCATAATTTGAAATTTTATTTGTTATATGTTCTTTTTTTATGTTCAAAGAATAAATATTAATGGTAATTTAAAAATAAACATGAATTTAAATTTGGTAGTTTTTAAATATTTTGATTTGGTGGTTCAGCGCACGAGCGCACTTAAGGTACATCCGCCACTGCCAACAAGTCTGATCAACGTGGTATAGTAGGTCAATCTTATTGTGGAGGAGGCTGGAGCCCAGCAAAGGAACGTATACGAATGAATAATTATATCTACCACGCCGACTAGGTAGTTTGCAAAAGGTTTGATTTCGACTTTACCCCCTTTTGAAATGATGCTATCTGTTCACATGCGGTAATGGATTCTTACGGCATATACAAGGATCGACGTTCGGGAAACTTAAGAGGATCTTCTCGTCCAACATACCTCAGTGTCTGAAAACACAGGTCTACGACCAGTGTGTGTTACCAGTGATGACTTACAGCACGGCAACGTGGTCCCTAAATTTAAGCCTCATAACAAGGCTCAAAGTCGCTCAGCGTGTTATGGAGCGGGCTATGCTCGGGATTTCTCTGCGATATAGAATCCGGAATACGGAAATCCGCAAAAGAACGGGTATAACCAACATAGCACGAAAAATTAGCATGCTGAAAGGGCAATGGGTAGGCTACATCGCTCGACGAACCGACAACCGCTGGGGAAGAAAGGTTCTCGAGTGGCGACCACGGATCGGACGACGCAGTGTAGGACGCCCCCCCTCTAGGTGAACCGATGACCTAGTGAAAGTTGCTGGGCGTCGTTGGATGCAGGCGGCACAGGACCGCACATTGTGGCGCCACATGAGGGAGGCCTACGTCCAGCAATGGACGGCAATAGGCTGAAATGATGATGAATGATGATGATACAAGGATTGGTAAACATTATATTCTTACGCAGTCGTCAAACGGAATAAAATCATCATTTGCCTGCCCTCATCCCACGCTAAGTGGGATCGGCACAACATGTTTATACCTTCCATAGCCTCCTATCAGCCGTCATATTTGTACTCACTGCTTTCATACGCATCTCCTCATTCACGCAGTCCATCCATCTCTTCTTGGGTCTCTCACGCTTCTTTCGTCCATCCACAATCATATTGACAACCTTCCTTGTCACATGCCTTTCATCCCTCCTCCTCACATGTCCATACCATGACAATCTCGCGCTCCTTCTTCTCTATCACTGGTGCCACTTTTAGGCTTCCCCTAATATACTCATTTCTTATTTTCAAACGGAATAAAATATGTTTTTTTTATAAAAACACACACACAGCCACACGTTCAAAATAACACACACACGCATAAGTGCTCATTGCTATCTTGTTGATATTACTACTTAATACAAAATACTGGAGACCTGGAGTACTAAAATACAGGCTAAGGCGTAGTTTAGACTCCAAATCTCCCAAGAATAGCATAACCATGTTAATTTAATTGTAGTTAATATCAACAATGTAACTGTAAATGTTATTTGTGGAGATGAATAAAGTTATTATCTATCTATCTCTCTATATTACTGAATCACAACATAAATTTCTTGAATTACAACCAATGTGGGTATATACTTGTTAAAGAATCAATAAAGGCCCCCTACAACTTAATTCATTACGTTTATATTCACTTAAAGTTCAATAATTCTTAATAAAATATATAAATATTCTTTTAATTTACATCAAAACGGTGGGACATTATAAAATAAATCATTATATTTTACAAAAAAAAGGTATCATAAAGCCATTAGAATGTTTTAATTGCAATATTATCCAATATCATACATAAGATATTCAAGGTAAACGTAAAATATTAACAATAATAGATAGATATACACGAAAGTTAAAAATACCCGCTGAGATAGTTTATAAATAATGGCAATATAAATATAGAAAGACAATAATTTTGTTTTCCGTGTGGTGACGACTCCGTCACCACACGGAAAACAAAATTAATACACAATAATACAAAAGTATACAATTTACCACTCCCTAACTTGCCTGTGGATGTCGTAAAAGACTACTAAGAGATATAATACGTATATGAAAATCAATGTAATAGAAGGAAAATTGAAACGAAACCCTATACCAACTTGTTTGACCACTATTGTATAGAAAGGTCGTTTTGCCTCCTCTTGTCCCCCAGGGACAGCCTGTGAGCCCAACAGGGACGTACATGTGCCGAAATGATGATGAATAATTTTCTTAAAGATGTTTTCTTTATTTAATAGGTCTTGCACTTTTTTGAAAATGGACATGGTTTTTATTTAGCACGTTATCCGAAAGCCGATCACTGGTACCGAATCCTTGACGTCCGTGTCTATACCCTTTCAGCTACCCTCTGTCTCCACTGTTGATTATCTTCAAGGAAATGCCACGGACAACGTACTTGTACTGCCGACATTCAATAGTTCACTGCGACTTACCCGGTGTTGCTGGTCCACCATTTTCAACCACATAAAGTAACCAGAATGGAAAATAATATTCATTATATTGTTATTTACGTGTGGTAACGAAGTAAGAATACAATTCACCACCCCCTTTCTTGCGTAAGACGACTAAGGGAGATATTTTACATATAACATCTATTCAAGAGACAGCAAACTCGAAACAACTTCGTATACTAACCCGTCTGACCAGCATAGTATACTAGGTAAATTTTTCTTCCATAATAGAGGAGACTCGAGCCCAACAGTGGGACGGATAAGGACTGAGATGATGGTGATATTATTATCATCTTCATAACGTCGTCGTCTTTTCGGATCACTCACGTGATAAAAGGTTGTTGAATTGTATTCCTATTACGTCACTACATAGTGAAAAATATATAATATTTATCGAACTCATTTAAATCACCTCTTAAAACTCCAATGTTACAAGTATATCCATTTTACCCTTACACCAGCGCACAAAGAAATGGGGAAGCCGTCATAATCCCCTAATATTCAGCTCTCGATCATAACACGAGCGCGAACCACAAAGGTGACGTAATAACGATTGCTAATCCCCTATTGTAGCGCCATCTCTTGACGGATTGCCGGCAACTCTGAATAGGGCTTCAGACGGGGACTGCTTTGTTCGCCACGTTATTAGAACAGCCTATTGTATAGAAATGTTGGGGATAATTTGTTTTGCGAAGGGTTTTCCCGGTAATAAAGTTGGATAAATATTTTGTTTGAGGGTTTTCAATGGTGATTTTGGTATGGATTTGTATAATATGAAGTAAATATTAGGTATATACGATACATATATACACAATACACATATATACCGTCGCATTAAATTAGCATCGTTATCACAGCTTATATACCTCCAACTGTTGCCTGTTGGGCTCGAGCCTCTTATACAATGAGGGGGAAATTGACCTACTATACCACGCGGGTCAGACATTTAGTATAGGGGTTTGTTTTGAGTGTCCTTCTCTTGCTTATATGTTACTAGCAACCTGCCCTCGCTTCGTTTCACTTTCAGTGTCTTACCCGCATAGTTCCCGTTTCCGTGGGAATACCGGGATAAAATATAGCCCCATATTACTCCCTGATAGTATAGCTTTCCATTGGTGAAAGAATTTTTGAAATCGGTCCAGGAGTTTCAGAGCCTATTCAATACAAACAATCAAATCTTTCCTCTTTATAATATTAGTATAGATATGCTTACCATATCCCTTAGTCTTTTGCGACTACCAAGATAGGGAGTGGTGAATTGTATTCTTAATCCCTAACCCACGGACAACTCTCCTACTCAACTATTACTATTAAAACATCTTTAAACTCTTTTTCTTTATATGTATCTTCCCCTAAGGTAATAATATACGGGCGTATGGAACTGGGATGTAATCTCAAAACCCTCATCTATGATGGTCCTTATTTGATATCCAAAGAACAACTTACCAAACTTAATAAGCCATAAATCCCTCTCATTACAATTTGCCTTGTCCAATAGTGGGACATTAGAATGTTAATGATGACAACCCTAACACCCTATTCATCAGCCCTATGAAAGCGATCGTTGTTTTAATACACAGAATTATTATATTTAACCCGTAAATTATTTAGTTATGTCAGGCGTCACGTCATGGTGATGGATCGCGCCAATAATTGCGCCATACTTGATATGCTACGTGTAATTTAACGAAAGTAGGGGGTGGAAATAGGGTTGTCAAAATCGTGGATCAAAAATTTGTTTTTAAAAAATATTCATAGCGAATTTTATTGTAATGTGTCAAGAATTCTTTCAAGTGTCGCAAGGTACCATTAAGGACCACCAGTTTTGAAGTAAAGGCTTTTATAGCCAGGTTTTAGTGAGGAGCAAATTCATATAAGTCGTTATCGACATGGTCACATAACGTGTTATCGCAATCTTTTTTTTTATTTTTGGGGTGGGTTGCGGTTACCGTGATAACGCTAACACTACATCTGTGCCAATAGATAAAAAGGTAAACCAGATAAAAGTAAAAAGATTTAATGCTAAATTTTAATTTAATAAGAAAGAATGTTTCTTCATATTTTTTTTTAATTTTCACTTGTGTTAGCAGTCCTTGTGGGCACTTTATGTTCTTCACTTTTATTACAAAATGACTTCATCTAGTGGCGGTTCAAAAATTCATGGTGTATTTAACACGTCCACTTCCCTCCAGTAATTTCTTACAAAATCGTAAATACCGGCTGGAGGAGCACCGGGATCGTGAACTGTGAACGCCAAGCCGCCCTCATCTATATCTACGAGAGTCCACTCTTAGATCAATAGGCTTATGGATGGACGAATGAAAAGAAAGTGAGAAGATAACATCACTACAAGAAAAAAAAAGAAAGCATGTAAAGTAACATGTTGGCCAAGCATAATACCACTCGACATTATAGCAGGGTTCATCCATTTCACCTGGAAACGTTATGGTCTTCAACTGTACGTTTCCAGCGATCATTTCTCCCACGTACGTGCAAGCTCTGGAATGAACTACCTGCTTCTGTGTTTCCCGAGCGCTATGGCATGTCCTTCTTTAAAGGAGGTTTAAGAAGAGTATTTCCTTCACGGTAGGCAGCAGCCTGGCTGTGACCCTGGTATTGCAAAGGTCCATGTGCAGCAGTTTCACTTACCATCAGGTGTGCTGCTGCTCGTTTGCCACCGTTAGCAATAAAAAAAAAAAAATAATAATATTGTAGGACAGTTCGCCTGTCCATTACGGCGATAAGTTCGAAAATCTTATATCTATAAACGAGCAATTCTTGTATATATCTTAATATATTTAAATTACGGTGTCACGTTGTTTGTCCCCGATGGACTCCTAAACTACTTAACAAATTTTAATCAAGTTTGCACACCGTATGCAGTTTGATCCAACTTGAAAGATAGGATAGCTTACATCTTAATTTATAGTTGCAATATTTTTTTATTGCAAATTATTTGTCTATTATTTGACATTCACAATTATCTGTTAACTCCAAACGATTTTAACAGATGGCGATATCTGTTGACTGGATTGAGTAAGTAATTTTTGTGTGCTCAAGGGGATTCGAGAATGGTTTAGATTCACAATTGGACCCGTAGGTGGCGCTTTATTTGAACAGAACAACGTCGTTGGGGTCAGCTAGTATATGTATATATATATTCAGGATCTCGGAAACGGCTCCAACGATTTTGATGAAGATGATATCTGATGTTTACGCGAGCACTACACATTGTAAATAAAACTACTTTTACGGATTATATCGCGTTTGTATTTGATTTATGATTGCCCCACGTTTCGAACACTTTGCAGCAGTCATTTGCAGCTTTCATGTTCGAAACGTCGGTCAATCATAAATCAAATACAAACGCGATATAATCCGTAAAAGTAGTTTTATTTACAACGATTTTGATGAAATTTGGCATACTAGAGGTTTCGGGGCCAAAAAATCGATCTAGCTATGTTTTATTTATAGAAAATGTTGTTTTGTCGGTGTTTTTAGCTAATCAATACAATGACATAAAATGTCAATAGTGTATGGATTCAAATTTCGCCGTCAATATCAAGAGAGGCGATAGCTCAGTTGGGAAGTTGTCCAATATTTTTTGCTTTGTTTTGGCATTCAAACAGCGTGGGATCGAATCTCGATGTCATTATCATTCTCTTTTTGTAATTTTTGATATTTTTCTATTATTTAATATTTATTTTTTATTAATATATATCTAAATAAATTCAACAAGAATACAACAAAAATATACCGAGCGAAGCTCGGTCAACCAGATTTTGGTATTTATGAGCTGTAATTAAACCATTTTTATGTCATTATAGCTCAAGTACTTCCAGAGCTGGGTCTAAAACTACACTGCAATAAGATGGTGATTCATTATCTTGTTTATCAGACAGGTTGGCATAATTTTATACAGAAATAAGCTTTGATACTAATTAATGATAACTGGTAATAATCGCCATTTCTTCGAAAATGTCATTTTAATATAAACCATGTAGGCTTTACTACGAATAAGTAAATAAGTAGGTATCACGGTAGAAATTGGCAGCCCTAGTTAAGAAGGGGATTTCGTTATTGATGGGATGCCAAAATAGGGTATTGTTTCTCAGGTGCAATTTTGTATTTTGCTAAGATATTGAAGCGGTCTACCCTATTAATATTAGGCATTCACAAGTTATAATCTTGAATGATTTTTGAAGTTATACTTTTGTTGGCGCATTAGGGAAATGATGAGAGTAAATTATTACGATGCGTCACGAAAAAACGACACCCAAAGTTAGCTCTAGTCAACATTTTTACAATGCACGCGCACATCGTCACAAATTTCAACTAAATAATGCGTTATAATAAATCTTTCAATGAATTAAGTAACTTTTTTTCTATTATTAGTGTCGCGGAGAATAATTTTTTTTTGAATAAATTATATTACGTGTGGCTACGGAATAAGAAAACATATTGTGGGTAAAGGACTCCTAAGGGACTATAATATGAAGATAATATCTTTGCAAGAGAAGAAGAAGTTGAAATAAAACCCTATACCAACAGGACTCGGGCGGCGCAGGCGCGAGTATCTGCGCCTAATGCCGCCCTAGCCGAGGCCGCGGGTGATCGGACCGGGGAATTGTCCGTCACCCGCGGAGAGGCTGACCGCGCGATGGCGACCGACGTCCCAGTACGTCGAGACGTGAGGTTACCCGAAAGGGTATTCCGTCGGGCCGACCACTGATGACAAGTCACATCTGCTCCGGTGGTCGGCCCAACAAACAACGAGGTGACGTGGGTACGGGTGGGTTATGGGCCCACGTTCCGTCCTATCATCGCCCCGGACGCACAGGACCGCGCGTGCGCTTACCCTAGCCCACCCAACAAAAAAAAAAAAATACCAACAGGACACATGCTGCGTGCTTCATTCAAAGTGAGGAAAGAGCGGTGCGTGGCCCTATAACCTACTGTATACCTTACCATCACCATTGGCCGACCACTGGTAACGACTTATCATCCGTAGCCAGCCCAGCAGATTACCATATCGAGTCATCATCATTATTTCAGCTCATTTACGCCCCACTGTTGGGCTCGACCACCCTCCACAATAGGAGCGAAATTGACCTTATTATACCAGGTTGGTATAGGATTTTATTTCGAGTTTCCCTTGTCTTGCATAGATCTTATATGCGTATTATATCCTTTAGTCGTCTTTTACAACATCCACGGGCGAGATAGGAAGTGGTGATTTGTATTCTTACTCCGTCACCACACGAAATACCAACTTTTTTTTTTGGGGTGGGCTGCGGTCGGCGCGCTCCACGCACCACTCCGTCCGGGGCGACAGAGGGGCGTATAGCACGCAACACCCGCAACTCACCCGAACACCACGTCGCCTTCGTCGTTGGGCCGACCACCGGAGCAGGGTTACTTGTCATCAGTGGTCGGTCCGACGGAATACCCCCTACCTGGGGTACCCTCCCATTGACCGACGTAACCTCGGACACGAGATACCACCTTCCAAGTACTATCCCTTAAAGACAATAAAAAATGCATTATGTGATTCAGAATTCAAATTCAAACCTAAAAATCAGCTTATAAACTAATGGGACAGTTTTTGCGTACTAATTACAGTGAGTTGCGGTAAATATTATAAATACACTAATAAAATTGTTAAGTAGTGTAATAAAAGAAAGCAAATATAAGTATTATTTTGCTTCAAAGAGTACGGTCGGACTTATAAACTACATTTAATAATGCATAAACAAGGAGCGTCTTAATCGAAATTTGCGCGCTTAACATAAAAAAAATGGTCGTATATTTTAAATGAAATATTCAATTTGGGATATAAAATTAGTGGTCGCGCAATACGATGCGTCAAAGAGGCATTTTAGTTTTATTTAGATAATTTTAAATATTTTTTTTTATATTATTATAATGCTACTTTATGTAAATTTCAAAAATGGAAACGAAGTTTTTTCTAAATCTGTTTTTTTTTAAGGGAGAAAGACGTTTATGGAAGTCAATGTATGTACATAATTTATCAGCTACTTTGCTACTAAATGAAATTTAAAAAATTGTTATGTTTTTAATACCATTTTACATAATCATTTTATTGAATAATTGAATTTTAAATCGAGGTAAATTCATGTGAGAAACGTTCAAGAAATTTGTGTGAAGAAACAATTCAGACCTTAGAATAATAACGTATAGAAGGTAAGTCCACGCACAAAAACGAAGCATTTACATTGGAGCCTAATGGAGCTTACGCCGGACCGTTCCGCAACTCTTAAAAAATAAATAGGTAATTATGACGGTTTGTGCAATCAAATGGTGCCACAACACATTTGAAAAACATAAAAAGCGTATTAACATTACTTTTAAAAGTATTCCGTCGATTTACGTTAATAAAAACATGATTTCATAATTTGTATAGTGGTGTGCGTGTGTACGTGTGTAATCCCCTGTACGCCTGTAGTATTTTTGGCTTCATGTTTTTGATCGATTAAGTACCGATACTATCCTTCTATTCGTTATTATTCTATACATTATGATATTTAACACTACGGTGCCATAGTATTGATTATAATAACATGGTTAAAGCATAGTGACTTCTAATGTTTACGCGAGTATTACACATTTTAAATAAAACTACTTTACGGATATAGGATAATAATACCTAAAGATAATTTTTTAAACTTATAACCTCTTAGTAACATAAAGTAAGCCGCCTTCAAAATTAATATTAATTTAGCATCATGTCACCTGAGTTTTCTTACCGGATCTTTCTCAGTGTGGCCGTGTTCCGATCCGGTGGTAGTATACTAGATTGTTAGGTTTTTCAAATATAATTACTATTCATTTTAATGTTAAATGATTACTAACCTTAGATAATATAATTTTTTCATATAGAATCATTTTCTTCTTACACTGGCAATAAATATGTATCAAAATGTGGGTCAATATTTAATAACTAATTTCTGTATCGGGTAGATAATTATAAATTTTCTGCAATAACGATAACTTGTTGGACGTGAGACATCTTAGTTTGCCAATGACTATGAATGCAGCAAAGTGTTAGAAACGTCGGGCAATCAAAAATTAAATACAAACGCGATAAAATCCGTAGTTTTATTTAAATTAGTTAAAGCATTTAAACTATTAATATGAAACTGTTTTAGTTATTATTTATATAATAAATTCGCTACAAATAGTTTATTCTGTTAATTATGTTACATCTTTAATGTATTGCATCTAGTGTACTTAATCAGACACTTCACTGGTAAATATTTTCTATCACAATCTATTCAACTATCTGAAAAATATTTTCTTGGTTAAAATCTCTTTATCGCTAATTATTGGTATTAACTCTGATTACCGCCATAATAAATGATTTATATCTACTATTAATTTCATGAAACATAAGAATTATTAAAATATTATATAGATAATAATTATTAAAAATACTTTAATGATGCTCTTTTATAACTTTAGTTCCAAGATGGTGTTGTTACAAACTAAATTATAATAATAAATGTGACAATATTCAAAACATTGTCTGAGAAGATGAATATGTTACTGAAGTATAAATTCCAAAGATTTTATCCGTAAATTATGTTAAACAGCTATCTTCTAATATGTTTGACTTTCGTATAACTTTTATAGGTTCATTTTTTAACAAAAAAAGTGTTAAATTTAATGGGTGTGTGAAAATAAATTCATAAATAAAATGTTTAAATCTAAATTTATACGTAACTTTATAATTAAAATGTATCTAGAACAGAAATATTTTAAGAAAATATGTTATATAAAAAGATATGTTTATATTAGAATTAAATATAATTTTATATGTATAAAATTTGATGTCTAAAGTATTAATTATATCAAAACTAATATCATCATCATCATCTAAGCTCATAAACGTTGGGACAACACTGGGGTGTTGGCCTCGAGCTTTCTCCATAATAGGAGAAAAATTTACCTACAATATCACTCTGAACAAATGTGTTAGTATTTTTTATTATTTTTTTTTATGGGTGGTCTATGGTAAGCGCACGCGCGGTCCTTTCCGTCCGAAATGTGTTGGTATAGGGTTTCGTTTCAAGTTTTCATTCTTTGCATAAATGATATATGCATATTTAACCTCCTTTTTCGTCTTTATCGATACCCATGGACAAGAAAGGTTTTGAATATTGTATTCTTACTCCGTCATCAACCGGAAAATTTTATTCATGTAAAATTATTTTGACATTACAAACAGATAAGTCAAAATTTCAATTTAATTATATGTATCATCATATCAGTTCATATACGGCCCACTGCTAGGCTCGAGCCTCCTACAACATTGTGTGGAGGAAAATTGACCTTACTATACCGTGCTGGTCAGACAGGTTGATATAGGGTTTTATTTCAAGTTTTCCTTCTCTTGCATAGATGTCATATGCGTATTATATCCCTTAGTCGTCTTTTACGATATCCACGGGCAAGATAGGGAGTGGTGAATTGTATTCCTACTCCGTCACCACACGGCAAATTTTGCCATTACAAACAGATAAGTCAAAATTTCAATTCATTTATACGTATAGATATACCTATTGTAATCGAAATTACCCATATTATGTCAATTTACATAATCAATTGCTTCTACAAAACACAATTCACTATGTCACATTAGAAAAGAATTATGTAGCTAAAAAGCTGTTAGAAAAAATTCTCCGAGTATTTTGTTTGACGTCAGCGAAACGGTAAAATGTATGGCTGTACGCCATTTATTAATTGCTCTTAGTCAAAGATTGATTGTATTTCACTCTTTTGGATTCATTACGTTTAGTGTCAAGACTAATATTATGATATGTATTATTATATCAATAAAGATGGCGTTTCAGTCGGCGTGGATACAAAATCAGAGTACGAGGTCGAACTATATCTTTTTTTTCTGTAGATTTTCTAAGAGACCTCTTTCACGACCGACCCCTTCTTTTTTATGGCAGGCTATGTGGCTATTCCTGATATCTCCTGCCCGTTCAGGGGCGACGATAGGTCGGTCATATAATCCACTGTGTTCGCCCGGCGGTAAGACCAACTCTTACTAGTTTAGTAAAACAAAATAAACCCCACACAGACATAAATAATTTATTATATTAAAAAAATTTCCCTCCAATTTAGCAGATGCTTGTCTAACAGTACGACATATTTAGACAGAAAAAAGTAATAATGTATCAATTCGTATTTATATAATAATGTTTGCGCGAAAATTTTAAAATATTAATAATCAATACAGTTCTTAATTAATCTAATATTATTATTATTACGAAATAAAAGCGAATCTTTTTGTGAACAGATAAATATCCCATTACTGGCCCAATTGGTACAGAATTATATTTGGAGAGCTGTACATATTTCATTACTGTTATTTACTTATTGTTGTATTACGCAATATAATATAATAATTATTTTTTTGAGTTTTATATCTTATTTCTGAACCGAATCAAATATGCTGCACATCCGGGTCGCTTACCTATGCCAAATTTCAACATTCCTTAAAAAAACAAAATCTATTATTCATTTCAAAATTCGAACATTATGACAATCCAATCAGTTATACAGAAGGTAAACAAATCATATACAATACAATATGAACTTTATTTGAACGTCACTAACGTGTGAAGTGCTTTGTACATTATTGGTATTTTTTTTTCGGAACTAGTGATGTCCTAATGTAAACACACGAGTCACGTATTTCGAGACTTGTCAAAATTTAGTTAGTGACATCCGCCATGACGGACTAATCTCGAAGATTAACGCACCAAAATGTTGGACATTTCTTATAAGTCATTGTCCGAATATGAAAACAATGTTCTTAGTAACGAATTTCGCGGAATGATTAAGTAGATGAATTAATTCACTTTGATTTTAAGCTCAAATTTCTGAGTATATTAAAAATAGGCGCCATTATTTTCACGGAAGGTGTTCTGAGTTATTGCTTTTTTAAATGTCAAAGTTCAATCTGGTCAGAAACTAAATTGAAGTTATCTCTAAACGTATGAGAGATATGTATATTAAGTTTTTGTTATCATCAATATAACATAACCCTATATATATAACCCTATATCAATCTCTCTGGCAAGAGTACTGCACCAAGTAAATTTTCTTCATATTGTAGAAGAGACTCGAGCCCTGTTGTGAAACGGACAGGAGCCGGGATACGTTTAGTAACAAATATTCAAACATATTAATAACATTTATAAGATTTAGATGGATTTTGTTCTCTAGATTTTTTGGCTGCGGTGGAATATTGCTTAATTACTTACCTAATCCTAAAAGATAAAATGTCCATGTGGTGATGGAGTAAAAATACAAATCGCCACTCCCAATCTTGCCCGTGGATGTCGTAAAATACGACTAAGGGATATAACACGCATATAACATCTGTGCAAGAGAAGGAAAACTCCAGATAAGACCCTATATTAACACGTCTATATACCAGTGTGGTATAGTAGGTCGATTTCCCTCCTATTGTGGCAGGTTCGAGCCCAGCAGTGCATCTTATATGAACTGAGACGAACGAAAATGAATATAATACGCTTATATCCCTCTAATTATTTTCTTATAAAACCTGAATTAATACTCAGAAGCATCGATATTAATTATACTCAAAAATTATTTGTAAAGTATAAACGTTATGACTCTCTAAAAATCTCAACTGTCGAAAATATTTTGATAACTCTTTAAAATATTACAGCAAGTAAAACTCTCAACTTGTTACCGAGAAAATACAGTTAAAACTTGGTAAATTCGAAACAAAAGCAGTAAATTATGAAATTAAAAGTCACTTTAGTTCACCGAGGCATACAAATTATATTAAAGTATTATTACCTTACCCATAACTCATATTAACATTAACATTGGCCATAAATAATGAATAAAAGATAAAGAATAAAGTTTCGCTTTTTATTTTTAATATTCTTAATTCAAAGCAATAACAATGTGCCAAGAAAAACGTTGAAAAAATTTGCGTTGAGGCAATTTGTCACTCATTTGAAACAATACTGAAAATTCCATTGTCTTCGTTAAGTCCCTCTTCGATAATCAACTGTCAACGCTTGCAGTGTCTATGGTCGACGTGACAACAATGTATTCAATTTGAATTTGGAATGAAAAATAAACAAGACGAAAACTAGACATTCCATTTTGCGTCTTATTTTAAAGACTTTAAGAAATATAATATCGTGAACGATTCATGTGAGTTATTCTAAAACAAAATACGCAGCGCCATTAAAAAGACGTTCAGAAATAGCGTAAGATTTTTAAAAAGTGAAGATTGAATTGTTTTCTAGTTTTAAAACAATGGCTCGGTTATTCGTGGATACGTTAACAAAAGTGACAGGTGCTGATTTGTTAGTGATTCTCCGAATACCAGAATAGAGCGCCACGTCAAAACAACGGGGTTAAATAGAAGAAATGTCTTTTGTTATTCACTTTTGCTAGTCGCTAATAATCTTACAAATAGCTGTATGTCTGTCAAACGAATTCTTATAATCAATTCATGTAGATTTCATTTAGTAAGTGGGACGAGGATCTTTTATAAAGTTTTATACAAAAAAAAACATTTTATATTATAAAATTTTCCAGTAGATGAATCAATCTAAAATCATTATTTTGTATTTCACACTGCACGTCAGTTCATATCAGCTCATATTATTCCCACTGTTGGGCTCAAACCTTCTTCACAATAGGAGAAAAATTTACCTACTATACTGCGCTGGTCAGATGTGTTGTTATAGGGTTTTATTTCGAGTATTCTTTCTCTTCCACAGATTTTATATATAAATTCAATCTCCTAGTCATCTTTTACGATACCCACAGGCAAGAGGGAGTGGAGATTTGTACACTTACTCCATCACAGTTGAGATATTTGATTCATTATATGATTTAAAAGCAATTGTTTATTCATTAAATGTATCAATTAATATTACGCTAATAATATACACAAGATGTTAACGAAAATACAACACTTACTACCACTAAATCACACACCGCATACTGGAAACAAAACTTTTTCTTTATTAATACTAAACACAGCAATAATTTTGGTGTTATTTACGATCTACATCAGTAAAAAAGTTAATTTATTATATCATGCGGTCACGATTCACTTGTTTCTGTAACAATAAAACTAAAATATTTCAGTGGAAAAAATGCTAGATGACAGCGTAGTGTTGCCATAGTTTATAATCGTTAAAACCGTCGCGATAATAAAATGTCCAGTTATTGTTTAAATAAACAATGGTCAAGAGACAATAAAGAGTTGTAGAATAGCCCACGAAACGACACCATAACTAACGTGTGAAAATATAGACTAAGAATTTACTGTATAGATGGTTATATAGGTAAAATACTTATAGAAGTTATTTTAGACTAATGACTCGCCATAGCCGCCAAAGCGCAGCGATAGCGCGCCATCACTGCGCTTCGTTTACAGCCGCGTTGGCTCCGTATTTTAAATCTGCGATATATCATAACATATGGTCTTGGGTTGAAGTACCAGACCAGAAAAAAGTTTTCTCTTACTTTTTCTGAGAGGGAACATACAGTAAGTTACTCCTTATATAGAGAGCTACCTGGTAGTGAAATAATATCAAAATTGATTAAGTCCTCACGTATTAAGATCGATTACGTATGAAATGGAATCCTCAAAATAAAACCATATACCAACACATTTCTTGGGCGGCGCAGGCGCGAGTACCTGCGCCTGATGCCGCCCTAGTCCGTCCCCCGCAGAGAGGCTAACCGCGCGACGGCGATCGACGTTCCGGGACAGGGACGTCGAAAGTTTAGGATACCCGAAAGGGTATTCCGTCGGGCCGACCACTGACGACAAGTTACCCTGCTCCGGTGGTCAGCCCAACGATGAAAGCGACGTGGGTACGGGTGAGATATGGACCCGCGCGCCGTCCTTTTGTCGCCCCGGACGGAATGGACCGCGTGTCAGCTCATATATGTGTGGGACATGATGGCCTTCTCCACAATGGTAGGAAAATTGACCTACTATTCCATGCTGGTCAGATGTGTTGGTATGTAGGGTTTAAATTGAAGTTTTCGTTCTCTTGCATAGATGTTATAAGTATGATGTGTATTAATCGTCTTTTACGACATCCACGGGTAAGAGAGGGAGTGGAGAATTCAATTCTTACTCCGTCACCACACAGATTACCGGCGTGGTTATTGTTGGTCAATTACCCACCTATTGTGGAGGAGGCCCGCCCCAATACTATGAATTATGCGGGTTGAAGGATGATGGTAATTCTATTTTAAATTGTCACATCTGTATCTATTTTCATAATGATCTTTGTGCTAACTAAGGAGGCGGTCTCTCAACGAAAATAGCCGCTCAAAAATATTGAAGAGTGTTGAAAAATATACGTCAAACGCGCATAGGAATAATAAGAAGCGACGACAAACACTCGATATCTGGGCCAGTGGGATACACTTGGGTTTTGTTACTTCATTCCTCTAATGTAATGCAGTGATGGCTTTGTAATAGTATCTTATTTTCTTTCATAATTCTTGCCAATGCAAATTACGTACCCATTCTACCTATGAATAATGGCTTAGTAGAAATACTGTATTTTATTATTTTCGCCTTTGCAAATCCTTTTAAGACGCACTGTATTTTTGAGAGGATATAATATACCTATATATAATTCAGAGGTCATATATATATATATATATATATATATATATATATATATATATATATATATATATATATATATATAAACTCATTTGCAAAAAGAACGGGCACCTAAGCAATGAACCATTTCAAATGTTAATATTTCTTTGTTTGATAATTATAGGTAGTTTTATCCACACAATTTGCTAAATTAATAAGAAAATAATCGTTTTCATGAGTATTTCATAAAATTTAGATACAATTTATGGGAAATAATGCTAAACCTCGCTGGTAGTGTATATTCGCTAGTAGTGCATATGCTCATGAAGTAAAAATAAAAAAGTTTTTTTGTTTGTTTTTCTTTAATAAAGTAAAAGCAGATAAATGTTTAGTATCGAGTGTGACCCCCTCTAGCTAAAATCACAGCTTGAATTCGTCTGGGCATGCTAGCGAGTATATCCCGGATACTTGCTTGCGGAATACGTTCCCACTCCGCAGTAATCACATTCTTCAGCTCTCTGATGGTCTGCGGAGCCGGGTGTACTGATCTCACACGCCGTTTCAGAACGTCCCAGACATGCTCTATGGGATTGAGGTCGGGACTTCGAGCTGGCCAATCCAAACGACGAATGCCGACCTCTTGCACATACGCATTAACATCGCGGGATCGGTGGGCGCGAGCATTGTCGTCCATAAAAATCGAGTCTTCACCTAGAGCGGCCAATGCGGGTTGTGCATGAGAAATTAGAACTTCCGTTCTGTATCGATGCCCAGTCAGTGAGCCGTTTTCAATGAAGACTAACTCTGTACGATCCATTGAATTTATTCCTGCCCAAAACATAACAGAGCCCCCACCATAAGGTGTGATTTCTTCGAAACATGCCTCTGCAAAGCGTTCTCCTTGTCTTCTTAGCACTCGCCGACGTCGATCTTCACCGAACAGAGATATCCTGGCTTCATCAGAGAACAAAACCCTATTCCAATCGTCTTGAGTCCATGATTCACAATTTCTAGCGAACCTAAGCCTGTGAACTCTGTGCTCACGGAGTAATTTGGGGCCGCGGGCCGGGCGGTGACTGCGTATATTGGCAGCGAGAAGCCTCCTCCTGACCGTCCATAGACTAATATGCACATTTCTTACTTCTTGGAGGTTGTTCTTAAGATCCACATACGAAGATTTGCGATTTCTCAATGCGCGACTCACAAGAAAACGATCATCCCGTGGTTGGGTACATGGTTTTCTTCCAGAACCAGGCCTTCTCTCGACGGAACCAGTCTCCTGATATCGCTGCCAGGTCCTTTGGACTGTCGAGCGACTAACATTTAGCCTCCTAGCCACGAAACATTGGCTGCAACCCTCTTCAAGCAGCGCGATAATTTTGGTAGCTTTTACCACTTTATCTACCATTTTTGATACAGCCAAACAGCATTAAATAAAGCTTTGACAGTCAAGGATATGAAATTAATCGATAAAAATTGAATAAAAGTTATGAAAGTCGATGTTAACTTCTGGAACTTCGCGCCAAAAATGTAGGATAAAAAGGGGTTTTCTGTAAAAATGAACATCAAATGAAAAATTGAATTTAGAACGTACTTTTTTAAATACCACAGCATTTTTAAAACCGGCCAGTAACGTGTACAAACGATTGAAACCTTTTTGGTATTGTATCTTTTTAAATATGAATGAAAATCAAAACCGCCCGTTTCTTTTGCAAATGAGTTTATATATAAACGTAAAAGTTTAAAAGTGGTAAAAGCTACCAAAATTATCGCGCTGCTTGAAGAGGGTTGCAGCCAATGTTTCGTGGCTAGGAGGCTAAATGTTAGTCGCTCGACAGTCCAAAGGACCTGGCAGCGATATCAGGAGACTGGTTCCGTCGAGAGAAGGCCTGGTTCTGGAAGAAAACCATGTACCCAACCACGGGATGATCGTTTTCTTGTGAGTCGCGCATTGAGAAATCGCAAATCTTCGTATGTGGATCTTAAGAACAACCTCCAAGAAGTAATAAATGTGCATATTAGTCTATGGACGGTCAGGAGGAGGCTTCTCGCTGCCAATATACGCAGTCACCGCCCGGCCCGCGGCCCCAAATTACTCCGTGAGCACAGAGTTCACAGGCTTAGGTTCGCTAGAAATTGTGAATCATGGACTCAAGACGATTGGAATAGGGTTTTGTTCTCTGATGAAGCCAGGATATCTCTGTTCGGTGAAGATCGACGTCGGCGAGTGCTAAGAAGACAAGGAGAACGCTTTGCAGAGGCATGTTTCGAAGAAATCACACCTTATGGTGGGGGCTCTGTTATGTTTTGGGCAGGAATAAATTCAATGGATCGTACAGAGTTAGTCTTCATTGAAAACGGCTCACTGACTGGGCATCGATACATAACGGAAGTTCTAATTTCTCATGCACAACCCGCATTGGCCGCTCTAGGTGAAGACTCGATTTTTATGGACGACAATGCTCGCGCCCACCGATCCCGCGATGTTAATGCGTATGTGCAAGAGGTCGGCATTCGTCGTTTGGATTGGCCAGCTCGAAGTCCCGACCTCAATCCCATAGAGCATGTCTGGGACGTTCTGAAACGGCGTGTGAGATCAGTACACCCGGCTCCGCAGACCATCAGAGAGCTGAAGAATGTGATTACTGCGGAGTGGGAACGTATTCCGCAAGCAAGTATCCGGGATATACTCGCTAGCATGCCCAGACGAATTCAAGCTGTGATTTTAGCTAGAGGGGGTCACACTCGATACTAAACATTTATCTGCTTTTACTTTATTAAAGAAAAACAAACAAAAAAACTTTTTTATTTTTACTTCATGAGCATATGCACTACTAGCGAATATACACTACTAGCGAGGTTTAGCATTATTTCCCATAAATTGTATCTAAATTTTATGAAATACTCATGAAAACGATTATTTTCTTATTAATTTAGCAAATTGTGTGGATAAAACTACCTATAATTATCAAACAAAGAAATATTAACATTTGAAATGGTTCATTGCTTAGGTGCCCGTTTTTTTTGCAAATGAGTTTATATATTCTGACTATTCTGACTATTGGTGTCGTAAAAGACGACTAAGGGATATAATATGCATGTAACATTTATGCAGGCGAACTCACAAGGAAACCTTATATCAACATGTTTGACCAATATGGTGTTTTGGTGTATTGCCCTCCTCTTTGGGAGAAGAATCGAGCCCTTCAATGAGACGTGTATGAGCTGGTGAGATATACTCCACGCCTACAATTGAATGCAGACCCCATTCAGAAAATGATTACCCCGGATAATAGGAGCGTTTACAAGTCCCAGAGGGTTTTTTTCTACCTTAAGCGAGAATCACAAAATAGTATTTTATATAGATTTTGGTATTATTCTCTTTCATCTGTAGACATGGCTGAATTTAAAGATTCTTATACCTACTTAGACTAGCTGATCCAACAGACGATGTTCTGTTCAAATAAAAGGAATTCTCCTTGAAACCGACAGCAGCGCAACTTACCGGGTCCAATTGTAAATCTAAATTATTCTCGAATCCCCTTACACACAAAAAATTTCATCAAGTTCATCAGCTCCAATCGTTTAGGAGTTCAGTGTTCAGTACACACGTACACAAGAAATATATATAATATATAAAGATGTGTATATAATAAATAAATTATTTAAGAATTTTACAATAATTGTTATATTTTAAAGAATTCTAGAATGTTCAGTAACGTCGTCTTCTTCAAAATGGCTGTAATAATCCATTTATGACTTCATAAATTGGTAACAAAAAATTAAGCCTTAGAATTCAAAATTGAAATTAAAAACTAGTATAGAATATTGTTTATAACATTATTTACCTTTCTTTTAGAACAAACCAAAGAAATACTAAGGAAATAAATCTTGTATAGTTAAGAATTTCGTATGGTGACGGATTAAGAATACAATTCACCACTCTCTGTCTTGCCTGTGGATGTCGTTAAAGACGACTAAGGGATATAATATGCACATAACATCTGTGCAAGAGAAGTAAAACTCGAAATGAAACTCTGTACCAACATGTCTGAACAGCATGGTATAGTAGGTTAAATTCCCATCCCATTCCCTCCCATTGTGGAAGAGGCCCAAGCCCATCAGTAGGATGTATGAGGGCTGGTTGATGAAGATGATGATGATAAAGTAAAAACATAAAATTAATGATCGTAAATTACACCCATAGTACAGAACAACAATTTGTGAAACACAGCGAGTAATTTCCTATGCGGGTATGAAACCAACGATAGCACAGTACACCAGTATCTTAATCACTAAGCTCTCAGCGCAACCTATATCCATCTAAAACAAATTATGATAAGCCTGGCTCTCTTCCGTACAACACTTGTGGTATTCCAAAGTGATATATTGGTTGAACGGTTGCGCTTTAACTAAACTAAGATATCAGAGTGACATTTTGAATAGCTGGCACGATTAATGCAACAATGTATCAAGCTATTATTTATTCAGTGGTGACGGAGTAAGAATACAAATCACTACTCCTTATCTTGCTCCTGGATGTCGTAAAAGACGACTAAAGGATATAAAACGCATATAACATCTATGTAAGAAAGAAAAAATCGAAATAAGACTCTATACCAATCTGTCTGTCCAGCATATTATAGTAAGGTTAATTTCCCTCCTATTGCGGAGGAGGCGCGACTAGTGGGACATATATGGGCTGAGATGATGCAATGATAATTTCTGACCTTTACGTAAACCGTTACTGATGACTTATCACTATGACCACGATTTTCCACATCCATTTTTTTTTTATTTGTTTGAACATATGTATGTTCAGCGTAAATCTATCTTGTGTGAGCCTTTCGATGTAAGAAAATTGCAACAGTACGGTCCCTTCCGTATAATACTTATCGTTACTCGGACGTAACGTCGGTACCTACAGATTCCTTCACATTGCTGACTCACATGTTTGGAGTAGGATCACACGGCTGATAGTTTTCTATCAGTAGACGCTATATGTCCTCTTCTTCTATACAATTCTATCAGACTTCATCACTGTGATCACTTCCTCTCTCTCCATGTCATACTTCAGTCCACCCATCTTTTGGTCTTCCCTTACCTATTCCCTTCGATATTAATAATTAAAACTTTCCTCGCAACATTTCTTTTATTCCGTCTCATCATAAGTCCGTCCAAAGTTAATAAAGTAACATTTATCAAAATCCATTACGTTAAGTGGTCACGAGGAAACAAATCAAATAATTTATTTTGTATAAGCTTAACGGCATTTACATATTGTCAAATTTATACATCATTTGAAATTGTTTCATTATCGTTTATATCATTTAAAACAATCCAATAATAATCTACCACCGGACCGGAACGTAACTACAAGCTGAGAAGATCCGGCAAGAAACTCAGCGGGCTGTAATTTTTCTCATGTTTTAAATATAGCATACAACATACAGTATTATATCCATTGTGATGTTAAGACAGATATACATGCATAAGGGTCAAACACACAACCCTCCTTTTGAGCTCAGTCGAGTAAGAAGCACCTAACTAAAAAGACAATCTCACCTAATCATCCCCTAAAGAAAACACATCAATCATTCAACAGCAATACCAACTAAATTAAAAACACAATGTTCCTAAAACGGAGTGCTTTTTTTAACTTCTTTAGCCATTTTCTCCATAAACCGTCACTAATAGCGTTGGGCTGCGCGTGCGCATGACCATCAATCAACGCTTGAGCCACAACGATCCTGTTTATAGGAATCTTAACCGTGTTTATTTCTACGACTGCCGTATTTGATACAGGGGCTTTTTTTCTCTCAGGCCTAGAGTAGGAACTTGTAAGAATACTTAACAACTTTTTCATCTATTGCTTGTTATTTTGCTATATTAATAATAGTTCAAAGGGAATGTTGGCCGTGTAGATTAAACACTTAGATGAAAAAAATTCTATTCAACAGTGAGACGTTCTCCAATGTCTTGAAAAGCAGATAAGAGAAGTCAAGCATTATCTACACTAATATTATAAAGAGGAAAAAATTGTATTTTTGTATGTGTTTATAAGGAATAAACTCAAAAACTACTGTGCTGATTTGAAAAATTCTTTCACCATTGGAAAGCAACATTCACCCTGAGTAATATAGGTTATATTTTATCCCGGTATTCCCACGGGAATGGGCAATTCGGGGGATAAGGCGACTGAAACCGAAGCGAAGTGAAGGCAGGTTGCTAGTTAGTAATATATTCTCTATTTCATATAAGCCGATGGTAAGGCAACATGATGAAATATATATGATCATCTTCGTCATTCTACTCGTATCCCAATTACATGGGGTCGACTCAATATGTACTCATTTCTCATAGTATGTCTAATAATTATTGTCAATAGTTTTATGGCCCTTTTTGGGCGTGAGCTGTGATCAGCTCCCACACTGTTCAATTCATCCGGGGTGACGAAATGACAGCGACTGTGCGCTGCCATTTCTGTCCATAAGAATATAAGAGTGGTAGGACCACACTGTCGACAGTTATCTGTCTACAGCCGCGGGCCGGTCCGTCCGGGGTAGTACCACACTCTCGCAGAAAATCGACGTCTGAGTAGTAGCAATTAGTTACTGCGTTTCGTTCGGTGAGCGAGAGAGCCGGAAGCCCAACTTCCTGAGGGTGTTTGCGTGTGGAGGATTTTGGTGGTGCCCTTGGTATCACCGAACCTCATTTCACGCATTCACACTCCCTTTACTTTTTCGCGGTAGGCAGCGGCCTTGTAAAGGTCCATGAGCGGCAGCAACACTTACCATCAGGTGTACTGTTTGCTCGTTTGCCACCGTTGGCATTAAAAAAAAATAACCCGCCGTATCCCCTTCGCTATTGGGCCGACCACCGGTACCGAGTTCCTTGTCGTCCGTATACAGTCCGGCATTCGTAGTTATAGATGATAAGTAACTAAATTCAAATGCTATGTGCATGTGAATTTAGTTATATATCATCTTATCAGTAGTAGGACCACACTTTTGATAGTTGCTTGTCTACAGCTGTAGGCTGGTCCGTCCGGGGTACCATAATAAGCAGAAAATCGACGTCTGAGTAGTAGCAATTGGTTACTGCTCTTCGTTAGGTGAACGAGAGAGCCGGAAATCCAGCTTTCTGAGAGTGTTTGCGTATGTTGGATTTTAGTGATGCCTTTAGTATCACCAAATCTCATTGCTGGCATTCACATTGCCTTCATTTTCTTCACAGTAGGCAGCGGCCTTGCAAAGGTCCATGAGCGGCAGCAACACTTATCATCAGGTGTACTGTTTGCTCGTTTGCCACCGCTCTTTTTTTTTTTTTTTTATTGCAAGCTGTGGCAAACGAGCAAAGAGTACACCTAATGATAAGTGTTGCTGCCGCTCATGGAACTTTACAAGGCCGCTGCTTACCGCGAAGAAAGTGAAGGGAGTGTGAATGCGTGCATTGAGGCTCGGTGGTACTAAAGGCACCATCAAAACCCTCCACACGCAAACACCCTCCGAAAGTTGGGGTGCCGGCTCTCGCTCACTGAACGAAGCGCAGTAACAAATTGCTACTACTCAGACGTCGATTTTCTGCGAGAGCGTGGTATTGCCCCGGACGGACCAGCCCGCGGCTGTAGACAGATAACTGTCGACAGTGTGGTCCTACCACTCCAAAAATTGGATTATTTTTGCAATATTTTTTTTTTTTTAGGATGCTATGGTTTTTGTTTAATATAAAGCACCCTGTAGGTAATACAAAGAATGGTATCTTGATAAATACAGAGCTCGCAGTGACAAACGATTACAGAGTGTTTTTATATATTTTTAGACACAACACGTATATTAGTAGGGCACTAATTGGACACACAATACTTCAACGTAATCTGGCGTCGTTGTTTTGTTACCTCCTGAACTGTCAGTCAGGGAAGTGACTGACAAATGTGTCAGTTATTGACGTCGAACGTACAAGGCAAGGTTTAATGACAGCTGATTGTCTTCAAATTTATAAGTTAGATTGGGATTACGTGTGAAGTTCTCATTTTAGCCTATACACGTCTCACAATTGGGCTCAGGCCTCCTCCATTGCGGGAAAGAAGTTGACCTATTTTACCACACTGGTCAAAAGATTTGGTATATTGGAGTAGGTATCACTTCGAGTTTTCCTTCTTTTACATCTACTTTATATGGATACTAGCAACCCGCCCTCGCTTCGCTTCGGTTTTAGTCGTTTTACCTGCGTAGTTCCCGTTCCCGTGGGAATACCGGGATTAAATATAGCCTAGGTTACTCCCTGATATTATAGCTTTCCGTTGGTGAAAGAATTTTTGAAATCAGTAGAGCTGTTTTGAAGATTACCCGGAACAAACAGACAGACAGACAAAAATTTTTTAAATCTGTATTTTAGGCATAGGTGTCGTGCAAATAACCGTATGAGCATGAAAAAAGCCTATTATTTTGACATTACAAACAGACACTCCAATTTTATTTATTGGTATATATATCTCGTATAGATATCCTTTAATCGTCTTTTACGTTATCCGTAATTTATAATTCCTTAGTCCTTTTTTAGGACACCCATGGGCAAGAAAGAGTGCGGTGAATTGTATTATTCCGTCACAACACGGAATATTTATTTGCGAATTTTAAAACAGGAGAGAAATTGATCTACTATACCATGCTGGTCAGACGTGCTGGTATACGGTTTTATTTTGAGCTTTATTTCTCTTTCATAGATGTTATACGGAAACTACATCCCTTAATCGTCTTTTACGACATCCACGGGGAAGAAAGGGGGTGAATTTTATTCCTACTCCGTCACAATACGACAAAATTAAAATAATATACAAATTTAGAAATAAAAAAAAATAGACAAGCTAGTGTAAGCGCCAAAATATCTAAAGTAACATTCACAATTTTTTTTTGGGGTGCTTACGGTCGGCGCTCTCCTCGCCCGACTCCGTCCAAGGCGATAGAGGGGCGTAATCAAAGTAACATTCACATAATAGATACAAAAAGAAGATTTCATGAAAGCTTGTTAAGCCATTTAAGATGATGTAGATTACGAACACACATACCTCTAAATATTACAGACAGAGATAAGACTTCTTATTTAACATTAGGGAGTGCAATAAAATTTAAAATTAAGATTGAGCCCACACAGAACGAAGTTATCTTAAAAAGCGAAGAATTTCTGGGTTGATACCATTTATAAGAAAACGTCCGTATTCAATAGCGAAGAAGTTTTGAATTGAAACCTATTATAAAGCTTCCGTGTAGTGACGAACTAAGAATACAATACAACATCTAATTTCTTGCCCGTGGGTATCGACTAAGGGATGCATAAATATGAAAGTGAGTTGATTTGTTTGTTTGTTACGCTTTCACGTATAAACCATCCAACCGATTTCAAAAATTTTTTCACCATAAGCTATAAAATCAGGAAGTATATAGAGTAGAGTATAGGCTATATTTTATGTCGGTATTCCCACGGGATAGTATTGATATAATAACAGCACTACTTTTTATATTTCTATAAATAAAGTTCTAATATATATAAAAATACCTCAATTACTAGCAAGCACCTAAATTAATGGCGTATCAAGACATATAATTTCAATAATATACTTCACATATATCAAATTAAATCTGGGTGAATGTTTCAACTTTCGACAAAATTATCGTTTGCATTAGCCGTTACGAAGCTATTATAAATATCATAAAACAGTTTATATAAAGTACTAGCAATCCGCCCTCGCTTCGCTTTGGTATCAATCGCCTTACCCGCGTAGTTCCCATTCCCGTGGGATTACCGGAATGAAATGTAGCCTAAGTTTCTCCTTATATAGACCGTTATCTGGTAGTAAAATATTATCACAATCGGTCCAGCCGTTTTGAAGATTATCCCAAACAAACAGACAGATAGACAAAAAATGTTTAAACTTTATTTTAGGCATAAGTGTCGCGCAAATAAGCTTGTGAGCATGAAAAAAGCCCAGTACTTTGATATTACAAACAGTCGCTTCAATTTTATTTATTTGTATCTATACAGAATATATCATTATCGCAGCCCACAGACATCCCACTTTTGGATTCGGGCCTCCTCCACACTGGGAAAGAATTTGACCTACTATACTATGCTGATATAGGGCTATGAGACATGTTGATATAGGGCTTCATTTGGAGTTTTCCTCCTCTTGCACAGATCTTAGGTGCATAGGTATTATTTACCATAGTCGTCTTTTACAACATCCACGGCCAAGATAGGGAGTGGTGAATTGTATTCTTATTCCGTCACCACACGGAGTTATTTTTTATTCATGTTACATAGAATATTCATATAACATGAATAAATAATAATTTTATAAATTATACTGTATATAATTATCACTTCATAAATCCACCAAAACTTTTCAAACAAGTAAATACAGACATTCTTAAATTCTATAATAGAATAATATAAAATCCATATGGTTGATAATGAAAACTTATTAGTCATATGACAAAATATGTAATTTTTCATATGCAACATGTCAAATTATCAAACGTTCTTTATGAAACAATAAATTTATTTCGACTTTACAGCACGGAAACTTAATGAACATAATAATAATTTGACATAATATTAGGAAAAATTTCTATGCTTTTTTAGTTATATCACTATATTAAAAGGAGGGATATTATGCCTTACTGCGTTGTAATAACGACGATAGTTTTCCAATAAAAAAAAGTGTAAGACTTATAATCTTGTTAGCTATGAAGAGAATTAATTGTATCTTTAAATGTATGAGAAAATATTAATTCAGTATTTCCTTGTAGTTTCCATTAGGCTTGACATTGGGAAACGTTTATTTTATGTAAGCTTCTGGCCGTATTATTGTAACTGCTTGTATGTAAACATATTTTTTAAGACAAAAAGAAATAATTTTTTATGTTAGAGGAGTAATTTCTGATGATTAGGCGAGTATTATTTTGCGAATAAAATTATTTTACGGATTTTATCGCATTTATATTTGATTTTTGATTGCCCGACTTTTCGAACAATTTACAGCGTTCATGGTCACGGGCGTACTACGATGTCTCACGTCCAACAAGTCATCGTTATTACAGATATTTTTAAATAATCATCTACCCGCTATAGTAATAATCATTAAAGTTTGAACCACATTTTGATAGAAATTTATTACCAGTATTTTTTTTTTTTTTTTTGTGGGTGGGTCGCGGTCTGCGCGCCTCCTCACCACTCCGTCCGGGGCGACAGAGGGGCTTAAGCACGCAACTCCCGCGACCCACCCAAAAACCACGTCGCCTTCGTCGTTGGGCCGACCACTGGAGCAGCGTTAACTTGTCGTCAGTGGTCGGCCCGACGGAATACCCCTACTGGGGTACCCTCTCATCGACCGACGTCCCCCCCTCGGGGAGGACGTCGGTCTTTCCTCACGCGGTCGGCCTCTCGGTGGGTGACGGACTAATCCCCGGTCACGTCACCCGCGGCCTCGGCTAGGGCGGCATGAGGCGCAGATAGTTGCGCCTGTGCCGCCCCAGTCGCCGGCGGCGGATCTCCTCATCGAGGCTGCGCTCCTCGCGCAGGCGATCCGCCGCCTCCTTCGACGAGATCACTGTCTCGCAGAAGGCTGCGACCGCGTCCCAATTCCCGACGCTGTCGACCATCGCCCTAGCGATAGCCGGCAGCGTCAGGTCCGTACCGATGATTGCGACGAGTTCACAGCGCTGCACTGCCCAAGCCCCACAGGCCTCGAGCGTATGGCGCGCAGTGTCCTCGTCGCAATCGCAGTGGTGGCAGGACGGTGTACTCTCCCTCCTAACGACCTTGTGCAGGTATTTAGCGAAGCACCCATGCCCCGTCAAAACCTGCACCAGTCGGAAGGAGAGCACCCCGTGCCGCCTTTCCAACCACTGCATCAGCACCGGCCGGAAGGCCTCCACGGTTCGCACGCCGAACCGAGGCCTCTCCAGCCGGATTGCCCAACGGGCGATGACGTCTCGGCGGGCGTCGACGCGCCAGGCGGTGAGATCCCTTAACGAGACCACACCGCCCTCCGCTCGCATCCCCGTCACCCGCCGATATAGTTCGGCGAGCATCTCCGCCTCCAGGTCCCACGGGGGAGTCCCGGCCAATAGGCACGCTGCCTCCGTCGCCACCGTGCGGTATCCGCGGATGGCCCTGACCGCCATGACCCTCTGTGGTCGCCACAGAAGGGCCCTAAGTCGGTCGGTCATGGACCCCGCCCACAACGGTGCGCCGTACAGGGCCATCGACCGGATGACCCCCGCGTACAGCCGTCGGCACGCAGCGCTCGGTCCGCCCACGTTCGGCATAAGCCACGATAGGGCGGACGCCACGCCGACGAGCCGTGGAGCGAGCCTGCGGAAATGCTCCCGGAGCCACCATCGCCCGTCGAGAACCAGGCCCAAGTACCTCATATGGGCCCGGATGCTGATGTCGACCGAGTGGACGGTGATCGAGACGCCGATGGGAGGGCTCATAGTGCGCCCATGGAACAAGAGAGCCTCCGTCTTGTCCAGGGCGACCCTCAACCCCAGCGCCTCGATCCGCCTGACGACCTCCTCGGTACCAGAGGTCGCCAGGCTTACCGCCTCTTCTAGCGTTCCACCGCGGGCTGTTTTTTTTTTTTTTTTTTTTTGTGTGTATTTAGCTGTTGGTCGCAGATGACCTTGAAGGCTCGGCTGTGACGAGCGTGTCGTCGGCGTAACAAATCACGCCCAGCCCGGGCGGGAGGCTCCTCCTCAACGCCCAGTCGTAGCCGATGTTCCACAGGGTGGGTCCGAGGACCGACCCTTGTGGGCACCGCACATCATGGGCGTTCGCACAACGTCCCCTGCTTGGTCGGTGCAGAGGACACTGCGCCCCTCTAAATAGTCTGCCACTAGCCGCCTCAGGTATACTGGCACCCCGTGATACCGGAGCGCCTCCCTGATGCAGCTGAATGGCAGACTATTGAATGCGTTGGCGATGTCTAGGGACACCACCAACAGCACTCCCCCGCCGGTGCCGGCCTCAGTCGCCACGGTCCTCAGACGCAACAGAGCCGCGATCGTCGAACGACCCCTCCGGGCGGGCAGCTACCACCCTTTCCAGTAGCTTGCCCGTGTCATCGAGCAGCACGATAGGCCTGTAGGCCGAAGGCGACTCTGGAGACCGTCCCGGCTTCGGCAGGAGCACCAGCCTTCCCTCCTTCCAGCACCCAGGGAACCGTCCAGACGCTAAACACGCGTCGAACAGCCCCCTGAGGCGGGGTCCCAGGTGTTCGAGGACCAGGGCCAGCACACGGTTAGGAACAACGTCGGGCCCGGGGGCGGTAGACTTTGCGCGCATGCGCGTCACCGCCACCCCCATCTCGGGTTCCGTGATGGGCGGAACACTGTCGTCGTCGGCCTCCCGGTCAGTGTCTGGCGGAGCCATGACCGGGGGCGTGTGTTCCGCCCGCCGCGGGAACAGGTCCTCGATGACCCGGGTGAGAAGGCCGGGCTGAAGAGTCTCGGTGAGGGGAGGGCCCCGCGCGCGTAGCCTATTCAGCACCGCGCGATAGGGGCGTCCCCAGGGGTCACGGTTGAGATCGTCCAGCATCTCCTGCCGACTGACGTCCTTGGCGGAGCGGACGGCTAGCCTGAAGGCCGACCGCGCATTGCGGTAGCCCTCGTAAAGCACGGCCTCCCGCTCCGCGTCGCGATGGCGCCGCCAGCTGCGGGTGTAGGCCTTCCGGGCGCGGATACACGCGGCCCGGAGATCCGCCAGCTCCCAGGACCACCAGTGGACACCCCTCCTCGGATCGGGGGCAGACGCCGTACCCGGGGCATGGCCGCATCGCAGATCTGCGTCAACGCACTGCGGATGCGGCCAGCCTCGGCGTCCACCCCGCCTGACTGGTGGGCAGAGGACAGCCACGAGTATACGATGGCTGTCTCCGCCAGCTGGTCCCGGTCTAAGCGACCCACAGCCCATCGCGGGAACGCAGGACGCCTATCCGCCCCGTGACCCCTGCTGGGCGTCGGGATTGCCAGGGAAACCTCCATCTGGATATACCGGTGGTCCCATAAGGTCTCGACCTCCTCCACGACGCGCCAGCTCCCCACGCGTGCGGCGACCCCGGGGCTAGCGAACGAAAGGTCCACTATCGACCCGCCCCGTTGTCGCACGCACGTATGCACCGAGCCTCTGTTCAACAAACAGAGGCCCAGTGCCGCCGCCCACTCCTCGATCGCCCGTCCTCGGTCATCCATCCTAGGGGACCCCCACGCCACGGACTTGGCGTTAAAGTCCCCCAGGACGAAGACCTGGCGTGATGGCCCAACGGCACTGTCGTCCTCGTCCGTCGACAGGTCGTACGCCACGTCAGTCTCCGACACCAGCGCCGCGGGCCTGCTGCCGCCCTCGCTCTGTGACGGCTCTGCGGTAAATCCGCCCTCGTCACTCGACAGCTCCGTTTGGCTGCCACTCCTCCTCACCTCCTTAGACGGTCCTGCGACATTGCCGCCCTCGTTCTGGGACACACTTTTGTTGCCGTTCTCCTTCCGCGACGGCCCTGCGGTGCTACCATCATCATGCGACGGCTCTGCGGTCACTGTGCCGCCCTCGTCGCTGGGAGCGCTGGTCTCGCGGGATTCCGCGGCCTCCTGCGCCTCCCGTTCCTTTTTGAGCCGGATCGCGCGTCGTTTAGCACGCTCACTGGCTGGAGTTATTGGTGGCCTCCTACGCCTTTTTTTTTTGGGAGCCTCAAGTTTCGCCGGACTCACGGCTGGAGCAGAGATTGCCCCCCACCCATACGATTGGGAGCTGACTGTGCCGGAACTTGGGCGCGACTCCTCGTCACGCGCAAGCACCGGCACAGCAAGGGATTCCCCGGCCGGTGAAGTCTTACAAGTATTGACCTCTGCCATCGTGGTTTGGAAGTTTGAGTCCTCCTTGACTACTACTCTAACGACTGGACGCTTTTTTTCTTTCGCGCGCGCTTCTTAACCCACCAGCCATACATCTCCTCGCCGAGTAGCCAAACTTGAGATTGGGGTGATTTTTTATAGGGGTTTTCTTCCCCGCAGTCCGCAGACCCCCGGTCCTGACCCCCCTACTCAGGATTACGGTTTGGGCCTTCCAGGTCTGGCCGCTCGCGAGCGACCGACCCGTCACGCCCCCGGGCCGTGACGCAACCGTCCCTGGCGACGGAGTGCCATGAGACACATCCGCCCCATTGGCCCCGGGCCAAATCTGCCGTGCGCTCTGCCTTCAGAGTCGGCACGCGGAGACCCCCCCTCCCGCCGGAAGCTTGGCCGTCCAAATGGACGTTTCCAGGGTGCACCACGTGGTGGTGCCCCGGCCTCGCACCCCAATTTATTACCAGTATAAGAATAAAATGATTCTATATGAATAGATTATTCTGTTTTTGATTAGTAATTATTAAACATTAAATTTATTTATTTATTTAGTACTTGGAAAACCAACAGGTGTACAAAATAGTAATGAAAGTAAAGTTTGTAGTAATTATTATGAAAAATTATCAATTTAAACCTAACAAATCTAATATACCTACTACCACCAGATCGGAACGCGTCTGAGAAAGATCCCGCAAGAAAACTTATGAAGCTAAATTATTATTGATTTTTAAAAGGCGGCTTAATTTATCACAATTAAAGTTTTTTGATTTATAAAATATGCTTTAACTATTATCGCTATAAGGCCACCATTTTTCTTTTTTTTGGGGTGGGCTGCGGTCGGCGCGCACCTCGCACCACTCCGTCCGGGCCGACAGAGGGGCGTAAGCACGCAACACCCGAAACCCACCCGAAAACCACGTCGCCATCGTCTTTGGGCGTCCCCCCCTCGGGGAGGACGTCGGTCTTTCCTCACGCATAACGCCACCATACGGTATCCACGTATGATTATGACTGCCATAATGTGTGCCACAAGAGAACCCTAAGACAAACGGATAAGTAGGTACCCTGCCCACATTGCTGCGCCGCACAGGGTCGCATCGAACTGATCCTGAGTAAATATTACATTCCAAAGGAGATAGGTAAAGTATTTTTCCACGTGTTAACGCAGCAAGAATACAATTCCCCACTCATTATCTTGCACATGGATGACTAGGGTGGCCCAAAAGGCGACTAAGGGATATAATATCCATATAATATGCAAGAGAAGGAAAGCTCGAAACAAAACCCTATACCAACACTTCTATTCAATGTGATTTAGTAGGTCAATTTCTATTCCATAATGGACGAGGCCCGAGCCCAGGAGTGACACATCAGCTGAGATGAATATCTTTACATTCGAAAGAACATTTTAGAAACATTAACAATTACCTACGAAATAACCACACAGAAATTATCATATATTAAAATAACACAAAAACTCAATATGTTCTAATCTAAATATCTATATATAAATATAAAACCTATCTACAACTAGATAAAAGGAGTTTGATATTAATTGTCCAAAAGTTCAGTTTATTTATGACGGCACAGAAAATCGACTAAAATAGACAATCGGGGCCACCCATAGCGTTGTACTTTGTCGCATTACGGTAGTAAAATTAAGTGGTTTTCTTAGTAAATTTATTGCTATAAAGCTACCTGATATCACATTTTATAGTTATAGTTAAAATTTACTTAATTGACAAGAACATTAACGTGTATAAAATTATACATTTATACAAAACCAATTCATATCGTATTGAAATTGTTCCCGAACTGAAATGGCTTTTTTTTTGTAATTGACGTACATTTCTTGATAGTGTTATCGAAATTAAGAATTTCTCACAAATTATTATTTCAAATAAATATTTTATCTGTATGTAAATTATAAATGTTTGTAACGAACTCGTTAAGTTAAAAATACTTAACTTTCATTTGTATTTATATATTATCTAAATAATTATTTACTTATAATTATTATAGTAAATATTGACAAAGCTTTTAATATTTCAATCGAATTAAATTATCTCAGAGTAGACCTGGTTTGATACAGTAATGCTTAGTACTTGGTAATATGTCAAAGAATTTAATGATTATAACCTGCATTTGTACTCAAATCATCATCATCATCTCATACATGTCCCACTGCTGGGATCGAGCCACCTCCAGAATGCGAGGGAAATTGACCTATTATATCACGCTGGTCAGACGTGTTGGTATAGAGTTTTATTTCGAGTTTTCCTCCTCTTATAGCGATATTATATGCATATACTAGGACAGAACCCTATACCAAGTTTTATTTCATTCTTTCCTGCCCTTTTATAGATGTTACCTTCTTATTGCAACTCCTTAATCAACGTTTACGACACCAACGGGCAAGAAAGGTGATGGTGAATTGTATTTTTACTCCATCACTACACGGAATATAAGGTATATAAGGACATACATCCATACTAATATTATAAATGCGAAAGTAAGGATGTTTGTTTGTTTGTTTGTAACGCTTTCACGCTTAAACCACCAAACCGATTTCAAAAATTCTTTCACCAATGGAAAGCTATAATATCAGGGAGTAACATAGGTTATATTTTATCCCGATATTCCCACGGGAACGGGCACTACGAGGGTATAACTACTGAAACCGAAGCGAAGCGAGGTCGGGTTGCTAGTTATTTATAAATAACTAGCAACCCGCCCTCGCTTCGCTTCAGTTTCAGTCGCTTTACCCGCGGCGTAGTTCCCGTTCCTGTGGAAATACCGGGATAAAATATAGCCTATGTTACTCCCTGATATTATAGCTTTCCATTGGTGAAAGAATTTTTGAAATCGGTTCTGTGGTTTAAGCGTGAAAGCGTTACAAACAAACAAACATTCTTACTTTCGCATTTATAATATTAGTATGGATTGGATGTATACCAAAAGAGTTACAAAGATTCGTTATCATCTCATATCATGTTCGTACCACGGTAGGGTCCTGGCCTCTTCTCTAAAGAATGAAAATACAAAAAGTATGAGTAAAACAATTAATTAAATCCATACCACACAATGGTAGGATCACATTGATGATAGTTATCTGTCTACAGCCGCGGGCCGGTCCGTCTGGGCTAATACCACACTGAGCAGAAAATCGATGTCTGGGTAGTAGTAATTCGTTTGGTGAGCGTGAGAGCCGGATACCCAGCTTTCAGAGGGAGTTTGTGTGTGCGTTTGGTGATGCCTTTAGTATCACCGAATCTCATTGCACGCATTCACACTTCCTTGACTTTCTTCATGATAGGCTAGCGAAGGTCCATGAGCGGCAGCATAATTTACCATTAGGTGTACTGTTTTCTCTACCATTTGCAATAAAAAGACCATTGAGCTTGCAAACTAATTATGTACGACTGTTTATGCTATCAAAAAAAATACTGATGACAAAATTACACATTATAACTTGCGAACCATGCCAATTATTTCTTCATATACAAACACAAACAAGCCGTTGTTAATAATAACTAATAATAAGTAATTGCATGCCTTTGTCGATTTTAGTTATTTTTAAAACTTACATTATTGTCTATTCATTGACTTGTGTTGCAAGATTTAATTAGAGTGAATGATTTGCAGAACACGGTACCGTCAAGAGGCCTCCAAAAACACAGTTAATAGGTTAAGTTTGAAAGTTAAAGAAATAATACAAGAATATGAAGTACAAAAAGCGATAGGTAGGTGCCTTTGTATATGTTTATAAATAATAGACAATATTGTGTTCATTTAATCCTCCTCTCATCGTATAGAAATCCGCTGTGGGTACGGATGCAAATGATACATCGATATTTCTGAAACATCGATGTTTCAGTAAAAAAACATCGATGTTTGCCAACGATGTTAACTATTGTAAAACATCGATGTATATCTATACGATATTTTCAAATCGATATTGTGCCTGCCATCTATTTAAAATGTATGGACTTTTAGCAAAGCCTGAGTGACAGTTTAGTTACTCTTGTTTCTAAATAACTTATTGCAGTTAACATAAGCTTGTAATAACTTCACTAAATATAAATATTGCAGTTCAATGTAATTTTATTACCTCAGCTTGCTCTAAAGGTTACCTATTCAATAGATAATATTAGTATATAATAAAGATTTGCATTGTAAATTAAATTTAGGTTTATTTGTAGAATTAGGAAACACCGTTCACGTTTCACGCAACACGTCTTAAAGGCGAGGTTTTTTGCACATCGATGTTTGTTCTGAAACATCGATGTATCGATACATCGATGTTCCTGGTTTCAATATTTGCATCCTTAGCTGTGGGATGTCGACCTCCTTGTGGTTAATATCTCTCCCCTTTAAAAAGACGACTAAGGGATTAATAATATGCGCACACGCGGTCCATTCCATCCGGGGCGACGAAAGTACGGTGCGTGGGCCCATAACCCAACCGTACCCACGTCGCCTTCGTCGTTGGGCCGGGTGACTTGTCGTCAGTGGTCGGCCTGACGGAATACCCTTTCGGGTACCTTCACCTCTCAACGTTCCTGTTCCGGGACGTCGGTCGCCGTCGCGGGATTAGCCTTTCTGCGGGTGACGGACTAAAATCCCCGGTCCGGTCACCCGCGGCCTCGGCTAGGAAAATCACCGTACGGATAATTTTTTACATTTACACACTACATGCACAAAGTTTAAGTATAGTCAATGCCCTCTCCATACTTTTTACATCGATGTTGCCTGTTAAAAACGAAATAGTATAGAAATATACAGAACTCAAAAGCAATTGTAAACAGTGAATGACTAGACAGAAACTTGAACAGAATTACTTGTAAGGTACTTTTAACCCTTTATTATGAGCAGAAACAAATCATTAATATTATTCACTTTAAACCCCTTTTTTTATTGCACACGGTGGCAAACTAACAAATAGTACACCTGATGGTAAGTTATGCTGCCGCTCATAAACATTTGCTAGGCCGCTGCCTACCGTGCAAAAAAAAAGTAAAGAGATTGTGAATGCCTGCAAAGAGGTTCGGTGATACTGAGGCATCAACAACCCACCACACGCAAGCACCCTCAGAAAAATGGGCATCCGGCTCCCTCGCTCACAGAATGAAGCGCACAAATTGCTATTACTCAGACGTCGATTTTCTGCTCGGTGTGATACTACGCCAGCCGGACCAGCCCGCGGCTGTAAACAGACAACTGTCAACAATGTGGTCCCCCTTTTTAAGACATTCGAACTAAGACAATACTTTTAAGGTATGAATTCTCAGCGGGTGACGTGACCGGGGAATTAGGCCGTCACCCGCCGAGAGGCCGACCGCGTGAGGAAAGACCGACGTCTTTCCCGAGGGGGGGACGTCGGTCGATGGGAGGGTACCCCCACGTAGGGGGTATTCCGTCGGACCGACCACTGATGTCAAGTAACCCTGCTCCGGTGGTCGGCCCAACGACGAAGGCGACGTGCATCGTGGGTGGGTTGCGGGAGTTGCGTGCTTACGCCCCTCTGTCGCCCCGGACGGAGTGGTGCGAGGAGCGCGCCGTTCGCAACCCACCCCAAAAAAAAAAAAAGGTATGAATTCTTGTATTCTAATCGATAGGTGAACTATTAAAATATTAACATAAGCTTTTATATTGTTATCTCTGGTTTTTTCTTAACGTTAAATCCATTTCTTGACCATTTAACTTAATATTTATATTTTTAACTGATTTCAAAAAATGAGGAGGTTCTCAACTCGGTTTTTTTTATATGTTTGTTAGCTCAGAACTTGCGACTCAGCGAACCGATTTTAATGATTCTTTTATTATTTGATAGCTGGTGATGCCGTTGTAGTACAATTTCTATTTAATGATTTCTGATGTTTACGCGAGTATTATACATTTTAAATAAAACTACTTTACGGATTTTATCGCGTTTGTATTTGATTTTTGATTACCCGACGTTTCGAACACTTTACAGCGTTCATGGTCACGGGTGGACTAAGATGTCTCACGTTCAACAAGTCATCGTTACTGCAGAAAATTTATAATTATCTACCCGATACAGAAAATTAGTTATTAAATATTGACCCACATTTTGATACAAAATCTATTGCCAGTGTAAGAAGAAAATGATTCTATATGAAAAAATTATATTGTTTATGGTTAGTAATAATTAAACATTAAAATTAATAGTAATTATATTTAAAAACTAACTAATAATCTAGTATACTACCACCGGATCGGAACACGGTCACACTGAGAAAGATCCGGCAAGAAAACTCAGGTAACACGATGCTAAACGTCGGGTAATCAAAAATCAAATACAAACGCGATAAAATCCGTAAAGTAGTTTTATTTAAAATTTCTATTTAGTCCAGTTAGTAGCATTTATTTTAGTTAAAATTATTAAACCATGTACCGGTATATGATATTTTTATTCCAAATCACTTTTTAGCATGGTTAATTGAATATTTATACACTTATATTTCAAACGAGCTGCAACAAAAGAAAATAAATAAATAAAATCTATCACGACACCAAATGTATTCGTGTATGGGGTTTTATTTCGACTTTTCCTTTCCTTGCAATAATGTTTTTATATATTTATGTGACTTAATTATTGTGCTCATTTAGTATAATTTTATAACATTAACAGTATAAAAATAAGGGGGCGATGACTTATTATGTTATTAATCTTATTTTTATTAATCAAACAAATCAGCATTCAATTTTTATCATCCACTCCTGGACGTAGGTCCTGTGCCGCATGCATCCAACAACTTCTTAATCCAACAACGACGCCCAATATCTCCAGGTCTTTCATCTTATACTGCGGCGTCCGATACGTGGTCGCCATACGAGAACCTTTCTTCCCCAGCGGTTATCTGTTCATCAAGCGACGTGGCCTGCCCATTACCACTTGAATGTACTAATTGTTCATGCTTTGTCGATTACACTTGTTCTTCTACGAATTTCCGTAATTCAAACAGATAAAATATTTAAATTTCGTCATCGTCGTCATCATTTCAGCTCATATGTACACCTCCCACTGTTGGGCTCGAGCCTCCTCCACAATAGGCGGGAAATCGACCTTACTATACCATGCTCGTCAGGCAGATTAATATAGGGTTTTATTTCCAGCTTCCCTTCTCTTGCAAAGATATTATATGCGTATTATATCCCTTTATTGTCTTTTACGTCATCCACGGGCAAGAGAGGGAGTGGTGAATTGTATTTTTACTCCGTCACCACACGAAAAAAAGATAATAATAATAAGATTAATTAATTAAATTTTATGCTCACAATTATTTCAAATAAACAATAAGAAAATAAAAACATAACTTGCGTGAATAATGTTATAAGAAAAATAACCCTAAAGTACATATAGTAACGAGGTGCCGAGGCACGAGTAAATCAGGCAGAGAACATGTGCCAAATAATTTGGCGAAATTTTATTATAACAATAAAATGCGATGACACATTATAAGCCACAAATTGTTCTCATCAAAACAAAATCTCCTTGTGAAGTCATTGCGTATTTCTTTTGATGAGATATTTGGAAATTTACTAGAGTGGAAGCATTCGTTATGTCGTATGTTCAACAAGGTTTAATTTTGTAAGGTTTATTGTATCCAATTATATATTAAATGGGAGATTTTGATGTTATGCTTCTTTTGGCACGTTAAGTAAAAAATATGAGAGTAAATTTGCACGATGGGCGCGCACACCGTCTCAAAAAATCGATACCCTGAAGTTATCTAGTCAATGTTTTTTTTTTAAATCTACCTGTCTCCCTTAAATTAGTATGTAGTTTTATTTTATAGACTGGATGAGAAGTTGACATTAAATAAAAAAAGAAAATCTCATGACAGAGATATATTGTTTAAATGAGACCTAAATAGTTATCAAATAAAATACATGGGTGTATTTTTATATCTTGCGCCTTTTCCATGTAGTAAAAGAGTTAAAATACAATTCACTCCTCCTCCTCTTGCCTGTGAGTGTCATAAAAGGCAACTAAAGGATAACTTTTGCATATAACAACTGTGTAAGAGAAGGAAAGCTCGAAATAAAACCCTATACCAACCCGCCCATTTTTTTTTTCACGTTGTGGAAATGCATTTACCCACTATGCCCCCGCCGGTTACAGACAGGGGAGTGTGTGTGGGACTCGTCGGCCACAGAAGTGACCGAAATACCCACTAAAACCACAGCGGCCCCTTTCGCGCTTTTACGAGGTGCTGGAGAGATCGTCTGATAACATTCTATCCCCGACACCCCCACGCTTGGCCGTCTGGCCAGGTCCTGTCATCATTCAGAGCGGTGGGTGGAGGAGCGCATAGCGGCGTCTCCTCCTCCCTGGTCGTCGCCGGCGGAGCGAGTCAGCGGACGCAAGCGCCTCGCGTGCCCGCTCCGCGGCCTCCTTCCTTGTCATGACAGTCTAACAGAAGGAGGATACCAACCCGCCTGACCAACGTGATATATTAGGTCAAGTTCACTCCCAATACACTATTGGGAGTGAACTTGACCTCGAAGCTCGAACCCAATAGTGGCACGTATATCAGCTGTGTTGATGTAATAATGACTAGCCTGAAGCAATAATTAGAGACTTGTTTATTGGGGGATATAAAAAATAATCCTTACTACTAATATTATAAATGCGAATGTAAGTTTGTTTCTTTGTTAAGCTTTTACGCTTAAACCACTGAACCAATTTCAAAAATTCTTTCACCATTGGAAAGCTATAATATCAGGGAGTAACATAAGCTATATTTTATCTCAGTATTCCCACGGGAACCAAAAATACGCGGGTAAGACGATTGAAACAGAAGCGAAACGAGGGCGGTTTGCTAGTAAAATATTAAAGTTAGTGGATTATAAGTTGTTATAATTATCAATGCAGTATTGCGTAGGTTGGCAAGCCATAAATATACCATAATCATTAATTCAATACTTTTTCTGAATTATATGAAATAATAATTTGTTGATGATTAATTTAAAATTCTTTAACTATTATAGAACTTGAATTTTTAAGTGAGCTATCCATGTATGAAAATTCGTCATATCTTTTTTGGCATGATTAAGAACTATACATTAAATAACCTCATACTTAACTTTTAAAATATTCATTGAAATTAAGTAAAGAGACGGTATTTTTATTTTAAATTGATTCTTGTCAATAATAAATTAACATGTAGGCATATGAATAATAGTAAATATTTTAACATATATCATTTTAATCGCTTCGACTGTCAAATTGTCATTGTAATCAATAAAAATATATTTCAATAACTATTTAATATTTTAATTTAAAGATAAACCTGATATACGGTACAGTTATTTCATCGGGTTCAAAGGCGATTCAATATTGAGAAGAATATTTTTTATACATTTTATATAAAAAGCACAATAATTAAAAATATTGTCCATGTGGTGACGGAGTAAGAATATAATTCACCACTCCGTATCTTGCCCGTGGATGTCGTAAAAGACGACTAAGGGATATAATATGCACATAACATATGTGGAAGAGAAGGCAAACTTGAAATGAAACCCTATATACGTGTAAGCAGCGTAGTAGGTCAAGATAGAGGTGGTCAATTGTATTTTCACTTCGTCACCACAGGGCAGATCATTCTTAAGAAAATATTCTCTTTTAAATTCTCTTAAATCTATAAATATTGAAAGGATTGAAGATTCAATTGCATTCACTTCCTGTATCTTTGTTTACATTAAAGTAATGTGCGTAAATAAAAAACCGTGCCCAATTAAAAGCACTGAGGTATTCCCTGCCCGAGTGATTTATGGTTCGCGTGCGGCCGTAGCAGTTTAGGGTTAATTAGCGGCGAGCTTAGTACTGTGAAATTTATGCAGTCGTCGCAAATACAATTGATTGCGGCTGTGACAACGTGTTGCCGAATTGCTTGCATTGTTTCGTGGGGTGTTCAAAAATAATTATTAGGTACAGTTTAGATAAGAACATGAACACTATGTGTGATTTATAATATTATATTCAAAACGTTATCTATATATTAATACGTGAAGCAAAAACTTTGTGCCCCTTTTTACGGCAATTACGTGGATGGACAAGTAAGAGATTTAACACAGTTGATGTATATAATGAGGAGAAGTGCATAAAACTGAAATTTGACGCAATAATGGATTAGAAATACATTAAATTCATTATAAAAAGCATTACGCACACTACTATGCAATTGATACTCACACACACACACACACACACAAACACACACGCACACACACATACACACAAACACACACACACACACACACAGACGTGCGCGCGCGTTCGCGCGTTATAGACTTTTGTTTACTGTTAAAATCTCTGGTCGAACTGAATATCAAACATTCATAATTATGATGACAATGTCTAATAGGTATTTGTACTTGTACTTATAATGAAACTAACAGACCCGACCACGCGTTGCTGTGGCTAATGTTTTTGTTATATTACATTTTATTAAACTATTTAAGTGGAACTGTAGGAGAACATCTGTCATGGAGGTCGTCATATTTTTTTACAAACGGCATCTATGTAAAAAAGCAAGTTAAAATCGTATATGACATGTTCGTAGGTTTGATATAGCAGCGCCATCTATTAATTAATTACTCAACCCAGTTAACAGATATCGCCATCTGTTAAAATCGTTTGGAGTTAACAGATAATTGTGAATGTCAAATAATAGACAAATAATTTGCAATAAAACAATTTGCAATAAAATAAAATTGCGACTATAAATTAAGATGTAAATTATCATATGTTTCAAGTTGGAGCAAACTGCACACGGTGTGCAAATTTGATTAAAATCGGTTAAGTAGTTTAGGAGTCCATCGCGGACAAACATCGTGACAGGAGATTTATATATATTAAGAATATACTATTTGTACTTGTAATGAAATACAGCTTGCTCAATATATAATTATACATAAATAAAATTAAAAGCAAATTGTGTAGCAGAAAAGTTAATTTAAATGAACTATAGTCGAATTTCGACCACTCGGCAACCACTAGTTAATTTAATTATATTATATTTGTCTAATATTAAATAATGTCTAGGCATTTAATTAAAATAAAATGCAAGAATAGCAGACATGAAATTGTTGTCATTATATCATGTAAAATAAAAGATGGCTACCCATTACATTCACAAGACATGGAGACAATTATCATATAAAATCAAATATAAATAAATTTTAGAGAATAAATATATATTTTAATTACAGAAATGAATTATATAAGCCCAAATATATTCTGTTGTTTATTTACTGAGACGTGTAATTATTTTGTATATTTATGAGACGATATTATCGAAGCTACATGTTTAAGAAAATTTACTGTTAGTTCATGACCTATCGTAATTCGATATCTAACTTTCATGTGGTCTTTAGTGTAAAATATATTAATGACAATAATAAATTTAAAACATAGGTAATTAAATTACTAATTAAATATACCTTTTTTTATATATCTTTTTAGGTATTTCATTATTTAGCCTACATGTTCATAGGGGGACGGTTTTTTTTTTGTGAAGGCTACGGTCAGTGTATCCGCCGTCCGGCTCCCTCCGGGGCGGCGGTGGTAATCCACCTGTAGCACGTCGCCTTCGTCGTTGGGCCGACCACCGGTGTAGGATGATTTGTCGGCAGTGGTCGGCCTGAAGGAATACCCCTGCGGAGTATCCTCTCGTCTCGAGCTCCCCCCTCGGGGACGTCGGTTGCCGGAGCAGAAGGACGGTGACAATTTTTTAAAGGGTCGGTAAATTACAAATCAATTTTTTATTAAATATACTTAAACTATTGCTAAAACTTTGACAATATCTACTATGGAAGACGATTACATATTAAATGGACTCCAAATAAAAATTCTTCTGTAAAAACATCATCAATAAAAAAAGTTCATAATCATTCATTCATAATTTGAGCTCATATACGTTAGGCTCAAGCCTCCTCCACAATAGGAGGGCAATTGACCTTATTATACTATGCTAGTAAGACAGGTGGGTATTGGATTTTATTTCGAATTAACCTTCTCTTGCATAGATATATATTATATGCATTTTATATCCCTTAGTCGTCTTTAACGACATCTACGGGCAAGATAGGGAGTGGCGAATTGTATTCTTACTCCGTCAGCACACGGAAAACAAAATATAAAATACAAATCTCTGACACAGTTATGTGTTCTCGCAAATTCTAACAAGTTATTAATATTAGCGTTTACAAATTACATTATTCTACAAATATTTTAATCCGACGAAAACATTGAATTTTATTATACACAGTTAATCATCTAAAAATTAAGTGTGACAAGCACATAATTCTATTTCGTTGCAATAAACTATGAAACTGAAACAAATATATACAGAATGTTTAAAAAAAATCCGTATCGTGACCAAGTAAGAATACAATTCATCACCCCATCTTACCTGGTAGGTGTCTTAAAAAATGACTAAGGGATATAACACACATCTATGCAAGAGAAGGAACAATCGAAATAAACCGGGATCTTTTCCCTTGGAGGATAATACTTTGTATGATTGGCAATCTATCGTTCCGAGTCAAAATTAAATCACTACCTCTGGGTATCGTAAAAAATTACTGAGGGGTAGAATATGCATATGTCACCGGATTATTATACGAACCGTTAGTTTATAAACTATCTAGTGAGATTATATAGTTTATAATCTCACTAGATAGTTTATAAACTAACGGTTCGTACAATTTTACGGTGACACATATAAAATCTACGCAAGAGACGAAAAATTTGAAATGAAACCCAATACGTCTCACCAGCGTGGTATAAGTTCAAATTCATAACATGTATTATGCATAAACCCCGAGAGGCCTTATATATTGTCAAGTTTACAAAATTAAATTATCCAAAAAAATTAACTACCACCGAATCGGAACGCGACCGCTACTTGTCTATTATTTTTAATTATTTTTTTCTTCTTACTATATATAAAATTGTGTACAACACGTTTTGTAAGAACTAGCTTCAGTGTGTAGTAGGTTAATTGTCCTCCTATTATGGAAGTAGCTTAAACTCAACAATGGCACTTTAATAAGCTGAAAAGATAATGAAATAATATACCTCTAAAGTCCTCCGAAATACAAGATTGAATATTTTCAGTCTTAAAAAATGAAAAATATTCAACACAATACAATTAAATCACTCTGTATAAATTTCATGATTTATATAATTTTAAATTAACCTCGAACGTCATAAATATATTTTAATACAACGTTATATATATCATAATGCATTATGTAAGATGGGATATTAAGAGAAAGTCACGTTTCAAACAAATAATTTAACAAAATGATTACAACTAACACCTATAATGATACAGGGAACTAAAATATACGATTTGAATGCATTATAATAATTTTTATATAATAATAATCTATATTTATCCCCAAAGGGGTAGGTGGGGAAGTAATAGATATTATTCTTTACGACATAAAACTATTTTATGGTTCTAAATTGCGTTTATATTTTAACTTGGTCGACGTTTCAAATATGAAGATTCTAGTGTTCGTGGCCATGAGAAGAGAAATCGTAATTAGAGACATTTGCTTATTGCAGTATTAGTAATTAAATCATTTATTTTTTTTTGCTAATTAATCTATACCAATAAATAAAATTGGAGTGTCTGTTTGTAATGTCAAAATAATAGACTTTTTTCATGCTCACAGTGTTATTTTCACGACACCTATGCCTAAAATACAGATTAAAAAATTTTGGTCTGTCTGTTTGTTCCGGGTAATCTTCAAAACGGCTGGACCGATTTCAAAAATTCTTTCACCAATGGAAAGCTATAATATCAGGGCGTAAACTAGGCTATATTTTATTCCGGTATTCCCACGGGAACGGGAACTACGCAGGAAAGACGACTGAAACCGAAGCGAAACGAGGGCGGGTTGCTAGTTTACAATAAAAGTGGGACGCAATTTAATTTGTCACCTTACTTAGTCCGTGATAATGAACGCTGAAAAGTATTCGACATGTCGGACAAGTAAAAATCAAATACAAACGCGATAAAAATCCATTTACACTCGCATAACAAGAATTATGACGAATTTTAATCATTATAGAATAAGTCCTATCATCTTATCAACATGTAATCATCATCTTATCTAAGCGCTTGTAAGTCTCACTATTGGGCTCGGGCCTGCTCCACTATGGGAGGGAAATTGTACTACGCTGGTCAGACGTGTTGGTATATGGTATTCAGACTTTGCCTTCTCTTGCATAGTTGTTATTTGCATATTATATTTAGTCACCTTAGTCGTCTTTTACGACACCCACGGGCAATAAAAGCAGCACTGAATACTTTGTCAACACACGGATATCAACATAATATAATGTTAGTCAAAGGCTTTTGAAATGGGCAAAATTACCACAATTGTACGTAAATTGCTGATAGCTATTGGTAATTTAAGTTTTCCAGGACAATACCTCTGTACATTTTACTTTTAATCTCAGTCGATTTTCAAATCTAACGATAAAGGGGTGATGATGCATAGTATTCTTAATTCGTCACCACAAGGGGGGTAGAATAAGTTAAATGTGATTAAATATAAAAGATGTAGATACGCCAATGTGGCATATATTCTAATCTACCTACGCAGTGAAGTAGGCACAAAGGGCGAATCCTGTTTATACCCTCAAATCGATTGATGTGTTCAAGGAATAAGGCCACTAAACCAACGTGTTTAATTTAAAATTTATTTAGGTTATTTAAAAATATAAAGATAAACATACTAGATGAATCGCTTGTTTCTTAGTAGCTTAATTGGAGTATAAAACTTAAAGTTATATTATGCTAGCTTTCCTATCTTTATATATAAATTTCTTGCGTACCTGTGTATATCACTGAACTCCTCCTAAACGGCTAGACCGATATTGATGAATTTTTTTGTTTGTGTTCCAGGGGATTTGAGAATGGTTTAGATTCACAAATAAACCCGGTAGGTGGCGCTGCGATCGATTCTAGGAGAATTCTTTTTATTTTATTTGAAAAGAACAACGTCTGTTGGGTCAGCTAGTTGAGATTTAAAGTTATAGCTGCGCTAAAGAGTTAAGCTCAACATTGGGATGTAAATGAACTGGTATGATAATAACCTAATTTGGAGTTTGATAAGTCCTCCTTGTCTTTTAATGGTGTAATTTTTAATATTTTTAAGGATTTTATTTGATTTTTGATTTCCCGACTTTTTAAACATCTTTCTGTGTTCATGGTCACGGGAGGACTATGAGGTCTTACGTCCAAAAAATCACAGATTTCAAAGATGTTATTACAGAGATTTATATACTACCCACTACAGAATTAGCAACTATTTTTAACCAACATTTTTGTTACAAATGCGTTGTCAGTATAAGACGAAATTGATTCTATATGAAGAAATTATATTGTTTTCGGTTAGCAATTATTAAACATTATATTTATGGTAATAATTATCATCAGCATCATCATCTCAGCTCATTTGAGCTCATTTGAGTTCCACTGTTGGGCTTGGTCCTTCTCCAAAAAAGAAGGGAAATTGACCTACTAAACCGCGCTGGTCAAACATGTTGACATTGGGTTTTATGTAGTGTTTTCCTATTCTTGCATAGATATTATATGCATATCACATCCCTTAGTCGTCTTTTACGACACCCACGGACAAGAGAGAGGATGGTGACTTGTATTCTTACTCTGTCATTATACAGAAAGATATAAATCATCAGAAATAATTGTGTAATATTTTTTTTTTGAAACTCTTATTTCGTGGCCCAACACTCAACCCCACATAACCTCACACTCTCACCGGAGGGTGTGCCACCACCTAATGTGAGAATCCATTAATCATTCAGTTTTATACACGAACTGACTTTGGTTTTGTTGCGAACTTGACAGCCGAGCTACGGCAGATTAGCAAGATACAATCTATCAATACAAATATTATATTGATTATAAATTAATTTTGAACTTATATGTCGCCATGTTTTCCGTGTGGTGACGGAGTAAGAATACAATTCACCACTCCCTATCTTGCCCGTGGATGTCGTTAAAGACGACTGTGGGATATAATATGTACATAACATCTACATCAGAGAAGAAAAACTTGAAATGAAAACTTATACCAACCCCTCTGACCAGCGTAGTACAGTAGGTAGGGAGGGACCTGCCCTCCTATTACGGAGCCCAGCAGTAGGCCGTTTTTTTTTTTTTTTGGGACTAATCCCACCACACATTCCCACCATTGTAACTCCTGTAAGCCAGGATCCACAATGGTCTCCATAAATGACACCGAGGTTTGACCCTCAGGCAGTCCCGGGATATGATTTTAATTGTCTTGGGACCCGCAACAAATTTAATTAGAAAAGATTAAAGAGGAGGAGTTGGAAAGAGAGATTCCACTTCCCTCCTAGGCAAAGCGGGAGACAGGAAAACAGAATGACTAGTCAGCCAATAAGTAAAGAGGTGTATAGCTACGATAGCGCACTACGGCACCACGGATACGGAAGAGCTTAACGGGGCCTATATGTGAGCGTTAAGATTGATTGCTATAGTAGGTATGGCAGAAACGCATGAACGCACGGAAATTTTCTCGAGTTGCTACAAGGTCCGTATAGTATACTACCCCACAGGTGACTTGCAAACTGTTTAACATAAGGTTACGCTCGTTTCGCCAGAGATCGCACTCCCAGAGAATGTGATGTGCTGATTGTTCATACTCGTGGTCAGATGTGGAACATTGACAAAATGGTGATGGTATGAGTTTAAAAGAAAATAATTTACTTTTAAAGTTGCCATGGCCAGTTAAAAATTGGGCCACGAAGTGGTCAACCTCCAGCCACACCTTCTCCAGGCGCCTTTACCCTTTGGATACGGAACCCTAAAAATGTAAGTGAACAGGATCTCTGCATACCTATTAGGAGACAAAGGTGTGTAATATTTAAATATTATATACAACTGTAATTAATAATATATAAAGTTATAAATAATAACTTACAATTGAACAGTACTCTTGTATCTTGAATATTATAAAGAAAAATGTACATAAAATGAAAATAATAATCCTTCTCTTTATATTTTGATTACAAAATGACATATTTGCTATAAAAATATATATTATTTAACAACACCATAATTAAATAATTTAAAATACATTCAATTATTGTAACGTTACTAAAATACATTACAAAAAATATTTAAAAGAATACATATTTTAAATAAATACATGCTATTATTTTTAAAACAACTGTCGCCATTAAAAGTTTACATTCATTTATCGTTTTTTTTTTAAGATGTATTGTATACGGCGTGTCCCATTGAGAGGCGCATCGTAATTACGAGACGACAAAGTGTGGTTGGCGTTCAACTCAAATGTTTAAGAGCATGGAAAGTCTATACAACATCCACAATGCCTTTGAAGCGACTTTGTCTCACTTCGCAATTATCACACCCCCTGTATCTCGACAAAGATTATTGCACCATTCTTAAATTACAAAATAACTCTTATCTCAAAGTACTAAAGATCAGATTCAATTTCGTTATGATAGAGTTTAAGGTTGTTTAAGTTATACATATATGAAATAAGAACTCTTCGTTGGTTTTTGAGTAAAAAAAACTATTTAAGAGGTGTCTATGTCTGATAATTAAAGAAGGCTTGTTTATGAGACACGTGTAGTAATAATGGCAATTGAGAAACTTGAATATGATAATTAATTAGATTCGTATGGGGACGGAGTAAGAATACAATTCAACACTCCCTATCTTACCCGTGGATGTCGTAAAAGACGACTAAGGGATATAATATGTATATAACGTCTGTGCAGGAAAAGGAAAATTCGGAATGAAACCCTATACCAACATGTCTGACCAGCATGGTATAGTAAGTCAAATTCCCGCCCATTGTGGGGGAGGCCCGAGCCCAACAGTGGGACGTATGCGGGCTGCGATGATGATGATGAATCCGCCTATGAAGTTTGCGTGTAATGACAGCATACCCCTTCATTAACTTAGTTACTCAATTAAGACGCTTCGTCTTAATTGGTATCATAAGATTTCTTATTCATTCTTCTAGTGATACTTCAGTCGCATATTAATTACACACATGGCATTGTAGTTAAAATACCGACTGTGTCAAGTGTCGTAGCTTCGATTCCCACACTAGACAAAAATTTATGTAATAATTAATTATTGTTTTACGTCCATTAATTGTGTATTTGTAATACCTCCCGCAATACAAGGATTATTACCGTGGTGCTGGTTAGTCTTAAAAAAAACAAAAGTGATGGGTGGTGACATATAGTATTCATAGGCCATCACCATCACTAACATATTTCAAAAATACAATCCATTATTTTTTTTTTACTCGTAACGGCATTATTCAGTTAATTTTTTTTAATAATTCAAGTAACTGACCTAACCAACATCATATAACACAATATCCATGTTGAGGGTAGATGCGAAAAATTTTTACGTCTGTAATGAGAGTGGCCCACAGCATTCATATTTAATTGGCGCGGTGGAGATCGACTAGTTTATGGTTCTCTGGTCGAGGGGTGATTTTTTACATTTTTTTTTTCAAATGCCCGATGGCTCAAGTGGTATTGTGGAGAGGACAGTTAAAGAGATAGCAAAATATGGATAGGACTAATTTTATTTATAGGCTTTTCGAAATTCTTCTTTTGGCGTATTAGGGCAAATACTGAGCGTAATTTTTTTACGACTGTTTCGAAAAACTGACCCCTTTTTTTTTGGATGGGTTACGGTCGGCGCACTCCTCGCACCACTCCGTCCGGGGCGACAGAGGGGCGTAAACACGCACACCCGTAACCCACCCGTATAGCACGTTGCCTTCGTCGTTGGGTCGACCACCGGTGCAGTTGACTTCAGTAGTCGACGCGACGGAATATCCCGAGGGAGTACCCTCTCCCGTCAACGTCCCAAAACCGACACCCTAAAGTTAGCTAGTCAACATATTTTAGGATGCGCGCGCAGAATGTCACCGATGTCTACTAGATAGCGTTATAAAAAACTTTCAATGTATTAAATACCTTTTTTTATTATTAGTGTTGTCTTTTCTACAAATTTAGGATAACGCGAAGGATACAATTTTGAGAAAGATGGTTATCTTGTTACGCTTAAGAACGATATTTCTTACGTGAGTATATAAATACACATACTTTCTTTGTTTTTTCCGTCTCATTATTTGGTCAGTCTCCTTTCTGGTGTGTGAGGTATTAGCCGATATTAATGGACTATTTAAATTGACATCTGATTGTGTTTAACAGTTTCTGTTTCCATTTTTCCTACTCGCTCAATTTATATTACTTTCTATACCTAACTATTTTTTATAATTGATACAATGTATATAACTAATCAAAAGTACGAAAATAGTATATTTTGCCGTATATAAAACAATATAAAACATTTTAATTTATAAACAAAAACTTTCAGGCAAATAGTCATGTCGAAGAAAATTTTTTGGCAACAATACGTATACGATTAGACTGAATAGGGTTATTTTTCAAAACAATTTCCATTCACAACTATAGTGACTATATATATATTATACTACCTATATTTTTGAGGTTTATTCGTTTTTATTTCGAACGTTATTGATATTTTTTTACTTTAAGATTTGCGTACGCACTATTGAAACTATTATCAAATCTTCCTATCGACTACAAGTGGTCTTGAATTATGAATAAAAGCGTCACTTCCCCTGCCTTTTGCCTTTCTCACAGCATCGTACAATTCAATTAAGGAATGTAAACAAATGATTTGATTCCCGGACTGCGCAAAATTTAATAGGATTTTTCTAATAGAACAAATAGTCCAAATTTCTACTTATATAAACAGCTACCTAGTAGTCATATATTATCAAAGTCGGTTCATCCATTTTAAAGACTACCCGGAACAAACAGACAAAAATTTTCAAATTTATTTTTAATCATAGTGTCGTGGAAATAGCCGTATCGAAATAAAATCTCCGATTTGAACATTACAAACAAACAATTCAATTTTATATATTTGTATAGATCATCCATATTATGACAACAAAAGCTCCATACGCAGCTTACACCAGCAAAAATACGCGAAATAATATTGAAAAGCTATAAAAATGAGAGAAGTACCGCTATAAAATACAAACAAATACCGGAGATAATCGAAGCAAGTGCTATATAACTTATTGTGCAGTCTTTATGTTCGTCGTAATATTTTACTACGGAGTTTGGATGCTTTTACAGGAGCGCCTATTCGATACAATTTTTTTTTTTTACTTATTACTCAATTTTGCTTATCGAGAATGTATTGATGTTTTATAGATACCAATAGGTTGGCAAACTAAATTTTGTGGTGAGCCGTTCGATGCAATAAAAATTTGGGCACTATATTGGTCATGAGTTTATTTCATTTTATAATATAGTTTTCTTAAGAAATAGAAAAGGTTTTTTTTTTTATTTTTCTTTGATTATTTGTGTGGTAACGATGTAAGAATACAATTTACTACGCCCTATTTTACCCGTAGATATCGTAAAAGACGACTAAGGGTTATAATATGAATATATCCATGCAAGAGAGGGAAAACTTGAAACAAAACCATATACCAACACGTCTCACCAGCGTGAATAGTAAGTCAATTTCCCTCCCATAGGGGAGGAGGCCCGAGCTGGGAGTGAAATTGATCTACTATACCACGCTGGTCAGACGTTTTGGTGTAGGGGTTTTATGTCGAGTTTTATTTCTCTTGCATAGATGTTATGTTACGGGCAAGAAGAGGATGACGAATTGTACTCTTACTCTGTCACCATACGGATAGATTTTTTATAATAATATTAATATAAAATAATTGCGTCATGGTGGATCATCATCTCATAAACGTACCACTGCTGGGATTGAGCTTCCTGCACTATGGGAGAGAAATTGACCTACCACGCTGGGTGGACGGGTTGTCATAGGGTTTCATTTCGAGTTTACTCTCTCTTGAATTTCTAATATCTAATCCTCTTTAACAATACCTTCCTTCGGACCTTCGGACAATTCAATTGTATTCTTACATCGTCACCGTGTTGTGGCAAAGTTATGGACCTTCAAATAGTAATTTTAGTATTGAAATTATCGTGAGATTGATACATATTATAATATCTATAACGGCAAAACACGTGCTGAGATCGATTAAGTCGACCCGGGTTTCGAGCATGTCCGATGCTTATCATCAGGGCGAGTGCGCAGCGGCGTCTGCGAGGCCCCGACGTGCACTGGTACCTCCTCACCCACCTCAAAGAGTAAATCAAATTAAACCTCTCTTTTAAAAATGTTTATCAAAACTATTTCTTTTTACATTTTCTCGAATAGCTTAGCAATTGTAACCGCTACATACAAAATTCAATTTATATTATGATTCTGTCATCGTAATATTTCTAACTATATGTATCTATTCGTAAACAACAGGTTTTAAACTACAAAAACGTTACCGGCCCATCAACAAAATCCCCATAAATAACATATAATCCTAAACACCATTGAACAAACGATCGGCAGTGTAAAATACTGTTTCTGATATTACGACACAATTTATAATTCGTTACGTTCTATAAACAACACTTACATTGAATATTTTCTATGACAATATAAAATTACTTTTCATACTAAACCTGAAATGGATGGTCTGTTAATCGAAAATGTTATAACCGGCAGAGATAACAGTACGTTATATGTAGACTGGCGAACAAAAGTAAGCACGCACTAATCCTTGTATTGTTAACAGGAATCCAATTTAAAATTCCATTGAGAAGTCAGACAAAGCCTGATTGATTGCGACTTAAAATGTATTTGGTAGTAGCACGCAATGTTACAAAAACAGCTTTATAAGCTTTTGATGTGAAAACGTCTTTATCATACGTGTATTTTTTATTTGATATCTGATTTTGTTTCATCATTTCAGCCCATACCTGTTCCACTGTGGGGCACGGCAGTCTTGCTGGTCAGACGTGGAATAGGTTTTTTTTTTTCAAGTTTTTCTTCTCTTACATAGATGTTATATGCATTTTATATTCCTTAGTCGTCTTTTATGACACCCATGGGCAAGAGAGGGAATGGTGAATTGTATTCTTAATCCGTCACCACACGGAAAATTATATCATCATCATTTCAGCCTATCGCTGTCCACTGCTGGACGTAGGCCTTTCTCATGTTACGTCTCAAAGCGCGGTCCTGTGCCGCCTGCATCCAACGATACCCAGCAACTTTCAGCAGGTCCTCGGTCCACCTAGTGGGGGGCGTCCTGCACTGTGTCATCCGATACGTGATCGCCACTCGAGAACCTTTCTTCCCCAGCGGTTGTCGGTTCGTCGAGCGATGTGGCCTGCCCATTGCCACTTCAGCGTGCTAATTCTTCGTGCTATGTCGGTTACACTCGTTCTTTTGTAAATTGTCGTATTCCAGATTCTATCTCGCAGAGAAATCCCAAGCATAGCCAGCTCCATAGCACGCTAAGCGACTTTGAGCCTTGTTATGAGGCCTACATTTAAAGTTGGAAAGTTATAATATAAGTACTACAATACAATATGCAATACTGCCTTCGCCTTTTCGGCGCCTCGAACGGAATGGACGGAGTATGTCTAGTCCATAGCATGCCCAAGAAACGAGGTCATAATTATTAAACTACATATTTTTATTTATATTTACGCGTAGATTCATCAATCTATAACCTAAAAATTTTCTTATAAAACCTTTACGCATATAACATGCATTGCAAGAGAGGAAAGACTTCTAGAGGGGACTTGACTTTGTTGATGCGGCTTCGTTCCGGACACATGCTGTTAAATAAATTTGGCAACCTATTGAGGAAAGTACCGTCACCCAAATGTGATGTTTGCATAGAAGATGATGAAGATGTGTATCATATCCTGACAAGATATGCTCGGAACCAGGCCGGTATTACAGCTCAGTATCGGTTTCACTTTATCCGACCCTCTGATGGAGGAAGTGAAACTGATACTGGACATGGTCAAATATGCGCCGAGTCATAGAAAAACTAACAATATTTAGTCTAAACTAGTATTAATATAACATTTTATTTGCATTATACCTACCGAGTGTCATATTCGCAATTGGGAGAAAGTTCTTTAAATAAAGAGAAAAAAAAATAATAGAGGAAAGACTCGAAAAATCCTGTCTGATCAGCATGATATTAATGTAAATTTCCCTCTTGTTGTATAGGAGGCTCAAGCCCAGCAGTGGGACGTTTATGAGCCACAATGATAACATGTAACTACTAAATGGATAGTTCAAGCGCAATATAGTGACCTTTCCAAGTCAATTAGATTCATTTCTCGTCAAACCATTGAATGGGCGAGCTTTGTATTTCAGTTTCATATTCAATCTTGTCTTTTTGCTAAAAACCGCCTTCCGGTGGACAATTGCCAAGAATCGACTTAAGATCATTCCGTCCTTTATTATCCTAACAATAATATATATGTTTGTCCCTTTCTATAGAACAGAATTCACTGAATGAAAGGACCTTTTTCATCGTTTTGGAATACTGTTGTATCTTGAGCCAAATGAGTGAATATGATTTCGTCAGTTCTGAAATATGCGATAATGAGATCGCTTGATGTTTAGAAGTTACTTTGTGATTGTAAATGATGACTTTACCTTTAATATTGTATAGTAGACTTATACTAGCATCAATTAATCATCAGCCTACCTACTCCATAAATATCACGCTTGGAAAGTAATGATAACAGTTACTATGCTAACAGTTATTATGTTTACCAGGAGAGAACTAATCTGTAACTGAGGTCGCGGGTGAACGAATCAGGGATTAGTCCACCACCTGCTGTTTTAATGCCGGGCCATCGAAGGGGATGATATCCGATAAACTGCCATTCCGGCAACGGATGTCAAGTCGGTACCAGCCGTGGACTCAATGCCGATGGCATATGGCAGGTTATGGGGTCGCACGGCGCTCATCCATCTCCTCGAAGAGATCAGGCGGGGTGTGTCCCGACCATAGCCTACCACACAAAACAGAAGAGACATGTGTGCAAAGCGTTCTTGAAATTGTGCAATATTAACGATTTTAAACTACGTCAAAATCACGTCGGGAGTAACAAATATCTGACTTAATTGACAAGAGTCGAATCATTTAGCTTTAAAGAATCCACAGTATTTGATTCCAATCGTGCGCTAGTTTCACTTTCAAGAGTGCCAAACTGCTCAAATTCGAGCTGCGATTGGATTTGGGATTGGAATCGAGATTCAAGAGTAAGCACATTGATACTTATTTTCCTAGTAAACCCTCAGCCGATTTTTGTGAGTTACACTGGAAAATAAGGGGTGGTCAATCTCTTCTTAAGCTATCATCAGAAGAGGTCTATTACATGTCCATAACTTATCAATTTTAAGTGCTGCGTAGTAGCGACTTCGAATTCTATCAACCCTTATATTGCTCTTAGATGTTCTAAAAGGTGGAGAAGGTACTCCTCAAGGGGTATTCTATCGGAAAGACCACTGACGTCAAGTCACCCTGCTCCGGTGGTCAATCCAACGACGAAGGCGACGTGTCACGGGTGGGTTACGGCTGTGCGTGCTTACGCCCCTCTGTCGTCCCGGACTGACTGGAGCGACCGTAACCAAACCTCAAAAAAAAGAAGGTGTTGTAAAATAAGACTAAGAGTTTTAAATAGATCAAGGCCACTCCATCTGATGCCATCTGGTTAAGAATTACAATCCCAAGAGTTGAAGTCAGACTGAGAGCCTGTTATAAAACTAATATTAATGAAAAGTACATATTGAGTCGATCCCAAGTAATTGGGTTAAGAGCTTGGTGATGATGATGATTTTAGCAATTTCATTGTCATCATCATTTCAGTTCATATACATCCCACTGTTGGGCTCGAGCCTCCTCCACTTCATAAGAGGTAAATTGACTTACTGTACGCTAGTCAGACGTGTTGGTATAGGGTTTTGTTTCGGGTTTTTCTTCTCTTACATAGATGTTACATGCATATTATATCCCTTAATGGTCTTTTACGACATCCATGGTTTATAAAGGGAGTAGTGTATTGTATTCTTATCCCGTCACCACACTTATTATTTATTATAATATGTAAGAAGGTGAAATAATAAATCTTTATCCTCCAAAATCAAACTAAATATATTATTAATGTTGTGTATCGCAGCACACATACGACCGACTGTTGGACTCGGGTCTCCTCCATAATGGGAGGAAATTTACCCTACTATACCATGCTGGTCAGACATATTAATATAGGGTTTCATTTCGAGTTTTTCTTCTCTTGCACAGGTCTTATGTGTATATTACATTCCTTAGTCGTCTCTTACGACATCCACGGTCAAAATAGGGAGTGGTGAATTGTATTCTTACTCCGTCACCACACGGACAATTGTGTTGAACATTCACATACCCAAAATTTTTTAATTGTACAAATATTTTTTTGTTCAGAAGCAATTTGTATAATAGAGCGTTGATTTGGCTCATTCTCTGGCTTATCAATCAGACAGCCCTTATTATCTTCTATCCAGGTGTCTAAATAAATAGTTTTAATAGTGTATCATTATTCATTATAATTTTCAATGCACACTCTCTATTTTTGCTTATTTGTCACGTCAAATTTATGATAGAAATTAATTTAGTACAGTTGACTTTATGATAGAATTAATTTATAGTGGTATATATTAATATTATTACTTCCTTGCTTTGTCATATTGATGTTATAGTTATTCTATTCGTGTCTTATTAACGTTTTATGTTTTATTTGAAGTGAAAACTTATTTAGCGACGTTGTGCACACTTTTTGGGATGGGTAAAATGTTAAACTCGTGTCAGGACACGTGACCTGATCGAAAATTCATAAGACGGCGCAGTGTGCTTACTCTTGAATCTCGATTCCAATCCTAAATCCAATCGCAGCTCGAATTTGAGCAATTTGGTACTTTTGAAAGCGACACCAGTGCACGATTGGAAACAAAATTCGGTGGAATTTTTTTAAACTAAATGAATTCGACTCTCGTCGATTAAGTCAAATATTTGCTACTCTCGACATGATTTTGACGTAGTTTAAAATCGTTAATGTTGCACAATTTCAAGAAAACGTCTTTGTGGCTATTGTGTTCGGTAATGTTATTAATTTAAAGTAATAAAATACGTCACATTTGTTGAAAATAACAACAGCAAATGCGAAGCATTCATTCTCGATTTTGTTTAAGAGTACCAAATATAAGATTGATGAGAATGGAATTGAATCGGATTCGAAATTAGAAATGATTTCAAGGGTAAGCCCACAGGGTACTTGCGCGAAGGCGCATACGCGCCTACTCCTGTGGATCGCACAAAGTGTTGTCCTGTGTAGGATTCGAATCCATGACACTGGCACGGTAGGTCGGTATATTAACCACTACACCCTCTAGAATATATATTATGTAAGTGTTGGTAGTACTTGCAGCCGCTACTGTAGTAGCAAAATATTTTTAAAGTGAGTAAAAGTTGTTTAATCAATTCCCCAAAACATACAAGGAAATACGTGCTCTTAAAATAAATATAGACAACAAACGTGTGGCCGCATCATTGCATTGTAGAACAAATGAAACACAGATCGGTCGGAAGCGTTCACAGATAATCATTACGCCTCATCTCCTAAACTATAGACTATACAATGTCTAGAAATGAACAAATATAATATTCAATCCTTTTTTTATTCTATGACCAATTACTGGTTTATTATGCCAAAATTTCATTATTAATATGGTTTAACCTTTAAAAAAATTCGTTAAATTAAGTAGTAGAATAAGCGTTTTTAAATAATTTGTGTGCTGTACCGGATATTTACTTGCATGCTTCAAACTATCCCCAACTCTCGTGCTAAACTGAGTATTACCACAGAATTTTTTGTCAGTTTGTGTCTAGATAAATATATAAAATATTTACAGTGTAAACTCTATGTAACGACACTCAATGGACTGTGAATTTTTGACGTTATAGAGAGTTGTCGTTAATTGGAGTGAAAAAAAATTGATACTATTTTACTATTCTAATATTTATTTACTAATATAGTGCAAATTTTACAAATGTAACAACAATTATGATTAAGATAACGTTTAACAACCTAACGACAGCCCAGTGGCCGAAGTAAACATGTGCAAGTCAATCACACAAAAAACAAAAGAGAATTTTTTTACAATTTTTTGTAGGTCAATTGAGGTAAACATGTGCTAGATAATAAAATAATAAAACAACAAACGAAAGAACGTACACAGCTGCAGTTCTTACTAATTTTGGCAATTAAGAAAGTACTGCTCAATGCTAAATAATGCCGTATTGTCGTCGTTATTTCGAGTGAACATGATGCTATATAGAGTGTATTATTGTATGGATAATATGGCAAACCAATCAAAATCAAGTTATTTCGATGTTTTAAGGAGTGTGTCGTTAAATTGAGTGACGTTATAAAGAGTTTACACTGTATTTATATTTTGTACGGGGACTGACTCAGAATACATTTAAGAATGGAGTACATTTGAGCATGATTTCCTTTACTCATGGGATCGTAAAAGATGATTAACTGGTATATATACTATATCAGTTAAGCAAAAAGCGTCTATAAAAGAGAGGGAAAATCGAAACAAAACCCAATATTAAGTAAGTATCAACCCATCTGACCAGCTTGGTATAATAGTTCAATTTTCTTTCTATTATGAAGGATATTGAGGTCAAGCAATTAAGACGAGGTAATTAATAATCAAAACACAAATCAAATTTAAAGTCACAATTTTAACTCTCACTTTTTCTCGTGTATTAAAATCGGAAGAGCTCCATAAAAGGTTCAAGTTCATTATGCTAATAGGCTATCTGTGCATTGGAATTTAGAATAGAAATGTATTTCAACTATTTAACTATTTTATGCTTAGGTACTCAATATTAATATCGGTATTTTTATGATAGCGAACCATCTATTTCGTTGTTAGGTCTATCGGCAACGACCAGGTCACTAGTATATTTCTGGCCAACGTCAATGAAAGTATGGTTCATTCAAATAAGGGAACTATATCAGAAATATTATCCACGTACATCAAAGAATTTTTTGTTCAATGCTCTTCATTGTGTTACGATATTTGGAGTTAAAAATAAGATATATTGGCTTTAAATGTGAATCTTCTGCATATTCACTAATCAATCCACATACACTATTAAATATAGGCCTTTTTATAAGTGGGATAATACTAAGTATTGGCAAGACCGACCTTTTGGTGGTAGACGAGAAGGTAGATCACCAGGCTAACTTTCTTTTTTACTTCATATCTTATATATTATTTCTCTAGCCTGTTTTACTGTCGGTTTGCGAGATTTTACTTAGTCCTTTATCATGTTTCATGATTTAATCCTTATTTTAAAATTTGTCGAGCCAGCTAATGATAAAATATAGATCCTAATGTCTAAAAATGTATCAATGTACCGCTCCGCTCCTTTCATGCACTCTGTGCAATTCAGGATGCGTCGACTAGTATAAAAATAATTATCTTAAATTTAAAATATAAGGTAAAAGCTAAAAAAGGGAATGAATAATTTCGCACCTCCATTAAAATGTGTTTCTCCGTGTGGTGACAGAGAGAAGAAGAGAATATGATTTATGTTCGTGGATGTTGTAAAAGACGACTAAGGGATATAATATGCATATAACAAGCAAGGAAAGGAAGGCACGAAATAAAAATTTATACCAACATGTCTGACCAGCATGGTACTTCAATTTCCATCCTATTTGGAAGAAGGCTCGAGCTTTGGGAGGTGCATGAGCTGAAATGACGATGATTAAAATTTAAAATTAAATTACATTTTAAATAAAACTACTTTTTATCACGTTTGTATTTGATTTTTGATTGCCCGACGTTTCGAACACTTTACAGCGTTCATAGTCACGGGCGGACTAAGATGTCTCACGTCCAACAAGTCATCGTTATTGTAGAAAATTTACAATTATCTACCCGATACAGAAATTAGTTATTAAATATTGACCCACATTTTGATTCAAATTTATTGCCAGTGTAAGAAGAAAATGATCCTAAATGAAAAAATTATATTGTTTAAATTACATGTTAAACTAATTCTTCCAACCCTATAAGTTCAGTATACGTGTAACACGTAATCCGTATAATAAAAGAGCCGTCTGGAAATCTCATGCCTATTAAGACACGCAAAATTTATACGCATCTTAAACGATGAATGCTTCGTGCTCAATCCGTGTTTCTCCACAATAGCTATATTTACAATACGTCTTGAACCTAACACCTTCAAGCAAGTAAGATTCATAGACTTAATAAGTAATTTGGATTTTATGTGTTATTACCCGGCTCAAATTAGTGTAAACTATAAATAAATAAATTATTAGGTTTGTCTTAGAAGGTTTGAGTGCGGTGATGGTGTAAGAATACTATTCACCTTTTGCCGTGTGTTAGGTATTCTTTCATATTTTTTTAATATTATATTCAAGCTTCTCCATGTGATAAAGGTAAGAATCATCATCATCATCATCTCAGCCCATACAAGTCCCACTGTTGGGCTCAAGCCTCCTCCACTAATAGAGGGAAATTAATCTACTATACCATGCTGGTGAGGCGTATTTGTATAGGGTTTCGGTTCAAGTTCTCTTGCATAGATGCTATCTGCATATCATATCCCTTAGTCATCTTTTACGACGCCCACGGGCAAGAGAAGTGGTGGTGAATTGTATTTTGACTCTGTCACCACGCGGAAAGAATACAGTGTCTGATTAGAGTCGTATAAATCGACTATGAAAGCTGGTTACCAGGAAATCTTAATCTCTTTGTAACCACGGAACTGGTTAATATCATTCTCCTAAGAAACTTAAATCAGAAACTGTGTTTACTAAACCATCTTACTAAGTAATTATGGTATAGGCCTCGTAAGAAGGTCTTCTTTTAATAGTGGACAATTGGACATACCTCAATAGTGCGAATTTATTCCTCATATTCTTAAAAAATACTTGTTTCGTGTGGTGACGAAGTAAGAATACAATTCACCACTCTCTATCATGCCCGTGGATGTCGTAAAAGACGACTATGTCATATAGTATACACATAACATCTGTACAAGAAAAGGAAAACTCGAAATGAAACCCTATACCAACATGTCTCTCGTCACAGCCCGGGGTGGGACGCTAGAGGAGGCGGCACGCCTGGCAACTCTCGGCACCGAGGAGATTGTCAGGCGGATCGAAGCGCTGGGGTTGAGGGTAGCCCTGGAGAAGACGGAGGCCCTTTTGTTCCATGGCCTCCGTACCGCCGGGCCTCCCGCCGGCGCTTCGATCACCGTGAAGTCGATCACCATCAGCATCCAGGCCCACATGAAGTACTTGGGCCTGGTGCTCGACGGGCATCAGTATATTATAGTAGTTCAAATTCCCTCCCATTGTGGAGGAGGCCCGAGCTGAACAGTGGGACGTATGTGGGCTGCGATGCTGATAATACTTAAAAAAAAAATATGTTTTTATTTGAAATATTTTTAAAAACTTATGAATTCACATTTCGTATTGAATGCCAACGGTTACCGAACCTAATAAGCACATATAATAAATTACAAGCGTAACTAATAACAACATTTTCACTAATCGTTAGGTAAACAAGCGTTCACGACACGCCAATCGAATAAATATCCCGCAGACAATTATATTATCCCCAAATAGGGCTGTCAAAATCAAATTTATAAATTTTTATTTATAACCTTATAAATTTTCCCCGGTAGGATGAGGATTCATGCAAATTTTAGTAGAATTTAAACCCACCTAATATTTCTCGCCGGCTGGTGACGGGTTCAGAACATTATGTTCAGGTATTACCAGGAGAGTGGTGAAAAGTTTCCTAGCAAACTTATAATACTAACTACGAACGCCAATATCTCTTATCAAGCTTGGCGATTCTAGCAACATCTATTGCAAAATCCTATTTTCCAATGAACTTGAAATAGCTTATGTATATATTTAGAATAAAAGAAAGTATATTACTATCTAAAGGAGACTTTCCTCATCATCGTCATCACAGCTCATATACGTCCCACTACTCGAGGTGAACGCTGGGAGAGAAATTGACCTACTATACCAAGCTGGTCAAGCGGGTTGATAAAGGATTTTATTAAGAGTTTCCCTTCTGTTAAATAGTTGTTATATGCATAAGATATCCCTTACTCGCTTTTTATGATACTCAGGGGCAAAAGAGGAGGTGAAGGATTAGACACTTCCTTCCTCTTTTTTTGGCATTGGCATTTTTTTGGCATTTGGCAAAACTATGGCAAAATGCCTAAATAATCGCCATATATAATAAGGCTTTATAATTTTCAATAAATAATGTGCCAGCCCTATCGGCAGGTATAGAAACAAGGCGCTTGCGCACGACATCCATAAAACGTAGTAAAACCGATCGTGGCCGAAGTTGACACGACAATTGCCGAGTGTTACATCTATTAAATCTTCATGATCACACCGCTACGATGCCTAAAGTCCTTATTTTACTTTTAAAGCCTTCATTTTATATGGTGAATGTCTGATTAGTCTGGATAAATAGGTTCTTTGTCGTAAACTTTCCGTGTGGTGACGGAGTAAGAATACAATGCACCACTCCCTTTCTTGCCCCTGTGTAAAAGACGACTAAGGGATTATATACATACAATATCTATGCAACAGAAGGAAAACTCGAATTAAAACTCTGTTCCAACCCGTCTGACTAGCGTGGTATAGTAGATGAATTGAGAGCTCCAACTGTGAAGAAGGCTCAAGCTCAACAATATATTTTTATCTTATATATAAATTTCTAGCGTACGTGTGTAGGTATGTCACTGAACTCCTCCTAAACGGCTGGACCGATGTTGACGAAATTTTTTGTGTGTGTTCAAGGGGGTTCGAGGATGGTTTAGATTCACAATTGAACCCGGTAGGTAGCGCTGTTCGGGCAGGGCAATAACATAATTTGAGAACGACTTTACCGATTTCGTCCATCTTTTTTTTAAGATTTCTAATATTTTAAAAAAGGCCTTTACGGAAAAATAAATAAGAAAGTTGCGCAGAAAATTAGAAAATTTAAGAAACTTAATGTTTATATACTTTTCTAAAGGAACCTTTTTTCGACTATATAAACTTTTCTATTTTTATACAACTCTTCTGTTCATATGTTTATAATTGAACTCCTTTTAAACAGCTGGACCAATTTTGATGATTTTTGTTGCTATTCCGATGTATATGAGAATAAGTTAGATTAATAATTAGAATCGATTTCACGGCGAATTCCTTTTACTATTTTTTTTATATTTGAACAGAACAACGTCTGTTGGGTCAACTAGTATACATATATATTTCTTGTGTACGTGTGTATGTCACTTAACTCCTCCTAAACGGCTGGACCGATGTTGCCTAAATTTTTATGTGTGTTCAAGGGGATTTGAGAATGATTTAAATTCACCATTATTTATTAAATATTAATGTTAAAAACCTTTTTATGTTTTTCAAATGTGTTGTGGCACCATTTGAATGCACAAGCCGTCATAATTACCTATTTATTTTTTAAGAGTTGCGTACGTTCGTGCAGTGCAATGACTTGTACATTACGGGACTGTTCCGGCGTAAGCTCCATTAGGCTCCAATTGAAATGCCTCACTTTTTGTGCGTGGACTTACCTTCTATATGTTATTATTCAATACTATATCGCTAAATAATTTTTCGCGAGAACCTAACATTTATTCTGTGTATGTTATCTCGGGCATACAATAATGTCCGTGGGTGGAAACATCTCAATCGCTTGTCGAACTTGTGTATACTCGTAAACAAGTCCACAGCACCAAATATGTTCATAGTAAACATTGGGCTTACAAGAATACGAAACGTGTGAGAATCTATTTAAATACAAATACCTATTTTCTTCTGGTGATAGAATAAGAATATCATTCACTACCATCTTGCTCTTAGTCGTAAAAGACGACTAAGCGATGAAGTATTAACTTTGATGATGGTAAGAACATACTGAAAATATTAATTAGTATACAAGGGTAAGAATACAATACATATATACAATATATAATAATCTGAATCTCAGAAACGGCTCGAACGATTTTCATGAAATTTAGCATACTAGAGGTTTCGGGGCCAAAAGTCGATCTTGCTAGGTTTTATTTATAAAAAATATTGATTTGTCGGTGTTTTTAGCTAATCAATACTATGACATAAAATGTCAATAGAATGGAAATTCGAATTTCGCCTTCGCCGTCAAGAGTGGCAATAGCTCAGTTGGGAAGTTGTCCAGTCGCATTCAAACTGCGTGAGATCGAATCTCAGTGTTATTATTATTCTCTTTTTGTATGTTTTGATATTTGTTTCATTATTTCATTATTTTTATGTTTTATTATTACATATCTAAATAAGTTCGGCAAAAATACAAAAAAAGAATATACCGAGCAAAGCTAGATCAACCAGATATTAAATTATAAAATTGGTGATGGCTTGAGAGTAACAGTGGAGAAGTTTCGAGCCCAACAGTGGGACGTGGGATGGGGAACATCATGATGATTATGTTACTGATTTATAAATATCTTTGTTACAGGTACTTGTGTGACGTCACATTACAAAGGAACGAGATCAAACTGATATCAAACTCATTGTTGGGGGAGCAACAAGTGGTACTTACCATTCGTAGGGCTGTCACTTACTAGTTTTGAAATAATTTATTTAATAATTTTAGAATTTAAAACAATTCCATATTAGTTTAATGGCAATGGGTAGGGGAGTCGGTAGGTTATGGGGTTGCACGCCGCCTTAACCTCGCCCCAGATTAGGCAGCCCGCCTAATCCTAAGTGCCTAGATCATTATAGCCAGCCAGGTGCGTATATCTTTCAAGTGACATGTTGGTGGGCCACCGGCACCCGACCTTGTCATGAGTGGCCCCTTTGATTCCAAAGACTGATTTTTGAGAGATTCAACTATCATCTTGCATCCGAGTGTAATTTATGTCCGTAATTTGTTTGTTTTTAACTTATTGTGACTGAGTAAAAATACAATTCACCACCTCCATTTACCCTAGAGTATCGTAAAAGGCAAGGAAAGCATATAATACGCATAAGACATTTAGTCCGTGTGGTGACGGAATAAGAATGCAATTAACCACTCCCTATCTTGCCCGTGGATGTCGTAAAAGTCGACTAAGGGATATAATATGCACATAACACCTGTGTAAGAGAAAGAAAACTCGAAATGAAACTCTATACCAACATGTCTGACAAGCTTGGTATAGTAGATCAAATTCCCTCCCCTTGTGAAGGAGGCGCGAGCCAAGCAGTGGGCCGTATATGAGCTGAGGTGAAGACATTTAAGAGAAGGAAAACTCGATATAAAACTCTATACAAACGCACCTGACTTAAGCTGGCTTGAGCCTTGCAGTGTGATGTAAATGAGCTAAGAAGATGATGATGATGAGTCATATATTTTTTTTAAAGGTAACAGCGACATTAAAATATATACTTAGTACGCAATGTTATTTTTTTATTAAAAAAGCGTGAGTACAACAAAGAAAAAGATTGCTCTCTCTCTCTCGATCTTTCTTACTCACTCGCTTTCTCCCTACTCTCGCTCCATGGCTATGTGCTTCGTGCTATGTTCGCCCTTTCTCATTCTCTCTCAATCGGTCTCAATCACTCTCTGCCTCTTCTTGGACAAAAACGTCCCACATTTTCGTGTCACTAAATTTCGTTTCATCCGTAAAAAATTTACCCTCATGCGCGTAAAGAAGTTTCACTTCAAAAACAGTAGACTTATCAATATTAATGATAAATTAAATGCAAATAAGTGACAACCCTATAGACAATGCAACCCTCTAATAATAGGGGTTGGAATGAACAAACATTTGTCTTGTCGGGCATCAGTGGCGCGTGGCAATACATTCAACAGGTAAACATTACGTAATTTATTATTTTGATGCCGTGTGGTGACGGTGTAGAAATACAATTCATCACCCGTTCGCTTACCCGTGGGTGTGCTTACTCAAATTATTATCATCATCGTCATTTGAGCTCATACACGTCCCACTGTTGGGCTCGAGGCTTCTCCACAATAAATTAACCTTACTATACCAAGCTGGTCAGACAGGTTGGTATAGGGTTTTGTATCGTTTTCCTTCTTTTTCATAGATGCTATATCCTTATTACGTCCACTAATCCTATTGTACGATAGGAGGGTACCCCAAATAGGGGGTATTCCATCAGGCCGACCACTAACTACAAGTCACCCTGCTCTGGTGGTCGGCCCAGCAACGAACGACGAAGGCGACGTGCTGTTATAACTATAACTCTTCCCTGTTTCCCTTAGCTTTCCTCTTTCCTGCTGCATCATCATTTTCTAGGCTCTCGCCTCCCGCGCATCCCACATATCCATCAGTCCGGTCACAAATCCCGTTCGCGCTGGTCGATTTGTAATTAAAAATCATTGTACTAATTTTATAATATATTAAATGTGTCTGTGCCATTAAAATCTTTTTTTTAAAAACTAATCTTCAAGAACCCGAATAACATTTGGTGGCAGCTTAAGGGATTTTTAAAAAATCCTCGGAACGCCTCGAAAGTTAGTGACAGTGAAAAAAAAAAAATTTTTGCTAAAATCGTTGAGAAGACCAGTGAACAATAATTAAAATCTACCGGACTCTGAACTAAAAAAATCCACTGTATCACGCTGTTTCAAGACTCTTTCCTACCGAGCTATTGGGTGGAAACCCATTACACCCTGAAGAGACTTCCCATACTCTCTGGTGTCGCTGTATTCTACTACATACTACTACCACCGTGCGCTACTACAGTTACTACTCATCTATCACCGTATCCTGAGTTTTACATAAGAAGAAAGCCTGGACCCTACTACCATCTCATACAGGAACATCGAGTGACTTCAAGGTGATAATGTTGCAGCTATTCCTGTGAGTCATAAACTTTTATTGTGATTATTCATAGTTTCCGTGACTCGTAACCTGTTTTATTTTTACATATTTGTACTTCGAATACGTTTAAAAGCTTTTAATTCTACTTATATACTTACCATTTATATTTAAATATCTTAATTATAAGAACATACACCGTAGAGATTTATTTAATAACAGTTACAATAAGTTATTTCATCGTCGAGCTACCGCTTGCCGCCCACGCGTCGCTTTCTAGAAACTGATAACACCGTCCTGCATCCGAGTCACTGTGCATCTTTTAAGAATATTTTAATAACTTAGTTATAACCCCGACTTCTATTATAACTTATTTTGTTAACGTTTATGTCTAAACATACAGAAGTTAAAGTAGAGGAACCGCCATCCAAAATGTCGGAAATTGATTTAAACGTACTTATTAAATTTATTGGAACTTTTGACGGCTCTAGGGACACCCTGATACCTTTTTTAAATAATTGCAGAAATGCAATTAACTTAGCTTCTACCTCTCAGCAAGATATCCTCTTTAAATACATCTTAAGTAGGCTTACTGGCAAAGCCGAATCGGTATGCGCCATAAAAGAATTTACAAAATGGTCCCAATTAGAAGACTACCTTAAAACACAATTCGGCGATAGGAAACATTACGCTCATTTGCTGGCTGACCTCCAAACTTGTAAACAGGGTCCTAATGAAAATATCAGCCAATACTCTTTGAGAATAGAGTCTTGCTTAGCTAAACTGCTTACCGAAATTAATATTTCCATTCCTACTAGGAAAAAAGACGAATTATCGGGCCGAGTAGCCACAATGCAAGATTTAGCCCTAAATAGGTTTATGATGGGTCTCGATTCAAGATTGGCAACGGTTGTTAGATGCCGTGACCCATCCACTTTAAACGAAGCTATAAATTTTGCTATAACTGAGGAAAAAATTCTAGGTATAACGTATAAGAAACCTTCGTTCTCGTCTTCGTTCAACCAACAAAATTTATTTAGACCAAATCATAACTCATCCTTCACACGGACTCAAGGTCAAACCAATTCTCCTAGACCTCAAGGTCAATTCTATACTAGATTCCAAAATCAACCTGGGCCCTCCAATATTCAAGCACCAGTCTGTAGGTATTGCAAAAACATCGGACACACATTAGAGAACTGTCGCAAGAGGCAATTTAATCAACAAAAACGTAACCAAAATACAAACTTCTCCAATAATAATAATCAAAATTGGGCAGTGCATAATATCACCTACCCAAATACTACTGATCAGCAATACGAAGAGAGTGGCCACGACACAGTTGACAATACTTTAAACGAATAAAATTTCCTGAAGAGTGTCGCGCAGGAAATCCCAATGCGAAAGTCGATACTAAATCCACCGAATCCACTGAATCTACTAAATCCACTGACTCTACTAAATCTACTAAATCCACTGAATCTACTAAATCTACCAAATTCACTGAATCTACTAAATCCACCGAATCTACTAAATCCACTGAATCTAATAAATCTACTAAATTCACTGAATCTGCTCTGTTCTCTGTACCTACTAAATCTACTAAGTCCACTAATACCACTGACTCTACTAAATCCTCTGCACCTACTAATTCCGATCCTTTAACTAATTACGCTATACCCACTAACCCTCCTAAAACTACTAAATCTTATATAAGTACTAAACCAACATTAACTACTACCTCTGCTAGATTAATACCTACCAAACTCCATTCATCTTCTACAACTTCTAATTTACCTACACCTGAAAACGGAACTGAAATATTTAAAATTAATACTCCTTGTAAAGTTCTACTTCCTGTCGTGCAAATCCTCTCCCCTGTATCCCAGAATCCACTAACTCTATTAGTTGACTCTGGAGCATCTGTGAGCCTGATCAAATCAACATGCCTGCAGAACGCACCCATACTCGTAAAGGAACCTATCAATCTGAAGGGCATTGAACCTGGTGACCATAGTTCCACGAAAACATTAGGTCATTTGCTATTAGAAATGCATTTAATTGAAAATAAAAAATCAAGTATTACATTATTTCACAAATTCCATGTTATTAACGAAATTCACCTTCCGTTTGACGGTATAATTGGAACTGATCTATTGAATTCTTTTAGTTGCAAAATCGACTATAATTTAAACACTCTTACTATTAAAGATATTCACATACCATTACAACTTCATGAACCAGTCTATTATCTTCCTCCTAGATCCGAAATGATGATCGAATGCTCAGTTTCCAACTCTAATATTAAGGAAGGGTTAGTACTTGACCAAAATCAATTTAAAGACGTACTAATTGCCAACTGTTTAGTAAAGGTTAAAGAAAATAAAAGAATTAACATCTCGGTTATCAACACCTCTGACTCAATCGTAACACTTAAATCTAACTTAAACATACCTCTTATCCCTTTAAACTCAGAAGGAATCGATTACTTGCCTATCAATTCTATTACAAAACATCAACGTGAAGACACTGACTCTTACCTCCGTACCCAAGAGGTACTAAATCTCCTGCGAACTAAACACCTAAACACTGAAGAAGCCAATGCATTACATGACATATGCTCCGAGTATTCAGATATCTTTCATATCCCGGGAGATCAACTCACATTCACCACTGCAGTAAAACACGAAATCAGAACCTCTTCTCAAAATCCTATACACGTAAAATCTTATCGCTTTCCAGAAATTCACAAACCCGAAGTGGCCAAACAAATAGATCAAATGCTAAATCAAGGTATAATAAAACCATCTATGTCCCCCTGGTCTTCACCGATCTGGGTGGTACCTAAGAAATTAGACGCTTCAGGTGAGAGGAAATGGCGAGTAGTCATAGACTACCGTAAGCTTAACGATGTCACTGTAGGAGATAGTTACCCTTTACCACAGATATCTGAAATCTTAGATCAACTTGGGCAAAGTAAATATTTTTCAACCCTTGACCTCGCGTCAGGATTTCACCAGATCCTCATGGATGAACAGGATGCTTCTAAAACCGCCTTCAGCGTACCCCAGGGCCATTACGAATTCACTCGTATGCCATTTGGTCTAAAAAACGCACCAGCTACTTTCCAACGGCTCATGAACACAGCACTTGCTGGCCTTCAAGACATTCGGTGCTTTGTGTATTTAGATGACGTAGTTATTTACTCCCACGACCTTGCCAGTCACGTAGAAAATCTTGAATTAGTCTTTAAACGTCTCAGAGAATTCAATCTCAAACTTCAACCGGATAAATGCGAATTTCTTCGGCGTGAAGTAGCTTACCTCGGGCATGTAATCACAGAAGAAGGTGTAAAACCTAACCCTGGAAAAGTTGAAGCCGTTACTAAATTTCCTACTCCGAAATGTCCTAAGGACATTAAATCCTTCTTAGGTCTCGTGTCTTATTACCGCCGATTCATTCCAAATTTTTCAAAGATTGCTAAGCCTCTAACTCAACTCTTGAAAAAAGATGTCCAATTTCTATGGGAAAACCAACAACAAGTCGCTTTTGACGAACTCAAATATAAACTCACTTCAGCTCCAGTCTTAATATATCCCGACTTTTCTAAACCTTTCACTTTAACTTGCGACGCTTCTAACTACGCAATAGGCTCAGTTCTCTCACAAGGTCCAAAAGGTCAAGAAAGGCCCATAGCTTTTGCATCCAGGACACTTAACAAAAGCGAATCCAATTACAACACAACTGAAAAGGAACTTCTGTCTATCCTCTTTGGTTGTAAAACATTCCGTCCGTATCTATATGGGCGCAAATTTAATATCATCACTGATCACCGTCCACTCACCTGGCTAATGAACCATAAGGATCCAGGGAGTAAATTACAAAGATGGCGTCTCAAACTCTCTGAATATGAATACGAAATTACCTATCGGAAAGGAAAATTAAATGCCGCCGCTGACGCTCTATCACGATACCCAGTAAACCCCATAGATAATATTGATCCTATGAATATTGACGATTATATTAGTCCATTTGATGATGGTCTCAATGTAGATTTCAGTCCTCTCAACTCACCTGACAGCATCCAACAACCAACACCCGACATTTTAAACATACCAATCCCTGAAATTACTAATAACGAGTTTAACACACCTTCAACCTCCCGTCTCTTATCTAACCCAAACGCCGACCAACCCTCAACATCTCGGGTTGATCCTAATACAAACAATTTACTATCAGAGCGACACAACGATAACCCTTCACCTACAAATTCTTCGATTCCAGACAGCGTCTCCTCTAACGATCTTGAAAATATACAAAATGCTATAATCAGTAATAATTATTCTCAATTCTTAAAAACAATGAACAGCAAAACCTTTGCCTCTGATGCAAAAATTCTGGAAAGTAACACTAGTATCCTTAAAAGTAACGACAAAGTAATAATTATACCCACATCTATTGATCTCGACGAAACTAACCCCTATGTCGAAGAAATTTTAAGTAGCATAGAAAAGAAAAATGAAATTTTAAACAAAGAACGCACTTTATATTCATTTCTAGATTTTATCCATAATGGCCGCCGCATCTTTTTTCTTTTTACTAAAGTCTACCACTTCGATAATGCAAGCTATGAAGGTATATATACCTCTCTAAGAAATCTACGTAATACCTTAATCCAACAACCTACAACGTCCATAAGCGTAACTGACTTCAAAAATCCTTTCGAAGCTCATTCCTATACAAAACTATATAATATCATTCTATTTCTATTCCACAATACTAACATCCTTGTCTCTATTCACCGTAACACAATCATATTTCCATCTCTCAGTGAAATCAAGAAGATCTTACACGAGAATCATGATATCCCTATTGCTGGGCATCTAGGAAGTACTAGGATGCTGAAACGAATTCAAGAAAAGTATAATTGGAAAGGCATGCGTAACGATGTTGAAACATATGTAAAGTCTTGTAAACTTTGCCAAGAAAATAAAGCATTCAGACAAATTCACAAAGCTCCTATGCAAATCACCACGACCTCAACAGCTCCTTTCCAACGTTTAGCAATGGACATAGTAGGACCTTTACCCGAAGCAGGACCAGCTAAACTAAAATATATCTTAACGCTACAGGACGATTTAACTAAATATTCTTTAGCGTATCCTATCCGATCAATAACAGCAGAAGAAACCAGCGAATGTCTTTTACATTTTGTATCTTTATTCGGTATACCAAAGGTTATTCTAACAGACCAAGGTACTAATTTTACTGCGGATCTTTTCAAAAAAACATGTGACCACCTGAAAATTAAACAGCTATGGTCAAGCGCTTACCACCCACAAACGCAGGGTGCTCTTGAACGCAGCCATTCGACGCTTAAGGAATATCTCAAATCATTTGTCAATGAAGACCAAAATAATTGGCCACGTTATGTATACACTGCTATCCTAACTTATAATACTAATGTTCACTGCACAACTAACTATACACCCTATGAACTCGTATTCGGACACAAACCCTTCATACCTGACTCTATCTATGACACACGCTCTGATGCTACATATCCAGAATACCTTAAAATGCTCTGTCACCGCCTCAAATTATCCCGAAATATAGCTACCGACAATATCCAAAGATCTAAAGAAAGATCAAAAACTTACTACGACAATCACACAAGATCTGTAAAGTACAATTTAGGAGATCTTGTCTACCTAAAAAATCATTTACGCCTCAGGAAAGCTTTATCCCCTTTATGGAAAGGCCCCTATAAAATCATAAAAGTACATAATAATAATACTGTAACTCTATTGATAAACAGAAAACACGTAAGACACCACTTTGACCAAATCAAACCTGCTAATTCTAACTCTGTCTAAATATACCTACCCATTCAATAGTATCTTCGATTTTCTTTTCAGAATTACTCTGTCAATAAAATTTATCATTGCAACACCACAGGAACTCATTCAACCAGTCAACAATAATCCTGGTATCCTCTTCGACTCCTCTGGAACAGTAAAGATTATAAAAGACCACTGTCACATAATAATGCCTATAGATATATCATTTATAACATCTCATATTGAAAATATAAAAAGCGTTTTTGGAACATTACGTTACTTGTGCCAACAGAGCGAATCAATCAATAATAATGAATGTAATAATATGCTACAACCATTAGATGCTTTGTTTAATGATATTGTCCGCGACTACAATTCTATTTCACATCTTTTACCTACTTATTCGAAAAGAGCCGCCTGGTTTTCAGCTGTCGGTACAGTATTTAAACACATATTTGGAACTTTGGACGAAGACGATGCACAAAAATACAGTCGAGCCATTAGAAAACTACAAACATCTAACAAAGACTTAGCCGCAAGTCTTAACCGGAACATTTTTATTTCGAAAACCGCGATCTCTAACTTCAATTCTTCGATTTTAGAATTAAATAAAAATCAGTTCTTATTAAACGACGCGATGGAAAAAGTGTCTCTTGTTGTTAAAAATATCTCTGAGATTATCAATTCCATAAACTTTAGAAATAATATAAATGAGATTATTGATGTATTACAAGCCAATTTGTTAACATTATCATATAAGGTAGAAGATATTGTAAATAGTATTTTATTTGCAAAGAGTAACACTTTGCACCCATCAATCCTGACTTCGACAGAATTGTTTCATGAAATAATCAGTAGTTTTAAGAATTTACCTAAGTATAAGGAATTTCCTGTAGAATTAACTTTAGACAATATTTACCTGTTAATAAATTTATCGGATTTAATAACATATTACTTAGATAACAAATTAATATATGTCTTGAGAATACCCATGGTTGACTTAATTAGTTATAATCTATATAAAAATGTACCCATACCAGTACCTCATGATAAAAACATACCTAGCTCTTTTGCTATGATAGTTTCTTCTAAATCTTACATCGGTCTTAGTGAAGACAGAAAAACTTATTTTAGTATAGATAACTTAGATATATGTAAAATAATTATAAGTAAACATTTTATATGTAAGTCAATCGATGTATATAACGTCGCCACTAATCCTAGCTGTGAAACTGACATTATGACAAAAGCTGTAGAAGTCGTACCCGACAAATGTAAAACGAGTTTCATCTTTGGCAATATCGACGTATGGCATAAATTAAATGGCAATAGATGGATTTTTGTACAATCAAACCCTGTCAGATTAACTATTCAATGTGATTCTAATGTAACAGATAATGTCATTTCAGGAACTGGCATTCTCACTTTAAAACCCAACTGTATTGCGTTTTGTAAAGAAACTAAGCTCGAAGCACAAGAGAATTTCAGAATTATTACCAATCCTATCACCTCAGATTTTAATATCATTAACAATACCTGCTGTAATATAGAAAGATTCTCACGACTGAAATTTAATATAAGCTCTTCTAGCATTAAGAGTATTAACCTGGATAGCTTGAAGCTACTTAATAACTTACCTGAACAGATTTACATTGACAAAGATGATATACTACCTCCCGAAGACATTTTCAATTACACAGGGTTCTCTCTAAGCCTAATAGCTATAATAATAGTTTTAAGTTTATCTTTGTATTATTTTAAAACGAATAAGTCTTTATTTTGTAAAAAGTTAGTTATAAATCAACCAGCTCGCGAAAACATACCTATTTCAACCCCGAATACTCCACCACAGTTACGTATTTGATATAATTGCTCTAACCTCTCTTTCTTTCTTCTCCAACCTTAATTTCAAACTCACTTTAACTGTGAGTTTTCTTCTGTTGGGGGAGGTGTTATAACTATAACTCTTCCCTGTTTCCCTTAGCTTTCCTCTTTCCTGCTGCATCATCATTTTCTAGGCTCTCGCCTCCCGCGCATCCCACATATCCATCAGTCCGGTCACAAATCCCGTTCGCGCTGGTCGATTTGTAATTAAAAATCATTGTACTAATTTTATAATATATTAAATGTGTCTGTGCCATTAAAATCTTTTTTTTAAAAACTAATCTTCAAGAACCCGAATAACAGTGCATCGTGGGTGGGTGGGTGTGCGTGCTTACGCCCCTCTGTCGCCCCGGACGGAGTGGTGCGAGGAGCACGCCGATCGCAACCCAACACCAAAAAAAAAGACCTGTTTTACGTCCATAGGTAAGATAGGGAGTGGTGAATTATATTCTGATTCCGTTCACCACACGGACAAAAAAAATTAATTTAGTGTGGTGACGAATTAAGAATACAATTCACCCCATCCCCCTCTTATATAGGAGTGTCATAAAAGACGATTAAACGATAAGACTATCCTAGGACTAGCCTCTTACACTCCTCAAACCCAGATCAACGATAGTTCAAAATATAGTGGTTTTATTTAGTACATTCCTTTTGTATTCCCTAAACCAGCTCAGTTTAACCCATATAACCCTAATAGTTTGGTAGTAATCAATATATAGATAATATCTATGCAAGAGAAGAAAATCTCTACAAACCCTACTATGTCAACATGTCTCACCAGTCACCAGGCATGTTTAAATTACTAGCAACCCGCCCTTTCGTCGCATCGGTTTCAGTCGCCTTACCCACGTAGTTCCTGTTCCAGTGGGTATACCGGGATAAAATATAGCCGAGTTACTCCATATATAGACAGTTATCTGGTAGTACAATATTATCAAAATCCGTCCAGCCGTTTTGAAGATTACCCAGAATAAACAGATAGATAGACAATTTTTTTTAAACCGGTTTTTAAACATAGATATCGTGAAAATAGCTGTATTATCATAAAAAAAGCACATTACTTTGACATTACAAACAGATACTTCAATTTTATTGATTTATATAGATTATAAATAAATGTTATAATTTTATCATTATAATTAATACTAGCAACCCGCCCTCGCTTCGCTTCGGTTATAGGTTATAGTCGTTTTACCCGCGTAGTTCCCGTTCCCGTGGGAATACCGGGATAAAATATAGCCTAGTTTACGCCCTGATATTATAGCTTTCCATTGGTGAAAGAATTTTTGAAATCGGTCCAGCCGTTTTGAAGATTACCCGGAACAAACAGACAGACAGACAGACAAAAATTTTTTAATTGCTATTTTAGGCATAGGTGTCGTGCAAATAACCGTGTGAGCATGAAAAAAGCCTATTATTTTGACATTACAAACAGACACTCCAATTTTATTTATTGGTATAGATAGTACACGATTTTATTTATACAATATATTATAAATGCAGGTGTTAACATCAAAGGAAGGATATGAAAATATAAATTATTTACTTAAAGTAATTAAAGTTTAAATTATTTAAAATAATTAACGCTTAGCAATAGTTAAATTTACGATAATAAAATCATCCGGTCCCATACACCTGTCTTAAAAGATTTCAACTCAATCGCTAGTACTGAAAATTACTATTACAAAATATATTTAATATCAAAACGATTAATATTTAATATCCGCTTATAAAAATGTTTTAAAATTGTATGAAGAGAAAAAGAAATTGTTTAGTTTACATTAAGAGTCATTTTTTATTATTTTTTTTCGTGTGATAACGGAGTAAGAATACAATATCATCAGCTCATCATTACGTCCTATTTCTGGGCTCGGGTCTCCTCCACTATGGGAGGGAAATTGACCTTCTATACCACACTGGTCAGGTGTGTTTGTATTTTTTTTAATGGGTGGGCTATGGTGAGCGCACGCGCGGTCCATCCCGTCCGGGCGATGAAAGGACGGCGCGCGGGCCCATAACCCACCCGTACCCACGTCACCTCGTTGTTGGGCCGACCACAGGAGCAGAGTGACTTGTCGTCAGTGATCGGCCCGATGGAAGACCCTTTCGGGTACCCTCACCTCTCAACGTCCTGGGACGTCGGTCGCCGTCGCGCGGTCAGCCTGCCTGCGGGTGACGGATAATTCCCCGGTCCGATCACCCGCGGCCTCGACTAGGGCAGACGTGTTGGTATAGGGTTTTGTTTCGAGTTTTCCTTCTCTTGCATAGATAGTATATGCATATTATATGACATACGACACCCACGGGCAAGAGAGTGGGTAGTTAATTGTATAATTATACCGTCACCACACTGAGTATTAACCACACCCTATTTTAGCTGTGGGTCTTAAAAGACGACTAAGGGATATATAGGTAACAATCTATACAAGAGAAGAATTACTCCATATATTCAATTCGAAAACAGACATGTTCGAATCGAGTATTTCTATACCAATCTATACCAATAAATAAAATTGGAGTGTCTGTTTGTAATGTCAAAATAATAGGCTTTTTTCATGCTCACACGGTTATTTGCACTATATATACATATACCTAAAATATACTTTATATTTTTTTTGTCTGTCTGTCTGTCTGTCTATCTGTCTGTCTGTCTGTTTGTTCCGCGTAATCTTCAAAACCGCTGGATCGATTTCAAATTTCTTTCACCAATGGGAAGCTATAATATCAAGGAGTAAACTAGGCTATTACTAGGCTATTACTAGGCTATATTTTATCCCGGTATTCCCACGGAAACGGGAACTACGCAGGAAAGACTGAAACCGAAGCGAAGCGAGAGCGGGTTGCTAGTAGGTATATAAAATTGGAGTGTGTTTGTAATGTCACAATAATAGGCTTTTTTCATACTCACACGGTTATTTGCACTATACATATGCCTAAAATACACTTTTTCTTTTGTCTGTTTGTTCCGGATAATCTTCAAAACAGCTGGACCGATTTCAAAAATTCTTTCACCAATGAAAAGCTATAATATCAGGGCGTAACCTAGACTATATTTTATCTCCGTATTCCCACGGGAACGGGAACTAAGCAGGAAAGACGACTGAAACTGAAGCGAAGCGAGGGCGGGTTGCTGGTTTATAGTAAATCGAGACGACTGGCATGGAATAGTAGGTTATTACCCATTATGGAACAGGCCTTAGCCTTACATTGGGACTTATAAACACTGAGATAATGATGATAATGCTTAGATGCCTAAACATCATACTTTAGCGGTTTTTTTAACCCATAAGGAAATAATCCTTGTGTTGCCGAGGAATTTAAAAACGTACCTAGTTAACGGACACAAATTACAGCCAGACTCAGAACAGCAATTTGTGGATCGCACAAAGCGTTGTCCTGTGTGGAATTCGAACCCATGACCCTAAAGCAGTAGGTCGATACCTTTACCACTACGCCATCTGTGTATTCAGTTACAATTGAAGTTTAATATCTTATAAATATAAACATTAATTGCTGTTCGTTAGTGTCGCTGAAACTCGAGAACGGCTGGACCGATTTGGCTAATTTTGGTTTTGTATTATTTGTGGAAGTCCAGCGAAGGTTTATACAGTGAGAAAATATGGAAAATTGCGAGTAAAATACTAAAAAAATACAATTTTATTTTCCGATACAAACTGATCTTACCTGTCAAACATTTGATGTCTCAGTTCATACTCGTCCAACTGTTGGGCTCGCACCTCCTCCACTATACGAGAGAAATTGACCTACTATACCACGCTGGTCAGACGTGTTAATATAGGGATTTGTTTCGAGTTTTCCTTCTCTTGCATAGATATTATATGCATATTATATCCCTTAGTCGTCTTTTACGACACCTACGGGTGGTGAATTGTATTCTTACTCCGTCACGGCACTGATGATACTAAACCCAAAAAAAATATTAATCAACATAATTACAAAAACAGGCAGTACGAAGTTCGCCGGGTCAGCTAGTATCTTATATTTATACACCTTTAAATAATAACTCAAACAATGTCCGAAGTGCTCGATATTACATCTAAAACAAATGAAGACAAAACGGTATGTTAAAAGAAAAGACATATGGAACTAATCGTAGACCGGATGTGCCGATTGTGCGCGCGAACGACGCACCGGAAACGCGTCCATTTCGCGCCAAAACATCCGCCATTAATCCTGGAAAAAAATATGGCGGGTAATTGGTGAGTTATCGTTGATACATCGCTTGTTGATTGTTATTAAAATGAAACGTTCATTTCAGATTTGTTGTGTGTTTTTATATATTGACTTACAAATATTTGTGTCATTGTTGACGGAGTATTGTTACAAAATTTCCTGTACACAAATATTCACCTAAAAAGCAGACGGATGTTTATTCTTTTTTTATAATTCATATGATACTTTTCAGTAAATACTGCAATATATTAGTGTCCTCATTTTGTTAACGTTACTTAAATAAAGGACTTAAGATATTTATCATTACTGTCATCACCTCAGCCCAAATATGTCCCACTGTTGGGCTTGGGCCTCCTCCACTATGGGACGGACTTGGCCTACAATAGCACGCTGATCAGACGTGTTAGCACAGGGTTTGGTTTCGAGCTTTCCTTCTCTTGCATTGCTGTTTTATGCACATCGCATCCCTTAGTTGTCTTTTATGACACCCACAGGGAAAAAAGAGTGTTTGTGGATTGTATTCTTACTCTGTAAGTTCTATCACCACACGGAGAATTGTTGTCATCATCATCATCGCAGCCCACATACGTCCCACTGTTGGGCTCGGGCCTCCTCCACAATGGGAGGGAATTTGACCTACTATACCATGCTGCTCAGATATGTTGGTATAGGGTTTCATTTCGAGTTTTCCTTTTCTTGCACAGATGCTCTATGTGCATAATGTATCCCTTAGTCGTCTTATACGACATCTACGGGTAAGATAGTGAATGATGAATTATATTCTTACTCCGTCACCACACGGAAAGAATTATTGTACCTTTTGTTAATCCATCATATCTATAACAGAACCCTTGAATAAATGCTAGATGATCCAATGGTTAAAATTTATACCTATGTTACTGTCATGGATTCGATTCCCTCGCATGATGCTATTTTCAAATCATTGCTCCAAGGCTTGTTGTAATTTATGTCCTTTAATTAGTTGCTATTAAAATCCCCCGCAATACAATTAATATTACCTTAGTATTTAGTTGTCTTTAAGGAAGAATGTCGGTTTTTAATTTACCATGTGTTGACGGAGTAAGAATACTATTCAGAACCCCCTATCTTGCCCGTGGATGTCGTAAAGGACATCAATGGGATAAGGGACTAAAAGATATAATATTTAAGTAAGAGAAGGTAAACTCGAAATAAAACACTATACCAATCCGTCTGATTAGGTATCTTACAGCAACTTCACTTTTATCTAGGAGGAGGCCCACGTCCAGCAGTAGATACGTTATATGAACTTAAATAACGACAATAATGAACAATTTCTAATAAGTTGCTTATCACAACCATAAGTTGGCTTTTATGACTTCCACAAGTATGTAAAGGATGGCGACATATTGTACCCTTAAATCATCATAAAACGGCTATTAAGTACAGCAAATTTCGCTTAACATAACAATGAAAAAACTACAGACGCATTCATATCCATTCTTGAACGCAAACGAAAATAGAAAACAATAATTTACAAATGTTATCTTTGGATATCAAAACAACATCTACCGGTATTGGCAGGGCATAGCTTAGAATAGAACAAGATTCACGTTGTTTTCTTTTTTAAGGAATATTATGGCATGGATACAAAGACCTACATATGGCATGTCTTTTTTTATAAATTATCACTAGATTTAAAATCGCCTTCAATAGTACTTTTACTACAATATTAAAATGATAGCTTCTATGAATTTGATTGAAAAGAAAACTTATAAAGCATTGTTATGCTATCGATACTTTAGCACTTTTTCTGTATTACCTTGCATAAAATGACAGTAAAATTATTTAATATTATAATTATAACAATAACGTTCCATGGGGTGACAGAGTAAGAAAACAATTCACCACTCCCTATCTTGCCTGTGGATGTCTTAAAAGACGATTAATGGATATAATATGCATATAAGATCTATGACTGACCAGCATGGTATAGTAGATCAAATTCCCTCCCATTGTGAAGGAAGGTCCTAGCTCAACAGTGGAATGTACCTATGTAAAATACATAACGAAAACCCATGAAATAACGAAGTGAGAATACACTACCCCTCTCTTTCCCATGAGTATCGTAAAATACGACTGAAGGATTATTATGTTCATAACATTTACGCTAATAACTCCAAATGAAAACCTATAGCAACACATCTGACCAGCGTGATATAGTAGATCAATGGCAGTCTAACAGTGGAAAGTTCTGAGCTGAAATAATCTTATATCTTTAAACGAGCAATTCTTGTAAATATATATATTTTCAGGATCTCAGTAACGGCTCCAACGATTTTGTTGAAACTTGGCATACTAGAGGATTTGGGTCCAAAAAATCGATCTAGCTAGGTTTTATTTATAGAAAATATTCTTTTGTCGGTGTTTTTAGCATAACAATAAATGACATTAAATTTTAAAAGAATATGAATTCAAATTTCGTTGTAAATGTCAAGAGTTATGGTAGCTCAGTTGGGAGACGGCCGGTTTTAATTTTGAGTTTTGTAGCATCCAAACAGCGTCGCTTCGAATCTCGGTGTTATTATTATTCTCTTTTTGTAATTTTTTTATATAAATTTCATTATTTATTTTTTATTATAATATCTAAATAAATGCTACAAAAATACTCCGAGCGAAGCTCGGTCAACCTGTATTACTACATAATACTTTCACATTTCCGTCATAACTCAACGAACAATAGAAATTTGGTAATGGTAGGACTACACTGTTGACAGTTGTCTGTCAACAACCGCGGGCCGGTCTGTCCGGGGTAGTACTACACTGAGCAGAAAATCGACATCTGAGTTGTAGCAATTTGTTACTGCGCTTCGTTCGGTGAGCGAGAGAGCCAAAAGCACAAGTTTCTGACTTTTGTTGATGTCTTAAGCAGTGGCGACTAGTGGGTCGTCAAAGTGGTGGTGGACTTTACATGCTCACTAAGTCCCACCAATTTATATCAACTTTATATTTATACTCATTTTCACTCACACCACACACTGTATACACAGTATAAAATATTTAGAACTAAGACCAAAATAAAAAAAAAACTGTTAATGTAAACAAACCATATTTAACGCGTCACAGATGTTTTAAATAAAACTACTTTACAGATTTTATCGCGTTTGTATTTGATTTTTAATTACCCGACGTTTCGAACGCTTTACAGCGTTCATGATCACGGGTGGACTAAGATGTCTCACGTCCAACAAGTCATCGTTACTGCAGAAAATTTTACGTTTCGAACACTTTACAGCGTTCATGATCACGGGTGGACTAAGATGTCTCACGTCCAACAAGTCATCGTTACTGCAGAAAATTTTCAGAAAATTTTCAGAAAATTTTCTGCAGTAACGATGACTTGTTGGACGTGAGACATCTTAGTCCACCCGTGATCATGAACGCTGTAAAGTGTTCGAAACGTCGGGTAATCAAAAATCAAATACAAACGCGATAAAATCCGTAAAGTAGTTTTATTTAAAATGTATAATACTCGCGTAAACATCAGAAATCATTATGCGTCACAGATGCATCGAAACTATACCTACTTACTGTTATTAACGAGACGTCATCGGCGAATTTCGTCGAAAGTCGAGTTCTCTCGGCAATATTTGGTTCAGGCGTGCGCCGTACGGGAAAATACTCATTTTTCAGTATATTTCTATGAACTATCTTTTGTCTCACGCGCCAGGCGTTTTAACCCATAACTAGTACAAGTTGTATGGGCAGTCCCCGTGCGCTCGCCTAAGCGCACGAGTTTTTTACAGGGAAAATATTTATTTATTTAATATAATAGGACTATCTATTTACAGGTTGAAAACCTAAATCGATAGTCCATACACTAGTGTTAATCCTAATCTTACTTCTAGATGATTTACAATTAATCTATACCTTAATACTACTTTTAACTTAATTTATAACATAGGATAGAAAGAAGTGTCTTATGGAATGGAATTCACTCAATTGACATGTGAAAATATCAACTTTTGTGTGAACTTCGTTTATACCAAGTGCTCGCGTTATTGGCGTTCTGGCTAGCAGGTTAGTTCTAGCCGTTGGCAGGGCCAGAAGTGGTGGATGCCTACGCCTCCACACATAGCGATCTGGTACGCACAGACATAGGTTTTGCAACACACCCGGATTGTGCTGCAGACCTCTGAGTAATCTTACTAGATACGAAACCAGCGCGTATTCCCGTCGCACTCTTAATTCATTGTACCCGACCATTCCCAGCACAAATAAAGTTGGGTACATTAACGGATAAAATGGGTATACACCATACAGTTTTTTATATAAGTTAACTATAAGTTTTTATAGTTTAGTAAAGCGCTTAAATTGTTTCGTCATAATTTGAAATTTTATTTGTTATATGTTATTGTATGTTCAAAGAATAAATATTAATATGGTCATTTAAAAATAAAGATGAAGTAACATTTTGTAATTTTCAAATCTTTTGATTTGGTGGTTCAGCGCACGAGCGCACTTAAGGTACAGCCGCCGCTGGTCTTAAGTATAACCGGACCTCCCTAGCCGAGGCTGCGGGTGACATGACCAGGGATTAGTCCATCACCCGCTGAGAGGCCGACCGCGTGAGGAAAGGCCGACGTCCTCCCCGAGGGGGGGGACGTCGGTCGATGGGAGGGTACGCCGCGGTACGCTAACCGTAGCCCACCCCAAAAAAAAAAAAGTGTAACCGAACCTCATTGCACGCATTCACACTCTCTTTATTTCCTTTACGGTAGGCAGCAGCCTAGTAAAACTCTATGAGCAGGAGCATCACTTGCCATCAAGTGTACTTTTTGCTTGTTTGCCACCGTTAACAGTAAAAAAACACTTTAATAGATGTAAACCATAGGTTCTCAAGATGAGCGATGGCCTCTTTTCATCGTTTGATATTTAATAAGGCAGAAGAAGCTATAACTGCACAGATGAGGGATACACGATTAAAATAGGTCAAAGTTATACATTATAAATCACTCCATACAAGAATCACATCATTAAGCATTTGAATCTTAAAATAGCTTACCACACTCTCCGCAGAAAACAATATTAACTGATACATAAACCTTTAGGGACTGTCATCTGTTGTCATTCAAAAACAACAATGGACCGTCTTGTTTAACTTCATAAACTCCACGTCCTACCTTGAACTAAGCTTTTCTTGAGTTTTAGATAAATCTGTATATATAGTTCAAGATATAATATTCATTGGCGACTACTTATCGATCTTATTTAATAGAAATTACATGATTTTGCGATTATGTGACATCAAACACTAATTCATTGTAAAACACATATTTTCGAAGTTATGAACTATTAACTTATTGAAAAAAGACGAGCAAGTAGGTAAAATTAAAGGTACCTTTTCCAAATTATAAGTCTACCACTTTGGTATTTTACGGAATTAGAAGCATGCTTTTGTTGAATTAAAATGGAGTAATATACGTGATTAAAACCGGTAAATTCGCATCCAATATTTACATATACTATACTAGTACCTATAGAATAATTACAACATATTGTAAAACAAAGTTGCTTCCCGCTCTCTGTCTGTCTCTATATATGCTTAGATCTGTAAAACTACGCAACGGATTTTGATGTGGTTATTTTGAATAGATAGAGTGATTCAAAAGGAAGGTTTATATTAATGATTTGTGATGTTTACACGAGTATACATTTTTTTTTTCAAAAAAAAGAAACAAATACAAACGCGATAAAATCCGTAAAGTAGTTTTATTTAAAAGGGTTATATTATTATGTATAATAACATAATATGTCGCTTTTGCAACAGTAACCTCTAAAGAAAACATGTTTATGTTGTCTAATATCAAAAAAATCTATGAACGTTGTATATAAAAGATATTCTTTTTTTTTTTTTTTTTTGGGTGGGTCACGGTCGGCGCGCCTCCGCACCACTCCGTCCGGGGCGACAGAGGGGCTTAAGCACGCAACTCCCGCAACCCACCCGAAAACCACCTCGCCTTCGTCATTGGGCCGACCACCGGAGCAGGTTTACTTGTCGTCAGTGGTCGGCCCGACGGAATACCCCCTACGCGGGGTACCCTCCCATCGACCGACGTCCCCCCCTCGGGGAGGACGTCGGTCTTTCCTCACGCGGTCGGCCTCTCGGCGGGTGACGGACTAATCCCCGGTCACGTCACCCGCGGCCTCGGCTAGGGCGGCATGAGGCGCAGATAGTTGCGCCTGCGCCGCCCCAGTCGCCGGCGGCGGATCTCCTCATCGAGGCTGCGCTCCACGCGCAGACGATCCGCCGCCTCCTTCTGCGAGATCACTGTCTCGCAGAAGGCTGCGACCGCGTCCCAGTTCCTGACGCTGTCGACCATCGCCCTAGCGATGGCCGGCAGCGTCAGGTCGGCACCGATGATTGCGACGAGTTCACGGCGCTGCACTGCCCAAGCCGCGCAGGCCTCGAGCGTGTGGCGCGCCGTGTCCTCGTCGCAATCGCAGTGGTGGCAGGACGGTGTACTCTCCCTCCTCACGACCCTGTGCAGGTATTTGGCGAAGCTCCCGTGCCCCGTCAACACCTGCACTAGTCGGAAGGAGAGCACCCCGTGCCGCCTCTCCAACCACTGCATCAGCACCGGCCGGAAGGCCTCCACGGTTCGCACCCCGAACCGAGGCCTCTCCAGCCGGACTGCCCAACGGGCAATGACGTCTCGGCGGGCGTCGACGCGCCAGGCGGTGAGATCCCTTAACGAGATCACACCGCCCTCCCCGCGCACCCCCGACACCCGCCGATACAGCTCGGCGAGCATTTCCGCCTCCAGGTCCCACGGGGGAGTCCCGGCCAATAGGCACGCTGCCTCGGTCGCCACCGTGCGGTATCCGCGGATGGCCCTGACCGCCATGACCCTCTGTGGTCGCCAAAGAAGGGCCCTAAGTCGGACGGTCAAGGACCCCGCCCACACCGGTGCGCCGTACAGGGCCATCGACCGGATGACCCCCGTGTACAGCCGTCGGCACGTAGCGCTCGGTCCGCCCACGTTCGGCATAAGCCACGATAGGGCGGACGCCGCGCCGACGAGCCGCGGAGCGAGCCTGCGGAAATGCTCCCGGAACCACCATTGCCCGTCGAGCACCAGGCCCAAGTACCTCATATGGGCCCGGATGCTGATGTCAACCGATCGGACGGTGATCGAGACGCCGATGGGAGGGCTCATAAGGCGCCCATGGAACAAGAGGGCCTCCGTCTTGTCCAGGGCGACCCTCAACCCCAGCGTCTCGATCCGCCTGACGACCTCTTCGGTGCCATAGGTCGCCAGGCTTACCGCCTCTTCTAGCGTCCCACCGCGGGCTGTGACGAGCGTGTCGTCGGCGTAACAAATCACGCCCAGCCCGGGCGGGAGGCTCCCCCGCAACGCCCAGTCGTAGCCGATGTTCCACAGGGTGGGTCCGAGGACCGACCCCTGTGGGACACCGCACGTCATGGGCGTTCGCACAACGTCCCCTGCTCGGTTGGTACAGAGGACGCTGCGCCCCACCAAATAGTCTGCCACTAGCCGCCTCAGGTAAGCTGGCACTCCGTGATACCGGAGCGCCTCCCTGATGCAGCTGAATGGCAGACTATTGAATGCGTTGGCGATGTCTAGGGACACCGCCAACAGCACTCCCCCACCGGTGACGGCCTCAGTCGCCACGGCCCTCAGGCGCAACAGAGCCGCGATCGTCGAACGACCCCTCCTAAACCCAAACTGGGCGTCCGACAGATCGGGCCCCGTGCCGACGAGGTGCCGCTCGATGCGGGCAGCTACCACCCTCTCCAGTAGCTTGCCCGTGTCATCGAGCAGCACGATAGGCCTGTAGGCCGAAGGCGACCCCGGAGACCGTCCCGGCTTCGGCAGGAGCACCAGCCTTCCCTCCTTCCAGCACCCAGGGAACCGTCCGGACGCTAAACACGCGTCGAACAGCTCCCTGAGGCGGGGACCCAGGTGGTCGAGGACCAGGCCCAACACGCGGTTTGGAACACCGTCGGGCCCGGGGGTGGTGGACTTTGCGCACATGCGCGCCACCGCCACTCCCATCTCGGGTTCCGTGATGGGCGGAACACTGTCGTCGTCGGCCTCCCGATCAGTGTCTGGCGGAGCCATGACCGGGGGCGTGTGTTCCGCCCGCCGCGGGAACAGGTCCTCGACGACCCGGGTGAGAAGGCTGGGCTGGAGAGTCTCGATGAGGGGAAGGCCCCGCGCGCGGAGCTTATTCAGCACCGCGCGATAGGGGCGTCCCCAGGGGTCACGATCGAGACCGTCCAGCATCTCCTGCCGACTGACGTCCTTGGCGGAGCGGACGGCCAGCCTGAAGGCCGACCGCGCATTGCGGTAGCCCTCATACAGCAAGGCCTCCCGCTCCGCGTCGCGTTGCCGCCGCCGGCTGCGGGTGTAGGCCCTCCGGGCGCGAATGCACGCGGCCCGGAGATCCGCCAGCTCCCGGGACCACCAGTGGACCGCCCTCCTCGGGGGCGGACGCCGTACCCGGGGCATGGCCGCATCGCAGATCTGCGTCAACGCACTGCGGATGCGGCCAGCCTCGGCGTCCACCCCGTCCGACTGGTTGGCAGAGGACAGCCACGAGTAAACGATGGCTGTCTCCGCCAGCTGGTCCCGGTCTAAGCGACCCACAGCCCATCGCGGGAACGCAGGACGTCCATCCGCCCCGTGACCCCTGCTGGGCGTCGGGATTACCGGGGAGACCTCCATCCGGATATACCGGTGGTCCGACAAGGTCTCCACCTCCTCCACGACGCGCCAGCTCCCCACGCGTGCGGCGACCTCGGGGCTAGCGAACGAAAGGTCCACTATCGACCCGCCCCGTTGTCGCACGCACGTATGCACCGAGCCCCTGTTCAGCAAACAGAGGCCCAGTGCCGCCGCCCACTCCTCGATCGCCCGTCCTCGGTCGTTCGTCCGGGGAGAACCCCACGCCACGGACTTGGCGTTGAAGTCCCCCAAGACGAAGACCTGGCGCGATGCCATTCGCCGTAACGAGGCCTCCATGATGGTGAGGGAGGCCTCGAAATCGGTCACACTCCAGTTAGGGGAGAGATAGACTCCGAGGAGCGTAATCTCCCCCCAGTCCGCCGCGACGTATCCGACGCCCCTGTCCCTAAGGGTCAGAGGCGACGAAGGCCACGACGTGGAGGCGACGATTGCCACGGTGCCATCGGTGCTACCCAACCAGTTAGGCCGGTCGGGCACCACGTACGGCTCCGCGGCTACGGCTACTCCTATCAACCACTCCGCCATGGCATGCAGGAACACGTCCTGCGCACCGGCGGTGTGGTTGAGGTTGGCCTGGATGAGACGAATGGATACGGGGTCCATTAACGGTCCGTATCCATCGTCACCTCCTCCGCGCTGACGGGCGATCGGGCCGCGCTCGGAGCGGGGACTGGCCCGGTCCATGGGCCGTCCCGCCCCTTCGGGGCCGATGCCGGGGGTCTGCAGTCCCCAGAGCCCATGCGGTGTTTGGCAGGCCTATTGCCTGCCGCACACGCGGGGCAGTGGGGCACCGCAGAGCACGATGCCGCCTGGTGTCCGGTCTGACCGCAACGGAAACATAGCCCGCTGCAGTCAAAGCAGTTTTTGCATGTCGGTCGGGTATGCCCGACCGCCATGCATTTGTAACACCTCGCGGGCCGGGGCTCTGGCACGGTTACCCGCGCCGAGCTCCAGCCCACGAGGAGCCTGCCTGAGTCGGCCAATTGCTTGACCGACTCCACCGGACACTGCACCCAGGCAGCACCGACGCCGCCCGGACCAGTGCGAATGGTGCCAATCCGGACGGTGTCCGAGGCACATCCGGTACGCGCCATAATGGCCTCCCGGACGTCCTCCACCGTCACGGAATCGTCCAAGCCCGTCAGGCGCATCTCTGCGCACTTGACAGGCCTGGCGACTCGGACACCATCCTCCGGCCCGAACAGCCCCCTCAACATCGTGGCCAAACTATCGGCCATCTTCACGCCCTCGGCCCCAGGGAACTCGAGTATTCGAGCCCCTGTCCGGGCCTTGCGGGTCCTCGCCTCGACGCCCCCGATACCGGAGACGTCCAGCTCCCGCCGGGCGCGTTTTAGGACGGCCTCATAGTTGAGGCCCCTCTCAGCCGCCTCAGGCAGCACGGTGATGACCACCGCGGCCGTCTTCGGCGACTTGAGGCCCCTGCGCGACCTTTTCTTCCCTTTTCTGCCGGCTCCCGCCTGGGGAGCGGCGGCCACGGCGGCACTCTTGGCCGCCGCTCTCCGCTTCTGGCCGCGTGCCTTCCTGCTCCGCTCAGCCACCTGCCAGCCCTGTTCGAGCCTGGCAGCAGCGCTGAGCGCAGCAGGAGCGGTCGCGATATAAAGATATTCTGCGGTATATTCAGTATTAGCATTGGACCCGTGCATGTGTGTGCATGACGTTTTGTGGGTTGCCGGTTTTTGAAGAAAATAAATAGGGATGTAGCTAAATGAGTGAATCATAAATGAATAATTAGTTTGGTTTTTTTTTTTGAGATTTAATATTAAGTTGTAATGTATTTTTTTAACCTATTATTATTACTATACTAGAGGATTGATCTTTTTTAGTGGAAGTATAGGGAGGTACATTCAAAATGAAACAAAAACGTCATAATAATGTTATTTAATTAATCTTTTTCGAAATCACTGTCGCTGTCGCTTTCGGTCACACTAATAACAAATCTATCTGTCACTTCATCTATAATATGATCGAGGTGGCACATTTTATCTTCCTCTTTAATAGTGTGAGACACACAGTCATTCCACTTAGCCGGTGTCACTTTCTTGATTCCTTCTTGGAATAAAGTTTTCACTTCTTGCATTTTATACGTCTTATTATTGTTTGCGACGTGACTCTTTACCTGCGCCCATACCAACTCAATGGGGTTCAATTCACAGTGATAAGGGGGCAGTCTTAAAAGTGTGATACCTTTTTGTGCAGCCATCTCGTCTAGGGCATATTTCACAGTATGATTTTGTTGTTTCACAATATCTATGAGAGTGGCCTTGACCATATTTGGTTCAAACGCAATATTTTTAGTAGTCAGCCACTCTTGAATTCGTGCTTTCGTCCACGACATCTTCGGGATTGTTTCGATCTTCCGAGAGTGATAGGGCGCATTGTCCATTACGACTACTGCATTCGGCTTGAGTTTAGGTAAAATACCGCCGAACCAATCCTCGAAACACTCCGCGTTCATTTCATCATGGTAGTCTCCTGTACCTTTCTTTGCTTCAAACATAAGAAGTCCGTCGACCAGGAAGCCTTTTTCTCCGCCTATGTGACTAATTATGAGTCGTTTGCCCTTTCCTGTGTGATTTTTTAATCCCGTAGTCAGGCCGTTTAAAAATGCCTGTCGAGAAGATTTAATACTTCCGTCAATCTAGGTTTTTTTTGTAGTATGACCTGAAAAGAACAAAAAAGAATCATAAGTTTCGACATCAAAACAAAAAGGGAACAAATAGAAGAAACTAAGGGTTGACACGTACCAGCGTTGACCCAGGTCTCGTCTTGATAATATATGTATTTTCCCTCCCTACGATATTGTTTAATTAAACGCAGGTAGCGCTGGCGCCATGATATGATATCTTGTTTATCAATAAGCACACTCTTGCGTGATCAAGTAGCGAATTCGAAATTAAGATGCTTCATAATTTTTCTCAATGTCTCTTTCGAGAAGTTGGGCAATCCTGAGTCATCATTTACAACTTGCAGCACCTAAAAATGATTAAAGTTATTACCTAATTGGTTAAGATTACACATGGGATGGGAGAAAACATACATAACGTATAATAAAAAGATGAGTGACGACATGTGTAAACTAACTTTTGCGATGGTGGGTATTTCATTTCTAAGAAAGAACTGATGTACAATTCGTCTAACAGCAGTGAATGTGAAATCATTAAGTTTATCTTTAAATGTATGTTTTGGGCCCGTTTTTTCGGGAGGTTTTGGTGATTCGCTGTCGTTCTCCTTGTGCTCCTTTAAAACGGAATAAACTGTGCGGACGGATATTCCCAAGACTTCAGCCACCTTATTAACGCATTCACTTGTTTTTGGAACTTCAATGTTTGATTCTGAAGATTTCACTTCAAACACATATTTGTAAACGTTTTGGACCCAAAGTTTTTCAGTTGCACTTAGAGCTACACGTGGCCTTTTTTTCTTAGGAGATAAAAATGTGTCTTGCGATGTGCTCGGCAGAGCATCTATGTCTTCAATGTATCAAACAAAAAAAAACTAACACGATTAACGAAAATAGGTAATGAATGAAACACAACGTAACATAAGTTTAACAATAATGATAACAAAAACAACGCGCAGTGGGCAAATCAAAGTTATTCATGCACTCAAAACAGAAGTATGAAGCCGAATGAGCGTATGACAACCGAAACAAAATGGCGGTCAAGCGTCATCGTAGCACCGTAACCAAAAACCAGTACTACCAACTTGAGAGAGCGTTTTCTTGAGTGTTACCTTGTATATGTCTAAAAGGATCAACGTTTATACAGCCTTTTATTTACATTAATATTAAATAGAATTTAGTATGATCATTATGAGTCAGCTATGGAACGATTAGATATTCTGTAAACTTTTGTGAACTGAATCACATCCCTATTGAGATTAGGCTGTCAACATTATTTTACGGAATGACATTTAGAAACGTCATTTTACTGCAGCTAATAAAAAGTTAGACTTTAGTTTATTAATAAATCAGTCTATTGACGTTTAATGTTGGGTTCAGCATTCTTTAAACGAGAGTACTACAATAATCATTACGCCTTGCAAGCAGATTGACGAATCTAGACGAAGTTAAGAGGTTCCCAAGCTTATAATCATTCTCAACATGTCACAACACAATAATCAACATTATCATCCGAGATCATCATGGGTCCTGTGGTCATATGGTGAACTCAAGCCTCCGTCATAATTAGAAGACTAAATAGAGGAATTCAATTCGAGATTTTTTTCTTTTGCATATTTATGCACTTTAGAATAAAAACATATAGAAGGTAAATCCGTGAACAAAAAATGAAGCATTTAAATTGGAGCCCAATGGAGCTTACGCCGGACAGTTGCGTAGTGTACAAAGTCACTATAGTGCACGTACGTACGCAAATCTTAAAAATAAATAGGTAATTATGACGGTTTGTGTATTCAAATGGTGTCACAACAAATTTGAAAAACATAAAAAGTGTATTAACATTACTTTCAAAAGTATTTCGACGATTTATGTTAATAAAAACAAAATTTAATTTCATAATTTGTATAGCGGTGTGTGTGTATGTGTGTAATCGCCTGCGTATATGTATTATTTTGACTTCATGTTTTTGATCGCTTAAGTACCGACACTATCCCTCTATACGTTATTATTCTAAGATATGCACATTATATCTCTAGGAACTGACAGTGGTGTTAGTAGCATCATACTCTCCTGAGTTTTCTTACTTATTTAATATTACTTATAATAATTACTAACCATAAACAATATATTTTGTTCATATACCTAGAATCATTTTCTTCTTGTACCAGGAATAAATGTTTACCAAAATGTGGGTCAAAATTAAATTACTAATTTCTGTAGCGAGTAGATAATTACATATAAATATTTGTAATAACGATGACTTATTGGACGTCTGACATCTTGGTCCGCCCGTGACCATGAACTTCGTAAAGTGTTCGAAACGTCGGGCAATTAAAAATCAAAAACAAACACGATAAAATCCATAAAGTAGTTTTATTTACGAGGATGAAATAATATTATTTGCCGCATATCTTTCATTGCAACGTTAGCTTTATTAAGTTAGTTTTAGTTGCAATAAATTTAGCTCACACAATTGACTTTGCGAGGCCGTAAGTCAAGAGATAAAACGGATGCCGTCTGTCAGAGACACATCTCATTGTTGGGTTAAAGTTATTAATTAGAATAACACTGGTTTGATATTATTGGAAATGAAAATCAAGTACAAATATTAATTATTGTATTGTGCGTGTTTGGGTTTTAGTATTATTGTTTAAAAGAAAGGACCCTTTCTTCGTATTGTGTTTGAGTAAGAAAAGAATTTGTCACCTCTCCTATTGCTTGTAAGTATCATAAAAGACGACTCTAGGATACAATATACAGATACATGTTATACGCATAAAAAAATTAGCATGAGTACTAAGTACGCATGTCAGAAATGAAACTTCTTTGTTTCCATGTGTTTTTATCAGCATTAAAAAAAAATAAAAAATCATTTAAAAAAAATCTCTCGATCTTTCTATCTCGCTTGCTCCCTACTCCCGCCCCATGGCTGTGCTTCGTGCTATGTTCGCCCTTTCTCACTCTCTCTCAATCGGTCTCAATCGCTCTCTCCATCTTCTTCAACAAAAATGCTGCATATCTTCGTGACGCTAAATTGCGTTTCATCCGAAAAAAAATTTCCCTCATGCGCGCAAAGAAATTTCACTTCAAAAAGGTAGGCTCGAAATACAATTTTATACTAACTCGTTTTGTTCAACCTGGTATATTAAGTCAATCAAACGATTAAAGGATTCAATATGTAGACAATATTTATGCAAGAGATCTCTCTAGCTAGCCTATAGGTGTCGTACAAACGACTAAAGGATATAAGGATGATATCTATGTAAGAGAAAGAAAACAAGAAATAAAACATGATATCAATCGGTTTCAACAGCGCAGCATAGTAGATCAATTCGACCATTGAAGACAAGTAACTCTGCACCGGTGGTCGGCCCAACAACGAAGGCGATGTGCCACGGTGAGTCATGGATACGCGCGGCGCCCTAGCGCGCCCTAGTGCGCTGACCATGGCCTATAGCAAAACAAAAAAAATAAAAAATAGTAGACCAATTTCCCTTCTATTATGAAGTAAGCCGAAGGCCAACATCGGAGCTGAGATGTTAATGGATTGAACATAAGATCCGCACCAATGCTTAGTACCATAAGAAGAAGGATTGTTACCAATATGACCAGAAGAAACACTACACTGATGGTCGGCCTAACGACGAAGGCGACGTGGGTACGGGTGGGTTATGGGTCCGCGCGCCGTCCTTTCGTCGCCCCAAGCGGAATGGATCGCGCGTGCGCTTACCATAGGCCACACGTAAAAAAAATTATAAAAAAAATTAAAATCAATATGACAACAGTCATATAACAATAGCAGCGATATGTTTATAGATTTTGATAAACTTACTTTCTTGATACACGTGAAACAATCAATATTTTTTCAAGTATTAATTTTAAAATATCCTCTCGGCTTATAAACGTCCCACTGCTGGGCTCGAGCCTCCTCCACATCATCATCATCATCTCAGCCCATATACGTCCCACTGTTGGGCTCGGGAATCCTCCATAATGGAAGGGTAATTGATCTACTATACCATGCTGGTCAGACGTGTTGGTATAGGGTTTTATTTCGAGTTTTCCTTCTCTCGCATAGATGTTATATGCGTTTTATATCCCTTAGTCGTCTCGTACGATCACCCACGGGTAAGATAAGGGGTGGCGAATTGTATTCTTACTCCGTCACCACACAGAATACTCCTCCTCCACAATAGGAGAGAAATTGACTTTCTATACCATGCTAGTCAGATGTATTGCTATAGGGTTTTATTTTTAAATTTAACTACTTTACAAATTTTATCGCATTTGTATTTAATTTATGATTGCCGTGTCAGGGGCGGACTGACGGACGGCGTCCGCACGTGACCATGAATGCTGCAAAGTTTTCAAAACGTCGGCCAATCAAAAATCAAATACAAATGCGATAAAATCCGTGAAGTAGTTTTATTTAAATTGTGTAATACTCGCGTAAACGTAGGGTTGTATTTCAAGATTTCCTGTTTTTGCATAGATAAGCATATTTAATCCCTTACTTGATCCCTACGTGGTCCCTAAATGTAGGCCTTATAACAAAGCTCAAAGTTGCTCAGCGTGCTATGGAACGGGCTATGCTCGGGATTTCTCTGCGAGATAGAATCCGAAATACGGAAATCCGCAGAAGAACGAGTGTAACCGACATAGCACGAAGAATTAGCACGCTGAAGTGGCAATGGGCATGCCACATCGCTCGACGAACCGACAACCACTGGGGAAGAAAGGTTTTCGAGTGGCGACCACGTATTGGTTGACGCAGTGTAGGACGTCCCCCCACTATGTGGACCGACGACCTGGTGAAAGTTGCTGGGCGTCGTTGGATGCAGGCGGCACAGGACCGCACTTTGTGGCGTAACATGAGGGCGGCCTACGTCCGTTACTTGACTTTTATAACAATCACGGGAAAAAGAGGGAGTAGTGAATTGTATTCTTACTTCGTCACCACACGAAAAATAATGTTTTTATATAATTCTCAGTCATAACGACATGTATAATGATGACTGTCCCCGTCTCTCACGTGGGTGGACGGAATTTGATTCCCCGTCAGGATTTATTTTTCGACATCATAAATTTTATCGTCGAAATATTTGAGATTCTTACATTTCGTAACAAAATATTCTTTATTTATTATATGTAAAATTATATTATTGCTATAAAGATATCGTTCAAAAACTACGCATGGACACATTAGTCTACATAACGAATCAATATCTTAAGTGTTATGATTTCGATTCCTATGCAGGACTATTCTTTGTAAAAGCCAAAAATAACTGCTTTTATCTGAGTGTAAGTTTATTCATCGTCATCACAGCTCACATACGTTCCACTGGTAGACTCATACGCTGTGGATGGATAAGAATATAATTCACCACCCCCTCTCTTACCCGTGGGTGTCGTAAAAGACAACTAAGAGATATGATATGCATATAACAGATATACAAGAGAAAGAATACTCGAAATCAACTTAATATGCTATTGTAGGTCACTTTCCCTTCCATTGTGGATTAAGCGCGAGCCCAACAGTGGCCTTTGTGGGCTATGATGATAATGATAATACCATTCTGGTCAGATTGATATAGGGTTTTATTTCGAGTTTTCCATCTCTATCATCGACGTTATATGCATATAATATCCCTTAGTCGTCTTTTACGACATCCACTGAATTGTATTCTTAGTCCGTCACCACACGAAAAATAACAATTTCATTGCATTCATTGAAATAAGAATGCAACGATTTATTTCCTAAGGGTTATATGTTTATGTTATAAATGTATATGTTTCAAAAAAATATGTATACCTACCAATAAAGACATCATCATCATCGTCATTTCAGCTCATTTAAGTCCCACTGTTGGGCTCGAGCCTCCTCCACTATAAGAGGGAAATTTACCTACTATATTACGCTGGGCAGACGTATTGGTATAGGGTTTTATTTCGAGTTTTCCATTTCTATCATCAATGTTATATTCATATTTCCTTAGCCGTCTTTTACAACACTTGCGGGCAAAGGTGGTAAATTCGGCCTACAGGCCTATCGTGCTGCTCGATGACACGGGCAAGCTACTGGAGAGGGTGGTAGCTGCCCGCATCGAACGGCACCTCGTCGGCACGGGGCCCGATTTGTCGGACGCCCAGTTTGGGTTTAGAAGGGGTCGTTCGACGATCGCGGCTCTGTTGCGCCTGAGGGCCGTGGCGACTGAGGCCGTCACCGGCGGGGGAGTGCTGTTGGTGGTGTCCCTAGACATCGCCAACGCATTCAATAGTCTGCCATTCAGCTGCATCAGGGAGGCGCTCCGGTATCACGGGGTGCCAGTTTACCTGAGGCGGCTAGTGGCAGACTATTTGGAGGGGCGCAGCGTCCTCTGCACCGACCGAGCAGGGGACGTCGTGCGAACGCCCATGACGTGCGGTGTCCCACAGGGGTCGGTCCTTGGACCCACCCTGTGGAACATCAGCTACGACTGGGCGTTGAGGGGGAGCCTCCCGCCCGGGCTGGGCGTGATTTGTTACGCCGACGACTCGCTCGTCACAGCCCGCGGTGGGACGCTAGAAGAGGCGGTAAGCTTGGCGACCTCGGGTACCGAGGAGGTCGTCAGACGGATCGAGGCGCTGGGGTTGAGGGTCGCCCTGGACAAGACGGAGGCCCTCTTGTTCCATGGGCGCACTATGAGCCCTCCCATCGGCGTCTCGATCACCGTCCACTCGGTCGACATCAGCATCCGGGCCCATATGAGGTACTTGGGCCTGGTGCTCGACGGGCGATGGTGGTTCCGGGAGCATTTCCGCAGGCTCGCTCCGCGGCTCGTCGGCGCGGCGTCCGCCCTATCGTGGCTTATGCCGAACGTGGGCGGACCGAGCGCTGCGTGCCGACGGCTGTACGCGGGGGTCATCCGGTCGATGGCCCTGTACGGCGCACCGGTGTGGGCGGGGTCCATGACCGCCCGACTTAGGGCCCTTCTGTGGCGACCACAGAGGGTCACGGCGGTCAGGGCCATCCGCGGATACCGCACGGTGGCGACGGAGGCAGCGTGCCTATTGGCCGGGACTCCCTCGTGGGACCTGGAGGCGGAGATGCTCGCCGGACTATATCGGCGGGTGACGGGGGTGCGAGCGGAGGGCGGTGTGGTCTCGTTAAGGGATCTCACCGCCTGGCGCGTCGACGCCCGCCAAGACGTCATCGCCCGTTGGGCAGTCCGGTTGGAGAGGCCTCGGTTCGGGGTGCGAACCGTGGAGGCCTTCCGGCCGGTGCTGATGCAGTGGTTAGAGAGGCGGCACGGGGTGCTCTCCTTCCGACTGGTGCAGGTTTTGACGGGGCATGGGTGCTTCGCCAAATAAATGCACAAGGTCGTTAGGAGGGAGAGTACACCGTCCTGCCACCACTGCGATTGCGACGAGGATACGGCGCGCCATACGCTCGAGGCCTGCGGGGCTTGGGCAGTGCAGCGCTGTGAACTCGTCGCAATCATCGGTACGGACCTGACGCTGCCGGCTATCGCTAGGGCGATGGTCGACAGCGTCGGGAATTGGGACGCGGTCGCAGCCTTCTGCGAGACAGTGATCTCGCGGAAGGAGGCGGCGGATCGCCTGCGTGAGGAGCGCAGCCTCGATGAGGAGACCCGCCGCCGGCGACTGGGGCGGCGCAGGCGCAACTATCTGCGCCTCATGCCGCCCTAGCCGAGGCCGCGGGTGACGTGACCGGGGATTAGTCCGTCACCCGCCGAGAGGCCGACCGCGTGAGGAAAGACCGACGTCCTCCCCGAGTGGGGGACGTCGGTCGATGGGAGGGTACCCCAGTAGGGGGTATTCCGTCGGGCCGACCACTGACGACAAGTTAACGCTGCTCCAGTGGTCGGCCCAACGACGAAAGCGACGTGGTTTTCGGGTGGGTCGCGGGAGTTGCGTGCTTAAACCCCTCTGTCGCCCCGGACGGAGAGTGGTGCGGAGGCGCGCCGACCGCGGCCCACCCACAAAAAAAAAAAAAAAAAAAGGTGGTAAATTGTATTCTTACTCCGTCACCACATTGAACTTAATAATTTCATTGTTTTCATTGAAATAATAATACAACGGTTTATTACCTAAATAACTCGTGATGGGGTGCCGCTTGCGGGATCTGGTCCAGACATAATCTTCTCATTATATTTGTGATTATTATTATATTTGTGAATTATATTATACTAGCAACTCGCCCTCGCTTCGCTTCGGTGTCAGTCGCCTTACTCGCGTATTTCCCGTTTGCATGGGAATACCGGTATAAAATATAGCCTATGTCACTCCCTGATATTATAGCTTTCCATTGGTGAAAGAATTTTTGAAATCGGTTGTGTGGTTTAAGCGTGAAAGCGTAACAAACAAACAAATAAACTAACAAACTTACTTTCGCATTTATAATATTAGTAAGGATAATATTTCGAATAGCATCACACTGAAACTATTAATAAGCATCTTGTAAGATGTAATTTTATTTATGTGAAATTAGAAAAATAAATAAAAATAGACAATCCCGCTGAGTTTCTTGCCGGATCTTCTCAGTGCGGTCGCGTTCCGATCCGGCGGTAATTTTAATTTTAAGAAAATGTAAAAAATTGACAATATGTAAGTATCCCCACGTGGTTTATACATAATAAATGATTTGAATTTGAAGGGTATTGTGTTTCAAACAAAATTATATTTACACCAAGAAAGATATATTAATACCTTATTTTATTTCAAGCATATCTAAATTGGTAAACAGTAATAAGGAAATCGCTGGTGAAAAAAAAGCAACAAAATCTCTGCACATCATATAGTTTTCCTTCAACAAAATAAATCATACCATATATTTTTTCGCTAGCCCATCTAATAATTATATTCAAGGCAGTAAACTGACTCGGGGTGGGCAGTGAAGCAAATTAAAATAATTTACGACCAATTAGCAACCGAATTGACGTACTTAAACCGTGGTGTCGTACATTAACGACAGTGGAACTTTTGACACGATCCATTTATTAATAATATTCTGTTAGAGATTTATAGTAATACATATACCTATATTATAATTATTACATGTTTATGCTCGCAATAAAAACCAAAAAAAAATCTATATTAAACGCCATTATTAATTTAGTAATCATTGTCTGTGTTGTAATAAACAATATTATTTTGTGTTTTAAATTGTGACAATAATTTTATAAATGTGTTTTGTGTCAGTTTTTTGATGATAAATTTTGTGTTGAAAAATTTGATAGAACAATTGGCCTCGTTATTTTCATCAAATTCATTCCAATCTGATGATTTTATAAGACGAATATAAAAAAATAAGCTTTTATCCTTTTCTCATCATCATCATTAGACTATACGCATCGCACTGTTGGGCTTTCGCCTCCTCCACTATGGTAAGGAAATTGACTTACTGTACCAAGCTGGTCAGACGTGTTGATTTGGGTTTTGTTTTGAGTTTTTCTTCTTTTGCATAGATGTTATATGCATATTATATCCCTTTGTCGTCTTTAACGACACCCACTGGCAAGAGAGGAGGTGATGAATTGTATTCTTACTCCGTCAGAACACGGAATGCCTTTTCCATATGTAAGGCATAACATATCATCTTTATCACCATTTTAGCTCATTTAAGGTCCATTAATATGCTCGAATATAGAGGATATAAATGAGAAGAAAATTGACCTAATATACCACTCAAGAACCTTTCTTCCCCAGCAGTTGTCTGTTTGTCGAGAGATTAGGCCTATCCATTGCCACTTCACCAATTAATTTTAATACTATATAAATATTATGATGCATGCTTTGTGGCGATGACTTACCTGACTAACTAACTTCATTTAATGACGTCTGGACAACAATTGAATTCCCAAGGAGGGTTCATGAAAGGTAAACAGTCGTGCATAAATCTATTGCTTATAACTTTAGTAATTTTTCGAATCAAAGTATAATATTTTTGTTTTAGCTTAAACACATTTTTGTTTTTGATTATTATATTTTGAGAAAACATTTTCTTGGTAATAATAACTATAATTTTCCTTGATATATAATGAAATGTAAAGTTAAGAATTGTATTATATTATATTGATCAAATTTGTGAGAATAATTTTAGCTTGTTTACACTAATGTATAAGGTATACGTATATTGTATCTTTTTTCGTGTAGTTAAGCTACAACTTTACATTGGTAAAAGATTTAAAAAACCAGTTTAGTGATTTAGGAGAAGAAAAGTAATAAACAAATAAATATAATGAATCCTAATATTTAAGCGAGTATTACGCTGTAAAGTATTCGAAACGTCGGACAATCAAAAATGAAATAGAAACGCGATAAAATCCTTAAAATAGTTTTATTTAGAACAAAAAACACATTCGAATTTATAATATTATTTAGTTTAGTTGATATTGAGAAACTCCTATCCGTACTGAAGTTTGCGTACTCACAGAGGCACATAGATGAGTTATTAATATAAAGTTAATTAAGTTATAAGTAGGTATGTATGTAAACATTCCTTTATGAGCTCATACAAAGTGTCTCTTAATTTCGCTTCCCTAACAGACGGGCTTTAGAAAGTTGTATCTATAATGTAACGACAGCATAAAAATATAGACAAATTTTATACAATTTTTTTTCTAATCTTTGTTATACTGCTTATATATTTATTTTTATAGCTGTTGCTTGCAGCTAATATTACGTCTGCTTGTAAGCGATACTGCCGCTTATCAACCTTTGCTGGTCCCTTTTTATGATGAAGAAATTGAGGGGAGTATAAACGCGTGCGATGAGGTTAGGTAACATTAAAGGTATCACCAAACTCAGTACACGCAAACACGGTTAGAAGATTAGTCTTCTGAAACTCTCGCTCACAGAATGAAGCGCAGTAACAGATTGCTACTACTCAGATGTCAATTTTCTGCTCAGTGTGATATTACCCCGGACGGGCCGGCCTGCTGCTGTAGACAAACGACTGTTAATAGACGACTGTTGATAGACTCAATATGCATTCCTCCTTCATGGTACATTTGCCAACAGTTCTGACCGATCCCCTGACTGACCTCAATCGTCCTTGGAAATGTAATTATTGACCAGACAACATCAGATAGATTGGCCAGATTTTTAATAATGGATTTAACAGATACAAATAGCACACCAAACAATAATTTGTGGTTTGGACAACGGTATTGTATAATAATCAGTCACACTTTTTTTAATCAGCATTTATATGTTATAACTTATATGGTGGCGGCTATGAATACTACGTATGTACCTACCCTTACATTGCTCGTAGACGTCGTAAAAGACGACTCAGAGCTGAATCAATTTTATCTGATACTGCCTGATCAACATCTATCTACATTCCCCAAGAGAGTTGGCGTGAGGCAAGCATTGTGTGAACGCCATGATCTTCTATAAACGAGGTTTAAGAAAAGCATTTTCTTCACTACAGACAACGGCCTAGCTCCTGGTATTGCAAAGATCCATGTGCGGCAGCATCATTTACCTTTATGGATACTACTCGGGTCGGGTACCGGTACCGTCGGGTTGACCACTGAAGTCAAGGAACTTTGCACCGGTGGTCGGCCCAACGACAACATGCGAAGGCGACATGCTATATGGGTGGGTTACGGGCCGCACGCCGCCACTCTGTCACCCCGGATGGAGCCGGGCGGCGGGTGCGCGAACCGTAGCCCACCCCAAAAAAAGGGATACTACTTCCTCGTTTGCTATCATCAACAATAAAAAAAAAATATAATTTTTTGCGATATATGCGGTGGAAGAGTAAGTAATGCACATTGCATCGACTTCAAACAATTAATTGGGATAAGAGTAGATTGGTAATGGCTATGTGTAGGATGATCTTGTTTAATTAGTAATATATAGTAGACTAGCAACCCGCCGTCGCTTCGCTTCGGTTTCAGCCGCTTTACCCGCAGCGTAGTTCCCGTTCCTAGGGGAATACCGGGATAAAATATAGCCTATGTTACTTCCTGATATTATAGCTTTCCATTGGTGAAAGAATTTTTGAAATCAGTTCGGTGGTTTAAGCGTGAAAGCGTTACAAACAAACAAACAAACATCCTTACTTTCGCATTTATAATATTAGTATGTATGTAGAAGATCTAAAACAATCATCCTAATAATTTTGCTTAGCATTAGGAGAACAGAAAAGGAATTATTACATAGTTTATCTAATTTTAGTCCATTACAATATAAAAAAATAGATAACAGAATTTTAAACTATCAAATTTCATTTCGACCATTATATTTGCACATTAAAACAGTCACCTTGACTAAAAACTTCAAAAGACAATTTGACCACTCAGCATTAAATTGGCGTATGAAAAATAACAGTTATTAAAATCCAAACCATTAATATCATATTATTAACCAATTTTTATTTCACCATAAAATAATTAAAAGATACGGATTGAGGCGTTTCGAACAATTAGCAATGTCTATTCACAATTAAAATTGTTTTAATTTACATAATTAACGAATTGCTGTTCCGTTTATGTTTTAAAGCAAACATAATTGGATTTGGAATGACAAGTGAGAGATGAAACGCTCACGTGTTGATTAATAAAATACTATTTTTATTATATATAAATTGAATGTGTTGATTTATGTATATTTATGTTAGTAACTAACTTTTAGTTTATTTGGTTGCATTAATAATAAAAATTACCATTACGATATCTTAGATTGAAATAAATAGATTTTAATCAATTCAGACTGAAAGTTTAAATAGTTTAATTCATTTTTGTACCTTTCCAAAATGATTTTACTCTACATAACTTTTTAAAAATATAAAGATAGGCACTAGCTTTCCCAACTCACGTTGTTCTGTTCAAATAAAATAAAAGGAATTTGCCTTGAAATCGACAGCAGCGACACCTACCGGGTCCAATTGCGAATTTAAACCATTCTCGAATCCCTTTGAACACACAAAAAAAAAACTCATCAACATCGGTCCAGCCGTTTAGGAGCTCAGTGACATACACACGTACCTACACAAGAAATATATATATTAAAGGTAATACGTAAGTACGTACGTTTATTGATTTTAAATTAAAAATGTTTCTGCTCAATTTGAAGACAATGAATAATTCGTTTTTTCTTGCCATGCAAATTTTGCTACCGCGTTTCACCCCCTTTGTAGATGAATTTTGGAGATTTCTTTCTAAATGAGGATATTCGTTACAAAAAGATATCGCTGTCAAAATTTTATGCTTTTAGTTTCAATAGTCCGTGTGGTGACCGAGTAAGAAATCACCCAATCTTACCCGTGGGTGTTGTAAAAGATGACTAAGGGCTATATTATGCATAGGTATAACAACTGTTAAAGAGAAAGAAAACTCGAAACCCTATACCAACCCGCCTGACCAGTGTGGATGATTACCTACAGGTCAATTTCCCTCTCATTGTGGAGGAGGCTCGAGCCCAGCAGTGGGACGTTTATGAACTGTGATGATGATGACGACGATGATGAGTTTCAATAGTTTCAGCTCAGCGTTGATGAGTTAATCAACCAACTTTTTTAAACACACAATTTAGTTTTATACTTATTTTGCTGTCGTTACATTAGGAGGGTGGTACACAAAAGCGAGCTTGCTCTTTTTCACTGCCGCTGCTTTCTTTTTACTTTTTCGGTCCCTCCCTTGTGTCCCTCTGTCCTCTGTCCAACGATGCGCAGGCATTTTTGTCTTTTTACTGCACCCTTATTTACCGATTCTTGTTTCTATTTGTGTTTATATTAAAAGTTATTTTCCGGGCTTGGGTTTTTAATTAGTAGTCAAGAGGATATATTACTTAAAATCAAGATTGAATTCTAGAAAATTTTAAATTGTAGGGATAAAATGAAGTTGATTATGAAAAGAACATGATTAGCTGCTTTATCTAAGCCTATTTATCCATGTATTGGCACATTAGCCCATAGGTGTCCTTATGATAGAGGAGATTAGGTAGGCATTGAGGAGACCAAACTTATACACTCATTTGCAAAAAAAACGGGCACCTAAGCAATGAACCATTTCAAATGTTAATATTTCTTTGTTTGATAAATAGGTAGTTTTATCCACACAATTTGCTAAATTAATAAGAAAATAATCGTTTTCATCAGTATTTCATAAAATTTAGATACAATTTATGGGAAATAATGCTAAACCTCGCTAGTAGTGTATATTCGCTAGTAGTGCATATGCTCATGAAGTAAAAATAAAAAAGTTTTTTTGTTTGTTTTTCTTTAATAAAGTAAAAGCAGATAAATGTTTAGTATCGAGTGTGACCCCCTCTAGCTAAAATCACAGCTTGAATTCGTCTGGGCATGCTAGCGAGTATATCCCGGATACTTGCTTGCGGAATACGTTCCCACTCCGCAGTAATCACATTCTTCAGCTCTCTGATGGTCTGCGGAGCCGGATGTACTGATCTCACACGCCGTTTCAGAACGTCCCAGACATGCTCTATGGGATTGAGGTCGGGACTTCGAGCTGGCCAATCCAAACGACGAATGCCGACCTCTTGCACATACGCATTAACATCGCGGGATCGGTGGGCGCGAGCATTGTCGTCCATAAAAATCGAGTCTTCACCTAGAGCGGCCAATGCGGGTTGTGCATGAGAAATTAGAACTTCCGTTATGTATCGATGCCCAGTCAGTGAGCCGTTTTCAATGAAGACTAACTCTATACGATCCATTGAATTTATTCCTGCCCAAAACATAACAGAGCCCCCACCATAAGGTGTGATTTCTTCGAAACATGCCTCTGCAAAGCGTTCTCCTTGTCTTCTTAGCACTCGCCGACGTCGATCTTCACCGAACAGAGATATCCTGGCTTCATCAGAGAACAAAACCCTATTCCAATCGTCTTGAGTCCATGATTCACAATTTCTAGCGAACCTAAGCCTGTGAACTCTGTGCTCACGGAGTAATTTGGGGCCGCGGGCCGGGCGGTGACTGCGTATATTGGCAGCGAGAAGCCTCCTCCTGACCGTCCATAGACTAATATGCACATTTCTTACTTCTTGGAGGTTGTTCTTAAGATCCACATACGAAGATTTGCGATTTCTCAATGCGCGACTCACAAGAAAACGATCATCCCGTGGTTGGGTACATGGTTTTCTTCCAGAACCAGGCCTTCTCTCGACGGAACCAGTCTCCTGATATCGCTGCCAGGTCCTTTGGACTGTCGAGCGACTAACATTTAGCCTCCTAGCCACGAAACATTGGCTGCAACCCTCTTCAAGCAGCGCGATAATTTTGGTAGCTTTTACCACTTTATCTACCATTTTTGATACAGCCAAACAGCATTAAATAAAGCTTTGACAGTCAAGGATATGAAATTAATCGATAAAAATTGAATAAAAGTTATGAAAGTCGATGTTAACTTCTGGAAGTTCGCGCCAAAAATGTAGGATAAAAAGGGGTTTTCTGTAAAAATGAACATCAAATGAAAAATTGAATTTAGAACGTACTTTTTTAAATACCACAGCATTTTTAAAACCGGCCAGTAACGTGTACAAACGATTGAAACCTTTTTGGTATTGTATCTTTTTAAATATGAATGAAAATCAAAACCGCCCGTTTTTTTTGCAAATGAGTTTATGTTCCGATTGACAGGCTTGGGAGATAGAGCGATCACCGTTGTTGTTTTGAGTTGACAAGATGCTGGAGCTTACTTCTCTTGTGACTCCTAAAACGATTTTCATATTTAAGATACCCAAGGGCGAAAGAATGGATTTTGGATTTTCTTCACCTATTTACTCCATTACCATTATTACCTTTTACATGTTTTTTTCGAACTATCTATTTATATAGATATATAAAAATCTAATATATGTATGTATATCCCCCATGCATCTGCTCTAAAATGGCTGGGCCGATATTGATGAAATTTCCTGGAAATCTTCAGCTTGGTCTAGATAGTAAATAATTTGGCAGCAAAAAAAATAAAAGAAACTTCTATTGAATGTAGACGTTTATTTTTTTTTTTAATTAATTATAAAAACCTAATATTCCCGGGATATAGAAAAGTAATCGACATTTCTGTGTGGTAGCGGCTTCGAATACTACCAACCCTTGCTTTGCTCATGGGTGTCATAAAAGACGACTAAGAGCCCTAGATTGACCCGGACCAACTCCATCTGGTACCATTTGGGTCAACGATTACATTCCCAAGGAGGGTTCAAGTCAGGCAGGCGGCCGGTCATAAAAGTCATTGCCGAAACTTTTTGCAATATGTCAAAACAGATGACATATTGCGTCGACCCCAAGTAATTGAGATAAGAGCAAGATGATGATAGAAAAGTAATCGACAAAATCTACATTTATGTAAGCGAAGCCGATGGCATACCTAGTGGCTGTGTAACTTTAAAGTTTATAATAGAAAATTTCATTTATAAAAGAGTAAAGATATCTTTAAGAACTTACCCAATGTTTCTTTACAAAAGGTGGACCAGGTCGATTCCCAAAGCAAGACAAGATACATGGGTAGTTCTATGTAGTTATCTTTGCCACATAAAAGCACCGTATAATAAAAGCCAAACAAAACACCCGTGGAGGGAAAACTAAACATTTCCAAGACGTTGCTTTTAGGGGTGGCAGGTGGTGGGAAAGGGGGGGTATGAGGTTCACATATACTGTAGAACATATTACGTAATTTATCTACAATCAAAATTCAACTTTATTATCATCGAAATAACGTTGATTTGAATTGTAGTTATATTTATTTGCTGTTCTAAACGATTTCCATTTAACAAAGAGCTATGAAAACGCATTACTTTACTCTGTTATGGTCGATTTTGTTAAAGTAGGAGGGAGGTGAGGGATATCACATCTATATGGTTAATAGATATTGAGTTCGTGTAGAGACATTTCAAATGAAGCAAATCCTGCAAAATACAAAAGTGTATATTTCTTTGTCTGCTGTGGATTTAGTACAAATATTTTTGTCGGTGTATTCAAGTCATTATCAAGGAGAAATTGTATAGTATTTGGAGCAGCAGAATACTAAATTGGTGGTCTCGCTTGGTCTCATCATTTCAACTCATATACGTCCCACTAGTGGGCTCGAGCCTCCCCCACAATAGGAGGGAACTTGACCTTATTACCGTGCTGGTCAGACAGGTTGGTATTGGGTTTTGTTTCGAGTTTTCCTTCTCTTGCATAGATGTTATATGCATATTATATCCCTTAATCGTCTTTTATGACATCCACGAGCAATATAGGGAGTAGTGATGTGTATTGAACGCTTGATCTATTATATTATTATTTCCTAGCCGTATGGTGACAGAGTAAGAATAGGTACAATTCTCCACCCCCTATCTTCCCAGTCGGAGAGGTAAAAGACACGACTAACGGATACAGAATGCATATAAAATCAAAGCAAGACAAGAAAAACTCGATATAAAACTCTATCACCTCCCCTCCCAGCTCCCACAGAAGGAGGGACCTGAGCCGAAATAATAAACGTAATAAGCATATAGTATCCCTTAATTGTATTTTAAGATATCCACGAACAAGATAAAATTAGTGAATTGTATTCTCACTAAAAAGCTAATAATAATTTTAATTACAAAATATGCAGACAATACTAATGTCACCCTGTACTTCGATAATAATTGTTCGTAGTACATCGATCGCTCAACGTTCGCTCTCATAGTACAGGGTCTCTCAGTCAGCGACACCTGTTCCGTACATCCGGTCACAGATACTATGCCTATTGAGTTTCTTAACGACTATACTCTATACTGCAATAATACGCGCGTTTAAGTTAAGATAAACGTTTTAATCTATACCAATAAATAAAATTGGAGTGTCTGTTTGTAATATCAAAATATAGGCTTTTTTCATGCTCACACGGTTATTTGCACTATACACATGCCTAAAAATCACTTTATATTTTTTTTCGGTCTGTCTGTCTGTTTACGCCCTGATATTATAGCTTTCCATTGGTGAAAGAATTTTTGAAATCGGTCCAGCCGTTTTGAAGATTACCCGGAACAAACAGACAGTCAGACAAAAATTTTTTAATTGCTATTTTAGGCATAGCTGTCGTGCAAATAACCGTGTGAGCATGAAAAAAGCCTATTATTTTGACATTACAAACAGACACTCCAATTTTATTTATTGGTATAGATTGTAAAAGTTATTGGTAATAGTTTTATGACAGCCTGAATGCCTGCCTTCAACTGTCCTTGGGAATGCAATTGTCGTACAGACGACATAGGTACCTATGTAAAGCTCTTAATCGTCTTTTAAGACATCCACTAGCAATGTTAGAATTGTTAGTATTTTTTCCTACTATCACGCAGAATAGAAGCATTAGCCACTTTTCCTGTAGGTATACCTATGCCTCATGACAATGAAAAGCCGGACCACTCCACCGGTATATAGGTATATAATATTTTAAAATATGACATCAAATTGTTAATTTAAAGTATAAGACGTTCTATTATCGCTTTCTGGTACGCATTAAATTGATAAATAAATTAATTACGAATGATTTTTCATTGACCCAAATTTTAAAGAATTAATATGTAAATCAAACTGTTATTTTTTTATTTTGATGCCATTATCATTAACCTATAGATACATAGAGTTTTAAAAACATAATGTTCTAATTTTGAATCGAAGCGTGCGTTCTGAATTTAAACTAAGGTTGTTATGTTTGAATGATTTTTTTTGGCTTTGACACTTAGCCTTGATTCTAATTTAACAATTTTACTATCGTTGTCGGATAAATTTATCTCTTAAATTCAAAATAATTGTTATATACCAATAGGTATATTATTAGTAGGTAAGTCTAGTTATCACTTTTAATAAAACAGTCGCTACCCTTTTAAAGTTTATTTTGGGAATGTGTTTAAATCTTGAAGGAGACACTGGTACCTACATACATAACTGAAAAAAGAAAAACCTGATCGACCTGGTATAGGTGCCTATTGAGATAAACTTTCCTTTAAAGAAGAAGCTTGTGTTCTGTGTTTTGCTTATTGCGGTACCTATAATCTAGGTATATTGGGATATATTTAAGACAAAATCTTTGGGATGAGAAGAAAAAAGTATCTATAGGCTGATTCATGTTTTGTGTTTTATAGTGTTATATTGAATAATTTTCTGATATTTTATGTAATATAGTACAGTTAAGGTGTTAAAGTGTGGTGAATGTGATATAAGAGTGCTTTACGTGTATTTTCATATTCTACCGAAATTTCCAGAGAAATAATTAAATTAGGTTTTCAGCGCCTAATTAATAGTAACAACTTGACTTACCTACTGATGGACGATGACTATTAATAAGCTATAGGTACTATAATATGAAGAAATGGTAAATAATAATGTGAAGAAAATTATTTGTCAGCTAAGTAAGACAGTAGGTATAGTCGAGAAGACTTTAGCCTGCCCATAAGGGCGATCTTAACAAAAAAAAAACAATTTGTAACGATAACGCGTAAGTTATAGTTAGGGTTTATTGTCACTTTGAATGTGTGGAGCGCCATTACGGCCATTTCTATGTTCGTACAGTTTATAAATAGTTTTTCTATTTCAAGACAGTTAAAGGACAAGGGTTTTACTTGTGAATATGTAAGTAGCCATTAATGTTAACATTTTATTGTATTTTGATATTATCTTTTGATTAGTTTATTAATTATTTATATATAACGTTTATAGGTAGGTAGGTACTCTTGAAATGGGTAGATAGGTAGATATTAAAATTTACATAAATAATTATACCTATCTACCTACCTACCTACCTACAGATGGTTTGTTAAATAGTTGTTTAAGATGCTGATATTGTATGCCAAGTGTCGTGGGTTCGATTCCCATGCGAGATAATATGACTGACAATTTATTGTTAAAAGTCTGGGTGTAATTTTTTATTTGCGAAGTCCCCTGCAATATAAAGACTATTTCCTTAGTCTTGCATTAATACTATAATAAAAAAATAGGACATAGTTGTTTATTAAATGTCACCACCCCTTCTCATGATACCAATGATGGACGTAAGCAGATAACATCATTGCCAGAGAAGGACAACTTGAAACAAAACTTTATGTCGTTGCCTACATTTGGCCAGTAATGTATCGTATTCCTTAGAATATGCCTTTCTACTCCTATCTCACGAGCTGCCTCTAGAACTTTATCATGGAAATGGAATTTGACGCAAAACTTCAAATACATATTCGATACACTATTTGCCTCTAAACGGGGCATCCTGAAACCGACCTAAACTGCACTTTGATTCTATTCTGCATTCCTTTTTTTTATTGTAGGGTATAAGTATATGGGTTTATTATGAGAAAGAGGTGGGTCTCTCATCCTTTTCTACACTTTAAAATAGTATAACAAACTAGTAGGAACCTATCAATTGGGTTTTCTACAGATTTTCAGGTAAATCACAATTCTAAATTCAAAGTTTCGAACTGTCCACGTCACTATAAACTTCTTTTTTAGTCTGCCGTTAAAGAACACGGCGAATTTATAGGCTACTTATACATACTAATGCTACGATTATTATGTCGAGGTTAAAATTGTCAGATTGTAAAAAAAATAAGTGTCTATGGTCTAAGTCTATGATCTATCGATATTAAAAAGTTACGATGGCACGTAAAGAGAATATGGTAAATGACAATTAGAGAAATTCAAAATTGGAACACTAGGCACTCGACGGGCGCACAATAGACGTGACGCGGCATTCCAATTCGGTGCGCTATTGTTGAATACGGCTCGCTGATTGGTTGAATTCTCACAATGGGCCACGCCTACAACACAATGCCCTATTGTCGTGTGGGGCGCGCCGCCCAAACCATTCTTATATTTTTTTATAGAATAGTTATTTACTATGGATGTGAAATTTTTATTATAAATGCTTACAAGTAGATAGATTATTTTAAAAGGCTTGTCGACAATATAGGTATGATATTTAACAATTTCTTACACTTTTAATTATAATTAAATAGATGTTAAAGAGATGTCTATAGCTACTTCGCGTTTTCTACTCATCATCATAATCTTGTTCTTAACCCAATTGCCTGGGGTTCAACCCAATACCTATATAATAAGTGTACCTACATAGCTACATAGATTCTATTCTTACATAGAAGTATAAATCGCAAAAGTTATCACAATAGTTTTATGACCGGCTGTCTGCCTCGACTTCCTTCCTTGGGAATATATATATTGACCAGATAGCAACAGATGGAGGCCAGGTCTTCACCTATAGAATTGTTACTCTTTTACATATCCATGAGCAATGTAAGTGTTGGTCGTATTTGTAACCCCTACCTCACAGTAACAATAGCTACCAACCTAAATAATAATGAAAAAATTAGCAAAAGACCTAAATTGAACATTATCTCTTTAACGGTTAAAGAGATAATTTTCAGAAGCGATATGAAATGGGAGTTCTTAAAATTCAACATACCTACTTATGTACCAACATATACTAAGTAGGTATCAACATATCTAACTAAATCAAATCGTTATGGAGACGATTTTTAAAAGCCAAAAACACATTAAAACGGAAAGTAAACTGGTAATAAATTAAAAAAAAAAGATCGCGCCCACTTAAGCGCCCCAAATGGAAATGGCAGCTACTTATTTCTTCCGTAAAAGCATCGTTTAAAAAAATGGTAAAGCGACATTGACTGTTTGAGTGTGGGCTCCGTAGTTAATATAACCATAAATAGTGGCGTATATCATCTCAGGTGAAATATGTGACACTAGGTAGGTACTGGCCTTTAGCCTCCTCCACAATAGGAGGCAAATTAAACTAGGTATACCTAATACTGTAGTAGGTAGGTGATTAAACATAGGTATCCGTGTGGTGACGGAGTAAGAATACAATTTACCACCCGCTATCTTATCCGTGAGTGTCGTAAAAGACCAGTTAAGGGTATAATATACATAGGTATGATATCTATGCAAGAGAAGGAAAACTTGAAATAAAACTTTAAACCAACCCATCTGTCTAGCGTAGTGTAGTAGATTTACTGCCCACCTTTTGTGGAAGAGGCTCTAGCTCAGTTGTGGGACCTATATCAGCTGAAGATGATGAGGTAATTAGGCCAGTCATAGGGTTTTATTTAGGCACAGTTTTCTTTCTCTTACCTACAAACATGTTATCCGTGTTTCATATTCCTTAACTATATTTTACGATAAATAAAGGTGGTAGTGAATTGTATTTTTATTCCGTAACTACATTCTACTGCATAATGGCTTATGAAAATACTATTAAAAATCTGCAATAAAAAAAAACATTGCAAGCGATCTGACAAACGTACCTACTATGATGCAGTAAGCCAATTTTCCATCAACAGCTACACCATTCATTTTACCATCAAATGTGGTAAAATGTTAAAATAATAGGTATATGACCAACTCAACTTTTCTGCGGTGATCATAAAATTCTCTAAGAGTAAAAATTGTCAGTACCTATTCTAGGTAATTTATAAAAATATATTTGATTACCTATCCTCTTGTTAAGTGGGGCGATTAAATATATTAGCCGCTGTAAGGAGAGCCCTAATCGCTCACCTAACAGATAAAGTTCTAACAACCATCTGTGGCTAACAACTATAGTCACAATGGAAAAGACTTCACAGAAAGTCGGGCATACGGCTCTTTCGCTCACCAAACGAAGTGCGATAATAAATTGCTTACACGTACATTTTCTGCTAGAGTTTAGGAGGGACTGTCTCGCGGCTGTCGACAGTGTCGCTCTACCACATAGAATTTGCTTAGAATAGCGTTTTTTCCATATTTTTCTTCCCTTTCGTACACATTATACGCCTTGGTCGTCTTTTACGATACCCACGAGCCGGATTAACCCTATCAGGGCCCCTAGGCAATGCGATTGTCGGGGATTGAGGAAGTATACAAATTTTCAAAAAAAATCGTTTGATGAAATATTTTTTTTTTCATGATGCATGTTCGGGGCCCCTAGTCAATGCGGGACTCCTAGGCAGTTGCCTAATCCGCCTTATGGATAATCCGGCCCTGCTCACAAGTGAGAAAGAGGCTACTGAATTGTATTCTTACTCTGTCACAACACGAATAAAAAAATAAACGTATTTAACTCAAAAATTAATTGTATATTACCTATTCCTACTATTCATTCATAAAGAACCCTTTCTCTAATGACCACTATTCGATCATAAACGATAAAAAGTCATTAGTTGACACCTCCAATATAATTTAAAATATATTCAAGACATTAAATGAATATTTTTGTTGAATATTTGATAAATATATTAATACCGTATATACACATCTTATGACATTATAATATGATAACGAATCGCTAATAAACTGAAATGTTTTAAATACATTTTTGTCATTTTTAAATTTAACTAATGTGGAGATCATTAATATTAAATGTTCTTGTACAAATGAGTGTAAGAAACATAGATGGCGCTTATACTTATTTGGTTAATTATATACATGTTGATGAAATTACTGCAATTTATTTTGTTTGAATTTATTTAAAAACCATATAAATAAAGTAGGTAGGACCTATATGAAATTGCCGTGTGGTGACGGAGCAAGAATAGGTACTGTTCACCACTCCTTATCGTGCCCATAGATATCGTAAAAGATGACTAAGGTATATAATAGCTAGGTATGCAAGAGAAGGAAAACTCGAAACAAAACTCCATGCTAAATTGTCTGACCAGCATGGTACAGTAAAGTCAATTTCCCTCCTATTCTGGAGGAGGCTCAAGCCCAACAGTGGGACGTATATGAGCTGTGATGATAATGATGAAAACAAATTAACTATATAATTTTTTTTTCTGTTAAAGTCAATGGCAACAGCCATTAAAAGAAATTCACAATCTATACCAATAAATAAAATTGGAGTGTCTGTTTGTAATGTCAAAATAATAGGCTTTTTTCATGTTCACACGGTTATTTGCACGACACCTATGCCTAAAATAGCAATTAAAAATATTTTGTCTGTCTGTCTGTTTGTTCCGGGTAATCTTCAAAACGGCTGGACCGATTTCAAAAATTCTTTCACCAATGGAAAGCTATAATATCAGGGTGTAAACTAGGCTATATTTTATTCCGGTATTCCCACGGGAACGGGAACTACGCGGGTAAAACGACTATAACCCATAACCGAAGCGAAGCGAGGGCGGATTGTTAGTTATGAAATAAAACTGTTTTTAATTTTCAACTTTCGTGGTCAGGAAAGGCTTTTTTTTATAAATAAGCAAGCAATACACCTGATAGTAAATGAGAACTCAAGGACCTTTGCATTATCAGGGTCACAGATAGGCCCTTACCAACGTGAAATAAGTGCTCTTTTTAAACCTCATTTAAACGACATATCATAGCGTTTATCTCAAACATCAGCAGATCGCTCTACAGATTTTCTCACGTTTGTAATTTTTGATTGTCCGAAGTTTTGAACACATTTTAGCATTTCATCTCTAACCATAAACGCCAAGAGTGTCTTTTTTTATTAAAGTGAAACTTCTTTACAATCGTTGTGATTTCAAACTCGATGAAACGAAAAAGCGAGTCCATAGAGACTCAAATACTTAATGTGTAGGATTCAGCCGGCGAGAAAATGAAATAAAGAATGAATGATAAAGAAGTTTCACTTCGGGCAGGCGTAATTTGTACGCACGCTCTTTTATTTCTTAACTAGCAACCCGCCCTCGCTTCGCTTCGGTTATAGGTTATAGTCGTTTTATCCGCGTAGTTCCCGTTCCCGTGGGAATACCGGGATAAAATATAGCCTAGTTTACGCCCTGATATTATAGCTTTCCATTGGTGAAATAATTTTTGAAATCGGTCCAGCCGTTTTGAAGATTACCCGGAACAAACAGACAGACAGACAGACAAAAACTTTTTAATTGCTATTTTAGGCATAGGTGTCGTGCAAATAACCGTGTGAGCATGAAAAAAGGCTATTATTTTGACATTATAAACAGACACTTCAATTTTATTTATTGGTATAGATGGTTCTTAACATGAAGGAACCCAAGTCCATATTTATAGTATTGACCAAAACAGCGGTAATGTTTCAGGGTGCGCCTACAAATGTAGATTAGTGTGGCTAATGGCGCCCTCTAGCGCTGTTAGTGCGCGATATTTTCATGTCGAACGTACGTAAATACATTCAAGAGTAAGTAAATTGATGTCCGTTCATTGAAGATTTATTTTAAATGTTTTATTTGAAGTCACAGCATTAGTACTTACGTTTTTAATTCTTTTTTTTTTATACATGTGGTGACGGAAGAAGAAGACAGTTCATCACTCCCTTTTTTCCCGTGTGTTTATTAAAGAGGACTAAGGGATTTAATATGCAAATTATACGCAGGAGAAGGAAAATTTGAAATGAAGCCCTATAGCAACACGTCTGTCCCCCCGAGGGGGGGACGTCAGTCGATGGGAGGGTACTCCTCAGGGGGTATTCGGCCCGACCACTGACGTCAAGTAATCCTGCTCCGTTGGTCAGTCCAACGACGAAGGCGACGTGGTGTTCGGGTGAGTTGCGGGTGTGCGTGCTTACGCCCCTCTGTCGCCCCGGACGGAGTGGTGCGAGGAGTGTGCCGACCGCAACCCACCCGAAAAAAATATCGGTTGTCTGTAAAGTCTGTTTACTGACGATAGTTGAACGTGACAACGTCATAAGTAAATACTGATGGAATGGTTTAATTTTTCAAAAAAAATTTTAATTTTATTTGTTTGATAGATATTTTGTATGGATCAGCCTTAAATGAAACGCCTCAGAACGAGGTAACGCCGCATACGTCATGTTTTTTCATGTGTGCAGCCGGCTCCATCGAATTATAAGACGTTGTCACGTCAAAAAATAGCAACACGTCTGACCAGTGGCAATTTCCCTATTGTGGAGGAGACTCGAGCCTAACACTGAAACGTATATGAGCTTAAGTGACGATGATTGTTTATGCAACTATTATATCCCTTAGTCGTCTTTTACGACACCCACACGTAAGATAGGAGGTGGTGAATTGTATTCTTACTCCGCCATCGAAAATAATTTTTTTCTCGTGCAAACGAGCAGCCAGTACATCTGATGGTTAAGTGTTGCTGCCACTCGTTGACCAAGGCAGGCCCACCGCGAAAGAATTTTTGGAATCGGTTCGGTGGTTTAAGCGTGAAAGCGTAACAAATAAACAAACAAACTTACTTTCACATTTATAATATTAATAAGGATTTGTTATTCTGATATGTAAGCTGTGTTATTGTGAAGTTTCATCAAAATCTATTCAGTAGTTTTTGCGTGAAAGATCAACAAACATCATCACAACTTCACATGCTCACAAACTTTCGCGTTTATAATATTAGTAGGATAGAATTAGTGGCATTTATAACAATTTATGTATGTGTATGTACCTATATTTTTATATTCGCTTAACACGCGCGTGACCTTGAAATATCTGAACTTGAGACCCGAGATTCGCTATCACATTTTGCTACCACTTTGCTACTTATTTTACTATAAATACCAATAAACTTACAATAAATTTGTCATCAATTTTGCAAGGTCAATTAGGGTCAAAACAACCAATGTCGTTGACCTCTCACGTTCATGTAATAACCAGCTAGTAGAGGTCAAACTAAACTGGATTATGAGCTAACCAGCTAAAAAAATAAAACTTTTATATTCGAAGTGGGAATATAATTCACCACTAACTATCTTAGCCGTGGATATCTCGACGACTAAGGGATATAATATGCGTACAATATCTATGCAAGAAAAGGAAAACTCGAAACAAATGCCTATGCCAACCCATTTATTCAGCATGATACCTATAGTACGACAATTTTCCCCCCATAGTGGAGGGGTTTTCCGTGTGGTGACGGAGTAAGAATACAATTCACCACTCTATATCTTAGCCGTGGATGTCGTACAAGACGACTAAAGAATATAATATGCATATAAGATCTGTGCAAGAGAAGGAAAACTCGAAATGAAACACTATACCAACATGTCTGACAGCATGATATAGAAGACTCCTCCCATTGTGGAGGAGGCCCGAGCCCAACAGTGGGACGTATGTGGGCTGCGATGATAATGATGATGAGTGGAGGGGGTCCGGGCCCAACAATGGCATGTAGGTATATGGGCTGAGATGATGATGATGAAAACATTTGACTGTATGAATGACTTAGTATTGTATGGTACCTGCTACGAATACTGTCTCTCAACTCTTACTTTGCTCCTGGCTGACGTAAAAGACGAGCTGGCTCTTAGCTTTAGACTTGCTGTTGATGGCAAACAACACACTTGATGATAAGTATAACCATCGCCCGTGGACCGTAAAAAAGCTGAAGAGAGTGTTAATAAGTGCAATGAGGATCGGTGATACTAAACCCGTCATACGCAAACACCCTTGACTGCACAGATGGCGTAGTGGTTAAGATAGCGACCTACAGCGCCAGTGTCGGGGGTTCGAATCCCACGCGGGACAACACTTTGTGCGATCCACAAATTGTTGTTCTGAGTCTGGATGTAATTTGTGTCCGTTAATTATATGTTTGTAAAGTCCCCCGCAATACAAGGATTATTTCCTTAGTGCAGGATGTTGTCTTAAATAAATTAAATAAATAAATAAATTAAACCCTTAGAAAATTAGGCTGCCGGTTCTCTCGCTTACCGACGAAGTGCTGTAACAAATTGTTAATACTAAGTTGTCGATTTTATGCGAGAATGTGGTACAGATAGACGACTGTTGACAATATGTTTCTACCATTAATAAAATCAAATCATTTATTCTGTACCAGCAGCACCCTGCGGTTTCACCCGCAGTTCCTCTTCCCGTGAAAATATCGAGATAAATTATATCCTATGTATTAGTCTGATATGTAAGCTATATTATTGTGAAGTTTCATTAAAATCCATTCAGTATTTTTTGCGTGAAAGAGCAACAAACATCTTCACATTTTCACATCTTCACATCTTCATATTTGTAGGATAGTAGGATAGGATAGGATAATCAAATTACATATTGATATTGTCAAATTTACCTACACATCGTTTGAACATAATACAATCTACCACCGTATCGGAATGCGGCCTCAGACTGAGAAGATCCGGCAAGAAACTCAGCGGGATATCCCTTATTATATATCCCTTAATCGTCTTTTACGACACCTACGGGTAAGAGAGGGAGTGTATTGTTATTCCGTCACCAACAAATATATTAATCATCATTATCATTTCATCCTATCGCCGTCCACTGCTGGACGTAGGCCTCCCTCATGTTACGCCACAAAATGTGGTCCTGTGCTGCCTGCATCCAACGACGCCCAGCAACTTTCACCAGCTCGTTGGTCCACCTAGTGGGGTGGCGTCCTACACTGCACCGTCCGATATGTGGTCGCCACTCGAGAACCTTTCTTCCCCAGCGGTTGTCGGTTTGTCGAGCGATTAGGTCTGGGCAGACCTATTGTCACTTCAGTGTGCTATTTCTTTGTGCTATGTCGGTTACACCCGTTCTCTGCGGAATTCCGTATTCCAGATTCTATCTCGCAGAGAAATCCCGAACATAGCCCGCTCTATAGCACGCTGAGCGACTTTGAGCTTTGTTATGGAGCCTACATTTAGGGACCACGTTTCCGTGCCGTAAGTCATCACTGGTCGTAGACCTGTGTTTTCAGACACTGAGCTATGTTGGACGAGAAGATTGTCTTAAGTTGCCCGAGCAACACACGGAAACAAATATATTAATCCACCTAAAATGTGTGAGATACTTAATATTATCATGTATATACATCATTTTAGTGTGTTAATTACGAAAATTTCTCCAACATGTCTACTTAAGTATCACCTATTATCTAAATATCAAACGATCGACATCTTTCAAGGAATTTAATAACGAACTAATTATAAAGACGGTAGTCTCATCAAAAGCCTTCGTAAATACTTCCTGTGTATATACCATACGTATTTTCACTTAGTATGTGTCAGCTGTATGAGCAGCTTTGCTTGTGTTTGATAAATAACTATTTAATGTTGTTATTTTGGCTATTAGATAAAATCCGAAATACGGAAATCCTTAGAACGGATGTAACCGACATACCAGGAACAATTAGTACGTTGAAGTGGCAATAGGTAGGCAATATCGCTTAACGAAACGACAACCGTTGAGGAAGAAAACAGATTTTTGGTCCTTAAATGAAGGAAAACTTGATACGCTGTACAAACGCGTCTGATCAGCATGACTATATCAATTTCCAGTTCAATTGCCTGGAGGAGGAATGAGTCCAATAGCGGATCGCTGAAATGATGAGAGTAATTAAATGAAGTTAAAAATATCAATAGGTGTATAAAATGTGTGAAACAGATTTATGATGTATAAAGAAAATATACCTTCATTAACATTATTTCAGCTCACATCGCCATGTGCTACTGCTGGGTTCCAGCGTTCTCCGCAATAGGAATCAAATTGACCTACTATTCCCCATTCCTAGTGGTGACGGAGTAAGAATAAAATTCACCACTCCATATCTTACCCATGGATGTCGTAAAAGACGACTAAGGGATATAATATGCATATAACATCTATGTAAGAGAAGGAAAACTCGAAATAAAACCCTATATCAACCTGTCTGACCAGCATGGTATAGTAAGATCAATTTCCCTTCTGTTGTGGAGGAGGTTCGAGCCCAACAGTGGGACGTATATGAGCTGAAATAATGATGATATACATAAGCTATGATAATGATCACATACCTTAATCATCTTTTACGACACTCGCAGGCAAGATAGAGGTGATGATTAGTGCTCCATCATCATCATCATCTTGCTCTTAACCCAATTACTTGGGGTCGACGCAATATGTCATCTTTTTTGACATATTGCAAAAAGTTTCGGCAATGACTTTTATAACCGGCCGCCTGCCTGACGTCAACCCTCCTTGGGAATGTAATCGTTGACCCAAATGGTACCAGATGGAGTTGGTCCGGGTCAATTTAGGGCTCTTAGTCGTCTTTTACGACACCCACGAGCAAAGCAAGGGTTGGTAGTATTCGAAGCCGCTACAGCATACCACACAGCTCCATCATCAGCCGGAAAAAAAAACAACGTATCTTAAAATGAGTAAAATATTATCAAGGCCTTTTCAACGTAAATTTGTATTTAAACTATTAATTGATGATCGTATATTGTAAAAAAGGTATTAAATTATATTATGTTACAAAAAAAAAACTTATATAGACCTGCATTATAAAATGCTAGTGATTGTGACCTGGCTTCGCTTCAATTTAGTGAGATTTTTTAAACTGAAGTAAAAAGTCGAATATTGACTTCATGAACAGACTAAGTTCCGTGAGGTGACGGAGTAAGAATACGATTCACCATTCCCTATCTTGCCCGTGGATGTCGTAAAAGACGACTATGAGATATAATATGCACATAATATGTATCTGTGCAAAAGAAGGAAAATTCGAAATGAAATCCAATACAACATGTCTGACCAGCATGTATAGTAGGTCAAATTGCCTGCCATTGAGGAGAAGGCCCGAGCCCAACAGTGGGACATTTGTGGGCTGCGATGTTGAAAGGATGTGATATGCATGGTACTTCTGTGTAAAAGAGGGAAAACTATACCAAGGAGTTTGACCAGTATAATATAGTAGATTGGTTTTCCTCCTGTTGTGGAGGAGGCTCAAGCTCAGTAATGTTTCGTACCCATATGAGCTGAGATAACGATGATGATGATGATGATGATATTATTTTGGTCTTAAACCATCATTATATTTCTAACTAATTGTATTACATATAATATTTCGAATGGCATCACACTGGAACTATTAATAAACATGTTGTAAGATGTAATTTTATTTAAGTGAAATTTGAAAAAAAATAATAGACAATCTCGTTGAGTTTCTTGCCGGATCTTCTTAGTGCGGTCGCGTGCCGATCCGGTGGTAATTTTAAGAAAAATGTAAAAAAAATGACAATATGTAAGTGCCCAGGGTTTATACATAATAAATGATTTGAATTTGAATAGCAACCCACCATCGCTTTGCTTAGGTTTCAATCGCCTTACCCGCGTAGTTTCCAATCCCGTGACAATACCGGTATAAAATATAGCCTATGTTACTCCCTGATATTATAGCTTTCCATTGGTGAAAGAATTTTTGAAATTGGTCAAGTAGTTTCAGAGCCTATTCAAAACAAACAAATCTTTCCTCTTTATAATATTAGTGTAGATGAGCCTAGTTTGGAGTACAATTATTGCGTGATTTTTAAGCCGGCAAACGATCAAACGTCTGTCTACAGTCACGGGCCGGTCTGTCCGGGGTAGTACTACACTGAGCAGAAAATCGACATCTGAATGGTAGCAATTTGTTACTGCGCTTACTTATGATGATGATGCCTGAGTGTCCTTTATTAAAAAAAAAACAAATGTAGAATAGCGCGAAGGATAAAATTGTTAGAAATTTAGTTACGCCAAAGAAGTACAACTTCTTACCTCCGTACATAAGTACAAACACAGTTTTTATTGTCTAGATTAAAAAAGTTTTATAGATGATTACATCTATCATATAACTAATAATCATTTCGCAAAACTAAATATCATGCCAAAATATGCCACTCAGCTTTGTCTTAATAAAATAATGTATAAAAATGTATATCCTGGTTTTATAAAAAAAAAAAACTACACACTTCTTATAGTATTTCAAATATTGTAAGCCTTGTGTATAAAAATAAACTTCATATGAATATTGCGTAATTTATATAAATACTAGCTGTCCCAACAGACGTTGTTCTGTTCAGATAAAATAAAAGGAATTCTCATTGAAATCGATCGTTGTGCTACCTACCGGGCCTAATTGCGAATCTAAATCATTCTCGAATCCCTTTGAACACACACAAAAAATTTCATCAACATCGGTCCAGCCATCTAGGAGGAGTTCAGTGACATACACACGTACACAAGAAACATATATATAAAGATTAAAAATGTTATCTGTGTGGTGACGGATTAAGAATACAATTCACTATTCCCTATCTTATCTGTGGGTATCATAAAAGATGACTAAGGCATATAATATGCATATTAGTGATGTAACGAATGTTCGCATTCGCATTCGCGTTCGCGAATATTCGCATATGTTTTTGATATTCGCAATCGCATTCGCATTCGCAAGAAACCATGCGAATGTTTGGCGAATGTTTTTGACAAATTAAAAGGAAATTAAATTATGGAATGGAATGATAATATTTATAACTGATAATATTTATTATTTTTATTTACTTATAATATTTGAATAATAATTATTATGGAACACTTAGAGTCCGTTCACACAGACTGGCTCGGAGAGGAGAGTAGATTTTTATCACGTTGGAAACAGAGTTTTGAGTGATTGTAGTAAGGTTAATTTTTGCATGTGCACTTCTTTTGTCATTAAGAATCCTTAAAGGCGCTTCGTGTGATGTAATAAGAGGAGCCCACCGGCTCCGATTGCGTGATCTTTCTCGCTCGTGCAGCCGATCGGCTCCGAATGCGTACTCTTTTTCGATCGTGCAGCCGATCGGCTCCAATTGCGTGTGCGCCGCGCCGACTGCCATTTTGATCATTTGAACGGAACCTTGCCCTTTCGTTTGTTTTTTTCTGCTTCAAGTTATCTTACTAACAAATACATTTCTTCATCGGAGCTATCTAAATTCATGTTTCGAAAAGCACACGTTAACACACCGAAAACAAAACTTGGACTGCACGGAATACTGGTACTGCCTTTGTAGTGTATCCACCGGCTCCGACCACCTTCAAGCGCATTCGACCGGCTCCGAGCGCATCCGCTTTCAGACCTCTTCCAACCGTTCTATGTAAAATAGTTAGCGGCTCCGCTCCGGCCGATTCCAAGCATATACGATCCGGTCTGTGTGACAAGAAAAGAGTGGGACGAAGCTCTCGATGGGCTGAGATAACGATGATGAATCTCAAATTACAACGAGTACTTTCGAGTGAACCTGCCTAGTTTCATTCATTCAATTTATATTCGCACTCACATTTGCATTCGCAAATGTCTCAATTCTAACATTCGTTACATCACTAATGCATATAATATAACGCCTATGCAAGAGACGAAAAGTTCTAAATAAAATACTGTATTGACCCGTCGGACCAGCGTGGTATAGTAGGTCAATGTCCCTCCTATTTTGAAGGAAGCTCGAGCCCAGCAGTGGGACGTATATGAGCTGTAATGATAATGATAAAAATGTGAACTCTAAAGGCAGACATAATATCAATTGTGTGTTATTTACATTGCTTCAAGTGTTTCTTAACCTTTAAGTGCCGTTGTTGAAAATTGTCATCATTATCATCCTACCCTTATCCCAATTCGTTAGGGTTGACTCTATATATTCTTACTCTTTTTTCATCTATATACATATAATGAAACTATAGAGGTCGAAATTCTGTACATTGAAAAAAAAAACGCTATAACACGAGTCAGGAGGCTGTTAGAAGTGAAATAGAACACATCCAGATTGTTTTCGAATAGTTTGTTTCTCTGTCTGTTTATCTGTTTATCTGTTTGTACGGGCTAATCTCCGAAGTTATTCGACCGATTTAAATGAAATTTTTCATGCATTAGATCCCCGGGCAACATTTAGGATTAATCACGAAAAATTAAAGAGTTCCCGTGGGGTAGTTAAAAAACTATAGTAACTTATACAGCTTAGTACATAATATATTTAATTGAAAATTAATATAAAGGGAATTGTTATAAACGAAAATTATTCTAAAAATCAAACCCTCATAGTACTTTTTTCCAAGAGTGTAAAATAGGGGATGAATTATGCTTTAATATTTTCATTCTAATACACCCGTAATAAATTCATACAACATCAATGATTAATTAATTGCACTAATAGCATTGTGGTTAAGATATCAACCTACCATGCCAGTGTAACGGGTTCAATTCCAACGCAGGACATTCTTTTGTGTGATCAACAAATTGTTTCTCTGAGACTGGGTGTTATTTGTGTCCGTCACTTATATGTTTGTGAAGTTCCTTAGTGAAGAGTGCATCGTAAAATTCATAGTTGAATAGAAAAAGAAGAATAGAAAAAGAATGCTGTGCCAAGTTACTCGAACACCCTCTTTTTTACCCCAGGCAGCAAACTATGCTGTGTGGCTGTGTCCGCGCGTGATCTGTCACTCTACGGATGGCGGACTAATCCCTGGTTCAGACATCCGTGTCTTTTATATTATCGTTTTGGCAAACAAGCAAACAATACACCTAATGGTAAGTGATACTGGTCATGGACTTTTGCCAGGTTGCTGCCTACCCTGAAGAAAGGGAAGAAAGGAAGTATAAATGCGTGCAAAAAGGTTTGGTAATACTAAAGACAAAACCCATCAAATGCAAACACCCTCAGAAAGTTTGGCTTCCGACTCTCTCGCTCTGAACGGACCGGTCCGCGATATTAGATGGACGACTGTCGAGAGTGTGATTCTATCACGTAAAGATAGTGAAGCGCAAGTACTCTGGCTAATCACCACCCGACATGACAGCAGTAGATCGAGTCAGCTTGGAAGTTTTTCTTTCAGACTTACTTAATCGAGTTCTTACGCGAGATAACTGCCAAACAGAAGGTGGCAACCTCATATTAGATCCTGACCTGTCGACTATGGTTTAAGTGATAGTCGGCAGCTTCGGCAGTGATGCTTGCGATGAATTCACGGTGCCCCAGGCCACAGAGATCTCAAAAGTATGTCTGCTGTATCCTAGCTGGAACCACAATTGTACGAGGGCTCCGTGTATTTCCACATTTAAGTCCCACGAGAGGGATCCGGCCAAAGCGCACACTGCCTCGGTCGACATGGTACGGTATCTGCGTGTAGTCTTACGTACCATGGCTTTCTGCGTATGCCAGAAAAAAGTTCTAAGACAAATGGTAAGAACTCTCTTACAGAGGTGCACCGAACAGGGCCATTGATCGAATCAGTCTCGCGTATAGCCGTCAACATTTAACACCGCGGTAACTAGTCAGGGAGTAATTTGATAAAAATGCTCCTCAAAGCACCATTGCCCGTCGAGTACGAAACCCAAATATTTTATCTGGTCCTTGACCGAGTGGAACAAAATTAGCAGTGTTTGTTGTGCCGACGAGTTTATAGTTACGGGGTCTATGAAACAGCAAAACATTCGTTTTATATACCTAGAACTACTCTAAGCGGCAGCGTGACTCATCGAATTACCACATCGATACCGAGTATGGTCAAACGTATCGCTTATTTAAATTAAGCCCTGCCCGAAGAGAGCCCAGTCTTTGCTAATGTACCATACAATCACCCCCTTAGCTGGGAGAGGTACCTACAACATAGGCGTTAACAAAAAGTCCTCTGCGCGCTTCACGCAGAGACCACTGTGCCGCTTCAATTAATCTGGAATCAGCCGCTAAGTACCCCCTGATCGCAGTGCCTCCGTGATATACCAGATTGGTAAACTATTAAATGAGTTGACGACGTCTAAATACACCGCCAACAGCACCCCTCCGCCAGTGAGCGCCTTGATGACATCGGGCTTTGAGCATAGAAAGGTTACGATCATTTGCCAAAAAGAATTGGTCTGATCGAGACAACCGCGCTACGGTGCTGGCTGATGCGGGCAATCAGGGATCTATACCCTTATGCCTACATGATTCAGAGCAACACAGAGGACCTGTTATCTGTGATTGCCTCTGCCACACATGACTTCTACGCAGACGGAGTCGCGGGCAAAAGCTAGTCGTACATTATTGCAAAAAAAAAAATGGCAATAGTTTTATAAAACTAATGCCAAAATTACCCGCCGCTTGTCTGACGACAACTTCTTAGGAATATAACTGATATGCTCCCTAGAGGGCTCCTGTCGAGGAGAGCCGAAAGAATAACCCGCCAGGCTTCCCATGGACGTCGAGGAACTCAGTATCAATGGTCTTCCCGATGGTAAAGGGGAAGGAATGCGGGGAGTTATGGGGCCGTGCACTGTCCTTTCGTCACCACGGACGGATCAGATGACGTGTGCGCTGCGCTGATCATAGCCCGCCGAAAAAAATGATATTACGATACATGATTACTGTCCGTAAGGCTTTGGGTTCGATTCCCAGACGTAAGTATCGTGCAAATAACCGCGTGAGCATGAAAAGCGCCCACTATTTTGTCAATAAACACAGACACTTCAATTTTATTTATTTGTATACATTACATTTCTTTATGTAAATCATTTAATTATCTCTAAGTTAATAATACACTAAGTATTATGACGTAATATATATTTATAATACGATGAAACCAAACTGCGCAAGTAAACCCTTGTAAGGAGTAAGTTTAACATCAAAACTTACTTTATGATTGTAACAGAAGGGTGAAAATGAACCCGGAAAATGAAGGGTTGTTCTTGATATGTTGTACACAATTTCGTTTAATGGTAGAAATTAAAATTTAATACAGTGTGCGTGTAAGATTGAAGGGTTTGTATGTAAATAGGATGTTTCATAGATGAGTTTCCTTTGATGTGAATTAATATAATGATTTCTGATGTTTACGCGAGTATTACACATTTTAAATAAAACTATTTTTGTACATTTTATCGTGCTTGTATTTGATTTTTAATTGCCCGACTTTTTCTTCTATTGTATTTTCGGTCACAAAACTGAATAACAATCCACAAAGAAAACTTACATATACTAATTGGTAAAGTGACATTCGTTAAATTGTATCCTACTCGATGTGATCACAATATGTGTAGGGCGGTAGCGTTACTACCAAAAAAGAACTATTAAATTACAAACCAAAAAAAAGAAATACTAATGATTTACAAAAAGAGAAATACAATGAAAAAGTAAAAAATAATTTCAACACTTTACAGAACATTTTTGAACAGTTTACAGCGTTCATGGTCACGGGCGGACTCCAAAATAGTAGTTAATAATAATTTTTGAGTGACCGAAATGTCGGTCAATCAAAAACGCGATTAAATCGGTAAAAATAATTTTATTTACAATGTAAATTAATATGTTTCTATCTATATTATTATAATATATATATTATAATATCGCATTTGGCTTGTTGCCTGTAATGATAGATGTAAGTTTTATAGTAAATAAATAAATAAATAAATAAATAAATAACTCTAAAGTATTTATTTATATGATTCAACGGTCTATTCTCAGAGAATATAGGTAGGTAGGTTTCAGAAGAACGTTTCTTTTGTTTTTTGGGCGACAATATCAAAATGTCATTTGGCACTGTTATATTTTACTAATGATTTTAGTATTTTACATTGAATAATTTTGCTGGTATTTTATGTACTACTATCTACACTGGTTTTGATTTCGGTAGCCTGACTCCAATATCTTCTAAAATACAAACAGCATATTTGTACAACAAAACTAATAAACATAAATTTAAAATCCAACTGAAATTGTATCTATTGAAAACGACACATAAATAATTTAACCACAAACAATAAACTGTCTAAAGAGTTGACCACAGCTAAGTAATTAAATAAAAAAACAAGCGACCATAGAGAGCTTCGGAGGCGGAAATGCCACAATGAGACGTGAACTCGCGCGGATTAGATTCAAAGCGGTGAGATCTTTAAATAGATAAACTGTGGACGCGCTAAGTGATGCCAATTAGCCTCCTCGCCCTCTGCTGACATCCGTTAAGGTGATGCTTGGAGACACAGTTCTACAGTTGAGAAATGTTCGATAATACACATCAATAGTAACATTTCGTTTCATTAAAAATAAAACTATTTTAATATGTCTATCTGTGTTTTCTGTGGCATCGTAGCTCTCAAACGGATGGACCGATTTCGATGCGGTTTATTAATTTGAAAGCCAGTTTCCTTGCGGTGTTTCTTAGCTATGTTTGGTTAATGTCGGTCCAGCAGTGTAAGAGTATCAGCTCTTTTACAAATTAATGTAATGGCTATCATTACTTGACTAAGTGCTTCACGAGTGCCAGTATGATCGAAGAGAACGTAATACTTTTTTTATTATTTTTTTTTATTATTTTAGTTTGGGTCGGGGGTTATTCAAAATATTCAATTTTATTCAGATATATGGATTTTATCGCGTTTGTTTGAACACTTTACAGCGTTTATGGTCACGGGTGGACTACGCCGTCCAATATCCATCCATCCGTAAAACAGTTTTATTTACAATATGTAATACTCTCGTAACATCAGAAATCATTTTGTTTCATAAATATTGTTAGCTGTTTGCATTAATTGTAGTTAATTCATATCTGATAATATGCCATTTGTTAATGTAGAAAGAATATAAATCACCGTGAATGTGGTAAAAACGACTTCATCATCGTCATCATCATCGTAGCCCACATACGTCCCACTGTTGGGCTCGGGCCTCCTCCACAATGGGAGGGAATTTGACCTACTATACCATGCTGGTCAGACATGTTGGTATAAGGTTTCATTTCGAGTTTTCCTTCTCTTGCACAGATGTTATGTGCACATTATATCCCATAGTCGTCTTATACGACATCCACGGGCAAGATAGGGAGTGGTGAATTGTATTCTTACTCAGTCACAACGCGGACAAAAAAAAAAAAAAAAAAACAAAACGACTTGGAGGTATAAAATTTATGCAAGTAAAGGAATGGTCGAAATAAGACCCTATATCAACATATCTGATCAGCATGGTAGAGTACGGTCGAATTCCCTCCTATTGTGGAGGAGACTCGAGCTCAACAGTGGGACGTGTTTGCGCTGTAGGTAATGAATGATTGAATGGGGCGAAGGTTGAGCCCAGCTGTGGGACGTTTATGAGCTAAGAGGACGACGAGACGACATATCTGGTAATATCATTTTATGTAGCTGTTGATTTATTGCGTTGAGTGCCGTTAGTTCGATTCCCATATAAGACAACCATCTTATTGGTATAGAGTTTTAAGTTCTTTGTCTCGCATAAATGTTATATGTATATTTAATCCCATAGTCATCTCTTACGACACCCACGGGCAAGAGAGGGGGTGGTGAATTGTATTCTTACCCCATCACCACACGGAAACTATTCATTTCACATCATTTCAGCAAATATACGTCCCACCACTGAGCTCGAGCCTCCTCCGTAATAGGAGGGATATTGACCTACTATACGACGCAGGTCAGACGAGTTAGTATAGGGTTTTATTTCGAGTTTTCCTTCTCTTGCATAGACGTTATATGTATATTATATCCCTTAGTCGTCTCTTACGACACCCATGGGTAAGAAAGTGAGTTATGAATTGTATTCTTACTCTTTCACTACACTGAAACTATTAGTTGAGAAAAGAAAAGAAACAACACAGCTATTTAAATAATAAAATTTTGCTAATTTTAAAGTTTAAATTTAAATTTTATGTTAATACACCGTTATATTTAGTAACGATTATGCGAAATATTGTAATGTACCTATTGTTAATTTATAAATTTAATGTTACAATATTTAAAAGAAAATACCTAATCGTTAATTGTTATTGAGTGAAATACCTACACCTAATTGTTTTTATTTAGGAACTAAATACAACTCACCTCCCGCCTCTCTTGCCCGTGGCTATCGTAAAAGACGAATAAGGGTATATGTTGATAAGACCACGAAGGACAAGGAACTCGGTAGGTAGGTACTGGTAGTCAGCCCAACGACGAAGGCGACCGTGGGTTATGGGGCCACGGGCCGTCCTTCCGTCGCTTCGGACGGAGCCAGGCGCCGGGTGCGCTGACCCATCCAGAAAAAAGGATGTAATATGCATAAAACATTTATGCACGAAAACAACTCGAAACCAAATCCTATGCCAACACGTCTTACCAGCGTGGCATAGTAGGTCAATATTCCTTCCACATTGGAGCCTCGAGCCCAACAGTGGGACGTATATAGGCTGGGATGGCGATAATGAACTATGATAACATTCATTATTTTGTATTATTCTTAATTGCTTATTACTTTGTGATTTTTTTGTCCTTTATTCGTCGTGTTGATTGTTTTGGATCCAAAGTTACCATTACAATAATTTCTGCATCTTATCAGTATTCTGCGTATCTAATTCTGTAGGCTATCGAGTGATCTTTTCAGGTTTCCCTGGACAATATCCCGGTATGTTCTAAGACTGATAGAACCATTTGATTGAGGTGGTGTAAAAAGCAATCACCCTTCTACCAACAATCTTCCTTCCGTTGTGAAAGAGGCACATTCCAAATAGCGGATTTGATCCATTATAATCTGACACCTTTTATATCGAGTTTTCCTTCTCTTGGAGTGATGTTATATAGGTATATCCCTCCGTCATCTAATATGACATCCACGAGCGAGCAAGAGAGTATTATATTATATTCTTATTCTGTGACCATACGAAAAATTAACCACATCATCGTCATCATCGTCAATGCAGCCAACACTCGTCCCACTGTTGGGCTCAGGCCTCCTTCATAATGGGAGGGAATTTGACCTACTATAGGTACCATACTGATCAGTCATGTTGGTATAACGTTTCATTTCGAGTTTTCCTTCTCTTGCACAGATGTTATGTGCATAATATAAATAACTACAAAAAATAAAAAAAATATTGTAAGTCAAGGTCAATTTCCATTCCATTGTAATGGAGAATAAAGTCCAACACTGGGAAATGACCTATAACGATGATGATATATCGAATTTAATACATTAAGCATGAAACCTCACCGTTTGAACCACAAAACATTAATTGCAAAACAACATAAAAGTTTCATCAAAAATAATAATAAAAAACAAAATTATCTCAAAATGAATTAAGCCACTTTACATTATTATAGCATCACCGTTGTTATCTTTATTTTATTGTTATTTATATTTTAAATAAAAAAGTTGTTTATTGATACATTAAAATTTCTTTAATTATAACTACAAAACGGATAATTAACATAATCGACTAAATTAACATTAGTTAATCGTTAAAATAGACTTGTCCATTATTTTTTAAATCAATATCCTTTACTTAAAATATAAATCCTTAGCATAAACATTTCATATACGTTCTACTTCTGAGCTATTAAACTTATGAAAGACCGACGTCCTCCCCGAATGGGGCTCGATGGGAGGGTACCCCGGGTAGGGGTTATTCCGTCGGGCCGGCCACTGATGACAAGTAACCCTGCTCCAGTGGTTGGTCCAACGACGAAGGCGACGTGGTGTTCGGATGGGTTGCGGGTGTTGCGTGCTTAAGCCCCTCTGTCGCCCCGGACGGAGTGGTACGGAGGCGCGCCGACCGCAGCCCACCCCAAAAAAAAAAAAGCTATTAAACTTATTAGGAGAGGAATTCCCAATGGCGGTAGGTAAGGAATAGGTACGGTGGTTCATTGGCCCCATGTCGCCATTTTATCACCCTGGACTGAATGGACGGCATGAGTACAGACCACAGCCCACCTAAAATAAAGGGCAATAGATATAGGGATACAATATTCATATAACATCAATTCAAGAGAAGAAAAACTCGAAACGTAACCCTATCCTAACACGTCTGACCAGCGTGGTATAGAAGGTCAATTTACCTCCCATAATGGAGGAGGTCTTAATTGGTCAATTGCCCTTCCATCAGGTATGGAAAAGGTTTGACCCTAACAGAGGAACGTATACCTATTTTTCTAGTTTCTAGTTATTTTCTAGTTTTCCTTCTCTTACACAGATATTATATGCATGTTATATTTATTAGTCGTCCTTTATGATACTCATGGGCAAGAGATTGGTGAATTGTATTCATATAAATGCAGATAACTTAGAAAGGGGTAAACAGACCTCTTTGTCCCTATAAAGATTATCGAAGTGAAGACTAAATAGGTAATTACTTGATTGCTTTCTACTTTGTTTGTATAACACAGGGCGGGTATATTTGTATAGGGACCCCAAGCTTCCTTCGTCTATCAAAGATTATTTGTCCGTAACTGATCTCTCAAAGATAACGTTCTCTTTGCTAGCAACATTTTGATTATATTAATTTAGTTTGTTTTAAATTGGTATCTTTGGATTATTGTTGACAACACCGATCATTCTAAAAAAAAACTTTGAAGACTTGTGATAATACTACTTCATTCTTTCGTCAATATGGCTCATTTGCGTCCCAATGCTGGGCTCAAGCCTCTTCTATAATAGATGGGCAATCGACCTATTATACCACGCTGGTCAGACGCGTAGCTACAGAAATAAGATGTACATATTCTTTGAACTCTAATCCAAATAAAAAATGAAAATATGATTATCAAAGATACCACAAACGGCACTAGACCACACATCGAAGGGAAGCTATAAGACGATAATGAATACCAAATAATTCGGTTATAAATCATCATCATCATTGCAGCTCACATTCGTCCCACTGTTGGGCTCGAGGCTCCTCCACAATAGGAGGAAAACTGACCTTACTGTACCATGCAGATCAGACACGTTCATATAGGTTTTCATTTCGAATTTTCCTTCTCTAGCATAGATATTACATGCATATTATATCCCTCAATCGTCTTTTATAACACCCGCGGGTAAGAGAGGGGGTGGTGAATTGTAATCTTACTCTTTCACTATTTGGAAAGAGTGAAAGAAATAATAAAAACAAATTTAAAATAACAATAATCGCAAATTCCAACAAAAACTCATTACAAATGTTCAAACAAAAAGAAATTTACCAGCAGGGAGCTAATAAAAGCTTCGCCGGGGGGTTATACCCCTACCTACGTCAGATAATACCCCACTTAAGGAGTAGGGGGACGGTGTTATACCCCCGAGACACATATTCTTACACGCCTGCGCCCCTGTATATGGGTCACATTGTCCTCAAAGGAAGCTTTTCTACTTGTATTTTCTATCTACAAAAGATTTTTAAGGAAACACGTAAATACATTTTGTGGTACAGTTCATTATATGCGCAGTGGTTTAAATGGCTCATACGTTATTTTAATCTTTAGAGGAACATTTATTAGCTATTCTACAGTGACGTAAGCAATACTGCGTACTGACGTGACGTAAGAATAAAATTCACCACTATCTTACTTGGTAGGTGTCGTATAAGACGACTAACGGATAGGTATAATAGGTATGTATCTACTTACCTCATCTCAGCTCATATGCGTTCAACTGATGGACTCGAGCCTCCTCCATAATGGGAGGGTAATTGACCTACTATACTATGCTGGTCAGACGTGTTGGGATGACTGACGTCCTCCCCGAGGGAGGGACGTCGGTCGATGGGAGAGTACCCCAAGTAGGGGGTATTCCGTCGGGCCGACCACTGATGACAAGTAACCCTGCTCCGGTGGTCGGCCCGACGACGAAGGCGACGTGGTGTTCGGGTGGGTTGCGGGTATTGCGTGCTTACGCCCCTCTGTCGCCCCGGACGGAATGGTGCGAGGAGCGCACCGACCGTAATCCACCCGAAAAAAAAGAAAAAAAAGGACTTGTTGGGATAGGATTTTATTTTTGAGTTTATCCCACAGTCTCCGTTTAGGTAGGTAGGTATGGCACCCAAGGGCAAGAGAGGGAGTGGAGAATTGTATTCTTACTCCTTCACCACAGGTAAATTATTTAACGCAATCTATTTTTAAAGTTAAAGAAACATAAATCAGTCATGAGCACTGCCTACAGGAGTGAAAACTTAAAACTATTAAGTTGTCATGTTTGGATTTTCAAATTAGTTCTTTGCTCTATAGGCACAGATAGTGAACATTGACATAACTACAGATATAGTGTTAGCGTTAATACGTCACGTGACGTCACGTTTAAAAAAGCAGGTACATTTAGGCGATGATCTAATAAATCTCATTAATTTAGCCGTGGATGTCGTAAAATATAATAACAGGGAAATATGTCAACACAACACCTTTTTTTTTACTCACGCTGTGGGAATGCATCTACGCGCTAGGTATCCTCCGTCGGTGACAGATGTATGTGGGACTCAGCGACCACATAAAACCGACCAAAATACCCACTAAAACCACAACAGCCCCTTCCACGCTTTTAGGGGAGATCGTCAGATGACATTCTATCCCCAATACCCCAACGCTTGGCCGTATGGCCACGTCCTGTTATCTTCTATAAGTACCTTTTCAAGAGAAGGAAAACTCTGTATAAAAGCATCTACCAACTCGTCTGATCAGCGTGTTAAACGTCCCTCCTGTCTTCTCAAACTGATCAGGCGAGGTACGACTGCTCATAGACTGCCCCAAAAAAAAGCATGGCAAAGTAGACCATTTTTTCAAATATTGTTGAGAAATTGTAGCTCAGTCTTTATTATCATAATTCAGAGTATCACTGGACATAGGCCTTCCTCATGTTTGACCATAAAATGCGGTCCTGTGCCGCCTGCATCCAACGACACCCAGCTATTTTAGCCAGGTCATCAGTCTACTTAATTTGTAGTGGGATGTACTTACCTATATGAACTTAATAATCCTACAGATTAGTTCAAATAAGATTTCAAAACCTTTAATAGGCAGTTAAGTAACCATTTCACTACTCCACTCCAATCAAACTTATCTTTACTAATTAGCGAACGCATTAACAAAATCATTAAAAACATTTCTTTCAATAACTTGATTTAAAAACTTATCGCCCCAATCTATGGTTTCACTAACTTAATCTTATATAATTAAATGTAACGTAGTTAAGTGAACGGCTTGCATTCTAATACTAAAGTTTAAGTCTCAATCAAGTATAAAAAAAATAGATAATTAAAAAAGATAACGCTTCGAATCGTCGCTTATCTGTATTTTTTTTGAATATTCATGAATGCGCTGACCAATTCGGTAGCCGAAGATATTAAGATTAATGAACTACAAGTAGTAGATATTACTTCCGCAAACGATTTTATTAGTTAAATATCAAAATCGAGTTAAACTTGTCGCTTAACTTATATATTACACTAATGGCGCAGCGGTTTGAATAATAATCACACGTGTCGTGGTTTTAATTTATAGGTTTTATTACAAAAATTCTGAAAACTGAATATTCCAAATCATGACGGAGTAAGAATACAATTCACCACCTGCTCTCTGGCCCGTGGAAGTCGTAAAAGACGATTAAGGAATTAAATATGGATATAACATCTATGCAAGAGAAAGAAAACTCGAAATAAAAACTTATAGTGACGTGTTTGACCAGTCTGGTTTATCATCGTAATCGCAGCCCACATTCGTCCCAATGGGAGAATTTGACCTACTATATCATTCTTCATGTTGATATAGAGTTTCATTTCGAGTTTTCCTTCTCTTGCACAGATTTTATGTGCATATTACATCCCTTAGTCGTCTTTTACGACATCCACTTTCCAATTGTATTCTCACTCCGTCATCACACGAACACGGATGGAGGATAGTGGGTCAATTTTCCTTTTATTGTGAAAAAGGCAGGAGCCCAACGGTAGGACGTAGGTAGGTACATGAGCTGAAATGATGATGATAATAAATGTAATTTGTCATGATCATTTCAACTCATAGGTATACGTTCCACCCCTGGCCTCGAGTCTACTCCACAATGGGAGTAAAATTTATACCACTGATCAGATATTTTGCGTTTTATTTCGTCTTTTACAAAACCCACGGGCGAGTAGTGGGGTGTCGAATTGTATTTTTACTCTGCCACCATATAAAAGGAATGTTTTTATTTTATATCTATTTGTAAAGTTAGATATCCGTTATTTGCATGTTTGAAGGGTTAAGAAGACAATATATCATCCCTTATTTTAACTTAGATGTGAAAGCAATCGCCTGGGAAACTTATAATTTCTACTGCAAACGCCAACCTGCTAGCCAAACGCTGCTATTATGGCATTATAATCTAATATCGAGGCCTATGATCAAGGTGGACTTCAATTTGCTTATGAAAAGATCTATATAAAGGACTTTTTTATTGCAAAACAACGATTTCATTTAAAAAAAGCACTAGATACTTGGCCATCTCTTATAATCAAATTCACGCCACTTACGACTATGTCTTGTCGTAAATAAGTCACTATTAATAATTAGAAACTAAGACAACATTGAAATTTCCTACAGAAATGTTGCTGTTAGGCAAATATACACTGCTGCTTACCCTTTTTTGAAACGAAAAGCGCCTATAAAACATATCAAAATATGTGAGAAGTCAAAATGAATGATGTAAGAATTCCCGCCATCGTGTCCATCTAAAAACGTCTATTTTTAAATAACATTGACATTGACACAATTTTTTTTTTACTCTGTAAACATATAATTCAAGTTGAAATTTGATCTACTTTTATTATAGATACAATAAAAGCAAATATACAAGAAAAAAAATTGTATACATTATGCAAATGGATTTTTTTTTATAGATATATTATACGTATACAAAAGAGAGGTGTTCCTTTTCAAGTCCTGCAACCAGTTACGGGTTTGATGGGAAACGGTTATCTGAATAACAATAGGTTACGCCAATCGTACCATTCGTTCGGCACACAATAGAACGTTTTCCATTTAGCCACGCCTCGACCGATACAATAGCACAATACGCCCAGTTTTACAAAACGCTGGCACAAAGAAAATTTTCTCCACAAATACAACAGATTATTGACTTTTTAAACGCCCTCATAGATCTAGCGCACACCCACCTGTATTTTATTGTGGTGTGCGAAAATTATTTCACAATGCCCGACTATTCAGCGGGCATTTGACAGTGTGCGTTGAGAAATGCTCGTCGGGGCGGAGCTTAGAGCGAGATGGAACCTCACCTAGCTGTTAGGCGATACCCGCGAGCGGGAGAGAAGCGCTCGTCCGACAAGCACACATGGCCCGCTAGAAAAGGATGGACTCAACGCCTTTGTATAGATTCCGCGGCATGAAAGCTGTTTATTCCGCATAGACAATTGATTGTGAATGATTTTTTGAATAGAACTTATTAATTTTTTTAATGTAAATCAAAGATTATAACGTCTAGATTAGTTTATTGTGTATAAAATTATATGTTCGATTTTTATTTTGTATGTGAAGGCTTCGTTGGATGGTATTGTTCAGAGGGCAGTGACATTTAGTCGGTGCGTCCTTGTCGCACGTGGCGGGGTGAGGCGGGGCGTGAGGGGGAACGAGTATTGTAGCGCGCGCGTATTGTCGCCGCGCTTCGATCTGCCAGCATTGTGTATCGGCATTGCGTGTGAATAGCACGTGCATAACGTTCCTATTTTCGAATTTCGAATTGCGTTCGATCGCGTTAACGTTCTTACTGTTATTTAAACGCGGACTCCGCTTACATGTTTAATCTGTGTTGAGCATATTGTTTTTTTTAAATTGTGTTTTTTTTATTCCTGGCTTGTGTTTTTTTTAATAAGTTTTGTGTTTTGTTAGAACTATGACTGTGAGATATAATATTAAAGAGACTGTGATCGGGCCGATTGCGTGTTGAGTTCGTTTTGTTGGATTTTATTGTTTCTTTATTGTTTTACGTTGGACTTAGAATTTTTCTGATGTCTCTCAAGGCAAGAGGAACGATGGTAACGCACCTGAAGGTAATTTTGGATTATTTGTTATTTATAAGCTCTTTTTTTATTAAACTTATAATCCTTTTGCTGTAATGTAATCCACAATTGTTTTAATAAGAAACTATAGAAATAAAATTAGCGTTAATTTATTATAAGGTGATAAATTACCTATTTTATTTTTGACAAAGTGAATTTTAAATCAAACTATTTTTATATTTTGTCTCATAAGATTCTTGTAGGATAAAATTATCTATAGGTATATTTGTTACACCATATTAAATATTTTTTTCAACAAGTTAAAACTTGAATCATGAATAAGAGATTTAACCATTGTGGACTAAAAGTTACCTACGTACCTATATTTTTTATTGCCCTTGAGCTTGCCAAATCTTGCGACAACTTGTCTTTTAAAATGAAAAGACCCATTGTAAGATTAAAAAGACCGGTTTTCTTTCAATCTTGCGCATCGTGTCGAACGTGAATTGAAATTGTAACAGAAAAATTGTAGCAGATATTTTACAATTACAAGATTTCGTTGCATTTTAAAATCGGCAACCTACATAACTAGGAATTTAGTTGTAGCCTGTCGTAATATCTATATTTTTCCATTTGGTGATGGAGTAAGAATACGATTCATCACCTCCACCTATGCTGACCGTGGGTGTCGTAGAATTAAGAATAAGGGATGTAATTTAGTGATAACATCACCACAAGAAAAGGAAAGACCGAAATACAAACCAACTGGTTTCGCTCCTGTTTGGAGGAGGCTTCCCAGCAATGGGACATAGGTACCTATATGAACCGAAATTAAAAAAAATGAAATCTTGTAGTAATAATAATTGTTTTTAATAATAAATTTTATTTACGCGATTATTATAAAACACGTATGAAATAAAACTATTTTTACGGTATTTATCGCGTTTTTATTTTTATTTTACCGGTGTTTCAAATACAGCGTTCATAGTCACTGGACTCGAATTCCAAATTATTTATTTGCCTTAAACAGGGTATATACGTCACCAACACAACTCTTACCCGTCCCACTGTTGGGCTCGAGCTCCTTCATAATAAAAGGGTATTTGACCTAATATACCGCGTTCGTCGAACTGGTTTATATAGGGTTTTATTTCGAGTTTTCCTTCTCTTGCATAGATTTTATATGCATATTGTTTCCCTTATTCATATTTATCCATAATTATAGCATGCAAATTATCTAAAAACAAGAAAATAACTAAGGAATAATAGTTTTTAATTACAAGTGTTGATTGCAATCCAGAAATTCTTTGACAGATTAAAATATATTTTATTGCAGCCATGTTCGAATTTGACAAATAAATATAATCTATGGTAACTCTTTAATGACACTTGGAATCCTATTAAAACAACTTTTGCATTTTGGTCATTTTAGCAATCACGTTCATCATCAATTTATCAGGCTATTTGATATTAACCCTTTGAGTAATATCTATAGCAAACTAAAATTCGTTCATGGTCCTCAATTAAAAATGAAACAAAAAGCGATAAAATCGGTTTTATCCGTGTAGTGATGGAGTAAGAATCCAATTCATCACCCCCTCTCTTACCTGTGGGTATCGTAAGAGACTACTAAGGGATATTATATGCATAGGTATAACATCTATATAAGAGAAGGACAGATTGGAGTCGGCGGAGCAGCGGAGAGACTTTGGGTCACTCTGTGTACTCTACCGACTCTTTCACGAGGAGTGCTCCGAGGAACTATTTGACTTGGTACCACCATCACCATTATACCAACGTACCACTCGACATCGTAGCAGAGTTCATCCATTTCACCTGGAAACGTTATGGTCTTCAACTGCACGTTTCCAGCGATCATTTCTCCCACGTACGTGCAAGCTCTGGAATGAACTACCTGCTGCTGTGTTTCCCGAGCGCTATGACATGTCCTTCTTCCAAAGAGGTTTAAGAAGAGTATTTTCTTCATGGTAGCCAACGGCCCGGCTGTGCCCTTGGTATTGCAAAGGTCCATGTGCGGCAGAACCACTTACCATCAGGTGTGATGCTTGCTCGTTTGCCACCGTTGGTAATAAAAAAAGGCATACTCGATATAGAACCCTATTCCAACACGTCTGACTAGCGTAAAATAGTAGGTCAATTCCCTTTCACTAATGGAGCAGGCCTGAGCCTAACAGTGGGACATATAGGCTGAGATGATGTGGATTAGCTTCAAACCCAGCAGTGGGATTTCAATGAGCTGTGATGATGATATAGGTACATCTCCCGCTGGGCTCGATCATCATCCACCTAGGGAGGGTAATTGACCTACTATACCATGCTGATCAGACATATTGGTATAGAGTTTTATTTCGAGTGTTCCTTCTCATGCATAGATATTATCCGCATCTTCTTAATTTTTGGCTAACTAGTCATTTCTGTGTCATATCTTTAGAATTGCATCGAAGGGAAGTGGAATCAATCTCATACAACTTCTCATGTTTAACTTTTCTAATTAAATTTACCTATTGCGAGTGTTAAGATAATTAAAATCATTACCCGGACTACCTGAGCGTCAAACCTCGGTGTGATTTATGGAAACCATTATGGATTCTGGCTTACAGGAGTTACAATGGTGGGAATATATGGGGGAATTAGCCTCAAAAAAGATGTCCTCTTAGTCATGTATTAAGACATCCACGGATAAGAGAGGTGACGAATTGTATTCTTACTCCGTCAGCACACGGAAGACCAAATACACTACACTAATTATAGATATCTATAGGTAAAGTGTAGGCTACATGATGTCCCCCATGGCCCAGGTGGAAAAACTTAAAAATCAGGCCGTTGTTTAACATGTTAATGGGGAATCTATACCTCATATTAATTGTTTCATAATTCAAATCGTTCCAGCTTATATAAGTGCCGAGGTTCGAGCCTCCATCAAAATAGGTCGGCAAATTTACCAGCTTAACCCTTAGTCGTCTTTTACAACATCCTCGGGTGAGATAGGAAATGGTGAATTGTATTCTTACTCCGTCAGTAAACGGAAAATCCATAATAAGAGTGAAATTAACTTACATTACCACGCTAATCAGACATGTTGGTATATGATTTCATTTTGAGTTTACAATCTCTTGCATAGATATATTATATCCCTTAGTCGTCTTTTAAGACATCCACGGGTAAGATAGGGGGTTGGTGAATTGTAGATATTCTTACTCCGTCCGCATACGGACAGTAGATTGCCTATATATAATGAAAGGGTATTACGATGACCGCCATTTAATTGTAATAAGATCAGTACGATGACTTTTAGCTTTTGGAATGTTTTTTTTACGATCGCCAGGAACATTTAAATATATCAAAACTCACAATGGTAAATTTTACGATCGCAGTATTGTTGTATGAGTAAATTGACTCTTAAATTACGGCAATTAAATTTTTTTTAAAAAATTAAGTATGCGGTAAATTATCGTGAAATTATCTGTTGTTGGACGACATTTTGTTACGTTCGGTAATTCTCGTTTATTTCGCGCTTAAATTCTTATTTTATCACCTTACGTGTGGTGATGGAATAAGAGAACAATTTACTACTCTCTATCTTCGCCGTAGGCGTGATATAAAACAGCTAAGGGTTTAAATAGGTATATAATATATATGTAAGAGAAAACTCGAAATAAAACCCCTATACCAACTCGTTTTGCTTGTAATGACGGAGTCAGAATACAATTCACCACCCCCTCTCTTGCCCGTGGGTGTCGTAAAAGACGATTAAGGGATATAATATACATATAACATCATTGCAAGAGAAGGAAAACTTGAAATTAAACCTTTACCACTACGTCGGACCAGTGTGGTATAGTAGGTCAATTGGCAGTGGGACGTGTATGAGCTGAAATGATAAAAAGATGATGATGATAAACTCGTCTGACCAGCATGATATAATTGGTCAAATTCCCTCTCATAAAGTACTTAGGAGGCCCGAGTTCAGCTGTGGGACATTTATGGGCTGAGATGATGATGATGAATTACTTTTTTAACCGTGTCATATTAAACCATTATGGAGATATTTTTAATGCCTTTCTCTCGTAGAGTAGCAAGCATGATGGTAAATGGCGCTAGGGGATATAATAATGCAAATAATATGTATACAATTCTCCATATGGCGACAGAGTAAGAATACAATTCACCACTCTCTATGATGTCATAAAAGACGATGATTCAAATTCAAATCCTTTATTATGCATAAACCCCGCGGGGGCACTTACATATGGTCACTTTTTTACATTTTACCTTACATTACTACCGGATCGGAACGCGACCGCACTGAGAAGATCCGGCAAGAAACTCAGTGGGCTTGTCTTCTTTTTTATTCATTTACTATTTTTTTAAATAAGATAATATACAACAACATGTCTATTAATAGCTCCAGTGTGATGCCTTTCAAACCATCATATAATACAGTTATTAAATATAACGAAAAAGTACCATGGCTGGACCAGATCTCGTAAGCGGCACCCGATCACGAGTTAATCACTAGAGCAGCCATCACTCCCCTCAACCACAATGGAGAGAAGGGAGTGATGAAACGTTGATAGGCATATAACATCTATGCAAGACAAGGAAAAGTCGAGATAAAATCGTATACCAACCTGTCTGACTAGCATGGTATAGAGATGAATTTCCCTCCTGTTATAGGTGGGTCGCGCCCAACAGTGGGACATATATGAGCTGAAATGATGAATTATGATGTATACAAAAGAAAGGAAAACTCGAAATAAAATTCTATACCAGCAATCGAGGAGGAGGTTCGAGCCCAACAGTGGGATGTATATAAGCTTAAATTAATAAATGAATTATTTGCACAATTTAAAAGCATTTAATGATAAAAAAAAATATCTAGTCTATTTTTGCGTTCTACTTGTACAGGAAACGTAATCATTCATCGCGTTCTCAAATCCTCAGCGAATCATCCACGACATTCGTCAATTAGCGCGGCCGTTTATGAGTCAAATATACACAAATATGCTAACTATTAAGTGCTGTAAATCGGTAAAATGTTTTTTATAACATCACGCCTTTATTCTGAAAGGTACCTAAGCAGGATTTTTATTGGGTTTTTGTGAGAAGGATAAAAATCGACAAAAGGATTACCAAGAGAATGGGCAACTGAACTTTCGACGGTAACTTGTAACAATAACTTCGACCGCCAATACGTTTGGCATGCGTAGTGATTATGCCATTAGCTTACCTTAGAAAAAATATTCTTCGACAGCAGACGTCAAAATACTTATCATCACCATCTCTGTCTATATATGCCCTTTTTTGGGCTCGAACTTCATCCCTTATAAGATAGACTTACAATAGGTACCTACTATACCGGTGCAACGTGTTAATATGGGTTTTATTTCAAGTTTTCCCTCTCTTGGTGCTATCTGCTTATCATATCCCATAGTCATCTTTTAGGACAACTATGGACAAGAGAAAATCCGTGTGGTGACGGAGTAAGAATACAATTCACCACTCCCTTGTCCGTGGATATCGTAAAAGACGACTAAGGGATATAACATACACATAAGATCTGTGCAAGAGAAGGAAATCTCGAAATGAAACCCTATACCAACATATCTGACCAGCATGGTATAGTAGGTCAAATTTCCTCCCATTATGGTGGAGAACTGAGCCCAACAATGGGACGTATGTGGGCTACGATGATGATGGGCATGAGAATGGGAGGTGAATTTTATACTTATTCCGTTACCACACGGAAAACACAAAGCGATAAATGGAAGTAGGTACAGTGGTTAAAACTTATCGACTATCAACTCCGGGAGTTATGTTTCAAGTGGGATTGCTTTTAATCCCTTTAAGTAATAATAATCTTTACTTATTATACCTTTGCCTGTCAAGGCGGAAAGTAGGCAGGATTACATATTAAATTCTTAGTCCAATTAGGGCAAAAATGTGTGCGTAATAATAAATTATTTTGAACATTAAAATTTTCTGACTCTGTAAATAATAATGAATATTGATTTTTGCTTTTTCGACGTTTCGAATACTTTTAAGCGTTCATGGTCACGGGCGGACAGACATCTTAGTCCGCCCGTGACCATGAACGCTTAAAAGTATTCGAAACGTCCGTGAATCAAACATCAAATACAAACGCAATAAAATTCGTTAAAATTGTTGTATTTATAATATGTAGGTAATACTCGCGTAAACGTCACAAAAAAAAATCATAAATAACTGTGACAAAATTTTGCTCCCAGCATGCCATGACAGATATTTTATTTGTTTTATTTTCTTTATGACATTCCAAAGGAAATAGGATATGTTAGCACTTGTGAAAACTGTTGATTGGTACTTCAAACTATGAAAGATATCATAGACACCTAATGAAGGAAACATGGATTAAATTGTATCAAGCGCGTTGGAAAATGTTTGCTAGACGTTGTTTTACTATATTTTTATGTTAATGACTTGTAATTTCTATAACTAATGATGAGCTTTACTTTTTTTAAACTATGTCTTTATTGACACACGTCTGTTTTTTGGTTGGGCTATGGCCGACGCACACGCCCCCCGATTCGTCCGGGGTGACGAAAGGGCAGCACGTAGCCCCGTAACCCACCCATTCCTTCCCCTTCGACATTTGGCCGACCATCGGTACAGAGTTCCTCGTTGTCCGTGGGATACCCTTTCGGGTATGAGGTAGTATTTAGTTGGCGATTTCAGACCTTATAAGTTTTCCATTCTATCGACATAGAGACCTCTAAGAGAAATATCGATTTCTCCAGCTTAGCTTCTCTTATCCAGTTATGATAAATGGGTCATGATGCAGCTTTTTTTAGCTCGCCATCACGCGAAATGTCTAATTATCCAACTGATGGCAGATAACTCATTACACTATTGCAAAAACTGTTGCAATATATGGGAAGAGGAACCATACCCTGTCGAATCTATGTAACAGGCATAAGAGAAAGATATTGATAAACAAGACCTAACATTGTTACAGTTGATCAACGAACAAAAGTTTAAATATACAAGAATATAAAATCAAAATGATTCCTAGAAACTAGGATAACTGCATCCAATTGTTTTTAATAAATATTATTTTTGTTATTAACCAACAGGAAACGTGCGTACAAACTTATTTATATAAAAACACCATGCAGCGAAAACAGTCGTAAATCCATTCGTATATAAAACTTATACCGGATGTGAAGTATATTAAAAAAATAAACTATTTAACCATACACTAAATAGACAACGTTGAAATCACATAAAACTTGAGTTGCGGTTAATTTTAATAACCGATTTATTACTTTTTAATAAAATATGGGATGTGGTTTTTCTTTAAACGGGGATTTTTTGAATCAAACACCGTTTCAAGATTTAATGGTTCTATGCTAAAGGGGTAACGCTAGTGATGTGTTTTTGTGTGGTAATGACTGTTTATAGAAATATATTGCATGAAACTAGATCAAATGGTGAAAAATTATTGCTTTGCTAAATGTTTCGTCATTGGTTTCTTATTTAAACTTACTTTTATCTCATCTCAGCGCTTATACTTCTCACTGTTGGGCTCAGGCTTCGTCCACTATGGGAGGGACATTGACCATAGGTATACCACGCTAGTCAAATGATTTCGCACAGTTTTATGACGAGTTATTCTTCTTTTGCTATATGTTATATGCATTTTATATCCCTTAGCCGTCTTATACGAAACCATCGGTATGGAATATAATGATTAAAAAAAGGGCTAAGAATAAGTAATTTTTATAAATTGTCAAATAAAAATTACTAGACGCATTTAAAAAACGTACGTGAATCTAGGATTCCTACACAAAATTTCATTATCATTAGCCTGCTCTTATTTCATGCTAAGTGGGGTTGTTACAATATGTTCTTACCTTCCAAAGACTCCTATCAGCCGTCACATCTACACCCACTGCTTTCATACGCAAATCCCCATTCACACTATCCATCTGTTTTTGAGTCTCCCATGATTCATATCTCCATCCACAATCATATTAATAATCCTTCTTGTCACATGTTTTTCATCCCTCCTCCAAGTTCATACCAAGATAATATCGCGCTCCTAATTTTCTCTATCATTGAGACATTTTAAAACACAAAAATTCATAATCAGAGCTAATTAAAACGAATAACATTTTTTTCTAAATTGCCCCTTTCGTAGGTACTAAGACTTTTACCAATAAAAATCCACCATTTTAAAGACACCAAAATAGCATTTCCTCCTCAACTGAAATTCTCAAGAACTGTAACCCTATTATTAAGATTTTTATCCGTCACACCTATCCGATTTACAAGACAAACGTCGCTTTATATCCGACCAAATCAAATAGATAGATCACGTAGCTATTAACATTGGGACATTCAGTTGACGCGACTTGTCAGTGTTACCGCCACCCTAGATTTACCCTCATTTTTTTTTTTTATTAATTCCCACCACGTCGGCCGTCTCGTCTTTGTTCGTCGCATTGTGAATACCATGTGTAATAGGAATACTGAATAACGTGTGATCATGGAGTCTTATTTTTATGGGACTCTTTTATAGAAACATTTATACATACATACATATACTATTTTCCTTCGAGATTTTTTTACTAATTCTTATTAAGATCAATCAATTTAAATATCAAAAATCACAATTGGTTTTTCATAATTTTAAGTTTTCACTTCTGTCGGCAATCTTTATAGTAAAATATCCTCCAACTGCAATTGAGTTTATACAAATAAACTAAGAACAAAGTTAAAGGACTTTAGTAGATCGAAGTAATGATATTTATAACAAATTGCCTAGGAACTTTGAACTTAAACAAATCATCGGAGATGTCTGTTATAAAGATTAAGATAGAATGTCAAATACTGGTGTAGAAAATCGTGACGAGGAACTTTCATCTGAAATCCAGACCTAATATTATAACTAAATGTGAAAGTATGTTTATTTGTTTGTTACGCTGTCATCCCTAAATTATTAAACGTTATTTCTCAAATTGAAAGCATTATTATTATCAAGTCATGTAAGCTATACTCTGTCTCGATATCTACTCCCTGGGGAACGAGTACTATGCCAAGGGGTCCGTACCTGTGGTCATCCCAGTGGCAATTGAGAGGAAGAGGCGTTGAGTTATGGTTCCGCTCGCTACCTTTCCAGACCACAGTCTGTAAAACAATGCTTATGCCAAAAAGGTGTCAATAGGCTGATAGGTAGATGGAAATAAATTATTAGCAGTTCCTGATTTCCATAACGATAAGTAATAAGTAAATAAGTATGGCACGGAAACGTCGTCTCTAAATGTAGGCCTCATAATCAAGCTCAAAGTTGCTAAGCGTTCTATGGGGCAGGTTATAATGGGGATTGTTCTACGAGATAGAAACCGAAATACGGAGATGCGTAGAAGAATGGCTGTAACCAATATAGCACAAAGAATTAGCACGCTGAATTGGCAATGGGCAGACCACAGCGTTTGACGATGATGATGATAATGACGTATCATCATCATCATCATCGTTTAGATATTGTGATGTAGTACAATAATAAATGTATTAACACCTACTTAGAACAAAATCATAGAACATTTTATGGTAAATAAATTTGAATAGGGACCAACAATACAGCGCGCCCTTTCGATTCCCTCAATATAATTTGTCGATTCCTTTAGACAACGTCTTCCGTTTCTTTCATGGAGACTTAGAAAAGGACAAAGAAGTATTTGTTCTAATACATAAGCTAATGGCGATTTATATATTCGGTTGCAATGTTGCTGTTACTTTAATAAAATGAAATTTTAGGTCATAGCAATGAGAATCATTTTTCGGACACCAGCACCAGCACTGGGCTCGAGCCTCCTCCACAATGGGAGAGTAATTGACCCACACCACGCTGATCAAGCGGGTTGATATAGGGTTTTATTTCGAGATTTTCTCTTGCATAGTTGTTAAATGTGCACAAAATATCTTTTAGTTATCTTTTACGACACCCACGTGCAAGAAATGGGGTGGTGAATTGTATTCTTACACTGTCACCATTCCGTGTAAGTAGTAAGTAAAGGAAGTAAGATTGACTTTCAGACACAAAAAATGCAAATTATTCTGTTATCCGATAATTATTATCGGATAACAGAATAATTTACGTGAATGTCTGTCGATTTTTTATTTTAGTATTTATTACGAGTCCCGTTTATTCTATGAAATATAATGGATGCATTATATAATCTAATGTATGCATTAACTAACTATTAATCAACAAAATTATAATGATCAATAAGATTAGTACCAAAATTATTTTTAGCAAAATGAAATAACTATAGACACTACGCGAGCAATTAACGAATAAGTTTTTACATAATAATCTGAAGAGGTTTGAAAGTATTTTGACATCATTTTATTATCGACTGGACATTACTTCAACTTATTAACAACTTATGTTTTATCTATTATCTATATTTTATGAAAATTATTTTAGCTGTTACGTAAGTCCAAATTATAGAAATTTGGAGCTTTAATACTAAATATTAAATAAATTTTACACTTTCAAAATCTTATGTCGTAATGTCCGTTCATTCTAATCTCCAAAAAAAAAAATGGTGTCAAAGCCTTAATGGTCAAAGCCTTAACTTATTAAAGTTACTTTAAAATTGATAATAAATAATACTCCCTAAACGCTTCTCGCCTGTGCTTTGCGACACCGAAAGTGAAATGAAAGAAATCCCCAGTAGAAGTACATTTAAGGTGTACTCTCCCTATTATTTGTGTGGAACCCTTCTGTTTGTTAGCACGTGTTTTATTGTGCACTTATTGCACAATTATTCAAGGGCGTCCACAGAATTCTTAAACAGCGATAATGTTGACAGAAAAGTCTAATTCAAACGAAATTTATATTTAGATAAATTAATCGAAAACTTTTGAGCAATCGATTTATAAAACTGAACAACAACTTTTGAAATTGACGATTGAATCTTGACGCTCAAAGAACAAGCATAATAACAAATCTGTAACAAATTTACAACAAAAAACACAACAAATCCACATCAAATCCACAACAAATCCACAACGAACGCACAACGAATTCACAACGAATCCACAACGAATCCACAACAAATCCACAACGAATCCACAACAAATCCACAACGAATCCACAACAAATTCACAACAAATTCACAACAAATTCACAACAAATCCACGACAAATCTACAACAAATCTACAACAAATACACAACAAATCCATAACCACTCAATGCAAAATGGTTGGACGTCTTTAAAACACCGTTCAATAAATCTTGTATTCCACAATTTTAATGTTAATTCCTTCGCATTTTAAATATAATTATGTATGTAGTTTTATTGTCTTGGACAGTTGTTTGTACTTATTGATCTGTTCTAGGTCATTCATCTCTAGTTCATTGCCTACCATATAATTTACATTGTTCTCTGCTACCAGTGTTCTCAAACGTTCTGTAGCTTCAATATTCCTTTGTGTGTCTACGTGCCGTCTCTTCTCATGGTTGGATATAAAATAAAGAGTTTCCTGTACAATTGTCGGGGGACATTCGAACCGTTCAGAGGAAATGCCTCTACCTTTACAAAGACACACGTGTTGAGAAAGGGCTTAGTGCTCGTATTGTTGTATATTATTTGGAATGAGTCAAGTTTGATCTGATTTGTAAGTTCATTGTTCATATTTGCTCAAACATCAAATAAACTGACTGTGAAATATTTAGATTACTTTTCATCATCATCACAGCTCAAATATGTCCCAATGCTGGGCTCGAGTCTTCTCCACTATAGAAAGGCAATTGACATAATATATCACGTTGGTATAGCAAGTTAGCATAGAGTTTTATTTCGAGTTTTCCTTCTCTTCCATAAATGTTATATGGATAATATATCCCTAAGTCGTCTTTAACGACACCCACGAGCAAGAAATAAGGTGGTGAATTGTATTTTTACTCCGTCACAATTCGGATAATTTCTTGTACTACTTTTTATGTAAACATTTCACGTGTGTTTTACGGTATCATTATTTTCAGTTTCTGTCATTGTAGTTTTCAACTTCAATAAGTATGTATCTCCCGTACATAATAATCCTTACTAATATTATAAATGCGAAAGTAAGTTTGCTTGTTTATTTGTTTGTTTGTTACGCTTTCACGCCTAAATCACCGAACCGATTTCAAAAATTCTTTCACCAATGGAAAGCTATTATATCAGGGAGTAACATAGGCTATATTTTATGCCGGTATTCTCAAGGGAACGGGAACTACGCCCCGGGTAAGGCGACTGAAACCAAAGCGAAGCGAGGTCGGGTTGCTATTGCATAATAATAAAGAATCCATAGATCTTGCTGCATATATAATTAAAATCGCAAAAGAATAGCAAAATTGAGTAAAATAAACAAGCTTCCCGAAAATCCATTAACAAGCTTGTTTTTCTCGTACCTATATCTAAATAACATTATAATTATCCATTTCTAAATCAATCTTTATACAATACAGGAGCAATATGTCAATCGCTATTTGTTCCGTCAGCTATTTCTCTCTTTCACAAGCAAACACACGTCTTGATGCGAACATGTTTACTTTCAGACGTCACTTCGGCCACGTATTTTACTGAAATCACATTAATCTTAGTTTGGACTTCGTTTTAGAATAGCTTTACGACGTTGTTTAGAATCATGATGGTTAAATTTTTAAATGTTCGAATGGAATTATTATTTTTTTTTTCATTTTAAGTGTAGTGATTAAGATTGCAATGTATCATTACCCGCTTTTGAGGTCTGTATAACGTATATAATGATTCATCTATTTTGATGATCTAGATTGATCTAGGGACAACTAAATAATCAAAGTATGGTGGGATAAATTCCCTCGTATTAAGAAGAGCAAATAGTGTATTAGAGTATAAAAAAAAACGTGTGACACTCGGGGACTGCCGCGGTAAAGCTATTGCATAACATTTTTTATCAACTTATGCAATTATAATTATTTATTTACGCAGAATTTTTTTTCTTTGATATTAATTCAAGTTACACTTTTTGAGCGTGGTGACCGATAAGAAAACAAATGTACTATATGTATAACAATAAAGGCAGTTTGGATTACCACTGTCGTTCGCTGAAGATCGTTGGGACCGTTAGAAAACGCGCGAAAACATTTTTTGACGTAAGTTACCCAAAGCGGTGGCACGTGTGCACACCGAGACGGATGAACGCAGAATGTTGACGACCGTCAGGTCGAACGCTCGGTCGAGCCGCCGCCACCCGCCTGCCATGTAGCTCGGCCCGAGCTACATGGCAGGCGGGTATTAGGTTTTATTTTCGTTACGGAATTTCTAGATTCGGTCCCCGCGCTCAAAGCCCGCGATAAAAGCTATGCAATAGCTTAAAAGGGAGCCGTCGCTGAAGACGCCTGGCAGATGTGAAACATCGAAATTATTTTGTACAAGTATATATGTATAAAAGAACAGATTACGACAAGAACTAATATGGTTTAATATATTAATAAAATATTGCGATTTATTTTTCCAGAAAATAATTTTTATTCAATAAACATAAATATTTCATAAGTATACACTGTACGTATGTTTTAGTGATGTAACGAATGTTAGAATTGCGAATCGCGAATACGAATGTGAGTGCGAATATTCATCTTCAATATTCGCGAATGCGAATACGAATGTTGGCTTTCAAATAAAGCGCTTGCAAAATATCATACAGGTTTGACATTTTGTACCAGCCATGTTTAAGCCAAATATAGCCAACGTTAACCGTTGCAAGTTGAATGAATGAAACTAGTCAGGTTCACTCGAAAATACTCGTTGTAATTCGAGATTCATCATCGTTATCTCAGCCCATCGAGAGCCTCGTCCCACTCTTTTCTTGTCACACAGACCGGATCGTATATGCTTGGAATCGGCCGGAGCGGAGACGCTAACTATTTCACATAGAACGGTTGGAAGAGGTTTGAAAGCGGATGCGCTCGGAGCCGGTCGGATATGCTTGGAGCCGGTCGGATGCGCTTGGAGCCGGTTGAATGAGCTTGAAGGCGGTCGGATGCGTTCAGAGCCGGGTGGATACACTACAAAGGCAGTACCAGTATTCCGTGCAGTCCAAGTTTTGTTTTCGGCGTGTTAACGTGTGCTTTTCGAAACATGAATTTAGATAGCTTCAATGAAGAAATATATTTGTTAGTAAGATAACCTGAAGCAGAACAAAACAAACGAAAGGGCAAGGTTCCGTTCAAATATTGCTATCAAAATGGCAGTCGGCGCGGCGCGCACGCAATTGGAAGCGATCCGCTGCGCGAGCGAAAAAGATCACGCATTCAGAGCCAATCGGCTGCGCAAGCGAGAAAGATCATGCAATCGGAGCCGGTCGGCTCCTCTTATTATTTCACACGAAGCGCCTTCAAGGATTCTTAATGACAAAAGCAGTGCACATGCAAAAATAAACCTTACTACAAACACTCAAAACTCTGTTTCCAACGTGATAAAAATCTACTCTCCTCTCCGAGCCGGTCTGTGTGAACGGACCCCTAAGTGTTCCATAATAATTTTTATTCAAATATTGTAAGTAAATAAAAATAATAAATATTATCAGTTATAAATATTATCATTCCATTCCATAATTACATATATAATTTCCTTTTAATTTGTCAAAAACATTCGCCAAACATTCGCATCGTTTCTTGCGAATGCGATTGCGAATGTCAAAAACATATGCGAATATTCGCGAACGCGAATGCGAATGCGAACATTCGTTACATCACTAGTATGTTTAGGTTAATAATTTATTTTGAGCTCACTAGATGGCGTTGTACAAAATTCTAAAACGGGTTATGATTTCGTTACACAAATGTGCTCATGCTCGCCTATAGATGTTTCACATCAATAAAATTAACAATATTGTAAGGGTTTTATTTAATCTACGGAATTTTCTATCATTTAAGTCAAAACTAGTGAAATAAGTAAGCAGTAAGCATTCAAATATGACTACTGAATAAATATGATAAGTAAAATTAAACTTATTACAATTGAAACAGGATTTCTGTATTTCATTTCGAGATTTCGCTATTTGCCACAAGAGTAAGATCAATTAAACTTTAAAAAGGTATCAATTTTTATATATATCTGCATATTTTGCAATACTGGCAATATTCTATTAGACGCTTTGGCATATTGGTTGAGAAAAGAGAAGCTGTTTCCTGAATGCTACGCAGTCGAGTTGGATGCATCTGTTGACTTCTTTATCGAAAAACAACCATACATTGAAAACATTACTGCATTTTAATGTATGACTAAACTTTCACCTTGATCATATAGCTATGAAATATATTTACATGAAGCGCCCGATATCAAAGCGTATACTGTTGGGTACATAGATCCTGTATCCTGTAGATATTTATCTGCCGTTCGATATAACGTCGTAAAAATCACATTATTATCTTTATGTACGTAATACTTCTAATTTTATGGTCAAAAATATTTTAATTATAATGCAATGTGTTTGTATCTTGACTTCCGTTCAAGACTAGTGTTCTGAAAATTCAATATTGCTATGGCTTATCGACGAATCAGTGAGCCTGTAGTTTTCAATTGAAGATGCCACTATCTTCGGTTTTTTTTTCGTATTCTTTAGTTATTACACTTGCTATCATTGGGAACAAGTCTATTTTCTAATGAGATAAAAGATAATCCGTGTGGTTATGGAGTAAGAATACAATTCTTTACCTACCACTTATTTCCTATTTTGCATGTGGGAATCGTAAAAAACTCGGGGATCTAATATGCATATATCATCTGTCTAAAGGAAGGAAAATTTTAAAAAGGGAGCCGTCGCTCAGGACGCCTGGCAGATGTGAAACATCGAAATTATTTTGTACAAGTATGCATACAAGAACAAATTACCACAGAAACTAGTATGGCATAAAGTATTATTAAAATATTACGTTATTTGCCAGAAAATTATGATTTTTATTCAATAAACATGTATTTTCTTTAGTATACGCTATAGGTAGGTATGTGTTTAGGTTAATAATTTATTTTGAGCTCACTAGATGGTGTTGTACAAAATTCTAAAACAGGTTACATAAATGTACATATCCAAGCATGGCGTTTAACGCCACGCTATTGCTCAAGTTTACCCTCCCCTATAGATGTTTCACATTAATAAAACCCTATAACAACTTACTTGAGTAAGTAAATATTATATATAAGTAAGTTAATATCTCTGCTACCGTGGAGAGGGTTCAAACTTCAATGCCATGAAGGTATATCAGCTGATATGAGGTGTACGAATGCGCTTTTATTTTGAGATTTAAATTTCTTCTATTCTTCTGGTTGTTAATGCCTCTATAAGAGACGATAAGAGTTAACATTTGCTGTTAACTGTATTGTATATTTTAGGTTTCTATATTGTTGTTTATTCTTTTAGTGAACTGTCAGACTGTTTCGATGGCTCTCACAGGCAAGTAAAATATTCTTATAGATTTCAAGGTTTCGCTACTGCGCCTTTCAATCATTGGGGAAACTTTTATTAAGTAATAGAGTTCGATTGATGGAATGTATAATCCGCAGTTGAATACCTTATAACGAGTTATTGTCTCAGCTCGTATATTTCCCACTGCTGGCCTTCTCCATATCGTCATCGTCATCATCACCACAGCCCACATACGCCCCACTGTTGGGCTCAGGCCTCCTCCACTGTGGGAGGGAAAATGACCTACTATACCACGCTAGAAAGGCGTATTGGCATAGAGTTTTATTCGAGTTTTCCTTCTCTTCCATAGATTTAAGAGTGGTAGGACCACACTGTCGACAGTTATCTGTCTACAGCCGTGGGCCGGTCCGTCCGGGGTAGTACCACACTCTTGCAGAAAATCGACGTCGGAGTAGTAGCAATTTGTTACTGCGCTTCGTTCGGTGAGCCGGAAGCCCAGCTTTCTGAGGGTATTTGTGTGTGGAGGGTTTTGGTGGTGCCCTTGGTATCAACCTCGTTTGCCACCGTTTGCAATAAAAAAAAAAAAAACGATATTATATGCATATTATATGCCGTAGTTTTCGCTTACGACATCCACGGGCAAGAGACGGGGTGGTGAATTGTATTCTTACTCCGTCATCACACGAAAAACGCTAGTTATACGGGTTGCAAAGGGGTTTTCCTTCTATTGCATAGGATGTTATATTCACATCACAGCCTTTAGTCGTCTTTTATGACACCCACGAACAAGATAGGGATTAGTGAATAGCAACAATAATATTGATTATTCTTTCCTAAAAAAATAGAATGCGAGTAACGATGTATCGATTCAATCGCTCAAAGAACAGCACTAAATAAGTAATAATAATGAACCAAGTAATTCTTCCATTCCCTTACCATAACTCACTCCTCAGAATTTCGTCCCTTAACGTTCTCAATGACAGATTTTATATCGCGGAACTATCTGGCGTTCATTCTACATACTACAAGTATTGTTCTTAAAAGTTAGTTTGTAAGCAGTTAAATTGTTTAATGATAGAATTCATTGACAGTTGACGATAATGATAGATATGTTATACATATATGTATCTTGTATACGTGTGTATGTCACCGTACTCCTCTTAAATAGCTGGATCGGTGTTGACGAAATTTTATGTGAGTGTTCAAGGCGATTCGAGAATGATTTAGATTCGTAATTGGACCGAGTAGGTGGCACTGAGATCGATTTCAAGGATTTTTTCCTTTTACTGTTAGATTTAAACAGAGCAGCGTCTGTTGGGTCAGCTAGTAAATATATACGGAAAAATCACCATCCCGTTGCGTGTGTGTAATACTTCTGACCAGCGTGGTATAGTTGATAAATTTTTCTCCCATTGTGGAGGCTGCTGGAGCCCAGTAGTGGGACGTACATGAGCTGATGATGATTATGTATATTTTAAACGAAGATTTTTTATAAATCTTAATCCTTAGCCCTTAGAATAATAACGTATAGAAGGTAAGTTAATGCACAAAAAGTGAGGCATTTCAATTGGAGCCTAATGGAGCTTACGCCGGAACCGTTCCGTAATGTACAAGTCATTGTACTGCACGTACGTACGCAACTCTTAAAAATAAATTGATAATTATGACGATTTGTGCATTCAAATGTTGTCATAACACATTTGAACAACTTAAAAAGGTTTTTAACATTACTTTTAAAAATATTTCGACGATTTATGTTAATAAAAACAAAGTTTGATTTCATAATTTGTATAGTGATTTGCGTGTGTATATGTGTAATCGTCTGCGTGCCATTAGTATTTTTAGATTCAAATTTCGAACGTTCGAAGTATTGACACTATTCTTCTATACGTTATTATTCTAAACCTTAGCCATTTTGAAGATTACAAATGCGGGTATTATTGAGACTATGGATTAATCGGGCCGACCCCGACGACAAGTCACCCTGCTTCGGTGATCGGCCAACGACGAAATCGACGTGTCGCGCGGGTGGGTTACTGGTGTACGTTCTTACGACCCTCTGTCACCCCGGACGGAGTGGTGCCAGGAGAGCGCCTACCGTGGCCCACCCACTAAAAAAAAAAAGTATGGTTTAATCTTATTCCAATTTATTTCAAAGTTATATTATATAAGTAAGTTTGTAGAATTAAGCTTCAGTTAAGCTTCAGCTGAGTTTCGATAATTCTTAACGAAGTTGCAAAACGTAGAACCCATATGGCCATCATAAAATAGCAAAACCAAAATCCGAGTAGAAATGCGATATGATTTTTTTTTTCAATAGACGATTGGACCAGATGTGTTAATGCATTGCATATGGTAAACTTTTGTATAATACAATACCAGAATGCTTTGTCTTGTAGCCTATTTATAGATACGATTCATATTTTGTTTAATTAAATTTAAACAGGTACTTTTTAAAATAAACATAACCAAGTTGGTTCATTTCAGGCAATATACGTCCCTGGCCGGGCTCAGGTCTTCTCCACTTTGGGAGGAAATTTGACCTACAATATCACGCTGGTCAGACAGACGTGTTGGTATTAGGTTTTACTTCGAGTTTTCCTTCGCTTGCATCGACATTATTTGCATATTATATCCCTTAGTTGTCTTTTACGGCATTCACCTCCAACATTGGGTGGTGAATTGTATTCTTACTCCGTCAAAATACGAATCATCATCATCATTTCAGTTCATATATGTCCCACTATTGGGCTTGAGCCTTCTCCTCAATAGGAGGAAAATTTACCTACTATACCACGCTGGTCCTACGTGTTAGCATAGGGTTTCACTTCGAGTTTTCCCTCTCTTGCATCGATATTATCTACATATTATATCCCTCAGTCGTCTTTTACGGCACCCAAGGGCAACATTGGCTGGTGAATTATATTCTTACTCCGTCACCATACAAATCTTTGTAAATATCTTTAGTCTAAAGGACAAGTCCCAATTATTTTTCCCGCGAAAAGATTTAGCTTTATTTTGATATTTAGTATAGCTACTACTCCAATCCTTATTAAAGCATTGTTATCTATATATAAATACGTGAAGCAAAATCTTTGTACCCCTTTTTACGAAAATTACGTGGATGGACAAGTATGAAATTTGGCACAGTTGAAGTATATAATGAGGAGAAGTGCATAAAATTGAAATTTCATTTAATAATGGATTAGAAACACATTAAATTCATTAAAAAAAGCATTACGCACACTACAACACAATCGCAACACACACATACACACTCGTTTGTGTGAGTGTGTTGCGTAGCAACGCTTATACACTTTTAATTAACGGTTACGGCTTACGGTTAAAATCTCTGGTCGAACTGAATGTCAAACAATCATAATTATCATGACAATGTCTAATAGAGATTTGTGCTTGTATATTAGTTATTAGTGAAATACAGCTTGCTCAATTTACAATTATACATAAATAAAATTAAAGAAAATTGTGTAGCAGAAAAATTAATTAAAATTGATTATGGCCGAATTTCGACCATTTCTTTTTTCACGCTGTGGAGATGCATTTATGCACTATCCCCCGCCGGTTACAGACAAGGGAGTGTGTGTGGGACTCGCCGGCCACAGAAGTGACCGAAATACCCACTAAAACCACAGCGGCCCCTTCCGCGCTTTTACAGGGTGCCGGAGAGATCGTCTGATGACATTCAATCCCCGACACCCCAACGCTTGGCCGTCTGGCCACGTCCTGTCATCATTCAGAGCGGTGGGTGGAGGAGCGCATAGCGGCGTCTCCTCCTCCCTGGTCGTCGCCGACGGAGCGAGTCAGCGGACGCAAGCGCCTCACGTGCCCGCTCCGCGGCCTCCTTTTCATGACAGCCTCACAGAAGGAGGCTATCGACGACCAACGGCTGTCGCTGCCGAGCATCTTGGAGATGATGGTCGGCAGCGACAGGTCTATTATTCCCAGTTCCGTTGACGTGGCGCTGAGGCCCCCAGGCGGGGCATACTTCCAGTGTGTGGCGCGTATCGTCGATTAGCACGCCACACTCATAACATCCTGGGGCCTCTTCTCTTCCAATTCTGTGCAGGTACTTACCGAAGACCCTATGTCCGGTAAGCACCTGGCCGAATTTCAACCACATGGCGACCACTAGTCTTATTTAATACAAATACTTTGTTTAGAATCAAAACTTTTAATTCCTTGAGATTATAGTTTTCAAGTAAGATTATAGAATTTCGTGTAGTAACGGAGTAAGAATACAATTCATCTTACCCATGGGTGTCTTAAAGACTAAGAGATATAAAATGCATATATTTAACCAAGAGATGGAAAACTCGAAGTGAAACCGGCTTTTCTTCTCGTGGGAAAATGCAAACTTTACACATACCCACCTTTGATAGATGGGGTATGCCAGGCTCAGCGTCGATTAAGTGCCAGCGCTACTACCAGCTAAAAACCACACATTGTTCCTGTCTCTCGGTTACGGCGAAGTTATAAGACCATTTTTACATGCTCCATAAGTCCGCCGGTGTTAAATGAAACCTTGCACCAAAAAATCTATAATGGTATAGTATACCACGCTGGTCAGATTTGGTTAATTCCAAAGCTATTGTGGAGGAAGTTCGAGCTCAGAAATGACGCATTGAGCCGAGATAGTAATAAAAAAATAAATATTAATAGTAATATAGTAAAATATTAATAATAAAGAATTAATCATTTTTGTTTCAGGTAAATTTCTTCTTTAACACGCAAACTAATTCAGCTAGTTGATATGAGGTCAGTAAAGAAAAAACAATTTGTTCTATATGCTGGATGGATTTAGAGTACAATCCACCATCCCTATCTTCCCAGGGTTGTCGTAAAAGATGACTATAGAATCTATGTAAGTAAATAACACTGAAAAAGAAGCTTCTGAATAGAACTATTCCTGACTATATTGGCCAGACCGCATTCACCCTGCTCCGGCGGTTGGCCCTACGACGAAGGCGACGTGTCACGGGTGGGTTGCGGGTGTGCGTGCCGACGCCCCTCTGTCGCCCCGGACGGAGTGATGCGAGGAGTGCGCCGACCACAACCCACACAGAAAAAATAAAACACAAGTCCTCAATGTAGTGTTGACTTTTAAACAAAAAAAAACATATATCCAAGAAAAGGAAAAATCGAAAAGAAACATTATACCAGCGTATCTGATAAACGTGGTATAGTAGATCCATTTTCCATCCTCAGGATCCATCTTCCTGAGCAGAAATGATAATAATGGTCATAAAAATGAACATCTCAATTGTTTTAAATATACATTAGAATCAAAACATATAGAATTACTTCTGGCGCCATCGCGCAAGTTACAAAAGGCATTTTGTCTCAATCAAGTGGCAAGCAGACGTCTGGTACAGACAATAACCATCTTTATAACACACAAAGAACATTGTGTTTGAATCAATTTATATAGTATAATGTTGTCATTGTATAATACACACAATATCTTAATACAAATTAATATTATAGCTCCTATAGATACATTTATGATGGCAATTGCATGACGTGATGTTAAGAATTTGATGCTAATGTTACCCGCCTTTTCCGAGCGGTGACGGAGTAAGAATACAATTCAAATTCCCTTATCTTTCCAGTAGTTGTCGTAATATATGACTAAAGGATTACAATATCGCACCTTTAATCTAATACCGTCACTATCCTAAATAAGCAAATTTTACAGGAGAGCTATTTAAAGATTTATGACAAATATTAACTAATATAAATAAGAGCATTTCAGGAATAATTGTCTTTTATTTTAATTTTATTAACACAACTATTATTCCTATTAAAACATTTTTTTTTCATTATAATTATTATTAATTAGTGGATATAAATAATTTAAAATATTAGTGACGTAGACATTTTCGAAAAAAATTAAAAAGTTAAGTGAAATTAAAATATATAAATTGATGCAATGTGTAAATTCACTGCTCAGCAATTAAATGCCATTAAAAACAGTTTTTCGAAAAATTGGATTAAAGGTGCGATATGTACTTATATAACATCTATTTAAGAGACGAAAATCTCGTATGCCAACACGTTTGACCAGCGTGGTATTATAGGACAAATTCGCTTCCACAATGGAGAAGGTCTGAACCTAACAATGGCACGGTTATTATTTTCTTTTTAAATATGTCCGAGTTTCTCACACAGATATTCACATGTGTACTAGGAAAAATCTAAAAGATTATTAGTCTCTAATAACTCCAGACGAGTTTGTGTTGTCTTCCGTGTGATGACGGAGTAAGAATACAATTCACCACTCCCTATCTTGCCCGTGAATGTCGTAAAAGACGACTAATGGATTTGCTCATAACATTTATGCAACAGAAGGGAAATTTGAAATGAAACCAACCAACATGTCTGACCAGCGTGATATAGTAGGTCAAATTCCCTCCCATTGTGGAGGAGACCCGAGCCCAACAGTGGGACGTATATGGGCTGCGATGATGATGATGATATAAATTTTAGTTCTGATCATTTCAGCTCACATACGTCCCACTGTTAGGCTCGAGCCTCCTCCACAATGGGAGGGAAATTGACCTTAATATACCATGCTAGTCAGATAGGAATACATATTCATTTCCAGTTTTCCCTCTCTAGCATAGATGTTATATGCGTATTATATCCCTTAGTAGTCTTTTACGACATCCACGGGCAAGATAGGGAGTACTGAATTGTATTTTTACTCCGTCACCACAATACTCAATCTAATAATAAAGATGAAACAAAAGAACGTATAAATAAGACAGTCGCAATCATGCCAATGGTCACTATTAAAAAAAGACAACAATGTCAATAACTAGGTATACATGTTAATAAATTTGTTACCTACATTGATAAAATCTATAGTGGAACCAAAGAATGTCGATAAAAAATAACACAAAGCTCAAATTAATAAAAAACAATGTCATAAAAAAGTTAGGTACCTATATGATAAAAAAAAAATATCATTGTAGGAATAACAAATACTCCGTGAATAAATTAGGCAAGTTTCGTAGATACTAATGTCCGTTTTTGCCAATAACACCGATGGCGTAACAGATAAGATACCGACCTAACGATACCCAGTACCCTGGGTTTGATGCCTATGCAGGACAACACTTTGTCGGGTGACTGAACCGGGGATTTAAGCTATCACCCGCCGAGGCGTTGACTGCGCGACGGTAACCGACGTCCCCCGGGGAACGTCGTGAGGGGAGAGTATCCCGCGACCGGGGTATTCCGTCAGGCCGACCACTGAAGACAAGGAACTTTGCACTGGTGGTCGACCCAACGACAAAGCCGACGTGCCAAGAGTGGTTCATGAGGCCACACGGCGCCCCTCTGTCGCCCTGGATGGAGCCGGACGGCGAGCGAGCTGAAAAAAAAGGATAACACTTTTTACAATCCATTAATTGTTATTCTGAATCGGGCCGTAATTTGTGTTCGTTAATACATAGATACATACATATAATCACGCCTCTTTCTCATAGGGGTAAGCAGAGACCACTCTACTTGCTACGATCTTGATATACCACTTTCGCCGCCTCCATATTCATTAATCTCCTCATACATGTTCTTCGGTTGAGGGTACTCCTAACCTGGCCTTTTCTAAGAACGTCCCCGATTTGATTGTCCGTTAAATTATATGTTTGTAAAGTCCCATGAAATATATAGATGTCCTTAGTGCCAGGTGTCTTTAAAAGAGACACTGTAATGTTGCCGGGGCGTTAAAGAGGCCGGTAGCCGAAAGGGTAACCCGCCGGTGTGGTGCGGCCACGGATGTCAAGGAAGTGCTACGAGGAGTGGTCAGTCCAATGGCTATGGGGGAATGGGGGGTTGGTTGTTGATACGGCAGGTTATGGTGTCGTACACAGCTCATCCGTCGCCCTGGACAGATTGGGCGTATTCCAGACCATAGTCTACCAAAAAAGGTGTCTTTAAAATGTCTGAGGCAGCTTAGATTTTCTTTTTATTTTTTGTTAAATACAGCACTAAGTTCTGTGTGGTGTCGAAGAAAGAATACAATTCGCCCTATCTTGCCCGTGGATGTCGTAAAAGACGACTAAGGGATATAATAAGCATATAACATTTATGCAAGAGAAGGAAAACTCGAAACAAAACCCTTTTCCAACACATCTGACAAGTGTGGTATAGTAGGTCAATTCCCCTCCCATTGTGGAGGAGGCCTGAGCCCAACAGTGGGACATATATAGGCTGAGATGATGATGACAGCATTATTAACATAAGATATATATTTGTAGTAGGCAACTAACAGACGCAAATTACACTCAGACTAAACAACTATTTGTGTATTGGACAAAGTGTTGTCCTGCGTAGGAAATGAACCTGTGTCATCAGACTCGTTAGCTCCATATCATAACTGTTGAATTTATATAATTAATTGTACAAAAATTAATAGTATTGTATTTGACTAATTTGAATTTGATTCGTTATGACGTTTGTATAGTCTACTTTGTTAGTACAATATTTGCCCACCTCATTCGTGTTCTGTGCTTGTACCAGTAAAGACGTGCTTTAGCTTCGTGAAGTGAATACATCGATAATATACGTTATATTGAAACTATAAGTGTGTTTTGTTCATAACCTCCTACAATAACCACTACGCTACGTTCTGTAGTCTTTATCATTTCATAATAAAATAATCCGGTATGGTTATTTTTGTACAAGGCTGAGTTAACGCCAAATCATCGCAATTGATTACAATAAAAATTAAAAGCCGTATTAAAATCCGCGTTACCAAAAAAATAAATGATATTTATGTGCATTAATAAAAAAAGTCAATGCAGTAATGCTACAAGTAGGTGTTGTAAAAGCTGACTAAGAGTAATGTTCCTTACCGTTCATATACGTCCCACTGTTGGACTCGAGCCTCCTCCGCAATGGGAAGGAAATTAACCTACTATATCATGCTAGTCAGGCAAGTTGGCATAGTGTTTTACTTCAAGTGTGCCTTCTCTTGCTTTGATATCTATATATTGTAATCCCTTAATCGTCTTTTACAACATCCACGGACAAGATAGGGGGCGGTGAATTGTATTTTTACTCCGTCACCACACAGAACAAGCGTAACATTAAGCTCACCAAATTCCACCTAGTCTTGTCTGGTAATAGAATACAATCTTAAAACAGAATGACATTATGGAGACGGTATATTGTAATATTAAATAAAATTCGTCATTTTCAATCACCCGTCACATTCCAAATTTCAATACTCCAAGGCAAAATGCTTTTAACCACCATCTTATACAGACAGAGTTATCTTAAAGAGCTGGTCTTCAGGTAATATTTTAAGGGATTTCTATGACTTCAATGGGAAAGTAAGGTATGATGACAGACTATATTATTATCCAGACACCATACTGACCTAAATCCGTATAATAGAAATAAAGACAGATCCAAGTTTTGCTATTCATTCTCCTTATATAGAAAAATTAGTTACGATGACCTCTTATAACATATATGGAGATAAAGACTGAAAGCTAATGTTCCTTCAAACATATTTTTTATAGCGTAACCATTATAAAAATTTTATAATGATGGCAAAAACTATATTGTTTTACTACTCGTTCCGTTTCAATGGGTTTTGTAAGACTTATACGTATCCAATGCCAAACTGCCAAAATAGTATACAGCAACAGCTATAGAGCAGCCTTATATTAATCTATGGCATCTTGGAATTTAAATAATAACAGCGGAAAGAGTAAAACTGATTGAAGGAAAGCATCTCTGTGTTTTCTTGCCGGCTCTTTCCCAGTGTGGTTCCGTTCTGATTCTGTTATATATTATATTTGTTAGGTTTAAATTAATACATTGTAATAATAATTACAACAAATTTAATATCTAATAATTGCTGACCAAAAACAATATAATTTTTTTATGTATAATCATTTTCTTTTTGTACTTGTTTATAAATTCATATCAAAATGCGGGTCAAAACTTAATAACTAATATTGTAGTGAGATATATAAATGTCGTTAATAATAATAATTTATTGGACGTGGGACATCTTAGTCCGCCAGTGACCATGAACGCTGAAATTATTCGTAACGTCAGGTAATCAAAAATCAAATAAAAAAGAGATAAAATCTATAAAAATAGTTGTATTTATAATGTAAAAGGAAACTCAAAAGAAATATTATGAGTGGTACACTAGGTATATTATCTTCTTATTGTAGCCAAGGCTCGTAGCCTACAATGATATGTACATAAAAAGAAAAGAAGAAATTAATTAATCGCAAATGATAAAACAAAAATCACCTGTCTTAGACTATCGTATTCCAATAAAAACTTTAAAAGGTGAACATCAAAAAGAAAGGTGCGTTGACATTGGTATAGATTTAGAATAACCGAAGTCTCGTAATGGATTTACGGCATGAGAAACTGAAGAGGCAACTCATTATTGTTGAGTAACTTAAAACCAGGCACATGTGCCACATATCGGCGAAGATTGCGATGCCACATGTGAAATGAGATAAAAACGAAAAAAAAGGACAGGAATCCGTTGTCAACTCCCTAAGGTACGATCGGCGAACAATACCATTAAGATATTCCCTAACAATTAAATCGAACTCTATATCTAACAGAATAAAATGCGTTATCGATTGCTTCGTATTCAAATTAAGGTCGCTTTTGCTTGGTCTAGAATGATTTTGTGATGTTTTTTTGTCCAACCTTCCGTAACCTTTAGCCTGTGACATGGATTGTAGATTAGGCATATTGTTGACCTTTTTTGCTTCCATCTTAACTTGCACGTGTAGTTCTGTTTTTGTTGGTCCCTTTGAAGGGCTTTTGTTTTTGTTTGGGAGTTGTACAAGATTTGCATGTGTGCGAAAAGACTGAGCGAGTTTTGGGATTTTATATTTGACATATTTTATGTCATTTCTAGGGTTAGCACGAATTACTTTTAATATTTAAATGGAGATTTCGTTCAATAATTGTGTGATGTAGCAATTTTATTAGATGAGTAATCATTTAGTAGATCATTTAGAGTCTATTTATAGCTTGTAGTTCGCGCTTGGAGTAGTAGAAAATTGGTTCCTGTTACAATACCTATATTTAAAAGAATTTGTTCTATATTTAGAATACAAGCTATTTCAATGAGACATCGAACGTGTTCACCAATTTATATCATTACATCTTATCATCATTATCTCAGCTGATTTACATCCCACTTTTGGGTTCGGGCCTCTTTCATTTCGGAAGGGAATTTGATCCACTGTTTTATGTCAAGTTTTTCTTCTCTTCTATAAATATTATCTGCATATCATAGCCCTTACATATTTTTACGACACCCACGGGTAAGAATGGTAGTCATGAAGGGGTAGAAGGGGTGGTGTAAACGGGTAAATTGTATTCTTACTCCGTCACCACACACTGAAACAAATTTTGAACAATAAAATATCATCATCATCATCATCATGTTGCTCTTATCCCAATTACTTGGGGCGACGCAATATGTCATCTGTTTTGACATATTGCAAAAAGTTTCGGCAATGACTTTTATGACCGACCGCCTGCCTGACGTCAACCCTCCTTGGGAATGTAATCGTTGACCCAAATGGTACCAGATGGAGTTGGTCCAGGTCAATCTAGGGCTCTTAGTCGTCTTTTACGACACCCACGAGCAAAGCAAGGGTTGGTAGTATTCGAAGCCGCTACCACACAGCACAGAACAATAAAATATATATTAATAAAATTAATTTACATTAATGTCGCACAATTGTAGCAGCCCTAGTAATTTTTCATCCGGCTCTGTAGTGTACGATCGTTAATTTTGGACGTTAAATGTCATACCATTTGAACATCGGGCAATCGTTAAGTAATCAACATTTACTTTTTAAAATACAATCAACATTTTTATATTGTTATCTTAATCACAATTCAGATGCATTTATATGAAAATGGCTGATATGCGAAGCATATACCTTTCATTGGAATGAGAATATATTGTGAACCAGAGAATTTAAACGCAAGATCAGCCGAAGTATTACCTATATTTTTCGTGTATTGAAAGATTATGAATACAATTCACCACCCATGTTTAAATCATGGGTGTCTTTAAATATTACGAAGGGATTATAATAGGCAGTTAATATCTATAAAAGAGAGGAACAACTCTACGCTCTACTCTACATCAATTTTTCTGATCATTTCAGCTTAACGCCGTCCACTGCTGGACGTAAACCTCCCTCATGTTACGCCACTAAGTGCGGTCCTGTGCCGCCTGCATCCAACGACACCCAGCAACTTTCACCAGATCGTCAGTCCACCTAGTTCGTCCTACAGTTCGTCGTCCGATACGTGGTCGCCACTCGAAAACCTTTCTTCCCCAGCAGTTGTCAGTTCGTCAAGCGATGTGGCCTCCCCATTGCCACTTCAAAATGCTAATTCTTCGTGCTATGTGGGTTACACCCATTTTTCTGCGGATTTCCGTATTTCGGGTTCTATCTCGCACAGAAATCCCGAGCATAGCGCGCTTCATAGTACGCTGAGCAACTTTGAATTTGTTTATGAGGTCTACATTTAGGGACCACGTTTCCGTGCCGTAAGTCATCACTGGTAACACACACTGATTATAGACCTGTGTTTTTAGACACTGAGGTATAGTAGGCCAATTTTTCTTTTACTGTAAAGCTTGAGCCCAGCACTGGGGCATTAATGCGCCGAAATGATGATAATGACCACAATTTATGATAATAAAAAAATCCTAAGCAAAATATTGTGTGGAACAACGAGTTATATTCACAACGAGTTTGATGTGTATTAATACGAACGGAAGTCTTAATATTGTCGCCGCGCGTCCAACCGTGCACGTTGACAGTTTTAATGTTTTATTATGAAACAATGAATATAATGGCACAGATGGCGTTGTGATCGAATAGCGAACTGCCACTTTAAAAGACGTGAGTTCGATTCACATGTAAAGTTTAGACTATGACGTTCCTCTCGGTTTTTCTAAAGATTTTGCGCACGTAGATAACTGACGAGCATAGCCCTTATCCTAGCATACTGAAAGACTTAGAACTTTGATAAGAAAAGGCAAAATTTTAATCTCAATTTCATAAACTGTGTTAATGTAGAATGCTGTATTTGAAGAAGAAAATAATGACGATGACGTGATTAGGGACTCTATATTAATTTATATATTAATTTATATATTGATGTAGATCTAATACGGAAATCCACAGAAGAATGGGTGTAACATGGCACGAAGAATTAGCGCTGAAATGGCAATAGGCACCCACATCGCTCGACGAACCGACAGCCGCTGGGAAAGACGCAGTGTATAACGCCAACTAGGTGGACTGACGACCTGGTGAAAGTTGCTGGGCGTCATTGGATGCAGGCGGCGCAGGCTCCATCTTTGTGGCGTAACATGAGGGAGGCCTACGTCCAGCAGTGGACGGCGATAGGCTGAAATGATGATGATGTAGATGAGTAACGACTATTGGAATAAAAACAGAGTGATGACAACAAAGTTCAACATGAGAATTGAACCCGCGGCACTTAATATGTTGGTATACCAACCACCATCTATGCAGTCATAATTTCATATAGGTATTACAGATATACATATTATCATACTAATTCGGGTGTAATTTAGTTTTTTTCGAAACTATTACTAATTTCTAACAGGATTTGTATTAAGTGATAATTTATGTTTAAAAACATTCTACCATATGCTTGATAATATTTTAAGATTAATTGCCTATTTAATATGATTTACATAAAGTTCAAAGCAATACACTATATTTTTCAATAAATTTTGAAATATAATTGCGTTATGTTCGGCGCCAAAATGCTTTTTGACATCCAACATTTTATTTTTAAATAGCAAATTTCAGATAGCTAAAACTAAACGCGATTTTATATTTTTTTTTTGGCGGACATTTTCATTTTAGTTTGACAATTTGAATTTATTATCATCTATATTAATGTTGTCATCTTAGAATAGGTAATAACGTATAGAAGGATAGTGTCAATACTTCGAACTTACAAAATTTGAATCTAAAAATACTAATGTCGCGCAGATGATTACACACGCAAACCACTATACAAATTATGAAATCAAATTTTGTTTTTATTAACATAAATCGTCGAAATACTTTTAAAAGTAATGTTAAAAACCTTTTTAAGTTTTTCAAATGTGTTGTGACACCATTTGAATGCACAAACCGTCATAATTATCAATTTATTTTTTAAGAGTTGCGTACGTACGTGCAGTACAATGACTTGTACATTACGGAAAGGTTCCGGCGTAAGCACCATTAGGCTCCAATTGAAATGCCTCACTTTTTGAGCGTGAACTTACCTTCTATACGTTATTATTCTAAGGTTGTCATCTTCTTAGCTGATATTAATCCCACCAATGGGTTAAAGTCTCCTCCATAATAGGACTGGATGTTTCAGAATTTTATTTCCAGATTTTTTTTTCACTTGCATCGATGTTATATGGATATTATGTCGTTTAGTCGTCTAGTACAATAGCCACGGACAAGAAAGTAGATGGTGAATTGTATTCTTGCTCCGTCACCACACGGAAAAATGCTTACTATAGTTACTACTAGCAACCCGCCCTCGCTTCGCTTCGGTTTCAGTTGCCTTACTTGCGTAGTTCCCGCGTCTATATAACCTTCAAATTATCACGTTATAATTTGGCCATTTACTTAAACATTAAAATGGGTACTGTACGTTATCCGTAAAAGATAGACATATGCTATCGCGGACTTTTTTGTAGACCTATAAAAGTTACACAATTCCACTATACATTGTTTTGATATATCTCCAACGGATCAGACAGCGTTTTCGATAAAAGCTCCCGGGCGGCCTGACTTTTTCCGACCTCTTCGACAATTATCGTTATATTTCAACCAATTTACACAAAATATTGATACATTATACAGAAAAACCTTCCCCATGAACCACTCCGTCATTTGGTGAAAACCGCATGAAAATCTGTTCAGTAGTTTTTGAGATTATTGCGTTCAGACAGACAGACAGAGGCGGCTGGGGACTTTATTTTATAATATTTAAAGATTAGCAATTAATAATAATAAATTTTAAATTGATTTTTAGGTATGGATATCGTCTAAATATTATCACAAAATTATTAATTACATTTTATGTAAGAAGTTCTTTTCTTTAGTTATGTTTGTGTTTTTTTTAGATTTAACAAGAACAGAATTAATGTTTTCTTACTTTTTTTCTTCTACAATTTACGAAATCCAATTATAATGCAACGAAGTCCATTAATCCCCTTTTATTATATAAGACTTTCAATCATCAACAAACATATTAAAATAACATTTAACAAAAACATATCAAACCTTTAAAATACCAATTTGTGGTAGACAGTTGAACATTAACCAACATTTGTGGGTAATTTAACGGGGAACATAACGCTGGCAACACAGGCATATCTACCGCAGTCATGAATGGACATCCATAATGTTACATTCACTCACAAACAGAAATAAACAAACGAACGGAAACCGCTGCAATATTATTAGACACGACAATTCTATTATTTTTATTCATAACACATCTTAGTAGATTTATATTTGTATAGTTGTTCACGCTGCTTTGCCTTCAATTATTCTTACTAATATTATAAACTAGCAACCCGCCCTCGCTTCACTTCGGTTATAGGTTATAGTCGTTTTACCCGCGTAGTTCCCGTTCCCGTGGGAATACCGGGATAAAATATAGCTTAGTTTACGCCCTGATATTATAGCTTTCCATTGGTGAAAGAATTTTTGAAATCGGTCCAGCCGTTTTGATGATTACCCGGAACAGACAGACAGACGGACAAAAATTTTTTAATTGCTATTTTAGGCATAGGTGTCGTGCAAATAACCGTGTGAGCATGAAAAAGCCTATTATTTTGACATTACAAACAGACACTCCAATTTTATTTATTGGTATAGATGCGAAAGTTTGTTTATTTGTTACGCTATCACGCTTAAACCATCGAACCGATTTCGAAAATTATTTCCCTAATGGAAGGCTATAATATCAGGGAGTAATATATGCTATATTTTATCCCGATATTCCCACGAGAACGGGAATAACGTGGGTAGGGTGACTGAAACCGAAGCGAAACGAGGGCGGGTTGCTAGTTATTACAAACTATATTATATTATTATTATAAACTATGATTTATTTTTAGGTAGGTATAGGAATCGTGCAAGTATTTGGAACAATAAAAAAAAACGTATTATTTTTACAAACAGACACTCCGATTTTATTTATTTGCGTAGAAGATTTTCACTTAATACAACATATTCCAAAAGTTATAATAATTATACTAACCTGTGGTTATTCTTAATGGTTGATAATGTAAGGTTAACTTTAATTAGTAGCAACGTAACTACCAGTTAAGCTGTCTTAACACTACATAAAAATTTGTTCCGTGCGATGAGAAATACAAAGCTATTATTTTAGGCGAATGTAATTAATTTAACCTACATAATAGACCATAATTATTGCTATTATAATTGTTAAGTACCGGGATGATCTTCGCGTAGTTTTTATTGTTGTTTTTTGGAAGAAATATTTATTTAGGTAAATATTTATTTGTGTGGTGACGTAGTAAGAATACAATTCACCACTCCCTATCTTACCCGTGGATGTCGTAAAAGACGACTAAGGGATATAACACGCATATAACATCTATGCAAGAGAAGGAAAAATTGAAACAAAGCATGGGTATAGTAAGGTCAATTTCCCTCCTATTGTGGAGGAGGCTCGAGCCCAACAGTGGGAAGAGTATGATGATGATGATGAAATATTTATTTACGGATGACATTGAACCTGGTACCATAGATCAGCCCAATGGTGAATGGGTGTGAATACGATGGGTTATGGGGCCCTTGCGTCGACCCGGTCGGAACGGATGGCGTCTTAACTGACCATAGCCTACCTAAAAAAAAAATGTAAATGTTTATTTATTGTACCCAAAAACATATATTACGATCTAATTTACAAGAAAAAAAAAATAACACTGTTATTAATGAAGTATCAAATAATCATCAGTATCATCATCATCTCAACGCATGTAAGCCCTAGAGAATGGAAGCCAAAAATATCGACATAGCTAATAACCAACATGAACATATTAATCGCTGCGCCATAGATGCAATCTACGATAACAAAGCCCAACACTCCATTTGATCATCGTCATCATTTCAGCTCATATAAATCCCACTGTTGGGCTTGAGCCTCCTTCACAGTAGGCGGCAAATTTACGTAATTACAATATCATGTTTTTTTTTTGTAGTCGGATAGGTTTGCCCACTTTTGCATAGATGTTATATGCGTATTATATCCCTTAGTCGTCTTTTACGACATCCACGGGCAAGAGCGGTGATTCGTATTCTTACTCCGTCGTCATATAATAAAATATTCGTGTGGTGACAGAGTAAGAATTCACCATTCTCTTGCCCGTGGGTATCGTAAACGACGACTATAGGATATAACACAAACATAACATATATGCAAGAGGGAGAAAACTCGAAATGAAACCCTTTACTAACACGTCTGCCTGGCTGGTCGACGCCCGCCGAGACCTCATTGCCCGTTGGGTAGTCCGGCTTTTGTTTTTGGGGTGGGCTGCGGTCGGCGCACTCCTCGCACCACTCCATCCGGGGCGACAGAGGGGCGTAAGCACGCACATACGCAACCCACCACTACACTACTTTGCCTTCGTCGTTGGGCTGACCACCGTAGCAGGGTTACTTGTCATCAGTGGTCAGCCCGACGGAATAGCCCTTATTTAGGTTACCCTCTCATCAACTTTCCTCACGCGGTCGACTTCTCGGCGGGTGCTGGGCAGTCCGGTTGGAGAGGCCTCGGCACGGTGTCCGTCCGTAGGCTGACCGCGCGACGGCGACCGACGGGACGGGAACGTCGAGAGGTGAGGGTGCCCGAAACGGTATTCCGTTGGGCCGACCACTGAGGACAAGGAACTCGGCACTGGTGGTCGGCGCAACGACGAAGGCGACGTGGGTACGGGTGGGTTATGGGCCCGAGCGCCGTTTTTTCATCACCCCGAATGGAATGAAAAATACTAACACGTCTGACCAGCATGGTATATCAGGTCAATTTCCTTCCAATAGCGATGAAAGTCCGAGCCTAATAGTGGGACGTATATAAACTGAGATATAATGAATGTGTATCAAAAATAGCAACTATATTTAATAACAAAATATCTTATACTGATATGAAATAACCCAAATTAAGCACTTCAATAGATAAACGGTATTTACGAGACGAGAAACAATAAACGTATAAATATAAAAAAAAATAAAATAATGAAATGTTTACCGGGTCACTGGTTTGACCTATATTTTTAACGTTTTGTAGACAGACACCTAAAACTTTAGATAACAATTATTTCATAACTTGTAGTCACTTTTTTTTCGCGATTATAGAGATGTGTTTTTTCTTTTAAGTTCTGATGTTACTCTGCATTTAAAAATCTTCTTTTTTTCGGATGGCAACCATTTTGCGGAAGGTCTCTTGGCTTGGAATGCTGGAAAGTACTTGAAACGTCGGGCAATCAAAAATCATATACAAGCGCGAAAAATCCCGTAAATTATTTTATATTCTAAATCCTATTATTAAAGACGAACTTCTTTTACAATTGGACGAACTCTTTTCAAATAAAACCCGAAAGTATCAAGTATGTTAGTCAATTTATCATTTGAAGCGTAGGTATAGCATAATGTGCTGATATGGACTTTTATTTTTAATTTTTTTTTTCTTTTTTATTGCCAACGGTGGCAAACGAGCAAGCAGCACACCTGATGGTAAGTGAAACTGCTGCACATGGACCTTTGCAATACCAGGGGCACAGCTAGGCCGCTGCCTACCGTGAAGGAAATACTCTTCTTAAACCTCGTTTAAAGAAGGACAAGTCATAGCGCTCGGGAAACACAGCAGCAGGTAGTTCATTCCAGAGCTTGCACGTACGTGGGAGAAATGATCGCTGGAAACGTACAGTTGAAGACCATAACGTTTCCAGGTGAAATGGATGAACCCTGCTACGATGTCGAGTGGTACGTTGGTAGAATGGTGACGGTGGTACCAAGTCAAACAGTTCCTCGGAGCACTCCCCGTGAAAGAGTCGGTAGAGTACACAGAGTGACCCAAAGTCTCTCCGCTGCTCCAGCGACTCCAATCTGTCCGTAAGATTTTCTTCTATCTTAGGGATATCATGAGCTATTCATAAGTAATCACCATGAAACAAAAGGTTTTTTTTTATGTAGAAATCTTTGACAAGAATCCTTACAGACTTATCCTTACAGACTTATCCTTACAGATATACTATTAACGGACTAATTATTCTTCCAATCAGAACAATAAAATAAGAATCACATAAAGTTGCTGTTCACGATTAGAATTTTCATAGCGTAGGCGAGGTCTCTTAAACTACTCTGCCATACTTGTTATAAGAACATATTAATTCCACATTTTCGATTAAATCTTTGAATCAATACTTGACTAGCATAGCCACTATCCATTAAGATAACAATCCAGTAAAGCAACAGATTAATCTAACAAGTTGTTTAAATATATTAAACAATAACCGAATCTGTCAGTTCAAGTTTACCCCAAGCGACATTGGACAAAAGCATTGTAAGAAAACTTAAAATTAACCATTGTAGAAGCACGTGTGATCGTAATGCTATGGATTCTTTTAAAACACCATTATTTGCATACGAACCGGTCTAAATATACGATATTAATCAAAGGTTTTATTAGTGAACATCAAAGAATAAACACAATGCTAAGATCTTATAAGGTACCCTCAATACTATTGTATCTGTTGTCTGATTTTGATTTATGAGGCGGCCACTGTTGTTGGCCCAACTTATTGTGTTGTCAGTTTTTGTTCGGACATTGTACTACCCCCTTCGTCGGTCCAGCTTGGATGCCTTTATTTAACCTGAACTTTGATGCTTCTAGTACAATGCCCTGTATGAGTCATATAAGATTTAAAGTGTATTTGAATTTGCATAAAACCGATGTAGTTTTTACCGGTAGTAACAGTTTTGTTATGGTTTTAGTTGGTTTTAGTTTTTTTTCGTGTTGTAATGTCTGATATTTTCGCAAGTTGTTTTGGCAAGGCCAGATATTTTTTATGTGTAGTGATTAAAAAAGCAATGTGTTACTATGAACGTTTGCAAAGTGCTAGACTGGACATCAGTATGCTGTTTATAAAAATCTATTCAATAAAACTCTATGTTTGTTTAAATGAATGTAACTCGAATATTGTCTAGCGTTTTGATGGAAACTTTATAAACATATTTTTTCGACTCCAAGTATGATATAGTACCCTTTTTATCCCATTTTTCGATTAATAGCATAATTTAGAGCTATGAAATCATACTATTATTTCATTATTTTAAGTATACTATACGAAAGATTATCATTCAATATGTATTTTAGGAAATTGAACCCGAATTTTCTTCCTGAGTTTCCTTCCTGTTAAAAAGACTCGAGTCCAGCAATGGGATGTATATGAGCTGAAATGATGATGATGACGGGGTATATTTTTTATTTCAGCTTATTAGACAAATTCAAATAAGAGTATATTGTCATTAAATAGACGTACTCCAAACATTTTTGACAGAGAATCACAAAAAAATATTTAACAATATTCCTGGAAAGTTATGTAGAATATGGAACTTATCTAAATAGAGAATCGATGAAGACCGTTAGAACAATTCCCGAGATACACGATATATTATCCTGATTATTTTGGCTCATATACGTTCCTACTGCTGCGTTTGAATGTCCCTCATAAAAGTAGGGAAATTAACCTACTATACCGCACTGGTCAGACAGGTTGATACAAGATATTATTTCGAGATTTTTCGACAACAACTACAAAAATTCTTGAACATGCTGTTCAAGAACCAGGTCAGGCGGGTTAATATAGTGTTTCATTTCAAGTTTTCCTTCTCTTACACAGATTTTATATGCCTATTTAAAATACACCTACCAACCACATACTTGAAATTGTCTATATTATAAATAATTACATCAAAAATATTTAAAATGTTTCATCAACTGAACAAATTTTATCACAATATTGATATTAAAATTTATGAGTAACACCAATTTCAATGTACCCTTTCTTATAACCCTTTATCCTCCATCAAGTCCTTGACCATTGTACTCACATTGTGCAACACAAAAGGGGCGGCTGCGATTGAACTCCGCATGTAATTTTCATGGTACGCTCCTCGCATTCACGCGTCCACATCCACTCGCTTCCAAATCATTAAGTTCTTTACCTTTATGTCTGTCTACCCCGTCTTTATTACGCGGTAATACATCATTGTACACATCTTATTCATTATTAGACACAGCATTGTTAGTTCCTGTACACTCTTGATTGGCTCTCATATTTTTTCTGAATCTTTTTTACTTACGTTACCGTCATCGAATGTAATGATTGCAACCGGTAGCACAATACTTATTGTTGTTTCATATTGTGTTTTATCGCGTGTGTTTTTTTTTTAAACAAATAATTTACACCGTCATTACATTTAGTTAGAATTTTTATTACTAAACTTTACTAACAAGAAAATGTTTGTTAACAAATAATGGACGATGTCTTGTATGCTTTAGTGGTCAATAACTATGTCAATACGTAACAGTTAAGTTAGATTAATTAAGATTTAATTAAGTTATTAATGGATAGATATTATTTCAATAATAATGACACTTTTTTCTATGGTGACAGATGGAAGAATACAATTTACCACATCCTTTCTTACCAGTGGGTGTCATAAAAGACGACTAATGGATTACAATATGAAGATAACATCTATGGCAGAAAAAGAAAACTCTACATAAAACCCTATGCCAACTCTCTGATCAGCGTCGTATAATAGGTCAATTTTCCTCCCAATGTGAAAGAGGCTCGAGCCACTGCTGGAGTGGGACGTATGTGAACCATATGGTTCACATCTATATAGATGAATGAAATGACAACTTATGGGTTTTAATTAAGTATTTAAGCTTTAAAATTTAATTCTTTTAGTCTAAGATGTCATTGTAAATAAAACTACGGATTTTAACGCATTTGTATTTGATTTTTGATCGGTCGTGACTATAAATAACTAAATAAATAAACGCTGCAAAGTGTTCGAAACGACGGGCAATTAAAAAATAAATACAGACTTGATTAAATCCGTAAAGTAGTTTTATTTACAATATGTAATACTCGCGTAAAAATCAGAAATTACTAAGTTATCAATTTGTTGATGAGAAAATCTTAGTCTTTATTTGAATAACAATTTCAGCAGATGTTCGTGTTTGTTCAATTAGATAACATTTATAAAGTCATATATAAGCCGTTGAACAGAAATAAATTGTTGTTAACATAGATTTATAAGAAATAAACTATTAATACAATAGATAAAATTTTACAGCATAAACTATATAAAACACATATAAAGTGTAAGAGATCTTTTGTCCATCCAAAAGTTTTGTTCATAACGAAAATTGAAGTCATAAAAGTTTCATTATAATCTCAAAGATAGCCAGTTGTATGATTGAATGTTACTGGTGGAGTGCGCACAGGCATCACTGAACATTAAGGCTACTACACACAAACGACGAATCGCCACTACAGAACAGCTGTTGTTATTTCTACAAATATAAATGTCCTTGATATATATTAAATTTGTTTCCAGATGTTTGGCATGTCATTTGATTATTAATAGAACTCGTGCTATGATTAGACGCCAAAATTGTTGTGAACAACATAGCATTTTCAGTTAATTATAGCTTAAAAAATTATATAAATTCTGTAGAAAAAATTACACACATTGTAATACTAATTTATTCATCTCTCACTGATTTTAATATATGTTATTCAAATTTCAAGAATATATACATTTTAAGAATAAAAAAATGATTTAAAATATTTGATATCGCGTTTTTCTAAATTTAAAATCGTAACCTCAGTTATAGTCAATTAGTTTCGTGAAGAGGTTTCTATTATACATTAATTATTTTCTTCTTAACTTGATATGGGATTTTATTTTGAGTTTTGCTTGTCATCGTGTAAGCTTATATATATGTCTTCATTTCACTGATAACTGAGAGGAAAAATATGATGAAAGCCACAGTATTACATTGTCACTGCATTAATAAAAAGACATAAATTTGCCTGTTGAAATGCGAGAAAATGCAGTTACGTAGAGTTGTCCTACGAATTCAATTCATTAGTTTATCATGTTGCTCTAGTGATATTAAAGTATTCTTAAGGATGTATTATGCCGTGGCCTTCCTCGACCTATAGGACATTTACCAATACAAAATATTATAAAGATGACCTATTAGAAAAGTTTCAGCAGTGCTACCGCCCTAGAGAGGTGAATGCCCTTCAGTCGTATTTCAAGATTTTTTTAAATATCTCAAGCAAGAGAACTGTACTAAATATGTGTATTATGTACTTATGGTCCATCAATACATGGACAACGCTTATAGTACATAAGTACAAAAAAATATTTATTTTAAGTATTACAAGGAAATCTACCTATTATTTACGGCACTTTGAAGAACTAATGAATTATTACAACTTGCTTGAAATTTTGTAGTTTTTCTTTCCATGGTTGGGAGCAAGTTATCTCTGCAAGTGGTGATTAAGCGACCTATTTAAGTCTTTTATTTCCAGTTCTTTTTAGTTACTTCTTAGGAAACCTGCGGATAAGGAAGTGATGGTATTCTTAGTTTGTATAGACCGACAAAGCGGAAATCGCAGCGGCATTATTTAGTAATATGTGTAAGGTCCTTTATAATCTAAATCTGTACACAATCCAGTCATAAAATATGGCTCCAACAATAAAACAGAAGTGGTCCGTTCTACTTCAACACTGGCGAAAGTGCTCTATATTCTTAGAAGGATGAAGTTTTATTACAGTGTACTGTTTAATTTCTTTTAATCCAACAGATTATAGTGTATTTTTGTATATTCACTGCGATGTTCATATAGAAAATATATAAAATTGCTTTTAACGTAAAATAAAGTTTTAATTTACTGTGATCGTCTTTCTAGTAGTTTTGTAAAACTTAATATTTTTTTAAAGTTCTTTATTAAAATTCTAAGCTAATTGTATTTGATGTGAATGACGAGTTAATCGACAGATCAGTCGTCGTTATTATAAAATAGACTTATAATTACAAGAAGTGATTCAAAACATTCCGCGTTGGAGACCCGTAGCGCACGGACGTGCGCCTCGTTGCTCTCCACTGCCGCGCTCTCCCCGCACCCGCCCCCTGCGGTCATGCGATCTCGCTCCGTATCGCTCGCTCTCGCAGCGTACCTCGCGTCGCGTCGCGCCGCCATTTTGTTGACGTCTGTGGCCGTTCAGTGGCCCACTCCGGGTGGCCGTGTATACGGTTGTCTGTGGCAGTTTCGCTGTTTGGACGCAGGTGTTGCCGGATCCCAACTGCACGAGTCGACTTTTTCAAGACGTCGAGTGCAGATTTCTACCGTTGGTAGATAAAAAGTCAACCCATTTTGGCCCCCTCAGGGCAGAAAACCATATTGTTTGGTCCCCGGCGGAAACCTCACGGTGTTAACGAAGCCGGGTGAGGCAAGGCCCCGATTTGCCTGCCGAGCCCCTTCAGGGCAGAGCTAACAATCGGAAGGGGTTAGAGCATCCGGCCTTGGGGGATCTCCTAGTCGGACCTAATCTACGGCTTTTCATCATTTTTCTGCAAAGGCCTAACGGCCCGAGCAGCTAGGAACCTATCGCACATTAAGATTGGCGAAGGATTACAAGCTTAGGGCACACTAGTTAAACACACATCCTCCCGACCTGCACCCGGTTGGGAGGGACACGCACCACACACAACCCAGGGTTCACCTCACCCAGGGCGCTAGGTTTAACACTTTTCCCGCGAACGTTTTTTCCACCAGCCCACGATGGCGGAAAAAACTATTACAATCGACGCCCTTCTGGCAATCCCAGAGATTCAAGCTTATATTGCCCAACATTTTGGAGCAATAACAATCTTACCACCCCAGCCTCAACGCGCTCCTACTACCGCCCTGCCGCTTGAGCCGGAATTGCCGCCCATCAGCACGGCGATGGAAATGGAATCACCCCCGTCCTCTTCAGCCTCATCGTCCTCCTCCTCCGAGTCGGAAGATTCGCCCAATGAGGGCTCATTTACTGTAGTTCGCTCCCGCAAGCGGAGCAAAAAGGTAAAGGTCAACAAAGAGGCTCCCTCTAAGGCCCCAAAAATTAAGCCGACTGACTCAGCAAAAACACCCGCTGCAGCCCCGTCTGCAACGACTGCCATGGCCGCCTCGGTCCCCCCAGTCGTCTCGCAGGCCACCCCTACCTCTGTCCCATCTTCCACGGACAGCAACACCGCTCCGCAGACGGTCAAAAAACCACTGGCTTCGCCGCCCCTATATATCAGGGACAAGGAGAAGTGGCTAACCATCTCCGCTTGGCTAAACACCAATCGCATAAATTACAAATCGGCTAAATCCACGCCCCAAGGCATACGAGTGGACCTTCACTCGTCAGCCGACCACCGCACCGTGTCAAGTATGCTAGGGAATCAACAGATTCCCTACCATACATACACCCTCCCCGAAGCCAAACTTCTGCGTGCAGTTATACGCAATGTCCCGAGAGAAATCGACACTAAAGAGATCTTAGATTCTCTCAAAACCCAGGATCTGCCGGTTGTAGAAGTACACCGGATGATCCGGGGAAAGGGTCGTTACCCTCTTAACATGATACTCGTCTGCCTTACGAATAACGCAGAGGGTAAAGGAATCTACAAAATTAAGACCATCTGTGGCCTCTCTGGGGTCTCGGTAGAGCCCCCACACAAAAATGGTAATCTGGCACAGTGTCACAAGTGCCAAATGTATGGACACTCGTCCAAGAACTGTTTCGCCCGTCCTAGGTGCGTCAAGTGCCTAGGTGACCATCACACCGCCCAGTGTGAAAGGCCAAAGGACATCTCCCTCTGCAAAGAGCCACCTGCGTGTGTTCTCTGTGGAGAATACGGACACCCGGCCAACTACCGCGGCTGCCCAAGAGCGCCGAGGAGGCTAGTCCGCCAACCCAACACAAACGGCAAGGCCTTGTACTATAACAAGACCTTCGTCCCAGCCCCCTTACCAACCCACAATGCGTGGGCTCGCCCCCTGCTAACCAGCAAGGAGGCTTTCCCAACCTTGCCCAACAGGCAGCCCGCTGCACCACCCGCACCATCTCAGCCCAAACCACCAATAATCGGGCCAAACCAGCCCACCGGTGGTAATCCCAAGCCCCCTCAGGGCGCCCCCATTCCCATCGTCGTCGCTAAAAGCGCGCCTCCAAAAGCCCCCCAAGGACTAGATCCAGATCTAGCCCTGGTGGCCAACTTCGCGGCTCAAATCAATTTCGCGGAAATCCGCGAAATTGCAGCCGATCTTAGAAAGAACGAGGGAAACAACCTCGCCCTCCTTAATATAGCGATCAAATTCGCCCCCACGTTAGAGCGTCTAGGCTCACTCAAATTCAACTAAAATGGATAGGTACACTCCCGGCAGAGTTAAACCCAGACACCTCAAAGTAGGAACATTCAACGCAAATAGCCTTACCCAACAGAGGGATGAAGTAGGCACATTCCGTCGGGAACACCAGCTCGACATCTTGTTAGTACAAGAAACGTTCATAAAACCATTCAACAGGGACCCTAGAATCGCGAACTATAATATAGTTCGCAATGATAGGACAACCTCACCAATGGGTGGAACGCTCATTTACTACAAAAGGTCGCTGCATTGCACACCTGTGGATCCGCCCCCTCTGATGTACATTGAAGCTTCAATTTGCAGGCTAGCCCTCTCAGGCCATCAGCCTATCACCCTTGTATCCGCATATCTCTCTCCCAACAGAGAACATTCGAAACAGTTGGTTGAAAAAGATCTAAAAGCCTTGCTAGAATTGGGAGGCGCCGTCATCATTGGCGGTGACCTTAACGCCAAGAACACCTCTTGGAGCTGTCAAAGTTCCAATACGAGGGGCAAGACTTTAGAGCTATTCGCTGACAGACTGGGATTTGATGTCATAGCGCCCATAGAGCCGACACACTTCCCCTTTAACGTTTCGCACAGGCCGGACATACTCGATATCTTTCTTCTCAAAAACATAAACCTTCGTTTATGTTCAATAGAAGTTCAACACGAGTTAGACTCAGATCACCGCCCGGTGACTCTGGAATTAGCCTCCCGCACCCCTGGCCCCTCAGGCCATAACAACGAAAGGACCAAGATAGCGACTGACTGGGCACGGCTAGAGAAAAATCTCAAGTCAACCTCGTCGGTCCACCTTGATCAAATTCCCAATGACATTACGTCTAAGGAACATACCTCTCAGGCGATCGAGTCGCTTACAAGTCACGTGCAGTCGATAATGGACGACTGCTCGCGGCCGGTACCAGATACGAGCGATCGTAAATGGCGCCTGCCAGACGACGTCCGTGACTTGTTAAGACGTAAAAACGCCGCGACACGCGCTTATGACCGCTACCCCACGGAGGACAACCGTACCCGCCTACGGTCACTCCAGAGGGAGGTTAAACAAGCTATTAATGAATTGAGACAGAGCAAATGGGACGCCATGCTCGAGGAGCTAGAGCCCTCTCACACAGCCTTTTGGCAGCTTTCCCGCTCACTCAAAAAAGACATCGTGTCCACTCTCCCTCCTCTCACCAGACCCAACCAGCCACCGGCGTTTATGGACGATGAAAAGTCAGAATGCCTGGCCGACTGCTTGGAGCTTCAGTGTACGCCGAGTACACTACACCCCGACGCCGCGAATCACCGCTCCATCGCCGACGAAGTGGAACGTCGTACCACTCTCTCGCGCTCGTTACGAAACGACAACCCCGATCAGCCTATCCCAGTAGTAACCACCGATGAGGTCGAATCGTTAGTCAGGGGTCTTAAAACCAGAAAAGCCCCAGGTTCGGATGGAATCTCAAATAAAGTCATTAAATTATTCCCCGCCCACTTAATAGTCCTGTTGTGCTGCATCTTCAATGCAGCACTAAATAATAACATCTATCCCGCGCAATGGAAAGAGGCCGTGGTAATAGGAATCCACAAACCCGGCAAGCGCCGTACCGAACCCAGTAGTTACCGCCCGATTAGTCTACTAAAACGTCTAGGTAAGATCTACGAACGAATAGTTCTCAGTAGACTACGCACATTCGCCGAGGCTAACAACCTCGTTCCCGACGCACAGTTTGGTTTCCGAGCCAAACACAGCTGCGTACAACAAGTTCACCGCTTGGTAGAATACACAAGTAGTCAGTTCATCATGAACAGATATACGGGTGTATTATTCCTAGACGTAGCGAAAGCATTCGACAAGGTTTGGCATGAAGGCCTAATCTACAAACTCTATCTCCTCAAGATCCCTCACTACTTAATTCTTATTATACATGACTACTTAAGTCATCGCAGCTTTCGCTACAGGGTGGAAGGGACGTTGTCGACCTCCCACCCTATCAAGGCCGGCGTCCCTCAGGGGTCGGTCCTCTCCCCATTTCTCTTCACGCTATACACTAGCGATATGCCCAAATTCAACCGGGTACATAAAGCGCTTTACGCTGATGACACCGCACTCTTTTGTGCTGGTAGATCCCCGACAACAGTAGCCAAGACTCTCCAAACAGCGGTTACCGCCCTAGCCAATTGGTTTAGGAAATGGAGATTAGAAATCAACCCCGAGAAGAGTCAGGCGGTCATGTTCACCAGACGAACTGCCCGTTCCTACTCTATCGATAGCATTCCTCCCCTTAAAATTTTCAACAAGCCGGTCACTTGGACCAGGCAGGCCAAATACCTGGGTGTGACCCTTGACGATCGACTCAGCTTCGCCCCTCACATAAAGCAAGTCCGCGCACGGGCAGCCTTTGTGATGGGCCGTCTCCACTGTCTACTCAACTCTAGGTCGCGTATGCCCCTGAGTAGCAAAATCCGACTATACACCACCTGCATACGGCCTATCATGACCTATGCCAGCGTGGTGTTCGCGCATGTTAAGCCACACAGGATCCACAGGCTACAGACACTACAAAATCGTTTCATGCGCCGAGCTACGGGAGCACCGTGGTTCATACGAAACGTCGATCTCCACATCGACCTCGAACTGCCGACCATCAAGCAGTTTATGAAACGGTGCTCTCAGAGCTACTTTGACTCTGCCATGACACACCCCAACCAACTAGTGGTTGGGGCGGCTTCCTATAGACCCTCCAAAATCTCCTCCATCCGACGTCCTCGTCACGTCCTCGACGAAGAGGACGACAATATCACACTCGCTCAACAAAGAGCCTACACGGCCCGCGAGGCCTTAACAAATAAATATCCGCGGTTCCGCCCTCGCCGTCGAGGTGCGAAACCGCGCCGCGCAAAAGTCACTACTAAAAACGTGGGCACGCCCACTTTGCCTCCAGCGACGCCCCAAGCCGAGGTCCGTTCCCCACAGGGGGAGCCCTTGGGCGATGTCGCTTAGCATACTCTTCTCCGGGTTGAGAGCCCTCAGCGCTCACCCATAGTCCGCGTCATCAACACACACAAAAAAAAAAAAAAAAAAAAACAAGTAGTGATTCAGTTGCGTTCAGTTATTGCGATCGTACGTTATCGAAGTTATCTAAAATAAGTTGCCTTAGCATTAGAGGTTTCTTATTCTTCATCGTCACAGCCCATACATATCCCACTGTTGGGCTCGAGCCTCCTCCCAATAGGAAGGAAATTGAACTACTATACCATGCTGGTCAGACAAATTGGTATACTCTTGAATATTATATTGAAGCAAAAAATTCTTTATGCGAAATTTCGTCCGTGTATATTCTTGGCAAAAATTCTTTACATAAAAATATTAACACGCTTTACATAAAACAAATTTACACAAATATTTTTCTAACACATTGTATTTAAAAAAGAACAAAGCACCCGCGTTACATTGCCGCTACTTCATAAATCACGTGGAACAATGTTGTTCAGACAAAATTACCCTTTATTATTGTTTTTTTTTATGAATTATCACCCACATCTAAGAGTATTTTATTCTCTTTTGTATCCGACACCGGCAGCATCCATCATGTTGGTCCTGTTATTGTTACAATATTATAGTGACGTGACTAAATTTGTGACTCGATTTTTGACTCGATTCATTTTAACTATATTGAATCGATGTTCCATATCGATAAGGCTGCTGTTTCACAATAACTTTAAATATCAGTTTATACAAAATATTAAAATAAATTAAATTTAAAGGCTCCTAAACCAATCTGTCTGCCAGCATGGTATTTACTATACCGTGCTGGTCATAGGCTTCCAACGACGCCACTAGCCTATTGCCGTCCACTGCTGGACATAGGCTTCTAACGACGCCCAGCAACTTTCACTGGGATGTAGATCCACCTAATGGGGGCGCATCCTACTCGCCACCCGAGAACTTTCTTCCCCAGCGGTTGTTCGTCCTTGTTGTACGTCCCACTATAAGTCTCGTGCCTCCTCTATGATAAGAGAGAAATTAATCCACACTCACTAAACCACACTAGTCAGCCGGTTTGGTATAGGGTTTTATTTCAAGTTTTCCTTCTCCTGCATAGATTTCATATGCACAATTAATCCCTGATTCGTTTTTTAGAACACCCACGGGCAGCCTTGATATAAATAACATATATTTAAAATCGATTAAATCTTTTACGAAATCGATTACTGTTCACGAATGAAACACTTACCATCTCTATGCATTAGTCATACTAAAGAATTTGTTTTGTTCTATTGGTATACGTCGGTGATATGGATTAAGACACCCTTGATAGTCATGATAGATTTGGTATTTCTACGCATTCTTTCTAAATCTCGGAGATTTGTAAGATATAATATCTTTAGATGCAAATGTGAGAGGGGTTTGTTTAATACCTAGTTTAAGTGCACAGATGTCATATTGGTTAAGATATCGATTTACTCTGTCAGTGTTTTGTATTCGATTACCATGAAGGATAGATACTCTGTGTGATACTCATCGTTATTCTGAATCTTTTTTTTTTGTGTAGACTATGGTCAGGCCACTTGCCGTCCGATCCGCCCGGGGCGACGAAGGCTCCCATAACCCATTGTATTCCCTCACCTTTGTCACTGATCCGGCCACCGGTACCGAATTCCTTGTCGTCCTTAGACAGATGGGATACTTTTAGGGTACTGTCTCTCTCTAACACCCCGCCCGGGACGTCGTTCGCCCTCGCCCGGTCAGCCTCTGTGCGGGTGACGGACTATACCCCGGTCCAGTTACTCGCGGCTAGAGAGGTTGGTCTGAGTCTGGATGTAATTTGTGTCCGTTATTTGTATTTGTATGCAACGCAAGGATTATTTTTTTAGTGCAAGGTATTATCTTATGACATCGAGGTCAAGGAATCGGTAGTAGTCCAATGGGAACGGGGAGGGAAATGGTAGGTTATGGGGCCATACGTCGTGCTTCTGTCATCCAGAATGGATTGGGCGAAATGTATCCATAGCCAACCCCAAAAAATTAATTAAAAAACCTCTATTTTAAGAATTTCTAATAACAATTTCTTTAGAATACATTTATTTTTTTAAGGGACTCCATCGGGATTCCATCTCATTTATTTGACACATGATTTAATACTATAATAATATATAAGATTAATAAAATTAAATTTTATATCATGATAAAATAAATAAATATATACTTTTAAAAATAAATCTCCTTATAAAAAATATAAAGTAAGATATATTTTATAAAAACAAATAACTTATTTTTATAAAATTGTTGGTATTTAAGAGGAGAGTCTTTTAATAACAGTTCGTCGAGAAACCAATGAAGCACGTTTCTAATTATAGATTCGGGAGTTATTAATATAATCCTTGAACTAACAGTTTTACGATTATATATTCAAATCTAACAGAGGAATTATTATTTTAAAATACTAATGTACGTACGTCTGGCAATTTTTTATTGAAAACTAAACACGAACAGACACAAAGTCAAATATAACAGCATCCGTTTCCTATACGAATGTTTTTTTGTTATTATTAATAATAATAGAAACTTGTCTGCGATTTTCACTAGTACAGAAATATGAATAACTAAATTTATTTAGAATATAATAAATTTTACGAGAGCCATTTCATTGAAGATACGAAATGCCAATATCATTTCGTATCTTCAATGAAATGGCTTTCAGTGAAGCATGTTAAGCAAGTATGTAGTTAAAAGTTTCACTTAAAACCTACATATATTTTTATTATTCTAGTTTTGTAAATAAAACTACGCATTTTATCGCGTTTGTATTTGATTTTTGATTGACCGACGTTTTGAGCACTTTACAGAGTACATAGTCACGGGCGGACTAAGATGTCTCACGTCCAACAATTCATCGTTATTACATAGATTAAAATTATGTACTCACTACAGAAAATTATTATTAAATATTGACCCACATTTTGGTACAAATTTATTGCCAGTATAAGAATAAAATGCTTCTATATGAAAAAAAAAAAATATTGTTTATGGTTAGTAATTATTAAAGATTAAATTAGTAATTATTATTATTACAATTTATTAATTAAAACTTAACAATCTAGCATACTAGGTACTACTGGATCGGAACGCGCCTATACTGAGAAAGATCCGGCGAAGAAAACTCACGAGACATGATGCTAAATTAATATTAATTTTAAAGGCGGCATTTACAATATCCAAGTTTTATCGTTAAAATATAGACATAATTTAACAGTTATATTTCACTTGATAAATTCAAGTCTCTTTATAATCCAACCAATTAAACGTACTATGTTTATTATAAGCTTTGTTTTCATATGCACTGAGAATTTCCCGACGGAAAACTCAGTAGCGTTATCAACGTGCTTTTTTCAGAAGACTATTTAACGACAACTTTATTTTTTTTACAATATATCAACGCCTACAATAGGAAAGAACTTAGAAGTTATATTTGTGTAATGATATGCTTGCTTGCTTCCGTGTAGTGACAGAGTAAGAATATAGTTTACCACAGCCTCTCTTAGCCATGAGAAGCCATGTAGAAGATGATTAAGAGATATGATATACTGATAATATCAATGCACGAGAAGAAAACTCGAAATAAAACAGTAAATACATCTGACTAGCATGATAGTAGTAGTTCAATTTCTCTCTTGTAGTGGAGACTTCAGTGTGCCAATTCTTGAATCTCGATTCCAATCTTAATCCTTATCAATTAATTAATTAATTAATTTCAAGAGTAGACACACTGGCCATAAACATGACGTATGCGGGCTGAGATGTAATATAAAATAATGAGGCAAGTTCACTGATGAAAAAATATGTCACTATCCTGTATTATAGTTCTAGAATAGGATTGCATTTCTCTTCTTTCATCATAATGGAGTCCATTGTCAATAATTGGGATAAGAGAAGGTTGATTATGATGATGACCGAAAATGAAGGTATGTTGACACCTTGCTTTTTAACCCAATTCATTCATTTTAGCCTATATTCGTCTCACTATTGGGCTTGGGCTTCCTCCAATATGGGAAGAAAATTCATCTAATATACCACGCTAATCAGACATGTTGGTATAGGGTTTCTTTTTAAGTTTTCCTTCTCTTACAGTGATCTTAACTGCATATATATCCCTTAGTCGTCTTGTACGACACCCACGCGTAAGATAGGGGGCGTTGAATTGTATTCTTAATCCGTCACCCTACATCACGCTTTCTGTGAAAGTAAACTCAACCCAATTACTTGATCTCAATATGAAATATCATAGTACCTACATATTAGAAAACTTTTGGTAATAATTTTGTGACCAGCCTCATACCTGATCTCAACTCTCTTTGGAAATTTAATGATTGACTTGATAGCATGAAATAGATTAACCTCTTAGTAGTCTTTGACATCCGCGAGCAATGTGAGAGTTGGTAGTGTTCATAGTTGACATCTTAGTCTTCATCATTACAGCTCATATACGTCCCACTGTTTAGTCCAAGCCTCCTTCACAATGGGAGGAAAATTGACCGAATATACCACGCTGGTCAGAAGTGTTGGTATAAGATTTTATTTCGAGTTTACCATCTTATAGTATTTTTAATATATAAAAATCCAAAGACAATATTAAAATTGATGGTATAATATTTTCTCGATAGCGACAACCCTGTCAGCGTGGTACATTTTTATTTATCATTCTCTTTGTTCTGCGAGGTGTGTGCCAACATTACATTCTATTTGCTCTTAAATATCTAAACGTGATATATGAACTAATGAAATAAAAATGATTATTTTACTCATAATTTCTTTGCTGTCTAATTTTCTATTCTATAATACATGCAGTGGTTGTTACATTTAGTAGTTTTTTTCTTATTAGACTATTGTTTTTCCGGTAAATCTCTGCACTAGAGAAAAATTTTATATTATGATATTATTAAACAGGTAATTCATTTCAGCCTATATAATTACCATCGTTGAGCACAGGCCTCTTCCACAAAGGATATTGATTTATTGTTCCACGTTGGTCAGATGTGTTGAAATAGAATTTTATATCGAGTTTTCCTTCTCTTGCTTAGATGTTATTTACATATTATAATCCCTTAGTCGTCTTTTATATGTTCAAAATCTGACTAACCATTTGTGGATGCCACGAAATATTGTTTTACATGGGTACCGAACCTATAATACTGATATATCAGGTCGTTATTTTAAACACTAAGCTATTTGTGCAAAGCTGTGTTGAAATAGGATTACAATGTATTACTATAGAATTTCAAACTCTCATGCTCACTAATATTCGCGAATTTATGGTTGCAAAGAAAAAAATGCTCTTCCGTGATCATGGCGCTTCCAACACTTAACTTTACAACACTTAACTTATCAGCACTTAACTTTATATAAATATTGTAAAAGACAACGACGAAGAGATTTTGCCAGAAGTAGGTCAACGCTGCTGACAGTTTTCTACAGCCATAAAGGAGTTTGCTCATCACATTTTTACAGAAATTAAAGGTAAATAGTGTAAATAAAACTATTTTGAAATCGTTAATAGTCACGGGCGGACAGCCCGCCCATGAACGCTGTAAAGTATTCGAAACGTCGGGCAATCAAAAATCAAATACAACGCGATAAAATCCATTAAGTTTTTATTTCATCATCATCATCATTTCAGCTCGTATACGTCCCACTGTTGGGTTTGAGCCTCCTCCACAATAGGAGGAAAGGGATGCAAGAGGGAAATTGACCTTACTATATCATGCTGGTCAGACAGGTTGGTATAGGGTTTCATTTCGAGTTTTCCTTCTCTTGCATAGATGTTATGTGCATATTGTATCCCTTAGTCGTCTTTTACGACATCCATGGGCAAGATAGGGAGTGGTGAATTGTATTCTTACCCCGTCACCACACAGAAAAAAAAATGATTACAATTTCTAAATATTACCATACGTTAGGTGTCGATCTATGCTGCCTCTTGATATTTCTGATATGGAGTACTCCTAATATTGCATTGGTTCATGAGCTTTTTTTAGTACTTATCAACAGAGCTTGCTCATCTGATAAGGCATTGTAAAAAAGCATATAACATCACTGTAGAACAAGAAAAATTTGTAATCAAATTTCTACTTGATTAATCCTTACTAATATTATAGATGCGAAAGTAAGTTTGTTTGTTACGCTTTCACTCTTAAACCATCGAATAGATTTCAAAAATTATTTCACCAATGGAAAGGTATAAGATATAATCAGGGAGTAACATAGGCTATATTTTATCCCGGTATTTCCATGGGAACGGCAACTACGCGGGAATAGCAACTGAAACCGAAGCGAAGCGAAGGCGGGTTGCTAGTATGTAATAATACAATTTATCTCTTAATATAATTCAAGCCATAATCAGTAATGGCGAAGTCGGTAAAATGAGAACTGTTAACAAAGAAGTAATAAGTGTCTTTCTCACATATAATTATATATTTTAACAAAATTATCGTGCGTCTGTTTGGTGTATATATTTTATGAATGTCATTTAGATGTTTCCACTGCAATTTTCATTTGTTCATTAGTCACGCTGACATACGCGTCAATTGATACAATAAAAATGTCCCTACATTGAATATAATAAACTCGAAAGAATAAACACTTAAGAAAATATGAAAGACAATAAAAATTTTCCAACAAATCCCCAGCTCAATGATAACATCTGAAGCACAATTAAAACGTCAAAATAATAACAACAGAAAACTTTTAAAAGCGTCGCCAACCATAAATCATTCATTAATAAGGCGTCGCATAAACAATGTGATTTTTTTTTTGTTAATTTTTCAATTTGGCACTGCGCTTTCGCGTCACGCGTCGTTGACTCCTAACATTGCCCAATTATAGCCCACACCAATCACATTGCCTTTGATGTCTAAAACATAAAATTTGTAAAAAAGAGTCAATGATAATTATTTATTATTTTCTTCGAATGCATTTGGGAGTTGAGTGAATTTATTGTAATGTGGACATAAGCGACAAGTGAACGGCGTTGATACGAATCTTGAGCCAAAAACAATAGTTTCTTTAAAAGCTATTTCTATTCATACTTTTAATTTTATAATTTTAACTGTTCCTTAAATAATCTTTAGTAGTAAACCCTAAAACCTTTAAAACCTTTTACCGTGTAGTGACGGAGTTAGAATACCATTCACCACTCCCTATCTTGCCCGTGCATGTCGTAAAAGACGACTGTGGGTTATAATATGCACATAAAATCTGTGCAAAAGAAGGAAACCTCGAAATGAAACCCTATACCAACATGTCTGACCGGCATGTTATTGTAGGTCAAATTCCCTCCTATTTTGGAGAAGGCCCGAGCCCAACATTGGGACGTATGAGGGCTGTGGTGATGATGATGGTTAAACCTTAAATCGTTAGTATGTTTTAAAATCATTGTCATCATCCTACTCTATAGGTAAGAGCCAAGGCAATATGAACTCATTTTGAAGTACATATTGGATAAATAATTGGTAACGGTCTTATGACCGACCGTCTGTCTGATATCGACCATCCGGACATGTAATTATTGCCTGGAATTGCCCAGGGTCATGTAAAGGCTCTTAGTCGTCTTTTACAACACCTATGTACAATGTAAGGAGTTGGTAGTATGGAGTATTCATAGTCATCACATGTTTTAAAATAATTTTGAAAAATACAATTTCCTATTTATATTTATAAGATTCCTTTTCTTTGATGCAAAATTTAATTTCTTTTAAAACTGTAGCATTGTAGCGATAATAGTTACAGACGTAATAATAAAGATTCTTAAGAAGGGATTTAGTTCCTAATGCAATTAAATTATCCATATTCTTTTAAATATAATTTCCAAATTAATTTAATACTGTTTTACATATCTTATTTATCTGATTCCTTCTTGCTTGTGGTGATTGAGTAAGAATACAAATCACCATACTCTTTCTTGCCCGTGGGTGCCGTAAAAGACGATAACGAGATTTTTATGTGCAGATAACAACTATTCAAGAGAAGAAAATCTCAAAATAAATCCGTCTAATCAACGTGGTATAGTAAGTCCATTTTCCTCCTATCGTGGAGGAGGCTCGAGTTCAATAGTGGAACGAAAATGAGCTGTGAAGATGATAATGAAGGTCCCTTGCAATACAAGCATTATTTCTGCAATGCAGACTTGTCTTTTATTAGAAAAAAAAGTCCACGAAACTAAGGAATTCAACGTAATTTTATGCATATGAAACTCACTGTCACAGCAATATAAATCTTGATCCTTATAAATCTTTTACAACACAAGCAAGCCGACCATTACTGAAACTACTTTCTGAGGCGTATAATTTCGACAGTCTGGCAATACTTGGTTTGTGTCCAAAATAAAATTATATCATTCATCACCAACTAATCAAAGTCATCATTAAATATCTCATCACTTGTCATTTCAATATAATTATTTGTCCATTCAATTACCAAGAACATGCATTTTTTTGATCCTTTTATTACACACAACATATATTCGATGTTGTTTAGAAATATTATTGAAATTGGACAATGGAGTCAGTCTTTGATGTGACAGGAGGGACTAATCAATGATTATCGATGAAAACATACTTTGATGTTCAAATGGAACTCGCAATGAAATAGAATTTCATATATTTTTGAAGGAAGACGTAAAATCTTAAGTAATACAGTATGTTTCGTATGAGATAGTAAAATTTTTGTGACAAGATTGTAAATGTCTGTACTCAATGTTGGATTTTATTACGAATTGTATGCGTATGTCTTTCTATTCTAATGTATACTAACACGTGAATATTACTCGGGATTAGCGATTATTTATCTTTTGATGACTTTTACACTCTCTGCTACAAGTTACTTTTGCCTCATCAAAGAATCATATTTGTATTGTATGAATTTTTATAAATAACACTAATATTTTTTTTTTGTTTTTATTATTTATTATTAGATTTTTGCTGTCATATGTAGGTCATTTCAGTTTGTCGTCAAACTTTTTGTTTCTTTTTTATGTAGTATTTTAAATTTTATTCATTTTTGTTTGGTGACAGAGTAAGAATACAATTAACCACGACGAGTAAGGTAATAAATATGCATTATATCATCTATACAAGAGAAAGATAGCTCGAAATAAAACCCTATACCAACCTGTCTGACCAGGAAATATACTAGGCCAATATCCTTGTTATTATGAAGAAGGTTAAAGCAGAACAGTGGGACGTATATGAGTTGATATAATGATAATTTTAAAGTCACAGTTACGTTGTCTTCTTTATTGTTTCAATGATATTATAGCTTTTGTATATCAAGTATTTTCAGTTTTGAATTTTACGTAATAAAATGTTTGAGATTTTCCATTCTTCAATAGAATTATCTCTACAAATGACTGTAACCAACGAGGATATTAAGCCTCACTGTTGATTCTCAGGCAATTGATTCCCAAGCAGAACAATTTTCAGTGTTATATTACAAGCCGGCGACTGGGGCGGCGACTGGGGCGGCGTAGGCGCGACTACCTACGCCTCATGCCGCCCTAGCCGAGGCCGCGGGTGACATGACCGGGCATTAGGCCGTCACCCGCCGAGAGGCCGACCGTGTGAGGAAAGACCGACGTCCTCCCCGAGGGGGGACGTTGGTCAATGGGAAGGTACCCCACTAGAGGGTATTGTGCGTAGGGGATGGTGTGCGTGCTTACGCCCCTCTGTCACCCCGGACGGAGTGGTGCGAGGAGTGCGACGACCGCAGCCTACCCCAAAAAATAAGTGTTGTATTACAAGTGATAGTTCTGAAACTGTACGTAATTTGTGTCCATTAATGGTATGTCTGTAATATCTGACCTGACGCTGGCGACTATCGCCAGGGCGATGGTCGGCAGCGTCAGGAACTGGGACGCGGTCGCAGCCTTCTGCGAGGCAGTGATCTCGCGGAAGGAGCGGCGGATCACCTGCGCGAGGAGCGCAGCCTCGATGAGGTGATCCGCCGCCGGCGACTGGGGCGGCGTATGCGCGAGTACCTGCCCCTCATGCCGCCCTAGCCGCGGCCGCGGGTGACGTGACCGGGGAATTAGTCCGTCACCCGCTGAGAGGCCAATCGCGTGAGGAAAGACCGACGTCCTCCCCGAGAAGGGACGTCGGTCGATGGGAGGGTACCCCAAATAGGGGGTTTGCCGTCGGGCCGACCACTGATGTCAAGTCATCCTGCTCCGGTGGTCGGCCCAACGACGAAGGCGACGTGCATCGCGGGTGGGTTGCGGGTGTGCGTGCTTACACCCCTCTGTCGCTCCGGACGGAGTGGTGCGAAGAGCGCGCCGACCGCAACCCACCCCCAAAAAAATAAAAATGTCTTTAATATCCCCCCGACGTACAAAGTTTTATTTCTTATTTCGAGGTCTTTGTCTTTCAAAATAACAATAAAAAGAAACAGTATTTGCGAGAAAGATCAATTTCCATTATAATATCTCTATAAAGATCTTACATTTGATGTATCGTTGTACAACAGAGCCCTCTTGTTTGTCGTAACGATTATTCCGCTTCATATCATACTTGTTCGCTCTAAATAAATATATTACGAAGGCATTGGTTATAATTCAACAAAATCAGACTGCACAGATGGCGTAGAGTCAATAAAGTTATTAATTTAAAGTAAGAAAATACGACACATTTGGTGAAAATAACAACGGCAAATGCATGTTTTTTTCTTTTTTTTTTTTATGGATGGGCTATGGTATGCGCACGCGCGGTCCAATCCGTCCGGGGCGATGAAAGGACGGCGCGCGGGCCCATAACCCACGCGTACCCACGTCACCTCGTTGTTGGGCCGACCACCGGAGCAGATGTGACTTGTCGTCAGTGGTCGGCCCGACGGAATACCCTATCGGGTAACGTCACCTCTCGACCTCCTGGGACGTCGGTCGCCGTCGCGCGGTCAGTCTTTCCGCGGGTGACGGGCAATTCCCCGGTCCGATCACCCGCGGCCTCGGCTAGGGCGGCATTAGGCGCAGATACTCGCGCCTACGCCGCCCGAGTCGCCGGCGGCGGAACGTGTCGCCCAATAGGACTCGCACACGAACCGCCGCCTCCTTCCGTGAGATTACGGCCTCAGAGAAGGCGGCGACCGCGTCCTAGTTCCTGACGCTGTCGAGCATCTCCCTGGCGATGGTCGGCAGTGTCAGGTCGGCACCGATAATCACGACGAGTTCACGGCGCTCCCCCTCCCACGCAGCACACACCTCGAGCGTGTGCTGCGCCGTGTCCTCGTCGCAATTGCAGTGGTGGCAGGACGGTGTGCTCTCCCTCCTGACAATCTTGTGTAGGTACTTCGCGAAGCAACCGTGCCCCGTAAGCACCTGCACAAGTCGGAAGCAAAGCACCCTGTGCGTCCGCTCCAACCACTCCATCAGCACTGGCCGGAAGGCCTCGACGGTCCTGACACCGTACCGAGGACTCTCCAGCCGGACTGCCCAACAGGCAATGACTTCCCGGCGGGCGTCGACCCGCCAGGTGGTGACCTCTTTGATGGAGACCATACCACCGCGGGCGCGCGTCTCCGACACCCGCCGATAAATATCGGCGAGCATCTCCGCCTCCAGGTCCCACGGGGGGTTCCGGCCAGGAGGCACGCTGCCTCCGTTGCCACCTGCGGTAACCACGTATGGCCCTGATCGCCATGACCCTCTGTGGTCGCCTCAAGAGGGCCCTCAGCCGGACGGTCAGGGAACCCACCCACACCGGAACGGCAAATGCATAGGATTCATTCTCGATTTTGTTCAAGAGTAGGTAGGTACCAAATATAAGTTTCGTGATATTGGCATTGAATCGGATTCGAAATTAGAATTGATTTCAAGAGTAGGCCCACTGAAATGATTATGATGAATATCACTCACAAAGCAGGAAAACTCAAAATACAGCTCATCTGATCGTCAACTTGTCTGGTCAGCATAATATGAATGTTCAAAATTCCTCTCATCATAGTGGAGGCTTGCGCCCATTAGTTATATATATAATGATGATGATCATCTCAGCTCATATATGTCCCACTGCTGGACTCTAGCCTCCTTCACAATAGGAATGACCACAAGGTAAATTGATCTATATTACCACGCTGGTCAGACGAATAAGGTCTCATGGCATATTATTCTTCTATTGTATATATTATCAGCATAGTATATCCCTTAGTCATCTTTTATGACTTCCACGGGCAAAATAAGAAGCTGGGGAATTGTATCCTTACCACCATAACCAGTAACAAGATAAAAATAAAAACTAAAATCCAACTACGATAAAATACGAGTTATCGGATAAGTACGGATAAAGTCACGAGAAAATGCTAATAATATATATATTTTTGAAATGTACAAGTAACGCCCTTTCCAATGATATAAAACATGACATATTTGTCTCAAATATATATTTTAACCCAGTAGGTACTTTAAGAGATCTTCAGGGTATAGTGACACTTCATATAGCCTATAACCTGCGGACAATGAAGCCGCTTCTAACGATGCCTCATTTGTCCGGTTCTAGAAAGTAGTTAAGGAGCTATGAGGGAACAGATGGAGATACATACATAGCCTGTCAAAATCATAACACGGAGGGTCAACATTAGTCGGGTAAAAATTTAAAATAATACCCGAATTCAAAACAACTATGATAGATTCCGTTATAACAAACCTCTCACTTATGTACCGACAAGATCAAACCACTTTTTAAGTATTAAGTTAAAGCTATTACAAATATTACACAAGTTATTATTACGTATTATATTATTTCACACTTAAATTACTAAACATTATTATAAAAACGTCTACAGACCACAAGAAGGCACTTCTCGGCCAAAACCATAAGTAAACGTAATATTACTAGCTGCATTGATTGTGGAGGATTCTAAGTACCGACCATTTGTGCCACGACTCGTAGGTTCGAATCCATTTAGGTGTATCCAATTCTTTGCGTTAAATGTGTTTCTTTAGATTGGGATTATCATTTGGGAAAGATCCGGCAAGATTTCTCAGTGTGGCCGTGTTCCTATCTGGTGGTTGTATACTAGATTGTTAAAATGTGTATCAATATTTAATATTTTATATCGGGTAGATAATTATATTATTTTTATAATAACGATGACTTGTTGGACGTGAGACATCTTAGTCTGCCCGTGGCCATGAACGCTGCAAAGTCACGGGCGGATTAAAATGTCTGACGTCCAAACAAGCCAACGTTATTGTAGATATTTATAATTATCTACCCACTACAGAAAATTAGTTATTAAATTTTTCCCACATTTTTGGTACAAATTTATTGCCAGTATAAGAAAAAAAATGATTCTATATAGTAATATTTAAATAAAAAAAATATCTTACAACATTTTTAAGACAGAGTGGGATGATTTTGTTTAAATTTCTTCATAACAAAACACATATAAATTGAATTACATTACAATAGAAATCCGAAATAACTATTAATCTGTTACACAAACTTGTTGATGACATTTAAATTCATTGACAAATACCACGAATTATTGTATCATCAAAAGGGGTTAATAATATTCCAACGTTCGGATGGTATAAGTGTGTTAGTAATGTCAGCAGATTGAGCTATTGTAAGACGTTAGAATTGATTCGTTGCTTTGTTTAGAACAAATGTTAGTTTATAGTATTGTTATAATATTAATTACTTGAGTGCAGTGTGTGAAGGAATAAATGAGGGGACAATGTTTGGGATTAATGAAGGGTTTCAGGTGAAAGCGGCTTATTGAATAGACGATTGGAGTATAGTTTCAGTTGCCATTCTGACTATTACTTAAATGTACTACTTGAAACGGTCACCAAACGGACTAGAGGTGATAAGAACCGGGTATCAGTGGCCAATCCGTAAGGCAATAGAGAGGTACGGCAGGTTATGGAGTTGCACAGTGTTCCTTCCGTCGCCCCAGATCGGGTGAAATCTCTTAGTCGTCTTTCACGATATCCACGAGGGAAAGAGAGATTATGAATTGTATTTTTTGTCACCTCACGGATAAAACCGTAGTTGTTTTTTTATAATCTTCGGGGAAATTGAGCAGTCATCATCATCATCATCATTTCAGCCTATCGCCGTCCACTTCTGGACGTACGGCGCCCAGCAACTTTCACCAGGTAGTCGGTCCACCTAGTGGGGGGGCGTCCTACACTGCGTCGTCCGATATGTGGTCGGTTCTTCCAGCGATGTGGTCTGCCCATTGCCACTTCAGCGTGCTAATTCTTCGTGCTATGTCGGTTACACCCCTTCTTCTGCGGATTAAATAGTAACATATTGTATTCTTAATCCGTCAACTGTGAATAATATTATTCAAATGAGGGTAAAACCTAATTAAGTTCGCTGTTAGCCCTTCGTGGTGCTAAACACCATCACTGTCGAAATAAAAAAAAATTCAAATACTATCCATATATCTTCGAAGTTACTTATTTTGCCTTTAAATTTAGGCATTTATTCATATTTATCTACAAGGTTATTTTCTGAACCCTCCATCTTGCCCTTTATAGATTAGCCTTAAGGATTCGCTTCCCCTTTCGGTAACTTTGTCCTCGAATGATATTTTATGGGACAAACACTGGCCGGCTCCTGCAAAAATAATATGTTTGAGGATAAATTATTCACCAAGGTGTGCGCGGCAAACCGACCTTATGAATAAAATATAAATCATTCGATATTATTTGATGCAAAGTTTTCACGTTTACCTATTTTCGTGATAAATACAGTTTAGCTGTTTTCCTATTGCTTTATTTTTAATAAATAGGCTTATCATAAGGAATAAGGTAAATGCTTTCAACTTTTTATTAAAATTCTTATTGAATAAGTAAATAAATCTGGAAAAGGAAATTAAATTTTCGTATCGAACATTGTAGGTTTCGACCTAGTGATGGAGTAGGAATACAATTCAGCACCGCCTTTCTTGCCCGTAAAAGTATCATAAACAATGTCAGAGGGATATAATATATTACTACACCTTTGCAAGAGAAGGGATACTTTAAATAAAATCCCCATACTAACCTAACTTAGCCTAAGAGTGGGACTTATATGAGCTGTGATGATGATGATTTAGCGGACAACTTATTGTATGTATTATCCAGTCAGGTTTTGTATGTGCTACTTATTAAGTTCATTCATCCATCCATCAGCCTATCGTTGTCTGTTATTAGGCATAAGTCTCCTCAAGTACAGATTAAGTCTTAATCGCAACGTTTGCCAAGCGGGTGTGTAACGATTTTTGATATTTCAAACATCCCGGGATAGTATTGCTTCCCAATTTTTTAGTAATCCTTCAGCCATTTTTACGCTTTTCACGGCAAAATAAAACATGATAAAGTAAAATTTTTCTTTAATTCTATTGATGACAAACGAGTAAACAACACACTTGGTGGTAAATGATATACTGCCGCTCATGGACCTTTCCTAGACCTACCCCAAACATGAATAAAGTGAAGGGAGTGTGAATACGTGCAATGAGGTTTGATGATACTAAAGACATAACCAAAATCCACCATACGCAAATACCCTCAGAAACTTGGGCTTCTGGCGAAAGCCAGCAATTTGGTACTAAGCTTCGTTCGGTGAAGGTGATTCACCGAAAAAAACTATAATAATAATAATTTATTTATTTAGTTCTAAAACAAATGCATACAATAATTCCATCTTAATTTAAATCACATAATAACCAATTGAGTACATATTAAGATGGAGTAAACGACGGTGTTTGAACTAGTAAAACTGAGTAACAAATTGCTGGCTTTTCTGGATTTTCTGCCAGAGTGTGCTACTACCCTGGATAGACCGGCCCGCGATTTTAGATAGGCGACTGTCAACACTGTACTTCTACCACATATACTAAACATGAACTAAATATTCTTGAATAAGTTTCCAATTGTATTGAATACTATCTCTACAATACAATGTTTAAGTACCACTGAGTTAGAATGTCAGACGTCGATGAGACAATAACTGACCCCTGGGACGCGGACGATCGTCTGCGCCCCTTCGGAGTTGCCTCTAAGAAAGGGGGACTGTATTACAAACATATAAAATGTTACTCTACCTTATAAAAATTAAGGGCTTCTTGTATTTTAGGTGAAAATAATTTTTAACTAAGTAAATTTCAAGCTGATTGTTATCTTTTTAAATCTCTTGCAGGATAATTTTTGTGTGGTCCACGAAGAATTGTCCTAAGTTAGAATATTATTTGTATCTATTGTAAAATATGTCTAATGTTTCCTTTTCATGTCCTCATCATCAATATATCAGCTCATATATGTCCCACTATTGGGCTCGAGCTTACTTCACAATATAAGGGAAATTCACCATGCGTGTCATATAAAAAGGTATAGATAGAGCTTTGCTTCGGGTTTTCCTTCTTAATACGCGTATAACGTCTAAGCAAGAGCTTAGACGTTATACGCGTATTATATCCTACAGTCGTCTTTTGCGATATTCACGGACGAGATAACTCATTTAACCAGCGTGTATGTATGTCAATTTGTCCTCATAATGGAGGAGGCCAAAGCCCAATAGTGGAATGTCAATAAGCTGATATGATGATTATGATAATAGCCTTTATTTTTTACTATTGGAGATGGAGCTCCTTTACAATAGGATAGAAATGAAGCTACTATATAATGCTAGTCAAATATAGTTTTATTTCGAGTTTTCTTCTCTAAAGCATAATCAAATTTCTATATTGTAAAACTTTATTAGTATCTACCTCGCCCTTAGTTCATGTTTCGTCGAACAGTCGCCGCGTTACCCCCTGAGATTCGACAATAATTCCCGATGGCGCTCTATTCTACCGCTTCCAATGAATACTGAATTGAGACGAACTCCGTACATCTTAGACACAACCTATTTCAATTTAGATTATTACTTCCCAGTTCGGGACGCAATATCTTAATAGGAAGCACACAAACACAAGTTCAGTCAGCATTTATTGGTAAACGCAAATCTCAAAAAAGCTACACCATTACTAAATGTAATCAAATAATGAATAATGAAATCCTATGTATTTTATTCATTGACCTTTCAAAATTAACAGAGATAACTTCCACAAAGGCACGGATTGAGACCTCCCCTTTTGAATGAATCGCCACTCTTTAATCTACAATCGAAACAAAACCCAACCCTGTTACACGATTGTCTGTATATTTACTTAGTAAATTATTCTTTGTCGAACGGAAGAGAAGCCTTTGAATCCATTAATTCTCTGACGGGGTCACAAAGAGGTGGTATGAATTAAAATAATATATTCTACAACTTCAATAGAACTCCCTTCGTCCGGTACTCCGGTGTTATTACAAGAATAATGTATTTAAATCAGTGTCTGCTTTCAGATGAAGATGTACCGCTTTGTGAGTCCAACGAATAAGTGATCACGTACGTTGCTATTAGGATACGTTTTATGTGCAAATTATAGCCTTAACATTTTTGAGCTTGCTCAAATTTCAAAGCAGTCGTGCACCGAACAATTCGGGTTCGTTAGAAAACTTTTAATACTGATATTATTTTGTTCGTGTTTGTGTTGAAAATATATTTTTTTTCCTTGCATTTCGGTTAATATAACATTAGAAAACATATAAAACACTATTCATTGTGGAATTCAAGCACATTGACAGGCAACTACGAATACTATCAAGCCTTACTAGTCGTGTATGTCGTAAAAGACTACTAAAAGCTCTATATCAACGTCAGCTAAATATTTCATCTGATCCACAAATTGCCAAATTTATGAAGATATTGCGTTGAGCCGAAGTTATTAAATAATCAATCAGTTATTAAATATGATGCTCATCCATCCAGTCATCTATCACCCTATGACTTCTACAATAGGAGATAGGCTTCCCTAATGGAGAATAATGCCAGCAGGCGTAATTCGCACTTATTGTTATGAGTTTCCTAGGAAAATACTGTTACCGATTACTTTTTTGTGGTAGGCTATGGTCTGGATACACCCCACCCAATCTGTCCGGGGTGATGGGTGAGCGACTTCCAACCTCATAACCTACCGTATTCCGTACCCGTCGTCATTAGGCCGACCACTGGTATGGATTCCATGACATCCGTGGTCAGCCTGACCAAAACAATTACCCTACCGATTACCCTAGTTATTTTTAGTCAGTTTTTAAAATTCTTACTGCCAATTAAAGGGTGGTTGTATAATATACTGTAAACCCGTCACCACGCGGATATTACGATCATACAAATGTACCTATAGTATCATTATTAACGAATTCATGCATTCAGACAATCATATATTGATGTATAAGTAGCAAATTAATCCCTTCGCCAAAAGGGGTTTGTGAACTAACCCTCTGATAACACATAATTTGGAATATGATCACCCCCCCCATAGCCCGAATATTTCCGAACAAACATTTCGATGTATTTATTCCTCGTGTTTATTTTGTAGCGTAATATGTCGTGTTCTACTTTGATGTTTTGAATCGCTTCTGTTCTTTGTCAACTACCCAAGGATTTACATCTATCGTTATAGTCAGTTAATTCACAGTTTTACTACTATCTATTTTGGATTTAAATTCCTTTGTAACATGATAGGGGTTTTAAGTCTATACTGTTTTGGTGTATTTCGTATGGAATTATTGCATATGGTTGGTTGGAGTTTTGTTTGGCAGTTTGAATGGTTCATTATATGTGGGGTACTTTGAGCTGTAGTCGGCTATTTGCGATGTAAACTATTGTTTATGATTTGGACAATTGTTTGTGTTGCGATGTTAAAGGATGTGCACTTGTTTGTTTTATAATGGGACGAGGGAAATGGTGGAATAGTATAAACAATGCAACATTGAAAAACTCGTTGGTAGTGTTCGACTGCACAGATGGCGTAGTGGTTAAAATACCGACATATCATGCCAGTGTCTCGGGTTCAAATACGGTGCAGGGCAACACTTTGTGGTTGCGAGTCTGGATGTAATTTATATCTGTTAATTACATGTTTGTTAGTCTTATGCAACATAAGGAATATTTCCTTAATGCAGGGCGTTGTCTTAAAAAAAAAAAATTCAAGTGACTAAAATTATGTAGCACATTGTATGTTAAACCACGTCTTTATCCCTGTCGGAGATAAAGACTATGAATGAAAATTCAGATAATAGCAGAACACTGAAAAGCTGACTTTCAATAGGGGTCTAACAAGTTTCTAGTACTACAAACAACAGTTTTATTTCCCTTTGAACTATAACAGGAACGAAATACAGTTTTTCCAACATTTTGAACAAGAACCGCAAGTTGGAGAAAAAGTAAAACTGAATACACAAAAAGTACAGACATAGTTGATAAAAAAATGAATGCCTGAAGCATTCAAGTCAAGATGCTCCTTCAAAGCAAACGAACTATAAAAATGTTGGTTTCGTTGAGTTTGGAATATTTGTTGCAATGTAGTTTGTTAATTATTGAGTAAAATGACGTTTGAATCGAAAATTAGTAAATTGTTTTTCTTTTTGAAGAAATCTCTATATCTTATATATTTGAGGCGGCGGATCGCCTGCGCGAGGAGCGCAGCCTCGATGAGGCGATCCGCCGCCGGCGACTGGAGCGACCGACGTTCTCCCCGAGGGGGGGACGTCGGTCGATGGGAGGGTACCCCGAATAGGGGGTACTCCGTCGGGCCGACCACTGATGACAAGTAACCCTGCTCCGGTGATCGGCCCAACGACGTAGGCGACGTGCACGTGGGGTGGGTTGCGGGTGTGCGTGCTTGCGCCCCTCTGTCGCCCCGGACAGAGTGGTGCGAGGAGCGCGCCGACCGCAACCCAACCCCAAAAAAAAAAAATCTTAAATATTTAAAAGAGCAATTCTTTCAATTATATATATATATATATATATATTCAGGATCTCGGCAACGGCTTCAACGATTTTGATGAAATTTGTCATACTATTTAGAGATTTTGGGGCCAAAAAATCAATCTAGCTAGGTTTTATTTTTAGAAAGTTTTTTTTTGTCGGTGTTTTTAGCTAATCAATACAATGATACGAAATGTCGATAGAATAAGGATTTCAATTTTGCCGTCGCCGTCAAGAGTGACAATAGCTTAGTTTGCAAGTTGTCGCAAGTCGCATTCAAACAGCGTGAGATCGATTTGCGGAGTTATTATTATTCTCTTTTTGTAATTTTTAATATTTTTAATTATTTCATCATTTTTTATTTTTTATTAATATACTAGCAACCCGCCCTCGCTTCGCTTCGGTTATAGTGGGAAGACCGGGATAAAATATAGCCTAGTTTACGCCCTGATATTATAGCTTTCCATTGGTGAAAGAATTTTTGAAATCGGCCCAGCCGTTTTGAAGATTACCCGGAACAAACAGAAAGACAGACAAAAATTTTTTAATCGTTATTTTAGGCATAGGTGTCGTGCAAATAACCATGTGAGCATGAAAAAAGCCTATTTATTATTTTGACATTACAAACAGACACTCCAATTTTATTTATTGGTATATGTAGATATATAAATAAGTTTTTCAAAAATACCATTTACATACAAAAAAAATAGATATTAATACTTAATACCAATACGTCTGACTAGAATATTATGTCAATTTCACTTTACTCATGGCGGCAACTCAAGACCAGTAGTAGATCTCATATATTATCATCTCAGACCATACATGCTTATACATCATCTCTGCCCGTATACGTCCCACTATTGGGCCCGGGCCGCCTCCACTATAGGAAAGAAATTGACCTACTACACTACGCTGGTCAGACGGGTGGGTATAGGGTTTTGTTTCAAGTTTTTCTTCTTTTGCGTAGATGTTATATGCATAATATATCCCTTAGTTGCCTTTTAGAACACCCACGGGCGAGAGAGGAGGTAGTGGATTGTATTCTTACACCGTCATCACACAGAAAACCTTTCATCCTTCCTTAAATAAAAAAAATTATTATAATTTCATTTTATTCGTCACAACAATCTCCTTTACTTAGTATATTATAATATAGGAATCCTTTCATTAATATAATAATGTCAACAATTAAGTCTTATACAAAACAGTACAACGTTCTCTCCTAAACAAGAGGGTCTGATGAGAGACTATTGTACCCTTAGGTCATTGCAAAATGAAATGCGACAGAAACGAACGTATCTAGTGCACTGCTATTCAGAGATACTTGTTTTACTTTTCTTTATAAAATGACTGGGAATGTATAACTCTTTTGCTTTTCTTTCAACATTTCGACTCATACCCTGTCTCAATGTTGTATTTAAGTCTCCTACATTAGAAGGAAAATTATTAATTTACTAGCAACCCGCCTTCGCTTCGGTTTCAGTCGACTTACCCGCGTAGTTTCCATTCCCGTGGGAGTACTGGGATAAAATATAGCCTAAGTTACTCCTTATATAGACAACTAGAGCCGAGAGAACTGGCAGCCCAACTTTCTGAGGGTATTTGCGTGTGGAGGGTTTTGGTGGTGCCCTTGGTATCACCGAGCCTCAATGCACTCACTCACACTCCCTTCACTTTCTTCGCGGTAGGCAGCGGCCTTGTAAAGGTCAATGAGCAGCAGCAACACTTACCATCAGGTGTACTGTTTGCTCGTTTGCCACCGTTTGCAATAATAATAAAAAAAAAAACTACCCGGTAGTAAAATATCAAAATACGTCCAGTCGTTTTGAAGATAACCCAAAACAAACAGACGTATATAGGCTGCGACGACGATACTTAATGGACACAAATTAATAAATCATATTTCAAACAAGAAACTATTCTGCCTGGACTAAATGTTGTTACTAGGCAAGACAGGTCGCTGGTAAGACCACTACGCCCTCTGTGCCGCAAGAAAACAGCAATAGCTACTTACAATATTAAGAAAAGCCTTAATAAAGCCCTAAAACCCTCATTAAATAACCTGTTAGTACCTTGTTGCCGATAGAACAGTATGACAATACGGCACGGTGATTGAGTATTGTGTACAATATAATAACTGCATTGTTTGTAGCGAGTAATCATAATGTCGGTATTACGCTGAGAGGGCGGGCAGGTTCACAAATATGGAGACGGATCCTCTTAAAACATTTCATTATGAAAACGCATTTATTTTTACATTTGATGACAAAAGAGCTCTTTTGCCATCAAATCTATACCAATAAATAAAATTGGAGTGTCTGTTTGTAATGTCAAAATAATAGGCTTTTTCATGCTCACACGGTTATTTGCACGACACCTATGCCTAAAATAGCAATTAAAAAATTTTTGTCTGTCTGTCTGTTTGTTCCGGGTAATCTTCAAAACGGCTGAACCGATTTCAAAAATTATTTCACCAATGGAAAGCTATAATATCAGGGCGTAAACTAGGCTATATTTTATCCCGGTATTCCCACGGGAACGGGAACAACGCGGGTAAAACGACTATAACCGAAGCGAAGCGAGGGCGGGTTGCTAGTGTAAAAATAAATGCATACATGCGAGGGTCAGCTGATTGACCCTCTCATGGACACCAGTAATACCAAGGTTAAAGCTAGTTCGCTGCCCATAATAAAGATTTAGGCTGCAGCTATCTCAGCTGTTTTCAGCATAAGTGTGCTACTACGCCGAGCTTGCTTTTTATGGTTATAAACAAAAAAACATCATATCGTGAGCTCCAATTATATCATCATTGCCACTTATAAACGTCCCACTGTTGGGCTCGAGCTTCCTCCGTAATAAAACGTCAATTATCTTCTATACCACGCTGGTGAGACGGTTTGGTATATGTTTATTTCGAGCTATCCTTCTCTTACATATATGTTTTTTGTATTTTAATCCGTTATTCCTCTTTTACGACACCCACGGGCAAGAGAGGGGGGCGGTGAAGTGTATTCTTACTCCGAAAACATATGGAAACTATGTATATACGTTTCCAAATTTAAACCCGGTTAAAACAGTATATATTTTATACTAGCAACCCGCCCTCGCTTCGCTTCGGTTTCAGTCGCTTTACCCGCGGCGTAGTTCCTGTTCCTGTGGGAATACCGGGATAAAATATAGCCTATGTTACTCCCTGATATGATAGCTTTCCATTGGTGAAAGAATTTTTGAAATCGGTTCGGTGGTTTAAGCGTGAAAGCGTTACAAACAAACAAACATCCTTACTTTCGCATTTATAATATTAGTATGGATTGTCATCCTGAGTCCGAGTATCATGTTTATATTATTTTTGTTTTGATTAATTTGAGAGAGAATAAAAACGAAAAACGCTATAAAAATCCATATCTATAAAAATCAAAAGCACAAATTTCCCAATACAAATAATATAATATTTCAAATAGTTAATCTCCTTACTCCCTGACTCGCCCACTCGTCTCGCTTTGTCGCGCACCGATGGGTAATTTCCCCCATTGTCAGACGCAAGAAAATGCTTACACAGATCTTTAACTCACTAGATGTTTGCCAAATTTACGTGAAATAATAAATTTTCTGTCTATGTGATGACAGTTTAAGTATACAATGGTCACTACCCCTTCCTTTCCTTTTAAAATGGTTTCAAATGTATTTTATTTTCAAAAATCAAATAATATGCTTTAAAAAAAAATTACCATCCCCTATCGTGCCCATAGGTGTCCCAAAAAACGACACAGGAATGTCATATGCACTCTATGTAAGAGAAGGACATAAACCCTATATCAACTCCCATTGCAAAGGAGGCCTGAACCTGACAAAACACACACGTATATACATATATAACACACGATAATGAAACTAAATCTTGCCGTGATATAATAAAGTTATCAATAACTATAAAGAAAACATAATAAAATCATTTATCTTTATTCCTATAAATTAATAAATATCCTTTGAAATTTAATTTTAAAAAATGCAAAATCGAAATAACATGAAATTTTTCAACATTAAAATTATTTATAGCAACATTAATAATATAAACACTACCATAATTTTCCAGTTATTTAACACACGTAATCGTTTTATAAAAATTCTAATATAAAATTCTATTACATTTACGAAAGAAAAAAATACTTTATTGGAGATCAAACGGGGTAAGTGTTGGGACGAATTATTGTCCTATCGCTAAGAATAAAGTGTGTTTTAAATATTAGGACTAGAATACACTTGCTTAAAGAAAGAAAACTAAAACTCTATCTGGGGCGCCAGAGGGGCGGCGCGCGGCCTTATAACCCACCCGTAGCCACGTAGCCTTCGTCGTAGGGTCGACCACCGGTGCCGAGTTCCTTGTCTTCAGTGGGCGGATTCTCACAATCTAGGGGAGTTTCAAAGTTGGCAATGAGTGATGCGATCATGATAATGACACTGGCTATTATATAAGAAACTTTATAGTAAATAAATCAATCGAACAATGATCATCTAGTTTTTAAGAAAAGTGCTTACTATTAAATGTTAAACTAAGAATATTTATTAGATATGAAAGTGAAAATATTTTTGACAAGTATGAGTCGTAAAAATGATTAAGTAAGTACCAAAGCCGTGGGCAAAGAACCAAAGTTACGGGATAGTACTAGCTCCCATTGAAATCGCCAATATGTTTGCATGGCATTTATGAAACATCACTCTTTATCTAGGGAAGTCTATGTATGGCAATAAAAGTCATCAAGCTAATTAAAGAACGTATGCATATGACATTTACTTCACATGGTGATGTCCCAACATTGAGTTTATTATATAGTTTATATCCGACCGAAACATCGAAAGACTCGAAAACTAAAACCAATCAAAATGGCTGAAAATATTTAATTTCATAATTATATATACAAATAATTCATATATATAGTTTTACTGTATTGTTACAAATGGTTACGCATATTTTCTTTAGGCAGTAATGTAGTAGTAAAGTATGCACGAATGGATGGACCGGCGAATAGTCCACTACTCGTAGAGAGGCCAACTGTGTGAAAACGATGCTTCGTCGTGTTGCCAGGGCGTCAAAAGGGATGGTACCCTGCGGGCTGGCTACCGCAAGGCTGGGATCAAGGAATTGGCATCAGTGGTTAGTTCACTAGCGATTAGCAGGAAATACGACAGGTTATGGGACTGCTCCTCGCCTTTCCGTAGCTCCGGACGATTTAGGTGAAGCATATCTAAACTATAGCAAATTGATATTTGCTATAGTTTTTTTTTTTAAGTAAAGTAAGCTAAAAGTTAAAATATGCTAGAATGATCAAAAATTAGTTATATTGAAGCTAGCGTGCGTCTACACTCGCCTTTACACATGACAAATTATATAAGCACTTCAAAATGGAATGGATGTTTTGACTTCGCTCCCGTGTTTATCCGATATTTACACTTATATATTTTTAATTATATTATTTATGTTTGCTCTCTGGAACCTTTTCAAATGTTTCATAAACTGTAGCTTTATAGCCGTCGGTTTAGTGAATACTTCTCTTTTGTGGTCACAGATACTAAACAAAATATAATCGTTATTAATAGTTATTACTTAAGAGTTATTTCATCAGCCACCGAACAGGCCTTCCATTTATACAATTTACAGAGTGTATATAATTGCACAGACGACTGCACAGATGGCGTAGTGGTTAAAATAGCGACTTACAACGCCAGTGTCAGGGATTCGAATCCCACGCGAGGCTACACTTTGTGTGATCCACAACTTGTTGTTCTGAGTCTGGATGTAATTTGTGTCCGTTAATTATATGTTTGTAAATTTCCCAGCAATACAAGGATTATTTCCTTAGTGCATGGTGTTGTCTTAAAATTATTATACAATTATTATAATTTCCGTGTGGTGATGGAGTAAGAATACAATTCACCACCTCCCTATCTTACCCGTGGGTGTTGTAAAAGATGACTGAGACATACAACATGCGCATAACATCCACGCAAGGAAGATAAACTTGAAATAAACACCTTTTACCAACCTATCAGAGCAGCGTGGCATAATAAGTCAATTTCCTTACGTTTGTGGAGGAGGCTCCAGCCCAGCAGGGGGACGTATATGGAACTGAGATAAGGTTGATCTTTTTGTACTTTTTATCATTCATATTTTCTGTACTTATATCTTCTTACGTTAAGTATCTGTCCACTATTAGGTACGAACAAGGCTTTTGCATAATTGAAGGCACATAAGGCACATTAGTTTCTTATGTGACTGAGGCCAGATGACCTGCTATAGAATTTTATTTATAGTACCCATCTTGCATTGATGTTATACGCTTATATTCCTCAGTCAACTTTTACGATACCCACGGGTAAGGAAAGTATTACAAATGATTTTCTTACTAAATTAAGGAGAAAATACGTTACGCTCGTTATTAATATTCATTTTTAATACTAATAATAGATTAGCTCACTTAATGTTTTGTATAATATAAAAAAAATATAAAAATATATATAAATCTATTGGAGCGTCATCTACTGGGTGCAATTTTTAAAATAACCATTCTTGAATCCACTTGAAGATGTACAAAAAATATCTTAAAAAGCAGTCCAGCTATTGAGGAACCTATTCTATGGTTTTATTTCGTAATTTTCTTTCCTTTCATAGAACTTATCTGCATATTATATTCCGTAGTCATCATCATCATCTCAACTTATATAAGTCCCACTGTTAGGCTCAATCTTCCTCTACAAAGGAAGGGAAATTAACCTAATATGATCATCAGATGCTAATCAGACGTATTGCTAATGGGTTTTTTGTCGCGTTTTCCTTCTCATGCATAGATCTGCATATCATATCCCTTAGTCGTTTTTTAAGACACCTTCGGGTAAGAGAGGGAGTGCTGAACTGTATTCTTATACAGTCACCATTCGGGAAATTCCGTAGCCGTCTTTTACATGAATGGGGTTAAGAATGGGGGTGATAAATTTTAATTGAGAATTTATTCATCATCATTCATCATCATCATTTCAGCCTATCGCCGTCCACTGCTGGACGTAGGCCTACCTCGTATTGCGCCACAATGAGCGGTTCTGTGCAGCCTGCATCCAACGACGCCCAGCTACTTTCACTAGGTCATCGGTCCACCTAGTGGGGGGGCGTCCTACACTGCGTCGTCCGATACGTGGTCGCCACTCGAGAACCTTTCTTCCCCAGCGGTTGTCGGTTCGTCGAGCGATGTGGCCTGCCCATTGCCACTTCAGCGTGCTAATTCTTCATGCTATGTCGGTTACACCCGTTCTTCTGCGGATTTCCGTATTCCGGATTCTATCTCGCAGAGAAATCCCGAGCATAGCCCGCTCCATAGCACGCTGAGCGACTTTGAGCCTTGATATGAGGCCTACATTTAGGGACCGCGTTTCTGTGCCGTAAGTCATCACACTGATCAAAGACCTGTGTTTTCAGAGAATTTATTAAAATTTATAAAATAACCTTTTTTTATTACTATTTTCGATTTTTTTTTACAATGATTACCACATCTAGTACAATATTAAAGTTATCAACAGCTATTACACTTGTTACAGCATTTTGTTCAAGTTTCTATGCGTGGGGTGATTTCTTGTAATTTGCTTCGATAATTCCACCACCCTCCGTCTCACTCAATAGAAGCCAATTGTGCGCGATGCAGCGCTTGTTCTGACATGTCATATAATTTTGTTTGCTTTTTATTTACCAGACATTGATGAAAATATAATATTTTATTAAGAGAAAAAAATATGTTTTGTTTAAAAAAAGAACACCCTACACTAAGGAAAAAATATTTGTGTTACGAGGGTCTTTATAAACATATAATTCAAATTGCATCCAGACTCAGAACAACAATTTGGGGATCGCACGAAATGTTTTCCTGTATGGAATTTAAGACCACAACACTGGCACGGTAGGTCGGTATCTTAACCACTAAGCCAGCTGTATAATCTATATAATTAGATTTGCGATTTGTGACCTCTTGAATAGATAGATATTTAATCGAAGTCCGTATTATACTATCGATACTAATATTATAAATGCGAAAGTAAGGATGTTTGTTTGTTTGTTTGTAACGCTTTCACGCTTAAACCACCGAACCGATTTCAAAAATTCTTTCACCAATGGAAAGCTATAATAACAGGGAGTAACATAGGCTATATTTTAGCCCGGTATTCCCACAGGAACGGGAACTACGCCGCGGGTAAAGCGACTGTAACCGAAGCGAAGCGAGGGCGGGTTGCTAGTTGTAAATAAAACTACTTTTACGGATTATATCACGTTTGTATTTGATTTATGATTGCTTGATCTCACTAATATATCCAATTTATAATATAAAATTATATTATAATATAAAATTAATTATAGTATAAAATTAATTATAATATATAATTAATTATAATATAAAATTTCATCACCATCATCATTTAGCATATCGCCCACCGTCCACTGTTGGACGTAAGCCTCCCTCATGTTTCGCCACAAAGTGCCGTCTTATGCCTCCTGTATCCAACGACGCCCAGCAAGAAGAATTTAGGCACCTACTAGTAAATCAAGGAATGAAAATACTCAAAATCAGATACTGAATAGATTAATAAAGTTAACGGTGAATCTAGAGAAACTGGAATAAAAAAAGAGCCATCGCTCAGGATGCCAAGCAGATGTGAAACATCGAAATTATTTTGTACAAGTATATACACTACAAGTATACACACCACTATATTTAGACTACGTATGTATATATATATTAACGTTAACGCCACGCTATCGTGACGTCGTAACGCCACGTCAACGATCAGGTTCACCCTCGCCTATAAATGTTTCACATCAATATTCCTAGAGAATAATATTGTAGCTTATTGGGAATAAACTTATTATTATAATAGAGATAATTCTATTACACGGCAGATTTCTACCGACGAGATCTTTATTTTTTTCAACTAAAGGGAAAAAATGTTTCGACGTTCCTCATTCAATTACAGGCGCCTCACAATATTTTTCTATTTAATTTTTATTTTCATTGTCCGCTTCTGCCGCTTTGGGACTTTTATTCGCTTATTTGATTTGAAACGTTTTTATTATGTCTCCTTTGAAATCTGTTTACAGTTCGGAGACACTTTTTTTTTCAGTTAAATTAAGCAAATGTTTCGCATTTTCTTTAAAGATTTTAGTATTAGCCTAGTTGGATAATAAATTTGATTTGTTTGTTTTGAATAATATTGATAATATTTTTCAAAGTTGTTTATTATAAATATCTCCTATAACATTATCAATTTTAATTTTGATTATTATATATATATCTCCAATCACAGTATCAATTTTAATTTTGATTATTATAAACTAGCTGACCCGGCGAACTTCGTAGCGCCATAATTTTTTCGTAAATAAATTTTCTCAATTTCCGAAAATATAGTATCTAATGGAAGAACCATTACAGCTTTGTCGGTAAAGATGACCCGGCGAACTTCGTACCGCTACAATTTTTTCGATTCGCTATAATTTTTTCTATTATATTTTTTAAATTTCCGAAAATATAGTCTCTAATGGAAGAACCATTAGGTACAGCTTTGTCGGGAAAGATTCGATCGTCTTGGTCGCGGCATTGTTAATGAGGATTCAAAGAGAATACAATTTACTGATTTTATTGATTTCTGACAAAATTATAACTATCAAATTTTCAACCATACTTAACTATAGACAAAATTACTCTTAGCTGTGATTTGCGTTTTTTTATTACTCATACTCATACATTATAGGTATATCAAATGCGTTTTTTTATACTACGTTTCATAGTGACTTGTATTCTCTTTGACATTTTATGTCACGTCACACGGGAACGCGATCGAACGGGATAAAAGAGTTATTGGCGAAATCTTGTAAACTCCATAATAAAAAAAACGGGATAAAAAGTATCTTATGTCCGTCTCCTGATTCTAAGCTACTTTCCCACTAATTTTCAGTCAAATCCGTATAGCCGTTCTTGAGTTATAAATATAGTAACTAACACGACTTTCTTTTATATATATATAGATATCCCCAATAACAGTATGAATTTTAATGTATTGAATTCTGTATAGTGTTGGAGAAAGAATACAGTGGGTGTTGTAAAAGATGACTAAGGGAGAAGGAAAACTCGAAATAAAGCCCTATGCCAACTCATCTTATCAGCGTGGTATCGTAGGTTAATTTCTCAACCATTCTGGAGGAGGCTCGAGCCCAGCTGTTATGATGATGATGCTGATGATAAAAACGACATACCTACAATTAATAGACTAAAGTATGGAATGATGCTACTATATCTATTAAAATAAAGCGAGCTTGCATCGTTGCAAAAATTTTCAATCTGATTTTAAACTATCAATCTAAGCATCAATTCCAAACTAATGTTTAATCTCCGACTACACGAGATTTCTTGGTAGGGTGGCAAGACCCTGATAATATTAATACATTGATCGTCCACCTTAGCCATTTATCTAAGACGGGCGTTCGCAATTTCCTATATCTAATAGATTGAAGGCTAGGCAATCGTTATGTTTACTTGAAACATTCGTCCGTCCGTCCATCGTGCGCTGATTAATTTTAAAACGGATGCACATGTTAATAACTTGTTTAAATAATATATCCGATGTTTCTATAATAGTTTAATCAGGGTCAAACTATGATTTTTCATTCATTCATTTCAGCACATACATTTCCCACAGCTGGGCTTGATTCTCTTCCACAATGGAAAGGAAAAGGACTATTAAATGCTGGTCAGACATGTTATAGGGTTTTATTTCGTATTATCCTTCTCTTCCATAGATGCTTCTCTTCCTCTTCTTCCTTTTACGACGTCCTCTCTTTTACGACACGCTTGTACAAGATAGGGAGTGGTAAATTGTATTCTTATTCTATCACCACACCGATATGTGTGTATTACAAATGTGAAATAAAAAATTTTTTTACAGATTTTGTCGCTTCGGTTTCAGTCACCTTACCCGCACAGTGCCCGTTCCCATGGGAATACCGGGCTAAATTGTAGCCTAAGTTACTCTTTATATAGACAGCTACCTGGTAGTAAAGTATTATCAAAATCAGTCCAGCCGTTTTGAAGATTACTCAAAACAAACAGACAGACAACATTTTTTATACCGGTTTTAAGGCATATGTATGATGCAAACAACCGTATCAGCATGAAAAAGGCGCATTATTTTGACATTACAAACAGACACTTGAATTATATTTATTTGTGTAAATGTGTAGATTTGTATAGATAGATTAGCCGACATTTCGACCAATATGTTGTGCCATCGTGACCATGTACGACTTTATGACTAGCAGAGGATATTAAGGGGTGGCAAGACTGTGAGTGGTTAATAACAAATAAATAACCAATGTCATTTAAAAATCTAAATGACTGTTTCAAACAACCCTTTTACTACGTATGCAGCAAACCGTTTAAAACAATTTCAATGTTGACAGGGGAGGTGTTTACAAAAACAATTTGCTGCCAATTCGGTTAAGTCATTGTTACCCCACCCTATTCGTTGGACAGTAAATTGAAATCGACTTGAACCGTTCAACCAGAATTATTGTCTATAATTGTATTCTGACGTGACTTGAAAATAATAGTTTTTAAAATTTAATAATTTTGTGATCCAATATGAGGGACCACCAAAACAATGGATAGCATTAAAACTCCTTTAGGAAACTTAAAACACCAACTGTGATTACCAACTTATAACGAAAATATGGCGATTATGCTATTACCACATTTTGAGAACATCATAACTATTACTAAATACATGCAACGGTGGCTACGTGCATTTATAAGTCTAAAATAACATGTCATCATCATCGTCTCGGCTCATATACGTGCCACTGCGGGGCTGTAGCCTCTTCTAGGAGGGTATTATCTAGGAGGTCTAGGATCATACAGGGTGGTATAGGATTTTATTTCGAGTTTTCTTTTTCTTGCAAAGATATTATATGCGTATTATATACCTTAGTCGTCTTTTACAACATTCACGGGCAAGATAGGGAGTGGTGAATTATATTCTTAGATACTCGGTCACCACACGGAAAAATAAAATATGCCTCATTTTTCATTTGTTTTTATTATAACTAAATGTTAAATGTCTTCACGTATACCTTTATGAGTTTATATTTGGAGTGGTAAGACCACACTGTCGACAGTTATCTGTCTACAGCCGCGGGCCGGTCCGTCCGGGATAGTACGACACTCTCGCAGAAAATCGATTGAGTAGTAGCAATTTGTTACTGCGCTTCGTTCGGTGAGCGAGAGAGCCGGAAGCCTAACTTTCTAAGAGTGTTTGCGTGTGGAGGGTTTTGGTGGTACCTTTGATATCACCAAGCCTCAATGCACGCATTCACACGCCCTTCACTTTCTTCGCGGTAGGCAGCGGCCTTGTAAAGGTCCATGAGCGGCAGCAACACTTACCATCAGGTGTACTGTTTGCTCGTTTGCCACCGTTTGCAATAAAAAAAAAATGCCAAGTTTTAAGTAGGTATATCTTTGAAGTATAAAGTTCAAAGCCAATGACGTGCTGTCCCAGCTTTAATATATACCTAACATACTCTTTCTAACTAAAAACATCATGTAAATAGGTTTGTATAAACCAGGAAGTTATCGTTAAACCTTTAAAAAAATATATAGGTACATTTAAAATATGAAGCTTGCACATTTTTAAAATCTGTAAAAAAATCAAGTGTAACAGTCACGTTAGGGAACCTGTGAGCTCAAACATTCATGTGTCATAATACAGCATGATTTACAACAGAAAGGAAGTTAGAGATTTATAGAAGACAATATAACATTTTATTCAACACATTAAAACTATTCATTATTAAAATATATGTCAATTTTTATTTGACAGCAGTTTCCTGATGCTTTTACACAATATAATACAGATATTTTTAATGTTAATCGGCAAGAAAAATATTATCAACATAACCGCACAGTCGAGAAAATAAATATTTCTGAACGTATGTTGATATGTCAGAATTTAACCGCCAATGCGCACATTTGTGATCGTAATATTAAACTGTCAAATTTTGGCGGTGATCCGGCATATTGTTGTAGTCACATACGATGCTATTTTAGATATTAATGGAAGGGAAATGTCTTTGAACGGACGATTTGAAAGTCTTTTATATGTTAAACTTAATAATGAAAATATAAAATCTTTCATACATTGTTATATATGCGATTTTTAAAAACAAATATAGTTTTTATAATAGAGGCTGACTAAGGATAAATATTTAGTTAATCCTTGTGGTGGTATGAAAAACATATTAGTTCAGGAGTAGAACATTTTATATAAAACCATGTGCCTGTTTAGCCACCGTGCCAATTGAAGGCATAGGAGAAGAGATTACAGGCCAGGAGATATCTATAAATATGCCGGATGAGGAAATTTTTATACCGATTTTTTTGTACCTATGTTAATTTTTTCTAATCCAAATATATATTATTTATGCAAATAAACAGAGATCTTCCGTTATTACTCTAAAGAAAACACATTCTTATAGAATTTAAAAAATAATAAAAATAAAATCAATGCAACAGTAAATGAAGTTACGGCGGAAAATAAAATGAATTTGCTTGAAGTGCAGCCCCAAGCAAATTGTGTTATCGCCACCGAGCCAAGAATGAATTGTGATCGGGAACCGTTTATTCACAAAACAATATCTCGTAAATAAATTTGATACATTGTTAAGATAGCCATATTTGGTGCTAAATTTTATCCCTTACATTAAATTAATTATTGCGATTTGAAAAAAAAACAATATCACATCTTAGGAATACTTTTCTAATACTATGAAAAAATCGTTAAATCTTATATAGCTGCTAAGTTTGAGACAAAATATAAAGTAGTCGTCGTCTTCACACGACTTACGCCTTGAATCTTAATTTAACTCAAACTTAAAGAATTTTAAATGTTAGGGTCAAGAAAATTAGTCATGTTGCTCATTTGTCAGAAGTAGCCTCTTGCCGAGGCTTCGAGTCACTAGTCCGTCACTTATAGTGAGGCTAACCGCGTGAGGGCGACGCATCGGGGGACGTCGGGGAGGGATCGTACTCAAAAAGGTAACCCACCGGCCTGGCCACGGACATCAAGGATTCCGGTTAACAGTGGTTGATCCAATGACGATATGGAGGAAATATGGTAGATTATGGAGATTCGCGCCACACTTTTGTCGCGCCAGACGGAATACACTGCGTGTGTCTAGACTATAACCCAATAAAAAAAGTATTATCTTATTTATTCATCGATGATTAAGTGAACATAATTGAAATAAAAGGAAATATAACGAAACTTGATCAATCTGTTGGAGCACAGTGGCATAATATATAAAATTTCAATCCATTACTGACAAGACTGTTTGCAAAAAGAAAGAAGTCTGCAGAAGAGAAGTCGCTAAATTAGGTGCTTGAAAACGATACACGATTATTTTCTATTGCAATGGTTTAATCATCGTTTCAACTCGTATTCGTCCGACTATTGGGCCTCCTCTTGGATAGTAGTGAAATTAACTTATATTGTAAGTTAATTTCACTACTCCACCACTCTGGTCAGACGGGTCGGTATGATTTTGTTTCGAGTTTTGCTCTTGCATAATTATTATATGCGTATTTTTTACGATACCCTACCTAAATAGTGTTCTTACTCCGTCACCACACGGAAAGGACTCATTGTTCAAATTTAATATAAACTGTAGTATCTCCATAGAAACATTTATTAACTCCGCGGCACCACCCACCATTTATTTCAAGGTCACTAATAAAATTTCCAGTCAGTGTGCTAATAGGTCTTCTTCAGAGTTATTGATTTGACGCATTTCGTGAGAGTTCGATGATAATAGAAAAACGAGAGACATTTTATGAAATTTCATTATAGCACCTATATCATCATCATGATCATATCTCATATGTCCCAATGCTGGGCTCGAGCCTCCTCCACAATAAAAGGAGAATTGACCTACGATAGCGCGGTAGGTCGGTATCTTACCGCTACGCCACCTGAACAGTCTAAGTATACTCTAGTAAGTACTAAGTGGCTTATTGTGGTAACTTGAAGCCTGAAAGCACCAATAATAAGCTATAAAATTATTAATTTACATAAATTTTTAGTGATACTTTAAAAGTTATTGAATAGTAAAGCAAATTAATACAATTTCAAAGCTAACTTGGTTTCGACGTCAAAACATCGTTTTAAGGTATTTCAATCACGATTCGTAAACTATTTTAATTATACAAGTACTGAATAAACGGTACCCTTAATGTTAATGTTTATTTTTCATTTAGTTGTCAGATCAGTACAAACTTCGCAGACTTAAAGCCAACTTGTTTCAAACATAAACACGTAGTTATGCAAATAATTGTTTATAGATTTAAGCTTGATTATTCCAAGTATTTAATGTCAAAGACCTGATTTACATAGATTATTTTTGTGATAATTCAAATAACGTGTGAGTAGGAAAATTTTCAATTAATTCGTCACATTAAATCGCAAAAATTAAAATAAAGTAAAAAAAAAACAGCTTGTTTTAAAAATAACTGTTTATTTTGCATTTGCATTTTTATTATTTTACATATTTTTTGGAGCAGCATTTTTTTGTATTGATATTTGAAAATTGTACCAAAAATGTGGTATTCTAAGTTGGATAATAAAAAAAATAGTGGGTTTCCACTTACCTTTGAACTCTTCAAAAATAAAGATCACATAATAATAGTGATAGTCATTTTACTGATTTACTATTTCTATTGAAATTCGATTCAAGACATATTCTCAATCAACTAATTACATTTGTCAATGTTCAAAGGAACACTCCTGCGAAAGGATGGCATCGTGTAAACGTTTCAGAATAATCGCATCAATATAACAGTTCTGTAGATAAACATCAAAGCAACGCACCAGACATTATACGCAGAGGAACTGTTTGTTAACGTAATGAAGACGTATTTGAAATTAAAGTTTACGTTCTAAAACACTCAACAACGGAGTTACACGATCGAAAGACTGAGTAAGAAAGAGACAAAAATGAGAAGAGTAGTATAGTATTATGTAAATTATTAATAATGTTATTTGTATTTTAAAGTATCAAATACTGAAAACTAAATAAATGATATAAAAAGTGCAATACCTACAAGAGAATACTTTGGATTGAAATCAAAACCTATGTAAAATATGGCGTCTTTGTTCATTTTGCTCTTTGCTTTTCCAGCATACATATGTCCAAATATTAGGCCTTCTTCATAATAGGTAGGAATTTAATCTACTAAGCCATATGCGTCCTTATTATTATTTGCTTACATACCTTATTTATCCTTTATACCGCCCGTGATCATTATAAAAATTTGCTTCTAAGTGATCTCAAATGCTATGATTTTTATGCGCAATGCTTTTTTAAATAACTTCTAATATAAATTCAAATGTGAAGCCCTTATCTTATTATCTGGTTGGTAAGACATGAAATTATCTGCAATTATGAAATGTAACTTAATAATAATCTGTTGTCTTCAATAAACTGTTGAAATACGAAACTACGATTTTAGTTACATTTTACCCAATTTCAGCTAGAGCTATGTATACAGGTACCATATTATATACACCTACCCGTCAAATATACTATTTCGCTTACGATTTCGGAGGTTCAGCATAATCTAAGACCCACACATTAATAAAATCATCTTGTTTAATGAGAACCCCTCTATCTCTATAATTCATTGCTAAATTAACTGTCACAGCTGAAATGGAAGTAGAATTCAGAGATCTATCTCATTTGGTTGGTTTAGTACATGGACCGACGGACACCTTAAGTCCAAAGGAGGCAGTAACTGCAATTAGTACAATTAGTAGAGCCCAATTAGGTGCTTTAGCGAAGCGAGTTTATTAACTAGTCAGGGAGTTTAGTTGACAAATACTACGTTTGACGTCTGACCCGAGATTTCAATCTAACAGTGATGCTGTTTGTGTAAACTATTTGTATTTTGTGTTAAAGCGAACATTTACTGTAATTATTTTGCCCAATATAGATACTCCCAAATGAATATAGTCTCGTTTTTTGTTTTGAGTAATCTTATATGATTTTAGTTTCATTTAATATTTACGTCTGTAATATCAAACAGAAGACCCTTAATCTTAAATCTGTACAAATATTGTTTTAGTTATAATAGTCAAAGCAACACTGAAATTAACTTTTATGAAGAGAAAAGAGTAATGATTAAGATCTCGTAACTAGATTCAACAAGAATTCTGGCCTGTTATAGTACGCTATAGAATGCATCTATTAAATTTTTACATAGGTAATACCTGTATTCTAGATTCGGTGCTGATTAAGTTGATAATAATATGTTCCAGGTCTTTACATTACTTAATAAATGTTCTTTTTTAAATGAATAAAGTATTAATAAAGTGAATTAATTTTGTTGCTATTTTCTCTAACATGTACATAAATACTAATTACACTTGTTTATTTACAGAAACATGTCATCTAAACGAAAGTCACCACCGTCGAAATTGCAAGAAGGTGCTGCCGACACAGAGAAGCCCGAAGCCGGCCCAGCCAATCCGGACTTCGTGGAACACCAAGAATCAGACGACAACGAACAGCACAGTTACTATAAATTCTCTCCCAGTTCCTCTACAAGAAGTTCCATAAGTGAGGAAGATACAAATTACGAAGACGAACAACCCTCAAAGAAACAACGTATTGAACAAACATTAGAAATGACAAACAATCTTCTAGTCCCAACGTCTTTCTTAAGTCTCCATCAAGTGAATGATCTGCAGGCGCGAAGGCGTGGCTCATCAGAATGCAGTAGTCCAGGAGCCGAAGCGAAAGTTTTGGGACTTTGCAATAATAATAATTCGTTACTGAATCATAATAGTGCGCTATCGTTAACCGCACCTCATAAGAGGTCAATGGATGATGTCCTGAAGAGGTTAACATCAAAAATGAACAATAGCACTATAAAAGAGGAGAAAAGGCCAACACCATCGACAACACCAGTCAAACAAAACAAGTAAGTGCCTTTATTAACTTTAAAAAAGTAAATACGTTAAGGTTCTTCCAATATACTCCTATTAAGGAGATCAAACAGGGAACCATCTTGTTTGATCAATAGGTTAATTTTTAACCAGTTTTAATCATCAGTTATAATAAAAGCTGGTTAAAAGTTAACCTTAAGAGGCGTATAACACCAACTACAATCGCTGAACCGTTTAGGGGCGATTATGGCATTATCTCATGGCATAGCTTATAGGCTCATAGGCTTATTTCCAATAAGAGACTTCAGTAGACTACTGAATGGTTGTACAGATTACGCAATAATGGAAAGCAAAGTTCTGTGAGTACTATATTCTTACCAGAGATATCTTGCAGTACAGAAATGTGGTATATATATTTAGTTTTCAATAAAAAGCTTAAATTCATAAGGCATAGATACTATCTAGAATACTATGATCTAAGTTTCTCCAAGACATAAAATCTAAAATATGGTAAATTAGAAGAATGGACATTTTTTTTTTTTTTTTTTTTTTATGCAAGCGGTGGCAAACGAGCAAACAGTACACTTGATGGTAAGTGTTGCTGCCGCTCATGGACCTTTACAAGGCCGTTGCCTACCGCGAAGGGAGTGTGAATGCGTGCATTGAGGCTCGGTGATACCAAGGGCACCACCAAAACCCTCCACACGCAATCACCCTCAGAAAGTTGGGCTTCCGGCTCTCTCGCTCACCGAACGAAGCGCAGTAACAAATTGCTACTACTCAGACGTCGATTTTCTGCGAGAGCATGGTACTGCCCCGGACGGACCGGCCCGCGGCTGTAGACAGATAACTGTCGACAGTGTGGTCCTACCACTCCTAAAATTATATAATATAATTAACATATATAATTAACATAGCTCGAAGCATAAGCACGCCAAAGTCGCAATAGTAATATACCGCCTTGATGGACAACCATTGAGGAAGGGAATTTCTTTAGTGACCACGCATTTGAAATTGTAGCACTAAGTAAATGACAAAATTATAAAATTTACAAGAATCAGTTGGATCCAGGTGGTTCAGAAGCATTCTGCTATTAATTTGATGCGGCAACATTGGATGATTTGGATGTCAATATGTCCATAGACGAATCAACAGGTATTAAAATTCGGTTTCGCGTTGTGGTTTTATTTGCCATTTTTTTTAATTGAAAATGATAAAATTTCAGAAGTAGTAGCGTGTTAAAGACAAACCAATGATAAATAATCTTAGCAATTAATTTATCTAGGCGCTTCTAGAATATGACGCGGATAAATTTTAAACGCAAGCATATTATTTTCTGAAGTACTTCGATTCAAAGCATGATCGATAGACATTTGACAACACTGATAGCGTAGTGATTACCGACCTATCATTCCAATGTCATGGTTAGAGTCCCACGCAGGCAAAGTATTGCGATACACAAATTGTTGTTCTGAGTCTGGGTGTAATTTGTGTCAGCGGGGACACAATGTATTCCTACACTATAATGAAGGAATTTATAAATATATAATTAATTTCTTTTAAAAATATCACTATTTTCATATGAAAGATCACACTGTCAATAGCCGCGGGCTGGTCCGTCCACAGCAGTAGGTACCACACTCTCGCAAAAATTCGACGTCAAAATAGTAGCAATTTGTTTGCACTTTTTTCGGTGAGCGAGAGAGCAGGAACTTTCTGAGGATGTTTGCGTGTGGGTTGGGTTTTGGTAATGTCTTTAGTACCACTGAACCTCATTGCATGCATTCACACTCCTTTAACTTTCATCACGTTAGGCAGAGATCTAGCAAAGGTCATGAACAACAGTATCAGTTATCATCAGGTGTGCTGTTTGCTTGTTTGCCACCGTTTGCTATAAAAAAACTAAGAGAGTATTATTTTTACGATACAAATGACGATCATCATCATCATCCTCACAACTTATTTACGTCCTACTGCTAGGCTCGAGCCTACTTTACAATACGAGTGAAATTAACCTTCTATATCACGTTATTCTGTCTGATTGGTTTGCTCGTTTGTTACCATATAAAAAATATAAACATCTATTGATTTAAAAGCTTATGGTATGTTCTCTGTTTATCTTTGTTCCTCATTAGTCTAAAGTCTGATGCTATCAGCAATAAAATTAATCTTGTCACCTTCCGATTATTGGCAATTTCCTTCAACACAATTATTAATTATCATGTTTTGTTTCAATGTTTACCAAGTGATACGGAAATCATTATTATGTGACGATATTATTTATTAATAATCTCTTAAGTGATAACGTGTTTATGAATTTAGGTCTCTCAGCTTGTTTCCTAGATATACTAAATTTTCTTATACTATTATACGGATTATATCGAGTTTGTATTTGATTTTTAATTGTCCGACGTTTCGAACATTTTACAGCGTTTATAGTCACCGGTGGACTTAGATGTCTCATCTCCAATAAGTCATTGTTATATTATATATGTTAAATCTCTGTAGATTTATATCTACCTACTACAGAAATTAGTTATTAAATTTTGACCCACAATTTGGTACAAATTTATTACCAGTAAGAGAAGAAAATGATTCTGTATGAAAAAATGATATTGTTAGTGGTTAGTAATTATTACACTAAATTTGTAGTAATTATTATGACAATTTATTAGTTTAAACCTAAAAAATCTACTATTTTTTTATGCATTTTAACAAATAAGCAAACAGGTTATCACCTATTCAAATTAAAAGTATTTACAACGTCAAATGTGAACAAATCGGGAACGTTCTTAAAAAAGGCCAGGTTAGAAGTACCCTAAACCGAAGAACATGTATAAGGCGATTACTGAAGGTGGAGGAGACGAAGGTGGTGTGGCAAGTAGATGGAAGTGATCTCTGCCTACCCATATGGGAAAGAGTTGTGAATGTATGTAAATAAATGTGAAGAGTTTCATAGATATTAAGTAGGCCTGTCTCTCATTTTTAAAGTTGTAACCATCTTTGGCTTTTTCTTAATTGACTTTAATAATATAGAGTTTATATGTTGTAATAGTAAATTAAGATCATCAATCACTGAGCACCGTTAAAAGAATACTAAAGTAAATTGAAGTGACGTTTGTCGGGTTTCCATACATTCTTCTTATTGGATATAGTCTTCCCTAGGGCGATAATATACTAAGAAAAGTAATTGAACTCAATTCCTCGAAATCTTTTATTCAAAATCAATACTTTATTACCAGGAGTCTACGTTTTTGCTAGTAGCCAAGTATGATTTTTTTCTAAATCAGAAAGCAGTATAAATACCTACCATTCATAATACCACTTAGCAGGTAATGAGTACCAAAGTAGTGTCGTTACGAAGAGCTAAAATAAAATGCCTGAAGATCATTCCCTTTTAGTCGTTTACAGGAATTTAATTGGCCATATTACAGTACATTAAAAACAATGTTAGGACCACCGCATTTGACTATAAAAGCTTTAAACGCCTGTTTTACTATGCTCTTATAGATATTTACGGCATGTCTTCACTGTCCAGTAAGTTTTGGTGACGGAAATCGTAAAGTAGATACTTAATATATGATAATAATGTTGAGAATTTCTATATGGAGTTTTCAGTATAATGATTTTTGATGTTTACGCGAGTATTACACATTATAATTTATTTTTATGGATTTTAATTAGTTACCCGCGTTCTAATCCGGTAGGTAGTATATTAGATTTGTTATGTTTTAAATTAATAGATAGTCATAATATAATAATAACTCAAAACTAGATTTAATGTTAAATAATTACCAAAAACATTTGCATCTAGAATCATTTTCTTCTTGTACAGGCAATAAATTTGTATCAAAATGAGAGTCAAAATTTATTAACTAATTCTTTAGCGGGTAGATATATAAATCTTTGTAATAACCATGAGTTGTTGGACGTAAGACGTCTTAGTTCGCCCGTGTGTACGCTGAAATGTGTCCGAAACATCAGATATTAAAAAAATTAAATACAAACGCGATAGAATCTATAATAATAGTTTTATTTATGCAGGTTTCAGTGTATTATAAGAATTTATTGTTGATAGGACAACAGTTGCTGATGTAGCTCTTTATATTCTTCTAGCGCTAGACTACGTCTTGCTCGCTAAAGTAGTATCGTCAATATAATATTTTGTAATGTTGTGATTTTTCCGTGTGGTGACGGAGTAAGAATACAATTCAGCACTCCCTATCTTGCCCGTGGATGTCGTAAGGGACGACTAAGGGATATAATATGCACATAACATCTGTGTAAGAGAAAGAAGACTCGAAACAAAACTCTATACCAACATATCTGACCAGAATGGTATAGTAGGTCAAATTCCCTCCCATTATGGAGGAGGCCCGAGCCCAACAGTGGGACATATGTGGGCTGCGATGATGATAATGATGATGAATATTGTGATGTTGGACTAAGGTCTCCTTATTTATGAGAGGGACTTTAAATTACTGTACCAGCTGTGCATGCTGGTCGGACATGTCGTCATAGGGTTTTTATATCGAATTTTCTTTCTCTTGTTTTGATTTTGTCTGCGATAACTAAGGGATGTATTATCTCTTAGTTGTCGTTTATGATATCTAAGGGCAAGATAAGGCATGGTGAATTGTATTCTTACGAAAAATATCTTTACTAAAGAAATATTTTACATCAGGAGCTGCGAACTATCTTTAATTTTAATAACAAAATAACGTTCTCACAAATGCTCGAAATATTATATTTTACGTCGTTTTAAATGGCTGGTTAATTATTTATTTACAACCTATAAACGCTAATGGTGAATAAGTATATGACGTTACTAAGCTTAGCTATTTATACGAGCAGCCATTTTGGCTTTTCTGATCGTTCAGGCCAATGGCTTTTGCTATAAACATATTTATTCCTACTAAAAGGAGTTTCCATGTGGTGATGAAGTAAAAATACAGTTCACCGCCCCCTCTCTTACCCGTGGGTGTCCTAAGAGATGACTAAGGGATTATAATACAGCATACAACATCTATGCAAGAAAATGTAAACTCGAAATAAAGCCCTTTGCCAACACGTCTGACCAGCGTGGTATAGTAGGTCAATATCCCTCCCATAGTGAAGGAAGTCCGAGCCCAACAGTGGGACGTATATGATATGATGAAAAGAACTTTTAAATACTTGCCGAAGATAATCTTTTTTTTACGGGAGACTCATCATCTCGAGTCATTATGTCCCACTGCTGGGCACAAGCCTTCTTTATAATAGAAGGGAAATTGACCTCACTATAACATACTAATCAGAAAGAATGATATAATGTTTTGTTTAGAGTTTTCCTTCTGTTGCTCAGTTGTCTTTCATGAGTAAAATAGGGAGTGAATTGTATTCTTACTCCATCACCACAAATCGACTGTAAAGAAAAAACTGTAAATCTTGGCTATGGATGTTGTAAAGGATGACTAAGGAATTAAATATGCGGGTGACCAGACCAGGGATTTAGTCCGGGCACCCGGGGAGAGGTTAACCTCGCGACGGCGATCGGTGTCCCAGTAGGGGACGTCGATGGCAGAGGGGTATTCCGTCGGGCCGACCACTGAATTCAAAGAACTCTGCACCGATGGTCGGCCCAGCGACGAAGGCGACGTGCTATATGGGTGGGTTACGGGTGTGCGTGCGTGCCCCATTGTCGCCCCGGACGGAGTGGAGCGAGGAGTGCGCCGACCGTAACCCATCCCCAAAAAAAAAATAACGACTTAAATGTGCAAATAACAATCAAGAGAGGAAAACCTCGAAATTGTTTGACCAGAGTTTGAACAATGCGTTTGACCAGCGTGATGTTACTATAACTACTGGTCAATTTCTCTCTTATAGTGAAGGAGGCTTGAAAGTCAGTAATGAGATGCATATGAGCAGACATACATACATTATGAAAGAAGAGAACCTTCTTTATTAAAGTCAGTTATAAAATCAGAACCAAAATATAATTCAAACAATTTACTAATTAATAGACCATAAACCCAAATTTTCTGTTGCTAAAATATGTATTAATAAAATATAAACTTAATAAATTTTGATAGCTACCTTCCTTACTTAGCTTGGTAACCGTTGTTATTCGTTGAACTCTAATTAGTAGGTCCATATGTAACACTGAGAGTTCATTTTATATTAGTTTATATTTGTGGGAAAGAGTTTTATGTTATTGATTAATTAAAAACTATCATAAATATATTCATTATCATACCATATTAAGCTTTCCTCATGGCTCCATTAGTTTGATTATTAGATATAATTTTTGGCCACAATAGCTAAAATTGGACTACTATACCACGACATCCAGACGAATTAGTATAGATTCTATCTAAGAGAAGGAAAACTCAAAATAAAACCCTATACTAGGGTTCGCCAAATAATTTTGGTAGGAGTCCGTTTTAAGAAATGAAATAACCATCACGGTCCGTACATGCTTTTAATAGAAAAAAAAATCAAATGTAATTTTTAGTTAACAAATATATTTTCTTATTTCGACATTTTTGAATGGACGACGTCAACAAAGATAAATTTTTATTAAATTACGTACTCTGTAGTGCTAGTTGCTGTATTATTCTTTCGGTCCGCACTAAATGGGTCGGGCGGTCCGGATGCGGACCGCGGTCCGCCATTTGGCGATCCCTGCCCTATACCAACCCGTCATAAAAACGCCTAAGTATCCCTTAATATATTCATAGAACATATATTGCCTATCACATTATGCATATTATATATATATAACTCCTATGCAAAAAAAGGAAAATTTGTAATAAAACCTTGTACCAACCCGGTTGATCAGCGTGGTATAGTAGATTAATTTCCCTCCTATTGGGGAGGAGGCTCGAGCCCAGCAGTGGGACATGTATAAACTGAGATGACGAGACGAAGGCAACTAGGTAGTTCAATTACTTAGACGTTAAGATTTTACTTCTTACCAAAACGGGGAATATTTCTCACCGAGAAGGGGAAAAACCTAACTTTAATATTCTATATAAGAATCAAACTTAACACTCGCCACAAGTTATGATCTCTTCAACTACTGTGTTGCTATAAAATTACGTAAAATTCCTGCCGGTTTATCGCAATACTAATTGCATACAGTAATAACAGATAGAAAGTTCAATAAAAAAACTAGTTTATGGACTCGCTTTATCTCAATTATACTGCATAAAAAAAACTAAGAATTAATATTTACAATCTCACGATTTTGTCTATGATCAGACGGAGCCAATAAAATTAGTTTGAAAAAGGAACAAGATGGCGGCTGTTATCTATAACAGCCTTTTATGTCATCGCTATTTAGAATATTACAAAAATAATTAAGATTATTAGTCTTATAATTAGCGATAGTCTAATTACTGCGAATGCTGAATTAGGAAAGTGATCATTTGGAGACCCACCCGTTATTTTAAATTGATTTTTAGATTATTGATTTTATAAACATAGATAGCTTATTATACATGGCTGTGTGGTGATGGTTTAAGATTGGATTATGTCATCATCCCCTCTCCTATCATTATTATCATCTGAACTCATATATGTCCTACTGTTTAGCTCGAGTCTCTTCTACAATAGGAGGAGAATCGACATACTATACGCTACTCAGGATTGTTATAAGGCTAAGAATAATAACGTATAGAAAGATAATGTCCATACGCAAGCCATCAAAAATATGAAGCAAACAATATTACATGCGTGCAAGCGATTACACACGCACACTATTATACAAATCTATACCAATAAATAAAATTGGAGTGTCTGTTTGTAATGTCAAAATAATAGGCTTTTTTCATGCTCACACGGTTATTTGCACGACACCTATGCCTAAAATAGCAATTAAAAATTTTTTGTCTGTCTGTCTGTTTGTTCCGGGTAATCTTCAAAACGGCTGGACCGATTTCAAAAATTCTTTCACCAATGGAAAGCTATAATATCAGGGCGTAAACTAGGCTATATTTTTATTCCCACGGGAACGGGAACTACGCGAGTAAAATGACTATAACCTATAACCGAAGCGAAGCGAGGGCGGGTTGCTAGTTTTTAAATCAAATTTTGTTTTTATTAACATAAATCGTCGGAATATTTTTAAAAGTAATGTTCATATACTTCTTATGTGTTTCAAATGTGTTGTGACACCATTTGAATGCACGTGCCGTCATAATTACCTATTTATTTTTTAAGAGTTGCGTACGTACGTGCAGTACAGTGACCTTGTACATTACGGAAGGGTTCCGACGTACGCTTCATTAGGCTCCAATTGAAATGCTTCATTTTTTGTGTGCGGACTTACCTCCTATACGTTATTATTCTAAGATTATAAGGTTTTATTTCGAGTCGTCTTTCGTTTGCATAGGTTTTATATGCCATATCATTTGCCTCAGTCATGTTTAACGACACCCTTCCAAATCATGAATACAATTCACTACCGCCTCCCTTGCTCGTGGGTGTCGTAAAAGACGACTAAGGGATATGCTATACATATAATAGTTATTCAAGCTATACCTCATATATAGCATAATTCTCAGTCGTTTTTAACTCGAAATAAACCCCATAGAAGCCCATCTGATCTACGTGTTATTGTAGATCAATTTCCCTCTTTTTTGCGAAGGAGACTTGAGCCCAACAGTGGGACGTATGTGGACTGAGACGAGGATAATAAATTTCTCTGATAAATTCTGTTCAAAGTAATCATCATTTATATAGAACTAGACAATGCTTTCATATTCGATGAGCGCTCACTTTATTTAGCCAATCGTGTTCGGTATTGATTATGACTTTGGAGTTACATTTATACTATTTTTTTCGTATACTAAGAGTATAATAGGCAATAAATTTTATTCCCTACATAGAAGAAAAAGGTATTTAAAATACACTGAACTTGACTTATTTTAAGTGATAGAAGTATTGAAATTATACTTCTATAATAGGCTTCGAGTCAGAAATGGGAAACAAAGAGCAGCAATGCTTAAGCATAGAACAATGCGGCTAATTACTTAAAAAAAACAATGCCACAACAAAACGCAGTCAAACCATTTAGACAACAATTCTCTTACATTAGTCTGACGATAATCTCAAAGACAACGTTGTTAGAACATTAACACATCACAACTAGGGTTGTCACGTTCTTGAATTATATAAAAAAAAATACTATCTTCATCATCATCATGAAAAATGCCCCAAAACTACGGTCTAGTATTCTAATTTTATTGCCTAAAATCATTAAAGCAAAGTAAAACTGTTAATTACAATCAAATATATAGTAAAACACTTTTGTAAAAAACTCTTGTAACGCACATTATTTTATTTTTCATAATGCAAACTTAATTTAGTGACATCGATAATAAGCGTAGCAACGCCAAAATTACAGGTAAATAATAAACAACTTTGAAAACATAAGAAAGAGAAGGATTTTATTTTCTCTTATCTCCATATTAAAAAAAACATGTATGCAATTCACACATGATAGAAATGAAACCTTCAAAAATTTTGTACAAGCTTTGTACTACGCATGCGCGCCCAAATACTTATTAATACACATGCAACATTGAAACCCAAGCAAATTACCACTGTCTTGGTAAACACGAGTGGAGAAAATACGAAGCAGAGCACAAAGAGAACCACGAATATAAGAAACACTGTATAATACTTCCTATCTCATCTTCTCTTACGTTAAATTGAATATGAATTTATGTATCGGTCTCTTTTTATTGTCGCTTTTTCGTTTCGTCGATTTTCAAATCACAACGATGCTAAAAAAGTTTTCACTTAAAAAAATTCAGTTGGAGCGTCAAACGTGACAACCCTAATGTGTTAAGCGGTGACGTCGTTTATATTTAAATTAGGTATAGTAGGTAATCCTTAGTTAACAGTGGTTCTTTTGGTTTTTATATATTATCATATGATTATTGTTCTTTGAGTCAATGAAATGTGGTCTTACGTTTTTATTATCATAATCTCAGCTCATATACGTCCCACTGTTGGGTTCTAGCCTCCTCTACAAGCCGAGGGAAACTGTTAACTGACCCCATACTCCAGACGGATTGGTATAGGATTTATTTCGAGTTTTTCTTGCCTTGTATTGATGTTATATGCATATTATATACCTTGATCGTCTTTTACGACACCCGCGGACAAGATCATTATCATCATCATTTCAGCGCATATACGTCCCATTGCTGGGCTCGAGCCTCCACGATAGGAGGGAAACTGACCTTACTATACCATGCTGGTCAGACAGCCTGGTATAGAGTTTTATTTTGAGTTTTTTCTCTTGCATAGATATTATATGCGTATTTTATCCCTTAGTCGTCTTTTACGGCATCCACGGGCAAGATGGTGAATTATATTCTTACTCCGCCACCACGCGGACAAGATATGGGGTGGTGAATCGTATTCTTTCTCTGTCACCAAACGGACTGTGTATACATACTTTATTATGAAATGTAATATAGCAGTCATTCATATTCAAAACAGGGTTTAAATAATAGAGTTACATCTTCATTTATACATCCTTATCACTCTCATCGCAATTACATAAGATCGACGCAGCATGTACTCAAGATGAGTTTCATCGTTCGTTCGTTTCGGCTCGTACACGTCCCACTGCTGGACTCGAGCCTCCATCATAATAGGAGGATTGACCTTACTATACCATGATGGTCAGACAGGTATAGAGGCTGGTATAGGAGTTGGTATAGTATTTGTTGGTCGGACTGACTCGTGGCTGTAGACTTATCGATTGTATACTACTATCACTGTCAATCCTACCAGGTTTTTGCCGAGTAGTTTCTTTCTGTTCATCCTTACTAATATTATAAATGCAAAAGTTTGTTTGTTTGTTACGCTTTCTTGCTTAAACCACTTAAGCGATTCCAAAAATTCTTTCATGAATGGAAAGCTATAATATTAGGGAGTAATATAGGATATATTTTATCTCGCTATTCCCACGAGAACGGAAACTACGCGAGTAAGGCGACTGAAACCGAATCGAAACGAGGGCGGGTTGCTAGTAAATACATTGATGTTAAGAACACATGTATCATGACTACTTATTTTCTATGGCAATTATAGAATTTGGCTGAAAGATCATGCAAGATAATCAGTTCAATTTTGGATTGGTCAAGCGTAGCGATGTATTGCAATATTCCTCTCATAGGGAGACCAATTTATATTTAAGAATAATGGACGTCAATGGCGTCATGGTTGGATCAACCATAAATCTACCACGTACAAATCCATCAAGATTTTTTTAACAAATATAAAATACATTTATCGACTAACCGTTTGAGCGCCTGTTCTAATTTCTCCATAACATTTTTTGCCACCATTAAAGCAACATAAAGAAATAAATTATTTTGTCATTCATATACACGTAACAAAAATGTTACGCCCCCATCGGTGATGAGTCGACATACATCATCATAAATAAGTTATTTCACATTAACTAATATAACAAATTTTGTAATATAGTAACATTTATATTGTGATTTTTGAATATATTTCACTGTATAAATTATAGTTTCGTCCATTGTTATAACTTATGTTTGTGTATGGGTTAAGTTTATGTTAAAAACCTTGTATTTTTTTTTATTATTTAAATTTATTCTTGATGAAATTCTACCATCAAATGTGCTGTTTGTTTGTTTGCCAACAACAGCAGTGGAACAAAACCTGAACTAAAACACCAATGGTTTTTGATATTTAGGGCATCACACTGGAGTTAATACTACATATTTTATATATGGATTTCTATTTAAAAGATTAAAAAAAGTACAGACGAATTGAGAACCTCCTCCTTTTTGAAGTCGGTTAAAAAAATGACAGCTCACCGAGTTCCTTGCCGGATCCTCTCACCTTATGGCCGCCTTCCGATCCGGTAGGTAGGATACTATTGGATTATTTCAAATGATTTATAAATTGACAATATGCAGAATAAATTATTTGATTTTATGGTTCTTTTTGTATAGAATTCTATAAACCTCACCAAAAGGAAAATAAAAGTAAATGGTTAATTTAATGGTTGAAAATAAAAACGCTTAAGTTTAAATCTTTAAGCAACTCGCTTAACGTTTATCATCTAAACCCTACGCCATTTTACAAATATAACGGAGATGGATTGTAGCACATTATGCTTGCGTCTTAATCTTGTTGTGGGCTATTATGCCGCGTTTAATTACTCCTCATACAATACCACCAGCCTATATCTATATCCTATGCTACAGTGAAACGTTCTATTGTATGTCTGCTAGTGACTTATTACGGGTTTAAAACGGTTAGCAATGTAATAAATTAGCGAAATTATTTCTGTTTTGTAATTATAAATTAATTAATATGAAGACTTATATTTTTAATAGGCAATAAATTAAACTTTAAAGTCTATTGGATATAGACCACCTACATAATGAACGAAAGATGGAGTATAGATGTACTTTAGCAGACTTTTCTGGGCGGCCTATGGTTCGGACGTAGGCTATCCATTCTATCCAAGGTGGCATGCTCCCATAACCCACCATATTCTTCTCTTTTGTTATGGAGCCGACCACTGGTACCACGTCCTTGACGTATATATACATTCGGGTTAGTACAAGATTTTTTTCAGATCTTTCTTCTCGAGTCGCGATGTAATTTTCCTACAATTATGGCATTAGTCGTCTCTTATTACGTTTATGAGTAAATATGGGATGGTGAGTTATATTCTTGCTCTTTCACCATCCAAAAAACATCTTATAGGTTTAATATGTGAAAATTTTAATTATTTATGTAAAATATTCCGTGTGGTGACGGAGTAAGAATACAAATCACCACTCCCTATCCTGCCCGTGGGTATCGTAAAAGACACCTAAGGGATATAATACGCATATAACATCTATGCAAAAGAAATAAAACTCGAAATAAAACCCTATACCAACCTGTCTCACCAGTATGGTATAGTAAGGTCAAATTCCCTCAATTGTGGAGGAGGCTCGAGCCCAACAGTGGGGACATATATAAGCTGAAATGATGATGATGTAAAATACTATAGTGTTTTTCTATTCATACTTATGAAATGAAACTAAATTTACAGATTTTATTATTTTTCTTTTTTTATTTATATTGGTTCCAATCTTCCTTTAGGATGTGTTTCGGAAAAGGTTTAGTATATGTAGGTGATATTTAACATTTTGTGAATCGTATACTGTCCAAAATTATTTATATTAATGAAATTATTTATTTGTCATTTAAACTAAATAATAACTAGAGAATTTATTTTTCCAAGAATAATTTCTTAATACTAAACAAAAACTTAAATTTCAGTCCAGCGAAGCCGATAGGCACAATTTGAAAGCCGCACGTAATTACAAATTATTACTTGAATTATATAAATATCATAGCAACAAATACATCCGAACAATAATATGATTATTATCAACAAATCCATTAGAGATAACAACTAGCTGATTCTCCACGTAAATATTGATACATATTACATACGACATGGCCTTAAACCCTATTATAATTATCTTCTATTATATACTGTAATCTTTATGTTAGAAGTCTGAACTTAATGTCTAATTAATATACAATATCTGGTTGACCGAGCTTCGCTCGGAATATTTTTGTCGAATTTATTTAGATATATATTAATAAAAAATAAATAATGAAAAATATATAAAAAATTACAAAAAGAGAATAATAATAACACTGAGATTCGAACCAACGCTGTTTGAATGCCAAAAAAACCAAAATTAGAACCGGTCAAGTTACCAACTGAGCTATCGTAACTCATGATGTTGACAACGAAATTTGAAATCATATTCTTTTAAAATTTAATGTCATTGTATTGTTTTGCTAAAAACGCGGATAAAACAACATTTTCTATAAATAAAACCTAGCTAGATCGATTTTTTGGCCAAGTTTCAAAAAAATCGTTGGAGCTGTTTCCGAGATTCTGAATACTACGAGATACGAGATACTGAATCTTATATATATATATATATTTATACGAGCAGTTCTTGTATATATATATATATATATAGGTATATATATATATATATATACAAGAATTGCTCGTTTAAAGATATAAGATATTGTTATTAATATTTGCACATTATTTAAGGTCATATAAGTCCCACTATTGGGCTCGAGCCTCCTCCGCAATAGAAGGAAAATTATCCTATACCAGTCTGGTCAGAAGTGTTGGTACAGGGTTTTATTTCGAGTATTCAATCTCTTGTATAGATGTTATATGCATATTGTAATTCCGTAGTAGGCTTTTACGACCACCCATTGGTATGGTGAATTGTATTCTCTCTGTCACCATATGGTAAAATATTAGCACACCTATTATCAAATTATCTTTTTGTGTTGATGAAGTGAAAGTATAAATCACCATCTCCTATATTGCCAGTGGACGACATAAAAAAGAGTAAGGGAAAAAGAGTAAGAGAAGAAAATCTCAAAGTTGAAAACTACCGTTTATGGTCGTAAGAGGACGTAAGATTCGTCCTCCCGTAAATATTGGGAAATTGTAAATATATCTAATACAAATATGGTAAAAGCCATAAAATAGTTACATTTCAAATATGTCATCATCATCACAGCCCACATACGTCCTACTGTTGGGCTCGGGCCTCCTTCACAATAGGAGGGAACTTGACCTACTATACCATGCTGGTCAGACATGTTGGTATAGGGTTTTATTTCGAGTTTTCCTTCTCGTCAAATATGTAATATTCACATAAATATTATACCTTTTTCCGTACTATGACGGAGTAAGAATACAATTCACCACCTCCTATCTTGCCCGTGGGTGTCGTAAAAGACAACTAAGGGATTACAATATGCATATAACATCTATGCAAGGCGACCGAATTTAAACCAAATACCATACCTCTGACCAGCGTGATATAGTTGATCAATTTCATTGCTATTGTGGAGGAAGCTTGAGCCCGGTAATGGGACGCATATTAACTACTATATTAACTAGTATAATACTACTTAAAAATACAGAAAACATTTCACTTTTCAATTACAATAAAACTAAAACATGTGACCAAGGTAAACCGCATATTGCTTAAAGAAAAACACTAAGTCTAATGAATAGAGACAATTGGCAAGGACTTATGATACATCTTTATAGTAACAATACCTCTTTATATTATTCAAAGCTGCTTAGATGTACTTACATATATGGATGGACGACATATTATAGTGTATTATCTGTAAATGACTACAACAGAACTATTGATAAGTGGAAATTATTTGAAAAATAAATAAATATGATATTTTCCGTGTGGTGACGAAGTAAGAATACAATTCACCACTCCCTATCTTGCTCGCGAATCTCGAAAAAAACGACTAAGGGATATAATACGCATATAACATCTATGCAAGAGAAGGAAAACTCGAAACAAAACCCTATACTAACCTGGCTGACCGGCATGGTGTAATAAGATCAATTTTCCTCCTATTCTGAAGGAAACTCAAGGCCAACAGAGGGCATATATGAGTTGAAATAATGTTGATGATTATATTATATCATACTTATTTACAGACCGGATAATTTAATGTGGTGTTGTAAATAAAATATTTATACGGATTTTATCGCGTTTATATTTGATTTTTGATCCGAGCCAATTGCTCGATGTCAAGTTTTCTCTTCTTGAATCTATGTTATTTGCATATTATATCCCTTCCCCGTCTTTTACGACACCCATGGGCATGATAGGGGGTGGTGAATAGTAGTTTTATACAGTCACTACACGGCTTTTTTTTAATGTGTTTATTTAAACCAATATACCGCAGACACGATCACGCGCGAAACTTTTAATATGTCGTCGATAAGAGATCACTGTGTCAATGTTTAGCTTATGAACCGACCAAAATATAATATCATTACAAGTATATTTCCACTGGAAAGTATACTCTAATTTTTTCCATGTGTTGACAGAATAGGAAAACAATTCATACCCTTTTTTTTGGGGGGTGCGTTACGGTCGGCGCACTCCTCGCACCACTCCGTCTGGGGTGACAGAGGGGCGTAAGCACGCACACCCGTAACCCACCCGTGACATGTCGCCTTTGTCGTTGGATCGACCACCGGAGCAGAGTGACTTGATGTCAGTGGTCGGTCCGACAGAATACCCCTTGAGGAGTACCCTCTCCTAAACAGTTCATAACCTTGCCTATGATTGTCGTAAAAGTCAATTAAAGGAGTAATATGAATACAACATCTAAAAGGAGTGAGAAAAGGAACTAAAAATGAACTCCTATACCAATATATCTAATCAGTTATAAGAGTAGGCACAAAACGGAAATTTACAACTTAAACTACGATTGCCATCACGGCTGCTAAGCGCGACAAATATAGCAATTTTTTTTATTTATTTAAATAAGGCATTATTTCTTTTATTTATTTAAATATAGTATTTTCTTTTCTTTTATTTGACAGTTTATGATCTGGACACCAGCTATAAGTCACCGGGCCGAAAGACCTTAAAGCCATATTGCCTCCCCTAGCCGTTTAGGCTGACCACCTGTATCGTCTTTGAAGTCATTGGCAGGGGAATAAAATTTTGATCCCCTGTAAATGCACGTTTCAGCACCTTTGCTGGTAGCGGAGTAACCCCCGTTACGTACACCCATGATCTGGGTTAGGGCCTTATCTCTACCTTGTGATAGATGTACGAAATATTTCAAGAGAGAAAGTTATCTCTAACATTTCTTTCAAGTGTATATTTCAACGTAAATAGTATTTAGTAAGAGTAGTATTTACTTATCAATATAATGACCATTGAACCGTAATCTTAAAAAGTGCAATTCAACGCACCGTGGCGTCCGCCCCACTTACGAACAATAATAAATAGATAACGGTTGACAAAATATAGGAACAATAATTTTGGCGGCCATAGGTTATCTCGTACGCCAGCCAATAAATAACACAACAATTAGTGCACTGTTCCACAGATATAACTATTATAACAATAACATAATTACACAGAAAACGATTATTTTTATTCTTTCACATTTTATCTGTGGTTTGTGACAATAATATTGTTCTTTTTGGTTATTTTAGGCTATTTTTTATGTTGTTGTTCGAATGAAGTCACTTATCATTCGGTAGGTTTAATCAATTAATGTTTTTGTGTCTTCTAGAACAATCTATAGTGTGTAGGTGTCAACTGAAATAAGTTACTATACAGATAATGGTATCGAAGATTTTTTTTAATAATAAAATAGAAAATATGTTGCTTGTGTGACATCATTTATTTGTTTTATTAGGCTGAATGGTCGATTCTCACGTCTACACGTGAAAAATTATTATATTATTTATTCAAAACAAATAGTTGAAAAACTTGCATTCAAAGACATATTTCATGGTTTTGAGAAAATAATTTGTTGACAATCTAATTACAAATCATAAGTTGACATTGAAAATTGTAGTTTGAGAATGAAAGATTATTCTTAAATCCTGGATAGGTGGCATTGGCTATCCGCGTGCTAAATACGACTACTATGGACACTACACTTTCTTTTCACGAGGGTTCGTAATAATATTTATTTTATATAAATAGCGTAATAAAACCTTTCCTCTTTTTTTTGGGGGTGGGTCACGGTCAGCGCACCGGTCGCCCGGCTCCGTCCGGTGCGACAGAGGGACGGCGCGCACGACTTGTAAGCCAGCCGCGACACGTCGCCCTCGCCGTTGGGCCAACCACCGGTGCAGAGTGACTTGTCATCCGTGATCAGCCCGACGGAGCGTAATAACAGCCCGAGAAGTTAACCTTGAAATAAAACCCTACGCCAATCTGTTTAGTCAGCACTTTGGAGTAGGGTAGCTTGGTAGCTTCCGTTATGCAGATGACACCCGTGTCAAGAAAGAAAAAGAAGCAGGAAACGTTATAACTATATAAATAAGAACCAATTTTGAAGACTTGCGCTAATCGCCGATGGACCTGATAGAAGACCTATAAATATACATCCATTCTATTTCGATTCTTTTCAGAACTAGCCTTTTTCTTCTGCTTTGTAGAGAATTCAGAAAAGGTGTCTTTTGCGACCTTGACCTTTCATCGAAACTTCACTAATTTATTCCCACTAGATTGTAAAGTAGGTATTCTGTGCTTCATATTCATTACCTTTATGAATCCATAAAAGATAGACTGTAGTTAATAACTAACTACAGTTAATTCTACTCTCATTATTGTTATAACTCTAATGAATTTTGAAATATGAACTGTTTTTACGGGTTTATCGCGTCTGTATTTCATTTTTGATTTTTCGTGGTTTAAAACATTTTCTCTCCCCGTTAATGCTCGAAACATCGGGTAAAGCAAATATTTTATTTCAAATTATAAATCTAGTTAATATATTATTTAATTACTATATACAAAGGAACCATTAAGTAATCTTATAATATTACTTCATAGATATATCAACAGTTGATTTAAATTTAGTTTTATCTAATACGATTGCAATTTATTTGTAGTTACTAGTTATACATAACTACTAGTAGGTACTTATAATTCGTCTCTATCCGCGTCAGGATAATCTACCTTCCAATTATGCCCTTAAATATGCAACCGCATTCCTTCTAGGAAAATCGATTTGTGTAATAACAAATTAATAATTATTCCGATTGCAAAATACAACTTTGTTAGTTTCCCGCCTTCGTGATTTGAAATCGGAATGCAGTAAAGCTGCAACCATATGATTGGTTCATACATTTTATATTATTCAGAACAGCCAATCGCGATACGCCTGTGTCGCCAGTGCATCAAAAATTCCATCTGAATATACCAGTGTGACAAGCACTAAAAATGATAATGCCCTAACGTGGCCATACAATTTGAAATGAAGAATTCATACATCGTTCTCGTTTACATTTCGGATGGGTTTTTATTGACGCACAAGTGGTCAAGTTCCGGCCATTTTTGTTTATTGAACTGTGTATTTTATGCAGTGATTTTTGTGAATTCGTGAAACTATTTTTTTAAAGCTGGTTCTATATTCGTTGAACTGACATTTTTATTATCCTCTATGAAATGAATGATAGAGGAATGTGAATAGAAAAAAAATATAATAACAATTTTGATTTAGTTGTCGTGTTGAATATATGTGTATAATTAGTTTTCTCTGCTGTTTGGTTATAATGAGAGCGCATTCAGTTCAGTCGACTAGGGTGAGTTGGGATTGACTCCAAACCCTAATAACCTGCTGAGGCATTTGACAGCGAGAAAAATAGCTACGGGATCTTGCGGCTTTTCCTCGCTCGGAACAGTTGGTGGGATTGTTGTCCGCTCATACAACCCAAAGCCTAAAGCCAAAAGTTTGAGCGGACCACTTGCACCGTTGGTATTTGACTACTGTGACCCGTTCAGTGAGTTATTTTATGGCACATACCTTCTATCTCCTGAAGGTCTTACAAATTTTAATCGTAATTGCTATAAAACGCAGTTACCATAACTCATATCATAATGATGGTGGATTTATGTATGGTGACGGAGGAAGAATACAATTCACCACTCCCTATCTTGCCCGTGGATGTCGTATAAGACGACTGACAATACGCATATAACATCTATGCAAGAGAAGGAAAACTCGAAATAAAATCCTATACCAATCCGCCTGACCAGTGTAATATAGTAGGACAATTTCCCTCCCGTTGTGGAGGAGGCTCAGGCCCAACAGTTCGTATGTGGCCTGCGATGACGATAATGAATATGCAATCACATTATTAATATCATTGGTTTATTTATCCGTAATAATTAATAATGCAAGTTCAATAACCTAAACGGTAGATACCGGTTTGAATTAAATAACTCGTTCAAAATTATAATATCAATTTAAAATCGTTGCAAATTAAAATACCATTTAATGGTTACTACCTAAAATATAATAATTGGTGAATAAATAATAATCGTGGATTCCACTAACTATCGTGACGAAATTTTACCTATATATACGTTGCTGCAATGATAAGGAAATTGTCTATGGTACCTACGTTGTCTGTGATGATTATTTTTAGATTTAGAGTTTCGGCGGGAATATAGAAATAGGTATCATGTCACGCTCTTGAATTTTATTCATATTTTAAATAAAACTACGGATTTTATTGCGTTTGTATACGGGTATGTACACTTTGCAGCGTTCATGATCACGGGCGCTGCAAAGTGTTCGAAACGTCGGGCAATCAAAACTCAAATACAAACGCGATAAAGTCCGTAAAGTAGTTTTATTTACAATGATACTTGCGTAAATACCAGAAATCATTATATATTCATATTTTTCGTGTTTTATAGTGTTATATTGAATATTTTTTTTATATTTTATGCAATATAATATTATTAAGATGCTGAATTGTTGTGAATATCATATAATAGTGGTTTACGGATATATTCATGTTCTACCGAAATTCCCAAAGAAATCATGGAAAGAATTTGGTTTTCAATTAATGGTAACGGCTTGACTTACTGACGATGACTTTTAATAAGTTACTCAATATGAAGAAGTGTTAAATAATATGTGAAGAAAATTGTATAAGACTTCGCTGTGTAGGCTTTATACCCTTTGCTTGTTTGAATGGACACACAACCAAAACAAATATTTTGGATTGCACTTCATCTTTTTTTCTCTTGCAATGACATTTTCTGTCACTTAATCGTCTTTTACAGCCCACTAGGGAAAAGAAGGGGTGGTAAAAAACTGTATTCAAAGTCGATCAACATATGAAACCTTTTATTTTCATGCATTGCAATACTATAGATAAACGTAGTGATTATGGCTTATGGTTAGAGGGGTTTATATCTGATAGGGGATGGACAACTGGATACACGGGTTATGAAATTTATTATTATTACGAATATTGGCAGATGATTCAGCGGTTGATGGTAAAATTTGTCTATACACTTATGGCATAGGAATGCCGCTTCCTTCTATATGAATCATCATCATAATTACTTCTCATATACGTTTCACTGCTGGGCTTAAGCCAAAGGAAAATAAATTGGTCCACTATACCACGGTAGTCATAGGCATTGGCATTTAATTTGAGCTTGCCTTCCCTCGCATAGATGCTATCTGCATATTTGTATATCCCATAGTCGCCTTATACGAGACACCAACGGAATAGAAAGGGGGTGGTAAATTTTAATTGTTATTCCGTCACCACGTGGAATGCTATATGAATAATATTATCTAAATACGAGACTACAACGAGAATTGGTCTTGTATTTAGCAACGCACACGTATAGGATAGTTATATAAAGTATTATACTAATTTCTCCTATCTGGACTATGTCCAGTAGTGAAATTTACATGAACTAGGAAGTAGAAGAAGAAAAGTCTATATAATATATATCTACTCTTAAAATTTGCACAGTCTAAGTAACAGAGTACTGTGAAGTTAGCACGCATATTTACGTACGTATTCGTATCATTATCAAAACAAATTTGTATGAAATTTGAAGCAGCGCCTCTATCGGTTGATAAGGGAGCTACTCTAAATTCATACAAATACATCTTGATAACGTTACGAATACTTTGACACAAATATTCATGCCCACAGATGTTAGCGAACAAATTCGCAATCGTTTCTCTAAATAAATCTACCCACTTTAACCTACAGGTACATGTAAATCAAAAAGTATTACCGTTGAAGCGAGCCCATGTTGACCTTAACCTGATTTAAAATGCTATCAGTCGTCCCCCTACTAGCTGAGTGCGTCTCGACGTACCGAGCTCAATAAAAACGCAACTATATGACGAAGTACCGCCGTAGAGTTTAAATAAGTAATGAGTGTATTGTTGGTTGAAAGAAAATAGTGGATGTGACTCGATAAGTATTTAAGAATGTTGAACTACCAAGGTAGGTACGCTGTTTACAGTTGTCTGTCTACAGCCGCCGGCCGATTCGTCCGGGGTAGTACCACACTCTCGCAGAAAATCGACGTCCGAGTAATAAGAATTTGTTACTGCGCTTCGTTCAGTGAGCGCGAGAGCCGATTTAGTGATGCCTTCAGTATCTACGAATCTTATGCATGCATTCACATTCCCTTCACTTTATTTGCGATAGACAGCGGTCTTGCAAAGGTCCATGAGCGGCAGCAACACTTACCATCAAGTGTGCTGTTTCCTCGTTTGCCACCGTTTGCAATAATAAAAACTAGAAAATCTGAATTTTATGTAACCAGTAACTTAATTCAGTCTATAAGTAATTCTAATTATTCGGTTCCATATTATCATCATCATTACCTCGGCTCATACACGTCCCACTGTTGGGCTCGGTCCTCCTCCACTATGGGAAGGAAATTAACCTACTATACCACGCTGGTCAGGCGTGTTGGTTAGAATTTTGTATCAAGTCATATTATATCCTTGCTTTAACGACACCCGTGGGCAAGACAGGACGGTGAGGAATTGTATTCTTACTCCATAACCACACGGAAAACTTCATATTATGTGAAATAGCGAATTACAGTGCAAAGACTAATTGTATCAAATCAATATTTAATTCTTTCAAAATGAAACTATAAAATAAATAGATAAAAAATATGTATTTAAGATGGATGATTTAAAAAAAAGTTTCTGAATTCGTCTTATCCACACAAATATATCATGTCTGTCTTAAGGGGCGAACAAGACGAATAACCCTACAGTCAACGTTGTCTCGCGTTAAGGGATTTTTTATTGTTACCCGCAAATTGTATTCGCGACAACCCTACCGCTGCATACGTAATGTCGAATGATGTGTGTGGACGAAATGACCCGTTGTTTCTTTAATGTGAGGGGTGTAACATTGTATGGTTGTTTAAATGGAAAGTTGAATACAAAAAGGCTTTCACCTAGTATAGGTAGCTCTTATATTAGTTTTACCAAAGTTCCTCTCACGAACTGATATTGTAAGCATGGATATGCATGCAGTGTTTAAAATTTTAACGCATTCTCTCAGCAGTTAGCATGTAAGTGGACGAAACTAAGAAAGCCACTCCATTTTACCACGTAACAAAAGCCATGTTACTAAATAACGCAAGTCGTAAACTTATTCAATGAACATCAGGCACAACCAACCAAGAACCTGAATCTTGTATGGTGACGGAATAAGAATATAATTCCACTCCCACTGGGTTCACCACTCCCTATCTTGCCCGTGGCAGCATTGGCGCGAAAAATAAAATCTGACCTTTGTGATCCGGAAAAAATGTAGATCCGGAAAATGTATCAGTAGAATTGCAGTTGCAAATTATTAAAATGCAGTGCAGTACCCATTTAAAGTAATTGTTCTTGAATTCCACAAAATTAGATTTTTATAGAGCATTATCGAAAGCTGAATTCCCAAAGATCATTGCTTACGCCCAGAAAATAATGGCGATGTTTGCGTTGTCTTATGTGTGCGAACAGACCTTTTCAACCATGTAATTGCGGCAAAACGCGATCAGAAACCGATTGACTGATGAACATCTTTTCGCACTGCTGAAAGTTGCTTCATCACAGATGGAATCTGCTTTCGAAAATATTATGGAAAATCAAAAACAATTCCATATATCTGACACGCCTAACAAGGCGTAAAGTAAAAGGTATTTTGTTTATTAAAAAGCTTTAATAGAAAATTTTCTATAACTTTTCAATAATACAATTTTCTATAATTCTGGCCCTCCTCTAGAATTTCTTGAACTTTGTGGCCCGCCATTAAAAAAGTTTGCCTGCTACTGCCCTATACCAACCTGTCTGACTAGTACAGTAGGTAAATTTCTTTCCTAATGTAGAGCAGACGCGAACCCAGCAGTAAGAAAATTAATGTTCTTTCTTATCATACGGTTGTTAAACATATCTTAAATATTCATAGAAGAAAGTCCTTTTGTTTTTTACTTAAACGTCAAATCAAAAAGCGTCAAACGAATGCCATTCGCAAAAAAAAAACATTGATCCTCAATTAATATTTCCCCCAGTATCCCTTCAAAAATGTTGAATCGACAATTAATTATTCCACAATTAAGCATAGATACGGATTCTAACCATAGATATATCAAAGGCAGCCGTGTCCGCAAATAATAAGGAAACCAATTATTATCTCAATTACTTTCGTTTCTTTCGCCTTTGATGCTTACGAATTTGATCGAAATCGATGAAGGGCAGAAATGAAAGAATTTTTTTTTATAAGAATAAAGGCATAAAAAGTTATTGGTACGCAAATAACTTACATTTCATGTTTGAAAGATGAGAAATGTAGGCTTAGATATTTTCTTTTAACCTTATTATGTCTGGGTAATATTGGATACAACAAAAATCTAATCAATTCAGGACCAAAAGTGGTCATAATTTTGATTTTTATTCAATATTAGATAGCTACCTTATGGAAAGGAAGACAAAATAATATATAGAGAAGTTACAAGACTTTTAATAGCATATAAAGTTTGCCGTGTGGTGAAGAAATAAGAATAAAATTCGCTTTACTTACCCGTGAAGGGGCATAAAGATGACTGAAGGATTAAATATGCATATAACATCTTTGTAAGAGAAGGAAGCCTCAAAATAAGACCCTATACCAAGCTGTCTGACTATTACAGAATAGTGAGTAGGTTAATTAATTGAAATAAAACTATTTTTACGGATTTTGTCATTTACATTTAAGTTACTTTCGTAACGTATTGAATGTTTTTCAGCGTTCATGGGTAAGGGAGCACTAAATTGTTTCATATCCAACAAGACCTTCAGCCTTATTAAAGGGATTTTCATTTATCCACTCTCTTCTGTCTCCTTATTTAATCTTCTTCCATCTCGGCTCATATACATCTCACTGCTGAGCTAGAATCTCCTCCATAATACGAGGGACAATGACCTTACCAATATTGATTAGACACGGTTTAGGGATTTATTTCAAGTTTTCTCTCTCTTGCATAGATGTTATATGCGTATTAAATCCGTTAGTCGTCTGTTACGATATCCTTGGTCAAGATAGGGAGTGCTGAATTGTATTCTTATTCTGTCACCACACGGAGAATCTTTCTTTTTCTAATAGAAATAAATTTTCATCAAAAATGTGGGTTATTTACATTTAATACCTTGTTTTTAAATATTTTTAACGTATATATTTGATACTTAACGTTCTATAGTTATGTGACTATATTTTAGACGAGAGACACTACCTTAGTTTACTTAAGTGACCTCATTGCAGAAAAAAAAACAGTATTATAACAACCAACGTATGAACTCCGTAACTAAATTTACCTTGCAAAAATAAAGTCATTTTTAATACACTCTTTTTCCCGTTGTAAATTCACAATCACGGCGTAGACAGGTGGTTCTGACAACTTGTAATATCGGCACGCTTTTTATAACGACTTTCTTTAAAAGTCCAACTTCGATTATACAGCCTGCTCTGATTTACTTTCAAATATAATTGATGGAGTTTTGAAAAGGTCATCGGTTATCGGTAACTATATTTATAATGAGATTTTTGAAAAATATTAACGATGTTCTTGAATTATTTTTGTTGGTATTTTGTTGTGTTGGTAGGACCACAATGTTAACAGTTGTCTATCTACAGCCGCGGGCTTGACGGTCCGCGGTAGTTCCACACTCTCGTAGAGAATCGACGTCTGATTAGTAGCAATTTGTTACTGATTGCGCTTCGTTCGGTCAGCGAGAGAGCCAGAAGCCCAACTTTCTGAGGATGATTGCATGTGGTGGGTTTTGGTGATGATTTTAGTATCACCGAAACTCATTTGCGCGCATTCATACTCCCTTAAATTTCTTCACGGTAGAGAGCGGCCCAGCAAAGCTCCATGAGCGGTAGCAACACTTACCATCAGGTGTACTGTTTACTCGTATGCCACCGTTTGCTATAAAAAAATAGATGCTATTTTGAAACAAACGATTGTGATGCAATATATTTCATCATTCATCATCATTTCAGCTTATATACGTCCCACTGTTGGGCCTACGGGCCTACTCCACTATGGGAAGGAAATTGACCTAGTATACCATGCTTTTCAGTGTGGTGACGGAGTAAGAATACAATTCATCACTCCCTATCTTGCCCGTGGATGTCATACAACACGACTAAGGGATATAATATGCATATAAGATCTGTGCAAGAGAATGAAAACTCGAAATGTAATCCTATGCAAACATGTCTGACCAACATGGTATAGTAGGTCAAATTCCCTCCCTTTGTGTAGGAGGCCTAAGCCCAATAGTGGGACGTATGTGGGCTGCGATGATATCATGCGTGTCAACCAGGTTGACGTATAGTTTTCGTCCGAGTTTTCCTTCGCTTCCATAGATGTTATATGCATATCATATCCCTCAGTAGTATTTTACAACTCAGGGGCAAGAGAGTGGGTGATGAATCGTATTCTTACTCCGTCATCACAAAGAATGACTCAGATCGGTGTAAAACTTTTAGTCGGCTTTTACGACACCCACGAACAATATAAAGTCGTAACCATCAGTACATAATAAAATAAAAACTTATTTCTATAATAATTGAAGATGGCGTATCAAATTAATGCAGAATTATATCGAGATGTTTGAAGTAAAAAACCTTTTAGAAGTAATACATACTTGATTGTTCTTACACACATAAATAATTGTGTATATTTTAGTACTTAATAGCATATTAGTACTTAAAAAAGCTATTATATTGAAAATTATTGCTATTAAAGTACTTTTTACAATCTACATAAGTTATTTTGTAGCTAGGTTTTTGTATTGCATAAAAAAAATTAGCGTATCAAACGTTACAAAACAAAAAGTAATATAATATTTTCTGATATAATATTTTTTTCTCCGTGTGGTAACGGAGTAAGAATACAATTTACGACTACTCTCTTGCCCGTGGATGTCATAAAAGACGACTAAGGAATAAGCAAATAACATCTATGCAAGAAAAGGAAAACTTGAAAACAAAACCCTGTATCAACCTGTCTGAGCAGCAAGGTGTAGTAAGGTCAATTTCCCTCCTATTGTGGAGGAGGTTTGAGCCCAGCAGTGGGACATACGTGGAGATGAATGAATGAACTAAATCGTTAAATAATTGACCAACTTTTGATGTGGTGAATAGTTAAGAACCATTATTATCATCACCTCTTTTTTTGCGGGTGGGTTGCGGTCGGTGCGCTCCTCGCATCACTCCGTCCGGGGCAACGAAAAAAAATATTTTATAGATTTAAATAAATATATTAACTAATTCCTGTAGCGAGTAGATAATTACAAATCTCTGTAATAACGATGACTTGTTACACGTTTGATATCTTATTCCGCTCGTGACCATGGACGCTGTAAAGTATTCGAAAGGTCGGGCAATTAAAAATTAAATACAAATGCGATAAAATACGTATTTAGTAAAATTTAAAATATTGAATAACCCTCTACACAAACTAAAATAGTAAAGATAAAAGTATTAATTACGTTACGCTCGTAGAATTAGCACGTTGAAATGGCAATGGGCAGGCCACATTGCTTGTAAAACCGACAGCCGTTGGGGAAGAAAGGTTCTTGAGTCGGAGAGTCCACGAATCGGACGGCACAGTGTAGGACGACCCCCACTAGATAGACTGACGACATTCTCAAAGTCGCAGGGAACCGTTGGATGTAAGTGGCGCAGGACCGTTCCGAGTGGCATTCTCGTGGGGAGGCATATGTCCAGCAGTGGACGTCTGTAGGCTGATGGATGGATGGATGGAAAAGTATCACGTTCTCTTCAACATGAATTATCAATTAATTATCATTTAACGACTATACTGCCACATGTGAGCACTTAATCGAGTAATAATACGCCATTACATCATTTTGAAGCTGATACTCTTATACTACTGGACCGATATTAACCAAACCTAGCTAAGAACCACCGCAAAGAAACTGGCTTTCAAATGAAAAAATAGCGTGAGTACTAAGTATGCATGTAAGAAGTGAAACTTCTTTGGTTCCATGTGTTTTTTATCTGTATGGAAAAAAAATAAGTCGATATTTCTCACTCGCTTGCTTCTTACTCTCGCCCCATGGCTGTGCTATGTTCGCCCTTACCTCCCTCTTCTTCGACAAAAACGCTGCAGATCTTCGTGGCGTTAAATTACGTTTCGTCCGTAAAAAAATCACCCTCATGCGCGTAAAGAAGTTTCGCTTCAAAAAACCGCATCGAAATCCGTGCATCCGTTTGAGAGTTATGATGCCACAGACAGACATCGTCGTCAAACGTACAACACCAGCACACCTCTTTTTGCATCGGGGGTTAAAAATAATTTTGTTTAAAACTAGCAACCCGCCCTCGCTTCGCTTTTAATCGTTTTACCCGCGCAGTTCCCGTTCCCGTGGGAATACCGGGATAAAATATAGCCTAGTGAAAGAATTTTTGAAATCGGTCCAGCCGTTTTGAAGATTACCCGGAATAAACAGACAGACAGACAAATTTTTTTTAATCTGTATTTTAGGCATAGGTGTCGTGCAAATAACCGTGTGAGCATGAAAGAAGCCTATTATTTTGACATTACAAACAGACACTCCAATTTTATTTATATATATAGACATAATCTATTGTTAAATACACTCTATTGTATCTAAGATCAAAATATTATCACAACCTATATAGTGACAAAATTCATCGCGTTCAATCCCTTGGCATCCATTTTAATGACGTCACCCCCTCAACATAACCCTTGAGATTTTGAGGACGCCTCACCACCTTTTGTTTTGTGGCAAACAGTAACATAATGTGTTATTGGATCAATTCCAGTAACTAAACTTAAAAATCTATCATTTTCTACATCATCTCAGCTCATATACATCCCACTGCTGGACTCGGGCCTCCTCCATAATAGCGGATTAAATAACCTTCTATACCAAACTTACTATACGAATTCCGTATGATGACGGAGTAAGAATACAATTCACCACTCCCTATCTTGCCCATGGATGTCATACAACACGACTAAGGGATATAATATGCACATAGGATCTGTGCAAGAGAAGAAAAACTCGAAATGAACCCCTATACTAACATGTCTGACCACCATGGTATAGTAGGACAAGTTTCCTCACAATATTGTGTATTTGTGGAGTGGTAGGACCATACTGTCGACAGTTATTTGTCTACAGCCGCGGGCCGGTCCGTCCGGGGCAGTACCACACTCTCGCAGAAAATCGACGTCTGAGTAGTAGCAATTTGTTACTGCGCCTCGTTCGGTGAGTGAGAGAGCCGGAAGCCCAACTTTCTAAGGGTGTTTGCGTGTGGAGGGTTTTGGTATCACCGAGCCTCAATGCACGCATTCACACTCCCTTCACTTTCTTCGCGGTAGGCAGCGGCCTTGTAAAAGTCTATGAGCGTCAGCAACACTTACCATCAGGTGTACTGTCTGCTCGTTTGCCACCGTATGCAAAAAAAAAAAATAAAAAAAATATGAAAAAGGCTCGAGCCCAGTAGTGGGACGTATATGAGCTGTGATGAATGAAATATGTATATTTAATTCCTTAGTCGTCTTATACGACATCCAAAGGTAAGATAAGATGTGGTGAATTGTATCCTTACTACGTCATCACACGGATGCTATAGTAAGTCAATTTACCTCCCAATGTGGAGGAGGCTCAGGCCCAGTACTAGGACGTATATAAACTGTGATGACGATGATGATGATTAATTCCATCCACTGATCAAAACTAATTTAAAATACTTCTTATAACAACCCTATTATTGCTTTTGCTATTTATTATTGCTTATAATGAAATAACCTAAAACAAAAAAAAAATAAAAAAAAAAAACAAGATAAACAGTAAATTAAGGCAACCAGTACACCGTGAATCGGAATAATCGAATAGATTCACCGAGGAAACATCGAGCGGTAGTGAATTGCTCTATTAGTTCACCCTATTTTAGTTACGTTCCCCTAACTAATGCACTTATCTCTAAATGTATTGTTTTTGCCTTTTAAAATATTTTTTTAAGGAAAACTTCTATAGGTATCGTAGGTGAATATATTCATGTAAGTCATTATCGACCTGGTCACATGACAACGCTAACATTATATCTGTAGCTATGTCAATAATATAACTATGTATCTATGCCTATAAATATCCATATTGTGGAAAACAACAACTGTATGTTCATAGTTTTAAGTTTTCACTTCTGTCAACGGTTCTCATTACTGCTTTTTTTTTTTTTTCAGTACTGTGATATCTTTCTGGGTGTTAAGAACACACGGTATTTCTACATCCTTTCATGTTGTGACGGCGTAAAAATACAATTCACCCTCTAACTTGTCCTTCACCACACGGGAAAAATTACATTTAAATATGTAATTTAATAAATTACTCTAAGACTCAGGCACCGAGGAGATTGTCAGGCGGATCGAAGCGCTGGGGTTGAGGGTAGCCCTAGAAAAGACGGAGACCCTTTTGTTCCATGGCCTCCGTACCGCCGGGCCTCCCGCCGGCGCTTCGATCACCGTGAAGTCGGTCACCATCAGCATCCAGGCTCACATGAAGTACTTGGGCCTGGTGCTCGACGGGCATTTTTGGTTCCGGGAGCATCTCCACCGACTTGTTCCCCGGCTTGTCGGCGCGGCGTCCGCCCTTTCGTGGCTGATGCCGAATGTGGGCGGACCCAGCGCTACGTGCCGACAGCTGTACGCGGGGGTGATCCGGTCGATGGCTCTGTACGGCGCACCGGTGTGGGCGGGGTCCCTGACCGTCCGGCTGAGGGCCCTCTTGAGGCGACCACAGAGGGTAATGGCGGTCAGGGCCATACGCGGTTACCGCACCATGTCGACGGAAGCAGCGTGCCTCTTGGCCGGAACTCCCCCGTGGGACCTGGAGGCGGAGATGCTCGCCGACATTTATCGGCGGGTGTCGGAGACGCGCGCCCGCGGCGGTATGGTCTCCCTGCAGGAGATCACCGCCTGGCGGGTCGACGCCCGCCGTGGAGTCATTGCCCGTTGGGCAGTCCGGCTGGAGAGTCCTCGGTACGGTGTCAGGACCGTCGAGGCCTTCCGGCCGGTGCTGATGGAGTGGTTGGAGCGGACGCACGGGGTGCTTTCCTTCCGACTGGTGCAGGTGCTGACGGGGCACGGATGCTTCGCAAAGTACCTGCACAAGATTGTCAGGAGGGAGAGCACACCGTCCTGCCACCACTGCAGTTGCGACGAGGACACGGCGCAGCACACGCTCGAGGAGTGTGCTGCGTGGGAGGGGGAGCGCCGTGAACTCGTCGCGATTATCGGTGCCGACCTGGCGCTGCCGACCATCGCCAGGGAGATGCTCGTCAGCGTCAGGAACTGGGACGCGGTCGCCGCCTTCTGTGAGGCCGTTATCTCACGGAAGGAGGCGGCGGATCGTGTGCGAGTAGAGATCCTATTCGGCGACACGTTCCGCCGCCGGCGACTCGGGCAGCGCAGGCGCGAGTATCTGCGCCTAATGCCGCCCTAGCCGAGGCCGCGGGTGATCGGACCGGGGAATTGTCCGTCACCCGTAGAGAGGCTAACCGCGCGACGGCGACCGATGTCCCAGGACGTCGAGGGGCGAGGGTACCCGAAAGGGTATTCCGTCGGGCCGATCACTGACGACAAGTCACATCTGCTCCGGTGGTCGGCCCAACAACGAGGTGACGTGGGTACGGGTGGGTTATGGGCCCACGCGCCGTCCTTTCATCGCCCCGGACGGACTGGACCGCGCGTGCGCTTACCATAGCCCACCCATAAAAAAAAAAAAAAAAAAAAAAAAAGACTCAGGCAAAAGTATTATCGAACTCGCGACACGTTGAAAGTCAGTATTTTAACTACTACGCTATCTGTGTATACAGTTGTATATCATATGTGGCATTCTCATTGAACAGGAAAATAAGACTTGTATCACTGATTCATACGAAATGATTCACACTTGATCAATACAGCTTTCATTTATAACTCTATTGTTTTTGCTATTAATTACTTATTGTTGCTGTATATATATATATATATATATATATATATGTGTGTATATTACTTTCTGAATGTAATTGTGGTGTCAATTCAATAATTGGATCTATCTTTTTCCTTCGGGAGGTTCTACATCCAACAGGAAACTACGAAAGGCTGATGAAAATTGATGGGTTTCTTGTATTATGAAAATTCATTTATGATTAGATTTAATTGAAAAGATCTGTAAGGATGGAGGTGTAAATTTCCCAGAAGTTTAAGGCTAGAAAAAGTACGAAATTAAGCATTCATTTAAGGAAAAATAAAAAGTGGAATTAACAAAAATAATACGATCACCAATTTCTTAAATTATATTTATTTTTAAACCAATAATGTGAAACCAAATTGTCAATTACCTTTCAAATTATTTATTTCAATTGCAGAAAAATATTAGAAATTTCCCTAATCAAAGTTATTTATAATAAGAAAATTTCTCTTAATAACAAATTTCTCTTGAAGTCCAAGAGGAAAATAAATCGATTGATAGTTAAAAAAAAATACATTTAATTAGGCAAGTACCGTTAATTTGTTTTTTCGCTGGACTGGTTTTAAAATAAGCCCTTTCTTTATGAAAGTGGACCAGCTTTTGTGTAGTTTAATAAAGGCTTTGGGAGCTGCCAGAAACAATTGGGTGTACAAGTTTTTTTTTGCAATTAAGTGCCTTACTTGTTATTTCTCAAAACTGCTGAATTACTTATTTAAAAAGTCAGATCTTGTTTTCATACTTCTTTTTTCTTGTACGAATTTGTTTATTATGTGGGAATAAGTATATGTTAATAAATGTAGTTTTAATTATAGTAATTTGCTTATGAGAATATTGTCTGTTTGGTGACAGAGTAAGAATACATTTCTAAAGTTTCTTGCTCGCAGTGGTAGAAACATGTATGCAAGAAAAAGAAATTAAATAAAATTCTATCTTTTTTTTTCTACGGTCGGCGCACCCGTCGCCCGGCTCCGTCCAGGGCGACAAAGGGGCATAAGCACGCACACCCGTAACCCACCCGTGACACGTCGCCTTCGTCATTGGGCCGACCAACGGTGCAGGTTGACTTGTCGTCAGTGGTCGAACCGATGGAATACCACTGAGGAGTACCCTATCCTCGATCGAAGAACCCCCCAATATGGGCGAACGTCGGTCTTCGTCGCACGGTCGGCCTCTTGGCGGGTGACGGACTAACTCCCCGGTCCAGTCAACCGCGGCCTCGACTAGGGCGGTATCAGGCGCAAAATAAAATTCTATCTGAACCCTAAACGAAACTAATGCGATATGGTAGGTCAATTTCGCTCTTATTGTGGAGAACGCTGAGATAATGATGATAGGGTCTTGACACAAATGCCGTCCTTGACGATGGAAGAGCATCGTGCGAACCCTATAACCTATCATGCTCCCGTCTTTGTGATTGATAACTGGTATGACTCCTTGACCTTGGTAGAAGCAGCAATCTTCTGTAAAAATATAAAGACTACTGAAATTACCAACTCGCTAGGAGCTTGTAGAGTTTATCCCATTGACTTCTTAGTAGAGAAATTGTGTCCAACATATATAATACTAGCAACACGCTCTCGCTTCGCTTCGGTTTCAGTCGCCTTACCCGCGCAGTTCCCGTTCCGGTAGGAATACCAGGATAAAATATAGCCTATGTTACTCCATGATATTACAGCTTTCCATTGGCGAGAGAATTTTTGAAATCGGTTCGGTGGTTTAAGCGTGAAAGCGTAACAAACAAACAAACTTACGTGGTAGTAATACTAGTGATAGTAATACTATACCTAATGATGTATACCTAATGATCTATACCTAATTGATCTTCTTATCATTCTCCCTTCTTTAACGGAGGAGTAGCAGTGAGGCGTATATGTGTTGTGATGAATGAATGTAAAAGACGACTAAGGGATATAATATGCACATAACATCTGTGCAAGAGAAGGAAAACTCAAAATGAAACCCTATACCAACATATCTGACCAGCACGTTATAGGTCTATAGTAGGTCAAATTTTCTCCCATTGTGGAGGACGCCGGAACCCAACAGTGGGACGTGTGTGCTCTGCGATGATGATGATCTTTGCAAGAGCAGGAAAACTCGAAACAAAACCCTATACCAAAACGCCTGACCAATGTGGTATAGTAGGTCAATTTCCCTCCCATAGTGAAGTCCCGAGCCCAATAGTGGGCATAAGTATATAAGCTGTGATGACGATAATTCATTAGACTCCAAAATTCCATTAGAATGTCTTCTATCCTCAATCTAAAGTCTAATTTGAGGACAATTACGAGTTATCTCTATGAAACCTATTCAAAACAGTAAAACGACGTGTAATTTCAAAAGAATTTGGAATTATTCCAAGTGTGTCATTTATAACAGCGCTTTCAACAGTAATGACCATTGAAATGGTACGGCAGCGGGTAATCTCTTTGTTGATATCACTGAATTATCCGGTATACATGTCGTCATGAATTATTCACGACACTTATACGTATAGAAAAATGTTACTGGACTATTCTTTTATATCACAAACTAATATTTTTTTTGATCTCACGAAACGTTTTTATAATACTCTTGGCGCGTTAGGGAAAATGATAAGAGTAAATTTTAAAAGAAAGAACGACGTCCTTAAGTTAGCTGGTTATCAATTTTTATGATGCGCTCGCACACCAGTCACAAATTTCCACTAGATAAAGCGTGCGTAAAACTTTCAGTGTATTAAATAACTTTTTCTATTATTAGTGTCGTTTTCTCTAGATGTTTAAGAAAGGCGAAGAATGAAATTTTAGAAAGATTTTTCACTTGTTACGCCAAAGCAGTACCTATACACACTTTTAACTTTATGGGACGTTGTTGAAACTGTGATCCGTCACCTTTTTATGTGACGAAAAATAATGGAGTTAAACGCTTTATAAGATCGAATGGAAAAAGTATTTCGCTTGCTTTTGTGTATCGGATAAGAATAAGATATTACTTAGGTTTCATGTGAATAATTGAATAATAAACACAGTTCATATACTATTAAAAATTTTCTTATACAATTTTCTTCACATATTATTTAACACTTCTTCATATAGAATAGCATATTAATAGTCACCATCCATCAGTAAGTCAAGTCATTACCATTAATTAGCCGCTGAAAACCAAATTAGATGATTTCTCTGGGAATTTCTGTAGAATATGAAAATGCACGTAAACCAATTTTATAGCACATTCACCACACTTCAGCACCTTAAATGTAACATTTAAGGTGCTGAAATTTTATATTACGTTATATATTACATAAAATATCAGCAAAATTATTCAATATAATATAACAAAACACTAAAACAATTCTAATAATTCAAGAGCGTGACATGTCATTTCAATATTCCCGCCTTAAACCCAAAATAGTCTGCCAGTAGAAAAATAAGGACGAGCCTCTGTTCATGATAAGAAGCCTTTTTTATAGAAAAACATAACATAAAAATACCAAAACTAAAACCAAAACCTTTGCAATATGTATTACAAAAGTAGAGTAGGAGATAAGAACAGAATGATGATGATTGCGGAGGACTTTACAAATATACAATTAACACCCACAAATTGTTTTTTAACTTTTTAAATAATGATGAATGAATTACTGATAAATTAATTTTATTGTTTAGTGACCGACGAGGAGTTCTGGATGCGGCAGCTTTACAAGCGCTGGCGGGAGAGAGTGTGTTAGAAAAAGAGAGACAGCTTTCGGAGATGATCATGCAGCTTCAAATGGTGAGAGAGCAGTTATTAGCGCAACAAGAACATGCTAAGGTAAGATAGAAGTAAATTATGAGTTTAGAAATTGAAAATAAACAGGCTTAAGTTCGTGATAATTCTTTTGAGTTAAAACTGAAAGATGATTAAATTCTTGAACATACTAGATTTGGTGAACGAATTACTGATTAAGTTTTTTTTTATTGTAAAGTGTCAAACGAGCAAACAGTACACCTGATGGTAAATGTTGCTGCCGCTCATAGATCTTGCAATTGCATGCAATGAGGTTCGGTGAAACTAAAGGCAGCACCAAAACCCATCAGAAACAAATACCCTCAGAAAGTTAGGCTACCGGCCCTTTCGCTGCAAATGCAATAACAAATTGCTACTACTCAGACGTCGGTATTCTGCGAGAGTGACTCTAGACGGAACGACCTGCGGTTGTAGACAAACAACTGTCGGCAATGTGGTCCTGCCGAATGCGCTTTTGCCACTAACAGCAATAAAATAAAACATACATTGGAAATAAAATTAGTCTTCTATACTAACGATGACATGTTAGAGTTTTGCCGTTCTTACAGCAATGTTACGCAGTCAAATATCTTTCTCGTCAACCTTAGCACGCGTGATCGTTATTATCATCTGAACTAAAGTTTTCCATGTGGTGACGGAGTAAGAATATTATTTAACAGCTTTTTCTGGCATGTGGGTGTTGTATAATACGAGTAAAGGAATATGTATTCATATAACATCTACGCAAGAGAATTAAAACTCGAAGTAAAACTCTATAATTTTTTTTTTGTCGGGATGGGTTACGGTCGGCGCACTCCTTGCACCACTCCGTCCGGGGCGACAGATGGGCGGAAACACCCACACCCGTAACCCACCCGTATCGCACGTTGCCTTTGTCGTTGGGTCGACCACCGGTGCAGAGTTCCCTGATTTCAGTGTTTGACGGAATACCCCGAGGGAGTACCCTCTCCCGTTCACATCCCCTACAGGAACGCCGAACGCCGTCGCCAAGCTAATCACTCCGCGGGTGCCCGGACTAAATCCCCGGTCCGGTCACTCGCAAAGTAAAACTCTATACTTCCTGACCAACGTGGTATAGTACATATATTTCGCTCCTATTGTGGAGGAGGTTTGAGCCCAACAGTGGGACGTATATGAGCTGAAAAGCTGATGGAAAATGATTATCTCAATTCATATACTTACCATTGTTGAGTTCGAACCCTCTACATAGAGTGAAATTGCCCTGACTCTCCGTGGCACGGGTTGACATAGGGTTTTATTTAGAGTTTTAATTCTCTTGCAAAGATAATATATGCATATCTATTAATACATATAATTTTTAGGACACTCGCAGGAAAAAAAGAGACTGATAAATTGTATTCTTACTTCGTCAACGCATGAATTAATTAACTCATTTAATCTTTAATAATAATGTCATTAAAATCATGATCTAATTTTCATGAAATTAAACCACTGCATATATATCAATGCTAAAAAATTTTATTATGATGAACGAAGTGTTGCTTTTGATCTCAAACTTAAAATATAATTTCGCTATCAACAATCGTCAATAACTCCGATTATATTCTAAGCAAATTGATCGCTCCGTCAGACGCGTTTGAAGTTTGAAAAATGTGCGATACCTACCATTTTTGTTTCGTCTTCAATGCTATCTAATTTCATATTTTTCTATTAAAAATACAGCACATTGATGACCCAGTTCGATGTGCCAACTTGCTTGTAATGAAGTTACTCGGATTAACAACGACCGAGATAAATGCATTTGGAAATTATTACAGCAACTCCTGTTTCCGTTGCGAAGGGATTTTCATTTGTGAATCTTCAATCAAATTATGCAATTTATTTAATGTAAATGTTGTATTAAGACATATCTTTACAAAAGACAACATCCCGTAGCGGGAAGGAAATATTTGTGGCTTACTTTTTTACGTGTACTGCAGTAAGGTTACCATAAAATTTCGTTTCGAGTTTTCCTTTTCTTGCAATGATTTTATTGCCTTACATCTCTTAATTGATATTATAATAATTACTATAAAACTTCAGTGACCGTTATATTCTCGATTTTACATAGATAGATAAAAATATTATGATATAAGTGATGGTAACCCCTTTTTGTTAAAATGTATCATAAAACTAAAATTACAATGAAATAGAATAAAAAAGATTCTTTGTCTTGTCATGAGTAGTATTCGTAATGTGACCTATGTTATAAGCAGTATTCGTAATTTGACCTTATTTTTATATGATCTTATTTTAATTTGAGTTTATTTTTTTGCTATTGGCGGTAAACGAACAAGCTGATGGTAAATGATATTGCTCATACTAACCTTTGTTAGGCCGTGAAGATAGGTTTATTAATGCGTGCAATGAGATTCGGTAAAGACATCATCAAAATCCACCACACGCAAAACTCAGGAAGTTACCTCACTCACTGAATGAAGCGCAGTAACAAATTGCTACTAATCAGACGTCGATTTTTTTGTGAGATTGTGGTACTATCTATCCTACCATTCCTCTCCAAAGTGCTTGAGGCCTGTGCCCACAAACAGTTATCTCATTTTGTCCATGTTAACGACATTTTAAGTCCACTGCAGTCTGGCTTCAGGCCTAGGCACAGCACAGTCTCAGCACTCCTTAAAGTGACTGGCGACGTGAGAGCTGCCGTGGAGGATACTAGGATCACCGTGCTGGTCCTCGTAGACTTCTCTAATGCCTTCAACGCCGTCAGTCACGTTATCCTGCTATCTATTCTGTCCCATTATAGGATCTCATCGGATGCTTTGGAATGGTTTTCATCTTATCTTCAGGATCGTCAGCAGTCCATCCGTATCGACGACACTTTGTCCGATTGGTGCGATTTGGGCTCTGGCGTCCCACAAGGCGGTATACTTTCCCCTCTTCTCTTCTCTCTCTTCATTAATCTTATAACCTCTGAACTTCAGTGTGCGTATCATTTGTATGCCGACGATCTACAACTGTACACTCATGCCAAGCTGGATGATGTGCAATCAGCTATCGCAAGTGTCAACTCGGATCTATTAGCTATAAGCGATTGGGGTGCAAGGTTCGGCTTGGCAGTGAATACCGATAAGTGCCAATGTATTGTACTCGGTAGTCCTCGGATTATCAGCAGACTTGATCTTCATAGTTTGCCATCAGTTGTCTATAATGGAACAGTGATCCCTTATAGCCAACACGTCAAATATCTCGGCCTATTTTTGGACTCGACGATGGAGTAGCAAACACAGATCACTACCGTATCGAACAAAGTTACGGGAACACTTCGCTCGCTATATCGTTTGAAGAACTTTCTTCCTATGAAGATTAAGACAGCGCTGGTTCAAACCTTAATCCTTCCTATCATCGATTATGCTGATGTGTGTTACCTCGACCTGAATGCAGATCTGCTCAATAAACTGGACCGACTTCTCAACAATTGCATTCGATTCGTTTTTAACCTGCGCAAATTCGACCATGTCTCCTCATTTCGCTCTCAGCTTAATTGGCTACCGATTAGGCAAAGATGAAGCTTGCGAACTCTCTCTTTACTGTATTCTACTTTAAACTCTCCTAATGCTCCCCCCTACTTAAAACTTTACTTTCAATTTCTTTGCACTACTCATGACCGTAATCTCCGATCCTCAAAAACTCTTCTTCTTCACTGTCCTTCTCACTCCTCTAATCTGGTTCACTCTTCCTTTTATATCCAAGCTATTCTTCTCTGGAATGCGTTACCATTAAATATCAAAATGGCCACTAGTCGTGACAGTTTTAAGGCTATGGTCAAACGACTATACCTGAATTTTGTGATGGAGTCGATTCATCAGTGATGAATTATCTCAGCCGTTTATATAATATATATTTATATATATATATATATATATATATATATATATATATGTGTATATACATATATATATATATATATATATATATATATATATATATATATATATATGTATTTGTGTGTATGCATGTATTTATGTACTTATATGGGTAGGTATGTATCTATGTATATATCTATTGTCTTTATGTATTAGGTTTAAGATTATATTAAGTAATTTGATTCGGATAACTGTTCACCAGAATTCATTACTCTCGCTAAATTGCACCTACCTAACTTATTTCTGCTCCACCCCAGGTCGACTGGTAGAAAATGCCTAAGGCCTAATAAATAAATACTAGCCCGGACTGATCGGCCACCACTAATTAATTAATTTGTCAATAGTAGATAGTAGATTTTTGGTAGAGGTAGTAGTTTATTTTTCTTGCGTGTGCTGTGGTGACGAAGTAAGAATACAATTCACCACTCCCTATCTTGCCCGTGGATGTCGTAAAAGACGACTACGGGATATAATATGCATATAACATCTATGCAAGAGAAGGAAAACGTGAAATAATACCCTATACCAACCTGTTTGTCCAGCATAGTATAATAAGGCATAGTTTATTTGGTCGGTCGCTTGTCGTATTGTTTCTATTTCATAAGCATTTATGGTACCGACAGTTTCATGGTGTAGATGAAGACTATAGAATATTTAGAGGAATGTAACTGTATATTATTAAATTGGTTGCAAACTGTTGATGATAGGTAATACGGCGTTTGAAAATATGGCGTTCTGTTTTTATGTTGTACTAGCAACCCGCCCTCGCTTCGCTTCGGCTTTAGTCGTTTTACCCGCGTAGTTCCCGATCCTGTGGGAATACCAGGATAAAATATAACCTAGTTTACGCACTGGTTTCCATTGGTGAAAGAATTTTTGAAATCGGTCCAGCCGTTTTGAAGATTACCCGGAACAAACAGACAGACAAAAATTTTTTAATCTGTATTTTAGGCATAGGTGTCGTGCAAATAACCGTGTGAGCATGAAAAAAGCCTATTATTTTGACATTACAAACAGACACTCCAATTTTATTTATTGGTATAGATATCTGTGCATTATAGCTACTTATTAGTGTATGAGAAGCTATTTAGTGGCATTTCTATTTTAAGCCATTTTTAATTATTATTAATTAGTTTTATAACAGTACAATTTCTCTTTAATATTTTATTGTATTTTAAATGAATGTTTGAAGTTTTGAAATATTTCTTTTAAAAGTAATTTTAAAGTTTCCATATGGTGACGGTAAGCATACTATTCACCATTCCCTATGTTACTCGTGAATGTCGTAAATGATGACTAAGAGATACAGTACGCATATAATATCTTTGCAAGAGAAATAATGATTATATTTTAAAGATCGCCATGTTTATTTATAATTGCCATCCTTATTAATACACTAAAATGTTTTCGTAATACTTATACACGTATATTTACTATTAATGTCTCAAATATTCAACCGATAGTCTAGAATATTTACATAGACATGCTCAAGAATACAGAAGAGCCTTATAGGATACATTTCATCCAGTAAAAGAGTAATATTTCTGTCATATTGAAAATTGCTGTGTGGTGACAGAGTAAGAATACAAATCACCACTCCCTCTCTTGCCCGTGGGTGTCGTAAAAGACGACTAAGAGATATAACATACATTATATCTATGCAAGAGAAGGTAAACTCGAAACAAAACTCGTTACGTCTGACCATTGTGGCATAGTAGGTCAATTACCCTCCCATAGTGGAGGAAGCCCGAGATAGTGGGACGTTTATGAGCTGAGATGATGATAGAAAATCGTTTACAAATAAGTTTTCTTTCATTGTAATCCCTGTCTCAAACTTATTTTTGTTTAGGCTTTTAAAATTAGATTAGTTACGCGTCCGTAGTCTTTGTGAAGACTCGACATTTGTTATTTAAATTTGGACGTGACTTAGATCCTGTTTATTTTTTATTTATTCACACTATAGAAGAGGTCTTCCCGTGTGGTGATGGAGTAAGAATACCATTTATTGCCCCCTATCTCGCCCGTGGCAATACTAAAAGATGACTAAGAGATATAGTGTGCAAAAGCAAGTAAATCGAAATTAAGCTGGAAATTAAGAAAACGTAATAAACCTATAAATAAATATATGTTAAAAGAAACGAGTATAGTCTCAAAATAATAATGTCTTTTTTTTGTGGGTGGGCTGCGGTCGGCGCGCCTCCGCACCACTCCGTCCGGGGCGACAGAGGGGCTTAAGCACGCAACTCCCGCAACCCACCCGAAAACCACGTCGCCTTCGTCGTTGGGCCGACCACCGGAGCAGAGTTAACTTATCGTCAGTGGTCGGCCCGACGCAATACCCCCTACTTGAGGTACCCTCCCATCGACCGACGTCCCCCCCTCGGGGAGGACGTCGGTCTTTCCTCACGCAAAATAATAATGTCTGCCTGACTTTTTCTTCTATCGTCATTATCGTCACAACTCATAAACGTCTCACTGCTGGGCTCGAGCCTCCGCCATAATAGTCATGGTCACAATGATCATACAACGCTAGTCAGACGGATTGGTACAGAGTTTTATTTCGAGATTTCCTTGTCTTGCATAGAACGTTATATGCATATTATAGTCCTTTAGTCGTCTTTTACGACATCCTCAGGCAAAAACGGGGCTGGTGAATCGTATTTTTACTCCGTCACCACATGAAACATAATAGTTTAATTATTTCAAAATAACAAAGTTTAATTAACGAATGAAAGCACGTACATTTGCTATCAATGTATACAATACAAAATCCTTTCATCTCGAATCAATTTTCATGTTGAATGCATATTGTACTGTGTAGGTACAGGCTGTACGGTTCGCAACAAAGACACTCTCTTACTAATGAATCAGCGATAAAAACTCGAATAACTCTCGATATACCCTCCGTTTAGGGTTGGCGAAAATATTTGCTTTTTTATGTGAAGATATATCTATATACAGTTTTTATTTTTACGGCTTTTATTGAGTTGGTATTTAATTAATGATTACCTGACGTTTCATGATCACAAGCGTACTTCGTAAATGCTCAAGTGTTCGAAACGACGGGCAATCAAAAATAAAATACAATCGCGATAAAATCTATAAAAATAATCTTAATTACAATATGTAAATACTCACGTAAATATCAGAAATGATTCTATATGCAAGTTTCTATATCTGCCACAATTTGTATATTTTAACATATACCTACAGTAATTTGTACATTAATTTTAATATGATTAATTGCATACATAATTTCACATTTATTCATTAATTTTGTAGTTATGTGTTTTACAAGGTGAATGTCAAAAATTTATTCCATTGTAAGAGGTGGCGTTGTGTATTGTCATGTTTTTTTTTTTTGGAACTTATCTCACCGGACATGCATAAAATTGCAATTTTTGCATTAAAAATCTATAAGTATGTAAAACTCAAAAATTGTTTCTACTTATGTCCGTTATTGACTTTAAAGCAATGCAACAGATACACCTCAAAATCGTCTCACTAGAAAGATACGAGGCTGGTTTTAAATCACAAAAAAAATAAATTAGATATATTGGATCCATTTGTGAAGTTAACGTTTGACTTTTCACATCTTACTTCAGTTTTAAAGTCTTACTAAACTGAAGCGATGAGTCGAGTTACTTGTTGTTTCTGTAATTATCATTGAAAGAAAAAAGACCGATAAATGCTTTTGATTATCTTGGACTCCATAAAAATTTTTAATCTCTATAGTTATATTTTAACTATACAAGTTTATAATTTTCACATACAATTACAAAGTCCCTTAAGACGCATGCTTATCTGATTGTCGAAACCAGTCACTAAACAATGTAGACTTTAAGGATAAATATAGGGGGATAATAATTAATTAAGCTTGCTACTTATAATCACCTGTACCTTCAACTAAGTAGTTATCTAGGCACAACTGACGGAAGTCCTATTTCCGTACCCATACCTAAGAATTTTAATAGTTTATATCCTTCCGTGATAGGTCCAAGGTTAAATTAATATTCATCGATAGTCAGTTGTATGTGACTGTCACTAAAATCAATCATATTTTTTTACTGACGGTACTGGTATAATTCCTAAAAAAAACTTATCGATCCTCTTGCGGAAAATTTGACTAGTTGTAAATAATAAATTTAATTTACCAATAGTTTCAATAGTTGTACAAAATTTATTAATAATTATTTACAAACATTGGTGTCAACCCTACATTGTTTATAGTATAGAAACAGCCCGTCTATGGCGGTCCAAATAGGAGCGGCTAATGGCGGGCGCGTTCGCATTCGCGCGTTTTTTCCGAGCATCGCTTTGTTGACTGTGTTAGGTGTGTTCCGAATAGCGTTCGATACACGTTCGCTTCGTCAATTTTTTTTAATTATTTGTCTTTGGACCGGCGTACAATTTTTTCGATGCTTGTTTGTAGCAGCTTTGGTACAGGTTAGTTTGGAACAATCCTTATACCTATTCAAATTGTGATGATTTTAGGAACTATCTATGATAAATATATGTATATACTATTAATAGTAAACTATTGATTGCTTATATAATTAAATTTTTAATTATCGTGGAACTTATTGGTTAAAGCTTCTTACGCACTTACAATAATTTTAAACTCAATGTTTCTCCGTTTGATGATAGAGTACAAATATACTAATTACTAAACCTTTATTATCCGTGAATGTCGTAAAAAGTGCCTAAGGATAGAGTTTTGGCGGGGAAGTGTCATGTTGTTTATTATCATTTGATATCTTAGTATTTTACGTGTCGTTTTTAGTTATATCATTACTATGGTATTTTATATAATGTGAGGGGCAGAAAGTACTAGAGTGCATTAAATATAATATTGCAATGCTTTAGGTACATAGGTTTTCGTTTTTCACCTAAATTCTTTAAGAGGTAAACATGCTATACCGAATGAAAAATAAATGCCACACACCCGTTTCGTACTCACGCTTATTGGAATACGATTCCAATCGTTCTACCAAAAAGACCAGCGTGACTGGCCGTATGACAGTCAAATTGTCATTCGTATTTGTCTTTATGCGATATCTGTGCCATCTATCAGAAAACGTTTCCACATTTTTCTGACCTAGTACTATAACTTTTCAGTTAAAATTGTATTAAACGATTACAATACCTGATAAATATTTAATTACTTCATTTGTAGTTGTTTTACCTAACACAATTTTAACTACGTAAAATGAACAAATTTTCTATACCTATCAATCTTTTTAACTAAGATACAATCTTGCAAATACTCTTACATTGTTGATACACTAACCTAATTCCTAGATAGTATTAATTTAGTTGAACTAAAGACTCAATTCATTACAAATGACACTTTAAGTGACCTATGTCAACATATGATCTTATCATTGAGCAATTCCATTCAATTGACAAATTTACGAACGCATCTTTGTCTATGGATATGGAATTTCGCGGGAATATGAAACTGTCACGCTTTTGAATTATATTCATTATTTTAGTGTTTTAACCGTCCGCCCGTGACCATGAACGCTGCAGTATTCGAAACGTCGGGCAATCAAAAATCAAATACGAACGCGATAAAATCCGTAAAGTAGTTTTATTTACAATGTATTATTTAGTATTATATTGAACATTTTTCTGATATTTTATTTAATATCTATAGCATAGTTAATGTGCTGAAGTTTTTTGGTTGTGTTTGTGCAAATGGACAAACAGACAAAGACAACAAAAATGTCAATGAACATATTTGTTAGAGTAACCCTTACTAGAAAATTAAGGTGGTAATCTTTGACTCTGCTTTACAAACAACTTTATAATAAATTAAGTTTTTTTTTTACTTATCAAGCATTTGTTATACCGTTATGTGAAGATTATGTGGTATTTGGTCTCTCTTCTTCGGTTCAACGCGAGGTTACTCAGTCGAAAACGTGCGTGGGTATATTATAAATAGGTAATACGTTCAAGGTCAAGAGCAGACTCCGTATCCATGAGTCTACCCGTGACCATGAACGCTGAAAAGTGTTTAAGAGGTCGGGCAATCAAAAATCAAATACAAACGCGTAAAAATATTTTCATTTATAATGTATAATACTCGTGTAAATGTCAGAAATCATGCGTATATGATAAAATCGTGCGTATATGACAAAATTACTCTTTGATAAAATTTTCTATTCGACAACTCAATTCTGTATATTAATAATGTAAAATAATATAAAATGTCATATAAGTACAAAAACATGGTGTGATACCTACTTCGAATTCAAAAAACCAATAGGCATTCTAAAACCAATAGGAATTAAAAATTGTACGTGAAAGCACTCTGTCGAATTAAAATATCAACGAAATAAACGGCAGCATAGATACTGTATAACTACCTCTATGTATGCTGCCGATTTATCTACCTATACATTTATGTACCTACACATCAGAATTATTCTATATAATGTAACTTCCGCAGCCCCACATGGCCAGACAAACGGAAATATGAAAATGAAAAGTATAAACGGAAAAACGCATCAAATGCTAGCATGCGACGCCAGCCGGACAAAAAATGAACACAACCGCTTAATTCGCAAAAAGCCCGTTTGATGTCTCACTAATTGACAATCAGTCGGAGGACGCGTCTCATTGGTCCGCTTCCTCGTTCTGTTTTTAAAAATTTAAAACAAATAAATTAGTAGGGTAGACATTTTTGTGCGTTGTTATTTTTGGAGGGATGCGAATGCGTAATTAATAACAAACAAATTAAAATATTTGCAAAAGTAAATTTAAAATTATGGTATTTAAATATTATTTAGGAACACTAATTGATATTTTTGGAGCACTTCTCAGAATTACGCAATCTACGTAACAGTATTCGTCAATACTACGAGAAGAAAACCAGGCAAAATATTTTTGAAACAATAAGGAAACTACGTTATGAAAATGACTAAGGAGTCTAATTAAATAATAACTAATTACTTAATTTAAGAAAAAAACTATTTTGATATCCAAATCGTAAGATAGGTACTGAGTAAAAGTTTTACTTATCGTCAAACTATATAGATATTTATTTCCGATTTAAAGGAGTTTTCGAAGCGCAGTTGATTTTATTTTGGCTATTCTCCGTGAGCACCTATATTTTATAGCGTGTCACAGATATCTTAAATGGTTATATCCTTAGAATAATAACATATAGAAGGATAGTATCGCTACTTCGAACGTTCGAAACATGAATCTAAAAATACTACATGCGCGCAGACGATTACACACATACCTACACACGCACACCACTATACAAATTATGAAATCAAATTTTGTTTTTATTAACATAAATCGTCGAAATAATTTTAATAGTAATGTTAAAAACCTTTTTAAGTTTTTCAAATACTTATGTTGTGACACCATTTGAATGCACAAATCGTCATAATTACCTATTTAATTTTTAAGCGTTGCGTACGTACGTACAGTACAGTGACCTCTTACATTACGGAACGGTTCCGGCGTAGGCTCCATTAGGCTGCAATTGAAATGCTTCACTTTTTGTGCGCGAACTTAGGTAAGTTATAGAACTTACGTATAGACGTTATTATTCTAAGGGTTAGGTATATCCTTGTTAACTGACTCGGTAATTCAGGATCAAAAAAATAAGCAATATCTACACAGGGTTGTACCTACTTGCGTTGCTGTTTTGGCTCATAGTGTTTTAAAGATTAAGTTTTTTAACCTTAAAAATCCAATTATTTTTTAGTATACCTACTTAATATAAGAACGACGATAACTAAATTTTTCTTAAAAGTTGTAATGTTGGTAATGTATTGAAATGAGTGAATTAAAACAAGTCTCCTATAGAAATACTCATCAAGTCAGCTTCCTTGCGCTTCTAAAAATTCGGTCAAATCACAACAAACAACTTATAAGTCGAGTACAGAATTGTCAGTGTTAGATAGAGACAGTATGAGCGTATCTTGTGTGGATCACTGTGTCTACGATTATCTATCATCTATGGATAATGACGCCGCCGCCATAACGTGACATAAAATTATTTCTTATTATTTAAAATTATCTTATAAAATTATAGAAATAAATTATTAAGTACAGTGTTACATTCTTTAATTTACAATATATAAAATAGAATAATCAGCAATAAAGAAATTGGTTTCAACAATAAGTTTTAAAAAGTAACTAACCGAGTATATATTTGATCGTACATACATATGTATCTTCCTATTATCGACGCCTAGCACATAAGGCGAATGCAATAATTTAACTAGCTAACTAAAACACTATTTCTTTTTTAGGAAACTGTAAATCTAAACTGAATTGTATACGACAATCTGTAACTTATTTTAACTTCAATATCGGCCTATTTTTAACAAGAACTCTTAACTAAGTATAAATAAGGCGCAATCATGACAAACGAATGCGTTTTAATTTGTTCCTGTCAAATATACCACCACTACTCCGCTAAATCCAATAAATACCAATTTTAATATTATCAAAACACATTTTAAGGAAATAAAAACTCGTAAAACATTTTTTAAAAAGTGTCATTCCCCATTAAATGCCCAACTACGACCCGATGAAAAAGCAAGTCAACAAGTTTCTCTTTTAAAAAATATATTTCAAATTAAAAAATATATGTCCTCTGGCATTCGAGGGGTTAGCCGTGTCAGACCAATTAGTTTTTGAAAGAAAACTAGAGGAGTGACGGACAGACGTGTGGTGACAACGTTTTTGATTAAAAACTTTAAAAAGATAACATTATACAACTTCGTGTCAACCGCCGGCACGCTCTTTAGCAGTGCAATATGTTGTAGTAACATTTTTTAATATTTATTTTACTGTCACTTGAATGAGAGATATTAAAAAATAAAGTAACATGGATATATTTATGTAAATTACATAATTAGATTCTCTTTTTAGTTACAGATTTTCAACAAATATTTCTCGTGTGGTGGTAAATTAAGAATAAAATGTCACCATTTGATAGCAGCACGGGCGTAGCCAATGGAGGGTTTTGGGGATTTTAACCTCCTTCCAAAATGTTCCATATCATAAAAAAATTAACTTAACGCCAGTAGGTACGCAGCACCATAACCCGGGGAACCGCAATCAACACCAATTGCGATCCGTTTACCAAGGTTGGTGACTTAGCAGGTTGATTTTGATAGGTTTATATCCAACAATGGATGTCTGGACAACTATGTCAGACAATTTGAATTTTTGTTTTCTAGAACGCCGTCGTTCTATTTTCAAATTTACGGTTACTATCGAGTCGATTAAATGAAAACGTTTTTAAATTTCGAAATAGTGTTGTAAGTAATCTTAGTACGTTTATCGATTAGTTTACTGACAGAACGATTAGTCATGGCGAAGCGATTGATGATTGGCGTATGCCGTCAACCCTATTTGTTTCTGAACACCATACATCACGAACTAGTATTAAAATATTTTAAGTAGGTATAAGTTTCACACAAATTATAAGCACGATTAAGATTATCTTAACTATAATTTTAATAGCTTAGACGTTGCTTAACGTTTGTGAGCTAAGTTTTCTTAATTAAATTCTGTTAATTGATTTGTAGCAATTATTACGTCTTCATTTCGTGAAATTATTTTTAACGTCTAGTAAATTAATATAAGTATGCTTCTAATCTTTTTTACAGATCACTGTAAGAAGTTATTAATAACTTTAATAACCTACCTACTTATGTATTTCTATATTTTTGTTTGTATGGCCATATACATATTTCTAAGGAATTAAAATACGTCTTCATAAACATACCTATAACGCTTAAAAATTCCATCTAGTTTGACCACAATTCTTTTACAATCGCCAAATAATCCTGATTGAACCCACGATATTCAGCGCGAGAGCTTAATACTTTGACCACTGTGCCATATGTATAGTCTGTTATAGTAGGCTAGTAAGACATAAGTATTTATATCTTACATAGATAACATAACCGTGGTAATTTATTCGATTAACAGGGCAATTAATGATCTCTACTTGTACCTAATACTCCCGTAAACGTTACGGGAGTATTAAGTACAAGTTTGAAATAAAACTATTTTTACGGATTTTATCGCGTCCGTTTATTCACTCAGCGTCGCGTTTTATTCAATCCGCCCGTGACCATGAACGCTGGAAAGTATTCAAAACGTCGGGAAATCAAAAAAATCAATTACAGACTTGATAAAATCCGTAATTGACACTTAGGTACGCTTGTGGGTTTTAATTTCTACTAACTATAACCATAGCAGTTTAAACCTGTACTTATGGGATATAACTATCTATCGATCTATATAAATTATTATCTATATTGATATAGCTGATAAGTACACTCATCATGATATAATAACCAAGAGGCATGCGCATTAAAACGTTATTACACACGACGAAACCATTTGCAAACGGACGAATAGAAGAAAATCTACAATACAAAGGCGTGCCCATTTCCACCGATCATTGTGCCAGAGTATAACAGCAGTATATCCCTTTCCTTTTCTCACAAAGACACCGCTGTGATGCGCAAAAGAGATAGCCAACACAATAGACAATTGTTATCCCCACTACGGCTTAGCTCTAGATTCTTATTGTATGCGAAAATAGATTTTATATTTAGTGTCCAAAGGTTTTATTTTGATGGATATTTGTGTAGAGTTTAATTTGATTCGCTAGCCTTTGGCAGAAACAATGGTAGAGTAGGTATAAATAGAAGTTTATGGTTTGCAGAGATTTATTGGCATCGTTACTCTGTAGGCATTTATAATGTTTGGTTTTTCATAAGTCGTTTTATACGGTGCGTTATGTTCGCGGTTGTAAAATCTGGGGTAAGTCATTAATGCACGGTATGTTATTGCTGTTTTTTTGATTTTTGATGAAGAGTTTTGTTTACTTGTCTAATATTTTAGATGGATATTTTTAGAGAATGCTTTTCTGTTCAGTAAGAATTGATATTTGAAGTAAAATCGTCTATAGGCAGGTTTGGATGGAGTTAATTCATTTGAATCTTTATCGACGATCACGCCACGTATAAACGCTAACACTGTACCTCTAGCTATGGTAATGTCAGTATACCTACCTATTTCTGCCGCTAGATTTCAAAGCCTTTAAATGTAGGTAAAAAGTTTTAATTTAAAAATTTTAATAAGATTCCTCTATGTTTAAGATTGCGACTCCGTGTGGTCACGTTAGAAGAATACAATTTATCACCGCCTCTTTCCAGGGGGTGTTGTAAAAGACGACTAAGGTATATCTTGTGTTTATAACAGTTATGCAAGAAAAGACTGGGAATAAAAGTCTACCAACCCATCTGACCGTGGTGTAGGTATGTAGTAGGTAAATTTCCCTTCCATTATGGAGGAAGCTTAAGCTCAGCAGTGATTCCTTGGTAGATAGAATACCTATGTAAATTAAAAGTTTATAAAATATACCTACCCATTAGATACCTATGTATCTACTACAGATATGTAGGTTTACCCATTGCCTCTATTGTATGAATATGCGAGCAACTAGTTACTTATATAATTTTCATAGATAAATAAATTAGCGTGTAAGTTAAAAAACAATACGAATAAGTTCATATCACTATAACAAATAATTATTATTCTTGTTCTGGTTGCAAATAAGAGACAGTTTTGTTACGGCTGGGGAAAACGGGACTGACGACCTGAAAATGGGAATATCACATTAAAAACGGGACGTTACCTATGTATTTATTTATGTACTTAACCATTGCCAATTCGAAGGGCGTACTTTAATGTTACCATAATATGAACAATATGTCATCATAAGTAGACAAAATCAAAGACGATTATTACGAGCTTGTAAACATTCAATAAGTATAAAATAAGCTATTATTATCACTTTCAAACAAAAATACCTACCTACCTACGCAATTCAAATATCTTCTTAAGAACCAATACTCTGTCAATAGGTATAAAATATTATTTTCACGTCCCTAAAACCCGTTGCCAAAACCATTTGCTTTTCTTTTCCCAAAATAAAGTAACAAGATTGTCTATCCCCTTTGTAAAAAGTTACATAAAATACACAGAAGTTGTACCGGGTTTTCGTAATTAAGTAGCCACGCTTAGTTACCCGAGGAGCTCAAGTTTTTCACCGAGGAAAAACTCTGAATGCCATTTTCAAATAAGTGCCGTTGAATTCTTATTTTTCCTTTTTTCCATATTGTTTAAAAACTTTGCTTTTGGAAAGAATCTTTGAAGAGCTTCTTATTAATACTTTATACTATGTTGAAATAAATAAGAAGGTCAAGTTCTTATCCCAATGTGGGGCCATAAATGAAGTCAATTAGGTGAACATATCATGTAGACCAAAGAGATTGGCATATTAATCATCAATATAATAGCCCACTGTTTTCGCTGTTATGCTCTGGCCTCTTTCACAATAGGAGATAGTTTAGACGTGTAAGTTTTATAGGTACCTATTGCATTTTCCTCCTATATTAATGGACTGAAATTACATCCAGACTCAGAACAACGATTTCTGGATCACACAAAGTTGTAGTCTTGTGCAGTAGGTATTCGAACCCACAACACTTGCACGGTACGTAGGTATCTTAGCCACTATGCCATTTGTGCAGTAAAAGGCTGCATACCAAATTAATAAATAGTAAAATGGATGATTTTAGCAGTTATTCGGGTGTTGATAGAAATTGTATTAAAACGTTTAAAACTTATCATCAAATTATCCAGATATTTTACCTTTATATATTAACAAATAATACAAAACAAATAAATTCAACAACAAAATTCACGAACAAAGCTAACTGAAAGTAAATTAACCTTTCTGAAACTCATTTACCGATACAAAACAAGATGGCTACCAATAGAACTGCCCCAATCGGAAAATACTGGTATGAAAAGACGTCTGAAACAGGTCCGGAATCAACTGAAACATGCTTCTTTGTGTGTATTCAGTATACAAATGCTTTTCTTGGTCGGCATTCATGGTTTTCTATGGGGGTAATAAAGGTTCCCACGGACACAATGAGGCGGGAAGGCAAGGAGAGTGATGAAAAGTTGGGAATCTGGGCCGCGTTCCCGAGGCGACGTAGTGATGTAACCATGCTTGTTTGTCGATAAACGCTTGAAAGAAAACTTTTGAAAGTTATGAAAGCGTTCAATATTTGTTGAGATAAAACATTTTATATTTTTATATTTCAAAATATAACTACTTATAAAGTAAAATGTTATTGTTAATGTTTAAAATACATATCTACCTATGTATTGAGAAGACATTTAAAGTACCAAATATCTTTTATTACGATCTTCAAGATTTGTCTACTGTTTTTAATGTATTATATCATGAATTCTTATGTTTATCTGAATATTACCAATTTAAAATAAAACTTATATTATATCTTTTATAGCGATTATTTTTGTTTTTCAATTTGTCAACGTATAAAACTCTTTTCAGCGTGCTACAGTTTATCGTTATTATGAAGGTTTTAGCCGCTACAATGTTAGTTATTGAATTTTGACCCACAATAAATTTGTTTCAAAATATGGGCATCCTTAAAACACTTACCTGTATTTCAAGTAAAAGGTAAGTATATTCAAATCATAAGCCCGTGTCTATTAGGCGTGGACTAATAACTTAGGAAAAAAACGTTATTATATTTATCATCTGAGCTCGAGTTTCCTCCATATTGGGAGGAAAACTGACCTACGCTGGTCAGGCGAGTTTGCTGTTTTTGTTTGTTGTATAGGGTTTCATTTACAAGTTTTTCCTTTCTTGCATAGTTGTTATATGCACAAGATTCCTTAGTCGTCTTTGACGACACCAGCGAGTAAGAGAGGCGGTGGTGAATTGTATTCTTACTCCATCACCACATGCAAAATATTATTATATTTATGTTATATTTTTTATTATAATATTTTTTATACGATGAAGATATATCTTTATGTGATGAAGAGCTGACATATAAATTATATAACTATGAAAGGATACGAATGAAGCGAATATCGTAATGCACGTAATTAACTAAATACCTATATTTGTTTCTAACGTTATCGATATTTTTACGACCATCACTAAACTGTAGTTATTCCGTCACTTTCCAATTATTTTTGCGGTCTTTCTTCTTCACAGACTACAGCCCGCATTGAATACGAAACAAAATAGCGTTGGGTTTGAAGGAATTAACAGCTTTGTCCAACGTAAGCAAGAAATGGGGCTTGATTATAGTAGAAATGTAGCGATTGATTTAGTTGCGATTAAATTTTTTTGTTAGAATTGTTTCTTTAACTATTAATATAACAATGTGAAAGTATCTATACATACATTTCATGTAGTGACGGAATAAGAATACAATTCACCGCCCTTATCTTATCCGTAGAGGTCGTAAAAGCGACTAAGAGATATAATATGCATACAACACCTGTGTAAGAGAAGGAAAATTCGAACCCTATACCGACCCGGCTGACCAGCGTAGTATAGTAGGTCAATTTTTCTCCTTTTGTGGGGTAAAAGCCGAGGTACGAGCCCAGCAGTGGGCTGAGATAATGATGATATCATTTTTAAGATTTTGTATTTTTTAAATAAATATCAAGTCGCTCTTATTTTCGCGCCCTCTACATGCAGCCGTGTAAACACCGCCTTAGTTTTTCCTTCTCCACCAACTTGCGGTTAATTTATTAAATAAGTTGTTTCTGAATAGGCCACTGAGAGCTGGATGAATCGGACCTTCTGTTTTCCTTTTTTTGCTTTTGCCACACAAAATAATCTTTAGTATTCTGTTTTTGAAAGGAAATAGAAGCTTTATGTTATTTTTTTCTTTTGTGACAGTTGCTGGTTATAAAATATCGCGCTAATTAGACGGAACTCTATGGAAAAAATTACTTTTTTAATGACAATGGCGCCAAAACGAATAAAATCATAGAAATTTATTAAGAGTAACGAAATGTTATTACATTTCTTTCGTAAATATTTTTGATGGTTACTTAGTACCTACGAATGAAACTGTTGGCAAAAAAAAAATATTCGTAACCAACACTTACATTGATTGTGGGTGTCATAAAAGCCGATTAAGAACTTTAAATCGACTTAGACCAACTTCATTATAAAACTATTGCCAAAAATATTTGCAATGATGTAAGAATACCAATACCGATATACTATATATACGAATACCAATACCAATACCGATGTAAGAATACCAACTCTTCTATCATATAGCGTCTATCCCAAATCATGGGGATACAAGCAGAAGGATCATAATGAAGATTTAGTATTAATAAAAATGGGTGCGTGTACTTATGTACGCGCGTGAGAAGTTATACTTCTTTGGCATCATTAAAATATATATATATATATAATTATTAAAAACCAAATTTAGAGAATAATCTAAATAAAAAAAAATTAAAAAAAAATAATAAAAAAAAAAAACAAAAAAAAAGAAAAAAAAAATAAAAAAATTATAAAAAATATAAAAAAAAGAAAAAAAATAAAAAAATGGGTGCGTGTACTTATGTACGCGCGTGAGAAGCATCATTAAAATATATATATATATATATATATAATTATTAAAAACCAAATTGAGAGAATAACCTAAATAAAAAAAAAATAAAAAAAAAATAAATAAAAGAAAAAAAAACAAAAAAAAAACAAAAAAAAATAAAAAAATAAAAAAAATTATAAAAAAATTAAAAAAAAAAAGAAAAAAATAAAAAAAAAAGAAAAAAAATAAAAAAAAACAGTGATCAGAGGTGACGAGTGTACCAACTTGCGCGACTAATATCGAGGTTCAATTTCTATTTTGTTGGTAGCTTTTTTTTCGAGACTTAATGAGCGGTAAGCAGACAACTTCATACTGTTAATTTTGTGTCACATAATTAAAATTTCACTCTCATCATTTTTTCATAACGCGCCTAAAGAAGTATAACTTCACAAAAGTTTTATAGCAATCATTATCGGTATGGTGACGAAGTAAGAATACAATAGGTATAGGGCTTCACCTTACCCATGACTGTTTAAATTACTAAGGAACTTAAGTAGATAAAATTAAATCAAACAAAAATCTAGAATGGTATAACAACCTAATTTCAAACCCTATATAGAGGAGCCTTGTTTTAGTCCTCAATGAATCCCTACCGATCTGCCTGGATCCACCAGGCCGGCCACAGATGTTATACCTACAACATTTTAACAGAAAATTTTAGGAGTGGTAGGACCACACTGTCGACAGTTATCTGTCTACAGTCGCGGGCCGGTCCGTCCGGGGCAGTACCATGCTCTCGCAGAAAATCGACGTCTGAGTAGTAGCAATTTGTTACTGCGCTTCGTTCGGTGAGCGAGAGAGCCGGAAGCCCAACTTTCTGAGGGTGTTTGCGTGTGGAGGGTTTTGGTGGTGCCCTTGGTATCACCGAGCCTCAATGCACGCATTCACACTCCCTTCGCTTTCTTCGCGGTAGGCAACGGCCTTGTAAAAGTCCATGAGCGGCAGCAACACTTACCATCAGGTGTACTGTTTGCTCGTTTGCCACCGTTTGCAATAAAAAAAAAAAAAGTGTGTAAAGCCGCAAGCAAAATGTGGACATGTATATAAAGAGCCTTCATATGACAAAATATCGAAATATCTTAGCAAAAAAATATACTAAATATCATTTTAAACGTACCTACGTATTTCGAAAAAAGCCGACTCCACTTACACTGAAGCATAATTGTAATGCTGTACAACAAAACGCCCGGGTAAGTTGTTAATAATTGGTTGAAAGTTGAAAGGCTGACTCGTAATACTCGTAACATTTATTTTGATGGCAACACTGGAGCGATTTATTGCAGGTTGGCACACTGAGCATGAAAGGCACACCGCACAATAGCCACCTACAATAACGAGCTGAGATTTTAACAGTGTGATTAATAGTTGCAATAAAATTTTGTTTATGTCTCTCCCGTGTGCACTTGATGAATTTTTAATTGCTTTGTTTTACTTTTATTGTTAACATTAAAAGGTTTTACACTTAGAATTATTACTCAACTAAATGATAAAAGCGATTATAATAGATATGAAAAGTTTTTATTACGTCTTACGTCCTAAATATACATGCATCTCTTTATTTAATTAAATAAGTTTGTCTAAATTCAAATAAAGTTTTAGTATAATAAATACGTTTACTTTTTAATGGTATGTGTTTTTATAAATGCTATTTGATTTCCTCACAACAAAGGCGCGTAAATAAAAGAAAACCAAAATGGCGGAGGTGCGTTCGAAATTGGAATTCATCAAAATAATGCGCGGAACGTGATCTCGTGCGAAGTACGCAGATGAGTGTTTATATCCGTGCAGGGTTGTCGCGCAAAAAACATTTCTTTTACATATTTAGATAGATTAAACATAAAATAGAACATTAAACTATGCCGTATGTGTTCTGTGTACATGCATGTATAAGTCAGTATATTATTTTATAGGATTATCTACGAATATAAACATGAAAGGTCAACCGTCGAAGCAGAAACGTTCCATCCATATTTAGAATCTTTTATAAAAAGGACAATAGAAATACTCCTGTCAACCCTGTAATAACGTAAGGTGCGCGGGAGTCGAGCGTTTCGTCTGGATTCTTTTTTTAAAAAAGCTGTTTTTATTAATTGCCAGCCATTGTTGGGTGGTCGATGTGCTTATGAGAATGCGCGCGTTCTGTTGCGTTTCAACGTGTTTTCGAAATTTATCTGTTCGAAAATGGAACTTTATTTTTACTTAATCCTTATACTAAGAGATACATTGCCACCATAGTTTTAGTTAAACGATATGGTATTATTTAATAAAAAGATTGTGAGCACTATATTTTATTATTATCCAACACGCCATGTATAATCTAGGTATATAGAGAAGTGTTTCTTCACATTATAAATGCAAAATATTCATATAAATGTTTGTTAGTCAACCGCTCAAAAATGGCTAAACCATTTTGAATTAAACTAACAGTTTATAGTTTAGATTTACACGCTGAATAGAGGAACTTCATCATGAATATATATTTATTCTATTTAGCGTTCATACTGCCAAAGGTTCATAATGATATTAAAGGCAAACGACAGTTTTAAAGTCAATAGTTTCAAATTAAACCAGTCTATCGATATCTCCAATGGCCACAATCTTACTCGTGGACTGCCAAAGTGGCAGCCCACGTGTGTTATGGTGTTATGTACAGACGTACAGTGTCATCGGTAGATAGACCATCCCACGAGCTTTACGTGTTGGAACCATATGCCCATGTAAGCCTCCCTATGGTGGGACCATATCGTTCCAATTGAAAGATCTCGTGACGACAGAAGATCATAATGGAATTATAATAACAATTCATTTAAAAAAGATCCAGTCTCTATGAGTGTTGATGATTGAAAAAGTAAATATCTATTGCTTCCTGAATTAAATCAAAATACCTTTCTAATATATAATAACTACTTATATAATAATATATCATATCTGTTAAATATTTGGTTGCGTGAAAAATAATAAAAAATAATGACTTCATCTTACAATTTTTATTACAATATTTACAAGTTGATATTGCATACTCGTTATTGCCAAGTGTTGAATTAAAGAATTGCCAGTGTAAAAAAAAATACGACTACACGTCTCAATCGTAAGAATAATGAAAATATATATGCGTAAGACAATTTCGTTGCCAGTGAATTGAAAATACCTGAAGATTTCCTGTCGAAATGTCTGTTAGAAAAATAGGAACAATAAATTGCCACTGCAATAAATATAAATAAGTTAACAAGTCAATGAAATTTTATTCTTCATTCAGAATAGTTTTAACTAAATGATTCAACAATTTCCGTGTGATGGCGGAGTAAGAATACAATTCACCACCATCTATTTTGCCCGTGGATGTCGTAAAAGATATACATACATACATATACTAACGCCTCTTTCCCATAGGGGTAGGCAGAGACCACTTCCTTCCAGTTGCTACGATCTTGACGTACCATATTCGCCTCCTCCACGTTCATTAATCTTTTCATACATGTTCTTCGATTGAAGGTGCTCCTAACCTGGCCTTTCTTAAGAACGTCCCGGCTTTGATCGTGGAACGTCCGCCTAAAGGTTCATTTCTGTGCATCGCGGGCGACGCGACAGTCGCAAGCGATCGATCGCGCGCGGCCGATGCAACAATAGTTAAAGTATGAAAATGTATGCCGTTTCCGAGGTACGCGACAGTCGCGCGCGGCTAACGACAGGAATGGCGCTATACAGATGTATGCGACAGCAGTCAATGTATAAAGATCGCTTACGACTGTCGCGCGCCGCCGCGATTGGCCGCGATGCACGGAAATGAACCTTTAGCGATCCAACACTTCCGTTCACATTTGTCCGTAAAAGACAACTGAGGGATTAGTATACAGTATAATATCCATACAAGACAAGGAAAACTCAAAATGAAACCTTTTACCAACACGTCTGACCAGCATAGTCTAGTAAGGTCAATTTCCCTCCTATTGTAGAGAAGGCTCGAACCTAACAGTGGGACGTATAAGAGCTGAAATGATGATTATGATCAATAGAAATACATGCGCGGTAAATTCAACAAAATATTATTCTTTTATATATTTAGGTATATATAAATTTCTTGTATACCTACGTGTGTATGTCACTGAATTCCTCCTAAAAGGCTGAACCGATATTGATGAAATTTTTTGTGTGTGCTCAAGGGAATTCGAAAATGGTTTAGATTCACAATTGGAGCCGGTAGGTGACGCCTATCTGAACAGAACAACGTCTGTTGGGTCAGCTAGTTGTATATAAATCTGTACACGTCTAATCAGCCTGGTATAGTAGTTCAAATTCCCTCTCAAAATGGAGGAGACCCGAGTTTAATAGTGACGAATTATAATATAGCTGCTTATAAACAAATAATAACTGGCAACATTACACATCTAAAATAATAAAAATAACTAAACCAAAAAAATGAATTTAAATTATCATTATGACATTTTTACTCACAATAATAATATAATAAAATAAATAATAAACGTTGAATAAATTAGTCAATATTCAACGGATGTGCTTTTGTAACGCACAATTATTTTAAATAACACATTATTATGATTCTACAAAAATATTTTGTCACAAACAATGTTTTGAACGACATTTTATCAATCAACGCGTCGTTGATTCCAACTATTCCGCACTCGAATAGATTTTAATTCAGCCACGGTAGACGGATTTACGACTGGCCCTCTATTGTGACTAAACATTATAATATAAATAGCAGTTTCATTTGTTATAAACTAAATTTAGAATTGGCAAAAACTAGTTGGACGATTTGACCTGCTGATTAACAATGATATTTAGAAACGAAATTTAACTAATAATTTGAAAAAAAAATTTAAATTTGACACTGGCAATAATTTCCGGTGGGGACGGAGTAAGAATACAATTCATCGCTCCCATCTTGCCCGTGGCTATCGTAAAAGGCGACTAAGGGATATAATACGCATATGACATCTATGCAAGGAATGGAAAACTCAAAATAACCCTATACCAACCTGTCTGACCAGCATGGTATAGTAAGGTTAAGTTCCCTCCTATTGTGGAGGAGGCTTGAGCCCAATAGTGGGAGGTACATGAGCTGAAATGATGATGATGAATAATGAACTCATATTTATAGCTATTTGATTGTCAATAAAAAAAGAGGTAATTTATCTGTGGTAACTTGGATTTTCCGTGTGGTGACGGAATAAGAATACAATACACCTCTCACTCTCTTGCCCATGAGTGACGTAGAAGACGACTAAGGAATTATATGCATACAATATCTATGCAAGATAGAGAAAAATCGAAATAAAACCTTGTAATAAAACCGTCTGGCTGGTGGGGTATAGCAGGTTAATCACCCTCCTATTGTGGAGGAGGCTCCGGCCCAGCAATGAGAAGTATATGAGCTGCGATGATGATGATGATGATAGATTTAACTGATATTTTGTGACGAAAATTGTAATTTGACACTGGCAATAATAGGCTCATATTTATAGCTATTTGATTGCCAATAAAAAAATGAGGTAATTTATCTGTGGCATAAATGTGGACTGTCAAATAGAGTTCGAACGCATCTTATAATAACGAAATGTTAACCATATATCATTGAAATCATATCATTAATATGCTACTCTTATGCCAATTACTTGGGGTGACTCAAGACGTAAATTTTGGAAATACTTTAATGACCGGGCGCCGCCTGATATTAAAGAATCCTTGGGAATGTAATTGTTGACGAGACGGCATTAGATCGATTTAGCCCACGTCTACGATGAGCCCTTAGTCGTATTTTATTATACTCACAAACAAAATAGCCGCGAACACATAGCGCATTTAAATAATATGAAGTTCCAGTTCCCGTGGGGTGTTCCCACGGGAAATGGAACTGCGCGGGTAAGGCGACTGATACCGAAGCATAGCGAGGGCGGGTTGCTAGTATAAAATTAAATTGTTTTTACTTATTATGATTTGATTTCTGCTCTCCCAACGTTTCGAACACTCTTCTGCGTTCATAGTCACTGGCGACCTTGACCGTAAAAATAGTTTTATTTCAAATAATTTAATACCTATGCATTGATCAATAAAAATATGATTTTAATGATTAGATATTAATAAATATAGGTGTGTTTTCCTTAAAAGATTTTGTAATACTTCTGATTCAAAATATCACATTCATAATTTAGTTTTATTAAGAAATGTATGTTATCGATATCAAGTATTATGTTATTAAGATCTTAACCAGACTCGGTTTCTGGTCGCCTGAGGGTCATAACACACTTGCAACCGCGACACAGGTGTAGAATGTATTTACGATAAGTGCTTGCCTTTGGCGATTTTGGGTTCTTAAAGAGGCCCATAAGCTTTTAATTATATTTCTTCACCGCGGTGCTTATAAACTGATTTTGTACTTTTATGTACTTTAGAAAAAAATAATTCTTATTTCATCTCAGGCCATATACGTCCCACTGTTGGGCTCGGGTTTCCTCAATGGAAGAGAAATTAACCTACTATAACATGTTGGTTAGTTGGTATAGGGTTTTGTTTCGAGTTTGCCTTCTCTTGCACTTTTACGACAGCCACGGGCAAGGGAGGCTGGTGAATTATATTCTTACTCTGTCACCATACGAAAAAAATCTATGATCTATCATGGATGCTATGATGGTATTCCATAGATGCTATGAAGTACCTAAATGATATGCCGGAATAATATAAATACACGTGCGATAAAATCAACTAAAATGTTAATATCTATACCAATAAATAAAATTGGAGTGTCTGTTTGTAATGTCAAAATAATAGGCTGTTTTCATGCTCACACGGTTATTTGCACGACACCTATGCCAAAAATAGCAATTAAAAAATTTTTGTCTGTCTGTCTGTCTGTTTGTGCCGGGTAATCTTCAAAACGGCTAGACCGATTTCAAAAATTCTTTCAATAATGGAAAGCTATAAGATCAGAGCGTAAACTAGGCTTTATTTTATCCCGTTATTCCCACGGGAACGAGAACTACGCGGGTAAAACGACTATAACCTATAACCGAAGCGAAGCGAGGGCAGGTTGCTAGTTTTATATAAATCTGTATAATCTATGTGTAAATATCAAATGTAAGATTGATCTATTTATTAAATATATCAAAAATCCTGTATCTAATATGATTTTATTACCCGCATTTGTTGGGTTTGATTCCTATACATTCTCACTAACATTTACTGTCGTGTTTTAAGTTTACGTAAGCCGTATTTAATTTTATTGGCTATCTTATTTCTTCTTTCTTGTTTTCCCTCTTTCTTCTCTTGAATAATAACGTACGTCTTACATAGTAAATTATTAAATTAACACGTTCTTTCCAAGGTTTTCAAGTGAAAATATTATTCTCACAATATTTGCTTATTATTCATCGTTAGAGGGAAAACTAAACAACAAAATGTATTAAACCTTAAAATTGATACAGTATTATGGAAAATAATAACAAAAAAAAAGAAATGGTAGAAAAAAATACCTAGCTGACCCAACAAATTTTCTCCTTGAAATCGATTGGAGCGCCATCTACCAGTTCCAATTTTTAATCTAAATCATTCTCATATCTATCGGAACAGCATCAAATATCATCAAATTTGGTCTAGCCGTTTAGAAGGAGTTTAATTACAAACACACGAACGATTTATGTATATAGGTAAAATTGTATAAATATACCTAAATACTTCTTTTTGTGTTGCTGTGAATCAGATACCATTCTGATTCACAGCACAGCAATTTATTGCCTAGTTTAAAAAAGAAAACAGTAGAAATGTCAAAAGAAAACGTATTTAATTGCAGTCGTCCTCCATAAGAGAAAAATGTACGTCATTATGTTAACAACGCAACACAAGTCCAGAGTCTACATGGCAAGTTCATTAAACGTAAAACAAGATGGCAACATTAAATCGTTGTATTTAGTTACCTACTTGTATTACTGTTATCTTAATCTGTGCCTTACTATTTTGTTCTCCAGTTTTTATTGGCGCTTTTCAATGTATTTATTTTTTTCACTTTGATTACATCGGTAATGTTGATTGGAATCCGGCTTTTAGGATTTGTAAATTTTTTTATTCGTGTTTCCTTTAAATTTTGTTAATGAATTTTCAGTTGCCTGTTACAATTAAAAAAATAGCATTTAAATATAGATTAAAGAACAGGGAAGAGATCGTTTAACGGAATTGGAGACTGTGTCTTTTGAGTAAACTTTCTTGTTTAGTTGTAGATAAACGCGTGGTGACGGAGTAAGAATACAATTTATCACTTCTTATATTGTCCCTGGATGTCGTGAAAAGCGACTGAAGGGATATAATAAGCAAATAAACGTCTATGCAAGAAAAGTAATACTCGAAATAAAACCCTATACCAACTCGATTGACCAGCGTGGTATAGCAAGGTCAATTTTCCTCCTATTATGGAAGAGGCTCGAGCTCAGTAGTGGAACGTATATGAGCTGTAATGATGATAATCGTTACTTTACTTTAGAATTAACGTTCAAAATTCAATGAGAATTGATATTATGTCATTTGAAACTAATATAGGAAAATAAGTCCGTGTGGTGACGGAGTAAGAATACAATTCATCACTCCCTATCTTGCACGTGGATGTCGTAAAAGACGACTAAAGGATTTGTTATACAGATAACATCTTTGCAAGAGAAGAAATGCTCGACATAAGACCCTATGCCAACACGTCTGACCCAGTCCAACAATAGAACTTATGATGAGATGAATTCATTTAGAAAATATCGATGCAAAAGATTCATAATCGTATCGAAGTACCATAAACTTGTTTCCAAATGTATTTTTTTTTTTTGTAAACTTTCTGAACACTGTATTATACGCTCATCAAGAAGTCAGGGTTGTACAAAATTAAATATCCTGTCATAATTTTGTTTCTTTTGATGATAATGTTTAGATCAAAGATACTTGTCTATTATTCTACATATATATGTATATATTTTTATATTTTATACATGTGTTGACGGTGTAAGAATATAATTCACCACCCTCTCTCTGGCCCATGGGTGTCGTAAAAGATGACTTATAATATGTATATAATATCTATGCAAAAGAAAGAAATACGCGAAACAAAACCCTATACCAACATGTCTGAACAGCCTGATATAGTAGGCCAATTTCCCTCACATAGTGAAGGAGGTCCGACCCCAACAGTGGGACCTGTATGGGCTGAGCAGATGATGATGATGATAATGATGATGATCTTACGTTTCAACTTCAAAGGTAGATCATAATTTCGCCCTGTAATTTTATTTTCATCTCAACCCTTATACTTTTGCTTCACAATCTAAAGTTCGGCGCTACTCTAAATAACTAAAACCTCTGAATAAGAGAAAGACTTTTGGCGGGAATGAATTAATGGCATGTGGTGGGATTAAATAATTTTGATTACATTTAATGTAATGTGTGGCGGAGGAACTGTAGTGAAAGAAAAGTGATTTACATACATTTTAGTTTCTACTAAAAATCTCCAAAGATACCGTGTCACAGTGACCATGACAATTTGACTTACTGACGGACATTGACTAATATGGAGAAATTGATAATTTATAAAGAAACTTATAATTCGGCACTGGCAAAAATGGCTCATATAGTTAGCTCATGACCAAGAAATCTTATCGGTATCAGCTGTCGGCTGTATTGCCAATCAGGTGATAAATTAGAGCATAGTGTGACCAGATTTATAGCCTGTTAAAAATTTTTAGTTACGGTTAACTACCTTTCTCCGTGTAGGTTAATATCGTGAGCAAATAAAACTTGTATGGCTAAAAGATTTTTTTTAATTTCAAGAAAATTCTATCAACTTGTATCGACTTCGCGTTATGTCTATGACTAAAAACTTATTTTTTTTGTGTGAAATATTATGCCCAACAGAGACAAATAAAAAAAAACTGGATTATAAAGTGTCTTATATATTTACCGATGTCGCCCCCTCATAGGCCGTAGTGTCAGCAAAAGGTCAGTAGTCTAAAGCCAAAGTAAACATAACTGAGCAGAGGTTACAATGTAAACTAGCCAGTGAGGTGCGGCTTTGATCTTTGCCGCTCACACTTATAGGGCTGTCACTATAGTTATTAATATTTTATATTTTTTGATTATTTTTTTTTTATTTTTCTTTATTGTTTAGTGTATAGAAACAATCGTAATAAAGTACTTAAAGCTGGTAACGATATAAAATGGGTTTGAAATAAGGAGCCACAGAACTGATTTTTAAAAATTATCTTCGCCACAGATAACAAAAACTTTGACATACAAGTACATTTAATCTATATACTTGAATGGGTGACGATGATTAGCTAGCATTAATACGATGTTACAATAAAAAAAATCTAAATAGTAACGGTCGATAACCCTAATGGGGTATAGAGTAGTTGATAGAACAGAGTTTACATTGGCATCATTCAAATGTATGAAGTTGCTATTTACGTTTGACCAGAGCACTCATTACGGATTGTTATTGGAATAATAAAGAGAGAGGCATCGCATCCGTCTAGATGTGAGATCGTAACATATTTCCGAGTATCGCTCTATCTATTGCGAAACGCTTTTATTCACATCAACGATTCCGCGAACTGACACTTCTGTTGTTGTTTACTAATCTACGTTTATATGAACTAGTTTCTTTCATAAAACGTTTGAATATGGAATCGTTATATTTTTTTAAATTAAAATATTTGAATTTGGAATTGTTGCTGTTCTCTGTTTGAAATGTTTGACGTTTCTCTTTGCGTATTTATTTTAGTTTATGGCTAGCAGTGAAATTTAATCTATAACGTATTAAAGATATCGAATTATGATGGTTTTTATGGCGTGACAATAGTTATAGCTGTAAATTATGACTAGGAAAAGAATCATCTTTTAAACATCTTTATAATATTTAAAATGGCGAATTGATTTCATTTACGGATCGGTTTATTCTTAACCAGCAACCCGTCCTCGCTTCGCTTTGGTTTCAGTCACCTTACCTGCATAGTTGCTGTTCCCGTGGGAATACCGGGATAAAATATAGCCAAGTTACTCCTTATATATATCTACAGCTATCTCGTAGTAAAATGTTATCAAAATCGGTGCAGTCGATTGAGCATGAAAAAGTCCAATATTTTGACATTACAAACAGACACTTCAATTTTATTTATTTGTATAGATCTGTTATTTTTTAAAAATATGTTTTTAAGAATGTAATTGAAAAAGTGCTATTTTCAGTCTATCATCAGTCCGTTCCAGTCTCGCACGCGTAAATACTGTTTTGTAAAATATTAATAAAACGGAGTTAAATTTCATTAAATTCGAATCCACTAAAATGATTATAGGTAATATTGTTTTATATTATCTTGGGTTGCATTATGAGAGCTTTTTAGTAAACCCCTTATTTAACTATTACAATACTATCTATATCAAACAGTTATAACATAGCATTTTATTAGAGAAATAATTTTAGAAAGCGTCTCTGTAACTTCTGAGGTTATCTTTACAAAAAAAAAAACAAAAGTTTAATCGTGAATGTATTTAGCTCGACTACGCGAGGAAAACTCAATTTGTAGCATTTTTGAAAACCACTTGAATAGGTCATGTAATTTGGATTTCATAGGTGCTTGAGTACTAATTAACCAAATAAAAGTTTTTAAAAAGGTTTTTTTTTATTTAGCAATTCAATATCTTTGGGACTAATGTCCTTATGAAAAAACCGTCAACAACCTTCAACATTGTTGCCATATTTTTTTTCATTCTTATTTTTCCATCTACATGAACTTTAAAAGTATATAAGTTGGGTAAATTATATTTTTAATGTTTTAATTAATTAAACTTTCTGTGTGATGATGGAGTAAGAATACAATTCACCACTCCCTATCTTGCTCGTGGATGTCGTACAAGACGACTAAGGGGTACAATATGCACATAAGATCTGTGCAAGAGAAGGAAAACTAGAACTAGTATAGTAGGTCAAATTCCATCCCATTGTAGAGAAGGACCGAGCCCAACAGTGGAACGTATGAACAAAATAAAAATCTATTATTACAATGTGAAATTTTTCAAGCTTTGTAAATATTCGACAGCCAAAATCCAACCAACTAGATGATTGGAAGTAATTTATAGTAGAATTTTACTATCCAACATAATTTAGTGATAAACACATCGCCTTCGTCAAGCCCCTTAAAATACGAGAAAATATATGACAGCCGTTTTATAGACGTTTTATTGATATCTATATATTTAATTCGAAATATCATTGAATAAAAAATAAATTATTGGCATATAAAATTTGAAATAGATTTTCAAAGACAATTTCTCGCATCGAGGTACAAATATTTTCAATATACATTCCTTCAATATAGCCCATATATGTTTCACTATTACTATTGCTGGTATAGTATTGGTCGTTCTTAATCGCTATTTGAATGCACAAATTTTCTATTAAGGAAACAGAAAGAAAAATCTATTTTAGCAATTCATACGTATATTATATTATTCAGAAAACATATTTTTATAACTAAAACAGCTTTTCACAATAGGTAGGTACTGAACGTACATAAATGCATTAAAACTTATAAAACAAAAGAAATCTTAAAAATGCAGTCCCGCCTTTTTGTTGTCAAAAAAGCGCGGGCATAGATTTTCGTGTCACCTTAAATAGGTTTTCGAACAAATCTTTTGGCGGGGTGTCGCGTAACACGGTTGTCATCGCCATTTTAAATGTCAACGGATCCACGAATACATCGATAAACTGTAGGAAATTATACAAGGGCTCGCATTAATGTGTCCTCAGTGTTGCCAATGAATTATTAGCATTAATCACCATCGGTGGAACACACAAATTATTGTAAATTCACACATTTTAATAAGGGAAACAGTCTATAAATTATACATTTGTTTTTTTTGTATTGTAGATACCGACATAAATTAGATTGTATTTGTGACTTGAAATAGCTTTTTCTATTATGTATTCGATGACTAAGTTCAAAATATCAACGTGAATATTGAAGGAATGTGTGAATGAGGATTTGGATATGAAAGCAGTGAGTTCAGATATGACGACTGACAAGAGTCTATGGAAGGTAATGACATATTGTGCTGACCCCACTTAACGTAGAACGAATAGATTGAGAAGTCAAAAAGAAATTTGTTAATTGAATTTGTTTGGTTTAACAGTTTCCTAGTGAAAATCAGTATTTGGCGTGAAAGAAGAATATTTTATTTCATAAACTAATTTTTCTGAATACTGATGCTTAAAAAAATAATCACATCTTCATTAAAAATGTTTAATCTACGCAAAAGACAAAATGGCCGTACTTTGCAACTGCGTTTACTTTATAAAACTACGTCCACTTACATTAGAAAAAAAAAACAAGTTAAAGGCTAGGGCAAATACAAAGTGCCTTAAATTTTTTAATTGCGACCACCTTATATTATTACGTCTTTGTGCATTCAGAGCTACGTGTGTACAGGCTTTACAGAGTAATATGCGAACACTAACGCGGTTGGCTTAATCTTTGAAAGGTAGCGATTGCAGGGAGACTAAATTTGACTGCACATTTAAAACGTAGCGCATTGTTCTGAGATTAGTGTCCATTAAATGTATATTTATAAAATGTCTGTGTTTTTTTTAGTAAATTAAAATCAATTTCTTAAACAAGATCAAAGGAACGGGACCACGTGGATTGGGTGGTACGCGAAAGAACATTCTGGAACAAACACAAGTGGTCCCGATTAGGTTCAACTGGAGTATATGTCAATTGCCCCATGTAATGACAGGCTTAACGTTTTGTCACGCATTATTGAATTGTAGAAATCATAAAAACCGGCTGAGGGATCACCAGAAGAATGGGCAGCAGTGCTCTCCGGGGAAAATTTATAAAAGGTATCAGCTGCAATCGTGAAATTACCTGGTAAACATGGCGAACGATAACATTAGCTACTATATATATACCTTCACAGGCTAGTTATGGACACCCATAAGTTGATGGATAGATATACAATATCTGATTTTTATTAAGCAATTAGTCTCTCAAATTTTAAAGATATTTTTTAATCAGAATAGTAATTAGACAAAAAAACAAATGTAATATGAAGATGACCTATTCATTTTTTGAAACAGTGGTGGTTTAGCCGAAGGTCAAGAACTATGGCGCCATCCTTTACGTTGCCCGGACGACTGCTCAAAAAATATCACTATACGGATTGATAATAATCACTTATAGTCCATAAAATATAGCTTGATCTCTGTGACAGATGTCAACGAAACCAACGAAGTAAGATTAAACGAGCGACGTGTTTACAATTTTATTTTGTGACAAATATATTTTCATTCTTTTCGTGCCAGTTTTATTGTAACTGAATTGCAATATATTATAAATATAAAAATATTAATATTCATGCCTAAAATTTACCTCGTAAGTACTGAAATACCTAGTAAACATTTTATACATAATGAAGCTTACGCACGTACAAGATCATACTGGACTGAAAATAAAAAAGAGATGGGACAGTCGATATACGTAAATCTATAACCGATCTTCATTAAATTATTCATAAAAGAAATTAAACCCAATACATTACTTATATAAAACTTTCAACATATTTTTTACAATTAAAACAGACAGTTACATTATAAAATATGTATTTTATGTATTAATTGACTTAATTAAACATTAAAAAACTACTTTTCGTCTCAGAGTAAATGATAATATTATGTACGCATTATTGTTAATAAACTAGACATATTTATTTATAAAACAGTCGTAATTGATCGATTGATTTAGTGACTGTTCCTATTTTGGCAAAAAATGGTAAATGCTCTAGCAGGAACGCTCCAGTGATGACGATGATAGTGACCTAGATCTTGATTGTACTCCTTTTGAATAATTAAAACAGTCAAAAGACAGTCTTTGTTTGAAATTAATTCAAAAAGATTTTCATTGATTGTATTTTAATATAAAATCACAATTATACAAATAAAGAGATTATCGATAACAAACTGCGGACTTTATCGTAAGCGTGACAGCACTAGGGACAACTGTCACAGAGATCATCCTATATTTTATGGACTATAATTATAGTCATTATGAAAAATAATGAAATTAGGATATTTGACGTTTTCACTTATGACTTGTACCACAGCGTTACAATTTAATAAAGTCTCCTTACGCGACACCCATATGTGGTCCTAACAAGACTCTTTTGAGACCACAATTATATGAATATTATGCTCATTAGTGGTTCTATTTACTATCACGCCTTAGCAAATAACCTTTATCTGTGGTTATTCAGATTACTATAATCATTGTTAATATTGAACTTATTTATATGACTTAGAAGAAAATATTAGTAAAAATAATTAATATGTTTCACACTCAATGATTTCACAACGTTTATAGTTACAAATAATTAACACAATGATGGATGTGAGCGGATTAGATTCGTTAAAGTATGCGCTCTTATTATGGTACGGTCAAAAAAGTTGTGAACGCCAACTCACAATCATAGTCGCAAATGTAACTTTATTAATGACGTTTGGATTATTGACGTTTAGTTATCAACGCAATTATATGTTTCAAAATTCGACATTTAGGTATTTCATTCTATTGGCTGCTTGTTTATGTGCCTTGCCTTAGTCTCATTGTAACTCTTCTGTATAATTCTGTATAACTACGTTCATCAATCGTATATCCATAGATACATAAAATGGAGAGTAACATTTTTATACACATTCAATTATCGTTGTGATTCAAGAATCGTTGTGAATTACAACTCGGAACGAAAAAAAATATACTAAAAGTGATGAACTACAGAATTCAAAATATCATCATCATCATCATCGCAGCCCACATACGTTCCACTGCTGGGCTCGGGCCTCCTCCACAATCGGAGGGAATTTGACCTACTATACCATGCTGGTCAGACATGTTGGTATAGGGTTTCATTTCGAGTTTTCCTTCCCTTACATAGATGTTATGTGCATATTACATCCCATAGTCGTCTCTTACGACATCCACGGGCAAGATAGGGAGTGGTGAATTGTATTCTTACTCCGTCACCACACGAAAAATGTCATAATAAGATACAATACAGATATGTGGTTTATTCAGTATCTCGTCATCTCTCTATATTCCACATTCACCTCGTTATTTCAGTTTCGTTGCCTGAAGATTTTATTACAATGTCGTACGCCAATTTTTTTCTGTGAGATTTATGGCGCCAAAATGTATCCAACTAGTTTCGGTAGAATCTTTGACGATAGGAGTTATACTCTTTCTTGTTATTCTCTGGTTACGTTATTATTCAATACTTTTAGTTAATTCTGAAATAAAATTTACTAATAATACTGTTTATCCTTCACAGGTAAGCACAGATTTTAACAGCAGTTACAAGGCACAGGTAAGTACCTAAATAGTATTAACTTCATATTATATGAAAATCAGTAAAATTTTAAACTTTACGTGTGAGGAATTCTTTTTAACTCTAAAGAAATTACTTACACTGTTAACGCTGTCTATAAAATCACTAATACAGTGATTTATATTTATTTATATAAATTAAAATCTTATGAATAGTGTTCGAAGTTTCGGACTAATCAAATTTATTTATTTACTCATAAATGGTAGATCTGTTTTTTTCTAGACAAAAAAAAAACAAGTCGTAAGCTCTGTATATTCCATCAAAAAATACTTTAAAATCTGATAAAATCAAATACCTAACACAAAAGTTGAAAGTAATTAACAACATTTTCCCACAAATGTACCGAGAAACATCACTGTTTTACTTTTAATCTTTGTTTTTAATTGCCACAGCGGCCGTTAGACATTACACAGAGCCATTTAAGCAGTCAACAAAACACATAACACTTGGAAAATGTCTTCATTGTTTTGTTTTATTGGTTGTAATGTTAAGTTTGTGGGCGTTGTTAAAGTGACGATGCTTAGTTTGTTTATATTAAATTTTTACTGCAATGTCTAATGGAAAGGTTTAAACGGAATTGAAGACAGTAAACTATCTACTCGTATTCTTATTTTTTTCATTAATCTACTTATATCTCTACCGTGTGGTGACGGATTAAGAATACAATTCATCACTCCCTATCTTGCTCGTGGATGTCATAAAAGACGACTAAGGGATATAATTTGCATATAAGATCTGTGCAAGAGAAGGAAAACTCGAAGTAAAATCCTATGCCAACATGTCTTACCAGCACGGTATAGTAGGCTAAATTCCCTCCCATTGTGGAGGAGGCCTGAGCCCAACAGTGGGACGTATGTGGGCTGTGATGATGATGCTGATGATGAATCTAAATCTGTCATTATGACATATTGTAGGTACTACGCTGATCAGACTAGGTTGTAAAGTTAGGTACATTTAGAGGTTTTCTTGTCTTACATATTATATCCTTTAATCGTCTTTTAGGTACGACCCATGGGCAAGAATGGGGTTGGTGAATTGAATTGTATTCTTACTCCATACGAATTTTAGGCTATTAAACATCCTTTTATTATTTTTTTTGGTTTGGGCTATAGTCAGCGCACACACTGTCTAGCTTCATCCCGGGTAACGAATGGGCGGCACGTAGCTCCATGTCCCACCGTCTCCTCTCCTTCACCGCTGGGCCAACCACCGGTACCGAGTTCCATGTCCTTCGTGGCCGACCCGGTTAAACACTCTTACACATACATCATAGTTCATATAGGTCCCAGTGCCGAGCTCGAGCTTCTTCGGTTTTATAACGAGTTTTTCTTCTCTTGCATAGATATGCATATTTACAATCCTTTAGTCATCTTTTACGACAACCAAGGGCAGGATAGTGGGTGAATTGTATTCTTAATCCGTCACCACATGCAAAATGCTCACACAATTGTCTCGAAATTAACGGTAATTTATTTAATTAATTATTCACATTCTAATCACTTCTAAATACTGTCAAAAGTGCTTAATATCATCAAAACTGGTACAAGAACAAAAAAAATGACAGATCACAATTATGAAAGCGTAATCCCATTCGCTCTAAATCATCTTTCAAATTAATTTTAGATATAAACTGTTGATTCCTATCTAGAACCTAACTCATGCATAAATATGACTATTAAACACATTATTTTATAGTTTTTTGTCAATATTTATTGCTTTTATTTAAATAATACGGCTATAACTAGTAACTCGAATCTTAATACATACTTGAATATGTGTTTATTTGACCGCGCATCGTAAAAATACCTTAAAACGGAACGTATATATTTTTTTCCAATTTCGAATTAATACAACACCAATATTGTCTATAGGTAATGGTTTTTAATTTCATGGCTTCAGTTTCAACAAATATATTATCATATATATGTCAAACGCGTACCTACCGAAATAGATTCGAAAATTTATCTCGCAATAAAATTGGACCTACTGGTGTGACAAAGCAGTCGTTAAAGATTAGTTTAGATAATACTCCCCCAATTTTTTCATTTAAAATTAAACTTTAACGTGAGGTATTAAAGGTTATTTTGGTGGCTTGTAACTTTAGAGTGTTTAATAAAAAACAAATAAAAATATAAATGATGGTGATAGGTAGTTCACACTGCAGTGATGTCCAGTCCCACGCTTCGACAGATCATACAAAACCATCAATGTTCTCAACCCACTTGACAAACGATTCAGATAAAGGACCGTGCACATTAGACCGGCACAAGAGAGTTCTCTGTGTAATGAATACATCAGTGTCCACTCGTTCTAATTGAATATAATTACGATAGTGAAACTAGAAATTGAATACTCAGTGTTGAAATAATAACTGAAAATATTATGATCGATAAAAAGGTGTTTAATTTTTTATTAAATTAAGAGCATATCGACACTAGCGACTCCAATATGTCAGTGGTAGTTTTTAGAACTAAAATGATTATTTATCGAGTCAACATATATTTTCATAAAACAAAAACACAATCATGTTTTCATAATTTTTCATCCTCATAGGTATATGTCCCTCCTGTGCTCAGACTTCCTTTACAATAGAAGACAAAATTGAGCTATTATGCTACGCTGGCAAAAATGTGCGTATTTTTATTGTTGTTTTTTGAGTTCTCTTCTCTTGCGCTGATGTTATATGCATATTATATTCCTTAATCGTCTTTTACGACACCCTTAGACTAGGGGTGGTGAATTATGTTGATGATAGGTACGACATAATCCTTTCCCACAGTTTTGCATTTTATCAGAATAACTATTTTTAATACAATAATTTAGTCAATTGATTAGGTTTTCAAAAGTTTTTAAAAGATTAAAATTTTTAAGCGTTATAGAGCCTTACGTTATTTAGTCACTCCAAAAGACCATTTCCGGGCATGTAAGAAGTAGTTTTCCATTGCATTTTTACTAATTTAAATTATTTTCAGCCTTTGCCTCAAACTCAAGACTCTTTCTATCAAAATTTGACTGACTTTATACACTTACAATAACTACTAATAATGTAAAATAATATCAAATAAACATAAAAAATGCATGTCAGGTCTTAAAAATGATTGACTGACGTCTACGCTAGCAAAGAGCAGATTAACATATTTGACCGTTCAACTTGGCGTGTAAAGTCTACAAGCCTTCTTCATTTAAGCAAGTGATAATTATGTATTAAAAAATCATATACTTTCATTCGAGTCAAAGGTGAATTATTCGATTAGCCTATACACCATTTTGGCAATTCACGCTGTTACAACCATATTAAAAAATATGATAAAATATATATTATTTTGTTAAAGCAAATAATATATCTGTCATCAAAATGTGAATATGCTTCACGAAAATATTTCCTAAAAGCCCGCCATTAATATTTGAACGTTAATATGATTTATTTAATATGACGACAACATTAACGATCGCGGTAACTAGTTTCCAAATCAAAATGGATGGCGAGTTCTTAATCGGTAGATAATAGATTTTACCTGTGTTGACTGATTTAAATCAACCATTAATAAATTTAATTCAACTGTTTTATGAAGACATATAGAATGAATTTATAAACAATTACGATATTTCTTAAATATAAATCATATATAGTTATGGAAATATATATAAGTTAGTTTCTATCGAAGACGCCGTTTTTGGTTCTTGAGTAAGCAGAGAAGCATCCATAATTTCAGCTCATATACGCCTACTTTTGGGCTCGAAGCTTCTCTAGAATAGGAGATAAATTGACATACTATCGCTTTTTTTATTAAATAAGCTTCATTATTCATCATCATTTCAGCTCATATACGTCCCACTGCTGGGCTCGAGCCTCCTTCACAATAGGAGGGAAATTGACCTTACTATATTATGCTGATCAGACAGATTGGTATACGATTTTATTTCGAGTTTGCCTTCTCTTGCATAAATGTATACGTATTATATCTCTTAGTCGTCTTTTACGATATCCACGAGCAAGATAGGGAGTGGTGAATTGTATTCATACTCCGTCACCAAACGGAAAATAGGCTTATCATAGGCAAAAAGATAAACGCTTTCAATCATTTATTAAAATTCTTATTGAATAAGTTAATAAAATTAGTAAGAAAATTTAAATTTTCGTATCAAACATGGTTTCCATGTGGTGACGGAGTAGGAATACTCGTACAATTCACAACCCCTTCTCTTGCCCGTAAAAGATCATCTCAGTTCATACACGTCCCACTGTTGGGCTCGGGGCTCCTCCACTATGGGAGGGAAATGGACTTACTATACCACGCTGGTTAAACATGTTGCTTTAAGGTATTATTTCGAGTTTTATATGTTATAAGCATTTTAAAAAAAGCATTATTGAACTGAAATATCGCTAAGGTGTACTAAGAGCCAAGTCGATAAAAACTCTTAGTAGACCTTTACTTTGCCTCTGGTAGTATTCGTAGCCATCACCCCACACCTTTTATAGTCACAATCGTCTCAGCCTATTTACGTCCCATTGTTGGGCTCAAGCCACCTCTACAATAAGAAGGCAATTGACATACTATAGCACGCTGGTCAGACTTTTTGCTATAGGATTTTATATCGAGTTTCACTTCTTTTGCATCAATTTTACCTGCTCTCTCTCGACAACCACGGGCATTAGAGCGTGTAATTAATTGTATTCTTACTCCGTAACTACACAGATAGTAATAAATCATAATAAGTTGGATGTAGACGGCACAGGAGTGCATTTTGTGACGAAACACGAGAAAGGCCTACGTCCAGCAGTGGACGGCGATAGGCTGGATGATGATGTCGATGAATTATCTTTATATATAAATTTCTTGTGTATGTGTGTATGTCACTGAACTCCTCCTAAACGGCTGGACTGATGTTGACGAAAATTTCTGTGTATGTTCAAGGGGATTGAAAAATGGTTTAGATTCACAATTGGATCCGGTAGGTGGCGCCGCTGTCGATTTCTAGGCGAATTCCTCTCATTTTATTTGAACAGAACAACGTCTGTTGGGTCAGCTAGTTTTGTATAAAAATTAAACCAAATCCTGTTTTCTAGTTAATTAACCTATTAATCCATCATCTGAAGATAGAATCAGAGTGAGAGAGACAAACAACTAAAATATTCGGTTGTGTTATCCTATTTTAAATTAATTACTCCTATATTTTATTACATTTAATTTAAATTAGGATAAATCCTTATTTGATGTACAGGTGCATTATGAAAAAGCACCTGCATTATAAAAATACGTAACTATTTCCTTTAATCTATTTAGGGACATCGAAGTTAAAATAAAATTTATATCTACATATTCGTGTGAGGATGGAGTAAGAATATAATTTACTAATCCCATCTTGCCATTGTATGTCGTAAAAGATGTACTTAAGGATATAATACGTTTGCAACATCTTTGCAAGAGAAGGTAAAGTCGTAAGTTTTGGGACCGCACACTGCCCATCCGTCGCCCCGGACAGATTCAGCGGAGTGTGTCTAGATCATAGCTTACCACAAAAAGTCAATTTCCCTCTCCCTAAAAGAGACGCGAATCCAACAATAAGACATATATGGTTTGAGAAGCTATAGAACAATACGGAGGCATATAATATCTTACAACACTACTAAGATTATTCAAAGCGTGCTTTTAAGCTTATATAACTATTCAAAGGCTGTCTTTTCAGTTGTCTGTCCATCTGTCACTACAATAGGTATGACAAAACAAGCGATATATTCCCATATACGTATACAATGAGGTTTTGTTTAACTTATGCCTTTATCCTAACAAAATGGCTGCCATTACTGTTTTCATATTTTTACTTTTTATACGTAAGTCGTGTTTTGAATTTTGATTCAATTACAAATAGTTATAATTAATTAATTAAGAAATGGTTATGTGTCGTGAGAATAACAATACATTTGAACCCTTTCTTTTTCGTGGCTATGTTTTTGTTTTATTTGATCACATCCCGCCTAATTCCTCCGGGGGCGACAGAAAAATGGCGCGGTCTAGTTCACCTTAGATTATGCTTCGTTTTATAACCTACCATAAATTATGTCTTTTAGCACCAATTGAGCGGGCCATCGGAATCATTCCGGCATCTCGGTGGTTTTCCTGCCAGGTTACCAGGATAAGGTATCCTCCTCCATTTTATGTAATGCAATTTAAAGCAACGTGTTAAAATGTTATGAATTTAATATAATAGTGCTTTATTTATGTATGTATATATATCCAATCAAAATACTTAGGTGAAATCAATAATAACGACCATTGTGATAGGTAGGTATTATTGAAGACGAATCTGGCTTTCTGACGGGAAATTACTGTAATTGCAGCTATTTCATTATGAATCAAGTCTTGGAAAAACAACGTTTGACCATGCTATACGATTCCTTAAAAAAATATATGTTAGTTATTTGAATCAAGACAGCCTTATTATTCTACCGATGTGTTATATCTATAGCAACTATAGAAATTATTGGTTTTTATATGATTTAAAAGAAACACGTTTTTGACAGGAAATGTATAATTATTATATGTCAATATATTCTTCGAATCATATAAACTGTAAGATTAGATTGCATTTATTTAATCAAATACATTATTTATTAAGGCGAAAGTTTTTGATATCATTAAAAATTTTGTTTTACAAACCTAGGGCTGCAAATGTTATAAATTTATCTGGTTTCTAAAGAAAAATATTAGATTCAGTAACAGTTAAATGATAATAGTGTTTATAATGACAGCCACTTAAGACAAACGCGGTCTTTCAAGGCGTGAGAATTTCGCAAATATTTGCAATGGTTATTCTTTGTTCTTTATAAAATATTAATGATTCCGCCAACGCGTCACACAACAATACACCTCAATGGTCCACAAAGAAGTGAACCGAGCGAGCCATAGACAACGGGGAACGAGCGTTTTGTCCCAGCCCATAGACAAAAGCTCTTTCATTGGTAGAACAATGACAGGTCTTTGCCTCATTTATCATACAAACAGGTTACTTTCATCCAATAATTACAATGTAATGGGAATTCAGATGTTGAGCTTTGAAGTTCCACATTGTGGGTATTAATTATATACAACTACTTACTATATTTCATTGTTTTGTCCTTCAATTAGAATAATAAGTATATTATTACATAGGCAGACCATAGATATTTATTATTTTCTGTTATGAGAATGTATTAAGTTCGGTACGTAGGAAACGGTAAAAGATTTTTAAAAACCTCTTGTTTTGGCCTCTTAAATCATTTCATTACTAAATATCGAAATTCTTAGAAAACAATTTCATCTTTTCCCTAAAAGCCTATCGACATCTACTATTATACATATACATATAAGTATTACCACGGAGGCATTATTGGCACGCTTCGTATGCGCACAACAGCACTTTTTTATTAAAGCTAGATTATTATGGGCCATTTTCTTCATCACGATTCCTATGGGAAATGAGAATTAGCAATACGTTGCATTTTTGAATCGTCATCGAAGATGAACATTACATTTCTTTCAGTATTTTTTATAGTCAAGGAAAATATTATCATCCAAATTTGATAATGTAAATTTACTCTCAAATCTGTTATTAAAAATTTATTATTTTGTTATGCTGTTAACGTAGCGTTAACAGCATAACAAAATAATACATTTTGCTGTATATCTATAGACAGTCTTTTTGTTATAAGGAATATATAGTCGGTACCTGTATCAAGTTTCAAATAAACTCATTAAACAAAGACAAAATTATGATCCGTAGATAACTATATAAAAGCATTATTTAAAGGAATAACAGCCTTACTGAACAGGTTTCTTAATTGTTAATATCCGACCCGTTCCAAAGTTATTCTCATATCTTTTACAAATTATTACCTTACATTTAATAGTCTGTAGACATTATTTAATCTGTGGTGTAGATAACAATTCCAGGAAAATCGTCACTGTGATCATAGACGAGAACTGGATATTTTTAATTAGGAGTACAGTGTTGCCGTTAATACAAGATGCGTTTTGTTATTACTATTCATCAGAAAAATCTGGAATGTCCATTGCCTTTAATATGCTTGAATGTTTAGTAAGGATTTTTAATTGTGTTTTAGATAAGATACGTTATTTGATCTACGTCTTCTCTTAATGCAATAGCTGTGAGGAAATGTCTATTTATACCCCATAAAAGTAATAAATGATAGACAAAAACCTTACCTATGATTACAATCATAAGAAATGTATTATGGTACGAAGTATCTCTGTAATATACAGCATAAAGTATCTTTGTATAGATGGTTTATTGCTGTCAAATAAATAACTTGAATACAATAGTTATGATATTGCATGCGTTATACAAGTTCTTGAATTTCTAACATATTTTAGAATGCATTGTATAATAGATGAGTGTTATACCACCAGTATAAAGTTTTTTCTGTGCGATGACGAATGAACAATACAGTCCTTTAAGAGTTTTAGTAGGAACTTTGAAGCCTCAAATTGTAGTCTTGTATAATATTCAAAATGTTAGTGTTTTTAGTGTTTTAAATAATTTGAACGACATTTTTATTAATTTAATACAGAGGAACTATTGAGGTGTAGTGAATATGATATAAAAGTGCTTCACAAGCGTGTTTGTTTTTCATCAAAACTCTGAGAAGATAATGCAGCCGTGTGTCCATAGCACTGTTGCAGGTGACGAAATAAATTACACAATGAATGATATGAAGAAACTAAACAAGTGAGAAAACTGATAATTTGTGAAGAAAAGTGTAACTCGACACTGGCAACAAGGGCCGCGTATTAGTAGGTTATTGCCAATAAAAAAAGGATATGAATGGTGATATCCAATTGAAACAGGACAGAAAAAAAAGTAGACGACTACGAGGAATTTACACATAATTTATTGTTAAATAGTTGCCTTAAATTTATGAATATTGCAGAATATGATACTTTTTGCTAAAAATCAGGGATGTTATGGATATGATATTTCGGTTCCGGATACGGATACGGATATAGGAATAGAATTATATCGGTTACGGTTACGGATATTAGATGAAAGTAAAATGTAAACAAAATTACTATGAAATAATTTGGTTTTATTTAGTATAACAAATAATAAACAAACTACAAAATAGGGATGACCGATATACATTAGCTAAAAATATCGGTGTTTTAACTCCGATAACATCGATACATCGAAGAAAAAAACATTGAATAGTCAATAATTCTTTAGAGCGTCATTAGAAACACCTGTTGAAATTAATTTTTTACAGTGTGCCTAAACGACACTAAGACTGCTGATTTTTCCCCTTATTTTTATTTCAAATATTTTTATTTTTATGAATAGAAACACATTTCATAAAAAATAACATTAAACTTTCATTTGATTGTTACCAAAAAGATCGATGTTTTCTTTTGTTTCGTGTAAAAATAAGTAAAATTTATTTGTATGTTGTCAAAAATATTGATGTTTACTTTTGTTTCAAAACACAAATAAAACCACATTTCATAAAAATATTTTGATTGTTTTATTTGTCGGTCACCAAATATGTCAATGTTCACTTATGTTACATATAAAAGTCGTCGTAGATGGCTCCTGCTCCGATACCATGACCATTAATGCTGGTATACCACAAGGCTCGCTGCTCTCCCCGACGTTGTTTATCCTGCATTTGAACGACATGCTCTTTATCGAGAGTATGCGTTGCTATCCGGATGACAGCATGGGTGACGAGCGGTACACCGAGCAACGGAATATCCCTGGGAATACACAGGCAAGAAGGGTTCAACTTGTGTCTGAAGACAAGCGCTCTCTGGGGTGGGCCTCGGAATGGGGTGAACGTAAGTTCAATCCCACAAAGATACAAGTTTGCGCATTCACTGCAAAGAAAGACCCATTTGTCATGGCGCTTCAGTTCCAAGGAGTAACTCTTCCAATTTCTGAGAGTATTGGGATTCTCGCCGTCGAAATATCGACCAGAGTCTAGTTTAGGAGTCATTTGAAGGACAAAGCCATATTGGCAAGCAAAAAGTCGGGCGTCCTGAACAGAGCCAGGTGGTACTTTACACCGAGACAGCGTCTTGTGCTATACAAAGCACAAGTTCGTCCTCATGTAGAGTACTGCTCACATCTCTGGGCAGGTGCGCCCAAATATCAGCTCGACCCACTGACTGCCTGCAAAGGCGTGCTGTTCGAATCGTCGGGGATCCCTATCTTACGGACGGATTGGAGCCGCTGGAGCAGCGGAGGCACTTTGGGTGACTTTGTGTACTCCACCGACTCTTTCACGGGGAGTGCTCCGAGAAACTATTTGACTTGGTACTACCGTCACTATTCTACCGACGTACCACTCGACATCGTAGCAGGGTTCATCCATTTCGCCTGGAAACGCTATGGACTTCAAAACTGTACGTTTCCAGGATCATTTCTCCCACGTACGTGCAAGCTTTTGAATAAACTACCTGCTGCTGTGTTTCCCGAGCGCTATCACATGTCCTTCTTTAAACGAGGTTTAAGAAGAGTATTTTCTCCACGGTAGGCAACGCCCTGGCTGTGCCCCTGGTATTTCAAAGGTCCATGTGCGGCAGAATCACTTACCATCAGGTGTGCTGCTTGCTCGTTTGTCATCATTGGCAATAAAATAAATAAATATACAAAAACTCATTTCCTAAAAAAATTGGTGTGTTTATCTATTTGTTACCAAAACATCAAACATTTCTTTTATTTCATATAAAAATAAATAAAACCACACTTCATTAGAAAATTAGACAGTTTATTTATTTTGTTACCAAAATATCGATGTTTTTAATACATCGATGTTTTGCAATCGATATATGTCGTGCATTGATGCTTTGGATTCGATGTTGATATCGATCGTCCTACTACAAGATTCACATGGAGTGCAAGCGCGGCGAAACAAAACCTGTCGAAACATGTTTTATTTAGACTCCACCCCCACCCTTATTCGAAATTATCCGAAACTTTTGAATCGGTTGCGGTTACGGTTACGGATATCTATTTATTTTGGATATCCGATAGTTTCGGTTACGGTTACGGAGCTCCATAACATCCCTACTAAAAGTCAAATTTAAATCCTGCAAATACAAAACAAAAGCGGCTGGTAATGTATTACGCGTTGTTGAAGCAAGCGGCGACCGAGCCAGCAAAGGCAAAGGCAACGATGGTTTTCAGCCAGTCGGAAGCTTTTGCTGCACTCTAACCGCTAGAGAGACGCTCTATTGCCGTTGTTCCGAGAGCACTTGCTCGCTAATTGTTTGCAGAAAGGGTTCCTCAAGTATTGTTCTGATGAGTTTTTACCGTCAGCAAATAAAAATTTCGTGAATAGAAACGTTATTTTTTTATTAAGTCTGGCCTAACCTAACACCTAGTTCTAGGTACCTATATAGTTTTCACATGATAATGTTGTAATTGAAGCCTTAATTTTAAATAGTTATTAAAATCTTATTACGTAATGTAATTATTTCATAATGGTACAAAAATTGTTTGCCTTCGACTGCGTGCTTGCGATCTATCAATAATCTGTGCTGTTCTCTTTTTCTTGTATCAGATCTTTCCTGCCTTAGTCATTTTCACATTTTCTTGTATTAGATCTTTCCTACCTTAGTCACTTGTGAAAAAGGAGCTGTTGAATACTCCATCACCATACAGAAAAATCTAGTTTTATTTATTCTGTGAAAGGAGGAATTTCGGCGGTAATGTGGAAGTATCATTACACACTCTTATCTATACCATCTATACCAATAAATAAAATGGGAGTGTCTGTTTGTAATGTCAAAATAATGACCTTTTTTCATGTTCACACGGTACACATATATGCCTAAAATACACTTTATATTTTTTTTGTCTGTCTGTGTGTTTGTTCCGGGTAATCTTCAAAACGGCTGGACCTTTTTCAAAAATTCTTTCAGCAATGGAAAGCTAGAATATTAGGAAGTAACCTAAGCTATATTTTATCCCGGTAGTCTCAAGGGGAAAGGAAACTATGCGACAAAAACGACTAAAACCGAAGCAAAGCGAGGGCGGGTTGCTAGTATGATATAATAGTGGTTCATATGTATTTTTATAAATTGCAAGAAAATTGTATGGGCTTTGTTGTTTTTGCCTTTCCAAAAGGACAAATAGAACCAAATAAAAATGTCTATAGAAAGCCTAACAGCAAGTGCTTACCAAATTAAAGGAAAGTTCCAACCGACTAAAATGTATAAAAAATAACTAAGATGTATTTTTTATTTTATTATAAATTTTCCAGAGATAACATTTACCAGACTATCTGACGCTACACACTTGTATGTGCGCGGCAATTTTTCTCTAATTAAAGTTATACCGATTGTCGTTTTTATTGCAACCGCGTTCGTTTGTTGTGGTCTTTGGCGCGTGCCATTTGAAGTCTACTTGTGCTTTTTAGTGCCCGCGTTTACCCCTCATGCGCATATCAGAACAAACTTTGTACCGAAATAATGGTTTAAGTCATTTCTGTCTGCATTATACAAGGGTTAATATTATGGCGGCAAAAGATTTTTTTTTTTCTTTACACACATTTTAAAATGTATCGAATCACTTTTTGGTTTCAAAAATAGAACACAATAGGTATTATTAGTATAGGTAGTATTTATATCAAAATACTACTTCGATTCCTTTAATTAAATTATTTTCTTTCTACTACGTTATATGAATCTATAAATGTTGTATTTACAGTTAATGTACCATTAATCTATACCAATAAATAAAATTGGAGTGTCTGTTTGTAATGTCAAAATAATAGGCTTTTTTCATGCTCACACGGTTATTTGCACGACACCTATGCCTAAAATAGCAATTAAAAAATTTTTGTCTGTCTGTCTGTCTGTTTGTTCCGGGTAATCTTCAAAACGGCTGGACCGATTTCAAAAATTCTTTCACCAATGGAAAGCTAAAATATGAGGGCGTAAACTAGGCTATATTTTATCCCGGTATTCCCACGGAAACGGGAACTACGCGGATAAAACGACTATAACCTATAACCGAAGCGAAGCGAGGGCGGATTGCTAGTTCTAACCAGTGTAGAATGTATTTATTTATTAAATTACCAATTACATTAAAATATTCCAATAAATAATATTCAATTACGATTACTCTACTTTTAATTTATTTCAAATTATGAAATCATCACAATTGGGCAATGAACTTAAAGTCTTTTTGAAATTCCATACATGTCTAAATAACTTTAAATTTCTAACAAACTTGAGTAGGATTTCAAATATTAAAATCTACAATTCGTTATTGTAACGGAGATGGATGGCTTCAACATCTATCTGTAAATCCTATTTTATTAGCATTAATAGTAACATATAATTTGATTATTTGCTGTGGAAGCTACAGTCATACGATCTTGGTTGAGATTGCGAAAGTTTCTTTATATTTTTCTTTTATTAGCCACGCTAAAATATCATCAAATCTGACATACACACACTTTTTTGAAGATAAAATAATCTTTCATATTCATTAAAAACTAATCTAAGTGACATTTACTATACGGCTTATCCAAGTAAATTTTCTTTTTAATTTTCAACACGTAATCATAAACAGAAAATTACCAAACAAAAAAGCTACACAAAATTCGCTTTCATAGCTTATCTTGCGAAACTTCCAACACATTAGCCGGCGGAAAAACTCACGCATATTGTACATGGCGCGATAACACGCATTCGCGGCAAAAAATCTCGCGATAAACGGCGACAAATCGCAGCGGCATGACACGGCAAACACTAATGACGCAACGTCCTATCTTCCGTCACCGTGACGCATGACAGACACGATTTTAAAAAAAATATAGGGTGGGCCAAGAATTCTTTGTGGTCTGTACGATCGGGAAAAAGTTATGTCGATTTTCTCACGCAAGGGAAGTTTAATTGGAATTGATGATTTCGTATTTTGATGGGGGCACTATTTTCGTTCTGCGGTTCGCTCGGTTATTTAAAGAATGATTAGTAAAGATATATCGTATATTTTTAGCTGCATCTGTTTTTGAATTGAACACATGTAGTTTGTAAATTACATACTATTATTATCTTAATGTTATACGTTCGTGTTTCTGTTTAGTTTCTTTTAATAATTATTTATATTTCTGTGACATATTAGATGTTAAATTTGGAGTAAAATATTTCTTGAATAATATAATATTTTGAATACAATTTGTAGAAAGATGCCTTTTCTTATATTAGAGATAAACGTACATACAATCAATTAAGACATTGTGTCTTTAATTTTATATATATCCATTTAATCATCGGCTTAATAAGCCGTTCTTTATGCCCGCGGCCTGTGCAAGTGGCAGCAGGCACAATATTTAATTGGCTTGAATTATTATGTATTATCTCGAAAAATGTAATTCAGTATCTTTTTAAAAACCTATTTAATTAAGATCCTTCTTTATTTTAATGACACAAACCTCAGACCGATAAAGACTTAAATTACCGCCCACCCATAGTAACACAACAATAACAAAAATAAGCCGCTTACATCCATATCGTACGACCGCATTTTCATAATCGTATCTCCCATCTTTATCTGTGTAAACCGTCAGAGCGAAACAAAACATTTATTAACAAGGGTTAACGAAATCGTAGGCATCATCAAGCGTATTAGCCGATCCCATTAAATAAGCACCCCCCGCAAGGGGCAAAAGCTAACAGAAGGAGCATCTTTGTTTAACCAGATAAAATCTCTTTGACAATTTGTGCTTATTCAAATAAGGCGTCCCCTAATATATAATGGTTTAATATTCTGTCTTCACTCCGTCTATACCTACAGATGTCTTAATTAGTTTGATATAAACATAGGTATGTTATATTCATCTATATATTTTGTTAATTTACCTTTTTTTAGTGTTGTAAGCTGTAAAAATAAAGATATTTTGAGCGCTATTTTTAAGTTACCGTTGTTATATTTATACATTGAATAAGGTATAAGAGAAACGGTGGAATCTTTACTGATTAATAATATTTTGAGTTTGTGAATACTTATAATCATGATTTTAGAATTAAAAGAATTAAAAATCCTAAACTCTGTCGTAACAAAATATAATTTGTCATTACGTAAGCGTTAGTAAAAGACGATTACGAGATATAATATCCAGATAACAGCAAAAGAAGAATAACTCGAAATATGTAATTGAATTCAGATAGGGCAGACGCTCAGATTGGTGTATTAGAGCAATTTCGAGCCCAGCTGTGGGACGTATACGAGCTGAGATGATGATGCAAAACTATAAACATATTTTAAGTGTACGGTATCTCAATACCACAGGTCTTCAGATCATCATCATCACAGCCCACATACGTCCCACTGCTGGGCTTGAGCCTCTTCCAGAATGGGAGGGAATTTAACCCACTATACCGTGCTGGTCAGATATGTTGGTACAGGGTTTCGTTTCGGGTTTTTCTTTTTTTGCACAGATGTTTTATGCATATTATTATCCCATAGTCGCCTTTTACGACATCCACGGGCAAGATAGAGAGAATTGTATTCTTACTCCGTCACCACACGGAAAAGGTCTTCAGATAGCCTAACTAATTATGTCGATTACTGACGCTTAATTACGAATAATAATAGACATATTTGGAAAATATATATTTAAGTTTTAATAAGTAATAAAGGGTCTGAATACTCGAATGAAAAGAAAATATTATAAAAATAAAAGCCAATCCACGATTCCAAAAGGTTCCTTTACTCAGTAAAAAAAAAATACAAATGTTTTTTTTTATTTATTTATAGCGGCGAGGAACAAACGCTCAATAATCATTCCCGGGTAAAGCAAACACAACTTAACCGTTCCTTTACCCGGGGCTGAGATGAAAAACGACAGACAAGCGACGATGAAAATTAACAAAACAGATTACATTTGGCAATCTCAAAGCGGCTAGGGAGCGTTGTTTGCCACCGATTCTTTCCCATTCGCTTACCTTCCATGGAAAATATAACCTGTAAAACACCTTTTTGAATTGGCGCCAAGATTAATGTCACAGATAAAACCATAGAGCTTTATTTTTTTTTTTGACATTTTTTTTCTAAACTGCCAGTTCTAAATTTGAAATCTCATACATAATATTAATCACTATACATTTAAATGACATAAATTTATTATTTTTATTGGTGACATTAATATCAATATAAGTTATTTAGGAATTAATTTAAGGCTAAACTATATGAAGACATTTGTAATTATTGAAACTATAGACCCTTAAATAAAGAGAAGTTATTTTAACTATCCATATAATGAACTTTTGGTTAAGAAATTTTCTTCGCATTTTTGGATAATATAAATTACAAAAAAAAAAGCTATTGTGACTAATTTTTTATTGTGTGTTTAGTTGCTAGCCCCAGGTGAATTTTAACAGCTTTGCCCAGACTATGGATCAGTACTGAGGGCTCTGAACCCAGAAAAGTCTAGGTGATATCGTCCAAGTTCTTCTCCTATGAGGAATGGACTCCACATACGTCTCACTGTTGGGCTCAGGCCTCCTCCACAATGGGAAGGAATTTAACTTACTATACCATGTTGGTCAGGCATGTTGGTATAGGGTTTCATTTCGAGTTTTCCTTCTCTTGCAGAGATGTTATGTGCATGTTATATCCCATAGTTGTCTTTTACGACATCCACGGGCAAGAAAGGGAGTGGTGAATTGTATTCTTACTCCGTCATGACACGGAAAATGGGCCTGATAGCCTATCATAAATGAAGTATTCGCCTTCAGTGGAGTTTTGAATTTTTCTAGACCATAAAAACACTGTCTGAATGGTTTTAATAGAGCGTAAAAAAGTGTGTGCTTTGTATTGATAACATTTAAGCACTTTCTCTGCTTTATTTAACACGCTATAAAATTTATTTAATATTCATCTATACCACCAGCCTTTACTGCTGAATATAAACATGCCAATAGAGGATAATGTCTTAATCGCGACTTATTAAAAAATAATACACTAAATGAAGACTGCCGGTAGAAGTGAACACTATGAACAAACTGTAGTTATTTTTGGATATTCAAATCAATTGATAACGTTAAAACGTCACGTTACCATACCGATAAGGACTTACATAATGATGAGTGCTCTCCATCCAAACCTGCCTATAGAAGTATTTCCTTAAAAAAATAGTACATAGGTATATGTAGGTATAACACCGCCATGACACATGACATTATCACGTTCCCGCGCAAACACATAAATTCTTCAAGACTCCACAAATTAATATCTAATATTCATAAAATTGTTTCAATAATTTCAATATTATATATATATATAACATTCAAAGTTCAAACGCGAAATCTTTACATCGGAGTTGATTCAAAGCGTTTGTCAATTACATGTCATCCCCTCGCGCCTCGCTCCCCTTATTCACGAATTCTATCTTTAAAATAACTGATTGTCTGTTTACATTTCTCTGCTTGTATTGAGTGAGACGCATATTTCATTAGAACTTAGGATTCCATTCGTTTCCTCTTCTTCCGTCTATAGAATGAACGCGGGAGGGGGACGGTATGGTTCAAATTAAAATGGTGCTTTTATTAGCGTTAGGTATATAATCGTTCTGAAATCAAAGGCGTTCGAATTTCAAATTCCGATCATGATTGCGTACTTAGGACGCGTTCGCAAATTACGAGTTATTTGTTTTTAGTTATTATCGATAAATGAGGTATGTACAGTTAGATCGAAAATTAATCAGTCTACTTTTCTAAGAGCTTAAAACTCGAATAACAAGACCGCTTTTATATCAAAACATTAAGAGTTAATAAAGTTCATTATAACAGCATTAAATCATAATAAGCGACAGCGTTTCATTCGCGGCTCAAAGACCTAAATTCTATAGCATTATGATTTATTTAAAATAAGAATATAGCCAGCTTATATCAAAACAAAAAAAAATCTATTATCGTACAATTTTTAAACGACTCCGAAAACGTTCAGAAAAATGCTGAAGAGATAATTGATTTTATTCTAAACAACATTTAATGCACTTAAAATTTTCTTAAGCAACCCTCTTCTATTCAAAGAGTAGGTTCTATTTGTATGGAGAAAATCATTTTGTGATTAAAAGGGCTCCCATTCAGCTATTGCTGACCACTTGCATAAATTATTGTGAGTACAGTCGCAACGATAATCAAAAAATATACTCATTAGATACCGCTGTTTTTATAAAACCGTTATTATCGTTATTATTTTTTGGGACAATTGCCATTTTTTTTAAACTAAAAAAATATCTTTTTTTACTGATTTTAAAAAACCGTTTGCAATAGTAAACATAAAAAAAAAATTATTAAAAGGCTATTTCATTTATGTTTTCCGAAATTATATAGGCTAAAACGAATAGGAAAATTCCAAATCATACTCCTGCTATCCACATCCTAATTTATATAAATTAAACGCAGTGTATTTTTTTTCTAACATGACTGGAGGAGTGAAAATTATGTTGTTTTATGTCAATGCTGCTTGGGAGCTTAATTATCCACTTAACAGTAATTGGTGCATTAGGCCAGATTGATGTACAATTCTTCGTCATTTGTGACCTCCATAAGTAACGTTAGGATTGGTAGCATTCAAAACCAGCACACAAAACACTTAACATTAAAAACACTAAATCAAATACAACGTATCCCGTAATTAATATTTAAGTAATAAAATGTAACTGAGGTAAGCGAATGAACTTCCTTAGACAATTTAAAATCAAAACTGTTTTCTTTATTTGATACTAAAAATGTTTCCAAGATTGAAACGTATTTTGGGAGTTCTTCTTCTTCTAATGTAGTGGCAATAAGCTACGATAATATGAGCTATTGGTGCCAGCGTCGAGTTATAATATTGATTATTGACATCTTTAGTCTTCGTATTTTAGTCAGTCGTTTTCATTAATTTAATTCTGACTACCAAATCATGCTTCCTCTGGGAATTTTGACAGAATTTGAAAGTGCATACAATTCGCTATTATATCATTTTCACTACATCTCAGTATTTAATCTTTATGATATTACATAAAATATCAACAAAATCTTTCAATATAACACTTTAAAATACTAAAATAATCAAAACCAAAAATATAAAAGTGCTGCATGCCATTTTGACATTCACGTGAAAATTCTTGGGAATTCTTAATTAATAATTTGAAATTCTGATCATAATTTTCAAAGGCAATTAAAAAGAAATCGTTACAGAATGATCCGTTAGTTATGACAAAAAAAAAAGTAAAATGGCCAGTATTTTCTTGTCATTTGCATACCGGTAGCGACTGTACAAGAAAGTTTATCAAAGAGATAGCCTCTTTTGTGCCAACGAGAGGTTCGGGGGAAATTAATTTAAGATATTTTTTTTTCAAGAGTTCCATTATGAACGTTATTATGAAGATCTTTTTATTGACATTATTTCTTTGATGTAACATGTTGTGAAATAATGACATTATTCCCTTTGATACTTTTATGTGAGTGTTATGATATATTATTTTTTATATTCCATTTCCTATTTTAATTAGGTTTTTTTTTATTTCAGGTATTAATCGTCATTTTGTTGTTACGACACGACGACAGGATGTATTGTTTGATCTGAGTTAGGAGCGAATAATAAATTCAAAATTATATATATTTTAAAATAGAAGTGATTTTTGGTAGCGACTTCGAATACTACCAACCCTTAGAACAATAACGTATAAAAGGATAGTGTCGATACTTTGAGCGATCAAAAACATGAAGCCAAAAGTACAACATGCGCGCAGGCGAGTACACACGTAGAAACGCACACCACTATACAAATTATGAAATTAAATTTGGGTTTTATTAACATAAATCGTCGAAATACTTTTAAAAGTAATGATAAAAACAGATTTTTATGTTTTTCAAATGTGTTGTGACACCATTGGAATTCACGAACCGTCATAATTACCTATTTATTTGTTAACAGTTGCGTACGTACGTGCAGTACAGTCTCCTTGTACATTACGGAACGGTTCCGCCGTAAGCTCCATTAGGCTCCAATTGAAATGCTTCATTTTTTGTGCGCGAACTTACCTTCTATACGTTATTATTCTAAGTACCAACCCTTACATTGTTCGTGGGAAGACGACTAAGAACTTAACCTCGGTCAATTGCATCTGATACCGTTTATGCAACCACTACATACATTCTCAAGAAGGGTTGACGTCAACTAGGTGACTTGTCATAGAACTATGTTATGTTATATCCCTTAGTAATCTATTAAGACATCCACAGATAAGATAGGGGGTGGTGAATTGTATTCTTACTTCGTCGCCACATGGAAATTAAAACGCGCTATAATCAATAATTCATCATCCATCATCATTTCGGCTTATATACGTCCCACAGCTGGGCTCGAGCCTCCTGCATAATAGAAGGGAAATTGACTTTGACTATACCATGCTGGTCAGACAGGTTGGTATAGAGTTTCATTTCGAGTTTTGCTTGTCTTACATAAATGTTATATACGTATTATATTTCTTAGTCGTCTTTTACGACATCCACGGGCAAGATATGAAGTAGTGAATTGTATTCTTACTCCGTCACCACACGGAAAAATCTAAAATCGATAAATAATTATATTACGTAAGCATTTTTCCCTACGTTATAACATTTTGTTTTATTGTAATTTTTGATGTGAAACATCTATAGGCGAGGGTGACCGTGATCGTCGCGTGGCGTTTAACGCCACGCCTCGCGGTCCCCTAATAATTGAATTTTTTTTTTTTTTTTTTTTTTTTTTTTTTTTTTTTTTTTTTTTTTTTGTTCTGACAAGGAGTGTTAGCCTCAGATGGCTGTTACACCCTTACGCGGACTAGTGGTGAGCGCTGAGGGCTCTCAACCCAACCTAATAATTGAATATATATTTGTATGCATATACCTACATTTTTGTAACAAAACCATGGTGCGATTTAAAATTTTGTACACCGCCATCTAGTGAACTAAAAGTAAATTGTTACTTATAATGTATATTAATGAAAATATATGTTTATTGAATAAAAATCATCATTTTTTTGGAAAAAAATCGCGATATTTTATTGATACTTTATGCCTTAGTTTTTTCGTATTAGTTCCTGTCGTAATCTAATGTTCTTTTATGCATATATGTATACTTGTTTTATAAATTAATGTAAAATTCTCTAACTTAGTAATATAAATATACCAGTAGGTATGGTATTTCTTAGTCGTCTTTTACGACATCCACGGGCAAGATATGAAGTAGTGAATTGTATTCTTACTCCGTCACCACACGGAAAAATCTAAAATCGATAAATAATTATATTACGTAAGCATTTTTCCCTACGTTATAACATTTTGTTTTATTGTAATTTTTGATGTGAAACATCTATAGGCGAGGGTGACCGTGATCGTCGCGTGGCGTTTAACGCCACGCCTCGCGGTCCCCTAATAATTGAATTTTTTTTTTTTTTTTTTTTTTTTTTTTTTTTTTTTGTTCTGACAAGGAGTGTTAGCCTCAGATGGCTGTTACACCCTTACGCGGACTAGTGGTGAGCGCTGAGGGCTCTCAACCCAACCTAATAATTGAATATATATTTGTATGCATATACCTACATTTTTGTAACAAAACCATGGTGCGATTTAAAATTTTGTACACCGCCATCTAGTGAACTAAAAGTAAATTGTTACTTATAATGTATATTAATGAAAATATATGTTTATTGAATAAAAATCATCATTTTTTTGGAAAAAAATCGCGATATTTTATTGATACTTTATGCCTTAGTTTTTTCGTATTAGTTCCTGTCGTAATCTAATGTTCTTTTATGCATATATGTATACTTGTTTTATAAATTAATGTAAAATTCTCTAACTTAGTAATATAAATATACCAGTAGGTATGGTATTTAGTTTACTTTCAACTACGAAAACTGGAGAACCGTTTTTTTATAGGCTTTTATTAGTTTCAGGTGTATATATATTTATTTCTTTGTATATTACCGACTTCATAGGAATTGGATTTTGGCTCACTTTAAACAGTCAAATTTCATTTAAAAGTTGAAAATTTAAGGAGGACCAATGACGTTAAAATTATTTAGATAGCTTGTCTTATTATCATTACAGGATTAAAAATTTCTATATTAAATATATTGAAGCTGAGAGTTGGTCGTTAGCTCGATAAATGCCGCCATTTCTGTTTCCTAAATCACACTCTTCGTGCGAAAAGAATGTCTGAACGGATGAAAGCATTTCATTTTTTATAGGCTTTTATTAGTTTCAGCTGTGTATTTATTTGTTTGTATGTCACCAACTCCTTAAGAATTAGATTTTGACTCACTTTAAACAGCTTGTCTTATTATCATTACAGGATTAGAGAGTTCTTTATAAAATATATTGTAGCTTAGAGTTGGTCGTTTGCTCGATAGATGCCGCTATTTCTGGTTTATAAATCGCAAATTATTTCAAGCGTATGAGTCGTAAAGTCAATTTTAAAATGGATAATTTATTCGATACGATACCTACCAAAAAGTACTTATTGACTAAAATATCGAATACAAAAGCATCGGTATCGAAAGAAAAGTACTCGATACCTAAAGATAAAGTAAATAAAAGTACTTGATACTTTAAACAGTACGTTACTTATCTTTCGATACGATTCATGAGTTCAGTATCGATACTTTATATTCGATACCGATATCTATCTACTTCTTAGATTCTTCTTTTCATGATTTCAGTATCGATACTTTATATTCGATACCGATATCTATCTTCTTCTTCTTCTTACTTTTTAGATTCGATATCTATCTACTTCTATACCAAATCATCTGACCAGCGCGGTATAGTAGGTCAATTACTCCGTCGGGTCGACCACTGACGTCAAGTCACCCTGCTCCGGTGGTCGGCCCAACGACGAACGCGACGTGCATCGCGGGTGGGTTGCGGGTGTGCGTGCTTACGTCCCTTTGTCGCCCCGGACGGAATGGTGCGAGGAGTGCACCAACCGCAACCCACACACAAAAAAAAAAAGTAGGTCAATTACCCTCCTATTACGGAGGATCAAGTCTAGCAGTGGGCTGTATACAAGCCGCAATGAATGAAAATTAATTCTGCTATTCGAATACATTTCACGTTGATTGTACAGCTTTTGTGCAGAAATAGTAGCATAATATCGGTTCGATGGCCAAACACAGTTGGCCTTTATAATACAAAATTCAAAATCATATTGACTTGTTTCCATTGAGATTTGGGTGGAAATGCAAACGTATCATTCAAAAGATCTCATATACATCATTAAAATGGGATGAAATGTGCAGATTTTCTTTGAAATTATCATCAGCCAGTTCTTATTATAATTATTTGGGATAGAGTTAATATCTGTTCTTCTTTCATAGTATTTATTGCAAATGTTATTATTATCCGTATGGTGACGGAGTAAGAATACAATTCACCACTCCCTATCTTGCCCGTGGATGTCGTAAAAGACGACTATGGGATGTAATATGCACATGACATCTGTGCAAGGGAAGGAAAACACAAAATGAAACAACGCTATACCAACATGTCTGATCAGTATGATATAGTAGGTCAAATTCCCTCCCATTATGGAGGAGGCCCGAGCCCAACAGTGGGACGTATGTGGGCTGCAATCTTGATGATAATTATTACTATTTTTTTATATAGAAGATAACACCCTGCTCTAAGGAAATAATCCGTGTGTTGTGGGGGACTTTACAAATATATAACAAAGCCATTGGTAATAGCTTTATGACTGGCCGCCTACCTGATGTCAATACTACTTGGGAATGTAATTGATGACAAGATGGCATCAGATGGACTTGATTTAGATTTTTGTAGTTGTCTTTTACGACACCCTCGAGCAATTTAATATGTGTATTCGTAGTAGACAGTACCTCTATTATCGATATAATAGCATAATCGCCACGCTTAGCGGGTGGATTGGTGGTTAAAGTTGGTGTTATTTGCTATGGATCATTCTTCTGGTGATTCTTCTATTTCTGAAGGTGGAAATGACATTGTATTATTTATCCGTGACCGAAAACTTAACAGAAAATAATTATGAAATATACGACGAAGTAAGTTTACATTAGTTACCACTATTTTTTTCCCGCGATTCAGTTTGAAGAATGAAAGATGCAATCCTAAAATATTAATACAAGAAAAGGAAAACTCGAAATAAAATTAATACCAACTCATTTGACCGGCGTGTTGTAGTTCAAATTCCCTCCGTTGTGAAGGAGAGTCAAGCTCAGTATTGCTATATATATGAATTGAAATGACGATGATAAAATTATAATTCAAACCAGAGAGGAACCTGTTTTATTTTATAAAACGTTAAATAAGTGAATCTACGTTATGACCGCTGATAAAAACGCTCGGAGAACTACGGTCATAGGCAATTTTTAGTAACAAAATACATTTTTCTTTCTACATTTGTGGCAACACTAACACAATGAATAAGTTTCACGATATTAATGAGTGCAAATTCTACTTTAGAATAATCATGAATAAAATATATGAAACCGCACAAAACTCTACCTAATTGTCTATTAAATAAGATTGATAATCTATTCGCAAATTCACACCGGTTACATCAAAGAAGCTTCGCTCAGGATGTGAGATTGAAATTCCTGATCTGACTAGTAATAAACTTACTTCAACTCAAAAGTGATTTCAAAAGAATGAATAAAGAAAACTAAAATGATGTTACTAAAATCTTTGTGGACGTAAGAAAGAGGATTTAAAATGACATCCACCATTTTGTCATGTTAACGCGCATTATTAAGATGGCCGTCAACACTGTTACTTCATCGATATTTAAATTTGGCGCCCTTGTGATTATTGGATTAGAAAATATCGAATTAGTCTTAAAAATAGATTAAAGTAGAGTGGATTTTGCACTTTTTTGTACGTTGGTAATGGGTTTTATCCTGAATTTGTCATCTCTTGCATTAGTACGGTCTTGTATTAGTGTGGTGATGGAGTAAGAATACAATTCACCACCCCCTCTCTTGCCCCGGGTATTTTAAAAGACGACTAAGGGATATAATACGCATATAACATCTATGCAAGATAAGGAAAACTCGAACAAAACCCTTTATCAACACATCTGACCTACGTGATATAGTAGATCAATTTCCCTCCCATAGTGAAGGAGGCTTGAGCCCAACAGTGGGACGTAGTTATATGAGCTGAAATGATGATAATACGAGTCGACCGTCAGACAGATTGGTAACGGGTTTTATTCTGAACTAGCAACCTGCCCTCGCTTCGCTTCGGTTTTAGTCGTTTTACCCGCGTAGTTCCCGTTCCCGTAGGAATACCGGGATAAAACATAGCCTAGTTTACGCCCTGATATTATAGCTTTCCATTAGTGAAAGAATTTTTGAAATCGGTCCAGCCGTTTTGAAGATTACCCGGAACAAACAGACAGACAGACAAAATTTTTTTAATCTGTATTTTAGGCATAGGTGTCGTGCAAATAACCGTGTGAGCATGAAAAAAGCCTATTATTTTGACATTACAAACAGACACTCAAATTTTATTTATTGGTATATAGATTTTCCTTCTTCATCCATTAGTATTATCTGTATATTATAATCCCCCTCTCATCTTCGACCGACGAGCAATATGGTGAATACGTGATGGTGAAATGTATTCTTACTCCGTTGCACTCCGGAGTGATGGGAATCATTTCAATTTGAAACTGTCAACATATTAAATGGTTATTTTGTCATTGTAATAGAAATATTCGTGTGATGACGGGTTAAAAATTCGGATGCACAGATGATTAAAACTTCGTAAACCTGGAAACGTACAGTTGAAGACCATAGCGTTTTGATTGGTATAGGGTTTTATTTGGACTTTTATAACTATTTCATGTAGTTTAGTGTTGTCGGTGTGGTGACGGAGTAAGAATATAATTCACCACCCCCTCTCTTGCCCGTGGGTATCGTAAAAGACGATTAAGGGATATAATACACATATAACATCTATGCAAGAGAAGTAAATCTCGAAACAAAACCAACCAACATGTCTGACCAGCGTGGTGTAGTATGTCAATTTCCCTATCTTAGTGAAGGAGACCAGAGCCCAACAGTGGGACTTGTATGAGCTGAGATGATGATGATGATACGTTAGTCTTCTATTATGACAACAACGAATAAGATAGGGTTATTAAATGGTATTCTTATTCCGCAAGGAAAATTCCAAATTGGCTAAAAAGGCGTAATACTATAGCTAAAAAATTAAGTAGGTACGTACAATAGAATTCCGTTTGCATTTAGAAATAGACAAACATTTTTTCGCTGAATGAATTTTACAACTGGCGTTAGATACTAAACAGATCATAGATTCCATAAGTCTGCAACCAACTTGATACACCAGGTGTTACAATTTGTTTTGACAATCATTCAATTATATACATCTAACAATGTTACATTTTAATTCACGATTGTAATCGTTCTGCGGATATTCTGACCAGATATACTTGAGCTATGAAATGGCTGACACAATAAAATTCTTATTAACTAGTTTCTGCTCGCGACTACGTCCGTGTTGTATATATACTTTGGGCTAACTTTAACCTAAGACTTTATTTACGTAGAAAATAAAAATATTTTTTTATAATACGATTCTGTTACACATGATTTTTGCGAAAATTTAGCCGTTTACGCAACGGTAGCGCTCAAAAGTAAAAAAAACCCTGATTTTGAAACATTATTCATTGGTGCTCCGCTCCTGTTAGTCTTATCGTGATGATAGCCTTCCTCGATTAATGGACTATTTAAAACTGAAAGAATTTTTCAAATCGGGCTAGTGATTCCTGAGATTAGCGCGTTCAAACTCAAAACAAAACCCTATATCAAGGTCAATTTCCCTCCCATTGTGTAGGAGTCCCGAGCAAAATAGTGGGACGTGTATGGACTGAAATGATGATAATGATGAATATTGTGTAAAATTTGTACAGATAGTACAAATTAGGGGTTTTTTTTTATGGGTGGGCTATGGTAAGCGCACGCGCGGTCCAGTCCGGCCGGGACGATAAAAGGACGGCGCGCGGGTCCATAACCCACCCCTACCCGCGTCACCTCGTTGTTGGGCCGACCACCGGAGCAGATGTGACTTGTCGTCAGTGGTTGGCCCGACGGAATACCCTTTCGGGTAACCTCACCTCTCGACGTCCTGGGTCGGACGGACGTCGGTCACCGTCGCGCGGTCAGCCTCTCTGCGGGTGACGGACAATTCCCCGGTCCGATCACCCGCGGCCTTGGCTAGGGCGGCACAAATTAGGAGTTGGGCTGGAACCTCCTTTATAATAGTAGGACAGTTGATACTATTATATAATGCTCATCAGATAGGTTGGTACAGTATTGTATTTCAAATTCTCATTTTCTTCCGCGGATGTTAAATGTATATTATAGTCGTATTTCACAACACTAACGGACATGATATGGAGTGGAGAAGACAAGACACAAGGAGAAGTTCTTCTTCTTGCTACGTCTCAACATGAATTATATATTATCTACATTTGTTTGACCGAATATTAAGAGAGAAGTAGGTACTAGCCGGTTATGAAACCTCAGCAATACCAGGCGTACAGCCAATCCACTATAAAAACTATTTACCAAACATCTCCAGGCACCTCCCATCAACCCTTAACCTTTTTACCCCATATGAGTATTACGCATTGTTAAATGATCTTGCTGCTCTTATCTCTATTTATTTAGGGGCACGCAATATTCTCTTTCTACATAATACATATTGCAAAAGTTTTGGCAATCGTTTTATGGTCAGCCACCTGCCTGATGTCAACCCTTCTTATGAATATAATATCCAGACGACGTCAGATGATTTTGGCCCAGGCCTATAAATTAGACGCCCCGGCAACAAGGCAGTGTCGAAGGGGATAAGCTTAAAGGGTAATCTGCTAAGTTAAGAAAAGTGGCCAGCCCAATGGTGTACAGACCATAGGCTATCACAAATAAAAGGTCTTTAAATTAGTATTCTACCCAACCCATGAGTAATGTAAGGGTTGGTAGTATTCGTAACTACTACCATAGTTAAATATTTATAAATAAGATAGATCTTTATACGATGGTGCTTACTCATTATGTTTTATAGCCTCTCCGGTCTGTTGGCTAGACAAAAGCGCACATTTGAAATAGATACAAAGTATTTAGATCCGTCTAATAGTTACACTGAACAGCGATCCGTGTTTGTTATTTTATTAAGTGTACGTTCTACCGGCACATTTATTGTAATACCCACGTTTACAAAGATCTATGTTAGGACGGTGTCTAACTAGGCGATGCAACTGTTATTTAATAAAAATTAAGCTGTAAAAAATCCATAAAGTTACTTTACGGATTTTATCGCGTTTGTATTTGATTTTTGATTGCCCTACGTTTCGAATACTACAGCACTCATATCATGGGCAGATTAAGATGTCTGACGTCCAACAAGTTACCGTGATTATATTTAAAAAAATAGTTATTTAGTATCCGTAAATTAGTTTCATTTGCAATGTGAAATACTCACGTAAACGTCAGAAATCATTACACAAAGTTAGTTATGTATAAGAAAAGTTTTATTGTAAAATAATTCACAAATTTTTTCCCGGATGAAATAACAATACACCCTTTGTCTTCCTTTAGAAAATGTGTAAGAATGGAGAAACTTACTTCACGTAGAAATCTTTCAATCAATGAGACAAACCAACCTTTTTTTTTTGCCAGCCTATGTTACAGAAGCACGCCATCCGTCCCAACCGGGGTAACAAGACAGCAGCGCGTGATCTCATAATCCGCCATATTCCCTCGTTTTACCATTGGGCCGACAAGTGGTATCACATCATTAACTTCCGTGGCCAGCCCAGCGAGACAAACCAACCTGACTTACCAATAAACTAAATTTTGTTCCTTTAAACTTGGCTTATGATAATTAATAATTGAATACAGATTTTCTTCGACATCTTTTAAGTCAGACAACAGTCGATCAACTCGATTTGATTCGCTCTGTTAAGTCAGGCAACAGCCTTATGTGTATCGTTAAAGCAAGTGTCGGTACCGCGTACGCTAACCAAATTTTATTCGTGTTACTATTCTTAAACTTTTGAATGCTGGACTTTGGTATACGGTGGGATTGTATAAAAATAAATATTTACATTTCACGGCAATTGTTGATGGGAAAAGGTTAATATCTTTATAAATAGAGGTGTGTGTCGATTGCTAGTGACGATGGAATTATAATAATTTCGTTATTGGTTTATTTTTTTTCGGTATTCAACAGAACGTTGCACTCGGATAGTGATATTGTGAATGTTTTGTTGACGGTGAAAGTTTTGGATGACCGAAAATGTTATACCTCTTGAAGATTATCAAAGATATTCGTATCTTAATAATAAGTCAGGCGGGTAGATATAATGGCGTAAGAATAGTGTATATCACAGAAGATTTGATCTCTATGGTACAGCTTTTTTAACTTACGCATGGCGCCCAATGTTAGAATTGCGTCTTCACCAAAATGATAGAGATATTCAACTACTGTATCACAATGGTTTCTGATGTTTACGCGAGTATTACACATTTTAAATAATAACTTTACGGATTTTATCACGCTTGTATTTGATTTTTGATTGCCCTACGTTTCGAACACTGCAGCGTTCTGTGAGTCAAAATTTAATAACTAATTTCTGTATCAGGTAGATAATTATAAATTTTCTCCAATAACGATGACTTGTTAGGTGTCAGACATCTTAGTCCGCCCGTGACCATGAACGCTGCAAAGTGTTCGAAACGTCGGGCAATCAAAAATTAAATACAAACGCGTTAAAATACGTAAAGTAGTTCTACTGTATCAGGCTGATCAGACGGATTGGCATAGGATTTTATAATTAATTTTACTCCTTATACATCAATTTTATCATCGCATCATGACCTAAAGGACAGCATCCTGTCCTAAGGGCCATGATATGTGTTCGTGTTCTATGACACCCACGGAAAAAAAAATAGAATGATGAATTACTTACTCGTTCACCATACCAAGATCTTTTTTTTTTTGGGGGTTTCTTACGGTCAGCGCACTCCTCGCACCACTCCGTCCGGGGCGACAGAGAGGCGTAAGCACGCACACCTGTAACCCACCCGTGACACGTCGGCTTCATCATTGGACCGACCACACCATACCAAGACCTGAACAATATCTGAACAAAAATGACAGAAATTTCCGAAAGAGTGCGAAATACCTATAATAACGCTTTACATTTTTAACCTATCATTCTAATATAGCTATTATTAGTTATAAATAAAACCAAATAAATATTATTCATTTTTCATCATTTCGGCTCAAATACGTCCCACTGCTGGGCTCGAGCCTTCTCCATAAGGAGAGAAATTGACCTTACTATAGCACGCTGGTCAGACAGGTTGGAATAGGGTTTCATTTCGAGTTTTCCTTTTCATGCATAGATGTCATATGCGTATTATATCCCTTAGTCGTCTTTTACGAGACCCACAGGTAAAAGAACGAGTGGTGAATTGTATTCTTACTCCGTCACCACACGGAAAATATTATTATTATCAATTATTTAAATCGACCAATCAAAACGTAGAGAAACTATGTTAATAAAACTACGAAACTAAATATTTAAGCGCCAATCATCGCGGCCATTATAATCGTTTTAATAAACAATAAATATATGAAGGCTGACGCACACGGGCGGGTGTCGACTGACATCTGTCAGTTTGACGGATCATTGTGTTTACGTCAATCAACAACTCGCGCCTAAAACTAAGTCAATTTGTTTAAATAATTTATATTGTAGCGGCAGACACTTTTAAGTAGAGCACTTTTGACTTTTCGAATTTATCTATGATAAATCATCTACACGTAGAAATATTAAGGTGCGTATTTTCGCTATATAATCCAATACGTCTGGATCGCTTTTGATATATTTTAGGCAAGAGTAGAGAGTAAAAAAGGTTGGTTATGGCGATGTTGCTGTTATATGCATCTAATATGCATATATACCTCACAGGAAAAGAGTTGGTATATTCTTATTCCGTGACCACACAGATAAATAGAGCAATTATAAAGGATTTAAAAAATAAATTAATGTTCCATAATATAACACACAAAAAATTTCATCAGCATCGGTCCAGCCGCTTAGGAGGAGTTCGATTACAAACACGAACAGAAGATTCATGCGCACGCAGCGGAAGCTGCCAAAACACCCGATTTTGAAACACTCTTCATTGGTGCTCTGCTCCTATTAGTATTAGCGTGATGATATATAGTCTATAGCCTTCCTCGATAAATGAGCTATCTAAGACTGTAATTTTCAAATCGGACCAGTAGTTCCTAAGATAAGCGCGTTCAAACAAACAAACTCTTCAGCTTTATTAGTACTAAAGTATAGATTGACATAATAAATTTGATAGAATATCCTTCGGCACGACCGTCATTTGACCTCAACAATCAAAAAGATAATGATATTTTAAGGTAGACCAGTAATTTGTACTTTAATATCTTAAGTAGATATTTTTGCGCATTTTTTTTAAATATGAATATATAAATAAGTACAATTTAATTGCTACAATTTAATAGCTAAGATTATATAAACTTGACAACTCATGCATGTTTTTATTTCAACTCTTAAGACCTTGCGGGTTTTTGTAAGTGAACTTATGTGAATTTTTTATTGTCTGTTAACTGACCCGACACAGTGTCCTGTCCAAATTTCAATCAAATCTTGAATAATAAAAAATAATATAACAAAAAAAAAATAATAATAATGAATAACGTTATAATCGTGAGTTAAGATTTTCAGTTCAAGCAATAAGATCTCTTAAGAGAATTACGTATTCTGAATAAAACTATTTATACCTACTATTTCATGGCGTTTGCATTTTATTTTTAATTTCAAGGCATTTCAAATACTTTTCAACCTTTATGGTCATCACTATGAAGGACTTTCATGATCATGAACGCTGCAAACGCTTATCGCGTTATCCGTAAAATTTGTATTATTTCAAATATTCGCCTAAACATCGTTGAATAAATTCAACATCACCACGACTCATATATGTCCCACTGCTGGGCTCGAGCTTCCTCCATTAGGAGGGAATTTGACCTTACTATATCATGCTGGTCAAACAGGTTAGTATAGGGTTTTGTTTCGAGTTTTCCTCCTCTTGCACAAATGTTATGTGCATATTATATCCCATAGTTGTTTTTTATGACATCCACGGGCAAGATAGGGAGTGTTGAATTGTATTCTAATTCCGTCACCACACGGACAATAAATTACTTTTATATAATTTAATTATACTCACAATTGTCGTATAGTTTTTTCTTTTTTATTTTCGTTTCGTTTCTGTAAACTAAGAATAAACGAGACATTAGTATTAGTTACCTACCTGAAAATTGTCAAAAATTTCTAAAAATTGTGTGATTTATTTATTATGTTATATTATTATTATATCATTATATTTTAATCCAATTATAAAAAAATATTAGATATGTAATTATTTTTCATTATTTTGATAGTTTTATCAAAATTTTATTATTAATTTTTAAGTTAAAATACTTTCGCCATGTTACCCGTATGGCGACGGGATAATACAATTGTCGTCACTATTAAAAATACCCGTAGGAGTTTTGAAAATTAGGTAAGAATCTCACCTGGAGAGTGGACAGCAGCTTTATCCTAAGAAACATCACCCTACTTCCCTTCGCTTACCAAGTATAGCAATTACTTCATTTATAAGGGGAGCGTCCTTCCAAAATTGGACTGCGAAGATCTTAAATTGATTATCGACACATACACACAAATTTTTATGATATACATATGTTTGTAATACTATCAAATACTGATATTTTTAGTATATTTAAAATAAATAATTACAACTTTGTGCCGACAGAGAAAAATCTTCTTAGAAATAATTTCGCTACAGCTTTCAAACAAGCACTTGTAATTATATTAGTGATATTATATTTTCGTGTAACTGTCTTGATTTATTGTTTATACAGAAATGAAGTATGATCTTGACATGATATTTTTTTTCCTAGGAATCTTTATTTAAAACACAGGGTCGTAAATATGTGTATTACATATATCGTAATAGTTGCAATAACTGCAAATCTTTAGAAGTTATATATAAAAATTCTGTGTGGTGACGGAGTAAGTATACGATTCAACACCCCCTATCTTGCCCGTGGATGTCGTAAAACACGACTATGGGGTATAAATCTATACCAATAAATAAAATTGGAGTGTCTGTTTGTAATGTCAAAATAATAGGCTTTTTTCATGCTCACACGGTTATTTGCACGACACCTATGCCTAAAATAGCAATTAAAAATTTTTGTGTCTGTCTGTCTGTCTGTCCGTTTGTTCCGGGTAATCTTCAAAACGGCTGGACCGATTTCCAAAATTCTTTCACCAATGGAAAGCTATAATATCAGAGCGTAAACTAGGCTATATTTTATCCCAGTATTCCCACGGGAACGGGCACTACGCGGGTAAAACGACTATAACCTATAACCGAAGCGAAGCGAGGGCGGATTGCTAGTATGGAAATAAAATCTGTGCAAGCGAAGGAAAACTCAAAATGAAACCCTATACCAACATGTCTGATCAGCATGGTATATTAGGTCAAATTCCCTCCCATTGTGGAGGAGGCTCGAGTCCAACAGTGGGAACGTATGTGGGCTGCGATGATGATGATGATAAAAATTCATTCGCTCATCATTATTTTACAGCTCATATACGTTTCACCGCTGGATTCGAACCTCTTCTTGGATAGAAGTGAAAATTGATGTACCTACTATACCATGCTGGTCAGACGGATTGGTTGGTACATTCTCTTGCATAGATATTATATTCTTGTTATATCACTTAGTCGTTTGTAGGGTGCCGTACCCAAAGGGTAAAAACGGGACCCTATTACTGAGACTACGCTGTCGGTCCGTCCGTCTATTACCAGGCTGTATCTCAAGAACAGTGATAGCTAGACAGATGAAATTTTCACAGATGATGTATTTCTATTGCCGCTATAACAACAAATACTAAAAATAAAATAAAATAAATATTTAAGGCGGGCTCCTATACAACGAACTTGATTTTTTTTGCTCAATATCGATAATGGCAATAGGGAGGCACTTGTTTACCTAGTCAATGGTACGGAACCCTTCGTGCGCGAGTCCGACTCGCACTTGGCCGATTTTTCATTAAACCCTCGGGCATACAGGAGGTGGTGAATTGTATTTTTACTCCGTCACCACAAGGAAAGTGAAAAATCATTCGTTCAATCACATTAAAATAATGATTTCTAATGTTTACGTGGGTATTACACATTGTAAGGAAAACTACCTTAGTGATTTTATCGCGTTTGTATTTGATTTTTCATTTCCCGACGTTTCGAACACTTTACAGCATTCAGTCCGCCCGTGACCAGAAATGAATTGCAGGTCAGCATCTTAACTGCATGTCGGGCCGACCACTGACGACAAGTCACCCTGCTCCGGTGGTCGGTCCAACGACGAAGGCGGCGTGTCGCGGGTGGGTTACGGGTGTTCGTGCTTATGCCCCTCTGTCGCCCCAGACGGAGTGGTGCGAGGAATGCGCCAACCGTAATCTTCCTCAAACAAAAAAAAGCAGCTTAACTGCAACACTATCTGTGGAGTCAAATATATTAAAAATATATAGTCAAATATATATCATCAATTCTACGTACCCTATACCTATGTGATTTAAAAAAAACTAAAGACGGAAAAACTTTTAAACGTTGCCTACATTATTATTTTGTATTAAAATTTATATCCCTATATTTCTAAATTAAAAGATTTAATAGATAAATATCTTATATAAAATATTTTCCAAACAAACCTTGACTCCAATACGCCAACTTACAAAGACATCTTCAAGCAAGCTCGGTTGCATCCTCGTTACTGCATCTCGTCCGGCTTGTTACCCGGATATCTTGGCTTTTTATGCGGATAACTCGCTTGTTACCCTCGTCCGGACCGTTAGCTTGAGTCTTCTCCAATTATATCCAGCTCAAACCGCATGGAACTCTGTAACTTTTTAATTTTGGTTAACTTTTCAGTAGACGGTTAGCTTCATGAATTTGTAAATGTTATTTTAATGTTTAATTTTCAGTAGCATTAATTTCTTCTTATATCAATTTTCTCATTAGATTTTAAATAAAACTACTTTACGGATTTTACCACGTTTGTATTTGATTTTTGATTGCCCGACGTTTCGAACACTTTACAGCGTTCATGGTCACGGGCGTACTAAGACATCTCACGTCCAATAAGTCATTGTTATTTCAGAAAAATTATAACTATCTACCCGATACAGAAAATGAGTTATTATATTGATCCACATTTTGATACAAATTTATTGCCAGTGTAAGAAAAAAATGATTCTATATGAAAAAATTATATTGTTTATGGTTAATAATTATTTAACATTAAAATTAATAGTAATTATATTTAAAACCTAAACAAGTTTAGTATACAACCACCGGATTGGAACGGATTCTTATTAGAATGTTCATATTTAAGTACTTCTACTAATGATGAATTTGGGCCAAATAAAGAACATAGGGTAACTACATTTTTTTTTGTTGCAGGCTATGTCTGGACATACTTTACCCAAGCCGTTCGGGGTTAGCACTTATAACTTATTTTATTTATCATCATGTCGGCTTATATACGTCCCACTCCTGGGCTCCACAATAGGAGGGCAACCTACTATGCCACGCTGTTCAGACGTATTGCCATAGGGTTTTATTTCGAGTTGTCCTTCTCTTCCATAGATATTATATGCATATTGTATCTCTTACTCGTCTTTCACGACACCCACGAGCAAGAGAAGAGGTTGTGAATTGTATTCTTACTCCATGACCTCAGGGAAAGCCTACTTTATTACCTCCCCATAATTATTAATCTGGCGACTGACACCCATTTCTTGATCTTGGTAGTCAGCTCCATAAGAGGCTGTAATGTACCCTATGGAAAGTACTATTGCTAAAACTGTACACAAGCAAAGCCAAGGGCATAGCTAGTCTAATAAAACTTAACACACACAAGACAATTTACACAAGTAAATATAGTAAATATAAACACATTTTACTTATTTTTTCCTCACAGCACTATTTCCCGAGAGATTACAGGCGGTCCATTAGCGACAAAAGACAGGTGTTGAGTGTGCCCTAAGCTTTATTAATCTTTTCTCTGGAGTGCGCCGAGGTTTCACACTTTTGTGGCATCACCCATTGATGTGCACAGAGCTTTATTTATACCCATATTACGTCAAAGTTTCTCAAACTGTAGTTAAATAAAATGGTCTTTGAAGGAACAGAAAGATTTTAATATCTGAATAAAGTGATAAATATTTTTGTAGCGAGGATTTCAATGACAACAAAATTAAATATTAATCTTACTGCTACTCACTTGCGTGTGGCGATGGAGTAGGAATACAGTTCTCCACCCTCTTTCCGTTTCTCTGCCCGTTAGTGTCGTAAAAGTCGGCTAACTGATGCAATATGCGAGTAACATGTAAGAAAATGCAAACTCAAAATAAAATCCTAATCAAACCAGCGTGACAATTATACTAGGTCAATTTCGCTTCTATTATCGAATAGGCTCCAGCCCAGCAATGAATGAACATATATGAATTGAGATGATAACTGTTATTTAATTGTTACCAAGTATGTCATACTCTTTAAATGGAACTGAATAAAACTAAATAGATGAACTCAGAGGTTGATCAGCTCTAATTATGATATTAGCTACTTTAGATCTTAGTAAATGTAGGATTTTCATCACATAAACTTAAATGATTCATTCTGCATTAATATGAGCAGAGCTGCGGGCGGGTATAGCTAGTATAAATATTTGCATTATTCATAAATAATAATCAAATATCAAGTATTCAACGATCGACATGAGAAATAGAATGATTTTATAGTAGAATTTGATATTAAATGGGTAATTCTATTGATGAAAAGTTCTTGTTTTATAATCTATCCTAATGCCTTTGTATATTCGCTTTAGTTCCTTAATAGATCTGTGTGAGGAAATATAATCTGTCATCATTCCCTTTCTTTCCTTTGGATTTTTTCTCACATTTAGTTACCGACGAGGAGACCTACCTGATGGTATGTGGTAATTGTCACTCATGAACGGCTGTTATATAAAAGGAACAGCCACGTTGCAACCTACCATAAAGGGTTTAAGCTTCCAACTCTCTTGTATCGTAAAACGAATGTCTGATTTATCAGAAGGCAATGGACTGGACCTCATACATGGTGCTCGATCATTACTTTTAATCTACTTAGTAAAGGATATAGTTTAAACAAAAAACAACTTCAACTTTGTTTTAATTTTATTAAGTAGCGATATAAGTTATGGATTACAGTAAATTTCACTTATATGGGTGTCAGTAAATAAATTTTGAGATACCTTGCATTATATGAGTTTAGTCTGACAGACAGTATTATGGGACTTTGGTTGTTAAGCCATTAAAGTGGAAATATTGACAATGGTTTCCAATTTGCACTGACGTGTAGCTTTCGTCTTTTGTATAACAACTATTGTTATAAATTCGCAAAGAATTTATGTTATGAAAAACTTAATATATTAATTATCAGTATTTATAATGCTATGTGATAGCAGTTACGAATACTACCAACCCTTACATGGCTCATGGGTATCGTAAAAGACGACTAAAACCTTTATATGGGCTTGGGCCAGCACCATCTGATGCCGTCTAGTTAACACACTCCCAAGATATTCATCATCATCTTCAGCCCATACGCGTCCCCTCTGTTGGGCTCGGGCCTCCTCCACCATGGGAGGGAAATTGATATACTATACCACACTGGTTAGACGTATAGGGTTTTGTTTCGAGTTTTCCTTCTATTTCATAGATATTATATGCATATTATCTCCCTTGGTCGTCTTACGACACCCACGGGCAAGAGAGGGGATGGTGAATTGTATTCTTACTCCGTCACCAAACGGAAAGGTTTTATAAATAATGTTATTTTATTTATATAAAAACAGAACGATTGAAAAATTGTCCCGTTATTTTGAGTCTGAAAGAGACACTTGCAGAAATAGGAGAAATCTAAAATTAAAAGCTAAAAAAGGTAAATAAAACGAGACGGTCTTGCAGGAATAAGCAAAACTATGGCCTAAAATCTAAACTGAAATAAGAAAGTGGCCTTATCGGTATAGCCAAATGATCATTTAAGCGCCATTTGCAATAATGGAATATTTTTTTACGACTCGTGACAACGGGACAGATTAAAACGAGACATATGGTCGCGTTACTTATAACTCATCATCACGTGGTTAATTAAGAAAATAATCTATACAAATAAATAAAATTTAAGTGTCTGTTTTCCGTGTGGTGACGGAGTAAGAATATAAGTCACCACTCCCTATCTTGCCCGTGGATGTCGTAGACGCCTAGAGGCTGTAGTATGCACGTGGCATCTATGCAAGAGAGAACTCGAAATGAAACCTTATGCTTACATGTCTGACCAACATGGTATAGTAGGTCAAACTCCCTCTCAATGTGGTGGAGGCCCGACCCTAACAGTGGGATGTATGTGGGCTGCGATGATGATAATGGTGATGAAGTGTCTGTTTGTAGTGTCAAATACTGGGCTTTTTTCATGCTCACACGGTTATTTGCACGATGCCTATGTCTAAAAACCAGTTTAATTTTTTTTGTCTATGTTTCTGTTTTTTTTTGGATAATCTTCAAAACGGCTGCACTGATTTTGATAATATTTTAGTAACAGGTAGCTGTCTATATAATGAGTAACTTAACTATAATTTATCTCGGTATTCCTGGAATAGCAACGGCAACTACGTGAGTAATGCGACTAAAACCGAAGCGAAGCCGGGTTGCTAGTTATATTACAATATACTTAATTAACGAATGAATAAAAATACTTCTCAATGCAGGATGCTCACTTGTTCGGAGCGTGCTGAAATATAAAATTGAATGCAAGGCAGAATAATGAAGGTACTCCACAACTCTATCGCCTACAAAAGGTCACCTTGGGAACACGAAGGAATAGAGTGGAATTGCTTTGGAATTATTATATTAGCTGTAACAAAAAGAAATAAATATGAGCTATGGTTAGCGTTTTAATTTAATTATATAAATATGTATTTTATTTACATGTTTAAGAATCTAATTCAAAATTTTAGCTATTAAATCCTCTGTATCTCGAAACAATAGAATCTAGAAGAACTGTTCAGTGGTTCTAATCTATTATTTGCTATACGTACTTAAAAATCGTGCCCTTGTAACTCGAAATTTTATCAATTAAATCGTCTGTCCTATACCAAAACGCCTGACCAGCATGGTATAGTAGGTCATATTCCCTCCTTTTGTGGAAGAGGCTCGAGCTCAACAATGAGACGTGTATGAGCTGAAATGAAATCCTCTGTACCTCTGAAATACATTTTAGTTGTAATCTTATTAACTCGAATTTTATCCTTGCATTCGAGTATCCACTGTATATGTATTACAAAATAAATTAAAAATAAGAATCCTTACAATCCTAACGTTATTACTTCCAGTAGCTAACAGAAAACAAAAATAAACAAGAGTAGGCAGGAATAAAAGAAAGGCTGAAGTGGGACGAGCAGCGATAGGTATGAGGTAAGACAGAGGAGGGGGGCGAGGTGGTCTGTGGGGGTGAGAAGAGGGAGGTTTAGGTGATTCTCCCCCTCGGGAGAACGTGCGGTCGGCGAGTACTCCTTTGTTTATTATTATGTATTTATACTTATATGAAGTATCTTATAAATAACAAACCTCCATAATAAACACATCGAATGGAATATTTTTAGACTTTTTTGTATTCTGTTATTAAAATCATCATCTCGGCTCATACATATCCTACTTCTGGACTCGTGTCTCCACCACAATAGGAGGGAAATTAACCTTACTATACTATGCTGACAAACAGGTTGGTATAGGGTTTTATTTCGAGGTTATTTCTCTTGCATAGATGTTATATGCATATTATATCCCATAATCGTCTTTTACGACATCCGCAGATGAGATAGGGAGTGTTGAATTATATTCTTATTCCTTCATCACACGGATGTTAAAATACTGATGTTAAACTAATCAAATGAAATGTCTGTAATAACGATTACTTGTTGGACGTGAGACACCTTAGTCCGCCCGTGACCATGAATGCTGCAAAGTGTTCGAAACGTCGGGCAATCATAAATCAAATACAAACGCGATATAATCCGTAAAAGTAGTTTTATTTATAATATAATGAAATTTTATTATGTTACCATTATCATATCTAATGTACGTCCCTCTGGTGACCTATGATACTATCCCCGCAGTCATGTTGGGTTTCGTTTTATATCACAACTAGCAACCCGCCCTCGCTTCGCTTCGGTTTCAGTCTTGCCTGCGTAGCGTTCCCGCAAGAATACCGGAATAAAATATAGCCTAGGTTACTCCCTGATATTATAGCTTTCCATTGGTGAAAGAATTTTTGAAATCGGTCCAGCCGTTTTTAAGATTATCCGGAATAAACAGACAGACAGACAAAAAAAATATAAAGTGTATTTTAGGCATATGTATAATGCAAATAGCCGTGTGAGCATGAAAAAAGTCTATTATTTTGACATTACAAACAGACACTCCAATTTTATTTATTGGTATAGATAAATGCCTTTTTAAAATAAGGGCTCTATTAAAACAATCCGCTTTTAAAACAAAGGCATTACTCGAGACATGAATCTTCACAAAATAAATTTTTGATTTCATAAGAGCACATCTTGGTATATGCATTAGTTTCTGGAGTCAGGATGTAATATTTTAAGATTAACACTCTGCCGTTCAAAGTAACCCAACAATTGAAAGGTTTGTGGTTAATGGCCACTCCTATTACTGTTTTATGTATCTCATTCGTTTTAGTTCATAAAACGCTGCTTGCTGTGTGGTAGCGGCTTCGAATACTACCAACCCTTGCTTTGCTCGTGGGTGTCGTAAAAGACGACTAAGAGCCCTAGATTGACCCGGACCAACTCCATCTGGTACCATTTGGATCAACGATTACATTCCCAAGGAGGGTTGACGTCAGGCAGGCGGCCGGTCATAAAAGTCATTGCCGAAACTTTTTGCAATATGTCAAAACAGATGACATATTGCGTCGACCCCAAATAATTGGGATAAGAGCAAGATGATGATGATTCGTTTTAGTTCATATACGTCCCACCGTTGGGCTCGAGCCTCCACTACAACACGAGGTTAATCTACTATACCAAGATCAGATAGGTTGGTTTAGGAGTTTTCATAGATGCATGGCATAAATGTTAACTGCATATTACATCTCTTAGTCGTCTTTTGCAACACCCACGGACAAAACAAGGGGTGGTGATTTTCTTACTCCGTCACCATAATAACCCATCACCGATATAGGAGTAAAATTTACCTGCTTTATTACAATGGTCAAACGGGTTGGTAAGGTTTTATTTCGAGTTTACCTTCTCTTGCATGGATATTATAATTATGCGTGTTATATCCCTTAGTCCTTAGAATAATAACATATAGAAGGTAAGTCCGCGCACAAAAAGTGAAGCATTTCAATTGGAGCCTAATGGAGCTTACGCCGGAACCGTTCCGTAATGTACAAGTCATTGTACTGCACGTACGTACGCAACTCTTAAAAAATAAATAGGTAATTATAACGGTTTGTGCATTCAAATGGTGTCATAACACATTTGTAAAACTTAAAAAGGTTTTTAACGTCGCTTTTAAAAGTATTTCGACGATTTATGTTAATAAAAACAAAATTTGATTTCATAATTTGTATAGTGGTGTGCGTGTGTACGTGTGTAATCGTCTGCGCGCCATTAGTGTTTTTAGATTCAAATTTTAAACCTTCGAAGTACTGACACTATCCTTCTATACCTACGTTATTATTCTAATCCTTAGTCGTATTTTACGATAGCCACGAGCAAAATAGGGGAATGGTGAAGTGTATTCTTACTCCATAACCACGTGGGCAGGCGTTGCGTTTAAATATGATTTATGCTTTTCCAATAATACAGAATTAAGACTAAAATAAAATGGGTACACAATAGGTAATTAATTGTTTATACATATTTCATATTGGCTTCATTTCATTGCCTAATTTAGATTATTTAAAAAGAAAGTTATATTATCCTGTACAAAAGATTCCATTGCCTAAATAATGCATGGTATTTAAAAAAAGTAATAATATGACGCCACTTATTTACAAGTTAAGAATGCTTTTAACATAACGTAATAATCTTGACCGGTTCGTTGTCACATTAAATTATTTTTGATTTATTGACCTATTATTACGAGTTACAACCAATCACAATAATAATATGATATCTTAATATCACAAATCATCACGCGAAACAAATCCATCAAATTATAACACGTCAAAAAAAAATCAACTTTCTTCATAAAGGTATTATCGATGACAAAAAGCGTTTGAAATTATAAAGTCGTTATACACAGGAGCGGAAGTCTAAAAATTGTTTTGTTATTAGTTTCATTATTAAAAAGGCCAAGTTGAAAGGAAGACCGACCTGTGATGTGGCGGTAATAGTTTAATTTCTTGATTTACTACCGAACTTTGCTTCATGTGTCCCATACGGAAGGGAAGCTGTAAAATAATAGAATGTGCTATGTGTTTTTTTTTACTAACTTTATAAATATTAAGAAGGTGACTTCAAATAGCGTTGTACTTTACGTCTTTTATATTAAAAAAATACTAAATTTAACGATCGTATGACTATGGATGATGGTTGGTTGGTTAAAAATAGTTTTGACTCTGACATTCGCAGCCATGTATGTGTCTATATTATAATCTATTTATTAGAATAATAATTTTAATTAAAATATGTATAAATTATAATTATACTGTATGGCAGTAGTCTAGAATGCTTATAATGCTATAAAATGTTTTTGGAGTGAACGAATGAATCCATTTCATCCTCATTCAACCGTACCTACTGCTAGATTTTTATATAGATAAATAAAATAAAACAAATATCAAACAATGCAGAATATAACAAGCCATGTCAATTTACAAACCACATAAAAGCTTGAAATAATACAGTGCACTTTCAAAGTATGACGAAAACTCAATAATTCGATGGCACGTGCCGAACGTCGTCCGATACCAATCACCCGCTAATTTGTACAAACCGCAGGGCGGCTTCAATTCAGGGTTGTTACTTCTGGGAACTATTGTACGTCAAGTATTTCTGTCAAGTGTTGAAATTTGTTTTTTTTTTACCTTTAATAGTGGCAAATCTATTGAATCTGATAATAAATCGAAAGTTACCGTTCAATTATAATGAAATTATAAATAGGTATTTATAAATATCTTGCTATACCCTATCACGCCCGTAGATGTTATAAAAGATGACTAAGGAATATAATGTGCACATAACACAGAGCGCAAGAGAAGGAAAACTCGAAATGAAACCCTATACCAACATGTTAGACCAGCCATGGTATTGTAGACCAAATTCTCTCCCATTGTGGAAGAGGCCCGAGCCCAACAGTGGGACGTATGTGGGCTGCGATGATAATGATGACTTATAAATATGACTGCAAGGACGTAGTGGTCGTGGGTTGGATTCCCACGCAGAACAATACTTTGTGTGACCCACAGTATGTTTTGAATCTGGGTACAATTTTTGTCCATAAATTGTAAGTTTATCCGTGTGTTGATGGAGTAATAATACAATTAACCTTTCCCTTTCTTGCCCGTGGATGTCGATATAATATGCATATAACATCTATATAAGAGAAGGCAAACTGAAAATAAAACCCTATATCAACCCGTCTGACCAGCATGGTATAGCAGTTCAATTTATGTCATATTATAGAGCAAAGTCGAGCCCACTAGTGTGACGTATAGCGGCTGATATGATGATGATGAATAACCTACAAAAACAAATTTAAGGGAACCGAAAGTGTAATCCATCGGGCCGGATGTCAAGTAATCGGTACCAATAGTCTTCCTAATAACGATAGGGGCAGGGAATACGGTAGGTTTTGGCGCTGTATGGCGCCTATCTATTACCTTGGATGGATTGGACGCAGTGTATCCAGACCATCACCATCTTAGCCTATATATGCCCCACTGTTGCGATCCAGCCTCCTCTACTGTGGAGGGAAATTGACCTACTATACCATGCTGCTCAGACTTTGGTTTTGTTTCAAGTTTTCCTTCTCTTGCATTGATGTTATATGCATACTATATCCCTTTTATATGCATATTAGTCATATTTTACGACACCCATGGGTAAAAGAGGGGGTCGTGAATTGTATTCTTATTCCGTCACCATACGGAGACATTACCACAAAGAGATCAAATCAACAGGGCATTATGATATCTTCCATTCTCTCTCTTCTCGTTCGTAGGCGGCCATTTTATATATCTTGCCCATAGATGTCCTAAAAGACGGCTAAGGAATATAATACGCATTTAACATCACTGCAAAAGAAGGAAAACTTGAAACAAAACTGTATACCAATCTGTCTTACCTGAAAGGGTATTCCTACCTGAAAGGGTATTCCTACCTGAAAGGGTATTACGTCGGGATGACCACTGAGGACAAGGAACTTGGTACTGGTGGTCGGCCCAACGACGAAGGCAACGTGGGTACGGGTGGGTTATGGGCCCGCGCGCCGTCCTTTCGTCGCCCTGGACGGAATGGATCGCGCGTGCGTATATAGCATAGCCTATATCCCATTGATAAAAAAAAATATCAATCTGTCTGACCAGCATGGTATAGTAAGGTCATTTTCCCTCCTATTGTGCAGGAGGTTTGAGCCCAGCAGTGGGACATATATGAGCCAAGATGATGTAGTAATATTATATATATTTCTTAACTGGTTTTTATGACACATCATCCCACATCGGATGTTTTTAATATATCTGTAGATAAAATTTCAACATATCTCTTATAACGAGAAATAATTTATTATAGGTTTCACGTAGCTACTCGTATGTGATTTAAATTAAAAATATATTTACATCCTAAACACCTCCCTTTAAACCTTATTTTCTAGCACCGAACTTCTAAATCAGCAAATTAAAAATGCAACATATACATTTTAAAAAATATCCCTCACAAAGGCCATCGTCCATTATGGAGAACGCATAATCACTGCGAACATTAGATAAGATCGGTGCATTGGAATCTGCGACTCACTCAATAAAATTAAAAATAAAAATTAAAAAGTTATAATCTCGATATAAAGGGATTCCCGTGGAGAACGTTGCACGCGATTGTACCTGGCAGGTTGATTGCTAAATGTCATAATGTTTTACTTTTAGGTATCTACTCTGTGATGGCAGTTTTAATGCTGACTGTACATTTCAAAAAGATTGTGTGTTCATAATTTAAATTTGAAATATTGATTCGAAATTTAAATAATAAAAAAGCCACTTTCTTCTTTTTTTTGTATGTACTAATACAAGCTTAATGTTGTCAATGTAGAGTTACAGTTTCCTTCATAAACGATAAATTTCATCATATCTTTGATTGATAATATTAGTCATTGTCTTAATACCTATTAGTCATTCTGGAAATTTCAAGGACAAACGAAAACAAAATTTGCAAAGCACTACACTTTATCAGTACATACGCATCACATTAAATAAAATTTCATAAAGAATATTTAATATCATCATTTCAGCTCATATACGCTCCACTGCTGGGCTCGAGCCTCCTCCACTATAGGCGGGAAATTGACCTTACCATGCTGGTCAAGCAGGTTGGTATAGGGTTTTATTTCGAGTTTTTCTTCCCTTGCCTGGATGTTATATGCATATTAGATCCCTCAATCGTCTTTGACAACATCCACGGATAAGATACGGAGTGGTGAATGATATTCTTATTCCGTCACCACACGGATTTATATTCATATCTATGTTATATAATTAAATATGTCCGTCACCCGCCGAGAGGCCGGCCGCGCGAGGAAAGACCGACGTCCTCCCCGGGGGGGGGGGGGGGACGTCGGTCGATGGCAGGGTACCCCAATTAGGGGTATTCCGTCGGGCCGACCACTGACTATTATATAATAATTAATAAGATAATTAAATATAATATAACACATTAAAATACTAACACACATGATTTTTCACATTTTCACACAGCATGAAGCAAAATGGTGATGAATGATTGTATAAGAAGACTTTAATCTTATTAAGAAATAATTAAAATCTTAACAATCATCATCAAAAGAAGGAAAACTCTAGATAAAATTGTATAGTCCGCCATTTGACTAGCGTAATATAATCGGTCAATTTACTGCCTATCGTGGACGCTGAGATGATCAAATGGTGAAAATTATGAGAGTAGCAAAAAAAAGACATGTTGTTGTTAAAAATACATACAATCCCCGATCACTATTGTAATACATTTTAGAATAAGTTATAAAATACAATGGAGCCGCTCCCTACTATATATTTTTGACAACAGCAATGCTCTCTTCAAGCTCTTTTTCGATAATCACACGAATAAAAAGATAGCATCTACAATTAAGTTTTAAAAATAACCATCCCAAATATCAATTGATAAACTAAAACTACATCATTTACGACACGAGAGGTCGTGTATAAAGAATTATACAATTAAACAAATACGACAACATTTATATCTTTACACCTATGTAGTTTTTATCATGACATTATCTTATAAAAAAACTGCATAATTTTTAACAACCATTTAAAAGCATCCACTCTATATATTTATTATTCCCAGCGGCGCATTAGCGATTCATTTTGATATGTCATCACTGCACTGTAATTCTCTTGTTCGTCCCCTACAAATCATTTCGAGCCCTTTTTATATTGTATTATTCAAATTATCAACACATTAGGGTCACGGGCTTACATTAATAAATTATATGATAGTTTTAAATAAACTGGCTTAAAATAGATAAGCAATAAAGAATAAAATTATACAATCATACTGCCCTCGTGAGAGATTATATAGGGTTGATGCTGGTATTATTTTGTAAACTCGGCTTATATACGTCCCATTGTTTGCTTCAAGCTTCCTTCACAGTGGAACAGAAATTGACCCATTGGTTCCGTGTGATGACGGAATAAGAATACAGTTCACCACCACCTTTCTTACCTGCGGGTGTTGTAAAAGACGTCTAAGGGATATAAGGTATATCCCTTAGTCGTCGTAATTGTATTTTACACCATTACCATATCGATAGACTGATCAAGTAAGATAAAATCAAGACTCGAAACATTTGTCTATTTATTATGGGAATATCGGGATAAATTATAGCCTATGTATTATTCTGATAGGTAAGCTGTATTATTGTGAATTTTCATCAAAATCCATCCAGTAGTTTTTGCGTGAAAGTGCGACAATTTACCATACAGATAGACTGATGAACTAAGATAAAATCAAGACTCGAAACGTTGGTCTATTTATTGTAAACTAGTAGCGTCCTGCGGTTTTACCCGCATAGTTCATCTTCGTGCGGGAATATCGGGATAAATTATAGCCTATGTGTTATTCTGATATGTAAGCTATATTATTGTTAAGTTTCATCAAAATACATTCAGTAGTTTTTGCGTGAAAGAGCAACAAACATCCTCATATCCTCACATACAAAGTTTCGCGTTTATAATATTAGTAGGATATTTGTTCTGTGTAGGTGTCGAACTTACAATATTGATCAGACCTATAAAATCACGCCGCCCGTGGATTCCTTAATCAATTTATGGTAAATATATGTTTTTTAAGATGTAGTTGGCATGTGTTGATAATGATATTTTGGAAACTAATTAGTTGTTCTATTAATTAGGCTATCGATATTTTTATGAGAAAAACCAAAAATGGTATAGACCCACCAAGTTAGAAAGACATAAAATTTTCTATCCCTTTTCTATAACCATTAACGATACAAGATAAACCTTAAAAATAAGTCGAAATGTCGCTATAAATGCCAATGTTTTCTTATTTAGGACCTGCTGATTTATTTATTTGAAAACGTCGTTTAGATATAATTTAAATTTCGCTTCGGCCATAAAGAAAATCTATTTAAATATTAATATATTTTCGAGTTAATATTGAAATAACATTAATCGATTATCATACGTTTTATTGCTAATTAGTATCCTTTTTGGTTATATCTAGTGACAATGACCGTATGTTTTTAATTTATAGGTCTTAGTTCAAATGTCGTTATTGAATAAAAACCCGCCATATCTATCACTATACCAAATCAAATCCAACGAGTGCTATAAAATTAAAGTATTTAAAGTATAGTATTTTTATTGGAAATTTTATTTGATTTGGATTTCAGGTTGGATAAGATTAGAGGCCGACCGTGAGGGTGATGCCCTGGCTGGCAACACTGCAATGTTGCCGGGGCTTCAAATGGAATGGTACTCGAAAGGTTAACCCGCCGGGCCGGCCACGGGTGTCAAGGAATCGGTACCGGTGGTGGGTTATGGGGTCGCACCCGGTCATCCGTCGCCCCGGACGGTTTGGGCGGGGTGTATTCAGGTCATAGCCTACCAAAGTTGAATATTTCCCTAGAGCGAATTACGATTAACCAAATAGGATACTTACAATATTTTAGATTGAATTTTCTAATCTTGGTTAGTGACTGCAGATGGCGTAATGGTACCACCTACCACTCATGTCTAGTATTATGAGTTAAATACCCATGCTAGGTATAATTTGTGTTCATGCCGCTCATATACGTTCCACTATTCGCTCGAGCCTTGTTCTGGAGAGGAGTAAAAATTTACTGTTCTTTTTCTTTTTTCCTTTTTGGGGGTGGGTTACGGTCGGCGCACTCCTTGCTCCACTCCGTCCGAGGCGACAGAGGGGCGTAAGCACGCACACCCGTAACCCACCCGTATAGCACGTCGCCTTCGTTGTTGGGTCGATCACCGGTGCAGAGTTCTTTGACTTCAGTGGTCGACCCGACGAAATAGGACCCCAAGGGAGTACCCTCTCCCGTCGACGTCCCCTACTGGGACACCGAACGCCGTCGCGAGGCTAACCTCTCCGCGGGTGCCCGGACTAAATCCCCGGTGCTGTGTGAAAATTTATCTACTATTAACACTATACCACGCTGTTCAGACGTGTGGGTATAGGACTTTGTTTCTAGTTTTCTTCCTCTTGCATAGATATTGCATACATATTATATCCCTTAGTCATCTTTGAGTGAATTATATTCTTAATCCCTCCCCACAATGAAATGATCTTTAAAATTGTGTTTTTGGCTACAATAAAAATGATGAATAATTACTAATCGATCGTGTGGTGACGGAGTAAAAATACAATTCACCACCCCCTCATTTGCTCGTGGGTGTGGTAAAAGACGACTAAGGGACTTGCATATGCAAGAGAAGGAAAACTCGAAATAAAACCCTATGCCAACACGTCTGACTAGCGTGATATAGTAGGTCATTTTCCCTCCTATTGTGGATGAGGCTCAAGCCCAGCAGTGGAGCGTGCATGAGTCGACATAATGACATGACAATATTATATTATTATAATGCATGTGTTTTTAAGAAAAATGTGCAATGGTAATTAAAACATAAGGTACAAGACAGGTCATAAAACGATGTTTGTTCGGACGGATATAGATTAGACGATTACGAAGTTCGAACGTCATCTTACTTTTGTTCTCTCTGTCTAATTACTACTAAAAAAAATGTATATAGGTACTACGTCACACGAAAAAAGAGGTGGATAATGATTGGATAATGATTAGATAACGACAAAACAATAATGACAATTGAAAACTGATTCATAGATATATTTACAGAATTATAACAACCAAATTTAATACACAATAAATCTACGCTCGTGTAAACTACTGAAAATCTAAATCCTCGACTAGATTAATCTATTCAGAAATGAGAGCACATCTCTATGTGACAGTAAATATTATGATTTCACGCACAGATTTGCATTTCTTACGTCAATGTGACGTCTGTTTCATTACACTGCGTCTATATAACCACCTATATAGTTTTTTTAAACACCTCAGTTCTTATTACGACCGGGTAAAGGTCATTATCGTTGGTAAATTTTAATAAATGGGAACACTATTTTCATATTGGCGCCTGCTATATAAATTATGTCATGGTATTTCCGGTATTAATCTGTGGTCTTTTTGTCTATTATACAGAGTGATGTAAGAGTTGTCTATAGTCCGTTTTATATGTCCTTGAGTATTCTTGATTTATAAAAAGAGGAGTTATAATATAATTGAACTGTCCATGTTGTTCCCCATTTCAATTTTTTCTTATAAGTTCTAAGAGAAAAGTTGTTGAGAGGGTATTGTTTAGACTTTTTTTTGCTACTTGCGCCTGATACCGCGCTAGCAGAGACTGCGGGTGACCGGACCGGGGATTTAGTCCGGGCACCCGCGGAGAGGATAGCCTCGCGATGGTGATCGGCGTCCCGGTAGGGGACGTCGACGGGAGAGGGTACTCCCTCGGGGTATTCCGTCGGGTCGACCACTGAAGTCAAGGAACTCTGCACCGGTCGGCCCATCGACGAAGGCGACGTGCTATACGGGTGGGTTACAGGTGTGCGTGCTTACCCCCCTCTGCCGCCCCGAACGGAGCGGAGCGAGGAGTGCACCGACCGTGACCCAACCCACAAAAAAAAGAAAAATAATTAAAGTTTTTTTTTTGCGAATTTGACTTATCTTGCAGTGACGTGTGCTAGTCTTGTTTCATGTGGTGACAGATTAAGAATATAATTCACCACTCCTTATCTTGCCCGTGGATATCGTAAAAGACGACTAAGGGATACTGGAGAAGGAAAACTCGAAACAAAACGCTATACCAGCCTGTCTGACCAGCATAGTAAAGTCAATTTCCCTCCTAATATGTAAGTGGTTCGAGCCCAGCAGTGGGACCTATATAAGCCGAAATGATGATAATGATGAAGTGACATTATATTTTTAATTGTGTCCTTAATTTTTTATCACAATTATGGGAAAGAAAGAATTTGCGGAACGGAATAAGAGTACAGCCCTCACTTACTCCGTTAACACACGGAATATAATAAATATGTTGATGATAGATTATACGTAATAAAGATTTTAAATTATGATATATTTTGCCCGCCAAGGTCTAATATTTAGTGGAAGGGTTAATAATAAAGATATTAATAACACTTTATGATTAAATACGTCTTGACAAAATATAGGAAAAGGAAATCTCTCTTTACACGTATGACAAGGGCACAATAACAGAATTATGTTTTCATAACCATTTATATTCAACGTCATTTGTATTGACAGAACATCGGACGGTGAAACTCGCCAAATATCACCCACCTATATTCAATTGGAAGCGGTGTGGCATTGTTTCAATCAGCAAGGAGATGAATCTTTATACTTACATCTTTACAAATAAACAAAATTGAAGTGTCTGTTTGTAATGTCAAAATAATGGGCTTTTTCATGCTAGTGCGGTTATTAGGACGACGCGTATGCCTAAAAGCGGTTTAAAAAATTTTTTCCTGTCTGTATACTTTGGGTATTCTTCAAAACGGCTGGACGGATTTGGGTATTTTACTACCAGGTGATCTATAGGTGGCTATATTTTAGGCTTAGGCTATATTTTATCCCGGTATTCCCAAAGTAACGAGAACTATGCTACGCTATATAGTAGCTTACCCGCGCAACTTTGTCTGGGTTACATAAGAGTAAGAAATGGCTACAAAGGGTCATAGGTTTCTATAAAGTGCAATGCACACAATAAACTCTCAAAACAAATAAATATTCATCTTTTTCAACATTTTTCAGTACATCATTATCATCATCAATAGGAGAGAAATCGATTTAATACAGCACGCTAATCAGACTAGTTAGTATAGGATTTTGTTTCGAGTTGCCTTCTCTTTCAGTGTTATATACATATCATATCTTTTAGTCGTCTTTTACGACACCCATGGGACAGATAGGAGATGGTAAATGGTATTTTTTTTTACTTCGTCACCATACGGATAGAGTAAAATACGTGGTGGTGAATTGTATTCTTACTCCATTACCACATAGAAAATAAGGGCTTTTTTTGGGGGGGGTGCGTTGCGGTCGACGCACTACTCGCACCACTCCGTCCGGGGCGACAGAGGGGCGTAAGTACGCATACCCGCAACCCACACGAACATCACGTCGCCTTCGTCGTTGGACCGACCACCGGCAGGATTACTTGTCGTCAGTGGTCGGCCCGACGGAATACCCCCTGAGGAGTACCCTCCCATCGACCAACGTCCCCCTCGGGGAGGACGGCGGGTGACGGACTAACTCCCCGGTCCAGTTACCCGTGGCCTCGGCTAGGGCGGCATCAGGCGCAGGTAGAAAAAGAAAGAAAATAAGGGCTGGTGAATTGTATTCTTACTCCGTCACCACACGGAAGATTTTTCATTAACACTTAGTCATAGTGTGATATTATAAACTATCCCGATAAATAGCTAATCCATCACTAAAATAATTTTTCAATTCGCAAAAGTAGTTTTGAGATAAGCGCTTTAAATCAAACAATCTCTTTAACTTTATAATATCAAAGAATAAATCCCAACCCACATCTGGCCGTCTTCATCAAAAAATTGCAATTTTTATATCATCTCAACATAAATAAGGCTATCAAAACGCTATCGAAACGTCAAAACGACGTAACCAGTAAAATATATGCGTCAATTGCTAGGACATATCCGCATAGCTATTAAATAAAAGTCTTTTTACATTAGATAAATCGCGCGCGTTATTCGGGAACATCTGTCCCTTGCCGATTACGCCCATACATTATGCTCAGTTTGTTGTTTTTAATAAAAAGTTTAATCCGTTCGGTTATGATGGTAATTTGTCAGGTCGATGGAAAAACTTCAGCGGTCGATTACGGTCGGTAGCTGTTAGTATCGACGCCAAACGAACGCCTATTACACACAACCGCTTTTTATTCGCGCGATTATGTCACGCTTATTTATGCATTCGCTTTTGTCTTCCATTAACGTTATTTTTTACCTTTATCTTACTGCAGTAATTCACTTAAATGTATTCCAACTGTCATGAGCGTTTGTAAGTTTGCGTGGAGATTTTAAATTCGCGAATTCATAATTTTATAATTTTCTTCTTAATTTTACGTTGAAAATTCGGGAAATTTGTATCGTCGAACTGTTTTGATTTCATCGTTAACATCTCATTTTGTACAACCATTAACGATTCAATAATGTCTTAATGAAAACTTGATAACGTATATATTATCGTATTCGTCACTACTCCGTACAATTAATTGGTGTATATCTTTTTAGGTTTGGTACGTTTTATGGTCTCTGTGATTTACTGAGCGTCTGCATGCGTGATTTGTGTATACATTTTCACTGATTCTTTGTGTTGAAATGTGTTTAATTGTACAATATATTGTCTTGGAATACATATCGCGACGAAAGAATCGTTAAGACAGATAACAGAAAGTTTTGGTGTTCAAGAACAAGCTCGTATGTAATCGCCGACGAGCGGTCTCTTTTGTTAGTGCATATATAGTTATTTTATTAATGACGCGATATTTAAAATTTTATCAGGTTTAAATGAAATAGCGGCTTAAAAGGTTCTTGTAACGACGGTTCATTTGGTGAAATCAAAAAATGTATTATTCTGATTGTGGTCATTTGTATTAAACGATAATACTATGTTCCTTGTGGTGACGAAGTTAGACAATTAAACTCTCTCTATCTTGACCTTGGATGTTGTAAAAGATGACTAAGTGATACAATATGCGTATAAAATCCGTGCAAGAGATAGAAAACTTGAAATAAAAGCTCTTTGACTAGCGTAGTAGGTGAATTATCCATGGAGGAAGCTAGATCCCAGGTTTGGGGCGTGTGTTGAACTACGGTAAAATGTGCTATTATTTTGTTTTCGTTCTTTTGCATAAATTTTATATGTATATTACATCCCTTAGAAATATCTTACTACACGTTACAGGTTTTCCGTGTGGTGACGGAGTAAGAATACAATTCACCACTCCCTATCTTGCCCGTGGATGTCGTACAAGACGACTAAGGGATATCACATGCACATAACATCTGTATATGAGAAGGAAAACTCGAAATGAAACCCTATACCAACATGTCTGACCAGCATGGTATAGTAGGTCAAATTCCCGCCTATTGTGGAGGAGGCCCGAGCCCAACAGTGGGACGTAGGTATGTGGGCTGCGATGATGATGATGAAGAACCGTCGTCGGTTGCCGTCCACTACTGCGCTTAAGCCTCCTCTCTATTAAGAGGGCAATAGACCTATTATACCATGCTGGTCAGACATGTTGGTATAGGGTTTCATTTCGAGTGTTCCCTTCTCTTTGCATAGATATTATGTGTATATATCCCGTAGTAGTCTCTTACGACATCCTCGGGCAAGATAGAGTGTGGTAAATTGTATTCTTACTTCGTCACCACACGGAATTTAAGAATGGTCATTATTAATTAATATTTTTACATTATGAAACATATTTGTTGTAACTTTAACTAATCTATGGTTTATTGTTCCAGAATATAGGCAACGTGAATGCGGAGATGGAAATCCAGAGGTTACAACAGGAGCAATTACGACGACAAGAGCTGGTGCGAAGGGGTCAACATGGATTATACCCGGGACCTCCTCTGGCACTACTGCCGCTGTTAGAACAAATGAGGCCTCAACCACCCCCACCCCCAAATGTGAGTTAACATTATTAGTTTTTTTAGATATCAAATTTGTGTGGTGACCACTTAAGGATATATGTAATATCTCCTATACTTCTCACACCGGCAGAACACGTTAGCGTATGTTTCCTATTAAATTTTTAATCAACTTCAAAAACGGAGTTTTGTTGCCTCAGAACTTTCGACCGAGTGGACTGATTTTGATGATTCTTTTTTTTTATTTGAAAGCCAGTGCTTCCTGTGTAGTTCCATTTCAATGTGGTCCAGTTCTAACAATGATATCCATGAGAAAACGGTTGCAGTCCGATTTTTTGTTAATGTTTTAAATTATCCTTTCTTAAGTTTACATGGAAATTCTGATAGATCAACAGAATCCGTTGGATTTTGAATAAAATTTCATACTGGGAAAATTGCTTTTATGCGGGCGAAGCCTCGGGCAAAAGTTAGTTAAAAGTAATAATATTCTTGTTGTTAACAATCCCTTGCAGGTAGCCGAGGCCGCGGTTGACTGGAGCGGGGAATTGTCACCCGCAGAGAGGCTGACGCACGACGCCCTATGGGGCCGCCGGGCTAGCCACAGAGGTCAAGGGCTTAGTACCAGTGGTCAGTCCAATGGCGAATGGCGAAGTCCAATGGGAAATACAGTGCGTTATGGGTCCACACGCCACCCTTTCGTCACCCCAAACGAAACCATAGTCATCGTCGTCTCAGCTCCTAAACGTCTCACTGCTGGGCCCGAGCCTCCCCAAAGGAGGAAAATTGTACCTACTACACCATGCTGATCTGACGTGTTGGTATAGGGTTTCATTTCGAATTTTCCTTTTCTTGCAGCCATGGTATCTGCATATTATATCCAAGGTCTGGTTCACCGAGCTTTGCTCGGTATAATTTTTTTTGTAAGTAAATGGTATTGTAACAAACATATTTAGGATGTATATTAATAAAAAACTAAAAATGATGAAATAATGATAAAATATCAAAAATTAAAAAAAAAAAACAGAATAATAATAACACCGAGATTCGATCTCACGCTGGATGAATGCGACTGGACAACTTCCCAACTAAGCTATTTACTGAGCTATTAGGTATAACTCTTGACGGCGACGGTTAAATTTAAATTCCTATTCTAAGGACATTTTATGTCAATGTATTGATTAGCTGAAAACACCGACAAAACATTTTCTATAAATAAAACCTAGCTAGATCGATTTTTTGGCCCCGAAACCTCTAGTATGCTAAACATCATGAAAATCGTTGGAGCCGTTTCCGAGATCCAGATTATATATATACAAGAATTGCTCGTTTAAAGATATAAGATTAGTCGTCTTTTACGACACCCACGAGCAAGAGAGAGAGTAGTGAATAGTAGGTTTACTTCTTCACCGCACTGATAACCATCTTGCTTAATAAAATTGAAATCTCAAAAGCGCCTATAAAAATTTTATTGAGCTGTTGTGTCGTTTAACAGAATCATAATGAAAGAGATGTTCTGATGAAAATTCATATCTAGATTGATTTTGTAATAGATGATCACGATATAAAGCTAAATATTGACTAATATCCTGTAATTCGTAACACTGGTTATTGACAATGTGTTTAACTAACAGTTAGGGCTGTCTCATGACGTCTACGGAATATATTCATCTTAACATCAGTATGAGAGAAGGAAAACTATAAACAAAATTCCTTTTTAAATAAAACTACTTTACGGATTTTATCGCGTTTGTATTTGATTTTTGATTGCCCGACGTTTCGAACACTTTGCAGCGTTCATGGTCACGGGCGGACTAAGATGTCTCACGTCCACCAAGTCATGGAATGACTTGTTGGACGTGACGTAAAGTAGTTTTATTTAAAATTTGTAATACTCGCGGAAACATCAGAAAAAAATCCTTTTAATAAAACTCATGGTTTCACTTAACGTTCGCGGGCACGGTCGGACTGTCTGCTGACCATGAACGCTGTAGTGTTCGGAACGTCGGGCAATCAAAAATCAAATACAAACGCGATAAAAGCCGTAAAATAGTTTTTTTATAATGTGTAATACTTATATATAAGTACTTATGTATAAACATCAGAAATTATTAAAGGAGTTAAGCATATAACATTAACTAAAACTGCAAACAAAACTCCATGCAAAATATTCTTGTGCGTTTCAGTGATCAAAAATAGAACATTCTGTTCTTAGGTATTCTTTATAACCCATATCCGTATATAAAGACTGAAATGAAAGAAAGTGAAAATACTAGTTTATAAACTCACAAAAATAAATTCTAAATATGATTTTGGCAACTATTATTTATACTGGCAACCCTATGAGAATGGTGCAATCATTATGGCGGCCATAAAATTGATTGGAAGACGATGTTAAAATGAAAGTTGTTCGCGCACTAATTACGCAGACTCGCGCGTTTGTTATGTAAAATTATAATTAGATACGTCAAATGCCTACTAGGTATAGAGATATCTATATATTCATCTGTTATTTTCTTCATCTATTTACTTCATATATTGCTTGTAGTACTGGGCTTTTGAGTCGTAGGTAATTTGGAGACTAGTTTTTTGTCTTTTAATTTTCCGACATAGGGAATGATGAATTGTATTCTTACTCCGTCACCACACCGGAAAGGTAAAATTTACAAAAAGTATTGAAATACATAGATAATCTTTTCACTAATGTGGATTATATTACTTCTCAATGTGTGTCAATATTACTTCTCAAGTGAACTGTACCTATTGTTCTTTTTTGAGAAATAAACTTCTATAAACCGAATCTAAGCTCACAGAAGTCTCTCTGTTGAGCTCAGGCAGCAGGCCCATTTTCCCTCCCATGGTGGAGAAGATCCAAGGCCAACAGTGGAACTTATGTGGAATTGAGAGATGATGATAATCAATTAATAAATTCAAATAAATAATATCATTAAACATCATCCTCATCGTTTCAGCTCCTAGACGTCCAACTGTTGGACTCGAACCTTCTCCATGATATGGGGGAAAGTGACTTACTATATCCGTCATAACGCTGGTCAGACGTATCGGCATAGGGTTTTATTTCGCCTTTTCTTCTCTTGCATAGATGTTCATATTTTATCTCTTAGTCGTCTTTGCCAACACTACTACTAGTTTCTATTTAATGGTCTTTTAATTTTTATTAATAAATATTATCATTAATATTATAAGAACTTTTATTTAGTCATTTTTCTACAAAATATGAAATTCTATTCCACCTATATTTTAAAATAAAACTAAGATAATTTTTTATCTATTGTAATATAATACAAAGTATAAATTTCAATATACTAAATCGTAATTTTTATAAAATATTACCATATTTGAAATCAATCTTCTTCTGAGAATAAGCCACAAAAATCAATTTAGTTGTCAATAAAATATCGTAATATATATAAATAAATTCGATTAGCATAGCTGATTAATAAATGAAACTAGAATAATTACTTCGTTTTGTTCAACATAAATTAATAATAGGCTGCCTAATAAACATTAATATTGACAAGAGACGAATAGACATATGGTTTACGAAATTATTACATATAATATGGAAATTGACACGGAATTTTTAATATTTGCCTCGGGATATATTTCTAAATTATATGTTTTTATTAATATCTTTCCTTCATCCATCTCGGCTCATACATGTCCACTGCTGAGCTTGTCTCTCCTATTGTGGAAGAGGCTCAAGATCTATTACAGCCTACAGTAACCGTAGTGCCTATAGCCCTCCTCCACTATGGCAGGGAAATTGACCTACCACGCTAGTCAGACGTATTGGCATAAGATTTTATTTTCTGAATTGACTTCTACGATACCTACGGGCAAGATATTAGACACGGGCATTAATAATTCATTACCACATATATACCTATCTCGGCCCTTTGTGCCTGTTAAACATGAATTACGTTTTTATAGGTCAGGTTATCATCAAAGCATACCCTGCCCAAGTTAATCCAGGGACATACAATAGCGTACAACCCCCGCAACTCAAACCGTGAAGATTGTACGCTGCCCCTGTAATACGGCAATAATACCTCCCTATGGTCATTCCAGTGGACCACCAGTAACAACTTCTTGTCTTCGGTAGAAAATATGAACTTATGCTGGGAATACAATCGTTGAATGAGCCGTGATAATAAAAAACAGCACTATTCTGAGTTCTAATGCGTTATTTTTGGTCTAAGACATATTTGCATTATTGACTTTCTAATGAAACCGGTTTGAGGCACATCATTTGCATGATTTCTAACTTTACCTAATATTCAGCATGTTATAAATAATTTGTTCTTTTTCAGGTGGTACAGCCATCAGGATGGCAAGTCCAAGCGCAAGCCCAACTGGCTCAGTTGTCTGCTGCGAATGCCCGATCATCACCACCACAAGATCCTGACGCGCCGCTGAACCTCAGCAAACAGCGATCACCATCACCCGCGCAGCCTATGATACTGCCGCGTTTTGTGCCATACCCTCCCATGGAGGAATCACCTTATAGTATGCCGAAGGAAGAAGACTTCAACGCCGCTTGCAATAGTAAGTATCTGCTTTTGTAGCGATTAGATTCTTCACCTAGTTTGATTGAAATGAAACTTCTTTACGCGCATGAGAGAATTTTTTTATGTTACACGTTTTTGTCCAAGAAAAGGGAAAGAGCGATTGAGAGAAAGTGAGAAAGGGCGAACATAGCACGAAGCATATAGCCATAGAACGAGAATAGGGAGCAAGCGAGTGAGAAAGATCTAGAGAGAAGGAGAGTAATTTTTTTTTTTTATATTTCACTTCTGGCGTGCGTACTTTGTATGTAGGTACTCTTTTTTTTTTCTTTTGATTCTTTCTAGTCTCATATAATGATTAAAACTTTTAGGGCGCGTCTAATGTGTCTTCGCTCTTTGCTGCCTAAATGTATATACGTGAACAATGTTAGGATTTTTTTTTAATTAATATTATATATCCATTATTAATACTGTGTAACTGATTTTTTTCTTTTCTGCGGGTGGCGGACTAATCCTCGGTATATCCACCCGTTGATTCGGTACCCTAGGCTAAACAAATCTTTGAGAGATCCGTTATTGAATATTTGTGGCATCCCCTGCGTCGCAAGGATATATTTCTCAATATATTGTTGTTTTTTTTAAATAACTACCAATACCTTTGGCCAGCGCGGTATAGTAAATCAATTTACCTTTTGTAGTGGAAGGGGTACCCAATAGTGGGACTTGTGTAGGCTGAGATGATAATGATGACTCTATGATATAACAGCATATACCTAATTGCCTATTAAAACTTATTTATATGTTAATGGTCCATTTTGTATAACGACATATTTACAGGAATTCGTCTAGGTCTAGTGAATCAGATAATACTGTGACGTCATTGTGACGTCAATACCACACAAGCGCGCACGCGTTCTAAAATAATAGTGCGGTCGTCTAATTTGATCATTTAATAGTTTAATTCTTTTAACCGTATGTTGACAGAGTATAAATACAATTGACCATTCCTCTATTTTACCTGAGGCTGTCGTAAAAGACGACTAAGGGATATAGGTAATACGATGTCAGTGGATAATTGTTATTTAAAAAACAAAACAACCCTGTATTAAGAAATACATCCTCGCATCCCAGGAGACTCGACCAAACATACAATTAATGGATCACTTAAAAATTTGTTTAGTCTAGGGTACCCACCTAGGGTACCTAAACCACGGGTGGACGGACCAACAGATCCCCATCATATCCCTTATTCGTGTTTTATGACATCCACAGGGGGGTGTTGGATTGTATTCTTACTCCGTCACCATACGGGAAGCTAAATACAATATAAAAATCAAAAGATTTTAAATCAGCCAGTCATTATAGAACCAAATCATTAAATATTGAAAGCACAGTAGCGATTTCTGATTAACATAACTCGTCAATAAATATACATATAACTATAGACGAATGGAGGACAGATACTGTATCGGCTAATAGTTAATTAACTCAAAAACATAATGTATAACCGTTAATAATATCAATAAATTTGGTGTTAAGGTTTTTTTCATTCAACGATCGGAAACGCGAAGCTTTTAAATAGACTCGACGAGATACTTTAATTATTAATAAATATTTTTGATGTAAAGTTGATTATATACAGATCTGGATGCATATCCACGCTATCCAGTTTAGCTCTTTCAATCTCCTAACTGTATTTACGGGCAATTTCTTCAGATTTACATAAGTTATTTATAATTAAAAATATTTTTTATCTAAAAATGGATTAGGGTTACAGGTCTGAATGCATATCCGTGCGATCTAGTTAAGCTGTCTTAATCCCCTTACTGTATTTGCTTTCAATCTCATCAGATTTAATTTAATGATTTTTTAAACAAAAATATTTTTTTATAAAAAATTTAATTAAATATAGGTCTGGATGCATATCCATGCTATTCAGTTTAGCTGTCTCAATCTCTTTACTGTATTTACTTTCAATCTTTTTACAAATTTACTTTAATTGTTAATAATTTAAAATATTGTTTTATCTAAAAATTAATTAGATATAGGTCTGGATGCATATCCATGCTATCCAGTTTAGCTGTTTCAATCCCCTAACTGTATTTGCTTTCAATCTCTTCAGATTTACTTTAATTATTAATAAATTAATATTAAATTAGGTTTAAAAATTGATTAGATACAAGTCTGGATGCATATCTATATGCTATCCAGTTTAGCCATCGTAATCCCTTTACTGTATTTACTTTCAAATTCTTCGATGATATTAGTGTAATCGTCGTCATCCGTGCGGTGACGGAATTAAAACACAAACCATCACTCTCCCTCTTGACCTTGGGTGTCGTAAAAGACTTATTGTCTCAATTTATACACGTCTCATTGCTGGGTGCGTCCTCCCCAATAGGCGGGAGATTGACCTACTATAATATTCTGGTCAGACATGTAGATATAGGGTTTTATTTCGAGCATTCCTTCTCTTGCACAGATATTATATGTATATTAAATTTTTTAATCATCTTCTACGACCGCCATGGGTAAGATAGGGGATGGAGAATTGTATTCTTACTCCGTCACCACACGATCGGTGATTATATTGATCCAAATCAATTCTTATGTGAAATGTTGTAATATTAAATACTAAAATAGAGTATATATATAAAGTTTAGATAAATACGTGTTTGAATGTTAAAATGAAGAAATGCCGCATGTCGCCGGCACAAACATTTCGATGTTTCGTATTTAATTGCTAAATATAATTAATATGTCTTGCAAACGTACAAATTATAACGCTGTGGTAAATATCGAGGAAAATTGGAACACGTTGGAGATTTCCAACTGAAAATTCATCACAAATGACGTGTCCTATTATACCAATCTTCAGCATCTTTTCTCTTATCCATACATCTATAAACATTCACTGTTGAACATAAGACTTCATAAAAGGAGTCATCATCATCTTCATCATCACCTGCACTTATCCCAATTACTTGGAGTTGACGCATTACTTCCGTGTGGTAACGGAATAAGAATATAATTCATCACTATCTTGCCGGTGGGTGTCGTAAAAGGTGGTTTTTTTAAGGGATATAATATGCACGTAAAATCTGTGCTAAAGATTGAAAACTCGAAATGAAACCCTATACCAATATATCTGACCAGCATGGTATAGTATGTCAAATTCCCTCTCATTGTACTCATTGACTGCACAGATGGCGTAGTGGTTAAGATAGCGACTTACAACGCCAGTGTCGGGGGTTCGAATCCCACGCGGGACAACACTTTGTGTGATCCACAACTTGTTGTTCTGAGTCTGGATGTAATTTGTGTCCGTTAATTATATGTTTGTAAAGTTCCCAGCAATACAAGGATTATTTCCTTAGTGCATGGTGTTGTCTTAAAATTATTATTATTATTATTGTGAAAGAGGCCCAAGCCCAACAGTGGGACGTATGTGGGTTGCGATGATGATGACGATGACACATTATTTACTTAATGATTTCTGATGTTTACGCGAGCACTACACATTGTAAATAAAACTACTTTTATGGCTTTTATCGCGTTGAAATCCGCGACAAAATCGCGATAAAATCGGTAAAGGTAGTTTTATCTCATCATCATTTCAGCCTTTTGCCGTCCACTGCTGGATGTAGGCCTCCCTCATGTTGTACCACAATGTGCGGTCCTGTGCCGCCTGCATCCAACGACGCCCAGCAACTTTCACTAGGTCATCGGTCCACCTAGTGGGGGGGGCGTCCTACACTGCGTCGTCCGATACGTGGTCGCCACTCGAGAACCTTTCTTCCCCAGCGGTTGTCGGTTCGTCGAGAGATGTGGCCTGCCCATTGCCACTTCAGCGTCCTGATTCTTCGTGCTATGTCGGTTACACCCGTTCTTCTGCGGATTTCCGTGTTCCTGATTCTATCTCGCAGAGAAATCCCGAGCATAGCCCGCTCCATAGCACGCTGAGCGACTTTGAGCCTTGATATGAGGCCTACATTTAGGGACCACGTTTCCGTCCCGTAAGTCATCACTGGTAACACACACTGGTCGTAGACCTGTGTTTTCAGACACTGAGGTATGTTGGACGAGAAGATCCTCTTAAGTTTCCCGAACGCTGCCCAACCGAGTTGGATAGTTTTTAGTTTTTCTATTTACTCTTCTTCCATTATCATTTCAGTTCATATACGTCCCACTACTGAGCTCGATCCTCCTCCATAATAGGAGGTAAAGACCTATTATACCAACATGGTATAGTGACTAACGGTTCAGACAGATCGGTACAAGGTTTTATTATAAGTTTTCCTTATATTGCACAGATGTTACATCCCTTAGCCGTCTTGAAGAAATGAATTGATAAACTGTATTCTTACTCCTTCAAAAAAGTTATATTCTTACTACATTCATTAGTCGTCTTTTACGTTATCCACGGATAAGATCAAATCTCTCTATAATGAATTGCTAATATAATATTATCGTAATCAAATATTCCTATTAAAACAAAGATGTTATTTTTCTAAAATTATCTAAATCGAACGAAATCAGATAGTAATCTGAGCTAATTTCGAGATATTAGTAAAATAAAAAACGTTATGTCTTATAATAATCATTATATTATAATAATTATTATATTATAATAGATATTTTTTCCATTATTATTATTTTAAAGATAACACTGCACAAAGGAAATAAACCTTATAAGCCATTTTGAAAGAGCCCGTTCTGAACATTGAGACGTAGGTAAATAAAAAAAAAGATAATATCGCTATCTTGTAACCGTACCTATATAGGATCTAATGATAGCATTTGTAGTTCCGCCACTGCATCTTCTTGAGCGAAGTAAATGGCTTATTACAATATTTGCATAAGAATGAATTATTATTTTTAATAAAACAAATTCATCAAATTAGCTTTTATTGGATGCGAAGGAAATTTCAACCCTAACAATTTATGTTATAATGTTAATTTGCTAATCTTAGTTTCATAACTTCACTTTCAAATTTTTAACTGGGACTAATCCCACCACACACTCCCATCACTGTATCTCCTTTAAGCTGGGATCCACAATTGTCAAAGATGACACCGAGGTTTGATCCTCAGACAGTCTCAGGAAATGATGTTATTTGCCTCGCGACTCACAATTTCAATTGGAAAATCTAAACAGGGGATTTGGATAATATTTATTCTACTTCCCTCCTATACCATGAAGGAGACAAGACAAGAGAAGAATCGATCAATTGGTCAATAAATAAGAAGATGTGTAGCTACAATAAGCGCAACTGCACAGCACTAAGTATATGGGCCTATATGTCAGTTTTAAGATTGATTGCTATATAAGGTATAACAGACACGTATTAATAATGAAATGGCAATGGGCAGGCCACATCGCTCGCCGAACCGACAACCATTGGAGAAGAAAGGTTCTTGAGTGGCGACCACGAATCGGACGGCGCAGTGTAGGACGACCCCCCGACTAGGTGGACTGACGACATTCTCAAAGTCGCAGGGAACCGTTGGATGCAAGTGGCGCAGGATCGTTGCCAGTGGCATTCTCGTGGAGAGGCCTATGTCCAGCAGTGGACGTCTATAGGCTGATGGATGGACGATGGATAATGTATGATTAATAATGATTTCACTTAGGTATAACAAATACGGGTAAATATATATTAGCGGAGTCAACTTTATCCAACTTCTCCTGTTTAACTTATCTAATAAAAATAGTTGCGAGACAATTAAAATTATTTGCCTGAACTGCCTGAAGCTCAAACCTTGGTGTCATCTATGGAGACCATTGTGAATCCTGACTTACAAGAGTTACAATGGTGGGAATGTGTGGTTAAACTAGTCATAAAAAAGACATATTTTTGAATAAAACTTTTTCTTAGATGCTTAAAATATCAGAAAATAGCATAGAATGTCTATGCTATTTTCTGCTTGAGCGAAGTAAATGGCTTATTACAATATTTGCATAAGAATGAATTATTATTTTTAATAAAACAAATTCATCAAATTAGCTTTTATTGGATGCGAAGGAAATTTCAACCCTAACAATTTATGTTATAATGTTAATTTGCTAATCTTAGTTTCATAACTTCACTTTCAAATTTTTAACTGGGACTAATCCCACCACACACTCCCATCACTGTATCTCCTTTAAGCTGGGATCCACAATTGTCAAAGATGACACCGAGGTTTGATCCTCAGACAGTCTCAGGAAATGATGTTATTTGCCTCGCGACTCACAATTTCAATTGGAAAATCTAAACAGGGGATTTGGATAATATTTATTCTACTTCCCTCCTATACCATGAAGGAGACAAGACAAGAGAAGAATCGATCAATTGGTCAATAAATAAGAAGATGTGTAGCTACAATAAGCGCAACTGCACAGCACTAAGTATATGGGCCTATATGTCAGTTTTAAGATTGATTGCTATATAAGGTATAACAGACACGTATTAATAATGAAATGGCAATGGGCAGGCCACATCGCTCGCCGAACCGACAACCATTGGAGAAGAAAGGTTCTTGAGTGGCGACCACGAATCGGACGGCGCAGTGTAGGACGACCCCCCGACTAGGTGGACTGACGACATTCTCAAAGTCGCAGGGAACCGTTGGATGCAAGTGGCGCAGGATCGTTGCCAGTGGCATTCTCGTGGAGAGGCCTATGTCCAGCAGTGGACGTCTATAGGCTGATGGATGGACGATGGATAATGTATGATTAATAATGATTTCACTTAGGTATAACAAATACGGGTAAATATATATTAGCGGAGTCAACTTTATCCAACTTCTCCTGTTTAACTTATCTAATAAAAATAGTTGCGAGACAATTAAAATTATTTGCCTGAACTGCCTGAAGCTCAAACCTTGGTGTCATCTATGGAGACCATTGTGAATCCTGACTTACAAGAGTTACAATGGTGGGAATGTGTGGTTAAACTAGTCATAAAAAAGACATATTTTTGAATAAAACTTTTTCTTAGATGCTTAAAATATCAGAAAATAGCATAGACATTACTATCGAAGTCCTTCTTCTTTTATCAGACAAATATTCCTACGTTATTCCTTTGCGGTAGATCGGGCAAGTAACATTGTATTTTCCAACCGAATAGCTACTAAATATTAATATGAAATTTCATAATTCAACCATATAAATGTATGAGCAAGTGTACAATAAAACAAATAAGTAACTACTTTAAATAGTTGGCGCAATCCCAAACCGAAATGGTTACAAAATCGCTGGTGTCGTTTCGTTTCCTTTAAAATAAGAGAATCGAGTGAAATACAAAATAGATGGCGTTTGAGACGCAAACTTCCGTTCGCTCCAATAGTCCCATCTTGGCGGACAGTCGCGCACTTAACCATTAGGGAGATTTTATGAGAACTGTATATTCTTATATGCCTATAAATTCTTATTGAACAATAGATTATTAGGTATTTTTAATGACAATTCAAAAGCTTTACAAGAAGACTCATGTTATTTCACACAGCGGCACATTTTGATTAGAAATTAATACAATTACGAGATAAATATATAATAATCATCATTCATCATAATTTCAGCTCATATTCTTCCCACTGCTGGGCTCGAGCCTCCTCCATAATAGGAGGGAAATTGACCTTACTATAACATGCTGGTCAGACAGATTGGTATAGGTTTTGTTTCGAGTTTGCCATCTCTTGCATAGATATCATATGCGTAATATATCCCTTAGTCGCCTTTTACGACACCCACGGGTATGAGAGGGGGTGGTGAATTGTATTCTTAATCCGTCACCACAGGGATAACAATACAGAACTAATAATGTTATTAGAAAAAAAACCAAAAATGTACCAACTATTTAAGTATTTGAAGTCCAATTACTCTTTGCCGAATTACTTCACCATCATCATCGCAGCCCCACACATAACTCCCACTGTTGAGCTTGGGCCTTTTCCTCAATGGGAAAGAAACTGACCTATTATACCGCGCTGGACAGACTTGTTGGCATAGGGTTTTATGTCCAGTTGCCCTTCTCTTTCATAAATGTTACCTGCTTATCATATCTCTTAGTCGTCTTTTACGATACCCACGGGCAAGAGAGGGGGTAGCGACTTCTATTCTTACTCCGTCACCACAAGGAGAAATTCTAAATTACTTAGTTCTTAAAAATATTATGCATAATAACATCACAATAATAAACTATAACTTTTAGAATTAAGTACATTCTACAGCATAAATGCATGTCACCAACATGCATAACGTCACACAAATTCACTAATACAAGACATAATAACCTGTGCTACAAAATATAATGGCCTGTGACTGTGTCTGAATCACAGTTATGTACTTGACCTGTCTTGTGGAGCTAATTATTGCCGCCGTTCTGGGGGTACGTCATTAATACTCGTTGTTAGTATGACAGCCGGGTAACTAACATAAAAATAAAACGCCATTGACGTCACAAGTGACAGCGATTTAAATTTAGAATGTCAAAAGATGCGTCTATTTTTTTATTTTGAAAGATTACTCCTTTGCTTGCAACAATCATTTTTGCATTGAGTTATTTTTCTAAGATATAAAACGGGGTATGAGACAGGCTAACATTTAAATGTATTTACATATTTACCAATATTATTTTTTTCTGCAAAGAGTTTTGTCAGCGATTGTTGATCCTCCTTGAGCGAATATTTGAAGTGTATCGCGCGCGTATCAGAAGCAGTAGGATGTTATAAATTATCTAAGAGCCCGTCAAATTAATTCGAGGAATGTCCACAGCTTTGGATGCGGGATGCTTCCGCGGTGGCTTATTAATCGTGTGGACACTTGCTGGCGAATCCGTCAACTCAAATGTGAAGCGGACGTGTTCGTTTGACCCACATTAACGTAGTGCGGGGGACGAGGCAGCGCCCGCAATAATCATTTCGGTATATGATTGGTGCGAATCGTGCGCGACACTTGTGATATAATTCTCAAAACGTAACAATTTTATTGCGTTGGAATAGCGACTTTCAAATCCAGAAATTCACAAAATCATGTCATACTTTAGTCATGTATTCATAGCTATTACATAGGTAGACGTAGACTAGAAATATGGAGTATAAATCGTTTAATGTCGGCGCCCACCCGTCCGAAATGACATATGAGTAGCATGGGACTTGAAAACCAGTGTGTGGACGGAACCAGAAGGATGTAATCCTTTTGACCCTTCCAGTAGGGATGTGAAAAAAATAATCGATTTTTATAATAATCGATTATTACAAAAAAATAATCGATTAATAATCGATTTTTACAATCAATTATCAAAATAATAAAAATTGATTATTAATCGATTTCTTATTATTCAAAATTAATTGATTATTCACATACTGTATTAGAAAATAAAGCTCACATTTCCTAAAAAAAAAGGGTTATCATAATGCTGTTGGGAGAAAAAATCGATTATTTTATAATCGATTATTTATTTTTAATTAATCGAATCGAACAAAAAATCGATTATTTAAAAAATCGATCATTTTCCCTTCAAGTCACATCCCTACCTTCAAGCGCCGTTCGTCAGTTTTTTAGCCCATCCGGGCGCTTGTCCTTTTCGCGACTATTGGAATAGGCATGTAGTCCGTAGTATATCCAGTCACGGTCTCCACTAAGGAAGGGAAGGTACAGTTACATTGTAATGTACATATATTTACCACAATTAAATATAAATGGCGATTTAAAGAAAATGCTTTTACGCGAAGAAACAACGCGGCATAATACTAATATTATACCCTCCGAGTTTTCTTGCCGGATCTTTTTCAGTGCGGACTAGTTCCGATCTGGTGGTAGTATATTAGATTTGTTAGATTTAAATTAATAAATATTAATAAATTGTCATAATATAAATTTAATTTTTAATAATTACTAACCAAAAGCAATAGAATTTGTTCATATATCATTTTCTTTTTGTATTGACTATAAATTTGTATCACAATGTGGGTATTTATTTAATAACTAATACTGTAGCGAGATATCGATAATTGGTTGGATGTGATAATATAATAACGATAATTGGTTGGATGTGATAATATATCTTGGTCCGCCCATAACTGAACGCTGAAAAGTGTTCCAAACGTATGGCAATCAAAAATCAAATACAAACTCGATAGAATCCGTAAAAATACTTTTATTTATCATGGTTATTTAAATGAACCTACCAAAAATACAATTGGACATAACGTTTCCATTAACAAAATTAAACACGTATGAGTTATAGCCGAACAGAAAAGCTGTGAAAACTTGAACGACAAACAAATATTACGACATATAAAACTATCCATTCTTAAATTCTTGAGATCCCATTAAACATGTGTAGCTTACGTTACATTCGGCTATGGACATGTTATAACGAGCCGATTAACTTTATTCCACAGTATCGACGTTATTAACTTACCAGTTGAAGCATGGGGTTTAACATGCGTTAAAATTCTCATAAATCATTGCGTAGGTTCATCTACATCATATTAAAACACCAACACCTTGTACTAAGAATAAATCCTGGTGTTAAAGGATTTTTCAGTTGACTTAAACTTTTTTTACAACGTGTAAAACATTGTACAAAAGAATGTTAAATATATTAAAATTTTATTCTTATCTTTACATTAACCTATAATATCACAGATGGTAAAATGGTTTAAATATCAAGGTCCCATTACCCAGAGTCGTGGATTCGACCTCAAAGTAGGAAAATTCTTTGTGCGATCCATAAATGATTGTTTCGAGTCTAGATGTAATTTCTGTCCTTTAATTTTTGTAACGTTCTTCGTGGGACAAGTATTTATTGCTTCGATGTTGTTTTAAAAAAAAACAACCAAAACCAGATATTTTGTCGATTTTAATTAACTTCCACATAATCGTAACTTATCTGTTTTAATTTAACTTAATTTTTCATTGATTTTTCATAAATTCTTAATATTTCATTTAATTAAGTAATTCCATTTTAATGATATAAATATATCGCATATTTGCAATAAAATAAGCATTTCATACCTCTAAATTTTTTTTAGAAATAAATCCATTCAATCACCTCTAGATATCGATAGATAAAAAATGTTCCCTCAAACAAGTAATTTTGATAACTACGGAAGCACATGATTAACATTACATTTAAATTGACTGCTTGGTTTTAATATAATTAAGTTTTAATACATTAACGTATAAAAACATAAGTAACATATAAAAACTTAATTCAAGAACAGGAAATAGTGGTTACTTTATAAAGTGCTAATTATGTAATGATTGGATCAGAATTACATGTACAATTTGCAAGTTTTATTGTTTCCAATTGTATTTGGTTGTTTTTTTTTTAAGATTGAATAATTTAAAAAGAAAAATTATTTTTTATGGATTTTATCGCCTTTGTATATATGATTTTAATAACCCCAACCGTGAACGATAAAAAGTGTTCGAAACGTCGGTTAATTACGTAAACATCAGAAATCATTGCATAATCCTACTAAATATCATTTTTCTCCGGACCAAATGACATTTGACACTTGCAAATGTAAAGCTTTGTTTAATTTAGAATAGATTTGAGGGTATTAGTTAGACTCCATCTTGGATTAGTATTAAATCAGCATTCAATTTGAGAGTTAAAAGTCCTTAAAGTGTGTATTTTTTACATTTTCAAGGATATTTTTCTTATGAAAATTTAGAGCTTTTGAGACATCGGTTCAGGAAACGATATTAAACATTTCATTGTTTTTGGTCTCCATTAGTCGTAAAGTTGCATACCCTCGAATCGGAGTGCACGGGTGGTTCAAAACCAATATATTTGTATACTAATCTATTAATCGTTAGATATTACTACAAAAATGCCACAGTAGTCACCGCATAGTTCTCGACCTGTAGAGGCAACCCGAGACTGATTATAGCCTATGTCACTTGCTGATAATGTAGCGTTCCCTTGGCGGCAATATTTTTAAAATCGGTTTAGTTGTTTAAACATCATTCATCATCATCATTTCAGCCTATTGCCGTCCACTGCTGGACGTAGGCCTCCCTCATATTGCGCCACAATGTGCGGTCCTGTGCCGCCTGCATCCAACGACGCCCAGCAACTTTCACTAGGTCGTCGGTCCACCTAGTGGAGGGGGCGTCCTACACTGCGTCGTCCGATGCGTGGTCGCCACTCGAGAACCTTTCTTCCCCAGCGGTTGTCGGTTCGTCGAGCGATGTGGCCTGCCCATTGCCACTTCAGCGTGCTAATTCTTCGTGCTATGTCGGTTACACCCGTTCTTCTGCGGATTTCTGTATTCCGGATTCTATCTCGCAGAGAAATCCCGAGCATAGCCCGTTCCATAGCACGCTGAGCGACTTTGAGCCTTGATATGAGGCCTACATTTAGGGACCACGTTTCCGCGCCGTAAGTCATCACTGGTAACACACACTGGTCGTAGACCTGTGTTTTCAGACACTGAGGTATGTTGGACGAGAAGATCCTCTTAAGTTTCCCGAACGCTGCCCAACCGAGTTGGATTCGTCGGCTGATCTCTTTCTCGAAATTGGATCTACCTAACTGGACTGTTTGTCCTAGGTAAACATAGTGATTGACAACTTCGAGAATCGCATTGCCAACTAGGACCGGTACAGGAATGACATGGGTATTTGACATGACTTTCGTCTTGTCCATGTTCATTCGTAGACCCACTAGTTGGGATACCCTGCTGAGATCATTGAGCATAGTGCCAAGGTCCTCCATGGATTCTGCCATAACGACGATATCGTCTGCGAATCGAAGGTGAGTGATGTATTCGCCGTTAATGTTGATGCCGAGTCCAGTCCAGTCTAAGAGCTTGAAGACATCTTCCAGTGCAGTGGTGAGCAGTTTCGGAGAGATAACATCTCCCTGTCTCACGCCTTTCTGCAACTGGATCGGTTTCGTACTCTTATCCCGGATACGGACTGACATTGTGGCGTTCCTATACAAACACTTCAGCACTTCGATATAGCGATGGTCGATTTGGCACCGCTGAAGGGACTGCAGCACCGCCCAAGTTTCGACTGAATCAAAGGCTTTCTCATAGTCCACAAACGCTAAGCACAGGGGCCGATTATACTCCTCGGTCTTTTGTATAATCTGCCGAAGCGTGAGGATATGGTCTATGGTGCTATAGCCTTTTCGGAAGCCGGCTTGTTCGGGCGGCTGGAAGTCATCGAGCTTGCGCGTGAGTCGATTGGTAATGACCCTCGAAAACAACTTATAAACATGGCTCAGGAGTGAGATGGGTCTGTAGTTCTTTAAAAGAGCTTTGTCACCCTTCTTGAAGAACAGCACCACCACACTCCTGGTCCACGACTCTGGAACGTCGCCCCCGAGGATAACGGAATTAAATAGCTTCTGAAGGGCTATTAATACCGGCTTGCCGCCCGCCTTCAACAGCTCTGCCGTAATTCCGTCATCTCCCGGTGCCTTACCGTTACGTAGTTGTTTGAGAGCCATTCTGATCTCGTACAAGCTGATGTCCGGGATTTCTTCGGTATAGTGCCGAGTTAGCTTGGATCTGGGATCTTGGACCAAGCCGACAACAGGATTTCGGGATGATTTGTATAACTGTCCATAGAACCTTTCGACCTCTCCCAAGATCTCACTTTGGGATGAAATGACAGTGCCGTCATCGGTCTTCAGCTTAGTCATTTGGCTTTTCCCAATAGACAGATCTTGTGCGAACACTTTCGAGCCACGATTCCGCTCTATCGCTTCTTTAATACGGAACGTATTAAATCGGCGAATATCGCGACGCACAGACCTGGAGATCTGTCTATTTAGCTGCCTATGTTTGGACCAATCGGCTGCAGACTGCACCGTTTCTCTTTTCTCCGCTCCATGAGCTCGAGAGTCTGGTCAGAAAGTTTTTTAGGTCTATTAACGCGGTGAGCCTTGAAAAATTTCGACCCAACCGCGTGGACAGTTTCCACGAACCTGTTGTTCATATCGTTCGGAGATTCGCACTCGTCCAGACATTGGAAGCGATTATGTAGTTCGAGTTGAAAGTTTTCGAGGTTCTGGTATTGGACAGATGTAGGTCGGAGTGTAGACTTCATCAAGCGTGACCGCTCGACTTTTGTATGGATATTCAATGTGCCTCGTACCATCCGGTGATCGCTCCCAGTTTTAATTCTGCTGATCACTGAGACATCATTGAATATCTGTCGTTTGTCTGACAAGATGAAGTCTATCTCGTTTTTTGTTGAACCATCGGGGCTAATCCAGGTCCATTTCCTTTGTGGCTGCTTCCTGAAGAAGGAATTCATCATAAAGAGGCTTTCCTTCTCCAGAAAATCAGCCAGTTTCTGGCCCCTCTGGTTTCTCTGTCCATATGCATGTTTCCCCACTCTCAACTCATCATCACTCCCTTTGCCTAGTTTCGCGTTGAAGTCTCCCATAACCACCGTGAAGTGGGTTTTGGACGCGTGTATGGCTTTCGAGATGTCCTCGTAAAATGTCTCCACCTCGTCGTCGGAGTATGTCGAGGTCGGTGCGTATACCTGTATAACCTTCAGCGAATACCTCTTGGTAATTCTGAGTATAAGGTACGCTACCCTTGTCGACACACTCTCGATCCTCTCCACGTTGTCTATGAGAGACTTACGAACGATAAACCCTATACCCCCTTGGGACGGGTGATCGCCCTCCCGGTAGAAGAGCAAGTTTCCAGACTGGAGGATTATCGTGCCCTCGCCCTCTCTTCGCACTTCTGATAATCCTACAATGTCCCAGCGGATTTTGCTCAATTCCTCTTCCAGCTCGATGACCCTCTCGCAGTGTCGTAGCGTGCTCTGGTGGGGCCCCGTATAAAAAATTATTTGGGGGCCCTTATGAAGGGTAAGGATTTCTCACAAAAGAAAAAAATATGCATAAAATTGATAGAAATACATATTTATTCATATATCATAATTATCTATCTGTCACTTTTTCTAAAATTTTACATACAATTGAAATTAAATATACACTGTACTTGCCTTTTTTTCGGCAAACTGATTTATTAATTCATTTATAATTACTTTTGTCATTTCTGAAATAATAAAAAATTTGGGCAGTTTTATTAATTTTTGCTTGCTCTTGTCGGGGGCCCCCGTGGCGCGGGGGCCCCATATAATTGATACGGCAAATACGGTGGTAGCTACGCCCCTGCCCTCTCGTCAGTCCTGAGTGTCCGAATGTTGTGTGTTACCAGGGCCAAGGGTCGTTTTTGTTGGTAGCCGGATCGCTGCCGGAGATTCCTCGCACCCCCCGCTCCGCCACTACTGGGCCCGCCACCAAAATGAGCCCGTAGGGTACCGGAGCCGCCGTGACTGGGGGCCATTTTTTTGTTGTACGCCATTTTTAAAAAGGGGATATTGCCGTAATCGCCACGCTTGGCAGGCGAGTTGGCGATCGCAGTATGGATGTTTTACGTTTCCCAGGAGAGAGCTGCTGCCCACTCTCCTGATGAACCCTCAGCCGATTTTTACGACTCCCACGGGCAAGTAAGGGGTGGCGACACATGTATTCTCAAACCGTCGCCACGCGGCCAAAGCGTTTGTTTTGCGCGGTTGTTTAAACATAAAAGCGTAACAAACAAGCTCATATTTTCATTTATAATATTAGTTAGGAGTTTACGTTCCATAGTATAATTATAAAAAAAAAACTCTTAACAAGAGCTTGTTATAACGTAACTTAAATATAGTCAAAGCAATAAAATTTTATTAAAATATATTCATCATTGCTAATAACGTGATAATGCGGTTTTAAATTATGTATATAGACTAATCCCTTGGCACCTGTTAAATGTCAAATTAAGCCATTTTTTTTTTGATGGCATACCTATTTGTTTTAGTCTAATAAAGGTCATGTTTTGACATTTAGTGCGGATAATATGTCAAATTATAATAAACGCTGATTAATTAACGATTATTATTGATTATTTGGCAACTTGCCACATAAAAAATATAGATTTACAACATTATTTGCCTTTATCTAAGCCTATGTCCAACACAATAGAGGGCGATGGATATATGGAAAAGGCAAACTAAAACAGCCAAAAGTTTGAAGACCCGTAAAGGAAGCACCGCTTTTATCAATCACCAAAGGCGTCATTTAAAATCACTTAAATATTATATTGATATATATATATATTTTTAAAAATCATAGTTTCAAAACGACAATACCCCATGTTAAGTCTATTCTTGAAACGCTTGACAAGCGGATTGGTGATCACAATCGACATTCTGCTGAATTATTTGCGCAACTTCTCAGCTTGTGGTGGTGTTGCGTGGTGGTAGATTATTGAAACATCAAACGATGTCTAAATTTGACAATATCTAAATGCTCTTAAGGGGCTTGTGCAGAATAAATGATTTGATTTGCAGTAAGGTGTAAGGAAGTAAGTAAAGAAAGTGTAAGGTCCTAAGAAAATCTTAGCAATTTTTACCACGCAACAACTGTATTTTTATCCTATAGCTAATTATTATTTTACCACCGCCATCCACCAATAAATATAATTTATATTATTAAACTAGCAACCCGCCCTCGCTGCGCTTCGGTTTTAGTCGTTTTACACCCGTAGTGCCCGTTCCCGTGGGAATACCGGGATAAAATATAGCCTAGTTTATGCCCTGATGTTATAGCTTTCCATTGGTGAAAGAATTTTTGAAATCGGTCCAGCCGTTTTGAAGATTACCCGGAACAAACAGGCAGACAGACAAAAATTTTTTAATTGCTATTTTAGGCATAGGTGTCGTGCAAATAACCGTGTGAGCATGAAAAAAGCCTATTATTTTGACATTACAAATAGACACTCCAATTTTATTTATTGGTATAGACTAAACAACACCGCACGTATTACATTTTTTCATAATATATCAACTTATTTGATGTCAATATTTATACGTGGGTGTTGGAATTTTTATTTTTTGGAATTTCTGTGTCGTGTATTGAAAACTGATACAAGTATAATTTTACATTACTTTTGTCATATGTTTGCATAATTAATTAGACAACTCTACTTAAATCACTAGACGATAGGTATCTATACGGTATTGAAGCTTTTATTGATGATTATCGAAACCAGATTAGTTTTATACTCAAATCATACATTCCCCTATTCTTAAGAACATGTGCGATAAGTCTCAGTAATTACATGCACCAGAGTTAGTTCGTTAACAGCACAAAATTTAATTATACCTCTTTATCGGGTTATATTCTGACCCATCATCCTGAATTGGGCTCCTACCACTACTGGAGTCAAGGTATGAATAGGTACCGGTAGTGAGATCAAATCATCGTCTCAGCTCATAGACGTCCCACACCTGGGCCTCCTTCCCAACAGGAGGGAAACTGACCTACTGTATCATGCTGATCAGACACTTTGGTAAGAGTTTTATTTCAAGTTTTCCCTCTCTTGCAAAGATCTTATACACACATTATATCCCTTAGTCGTTTTTTACGAGATCCACGGGCAAGATAAGGAATGGTGAATTGTATTGTTAATCCGTCACCACACAGAATCAAATCATAATTGGAATTAATATGCAGGTTATAAGGCCGCACGTCGTGCTTTTGATTCTACAGACGGTTCGAACCAGAAACCACTTGTTATGGAATAAAGAAGCTTTTTTTAAATTATTTAACTAAAAATGTTTTTTTTTTCTATTTCAGCATCATCCTGGAGTCAATCACCATCCGAGGATCCAGAAAAAGCCAAGCTGGTCCGCCAACCCCGACGCGACGAGGCCGGTAAACCTCATATTAAAAGACCAATGAACGCGTTCATGGTATGGGCGAAAGACGAACGCAGGAAAATTCTCAAGGCGTGTCCTGACATGCATAATTCAAATATATCCAAGATCTTAGGTGCAAGATGGAAATCCATGTCGAACGCTGAGAAACAACCGTATTACGAGGAGCAATCTAGATTGTCTAAATTGCACATGGAAAAACACCCAGACTATAGGTAGGTTTAAATTAATTAATTAGGTGCATCAAGTCCCAATAGATATTAAGATGGAGACGGAATAAGAATGTAATTCAACATCTTGCCCGAAGGTGTCGAAAAAGACGAATCTATACCAATAAATAAAATTGGAGTGTCTGTTTGTAATGTCAAAATAATAGACTTTTTTCATGCTCACATGATTATTTGCACGACACCTATGCCTAAAATACAGATTAAAAAAATTTTGTCTGTTTGTTCCGGGTAATCTTCAAAACGGCCGGACCGATTTCAAAAATTCTTTCACCAATGGAAAGCTATAATATCAGGGCGTAAACTAGGCTATATTTTATCCCCGTATTCCCACGGGAACGGGAACTACGCGGGTAAAACGACTAAAACCGAAGCGAAGCGAGGGCGGGTTGCTAGTAGGTAATATAATATACCATGCGGATAGCATCTATACAAGAGGTGAAACTTGAAATAACGTCCTGTTAATCCGACTGACCAGCGTGATATAGAAGTAGTTCAAGTAGTCACCGCACAGAAATATCTTAATATATGTAAATTACGTGTCACGTTGTTTGTCCGCGATGGATTCCTAAACTACTTAACCGATTTTAATCAAATTTGCACACCGTGTGCAGTTTGATCCAACTTGAAAGATAGGATAGCTTACATCTTAATTTATAGTCGCAATATTATTTTATTGCAAATTATTTATCTATTATTTGACATTCACAATTATCTGTTAACTCCAAACGATTTTAACAGATGACGATATCTGTTGACTGGATTGAGAAATTAATTAATAGATGGCGCTGCTATGTCAAACCTACAAACGTGTTATATAAGATTTTAACTTACTTTTTTACATAGATGCCATTTGCAAAAAATATGACGACCTCAATGACAGATGTTCTACAATTCCACTTAAATAGTTTAATAAAATGTAATATAACAAAAACATTAGCCACAGCAACGCGTGGCCAGGTCTGCTAGTCTGTATATAAAAATAACATTACTATATGTTTGATTACAGGTATCGCCCGAGACCGAAAAGGACATGTATAGTAGATGGAAAGAAGATGCGGATATCCGAATACAAAAATCTGATGCGATCTCGCCGACAAGAAATGAGGCAATTGTGGTGTAGAGATGGCGGTAGTGAGTTGGGCTTCCTCCCACCTACCCTATCCTCGCCAGGACCTTCAAACTCATCCCCACCTCCAAACGGCGGTAATTACATGAACCCATCGTTTTCTCCACCGCTCTCTCCTAGAGAGGAAGATTGAGGTACGGCGCGCGGCTGGCCTTACCCGCACGCCGCGCCCCTGCAACTTCCTCCTACACACCACCCCTGGTAACAAGACTTCTAGAACCTTCTAGGCCATTTCATCAAACACGAAGACTTGACATGAATCCAACTCCACACTGTCATCGTGGTATTTGGGGTACATGTAACTAGTTTATATTTTGTGAGTTATTTTGCCAGTGTCTCAAATTGGATCTCTCGTTTATAAAATACTGATTTAATAATAATGAGATTATTCCATTAGTGAATTAAGGAATTCTAAGGTTGAACACTTCGCGCCCGTGTATTTCAACAGACATTATTAGCTGTGAAAAAATAAATATATTGGCTAAAGCATCGTGTTTAAATACGGTAATAAATTTTATTGATAAGTATAATTCAATAATATTGTCACTTAACTAAGCGATATTACTCCGACTATCGTGTATTAGAATGTTACAAATTTAATATTCAATTATTTGTGATGATTACGCGAGGTATTACAAATTTGAAATAAAACTATTTTTACGGATTTTATCGCGTTTATGCTCACGGGTGGACTAAGTTGTCTCACGTTCAACAATAACGATGACTTGTTGGACGCGAGACAGCGTAGTCCGCCTCTAACTCTTTCTGAAAAGTGTTCGAAACGCGATGAAATCCGTAAAAATGGTTTTAATATAATTTCATAAGTATTATGCGGGTGTATAGTTCTCCTATTAAATATGTAAATATCGCCCATTAAAATTACGATCTACAACCGATATTTCTTAAAGATCTTTAGAATTTTGGCACACAAGTAGATATTCATTACTTTTTTAAAGAAGTTGTGCCAAATGTATTAAACAAAAGCATAGACAATTAGAATACAATAAATGTATATACAAACTTAAGGTAATCATTTGGCATTATGGAAATTATAATAGTTGCTTCCACATAGAAACTGATTTTTTTGTAAATATATAAAACTACCTTTGTAGATAATATAATCATAAGTTTTACTCGAAATTAGCAATTCAATCTGCTGATATTAATATTAATCCAAACTAAAATACAAGGACCATTAACATAATTTTTTAGTTTAAAAAAATCTAAATTTATTTCCTAAAATACGATGTAATCCCATTTTAATAGAATTTAGTACAAAATCTACAATATAAATATTTGGAAAATTTACTCTCTGCTTACGTACTCTTTGGAAAACAGGCGTGAGGCTATATATTAATATGTATAAGTAATTTATTTCTTCTGTTCTTATGGTTTTCCAGATATATTTTTTATATTAAATTCTTTAAGAGACTAATCTTGATGATGCCCTTTTGACCAGAACTTCTAGTTTTAAAACTTTAACAGTTAGTAATCATTTCGAGACATGGCAACAGCCAGTGTCAAATGGGACTCCCTTTGAAGTTGGACCTGTAGAGCTGCTGAAGTAAAGCTGCAAGAGCTTTTCTAAAACGTGTCATGATTATGTCTTATATTTTACTGGATAGTAAATAATTTATTCAGTAATCAAATTTTTTGAACTTTAGTACACTTTTATAAGGTATTAAAGAAAACTCACAGGAACTTCGAAATACATTTTCTCAAATACTCCACAACATATCCGAATATAGCCTTATGGTTACAGATGCATTCAAATTTAAGATATATTGCCTTGCTCTATGGTAACTAAAAAAATAATTCACTATTATGGTTTATGCTGTTTTTTAAATTATATTAATGGTCATTGCCTTTTAGAAGTTTAGAGATAAATCTTATAATGTAAATTGAGATACTAGAAATGAATATTAATTTCGTTTTGACTTCATTTTTGCAGTCATAAAATAATTTTGAATCTTGACTAAGAGTGGCCATGTATAAACTTATTGCGAACTATTATAATGTAGTGAATTTTAGTATTGTAAGAAAGTTGTAATGTATCAAGCCAAAAATTTGAAGCGGATTGCTTGAAAATTGTGTGAAGTGTTTTGAACACGGGAACTGTTTTTTTTTTAATTCAAAATCAGTGAGATCTTTCTATGCATAATGATAATAATAAATACTCATAGATTAGTTGAAATTGGTACCTAATAGAAATTTTATAATAAGCAGTTTAAATAAAAAAAATAACATTAATATCAATTTAGCCAACTGTACAACCTTAATGTATTAAAATTTTAAATTAGTGTTTAGTAAATTATATATATCTGGGAATATTTTCTTGTTTATCAAACTTCGAATGAACACAAAAAGACTTTGTCTCATAATTACGATTGACAACACTAGGTACTCATTTAATATTTATACCACATCAATCATGTCATTGTGTTGTACAATTTATTATTTGAATTAAAATAAGTATGCAACAAAAATATATTTGAAGATAAATTACCAACCACTTAACTGTTTAAATAGGAATAAGTATGAAACTAAAAACTATTTTTACGTAAATAATTCACAATACAAAATAAAGTTGACAATCTTGGAACAATATTTTTATGAGTCATATGTACTTACAAATTTCAAATATTTTAATTTTTTTATACAAAAAAGACAGTGATTTGTCGGTTACTTTTGGGCAAAAACTACATAAAATGCAATAAAATAAATGTCCCGCAATTTTCACCGGCAAATTGAAACAATTCGAAATATAAATTATATTTTGAATAATTACCTACCTAATTAAATACCTACCTTAAACTGTTAGCGACCTTAAATATCTATAAAGAAATATTCGCTTTATCCGTTTATATCTGTTCAACCCCACCGATATCTTCGTGGGATAATTTTGAATAAAAACTACATGAAATGCAATAGAATAAATGTCCCGCAATTTTCACTAAACAATTGCTTTGGTTCTAAATATTATATTTTCAATATATTACCTATCTTGAAGTGATAGCGACCTTAAAATATTATAAATATCTATAAAGAAATATTCGCTTTATCAAATCGTGCAATTTATATAAGTAGACAATAGCAACTAGTATGTAGAAATGCATAATAATATTCTACATTTATATGTACCTAGCTCTTAGTAAGAACAATACTGTATAGATATTTCGAGAAAAAAAAACGTTCGAAGAAGTTTATTGCCATTTTGAATTTTGTTATTTATTTTTCTATTTAAGTTTTTAAAACTTGTTTTTTTTTTTGTTTCTTTTTCTTTTTTTTAATTAAAAGTTGTATGCCAGTAATTATGGTGAAGTAGTGTTATTAAGTTTAGATAAATAAAAACTTATTGTGTATGTGAAATAAAAATTAATGTTTATAAGTAGTGTGTATTCGTTAAAATGTAAGGAATTAGATTGGTACTGTTAAATTATTTATTTTTTATGTTGAACTCGTGTAAATACGCGTATATTTTGAATGTAATCGTTAATAGTCGTGGTTATTTAATTGAACGATACTTAATTTCTGTGTATGAGTTAGGAGGATCTCGAACGAGTTAAATTTTTATTTATTGATACAAGTAATGACTCGTTTTATGGAATCAATGTCTTGCCATAAATAAGTACCTTGCCATATTGGCTGCCATTTAATCACGTCACAAGGTACAATTACACAATTCAAGTACTTAAAAAAAGTTGTTATTTTAATAGTTTTTTTTTTAACTATTTTCATGTACATTTGTTGAGTTTAGATTCAGCATAACGTATTACTTTGCATTCGAAAATGTTTCAAATGTGTAAGTAGCTAGTTTAGGTTTTAATACCTAGTTTAAACCAGGACACATTGTTTAAAAATTGTGCCAAAACCCAAAAGTATATTAAAAAATAAATATTAAAAATATAACTAGTTTCATTTATTATACAAAGCTGAATGATGGCGGTTACGAATACTATCAACCGTTATATTGCTGCTGGGTGTCGTAGAAGAAGACTAAGACCTTAGAATAATAATTACTAGAAGGTAACTCCGCGCACAAAAAAATGAAGCATTTAAATTGGGAGCCAGATAGCTCCTTACGCCGGACCGTGTACAAGGTCACTGCATACAAGTAATATTCTTGGCTTCACGTTTTTGATCGCTTAAGTACCCACACTATCCTTCTATACGTTATTATTCTAAGACTAAGACCTATCAATCCGAGCCGTAAGTAGCGGCGAGGCTAGGCAGCTGGTCATAAAATTATTTATTATTGCCAAAACTTTAAATCATGAAGAACTACAATGGAACAACTCTATATAATGCGACAATTTTAATATGGAGGGAAGGGAGACTCACCACTTAATCAATATCCCACACACCACAATGGAATGGAAGGAATACGGTCAGGATCAAGGTCGACTAAGAGATAAGGAAATCTTACTCTAACCTAATAGGTTTAATAATAGGCAGACCAGGATTGCTCTTACTTTCAAGCTCCATCATCAGAGTAGTTCAGTTGTAACGTCACATACGTTTGAAAGCAAATACTCATTGTGTCGCTACAGCATCCAGAGCTGATGACATTGAAATGCCTCAGCGAATATCTTGAACTATGGCTAAGAACCATCTCGATCACGTCAGTTTTCGAAGAAAAGATATGCATCACAATCGGTCCATTCGTTTAGGATGAATGATGTCATGTACAGCGTCAGAAATACACAGTCAAACTTATAACAGCACTACATCTTACATCGAGGTTAAAAAATCATTCATCATCATCTCAGCACTTTAGGAGTGGTAGGACCACACTGTCGACAGTTATCTGTCTACAGCCGCGGGCCGGTCCGTCCGGGGCAGTACCATACTCTCGCAGAAAATCGACGTCTGAGTAGTAGCAATTTGTTACTGCGCTTCGTTCGGTGAGCGAGAGAGCCGGAAGCTCAACTTTCTGAGGGTGATTGCGTGTGGAGGGTTTTGGTGGTGCCCTTGGTATCACCGAGCCTCAATGCACGCATTCACACTCCCTTCGCTTTCTTCGCGGTAGGCAACAGCCTTGTAAAGGTCCATGAGCGGCAGCAACACTTACTATCAGGTGTACTGTTTGCTCGTTTGCCACCGTTTGCAATAAAAAAAAAAAAAAGCCCACTAAGTTCCATTGTCGGACTCCGCCCTTCTCATAGCCAAGGGCGTCGACAGCTTATGACTTGGGGGGCAATGGGACAATATTATGGAGGATAAAAAATATGAACGCCTGGTACAGTCGAAAGCATGAAGCGTTACATTTTGAAAGTCTGCCTCGATGACGATTGTAATAAGAACGATTCTAATATCATTATATAAAACTTCATAAGCCCTCGACAGCACAATAACTAAATCAATTTGATGTCTAAGGGGAGGAGGGGGGTGTATCAACTGCCCCCTCCCTTCTCCCCCTTGCTCATAGCCCATCGCTATCAAACACAGGCCTCTCCACGAGAATGTCACTCAGCACGGACCGATGCTACTTGAATACAACGGTTCCCTGCGACTTTGAAGATGTCGTCAGTCCACCTAGTAGGGGATTGTCTTAGGCTGCGTCATCAGATTCGTGGTCGCCACTCGAGAACCTTTCTTCCCCAACAGTTGTCGGTTCGAGGTGCGATGCGACCTATCTATTGCCATCTCAACATGCTAATACTCCGACACCAGATGGATAAAAAAAACATAAATTTTGCACAAAACGGTTTAATTATCAGAATACAATTAATTCATGATATGGAGACACTACATTGCATATACAAAAATACTATACCTATATACAATTGGTTACAATTAAGAATTTCATACAAAAAGTTAAGTACAATATATTTTTTTTTCAATAAATTACATTTTTGGTACATTGGTTAGGGTTCATCCATAAAGTATGTCATACTGGTTTCGTAATTTTTTGGCCTCTACCCCGTACTTGTTGTAGTTGGTCAAGTTTGTGACAAGCAGTCTTTAGAGTATCGTCATATATTTCGCGTTTTAAAAAAATTCAATAATTATTAATGCACAACGAAAGGTTGGTGCGTACGGCAGCATTTGTCAAAAACTGATGCTGCTGAAGAGATGGAAATACATTTCAAAGTTTTTCGTCAATAGTTGAAAATTGGCGTTTTAAGACTTAGATTTTGAAAGGCGACGTCACGAAAGTTGGGATCTCTCCCACCCCATGTCACACTTCATCGACCCCCTCCCGTCCATTAAAGTGTGACGTACTTAATGGATGATCCTTTTCTAATTATCTTAAGCTAAAAGTGAGATTACTAAAATATTGTCAGCTATAAAAATAAAATTTCATTAATACAAGCATTCGAAAAGCTTGAATATGATTGCGAGGATTATATAGTTTTCTTAAGTATCAAGCCTTTTCACATGTGAGGGTAAGCCGTAGTTTAATATCATTAATATCACTTAAAAAAAATAAAGATACATAAAATATAAAATATCGGTCAATTAATTTTCTTCCTAATCGATTTCAAAGCTCAAATTGTGTTCAAATATATGTATTTTGTATTTTCAAGGTCTAGTTTCAAAACTCTAGTTTAAAGGCTTTGAACGCGAGGTAGCGCTGTTTTAAAGTTTCTTTTTATCCAAGCCAGCGAATCTAATTGGGCAATTTACGTAAAATATGGATGGGATATTAATATATATATATAAAAATGAATCCCTGTTTTCCTTGGTCACGCCATCACGCGTGAACGGCTGGACCAATTTCATTAATTCTTTTTTTGTTGTATTTGTTATTGTCAGGAGAAGGTTCTTATGAAAGAAAAAAATAAGAAAATTTCCCAGAAAATTAGAAAATTTAAGAATACTTAAGCATCATATAAAATTATTTCTAATCTAACCGCTTTGGACAATATAAACTTTTTTAATGTAACCTTATGACGTTTAAATATCGTCAAAGAGGATGTAAAAAAACTGAAAATTGTTTAAAACAGATGCTTCGGTTGGAGTTATTTTATTAATAAAATACATGTAAAACAATTAATTCATTATTTCTTACAGAAATGATGTAAGAAAACTGAATTTCTTAGTGCACATTAGGGTAGGTAAGTTCAGAGCCATCAAGCCTAATATAAAAAGTCAATTTAATATGGAGTTTTGGTAATTAAGATACATGTTACTAATATAACAAGTGATATACTTAGTTATTAAGAAGAATACAATAGTTTTCTTTAATTTACAGTTGAATTTTCGTTTTTGAAAATGCCAGCAATTAGACGTACAGACTTAAGTTGTAAGTATTGGGTCAATGAATGTTGTATGCCAATATTGCAAGGCATTTAAGTTTAAAAATTAAGGTCCTGGATTATGTTGTGCGAGCGCAATTGACGCCATTGATACCGCCGTCAGAGCCATTACATTCATTGGTTTCATACGCATAAGGAAAAAAAAATAAGCATGTTGTATATAAGAATTAGAATAATAAACATTTTTTTAATTCAATTCGAATTCAATATTCATAGTTAAGACATGACAACATCTGTCGGGTCAGCTAGTAGAATATAATAAGAAAATGTAAACACTTTAACCACGTAGCGGAAATCAGTACCAAATATGTTACTACTATACTCTCCTGGCAGAATAACGTCGGAATCTATAAAAGCATTTAATCTCGTTTTCATCCCTCAAATCAGCCATGTGAGTGTTTAACCTTACTCAAAATCGAATCAGCATATATACCGAAATCGAGAATGATATAAAAGTTTAGGATAACCTACGATAGTCGGTGTCTCTGTATAAGACAAGTTAAGACAGACATTCATTCAACCAGCCGAACTGAGAGCCTTAACGTAAGCCTCTCCTAACGAGAGTACGATAATCACCACAATTAGCATTTCTTTCTTATAACTCCCAAAAAACCCATACCCGTAACCGAAACTGTCGGATAAACCGAAATAATTTCATATGTTACGGATATGAAATTATTTCAGATTATCTGACAGTTTCCGTATCCGGTACAATGATTTTTTAATATCCGTATCTTCATATCCGCAACATCCCTACTCCCTCTAAGTTTTGTTCAAGTTCGAATTAGAGAATTACGCTTACGCGTTGTTATGCTTCCACCGCTAGATGGCGCTGTCCCGATTTTTAAATTAATTTGACATTAACAAAGGTGAAATATATGTCGGCTTTTTTATATAATATCACACCACGATCAACGAAGGGAATACGTTATAACATACTATCATATCAATGAAATGTCATTGTGTGATTTTATTTAGTCTCATCGTATTTGCTATGGAGAAAGTCTTTAAATGTCATGTAAATGTAATTATATTTGTAATGTAAATATATGTAATGATTCGTAAAAATTATAAATAAATGTAATGTCACTTCTTTAAATGTATATTTAAAACACCTACACTAAGAAAAAATCTTGTATTGTGGAGGACTTTATTAACATATTTAACGGACACAAATTACATCCAGACTCGGCAAAACAAATTTGTAGATGGTGCATGAGGATCAAACCACAACACTGGCAGCTGATATTATGTCTGTCTCTTTACAATAAGCCATCATCATCATTACAGTTCATATACGTTCCACTGCAGGGCAGCGCAGTCAATACTAATTTTAAACTGATTTTTTTATAGATCTTTGAAATTTCGATTCGATTCGCAACCATTTTGTGTAACGAAAAGTACCAGAAAATGAGCTTACGTATATTCATCACATGCTTTAAAATGATAACTTAAGTAAAATGAGATATATGCTCAGTTAAATGTATGAGAAGCACAATTTATGTTATTCAAAAGCGATTGATTAATGTTCCCCTGTATAATTAATAGTATAGAAGTTTTATTTCTATCATGTCTTTACGACACACCCCGTCTAATTTGTTCTCTCATAAGAAGCTGTGAAAACACGATTGACAATATATTTCAGGAACACATTCCAATTGTCATTAAGTTCTGCGATACTCCGCTAGATGGCACTATTCTACATTTTTGTTGCAATAATACTGGTTCCTTAAAGCAACTCGCTTTGTAGTTAAATATACTTACCGAATAAAATTTCATTTGATAGGTGAACACGATGGACATAATTTAATTTTATTCAAATCTAAACACGCACCATGAAAAGTGTGACCACATTTAAAAACCCACAGTCCGCCATCTTTGATGAGTACAATATTTTGCAATGGTATCCCACAGAGCTGACAGTCGGTAACGCCGTTATTTATATGAGAGAGATTGTCTAAAATATCGTTGATATTTGCGTCTTTTATGTGTTCTTCTGACACTTCGCTATCTTCTGTCACTTCTATAAGGGGACTTAACCCCCAATGCTGTGATTTAGCTGCGACAATCATTGGAAGAGCTGTATTCTTTGTCAGTCCATTTAGTGTACTACGTAGTAACTTGCAAATCTGAAATTGCATGAAATTTGTTTAATAATTTTTCACTATATAAGTACCACTACTGGGTTGCAACCTCCTCGAAAATGGTTGAAAAATAGACCTATTGTACCATGATGGTCAGACGGGCTGGTATAGGGTTTTATTTCTAGTTTGCCTCCTACTGCATAGATGTTATATATTTTTTTTTTAATTGTCTCATTAATTATGACATACTATAATCGCAGTTGGCATTCGTATTAAACCTTATTACTTACTCAGTATTAAATATTTTCAAAGACAAAATTACTTCCCATTCTTATGCTAATTTCGCAGTTTTTTACCACTCCAACAGGGCCGAAACTGCTGGGTAGTTTTTTTTTTATTGCAAACGGCAAGCTAATAGTAGACCTGATGGTAAGTGTTGCTGCCACTCATGGAGCTTTGCTAGGCCGCTGCCTACCGTGCAGAAAGTGAAGGGAGTGTGAATACGTGCAATGAGGTTCAGTTAAACTAAAGGCATAACCAAAATTCACCACAAACTAACACCCTCAGGAAGTTGGGATTTCGGCTTTCTCGCTCACCGAACGAAGCACAGTAACAAATTGCTACTACACGGACATCGATTTTCTGCTCAGTGTGGTACTACCCCGGACGGACCGGCCCGTGGCTGTAGACAATCATCTGTCAACAATGTGGGCCTACCACTACCAGATTAAGTAAGATTATATTCCCTTCAAATTCCTAATATATGGCCCTCACATTCAAATTATATTACTCTCATATCGCCACTATATTCCTCTTACCACATAGATAGGCTTTTATATTAAAATAATGAATTAAAAATACAAACTTACCTCAAACTTAGAGTCGTCAAAATTATATGCACTATACAGAGTATCAGCCAAACTCGCAGTAATCGTAGAATCATATCTTTCGTACATAGTCACCATCAAACAAGTGTGATAAAACTTCACAGTAATTGCACCTTCATCTACCAAATCCGCATACTTCTCTAATAATTTTATTGAATTTCTACCACCGATTGACTTTATCATCAAACCACCGAGATCGTCCCAACTCAACATATCTCTCACAGAAATATGATCAAATTTCTTCGAACAATTCAGACATATATTGCCATGTAACATGGCATATAATTGAATAGTCCGTTCCCATGTGTCTAAAGTAAACTGCGGTAGGAATGAATGCAATAAATTTTCATCCAACATTTGCAATAATATCCTAAGTATATTCAGTAAATCTTCATTCCGTCTCAAATAAAGTATTTTCCTCCATAAATATGGCATTCTTTTACACATTTCGTAACATTGATCACGAGTTTGACTTGACCATTGTCTTTCAATAAAATTGTCAATTAACTCCGAAAATAATGGTGTTTGATTAGTTTTTGAATACGGTAATGGGAAACCACAATCGCATCCAATATTCGATAATTTCTGCGTTTTCATATTCAAACATATGCATGAATCAACAAAATATTTATATAATATTTCATTTTCTATAATAGAATCAATGAATTCATTTTTCGATGATGTTTCATTCAAATAGCTTAAAAATATATGATTAGGTACATATTTAGATTCATCAATAGCTCCAACGTTGACACAATAATTTTCTAAATGTAACATAAGATTGAAGATCTCACTAATATCACAGGCATAATTTTCTATAATAGAAACTAAATTCGATTGATCATTTTCCTTATTAACTACACTTAAATTATAATATTGATACAGAGATTTACAAACTTTCTCCTTTTCAAGTATATTATTGTCTATGTCTATGGCCTTTTGACTAGATTCTTTATATACAATTTCATCATCCAACACTGTTGGCCTTTCAATTATATCATCTGAAACTATTCTCTTATCTTGAGAGTAATTTGAATTAATCTGTGATATTTCTTTAGCTTCATTATTTTTATCAACATTGATATGTTTCATTTTACCTTCAAAATCTTCCCATTTCTCTTTTAATATTTTCTTACTTGAATTTAATTTATCAGATACTGTGACGCTTATATCTTTCAATGTTTGCATAGCCTCTGGTGGTAAGGAACTAAACTTGTATTCATCATGCTTTGTTAATGTATTATCTAATGAAGATTGAGCGTGATAAGTATTATCAACAATATATATTCCGGATTTCATTTGAGTAGCATCATTTGATTTTAAACTGTCAAACTTGTCGAGAACACTTTTGATAGATTCTAACAACTCTACATTGTCCAATTTATCTCTTAAACACACCAATATATGTAATTTTGTTGACAAATTATTCGAAAGCAAATAATCGTGAAATAAACTACAAATCTGTGCGCACAATGAATATTTTTCGTCAACGTAACATTTCACTAGATATATATCAACTTTCATGTATTTCAAGGTAATTATAGAGCCATTTGATAGCCAAATATATAACATATCCTGGTATATTTTACAGTCGACTATATCTTTATCGACATCAAACCAATTGGTATGATTAACATCATGAACATTCAAGAAATATAAAGCGTTTCGTTTAAAAGAAAATATGGCACCGTTCATTGCAAACATTCTGGGAAAATTCACCGATTGTCCTTCAATATCACTTGTAATTTCATCTAAAGAAACATTTTGTTTTTCATAAGAGTCAAATGTTATAATTTTCATGGGTTTTCTTGAGAGCACTTGTTTGAATTGATGAGTTCTTATAACATTTCCGTCTATAGTGGCTTCCCATATCCTAGATGAGGGTCGGGCGCAAAATATTACAATATTTTCTAAGGCCTTGTCTAAAGCAAAACCTGATTCATCGCTGACTATGTTATATTTTCTAAATTCTGTGAAATCTTTAGAGGCATTATCTGACAACTGTTCATTATTAGATTCTTTGTTGACAAAGCAAGCACCATATTCACCGTCTCGAAGTTTCTGACCTATCTGTCTATATTGCTCCTTTGAAGTATCGCAGACGTAACATCGTGTTAGAGTAGAAACAAGTAGAACGCTAGATCTCATGTCTAACTGACATATTCGGGAATCCAATGACATAATCGTTAAGGACGAACTCTGGAACATGGTCTTCGCCTGGAATTTTCAATTTTGAGTATTAATATCATCCTTCATAGTTCAAATGGAAATGGTCTCACCAAGGAGATGATTGCCATATGGTGACAGAGTAAAAATACAATTAATTACCCCACTCTTGCCTGTGGCTGTCGTAAAAAACGGCTAAGGGATTAAATATGCATATAACATCTATGCAAGAGAAGGAAAACTCGAAACAAATCCCTATACCAACACGTCTGACCAACGTGGTATAGTAGGTCAATTTCCCTTCCATTGAGGAGGAGGTTCAAACCCTACAGTGGGACTTATATGAGCTGAAAGGCTCAGTAAGAGATAGCGATAAATAAATTCTTATCCCATTGTCATTCAGAACAAAGGAAAATCCGGTTTTGCAGCAGCGATTTCTATTGTACAGATCGCCATAGAGTGGACCACGGATATAGATGACTTCAGGCCTACCCGGCCTTTTTAGATAAATACAATCTGATTCATATACTAGTGAACTTCGGACATTGACGTTCTTATCGCGAACAGCGTCTTGTCCCGGTCCATTGAGACTAGAGCGACATCGTTTTCCTCATTTACGACCTCCTTTACAATTATCATCAGCGCAGCCCATATACGTTCAACTATTGGGCTCGGGCCTCCTTCACAAGGGGAAGGCGTTTGACCTACTATACCATGCTGGTCAGACACGTTCGTAAAGGGTTTCATTTCGAGTTTCCATCTCTTGCACAGATCTTAAGTGCATAAAAATCCTTTAGTCGTCTTTTACGACATCCATGGGCAAAATAGGGAGTGGTGAATTGTATTCTTACTCCATCACCACAAGGAAAGCTTTACAATACTAGGTAGAATTAATCCAGGTAAAAAACAATTATCGGATTTTTTTAACGCGGCTCTAATTAATAATCCTTGCATTCTAGGGGACTACATAAATAGGGAATTAACGGACACAAATTATATCTAGATTCAGAGCAACAATTTGTGGATCGCACTTCTCCTGCGTGGGAATCGAACCCTATAATAAAAATTACGCCATCTGTACAGTAAAATTTTTGACCCGGCTGTTAACATATGATTTTAAATGGCTACTGCAAAAGAAGTTTAAAATTAAAAAAAGCATGTTCGCCACATAAATTACCAACAGCATTCTGTTAACATAAATTTGTTCAAAACAATTGTATACCTACACATTTTTGAGTACAAATATAATTGTTAAAGTTAAACCGGAATTAATTTATTTAAATTACAATTTCAACATACAATGTGAAACATATTATTATGCAAATGTTCTGTTACTGAATACATATAATTATATTTATGCAAATACTGTTAAAAGTAAAGTCATCGTGATGCCTTTAAAAACGACATACATATTGATATTATGGCCTTCAATTTACTTCTAACGCCATACTATGAATATTCCACGTCGTGGCCTTCGTCGTCTCTGACCCTTAGGGACAGGGGCGTCGGATACGTCGCGGCGGACTGGGGGGAGATTACGCTCTTCGGAGTTTATCTCTCCCCTAACTGGAGTGTGACCGATTTCGAGGCCTCCCTCACCATCATGGAGGCCTCATTACGGCGACTGGCATCGCGCCAGGTCTTCGTCCTGGGGGACTTTAACGCCAAGTCCGTGGCGTGGGGGTCCCCTAGGACGGATGACCGAGGACGGGCGATCGAGGAGTGGGCGGCGGCACTGGGCCTCTGTTTGTTGAACAGGGGCTCGGTGCATACGTGCGTGCGACAACGGGGCGGGTCGATAGTGGACCTTTCGTTCGCTAGCCCCGGGGTCGCCGCACGCGTGGGGAGTTGGCGCGTCGTGGAGGAGGTCGAGACCTTGTCGGACCACCGGTATATCCGGATGGAGGTCTCCCTGGCAATCCCGACGCCCGACGCAGGGGTCACGGGGCGGATAGGCGTCCTGCGTTCCCGCGATGGGCTGTGGGTCGCTTAGACCGGGACCAGCTGGCGGAGACAGCCATCGTATACTCGTGGCTGTCCTCTGCCCACCAGTCGGACGGGGTGGACGCCGAGGCTGGCCGCATCCGCAGTGCGTTGACGCAGATCTGCGGATGTCCGGGCCGCGTGTATCCGCGCCCGGAGGGCCTACACCCGCAGCCCGCGGCGCCATCGCGACGCGGAGCGGGAGGCCGTGCTTTACGAGGGCTACCGCAATGCGCGGTCGGTCTTCAGGCTAGCCGTCCGCTCCGCCAAGGACGTCAGTCGGCAGGAGATGCTGGACGGTCTCGACCGTGACCCCTGGGGACGCCCCTATCGCGCGGTGCTGAATAGGCTACGCGCGCGGGGCCCTCCCCTCACCGAGACTCTCCAGCCCGGCCTTCTCACCCGGGTCATCGAGGACCTGTTCCCGCGGCGGGCGGAACACACGCCCCCGGTCATGGCTTCGCCAGACACTGACCGGGAGGCCGACGACGACAGTGTGCCGCCCATCACGGAACCCGAGATGGGGGTGGCGGTGACGCGCATGCGCGCAAAGTCTACCGCCCCCGGGCCCGACGGTGTTCCTAACCGTGTGCTGGCCCTGGTCCTCGAACACCTGGGACCCCGCCTCAGGGGGCTGTTCGACGCGTGTTTAGCGTCCGGACGGTTCCCTGGGTGCCGGAAGGAGGGAAGGCTGGTGCTCCTGCCGAAGCTGGGACGGTCTCCGGAGTCGCCTTCGGCCTACAGGCCTATCGTGCTGCTCGATGACACGGGCAAGCTACTGGAGAGGGTGGTAGCTGCCCGCATCGAGCGGCACCTCGTCGGCACGGGGCCCGATCTGTCGGACGCCCAGTTTGGGTTTAGGAGGGGTCGTTCGACGATCGCGGCTCTGTTGCGCCTGAGGGCCGTGGCGACTGAGGTCGTCACCGGCGGGGGAGTGCTGTTGGTGGTGTCCCTAGACATCGCCAACGCATTCAATAGTCTGCCATTCAGCTGCATCAGGGAGGCGCTCCGGTATCACGGGATGCCAGTTTACCTGAGGCGGCTAGTGGCAGACTATTTGAAGGGGCGCAGCGTCCTCTGCACCGACCGAGCAGGGGACGTTGTGCGAACGCCCATGACGTGCGGTGTCCCACAGGGGTCGGTCCTCGGACCCACCCTGTGGAACGTCGGCTACGACTGGGCGTTGAGGGGGAGCCTCCCACCCGGGCTGGGCGTGATTTGTTACGCCGACGACACGCTCGTCACAGCCCGCGGTGGGACGCTAGAAGAGGCGGTAAGCCTGGCGACCTCTGGTACCGAGGAGGTCGTCAGGCGGATCGAGGCGCTGGGGTTGAGGGTCGCCCTGGACAAGACGGAGGCCCTCTTGTTCCATGGGCGCACTATGAGCCCTCCCATCGGCGTCTCGATCACCGTCCACTCGGTCGACATCAGCATCCGGGCCCATATGAGGTACTTGGGCCTGGTGCTCGACGGGCGATGGTGGTTCCGGGAGCATTTCCGCAGGCTCGCTCCACGGCTCGTCGGCGCGGCGTCCGCCCTATCGTGGCTTATGCCGAACGTGGGCGGACCGAGCGCTGCGTGCCGACGGCTGTACGCGGGGGTCATCCGGTCGATGGCCCTGTACGGCGCACCAGTGTGGGCGGGGTCCATGACCGTCCGACTTAGGGCCTTTCTGTGGCGACCACAGAGGGTCATGGCGGTCAGGGCCATCCGCGGATACCGCACGGTGGCGACGGTGGCAGCGTGCCTATTGGCCGGGACTTCCCCGTGGGACCTGGAGGCGGAGATGCTCGCCGGACTGTATCGGCGGGTGACGGGGGTGCGAGCGGAGGGCGGTGTGGTCTCGTTAAGGGATCTCACCGCCTGGCGCGTCGACGCCCGCCGATACGTCATCGCCCGTTGGGCAATCCGGCTGGAGAGGCCTCGGTTCGGGGTGCGAACCGTGGAGGCCTTCCGGCCGGTGCTGATACAGTGGTTGGAAAGGCGGCACGGGGTGCTCTCCTTCCGACTGGTGCAGGTTTTGACGGGGCATGGGTGCTTCGCCAAATACCTGCACAAGGTCGTTAGGAGGGAGAGTACACCGTCCTGCCACCACTGCGATTGCGACGGGGACACGGCGCGCAATACGCTCGAGGCCTGCGGGGCTTGGGCAGTGCAGCGCTGTGAACTCGTCGCAATCATCGGTACGGACCTGACGCTGCCGGCTATCGCTAGGGCGATGGTCGACAGCGTCGGGAATTGGGACGCGGTCGCAGCCGTCTGCGAGACGGTGATCTCGCGGAAGGAGGCGGCGGATCGCCTGCGCGAGGAGCGCAGCCTCGATGAGGAGATCCGCCGCCGGCGACTGAGGCGGCGCAGGCGCAACTATCTGCGCCTCATGCCGCCCTAGCCGAGGCCGCGGGTGACGTGACCGGGGATTAGTCCGTCACCCGCCGAGAGGCCGACCGCATGAGGAAAGACCGACGTCCTCCCCGAGGGGGGGACGTCAGTCGATGAGAGGGTACCTCAGTAGGGGGTATTCCGTCGGGCCGACCACTAACGACAAGTTAACGCTGCTCCAGTGGTCGGCCCAACGACGAAGGCGACGTGGTTTTTGGGTGGGTCGCGGGAGTTGCGTGCTTAAGCCCCTCTGTCGCCCCGGACGGAGTGGTGCGGAGGCGCGCCGATCGCGACCCACCCACAAAAAAAAAAATACTATGAATATTATTGCATCTTTCTATATTTCAAATAACGTAGTGAAGACTGAAGGGCTTATACTGTTAAACCATTGCAAAATGGCTGCACATTTGGCGTAGTGGTGAAGAACTACCATGCCAGTGTCCTGGGTTCGATATGCAAGCGCACCGATGTCAAGGCATCCAGCGGTTAGTTTAATTGCGATGGGGAGAGAATAAGGTAGATTATGGGGCCAACAATGACCCTGCCGTCGCCCCTGATGGATTGTAGAGAGTGTCCACCCATAGCCTGCCAAAAAGTGGGGCAATACTTTGTGCGATATTAAAATTGTTTTTCTCAATCTGGTTAGTTAGTATGTTTGTAAAGTCTCCCGGAATACAATAAGGAACCACCTTAGTGCGGGTTACAACCTGCATAAGAAACATACATTTAAAAAAATAATAAATACAGACGGCTTGACACTGAGAACCAAGCATTTTGGCTTGAATAGTATAAAAAGACAATTTGACCCCTATTATGAAGAAGGTTCATTACCAACAATAAGACTTATATTACCAGAGAAGATATGAGTAACGCCGAGACTAAGGGCCGTTTAGTAGTATTTATTGACAGCGCAATATTAAAAGAACGGTTGGTGATGGCACCAACCGTTCTTTCAGACTTGTGACTTCAGCCATTGAAGTCATAGATACGGTGTCTTCTTGCCCTAACCTTATTACGAAGCTCAAAATCACGCAGCATACAGAAGCAGTTAAAAGAATAGATCATAATCTCTACGAAACCGAAAGATCATGATGGAAAACTAGAAGGTATAAAACGAAAGAAGCTGATATAGCCACAATTATTAACGTTCTGAAATGGTCTAAATGTGAAGGTGACATTGAAAGAGGCTCGGTTTACCCACTCGATAAGGGAAATATAGTGAATGGTGTTTTGCGCTCCTTTATAAGCTGGTTTATAGGCAGGTTCTGGTTAAACCTGCCTAAGAAGGCTCGCCTGGCTGTGCATAGAGGCATGCTTGTACCAACGCTAATGTATGAAAGTGAGGGCTAGGTATGGTGGAAGAAGCACGAAATTAGAATAAATGCTGGAAATGAGAGTGTTTAGAAGCACGATTTATGTGATAGAATTAAGAACAGAGTCATTAAGAAACGTTGTGATATGAAAGTAAATGTAGTGACAAGGATTGAGAAAGGTATGTTAAATTGATTTGGTTGATCGATTCTTAAGGTCAGGTTAGATATATCCTAAACGAAAGGACATGTATGAGGAGGTTAATGAATCCGGAGATGCAAAATTGGTATCTGAAGATCGTAGCAAGGGATAGGAAGTGGTGTCTGCTAACTAATTTAAATTCGTATAAAGGCATTGGTCAGGGCAAAGGCCAGGCAACCTAACGTTAAAATAAAAATGCAGCTTTATAAAGGCAGCAGAAATATATATAAAACTTACAATAAAATTCTGTGGTTGCAGTACGGATATTTTTCCAACGTCATCACCCGTAAACAACATATGACTGGTGCTCCATATCATGGCTGTGACCTCATTTCCCTGGTGCTCTTTGGATGTAACAGTGGACTGACTACCGCTTAGTGATTGATTGCAAGCTGTAACTGTGACAAGCCCGCGACCGTTAGCGAACCCAATGTGCTTCTCGTCAGGCGATATGGTTAAACGAGTGATTGCTCCATCCTGAAAAGTATCATCATTATTATCGTCCATCCCAGTAGACTAATAGACAAGATCATTATGTCTCAGCTTATATAAGTCCCAGTGTAGGGCTCGAGCCTCCTTCACTAAAGTAGGTAAAATAGAAGTAACAGTTGTATCAACTATCTCGTTTTGCGAACTTAAATCAGCTTTTCACCAGCTTAAATCTCTACTATGCTATTTACATACAGTGACTGTGTAGAGTTCGGATCAAATACTTCTTGGTATAAATCTCAATTTTTAGTACTTACAGGAAAAAAGACAATAAAAACATTTTCTTGTCATTGTCATTCATTTGCCTTGTGTATTTTATTTTAATATTGAATTTAAATATTATTATAATTACAATATAACGTATTCTGCTGCTGGGTCTAGTGACACTGCACCGGATTTGGCATTTGTTCAAATTAAAAAAGGCGGAGATGTTTTTTACGAGCGAAAACAAAACGATATTTGATCGATAAACGTTGAACAACATTGAACGATACAGCTTTCTGACGCCGATCAAAACCTTAATCCTATCACGTATTCTTTCTATTGTGGTGTACGGTGCATTGATTACCGTGGGAAAGTGGTGGGTCTCCCTTCCTTCCTTCCATTTTAAAATTAAAATAAAAATGGATATCCGCTATGTATCGCCTAACTCATTCAATTATATATATTATATGTATTAACTTTACTAGCTCCTCAGGCAACTCGCCCTATTAGATAACTACCCATAGCCATAAAGACGCGCTGTTGAAGGACGTAGGTACAACGTCAATACATGAAATACTGCATCAATTAAAAATTAAACATTCTTTCAAAGTTTATTGCTACAAATTTACTTATAGTTATCAATACGTGTTGAATTATATTATGTAAGACCTATAAATACTAACTGGCTAAACCAGTGATGTAATTGTACTAGTTTTCTGTCTATTTTTCATGTTAAAGATGGGCGACGAAAGCATTTAACTAAACCTAATGTTTCTTACATTAGGTTTAGTTAAATGCTTTCGTAGCAAGATAACGACTATAAATTTTGTAATTTTTATGTCAAAATTGAATTCATATAGAAAATTATCTTTTTGTATCTGCTGGCAATAAATTTGTGCCAAAATGTGAATAAAATTTTTAATTACTAATTCTGTAGCGGGTCTCTGTAATAAGGATGACTCGTTGGACATCTTAGTCCGCTTGTGACCATGAACGCTGAAAACTGATCAAAACGCCGGGAAATTAAGAACGGGCTAAGTGCGAGTCGGAGTCGCATACGAAGGGTTCCGTACCATTATCTATAAAAAAATCACGTTTGTTGTATGGGAGCCCCCCTTAAATAATTTTGTTTTTAGTATTTGTTGTTATAGCGACAACAGAAGTACATAATTTGTAAAAATTTCAACTGTCTAGCTATCGCGGTTCTTGAGATACAGCCTGGTGACAGACAGACAGACGGACGGACAGACAACGCAGTCTTAGTAATAGAGTCCCGTTTTTATCCTTTGTGTACGGAACCCTAAAAATCAATTACAAACGCGATAAAATCCGTAAAAACAGTTTTATTTATAACTAGCAACCCGCCCTCGCTTCGCTTCGGTTATAGGTTATAGTCGTTTTACCCGCGTAGTTCCCGTTCCCGTGGGAATACCGGGATAAAATATAGCCTAGTTTACGCCCTGATATTATAGCTTTCCATTGGTGAAAGAATTTTTGAAATCGGTCCAGCCGTTTTAAAGATTACCTGGAACAAACAGACAGACAGACAAAAATTTTTTAATTGCTATTTTAGGCATAGGTGTCGTGCAAATAACCGTGTGAGCATGAAAAAAGCCTATTATTTTGACATTACAAACAGACACTCCAATTTTATTTATTGGTATAGACTAGTTGCCGCCCTCGCTTCGCTTCGGTATCAGTCGTCGCAGTTCCTGCGGGAATACCGGGATAGAATATAGCCTATGTTACTCCCTGATATTATAGCTTTCCATTGGTAAAAGAATTTTTGAAATCGGTTCGGTGGTTTAAACGTGAAAGCGTAACAAATAAACAAACAAACTTACTTTCGCATTTATTATTAGTAAGGATGTTAAAATTATACATAACAATTTTTTTGGCTCAATAAAAACCCTTATCAGTAATAGTCGCCAACGGCATTGACACAGCTAAAGTTGAGTGTCATTATTAATATAAAAAAACTAACCTTGTTTGGTATTAGCTGAACAAATTCACATGGGCTCCGATTGAAGATATAAATTCCACCACTTGTTGCACCGAAAGCAATCAGGGATTTTGATACGTCAAAACAAGTATACTGAAAAACATAAATACAACATATATTATAAAACTAATATATAAAGATGAAGAGTTTGTTTGTTTGAACTCAAGAACTACTGGTCCGATTTGAAAACTTATTTCAGTGTTAGATAGCCCATTTATAGAGGAAGAATATAGGCTATATATCATCACGCTAAGACCAACAGGAGCGTAGCACCAATATTTCAAAATCGGGTTTTTTTTTTCTTTTAAGAGCTTCCGCTGCGTAAACGGCAAAATTTTCGCAAAAATCATTTGTGACAGAATCGTATTATTTAAAAAAAAATTCTCCTACGTAAACAAAGTCTTAGATTAAAGTTAGCCTTAGCTCAAAGTATCTATACTACGCGGACGAAGTCGCGAACAAAAGCTAGTATATTATAAAATGAATTAAACTAAAAACTTCTACAATTGAATGCAACATTACTTTTTCTTACAGAAATGCTATAGCATGCAATCTCAATGCCGTCTACATGCACCTCAACTCTTTCGCGACCTCGTCTTTAATTCACTCGTAATAAATTATACCTATCGTGCCTAAGCAAATATCCACCGCACGAAATCTTGCGTTACATCATAAGTTACATTTTTCTTTTTTATTGCGCTCATTTAAATATTAATGATTGTAATGGTGGCTAGTGCTGGCTAGTCCCAAATCCCAAACCTTTAGCAGGATTTATATACTGAATTTTGGACACCTCGATATGGCGAACTTTCACATGGGAATTATGGATCACTCACTCAACCAAAGCACTCTGCTGGGTAAAAAAGCAACAACTGCGATTGTCAATCCGCCTGCCAAGAGCGGCGATTGTGACGTCCCTTGCATTTATCTAAATGCAGACTTGGATAGGCAGGCGGATGAAGCCTTGTCCGTGTTAAATTATTTAATATATAAAAGAAGAATCCGATATGATCCTGATTAAGAAGTAATGCTATAAAATTACAGAGGTATTAAGACCTTTTTCTGGAGACGCCATGAAGACTAACAACAGGTAGTATTGACCTATGGCAATTGACTAAAAATCTCTGCTAAATACGCCAATGTAAGTGATACTATCGCAAGGAGCCTTCTTCAACACTTTTTATAGTATTTGGTGGCTGTGTTTGACTCTTTTTACATACCCAGAGCGACCCAAAATAGATCCTTCTAATGCTTATTAAGCAGCAAAAGCGCATTCAAAATGGTGCAGTGACAACATTTTGCTACCGATTAATATGGTACAGAATGGGATGAAATATTAGTAATAATTGCTAGGCGTGCCAAGTCGACATTAACAATCATGCAAAACGATGGATCTCTAAAGAAGCAGGATAAGCGGCACGAGAATGGCACAACTCGTCCCAATCTGTGGGCCTACTCTTGAAATCAATTCTAATTTCGAATCCAATTCAACTTGAACAAAATCGAGAATGAATTCTTCGCGTTCGCCGTTATTATTTTCACCAAATGTGGCGTATTTTCTAACTTTAAATTAATAACGTTAGCGAACTCTATCACCACAAAGACGCTTTCTTGAAATTGTGCAACATTAAAGATTTTAAACTACGTCAAAATCATGTCTGGAGTAACAAATATTTGACTTAATCGACGAGAGTCGAATTCATTTAATTTAAAAAAAATCCACCCAATTTGAATCGTGTGCTAGTGTCGCTTTCAAGAGTACCAAATTTGCTTAAATTCGAGTTGCGATTGTATTTAGGATTGGAATCGAGATTCAAGAGTAGGCGTACTGGTCATTTGCATTGCACTCTACGCGACATATCACGAAAATCATGATCATATTCATTGATTTACCAGTAGTAAATGGGATGAGCCTCTAGGGAAGCAACCTTTTTTTGGGACACTGATCACATTCCGACAAATCCATCCAGGACGACGAAAGGGACGGCGTATAACCCCGTAACCGTATAACGTATTCCATGCAGGCCTATGCCAACCCATTCCTTATTTTTGGTGGCCTAATCAGCACCATTCGGATGCCATCACTTCGTCATTATCATTATCCGTCAATGCCGACCTGTCATCGTCAGCCAGAGGGCTGACTCATGGACGCGGGATAACCAGAACTATACATCGGTCGTCGGTAGAAAGTCAAGGCAAGCATACCGGGAATAAAATATAGCCTATGTTACTCTCTGATATTATAGCTTTCTATTGGTGAAAGAATTTTTGAAATCGGTTCAGTAGTTTCGGAGCTTATTCAATACAAACAAATCTTTCCTCTTTATAATATTAGTATAAATTACTAATACATCATCATTTATATCATTTACTAGCAACCGGCCCTCGCTTCGCTTCGGTTTTAGTCGTTTTACCCGCATTGTTCCCGTTCCCGTGGGAATACCAGGATAAAATATAGCCTAGTTTACGTGCTGATATTATAGCTTTCCGTTGGTGAAAGAATTTTTGAAATTGGTCCAGCCATTTTGAATATTACCCGGAATAAACAGACAGACAAAAAAATATAAAATGATTTTTAGGCATGTGTATAGTGCAAATAACTGTGTGAGCATGAAAAAAGCCTATTATTTTGACATTACAAACAGACACTTCAATTTTATTTATTGGTATAGATAAATAAGTTGTTGCTCATTTAATTTAGAACTTTCTACAATTAAATGTATGTATTAAAATGTATCAGATTTATATATTTAAATAAATGAATCGCCAATATAAGAATATGTAACATAATTTATACAATTAACAATTAATAATTAGACAATCTCCTTTCCCGGCAATGGAGAATGCTCATTATGTGCAGGTTTTAATTGATTTGGTAATAAACTGTTGGGAAGACATGAAATAAATAAATCCTTCATCATCATCTCAGCCTATATATCCCTCGATTGATCTCAGGCCTCCTCCATAACGAGAGGGGAATTGGCCTACTATTCCATACTGGTCAAGCGTGTTGAAATAGGGATTTGCACAGATGTTAAATGCAATCCGACTCATATACTAGTGAACTTGAGACATCGACACATTCTTATTGCGAATAGCATCTTGTCCCAGTCCATTGAGACTAAAGCAACATCATTTTCCTCATTTACGACCTCCTTTACAATCATCATCAGCACAGTTCGTATATACGTTATACTATTGGGCTCAGGCCTCCTCCACAAGGGGAGGTAGTTTGACCTACTATACCATGCTGGTCAGACATGTTCTTAAAGGGTTTCATTTCGAGTTTTCTATTTCTTGCACAAATCTTATTTGCATAAAAATCCCTTAGTCGTCTTTTACGACATCCACAGACAAGATAGGGAGTGGTGAGTTGTATTTTTACTCCGTCAGCACACGGCAATGATGTAAGGTCACTCAAAACTAAATAGAGATAATGTAGGTATTACAATACCTACATTATCTCTATTTAGTTAAACATTGAGTGACATACATCATTATTATTAAATTTGCTTACAATAATAATAATAAAGAAATGATATATCTCAATCAATGTTTAACTAAATAGAGATAATGTAGGTATTGTAATACCTACATTATCTCTATTTAGTTAAACACTAGCAACCCGCCCTCGCTTCGGTTATAGACGTTTTACCCGCGCAGTTTCCGTTCCCGTGGAAATACCGGGATAAAATATAGCCTAGTTTACGCCCTGATATTATAGCTTTCCATTGGTGAAAGAATTTTTGAAATCGGTTCAGCCGTTTTGAAGATTACCCGGAACAAACAGACAGATAGACAAAAATTTTTTAATCGCTATTTTAGGCATAGGTGACGTGTAAATAACCGTGTGAACATGAAAAATGCCTATTATTTTGACATTACAAACAGACACTCCAATTTTATTTATTAGTATAGATTGAGTGACATACATCATTATTATTAAATTTGCTTACAATAATAAAGAAATGATGTATGTCAAACAATGTTTAACTAAATAGAGATAATGTAGGTATCCCAAAATAAAATTTTACAATACGTCCACCATTTATTGTAAAGTAGTTAATAAATTTACATTGGACCTTTTTTTGAATTGATATGTTGAATAAAATGGTATCATGATCACCGCTAATGTATGTTCAACTGCTGGGCCTGATAATCCAAAATGGGATTAATTTTCAGACGTGTTGCTATAGGATTTTATTTCAGGTTTTCCTTCTCTTACACGGATGTTATCGTAATATTATAATACCTTAGTCATTTTTTATAACACCTACCGCACCAAATATTTGGTGAGTGGTATTCTTACTCAGCCGTAATACTGGCAAAATAGGGTATAAATAAACACAAATGCATAAATATGTCATAGATGACTTAGTTTAAACAGGTTCATGAAACATATTTTTAAATACCCATCAGGCCTATCATGCTCCACTGTTAGTCATTGAACATTAACATAGGCCATGATGCCATAATCATCATGCTAGGTATAGGTAGCCTGATGGCAGTTGCTGTTAAAAGTTTGTTGGTATATAAAGTTGCTGTCTTTTATCCTGGTGACTTTAGAACAAATTTTTTAAATTCCCACATTGTCACTACACTTTTTTAAACATCAACTAAAATGAAAATAATAAGTATAGTTTCTTCCTGTATTTGTAAATACAAAAGGAAACGATACTTAATATTTTTTTAATTAGAAAATATTAGAAATTATCATGGCAGTATAGGAAAAAAAGGGAAAATACAAAATTATGTATCTACTCTTTCTTAATTTTAGAACATTATGGATGTCTTCCTTTTTCTTTTTTTTTTAGACAAAAATGTTACTCAGATTATTAAAGAGCCTTTTAATGTTTTCGTCAAAATTGGAAAAAAAATATATTGTTCACAATAAAAAAAAATACTGTATTATTTTCGTAGATTTTCATAATGTGGAATGGGTGGGTGGACCCACTAAGGTTGATTCACAAATATAACTATTATAATAGCTCTATAAATACCATTTAACTCTATTACATTGTAAGTTATGTTAATTCTATAAAAGTGGTACAAAAATATTGATATTACTTAACAGATACATAATGTTTGGTGCTATTTAAATATATCCTTGAGATACTGACTAGTTTTTTAAATCAGATAAGAGTTCACGCTTAACAACGAACGTTAATTCGTGCGTAAAAAGAATCTTATTTATTTAATGTTATAATATGCCATATTCGTTTCAATTTTTTGATAAATACCTATCCCAAAATATTACAAATAACCTTCAGAACGTCACATCACTTTTCATATACAGAATATTTAATGTTTTAACAGTTAGTATTTTAATTGGGTAATTTGAAAACTCGTGGACTTTATATTATATAGTTAATAGGATAATTTTAAGAAAATCCCAAAGACAGTTTGGATATTTATACTAACCTTTATGCGTTGTACATTCTTTATTGGAAAATGTATGTTGTCTGTTATATCTGGTAGCTCTTGCAATAAGTACGGTGAATAATTAGGACGTGCCATGTTAAATCTAAATAATTACTTTTCATTTATAAATTAGGATTAAATTTGTTTTCTCGCGTAATTACTAACACAAACAAATAGTTCACCAAACCACCTCCGCCTCTGTCTTTGTCAAGACAAGAAGCAGACAGCTAAGAATTGACCAGTGTTGCCAATTCCTAGAAGTTCAAGTCGCTAGACTCAAATTCAAAAGTCGCTAAAAAAAATTACTTATTTTTTATGTGCTGGGGTAGTTAAGTCTGTATTTCTGTAACAGTCATGTACATTTGTTGATTTTGAGTTGAGTTACATGTAAGCTGGACTGTGTTTTTTCTAAATCCAATTTTTATTCATCCTTGTTAGTTTTCGAATGTTTTCTATATCACTTAATTTTGCATAAAACTCTGTGACACATATTTCACATCCTACTTTGGAAGAATCATTTAAAACTGGTTTTAGCCATCCCTCGAATTTTGCTTCTGATTCCCACGTCACCCGACATCTTTGAATGTATTGTTTCTTTTATGACCAAATTCCATAACTTTATCTATTACGACACTTAAAATAGAAAATTACGTTACAAAGCAAGCGAACTTTACGAATTATAACAACGGAGTACAACTTAGTTTTTGAACGGAGTCGATGTCAAACGGATTGTTCATTTGTTCAGTACCTACTGACAATAACCTAACCTAACCTAACCTAACCTAACCTATACAAAACATGATAAAGTTCGGTGATTCTAAAGAGTGCCAATAGCACAGCATACTAACCACAGAACACTAATATCCGTATCAACCAACAAAAGAATCGAACCATGGAACTCAGTGTTGCCAATTTTTGACTTTAGAACTGTTTCCAAAAGTCGCCAGTTTTGTCGCTAAACAATTTTCAGCGACAAAACTTTTTTTTGGCCGCTAAGACTTGAACAAAAGTCGTCATTTCTAGCGACGAAGTCACTAAATTGGCAACACTGGAATTGACCGTAATAATAGCTATTTTAACGTAGTGGCCAAAGACTATAAAATATTTATTAAAATTTAAACAGATAATCTATGCGAGGGTGTCTGGTTAGTGCGGCCTAATATTCTAAATTATTTCTTTCAAGTATAAAATGGCTGTGTCTTTTTTTGGGTAGATTATAGTCTAAGTGCATGCCTTTCATTTCGTCTGAGGTGATAAAAGGCCAGCGCCGCACCGGTGACCCCATAATCCCTGTATTTGTTTTGGGTTTGAATCATTGATAGCCGTAGCCAGCCCGGTTCCTTGGTCAACCTGTGCCTAACAATTTGACGTTAGTTTATAGATTGTGAAGAAGAAAGTATCTATAAAACTCAAAAGATATTATTAAATTACTGTACTGTACTAGAAAGTTAGATCCATAAAATTTACCCATTTAAGATTAGTATCACAAAACAGTGTTGATATAACCAAATAATACACCTAGATCTCTTATGCTGTAGAATAAAATGGTGGTATGCTGCTTTTAATTGGTAATACGTCGAAATAGAATAAGCAAACCACAATTATCTGTCAAAATCCACTTTCAAAAATACCTAGGAAATTTTAACTATTGCATGCACAGATTGCACAGACACAAACCTGTCATTATGTCGCAATAGTGAGTGTCATTATCTTGCAATAGTGAGAGCGACAAGAGTATACAATGGATTAAAATTATCAAATGAATTGCCGACAAAGTCATTCATCAAGAATTTAACTGTGAGCTTAGCACGAATATTTGCGTCAAAGTATTCGTAACGTAATCAAGACCAAAATTATTATTTGTATGGATTTCGAACAGTTCCTCTGTCGTCCGATAGGGGCGCTAATCCCATATAGTCTTTGTAGCGATAAAAATACTTTGACGTAAATATTTATTTTACGCCTACTAAATTGAAAATTATTGAAAAGTTTGGGGTGCGATATTATTGACAGTATGAAATATATATATTTTTTGCATTTATAGCTCGGTAGAAATAATACAAAATAAATTAATGCGGGTAATAAAATATAAACATTTCGGACAGGAATTCGTAGTAAGTCTACATAGTGAAACCTGACATAATTCTCTTAACCCTAGAATACTAATCCGAGTCATTTTGACTCGCACCGCGCACGCTTTTTGTTATTTTTCTTTAAGAAAACCGTGGATCGTCCTGATTCTTTATGCCAACTCAGTCGCTGGTTAGACGTTTACGAGAGCGACAGGTTTGTGTAGGTAAGTACCACCATTTTGTAAATACGATGTATATGTGAGTCGGAATGACTCATGATTAGTCTTTGTGTAACTTTTTGAAAGTGAGCATACACAAACATGATAGGTTCATCATCATCATCTCAGCCCATATACGTCCCACTGTTGGGCTCGGGCCTCCTCCATAATAGAAGGGTAATTGACCTACTATACCACGCTGGTCAGACGTGTTGGTATAGGGTTTTATTTCGAGTTTTCCTTCTCTCGCATAGATGTTATATGCGTTTTGTATCCCTTAATCGTCTCCTACGATCACCCACGGGTAAGATAGCGGGTGTTGAATTGTATTCTTACTCCGTCACTACACGGATAATGATAGGTTATTGCATGTTTTTTATTTTTATTTTAAACGTTTTTAAATCAAAAATGTCTTCTTCAGGTCCAAGCAATGGTCGCTACTCCATGGATGAAGAATTGGCAAGTTATTTAAACGATGATATTGTTAGTAATAGCGATGGAGAAACTGATGGCAGTGAAACTGAGGACCATTTGGAGGACGAAGATTCAGAACAATCTGATGAACCATTGGAGGTAATATTTGCCAGTTCATCCTACCCAAACTCACCTGTTAATTTCTATTTCTAGATTAGTTCTTATTTTATTATAATAAAGTTTAAAAGAAGTAGATTTTATCATTTTTGTTATATTTTTCATTTTTTACGTAAGAGTGATGATTATGATCTCCTGCTCCTCCAAAAAATGTCCTGTAAGAATAAAACTTTTTTTTAGAAATGTTTACTGTATATAAACTTTTTTTTCTTTATTACATATGTCGATATAGCGAATACCTATATTAAATAAAATTATATACATAAAATAGCATTTGCTGTTCAATTTATGAACTTATATCGTGTGTAGTCAAAATGACTCATGATTAGTATATACGTTTGTAAAATATGATTAGTAGTCTATATATAGTCTAGGGTTAATATAGGTATGTAATATTTTTTGTGTGGTGACGGGGTAAAAATTTAATTTATCACCCTATATTTTATATGTCGTAGGTGTCGTAAAAGACGACTAAGGGTATGCCATGCAAATAAAATCTATGCAAGAGAAAACATAAAGCCCTATTTTTTTGACCATGGCCAGCTCACTCGCGGCCCGGCACCGTCCAGGGCGACAGAGGGGCGCCGCGCGGCCTCATAGTCCACCCGTAGCACGTCGCCCTCGTTGTTGGGCCGACCACCAGTGCAGAGTTCCTTGTTTTCAGTGATCAGCCCGACGGAATACCCCGGTCGCGGAGTACGCTCTCCTCTCGATGTTCCCCCTCGGGGTCGTTGGTCGCCGTCGTGTGGTCAGCCTCACGGCGGGTGACGAGTTAAATCTTCGGTCCAGTCACCCGCGGCATAAAGCCCTATGCCAACACATCTGACCAATGTTCCCAATTATGAAGGCCCGATCCCAACAGTGGGACTTATGTGGGCTAAGTTGATGATATGATGTAATATAAAACATTTTTTTTTTTTATAATGTATACTTGTAGTATACATATACAAGGTGACTGGTAAAAGATTGTATATATTGAAGGAGGGTATTCAGTACTCGATTCTGATACCGAATATATAAAAAAAATTGGTACTTAAATTTTGAACTAATTATCTTATAAAAACATTTAGTTATGAACACATGGGATAGGTCAACGTACGTCAGCACTTGTAGGTACTAAACAGTTCGCGTGACATTGAACTAGTTACATTTTAGGTAAATATTCTACCTATGCGACTCGACCCAGTAGGTATTTTTTTGCGTCGCGGGCCGCAGACAGAGGTCAACGTACGCTGCCAAACCTATTGTTTTGATTAGAAACAAATCACTTTATCTCAGGATTGGTAAGAGCTATGAATCTACAACTAACTTTAGTGTTTTTATGACGTTATTCCTACACCTAGCTTTAGTAATTCTAGTAATAAATATCCAAAATCTTGACAACAGTACTAACAAAACTTTTACTCGATATCGGTATCGGTGTATCGCCAGTAGGGTGACAATATTTTTGGAAGTCTTGTAACACTAATATTGTTAATGTTTACTATGTAGTTAATTAATATTATCTTCTTTTTACACTTTTATTAGTTACATGTGGCCATTATCTATCATTTCCTTCAATATGTACAATCTTTTACCAGTCATACTGTATAGCTTCTTTAAAACCACAATCATCCGTGAATATGTGAAATCCTTACCCTTATTTGGGCATAGGTCACTCAATTGAAGCTTTCCTTAGGAATATTGGCAGAATATGATTTTTTTTTTGTGGCTGTTCCGATGGATATGAGAATGGTTTAGATTAATAACACCGGCACACAAAAAAAAATCGGTCAAATTGCAATTAAAAATATGAAAAAAAAAAATTTTTTACGCATAAAATACAAGTCAAGAAATTGAAAACATAAAAAATTGTAATATCTATAAAAAATGACGTATAACTAGTATAAAGAGAACGATTTTCTCGAATTTCAAACTGTTCTTCGTTGGTATCGAACTCTTTTGTTCTCAAACGATCTACGCAGTGGATTTTTCTTCCGTTTGTTATTATCTCTTAGTGTATCCCTTTTAAGGATCCGTTCCATCAGTTTCCTTGATATCTAGTCTCCATTTCACTTATGTCTTGATGGAATCGTTTTCCCTGTTCTTTGCAATTTTTGGGCTTTTTTTGAGGTGTTTTGCATTTTACTCAAAATTGGAGAGTGACCGGGCCAAACGGACTTGAAATTCAGATTCAGCGGGTTGAAAAACATGTCGGTAGGTAGGTCCGGTCCAAAGTACATTCCACTTTTTTTTTATGTGCCGGTGTAATTAGAACCAGTAGGTGGCGCTGCGATCAAATTCAAGGAGAATTCCTTTTAGAAGTTTTTTAAATTTGAATAGAATAACGTCTGTTGGATCAGCTAGTATTTAATATAAATATATTAAGTACTGAATAAAATATTGAAAATAACTTAAGAGCGGTACATTACACTTCCAAAGTGTTTAGAGGCGGCTACGAGTAACAGGCTTGGAGCATTCGTAGCATTGTTCTTGGATGTCGTGAGATACGACTAGGAGCGTTACATCCACTTGGGCCCATTACATCTAAAGCCGTCTGGTCAATAGTTACATACAAGAACATGGGCGTACCCAGGTAGGGGCAGGGGGGGGGGGGGGGGCAGTATAATTTGGAGAAAACAACATCTAGCGCTAGCGCTATCTAGTTACGGACGACACTCGACAGTACTTTTTCCAGTAAAGAGAAATAGCATCAATTTATTTTATAATATACGGTCAATAGCGACATCTTGTATTGAATAGCAATACCACGAAGAACGTTCTAGCATGGACTATTCTGGAAAGGAAAGACAGTGATAGCAAGTATGAGACAAGGATGGAAACAGAGTCTAGTATTTTCTACGTATTTCGGGAGCGAGAATATTTGAATATATAAGCGGGATCGTGAGGCAGAGCAAGGCACCCCCTCGATAGCTTCACTCCAGTCCGCATTTTTGACAAGCCCATCCCCTGGGCGTCAAATGCCAAGTACCTAGGCGTCACCCTTGACAATCGTCTCAGCTTCGCTCGACACATAACCACTGTGCGCTCGCGTGCAGCGTTCGTTATGGGTCGTTTACACAACTTACTCAACCCAAAGAGTAAGCTGTCGCTCAAATGCAAAATCCGTCTTTACACTGCCTGCATACGCCCCATCATGTTGTATGCCAGTGTAGTATTCGCTCACGTTAGGCCACACAGGATCCATAGGCTACAAACACTTCAGAATAGGTTCATGCGTAAGGCTACGGGCGCACCGTGGTTCATACGCAATGCCGATCTCCACATCGACTTGCACTTGCCGACCATCAGGCAATATATGAAACAGTGTGCCCGTAGATATTTTGATTCTGCCACAACACACCCCAACCCCTTAGTGGTCGCTGCGACCAACTATATCCCGTCCCGCATCTCGAAGGTCACTCGACCGAGACTTGCTCTCGACGAGCCCGACGACGAGATCACGATAGCTCAGAATACAGCATACACGGCCCGCGAAGCCGCAACAAAGAAAAGACCACGGTTCCGTCCTCGCCGTCGAGGTGCGAAACCGTGCCGCGCAAAAATAAATAAATCTAAAGTGGGACCTCCCACATTGCCCTCAGCAACGCCCCGAGCCGAGGTTCGTACCCCACAGGGGGTGCCCTTGGGCCACGTTGCTTAAATTTTTTGGGTTGAGAGCCCTCAGCGCTCACCACTAGTCCGCGCAAGGGTGCAACAGCCATCTGAGGCTAACACTCCTTGTCAGAACAAACAAAAAAAAACAGAGCAAGGCAATTCAGTTCGAAATTTCGAATACAATTCAATTCAGTTCGGAGTTTAATACGAGCGAATATTTCATGCACCATAATAGTGTCTTATAGTTTAGTTGCGGCGACACGAGATTTACGTTTACTGCGCAACAACTGGAAATATTACTCCGTCAAATGGATATCAGGAAATTCTTTGAAAGAGGTGAGTCAAAACAAAACACATATGTACCTAATATGATTATTTGATTTGTTTAAGGGGGGCTCTCTTGTAAGTGTATAGGAAGTAAATTATATTTGAATGTGATGTTTTTATAGGTATCTTGATCTTTATTTATTACCACGTTTTTATTAGGTCGCTTTCTTGTCTGTCTGTTTGTCTGTTCGGTACAAATCTGGCAATTGATTTTAAACTAACTTCCCGATCTCCCGATGAGCTAGAGACTTAAAATTTTGACTGTAGGTCAGAAGTGGATAACAATACTATATTAGATTGTTTTCTTGTCTGTCTGTTTGTTTGTCTGTTCCGTACAAATCTTGCAATTGATTTTAAACTAACTTCCCGATGAGCTAGAGACTTGAAATTTTGACTGTAGCACTGTAGGTCAGAAGTGGATGTTTGTTCGTTTGTTTGCTTGTTTGTTTGTTTGAAAGTTTAAAAAATATTACACATTTTTTATGACTAAAAAGCAGAAAATAAAAATATATATATTTTTTTTTTTTTATTATACCAAGTTTTTAAAACGGACTAAAAAGTATAACGAAAAACGTGGGGCGCAATAAAAAAAAATAAGTCGTTGTCGTAGCAATCGTTGAGAAACCTCATGTTAGATGAGCTTTCTCATTGCTACTTTTTATGCATATATATTTGCAGTAGAATAAAATTTGTAATTTAGGTATCTATCTATTTCATGCGCCCCACGTTTTTCGTTTTAAATTTATCAAGAATTTCTGTAACTGTTATAAATTAAAAATGCTTAGGTCAATTTATATGGTATTAGAAAATATTATTTTATACTTTTTAGTCCGTTTTAAAAACGTGGTATATTAATTTTTTTTTTCGTTCTATGCCTAAACACCGTAAGAGTAATTATGTTTGTGTATCCTTTTTTTAGGGACAACACGCGAAAAAAGAAAAAAGTGAGCCGTCGCTCAGGACGCCTGGTAGATGTGAAACTTCGAAATTATTTTGTACAAGTATATATTAGGCTTGTTGAAAAAATATCGATATATGGATATTTTTTGTTAGAAATATCGATATTTTTAACCGATATATTTTGAGCTGATATATCGATATTAAATATCCAATATCGAAATCGAATCAAAAACGATATTTTTTTTTTTGTTTGTGTAAATCAAGTCTAGAATCTAGAACAGTAAAAGATAGGAAATATAAAAGTATAGCATTAACTGTATACATACTCTGTGATTCTTTTTTTTTGTGATTCTTTTTTTTGGTCAGCAGCAAACCCGTACGCTTTTGCGGACAAGTTTCTTAAGCGGCTACCTCCCGCGTGACAAATAAAGTCTGACTCGGCGAAGAAGGCAGTCTACGCTGATAAGCACCAGATCCTGGCAGACTCGGCGAGTTAGCAAAGCAATGTTGATGGCTTAGAGCGGCAGTTGAGGTCAAAAGTGACTGTCGGTCAGATACTGCATCTATACCCTCCGCCAATCGTAGCGACCTTCGTTCCATTGGATCACAGAGGGCCAAGACGAGAGAGGGCATCTGCGGCTGTGCGCCCGCTTATGCACTTAAAAAATATTCCTGCACTGATGACTGCTTCCGAAAATTGGACTCCGAGTGACTAAAAGTCCCATGGCGATGGGCCAAAGTAGAAAGGTTCGGTTCGATGCAAACCGGATTTTGTCTGAAGCCTGCACATGGGCGACTCTAGGGGTGTTCTTAGAACACCGTGGTCGCTTCCGCTCTGCAACGGGGTGACAGAGAGGATTCGGCAGCACCTAGAGTGACAGAGCAGCCCTGTTGAGGGAAGGCACTGCTCTCCATGCTCAGCCTTGGAGGGGGCTAGAAAAGGTGCCCCAAAAAAATGCTCATCCCAATTTATAAGGATGGTAGTAACCACGGCTGCCACTGCATCTTTCATTTCGTGGTCGACGCCTCAAAAATAATATAATAAAGACACCTGAAATGACTTTTGGTGCGTGGAACGTGAGGACGCTTCTTGACCGTGACAATAATAGTTGCCCTGAGCGAAAGACAGCAATTATAGCGCGTGAACTTTCACGCTACAATGTAGATGTAGCTGCTCTCAGCGAAACACATCTTGCCGATGAAGGGAAACGCGAAGAACAAGGTGGTGGCTATTCCTTCTTTTGGAAAGGACTTTCTGCTTCTGAACCGCGAAGATCAGGCGTAGGATTCGCGATCAAGAATAAGCTTGCAAAGCAACTACAAGAGCACCCAGTGCATATCTCAGACCGCGTTACCACTTTGCGTCTTCACCTAGATAATGACAACTATTTGAATATCGCCAGTGTTTACGCTCCCACGCTGGACAAATCTGAGGATATTAAAGAACAATTTTACGAGGAACTAATCGGTTACATTGAAGGCGTTCCTCCCAGAGAACAGATTCTTTTGTTGGGTGACTTTAATGCCAGAGTGGGACAGGACTTCCTCACCTGGCCTAAAGTTTTGGGCAGACATGGAATTGGTAACATGAATGACAATGGACAACTACTGCTCAATTTGTGTGTACAATTTGATCTCGCGATTACAAACACTATGTTTAGACTACCCGTAAAGCACAAAAATACATGGATGCACCCAAGGTCCAAACACTGGCATTTGATAGACTACGCTATTGTGCGACAAAGAGACATCGCCCAAGTACAGATCACCCGAGTTATGCGTGGTGCCAATTGCTGGACGGAACACAGACTCGTAGTTACTAAGTTGCGTCTACGGCTCCGACGACCTTGTAGATCTGGCAGGAGTAAACGGATGAGCTTAAACGTAGACAGACTTAAAGATAGAGAGACATGTGAGAAGTATTCAGCGGCCTTGGTAAGAGCGCTTTCATCAGGTACCAAGGAAACTGGCGACATTGCTAACGATTGGCAGACACTATCGACTCACATTTTGGATATCGCCACAGCTACACTGGGTCTAAAAACTCGTAAACATGAGGATTGGTTTGATGATAACGATAGAGCTCTCAAAGAGGCCATTGATAAACACCGACATCTTCTTCGACAAAATAATGTAACCAACTTACGAAGACTAGCGGCAATACAACAAAGTAACATTGGTTTGCGAAAATTGGCCCGGGCTACTAAGGATAAGTGGTGGCAGGATAAGGCTCGTCACATACAATGGCTCTCAGATACAAACCAATTGGGCGAATTTTACAGTGAGATTCGCAAATTGATAGGCACTAGCTCCCTCCCAAATGTACCGCTTAAGCCAGCATTCGGCGACGGCATTCTTAAGGGTAAGGACGAAATAGTGAAACGTTGGGCAGAACACTTTAGTAGTATACTAAATGTAGATCGCTCAGTTGATCTGGAACACGTCGATCAATTACCTCAACTTCCTATAGACAACAGATTGGATGAACCGCTATTATGTGACGAGGTTATTCTCGCCATTAAACAACAACAAGACAGGCGAGCAGTGGGCATCGATTTAATGCCAGGTGAGCTGCTTAAATATGGTGGTCGTGAGTTGCATGTGGCTATATGGCAAACCTTCAATCATATGTGGGCAAAGGAAACTATTCCTTCTACCTTTAAGGAGTCATTCATGAAGGCCCTATATAAGAACAAAGGTGATCGCTCGGATTGCGACTCCTATCGTGGTATTTCGTTGCTGACGGCCCCGGGAAAGGTCTTTGCCAGAGTATTGTTAAACCGCCTCACGAAATTATCAGAAAACCTATTGCCGGAGTCCCAGTTTGGCTTTCGACCTAATAGAGGCACTTGTGAGGCCATATTTTCGATTAGGCAACTGCAAGAAAAAAGCAGAGAACAGAATCGATCTATGTATCTCAGTTTTGTTGATCTCGAAAAAGCATTTGACAGTGTACCTAGAGAAGCTCTGTGGATGGTGCTCCGGAAAATTGGATGCACAACTAAGTTTGTTAAACTTCTGAGACTCCTACACGATGACATGGTATGTTGCGTCGCGGTCAATAACGAACAATCTGCCTTTTTTCCCGTTACTTGTGGGGTGAAGCAAGGATGTGTCCTGGCACCTACATTGTTCGCGATATATTTTGCAGTCGTAGTTCGTGAGGTCCTACAGGCTACTCCAGAAGGTGTTCGCATTCGTTTCCGTACCGACGGTAATCTTTTTAATTTAGCAAGGTTCAAAGCCCGGTCGAAAGTTTCCTACGCGGTAGTTACTGAGATTTTGTATGCGGATGATTTGTGTTTTGTGTCAGAATCCCCAGAAGGTCTGCAACAGATAATGTCCGCTTTTCATACATCTTGTGGTAAGTTTGGCCTAAAGATAAATATCAAAAAGACAGAAGTAATGTCGCTAGATGTTAATGGTCACGAGATATTAACCACTAAACTAGGCGAGGAAGAACTGAAACAGACCGACAAATTTCGATATTTAGGGAGCATGTTGACATCTAAAAGTGACTTTGATGCCGAAATCGTCAGCAGAATTGGCGCGGCCGCTGCGGCTTTCGGTAAGCTTAGCAGCAAAGTCTTTGTTTCGCATGATTTGAATCTCACCACCAAGGTCTCGGTTTATATGGCTGTTGTGCTGCCGACATTGCTATATTCTGCCGAAACCTGGACTGTATATCGGCGTCATATCCGCATGCTGGATCGATTCCACCTCAGATGTGTGAGGAAGATACTAAGGATACGATGGTCGGACCGCGTGCGCAATACCGATGTGCTTCGAAGGGCAAACGTGAACGGCATTGAATCCTACCTCATGCAGCGACAACTTCGTTGGAGCGGTCACTTGCTGCGGATGACAGACCAACGTATGACGAAACGCATCTTCTATTCGGAACTTGAGGAGGGCAAGCGTAAACAGGGTGGACCACTCCTCAGGTACAAAGATGTTCTAAAACGTCACTTAAAAACGTGCGATATTCAACCATCTCAATGGGAACAGCGAGCCGCTAATCGACAAGAATGGAGGGCTTTAGTGAAAACTAAAGTTCAGAATTTTGAGTTGAAGCGCCGCTCTCAACTAGACATCAAGCGAGATGAATTGAAAGCCCGACCACCTGCGGCAATTACATATAACTACACCAATAATGTACTTACGTGCCCGCAATGTGCGAGGACCTTTTCTAATAAGATTGGTTTCCTTAGTCATATGCGAGCGCATGATCGTAAATTACGGCGGAGCTGAAGCAGTCGCCATGGCCGAAATCGGTCGGATCATCATCATCATCACTCTGTGATTAGTATGTTTTGATTACCACTACATTAGTATGTTTTGATTGCCATTTGATTGTCACTTTTTATTAAAGACAATTATTGTTATTGACACACATGATAATCGAATTATTCTAATACATATATCCAACTGTCGCTTAGAATTCAAATGATAAATCGTTAACCGAATAGTTTTATATCACTTATTTTTTTCTATATAATTGACTTGTTATTAAAAAAAAATAGACACAATTCCCCGGCAATTAAAGTGATTTCGTTTTTAGTAATTTGATCTTAACTAAGTTACGTATGGCGTCGGGTTAAGTTTATAATTGTCACCACCCCTTTCGAGTCGTAAAAATCGTATAAGGGTTTACCAGGAGAGTGGGCAGTAGCTCTCTCCTGGGATATGTATAAATATATAATATAGGTATAAATATATAATATGGGATATGAATAAATATATAATATGGGATATGAATAAATATATAATATATAATAAGTTGAAAAATATTGGTTCGAAAATAGCTTTTTTGTTTTTGATATTTTTGTAATTATTGCTTAATAAAAAAGAATTTTGATTGAACTAAATACATTATTATTTTAAAAACACAAAATCTTTTAAAATTTGACCCATATATCGATATTTTTCCTTAATATATCGACGTCGATATTGATATTTTGATAAAATATATAGATATATCTATATATTGATATGTTTTTTCATTTCCGACATCCCTACTAAATACTGTACTATTTAATAAACGCATTTATTTAAAGACCGATATATCTATATTTCTTTTTCGATATATCGACGTCGATATTGATATTTTTATAAATATCGATATTTTTTTTCACTTCCGACATCCCTAGTATATATGAATAAAAGCATAGATTACGACAGGAACTAATATGTAAAGTATTGAATAGAATAATACGATTTCTACTATTATCTAAGATATTACAAAGAAATGATATTAATTCACCGCTCGGCCGCTTACGACCTAACATAGCGTCGCTACGTCTCCCTCACACACTTCTTCGTAGTTCAAATCAAAAGGATCGGTTAAGAAAGTGTGATTTAGCAAACAAAAATAACGACATCTATCGAGCTAAGGCTAAATCTCAGCTACAAAATATATTTTATAAAGAAATCTCTAATCCTGTAATGATGATGATGATAATGAGACAAGCTATTTAAATTATTTTATCGTCATTGGTTCTTGTAAAATTAACAAATTTTAAATGAAATCTGAATGTTGAAAGTGGGTCAAGATCCAATTCCTAGGAGTCTGTAACATACAAACAAATAAATATACATCTGAAACTAATAAAACACCTATAAAAAGCGATTGTCCAGTTTTTGTACGTGAAAGTACTGTAAGTAGGTATGGTACACTTATATTGGCAAGTTAGAGAATTATACATTATTTTATAGATTAAGTATATATGCATAAAAGAACAGATTACGACAGGCACTAAAATAGCACATTAATAAAAATAATATTACGATTTTTTTTCCAAGAAAATGATGATTTTTATTCAATAAACATTTATTTTCATTAGTATACATTATAGGTAACAATTTACTTTAAGCGCACTAGATGACGTTGTACAAATTTTAAATCGCACTATGGTTTCGTTACAAAAATGTACACATATGTATTCGGATTTTTATTTTTCTTTAACTAAAAGGGTGCCGCGAAGCGTGGCGTTAACGCCACACGATGGTCGGGATCACCCTCGCCTATAGATGTTTCACATCAAAAAAGGTCGGGAAAGTAGCAGTGGAAGCGATGAAAATGACATTAAGACTGCCGAAAGCATGCAACGACTAACCTTCACCTAACAGCGACAAATGCTGCAAAAAATTTTCTTGAAAATGTTCCTGTAGACATTCAACTGCAAAGTGGACACCAAAAAGCAATCGATGAAAACAGACAAATATTGTCATCAATTATTTTTTGTAGGTATAGTATTTTGCGGTACACATGAACCATGTGTCCTCTTAGGGGAAAACAAACAGATGAGGGTGTTTTATTAGATTTGTTGAAGTTGAGAATCAATTCAGGGGACGACAAATTAAAGAGTCACCTGGAAAAGGGCCGTCGCAATGCAGCTTACACATCGCCAAAAATACAAAACGAATTGATTAATTTATGTAGCGAAGTTATTAAGGAGAATATAATAAGTGAGGTTCAGAAGACCGTGGCTTACTCAGTCTTAGCTGATGAAACAGCAGACGTAGCTGGGAAAGAACAGCTATCAATAGGCGTGCGGTTCTACGACGAAAGCAAAAGGAGAATCAGAGAAGAATTTGTAGGGTTCGTTGAACTAAAAGCACAAAATGCTTCAGCAATTGCCGAAGCAATTGACAATTTCTTGATTAGTTCTAATCTCCCAACCGAAGATTGCGTAGGGTTTGGATTCGATGGCTGTTCTACAATGGCAGGGAAAGAGGGTGGCGTACAAGCCATTTTGAGAAAAAAATATCCTCGTGCTTTATATTTTCATTGCTCAAGTCACAAACTCAACCTTGTTGTGAATGATGCGAACGCAGTGCCAGAAATTAGAAATACTGTCGCCACTGTAAAGGATGTTATAACGTTTTTCAGAGAATTGACTACTGCTCGAAACTACGCTCCAAACCTATCACGATTGTATGAAACGAGATGGTCCGAAAAATATAAATCAATCAGAAAGTTTTCTCAACATTTCCCAGAGCTTGTGAAATCTCTAGAAACGTTATCTGTAGAGGGAAATTATGCCACCAGAAAATCTGCATATCAGTTGCATTCAGCCGTTACAAAACCAGTGTTTATTGTTGCTCTACAAACAATAACCAAATATTCAGCAGTTTTAGAACCAGTAGTTAACGCACTGCAAGCTAAATCGATCGATATGATCTCGGTGGGGGAACACATCAAAAATATCAAGGACATTCCCAGAAATGACCGCGAGTTTCCTGATAAAATAAATAATGAAATGCTTCAAAAAGCGCGATCTGTTGCAATGGATTTGAACATAGAAATTTCGGTTCCACATCTTGCTCACAAGCAAACACATAGAAGTAACCCGCCATCAGACAATGATAACGAATATTGTCGGCGTTCCTTGATAATACCATACATTGATTCACTCATTTCATCGTTGAATATTCGATTCTCCCAAGAAAATACTCCGGCGTTTGCTTTAAGTAAGCTACATCCCTTGTATATGACCAAAACCAGCATTACAGACTTACACAAGAACGCAAAATCATTCCAAGAATTTCATAACCTGGATATCACCGGAGAACTGAACCTTTGGCATAATTTATGGGTGAAGAATGCTTTATCAGATAATCAATTAAGGGACATAGAAGTAGTTGATCTGTTCAACGAAGCCAACATTTTTTACCCTGCTGTCAGAAAGGCATTGATTATTTTAAGCACTATCCCATGCACCACGGCGACCGTAGAACGGTCCTTCAGTACGCTTCGAAGAGTTAAAACGTGGCTTAGAAGCACCATGGGTGAAGAAAGGCTTACGGGTTTATGTCTGATGAGCGTACATCGCAATTATTTAAAATAAAATAGTGAGTTTATTCAAAAGACTGTTTTAGACAAATTTTCGGCAAATCCGAGAAGATTACTGTTAAATTAATATGTATAATATATATATATATATCCATAATAAAAGTCAATTTTCATGATTTTTTGTTTCAATATACCCGACCGACCATCATGACCATCATATGAGCTGCCCCCTCCTATCTGAAATCCTGGGTACGCCCTTGTACAAGAATGGTTGACGTTAGGAAGGTAGTCAGTCATAAACATCCTTAGTAATCTGGTTAAGAACAACGACTTTAGTACAAATAGCGTCAAGTATTCGTAACGTTATCGAGACTAATTTATATAGAGGCGCTGCGCCAAATCCTATACAAATGCGTCTCGATAACAATACGAATACTTTTAAACAAATACATATTCATGCTAAGTCCACTGTAATGATGACGATGATGCACAGTTACGACTACTCAATGCTTTTTGAAAATTGCTTTTTGTAATTGGTATTTCAAAAACCTGACGCTAAAGTAACTAGTTAGCGTATCAAATATGCATTTACGATTCATAAGCATAATTGTGATCTTAAATACCTACTAAGTAAATAATACATGTATATGTAAGTTTTTAATACTCTTAAAATTATATATGCAGCCACATATCTGGGTTGTATCTGTTATGGTGCATTAGCCTGGGCTGATCGTGCCACCATGGGCGCGGCTCGGCGTAAATTACTACAAAGTCAACGATTAGCGCTAATATTCTTGTGTAAGGCATACCGAACAGTTAGCACCGAAGCTTTGCCAGTACTTGCAGGTGTACTCCCGGTCGACTTAGAGATACAAAAGCGTGCGTCAATGTATTATTCAACTAGAAGGCAGAGCAACTAGAGGCATTGCCTTGATCAAAAAAATCCGTCTTTGCAACAGGCGCTGGTCATAAAAAGTCATGGCTAGCGATCCTTACACCACATCCGCGGAGATAATTATGCTTAAACATGTATCAGTCTAATGACCGATACATGTTTAAGCATAATTACAATACCTTCTAAACTGTCATGGGACCCTAGAAGAGAGTGCGTCGATCGAGAACAAAATCGCCAAATTTAAAAACATTTATTTTGGCTATACCTTTGTCAAATCAATAAACTTGAAAAGATCACTCGTCCGTCCTCTTCTTACAGACGCTAAATCTTTTGTTCTTTCATCGTCATCGACCTGCAAAATCTTAATAAGCGGCGGTCAATATTTTGCCGAACAATACTCCTAGTAATATTGTACAGTTTATAGCCAACTGGAAATCGCAAATAGCACTGTGGCATGGTTTATCAAGTTCAACTACAGACAATATCTTTAATAATTTTCACAATTCGTCCCATTTGACCATTTGCTCTACTAGTACTCTTAGCCACAAGGTATATTCAATACCGTATTTATTCATTATTATAAGACGGGAGGAGTTCCAAATATAGTTACAACTTCACAAAAAGACCTTATAGCCGATTGTGACGTGCGATTGTTAGTGTAAACTACTATAAAGACAAATGCATATTCTTACTGATCACGTCCACCATGAATGCAACCTGTAATGTCAGCGTACACAGTATGAAAATTATAAGTCTCGGTCAAATCATGAGGCACAACAGGATCTTGAATCCTGTGTAATTTAGAACTGCGATGCCGTAACCAAGCTCGTCAGGACGCATACGTTAACAAGAATAGATACAACCCTCGTGTTTTTAATATTAATGATCTTGTGTTCGTTATCAAGCATTCATATCATACGGGTAAGCTTCATACAGGCATGTAAGGCCTCTACAGGGTCATATGTACGCTTTCTAGCGGGTGCTATAAGATGCGACTATTGAGTGGCTCCTATGGAAAAACTACACAGGCAGCTTCTCAGTACATAGTGCCGTGGCGAGGAGAGTGGTGTCCCGAGACCTGTGTCAGATTTATTCAATGTGAGTACGGACTACTTAGCGTGGTGAAGTGAAAAGTGGGGCATCTGTCGACAATAAACTACGGGATATTGTCTTGTCAATGGTGTATATGACTATGTCCAATTCACGCCGTATTTGGAGCGGACTGGTGGATGTTACCAAACAGAATGTGGAGACAAACTGCAAGTCGTGTATCGGCAATAAACTGCAGGATGTTGCCCTACACGTGCATACGTATGAATTTATTTTCACTTGTGATGAAATATGAATTCTATGGTGTGAAAGTTGTCCCGTGGAAGTTTTGGAAAACAATCCTTCACTTTGTTGTTACCTTATCTTTTAGCTTTGCATATCTGCTGACGAATGAAAGAGGGCCTAGTAAGAGTGATGTTTTGTAAGCATAGGTATATTTACGTCGTTTGGCAAGATATACATGCATGGTCTGCAGACAGTGATGAGAACATAAATGTTGCTCTAGAATCTGCACCACTCCAGACATCCAAGTTGCGGCCGAGGACGTCGCGTAATCAGGATATGCCGCATTGAGAATTTTAGAAAAGTAGGTCACAGCACTGTAGTTGGTTTCTCTCATTTATTGGTTTGTTTTGTGAAAATTGATGTTGATGGTAATACAACTACTTAATATTTAAAAGTAATGTAACTAATATTTAAAAGATATGTATTAAAAGGCAATTCGTTGGTTTTTTATATTAAAATTCATACAATTTATATTGTTTTTGGACAGTTAATATTAAACATTATCATCATCATTCAGCCTTTAGCCGTCCACTGCTTTTTTTTTTGTCGTGGGCTGCGGTCGGCGCACTCCTCGCACCACTCCGTCCGGGGCGACAGAGGGGCGTAAGCACGCACACCCGCAACCCACCCGAACACCACGTCGTCTTCGTCGTTGGGCCGACCACCGGAGCAGGGTTACTTGAGCCGTCCACTGCTGGACGCTTCCTACGTATTTCACTACAAATTGTAGTCCTGTGCCGGCTGCATCCAACGATGAGCACCAACTTTCACCGGGTCGTCGGTTCACTTAGTGGGGAACGTCCTACAATGCAACGTCCGACACTTGATCCTTACTCGAGAATCTTTTAGTTATTCGTTCGTCTAGTGAAGTGGCCTGCTCATTGTCACTTTGGCATGCTAATTCTTCGTGCTATGTCAGTTACACCTGTAGGATGGGGTGTAGCAATTAGCTAGCCTACTATTATATTAGTATTTAAAGTAGGAAGATAGTTGCCACTAGTTTTCTATTATAAAGAATTAATATAAAACTAGTGGCAATAACACAAAATATGCGAGCGAATATAGTAATAACAAATAAGCAGGCACTTACTAGTGGCGGTAACAAGATGCGAGTAAGTATCGAGCCCTGCGGGTCGCGCGCCGTGTCGTGCGCCCCCGCTGAGCATTAGGTGATGTTACTATACGGCTTAAAATTCATTAGCGGAGCGGATTGTGTCGAAATGTTGTGTTGCGGTCCAATATGTGTTAGTGGCGAGTAGTCGTCACAGTATTCCCCCCGTAGACCGTGGTTGTGGTCGATAAAAGTCAGTATATCGCAAAAAAATGCTTATTTAGATCCTCAGGATTATCGCAGAATTTAGGTATCTATCTATATTGTCCACTAAATGTCGCGATTGTAGAACTCAATTTTACAAACACATTCATTTTTTTTTAATAAAAACGTAAAAAAAACCAGCGTAAGTTTATTTTTTAATTTAAAAAGTACGATGAAATAATACCATAGACAAAATATTCACTAATCTTAAAATTTGCTTTGATACTTAAAATTTTATTTAAAAAAAATCATCTTAAAACATGGTTTACGACTAAAGCTTTTCATCAAAATTCTAGATCTATTCTTAAAAGAATGTCTAAAAGACATAAAATTTATTAAAAAACAAGCATTAATTTCCCAATAGTAAGCAAGTTTACAGTCAATGAATCGTTCACTAAATAGAAATGAATAGGTGGACGAAAGCATTAAGGTAAACTTTTTGTGCGTTTCGTATATTTCAGGTAGAAGCTACTAGTACAGAAATTTTTGTGTCATAGTTTCTGTAACTGTATTTGGTTTCTTTTCTGGTGTTGCAGTGAGAGTCAAATTTGGTTATCATTTTATTTTTCACCTGTATTCCATTGTACTTACTCTAATACTGTATCTAAACTTAAGCTATGTGTCAATAAAAATAGTTCTCGTTCCGTCTTTCTATGTTTTTAGTATTATAATACAACAAGGCATCAAGGTAATTCTAGACAGCGTACTTATGTGTTTGCAATATACATTAATATTTAAAAATATATTAAAAATGAACATTAAGTATCTTTTAAAAATTAAAACATAAAATTTAATTGAAAACGTAGGTAAATTACAAAAATATCGTACACGTAGACAATGTTAATTCTTAAGACATATATACATAAATTTGAAATAATACTTTTTTGGGAATATTCCAGTGGGATTAGTGTGTGTGTGTGTGTGATTATTAGTGACATATTTCTACCTTGGTACCTAAAACGCTTATAAACCCGACTCTACAATCCTCTGAAAGCCCTTGAAAATGCTTTTCATTGTCTTGGGACCCACAAAAAAGTCGGTTACAAAAGAGATCAAGTACTAGGAGTTGAAAAGATTTTATTTCTGTCTTATGCAAAACGGAAGACAAATTTATATTAACTACTGAGCCAATAAAGAGGTTATACAGCTACAATGAGCGCTGTAACATACCAGTAAGACAGATTTACACTACATATCAATATCTTGTAAGCCAAAAGCTTCACGGAATATTTTTATATCACAACAATGTACGTGGTCGCCGGGACTTTGCAGCCAAGATATGGAGCCGTCTGCGCATAGACTACATCCTCTTTCCCCTAGCGAATCCTCCTTCTTCAATGGGCCGTTCACGTATAGAACTGCTATTAAATCCTCTCCATCAAAGTCCACAACCTAATATAAATAAAATACATTTTTTAAGAAAAGATATATTATTTTTCATCTCAACCCATATATATATATGTCGAGTCTACTTCAGATTCGGGATTACTCTAGAATGGAAGGAAAACTCACTTTCTCTCCTTCCTTAACCTTAAACTTCTTTCCCATACTAGGTATAGAATTTTTTTCTAAATATCTCTGCACTAATGTTCGTTTGTGTCATTTAGTCGTCTTTTACGAGGAAACATACGGGAATCGGAGATTCATCTACTTTGAACTGCAGAATTGTTAATATTAGAAAAAGTAATAGGGCATACCTTCCACAGATATTGTGGTATAACGTAGCCGTCTGTCTTTTGTAGTCCATAAGTTCCTGACCAGACAACAGCCCTGGAGTGCAATTCAACTTGAGATCTGATCTTCTTTTGTATTTCTTCCCACGGAGACTAAAATATAATAATATAGTTTAATTTATTAATACAATATAGGCAAGTAATGAAAAGGTTTTATTCAAGTGGTTGTTTGTAGAGGCTGTTTTAATGATTCACTAATTGAACACCAAATTAATTAATTAATTTTGTTTATTTCTTATAATATATTTAGCTGACCTACTCATTAACCGAAAAGTAGAAACGGTACATTATGGAGCATTTCATTTTTTGCCCGTCTTTCATTGTCCTTAACAATCTAAGCCAACTAAAAGGATTCATTAAGGCACTATTTAATTCTGATTATTTTGTCCTCCAAATTTTTAGGGATAAGCCGGTTGCGATTTAACTGGTCAGATCTAAGTGTGCCCTTAAAACAGTATTTTCAGAAAAATTACAGTATGCATAATATTTCAAAATCTACTGTAGGTACATTACAATTTTTACTACACCCAGGTATTAATACGAATCGAGGCGAATAGGTATGTTATAGTTTATTATTCTTGTCAAATTCAAAAATGAAATGGTCGTTGTCTTCTTTCAGAGTAAATATTACAAACAAAATAAGGCATACGAATTTCAGTTTCCTATGTATAATATAAAAACATACATATATTTAAACCGAAGTATTCTCTGATACTATGGATAATTAAAATTAAATGGAAAAAAAGGTCACTTACCTCATCCTTGTCACAAGGACGCCACATGGGGATAGCATTTAGAGGGTCTATATAGGCACTATTATATGACGGACCATCACTTAAGTCCTGAGCATTGATCAACTGAGCTTTACTGTAGCAACATTTCGATGTCGGTGTATCACACGTATATGCGCCCTTGTTTGTTCCCGAGCTAATGGCAGGATGCTGGTACCAATTGTTACTAACGACATTACCACCACTGTTCACAGTCATCAAGACACGAGAGTACAGTGGTATATTATCTGAAGTATCATAACACACTTCATATGTTTCCAAAAATTCCGAAACATTATATCCAACAAGAATCAAGTCCGAAGTATTCGTTAAACATTGTTTAGTTTTCTTTATAACTGCAGGAGTAATCTTATGATCGCATCTCAAATCGGCAAATTTGTAGGACTTTCCATTTGCAATAAACGAGTCTTGCTTTTCACATGTTACTGTTATTTCGTTTAGTGTGGGGAATTTCTTAAAGTTGTTAAGTTTAGTTTCGTAGTTAGGACAAGCTAATTTGATATCTTTTTCAGGTTCAACAATTAAGTACTCATCAGTATTTGATAATGTTTGCCAAGTAGATTTTGTACTCAATATTAGAGGAAATTCGTGTCCTTGAGCAGTTTTCGATATAAGACATTCTGAAAAAATAAATTGAAACGTTCAGTAAGTAACAAAAATATGATCATCACCATCATATCAGCCCATATACGTCCGAGCTCGAGCCTGTTACACTATAAAAGGAAAAATTGACCTACTACCACGCTGTTTACACGTATTGGTGTAGGATTTTGTTTCGAGTTTTTCTTCCTTGCATATAGATGGTAAATGTAATATTATGTATAACGGCAAAATATTCACGTATTGAGATCGATCACGTCAACCTGGGTTTCGAACATATCCGATGCTCATCAGCAGGGCGTCTGCGAGGCTCCGGCGCAATGTTAAATGTATAATATATCCCTTAGTCGTCGGTTACGATAGCCACGGGCTAGAAAGAGTCTCTTTGGAGGTACGAAATTTTTCTCAATTTGAGAAAGTGTCAGCCACCATACACAAACGCATGAACTTCTACCGTATTACGCAACATTACGTATAGAAAGAAAAAAGAATATTCTTTAGAGAAATAGACTAAAAATCGTAGAAACTTGTAGTTGCTAGACAATCAGAGACCCATTATAGGTAGGTGTGCCAAATTATGGTATGAAAAATGATGGTCTTGATTAATAGTCATCGATGCGTCAACGCATGAACAGTTACTTTGCATCTTATTCAGGTCTTAACCTCAAAGCTTCGGCCTATTAGATCACCATTACAATGCTAAAGATGGCTAGGTGGGTAATATCTTTCAAAATCCTATAGATCCAGGTAGATACTGGGCCAACATCAAGCTATCACTACTTCAAAATTCTAAGTAACGATAATATGTTTCTTTGCAAGGAAAAGCGTTGATATTTCTGTAAACGGTATTAAATACATGTTTTATGCACCTATTGGGAGCTGAGTTTTGTAATCAAACTCATTTAGCTCGTTAAACTTACGTGAAGATATGACGTCGAAGCTTCTGTGGACTGCACCGAATACGTTGCTCACGTTACAGGTGTAGTGTCCCCATCCGATTATATTCAAGCGTAAAGCAGCATGCTCACTCAGTACTTTCTCATTAAACTTCCATTCAACCTGGACAAATATAATACTTTAATTTCCTATATAAATAAAGAATATCTGGTTGACCGAGCTTCGCTCGATATATTTTTGTTGTATTTATTTAGATATATATTAATAAAAAATAAATAATGAAAATTAAATAAAAAAATACAAAAAGAGAATAATAATAACACCAAGATTCGAACCGACGCTGTTTGAATGTCAACAAAATCAAAATTAGAACCTGTCAACTTCCCATCTGAGCTATCGTAACTCACGACGTTGACAACGAGATTTGAATTCATATTCTTTTAAAATTTAATGTCATTGTTTGTTTTGCTAAAAACACATTATAAATAAAACCTAGCTAGATCGATTTTTTGGACCCGAAACCTCTAGTATGCCAAGTTTCAACAAAATCGTTGGAGCCGTTTCCGAGATCCTGAATATATACAAGAATTGCTCATTTAAAGATATAAGATAATTAAATAGATAATAAATAGAATACTTAAATTTCCATCACTTAACACACTGCTATAATATTATAAGGCTACAAACAAAGATTCTCATTACCTCCATCCTAAGGACATAACGATTTGATCTGCCATACGACGCTGATCAGACGTATTGGTTTAAAGTTTAATGTAGACTAGAATTCTTTTACATTGATGTTATCTGTATAGTATATTGCTTGTATTTTAGGATAACCAGCGGCAAAATAGAAGGGATAAACTATTTTGTTACTCAGAAACCAAAATTAAAAACGGTGCAGATGTATACAGAATGTGTAGAAGATCATACTGGTATTAATTAACCACGGAGTAATCAACCTCCGGGTAATCTGATTTCCTATACATAATAATTGTTTGCGTTACCCTCAAATGTTTGTAAGGAGTTTAAGCGTTATTTATGTTTGTGAATTGTATCACATACGCGAGTTAAAGAATTTTTGCTTAGTATACATTATTGTCAATATCTAATAATAAAAATCCCATTGCGAACGTAGTGCAGCAAGTTTTTCTTAAAGAGAGTATTCATCGTTATAGATATTTTATGTAATGATATCTGATGTTTACGCGAGCACTACACATTATAAATAAAACTACTTTTACGGATTATATCGCGTTGTATTTGATTTATGATTGCCCGACGTTTCGAGCACTTTGCAGCATCAGTCCGCCCGTGACCATGAATGCTGCAAAGTGTTCGAAACGTCGGGCAATCATAAATCAAATACATACAACGCGATATAATCCGTAAAAGTAGTTTTATTTACGATATTTTATGTAATTTGCGTGTATAGAAAATAAATGAAAAGTAATAAAAAAGATAAAATGCCCTTGGTTTTCGCTGTTCGGGAGTAATACGCTATGCTAACAGTGGCAAAGAAAAGACATTAATTTAATAATAAGGAAATTCGTCCATGTGGAACAGAGCAAGGTAACATATCGCAGGCGATTTTCTTGTATACTGGAAAAATCTTCCAAAAGATATTTTTTTTTATTGCAAACGGTGGCAAACGAGCAAACAGTACACCTGATGATAAATGTTGCTGCCGCTCATGGACCTTTACAAGGCCGCTGCCTACTGTGAAGAAAGTGAAGGGAGTGTGAATGAGTGCATTGAGGCTCTGTGATGATACCAAGGGCACCACCAAAACCCTCCACACGCAAACACCTTCAGAAAGTTGGGCTTCCGGCTCTCTCGCTCACCGAACGAAGCGCAGCAACTAATTGTTACTACTCAGACGTTGATTTTCTGCGAGATTGTGGTACTGCCCCGGACGGACCAGCCCGCGGCTGTAGACAGATAACTGTCGACAGTGTGATCCTACCACTCTTAAACTCCTATTACATGCAGATAACATCAATATTCGATTCATATAAAGGAAATAAGAAAAAAAAAGAAAGAAAAAAGAAATAGTGAAAGCCTACCTCTGTATTTGCACCATTCTCAACACTGCAATCCAACTGAGTTTTAGCACTTCCAGTCCAATCGACGATGGATTTTACATGCGGGAACGCAAATTTAGGCGGACTGCCGATGTTTACACTATATGTTTTTGTATAAGCACCATTCATATCACTTACACGACAAGTGTAATTACCGTTAAGTGTGTCATCGAGATCTTTTAATAGAAAATCATTTCCTGTCATGTTTAAATCTTTTTCCTCCTATAAAAGAACAAATTTATTCGTGTTTAAATACTTAGACTATAAAAAAACCAGTGGGTTAAATTAGCGACAAGAAGTCCATGTTACTCTGAACTATTGTTGATGACGATGTGCCAAGATAAGAACTGTTTACATAACAAAGTTGGAGAAAATCTTACAACAATCCATGCATGGCCATCAACATCAGTTGTTGTATATACCTTAGTCATTCTTTTAACCATTGCCTTGATAAAGTAATGAGTGAAGATACATAGCAATCTTAAGTTATTTACACACGTGAAGAAAAGCTGTAAGGAATCATTGACTATAGGTGTTACAGAAGCATATTTTGATAAAATAACAAAGTATCTAAGCTGAACGAGTAAATAAATATATCTGTTCATCAATATATTAAGTTGGTGACGTGTGGTGACGGAATAAGAATACAATTCACCACTTCCTATCTTGCCCGTGGATTTCGTAAGAGACGATTAAGGGATATAATATGCACATAACATCTGTGCAAGAGAAGGAAGACTCGAAACAAAACCCTATACCAACATGTCTGACCAGCATGGTATAGTAGGTCAAATTCCCTCCCATTAGGGTGGAGGCCCGAGCCCAACAGTGGGACGTATGTGGGCTGCGATGATGATGATGATGATGATGAATATATTAAGATATTGCTGTATAACTGCTTAAGAACATAATGCGGTACCACCTCTTACTTATCTGTGGAAGTTATAAAAATGACTGAAGGCAGTACTATTGGGGTTATTAAAAACCTTTATAATACTTTACTTTTGGATGTGAAAGTTAGTTAACCTTTATAATAATAGACTTTTGGATTTGAATCACGAGATTCAATCGTGTGACCATGAACACAGAAGTATTTGAACGAACAGACAGGTCAATCACATTTAAGTGTGATAAAAGCTTTAAAATAATTTTATTTCGTATAATGACTACTCACTATGAACCATCTGACTGACTGTCCAGGAGTACCACAAGACAATTTGTATGTAGGATGTTCCAATTTATTTATGTCAACCACATGAATAGTTCCATAGTCTGGTAGATGTTCTGCAATTGATAGATAAGATCATGTTAGTAATATACATGCTCATTAATATATTTACAAGATGGGATATTACATAAAAATGTGTTAATAAAAAAGTACTTATATTATTGAAGTTTCAACATCTTTTGGCATTAAAAGTCCATAAGGATCGAAAATTTTATTTGAGTTAAACATGTCGTCAAGCATAAAAATTGCAATGATGTAAATTTTAATGCTAAATTTATTAATTTTTTTTAAGTCAGTTCAATTTAAGCTGAAGAATAACTTAGATTTATTAGATTTCCGACTTCCGACTGATATACTTCGCCCATCAATTCAGGTACGAACCGAAAAGGTTAAAGTGCTGTGGTGTCCTAATAAGCGTTGTATCTATTTTAGGCCCCAAATGCCGACCACGACTCGCTCTCGTAACATCTTATGAATTTGTTACATCTTATCTATGAGTAGAAACTTCGTATTGGATCGTCTTATGCCACACCCAAATATCAATTGACCTCGTTTGCATCATGACAAATTTCTCCATATTGATCCACCAACTCAAACTGATCAGAAACTGTATGTCAATTTTTACTTGCGCTGCGAGACCATTTTTATACACTATCAAATAATCGTCAGGTTAGATCACTAACCCCAGCCCTTTCTTGCAACGTATTTCTGGGGTCCAATTGGTTAGCGGGGAAACCTGCAACGCCGAACTGTTAAGCCGAATGGCAGAAACGTCGCCTGTAGAAGTGGATCTCCATAGTTAATCGGGCGAAATCGGAGAAATTCGGGCGAGAGGCAGTATAGTCTTATTGAAGGAGATGACCGTCTGGTGGGCAGACGTCTGCCGTGATGTCATTGCCCGTTCGGCATTTCGGCAGGAGATGCATGCAGGCTCGGTATGGACTGTTGAGGCCTTCCGGCCGGTGCTGAAGGATTGGTTGGGTACGTTGGCACGGGATGCTTTCCTTCCAACTGGTGCAGGTATTGACGGGTCACGGTTGCTTCGCCAAGTATCTGCTGAAGATCGTGTGGAGGGAGAGCACAACATCCTGCCACAACAGCCATTATGACAAGGACACGGCGCAGCATACGCTCGAGTTGTGTGCGGCGTGGTCAGAGCAGCACCGTGAACTCATCGCAGTCATCGCTATTGACCTATCGCTATCGTCTATCGCTAGGGAGATGCTCGGCAGCGACAGAGTTGGGACGCGGTCACCGCCTTCTGCGAGGCAGTCGTCTAATTAACTAATTGAAACCTCATTATAACTTATTTTTACACTTGAGAGCTTAGGGAAAACGGAAGACAACCTAAACGGTTTGAATTTAAATTTCTACTTATATCGCGAAAAATAATTAAAATGCTTTAAAACTTGCGACTATCATTTTAAATCTAAAATAATCATCGCTATTGACCTATCACTATCTTCTATCGCTAGGGAGATGCTCGGCGGCGACAGAGTTGGGACGCGGTCACCGCCTTCTGCGAGGCAGTCGTCTAATTAACTAATTGAAACCTCATTGTAACTTATTTTTACACTTGAGAGCTTAGGGAAAACGGAAGACAACCTGAACGGTTTGAATTTAAATTTCTACTCATATCGCGAAAAATAATTAAAATGCTTTAAAACTACTATCATTTTAAATCTAAAATAATATCTACTAATAATCTCTATAATCTGAACTAATCTTTTAAATATGTAAAATATTTAGTGTTTTTTGTAAGGACTGTGTTCGGCTCAAAATACAATGCAGTAATGTCGGAGATGGTCGCCCGGGTTAGGAAGTTATTTTAGTGTCTATCGGAAATGATAGGTGTCGCTATATGCACACCTAGGTAGCAGAAATAATGAAAGTAGCGACATCTAGTGACAAAATGAGGCGAAGGAAGCAATGCACTCGCATAAGGAATTCGAACGTAAAAACGGAACATAAATTTATTTTTAATGATGAATGAAAGAAACTGATATTTTATACTTGGTGTTACCCCTATTATGCTGATACTCATTCAATATTAATACTAAACTCACCATCAACGTTTGCTTTAAGCAGTTTGTGTACAGAGCCTAAATCATTAGTTGCCTCGCATTTGTAGAACCCAGAGTCACTTTTCTTGGGGTTTTTGATAACTAGCGCACTATCAGATATGGTGTATCGTGCATCTGAAATATAAAAAATGAATTACTAATATCAAATCACTAAAATATTTTTTATTTCGTACATAAATCCGTCTTTCTATGAGATCATTGATGTGCATTGCTGGACATTATCCGCCCTAAAAGGAAGATTATTATATTCCTCATACAGACAGCAGTTCTGAAAAGAAAAACAAAGACGGTATTCCACACGAAGGGAATAATGAAGAGGATATCGGTAACTCAAAAATAGTAAGTATTGCAGGAATCCTTTTTATGTATATATGGTAATACGTATAAACAGAAAAATCTTATATTTAACTAGCTGACCCAACAGACGTTGTTCTGTTCAGATCTTTAAAAATCCTCCTTGAAATCGATCGCAGCGCCACCTACAAGTTCCAATTATTAATCGAAATCGATAGGTTTGGATGTTCCGAATGGCTGTTCTGATGGATATGAGAATTCATATCCATCGGAGTGACCTCAAAAATCATCAAAATCGGTCCAGCTGTTTAGAAGGAGTTCAATTACAAACACACGAACAGAAGATTTATATATTTATATATAGAAAAGTTTATATAGTCAAAAAAAAGTTACATTAAAAAAGCATATATAAACGTTAAGTTTTCTTAAAATTTCTAATTTTCTACGCAACTTTCTTATTTTTTTTCCATAAAGGCCTTTTTTGAAATATTAGAAAACTTAAAAAAAAAGATGGACGAAATCCGTAAAGTCGTTCTCAAGTTAAGTTATTGTTCTGCCCGAAGAGCGCCATCTACCGGGTCCAATTGTGAATCTAAACCATCCTCGAATCCCCTTGAACACACACAAAAAAATTCGTTAACATCGGTCCAGCCGTTTAGGAGGAGTTCAGTGACATACACACGTACGCTAGAAATTTATACATAAGATAATGGACGATCAATAACAATCCCGTGATAAATAATATCACGGGATTGTTATTGTAATATAAAGTATTTACCTGTAGTAATTTTAGTTCCATTGATCAACCAAGACTTAACAGGGGGAGGTACTCCAAGAGCTTCGCACGGAATCTTTAGTGCTACATCACCTTCAAGGCCCTCATATGTGGTCGAATCGTCAGTTATTATCTCAGGCGCAACTGAAAATCATCGTGATTCATATTAAAACTATTTCATAACGTTAGTAGAAGATTCATTACCTATATAACTGTGAACTAGCAACTGTATATTTATTATTTTTTGATGACAGAAAAATATCATTAATAATTTTGTTTTCTTTATATTAGATCATAATATTATAAATTGTCTTTGAATACAAAATAAGTTACATATTTTGATAACATGGTCCTTAAAGATTGATGTATTCGAGAAAATTAACAGATTTTTTCAATCATCGATATAACTTCAGCTCACTTATATTATACTCTTGAGCTTGAGACACCGTCGTGATGGGAATAAAATGCATTGATTATACCATGTGGGATAGACAACTATTAGTAGCTAGACAGATTTAATTTATTGCAGAGTTTCTATATTTACGTTGATGAAATGAATGCTTAAATATACTGTGGTAAAAGATATTCTTTTCAGGTGATTCAGATGACAATAACGACCTCATCAAGACATTATTATATAAAATTGGATATGCTTATAAAATTGTATCAAATTTATAAAATATGTTCCAGAAAACCACATGAATTATTTTTTTTTTTTGATTTAATTAAAAGCTATGACTTACATTCAACAGTAAGTGCTGTCACATGTTCGCTATAACCGACAGTGTTCTGTGCAACACATTTATAGCTACCGGCGTGTGTTTTCTTGATGTTCGATAAATGCAGAACATTATTAGAGCCTAATACTGATGAGAATTTTGATCCGTCTTTAGCCATGAACTGCCATGTAATTATAGGTACTGGTACACCACCCAGCACGCTGCAAATTATATAAATATGTTTGAATCCGTTCATCCATTTATTTGCCTATTGACGTCTATTAATAGATTCCACAGGAATCTCGTTCAGAATGATTCAGTGCCATCTAAATTCAACATTTTTAAAATGCAAAATTAGTAATCTCGTTTGTGAGCTTGACGCGAATATTTGCGTCGAACTAGTCATATCTGTATTGAGATCAATTTGTATGGGATTTCTAGCAACGCCTCTATCGTGCGATAACATTGGTTTTGAAAATTTTTTAATCAAGACATTCATTGTTGTGTCTCAAAACAGTAGAATTTGGATTAATTTGGACTCATGAAATTTCGTTGCTCATGATAAATAAGTCATACATAAGAACAACAATAACAAAAGGGATATATATGTAGTTAAATTACGTACTTGCATTCAATGGTAGAAGCCGAATCCGCTCTAACCCTTATTGAAGTTTCACCAGTAATATTTGGTTGCTCTGAAATTGTAAAATGAGATACAGTTTACCGTAAGTACAATTGTTAAATAATTTGTTATAATACTTATTTTAAAGAGATGGTAAATATCTATATTTTTTACGTATTACGTATTAACTTATGTTACCCAGCAATGTTTTAAATTACAAGCTTGCTATTAAAAGAAAACTTTGAGAAAATCTAAAACGAAAAATCAAACTACTTTACGGATTTTATCGCGTTTGTATTTGATTTTTGATTACCCGACGTTTCGAACACTTTACAGCGTTCATGATCACGGGTGGACAGTCCACCCGTGATCATGAACGCTGTAAAGTGTTCGAAACGTCGGGTAATCAAAAATCAAATACAAACGCGATAAAATCCGTAAAGTAGTTTTATTTAAAATGTATAATACTCGCGTAAACATCAGAAATCATTACGAAAAATCAAGTTAAAGCAGCTTTGTCTTGGCTCAGGTTCCGAACTCATCAATAATTTATTTATTGATTGGGGTGTCTGTTTGTAATGTCAAAATAATAGGCTTTTTTCATGCTCACACGGTTATTTGCACGACACCTATGCCTAAAATACAGATTAAAAAATTTTTGTCTGTGTGTCTGTCTGTTCCGGGTAATCTTCAAATCAGCTGGACCGATTTCAAAAATTCTTTCACCAATGGAAAGCTATAATATCAAGGAGTAAACTAGGCTATATTTTATCCCGGTATTCCCACGGGAACGGGAACTACGCGGGTAAAGCGTCTAAAACCGAAGCGAAGCGAGGGCGGGTTGCTAGTTGATATATAAAATAAATATATAAAATAAATTGACAGTATAAAATTAGTCGACTTTTAATTTTTATATAAACCAAGACTCGAGCACCACTTTCGATGATATCGGTCGCTCTTTTTTATTGCATTTTTGAGTATTTAATAAAGGTTACATACGAAGAATCTCAGCCTTGTAAGAAGCACGTACTGATCCTGCGTCGTTTTTGGCTTCACACGTGTATATTTGAGTATCATTCACCATTGGATTTCTAATGACTAAAGCTTCATCTTCCAGAAAATATTTCTCATCTAAAATAAATAAAATTATACGATCTGAATTATATAATAATGCAAGCTTCATTAATTTATCAGTTACTTTTCTACAAAGTCTATTAACTATTTATTATTTTACTATTGATTCTATACCTTGAGCCGTAAATGTTTACAAACTGATGAACATTTAACAAGCATGTTAAATACCACTACTTGTCACTATAATCCTGTAAATCTTTAACATTAGTAATCGTTCAGCATTTATTAATGCATCATTTTTATATATGTACTGTAGCTGACCCAACATACGTTGTTCTGTTCAAATAAAGCGCCACCTATCGGGTCTAATTGTGAATCTAAACCATTCTCGAATCCCCTAAGCACACACAAATTACTTACTCAATCCAGTAAAACAGATATCGCCATCTGTCGTTTGGAGTTAACAGATAATTGTGAATGTTAAATAATAGACAAATAATTTGCAATAAAATAATATTGCGACTATATATTAAGATGTAAGCTATCCTATCTTTCAAGTTGGATCAAACTACACACGGTGTGCAAATTTGATTAAAATCTGTTAAGTAGTTTAGGAGTCTATCGCGGACAAACAACGTGACACGTAATTTATATATATTAAGATATGCACATGTGTACTAGTATAGAATACATATGGGATATATTGTAAATTACTAAGTACCTTCGTTTATTTTTTTTTTCTTGATAGTATTTGTTTAGTGCGAATAGCCTTGAATAAGGCAAAATTAAAAAGGCACCCTTGGATTGCCTATAAAAGATAGCAGTATGCGATAAAACCGCCCAATTATAACAATGCTTAAGTTTTTTTATTTAATGTGATTTTTAATGGTGCTCATTAGAAACTGACTTTTACCTGCACAAGGTCGTAAGGAGGGAGAGTACACCGTCCTGCCACCACTGCGATTGCGACGAGGACACGGCGTGGCATACGCTCGAGGCCTGCGCCGCTTGGGCCACGCAGCGCCGTGAACTCGTCGCAATCATCGGTGCCGACCTGACGCTGCCGACTATCGCTAGGGCGATGGTCGACAGCGTCAGGAATTGGGACGCGGTCGCAGCCTTCTGCGAGGCAGTGATCTCGCGGAAGGAGGCGGCGGATCGCCTGCGCGAGGAGTGCAGCCTCGATGAGGCGATCCGCCGCCGGCGACTGGGGTGGCGTAGGGGCGAATACCTGTGCCTCATGCCGCCCTAGCCGAGACCGCGGGTGACGTGACCGGGGATTAGTCCATCACCCGCCGAGAGGCCGACCGCGTGAGGAAAGACCGACGTCCTCCCCGAGGGGGAGATGTCGGTCGATGGGAGCGTACACCACGTAGGGGGTATTCCGTCGGGCCGACCACTGATGACAAGTAACCCTGCTCCGGTGGTCGGCCCAACGACGAAGGTGACGTGCATCGTGGGTGGGTTGCGGGAGTTGCGTGCTTACGCCCCTCTGTCGCCACGGACGGAGTGGTGCGAGGAGCGCGCCGACCGTAACCCACCCCCCCAAAAAAAAAGAAAAAACACTGACTTTTCTGATGTCGTAAGGACGATTAATACGAATAGAGACTGAAAATTAACTCAAAATAAAAGCTAGTTACCAAAACATTCATCTTTTATGTTAGTGACATAAAAGATGAATGTTTAGTGGATACAAAACTGTGATCTAAATTTCCAACAAAGAGTTAAATCCTAGCACGATAAAATATCTACCTAAATGGAAAACGAGCGATTCTTTTAGGTAGTAATAATTTTACTATTATTTATGTCACTTATTATTACAAATCCTTACTTGTGGCTATGGTTTCATTTCCTACTAACCACTTGATGGTAGGTTTAGGCAGACCAGTGGTTGGGCAAAGAATTTTCAGCATCGTGTCTTTTCCTTCAACACCCTTATAAGCAGTTGAAGTGTCAGACGTTATAGTTGGTGGAACTGTGAAAAATAATAGTTTTAATTATGATTTAAAAAAGTGTTAAAATTTACGACATTCATAATTTATTATTAATGTAGTCACACTAAAATAGAAGCTTTTTCAGGTTACTAAAAATAAAATTGGATGGCTATAAAATTAATTAAAACAGTTTTATTCTATTTCAAGACCATATACAGGATCAGTATTATTATATTACCTTGAACGATAAGGGTGGTGATATGTTCGTGTTCACCTATGATGTTTCCTGCGACACATTTATAGCGACCAGCATTTTCTACTTTGGTATTTGTAATATGCAATACAGTGTCGAAGTTTTCTAAGGACGCGAATTTCGTACTGCTTGCAGCCTTAAACTGCCATGTGAATTTTGGTGCTGGTATACCTTTAATGACTCTGTAAAATAGAACAGAATGCGTTACTTTGGAGATGCATTTTTCTATTTCTTTTTAGTACATATATGTACATATATGAAACTCTTAAGTATACCAATACAATTTGAGTTGTAAACTTGCTTTGTAGATGGTTCTTCGGTCAATAGTATTATCTTAAATTATACCACCATAGATTATGTAGAATAGGTGATAAATTCGACAGTGAATTGACAGTTGTTGTACCCGGAAAAGTGTCTGTTGGGCCAGGTAGTATTAAAATAAAGCACAAATTAAAGTAACTATAACCCGACTTCGACAAATTATTTCTTTAGATCACTTGTATAAGAAATTGACTGTCAATCGTTAGTTTGTTGATCTAGTTAAAAAAAAAATTGTGTAGCAAGTTAACAATTTAATGATAATAAATGGATATGAACAAATAATGTGGAGCTAAAAATTACATAGTGTAATGTGAATGTATCTGCTTACTCTGTCGGAGATAAACACAATAGGACTATAAATAAATAAAATTACATACGTGCATTTAATAGTAGCAGTTGTACCAGCTATAACTGTCATTGAAGTATTACCAGCTATCGCAGGTGCCTCTGAAAATAAGCAAAAATTTAAAGTAATAAGTTTACCTCGTAATAAAGTATATTTAAATGTAAATATATATAATACTGAGCAAGCAAGTAAAATTTTCCTTGTGGAGTAAGAATACAATTCACCACCACCTCTCTTGCCGGTGGGTGTCGTAAAAGACAACTATGGCATATGATATGTAGATAATATCTGTGGAAGAGAAGAAAAACTCGACATGTAACACTATGCCAACATGTCTGACTAGCCGGTAAAATAGGTCAATTGCCCTCCTATTGTGGAGGAGCCCGAGCCTGACAGTGGGACTTGTGTGGGCTGAGATGATGTAGATAATGTAGACGATCTAGACGATGTAGATGATGTAGAAGATGATGACCAGCAAGCAAAACTGCCATTACGTATCCATAAATATAGATTTATACGAAAATCCAGTTATATTTTTATACATATTATTCATCTGATTGTGCAACTGAACTCTTAAACGGCTGAACCGATTGTTATGAAATATTTTAAGTGCGTTCCACTGTATTTAAGAATGGTTAAGATTAACAAATGGATTCTGTAGGTATCACTGTGATTGATTTGAAGTAATTCTATTCTAATTTTTTTTAAACTAGGACGGAACAGCCATATTTAATTGTACCATATTATTAATATTATTCCAACTCGGTTGGGCAGCGTTCGGGAAACTTAAGAGGATCTTCTCGTCCAACATACCTCAGTGTCTGAAAACACAGGTCTACGATCAGTGTGTGTTACGAGTGATGACTTACGACACGGAAACGTGGTCCCTAAATGTAGGCCTTATACCAAGGCTCAAAGTCGCTCAGCGTGCTATGGAGCGGGCTATGCTCGGGATTTCTCTGCGAGATAGAATCCGGAACACGGAAATCCGCAGAAGAACGAGTGTAACCGACATAGCACGAAGAATTAGCACGCTGAAGTGGCAATGGGCAGGCCACATCGCTCGACGAACCCACAATCGCTGGGGAAGAAAGGTTCTCGAGTGGCGATCACGTATCGAACGACGCAGTATAGGACGGCCACCCCCCCCCCCCACTAGGTGGTTCGATGACCTAGTGAAAGTTGCTGGGCGTCGTTGGATGCAGGCGGCACAGGACCGCACATTGTGGCGCAATATGAGGGAGGCCTACGTCCAGCAGTGGACGGCAATAGGCTGAAATGATGATGATGATGATGATTAATATTGATGATTTATATCGATGAATTTTACTTACGAAGAATTTCGGCTTGGAAGGAAGCATGTACGGCACCAGCATTATTCTTAGCTTCACACACGTAGGTACCAGTATCACTGACAGTTGGATTTTGGATTATCAGAGCTCCATTTTTTATAGAATATTTTTCATCTGAAATATTCGATATCAAAATATAGTCAATCATTAATGGTATAACTATTATCATCCAATTACGCCCATAAATATAACTTGAACGTATATATACTTTAACTTTAGCAATTTGAAACTTTTCCATTTAGAATGATAAAAATAGCAAACCTTGATGGTTTATAAGATCTTACTTGACGATATGGTAGTACGTCCCGTTTTCCACGTGATAGTTGGTTTAGGCAAACCAGTGACTGCGCAAGGAATGTTTAGCACGCTGTCTTTACCTTCAATACCATTATATATGATTGAAGAGTCGGACGTAATATTTGGTAGAACTGTGAACAAAATTACGAATGTAAGCTATAGTACAGCTTGTACAATGCCTTGTAAATTATCTACAATAGTGGCTAATACTGTTAGTTTTAACAATATTTTATTACCTTGAACAATGAAATTGGTGACGTGTTCGCTGTTGCCCGCGATGTTGTGTGCTATGCATTTATAGTGCCCTGCATGTGCTTCGTGGATGTTAGATATGTACATTATACTGTCATTGCCTGCTAGCAGCTTAAAATTGGAATCGCCTTTAGCCATAAATTTCCAATTGATATTCGGCGGTGGCACACCTCTTGCAACCCTAAACACAATTTAATTTAATAGCTCAGTTTCATTCAACGTAATAATAGTACAATACCAAAGCACATAAATATCACTATGGAACTAATTTATCATGAAAATCATCATCATCATCTTGCTCTTATCCCAATTACTTGGGGTCGACGCAATATGTCATCTATTTTGACATATTGCAAAAAGTTTCGGCAATGACTTTTATGACCGGCCGCCTGCCTGACGTCAACCCTCCTTGGGAATGTAATCGTTGACCCAAATGGTACCAGATGGAGTTGGTCCGGGTCAATCTAGGGCTCTTAGTCGTCTTTTACGACACCTACGAGCAAAGCAAGGGTTGGTAGTATTCGAAGCCGCTACCACACAGCAATTTATTTTATCATGAAAATACCAGAATTTATTCAAATTAAAATATTTATGATATGGGATAATGTCTGAAACGTATTATTACTTACGTGCATTTGATATTGCCAGATGCGCCCGCTGTGACAATAATTTTCCCTTCACCTGTTATCATTGGTGCCTCTGTAATCCATGAAATGATAATCTTTATATACTCTCTATATATTTTCTTCCTTCATGATAATCTTTATATATTTTATTATGTACGTGTGTATGTCACTGAACTCTTCTTAAACAGTTGGACAGATGTTGATGCAATTTTTTGTGTGAGTTCAAGGGGATTCGAGAATGGTTTAGAATCACAATTGGACTCGGTAGGTGCCGTAGCAATCGATTTCAAAGGGAATTCCTTTTATATTTTTTTTTGAACAGAACAACGTCTGTTGGGTCAGCTTGTATTATATATAATATTATTAATAATAATACACTTGACTAAACGAGAATCTGCTTAACTTTAATACATCCGTTCGGAAATAAATATAGATGTGAGACTCAATAAAATAATCAACATATTTAACTATTATTTTACTTCTATAATATAATACTGCAATATAGAATCAAAATATTAATAGAATTTGTAATAGTTACAATTAATAGAATTTCTAATAGATCAATTATAATACCTATCTGGTTGACCAATCTTCGCTCGGTATATTTTTTTTTATATATTTTTTGCCAAACTTATTTAGATATATATTAATGAAAAATAAAAAATGATGTAATAATGGAAAATACCAAAAATTACAAAAAGAGAATAATAAAAACACCGAGATTTGATCTCACGCTGTTTGAATACGACTGGACAACTTCTCAACTGAGCTATTGTCACTCTCGACGGCGATGGCGAAATTTGAATTCTCATTCTATTGACATTTTATGTCAATATATTAATGAAGTTCAAAGATTAAATGATATTAATGTTTTTCATATATTGAAATTTAATTTGATTAGTATTTAATTATATTAGCCTATCGATATCCACTACTGGATTTAAACCTCAAATACAAAATGATGACGTCACATGAAAGACGGATAGAAATTTAATTCCAGTTATGAACGAATTTTTCATTCATCATTATTTCAACTCATATACGTTCCACTGTTGGACCCGAGCCTCTTCCACAATAAGAGGGAAATTGACATAAATTCACGTCAGACGTGTTACTATAGAATTTTATTTAGAGTTTTCTTCCCTTGCCTGGATGTTACATACATTTCAATCACTTAGTGGTCTTTTATGACACCTACGGGCAGGAGAGGGGATAGTGAATTGTCTCTGTCACCACACGAAACAAAACAACAAATACTCACGATGAATCTCAGCGTGGAAGGACGCCTGAATTGATCCGGCTATATTTTTGGCCTCACATGCGTACGTTTGGGTATCATTCACTGTTGGTTCCTTAATTATAAGAGCTCCATCTTCAATAGAATATTTCTCATCTGAAATAAAGCAACTTTATGTGAAGATTGATAAGTTATAGCATTAGATAGTTTATTATTATTAGACTAAGATATTGCTGTTTTCCTCTTTTTGTTCGGCCTATATAGGTGGCTCCATTGAATACACATTTCATTGAACATGGAAAAGACGAAAGTAATGTCAAATACCCTATGTCATTCCTGTACCGGTCCTAGTTGGCAATGCGATTCTCGAAGTTTTCGATCATTATGTTTACCTAGGACAAACAGTCCAGTTTAAGTCGATCCAATTTCAAGAAAGAGATCAGCCGACGAATCCAACGCGGTTGGGCAGCGTTTGGGCAACTTAAGAGGATCTTCTCGTCCTACAGTGTCTGAAAACATAGGTCTACGACCAGTGTGTATTACCAGTGATGACTTACAGCACGGAAACGTGGTCCCTAAATATAGGCTTCATAACAAGGCTCAAAGTCGCTCAGTGTGCTATGAAGCGGGCTATGCTCGGAATTTCTCTGCGAGATAGAATCCGGAATACGGAAATCCGCAGAAGGGGTGTAACCGACATAGTACGAAGAATTAGCACACTGAAGTGGCAATGGGCATGCCACATCACTCGACGAACCGACAACCACTGGGGAAGAAAGGTTCTCGAGTGGCGACCACGTGTCGGACGACGCAGTGTAGGACGCCCCCCCACTAGGTGGACCGATGAGCTAGTGAAAGTTGCTGGGCGTCGTTGGATGTAGGACACTGGACCGTACATTGTGACGTAACATGAGGAAGGCCTACGTCCAGCAGTGGACGGCAATAGGCTGAAATAATGATGATAATGAATTATAACTTGTCTATAGCATTTATAACTAAATCCTTACTTGGCAATATGATGCTTCCATATTGTGTTTTCCACGTAATCGTTGGTTTAGGAAGACCTGTTGTGACGCATGGAATCCTTAATACCTTGTCTTTTCCTTCAATGCTATTGTAGACCGCAGAATGGCTTGAAACAATACCTGGTGCAGCTATGAAGGAAATTACAAGTTAAATCATGAGAAGAACAATCTTTATCAGTTAGTTACAAGTAATTGCCCAATGCACAATACAATACAAGTTGGCGTTAATGCATCCATCCAAAAATACCTACGTATGCAATATAACAAAGTAAATGCTTTATCGGTTTATTAAGTTATTCTAATGATAATTTACCAACCATTTTCATCAGTTTATTAACATTCCCTATTCATCAGAAACCTCTCCAATAGAGAGATTCTCTAAAGAGCGGGTTAAAATATCAACTGCGATACAGTAGGTATTTTAAATGTGCGAGCAGAGTGAATTTTCTAGTTGTTTTTTTACAGACATCTATGGAAAAAAATATGGGCTTATTATGTTGTAAACTTGTCACCACACAGAGCCATTAGGACTTATAGAGAGTAAAACATGATCATAGTCATCATTTCAACTCATATCCTCGACACTACTAGATTGGAGTTTCCTCTATAATAGGAGGGAAATTGAATATGGCCAGACGGGTTAGCATAGGACTTTTTTCGATCTTTTCTCTTTTGTATTGGAAGAGGATGAATTGTGAGTATAAATAGTATAAATAATTCTCTTACCGTGAACGGTGAGAGTGGTCACATGTTCATCATCACCTACGCTATTGTGTGCGATACACTTATAGTGACCAGAGTGCTTCTCACCAGCCGTTGATATTTGAAGGAAGTTATCATTACCAGGTATCGGTATGAAATTGGACTTGTCTTGAGACAGGAATTGCCATGTGACCGTCGGCGCTGGTACACCTTTGGTAATCCTATAATAATAAGTTGTTAAGTCTTGAGATGCTGTCACTTAGTTGACGCATTTCGTGCCATCGCATTCAAGAAATCGGTATCGATGACCAGCCATGACGATTAAAATGTGGCGATTGGGTGTTACCATAGATTTTAAACAGGCACGTCGCCCTTTAGTTATCGCGAATGGATCGAACAGCGTCCAATCCATCCATCATCACTCTGCTTTTATTCCAATTACTTAGGATAAATTCATTATGCAGGTCCGAGGTGACGAGAGGGCGGTGGGTGACCCTATAACCCGCTGTATTCCCTCGTTTTTACTATTGGGCCGACCACTGGTACTGAATCTTAGTCTTCCGTGGTCAGCACGGCGTGATATTCTTTCGGGCACCCTATCTCCCCGGTGTCCCATGGCCGTTGCTCTCACACGGTCAGCCTCTCTGCGGGTGATGGACTATTCCCCGGTCTAGTCACCTGCAGTTTCAGCTAGGGCGGTATTAGACGCAGGTTTCTTACATAGTATAATGATATATTGAAAAACTTTTTGGTAATAGATTTATGACCAGCCTGCCAGATGTCTACCTTCCTTGATAAAATAATTGTTATTAGTTTAGATAGCATCAGGAGTAGACCCAGGTCCAAGTAAAATCTTAGTCATCTTTTATACAGCATAAAACTTGTCAAAATCATAACCACAAAATCGGGCGTGCCCAAACCATAACCATAAAAGAAAAAGATGCAAATTCAATAAATAGAGAAAAGAAATTTTCAACATAATTAATCCAACGACAGTTATTTTGTAGTTATAATAGGAGGACCACACTGTTGACAGCCGTCTGTCTACAGCCGGGGGCCGATCCGTCCGGGGTAGTACCACACTCTCGCAGAAAATCTAGGTCCGAGTAGTAGCAATTTGTTACTGCGCTTCGTCCGGTGAGTGAGAGAGCCGGCAGCCCAACTTTCTGGGGGTGTTTGCGTGTGGTGGGTTTAGTGATGCTTTTGGTATCACCGAACCTCATTACACGCATTCACTCTCCCTTCACTTTGTTCGCGGTAGGCAGCGGCCTTGCAAAGGTCCATGAGCGGCAGCAACATTTACCATCAGGTGTACTGTTTGTTCGTTTGCCACCGATTACAATACAAAAACGTTGAATACTTAAACTTATTACCATGCCTGAGTAGGTTCGGTTACTGTGCAGGACGATAATGCGATTCACAAATTTCATGAAATTATAACAAATATCCGTGTGATGACGGAGTTAGATTACAGTTCATCATCTCCTCTCTTGCCCGCGGATGAAAAGACCACTAAAGGATTATAATATTCACGGAGAGGTTAGCCTCGCGACGGTGATCGGCGTCCCAGTAGGGGACGTGGGGAAGGTACTCCCCTGGGGTGTTCCGTCGGGTCGACCACTGAAGTCAAGGGATTCTGCGCCGGTGCTCTACCCAACAACGAAGGCGACTTGCTAAACGGGTGGGTTACTGGTGTGCGCGCTTGTGCCCCTCTGTCACCTCGGACGGAGTGGTGTGAGGAGTGCGCCGACCGAAAAGCACCCCAAAAAAAAAGAAATTATAATATGCAAACAACACCCATACAAGAGAAGGCAATCTCGAAATAAAACCCTATACCAACACGTCAGATCAACATGATTATAGTAGGTCAACTTTCCTCTTACTGTGCGAGAGGCTCGAGCCCAACAGTGGGACGTATATGAGTTGTGATAATGATGAATAACAAATATAAAGCTTTTAGACCCATAAGTACAAGTTTAAAGTACCGCTCTGATCAGCTCCTTCACAACGGGACCTAAATTAACTCACTATTGGTATAAGCATATTTCCGTGTGGTGACGAAATAAGAATACAATTCACCACCCCCTCTCTTGCCCGTGGGTAACGTAAATGACGACTAAGGGATATAATATGCAGATAACATCGATGCAAGAGATGGAAAAGTCGAAATTAAAGCCTATATCAACATATCTGAGCGGCGTGGTAGTAGATCAAATTCCCTCCTACCTATGCATATCTGACACTCAAGCGTAAGAAAGGAGATGGTGAATAGTATTGTTACCCCGAAAGACGCAGCTGTAGTTACTTACGTGCATTTTATAGTAGAATTTGTACCGGCATTAACAGCCATTGAAGATTCACCCGATATCATTGGTGCCTCTGAGAATAAATAGCAGAAAATATTATATATCACTATAAGAAATTTATATTACTATTTTTTAATAGGAACTTATCGACATGAATGTTCCAAGAAAATTTTAACATGTAACATAATTTACATACATATTTGCACGATGCAAACGAAACTACTAATACAACTAGTGTTTTTTTTTTAATTCTTTATATATTATGGAGGCTTTTAGCTCTTAGAGCAAGTCTGCCTCATCATACCTTATAGTGTGTGTATCGTCTCCTACACCTTAAAATTAGAGTAAAGAGTGAAATAGAGCTACCGAAACTAATTTAAAAATCTGATGTGCTGATTTTGATTTGGGTTCAGCTAAAATGCTATTAAAAACTCCCACATCAACCCTATTAATACCCAGATTATCTATCAGCAACTTTCTTTCACTCTTGTTCTTTCACATTCCATAATCAAGTGGTAGATATCATCAATTTTATTACAGAGTTCACAATTAGATGAACTAACTTTTTTCATGAGATATCCAAACTTTATAGATCGAATGTGACCAGAACGTATTCTATGTGCCAACACAATGTTAGTTCTGTTTAATTCTCCTTGCACAAACCACGGAATACGAGGTGGACAACTAGTTTATACTGACAACATTGAAGTGTCGATTTGTAATGTCAAAATAATAAGTTTTTTCATGCTCACACGTGTCTTAAAACCGGTTTAATTTTTTTGTCCGTCTGTCGCGACCGATCCAAATAATATTTTACTAAAATAATAAAAGTAGTAATTTCGGCTACTTTCCACTCGGAAAAACTATATGAAATTTTGCCCGATCCGAGTCTTGAACCCGAGGCCATGTCTTGGGAGATATTGCAGATTTAAAATGCGGAGGCAAAGCAGCTAGAACCGGTGTGCAGAGAGGACGGGTCACTAATTATTATATAAGTTAAAATAATCATTACTTCAAATTCTGTCTATTTGTTATTCCGGTTAGCACTTAATAAATTTTACTTACGAAGAATCTCGGCCTTATAAGTAGTGTGTACTGATCCAGCCGCGTTTTTAGCTTCACAAGTGTACATTTGACTGTCACTTACTGTTGGATTTCTAATTACTAAAGCTCCATCTTCTAGGAAATATTTGTCACCTGAAATAATATGTGATAAGCTATATTACACACAACAATTACATTTTTATACATACATAGCCCAGAAGGGTAGGAAGACATTATGGAGTGGCTTCAGAGTCTTTAATCTTCATGCATGCTCTAGGTTTACGCGTACACTTAATATGACCTTTCGTTAGCACGTCTCTAATTTGATCCAGAAATGTACGGCTTGGTCTGCCCACTGACCATTCGAACTCTCTTCTACTCATTCATTCTATATGTCCAAACCACATCAACATTTTTTGACCTTTGTTACTACTTCTTCATACACATTGCAGTGTTATTTTATCACATGATTTATAATTTTATCTTTCAGCCCTATACTATGAAGAGCTCTCATTTATACAGCATTTATTATACATTCATGTCTGCCCTGTCATATCCAGCTATCACTGCCATATATGAGGGTGGGCACTAATACTGCCTAATGTATTACTAAATGTACCTTTTTGGACATATTCCCGATCCTCATAAATGCGCACAGTGCTTCATTCAGACTATTGCCAGCATTGACCTTTCTTTCAACATCATTACATGTTTTATCATCTTTAGTAAATAGTACGCCCAAACCTAAAAACTCGGGCACCGCTTTCACCCTCTTACTATTTTATTTTATATTAATAAGATTATTGCTTGTTTGCAGGAGCCGTGAGAATTGGCTAAGGGTTAAAATCGGCTAAAACCCGGACTTGTATAATACATAATATTTAACATTTACCACCAACTGGCACTGGTTTTCCCCTTTACGCTATTATGATCCACGGATATGAAACTAATCACTTTATTTTAAGTTTTAATGGCACAGTTTTTATAATGAGCAAAATAGAAATAAATGATTTCTGTAATTCAATTTCCATTCGACAATTTTGTGCCTTATCTTTATTGAACATCACAGACAACACACATCTTCTATCGCTATCTTCTATAATGACTTACTTGTAACAAAAGCATGGCCTATCTGTACAGGTGGCGTAGTGATTAAAACACCGATCTACCGTATCAGTCCCGTCTGTTAATTTGCTACACAGTACAAGGTTTTGTGCGATCCACAAATTGTTGTAAAAATTTTTGTCAGATATTTATATGCGGTTAAAGTCTCCTCCAATACAAATTATTACATTAAGAGTTTTAAAATATTGTTATTAATATTACTTATCATTATAAATACTTACTTGTGTGTATTGTTTCATTTCGCACAGTCCACGTGATGGATGGTTTTGGAAAACCAGTGGCTGTGCAAAGGAGGTTCAGCATCTTGTCTTTTCTTTCGATAGCTTTATAAATAGTTGTCTCAGATATGATACTTGGTGGTACTGTGGATTAAAAACTTAATTAGGATAACTTAAAAATAGCAGATGTTCAAGAAGTTTGAGTGCGTATTATTTATACTATTTTACTGGATATTGTTGCATTTGGTCCTATGCCTTTTACATCCAACAGTTCCCTGCGACTTTGAAGAGGTCGTCCGTCCCACATAGTAAGGGGTTGTTCTATGCTGCGTCGTCCGATTCGTGGTGGCAACTCGGGATCCTTTCTTGCCCAATGGTTTGTCGAGCGCTGTGGACTGGTCATTACCATTTCAACGTGATAATTTATCGGGCCATATTGGTTACATTCGGTTTTATATGCACATTCATATTGTGGACTTTATCATAAAACAAATACCAAGCATAGCCCTCTCGATAGCACGATGAGTGACTTTGGATCATTTTATGAGGACGACATTTAAAGACTATGTCATACCACTAATCAAATTCATCTGAAGCTAATGCCCAAAGTTCAAAGAAAGTAGATTCCTCTCAGCTTGCGGCCATATTTCGATCCAATACAAGATTAGTAGATTAATTTCAAACGAAATTTTAAAACCAATATGTAAATGCCCTTCCATAACTTACACAAAGTAAATGTCTTGATTGACTATAAATACTGTGAATAAAATGTAATGTATTGTTGATTTAATGTAATTAAAAATAATGTATCGTGAATATGTAAAATTTAATATATTGTTACCTAGAACTATAAGAACGGTGACGTGGTCGTGTACATCTACGACGTTTTCTGCGACACATTTGTAGCGACCAGCGTTTTCCACTTTCATATTTGGAATATGCAATACATTTTCAGAGTTTTTCAAAGGCTTGAATTTCGTGTCGCTTGCAGCCATAAATTGCCAGGTGACTTTTGGTGCCGGTACACCTTTCGTGATACTGTAAAAACGGAACAATATACGGTTCTGAATGTTTGTATTTCTTAGTTTTATCAAACACATGTAAGTATATGTTGGAATTTTTATCCATTCACTATTTTACCTGTGGGTATCACAGAAGACGAAAACCGGATATAACATGCAGATAAAATCAATCTAAGACATGGAGAACTCGAAATAAAACCTTATATCGATTCGTTTGATGAGCGTGGTAAAGTCGGTCAATTTCCCTCCTATCACGTAGGAGGCTTAAGCACAGTAGTGGGATGCATCATCATTCATCATCATCATTTCAGCCTATCGCCGCCCGCTGCTGGGCGTTGGTCTCCCTCATGTTACGCCACACATGTAAACCTACTAGTTGGGATACCCTGCTGAGATTGAGCATGGTACCAAGCTTCTCCACGGATTCTGCTATAATAAAGATATAGTCTGTAAATTGAAGGTGAGTGATGTATTCGCCGTTGAAGTTGATGCGAGGCCGATAAATTCTAAGAGCTTGAAGACATCTTCCAGTACAGTGGTGAACAGTTTTGGAGAGATGACGTGTTCCTGTCTTACGCCTTTCTGCAACTGCATTGGTATTTTACTCTTATCCCGGATATGGCCTGACACTGCGGCATTCCTATATAAACACTTCAGCACTTCGATATAACGATGGTCGATTTAGCACCGCTGAAGGGACTGCAGCACCGCCCAAGTTTCGACTGAATCAAAGCTTTCTCATAGTCTACAATAGCGTCCACAAATTGGTAATAAACCTTTAAAAGAACTCGTAGACATGGATCAGGAGTGAAATGCCTCTGTACTTCTTTATAAGATCTTTGTCGCCCATTTGAAGCACTACAGTCCTGTTCCACAACTCTGAAACGTCGATTCGAGGATAAATAATTTAATAGCTTCTGAAGAGCTTTTAAGACCGGATTGCCGCCTGCCTTCAGAAGCTCTGCCGTAATTCCGTCAACTCCCTGTACCTTACCGTTTCGTAGTTTATTGGGAATTATTTTGATTTCATACAAACTGATGTCTGGGATTTCGTCGGTACAATGCCGAGTTAGCTTGGATCTGGGATCTTTGTCCAAGCGGACAACAGGATTTTGGGATGACTTATAAAACTGTCCATAGAACCTTTCAACATTTCCGAAGATCTCATTTTGGGATGAAATGACAGTGTTGTCATCAGTCTTTAGCTTAGTCATTTGGTTTTGCCTAATAGACAGATCTTGTACGAACACTTTCGAGCCACAATTCCACACTATCGTTTCTTTAATACGGAGCGTATTAAATCGGCGAATATCGCGACGCAAATATGTAGATATCTGCCCATTCAGCTGTCTGTGTTCGGACCAATCGGCTGACTGCACCGCTTATTTCTTTTTTTCGCTCCATGAGCTTAAGAGTCTGCTTAGAAAGTTTATTACGTCTATTAGCGCAGCGAGCCTTGAAAAAATTCGACCCAACAGGGTAGACAGCTGCCACGCACCTGTTATTTATATCATTCATAGAATCGCACTCGTCTAAATATTGGAAGCGATTGTGTAGTTATAGATGAAAACTTTCGAGGTTTTGGTATTGGACCGGTGTAGGTCGGAGGTTAGACTTCGTGAAGTGTGATCCCTCGACTTTAGGGTAGATATACTATGTGCCTCGTACTATGCGGTGATTTCTCCCAGTTTTAATCCTGTTGATCACTGTGATATCATTGAATATCTGTCGTTTGTCCGACAAGGAAGTCTATCTCGTTCTTTGTTGTATACAAGTTGAAATAAATGAACGAATCAATTAATAAGAAATGCCTTACCTGCATTCAATAGTAGCAGGTGTACCAGCTATAACTGTAATTGAAGTTTTACCAGTTATCATAGGTGCTTCTGAAAACAAAAAATAGATGTTCCATTAGTATATTAGCAATGAGATACGTTAATCTGATAATATTTTAATTATTCTGAGAATGAAAATTACCATTATCAATAGGTAAAAACTTATATGAAACTATAGTTATTTGTTTTATTATATTTGTAATAAATGAATGTTACTTACGAAGAACGTTGGCCTGGAAAGCAACATGGTTCGAACCGGCATCATTCCGAGCTTCACAAATGTAAGTCCCAGAATCACTCACCGTTGGACTTTTGATTACTAGCATTCCGTCTTTTATTGAATATTTATTATCTGAAAAATATGTTGTCATAATCAACTACAAAATAGAAAATATTTCAACACGTGGATTTATTGCTGTTACTATTGATTACCTACGCATTGAACAATTAACATCCTTAGCATTAAATATTTTGGTGACGTGACCGGGGATTAGTCCGTCACCCGCCGAGAGGCCGACCGCGTGAGGAAAGACCGACGTCCTCCCCGAGGGGGGGACGTCGGTCGATGGGAGGGTACCCCAATAGGGGGTATTCCGTCGGGCCGACCACTGACGACAAGTTAACGCTGCTCCAGTGGTCGGCCCAACGACGAAGGCGACGTGGTTTTCGGGTGGGTCGCGGGAGTTGCGTGCTTAAGCCCCTCTGTCGTCCCGGACGGAGTGGTGCGGAGGCGCGCCGACCGCGGCCCACCCACAAAAAAAAAAAAATAAAAAAAGCATTAAATATTTTAGGGATTCTTAAATGGTAACTTTAATAATGACATTGGATTATTTTATTTCTCTGAATGAGAAGTTATAAGAAAGAACTGTAACTTTCCTAATTAACGCAAACACTTAAAAACCTTTGTTATTAGTCAAGATATCAGTTAACTACTAATTTAAATAATTATGATGTTTTTTTTCACTCAAATTAATTTTTAATTATAAATCCTTACTTGGTGATATGGTGGTATTTCCCATGGTCCATATAATAGTTGGTTTAGGCAGACCAGTTACTGCGCAAGGAATCTTTAACATGCCATCTTTACCTTCGATACTGTTATATACGATTGAAGAGTCAGACGTAATATTTGGAAGAACTGTGAACAAAATTATAAATGTTTGATATAATACAAATTATACAGTTCCTATTCAATTAACTTGCAATAATGGCTAATACTTTTCCAATTATATAATGCTTTATTACCTTGAACATTTAGATTGGTAACATGTTCGCTGTCGCCTACGATGTTGTGTGCTATGCATTTGTAATAACCTGCGTGTGAATCGTCGATGGTCCTTAAATGAATTTTATTTTCAGTTGTTAATAGAGGTTTGAAACTGGGCTCTCCTTTAGGCATGAATTTCCATTTGATTGCAGGCGCTGGCACACCTCTGACAATTCTGAATATCAAAATAATGCGTATTTCAGATAAATCTTAATAATCTAATAAATTAATCTTAATAAATTAAATACTAGCAACCCGCCCTCGCTTCGCTTCGGTTATAGGTTATAGTCGTTTTACCCGCGTAGTTCCCGTTCCCGTGGAAATACCGGGATAAAATATAGCCTAGTTTACGCCCTGATATTATAGCTTTTCATTGGTGAAAGAATTTTTGAAATCGGTCCAGCCGTTTTGAAGATTACCCGGAACAAACAGACAGACAGACAGACAAAAAGTTTTTAATTGCTATTTTACGCATAGGTGTCGTGCAAATAACCGTGTGAGCATGAAAAAAGCCTATTATTTTGACATTACAAACAGACACTCCAATTTTATTTATTGGTATAGATGCCACAATTATGTACACTAATACTATGAGTTAATTCAGTAGATGACAATAAAGAACACATTTTACAAAAAAAAAGTTGCATAAGAGTTCTGTTTGGATTACAGCAATTAAATAGTTATAAAGAATATTTTCGTTCGTTCCGTGTGGTGGCGGAGTAAGAATAAAATTAGCCACTCCCTATCTTGGCCGTGGATGTCGTAAAAGACAACTAAGGGATATAATGTGTACATAACATCTAAGAGAAGGAAAACTCAAAATGAAACCCTATACCAATATATCTGACCAGCATGAAATAGTAGGTCAAATTCGTGGGTGGGCACCGTGGCCGTTACCTAAAGAGCTACAATAGGCCCCTCGGCAACATTCCCCTTCACAATTTATGTACCCACAGATGCCGAAGCAACCTTTCTGATGATTGTAGCAAACCGCCACTAGTCGGGATAAACCCGCTCGACAGTGGAAGAAGAATAGGAGAACGAAGAAAACCACTCCACTTATTGGCTCGGACCAGCCTCCGTTGCCACTGGACTTGACCATGGTTACCATAGAAGTGCCCAAAGTAGCATCGAGATTTTATGCCACGACACCTACGAAGCTCTCCGGGGGCCCCACAACATGACCCTTCGCCTCCCTAACTTCTCTGCCAACAGAGCGTTGCCCTCCCAGTCTACACTGCCGAACATCTCTGCTTAGTTGATGATAAGTATGCGGACCGTGCCAGCTACAGGCCGTACTCTTTTGGCGCTAGACACAAGAAGATGACAGCATCTTCAACACAGACCTTCACTACTGAAGAATGAAGACACTCCATCGTCCAATACAATAATCCTGGCATATAAACAAAGGATGGTGACCGTCGAATCACCCTCGGAATGCGTGTCACTCGGGGCGGGGCTTCCTTGGGGACTACCGAGAGTCTCGCCCTGCTCGAGGAGACCACTCTAAGGATATTAAGAGCCTTTGCCATCCACTAAGAAGACTAACACTATACGCACATAGTTCAAGTGCATCTTTGAAACCTCAAAACAAGAAGTAACCCAGAAGATATTAACGAATAAAACCAGTCAAACCCAACCGTCCACCATTACTCTTAGGGGTGATGCTTGATAGCACAGTCAGGGGCTCCACTGGATCGATCCTGTAGCTGTGTGTCCTGGCTCGAGTAACCCAACTCATCAGAGTAACGAAGAAATTACGATGTTCTAGCAAGCGGTAGCGTATACTAGACAAAGGGAAACTGTTCGATTGAGTAGTCAACTTACCTTTATATTAAAAACTAGCAATCCGCCCTCGCTTCGCTTCGGTTATAGGTTATAGTCGTTTTACCCGCGTAGTTCCCGTTCCCGTAGGAATAACGGGATAAAATATAGCCTAGTTTACGCCCTGATATTATAGCTTTCCATTGGTGAAAGAATTTTTGAAATCGGTCCAGCCGTTTTGAAGATTACCCGGAACAAACAGACAGACAGACAGACAGACAGACAGACAAAAATTTTTTAATTGCTATTTTAGGCATAGGTGTCGTGCAAATAACCGTGTGAGCATGAAAAAAGCCTATTATTTTGACATTACAAACAGACACTCCAATTATATTTATTGGTATAGATTTCCATGGTCCATCTTTTGTTCAAGAGTTACTTTTTTATTATAAAATTTAAATATTTTGTGAAATTTCCGTGTGGTGACGGAGTAAGAATACAATTCACCACCCCCTATCTTACCCGTGGGTGATCGTACGAGACGACTAAGGGATATAAAACGCATATAACATCTATGCGAGAGAAGGAAAACTCGAAATAAAACCCTATACCAACACGTCTGACCAGCGTGGTATAGTAGGTCAATTACCCTTCCATTATGGAGGAGGCCCGAGCCCAACAGTGGGAAGTATGTGGGCTGAGATGATGATGATGATGATGATTTTGTGAAATAAATAAGATCTCGTTTGGCAACCGTTTCTTTTAAACCTAAATATTTTTAATGTGTAATAAATTCTCAAACGTATAATACGTACGTGCATTTAATACTGGCAGACGTACCCGCTGTTACAGTCATTTTTGCTTCACCTGTTATCATTGGTGCCTCTGAAATACATTAAATATTGATTATAAGACTGAGCGCTAAAATGGTATCGTTTTATTACTTTTATATTTTATCTTGTTACACGAGTTAGGTGATTCTTATGATACCAATAAGAAAGTCGATATTATTGTTAAGTAGATTCTTATTCTATTATAAAAATTTTCAACAGTAAATTTGCTAAATTTATTATTTTTCATTGTAAAAAAAACTACTTTTACGGATTATATCGCGTTTGTATTTGATTTATGATTGCCCGACGTTTCGAACACTTTGCAGCATTCATGGTCACGGGCGGACTAAGGTGTCTCACGTCCAACAAGTAATCGTTATTACAGACATTTAATATTAACATTTGTAATTGTAATATTAAAATATATAATGTAAAATTTAATATTAACATTTAATATTAACATTTGTAAATGTCTGTAATAACGATTACTTGTTGGACGTGAGACACCTTAGTCCGCCCGTGACCATGAATGCTGCAAAGTGTTCGAAACGTCGGGCAATCATAAATCAAATACAAACGCGATATAATCCGTAAAAGTAGTTTTATTTACAATGTGTAGTGCTCGCGTAAACATCAGATATCATTATTATTTTTCATTTCGTAAACTCGTTAATAAACAAGGTAATATATTATCTTTACTCTCATCAATAAAATGTCACTTTTATCATCATCAATAATGAATAAATATTACTCACGATGAACCTGAACTTGAAAGGATGCACGAACTGAACCAGCCACATTTTTAGCTTCACAGATGTAGGTTTCAGCATCGCTTGGGATAGGATATCTAATTATGAGAACTCCATTTTCAACGGTATATCTCTCATCTGAAAAAACCATTTTAGTAAGATGTTACACGTACTTAATAAAACTGCTACATATTCTCTTGATGACCCGTCAGCCGAATTTCAATTAATGTGTTCATGGACAGTGTAATCATACAATATACCACTCCCTTTCTTGACTATGGGTAACGTAAAAGACGATTTAGGTAAATTATATGGAGAGGACATCTATACAAGGTAAGGAAAATTCGAAATTAAAACCCAACTCGACTGACAAATGAAAAGCTCTAATCTAACAGTGTGATTTATATAAAGTCGAGCTGATGAGGAATATGGTACTTATAATGATAAGACTACATTGTCGACAGTCTCCTGTCTACAGCCGTAGACCGATCAGTCGGTGGCAATGCTACACTCTCGCAGAAAATCGACGTCTGAGTAGTAACAATTTTTTTGGTGAGAGAGTCTTTCAGACTTTCTTTAAAGTCATCATTTTTGCGTGTGGTGGATTTCGGTGGCGCCTTTAGAATCACCAATCTTTATTGTACGTATTAACACTCCCTTCATTTTATTCACCCTAGCAGCGGCCTAGCAAAGGTCCATGAATATGCATGACAATATTACTTACTATCAGACGCGGTGTTTGCTCGATTCCATCAACAGCAATAAAAAAAATATAAATTAAATACTAGTATGTAGAAGAAGCCTTACTTGAAGATATGGTTTTAACTCCCCTAGTCCATGTAATAGTCGGTTTTGGTTCACCAATTGCTGTGCAAGGAATCTTCAATATTTTATCTCTTCCTTCGACAACTTTGTAGATAGTTGAAGAGGCAGATGTTATCTTTGGAGGAACTAAAAATATAAAAGAAAAATATTTCAAATTGCTTTAAAAGGTTGACGTCAATATTTTACAGATTGAAATTTATTATAGAGATCGATAACCTAATTAGAATATATTTCACCCCTTTCTTTTCGAGATGAGGTAAGTAACTAAGAGAATAATACTTTAAAGTTATATAGACTTTTATTTGAAAATTACCTAATGGGTAATGGTAATTTACCACCCCCCTTTCTGTCCGCAGTTGTTGTAAAAAACGACTAAGGGATCTAACATTACTATTTTATTTGTCTTGAATAGATGTTATATGCATAGCTGACTAGCATGGTATAGTAGGTCAATTGCACCCCCGTGGAGGAGGCTAACAGTGGGACATATATGCTGAGATGATGATGATCTAGGCAAGAAAAGGAAAATTCGAATGAGAACCTATACCTACAATCGTCAATCGGAATGTCCTTGTAAATAAGAAATGCGAGTCCATAAATAAAAAAAAAAAATAACACAAAGCGGTCAGGACGATAGACGTGAAAACTTAAAAATATTAACAAGCTGTTGTTATTTTTGGATTTTCTAATTGATCTTGAATAATTCTAATTATTAGAATGTTTAAATTAAAACTCTTTACATTTATCTGATTTTGAAATCAATTGGCACAGATATAGTATTCTTGACACAGTTATAGATATAGCGTTAGCGTTTATACACCAAGTGTCCATGTCGATGATGACTTACAAATTTATTCCCCTCCAAACCTGCCTATTTTAGTAGCTTTCACTTCAAAAATATTGAAATACTTACTCTTTGCAATTTGAGGTGTGACAGGGAATTTAGCTACATGTCTTACATCTTTATCTGTATCTGTATCCTTCCCAAATACCTAAAACAATGGAATATTTTATATACTTTTACAAACATACTTTTCTTCACGACCACATCCAGTCCAAAAAAAAAAGGCAAATAAGAAGATTAACAAACATAAACAATTAGGTATAAATGGACTTTATGTAAGAAAAATTGTACTGTATACCTACTAAGAGCTATACAACTTGATGATTGGAAATTTAAAAGTGGAATTGGAAATTTAGAGTGCTCAACATCAACTTCAGCAAAGGCTCAAGTTGCGTTTGATGTTGAGCACTCTCTAGCGTCGAATTTAGTTCAGTTTAAGTCCATAATGACACAAAATAAATTTGCGCATTCACTGCTAAGGATAATCCATTTATCATAGCGCATTAGTTCCAAGGACTAAGTTTTCATATCCCCGAAAATAAAATGATCCTCGGCGTCGAAGTATCTTTTTTTTTTTTGCGCTGTGGAAAATGCATTTAAGCATACCCATTGCTAGTGACGGCAAGGGGTATGTAGGACTCGCTGACGTGGTATGATTAACTACGTCAGAATACCTACTAAAAACCACAGTGGTCCCACGTCTTCGCCTTTTGTGGGACGCCAGAGGTTCGCCTTTTGGGCATACGACTCTAACGTCCCGGCGGTTAATTTAATGCCTACATCTTGGGTCAATCATGCCTGGGAGAAGAGAAGCGCGTATCGTCTCTTCCTCCTCCCCAGACGTTGCCTCCGCGGTGGGTCAGCATGGGCACCCGCCTCACGAGCCCTACCTGCAGCCTCCTTTTGCACTATAACATCTTCGCAAAAGGTGGCTAAGGCTATCCAGGAACTGTCGCTGTCAAGGATCTTATCTATAACAGCCGGCAGCGACAGATCTCCGCCAATCGCAGTCACCAGGGCAAGCTTCTGAGCTCCCCAGGCTGGGCACTCTTGCAAGGTGTGGCTCAATGTGTCTACGGGCGCGCCACACTCGTAACATCCAGGGGTGACGTCGAATTATCTAACAAAGTCCAATTTGAGCATCATTTGGAGTACAAATTCGAATTAGCGAGTGAAAAGCACAGTTTTGAAGAGGGTCAAAAAAATGCTTTGTTCCAATAAACCAACTTGTCTTGTACAAAGCGCAAGTTCATACACACGTGGAGACACATATCTTGTTTTTTTTTTGTGGGCTATGGTCAGCGCACACGCCGTCCATTTCGTCCGAGGCGACGAAAGGACGGCGTGCGGCCCCACAATTCACCGTGGCGTAAACCCTCTTCTTGGCTATTGTGCCGACCACAAGTACCGAGTTCCTTGTCGCCCGTGGTCAGCCCGGCGGGGTACCTTCCCTGTCCAATGCCCCTCCCGTGACGCTGTCGCCCTCACGTGGTTAGCCTCTCTGCGGGACTAACTCCTGGTCCTGCCATCCGCGGCCTCAGCTGGGGCGGCATCAGGCGCAGGTACTCGCTGCCCCGCCCGAGTCGCCAGCGGGGGACCGTGTCGCCGTAGGGGAGTTCCTCTCGCGCACGCTCCACGCCTCCTTCCGTGAAATGATTGCCTCACAGAAGGCGGCAACTGTGACCCAATTCCTAACGCTGCTGAGCATACCTAGTGATGGTCGGCAGCGTCAGGTCGGCACTGATGATTGCGACAAGTTCACGGTGCTGTTCTGCTCACGTAGCGCACACCTCGAGTGTGTGCTGCGCCATGTCCTCGTTGCGATCGCAATGATGGCAGGACGAATTGCTCTCCCTCCATACAACCGTGTATAGGTACTTGACGAAGCAACCGTGCCCCGTCAAGACCTGCATTAGTTGAACGGAAAGCACCCCGTGCCGCAGATCCAACCACTCCATCAGCAGCGGCCGGAAGGCCTCACCGGTCCGAACACCGTACCGAGGTCCCTGCAGTCGGACTGCCCAACGGGCAATGACGTCGCGGTCCTATTTTCATGGATTCACTGTCGCACTTTATTAGCAAAATATGACAGACATTGTCACTTAAAAAGGACGATTTCATTAGATCCACCAAAATTATTAGTAACTGAAAATTGCAGAACGGAGGGAGTGGAACGACGTTGAATTTGAACCTGAAGTGGACATCTATCTGCTAATTTCTAAGGAAAAATATTTATAGACGGAGCTAGTTGCCATTTTCATAATGACCTGGAAGCAGTTCATTGCAAAAACTAGCCGGTTCAAAGACATGTCGCAAAATACCGACCACCGGAGCAGGGTGACTTGTTGTCAGTGGTCGGCCCGACGGAATACCCTTTCGGGTACTCTCGCCCTTCAACGTCCCTGTTCCAGGGCGTCGATCGCTGTCGCGCAGTCAGCCTCTCCGCGGATGACGGACTAAAATTCCCGGTCCGGTCACCCTGCTCCGGTGATTTGTTCATTAATTTTTTTTTATTGCTGCTGTTGGTAAACGAGCAAACAGTACACCTGATGGTAAGTAAGGTACACCCAAGGTAAATCGAATGCGTGCAATGAGGTTGGGTGATACTACAGGTATCACCGAAACACACTATAACATCCTCGGCAAGTTGGGCTTCCGGCTCCCTCGCTCACCGAATGAAGCGCAGTAACAAATTGCTACTATTCAGACGTCGATTTTCTGTAAGAGTGTGGTACTACCCTGGATGAACCCACCCGCGGCTGTAGACAAAAAACTGTCAACAGTATAGTCCTACCACTGTTATCTATATCAATAAATAAAATTGGAGTGTCTGTTTGTAATGTCAAAATCATGGACTTTTTTATGCTTACATGGTTATTTGCACGACACCTATGCCTAAAATACAGATTAAAAAAAAATTGTCTGTCTGTCCGTTTGTTCCGGGTAATCTTCAAAACGGCTGGACCAATTTCAAAAATTCTTTCATCAATGGAAAGCTATAGTATCAGGGAGTAACCTATGTTTTATCTCGATATTCCTCCGGCAACGGGCACTACGCGGGTAAAACGACTAAAAGCGAAGCGAGGGCAGGTTGCTAGTTATTTTGTAAGAAGTGATTGTTTTATTTTTGTCGTAAGTAGCTGAGCGGCGCGATAAGAGATAACCTTTGGCCTATTGTAATAATCACTGCTACGTACGAGTATATTATATTATACCTACCTGCCCATTTCATTGCATATTAGCAAATTGATTAAGAAGTATTGAGAGTTTGATACGCCATTTTGAGGATTAATTTCTCTTCTAGTCATGAAGTCATGAAACATAATTATATTTTTTAAACGACTTAAAAAACTAGGAGGACCTTCTTAATTCGACTGATTTTTTTTGTGTGTTATCTTAGTTTTTTTTTCTAGGTATAACATAAAACTCTTCTAGCTATATCATTATGGCTTATATATGTCCCACTGCTGGACTGAAGCCTTCTCCACAAGGGGTTGAAAACTGACTTAATATGTCATGCTGTCCTGGTCTAGGTTGCCACAGCCATACACTAGACAGGTGGTGCCAGGTCTCCTACAATTAGCGTAGCCTTATATATAAATTAATATATTATTTATGTATTATTAATGCATATATTACAATAAGTTATTTAATAGCGGATTTTTTTGTAAAACTATTAAATACGATTAGTTTACACGCTTTGTAGGTATTATAAAGCGTCACTTGTGGTCCCCAGAGTGTAATGTTTTTTTATACTCTTCAAGATTATTTTTTTTTTTTATTGCAAGCAGTGGCAAACGAGCAAACAGTACACCTGATGGTAGGTGTTACTGCCGCTCATGGACCTTTACAAGGCCGCTGCCTACCGCGAAGAAAGTGAAGGGAGTGTGAATGCGTGCATTGAGGCTCGGTGATACTAAAGGCACCATCAAAATCCTCCACACGCAAACACCGTCAGAAAGTTGGCCTTCCGGCTCTCTCGCTCACCGAACGAAGCGCAGTAACAAATTGCTACTACTCAGACGTCGATTTTCTGCGAGAGCGTGGTACTGCCCCGGACGGACCGGCTCGCGGCTGTAGACAGATAACTGTCGACAGTGTGGTCCTACCACTCCAGCATGGGCGAAATATTTCTATTGAATTGATTATCTTTAATATTAGTAATAAACACATACTTACAGCAACTTTAAAGATGGTGGTTGGTGCTACAAACAAAGGTGTAACGTATAAATCATCTTTAACACGAGTTAGAGGTAATGGCTGCTTGTTTATATCCTGTTCATTCATATCTAGTATATGTGCTGAGATTACGTGTAATGTATGTTGAGAGTCATTCACAGATATGTAGAGACGAGTTCGGGCATCTGAAAATATTGTAACTTTAATTAACTTAAACTAAAAACCCTTACAACCTTAATTAATTTATATTAACTGAAAATAATTTTAACTGTAATTAACATATGGCATTTAGTCTATACCAATAAATAAAATTGGAGTGTCTGTTTGTAATGTCAAAATAATAGGCTTTTTTCATGCTCACACGGTTATTTGAACGACACCTATGCCTAAAATAGCAATTAAAAAATTTTTGTCTGTCTGTCTGTGTTTGTTCCGGGTAATCTTCAAAACGGCTGGACCGATTTCAAAAATTCTTTCACCAATGGAAAGCTATAATATCAGAGCGTAAACTAGGCTATATTTTATCCCGGTATTCCCACGGGAACGGAAACTACGCGGGTAAAACGACTATAACCTATAACCGAAGCGAAGCGAGGGCGGGTTGCTAGTTGAAAAATAAATGTAATTATCTTCTACTGACTGAAAACAGTTTCAGCTATAATTAATGATATTCTGCTCGTGTGATAATAGAGAAAAATACAATTTCTGACCATCCTTTGCTTTCCTGAGGGAGTTGTAAGAACTGATTGGTGGTGGTTAGGTGCAGTAGGAATAATACATGTAAAAAATATAAAATCTTTAAAAAGTTTGTTAACATAAACAAATATATTAAAAAAACTAAGAAACTTGTTAATAACCATAGATGTTTTATTAAAACTGTAAAATCTAAAAGGGAACGCTTACAGCTGATAGATAAGCTTGATTTTTATGTTAGTATGTTAGAAAATAAAACTAGAGAGCATAATGTAGATATTCATGACTTCCAATTAAAAATTGACTCTCTTCAAGATAAATTGGCAGATTTGACTATTAAGTACTCCAATTCAGAAAAACTGATAGCGGAGTATTCATCAGCAATTAATAAAATAACACTGGATAAATCTATTCAGTGCACTAAACAGTTTGATACCAATAACTACTCACCTGTAGAGTGTTCTCAGTTTTCCATCTCCCAGACTAAGCAATCTAATGTAAGCTTAGAAAATACTCCATTTTCTACTAACAGTTCCCTCTTAACAACTGTTGATGTAGTCTCAACTCTATCCACAGCTAAGTCATTTTTAAGTATTAAAAATGAAATTGTTATGTTTAGTGATGAAATTGGCAAGAATATGGGTGTCCTGCTGTCAGATAAAGGGCATTCAATTGTCAATTATTGCTCACCGGGTTTGTCATACCATGATATAATGGAAAAAATCTTTAATTATAAGTTTAAGCCTAGTACTACACTACTAGTCTTTATTGGCAATATGCGAAGTGTGAGCAAAAAGCAATTGCTAAAATATAATGACAAACTTTATAGATTAAATGTAGATAAAATTGTGTTGTTCACATTTCCTTATCGCACGTGTTTGACACAGATGGAAAATGAATCCATCTATAATTTAAATTTGACATTACATAATACTACTAATTATTGTACTGACAACAAAATGCATGTAATTGACATTAACAATTTTGTTAAAAAAAAAATGTTTTTGACAAAAGATAGTTCTTATCTTTCAAAATTTTACAAAAAACTGATAGCTGATTCGCTATCTTATTATTTATTTACATCAGCCAAGAATTTGGCTACCAAAACTGCTTTTATTGAGCAATGTAATAACATATCCACTATTGTAAATAGTGATATTAATTCAAAAACTAATTTAAATTAGCTATTAAGACAATAGAGAACCCCTCTTGCCTTAGCATTTTAAGCACTAAGAATAATAATAAATCAATCAACCTGGTACATCAAAATATTCAGGGTATGTTAGGTAAAGATTTGGAAATTGAATTATTTTTGAATGATTATCAAATAGACATTTTATGTATTACTGAACACTGGCTCAAAGGTAATCAACTAATGTTCAATTTTCCTAATCACCAGGTTGTTAGCTCGTTCAATAGAGTCAATAGGATACGAGGTGGCTCATTGATAATTTTAAATAAGATGGTTAAATTTAAAGAAAGAAATGATATTGTGAGACTCTCTATTGAACGTGTTATAGAAATTGCTTGTATTGAGTCGGAGCAGTTCATAATTGTATGCGTATACAGACCTCCATGTTCACCATATGATAATTTTGAAAGATATATGGAGGATATTTTGTTCAAAATCTCTACCTCTAATAAAACAGTTATTATCTGTGGCGATTTTAATATTAATTTATTAGACCACAACAACATCACACAAAAATTTATAACTCTTATGAAATCATATGATTTATATAATGTCTTCTTGGAGCCTACTAGGATAACGTCTGGGAGTGCAACTTGTATTGATAATGTATTTACAACTGTTAAACCCATTGCTCACTCTATTCTGAGTGCTTTAGAATCGGATCATTGTGGTCAATTTGTTGTATTTCCTAGAACTAGTAGGGTTCAACGAGAAAGTATTAACTTTGTTCCCATGACTGCTAGCCGCTTAGAGCAGTTTAAAGATGAACTGAGTATGAAGGTACCGCTGTTGCCTATTCATGACAGTCCTAATGAGCTATATACATCTTTATTTCACACAATCAATACCGAATTTAGTAAAATATTTAAACCAAAAACATTAACATTTGGAGTGCCTGCTGGTTTTAGTGAATGGGCTACTTGTGGTATCTACAAGAGTAGAAGAAGGTTATATGATCTTTACAGTGAAAAATCTTATAACAATAACCCAGTATTTTTAGAGTATGTTAAAAATTATTCAAAAATTTTCAAACGTGCCTGTTCTAGTGCTAAATCCATTTATTTAAGGAGGAAAATTAAAGGATCTAGTGATATAATTAAAATGACTTGGACAGTGATTAATAGTGAAACCGGTAGGAACACTGTGCGGAAGAAGGACTTTAATTTAAAGATTGGTGATAAAAATGTGACAGTAAATAAAGAAGTGGCACATGAATTTGAAAACTATTTTACAAATGTGCCTGTATTAACAACAAAATCCTTAGCGTCGTGCCCTATTTTGGCTGAATCGCTCCTTAAACAAAGCATTGTAAAATGTGACACTTCCTTTGAATTTTCAGATGTAGGTGTGGATGATATTTTAAAGTCTTTTAAAAATCTTAATATTAAGAAAACAGCAGATTTATGGGGTTTATCAGTAAAGACTATTGATTTTATAATACCTGTTATTGCTCCCCACCTGGCATTTGTATTTAATGGTTGTGTTGCTCAGGGTGTGTTTCCTGATCTCATGAAAATTAGTAGAGTAATTCCTTTATTTAAATCTGGTAGTATGTCAGATATTAATAATTTTCGTCCTATTTCCATACTACCAACACTCAGTAAAGTATTCGAAAAAATTATGCTTAATCAGATGTTGATTCATTTTAAGAGACATGGTATCTTTCACAAAAATCAATTTGGCTTTACTAAGAATTGCTCTACTACTGATGCGGGCGTAGAGTTATTGAAAAATATTTTTGCAGCCTGGGAGGAATCACATGAGGCCTTAGGTGTTTTCTGTGATTTATCCAAGGCATTTGATTGTGTACAACATGAAACACTCATCAGAAAACTATACCACTATGGGATCAGGAATAACGCTCTTGAACTTGTAACTTCTTATTTAAGCAACAGAATCCAGAGGGTTGATGTTAATGGTGCACGATCATCTGGTTCTATTATAAAAATGGGCGTTCCACAAGGGTCCATTCTGGGGCCATTTCTGTTTCTTGTATATATTAATGACCTACCCTACCATATAGGGGACAATCTGGACATTGTGTTGTTCGCAGATGACACTTCTTTGTTATTTAAAATTAAAAGACAAATGTTGAATTATGACGATGTGAACAATGCACTGTCTAACGTTGTTCATTGGTTTAACACTAATAATTTGGTTCTCAATGAGAAAAAAACTAAATGTATCAAATTTACTACTCCTAATGTGAGGCAAGTGGAAACCAATGTCCAAATGAATGGTGTGGCTCTAGACCTTGTGGAGTCAACAGTCTTTTTAGGTATCACCATAGATGCTAAACTTCAGTGGGGACCTCATATTGAAAAGTTGTCGAGTAGGCTTAGCTCAGCGGCTTATGCAGTAAAAAAAATAAGAATGTTAACCGATATTGAAACAGCTAGAATTGTTTATTTCGCTTATTTCCATAGTCTTATGTCTTACGGTATATTACTGTGGGGATGCTCCGCGGACTTTAATAGAATCTTTGTTCTCCAAAAAAGGGCTGTCCGTGCAATTTATAATCTAGGCCCAAGAATCTCACTTCGGGAGAAATTCAAAGAAGTAAATATTCTAACTGCTGTATCACAATATATATACGAAAATATATTATATGTCAAAAAAAATATCGCTAACTTTAAGAGATATTGTGACATTCATGAAATGAATACTCGTAATAAGGACAGATTAGTTGTACACACTACTCGTCTCCAAAAAGTTAACAAATCATTCATGGGGCAATGTATACGCTTTTACAATAGATTACCTAAAGATATCCGAGACCTGCCTATGAAAAAGTTTAAAAAAGCCATCAAGAATAGACTTTGTAAAAAAGCTTATTATAAAATCTCGGATTATGTAGATGATAATACAGATTGGTTGTGAGCAGCTCCTCATTCAGCAATTTCCTTGTTATTTTAAATATACTGTTTGTAAATGTACTTTTAACTTTTATTGTAAAGTGTAGCGTGTTTTGCCTAACGAATTTTTGTATTTTCAGCGTTTGTAACATATTGTGGTGTTGGTCATGCTCACATAAGGATCTACTTGCGGTAGCTGCGTGGAGCGGGTCTCTCCCTTCCCTCCATAGTGGTTGAGGGGAGTGATGGCTGCTCTAGTAGTTAACTCGTGATCGGGTGCCGCTTGTGGGATCTGGTCCAGCCATAATCGTTTAAATTATATTAAGTGTCTTGCGGTTCGAAGGGCATCACACTGGAGCTTGTTCTTACAAAACATGTACACAATTGTATAACTAGTAAGAAGAAAAAAAAAAAAAAAAATTTAAAATAATGACAAGCCCGCTGAGTTTCTTGCCGGATCTTCTCAGTAGCGGTCGCGTTCCGATCCGGTGGTAGTATATTTTTTTGGAAATTGTAAACCTGACAATATGTAAGTGCCCTCTCAGGGTTTATGCATAATAAAATAATTTGAATTTGAATTTGAATTTGAATTTGATTACTAGGCGAATAGACAGTTTTACTCTCCAGGAAAAATTTAGATACCAACGGTGATCGCCAACTCGTCTGTCAAGTGTGGCGATTATGCCATTACTGCCTTATGAAGAGGTCTATATTAAATGGTAGATATTGAAAAGCTGGTGAAGTAAAAATGAAGCACGTAATTCATATAAACTGGATATATTGTAACTGTAATTAACTTATACTAACTGAAAATACTGACAAATATAATTAACATAAACATATTGACTGGAATTATTGTAAATGCATAACTTGGAAATATTGTCACTGTAAATCGTTCGTATTTACTAAAAATATTATAGATACAAAATTTATACTCCCCGTGTAATAACAGGTAAAAAGGCCATGTATTGCGACCCCTTGCTCTTTCGTGGAAGACATACAAATAAGGTGACCAATTACTACTGAAATAAGTGGAAACTTATGACACTAACTGTCACCGCCAACCTACCTACCAAGTGTGGCCAATTATGCCAGTATTTAAATTAAATCAAATTAAATTTGGTGGGATTAGTCCCAGTAAAAATGCCTTCCTATAAGGGGAAATAATGGTCAAGCTTGGCAGGTAGAATGAGATGGCAGTTGTTGTTATAATTTCCCAGTAGAGAAAAGCCGATTTTCCCAGTGATTCCTTGGCAAATTTTTACCAATCCCATGGGAAAGTAAAGGGTGATAATGACAGGCCTTCTTCTTAATCAGTTCCCATCCGAGAAAAAATTATTTGGTATATTTAACACCATATTCAAATAAACTTACTGGCTATTGGTTGAGCATGAGTATCTTTTATAGATACGGCTTCTTGTTCTGAAAATCCATATTCAAAGCTAAAATTGGATTTGCCGACGACGGAGATAGTGGTCGGACTCTTACCCCCCACTCGCACTGTGTATGTGCCGGGTATGAGGTTATTCAGCTTAATCATCTATAATAAAGTTTAATTAATACAGCATTCAACATCACAATTTTTTTTACCTATATTAAATCGGAAAGGGCGGTTAGTGGCTGTATAATCAGCCATATTATCCGCCGTCATTTGAGTGGACTACCGAGGGCGAATACTTGACTTCAGTGGCCCATTCGGTAGGTTATATTTTAAAGTATTCTCTCCTCTCAATCACTGACTAGTCCACGATCATACCATCGCTGGTGAAAGTTGATACTTTTGATTATACCACGCCCTAGACTAGCGTGATATAGTGGTTCAATTCAAAAAGTCCTAAATGATCTTTTTGACTTGATACTACCGTCACCTTTTTACCATCATTCCACTCTACATGTAGCAGGGTTCAATCATTTCACCTGAAAACGTTATGTTCTGTAACTCTTCGTTAGTTATACGTCCTCGACGATAATTTCTCCCACGTACAAGCAGGGTCTGAAATTATCTGTCTGTTGCGATGTTTCGTGGACGCTACGACATGTCTTTCTTTAAACATAGTTTAAGAAAAGCAGAGCGCAGCGGTATTGTGAAGAGTATCCTGTGTATTTTAGAGCTCGGTGAGAGGCAGTTATCATTATCTATCAGATGCCTGATCATCTGCCATAAAAAACTTTTTTTTTATAAGACAATCTGCAGCACGAAGGAAATAATTCTTATATTGCGGGGGACTTTACAAAAATATAATTCATCATCATCATTCATCATTATTTCAGCCTATCGCCGTCCAATGTTGGACGTACGCCTCCCTCATGTTACGCCACAAAGTGCGTTCATGTGCCGCCTGCATCCAACGACGTCCAGCAACTTTCACCGGGTCATCAGTCCACCTAGTGGGGAGGCGTCCTACACTGCGTCGTTCGATACGTGGTCGCCACTCGAGAACCTTTCTTTCCCAGCGGTTGTCGGTACGTCGAGTGATGTGACCTTCCCATTGATATTTCACCGTGATAATTCTTCGTGCTATGTTGGTTACACCCGTTCTTCTGAGGATTTCCGTATTTCGGATTCTATCTCGCAGAGAAATCTCGAGCATAGCCAAAGTCACTCAGCATGCTAGGGAGCGCCCTAGCATGCTGAGTGACTTTGAGCCTTGTTATGAGGCCTAAATTTAGGGACCACGTTTCCATGCCATAAGTCATCACTGGTAACACGCACTGGTCGTAAACCTGTGTTTTCAGACACTGAGGTATGTTGGACGAGAAGATCCTATTAAATTTCCCGAACGCTCCCCGAAATATAATTAGCAGACACAAATTATATCCAGCCTCAGAACAACAATTTGTGAATCGCATAAAGAGTTGTCCAGCGTGGGATTCGAACCCATGACACTGGCGTGCTAGGTCGGTATCTTAACCACTATAGTATCTGTACAGTCAAGTCAGTTATAGCAAATGTATACATACCTTAACGTTTTCAAGCCATATGATCTTGCTGATGGTCCATTTGTCATATCCTGGTAGTCCTGTTACTGATAATTGCACATTTCGACTGGTCGCTGTCACCCTTGCATACTCAGTTTGATTGTTAATTATGACCTAAAAATAACCGTCACTAGTTATCAAATCAGGTCCGCTATAATACATAGATTTTCCAAAAAGGAACCATAAACCCTTACGCTTGGTAGTGGGTTGACGATTGTGGATGATGTGGTTATAAGTTATTCATGAGCATTTTGCTGTTTCTTCTCCTGGCAATATTTCTGCTGATTTTCAAAACTCCCAGGGGACAGAGTCATTGTGATGCAATGTATCCTTAACAACGCGTTACACGGGGTACTAACTTAATATAATATTTAATATTTTTTATATGTTGTGTTTTCAAGCTATTCAGGACTCCGTTGTAATATAAAAACTAAATTTTATCACGCGGTAGACTTTTTTTTCACACAACGTCCCTAGAGTGGTTTATGTAAATGATACTGCATCCCTCTAAATTGTCTGCTACTAACCGCCTCAGATATTCGAAAAGAAGCTGCAAAGCAGATTATTGAACGCATTAGTAATCTTTTCGCCGAAGACCGCTTCTACTATTACAGGCTTCAGTCACAGTAAGACTGCGATCTTTGAATGTCCCTTCTGAAAACCAAACGAGACATCCGAGAGAACGAAGCCAACCTCAATAAAGTGCTGGGTGATACGAACGGCCATGACTCTTCAGTAGCTTGCTCACGTTATTCAGCAACACAATGAGCCTGTAGGATTTAGAACATCCTGCTCTGTGACTGACTGCCTCTGTCACATAATGCTTTCTGCGCGGATGAAGTTACGGGCAAGAACTATTAAATAAATAATTGATCTGCATAGATAGAGCTATGAATTCGAAGTGGGATATATATAGAATCTATGTACAAAATGAAAATAATATAATTAGGAAAAAAGGATGAATTAAGAATTGGAAAATTCTAAACAAGTTTTTCAATTCATTCTATGAATTTTACGTCGGACTCAAGAAAGTATAATCCAATCTCTACCACATTATAAACTATCTGCAGTGTTTATTCATTAGTAAACAATACATCACCATTATATTCACAGCTCATAAACGTCCCACTGCTGGGTTTGAGCCTCCTCCACTATGGGAACATTGCCTACTATCCAGATCGAGATTTTGGGAATAAAGTGTCAAACCCATCGATATATATTTTCTATGTACTAGATTTCACGATCCGAACACTTGCTTTGTTCGACTGAACTGTACTGCAATCCGTACACCTTACTTTAGTGTGCCTACGACCTTCATGTAGTGTGGATGCATATAGAACAGCGGTATTAATTCGAAAACTCGGATGATTCGAGTCAAAACGTGAACCTGGATATGAATAAAAATTCTTCAGTCATTTAAGTAAAATGTTTTGTTGTTAAAGTGAATAAATAGGTAATTATATCGAAATAACACAATTAAAACAAAATATTTAAATATAACACATTTAAATGTCGTCACACCATCTTTGATCATAGACTAAAACCCGCAGATGTTCAATTACACAACTCGTTGACGTAAAAATATATATGATTAAAAACAGACTTAACATGATGTTTCACGAAAGTATTTTGATTGCTTATATTCTTTTTTCTATAGTATATATTATCAATTAATACTTATTTGTCAAAGGTCAGAAATAACGACGACGTGCCCCATTGGAATAGAGTATGTGTTTTTTATGAATTTAGGTACAAAAATTGTCACTTCTATAGTGTAAAATCGTTGTGTAACGTATAGTTACTATAGTAACCACACGTTACACAACTTTAAAGCGATCTAGCGCTGTGTGCTTCAATGTTTGGGTTAGACTACTATTTATTGTTTCAGCGCTGCAGCGAACTTTAGTGTAATTAATAACTGTTATCAAAATGGAACAAAAATATTTATTCGGGATAGCTTCTCTATATATATAACTCTATGGTCAAACCCTTAGAATAATAACGTATAGAAGGATAGTGTCAGTACTTCGAACTTTAAAAATTTGAATTTAAAAATACTAATGGCGGGCAGACGATTACACACGTACACACGGAAACCACTATACAAATTATGAAATCAAATTTTATTTTTATTAACATAAATCGTCGAAATACTTTTAAAAGTAATGTTAAAAACCTTTTTATGTTTTTCAAATGTGTTGTGGCACCATTTGAATGCACAAGCTGTCATAATTACCTATTTATTTTTTAGGAGTTGCGTACGTTTGTGTAGTGCAATGACTTGTACATTACGGGACTGTTCCGGCGTAGGCTCCATTAGGCTCCAATTGAAATGCCTCACTTTTTGTGCGTGGACTTACCTTCTATATGTTATTATTCTAAGGGTCAAACCTTAATCATTTATAATTTATAAAGTTTAATTATATTATGGTAAACTCACCGGTAGGTCTGGGTACTTGTTTGCTGGTATTGTTTTTGACATTATTACTGCTTTTCTGTCTGTTATTTCATCTTTTATCGGTTTGAAAATCTATTAACAAAATAATTAAAATGATTATTTAAGAGCATGTAATTTTTATTTGCTTCCTAGAATAATTGATCAGCTTGACCGATCTTTATGAAAAACTACCATCATTGTCATTTGGTCTGGTAAAGTTAAACAGTGAATGGGTTATTTATATATTTACGTAGCTATTTATGATTATGTTATAGTTTTAATTACGTAGAATGCTATTGTAATAAAAGTAATAGTGGCTTTAACATCGTATGTTTTAAACATAAGTTTAGTTTAACTAAGTAGTGTTTAACTAGTAATTATATACATTACTTAAAAGACCTTGAAATCCCAAATTGCATTAACATAAATGCATTGAAAAATAAAAAAAAATACGAAATCAAATTATTAATCAAAGAAAATGATTCATTCTAAAATAAACATTTTTAAAAATAACTTCATTTCTTTCAGGGCACTAAAATGAACATAACATATTTTAAAGCCTATAGAGAATATAGAAAAAAAAATAAAAATGCAAATCTTACCATGGGAATCTCGCGAAGACCAATATCAAGGACCATTCCGGCGCACGCAGCTGCAATATCATGATATACTAAATAATTAGGATTCCAAGAGAACATTTTGCAACCAGGGTTGTATATTAAATTGAGTACAATCTGTAAAAAAAATAAAAGGTTTGTAGATTTTTATTACATTGATGGTTAAGATAACAAACTACGTTGGGGACGTCGGTCGATGGGAGGGTACCCCGGGTAGGGGATATTCCGTCGGGCCGACCACTGATGACAAGTAACCCTGCTCCAGTGGTCGGCCCAAAGACGAAGGCGACGTGGTGTTCGGGTGGGTTGCGGGTGTTGCGTGCTTAAGCCCCTCTGTTGCCCCGGACGGAGTGGTGCGGAGGCGCGCCGACCGCAGCCCACCCCAAAAAAAAAAAAAGATAACAAACTACCGTGCCAATGCTATGATTCGATTCCTGCGTACGTGTAATTTGTTTCCTTTAATTGTAATTACTTGTAAATATTGTTTAATTAACTTGTTTAATTAACTTAATTGTAATTATTGTTTGTAAAGTGTACGATTAATTCGTTAGTGTTGGCTGTTATTAAAAAAAATAGTAATATTAAATGATTGCGAGTAGTTAGAAGTTATCAATATGAATATCGGAAACGATTACACTAACACACTTATTCTTGAATTATTCATTTTTTTTTATTAAAAGTTTATTTTTTTTAACCTTAAGGGTGTAGATTGTTGGCCTGAGATCTCGATTTCGAGCGACCGCAGCGCCAAAGTTTAATGTAACATCCGACGGGGCGGATGAATGACCTAGAGAGCGCGATTTTCAAAATGTTTTGCAACAAACGTTCCACGTTGAGCAATTGTTATTGAACTTGAATATTTACAGCATAACAATAACGTTGAATTTTTGGAAACTAGCTATTGATTCTTTTTAATAGATTAATAAGAGTAGTTGAGACACAATTTTTATGTTTTTCTATCATTACATTACATAGTATAAAACAAAGTCGCTATCCGCCGTCTGTCTGTCCCTATGTATGCTTAGATCTTTAAAACTACGCAACGGATTTTGATGCAGTTTTTTTTAATAAATAGAATGATTCTTAAGGAAGGTTTATATGTATAATACATGCATAATATAGTAAAGAAACGCTGATTAATTTAGAGGTTTCTAATGTGATGTCGTAAATAAGCACGTTTTTTTGCGCTTATATTGCAAACATTGGCTGAACCCTACGAGATAGACCAAAATAATGTACTACAGTATTATCCATCTTAAAAAGTTCAACAAAAAAGTCCACGATGGCATATGTCTATTTCTTAGGGATAACCCACCATAACCATTTTTTAGACTCTACTAAAAATGATTATTTACCAAGTGATTTTATACAATACAGCATTAATCCTTATCCAATTAAGTACCTTAAATAAATTGTGCATTTATTATAGATCAATATGCTTTTTATAGTATGTAATTTAAGTGAATATTGCCGAAGATAGCGAAGATAGCGAGGGCGGGTTACTAGTTTATAATATAATATACAATCAAGAGCAGGTCCGGACTGACATTTTTGTATTCTACTTACCTAAAATTCCAACTATGTATTTATTTGTAATTTCACTACCAAAATTTATTCTAATTCGTAAAATATTCATTCAATAAAATAATTGCAAATTCAGTAGGAAGTGTGTTTATCTCTACGCAAGGAAATGTGCCTATTGCGTAAACTCAAATACTTACTTTTTGTTTACGATCTCCTCGTCGATATCTAAAAAAAATCCTAGGGTTTTAAAAAAAATGTCAATAAATGAAACACAAGTATAAAAATGATTTATTTACTACACAATAACAAATATGAGTCGCCATTACTCGCTATCTCAAAAGCGTGCTAGGGTTGTACAAAAATTAGTAAATAATTCATTTATTTACTAATTTTAACAGAAGTTTGTAAATTATTAAAATACTAATTAAAAGTATGTAATTAAACAATAACGAAATATGAGTTCAAAATTCTAATGTTTTTTCATTCGATTACGGATCAAGTTCTGATTTCTGCTAATTTGATGATAAAATCAATGGCTATCACAAAACCTATCAGAATGAAAACGTTACCAGCTGCCCGATTCACGTAAGTATTAAAAACCGTAGCGCAGTGACGTCACTTCGTTTTTTGCAAATTTAGCCCTTTTAACCGACTTAAAAAAAGGAGAATTCTCAATTCGCTGTATTTTTGAACCAATTTTTATGATTCTTTACACCAGGTAACTCAGAAATTGTATAGTAATTGAGCTATTGGAAGATTTATGACAATCCAAGACTAGATAAGTAAGTGCGTTTAAAACAGAAAACCAAAAGGCGATTTCTAAGTTCCTAAGTTAAAACGACTTTTGGACTGGCGTGTTTACGTGAATCGACTGGCTGGGTAGTTAAGTTACCTGTATCTTTCAAAATCATTAGGCGTTCTTCTCTTTCATAACACGTAAAGCTCTTTCTTTCCTCTCTTTCATAGCCTCTATGATACTGGGCGCGTCACGAATGGGCATGCTTCGTGACTGCCGAGGATCAACTAATTCTGGAAGTAGGCAATCGTAATAAAACCTAACTAATTTCATCTCCATTTTCTCCTCCCAAAATTTGTCGTCCTTTTCTATAATATAAACTTTCATAGGTACAGTAGCACCAAACCAGATGCCAAGCATGCAAACGTTTCTTTTAGTAATATGTACCTGTCCCTGAATTTGGAAATACCAGTTATGATTTTTATTTATGACATAACCCTTGGAAGCCTTGTCCTTAACCCAAAAGGTATGTTTGGCCATTGCTTCATCAAGAGTCATGCCAGCTAAAGAATGTGGGCACTTAATTTCAATTAAACCGTTTGCATAAATGCCATCTGGTGTAGTACCAAGAAATTCATATTGATCGTCGACGAACAAACCGCAACCTTGTATACTAATATTCTCTTGAATTTCTAACTGTTTAATTGCGGTTTCTTCGTTTTCGATACCGTCCCGTACAGCAGGCAAACTGGAGATATTACTACCATAAACGATTTTACGAACAAGAACAGCACAACTTGTGCTCTCTCGTTTTTTACAAACTTCCCCGAACGATGATGAGGTTAGTAATTTTCTCTTTGTACTCATCCACTCAGAACTACTTCTTTGCAAATGGGTCGACCTTTCAAGCTCCTCTCTTTCAGCACAAGACAACTTTAAATCGGCTAAAAAAGATGACTTGGCTTTCTCATATAATTCTGGACTCAGATCAGGTTTTTCGCAGTTTGGTCCATAGTGAGCGTCTTTCGATACAGCGCTGTGGCTCTTTTTCAATCTTAATTTAGGTTTAGCAATTAAACGGATTCTACGATTACAATTTTCCACTTTCGCGATCAAAGGATTAGGACTAGATTTAAATATTACTTCATGAGTTTTACTATTTTATTTTTTTTTATTTTTTATTTTAAAGGAAACTGACAGCTAAAAGAATTACATTAATGACTTAATTAGCAACATAAAGCCATTTATGAGTTACCACATATAACAGTTTCAATATTTTTTCTTTTTAAAACACATAAGTCTTTCAATACTTAAAAATAAAAATATTTGAGTAACAAAATAACAAGTACTTAAAGCTAACTCCATTTAACAAAATAATTCCTTGTCATGTTAACACACTACGATACAAAAACTGTTTATTGAACTGCAAAATAGTAATTCTAAAAAACAAAATAACGAGAAAAAAAAAAGTGTAATAATGATGTACAAAATTGATTTAAAAAAAAATAAAATCAGAGATTTATTGAAATAAGTCTATTCCTCAGTGAAGGTATGCTTGTGTTAAAGATATCTATGTCGTTACTACGCATTATTTGGTTAAAACTTTGACAAGAACGATACAGAAAACTATTTTGGCGATAATTCGTGGCAGCTGGGTTAGTTGAGAAGAAGGGAGCCGAACGCAACGAATGACTAGGGCAATATATATTTAATTTATGTAGAAGCTCTGGACAGTCAAGAGACGTGGATGTTACAATTCGTGTTAGAAACAATATATCAGCAATTTGACGACGTTTTTCTAATTTTAAGAAGTGATGTTTTTGACAGGACATATTATAATCACAAAAATTTGAGTTCGTGCAGTAGTTAAGGTATCTGATAAATTTTTTTTGCACACTTTCAATTCTTTTGATGTAAATGTCATATCTTGGATTCCATATTTGCGAAGCATATTCCAAATGAGGTCTTACGTAAGAAGAAAAGAGAATTTTTATTGTTTTAGCATGCTTAAAATCTTTAGACATCCTCATAATAAAACCAAGACTTTTGGAAGCCTTTTTGACTATAAATGCAATATGCTTATCGAAAATTAGCTTTGAATCGTGCAAAACGCCCAAATCTCTAACTTCATCAACTTTGAGCAAAATTTGATTTTTTAAAAAGTAGTCGAATAATATAGGATATTTCTTTCTTGTATAAGTAATACTGGAACACTTACTAGGGTTAAGTTCAAGTTGATTCTCAACGCAATAGACATCTAATCTATAAAGATCCTCTTGCAATGCTTGAGCATCATTAATACTTGTAATTTGTTTAAATATCTTCATATCGTCGGCAAAATTTAAAATTTGGGCATTTAGAAAACAGCTTTCAATGTCTGATATAAAGATAAGAAACAGAAGAGGACCGAGTAGCGAGCCTTGCGGTACACCACTCGGAACACTCATCCATTTAGACATATAGTTACCGAGGACAACAGCTTGACTTCTATTATCAATATACGAAGCAAACCATCGGAGCAAGTCACCATGAATACCTGCGCTTTCTAATTTCGCTATTAAAATTTTGTGATTTATTCGGTCAAATGCCTTGCAGTAATCAGTATAAATAACGTCAACTTGCTGACCACCCTCAATAGAGTTAGTTAAAAAGTCATTAAATAAGGTAAGATTAGTAGTAGTTGATCGGCCTCTAATGAATCCATGTTGAGACCGAGGTAATTTATGTTTAATTACGTCATAAACCTGGTCATACACTATTTTTTCAAAAACCTTAGCTAATATCGGTAATTTAGAGATAGGGCGATAGTTCTCAATTTTTTGCTTCGGTCCTTTTTTATGAACTGGAGATATAAAAGCCGACTTCCAAATGATAGGCATATCACCAGAACTCATAGATTTTGAGAAAAGATATGTTAAGGGTAAAGCAAGCGATGACGCACATTTTTGAAAAAAAATGGGAGGAAAGAGATCAGCTCCTGCAGATTTATTAATGTCCAATGTGTGCAATTTATTATAAACTAGACGAGTAGTTATTTCGATAGTTGAAATATTAGTATCTAGGCTTGTATGAATACGAGGTATCTTCGAAGTTGAAGGACTAGTAGTGTGTAAAAAATTAGAATAAAAAAATGAATCTATGAATCGATCCTGTATTAAAAGACACAACAGCAGCTGCGCATCGGCCCGCATAAGAACCACGGAAAGAATAATTTACACGCTTACCCCCTACTAATTTGGCAATCACTGCGTTAAAACTTTCAACTATATTACTTGTACAATTATGAATTAAACTTCTAGAATGATACGACAGTCTTTTACTTAAAATGTGTACCGCGTCCATTAATCCGCATCCAACAATTGCTGGAAGCAACCCAACAGGTTCTATTCGACGAGTATCAGGTCTACAGAAATACTCCTTGCAATATTGGTGATTACCAAATACGTGTTGTGGACCATTTAGGATATCTTCACTAAGATTTTTTATTTTTTCTTCGAGTGACTGATTTTGATCGCCCCAATATTTAATATCGCATTTTACACCCGTTCTTAAGCGCAAATACCTTTCTTTTAGGAATTTCCGCAATTCGCAAGGATACTTAGTGTCTTTCGACAGTTTCTCCAAGCTATTGCAGTAGTTTCGTAAAAGATGATTTTTGCATTCAATTTTCTCTACTGTTAAATTACCGTACGGTCGCGAATCTAATATTTTTTTATAAGTACTGGAATCGGCGTCTGCTACAAATTTATTATAAATTACACCGTGATCAACAATGGAACGTTTAAACCCCTCAACTATTATGGTCGATTCCATACCGGTAGATGATCCCGAATAATTCTTGAAACAACGGTGTTCCGAGGGCTGACTGTCGTTCTTTGCGGCTCGTGCACAAACTACGCAGTATTTATTTTTAACTCCAAAAAACAATACTTTATTAGTTTTAATGCCAATTATCACAGCTGCGCCGGACAAGGCGGAAAAATTCTTACCATAAGATCTCTTGCTTCAACAACCGTCAACAGCAACAGATATTAATGGTGTACCATTTTTATCAACACTACCTATAGACACTGCATACTCCGCTTCTTCCTTGACAGCTTCTGCCATGGAATGTGCTGCTGTCTTTTCCCACCAATCGCAAACCGTATTATTAATTTCATTGTATAATGAAGGTGACGTGATTGGTAGGGCTACTGCGGCAGTTAATGTTTTTAACTGATAGTAGCTCCCACCAGATGATATGATACCAGATACAATTTGATGATTCACTTCCATTCTATCTTCTTTCTTTTCAATCAAACACACAGTAAATTTCATACTACATTTCATGATGAGTTTTGAGTCCAGACCAACTTTTACTTCACCTATTATACTGAGGTAACTTAACTTACAATCCATTGGACCGTGGTCCCCTATGGCCTGAAGAGCTTTAAAAAAAAAGAAACGTCTACAACTCTACGCCCAACTTCCATTTCATCCACCTTTCCCTCTTGGTCGTTTTCAATAACTAGTTCCTGTAAAGAAAGATAATGGCTTGATTTTTTTTATAAAAATAATTAAAAATTTAAAAAAATGCAAAAGAATTAATACAATATTAGGTTCCTGATGAATAGAAATTATAATTTCTTTACGCATTAGGTATTGTTTTTTTTATGACGTCACCTATTTGAACGTAAATTTTCTTTTGAGAAAGTAATTGAGAAGTATTTCGGTACTAAGGTGTTTGTCTCTCGATGAAAATAATAAATATTGCAAGAAAAAATCTATAGGTAGGTATTGAGATTTTGTCTTCGCCCATCACTAACTAAGTAGTTTGTTTATTTATGTAACAAGTCTACAAGAATTACGTATAACAACTTACCTCTATACAGCGCGTAGCATTGTTGCTCAGAGTCTCGGCCCCAGGGTTTTCTTTATTTTCAATACTGGAAATATTATTCATCAATATTATCCACTTTTTATTTATTTTGTACAACCCTAAGCCAGACGCTAGGCGCCTCGCGTCTGTTTGGCGGTATAGGTATAGGTATGTCGACAAAGTTGCGCTATCGCCTACCTACTTCCACAATTTGATATTTAGACAATACTAGCCGACCCGGCGAACTCCGTATCGCCTTTTTTTTTTTAAATCCTATTATTTTGATATTACATACAGATACTTCAATTTTATTTATCAGTATAGATATAGATAATACAAACCAATATTTACATGTTATTGTAGGTATATGTCTGAATTGGGCGATCTAAATCATATGACATATTGTATTAGCTTTGTAATGTACCCTGTTCAAATGCGATAATAAATAAGTAGGGAGGAACTTACATTTTATTCCGAGATCTTTTGGCTTTCATATTTTTATAATGCGTACAAAACTTTCTTTTCCCTGGCTACACTCAAATTCAATCAGTCCTGCGAAAAAAATAGCCTATGTTACTCAGTGATAATGTAGCTTTCGAATGATAAAAGAATTATTAAAATCGGTCCAGTACTTTTTGAGTTTATTCGTTACATACAAAAATCGAAATCTTTCCTCTTTATAATACATATTAGTGTAGATATTGTATTTTTTACGATTTATATCTAGTTCCATCATGGTTCTCTTTCAGACATTCATTATATCGATACTTTCTACTAACTGAAAATAAATTAATTATAAAAATGTTATACTTACAGTTTTTTACAAAAAACACAAATTCACAATACGTAATTCTGCTGTCTGCAGCCGACAAGCGTGGTGTCGCGTTCACTTACAGAAAGGAACTGCCTAGTGACCACCGAGATTGCACGAATGAAATGAACGTTTTATCCCATACATTTGTGTATGAAAAATTTACCTTAAAATATATCTAGATTTTAGGGCTTTAAAAGAGGAAGTCTTTGTTTGTAAAGGTATAAAAAGAAGTATACAGCTATACTTATTGGTTTCTTCAGTGTTCAAAATGTGTTTCTTTTTATCAATTTGTGTTGATTTATGGGGTTAAATCTGAAAAATACGAAGTCATGTTTTTACATTTTTACTCAATTTTGTGCGTTTGTTGACGTTTATTATATAACAACTATTAGGTTTAAGAGTTTAATATAAGCATGAACATACTTATTGGTCTTTGATTGTAATATATACAAATTATCATTGATATCAATCATAGGTAAATAGGTTAAATATGAAAAATCGTAACACTCTTTTCGGTGATTTTCACGATCTACACCCTTAAAGCAATAATTTACGATTTGTGACTTTTGTGTGCTGTAGGTGATAAACCTATGTCCTCTGCGTAGCAGTTTATTGATCTCGAAATTGACTATCGCTGCCAAAATTTAATCAAATCATTCTGTATAATAAAATGTCATTAAAATAGGAATGTAAATTTCGCCGTCAAGAGTGACAATAGCTCAGTTGCAAAGTTGTCCAGTCGCATTCAAACAGTCTGACATCGGATCTCAGTGTTATTATTATTGTGTTATTGTTAATTATATGATTTTTTTTTATTAATATATATCTAAAAATGTACATATAAAATATAATATTAAAAAAAAATAATACCGAGCAAAGCGGTCAATCAGATATACTATTATCATACGTAGTCTGTGGGGTGCCGGCTATGAATAATATCTACATTGTTATGGCTAACTAAAGACAATTGCATGTGATGCCCTTTAGTCAACAATCACTTTCCAAAGGGGGATTAATGTGAGATAGGCGGTCAGTCATAAAACTATCGCCAAAAGTTTTACAATATCTACGATGGAAGAAGAGTGTCTTCATATTGCGTTAAGTTCATGTAATTGGGATAAGAACATAATGAAGATAATGTATTTAGGCAATAACGAAAGACTAGTGTCGCAATCATTTCGCTCAGAAGCGTTTTAAGAATCGCAGTGAAGTGTTATATGTAGCTTTGCCAAGGAAGAGCTGTTATCGAATCTTCTGATGAGACTATTAGCCAATTTTTACAATTTCTACAGGCAAGTAAGGAATGGTGACATTTGTATTAATATCTCTTTATCGCACGGGGTGTTTATACAATAATATTAGTGTAATATCCGTATAATTTTCAGTAAACATACCTGAGTTTTTTTCTCTTGACACATTCTTATAATATCAGATTTCTTGTGAAAATCTTTGGCTGCGGAATCAGTGAATAGGTAAACATACGATCCTGGTAGACTGTTTTCAAGTGCTAAAGATAAACCAGTCATTGACATCTCCGGGCAATCCCGATTATTATATTTGTTATGTACATGTACAGCATCTATCTTCGATTTAAAATTATTGCGATCTGTTGTCACGATCTCCAATGCCGCAACTAGAATTATACAAAGAATTCTGTACATTCTTACAATATTTCTTCCACGTTTCTAATTTTCATTTATATAATCATGTCAGTTTATATATGTCCCACTGCTGGGCTCGACCTTACTTCACAGTGGAACGTAAATTTATATACTATTTGACGTGGTATATATAGGGTTTTATTTTAAATTTAATATGTTCCAGAGTACAAAAAAGGAGTATTGATACTCCCCGAACTTGCAGGTAATTTGGAGATTACGGGGCTATACGAAATCCCCCTTTCGTCACCAGGATAGTTTGGGCGTGGTGTGATCTGACGTAATTCTTTCAAAACGAAGGATTTTAGAGCATTCTATATCGGAATGAGCAAAAAGTGTTGTGTATATGGTTCATGAGGTATTTTATATCGATAGTACGTATATTGCCTGAGAATGCCTCACACGTAATAAAGTCTTCCCGTAGGTGCTAACCAGATATTTGATGTTAAGACAACGCTCTGCACTAAGGATATAATCCATGTATTGCGGGGACGTACGCCTCCCTCATGTTACGCCACAATGGGAGGTCTTGTGGCGCCTGCATCCAACGACGCCCAGCAACATTCACTGGGTCATCGATCCACCTAGTTTGGGCGTCCTACACTGCGTCGTTCGATACGTGGTCGCCACTCGAGAACCTTTCATCCCCAGCGGATGTCAGTTCGTCGAGCGATGTGCCCTGCCTATTGCCACTTCAGCGTGCCAATTCTTCGTGCTATGTCGGTTACACCCGTTCTTTTACGAATTTCTGTACTTTGGATTCTATCTCGCAGAGAAATCCCGAGCATAGCCTGCTCCATAGCATGCTGAGCGACTTTGAGCCTTGTTATGACAACCCTGTTATAACTTGCAGTGGACGGCAATAGGCTAAAATGATGCTGATTGCGGGGAACTTTAAAAACATATAGTTAATGGACACAAATTACAACTAGCCGCAGAATACCAATTTGTAGATCGCAGAAAGTGTTGCGAGCGGAGGGCGGTGTGGTCTCGCTGAGGGAGCTCACCGCCTGGCACGTCGACGCCAGTTTTGTATTTTCACCTTTTGTAACATATTGTGGTGTTGGTCATGCTCACAGAAGGATCTACTTGAGGTAGCTGCGTGGAGCGGATCTCTCCCTTCCCTCCATATGGTTTAGGGGAGTGATGGCTGCTCTAGTAGTTAACTCGTGATCGGGTTCCGCTTGTGGGATCTGGTCCAGCCATAATCGTTTGAATTATATTAATTTGTCTTGCAGTTCGAAGGGCATCACACTGGAACTAGTTCTTACAAAACATGTACACAATTGTGTATCTAGTAAGAAGAATAAAAAAATAATTAAAAATAATAGACAAGCCCGCTGAGTTTCTTGCCGGATCTTCTCAGTAGCGGTCGCGGTCCGATCCAGTGGTAGCATATTTTTTTTTAGTAAATGTAAACCTGACAATATGTAAGTGCCCTCTCCGGGTTTATGCATAATAAATATTTTGAATTTGAAAATTTTAATTTGCCCGCCGGGACGTCATTGTCCGTTGGGCAGTCCAGCTGGAGAAGCCTCGGTTCGGGGTGCGAATCGTGGAGGTCTTCCGGCCGGTGCTGATGCAGTGGTTGGAAAGGCGGCACGGGGTGCTCTCCTTCCGACTAATGCAGGTGTTGACGGGGCATGGGTGCTTCGCCAAATACCTGCACAAGGTCGTTAGGAGGGCGAGTACACCGTCCTGCCACCACTGCGATTGCGACGAGGATACGGCGCAGCATACGCTCGAGGCCTACGCCGCTTGGGCAGAACAACGTCAACGTCGTGAACTCGTCGCAATCATCGGTGCCGACCTGACGCTGCCGACTATCGCCAGGGCGATGGTCGGCAGCGTCAGGAATTGGGACGCGATCGCAGCCTTCTGCGAGATAGTGATCTCGCGGAAGGAGGCGGCGGATCGCCTGCGCGAGGAGCGCAGTCTCGATGAGGCGATCCGCCGCCGGCGACTGGGGCGGCTTACGCGCGAGTACTTGCGCCTGATGTCGCCCTAGCCGAGGCCGCGTGTGACGTGACCGGGGAATTAGGCCATCACCCACCGAGAGGTCGACCGCGTGAGGAAAGACCGACGTCCTCCCCGTTTCGTTGGTCGATGGGAGGGTACCCCAATAGGAGGTATTCCGTCGGGCCGACCAATGACGTCAAGTCACCCTGCTCCGGTGGTCGGCCCAACGACGAAAGCGACGTGCATCGTGGGTGGGTTACGGGAGTTGCGTGCTTACGCCCCTCTGTCGCACCGGACGGAGTGGTGCGTGGAACGCGACCACCGCAGAAAAAAAAAGACATTGATTAAAAAGGCACCCTACGAAGTAATTAGAGTACCAGTAGTTTTATCAGACATCAGAAACTGATTGAGGATCCTCAGGGTATCCTTCAGTCATGTTCATATATGATTAAAGTTAATAAATAAACATTTCTAATGGGAGTTAAATTTAAAAATGAATTCTGTAGCGGGCATTAATAATTCTCGTTGAACGTGATACACCTTAGCCCACCTGTAACCATGGTCACATTAGGACTAAGGTCTGACGCTAGGAAGTGTTTGAAACGTGGGCAAATCAAAAATCAAATACAAATGCGATAGAATTAGTTTCATTTAAAATAATTATTTAGAGTCTGAGTGTAATTTGTGCCCGTTTATTGCATGTTTAGGTGCCCCACGTTTAAGAATTTATTCTTTAGTGTGGGGTGTTGTCTATAAAAATAATATCTAGATGACCGAGCTTAGCTTGCAACTTTTTTGTGGTAAAGTGTGTATACCGTAGATGCATTGTCTACCTGCAACTACTAATACTTTATACGCATATTTCGCAAAATAAATCATTTGATTGATTGAATATACCCATAAAACCTACGTAACGTAACCAATTTCATGTTACATTGTGTTAGTTGAGGCTATACAAGTTTGGTTGTTTACAGTTACATACAGCCTAGCCTATAGGTAAGATTTCGCTATTTGCTCAATTAGTAATAGTAACAGTCTAGTCTTAATAACCAAAGTTTAAGAAAGAATAACACTTTACTTTTAGCAGATAAGAATCTGTTTTATTTATGGTATAAATACCAAAGCTACCAAAGTTTATCTATCCGTCTAATCTAAGTTGTTATGACACGTTTAGTACTATAAGCTATGTTATTAATTTCTTATTTTAATACGATGTTTTCAAATAGATACTATAAAGAGTAAAGAGAAAGACCTACTTGTTTAAACTTATAAAAAAGAATAATTACTAATACTGATGTTATTATGCCGTCATTACCTAAAAGTAATAAATTATGTATTATAGTTGTCACAAAATAAAAGGCACGTTTTGACAGTTCGCGTCCAAGAAGTTTTCTTTTTTTACCGATCGAAATGTTTTGAAGTTTTTCATTGACAGGTACCGCCCACTGGGCTAAGTGCTGTGGCATAACGATTTTTTCATATTGTCCACAGACTATTAATAATCGGTTAAGGAAAAATAAATCGATCAAGATATATTTTATAAGGCGGACTCGTACTTGGTCGGTGTTATTAATTTTAACACTAGTATTTAGACCAACTAACTACAGAATTTCACCAGCTGTGAAGAGATTTTTACTGAAAATTCGAGACGTCAATATTGACAATATGAAAATGAAATAATATACACTCATTTGCAAAAAAAACGGGCACCTAAGCAATGAACCATTTCAAATGTTAATATTTCTTTGTTTGATAATTATAGGTAGTTTTATCCACACAATTTGCTAAATTAATAAGAAAATAATCGTTTTCATCAGTATTTCATAAAATTTAGATACAATTTATGGGAAATAATGCTAAACCTCGCTAGTAGTGTATATTCGCTAGTAGTGCATATGCTCATGAAGTAAAAATAAAAAAGTTTTTTTGTTTGTTTTTCTTTAATAAAGTAAAAGCAGATAAATGTTTAGTATCGAGTGTGACCCCCTCTAGCTAAAATCACAGCTTGAATTCGTCTGGGCATGCTAGCGAGTATATCCCGGATACTTGCTTGCGGAATACGTTCCCACTCCGCAGTAATCACATTCTTCAGCTCTCTGATGGTCTGCGGAGCCGGGTGTACTGATCTCACACGCCGTTTCAGAACGTCCCAGACATGCTCTATGGGATTGAGGTCGGGACTTCGAGCTGGCCAATCCAAACGACGAATGCCGACCTCTTGCACATACGCATTAACATCGCGGGAGCGAGCATTGTCGTCCATAAAAATCGAGTCTTCACCTAGAGCGGCCAATGCGGGTTGTGCATGAGAAATTAGAACTTCCGTTATGTATCGATGCCCAGTCAGTGAGCCGTTTTCAATGAAGACTAACTCTGTACGATCCATTGAATTTATTCCTGCCCAAAACATAACAGAGCCCCCACCATAAGGTGTGATTTCTTCGAAACATGCCTCTGCAAAGCGTTCTCCTTGTCTTCTTAGCACTCGCCGACGTCGATCTTCACCGAACAGAGATATCCTGGCTTCATCAGAGAACAAAACCCTATTCCAATCGTCTTGAGTCCATGATTCACAATTTCTAGCGAACCTAAGCCTGTGAACTCTGTGCTCACGGAGTAATTTGGGGCCGCGGGCCGGGCGGTGACTGCGTATATTGGCAGCGAAAAGCCTCCTCCTGACCGTCCATAGACTAATATGCACATTTCTTACTTCTTGGAGGTTGTTCTTAAGATCCACATACGAAGATTTGCGATTTCTCAATGCGCGATTCACAAGAAAACGATCATCCCGTGGTTGGGTACATGGTTTTCTTCCAGAACCAGGCCTTCTCTCGACGGAACCAGTCTCCTGATATCGCTGCCAGGTCCTTTGGACTGTCGAGCGACTAACATTTAGCCTCCTAGCCACGAAACATTGGCTGCAACCCTCTTCAAGCAGCGCGATAATTTTGGTAGCTTTTACCACTTTATCTACCATTTTTGATACAGCCAAACAGCATTAAATAAAGCTTTGACAGTCAAGGATATGAAATTAATCGATAAAAATTGAATAAAAGTTATGAAAGTCGATGTTAACTTCTGGAACTTCGCGCCAAAAATGTAGGATAAAAAGGGGTTTTCTGTAAAAATGAACATCAAATGAAAAATTGAATTTAGAACGTACTTTTTTAAATACCACAGCATTTTTAAAACCGGCCAGTAACGTGTACAAACGATTGAAACCTTTTTGGTATTGTATCTTTTTAAATATGAATGAAAATCAAAACCGCCCGTTTTTTTTGCAAATGAGTTTATATATGGGTGACGATAGCTCAACTGACAATTTTGGCTCATCATCAAGAAAATGATTGACTGAAGATTCACTTTTTCTCGATATTTTTATGATTGAGTAATTGTTATTGTAACAAAAATATTAAATGATAAAAAATTACCATTCGTAATATTGTATCATTTTCTAAATACCTACAATATCACAGTTTAAGTAAAATTTTCAAATCAGAACTTTAATCCAATGCACTTTATAATACATATTCAAATTAGATTATATACTCATGCAAACTTGAATCGATTTATCGTGAGTATCGAGTTCCGAGTCGTATGGTACATCACTAATTACATCGGTAAGACCAAATGTCAAAACGGGCCTCTTATTTTGTGACAACTATAAGTGTGATTTTGAGACTTTTTTTTTTTTTTGTGTGTGGGTCGCGGTCAGCGCGCCTCCGCACCACTCCGTCCGGGGCGACACGAGGGGCTTAAGCACACAACTCCCGCGACCCACCCAAAAACCACGTCGCCTTCGTCGTTGAGCCGACCACTGGAGCAGCATTAACTTGTCGTCAGTGGTCGGCCCGACGGAATACCCCTAATTGGGGTACCCTCCCATCGACCGACGTCCCCCCCTCGGGGAGGACGTCGGTCTTTCCTCACGCGGTCAGCCTCTCAGCGGGTGACGGACTAATCCCCGGTCACGTCACCCGCGGCCTCGGCTAGGGCGGCATGAGGCGATGGTTTTGAGACTTGAGTGAAACCGATTATTGTGATAACTGTTCATAAGTCAGTTTAAAATAATTATTAACATTGAACTATTGTCTTTTTCCATTCATATATAGAAAGTTTTTATAAAATACTTTAAAGGTTTCATCGCTAATACAAACCGGCCGGGCCCAATCTTCAAAACGGCTGTACCGATTTCAAAAATTCTTTCACCAATGGCAAGCTATAATATCAGGGCGTAAACTAGGCTATATTTTATCCCGGTATTCCCACGGGAACGGGAACTACGCGGGTAAAACGACTATAACCTATAACCGAAGCGAAGCGAGGGCGGGTTGCTAGTTCGAAATAAAACCCTTAAGCTAATCCAAATAACCTGCATGGTGTAGAAAGATATTTGACTCCTATTAAGGCGGAGGCTCGAGCGAGAGTGGAACGTATATTAGCTGAGAAAATAACTGATGAAAAATTTAAGAAAGTAAACGGAATTCAATGAAATTATTATATACAACTTTGCAGATAAATTACACTTACATGGATCATTGAATGTTACTAGCACCATATTCTCTATCTGGCTTCCTTTTTCCTCAAACACTACTTTTGTTATAGAATCAGTACTATTTTTTACATTATCTATTAAATATGTCATAGATAAAGTATTGTCTATTACATATGTTAAACTCCCCTTTCCATGACATGATGTTATAAAAATATTCACAAAAATCAGAAGTACAAAGCGCGGTGCGCACCGCGCGTACATTTTGGATCGATCTTAAATCACAACTGTAATTAATTAGAGTATGTCATTGTTTATATATAGTTACCAAGATTTATGATAAAAGATTTTCCTTATATTTTGTATTAGTACAAAACTATTGATGGGCTTTACATTGCTATTATTTTTTTTTTAATTGCTGTCGGACACAACTGAGGTTACAGCCCACCTTTCAGGTCGTGATACTTCTAGAACTTTCTAGGGCGCTACTTACTGTGATGAATGTGAAGGGAGTATGAATGCGTACAACTAGGTTTGATAATACTAAAGGCATCATCAAAACTCATCACACGCAAACATCCTTAAAAAGTTGGGTGTCCGGTTCTCTCGTTCACCGAATGACGTGCAAGCAACTTTTTTTTTTTTTTTTTTTTGTGTGACTTAGTTGTTAGCCTAGGATGGTTGTGACAACTTTACCCGGACTGGTGGGTGAGCGCTGAGGGCTCTCAACCCGTGTGCAAGCAACAAGTTGCTGCTACTTATATATCGATTTTTTTAGAGTATGATACTATCTCGGACGGACCGGACGTAGACATGGTCGATAGCGTGGTCCTACCACATAGAAAATCAAAATCGTCATTATCATAATCTATCTATCTATATCTATACCAATAAATAAAATTGGAGTGTCTGTTTGTAATGTCAAAATAATAGACTTTTTTCATGCTCACACGGTTATTTGCACGATACCTATGCCTAAAATAGCAATTAAAAAATTTTTGTCTGTCTGTTTGTCTGTTTGTTCCGGGTAATCTTCAAAACGGCTGGACCGATTTCAAAAATTCTTTCACCAATGGAAAGCTATAATATCAGGGCGTAAACTAGGCTATATTTTATCCCGGTATTCCCACGGGAACGGGAACTACGCGGGTAAAACGACTATAACCTATAACCGAAGCGAAGCGAGGGCGGATTGCTAGTCTATATATATAAAAGAGAAAGTATGTGTGTATGTTCCATATAGGCTCGGAAACGGCTGGACCGATTTCAATGAAACTTTCAGGGAATCTCCAAATTGACCTGGCGAGTAATCCTGTAACGATCGGAGTACTCCTCTTTTTGAATTTATTGTTCAAATAAAATAAAGCAAAATCGTACCCAAAAAATCTAGCCCGCTTCGCCGGGCTAGATTTTTTGGGTACGCTAGTTTCAAATAATATACGTCCAATTGTTTTGAAAGATACTTCAGTGACAGAAAACTTAAGGAGTGAACGTTAAATATGGTATGGACATGTGAGACGGGATGAAAGTAATGTGGCGAGGAGTGTTTTAAGTATAAATGTTGAAGGTTTTAATGGTAAGGGAAGAACAAAGAAAAAATGAATAAACTCCGAGAAGCATAACACTGATATACAAGGAGTGATCACAGACATGACGTCTAGTAGGGATGTATGGAAGAGGACATATTGCGTCTACCTCGTTCTCAAGTAATTGGATGGCAGGATGGGGATAATGCTGCTAACGCTAGTGAAATGGTTTGATATTTTTTTTTTTTTTTGGCGTGGTATAGGGTTCTATTTCGAGTTTTATATTACTTATAATTATTGTCTACACCGTATAATGTTATTTAGTAGTGTGTATATACTTAAGTGAAGATAAAATAAAATGTAAAATATTATTTTGTAACTATATTATTTTCCTTATGATTGAAAGATTTAAATAAGGGAAGCAAATATTTTATTTTGAATACTCTACACATTGGATTACAGAAAAAAAGCAACATTTAAAAACACATGCATCAATAATGTGCGAGACCAAAATATGGTGTCCGTCTCAGCTTATGATGTACCTAGTGAATGATAACTATTGATGTATAACAATTTGAAATTAAATAGAAGTAACTTCTTGCGTCGTTTCGAATAATTTTTAGGTAGATGCCTACTGACGTGGTTAAACTAATAAAAAATTCATAATATTTAAGCATCGATTTTGCCGCGTGGTAACGTAGCGAGAATACAATTTGCCATCCTCTCTCTCGGGTGTATCATAAAAGATAACTATAGTCCATAAAATATAGGATGATCTCTTCGACAGTTGTCCCTAGTGCTGTCACGCTTACGATAAAGTCCGTAGTTTTTTATCCATAAAACTCTTTATTTTTGATGTGAAACATCTATAGGCGAGGGTGATCCCGATTGTCACGTGGCGTTAACGCCACGCTTCGGGACACCATTTTAATTAACTACAAATAAAAATCCGGATACATATGTGTACATTTTTGTAACGAAACCTTAGTGCGATTTAAAATTTGTACAACGCCATCTAGTGCGCTTAAAGTAAATTGTTACCTATAATGAAAATAAATGTTTATTGAATAAAAATCATCATTTTCTTGTAAAAAAAATTGTAATATTATTTTTATTAATGTGCTATTTTAGTTCCTGTCGTAATCTGTTCTTTTATGCATATATACTTCTATGTTGGAAACATAAGTATACCATACCTACTTACAGTACTTTCACGTACGAAAACTGGACAATCGCTTTTTATAGGTGTTTTATTAGTTTCAGATGTATATTTATTTGTTTGTGTTACAAACTCCTAGGAATTGTATCTTGACCCACTTTCAATAGTCGGATTTCATTTAAAATTTGTTAATTTAACAAGGACCAATGACGATAAAATAATTTAAATAGCTAGTTTCATTATCATCATCATCATTACAGGATTAGAGATTTCTTTATAAAATATATTTTGTAGCTGAGATTTAGTCTTAGCTCGATAGATGTCGTTATTTCTGTTTGCTAGATCATACTTTCTCAACTGATCCTTTTGATTTGAACTACGGAGAAGTGTGTGAGGGAGACGTAGCGACGCTATGTTAGGTTGTAAGCGACTGAGTGGTGAACTAATATCATTTCTTTGTAATATTTTAAATAATAGTAGAAATCGTATTATTTTATTCAATACTTTACATATTAGTGCCTGTCGTAATCTATATTCTACAAGTATATATGAATAAATCATATATACTTGTAGAAAATAATTTCGAAGTTTCACATCTGCCAGGCGTCCTGAGCGACGGCTTACTTTTTTTATAATTGTGATTTTCTACTCTAATTTAAATACAATCAATGAAAATCTTTTTGAATTTATTTCAAACACTGTTTTTTGACTGTTTTAATTATTTAAAATGAAGGCCTAGGTTACTATCATCGTCATCACTGGAGCGTTTCTGCTAGAACATTTATAATTTTTTGCCAAAATAGGAACAGCCCTTAGATCTATCGATCAACTACGACCCTTTTATAAATAAATGTGTCTAGTTTATTGACAATAATGCGTACAATGTTATCATTTACTCTAAAACGGAAAGTAGTTTTTTAATGTTTAATTAATTCAATTTATCTATTTTGTAATGTAACTGTCTGTTATAATTGTAAAAAATATGTCGAACGTTTTATATAGGTACTGTATTGGGTTTATTTCTTTTATGAATAATTTAATAAAGATCGATTATCGATTTACGTATATCAACTGTCCCATCTCTTTTTTATCTTCAGTCCAGTATGACCTTGTACGTCTGTAAGCGTCATTTATGTATAAAATGTTTACTATGTATTCCAGTACTTACGAGGTGCATTTTAGGAATGAATATTAATGTTTTATATTTATAATATATTGCAATTCAGTTGCAATAAAACTAGCACGAAAAGAACAAAAATGTATTTGATACAAAATGAAATTGTAAACATGTCGCTCGTTCAAACTTACTTCGTTGGTTTCGTTGACATCTGTCACAGAGATCAAGCTATATTTTATGGACTATAAGTGATATCATTTAATTTCAGCTTATATACGTCTCATCGCTGAGCTCGAGCCTTCTCCTCAATTGAAGTGACTCAATTGACCTACTATACTACGCTTAGGAGACGTGTTGGTATAGAGTTTTATTCCGTGTTTTCTTTCTCTTGCATTAATTTTATCTGCATATTATATCCCTTAGTCGTTATTTACGACACCCACGGATAAGAGAAGGGGTGGTGAATAGTATTCTGGCATCGTCACCATATTGACGTGCGATATAATATGAATATAGCATCCATCCAAGAGAAGAGAAATCGAAATTAAACCCTATATTAATCTGTCTGATCAAAGAAGTACAGTTGGTAAATTTCCCTTTCGTTTTGGAGGAGACTCGAGCCCAACAATGGAACATATATGAATTGAGATGATGATGAAACTTTAATTAAAATACCTCAATTTATGACTATGGTTATTAACTGAATTGGAAAATGTGCCCCTTAAAATTTGTAGCTCCTAATGCAGTCAATATTTAAAGTTCTGAAATGGAAGGAAGGAAGGGAGACCTACCACTTTCCCACGGTAATCAATATATACACCATAATAGAAGGAATACGGGATTAAGGCGGATTAGGAAATGAGGAAATCTTACTCTCACGTGATGAGCACCTTCCAGAAAATCAACTTGCAATTTTCTTCGAATATTCATTCGACAAGTATTTCGGCCTCTAAACGAGGCATGCATAGGACGGTTCGGTTTCAAATCCCGTATTCCTTCTATTGTGATGTGCGGTATATTGATTACCGTGGGAAAGTGATGCGTCTCCCTTCCTTCCTTCCATTTCAGAATAATAATGGATTTGCGCCATGTATCACCTGATTCAATCAATTAATATTTTAAGTTACAAAATAGTAATGTACGGCGCAAAGAGAATTCTATCTACATCGAAATTTTAATATTTTGATTTTATTACCAGTATAATATTTAATTAAAAATTCTAATACTAAACCTCTGTCTGAGCGTATAAAACATCCAATTCACCTGGCTATGTATAGATAGAGGACGCTCATCATCTTTTAGCTTATAAACATCCTGTTGGACTCGAGCATCCTTCAAAATGGGAAGGAAATTGATCTACACTAACTCTATTACCTACTGCTAGGTAAAAGAATTAGTGTAGGCTTTTATTTTATTTAGAGTTATTTATCTTTTGTACAGGTGTTATATTTATATAATATACCTAATTTAATCGTCTTTTATGAGACACATGAAGAGAAAAATAAATAATAGTTAAAAAAACTAAAAAAATACGCTTTTAAAGAAAATTCACCTAAGAAATAGAAAATAAATTTTTAAAAATTTGTATAAGAATAGTGTACTCGTATATAAGAAAAAAAAAAAAATTTTATTGTAAAAAAAAGCGTGGGGTGCATGTTGCCAATAGTTATAAATATTTTATTGACAGATATGAGTAGAAGAATTATCATTTTGATAATATCTTAAAAAGCACCCCACGCTTTTTTTACAATAAAAAATATTTTTTTCTTATATACACTATTCTTATCCAAATTTAAAAAAAATATTTTCTATTTTTTAGGTGCATTTTCTTTAAAAGCATGTTTTTTTAGTTATTTTGAACTATTATTTATTTTTCATTTTTTAGTTGAATTTTCGCTAATTCTGATTATCCTAATAAGGATAACGGGTCAAACTGTTTAAAATATTGAATTGTCATCGGTCCTTAATAAGTATGCCAAATTTCGAGTTAATCTGACGTTTTGAAGGGGGTCAAAATCATGTTCAAAGATTCCGTTACATACTAACATACCTACATACGTCTGAAGCTTATAATAAAAAGCGTATTGATAGTGGTAAGTTGTATTTTTAAATTTTTAACAAACGGTGTAGGTATCTACACTAATATTATCATCATTATCGCAGCCCACATACGTCCTCCTGTTGGGCTCAGGCCTCTTCCACAATGGGAGGGAATTTAACCTACTATACCGTGCTGGTAAAACATGTTGGTATAGGGTTTTATTTCGAGTTTTCCTTCTCTTGCACAGATCTTATGTGTATCTTCTATCCCTTACTCGTTTTTTACGACATCCACAGGCAAGATAGGGATACTAATATTATAAAGAGGAAAAATTTGTATTTTTGTGTATGTGTATATTTATAATGAATAAACTCAAAAACTACTGTAGCGATTTCAAAAATTCTTTCACCAATGGAAACCTATAATATCAAGGAATAATATAGGCTATATTTTATCCCGGTTTTCTCACGGTTACGGGAACTACGTGGGGAAGACAACTGGAAGCGAAGCGTGGGCCGGTTGCTAGTTGCTTAATAATTACAAGCATGAGCTAAGAAGTTATGACTACTTTAAAATTATAGATTACATTCGCACACAATCTTGAGCGGCCGTTGTATCTTAAAAATACCTATTACCATATTAATTGTGTGGTCTTGTTTTTTTAAGTTCATTGATATCAATGACGACGCTTAAATAATTATTACAGATAACGACTGCTACTGTACTGCTATCTGACTTCTGTAATAAATGCATAAAATAAATAGGTAACCAGTATAGTTATTGCCCGGCTAAGGGATTGTTACACGTTATTTGTTAATAATATGTTTATATAGAAATATATCGACTAAAAAACTATTATTTATGAAACTTAAATAAACTTTCTAAAGGAACGTTAGTCATTAGTTTTATTATCTTTGGAATCATAATAATTAAAAATTAAGAAAAATTATACTTCTAAAATCACAGTAATTGCCCACTAAATTCAGTGATTGCCACATATCAGACAAAGTTATTGACCACCTTGCAGTTGTCTGTTATTCCTTTCAAATATCTCTCTGACTACTAGCATTCTTCCCTAAGTACCTAGAATAATTGATAGAATCAAGATTAAACGGATAAAGACCACAGGCTCTGAAGCCATTGCCCAATATTTCTAACCTAAGGCTTGCTTTGAGAACATCATAGAGAATAGGTGCAAAATTAAATTTTGATATTCCCTCGTTTCCATTCAAGATTTGCCGTTTCTTCAAACGTATTTTCCAGCCAACTTTCGGGGATCTAAATGCAGGAACGTTAGCTGGTTGAATAGTTCAATAATTCTTGTCGCATTAGGATACAAAGCTATCAGCTCAATTGGAAGCTGCATGCACAACTGGCTTAAATCATAATTTAAATGTGTTTTATGACCGTCAACATAAAGAATCACTAGGAACTTAACTAAGAATGGGTTTCATCTATTCTTAGTTAGGAAGTCAGTTGAGTTGACATTGGCTATAAATTCGTAAAACACTTCGGTAGTCATCCAATCTTTGTTGGATTTTCTAAGGCCCCACCCATCTAGTGAAGAGTCACATATTTTTCTGGTAGTATTTGATAGGGATACATAATAAATGGGCAGCATATTTCTCCACCAGCAGAAAAGGTGAATAAAGCAGTTATAAATTTCCTTCACGTTAGAAGAGGTTATTTTTCGATGTTATAAACATTGTTGGATCCCTTCTCAGCTACAACGAGTCCCAAACTTAGACAAATCTGAAAATTAGTCTCGTCGGCATTAAAAATCCTACTGGGTTGATTAAGAACCTCAATTAATCCTTTTACTTCACCAGAAGCTACAATTTCATCATCTCCTTATGTCTTTTTCAGATAAGTTTGAGCTGGCTTTAGTCACTCCCTCGGAAGTTCTGATGCTTAATTTAGATGTATTATTCAAAAATGTATTAGGTCTTGGATTCTCAACAAGAGAGTTCTGTACACTATCTAAAATATTTTCTTTATTTTTTTGGGAAACCTTTACGAGCTGCAGTTATTATCCAATCTTTAAGAAGAGTTTCTTCATTTATAGTCAAGATAGGCGATGGGCCTAGACTAGTATTGTAATTAAGGCTCTATAAACGTAACCCAGGTCGGGTTACGTTTATAGAGCCTTAATATTGACCTAGAAACACCATAATTTTGTGCTATTTGCCGATATAATAATTGTTGTTTATTATGCTGAACTTCAGCAAGCGCTTTATCAAGGTTTTCCTGAGTGTATTTTAACAAAAGAAAGCTTTAGGCATTCTGAAATCAACAAATCATTTTCAGTTCCTAAATAACCCCTAATATATATTGACCCGTTAGCCCGTGTGGCGACGGGCTGAGAATACATATGTCGCCACCCCTTACTTGCCCGTGGGAGTCGTAAAAATCGGCTGAGAGTTCACCAGGAGAGCAGGGCAGCAGCTCTCTCCTGGGAAACGTAAAACACCTATACTGCGATCGCCAACCCGCCGGCCAAGCGTGGCGATTACGGCAATATCCCCTTTTTTAGAAATGGCGTACAATAAAAAATGGCCCCCAGTCACGGCGGCTCCGGTACTCTACGGGCTCATTTTGGTGGCGGGCCCAGTAGTGGTGGAGCGGGGGGTGCGAGGAATCTCCGGCAGCGATCCGACTACCAACAAAAACGACCCTTGGCCCTGGTAACACACAACATTCGGACACTCAGGACTGACGAGAGGGTCATCGAGCTGGAAGAGGAATTGAGCAAAATCCGCTGGGACATTGTAGGATTATCAGAAGTGCGAAGAGAGGGCGAGGGCACGATAATCCTTCAGTCTGGAAACTTGCTCTTCTACCGGGAGGGCGATCACTCGTCCCAAGGTGGTATAGGGTTTATCGTTCGTAGGTCTCTTGTAGACAACGTGGAGAGGATCGAGAGTGTGTCGACAAGGGTAGCGTACCTTATACTCAGAATTACCAAGAGGTATTCGCTGAAGGTTATACAGGTATACGCACCGACCTCGACATACTCCGACGACGAGGTGGAGGCATTTTACGAGGACATCTCGAAAGCCATACACACGTCCAAAACCCACTTCACGGTAGTCATGGGAGACTTTAACGCGAAAATAGGCAAAGGGAGTGATGATGAGTTGAGAGTGGGGAAACATGGATATGGACAGAGAAACCAGAGGGGCCAGAAACTGGCTGATTTTCTGGAGAAGGAAAGCTTCTTTATGATGAATTCCTTCTTCAGGAAGCAGCCACAAAGGAAATGGACCTGGATTAGCCCCGATGGTTCAACAAAAAACGAGATAGTCTTCATCTTGTCAGACAAACGACAGATATTCAATGATGTCTCAGTGATCAGCAGGATTAAAACTGGGAGCGATCACCGGATGGTACGAGCCACATTGAATATCCACACAAAAGTCGAGCGGTCACGCTTGATGAAGTCTACACTCCGACCTACATCTGTCTAATACCAGAACCTCGAAGGTTTTCAACTCGAATTACACAATCGCTTCCAATGTCTGGACGAATGCGAATCTCCGAACGATATAAACAACAGGTTTGTGGTAACTGTCTGTGGTTGGGTCGAAATTTTTCAAGGCTCACCGCGTTAATAGACCTAAAAAACTTTCTGACCAGACTCTCGAGCTCATGGGGCGGAGAAAAGAAATGACGGTGCAGTCTTCAGCCGATTGGTCCAAACATAGACAGCTAAATAGGCAGATTTCCAGGTCTGTGCGTCGCGATATTCGCCGATTTAATACGCTCCGTATTAAAGAAGCGATAGAGCGGAATCGTGGCTCAAAAGTGTTCGCACAAAATCTGTCTATTGGACAAAGCCAAATGACTAAGCTGAAGACCGACGATGGCACTGTCATTTCATCCCAAAGTGAGATCTTGGGAGAGGTCGAAAGGTTCTATGGACAGTTATACAAATCATCCCGAAATCCTGTTGTCGGCTTGGTGCAAGATCCCAGATCCAAGCTAACTCGGCACTATACCGAAGAAATCCCGGACATCAGCTTGTACGAGATCAGAATGGCTCTCAAACAACTACGTAACGGTAAGGCACCGAGAGATGACGGAATTACGGCAGAGCATCTGAAGGCGGGCGGCAAGCCAGTCTTAATAGCCCTTCAAAAGCTATTTAATTCCGTTATCCTCGGGGGCGACGTTCCAGAGTCGTGGACCAGGAGTGTGGTGGCGCTGTTCTTCAAGAAGGGTGACAAAGCTCTTCTAAAAAACTACAGACCCATCTCACTCCTGAGTCATGTTTATAAGTTGTTCTCGAGGGTCATTACCAATCGACTCTCGCGCAAGCTCGATGACTTCCAGCCGCCCGAACAAGCCGGCTTCCGAAAAGGCTATAGCACCATAGACCATATTCTCACGCTTCGGCAGATTATACAAAAGACCGAGGAGTATAATCGGCCCCTGTGCTTAGCGTTTGTGGACTATGAGAAAGCCTTTGATTCAGTCGAAACTTGGGCGGTGCTGCAGTCCCTTCAGCGGTGCCAAATCGACTATCGCTATATCGAAGTGCTGAAGTGTTTGTATAGGAATGCCACAATGTCAGTCCGTATCCAGGATAAGAGTACGAAACCGATCCAGTTGCAGAAAGGCGTGAGACAGAGAGATGTTATCTCTCCGAAACTGTTCACCACTGCACTGGAAGATGTCTTCAAGCTCTTAGACTGGACTGGACTCGGCATCAACATTAACGGCGAATACATCACTCGCCTTCGATTTGCGGACGATATAGTCGTTCTGGCAGAATCCATGAAGGACCTTGGCACAATGCTCAATGATCTCAGCAGGGTATCCCAACTAGTGGGTTTACGAATGAACATGGACAAGACGAAAGTCATGTCAAATGCCCATGTCATTCCTGTACCGGTCCTAGTTGGCAATGCGATTCTTGAAGTTGTCGATCACTATGTTTACCTAGGACAAACAGTCCAGTTAGGTAGATCCAATTTCGAGAAAGAGATCAGCCGACGAATCCAACTCGGTTGGGCAGCGTTCGGGAAACTTAAGAGGATCTTCTCGTCCAACATACCGTACAGTGTCCAACATACAGTGTCGTCCAACATACAGTGTCTGAAAACACAGGTCTTTGACCAGTGTGTGTTACCAGTGATGACTTACGGCACGGAAACGTGGTCCCTAAATGTAGGCCTCATATCAAGGCTCAAAGTCGCTCAGCGTGCTATGGAGCGGGCTATGCTAGAAAGCCCGTCACACGGGATTTCTCTGCGAGATAGAATCCGGAATACGGAAATCCGCAGAAGAACGGGTGTAACCGACATAGCACGAAGAATTCGCACGCTGAAGTGGCAATGGGCAGGCCACATTGCTCGACGAACTGACAACCGCTGGGGAAGAAAGGTTCTCGAGTGGCGACCACGTATCGGACGACGCAGTGTAGGACGCCCCCCCACTACGTGGACCAATGACCTAGTGAAAGTAGCTGGGCGTCGTTGGATGCAGGCGGCACAGGACCGCTCATTGTGGCGCAACATGAGGGAGGCCTACGTCCAGCAGTGGACGGCGATAGGCTGAAATGATGATGATGATGATATATTGACCGGGCAATAGCTGTATTAATTGTCAATGGCAATAACTGAAATTATATATGGCAATTACTATAATTGTTAAAAATTTAATACAGTAATTGCCCACCCCTTTTAAAAACTTTACGCATGAAATAACGGTCAAAATGATACCTTAGACAGACACTACAACCATTCTAATAACATAAAAATTGATCAAAATCTTATTGAAAACCAGAAATCCTAGTAAATATTGTAAATTTTGAAACATTGTTCTTAACAAAAATCACAAGAAACTTACTTTTTTGGATAAACTGCACACCTGTTACACTGACATCAGTCATGACACTTCAAAAAGAGAAAATATTGGTAGTGTTTTAAATTCCAAATGGAACCATAAGTCTAACAGTGACCTCTATCGCAACAAATTTCAACATATTCCTTTAAAATTTAATGAAAAATGAATCAATGCTTAATGATGGCAATCACTGTATGCTGGGCAATGACTGTAGTGGTTACCCTATTATAATTTATTGATTTTTTCCGTGTTGTGACGAAGTAAGAATACAATTCCCTACCCCTCTATTTTGCCCGTGGGTGACATAAAAGACGACTAAAGGATTTACTATGCAAATAACATCAGGCAAGAGAAGGAAAACTTGAAATAAAACCCTACGTTAACACCTCTGACCATAATGATAGTAGCTCAAATTCACTTTCATAAAGGAGGTAAAGGTCAGACGATGAATTCAACTCGGTTGGGCTGCGTTTGGGAAAGTTAAGAGGACCTTCTCGTCCAACTTAACTGAAACCGCACTGTCTTAAAACACAGGTCTATGACCAGTGTGTGTTACCAGTGATGACTTACGGTACGGAAAGGTGGCCCCTAAATGTAGGCCTCATAACCAAGCTCGTAAACCTTAAAAACAACATACCTATTTTCAGTTACAATAGTATTCGCTGCACTCCGGTTCCAGTCGCTTTAGTACCGCATTTTAAATCTACAATATCTTCTACAATATGGCCTCGGGTTAGAATTTCTTATCAGCCAAATTTTATAGCGTTATTTTAAGGAAAACTAGCCGAAGTTACTCATTATATAGACAGCCGCTTTGTAGTAAAATATTGTCAAAAATGGTCCAGCTGTTTTGAAAATTACGCGATTCAAACAGACATACAGACAAACACATAAAATATAACAATGTTTTACTGTTTTGACATTACAAACAGACACCACAATTATTTGAAATATATCAATAAGAATAAAATAATATAATCATAATTATTTACTTTAATTAATTGTTATAAATATCTTATGACCAAATTGATCATTTTGGTTTTCCTGCTTTGCGTTATTGTATTGGAGTGGTAATATAATATTTATTTAAATAAACAACTATATACATATATCTTTATATAGGTATATAAAAATGTTGATTTGTGTACGCAATATATAATCCACTGTTTTATCTATTTTTAACCCCCAAATTCATTGGGATATGGGGTATAAATGGGGATGAATAATCGATACTTTCAAATATATCTAAGTAGGATATTCAATAAAAGGTTATGACGTATACATTATAAAACCGAAAGTTACATGGCATCTCTTTTGTCGGAGACTTATCAAATAATGTAAAAGTTAATAGCATATATGCGCCATCTGTTGGAAACGATCGAAATACTCCCCATACTAAGGACATCCGCAATCACTACATCGCTGTGGTTAAGCGACAAACTATTCAATTAAGATTGGTCCATTGAAGATCGTTTAAGGAGTGATCGACCATTTATAGTTAAACCGTCAGCAGTTATCAAAGGAGTACGGGCGTAAATTTTTATTTGGTTAGATAAGCTAATCTACGGTCATAATGAAGATCTGAGTCGTTGAGCTTATCGACGAAAAGATAGGATATTTTTTAGGTGATAGTCTAGTTGATTAAGGAGGTACGTCGAACAAAAAATCATCGCAGAATCCTTTCCTTTTCAACGAAAAATTTGCCTTATTTTCTAAAGTTGAGAAGTTGTACACCCACGACTATGGAGAAGGAAGGAAAAATATCCTAGAGGTTTCAGTGTAGGCATGAGTTCACCAATTGACCGTTCAACATAATTTTGCTTGTATTTGGGCCTGATAGATTTTCTGTGAAAAATATTGCCAAAAATGGCCTTTATCAAACTCGACGACGGAGAAGGATCTTCTCCAATGTAGGTCTGAACCCGTCGAGTTACAAAATATGATAACATTTAGAAAAAAAGAACCTGTTCTAAATTTCCACAGAATTAGGAGTCGCTCAAGGCATCGCTAAATAGTGTCTAATATACACATAAATTTGTTGCGTACTGCGCTGGATGACTGGTTTTGAGGTTGAGGGTCTGCATACAAAATCATGTAAATAGTTTCGAATAATTTTAATAAAGTTTTAATCGATATTTATTTATACCCAACTGCCAAGGAAGGGTTATGTTCTTCGCGTGTATTAAACATTTGCTTGGGAATGTAATGATAGATCAGACAACATCAGATGGACCTACCTTTTGTGACACTCAAGAGCAATGTAAGGGGTTAGTAGTATCTATAACCGCCTCCACATAGTATCTAACTGAATATTTTAATAAATATAATATTAAACAGAATTCCTGTTAAATTTTAATTCTGTTTATGGTTGCCCCCGTTATTATTTTTTTCCTGTTATGCTTATAGATGCTGTAAATGTATATTTAAATTATAAATATAGCCGGAATATACGTTTAGGTATGAACTAGCTATAATTCCCTGTGGAATCACAATATAATTCACCTGTTACTGTTGAACTCGTCCTTGTAAAAGATGACTATGGGATTTCCGACGTTTACGCGAGTATTATACATTTGATATAAAACTATTTTTACGCATTGTATCGCGTTTGTATTTGATCTTTGATTTCTCGACGTTTCAAATACTTTTAAGCGTCCTTGATTGCGGGAGGATTTAGATGTCTGACGTCCAACATGTCATCGTTATTACAGAGATTGTGGACTGTCTACCCGCGTAGATATAATCTACCCGATAGATATAATCTAGGTGGATATAACCTAGGTAGATATAATCTACCCGCTACAGAATTATTATTAAACTAGCAATCAACCCTCGCTTCGCTTCGATTTCAGTCGCTTTACGCGCGGCGTAGTCCCCGTTCCTGTGGGAATACCGGGATAAAATGTAGCCTATGTTACTCCCTGATATTATAGCTTTCTATTGGTGAAAGAATTTTTGAAATCGGTTCGGTGGTTTAAGCGTGAAAGCGTTACAAACAAACAAACAAACATCCTTACTTTCGCATTTATAATATTAGTATGGATTATGACCCTACGTTATGGTACAAATGTATTGCCAGTGCAAAAAGAAAATGATTTTATATGAAAAAATGATATTATTTATGTTTTTTTTTTATATGGGTGGGCTATGGTAAGTGCGCACGCGGTCCATTCCGTCCGGGGCGACGAAAGGACGGCGCGCGGGCCCATAACCCACCTGTACCTACGTCACCTTCGTCGTTGGGCCGACCACCCGAGTAGGGTGACTTGTCGTCAGTGGTCGACCCGACGGAATACCCTTTCGGGTACCCTCACCTCTCGACGTCCCCGTCCCGGGACGTCGCGTGTCGGTCGCCATCGTGTGGCCTCGGCTAGGGCGGCATTAGGCGCAGATACTCGCGCCTACGCCGCTCGAGTCGCCAGCGGTGGAACGTGTCGCCGAACAGGAGCTCCTCTCGCGCACGATCCACCGCCTCCTTCCATGAAATTACGGCGTCACAGAAAGCGGCGACCGCGTCCCAGTTCCTGACGCTGCATCTCCCTGGCGATGGTCGGCAGCGTCAGGTCGACACTGATGATCGCGACGAGTTCACGGCGCTCCCCCGCCCACGCAGCACACACATATTGTTTATGGTTAGTAATTCATTCCTATAACAACGATGACTTGTTGAACGTGAGACATCTTAGTCAGTAACCATGAACGCTGCAAAATGTTCGAAACGTCAGGTAATCTAAAATCAAATACAAATGCGATAAAAGCCGTAAAATAGTTTATTTACAATAAATTAATTACTCGAAGAAAATGTGGGGTTGCAAAATAAAACTACTTTCTTTCTTTCTTCTTTCTTTCGCTGATTAGACTGGAAGTGCTGGAACTCAGATGAATTAAAGTGTTGAGAATAGTGCAAATACTGAGGTAAGTTTTTACCGTCTTTTAATTGCATATGTGTTATCTGTATATTACATCTCTGAGTACTTTTATTACAATATGCACGGACAAGAAAATTGATAGTGAATTGTAGTGTTAACCAGTGCCTGATCCGCCTCAGGCGAGCTTGCGGGAGACTGGACCGGCAAATAGTTCGTTAACTGTAGAGAGGCAGACCGCGTGGGTACGACGCTGCGAGGGCCGTCGGGTAAAGAGTGTACCCGAAAAAGTAATTCGCCGGGCTGGCCATGAAAGTCAAGGACAAAGGGGATGGAATACGGTGTGATATGAGACCGCGCGCCGCCCTTCCCTCACCCCAGACGGAATGGATAGCGTGAGTCAAGACCATAACCAACCCACAAATGAAATAGTTTTACCCCATGATAGCCGATGTTTATGCGAACACTACACATTACACGGGCTGGACTAAGTCTTCTTAGTCTAAGCCTAAGTTGTCTTAGTCCAGCCCATGACCATCGAAATTAATCGATTATTTCACTGCCAGATTGCCAAAATCATACTATATTAGAAAATAAAGCTCATATTTCCTAAAGAAAAATAGGTCACCATAATCCTGTTGGGAGAAAAATCGATTATTTTATAATCGATTATTTATTTTAAATTAATCGATTATTTTATAGTCGATTTATTTTAAAGAACAAAAAATCGATTATTTCAAATCGATTATTTTCCCTCCGCTTGGAGGGAAAATAATCGATTTCGCATCCCTAGTACCTAGTACTTATTTTTATCTATTTTTATATTCAATAATTCAATTAAAAACAATACAAAGTTAACAAGGAAGGTAATATCCTTTGAGGATTTCCTTGACGTTAATACGATGATGACTTATGACACAGATGGAAATAGAAGAACACCTATTTAATCTATACCTACCAATAAATAAAATTGGAGTGTCTGTTTGTAATGTCAAAATAATAGGCTTTTTTCATGCTCACACGGTTATTTGCACGACACCTATGCCTGAAATACAGATTAAAAAATTTTTGTCTGTCTGTTTGTTCCGAGTAATTTTCAAAACGGCTGGACCGATTTCAAAAATTCTTTCACCAATGGAAAGCTATAATATCAGGGCATAAACTAGGCTATATTTTATACCGGTACTCCCACGGGAACGGCAACTACGCGGGTAAAACGACTAAAACCGAAGCGAAGCGAAGGCGGGTTGCTAGTCTATACCAATAAATAAAATTGGAGTGTCTGTTTTTAATATCAAAATAATAGGCTTTTTCATGCTCACACGGTTATTTGCACGACACCTATGCCTAAAATAGCAATTAAAAAATTTTTGTCTGTCGGTCTGTCTGTCTGTCTGTTTGTTCCGGGTAATCTTCAAAACGGCTGGACCGATTTCAAAAATTCTTTCACCAATGGAAAGCTATAATATCCGGGCGTAAACTAGGCTATATTTTATCCCGGTATTCCCACGGGAACGGGAACTACGCGGGTAAAACGACTATAACCTATAACCGAAGCGAAGCGAGAGCGGGTTGCTAGTATGTAAATAATTGTGTGAGTAAGTAGTAAAAATGACGTTTTATTCTAAAATTACAAACAAACATTTCGATTTTATGTATTTTTATGTATGTCACGTGACCGAGTACAGTAAAACCCGTTATGAGACGATTTCGCAGGGACCCGACAAAAACGCGTCTTAGGCGGGCAAGCGTATGCGGAAAGGGAAAAACGTGCCATTATTATTTATTATATACTATTATTATTTTGAATACCTACGTATTGAATTTAACATTTAAAAATTACCTATATTAAATGTTGTTTATCTTCTTTATTAATTAATATATTTTTCCGTGTGGTGACGGAGTTTTCCGTGTGGTGACGGAGTAAGAATACAATTCACCACTCCCTATCTTGCCCGTGGATGTCGTATAAGACGACTATGGGATATAATGTGCACATAACATCTGTGCAAGAGAAGGAAAACTCGAAATGAAACCCTATACCAACATATCTGACCAGCATGGTATAGTAGGTCAAATGCCCTCCCATTGTAGAGGAGGCCCGAGCCCAACAGTGGGACGTATGTGGGCTGGGATGATGATGCGATGATGAATTAATATACTTACTTAGATACATTTTTAAATATTAAAGACTAAAAAAATATTTAAAATATTAAAAAAATGTTGTTTATTATTATTACGTTACTTAAAGTAATCACTTATTTTAGTTTGACAAAAAGATTTTGAGGCATTAGCAATTACAAGATTTTCAACGTAATTTAATTTTCATAGTGCGTCTTCGCTTTAATTCAAAGAAGTTACATAGCGTCTTAAATTATTAACTGCTGATAATGCCTGGGCGTGTGACAAAATCGGGGTTGAGTCATCTTGTTCTTGGTCATTATCACTTAGGATCGCTCGACAGTCGTCACTTCGACAGTGGCTGGCCGCTGCCGCAAGGGATTACCCCTTAGCGTCGGTTCGAAGTTCGGTTAGATTAGCGTCGGTTCGAATCTCGGTGTTATTATTATTCTCTTTTTGTAATTTTTTATATATTTTTCATTATTTATTTTTTATTTTTATTAATATATTATATTATCTAAATAAATTCGATAAAAATATTCCGAGTAGTGTTGCCCAAATGCAAGACCAAGACGAGACTTGGACCAGTCTTGGTCTTGGTCTTGCAACAGCACACCTGGTCTCGTCTTGGTCTTGGTATTGCACACTCGAGTCTTGGTCTTGGTCTTGGTATTGCAGCAAGAGTCTCGCAAAGTCTTGCAAGTCTTGCAGTTGGAATAGCGTAACAGTCATTTATCAAATTAATCAAATATCATCCTATCCTACCTATCCATCTGCTAGCCTATAGTCCACTATTGAATTTAACCCTTACCACTGGGGAAAATTACTCTCCTATTCCCCTGGTGTTACATTAGACAGAGTTACTACTCCTATGACAAAGGAAGGAATTGCGACCCTGTTTTCTTAAGACGTCACCACACGGGGCAGTTGATACAATAAATTTTATGTTATTTAACATTCCTCCTTTCCAATAAAAAAGATTTTTCAATTTGATTGGCAAGTGACGGAGTTATTTGACCACTGACGACAAGTCACCCTGCTCTGGTGGTCGGCCCAACAACGAGGCGACGTGGGTACGGATGGGTTATGGGCCCGCGCGCCGTCCTTTCATCGCCCCGGACGGAATGGACCGCGCGTGTGCTTACCATAGCCCACCCATAAAAAAAATAATAGCTTCCTAACACCATTGCCTCGGTCCGATTTGATACGACATCCATGGGTAAGAGAGTGGTGAATTGTATTCGTACTCTGTCCCTACACGGACATTTATGTAGATTAATTGTAGGCATATTTCTATGTCCAACAGTGAACGTCGTTGGGATAATGAATAAACGGATATATAAATATATATAATGGGCAAGAGCACTCTCGTGATTACGGTATTTTTATCCTTAAGCCTCTCCGAAGAGTAATTCTGAAAAGCCAACACCAACATTGGGAATCGATTGGCCAATAGATGGATATCTCAAGACTGATTTGATTTGCCGTGTAGTGACGGATTAAGAATATAACTCATCACCCCCTATTTTACCCGCGAGTGTCAACCCACGACTAAGGGCTATAATATATAACATCGGTACAAGAGAAGGAAAACTTGACATGAAACCCTGTAACAATACGGCCGATCACCGTGGCGATTCCCATCCAGCCACGGCTGATTTCCCTCCTCTTATGTAGAAGACACGAGCTCCACCGTATATAAGCTGAAATGGTGATTTGAATTAAATGCAAGACCGCGAGACTCTTGCAGGCTCAGTCTTGGTCTTGCTCAAGTCTTGCAGGGCCAGTCTTGGTCTTGGTCTTGCAAAAATTAAGCGGTCTTGGTCTTGGTCTCGGTCTCATATTTCTCGCAAGACCAAGACCAAGACCGTAAGACCAAGACTTTTTTGGGCAACACTAATTCCGAGCGAAGCTCGGTCAACCAGATATTAATAATATTAAATATCTAAGCAAGAGAAGCTCTTGGATCAACTGGTGCACGACTGAACACTTGAAATAGTGGTTAAGATATCGACCTACCATACCAATGTCGTGGGTTCGATTCTCACGCAGAACAATACTTTGCGATACAAAAATTGTTGTTCCGAGTCTCCCGCGTTTTCGTGTGGTGACGACTAAGGCACATATACAGATCACGTCTATGCAAGAAGGAAAACTCGATATAAAAATCTATACCAACACGTCTTACTAGCGTGATATAGTAAGCCAATTTGCCACCCATTATGGAGAAGCCCGAGCCCAATAGTGGCACTTTTTTGGGTTGGGATGATGATGATGGTGAAACTCCCCCGCAATATGAAGATTATTATTACAATACTAGCAACCCGCCCTCGCTTCGCTTCGGTTTCTATCGCCTTATCATCGTAGTTCCCGTTCCCGTGGGAATACCGAGATAAAATATAGTCTAGTTTACTTCCTAATATTATAGCTTTCCACTGGTGAAAGAATTTTTTAAATCGGTCCAGCCATTTTGAAGATTACCCGGAACAAACAGACAGACAGAGAGACACAAAAAATATAAAGTAAATTTTTAGGCATATGTATGCAAATAACCGTGTGAGCATGAAAAAGGCCTATTATTTTGACATTACAAACAGACACTCCAATTTTATTTATTGGTATAGATAAGAAACTTTTTTTTTCTTATTTATTTATTTAATGTTCTTCCACAGACCTTTGCCCGTGCCTTTTTTATGGTAAGTATATTTTATTATTTTATTTTTATTTTAGATAAAAGACCTTAAGGCAGGGTATTTTCTCAAGTCACCCTGCTCCGGTGGTCGGCCCAACGACGAAGGCGACGTGTCACGGGTGGGTTACGGGTGTGCGTGCTTATGCCACTCTGTCGCCCCGGACGTAGTGGTGCTAGGAGTGCGCCGACCGTAAAAAAGGGTATTTTTTTACAAAAATAAAAGTTATTATATATTTGTGAATATCTATTCATATTGACTGTGTAGATGTTGCAAGCCAAAAACTTCACGGAGCTTCTGTACATCGCAGCAGTATACGTGGTCACCCAGGTTATGTAGCCAGGATACAGTGACGTCAGCACATAGATCACATCCTTCTTTATCGCCCATTTTATCCTGCTCACTTATTATAGGACCGTTTATATACACAATCGCCATAGGATCCTCTTCATCAAATTCCACCACCTACAATTTAGTAGAAGTAATTATTATATGTTTATTTACCGCGTGAGGAAAGACCAACGTTCTCCCCGAGGGGGGGGGGGACGTCGGTCGATGGGAGGGTACCCCAAATAGGGGGTATTCCATCGGGCCGACCACTGATGACAAGTAACCCTGCTCCGGTGGTCGGCCCAACGACGAAGGTGACGTGCACGTGGGTGGGTTGCGGGTGTGTGTGCTTACGCCCCTCCGTCGCCCCGGACGGAGCGCGCCGACCGCAACCCACCTCCAAAAAAAAATATGTTTATTTAAATTTCTACTTACTAAGTTATATTTTTAAATATAACACAAGTAGAAAATATTCAAAAACACAAATTTGGAAACGATCCAGGTGCCGATTCCAGCTTCAAAGCAAAAAACTTTCTCATTATATAAGCCTTGTGCTACTCAAACAATGCCTGCCTACTGTATCAGTCCTCCTATCTAACTACCCTAATGAGCTTCTTAGGGTATTGGCTGTGGTTCTTGGCTATTAGACCATTGGTTGAAATGACTATTAGTACGAATTTCCTTGTGGTGATAATATAAGAATTTTGATCGACGCAATATATCCTCTCCTTTCACACAGCCCAATCAGACCTCATCTCTTGTATAAATTTTATCTGCATATCACAATCATTTTAGGCTTCTTTTACCATTAGCAAGAAAAGGGGTGAATTGTATTCTTATTCCGTCACCATACGAAAAACTTGGTGACAAGTCAAAATTTCTTATATTATGAGGAGACCAGGAGTGGGTTGTCATATATGATGATGATAAGACTAAAATCTGCCACCACTCCTTCTGTAAGAGTTGTTAAAACTGGGCGATAGAATGAACAGTGACATTCTCCTGGGACACTTGTAACCTCAACTGCGATCCATAACCCATTTGTTAGGGGTGGCATTAAACACATTATTCGCCACTCGCGGGAGATCTATATTCAAAAATGAATATCAACAGACATGATGGAAGGATGGATGAATAATATTAAACAAAAAGAATATACCTTCCACAGATATCGTGGTATAACATGTCCGCCCGTTCTTTGTAGTGCATGAATTCCTGACCAGACAACAGCCGTGGTGTATAGGTCCAATTGAATTCTGATCCTGCCTTCTATTTCTTCCCACGGAGACTGAAAAGTAATAATACAGTTTTATACTAGGTTAGGGAAAGCATGGAAAACAGGTTGGATGAGTAAGATTGGTGTTTTTATGATATTATCGTAAAAGTAGCTAACACCACAAATGATTGTTCCGTAGAAATGATAAAAAAGAGTAGATTCATAAAAAGAGTAGATTCATTGAAAATCTGATTTATGGCTTAACCATAGTTGAATCCCAAAACATACACAAGCAAAGTTCATTAAAATCGGTCCAGCTATTTAGGAGAGTTCAGTCATACGCACGTGTACATATATACAAAAAAATGTATACATAAACAATTAGAATAGTTTTTTTTTAAATAAGTTGTAATTTCAGCAGTATGCAGTACTTATTTATGGGACCATATGGACAATTTATACGGTGCTTACTGAATCTTCATTATTATAGTGTGTATCGTAAAGGATAATAAACATAAGTAGATAAAATCAATGCATAAGAAGGTAAGCTCGAAGCAAACCCTTATACAAATCAAGCTTATTTCCTCTTTATTGTAGAGTAGATTTGTAGCTAGCTGTTTAAAAAGGTAAATTCCCAATAAAAATAAGAAGCTTATACTCAAAATGCATGCATCCATTCATGAGCTTTTCAAAATCCATTTTTCGAAGATAGGCTGCCCAAAGAAGATGTCGCAAATAATATCATAACTGCCACGTAAGTTTTTCAGAATTGCTATCTTCCTTCCTCCTGATAATCTTTCAGCTAATTTGAATCAAATCCGCGATAAAGTATAGTTAACACATTGCATTCTTATTAGCGCACAAAATATGGAAAATTGAGTTACCTTATGTTCATCACAAGGACGCCACATGGGGATAGCATTTAAAGAGTCTATAAAAGCACTATTATAGGACGGACTATCGTTCAAGTCCTGAGCACTGATCAGCTGAGCCTTACTGTAGCAACATTTGGACGTTGTGGTTTCACACGTATATGCGCCCTCATTTGAGCCCGAGTTGATGGCTGGATGCTGGTACCAATTCTTCTTAACGCCATTACCACCATTGTTCACAGACATCAAGACACGAGAATATAATGGTATATTTTCTGAAGTATCATAACACACTTCATATGTTTCCAAAAATTTCGAAATATTGTATCCCACACGAATCAACTCTGAAGTTTTTGTTAAACAGTGCTTATTTGTCTTTATAACTGTAGGAGTGATTTTATGATCACAACTCAAATCGGACAATTTATAAGATTTGTCGTTTGCAATAAAGGTGTCTTGCTTTTCACAATTTACTATTATTTCGTTTAGTGTAGGGAATGCCTCCAAGTTATTTGATTCATCTGCGTAGTTAGGGCAGGAGAATTTGATTGCGTTGCCGCTTTCAACAATTAAATAATCATCATTGCTACTAATGCTAGGCCAATCTGATTTTATACTGAGTGTTAGAGGTATTTCATATTCTCTAGGAGTTCGTGGTATAAGGCATTCTGCAAAATAAGAACTGCTGTTAAAACTTAAAAAATAAAAAATCGGTTGTCTGTAAAGTCAGTTTACTGACGATAGTTGAACGTGACAACGTCATAAGAAAATACTGATGGAATGGTTTCATTTTTCAAAAGAAAATTTTAATTTTATTTGTTTGATAGATATTTTGTATGGATCAAGCCTTAAATGGAACGCCTCAGAGCGAGGTAACGCCGCATATGTCATGTTTTTTTCGTGTGTGCAACCGGCTCCATCGAATTATAAGACGTTGTCACGTCAAAAAAATAAAAACCAGAATCAGTTTCCTTATTTTTATTTTCTCTCTAATTTCACCAATTATTATGGATTTAATGTACCCATTACTAAAATTTTCTTTTCTTATCAGGTAGTCTTTAGACATATGTAAATATTCATACACTTTAAAAAAAGAAACAATTTAGTAAAATATTGTTTTCTGTCGTTTCTCATTTGCTTTTCTCTCTTTAAAATCAGTGAAACTAATGAAGAAGAAATTTTATTACAATAAATGAAAAATTGAAACGCAAGCCACGAATATGTTGTGTCAGTAAAAGTAGCCTAAGTTGGTTTAAACGTATTAATCCGTGAATTTTGCTGTCAAAGGTAGGTTGCTGGCAAAGGCATACCTGTCCAGAACAGGCATGCCTTCGCCTTCTCACTCATAAAATGGATGCTATTTTTGAAAGGGTGGGGCAAGATTGCCATGCCAGTAATTAAGACGTAGCTAAATATCTAGGAATTAACTACAAAATAGTTTTGACCCATTTGAAAAAAGAGCTAGGTATACAAAGAAACCTAACGAGCCGTGTAGGTACTTATTTGCAATTCTTTATTTAAACGTAATGAATCCCAACCATTTTTAAAGAGATTCATAACTGGGAGGGTTGGTGTCAAGTAGGTAGCCAGTTATAAAGCTGTTGCTAATATTTTTTGCAATATGTTCGAAGGCATCAATATATATTGCTTCAACCGAACTGAAGAGCAGGAAAGAAAAAATTAAAGCCGCTGTGAACTACCTTAAATCATTGCTCACGTTGTAGGTACAGCCTATCGACAATCCACCAATTTTGGAGTGGTAGGATCACACTGTCGACAGTTATCTGTCTACAGCCGCGGGCCGGTCCGTCCGGGGCAGTACCACACTCTCGCAGAAAATCGACGTCTGAGTAGTAGCGATTTGTTACTGCGCTTCGTTCGGTGAGCGAGAGAGCCGGAAGCCCAATTTACTGAGGGTATTTGCGTGTGGAGGGTTTTGGTGGTGCCCTTGGTATCACCGAGCCTCAATGCACGCATTCACACTCCCTTTAATTTCTTTGCGGTAGGCAGCGGCCTTGTAGGAGTCCATGAGCGGCAGCAACACTTACCATCAGGTGTACTGTTTGCTCGTTTGCAATAAAAAAATCCATCATTTCACTTTTTACAATCTTGTATGTACTTACTCGATGATATAACATCAAAGCTCCTATGAATAGCGCCGAATACATTGGTCACGTTACATGTATAGTGACCCCAACCGATTACTTTTAATCGCAGATTTCCATTATCACTCAACATTTCACCGTTATACGTCCATTTTACCTGGATAAAAACATTTGGATAAATACACTTGTATTCTTAAAAGGATTCATCGTTAAGAATATAAATATAAATACTAAAGTCTCACCTCAAGCTTATCGCTAATCTCAACGCTGCAATCTAATTCAGTTTTGGCGCTTCCAGTCCAATCGACATTAGATTTTACATACGGAAACATAAATTTAGGCGGACTGCCGATATTCACACGGTAAGTTTTTGTATAAGCACCATTCTTATCACTCACACGACAAGTGTAATTACCATTGTATGTATCATCAAAATCTTTTAACATAAAGTCATTGCCCGTAATATTTAGATCCTGGTCTTCCTGTAAGAGAATAAATTTATATTTGAGTGATTATTTTAGTTTTTCGTACGTTAGCAGTACTCCATAATCAGTAAAATTGAAAATTTCTAATAAAGCAAACTAAAATAAAAAAATACTACGTTCTTTTCAACAGGAATTATTAATGAATTATTAATGGTCATTTGAGGATTAAACTGTCACGCGTGAAGCATTTAATCTAAAAATCATTCGCCATTACATCATTTTGGAGCTGATACTCTTATACTATTGGAGCAAACAATATAATCTATACCAATAAATAAAATTGGAGTGTCTGTTTGTAATGTCAAAATAATAGGCTTTTTTCATGCTCACACGGTTATTTGCACGACACCTATGCCTAAAATAGCAATTAAAAAATTTTTGTCTGTCTGTCTGTCTATTTGTTCCAGGTAATCTTCAAAACGGCTGGACCGATTTCAAAAATTCTTTCACCAATGGAAAGCTATAATATCAGGGCGTAAATTAAGCTATATTTTATCCCGGTATTCCCACGGGAACGGGAACTACGCGGGAAAAGCGGGAAAACGACTATAACCTATAACCGAAGCGAAGCGAGGGCGGGTTGCTAGTAATATATAATACTGGACTAAACATAGCTAAGAACCACCGCCAGGAAACTGACTATCAAATGAAAAAAAACACATCGAAATCGGTCCATCCATTTGAGCACTATGATGCCACAGACACACACACACACACACACACACACAAACAGACAGACATCGACGTCAAACTTATAACACCCCTATTTTTCGAGGGTTAAAAATGGCGTTAAGAAAAATAGATATTAATAACACTTTTCAGAGAAGAAGTTCAAATAAACTGACAATGTGAAACGTATCATAAGGAACCATTAGATACCGAAGGCACAGAAGACTTCTTTCTCATCAATGTCCAACAAGTAACTATTAAGACTTAATAGATAAATGTATAGGTTCTTATTGCAATGCATGTAGTATCTCATCTCTTGTTAAGTATTACTTTAAAAATTCGACCATTAAAATAATTTATAATGAAAGAAAGAAAGAAATACATTCTTATTACTTATAAATACTCACCATGAACCACCTAACAGATTGTCCAGGAGTACCACAGGATAGCTTGAATGTTGAGTGCTGCAACTTGTTTATGTCAACTATATGAATTATACCGTAATCGGGCAGATATTCTGCAATTAATTAGAATTATCTACATAAGAAATCTAGCAGAGATTGGAATAAAATTTAATAAAAAGAATACCTATAAATCGCCGTCACACGTTTTTAATGTAACCATAAAATTATTGAAATGCAGGCAGCGTTTGGATAGCATGAAAATCAATGTAAATCGTCATTGATATGGTCACGTGACATGTGAACGATAACACTATGTCTCTAGCTATGTCGATATTACTATATCCATGCCGTTAGCTGTCAAAACTAGATAAATGTAAAAAAAAATATTTACAAATTTGAATTAAAGATCAAATAATTAATTTGAATATAAAAAAAACAATAGGCGTGACGACAGTATAAAAGAATCGATGCATTAATGATTTTAAGGGAAAATACATATCAAAAAAATTTAATACGCTACTTTAGATTTATCTAAATAATTGAGATTGTTAAGATTTTCAATAAATTAAATCATTAAAATACTGCATTCGGCCATTTTGGCTGAAACACCAATCACAGTGTATTTCGTCACGTTAAGGTAAACTACTCTGTTTGTTATTCTCAGTACTACTGATTACGCATTTGGATTGATTTTTTATTTGTTTACGTGTGATTTACAGACTCCACTCGATTATTACAATGAAACCAAGCTTTGTTAAAGCAAACAGCTCAAATTTGCCCAGGATTGATGTATTGTCGGCTGGTGGCAGACTATTTGGAGGGGCGCAGCGTCCTCTACACCAACCGAGTCAACGTCCCCTACGTTGTGCGAACGCCCATGACGTGCGGTGTTCCACAGGGGTCGGTCCTCGGACCCACCCTGTGGAACATCGGCTACGACTGGGCGTTGCGGGGGAGCCTCCCACCCAGGCTGGGTGTGATTTGTTACGCCGACGACACGCTCGTCACAGTCCGCGGTGGGACGCTACAAGAGGCGGTAAGCCTGGCGACCTCAGGCACCGAAGAGGTCGTCAGGCGGATCGAGGTGCTGGGGTTGAGGGTGGCCCTGGACAAGACGGAGGCCCTCGATCACCGTCAATTCGGTTGGGATCAGCATCCAGGCTCATATGAAGTACTTAGGCCTGGTGCTCGACGGGCGATGGTGGTTTCGGGAGCATTTCCGCAGGCTCGTCCTGCGGCTCGTCGGCGTGGCGTCCGCCCTACAATGGCTGATGCCGAATGTGGGCGGACCGAGCGCGGCATGTCGACAGCTGTACGCGGGGATCATCCGGTCGATGGCCCTCTACGGCGCACCGGTGTGGGCGGAATCCATGACCGCCCGACTTAGGGCCCTCCTGTGGCGTCCACAAAAGGCCATGGCGGTCAGTATTATCCGCGGGTATCTCACGGTAGCGACGGAGGCGGCGTGCCTGTTGGCCGGGACTCCCCCGTGGGACCTGGAGGCGGAAATGCTCGCCGACTTGTATCGGCGGTGTCGGGGGTGCGCGGTGGGGGGGCGGTGTTGTTTCCCTGAGGGAGCTCACCGCCTGGCGCGTCGACGCCCGCCGAGACGTCATCGCCCGTTGGGCAGACCGGCTGGAGAGGCCTCGACACGGTGTTTGTACCGTGGAGGCCTTGTGGTTGGAAAGGCGGCACGGGGTGCTCTCCTTCCAACTCGTACAGGTCTTGACGGGGCATGGATGCTTCGGCAAGTACCTGTACAGGGTCGCTAGGAGGGAGAGAACTCCGTCCTGCCACCACTGCGATTGCAACGAGGACACGGCGCAGCATACGCTCGAGGTCTGTGCCGCTTGGGCAGTGCCGCGTCGTGAACTCGTCGCAATCATCGGTACCGACCTGACGCTGCCGACCATCGCTAGGGAGATGCTCGGCAGCATCAGGAATTGGGACGCGGTCGCAGCCTTCTGCGAGGCAGTTATCTCGCAGAAGGAGGCAGCGGGTCGCGAGCGCGAGAAGCACAGCCTCGATGATGCGACCCGCTGCCGGCGACTGGGGCGGCGCAGGCGGGATTACCTGCGTGCAATGCCACCCTAGCCGAGCCCGCGGGTGACGTGACCGGGGATTAGTCCGTCACCTGCCGAGAGGCCGACCGCGCGAGGAAAGACCGACGTCCTCACCGAGGGGGGGACGTCGGTCGATGGGAGGGTGCCCCGGGTAGGGAGTATTCCGTCGGGCCGACCACTGATGACAAGTAACCCTGCTCCAGTGGTCGGCCCAACGACGAAGGCGACGTGGTGTTCGGGTGGGTTGCGGGTGTTGCGTGCTTAAGCCCCTCAGTCGCCCCGGACGGAGTGGTGCGGAGGCGCGCCGACCGCAGCCCACCCCAAAAAAAAAAAAAAAGGATTGATGTATTGATGTTGGGTGATTTCCTCGCTACTAATAAAGAATTTTGCTCGCCTGACTTTAGAAACGTAAAAACTTCTTTGTAAGTAAATTTTTGCTTATCTTTACTACCATGTTTCTAGTAACCTAATCTCTAGTACCAACTTAGATATAATCTAACTCGTTTTGAACTGATGTGAGTTTATTTTATTTTCATAGTTTATTTTTACATTAAATTTGTCATTGTTTATTCTTGAGGTTAGCTCCCTCACAGCTTTGCGAGCTTTAACCACTTAACTCTTATTATTTTCTTGTTAGGAACATGTACAAATACTTTGTTGGGGGTTTTTATTGATGTATTTTTGCACTGAGGTACTGCACACCACTTATAAATTTTGGAATTCATTTTTATCACAAGAATTAATTTAATGTTTTGCTTACTTTCCTCGCTACACATAGACACAAGGACGTGGTTACCTTAACGTGACGTAACAGCCGACGCCATGACACCGGCGAGCTGTTTTCGCGCTATATTTAAAGAATATTGGAAAAATTGTTTTAAACTTCTTTAAACATAAATTTATTACCGAAATATAGGTTTTTTCGTAAATAGTAAGTGTGTGCCCACATTACGGAAAAGGATTTCAAAATCTTTCGTCACGCCTATTGTTTGTTCATAGTTTTAAGTTATCATTTCTGTCGACAGTCCTTATAACTGTTTTCTTTTCCTTTAATCTTTATTTTAAATTAAAAAGATTTATATAATTTCAGGGTCGGGATCACACATGGATTTTATATTTTAACTAGCAACCCGCCCTCGCTTCGCTTTGGTTTCAGTCGCTTTACCCGCATAGTGCCCGTTCTCGCGGGAATATCGGGATAAAATATAGCCTATGTTACTGCCTGATATTATAGCTTTCCATTGGTGAAAGATTTTTTGGAATCAGTTCTATGGTTTAAGCGTGAAAGCGTAACAAGCTTACTTTCGCATTAATAATGTTAGAAGGGTATAGTCAAAACTATTAGGAATAATAAGATTAGATTACCTTGCACATTTACGCCAAATATTTTGTTTACAGATCCTAAAGTATTAGTTGCCTCGCATTTATAAAGACCAGAGTCATTCTTCTTGGGGTCTATGACAACTAACGCACCATCAGATACGATGTAATGTGAATCTGAAATGTGTAAATATTAAAAAAAAAATATATATTAAAATAATTATTTCGTATTATCGAAAGTAATATGATGATATGACATATTTTGTATTATTGAAATGTGCATCATTTCAATACTACAAAATAGTATGGAACAGGGAAAATAGTATGCAATAATTAATCTAAAAATTTGGATTGATAAGCGAGAGAGCTGGCAGTTCATATCCACTTCTCTTCATTGTTACCCCTCTTCCCTTCTTCCGCAAATAGATATTTTTGAAATATTGTACTACTATTATCGTAAATATAATTTTCTGTATTGTACGCGTATTTTGCTGTACTAAATGGGTCAGAATACTCGGATACAAATGCGAAAGAGGGGCAATGATTGGGTATTGCAGGGATGCAAATGTTGAGATGGATATGTTTTTTGACAATAATGGATAAATTAAGCAATGAAAGGATTAAGAGTAAGTTTGAAAATTGTGCCAGTGATAAAATAGTTAAAAGGTGAACTTCTAGCGTGGTACACCAGAAATTACATGACAATGACATACATATCCAATATGATGAGATATACATAGTTATAAAAGGACGAAAGTGAGCAAAGTTGATGTCAGGATAGTTTTAGGTATGAATGCCAGACTTTCGAGATAAGACAAGGGTTAATAAAAGTTGTATTACGTGAAACATAACATGCAATATCAGGTTGACCGAGCTTCGCTCGGAGTATTTTTGTAGCATTTATTTAGATATATATTAATAAAAAAAAATAAAAAAAATAATGAAAATTATATAAAAAATTACAAAAAGAGAATAATAATAACACCGAGATTCGATCCGACGCCGTTTGTCGCTGATGTCAAAAATAAAATGAAACCTGACTACTTCGCCACTGAGCTATCGTAACTGATGACATTGATGGCAAAATTTGAATTCATATTCTTTTAAAATTTAATGTCATTATATTGTCTGCCAAAACACTGACAATATAACATTTTCTATACATAAAACCTAGCTAGATCGATTTTTTGGGCCCGAATCCTCTAGTTGGCATAAGTTAAGGTAAACTTGGCATAAGTTTCAACAAAATCGTTGGAGCCGTTTCCAAGATCCTGAAAATATATATATATTTACAAGAATTGCTCGTTTAAAGATATAAGATTAAAAAGAACTGAACGCGGTGATGACGCTTTTTGAGATTGGATGGAAAAAGAGGTCATATTGCGTTGACAGTAAATGATTGGAATAAAAGCAACATGATGATTTTGAGTACTTACCCGTAGTGATGATGGTATTATTAATTGACCAAGTGACAACTGGCGATGGTAATCCAATAGCATCGCAGGGAATCCTCAATGCAACATCACCTTCAATTCCCTCAAAAGCCGTCCAATTATCAGTGGTTATTACAGGTGCAACTGGAAATTAAACATAGCATAATGATTAAGTATTGTCTCACTTAGGACTCGTACTCGAGACTGGCACGGTAAGTCGGTATCGTAACCACTGCGCCAACTGTGCAAATGCTTATTACTTACATTCAACATCAAGTATTGTCACGTGTTCGCTAACACCTGCAATGTTTTGTGCAATGCATTTATATTGACCTGCGTGTCTTTCACCAACGGTTGATATATGCAGAACGTTTTCATCGACTATCAACGGCACGAACTTCGATGTATCATTAGCCTTAAACTGCCAAGTAACTGTCGGCGCTGGTACACCTCTTGAAACGCTGCAAAATGCCAGTCATTGTCATCATCGTGATTCAGTCTCGTCGTTTAGGGCTTTTGATATCCATTGTTGGACGTGGGCGTGCTTTACAAATGATAGTAGTATCGTACCGTAGTACCGTAATCGCCATGTTTGATAGCAGATATCCCCTGATGAGAACTGTCATTTTTTACAACTGCCACGGTTAAGTAGAAGGTAGCAACAATTGTATTCTTATACAGCCGCCATACAGATATTTCGGCCGAGTCACCAGTGAGCAACTTCAACCTTTTAGAAGAACTAAAATCCTGGAACTACGAGAACAAAATTTGTAATACTAGGACACACTTTTACATAAACTCAAGTAAAATAAATTTTAAGACACTTATTTATCCAACAACTTATCGATTTTCACTGATGACGACGTATCCAGTGAGAAATTCCATAATCTCCATGATTGTTTGTTACTGATGACAGTATATATTTAGAGTATATATTTTATGGTTCCTAGCAGAGTACTACTGTTCAAATTTTGTATTGGCCTTCAGTCCTCAGCCTTCTTATATTGGGAGCAAGTCTTCATAAATGTAGATTCTATTATAATTACTAGGCTGGTCTCTTAGGCAATTTCTGCTATGCATTCTTACGATAGTCACTTTTTTTTATTGCAAACGGTGGCAAACGAGCGAACAGTACACCTGGTGGTAAGTGTTGCTGCCGCTCATGGACCTTTATAGGCTCGCTGCCTACCGCAAGGAAAGTGAAGGGAGTGTCAATACGTGCAATGAGGCTCGGTAATACCAAGGGCACCACCAAAACCCTCCACACACAAACACCCTCAGAAAGTTGGGCTTCCGGCTCTCTCGCTCACCGAACGAAGCGCAGTAACAAATTGCTACTATCAGACGTCGACTCACTTAGGTTACTTTTGCGGCCTCCACGGTAAATCAGCGGGTGATGATACATTCGATTCTTATACCATTCCAGCAGAACAAAAGAGCTATAGTATATATCAGATGTTTAGTTACTTACATGCATTTAATAGTAGAAGTTGAACCAGCTTTAACGGTTACTAAATTTTCACCGGATATCAAAGGTGCCTCTGAAATTAAAAAAATAAATAAAATCAATTAATAGAACTAAATTATGATTTTTCATATGGTGACCGAATAAGAATACAATTCGCCAGCCCGTCTCTTGTCCATGGGAATCGTAAAACACGACTAAAGTATTAAATACGCATATAACATCCATGCTAACGAAGGATAACTTTAAATTAAACCTTATACAAATACGCCTGTCTAGTGTGATACGGTGGGTCAATTACCCTTATATTGTAGAAGAGATTCGAACCCAAGAGTAGGACGTTTATAAGCTGAAATGATGATGATGAAATTAAGATAAATAGTTAGAATTTACCATGTATTGATCGAGTAACAATATAGTTCACCACATTCCTTCTTACCCGTAGATATCGTAAAAGACGACAGGGATGTAATATGCAAATAACATAGCATATTTGATTGGGCAGATAACATTATCCTGCTATAAAAACTACGATCATTAAGCATTCACAGAGATTTATTGCGATGAATAAATTCTCATTATTTCAATCGGTCATAAGCAGTAGTGTACTAGTTGGCTTTAAGACAGATTATATTCAAATTCTTCCCACACTTCCGTGTGGTGACGGAGTAAGAATACAATTCACCACCCCCTATCTTACCCGTGGGTGATCGTACGAGACGACTAAGGGAGATAAAACGCATATAACATCTATGCGAGAGAAGGCAAACTCGAAATAAAACCCTAAACCAACACGTCTGACCAGCGTGGTATAGTAGGTCAATTACCCTTCCGTTATGGAGGAGGCCCGAGCCCAACAGTGGGACGTATATGGGCTGAAATGATGATGATGATATTCAAATTCCTTCGGGCATGCTCGAGCGATCTTATCTTGGTCCACTATTCTGTAATGTATTACATATATGTTCTTCTACGCTTCATCAGTGCTTTGCACTACTTATTTTATTCGGATAAACGAGTCTCCTTGAAAATTAATAAAATCACTAACAGTTTGACACTGCAAAAAATTTGACTAATTTATACATTTACTAAACTACAATTATGCTTTCAGACTACAAGTTCCAACCAAGCGCTGTTAGATGTTGATGTTGACATAATGGTGGGTAGTTTGATGTTCAACATATTGCAGAATTGTTTAATATCTAATTTTGTGCTCATTAGTAATGCAGCGTACCTAATAAATGAGTCTGTTCAATGTGAATATTATGCATAATTGTGGGATAACTGTAATTGGTCGCATTAGTTAGTATTTTATTTTATGTTATCCGTATGGTGCCAAGATAGGTGTTAGTGAATTGTATTCTTATTCCATTATTACACGGAAAACTGTGTTACCTTTGATTAATAAAATATACTTACGAAAAACTTGAACTTGGAAAGGAGCACGAACTGATCCAGCCATGTTTTTAGCTTCACACACGTACGTTTGAGTATCGCTTACAGATGGGTCATTAATGACGAGAGCTCCGTTTTCTAATGAATATTTCTCATCTGAAATAATATCATTATACTCTATTATATATACCGCACTATCGGAGCTCTTTTGTCAATAGCTGTGGGCTGGTCTATCCGACGTTGTATCACACTCTTGCAGATAACCGACCACTGATTAGTAGCAATTTGTTTCTGCACTTGTTTAGCAAGAGAGCCGGCAACCCAACTTTCTAAGGGTATAATGAGTTTTGCTAATGCCTTTAGTATCATCGAACCTCATTGAACGCATAAAACTTTCATTTTATTTACGGTAGACAGCGGTCTGGGAACTTCCATGAGCGGTAATATCACTTACCATCAGGTGTGTATTGTATATATAAATATAACATACGTAATCAGAACGGGAAAACTTAAGAGGATCTTCTCGTCCAACATACCTCAGTGTCTGAAAACACAGGTCTGCGACCAGTATGTGTTACCAGTGATGACTTACGGCACAGAAACGTGGTCCCTAAATATGGGCCTCATAATAAGACTCAAAGTCGCTTGGCGTGCTATGGAAAGGGCTATGCTCGGGATTACTCTGCGAGATAGAATCCGAAATACGGAAATCCGCAGAAGAACGGGTGTGACCGACATAGCACGAAAAATTAGCACGCTGAACTGGCAATGGGCAAGCCACATCGCTGGACGAACCAACAACCGCTGGGGAAGAAAGGTTCTCGAGTGGACGACACAGTGTAGGACGCCAACTAGGTGGACCGACGACCTGGTGAAGGTTGCTGGGCGTCGTTGGATGCAGGCGGCACAGGACCGCACTTTGTGGCGTAACATGAGGGAGGCCTACGTCCAGCAGTGGACGGCGATAGGCTGAAATGATGATGATGATGATGAATGATGAATCAGAATATCATGGATACAAGACCCAAGTCATATTTTAAACTATGAAATACATAAGAATATGGGTTCTGAAGCCATGGTAATTTTCGTCGTGAATAATACGTGAGGCCATAGAAATCAACCGATATCGTTCGTTCAACAGAGACGGTGGATGGAAGCGCCCATCAGGTTGGATACCAGCTCTTAATACTTCCTCGAGTCGTAAGGTTGTGGTTGGTGTGGAAAGTGACGTGGTTAGCGTGATATGTGATGGTGACGGCACACGGAATGACAGCAAACCAACAGAATCCTTTAGCCCCAGTTGCGATGAAGTCTCATCGAACGATTCCACCGGAGATGCTCAAGAGGCAAGCACCTCCACCGCACCCCTTGTAGCTGTATCGCGTCGCATCGCGCGTCACTCGGTTTGCAGTGCACGCCGGGCGTGGCCTCCTTCCTTGTCATGACAGCCTCACAGAAGGAGACCATCGACGACCAACAGCTGTCGCTGACGAGCATCTTAGAGATGATGGTCGGCAACGACAGGTCTGTTATTCCCATTTCCGTTGACAAGACGTGGCGCTGAGGCCCCCAGGCGGGGCATACTTCCACTGCGTGGCGCGCATCTTCGATTAGCGCGCCACACTTCTGACATCCTGGGGCCTCTTCTCTTTCAATTTTGTGCAGGTACTATTGGATATTACTATACTATTCCTAGTGGACAGATGAGAGTCCTAGAGACAGTAGACAGATATTATTATACTATTCCTAGTGGTAGGATCACACTATCGACAGTTATCTGTCTACAGTCGCGGGCCGGTCCGTCCGGGGTAGTACCACGCTCTCGCAGAAAATCGACGTCTGAGTAGTAGCAATTTGTTACTGCGCTTCGTTCGGTGAGCGCGAGAGCCGGAGGCCCGGCTTTTTGAGGGTGTTTACGTGTGGAGGATTTTGGTGGTGCCTTTGGTATCGCCGAGCCTCAATGTACGCATTCACACTCCCTTCACTTTCTTCGCGGCAGGCAGCGGCCTTGTAAAGGTCCATGAGCGGCAGCAACACCTACCATCAGGTGTACGTACTGTTTGCTCGTTTGCCACTGCTTGCAATAAAAAAAAGGTACTTACCGAAGACCCTATGTCCGGTAAGCACCTGAAAATACATCCACTGATGGTCAAATTTGGAACCATCTGATGAATGGCTGAGTTATGGCTGTTTCAAATTTTATGCTAGTTAACTCGAGAGAGATAAGATGCCCAATGGTGATCATTTACATTCCCAAAGAATTATCGCCAGGCAGGCGGCCGGTCATAATACAATTGCCAATAACCTAAACATCGACCCCAAGTAATTCGGATAAAAGCAGGACGATGATAACTATGATGATGGTGTAAGTTACTAAAAGACTTACTTGGCGATATAATTCCAAATGTCGAGGTCCACGTAATAGTTGGTTTGGGTAGACCAGTCGCGGTGCAAGGAATCCTCAATATTTTGTCTTTACCTTCAACAATTTTGTAGACGCTTGAAGCGCCCGATGTGATTCTAGGTGGAGCTGAAAGCAATATAAAATGTACTTTAAACATATATTATTAATATATAATATAGAGCCCTTTTTTATATTGGAAGAGAAAGAAAACTCGAAATACAATTTCCCTTTTGTTTTACTGGAGGCTTGAGCCCAGCGGTGGGATGTATATGGGCTAAGATAATATTACGTAATGATTAATCCAGATTAACAATTATTTTATCGAATCGTGGTGTAGATAGTAGGGATCTTATATATGTTAACATATTTTTTCTAATTGTAAGAGAACTTTTTTATGAATAAATTAAATGAAGATGTGTGTGTCATTTTGCACTATATTCGTAGGTTTGAGTTTTCTCCGGAATCAGAACTGATTTTAAAAATTGTAAATACCCTGCTTCCCTTAGTTCCATAATTTACATATCGATACGATTATCCTTATTTTTGCTAGCTATGTTTTAAAAAAATATGTGAAATAAGTACTTACTCTTTGCAGTTTGTGGTGTAACTGGGAATCGTGCTATATGCCGTACATCTTTACCTGTATCTTTATCTTTCCCATATACCTAAAACAATATAATATTTTTGTAATTTACTACTTTTACTAATACAATATATTATACGACTGCGCAGTTATCTCAATACTGAGCTCTCCAAGTGTCGTCGGGTTTGATCTTTATGCAGTACAATTATTTGTGCAATCCATATAAAATTGGAGACCATTCAACCAATAACCACCCGTCTGGTTATAATTTATGTCCGTGAATTGTAGCTCGCGCCACCATATTGAAAAAATGGCGCCTGAAACCAGTTTTTTGATAATAACTCCTTTCCGACAAACATAATTATACAAAATAATTGTAGAGGAAATTTCTTACAATTTATGTTTAACCTTTTTTTTCTAAAATCAATAGTTTCGGCGTAGGAGCGCCGTAAACCATTATACATAAACGCTAACGCGTTATCATCCTTTTAGCTCATATACGTCCCACTGTCGGGCTCGAGCCTCCTCCACATTAGGAGGGAGATTGACCTTACTATATCATACTGGTCAAACAGGTTGATATAGGAAAAATAGGTTAAGACATAAATTGTTAGAAATTTCCTCTACAATTATTTTGTATTAATATGTTTTCCTGTAAAATGCGTGAGAAAGGAGTTATTATCAAAAAACTGCTTTTAAGCGCCATTTTTCCAATATGGCGGTGCGAGCGGCAAAGATACGAGGTGGCAAAGTTAAAATTCCGAAAGAGCACGTCAAAATCTATTAAATTGCCATTTTTCAAAACTACCGGCAAACTTGCCAGGTAACCTCTATTTTTTCAACCAAATGACTGTACTAAAATGATAAAAAAGAATCATAGATTTAACAAAAGTAACAGATGAGTTTTTGGCGAGAATCTGAAGTGTCATGTGGTGTTCTTATATTATATTCAATATCTTAGTGTTTTAACGTGTTATGTTAAATAATCTTGATGGCATTTTATGTAATATATAGCGACAGAACTGCTGAGGTGTAGTGAATATGATATAAAACTGCTATACATACTTTTGTATTTCCACCAAAATTCTCAGAAGATACCCTTAACAGTGGCCATTACACTGTTGAGGGCGACACTTTGACTTACTGACAGACCATTACTGACATGAAGAAACTGAGAACTTGAAAAGATAATTATAACTCGACACTGGCAAAAATGGCTCGTATTTGTAGCTGATTGCCAAGACAAAAAAGAAGAAGAAAAAGAAAGTAACAGATTTAAATAAAAGTAAGAGTTTCGGCGCGAATTTGGAAATGTCATGTTAAGCTCTTGTATTATATTCATTTTTTTAGTGTTTTATAGTGTTATATTGAATAATTTTGCTGATATTTTATGTAATATAATATAATGAAGGTGCTGAAATGTGGTGAATGTGATATAAGAGTGGTTTACGTGTATTTCCATATTCAACCGGAATTCCCAGAAAAATCATCTAATTAGGTTTTTAGCGCCTAATTAATGATAACGACTTGACTTACTGACCGACCATGACAATAAATAAGTTATTCAATATGAAGAAGTAAATAATATGTAAAGAAGTAAGCTACGTAAGACAAGGCAGTATGGTCGAAAAGACGTTAGCCTGCCCGTAAGGGCGATCCAAACAAAAAAAATAAATAAAAGTAAAAGAAATATATAATTCATATAAATTATAATTTTATTATTATTTTTGAGCAAACAAACATTATTTTATATGATTAAAAAACTAGAAGAACCTACAGAAACTTGAATAAGCGATCTGGTATGAAATCTACGCACATTTAAACCAAAATTGTCACAATGATTTCACGTAATTGTTCTAACATATCGCGTTGAGACGCGTATCTACATAACATTTACCATCATCATCATCATCTCACATCATATAAGTCCCACTGTTGGGCTCAGGCCTCATCCACAATGTCGTGTTGGTAAGGTTTCATGACGAGATTTCCTTGCCTTGCATAGAACCCTTAGTCGTCTTCTACGACACCCACGGGCACGAGAGGGGGTGATGAACTGAATTCTTACTCCATCACCGCACGAGAAGTTTATTTTTACTACCAAAACCTCTGTAATTCTAGTTTACCTTGTTTTAAATAAGTAAAATAGTGTAAGACTTACAGCAATTTTGAAGACCTGAGATGGTGCTATAAACCACGGTGTCCTGTAGAAATCCTGTGCTATTTCTGTCAGTGGCAAATCATACTTTTCTATTATATTTTCATCCATATCCAAGATATGAACTGAGATTATACGTACTGAATGCTCCGGATCACTCACAGATATAAAGAGACGAGTTACTGCATCTGAGAATCACATACGAGATATATTGTAAAAAGCTTACTGTGTAGTAACGGGCGAGACCTCTTTTCCTAAGCTATCGTAAAAGATGATAGAAGATATAGAGCAAATAAAGAATATCACTTCATATGGAGACCTCATAACATAACTCTAACTTAATCTATTTGGTCAACGAGATGGTAAGCTTATTTCTCTCAGATTATGAAGGAAAGCCAGAATTAAGATTTGGGAAGTAAGAAGAAAACATTGTACGTTAAAACTTAAAATATTTACTTTTAACTTCTCCGTTCAGCCGCCTATCTAAATCTATAGAATATGGGTTTCCTCGAAAAGGGATTACAAGCTCAGACCTCTTCTAAAGTGGGTGGGCATTCAACATACTATACCATGCTGATCAGACCTATTGTTATAGGGATCTATGTATATCGAATATTCTTTCATTTGCATCGATGTTACCTTCATACTTATAGTAACGGTTGCGAGGCAGTGATCTCGCGGAAGGAGGCGGCGGATCGCCTGCGCGAGGAGCGCAGACTCGATGAGGCGATCCGTCGCCGGCGACTGAAGCGGCGTAGGCGTGAATACCTGCGCCTCATGCCGCCCTAGCCGAGGCCGTGGGTGACGTGACCGGGGAATTAGTCCGTCACCCGCTGAGAGGCCGACCGCGTGAGGAAAGACCGACTTCCTACCCGAGGGGGGGACGTCGGTCGATGGGAGGGTACCCCAAGTAGGGGGTATTCCGTCGGGCCGACCACTGATGACAAGGAACCCTGCTCCGGTGGTCGGCTCAACGACGAAGACGACGTGCATCGTGGGTGGGTTGTGGGTGAAAAAACAACTAAGGACAGATTACCAAGAGAATAGTCGGCAAAAATATGCTGAGAATCCGATCGTCTATTGTGACGTTACGTCATTTTTCTTATAGCTCTATTTCCAGTGACCGCCTATAGGCTGATGAATAGATAACAAAATTTTATCGAAATCCTTACAGCCGTTTTCAAGATACAAGAATCAATATGCAAGATACAAGTAAATATATATATATTATTGCCGATGGTGGCAATCGAGCAGCAGTACACCTAATGGTATGTGATACTGCAATAGCAGGGGGAACAGCCAGGCCGTTGCTTACCGTGAAGAAAATACTCTTCTTAAACTTCGTTTAAAGAAAGACATATCATAGCGCTCGGGAAACACAGCATCAGGTAGTTCATTCCAAAGCTTGCAAGTATGTGGGAGAAATGATCGTTGGAAATGTACAGTTGGAGACTAAAGTTACCAGGTGAAATGGATGATTGCCGTATATAATTATAAACTCACCAGCAATAGGTTGGGCTGAGGCATCTGCAATAGATACAGATTCTTGTTCTGAAAATCCATATTGAAAAGTAAAATTGGATCTAGTGACGATGGATAATGTAGTCTGAGTCCAGCTTCCTGTTTGCACTATGTAAGTTCCGGGGATAAGATGTGTTAGGGTCAGTATCTGTAATCATTACATTCTATTTCAGAGATCTCATATTATAAGTTATAAGCACATGTTCCTTTTTTTTAAGTTTTTAAATTTATACACCTGTTAATTATTATAAAAGAGAATACATGGAAAAACTTGTATACGAAATTTCAATTAGATAATTTTCCAATGCTATGCTAAATCCATTCCCAAAAAGTATCTAACCCTGAGCATCGGCTCGGAGAGCTAGTCAGGGTACGATCTTTTTTTACGCGAGTAAACTTTTTAGGGATACACTATTAAGGTGCAGCTAAAAATGGTTATGCTGGACTACCGAATACTTGGTACACCTATTAAAACTTCACGTACTCATCGCATTAATTCCTCTACTCCGGCAGATTGACTGCCATCTTGACAGTCCCGGTGCTCAGTCGCCCTAGATGGGTCATCCTTAGGCCAACGCCAATGGTAATCGAAGATTGCTCAGCGTCCGCAAATAGAGATCCTGGGATTCCTATATACGATCTGACTATTGACTAAAAAGGGAAACCTTCAATTTGTTTAAAGCATAATAGCACTTAATCATCCCTTTATTTTACTATTCTACTATTTTCTATCCGAATACTATGCTATATTGTATCGTAGCATATTTGAGACCTGTACCTGGTTATAATAATATGTCTATTTAAGAAGCTGCAGTCTAATTTGACTTAGAAAATAAAATAGCAATATATAACGCTATGTTAATAACTACAATAATAGGACAGGCGCTGTAAAATAGGAAAAAAGAAACGAATTGATAAGTACATGTACTTACCACATTAGTTTACTTGGTGAAACAGTTTGACCATTCTAATGGTTGTGATATAAATCCTACATATGGTAATCGTTTATCTGTTCACAAATGTTTTTTATAAAGACTATTTATATTTATTACATTTATAATAAATTATTGCGCTATGTGTCTTAATATTGTCAGCCAACGTGATTGCTAGAAAAGTTGATGCTGTCTTACTCATACTTTTAATATTAAGAAACCACTAGCCGCGCTTATTTCGAAACATGTATTGATGTATATCATAGTCCTTAAGTAAAGCCGAAACTGCTGTGATATTTAATAAATGATGATTGTAGACGATGTAATAGTAATATTAAAATGATTCTTATGGATTTTATCGCGTTTATTTTTGATTATTAATTTGTTATCGTTTTGATCATTTTATTGCGTTTATAGTTATGAGAGGATTGAAATCAAATACAAGCGCGATAAAATCCGTTAAAAGTATTTTGTTTCAGATGTTTAATACTCACGTTAACGTTAGTAATTATTGTCAGTAAGTATTAACGTACCTTTACGTTCGAAAGCCATATAATTCGTGTCTCACTATGTGACCAAGTGATAGATCCACTAGGCCCTTCAACTGCTAATGCCACATTTATACCGCTTACTGTAACCCTTACGTACTTAGTGTAGTTGTAGATTACGAACTAAAACAAATAATCAACTAAAGTTTACTTTCAATCTTCATCATCAAGCATTTATTCACTGTATAAATTGGATAGGGCTACGATGTGACGAATGACACATCATTACCTGGTATTTTCGGGTGGTAGTCGTAAAAGTAGACTAAGGGATTACCCGGAGAATAGGCAGCAACATTCTCTTGGGAATTTTTTAACAGAGTTCTTTAGAAAATATCTAGCTTGCGTAATCGTCCACTGCTGAACATAAGTAAAATAAAAAAACAAGTGATGGAGGAATAATAACACAATTCAGAACTCCATTGTTTGCCTATGAGTATCTTAAAATACCAATTGCGAGATTTACAACTTTTTTTAAGATAGCCTATGGTCTGGACACACTCGGGGGTGATGGAAAGGTGGCCTGCGTCTCCACAACCCACTGTATTCCCTGTCTATACCCATTGGGAGAACACTGGTACCGATGCTTGGACATTCATGGTCGGTTCGGCGAGTTACCTTTCGGGTAACATTATCCATTATCCCATCCCGACCCATATACGTCCTACTATTGGGCTCGGGCCTCCTCCACTATGAAAGGGAAACAAAACTACTATATCACGCAGATTAGATGTGTTGGTGTTGGATAAGATTTTTGTTGAGTGTTTCTTTTCTTGCAGTGACGTATTCCTCATATTATATCCTTTTATCATCTTTTATGATACCCACGGATAACAGACGAGGTGCTGAATGGTGTTTTTACTTCGTCACCATATGGCAGCTTTCATACTGCTATACTTGAAATACTTGTTTCGCTATAATATAAGTGTTAACTTACCGGTATGTGTGGATATATATTAGCCGGTATTATTTTTGTTGTTATTACTGCCTTTTTGTCCTTTATTTCATCCTTTATTGGCTCGAAAATCTAAAAAAAAACAGATATTACGTTATTTATGGTTTGATAAGTTTTAGGTATTGACAAATAATAAAACAAGTGGTTAGTAGTTTTTAGTTTATTTTTATTTCTGCATTAATTCTACTAATATTATAAACGGGCAAGTTTGTGAGTATGTATGTGAGAATGTTTGTTGCTGTTGTACGCAAAAACTACTAGATGGATTTTGATGAAACTTCACAATAATATAGCTTATATATCAGAATAATACATAGGCTATAAATTATCTCGATATTCCCACGGGAAGGGTAACTATGCGGGTAAAACTGCAGGGTGCTGCTAGTTTATTATATTATGCATACAAATTTGCCTTATTCTTCTTAATGTCATCTAATTTAATTTAATTTCTAAGCATCCACGCCACACGCACGTAATATTAACCTATAATTAACAGTTACATTTTTGTTAATTAATCATTACATCATTAATATTTCGCAATCATCGGTGCAGACCTGACGCTGTCGACTATCGTTAGGGCGATGGTTGACAGCGTCGGGAATTGGGATGCGGTCGCAACCTTCTGCGAGACAGTGATCTCGCGGAAGGAGGCGGCGGATCGCCTGCGCGAGGAGCGCAGCCTCGATGAGGAGATCCACCGCCGGCGACTAGGGCACCGTAGGCGCAACTACCTGCGCCTCATGCCGCCCTAGCCGAGGCCGCGGGTGACGTGACCGGGGATTAGTCCGTCACCCGCCGAGAGGCTGACCGCGTGAGGAAAGACCGACGTCCTCCCCGAGAGGGGGACGTCGGTCGATGGGAGGATACCCCAAATAGGGGGTATTCCGTCGGGCCGACCACTGATGTCAAGTAACCCTGCTCCGGTGGTCGGCCCAACGACGAAGGCGACATGGTTTTCGGGTGGGTTGCGGGCGTTGCGTGCTTAAGCCCCTCTGTCGCCCCGGACGGAGTGGTGCGGAGGCGTGCCGACTGCAGCCCACCCACAAAAAAAAAAGCATCATTAATATTTGACTCGGTCTCGCGACATAAAGGCGATAGAGCGATTAGACAAAGAAAACGACTTTAGAAATATTTAGTTAACAGTCACATAACCAAGACCAATCTCTGACCAATTGTTTAGAATCGCACAAATAATGATCCTACGTGTGATTCGAACCCATAGTACTTAGGATAATTGGTCCATATAAACTTCAGTAAATAGTAGTATTCCCAAGGCGTGACATAAGTAAATTATCTACAAAATTGCTTGAACTAAATATTAGTGTTAACAATTCAGTATTAAAAAAAATTGAGATAAATTTTTCTTACCCAGGATAAATCTTTGACAGGAATATTAAGGACTAATCCTGAACACTCTGCTGCTATATCGTAATACACTTGATAAGGAGGTGCCCGTTCATCACCAGCACAATAACCAGTTAATACAAATACGACCTGAAAAATATACGAACAATGTCATGATAAATCAGCCTTTGGGTTATATCTTTACATTCCAAAACCACACTGTTAACAGATGTTTGTTTGCAGCCGCCGCCCGTGTCGTCGGGGTTAGTACCACACTCTCGCAGAAAATTGACGTCTGAGTAGTAGTAATTTATTACTGCACTTCTTGCGGTAAGTGAGAGAGCCAACTTGTTGATAATGTTGGCGTGGGGTGGGTGATAATGCCATCTGATAGTGTCTGAGCAACAAATACCTACATTTAAAACGATGGCTGTCTTAAAAACTATAGCAATATATCATTATCTTGTCCCATAAACGTCCCTCGGACCTCCTCTGGAATAAGAATGAAATGAGATATTGGTCAGACAGGATGGTGTCAAGACAACAGCGGGGGGACGTTGGTCGATGAGAGGGTACTCCTCAAAGAGTTATTCCGTCGGGCCAACTACTGACGACAAGTCACCTTGCTCCGGTGGTCCGTCCAACGACGAAGGCGACGTGCCATGGGTGGGTTACGGGGCCGCGCGCCGTCCCTATGTCGCCCCGGACGTCGCCGGGCGGCAGGTGCGCTGACCGTAGCCCATCCCAAAAAAAAAGACAGGATGGTATAAGGTTTTATTTCGACTGGCCTTAAATAGATTTTATCTGCATATCCCTTAGTCATATTTTACGACGCACTCAGAGAAGAAAGGTGAATGATATTGTTACTCCGTCATCACACAGAAAATATATGCGGTAGAAAAAGCGGACGACAATAAAATACCAGCGGTACCAGTGATCAAGGCAAATGACAATGGTAATACAGATTACCTACATGGAGGTTATGGAGTCGCACACCTTTCTATCGCATCGAACTGGACGGGCGAAGTGTGTCCAGACCAAAACAGGCTAATAAAATTTAAAATAAAACAGGGCACAATATAAAATACCTGAGTTTGTTTCTCTTGACACATTTTTATAATATAATTTCTTTTTAAATGATCCTTGGCTGAGGAATCAGTGAATAGGTATACAAAAGATCCTGGTTTACTATTTTCAAGGGCTAATGACAAACCAGTCATAGCCATCTCCGGACAATCCCAATTATTATATCTGTTATGTACATATACAGCGTTTATCCTTGATTTAAAAATATTACGGTCTCTGGTCACGATCTCTAAAGAAGAATCTGAAAAATTAGATGATTAATAATAAAGTTTGGCCATGGTATATTTTATTTAGTTGATTTCTATTGTCTTTTGGATAGCCATAAATACCGTCTGGTGACGGAGTAAGAATATAATTCACCACTCCTTGTCTTGCCCGTGGATATCTTAAAGGTATATAATATACATATAACATCTATACAAGAGAAGGAAAACTCAAAATAAAAGGTTGGCATACAACCTGTCTGACCTGCATAATATAGTAGGTCAATTTCCCTCCTACTGAGGAGGAGGCTCGAACCCAGTAGTGGAACATGTATGAGCTGAGATGACAAGACGACTTTCTTGTGAAACATTACTCGCGGTTATTCGTAAAACGCTCCAAGTGATGACTTAAGAATAATATATCAAATCATAAAATACAGCTAAGAAATCATGAGGACAGTTTATTATTATTTACTAGCAACCCGCCCTCGCTTCGCTTCGGTTTCAGTGCCCTTATCCGTGTAGTTCCCGTTCCCGTGGGAATACCGGGATAAACGATAGCCTATGTTATTCCCTGATATTATAGCTCTCCATTGTTGAAAGAATTTTTAAAATCACTTCAGTGGTTTAACCGTGAAAGCATAACAAACAAACTTACTTTCGCATTTATAGTATTAGTAAGGATATACTTATAACTTTAATCATAATCATGATCACAGCTCACTTACGTCTCAATCCTGGGCTTGAGCCTCTTTCACAATGGGAGTGAAATTGACCTATTACACCACGCTGGTCAGCTGGGTTGGTAAAGGGTTATTTTCGAGTTTTCTTTATTTTCATCTCAGCCTATAAATGTTCCACGGTTGGGCTTAGGCCTCCTCCATAAAGGGAGGGGAAATGACCTACTATTCCACGCTGGTCAAACGTGTTGGAATAGGCTTTTGTTTCGAGTTTTCCTTCTCTTGCATAGATTGTTCGTGTTTATTATATCCCTTGGTAGTCTTTTACGATATCCACGGGCAAGATAGGGAATGGTGAGTTCTATTCTTACTCCAACACTACACGCATTCTTTCTCTTACATAATTGTTATCCTTACTAATATTATAAATGTGAAAGTAAGTTTGTTTGTTTATTTGTTTGTTTGTTACGCTTTCATTCTTTAACCACCGAACCGATTTCAAAAATTCTTTCACCGGTGGAAAGCTATAATATCAGGGAGTAACATAGACTATATTTTATCCCGATATTCCCACAAGAACGACAACTACGTCGCGGGTAAAGCGACTGTAACCGAAACGAAACGAGGGTGGTTTGCAAGTATGCACAATAAATTCAAATTTAAATCATTTATTATGCTTAGACCCCGAGAGGGCACTTACATATTGTCAATTTTATAAAATAAAATTATCCAAAAAAAATAAACTACCACCGGATCGGAACGCGACCGCTACTGAGAAGATCCGGCAAGAAACGCAGCGGCCTTGTCTATTATTTTTAATTTTTTTTTTCTTCTTACTAGATATACAATTGTGTAATGTTTTGTAAGAACTAGCTTCAGTGTGATGCCCTTCGAACTGCAAGATAATATATCCCTCTTTTTTTTTTTTTTGTGGGTGGGCTGCGGTCGGCTCGCCTTCGCACCACTCCGTCCGGGGCGACAGAGGGGCTTAAGCACGTAACTCCCGCAACCCACCCAAAAACCACGTCGCCATCGTCGTTGGGCCGACCACCGAAGCAGGGTTACTTGACATCAGTGGTTGGCCCGACGGAATACCCCCTATTGGGGTACCCTCCCATCGACCAACGTCCCCCCCTCGGGGAGGACGTCGGTCTTTCCTCGCGCGGTAAGATTATTATATTACCGCGCGAGGATCCCCTTGCTCGTGTTTTACGACACCCACAGTTGGTGAATTGTATTCTTACTCTGCCACCACACGGAACTTTATTCGCATAGTCACTATGCCATAGAGCATACTCAATATATTAATAAATACTATTTTGTAAAACATGCTATATCTATTGCCTCATTGAACGTAAGATTTTTTAAGGTCAATGATTTTCCTTGATTGGCATTTCGGGTAAACCAAAAAAAGTGACTGGGTTTTTTTGTCAGGTGTATCTTAATAAAGTTACGGTATCTATGACACATTTTTATCCAATTACTGCGAAATCAATAGTAGAGTTATATGAAGGAATATAGATAATACAAGTTTGATCATATGTTTCCTCGTTACTTTTTAACTACTCATCATAATATGACATACGATAGTGGAGCTAGAAACATCTTGATCTTCTAGCCATGGGATGTATAATATTACAGTTCAGCATTTCAACTATACGTCTTACTGACCTCGAGCCTCTACCACAATAGGAGGGATAATGGCCTACTATTCCACGCTGGTCAGACGGATTGGTATAGGGTTTTATTTCATGTTTTCCTTCCTATGTAAGAACATAGATATTTTGTACATATTATTAGTTTTATTCTTTACTCGACTTTTACGATACCCACAGACAAAATAGAGGGTGGTGAATTGTACTCTTACTCCGTCAGCACACGAAAAACTGTGTTATAGTTAATTTAATATTTTGATGATTTAAATCTTTATGAGGATATAAAATTAGAAATAAAAAAACTTATAAGAATGCAATTGTTTATATAAAAATATTTATATAACTAACTTTTAGACAGCGGGTATAGTTTTCGTAAATAGCCGAATATTTTTCTTCATTAACCGGCACAATAATATTTATGATAGAGTAAATCATGGAATTTAATAAAATAATAAGTTAGATTTGGCGAACCGATAGAAAGCAGACTCGAGAAATCCTAACCTATATATTGGCTACGATGCGGAAGGAACTTGGATTGTTCGCGTATTTGTTATGATTTTACGATAAATTTTAATGTTTTATTAATCGACGAAAAACTACTTTAACAGCGAGTACGATAGACTTACTTAACCATGGTAATCCCACACGAACACGAACAAATTATACCAAATTTACCGTGCAGTAACGGAGTAAGAATACCATTCACCACTTCCTTACCCGTGAATATTGCAAAAGAGGATTAAGAGATAGGTATAACACACATATAATATCTATATAAGAGAAAAATAACTCTAAATAAAACGCTACACCAACCTGTCTGAGTAGTTCGGCATAGTAGGACAATATCACTCCTATACTGCTCGAGCCCAGCAGTGGGACGAATAATAATATATGAGTTAAAATTAAAGAATACATAAAAAACATAAAATCAGGAGTTATCATTTTAATACTTACATGGATCGTTAAATGTTACCAGCACCATATTTTCTATTTGGCTTCCTTTCTCCTCAAAAACTACTTTTGTTATAGAATCAGTACTATCTTTAACATGTTTTATTACATCTGTCATAGATAGCGTATTGTCTATCACGTATGTTAAGCTGCCTTTGCCATCACAGAAACCCGTGAAGGTAGTCAGAAATATAAGTAATACGACACGAGGTACGCACTGCGCGAACATTTTGAATCGATCTTGAATCACGACTGTAACTTAAATCGGTTCGTCACTATTTATTATACAAGGCGAGATTTTTAAAGTAAATTAGTTTCCTTGTATACTGCATTAACTGACTAACGCTATTCCGTAAAAATAAAAAAAAATAAATAAATAGAATACCTTGATCGCAGCGCCATCTACCGTGTCCCAATGCAATCGTTTGAATGGTCTAAAACCATCTTCGGATATTTATGCAGAAATTATAAAAAAAAGATAGATTATCTTGTAATCGACCGTAGTGCCATCTACTAGGTACTGTTTTCTTTTTCTCTTCCCATTGCCTCTCTAGTAAGACCGGTTTAAGACAGAACGGTTAGTTTTCAAAGTTTATAACTGATATAAAATCATTTGTTATATGTACATGGAAAACATCATCAACGATTCAAACAGGACTGATCATGGAAATAAATTTGGAGAGTTATTACTGAGTTTCTTGCCGGATCTTCTCAGTTTGTGGCCGCGTTCCGATCCGGTGGTAGATTGTTGTATTGTATTCAAACGTGTAATTTAACAATATGTAAGTGCCCTTAAAGGGCCTATGCAGAATAAATGATTTGATTTGATTGATCAATAAACTTAACATCTAGTATAACTCAATCATTTGCCTGCCCTCATCACACGCTAAGTGGGGTCGGCACAACATGTTTTTAACTTTCATAGCCTCCTGTCAGCCGTCATATTTATACTCATTCTTTTCATGAGCATATCCTCATTCACACAGTCCATCCATCTCTTTTTGGGTCTCCCACGCTTCTTACGTTCATCCACAATCATGTCGATAATGCCTTGTCACATGCCTTTCATCCCTCCTCATCATATGTCCATACAAAGATAATCTCGCACTCCTAATCTTCTCGATCACTGGTGCCACTTTCAGGCTTTCTCTAATATACTCATTTCTTATCTTAATTAATCTTGTGACCCCACCCCGTCTTAGCAAACGCATCTTTGTAGCATGCACTCTTCTCTCATCCGTCTTTTTCAATGCCCAATATTCAGATCCATACATAGCAACAGGTCAGATGACACTCTTGTTTATTTTTTCTTTTAGTTTAACGGGCATCCAAACGTCACAAATTGTTCCAGAGACCTATCGCCACTTCATGCAATATGCATTCATTCTACTATTTACCTCTCGGTCAATATTGCCATAGTATTGGAGAAGGGAGCCTAGGTACTCAAAGTCGAAGCAAACCAGTAGGGATAACCCATCTAAGGCAATGTGAGAGAATTGGAAAGTCACTGAAGTTACAGAACAAATGTCCAGTCTTGGTGCGGCTGATCTTAAGTTCGAGCCTTTCCAACGTCTCCCGCCAATTCTCCAGTCTGCTCTGTACTCCAGCTGTCTCCTCTCTCACGAGGACAATCTCATTTTCAAACATCATACACCACGGTGTATCCTCCTGTATGTCTAATGTCAGAGCATCCATCACTAGGAGGAACATATAAGGGCTTAAAGCCGAACCCTTGTGCAAGCACGATACTGAATACTGAACTCATCAGTGACTCTGGCTCCGGACCGGATATTAGTGCGCGCTTCTGCATCCATAGCTTTCACTAATCATACATACTTCCCCGGCACTGGGCACTCGATGGTACGCCTTCTCTAGGTCAATAAATATCATGAGCAGGTTTTTATGCGCACTTTGGTATAACTACTCAACATTATTATAAATTTTTACAGCGGTTAGCTGACAATTGCGCTGTAGAAAAATTATATTTTACAGACATTGCAGTCTAGTGGTAAGGCAACACACCTCTTAATTATCTGCCTACAGCCATGTGTCCGCTCGTCTGGGTTAGTACCATACTGTTGCAAAATATAGTGCGTGTGTACTTATGTCGCACGTAAGAAGTTATACACCTTTGGTGTAATAAGATAAAAATCTTTCTAAAAGATTTTCATTCGCTTTACCCTAAGTTTGCAATAAAACGACACTAATAATAGATAAAAAGGTGTTTAATACATTGAAAGTTTTAGTATAATGCATTATCTAGTTGACATTTATGGCTATGTGTGCGCGTATTGTAAAAATTTACTCCTATACTTTTTCTCTAACACGCCAAAAGAAGTATAACTTAAAAAATCAACACTTAAATAGTTGAATTTTGCAACTATACTTCGCTTGTTGAGCCTGAAAGCCGGGGCCCAAACGCTTATTACAACAGCTATTACTATGCCTTTAATATTTCGGGCTGACCATTGAAGTCAGGGAACTCTGCAGCGGTGGACGGCCCAATGACGAAGGCGACGTGCTACTGAGTGGGTTACTGGCCACGCGCCGCCCCTCTGTCGCCCCGGACGAAGCCGGGAACAGCGGATAGGTTGACCGTAGCCCATCCCAAAAAAAATGCCTTTAATATTACAGAGATCTATAAGTAGTTCCTGCTTACTATCGCTTAGACTGCTTGCTAGTCATGCACAAAAAAATCACTTTAGTAGAAAACTGAGCTCAATACTATTGGGAATAATAAAGTCAAGGAAAATGACTACATTTATTTCATCATCTCGGCTTATATACGTCCCACAGCTAAGCTCGAGCCCCTCCACTAAAAGATTTTGAATTGACCAAATTCAAATCATTTATTATGCATAAACCCCGAGAGGGCACTTACATATTGTCAAGTTTACAAAATTAAATTCATTTATCAAAAAAAAATAAACCACCACTGGATCGGAACGCGACCGCTACTGAGAAGATCCGGCAAGAAACTCAGCGGGAACCTTACTATATTATCTAGTCAGACAGGTTGGTATAAGGTTTTATTCCGAGTTTGCCTTCTCTTACATAGATGTTATATGCATATTACATCCCTTAGTCGTCTTTTATGAGATTCACGGGGCACGGCAGTGGTGAATTGTATTCTTATTCCATCACCACAAGGACAATGAGTATATTTACATGAATCATTTTTGAACAAATCTACCGCACAATTCACTATAACTTGTATTTTGTAATCAATTCTGGTGGGAGTTACGCGTCTACCTGATATGAATCATACGTAATACTGAATTATTAACGGCGTTTTCTTAGTATATTCATCTGGTTTATACCCGTGTTCACAGTTCATATTTGTATAAACCAGTTTTGTAATATTTTAACCGATTTCAAAAAGGAGGAGGTTTCTCAGTTCAATCGTATATATGCTTTTTTATGTTTGTTCGCGGATAACTTCGTCGGTTATGAACCGATTTTGATGATTCTTTTTTTTTTAGAAAGGGTATACTTACTTCCTAAATAGTCCCATGAAAATTTTATCGAAATCGGAGAAGAAGAGATTTTTGAAAAAAAAAACAACAAAAATCTAAAGATGTATCTACATTGTCGACGTTATTGAAGGCGGTTTCTTTTTTTGCAAAAAATAATTGTCGCTTGATGATTTCGTTTTTATAAGAATATTTATGTTTGTATATATGTATAATACATAGATATTATAGTAGAGAAGAGCCCAGAATTTCAAACATTCGTAATGTGATATCGTAAGAAACATATTTTGGGCGTTTGCATTGCAAACTCTGGCTAGACCTTACGAGTAGATTAAAATAATGTACTACAAAATCTATATAAAAGAAAGTCGTGTTAGTTACACTATTTATAACTCAAGCACCGCTGTACCAATTTACCTGAAAATTGGCGGGGACATAGTTTAGAACCAGGAGACGGACATAGGTTACTTTTATCCCGTTTGACCGGGTTCCCGTGGGACTTGACATAAAACGTCAAAGAGAATACAAGTCACACTATAAAACGTGGTATAACAAAAACGCATCTATCATGTAATAACAAAATGCAAATGACAGATATAGACAGACTATATTTTTGGAAATTTAGAAAATATATTTACGAAAAAATTATGACAGTACGAAGGTCGCCGGGTCGGCAGTAGTAATAAATCTTTAAAAGATCTACAATTTGTTTTGCAATAGTATATATCGTGATGGATCTAGTGCAGTTGAACGTTGTTTTTTACAGAATACCATGAAAATGATACGTTAGAATTTATTAGAGATTTAAAATGCGAGAGAAAGAGCGACCGAATATCGAAGCAAAACAAAGGCTGGTTGCTAAAATAAAACTATTTTTACGAATTTTGTATTTAATTATTATATTTTCGACGTTTCGAAGACTTATCTAAATATTTTAGATAAAAACGTGATAAAATCCGTATCAATGGTTTCATTTTATATTTGAATTACTCGTGTACGTACCAAAATCTATATATATAAAAGCAGAAGCTGACTGACATATCAACGCAGGGCCTAAATTATAAGGGTTAGAAACTTTAACCTCCTGCCTACCAGAGATACTTTTTGCTTAGTATATTATTGAAACTTTAGTATTATATTCCTAATAGGTTGACATGTTTCGGAAAAATAGTGAAAAAAATCTTACCCTCTGGAAAATGGTTTTTCATTATGTTCTTTATAAAGGACAAAGTGACGATATTACTATGTCATTTATGTAGGATATAATTTTTTTTACTTATTATTTGTAAGTAGAATAGAGTAGTAGAGAGTAAGTAGAATTAACTAAAAAAAGAAACGATCATCTATATTATGAATTTTTATACAAAAATACGCTAAATGAAACTAAAACTGAACATTTTCTTAAATAAAACTATCAAAATTAAACATTTTTCTTCAAAAACAATCATAAATGAACTAAAAATCAATATTATTTACTCATCAGTCATAATTAGTAAACATTATAACATATTAACATAATAGAGATTGAAAAGGTAGGAATTAATCCTATAAACTAAGTCTAATTTTCATAAGGTTAAAGAGCAGTCATAGTAAACTACTCATTACCCTCATGAAAGTTAGAAAAAAAATTACGATTTTGCGTGAAGCATAAACATATGTCACATTTCTTATAAAAAAACTGTCGTTTTCTTAACACACGCACTTGCCCTACACCGTGATTGTTTTCGGCCATATTCAGGTAAGTGCAGGGCTGATTTAGTGCGGCGTTCTTTTGAGGGAATTGGTTTTATAACTACTTTTCTTTTTTATGTTTCGGTTCAAGCTCTTCGTACTCTTCTCCACCGGAACCATCATCACTTTCTTCTTCGTTGTCTATCACAAGTTTGTACCCAAGTTCAATTTATATTCTCTCATCTGGACAATAAATTTCTATGCTGTACCTTTTTCTTGTTCAACTCTATATTATAGCCAAGCATTGTCTACGGCAAGGTCAAAAAGGTGTGAAATGACGCGATTGGTCCATTTTATTGTTCTATTACGCGATGGGCAAACTGAAAGCATCCAGACAGTAAGATCTACTCCATCTGTATTCTGGTTATACATCTTAATCACTTCAGGTCTTTTTACTTTTTCATACCCTTTATTTTTTTATATCATCTCTCGCACTCGTCGTGTTTTCATAATGTAAAGCTGGTTGCATCAAACCATGAATTACAGGCTCTAAGGTGTATCTTTTGTCCATGTATCTTGCATACCCTCGTTCGTTTGGCGATTTCTGATTGCAATCTGCCCGATTGATAAAGATGACGGTTGAGCCCGCTGATCTTCTTGGCCATTATTTGAGACACGTCCACGGCCAAGTCTATGTCCACGTCCACGTCTTATCCTTCCATATTCTCTTGAGCGAGATCGAGAAGTAGAACTCTCGGACAGGGCTGCAGAAGGTGAGGGAGGAATCGGAGCAGAATCTTCTTCATCTGAGCTGCTGGAATCACTAGTCTAGTGGTAACTTGTTCTCTGAGTAAGTTCTGAAGGCAGAAATTCTGGACCGTTGTCGCAGTCATCCTCAGAAAAGTCTAAGTAAGCATTATTTAGCGCTTCACTGTCATTATCTGTTACGCTTGAAAAAAAATACAAATAAATGAATAAATCTTTCAATGTACTACACAAAGTACAGCAGAAGTATAACTACCAAAACTTTTACTACCTACATTTGTTCTATACAAAGGACATAAAAAATCAATTCAAGGTTAATCAAACATTGTTTATTTCTCAAAAAAAATAACAGTTTACATCTATGTCTCGAAGTATTAATTACTTAGTGAATATTCAAAATCTAGAAATTACTAAGAATTTTATAAGATTTCAATGGATAAACTTACCAATGCGCGAATGCACAACTGCATATCCACCTACTGATGCCATTTTGAAAAAAAAATACAGATATAAAGTCTCACTTTATTTTTTTTCACATGCCTAAGTATCCAATAGATATCACTATTAAGTAAAACAAATATTTTCGTTCAAGAATATGGCGGCAGAATTTTATAATTCTTATGTACTACGAGTAGTACAGATGTAGGTAGGAGGTTAAATTTTGCACAGGGTTTCCTTTTATAACGTAAGGGAGCACTAAGAAAGGATTTTCAAAAATTATACCTGTAAGGGGGTGAAAAAGTGGGGCAAAGTTTGTATGGGACAATAAGATTCCTTGGTCCAATCTATTTCAAATTTTGCATTAACATTCTTTAACAGAATTGATAAAAGACGTATTTCGTGTTTTATTGAAATTCATCCCCTAACAGAGTTAAAAAGGGGTAGAAAGTTATTTTGTGGGTGGTTTGCTTCCAAGTTGATATCAATACTCCTTAGTGTTTTTGATATAAATAATATTTTATTTTGACACATGTTTGAAAACTCAATTCGATTTTATTCAAAAAACCGGCTAAGTGCGAGTCGCAGTCGCGCACGAGGGGTTCCGTATCATTATCTATAAAAACAGTAAAACAATCATGTTTGTTGAATGGGAACCGCTCTTAAATATTTTTATATTTGATTTTTTTTTATTTTAATTATTTATTTCTAAAGTGAATATAAAATCAAATATTCTGAATATTTCAAACGCGTACCTGTTGCCGTTATCAATATCGAGCAAAAAGGAGCAAAATAACCACATTTGTTGGCTATACAATAAATGTGGTTATTTTGCTCCCATGAGCCCCCTTAATTATTATTTTATCGTATTTTAGTAGTTGTCGTTATAGCGGCAATAGAAATACATTATCCGTGAAATTTTCAACTGTTTAACTATCATGGTTCATGAGATACAGCCTGGTGACAGACAGACGAATGGCTATACGGACAACGAAGTCCTCAGTTATAGGGTCCCGTTTTACCCTTTGGGTACGGAACCCTGAAAAGGTTGAACTCACATAAAAGCTTAACATAGTGTAAATACCCTATAAAATTAGAATATCTCGAAAGTCAGCGTACTATGTCAGTACGGTATTTGAAGATTTCTAAGCTTTAGAGAGATCATGCATTTTTATAACAGGCGCGGAACACCCGAATGAGACGTAGCGTTCCAAATTTGAAATGGTAAAAACTAGAAAATTTTAGTAATTCAGTGTACGAATCATTCCGTGTTCAAAAGACATGTAAAATACAAATATAAATGGTACGATATCCGCGCGTAGCCCTAAACGTCATGACTTTCTAGTAATACCAGATAAAGGTTCTAAGATGAGTGGTCAGAACTGGCCCACATAGATTCACCGTACAAGGCCATTGATAGACCCACTCTAGCGTACGGCCGTCAACATCGCGTCAACGAGGCGGGAAGCAATCCCTTAAAAATGCTCTCGAAAGCACTGTCGTCCGTCGAGTTCTAGGCCCAAATGGACCTAGAATTATCCTGGGCCAGATAGGTTAACTATAACCTATCTGGGCCTCGACCATGAGTGGAACCGAATTAACGATGATCGATGTGCTGACGGATGGACAGTTACAGGGTCTATGAAACAGTAAATCATTTGTTTTATATTGGGCTACTCTAAGCGGTAGCGCGTTTCATCGAATCACCATCACGAGTGTGACCAAACTTATCGCCTATTATGGGATAGGGTCCAGTCTTAAATCACAGGTCACAATTCAATTACCCGCAAGTACGGCCTCAGCTGGGCTTCGTACGACATAGGCGTTAGCACAAAGTCCTCATTACGCTTCACGCAGAGGCCCCTGCGCCAAACAGTTTGACACCAGCTGCCTTAGGTATCGAAGCACCCCCTGAAAACAGAGCGTCTCCCTGGTGTACTAGAACGACAAACTTTTAAATGCGTTGACAAGATCCAAACACACCGCCAACAGCACTCCTCCACCAGTGACCGCCTTCGTAACCACGGGCTGCACGCGTAGAAAAGCTGCGATCGTCTGATAGAAACCTAACTGGGTATTGGACAGACCGCTAAGGTGCTGGGTGATGCGAGAAGTCAGTATCTTCTTCTCTTCACTAGCTTGCCTACATCACCCAGCAACACGATGGGCCTATAGACGGGCCTGAACGCACTACACAGTTATCTGTGATTGCTTCTCTTACACATGATTTCTACTCGGACGAAATCACGGGCAAAAGCTAGTCGTTATATAAAAAACGTAGTTTATACTTAAGGATAGTTACAGTTCAGCGGTATGGGATGTAATATGCATACAACATCTATGCAAGAGAAGAAAATCTAGAAATAAAACCGTATACCAATCCATCTAACCAGCGTGATATATTAAGTCAATTTCCTTCAGATTAAGTAGGGGGTTCGAGCCCAGTAGTGGGACATATATGAGCTGAAATGATGAGATGATAACAACATAACATAATTATTGTATTTATGTTATTCATTGCATGTTCATTTGAAAAATGTTTATGCTGTAATGGTATTGAAAACCGCAATACTCATTATGGTACTGTGTCGTCATCATTACGTCATTGTAATCTCAATGTTAAGCAAACAAAGTCCATATAGTCTGCTGACCAGTCATCGTTGACTAGCGAGAAAGAGATAGAACCAGCGTTACTTAGTTATTGTAGTTATTTATTTAATATTAAATTATTATGTATCTCTGAGGTGACGGAGTAAGAATACAATCCACCACCCCCTCTCATACCCATGGGTGTCGTAAAAGACGACTAAGGGATATGACATGCAAATCTATTCAATAAAACGAAAACTCAACACTAAACCCTATATCAATACGTCTGACCAGCTCAGTATGATGCCCGATTCGGCTTTCCCTCCCATTGCGGAGGAGGCTCCAGCCCAGCAGTGGGACGTTTATGAGCTAAAACGGGACGAGTTATTACAATTCACTATCCCTTCTCTTGCCCGTGGGAGTCATAAAAGACGGCTAAGGTCGATTTCTCTCCTCTTATGGAGGAGGACTGGGGCAGCGCAGGCGCGAGTACATGCGCCTGATGCCTCCCTAGGCGAGGCCGCGGGTGACTGGACCGGGGAGTTAGTCCGTTACCCACCGAGAGGCCGACCGCGTGACAAAAGCTTGACGTCCTCCTCGAGGGGGGGATGTCGGTCGATGGGAGGGTACTCCTCAAGGGGTATTCCGTCGGGCCGACCACTGACGTCAAGTCACCCTGCTCCGGTGGTCGGTCCAACGACGAAGGCGACGTGTCATGGGTGGGTTATGGGTATGCGTGCTTACGCCGCCCTGTCGCTCCGGACGGAGTGGTGCGAGGTGTGCGCTGACCGTAATACACTCCCCAAAAAAAGGGATATAAAATGTATATACTATCTATGCAAGAGAAGGAAAACTCGATACAAAACCCTATACCAACACGTCTGACCAGCGTGATATATTAGGTCAATTTCCTTCCCATAGTGGAAGAGACCCGAGCTCAGCAATGGGACGTGTATAGGCTGAGATGATGATGATAATTTTATCCTGTGCGGCAATCGAATTTGTGACATTTGACAGGAAGGTCTCTTAATCGCCATCTGCGTAGTCAATATCGATGGCTTCTAAGTATAGTGATTCAACTAACATTTTTAGGTATTTTAACTTTTTTGATGAAATCATATAAAAATAAACTTATTCATCAATCTCGGTCATAAAAATTAAAAAAATCATTGTAGAAAATCATTGAAGTTTTTTCAGCTGTGGAAGCTCATTACGCCCGCAAAGATACAAATCGTAAATATTTTGATGGATCCTTGTCGTTTCCTAAGATGTTTGACCTCTATAAAGAATGATTTGATCGCGTTAACTATTTAAATGTCCAATGAACCACGTCGTAATCAATACAAAAACATAAAAATCCTAACACAAGAATTTGAAAAAATGTAAACATTTTATCTTTGACACGCTCCCCTGTTATATTGAAATTTTTCAGATGACTCACTATACGTAGGAGCCATGGATATGATGATAAATTACTAGGAACTGTCTTAATCATTTTGTTCATGTTGGGGGCGTTGGTGTCAACATCCTACAATAATGGTGCATTATACTCTTGGGTCAAATGTTATCAAACGAGAATGTTTCTACTTTATTGCATAGTTAAGGCTAAGCTTATGTAATTATATATAATTTTACACATGTAGCCCACGTAAATCCCACTGTTGGTCCTGTACCTCATCAAAAATCGGAGGCATATTGAATTACTATACCGCGCTGGTCAGAACTATTGGCATAAGCTCTTATGTCCAATAGTCCTTCTCTTGCTTAGGTTGTCTGCATATTATAATCATATAGTCGTCTTTTACGACACCCACGGGAAGATGGTGAATTTTATTCTTACTTCTTCACCTTACAGTGATTGTTTACTTCTAAAACAATATAGTAGGTAGGTGGCACTGCGGTCGATTTCAAAGAATTCTCTTTATATAAATAAATATATAATGATATCTGATGTTTACGCGAGCACTACACATTGTAAATAGAACTACTTATGATTTCCCAACGTTTCGAACGCTTTGCAGCATTCATGGTCACGGGCGGACTAAGGTGTCTCACGTCCAACAAGTCATCGTTATTACAGACATGTATCGGATAGATAATTATAAATGTTTATACAAAACAGCGTTTTTTTGAGTAGTTTAATATATCTTATATGTAAGCCAATATCAGCTTAATTTTATTCTCCTCCTCAAACTATATACTTCTACCGAAGAAAATGTATTTTACTAGGGGGCATTACGCTTCTTCAAATAAAGGCAATAAACCACTAGCCAGTTTGAATGGCAGAGAGCATCAAATTTATTTTAGACATTTGTAATAATTTAGATAATTTGGACACCGTGTGGTGACGGAATAAGAATATACTTCAACCCAGCCTTTCCTGTCTGTGGGTATCATAAAAGACCACTAAAGGATTACAATAGGCAGATAACGTTATAACGTAATATGAAGAAACCCTTTGCCAATCCGTCTGACCAGTGTAGTATAGTAGGTCAATTTATCATTGTGGAGGAGGCTCGTGCCCAGTGGGACGTATATGAGTCCTGAGGATGGGGAGGATTTTTTTTTATTACCGATAGTGGCAAACGAGCAAGTCTGATAGTAAGTGATACTGCGGCACATGAAAATTTGTAATACCAGGGGCACAGCTAGGGCGTTGCCTACCGTGAAGAAAATGCTCTTCTTAAACCTCGTTTAAAGAAGAACATGTGATAGCGCTCGGGAAACACAGCAGCAGGTAGTTCATTCCATTGTGAAGTTCAGAAAGCTGGCTATATGGATAATAATTAATTTCATTTAAATCGCTACTATTCTCAGTATAGGGTCTATCAACATGATGCTTGGCCTTAACAATTACCTTATCACAAGTCTCTATGCATTATTACGAGCCTCAGTATTGTCGCGAATTTTAATATTGCAAAATGTTTTTAAAGCAAATATTATTATTTTTATTTATGTTTAAAATATGTACTTCTCATAAAAGTTTAACAATAGTTTTAGACACGACTAAATCCATGCAAGATGAGTTAGACATTTTAAAAGTAAATTTAGGTTCCGCTATTGATTTAAATGAAGTTAGGAATGTAATAGATAGTTATATCCTGGTTCCGTTTAATGATCCTGGTAAGTTATAATTTTTTACTACTATATCCATGACTCATTTTTGTTAATACAGGATTTTGAGATATACCTATTTTATAGTCATCATCATCATTCAGCCCATTGCCGTCCACTGCTGGACGTAGGCCTCCCTCACGTGTTGCCATAAAGCGCGGTCCTGTGCCACCTGCATCCAACGACCCCCAGCAACCTTCACCAGGTCGTCGGTCCACCTTCTGAGGGACGTCCTACACTGCGTCGTCCGATACGTGGTCGTCACTCGAAAACCTTTCTTTTGCAGCGGTTGTCGGTTGCGTCGAGCTATGTGTCCTATCCATTGCCACTTCATCGTACTAATTTTTCGTATTATGTCGGTAACACCCGTTCTTCTACGGATTTCCATATTTAGGATTCTATCTCGCAAGAGAAAGCCCAAGCATAGCACCCTTTTTTTTTGGGTGGGCTATGCTCAGCGCACATGCTGTCCATTCCCTCCGGGATGACGAGAGAGCAGCGCGCGGCCCCATAACCTCCTCTCCTTCGCCATTGGGCTGACCACCGGTCTTTGTCGACCGTGTATAGGCTCAGAACAACTTTGAGCTTGGTTATGAGATCCATATTAGAAATCATGTTTCCACGCCATAAGTTATCATTGGTAACACACACTTTGGTCGTACACCTGTGTTTTCCAACATTGACGTACGTATTTTATAGTATTCGTTTCTAAACGAAATGGCAATGGGCAGGCAACAGTGCTCGTCGAACCGACAACTATTGGAGAAGAAAGGTCCTCGAGTGGCAACCACGAATAAAATGACGCAGTATAGGACGATCCCCTACTAGGTGGACTGATGATATCTTGAAAGTCACAGGGAACCGTTGAATGCAAGTGACATAGAACCGTTCTGAGTGGCATTCTCGTGAAAAGGCCCATGTTCAACAATGGATGTTTATGGGCTGATGCATGGGTGGAAATCAAACATAACAGTTTCATTTAGACAGTATTAGATATAAATTTGAATAAAGATTACAGCTTTTATATTGTTCTTTCATTTTGTTTTTACTACTAATTATAATGGCATATTGTAAAAGATGATTAAGAGCTTTATATTGACCTGGACTAACTCCATCTCATGCCGTCTGATCAACAATTACATTCCCAGGGAGAATTGACGTCAGGCAATTGATCGGTCATAAAACTATTACTAATAAATTTTGCAATATATACGATGGAAGAGGACTATGTATTGCATCGGCACTAAGTAATTAAAATAAGATCTGAAATGATATATTACAATATTTGCTATATTATTGTATCAGGCGTTTTGAACTTTCGTTTCAATCTTTAAAAGTATATTTGTTCAGTAAAACATAAGGGCATAATCAAACTTCACAGTTAATTATTTGTACTTTTATTTGTTCAACGAGACAGTTAAAAAAAGAAAGAAGACCACGTTGGAGGTAACGATAGTAAAAATACTTATATTCATGTAGAAGGGAGGGGTAATTTGCATACTCTATATATATTATAATAAATCGCCTAATAAAATAATAATGACAAATATAAAGATATTAAAGATGAAAATAATGCAAAGGCTGAGCCTAAGCAATATTCATGACTCTATTTTTTTTGCAGATGCATCCAATCCACTTGTAGCACAAACACCCTTTGGACTAGTAACTGCTGTGAATAGATTAACAGCAAGCGGAGGAGATGAATGCCCAGAGAACTCACTTACAGCTATAGAAAGAGCATTACAAATTAGTAAACCAAAATCAAATATATTCGTCTTCACTGATGCGTATCCGAAAGATATTGAGAAATTAAGATCCATAGAAAACTTATGTATGAGGACTCGTAGTCAGGTATTTCATTAAATTTCTATGTTCTTCCGTATGCTAACTTCTATTTATTCTTTTGGAAAAGAGGTAAGAATATAATTCACCACTTCATTTCTAGTCTGTAGGTGTCGTAAAAGAGGACTAAGGGATATGATATACGCATAACGTATATGCAAAAGTAGCAAATTTCTAGATTGGACTAGATTTCTCCTATGACTGTGAACAGTACAAAATAATTAAAAAAGTTGGGCAAGCAAGAAATCTGTACAAATACCTAAATAAAAATTAAGTGTCTCATTGTAATGTCAAAATAATAGGTTTTTTCATGCTCACACGGTTATTTACACGTAACCCACGCCTAAAAACCAGTTTAAAAATTTTATGTGTGTTTGTTTGTTCTTTATTTCTTTCATTTTAATGTTTGTTTCTTTTTTTAGGTTGTATTTTTTGTGACTGGATATTGCTTACCAACATCACAATTGCCTTTTCTAAGCGTGCAAACTTATTACGATGTGGCTAAAGCTTGTACAGGCACAGTTTTTCGTTTGGATGCCCCGGATCTGAATCAGGTTAGATTTTTATAATCCATTTATATTTTCCTAGTTATTTTTTGATCTCATAAATACACAGTCATTAGGCCTCCTCTAAAATGAGATAGAAACCCGTCATCTGTATCAAAAAAGAACAGGCATGTGGAATTTCTTGATTTTCCAATATTTTTATTTTGTGAAACTATTAATATATTTAGAATATTAGGTCGCACCTTTGTTCGGTATAACTTTTACTTGTAAAGAATTGTTTTCCATTTCTTTTTTTTCTAAAGACAACAGCCATCACTAAGGACATAATCCATGTATTGCGGACGATTTTACAAATATATAATTATTAGATACAAATTATATTCTTATTTTCTGCATCGTACTTTTTAGTTCGGTTACCAACAAAACATGTTTTTAATTTTTCTTAAACTATTTTTTAATATATATGTACCTATATACTTTCAGGTCTTTAAATATATGAAAGAAGTGATAAAAGAAGAATGGACTAGTGTAATATCTTATGATTATTTTACAAACTCTAAAGAGATCGCGGTAAGTCATCACTTTTCTTCGCCTTCTCAGGTTATAGGTAAACCTCTCACTGCTGAGCACAAACTTCTCTAAAACGGGCGGGCAATTAACACATCCGCTTAGCAGATGGTTTGTCATATGAACTCTCCAGTTTTTATTTACTTGCAGTGATGTTCTGTATTTACATGGCATATACCCGTTTTTATCAATGACAACAAAAAAATAAGTAACACCTAGGGCAATTAAATTTTTTTTAAATGCCTTAAATATTTGGCAATAGTCTTACAACTGACCGCCTGCCTGACACCAACACTCCATGGGAATGTTAATCAGATGGTATAAATTAGAGTTGAATCAGTTCGGCATAAAGCTCTTAGTTGTCTTTTAGGATACCTAGGTATTTTGGTCGATGTCTTGGTTGTTTGATAGGTTAAATTGCTTATAATATGGCAGCTAAAACAAATCATTCAACATTTAAAAGCACTACATACTATGTATAGAATATTTGCAAAAGAAGTTATTAGTATTTATATAAAGGCTTCGTATAAATACTATACTCATAGGCTAAGAAGAAAGGTGAAAAATAGGTCAATTTACCTTCCATTGTGGAGGAGACCCGAGACCAAGACGAAGTCATAAGTCTTATTATAGGTCTCGGGTCTGAGGTGGGCTGAGATGAAGTTACGATGACATTAATATTAAATATCGTTAGTTTTCAGTGAACTCTTTTACAAAGAGTGTATTATTGGCAGTATCAGGTAAACATCCATCAGTAATTATTTCTCCAGTGGCGAATTCAAGTTCAACTTTCGACAACATTATAGAGTCAAGATACGGGCAGGTAACTTATTTTAATATACTTTAACATCCAAAGCATAGCTAAAAGTTTTGAGTGTGGTAGGAGCACTCTGTCGACGTAGTACCATACTCTTGCAGAAAATCGACGTCCGAGTTGTCTGCAATTTGATACTACACTTCTTTCGGTGAGCAAGAGAGTCGATAGCCCAACTTCTGAGGGTGTTTGGTTGTATTGGTTACTCCTACTCTTTTCACTTTTTTTACGTTAGGCAATCGAGAAAATGGTTTCAGTGGTCCACCTATTCTGCAAAGAGAAGAAACACTGTGGTCCTCATGCACAACACCACGGCTGTTTTTCCGTGGCCCCAAACTGGCTGAGTTTGACTATATCCAAACCACAAAGATATAAATAGCTCAGAGTGAATTTAAAAAAATAGTGTAATATTTATTTCCATATTTGAATTATCAATATTTTTTAACAAAATTGCCCAATTTCTGATTAGGTCATCAATATATTACAAGCTTCACCGGGTGAATACAGAGTGATGATTAGAAGTCAAGGAACAACTTCGGTTGTTCTCTATCAGAAAGTGGCATTACCTTTACAAATTGGATTCTCTACGTTGAAACCAAGGAGCATAATAGAAACAAGCTATCGACCTTTACCGGGTAATAATTCTTGATTAAATAATTTAATCTAAATGAAATATAGCTAAAATTAAGAATTAAATAAAAATATGGGATATATAAAAATACGCCATGGCCCGCCATACTGTGGTCGTCGCAGAAGGGCTCTATTGCGGACGGTGGGGGACTCTGACCAGATAGAAAAGCAGGTAGCCACCTGGTGTAGTATGTGATAATTGCAGAAGTGTGCTTACGAACTGGACTGAAGGAAAAAATTAATACTTATCATTTGGCATACCAATGCAATGGAGAGAACCAACAAATCACGCAATTGACTGCTACTTTTGCCTAACAAAAACTTTTAGTTTTAATAACAAAAACAAGAAACATGTCCAGTATTCTTATGTCCCATCGATCACAAAACATGTACATCACTCTGATGGACTTCATATCCGTCATTACCCAGTAGTTCAAATTCAAAAAATGATTCAAAATTAATGAACTTAATTGAAGAATCTTCTTCGAAACACTGCGATCTTGACAGGGATGATGATGATTATAAAGAAATTGTTTCCAATTTATTACAACATTACCACAAAATGGGAGTGCATTTGTGCCTTAAAATCCACATAGCAAGCAAACTCTGGAATAAACTACCTGCTGCTGTGTTTCCCGAGCGCTATGACATGTCCTTCTTTAAACGAGGTTTAAGAAGCGTATTTTCTTCACGGTAGACAACGGCCTGGCTGTGCCCCTGGTACTGCAAAGGTCCATGTGCGCCAGCATCACTTATCATCAGGGGTGCTACTTGCTCGTTTGCAACCGTAGGCAATGAAAAAAATTCATGGTGTCGGTTTTTCGTGACGATATACGCGCTCATCGTAAAAAATTTTCATCATTTTACCCTAATGCGCCAATACAAGTATAACTTCAAAAATTGTTTTACTATAATTATATTAACATGAACTAATTTTATTCTAGATCGAACTAATTACTTGCTGATACAAGTATCAAGTTCCTTTAAAGTGGAAAATATAGCAATAGAGGTATTTGGTGAAACTGAAAATAAGACCTTAGACGTAATCGAAATTGTGAATGATAAAATTTACTTGACGAAAACATTAATTGAACCAGATAAAAGCTTTTGTATATGGGTGAGCATTTAATTAGTATTAATAAGAATAATTCGATTGTATACGGTGGGTTATGGAGCTGCACGCCGCCATTTCATCACCTCGGACGGAGTGGACGGCGCGTTCGCTGACTATAGCCCAACCCAAAAAAAGGGCGGTCCGAAAGCTATTACAGTACGCATGTTTAATTTCTTATTTTTTTTTCAGATTCATGGCTATGATAAATTAACTTCTGAAAAGATATCAGGTTCAACAGTCACACTTATACCACAAATTACAGGTAAATATTTAGCTATTCAGTACCTATACATCATCCTTGTATTAATGATGCCTGATATTTACGCGAGTATTACACATTTTAAATAAAACTACTTAACGGAGTTTATCGCGTTAGTATTTGATTTTTGATTGCACGACGTTTCGAACACTTTGCAGCGTTCATGATCACAGGCGCAGTCCGAGTTATTTAATATCCTTGTATTAAAAAGAGCGTCTTTGAGATTAAGCCACAGCCCCTACAAAAATATTGTTACGTAATAAAGTTTACATAATAAAGTTTAATTAACATCCGAATTATTTTAAAATCCCTACGTGGTCATCAATATTTATGTGTCGTCATTCTTTATTTTCCTTTGTAGTCGTAAATGTCAGTCCAAGTTAGCGTCAGGGTAGCAGACAGTCCGAGACGCTCTGTGGTGCGTGATCCGGCGCAGACATGAGCATGATACATGCGCCTGTAGCCGCCTTAGCAGAGATTGTGGCTTACAGGATTAGGGATTTGTTACCCGTAGACAGGCTGACTGCCGGTACATTTGTGACGATTACGATAGGAAGATACAGTACGGCAAGTTATGGGGTCGACGGCGACCGGATCCTAAAAACTGTGAAATTTATAAGCATAACTGCGATGATTAATCCCACCGGCCCAGCATCATGGTGGCATTATACTCACCAATATGATTAGCATCTATTAGCTGATAGAAGGGTTGATGGTATACTAATATTATTTATTGTTTTAGTTATAAACCCAATACGGAGAAAACCTAGAGTTCAATTGATTGAAGGGGACTCTGTGACTGTGGACTTTGGTACGGAGAAAACTATTGCCTGTAAAGTGACTGCGTATCCCAAGCCTAATATTTGGTGGGAAGATGATATTGGTAACGAGCCTGATACATCAGAAGTATGTATTTTACTGATTAAAAAGGAGGTTCTTAATCTGACAAAGACGGGAAAGTTTGTAGAGAGGTTCTCGTAGATTAGGTTTTACCTGATGTTAAGAGGTTACTGTTGGTCATGAATCCTTGTAATAAAAGGGTCAACGCCTACCGTAGCAAAGATTTAGGCTTCTAACTTCCTCTCTCCCTCAACAATATGTAGGCAGTTAATTACATGGCGGCGCAGGCGCGAATACCTGCGCCATGTCGTAGGCCGGCCGTGCGAGGAAAAACTGACATCCTTCCCGAGGGGGGGACGTCGGTCGAAGAGAGGGTACTCCTCAGGGAATATTCCGTCAGGCCGACCACTGACGACAAGTCACCCTGCACCGGTGGTCGGCCCAACTTAAATTAATTCTCTAATCTACCACTGGCTCGCAATTAGACTTTCACTGTGACTCTGGCCAGAAACTCATTAGACTTATCTTTTCTTTAATTTTCTTAACTTAGGATTTCTTTTTGCGTTGTATTTACTCCAATTCTATGTTTTTCAAACATGATATAATATAATTCTCAAATATTATCCAAAATATTACAGTTGAACGAGGTTCCAGAAGCTGCACTCGATAACGAGACTAAATCAGCTAACACTCTTCAACAGAGAGGATGGAGAGTTGTTAGTTGTTGAAAAGGGTCATAAAATTAAAATTGACTAGTTTTAATGATGTTTCAGACTGTACTGTTAGAAATGCCATATTTGTATATAAGCTACGTTCACATAGAGAATGTCACGAAAAACTTTACTATGTATTGTAAATGTAAAAATTTAGAAGGTGAAGAGTCTAAAGGCGTCGATATATATTTTTACAGACCATACACATTTGAAGTTTTATCAGAACCCGAAAGTACGTATTGAATATTTTGTAATAATATATTTTGTGATAATTTATTTATTTATCAGAAAATGTTATTAATTGTTTCGGTTCAATACTAAAACATTTCGGTTAGAATTAATTTAGTGAACATAACGTAATAATCTATTTTACTGAAATTTAGAATTATTAGTCGCATAGCCATAAAATGAAGTCAACTTAGCAGTTGACATGTCATTATCATGACTGCTCATATAAGAACCACTACTGGGCTTGAACCTGCTCTACAGAAGGAGGGAAATTGATCTACTATAATCAAGCTGGTCAGACGGGTTGGTATAGGGTTATATATCGAGTTTTTCTTCTCTTGCATAGATCTTATCTGCGTATTATCCCATAAGGACAAGAAAGGGGGTAATGAATTGTATTCTTACTCTGTCACCAAACTGATGAATTGACATGTGGCGGCTATGAATACTACCAACCCTTTTATTGCTCCGGAATGTCGTAATGGATGACCAAGATCTTTAAATTGACCTGGATCAATTTCATTTGATGTTCTTTGGTCAACAATTACTTTTCGAAGAGGGGTTGACGTCACGCGGGCGGCTTGTCATGAAACTATCGCCAATAATCTTCAGTAATTGTGGAATAATGGCAGGATAATTATTATAATGATGATGATGCTAGGCTAGTTATAATGTTTTGGCTAATTTACGAGCGATAAATGATTGCCATACATAATACTTTCACACTCTCATAGAAAACTTAAAAGATCAAGTGTAATTGATAACCCGCTTGGCAACCGTGACGATACAAGCATTATTATCCCATGTATAGACTAATGTATATATATAATTCAAATATTGCAGGTCAAGATATAGAATATGGTACTGAAGGTAAACTATTTTGTCAAGTATCAGCGTATCCAGAAGCTGAAATAAAATGGTTCTATAATGAAAGTCTGATCACCGATATGGATGACTTTGAAATATTGCCCGAAGAAAATGCGTTAGTCATAAAGCATATGAATTTGAATAACGTTGGACAGTTCAAATGTGAAATAAGCAATGAGGTTAATGAGATAACTTATACAGCTTATATAGGTGTATCTGGGTTAGGTAAGAAAAATATTTTTCATTCTGGTTAAAATAAGAAGCTGATGAGAGTATTAGATAATCGAAATAATAGTAGGATTTTAGTTCTTTAACAAATTATACGTGAGATTATGAAGTGGGAATACAATTAACCATCACCTTTCTTGCCTGTGGGTATCGTGAGACTACCAAAGGATTATAATGAGCTGATAATATCTATACACGAGAAAGAAAACTTGAAATAAACGCTATACCAATCCGTCTGACCAGTATTATGAAGAAGATCCGAGCTCAACAGTAGGACTTGTATGGATTGAGATCAGATGAGATGGCATATCAATAGCTTATGGGTCAATGTTTACTATTTTAGTTGTAGTCTGACAGTAAAAATGGATAACAAGAATTTTTCGTTTTTAGTTTTTTAAATCAATCACTGAGACTAACCAGTTCATCCGATGATATAAAGATTTATTTACGCAAATATAAGATATTTTTTGCGGATTTTATCACTTTTCAGAGTTTACGGTAATAGAAGAAATTCAGGGTCTCGTGATTGTTTTTTTACTATTTCTATATATTTTTTTATTTTCAACACTCCTTGGTCGCTGCAGTTCAAACGCGATGAAAGCCGTAAAATATGTTAATTGCTTACATTTTAATATAACTTCTTTTGTAGAAATTATTGTATTAAAACATACATCTCTCTGTGTTATATGACGACGGCTACGGATACTACAAACCTTTACAAAGTTCGTAGTTTTTTTAAAAGACAACTAAAGCTTTACATCGACCCAGGGTAACTATCTGATAATGCCGTTTAGTCAATAACTACATTCCCAAAGATGGTTTACATCAGGCTGCAGGCCGGTTATAAAATTATTGCTTTTTTTTTGAGGGTGGGCTGCGGTCGGCGTGCTCTTCGTACCACTCCGTCTGGGGCAACAGAGGGGTGGAAGCACGCACACCCGCAACCCACCCATGATGCATGTCGCCTTTGTGGTTGGGCCGACCACCAGAGCAGGGTTACTTGTCATCAGTGGTCGGCCCGACGGAATACCCCCTATTTGGGGTACCCTCCCATCGACCGACGTCCCCCCCTCGGGGAGAACGTCGGTATTTCCTCATGCGGTCGGCCTCTTGGCGGGTGACGGGCTAGGGCGGCTAGGGCGGCATGAGGCGCAAGTACTTGCGCCTACGCCGCCCCAGTCGCCGGCGGCGGATCGCCTCATCGAGGCTGCGCTCCTCGCGTAAACGATCCGCCGCATAAAATTATTGCTAGTGAATTTTGCAATATTTAGTATAAAAGAAGAGTACATGTTCTGTCGACCTCAAATCATTAAACGCAGGATGATGATGACCATATAATTCTTCATATTGTGTGTTTAATAAATAACTACCTTACAGAGGCACCACAAGTGGAAGTAGATGATTCGAATATTTCACTTAAACTCGAAGATTGGACTACTCTTAAATGCAGGTAAAGTAATAATAATTTAAATAATATCCTTCTTCTTTCGTTTAATAGCAGTGACTACTTCATAAATTATATGTTACTAGCTTTTGCCCGCGGCTTCGCCCGCGTAAAAGTTGGTTTTCATAATTCTTAATTTAAGAAATACTCTGTGTTAATTTTCATCCAAATCTGGTCAACAGTTTACGCGTGATTGAGTAACAAACGTCCAAATATCTTCACAAATTTTTATATTTGAATATTACTTCCACCCTTGTAGTTTAAATTCAAGTGGAAAGACGATGAGAAATATGGCCGTCCTTAGTCGCTGATAATACATTATCCATGATAGGTTTCCATTGGGGAAAAAAATAATATCGATCAAACGCCCGCAGTTTCACCCACTTAGACCCCATTTCCATGCGAACGCCGAGATAAAAATTGCCTATGTTACTCGCTGATATTATAAGTTTATATGAGTGAAAATAAAAATAATAATTATCAAATCCCATACAAATATCCGACATAAAAATTGCCTATCTTACTCGCTGATAACGTAGCTTCCTATTGGTGAAAGAATTTAAAAATTAGTCAACATCCACCGGTTTCACTCGCGGAGTTCTCGTTCCCGGGCAAACACCAAGATGAAAATAGCCTTTATTTGTTATTCACTGATAATGTAGATTTTCATTCGTAATTTAATTTTCATATTCATTTAGTTCCCGCAATTTCACCGGCATTGTGCCCGGTCCCGTAGGAATATCGGGATAAAAAAATAGCCTAAATATGTTACTCGCTCAAAAATAGTTTTGCGTTAGTGAAATAATTTTAAAATCGACTAAATTCTCACAGTTGTTCCAGCCACACCGGGATAAAATATAGCCTGGGATAAAATAAGTTATTCCTTATGTAAGGCTTGGTAGACCTGTTAGTAAAGTATTATCAGTATGGGTCCAGCCGTTTTGAAGGTTACCCGTAACGAATATAAGTCAAAAAAAAATTGTCCGTCCGTCTGTCTGCCACCAAGCCATACCTCAAGGATCGCGATAGCTAGACATTTGATTTTTTTACAAATTATGCATTTCTGTTGCCGTTATAACAATAAATATAAAAAACAAAATAAAATAAATATTTAAGGTGGCTCCTATACAACAAACGCAATTTTCCCCCTTTTTATAGATAATGGTACGGAACCCTTCGTGCGCGACCCCGACTCGCACTTGGCCGGTTTTTTAGACATAGGTATCGTGCAAATAATTGTGTTAGCATAAATAAAACCTATTATTTTGACAGACAAATAGACGCTTCAAATTTGTTTATTTCTAGAGATAGAAAATTGGATTAATATCTTGATTTTAACTTACTGTCTGGTAGCGGCTAGGAATATTATAACGTTTTCAATGTTTGTGAGTGTCACAAAATACTACTAAGACAAAGATTTACATCGACCTGGACCAATTGGTGATGCCATCTAGCCAGCAATATCGTTTGGCAGGCAGCTGGTCATAAAATGTTGCTAGAAGAACCTTTGCAATATCTATGATGGCAGAGGAGTGCCTACATATTGCGTCGATCCAAAGTAATCTTGATAAGCGAGCATTAAGAAAAAATAATGGGGTAACCCAAGAAAGCCAACCGTATACTAAAATGATCGTTCCTAGGCTCAGTGATATCGGTTATATGCTTTTCACCTCCTTAGGGGTAAAATTGCAAAAAATTCTTTTTTAGTGAGCACTTTCCCCAAGAGAGACAACTTTGTACAAAATTTCACATTTCTAGGCCTAATGATTTCGGCTATACATTTTTCACCCTCTTAGAGAATGAATTTCAAAAAGTAATTTCTTAGAGCTCATTTACAACAAAAGAAAGAGAATCGAACAATACACAGAAATACACGTTCCGTACATTTCACGTTCCTAGCCCCAATAGTTTCGGCTATACGCTTTTCACTCCCTTAAGGGGGTGATTTGCCAAAAATACTTTGCTAGTGCTCGTGTACCCCAAAAATACGCCGGAGTAAAAAAAAATACGTTTCTAGGCCCAGTGGTTGCCGCTGTATACTTTTTGTTCTTTTAGGGGTTGAATTTCATCCCCATGTAAGTAAAATTTTCAAAATGCTAGAATGAATACTTATTTATTGATTATCAAATGCCTTAATATAAAGATTCATGGTTTTATCATCGAAAATGTCGAATTTCCATACAAAATGGCAGCCCCTATTTCAACCCCTTATAACCATTTTTTCGCAATTTCTTTGCTATAGCTCGTGAACCCCAAGAAATACTACGGTGTAAAAAAATTACGGTTCTAGGCCCAGTGGTTTCAGATATATGCTTTTTTGTCGTTTAGGGGTTGAATTTCATCCCCATATAAATGAAATTTCCAAAACGCTAGAACGAATATTAATTTATTTATTATAAACTGCCTCAATACAAAGATTCATGGTTTTACCATCGAAAATGACGAATTTCGATACAAAATGTCAGCCCCTATTTCAACCCCTTATAACCATTTTTTCGCGATTTCTTTGCTAGAGTTCGTGTACCCCAAAAAATACTACGGTGTAAAAAAAATTTCGTTTCTAGGCCCAGTAGTTTCGGCTGTATGCTTTTTTGTCTTTTAGGGGTTGAATTTCATCCCCATATAAATGAAATTTCCAAAACGCTAGAACGAATATTAATTTATTTATTATAAACTGCCTTAATACAAAGATTCATGGTTTTATCATCGAAAATGACGAATTTCCAAGAAATACTACGGTGTAAAAAAATTACGTTTCTAGGCCCAGTGGTTTCAGCTGTATGCTTTTTTGTCTTTTAGGGGTTGAATTTCATCCCCATATAAATGAAATTTCCAAAACGCTAGAACGAATATTAATTTATTTATTATAAAGTGCCTTAATACAAAGATTCATGGTTCTATCGTCGAAAATGACGAATTTCCTTACAAAATGTCATCCCCTATTTCAACACCTTATACCCATTTTTTCGCGATAAAAAGTAGCCTATGTCCTTTCTCAAGCTTTAGTCCATCTCTGTACCAAATTTCATCAAAATCGGTTCAGTGGTTTAGACGTGAAAGCGTAGCAGACAGACAGACAGAGTTACTTTCGCATTTATAATATTAGTAAGGATAAAGTGCCTTAATACAAAGATTCATGGTTTTATCATCGAAAATGACGAATTTCCATACAAAATGTCATCCCCTATTTCAACCCCTTATACCCATTTTTTGGCGATTTCTTTGCTAGAGCTCGTGTACCCCAAGAAATACTACGGTGTAAAAAAATTACGTTTCTAGGCCCAGTGGTTTCAGCTGTATGCTTTTTTGTCTTTTAGGGGTTGAATTTCATCCCCATATAAATGAAATTTCCAAAACGCTAGAACGAATATTAATTTATTTATTATAAAGTGCCTTAATACAAAGATTCATGGTTCTATCGTCGAAAATGACGAATTTCCATACAAAATGTCATCCCCTATTTCAACCCCTTATACCCATTTTTTGGCGATTTCTTTGCTAGAGCTCGTGTACCCCAAGAAATACTACGGTGTAAAAAAATTACGTTTCTAGGCCCAGTGGTTTCAGCTGTATGCTTTTTTGTCTTTTAGGGGTTGAATTTCATCCCCATATAAATGAAATTTCCAAAACGCTAGAACGAATATTAATTTATTTATTATAAAGTGCCTTAATACAAAGATTCATGGTTCTATCGTCGAAAATGACGAATTTCCTTACAAAATGTCATCCCCTATTTCAACCCCTTATACCCATTTTTTCGCGATAAAAAGTAGCCTATGTCCTTTCTCAAGCTTTAGTCCATCTCTGTACCAAATTTCATCAAAATCGGTTCAGTGGTTTAGACGTGAAAGCGTAGCAGACAGACAGACAGACAGACAGACAGACAGACAGACAGACAGACAGACAGAGTTACTTTCGCATTTATAATATTAGTAAGGATTGACTGCAGAAAGTCGAATGCGAAAGACGTGCTACTAAAAAAATGAGTGATCCATCACTATATACATCAAGTTAGAATTTATTAATAAGGTTTCTGGTTACGTAACTTAGATAATGGTGCAAATGGGGAATAATAGATACTCTAGTAGTTAACTCTTAATCGGGCACCGCCTTTGTGACGGCGTTGATATTATCTATATTTTGGAAATATTATACCAAGGTTCAATGGACATTACACTATCATCACCACCGTCTCAGCCCATATATGTTCTATTGCTGGGCTCGAGCTTCTTCTACAATATGAGGGAAAGGCACCTAAAAATAAGAATCAATATTAATTACATTATGTCCCCTGAATTTTTTTGGCGGATCTTTCTCAGGGTGGCCGCGTTCCGATCCGGTGGTAGTATATTAGTTTTGTTAGGTTTAAAATAACAAATTGTAATAATAATTACTACAAATTTAATAAGTAATAATTATTAACCTTAAACAATGTAATTTTTTCACATAGAATCATTTTCTTCTTATACTGGCAATAAATTTGTACTAAAATGTGTGTCAAAATTTAATAAATTTAATAACTAATTTTCTCTATCGGTGTAGATAATTTTAAATGTATGTAATAACGATGACTTGTTAGACATGAGACACCTTAGTCCGCCCGTGACCATGAATGCTGCAAAGTGTTCGAAACGTCATGCAATCACAAATCAAATACAAACGCGATATAATCAGTAAAAGTAGTTTTATTTACAATGTGTAGTGCTCGCGTAAACATCAGATATCAATATAAGAGAAATTGACTTAATTTACCATATTGATTGGACGAGTTGGTATATTTTTAATGTCGAGTTTGCCTTGTCTTATATAAATATTATTTCCCTTAGTGGTCTTTTAAGGTTGAATTGTATTCTTATTTCTTGACCACACGGAAATCACAAGCCACATGCAAAACCTACAAAATATATTTGTATACAATGTTAGGTAAAATGCAGTTATTAAACGAATGGATAAACTTATCTAGACAGCCTAGAAGAAAGATGTCCTCATCTGAGTGGGTAACATTTGATCTGCGTAGCGTTGCCAGGCATCCGGATAAAGCCGGACATAGGTAGGCTTTTTAATTGCATGTCCGGCCAAAATAATCGGTGTCCGGCTTGTCCAGCTTCTATTAGGCTTTTTACATTTCGCAAACGAGTTAGCGCCGAGCGTGGCTGAACGCAGGCGAGTTGACTGTTGTCATAATAATCCAAAAAGCTTAATTTTACATACATTTTTTTTGTCGTACCTAATAATACTAAAACACAAAATCCTCAATAATGTAGAGTGCCCGGCCTTTCTACCCAAATGTCCGGCCAAACCGGTTGGTCTGTCCGGCTATTAGGTTTGACGACCTGACAACCCTAAATCTGCGAATAAAATAACTAATGTACCATTTCGCTATTACAGAGTCACAAAAGGTAAACCGTCTCCTAACCTGAGTTGGGAGTTCAAATCTGAGAGCGGTTATGATTTCGGGCTGCTACCGGCAAACGTAATGGTCAATAATACGGAGCTAAACATAATGTCTGCTCAAACTGTACATTCTGGAACTTACAGATGTCATGCAAAGAATGTCGAAGGCCACAATTCTGTTGATATTAATGTTGTTGTTCAAAGTAAGAAAACTGTATTTTTTATGCATTATTTTTTTTTTATTTTTTAAGTTTAACTTTTAGCGCGTTAGGGAAGACAATGAGAGTAAATTTTTATGATGCACATACCGTCACGAAAAACAGACACCCTGAAGTTAGTTAGTCAACATGTTTTACCATGCGCGCACACACCGTCACAAATGACAACTAGATAATTCATTATAATAAAACTTTCAATGTATTGAATACCTTTTTAGGGTTCCGTACACAAAGGATAAAAACGGGACCCTATTACTAAGACTTCGCTGTCTGTCCGTCCGTCTGTCTGTCACCAGGCTGCATCTCAAGAACCGCGATAGCTGGACAGTTGAAATTTTTACAAATTATGTATTTCTGTTGCCGCTATAACAACAAATACTAAAAACAAAATAAAATAAATATTTAAGAGGGGCTCCCATACAACAAACGTCATTTTATAGATAACGGTACGGAATCCTTCGCGTGCGACTCCAACTGGCACTTAGCCGGTTTCTCTTTATTTTTATTATTAGTGTCGCTTCTTCTACAAGCGTAGGATAACACGAAAAATAAATTTTTACAAAGATTTTTATCTTGTTATGCCAAGGAAGCATAATTTTTTACATACGTATATAATAAGCAAGTTATTTTTTATCTTTATTTTACTAACATTCATCATTATCATCATCGTGTGGTGACGGAGTAAGAATACCATTTACCACTCCCTATCTTGCCCGTGGATGTCGTAAAAGTCGACTATGGGATAATGGGATATGTACATAACATCTGTACAAGAGAAGAAAAACTCGAAATAAAACCCTATATCAACATGTCTGACCAGCATGGTATAGGAGGTCAAATTCCCTCACCTAGTGGAGGAGGGCTGAGCCCAACAATGGGACGTATGTAGGCTGCGAAGATGATACCATGCTGGTCAAACAGGTTGATATAGGCTTTTATTTAGAGTTTTCTTTCTTTTGCTTTGTATTCTTACTCCGTCATCACACGGACAAAAAATTCATTCAACAGTTTTATACTTTCTTAAAAAAATATTAATAACAGGTCCACCAACGATATTAGATAGCGAGTACAGTACAATTCAAGTGAAGGAAGGTGAAGATGTAGAGTTGAAGTGTAATGTCACAGCTTCACCATCACCAACGGTTCGTTGGGAGATATCACAGGATGACGTCCTGATTGCTCTTGACGACAGACATCAAACTGATGAGTATTACACACACAGGTAGAATATACCAATAAATAAAATTGGAGTGTCTGTTTGTAATGTCAAAATAATAGGCTTTTTTCATGCTCACACAGTTATTGGCACGACACCTATGCCTAAAATACATTTTATATTTTTTTTGTCTGTCTGTCTGTCTGCCTGTTTATTCCTGGTAATCTTCAAAACGGCTGGACCAATTTCAAAAATTCTTTCACCAATAGAAACCTATAATATCAGGGCGTAACCTAGGCTATATTTTATCCCACGGGAACGACAACTATGCAGGAAAGACGATTGAAACCGAAGCGAAGCGAGGGCGGGTTGCTAGTATATAATATTTTTAAACGAGCAGTTCTGTATCATCTCAGTCCATACATGTCCCACAGCTGGGCTCGGGCCTCCTCCGCTATGAGAGAGAAATTAACTATACCACGCTGGTCAGACGTGTTGGTATAGGGTTTTATTTCGAGTTTTCTGTCTATTGCATAGATATTATATGCATATTATATCCCTTAGTCGTCTTTTACGACATCCACGGGCAAGCGAGGGGGTGGTAAATTGTATTCTTACTCCATCTCCACACGGAATTCAATTCTGCATATGTCTATATATTCGGCAACGGCTGCAACCATTTTCAAGAAATTTATGAAGCCGACAGTTTTGGATATTTAAAATAATTAATTGCGAAGTATCCGTCAGTAAATCAAGTTATTGCCTTTTCAGTAATTCAGCATTGGCTGTCAGGTATATTGGATATTACAGACACTGTTACAATTGTGGCAGAATACGAAAACACAAATTAAGAACTCTCATTCACTGTAGTACTTCCTCTGCATTACATTATTTAAAATCCCAAGAAAATTAATATTTACACCATAAAATAATAAGACGTTAAATATAAGAGCGTCACATAATATTTTCACGTTGCTGCCAAGAGTTATCCATAAAAAAATTATTTCATTTAGCATTTGACATATAGAACGAATAATTAGTGTTGCGCCCGTACATCAAGGAAAGAAAATAATCATTATGTGATTTAATTAATGTAACACTTAATATATACCTACTAATTGAAAAGCGTCTAAATATTTTAAGATTCAAAGCGCTGTGGAAGGATTCCGGTAACTACCATTGTGTTGCGGAAAATAGCGTCGGCAGAGCTGAGAAGACAATTACATTGAACGTTTTAGGTGATTATGCATTTAATTATATTTTTAATGTAACTTATGTCACTTATATTTACCGTGGTGACGAAGTAAGAATACAATTAACCACCCCTTTTCTTACTTACGGATGACGTTAACGGCTACTAAGGGATATAATATGCATAATAGTGAGATTAAGAGGGTAATCTATGTACCACGCTGACTAGACAACTTAGTATATATTTCAAGTTTACTTTTCTTTTTACAAATGTTATATGATAATTGATTGAATTAGGCGATACATAGCGACAATTCATTTTTATTTTAAACTAGCAACCCGCCCTCGCTTCGCTTCGGTTTTAGTCGTTTTACTCGCGTAGTTCCCGTTCCCGTGGGAATACCGAGATAAAATATAGCCTAGTTTACGCCCTGATATTATAGCTTTGCAATGGTGAAAGAATTTTTGAAATCGGTCCAGCCGTTTTGAAGATTACCCGGAACAAACAGACAGACAGACAATTTTTTTTTAATTTGTATTTTAGGCATAGGTGTCGTGCAAATAACCGTGTGAGCATGAAAAAAGCCTATTATTTTGACATTACAAACAGACACTCCAATTTTATTTATTGGTATAGATATAGATTGGAGAGAAGGAAGGGAGACCCACCACTTTCCCACGGTAATCAATATACCGCACATCATAATAAAATGAATACAGGATAGGATTAATATGGACTAGGAAATAAGGAAATCTTACTCTCATGTGATGAGCACATTCCAGAGCATCAACTTGCAATTTTCCGAGAGTACTTGGAATATTTATTCGACACGTGTTTCGCCTCTAGACGAGGCATCCTCAGGACGGTTCGGCTTCAAATGTGATGTTATATGCATATAATATCCCATAGTAGTATTTTACAATGCATTTATCAATGACTTACCCTATTATGTAGGGACTTTAGCAATGACTTACCCTATTATGTAGGGGATAATCAAAACATTGTGTTGTTCGCAGATGATACCTCTTTACTGTTTAAGATTAAGCGACAAATGCTCAACTATGACGATGTGAACAATGCACTGTCTAACGTTGTTCATTGGTTTCATTCTAATAATTTAGTTCTACATGAGACAAAAACTAAATGTATTAAATTTACTACTTCCAATGTGAGACAAGTGGAAACCAATGTTCAAATGAATGGGGTGGCTCTGGACCTTGTGGAATCAACCACCTTTTTAGGCATCACTATAGATAATAGACTCCAATGGGGGCCTCATATTGAGAAACTGTCAAATAGGCTCAGCTTAGCGGCTTATGCGGTAAAAAAAATTCGCGCGGTAACCGATGTTGAAACAGCCAGAATAGTTTATTTCGCATACTTTCATAGTCTCATGTCATACGGCATATTACTTTGGGGCTGCTCCGCGGAATTGAATAGAATTTTTATTCTACAAAAAAGGGTGGTCCGCGCGATATATAATTTAGGCCCAAGAGTGTCACTAAGAGAGAAATTTAAAGAGATAAATATTCTGACTGTTATATCTCAATATATATACGAGAATGTATTTTATGTAAAGAAAAATATCGGTAACTTTGAAAAATATAGTGACATTCTTCATGTAAATACTCGGAATAAGGATAAATTAGTTGTACACAGTACTCGTCTTCAACGAGTTAACAGATCCTTCATGGGGCAATGTATACGCTTCTACAACAAATTACCTATTAATATTCGAGATATGCCAGTTAATAAGTTTAAAAAAGCAATCAAGAGTAGATTTTGTAGAAAAGGTTATTATAAAATCTCGGATTATCTTGATGATAATACAGACTGGTTATGAGCAGCTCCTCATTCAGGCATTTTCTCATTATTTCAAAAGGTGTTACATACATGTTTATTCTGTTGCTGTTAATATAATTGTAAAGCGTAGCGTGTTTTGCCAAACGAATTTGTTATTTAATCAGTGTTTTATGTTTGTGGCCCATGGTATTGGTCATGCTCACTGAAGGGTCTGCTTGCGGTAGCTACTAGGAGCGGGTCACTCCCTTCCCTCCATTGTGGTTGAGGGGAGTGATGGCTGCTCTAGTGGTTAACTCGTGATCGGGTGCCGCTTGCGGGATCTGGTCCAGCCATGGTACTTTTTCGTTATATTTAATAACTGTATTGTATGATGGTTCGAAAGGCATCACACTGGAGCTATTAATAGTCATGTTGTTGTATATTATCTTATTATAAAAAAGTAGTAAATGAATAAAAAAGAAGACAAGCCCACTGAGTTTCTTGCCGGATCTTCTCAATGCGGTCGCGTTCCGATCCGGTAGTAGTGTAAGGTAAAATGTAAAAAAGTGACCATATGTAAGTGCCCCCGCGGGGTTTATGCATAATAAAGTATTTGAATTTGAATTTGAATTTACGACACCCATGAGCGAGATAGGGAGTGGGTAATAATATTCTTACTGCATCATCACACGGAAATAGAACCGTTATACAACAAGTTAATTACATTTATATTACAGTTAAGCCATATATAGAGACTCCAAGATCTAAGGTGATGACTATGAAAGCTGGTGATGCTTTGGCTCTAACGTGTAATGTGAGCTATGGTAATCCTGTCCCCACTACTAAGTGGGAGTTCACTGCAGTTAACTCTCCCACTCGAGTTATAAAGAGGTGAGCAAAATTAAAATATAACTGCTAGTAAATATAAATCCCTTTATCTACGGTCCACTGATGAGCATGAGTTTTCTCCATAATAGACGAGCAATTGATCTACTATGCCATGTTAATCAGACAGGGTATAGGGTTAGTATAGGGATTTATATCGAGTTTTTCCTCCCTATCATAGATGCTATATGCATATTCTTTAGTCATCGTAGGAGTATTGAATTGTATTCTCCATTACCACATGGAAATAAATTAAATTCCTTAACCTTAGAAGATGAAATTTGCAAACAAAAGATTATTTATTCTTTATTAGGAGATAATGGATTAAGATTTTTCTTGATCTTCGTATAAAATTTGTCTCAATAGCTCACCAATTTTGTGGTTAACTTTCAAAGTATAATATAAAATCCTTACTTAGTGGGTCTGGTAGATATTATTAAAAAAAAAAACTATCAATTGTCACAATGTCATGTTTTTAGTTTTTTTATTTACGACTCGGCGTTAATGAGTCAGTCAAACCATTTGGTTTATATGTATAGATAAATCTATTTCTCATGATGCGGAGTATTACAGGCGTCTTCTTGCAGGTATTATTATTATATTTATTTCCAAAAAAAAAAATAATAATAATACAGTGCAAAAGGGAAATAATGGTTATGTTTTGCGGCTCTTATAAATATTTTTACTCTATTATCAGTATATACACTGAGAACAATTATGTTTGATCACACAAAGTATTGTCTTGCATGGAGATTTTACCCATGACACTGTCGCGGCCGGTCGATATTTTAACTATTACGCCATCTGTGCATTTAAAATATAGTTGTTATTTATTTACAGAAGTAATTCATCAAGCGTTCTCTACGTGGATCGTGTGCAGTACTCAGACGAAGGTCTTTATGTTTGCGTAGCGGACAATGAAATTGGTACCGACATTATAAAAACACATGTAAAAGTACAATAATTAATCATTAGCTTATAATCTTCGTTTTATTTTCCATTCATCCATTGGTCTATCGACGTCCATTAATGGTCATAGAAATCCCTAAAGCCCTAATCCCCTCCTTAAGTAACTCCTCGTAAGTAGCAACCTGATTAAAATCGCTCGGGCTACTGAAATTAGTTACATTGACATCCACTAACATTTTATACCAAACTAATTTCTTTCAAACCAATTTGGTTTCAACAATGACAGGAATACTTATTTAAATAGCTTACGAAGGAATAATTTATAGTTTTCTCAGCCTAATTATGTGCTGTATTTTTTTGTTACAAAACAATTGATGTTGAGTGTCTGGGATATGGTCAGACTATAGAGAAATGTCACATTTTACTTTCTATACCTACTTAAACTTAAATAAAACCCAACCAATCCATAGTTTTTACTGATAGTCCATTCATCAATCATCAGTCCGTAGACTGTTGACTGTAAAACATAGGTCTCCCCTCAAGAATGTAACATTGTGTGATATGACTTTTTTTTTTTTTGTGGGTGGGCTGCGGTCGGCGCGCCTCCGCACCACTCCGTCCGGGGCGACAGAGGGGCTTAAGCACGCAACTTCCGCGACCCACCCGAAAACCACGTCGCCTTCGTCGTTGGGCCGACCACTGGAGCAGCGTTAACTTGTCGTCAGTGGTCGGCTCGACGGAATACCCCCTATTGGGGTACCCTCCTATCGACCGACGTCCCCCCCCTCGGGGAGGACGTCGGTCTTTCCTCACGCGATCGGCCTCTCGGCGGGTGACGGACTAATCCCCGGTCACGTCACCCGCGGCCTCGGCTAGGGCGGCATGAGGCGCAGATAGTTGCGCCTGCGCCGCCCCAGTCGCCGGCGGCGGATCTCCTCATCGAGGCTGCGCTCCTCACGCAGGCGATCCGCCGCCTCCTTCCGCGAGATCACTGTCTCGCAGAAGGCTGCGATCGCGTCCCAATTCCCGACGCTGTCGACCATCGCCCTAGCGATAGCCGGCAGCGTCAGGTCCGTACCGATGATTGCGACGAGTTCACAGCGCTGCACTGCCCAAGCCCCGCAGGCCTCGAGCGTATGGCGCGCCGTGTCCTCGTCGCAATCGCAGTGGTGGCAGGACGGTGTACTCTCCCTCCTAACGACCTTGTGCAGGTATTTGGCGAAGCACCCATGCCCCGTCAAAACCTGCACCAGTCGGAAGGAAAGCACCCCGTGCCGCCTTTCCAACCACTGCATCAGCACCGGCCGGAAGGCCTCCACGGTTCGCACCCCGAACCGAGGCCTCTCCAGCCGGACTGCCCAACGGGCGATGACGTCTCGGCGGGCGTCGACGCGCCAGGCGGTGAGATCTCTTAACGAGACCACACCGCCCTCCGCTCGCACCCCCGTCACCCGCCGATATAGTCCGGTGAGCATCTCCGCCTCCAGGTCCCACGGGGGAGTCCCGGCCAATAGGCACGCTGCCTCCGTCGCCACCGTGCGGTATCCGCGGATGGCCCTGACCGCCGTGACCCTCTGTGGTCGCCACAGAAGGGCCCTAAGTTGGGCGGTCATGGACCCCGCCCACATCGGTGCGCCGTACAGGGCCATCGACCGGATGACCCCCGCGTACAGCCGTCGGTACGCAGCGCTCGGTCCGCCCACGTTCGGCATAAGCCACGATAGGGCGGACGCCGCGCCGACGAGCCGCGGAGCAAGCCTACGGAAATGCTCCCGGAACCACCATCGCCCGTCGAGCACCAGGCCCAAGTACCTCATATGGGCCCGGATGCTGATGTCGACCGAGTGGACGGTGATCGAGACGCCGATGGGAGGGCTCATAGTGCGCCCATGGAACAAGAGTGCCTCCGTCTTGTCCAGGGCGACCCTCAACCCCAGCGCCTCGATCCGCCTGACGAACTCCTCGGTACCAGAGGTCGCCAGGCTTACCGCCTCTTCTAGCGTCCCACCGCGGGCTGTGACGAGCGTGTCGTCGGCGTAACATATCATGCCCAGCCCGGGCGGGAGGCTTCCCCTCAACGCCCAGTCGTAGCCGATGTTCCACAGGGTGGGTCCGAGGACCGACCCCTGTGGAACACCGCACATCATGGGCGTTCGCACAACGTCCCCTGCTCGGTCGGTGCAGAGTACGCTGCGCCCCTCCAAATAGTCTGCCACTAGCCGCCTCAGGTAAACTGGCACCCCGTGATACCGGAGCGCCTCCCTGATGCAGCTGAATGGCAGACTATTGAATGCGTTGGCGATGTCTAGGGACACCACCAACAGCACTCCCCCGCCGGTGACAGCCTCAGTCGCCACGGCCCTCAGGCGCAACAGAGCCGCGATCGTCGAACGACCCCTCCTAAACCCAAACTGGGCGTCCGACAGATCGGACCCCGTGCCGACGAGGTGCCGCTCGATGCGGGCAGCTACCACCCTTTCCAGTAGCTTGCCCGTGTCATCGAGCAGCACGATAGGCATGTAGGCCGAAGGCGACTCCGGAGACCGTCCCGGCTTCGGCAGGAGCACCAGCCTTCCCTCCTTCCAGCACCCAGGGAACCGTCCGGACGCTAAACACGCGTCGAACAGCCCCCTGAGGCGGGGTCCCAGGTGTTCGAGGACCAGGGCCAGCACACGGTTAGGAACACCGTCGGGCCCGGGGGCGGTAGACTTTGCGCGCATGCGCGTCACCACCACCCCCATCTCGGGTTCCGTGATGGGCGGAACACTGTCGTCGTCGGCCTCCCGGTCAGTGTCTGGCGGAGCCATGACCGGGGGCGTGAAGAATGTTAGACTGACCAACGTGGTAGTAAGTTAGTTTCCCTCTCATAGTGGAGGAGGCTCGAGCCTAGCAGTGAGAGGTATACAGCCTGGAATGATGATAATGATGATACAATATTGGATTCTTAGAATAATAACGTATAGAAGGATAGTGTCAATACTTCGAAGGTTCGAAATTTGAATCTAAAAACACTAATGACGCGCAGACGATTACACACGTACACACGCACACCACTATACAAATTATGAAATCAAATTTTGTTTTTATTAACATAAGTCGTCGAATTACCTTTAAAAGTAATGTTAATAATCCATACTAATATTATAAATGCGAAAGTAAGGATGTTTGTTTGTTTATTTGTTTGTTTGTTTGTAACGCTTTCACAATTAAACCAACGAACCGATTTCAAAAATTCTTTCACCAATGGAAAGCTATAATATTAGGGAGTAATAGGGGTACATTTTATCCCGGTATTACCACGGGAACAGGAACTACGCGGGTTTAAGTGACTGAAACCGAAGCGAAGCGAGGGCGGGTTGCTAGTCTTTTTATATTTTTCAAATGTGTTGTGACACCATTTGAATGCACAAACCGTCATAATTACTTATTTATTTTTTAAGAGTTGCGTACGTTCGTGCAGTACAATGACTTGTACATTACGGAACGGTTCCGGTGTAAGCTTCATTAGGCTCCAATTGAAATGCCTCACTTTTTGTGCGTGAACTTACCTTCTATACGTTATTATTCTAAGATTGGATTTAAATAAAATCTAAGATCAAAATGGCATCCGGTGTAGAATCCACAATAACTTCGATTGCTAATCGCGATTAATATCAGTTGCAACGAAAATGTAACGTCGCAGTGTAGGACCTTATCGTTGGATGCAAATGGTAGAGGATCTTACCAAGTGATATTCTCGCAGAGAAGCGCTTGTCCGACTGTTGAATTTTACGATGCATAGAAACATAGTTTGGAAAATATGCGTAAATAAACTGAAATTCACGTGAATGAAGTCGTTAGCACCAGGTAATATTAATTAAAACATTTTTCACAAATTTTATATTGATTTAATTTGCTTTAAGAAGAAATGTTATTACATATTGCTTTGAATATTAAGCTGCTTAATGTATTACAATTATATCTTAATAGCTTATAATATACTACATTAGTATTTATATTAAGTGTGTATTTTTTATTTTAAGCGCTTGAGCCTAAGCAAGCTATATTTAGGTTATGTTTTAGAATATTCATTAAGGGTGTATTATGTGGCGGCGGATCGCCTGCGCGAGGAGCGCAGCCTCGATGAGGAGATCCGCCGCCGGCGAATGTGTGTTAGTGATATCCACGTCATCAATAATAGGCCAAAATTGAGTTGTTGTTGAACAATTCAATTTGGCCTATTCGAAAATCAGCTGTTATATGGCCAGCCAGATCGTGTGATTTAACACCACTGGATTATTTTTTGTGAGGCTATGTTAAGGACAGAGTCTATACGGAGCCAGTCGAATCGATTGCAGCCTTAAAACTTAAAATCCGTGATATGATTAACGAAATAGACCCGCCATTTTGCCAAAAAGTGATTAAAAACTTTAATGAAAGAATCGACATCTCTCAGCGTGGTCGTGGTGGACATTTGCCAGATATCATTTTTCATTCATAATTGCCGAACTTTTCTCATAGTAATACAATAAAAATTTGAATCATCTTCATCTAAATTTCTTGTTTTATTTTGTTTTAGAAAACAAAGTTCTTGTTGAAAAACTCTTTAATAGAAAAAAATTCATAAATACATATTACTTTTATAAAATTTAATTGATTAGATTTTATCTTAGTTACACTATTTAAAAACATTCACAAGTTTTCGATACGTATTAAATATTTTCACAGATTTTATTACGTTTTAATCTTATTTATACATCTCTATATAGGAATACTTTTCGATTACCTAACGATCGTGAAACGTGAAAAGTATTTGAAACTGTCTGTCGCCCCGGACGGAGTGGTGCGGAAGCGCGCCGACCGCAGCCCACCCACAAAAAAAAAATGTATGAAATAATCCGGACCGGGGATTAAGTTCGGGCACTCGCGAAGAGGTTAGCCTCGCGACGGCGATCGGCGTTCCAGTAGGGGACGTCGACCTCAAGCTCAACAGTGGGACTTATGTCAGCTGAAACGATGTTTATATACAATTTCATTTTATTTTAATGATTAAATGCTGCTCCATTAAATTTAATCTTACTATAAGAGAAAAGAATTTTCTATTTGTTACGATTTCTTGTAGCGTATAAATATCTCATTTGATAAGTGTTCAGTTGATACCTGAAAATAATAAAATTAAATTAGACATAAATATGGTGATGGATTAAGAATACAATTTACCATTCCATATCTTGCCCGTGGATGTCGTAAAAGACGACTGAGGCATAGAGTACGCATATAACATCTATTCAAGAGAATGGAAATTCGAAACAAATCCCTATACCAACCAGTCTGATCAGCATGATATAGTAAGGTCAACTTCCCTCCTATCGTGGAGGAGTGTCGAGCCCAGCAGTAGGACGTATTTGAGTCAAATATTCTATTCGACTCAGATACGTCGAATATCTATTATTATTTTGAAATAGATAATATGAAAGAACCAAACATTTTTGTATAGTTAATCGATAAACTGATAATGCGTATGGTGATGGAGTAAGAATACAATTCACCGCATTCTCTTTTACCCAGAGGTATTATAAAATGACTAGGTGATAAAACTCGAAATTAATCCCTATACCAACACATCTGTCCAGCGTGGTATGGTAAGTTAATTTTTCTCCTATTATGGAGGGGACTCTAGCATAGCAGAGATACGTATATGAGCTGAAATGATGAATCGAAAAAGTCACAACTAAAAAGTAATACCGGGATAAAATATAGCCTATGTTACTCCCTGATATTATAGCTTTCCATTGGTGAAAGAATTTTTGAAATCGGTTCGGTGGTTTAAGCGTGAAAGCGTTACAAACAAACAAACAAACAAACATCCTTACTTTCGCATTTATAATATTAGTATGGATAGTGGTCGCCGAGTGGTCAAAATTCGGCCATAATTCATTTAATTAATTTTTCTGTTACACAATTTTCTTTTAATTTTATTTATGTGTAATTGTATATTGAGCAAGCTGTATTTCACTTATAACTAATATATAAGTACAAATGTCTATTAAACATTATCATCATAATTATGATTGTTTGACATTCAGTTCGACCATAGACCTGTCAATAAAAGTGTATAAGCGTGGGTGTTTGTGTGTGTGTGTGTATCGATTTTATAGTAGTGTGCGTAATGCCTTTTTCAATGAATTTAATGTATTTCTAATTCATTATTATATGAAATTTCAGTTTTATACACTTCTCCTAATTATATACTTCAACTGTACTAAATTTCATACTTCCCCATCCAGGTAATTTTCGTAAAAAGGGGTACAAAGTTTTTAGTTTACGTATTAATATATAAATGAATATTTATCACATCACTTTAAAATCTTATTTGTCAAAGGAATTTATAATGATCATAACAGTAATAAATTGCCAATTAAATGAAAATGCCACAAACACAGAAAAATTAATAAGAGGGAGTGAGGAATATTTTATTTTGCATGATTTTACTGTTAAATTACTGACTTGCATTACAAATAACTTCAACACATCACACAAGTAAGTGCTTAATTTAAAGGCATTAATATTTTTGTTTCGATAAAACAGGCTAAATAAATATCGTGTAGTATATCGACCATGGCAAGCACTAGCGTACATGTGCTTTTTTATATGTGAGCATACGTTGCCTACAGAACTTCGATATAGTTTGTGTACCAACTTCAGCTTCGAGATTGATGTGTGTGTGTTATGTTAGTGTGTGAAATTATTGTAAGCATAGACCTTGCATATGTATTAACATTAGTGGGAGGGGGAAATTATGCCACGCTGGTTTTCGAACAAAATCAGCCGAATGGCCTTTCCAAAGTATTAATATTTCTGTGGCCACAAAGCATTATGTTGCAAGTATTTAATATAACTACTAGCTGACCCAACAGATATTGTTCCGTTCAAATAAAATAAAAGAAATTCTTCTTGAAATTGAAATCCATAGCAGCGCCACCTACCGGGTTCAATTGTGAATCTAAACCATTATCGAATACCCTTGAACACACACAAAAAATGTCATTAACATCGGTCCAGCCATCTAGGAGGTGTTCAGAAACATACGTACACAAGATATATGTATATATATATATATATATATATATATATATATATATATATATATATATATATATATATATACAGATAAAGTCTAGCTGACCCAATGGATGTTATTCTGTTCAAATAAAATAAATGGATTTCTCCTTGAAATCTATAGCAGCGCCACCTACCGCCCTTGAATACACACAAAAATTTCATAGACATCGGTCCAGCCGTTTAGGAGGTGTTCAGTGATGTACACAACAAATATCCTTACTAATATTATAAATGTGAAAGTAAGTTTGTTTGTTTGTTTATTTGTTTGTTACGCTTTCACGGTTAAACCACTGAACCGATTTCAAAAATTCTTTCACCAATGAAAAGCTATAATATCAGGGAGTAAATAGGCTATATTTTATCCCGGTATTCCCACGGGAACGGGAACTACACGGGTATGGTGACTGAAACCGAAGCGAAGCGAGGGCGTGTTGCTAGTATTATATATACAGATAATAATATAAAAATACTTTAAAACAATAATTTTGATTCTAATATATGCTGTTTGTTACCTATTTTTGACATTAAATCTCCATGTTGATATCCAAAAATAACTTTAATTGGCGCGCTATTAAAGCCATTCTTATTATAAGCAAAACAAAAGAAGGTTTCATTTCTTGAGATTTCTGGTATCGTTAATACACTTTTAAACTTGATTGGTGATTCCGATACTGAAATCTGAAATTAAAATAAAATTCATGCATACGACACTAGCTGACCCAACAGACATTGTTCTGTTCTAAACTCTAAACCATTCTCAAATCTCCTTGAACACACACAAAAAAAAAAATCATCAAAATCGGTGCAGCCGTTTAAGAGAAGTTGAGTGACATACACACGTATACAAGAAATTTATATATAAAGATAAGAAGATAAGACAGGACCGCATTTTGTGGCGTTACATGAGGGAGGCCTACGTCCAGCAGTGGACGGTGATAGGCTGAAATGATGATGATGATATGACATAAAGTATTTAAAGTTCATGATTTTATCAGGCAATTATCATAAGGGGCCGTCCATTAATCACGTGATCTTTTTTTAAGCATATTTAACCCCCCTCCCCCTTGGTGATACGTGGTGAGATTTAAAACTACAAAACATCACGTGTGTTTTTAGCACCTCCAAAGAATCTTGAAATTTTTAGAGTATTATCTTTTAATACGGGTATAATGTATGATCTTATTTTATTCTGAAATTAAGGACTATGATAAAAATGTCTAGACATCATGTCTATCGGTTTAAAAATGGCGCGTTTGACTTAAAAATAAATACACGTGTTACCTTTCTACAACCCTTGTGATATCTCGTGATTTTTGTCAAACAACTACCCCCCCCCCCCATTTCAAGTCTCACGTGATTAATGGATGGCCCCTAAGGAGGCTGAAGTTTTAAACTGTGCTCAGTTAATAGTAATAGGCTTAAGACCAAAAAATAGGTGCTTCTTCCATGTAGTGATGATATGAGATTACAAATCACTACCCCTGTCTTTCTCGTGGGTGGCATTAAAATCAACTAAGAGCTATATGCATATAACATCGATCCAAGAGAAGGCGTAATGATAAACTATGCCAACAGATTTGACCAGCGTGGTATTGAGGTAAATTTTTCTCTCAAAACGTAGGAGGCCCGAGCTCAATAGGGTGTCGGATATAGGCTGAGTTAATGAAGATGAAAAAATAAGAAAGTCTTAAGTGAATGAGTATGATCTCGAAAATTTAAATACCATCAAAAACAAGACTTGTAAAAAAAAGCCAAGCCTCGCAACTGAGTTATTCTACCATAAAAATTTGTGAGATCCATGTTATACCAAGTCGGTTAACTCATTCAGTCCCTGATTAAGGGACCTTTCTTCTTAAGTTATTACGTAAATAGCTAACCTAACAACTTCTTATAGTAACTATATCAATATTAAAGATCTTTTATGTTTTAAATAAACAGAATGACTCGGCAATAGCCCACACTCCTGTTGAATCTTTTTTTTAAATGATAACGCCTTGCACTAAGCGAATAATAATCCTTATATTGTGGGGGACTTTACAAACATATAATTCATCATCGCATCATCATCACAGCCCTCATACGTCCCACCGTTGGGCTCGAGACTCCTCCACAATGGGAGGGAATTTGACCCACTATACCATGCTGGTCAGACATGTTGATATAGGGTTTCATTTCGAGTTTTTCTTCTCTTGCACAGAAGGTATGTGCATATTATATCCCATAGTCGTCTTATACGACATCCACGGGCAAGATAGAGAGTGGTGAATTCTATTCTTACTTCGACACCATACGGAAAGAACATATAATTAACCGACACAAATTACATTCAGACTCAGAACAAAAATTTGTGGCTCGTACAAGGTGTTTGTTGTCTTGCATGGGATTCGAACCCGTGACACTGCCACGGTACGTTGGTATCTTAACCACTACGTCATCTGCGCAGTCTTTAGCCGGTTTTTACGATTCCCATAGGTAAGCAATAATGGCGACATTTTTTATAAAGTTACATGTCATTAGCTGCAAATGTAAATTTGTAATCCTATAAATTTATATGGGTTTACAAAATTATTTATGCAGTTATTGTATCTCGGAAACTGGACGAAAATTACAATGTTTCATAATTTTTCCTTCATTTATATACTAAACACTAATTGTATTCTAAATTTGAAGTCTCTATGTCTGCTGGAAGTGCCTCCTTAATATTGATGATCGGTCAGTCAGTCTGTGAGTGACAAAATTACGAAACTTTGACTAGTTATAATTCTTAAACTATTGGTTCAAATTGAATGAAATTTAAAATACACAATGTGTATACAATGCCTGTTAGGTTACTAAAAATTCAGCCTTCTAGGTTTATTAACAATGAAGTTATGGGGGGTCGAAAATGGCCTGAATAGCTTCGAGAAAAGTATGTTACGGCAGTGTTGCGTTTTGCCCGACTTCTTTTTTGCTCGACTTGGCGGGGGCACTGCCGTGCCCCCAGATAAAGTAATTTCGTGATTCGAATCTCAAGATTTACCATGGGAGTTCTCTACTGAAAATACCACACTTTGCATAGTTGTTTGATATTTCTTTGATGCTACATATAGATAAATCCTTACCTTTTTTTTTTTCTTTTTTGTGGGTGGGCCGCGGTCGGCGCGCCTCCGCACCACTCCGTCCGGGGCGACAGAGGGACTTAAGCACGCAACTCCCGCGACCCACCCAAAAACCACGTCGCCTTCGTCGTTGGGCCGACCACTGGAGCAGTGTTAACTTGTCGTCAGTGGTCGGCCCGACGGAATACCCCCTTATTGGGGTACGCTCCCATCGACCGACGTCCCCCCCTCGGGGAGGACGTTGGTCTTTCCTCACGCGGTCGGCCTCTCAGCGGGTGACAGATAAATCCTTACCTGAGACTGCAATGCTTTGTTTTTACTATTAAGCCATATAATCCTTGGCATAGGGTAAGCTGTCACTTCACAAGTCACGTTTAAAGATTTGCTGTATTCTATCGGTATAGATGTCTTCTCGGATATAGTTACAATAGGTTTTCTACCTGAAATGTAATATCATATTAAAATTTATTATAAGTATCCAAACATGTATGTTTATTACATAATTAACAGAATATAATTTGTCAACGCATAAATATATGCGAGAAAATTATGCTGCAAAATTATTTAATGTTTAGGATATTCAGATCTTCTTTTTTTTTGGGGCTGTGGGCTACGATCAGTGCACCCGTCACCTGGCTCCGTTCGGGGCGACAGAGGGGCGGCGCGCAGCCCCGTAACCCACCTGTGACACGTTGCCTTCGTCATTGGGCCGACCACCGGTACAGTGTGACTTGTCGTCAGTGGTCGGCCTGACGGAATACCTCTTGAGGAATACCCTCTCCTCGCCCGACGTTCCCCAGTTGGGGCTGGCACCCCGGGAACGTCGGTCGTTATCGCGCGTTCGGCCTCTCGGCGGGTGACGAGCTAATTCCCCGGTCCAGTCACCCGCATATTCATATCTTCTGTAGCCCATTCAAATAGTTATTGGTTAATAGGGCAGAATATAGGAAACAAAGAGATTTTATTACCATTCTGCTGTTATACTAATCACTTAGGGTGGACATAATAATGTACTCCTCTTCAATAGTACACACAAAAGTAACTGACAATTGTTTTACGATCGGCCTGAAATCAACACTCCTTGAGAAAGTAATTATTGATGACATAGCATCAAATGAAATTGGCCATGGTTGATGTAAAGCTCTTAGTTGTCTTCTACAATAACCACAGGCAAGATAATTGTAGTACTTGTAGCTGCTACTACAAAAAATAATAAATTGAAGAGTAGGCACGATCAGTTTTCTCATGTTGTCTCGAGAGCTATCACCTTACTGGGTCACTTGTTGCTATATAATTAAAATGTGTAATTTTTGTATTTGCCTAATAGGTTACAGCATTTATTTATTTACCCTTTAATAGTATTTTATCTTCCGATTTTTCTTTAATGATTATTTTAAATGCTGCGTTGTTAAATCCAATCTTGTTATGAGCAATACAAAATAATGTTTCGTTTTTAGATGTTTCTGAAAGCGTTAAATAGCTTATATAATCATTTTGTAACTGTCCAATTGAAATCTGAAAGAAATAATATTCAGTTTGAGATACTTGATCGAATTAGACGTTATATGGAGGAAATCAATTATTCTTAAACGGTTAATCCTATCCTACTGATGTTATAAATGCGAAAGTTTATGAGTATATGAAGATGTGAAGATGTTTGTTGCTCTTTCACGCAAAAACTACTGAATGGATTTTGATGAAACTTCACAATAATATAGCTTACATATCAGAATAATACATAGGCTATAATTTATCCCGATATTCCAGCGAAGAGGAACTGCGGGTAAAACCACAGGGCGCTGATAGTAGAAAGTAAGTCTAATCGCTTGACTCTTTTAACGCTAAATTTTAATTTTATATCTCACCTGTGACTGCAACACTTTGCCACGATTATTGGACCACACGATTTTAGGTTTAGTATATGATGTTACTTTGCAAGTTAGATTCATAGATTTGCCTGGTTCTATCTCACCTGATGTACCTTCCGATATAAGCACAATTGGTTTTCTTTCTAAAACATTACATTAAAATTGCTTCATGAACATTTTAACCACACTATAATCTATACCAATAAATAAAATTGGAGTGTCTGTTTGTAATGTCAAAATAATAGTAATACTTTTTTCATGCTCACACGGTTATTTGCACGACACCTATGCCTAAAATCAAATTTCATCCCAAAGTGAGATCTTGGGAGAGGTCGAAAGGTTCTATGGACAGTTATACAAATCATCCCGAAATCCTGTTGTCGGCTTGGTCCAAGATCCCAGATCCAAGCTAACTCGGCACTATACCGAAGAAATCCCGGACATCAGCTTGTACGAGATCAGAATGGCTCTCAAACAACTACGTAACGGTAAGGCACCGGGAGATGACGGAATTACGGCAGAGCTTTTGAAGGCGGGCGGCAAGCCGGTCTTAATAGCCCTTCAGAAGCTATTTAATCCCGTTATCCTCGGGGGCGACGTTCCAGAGTCGTGGACCAGGAGTGTGGTGGTGCTGTTCTTCAAGAAGGGTGACAAAGCTCTTTTAAAGAACTACAGACCCATCTCACTCCTGAGCCATGTTTATAAGTTGTTTTCGAGGGTCATTACCAATCGACTCACGCGCAAGCTCGATGACTTCCAACCGCCCGAACAAGCCGGCTTCCGAAAAGGCTATAGCACCATAGACCATATCCTCACGCTTCGGCAGATTATACAAAAGACCGAGGAGTATAATCGGCCCCTGTGCTTAGCGTTTGTGGACTATGAGAAAGCCTTTGATTCAGTCGAAACTTGGGCGGTGCTGCAGTCCCTTCAGCGGTGCCAAATCGACCATCGCTATATCGAAGTGCTGAAGTGTTTGTATAGGAACGCCACAATGTCAATCCGTATCCGGGATAAGAGTACGATACCGATCCAGTTGCAGAAAGGCGTGAGACAGGGAGATGTCATCTCTCCGAAACTGTTCACCACTGCACTGGAAGATGTCTTCAAACTCTTAGACTGGACTGGACTCGGCATCAACATTAACGGCGAATACATCACTCACCTTCGATTCGCAGACGATATCGTCGTTATGGCAGAATCCATGGAGGACCTTGGCACTATGCTCAATGATCTCAACAGGGTATCCCAACTAGTGGGTCTACGAATGAACATGGACAAGACGAAAGTCATGTCAAATACCCATGTCATTCCTGTACCGGTCCTAGTTGGCAATGCGATTCTCGAAGTTGTCAATCACTATGTTTACCTAGGACAAACAGTCCAGTTAGGTAGATCCAATTTCGAGAAAGAGATCAGCCGACGAATCCAACTCGGTTGGGCAGCGTTCGGGAAACTTAAGAGGATCTTCTCGTCTAACATACCTCAGTGTCTGAAAACACAGGTCTACGACCAGTGTGTGTTATCAGTGATGACTTACGGCACGGAAACGTGGTCCCTAAATGTAGGCCTCATATCAAGACTCAAAGTCGTTCAGCGTGCTATGGAACGGGCTATGCTCGGGATTTCTCTGCGAGATAGAATCCGGAATACAGAAATCCGCAGAAGAACAGGTGTAACCGACATAGCACGAAGAATTAGCACGCTGAAGTGGCAATGGGCAGGCCACATCGCTCGACGAACCGACAACCGCTGGGGAAGAAAGGTTCTCGAGTGGCGACCACGCGTCGGACGACGCAGTGTAGGACGCCCCCCCACTAGGTGGACCAACGACCTAGTGAAAGTTGCTGGGCGTCGTTGGATGCAGGCGGCACAGGACCGCACATTGTGGCGCAATATGAGGGAGGCCTACGTCCAGCAGTGGACGGCAATAGGCTGAAATGATGATGATGATGATGATATGCCTAAAATAGCAATTAAAAAAATTTTGTCTTTCTGTCTGTCTGTTTGTTCCGGGTAATCTTCAAAACGGCTGGACCGATTTCAAAAATTCTTTCACCAATGGAAAGCTATAATATCAGGGCGTAAACTAGGCTATATTTTATCCCGGTATTCCCACGGGAACGGGAACTACATGGGTAAAACGACTATAACCTATAACCGAAGCGAAGCGAGGGCGGGTTGCTAGTAGAGAATATAAAGGCATGCTACAAAGAGGGTAATCGATAAGATTGTGGATGGATGTAAGAAGCGTGGGTGACCCAAGAAGAGATTGATGGATTGTGTGAGTGAGGATAAGCATATGAAAGCACTGAGTGCAAATATGACGGCTGATGGGATGCTATGGTAGGTAAAAACATGTTGTGCCGACCCCACATAGCACGTGATGAGGATGGGCAGCCAAATGAATAATAGAGAGAATATAAAGCAAACAAAAATACCTTTTAATAGCGCATTAACTTCGGCCTTTTTCTTTATGATTACTCTCAATGCTGCGTTATTAAATCCAAGCTTATTATGAGCTATACAAAAGAATGTTTCGTTCTTTGTGAGTTTTGGTATCTTTAAGTTGCTTAAGTATTCATTCGATAACTGTCCAGTTGAAACCTAAAAATATTGAAATTAAATATGAGATAGAATTAGGTGATATATTCTGGAAATCCACCTCTTTGAATTAATTAACTGTATTAATCAATATAACTGCCGATTAATGAATATACTGTACACTTTAAAATGAAAAGGAACGTGAGAAAGAAATGATGACTTTTGGACGTGAGACGTCTTTGTCCGCCCATGACCATGAACGCTGTAAAATGTTCGAAACGTCAGGCAATCAAAAATCAAATGCAAACGCTATAAAATACGCAAAATAGTTTTATTTACAATGTATAATACTTGCGTAATCGTCAGAAATCTTTATTAGCAATTGACCTACTATACCACGCTGATCAGAGGTGTTGGTATAAAGTTATGTTTTTTTTTCTCTCTTCACTGCATATTATATCCCTTAGTAGTCTTTTATGGCACCCACGGGCAAGAGAGAGGGTGGTGAATTTCTTACTCCGTCACCACACGGAATATATTAGGTCTTTACCTATGAAATTGCCGTTATGTACGAAAAAATTAAACGATTTTTTTTTCATGTATTTTTTATTTGTATTAATAGAAGTAATCACCCATGCAATCAATACATCTTTGCCAACGCAGCGGCAGTTTATTGATGCCCTTCTTAAAGAAATCAGTTGGACGGGAGGCAACAAATTCTTCAAAGGCATTTTGTACTGCCTCTCGGGTATTGAATTTCTTTCCCGCCAAAAAGTTATCCATATTCTGGAAAAAGAAGTAGTCTGTAGGCGCAAGGTCTGGTGAGCATGGCGGATGACGGAGAGCTTCCAACCCCAGTTTTTCAACTTGGAGACCGTCTGCTGTGCAGTATGAGGTGACGCTTTGTCGTGCAGGAGCAGCGGAGACGAGCGATTGACCAATGCTGGTTGGAGATGTGCCAGCTTCTCCATCATTGTGTTCAGTTCTTCACAGTACACATCTGCAGTAATGCTCACCCCGTTTGGTAAAAAGCTGTGATGAATCACACCGGCGCTAGACCACCAAACAGTGACCATCACTTTTCTAGGGGTAAGTTTTCGTTTAGGCCATTGTTTAGGTACTGAACCAGGATCCAACCAACTTGCTGAGTGCTTGTGGTTATCAAACAGAATCCATTTTTTATGGGAAGTAACAATGTGTTTCAAAATTCCTTCATTTGTATGTCTGTTGAGCAATGCAAAGGCATGTATCGACGCGTACTTCGCGCTGGCGATCATTGAGTTCGTTGGGCACCCATTTGTCAAGCTTTTTTACCTTGCCAATTTGACGCAAATGGATCAATATTGTTTTGACGCTAACGTCGAAAGCTGCTGCTAAATCAGCCGTAGATTGTGTATTATCGGCTTCCACAATCGCCTTTAATTCGTCATTGTCGACCAAAGTCTTCGGACAACCGCGAGGTTCATTTTTCAGGTCAAAATTTCCAGAACGGAAGCGGGCAAACCAATAACAGGCGGTACGTTGGTTTGTAGTGTTAGCTCCGTAAACTTCGTTGATGTTGCGTGCCGCTTGTGCCGCGTTGCTACCACGACAATACTCATATTCCATAATTACTCGAATTTTTAACGTATCCATGATGACGAAAAAGATCGAAATGCGATGAAAACGTAACACTAATCAATAAACAAATGACTGCTTTTGGAAAATGAATTCCATGTTTTAAAATAAAATTAATTTGAAATTAGAATTATTAGCCAAACAAAAATTATTTTGATTTGAAATGGCCAGTACTGCAGAACGGCAATTACATAGGTAAAGACCTATTATAAATGTATTATTGAGTTTTATTCAGTGAGCGAGAGATTTGGTGCTCTATGCTTCACCTTTCCATAGGCAGTGACATGGCTTTTGTATTATAGAGATCCATGAATGTCTGTTACCACTTACTATCATGAGGGCTACTATGCAAATACGATTAAAACGTGTATACGTTGCCACTGATCTTTTGACTTTTGGCGCTTAATATTAGTATCATTCCTTACCTGCGACTTCAACACTTGGCCGCGGTTATTGGACCACACGATCTTGGGTTTAGGATAAGCTGTCACTCTGCAAATCAGATCTAATGACTTGCCATGTTCCGCCTCTATTGATGTGTCATTAGATATAATCACAATTGGTTTCTTTTCTAACGTGTAATCATCATCATAATCATCACCATCATCATTACCATCACCAACGTCATAGCTGTCGTCATCGCCATTGTCATAGTCATCTTCATCATTATTGTCATGATCATCATCATCATAATCTTGATTATTTTCTAAAATGTGATATAACATTAAAATCTCTTTATGGATTTTTTATATCAGCAATAACACAATAAATGTGAAAATGAAAGCTAAGTTTAATATTATAATGAGAATTATGAGGTGATGATCAATAACTCTATTACAAAGAATTCGTTGTAATACTTTGAGGAGCTATGAAGAGCATTAAGGTTGAGTCAAGGTATCTAAAGCTGGCGACTGACATGAGCATGTGGCCGTAACGTACATTCGAGGCGAGCGTGTTATGTTACGGCATTACCTGACTGACCTAGCTCGTGGCAAACACTATGCTCGACTGCGCTCCGTCTTTTGGTAATCAAGATGTCGTAGAACGAAGAAGTGTTTCTGGTATAGGTGATTTTACTAAATTATTCCTTACTCCAGATGAAGAAAAAAGAAAGAAACGTTATTGGATTTCAAACTTGTACAAAAACAGAAATATAACGGATGGTCCACCGTTAATGGAAACACTGAAGAATCAAATGTTTACTGGATAATACAAAAACTTTGTGCGCATGACTCCAACCGATTTTGAACGACTCGTGTGTTTGATTGATACTAGGGGCTGTACTGACCTAAAATTAAGGCGTAGCGTAACACTCAAAGGGATTCGCGATAATACCGACAACCGGGTGGAGCATGCGGCGCTCGCAGTGATCGGTTCGCTGTACTGACCTGTAACATTTCGTCATAACGTAACGTTACGTTACGACGAAAAGTTACAGATCAGTCGCCAGCTTAAGGTTGTGTGTCAGGAAATGAACCAAAATGATGCTAATAATTTAATATATAATTATAGATATATGTACTTACTTGACATGATATTCTGACTTGCCATCGTTCTCGTGATAGTTGATTTGAGCAAATCAGATGTTGGAAGTAAAGGATTTGATGTGGTGTCTCCGTCAGCAATATCAGAGATAGCTGAAGCGTTTGTTATAATAGTTTCAGAAACTGTAAAGAACATAAATCTTAAATCAATGTCGACAATTTTAATACTACTTTTTTTCAAAATAATGTATTTTAAGATTGTCGCTTACAAAGTGGTAAGACCACACGTTGACATTTGTTTGTCCACAGCCACGGGCTGGTCTATACGTGGTACTACCACACTCTCTCAGAAAATTGACGTCTGAGTAGTAGCAATTTGTTACTGCGCTTCGTTTGGTGGCCGAGAGTACCAGAAGTCTGACATTATTTGCGTGTGGTGGGTGTTAGTGATGCCTTTACTTTCACCAAGCCTCATTGCACGCATTTACACTTCTTTCACTTTCTTCGCGGTAGGCAGCAGTCTTGCAAAGGTCCATGAGCGGTAGCAACACTTAACATCAAGAGTACTATTTGCTCGTTTGCCACCGCTTGCAATAAAAAAAAGTTAATTACACTAACACAGTTAACTAGTAAGTACTTACTTTTTTCAAAAATTGCTTAGTAATAATTTTATTCACATTAAGGCAATATTTCACTAAAATTAGTTGTTATATCTTCACCAGCTACTTTATTAATCGACACAAGCCGTGATCTCACACGAAAATGGAGCAAAATGAAAATTTTCTAAAGCATATTTTAGGACGAATCGCACTAAGATATAAATTCATAAAATTGACAAAGAACTTTTACATATTCCATGTGGTGACGGAGGAATACAATTCACCACTCCCCTTTCTTGCCCGTGGGAAAGAGATGTTATATGCAGATAACATCGATTTATAAAAGGAAAGCTTGACATGGTAGTCCATGACTGGTGTAGTAGGTTAATTTCTCTCATTTATATGCGTGATAACTATGCCTAAAAGGATTTTTTTGCAGTTTCTTCTGGAACCGAAGCGTAATGAAACCGATTGATGGTTTGAAATAAAACTAAGGCACTAGCTATAAAACAATTATATGTAATGTGTACTGCCTAATAAGTTAGTAAATAATTAATCTAAGCTTAGATTAATTTACCTTTTAATGGTATTTGAACCTCGGTTTTTTCTTTAATGATTACATTAAATGCTGCGTTATTAAATCCAATGTTGTTATGAGCAATACAAAATAATGTTTCGTTTTTAGAGATTTCTGATAGCGTTAAATAGCTTATGTACTCATTTTGCAATTGTCCAATTGAAATCTGAAACAAATAATATTCAATTTGAGATACTTGATCGAATTAGGCGTTACATGGAGGAATCTATTATTCTTTTATTTCTTTTTTTTTATTGCATCCAGTGGCAAACGAGCAAACAGTACACCTGATGGTAAGTGTTGCTGCCGCTCATGGACCTTTACAAAGCCGCTGCCTACCGCGAAGAAAGTGAAGGGAGTGTGAATACGTGCATTGATGCTCGGTGATACCAAAGGCACTACCATAACCCTCCACACGCAAACACTCTCAGAAAGTTGGGCTTCCGGCTCTCTTGCTCACCGAACGAAGCGCAGTAACAAATTGCTACTACTCAGACGTCGATTTTCTGCGAGAGCGTGGTACTACCCCGGACGGACCGGCCCGCGGCTGTAGACAGATAACTGTCAACAGTGTGGTCATACCACTAGGAGAACGGTTAAACGGTTAATAGAAAATAAGTCTAATCTCTTGACTCTTTTGACGCTTAATTTTGATATTATATCTCACCTGTGACTGCGATACTTTGCCGCGATTATTGGACCACACGATTTTAGGTTTAGGATATGCTGTCACTTTGCAAGTTAAATTCATAGATTTGCCTTGTTTTATCTCTACTGATGTACCTTCCGATATAAGCACAATATCTCTTAGTCGTATTTTACGACACCCATGGGCAAGAGAGGAGTTGGTGAATTTCTTACTTCGTCACCACACGAAATATAATAATGTATTACTGAGTTTTATTCCGTGAGTGAGAGATCTGGTGCTTTATGCTTCACCTTTCCATAGGCAGTGACATGGCTTTTGTATTATAGAGATCCATGAATGTCTGTTACCACTTACTATCATGAGGGCTATTATGCAAATACAATTAAAACGTGTATGCGTTTCTACTGATCTTTTGACTCTTGACGCTTAATATTAGTATCATTCCTTACCTGTGACTCCAACACTTGGTCACGGTTATTGGACCACACGATCTTGGGTTTAGGATAAGCTGTTACTTTGCAAGTCAGATTTAATGATTTGCTATGTTCCATCTCTATTGATGTACCATTAGATATAATCACAATTGGTTTCTTTTCTAACGTGTAATCATCATCATAATCATCACCATCATTATCACCATCATCATTACCATCACTATCGTCAATGTCATCGCTATCGTCATCGCCATTGTCATAGTCATCTTTATCATTATTATTATCATGATCATCATCATCATAATCTTGATTATTTTCTAAAATGTGATATAACATTAAAATCTCTTCATGAATTTTTTATGTCAGCAATAACATAATAAATGTAAAAATGAAAGCTAAGTTTAATATTTTAATGAAAATTATGATGTAGTTGTCGACATTATTAAAAAAGACTTGAGGTGAGTGCCGAGTTTTATAGCCAATCTTATATGTAATTTATTTACTAAAAGAACGTATATTGATACTGAACGTAAAATGAACATTATTAGATAAATTTTAAATTAAATTCCAATAGTCTAATTATTTACAAAAAACAACAACTTATGATCTATTGAATCTATACATTTGTCCTGGCTAGTTTTTGCTAACAAATTAGAATGAAAACTTACTATGTTAAATTAATAACTTGTATTTATATCAATAACTCTAATACAAAGAATTCGTTGTCATACTTAGAGAAACTATGAAGAGCATTAAGCTTGTATCAAGGTATGTAAGGTAGTGTGTCAGGAAATGAACCAAAGTGACGCTAATAACTGAATATATACATATATGTACTCACTTGGCGTTATACTCTGACTTCCCATCATCCTCGTGATAGTTGATTTGAGCAAATCAGATATTGGAAGTGAAGGATTCCATGTGGTGTCTCCGTCAGCAATATCAGAGATAGCTGAAGAGTTTATTATAATAGTTTCAGAAACTGTGAAGTACAATTAATATTAAATCAATGTTGACAATTTTAGATCTACTTTTGTCTAAATAATGTGTTTTTATGATTGAGAAAAATTAAAGAATGTCATATACACAGTGGTAGGACCACACTATTGACATTTATTTGTTTACAGCCGCGGGCCAGTCCATCCGGGATAGTACCACATTCTCATAGAAAATTTACGTCTGAGTAGCAGCAATTTGTTACTGCGCTCACTTCTTTTGGTGAGCAAGGAATTCGCAAGCCCAACTTTCTGAGGGTGTTTGCGTGTGGTGGGTTTTAATGATCACCAAACCTCATTGCACGCATTCACACTCTCTTCACTCTCTTCGCGGTAGGCAGCGGCCTTGTAAAGGTCCATGAGCGGCAGCAACACTTACCACCAGGGGTACTATTTGCTCGTTTGCAATAAAAAAAAGTTAATTACACTAACACAGTTAGCTAAAAAGTTACTTACTTTTTTCAGGTTGAGGAGTGACTGGGAATCGTGATATGTATTTGATATCTTCACTACTGTTTGTTTTTACTCCACATATCTAGAATAGTAAATGATATGTATAAACTGCAGTTTTAGCAAGTTGTGGTCTAGACACACCCTATGGGGAATGTTCTTCCCCCATCACCATTGAGCCGCCGGCCGCTAGCGACTCATTGACATCCATGGCTTGCCTATTATGTATAAGCGCTGAGAGGGCATTTAAATATTGTCAAAGCAAGTTGGAAAAGAACTGACAAGAAACACCGTCTTGTCAATCTTTCCGATAATTTGATGTAAATATGTATACAACATAATTAACAAATATTAACGTCAGAGTAATACACTTTATGTATATATTAAATTTATTTTGAAAGCTAGATATTTCAATACTCGTAAATATGTCATGGCGCCTCAGTTCCAAGGAGTAAATCTCCGAATTTCCGACAGCCTTGGGATCCTCGGCGTCGAAATATCGAGCAAAGTCCAGTTTGGAAGTCATTTGGAGGACAAAGCCAAATTGGCAAGCAAAAAGTTGGGTGTCCTGAACAGAGCCAAGTGGTACTTCACACCGAGACAGCGTCTTGTGTTATACAAAGCACAAATTCGTCCTCATGTGGAGTACTGCTCACATCTCTGGGCAGGCGCGCCCAAATATCAGCTAGACCCACTTGACTCCCTTCAAAGGCGTGCTATTCAAATCGTCGGGGATCTCAATCTTATGGACAGATTGGAGTCACTAGAGCGGCGAAGAGACTTTGGGTCACTCTGTGTACTCTACCGGCTCTTTCATGGGGAGTGCTCTGAGGAACTGTTTGACTTGGTACCACCGTCACTGTTTTACCAACGTACCACTCGACACCGCAGCGGGGTTCATCCATTTCACCTGGAAACTTTATGGTCTTCAACTGTACGTTTCCAGCGATAATTTCTCCCACGTACGTGCAGGCTCTGGAATGAACTACCTGCTGCTGTATTTCCCGAGCGCTATGACATGTCCATCTTTAAACGAGGTATAAGAAGAGCTTTTTCTTCATGGTAGGTAACGGCCTGGCTGTGCCCCTGGTATTACAAAGGTCCATGTACGGCAGCGTTACTTACCATCAAGTGTACCATGCTTTCTCATTTGCCACCGACGGCAATAAAAAAAAATATTTGGAGACAATAATATAATTGAAAAAATCTAACTACAGTTTCATTAATAGTAGCACTGCTTTTTATAAGCATTAGTATTAGCGTTTGATTCAATTATGACGAGTCATCAATTTTGTAGTACTAGTAAAGTTTTCACAAAGTTTTCTAAAGGAACTTCTAACGGAATCTTCAAAAGTATACGAATATTCCTACTCTGATCATTAAACATAATATTTACATATTTATGTCCTTAAAAAAAATGAATTTATAGAAACACTTACTGCAACTCTGAAGATTTGAGATGGTACTATAAATGAAGGTGTTTTGTAAAAGTTATTTTGTATTGCGGATAGGTTATAAATTTTCATAACTTGTTCATTCATATCCAAGAACTGCACTGAGATTATTTGCACTGTGTTACGCGGGTCGCTAACAGTAATAAAGAGGCGTGTAGAAGTGCCTGAAAAGATTAGAAATTTAAAGTATTCTTAAATTAGATTAGGAAGTAATATGTTATATTTTTTATCATAGACAATTGTTCTGCTTATGAAGACATAAAATGGAACACATGTGAGCCAATAAAACAGTGTAATTCTAATACATCTTTAAATTTAAATGAATCAATCATCAATAAAAACTAGTTCGTTTAATTTTCTCAAACAATTATAATAACTCTACAATATGAAAATTATTTATAAATCATAATTATAAATTTCAAATGTACCAATACTTTTTTAAGTGAACACATTAGAAAAAGTTTGAAAGTTGCGCCAGTGACGGAAAAGTTAAGGAGTGAACGGCTGACACGGTATGGACATATGATGAGGCGAGATGAACGTAATGTTGTAAGAAAAGTTTTGGGTATGGATGTTGAACGCTTTAGGAGTAAAGGAAAACCGAAGAAAAGATGGATGGACTGCGTGAGGCATGACATGGTTAGTCTGGGAGTGACTGCAGAGACGACGTCTGATAGGACCGTATGGAAGAAGATGACATATTGCGTCGACCCCAAGTGATTGGGATAAGAGCAAAACGATGATGACGTTTTTAAGTGAAAGCGTTCTTCAAGTACATAGTGCGCCTGCAGAACTTTATTTTTCAGGTATTAAATTAGATACAGGCGTAACGCTCAGCTTTGTAACGCTTTTTCGAGCAAAACTGGCCTTTAACGACTAAAGGAGATTTTAAGGGTACTATACAAATGATAACGATATAAATGAACTGGAATTCAAACACAATTATAATTATATATACTATAAAGAATGTTTCTTTCATATTATTACATTCCTTGGAGATATTTTCACTGCTGTCGTGTTTTCTTAAGCACCTATCATCTTTTCTTCCTTTTGAATACAATTTCGCTACTAGTTTTAAAAATCTATAGATAGTATCTATATATTAATACGTGAAGGAAAAATTTTGTACCCCTTTTCACGAAAGTAATGCTGATGGACAAATATGAAATTTGGTATAGTTGAAGAATATATTGAGGAGAAGTGCAGAAAACTAAAATTTGATATAATAATGGATTAGAAATACATTAAATTCATTCTAAAAGGCATTACTATGCAATCGACACACACGCGCGCTCATATACTTTTGTTTACTATTAAAATCTCTGGTCAAACTGAATGTCAAACAATCATAATTATGATGACAATGTCTAATAGGTATTTGTACTTGTGTATTAGTTATTAGTGAAATACAGCTTGCTCATTATACAATTATACATAAATAAAATTAAAAGAAAATTGTGTAGCAGAGAAATTAATTTAAATGAATTATGGCCAAATTTCGTCCACTCGACGACCACTAGTAAAAGTAAACTTACCAGAGATCGGCAGATCTAATAAATTTGAAGGAATTATGTCTTCTAAATCAGAAAATCCGAAACGAAAACTAAAGTCGGATTTAGCGGCGACATATAGTGTAGTCGGACTCATGCTTCTCACATTCAAAGTATAAGTACCAGGCATAAGATTGATTAATTTTAGCACCTGGAATAATTTATTTACAGTTAAATCACGACTTACGATACCACAGAAAATAAATTAACAAAAAGTCTTAGGCAACAATATGAATTAGGCTGTCATTGTCAGTTATTGCAGATTTTGATTTTGTGAATGGTTGTGCTTAGAAGAATCTTTAACAACCGTTCGGTCTTTTATTCATCATCATCACTATTTCAGCTCATATACGTTCCACTGTTGGGCTCGAGCCTCCTCCACAATAGAAGAGAAATTGACCTTGACCATGCTGTTCAGACAGGATGGTATAGGGTTTTATTTCAAGATTGCCTTCTCTTGCATAGATGTTATAGACGTATAATAACCCTTAGTCGTCATTTACGACATCCACGGGCAAGATAGGGCGTGGTGAATTGTATTCTTACCCCGTCACCACACGGCAATTTATCGGTCTTTCATTATTTCCTTAATTTGGTTGAGTATTTACGTGGTTCATAACATTGCAGGATAATCATCGTTATATGAGCTCATATAAGTAAGTATCATTGTTGGTTTGTTCGAGCCTCATCCACAATAGAAGAGAAATTTACCAACAATAACATGCTGATCAGACGAGCTAAAATAGGGTTTTATTTCGAGTTTTCTTTTCTTACACAGAACTTATATCCATATTTATAACTTAGTTGACTTTTACAATATCCTGTGGCAAGACAAGGTGTGGTGAATTGTATTCTCACTTTATCACCCTACGGAGGTACAGGATAATTAATATAATCATTTATCATTTCAGCTCATATATGTTCCAGTTTTGGGCTCGAGCCTCCTCCACAATAGGAGAGAAACTGACCTTACTGTATCATGCTCGTCCGACAGGTTGGTATAGGGTTTTATTTCGAGTTTTCCTTCTCGTGCATAGATGTTATATGCGTATTATATCAGTTAGCCGTCTTCTACGGCATCCACCGGCAAGATAGGGAGTAACTATATTCTTACTCCGTCACACGGAGAATTAATATATTGCTAACCTTTAATATTTCCCCGCGCAAAAATATAAAGTTTTTAATTACTGTTTAGTGTCATATTGATATGTACCTTCATATTTTGTATCCATGTAAGTCTTTGCTGATCAACATTTTCCAAAATTGATTGCCCAGGCCCGTGAACTGACATTTGTAGATTGGTACCGGCTGCTGTCGCAGTTGTACTCTCATTTTGATTGTGGATCACAAACTAAAAAGAAACAGATTTCTTTAGTATTTTTAAAGCATAACTATTTCAATCGCAGTATATCCTATTTTTCTGATCTAAATAATAAAAATACAACAGTGTAAGTCGTAACAACACATAATAGAAGTAAAATTATCGTATTACTTTCTTTTTTTTGGGGTGGTTCGTTACGGTCGGCGCACTCCTCGCACCACTCCGTCCGGGGCAACAGAGGGGCGTAGGCACGCACACCCGTAACCCACCCGCGCGATACGTCGCCTTCGTCGTTGGGCTGACCACCACTCTTAAAATTATTGTATTACTGGGTAACATTTCAATTAAATTATTTATGAAGACGAATAAAAAGATGGCAAGACTTTACTCCTAAACTTTTCGTTGTTTAAAAGAAATATGGCCAACGAATATGGGTAGGTGTGTGATATCGCGAAATTTTTCATCACAATGTTTTGAATGAGAATTTCAAAGTCCTGCCATAAAAATTTTCAAGCATAATATGCAAAGTAGGCCTATTAAGGATAGGCCTCGTTCGTCTCGTTCTCCGAGTCGTTCCTCGTTCATCTGAGTCAAACCATGGCTTTTGATATAGATTTCAATGTCATTTAATTGAGTCTTGAACAGTTTGTATGCAATTTTTCTATGAATCGAGTGATCTATTGTTTTCAAGAAAGAAAGATTTTACTGTTACTACTATTTATGCAACTTTAAATCTCATAAATAATAGCACTAGAACCCAGAATATCCAGAGAATACCTAATTTCTTTAGAAATCAAATGTATAGGATAGTATCAGAATTTAATTTGGAGAGTATGCACACTTGCTCGCTTGGCTATATGGTCGCCAAACGGCCACGGCGAGTACCACGTGCTACAGTCAATTAAAAATCGAATTGATATTCCTTAAATCCTCATTATAAATAATACTATTAAATGGTCATGGGTGGACTGTGACCATAAACGCTAAAATGTGACACTTTACAGCGTTCATGGTCATGGGCGGACTAAGCGGGTAGATAATTATAAATATTCGTAATAACGATGACTAGTTGGACGTAAAACATTTTAGTCCGCTCGTGACCATGAACGCTGTAAAGTGCTCGAAACGTTGGGCCATTAAAAAATAAATACAAATGCGATGAAATCCGTAAAATAATTTTATTTACATTATGTAGATTTAGCTTGGCACTTACCGATATGTCTTGTTTCTTGTAGGCAGGTATTATTCTTGATATCATTAACGCCTTCTTGTCTGTAATAGCATCCTTTATAGACTCGTATATCTATTAACATATAAATAAATACATGTTGTACACAATATTTACTAAAATTAACATTTTTCTCTCGAGTTTGATGCTCTTTCTATTAAGATATTTTTAGTTATTGTAGATATATTTAAAAATATAAAGCCAGAAATTAGGAATGAATCAAATTTCAAATGCGACATCGATCATTTCTCAAGTACTAAAGCAGCCATTATGCTGGAAAAGTCGAAAAGAAATATATACACATACATCCATCCATCAGCTACGTCCATGTTGGACATAGGCCTCTCCATGAGAATGTCACTTGGAGCGGTCTTATGCCACTTGCATCTAATGATTCCCCGTGACATTCAAGATATCGTTAGTCCATCTAATTTCGATCTACTCGGTGTCGTCCGATTCGTGGTCACCACACGAGAACCTGTCTTCCCCAACGGTTATCGGATCGACCAGCTAGGTAGGCCCGTTACTATTTCAGCGTACAGCGTAGGTCTTGTGCTACTTGCATCCAATGGTTCACTGCGACTTTTAAGATGTCACCAGTTCACCTAATGAGGGATCGTCTTATGGCATTATTTCCCCAAAATATGTATGCAGAGAAATAAATATGTACATATTAAAAGAATATAATGATATTAAAATAAAACAGCGATATAATCTTACCGCTGGTATTTCATGGTCACGAACATAAACAACTAATCCAGAGCATGCGGTTGCTACGTCATAATATACTTGATAAGAAGGTTTTCCTAAATCATTTGCACAGTAACCGGTCATTACAAATACGATCTGTAAAATAAATATTATGTACTAGCGCTTAGAAATTGGTGGAGATGGTTAGTTAGGAGAAGTACAGTTCAGTTCCTCGTTGAAATGCTCTAATGCCTATTTTTATATTCATAATTGTCACCATCATCATCTCAACCTATATATATACTATAATCTTCTGTTGAGTTCAGGCCTCCTCTAAAAGGGGGGGGGGGGGGGTTGTGGGATGACCTACTATTCCACCCTGGTCAGACGTGTTGAAATTGGGTTTTGTTCCGAGTTTTCCTTCTCTTTCATAGATGTTATGACATCCATGCAGAAGATAGGGATTGGTGAATTATATTCTTACTCCGTCACCACACGGACGTTGCTATATTATTTCTTTATTTTTTTATATCACAATTGACTTCTCTTGACATTAGTGATCGGAGTTGGTATTATAAGTTTACTATAGCAGTGCCACTGAACATTTTTCTGGCTACCTCTAAGCATTTGGTCTCTCGATAATAGGAGAGTAGTTTACACTGGACAGACGGTTGCCGGTTTTATATGGAATATTCCTTATCTTTGTCATCATAATATCAGCCGATAGATATCCCACTGCTGGGCTCGAGTCTCCTCTACAATAGGAAGGAAATTTACATGCTAATCAAGCTAGGTTGGCATCGAATTTTCTTTCTCTTACACAGATGTTATCTGCATATAATATCCCTTAGTCGTCTTTTGCGACACCCACGGGTAACGTAGGGTAGGTGGTGAGTTGTATTTTTAATTCGTCAGCATACGAAAAAATATGTCAATAATATAATATGTTTGATTTTTTCTATTATCGTTACTACGAATACATCAATTATAGGGTCAAAGGGTTTGTTTGTTTGAACATGCTAATCTGAGGTCGCTCAGATAGCCTATTTATCGATTAAGGTTTTGGGTTATAATACATAACCCTGCCATAAATAGGATGCAGCAATGAATATCATAACACACATCGCGCATCAAGTCGTCTGCGTAGTCGTCGTTGCATAACAACAGCCGAGATAACAAATATTATAATTGATGTATTGCTGTTATTAATGTTAATATTAATGCCACGAGGTGGGTGTTCAAATATTATTTTTTTTACAATACTAGAAACCTGCTTGCCTGCTCCTGATTTGCTTCGGTTTCAGTCATCGCGTAGTTCCCGTTCTCGTGGGAATACCGGAATAAAATATAACCTAAGTTACTCCTTATATAGACTACCTAGTAGTAAAATATTATCAAAATCGGTTCCGCCGTTTCCCGTTCCCGTGGGAATACCGGAATAAAATAAAGAGTAAGTTACTACTTATATAGACTACCTGATGGTAAAATTTTATAAAATTCGGTCCAGCCGTTTAGCAAAAAACAGACGGATAGATTTTTTTAACCGGTTTTTAGGTATAGATATTGTGCTAATAATCATGTGAGCATGAAAAAAGCCCCCTATTTTGACAATACAAAAATACACTTCTATTTTATCTATTTGTAGTATAGACAATAGATAAAATTAATTCAGGAAATAAAAGCAACTATGATTGCCGGTTACGTGTAATTTTGACAAAGGGAAAAAATTAAATTTTCCTCAAAAGTTTTCCTTAAAATATGAATTAATATTTTATATAAATTATCACATTCTTATCACAATTTACGTCAAATGTTATTTTATTAATAGAAAATTAAATTGTTACCGACCGCCGTAAAGATTATGAGTTTGACTCATAACTACTGAACTCAATTTGAAGAATGATATGACGTTAATGGATTCTAAAATGTGCCACTGCTGGGCTCGCGCCTCCTCCACAATGGGAGGGAAATCGACCTACTATACCACGTTGGACAGACGGATTGGCAATGATTTTTATTACAAAAATCAAAATCTGATTAAGAAAAAGAAAGTAATAGACGAAAACACAATGAATGCCTACTCTATTTCCGTGTGGTGACGGAGTAAGAATACAATTCGCCACCCCTTTTCTTGACCGTGGGTGTTGTAAAAATCGACAAAGGGATATAATATGCATATGACATCTAAACAAAAGAAGGAAAAATCGAAAGAAAACCCTATACCAACACGTCTAACCAGCGTGGTATATATAATAGGTCAATTTCCCTCTCATTGTGGAGGAGGCTCGAGCCCAACAGTGGGACGTATGTGAGCTGTAATGATGATGATGAATGTGGAAAAAAAAACTGTATGTGTTCGCGACAAGTGTAAAATATCGTGATAGTGCTTAAAAAAAACGAACTGTAAACATAATAGTGAATTTTCTTTTTTTTTTTTTTTTTTTTTTTGTGTGTGTACAGCTGTTGGCCGCAGATGGCCTTGACAGCTTGACGCGGACTATGGGTGAGCGCTGAGGGCTCTCAACCCGGAGAAGAGTATGCTAAGCGACATCGCCCAAGGGCTCCCCCTGTGGGGAACGGACCTCGGCTTGGGGCGTCGCTGGAGGCAAAGTGGGCGTGCCCACGTTTTTAGTAGTGACTTTTGCGCGGCGCGGTTTCGCACCTCGACGGCGAGGGCGGAACCGCGGATATTTATTTGTTAAGGCCTCGCGGGCCGTGTAGGCTCTTTGTTGAGCGAGTGTGATATTGTCGTCCTCTTCGTCGAGGACGTGACGAGGACGTCGGATGGAGGAGATTTTGGAGGGTCTATAGGAAGCCGCCCCAACCACTAGTTGGTTGGGGTGTGTCATGGCAGAGTCAAAGTAGCTCTGAGAGCACCGTTTCATAAACTGCTTGATGGTCGGCAGTTTGAGGTCGATGTGGAGATCGACGTTTCGTATGAACCACGGTGCTGCCGTAGCTCGGCGCATGAAACGATTTTGTAGTGTCTGTAGCCTGTGGATCCTGTGTGGCTTAACATGCGCGAACACCACGCTGGCATAGGTCATGATAGGCCGTATGCAGGTGGTGTATAGTCGGATTTTGCTACTCAGGGGCATACGCGACCTAGAGTTGAGTAGACAGTGGAGACGGCCCATCACAAAGGCTGCCCGTGCGCGGACTTGCTTTATGTGAGGGGCGAAGCTGAGTCGATCGTCAAGGGTCACACCCAGGTATTTGGCCGGCCTGGTCCAAGTGACCGGCTTGTTGAAAATTTTAAGGGGAGGAATGCTATCGATAGAGTAGGAACGGGCAGTTCGTCTAGTGAACATGACCGCCTGACTCTTCTCGGGGTTGATTTCTAATCTCCATTTCCTAAACCAATTGGCTAGGGCGGTAACCGCTGTTTGGAGAGTCTTGGCTACTGTTGTCGGGGATCTACCAGCACAAAAGAGTGCGGTGTCATCAGCGTAAAGCGCTTTATGTACCCGGTTGAATTTGGGCATATCGCTAGTGTATAGCGTGAAGAGAAATGGGGAGAGGACCGACCCCTGAGGGACGCCGGCCTTGATAGGGTGGGAGGTCGACAACGTCCCTTCCACCCTGTAGCGAAAGCTGCGATGACTTAAGTAGTCATGTATAATAAGAATTAAGTAGTGAGGGATCTTGAGGAGATAGAGTTTGTAGATTAGGCCTTCATGCCAAACCTTGTCGAATGCTTTCGCTACGTCTAGGAATAATACACCCGTATATCTGTTCATGATGAACTGACTACTTGTGTATTCTACCAAGCGGTGAACTTGTTGTACGCAGCTGTGTTTGGCTCGGAAACCAAACTGTGCGTCGGGAACGAGGTTGTAGGCCTCGGCGAATGTGCGTAGTCTACTGAGAACTATTCGTTCGTAGAGCTTACCTAGACCTTTTAGTAGACTAATCGGGCGGTAACTACTGGGTTCGGTACGGCGCTTGCCGGGTTTGTGGATTCCTATTACCACGGCCTCTTTCCATTGCGCGGGAAAGATGTTATTATTTAGTGCTGCATTGAAGATGCAGCACAACAAGACTATTAAGTGGGCGGGGAATAATTTAATGACTTTATTTGAGATTCCGTCCGAACCTGGGGCTTTTCTGGTTTTAAGACCCCTGACTAACGATTCGACCTCATCGGTGGTTACTACTGGGATAGGCTGATCGGGGTTGTCGTTTCGTAACGAGCGCGAGAGAGTGGTACGACGTTCCACTTCTTCGGCGATGAAGCGGTGATTCGCGGCGTCGGGGTGTAGTGTACTCGGCGTACACTGAAGCTCCAAGCAGTCGGCCAGGCATTCTGACTTTTCATCGTCCATAAACGCCGGTGGCTGGTTGGGTCTGGTGAGAGGAGGGAGAGTGGACACGATGTCTTTTTTGAGTGAGCGGGAAAGCTGCCAAAAGGCTGTGTGAGAGGGCTCTAGCTCCTCGAGCATGGCGTCCCATTTGCTCTGTCTCAATTCATTAATAGCTTGTTTAACCTCCCTCTGGAGTGACCGTAGGCGGGTACGGTTGTCCTCCGTGGGGTAGCGGTCATAAGCGCGTGTCGCGGCGTTTTTACGTCTTAACAAGTCACGGACGTCGTCTGGCAGGCGCCATTTACGATCGCTCGTATCTGGTACCGGCCGCGAGCAGTCGTCCATTATCGACTGCACGTGACTTGTAAGCGACTCGATCGCCTGAGAGGTATGTTCCTTAGACGTAATGTCATTGGGAATTTGATCAAGGTGGACCGACGAGGTTGACTTGAGATTTTTCTCTAGCCGTGCCCAGTCAGTCGCTATCTTGGTCCTTTCGTTGTTATGGCCTGAGGGGCCAGGGGTGCGGGAGGCTAATTCCAGAGTCACCGGGCGGTGATCTGAGTCTAACTCGTGTTGAACTTCTATTGAACATAAACGAAGGTTAATGTTTTTGAGAAGAAAGATATCGAGTATGTCCGGCCTGTGCGAAACGTTAAAGGGGAAGTGTGTCGGCTCTATGGGCGCTATGACATCAAATCCCAGTCTGTCAGCGAATAGCTCTAAAGTCTTGCCCCTCGTATTGGAACTTTGACAGCTCCAAGAGGTGTTCTTGGCGTTAAAGTCACCGCCAATGATGACGGCGCCTCCCAATTCTAGCAAGGCTTTTAGATCTTTTTCAACCAACTGTTTCGAATGGTCTCTGTTGGGAGAGAGATATGCGGATACAAGGGTGATAGGCTGATGGCCTGAGAGGGCTAGCCTGCAAATTGAAGCTTCAATGTACATCAGAGGGGGCGGATCCACAGGTGTGCAATGCAGCGACCTTTTGTAGTAAATGAGCGTTCCACACATTGGTGAGGTTGTCCTATCATTGCGAACTATATTATAGTTCGCGATTCTAGGGTCCCTGTTGAATGGTTTTAAGAACGTTTCTTGTACTAACAAGATGTCGAGCTGGTGTTCCCGAAGGAATGTGCCTACTTCATCCCTCTGTTGGGTAAGGCTATTTGCGTTGAATGTCCCTACTTTGAGGTGTCTGGGTTTAACTCTGCCGGGAGTGTACCTATCCATTTTAGTTGAATTTGAGTGAGCCTAGACGCTCTAACGTGGGGGCGAATTTGATCGCTATATTAAGGAGGGCGAGGTTGTTTCCCTCGTTGTTTCTAAGATCGGCTGCAATTTCGCGGATTTCCGCGAAATTGATTTGAGCCGCGAAGTTGGCCACCAGGGCTAGATCTGGATCTAGTCCTTGGGGGGCTTTTGGGGGCGCGCTTTTAGCGACGACGATGGGAATGGGGGCGCCCTGAGGAGGCTTGGGATTACCACCGGTGGGCTGGTTTGGCCCGATTATTGGTGGTTTGGGCTGAGGTGGTGCGGGTGGGGCAGCGGGCTGCCTGTTGGGCAAGGTTGGGAAAGCCTCCTTGCTGGTTAGCAGGGGGCGAGCCCACGCATTGTGGGTTGGTAAGGGGGCTGGGACGAAGGTCTTGTTATAGTACAAGGCCTTGCCGTTTGTGTTGGGTTGGCGGACTAGCCTCCTCGGCGCTCTTGGGCAGCCGCGGTAGTTGGCCGGGTGTCCGTATTCTCCACAGAGAACACACGCAGGTGGCTCTTTGCAGAGGGAGATGTCCTTTGGCCTTTCACACTGGGCGGTGTGATGGTCACCTAGGCACTTGACGCACCTAGGACGGGCGAAACAGTTCTTGGACGAGTGTCCATACATTTGGCACTTGTGACACTGTGCCAGATTACCATTTTTGTGTGGGGGCTCTACCGAGACCCCAGAGAGGCCACAGATGGTCTTAATTTTGTAGATTCCTTTACCCTCTGCGTTATTCGTAAGGCAGACGAGTATCATGTTAAGAGGGTAACGACCCTTTCCCCGGATCATCCGGTGTACTTCTACAACCGGCAGATCCTGGGTTTTGAGAGAATCTAAGATCTCTTTAGTGTCGATTTCTCTCGGGACATTGCGTATAACTGCACGCAGAAGTTTGGCTTCGGGGAGGGTGTATGTATGGTAGGGAATCTATTGATTCCCTAGCATGCTTGACACGGTGCGGTGGTCGGCTGACGAGTGAAGGTCCACTCGTATGCCTTGGGGCGTGGATTTAGCCGATTTGTAATTTATGCGATTGGTGTTTAGCCAAGCGGAGATGGTTAGCCACTTCTCCTTGTCCCTGATATATAGGGGCGGCGGAGCCAGTGGTTTCTTGACCGTCTGCGGAGCGACGGTGTTGCTGTCCGTGGAAGATGGGACAGAGGTAGGGGTGGCCTGCGAGACGACTGGGGGGACCGAGGCGGCCATGGTAGTCGTTGCAGACGGGGCTGCAGCGGGTGTTTTTGCCGAGTCAGTCGGCTTAATTTTTGGGGCCTTAGAGGGAGCCTCTTTGTTGACCTTTACCTTTTTGCTCCGCTTGCGGGAGCGAACTACAGTAAATGAGCCCTTATTGGGCGAATCTTCCGACTCGGAGGAGGACGATGAGGCTGAGGAGGACGGGGGTGATTCCGTTTCCATCGCCGTGCTGATGGTCGGTAATTCCGGCTCAAGCGGCAGGGCGGTAGTAGGATCGCGTTGAGGCTGGGGTGGTAAGATTGTTATTGCTCCAAAATGTTGGGCAATATAAGCTTGAATCTCTGGGATTGCCAGAAGGGCGTCGATTGTAATAGTTTTTTCCGCCATCGTGGGCTGGTGGAAAAAACGTTCGCGGGAAAAGTGTTAAACCTAGCGCCCTGGGTGAGGTGAACCCTGGGTTGTGTGTGGTGCGTGTCCCTCCCAACCGGGTGCAGGTCGGGAGGATGTGTGCTTAACTAGTGTGCCCTAAGCTTGTAATCCTTCGCCAATCTTAATGTGCGATAGGTTCCTAGCTGCTCGGGCCGTTAGGCCTTCGCAGAAAAATGATGAAAAGCCGTAGATTAGGTCCGACTAGGAGATCCCCCAAGGCCGGATGCTCTAACCCCTTCCGATTGTTAGCTCTGCCCTGAAGGGGCTCGGCAGGCAAATCGGGGCCTTGCCTCACCCGGCTTCGTTAACACCGTGAGGTTTCCGCCGGGGACCAAACAATATGGTTTTCTGCCCTGAGGGGGCCAAAATCGGTTGACTTTTTATCTACCAACGGTAGAAATCTGCACTCGACGTCTTGAAAAAGTCGACTCGTGCAGTTGGGATCCGGCAACACCTGCGTCCAAACAGCGAAACTGCCACAGACAACCGTATACACGGCCACCCGGAGCGGGCCACTGAACGGCCACAGACGTCAACAAAATGGCGGCGCGACGCGACGCGAGGTACGCTGCGAGAGCGAGCGAGACGGAGCGAGATCGCACGACCGCAGGGGGCGGGTGCGGGGAGAGCGCGGCAGTGGAGAGCAACGAGGCGCACGTCCGTGCGCTACGGGTCTCCGACGCGGAATCCATAATAGTGAATTTTGAGAAAAGTATAGTGATAAGAATACCGTGAAAATTAACTAACTCAAAGTGTATCGCCAGATAAGAGTGCGTAACGAATATCGACCAATCAGGGCGCTCCAAATACATAGGGAAATTCGTAAGATGTAAACATCACGAATAAACGTGTACAGTGCTAAATAAACAATGTGCGTAATGAACATTAAAGTAGATTAATTATACGTTATATTGTAGTAAAAATTGTGTTAAAATAGCTTATAACTGTTTGTTTTTCTTAATTTATGTAAAAGCATAATTGTACTTAGTTACGTTGTAATTTTTGTTGTTTATAGTGTCAAATTTGCAATAAACATAAATATTCTTGGTATTTTATTGAAATATACGCTAGGACCTATCGAACGCAGTAAGAACCAACACCCTAGGTATTATAACTTGCGAGATATAGCCTAATAAAGATAGAAAAAACAATGCTGATAGTATAAAATAATAGGTTTTAGTGCTTGTATAAAGCCTATTTTATTACCTAGGGTCGCGGCCACTACTGAAACAGATAGATGTATCTTAGATAAATAGAATAGTATATAGAATGTAAGCATATCTGTAATAGTCTTAGCGTTATAGTTAATTGTTCAATAAAATCATAGCACAAATCGGACGAATGCGACAACCGTTTACGCTAACAGCCTCGCGGCTGTCGTTATGGTAAAACCTCAAGGTACCTAAGTGTCTCGTTTAATGAACACATCGTAGCATAGACTACCGAAGACACCTAGCGGCGCGCGATGGAAGCTTGAAACCATAGTATGAAGTAATGATATGAAGAAATAGTATGAAGAAATAGCGAACTTCAAGCATTAACATTCAGGGGCTAGGCAGCAACGGTGTAATATTCGTCCGATGTGCAAGTTACTTCAAAATCGATCGTTTTATTTCTTCACTGAAGCCCGCCAGTAGGGAACCGAACCCGAAGATACAGTCCACATAAACCACCAAACCAGCGACCAACCGGGACGTCAGCCGACTACAACACATTTGTCTGAAGGCCCGTCCCGCACAGTATGTGAAGTAAAACTTCTTATGGGCATAAGAAGTTTTACTTCTTTGGAGTAATAATTTTAAAAATCTTTCTAAACAATTTATCCTTCGCGTTATCCTAAGTTTGTATAAAAAACCACACTAATAATAGGAAAAAAAAAAAGTTATTTAAAAATTGAAAATTTTATTCATCCTGGTCATACGTGTTGGTATAGGGTTTTATTTCGAGTTTTCCTTCTCTCGCATAGATGTTATATGCGTTTTATATCCCTTAGTCGTCTCGTACGATCACTCACGGGTAAGATAGGGGGTGACGAATTGTATTCTTACTCCGTCACCACACGGAAAATTTTATTATAACCTATAATCTAGTTGAAATTTGTGACAGTTTGCCCGCGCGTTGTAAAAAATGACTTATCATTTTTATCTAATACGCCAAAAGAAGTCGCATCACATCGCAGCAGCCCACATACGTCCCACTGTTGGCCTCAGGCTTCCTCCACAGTGGGAGGGAACTTGACCTACTATACCATGCTGGTCAGATATGTTGGTATTGGGTTGCATTTCGAGTTTTCCTTCTCTTGCACAGATCTTATGTGCACATTATATCCCTTAGTCGTCTTGTATGACATCCACAGGCAGGATAGGGAGTGAGGGAATTGTATACTTACTCCGTCACCACACGGAAAAGAAGTATAACTTCCAAAATATTTGCCAACATAAATCTTTCTTCATATTTAACAACGATACTATTTTAGAATAATAACGTATACAAGGATAGTGCTGGTACTTAAGCGATCAAAACGTGAAGCTAAAAAAGACTACATGCGTGCAAGCGATTACACACATATACATGCATACCACTATACAATAGAGTTGCCTTGGGTACATAGCTTGTAAACTACGGAACGGTCCGGCGAAGGGCACCAATTGGCTCTAATTTAAATGCTTCATTTGATGTGCGCGGTGTTACCTTCTATAAGTTATTATTCAAAGGTTACTATGTAAACTTATAGTCTATCAAAATACCTGAGTTTGTTTCTCTTGACACATTTTAATGATTGACACATTCTTCATATGATCCTTTGCTGAGGCATCCGTGAATACATATATAAAAGAACCAGGTAGACTCTTCTCAAGTGCTAAAGACACACCTGTCATGGACATCTCTGGACAATCACTATTGTTATAATTATTATGAACAGACAAGTCTGTAATCTTTGATTTCAAAATATTGCGATCAGTAGTTACCATCTCCAATTGAGCATCTGAAGATAGAGAATCAGCCTATTATTATTATTTTCCGTTAGGTGACGGAGTAAGAATACAATTCACCACGCCTTCTCTTGCCCTTGTGCATATAAAAACAATGCAAGAGAAACATACAAAATATAATAACAAAAAGAGAGAAAACTCGAATTAAAACCCTATACCAACCCGCCTACGACCGGGCCCGCGCGCCGTCCTTTCATCGCCCCGGACGGACTGGACCACGCGTGCGCTTACCATAGCCCACCCATAAAAAAAAAAGTAAGGTAAGTATATGAGCTGTGATGATGATGACGTTATTTTAGATTATTTGCATTTGGCAACCATGAGGACCCAGTTGGTAAAAAAGAATTTCGCGAATTAATTTAAATATTTATAGATGGATTTGCGAAATTGTTTTTTAAGGAGTTATGTTCGAACCGAATTTTAACACATGTTAAGATATTCCATCTTGGTTCATACGCGTCCCACGGTAGGTTTCAAGCCTTCTCGACAATTTTTTTTTGGGTTGGTTAGCGCACATGCCCTCTAGCTCCGTCTGGGACAAAGAAGGAGCGACGCGCAGACACATAACCCACCGTATCTCCTCTCCTTCGCCGGTGGGTCGAGTTCCTCGTCCTCCTTGATCGGCTTGACGGAACACCTTGTAGGGTAACCTCTCTGTGGGTGACGGATTAATCCCCGGTCAGGTCATCCGTAGCCTCTTGCATAATAGGAGAGAAATTAACCTTACTATATCATGCTGTTCATATATACATACATATAATCACGCCTCCTTCCCATAGGGGTAGGCCACTTCTTTCCAATTGCTACGATCTTGACATACCACTTTCGCCTCGTCCACATTCATTAATCTCCTCATACATGTTCTTCGGTTCAGGGTACTCCTAACCTGGCCTTTCTTAAGAACGTCCCCGATTTGATTGTGGAACGAATTGATATCATGCTGTTCAGACAGGTTGGTATTTTTTTTTGTTTTTTTAAGGTAAGTGCACGCGCGGTCCAGTCCGTCCGGGGCGATGAAAGAACGGCGCGCGGGCCCATAACCCACCCGTACCCACGTCACCTCGTTGTTGGGCCGACCACCGGAGCAGATGAAACTTGTCGTCAGTGGTCGGCCCGACGGAATACCCTTTCGGGTACCTTCACCTCTCGACGTCCTGGGACGTCAGTCAGACAGGTTGGTTTTGTTTCAATTTTTTTTTCTCTGGCATAGATATGCGTACTATATCCCTTAGTCGTCAGTAACGACATCCACAGGCAAGATAAGGAACAGTGAATTGCATTTTTATTCCGTCACCACACGGATCAAAAATATATAATACTAGCAACCCGCCCTCGCTTCGCTTCGGTTTTAGTAGTTTCACCCGCGTAGTTCCCGTTCGCGTGGGAATACCGGGATAAAATATAGTCTAGTTTACGCTCTGATATTATAGCTTTCCATAGGTGAAAGAATTTTTGAAATCGGTCGAGCCGTTTTGCAGATTACTCGGAACAAACAGACAGACAGACAGATAGACAAATTTTTTTAAATCTGTATTTTAGGCATAGGTGTCGTGCAAATAACCGTGTGAGCATGAAAAAAGTCTATTATTTTGACATTACAAACAGAATGATTTCTGATGTTTACGCGAGTATTATACATTTTAAATAAAACTACTTTACGACGTTATGGTGGGCGCGGTCCTGACTATGTTCACAGACTGCAGACCTAGTGTCCCGGCGGTGCTTCACATCGGCTATGTGTTCTTTGATCCGAGTTCTTATGGATCTCTTTGTTTGTCCAATGTAAGAGAGAGAGACAAAGACAAATGTGATCATGAACGCTGTAAAGTGTTCGAAACGTCGGGTAATCAAAAATCAAATACAAACGCGATAAAATCCGTAAAGTAGTTTTATTTAAAATTACAAACAGACACTCCAATTTTATTTATTGGTATAGATTTAAATTAGGACCTATTCGTATTTTAAGGTCAATCAAAAAGATCATCATCATCGCAGCACACATACGTCCCACTATTGGGCTCAGGCCACCTCCACAATGGAGGGAATTTGACCTAGCATGCTAGTCAGACATGTTGGTAGAGGGTTTCATTTCGAGTTTGCCTTATGTTGCACAGATATTATGTGCATATTACATCCTTTAGTTGTCTTTTACGACATTCACGGGCAAGTCAAGGAGTGGTGAATTCCATTCTTACTCCGTCACCACACGAAAAATTTAAAGATCATCAAATCAAGATAAGAACAAAACGAAAAAGATCAGTAGAAATAAATGCACTTACATGGATCATTGAATGTTACTAACACCATATTGTCAATTTGGCTGGCTTTTTCGTCAAAAACTATTTTGGTAATAGATTCAGCCATTTCTTTTACACGATAAATTACATCTTTCATCGAGTGTGTATTGTCTATAACAAAGGCTAAGCTGCCTCTCTCGTAACATGATGCTGATAAAAGACTTGAAAAAATGAGCAATATGTGCAACAAAATCATTTTGAATCGCACTGAAAACCGCCTGTAACTGAAACCTCTCTATGTGAGTTTATATATATAAGGCAAAGTATTTGCGGTAAATTAATTATTTTATATATTTACCCATATTTAGAGTGAAATGCGTAATTCTAAGCTTATATATCTAAGTATTTTCTGGGTAATAATAACCTAAAAGTAGCAATAATTTTGCGCTATCATCTATATAATGATGTCCTTATAAGGAAGAAGGATATTAAGGCCTGTATTTTTGACTTATGATGCAGGCAAATGAGACAAACATAATACATAAACGGGACTATATATAATCTTTTCAATAGATTTGTTTTCTTTTTTGTTATTTGTTTTAGTCTTGACATAAGGCTACCAAAATAACAGAAGGGCATCGTGAGCTAAATATTAAGGGTCTATAAACTGGAAGTATATACAATCTTCCAAAGACCTACTATGAAAATAAGCGTCTAACTAAACGTATAGGGTATTGTTTCATATTAATTATCATTTGCTTTTAATAATAATGAAAATCATTGAAAAAATAAATAGCAATTTCATCATCATCATTTCAGCCTATCGCCGTCCACTGCTGGACGTAGGTCTCCTTCATGCTGCACCACAAAGTGCGGCCCTGTGCCGCCTACATCTAACGATGCCCAGCAACTTTCACCAGGTCGTCCACCTGTCCACGTCCTACACTGTGTCGTACAATACGTAGTCGCCACTCGAGAACCTTTCTTCCCTAGCTGTTGTCGGTTCGCCGAGCGATGTGGCTTGCGCTTTGCCACTACAGCGTGCTAATTCTTCTTAACATGTCAGTTACACCCACAGCATAGCCATAAATATTATATTAAAAAATCTAAATCTTGAAATGCATAGAATCAATTTTTATTTTGCATAGAATCAATATTTAAGTAAGACAAAGTAAGACTTCACCAGAGGGTCCCGGCCAGGCCGGAGAGTCCCTTGCTGTGCCGGTGCTTGCGCGCGACGTCCATTTGGAGTCACGCCCAAGTTCCGGCACAGTCAGTCCCCAAACGTATGGGTGGGGGGCAACTAATGCCTTAGAAGCCGAGAGCCTGGCTCAACATCAAGTGGCTCAGGGGGGGAAGGGGAATGAGGAGGAGGTGAGGAAGAAGACCCGGAGGACGAAGCCGAGGCGTACCGCCGCTGCGCGAGCCCGCATAAGCGCCACAACATCTAAGGCGAGGCGGGAGCGGAAGAAGGCAGAAGCCATTGCTGCACGCGAGGCGGGTGGCAGCATTGCTTTTACTGGACCGTCAGACCTGGAGAGCGAGTCCACCGCAGAGCCGTCGCTGGGGAGAGCGTCGGCAATGGCAGCGGATCCGAGGACGAGGGCGGCATTGCCGCAGGGCCGTCCAAGACGATGGAAGGCAGCTCGGAGTCGAGGCTGCTGAGCGACGAGGGCGGCACTGCTGCAGAGCCGTCGCGAGACGAGGGCGGCAGTGCCGCAGGACCGTTGGAGGCGGCAATACACACGGCCTCAGAGATGTCGGCGGACGAGGGCGGCAATGCCACAGAGCCGTCCGCCGACGAAAGTAGCACCGACCGGATGCAGGTCGGCCAGAGAAGGGACGAGGGCAGCGGATGCGCCGCAGGTCCGTCAGATAGATGTAGGAGTAAAGAGATGATAGGCAGGCCGTCAGCTGAGGAGGAGCTCACGGGTAGGCCGTCGTCGAGGAAGGAGGTGCAGGCTGCCGAGGAGAACACCGACACCACGGTAAGTGGCACGAAGGAGAGGGAGGAGGCCCTCCCCCCGAGCGTCCAGAAGCGCCCCCTCAACGGGGGCAGCTTGAACACCGACTCGGAGGGGAGTACCAACATGCCTCCTCCCAAGGTCCCGACCATATGCCCCGTGGACGCAGAGGACGAGGATCGGCGGTGGTGGCGAGGCCAGGAACCCCCGGTCCGGCCGGCCACGGTGGCTAGGTGGCGGCCCTACAGGCCGCGAACGCCCGCCTTAGTGAGGAGGTCTCCGGCTTGCGGGAACGCAACCGCAAGCTGGAGACGGAGCTATCGGCGGTGCGACGGGAGAACCGCGGGTTGGCCAAGGAGATGGCCGACCTGCGGGCTCAGTTCGCACGCCTGGCACCGGCCACGCCACCGGTGCCGTCCTCGCCACCGAAACGGGCTGCGCCGGGGAGGGCGGGCCCGTCGTCTGCGTCCGTGGCGCCGGCTGCGTCCGTCGCGGCTGCTGCGCCGGCTGTGCCCGTAGCGGCTGCTGCGCCGGCTGCGCCCGTCGCGGCCCCGGCACTTCCTCCCCTCGTCGTGGTCCCTCCGCCAGCTCGTGGCCGCGGGAGACCTCGGAAGGGGGAGGAGCCGCCGCCCGACGAGGTGCACGGCGTGTCGGAGTCGGCGGTACGCGTCATCCTAGCCCGAGAGCTCCTGCTGCGCTCAGCGCTGCTGCCAGACTCGAACAGGGCTGGCAGGTGGCTGAGCGGAGCAGGAAGGCACGCGGCCAGAAGCGGCGAACGGCGGCCAAGAGTGCCGCCGTGGCCGCCACTCCCCAGGCAGGAGCCGGCAGAAAGGGGAAAAGGTCACGCAGGGGCCTCAAGTCGCCGAAGACGGCCGCTGTGGTCATCACCGTGCTGCCTGAGGCGGCTGAGAGGGGCCTCAACTATGAGGCCGTCCTAAAACGCGCCCGGTGGGAGCTGGACGTCTCCGACATCGGGAGCGTCGAGGCGAGGACCCGCAAGGCCCGGACAAGGGCTCGAATACTCGAGTTCCCTGGGGCCGAGGGCGCGAAGACGGCCGATAGTTTGGCCACGATGTTGAGGGGGCTGTTCGGGCCGAGGGATGGTGTCCGAATCGCCAGGCCTGTCAAGTGCGCAGAGATGCGCCTGACGGGCTTGGACGATTCCGTGACGGTGGAGGACGTCCGGGAGGCCATTATGGCGCGTACCGGATGTGCCTCGGACACCGTCCGGATTGGCACCATCCACACTGGTCCGGGCGGCGTCGGTGCTGCCTGGGTGCAGTGTCCGGTGGAGTCGGTCAAGCAATTGGCCGACTCAGGCAGGCTCCTCGTGGGCTGGAGCTCGGCGCGGGTAACCGTGCTAGAGCCCCGACCTGCGAGGTGTTACAAATGCATGGCGGTCGGGCATGCCCGACCGACATGCAAAAACTGCTTTGACTGCAGCGGGCTATGTTTTCGTTGCGGTCAGACCGGACACCAGGCGGCATCGTGCTCTGCGGTGCCCCACTGCCCCGCCCGGCCTGCGGCCTGCCAAACGCCGCATGGGCTCTGGGGACTGCAGACCCCCGGCATCGGCCCCGAAGGGGCGGAACGGCCCATCGACTGGGCCAGTCCCCGCTCCGAGCGCGGCCCGATCGCCCGTCAGCGCGGAGGAGGTGACGATGGATACGGACCGTTAATGGACCCCGTATCCATTCGTCTCCTCTAGGCCAACCTCAACTACACCGCCGGTGCGCAGGACGTGTTCCTGCAAGCCATGGCGGAGTGGTTGATAGGAGTAGCCGTAGCCGCGGAGCCGCACGTGGTGCCCGACCGGCCCAACTGGTTGGGTAGCACCGATGGCACCGTGGCAATCGTCGCCTCTACGTCGTGGCCTTCATCGCCTCTGACCCTTAGGGACAGGGGCGTCGGATACGTCGCGACGGATTGGGGGGAGATTACTCTCCTCGGAGTCTATCTCTCCCCTAACTGGAGTGTGACCGATTTCGAGGCCTCCCTCACCATCATGGAGGCCTCGTTACGGCGAATGGCATCGCGACAGGTCTTCGTCTTGGGGGACTTCAACGCCAAGTCCGTGGCGTGGGGGTCTCCTCGGACGAACGACCGAGGACGGGCGATCGAGGACGGGCGATCGAGGAGTGGGCAGCGGCACTGGGCCTCTGTTTGCTGAACAGGGGCTCGGTGCATAGGTGCGTGCGACAACGGGGCGGGTCGATAGTGGACTTTTCGTTCGCTAGCCCCAAGGTCGCCGCACGCGTGGGGAGCTGGCGCGTCGTGGAGGAGGTGGAGACCTTGTCGGACCACTGGTATATCTGGATGGAGGTCTCCTCGGCAATCTCGACGCCCAGCAGGGGTCACGGGGCGGAGGGGCGGACGTCCTGCGTTCCCGTGATGGGCTGTGGGTCGCTTAGACCGGGACCAGCTGGCGGAGACAGCCATCGTTTACTCGTGGCTGTCCTCTGCCAACCAGTCGGACGGGGTGGACGCCGAGGCTGGCCGCATCCGCAGTGCGTTGATGCAGATCTGCGATCCGGCCATGCCCCGGGTACGGCGTCCACCCCTGAGGAGGGCAGTCCACTGGTGGTCCCGGGAGCTGGCGGATCTCCGGGCCGCGTGCATTCGCGTCCGGAGGGCCTACACCCGCAGCCGGCGGCGCCAACGCGATGCGGAGCGGGAGGCCTTGCTACCGCAATGCGCGGTCGGCCTTCAGGCTGGCCGTCCACTCCGCCAAGGACATCAGTCGGCAGGAGATGCTGGAAGGTCTCGACCGTGACCCCTGAGGACGCCCCTATCGCGCGGTGCTGAATAAGCTCCACGCCTTACCCTCACCGAGACTCTCCAGCCCGGCCTTCTCACCTGGGTCGTCGAGGACCTGTTCCCGCGGCGGGCGGAACACACGCCCCCGGTCATGGCTCCACCAGACACTGACCGGGAGGCCGACGACGACAGTGTTCCGCCCATCACGGAACCCGAGATGGCCCGACGGTGTTTCTAGCCGCGTGTTGGGCCTGGTCCTCGACCCCCTGGGCCCCCGCCTCAGGGAGCTGTTCGACGCGTGTTTAGCGTCCGGACGGTTCCCTGGGTGCTGGAAGGAGGGAAGGCTGGTGCTCCTGCCGAAGCCGGGACGGTCTCCGGGGTCACCTTCTGCCTACAGGCCTATCGTGCTGCTCGATGACACGGACAAGCTACTGGAGAGGGTGGTAGCTGCCCGCATCGAGCGGCACCTCGTCGGGACGGGGCCCGATCTGTCGGACGCCCAGTTTGGGTTTAGGAGGGGTCGTTCGACGATCGCGGCTCTGTTGCGCCTGAGGGCCGTGGCGACTGAGGCCGTCACCGGTGGGGGAGTGCTGTTGGCGGTGTCCCTAGACATCGCCAACGCATTCAATAGTCTGCCATTCAGCTGCATCAGGGAGGCACTCCGGTATCACGGAGTGCCAGCTTACCTGAGGCGGCTAGTGGCAGACTATTTGGTGGGGCGCAGCGTCCTCTGTACCAACCGAGCAGGGGACGTTGTGCGAACGCCCATGATGTGCGGTGTCCCACAGGGGTCGGTCCTCGGACCCACCCTGTGGAACATCGGCTACGAATGGGCGTTGCGGGGGATCCTCCCGCCCGGGCTGGGCGTGATATGTTACGCCGACGACACGCTCGTCACAGCCCGCGGTGGGATGCTAGAAGAGGCGGTAAGCCTGGCGACCTATGGCACCGAAGAGGTCGTCAGGCGGATCGAGGCGCTGGGGTTGAGGGTCGCCCTGGACAAGACGAAGGCCCTCTTGTTCCATGGGCGCCTTATGAGCCCTCCCATCGGCGTCTCGATCACCGTCCGCTCGGTTGACATCAGCATCCGGGCCCATATGAGGTACTTGGGCCTGGTGCTCGACGGGCAATGGTGGTTCCGGGAGCATTTCCGCAGGCTCGCTCCACGGTTCGTCGGCGCGGCGTCCGCCCTATCGTGGCTTATGCCGAACGTGGGTGGACCGAGCGCTACGTGCCGACGGCTGTACACGGGGGTCATCCGGTCGATGGCCCTGTACGGCGCACTGGTGTGGGCGGGGTCCTTGACCGTCCGACTTAGGGCCCTTCTGTGGCGACCACAGAGGGTCATGGCGGTCAGGGCCATCCGCGGATACCGCGCGGTAGCGACGGAGGCAGCGTGCCTATTAGCCGGGACCCCCCCGTGGGACCTGGAGGCGGAGATGCTCGCCGGATTGTATCGGCGGGTGACGGGGGTGCGAGCGGAGGGCGGTGAGATCTCATTAAGGGAGCTCACCGCCTGGCGCGTCGACGCCCGCCGAGACGTCATTGCCCGCTGGGCAGTCTGGCTGGAGGGGCCTCGGTTCAGGGTGCGAACCGTGGAGGCCTTCCGGCCGGTGCTGATGCAGTGGTTGGAAAGGCGGCACGGGGTGCTCTCCTTCCGACTAGTGCAGGTGTTGACGGGGCATGGGAGCTTCGCCAAATACCTGCACGGGGTCGTAAGGAGGGAGAGTACACCGTCCTGCCACCACTGCGATTGCGACGAGGACACGGCGCGCCACACGCTCGAGGCCTGCGTGGCTTGGGCAGTGCAGCGCCGTGAACTCGTCGCAATCATCGGTGCCGACCTGACGCTGCCGGCCATCGCTAGGGCGATGGTCGACAGCGTCGGGAATTGGGACGCGGTCGCAGCCTTCTGCGAGACAGTGATCTCGCAGAAGGAGGCGGCGGATCGTCTGCGCGTGGAGTGCAGCCTCGATGAGGAGATCCGCTGCTGGCAAATGAGGCGGCGCAGGCGCAACTACCTGCGCCTCATGCCGCCCTAGCCGAGGCTGTGGGTGACGTGACCGGGGATTAGCCCGTCACCCGCCGAGAGGCCGACCGCGTGAGGAAAGACCGACGTCCTCCCCGAGGGGGGGACGTCGGTCGATGGGAGGGTACCCCTCGTAGAGGGTATTCCGTCGGGCCGACCACTGACGACAAGTAAACCTGCTCCGGTGGTCGGCCCAACGACGAAGGCGAGGTGGTTTTCGGGTGGGTTGCGGGAGTTGCGTGCTTAAGCCCCTCTGTCGCCCCGGACGGAGTGGCGCGGAGGCGCGCCGACCGCAACCCACACACAAAAAAAAAAAAAAAAAAGAATCAATTTTTATATCATAAATAATCTATCACACGATGAAAATATAATATTATCTCTGCTGATGACATATTACTTTTGAATTAGTATCAGCAATAATAATAGCATTTGGAATGTCAATAAATGTTCCGCCTATTAATTGACTACCTTTTTTTCGGGTTATGGTCAGCACACAAACCCTCCTTTCTATCTGAGGTGACGCAAGGGCGGTGCGCGGTCCCATAACCCATCGTATTCCGTAGGGTAGGCAGGAATTTTTATACGTCGTGTCCTTGGGCCAGGTCGCAAAAAGGGAAACCAGCATCAGCAGCATGTGTAAGTTTTCGTAACAACTCATTTCAGTACTTTAGTATATTTGAGATATGCATTTTACAATACGTTTTTCTTAATGAGACTTATCCACACATATTGGCACTTCTGTAACTCCTGTAAACCAGGATCCACAATAGTCTCCATATAAAATACCGAGGTTTGACCCTCAGGATGTCCCGGGAAACGCTTTTAATTGTCTTGTGGGTCACAACAAATGTAATTAGAAAACAAAGAACAGGACTTGGAAAGGTTTCCACCTCCCACCTATACAAATTGGGAGACGTGAAGCAAAATTGGCTAATAAGTAAATAGATAAGAGAGAATAGAAGATATATAGCTACGTGAAATGCAGCAGTTCAGCACCACGGATTAAGCAAAACTTAAAGGGCCTATTTAACAATACTTACCTCGGGTAGTTCGCCTAGTGTCTTTTTGGTTTAAGTTTGATAAATTAATACAGTAATTAGTCTATTTTATCATTCAATCACATAATCCGTGTGATGACGAAGTAAGAATACAATTTACCACTCCGTCTCTTGCCCGTGGGCGTCGTAAAAGACGACTAAGGGCTTAAATATACATATAATATATGTAAGAAAAGGAAAACCACAAATAAAATTCTATACCAACTCATCTGACCAGCGTGGTACAGATGGGCAATTACCCTCCTATTGTGGGGGAAGCTCGAACCCAGCAGTGGAACGTATATAAGCTGAAATGAATGAATCAACTTCTTGATAACAGACCACAGTACAAAATATTAAAAGTATTTCTAAAATATATTTTGAAAGAGACATTAAGCTGAACTAAGTAATTCTGTAGTTCAGGTATTATGGAAAAAAAACTTGAATGGCATGAAAGTTACTTATATATTAAATTACACAAATCCTCTGAAATAAAAACTTGCAATTTTTTGCATAAAATAATACAAGAATAACTCTAAATAATCTAAAATAATCTCTAAACAATTATTCTATTATCATACACTTATTTCAATATTATAATTAAATTTTAAAAAATAAGTATTGTTATCGCCCTTAAGATTGGCAATAAGCGGCTATAATCATGCATTTGCATGCATTCAAACATTTAACGGCGGGGGTTATTAGTCCAACAGTTAAGAAATCGATCACTTTTGTAAGTCTCATCGTGCTGCCTTCACACATTCATCCTAAGCGTCTTTACAAACATAGATATTCATTATCGGCATTTCATCTCAGCCCACATGAGCCCTACTTATTGGGCTCGGACTTCCTCTGAGAGGGAAATTTACTATACCGGGAGACTTACTATACCGCGCTGCTCAGACGTATTGGTATAGGGTTTTAAGTCAACTTTTCCTTCTCTTGCATAGATTTTATCAGCATACCATGGTCCCTTAATCGTCTTTTACGACACCCAAAGGTAAGATAGAAAGTGGTGAATCAAATCAATCCATATTAATCCAATACCAACTTTTGAATACAATTACGTATACAACATATAGTCTTAGCTCCAGTGTGATTGGAGGCGGAAATGCTCGCCGACTTGTATCGGCGGGTGTCGGGGGTGCGCGAGGAGGGCGGTGTTGTTTCCCTGAGGGAGCTCACCGCCTGGCGCGTCGACGCCCGCCGAGACGTGATCGCCCGTTGGGCAGACCGGCTGGAGAGGCCTCGATACGGTGTCTGGACCGGGGAGGCCTTCCGGCCGGTGCTCTCCTTCCGACTCGTACAGGTCTTGACGGGACATGGATGCTTAGGCAAGTACCTGTACAGGGTCGCTAGGAGGGAGAGAATACCGTCCTGCCACCACTGCGATTGCGATGAGGACACGGCGCAGCATACGCTCGAGGTCTGTGCCGCTTGGACAGAGTAGCGCCGTGAACTCGTCGCAATCATCGTTGCCGACCTGACACTGTCGACCATCGCTAGGAAGATGTTTGGCAGCATCAGGAACTGGGACGCGGTCGCATACTTCTGCGAGGCAGTTATCTCGCGGAAAGAGGCGGCGGGTCGCGAACGCGAGGAGCACAGCCTCGACGAAGTGACCCGCCGCCAGCGACTGGGGCGGCGCAGGCGGGATTACCTGCGTGCAATGCCGCCCTAGCCGAGGCCGCGGGTGACGTGACCGGGGATTAGTCCGTCACCCGCCGAGAGGCTGACCGCGTGAGGAAAGACCGACGTCCTCCCCGAGGGGGGGACGTCGGTCGATGGAAGGGTGCCCCGTATAGGGGGTATTCCGTCGGGCCAACCACTGATGACAAGTAACCCTGCTTCAGTGGTCGGCCCAACGACGAAGGCGACGTGGTGTTCGGGTGGGTTGCGGGTGTTGCGTGCTTAAGCCCCTCTGTCGCCCCGGATGGAGTGGTGTGGAGGCGCGCCGACCGCAGCACACCCCAAAAATAAAAAAAAAGCGCCAGTGTGATGCCCTTCGTGATAGGATATAACTATTTTGTTCTTTAATTTCGTAAAAAAAGGAAAGGAAACCATGGTTGGACCAGATCCCACAAGCGGCACCAGATCACGAGTTAACTACCAAAACAGTCATCACTCCCCTCAACCACATTGGAGGGAAGGGAGTGAGCCGCCCCACATAGAATGTTATTCTTAATCTATCACCACAAGAAAATAGATGTTATTGTCTATTAATTATATCCCTGTAAAATCCCACACAATATTTTAAATAAATAAACCATTTATGTTGGCGCATTCACGATAGCATACTTAGTTCATGTCTACAAAAATATATTAATCATGTTTGAAATTTTTATTACGTAAGCAATTCGTATCTCTATGTGCGATAACCTTTAATGTGCCCTTTATATTTCATTGTGTTGGAGTTATCCCAGTTGCAATAACGTGAAAACCCGATCACTATAATTAGTTATTAGTAATTATGTTTCTTTTTACCTTCCCGTAAAGTGGTAAAAAATAAAATAATGATTTCTGATGTTTATACTCGCGTAGTACACATTTCAAATAAAAATACTTTACGGATTTTAACGCGTTTGTATTTGATTTTTAAATGCCCAACGTTTCGAACACTTTGCAGCGTTCATGGTCACGGGCGGACTAAGATGTCTCACGTCCTATAAGTCATCATTGTTGCAGGAAATTTATAATTATCTACCCGATACAATATTTTTTTCTTCTTACACTGTCAATAAAATTGTATCAAAATGTGCGTCAATATATATTAACTAAATTTCGATTCTATTTTTTTAATAATTAAAGTACGAAACATCGGGCAATCAAAAATAAAATATAAACGCGATAAAATCTGTAAAGTTATTTTATTTGAAAAAAAGAAAAAATTATACTTTCCCTTGCGAATTGTATGAGCAATTTAAGGCAGCCCCAAATCCCCTAATGGATTCAAAATACTAAACTGCGATCGCTAACTCGTCTTGCAAACGTGGAGTGAAAGATTAACAATACAAACCAGCACTCATCTTGCCCATGGATGTCATAAAAGACGGCTAAGGGGTACACATATAACATATATGCAAGAGAAGAAAAACCCGAAATACCCTACCAACCTGTCTGATCAGCATGGTATATTAAGGTCAATTTCCCTCCTATTGTGGAGGAGGCTTTAGCGTGGGACGTAAATGAACTGAATGATGAATGATAAAAGACAAAGGTTATATTTTTTTTTATTAGTAATTATCAACTCGCCCTTGATTCGCTTCGGTTTTAATCATCATACCTGCGTAGTGCTCGTTGCCGTGGGAATACCGGGATAAAATATAGCCTAACTTACTCACTGATATTGTAGCTTTCCATTGGTGAAAGAATTTTTGAAATCGGTCCAGTAGTTTTGGAGCCTATTCAATAAAAACAAACAAACAAATCTTTCCTCTTTATATTATTAGTTTAGATCATTATCTATTGCTTGTTTGACATTGCAAACAAGCAAGTAGCGCAGCGCAAATGATATTAAGTGATACTGCGTCGCATGGACGTTTATAATACCAGCGGCATAGTTAAACCACTGTTTTCTTTAAACAAAAGCCCTTCTTTAACCTCGTTAAAACGTATCTAGCTCCTGCGCGTACATGGAAGAAAGCATCGCTTGAAATGTGTAAATTCAAGGCCGTAATGTTTTCAGATGAAATTGATAAACCCTGTTACGTTGTAGAGTTGTACGGTGCTAAAACAGTTCCTGTGGTAGTAAGTTAGATAGTTCTTCAGAACATTCGCCATGAAAGAGGGAGTAAAGCACACGGAGTCACCTCTGTAGCAACTCCAATTTGTCCGTGCGATTGGGACCATCGACGATTTAAACAGCAGATCTTTTTGGGCAATAAAATGACTCTAATTGATATTTTGACGCGCCTCTATCCAGACTTTTTTTGTGTGAGGACGAAGTAAGAATACAATTCGATACCCCATTTCTTACCCATAGGTGTCATAAAAGACGACTAAGAAATTATAATATGCATACAACATCTGTGTAAGAGAAGAAAAACTCGAAGGAAAACCCTGTACTAGCTCGTTTAAGCAGCGTGGTATAGGTCAATTTGCCTCCCATTATGGAGGAGACTTAAGTGCAGCAGTGGGACGTATTTTAGCTGTTATGATACCCAAACCTTTTGCCTTTTTTCGCATATAGATATAGTTTTTGTTATGTTTTGCTTTAAGTTTTAGACATTAAATCTATAGGCGATTATTTCTGTATATATCCTTTGTCATATCGTGGTTCGAAAACATCACATCTGAGCTATTACCAGTTATATTGTATGGAATTTTATGAAAAACAAGTCGGTAAAAACATAAAAAACGCACAAGCCTGTTGAGTTTCTTGCTGGATTTGTCAGTGCACTTGCTTTCTGACCGGTGATAGTTATTTGAATTAATTAAAGGTGATATGTACAAAATAATAATATAAAGGTGGCCCCCGCGGCGTCCATGCATAATAAATGATTCTAATTTGAAAATTATTATTCTTCCTAATATATTAAGGAATACTAACATCTATGCAAGAGAAGGAAAACTTAAAGTATAGTAACCCTTTATTAACATGTCTGATCAGCGCGGTATAGTAAAGGCAATTTCCTTCCTATTATAGAGGATGGTCAAACCCAAAAGTGGGACGGATATGAGACAAAACTCATCATCCATCCATCAGCCTGTAAATTCTGCTACATCCAACGGTTCCCTGCGACTTTCAAAATGTCGTCAGTCTACAGTCGCCCGATTCGTAGTCGCTACTCGAGAATTCAAAGGGTTTGTTATAACAAACCGGTATGATTAGACTAGTGAAATAAGCCTTCAAATGTATCAATACATGATTTAGGAAGCCCAAAACACATATAATTTATAACATATTTTAAGATTAGTATAAAATATTGCAAATAAAACTAATATTTGCTTGATAAATGTTGACCCACTTATCAGCCAAGTGTCATATAAATATGATTATTAATATATACTCAGGTATAAATTATGTTTTAATTTCGAACCACGCTCAGTTATCGTAATCATGTCTTGGCGAGTGGTCAATACGCTACTACTGATATTAAAAATATGTGCCGCTCAAGAAAAAAATATTGTAATGAGCAGTTTAACATTCGTTATCGATGATACGGGATCGATGGCACCTGAAATAAATATGGTGAAACAGTGCGTTAACGATATATTCGATACGGTGGAAGGTTCAGAAGAATCACCTGTTGAAAATTTTGTTCTTGTCACCTTCAATGATCCAAGTAAGTGTTAAAGTCTGACCTATAATTGTCATTACGATATACAAAAGTATTCCTGTAAGAATACACTATGCTATCCCACTTTTTGAGCCGATGAAGTTTAATGCTGTCCTGTTCTACGTGACCGTACTTCGGTTCTGCACATATTGAGAGATCACAAACATTTAAGTCTTGGCTTTGGTATGAATTCTTATAATCCCCTGGGTAGGTTATCCCATCAAACATTATATTCATCGGCAAACCAAGAATAGAGGGTAGATACATTATTTCTACGTAATTGGTTCAACTGCGGGTGAACTTGTCTCGAATAACTGCGGCCTTAACTAGGGAAATTCATTACTTCTGTCTTGCTTGTATTGAAAAATAAATCTAAGAATGTAGATAATATCAATCCAGGAAAACTGAAAATGAAACGTTATGTCGTCTAGCCTGCATGTGATAGTTGTATGTCTACTATTATGGATGAGCCTTAGAATAATGTAGTATATCTTAAGGATACATTTTAATGACATCTTAAAAAAAATATGTTTTGAAGTAATTGCGTGTGACTATGTCAATTCAGATAACAATTGACATCGTACTCATGATAAATGTTTCGAAACAAATCTAAACATTATATGAAAATACACAAAAATTTGGCGGATAAGTTTATACATAAATCCTGTATCTTAGGAAGCATGGAATTTTCATATTTTAATTTGTATTAAATAGTTTGCTTAATTAACAGCATGCCGTAATGGTGGTGGCAAATACTCCAAATACTCCAAAATCCAACATAGGTATAAATTTATAAACTGCTCGTGGATGTCGCAAAAGACGACAGGGAGCTTTAAGCCCTAAACCAGTTTCAGTAGAAAGGAATTAATGCGAAGATTATTTTAGACTACTAAAATAACATTAGACCATGCTAGATGTGGTTGTTTTTTTTTTTTTGGATTGGTTGCGGTCGGCGCACTCCTCACACCACTCCGTCCGGGGCGACAGAGGGGCGTAAGCACGCACACCCGCAACCCACCCAAACACCACGTCGCCAAAGCTGCTAGATGTAGTATACTAGACTGTTAGGTTTTTTAAATATAATTACTATTAATTTTAATGTTAAATAATTACTAACCATAATATAATTTTTTCATATAGAATCATTTTCTTCTTATACTGGCAATAAATTTGTGCAAGTGCTGTGTGGTAGCGGCTTCGAATACTACCAACCCTTGATTTGCTCGTGGGTGTCGTAAAAGACGACTAAGAGCCTTAGATTGACTCGGACCAACTCCATCTGGTACCATTTGGGTCAACGATTACATTCCCAAGGAGGGTTGACGTCAGGTAAGCGGCCGGTCATAAAAGTCATTGTCGAAACTTTTTGCAATATGTTAAAACAGATGACATATTGCGTCGACCCCAAGTAATTGGGATAAGAGCAAGATGATGATGACTGGCAATAAATTTGTATTAAAATGTGGGTCAATATTTAATAACTAATTTCTGTATCGGGTAGATAATTATAAATTTTCTGCAGTAACGATGACTTGTTAGACGTGAGACATCTTAGTCTGCCCGTGACCATGAACGCTGCAAAGTGTTTGAAACGTCGGGTAATCAAAAATCAAATACAAACGTGATAAAATCCGTAAAGTAGTTTTATTTAAAATGCTAGATGTGGCTACGATCGATTTCAAGGCATTATATATATATTTTTTTATTTATTTACGTCAGCGTCTATGGTTGTCAGTGGGAATATATCTTTTTAACCCCCGACACAAAAAGAGGGGCGTTATAAATTTGACGTCAATGTCTATCTGTGTGTATGTCCATCATGTAACACATTGTAGCTCTCAAACGAATGGACCGATTTCGATGATTTTTTTCATTTGAAAGGCAGTTTCCTTGCGCTGGTTCTTAGTTATGTTTGCTTAATATCAGTCCAGAAGTGTAAAATTATCAGCTCCAAAATGATGTAGTGGCGTATGATTATTCGTTTCAGTGCTTCACGCATGCCAATATAATAGTTAAATGACAATTAATTGATAAATTCTGTTGAAGAAAACGTAGTATTTATTTTTATTATTTTAGTTTGTCGGAGGTTATACAAAATTTTCATTTTTACAATTAATATCTTATTATTTAAATAGATTATTGTCTATAGTAATCAGCTAGAATATATGTTTTTTTTTAATTGATTATTTATTGACATATTATTTTACGTTATCGGAGATAGATACATGAGACTGTGAAAAGATATGTATCTCTCTCCGATATTTATGAAATATAGGCAATCTAATGATCTAATAATTTACTTATCAACAAATGTGTAATTTAATAGGGGAAAAACCATTTATCTCTATACTCGTATATAATTTAAAGGTCTATTTTATATTATTAATTATCCATATGAGATGGAATAAAAATATCATTCCCTATTCTCTGCCTGTGGCTATCATAAAAGGCAACTAGGGGATATGATATGCGAATAACAAGTTTGAAAGAGAGGTATAATTTGGAACATTTACGAACCCTATATGAACATGTCTGATCAGCGTAGTTTCCTCCTATTGTGGAGGAGGTTCGAGGACGTGTGTGGAACTTTTTATAATAAGATAAGATAATGTATTTTGTCAAATATGTATATAATATAAATAACTTGTATTAAAATCTAAGGTATTGCATCAAATATAATGTTTACATTTAGATTGTTTCTCCCTCTCATTAGCCTTACTAATATTATAAATTAGAAAGTAAATTTGTTTGTTTGTTTGTTTATTTGTTTGTTTGTTTGTTACGCTTTCACGCTTAAATCGCTGGACCGATTTCAAAAATTCTTTCACCAATGGAAAGCTATAATATCAGGGAGTAACATAGGCTACATTTTATTCCGATATTCCCACAGGAATGAGAATTAGGCGGGTAAAGCGACTGAAACTGACGCGAAGCGAGGGCGGGTTGCTAGTAATATTATAAATGCGAAAGTAAGATTGTTTTGATTGTAGCAATCCACCCTCGCTTCGCTTCGGTTTCAGACGCCTTACCCGCACAGTTCCTGTTCCCGTGGTAACACCGGGATAAAATATAGCCTATATTACTCCTGATATTATAGCTTTCCATTGGTTAAAGAATTTTTGAAATCCGTTCGATGGTTTAAGCGTGAAAGGGTAACAACCTAACAAATAAATAAACAAACAAACTTACTTTCGCATTTATAATATTAGTAAGGAAATACTCGTGTTTTTATACGATGTTTATGTTTTGCATAAGACAGTTTATGTTATATTATGCGTGACCTTTCAATCTACTTATCAGCATATAAATAATTTAACAGGAAAAAATATTACAAACTTTGATCACTAAGTTTTTTAGAGTAGATAAAACTAATTAACGAAAATTAATTAACAAATGGGCAGTAGCATATAATGTTTTCATATAGAATCATTTTCTTCTTACACTCGCATTAAATTTGTATCAAAATGTGGGTCAATATTTACTAATTTTCTGTATCGAGTAGATAATTATTTTTCTGTTATAACAACGACTTGTTGGATGTAAGACATCTTAGTCCGCCCGTGACCATGAACGCTGCAAAGTGTTCGAAACGTCGGACAATCAAAAATCAAATACCTACAAACGCGATGAAATCTGTAAAGTAGTTTTATTTAAAGTGGGACGATACTATTTGGATTATATCCATCCATCCACCATTTTAAAGCCTTAACAGGGATCGCTTGTTTTTACATTTCGTGCAATAAATATTTAGTCAGTTCTAAGCTTCAATCTTATTATTGATATTATCCTGAGAATATCTTATTTTAGCACTAACGAATTTAATTATTTAAAAAAAAATACAACGGTTGCCAAATGGCACACTCTTTATTTCACAAAACACTTAAAGTTTATAACAAAACAGTTAACTCCTAAATAAAAGATAAATGGACACAAATATATAAGACAACTATATACAAGGCAAATTAGCTACTAGATCGAACAGAGATTCCCTTTTATCAAGTGTACTATGCGCTGCTGCTTGCTTGAATGTTTTTTTTTTGTGTGACTATAGCTGTTGGCCTCAGGTGGATTTGACGGCTTAACCGGACGCTGAGGGCTCACAACCCAGTAGTTGCTCGAATGTTTTTTTTTTTTTTTTTTTTTTTGTGTGTGTACAGTTGTTGGCCGCAGATGGCCTTGACAGCTTGACGCGGACTATGGGTGAGCGCTGAGGGCTCTCAACCCGGAGAAGAGTATGCTAAGCGACATCGCCCAAGGGCTCCCCCTGTGGGGAACGGACCTCGGCTTGGGGCGTCGCTGGAGGCAAAGTGGGCGTGCCCACGTTTTTAGTAGTGACTTTTGCGCGGCGCGGTTTCGCACCTCGACGGCGGGGGCGGAACCGCGGATATTTATTTGTTAAGGCCTCGCGGGCCGTGTAGGGACGTCGGATGGAGGAGATTTTGGAGGGTCTATAGGAAGCCGCCCCAACCACTAGTTGGTTGGGGTGTGTCATGGCAGAGTCAAAGTAGCTCTGAGAGCACCGTTTCATAAACTGCTTGATGGTCGGCAGTTCGAGGTCGATGTGGAGATCGACGTTTCGTATGAACCACGGTGCTCCCGTAGCTCGGCGCATGAAACGATTTTGTAGTGTCTGTAGCCTGTGGATCCTGTGTGGCTTAACATGCGCGAACACCACGCTGGCATAGGTCATGATAGGCCGTATGCAGGTGGTGTATAGTCGGATTTTGCTACTCAGGGGCATACGCGACCTAGAGTTGAGTAGACAGTGGAGACGGCCCATTACAAAGGCTGCCCGTGCGCGGACTTGCTTTATGTGAGGGGCGAAGCTGAGTCGATCGTCAAGGGTCACACCCAGGTATTTGGCCTGCCTGGTCCAAGTGACCGGCTTGTTGAATATTTTAAGGGGAGGAATGCTATCGATAGAGTAGGAACGGGCAGTTCGTCTAGTGAACATGACCGCCTGACTCTTCTCGGGGTTGATTTCTAATCTCCATTTCCTAAACCAATTGGCTAGGGCGGTAACCGCTGTTTGGAGAGTCTTGGCTACTGTTGTCGGGGATCTACCAGCACAAAAGAGTGCGGTGTCATCAGCGTAAAGCGCTTTATGTACCCGGTTGAATTTGGGCATATCGCTAGTGTATAGCGTGAAGAGAAATGGGGAGAGGCCGACCCCTGAGGGACGCCGGCCTTGATAGGGTGGGAGGTCGACAACGTCCCTTCCACCCTGTAGCGAAAGCTGCGATGACTTAAGTAGTCATGTATAATAAGAATTAAGTAGTGAGGGATCTTGAGGAGATAGAGTTTGTAGATTAGGCCTTCATGCCAAACCTTGTCGAATGCTTTCGCTACGTCTAGGAATAATACACCCGTATATCTGTTCATGATGAACTGACTACTTGTGTATTCTACCAAGCGGTGAACTTGTTGTACGCAGCTGTGTTTGGCTCGGAAACCAAACTGTGCGTCGGGAACGAGGTTGTTAGCCTCGGCGAATGTGCGTAGTCTACTGAGAACTATTCGTTCGTAGATCTTACCTAGACCTTTTAGTAGACTAATCGGGCGGTAACTACTGGGTTCGGTACGGCGCTTGCCGGGTTTGTGGATTCCTATTACCACGGCCTCTTTCCATTGCGCGGGAAAGATGTTATTATTTAGTGCTGCATTGAAGATGCAGCACAACAGGACTATTAAGTGGCCGGGGAATAATTTAATGACTTTATTTGAGATTCCGTCCGAACCTGGGGCTTTTCTGGTTTTAAGACGCCTGACTAACGATTCGACCTCATCGGTGGTTGTTGCTCGAATGGCTAGCGCACCTGCTTATATAGGCTCGTCCCCGCCGCTCGGTATCCAAATTCCCAGCGATTCAACGCTCAAATATTACGAAATATCACTTATGGTCTAAGATCCCGCTATACAACGACCTTCACCGAGATGCTTATTTGATGAAACTTATTTTTTATGTAATTTAATATGTCAATAAACATATTGCATATGGGTTGCCTAACAAATTTTAGTCCAGAGTATGATTCATTATTTTTTTTTTTATGTAGGTACATTGCACCGGTTTGATTATTAGACAAATTCTATACCAATCGATGAATGGTATGAAGCCCATAGAAAATACAAATGTCAATCAGACTGGTGCAAAATGCTAGTATAGATTTATCTGTTTATACCTGGCTACCCGAGAGTTGTGATTGGAGAAGAATAGGCAATCTAACGTTTGCATATTCTATGGGCTTCATACTTTCGATTGGTATAGAATTTGTCTAATAATCAAACCGGTGCAATGTTCAAAAAATATATATTTTTTTAAATTATTAATTAATCATATTCTGGACTAAAATTTGTTAGGCAACCCATATGCAATATATTTAATGACATATTAAATTACATAAAAAATAAGTTTCATCAAATAAGCATCTCGGTGAAGGTCGTTGTATAGCGGGATCCTATACTATTAAATAATAAGAACATTGTCAGAAACCTGAACATATTTATTTGTAGACCCAGGTTTTGGGCCAAGACATCCATCATCAGCATTAACATGCCTAAATTATCATATTAACTAGTTTGCATTTGTATTTCAGCTGCTAAGCTTTTGACCATCACCAAGGATCGTGTAGAATTCAAAAGAAAATTAGCTGATATAGATGTGAATGGTGGAGATGATTGTCCAGAATATCCAATGACAGGCATAAAATTGGCTATTGAAAATAGTTTAATCGGTTCTTCATTGTATGTATTTACTGATGCTTCGGCAAAAGATTTACATATGTATAGAGAGATCAGAACTATGGCACAGAAGAAACAAATTCAGGCAAGTGTATATTTTGTTATAAAAAAAACCTATCTATACGGATTTCTGTTATAAATAAAACAATTTTTTCGGCTTTTATCGCGTTTATATTTAACTAGCAGTGCCCTGCGGTTTCACCCGCAGTTCCTCTTTCCGTAGGAATACCGGGATAAATTATAGTCCAAGTGTTATTCTGATATGTAAGCTATATTATTGTGAAGTTTCAACAAAATCCATTCAGTAGTTTTTCCGTGAAAGAGCAACAAACATCTTCACATCTTCAGAAACTTTTGCGTTTATAATATTAGTAGGATAGGATTTTTGTTTGCCCGATGTTTCGAACTTTTTACAGCGTTGATGATAACGAGCGGACTCAGTTTCGCTGACAAATTCCGTAAAAATATTTTAATTAGAAACTTGTAGCGCCCTGCGGTTTTACCCGCATAGTTTCCCTTTCCGTGAGAATATAGGGATGAATTCTAGCCTACTAGCAACCCGCCCTCGCTTCGCTTCGGTTTCAGTCGTGTTACCCGCGTAGTTCCCATTCCCGTGGGAATACCGGGATATAATATAACTTACGTTACTCCCTAATATTTTAGCTTTCCATTGGTGAAAGAATTTTTGAAATCCGTTCAGTGGTTCAAGCGTGAAAGCGTAACAAACAAACAAACAAACATCCTTACTTTCGCATTTATAATATTAGTAAGGATATGTTATTCTGATATGTAAGCTATGTTATTATGAAGTATCATGAAAATCCAATAAGTAGTTTTTGCGTAAAGGAACTGCAAACATACATACAAACTTTCGCGTTTATAATATTACTAGCAGACCCGGCGAACTTCGTAACACCATATTTTTTTTCGTAAATATATTTTCTAAATTTCCGAAAATATAGTCTCTAATGGAATAACCATTACAGCTTTGTCAGGAAAGATTCGATAGTTTTGGTCGCAGCATGGTTAATGATGATTCAAGGAGAATACAAATTACTCATTATTGATTTAAAAAAAGAAAGAAATAAATAATTTATTACTCCTTTACGGGAGGGACACGTACAAGAATATAGAATAAGTACAATAACATAAAAATCAATAAATAATATAGTAAGAGAAAACACAGCGAAAATAACAAGATTAGGGTCCCCTTCGCAAAAGAGGAAAAGGATAGCTGCTCAGCATATCTACTCGGTAAAGCGAATACCATAACGCTGTTATTCTGCAGCGTCCTATTTCTGACAAAATTATAATTATCAAATTTTCAACCATACTTAACTATACACAAAATTTCTTTTAGCTGTCATTTGCGTTTTGTTACTTCATATCGGATCCGTTTTTTTATACAACGTTTCAAAGTGACTTGTATTCTCTTTGACATGTTATGTCACGTCACACAGGAACGTGGTCGAACGGGATAAAAGAGTTATTGGCAAAATTTTGTAAAAACCATTAAAAAAAGAAACGGGATAAAAGTATCCTATGTCCGTCTCCTAGTTTTAAGCTACCTCCCCACCAATTTTCAGCAAATCGGTATTGTTGAGTTATATTTGTTCTTGAGTTATAAATAGCGTAAATAACACTTTTTTTTTGTGTGACTTAGTTGTTAGCCTCGGATAGCTGTGACAACTTTACGCGGACTGTTGGGTGAACGCTGAGGGCTACCGTAGTAACTAACATGACTTTTATATATATATATATATATATATATATATATATAGACTAGCTGACCCGGCGAACTTCATACCGCCATAATTATTTTCGTAAATATTATTTTGTAAATTGTCGAAAATATAGTCTCTAGTGGTAGAACCATTACGATCGCCTTGGTCGCGGCATTAATAATGATGATTCAAAGAGAATACAAATTACTTATTATTATTGATAATGATTTCTGACAAAATTATAATTATCAAATTTTCAACCATACTTAACCATAGACGAAATTACGTTTAGCTATTATTTGCGTTTTGTTATTACAGGCATATCAAATACGTTTGTGTTATACCATGTGTCATAGTGACTTGTATTCTCTTTGATATTTTACGTCACGTCACACAGGAACGGCATCATACGGGATAAAAAGTCCCATGTCCGTCTCCTGGTTCTAATCTACCTCCCCACCAATTTTCAGCCAAATTGGTACAACCGTTCTTGAGTTATAAATAGTGTAACTAACACGACTTTCTTTTTTATATATAGATTAGTAGGATGCGTCATACTCACCTAAACATCAGAAGTCATTAGGTATTTTGTGAGCCATCTTTCCACAACAATAAATCAACGGTATTTCGTATTATCCGTCTGGTGACGGAGTAAGAATACAATTCACCACTCCCTATCTTACCCGTGGATGTCGTAAAAGACGACTAAGGGATATAATACGCACATAACACCTATAAAAGAGAAGGAAAACTCGAAATAAAATCCTATATCAACCTGTCTGACGAGCATGGTATAGTAAGGTCAATTTTACTCCTATTGCGGAGGAGGCTCAAGCCCATCAGTGGGACGTACATATATGAGCTGAAATGAATGTCACACTGGGTATACAGAGTGGTTTTATTTCGAGTTTTCCTACTCTTGCAGTGATGTTATCTACTTGCTTCCTTTAGTAGTCATTTACCAACTCTGGAGCAAAATTAAGGGGTAGTTATTTACTTATGTGGTTTTTTGCATTGGTATTTTGCATAGAACTTGGCACTCATTTAGATCTCCATTCTTTTTGCGGCGAAGCTCACAGCCAAGCATAATTTTTGTATTAAACTTGGCTCCTTTTTTTTTTACCTTTATGTTTTTGGTGGGATAGAGCTATCAGCAACATTTCCTTCTGTTGTGATGAGATGTCATATGCTTATGTCTTTAAGTGGGCATTCGAGATTCTTATGATAATAATAGCTGTACCACCAATAATACCATTCAGACTAAAAAATGTAGTAGATTTGAGCCATTGTATGAGCTCTCTGATTATCGTAAAATACAATAAAGGAATTATAATATACAGGTATATCTATTCAAGACAAGAAACGCTCGAAATAAAACACTACAGATACCAATTCGTATGACCAGCGTCAGGTCAATTTTGAATCGTCATCAGTAGGACGATTGTAGCTGTCATTAGATTTATGTTCTACAGTAGACGCTGATAGGCTGATAACAATGATGATATAGTAATTATAAATTTCTGATGGGTTGTACCGTTCTAGGACTTTGATATGGAACATTTTATTTTTCTTCTATCTATGTCTAGAAAAGCTAAATGCTGATTGTTCTAGGATAAGGACAGGAGATTGATAATAGTCTTCTTTTCTAGGTCACTTTCCTGTTAACAGGCGTATGCGGCTCCAAAAGTGACGATGATTATCAAGTTTATTATAAATTGGCCAAGGACACATTTGGAGAGGTATTTAACATGAATAAAGGTGATATAAGTTCGGTAAGTAAGCTTTTAGATACCTAATAATGATATAGGTGACGGAGTAAAAATACAATTGATTACTTTTTTTGAGAGAGATAAGTGCCTTTATAGTCTTTAGTCCTCTCAAAGTGATTGTCAGAGGTTTATCTAAACGACTTTTATTTACATACATACATTGCCTCACACCTGCTTCCCAGAGGGGTAGGCTGATAAAAATAGGAATGCTATGCTATATGTTCTTTTTATTCTACTTTCATGGCTCCCCTGCCATATCCAGCTTTCACTGCTATACATGGGGGTGGGTACTAACACTCCCCTACGTACTGCTAGACGTGCCTTTTTCGATACATTCCTGCTGTCTCATAAAAGCGTGCAGTGCCCCATTCACTCTATTACCAGCATTTACACTTCGTTCAACATCGATAATGATTTTTATTTAATAATTTCCCGCATTATGATTCTAAAAACCCAGTGGTAATACCACAAATGTGTTATGAAGAGGAAAGGGGATAATCTATATAATTATCATTAATTAATTTTTTTGTTTAACAGATATTGGAGTACGTGAAAGAAAATACTAAAAGTAGAAGCGATATGCTTGCGTACGGAAGTTTTCCTCCAGGATATGGACATAAACTAAATGTAAGTTATATAGGCCTCGTAACTAACCTCAAAGTCACTCAGCGTACTATGTAGCAGGCTATGGCCGGAATTTATATACGAAATAGATTTCGTAATATGGAAATCCGCATAAGAATAAGTATAACCGACATAGTATGAAGAATTAGCACGCTGAAGTAGTAAACCGATAAGACAAAAAGATTCACGAATTGCCAATTTTCTTTACGTATTTTGTTTATTCTGTATTTCTATGGTAATATAATAATAATTTAGCCACTATATTGGAGATTAAGGGTGATAATCATTATATTCATAAGATGTCAACGTAGAATCATTAATGTATTTGAAGTAGGACTATTTTTCTCCTATGTCTGTTCATTATCATGAATGTTCTTAAGTATTCAAAAAGTTGGCGAATTGAAAATTAAACAGAAACGAGACAAAATTCATAAAGATAGTTTTATTTCAAATAAATAATACTCGCATAAACATCAGTAATCATTATTATTTAGCATTCCAAAAGCGGTGACGTAGTGAGAATACTATTAACCGCCCCCTCTCTTACCCGAGGGTGTCGTAAAACACGACTAAGGAATATAATGTGCATATAAAATTCGAAACAAATCCCTATGCCAACAAGTCTGACCACCATTGTATAGTAGGTTAATTTCTCTCCCATAGTGTAAGAGGCCCAAGCCCAATAGTGGGACGTATATGGGCTCAGAATATGAGGATGATCACAAAAAAATTCATCAGTAAATGTAAAATGTTACTTGTTTCAGTACACTGTTGATGGTAAAATGAAAGATATAATCATTTCTGTTTCGGGCGTCGATCCCAAAGTAGAAGTGACCGATCCAAAAGGCAAAGATGCTGAAACCCATCATATCACCGACACTAAAGAGATAAAGGTAACTTGAATTATGCAATATTGCAAGTAAAGTAAGAAAATAAGATAAATCAAAAATCATAATTGACTTTGGATGATGTCAGAAGAATTAAAGACAATCTTGGCAAAATATCATATCTCTTTGATTTACCATCGAATTTTCAAAAATCATAGGCTTAGACTGCACAGATGGCGTAGTGGTTAAGATAGCGACCTACATTGCCAGTGTCGGGGGTTCGAATCCCACGCAGGACAACACTTTGTGCGATCCACAAATTGTTGTTCTGAGTCTGGATGTAATTTGTGTCCGTTAATTATGTTTGTAAAGTCCCCCGCAATACAAGGATTATTTCCTTAGTGCAGGGTGTTGTCTTAAATAAATAAATAGGGATTTTGACGTGACAACGTCTTATAATTCGATGGAGCCGGCTGCACACACGAAAAAACATGACGTATGCGGCGTTACCTCGCTCTGAGGCGTTCCATTTAAGGCTTGATCCATACAAAATATCTATCAGACAAATAAAATTAAAATTTCCATTTGAAAAATGAAACCATTCCATCAGTATTTTCTTATGACGTTGTCACGTTCAACTATCGTCAGTAAACCGACTTTACAGACAACCGATTTTTTTTTGTGGTGGGCTATGGTCAGCGCATCCGCCGCCTGGCTGCGCCCGGGGCGACAGAGGGGCGATGCGCGGCCCCAGAACCCACCCACAGCCACGTCGCCTTCGTCGTTGGGCCAACCACCGGCGCAGAGTGCCTTGTCGTCAATGGTCAGCCGGACTAAAAAAAATCACAGGTTATCCCTATGATTTTTTTATGATTTCTGCAACTAGAACAAATATTAAAAATCGAGAGAATTGTTGTTGTCATGACTGGGATGTGAAATCCGTGCTCTTCGAAGTACTTACGGATTTCACAAGTCCATGAGAATTTATTTTTAATTTTTTTCGTACTGATAATTTTCTCATGCCAGGCAATAAGTAATAACTCACAATATGATGCACAGAACTTAATATATTTTCCTTTTTGTGATGGAATAAGAATACCACCTTTTGCCACCAATTCACATCTTGTGGATATCGTAAAACACGACAAAGGGGTATATTATGCCTATCTGTGTAAGAGAAGGAAAATTTGAAATAATGAAACACGTTTTTTGTAATATAATAGGTCAAAGTCCCTCCTATTATGGAGAAGGCTCGAGCCCAACAATTACCTATGAGCTGAAAGGATGAAATAAAACCTTTCAGACCCTCTATGCACAATTGAGGATATTACTTATTTTGTTATTTATACTATTAAAATAAAATTTTACTTAACCAGAACTCATAGTCATTCATTGAAAACATTATAAAGTTATTAAAAACTATACTACAAACACTATTTGTTGCTATATGCTTGTAGTAGTTTGATACTTTTGACGAGTACAAGAACAAACTTTCAATCACTAACTCAAATTCCCTCCCATAGTTGAGGAGGTCCCAGCCTAACAGTGGGACGTATATGAGCTGAGATAGTGATGATGACGATTTTATTCCTTATGATTGTAAACAAATCCTAGATCAACCAAAATAGAACCAGTAATGGAATACTCTATAATAAAACAAAAATCATTCCACGTCTAAGTATAAAAATTAGTAGCATTAAAAATTTCTGTGTGGTGACGGAATAAGAATACAATTCATCACTCCCTATCTTACCCGTGGATATCGTAAAAGACGACTAAGGGATATAATGCGCATATACCATCTATGCAAGAAAGACGAAAGACTCGAAACAAAACCCTATACCAACCTATATGACCAGCATGGTGTAGTAAGGTGTTAAGATCTCTTTCTCTCTCCTCTCTCTGTCTCTCTCTCTCTCCTCTTTCTGTCTCTCTCTCTCTCCTCTCTCTGTCTCTCTCTCTTCTCTCTCTCTCTCATCTCTCTCTTTCTTTACTCTGAAAATAAAAATATCAGGTATGACAGGATTAATATATTTAGAAATATAAGACATGAAATCATGAAATCAGATCAAACAGAATGTTGACTACAGCTAATTTCAAATAAATTTAAAGTGTTTTTTAATTTTTATTTTAGATCGTTAAAGTAAAGAAACCTGAGCCGGGTACGTATGGAGCAACAATCGGAAGCAAAAGTGATACCCATGTCAAAGTAACTGGCAAGACTACCATTAGCTTTAACTTTGGCTTTTCTTCATTCCCGCCAACTTCTTTATTTGATACAGCTTCTAGACCTCCACCAGGTAATAATCTGTCTATATTACTTCTAAAAGATGTTTCTTGTGATTGTGTTAAAATATAACACAGATTTCCGTGTGGTGACTGAGAAAGAATACAATTCACCACTCCCCATCTTGCCCGTGGATATCGTAAGAGACGACTAAGGGATATAATATGCACATAACATCTGTGCAAAAGAAGGAAATCTCGAAATGAAACCCTATACCAACATGTCTGACCAGCACGGTATAGTAGGTCATATTCCCTCTCATTTAATGATTTCTGATGTTTACGCGAGTATTATACATTTTAAATAAAACTACTTTACGGATTTTATCGCGTTTGTATTTGATTTTTGATTACCCGACGTTTCGAACACTTTACAGCGTTCATGGTCACGGGTGGACTAAGATGTCTCACGTCCAACAAGTCATCGTTACTGCAGAAAATTTATAATTATCTACCCGATACAGAAATTAGTTATTAAATATTGACCCACATTTTGATACAAAATTTATTGCCAGTGTAAGAAGAAAATGATTCTATATGAAAAAATTATATTGTTTATGGTTAGTAATAATTAAACATTAAAATTAATAGCAATTATATTTAAAAACTAACTAATAATCTAGTATACTACCACCGGATTGGAACACGGTAACACTGAGAAAGATCCGGCAAAAAAACTCAGGTAACAAGATGCTAAATAAAAGTAAATTTTGAAGGCGGCTTACTTTATGTTACTAAAAGGTTTTAATTTATAAAATTATCTTTAGTTTATTTATAATTTTTTCATATAGAATCATTTTCTTCTTACATTGGCAATAAATTTTGTATCAAAATGTGGGTCAATATTTAATAACTAATTTCTGTATCGGGTAGATAATTATAAATTTTCTGCAGTAACGATGACTTGTTGGACGTGAGACATCTTAGTCCACCCATGACCATGAACGCTGTAAAGTGTTCGAAACGTCGGGTAATCAAATACAAACGCGATAAAATCCGTAAAGTAGTTCCCTCTCATTGTGAAGGAGGATTTGTTTCCGTTAATTATATGTTTGTAAAGTCTCCCGCTATACGTCTGACCACTCTGACAAGCGCAATAGACGTGTAAAATGGTGACGGAGTAAGAATACAACTCACCACTTCATATCCTGCCCGTGAAAGTCGTAAAAGATGACTAAGGGATATAATATATTAGTTATGCCTATCTGTGGAAGAGAAGCAACACTAGCAACATGTCTGTTCAGCGTGGCTTAGTATGTCAATACCTCTCCTATAGCCCTTATATATAATATTGTTAAAAAAGGGCAAATAGTCGTCATGGTTCTGGTTTTAATATTCTAATCAATTTCGTATTTATATTTAAAGGCAAAATTTAAATAACATAATTGAATCAAATGCAGTTATTCGTCTGTGCGCTGTTATATGAAGGCTATAGGTAATTAGAGAAACTTCTCATATTCCCAACACACATTTTGTTAGCCATTATTGATTTTTCCAATCAATACGTCTTTAAGAAGGTAATACTTTATCAACAGTTCGCCAGTGAAAGCTTTAGGAGAATGGACAGTAACATTCTTCTGGCAAAATAATATCACAGGTATAATTCGTCATATACGCCCCTCTTTTGGGCTCAAGCTTCCTCCACAATAGAAGGGAAATTGACCTACTATACCGCGCTGGTCACACGTGTTAGCATAAGGTTTTATTTTAAGTTTTCTTTATTCGATGTTTTATACATATTTAATCCCTAAATCGTTTTTTATGACATCCACGGACAAGAGAAGCGGTGGTGAATTGCAGTTTTAGTCCGTCATCACGCGGAAAATATGTACACGGCTATGATTATCAATTGGTGATACCTCCACTTGGAGAATTATATACCCATCGGTGGGCATCAACGGGCTGATGGATGGATCGACAGAATTAAATGTTTATGCTAATTGATCAATGAAAAAATCAGAATACACGTGTCAGAAAAGATATTTATTATTTTTATAGCTGGTCAGTCATATCTAGCAATACAATTACACGGAGAGGGTGTCGAACTTAAATCTGTAGTACTGCTTAGTATGACAGGGAGTATTCTAGAAGAATTACCACTCAATACAGCTGATAATGTAAGACAATACTACGTGACTGAATTATTTGAACCACCGATGAATACATTCCGTATTAAGGTTAGTAGATAATATTCTTTTTTACTATTAAATGAATTAAGACTCGAAACAAATTCTTATATCAAAATATTAGGCCAATGTGGCTTTACTGGCTGGCCAAATTCAAATGTTTATAATAATTTTTCTTTTATACTTATAAAAGGTGTATCAAATATACTGTTTGCTTGAAATTAGACGAAAATGACCAACTGCAGTGCATATATTCTACACACACAAAATACTTGTTTTTTTTTTCTTTTAATACAGTTTCAATTAAACTTTACAAGCCGCAAGTCTTATCTCAAGACGGAAGGAAATATATTCAATGACTAACCGTGGAATTGACACAGCGTGATTTTGATAATCCATTTTTAGTCTCATTTGTAATATCTAAGTTTAACGCTAGCTGATGTCTGCTATCGGCGGCTTGCTATTAATGTCATAATAATTCAAAATATGTGTTTATTTAAAGATTGTAGGCTACGATACGAATGCCAAAACACCTATATACAGGGAAGCTGCAACTCCGATAGAACGTAGAAAGCCAGAAGAAATGGGTGAGATTCATTTTATTAATACTTCATTTGTAAAATATTTTACTTGTGTTCACTCCACAAGAATATAATATGTACCTGCTAAATAAATACAAGATAATAATTTCTAATGGTTACGCGATCATTACACATTGTAAATAAAAGTATTTTACGGATTTTATCGCGTTTGTATTAGATTTTTGATTGCCCGACGTTTCAAACACTTTCATCATCATCATCATTTCAGCCCATATAAGTCCCACTGTTGGGCTCGGGCCTCCTCCATAATGGAAGGGTTATTGACCTACTATACCACGCTGGTCAGACGTGTTGGTATAGGGTTTTATTTCGAGTTTTCCTTCTCTCGCATAGATGTTATACGCGTTTTATATCCCTTAGTCGTCTCGTACGATCACCCACGGGTAAGATAGGGGGTGGTGAATTGTATTCTTACTCCGTCACCACACGGATGAAACACTTTACAGTGCTCATATTCACGGGTGTCCATGTCACCATGAAGTCCGTAAATTGGTTTTAGTTACAATAACATATATAAGTACAAGATGCTATGTGCGAGGAATACAAATATTTTTTTTTTAATGTTAAATCAAGCTGCCTTAGAATTTTTTAAAATAATGTCATGTTACACGTATTCTTATGTGGCGACGGGATAAGAATACAATTATCGTTAACCATTATTTGCCTGCGAGAGTCGTAACAATTAGCTATGAATCTTAACCGGAGAGTGGATTCTCTTGAGAAACGTATAGCACTTCACTAAGATTGCTAACCTGCCTGCGAAACATGGCGATTACGGCTGTATCCTGTTATTTATGGAGGAAGCCTACATCCAGCAGTAGACGGTGATAAACTGGAAGACTAGAGCATGAATCTGATAATAATAATTGAAAAAAAGAGTGTGTATGTGTGTTTATGTACGTAGGCAAAAAGTTATAGGTACTTCTTTGGCATAACAAGATAAAAAGCTTTCTACTAAAAATTTTTTTAAATATTTTATCCTTTTCGTTATCCTATATTTGTAAAAATAAAACGGTATTAATCCTACTAATATTATAAACGTGAAAGTTTGTATATAAAGATATGAAGATGTTTGTTGCTCTTTCACGCAAAAACTACTGAATGGATTTTGATGAAACTTCAAAATAATATAGCTTACATATCAGAGTAACACATAGGCTATAATTTATCCCTATCTTCCCACGGGAACAGAAACTGCGGGTAAAACCGCAGTGCGCTGCTAGTAATAGATAAAAATTTATTTAACACGTTGAAAGTTTTATTATAACGCATTATCTAATCAACGTTTGCAATAGTGTGCGCGCGCAGCGTCAGACTCTCACATTATATTTCACTAAGGCGCCAAAAGAAGTGTAAATTCAAAAGCAACCTACCCCTCTTAGCTTTCACAGTAGCTAAATGTCAACCGACCTTTTCAGAAGAAGAAAAAACAGTCTTTCAACTTGCATAAAGCAAATGTGTAGACAGGTTTCTAAAATTTTATTAAAATCAGTGAAACAGTTCTAAGATTAACGGGTATAAACATCATGCCATCAGATTTTAATATAAAATGATCATGTAATCATCATCATTTCAGCTCTTATATGTATAATGCTGCTTTTGACGTCGAGCTTTCTCTATAATGGCGGATGTACACACTCGACATGACACCCCGAGACGGGCCGAGAGCAAGACGTATGTACATGGTACTTTCGTCTCATCTCGCGCTCTCGTTCTCGTCACGGTTAGTTTCGGTCAACTGTCGTTTTTTTACGACCAAGTCAAAGGGTCTCGTTAAGTCGGAAAACAAGACGGAGCATGTACACACTCGATCTTTTAGTTGTCCGATGACAGTATTTATAAGTAGACGATGCATAGCAATCATCCACCATCTTCTTTGTCTTCATGGCTTACGAATTTTCTTTTTATAGTGAATGTTTAAATAATTAGCTCACGTTACGGCACAAAGAAAATAGCAGCAGCAGTTTCTACGTCCATTGTCTCGGATATTTACAGTGCAACTGGCATAACGATTGCGTACAGGGAGAACTCTTGGACGAACCTCTCGGCGAGAGGCTCTCGTCGATTGTGTACAGACGCCCTAATAGAAAAGCTATTGACATTCTATACTAATTTAAGTCTTTTATTATATACCTCAATCGTCGGAGGTAGTGAATTATATTCTTACTCCGTCACTGCATGGAAAATATAATATTTCATGATGATATAATATTTCAGAAAAAGTTACCAATACGGCACCCACAGTTACTATTGAAGGAGCACCAGTAATAAACCCAGATTACAATACCAACTTGCAGCTTAAGTGTCATGGACATGGATACCCAACACCCACACTGATTTGGCAAACAGAAACAGGAGAAACGTTAACTGCTGAAGTAAGTCTAATTATTGATGGGAAACATATATAGGCGAAGGTGAACCTGATCGTTGGCATGGCGTTAACGCCATGCTTGGATATGTACATTTGTGTAACGAAATCATAACCCGGTTTAGAATTTTATACAACGCCATCTAGTGAGCTCAAAATAAATTATGAAATAATGATTTCTGATGTTTACGCGAGTATTATACATTTTAAATAAAACTAATTAACGGATTTTATCGCGTTTGTATTTGATTTTTGATTACCCGACGTTTCGAACACTTTACAGCGTTCATGATCACGGGTGGACTAAGATGTCTCACGTCCAACAAGTCATTGTTACTGCAGAAAATTTATAATTATCTACCCGATACAGAAATTAGTTATACAAAATTTATTGCCAGTGTAAGAAGAAATTGATTCTATATGAAGAAATTATATTGTTTGTTGCTCACTATAGTGTATATTAATGGAAATAAAAGTTTATTGAATAAAAATGATCATTTTCTGGAAAAAGTAAAATTTTATTAATACTTTATGCCATATTAGTTCCTGTCGTAATCTGTTCTTTTATTCATATATACTTGTACAAAATAATTTCAATGTTTCGTTTCTGCCAGGCGTCCTGAGCGACGGCTCCCTTTTTCTGTTTGTTCTTTCTTATTTTATTTATTGATTTTCGTGGCAGACGAAACGACCTATTTAATAGTAAATGTCGCTCATCAACTTGCAATACCAGGAACACAAACAGATCGCTGCTTACCGTATAGGTTTAGGCCACCAGCACCTCCGCTCACCGAATGAAGTTCTGCCCCGGACGAATCGGCCCGCGGCAGTAGACAGATGACTGTCGATAGTGTGATACATTTGGAATACTGTAGACAATACTTAGTTTTTTGAATGCTAATGATGAGTTTAATTTCAGATACTTCCAATAGAAGAACCAACTGATTATTTAAGTATATTGACAATAGAAAAACCAAACAAAAATGCCACCTATCACTGTAAAGGAACAAACTCAATTGGAACGGCAACAAACTCGATAAAAGTTGAAATCGATAAATATTTTAACGTCATTGAAGCACCGCCAGGTAAATAATCTAGGCGTAATTATAAACTACACAAAAATGAAATATTAATTAAAAAAAATTAAAAACAAGCTTTTATTTAAATGTTCTAAAACGAAGAAAATAAATTTTGAATGCAATCATACACTACCATTTTATTAAATTATAAAATTTATGTTGATATAATTAAAAGCTTGTCGCGAGAACACATTTTTTTTTTCAAAAGAACAAGCAAATGACAAATTTTAATTCTAAACAAATGATAAGAATGTGTTTCTTGGCCTTAAATATTAATGATTTCTGATGTTTACGCGAGTATTATACATTTTAAATTAAACTACTTTACGGATTTTATCGCGTTTTTATTTGATTTTTGATTACCCGACGTTTCGAACACTTTACAGTGTTCATGATCACGGGTGGACTAAGATGATGAATATTTTAAATAAAACTACTCTTAGTCCACCCGTGATCATGAACACTGTAAAGTGTTCGAAACGTCGGGTAATCAAAAATCAAATACAAACGCGATAAAATCCGTAAAGTAGCCTTAAATATTACTTAGTAGATAGGTACGATGTTGTTTGAAATGTATTATTGCATTGTCACCGAAGTTATGTAAGCAAATCAAATTTCAACCTAATCTAACGACAGGAAGTGGTTCTAATTTAACTCGTAGGATTTGTTCCACATTAATATACTAACAGGGCAAGTTAAATAAAAGCTTTTAAGAAAAAAACAAAAGTTAAATATTCTCAACGAATATTTTGAATGCGGTAGTAACTTTATTTGTGTGTTACACCTTACACATAAACCAATAAAGCTAAGTTAATTTAATTAAAGAAAAGTTAATAAATAAAACGATTTTAAAGTTTAAAAACTTTTTTTCCATCGAAAGGCACATTGCCAGCGAGTAACATAGGATAGTTATACTAGTATATCTAAGGCAACGGGCACTACGCCGGCATAACCCCGGTAATTTACACAAAACAAATAACTAAAAAAAAGATTTTTTACGGATTTTATCGCGTTTGCTTTTGATTTTTAATTGTTCGTATTAAGCTGGTTTATTATTATATTAATATCAAATGTAATGTAAAATTGACAATATTTAAGTACCCTTTGTTAAACTCACCTTGATTACACTTTCACGGACTAATATTAAATATTATTCAACCTTACCAATAAACCACCGATATCACATATCACCATTACATTAAACGAACAATAATTGAATGCCTTTTTTTTTTGGAGGTGGCGACAGACAGCTCTAACCGGGTCTACGATCCTATTTCGTAGGTCGTAGACGCGCTGAGAAATATTCGAACACCGCCACTTGAAAAATATAAAAATACAAAAGTACCCTACTATTAATATTATGATGATACAATTATGTTCAACATTTTAGAGATCGTAACACCTTATGGGATAAATTATTTCCCTATATTATTCCCCTTTGAGAACGCCTATTGCCCACAATTTACATATTGCCGCATTTGGTTCGATTCTCTTGCATAAATGTTATCTATAGGTACATCCATTAGTAGTCTTTTACGATACCCACAGACAAGATAGAGACCAATAAATAGTATTCTTACTATGTGACCACCGACTTCACTGTTACGAAACAAAAAATAGTACAATTTAATAAGAGATTTTTTTATCATTAGTAGTTTAGTTATTAAAATAATATGTTTAATTACAGATACCGTTGAAGTAGATTATGACAAGGAAGGCAGTGTATCATGTAAAGTGGACGCAAAGCCACCAGCAACTATAATCTGGTTTAAGGATGGCATAGCATTAAGCAGTGATGAAAATATTACGATATCTAGTGACAATACCACAGTGAGCGTAAAACGAATGAACTTTGAAACACAAGGCGAATATTATTGCGAAGCAAAAAATGATTTTGATTCAAAAGAATTTTATATCGATTTCATTTTAACTGGAACATGTAAGTATTTATACCACCAAGTTCAATATTACGATAATTATGATGTAAATTTTGACTTATTCAATAAAAGACTTAAGATTCAAATGGATACCAAGTTTTGGAGACAATCTTGAAATTTATTTATTATTTTTAATAATTTATTATTAAAACATTCTTTATACTGCAGAAATATTATTAACTTACGACTTTTTAAATTTCAATAATTGAATTATTTACATAACGCAAATAACTTAGGTTCTATTGAACCTCAACTTGGGTCACCCAGGAGTACTCATTTCAAACAGGCAACCGCCAAAACTTTTGTAATACATATACGATGAAAAAAAGTACATATTGCATCGACCATAAGTAATTGGTATAAGAACGGCATGATGATTATGAAAATGATAATGATAATGAATATTTTATGTTTACAGCCGAACCTAAAATTAACAAAGCTTTGGAGAGAGTACAGGTGTCAATGGGAGATGATTTTGAACTGCCTTGCCAGTAAGTTGAAATATTATTATTAGAATTTTAAGATTAAATTTTAGCTGCTGTACATAAAATCACTGTCAGAACTTTTGCAAAATGTACAATGGAGGAATGACACATATTGTGTCGACCCCAAATAATTGAGATAAGAGCACGATAATATGATGTCGAACTTCAGAGATAAAGTTTCAAAATAAATTGGGAGTAGCACATTATGCGCCACAAGGCATATACTTTCGGGTAAATATCTCGTGTTCCCAAATATCTCGATAACAATGCATGGTATTTCCTATACCAGCCAATTCATTGACGAAAAATCCCCATCACAATATATTGCACAGGTTGAATATAACTACCACAGATTTGGGTTTAGGTTCCTCAAATATCAAGTCGCACTAATTTTACGTACTGGCTTTAGTACGTAAAATTTTTGAAAGGATAGCATTCTTTTTTTAAAAACTCGTGTTACGTACATTCTATTTAAGTACAATACCGCGTTTTTTGTAACGCGGTATTGTACTTAAATAGAATGTATCGTGTCCCTTACCTTAGAGTGGGAAACGTAAAAACTGACTAAGGCATCACCAAAAAACAAAACTCTTAAGAGCAACTGCCAATTTGCCTTTTAAACATGTCTGTTCTAACGTGATTGCTCTTGAAGACACCTAATGCCAACATTGGAAATGGATGTAGCGACAGATGGGTGAGGGCTATATCCTGTAGTAGACAGCAAAAGGTTAGATGATGATGATAATAAATTATCAAAGGTATGTAATGCAAAAAGTATGGAATGATGTAAGGACTGAACTCCCGTGCCAAGAGTTCCACTCACGCAATTCTATATATAATCCATACATGATCATTTTAACTGTAATTTGTATCCATTATTCGTATATTTGTAATGAGTTTCATAACACAACGAGTCTTTAAAAATCTTAAACATAATATTTAGGATCCTAGAAGGAGTTCCAGCACCTACAATATCTTGGTCTTTCGAAAGCGACGACGCTAGTGAACATGAAGATCTAAAGGAAACTAGTGATATCCTACATTTGAAGAATGTAAATTCAAGTAATGCCGGTATATATTTATGCATAGCTAGAAATGATTTTGGCACCGACCTTTATGCTGTGGATTTAATAGTAATATGTGAGTATATTTATAAAAGAAAATAAATTGTAAGCTCAAAGTAATGAACCACACGAAGGACTTGAAATTATATCTATTGGAAATCTATTTTACTTACTAATTAGATTAATTTATGTGGGTATTTAAGATAACCAAATTTTACCTCGTATCTCGTCTTTATGTTAGATGTTCCATGATTGTATTATATTTAACTGATTTTGTACATGATTAACAAAGCTAGTTGTTAGTTTTATCTATCGTGAATAGAACTTTATCTGGACTAGAAATGACTTTTATTGTTCGGCTGTTATCGCTCGCTGTGCTGTGTCTACATAATAATAATATGTAAGTGAATTTACTGACCTAGCGCGCCAATGTCATGGATTCGATTCACTCGCAGGACTATACACAACTATCACCATCATCATTATCTCAGCCGATATACATCCCACTGTTGGTCTCAGGCCTCCTCCATAATGAGAGGAATTTGACCTACTATACAATCCTGGTCTGACCTGTTGGTATAAGGTTTCATTTCAAGTTTTCCTTCTCTGTACAGATGTTATGTGCATATTATGTCCCTTAGTAGTCTTTTACGACATCCACGAGCAAGAAAGGGAGTGGTGAATTGTATTCTTACTCCGTCACCACACGGAACAAACAAAAAACATACAAAAAAAAATCCCGAAAGAAAACCTAATACCAATTCATCTAATCATTCTGGAACTGGAGTTAGTACCTATACATGAACTTTATAGTAAATTTTTCATAAGAGTAAATGTTTTCAATAAAATTTCAGATAAGCCATCGATCAAAAAAGAAGACACGTTGATACAAGTAAAAGACGGTACTGTGGCGACTTTACCTTGCGATGTTAGCGGTGTACCAACTCCTACAGTCAAATGGTTTACAAATGAAACTGAAATTAATAGCACAAGGGCTATTAGAATTACTAAAGATAACAGTCTTACGTTAGTATATAATTTATTTATAATTCCACATATACGTATCTTATCATCTCGGCTCATATACGTCCCACTGCTGGACTCGAGCCTACTCCACAATAAGAGTGAAATTGACAACATCACACAGTTTGGTATAGGGTTTTGTTTTGTGATTTCCGTTTCTTTTATAGGTATTAAATGCGTATTATATCCTTCAATCGTCTCTAAGACACCCACGGGCAAGATAGGGAGTGGTGAATTGTGTTATTATTCTCATAGCCTAACTAATATTATAAGCTTTAGAATATAAATTTTAAACTCTGTGAAATGCCCGCCTCTTCTTCAACGTAGTTGCCGTTCCGGTAGGAACGTGGGGATAAAATATAGCCATTATCATCAGCATTTCAAATCGTATACATTCTGTTGAGCTCGAGCCTCCGGCATAACAAAAGGAAAGTTTTCTTGTTATTCCACACTGGTCAGACGGGTTGGTATAGGGTTTTATTTTGAATTATTCTTCTCTTGCATACATATTAAATGCATATTTAGTCCCTAAGTCACCTTTTACGACATCCACAAGATAGAGTGTAGCGATTTTGATTCTTTCTCCTTCACAAAATAGCTTATTTTAGTCGCTGGTAATGTAACTGAATGATGAACTGAAATGAACTGATGATAGAATTTTAAAAATCGTTTATCAGTTTGGGCGTGAAAACGTAACTAACAATTACGTACGCATTTATAATATTAGTTAGGATTATCCCTGCAGATACAATTAAATGTTGTCAATTTTATATTTAAACTTAAATTATTGCAATAAACTGCCAATGGATCGGAACGCGACAGCCACTGAGAAGATCGAACAAGAAATTCGGCTGACCTATATTTTCTTTTTTTTTGTTTTAATGATCTTTTTTATATGAAATTGTATACAGCACATTCAGTAAATATTAGCTCCAATAAGATCTTTAAACCAGAATATTACAGAATTTTCCAATAAAATACAAAAACATTAGGAGGAGTACCTACAAGCCTACAAGCGGCAGCCGACCACACTACCAGAGTAGCACAACACTCCCCTGAATCACCTTAGGCAAAAGGACCGCTACATATAAACTACCAATAAGCTAGAGACTGAGATACGTGAAACTTGTGTCTTTAAGACAGTGTCTAAGGTTCCAGCTGTCCGGAAAAGCTATGACAGCCTATATGACGGAGTCAGTACCACCAAATATCTTACCATCGATTCCAGTTTCCACTAACGATCCCTGAACTTAAAGTAGTGCTTAAAGCTATATAAATAACACCTAAACACTGAAAGACCAATTTTTGACACTAGCTGCTGCCCGCGACTTCGACCGCGTGGAATATTTTAAGCTGACGCTAAATTTAAGCCGCGAATTTGTTTACGTAGAAGGTGAAAATACATATTTTGAAATAATACGATACTGTCTAATATGCTAATATTTGCGAAACTAACCGTTTACGTAGCGCACGTAGCGGCGGCTCTCACAAAGAGAAAAAAAAAACCCGATTTTTAATAATATATATAGGCTTCCATGATAAATGGGCTATCTAACACTGAAAGAATTATTCAAATCGGACTAGTAGTTCCTAAGATTAGGGCGTTCAAACAAACAAACTCTTCAGCTTTATATATTAGTATATATATAGAATAATAGCAGCTGCAGGTTTATTTATTTTTCACTTTCAACTTTTTGGTGAGGTGACGAAGATATTAGGGTGGTGAATTGTGGGTTGCGGGTGTGCGTGCTTACGCCCCTCTGTCGCCCCGACGGAGTAGTGCGAGGAGCGCGCCGACCGCAAACCACGCCCAAAAAAAAAAAAAGGGTGGTGAATTGTAATTTTGTTCCATCACCACATATAAAATCAAAGTTAGTTATTTTAACTATAATATTATTACAGGTTTGTGGCTACGCTCTCGAGTACTGGTAACTACACATGTACAGCGGAAAATAAATTGGGTTCTGATAAGAAAGATGTTTATTTGGATGTCTTTCGTAAGTATTTACAATCTATATTATTGACATCTGATCAATTGTCAAGATGTCATTCATTTCATCATCATCATTTCAGCCTATCGCCGTCCACTGCTGGACGTAGGCCTCCCTCATATTACGCTATAGAGCGCGGTCCTATGCCGCCTGCATCCAATGATACTCAGTAACTTTCATCAAGTCGTCGGCTCACCTAGTCGGGGGCGTCTCACACTGTGTCGTCCGATATACTCAAGAAACTTTCCCCCCCAGCGGTTGTCAGTTCGTCGAGCGATGTGGCCTGCCCATTGCCACTTCAGCGTGCTAATTGTTCGTGCTATGTCGGTTACACCCGTTCTTTTGCGGATTACCGTATTTTGCATTTAATCATCATCAACTACATTACAGCTCATATTCCGTGTAGTGGCGGAGTAAGTATACTATTCACTACCCCCTTTCTTACCCGTGGGTGTCGTAAAAGGCGACTAAGGGATATAATATTTCTATAACTACTATGTAAGATTAGGAAAAGTCGAACTGAAACTATATCAACACGTTTGACCAGCGTGGTACAGTAGGTCAATTTTCCTTACTATTCTGGAGAAGGCTCGAGTTCAGCAGTAAGACTTAGATGAACTGAAACGAAAGCACGAGACAAAGTTATAATTTTAGATAGAAAATGCCTTAGATAGAAAACTGAAATAGGGTTGCTTTATGCCATTGTGGAAGTTCCTAGTCATTAAATAGAAATTTAAAAATTATAATGTTTACCAGCTCTATTATGATATTACAATGTGAAACTGAAATAAAGTTGCTTTATGCCACGGTGGAAGTTCCAAGGCATTAACTAGAAATTTAAAAATTATCGTTTTTACCAGCTCCATTAAGTATAAAGATACCAGAAGTAACAACTTACGAAAAATTAATACATGACGCTTTAACATTACCCTGTGACACTGAGGGACCGCCTTCGCCAAAAATACAATGGATCCACACAAACTTCAGGGGCGAATTACAAGCTAATAGATTCAGGTAAGAACAAAAAAATTAATGTTAACTGCTTGTTTCTTATTTTGTGATATAGTAATACCCAGTTTTACGCGACCCGGATATGGGCGGTTTTGCTTTAACGCGAATTTAAAATTTCGCGTTAAAATGCCTCGCCGTGTGGCGACGGTTTGAGAATACATGTGTCGCCACCCCTTACTTGCCCGTGGGAGTCGTAAAAATCGGCTGAGGGTTCACCAGGAGAGTGGGCAGCAGCTCTCTCCTGGGAAACGTAAAACATCCATACTGCGATCGCCAACCCGCCTGCCAAGCGTGGCGATTACGGCAATATCCCCTTTTTAAAAATGGCGTACAACAAAAAAATGGCCCCCAGTCACGGCGGCTCCGGTACCCTACGGGCTCATTTTGGTGGCGGGCCCAGTAGTGGTGGAGCGGGGGGTGCGAGGAATCTCCGGCAGCGATCCGGCTACCAACAAAAACGACCCTTGGCCCTGGTAACACACAACATTCGGACACTCAGGACTGACGAGAGGGTCATCGAGCTGGAAGAGGAATTGAGCAAAATCCGCTGGGACATTGTAGGATTATCAGAAGTGCGAAGAGAGGGCGAGGGCACGATAATCCTCCAGTCTGGAAACTTGCTCTTCTACCGGGAGGGCGATCACCCGTCCCAAGGTGGTATAGGGTTTATCGTTCGTAAGTCTCTCATAGACAACGTGGAGAGGATCGAGAGTGTGTCGACAAGGGTAGCGTACCTTATACTCAGAATTACCAAGAGGTATTCGCTGAAGGTTATACAGGTATACGCACCGACCTCGACATACTCCGACGACGAGGTGGAGGCATTTTACGAGGACATCTCGAAAGCCATACACGCGTCCAAAACCCACTTCACGGTGGTTATGGGAGACTTTAACGCGAAACTAGGCAAAGGGAGTGATGATGAGCTGAGAGTGGGGAAACATGGATATGGACAGAGAAACCAGAGGGGCCAGAAACTGGTTGATTTTCTGGAGAAGGAAAGCCTCTTTATGATGAATTCCTTCTTCAGGAAGCAGCCACAAAGGAAATGGACCTGGATTAGCCCCGATGGTTCAACAAAAAACGAGATAGACTTCATCTTGTCAGACAAACGACAGATATTCAATGATGTCTCAGTGATCAGCAGAATTAAAACTGGGAGCGATCACCGGATGGTACGAGGCACATTGAATATCCATACAAAAGTTGAGCGGTCACGCTTGATGAAGTCTACACTCCGACCTACATCTGTCCAATACCAGAACCTCGAAAACTTTCAACTCGAACTACATAATCGCTTCCAATGTCTGGACGAGTGCGAATCTCCGAACGATATGAACAACAGGTTCGTGGAAACTGTCCACGCGGTTGGGTCGAAATTTTTCAAGGCTCACCGCGTTAATAGACCTAAAAAACTTTCTGACCAGACTCTCGAGCTCATGGAGAGGAGAAAAGAGATGACGGTGCAGTCTGCAGCCGATTGGTCCAAACATAGGCAGCTAAATAGACAGATCTCCAGGTCTGTGCGTCGCGATATTCGCCGATTTAATACGTTCCGTATTAAAGAAGCGATAGAGCGGAATCGTGGCTCGAAAGTGTTCGCACAAGATCTGTCTATTGGGAAAAGCCAAATGACTAAGCTGAAGACCGATGACGGCACTGTCATTTCATCCCAAAGTGAGATCTTGGGAGAGGTCGAAAGGTTCTATGGACAGTTATACAAATCATCCCGAAATCCTGTTGTCGGCTTGGTCCAAGATCCCAGATCCAAGCTAACTCGGCACTATACCGAAGAAATCCCGGACATCAGCTTGTACGAGATCAGAATGGCTCTCAAACAACTACGTAACGGTAAGGCACCGGGAGATGACGGAATTACGGCAGAGCTTTTGAAGGCGGGCGGCAAGCCGGTATTAATAGCCCTTCAGAAGCTATTTAATTCCGTTATCCTCGGGGGCGACGTTCCAGAGTCGTGGACCAGGAGTGTGGTGGTGCTGTTCTTCAAGAAGGGTGACAAAGCTCTTTTAAAGAACTACAGACCCATCTCACTCCTGAGCCATGTTTATAAGTTGTTTTCGAGGGTCATTACCAATCGACTCACGCGCAAGCTCGATGACTTCCAGCCGCCCGAACAAGCCGGCTTCCGAAAAGGCTATAGCACCATAGACCATATCCTCACGCTTCGGCAGATTATACAAAAGACCGAGGAGTATAATCGGCCCCTGTGCTTAGCGTTTGTGGACTATGAGAAAGCCTTTGATTCAGTCGAAACTTGGGCGGTGCTGCAGTCCCTTCAGCGGTGCCAAATCGACCATCGCTATATCGAAGTGCTGAAGTGTTTGTATAGGAACGCCACAATGTCAGTCCGTATCCGGGATAAGAGTACGAAACCGATCCAGTTGCAGAAAGGCGTGAGACAGGGAGATGTCATCTCTCCGAAACTGTTCACCACTGCACTGGAAGATGTCTTCAAGCTCTTAGACTGGACTGGACTCGGCATCAACATTAACGGCGAATACATCACTCACCTTCGATTCGCAGACGATATCGTCGTTATGGCAGAATCCATAGAGGACCTTGGCACTATGCTCAATGATCTCAGCAGGGTATCCCAACTAGTGGGTCTACGAATGAACATGGACAAGACGAAAGTCATGTCAAATACCCATGTCATTCCTGTACCGGTCCTAGTTGGCAATGCGATTCTCGAAGTTGTCAATCACTATGTTTACCTAGGACAAACAGTCCAGTTAGGTAGATCCAATTTCGAGAAAGAGATCAGCCGACGAATCCAACTCGGTTGGGCAGCGTTCGGGAAACTTAAGAGGATCTTCTCGTCCAACATACCTCAGTGTCTGAAAACACAGGTCTACGACCAGTGTGTGTTACCAGTGATGACTTACGGCACGGAAACGTGGTCCCTAAATGTAGGCCTCATATCAAGGCTCAAAGTCGCTCAGCGTGCTATGGAACGGGCTATGCTCGGGATTTCTCTGCGAGATAGAATCCGGAATACAGAAATCCGCAGAAGAACGGGTGTAACCGACATAGCACGAAGAATTAGCACGCTGAAGTGGCAATGGGCAGGCCACATCGCTCGACGAACCGACAACCGCTGGGGAAGAAAGGTTCTCGAGTGGCGACCACGCATCGGACGACGCAGTGTAGGACGCCCCCCCACTAGGTGGACCGACGACCTAGTGAAAGTTGCTGGGCGTCGTTGGATGCAGGCGGCACAGGACCGCACATTGTGGCGCAATATGAGGGAGGCCTACGTCCAGCAGTGGACGGCAATAGGCTGAAATGATGATGATGATGATGATGAAAATGCCTCGAATTACGCGAATTCAATCCATGATACACATAATGCATAGGTAAGCATGAATATGTAGGTATGTGTAAGGTAGTCATCATCGTGTATTGACCGTGTGTCAAACAATTAAAAACAGCTTTGGGTGTTATGAAAGTATTTTACAAGAACGTAAAAGAGACGCTACCCAAAAGACAATACATCTATTTTCCCAAAAAAAAAAAACATGTAATATTGCATTGTTTTTAGAATTAAAGTGATTGATTCAAATGATTTGTATTTTTTTTTTGTTTTAAATCATAAAACTTAACGCGACTTTTTACGGAACGTATCCCTCGCGTAAAACAGGGTATTACTGTATCTTGAGGTTAGAAAGGAATAAATAAATGGTATTTAAACTCATTTAAAACTACTTCATAATAGGTCGTAGGGTCATTTTCATTTATCTACTACTGTTGCTGTTAACGCATTTTTTTGGCTGGGCTATGTTCAGTGCACACGTCGTGCGCCCTCTCCAGGGTGACGAAAGGGCAGAACGCGGCCTCATAACTCACCCTATTCCCTCCTTCGCCATTGGGCCAACCATCGCTACCGAGTTCCTTGTTGTCCGTGGCCAGCCCTGCTTGCTGTTAACGCTGTTGACAGTTTGTCCAGTATGAGTATCACATTCTGCCAAAAAATCCCCCTTAAAGTAGGCAGCTACCGCAATGTACCCATGGTATTACACTGATAGTGACCATTTATCATCAAGTGATTTTCCAACAAAATTAATAATTAAAACATTATTTTTCATAGTTATCTGGGGGCGCGGCAGTGTCCTCGTCAATTCGGGTAAAAAAAAAATATTTGAATTATTTTCTTTTCTATTTTCAGCCATGGTAAAAAATTAAATAGTGTGGAATTTAAAAATATACAAATAAGAGATAGTGGATATTACACTTGTGTTGCCAGCAATACTTATGAGTCAGCTAATTTGACATACGAAGTTATAGTTAACGGTATGTACTTTGCTTTTATAGATCAAGAGCTCAGAACTACCAGACTTAGGTTTAAATAAAACAACTTTACGGATTTTATCGTGTTTGTATTTGATTTTTGATTGCCCAACGTTTCGAACACTTTACAGCGTTCAAGATATTTGAAGTCCAACAAGTCATCGTTATTACAGATATTTATAATTATCTACCCGCTACAGAAATTAGTTATTAAATTTTGACCCACACCACTAATTTCAATCAATTCAAAATTTTCATTCAATCAAAATCATATACAAACGCGATAAAATCCGTAAAGTAGTTTTATTTACAATGTGTAATGCTCTCGTAAACATCAGAAAGCATTATATCTAGTTTATGTTGTCCAAGATAGAATATAAGACTTTAAATAGTCTTCATACACACATACGAATAGATACCCACATAGGCCAGTATATCGGCAATGTTGGTTGGCCTATTTAAGAGTTGCTAGGTTAGAGATGTTGATAAATAGAACTAACTTTAATTCTGATGATTGACTTTTATATATGTTACCTAAAGGACTATTACAAATAGAAATTTGACTGAAAAATTCTTCGTTGAGCCAAATATCGCCTAAACATGAAAATCATTCAATCGTGATGTTCTTTTCGAAGTAAAACTTCTTTAGCCACAACTTAAGAGTAACTTAGATCTTTTTTCGAAGGGAAGTTACAGTCTTTAGACGGAAATGACAAACATTAAAATAAATATAGGTACCTATAGTTACCTGACGTTAGTAGTCTTAACTATAGTGTGAGCACATTTACCTAAATATATAATTATTAATCCAACATTATACATTAATGTTATAATAATAATAAAATAATAATAATAATTGAGAGTTATATTATTGTCAACCGAATAATTAAAGCTGAAGAAGTTTTACTACAATCGCGAGTAATTTGTAACTCAACGCATTTTTTTTTGAAACAGCGCCATCTATATAGATATACTTGAAGCCTCGTCCTATAACTCTTAATAACGGCTGCCTAACCAACAGGCTTGCTGCTATGCTGGTATTCAATGTATGAACACTCACTATGCTCACATCTTGTGTCGTGATAATAATAATATTATAGGTACATTGTTCTTTTTCATAAAATAGTAGGAACAATATAAAATAAAACCATTTTTAAACTATTATGGAAAAAAATCGTTGCGTTTGTATTTTTATTTTTGATTACCCGATGTTTCGAACACTTTTAAGCATTCAAGGTCACGTGAGGCCTCTTATTATCATCAATCTTTAAAAAAATAGTAGTTCATTTATAAAACCATTTTTACAGATTTATCGCGTGTTTTCAGTGTCTTTCCGTGACCATAAACGCTAAAAAGTTCCAAACGTAAAGAAACTGAAATTAAAATACAAACGCGATAAAATTTCAAGTTTTTAATAGAAATTTATTTGAAATTAATTATGAAATTCTATTTCAAAATCAGTAGAATATGAGTAAATAATAATTATTTAATTTCAGTGCGGCCATCCGTTATAAGATACTACGCCGATAGAAATTTTTATGGTATAAAAGGTGATTTAGCTTTGGTAATTCAATGTAAATCCCGGGGTATCCCAAAGCCAGTAATTATTTGGGAACATAATGATTTAAACGTTGCTGTAGGTAAGTAATTCCTTTTTTTTTGTTTTTAACATGTATATATATCTTTTTTTTATCGTTGTGGAAATGCAATTTACGCACTATCCCTCGCCGGTAACAGACGAGGGGGGGTATGGAACTCGGCGGTCACCTATGCAACCGGAATACCTATTAAAACCAACAACAGTCCCTTCCGCGCTTTTACGGAGTGCCGGAGAGATCGTCTAGTGATATTCGATCCCCGGCACTCCTACGCAAGGCCGTCGGGCCCCGTTCTGTCGTCATTCAAGGCGGTGGAAGAAGATGCGCGTATCGGCGCCCTGGTCGCCGCCTACGGAGCGGGTTAGCGGAAGCGAGTGCCTCACGTTTCCGCTCCACAGCCTCCTTCCGAGCGATGACCTCCTCGCAGAAAGAGGCCATTGACGACCAGCACCTGTGCTGTAGAGCATCTTTGATGTGATGCTCAACAACGACAGGTCCGTTCCTAAAACCGCCGACAGGTCGTTGCGCTGAGGCCCCCAGGCGGGACATACCTCCAGGGTGAGACGCGCATCATCATTTGGCGCGCCAAACTCATAGCATCCGGGGTCCTCTTCACGATCCGATCTATTCAGGTACTTACCGAAGACTCCATGTCCAGTAAGTACCTGCGTCATCCGGAAGGTCAAGTTGCCGTACTTTCGTTTCATTCAGCAGTGGAGTTGGGGTGCAATCGCCTCTACAGTCGCCCGCCCTGCTACGGAGGACTCCAATTCCTCCCTCCCTCCAACGCCAGATAACTGTCCTTCGGGCCGTTTCTCTTACCCTATTTAGTCCCCTTGTAATGATACGTTCGCCCCTGGCCCGCGCCGTAGCGCAGAGTCGGTAGACTTCTGCAAGCGCCCTAGCCTGTAGCGGTCAGGGTGGATCGCATGCCAGCAATATGGCTGCAGTCCAAGACACCGTACGGTATCCTCGTATTGTTCTCACCGCCATGGCTCTCTACACCTTTCGCACGTCGTTCCGGTCCCTACGCTGCCGGCATCGGAAGTAGGCGCGCCGCAATCAATTGCAGACCACCCGGAGATTAGAAATTTCGGGCGACCACCAATAAACCTGACGTCGCGGCGGCCTCCGGCAAGCCGCGTCACACGCCTCTTGCAAGACGTTCCTCCGTTGGCCTGCAAGCCTGTTCACTCCTGTGATGTATTGTCCTGTTCTACCCCAGCGCTACACAATAGCGGACTCCCGGGCCATTTGTAGGTCGAGTTGACCGATGTCCCATTTGAGAAGCCCACTTCTTCTTCCGCGTCGGGGTCCTAGTGGTCCCGGAGGGGAGGAGACCTCAAACCGTATGTAGGGCTGATCTGAAAGAGTTTTCTGAAAGCCTTTTTCGACTCTCCAACTACTCACCTTACGTGCGACACCGGGGGTGTCGAAAGAGAGAACCACCACGTACCCACCGCGATGTCGTACGCAAGTGTGGAGTGTCCCTCTATTAAGGAGGGACAGATTGGAAAGATTGGACCACCCTTCCCTTCGCGTTCGTGGCAGGAATGCCCCATACCCGGGACTTTGCGTTGAAGTCACCGAGGACCACGACTCTCCTCGACAACTGACGTCGAACTGCGGCACTGATGGAGTCCAGGCAAGTTCAAACTCCGCAAGTACACGGCTTGGAGAGAAATAGAGGCCAATAACGGCAAAGTCCCGCCACCCCCCCCATGACATAACCATTACCCCTCTCAAGAATGGACAGGGGAGGGCAGACACATCCTCTGGTTAGGATAGTAACATCCTCATTCAGGTCCCCCACCCAGTTAGGTGAGGGAGGAATAAAATAAGGCTCACTGGCTACCGACAGCTCTGTATCCCACTCCGCCATGGACTGCAGTAGCAGGACTTAATATATATATCTATTGTTATTATGTTTTTTTTTTCCGATTTCTCATACATTTCATGTAGATACTTTGAAATTCCCTTTAAGACGTTTCCCACTAATCATTATGGCGACTTTCAGGTACTGAATGGTACGACATTGAAAATGGTGCTTTAATAATCAAGAATCTAGATAAAATGTCTGAAGGAAAGTATTCATGTATAGCGCAAAATAAACTAGGTAATTCCACTATGGACTACCACGTTTATGTAAATGGTAAGTGTTATTTTCATATTAAAGGCATAATCTAATTATATCCCTGTGGATGGTACATAGATATATTTATATATAAAGATAGAAAATAGATAGCTTAAAACCAATTTTAATCGAACAATAATATCATATACATATAGGTATTTGTGTATTATGTTGCATGTCGTAATGGGCGACGAAGTATGTGAGACCTCTTTGTGAACCATTAACTCCACCATTTTTTTTTTTTTAGCGGTGGGTTGCGGTCGGCTCGCTCCTCGCACCACTCCGTCCGGGGCGACAGAGGGGCGTAAGCACGCAACTCCCGCAGCCCACCCACGATGCACATCGCCTTCGTCGTTGGGCCGACCACCGGAGCAGGGTTACTTGTCATCAGTGGTCGGCCCGACGGAATACCCCCTACTTGGGGTACCCTCCCATCGACCGACGTCCCCCCCTCGGGGAGGACGTCGGTCTTTCCTCACGCGGTCGGCCTCTCGGCGGGTGACGGACTAATCCTCGGTCACGTCACCCGCGGCCTCGGCTAGGGTTAATTCCACCATGTAAACCATATTTCTTGCAATAAAATTAATTTCATTTCATTTCAAATAAATAAAGAATTAATGCAATGCTCTCTGTGGTGATCGAGTAAGAATACAATTCACCACTCCCCATGTCGTAAAGGACGACTAGGGGATATAATAAGCATAATTATAACATCTGTGTAAGAGAAGGAAAACTCAAAACAAAATCCTATTCTAACACGTCTGGCCAGCGTGGAATAGTAGGTCAATAACCCTCCCATTGTGGAGGAGGCCTGAGCCCAACAGCCCAACATATGTCCCAATATATAGGCTAAGATGATAATGAAAGCATTAATTAAAAATATTAACTCATAAATCAATTATTTTCTCATTATCATATATTATGTACTTGCTCCGTTGTGTACGCATACATCTTTTAGAATTATTTAAAGACTTAATTTATCAGACTAACTCACTTATTTGATAGCTGTCACACGGTACTGAGTTAATCTTTAATCTCTCACCCATGCGGTCTTCTTACAACCTCTTCAATAAAACAAATGATAATTAATAATTTGGTATCGATAATAGTTTTCATCATTGTAAGCTACGCTGATATATGAGTGAATATTTTACCATTTAAACACTTGCATTTAAATAAAAAACGTGTGGCACTCGGGGACTGCCACGGTAAAGCTATTGCATAGCATTTTTTATCAACTTATGCAATTATAATTATTTATTTATTTTTTATTTATGCAGTATTTTTTTTCTTTGATATTAATTCAAGTTACACTTTTTGAGCGTGGTGACCGATAAAAACAAATGTACTAGGTATATGTATAACAATAAAGGCGGTTTGGATTACCACTGTCGTCCGCTGAAGATCGTCGGGACCGTTAGAAAACGCGCGAAAACAATTTTTGACGTAAGCTACGCAAAGCAGTGGCACGTGTGCGCACTGAGACGGACGAACGCAGAATGTCGACGACCGTACGCTCCGCCGAGCCCTCGCCACCCGCTTACCATGTAGCTCGTCCCGAGCTTCATGGAACGAGCTACATGGTTTTTGTGTTGGTGTGAGGTTTTATTTTCGTTACGGAATTTCTTAATTCAGTCGCCGCGCAAAGCTCGCGATAAAAGCTAGGCAATAGCTTAAAAACATTGTATAATATTTATTATCATCCTTTCAGCCCATACACATCCCACTGTTGGGGTTGGATCCTGCTATTGTACCAAGCTGGTCAGGCGTGTTGGTATAGGGTTCTGTTTCGACTTTTTCTTCTCTAACATAGATATTATATGCCTATTATATCCCTTAGTCATCTTTTACTACTGCCACGCGGGCAAAAGAGGGGGTGGTGATTTGTGTTCTTACTCCGGCATCACATGGAAAAGTGTGTATAATATTAACACAAATATTTTACCCTCTATATACTGTACGTAAACTCCACTGATAACTAGTTATGGAGCCTATGCGCATATTCGTTTCATGCATGCATACCCCAGAGACGCTAGAACGAAATGTGCAAACCATCGATTATGTCTGAAGTCAATTTTTTGGCAGCTTATGTTGCGCACGCTGGCCGTTCCCTCCGGGATGATGAAAGGTCGGCACGCAATCTAATAAACTGCCGTATTCTGTTCCTTTCAATAGTGGCCAGCCTGGCGGGACACCCTTTCAAGTACTCTCCCCCTCCAACAACCTCAGTGGCGTCAACCTCAGGGGCGTCTTCCTCACGTGGTCAGTCTCTCTGCGGGTGACAAACTTTTTCCCGGTCCAGTCACCCGCATGTCTAAAGCCATTAGCATGTTTCTTAGTATCAAAATATTTATTTGCAGATTATCCAGAGCCAGATATGATTGACGACAAAAAGTATATTCTTAGAGGAAATACTTTAGAGCTAAAATGTTACGATGAAGGCAAAGATACTGATTTATTACGTTGGTATAAGGTAATGTTATTTTATAATCTATCTATATAAGCTAATACATAGCTGGATTTTATAAAAATCTAGGTGACCCAACAGTTATTCTGTTCAAATAAAATAAAAGGAATTCTCCCTGAAATCGACAGGAGCGTCGCGCCACCTACCGGGTCCAATTGTGAATCTAAATCATTCTCAAATCCCCTTGGACACACACAAAAAATTTCATCAACATCAGTCCAGCCATTTAGGAGGAGTTCAGTGACATACACACGTACACAAGAAATATATATTTAAAGAATATCTTTATATATAAAAATGGTTCTGTATCACTGTATAGTGTCAGTTACTGTTGCAATGAAATTTGTTGGGGTCAATACACGGATGCTTTTGTAATCACCATCTGATTTTAGAAGACTTAAACAGTGGTTAATGAATTATGAATAAGTACATGAATTTTATTTGCATTATTCTTTAATTCTCACGTATTAGCGTAGAATTTATTATCATCCAGCGAGATCCTAATAAGTCCAATACGAAGTTCAAAAATTAAACAAACATTTGAATCTTAGCGGTAGGTTTTCGGAGGATAATTTTTAGAAACATTTCAGTCATATTGCCATTAGTTTCGGATACATACATAGTTGTGTCATCAGACCTGTTGCTATGTATGAATCTGAATGTTGGGCATTGAAAAAGACGGATGAGAGAAGATTGCATGCCACAGAGATGCGTATGCTAAGATGGATGTGTGGGGTCACAAGGTTAGATAAGAAATGAGTATATTAGGGGAAGCCTAAAAGTGGCACTAGTGATAGAGAAGATTAGGAGCGCGAGATTGTCTTGTTGTAGACATGTGATGAGGAGGGATGAAAGGCATGTGACAAGGCGGGTTATCGATTTCAATGTGGATGGACGTAAGAAGCGTGGGATACTCAAAAATAGATGGATGGACTGTATGAATGAGGATATGCGTATGAAAAATGTGAGTGCAGATATGACGGCTGATAGGAGGCTATGGAAGGTAATCAATCAATCAATCAATCAAATACATTTATTCACCTTAAATAGAGTACAATAGTCAAATGTTACAGTAATTTTTTAACATACATAGATCTATCTATTTAGCCTTGCTTTGGCATGTGAAAGTCATTTTGATATAAATCATAAAATTAAAATATAATAGTTTTAGATAAAATTTGCATTTAAAATACATTAAAATTTTGGCAACAATACAATACCAAAATATGTTCGTAGTCAAAAAAAAAAATTAAATTGTGCCATATTACAATAATTCATTTAACAAAAAAAAAAGAAATAAGATATCGAAAAGTTTATTTTTAATTACTATCAATCCATTCATTTATTGAATATATAACTTCATTTAAAAGTAGGGTCTTAAGCTTGTTTTTAAAATGTGGAAATGGAAGTCCGCGAATATTACATGGTAGCTTATTGAATTAAAAACATGTTGTGCCGACCCCACTTAGCGTGGGATGAGGGCAGGCAAATGATGAGTTTCGGATACATAGTTAGCATTTCTAAAAGACGCTGTAAACCCGTAAATCAAATTCCAAGCCTCAATTCAATTGTTCAGTAGGAAACTTTGATTTTGATTGTAGGAAAACAAATTATTCATTATCGAATGCGTCTTTGTTTGAATAAGAAACAGCCTCTAGGGTACTATTTATTGGAAAATTCAATAATGTTCAACAAAGAAATATTTGTGATCATTTTTTTTATATCATTAAGTCTTATGGTGTTTACCTTCCCAGTTGAACCAAGCTCTGATAAAAAACTTAATAAGCATTTAATATATTTTTTTTATTGCAAATGATGGCAAACGAGCAAACAGTACACCTGATGGTAGATGTTGCTGCCACTCATGAAACTTTGCAAGGCCGCTGCCTACCGCGAAGAACATGTGAATGCGTGCAATGAGGATCAGTAATACTAAATGCATTACTAAAACCTACCACACGCAGACATCCTCAGAAACTTAGACTGCTGGCTCTCTCACTCACCGAACGAAGCGCACTAACAAATTGCTACTACTCGGAGATCGCTATTCTGCGAGAGTGTGGTACTATCCCGAACTTATAAATGGAAGCATGGAATACCAAAAACTCAGATTTGCAAGAATCTTTGTGGTAATATACCTATTGATGTCCTCCCTAAGCTGACGTCTTTTAACACCCATAATTTAAATATTGTTTTGATTACAGGACCGACGTCAAATAGCAAGTGCGACAAACATTTTCACGATCAAGAAAGTCACATTTAAGGATAGTGGCATATACACTTGCAGAGTCAGTACTTTAGAAAACTCCTATTCAAAACACACTAAAGTAACAGTTATATAAACGTTGAATAGTGTCTAAATAACATTAGTTCCTATTACCTGCTAAAGATAAAAAAGTTATCTGCATTTATACTTTAATTATTAATTATTATCATCCTCATTTCAGTTTGTATATGTCCCATTATTGAACTCGAGCCTCCTCTAGAATGGGAAGGGAATTGACTTACTATACCGCGCTAGTCAGATGTATGGGCATAGAGTTTTATATCGAGTTTCTCTTCTATTAAATAGATATTATCTGCATATCACATACTTTGGTGAATTGTATTCTTACTCCGTCACACACGGCAAATTATTAATTAATATCTGGTTGACCGAGTTTCGCTCGGCATATTTTTGTCGAATTTATTTAGATATATATTAACAAAAAATGTAAAATATATCAAAAATTACAAAAAGAGAATAATAATAACACCGAGATTCGAACCAACGCTGTTTGAATGCCAAAAAAAACAAAATTAGAACCGGTCAACTTCCCAACTGAGCTATCGTAGCTCATGACGTTAACAACGAAATTTGAATTCATATTCTTTTAAAATTTAATGTTTTGCTAAAATTTTATAATTGTTTTGCTAAAAACACGGACAAAACAACATTTTCTATAAATAAAACCTAGCTAGATCGATTTTTTGGATCCGAAACCTCTAGTATGCCAAGTTCCATCAAAATCGTTGGTGCCGTTTCTGAGTTCCTGAATGTATATATATATATATATATATATATATATATATATATATATATAGTTATACAAGAATTGCTCGTTTAAGGATATATAAGATGCTTGTGCCAAAATCATTTGAATTACTGTCGTTTTAAATTATTATTTAAATTAATCTAGACGTTTAGATGGTTGAAGCAGAAACATACTACAGACTAACTATTATAATTTACTAAACATGATACCAGATGTATGTAGTTGTATGTATTAATGCAATGGTATAAGAATTTCAATTCTTATATCGCCAGTAATGATTGTGATATAGAATTAATAAATACATTCGATATACGAGCACGAGCCTCCTTCTTTTTGGTTATTTCTTTTTGGGTGGACTATGGTCAGCGCGCCCGCTGCCCAACGCCGACCAGGGCGATAGAGGGGCGGCACGCAGCCCCATAACCCACCCAAAGCACGTCGCCTTCGTCATTGGGCCGACCGCTGGTGCCGAGTGCCTTGTTTTCAGTGGTCGGCACGACGGAATACCTTTCTAGCATATACCATATACCCACTACTCTCGACGTCTAGGACGTCGGTCGCCATCGCGCAGTCAGCCTCTCTGCGGGTGACGGACTTAAAGCCCCGGTCCGGATGCTCGCGGCCTCCTTGGCTAGGGAGTACGAGCCTCCTAAATATTAGCCTACTATGCCATGGTTGTTGAACGTGTTGAATTAATTAATTTTCAATTATCCTAATCTTGTAATATTATTATTTGCCTTTATGCTCTTCACTGTGTCTTGCTATGCCTGCATACTAATGGGGTGTGACAAAACATTATATTCTTAGCTTTTTTCTAAGTAAATTATTGCAAACGTATCTTGGTAAATTGATTACATTTTTAATAATTATTATAGTATTTTTAATAATTATTATAGTATTAAGTAAAACTTTATAATCAAAACAGAAAAATTGGATTATAAATGTCATATTATCTTAAATATGCGATTTCATTAAGTTCGCGATCGAAGCTCGAAGCTTTACATATAGTTAATTGGTAAGAAAATAATTAAAAAATTTCTGATTTGTAAAATTGTTATATTTATATTTTTAAATTAAATAATTAAAGATTTATGAGTGTTTTATTTCATGAGATAGTTAATAAAACTGAATCCACATAAATCTCACTATCGGCTACTAATTGCCTGCGTGATAAGAGAAAAATTGCCTATTTAAATACATCAATCAAATAGGTTGAGAGATTACATTTATTTTAAGATTTCTATTCTTCTCTTAAGGTTCACTGGAAAGAAATTACTTCGTGATGGCATTGAATTGTATATTCAATTAGTTTATTAATTTATATGCTGATAAATTCAGTTTAACTTGAGAAAAACTTGAGAAAGAAGAATCAATATTTCGCACTTTTATTCTAATTACCTGATAACCATTACTATCATAAATAAACAAATTATGCAGGAGAGCAATTTAAAGATTTATGACAAACATTCACTGATATAAATATATATTAGCTTTTCCGAAATAATTGTTTTTTATTTTATTAATAACTATTATTCCTAATATGACTTTTTTCATTTTAATTATTATAAATTAGTGGATGTAAATAGTTTAAAATATTAGTGTCACTACCATTTTATCAATAATTGAAGATGTTAAGTAGCATTAAAATATAGGAATCGAGGCAGTATATAAATTCAGTGCTTAGCAATTAGGTGGCATTAAAAATAGTATTTTAATAAAATTCGTTTAGTATAATATATAATATCGTCATATTGGATTAAACGTGCGTAATGTCTGTAATTAATACTTAATGTTCACATTTCAGAGAATATGTGTTCGAATTGATATTATTTCTTCCCTATAATATAATATCTATATTTATCCGATGATTTTTTCATTAAAGAATCAATTGTATGATAGAAAGATATATTAAAACAGCAATAATCGGTTTTCGATAGTCAGATTTCAAGATACAGCACAATTTTTATTTGTGGCATAGTTTTTCAAATCATAGATCGACAGAAATAGAGTGGATTCTCTATTTTATTACGCTCACCTCTCTTCAAAATCATCATAGTCATTCAACCACCTTTCACTACTGTAGGCCTCCCTCATGTTTTGCTACAAAGTGCGCTCCTGTGCCGCCTACATCCAACACAGCAACTTGCACCAGTTTATCGGTCACTCAGTGGGGGACGTCCTACACTTTGTCGTCTCATACGTGGTCATCATTCATCAACCCATCATCATCATCATTTGAGCCCACATACGTCTCACTGTAGGGCTTGGGCCTCCTCCATAATGGGAGGGAATTTAACTACTATACCGTGCTGGTCAGACATGTTGGTATAGGATTTTATTTCGAGTTTGCCTTCTCTTGCACAGAAATTATATCTCATAGTCCTCTTTTACGACATCCAAGGGCAAGATAGGAAGTGGTGGATTGTATTTTTACTCCGTCACCACACGGAAAAGAAATAGCTTAGGCTATTTTCTCTCCCTCCCTATGAAATTTTGCTCGGTCCGGTACTCGAATCCGAGGCCATATCTTAGGTAATATATGCAGATATAAAATGCGGTATAAAGCGGCTGGAACCCAAACGCAGCGAGGGCGGATCGCTAGTTTGTTTATAATATTAATTGCAACCCACACTCGCTTCGCTTCGGTTTCAGTCGCCTTACACGCGTAGTTCCCGTTCCCGTGGGAATACCGGGATAAAATATAGCCTATGTTACTCCCTGATAGTATAGATTTCTATTGGTAAAAGAAATTTTGAAATCGATTCGATAGTTTAAGCATGAAAGCGTAACAAACAAACAAACAAATTTACTTTCGCATTTATAATATTAGTAAGGATATTGACTCACGTCGATATTTATAGTTATCCAATGAAATTTAAGTATAAATTGAAAATAATTATCTATTATGAAATAGTGAAGGTGGCGACATTGACTATATGATTGTATTACGTTGGATGTTATGTTTTATCTATTATCGTCCTATGTGTTTGTTGTATTGTATATTACTATATTGAGTTGAAAAGACTATTTGTTTGTTTGGTCCTGCGTAATATCACTACATTATTATAAAACAAAAATTTCGAGAAAGAGATACGGCCTATGCTCGGGATTTCTTTGCGAGATAGAATCCGGAATACGGAAATCCGCAGAAGAACCGATGTAACTGACATAGCGCGAAGAATTAGCACGCTGAAGTAGCAATGGACAGGCCACATCGCTCGATGAATCGACAACCGCTGCGGTAGAAAGGTTCTCGAGTGACGGCCACGTATCGGACGACGCAGTATAGGACGCCCCCCCACAAGCTATTTGTTACTGCACTTCATTCATAGTATATAGTATATATACAATTAATTCACGCAAGCAAAGCTGTTAGTACAGCTAGTTTCTAAATGATTAATATATGATTGCCTATTAAGTGCTTACGAACAAAATGTAACTATATTTTGAACCTATTACTTCGTGTCTCAGAGGTGTCAATTACATCGGTAATGTTTTTTTCAATGTAGGTTAAGGGCGGCACGATGTCTTATATTGAAAATGATTAAAAAATAATTTAGGTTGTTTATATATAATTTAGGTTATTTCGTGTGATGGTCTAAGAATACGATTCACCACCCTCTATCTTACCCGTGGGTGATCGTACGAGACGACTAAGGGATATAAAACGCATATAATATCTATATGAGAGAAGAAAAACTCGAAACAAAACCCTATACCAACACGTCTCACCAGCGTGGTATAGTAGGTCAATTACCCTTCCATTATGGAGGAGGCCCGAGCCTACCAGTGGGACGTATGGCTGAGATGATGATGATGACCAAAGGGTGTCGTAAAAGATGACTAAGAGATATGATATGCTGATAACATCTATGAAAGAGAAGGGAAACTTGACATAAAATTCTATATGCCTATACGTCTGACCAGTGTGGTATAACACGTCAATTTCGCCTATATTATGAAAGAAGCATGACCCCAGCAGTGGGACATACACAAACTGTAATGATAATAATAAAATTAGGTAGGTAAATGCGTTATTTGGTAATCTTTAAAACCAAACCGAGACATATTATTGACATAAATTTCTTAATAATCTAAAAATAGTTCTTTGTCCTACCAATGAAAAATTATGCCGAGTTCTAGTATAATTTTAGTATCATGCCAGCCGTGCCCTCGCAGACGCCGCTGCGCACTTGCCCTGATGATGAGCATCAACTATGCTCGAAACCCGGGTCAATGTTATCGATCTCAGTATGCGAGTGTTTTACCGTTACAGACATTCTAATCGAGTACAGTTTGTATTTTTTAAATTTAATTCGTTTGTTTACGAAGTAGGAACCATAGTGGTAGGACCACACTGTGAACAGTTGTCTATCTACAGCCATGGACTGGTTCATCCCGGATTGTACCACATTCTTGCAGAAAATCGTCGTCTGAGTAGTAGCAATTTGTTAATATACGGCGAATAGTGGTTGGTGATGTCTTTAGTTTCACCGAACCTCATCGCACGCATTCACACTTCCTTTACTTTCTTCACGGTAGGTAACGGCCTTGCAAAGGTCCATGAGCGGCAGCAACACTTACCATCAGGTGTACTGTTTGCTTGTATTCCACCGTTAGTAATAAAAAAGAACAATTTTCCTACTCTTTCTACCCGTCTAACCAAGATTGTAGGTATAGTAAATTCGGTCTTGTCGAGCAGACTGAAGCCCAACATTCGTCATCATCATTTCAGCTCATATATGTCCCACTGTTGGGCTCGAACCTCCTTTACAATAGGAGGGAAATTGACCTTACTATACCATTCTAGTCAGATAGTTTGATATAGGGTTTTATTTCGAATTTTCCTACTCTTGCATAGGTGTTATATGCATATTATATCCCTTAGTCGTCTTTTACGACATCCATGGGTACGACAGGGAGTGGTAAATTGTAGCCTTACTCCGTCACCACACGAAAAATTGTCCAACATTGAAGATTAATAAAGTTAAACTTATAAAATTTACCGAAATACAAGGATTTATTTTTTAGTACAGGAAATTATCGATAAAATATAATATGTACATTAATAAGAAAAAAATCAGATCCTTATTGTTGAATAAATATTACAATATCGTGGGCTTAATACTTTTGGCACATGTAAGTAAATAAACAGTTGTAATACATACATGTAATGTCTACTAACAATGACCCCGTTTCGAAATGCCAACTAAAAATTATCTCTAATACATTGCGATATATTTGACGGGTGACAAATTATACAAACATGTGAATTTTCTTTGTAATACAATGTACAGAACGAGTACTACCAATCCTTAGATTGCTCGTGGGGTGTCGTAAAAAACGTCTTTTTTTTTTTTTTTTTTTTTTTTTTTTTTTTTTTTTTTTTTTTTTGGTGGGCTGCGGTCGGGGCGCCTCCGCCTCCGTCCGGGGCGACAGAGGAGCTTAAGCACGCAACTCCCGCAACCCACCCGAACACCACGTCGCCTTCGTCGTTGGGCCGACCACTGGAGCAGGGTTACTTGTCATCAGTGGTCGGCCCGACGGAATACCCCCTACCCGGGGTACCCTCCCATCGACCGACGTCCCCCCCTCGGGGAGGACGTCGGTCTTTCCTCACGCGGTCGGCCTCTCGGCGGGTGACGGACTAATCCCCGGTCACGTCACCCGCGGCCTCGGCTAGGGCGGCATTGCACGCAGGTACTCCCGCCTGCGCCGCCCCAGTCGCCGGCGGCGGGTCGCATCATCGAGGCTGTGCTCCTCGCGCTCGCGACCCGCCGCCTCCTTCTGCGAGATAACTGCCTCGCAGAAGGCTGCGACCGCGTCCCAATTCCTGATGCTGCCGAGCATCTCCCTAGCGATGGTCGGCAGCGTCAGGTCTGCACCGATGATTGCGACGAGTTCACGACGCGGCTCTGCCCAAGCGGCACAGACCTCGAGCGTGTGCTGCGCCGTGTCCTCGTCGCAATCGCAGTGGTGGCAGGACGGAGTTCTCTCCCTCCTAGCGACCCTGTACAGGTACTTGCCGAAGCATCCATGCCCCGTCAAGACCTGTACGAGTCGGAAGGAGAGCACCCCGTGCCGCCTTTCTAACCACTGCATCAGCACCGGCCGGAAGGCCTCCACGGTCCAAACACCGTATCGAGGCCTCTCCAGCCGGTCTGCCCAACGGGCGATGACGTCCCGGCGGGCGTCGACGCGCAAGGCGGTGAGCTCCTTCAAGGAAACAACACCGCCCCCCCCGCGCACCCCCGACACCCGCCGATACAAGTCGGCGAGCATTTCCGCCTCCAGGTCCCACGGGGGAGTCCCGGCCAATAGGCACGCCGCCTCCGTCGCCACCGTGCGGTACCCGCGGATGATCCTGACCGCCATGACCTTCTGTGGACGCCACAGAAGGGCCCTAAGTCGGGCGGTCATGGATCCCGCCCACAACGGTGCGCCGTACAGGGCCATCGACCGGATGACCCCCGCGTACAGCTGCCGACATGCCGCGCTCGGTCCGCCCACATTCGGCATCAGCCATTGTAGGGCGGACGCCACGCCGACGAGCCGCGGGACGAGCCTGCGGAAATGCTCCCGAAACCACCATCGCCCGTCGAGCACCAGGCCCAAGTACTTCATATGGGCCTGGATGCTGATCCCAACCGAATTGACGATGATCGAGACGCCGATGGGAGGGTCCATACGGGGCCCATGGAACAAGAGGGCCTCCGTCTTGTCCAGGGCCACGCTCAACCCCAGCGCCTCGATCCGCCTGACGACCTCTTCGGTGCCTGAGGTCGCCAGGCTTACCGCCTCTTGTAGCGTCCCACCGCGGGCTGTGACGAGCGTGTCGTCGGCGTAACAAATCACGCCCAGCCCGGGTGGGAGGCTCCCCCGCAACGCCCAGTCGTAGCCGATGTTCCACAGGGTGGGTCCGAGGACCGACCCCTGTGGAACACCGCACGTCATGGGCGTTCGCACAACGTCCCCTACTCGGTTGGCGTAGAGGACGCTGCGCCCCTCTAAATAGTCTGCCACCAGCCGCCTCAGGTAAGCTGGCACTCCGTGGTAACGGAGCGCCTCCCTGACGCAGCTGAATGGCAGACTATTGAATGCGTTGGCGATGTCTAGGGACACCACCAACAGCACTCCCCCGCCGGTGACGGCCTCAGCCGCCACGGCCCTCAGGCGCAACAGGGCCTCGATCGTCGAACGACCTCTCCTAAACCCAAACTGGGCGTCCGACAGATCGGGCCCCGTGCCGACGAGGTGCCGCTCGATGCGGGCAGCTACTATCCTCTCCAGTAGCTTGCCCATATCATCGAGCAGCACGATAGGCCTGTAGGCCGATGGCGACTCCGGAGGCCGCCCCGGCTTCGGCAGGAGAACCAGTCTCCCCTCCTTCCAGCACCCAGGGAACCGCCCGGACGCTAAACACGCGTCGAACAGCTCCCTGAGGCGGGGACCCAGATGGTCGAGGACCAGGGCCAACACACGGTTTGGAATACCGTCGGGCCCGGGGGCGGTGGATTTACCGCGCATGCGCGCCACCGCCGCCCCCATCTCCGGTTCCGTGATGAGCGGAACACTGCCACCATCGCCCTCCCGGTCATTATCTGGCGGCGCCATGACCGGGGGCGTGTGTTCCGCCCGTCGTGGGAACAGGTCCTCGACGACCCGGGTGAGGAGGCTGGGCTGGAGAGTCTCGGTGAGGGGCGGGCCCCGTGCGCGGAGCTTACTCAGCGCCGCACCATAGGGGCGACCCCAGGGGTCACGGTCGAGACTCTCCAGCATCTCCCGCCGACTGGCGTCCTTGGCGGAACGGACAGCCAGCCTGAAGGCAGACCGCGCATTGCGGTAGCCCTCGTAAAGCTGGCCCTCCAGTTCCGCGCTGCGATTGCGCCGCCGGCTGCGGGTGTAGGCCCTCCGGGCGCGAATACACGCGGCCCGGAGATCCGTCAGCTCCCGGGACCACCAGTGGACAGCCCTCCTCGGGGGCAGACGCCGTACCCGGGGCATGGCCGCATCGCAGATCTGCGTCAACGCACTGCGGATGCGGCCAGCCTCGGCGTCCACCCCGTCCAACTGGTTGGCAGAGGACAGCCACGAGTGAACGATGGCTGCCTCCGCCAGCAGATCCCGGTCTAGGCGACCCACAGCCCATCGCGGGAACGCAGGACGCCCTACCGCCCCCCCGTGACCCCTGCCGGGCGCCGGGATTGTCAGGGAGACCTCCATCCGGATATACCGGTGGTCCGACAAGGTCTCAACCTCCTCCTCGACGCACCAGCTCCCCACGCGTGCAGCGACCCCAGGGCTAGCGAACGAAAGGTCCACTATCGACCTGCCCTGAGGTCGCACGCACGTATGCACTGAGCCTCTGTTCAGCAAACAGAGGCCCAGTGCCGCCGCCCAATCCTCGACCGCCCGTCCTCGGTCGTCCGTACGGGAGGACCCCCACGCCACGGACTTGGCGTTGAAGTCCCCCAATACGATCACCTGGCGCGGTGCCAATCGCCGTAACGAGGCTCCCAAGATGGTAAGGGAGACCCCGAAATCAGCCGCTCTCCAGGCAGGGGAGAGATATACTCCGAGGAGCGTAATCTCTCCCCAGTCCGCCGCGACGTATCCGACGCCCCTGTCCCTAAGGATCAGAGGCGACGAAGGCCACGACGTGGAGGCGACGATTGCCACGGTACCGTCGGTGCTGCCCAGCCAATTTGGCCGGTCGGGCACCGCGTACGGCTCCGCGGCTACGGCTACTCCTATCAACCACTCCGCCATGGCTTGCAGGAAAACGTCCTGCGCACCGGCGGAGTGGTTGAGATTGGCTTGGAGGAGACGGATGGATACGGGGTCCATTAACGGTCCGTATCCATCGTCACCTCCTCCGCGCTAACGGGCGATCGGGTCGCGCTCGGAGCGGGGGTTGGCCCGGTCGATGGGCTGCCCCGCCCCTTTGGGGCCGATGCCGGGGGTCTGCAGTCCCCAGAGCCCATGCGATGTTTGGCAGGCCTATTGCCTGCCGCACACGCGGGGCAGTGGGGCACCGCAGAGCACGATGCCGCCTGGTGTCCGGTTTGACCGCAACGGAAACATAGCCCGCTGCAGTCAAAGCAGTTTTTGCATGTCGGTCGGGTATGCCCGACCGCCATGCATTTATAACACCTCGCGGGCCGGGGCTCTAGCACGGTTACCCGCGCCGAGCTCCAGCCCACGAGGAGCCTGCCTGAGTCGGCCAATTGCTTGACCGACTCCACCGGACACTGCACCCAGGCAGCACCGACGCCGCCCGGACCAGGGCGGATGGTGCCAATCCGGACGGTGTCCGAGGCACATCCGGTACGCGCCATAATGGCCTCCCGGACGTCCTCCACCGTCACGGAATCGTCCAAGCCCGTCAGGCGCATCTCTGCGCACTTGACAGGCCTGGCGATTCGGACACCATCCTCTGGCCCGAACAGCCCCCGCAGCTTCGAAGCCACACTATCGGCCGTCTTCGCGCCCTCGGCCCCAGGGAACTCGAGAATTCGAGCCCCTGTCCTGGCCTTGCGGGTCCTAGCCTCGACGCCTCCGATGTCGGAGACGTCCAGCTCCCGCCGGGCGCGTTTTAGGACGGCCTCATAGTTGAGGCCCCTCTCAGCCGCCTCAGGCAGCACGGTGATGACCACCGCGGCCGTCTTCGGCGACTTGAGGCCCCTGCGCGATCTTTTCCCCTTTCTGTCGGCTCCCGCCTGGGGAGCGGCGGCCACGGCGGCACTCTTGGCCGCCGCTCTCCGCTTCTGGCCGCGTGCCTTCCTGCTCCGCTCAGCCACCTGCCAGCCCTGTTCGAGCCTGGCAGCAGCGCTGAGCGCAGCAGGAGCGGTCGCGGGTGCGCTGGCCGGCGCCTGCGGTGCAGCCGCTGGCGCCGGCTGCGGCCCGGCCTTGGCGGGAGCCGGCACCATGCCGGCCTTTTTGGTCCCCTTGGGCCCAGCGGCGGCCGCAGCGTAGCTCACCACGCGGCCACCCTGACAGGGCAGCGGGGTGGGAGCCAACGCTTGCGGCCGCCTCGCTCTATTCGTGACGAGCGGCGGCCGGAGGGGTGGCTCGGGCGGAAGGCGATCCACCAAGGCCTTGATGCGCGCATCCAGCATAAGCTCAAGCTTAGCAAAGATGACGCGCATCGACCCCTCCGGCACGCCGTGCACCACGGGCAGCGGCTCTGCATCCTTTCGGGGCCCGCTGCGCTTCTTGGCGGCGCCCACGGCCGGCGCGGTGGGCGCAACCGGCGCGGCAGGCACCACAGGCGCAGGCGGCGCCACGGGCGCAGTCGACGGGCCCGCCCTCTCCGGCGCAGCCCTCTCCGGCGCAGTCCGTTTCGGCGGCGAGGCCGGCGTCGGCGGTGCGGCTGGCACTAAAAGTGCGAATTGAGACCGCAGGTCAGCCACGTCTTTGGCCAACCCGCGGTTCTCCTTCCGCACCACCGACAGCTCCGACTCGAGCTTCCGGTTGCGCTCCCGCAGGCCAGAAACCTCCTTACTGAGGCGGGCATTCGCGGCCTGCAGGGCCGCAACCTCGCTGCTCTGGCCGGCTGGACCTGGGGTCCCCGGCCTCGCCGCCACCGCTGACCCTCTACCCCTGCGCCCACGGCGCGTGGTCGAGACCTTGGGAGGTGGCATGATGAAACTCCCGTCCGAGTCGGAGCTCGCGCCGCCACCCTTTTGCAGGGGGCGCTTCCGGACGCTCGGGGGGAGGGCCTCCTCCCTCTCCTTCACACTTGGGGCTGCCGTTAGAGCCTCCTCGGCAGCCCCCCTACCTTTCTGCTGCTCCCTCCTACCTATCCTGGACGACGACCTAACCAGACTCTCCTCAACTGACGGCCTGCCTTCCCTACTCCTACCAACTTCGGACGGACCCGCGCATCCACCGCCCTTGTCCCTCCTCCGGTCGACCTGCAATCGTTGGATGGTGTTTTCGTCAGCGGACGGCTCTGTGGTATTACCGCCCTCGTCCGCCGACATCTCCAAGGCCGTGTCGGTCTCCTCTCCCGACGGACCTGCGGCACTGCCGCCCTCGTCGGTCGACAGCACATAAGCGATGTCGCTCCCGGATTTGTCAGACAGCCCCGTCGAGCTATCTATTCTGCGCATTGCTTTGGATGGCCCTGCAGCACCGCCGCCCTCGTCCTGCGACGGCTCTGCGGCGGTGCCGCCCTCGTCGCTCGACAGCCCCGTCGAGCTGTTCCTTCCTCCGCGCCTCTTTGGGGACGGCTCTGCGGCTTTCCCGCCCTCGTCCCGCGACGGTCCTGCGGCTGATCCGCCCTCGTCGCTCTCTTCTCCGCCTGACAGCCGGGCAGTACCGGCGTCCATTTTCTGCGACGGCTCTGCAGTGGCTGCGGTCACACTGCCCTCGTCGCTCACGGCCGCGGCGGCAGCTAGTTGCGCCTGCCGCGCCGCCTCCTTCTTCGCTGCCTCCCTCCGCGCACGCACCTTGTTGGAATGTACGGTGGTGGCGATCAGTTTCCTCCTCTTCCTCTTTTTTATTACACCCTTCGGAGCCTCCTGATGTTTTGCCAGGCTCTCGGCAACAAGGACAGTCGTTGTCTCCCTCCCATACGACTGGAGACTGACTGTGCCGGTGTTTGTGCGCCCCTCGCGCTCAGACACCGGCACAGTGAGGGATTCCCCGGCGTGGCCGGGACCCTCGGGAGTAGTTACGCGTATTTCAACTCCTGTCATGGTTTGGTCGTTTTTAAGTCTCGCCTTGACTACCACTCTAACGGCTGGACGCTCGCGCGCTTTTTAACCCACCAACCATTCATCCCCTCGCCGAGTGGCCAAACTTAGGATTAGGGGTAATTTTTTATAGGGGTTTTCTTCCCCGCGGTCCGAAGACCCCCGGCCCTGAGCTTCAGCCGCAGTCACACTCAGGGTTACGGTTTGGGCCTTCCGGGTCTGGCCGCTCGCGAGCGACCGACCCGTCACGCCCCCGGGCCGTGACGCAACCGTCCCTGGCGACGGAGTGCCATGAGGCACATCCGCCCCATTGGCCCCGGGTCAGATCCGCCGTGCGCTCTGCCACCAGAGCCGCACACGGAGACCCCCACCTGCCGGAATCTTGGCCGTCCAAATGGACGCATGACGTCCAAATGGACGTTACCAGGGAGCACCACGAGGAGGTGCTCCGGCCGCGCCCCCCGTCGTAAAAAACGTCTAAGAACATCGAACAGGATCATTTCATGTGATGCCGATCAATAATTTCATTCACAAGAAGGATTGATCTGAAGCAGGCGGTCGGTTATAAAACTATTGTCAATAGCTTTTGCAATATCTATATATATAAAAGAAAGTTGTGTTAGTTACACTATTTATAACTCAAGAACGGCTGTACAGATTTGGCTGAAAATTGGAAGCAGGAGACGGACATAGGATACTTTTTATACCGTTTCTTCTTTAATGGTTTTTACAAGACTTTGCCAATAACTCTTTTCTTCTTCTTTTTTGTCTTGGCAATCAGCTACAAATACGAGCCATTTTTGCCAGTGTCGAGTTATAATTATCTTTTTCAAGTTCTCAGTTTCTTCATGTCAGTAATGGTCTGTCAGTAATCAATAACTCTTTTATTCCCGTTCGATCGCGGTCCCATGTGACGTGACATAAAATGTCAAACAGAATACAAGTCACTATGAAACGTAGTATAAAAAAACGCATTTGATATGTGCAAATGGCAGCTAAACGAAATTTTGTCTATAGTTAAGTATGGTTGAAAATTTGAAAATTATAATTTTGTCATAAATCAATAATGAGTCATTTGTATTCTCTTTAAATCATCATTAACAATGCCGCGACCAAAACTATCGAATCTTTCCCAACAAAGCTGTAATGGTTCTTCCATTAGAGACTATATTTTCGTAAATTTAGAAAATACATTTATGAAAAAAAATATGGCGTTACGAAGTTCGCCGGGTCAGCTAGTGTACTATGAAAGAGGAGTACATTTTGCGTTGGCCCCAAGTAATTGGAATAAGAACAGAATAATGATGATGACAACTCTATCGACTCTTTCACGGGGAGTGCTCCGAGGAACTATTTGACTTGGTAGTTTAAGAAGAGTATTTTTTCACGGTAGGCAACGGCCTGGCTGTACCCCTGGTATTGCAACGGTCCATGTGCGGCAAAATCACTTACCATCAGGTGTGCTGCTTGCTCATTTATCACCGTTGGCAAAAAAAATGTATGGTCATGAATATTATCAATATATTTTGACGTGAAAACCTCGTTAGACGTGCTATGCACTTTGTTTAATGAATATTAAATGAATTTAACATCACGTCAGTCTGTTTTATTGCCTAAGGGATGTTCTCCTTTTAGAGTACGATACAAATAAAGATAATTTAAATGTATTTGTTATTCATCATCATCATCATCATCACAGCTCATTCCCGTCTCACTGCTGAGCTCCAGCCTACTTCAGAATAGGAGTAAAATTAATCTATTATACCATCCTGGTTTTGAGGTGTTGGTATGGGGTTTCATTTCGAGTTTTACATCTCTTGTAAAGAGGTTATATGCATATAATATCCCTTAGTCATCTTTTACGACATCCACGGGCATGATAGGGGGTGCTGAATTGTATTCATACTCCCTTACAGCACGGACTTTTGTTATTGCTACTGTTAAATAAATGCAATCTATTTTATAACATAATATGATACCTAAATAAATACATACTTACAGCTCATCCGTGTCGTGACGGAGTAACAATACTGTTCACCCTCCTTTTCTTGTCCGTGCGTAGGTAAGGGATATAATATGTATATAAAATCTATGCGAGAGAAGCGAAAGTTGAAATAATATCTTATAACATCCTGGCTGACCAGCGTGGTATATTAAGTCAATTTGCCTCCTATTGTGGTGGAGGCTCGCACCAAGCAGTTGAACTTACTTGAGTTATGATGATCACGATCATGTTAATAGCTCATATCTCTGTTAAGGGAAGAAGATATACTTCACGGACTACAGATATACTTAGATGAGAGTAGATGATCATATCATTATGATGTGTTATTATATTACCGCCCTTACTAAACTGCAAAGAACTCTATATCATAGCGGCTGCGAAAACTACCAACCCTTATATTACTACTGGGTGTGGTTAAAAAAAAATCGGTTGTCTGTAAAGTTGGTTTACTGACGATAGTTGAACGTGACAACGTCATAAGAAAATCCTGATGGAATGGTTTCATTTTTCAAAAGAAAATTTTAATTTTATTTGTTTGATAGATATTTTGTATGGATCGAGCTTTAAATGGAACGCCTCAGAGCGAGGTAACGCCGCATACGTCATGTTTTTTCGTGTGTGCAGCCGGCTCCATCGAATTATAAGACGTTGTCACGTCAAAATGACTGAAAGTTTCACATCAACTTGGGACAACGCCATCTGATGCCGTCAGTAAGATGTCAGGTAGGTCATAAAACTATAACTTTTGTTATACTCTTACGCAAGGTATAGATATTAAAAGACTAAAAGACTAGGTAGGTTCCTTCTGACTGGCTTAGGTAGGTTAAATGCACTTCTAATATGAAGAACTGATGATGATAGCAAAATTTTTAGCATCCTTATCCTTACTAATATTATAAGTGCGAAAAAAATTTGATTTGTTTGTTACGCTTTCACGCTTAAATCATCGAACCGATTTCAAAAATTCTTTCACCAATGGAAAGCTATAATATCAGAGTGTAACATAGGTTATATTTTATAACTGTATTCTCACGGGAACGGAAACTACGCGGGTAAGGCGACTGAAAACGAAACAAAGCAAGGGCAAGTTGCTAGTATAATATAAGTTTTGTATAAATATGATGATAATACCATTAACATTATTCTGGAATATGAGATAAATTATACTCGTTACTTTATCAAACGCTGTTTCATCTATTTAAAAAAAGAAATGTTTACGCGAATATAAAACATTCATTGGTGACCACACCTGCGCCTGATGCCGTCCTAGCAGAGGCTGCGGGAGACCGGACCGGGGATTTAGTGCGGCACCCGCAGAGAGGCTAGCCTCGCGATGGCGATCGGTATCCTGAGAAGGGGACGTCGATCTCGAACTCCCTCGAGGTATTCCGTAGGGCTGACCACTGAAGTCAAAGAACTCTGCACCGGTGGTCGGACCAACAACGAAAGCGACGTGCTATAGGGTGGGTTACGGGGCCGCGCGCAGCGCCTCTGTTGCCCCGGATGAAGCCGGGCTGCAGGTGCGCAAACCCCAACCAAAAAAAAAATATCATTGGCCACCAATGACAAGGTTGTATTCAGTAGGACTACAACATCGACGGACATCTTTTAACTGCATAATTTTTATCTAATCTACTAAACAGATAGTCCCTTGTAACATTAATTTTCGGCCACAAATGGCAATTACATATTTCTTATTTCAAAATAAACGTATCGCACATTAAATTTGTTGTATATAAAAGATACCGTTTGTCTTAATTATAGTTAGACGCCTGGGGAAATATAAATTCACATGAAACGTATTTGGAAATAATTTGATAGGCGCTTAATAAACATGCATAAATATATAAATAAATTAAAGAATTAAGTTTTTAACAAAAATGGATGTTAAATTATTTCAATTATCAAACTAAAATGTTATGCAATTTACATTTATTTCAAAGACATACGTTAAGGTACTAATCATTGTATTGCTTTACAAACATTCAAAAACGGACACAAAATACATTCAGACTCAGAACAACAATTTGGGCATCGCATAGAATACTGTCTTACGCGGAAATTAACTCGGGAAACTTAGTTTAGTATCAATATCTTAACCGCTGCTACAGGCAAGATGTAGAGCATTTTCTGCTTGGGTTCAAAATGTTCTGTTATATCCTCCGCGTCGTTTAAGAATTAAAAATATTATCACCCAATCTTCGATATTTTAGAAGTTTCTTTAGTTGTAATAAGAACACGGTGTAAGAATACAATTCACAACTCTTATCATTCCCGTGGGTGTCATAAAAAACGACTAAGGGATATAAATATCCATAAAGATAATATCTAAAGATAACGCCGATGCAAGAGAAGGAAAAATCAAATTCAAATCCTGTGCCACTACGTCTAAACAGTGTAGTATAGGGGCTGATGAGTTGCAATCTTACTCCGTTACCACACGGAAAATAGTCAGTTATTTGAGATAAAATGTTTCATATCATAGATACCAGCTGCGACAGCAACATTTGTATACCTTATAAGGTATGGCCAACATGTGGACGGGCTATAGCCCGTCCACATGTTGGCCAAGGTAAGGGAGCGATGGCGAACGCCAACGTGTGTACACCCGATTTACCTTAGTTGGCCAACGCTCGCCTAGTTGGCCGAGTGAATACAAGCGCCAACGTGTGGACAGCTGATTTGTCTTCACTCGCCGTCACTCGCCGTCGCTCGTGATCACTTGCCTCACTTCGCCTCGGTGTCGCCTTTGGGGAACAAATCAAAGGCACTCGTCTGCGCTCGGCCAATGCCGTCCACACGTTGGCCTGCTCGCCATTACACGGTCGACATCCATCGCTGTTAGACGTGTTTAATGTGATAATGTCGCTCAACATAAATGATTATATTTTCAAATTTGTACCACTACTTCTAGATATGCAACAAAAATAATTAGATCCAAGGCACCCTATATGTTACCTATAGTTTCAAAAAGTATCTTCATCATTCATCATCATTTCAGCTCATATACGTCCTACTGTTGGGCTCGACCCTCCTCCACAATAGGAGGGAAACTGACCTTAGTATTCCATGCTAGTCAGACAGGTTTCAGATACATTGATATAGGGTTTTATTTTGAGGTTTCCTTCTTTTGCATAGATGTTATATGCGTATTATGTATTATATCCCTTAGTCGTCTTTTACGACATTCACGGACAAGATAGAGACAGGTGAATTTTTTTCTTACTCGTCACCACACGGATATCTTACATTGTTCTATTTCTGTGAATACTCAGTATCAACCACTTTCTTTCTTTCCCACTTTACTGCGGTATACACTGAGATAATAACTATTATTATATATACTATTATATATCTATATACTATTTACTACTACTACTTATTATATAACTATATACGTTCATTAAATAATTAGTCGAAGCTGTAGCGACGTCTATTTCAACGTCCGGCATCCGTAGTGTTTCAGTGCACAATGAACACTGACCGAGGCCAACATGTGGACAGTTCTACAAATACTCGTCCACGTTGGCCACTCGCGTTGGCGTTCGCCGCACTTGGCCAACGTGTGGACGCTAGCACTCGCCTTGTAGCTATATGCCGACGCTCGCGTTGGCCTAGGCTTGGCTAATATGTGTACGGGACATTACATATGTATTCTCTGCTATTATTTTATTTGAATACTCAAACCATCCTGTGGTATTCGTAATAATGTGAACTTTACTAACCATAACATCATATCACCATTTTTGTTGTCTTAAATATATTTTGCCCTACTTGTGTCATTGTCAAGACACTGCTTTGCTCCTACTTACTGTTGCGTTATATGTATACTAGCAACCCGCCCTCGCTTCACTTCGGTTTCAGTGGCCTTACCCGCCTAGTTCTGGTTCACGTGGGAATATCGGTATAAAATATAGCCTGTTACTCCTTGATATTACAGCTTGGCATTGGTGAAAGAATTTTTGAAATCGTTTCGGTGGATTAAGCGTGAAAGCGTAACAAACAAACACACTTACCTTCGCATTTATAATATTAGTAAGGATTACAACCACTTCCTCCGCTTGTACGGTTATGTTCCTTAAAGTACGCAACGGATTTTAACGAGATTTATTATATATACGATCATCATTAGACAGAGATTTAGAATGAATGTTTATTTGTATAATACCTGCATATTATAATATATAAAAGTAGAGAATTTCAAAGATTTGTAATGTGATGTCGTAATAAACATATTTTTGTATGCAATGTAAGCACATTGCAAACGCTGACTTACGAGATAGATCAAAATAATTCACAACGAAATTGTATATCTTGAAAAGATCTACAAAAAAAGTAGCGAGTAAGTCGTAATGACATGTTTATCAACCAAGGATGAGCACAGCAACATAATGGATTTTAAAGAGCACTGATGCTAATACGAATATCTTGGAAGTTAAGTTTGAAAGTGGTAGGACCACACCGTTGACAGTTGGCTGTCTACAGCCGCGGATCGGTCCATCTGGAGTAGTACCACATGCAGAAAATTGACGTCCAAGTAGTAGCAATTTGATTACTGCGCTTCGTTCGATGAGCAAGAGAGCCGGCAGCCCAACTTTCTGACGGAGTTTGCGTATGGTGGATTTTAGTGATGGCTTTAGTATCACCGAACCATATTGCACGCATTCACACCCCCTTCACTTTCTTCGCGGTAGGCAGCGGCCTTGGAAAGGTATATGAGCGGCAGCAACACTTACCATCAGATGTACTGTTTGCTCGTTTGTCACCGTTTGCAATAAAAAAATGTTATCAGTCTAATTTAGTCGGACTTACAGTTCTATTTTCAGGAATCATTTGAAGATCGCCTTGCTGAGGTTCGTGCGATTACCGGTGGGGAAGTGCCATTGGCCGTGTTTTGAATATCGCTGACGCATACAATAGTCTACTATTGAACTGCCTGGTATCACGAGGAGCACCCCCAGTAAGAGACGCCAATTGGCAGACTATTTGAAGGAATACAGCGTGCTCTAAGTGAACATAGAAGAACGTTGTGTGAATGACCATATCATACGGTGTTTTACAGAAGTTGGTCTTTTCGTTGTTATTTTTCGTTAATCGACCCTCTCAAATAAATATTAGTTACGACTGATCGTTGTGAGATAGCTACCCTGCCAGGATAGATTTAATTTGTAACACCGACAACACACTCGTCATAGGGATGTCGGCAGAGAATTTATTTTCTCTATCGATATTTATAAAACTATCAGTATCGGCGTCGATATATCGATATTTATCAGATTAAAAAAATGCGTTTATGGTAAAGTATTTAGTGCAGCCTATGTCATTAATGTCAATAGTAATGTTTGTACAAAATGTGTATTATTTTAAATTACAAAAGTTTGAAGAAAACTAAAATATACAACCAGAGAACGTGGCGACGTATTTATAAATTGTAATAAATAGAACAAAATATTTTATTAGTGTCCATCAAGCACGCCGCAGAATCGTCGTTGCCATTGCAATCGTTAGATAGCAAAAATTGTGATTGATGTACAATACATATTACGTTATTAATATATATATTAGTATTAGAGCTATAATTCAACATATATAAAATAATTATATCTAATATGTATATATCCAAGTACGCTTATAAATTTATAATTGACAGCACTTTAAACTATTAACTTAGAAGAAGAGTCGATAATCAAATATTACGATGTATTAAGTATCGTGACTGTCTCTATATAATGTACACGACATATTGCACCAGATCATCATATGTATTGTCTGATAAATGAACTATTGACCCTATACTTTTGTAACACGACCACAAAAATAAAACAATAGCTTAAACTCCATGGGATAATAAAAGATTATACAGTAAGAATTGGTAATGAAACATGTCATCATCATCATGTACGTTTTAGAGGTTTAAGTTTCAAGTATACGCCATCCATTCTCCGTGTGGTGACAGAGTAAGAAGACAATCTTCCCCGTGGATGTTGTAAAAAACAGCTAAAGGATGTAGTGTGTATATAACATCTACGCAAGAAAAGGAAAACTTGAAATAAAACCCTACCCTCACCCGACATGGCTGACCAGTATGATATAGTAATTTTGCTACTATTGGGGAGAAGACTCAAGCCTAACAGTGAGACATGTATGAGCTGAAACGATTGACCATCTAAATGAAAACTCATTTCCAAAATACTGAGATTGAACATTTAAGATGATCGATTATTTACAACAATTTATTCATCATTCATTATCATTTCAACTCACATACGTCCCACTATTGGGCATGAACCTTCTCCAAATAGGAGGGAAATTCACCCACTATAACGACACTGGATAGACGTATTGGTGTAGCTTTTTATTTCGACTTTCTCTTGCATAGATGTTTTATGCGTATTTAATCTCTTATTCGTCTTTTGCGAAACTCACAGGCAAAATAAGTGGTTGGTGAATTGTAGTCTTAGTCCGTCACCACACGAAAAGTCTACTTGTTCTCAAACGAATTGGCACACGTAGAACTCGAAACCATACCTATTAAAAATTTCATTGGAATGGATTTCAAATAGTTGTAAGTTCGAGCCCCACGCAGCCATATTTTGTTGAAAAATAACTTATTATAAATAACACTTATTCATTCGTCTAAATTACTGAGATTGTAAGTATTTAATATGCTACGTTATTTATAAACTCTTGTTCACGAAAAATGAATAAAGGCGAGATTCGATCCACATTTATCGAAATAATGTTCCAAATGTCCTTTTTTGGTGGGCTGCGGTCGGCGCTCTCCTCGCACCACTCCATCCGGGGCGACAGAGGGGCGTAAGCACGCACACCCGCAACCCACCCGAACACCATGTCGCCTTCGTCGCTGGACCGACCACCGGAGCAGGGTTACTTGTCACCAGTAGTCGGCCCGACGGAATACCCTCCCATCGACCGACGATTCCAAATGTCCTAGTAGTTATTTGCACTAGCATAGATTGGCATATAAAAATCAAATTGACACTGTATTTGTCGTCTCTCTGAAAGATCTTTTTCACGTATAAGGGTTTTCTTTTCTATTCATTTGCTTTGATATTTCCGTGTGGTGACGAAGTGAAGTAAAAATACAATTCACCGCCCTTTTTATTGCCAATGGATGTCGTGAAAGATGTTTAAGTAATATAACATACAAATAACGTACTTATATACAAGAGAAGGAAAATTCTAAACTGTATTCTACTTCAACACCACACACAAAAGGATCACCTATCGAGTTCTAATCTGTTACGATTTTTTTTTTGGCTGGGCTATAGTTCGCGCACATGCTGTCCATTACGTCCGGAGCGACGAAAGATCAGCGCGCGGCCCCAGAACCCACTATATTCCCTCGCCATTGGGCCGACCACCGGTACCAAGTTCCTTGTCGTCTGTGGCCAGCCCGGCTGGTTACCCTTTCGGGTACCCTCCCTCAATGTCTTACCTTACGGCAAAACGTATATAGTTACAAATTATACCTTTTTATAAATTATTTTTTTTTATAAATTCTTTCACCAATATTATCAGCGAATAATATAGGTATTATTTTATCCCCATAACCCCACAGTGACAGCCACTACGCGATTGAAACTGCGGAAATATGCTAGTATTACTATAACCGCACTACACATTAAAATATTATCTAAAAAAATTCTGATGAGTGATTAAAAAATAAATTTTGAATTACTCCGGCTAAGTTGAGAATATGAATAATTATTCTATTTAAAGTACTTATATTATAAAGGTTAGGTAATTCGCATATCTGTTTTATGGCATATAGGCTCAAAGCGGATGCGGTCAATACAATGGCCTTGAAGCCTTGCCCTTTCAACTCAGGTCGGCAGATGAGAGGCCGACTATGATAAATATATATCGCCTATAAGCAGCTTTTATGATTAATAATTTACATCGTTTTAGTAAAAAAAATACTGCCTTGTTGATGGCGTAAGCATGTAAATCCGTGAATTCAATTATTATATTCGTAATTTTCTACACTTCAGTCATACTTGTATATATTCTTAGTAACAAACTTGACTGTTTATAGGATAAGATTTCAGACAAATAATTAATTCTCAGTAACGCAAGAATATTCGTGTGGTTACGAAGTAATAATATAATTAACCACATACTCTCTTATCCGTAGGTGTCGTAAAAGGCGAGTGCAGGTAACATTAATGCAAGTGAAGGAAAACTCGACAAAAATATTCCCTTTCCAACACGTCTGACCAGCGTGAAATAGTAAGTATATTCCCCTCCCACTGTGGAGGGGCCTGAGCCCAACAGAGAGACTTATATAGACTGAAATGAATGCAATGATATAAAAAAATTAAAGCCAACGCCCGGGACGCCTGGCAGATGTGAAACATCGAGATTATTTTGTACAAGTAATATGCATAAAAGAACAGATTACGACAGGAACTAATATAGTATAATGTAAAAAAAATTACGTTTTCTATGCAGTAAATGATGGTTTTTGGGGTTCCGTACCTTAAAAGTAAAAACGGACCCCTATTACTAAGACTTCGCTGTCTGTCCGTCCGTCTGTTTATCCGTCTGTCTGTCATCGGGCTGTATCTCAAGAACCGCGATAGCTAGACAGTTGAAATTTTCACAATTTATTTCTGTTGCCGCTATAACAACAAATACTAAAAACAAAATAAAATAAATATTTAAGGGGGCTCCCATACGACAAACGCGAATTTTAATAGATAATGGTTCGTGAGCGACTCCGACTCGCACTTAGCCGGTTTTATGATTCAATAAACATTTATCTTCATTAAATACAAGAATTAAAAATTCATAAATACTTCAAATTGTGACAACACAGTTCTTTTAATCAGTGACTTCGGTGATAATATAATAGCTATATTCGATTATGGAACGCCTCTGACTGTATTACTGTGACAATTAGTCGGAACTATACTTACTTTCATATAGAGTGGCGACGGGTCGCCACGCCAGCAATTGATTTTAGGTGCGGCTGTATTGTTTCACATCAATAATAATATCTAAATTTTTAAGTAATCACTTTAAACCTTTGACGTGATAAGATCTTATAAATCCATGAACGCCAGCTGCACGCACATAAAAGCATGACTCATTGTCACGTTCCGCCTGAGTCCAGCGTGCAAGCGAGAGTGTAGAACAATCGATAGAGAAGCACCATTGGTCCACTGTTTAGCTTGTAATAAACGAAGTTTATCAGATCATCATCATCATCATAACAGCTCACAAACGTCCCACTGTTGAATAATGATAAAATATAATAAAAAAAGAAAATAAATAAATAATATATTCATCTTAGGTATTAAACTTAGAAACTCAAAAATCACTAAAGATGGATTGGAAAAATATTTTCTATAGATTAATTCAATAATTATATGATTAAAAGATTCCATATGTATCTATCATCATAATCTCAGCCCATTTAAGTCCCACTACTGGGCTTGGGTCTCCTCCACTATGGGAGGGAAATTGACCTATTTTACCACTCTGGTCAGACGGGTTGGTATAGGGTTTTATTTCAAGATTTTCGTCTCTTGCATAGATGTTATATGCAAAATATATCCCTCAGTCGCAGCGCCGGCCCGAAGTAAATTTTAGAATGGAGCGAGATCCAATTATGGCGCCTCTTCTTTCTTCTTCTTTGCTCGTAATAATATATACCTATACCAATTGTGAGTGCAAAGTAAGTGTGGAACCATTTAGGCGCCCCCTAGGATTTGACGCCTGGAGCGACTGCTCTGTTCGCCGTATAGGACGGCCGGCCCTGCTTAGTCGTCTTTTACGACATCCACGGGCAAGAGAGGGGGGTGGTCAATTGTATTCTTACTCCGTCACCATTCTATAATTATCATTTATGAAATTACTTTTGACTTATGACTCAATTACCATTGAATCAATGCCATAATTACCAAAAAATTTATTATTTACGTGTACCATTATAAATATCTACAAAGAATCTAAAGTAATACTTGCAAAAAAATAATCACGAATTGATATTTAGTATTGAATGCACGAGGAAGTTTTCGTAACTATTCACAATAATTAATGAAAAGTACAGTTGGTTACAAAAGTATGTGAATTATTATTAATATTTCTTACTATTCAGACAAGAAAAAGTTTTAATTTTCTAAACATTCATAAAATTCATGGGAACCACAAAATTGGAACTAAGTCTTTTTAATAACCAAAATAGTCTTATGTTGAATTGTTTTATTGAAAAATAGGTATGTAAATTATTATTAATATTTTTCACGAGAAAAGGTTTTATTTTCTAAATATTCTTAAAATTTATGACAACCACAAAATTGTCACTAAAGTCTTTTAATAAGCAAAATGATTTTGATTAGTATTTTCATTAAAAATTAATACACTAATGATAAAGTAAATATAAATAACTTTCCGAGTGGTGATGGAGTAAGGATTCTCCTATCCTCGGATGTCGTAAAAGAGTATATAATATGTACATAACATCGACGCCAGAAAATGTGAACTAATGAAACCCGTAGGTTAATTTTATCCTGTAGTGAAAGAGGCACCCAACAGTGGGACATATGAGGATGATGATAATGAAAAATAAATAGATCCTGTGTACTAGCCATCACACTAGATTACTCATCAATCTTGGCTGGAGTCTGACTAAAATTCAAAAACCTTGCAATATTCTTAATATACATAAATTACATGTCACATTGTTTGTCCGCGATGCACTCCTGAACTACGTAACCGATTTTAATCAAATTTTCACACCGTGTGCAGTTTGATCCAACTTGAAAGATAGGATAGCTTACATCTTAACTTATAGTAGCAATATTATTTTATTGCAAATTATTTGTCTATTAGGTATTTGACATTCACAGTTATCTGTTAACTCCAAACGATTTTAGCAGATGGCGATATCTGTTGACTGGATTGAGTAATTAATTAATAGATGGCGCTGCTATGTCAAACCTACAAACGTGTCATATAAGCTACAATTCAATAGCATAACCACCACGTATTGTTGAGGCTAAAGTATAAGTTAAATTTATTTTAAAACTGTCATTGAGGTCGTCATATTCGTCATATCGTTTTTTACAAATAGCATCTATGCAAAAAACATGGTGGTAACCTACTACTTGGAGTACTTGGAGAGGCGCAGCGTCCTCTACGTTAACCGAGTAGGGGACGTTGTGCGAACGCCCACGACGTGCGGTGTCCCACAGGGGTCGGTTCTGGGTCCGACCCTGTGGAACATCGGCTACGACTGGGTGTTGAGAGGAAGCCTTCCACCCGGGCTGGGCGTAATTTGCTACACCGATGATACACTCGTCACAGCCCGGGGAGGGACGCTAGAGGAGGCGGCACGCCTGGCAACTCTCAGCACCGAGGAGATTGTCAGGCGGATCGAAACGCTGGGGTTAAGGGTAGCCCTGGAAAAGACCGACGCCCTTTTTTTCCATGGCCTCCGTACCACCGGCCCTCCCGCCGGCGCTTCGATCACCGTGAAGTCGGTTACCATCAGCATCCAGGCCCACATGAAGTACTTGGACCTGGTGCTCGACGGGCATTGGTGGTTCCGAGAGCATTTCCATCGTCTTGTTCCCCGGCTTGTCGGCGCGGCGTCCGCCCTTTCGTGGCTGATGCCGAATGTGGGCGGACCCAGCGCTACGTGCCGACAGCTGTACGCGGGGGTGATCCGGTCGATGGCCCTGTACGGCGCACCGGTGTGGGCGGGGTCCCTGACCGTCCATCTGAGGGCCCTCTTGTGGCGGCCACAGAGGGTCATGGCGATCAGGGCCATATGCGGTTACCGCACGGTGGCGACGCAGGCAACGTGCCTCCTGGCCGGAACTCCCCCGTGGGACCTGGAGGCGGAGATGCTCGCCAGAATTTATCGGCGGGTGTAGGAGACGCGCGCCCGCGGTACTATGGTCTCGCTACAGGAAATTACCGCCTGGCAGCTCGACGCCCGCCGAGAAGTCTTTGCCCGTTGGGCAGTCCGGCTGGAGAGTCTTCGGTACGGTGTCAGGACCGTCGAGGCCTTCCGGCCGGTGCTGATGGAGTGGTTGGAGCGGACGCACGGAGTGCTTTTCTTCTGACTGGTGCAGGTGCTGACGGGGCACGGTTGCTTCGCGAAGTACCTGCACAAGATTGTCAGGAGGGAGAGCACACCGTCCTGCCACCACTGCAATTGCGACGGTCACCGCCTTCTGTGAGGGCGTAATCTCACGGAAGGAGGCGGCGGATCGTGTGAGCGTAGAGGTCCTCTTCGGCGACATGTTCCGCTGCCGGCGACTCGGGTGGTGCAGGCGCGAGTATCTGCGCCTAATGCCGCCCTAGCCGAGGCCGCGGGTGATCGGACCGGGGAATTCTCCGTCACCCGCAGAGAGGCTGACCGTGCGATGGCGACCGACGTCCCAGGACGTCGAGAGGTGAGGGTACCCGAAAGGGTATTCCGTCGGGCCGATCACTGACGACAAGTCACATCTGCTTCCGGTGGTCGGCCCAACAATGAGGTGACGTGGGTACGGTTGGGTTATGGGCCCGCACACCGTCCTTTCATCGCCCCGGACGGAACGGACCGCGCGTGCACTTACTATAGCCCACCCATAAAAAAAAAATGGTGGTAAACGTGACTGATGTTCTCCTACAGTTTCACGTAAATAATTTAATAAAATGTAATAATAACAAAATAATTTGCAACAGCAAAGGGTGGCCGGGTCTGCTAGTAAATACATATATTATGATTTCTGATGTTCCGCCCGTGACCATGAACACTTTGGCTGACGTCGGGCTATCAAAAATCAAATACAAACATGAAAAAAGCCGTAGAATAGTTTTATTTACACTATAAATTTTATTTTGTTTCCTATAATTTCATTAACTTCGTATATATTCACAGCGTCTTTTGGATGCGTTTAAATAGTATCAGGGCATAGCTAGAAAGCAAAGGTGTATGATGTTCTACTCAGCTGCTTTAGAACAGCCGGTCTTAGGGTTGATGTGGTTTACTCACCACGTTCTTCACAGCATCGCAGCGGTCTGCCCAAGTCAAATGAGACCCCGGTAGCCACGGGAAAAGTCCAGCTCCGAGCGATTAGCGACAACGACGATGACACGAACGGGAGAATCTGTAGGTGATCGGCAGCTTCGATGATGATGTGGTTGTTGATTCTAACGGTGCGTCCTACCCTTTGTTCAAGGACGACTGTGGGTGGTTGCTAGCTGGAATAACACATATCTTATGAACAGCTCACTAAGCTCTCCATCCCGCAAGGGATGGGAGAAACGGCATCAGGGCGGAGCCCTCTGGCCGTGGTTGCCATCGCCGGTACAAAAGTGTACCGTGTCCTTGGGTGTGAGGGCCGCGGCCCCCTCCGCTCTTCACTCCCGGTGGCGGTCAGTCTTAGCCGGATGAGACCCCCGGTTAACCCGGGGGAGGTCCAGCACGGGACGACCAGCGACACCCAGGAGGCTGTTCGCGTGAGAGGCCGGGCAGTCTGTGGTGATGAGAGGTCGTGGTTTCTTAGTGGCTTATGAACGATGACTATTGGAAATAGGCCTTTCTATATAGAAGATTAAACCGTAATCGCCATGCAGGTTGGCGGACGTAGTTGTTATTATAAGTTTCACAGAAGCAAAGCAGAGACATAATTAACGTGTTACATTCTGTCCCAGTATTGTGGCTATTTTTGTATGCACTAATTTTGACCTCTTCCAACAAAGAGGGATAAATACTACACGTGCCTTGAATAGTATTAAATTTCCACATAGACTTATTACCCCGCCGCACAAAGCTTTTGAATTTATAATCAGGAAACTTAAGAGGATCTTCTCGTCCAACATACCTCAGTGTCTGAAAACACAGGTCTACGACCAGTGTGTGTTACCAGTGATGACTTACGGCACGGAAACGTGGTCCCTAAATGTAGGCCTCATAAGAAGGCTCAAAGTCGCTCAGTGTGCTATGGAGCGGGCTATGCTCGGGATTTCTCTGTGAGATAGAATCCGGAATACGGAAATCCGCAGAAGAACCGGTGTAACCGACATAGCGCGAAGAATTAGCATGCTGAAGATGCAATGGGCAGGCCACATCGCTCGACGAACCGACAACCGCTGGGGAAGAAAGGTTCTCGAGTGGCGACCACGTATCGGACGACGCAGTGTAGGACGCCCCCCCACTAGGTGGACCGACGACCTGGTGAAAGTTGCTGGGCGTCTTTGGATCCAAGCGGCACAGAACCGCACTTTATGGTGCAACATGAGGGAGGCCTACGTCCAGCAGTGGAAGGCGATAGGCTGAAATGATAATGACGAAATGAATTGAGCTAATTAAAAAGGATTGCATGTCAAAAATTTTGAGTTCTAAAGTTTCGTCTCTCCACAACAGTTCCAGTTATATAATATTATGTAATAGCTTCTGCCCATAGTATCGCTCTCATAAAATGTAACTTTTCTAAGATGTAATTTTATCAAAAACCGTTCAACAGATCATGTTTGATTGATTAAAAGAAATACGACCATTCAAATGGAATACATTATCGGAATAAAAGTATCCTATTTATAAACATCCCATTCAACGGTTACCGCGTGGAATACAAACATCCATACAAGTTTTCGAATTTATAATGTTAAGTAGACACACAATTTTAAAATATAATTGAGATTAATCATGATATTAATTTTATCACTTATATTGTAATTATAATAATAATATAATTTATTAATTTAACATAACTTTATATTACGAAAATTTTATTTTAAAATCACCAAAACACACTAATTTATTTAAATACGATGCGCTAATAATATATAATGTAAATCAATTCAATATTGATTGTGGGTCGACATCTTAATCTTTTTTCGTTTACTTAGTCTTTCATCATTTCATTATCTGGGGATTAGTCCGTCACCCGCCGAGAGGCCGACCGCGTGAGGAAAGACCGACGTCCTCCCCGAGGGGGCGACGCCGACCGCAGCCCACCCACAAAAAAAAATCATTTCATTATCTCAGCTCTTATATATTCCACTGGTCTTTACGCCCAATAGGAGGGAATTTGTCTGTCTATGACATAGTGGTAGAGGCCCGAGCCCAACAGTGAGACGTATAGGGACACAGATAAAGATGATGATACCATACTTACTAATATTATAAATGCGAAAGTAAGTTTGTTTATTTGTTTGTTACGATTTCACGTTTAAACCACTGAACCCATTTCAAAAATTCTTTAACCAATGGAAGGCTATAATATCAGTGAGTAACATAGGCTATATTTTATCCCGATATTCTCACGGAAACGGGAACTACGCGGGTAAGGCGACTTAAACCGAAGCGAAGCGAGGGCGGGTTGCTAGTATGTAATATTGTAATATACTATTCCACCATGGTCAGACAGTTTAACATAGAGATCTAATTATAACAAAACAATAAACACCGCGCTCAGCAAGATGGTCGGCGATTGCAGTTCCCGTTTTGAGTTTCCCAGAATAACGTTCTTGGCGGCCACTTAATCGAATTTTACAACTCCCAGGAAACAAAATAAGAAGTGCATATATATTGCATTAAGAATGGATCCCTAGATGTCCTTCTCTTCGGGCCGACCACTGAGGACAAGGAACTCGGCACTGGTGGTCGGTCCAACGACGAAGGCGACGTGGGTACGGGTGGGTTATGGGCCCGCGCGCCGTCCTTTCGTCGCCCCGGACGGAATGGACCACGTGTGCGCTTACCATAGCCCACCCATCAAAAAAAGATCTCCTCCTCTTAAAGTGATATTTTATCTATGTCCTTCAATAGTATGCTATAACGCTCTTGACAAATGAAAAGGCGATAAATTATTATACGCAATACCTATTGCTTATAATAATTTAATACACAGTTTTTACTCTTTTACACTTCTTACCTACTAATCAAAATTCAAACATTAATGCAATGAGGCGAAGGAAAACTTTGTAAGTTGTGCCTTAGTATTCGATTGAAAGTATAAAGCATTGTGTTTGATACCATTTAAAAAATAATATATTTTGGAACAAATATTTTTCATAATTAAATGGTTTAAATTCATTTAAAAATATATTGTAGGTATAATACGTCTATTTCTTTCATAGAAGGTAAGTACGAAAATGAATAAAATTCTAGAATATTGATCCATCTAATTAAAAAGACTGTTTTTTTTTTGTAGCGGAAGATATATGCAGTTTAAAAAAAAAGAATCGTTATACCAAGTTTTAATTATTACCAAAGTTGATAAAGAATTTTTGCTATAAGTCTAACCAATTTTCCAAAGTTAATTAAAAACCAATGCCATCGGAGCGATTGTGAAGATCTGTTATAGATGATAATTTTATGGCTTCTAAATTCATTATAGATGACACTCAAATTAAATTGGCATTTGATTTCGTAATCACTAAATATTAAGGAGAAACGTACGCCTACATTAAACTGCAGTTATTTAAAGAACTGAACATCCTGTCTCATTAATATTAAAAATTAGAAAGTTTGATTTGTAACTTCATCATCATCTCATCCCATATATGTCCCACTGTTGGGCTCGGACCTCCTCGTTTAGGAGAGGGAATTTGACCTACTGTACCATGCTAGTCAGACGTGTGGGCAAGGGTTTTATTTTGAGTTTTTCTTCTCTTGCATTGATGATAATTACATATTACATCCCTTAGTCGTCTTTTACGATAGCCACGGGTAAGAGAGGGGTGGTGAATTGTATTGTTACTCCGTGACTATGATTTCAAAACACTAGCAATTTTTGATTGTGACTTGGCTGTGTTAGATATCTATCTACCATGCTCTCTCATCCATCAATAGGCGAATTGTGTTAAAGATATAATATAAAAAAAAAACACAAAGCAGCCAAGATGCGATGCCGACAGAAGTGAAAACATAAAACTATGAACATACCGTTGTTATTTTTTGATCTTCAATTAAAATTATCTGCTTTTATAATGATAAGTTTTTGTTTTGTACGATGTCTGCCTATTATTTCTTTAAGATATGCATATAAATAATTTTCTTTTATTTATTTTTTATTTTAAAAATATTAGTACTCACTATTCTACTGCAAAATCAGTCTTTAATTAAACGATTCAAATAATATTCAAACTAAAACACTATTCAAACAATACACAGTATATAAACATTGAACCTTTCACTAAATTCATTCAATTTGACTTATAAGATATACACAACACCATACGTCAGTTGTATAGTCATAGGTATACTGCTATAAACATGTCGGTAACGCGAACCCATAAAATTTTCCCCTACCAAAAAGTGCTCAAAGCGGCTAAAGAAATTTTCACTTCAAAAAAGAAGCACAAAGCAGTCATGAGGACTACCGACAGAAGTGCAAACAGTTTTTATTTTTAGATATTCAAATTAATTGTTTGATCTTAATTTTAAATTTTTAAATTAAAACTTTTTACATTGATCTGATTTTGTGACATTGACATAGCTACAGATATAGCGATAGCGTTAAAAGATTACGTGACCATGTTGATGACGACTTACATCAAATTTACTCCCCATTCTAATCTGCCTATAGAAGTTTTCACTTTAAAAATGTAGAAAATATTAAATTAAAGTAACAAAATACATAGGATGAATCCTGTTAACCTAAATTGGTTGATTGCGATCATGATAGTTTGAAATTTGAAATAAAACCCTATACCAACATATCTGACCAGTTTGGTATAGTGGGTCTACTATTATAGACAAGGCTTAGGGGCCCAGCAGTGGGAAGTTATGAGTGATACTTTGAATACTTAAATATTAGCAATCAACGCAAGCAAAGCATCAGGTATAACTAATCAAACACAGTTTTCGATGCGATATTACCGCTATTGAGTTATTTTAAATATCATGTAATAATATCCTTATTCGTCATGTACATTACGTGAACAGCTATTTACGTACTTATGTACCCATTTTTTATTCACTCTACCACTTATGATGATATTGTAAAACTAATTCGTTAAGGTATAATGCATTTATTTTTTTATTTACATATTTAATTGGCTAGATGCTGATATCATGGTTCATTACTACGCCATGCATAAAAGAATGTAATAAAAACATATCGTAATGAATTCTAACTAATATTATAAATGTGAAAGTAAGTTTGTTATACGCTTGTTCACGCTTAAACTACACGACCGGTCATGAAATATTGTTTAACTAGAGGAATAAAATATTTGAAAACAAGAACTTCCAAGGGGGTAAGATAAGTAACCTTAATAAGTAACCTTTTAGTGATTAGCTTATTAATAATTAAGGATATAAATCAAATTATGAAGTAAAAAGTATAGAAAAAGTAATACAGACTTGTTCATCCAAGTAAAATTTGAATATCATATTATATAGATTGCAATATTGAAAAAAAAACATGAAGCAGGTGAGGCTGCGGGCATACGCCCAATAAAGGCTTGTAAAAAGTTAATTTTTTTATAACATAAAGGTGTCAGTATTGCACAATTTAGAGTTTTCATATTACAATGTTCATGTGGAAATTGTTCGTTTCAACCTTCATGTAATTCTGTGAATTTTATGAAGAATTTCAACTGGTTCCTTATGACACTTTCTAACCAACTCAGTTTTTAAATCTCAACTGCTATACCCATTTGAGAACCAATAAGTGATTTTCACACATGAGACCTGAATCCATATCTTTTGATTATTTGTTCCAATCGCTTTACTATATTGTACATGTATTAGTTGAAATTGATTATAACGGATTGTCAAGAAGTGAGGATTTTTGTACGTTTTTTTTTTTATAATTAGCCTAGCAAGTTTAATTTTAAAAATAAAAACAAACATTTACCCTACAATCAGCAAGCTTAGAGCGCCCAAATTACAAGTATATAAATTCGATTAGTAGTAAGAGTTAGAACAAAAGTTGGACTAAGTTTTATAATTTATCGTCAGCCCAATGAAATTAAGTTTCATCTACCATCTTTCTCCAACCACCTATCAGTCCGTCAACGTTAACATGGGGGATCCTCCTATGGGGTACTTTCTATTTTAGAATTGTCCTACCTAGGTAGGACAGTTTAGAAATTTTATATATCACAGAAATCATCGGACTCAATGGTGTTTGGTCAGACTAGAACTTACCTAAAAAACGCTACAAATTTTGTATACCGTATATAGTGGTCTACTACTACTGATATAATGGTCAAAAATACTTACAATAGGTTTCCCTCAGCCTTTTTCCGTTGATTAATTTATCATATCACCGACGCTCATGAGCGAAGATAATCCATCCATTACCGCCTAGCTCCTCCGCTGATTCCTCAACAGGTTACCACAACTCCCGTGGGCAAATAAGGGGGTACTGAGTCAAACACAATAGTAACCACTTTTAATTAAACGAAATAACAAAAGTATTTACACAATTACTGCCAATATTATTAAGAACGGAATTCATCTTTGTTTCGTTCACAAAGGTATAATTAGATGGATATCGACAAATGGCATTCCATTTTTCTAAAACAATCCAAGTACCTACAAGAATTATTGGAGCGTGATCCTTCTTCAATATAATACTGCAAAAAGATCCCAATATTTCATGAATAATTTATTATCAGTTGCAATTATCATTGCCTCTTATCTCAATTATTTGGGGTCGTAAACATTTTTAACCGACTTTAAAATAGGAGGAGGTTTCTCAAGTCGACCGTATATATGCTTTTTTATGTTTGCTCGCGGATAACTTCGTCATTTATGAACCGATTTTAATGATTTTTTTATTGTTGGAAAGGGCATCCTTCCCGAAGGGTCCCGTGAAAATTTTATCAAAATCGGATTAGCGGTTTTTGAAAAATCAATAAAAATCTAAAAATGTTTCTACATTATCTACATTATTGAAGGCTAAAGTTACCTTTTTTGCAAAAAATAATCATTATGGTAATAATTTTATAATCGGCCACCTGCCTGCCTGCAATCCTCCATGGGGATAAACAAGTTGAAATGGGAGTTGTCCGTGTGGTAACGGAATAATAATATAACACTACCTGTCTTGTCCGTGGATGTTGTAAAAGATGACCAAGAGATGGAATGCGCTTATGACATCTATGCAAGAGAAGAAAAACTCGAAACAAAACCCTTTTCTAACATGACCAGTCCATGCTAGTAAGGTCATGCTAGTAAGCCTAGTATATTAAGGTCAATTTCCTCTCTATTATGGAGGAGGCTCGAGCCCGGCGGTGGGACGTATATAAGCCGAGATGATGATGAGTTAGTTCAGGTGAAAAGGTGGTGGTGGATGAAAATCTCTTAATCATTTATTCAGACATCTACGAACAATATATAGGTCCTCCTCCACAAAGGGAGAGAAACAAGCTCACTATACCACGCTGGTCAGACGTGTTGGTATAGAGTTTTATTTCGAGTTATTCTTCTCTGGCATAGATATTATTTCCAATAATCCCACAGTCGTCTTTTATGACACCCACGGGCAAATAAAGGGAGTGGTGAATTGTATTCTTACTCCGTCACTACACGGAAATACACGCAATGTTATTTAAAAAAAAATAAATTGCAAAAGAAGAGGATGCCATTGAGTTTCATGCCGGATCTTCTTAGTTGCCGCCCCGGTCCTATGCAGATTATTATAGACAGATTAGAATCTGCCTATAATAATCTGCATAATAATTATTATTATTATCTGGCATAATGCAAAATTGCCAACATGTTCCCTCACAGGTTTTTTATAATAAATGGTTTGAATACGAAATTAGAGTCGCAGCTGTTATGGTCCAGTATTTTTATATTATTTTATTTCACCTTGCTCTTTGCCTAATAAAAAAAACTAAATTAAGTTGACTCATAGACAAGAGTAGATTTATATTTTATTTTGTCAAGGATTTCTAATCTATAACTAACTAATTATTTGAATTTTGATTGGACGTATCGACAGTTGGCAGATTGGTGTAAGTTATGACCGCCCATGGCGAGTGGTTTTAATCCCCACGCTGAAAAATTCTTTATGCGAACTATAAATTATTGTTATAGGTTAATATTATATTATATGTGGTCGTTAATTGTTTTCTTGTATGTAATCTTTATATGTACAATTCGTCTGTCCGTATATATGTGACTGAACTCCTATTAAACGGCTGGACCGAATTTGAAGAAATTGTTTATTCTTCCAATTGATTCGAGCATGGTTTAGATTAATGTTTTGGACCCAATAGGTAGTGCTGCGTTCGATTACGAAGATATTTAGTTTATTTTTTAGATGTGAGCAAAATAGTGTCTGCCCGTGACCATGAACGCTGTAAAGTATTCAAAACGTCAGACAATCTCAAGTCAAATACATAAGCAATTACATGCCGTAAAAATACTTTTATTTATACGGAATACATAAATATTCTACAAAGAGCATACTTTTAGTGCAATGCTAAGATTTAGATATATAATTTCGTAAGCGTTGTATTGTTTAGAAATCTACCCCAATGTTAGCGTAACGGTGATAATTGAAAGCGCATTGAAGTCTCAACGTGCTATCTAAGTGCACATATATAATATGTTGCCTAACTGTTTACTATTGCCTTATGTTTATTATTATTATAATACTGAATATTGATACTGTATTCATCATCTCGGCTCATATACGTCCCACTGCTGGGCTTGAGCCTCTTCCACAATAGGAGGGTAAATGATCTTGCAATAGGGATGTGAAAAATAATCGATTTTTATAACAATCGATTATTAATCGATTATTTTCATTTAATAATCGATTTTTATATTCGATTATCAAAATAATGAAAAACGATTATTTTCGATTATTTTTATATTAAAATTAATCGATTATTTCAAAGCCAGATTTCCTAAAAAAAAAGGTCATCATAAGGTCCTGTTAGAAGAAAAATCGATTATTTTATAATCGATTATTTATTTTTAATTAATCGATTATTTTATAATCGATTTTTTTAAAGAACAAAAAATCGATTATTTAATTAATCGTTTATTTTCCCTCTAAGTCACATCCCTACCTTACAATACCATGCTGATCAGACAGATTGGTATAGGGTTTAGTTTCTTGTTTTCTTTCTCTTGCATAGATGTTATATGCATATTATATCTCGTAGTCATTCACAGGCAATACAGGAAGTGATGAGTAAGAATAAAATTCACCTCCACCTTTCTTGACCGTTGGTGTCTCTTAAAAGACAAGTAAGGGATTTTAATTTGCATACAATATCTATGCAAGAGAAGCAAAACTCGAAATAACAGCCTGTACCAACCCGTCAAATCAACAGGGCTATAGTAAGTAAAGGCGGTGGAGCGCGTGTGCGAGGAGCGTCTCCTCTACGATGCGAACCGCCGCCGGCGACTAGGGCGGCGCAGGCGCGATTACCTGCGCCTCATGCCGCCCTAGCCGAAGCCGCAGGTGACTGGACCGGGAAGTTAGTCCGTCACCAGCCGAGAGGCCGACCGCGCGAGAAAAGACTGACGTCCTCCCAGAGGGGGGACGGCTCCAGTGGTCGGCCCAACGATGAAGGCGACGTGTCATGGGTGGGTTACGGGTGTGCATGCTTACGCCCCTCTATCACCCCGGAAGGAGTGGAATAAGGGGCGTGCCGACCGTAACCCAACCCCAAAAAAAAGGGCTATAGTAAGTCAATTTTCCTCTCATTGTGGCGGCAGTTCAAGCCCAGCTGTGGGACGTATGCCATCTACGATGACAATGATATAATTTATTATTCAGCGCAATATAAGATATAAATTTTCTTTCTACTGTGGAGGAACCTCGAGCCCAACAGAGGGACTTATATATGAGCATGAATCACATTATGTCACCATAAGACTATCCGATTACAAAATTTCATCTAACTATATACATCGCTTAATATTCAAAGTTCACTAGAGAACAAATACAAAGTTATCATTTGATTGTAGAGCTATTATAATGTCAAACAATCGTATAACAGCCCATCATTGTTGGTTTTACAAAACAAACCGCCAATTTGGTCTATCATCATCATAGTCAGGCTTTAAAACTCAACACAACGGTTATTATTAAGCAATACGAACACCAAATCTGATATTACAACCTAAACTAATCATAATTTCGCTACAGCGGCTTTCTAGAAACCACCATAAAAAAATTAACAACTTATAGATTTTATATTAGTTCTTGTCTTCAAGGTTAATTAATACCTTGTTCTTTAATTAAATCTTTATATGTCTTCTGTTCGTGTGCTTGGAATTAAACACCTTTCAAACGGCTGGACCGATTTTATTGAAATTTTTTGTATATGTTGGATTTTTTTGTGTGCGTGGAATGGATTCGTGGATTGGATTTGTCGCTTTCAAGAATAATTCCTTTTATTTTTTCAGATTTGAACAGAACAACGTCTGTTGAGTCAGCTAGTCTTAATTGAATATTTGACTACTTAAAGTTTGTAGCAGTATGTAATATAAAACATCCCACACAAAAAGAAATAAATATTTGTTAGGACCACACTGTCGATTCTTCCATCTACAGCCGTGGGCCGGTCCGTCCGGAATAGTAAAACACTCTCGAAGAAAATCGACGTCTGAATAGCAGTAATTTGTAACTGCACTTCGTTTGATGAGAGAGCCGGAAGCCCAACTTACTTGTGGGTGTTTGCGCGTAGTGGGCTTTATATCATTATATATTTTCATTATATAGAATAGAATAGAATATCATTTATTGTCACATAATAACTAATAATTTAAATACATGTTTTTAATTTATTTTGACAATAGGGGGCATGCTCAGCATTGTGCTGCATAGAAATTATGCAGGGAATCTGAAAACCAGTTTCAGAAAACCCCTTTCCTCAAATATATAAGAAAGAAAAATAACAAAAAAAAGAGAAAAGAAAAAAAAAAAGAAAAAGGAATAAAATAACTTACAATAAGAATGATAACGATAATTAATGAATTGAATTATGAAGGATGTGCTTTTGTATGATGAGTTCGCTTTTTCAGTTTTGTGTGTATGAGTGTTGAGTGTTTGTTTGCGTGTGTGAATGTGTGTATGTGTGTATGTGTGTGCGTATGCGTGTATGTGAGCAGCGATTGACGTATGTGTTTATTACAAATTTGTAGCTTATGTCATGTAATTATATTTTCATTATATATTACATCTTTATATATTTCAATTATTATCTTATATCTTTAAACGAGCAACTTTTGTATATTTTAAATAAAACTACGGATTTTATCGCGTTTGTATTTGATTTTTGATTGCCCGATGTTTCGAACACTTTGCAGCGTTCATGGTCACGGGTGGACTAAGATGTCTCACGTCCAACAAGCCATTGTTATTGCAGAAAATTTATAATTATCTACCCGATACAGAAATTAATTATTAAATATGGACCCACATTTTGATACAAATTTATTGCCAGTGTAAGAAGAAAATGATTCTATATGAATATTTTTTTTATGGTTAGTAATTATTTAACATTAAAATTAATAGTATATATTTAAAAAACCTAACAATCTAGTATACTACCACCGGATCGGAACACGGCCATACTGAGAAACATCCGGCAAGAAAACTCAGGTGACATGATGCTAAATTAATATTAATTTTGAAGGCGGTTTCTTTATGTTACTAAGAGCTATTAATTTATAGAATTATCTTTAGTCATTATTATTGTGGGTCAAATCTACACAATACGAGCTTACAGTGTCTTGCAGTCTTGTGGTGGTCTGTTTAGATTTGTTTATAATAATGTTAATAACAGGATCCCAGCTTGATGGTAACACCCAGCCATCCCCTCTATTGAAATTTTTGTGTTTTTTAATCTCAATAGCCTCGCATACCATTCTAGGCAGGTATCGGTGTTCTTTTGGGAGGATTTTTGGTTTAGCAAACCTGATGTTACGGCGGGCGCGGTCCTAACTATGTTCACAGACTGCAGACTTAGTGTGACGGCAGTGCTTCACATCGGCTATATGTTCTTTGATCCGAGTTCTTATGGATCTCTTTGTTTGCCCAATATATACATTTTGCAGAGGGATCTGGCACGTGAAAGGTGGTAAGAATTGACTAATACTCTTCAGTGGCATAAAATAAGTTTTCATGGAAGACCGCTTGTCAGTGACTCCCTTAACATAAGATAGTACTACAGGGAGGCGCTCAACTGTGGGTGGTTTCACTCGGTCTCTGCGACGGGTGCGAAGAAGTTGCAGCTTGTTTGCACGTTTTCGAGTTTTTTTTATGTTTTGTTTTGGCATTCAAACAGCATGCGGTCGAATCTCAGTGTTATTATTATTCTCTTTTTGTAATTTTTGATATTTTTTCATTAATTATTTTTTTATTAATATATATTATCTAAATAAGTTCGGCAAAAATACAACAAAAATATACCGAGCAAAGCTCAGTCAACCAGATATTTTCGTTTTAACAAAGTTACGTCCAACTGCTATAAAAATCTTTTTCTATCATCAAAATATAGTCTGAAATAAAACTATTTTCACAAATTTTGTATCATTTAAATTGCTCACGTTTCAAACACTTTTCAGCGTTTATGGTCAATAATAATAATACTTACCTTTATTTATTTGGCATTTTATTTTACAAGTGTATAAAGATCAAAAATTATTAAGATATAATCTTAAAATATGCACATCTTCATACATATAGGCAGTCATACTTGGTGTTATAAATATTCTATCAGAATATATAAAGACTAGCAAATTCCCAAATTTTACCCAACATCTTTGTCATTCTCGTGGAAATACAAGGATAAAATGTAACCCATGTCACGCGCTGAAAGAATTTTAAAATCTTTTTAACAGTTTAAACATGAAAGAGTACCAAAAAAATAAACCAGCTTACAATCACATTTATTACAAGTTAGGATAAATATTGTTTCAAACAGTATTGATATTTTACTTCGCAAGATGTTACTTGCAAGATATTTGACTTAATTTAGTTCAATAAGACATACATTAGAATAAAGGTCATTATTGGATCATAATACTCTAACGAGGTGTATGGCAATACTGAATATAATTCAAAGAACACCGATGTTTTAACACACGACCTAACCTATTATTGACAAACGTTTGAAATATAATTGTCTGACATTTATCACCTAATGGCCCGTGTACATCGGATTCATCTCAAGATCATAAAACACAAGGTCTTTGCATTTGTAAATCAGAAAGGCCATTCAAATTGAGAGAATCTTTTACAATAAATTTAATGTTCTCACAATATTGCAACCATTTAAATGAATTAACTCGATGAGCTTTTTTTTTCTGTGATTCGTAATATGCAAATAATTGACAAAATTTTATTTTATGATGAATTTTAAAAGACCTATAAAACGAATAGATATCCTACTTATTTTTTTTTTTTGGCTGTTTTAGGTCAGACCACATCCAGTCATCTGACGCATCAAAAACTGTCATTAATCCATCACAAGACCTCTTGTCGCTCTTTTAGCGACAGTGTCTACTTCTTTCAAGTATTGTATATAAAACTATTTTTATTTACACGTCGGGCCCGTTATCAGGAACGCTGTAGAGTGTTCGAAATGTCGGGTTATTCAAAATCAAATACAAACACGATAAAATCCCTAAAATATAGTTTCATTTGCAATGTGTAATACTCGCGTAAACATCTGAAAACATGATATTTCAAGTAGATATGGGAAACTGACTAGTTAAAAAGATCGACTAATATTTGTTTTCAAATCGACCTCTTAAATATCTTTATAGGGATATAAAAATACTCTACTAATATGCCTCAGAAAATTAGAGGCATAAAATTAATAGGCAAAATATCCTGTCACGAAAAACAAAATAAGCTTTGTTGTATGCTTAAGCACACACGCACTTCATTAAGAGCAAACCTCATCAAGACTAGGTGAATAGTAGGTACGAATAACAACTTTGTAGTCGATAATCACAAATATACATACATAGATTCACGTCGCTTTCCTATAGAAATAGGCAGAGTTCACTTGCCTCCACTTGCTACGATCTTGACATACCGCTTTCGCCTCCTCCACATTCATTAATCTCCTCATGCATGTTCAATCACAAAATATTAATATTATTTTTACTGCACAGATGGTGATAGGTTAAGATACTGGCGTGCCAAGTTTCGAGTTCGATTACCATGCAGGACAATACTTTGTGCGACATACAAAATGTTGTAAAACAAGGTATTAATACTAAATATCGAAAGCTAGAAATAATAATTTAAGGATAAGCTGATTTCTCAATCGATCTAGTCATTGTAAGTCTCGCTGTCGCCACAAGACCTCGCCCAGTTTACAAATGTATAGAAATATTAATATTTGTGAATAATATTTATCAACAAGGCACGTTAATGCTACCGTATTGCATCTAATAGCTTATAAACTTGAAGCCATCCGTGAATACTTGGGTTCAAATACGGGATCGAGTGAAATAATTATTCGGTTTCTCTAAATTTCAAGAAGATATTTTCAATGACGTTCATCGGAATTTTTTTTACAACCTAATCGTCATCATCATTTCAACTTCAATACGTCCCACTTTTAGGCTCGAGCCTCTGTCACATTTTTTTTTATGGGTGGGCTATGGTAAGTGCACACGCAGTCCATTCCGTCCGAGGCGACGAAAGGACGACGTGCGGGCCCATAACCCACCCGTACCTCACGTCGCCCGGAGCAGGTTGACTTGTCGTTAGTGGTCGGCCCGACGGTGGGGGTAAATTGACCTACTATACCTAAATTTCAGGTTTTCTTCTCTTGCATAAATGTTATATGATTGTGTAATTTTGTAGTCGTCTTTGATGACACCTACGGGTAAGAAGGGGGTGCTGAATTGTACTCTTGCGTGCTTGTACTATATATTATAATACCTTCATTATTTTTTGCCTGTATTCAGGAAATATTTGAAATCGTCTTTTGAGCACTTCACTTAATTGTTAATTTTGCACACTTATCAACGAATGATACAGTACACTTATTTAAAGTGTATATTCTATTCTTCTTACCAGAATCTGCAGGTTTAGTGATTATTGAAAATGATTAAAGTGGCAAATGAGTCCCGTTACGTTATTGTTCGTCACTAACTGCCTCCACGCAGGTTAAGTAAAATTATAATTAAAATTGGGAATGATGGCTTAACGATTAATCGAACTAAAAAATAAATTACCGTTTAAAAAACTATAAAGATATGCTTTAATAGAAAATAAAAAATATGTTTATGAGTTTAAGATTAGAAAATATAGTGAAAGGGAAAAATTCATTTTGTTATTAAAGACAAACATTCAATTACGTGTTAGGACCACACTGCCGACAGTCGTCTATCTACAGCCGCGGGCGAGTCTGTCCGAAGTAGTACCACACCCTCGCAGAAAAACGACAACTGAGTAGAAGCTGAAGAATTTGTTACTGCGCTTCGTTTAGTGAGCGGAAGAGCAGGCAGAAGAATTTTCTGAGGGTATTTGCCTGTGGTGAGTTTTGGTGATGTCTTTAATATCACCAAACCTAATTGCACGCATTCACACTCTCCTCACTTTCTCTACAGTAGATAACGGCCGGCAAAGGTCCATGAGCGGCAGTACCACTAGGGATGTAAATATCGAAACCAAAAACATCGATGTATCGATAAATCGATGTTACAAAACAAACATCGATGTACAAAAAACAGCGATATTTTCTTAAAGATTTATAAAATATCAGATACATTCCTTGCGGGATAGCGATGACCATTTTTTTAGTAAAATTCTAAGAGTAATAACTTATAATCAATTTATGCAAGCATGTTTTTTACATGAAGCACCAACAATTGCGTAATGACCTATTTTTTAAGTTATTTACAAGCAAAAGTACCATACATTTTAAATCACGGAAATAAAACATCAATGTCAAAGCCTCGTATAAAATAACATCGATACATCGATGTTTTAAAATAATGAACATCGATGGCAAACATCGATGACTCGTATAGTTTGCATCCCTAAATACCACATACCATTAGCTGTGCTGTTTACATGTTTGCCACCAACAATATATAATAATTATCATCGAGGACCCAACTTTTTAGTTGAGTCTTCTATTAAATCGTGTTTTTCAGTATTTAACTATTTTATGAGTCATCTTATCCTTTACAATATACATTCTCATCACGGTGAGAATTCGTGTGTCGAAAGCGCCAACAAAATCTAGTTGTTTGATACATATCTTTTGATTTAACAGATTAACGGTACTTCATAAAAAATAGTATAATACATTTAATTTTTTAATCCGATTTTAAACATTAGATTATTACGTCATCATATGAATATAATGAAAGTGGTCCAACATAGTAACGATGACCTATTTAAAATCACACCTATAAAAAGCCTTCTTTATGTGGGACACGAAATTATACAAAACTAGCAACCCGCCCTCGCTTCGCTTCGGTTATAGGTTATAGTCGTTGTACCCGCGTAGTTCCCGTTCCCGTGGGAATACCGGGATAAAATATAGCCTAGTTTACGCCCTGATATTATAGCTTTCCATTGGTGAAAGAATTTTTGAAATCGGTCCAGCCGTTTTGAAGATTACCCGGAACAAACAGACAGACAGACAAAAATTTTTTAATTGCTATTTTAGGCATAGGTGTCGTGCAAATAACCGCGTGAGCATAAAAAAAGCCTATTATTTTGACATTACAAACAGACACTCCAATTTTATTTATTGGTATAGATGTATCATTATCATCATCTCAGCCCACATGATTCCCACTGTTGGACTCGGGCTTTTTTTTACAATAGGAGGGAAATCGACCTACTATACCGCACTGGTCAAACGTGTTGACATAGGTATTTACGTCGATACTGAGACTTAGAATCTCCTGTAGTAGGGCGGGGACAGTGGAGACGGTTGTGCTGCATCTCCACCGCTGGTTTACAAGGAAGTGCGGCAACTTAATATTTAGGGTGATGCAAGTGCTTACCGGACACGGGGCCTTCAGTAAGCAACTGCATATGATTATAAGAGAAGAGACCTCCGGATGTCATGAGTATGGCGCACCAAACCATAAAGAAAGTGAATGGAGTGTGAATGCGTGCAACGAGGTTCGGTTATACTAAAGCAAACACCCTCAAAAAGTTAGACTTCCGGCGCTCTCGATAGGTGCTTAGATATGACTATTAGTTTAAAATTACACTGAACCTAAACAAAGCGAAATCGGGTTGCTAGTAGTTCAAATAATTATAATATTATACATGAAAATTGCTGTGTAATAATTGAATGAAATATTATGAAATATTATGATATATTGAATGAAATATTATAATTGAAAATGAAATTGCTGTGTGGTAGCGGCTTCGAATACTACCAACCCTTGCTTTGCTCGTGGGTGTCGTAAAAGACGACTAAGAGCCCTAGATTGACCCGGACCAACTCCATCTGGTACCATTTGGGTCAACAATTACATTCCCAAGGAGGGTTGACGCCAGGCAGGCGGCCGGTCATAAAAGTCATTGCCGAAACTTTTTGCAATATGGCAAAACAGATGACATATTGCGTCGACCCCAAGTAATTGGGATAAGAGCAAGATGATGATGATGATTATAAATGAAAATACAAGAATGGTGGTATGCCTTGATGCTTTACCGATTTAACCGATTGTCCTTGAAATATACCTTGTCAGGGATAAAAAAGATGATCATTATAATTTTATCCATGAAAATATACAAATCCTAGGGAGAGAAAAATGGATAGAGAAAAAATTTATGCAACTGAAATCGAAAAAAATATTTTGCCTTTTTATATAATTAAAATTCGTCATTCTTGTGGTAACCGAGTAATGATGCATTTCATCAACCACTTATTTACTCGTGGATAACGTACAAGATGCCTAAGGCATTCAATATGCAGATAATATTAGTGCAAGAGAACAAAGCTCGAAATAAAACCCTATATCAACCCGTCTGACCAGCGTGGTATAGTAGGCCAATTTCCTTAACATTATAGAAGAGGCTCGAACCAAGTAGTGGGACTTATATGAATTAAGATGATAAAACAATCGTGCATGTAATTTATAACTAAAACGTTAATGAATAGGATAGCATAGCTTATACAAGTATAAAAAAAATGTTTAAAAACATCCTCATCAAAATTCAAAGTGAATGAACAGTTTTCTACCTAAAGCTATAAATAAGCCGGCTCCTCCGGACCACACGTTAACCAAATCGACGCTTGTGTAGTATTTCTTACAGCGCTTCCTTTGGTGAGCGAGAGAACCCGAGCTCCAACTCACCTTACAGCAGGCAATGACCTGACTGCGCTTGTAATAATGTAGTGATCGACAAGTGACAGAAACCACAATTAAGGTGTGTACTTGTCTGCCAAAGACAAAGGCAATAAAAAAGCATTCGGATAAGGAACTAGTAATAATAAAAAATCTGAACAAGAAAATCATATAGAAAACTGGCGAAGTGCGAGTCGGAGTCGCACACGAAGGGTTCCGTATGATTCTCTAAAAATCACGTTTATTATATGGGAGACCCTCTTAAATATTTATTTTATTTTGTTGACGGACAAACGGACGGACAGCCAGCGAAGTCTTAGTAACAGGGTCCCGCTTTTACCCTTTGGGTAAGGAACCCTAAAAATTAAATGTCAATTACACAGCCTAGGCAGCTTATGCCCAACAGTGAAATGTATACCAGCCAGAAAAAGGAAATAATAATAACAAATAAGAATAAAAAAATTGTAATACAGTCTTGAGTTGATTTAAGATTTAAATCAAGTAATATTATATTCTCGCTCTATCGCTTCCAATGTCTGGACGAATGCGAATCTCCGAACGATATGAACAACAGGTTCGTGGAAACTGTCCACGTGGTTGGGTCGAAATTTTTCAAGGCTCACCGCGTTAATAGACCTAAAAAATTTTCTGACCAGACTCTCGAGCTCATGGGGCGGAGAAAAGAAATGACGGTGCAGTCTTCAGCCGATTGGTCCAAACATAGGCAGCTAAATAGGCAGATCTCCAGGTCTGTGCGTGGCGATATTCGCCGATTTAATACGCTCCGTATTAAGGAAGCGATAGAGCGGAATCGTGGCTCAAAAGTGTTCGCACAAGATCTGTCTATTGGGCAAAGCCAAATGACTAAGCTGAAGACCGACGATGGCACTGTCATTTCATCCCAAAGTGAGATCTTGGGAGAGGTCGAAAGGTTCTATGGACAGTTATACAAATCATTCCGAAATCCTGTTGTCGGCTTGGTCAAAGATTCCAGATCCAAGCTAACTCGGCACTATACCGAAGAAATCCCGGACATCAGCTTGTACGAGATCAGAATGGCTCTCAAACAACTACGTAACGGTAAGGCACCGGGAGATGACGGAATTACGGCAGAGCTTCTGAAGGCGGGCGGCAAGCCGGTCTTAATAGCCCTTTAGAAGCTATTTAATTCCGTTATCCTCGGGGGTGACGTTCCAGAATCGTGGACCAGGAGTGTGGTGGTGCTGTTCTTCAAGAAGGGTGACAAAGCTCTCTTGAAGAACTACAGACCCATTTCACTCCTGAGCCACGTTTATTAGTTGTTTTCGAGAGTCATTACCAATCGACTCTCGCGCAAGCTCGATGACTTCCAGCCGCCCGAACAAGCCGGCTTCCAAAAAGACTATAGCACCATAGACCTTATCCTCATGCTTCGGCAGATTATACAAAAGACCGAGGAGTATAATTGGCCCCTGTGCTTGGCGTTTGTGGACTATGAGAAAGCCTTTGATTCAGTCGAAACTTGGGCGGTGCTGCAGTCCCTTCAGCGGTGCCAAATCGACTATCGCTATATCGAAGTACTGAAGTGCTTGTATAGGAACGCCACAATGTCAGTCCGTATCCGGGATAAGAGTACGAAACCGATCCAGTTGCAGAAAGGCGTGAGACAGGGAGATGTCATCTCTCCGAAACTGTTCACCACTGCACTGGAAGATGTCTTCAAGCTCTTAGACTGGACTGGACTCGGCATCAACATTAACGGCGAATACTCACCTTCGATTTGCAGACGATATAGTCGTTATGGCAGAATCTATGGAGGACTTTGGCACAGTGCTCAATGATCTCAGCAGGGTATCCCAACTAGTGGGTTTACGAATGAACATGGACAAGACGAAAGTCATCTCAAATGCCCATGTCATTCCTGTACCGGTCCTAGTTGGCAATGCGATTCTTGAAGTTGTCGATCACTATGTTTACCTAGGACAAACAGTCCAGTTAGGTAGATCCAATTTCGAGAAAGAGATCAGCCGACGAATCCAACTCGGTTGGGCAGCGTTCGGGAAACTTAAGAGGATCTTCTCGTCCAACATACCTCAGTGTCTGAAAACACAGGTCTTTGACCAGTGTGTGTTACCAGTGATGACTTACGGCACGGAAACGTGGTCCTTAAATGTAGGCCTCATATCAAGGCTCAGGGTCGCTCAGCGTGCTATGGAGCGGGCCATGCTCGGGATTTCTCTGCGAGATAGAATCCGGAACACGGAAATCCGCAGAAGAACGGGTGTAACCGACATAGCACGAAGAATTAGCACGCTGAAGTGGCAATGGGCAGGCCACATCGCTCGACGAACCGACAACCGCTGGGGAAGAAAGGTTCTCGAGTGACGACCACGTACCGGACGACGCAGTGTAGGACGCCCCCCCAATAGGTGGACCGATGACCTAGTGAAAGTAGCTGGGCGTCGTTGGATGCAGGCGGCACAGGACCGCAACATGAGGGAGGCCTACGTCCAGCAGTGGACGGCGATAGACTGAAATGATGATGATGAATATTATATTTAATTTAAATCATAAATCGATATAAGTTTAATAGTGGCCCGTCACGGATATTGATTAAAATATAGTTATTAAAATATTAGTAACTTTTCTACCTCCTACATAATATATATTTTTGGTATTACCAGTTTTTCTTCACAACATATTATTGAAACCGCTTTTCTTATAAAATACCTTTTTTATAGTTTTATTTCACGTGTTATTGTAATGTTACCAAATGGTTTAGGTGTGTTCAAATTTAGAACTAATCCCACGCGTCTGCTTAATTTACCTAATTTCAAGGTTTAATGTTTTAATTTTGCATATTTAATATTTTTCACAAATAAATTTCATCTAGTTTTACTACTTATCCTTCTAAATCTTTTAAGCCAACCTCCGCAATAATTTCTTACAAGAAAGATAGAAATAAAGAAAATGTTTTATTAAGAACCGCGTCTCAGTGGCTGACGTCAACCATTACTAGAACGCTGCTTTACAGCGTCAGGAACTGGGCCGCGATGGCCGTCTTCTGAAAGGAGGCAGCGGAGTGGACCCGGGAGGAATTCTTCTACCACGATACGCTTCTCCGCCGACGCGTTGGGCGGCGCAGGTGCGAATACCTGCGCCTGATGTCGCCTTACTAGAGTTTGCAGGTAAATGAACCGAGGGTTAGCCCGTCATCAGCAAAGAGGCTAACCTCGTAAGGGCGACGCTCCGGCAACATTGCTTTATTGCCAGGGCATCGAATGAGATAGTACCCGTGAGTGTAACCTGCCGGGCCGGCCACGGATATTATGAAATCAATATCAATGATTGGCTCAATGGCAAATTACGGTTATACCACTCAGTGTATTCAAAATCGCCGCACTTAATCCTTGGTACGACGTTGTTTAAGAGAACATTTGGAGCTACCGTAATAGCGTTTTGTGGTGCTATAATAATAATAATATAATAATAATAAATTTATTTCAGATATACAATCCATAATTTGTTAGTGTATTAGTAACATAATGTGCTTATATTTTATGTTAGTATTGTTAGTATTATAATTAGATACATTTTACACATTACAACCCTATAACTAATTTTATCCAATAACTTTGGATAGGACAATCCGGTCTTTGAGCAATAGTTTTCAGGATGCTATTGCGACTGCTCTGCAGACGCTGCAGTAGGGAAGCCGCTTTTTTTCGCATAATTGAGTGGAAGCCATTCACGCGTGCTTCGGCAAACATTGTCGAGGCACTGCAGCACCACGGCAGCCGCAACGCCGCAACGCTTACAGTATAATAATGAGTTCAGAATGCTGAACTCATTATTATACTGTACGCGAAGAGTGTTGTAGGCTCGTCGCATATACGACACCCACAGGCCACTCGAGTAGAACGACTGACAGAAGGCTTTAAATAGCATAATCTTAACGTCAGTCGTACATCGAGCGAACCTGTGGGCAATCATTTGCTCCTCACCGCCAATGCTCTACACTCACGTTCTATGTCACTATTATCATCTAGCTCACTGCTGTGAACTGCATGTTTATAAATAGGAATATAGTGAAACTGACCGCGCAGTTTGGCAAGCCTACAGCGACGACACGGCCCTTGACGAGAATGGTTGGTGAAGTATTCCATATTTACAACTTCACGGCTTGCAGAGATAGGATAAGATCATTTCCTTACCTAACTCTGTTAATTCACCTCATACAGTTCACTGTAGGCTGTGCATACTATAAAAAACATAAGTTTTAAAATATTTACTTATTTTTCGTCATTATAAGGGAAATCGTCTTGAAATGTTATGTCAAAAATTAAAACTGATTTCTAATGTTTATGCGAATATTAGGCACTAGTGATTCGCCCTCACTTTGCTTCCTTTCTAGCCGCTTTATCTCTGCATTTTTTAAATCTACAATATCTCTTAAGATATAGTCTCGAGTTCGAGTCCCGGACCGGGCTACATTTTATAGGGTTTTTCTGAGAGAAATAAGCCTACGTTACTCTTTATATAGACAACTACTTGAAACTTTAATGTTATTCAAATCGGTCCAGCCGTTTAGAGATTACCTAGTACAAACAGAGAGACAAACAATATTTAAACTGGTTTTTAAGCAATAGTATCGTGTAAATCACTGTGTGAGCATGAATAAAATCTATGACTTTGACATTAAAAATAAACACTTTAAATTTATTTATTTATATTAAAAATTTGTAGTAAAATTATTTTTACAGATTTTATCGCCTTTTGTTTCATTTTTAATTCCCCGAAATTTCAAAATTTTCAACATTCGTGGCTACGGTAAGACACCGTAGTCCTCCCGTGACGTCGGCAAATTAAAAATAGTTTTATTTCAAATTAAAATACGTCCCATTGGAGCTTCTTCCATAATAGGAGAGAAATTGACCTACTAATCTACACTGATTAGCGTTTCATTTTGAGTTTTTCTTTTCCTGCATAGATGTCTTACTACATACCTTAAGATGTCTACATATCTGCGTCATTTTTTACGAATTTAGCAAAATATGTGAAGTTGAATTATATTGTCACTCCGCCACTACATCATACTGCATAACTATAAAAAATACTCCATAAAGACAACCAAACCTATTTCATCATTATCATCATTTCAGCCTATTGCCGTCCACTGCTGGACTTAGGCCTCCCTCATGTTACGCCACAATGTGCGGTCCTGTGCCACCTGCATCCAACGACGCCCAGCAACTTTCACTAGGTCATCGGTCCACCTAGTGGAGGGGGCGTCCTACACTGCGTCGTCCGAGACGTGATCTCCACTCAAGAACCTTTCTTCCCCAGCGGTTGTCGGTTCGTCTAGCGATGTGGCCTGCTCATTGCCACTTCAGCGTGCTAATTCTTCGTGCTATGTCGGTTACACCCGTTCTTTTGCGGATTACCGTATTCCGGATTCTATCTCGCAGAGAAATCCTATTTGTAAAGAAATATTTATTGATAAAAAATTCAAAGCCGTGGAGTGCGTATAATCCATACTAATATTATAAATGCGAAAGTAAGAATGTTTGTTTGTTTGTTTGTTTGTTTGTAACGCTTTCACGCTTAAACCACCGAACCGATTTCAAAACTTCTTTCACCACTGGAAAGCTATAATATCAGGGAGTAACATAGGCTATATTTTATCCCGATATTCCCACAGGAACGGGAACTACGCGCGTTTAAGCGACTGAAACCGAAGCGAAGCGAGGGCGGGTTGCTAGTCTAAAATAAAAATTAATTTTAAATACAGAAATTATTGCTAATAATTAATACGCTTGCGTTTCATTTAAAAATATTTTTGTATTGTCTGATCAATTTTAACTGCCGCTTAAGGCATAAATATTTTTATAAATTTGATGTTTTATTTAGCATTCATTGGCATTTATAATAGTTAGATTAAATGGTTTTACAATTCCTTGATCTGCATATGTGTCATATTCTAATAATAGACAATCAAGACCAACCTATGTTATTTTTAAAACAAAAATATTTTTTTTAATTTGCATCACAGGAAGGTTTAGATTTTAAGTAGGTAAATCGGATAAGTCCAATAAATGGACTTGGTGAGGTGACGTGTTAATGCTAACACCATATCTGTAACTATGTCATTGTTACTATATCTATGCCGATAGATCCGAAAACCAGATAGATATAAAAATTTTAATTTTCTAATTTTAATTCAAGATCGAACAATTAATTTGAATATCTAAAAATACCTATACTGTTCATAATAACTTCTGATATTTACGCGAATATTACACATTGTAAATAAAACTATTTTACGGCTTTCATCGTGTTTGTATTTGATTTTTGATTGCCTAACGTTTCGAACACTTTGCAGCGTTCAGATTTATAATTAAAATATCAGGTTGACCGAGCTTCGCTCAGAGTATTTTTGTAGCATTTATCCAGATATATATTAATAAAAAATAAAAAAATAATAAAAAATATATAAAAATTACAAAAAGAGAATAATAATAATACCGAGATTCGATCCGACGCCGTTTGTCGCCGATGTCAAAAATAAAATGAAACTTGACTACTTCGCCACTGAGCTATCGTAACTCATGACATTGATGGCAAAATTTGAATTCATATGCTTTTAAAATTTAATGTCATTATATTGTCTGCCAAAAACGCTGACAAAACAACATTTTCTATACATAAAACCTAGCTAGATCGATTTTTTGGGCCCGAATCCTCTAGTATGCTAAGTTTCAACAAAATCGTTGGAGCCGTTTTCGAGATCCTGAATATATATATATATATATACCTATATATATATATATATATATATATATATATATATCAATAGTCAAATATATCAAGAGTCACGGTAGCTCAGTTGGGGTACGGCCGGTTTTAATTTTGAATTTTGTAGCATCCAAACAGCGTTGGTTCGAATCTCGGTGTTATTATTATTCTCTTTTGTAATTTTTTATATAATGTTCATTATTTATTTTTTATTTTTTATTAATATATATTTAAATAAATGCTACAAAAATACTCCGAGCGAAGCTCGGTCAACCTGATATTCTACTGGTTTAAGTTATACGCTTTTACCCCCTTTAAGAGGTGGAATTGCCGAAAACTCTTTTATTGTAATCGCTTACCCTCAAGAAAATCAACCGTATACTAAATTTAACATTCTAAGGTAATGGTTTTGGCTTTTTATTCTCCTTAAGGGGTTCAGTATCTAAAAATTACACATTTATTTGGCCAATGGTTTCGCTTATAAGGTTTTTATTCCTTTAGGGGTTGATTTTCATTCGCATATAGGTCAAAATTTAAAAAAGCTAGAACTAATATTTATTTATTTCTTATCAAGTGCTTTATTACAAAGTTTCATGAACCTATCTTCGACAGTGACGAATTTCCATACAAAATCTCATCCCTTAACCCCTTGAGGCCATTTTTATGCAATAAAAAATAGCCCATGCCTTTGCTCTCTTTTTACCAAATTTTATTAAAATCAGTTCTGTGGTTTAGACGTAAACGTAATAGACAGATTGACAAAGTTACTGTCGCGATTTATAATATTGGTAATGATTACAGAGGAGCTTCTGAGTATTATATTAAATTTAAATCTTGAAATAAAAATCCTGAAACATAGCAAATTAACATTAACTGTTTCATATATGACTAATATCGCAACTTAAGATAAAAATAATTGATAAAAGTTATTTGCATCGATGTTAAAGTTCAAATAGACACTTATAACTGTTTGTATTAACTTTTCGTGTTTATTTAACGAAATCGTGCATATAATGGCTTATTTATATTTTACTAGAATATAGTTCTTTTGAGAATCGATACAAGAAGTGTTTATGACTAAAATAAAAATATAATCTTTATATTGTATAATACGGATATTATGTTTGTCTATCGGGACACATTCCATCAAACAAGTTCGCATTTTTGATGAAAAAAACCCCGTCTCCAAACTGTAATGACTGCGGAACTACTGAGGATGTTCAGCATGTTCTGATGGAATGTGTTCGAAACGAAAGTTATAGGCAGTCATGCACCGCAATGGTTAGATCCACAGATATTGGCCTTCTTAACTATATATTAGCAGATCCTACATCTGAAAAGATGAAAATATTAGTTAGATTAGCAGAGTTAAGTTTAAAATAGTGATAAGAAGATTTATTGTATCTGGTTCATTCATTTTGTTAATTCTATAGGACGATGTGGTCGCTGTGCGACAAAGTCCATAAAATAAATTAAAAAGAAAATAAAATAAAAAAAAATGTTTGTCTATACGTGTGATATTCCGTATGGTGACGGAATAAGAATATAATTCACCACTCCCTATCTTACCCGTGGATATCGTAAAAGACGACTGAGGGATATAATGCGCATAAAACATCTATGCAAGAGAAGGAAAACTGGAAAAAATTCTATACCGACCTATGGTAAGGTAAATTTCCCTCCTATCGTGGAAGAGACTCAAGTCCAACAGTGGGACGTATATGAACTGTGAAGATGATTATGAAATGTGTACCCACTAAACCTAAATAGTGAACTCCTTTGCCATTGATCGTGTATTTAATCCACACATCAGGCAGTTCCTAGTGCTATCTACAAATGATTGTCTGAATCTAGAGTATTATTTGTGTACGATATTTGAATGTTTGTAAAGCCCCACCGTGAATGATTCCTTGGTACAGATTGCTGTCCTTAAAAAATTAAAAGCTTCAATCATTAAGAAACAAAAGTGAAAGTAGACATATGAAACATATTTCCCAAGCGTGGGAGATGACTATTGTACAAAATTGTAAAAATAATTATTAAAATAAGAAATCACATTGATATTTATCTATATGTCGTAAAATTCAAAAAACATACATATTTCATATACACTATATACTAGAAAATTCCAGTTTTTGTTCCCGTGGGAAAAGCGCCTAAAGCGTCCTTACTTATTTATTATACAGACAGCTACCTGATTGTAAAATATTATCAGAATTGGTCTAGTTACTTGGCAATTTCCCGAAACAAACAGACCGACAGATAAAAAATATGTAAGTTGATTTTTAGGCATAGATAGCACGTAAATAGCTGTGTGAGTATGAAAGAAAAGTATTATTTTGACATTAAAAACAGCCACTTCAATTTTATTTATTTGTTTAGATTATAATATTTTGACTACATTTAGATGATAGTGGGGTAAGTATCACTTTTTCATGCTGAAAGACGTGGACTAAATATTAAAACAGAACAATTATTTACGTGATACCTTTTTTGTAGGCTACGGTCTGGATACACCCCATTCATTGTGTCCGGGGCGCGACGGACGGGCGGCGTGCGGCCCTATAACCTATCGCATTCCATTCCCATCGCCGCTAAGCCGACCACTGATACCGTATCCTTGACGTCCACGCCCGCCCAGGTCGATTAAAGGCTAATTCGCCAGGATTCCTAAATGGTTGTGCTTATCATTTGTTTCCCGTAGAAGTAAAACCTAATCGAGGAAAATGGTGCAGCTATACTCCAAATTCAAATCCAAATCATTTATTATGCATAAACCCTGAGAGAGCACTTACGTATTATCAATTTAAATAAAACTAAATGAAATTATACAATAAATTAAACTACCACCGGATCGAAACGCGACCGCTACTGAGAAGATCTGACAAGAAACTCAGCGGCCTTGTCTATTTCTTTTTTTTACTAGATATAAAATTGTGTACAACATATCTTGTAAGTACTAGCTCCAGTATCCACTTTGAACCTCAAGATACGTTATATAATTGAAATGATCATGGCTGGACCAGATCCCACAAGCAGCTCCCAATTACGAGTTAACTTTAAGAACAGCCATCACTCCCCTCAATGACTATAGAAGAAAGGGAGAGACCTATTCCATACAATTACCGCAAGTAGATCCTACAGTGAGTATGACCAAATTCAAATACTTTATTATACATAAACCCCGCGAGAGCACTTACATATGGTCACTTTTTTACATTTTACCTTACACTGCTACCGGATCGGAACGCGACCGCACTGAGAAGATCCGGCAAGAAACTCAGTGGGCTTGTCTTCTTTTTTATTTCTTTAACTGTTTTTTTTTAATAAGATAATATACAACAACATGTCTATTAATAGCTCCAGTGTGATGCCTTTCGAACCATCACACAATACAGTTATTAAATATAACGAAAAAATACCATGTACCATGGCTGGACCAGATCCCGCAAGCGGCACCCAATCACGAGTTAACCACTAAAGCAGCCATCACTCCCCTCAACCACAATGGAGGGAAAGGAGTGACCCGCTCCTCGTAGCTACCGCAAGCAGACCCTTCAGTGAGCATGACCAATACTATGTGCCACAAACATAAAGCACAGATTAAATAACAAATTCGTTTGGCAAAACACGCTACGCTTTACAATTATATTAACAGCAACAGAATAAACATGTATGTAACACTTTTTGAAATAATGAGAAAATGCCTGAAGGAGGAGCTGCTCATAACCAGTCTGTATTATCATCAAGATAATCCGAGATTTTATAATAACCTTTTCTACCAAATCTATTCTTGATTGCTTTTTTGAACTTATTAACTGGCATATCTCGAATATTAATAGATAATTTGTTGTAGAAGTGTATACATTGCCCCATAAAGGATCTGTTAACTTGTTGAAGACGAGTACAACTAATATATCCTTATTCCGAGTATTTACATGATGAATATATATTTTTCAAAGTTACCGATATTTTTCTTTACATATTCGTATATATATTGAGAGATAACAGTCAGAATAGTTATCTCTTTAAATTTCTCTCTTAGTGACACTCTTGGGCCTAAATTATATATCGCGCGGACCGCCCTTTTTTGTAGAATAAAAATTCTATTCAATTCCGCGGAGCAACCCCAAAGTAATATGCCGTATGACATGAGACTATGAAAGTATGCGAAATAAACTATTCTGGCTGTTTCAACATCGGTTAACGCGTGAATTTTTTTTACCGCATAAGCCGCTGAGCTGAGCCTATTTGACAGTTTGTCAATATGAGGCCCCCATTGGAGTCTATGATCTATAGTGATGCCTAAAATGGTGGTTGATTCCACAAGGTCCAGAGCCACCCCATATATTACAAATAGCCGTAGCGAGCGTGGACTGTATTTGTTGATTGTTGCTGGTCTTGGATGCGTGAAAGAAACTCTGTAGACTCGTAAAGATGGATTTATTCGTAGACCACAAGCAGTTGCATATTTCTATGGCGATAGAGAGAGAGAGTGTTGCCATACATGCTTAATATAAAAATAAATAAATAAATATTGGAGTTGCCAACAATAGTGAAAATACAAAAATTGTTTAGGCAAAACACGCTATGCTTTACAATAATAATTAAAAAAAAACACAGTTTATTTAAAATAACAGGAAATTGCTGAATAAGAAGCAGCTCCCAACCAATCTATATTATCATCTAGATACTAATCTACACTTGTGGACAACTTATACCATCGACTACCATCGCCAACCTACCTGTGAAGCGTGGCGATTAAAGCCTTTTATTCCTAGAGAGACCTGTATCCAAAAAAGAACTATAGTAAGCTGATTCATTATCATCATCATCTCAGCCCATATAAGACCCACTCCTGAGCTCTCGCCGCCGTCACACGGAAAGTGAAATTGACCTATTATATTGCTCTGGTCAGACGTGTTGGTACAGAGTTTTATATCAAGTTTTCCATCTCTAGCATAAATATTATTTGATTGTCACATCCTTTAGTCGTCTTTTACCATACTTGCGGATAAGAGAGGGGGTGGTGAACTATATTCTTACTCTGTCACCACATAGAAACGATTATCCAGTGTCTGTAATATTTGATCGTCAATATTAATTTGCTATGTCCGCCATTTAAAGGACTTGACTCTTGCGGAATTTTACCTTTAAAAAATATCTCCGATTATGTATAATTCACACAATATTAATAATCAATAGCTATTGTATACCTATATACATTAATAATTTCCTGTGCATCAAAAATGCATTTAACCTTTATATATTTATTATAACTAAAATATGATGTTAATTTTTATGGTCATATTTTCAAGAATTCATGGTCAGATTTTTTGAAGCAACGAATAAAACATTTAGCTAATGTGGCGGCTGACCACAGAAGGTTAAGCGTTATCACCATGAAAATTGAAAAACATTGTCTGTAGATTACTATTTTGGAATCTTCCGGTTTCACAGTGATTCATCTATATTACTATTTATTTCAGTCCGTGTGGTGACGGAGTAAGAATACAATTCACCACCCCCTACTTACCCGTGGGTGATCGTACGAGACGACTAAGGGATATAAAACGCATATAACATCTATGCGAGAGAAGGAAAACTCGAAATAAAACCCTATACCAACACGTCTGACCAGCGTGGTATAGTAGGTCAATTACCCTTCCATTATGGAGGAGGCCCGAGCCCAACAGTGGGACGTATATGGGCTGAGATGATGATGATGATGACTATTTATTTATATATAAAAAAATAACACCTTGCACCAAGGAAATAATCCTTGTATTGTGTGGGACTTTACAAACATAATTAACGGACACAAATCACATCCAGACTGAGAGCAACAATTTGTGGATCGCACAAAGTGTCGTGCCGTGTGAGATTCGTATCCGCGACACTGGCACGGTAAGCCGGTATATTCACCACTACGCCATCTGTGCAGTCAACTATTAACGGCTATCAGATGGCGGCATTATTAGATCAAGCTTCATCTTCTGCATAGCCCATTATTTTGTTAATATTCATACCATTCCTCTATACGTCAAACCTGTCGACGTCCGCTATTTGAGTAGGACTCCTCAAAAGGGATTTAATCCATAATTACCAAGCTGGGCAGGCGGGTTGACGATCGGCTTTTACGTCTCCCACAAGAATATAAGAAAGAAATAAGAAAAATGTGGTGGTGGTATATTTTTTATCCTTTACAGCACGTCTAAAAGGATAAATTGACAATTTTAAAGGTGATCAATTTGTTTGTTTCTCAAAACGAATTAAAAAACGCTGAAAACCACCCTTGCATAGTTTCTATGTAATACAACGCTGAGTATTCCCCTGTTGTCATATTTAGCTAGAAAAATTACTGTAATATAATTATTGTTATGTGACAATATATGATATTATATTCTACTCTCAGACCATATGATTTGAATTCCAAAAAAAACAGTGTCTGTGATAGTAAATGGGAGCAGAGAAGTCTATATGTATTAGCAAATAGGGCAAAATTGTTAGCAATAAGACATCGCAAATGAGGATTTCAAGCAACAACTGAGATAACAAAAATGTAAATTTATGTGTTATGTATGTTATTAATATTGCTATTATATTTAATTACATGCGATATCGTGCATATAAAATAATATCATTTAATAGGTATGGAATCCATCCAGCTAATAATAATGTTATAAATGCTCTATATAACTATTATAACGATGATCAAAGACGTATCACAATTTTATTGTCTAAATTACACGCACAAAAATTATATAACAGTAATGTTACGATGTCATGGAGTACAATACAATAATTAATCATCGCCGTTTGTAATATAATCTTGCAAAATACGCATTCAACGAGGCTGATGCTACCAAGCTTTTAACGAAATATCTACTTAGTTTTAATTAGAAAAACTACGCCCACATTCGTTATGATTTTAGCTCAAATACGTCCCATTGCTGAGCTCGAAAGAAACTTGAAAAACTTTATCAAACACGTTAAAAGAGTCATTACAAGATTTTACACTGACTTTTGCTTTGCGTTCCTTAGACGCCTTTTAATATAAAATATGATGACCATTATGACTTCTTCACCATACGAATAAGTACCCTACATTTAAAACTTGGAATCACTCAACATAAATTCTACCAATATTTAAAATAATAATGCCCATCGAATAATTGTTCTGCTTGGGCATCAAAACGCGACTCTTGAAATGGAAGGTCGATAATAAAGTTGTGTTAATAAATTTGTGTTATTTTTATATGTATTAGATGGGCAGGCTGTTACCGCCCTATCTGGTGGTGATTAATTCGAGGATTTATCCATAACCATGAGCAACCAAGCCGGCCACAAATATCAGGAAATTGGTACCACCAACTTCCGTTATATCTTGAGACACATTCACTTTTAAAACGGAGTTGAAAAGAAAGCATTATTTAGAATTGAGTAATTAGTCTTCCGTCCATGTTGTGATGGAGTAAGAATACAATTCATCACCCCATCTCTTCCCCTTGGGTTTTTTTTTTTCTTTTTTTTTTTATTGCAAGCAGTGGCAAACGAGCAAACAGTACACCTGATGATAAGTGTTGCTGCCGCTCACGGACCTTTATAAGGTCGCTGCCTACCGCGAAGAAGGTGAAGGGAGTGTGAATGCGTGCAATGAGGCTCGGTGATACCAAAGGCACCACCAAAATCCTCCACACGCAAACACCCTCAGAAAGTTGGGCTTCCGGCTCTCTCGCTCACCGAACGAAGCGCAGTAACAAATTGCTACTACTCAGACGTCGATTTTCTGCGAGAGTGTGGTACTACCCCGGGCGAACCGGCCCGTGGCTGTAGACAGATAACTGTCGACAGTGTGGTCCTACCACTATTAAAACTGAGGGTGGGTGGGTTTGATGAAGCATAAATAAATGATAAATAATAAATAAATGATAAATAATAAATAAATAAATGATGAAGCATACATATGACATCTATGCAAGAGAAGGCAAACTCGAAACAAAACCCTATACAATACCCCCCAATATACCAACAAATCTGACCAGGGTGGTAGAGCATAGTAGGTCAATTTCCCTCCTATTATGGAGTAGGGAAATTGACCTACTATGAAATGATGATAAATTAGTCTTCCAATGTATCCTAACATGATAAGAAGTAGTAAATATGTAAATACTATTAAATTAGGTTTTACTTAGTAGGTAATCAGGCATCACCAGCCATAAAACTGCAAAAAAGACAAAGAAAGGGAAAAGACTATTCATGTAGTCACCCAAACATTTTACATTCAGATATGGTGGCCTAGAATTGATCATGCGAAATGGATTCATCAGACCGCTATTGTCACAAAAGTCTTTGTAATTGCAAATTGTTTAGTGCCTAAGTTTTTTAAAGACTAAGGAATTAGTAATACTAGTTCGCGGTGTTGTCGAAATTCGGCCATAATTCATTTTAATTAATTTTTCTGCTACACAATTTTCTTTTAATTTTATTTATGTACTAACAACCTGCCCTCGCTTTGCTTTGGTTTTAGTCGTATTACCCGTGTAGTTCCCGTTCCCGTGGGAATACCGGGATAAAATATAGCCTAGTATACGCCCTGATATTATAGCTTTCTATTGGTGTAAGAATTTTTGAAATCGGTCCAGCCGTTTTGAAGATTACCCGGAACAAATAGACAGACAGACTGACAAAAATTTTTTAATCTGTATTTCAGGCATAGGTATCGTGCAAATAACCGTGTGAGCATGAAAAAAGCCTATTATTTTGACATTACAAACAGACACTCCAATTTTATTTATTGGTATAGATAATTGTAAATTGAGCAAGCTGTATTTCACTAATAACTAATACTTTTTTTTTTTTTTATGGGTGGGCTATGGTGGGCCCATAACCCACCCGTACCCACGTCACCTCGTTGTAGGGCCGACCACCGGAGCAGATGTGACTTGTCGTCAGTGGCCGGCCCGATGGAATACCCTTTCGGGTAACGTCACCTCTCGACGGCTTGGGACGTCGGTCACCGTCGCGCGGTCAGCCTCTCTGCGGGTGACGGGCGATTCCCCGATCCGATCACCCGCGGCCTCGGCTAGAGCGGCATTAGGCGCAGATACTCGCGCCTGCGCCGCCCGAGTCGCCGGCGGCGGAACGTGTCGCCGAATAGGAGCTCTACTCGCACACGATCCGCCGCCTCCTTCCGTGAGATTACGGCCTCACAAAAGGCGGCGACCGCGTCCCAGTTCCTGACACTGTCAAGCATCTCCCTGGCGATGGTCGGCAGCGTCAGGTCGGCACCGACAATCACGACGAGTTCACGGCGCTCCCCCTCCCACGCAGCACACACCTCGAGCGTGTGCTGCGACGTGTCCTCGTCGCAATTGCAGTGGTGGCAGGACGGTGTGTTCTCCCTCCTGACAATCTTGTGCAGGTACTTCGCGAAGCAACCGTGCCCCGTAAGCACCTGCACCAGTCGGAAGGAAAGCACCCCGTGCGTCCGCTCCAACCACTCCATCAGCACCGGCCGGAAGGCCTCGACGGTTCTGATACCGTACCGAGGACTCTCCAGCCGTAATAACCAATACATAAAGTACTAAGTACAAATGCCTATTAGACATTGTCATCATAATTATGATTATTTGACATTCGGTTTGACCATAGATTTTAACCATAAACAAAAGTGTATAAGCGCGCGCATTTGTGCGTGTGTGTGTGTGTAGCAATTGCGTTGTAGTATGCATAATGCCTTTTTTAATGAATTTAATGTATATCTAATCCATTATTATATGAAATTTCAGTTTTATGCACTTCTCCTCATTATATACATCAACTGTGTCAAATTTCATACTTTTCCATCCACGTAATTTTCGTAAAAAGGGGTACAAAGTTTTTGCTTCACGTATTTATATATAGATAATTTTCCATGTAATGACAGGGCAAAAATACTATTCAATAGTTCCTCTCTTGCCCGTAGATGCTGTAAAAGATTGCTAAGGGATAATATGACGATAATATCTATGCAAAAGAAGAAAAACCTGACATAAAATCGTATGCCAACACCTCTAACCAACACGGTATAGTAGGTCAATTACCTTCTCATTATGAAGAAGGCCCGAGTCCAACGCCCGAGTATAATGAAGGAATTAATCTTTATTCAATGAGGAACTTTACAAAAATTTAAAAGGACATAAATCAGAATATCAATCTAAATGGGAATCAAACCCCCGACGCTTGGTATAGTAGGTTGATTTCATAACCACTACCCCATCTGTAGTGATATTTATCTAGTCATTTGTAGTGATATTTATCTAGTTAGCGTTAAATATTCAATGATTGTGTCCAACCCAAAATAATTTGATTTCTGATGTTTACGTGAGTATTACACATTTTAAATAAAACTACGGATTTTATTGCGTTTGTGATCAATCAAAACCAAATGATTTTTGATTGCCCGACGTTTCGAACACTTTGCAGCGTTCATGGTCACGAGCGGACTAAAATGTCTCACGTTCAACAAGTCATCGTTATTGCAGAAAATTTATAAAATTTATTTATACCCGATACAGAAAGTAGTTATTAAATATTGACCCGCATTTTGATACAAACTTATTGCCAGTGTAAGAAGAAAATGATTCTAAATGAAAAAATTATATTGTATATCGTTAGTAATTATTTAACATTAAAATTAATAGTAATTATATTTGAAAAACCTAACAATCTAGTATACTACCACTAGTACACTAACCTAATAATAACGCGATAAAATCCCCAAAATAATTTCTTCACCGTAAAGCTTTTCTAAATTGTCCTCATTTAATATATAGTTAAGAATGCTTAATGGCAAATCGCGGTCCCATTAAGCAAAGTTATCTATGTTAAAGGCCAATTTTGCAATCAATATTTAAAGGTTACCATTTTTAACTGCAACTGTATACTTCTCAGTTTCTTCTTCTATTTTATGAAATAAAACTATGTCTACAGATTTTATCGCTAATTACTGTTGGACGTGTTTTGATGTGAAATACCTTAGTCATTCCATGATCATGAACGATAAAAAGTGTTCCTAATATCATCATCGTCATTATTATCGCAGCCCACCTGCACCCCACTGTTGGCCGCGCATATTTATAATTCTCGCGTAAAAATAAGTAATTCTTTTGCTAAACTACATAATTAATTTTTTCGGTCTTTCATTTGAATAGTTTTTCGGAAGTTTTGAATGAATAATATTATAAATCAAGATTTTGTGTACTTAAGTGAAAATCAACAAAAGATTCATGTGCACTTAATACGTAGTATATAATACTTATACATTATATTTTCCGTCTGTTAATGGAGTAACAATACCATCCCCTTTCTTAACCGTGAGTGTCATACAAGACGATAAAGGGATATAAGTATTAAGGGATATGATATGTAGTTAGCATCTATACAAAAGAAGGAAACCTCGAGATAAAACCCAATGCCAACACGTCTGACCAGCTCAATATTGTAGGTCAATTGCCCTTTCATTATAGAGGAGACTTGGGGCTAATAGTGGGACTTATTTGGGCTGAGATGATGATGATGATTATAATATTTATGTACATTTTTATTCTTCTTCTCCGATAACATTATTGCCTTTCATTGGGAAGCTTATAACCAACATTGAACGTGAATAGACTAAGGGTTGAATGCATAGGTGATTTTTCTCACTTTTACTATTTATTTAAATTTAATTACACCTTAACTACATAATCACAATCAATTAGATCCCAGATCAGAGGAATTCACCCTGTTGAATATTATCATAATCCTCCTACTCATTTCCTAATGCATGTCTCTTTGGAGACGAAGAAAACTATCCATCCATCCATCGGCTCAAAATGGTTCACTGTTGGGCACAGGCCTACCTACGAGAATACCACTCGGAACGATTCTGTGCCACATGCATCCGATGGTTCCCTGCGACTTTCAAGATGTGGTCAGTCCACATAGTAGAGGGTAGTCCTTTACCGTGAACCACACCAAACATACTGGATAGAATTTTTAGTTAATTATTATTTTGAGATTTCGTAATGCCCTTCAATCGCCCCAATTGGTTGGATGCGGCAAGCTCAGATCATTATCATCCAAAAAACTAAAAGGGAAAAAGACACAAATTTCAACGATGATGACAGATGCTATATTATTAAACGAAATAAAAATCAATTAAACTATGTCATTGCCAAAAAGCTTTTAAGTGTTCCCTGAAGCTTCGCCAAAAGTTCATCTCATTGTTTCGACTGATCGTAAATTCATTGCATCGGATATGTGTGACGTCAGGTCATGCACGCTTGCAACTAAAAGGCTATATAAGCACTTTCACTACGCGAGCGCGCGAGTCGCGGGATGAGACCGCGGTTACACGCATGCGCACTCTGACCCCCAGTAAGCGCGCGAACGGACATTCTATATTTGAACCTAGACATTTGTGTGTGTAACGTAGTGTCGTGATTTTCTTGTGTGTAAGGTAAGTTCGTATTCTTAATTTGAAAAAAATAAATACCGTAATTTTTATTTTTGAAATAAAACTATTTTTACGGATTTTATTGTATTTTATTTTTTGTGTATTTCACCATATTGGAATTCACGCGAAGATCAGTCGAGTCAGTCAAATAGTTTTATCTCATACTAAAAATCTATCTATAAATTAAAAAATACTTAACCGATAATAATTTATTGATGAAATTATACAAATTAAAACAACACACTTAATTAATTTAATTATTATTATAAAACTAAACTAAAAAAAAACTATAATTGAAAGACTATGAACAGACTTGAAAATTACAATAGAAAAGACATCAACGAGCATCGAAGCGATCTGCCATACAATGAACTTTTCATTCAACTTTTATCAATGACTTACCGCAATGCTTCTCTTGTATTACAACAGCATATTTATATTTCAATTAAAGGACAATTGATATACTATATTACGCTGCCTGAGTTAGTATAGAGTTGTGAATGGTTTTTTCCTTATCTTTTAGTGGACTCTCACGAATTTCAGGGGAAAGAAGAGAGTAAGGACATCATCATACGCATAAACTTACTATTTTTACACATAAATTATGTTATATTTTTATTATATATTTTAATACATGTACATAATATATAATGTTATTATACAAATAGCGATTCTTCAAAAAATCACCTTACCTTAAATATGCGAGTATATAAATACGAATACCTAAAAAATTAGAACATGAACTCCATGCTTTGAAAAACCGTGGCTCCTGACTTAAACGAAAATTTATGACAAATATTTTAGGGATCCAGCATTCTCATATGTACCTAGTTTAATCCTAAAATACTTTTACTCCTTTGACTTCAGCTGACAGCAGATGCGTAGAAAACTGATATTCTACTAAAGCTAATTAAGCTGTAAAGCAGACTCCTATACAACTGAAATTATAAAAGCTTGGCAGCTTATTTTTTATTTAATATAGAATCTTGTTATACAAGTAATGATAATAACATATCGCAGATTAGGTATTCGAGGTATGTAAAAAAGAAAGACTCTTATATAATAATAATATCTATGTCAAGATGTCCGTATTGATCTAATCGACCTTTGTTGTGTGTTATAGGACGTATTTATTTTTATATAATCGCAATCACAAGCCTTTATCTAAAATTATTTAACAATAGAATACGTGTTATAATAAAGATTCATGAGATTCTAATAGAAACTCGAAGTTATTACTTCTACTGTTACCGATCCTGATTGCTGTCAAGCCTAAATAATACAGTCAAAAATCTCTTCTAAGGTTTATGAGCTGCGAATTCACGCTTATTAATCCTGTGATTAACCTATTACATAAAATGTATAAGAGGTCTCCCACGAAAAACTTATAATATCATAATCGTTATGCTCAGCAACCGGGTAAGCGGTTAATTTAAGTTAATTTGCATTATGATCTGTTCAGGCGAGTTAGACGGTTTTTCAAAAACCTGCGGGAAAATAATAAATGACGACGTATTTTATCAACTTCACCTAAATTTTAGGTAATACTTAAGGCAATATTTTTGATATTTAATCATTAAGTTTTATCACTTCACTCAATATATATGATTGACCAGCAATTGATTAAAATATAGTTATTAAAATACTAGCAACCCGCCCTCCCTTCGCTTCGGTTTCAGTCGCCTTACCCGCGGCATAGTTTTCGTTCTCGTGGGAATACCGGGATAAAATATAGCCTATGTTACTCCCTGATATTATAGCTTTCCATTGGTGAAAGAATTTTTTAAATCGGTTCAGTGTTTTAAACGTGAAAGCCTAAAAAACAAACAAACATCCTTAATTTCGCATTTATAATATTAGTAAGGATGTTTAAATTCCCTTAGATGTCACCTAAAATTCAAACGTCTTTTGTGAAAACGGATATTATTCCTTTAGTCTAGTAAGAAATTCATCAATGGTTCAATTTATAAGTTGAATATAAAAATCAATCTTAATAAGATTAGTTATTTTTTACGTTACAATTTATATAACAAAAAACATAACAAACATAGTTTTTATAGCTCAAAACACAATAATAACAATCAAATATTAAAACATAATTAAATTAATGCATTTAACATTTAAAGATCCAATCGGAAATAAACGAATAGTTTTATGATTACACATCTTAATAATACAATAATATAATCATTATTGCAAATACTTATCGTCTTCCAAAAATATATTTTTTTACATTCACAATAGTTGCTTTGCCTCGTTAGTTGTGTAGTTATGTATTTATTTTCCCGTGCAGTCACGGGGCAAGAATACAATTCACCACCTTCTTACTTGCCCGTGGGTGTCATAAAAGACGACTAAGGAATATAATATGCATATAACAAGCAAGCATATAAAAAACTTGATGTAAAATGCTATACCAACATGTCTGACCAGCATAGTATAGTAGGTCAATTTCCTTCCCATAGTTAAAGAGGCCCGAGCCCAACAGTGGGACGTATATGAGCCGAGATGATAAATACATAAATAGACTCAGACCTGCCTCTGCCTACTACTTATCCAGACTTCTGTCGTTTCTTCTTCGTATATAATATTTAAAAAAATCGGAATCTGTCTTGATCTACTTTAAAAAGAGATAGTTTATAAAAATACGTTTTTATAGAATATCGCACTAAATACTGCAAATCCAGAAAATAGGGATAGCAACATCTATTTGAAACCAAAATCTCTGCATAAGATATCAAAAACATCGCTAATCTTGTTACGATAATGGTAAAAAATATTTAAATCATTGATTTGTCATCGATTCTTGATAAGGATGCAAGGATTCAAATCAATCCAACGTTTAGAAGAAGTGCAAATCATGTTCAAAGAACTGCTTATATACAAGCTTAGTTAATATAATCGTTTAACAAATAGAGAGGAGTAAAGATAGCAATTATGAAAAAAAATACCATTCCTATTACAATTAAATTTAGACAGATAGTTTGCCGAAAATCTTATCTGAAAAATTTCGTGTATCCTACTAATATTATAAACACGAAAGTTTGTGAGTTTGTGAGTATGTTTGTTGCTCTTTCGCGCAAAAACTACTGAATGGATTTTGATGAAATTTCACAATAATATAGCTTACTTAATAATATCAGAATAACACATAGGCTATAATTTATCCGATATACCCACGGATAAAAGACACAATGGGCAATGCTAGTCTTTTATATTATTTTAATTAGAAAATAAATACTGTATCGGCTCGTGCATATTAAAATAATGATACGAATATGCTTATTTATTTATTAAGAATTATATTAAAATCAATGTATTGAAATCGTGGACGTGAACAAATGTATCTCATTGTAAACGCATGCGACCTTTAACCAAGATAAAGAAGCATTGGTTACCGATATATCGTGAGACGAATATTAAATAAAATTTTACAAAGTCTATTGCAAATGCCTATTAAAAACTTCTTACAATAACGCAGCTTTAATATTAATTAAATAATAAAAGGCTGTCGGCCTCATAAAAAGGCTCAAAGTCACTCAACGTGCTATGGAGTTTGCGTTTGCAAATTGAGCTTATTAGTATTAATAAGATTAGGTAGATGATACTGTAGGTATGATGGTACGAGATGGGAGCCGAAAAAAAAACTACTGGAATGGAACGTTGTTGACAAGGACGGATACTGGTGTCCCACCCATATGACTTAAGAAAGTTGACGTGTATGGAAGGTTATGGAGTTATGCGCAGTCCCTTCTATCACTATGGATGGATCAGTATAGCCTGCTCCCAAAAAAAAGTAGATGATACTGTCTATAAAAATACATGAAACGAAATAAACATTACATAGTATAAACTTGTTTGATTCGAAGTATTTTTTACAAGAATGAAAACGAGAAAAGTCTAAAATAAATATGCCAACATTATATTTATTGTCACCATAAATATCAACTCGCAAGTACCATCGAAACACGTAATCCTTGAATTTTAATTAGTTTCTCAACTTATTATCAAATTATATTAATATATTTGAACATCATCATCTTGCTCTTATCCCAATTACTTGGGGTCGACGCAATATGTCATCTGTTTTGACATATTGCAAAAAGTTTCGGCAATGACTTTTATGACCGGCCGCCTGCCTGACGTCAACCCTCCTTGGGAATGTAATCGTTGACCCAAATGGTACCAGATGGAGTTGGTCCGGGTCAATCAAGGGCTCTTAGTCGTCTTTTACGACACCCACGAGCAAAGCAAGGGTTGGTAGTATTCGAAGCCGCTACCACACAGCACAGCCGCTACCACACAGCACCAATATACAGCACAAATATATTAATATATTTGAACGTGCTGTCTTTATAGATTATCGATTGCAATAATATTTATTTTAATTTCGTTATTTCATATTTGATTTATAAGCCCCCCCTCCATCATTATTCTCGAAAGTGACCGGGACTCTATAATTTTAAAACATATTTTTATATTAATTCGTATTAGGAGATCATCTGTTATCATTTACTTGTTCTAATATAGGCTATAATCATAATTATTACTCTACTAGCAGCGCCCTGCGGTTTCACTACCAGTACCTCTTCCCGTGGGAATATTGGCAAAATTATAGCCTATGTGTTATTCTGATATGTAAGCTATATTATCGTGAAATTGCATCAAAATCCATTCAGTAGTTTTTGTGTGAAAGAGCAATAAACATCTTCACATACAAACTTTCGCGTTTATAATATTAGTAAAATAATTTCAATAATAATGATGGAATAATAATTTCATTCACTACTCCCTATGTTATCCGTCGTAAAATACGACTAAGAGATATAATACGCATAGAACATCAAGATAAACTCGATACAACGTAACTATACCAACTTGTCTCACCTGCAGTTCAGAAAGGTTGGTATAGAGTTTTGGTATATACCTAGTTGGTGATATAGTAAGATCAATTTCACTCCTATTGTGGAAGAGACTCAAACCTAGCAGTGGGACGTATAAAAGCCGAAATATATTTCAACATTACATATGGCTGGGAGCGACATTGTTGATTCATTGTAACATCAAAATCTCGTTAAACTGGTACCGATTATTTTATTCTTGAATAGAATTCTAAGCAGAATATTTTTATACACGTGATCCATATGAATACTTTGGTAACTAGTTTATCTTAATATATTGAGACAGCCAACGTGAGAATGATGTCTGGCCTGCTTTGTACATAACGATGTAAAACATAATTATAAACACGCAAACAAATTCCTTATAAGTATATGTATATATTGCTATTTCTAATATTCCGTGTGGTAAAGGATTAAGAATACAATTCAACTCCCTTTATCTTGCCCGTGGGTGTCGCTGAAGACAACTAAGGGATTAGAATATGGCTAGATATATGCCTAGTTTCCGTGTGATGACGGAGTAAGAATACAATTCATCACTCCCTATCTTGCCTGTGAGTGTAATAAAAGACGACTAAGGGATATGATATGCACATAACATCTGTGCAAGAGAAGGAAAACTGGAAATGAAACCCTAACAACATATCGGACCAGCATGGTATAGTAGGTAAAATTCCCTCCCATTGTGGAAGAGGCCCGAGCCCAAGAGCGGGACGTATGTGGGCTGCAATGATAATAATATACCTAGTAAGAGAAGGAAAACTCGAAATAATAATTTCCTGTTATAGAGAAGGCTCGAACCTAGAAGTGGAACGTGTATAAGCTGTGATGATGATGATGATGACGAAGATGATGATGATTTCTAATAATGGATTATATTTAAAGAACTATTATGAAGTTGATTATCTTGTTTGTTATTATATAGTCTCAAAAACTTGCAGTAGGATTAGAATAAACAGTTTAAAAAGCTTACTTCAAACGAATATAGGCTTAGTGTGTTGTAAAATTGTTAAAAATATATTTTGAACAATTTTTAATAATATTTATTCGTCTTTCTTTCTGAATATTATAAAGAAAGTGAGTTTGTTTATTTACTCCATTTTCACATCTGATCCATTGACGCCATATTTATGATTTGTATATAAACTAGCTGACGTTGTTCTGTTCAAATAAAATAAAAGGAAATCTCCTTGAAATCGACAGCAGCGCCACCTACTGGGCCCAATTATGAATCCAAACCATTCTTGAACCCCCTTGAACATGCATAAAAATTTTGTCAACATCGCTCCAGTTGTTTAGGAGGAGTTCAGTGACATACACACGTACACAATAAATATATATATATATATATATATATATATATATATATATATAAAGATAAACATCTCTACACTTACATATAAATATATATACACAAACTTCATGTATTATTTACTTGCTTACATATTTGTAGAAAGCATTGAATATAAGAAAAACAGAAAAACTAGTTTGAATCATTAAGTTTCTACCAAAAATACTTCTTTACCTTCAAATTAATTATTACGCAATTCTTTAGTACAGTATTTGTAACGTAACAGAGATGAGAGTACAGGAAAAACCGGACCTATCTATAAAGGAAAGCGAAGGTCGATACCAGTACACTCGTTTGACACTTATTCAACACAAGAATTAAGACAGGATTAACGACGACTAATTCTGATTAAAAAAATTTCTTGTCTTTCAAGTTATTATAAACATACTTTATAACAAAACAATTAAACGTAATAGATAAAAATAGAAAATAACATTAAAGAAATATAAATAAACATCTTAAAAGATTTATATAAATTTATATGTGGTTGGCATAACATATTTTTTCCTTTAATTGAAAAAAAAAACGAATAAAATATGTTGCATACCTGCTTCCTTGGTTTTGTTTATTGAACTAGGTCATTTCTCTATTTAACCAGATAATACAAGATAGAATTGATAAAGGTCCAAGGATATTATCTTGGGCTCTATTAAGTGGAAATAAACTTTATCATAAATTTATAATAAAGACAATGATAATACAAAGTAATAAAAAGAAACTCTGTACTAACCTATGCAATAAGTTAGTGTTATGACTAAAAAAATAAATAATAGATAATAAATAAAAATAAAACTAAAAAAATACGCTTTTATAGAAAATTCAACTAAAAAATAGAAAATATTTTTTTTAAATTTTAATTAAGAATAGTGTATATAAGAAAAAAATATTTTTTATTGTAAAAAAAGCGTGGGGTGCATGTTGTCAATACTTATAAATATTTTATTGACAGATATGAGTAGAAGGATTATCATTTTGATAATATCTTAAAAAGCACCCCACGCTTTTTTTACAATTAAAAAAATTTTTACATATATACACTATACTTAATTCAAATTTTTAAAAATTTATTTTCTATTTTTTAGTTGGATTTTCTATAAAAGCGTATTTTTTAGTTTTTTTGAACTATTATTTATTTGCATTTCTTAGTTGATGTTTTTTTTCTAATCCTGATTATCCTAGTAAGGATAACGGGTCAAACTGTTTAAAATATTGAATTGTCATCGGTCCTTAATAAGTATGCCAAATTTCGAGTTAATCCGACGTTTTGAAGGGGGTCAAAATCATGTTCAAAGATTCCGTTACATACTAACATGCATACGTCTGAAGCTAATAAAAGCATATTAAAAATAGTATGATTCCTTTGCCATAACGAAAATCAAAGATTAATAATTAACATTTAAGATAAAATTTCTGTAATCGAGATAATATGTTTGACATAAAATACCTTAATTTATCGCCTAGTTTAAATTATAAGAAACATCGGAATAGAAAAATCTAATTAAAAGCCGCAATAATAGTTTTATTTCGTAAATCTGTATTACGTTAAAGAGTATTACAGTAATTGATAATTTACGACATCATGAAGATTTAAAAATGACAATATCTAAAACTTCAAAACAAAGAGGCCAAGAACGCTTAAAAATTGTTAGTCTCTTTATATCAGATGACACCGGTGACCTGAATTTTCTAGCTTGTTAAGTATTCGTACAGCGGACTTCATTAAGCGCCGGAGATTTGAGATATGCCTGAAGCTACGCAACAATGGCTCGCATCTCGAGTTTACCATCCAGTAGCTGTAATGTCAGCATTAAATCATGTAATACTTACTCACGCAAGATAATATATTACCAATACTTGACCAGTTTAAGTAAAAATAACTTTGACATTAAAATTATTTACAGTAGTCGATAAAATTTTACAAAATTAATTTTAATCCAATGGATGCTATTTGTATGGTAAAGCACAAAATACGTAGTTTTTATCATCTCATCCACATGTAAAATATGTAAGTTAATTTTTACCATCACATGTAAGTGCCCTCTCGGGGTTTGTGGATAATAAATGATTTTAATTTGGAGTTTTTTTTTTTTTTGTGGGTGGGCTACGGTCGGCGCGCCTCCGCACCACACCGTCCGGGGCGACAGAGGGGCTTAAGCACACAACTCCCGCAACCCACCCGAAAACCACCTCGCCTTCGTCGTTGGGCCGACCACCGGAGCAGATTTACTTGTCGTCAGTGGTCGGCCCGACGGAATACCCCCTACGTGGGGTACCCTCCCATCGACCGACGTCCCCCCCTCGGGGAGGACGTTGGTCTTTCCTCACGCGGTCAGCCTCTCGGCGGGTGACGGACTAATTCCCGGTCACGTCACCCACGGCCTCAGCTAGGGCGGCATGAGGCGCAGGTAGTTGCACCTGCGCCGCCCCATTCGCCGGCGGCGGATCTCCTCATCGAGGCTGCGCTCATTTTAATTTGGAGTAATAGAAATGGAATGAAATCTTAATTCAAATTACCTATCTTGCCCGTGGATGTCGTAAAAGACGACTAAGGGAATATGCATATAACAACCATGCAAGAGAAGTAAAACTCAAAATAAAAACCTATGCCAACACGCCTGACCAGCGTGGTATATTAGGTCAATTTCTCTCGCATTGTGGAGGAGGCTCGAGCCCAGCCGTGGGACGTATATGAGTTGCGATGACGTTCGCTAAATGTATTCTGTTAAATAAAATATATAAATTTAAAAGACAAATATTAATGATCCATTCACAAGATTATAATAAATGAGAATTTGGCAGCCCTGTATTAGCTACTGACTTGGTATTTAACTTGAATAGACGGCTAACAATGGATCATGGTATTTTACGATGCATACAGGCCTGCGGCATCTGACATAATGATGACAAGTGGCCTCATTTGTTATATAAAGAGATTAGTTATACCCGATTTGACTTATTGCAATGGTAAATTTGCTTTCAATTTGTACTACAATCAAAATATATTCATAAAAAATGACTTCTCATCATGATCTAGAAGTATAAATATGTGACCGTAAGGTCCTAGATTCGAATTGGATCGGGCAAAACAAGTTTTATTGGAGTTTTATATAGATTAACTGATTACGCTCATAAGCTATTTGCCTATCTTATGAAGATAATGATTGTTTATTAATGGTATTTACGTCTCTAACAGAAAACAGAATCTTTATAATCTATCTATACTAATATTTAAAGCAGAAGAGTTTGTTTGTTTGAACGCACTAACCTCATGAACTACTGGTCCGATTTGAAAAATTGTTTCAGTGTTAGATAGCCCATTTATCGAAGAAGATATTTATATATCTCATCACGCTAAGACCAATAGAAGCAGAGCAACAATGAAAAATGATTCAAAATCTTTTTTTTTTCTTTTGCGAACTTCCGCTGCGTGCACTAACATAAACGGTTAGGTATCGCAAAAATCATGTGTGACAGAATTGTATTATTTAAAAATATTTTCATCTTCTACAAACATGAAAAAAAATATAGTCGAATTGAGAACCTCCTCCAAAAGTCAAAAAAATATTTCAAATTTAATACTTTCATTAAGAAAAATCAATTAATTTTTTCGCAAACCTGCGTTTATTGTAATGTAGGAACATGCTGTTATTAGGTTACAGTTATAACGTAATAAATCTCCTACTAATGCTTGGCAATATTCTCACAGATCTTCTAATTATTATATAAAAATTATGTGGATTTTATTTTAGAGTGTATAACTTGATATTTTACAAATATTTTTATGTACTTTCGCTCTTGAAATTACTTATTGTTGTATATAAAGTTATGAAAAATGTTAAGTTATATCATTTATGGTTATTTTAATGCAGTTCCCATAGTTTATTCTGATGTGTACATTGTAAGTTGTAATTATATCTGATAGAAACTTGTAAAGATTTAAATTATTTGCATAATTGTACATACATATTACATCAATTAAGAAATATATGTAATTAATATGTTTGAGATTAATCGTCAGCTAATTTCAATATAACTAACACTAGCTTAAATATTTAAGTAAATATGATAGTTCATAATAGCCACTCATCATCATCAACTGAACAGATGGGTGCAGTGGTTAAGATACCGACCTATCAAACCAGTGTTATGGGTTCGAATCCCACGCAGGAATACTCTTTGTGGGGGGTACGTCGGTCGATGGGAGAATACCCCTCAAGGGGGTATTCCGTCGGGCTGACCACTGACGACACCCTGCTCTGGTAGTCGATCCAACGACGAAGGTGAGCTGTCACGGGTGTGCGTGCTTACGCCCCTCTGTCGCCCCCGGACGCAGTTGTGCGAGAAGTGCGCCGACCGTAGCCCACCCCCAAAAAAAAAAAAGTCTACACTTTGTGCGGTCCAAAGTTTGTTGTTCTGAGTCTGGATGTAATTTGTGTCCGTTTGTTATATATATGTAAAGTCCCCCGCAACATAAGGAACATTGTCATCATTCTCCTCTTATCCCAATTACCTGAGATCGATACAATATATACTCTTCCACCAAGCTATTGCAATTTTTTTGCAAGTCTTATGATCGACGTTATTCCCAAAAAGAAAAGTTTAATCACCTCGATGTAGTGAGCTTGCTAAAAATTTAATAATAATATATTTTTTTAAATTTCACACGACCCAGACACATCCAAAACTGGTAGAGTTCAATATGACCTTTAAATTTTGATAATTATATAATGAACTAGTAACATGGAGACACAAATAAAAAGTATTTGTCTTTAGAGTCATCGACGGATATGTGCCCAAACCCGCTTTATATTACGCCCACATATATTTCTGTTTTTGATATACCTGTTCCATCTTAATTCACAACTTCTTAACAAATTGCGTAATAATCACCTTTTGTTAATATGTGATTAAATTTTATAATTCATGTCCATTGGTTTTTTTTTTTTTGGACGGGCCATAGTCAGCACGCACGCCGTCTGTTCCGTTCTGGCTTGACGATAGGACATTCCTGTTGGGCTGACAACGGACGTCGAAAAATTGATATCAGTAGTCAGCCCAATGGCTAAAGGCAGAGAATACTGTGGTTTATGGGGACACACGCCGCCTTTTAATCACCCCGGACGGCAGGAGGCCAGACCATAGCTCGCTCAAAAAAAGAAATATACAAGACATCTTTCTCCTCTTGAGGAAGAAGCTTGAGCTCTGCTTTGAATATATGTCATATGTTGAAACGTATGTGAGATTAAATGATAATGATGATGAAGACGATAGTGATTTAATCCATACCGCCACGCTGTCTCACTCTGGATGGTTATGGCGACACCATAACTTCTCAAAAAAATTTTGATTGTGGCTTTAAATCTTACGCTTATAAATACACACACACACGCTAATACAGACACATACACATATGCACACACATAGATACGGATTTTTATAATAATAATATAATTTATAAATACCCACACATAATAAAGAGAAACTCTCTTATTAGTTACCAAAATTATATATACTAACGAACGTATCATATAAGGAAATTGACTACAGGAAATACTATATAATACTTTAAAAGCCAACGTGAGTTTGTTTGTTTGTTTTTATATGTGACTAGCAACCCGCCCTCGCTTCGCTTCGGTTATAGGTTATAGTCGTTTTACCCGCGTAGTTCCCGTTCCCGTGGAAATACCGGGATAAAATATAGCCTAGTTTAAGCCCTGATATTATAGCTTTCCATTGGTGAAAGAATTTTTGAAATCGGTCCAGTCGTTTTGAAGATTACCCGGAACAAACAGACAGACAGACAGACAGACAGACAGACAGACAGACAAAAAATTTTTAATTGCTATTTTAGGCATAGGTGTCGTGCAAATAACCGTGTGAGCATGAAAAAAGCCTATTATTTTGACATTACAAACAGACACTCCAATTTTATTTATTAGTATAGATAGGACTACGCTGCCGACTGCCGCGGGCCGATCCGTCCTAGATAGTACCACACTCTCGCAGAAAATCGACGTTTTAGTAGTAGTAATTTGATACTGTACTTCGTTAGGTGAGCGAGAGAGTGGCCAGTGCAACTGTCTGAGGGTGTTTGAATGTGGTAAGTTTTAGTGATGCCTTTAGCCCAATGAACCTCATTGCACGCATTCACACTCCCTTCATTTTCTTCACAGTAGGCAGTGTCTATGAACTTATATCACTTACTATTAGGGATACTGTTTGCTTTTTTACCATCAACAGCCATAAAAAAATAAAAATCGTTAATTACGCTTCTAGATCTTAATCACTTCATCAATATTGTAATAATTTCGCATATACAAGTTGTAAAAGATACAACAATAATAATAGCTTGGCTAATGATAGGTTGGCATAGTGGTTAAGATACTTACCAAACCAAGTGTTGCGGGTTCGGTTCTCACGTAGGACAATATTTTATACTATCCAATGCGTCTAGGCGTAATTTTTAGCCGTTAAATGTATGTTTGTAAATAATACAAGGATTATTTCTTAGTGCAGGGTATTGTTTAAAAAGGCCATAAAAGGCACCTTTCATAAGGGAGTAAATAAATATTGAAAAAATATTAACGTAAGTAAAGCTGCGGACATGGCTAGTATAACATAAAATTATCACGACGCTTATTAAAAAACGGAAATAATTATTTATTTGTCCGTATATCATATATAGGTAGTATCAAAATACACACGGGGGCTTAGTCATTAAATTCGATTCTAAAGGTGATACGCAGCTCTATCCTCCTATCTCTACATAACTCTACATATCTGTAGAGCTAGTATGGTACATTATGCTAAAAATAAGTCGTGAGGTCGATGGGAGGGTGCCCCAATAGGGGGTATTCCGTCGGGCCGACCACTGATGTCAAGTAACCCTGCTCCGGTGATCGGCTCAACGACGAGGGCGACGTGGTTTTTGGGTGGGTTACGGGAGTTGCGTGCTTAAGCCCCTCTGTCGCCCCGGACGGAGTGGTGCGGAGGCGCGCCGACCGCAGCCCACCCACAAAAAAAAAAAGAAAAAAAAATGCTAAAAATAAGTATTATCAAACCTTCTCCTGATGATCTTTCAGGCGGTTTTCACAAGTCTCTCTTCTTATGCCATCACCACAAGCAAGATTTCTCAAGTTAAATGAATTCTCTGGTGAAATCAGTTGTGCAGATAATAAAGGACTGTACAGATGGCGTTAAGATACCTAATTACAGCGCCAGTGTCAAGGGTTTAAATCCTACACAGGACAACCCTTTGTGCGATACACAAATTGATGTTCCGGATGTATTATAATTTGAGCCCGTTAATTATATGTTTGTGGGTGACAAACATGCAAGGATTATTTCCTTAGTCAATGGTGTTGACTTGAAAAAATCAACCAGGTCAAAGGATCTTGACAATGACTCCATTTAAAAGCCGACCCTGAATGAATCTCCACACAAACAACAACTTATTAGATAAAGGTTGATGATATCGCAACAAATTTTGCCGACTGTATCTTCCCACAAATTACTTCCTATCATAATGAATTCATACAAACCTATTCTCATTAAATCTTAATATACAAGTAACTTTTGTGTTGTACGTAAATAAAATAACTTCCTATTCATTCACTTCTGACGGATTTAGATCCCTAGTGATGATAGCGGCATAACAGTTTACAAGGCAATCTTAAAATTCAATTAAACGAATGAATTATACTTATGTAGTTTTAGGCTTAGCGATGGGGTTAATCAGAAAATATTTTTTAGGAGGTCATTAGTCTATTAAAAACATGGAGAGAGATCAAAAAGCGATTTATGGGATCCTATTATTGCTATGAATGATCACCCCTTTGAAATCAGATAGATTTTATCTTTATATATAAATATCCTGTGTACGTATGTCACTGAACTCCTCCTAAACGGCTGGACTGATATCGACAAAATTTTTTGTGTTTGCTCAAGGGGATTCGAGAATCATTTAGATTTACAATTGGATCCGGTAGGTGGCACTGAAATCCTTTTATTTTATTTTATTTGAACAGAACAACGTCTGTTAGGTCAGCTAGTTTTATATATATAACATATAAATCTTCTGTTCGTGTGTTTGTAATTGAACTCCTTCTAAACGACTGGATCGATTTTGATGATTTTTTGTGACTGTTCCGATGGATATGAGAATTGTTTAGATTAATAATTGGACCCGGTAGTTGGTGCTGAGATCGATTTCAAGGAGAATTTTACTACTTTTTTAGATTTGAATAGAACGCCTGTTTGGTCATCTAGTATCCTATAAAAATACACCACTTCTTATCTCTTTTTTTTAATTATCTATATCTATACAAGTAAAAATAGTTCTTTTCGTGCTCACGCGGTTATTTGCCGATAGCTATGCGTAAAATTCAGTTAAAATATTTTTGTCTGTCTGCCTGTTTGTTTGTTTATTCCGAGTAACCTTCTAAATTGCTAGATCGATATTGATAATATTTTATTAGCAGGCTCTCTATATATGCTGAAACTTAGGCTGTACTTCTATACTGTATACTATACTATACCTGTATTCCCACAGTAGTTAAACCGCGGCAATCTACTAGTAGTATCTATAAATGTGGGCGGACTAATAAGTATTGCTATTATTACAAATAGTTTAAGTCCTTGAAGAGTTTAAATTATCTTACGATCAAGAGATCATAAGATAATTTAGCCTGTATAAGAATACAGGCTAACATTTTTCAAATACCTTGAACCACTGACATTGCAACCAATTATTTTCATATTATATTAGCATATAAATAAGTATATTAGATTAAAATACCATTTAAAAGGTCATGTGATTCGTGCTCTAAATTATGTTTCTCACAAGTTTTTCCGATTATTAAATCATTTAGGCACATAATTATACTTCTTGGTCAAATATCAATGATCTTTAACACAAATCCATGGCTTAGCAACTGGTTTGTAAAATTTAAATATGGAACATATTAAAACCATTTGGTTAACAAGGCATTAAAAAATTGTTCCAGAACATGAGTATTATTTTTGTTCGAATAACTATGAAATTAAAAACAAATCTGTAGTTAAGAAACTGGTTCATAGAATTTGAATATAGAACATATTTAAATCAATAGATTAATAAGAAATTAGTAAATCGTTCAGTAATATTATATACCTTTTATCGGAATAACTGCGAAAGCTAGCTATAATTTAGCAACTGGTTAAAAAAGATTAAATATAGAACACGCTGAAATCAATAGGTTAACAAGAAATTAGTAAATCGTTCAGGAACATAAGTTATCCTTATGTCCAAATAACTGTGATCTATAATATAAAGCCGTAATTTAGCAACTGATACACAGAATTTGAATATAGAACACATGGAAACCAATAGGTTATCAAGAAATTAATAAATCGTTCAGGATTAAGTATTCCTTTTGTAGCTTATGTTCTATGATCTCGAACAAAAATCCATAGTTTAGGAACTAATTTATAAAATTTGAATATAGAACATATTACAACCAATAGGCTATCAAGGAATCAATTATATATATTTTTTAATTAATATAAATGGCATCATTCGTATCATCTCCAATTAGGATAATTATATCCGCAAGTCACAAACAATGTTTCTGAATGGAATTATTAGGTACGAGTACGTTCTTTGGTAAATACTATACAAAGAAAATAAAAATCGTCTAAGTGAAATTCTATAATTTGATTTGATGAAGATTTTCTGTGACAACAACCACAACTCACCACCCGCTTTCTTACCTGTGGATGTCATTAAAGACAACCGAGGGCTATTATTATATGCAGATAATATCTATACAAGATAAGGAAAACTCGACTTAAAACCCTATACCCGCACATCTGATTAACACGGTATTCATTGCAACCCACATACATCCCACCGTTGGGTTCGGGCCTCCTCCATAATGAGAGGAAATTTGACCTACTATACCATGCCGGTCAGACATGTTGGTATAGGGTTTTATTTCGAGTTTTCCTTCTCTTTCACAGATCTTATTTGCATATCCCTTAGTCGTCTTGTACGACATCCACAGGCAAGATAGGGAGTGGTGAATTCTATTCTTACTCCGTCACCACACGGAAAATGCCACGGTATAATAAATCAATTTTCCTCTCATTATTGATTAAACAAGAGCCCAACAATGGGCCTTATGCGAGCTCATATTATATTTAATGAAACGCTTGTAATTTTAATATATATAAATTACGTGTCACGTTGTTTGTCCGCGATGGACTTCTAAACTACTTAACCGATTTTAATCAAATTTGCACACCGTGTGCAGTTTGATCCAACTTGAAAGATACGATAGCTTACATCTTAATTTAAAGTCGCAATATTATTTTATTGCAAATTATTCGTATTACCTATACCTATATACCTATTATTTGACATTCACAATTATCTGTTAACCCCAAACGATTTTAACAGATGGCGATATCTGTTGACTGGATTAAGTAATTAATTAAAAGATGGCGCTGCTATGTCAAACCTACAAACGTGTCATATACGATTTTAACTTGCTTTTTTACATAGATGCCAATTGTAAAAAAATATGACGACCTCCATGACAGATGTTCTCCTACAGTTCCACTTAAATAGTTTAATAAACCGTAATATAACAAAAATATTAGCCACAGCAATACGTGGCCGGGTCTGCTAGTTAACATATAAAAAAAAACACTTTAATTATATAAGGCTTGTTAAATAGATCGTAGCGAATATATCTCACTGATACCTCCACCATAACAGGAGAGATATTGACCTAAAATACCACGGATTTTATTTCGAGATTTTTCTCTTGGATATGTTATCTGCATATTTATATCCCTTAGTCATCTATGATAATCGTATGAAAGGGAAATTCGTATGTAAATAAAGAGCCACCTACCGAGTCCAATTGCGAATCTATACCATTCTCCGCTCCCTTTGAATACACATAAAGAATTTCATCAACATCGGTCCAGCCGTTTAGAAGTTCAGTGACGTATACACGTACACATGAAATTTATATATAAAGACTAGCTGACCCAACACACGTTGTTCTGTTCAATTAAAATAAAAGGAATTCTCCTTGAAATCGACAGAAACGCCACCTACCGGGTCCAATTGTGAATCTAAACCATTCTCGAATTTCCTTGAACACACACAAAAATGTTGATCAACATTGGTCCAGCCATTTAGGAGGAGTTCAGTGACATACACAAAAAAATTATATATAAAGTTATACAAGATAAAAATTATTATTCAATCTCAGTTGGGTTTCGGTAACATTTAAAAAATTTTAAGTGGAAGACCAAACGATTACGTGGACAATTATCGCCAAAAAAAACAACGCAAGAATTTGACAAAATGATTGAGCTCGCTATGTTGCCACTGTGGAATTGCGAAAAGCTGTGATTACATTGTATGAAGTAATCAATGACCATCTTTGTTTTGACCCTACCGTAGATATATTCTTAAGACATCAAGATATTAATCACTAGTCTATTTCTTGTTTAATTAATTAAGCTTACACACTTGGCTTGGTGCCTAATGACTATATATAGATATATATAGAGTGTGTGGGTGTCTATATATATATATATATATATATATATATATATATATACTAGCAGACCCGGCCACGCGTTGCTGTGGCTAATATTTTTGTTATACCTATTAAGTACATTTTATTAAACTATTTAAAGTTTATGAGAGCATCCGTCATGGAAGTCGTCATAGTTTTTTTACAAAAGGCATCTATGTAAAATCGTATGTGACACGTTTTTAGGTTTGACATAGCAGCGCCATCAATTGATTAATTACTCAATTCAGTCAACAGATATCGCCATCTGTTAAAATCGTTTGGAGTTGACAGATAATCGTGAATATCAAATAATAGAAAAATAATTTGCAATAAAATAATATTGCGACTATAAATTAAGATGTAAACTATCATAACTTTCAAGTTGGATCATACTGCATACGGTGTACAAATTTGAATAAAATCAGTTAAGTAGTTCAGGAGCCCATCGCGGACAAACAACGTGACACGTAATTTATATATATTAAGCTATACTAGCTATAGTTCTGTTCAAATAAAATAAAAAGAATTCTCCTTGAAATCGACAGCAACGCCACCTATAGGGTCCAATTGCGAATCTAAGGCATTGTGGATTTTTTCTGTGTGTTCAAAGGGATTCGAGCCTTTGAACACACACAAAAAATTTCGTCAACATTGGTCTTGCCGTTTAGGAGGAGTTCAGCGACATACGCACATACACAATAAATTTATATATAAAGATATATGTATACCAACCCTTATCTTGCCAGTGGGTCTCGCAAAAGACGACTAAGGGTTCATCATCATCATCTTGCTCTTATCCCAATTACTTGGGGTCGACGCAATATGTCATCTGTTTTGACATATTGCAAAAAGTTTCGGCAATGACTTTTATGACCGGCCGCCTGCCTGACGTCAACCCTCCTTGGGAATGTAATCGTTGACCCAAATGGTACCAGATGGAGTTGGTCCGGGTCTATCTAGGGCTCTTAGTCGTCTTTTACGACACCCACGAGCAAAGCAAGGGTTGGTAGTATTCGAAGCCGCTACCACACAGCACGAGGTTATGATACGCATTTAATATTTGTGCAAGAGCAATAAAGCTCTATACCAATCTGTTTGACCAGCATAGTATAGTAAAGTTATTTTCCCTTCTATTGTGGCGATTATAAACCAAGTATATATTAAGCAAGGTTTTGGGGCCGCTCTTCTGTCACCCCAGACAGACTTGGCAAGGTGTGTCCAAGCCACAACCTACCACAAAAAGATCAATTATAATAATCTATAAATTAAAAAAAGAAACTGACTTCAATCAGTAAACTAATAAAATTTTAAGAATTGCACCAATTTCTCAATACCATCATCAAATCCTGACCTGATGACTATGGGACCATCTGGGAAGTATACCCTATCAAACAAAAAAAGAATTTTGCAAATCGGTCCAGGCGTCTTTGAGTAATCGGTGAACATACATAAAAAAAAAAAAGATTCCAACCAATTGAGAACCTCCTCCTTTTTTTAAGTCGGTTAAAAACTGGGATTCCATTTCAAACGTTTGGCCTCGATATCTCGATTTTTTCATATCACAGCAGTTCAAGAAATTAGTCAAAGACATATAATTACGCGGTCTAGAAATCGTAACTGGAATTTAAAAAAAATTCGATCTGTCACATAATAATTCACAAACAAGAATTGTCTAAGCGTCCACACTTCAATGTAATGTCAGAGGTCAACCGGCGGAGCGAAAGTGAAGATGTTACGTATACATTACGCAATATTATCTTACGCTAAGACGCCGGCCCATTGATTACAAAGCAATAGACAGGTCACTGGGTAATATGGTAATTGCTTTTACCTCCGTGTCAAAGTCAAACAATGAGACAAGTAATTTATTCACTTGTTTAATCAAGTGTATAAAGTAAGTGAATAGTATAAAATTTTAACAAATACATATTGGTTTTTGAAGTGAAACCTTCTCTAACCGCTTTGAGCTCTTTTTGATAGAGGCAAATCTTATGGGTTCGAGTTACCGACATGCTCATGATTGGCGCATGGGCATTGTGCTGTGTGCCTTAGGCACTTTTTGTATGGGTGAAATCTTCCGCTTTCGCGCATAATCAGTATCGACACGTAAACTCCCTTAAAAAGTTGGGGATTCCAAATCTTGCTCGCCAATCGAAGTGCAGGAACAAATTGTTACTACTCAGATGTCGATTTTTTGCGAGTTATAAATAATATAGTCGAGAACGAAATGCGTATTATTAAGAATAACTCAAAAACTACTAGCCAGATATTGATAAAATTTATATTTTTGAAGTATGATCTAATGAACAAAAAACTAACCATTAAAATCGACCCATAATCGACGGAATAATCGCGTAACATTCATATAAGAATAGCTTATTGATGTCTACTGTTGGACTTGATAGTCATAGAGAATAAAACGCCATGCTTGGCAGTTCTGTTGGTGTACCCACTTGGTGATAATTTACAAGACGCACGCCTGTGACCAAGCTGTAAAGTGTTTTAAACGTCGGGCAATCAAAAATTAAATACATCCGCTATAAAATCCGTAAATTAGTTTTATTTACAACATATAAAAATTGTCGAAGAAACTACTACCCCTTACTCCTGTAACGCCTCCATAATCAGTTTGAACTACTCACACATTCACGCTACAAGAAGACTAAGCAGTTCTGAGGGAACACACCAAAAATTTCTTTTTTTCAAATGGAATAATTTTTTTTCTTGTACTGGCAATAAATTTGTATCAAAATGTGAGTCAAAATTTAATAAATAATTTCTGTAGCGGGTAGATAATTATAAACCTCTGTTATAACAATGACTTGTTGGACGTGAGACATCTTAGTCCGCATATGATCATGAATGCTGCAAAGTGTCTGAAACGTCAGGCAATCAAAATCAAATACAAACGCGATATAATCCGTAGTTATATTTACAACGTGTAATTTTAGCGTAAACATCAAAAATCATTACAATTCTTCGAGAGTAAAATTATACGCTATGTGGTTCTGAGAGAGTAAAATTATATATCATGCATCTTGCTGTGTGGTACCGGTTTAAGAATAGTATCACTCCATCTCTTCCTGTGGGTGTCTTCAAGGCGACTAAGGTATCCTTATACCAGAGAACGGGCGGCTGCGTTATTCTGTGTATTCCAACTTACTGCGATCGCCAATCCGCCTGGCAAGCGTGGTGATTATACCAATTCCCCCAAGACCTGTTATAGGTTTTCTTGGGGAGACCCATGCCCAGCAGTGGGACACTTTATGGATTGATATGATGATGATGAAACATCAGAAATCATTGCAGTTCGGAGAGAGTAAAATTATATGCAGGTTCTGAACAATGTGCTAATTCCATCCAAAGGTTGCCTGGATGAAATTGCTTATAGCGATAAGGCCGCCCATTGTACTGAATCCAATATAAATAGCTCTTCTGTATTCATTACTGGCGTACAATAAAGTGTATAATAAAATAATAATAAATAATAATATCATAAAAACTATGAAATTAAAAAAAAACGATATACAATTGCCTACAATAAAGTAAAGGGTTTATACTCCTCATTATAAAAATTAATTCTATTGTTACAAACGAAATTAATTTTACTTATTAGCCATAGTGAATTCCGCGAATTACAATATACAAGTTATACAAAATTTACTACATTTCCTACGTAACTATGCAATGTGGGTAAGTGTGACGATTGGAGCTCACGCATCTTCCGTGAGAAGAACCCACATATAAAACAATGATAGATATATTTCGACTGACTTCTAATGAATTGTATTTATTTTAAATACTGTTCATCTCAGCCCATATACGTTAAACTGTTGGGCTCGAGCCGTCTCCACTGTGGGTGGGAAATTGATCTACTATACCATGCTATGTTGACATAGGGTTTTATTCTAATTGTTCCTTCTCTTCCATAAATATTATCATTCATCATTTGCCTGCCCTCATCCCACGCTAAGTGGGGCCGGTACAACATGTACTTATCTTTCAAAACCTCCTATCAGCCGTCATATCTGCACTCACCCTTTTCATACGCATATCCTCATTCACACAGTCCATTCATCTCTTTTTAGGTCTTCCACGCTTCTTACGTCTATCCACATTCATATTGATATCCCTCCTTGTCACATGCCTTTCATCCCTCCTCATCACATGTCCATACCAGGACAACCTCGCGCTCCTAATCTTCTCTATCACTTGTGCCACTTTTAGGCTTCCCCTAATATACTTATTTCTTATCTTATCCAACCTTCTGACCCCACACATCCATCTTAACATATGCATAAATATTATATGCGCTCTTTATCCCTTTGTCGTCTTTTACGAAAGGATTATATTTTCTGATTTAATATACAGCCCAATTTGTTAGGATTTTATAAAAAAATTGTTATAAATAAACGCCAATAGGAAATACATATCATACTTATTACAAGAGACTTATTATCATTAAGTTACAAAACACAAAAAAAAGAACAAAATTCATTGATATTACTTAAATTGTTTGATCTCAATAAATAATTAACGCAAATAACGCAAAAGTAGATAATAGCAAAAAAGCGCTTAGTAATTTGGTAAAGAAAGCCTTTTCTTCAAGTTATTGATGCAAATAAAAATTTGTATCGGTAAGCTAACAACAAATATTTTAAAGATAACATAACATCTCTCCGAGACAAATATTTCGGAAGTTATTAAACTGACCGTAAAGATAGATTCGTCATGCCACTAGTTTCATATTTAGTACCCTGTACATTTTGCAAGACGTCGTACATCATCATGTCATGAAACAAGTCATGAAACATCGTGAATAGAGTTGTGTATAACTAAAATTTAATCTCAATCTTTTTCCGTGTGGTGACAGAGTAAGAATACAATTCACCACCTTCTGTAGTGCCCGTGGGTGTCGCAAAAGACGACAAGAGAAGGAAAACTCGAAAAGAAACCCTATGCTAACTCGTCTGAATAGAGTTGTAAAGTCAGTATAATATGCAGATAATCATCATCTACCATCATCTATGTATTATTTGCAAACCCTAAGATAGCTTTTACGCGACACTCATGGGAAGAAAATGAGATGGTGAATTGTATGTTTCTCCATCACCTCATGGAAACGTACAGATATACAGACAGAGATTTAAAAAACGTTAACATATAACTGAAGAAAAGAAAAAGTGCAACAGAAAATTGATTTTATTCTTTATAGGGTCTGAAATAGTCTGAAAAATGAAAATCATATTGGCTTTGTTCACATTCTACATTTCTAAAAATGCATATACAATATTAATAAAACTGGTCTTACTAAAATATACAGAAAGACTCTAAAATTAGCCATGGATTTAGTAAGTCATCAGACAAGGACATACTGCATTTTAAAAATAATATAATACCTACATAAGATTGACAAAGAGTATTTAAAGTCATTTAAAAACTTACTCATTACAATGATTAATGTTGGCGAAAGTTAGGTTTTTATTATTTACCATGTCGCCATCCGTTTGGTGACGGAGTAAGAATACAATTCACCACCCCCGCTCTTGCCCGTGGGTATCGTAAAAGACGACTGAGAGATGTAATATGCAATTAATTTCTATGCAAGAGAAGGAAAAATCGACACAAAACCCTATAACAACACGTCTGACTGGCGTGGTATAGTAGGTCAATTTCCCTCTCATAGTGGAAGACGCCCAAGCCCAACAGTGAGACATGTATAGGCTGAGATGATGATGAGTTGCTGTCATGATAAAAGGTTTTAGAGTTTATAAATCATCACCATCCTGCCCTTATCCCGATTACTTGTGGTCGACGCAATAATCTTCTGCTACCGTATATATTGCAATAGTTTTGGTAATTTATGATGCAATAGTTTTGGTAATTTATGATGAATGAATGATAAAAAAATTATGATCAACCGCTTGCCTGATATCAAGTCTAATTGGGAATGTAATTGTTGACCAGATGACAGCTAACCCAGATCGATGTCAAACTCTTACTCTACGACATTCACGGGCTTATAAGGATTAGCAGTATTCATAACTACCATCACACATTCGAAGTTTATAATTACTATTACAATAATAAAAATTAACTTAACTTATGCAAACCGCGTGGGCGCAATGACTCCGAATACGGAGTCGTGCAGAAAATTGTTAATACGCTTTTGAAATTAAAAAATATAGAAATACTTTGCTACAGCATTAATATTCTATCAGGTTAGATTAAAAGTTGTTGATATTTAGGTGGATACCATCCCTAAAGATAGCTATGAGGTGGAATAATGATGATAAGTCTCCAAAATAGGGGAAATTATTTTACCACGCTGGTCAAACAGATTAGTTTTAGGTATAGTTTCTGTACTTTAAATTCTTTTTTTAAACTTTAAAACGAAACCACAATCAGTTTAAATCATATTATACTAGTCTATGCACTTGTGTCATAAGACTGTTTCGATATACTTTAAAAACATATATAAAAAATATGTAAACGTTAAAATAACGAGCACAAAACATAAGTTTTGTTAATTATACATAGCGTCGTTATTAAGCAACGTTATTATTCATTCTAAATAACAATATGAATGAAGTAACTTGTGTGTTTTTAAAAGAATCACAAGAATCCCACGCTCGCGGTTCGATTCACTAGTTTTAGTTTGACTGGTGGTAGATTTGGTGCTGATAGAGCATTCCAACTTGTTAGCAAAGTTTAATGGGTAGATACTACCATTAAAACTGTCGTAATAACGAAAAAAATTACTTGTGAGAATTTAAAAAATAAACTTTTGAACATTCCACTCCAGCTGTTATAATCAACTACTATATTTGTTGCTATGTATAATAAGAATAACCATTTTTTTCTTCCCTTCCCCTCATTATTACTGCTTAGGAGCAAAGCACTGCCAGGTATAGGTACCTTCGACTGTTGGATTCGGGCCTCCTCCATAACAGAAGAGAAATTGATCTTCTATAAAACGCTCGTCAGACGTGTTGGTATTTTTTTTGGGGGTGGGTTGCGGTCGGCGCACTCCTCGCACCACTGTCCTGGGCGACAGAAGGCTGTAAGCACGCACACCCGTAACCCACCCGTGACACGCCGCCTTCATCGTTGGACCGACCACCGGAGCAGGGTTACTTGACGTCAGTGGTCGGCCCGACGGAATACCCCCTGAGGAGTACCCTCCCATCGATCGACATCCTCCCCTCGGGGAGGATGTCGGCCTCTCTGCGGGTGACGGATTAACTCCCCGGTCCAGTCACCCGAGACGTGTTGGTATAGGGTTTTATTTCTAGTTATTCTTTTCTTGCATAGATATCATCTGCATATTATAGATATCTCTTAATCGTCTTTTAATAAACTCGTAGATATGGCGTGGTGAACTGTACCCTTACTCCGTCACCAAGTGGAAATTTCACTTCGCTTATAATAGACATTTTACCGCGTTTTAACGAATTAATTTGTAGTTTGTTTCGACTAATATTAAACAAAGCTATTATTATATTTTTCACTTTAAAAAACCAAAATATATTGTGTTTTATCATTACGTATGGTGATAGAGTAAGAATACAAGACACCATCCTCTCTCTTGCCCGTAGGTGTTGTAAAGATGATTAAGGGATATATCGATGCCCCCAAGCAATAACCCAGTAATCGCAAAACTCAAATTTTTCAGGAGTTAATGTTTTATATTTTTTAGCTATATCTTTTCAGTGAATCATTATTTCGCCATGTTAAATGTATCAAATGAAAGTTATTTTTTTATAGAATAACCTTATAATATCAGAATTACATTATATATTCAAAGATTCATGTAATACATAAAAATATATATTACGTAAAATGTTTTGTAACGTCTTAACAGTAATTGTATATTACCATATTGAATTATAAAGATGAATTCAGTAATATCAACTTACGAGATTATTGCGGTTAATTTTTAAAAGTAATAGAACAATAATGATTATTATTTGGTATCTAACTGATTATTTGGTATTATTTGGATTATATATTATTGATAATTGATTATTTGGTATCTAACCAAGAAATTTCAATGAAGGGACTAACTGTAAAGTCACCAAAATTTAACATAAATTATATTACGGTATTATTATAATACCAATTATCAGTCATGAAATTTAAAAAGTAATAATGTAATATTTCATTTTTGTCGTATAAAAATCTAATAGAACTTCCGTGCAATAAAACTTTCATTGGTCATATTTTTGTAATTAACCATAGAAAAAAATCCAAAAAGAAATCATATATGAGTCCTCGCCTTCAGATGTTAAATTTAAAATAAAAAAAAATCCAGTAAAATGCTATTACTAGGTTATTGCTCGAGGGCGTCGATATATGCATGTAGCATCATTGCAAGAGAAAGAAAATTCGATACAAGATACTATTCCAACACGTCTGACCAGCATAGAATAGTAGGTCCCCTTCTATTGTAGAGGAGAGCTGAGCCCCATATGATACCAATTTATTCTGAAAATGCATTTAGTTAATTTAATTATGTATATTCTAAAAAATTAAAATTTTTATCTGACAATAAAAAACCTGTTATTAGATCAAGAATTGGCAATTTAATCAATTTAATGTTGATCGGCTGTATAAATAAATAAATTTACATAATATTAATGACATCTTCATGACCTTGACAGAACGTGACTTAGTAAGTAAGCATCCATAAATGAATACCAAATTAACCAATTGTGAACACTATTAGTAAGTTACCTGTTATAATACCCAAAGTTGGAATCTTCGGATCTTAATTGAATTGATAATGATTTTTTTTCTATCTTAAATATGTTGTCTGGCTATCTTAAGTAAGATAATAATTTAAGCATAGTACCAATCCTTAGCAACTAAATAGATTCATAAAATATTTGAAATTTTATAAAAATCTTATTAATCTTTTAAAACTGGCAGTTGAATGTTGCGACATAAATTTCGTAGTCTAATTTAGACAATAATCGTTTATTTTTCTTGATTACAATTAATGAATATTTCTTTATACATTATTATTATTATCTAAGCCTATATATGTACTTGTGGTGGCGGAGTAAGAATACAATTCATCACCCCCTCTCATACTCGTGGGTGTCGTAAGAGACGACTCAGGGATACGCATATGATATCTATGCAAGAGATGGAAAACTCGAAACAAAACCCTACACCAACCTGTCTGACGAGCATGGTAAGGTCAATTTCTCTCCTATTATGGAGGAGCCTCGAGCTCAACAATGTGACGTATATGAGCTGAAATGATGATGATGATGAAGCCTTGTTCCACTATTGGGCTCGGGCCTCCTCCATAATGGGAGAGGAATTGACCTACTATTCCACGCTGGTCAGACGTGTTGAAATATGGTTTTGTTTCGAGTTTTCCTTCGCTTGCATAGATGTTATGTGCTTATTATATCCCTTAGTCATCTTTTACGATATCCACGGGCAAGATAGGGAGTGGTGAATTGTATTCTTACTCCGTCACTACATAGAATCTATAATATATAGAAATATTTATTTGTCTGTCCGTTTTTTCGGGTAGTGTACAAAACGGTAGGACCGATTATGATAATATTTTACTACCAGTCTATGTAAGGAGTAACTTAGGCTATTTGTCCTCACAGAAAAAGCCTATAAAATTTTGCCCGGTACGGGACTCGCACCCAAGGCCATATCTTAGAAGATATTGCAGATATAAAATTCTGAAATAAAATGATTTGACGAAACAGTTGCTATTTACCGAACTTCGGAATATAATTTAGCCAAAAATCATTTATTTATATTTAATGCAATTTTAACGATATTTTTCAAAATATTTTTATTTTTATCTGTATTATCTGCATGTTGACGAGGGGACACCAAAAGCATAGGCACTCTTTGGAAAACTTGTAATATTAACGACGAGCTATATATAAACTTATAAATACCACAAACATTAACTTTTAAAGCTTTAATGATATTCATAGAACAACTCTCAATATGATACTAAGAAAATAACTATATATTATGTATTTAAAAAAAACGAGTTTATATTCTTGTCTTATTTAGTTTTGCTTATATGGTATAAATAAAAAAAGTTGACGGTTCATAACGTTTTTGTATATATTGGCACAAAAGTGACAATCTAAAGTTGGCAAGCTCCTGATTTTTACTTAAATTCGATAAGAATATGTTTGTTTCTCTACCTTTATCTACATTCATCTCACAAAATATATTTATAGTTCTATATCTCAGTCCATACATATACTATCAAGAAATAGCTTTCTCTCTCTCAAGGGATATATCCGTATGTCGAGTTCCCATATCCTACACTCCTGTTATCTGCTAATATTTCTGTATTAACCACTGGAAAGAAGGAGTTAGGAATAACCCCTAAATTCTTACTCTATAAGACAACGTTATCATTTTATCTGTGAATACTATAGGATTAATTTTCAGAGATTTAATTAGCTTCCAAAATAAATTATACTTATTTTTTTAAAGTATTAGATATTTGTAATAATTCCAGTTTTAATTAATAATAAATCAGAATGTCGTTTGTTTTGAAGCTTTTATCAAGAAAATCAAGAAAATTCGTTGCCAGACCTGAATATCTAGAAATTCAACAAATTATAGTCTAAGGTGATTAATTTTATTAAATGATAGTGTAATCATGCCTAAAAATATACATGTATTTATGTTGTTGTGAATTCTGACTTATAAAAATGATGTAGCCCCAGGCAAAGAAAACCTGACATCTATATAAAAGAAAACAATTATTGTTCGGATTTTCTCGCGTTTTGAATTTATTTTCACTACCTCGAAGAAACATTTTTCAATATTCATGGATTTTTAGTATTTAACCTTCAATAAATCAAGTAACTAACGAAGTTTTTAATGACTTTTTCATCTACCCAGTTCAGTATTAATTATCGATATTACTCAGTTTTCTCTCTTCACTTTTTATCAAAAATTAAATAAAGGTCATTAATTTAAAAAGTTATTGGATTACAAAACCTGATATAAATCTAGTTATCTCAACATAGTAAATGTTAAAAAGTATTAGAAATATCGGGATAATTAAAACAAAATTCAAACGTAATAACATTCTCATTCCTTTCCGTGTGATGACGGAGTAAGAATACAATTTACCACTCCCTCTCTTGCCCGTGGATGTCGTAAAAGACGACTATGGGATATATCCCATATTATAATATGCACAAAAGATCTGTGCAAAAGAAGGAAAACTCGAAATGAAACCCTATACCAACATGGTATAGTAGGTCAAATTCCCTGCCATTGTGGCGGAGGCCCGAGCCCAACAGTGGACGTATGTGGGCTGCGATGATGATGAATATTCCTAAAAATATTTTTATTTTCTATAGACTCCTACTTCAAGTTTTCTATTCTTGTGAAATTAAATTATTTTTACAGGTATTGTTTCAATGATGATAACAGGACTATCTTCTCATGACCATGAACGCTGAAAAATGTTCAATGGGAAAGTATAAATGAAATTCAAATGCGATAAAATCAGTAAAACTAGTTATAATTTCTATTCTTATTCACATATCCTATTAATTCGTTCTTATTTTCATAAAGACTGCTTAAAAAACACTAAAATCTGTAAACAATCGTCTAAAACAAAGCGAATTCACAGTAGCATAGAGTAACATTGACTAAGTTTGAATAGAAATCTTTATGTAATGTAAGAAGAATATGTAATACCGATGAAATCGCCTTGGCCAGTAATTGATGTTATTAATTTAAGTAATTATGGTTAGTAAAGAAGTTTTGAATGGACTCTTTAAATATATATATAGCCTATAATTTGTTAATCGACCATTTAAGAATGTATTACCAAATTTAATGTTTCTTTTACACGGAATTATTCACTTCAGTCGGACAGTCGTGAGAAAGGTTTTAACCAGTTTCGCATACATACGTAAGCCTTGATTTTTTTTAACAATAATAATTTATACACTACTAAATACTTTATTAATTGTTATAATATTTGAAACGTTATATATTATAGAGGCGGATGCAAAATTTATATCTACCCATCTCTGTTATTATGCATACCAAAGTATTAAGATTAAATAAGGCTATTTTTATATGACCTTTTTATTAATATGACGTAAATACTATTCGTATTGTTACAACTGCACATAAATTAATTATAGAATCAAATTATATAAATGCCTGTCATAGGTCAAAATTTTAACGACATTGGTTCATTAGTTCAAGATGAAATAAAATTGCTGGTATGAATATCTTATTTCCGGTATATGTCGTATTCTATTTTTGATTTTGTTTTATAATATCTAAAATATGCATGGAAGCATCTACTAAACGATGTCTATGTATAGAGAGAATTTCATCTATAATATCAGACAAAATAAAAAAGTTTTATTTCAAGATTGCCTTCATTATTTTTCATATTTTATTTATATCGTAACTGATATGAAATTGGCTGTAAAATTCAAACCCACAAAATAGTAAGTTCTCATTTCAATCTCAAATTTGAGCCACACATAAGATTATAATATCCATCCATCCATATATCAGTCTATTTATGTCCACTACTAGACTAAAGCCTCAACGAGGCATTATCGCCATACTAACATAATCGTCAGCTAACTTGGTGATTGATTCCATATATTAATATGCTATAGATTTTCTAAGTGAATTCTAATGCACTGGGCTACCTGAAAAATAAGGGGTGATGAGTCATTGTATTCTTATATCCCTCGCCGCGTAGGCAATCATCTAGATATGCTATGTCCGTATAAAAACTTACTTTCTTCTGTCATAAAATGTAGGTGTTGCGTGTTTAACAACGGTCAAATAGTTAACTGTTTGTCTACCCTACATTGAGCGATGTGAGCGCATCGTTATACAAATGTTTCATAACATCACAAAAAAATTGACGAAGTTACTTCAATACGACTTTTATCATTGTCTTTTTGAAGTTATACTTATATTAGCGCGTCAGGAAAAAAATACGGGAGTAAATTTTTACGAAGTAAAAAATTCGAAAAATACCCTAAGTTAGTTAGTCAATATTTTTTACGATGCGTGCACGCACAACGTCTCAAAAGTCAACTAGATAATGCGTATTAATAAAACTTTCTATGTATTAAATACCTTTATTCTTTTTTCAATTATTAGTGTCGTTTTTTCTACAAACGTAGGATAAAGCGAAAGATGAAATATTTAAAAAGATTTATATCTTGTTTGTTACGCCAAAGAAGGATAACTTCTTACAATTCAAAAAAATCAAAACGCCATCGTTTTAGAATAGCAAAAACTTGATGATTATTACTTGAAGAAAATAACTAAGTTACCCGTGACCCTGAACGTTGAGAAGTGTTCGAAATGTCGGGCAATCAAAAATCAAAGACAAACGCTATAAAATCCGTAAAAATAGTTTTACATAATATAATGTCACGTAAACATTAGAAATCTTTAAAATAACTAAGGTTAATACCTATATTTGCGAATACCGGCGTGACTTGAGTGTCCACCATATTTATTGGTATAATAAATAAATTTTCATACTCTATGAGCTATCATAAATATTTATTATTTGGTAAGTGGCAATTTGTTTATAGCATTAAAATAAATGTTCTCATGTTAATTCAAATCCAGCATGTGGCAATAGAAAAACTAAAAGACGAATGCCTTATAGAGGATACTTACATAACTTTAATACAAATGCTTTCTTAGAGTTTGTTCAACTTGAGATAGTTTTGAAAAAAAAAGGTAATTTTTGTCCCATAATGCAAAGGCAGGTCCAAGCCTAACAGTAGTATATAGGCTGAGATAAGATAAATAAAGCACATTGAATATGTGTATTTATAATCCTATATCTAGCTAGTTAATTTTAACTAACTAGTTAATTTTGCTTCATGACTCCCGCATTGTATAGGAGGAAAGTGGAATCAATTTCTTCCAACTCCTCCTGTTTAACTTTTCTAATTAGATTTGTTGCGGGTCCCAAGACAATTAAAATCATTTCCGGGGACAGATTCAGGCTCAAACTCCGACGTGATTTATGGAAACCATTGTGGATCCTGGCTTACAGGATTTACAATGGTTTGAATGTGTGGTGGGATTAATCCCAAAAAGGAAACATAATCTAATTATATTACGAAAATTAAAAGCACATTTACGAATAAGGCATTTCACAAATCGTGAATTCATATTTATCAAAACTATAAATTCATATTTGATGCAAGGCCGTGTCAATTTAAAGCTTACTACGCATAAAAATAATAATATATAGCAATTAATTCTTAGTTATGCTAGGTCAACGAAAGTGTAATTTACTGTGACTATGTATCACAATACTAGTCACCGTAGTAACACACGCCACCTGGGAATAGATTAGTCACACGTAGAAAGCGAAAGTGTCTATCTGAGCTTTAGATAATCTTAGATCTGTTGTTTTATTTTCGTTAACTTTGTGTAAATATAACGAACTAAAATAGTGTTTATTTTAAAAAACTTTACGTTGCAATATCCTTACTAATATTATAAACGCGAAAGTAAGTTTATTTGTTACTCTTTCATGCTTAAACTATCGAACCGATTTAAAAAATTCTTTCACCAATTCTAAGTTAAAATATCAAGGATTAACATAGGCTATATTTTATCTCGCTATTCCCACGGGAACTACGTGGGTAAGGCAGGAAACTGAAGCGAGAACGGATTGCTAGTATTTAACAAATATCAATCTCCACGTGGTACCGGAGTAAGAACACAATTTACCACCACCTATCTTACTTGCGGATATCGTAAAAGATGACTAAGGGATTAATATGCATATAACATCAATGGAAGAGAAGGAAAACTCGACATAAGACCCTATATTAACCCGTCTGACCAGCGTAGTATAGTAGGTCACTTTCCTTCTTATTATGGAGGAATCTCTGTAGACAGGAGAGACTGTAGACAAACGACTGTCAACAATGTTCTCCACATAATGATACCTACCATCATTTCCATCTGCTGGGCTCGAGCTTTCTCCACAGAAGGAAAGAAATCAAACTTGCTACATCATACTTGTCACAGGTTGGTATAGGGTTTTATTTCAAGTATTCCTTCTCTTGCATAGATGTTATTTGCGTATTATATTCCTCAGTCGTCTTTTACGACATCCAAGGGCAAGATAGGGAGTGGTGAATTGCATTCTCACTCCGTCCACCCTCCATGCGTCGTCCACACGAAAAACTATAATTAAACAATGAGAAATATGAAAATACTATGGTTATTTCTTAGAAAATATATAATACGAATGAATGAATAGTATTGACACAATCGAAATTGCGTACTTAATATATAATAATGACTTTTTGGTTGCACATATAATTAAACAATAGAAGAATCAGTATGGCTTACAATCATTTTGTTAGCAGGTCAAACTGAAATAATACTCGTGTTTTATACATTCATCTTAATGTTGTAATAACATTGTAATCGGTTAATTAAAAAATAATATAATTTTATTCATCATTGATAAGCTACAAGCTCCCACGTGATATAATCGAGTTGATACTGAAGTTCCTATTTATGAAATATTATTTTATATCTAGCATTTGTTAGTTAGCGGCTGCGAGCCCGCAGTTTCAACCACGTAATGCTCGTTCCCGTGGGAATATAGGGATTAAATATCACTGCACTGCACTGACTGCCAGATACCGTGAGCATTTATGGTATAGATTTGACCGACGATAAAAGTTATAAGGCAAAATAAAAAATGTAGTAAGATAAAGTAAGCCGCCTTTTAAAAATCAATAATAATTTAGCATCATGCCCTCTGAGTTTTCTTGACGGATCTTTCTTAGCGTGGCCACGTTCCAATCCCGTGGTATTATATTAGATTTGTTAGGTTTAAATTGATAAATTGTCATAATAAAATAATTACAACAAGTTCAACATTTAATAATTACTGTCCAAAAATCATGCAATTTTTTCATATAGAATAATTTTCATTTTGTACAGGCAATAATTATATATCAAAATGTGGGTCATAATTTGACAACATAATTCTGTAGCGCGTAAATTTAAATCTCTGTAATAACGATGACTTATTGGACGTGAGACATCTTAGTCCGCTCGAAAACATGAGCGCGATAAAAGTCGTAAAATAGTTTTATTTACAATATGTAAATACTCGCGTAAACATCAGTAATCATTATTCTTTGATTTCTGATGTTTACGCGAGTATTGTACATTTTAAATAAAACTACTTTACGGATTTTATCGCGTTTGTATACAATATACAAACACGATAAAATTCATTATTCTTTCTTTAATTCCCACTTCATTTCCATTAATAAAAATTTCTGAAAATTAATTTCAGAATTTTTTATACTTGAATATATAGTAAACTAAGTTGAGTAATAGAAAAAAAGATTACCACATGGGCGCCTTGAACCCACGATCTTTTGATAATCCATTCCAACTGCTTTAACTAATACTATGGTAGCCATTACGACATACAAACACTTTTAAACTAATTTATGTAATATTAATACAAATTATAATGTCATTAACTTTTAAATAAATTAAAAATTATTTATTTAATCTATCGATCAAGTCTTCATCATCATCATGGGCTCGAACCTCCTTTACAATAGAAAGGAAATTGACCTACTAAACCACGCTAGTCAGGCAGGTTGGTATAGGGTTTTATTTTGAGTTTTCCATCTATTTCATAGATGTTATCTGCATATTATATTTCCATAGTCGTCTTTTACGACACCCACAGGCAAGAAAAAGGGTGGTGAATTGTATTCTTACTCCGTCACCACACGGATTAGTCTTCATGTCAAAGTAAAGGAAAAAGCTTTGAATCGCCTTTCAATGATACCGCACAACAAACCCGCGTTTGTAATCGTAATTACTATATAAGTGTCCTAGGATGATGTTACTATAATCTGTTTCAAACATTATTATTTGAAGTGAAAAACGTTTTTAAATCTCTATCGCCCCAAGGTTACTAATTAATAATACCTTTATCGAGATAAAGGCGAGGAGATACTTAATTAAAAACATTTTTTTAAAAGCTTTTATTTAACTTGCTCTGTTAGTATGTCAGTATGGGACAAATCTTGTGAGTTGAATTAAAACCACGTCCTGTCGTTAGATTAGGTTAAAATTTGGTTTACATACGTAACTTTGGTGACAATGCAATAATTTTCTTTTTTTTTTATTTATTTAAGACAACACCCTGCACTAAGGAAATAATCCTTGTATTGCGGGGGACTTTACAAACATATAATTAACGGACACAAATTACATTCAGACTCAGAACAATAATTTGTGGATCGCACAAACTGTTGTCCCGCGTGGGATTCGAACCCCTGACACTGGCGCTGTAGGTCGCTATCTTAACCACTACGCCATCTGTGCAATGCATAATATGGTACCATGAAGCTGATCTCAAGTTGGCGTCTGAAGGAACTCCTAAATTAATCGAGATAAAACAGTCAAGTTTGGACTCGTTTGAATAGTTTTGACAAGTAGCATTTAAATAAAAGGTTTTGTTAAAAAAATTCATTAATTTTTTTTTCATTTTATATCTATATGATTCAATTACGAGATAGCGCAAAATGACACGTTGAATGCAAACGGCACAGGACCGCACTTGGTGGCGAATTATCCAGTGATGGACGGACGATGGGATGAATGATGATGATGATTCAGTTACAGTATCGAATCCTAGACAGTGTAGAATATTATTGAATGTAAAAGACATAAAATCAGCTGCAATGGGCGACTTATTAGACTGGAAAGAGCAATACGTTGGGTTAAGAGGCCTGATGGTTGCACGGAGTCAATCAAAGAAATAACAAGCCATATCTATACTTACCCCTTTAGGAATAGCATGAAACTATTAATAAATAGTTAGATATAATCTTATTAGACATTTTGACTAGAAGGCGACCACAATATGTAGATTACTGAATGATTAATTACATCAATGATTTCTAAAACAAGTTATCATTAATTTTAAGTCTGCAAACAGTCTCGTCGTTAAACATATCTAAGTTACACAGCCATTTGACTAATTATTGTAATTAATGAGTCTATCTCATTACATATGCTAGAGTTAGTCTATTAAGTAGTTACACTCACAAATCGTTGCAATTTGTTGTATTTAAAAAAGTTTAATCATGAGAAGTAAGACCTTATGCCAACATGTTTGATTAACATGCTATAGAAGTTCAATTGCTCTCCCATAGTGGAGAAGGCTGGAGCCCAACAGTGGGACATCAATGTGCTGATATGATGACGATGATAAAAAAGCAATACTGGATTGAGGACGAAATTTTAGCGTGGCAATAAAATAGATTATTTTCAGATGAATATTTTGTAATTGTTATGAATAAAATAAAATAAGCGCAACAATCAAATTTCCCGTGCTATGACAGAGTAAGAATATAATTCGCTACATTCTTTCTTGCCCGTGGGTGTCATAAAAAAAACGACTAAAGGATTAAATATGAATAGAACATAAGCAAGAGAAAGAAAATTTGAAAGGAAACCCTATACTAACATCTCTAACCAACGTGCTGTAGTAGGTAAATTTTTCTCCTATTATAAAGGGAGCTCAAACCAATAGTAGACGTGTATGAGCTGAAATCAATGATCAATGAATAATAAATCATCAAATCAGGATCATCATCGCAGCCCACATATTCCATTGAAGGCCATTTGACTATACAATGCTGGTCAGACATGTTGGTATAGATTTTAAATTCGAGTTTTCCTTTTCTTGCACAGATGTTATGTGCATATTATATCCCTTAATCATCTTTTACGGCATCCACGGGCAAGATAGGGAGTGATGAATTGTATTCTTACTGCGTCACCACACGGTAAAGCCTGGTATAGTAGATCAATTTCCCTCCTATTGTAAAGGGGGCTCAAGCCCAATAGTGGTACATATATGACCTGAAATGAATGACAAATGAATAATAAATCATTAAATAATCCTACAATCTTAGAATAATAACGTATAGAAGGATAGTGTCGATACTTCGAAAGTTCGAAAATTGAATCTAAAAATACTTAATGCGCGCAGACGATTACGCACGTACACACGCACACCACTATAAAAATTATGAAATCAAATATTGTTTTTATTAACATAAATCGTCGAAATACTTTTAAAAGTAATTTTAAAAACCTTCTTAAGTTTTTCAAATGTGTTATGACACCATTTGAATGCACAAACCGTCATAATTACCTATTTATTTTTTAAGAGTTGCGTACGTATGTGCAGTACAGTGACTTGTATATTACGGGACGGTTCCGGGCGTAAGCTCCATTAGGCTCCAATTGAAATGCTTCACTTTTTATGCGCTAACTTACCTTCTATACGTTATTATTCTAAGCCTACAATATAATTATGTAAACATAAATACAAATAACACGGTTAAATAATATTGTAAATACAAATCATAAAATACGAGATAATTATCGATACACAATACTTAACATATTATTATTTTATCTTCCCTTTGTAAAGCAATAAACTGTATACAATATGCTATTATTAGACAAATTGGTAGGTTATAGACCGAAGCGCCTCAAGGCAGCGACGTGTCGCTAAAAACAGTTATTTTCAAGCGTTGCAAATTTCATAGCTCCGGCATGCGGTCACAATGTTTATTGTTAATAACAATACATATTCGCACATAAACATTTTACGCAATTTTACGTGCTTAGACTTTAAGATAATAAGGATGCAATGCCGATCATTAATTTTCTCCGGTTTACTTCTAAATGCTGTAATATATACGACAATGAATAAAAGTGTCGTGTTTAAATCTTTAACTTCAGCGCTATTAAGTAGCCTGTTCTTCTTCTATTTACGAGTCTCTCCTAAATGATAATGAAATACATAGTAGATACTATAACCCTTCTCTTGCCCGTAGGTGTCTAAATGATTAAAAATTAAAAGCGACTAAATGATTAAAATATGAAGATAACTAATATAAGAGAAGGAATGCTTGAAATAAAACGTCATATAGCGGTTGACTAGCACGGTATAATAGATTAAGCTCCCTCCTATTTTGGAGGAGACTCAAGCTTAACAAAAGGATGTATACGAGTTTTGACGATGATGAGAGAGTTTTATTGCAAGTTTTCCTTCTTTTTAAGTGATGGTTCCAATATTTTATAAAACAAAACAAGTAAATATTTTATACTTGAGCTCATATAAAAGTTATATCTAAAAAGAAGGGTAAGCACAGTAGCACTTACCTGACCCTTAATAATTACACTTAACAGCTATGTAAATAATAATTATTTTTATTATCTCGACTCATATACGTCCCACTACTGGGCTCGAGCCTCCTCTTCAATTGGAGGGAACTTTATCTACTATAGCACATTGGTCAGACATGTTGGTTTAGGGTTTTATTTTCGAGACTCTCCAGCCCAGTCTTCTCACCCGGGTCGTCGAGGACCTGTTCCCGCGGCGGGCGGAACACACGCCCCCGGTCATGGCTCCGCCAGACACTGACCGGGAGGCCGACGACGACAGTGTTCCGCCCATCACGGAACCCGAGATGGGAGTGGCGGTGGCGCGCATGTGCGCAAAGTCCACCACTCCCGGGCCCGACGGTGTTCCTAACCGCGTGTTGGGCCTGGTCCTCGACCACCTGGGTCCCCGCCTCAGGGAGCTGTTCGACGCGTGTTTAGCGTCCGGATGGTTCCCTGGCTGCTGGAAGGAGGGAAGGCTGGTGCTCCTACCGAAGCCGGGACGGTCTCCGGGGTCGCCTTCTGCCTACAGGCTTATCGTGCTGCTCGATGACACGGGCAAGCTACTGGAGAGGGTGGTAGCTGCCCGCATCGAGCGGCACCTCGTCGGCACGGGGCCGGATCTGTCGGACGCCCAGTTTGGGTTTAGGAGGGGTCGTTCGACGATCGCGGCTCTGTTGCGCCTGAGGGCCGTGGCGACTGAGGCCGTCACCGGTGGGGGAGTGCTGTTGGCGGTGTCCCTAGACATCGCCAACGCATTCAATAGTCTGCCATTCAGCTGCATCAGGGCGGCGCTCCGGTATCACGGAGTGCCAGCTTACCTGAGGCGGCTAGTGGCAGACTATTTGGTGGGGCGCAGCGTCCTCTGTACCAACCGAGCAGGGGACGTTGTGCGAACGCCCATGACGTGCGGTGTCCCACAGGGGTCGGTCCTCGGACCCACCCTGTGGAACATCGGCTACGACTGAACGTTGCGGGGGAGCCTCCCGCCCGGGCTGGGCGTGATTTGTTACGCCGACGACACGCTCGTCACAGCCCGCGGTGGGACGCTAGAAGAGGCGGTAAGCCTGGCGACCTATGGCACCGAAGAGGTCGTCAGGCGGATCGAGGCGCTGGGGTTGAGGGTCGCCCTGGACAAGACGGAGGCCCTCGTGTTCCATGGGCGCCTTATGAGCCCTCCCATCGGCGTCTCGATCACCGTCCGATCGGTTGACATCAGCATCCGGGCCCATATGAGGTACTTGGGCCTGGTGCTCGACGGGCAATGGTGGTTCCGGGAGCATTTCCGCAGGCTCGCTCCGCGGCTCGTCGGCGCGGCGTCCGCCCTATCGTGGCTTATGCCGAACGTGGGCGGACCGAGCGCTACGTGCCGACGGCTGTACACGGGGGTCATCCGGTCGATGGCCCTGTACGGCGCACCGGTGTGGGCGGGGTCCTTGACCGTCCGACTTAGGGCCCTTCTGTGGCGACCACAGAGGGTCATGGCCGTCAGGGCCATCCGCGGATACCGCACGGTGGCGACGGAGGCAGCGTGCCTATTGGCCGGGACTCCCCCGTGGGACCTGGAGGCGGAAATGCTCGTCGAGTTGTATCGGCGGGTGTCGGGGGTGCGCGGGGAGGGCGGTGTGATCTCGTTAAGGGATCTCACAGCCTGGCGCGTCGACGCCCGCCGAGACGTCATTGCCCGTTGGGCAGTCCGGCTGGAGAGGCTTCGGTTCGTGGTGCGAACCGTGGAGGCCTTCCGGCCGGTGCTGATGCAGTGGTTGGAAAGGCGGCACGGGGTGCTCTCCTTCCGACTAGTGCAGGTGTTGACGGGGCACGGGAGCTTCGCCAAATACCTGCACAGGGTCGTAAGGAGGGAGAGTACACCGTCCTGCCACCACTGCGATTGCGACGAGGACACGGCGCGCCACACGCTCGAGGCCTGTGCGGCTTGGGCAGTGCAGCGCCGTGAACTCGTCGCAATCATCGGTGCCGACCTGACGCTGCCGGCCATCGCTAGGGCGATGGTCGACAGCGTCGGGAACTGGGACGCGGTCGCAGCCTTCTGCGAGACAGTGATCTCGCAGAAGGAGGCGGCGGATCGTCTGCGCGTGGAGCGCAGCCTCGATGAGGAGATCCGCCACCAGCGACTGGGGCGGCGCAGGCGCAACTATCTGCGCCTCATGCCGCCCTAGCCGAGGCCGCGGGTGACGTGACCGGGGATTAGTCCGTCACCCGCCGAGAGGCCGACCGCGTGAGGAAAGACCGACGTCCTCCCAGAGGGGAGGACGTCGGTCGATGGGAGGGTACCCCGCGTAGGGGGTATTCCGTCGGGCCGACCACTGACGACAAGTAAACCTGCTCCGGTGGTCGGCCCAATGACGAAGGCGAGGTGGTTTTCGGGTGGGTTGCGGGAGTTGCGTGCTCAAGCCCCTCTGTCGCCCCGGACGGAGTGGTGCGGAGGCGCGCCGACCGCGGCCCACCCACAAAAAAAAAAAAAAAAAAAAGGGTTTTATTTTATTAGGCGACCGACGTCCTCGAGGGGAGGCGTCGAGAGGGGAGAGTGCCCCGCGACCGGGGTATACGGTCAGGCCGACTATTGAAGACTAGGAACTCTGCACCGGAGGTCGGCCCAACGATGAAGGCGACGTGCTATACGGGCGAGTTACGGGTATGCGTACACGCTCCTCTGTCGCCCCGGACGGAGCTGGGCAAGGAGTGCGCCGACCGTAACCCACCCCACAAAAAAAAGAAAAAAGGGTTTATTTTGAGTTTTCCATTTCTGCCACAGATGTTATATGCATATTATATCCCTTAGTCGTCTTTTAAGAGTCCCACGGGTAAGAGTGATGAATTGTATTCTTACTCCGTTAGCACACAAAAACGTGTAAATAGGATATAAATAATGCAATTATTACATAAACGAAAGCTTTCATAACGTTATCAAGCTTAGCTTCAATAAATCTGTATGATCGTAAATCAGCTTTCAAAAAAATAACAAAAATATCTATACAGATAATTCTATGTATTGAAATTGTTGCTGTCTATTTTAGATTCTTGTATAAATTATCACAAAGAGCTGTTTTTATAATCATCGTCGTTTCAACTCAGATACGTCCCACTATTGAACTCAAACCTCCTTCAAAATAGGAGGGAACTGATTTAATTACACGTTGACTAATAGCACGTTGGTCAGACGTGTTGGTATAGGGTTTTATTTCAAATTTTCCTTCGCTTGCATGGCTATTATATGCATATTGAATCCCTTAGTCGTCCTTTACGACACCCACGAGCAAGGGACAGGGGTGGTGAATGACATTTTTACTCCGTCACAAAACAGAAATTCTTTAGAGCTTTTTTTCCGCTGTTTTTATTAATTTGCTTTCTTGTATGTCTGTCCGGGTGCAATTTTGTAATTGTTTTTAAACTAATTTCCCGATGAGCTAGATACTTGAAATATATTTCATAGCTCAGCACTAGATCATAATGCATGAGAATTTGAAAGAAAAACAACGTAAAAGAAGAAAGAAAGACTTCTAAGTTGGTTATAAAAACATAATACATTGCTTTTATGTAAGTTGTTTATGTATTATCCAAGTTGAATGATCATGGATAGTCAAAATTATTTCTATTGCGTCATATTATATAGCTTCCGTCGACATGGTCTTTAAATCAACAAACAATTGATATCAATTATTTGGCAAACATAATTGTTCAAACAAGGTTGAAAGTCATAGTGTAGTAAATTAATTATTTCTGTGTGTTCAAGTACAAATATTATTGTAGTAATGACAGATTAATCTGGGTTAATAATTCACACGAAGTTACGCCTAATTAACGGAACGAATCGGTAATTTTTTCACCTTCACATATGTTCACTTATTTCTTTAACACGATTGATGAATAATTTTTGGTAAATAAAAAGTTGTGAAATATTTAAACGTATTATCATTAATCAATGAAACTTAGATAATGAAATCTTCGAAATTGTCTTATAATTTTCTTTTTCAGAGGTGATTAGTATTAGAATATGCTAGAATGGTTCTCGTAATATTTCGCATCTTTGTTCCAATACCGTCACTATCATAAATAAGCAAATTATACAGGAGAGCTATTTAAAGATTTATGTCAAATAATAACTAATATAAATAAGAGTATATTAGCGTTTCAGGAATAATTGTCTTTTATTTTTATTTTATTTACAACTGTTATTCCTATTAAAACACATTTTTTTTCAATATAATTATTATTAATTAGTGTATATAAATAATTTAAAATATTAGTGACGTACACATTTTCGTAAAAATTTAAAAATTTAAGTGAAATTAAAATATATAAATTGAAGCAATGTGTAAATTCAGTGCTCAGGAAAGAGATGGCATTAAAACAGTTTTTCGAAAAATTTCGTTTAGTGACGATATTGGATTAAAGGCGCGATTTCTTCTTTGAGCATTCATAAATCTATTAATCAATGACACTATAACAATAAGAATTTAAACAAAAAGTGCAATGAAACTTAATATACCAACACATTGGCATGGAGTAATTGCCATAAATTGACATAGACATAATTACTTTCCATGTAATGACGGAATAAGAAAACAGTTCACCATGGGCTCTCTTACCCATGGAAGTTGTATAAAACAACTAAGTGATATGCAGATAATGTTTATGTAAGAGCAGGAAAGGAAGGAAATTTGACATAAAACCCTATGGCAACACATTTGACCAACGCGGTATAGCAGGTTAATTTCCTTTCTACTGTTGAGGAGGCCCGCGCCCAGCATTGGGACTTATCAAGGCTCTGATGATGATGATTATTATTACGATAACGGGATGATGTATTCCCTCAAAATACCTTTATTAAATAGATAAGTGCATATACTTATTATAGGCATATAATATCCTTTAGTCGTTTTTTACTACACCCGCGGGCAAGAAAGGGAGTGGTATATTCTTAAGACAGACATTTATGTTATTATAATCTTGTAAGAAGTTTACAACTTGGGCCATAACACAAACATCATAAGGGTCCCATAAAATATATGAATAGGTGATGTATTATTGTGTAATAATAATAAACTTGTGAAATAAATGGTGAAACATTGTTTTTGTCTAGACACAGTAACAAATATTTAACCCTTTTATATAAGTGTGATGATTCATCTTTGCTCATATACGTCTAACTACTGAATCCAAGCCTCCTCTGCGATGGAAAGAAAATTGCCTTACTATAACACGCCTAATCTAACCTATCTATTTAGTATAAAGGTTTTATTTCAGGTTTTTTTTTCAATAAGAGTGATGATCAGGACTATATTTCTTCATATGATTGATTACGTTAGATTTTGGACTTAAAATATCGGATTCTGAAAAGTACTCTTATATTGCTAGAAACAGATTATCCCATTTTAAAAGTCGCTTTCAATTCAGGATCATCATCATCATCATTCAGCCTATTATTGTCCACTGCTGGACGTAGGCCTCTCTAATATTTCGCGACAAAGTACGGTCCTGTGCTGCCTGAGTCCAACAACGCCTAGCATCTTTCACCAGGTCGTCGTTAAATCTAGTGGGAAGGGTTTCGTACACTACGTTATCCTAAACGTAGTCGCCACTCGACCTTTCTTCCCCAGCGGTTGTCGGTTTGACGAGTGCTGATTCTCCATGCTCTGTTGGTTACACCCGTTGCTCTACGGATTTGCATATTTCGGCTTCTATCTGGCAGAGAAATCCCGAGCATAGCTCGCTTCATAATACTCTGAGCAACTTTGATCTTGGTTATGAGGCTCAAAATTAGGGACCACGTTTCCGTGGCATAAGTCATTACTGACACACATTAAGCGTAGACCTGTGTTTTCAGACACTGAGGTTTGTTATATGAGAAGATCCTCATAAGTTTCCTGAACTTTAAATTCTTTAGAAAACAATGTAACCAAAGACCTTATTATAAGACTTTTTAATGAAACTTTTACACTATACAGTTTCAGTTTGGTGACGGAATAAGATTACAAATCACCACTCCCTATTTTTCCTATGGATGTCGTAAAAGACGACTAAAGGATATAATACGCATATGCAAGAGAAGGAAACCTCGAAATAAAACCCAATACCAACCTGCCTAACCAGCATCGTATAGTAAGGTCAAATTCCCTCCTATTGTGGAGGAGGCTCGAGTCCAACAGCGAGACGTATATGAATGATGATGAATGATACAGTTTCAGAAAAGAGAATATTACAGTATATATCTTTTATGCTATTAGATATTACAAATAGGATTAAGAGTTCAAACCGTTGTACGGTCACAGCAGACATTTTACACAATATGTACATAAATTAATTTGTTTAACGCGTTTGCAATGGTACATTTTGCAACTATATCTCACTAGAAAATTACAACATTCATCTGCGATGCTTCTGAGTGGTAGCAAATAACATATGTAAACATTCAAAGTAAATTGTTGGATGACCATAATTATATAAACATCAGCTGTGAGTACAATCGTTAATGATGATAATTATTATTATGGATTAACAAGAATTCGTAAAGGATGTTAATAATGTATGATTTAACAAGGAATTTACATGATTAACTTGGCGAACAGGTGTTTGCATAGTTGTAAATGGATTTGTTTTATTTTATTTATAGCTCAATGATTTAAGTCTTTTTTTCGGACGGCCTATAGTCAGTTTCTGTGTGGTCACGGAGTAAAAATACAATTAACTACTCCCTATCTTGCTCGTGGTCGTAAAAGACGAATAAGTGAAATAATATGCACATAAGATCTGTGCCAGATGAAACCCTTTACTAACATGTCTGACCAGCATTGTATAGTAGGTCAAATTCCCTCCTATTGTGGAGGAGGCCCGAGCCCAACAGTGGGACGTATGTGGGCTGTGATTATGATGATGATGATGATCAGCACACACTGTATCTATTCCGTCCGGGGGGACGTAAGGGGGCGCGGTCCCATAACCCACCGTCTTCCATCACCTTCTTTATTTGACTAGCGGTTGGTACCGAATCCCTTGACGTCCGTGACCAGCCCGGCGTATAGTAATAAATCTTCTTAAAAACTCTATAATAGAAGAAAAATTGGCCTCTTTCTTTTTTTGGGGGGTGGGCTACGGTCGGCGCACTCCTCGTTCCACTCCGTCCGGGGCGACAGAAGGGAATAAGCACGCACACCCGTAACCCACCCATATAGCACGTCGCCTTCGTCGTTGGGTCGACCACCGCTGCAGAGTTCCTTGACTTCAGTAGTAGAAAAATTGGCTTAATATACCATCCAAAAGGATTTTGTTCTAAATTTTCCACCTACGGCGTGCATTGTATTCTTGAAAGACTACATATAAATTGCCACGTAATTTTTAACGAACCTATTGCCCAAATAGTAGCAAAATTTTTAAAATAAAATTTTTGAAAATCGTAAAGAAAAGCCGAGCTTTTCTTTGCTTCTTTGCCCGACATGAATGAGGAGACTCTAACCAAGCAATGGGCTGTATAACAGCTGTGATGATGTTGATTACCAAACTACAAATCTATGTAACCGCAAAACATAAAATATATACATAGTTTATGCATTTAAAAAAATTCACCACAATCAATTTATTATTTAATTGATTATCAGAAAAACCTTTCACTCTTCGGCAATCTTGTGTAAAGTAATACTTCTAGGTTATCGCATTTATAAAAAGCTGACACGAAAATTATAGGTTCAAATAAGACTCACGTGAATAGTTTATATTACGTATTATAGACAGAGTCGATGACCTCTTTTACATATGGTATCAAACTTCAGACTTCCTATTATTAATATCGTTTCAGCTCATATACGCCCCACTGCTGGGCTAGAGCCTCCTCCTGGATAGCCATTATACCTACTTTAGCACCTTAGTCAGACGGGTTGGTATAGGGTTTAATTTCACTGACGACAAGTCACCCTGCACCAGTGGTAGGCCCAACGACGAAGGTGACGTGGGTACGGGTGGGTTATGGGCCCGCGCGCCGTCCTTTCGTCGCCTCGGACGGAATGGACCGCGTGTACGCTTACCATAGCCCACCCATAAAAAAAATCGGGTTTAATTTCGAGTTTTTCTTCTCTTGTATAGATATTGTATCAGTATTATTAGTCGTCTTTTATAACACCCTCGGGCAAGATAGTGGATAGTGAATAGTACTCGGTCACCTATTATTAATAATGTTATCAAAATAATTTTCAGATAAGAAATCTGTTATAATTTTTTTACTTGTGCCTGGATACGAACTCAGAATCTCACAATTAAGAGTTGCTTGACTGTACTAATAAAGTAACGAGGCAACTTTTGTTAGTACTCTGAGACATCTCAGTGTATATGAATCTCAATTTAGGGGCGCAAGTCTCCCCCAAAATGGGAGACAAATTGACCTACTATAACGCTGGTCAAATATCTTGGAATAGATTTTTGTATATAGTTTTTCTTCTCTTGCATGGATGTTGCCTGTATAGTCGCCTGTGTAGTCGCCTGTGTAGTCATCTTATACGACACCCACGGGTATAAGGGTCTTACTCCGAAACCACGTGTAAAACGTACATTGTAATTTAACACGAAAAAATAAACATTTATCTAATGCCAAACTCATATTCGACATCTTAAGTGCGTTCTTATGTATATTGAAAATTATCATAGTTGAATAAATAAATTTCATAATTCGGATATGTGTCGACCATCACGGTCGCATCATGCCAAATGTTGAATAATTACTAAAAATGTCAACTTAAGATATTATTCTACGACGTTTGCAGCTTTGTCCATAAACAGTTCGACATCTATTAATCTTTGCGGTTCACAGATAAAAAAGAATTAACCCTGACTTAGCGACAACTCTGTCATCATCATAACTGAAGTGTTAAACGAACTATAATAATATAATAAAGATCCGCAAACCAAGGTCAATACAAGTATCGAATTTCGCATATTAAAAAATCCATTATTCATAATAAATAACAATAAAAATATATGTATACCGCTTATATATTTAGGAATGTTTAATGAGACCAGTTTACGCACCCAATTATTGGGAAAACTCGTATATATTAAATAATATTGACAAAACTCTTTATATCTGAACCGAAATCATTTTATATCGGCTCACATACGGCCTATTGCTAGGCTTGGGCGTCCTATATAGGGATACGAAAAAAGTATCGATACTGTTAGGTATCGCGCACTTTTCTTTCGATACTGATACTTTTGTATTCGATACTGTGCTTTCGATACTTTTACTTAATGAGTACTTTTTAGCAGGTATCGTATCGAATAAAGAGTAGTGAGTATTTATATATAAATACGTGAAGCAAAAACTTTGTACCCCTTTTTACGAAAATTACGTAGATGGACAAGTATGAAATTTGGCACAGTTGAAGTATATAATGAGGAGAAGTGCATAAAATTGAAATTTTATATAATAATGGATTAGAAATGCATTAAATTAATTAAAAAAGGCATTACGTACACTACAACGCAATCGCTACACACACACACGTCTGTGTGAGTGTGTTGCGTAGCAACGCTTATAGACTTTTGTTTACGGTTAAAATCTCTGGTCGAACTGAATGTCAAACAATCATAATTATGATGACATTGTCTACTAAAGATTTGTGCTTATAATATTAGTTATTAGTGAAATACTGCTTGCTCAATTTACAATTATACATAAATAAAATTAAAGAAAATTGTGTAGCAGAAAAATTAATTAAAATGAATTATGGCCGAATTTCGACCACACGGCGACCACTAGTCCATGATAAATTTGACCCTACAGCTAATAATCATGATAACGCCATTTAGTTCAAACGTAATGAACCTTCTAAAATGTGGCCCAGGAAAAGTACTCAGTACTCGATATTTTGAAGTATCGATACTTTTGTTTCGATACTTTATTGAGTACGATACTTTTTCTTCGATACTACTCATGAGTACAGTATCGATACTTTCTGTTCGATATCGTGTCCCTACTCCTATATAAATTTTTTTGGGGCGGGCTATGGTCAGTACGCGCGCCGTTCCTTCCGTTCGGGGTAACAAAAGGGCAGTGCGCAGCCGTCATTTCAACATTAGGCCGGCTACTGTTACCGAATCCTTAACGTCTGTGGCCAATTCGGGGGTGTCCTAACTAGTAGGAGGATAATAGATCTGCTGTACTGTGGTACAGGTACTGGTCAGAGTGTTTGGTATATGCTTTTGTTTCGAATTTTTCTTTTCTTGCAAATATATTGTATGCGTATTTTATCCTTTTGTCATCTTTTATGATACCTACTGTCTGGAAGAAGATGGTGAATTATATTCTTACTCTATCACCATAAGGAGATTTTATAATGTAGCTTTCATGAATGGACATCATTTCATTATCATTTCAATTCATACGCGTCTCACCTTTGGCTCAAGCCCAGTCTACAATAAGAGAGAAAATGATATACTATATGCGACTGGTCAGTCGTATTGCTATAGAATTTTGTTTCAAGTTTTTCAATATGCGTATTTAATGCCTTAGACGCCTTTTATAACGCCTACTGACAAAATAGGGAATGGTGAATTGTATTATTATTCCGTCATCACACGAAAAATGTGACGATGGAGTAAGAATAGATATATTCGAGAAATGAATGAATATATCCATCCATCAGCCTACAGACTTCCACTGCTGGGCATAGACCTCCCCTCGAAAATGCCACTCGGAACGGTCTTATGCCACTTGCGTCCAACGGTTCCCTGCGACTTTCAAGATGTCGTCATTCCGTCTAGGAGAGCATTCTATGCTGTGATGCGGTGTGATGGTTGCCACGCAAGAACATTTCTTCCTCAAGGGTAATCGGTTCGACGCGCGATGTGGGCTGTGCACTATATCGGTTACACGCTTTTATCTATGGATAGCCATATTCCAGCTTTTATCACGTAGATAAATACCGAGCATATCCTTCTCCACAGCACGTCGAGCGACTTTGAGCCTTTTTACCACGTTTCAGTAGCGTATGTCATCGCTGGTAACACACACTGGTTATAAACCTTTATTTTCAAACACTGCGGAATGAATGAATATTGTAGTAACATATGATCGAAAAGGTTAAATATTATTTTATTACCGTATTTAACTATAATATAAATCCGTATTCAATGCCAAATCCGTTTATGATTCCTGACTCATAGTAAAATAATAATAGACATTAAAAAAATGTAATGATTATATTACAAACGCATTCATATATTAATTATCATGTTCAAACATATTTTAATGTACATTTTCTAATAGTTAACATCTTGATTGATAGTACAATTCGCTAGAAAACAATAAATTATTATTGATTCCGCTATTTATTACGAAAATTATAATTCAACTTCGGCAAAAATCCTTGACACACGGTGTTAATGTTAAAGGTGATTGTATTAATACTTGGTAATGTAATTTATGTGAAATGATGGCATGTCAGACATGTTTGATTGGACAGGTTCCGAAATCCGGTGACTTTTCTTTGATTATACGAAATAATCTAACAACTTCCCGATTAAAATTGTTATTTGTTTGTTCAACTTTGAACTTTTCAAAGTTATTAATTCTATTAAAAATATGAATTTACTAGCAACCCGCCCTCGCTTCGCTTCGGTTATAGGTTATAATGGTTTTACCCACGTAGTTCCCGTTTCCGTGGGAATCCCGGGATAAAATATAGCCTAGTTTACGCCCTAATATTATAGCTTTCCATTGGTGAAAGAATTTTTATAATCGGCCCAGCCGTTTTGAAGATTACCCGGAATAAACAGACAGACAGACAGACAAAAAATTTTTAATTGCTATTTTAGGCATAGGTGTCGTGCAAATAACCGTGTGAGCATGAAAAAAGCCTATTATTTTGATATTACAAACAGACACTCCAATTTTATTTATTGGTATAGATATAGATTATTTCAACTGTGTGCTAATGGAGTAAGAATAAAATTCAATATAACAGCTAATGGTGTCGTAAAAGACGACTAAGGGATATAATAAACATATTAAAATTATGCATGAAATCTCTAAACAAAACCTTATGCCAACACGTCTGATCAGCGTGGTAAACTAGGACAATTGCTCTTTCATATTAAACCCAACAGTGGGACGTATATAGGCTGAGATGATGATCTCATCATCATCCCGGTCTTACCATAATTACTTGGGCTCGATGCAATGTGTTCCCTTTCCATTATACATACTGCAATAACATTGGCAATAGTTTTATCAGTCTATCTAACATCAAAACTGCTTGGTAATGTAACGATGGCAGACATCAGATGGAATTGGTCTAGGTCGATGTAAATCACTTAATCATAGGTGTCGTGCAAATAACCGTATGAGCATGAAAACAGTCCAGTATTTTGACATTACAAACAAACACACATACACTCCAATTTTATTGATTTGTATAAATTTACAGATACGTCGCACTGCTGTGCTCGAAATTTCTCTACGATAGGGCGGCTATAATTTCAATCTGGTCCGACGAGTTTATATAGGACTTAATTTTGAGAAAACTGTAAATAAAACTACTTTTACGGATTATATCGCGTTTGTATTTGATTTATGATTGCCCGACGGGCGGACTAAGGTGTCTCACGTCCAACAAGTAATCGTTATTACAGACATTTACAATTATCTACCCGATACAGAAAATAGTTATAAATTTATTAAATTGTTACCCACATTTTAGTACAAATTTATTGCCAGTGTAAGAAGAAAATGAATCTATATGAAAAAATTATATTGTTTATGGTTAGTAATTATTAATTATTAAATTTGTAGCAATTATTATTACAATTTGTTGATTTAAAACTAACAAAACTAATATACTACCACCGGATCGGAACGCGGCCACACTGAGAAAGATCCGGCAAGAAAACTCAGGGGACATGATGCTAAATTAATATTAATTTTTAATTTTAGATGCGGCTTACTAAAAGATTTTTGATTTATAAAATTATCTTTAACCATTATTATTGTGGGTCAAATCTATACAATAAGTGCTCACAGTATCATGCAGTCTTGTGGTGGTCTCTTTGGATTTATTTTTAATTATGTTTATAACAGGATCCCAGCTTGATGGTAATACCCAGCCATCCTCTCTATTGAAATTTTTGTGCTTTTTTATTTCAATAGCCTCGCGTACCATTCTAGGCAGGTATCGGTGTTCCTTTGCGAGGACTTGAGGTTTAACAAACCTAATGTTATGGCGGGAGCGATCCTGACTATGTTCACAGACTGCAGACTTAGTGTGACGGCGGTGCTTCACATCAGCTATGTGTTCTTTGACCCGAGTTCTTATGGATCTCTTTGTTTGCCCAATATAAGAGAGACCACAGTCACAGTCAAGTTTATAAACTCCTGCATCTTGTAGAGGGATCTGGCACTTGACAGGTGGTAAGAACTGACTTATCCTTTTGTGTGGCTTAAAATAAGTTTTTATGGAAGCCTGTTTCAGGATATAGCCCATCTTGTCAGTGACTCCTTTCACATAAGGTAGTACTGCAGGGAGGCGCTCAACTGTGGGTGGTTTCACACGGTCTCTGCGACGGGGGCGTGGAACTTGCAGCTTGTTTGCACGTAGAACCTGCTTGACATGCTGAAGCTCCCCAGCCAGGTGCTCCTCGTCACAGATTCCTCGTGCTCTCTGCAACAAAGATTTAGACACGGTAGCTAACTGTGAAGGGGGATGATGAGAATCTCCGTTCAGATATCTGTCAGTATGTGTTGCCTTACGATATTTGAGAAAACTGTCAACATACGGCGATTTAGGTACTTAATAAGATGTATTAAAACAAATTGACACATGATTGTCGCCGCAAAAGGATCGCATTTACTATTAATCACTTTAGCCTAATTTAAACAGTCATTAATATTCAGCGTCTTCTCTTCTTAGCTAACTGATATGCTATAATCGGCGAAATATTTAGATTAATTATTGCATAGACGTTAATTAGCACTGCTATAATAGATACTTCGAATATTATCTTTCAAAATACTTAAAATCTTTTTGTGTATTCATAAATTAAATCTTTAATTTATGCAAATAAGTTAAAACAATATCGACAATCTTAAATTGCGTATACAATTATCTTCCGTGTGGTGACGAAGTAAGAATAGAATTCACCACCCCCCTCTTTTGACCGTAGGTCTCGTAAAAGACGATTAAGGGATACGGTATGCATTACAACATCTATGCAAGACCAGAAAACTTTAACAAACCCTTCTTTTTTTTTATAAGTGGGCTATGGTAAGCGCACACGCTGTCCATTCCGTCCGGGGCAATGAAAGGACAGCGCGCGGGCCCATAACCCATACGTAACCACGTCGCCTTCGTCATTGGGCCGACCACCGAAGCAGGGTGACTTGTCGTCAGTGGTCGGCCTGATGAAATACCCTTTCGGGTACCCTCACCTCTTGACGTCCCCGTCCTAAGACATCGGTCGCCGTCGCGCGGTCAGCCTCTAGTTATATAGCCGGTTAATTAGTTATATAGCCTATAGTCATAAAAAAAATATCTAACACGTCTGAACAGTGTCGTATAGTAGGTCAAATTTCCTCCTCCTCCTCATAATGGAGGAGGCCCGAGCTCAATAATGGAACATATATGGGTTGACATATTAATAATGATGATGATGAATAATCGTCTACATTTTGATAATAAATTAATTATTTTCAGCTGTTATTCAACCATGTCATACTCCAACATCAATCAATTAATCAATAAAATTTTTCAATGATTAATATGTGTTCATATATGATACCTAATAAAGAACTCTCATTTTTTATCTATCCGTGTGATAATAAATTAAGAATAGAATGTCTCGGTAAGTTAAGGGACCTTCCTGTCAATATAAGAATAATCAACCTTCGGAGAAAGCAATGTAACTCTTCTATAAAGCTCACAAAACCATCTCCAATTAGCAACCTGCCTACCAAGCACAGCGATTATGATAAATTAACAGCCCTCCGAACAGTCTACGCTCAAAATTGGACATCAAATTACTGATATATGTATGGATCTATAATACATTGTATTCTTAACATATCGTCAAATATAAGAATCCATGTATCGTTTACAAAACTTCTATGACGTCACCAGTCGGTAAAAAGTGAAATCAGTACGGAAATGATCGACAGATGGATTGGATGCATACTGTCAGGTATTAGACACGTACGGAGATGTACAAGATCTGAATCGGTCGATCACGACAGACAGAGAAAGTATTCCGACATTGTGGGAAATAGGTACAGAGACATCCCATTGTCTATTTATTACGTTATTATTGCGAAAACGTTTATTGGTGTGTATTGTTAGATTATTTGGAGTTAATTCAGGGTTATTTTGATTCTATAGTGTGGAATTATAAAGTGTGTAATCGAGATTATATAATAAAAAATATTTAATAATACAATAGAGTTAGCATTTTCAGCTCACACGGCTAGCTTGAGGATATATGTTATATGCGTATTATATCCCTTAGTCGTCTTTTACGACATCCACGACCAAGATACAGAGCGGTGATTTGTATTCTGACTCCGTCAGCACATAGAAAGATTTTTTTTAAACATACGATTACAGAAAAGCAAAAATGCATATATAAAACTATTTACAACTAGCAATCCGCCCTCGCTTCGCTTCGGTTATAGGTTATAGTCGTTTTACCCGCGTAATTCTCGTTCCCGTGGGAATACCGGGATAAAATATAGCCTAGTTTACGCCCTGATATTATAGCTTTCCATTGGTGAAAGAATTTTTGAAATCGGTCCAGCCGTTTTAAAGATTACCCGGAATAAACAGACAGACAGACAGGCAGGCAGACAGACACTCCAATTTTATTTATTGGTATAGATGACACCTTAACGGTATTATGTGTTCAATTCCCGCCCAGGATAATTTTTAGGCGATGTACAAATTAATATTTTGAGTGAGCGAATATTTCTCAAAATCATTTATGTGAAACGAATTACATTCTATGTTTTATAAAATCTCAAAACACAAGGATTCAATACTTAGACTAGGATGTTCTCTAAAAAAAGACATACTGAAGCAGGCAGTAATGATAATTAAACATGCCTTAAGAATTACACTAGTTATTAAAATCTATTTACTAAGAATACCTTAGCATGCCTACTCGAGTACTTAATGACTCCATTCCTGAGCTATGCTATTTAAATTAACAAAAACAAAATGGTTAAATAAGAATGCTGTTTTAATATACCATAAAGAGCTGTCGTGATAAAAACGGCAATAACAAAACTTAGTTTTATAGTGTAAAATCACTTTTACATCGAAATTATTATGTACAAAATACATAACACTTCCATATTTAATATTTTTGTGCGATCTAAAAAAATAATATGCATGCACAACAACACTTTGTGGGATCTACAACATGGTTTTGTGAGACTGGGTGTAAAATGTGTCCGTTAAATTATATATTTACAGTCCCCCCGCAATACAATGATTTTTCCTTAGTAGGCACTAAGGAAAAATCATTGTATTGCATTTTTACCTTTATTTAATAAAAAAATATATTATATATAAAATATTATGCAATTTAAATCGTAAAACGTAAAACAAGTCAGATCGTACACTATATTAACCAAGTAAATTGACATAGGGATTATTCTTTCTTTGCGCTAACAATATTTATTTTGCAATACCTTCTAACGTTTCTTAGCCGTCCGTTGCGACATCAGGGTGAAAGAAAGAAATATTTACATTGTGTTATTAATCCGTGACAACAAAATTTAACCTAGATACCTTAATAATCTATTTCACACATCTGATTTGCGTGTATTCCCACAAATTGTCACTTAATTTCCATTGCAATATGCATTTGCATACATACAATTTGACAGTAAGTTACACACAAATACTTTATGTGAGAAAACTTGGCACTTATTTGCGCAATTCGTTTAATATCGTTTTGTTTCTATGATTTAGGTAAATAATTGTCCATTCCAAAATTCAATATTTTCAATGGAACATTGTTTTCTTTAACTAAATTTAAACTACAAAACTGACGGGATGAAGATGTCTTTCACATTCTGATGAAGTGTTCTCGGCATTCTAGTCTAAGAAATTCATTTTTTGAACAGAAGCCAATTGATGTCGGTTTTTTTAATAGCATTTTAGCTAAGATGTATTACATCTTTAGCTGAAACATTTTTGTTGTATAAATTAGTAAGTAGCATAATCTAGTTGTTAATTTTGTTTTAATAATTGTGTTTTTGTGTAATAAGGCGGTATTATCGCTAAGCGACAAAGCTTTCAATAAATTAAAAAAAAAAGCTGGCGGGTAATATATTTTATCTCGTGGCTGCTCCATTTTCTTTATAATAGTTTTTTATTACTCATTAGTACTTAGTTATGTAGTGAGCTAAACTAGTGCGTAATATAAGTAATAATGGTGTTAGTAATGATTTTAATAAATAACGGCAGCTAGTATGAACGTAATAACCCGTCATCAACAGAGAGGCTGGCCGCGTGAGGGCGAAACCCCGGGGAGAGTCAGGGCGGGCAGATACCCGAAACGGTTTGCCACTGGGCTGGCCTGAGACGTCTAGGATTCGGTACCAGTGGTCGACCGAACGACAAAAGGAATGCGGTGGGCTATGGGACTGGGCGATGCCCTTGCGGTCGAAATTCAGTAATGGTAGAACCACACTGTTATCAGTTGTCTACAGCCGCGGGCCGGTCCATCCGGGGTAGTACTGCACTCTCGCAGAAAATTGACGTCTGAGTAGTAGCAATTTGGCTGGCAGCCCAACTTTCTGCGGGTGTTGCGTGTGGTAGCTTTTTGTGATGCCTTTAGTATCACCGACCCTCATTGCACTCATTCACACGCCCTTCAATTTATTCGCGGTAGGCAGCGGCCTAGCTGTGCCCCTGGTATTGCAAAGGTCTATGAGCGGCAGCAACACTTACCATCAGGTGTACTGTATGCTCGACTGACATCGTTTGCAATAAAAAAAAATGGACGGCGTGTGTGCTGAACTTTGAATATAACTTTTATATAACAGAAAACACCTAACTAATAGCATTGACAAGATATAAGATTAATTATTATCTCGATAGCAAGACAATACATAAGTATCAAAACAGTGATATCTTAATTTATCTTTCATATTATCAAAATTAACATCAATAGTGGGTTATGTTACGTACCTGATCAAAATGTCAAAATGGAAAGCCATGCCCATGTATGGCGATACAATATTCGGCTAATAATTTACACCCTATTGTTACTTAGTTTCATTCAACAGGTATTATGTCATTATGTAGTAATAGTATTGATTTATAGATATACAAGTTATGAGTACTACAAGATTATATCATTTCATCATTTGAGCTTATATACGTCCCAATTTTGGGCTTGGGCCTCCTCCATTTTGGGAGGTTATTTGACCTACAATACCACGCAGATCAGAAGTGTTGGCATAGGGTTCCAGTTTGAGTTTTTTTCTTACATCGATGTTATATGAATATTACGTCCCTTAGTCATCTTTTACGACACCCACAAACAAGAGAGGGGGTGGAGAATTGTATTCTTACTCCGTCACTGCGCGGATTAATTAGATTATGTTAGAGAAAAAAAATCGTAATCAAACTCTATACCAACATGTCTGACCAGCATGCAATGTGTGTGAAATTGATATAACAATTTCCTTTCTATCATAGTGAAGACTCGAGATCAACAATTGGGCTTTTTGACCTGAAATGGCAAGAATATTAGGTAGAACATTTTTTAATTTTTATTATCACGTTTCGCTTATGTATAGATTACCTTAAAAACTTAAATAATAAATAATGTATTTGCATCTATACATATAAAATGCTTAATCCTGATTGACAGACCAATCAACGTACAACCTAAAACGCTGGTCGTAAAGACCTGATTTAAATAGCTTCTTTGTGTGGCGTAGGCATCCGATAAGAAAGGGTTTTTCTAAATTCAACCTTTAAGGAGGTGAAAAAGGTGGGACATAGTTTGTATAGTACAACGTGATTCCTTAGCCCTATTTACTTAAAATGTTAAAATGTTCTGTGGAACTGAATTGATGGATAATATATTTCATATTTCATTGAAATTAAAATATAACAAATATTTTATTTTCATATTTATCCCTTTTAACTTTTAAATACACTATAATAAAGATTATATTTTTAAAATATTTAAACAAAATAATTTATGTATATTTTACTAGCTGACGCAACAGACGTTGTTCTGTCCAAATAAAGCGACCACCTACCGGATCCAATTATAAATCTAATCCTTTCTCGAATCCTTTTAAACACACAAAAATTTTTAACAACATCGGTCCAGACGTTTAGGAGTTCTGTGACAATACACACGTACACAAGAAATTTGTATATAATGATGTAATAAATTTAATCACTTAAAAAAGCAAATAAAAATGCTATTGGAACCATTTTCAACTTCTACGAGGACGAAGTCTCTGGCAAAAGCTAATCGACTAATAATATATGATTCATCGACTGTTTCAAATATAATGATAATTAATGGCAAGGATCGACAATTATAACTATAGCTTTGAACTTTAGTTACAGACTAGCAACCCGCCCTCGCTTCGCTTCGGTTATAGGTTATAGTCGTTTTACCCGCGTAGTTCCCGTTCCCGTGCGAATACTGGGATAAAATATAGCCTAGTTTACGCCCTGATATTATAGCTTTCCATTGGTGAAAGAATTTTTGAAATCGGTCCAGCCGTTTTGAAGATTACCCGGAACAAACAGACAGACAGACAAAAATTTTTTAATTGCTATTTTAGGCATAGGTGTCGTGCAAATAACCGTGTGAGCATGAAAAAAGCCTATTATTTTGACATTACAAACAGATACTCCAATTTTATTTATTGGTATAGATATACTCAAATTATAATGTAGATAAAACTTTAATAATAAATGTTAACAAGAATTATTACAAATATCGCAATCTCTGGTTACACGAGGCAATATTTAACTGCCTATTAAACTTAGTGTAGGTTACACTCATGATGTTATATAATATTGATATTTTCTGTAATTCTTAGGCTATTTAAAAATAACTATGTATTTATACTATTTTATTTCCGTATGATGATGGAGTAAGCTGCTAGTTCTTATAAAACATGTTGTATACAATTTTATATCTAGTAAAGGAAAAAAAAAATTAAAGACAATAGACAAGCCCGCTGAGTTTCTTGCTGGAGCTTCTCAGTAGCGGTTGCGTTACGATCCGGTGGTAGTTTATTTTTTTTTTTTGCATAATTTATTTTAATATTGTAAGCTTGACAATATGTAAGTGCCCTCTCGGGGTTTATGCATAATAAATTATTTGAATTTGAATTAAGAATACAATTAACCACCTCCTTTTTTGCCCGTGGGTATCCTAAAATACGACTAACTAAAATCAAAAGAAGGAAAATTCGAAAAAAATATACCAAACGCCTGGCCAGCGTGGTATAGTTGGTCAATTATGCTTACTATTGTGGAGGAGGCTCAAGCCCAACAGTGAGACGTATATGAGCTGAAATGATGATGACAATATATTTTTGCCAGTGCCACCAATGGTAAAAATATGTCAAAATATATCATACACCAACTTCTATCAAGCCTTATTAGTATCAAGTGATCAAAGATAGAGAATGTCAGCCGCAGTGCTACCAGTGGCCCGCCCAATGGCGTGCCCCTTGGGACCCTTCAGTCACCCCGGACGAAATCAGGCTGACGGTGTTTTATACCTTGTATTATTCTTTTTTTTTTTATTTATTACAGCTATGGATACAAGTCCTTTAAGCCCATCTTATTTACATTTTATACTTATTGAATAATTACAGTATTATTATATTTCACCTACTGTACTTACCTCGTATTATGTCTACAGGGGATGCCACCTTAAAGAATAACCGGCCAGTCGGGCGACAGATAATAAATATACCATTAAGCAAGAGGCCCGAGCCCTAAGTCGGATATACAGGATGTATCAGGTTATGGGGCAACTGGTCAAACGGGAGTTAGGCAATGGTGGTAGGAACCCATAAAAAAAATTTAAAGGAAAAATATTGATTCGGTAATGAATTAGAGACATGTAAAGTTTTCAATTTGGTCATCGCTTTTTCGTGTAAATCTGATTGAAATGTATCAAAGTCAGTGATACTTAATCTTAATCTGCGACATATTCGTACTTTTTTAAATTTTCAATAGAAATTGAATAATATATCTAATTGAATAATCGAATAAATAAATCCATGATTACGTTCGCATAAGCAAGACAAACTTCGCTTTAAATCAGCTGATCGGCCGATGACTGTTGGCGGCTCGCCTTTGTACCTACGCTGCCATTGAAGCGTTTGCGCAATTCTAGGTACAAATGAAATTATACTGTCGAAGCTTTACATCTCTAGATGTATCCTGTCTGTACATGGCAACATGATACGTAATATTTAAGGCATAGACTCTTAGACACACATTTTTGAAATCACTATAACTTTTACGTTTTATTATTTTTTGTGTAATTATAATCATTCTAATTACGATCTATGACCGTTAAACTACAGCATACTCGAATAGTTGCCCCATAACCTGATACAACCTGTATATAGACTGAAAAAAACAATTATTACCCATCCACCCGCAAATTTGGATAAGAAGCGTGGCTTATAATTTTAAATATTTTGACGCAATAGATTCGCCCAGTATTTATCCAATGTCAAATAGTTTTGTAAATCTATTTTATATACACATCAGTGCATTCGTATATGCATAAATATTTCTGTTAAATAAGAGTCAAGGTTTTATAAGCTATTAATTACTTATAAATGGTAATTAATGATGTTTAGCAATACACGAATGAGATAAACAGAGCAATGTTTGTTTTTAACTAGTGATTTGCTAAAGAATTTAAACTATGACATTTGCAGAATATAGTTTATATCCTGTGACCACAGATGCTATAGAGTACGAAAAACTTAAAGATATTAAGAAAGAGTGATATGGACATTGGCAGAATTACGATAGCTGATTTGGTCAAACATAAAAAAATAACTGATCTGAAGAGATTTTTGGCGGGAACGTCTAACATATAGCAAAATTCAATGTTTTGACATATTATCTATGCAAATAAATAAAACTAAAGTGTCTGTTTTTAATGTCAAAATATTAGGTTTCTTTATTGCTCTCATGATTATTTGCACAATACCTATGCCTAAAAATCAGGTTAACCTTTTTTTTAATATCTATCTGTCTGTTTGTTACAGGTAATTTTCAAAACGGGCCAGCCGAATTTGATAATACACTCATTTGCAAAAAAAACGGGCACCTAAGCAATGAACCATTTCAAATGTTAATATTTCTTTGTTTGATAATTATAGGTAGTTTTATCCACACAATTTGCTAAATTAATAAGAAAATAATCGTTTTCATCAGTATTTCATAAAATTTAGATACAATTTATGGGAAATAATGCTAAACCTCGCTAGTAGTGTATATTCGCTAGTAGTGCATATGCTCATGAAGTAAAAATAAAAAAGTTTTTTTGTTTGTTTTTCTTTAATAAAGTAAAAGCAGATAAATGTTTAGTATCGAGTGTGACCCCCTCTAGCTAAAATCACAGCTTGAATTCGTCTGGGCATGCTAGCGAGTATATCCCGGATACTTGCTTGCGGAATACGTTCCCACTCCGCAGTAATCACATTCTTCAGCTCTCTGATGGTCTGCGGAGCCGGGTGTACTGATCTCACACGCCGTTTCAGAACGTCCCAGACATGCTCTATGGGATTGAGGTCGGGACTTCGAGCTGGCCAATCCAAACGACGAATGCCGACCTCTTGCACATACGCATTAACATCGCGGGATCGGTGGGCGCGAGCATTGTCGTCCATAAAAATCGAGTCTTCACCTAGAGCGGCCAATGCGGGTTGTGCATGAGAAATTAGAACTTCCGTTATGTATCGATGCCCAGTCAGTGAGCCGTTTTCAATGAAGACTAACTCTGTACGATCCATTGAATTTATTCCTGCCCAAAACATAACAGAGCCCCCACCATAAGGTGTGATTTCTTCGAAACATGCCTCTGCAAAGCGTTCTCCTTGTCTTCTTAGCACTCGCCGACGTCGATCTTCACCGAACAGAGATATCCTGGCTTCATCAGAGAACAAAACCCTATTCCAATCGTCTTGAGTCCATGATTCACAATTTCTAGCGAACCTAAGCCTGTGAACTCTGTGCTCACGGAGTAATTTGGGGCCGCGGGCCGGGCGGTGACTGCGTATATTGGCAGCGAGAAGCCTCCTCCTGACCGTCCATAGACTAATATGCACATTTCTTACTTCTTGGAGGTTGTTCTTAAGATCCACATACGAAGATTTGCGATTTCTCAATGCGCGACTCACAAGAAAACGATCATCCCGTGGTTGGGTACATGGTTTTCTTCCAGAACCAGGCCTTCTCTCGACGGAACCAGTCTCCTGATATCGCTGCCAGGTCCTTTGGACTGTCGAGCGACTAACATTTAGCCTCCTAGCCACGAAACATTGGCTGCAACCCTCTTCAAGCAGCGCGATAATTTTGGTAGCTTTTACCACTTTATCTACCATTTTTGATACAGCCAAACAGCATTAAATAAAGCTTTGACAATCAAGGATATGAAATTAATCGATAAAAATTGAATAAAAGTTATGAAAGTCGTTGTTAACTTCTGGAACTTCGCGCCAAAAATGTAGGATAAAAAGGGGTTTTCTGTAAAAATGAACATCAAATGAAAAATTGAATTTAGAACGTACTTTTTTAAATACCACAGCATTTTTAAAACCGGCCAGTAACGTGTACAAACGATTGAAACCTTTTTGGTATTGTATCTTTTTAAATATGAATGAAAATCAAAACCGCCCGTTTTTTTTGCAAATGAGTTTATTTTACTACCAGATAGCTATATAAAGTAGTTTATATAAGGCGTAACTTAAGCTATATTTTTCTCATAAAAGTCCTATAAAATTATGCCAGGTCCAGGATTCAAACCCTCATGAACTCATAGATTTCAGTAGCGTACCGTAATATCTTAGATATTGTGATAAAGTGACTGAAACTGAAGCGAGGATGGATCGCTAGTATTAAATAATTTTGTTTTTTAATAAATCATTTTATGTACTGTAATACAGAAAAATTGCTAAAAATTGTGAACCGATTTATATGCATAAAATATTAAAAAAGTCAGTTAGACTTTGAAACCATCCAACCGATGTGCTACAAACCAATTTCATTAGAAAACCAATAAATATGACAATGATTATCCATTCCAGACAATTCTTTAGGACCTAGTAGATACGAGTGACTGGACCGGGGATTAGTCCATCACCGGCAGAGAGGTTGATGCGAGGCCGACCGACGTCCCGGGAGGGGCGTTAGAAAGGGAGAGTACCCGAAACGGTATCCCATCACGTTGGCCACGGACTACCAAGGAACTCGGTAGCGGTGGTCGACCCAATGGAGGCGGAGAGCGATTACGGTGGGTTACGGGGCCGTGCGCCATCTTTTCGTCGCTTCGGACGAAATGAACAGCGTATGCGCAGATCGTAGCCCACCAAAAAAAATTGGCCTAGTAGATAAAAATTCAATCGATTTCAAGGCATTCCATTCGTATTTATTATTTATTTCTACAGAATAGTGTTTATTTGTCAATTAGTATAACAGCTTTACATATGTTTTCATATTACATTAAAATTCCTATAAGATACCATTACCTAACAGTGCGGCCATGGTGCCATTGAAGGCGACGATTTGACTTACTGACAGCTTATTAATTTAAAAGAAATAATGATTAATAAAATTATGACGTAAAGGTCTTTGTAACCACGCCATAACATTCCATTCAATTTATGAAAATTATCTATACCAATAAATAAAATTGGAGTGTCAAAATAATAGTGTTTTTTTTTATTAATAGTGTTTGTAATGTCAAAATAATAGGCTTTTTTCATGCTCACACGGTTATTTGCATGACACCTATGCCTAAAATACAAATTAAAAAATTTTTGTCTGTCTGTCTGTTTGTTCCGGGTAATCTTCAAAACGGCTGGACCGATTTCAAAAATTCTTTCACCAATGGAAAGCTATGATATCAGGGCGTAAACTAGGCTATATTTTATCCCGGTATTCCTACGGGAACGGTAACTACGCGGGTAAAACGACTAAAACCGAAGCGAGGAGAGGGCGGGTTGCTAGTTTTAAATAAAATGTAAAATTAACTATATGTGACTGACCTCGCAGTTCTTATACGTAAAAAATGACTTGATTATCCCGCCTTTGATTCTGATGCAAAACGATATTTTTTACGATCCACAAATTGTTATTCTGTTTCTGGGTATAATTTTGGAAAGTGGGGGCAAGATAAGAATTAGTAATCCTTGGCGCAGAGTACCTATAGTCTTTTTATAAAATAAAAACATCTATCTAAGATCTATCATTCATAAGAATACGTTTCAAAAGTCCTGCAAAAGTCGAAGATAATTCTTATGCATGATGTCTTTAAGAGAAAAGCGTCTATAAATTTTATACCGCCGTTCCACAAGTATACACATTAATTAATGACCTTCCGTGTGATGACGGAGTAAAAATACAGTTCACCACCCCCTATTTTGCCAATGGGTGTCGTAAAAGACGGGTACGACGGACAAAATATGTATATAACATTTATGCAAAAAAAGGAAGACTCGAAATAAAAACTCGTCTGACCAACGTGGTACAATAGGTCAATTACCATGCTGTTGTGGAAGAGACTCGAGGCTATATGAGCGTATATGAACCGAAATAAATAAAATGAATAAATGATAGATGGTTTGAATCGAATTGTCAATAGATTTTTTATGTCTATAAAAAAGCAAGCGAATTCTAATCGCATATAAAATAAATTGCAAACGATTATCGTATAAAAACTATTGCAAACATTATAACCAGGAAACAAACAATAAAATACCGGAACAATACGATTTAAAGATTACAAAAACGCTTATTAAAATAATGATAATGAATTCGTGTTGATTTATCATCATCAATGAATGTATTACATCACTACTCATCACGACCTCTGTGATGGCATTTGCGAGATTACCGAACCAATAAGGGTCCACTTTAATAACATTCGAGATCTTAACGATTATTATGTGGTAATATTTATATTTCAAATTGTTATTTTTCTTACTGCCGTGGGAATTATTCTTTCTATACTAATATGTAAAGCTGAAGATTTTGTTTGTTTGAACATGCTAATTTCAGGAACTACTAGTCCGATTTAAAAAATTCTTTTACCAATGGAAAACTATAATATCAAGGAGTAATAGAGCGAAATGAGGGCGGATTACTAGTTGATTATATTTGCGAAGTTATTATTTTGTTTCAAATCATCATGGTTTAAGCTGATATACGTCCTAATGCTGAGCTCAAGCTTCCTCCATCATAGGAGGGATATTGACCTACTGTACCTCGCGGCCCAGGCGGATTGATAGAATTTTCATCGAATTTGCCTTCTTTTGAATAGATGTTAAATGCATTTTATCGGCCTTTGCGACACCCAAGGGCAAGCCAGGGGGGGTGGTGAATTGTATTTTCACTCCGTCACCACACGGATTTGAAATATTCTAACAATAATTCTCTTGTATATGTATCAGGTAAATAATTATAAATTTTCTGCAATAATGATGACTTGTTAGACGTGAGACGTCTTAGTCCGCCCGTGACCATGAACGCTGCAAAGTATTTAAAACGACGGGCAATCAAAAATCAAATACAAAAGCGATAAAATCCGTAGTTTTATTTAAAATATTTCTCTTGCAATACCTAGTCGGGTTGGTACAAGGGTTTCGTCGAGTTTTCCTTCTCTTGCATAGATGTTATATGCATATTATATCCTCCCAGTCGTCACGCATATGAACTATGTGACCCATTTTTTGCAATTTTAATCCACTTGCCTTAGTGACTATCTATAGTACAAATTAAGAGAGAAAGTTAGTTCAAGCGTAATATTTTGATCCCTCCCTTACCCTAAAAGGTAACATAGTATGAATACGTTCCCTTATGCTTGAAATATTGTACGACTAGTGATCGTGCCAAGCCGGTTAGAACAACAAGTTTTCAATAAAAATAAACTATCAAAAAACGCATATCTATTTAAATATTACCATCATATAATCAGGTTTTATTACGCAATTATTTAATATTAGAATTTAAATAATAGTATTATTAATAACAATTATTCAATTTGATATTATAATAAATAATCTTGTTTAATTCTCATTTTATTAATATATTATTGAAAAGCGAGTTTAGAAAAATTTTGGTATCTGATGGAATACAAAACATTATTATAATTGCTAATAATAATAATATATTAAATGGCCTTATATCCTAAACATATTATTATCAGTTTAGAATCTAATATATGAAATTTGAGGCTTCTGAATGACGTTTCTAGGTTTAAAGACATATGTCAAGGATATTTAGGCTAGTTCAATAATAACATCGTCGACGTATTTTGCAATAAAGATATTTGTATTTCTATATTTATAACAGTGGATGCTACTCTTTAATTAATATCATTCATTATTATTTCTTTATCTGTGTGGTAACGAAATAAGAATACAATTCACCACTCCCTATCTTGCCCCTGGATCTCGTAAAAGACGACTAAGGGATGCAATATGCATGTAATATCTATGCACGGTAAGGTAAACTTGAAATAAAACCCTAAACCAACCTGTCTGACCAGCATGATATAGTAAGGTCAATTTCCCTCCTATCGTGAAGGAGGCCCAAGCGCAATAATGGGACATTTATGAGCTGAAATGATGATGATGATGATGATTATCATTTCAGTTCATATACTACCTCCTGTCCTATACGGGGCTCAAGGCAAAATAGAAGGTAAATTGACCTACTATACCTCGCTGGTATAACGAATTGGTCATAGTTTTATTTATTTTTATTTTTTTATTGCCAACGGTTCAAACGAGCAAGCAGCACACCTAATGGTACGTAATACTGCACATGGACCTTTGCAATACCAGGGGCACAGCCAGGCCGTTGCCTACCGTGAAGAAAATACTTTTCTTATACCTCGTTTAAAGAAGGACATGTCATAGCGCTCGGGAAACACAGCAGTAGGTAGTTCATTCCAGAGCTTGCACGTACATGGGAGAAATGATCGCTGGAAACGTACAGTTGAAGACCATAACGTTTCCAGGTGAAATAGATGAACTCTGTTACGATGTCGAGTGGTACGTTGGTAGAATAGTGACGGTGGTACCAAGTCAAACAGTTCCTCGGAGCACTCCCCGTGAAAGAGTCGATAGAGTACACAGAGTGACCCAAAGATTTTTATCCCTTGGTAGATTATCTGCATATTGTATCCCTTTATAAATTATATCCTTAAATCCCTTAAATTATACAAGAATAAGAAAGGGGTAGTGAAGATTCATAGATGTTGATCATTGCATAAATAGCGTTGTACTAATATATATACCTATCGTACCAGTGTCGCGATCACTTCTCTTTTCTATTAAACATATTTAGGAACTATTAAAAACAAATTAAACGTTCTACTGAAAACGGCATCTAACTCGTCACACCTTTTTGTAAATAAATGATGACATTTTTAAATCATTTAAAAATATTTTTTTTTTGTGTGGGCTGCGGTCGGCGCGCTCCTCGCACCACTCCGTCCGGGGCGACAGAAGGGCGTAAGTACACACACCCGCAACCCACCCGAACACCACGTCGCCTTCGTCGTTGGGCCGACCACCGGAGCAGGGTTACTTGTCATCAGTGGTCGGCCCGACGGAATACCTCCTATTTGGGGTACCCTCCCATCGACCGACGTCCCCCCCTCGGGGAGGACGTCGATCGATGGGAGAGAGAGATATAAAAATACTTCTCATCTTAAATGTGTACCCACCGGGCTGACTAGGGACATCAAGAATTTTGGTTCTCGCGCCGCCCTTTTTATCGCCTCGTACGGAATCTACGGCTTGTGTCCACAACATAATCTATCAAAAAAAGAAAAAGCCTAAACGCCTACAAAAATAACTGGTTACGAAAGCCGATCGTAGATGATAAAATAAAGTTCACATGAATAATAGTCATTAAAATAACGTTCACATGATATTTTGTGACTGAATGTTAAATAAATGATCATTTATAACATAATATATCTAACATACACGTAAGACATATATTTTTAATTACTATTATTCACTTATATCATAATTAGTATATGTGGTGAAAGATAAAATTAGTTTTTATTTTTATTTTTAAAAGACAAAGAACTATGCTAAGTAATCCTTGTCTTGCGGTGAACTTTTCAAACATATAACTAACGGACACTAATTACATATAGACTCAGAACAACAATGTGTAGATCGCACAAAGTCTACGTGGGATTCGAACCCGAGACACTCGCACGGTAGATCTTAACTACTGCACCATCTGTGCAATCTCTGTAATTTGATAAGAAAGCGCTGTGGTGTGAATGAAGAAGTAGTGGCAAAAATAAAAAATGGTATATTGAGGTGGTTTAGATACGTAAAAAGTATGAGTGAAGAGATTGAAGAAACAAGAATACAAAGCAAGAGTGAGTGGGACGGTTAAAGGAGGATGATCACTCCGTACGTTTCTGGATCAAATTGGAGACGCACTAGAGAAAAACATGTTAAAAGTACGCGTAACCGAAGAGCATGCATATAGACTTTGATGAGTGAGAGTGAAATTTTCCGTGTGGGGACGGAGTAAGAATACAATTCACCACCCCTGCTCTGCCTCATAGGAGTCGTAAAGGACGTAAGGGATATAAAATGCATATATCTATGCAAAAGAAGAAAGTCTTGAAATGAAAACCAATGCCAACACGTTTGACCCGCGTGGTATTGTAGTCACCATCGAATTACCTCCCATAATGGAGGAGATGCGAGCCCCGCAGTAGGATGTATGACGGCTGAGATGATGATGATGACACGATCAAAATTTTATATATTTTTGTGTGCATTAAGTTTCGAAATCGTTAAACTGCAAAAAAAAATAATACTTCTACAATCTAATTAGTATTTACAAAATTGCAGGGCAATAAATTTTAATTCGCGTGCCATTAATTTAAGCCGTATCGCTATTTTAATATATAAATATCGAACTTTTGTAAAGGTTAGATGATATAATGATCGTGGAAGTATAATTTTCATTATATTAATAAATACAATGTTTATAAATATCAGATTATAACTAATATTCGTTAAAGAACTGCACACAATTGATTAAATTTTAAAAGATCTTTTTATATATGTTACTGTTATTTCATCCGTGTGATGACGGAATAATAATACAATTCACCACAATCTTGCCCTCCAATCGTAAAAGACAACTAAGGGATATAATAAGCATATAACATCTATGCAAGAGAGAGAAAACTCAAAACAAAACCCTATTCCAACACGTCTGACCTAGTACTGAATAGTAGGTAAATTCCGCTCCTATTATGGAGGAGACTTGAATCCAACAATGGGACATATATAGGCTGAGATGATGATGATTTTAATTTCTATTGTATAGCCTCTTTCCGTGTGGTAATGTAGTAAGAATATAATTCACCGCCCCCTATCTTATCCTTAGGTGTAATATAAGACGACTGAGAAGGGGGTGGTGACTTGTATTCCTACGCTCTCACCACACGCCAAATTCGAAGTAGCGTGGTTTAGTAGATCAAATTCCCTCTCAAAAGGGAGGAGACACAAGCCCAGCAGTGACGCGTATGTGGACTAAGATGATGATTGATTATCAATCAGCGATTTGCAATCCCTGCTGGACATGAACCTCCCTCATGGATCTGTCACTCATATGAGGAAAGTAGGTTGACAATCGCAATGAGATGTTACAAGTTTTCCAGAAGAAAGTTGCCATCCGCTCTCCCGATGAATTCTTAGCATATTTTTACGATTTCTACAACTAATACCATTGAATTTTTATCCCGTCGCCAGATGAGTGAAGACATTGTTTAAGATTATATGAATCTATTGCCATTTAAGTGTTTTTATTTATTTTTTACTTCTGTTGGTGCCAAATGAGCAAATAGGACACCTCTTTTCATTCTCGCGTGAAAATTACATTAACGAATAATTAGTGGGCGTTATCGAGACTATCTTTGTATGGATTTGAAGCAGTACCTGCATCGTTCAATAGAGGCGCTGTTCCGTATCCCACAAAAATTGCTCTAGAAAACAATACGAATACTTTGACGCAAATATTCATGTTAAACCCACAGATAACGAATAGTCAAATTCAATGAAAATAATATAAAAATGATTATCTACAATAAACATTTCTACATAAAATCTATTTACTAATTACATATTTTTTATGATAATATTAAAAAATTGAGCGCAAACGAAGATCGACATCCGTTTTACCATATTTCGTAATCGAGATTTGCGTTTTAACTTTTTTAGCGAGTCTGTGGGAAACCGGTGGCACCTTCATTGTCCAAGGCTTTATGAAATGACACCCACCAGATTACTCAACTAATACAGCCATTGTCTTTAACTTTACACAGCAATAGAATATAGTTATGCCCTTGAATATATCTACAAACATTGTAATTAAAAAATCGAGCGATATTTCGATATGAGCATCATTTTTTTTTGTGAGAATTGCCCTCGGTACCCACGATATAGCATGAATTTGGTTCACAGATTATATTTATCTTTAGTGTTATCTGTACTTTATATACCTATATGTTTTTTTTTTAATTCTTGTTGGAACGTATTCAAATTATGTGTGAAATTATTTGTTTTAGAAGCTTATTATGAATATTGTTTTATTAATGGCGAAGTCAACTGCACAGATCTTGAAGTGGTTTGGTTAGGTTTGATTCCAACACTACATTTTTGTGAGATTCAAAAATTTTTGTTTTGAGTTTGAGTTTACCTAACTTTATATTCTCGTGGTTTGATTTAGTGCCGGTTACTGTGGGAATACGGAGATACAAAAAAGCCTATGTTACTCTCGGATTATGTAGGTTTCGCTAGTAAATGAATTAAAAAGAAAAAACAAAACTATATAGTTTGGGCTTGAAAGTGTAACAAAGAGTTTGTTTGTTAAAAGAGTAAAAAAAACAAACAAATTTACATTAGCATTTATACTATTAGGTTAGAATCTCTCTATTTTGACTGGAGATTAGTCCGCCACTCGAAAAGTGGTCGACTGCGTGAAGGGCTCGCTGCACCGCGGCTTCACTGTTTTTGTTGCCAGCGCGTGATGGGGGCGCTGCACCAAAAGGGCTGCGGTCCAAAAGGGCAGGCCACGGATACTAGGATTTGGTAATTTTATATTGGTGCACCCTCAAGCCAGCTTTTATTATTATTATTACTTTACAAACATATAATTAACGCACACGAATTACATCCAAACTCATAATAACTACAATATTATCCTACGTGGGATTCGAACCCGAGACACTGGTGTGATAGGTCGATAATTTAACTACTACGCAACCATTGCAGTTTAAGGCTAAACTAGAGTATTGACTAAAGACAACCAGCGCTTGGGGAACCTTCAGATACTTAATCACTTTTATAACCCGAAACAAACAAGAACTTCGTTTTTTAGTAAATGAGAATAAAACTTAAGTCATACTTGAAACTATAATACATGACTTACCATAGAATATTCGCTTAGAATAATAACTTGTAGAAGTTCTTCGAACGTTCGACACATGACACTAAAAATACTAATGGCGCGCAGACGATTACACACGGACACACGCACACACCACTATACATCAAATTTTGTTTTTATTAACATAAATCGTCGAAATACTTTTAAATGTAATGTTAAAAACCTTTTTAAGTTTTTCAAATGTGTTATGACACCATTTAAATGCACAAACCGTCATAATTACGTATTTATTTTTTAAAAGTTGCGTACGTACGTGCAGTATAATGACTTGTACATTACGGAACGGTTCGGCGTAAGCTCCATTAGGCTCCAATTGGAATGTTGCACTTTTTGTGCGCGAACTTATCTTCTATACGTTATTATTCTAAGAATATTAGATATTTTATATCATAAACAAGCTTTGAAACAATAAATAACCTTTTCAATGATGGACAGACATCGTTTTATTATGCATCAATTACTAGTATTATTTTTACTACTAAAGGTAAATTACGTAAATAATTGCATTATGTCAATTTAACATTCATCAGCGTAAGGTCCAGGCTTCAAAAAAGTGTATGTGTGGGTACTTATGTGCGTTCGTAAAAACATATACTTCTTTGGTGTAACAAGATAAAAATCTTTATAATAATGATATCCTCCACGTTATCCTGCTTTTGTAGAAAAAAAAAACGACATTAATAATGTATTTTTTAATGCGAATGATGGCAAACGAGCAAATAATACACCCAATGGTAAGTGTCGTTGCCGCTCATGAACCTTTGATATACCAGGAGCACAGCTAGGCCGCTGCCTACCGCGAAGAAAGTGAAGGGAGTGTGAATACGTTCAATGAGATTCGGTGATATTAAAGGCATCACCAAAATCCACCACACATAAACGCCCTCAGAAAATTGGGCTGCCGGTTCTCTCGCTCACCAAAGAAAGCGCATTAACAATTTGTGACGGTGTGTGAGCGCATCGTAAAAAATGGTGACTGGCTAACTTAATGCTAGCTAACTAGATGTTATGTGCATATTGTATCCCTTAGTCGTCTACTATACCCAGGAGCAAGATAAAGAGTGGTGAATATAATACTTCGTCACCGCATGGAAAAATGTTGAAACTTCCACACCTATTAACACATTTATTAACGGATGGATCAGTCTTAGTTAATATAATTCCTGCATATTTCAAAGTTCCTCGACATAAATGCCAACCAATGTCTGTCAATATAAAATAGTCAACAATATGTTGTTAAAACACAAAACTAATGAGAATAATCGTGGGAACGATATGCTATCCGAGCGTAAGAACATCGTGTCTGTGTTACGGACAAATATTGCCAACGAAGGTCTTAAGTATTTTGTCTTAATTAATATCTACTAAGAACGTTTTCTATCCGTGTGATGACGGAATAAGAATACAATTCACCACTCCATATCTTAACCGTGGATGTTGTAAAAGATGGCTAGGGGATAATATACGCAAATAACTTCTATACAAGAGAAGAAAAACTCGAAATAAAACCAGTTTCACCAGCGTAGAATAGTAGATTAATTTCCCTCCCATTATGGAAGAATCCTGAGCCCAATAGTGAGGCATACTTATATAGGCTGGCTGGGCTATATTATTGCTCTGTAGCACAAGTATGGTACAGTCGATTCAACTTTGCTTGTCGAGTTTAAGCATTGAGTCGGACATAAAATATTTTTGTGTTTTCTACAGATTCACCCGATTGTCTTTAGCGAAAACAAAAGTATATAAAAGTTTAAACTCCACTAGCCTCGAAAATATAAAAAAAAAATTAAAACCCTGCAAACGAATATGTAAATTTGAAATTAATAGATTCTACGCCAGTCCTACGTAAGTTCGAATCGAACAATGGGACGTTTTGTCTGAGATGATGATGATGATTAAATAGTATCTTAAGAATTTCAACTATTTAATGTTCTAAAATAAATATAAAACGATAGCGTAAAAAAATAGAATCATTTTCATTTACTGGTTTCAAAAGTTATTTTAAATTAACTACCATCCTGTTACACATGAGATGTATAATTATTACTGTCTTTAAGTGAATGTCTTATTGTATGATCTTTAGTGCGAGCCGCAATCGCAGCGCCCTTTACTATCACATGACCTGACGAGTTAAGGTTACACCCATCTAACATATTAACTCATGGATATAATTTAAGTTTAGTAATATTTTAGTATTAATCTTTCCTTATAATGGCCGAGTAGGAATATAGTTTACAAGTCGCTATTATACCCGTGGCTGTCGTAAAAGACGACTAAGTGATATGATGTGTATATAACATCTATGCAAGAGAAGGAAAACTCGAAATAAAACCTTATACCAACCTGTCTGGCTAGCATGATATCATCGCAGCCCACATACGTCCCACCGTTGGGCTCGGGCTTCCTCCACAGTGGGAGGTAATTTCACCTACTATACCATGCTGGTCAGACATATTGATTTCATTTCGAGTTTGCCTTCTCTTGCACAGATGTTATGTGCATATTATATGCCTTAGCCGTCTTTTACAACATCCACGGGCAAGATAGAGAGTGGTGAATTGTATTCTTACTCTGTCACCACTCGGAAGCAGCATGGTAAGATCAATTTCCCTCCTATTGCGGAGGAGGCTCGAGCCCAACAGTGGGACGTATATAAGCTGAAATGATGAACATTTATGCAATTGAAGGCAAACTAAACTAAACCCCATAGCAACCCATCTGACCGGCGTGATTATAGTAGGTCATTCTCCCTCCAATTATATAGGCGGCTGCCATATGAGTGATGACGATGACGAAATTTTAACCTATTTGTAAATTATATACATTTAAAACATTAATATCGCGTGTTGCCCTTTACTTTCATAACATGTCGTTCGTATACATATCTCTTAATTTACACTTTACAATTTAGATAAGTGCAAATGTGTATTGCGTATAAAGAAATGAGTGTTAGATGTTTATCACTTATTGCTAAGACTACATACGATTACACAATATGTTCATTACCTATACTTACATAATATAAATTACTTATATCAGTTTTCGCCAACGATACCTAAATTTTACATAATACGCAGATTTAAAGACAACACTCTGTTCTAAGGAAGTAATTTTTGTAATGCCGGGAACTTCATAAACATATAATTAACGCACACTAGTGGTGGTCGTTGAATAAACGAACAGTTTTTTTCGACTGTTTCTTTGCCGTGAACTAATAAACCAGTTTATAGTTGACTGATAAACATGTTTACGTATGAACGGCTTTGCGAAACGGTCGTCGTATCAACGAATGACATGAACGCGACGACTTGCAACTATTCGAAAGCGCCCGAATCGGCCCGAACTTGGAAGACGAGATGCGCGCGCGCTCGCACGGCTCGTTACGCTTTTTACCCGCCCCGCAAACCTCACCGCCCGTAGGCGTGAGTTGAGCCGAAATCATAACGCATAGATAGATTGATTGCAATTCATTGAACTCTGCTATCATGTGATGGGACTATCATTACATATTGAAGCGTCAATGTATATTGTACAATGAAACTGTTATCTAATAAAATTCGTTGAAGTTTCGTTGTCCTTTACCAATGGACGATCAACATACGTTATAATATAAACTAAACGTTTCGTCTTGTCTAAGCGTCTACGACGTAAACTAGTCGAAAATTAGACTGTTTATTCAACTAGTTTACCATCGACGATAAACGGTCTCGTTGCGTCGACTGTAAAATCGTCGACGACCCACTACTAACGCACACAAATTAACTCCAGACAGATAAAAATAATTTGTGAATCACACAAAGTGTTGTCCCACAGGCGAGATAAAGAATGATGTATATTCGTACTCCGTCACCATGTCGGGCCGACCACTGCAGGCAAAGAACACTGGTGGTCGGCCCAACGACGAGGGCGACGTGCTATCGGATGGGTTACGGGGCCGCGCACCGCCCCTCTGTCACCCCGGACGGAGCCTGGCGGTGGGTGCGCTAACCGTGGTCCAACCCAAAAAAAAAGAAAACTCCGTCACCATCCGAATAAAAAAAAAAATTACGGCGATAAAGGCAAGTATTTGCCCAATGTGTATACGATCAACACAATTAACGCAAGCCACTGGAACTAATGCTGATTACTTTTATGCTACTCTGCCGTGATTTTTAATATAACATATCATCATTCATCATCATCCTCGCAGCCCACATACGTCCCACTGTTGGGCTCGAGCCTTCTCCATAATAAAAGGGAAATTGATCTTAATATACCATGCTGGTTAGACAGATTGGTATAGGGTTATGTTTCGAGTTTTTCATCTCTTACATAATAATGTCATATGCATATTATATCCCTTAATCCTAGTCATTGTCGTCTTTTACGACATCCATGGGCAAGATAGAGAATGGTGAACTATACTCTTACTCCGTTACCACACGGCAAATCTACTCTTCCTCCCATCGTAAATATTGCATTAAATTGGCAATAGTTTTACGACTGATTCTATATCCTATGCCCGCCGATACTATGCCTGCCTGACGTAAATGCTCCTTTTTTTGGCGGGTTATGATCAGAACATACGCCATTCATTCCGTCTGGGGCAAAGGCAGCTCGCAAACCCATTATCCACCGTAGTCCCACCCCTTCGCTATTGAGCCGACCACTAGTACCAAATTTCTTGTCGTCCGTGGTCAGTCCTGGACTTGAAAGCTCCTTGAGAATGAAATGTTAAACTAGACAGCATCTCTTATGGCCGGTTTCTGAGGTACTTTTAACCAGAGTTTAACCGTTCGATAGCGCTATCGGTTCAATAACTTGTCGAATTGCGTTTCTGAACACAACATCATACGACAATCCAAATTTAAACTTGGTTTAACTTAACCGACCAAAAAGGGACGATTATCGATTCGATAAGTATTGTTTGTAGTTCTGACAGAATTAACCTAAAACCATTTTGTGATTTTTATTTAGGTTATTTTTGGATTTTCATTTTGTAATAATATGTTAGTCAATAATAGCTATACATATTTATGAATACCAATAGTTCATCGGAGTTTGATGCGGTAATTCTGTAGGTTATTTTTATTATGTCCATATCTTTAAACCTAACAAGTCGCAGAAATAGGTACATTCGGAATGGTCACAAATGAAGAATTTAAAGTGAGCTAGGTATCGCTTTCACAAAGGTAGTGTGGTGTATCTTTGTGAAATATTCCATCACACCCGCTCCTATTGCTAATAGTAAATTCAGTTTATCCGTGTTGAACCAAATTGTTATTCCCTTTCGTTTCCACGCTACAGTTCCTTTCCAAAAAGGTTGTTATTCGGGACGACATTTTGACGACATAAACAAAACAGCATGCACAAACAAATCAAAAAGTTTTTTTTTATTGTAATGTAACGATTTGACAATGCTGTCGCTCATTCATACGTCCGTTGAGTTGTAATGAATTAACTTATTTAATAATTAAAACATTGTTAATACACATATTTACTTTCTTAAACTTATTTATATTAATAATATTGGTAATAAAGATGAAATAAAATGAAAAAATCAATTGTAAACTCAGTCTTGTTAAGAGCCCCATCTAGTGACAATTTAAGAAACCAGTTATCAGTTTCATAGTTATTTGACAGCACGTGGGGTATTCAGAAACGCAGCGTAAGTTATCGAGCGTTTATCTTACGCTTAACTTTATTGAACCAATAGCTATTGACAGTTTAACTGAGAATCTCAGAAACCGGCCATTAGTCCTCTATAACGGTACCCACGAGCTATGTAAGGGTTGATAATGTTGGTGTTGCCACCACATAATATAGTTTGTAAAATATTTTTTCAATTCAATAACTAATCAATTTATTATTTTTGTTTCAGGTACGTATTTACAGCACCAATTTAAGAATCTTCAGCTACGGTATTTAAAAGAGGGAAGGTATTATATGAAAACATTTATTCAATAACTAACGAATATGCTGACTAGCGTCCAGATGGGCAGACATTGCTGAAAATCAGCATTGTATTGTTCCTTTTTATCACAATTGAGATATTTCGCAGATTCGTATATGTTTTTTATATTGTTGATTAATGTTTTTTTTTATTTTTCACTATAGTTCTTAATATTATATTTAAAACTTTATTTCTTTCTTATCTTTCATCTTGTTGTGATGAATGATTCATCTGTATTGGGCATATTTCTTTTCTCATTCAGTATGGTTGAATTGCGAGATTGATTTGTAAGATTATGAAAAATTGTTCAGATGTGTGTGTAGCTTAGGCCTTATATTTGTACCAACTTATAACGTATCTGTGATGGCAAAATGTTCTCAATAAACAAATAAAACAATATATATTTGCCGAAGGACCATTGATTATGGATAAATATGGGTATGTAATCATGATCAACATCATTATCAACCCAAATAAGTCTCACTGTTAGGCTCGGACCTTCGCCGCAATGAGAGAGAAATTGATCTACTGTCCCGCGCTGATGCGACTGATCAATATTAGCATAGGGTTAGCATAGAGTTTGATGTCGAGTCTGCAATAATCTCTTAGACGTCTTTTACGACCACGAGAAAGAGAGGGAGTGATGAATTGTATTCTTAGTTCGTCACCACACGAATCAAATCGCAATATCAGCTGCAAATTACAAGTTGTAAAGCTTATATTCTATAAATGTATTCTCACGTAAATTTAATTTCAAAATAAACTTTATATTGCATACAAGATGTTAAATTACATGTTAATTAGTAAAGTAATTGTTATAAGATGGACACAATTGTTTAAGATACTGTGGGCTTTAGAAACCAAAGACAATAAAGGCGGTTCAGTCTGAAACAATTGGTTATATATTGATGGTTAACATCAATTGTCTTGCGTTGAATTGCCAGTGATATAAGTATATAGTTATTAATCTGAGTCTTGAGTGACGGAGTAAGAATACATTTCACATTTCTTATCCGTGGATGTCGTAAAAGACGACTAATGGATATAATGTGCATATATGTAAGAGAAGAGAACTCGAAACAAAACCCTATACCAACACGTCTGACCAATGTGGTTCAAATTCAATTCAAATTCAAATGCTTTAGTATATTTAAACCCCGCGAGGGCACTTACATATTGTCATTTTACATTTTACCTTAAATTACTACCGGATCGGAACGCGTACCGCACTGAGAAGATCCGGCAAGAAACTTGGTGGGTTTGTCTTCTTTTTTATTAAATATCTGGTTGACCGCGCTTCGCTCGGAATATTTTTGTTGTATTTTTGTCGAATTTATTTAAATATATATTAATGAAAATAAAAATTAAATAATGAAAAAAATAAACACAAAAAGAGAATAATAATAACACCGAGATTCAATCAAATGACGATGACGGCAAAATTTGAATTCATATTCTTTTAAAATTTAATGTCATTATATTGTGTTGCTAAGAACACTGACAAAACAACATTTTCTATAAATAAAACCTAGCTAGATCGATTTTTTGGCCTCGAAACCTCTAGTATGCCAAGTTTCATCAAAATGGTTGGTGCCGTTTCCGAGATCCTGAATATAATACATATATATACAAGAATTGCTTGTTTAAAGATATAAGATTTACTATTTTTATTTAAATACAATAATATACAACAACACGTCTATTAATAGCTCCAGTGTGATGCCTTTCGAACCATCATACAATACAGTTATTAAATATAACGAAAGAGTACCATGGCTGGACCAGATCCCGCAAGCGGCACCCGAATGTGAATGGTATAATAGATTAATTTTCCTCCTACATTGAAGGTGGTCCGAGCCCAATAGTGGAACTTATATGGGCTGAGATGATGATGATGATCTTAGTTACCTTATTTGAATGCCGGCTCAAGTTATCATCATTCTACGCGTTTCCCAATAACTTAAGGTCGACGTAAGTTGTTTGGCAATATTTAACTTTTCGTGCTATATGGTAGCAGCTGCATATACTACCAACTTTTACATTGCTCGTGGGTGTCGTAAAAGGCGACTAACAGTGTTACATATACCCAAGCAAACTTGCTAACTGCTGTTTGATCAACAATTACATTCCTAAGAAAGGTTGACGTGAGGCAGGCGGCCGGACATACACTATTGCCAATATGATTCCTAATCTTTACGCGAGTATTATAAATAAAACTATTTTACGGATTAATTCGTTTTTATATTTTTGATTGCCTGATATTTCGAACACTTTACTGAGTTCATGATCACCGGCGGTCCGCGATAAAATCCGTCAAAATAGTTTTAATTATTATGAGAACATTCTTATTACTAAATTTCAATAACCATTATAATCTTTCGTATTTATACAAAAAATAAAGGAACAAATTTATAATATCATTGTATGTAATGCTATTTAGATGCAAGAAATTCCAAATATCAGGCCCTTCACATGTTGACATTAAAACTATACAACCTCGCAACGCTGCGTATAAATACATATTCATCTCGCGGAGACATTTTCAGATCGCAATCGATGTGGTGACAGACTAAGAATACAATTCACCACACCATAAAATATGACTACGGGATTAAAATATGCAAATAACATTTACGCGAGAGAAGAAAAACTCGAAATAAAACCCTAGGCCAACCCGCCTCACCAGCGTGGTGTAACGTCTAATTCCCTCTCATAAAGGCGGATCCCAACAGACCGACATATATGGGCAGAGATGATGATGATAATAATTAATAACTAGATCAGTGAGAATAATTCGCAAGATCATAAAATGTATTATTTTTTTCTTTTACAATTTTAATGAAAGTTCCAATGTTTATTGGCTTTTTTCAACAAGATACTTATTTGACTTTCATTTCTTTTACTTAACATATTTCGCAACAGTTACATTACACAAATTAGCATAAGATGGCGCATTATAAATTTATAAACTGTATTTTTTTAATGGAAAAACAATAATTTTGAGATATTTCCTACTCTTTTTGCCATTAAAAGATTAATCATTTCCGTGTGATGTCGGAGTAGAATTGTAATTCACTAACCGCTTTCTTACCCGTGGGGTCTTATGCATGGAACATTTATGTAATAGATCATTCCTTCATTAATTTATCACCATATCATCATTATCTCAGCTCATATATATCCCACCGTTGTACAAGAGCCTCTTGGAAAATAGGAGGAATATTTACCTACTATACCACGCTGGTCAGACGGTTTGAGATAGCATTTTATTCACAATTTTCCTCCTTTTTCAGGGATTTTATCTCCATATTATATCCCTTAATCGTATTTCACGAAACCCACGATCAAGAAAGGCGGCGGTGAATTATATTTTTACTCATAATCATCATCATCATCACAGCACATATACGTCCCACTGTTGGGCTCGAACCTCCTCCACAATAGGATGGCAATTGACTTACTATACCATGCTAATCAGACGTGTTGGTATAGGGTTTATTTCGAGTTTTCCTTCGCTTGCACAGATATTATCTGAATATTAAATCCCTTAGTGGCATTTTACGACACCGACGGGCATGAAAAGTGGGCCTGAATTGAATTTTCGCACCTGATTTTCTGTAAATTACCATCAATCTGTGTCGATAACTATTGCATTCACGAATTATGTATTGCGATTCGTGGGCTGAACACCAATATATTGATATGCACCATTGAACCAGTAGAACCGGTCTAGGGCAGAGGGTTTACGAGACGATGAAGTCACACCGGCCCTGACACAGTTCACATTCAATAATTCGATGACACCAGTACCGTGGGCACGATGGATGCTACATAAAGATATTAGCTTATTTATATCATACATTTTTAAGTGCAATAAAGTAATATAACGTTAAATTTATGCTTAAAATGTCTTTAAAAATGGTTGACGTTCGAGTCTTCAATCAGATAAAAAAACAATGCTGTTTTTTTGTATCTATCGGACTCTGCTATATTCCGTGTGGTGACGGGAATAAGAATACAATCACCACTCCTTTTCTGCCCGTGGGTGTCGAAAGCGACGATTCCTTCGTCGTCTTTTACAACTTTCTTCTTCTTAGCTTTATCATCATTACCATCATCATCGCAGCCCACATACGTCCCACTGTTGGGCTCGGGCCTCCTCCATAATAGGAGGGAATTTGACCTACTATACCATGCTTGTCGGACATGTTGGTATAGGGTTTCATTTCGAGTTTTCCTTCTCTTGCATGAATCTTATGTGCATATTAAATCCCTCAGTCGTCTTTTACGACATCCTCGGGTAAGATAGGGAGTGGTGAATTTTATTCTTACTCCGTCACCACACAGAAAATCGAAATCTCGTCTTTATAGCTGCTTATATTTAAAATTTATTCCGTGTGGTAAGGGAGTAAGAATACAATCCACCACCCTCTCTCTTGCCCATGGCTTAATATGACTAAGGGATTACAATGTGCAGATAACATCCATGCAAGAAAGAGAAAACTCGAAATAAAACCTTATATCAATCTGCCCGACCAACTTGTTATAGTAAGTCAATTTCTCTCCTATTGCGGAGGAAGCTGGTGCCCAGCAGTGGGACGTATATGAGCCGTGAGGATAAAGATTGAATTATTAATATCCTCTGTTCAACAAATTCAATCAAACTTGGCTGATCGCAATTGACGTCGTTGTATTGGTTCTTCTTACGTTCGCAAAGATATTCTTAGTCTTTCAAGCGGATAAGTAAAATCCCCGACATAGCCCACAGAATTAGCACGTTAAAATGGCAATGGGCAGGCCACATCGCTCGTCGAACCGACAACCGTTGCGGAAGAAAGTTTCTTGAGTGGCAACCACGAATCGGAAATCAGGCGCAGCGCAGCGTAGAACGACCCCCCACTAGGTGGACTGTCGACATTCTCAAAGTCGCAGGGAACCGTTGAATGCAAGTGGCGCAGGACCGTTCCGAGTGGCATTCTCATGGGAAGGCCTATCTCCAGCAGTGGACGTCTGTAGGCTGATGGATGGATGGAAGTGAAATTTTATCAACATAATACAACTCTCATGCCAATTACTGAATATTAAAGTAATATTGGTAAATCTTTGTAACCAGCCGTTTGTCTCACATCGAGCCTCTATACTTGTTGATCAGGAAGCATGAGATAGAATTGGCCTAGGTTGTAATTTTTTACAATACCCAGGAACAATGCAAGGGTCGATAGGCGTACCTTCAAACAGCTAACTTTAAATGAAATTGATTCTTAAAAATAAATTTTTTATTCAAGCATTTTCATAACAGAAGTTTCACTGCTTGATATTTTACCGCGTCCATCATACTTTTCATATGAAAACATTAATTAAAATTGTAATACTGTTTAGGGTTCCGTACCCAAAAGGTAAAAACGGGACCCTATTACTAAGACTTCGCTGTCTGTCCGTCCGTCTGGCTGTCTCCAGGCTGTATCTCAAGAACCGCGATAGCCAGACAGTGGAATTTTTCACAAATTATGTATTTCTGTTGCCGCTATAACAGCAAATACTAAAAATAAAATAAATATTTAAGGGGACTCTCATACAACAAACGCGATTTTATAGATAATGGTACGGAACCCTTCGTGCGCGACTCCGACTCGCACTTAGGCAGTTTTTATAGATACCATTATCACTAATTCTAAAACTATCTGAGGTATATCGTTAATAATTATTTAGATTTATAATCCATCTCGTCTTGTCTTAAAGTCCAAAAAAAAAGTTAATAATAGTCGTCAAACATTAAATACATTAAATAAATATCACGTTGATAAAATACGCTAATGATGATTGACAGTAAAATAAAATGAATCAATTTTTTTATTTAATTATATGATGTGTAGACAGATTCACCTTGTGAGGTAATGTATTTATAATACTTACATACACAATTGCAATACATACAAAAACATTATTCATTAATTACCCTGACCTTATACTGACCTATTGTGAAGTCTATTGTATATAGTAGCTTTTTTCTTTTATGTTATATGAAAGAATATCACTACTTAGATACTTTAAAAACTTTAATTGAAAGCTTATAAAGCTTTAACTCTCCGTGTGGTGGCAGAGTAAGAATACAATTCACCACTCCCTCTCTTTAACAATGGTATCGTAAAAGACGTCTATGGGTTATGATATGGGCGACCACTGAAGTCAAGGAACTCTGCACCGGTGGTCGCCACAACGACGAAGGCGACGTGCTATCAGATGAGTTACGGGGCCGCGCGCCGCCCCTCTGACGCCCCGGATGGAGCCGGGCAGTGTGTACGCCGACCATAACCCATTCCAAAAAAAGGGTTATGATATGCAGATAATAATAGATATAATATAACAAGAGAAGGAATACTCAACTTAAACTCCTATTTCATCACATCTGACCAGTGAAAATGGACCTAGTGTGATCATATACTAGGTCCATTTTCACTCCTATCCAGGAAGAGATACGAACCCTACAGTGGGAAATATATCAGTTGACATGAATGAATCACCACGCTTGGTAGAATTTTTTGTGTTGCCTGCAAGATAAGATCTGAAATATGGAAATTCCGTAGGACGGGTGTAACTGACATAGCCTGCCTGACGTTTCGAACACTTTTCAGCGTTCATGGTCATGGGCAGACTAACATATTTACGCCCAACAAGTTAGAGTTAATACAGAAATTTATATCTACCCACTACAGAATCAGTTATAAAATATTGATCCACATTTTGATAAACATTTATTCATCTCTCATGTCAGTCCATATAAGTCCCACTGTTTGACTCGGACCTCCTCCACAATGAAAGGAAAATTGATCTACTATACCGCTCTGATCAGATGTGTTGGTATAGGGTTTTATATCAAGTTTTCCTTCTTATGCCTAGATATTATCTGCATATCATTATCACGGATAAAAAAGACGATAGTGAAAAGTCTTACTCCGTCATCACACGGATAAAAAAAATTATTGCCAGCTCAAAAAGAAAATGATTCTCTATGAAAAAAAAATGTTTTGGTCAGTATTTATTAAATACCCCTTCCCGCGGGAATATCGGAATACATAATAGCCTATGTGTTATTCTGATATGTACGCTGTATTATTGTGATCATCAAAATCCATTCAGTAGTTTTTGCATGAAAGGGCAACAAACATCCTCACATACAAACTTTCGCGTTTATAATATTAGTAGGATTCAATTTGTGGTAATTATTATAACAATTTGTTAATTTAAACCTAACAAATGCTTTAAATCCACACATATTTTGTTAATAGTATTTACGACTACGGCCTTCAAATATTAATATCATTTTTTGCAAATATATGGATATTAAACTTTAAAATTAAGAATGATGCTATAAAAATGACCTATTGAACTTTATACACAGTTTACGTTCGGTAATCGACCTCGCTGTTAGTAATTATCAAATTGCGTAAATACTTTAAATGAATTCATTCATAAATATTTGAGTTTTTCTATAAATCTTTTTTTTAAAGACAACACCTGTACTAAGTAAGCAATCTTTATATTGCTTTACAAACATACATAAAAGTGATGCAGACATTCTAGTATTTTATTTTATTTTATACTAGCAGCCCAGCCTAGCTTCGCTTCGGTTCCAGTCGTCTTACCCGCGTAGTTTCCATTCCTGTGAGCATACCAAAATAAAATATAGCATATATTACCTTGATATTATAGCTTGGTGAAAGAGTTTTTGAAATCGATTCGGTGGTTTAAGCGTGAAAGCGTAAGAAACCAACTAACACACTTACTTTCGCATTTATAATATTAAATAAGGAAGTAAGAATTTTATATCATTAAATATTGTAATGAATTGTATATTTATATAAATACCTACTGTTCAATGCACATTGAACATGCAACGCAGCAAACTCAAAAGTAGAGCATGTCAACATACAAGTAAAGCATGTCAACATACAAATGTGCAAAATTAGCACTGACATGATTTAAAGACACTGCGTTATACTTTACACGTACGACACACTAACACAAAATGGTATATGTGTGTATTAGCAATAAGTAGTATATAAGGTGTACATTGTGTAAAATAAATCAGATTTGAATTTATTCATCTCTCAGTTACATCCCTCTCACTGCGGCCAAGACACCCTTAGCCGTCAGTTCTGATTAGTCGAGTGAGTCTGCTTGACTGGCAGTGAGAGTTACCAATCCTCCACCCAAAGCTCCATCTCACTGTGGCCAAGACACCCTTAGCCGTCAGTTCTGATTAGTCGAGTGAGTCTGCTTGACTGGCAGTGAGAATAACCAATCCTCCACCCAACATCCATCTCACATCCACCTGTCACCTTAGGTAGCACGGTGCAGGTATCCCATCATATAGGCTAGGAACTTAAGGGCTTTAGGTACTTCAAACTATAACCTTAGGTTCTTCTGTCAAACACGGCGTTAGTCCACTAGCCCAGACTACGCCCTTACACCTACGTTTTGTCTACATGTTGATTTATTTTCTTTTTCCTTTTAATTTTTGAGCCGGCTGAGATAATGATGATGTTGAGATGATGATTGGCAATGGTTTTATAACTAACAGCATATCTGCCTCACGTTAATTATCCTTGAGTACATTATTATTGATTGTACGGCATCATATGGGATTAGCCCAGATCGATGGAAAGCGCTTAGTTTTCCTCCTCTTTCACAGATATCATGTGCATATTATATCCCATAGTCGTCTTTTACGACATCCACGGGTAAGATAGGGAGTGGTGAATTGTATTCTTATTCCATCACCACACTTATTCAGCACACTTCTTATCATATGGAGTCTATAAAATTATTTATGGATTATTATCCTAATTTTCATGGACCTGGGCCAAATGTATCTGATTTCGTCAGGTCAACGATTCCATTAACAAAAAAGGTTGTCGTCAGGCAGGAAGCCGGTGTGGCCAACTATTGCCAATAACTTGTGCACTATGAAAGAAGAGAACATATCGTGTCAACCCCAAGTAATTGAGATGAAAGCAGGGTGATGATGATGGAGCCTATAAAATGCTAGTATATGTGGCTTTGGACTAAACAAATAGTCCCATATTGGAAAGGAAACCAAATCAATCCATCGGCAAGGCCACTCTGAATACCACATAATCCGTGCAAGCATTTACTCATCCATTACTCAGCGGTTCTTCTAACCTTTTGAAGTAATTCGACATGTTGACCTTTTAATGACCATACAGATTTATAAATATGCATACTCAAAATATTGTAAATTCCAACTAATTCACATTAACTACAAAAATTATAAGTGCCTAATCACTTAACCTTCAAAGCCTAATGTTAACAGATTATTAGTGCGGCTTGACATATATTTTTTCCAAAAGGTCTAATGTTTTGTTCTAATGTTTTTTTTACGATAACGCAAAGATAATAAAAAATATATCCGAGAAGTAATCGAAGTTTTTCGTTTGGTCATTGAGTAAATATACAAATCACCATCCTTCATCTCCTCCGTGGGTAATTTAAAAGGCGACTAAACGAAAATATAATGTGCATATAACAGGCAGGCAAGATAGGCAATACTCGAAATAGAATTCTATACCTACCAACCCGTTTTTTAAGCGTGGTTTATTTGGTCAGTTATACTACTATTCTTAAGTAGGCTCGAGTCTAACGGTGAAACCTTTTCCTTTTTGTTTGTTGAATTAGGGATACACACAATACGTTTGTTATTCATATCATCTTATTCATTCATCTATCCATCATCTATCAACATATTGACGTCTTTTTTCCCTTTTTTTTGGGGTGGGCTGTGGTCAGCACACCCGCCGCCCGACTCCGTCCGGGGCGACAGAGGGCGGCGCGCAACTCCGTAACCCACCTGTTGCACATCGCCTTCATCGTTGAGCCGACTACCGATACAGGATGACTTGTCGTCAGTGGTTAACCCGACGGAATACCCCTTGAGGAGTAGCCTCCCGCTGTTCAGGGACATCGGTCTTCGTCGCGCGGTCGGCCTCTCGGTGGATGACAGACAACTCCCCGGTCCAGTCACCCGCGATCTCGGCTAGGGTGGCGTTAGACGCAGGTAATCGCGGCTGCGACGTTCAAGATTATTTCCCGTTGGATATTTCTATCGCTTGCCACATATTTAGGGGATTTTCTAAACACTTGGTAAGTGAATTGTTCCCCATAAGATTACTAACGCTCATTCTCTTGGTAATCAGGTGGTTTTTTACTACTCCCACGAGCAAGTAAAGATTATGACGAATATAACTATCACTACACAGGGATTAAGAACGTTACCGTACACATTCAATTCGTATCTAGCAAAACTTGCGACATATAATGAAAAAGCTTTATTAATTGAACAACATAACAGATTACATAGTTTTAAGATAAGATTACTAAATAACTTATTACCGTGTAATCGATCATTCTTGCGACGTTGGAAAAACTACGGGAAAATACAAGATACGGTATTGTTCTAGCTGATCAGTATTAATCACTAAGCTAGAAACTACAAATATTTTCTACGCAACCTATTCGTAGTATGCTATAAAATATAATAAATCTTCTGAGAACTAGGATTATCCCTCCATCCACTGTGAATAGACCTCCCAAAGAATCATTTCAAGTCATATACGTTCTACTGCTTAACTCGAGTCTTCTACATAATGAGAAGGAGGTTGGCGTACTAATATTACGTGAGGTAGATTTTTTGGTATAGGATTCTATTTCGAGTTTATCTTCTCTTTCATGGTATCTGCTAGCATTCCTTAGTCGTCCTTTAATATCAACCACGGGAAAGAAAGCGTTGGTGACCATGGTATTCTTACTCTGTCACCAAATGAACAAAGTTCCTCAGAATCTTTATGTAAATAAATCTTCCGTTCGTGTGTTGAATTAAACTCCTTTTAAACGACTGGACTAATGAATTTTTTTGTGTGTGTTCAAGTGGGATCAAGAATGGTTTAGATTAATATTTACACCCGGTAGATGGCGCTGCGATCAATTTGAAGAGAATTCCCTTTTTTAATTTGAACAGAACAGCGTCTGTTAGGTCAGCTAGTATAATGCTATAATTACCGCGTTTATTAGGCGGATTGGCAACCATACTTAGTATTTAAAACTTCCCAGGATAGTATTGCCAGTTATTCTGCTGGTGATCTACCAGTGATCTTTATAACTCCCTCGGGAAAGTAAATATTATATTCTTACTTCTTCTTTTCTGTCTATGGATAGTTTATTAGTTAATAAAGCTATTCCTTATGATGACAGAGTAAAAATACAATTCACCACTCCCTTTCTTGCCTGTGGGTGTCGTAAATGACAACTAAAGGATTAAAATATGCAGATAACATCTATGTATGAAAAGTAAAACTTGAAATAAAATCCAATACCAACATGTTTAACCAGCGTGGTATTGTGGATCAAATTGCCACTCTTCGTGGAGGACAATTGAGCCTGGCAGTGAGACGTATATGATCTGTGATGATGATGACTATTTTTCAAAGTGTCTCAACTTTCTCGTAGCTTAATTTTCAGCAGTTTATCTTTATTTTTGATGTGAAACATCTATAGGCGAGGGTGACCGCGATCGTCGCGTGGCGATTTGACGCCACGCCTAGCGGTCCCCTCTTAATTTACTGTAAAATAAATATCTGGATATACATATCTAAATTTGTAACGAAACCATGGTGCGATTTAAAATTTTGTACAACGCCATCTAGTGAACTCAAAGTAAATTGTTACCTATAATGAAAATAAATGTTTATTGAATAAAAATTATCTTTTACTGGAAAAAATCGCCATGTTTTATTAATACTTTATGCCATACTAGTTCCTGACGTAATCTGTTCTTTTATGCATATTTACTTGTTTTATAAATTAATGTATAATAACTTCATAATATAAAAATATACCAGTAGGTATGGGATTTAGTTTACTTTCAGCTACGAAAAATGGGTAACCGTTTTTATAGGCTTTTATTAGTTTCAGCTGTATTTTTATATATTTATTACCTTGTATGTCACCTATTTCTTAGGAATTGGATTTCGACTCACTTAAAACAGTCAGATTTCATTTAAAATTTGTAAACTTTGCAATTTGTAAAATTGCAAGGACCAATAACGCTAAAATAATTTAAATAGCTTGTCTTATTATCATTACAGGATTAAAGGTTTCTTTATTAAATATTCAATATATTGGTCTGAGGGTTGGTCGTTAGCTCGATAGATGCCACTATTTATGTTACCTAAATCGCGCACTTCGTGCTCGATGCTGCATAGCTCGATAGATGCCGCTATTTCTGGTTTATAAATTGGACCTATCGTGCAAAAGAACGTCTGTGAACGGATGAAAGTATTTCAAGCTACATTTTGGAAGGTTAATTACTTTTGTACTAAATAACGTTACCGTAAATATAAGCCGTAAAGTCAATTTTAAAATGGATAATTTATTCGATACGATACCTGCTAAAAAGTACTTATTGACTAAAAGTATCGAATGCAATGTATCGGTATTGAAAGAAAAGTACTCGATACCTAAAGATAAAGTAAGTAAAAGTAATAGATACTTTAATCAGTACGTTACTTATCTTTCGATACTACTCATGAGTTCAGTATCGATACTTTATATTCGATACCGTGTCTCTACTCGTACAAAATAGTTTCGATGTTTCACATCTGCCAGGCGTCCTGAGCGACGGCTTACTTTTTTTTAATGGAGGTAAGACAGTCAGACTAATGATCATTTAATAGTTCAAGCCTATTTCGAAATAAGACACGGAAACATATAGCGCGAGTTCACGCTGCTGACCTCACGAATCGAAGATGTACCTTACAATTAAAGATGCGCTCGTGAGCTGCCACTTAAGCCATTAACAATATTTTAGCATTAAAGTGAAGATTCTTTTGGTTCTTCATATTGCACAGACAGCTTAACGGTTAAAATAGAATACCGAGTGACTCTGATGCGATTTGATACATCATCTTCGCAGCCCACATACGTCCCACTGTTGGGCTCGGGTCTCCTCCACAATGGAAGGGTTTCATTTCGAGTTTTCCTTATCTTACACAGATGTTATGTGCGTATTATATTCCATATTCGTCTTTTACGACAGCCACGGGGAAGATAGGGAGTGGTCAATTGTATTCTTACTCCGTCACCATACGGAAAATTCGATAGATCATTTCAGATCAAATAGGTCGCACTACTGGGCTTGTGCCTCCTCTACAATGGAAGGAAATTTGACCTACTAAATCATGCTAGTTAGACAGGTTGATATAGGGTTTTATTTCGAGTTTTCGTTCTCTTACGTAAATATTATCTGCATATTATATCCCTTAGTCGACTTCTACGACACCCACGGGCAAGAAATAGGGTGATGAACTATATTCTTATTCCGTCATCACACGGAACACAAGTCAATACTTTGTGCGAACTATAAATTTATTTATCTGAGGCGTAATTTGTGTCAATTAATAATATGTTTCAAACACAAGTCTCATATCAGGCATAACCATAATTCTTATAAGTTATTATTATTTTTTACTTAGCCTTCGTAAGGAATAACCTTAAACCCAAATCTTGCGGGTGTTATAAAAGGTACCTATTAAGGCATTAAATATGCATAAAACATCTACACAGGCAAAGGAAAACCTGAAATAAAACCCTATACAAAAACTTCTTATCAGTGTGGTATAGTAAGTTAATTTCCCTCCTATTATAAAGAAGGTTGTACCCCAACAGTGGGATGTATATTTATAATTGGTTAATGTTTTGGACCTTATTTGACCACTCAATTTTTGGTCCTTAGGGGCTATCTATTAAACACATGAGGTTTGAAGGGAGGGGTGGAGGTTGGGGATAGTGATTTGAAAAAAATCACGAAATATCACAAGCGTTTTAGTAAGATATCAAGTGCATTTATTTTATGGTCAAACACGCGATTTTTAAACCAATAGACATGATGTCTAGACATTTTTATCATGGTCCTTAATTTCAGAATAAAATAAAATTATACTTTATACCTGTATTTAAAGATAATACTCTAAATTTTTTAGATTCTTTTTAGTTACTAAAAATACACGTAATGTTAGGGTAGTTTTAAATATCACCACGTATCACCAAGGCGGAGGGGGGGATTAAAAAATGCTTAAAACGATCACGTGATTAATGGAGGCCCCTTACTCGTCCATTTATTGTAAAAGGACACCTGAAAAGGTCGAGGTGCGGACATATTAGATACAGCATAAGATATTTTAAATCTATTGCTGTATATTTTCACACATATTGCAAAATTACAACATAATTGTGTAAATTGTTCGTTGCATGTAACATCTTGAATTGAAATATTACCACATATTTTTCAAGTCCGTTACAAATTTGCCGCGCCAATATATATATATGTTGAGATATGTATTTTCTCTTACAAATACATCATTATTATTATATCGGCTTATATACGTCCCACTAACAAATCTCATCCTCAAATCTCCTCCATAATGGAAGGCATATTGACCTGCTATACCCCCTGCTAACCGCTGGTCAAGCAGTTTGGCATAGGGAAATTGACCTATAATACCACGCTGGTTAGACGGGTTGGTATAAGATTTTATTTCGATTTATCCTTCTTTTGCATAGATGTTATATATAAATGTCTCTTAGTCGTCTTATACGGTACCCACGGGCAAGAAAGGAGGGTGGTGAATTGTATTCTTACTCCGTCACTACACGGAAACTGAGCGGTGTTGATGACATAAGCTCGGTCATCAAAGTCAGACAGTCAGTCAGGTATCTTTTAATAAAGTAAATTCACGTTTAAAAGAAGAGTAGTAAAAGAATTACACGCCAACGACGCCGCTGTTATAACTAGTTACAAGATACACATGAAATCGTTTCTAAGAATGATCGTAAATGAGTTATGTCTTCAACAAATAATAAATTCGATAAAGAAATTTGATTTATTTACCTAGTACGCGAACTACGACCGTAATTGAAACAAATGGGTAAGGTATTTAGTTTAAAGTACGTGAGAATCTATACTCAGTGTGTGATTTTTTTTTTTATAATTCACGAGTACAGATGCAAAGTTCTTCAATCAGATACATTGTTATTTTAAGAATTTGAATGCAATTAAGTCTGGTACAATAATTCATAGCATATTATTTCATATCTAAATATCAAGCAGCTTATTCATAATCAAATCGTTACCATTAATTGGGTGTTGACAACCAAATTGCGATTCCTCTGAGATTTTCACCATAATATGAAAATATACATAAACACGATTATATCATACCATATATTAAATTACATAAAAAAGGAAAAAAAATATTTTTAAATTAAACGGTTTTATTGTAAAGAAACAGTAACAATAAAATCGTGGGACACTACAAAACAAATATTTAAGTTGACGATTGTAGATATTTGATGTGCCCCACGATTTTATTTTTACTGTTTCTTTACAATGAAACCGTTTATTTTAAATTTATATTTTTTTTATTTTCAAGTTCTTTGTCTTTATATTGATTTTATATAGAGCACTGTATTCTACTTCTTAAGCCCTTTCATTTGATACCCATATTGATGGGATTGAAAAAAAAATAGGTTATCCGCCATTTTGTAACGGCGGCTATCTTGAATTTACAAAAATATTGACTATACATAATTATATTGTCACTAAAACCAAAGGCGTATACCAAATTTCAGATCAATTAGTTGACAGGAAGAGGGTGAAATTTCAGTTACTAATTTGACCCAACAAAGAAAAAAATAAACAAACAAACGGGGTAAGCTAAATAAAACTGTTTAAAAATACCAGCAAGATTATTTAATATATTTTAAAGACTAAAGTTTAGAATATATGTTTAGAGTGTAGATGACGTATTCGTGTAATTTTTACGCAAAAGCGTCATGTGGTTGAATTATATTCAGATATTTTAACGTTTTGAAGTGTTATGTTAAAGGATTTTAATAAAATTTTTGTGTAATGTACTGCGGAGGAACTGATAATATGTAATTAATATGGTATAAAAATGCGTTAGAAATGTTTTCGTTTTACACCAAAATTCCCATAAAATTAACAGGTAGTCAAATCATCACCTTTTACAATGCATTGAAGACATTGATTCGAATAACTGGCAATGATTGATAGGATGAAAATAAGAACGTGAATAAACTGATTATTTATGAAAAAATTGTAACTCGATATTGGCAACAATGGGCTCGTATCAATAGCTGTTAGCCAATATAAAAAAGCACACAAAATTTTGTTACGGAGAAAGAGATTAAAAAATCAGCTAACTGGTTAGGTACCAGCAGAATGGGCTGCAGCATTATCTTGGTAAACTTTTTCTGTCCAAATTTTTCCCCCTCTCTATTTCAGATTTTCCTCTCCAATGAAAATTAATTGGTTGATAAATAATGGTGAAACCTTTTAAAGAGTATTTTCTTACTTTCAGGTTCCCCATGAAGCGGCTGTCATGCGGATAGCGACACTGATTGCACTCGTGCAGGTAAATAGCTCATTAAAAACATACTTTAACTATTATTTTTACTCCGTGAGGGGTAATAATGCAATTCACCACTCCTTCCTTTCCCCTTCCACTCCCCTTGCCTGTGAATATAAATAGATAAAAGCTGATAACACAAAGCATTTCTTGTGGTGACGGAGTAAGAATACAATTCAACACTCCCTATCTTACCCGTGGATGTCGTAAAAGACGACTAAGGGATATAATATGCATATAAAATTTATGTAAGAGAAGTAAGGTCAAAATTAAACCCTATATCAACATGTCTGACCAACATGGTATAATAATAAAAGTAGGCAGGTCAATTTCCCTCCTATTGGGGAGGAGGCTCGAGCCCAGTAGTGGCAAGTATATGAGCTAAGACGACGATACAAATCATTATCCTGTGAGGCATTTGAACCCAAGACAATCCTGATGGGTGGTCGCGGTCAGGCTGCCATGCAATATTTTAAGTGGACTATTTCGATACCATGTATAAAATCACATTATTATTACGTATTTTCTTCTTCTTCAATCTCACTGTTGGGCCACTTATAAAACGCCACTGATGCCTACTACCTTAAGCTGGTGTAATAGATTGCAATAGGAATTTCATTCAAGTTTTCTTTCTTTTTTAATATATTATCTGTATCGCAGCTCATACACTGCTGGGTTTGATACTCAACCACAAAAAAAACTATGCTAGTCTTCCGTGTTACGTATGGTGACGGAGTGAAAATACAATTTACCACTCCCTATCTTCCCCATGGATGTTGTAAAAGACGATTAAAGGATATAATACGCATGTAACACCTATGGAAGAGAAGGAAGACTCGAATTGAATCGATGTTATCTGCAATTTATACCCCTTCATCGACTTTTACTAGACCCACGGGTAAAAAAAAGGGGAGGTGAATTGTTTTCTTACGTCACACACAAAAAAAATGTTTATTTTTATTAATTTTATAAAATTTTGTTCTAGCTGTCGCTCGCTACAGCTGTTTCAGATGACTCATTACAAACTCTATCCGCTTTTGAACTTAATCATGGATTAACTGGCGATAATTCGCTCTCGTTATTCTACGAGAGCGGTGAAGAAACTGGGGTCAACTTTATAAGGGGTTCAAGAGCCGCCGACTCGTCCTTATCACCCGAAATCGATGTGCAATGCTCTGGTGATTTTATTGACGTTACCGTGGATTTCGCCGACATTTACGATGGTATTATATACAGTAAAGGATATTTGAACGATCCTAAATGCAAGTGAGTACAGTTTTTAATGGTTAGTTTTTTTTTTAATTTTAGTATTGATTTTTTTCTTAGGATATAAATGAACGAAGCCTTTATTTTCTAAGAAAAGGTAGAAAAAGAAAGAATGCAAAGAAAACATATTTATTACTTCTTCACGGAAGAGACAACAGAGGTCCTACACACCTATGGACTGTTGACAGTCGTTTGTCTACAGCCTGGGTCGGTCTGTCCTCTGTCTCGTAGAAAATTAACACCTGAGTAGCTATTTGTTATCGCTCTTAGTTGGGTAAAGCCGGCAGCCCAACTTTGTGAGGGTGAGATGAGTCTTAGTGATAGCTTTAATATCACCGAACCACAGTGCGCACATTCACACTCCCGTCACTTCCTTCGCGGTAGGCAGTGGTCTAGCAAATGTCAATGAGTAACACAGATTTGCTCGTTTGTCATCTCACAAAAAAAATATTAATTTCCTTTAATTGTATATTGGTAAATTAATAAAATAAAACAGGACAAGAAATAAATATAGAACTTTAAGAATACAACGAATTGCATCCTTTAAATAAAGTATTTTTGTGTGAAGCCACAAAAATTTCACAAAAGAATAGTATTGCCCCGTTTCGTGATGATCACTCAGAGGTGTTTTACAACTCATATGGGAAAATAAGGGTTGACCGAGTAAGAAATTCACCACATCCTCTCTTGACCGTGAGTGTAAAAGACGATCAAGGGATTCAATACGCATATAACATCTATGCCAGAGAAGAAAAACTTGAAATTAATCCCTATACCAACACGTGTAACCAGCGTGGTATAGTAGGTCAATTGCCCTCCAATAAGATAGCAAAGAGAGAAGGAAAACTTGAAATAAAACCCTATGCCAACATGTCTTACCAGCACGGTATAGTAAATTAAATTCTCTCTCATTACGGAGGAGGCCTGAGCCTAACAGTGGGACGTATCTGGTCTGCGATTATGAAGATAGCAATAGCAGAGGTTTGAGCCCAACAATGGGACGTATATGAGCTGAAATGATGAAATGAAGAATATATTTCTAACTGGATAATACTTTTATTTTCAGATATGTGCAATTAGGTGGAAGTCACTCGCGGTACTCTTTCAGAGTGCCCCTGAATGGCTGTGGTTCACGACCGCTTTGCAACGCGTGTGGTACCATCGATAATGTTCTCGTATTCCAAGCTGATGACTTCGTGCAAGGTCCATTGGACTTCGCCCGCAAGGTACCTTATGAACCTTACCTTAACTGTAGTTTAAAATGTGATTATTCTTTTTCCGCGTGGTGACGGAGTAAGAATACTACTAACTATTCACCACCAGGGGTTGACCGTTGGCGTCGTAAATGACGACTAAGGGATTATTGCAAATGATATCTATGCAAGAAAGCGTGGTATCCTTATCATCATTTCACCTTTATATTTGTTTTATAGCTGTGAAAGCTGGGCTCGAGCCTCCTCCACGACAAGAGGAAAATTGTCGTTATTATACCAAGCTGGTCAGACGCATTGGTATAGGGTTTTATTTCGAGTTTCCCTTCGAACACACGTGTTAAATGCATATCATATCCTTTAGTCATCTTTTACGACATTCATAGACAAGGTAGGGAGTAATGAACTGTATTTTCACGTCACCACATGGAAAGTAGTGATCATTTTTTATTTTATTTTTTTTTTCTTTTTTTTTTTTTTTTTAGACAACACCCTGCACTAAGGAAATAATCCTTGTATTCTTGTTGTTTAATAGTTTTTTGAGTAGTGATAAATGATTATTTTGCAGATATCATGTGTCCGCACGTCATTGGAAGTGTCAGCTGGTGCCGTTGCTACAAGAGAAGAGCACACACTTAAATTGAAGCCTTTCATGGTTGATATGTTGGATGTCGTAGCTGTCGAAGGCCCAGGCGGTGGTATAGAATGCTGGATGGATATACAAAAGGGAGTTTTTCCAAATGTATGTAATAACATTACACTAATAATTTTTAAACTAAAAGTATGAAATTAATGAAAGCTGCAAAAGTATCGGGCTTCATAAAATTCCTCCGCGTCACTGTCCACCGGTAATGGCTGACGATGCTAATCAACGCTAATGTTTTCGTTCAAAATATAGGCCAGCCTTCTTCACAAGTGAAGCATCAATTAACCTACTGATGCTACTTGCGCCTGATGCCCGCTCTAGCCGAAGGCGTGGATGACTGGACTGGGTAATGGTCCATCACCAGGGCATAGACTGAGCGCATGAGGGCGAGGGGAAAGGAGAGTACTCTAAAGGGTATCCAAGTCAGGGTTTCGGTGCCAGTGGTCAGCCCAATGGCATAAGAGGGGAATACAGTGGATTATGGGGTCACACGCTGTCGTCTCGATACTCTGGATGGGACAGACGGCATGTGTCTGCACCATTGCCTGCCAAAAAAATAATTCTCTTAATGCTCTTTTTCATAACCTTCTGTTTAACAACTAATAGAGGCAGATTAATCTAGTTTAAAGTGTTAGATAGGTTGATATAGTTTCATATTAAGTTTTCCTTCTCTTATCACGTTATCTCCATATCACAGTAGTTTTTAAGACACCCACGTATAAGAATTATTACAATAAATTCTGATGGTTACGCGAGTATTATAAATAAAACTATTTTTATGGATTTTTTATTGTATAAATTTGACCCACAATAATAGTTAAAGATTAATTTATAACGACAAAAAAGTTTAGTAAAATAATATAAGCCACCTTTATATTGACCAAAAACAATACAATTTTTTCATATAGAATCATTTTCTTTTTGCAAAAATATTGAGTCAAAATTTAATAATTAATTTTATAGCGGGTAGATATAAATCTCTATAATAACAATAACTTCTTGAATTTGAGACGTCTTGAACGGTGAAAAGTGTTCAAAACGAATCAAATGCAAACATGATAAAATCATTAAGAAACAATGTAAATTTTGTTCTTACTCCGCCACTACACGAATTATCAAAGATATAAAGTAATCAATTATTTTTTTTCAGACAACTCCATTAAAGGATTCGATAAAGATTGGAGAATATCTGACTATATTGGTATATCTAAAAGACGTAAGGAATCAATTCAGTCTTAAAATTCACGACTGTTGGGCTTACGACAGCGACGAATACGACAGCCCCCAAACTAGCAAAATACAACTCACAGACAAAGGAGGATGTCCCAAGTAAGAAACAAGATAATATTTTTTAAAAACAAAAACACTGTCATCAGCATTTCAGCTTAAATATCCTATTACTAGGCTCGAGCCTCCTTCAAAATAAGAGAAAGATTGATCTACTACACCACGCCTAAAAAGCCCTGTACCAACTACATTGTTGGTATAGGGTTTTTCATATCCAAATTGCCTTCTTTTCTAAAGAGATTATCTGGATATTATATCCCTTAGTCATCTTCACGACACCCATAGGCAAAAATGTTATGATTTGTATTCTTACTCCATCACCAGATCGAGATAGAAATCATTTTTACTCCATATCGTAGAAAATCATAACTTTTTTTGATAAATTCAACAACCTGCACTAAGGAAATAAACCTTGTATTACAGTCGACCTTACAAACATGGTATTAACGGACATAGATTACACCCAGGCTAAGAACAACAATTTGTGGATCGCATAGAGTATTGTCTTGCTATCGAATCCATAACCTGACACAGTTTTTTTTGGGTGAGCTATGGTGAACACACACGCCATCCGTTCCGTCCAGGGTGGCGAAAATGCAGGGCACGGCCCTACAACACAGCGTATTCCCTCCCCTTCACCAGAGGGTCGGCCACTGGTACCGAGCTCCTCGACATTCTTAGCCAGGCTAGTGGGTAAATTGACACGGCAGAATAGTTTGTTAACCACGACGCCATCTATGCAATTTGAATTTAAATCTTTATATATCTTTAACCAGGAAAAGAAAACTCATTGATACATGGCAAAAAACCACAAATACGGGTAAAAGCGGTGCGACATTGATAGCTTACAACAAAGTCAGTGCCTTCAGGTTCCCAGACAACGATCAAGTGTATCTTACATGTAATGTAGAGGTAATAATAGTCACCTTAAGTCAATATTTCTTCTTATTCTTTTAAGTACAGCCTTTAGATAATATGAGCGTATTGTTAACAATTACAACTTACAATAGCAATAACTTTAATAACAAATGGAAAACAAACTTGATATATTTCAAGTTTGTAATTAAAGTAAATCATTTGTAATTATTAAATAATTAAAGTTATTGCACATGAATTAGTCAAATCATCTACTTTAGAAACGATGATATCTTATTGAAGGTCAAAGAAGACAATGTTGGAAGAACATTTAAGCATAACGTAACTCAACATCTTATGAAGAGGGCTACGCTCGGTATTTCTCTACGTGATAAAATCTGAAATACGGCAATCTGTAGAACGGGTGTAATCGACATAGCCCGAAGAATTAGCACGTTGAAATGGCAATGGGCAGGCCACATTGCTCGTCGAACCGACAACCGTTGGGGCAGAAAGATTCTCGAATGGCGACTATGAACAGGACGACGCATCGTAGCACTAAGTGAAGTGACGATGTCTTGAAAGTCACAGGGATGACCGTTGGATGCAAGAGACACAGGTCTTTGGGCTAATGGATGGATGGAAGGATCAAAACATAAATCATTGATACTTCATATTCGCCACACTTTTGTGCTTTCCTTGGATTACAAAATATTTTAATATAGCACACTTAAATATCGAATATATTATAAATTAAAAAAAATCTATTCTTTTTTTAATTTAATTTAAAAGTAATAAGTAAGTAAGATAAGTGACTTATCACTTATCTTAAAAAGTAATAAGTGTTACTAAGAAATTTAGAAACATACAATTCGCCAAAATAAATTACAATAAAATAATAACATTCTAAAATTTAAAATGAATTGTTTTAACTGAAATCTGAACCTATGACAATCGACTCCCTTAACTGATTTATAAGACTATAATTTTTAACTCGTCAACACATAATTGTGCAATAAGGAAATCCAGACACTGCTTACCTCTGGTAGTCAGTACCGAAAACAAGCATAGCTTATATAATTTATATCCTAACTAATATTATCAATACGAACATAAGTTTATTTATTTGTTATGCATTCATCTTAAGCGTTATACCGATTTTAAAAAATATCATTAATGGTAACACACATCAGCAAATAGCATAGCCTATATTTTATCCTCGTATTCAGACAGAAACGAGAACTACACAGGCGAAACCGCTTAAACAACTAAACCGATTTTACTACTTTTGTTACAAATGAAAAATAATATTAGCAGTAATTAAACTATATTTTATCTTCGAATCCCTTCCCTTTTGGTAGTAGTCTGAACAATATGGTTATTTCTTTCACTGATATACGATTCATTTTTCAGCTCTGTACAAGCGACTGTGATGCTAGCTGTGAAGGATTTACGCAAGAAATAACAACTACAATCAAGCCAACAAAATGCTATCCAGGTTCAAATGAACCAGAATGTCAGGCCTCTTCACAAGTCAAATGTTACCCTGGCTCGAAAGATCCAAGATGCCCCCAAGCACCGCTTAATTGCTTCCCTGGTAGCACAGACTCTAGATGTCCTCAGCCAACAACAATAGCGCCGCCTAACTGCTATCCTGGTAGCACAGATACGAGATGTCCCCAACCCACCACTCCTACCCCACCTAGATGCTTTCCCGGAAGCACAGACCCCAGGTGTCCAAAGCCATCAACACCAGCACCTCCAAACTGTTATCCAGGTAGCACTGATCCTAGGTGTCCTAAGCCAACAACACCGGCACCACTAAGGTGTTATCCAGGTAGCACAGATCCACGTTGCCCAAAACCAATACTATCGCGGTGTTATCCAGGGTCACTGGATCCAAACTGCCCACAGCCATCGCAACCTACTACAATAAATCCACCAACCTATTTGCCTCCAGTAACAGCAGCACCAACAACTCCTGAACCTCCCAAATGTTTCCCAGGTAGTTCAGATCCTAGATGTCCTAAACCTACAACACCTGCACCACCACGGTGTTATCCGGGTAGTACAGATTCCAGATGTCCTAAGCCTACTACACCTGAACCACCTAGATGCTTCCCTGGTAGCACAGATTCCAGATGCCCTAAGCCAACAACACCTGAGCCACCCAGATGCTTCCCAGGAAGCGCAGACCCCAGGTGCCCAAAGCCAACAACACCAACACCTCCAAACTGCTATCCAGGTAGCACAGATCCCAGATGTCCTAAGCCAACCACACCTGAAGCACCTAGATGCTTCCCTGGTAGCACAGATCCAAGATGTCCTAAACCCACCACTCCTGCACCACCTAGATGCTTCCCAGGAAGCGCAGACCCCAGGTGCCCAAAGCCAACAACACCAACACCTCCAAACTGCTATCCAGGTAGCACAGATCCCAGATGTCCTAAGCCAACCACACTTGAAGCACCTAGATGCTTCCCTGGTAGCACAGATCCAAGATGTCCTAAACCCACCACTCCTGTACCACCTAGATGCTTCCCTGGTAGCACAGATCCCCGTTGTCCCAAACCGATACCACCCCGGTGTTATCCAGGCTCACCAGATCCAAACTGTCCACAACCACCGCGACCTACTACACTGAATCCACCAACGTATTTGCCCCCAGTAACTGCACCACCAACAACCCCTGAGCCTCCCAAATGTTACCCAGGTAGTTCAGATCCTAGATGTCCTAAACCTACAACACCTGCACCACCACGTTGTTATCCGGGTAGTACAGATTCAAGATGTCCTAAACCCACTACGCCTGAACCACCTAAATGCTTCCCTGGTAGCACGGACCCGAGATGTCCTAAGCCAACCACTCCTGCACCACCAAGATGCTTCCCCGGCAGCACAGATCCCAGGTGTCCAAAGCCTACAACACCAGCACCTCCAAACTGCTATGCAGGTAGTACTGATCCCAGATGTCCTAAGCCCACCACACCTGAGCCACCTAGATGCTTCCCTGGAAGTACGGACCCCAGGTGTCCTAAACCCACCACACCAGAGCCACCTAGATGCTTCCCTGGAAGCACAGACCCCAGGTGTCCTAAACCCACCACACCAGCACCTCTTAACTGCTATCCAGGTAGCACAGATCCTAGATGTCCTAAACCCACCACACCTGAGCCACCCAGATGCTTCCCTGGCAGTACAGATGCCAGATGTCCTAAACCCACCACACCAGAGGCACCTAGATGCTTCCCTGGTACAACAGATACCAGATGTCCCCAAACTACCACTATTGCGCCACCTAGATGCTTCCCCGGAAGCATAGATCCCAGGTGTCCAAAGCCAACAACACCTGCGCCACCTAGATGCTTCCCTGGCAGCACAGATCCAAGATGTCCTCAGCCCTCTACTCCTGCACCACTTAGATGCTTCCCCGGAAGCACAGATCTCAGGTGCCCCAAGTCAACAACACCAGCCCCTCCAAACTGCTATGCAGGTAGTACTGATCCCAGATGTCCTAAGCCGACCACACCTGAGCCACCTAAATGCTTCCCTGGGAGTACGGACCCCAGGTGTCCTAAACCCACCACACCAGCACCTCCTAACTGCTATCCAGGTAGCACAGATCCTAGATGTCCTAAACCCACCACACCTGAGCCACCCAGATGCTTCCCTGACAGTACAGATGCCAGATGTCCTAAACCCACCACACCAGAGCCACCTAGATGCTTCCCTGGCACAACAGATACGAGATGTCCCCAAGCTACCACTCTTGCGCCACCTAGATGCTTCCCCGGAAGCACAGATCCTAGGTGTCCAAAGTCAACAACACCTGCGCCACCTAGATGCTTCCCTGGCAGCACAGATCCTAGATGTCCTCAGCCCTCTACTCCTGCACCACTTAGATGCTTCCCCGGAAGCACAGATCTCAGGTGCCCCAAGCCAACAACACCAGCACCTCCAAACTGCTACCCAGGTAACACGGATCTTAGATGTCCTAAGCCCACCACACCTGAGCCACCAAAATGCTTCCCCGGTAGCACAGATTCTCGTTGTCCCAAACCGATACCACCCAGGTGTTATCCAGGTTCACCAGATCCAAATTGTCCACAACCACCACGACCTACTACACTGAATCCGCCAACATATTTGCCCCCAGTAACTGTACCATCAACAACCCCTGAGCTACCTAAATGTTTCCCAGGTAGTACAGATCCTAGATGTCCCAAACCTACCACACCTGCACCACCACGTTGTTATCCGGGTAGCACAGATCCCAGATGTCCCAAACCCACCACACCTGAGCCACCTAGATGCTTCCCTGGAAGTACGGATACCAGATGTCCCCAACCCACTACTCCTGCGCCACCCAGATGCTTCCCCGATAGCACAGATCCAAGGTGTCCACAGCCAACCACACCCGCACCAAACTGCTATCCAGGCAGCACAGATCCTAGATGTCCTAAGCCCACCACACCTGAACCCCCTAAATGCTTCCCTGGTAGCACAGACCCGAGATGTCCCAAACTCACCACTCCTACGCCACCTCGATGTTTCCCTGGGAGCACGGATCCTAGGTGCCCAAAACCAACGACAGCAGCACCTCCTAACTGCTATCCAGGTAATACGGATGCGAGATGTCCCAAACCAACCACTCCTGCGCCACCAAGATGCTACCCCGGAAGTACAGATTCCCGTTGTCCAAAGCCAACAACACTGGCACCTCCAAACTGCTATGCAGGTAGTACGGATCCCAGATGTCCTAAGCCCACCACTCCTGCGCCACCTAAATGCTTCCCTGGCAGCACAGATCCAAGATGTCCAAAGCCAACAACACCAGCACCACCACGTTGTTATCCGGGTAGCACAGATTCCAGATGTCCTAAGCCCACTACTCCTGCACCACCTAGATGCTTCCCCGGGAGTACAGATCCTAGGTGCCCCAAGCCAACGACACAAGCACCACCTAACTGCTATCTAGGCAGTACGGATCCGAGATGTCCCAAGCCAACCACTCCTGCGCCACCAAGGTGCTTCCCTGGAACCACAGATCCCCGTTGTCCAAAGCCAATACCATCTCGGTGCTATCCAGGTTCACCAGATCCAAACTGTCCACAACCACCGCGACCTACTACCCTGAATCCACCAACATATTTGCCTCCAGTAACAGCATCATCAACAACTCCTGCACCTCCTAAATGTTATCCAGGTAGTAGCGATCCCAGGTGCCCTAAACCTACTACACCCGAACCACCAAGATGCTTCCTAGGCAGTACCGATGCTAGGTGCCCTAAGCCAACGACCCCTGAACCACCGCGATGCTTCCCAGGTAGTAGTGATCCCAGATGCCCAAAGCCGACCACTCCTGAACCACCACGATGCTTCCCAGGTAGTACCGATTCTAGGTGCCCTAAGCCAACGACACCTGAGCCACCACGATGCTACCCAGGCAGTACCGATCTCAGATGTCCAAAACCAACGACTCCTGAACCACCACGATGCTTCCCAGGCAGTACCGATCCCAGGTGCCCTAAGCCAACTACACCTGAGCCACCAAGATGTTACCCAGGTAGTAGTGATCCCAGGTGTCCCAAACTTACGACTCCCGAACCACCAAGATGCTTCCCAGGTAGTACCGATCCTAGGTGCCCCAAGCCAACTACCCCTGAACCACCGCGATGCTTCCCAGGCAGTACCGATCTCAGATGTCCAAAACCAACCACTCCTGAACCACCACGATGCTTCCCAGGCAGTACCGATCCCAGGTGCCCTAAGCCAACTACACCTGAGCCACCAAGATGTTACCCAGGTAGTAGTGATCCCAGATGTCCTAAACCTACGACGCCCGAACCACCGCGATGCTTCCCGGGTAGTACGGATCCTAGATGTCCTAAACTTACAACACCTGCACCACCACGATGCTTCCCCGGTAGCACAGACCCACGATGTCCTAAAGTAACGACACCAACACCTCCAAAGCCCCAGTGTTATCCTGGTTCACCAGATCTAAATTGTCCACAATCACCGCGACCAAGTACTCTAAATCCGCCTACTTATTTGCCCCCTTTAACGTCTGTCTCTCAAACAACTGCAGCACCTCTCAGGTGCTTCCCAGGCAGCACCGATCCCAGGTGCCCCAAACCTACGACACCGGAGCCACCACGATGCTTCCCAGGTAGTACTGATCTTAGATGCCCCAAACCAACCACTCCGGAACCACCGCGATGCTTCCCAGGTAGTACTGACCAAAGGTGCCCTAAGCCGACCACTCCTGAACCACCACGATGCTTTCCAGGTAGTACCGATCCCAGGTGCCCTCAGCCAACTACACCTGCACCACCACGATGCTTCCCAGGTAGTACCGATCCCAGGTGCCCTAAGCCAACTACACCTGCACCACCACGATGCTTCCCAGGTAGTACCGATCCCAGGTGCCCTAAGCCAACTACACCTGCACCACCACGATGCTTCCCAAGTAGTACTGATCCCAGATGCCCAAAGGCTACGACACCTGAGCCACCAAGATGCTACCCAGGTAGTAGTGATCCCAGGTGTCCTAAACCTACGACTCCCGAACCACTAAGATGCTTCCCAGGTAGTACTGATCCTAGATGCCCTAAGCCAACCACACCGGAACCACCACGATGCTACCCAGGTAGTAGTGATCCCAGGTGTCCTAAACCTACGACTCCTGAATCACCACGATGCTTCCCAGGCAGTACCGATTCTAGATGCCCCAAACCAACCACTCCTGAACCACCGCGATGCTTCCCAGGCAGTACCGACCCTAGGTGCCCTAAGCCAACCACTCCTGAACCACCACGGTGTTTCCCAGGCAGTACCGATTCTAGGTGCCCTAAGCCAACTACACCTGAGCCACCACGATGCTACCCAGGTAGTAGTGATCCAAGGTGTCCTAAACCTACGACTCCCGAACCATTAAGATGCTTCCCAGGTAGTACTGATCCTAGGTGCCCCAAGCCAACCACTCCTGAACCACTGCGATGCTTCCCAGGTAGTACGGATCCTAGATGCCCAAAACCTACAACACCTGCACCACCACGATGCTTCATCGGTAGCACAGACCCACGGTGTCCTAAACAAACAACACCAACACCAGCGAGGCCTCAGTGTTATCCAGGTTCGCCAGATCCAAAGTGTCCACAGCCACCTCGACCAAGTACCCTGAGTCCACCAACTTATTTACCACCTTTAACATCTATCCCTCAAACAACTGCAGCACCTCTCAGGTGCTTCCCAGGCAGTACCGATCCCAGGTGCTCTAAACCAACTACACCTGAACCACCACGATGCTTCCCAGGCAGTAGCGACCCCAGGTGCCCTAAACCAACCACTCCTGAACCACCACGATGCTTCCCAGGAAGTAGCGACCCCAGGTGCCCTAAACCAACCACTCCTGAACCACCACGATGCTTCCCAGGCAGTACCGATCCTAGATGCCCGAAACCAATCACACCGGAACCACCCCGATGCTTCCCAGGCAGTACCGATCCCAGGTGCCCAAAGCCAACAACCCCTGAACCACCACAATGCTTCCCAGGTAGTACCGACCCCAGATGTCCTAAGCCTACCACACCTGAGCCTCCACGATGCTATCCAGGCACTACAGATCCCAGGTGTCCTAAACCTACGACTCTAGAACCACCAAAGTGCTTCCCAGGAAGTACCGATGCCAGGTGCCCTAAGCCAACGACCCCTGAACCACCGCGATGCTTCCCAGGTAGTAGTGATCCCAGATGCCCAAAACCAACCACGCCTGAACCACCACGATGCTTCCCAGGCAGTACCGATCCGAGGTGCCCTAAGGCAACTACACCTGAGCCACCAAGATGCTACCCAGGTAGTACTGATCCTAGATGTCCTAAACCCACCACTCCCGAACCACCAAGATGCTTCCCAGGCAGTACCGATCCCAGGTGCCCTAAGCCAACTACACTTGAGCCACCAAGATGCTACCCAGGTAGTAGTGATCCCAGGTGTCCAAAACCTACGACTCCCGAACCACCAAGATGCTTCCCAGGTAGTACTGATTCTAGGTGCCCAAAGCCAACCACTCCTGAACCGCCACGATGCTTCCCTGGTAGTACGGATCTTAGATGCCCCAAACCTACAACACCTGCACCACCACGATGTTTCCCCGGTAGCACAGACCCACGGTGTCCTAAACAATCAACACCAACACCGGCCAGGCCTCAGTGTTATCCAGGTTCGCCAGATCCAAAGTGCCCACAGCCACCACGGCCAAGTACTCTGAATCCACCAACTTATTTACCACCTTTAACATCTATCCCTCAAACAACTGCAGCACCTCTCAGGTGCTTCCCAGGTAGTACCGATCCCAGGTGCCCTAAACCAACTACACCTGCACCACCACGATGCTTCCCAGGTAGTACGGATCCTAGATGCCCCAAACCAACTACTCCTGAACCACCACGATGCTTCCCAGGTAGTACCGATCCTAGATGCCCGAAACCTACCACTCCAGAACCACCGCGATGCTTCCCAGGCAGTAACGACCCCAGGTGCCCTAAGCCAACAACTCCTGAACCACCACGATGCTTCCCAGGCAGTACCGACCTCAGGTGCCCTAAGCCAACCACTCCTGAACCACCACGATGCTTCCCAGGTAGTACTGATCCCAGATGCCCTAAGCCAACCACTCCTGAACCACCACGATGCTTCCCAGGCAGTACCGACCCCAGGTGCCCTAAGCCAACAACTCCTGCACCACCGCGATGCTACCCAGGCAGTACCGATCCCAGATGCCCTAAGCCTACCACACCTGAGCCACCAAGATGCTACCCAGGTAATAGTGATCCCAGGTGTCCTAAACCAACGACTCCAGAACCACTGAGATGCTTCATAGGTAGTACTGATCCCAGGTGCCCTAAGCCAACTACTTCTGAACCACCACGATGCTTCCCAGGTAGTACCGACCCCAGGTGCCCTAAACCTACCACTCCTGAGCCACCCCGATGTTTCCCAGGTAGTACCGATCCTAGATGCCCGAAACCTACCACTCCAGAACCACCGCGATGCTTCCCAGGCAGTAACGACCCCAGGTGCCCTAAGCCAACAACTCCTGAACCACCACGATGCTTCCCAGGCAGTACCGACCTCAGGTGCCCTAAGCCAACCACTCCTGAACCACCACGATGCTTCCCAGGTAGTACTGATCCCAGATGCCCTAAGCCAACCACTCCTGAACCACCACGATGCTTCCCAGGCAGTACTGACCCCAGGTGCCCTAAGCCAACAACTCCTGCACCACCGCGATGTTACCCAGGCAGTACCGATCCCAGATGCCCTAAGCCTACCACACCTGAGCCACCAAGATGCTACCCAGGTAATAGTGATCCCAGGTGTCCTAAACCAACGACTCCAGAACCACTGAGATGCTTCATAGGTAGTACTGATCCCAGGTGCCCTAAGCCAACTACTTCTGAACCACCACGATGCTTCCCAGGTAGTACCGACCCCAGGTGCCCTAAACCTACCACTCCTGAGCCACCCCGATGTTTCCCAGGCAGTACAGATCCCAGGTGCCCCAAACCAACCACCCCAGAACCACCACGATGCTTCCCAGGCAGTATCGATCCTCGATGCCCCAAACCAACCACTCCCGAGCCACCGCAATGCTTCCCAGGTAGTAGCGATCCCAGGTGCCCTAAGCCAACTACTCCTGAACCACCACGATGCTTCCCAGGTAGTACCGACCCCAGGTGCCCTAAACCTACCACTCCTGAGCCACCACGATGTTTCCCAGGCAGTACCGATCGTAGGTGCCCCAAACCAAGCACCCCAGAACCACCACGATGCTTCCCAGGCAGTACCGATCCTAGATGCCCCAAACCAACCACTCCCGAACGACCACGATGCTTTCCAGGTAGTACGGACCCACGGTGTCCTAAAGCAACAACACCAACGCCTGCCAAGCCTCAATGTTATCCCGGTTCACCAGATCCAAATTGTCCACAACCACAACGGCCAAGTACTTTAAATCCACCAACTTATTTACCACCGTTAACATCTGCCCCTCAAACAACTGCAGTGCCTCTTAGGTGCGTCCCAGGCAGTAGCGACCCCAGGTGCCCCAAACCAACCACTCCTGAACCACCGCGATGCTACCCAGGTAGTACCGATCCCAGGTGCCCTAAGCCTACAACACCTGAGCCCCTAAGATGCTTCCCAGGTAGTACCGATCCCAGGTGTCCTAAGCCAACCACTCCTGAACCACCACGATGCTTCCCAGGCAGTACCGATCCCAGGTGCCCTAAGCCTACAACTCCTGAACCACCACGATGCTTCCCAGGCAGTACCGATCCCAGGTGCCCTAAGCCTACAACTCCTGAACCACCACGATGCTTCCCTGGCAGTAGCGACCCCAGGTGCCCTAAGCCAACAACTCCTGAACCACCGCGATGCTACCCAGGTAGTACCGATCCCAGGTGCCCTAAGCCTACAACACCTGAGCCCCTAAGATGCTTCCCAGGTAGTACCGATCCCAGGTGTCCTAAGCCAACCACTCCTGAACCACCACGATGCTTCCCAGGCAGTACCGATCCCAGGTGCCCTAAGCCTACAACTCCTGAACCACCACGATGCTTCCCAGGCAGTACCGATCCCAGGTGCCCTAAGCCTACAACTCCTGAACCACCACGATGCTTCCCTGGCAGTAGCGACCCCAGGTGCCCTAAGCCAACAACTCCTGAACCACCGCGATGTTTCCCAGGCAGTACCGATCCTAGATGCCCCAAACCAACCACTCCGGAACCACCGCGATGCTTCCCAGGCAGTACCGATCCTAGATGCCCCAAACCAACCACTCCGGAACCACCACGATGCTTCCCAGGCAGTACCGACCCCAGGTGCCCTAAGCCAACCACTCCTGAACCACCACGATGCTTCCCAGGCAGTACCGACCCCAGATGCCCTAAGCCAACCACTCCTGAACCACCACGATGCTTCCCAGGCAGTACCGACCCCAGGTGCCCTAAGCCAACCACTCCTGAACCACCACGATGCTTCCCAGGCAGTACCGACCCTAGATGCCCTAAGCCAACCACTCCTGAACTACCGCGATGCTTCCCAGGTAGTACGGATCCTAGGTGCCCTAAACCTACAACACCAGAACCACCACGATGCTTCCCAGGTAGTACCGATCCTAGATGTCCTACACCATCGACACCAAGCTCTTGTTACCCTGGATCTCCAGACCCTAAATGTCCACAACCTTTTGCACCTAGCAGTACCAATCCACCATCTACGTATTTGCCACCATATCCATCTGGAAATGAAGTAAATTCACCAAGGATCACAAGATTGGCGTCTAAGGACCTGTACGATGAAAATGTCTACGATGAATCCCAATCTCAAATAGGTGAGCTTTATTTTCTTAAAAATTTTTTATCTAAGTGAAAGCTTTTTTTACCGTTGTAGATTTTTGTTAAAGAATATGTCAATCCCATTACAAAGGTTTACCAAATGCAGACAACTCAAAATTAGTCAGAAAAAGGTTGTGTGTACTATGTACTATATGTACGTAAGAAGTTATAATTTTTTGAAGTAACGAGATAAAAATCTTTTTAATAATTTATTCTTAGCGTATCCTACGTTTGTAGAAGAAACGACACTATATTAGAAAAAAGGGTAAAATGTACATTGAAAGTTTTATTATAAATATCTGGTTGACCGAGCTTCGCTCGGAATATTTTTATCGCAAGAAAAAAGAACCTGTCAGCTTCCCAACTGAGCTATCGTAACTCATGACGTTAACAACGAAATTTGAATTCATATTCTTTTAAAATTTAATGTCATTGTATTGTTTTGCTAAAAACACAGACAAAACAACATTTTCTATAAATAAAACCTAGTTAGATCGATTTTTTGGACCCGAAACCTCTAGTATGCCAAGTTTCAACAAAATTGTTGGAGCCGAGATCCTGAATATATATATATATATATATATATATATATATATATATATATATATATATATATATATATATATAATATATATATATATATATATATATATATATATATATATATATATATATATATATATATATATATATATATATTTATATATATATATATATATACAAGAATTGCTCGTTTAAAGATATAAGACTCATTACCTAGTTGACATTTGTGACAATGGGTTGACTAGGTAACTGCAGGGTCTGTTTTTCACTACGGTGTCGCGGCCATCAGACGAATTATAATTTATAATCTTAAATAGGTGTAAGCTTATAGACTTAAATAGTTGCTTAGCAATGTTAGCATTCAATCGGTTTAAATTGTACTTTAACTCGATTGCTCTCCTTTCGCACTAAAAGACACATTCCACAAGTGGTACACGTCCTTAACAAATTCACATGTTTCACAGTTGGACGTATCAACTTTCCGCAGAAGTGAAGGCAATTTTTTTAAGTGAAAACTCCTCCTATAAGTAGGTTTGGATAGGAAGTAATTTTATCTTAGTCGTCATCAATGTAGTCACGTGACTTGTTAACGCTGTATATATCTGTAGCTATGTCAATGCCACTATATCTAGGCAGATAGGAGTGGTAGGACCACACTGTCGACAGTTATCTGTCTACAGCCGCGGGCCGGTCCGTCCGGGGCAGTACCATGCTCTCGCAGAAAATCGACGTCTGAGTAGTAGCAATTTGTTACTGCGCTTCGTTCGGTGAGCGAGAGAGCCGGAAGCCCAACTTTCTTAGGGTGATTGCGTGTGGAGGGTTTTGGTGGTGCCCTTGGTATCACCGAGTCTCAATGCACGCATTCACACTCCCTTCGCTTTCTTCGCGGTAGGCAACGGCCTTGTAAAGGTCCATGAGCGGCAGCAACACTTACCACCAGGTGTACTGTTTGCTCGTTTGCCACCGTTTGCAGAAAAAAAAAAATAGATGGCTAAACTTGTGACGGAATAAGAATACAATTCGACTTCTCATCTCTTGCCTGTGAGTGTTGTAAAAAACAACTAAGGGATTTAATTTGCACATAACATCTGTGCACGAAAAGGAAAACTCGAAATAAAACCGTATACCCCGCGTGTTGTAGTATGTCAATTTCCCTCCTATTGTGGAGGAGGCTCAAGCACAGCTGTGTATATGAGCTGATGAAAAAATTGCAACTAAAAATTTTAGTATTAACATTACAGATAAAACATAATTCATTTAGAGATATTCTTGATCAATGAAAATTCTTGATGATGATAATAGATTTTATTTATTTACGATTTTTATTATTGTGTCGAATAAGGTTTTCATTTTAGAATAATAACGTATAGAAGGATAGCGTCAGTATTTCGAACGTTCGAAACATGAATCTCAAAATATTAATGGCGCGCAGACTATGAAATCAATTTTTTTTTATTAACATAAATCGTCGAAATACTTTTAAAAGTAATGTTAAAAACCTTTTTAAGTTTTTCAAATGTGTTATGACACCATTTGAATGCACAAACCGTCATAATTACCTATTTACTTTTTAAGAGTTGCATATGTACGTGTAGTACAATGACTTGTACATTACAGAACAGTTCCAGCGTAAGCTCCATTAGGCTTCAATTGAAATGCTTCACTTTTTGTGCGCAAACTTACCTTCTATACGTTATTATTCTAAGGTTTTCATCTTGTTATCTGATCATCTTTAGAACCTTTCTGTTTGACATTCTTGTGAAAATACGTATGTCTAACTGTAGACGTTAATTGACTAATGAATCATCATAATCATCATCGCAGCCCACATACGTCCCACTGTTAGTTTGTATTTGACCACGTGACCTCTGACCAGCAGTCAAACATGTTGGTATAGGGTTTTATTTCGAGTTTTCCTTCTCTTCCACAGATGTTATGTGCATATTATATCCCATAGTCGTCTTTTACGACATGCACGAGCAAGATAAGATGTGGTGAATTGTATTCTTACTACTTACTTGCGGGATGACTAATGAATGCCCTCTTGAAATTATTTACCTATGCAATTTAATATTTTCAGACACCTTCGAATTTAAGCGCACACAACCACGGTCTCGAAAGGTGAGAGATGTAAGCGAGTTTGCCGAGGCAGCTACTTTCGCGACAAACGGTGTCGCCACTGCCTACGTAGTTATAGGAGCCGCCATATTCATGATCCTATCAGCAACAATCACCATATATTTGTATAAAAATAATAAAAAATCACGTAATAACTCCATTAATATAAAACCTAACAGCCCATGCTGAATATTTTGATGTAATATTTTAAAATATTTAAATTATATTTTGTGATATTATCATTTTATACTTCTTGATGCCTTCCAATGGATAAATTCTATACGAAAATGGCTACGTTATAAAGGATAATTTTAAGCGATTAGTTACCTGCTTCGTAACATCACTGCCTTATTTTAGCTTTATTTTTTTCATGCGTCTAAGCATGCCTATTTTATTACTATGTAAAATAGTGCCATAAATAAAACAATGATTAATATTGATATCTTTCATAATTCTCAGAATTAATGTATATTTTTTTATTATTCCTAGTCAATATAATCTATTATATGTATAAAACACATTGAATTCATGTCGTATTAAATTAAACACTTATTACTCATTTTTTTTTTAATAATTATACTCATTTGTGATATTTTTTTTTGTAAATATTATTAATATACTTAAAAGTACACTAATGTGGCCATTATATGTAAATTTAGTGTACTAATTTTATATTTGTAAAAGATTTAGGCAAATACATTTTGTATAACTTTATCGAAATGTTACAATGAACCTGTCGACTATCGAGGTTAGGTAATTCAGGATGTATCTGCTACATTTGATATCATAAACGATGATTTGTAATGTTAATAGGTTGATATTTCAGTCGATCTAAATAAACATTCTATGAATGTAAAAATGTAAAAATTGTTTTATTTACAAATTTCCTTACCATTTTCTTCTTTATATACTTATTAATTGCGCCTGATGCCACTCTAGCCGAGGTCGTGGATAGATGGACCAAGGATTAGTCCACCATCCGCAGACAGGCTGATCGCGCTTGCCGGGGCGTAGAACGGGATAATTAATCCGCTGGGCTGGCTACGGATGTCAAGGAATCGATACCAGTGGTCGGCTCCAAGGCGATGGGGAGGGAATATTGTAAGTTATGGGGCCGCCTGCCGCCCATTCGTCACCCCGGACAGATTGGGCAGGTGTGCCCAGACCCTAGCCTACCACAACACAAAATATAAAAATTATAAGCTTATGTCTCACCATGCAATGCGGCCTGCATTTGTCTTTCTTAATAGAAATATTATTGCTTACTGCTTGCTGAAGCTATGTCGAACGAGTCTTTCCCTTCTCTTCAATGTGGTTGAAGAGAGTGATGGATACTCCAGTAATTAATCCGTGGTCGGGTGTTATTTATTTTGAAAAACAAAAACGTATCCTAGTTCGAAGGGCATCACACTAGAGCTAATCCTATATGTTTTATATATAAAATTTCAATAAGATATCATGGGTTTTTATTTGACTTTTGATTGCCCCACGTTTCGAACACTTTGCAGGGTTCATGGTCACGTGCGGACTAATCGGTCGGGCAATCAAAAATCAAATACAAACACGATAAAATACGTAGTTTTATTTACTACTAGCATTGCCCGCGACTTCGTCCGCGTGGAATAGTGACTTTGGAGAGCATAGTGACTTTCAGGATTTATTTATTTATTTTAAAACTTCTCTCATTGCTGCACATAAGTCGTAGTCGTTTTGCAGTGGCAGACTGTCGAGGAAGTTGAGGTCTTTTTCTAGGCGTTTCGTAGAGGCTACCGCCCCCTCGTCTCTCATGACCGCCCGCCACATCATACATTTTTTTTTTCTTTTTTTTTATGGGTGGGCTATGGTAAGCGCACGCGCGGTCCAGTTCGTCCGGGGCGATGAAAGGACGGCGCGCGGGCCCATAACCCACCCCTACCCACGTCACCTCGTTGTTGGACCGACCACCGGAGCAGATGTGACTTGTCGTCAGTGGTCGGCCCGACGGAATACCCTTTCGGGTAACCTCAACTCTCGACGTCCTGGAACGTCGGTCGCCGTCGCGCGGTCAGCCTCTCTGCGGGTGACGGACAATTCCCCGGTCCGATCACCCATGGCCTCGGCTAGGACGGCATTAGGCGCAGATACTCGCGCCTGCGCCGCCCGAGTCGCCGGCGGCGGAACGTGTCGCCGAATAGGAGCTCTACTCGCACACGATCTGCCGCCTCCTTCCGTGAGATTACAGCCTCACAGAAGGCGGCGACCGCGTCCCAGTTCCTGACGCTGACGAGCATCTCCCTGGCGATGGTCGGAAGCGCCAGGTCGGCACCGATAATTGCAACGAGTTCCCGGCGATCCTCCTCCCATGCAGCACACTCCTCGAGCGTGTGCTGCGCCGTGTCCTCGTCGCAACTGCAGTGGTGGCAGGACGGTGTGCTCTCCCTCCTGACAATCTTTTGCAGGTACTTCCCGAAGCAACCGTGCCCCGTCAGCACCTGCACCAGTCGGAAGGAAAGCACCCCGTGCGTCCGCTCCAACCACTCCATCAGCACCGGCCGGAGGGCCTCGACGGTCCTGACACCGTACCGAGGACTCTCCAGCCGGACTGCCCAACGGGCAATGACTTCTCAGCGGGCGTCGACCCGCCAGACGGTGGTCTCTTTGATGGAGACCATGCCACTGCGGGCGCGCGTCTCTGACACCCGCCGATAAATGTCGGCGAGCATCTCCGCCTCCAGGTCCCACGAGGGAGTTCCGGCCAGGAGGCACGCTGCCTCCGTCGCCACCGTGCGGTAACCCCGTATGGCCCTGATCGCCATGACCCTCTGTGGTCGCCACAGGAGAGCCCTAAGATGGACGGTCAGGGACCCCGCCCACACCGGTGCGCCATACAGGGTCATCGACCGGATCACCCCCACGTACAGCTGTCGGCACGTAGCACTGGGTCCGCCCACATTCGGCATCAGCCGCGAAAGGGCGGACGCCGCGCCGACAAGCCGATGGGGAACAAGTCGATAGAGATGCTCCCGGAACCAAAAATGCCCGTCGAGCACCAGGCCCAAGTACTTCATGTGGGCCTGGATGCTGATGGTCACCGACTTCACGGTGATCGAAGCGCCGGCGGGAGGCCCGGCGGTATGGAGGCCGTGGAACAAAAGGGCCTCCGTCTTTTCCAGGGCTACCCTCAACCCCAGCGCTTCGATCCGCCTGACAATCTCCTCGGTGCCGAGAGTTGCCAGGCGTGCCGCCTCCTCTAGCGTCCCACCCCGGGCTGTGACGAGTGTATCGTCGGCGTAGCAAATTACGCCCAGCCCGGGTGGGAGGCTTCCTCTCAACGCCCAGTCGTAGCCGATGTTCCAATGGGTCGGACCCAGAACCGACCCCTGCGTGACACCGCACGTCATGGGCGTTCGCACAACGTCCCCTACTCGGTCAACGTAGAGGACGCTGCGCCCCTCCAAGTAGTCTGCCACCAGCCGCCTGAGGTACACGGGCACCCCGTGATACCTCAGCCCCTCCCTGATGCAGCTGAAAGGCAGACTGTTAAAGGCGTTGGCGATATCCAGGGACACCGCCAACAGGACTCCTCCGCCGGTGACGGCCTCCGCTACCACGGCCTTCAGGCGCAGCAGGGCCGCGATCGTCGAACGCCCTCTCCGAAAACCAAACTGGGCGTCCGACAAATCGGGCCCGACCCCGACGAGGTGCTGCTCGATGCGGGCAGCCAACACCCTCTCCAGCAGCTTGCCCGCATCATCGAGCAGCACGATGGGCCTATAGGCCGAGGCCGACTCGGGAGACCGTCCCGGCTTCGGCAGGAGAACCAGCCTCCCCTCTTTCCAGCACCCAGGGAACTGCCCGGACGTCAAACAAGCGTCGAACAGTCCCCTGAGGCGTGGTCCCAGGTGTTCGAGGACCAGGGCCAGCACACGGTTCGGAATACCGTCGGGCCCGGGGGCGGTGGATTTGACTCGCATACGCGCCACGGCCGCCCCCATTTCCGGCTCCATGATGGGCGGAGCAGTTTCATCGTCGGCCTCTTGGTCGCTGTCCGGCGAAGCCATGACCGGGGGCGTGTGCTCCGCCCTGCCACATCATACATGCGCGCGCATTCTATCTATAAAAATGAATTGTTGTTCGTTAGTCTCGCTAAAACTCGAGAACGGCTGGATCGATTTGACCAATTTTGGTCTTGAATTATTTGTGGAAGTCCAGGGAAGGTTTATATGGTGAGAAAATATGGCAAAATTGCGAGTAAAATACTAAAAACAACAATTTTATTTTCCCATACAAACTGTTCTTACCTGTCAAACATTTGATGTTCGTCCCGACGGTTCGGCATTTTTGGGATAATTACATGTAGATCTAGATTAAAAAAGGTTTTGGCATCGATAAGAAAAGGCTGTATATTAAATAGCTAGAATATAATTCACCACTTTTTTTTTTTTTTTTTTTTTTGGGTGGGGTCGTGGTCGGCGCGCCTCCGCACCACTCCGTCTGGGGCGACAGAGGCGCTTAAGCACGCAACTCCCGCAACCCACCCGAAAACCACCTCGCCTTCGTCATTGGGCCGACCACCGGAGCAGGTTTACTTGTCGTCAGTGGTCGGCCCGACGGAATACCCCCTACGCAGGGTACCCTCCCGTCGACCGACGTCCCCCCCTCGGGGAGGACGTCGGTCTTTCCTCACGCGGTCGGCCTCTCGGCGGGTGACGGACTAATCCCCGGTCACGTCACCCGCGGCCTCGGCTAGGGCGGCATGAGGCGCAGATAGTTGCGCCTGCGCCGCCCTAGTCGCCGGCGGCGGATCTCCTCATCGAGGCTGCGCTCCACGCGCAGACGATCCGCCGCCTCCTTCTGCGAGATCACTGTCTCTGTCGCTGTCGACCATCGCCCTAGCGATGGCCGGCAGCGTCAGGTCGGCACCGATGATTGCGACGAGTTCACGGCGCTGCACTGCCCAAGCCGCGCAGGCCTCGAGCGTGTGGCGCGCCGTGTCCTCATCGCAATCGCAGTGGTGGCAGGACGGTGTACTCTCCCTCCTTACGACCCTGTGCAGGTATTTGGCGAAGCTCCCGTGCCCCGTCAACACCTGCACTAGTCGGAAGGAGAGCACCCCGTGCCGCCTTTCCAACCACTGCATCAGCACCGGCCAGAAGGCCTCCACGGTTCGCACCCCGAACCGAGGCCTCTCCAGCCGGACTGCCCAACGGGCAATGACGTCTCGGCGGGCGTCGACGCGCCAGGCGGTGAGATCCCTTAACGAGATCACACCGCCCTCCCCGCGCACCCCCGACACCCGCCGATACAACTCGGCGAGCATTTCCGCCTCCAGGTCCCACGGGGGAGTCCCGGCCAATAGGCACGCTGCCTCCGTCGCAACCGTGCGGTATCCGCGGATGGCCCTAACCGCCATGACCCTCTGTGGTCGCCACAGAAGGGCCCTAAGTCGGACGGTCAAGGACCCCGCCCACACCGGTGCGCCGTACAGGGCCATCGACCGGATGACCCCCGTGTACAGCCGTCGGCACGTAGCGCTCGGTCCGCCCACGTTCGGCATTAGCCACGATAGGGCGGACGCCGCGCCGACGAGCCGCGGAGCGAGCCTGCGGAACGAGCCGCGGAGCGAGCCTGCGGAAATAATTCACCACTTGAGAGTGTTGTAAAAGACAACTAAGGGATATAATATGCATATAATATCTATGCGAGAGAAAGAAAACTTGAAACAAAACCCTATATTGACACGTCTGACCAGCGTGGTATTATCCGTGCGGTGACGAAGTAAGAATACAATTCACCACCCGTGTGTGTCGTAAAATAATGCATATAATATCGATGTAAGAGAAGGAAAACTCGGAACAAAACCCTATACCAACACGTCTGACCAGCGTGGTATAGTAGGTCAATTTTCCTCCCATAGTTGTGGAGGCCCGAGCCCAACAGTGGGATGTGTATGGGTTGAGACTATGATGATGATTTATCAGCCTCCTACAAATGGCGTAAAGTTGCAGATTAAGGAAATATAACACTTGCCGTAAATTGAATTCAGTTGGATTATCAATAATTCCATTATATTGATACGTTTGAGGCCAAGTCCGGAGACCGCCTCAGCTTTAGCAGGATCACCAGCCTCCCCTTATTTTAATATCCAGGGAACTGGCCAAACGCTATTCAAGCGTTGTACAGTCAAGGTACCAGGTGCTTAAAGACCAGCGCCAGCACCCATCAAAAGAGGCTGGAGAGTGTCGAATGTGACCCCTGGGGTCGTCCTTATTGAACGGCACTAAGTAGAGATTTCACTTTTTCTTCAGATCAATCAGTAGAAAATTTTGGACAGTCTTGAATGTGACCCCTGGGGTCGCCTGTATCGTAGTGCTGAGTAAGCAACGCCATCCTCCCCTAGCCGAAATTTGCCTCCCCGACCTCCCCATCAGGGTTGTCGAGGACCTTATCCCACCGCGGAAAGCCCCCCGCAATCATTACTTTGCTGGACAGTAACCAGACAGACAGTTTAATTAGTGGTAGGACCACACTGTCGACAGTTATCTGTCTACAGCTGCGGGCCGGTCCGTCCAGGGTAGTACCACACTCTCGCAAAAAATCGATGTCTGAGTAGTAGCAATTTGTTACTGCGCTTCGTTCGGTGAGCGAGAGAGCTGGAAGCCCAACTTTCTGAGGGTGTTTGTGTGTGGAGGGTTTTGGTAGTGCTCTTGGTATCACCAAGCCTCAATGCACGCATTCACACTCCCTTCACTTTCTTAGCGATAGGCAGCGACCCTGTAAAGGTCCATGAGCGGCAGCAACACTTACCATCAGGTGTACTGTTTGCTCGTTTGCCACCGTTTGCAATAAAAAACAAAACCGGAAACCGGAGATGGGGCGCCAGTGGCGCATATACGTGTTAAATCTATCACTCTGCGGCCAAACGGTCAACCTTAATGGGTGCTGGTACTGGTCCTTGAGCACCTGGTACCACATCTCACGGGTCTATACAACGCTTGAATAGCGTTTGGACAGTACCCTGGATGTTGGAAGGAGGAGAGGCTGGTGCCGAAGGTGGGACGGTCGCCGGCCTCGGCCACAAACATGTCGATATAATGGTAATTAATAATTTAACTGGATTGAATTTACGGTAAGTGTTATATTGCCTTAATCTGCAACTTTACGGCATTTGTAGGAGGCTGATAAATCATCATCATAGTCTCAACCCATACACGTCCCACTGTTGGGCTCGGGCCTCCTCCAGTATGGGAGGGAAATCGACCTACTATACCTCGCAGGTCAGACGTGTTGGTATAGGGTTTTGTTCCGAGTTTTCCTTCTCTTGCATAGATATTATATACATACTATATCACTTAGTCGTCTTTTACGACACACACGGGTCGTGAATTGTATTCTTACTCCGTCACCGCACGGACAATACTAAAACTAAACTGATAAATACTAAAACAAAATAATTACGAAGAAAAGGCGGTACGAAGTTCGCCGGGTCAGCTAGTACTTAATAATTACATGGCTACATCACTAATACTTACATTTTTAATATCGCGATATCTTTTGAATAAAATGTCCGAATTTAATAATTCAAAAAGTTCTAAAAAGGTATTGAATCCATCTTGAATACGATGTAATTTATTTTGATAAGGATTAATACGAAGATACAAAATAAAGAGATTTAAGGGACGGCATTTTAATTATTAAAAAAAAATAAAAGAAAACGCTTATTGTGAGATAACTACAATAGTTAGACATATGGTGATGCGACATTTTTTGTAGAAAATTATATGTTCTGAAAAGTTGTAGTAGATTGTTTTGTTCTATAATCAATAGTTTTCGCAGCAAACGCGATATAAAGATTTTTTCGGGTAATTTTTTTACACCTTGGGTTACATTATTGGACTTTTAGTACGGATCCCTAATTTTTTGAAAATATAATATAGCCTATAGCCTTCCTCGATAAATGGGCTATCCAATGCTGAAAGAATTTTTCAAATCGGACCAGCGGTTCCTGTGATTAGCGCGTTCAAACAAACAAACAAACAAACTCTTCAGCTTTATAATATTAGTATAGATGTGTAATACTCGCATAAACATTAGAAATTATTAGGATAGCATAGGATTTTATTTAAAGTATTCACTCTCTTCTTTTCCCCTTGTATAAATCCCATGGCTTGAATCAGACATCATCTGCAGTAGAAGGAAAATTAAGCTACTTTGCCATGCGGGTCAAATGTGTTCGAATAATGTCGTATTTAGGTTTTTCTCCTTTTGTATCAATCTTATCTACATATCATATTCCTTAATCGTACTGTAGGACACTCAGGGACAAAAATTGTATTCTTACTCTGTCACCGCACGGTTAACTTTGATGTGGTTATGAATAAAAATTCTACTCGATATTCAGATAGCAAGGCTAAGGAATAGTTATTACAAGATTATAGGCCGTGATTATCCAGAAATTGGCGGCAGACTATCTTTCTCTATCTCTTATTTAGTTTTACGCCCTATCAGTAAGGGGATAAGTAAAGATATAAACATATCTCATATCATAAATTAATGCAATTTAGAAATTATAGATCAAAAATACCGTCAATGAAAATAACTACATTAAACAATCAAATTCAAGAAGTAGAACAGATAATTTTTTTGGGTGTAACAATAGACGAACACCTAAATTAGAAATGCCACATAGAAAAATTTAATAAAAAAATATCAAGTTACTGTTATGTTTTATCAATTCTTGTTTAATCAACATCTACAAACACCGCAAAATTGTCCTACTTCAGTTATGTCTATCCTCTATTAACCTACGGCATTATATACTGGGGAAATTCCTGTCAGGTACAATCTACTTTTGTTTTACAAAATAAATGCTTACGTATCATTTACAATATGTTCAGTATTGAGTCACTTAGACCCCTATTCAGAGAAAAAGAATTCCACACACTTTCAGGCATATATATACTGCCTATTTGTCAGAAAAAAATCATCATCATGATCATCATCATCTTGCTCTTATCCCAATTACTTGAGGTCGACGCAATATGTCATCTGTTTTGACATATTGCAGAAAGTTTCGGCAATGATTTTTATGACCGGCCGCCTGCCTGACGTCAACCCTCCTTGGGAATGTAATCGTTGACCCAAATGGTACCAGATGGAGTTGGTCCAGGTCAATCTAGGGCTCTTAGTCGTCTTTTACGACACCCACGAGCAAAGCAAGGGTTGGTAGTATTCGAAGCCGCTACCACACAGCAGAAAAAAATCATCAATATTTTAATTTCATGATTGATTCGAAATTAAATGTACGTAGCTTTAATTATATACACGTCAATATAGTTCTTAAATGTTCCAAGAATAAAAATTTTTTTTTTTGTAAAGGTTCATATATTTCTGCTATAACGGTCTACAACCATTTACCTAGTTATGTAAAAAAACTTGAAGATAAGTTCTTCAAAAACACTTTAAAAAAATGGCTAATTGAAAATGTATTTTATAATTTAAATTAATACTTTGCTAAGAAAATGTAGTAATTTCAGTATATTATGTTACATAAAGATAAATTACAGAATCAATTTTAATATGTATTAATAAATCATAGAATTAAAAGATTATTGCAATGCCCGATTGGGTCAGCTGTTGATACCAAAATTTTGTAAACATCCATGTAAAACACAGTTTCTGCAATAAATATCTTTGCATCTTTGTATCTATTTTCTATCATCAAAATCCCATACGTCTCACTGGTAGACTCGAACCTCCTTCATTTACTACACAGTTGTCGTAGTGGAAAAATATACCGACCTAGAGTGCCAGTGTCGTGGTTCGAATCCCACGACGGGCAACGCTTTTTAACAGACAAGACCCCATGTCCGATAAGCACCTGCACCATCCTAAATGTAAGGCTGCCGTGCCTTCTCCTGAGCCAGCGGTGGAGATGCGTCGCAACTGCCTCCACAGTCCCCCGCCCTGCTACGGGGGACTCTAAATCCTCTCTCCACCGCCGGATGACTTCCCTTAGGGGCCACTTCCTGAACTCTGCGCAATCCCCTTGTGGAGACTTGCTCGCCGTTGACTCGCGCTGTGGCGCGGAACCGGCATATTTCTGCCAACGCTTCCGCCATCAGTGCCCAAGGTGGGTCGCCCGCCAGCAGTGTTGCCGCAGTCCAGGACACAGTACGATAGCCCCTAATAGCCCTCACCGCGATGACCCTCTGCGGTCGATGCAGAAGGGCTCTGTTGCAGGCGGTGAGAGACTCCGACCAGATAGGGGCACCATACAGTGCCATGGACCGCAGGATGCCGACGTACAGACGCTGGCACGACGACCCAGGACCGCCAGTGTTCGGCAGAAGCCCTCCCAGCGCCGCAGCCGTAGGCAGCGGTCTTGTAAAGGTCCATGAACAACAGCAACACTTACCATCAGGTGCACTGTTTGCTCGTTTGCCACTGCTTGCAATAAAAAAAAACCCTAATAACGCATCAGATCAGTGTGGTATAAGGTAGGTAGGTAGGTAGGTAGGTAGGTATGTAGGTAGGTAGGTATGTAGGTAGGTATGTAGGTAGGTATAGGTAGATACGTAGGTCAATTTCCTTCACATTATGAAGGAGGCTCCAGCCCTGTAATGGGACGTGCCAAAGTTATATGCATTATGTCTCGCTATGCAATGCAATCCCCTTTCTTAACAGAAAAATTACAGCTTACTGAAGCTACGTCGAGCAGATCTCTCCCTCCTCTTCAAAGTGGTTGAAGAGAATGATGGATGCTCTAGTAATTAACTCGTGGTCCGTTATCGATTATTTTGAAAAATAAAAGTGTATCCTAATTCGAAGGACCTCACACTGAAGCTTATCCTAAATGCCGTATATTTACAATTTCAAAGAGATAACATGGAGTCTTATTTCGAGTAGGCATTCTCCTCCTCTGTTTCTCTTGTATACGTCCAATGGCTGGAATCAGGCATCCTTTATAGTAGAAGAGAAATTTCACTATTTTACCATGCAGGTGAAATGTTTTCGAATAAGATCATATTTTGATTTTTTGCCCTTTTGTATCAATTTTATATACATCTTCTATACCAATAAATAATATTGGAGTGTCTGTTTGTAACGTCAAAATAATAGGCTTTTTTCATGCTCACACGGTTATTTGCACTATACATATGCCTAAAAATCACTTTATATTTTTTTTGTCTGTCTGTTTGTTCCGGGTAATCTTCAAAACGGCTGGACCGATTTCAAAAATTCTTTCACCAATGGAAAGCTATAATATCAGGGAGTAACCTAGGCTATATTTTATCCCAGTATTCCCACGGGAACGGGAACTACGCAGTAAAGACTGGAACCGAAGCGAAGCGAGGGCGAGTTGCTAGTAAGTAATATATATGTAGATAAACTTGATACAAAAGGATATCAGGTCTAGGTCAATTCTTCCTCCGATTTTGAAGGAAGCTCGAGCCCCAGTAGTTTACTACTGCGAGCCTGTCGCACACTCACACAATCACTGTGACTTTTGTCGCACAATATTAGATAAAATTCGAAATAATAGTATCTGTTTCTTAGTGCATATTAAACTTTGCAATCAACCCTGTTGGTCAGACATGTTGGTGTGGGACTTTATATCCAGTTTTTCTTCTTTTGCATAGATATTACGTATACATTTACTAGTGGTAGGACCACACTGGCGACAGTTATCTGTCTACAGCCGCGGGCCGGTCCGTCCGGGGTAGTACCATACTCTCGCAGAAAATCTTTTTTTTTTTATTGCATATGATGGCAAACAGTACACCTGATGGTAAGCGTTGCTGCCGCTCATGGACCTTTACAAGGCCGCTGCCTACCGCGAAGAAAGTGAAGGGAGTGTGAATGCGTGCATTGAGGCTCGGTGATACCAAAGGCACCACCAAAACCCTGCACACGCAAACACCCTCAGAAAGTTGGTCTTCCGGCTCTCTTGCTCACTGAACGAAGCGCAGTAACAAATTGCTACTACTCAGATGTCGAAAATCGACGTCTGAGTAGTAGTAATTTGTTACTGTGCTTCGCTGCTTGCAATAAAAAAAATATATATATATTATATGCATGTTACATATATCCCTTAGTTTGTCTTTTATGACCCTTCTGCGAGACAGTGATCTCGCAGAAGGAGGCGGCGGATCGTCTGCGCGTGGAGCGCAGCCTCGATGAGGAGATCCGCCGCCGGCGACTGGGGCGGCGCAGGCGTAACTACCTGCGCCTCATGCCGCCCTAGCCGAGGCCGCGGGTGACGTGACCAGGGATTAGTCCGTCACCCGCCGAGAGGCCGACCGCGTGAGGAAAGACCGACGTCCGCCCCGAGGGGGGGACGTCGGTCGATGGGAGGGTACCCCACGTAGGGGGTATTCCGTCGGGTCGACCACTGACGACAAGTAAACCTGCTCCGGTGGTCGGCCCAACGACGAAGGCGAGGTGGTTTTCGGGTGGGTTGCGGGAGTTGCGTGCTTAAGCCCCTCTGTCGCCCCGGACGGAGTGGTGCGGAGGCGCGCCGACCGCAGCCCACCCACAAAAAAAAAAAAAAAGTTTGTCTTTTATGACACCTACGAGCAGGTGATGAATTATATTCATCATCACTGCTTTTATATGTGAATGAATCTCCTTCATAATAAGAGGCAAATCGATCGGTCCTACTATACCACGCTGGTCAGACGGGTTGATATAGTGTTTTATTTCAAGTTTATCTTTTATTGCATAGATGCTATGCGCAAATTATATCCCTGAGTCGTCTTTTACGAGAACCATGGGCAGGAAAGGGGGCAGTGAATTGTATACGTCAGCCCATGGAAGATATTCTAAATATCTATCTTATTAATATTATAAATGCGAAAGTAAGTTTGTTTGTTTGTTACGCTTTCACGCTTAAACCACCAAAACGATTTCAAAAATTATTTCAGCAATGGAAAGCTATAATATCAGGGAAATAATAATAATAATAATAATAACCTCTGGGCCAGTCGTTATCTCACCATGAGACTAACGCAAACCTCGGAGGAAAACTATATGGCTCTCTAAATTCTTTTGATATAAAAGAAAAATGTATCACAAGATTTATAGCAAAAGCCAACAAACCGCAGGGCAGCTGTGGCGTGCTGAATGTGAGTGGCGACACTGCGGTCCTGAGTGCCCCAGAGAGTCGGTCAGGGCCTCGTATCCAGCTGGCCTTTATTGGCTGGCTGGAGTGGAAACCGAAGAGTGCCCGCAGGATTCTCAACTCTGGCTTGCCTTAAACGGCTGGTCGGAGAGGGGTCGCCAGAGCTATATGCTCGGGGGTGGAAGTGTCATTTTCAAGGGCATAACTACGGGGAAACCACTGCGATGGTGAAACCGGCGCCGCACCGCTCGACACCCCAAGACACTTGCACCAATGTTTCCCCCCTGTTGCCCGTATGACCTGCGTGTCTGTGGCGACCGTTTGGGGGGGCCCATTCAGTGAGTTGGCGAGTCACCGTCTGCCACCGTTCAATACGATGCAAGGGATTGAAGGCAGACGACAGTTCAAAATCAATAGTTTTAAGTAAAATAGTCCATCAAACCTCACAACCCCATAACCAGGTTTTAGATATCATCATTGTACAATAGTTTTACACCTACCGTTGGCAGTCCACGAGTGTTATGTGCAAACGTGGAGTGTCATCGGTAGATGTCCCATCCCATTTTAACATTAAATTTCTCCAAAGGCCTCTGCGTGTTGGATCCATATCCCCATGTAAGCCTACCAAAGGACCGGGTATCTTCCTTTGTAAGATACCCGTGACACTGAGATACATGAATATAATAATAATAATATAATAATAACATAGGCTATATTTTAGTCCGAGATTCCCACGGGGACGGGAACTCCGCGGGTAAGGCGATTCAAACCGAAGCGAAGTGAGGGCGGGTTGCTAGTATTACATGTATTCTGACTCTGTCGAAAAAGATTACACAAAGCGCCTGAAAATAAACATTCCGCATTACTCTGTTCTACGTAATAACGACTTGAAATAATTATAAAAAAAAACTATACTTTATGTGTCACTAATATACTATATTATAGTTTATTAGTGACACATAAAGTATAGTTTTTTTAAAGACAAGGCCAGTGCAATACTACCGGGTTGTAAATTATAAATTATTGCGTCTTCTGGAACATCACAAATATATTCAAGGTGTACAAATTACACTCATACTCAGAACAATTCCTCCAATCCTACGTGAAGATCGAACTCAAGATATTCGGTGGCCAATACTTAAGCCAATCAACCATCTGTAAACAGGAAATAGGAGTGGATTCGGCGGTTACACTCTTATTTGTTATTGGGTAATGTGTTACAAAGTGATACTAGACAATAAGATTCTGTATTAGTTCTTTGAGCAGTAAGCACGCAAAACTGATTGATCGGGTATGGTTTTATCTTTATTACAGGCAACTATTGATTCTACTCAAAGGCGGATTGGAAAACTTAGAGATTATATTATATGCCGCAGGTGACTGGACCGGCGACTTTAGTCCGGCACCCGCAGGGAGGCTGACCGCGCGACGGCGACCGACGCCCGGGACAGGGCGACGAGAGGTGAGGGTACCCGAAAGGGTATTCCGTCGGGCCGACCACTGAGGACAAGGAACTTGGCACTAACTTTAATAAAATTTTAATTTAGTTATTTCATTGGACTATCTGGTAAATGTTATGTTTTTCGAGCGTATCTTGTATGTTTGTTTCTTGTAAATTTATTTATTAGCTCATATCTTGCAAAGGATTCTCCGCGTGATGACGAAGTAATATAATTGACGACCCTCTATCCTGCCGTGGATGTCGTAAAGGACAACCAAGGGATATATATGCATATAATATCTATGTTGTATTGTCCGTGTGGTGATGGAGTAGGAATACAATTCACCACTCTCTATCCTGCCTTGGATGTCGTAAAAGACATCTAAAGCATATAATACGCAGATAATATCTATGCAAGAGCAAACCACTGGAAATAAAACCCTATACCAACACGTCTAACCAGCGTGATGTAGTAGTTTAAATTCCATCTCATTGTGGAGGAGACTCAAGCCCAGTAGTGGCACTTATGTGAGCTATGATGAGTTTAAAGAATTCAATAGATTTAGGCAGCTAAGATGTCTCTTTGAGAATGTAATTGTTAACTAAATAGTAACAGATGATGTCCTAGGCCGATGTAATATTTATATTCTATTTAATTATCATGTAGTTGTCATAGATTAAGGAGACGTGTGATGACGGATTAAGAATACAATTCACCACCCCCTCTCTTGCATGTGGGTATCGTAAAAGGCGACTAAAGGATATCTTGTGCATATAACAGCTATGCAAGATAAGGTAAACTCGAAATAAAACCCTATACCAATCCGCCTAACCAGCTTGGTGTAGTATGTCAATTTCTCCTCCCCATATTGAGAGAGCTCGAGCCCAGCTGTGGGACGTATATGAGTTGTGATGATGATGAAGGAGATTTTAATATAAAAGGATAATAAAGACGCAAAAAATACTTTTTTATTTCTAATTCTTTTTTATAATTACTTGTTTAGAAATTTAAAATGTTAATTATATTAGCATCATCAAAAAAATATTCACAGTAGTATCGATAATGAAGAATTTTGATTGCATATGATGTTATAATGCGTTTGATATTAAGGTTCTGAAAAGCAACTATCAGTCTCAGGAATATGATCTATAGTCTTTTATATGCATTAGCTAACAGCGCAACTTTGTCTGCATCACACAAGTGAGATAGAAATGTTAGAGAGAATATAACATGCTGCTCAAGACAGCTTAAAAGAGATATTTTTGTTGTTTTGCATTTTTTTTTATTAATACTTCGCTGCCATTTGTGTTTAGCCTGATGTTTTATATAAACCATAGCCTCGATAAATAGGTTATCTATCTCTAAAAGATTTTTATATTTCGAAGCAGTAAGTCCATAGATTAGCACGTACAACCAAACAAACTCTTCACCTTTATAGTATTCTTATATATTATGTGACCATAGGTCTCGTTTTGAATGGGACAGTCCCATTTTCAGGTTCTCCTTTTCGTTGTCCCCAGCTGAACAAAATTGTCTTGTTTTTGCAAACAGGTCATAATTATTTATTTGTTTTACCGACAGGAAGTTATTCTTTATTTAGGTTTTAAGTTCACACTTTCACGGCATTTTTTTATGTTGCATTATTTTTTTTAACTATTCATTTCATATTTTTACCAAGGCACTTATTTGTATACGCGTCCTATCTTGACGTAAAAAATATGGTCACATAAAGTATACATAGTATAGATTATACATAAATCCGTAAAGGAACTTAAGAATCGCATCTAGCCTTGTTTCTATACGAAACGCGATTATTACATCGAGTTTACCAAAATCGACTAAATAATCGATACTACAGGTACAAATATCGTCTTTGTTAAGACCTTTAATATTTCTTTTTATCGTTCAATTAGCTTTAATCTAATTGGTCCGTTTGGTGTATACATAGGATGTATGTGATATTCCATTGGTTCATGATGATATTCCATTTTAAATGCTTGTACCATCTGCAAATAAAAAAATGCTCAGATTTAAAAACAAAAAGGGGTGAACGCTCAACTAGGAGGAGGACTAGGAGGTCGCGGGGTTTCGGCGGGAAAATGGATGTGTCACGTCACGCTCTTGAATCATAATTAGGGCTGCCACCTTTTTTTTGTATAAATAAAGTACATTGGTTGATGAAGTTGGAAAAAAAGTACATTGGATCAAAATAAAGTACGATTTACTTCGCTTCATAATTTAGGCCAAAAACATAATTTTAGCATCTGTTATCGCATAATTATCACAAATAAACATCTGCACCGCATCTTTGACCTATTCATTTAAGTGAAACTAAATAAATTATTAATTTGTATTGTACATCACATGCAAATCTCTCCTTATGAATGCTGTCTTGGCATCGTCATTAAGTATGTAATTAATATATAAAAATTTGAAAAAGTGTCTTTAACCTTCATCATAAATTAGATCATACAAAATAAAGTATCCTCGCGTACTTTATTGCTTACATAAAGTATAAAGTACAATTAATGGAAATAACGTACAATACTTTATAATAAAGTACGGGTGGCAACCCTAATCATAATCATTTTTAGTGCTTTATAGTGTTACATTAAATAATTTTGCTGATATTTTATGTAACACACTTAAGGTGTGAAAGTGTGGTGAACATAATATAATAGTGGCTCTATGTTCATATTCTACCGAAATTCCCAGAGGAATTTGGTTTGCAGCACCCAATTAATGATAATGACTTGACGGACTACTCAGACAATGACTCTTAATAAGGTATTCAATATGAAGAGGTGTTTAATAATATGTGAATAAAATTATTTATAAACTACGCAAGACAAGGCAGTATGGTCGTTTGACTATAGATTGCTTGTAAGGGCGAATAAATAAAAAAAAATCAATAAGACTAGTATATACTGTTTTTCAACGAGAAAGTAGACTTAAAAGTAACTTGTTAGATATATAAGATTTCAGATTGAAATTGTTAGTGTGGTAACGGAGTACGAATATAGTTTTTACCACCCCTTCCTTTTACATATATAGGTACGTCTTAGAATAATAACGTATAGAAGGTAATTTCGCGCACAAAAACTGAAGCAATTCGAGCCTAATGGAGCTTACGCTAGAACCGTTCCGTAATGTACAAGGTCACTGTACGGCACGTACGTACGCAACTCTTAAAAAATAAATAGGTAATTATGACGGTTTGTGCATTAAAATGGTGTTACAACACATTTGAAAAACATAAAAAGTATGTTAACATTATTTTTAAAAGTATTTCGACGATTTATGTTAATAAAAACAAAATTAGATTTCATAATTTGTATAGTGGTGTGCGTGTGTAAGTGTGTAATCACCTGCGCGCATGTAGTATTGTTTGCTTCATATTTTTGATGGCTTACGTATGGACACTATCCTTCTATACGTTATTATTCTAAGAGGTATGTATATAAAAATCAAAGGGTGTTTCCAGATTACTGCCAGAGATGAAAAAATGCACCTACAACTGTCCAGCCTACTGGCTAATTGAGTGCATAATAACCGGAGAAGAAATAAGACTAACTCGATACTTCAATTCTGACGGCCCTTAAACCTTGAAATAAAACCCTGTAACAACATGTCTGACCAGCATGGTATAGTAGGTCAATCGCCCTCCTATTGGAGAGGAGGCTCGAACCCAGCAGTGGAACGTGTATGAGCTGAGGCAGAGGCAGGCAAGCCTATATACCTGGGCCTGATGTCGCCCTAGCTGAAGCCGCGGGTGATCGGACTGGGAACTTTAGTCCGTCACCCGCAGAGAGGCTGGCCGCGCGACGGTGACCAACGACCTGGGGCAGAGACGTCGAGAGGTGAGGGTACCCGAAAAGGTATTCCATCAGGCCGACCACTGAGGACAAGGAACTCGGCACCGGTGGTCGACCCAACGACGAAGGCGACGTGGCTACGGGTGAGTTATGGACTTGCGCGCCGTCTTCTCGTCGCCCTGGACGGAATGGTCGGAGTGTGTGTTGACCATGTCCCACACATAAAAAAAGGCAAGCCGATATGCTATTACTATGCTAACTTTTCTAAAGAAATATTAACTTAAATTACTTATTTAGGATAGGGCTCGAATCTTCTCCACAATAGAAGAGAAATTGACCCACGAGGCCACGCCGGTCCGACTTGTTGGTATAGGGTTTTATTTGGAGTCTAACGTCTCTTGCATAGATGTTATATGCATATTGTAATCTTTTAGTTACGACACCCACGTGCAAGAGAGGGGGTGGTGAATTCTACTCTTACTCCGGGAAAATACGGCAAAAAAATATGTATATACCTTGCATATAATTGTGTGAATTTCAAGCTCGGCAAATCTACGGCCTAAACACATTCTTTTACCATAACCGAACGGTAATGAAGCAAATGCATGATGTTTCTGTGTTGATGATCTAAACATCCATCTTTCAGGTCGAAATTCTGATGCGTTCGAAAAGTATTCATCGCTATTACCCATCACATAATGTTGAAATACAACTTGAGTCTGAAAATAATACACATTCTAATTAACTCTGGAATATCATTTCACAGACCTGTATTTTTTTTTTTTTTAGAATTGGTGGCAAACGAACAAACAGTACGCTTAATGATAAGTGTTGCTGCCGCTCATAGACCTTTGCTAGGCCGCTGGCTATCGTGAAGAAAGTGTGAATGCGTGCAATGAGGTTCAGTAAAACTAAAGGCATCACCAAAATCCACCACACACAAACACACGGGGTTGCGGCTCTCTCGCCCGCTGAACGAAGCGCAGTAATAAATTGCTACTACTTAGTAGTCGATGTTCTGCGAGAGTGTGGTACTTCCCCGGACGGAACGGCCCGCGACTGTTGACTGGTAACTGTCAACAGTGTAGTCCTAATACACGTCTAAAAGCAAATGTAGGGCAAGAAAATAAAATAAAAATAGCCTTTATTCTAACCACAAACTACATCATCATCATTACAACTCATATACGTCCTATTGCTGGGCTCGAGCCTCCTCCACAATAGGAGGGAAACAAAACTTACGATACCATGCTGGTCATACAGATTGGTATAGGGTTTTGTTTCGAGTTTTCCTTGTCTTTCGTAGATACGATCCTTTAGTCATCTTTTACGACATCCACGGGCAAGGTAGGGAGTGATGAATTGTATTCTTACTCCGTCGGAACACGATAACCAATTTTGGCTTCCATTCATCCATCAGCCTACAGAGGTCCACTGCTGGATATAGGCCTCCCCATGAGAATGCCACTCGGAACGGTCCTGCGCCACTTGCATTCCCACGGTTCCCTGCGACTTTGAGAATGTCGTCAGTCCACCTAAGGGGGGATCGTCTTACACTGCGCTGTCCGATTCGTGGTCCCCACTCAAGAACCTTTCTTCCCCAACGGTTGTCGGTTCGACGAGCGATGTGGCCTGCCTATTGCCATTTCAACGTGCTAATTCTGCGGGCTATGTCGGTATCACCCGTTCTTCTACGGATTTCCGTGTACCGGATTTTATCATGTAGAGAAATACCGAGCATAGCCCTCTCCATAGCACGCTGAGCGACTTTCAGCTTTTTAATGAGGCCGACATTTAGAGACCACGTTTCAATGCCGTAAATCATCGCTGGCTATAAACCTTTCGTGTTCAGAAATTTTGGCTTATTAGTACCAAAATGATAATTAATTTGAAAGTAAAAGTATTAAGCTTAATCTAGATTTATGGAAGTCGCATTTTTGGTGTAGGCCTGGAACGTCCCATTGGCATATTATGTGATAGCGGCTGCAAATACTAACAATTCTTATAATACTCATCATCATCACAGATCATTTACGTACCACTGCTGGGGGGGTACCCCCTCCACAACGGGTGGCAAATTCATCTACTACGCAGAACAGACGTGGTGCTGTAGGGTTTTATTTGGAGTTTTCGTTCTCTTCGTCTCTCTTCGTTTCGTTCTCGCAAATTTATCCCTTATTCGTTTTTTACTACACTCACGGGTGAGAGAGGCGAAGGTGAATTGTATTCTTACCTCATCACTACACGCATAGCAGATATTTCATGCATATACACAGATATTTCTTAGTCGTCATTTACGACACCCACAGGCAAAAGCAGGCTGGTGAAGTTTACTCTTACTTCGTCACCACACGCATAATACAGAGTTATATCAAGTATATTTTTAGTTTTATTTAATTAACGTACTCCTTTAGGTATATTATATCCACAGATAATTGTGTCTTTGGTGAGCTGTCGTCCATTGCCAATTACCACAGGATACATTCTGAAAAATAAGGCATATTAATATAGCAATAGATCTGTTGGTGCCCAAGAAAACTGGTATACTTTATATATTAAAGTATACGTAAATATTGTAAGGCAACATTGGTAGATGAAAACATTATACTGAATTCTTGTATATTGATTGCTGATGTTTACGCGTGTATCATTACTGATATTTATGTACTCATTATAAATAATACTTAGAGTAATAACGTATAGAAGGATAGTGTCGGTTTTTCGAACGATCGAAACATGAATCTAAAAATACTACATGCACGTTGGCGATTACACACGTGTGTAATCGCCAACACACGCATACCACTCACACATACAAATTATTAAATCAAATTTTGTTTTTATTAACATAAATCGTCGAAATACTTTTAAAAGTAATATTAAAAACCTTTTTATGTTTTTCAAATGTGTTGTGACACCATTTGAATGCACAAATCGACATAGTTACCCGTTTATTTTTTAATAGTTGCTTACGTACGTGCAGCACAGTGACCTTGAACATTACGGAACCGTTCCGGCGTAAGCTCCATTAGGCGCCAATTGAAATGCTTCACTTTTTGTGCGCGAACTTACCTTCTATACGTTATTATTCTAAGAAATAAAACTATTTTTACGGATTTTATAGCATTTATATTTGATTTTTGATTACCCATCGTTTTCAAGAACAAATTCCGTAGCGGGCATATGTAAATTTCTGTAATAACGATCACTTGTTGGACGTGATACGTCTTAGTTCACTCGTAACCATGTACGCTGAGAAGTCATTGAAACATCGGACAATTAGCCTTTTGCCTGGGAAGATTTAAAAAACATCCGCTAGGGGCAGCACCAGTGGGGGGTACAAATATTTTGAATTCTGTATTGACAACAACGTCAAACGTATAGAATTACAATGGAATTAACGGAAGATGATGTACCTGGAGCGAAATTAAAATTTGCAAAAGTGCAAGATCATCTTGTCCGGGACTTAAAACGATGGCTTGCAAATCGTGGCTTAACCGTGTCAGGTAATAAAAATGTCCTAGTTGAGAGGTTAGTTTAAATTTTCGTACAATTAGCGAATGCACAATGTTTTGTAGGCATGACAATTTTAGTTTTAATTTTTTTTCAGCACAATATTTATTTATTCCGATAATAATAAGACGTACGTTTGATATTGTTGTCAATAGAGACTTCAAAACATTTGTAAAAAGGTGGTGCTGCCCCTAGCGGATCTTTTTTAAATCTTCCCCGGAAAAAGGCTAATTGAAAACGAAATACAAATACGATAAATGCCGTAAATAGTTTTATTTATTATGAATACTATCATGTTTTATATTAAATATTTTATGGTATTTTATCTTATGTAATGCAGAGAAAGTGCTAAAGTAGAGGTAATAAAATTAATAGGCTGCCAACATTGCTCAAGAAAATTGGGTAGTCAGCGCTGAATTAAGCTCAATTACTTAATGACTAAGAGACGTTTGCAATGAGCGAAACAAAATATTGTCAAATTTCTGTAAAGTGCCCTAAATATAGGTATTTTAACTTAATAAAAAACTGTCTATAAAAAATCTCCCTACAAAAATAATTATAACAAAATGTCTTGTGCTTGACCGTATTGACTTACATTCAATCGGAAATGGGTCTCGAGTTCAAACTATGCCATATTCATCATTACATCAGCTTAAATATGTCCCACTACTAGACTTGAGCCTTTTTCGCTATTGCGAAATATATAGTTATAGTTAGTTAGATTGAACTATTACACTACGCTGGTCAAACGGGTTAGTATGGCGTTTTATTTCAAATTTCCCTTCTCTTGTACAAATATTACATGTATATCCTTTGATCATCTTTTACGGCAGTCACGGGCAAGATAGGCGGTGTGAATTGTGTTCTCAGTCTGACACCACACAAAATAATAAATATTAACAGAATAATAAATATCTACCAAAAATTATAAAGTCTACCAAATATTAGCAACCTTTCCGTGCGGTGACGGAGTAAAAATAATGATTTCTGATGTTAACCTACGCAAGTATTACACATTTTAAATAAAACTACTCTACGGACTTTATTGCGTTTGTATTTGATTTTTGATTACCCGACGTTTCGTTAATTTTCGGCAATAACGATCACTTGTTGGACGTGAGACATCTCAGTCCGCCCGTGACCATGAACGCTGCAAAGTATTCGAAACGTCGGGCAATCAAAAATCAAATTCAAACGCGATTAAGTCCCTAAAGTAGTTTTATTTAAAAGGAGTAAAAATATATTTTACCACCTCCTCTCTTGCCCTTGGGTGTCGTAAAAGATGACTAAGGGATACGATACGCAGAAAACAACTTTGCAAGAGAAGGAAAACTCGACTTTAAACCCTATAACAACTTGTCTGACCAGTATGATATAGTCCATCAATTTTCCTTCCGTTGTGGGAGAGGCTGGAGCTTAGTAGGACGTTCACGAGCTGATGATGATGATAAATACCAACCTCATAACTTCTCTTACGCACGCCTTCAAGTACGGCATCTGATTGATATCTCCCTGTTTTAAAGGTCCTTTTTGTATAACTCGACTGATTTCTTCATATAATCGCTCTTGTATTGTGGGCCTTATTGACAATTGATATAATATTGACGCTACTGCATTTGATGTCTGTGAAAAATAATATAGGTACATTTTATAATATATAGTTTACGTGTGGAGTAAGAATATAATTCACCACCCCCTCTAAGGAATTAAATATGCATATGATATCTAATAAAATATGCTAGAGAAGGAAATCTCGAAATAAAATCCTATAACAACACGTCTGACCAGCGTGGTTTAGTAAGTCGATTTACCTCCTGTTGTGGAGGAGGTTCGAGACCACTAGCAGGACGTACGTGAGCCGAAATATGATAATAGAAAGAAAGAAAAAAAATCTGTTCTCGTTAAATCGAATAAAAACACAAACATAACTATAGTAAAAAACTTTTTACATAAAATAATTTAATTTTAACGAGGAACAAACAAAGGCTATTGACTCAGCTGGTGCTACTTTTCATTAAAGAAATAGAACTGGTATTTTGCCAATACATGGCATATAGGTACATTGCAAAAATAATTAACGAAACTTAACTAGTGTGCATGTGTGTATGTGTGTATGTGCGTGTGTATCTGTGTAAGGATGTAATCAATATATGAGGACTAATCTATACCAATAAATAAAATTGGAGTGTCTGTTTGTAATGGCAAAATAATAGGCTTTTTTCATGCTCACATGGTTATTTGCACGACACCTATGCCTAAAATAGCAATTAAAAAATTTTTGTCTGTCTGTCTGTCTATTTGTTCCGAGTAATCTTCAAAACGGCTGGACCGATTTCAAAAATTCTTTCACCAATGGAAAGCTATAATATCAGGGCGTAAACTAGGCTATATTTCATCCCGGTATTCCCACGGGAACGGGAACTACGCGGGTAAAACGACTATAACCTATAACCGAAGCGAAGCGAGGGCGGATTGCTAGTTAAGAATATAATTCACAAATGAGAATATAAATTCGCCCACGTATTATAATGAATCTACCGTCTTTTGCGAGGGAGGCACAATGATCAGATTGTATTGTCAGTTTCCCTTCTCTTACCCACTATTATATCCCTTTTAAGACACTTACGGGTAAGATAGTAGGTAGTGAATATTCATATTATTTATATTTATATTAAAATTCAGTAGGTGGTGAATTGTATTTTTACCTCATCAGCATAGCAAAAATATGGCGGCTGGGGCGGCGTAGGCGCGAGTACTTGCGCCTCATGCCGCTCTAGCCGAGGCCGCGGGTGACGTGATTGGGGAATTAGTCACTCACCCGCCGAGAGGCCGACCGCGTGAGGAAAGACCGACGTTCTCCCCAGGGGGACGTCAGTCGATGGGAGGGTACACCAAATAGGGAGTATTCTGTCGGGCCGACCACTGATGACAAGTAACCCTGCTCCGGTGGTCGGCCCAACGACGAAGGCGACGTGCACGTGGGTGGGTTGCGGATGTGCGTGATTACGTCACTCTATCGCCACGGATGGAGTGGTGCGAAAAGCGCGCCGACTGCAACCCACCCCAAACAAAAAAAAAAATAATAGCAAAAATAAGCGGATGGAATAAATAAATAGTTCAGTAAATATTTACCGTATCAATACCAACTAAAAACAGATCTAAAGCAGCAACAGCAGCTACTCTGGGACCGGCGGCTGTCACCAAGTCTTGTAACAGCGACTTGCTGCTACCATTAGCTTCGCATTCCTTCAACGCCTTCTCTACGTGTTTGAGAGTAACGCTTGAAGAAAACAAAAACTGTTGTAAATAAAATTCACACAAGATCATCATCAGCTCAGTCCACATAAGTCCTACTGTTGGGCTCGAGCCTCCTCCACAATGGGGAGGGGAAATTCACCTACTAAAATGTGTCAGACGTAGTGGCATAGGGTTTTGTGTCGAGTTTTCTTTCTCTTGCATAGATTTTATCTGCCTATGATGTACCTTAGCCATCTTTAACAACAACTTTACTTTTATTTTCATGCAGACCTTTTTATTGGTATTTTTTTTTTCATTATGTTATTTTATTTGTTAATTCAGAATATTTGAAACACATAATACCAATGAATCGCAGATTTTTAGATATAAATATTAATCGTACCAAATACAGTGTATTTCGGTTATAACGACGGCGTAGGGACCACTTTAATGTCGTCGCTATATCCGGAGGTCTCTATATCCGAAATCAGTTTTCTTTAACAGTAAATGTACGTCTAGGAGCCATTTTCACAAGTTTAAGAAACACTGTTCACTCACTGGAAATAGCTATGTAACTGATTCATAATTTTAACTTCGCGCACATGCTAAGTAACGCTACACACAAACAAAGCATTTGACCATCTGCGAATATAAACAAAGGATAAGAAAGCTTAATAGTTAAAGCTTATGAATGAGACTTTGTGCCTTTGCCGACTCAGTCGCAACATCTGCAATGAATTTCTAGGAATCTGTCCCAAATAGTTCATAAAAACAAGTCGGTATTCCCGAATTAGGCGTTATATCCGGCGTCGCTATTACCGAATTAATTTCCTACAAAAGTATGCTTTAAATTCTAGGGACGCAGGCTCGACGTCCCTATATTCGAAAAGTCGTTACAACCGAGGTTGTTATTAACGAAATCCACTGTATTTACTGTGGATAACATTCATTACAATAAATAAAAAATTAGGTCTATTAATATACAAGAGGCAAAATCTATGCATAAGTAGAAATACTTGAAATCAAACCCTATATCAACACGTTTAACCAACGCAATAAATAGCTTGTCTATTGTGGAGGAAGCCCGAGCCCAACAGTGGGACGTATGTAGGCAGAGGAATGAATTAATGAAATATTAATATATGTATAGATGATCGATTGGAATTAACCGTATCTTCAAATAAAGAAGATGCCATCAATTTTTTTCAGCTTCGCTTGCTCTAAAAAGTTCAAGCAGGCAGAAATTGCTCCGCCGCAGACGCTTTAGGCGGTCATCAGTATCTTATAAGTGAGTTCGACGGCGCGAGACCAATAAAAAGCAGAAAGTCTCAAAGAGCTTAGTTCGATACGATTTTCAGGTAAATTCACATTGGGTTTCACATCAGAAAATACATAATAACATGCAGGTTGAAATAGAAGGTATTGTACCTGCGAATAAAGCAATTTGGCTTTTCTCCCATTCTATAGGTACTTCTACAGACTTCTTCGAGAACAAATGCGTAGATATATGAAAACGAATACAGATAAACAGTTATCTATTAAGAATGCCTCTGTTATGTCATATAATAAGGTAAGTTTACTTAAGAATGGTATCCAAAGCGGCGACATATTTTTTGAACATCGTAGTCGGATAAATCCGCCACCAGGGAGCTCTGAGTTCCAGTTCACCAACGCTTAGGAAGAAAGTCTGCACAGCGTGAATTAGTCGCATACATTCGGAATCTTCTTGAGCTTCAAAGCATCCTAAACGTGTGTCCAAGGCTATTAAACCCAGAGCTGGAATTTAGAGAAAAACATAATTTAGTTACAATACACATTACACCTTTCTTCACGGATAGAGTCGTTAAAGACTCCTTAGATTACTCAGTTATAACTAAGTTAACATCGGCAGATATATAAACAAGTAATATGAATTGACTGCGCACACTGGCGTAGTGGTTAAGATACCGATATACCATACCAGTGTAATGGGTTCGAATCCCATGCAGGACAACAGTTTGTGCGATCCACAAATTGTTGTTCTGAGTCTGGATGTAATTTGTGTCCGTTAATGAAATGTTTGTAAAGTCCCCCGCAACACAGGGATTATATAATATATTCCTTAGTGAAGGGTATTTAAAAAAATGAATATGTCTAAGAAGGATAACTAAAAATAAAATCAATACACAGATGTACAGTTTTGTACAGTATGATGATGTACAGTATTTGTTGCAGTTGCCGCTCGTGAATCTTTGCTAGGCCGCTGCCTACCGTGAAGAAAGTGAAGGAAGTGTGAATGCGTGCTATAAAGTTCAGTGTTACAGGCATAACCAAAACCCACCACACGCAAAAACCTTCATAAAGTTAGCCTGGCGCCTCTTTCGCTCACCGAAAAAAAACGTGGAAATTGCTATTGCTAATACTCAGACGTCAATTTTCTGTGAAAATGTGGTACTATCCCGGACGGGCCGGTGCGTGGCTGTTAACAGACGACTATCGATAATGTAGTTCCACCGCATAAAAAAAACAGTACAAGAAAATACTTACATTCAAGAGACCATTTGTGTACTTCGCTCAAGAAATCTTCTGGCGTCTCTGAATTCTCGTCTTTTATATTGCGTACTCTGCGGGAAATAAAACAATTCAAAACATCGCAGTAATTAATTTATTATACAAAACCATACAGTTTTATCATTATCATCATCTCAGCTCATGCATGTCCCACTGCTGGGCTCGATCCTCCTTCACAATAGGAGGGAAATGGATCTATTATGCCAAGCTGGTCAGACATTTTGGTAAAGACTTTATATTTCGAGTTTACCTTCTCTCACAGTTGTTAAATGCGTATTATATCCCTCAGTCGTCTTTGATGACCTCCACAGGCAAGATAGGGAATGGTGAATTGTGTTCTTACTCCGTCACCGCACGGAAAGGTATTATAGCTACACACTTTACATAATCAATAACACGAATACGTACGATTCTATTGTTCAACATCATCAGCTTCATGATTCAGCCTTTAACCATTCAATGCTGGATGTAGGCCTCCTAGCCCAGTTGAATTAGACGAAAAACGGATCAAACCCAGGAAAAATTATAAGTAGAATTTTTCCTTCGGAATTCGTTAGGGGGGGGTTACTGGGAGTCTACATTTCGGTTTTCGAATTCCCAGTGGTCTTGCGTTTTGCGCCATCTTCATTTTAAGGGTGGTTTTATGTTTTTTAAATAACTCGTTTATTTTCAATTTTACACGAAAAATGGTCATTAGCAAAGTTGTTCAAAATTAAATTTCCTACAATTTTTGTTCTCATAATTTTTTCCGTAGGATCGATATTTCTCGATTCACATCCGAAAAGAAAGGGTGATTTATTGTTTATTGAATAACTCTTTTGTTTTCAATTATACACGAAAAGTGGTCATCACCAAAGTTGTTTGAAAGTAAATTTCCAACAATTTTTGTTCTTATTTCTTTTCGGGTGTGAATTGCGAAATATCGATCCTACGGAAAAAATGATGAGAACAAAAATTGTAGGAAATTTAATTCTAAACAACTTTGGTAATGACCATTTTTCGTGTAAAATTGAAAATAAACGAGTTATTTAAAAAACATAAAATCACCCTTAAAATCAAGATGGCGGAAAACGCAAGACCACTGGGAATTCGAAAACCGAAATGTAGACTCCCAGTGACCCATAACGAATTCCGAAGGAAAAATTCTACTTATAATTTTTCCTAGGTCCAATCCACAATTCGACTGGGCTATCCCTACAAAAATTAGGGGATGACGTTGTAATCGCCAAGATTAGTAAACGAGTTAATGACTGTTGTGAAGTATTATAGTTACGTTTTCCACAAAACTACTGTTGCCCAATCCCCTGATGATTCCTTAGCCGATTTTGACAACACCCATGGGCAATTAAGGGGTGACGATAATAATAATTCCATCTATTCAATTTCAATTTCAAACTTTATTGCACTCCATAATGTATAAAAGGTCTTAACAACTAAATCTTGTAACAATTATGAACCCTGTAGGGCACGGCAACAGTAGAAGAGAGCAACATTTTTATAAATTGTTATAATTAAGCCCTCAGCAAGCAGACATTCGTTGTTAGATCCACGAGAATGACAATCAAAATGTTCCTGTTTTTTTTTTTTTTTTGTGGGTGGGCCGCGGTCGGCGCGCCTCCGCACCACTCCGTCCGGGGCGACAGAGGGGCTTAAGCACGCAACTCCCGCGACCCACCCGAAAACCACGTCGCCTTCGTCGTTGGGCCGACCACTGGAGCAGCGTTAACTTGTCGTCAGTGGTCGGCCCGACGGAATACCCCCTATTGGGGTACCCTCCCATCGACCGACGTCCCCCCCCTCGGGGAGGACGTCGGTCTTTCCTCACGCGGTCGGCCTCTCGGCGGGTGACGGACTAATCCCCGGTCACGTCACCCGCGGCCTCGGCTAGGGCGGCATGAGGCTGATCTGGAAATGGTCCGGGAGTCCGCCATAGTACAGCGCTGGGGTATAGCAGGACAGCTACCCACAGATGTGGAGGGGCTCGCAGGTCGAATAAGGAACGCCCTTGAGGCAGTATGTGATGCGGCGATGCCCAGAGCTCGGCAGATGCCGCCGCGTCGCCAGGTGTACTGGTGGTCACCCGAGATTGCTAATCTGCGGGTGGCCTCCAACAGGTCGCGGCGTGCCTACGTCCGATGCCGTCAGAGGATCAACCGGGATGACGTCCTTGAGGGTCAGCTGCGAACAGAATACAAGACAAGGAAGAAGATACTGCAGCTGGCCATCAGCCAGGCGAAGGAGAGGGCCCGTGAAGAACTCCTTGCGGGCCTTGACAGGGATCCGTGGGGGCGCCCATACCAACGGGCGCGGAACAAGCTCCGTGCCTGTGGCGCCCCCATCATTGAATCAATGGACCCGGGTCTCCTGTCGAGGCTAATGGGGGAACTGTTTCCGCGTTCTGTAGGGCACGTACCCCCCAGCATGGCTTCTTGGTCGGCGGTGGAGGTGGAAACCCCTATTTCACCCATTACCGACCAAGAAATGGAAGTGGCTCTCTCCCGACTTCGTGGTAAAAGGAAGGCGCCTGGTCCGGACGGGGTCCCGGGACTCGTACTCGGCATCGCCGCGGAATACCTCAAGGGTGAACTCCGGGAACTGCTCAATACGTGTTTGAGGTCCGGGCAGTTTCCGGAGCAATGGAAGTGTGGACGGTTGTGTCTACTGCGGAAGGAGGGTCGCCCAGCTGACTCCTCTTCCGCATATAGACCACTGGTGCTGCTGGATGAGATGGCTAAATCATTCGAGAAGGTGCTCGCAGACCGTCTCGTCCAGCACCTCGAGGAAATTGGGCCGGGACTGTCAGAGAGACAATACGGATTCAGGAGCGGTCGGTCAACAATTGACGCGCTGGCCGCTCTGAAGTCCCTGGCCACCGAAGCAGTGGCCAAAAAGGAAGTCCTCCTGGCAGTCTCGCTCGATATTAAAAACGCTTTCAACAGTCTCCCTCACGAGACGTTAAAAGAGGCGCTCCGGTACCATGGAGTGCCTCCGTATCTTGGCAGGCTGTTGGAAGCGTACCTCGAGGAAAGGCACGTGCTCTGGGAGGGGGGCGACGGGCGTATACATCGCCATCGGGTGGAGTGCGGCGTCCCACAGGGCTCGGTTCTCGGTCCGATGCTGTGGAACGTCGGGTTCGACTGGCTCCTACGGGGTCAGCTCCTTCCTGGGATGGGGATCATCTGCTACGCGGATGACACCCTCGTCACGGTGAAGAGGGCGGACTTCCGGGGGGCTGTCCGATTGGCAGAGGAAGGAGTAGCGCTCGTCGTAGACCGGATTGGGATGTTGGGTCTGAGGGTCTCGCTGGACAAAACCGAGGCCCTCCTTTTTCATGGCCCACGTCGAGGTCCCCCCCGAGGAGCACACATCAGTGTGTCTGGGGTTGCCGTGCCGGTGCAGGCCCATATAAAATATTTGGGTCTGCACCTAGATTCAAACTGGAATTTCGGGCCACACTTTGCCCAGCTCGTCCCTAGGCTCGTCAAGTCGGCCGCGGCGCTGGGAAGACTTCTGCCAAACATTGGCGGTCCCGGGTCGACATGCCGACGTCTCTACGTCGGCATCCTGCGTTCCATGGCACTGTATGGTGCTCCTATCTGGTCGGAGTCCCTCACCGTCCGCAACAGAGCCCTTTTGCGACGACCGCAGAGGGCTATGGCGGTGAGGGCCATTAGGGGCTACCGTACTGTGTCATGGACTGCAGCGACACTGCTGGCAGGCGACCCGCCTTGGCCACTGGTGGCGGAGGCGTTGGCGGAAGTGTACCGGTTCCGCGCCACAGCACGAGCCAACGGAGAGCAAGTGTCCATAAGGGGATTGGGCAGAGCCCAGGAAGTGGCCCGAAGGGAAGTAGTCCGGCGGTGGAGGGAAGAGCTGGAGTCCCCCGTAGCAGGGCGGGGGACTGTGGAGGCGGTCGCGCCACATCTCCACCGCTGGCTCAGGAGAAGGCACGGCAGCCTTACATTTAGAATGGTGCAGGTGCTTACCGGACATGGGGTCTTCGGTAAGTACCTGCACAAAATTGGAAGAGAAGAGGCCCCAGGATGTCATGTGTGTGGCGCGGCAATTGACGATGCGCGCCACACACTAGAAGTATGCCCCGCCTGGGGGCCTCAGCGCCACGTCCTGTCAACGGACATGGCAACAACAGACCTGTCGTTGCCGACCATCATCTCCAAGATGCTCGGCAGCGACAGCTGTTGGTCGTCGATGGCCTCCTTCTGTGAGGCTGTCATGACAAGGAAGGAGGCCGCGGAGCGGGCACGCGAGGCGCTTGCGTCTGCTGACTCGCTCCGCCGGCGACGACCAGGGAGGAGGAGACGCCGCTATGCGCTCCTCCACCCACCACTCTGAATGACGACAGGACGTGGCCAGACGGCCAAGCGTTGGGGTGTCGGGGATAGAATGTTATCAGACGATCTCTCCGGCACCCCGTAAAAGCGCGGAAGGGGCCGCTGTGGTTTTAGTGGGTATTTCGGTCACTTCTGTGGCCGGCGAGTCCCACACACACTCCCCTGTCTGTAACCGGCGGGGGAATAGTGCGCAAATGCATTTCCACAGCGTGAAAAAAAAAAAAAAAAAAAAAAAAAGGGCGGCATGAGGCGCAGATAGAAAATGTTCCTGTGCCACTTGCTTTCAGCGGCTCCCTGCGCCTTTCAAAATGTAATCAGCCCATCTAATGGTGGGTCACTTCACTCGAGCGTCCGATTCGTAGTCGTCACTCAAGAGCTCAAGCGCTTCCCTAATGGTTGCCAGTTCAATAAGCGATATGACCTACCCATTGCCATTTAATGGTGCTAATTTTTCGGCTCATGTCAGTTACATCCGTTTTTCCACTAATTCCCATATTCCAGCTTTTAATACATAGATAGTAGAGCTAGACCAGCTCCTTAATCCTCGGGAGAATATAAATACAATTTATCACTTATTTCCTGTGGAAAACATATGATCCTACTAAGCCTGGGAAACTTATGACACCAGCATTATATCCACTTAGCCTATACACCAAAGTGAACATTAATTGGATGACGAAAGTACTTATTACGTAGTAAAATGGGGGTGTCTTACAACTCTACGTACCAGTTTAGAGGCAAACGTGTGCAACTGTAAACGAAAAATCTTTGTATTTTAACTAAACTTAATTAAAAATTAAAAAGTCATCATACCTTTGGACGAATGCATCAGCTACTTGACCTACAGGGTCCGTATAATGAGCTGCGGCCCCAGCACTTAACGCCACTCTTGATACTTTAGTTCTAAAAGCAGCCCATGATTCACCATGCCTGGAAAATAAGCGAGCACTTATTAGCCAACTTGCAAGACATCCGAAGTATTATATTCTAAGGACCTTGTAGAATATTAGTACTTATACTTTTTACTACATTTGTTACATGATGGGATGAGTAGCGATCTTGCGTATACAATAATTAGTAAAAGAGTTACAGCCCATAGGCGAAGTTTTATTATCATCATCATCATCATCTCGGCCCATATACGTCCCACTGTTGGGCTAGGGTCTCCTCCATAATGGGAGGGAATTTGACCTACTATACCATGCTGGTCAGACATATTGGTATAGGGTTTCATTTCGAGTTTTCCTTCTCTTGCACAGATGTTTTGTGCCTATTATATCCCATAGTCCTCTTGTACGACATCCACGGGCAAGATAGGGAGTGGTGAATTGTATTCTTACTCCGTCACCACACAGACTAGTTTTATTATATTATTCAGTAAATTCTTTAAACAATTTTGTGTTACTTTCATAAACGGGTTTTGCTATTCGATACCAGACGGCGCTGTACAATGGCACTAAAATAATAATTTATGTACATTTGTTATTTAAACTCATATAGCATCTGTACGGGTCAGGAGCCTCCACCGTTCACCCATCAGTTTGGATAAAGTTGCCATAACCATTTGGGTCAGACAAACACAGTCAATAGTTACACAAAAATAATTGTAGTGATTCTGGGTTGAGAGCTCTCAGCGTTTACCCAAGAGTCCAGGTAAAGTTCTCATAGTCATCTGCAACTAACATTATATCATACAAAAAAGCTTATAGGGTTAAGAGCCCTCAGCGCTCGCTCAACAGTTCTGATAGTTGACTAGCCTATCACCATCCACTGCTGGAAGTAGGGATCCCTCATGTTTCGCTACAAAGTGCAACCCTGTGCCGCCTTCATCCAATGACTCTCACCAGGTCGGTTCACCTAATGGGCGTCCTATTAGAGCATATTTTCTATGGCACTGATCATACAATAAAGTATTTCAAAATATTCAAAATTTTTGCACATACTTATAAGAGGAAGAAAACTCAAAACAAAAGCCTAATCTAACACGTCTGACCAGCGTGGAATAGTAGGTCAATTCCTCTCCCATTATGGAGGAGGCCTGAGCCCAACATTGGGACATATATAGGTTGAGATGATGATGATGCACATATAATATAATTTTCTATTATTGTAAATGTATTATTCTATTATTTTTAAAAGGTTTTATTATGTATTATTAATTATTGTCATTAAAATTAAATGGATACGTAAAGGAGATCTGTGTAACTTAGCACATGAGCAATGATTTGTAACTATGTTATTAATAAAGAATACTATACTATGTATCTCGTCCTATGTATCACATGGTTGCCACTCAAGAATCTTTCTTTCCCAACGATTGCGGCTTTTTTTTCTTCTTTTTGTTGATGGTCCACAGACTTATTGTCCGTGCCTTTGTTACATTTTTGAGTTTAATTGTTAAGGTAAGTTTATATAATTCAAATTATTCTTCAAGTGGCGTTATTACAGTTAGAAGTTAAGATAGACTTGAAGTTGAGCGCTGTTCCATGTGCCATTGCTGTTAATGGACATCATGTGTTTCGGGGTTTTCTACTTTGCGCTATTACTTTAAGTTGGTGATGAAAACCCCTCTGTTATTTTGTTTCTGTTGTCTTCTTGTCTGTTCTGTTGTGTTCTTGTCTCAAGACAAGACACGATTGTGGCTTACCCATTGCCACTTTAGCGTGTTAATTCTTCGTGCAATATCGGTTCTTCTACCAATTTCCATATTTTGGATTCTATCTCTCAGAGAAACTCTAGCATAGCCCGCTCGATAGCACGCTGAGCGACTTTGAGTTTAGTTTTGAGACCTACATTTAGGGACCAACCTGGTCGTCGCACCTTAAGTCGTCACAAGTAATACACATTGTTCGTAGAAATATATTACTTGAATAATATTGATAAACCTATGTTTGTGGCGGGGTAAGTATTCAATAAGTGTTACTCCTGTTCCTGCAGGTGGCGAGAAAATTAACCGAGGTATCACCAGGAGTTTAAGCAACAGTAGCAGTGTACTGATTAAATACCCAAGTGTTACAAACCTATCCAACTGTGGGTTCGATAGGCTAATTTATTGATATTAATTAATAATATATCCCAAACTGTTTTTGATGTTCTATAAGTAATATAAGTGGAACAACACTGAAAATATTTGATAGAAAATTATAGATCGCTTTGCTTATTTAAATATAGTAATCTCAAACTAAGATCGATTTAAAAACTCGCAGCCGTTAAAAGGCCGTTCAAATTTTTATATATAAATTTCTTGCGTACGTGTGTATGTCACTGAACTCCTCCTAAACGACTGGACTGATGTTGACGAAATTTTTTGTGTGTGTTCAAGGGCATTCGAGGATGGTTTAGATACACAATTGGACCCGGTAGGTGGCGTTATTTTATTTGAACAGAACAAAGTCTGTTGGGTCAGCTAGTAATATATAAAGTATAATAATAAAATTATTTCAAAACACCTTACACAGCAATCACACCGGCACAATTTTCCTCAGCACCAAAAAAGTCTTTTCTTAGAGTGTGCTTGTAATAATTTAACGACGGCATTGATGGTCTGAAAAAAAAATGAAAACAAATGTTAAAAAACGTATAAATCGCTCAAAAAAGTATAAACATTAACGTTCAAAATTCCAATGTTTAGAGTATCACCATGGCTGTACGCCATCTTGTATTAAGGGTTGCTAGTGACTGTGTTCTTCTATTGTAAAACAATAAAATGTATTGTTGAGTAAACCATGTTACGGATCACATATACCTCGCATTTTTTTTTTAAATTATGAGGACAACGCTCCGCACTAAGGAAATAATCCTTGTATTGTGAGGGACTTCACAAACATATAATTAACGAGCACAAATTACATCTAGACTCCGAACAATAATTTGGTGATCGCACAACATGCGTGGGATTCGAACCCGCGACACTGGCATGGTAAGTCGATATCTTAACCACTACGCCATCTGTACACATAACTCACCTCCAACGAATAACAAACTAATAATTCAATAGGTATTTAAAAGTTACGCAATGTACAGTCTTACACATAACTCACCTCCAACGAATAACAAACTACTATCGCAAAAATTTAAACAAAATTGAATGAAAAGTGATAATTTTTATTAACATTTTACCTTCAACTTTAATTTTTTTTTTTTAGTTCCTCAATAAAAAAAGAATATAAAGCAGTGCGCCAACTATTGGATAAAAATAGAAACTGTAGCATCAAAGCAAGATGAGAACTGACACCAGTATTCGAGCGTTTTATTTTTTAAACGCAGCACATTAAAATCCATATAAAATAACTCATCCTATAATTGCTAGTGCATATAAAATAAAATATGTAATGGTATGCAATTTAAAATAATGTAACAAATTCAAATCGTAATCATTACGTCGTTAGATGGCGTTAAATTAACAGAATGTTTGATCACCGTAGCACATTTATCAACGTTACCTATGAGGAGCAGCATCCTCGCCTCTAAAGACGCGTTCAACTTCGCTAGCATCAAAAACGAACAGCATATCAGGTCAACCAAGGAGTCCAGTTATCTTGACACAGTTGCCATACTCCGCACGCAGTGACAAACATACCTTATCAATGTGCTCCACAGAATATCCACCTGCCAAAAAAATAATAGAGCTGGGATCAAATCAGTCAAGACACAAGCCTGGCATATATTACGCAATTTTTAAATTTTAATTAAAATATGTATGCAAGTTAGATGTCGCTATTTTCTAAATAAGATTTTTAACATCATTACTGCTCATATATATCCCACTGGGCTCGTGCCTCCTCCACATGGAGAGGGCAATTGACACACTATATCACGCTGGTTAAGCGGATATAGGGTTTTATTTCGAGTTTGCATTTTTTGTACAGTTGTTATATGCACAAAATATCCCTTAGTCGGCGTTTATGATATCCACGGGAAAGAGAGAGGATGGTTAATTATATTATTACTCCGTGACCACACGGATTTTTAACATAGGTATCCCAAACCAAGACCTCAATCGAAGACCTCAGTCCAATTAGTCCATATATATACTATCACTCTTCGACTTGAACTGGTCAGTAATGTGTTCATGCTTTCGGTGGCCTGCCCGTCACATAAATAGATTGCAAATGAGTAAAACCTTTTAAAAATATTCCTTACATCCGTTTAAGAGGCATTTGCCACATTATATTCAAATATTTGCATATGTAATTTTTAAAAAGGCTCTTGAACAAATTTGGACTACTTTTCTTAAGCTTCGATAGATGGTCCTATGCAGTATCGTTAAATCGCATAACACAAGATGTGGGTAAATCGTGGGTGTTTGGCCGTTATAAATATAATGTGCATCAATTTCACGATAATTTCAATAATAAAAACACAAGATGTTTTCAAGAACAATAAAACGTCCAATAATCTATATTTTCTGCTGACCATCAGGCAATATATGAAGCCGAGCTCTCGGCACAACTTTGACTCTGTCGCCACTCACCCTAACCCACTAGTGGTAGGTGCTTCTAGTAATATCCCATAAAAATAAACCTCAATCAAAGAACCGCGTTTACCTAATGCTCAACGTACCCGATGATGGTATTATGTTCGCCCAGATCTAGGCATACAGAGCCAGCACGACACTGACACGAATTTTGCCACAATTCCACCCTCGCCGCCGGGGACTTAAACTTTATCTGGTCGAGAGCCCTCAGCGCTCACCCAACAGTCTGAGTAAAGTTATCATAGCCGTATGCGGCTAACAACTATAGTCATACAAAAAAAAAACAAAGCAGTCAAGACTGCTAACATAAATGAAAACTTAAAACCATGAACACACAGTTGCTATTTTTGAATTATTCAATCAATCAATTAATCGATCAAAAGTTGTTATCCACAAAAATACGCACGGAGTTAGGTTATGTTATGTACATTGGATGCATAGTATACATATCATAGAAAGCGTGCGGTAACGATGACGCGAACTCCATGATTTTATTCACACAAAATAGTGCTTAACGCGCCTAAAGAAGCGCTCACAGTCCGGGTTAAACTGTTAAAGCCTTCCGCGGCTAGTTTTACACACATAAAAAATGTCATCTTGTTAATATCGTTTAAACAGTTAGTAATACGAAGGAATTGTAATCGGATCTACGTAGAAACTCCGCTGTGGTGCATTTCCCATACCCAGTCGCTTCACTTTCGAAATATTAGCCAGTGAGAGCTACATTGGAAACAATGTCTGCCATTATTAACAATAAGGCGATCAATATCGCATTAACTGCTCCAATTAATTTCATATCAACTCGCATTTCTCAAAACTATCATATTTTTAATCGTAATAGTAGTATTAAAATGAGTACTCACTTTTAATCAATAGGAAATTATTTGAACTTTTTTTGTGTGTGTATATGTATAACTGTTAGCCGCACATGGCTTTCACAGCTTAGGCCGGACTATGAGTGAGTGTTAATGGCTCTCAACCCGGTAAGACATTTATATGAACTTTTTCGCAGTCTCTAAATAGTCATAGCCACCTTTACAAGGGTTTTATCTTTATTATGGAGGATGCTCTAGCCCACCAGTGGGACGTATATCAGCCGATATGATGATAGGAAAGAAGCCTTGTATGAGGTATCCGCATCGGTTGGACGATGGAGTTATACTGGACTCCTGGAATAAATTTGCGTCTGCTTGAAAAAAACCAGCGGGATTATTGCCGTATTCTAATGTTATGTAGTATAACATCATCTTAGGAAATTGACCTGCTATACCGCACTTGTCAGACGTGTTGGCATATGGCTTTATGTCGAGTTTTTCTTCTGTTGCGTAGATATTATCTACATATTGTATGCCTTAGTCGTCTTTTACGACACTCACGTGTAAGAGAGGCGATGGTTAATTATATTCTTACTTCGTCACTACACGGATAAAACACGTTATTCATCGCAGCCCACATACGTCCCACTGTTGGGCTCGGGTCTCCTCTGGGGAGGGAATTTGACCTACTATACCATGCTGGTAAGACATGTTGCTATAGGTTTTCATTTCGAGTTTTCCTTCTCTTGCACAGATGTTATGTGCATTTTATATAAGATAAGGAATGGTGAATTGTATTCTTACTCCATCACCACACGTTATTAATCTATGCTAATTTATGCTAGTATTATAATGCTAAAGAATCTGCTTGGTTGAACGGGCTAATCTTATGAATTTAATTGAATACCAAAAAATCTTAGACTAGTATATTATTAATCATAATAAATTTTGTTTTCCTGTAATAAATATCTATAAATCAATCTAGAAAATTATGATTACAATTTATGGCATCTCTGCTAACTTTGGCGATTACAGTAATGGATTTTAGAGATTTATATTAAAGGACTTGAAATTATAATGAATGCCGGCTGAACGGCAATTTATTGTGAGTGACAGCTAAAATAGGCGACAATTTTAATATGTTAGGTATATTTTAAAATATTGATATTAATTTAAAAAATTGTCCATCCAATCAATATTTTTATATTTTTTCGGTGCTCACTACCACGCTATGTATATGTCCAACCCCCACTTTGTATGTGGGTGGCGTAAAAGACAACTCAGAGCTTTATATCAACCTTAGCTAACTCCATCTGTTGCCATCTTGTCAATAATTACATTCCCAAGAAGAATTGACCTCAGATAATTGGCCGGTTTTTTTTTTTTTGGGATGGCTTGCGGTCGGCGCGCGGCATGGTCGATCCGACGAAATACCCTCTATTTGGGGTACCCTCCCATCGACCGACGTCCCCCCTCGGCGAGGACGTCGGTCTTTCCTCACGCGATCGGCCTCTCGGCGGGTGATGGACTAATTTCCCAGTCACGTCACCCGCGGCCTCGGCTAGGGCGGCATGAGGCGCAAGTACTCGCGCCTACGCCGCCCCAGTCACCGGCGGCGGATCGCCTCATCGAGGCTGCGCTCCTCGCGCAGGCGATCCGCCGCCTCAGATAATTGGCCGGTAACAAAATCATTGCAATATTTACGATTGAAAATAGGTACATGCCGCGTCGATTGTCGTAATTGAAATAAGATCATGATGATGATAATGAAAGGGATATTTTTTAAAACAATATAACTAGTTTATACGCGCTGCTTCGCTCGTTTTCTTGACTTTATCAATTAAATTTATTTCACAGAAAATTACATTTTGCCGGAATAAAAACATATAGCTTCGCCAACCCACCTACCAAACGTAGTTATTATAATATTAGCCCGCCTTGGGGTAACCTATTTTTTTTGCGGATTATAGTAAGCCCACACCCCGTCCATTCCATCCAGAACGACGCAGGGGCGGCACATAGTCCCATAACACACTGTACTCCCTCCCATTCGCCATTAGGCCGACTGTTGTTATCGAGTTCCTTAACATCTATAACTTAGAGTAGCCTATGCCCAAAAGTTAATGTAAATAGAGTAATTAGTACACTATAGTCCATAAAATATAGGATGAGCTCTGTGACAGTTGTCCCTGGTGCTGTCACGCTTACGACAAAGTTCGTAGTTTTTTATCGATAAAGCTTCTTATTTTTATAATTGTGATTTTCTATTATAATTAAAATACACTCTTTTAATTATTCAAAAGGTCAAGATAATCAAAGTCTAGGTCACTATTATCGTCATCACTGGAGCGTTCCTGCTAGAACATTTATCATTTTTTGCCAAAATAGGGATAGTCGTTAGATCAATTGATCAAGTACGGCTGTTTTATAAATAAAAATGTCTAGTTTATTGACAATAATGCGTACATAATATTATCATTTACTTTGAGACAAAAAATAGTGTTTAATGTTTTATTAATTCAATTTATGTATTTTATAATGCATATTTTATAATGCCTGTTTAATTGTAACAAATATGTTGAAAGTTTTATATAGGTACTGTTTTGGGTTTATTTTTATTATGAACTAGCAACCCGCCCTCGTTTCGCTTCGGTTATAGGTTATAGTCGTTTTACGCGCGTTGTTCTCGTTCCCGTGGGAATACCGAGATAAAATATAGCCTAGTTTACGCCCTGATATTATAGCTTTCCATTGGTGAAAGAATTTTTGAAATCGGTCCAGCCGTTTTGAAGATTACCCGGAACAAACAGACAGACAGACAAAAATTTTTTAATTGCTATTTTAGGCATAGGTGTCGTGCAAATAACCGTGAGAGCATGAAAAAAGCCTATTATTTTGACATTACAAACAGACACTCCAATTGTATTTATTGGTATAGATAATTTAATGAAGATCGGTCATCGATTTAGGTATATCGACTATCCCATCTCTTTTTTATTTTCAGTCCAGTATGACCTTATACGTGCGTAAGCGTCATTTATGTATAAAATGTTTACTAGGTATTTCAGTACTTACGAGGTACATTTTAGGCATGCATATTAATATTTTTATATTTATAATATATTGCAATTCATTTGCAATAAAACTGGCACGAAAGAAATTAAAATATATTTGATACAAAATGAAATTGTAAACATTTCGCTCGTTCAAACTTACTTCGTTGGTTTCGTTGACATCTGTCACAGAGATCAAGCTATATTTTATGGACTATAGAAGATTATTTCTAATCGTGACCAACGTTATAGATACCAAAACTAAAACCTCATCATTAACAATAACGTTTCTAAACCGCTAGATTAATAAAACAACAGTGCAATAATGATAAAACACCAGATCTACTTAAGTTTCCCAAAACTTTCTAGCCGATCGTACCATTTATGGTTTTCCACTTATTATGTACTAGTTGATAGTGGTTTCGCAGATTGAAAGCTGGAAATATAAAGAAACTTGCTTGAAACCACATTTCCCTTAATGCCTCGTTGACCAAGTAGCTCAGCAGAACAGCTTTTAGTAATGTCGGATGCTAATCTTGAGTCTAATGAAACGCAAATAAAAAAAATTGCATGCGTACAAAGTACGCATGTCAGATGTGAAACTTTTTGATCCTTTATCCTTCATTCTTCATCCGTCGTCTTTCATCCTTTATCCTCTATCTCATTCTCTTGCCAGCTGAATCCTATTCATTTACGTGTGTCTCTATGGATTCGCTTTTTCGTTTCATCGAGTTTGAAATCACAATGATTTTAAAGAATTTTCACTTCAAAAAAAAAAATACTAATTCTTTTATTCGTATGATGACGGAATAAGAATACAATTCACCACTCCCTATTTTGCCTTTGCATGTCGAAAAAAGCGACTGAGGTATATATATAATATGCATATAACATCTACGAAAGAGAAAGAAAACTTGAAATTAAACCCTATACTTACCTGTCTGCTATGAAAGGTAAATTTCTCTCCTATCGTTTAGGAGGCTCAAGCCCAGTAGTGGGATGTATACATGCTATGATGGGAAGTTTACTGCATATTATAATCCTTTAGTCGTCTCTTACGATGAACACGGACAAAATAGAAGGCGGCGAATTGTATTTTTGCTAGAACACACAGAACGGACGTATATATCTGAGAAAAGGCACATGTAATCATCATCATCGCAGTCCACATATGTCCCACTATTGGGCTCGGGCCTCCTCCATAATGGGAGGGAATTTGACCTACTATACCATACTAGTCAGAGATGTTGGTATAGGGTTTCATTAAGAGTTTTCCTGCTCTTGCATAGATGTTATATGCTTATAATATACCTTAGTCGTTTTATACGACAGCCACAGGCAAGATAGGAGGTGGTGAATTATAATCTTACTCCGACGCCACACGGAAGTATAAAATAGGTTCATTATTTATAACTACTGACTATGTTATTAAAGACATACCCCGATAATTAATAGTCCACTTTCACCAAAAAAAATACCTGATCTTGCATACATGAATATACACAGCAGTGAATGCAACGATTATTATTTTATATGCAGTTCACTTTCAATGTGGAGTCGTAAGATATTTCTATGGTATAATAAATGTAAAAATATTTAAAACTTGTACCCGTTTTGTTATGGTTACAGCTGACGAATATCATTTTAAAATGAGACATTGAAAAATGACTTTCTAAATATAATTATCATAACAATATAATAATTATTCCTCTCATGTGCCGGCGATACCTTACACATGCACTGAACAGATGACGTAGTTGTTAATATACCGGCCTAATATGCCAATGTCGCGGGTTCGAATCATACCCAGAACAACACTGTGTGATCCATAAACTATAGTTCTGAGTCTCCGCTACACAAGGATTATTTTCTGAGTGCAGGATGTTGTAATTGCAAATTAATTATATTACCGTAATTTAAAAAAAAAAACCATACGGTAACGGAGTAAGAATACAATTCACCTCCCCCTATGTTGCCTGTAGATGTCGTAAAAGACAACTAAGGGATGTAGTAAGCATATAATATTTACGCAAGAGATGGCAAACTCGAAATGAAACACTGTATCAACACATTTGACCAGCATGTTATAGTAGATTAATTTCATTGCTACTGTAGAGTAGTCTCGAGGCCATTAGTGGGACATACATGAACGTGATGATGATGATGAAAATATATGGTTAATAATCTTTTACAACACCCATAGGCAAGACAGTGGGTGATGAATTGTATTCTTACTCCATTGCCAAACGGATTTTCTTTTATTTGTCCCTTGGATACATTTTTTTATATCGTTAGCTGCATGTTACATCCTGGGACGCGGACGCCGTCTTTTGCGAGGCCGTCATCTCACGGAAGGAGGCGGCGGATCGTGCGCGAGAGGAACTCCTCTTTGGTCGCAGGTGCCAGTACCTGCCTCTGATGTCGCCCTAGCCGAGGCCGCGGGTGATCGGACCGGGGGCGTTAGTCCGTCACGGCGAGTGATGTCCCGGGATAGAGACGTCGAGAGATGAGGGTACTCGAAAGGGTATTCCGTCTGAGTGATTCCGTCCACTGAGGACAAGGAACTCGGCTCTGGTGGTCGGCCCCATGACGAAGGCGACGTGGGTACGAGTGGGTTATGCGCTTACCATTTTTTTTATTAATATTTTTTTTTATGGGTGGGCTATGGTAAGCGCACGCGCGGTCCAGTCCGTCCGGGGCGATGAAAGGACGGCGCGTGGGCCCATAACCCACCCGTACCGACGTCACCTCGTTGTTGGGCCGACCACCGGAGCAGATGTGACTTGTCGTCAGTGGTCGGCCTGACGGAATACCCTTTCGGGTAACCTCACCTCTCGACGTCCTGGGACGTCGGTAGCTGTCGCGCGTTCAGCCTCTCCGCGGGTGACGGACAATTCCCCGGTCCGAACACCCGCGGCAACCCGGTGTGCGCTTACCATAGTCTACCCATAAAAAAAGCCGTCTCTTACGACACCCACTGGTAAAAGAGGGAATGGCGAATTGTATTCTTATCATGATATACAAGGTAAATTGATGCCACCAATCCGTTACAAACGCAAACGTCAGCCGTGAAGCGTATAAATATTGCACAAGGAAGGAAATGCGTTGCATGTTCTATGCAATTTCGCGAACTTGTACGTAATGTACAAATTATAGTTGAGTACTTGTATTGTTACATCCTCATCCTTCTAGCATTTATTATTTACTAATTACATATATGTAATCATCATGAATGCCGCTGAATCTAACCAGAATAATTATCAGATAAGCAATTGAATTGTATTTCATAAACTTTTTTTTATTCGGGGTGGGTCGCGGTCGGCGCACTCCTCGCATCACTCTGTCCGCATCACGCACACCCGCAACCCACCCGAACACCACGTCGCCTTCGTCGTTGGGCCGACCACCGGACGAGGGTTACTTGTCATCAGTGGTTGGCCCGACGGAATGCCCCCTAGTGGGGTACCCCCATCGACCGACGTCCCCCCCTCGGGGAGAACGTCGGTCTTTCCTCACGCGGTCGGCCTCTCGGCGGGTGACGGACCGTATTTCACAAACTTAGCAGTGTATCGTAAATGTGAAATGATTGCCTGTGTACGTTTGACAAAACATATATATATTTGACCTGTAAATAACATTGACCAATAAATTGATTATTCTGATTATTCTGTGTCGTATTTTCATCATTATCATCATTTCAGCTTATTTAAATACGTCCCACTATTGGGCTCGAGCCTCCTCCACAACAGGAGGGAAATTGACCTTATTATACCATGGTGGTCAGACAGGTTAGTACAGGATTTTATTTCGAATTTTCCTTCTCTTGCATAGATGTTATGTGCACATAACCTTCCATCACATAATCATCATAACATTCCATCCGGGGTGACGAAAGGACGGCGCGCGGGCCCATAACCCACCCGTACTCACGTCACCTTCGTCATTGGACCGACCACCAGTGCCAAGTTCCTTGTCCTCAGTGATCGATAGAAGGGTTGGCCTAGGATTTTATTTCGACTTTATTAGAGGGTTGTATATATATCCCTTAGGCGTCTTTTATGATACCAATGGGTAAGATACGGCGCTAAATTGTATTCTTACTCCGTTACTACACGGAGGGTGTATACATTGTTATTTATATTTTCCGTGTGGTGACGGAGTAAGAATACAATTCACCACTCCCTGACTTTCCCGTGGATATCGTAAAAGACGACTAAAGGATATCTAAGCAAAAGAATGAAAACTGGAAACAAAGCTCTATATTAATACATCTGACTAGGTCAATTTCTTTCCTATCATAATAGGAGGTTCGATACGAGCTGCAATGATGATAAACAATTATATATTTCAAATATTTCTATCAAGGTTATTTCAAATATCGGCTATGGCGTTTCTGAGATATAAAATCCATGATGATCCGCGTAATGAATCAAAATGAGGACCTTGTCCCACTAAAGATTTTCGTAACAGTAACAACGTTAAAGATAATTTGTATGCGTCCTCCATCTTTGTATTGTTACGTTAATAAAACAAGGGCGTAGATGTTATTACAATGTAATTACTTAATACTAGCTAAGACCGTTGTTTAGCTTCGCTCGTGTGAACTTAATATACATATTGTTAGGTATACTAGTGCTCTTATCTAAAGAGAGCAGGAGTAGGGATGTGACTTGGAGGGACAATAATCGATATTTTTTTCTTCAAAATAAATCGATTATAAAATAATCGATTAATTAAAAATAAATAATCGATTATAAAATAATCGATTTTTTCTCCCAACAGGATTATGATGATTTTTTTAAGGCAATGCTTTATTTTCTATTATATGTAGTATGAAACACTGCACGCAATATCGTGATGACCTTTTTTTTTAGGAAATCTGACAGTGAAATAATCGATTAATTTTAATATAAAAATAATCTATTTTTATTATTTTGATAATCGATTGTAAAAATCGATTATTACAAAAAAATAATCGATTAATAATCGATTATTATAAAAATCGATTATTTTTTCACATCCCTAAGCAGGAGGTCAGAGCCTTACTTTACGGTAGTCAGTGTCCTGGCAGTACTGATGACGTCTTTGAACGGCGGTTACCACTTACTATCAAATGGGCTTTACTATTACAGATACTTTACTGCCATCAAAGGTAATAAAAAAGGGAGCCGTGCCTGATAGATGTCAAATATCGAAATTGTACAAGTATATATGTATAAAAGAACAGATTACGACAGGAACTAATATCGCATAAAGTATTAATAAAGTATTAATAAAATATTACGATTTTTTTCCGGAAAATGATGATTTTTATTCAATAAACATTATTCCCGTATACACTATAGGTATACTACGTATAAACTACGTATGTACATATATATATATAGCGTGGAGTTAACGCCACGCTACAACAATCAGGTTTACTCTTGCATATTCCGTCATATAGCGTGACGTCGCAACGCCACGAGCTGTTTACGCCACGTCAACGATCAGGTTCACCCTCGCTTATAGATGTTTCACGTCAAAAAATATGCAACAAATAATGATCTTCACATTCATCATCATCGACTTATTCTTATGCCAATTATTTGTGGTCGACGCACTACTCCTCTTCCATACATATCTATACCAATAAATAAAATTGGAATGTCTGTTTGTAACGTCAAAATAATAGGCATTTTTCATGCTCACACGGTTATTTGCACTATACATATGCCTAAAATACACTTTATATTTTTTTGTCTGTCTGTCTGTTTGTTCCGGGTAATCTTCAAAACGGCTGGATCGATTTCAAAAATTCTTTCACCAATGTAAAGCTATAATATCAGGGAGTAAACTAGGATATATTTTATCCCGGTATTCCCACGGGAACGGGAACTACGCAGGAAAGACTGAAACCGAAGCGAAGCGAGGGCGGGTTGCTAATAGTAAAATACTACATATTGTTAAAGTTTTATGACCGGCCACCTGCCTGACGTCAAACCTCCTTGGGAATGTAATCGTTGATGAAACGGCATCAGATGAAGCTAGCCCAGGTCTATGAAAATTTCTCGGTTGTCTTTTACGACACCCACAAGAAATGGGTTGATAATGTTCGTAGCTGCTGCGTATATATCATTAATGCTCTCTCTAATCTTATATATAAATTTCTTGTATACGTGTGTATGTCACTGAACTCCTCCTAAACGGCTGGACCGATGTCGATGAAATTTTTTGTGCATGTTCAAGGAGATTCGAGAATGTTTTAGATTCACAATTGGATCCGGTAGGTGGCGTTTATTTGAATAGAACAACGTCTGTTGGGTCATCTAGTATTAATATAAATTTTCTACTTTCATTTTTTCTTTCACACAATACGTCATCCGGTTGTCACCATGTCGAAGTTTGATTACTGTCATGTACTTAATAATACTAACCAAGATTAAAATGAATCGATTGACGTACGAATCGTCAAAATCGACCCACGCGTTTGGTCCCTATAGCGGTAGAAAGTACGAACATTAACTGACTGACTCAATTAAACACTCACATACACTCACTCAATCAAATATTCACACACAAAATATAACCAGATGCCGTAGGGCCATGCTCCAAGCAGTTTTCTGCCTCCAATCATAAATAAGATGACTGATCTCGAGCAGACTTGTTGAAAATCAACATCTAAATAGATACTAGGAATTTACTACGGCGCTTCGTTCCGTAAGTGAAAGAGTTAGCGCCACATAACCTGTAGCATTGACACTCAATCGACGATAACTGCAACAAACCCTTATCATATCCCTTGCGAGATGGCCATGCGTAAAACACGGGATGACTTTGGTATTGCAAAATTCCAGGTTACCAGTTACCATCAGAAGAACTGTTTGCTGATATGCCACTAAAGGCAAAACAAGCAAGAATTTCGGTGTAATTCTATTGAATAATAATAAATCTTAATTAATATTATTGATTATTAACCACACTCTCGCAGAAAATCGATGTCTGAATAGTAGCATTTGTTACTACCCTTTGTTTGGTGAACTAGTGAGCCAGAAGCCCAACTTCCTGAGGATATTTGCATGTGATAGATTTTGGTGACATTTTTAGTATCACCGAACCTCATCACCGAACCTCAACCTACACACATTCACACTTTCTTCGCGGTAGACAGCAGCCTATCAAAGGGTCCATGTACGGCAGTATCACTTACCATTAAGTGTATTGTTTGCTTATTTGCCACCAACAGCAACGGCAATAAAATAAATATTCTACAGCAGTAAACGAGGACTCGCAGACGCTACTGCGTACTCGCCCTGATGATGCATTGAAATGTTCGAAACTGGGGTCGTCCCACGTGAATTTATCGTCGTCAATATATAATACCTGAATGACCGAGCATTGCTCGTTATAAATGTCTTTTTTGTAAATTTTATTTTTAACGAACATATTTAGATATAATAAAAAAATGATGAAATAATGAAAGAATATCAAAAATTAAAAACAGTGTAATAATAATACTGAACTCCGATCACAGGCTGTTTCAATGCGACTGGGCAACTTCCTAACTGAGCCATTGTCACTCTTGACGGCGACGACTAAATTTACATTCCCATTCTAATGACATTTTATGTCATTTTATTGATTAGCTAAAAACACCGACAAGACGACATTTTCTATAAATAAACCTAGCAAGATCGATTTTTTGCCCCAGAAATCTCTAGTTGACTAAATTTCATGAAAAATATTGGTACAAGAATTGCTCGTTTAAAGATATAAGATTTTTAATACATTTCGTTAATTATTTAAATTAATTACCTTAAAATATTCAAGGCCTTGATGATATAAGCAACCATGGTTAAATTATTATCTCTGATTAATATATTAGCATATTATGTTTCGCTTAAACAAGTTTTCGAGTAGGCACGCGACATAGGCATTGTGTAACCTTGACCGTGGGTATATAATTAAATCTTGAAGCTTTAACGTTTTTTTTTTATTTTATGATGCCTCTTTCTTCTTGTGGCGACAATATAACTGTGATCTTCGAAAAGGCTCTTTATTCGAGTTGAACAAAACGACAAATGACATTTTAAGTGGTAATTATCTGCGGCCAAAGGGTCTGAATGTGTCACTTTTCTAATGAATCCAATTTAGGGCACATTAGTTGCACGACTTTAAACTCTATAGACCGAAAGTCACAAAGCAGTCCTGAGGACTGCCAACACAAGTGAAAAATTTAAAATGAATAAACAGTTGTTCTTTTTGGATATTCAAATTAATTGTTTGACTTTGAATTAAAATTAATTTGTAGATAAAACCTTTTACGCATATCTAGTTTTCCCTTCTCTTAGCACAGATAGAGTGGCATTGACATAGCTACAGATGACATAAATAACATATCATGTGACTATGTCGTTGACAGTTTACATGAATTTAAGCCCCCATCCAAGCCTACCTATACTAGATTTCACATAAAAAAAACAAGTAATACAAACCAACAAATTTTAAAACAATAATTTTCTCAATTCCTATTAGATTTTACGGACAGATTGGAGTCACTGGAGCGGCGGAGAGACTTTGTGTACTTCTAACAGATCTTTCATGGGGAGTGATCTGAGGCACCGTTTGACTTGGCACCACCGTCACCATTTTACCAAAGTACTACTCGACACCGTAGCAGGGTTCATCCACTTCACCTGGAAACGTTATGGTCTTCAATTGTACGTTTCCAGCGATCATTTCTCCCACGTACGTGTAGGCTCTGGAATGAACTACCTGCTGCTGTTTCCCGAGCGCTATGACATATCCAGGTCCTTCTTTAAACGAGGTTTAAGAATGGAATTTTATTCACAGTAGGCAACGGCCTAGCTGTGCTCCTAGTATTACAAAGGTCCATGTGCAGCAGTCTTGCTTACCATCAGATGTGCTACTTGTATGTTAGCCACCATCAGCAATAAAAAAAATATTTGAAGCATATACTATATTTTCAATGCTCATCAAACGCAAACGTAATTAAAAAGGGGCAATCTTTCAGGTATCCGTATTCTATACCTGTGCCCGATGCCACCCTAGCCGAGGCCGCGGGTGACTGGACTGGGGAGTTAGTCCGTCACCCGTCGAGAGGGCGACCGCGCGAGGAAAGACCGACGTCCTCCTCGAGGGAGGGACGTCAGTCGAGGAGAGGGTAGTCCTCAGGGGTATTCCATTGGGCCGACCACTGACGACAAGTCGCCCTGCTCCAGTGGTCGCCCCAACAACGAAGGTGATGTGTCACGGCTGGGTTACGGGTAAAAAAAAGGTATCCGTACTTCATGTGTTCATCCGAATTTGATCATGAACAAAAAGTAATGTCATAAAAAATATGCAGGCAAATTCAATTAGGAGTCTTCAGAAGTACCAATAATACTAACACAAGACTTATTTTTATCTCAGCGCATATACGCCCCACTGTTGGAATGAAGTCCTCCGCCATGGTGAGAGGGAAGTCAACCTGCTCTACACAACGCTGGTCCAACGGTTTGCTATATGGGTTCTATTTTGAGTTTAGCCTCTTTTGCGTCCGTTAGTCGTTTTTTAAGATTACCAGTAGGCAAGGCCCGAATGAGCAATGGTACGATACGAAAAGGTATCCCGTCGGACTGGCCACGAACGACATGGAACTTGGTACCGGTGGCCAGCCAAGTGACGAAGGAGAGGAATACGTGGATTATGAGGCCGCGCGCCGCCTTTTCGTCACCCCGAACAGAACGGCAAGCGTGTATGCTCAAGATAGGCTCATAGCCCAGCCAAAAAAAAAAAAAATGCAAGGCCCATAGTAATTTTACTCTATCATTCAACAGGTACAAGGCGATGCTGATACTTATAATAAAAATTCGCAATCGATGGCCGTTAAAATTTTTCTATATTTATGACTATTATTTATTATTATTTGACGGTGGTAATCGACCTTGTCAAAACACGTTTTGTTTTATAGCAATTAATAAAAATCATGTATGACGATATTCGTTAACGTTAACCTCCGAAACCAATCGATTTCATTGAAATATTTATAATCTGTATGAGTAGTGCTAGGTTGAAAGAGAAAAGAATTTTGAACTTGATAATTGGTAGTCTCGATATAATAGGTTTTTAATTACCATCCCATTAGGGAGGAGGCCCTCACCCAACAGTAGGACTTATGTCGTCTGAGATGATGATGATATCAAGTCTGTAAATCCCTTTTGGTCCAGTATAGAAACAGTACTTGGTCCTCCCAAGCCATTAGTGGACCACTGAACACGAACAAACTGTATCTATGGAGACTTTCCACTGAAAATTCTATGATAATTAGACTGCCGCCGCACACATATCCCATAATATTCACTATGTACCAATGAGATCATAATAAAATAATGATATGTGGACTACTAAATCTTTAATAACAAAATGTACATACCGATATAAGGTGTAAATCTCCAAGTGTTCCCCAGGAGTGGTAAAGGTTTGGGGCCTGGTACCTCTTCCCATGATTTCACGGAAGTAGACACGTCAAACACAGTATTCAGTGCAGCATGTGTTGATCTCGCCCGGGATCCATGAACCGGACAAGGTGATACTGGCGACCCTATGTAAACGTAAAAACAATTTTTTTATTAGTTTCTTGATTTTTTTATTATCTTGATGTTTACAGTAAACACAAGAGTTAAACGCTATAAAATACCTTAAAATAATTTTATTTCGTACGTACTACATTCATATTAACGAGAAAATCAAAAATAAAAGTTTTGTTAGCTTTGATAATAATAATTACATAAATATAACAATAATTTAACAAAAACCATAAACTACAATCTTTGCATAGTATACCATAAAATGAAGTCGCTTCTGATGCCTGTTCGCTTAGATCCTTTAAACTACTCAACGGATTTAAATGCGGTTTTCATCAATATATAGACCTATTCAAGAGGATGGTTTATATGTATTCATGGGATTATAACAACTAAAGTAAAATACGAAAGTACAAATAACTTTATTTCATATAGAAATCATTAGCACATATCTTTAATGTTCATGAGGTGTTCAGTTCCAAAACCATATTATACGGTTATTTGAAAATTTCACAAAAACGAATTACTTATTATATAAATAATGATGAAACTCATAATCCAAATGTTTTTGTAGCGTGAAGCATTTTTATTCTACGCACAAAAAAGAATAACATTGCATCATGCCATCACTAGCACGAAAGAAACCGCATTCAACATAATATATGCACTACGTAACCACACCTCCCGTTTTTAACGGGACAATCCCGTTTTTAGATGATCTGTCTCGTTGTCCACAACCGTAAAAAGATGTCTCGTTTTTGCAAATAGCATAATTAGAATTACGAAATTTAAACCTAAAATAAAAAGAACCTTTATTTTTTAGGGTGGGTTACGGTCAGCGCACTCCTCGCACCACTCCGTCTGGGGCGACAGAGGGGCGTAAGCAGACACACCCGTAACCTACCCGGACACTGGCCTTTATCGTTGGACCGACCACCGAAGCAGGGCGACTTGTCGTCAGTGGTCGGCCCGACGGAATACCCCGTTAGGAGTACCAAAATATGAAGAACCTTTTTTTTCTTTTTTTATTGCCAACGGTGGCAAACAAGCAAGCAGTACACCTGATGGTAAGTGAAACTGCTGCACATGGACCTTTGCAATACCAGGGGCACAGCCAGGCCGCTGCCTACCGTGAAGGAAATACTCTTCTTAAACTTCGTTTAAAGAAGGACATGTCATAGCGCTCGAGAAACACAGCAACAGGTAGTTCATTCCAGAGCTTGCACGTTCATGGGAGAAATGATCGCTGGAAACGTACAGTTGAAGACCATAACGTTTCCAGGTGAAATGGATGAACCCTGCTACGATGTCGAGTGGTACGTTGGTAGAATGGTGACGGTGAAACAAACAGTTCCTCGGAGCACTCCCCGTGAAAGAGTCGGTAGAGTACACAGAGTCACCCAAAGTCTCTCCGCTGCTCCAGCGACTCCAATCTGTCCGTAAGATTGGGATCTCCGACGATTCGAACAGCCCGTCTTTGCAGGGAGTCAAGTGAGTCTTGCTGATATTTGGGCGCCTGCCCAGAGATGTGAGCAGTACTCCACATGAGGACGAACTTGTGCTTTGTATAGCACAAGACGTTGTCTCGGTGTGAAGTACCGCCTGGCTCTGTTCAGGACGCCCAACTTTTTGCTTGCCAATTTGGCTTTGTCCTCCAAATGACTCCCAAACTGGACTTTGCTCGATATTTTGACGCCAAGAATACCAATACTCTCAGAAATTGGGAGAATTACTCCTTGGAACTGTGGCGCCATGACAAACGGGTCCTTCTTTGCAGTGAACGCGCAAACTTGTGTCTTTGTGGGTTTGAACTGGACTACGTTCCATTCACCCCATTCCGAGGCCAGCCCCAGAGAGCGCTCGACTTCAGACACAAGTTGAACCCTTCTTTCCTGAGTACTCCGAGGGATATTCCGTTGCTCAGTGTACCGCTCATCACCCGTACTGTCATCCGCATAGCAACGCATACTCTCGATAGAGAGCATGTCATTGATATGCAGGATAAACAACGTCGGGGAGAGCACCGCCTTGTGGTACACCAGCATTAATGGTCATGGTATCGGAGCAGGAGCCATCTACGACGACTTTTATACTCCGACCATCCAAAAAGCTGGCAATCCAATTACAGAGTCCCTCGGGGATTCCGTATGATGGTAGCTTCGATAGAAGTGGATTTGACCAAGTACAGTTGAATTATAGACTTAACCTAAGTTCAGTTAAATTGTGGAGTTAACCTAACCTAACTTACCTAAGTATAGCTAAATTTCGGACTTGAAATCTAAGTTCCAAGTCCATAATTTAACTTATTCCTGCAAAACTTTTCACGTGTTCTTGATTTTTTTTAGTTTAGATTTTGTATTCCTATCGAAATAGGGAAGAATAATACAAACGAGCGATAATATTTATATCGTTTGCGAGAATATCGACGTAACTCAAAATCGTGTAATATTGAATATTGTATGCCAAATGAGCCCTAATATCTAAAATCCTTGATATTTTATCGTGAATAAAGGAATTTACATTAATCAGTATAGTCACAACCTCAATAAATCATTTAAATATTATGGTACGCACTAAAACATTTATTAAAACAATTCAAAAATGCCCTTCTCTAAAATCAGTAATTTATATTTGTATCATTATTCACGCAAAGCCGCGATATGTAATAATAGAGTAAATACTCGCTGCGACACAAAAAATCATGGAACATTTATTTAAGAATTCCGTTTTGCTGTAATAAGTACATGGTCACATTACATATGCAACTAGATATAAAAAACGCCGACATTTATCATCATTTGATAATCATTTATTTACAAGGTCATGAAAGATTTTTTTTGTTTCTTGATTGCTTGCAAGTAATATATAATTAATAAGTTTAAATTACACATTATTCATCACGATCGTTCAGGTTTTTGCACTCTATTCGGGGCCATCCATTAATCACGTGAGGCTTGAAAGGGAGGGCTAACGGTTTGACAAAAATCACGAAATATCACAAGGGTTGTAGCAAGGTATCACGTGTATTTATTTTTTCGTCAAACGCGCGATTTTTAAACCGATAGGCATGATATCTAGACATTTTTATCGTGGTCCTTAATTTCAGAATAAAATAAGATAATACTTTATACCTGTATTTAAAATTAATACTCTAAAAACTTTAAGATTCTTTGTAGGTACTAAAAATACACGAGATATTTAGTCTAGTTTTAAATCTCACCATGTATCACCAAGGGGGTTAAAAAATGCTTAAAAAAAGATCAAGTGATTAATGGACGGTCCCTTACCAGATTTATGCTTTGCTCTCTGGTGGCGGCTACGAATACTACAAACCCTTATATTGCTCGTGGATGTCGTAAAATATGATTAAGAGCATCGACCTGTCCTAGACTAACTACATCTGATGGCGTCTGAGCAACTATTGCATTTCCAAGAAGGATTGACATAAGGCAGAGGGTTGGTCATAAAACTATTCTCTAAAGTATTTTCAATGTGATACAATTTCTGTGTGGCGGCATAAGAATTACATTGACCACTCCCTTTCTTGCCCGTGGATGTCGTAAAAGACGACTATGGGATATAATAGGCATATAACATCTATGCGAGAGTTGAAAAACTCGAAACAAAACCTTATACCAACCTGTCTGACCAGCATGGTATAGTAAGGTAAGTTTCCCTCCTATTGGAGGAGGCTCGAGCCCTCGAGAACTTATATGAGCTATGATGATGATGGTAATGGCGATGGTAGAAGAATACATATAACCTCGACCACAAATAATTGGGATGAGAGCAGAAGGATGATGGTAATGATGACTGCTAGATTATAGTTTTCCACATCGAATGCTATCATCATCATCATCAAGGCCAGCAGATCAGATCAAATCATTTATTCTGCATAGGCCCCTTGAGGGCACTTACATATTGTCAAATTTCTACATCGTTTGAATACAATACAATATCTACCACCGGATCGGAACGCGGCTACAAGCTGAGAACATCCGGCAAGAAACTCAGCGGGCTATAATTTTTTTACCATCTTTTGAATACAATTACGTATACAACATAAAGTCTTAGCTCCAGTATGATACCCTTCGAGATAGGATATAACTATTTTTTTAATTTAGTTGAAATAAAAAAGGAAAGGAAAACATAGTAGGACCAGATCCCACAAGCAGCACCCGATCACGAGTTAACTACTAGAGCAGCCATCACTCCCCTCAACCACATTGGAGGGAAGGGAGTGACCCGCCCCACATAGCTACCGCAGTAGGACGTATATGAGCCGAGATGATGAATACAGGTATAATAGGTATCCTTACAACTAGTATTGATTCGTCATTGCCCTGCTCTTATACCAATTACTTGGGGTCGACTGGATATATACTCTTCTTTCATAGTAATTATATATTAATACGTGAAGCAAAAACATTGTACCCCTTTTTACCAAAATTACGTGGATTGACAAGTAAAAAAATTGGCACAGTTGAAGTATATAATGAGGAGAAGTGCATAAAACTGAAATTTCATATAATAATGGATTAGAAATACATTAAATTCATTAAAAAGGCATTATTACGCACACTACCATACAATTGCTACACACACACACGCACGCACGCACGCACGCACGCACGCACGCACGCACGCACGCACGCACGCACGCACGCACGCACGCACGCACGCACGCACGCACGCACGCACGCACGCACGCACGCACGCACGCACGCACGCACGTACGCACGCACGCACGCACGCACACACACACCAACGCTTATACACTTTTGTTTACAGTTAAAATCTCTGGTCGAACTGAATGTCAATCATAATTATGCTGACAATGTCTAATAGACATTTGTACTTATGTATTATGTATTAGAGAAATACAGCTTGCTTAATATACAATTATAACCAAATAAAATTAAAAGTGAAGAAAATTAATTTCAATTAAACAATGGCAGAATTTCGACTACTCGGCGACCGCTAGTATATGGTAAAATCTTTTTTTTTATGGGTTAAGGAGTTTATGGGTTAAGCGCACACGCTGTCCATTCCACGGGTGGTCCATTCCGTCCGGGGAGATAAAAGGACGGCGCGCGGGCCCATAACCCATCCGTACCCACGTCGCCTTCGTCGTTGGGCCGACCACCAGAACCGAGTTCCTTGTCCTCAGTGGTCGACCCGACGGAATACCCTTTCGGGTACCCTCACCTCTCGACGACCCTATCCCGGGACGTCGGTCGCCGTCACGCGGTCAGCCTCTCTGCGGGTGACGGACTAAAATCCCCGGCCCGGTTACCCGCGGCCTCGGCTAAGGATATGATAAAATCTTAGCAAAATTTTTATGACCCTGACGTCAAGCCTCCATGGGAATATTATTGTTGATAAGACGCCATCAAATAGTTGGTCCAGGCCGATGCCAGCTAGCATCGATTACATACACATAATTACTGTGGTACCCAAGTTCTTAATGAAGTGAAACATCTATAGCCGCATATAAATGTAAATGCTGGCGTGGCGACGCATGCCGTGGCGACGTATCGCCACAGTATATGATAATAAGTATAGTACCGACTGATTGTCATAGGAATACCGTCAGAGGCATTGAATATAACTATTATATTATATTACTAGCAACCGGCCCTCGCTCCGCTTCGGTTTCACACTTTCCTGCGTAGTACCCGTTCCCGTGGGAATACTGAGATAAAATATAGCAATAAGATAACACGATAACGAGATAAAATATATATATAAAATATAGGTTACTTCCCTGATATTATAGCGTTCCATTGGTGAAAGAATTTTCGAAATCGGTCCAGCCGTTTTGAAGATTACCCGAAACAAACAGACAGACAGACAAAAAAAATATAAAGTGTATTTTAGGCATATATATATATATATAGTGCAAATAACCGTGTGAGCATGAAAAAAGTCTATTATTTTGACATTACAAACAGACACTCCAATTTTATTTATTGGTATAGATTACCGAAGTTACTGATTAAAATAATTGAGTTGTCAAAATTTGTATTTTTTTTATTTTATATTTATTAAATAAAATTAATTTCTGGAAAATATCGTAATAATTTCTTTTTACATTATGCCATATTAGTTTCTATCGTAATCTGTTCTTTTATGTATATTACTTGTATGCATAATCTGCCAGACGTCCAATGACGACTCACATTTTTTTTTAAATTATTTTTTTTTAATTTCAAAATAATATTCGCACATACTTAAATGACGACTTAATATGAAGTTGTTATTACGACAGTCGTTGTGGCAACAATCTTTATATAGCACCGCATTAACTATGTCTTAATGATTCCCGATTGGCTAATATTTATAACCACAGGTTGGTTTCTATGCGTTGCAGCGTTATTTCTTTTTTTATAGCCCCGCTCGATATACAGATTAACAAATAGAAACTTTTTATTTATTTATTGCTGAAATTAATGGTGTCAAACATATAAACAAATCATATCAGCTCATATAGTTCCCACTGTTGGGTTCTAGCCTCCTCCATAATAGGAGGGATATTAATCTATTACATTATCCCGGTCAGATGGAATGATATAAGATTTTATTTCAAGTTTTTTTCTCTTGCTTAAAACATAATATATGTATACTAGCAACCCGCCCTCGCTTCGCTTCGGCTTCAGTCGCCTTCCCCTCGTAGCTACCGTTCCCGTGGGAATATCGGCGTCGGAATAATAATAGGTAAAAGGCAATTATGTAGTGCATGAAATGCTTAAGGTAACTAACGTATTTTATTTGATAAGGATTAATATTCTATGCGTCTAAATAACTTTCAAATTATCACGTTATAATGTGGCCATTTTCTTAAACATTAAAATGGGTATTGTACGTTATCCGTAAAAGATAGACATATGCTATTGCGGACTTTTTTGTAGACCTATAAAAGATACTCAATTCATACATTGTTTTGATATATCTCCAACGGATCAGTCAGCGTTTTCGATAAAAGCGCCCGGGTGGCTTGACTTTTTCCGACCTCTTCGACTATTATCGTCATATTTCAACCAATTTACAAAAAACATTGATGTATTATACATAAAAACCTTCCCCATGAAGCACTCCGTTATTTGGTGAAAACTGCATGAAAATCTGTTCAGTAGTTTTTGAGTTCATCGCGTTCAGACAGACAGACAGACAGAGGCCGCCGGGGACTTTGTTTTATAATCTCCACTCCCTATTTTACCACTAAAGGATACAATATACATATAATCGCCCACGCGAGAGATAGAAAACTTGAAATAAAACTCTATAATATTTCGTATGACCAGCGTAATTTGGTAGGTCAAATTCCCTCCTATCATGACGGAGGCTCATCTGTGGGAGGTATATGAGCCAAGTTGATGATCTTGAATATATTTGCTAATAAGAACAACACTCGCCGATCAATCTTCCAAGCAAATAGCTATAACTATACTGTTTTTTTCTTATTTTTAATACATTATTTCTATTTTATATCGAACGAGTCACTATATGTTCCGTACCGAACATAGGTGACGGAGTAAATAGTACCATATTTTTCTAAAAGTAAGCAGACAAATTACGTTAATCAATCCTAATGATGCGTAAGGGAAGGAAGGCATGATGATCTTTAAAATTTTATTAGAATGGCAAATTACATACCCATTTCTATTCCACCATCGGAAGCTTGATTACATTGCGGAGTTGTTGACAGGTACCGAATTGACTTTATGCTGCGTAGAGGCCATTTTACCACCCCGAAACGAGACCTCATTATTCTTCTATATGAATCTGTAACAGATATTTTTAATGTGCATTAAAAATTATCTAAAGCAAGCATAGACGAGTGGGCGACAGTTAGACAGCCATCTAGGGCTCTCGAGTTGGATCCTTACATCGAACAACCAATATATTTTAGAATTAATATCTAAATGACCGAGTATAGCTAGAATTTATTTTATAAATTAAGTTTTTTCAAAAATGTATTTAAATATTAAATGGTTGTTGTGTATTTTCGAAGTATTTTTGGGAACAAATTACATATTAATGATATAGATCTGGATATTAAATCTTAAAATGTCAAACGCCATTGCATGTTTCAACTAAAATAAAAATTATTGTAAAAAACCCCCATATTTATCAATTTCAATAAAACGCAGAGCTGTCGATCTCTCTCTCTTAAATATTAATGACGATGTGAGGAATTAGGACTCTCAAATAATCTGGTTTGATCCTAAAACATGCAACCCTTCTACATTGATTGCATGTAAGTCGCTCAATAGAAAATTAAGTGGTTATGTTGAAAAGTCAACCTTAATGCAATCTATCCATGTGGTGACGGAGTAAGAATACAATTTACCACTCCCTATCTTGTCCGTGGATGTCGTAAAAGACGACTAAGGGATATAATACATAATACGCATATAACATCTATGCAAGAGAAGCAAAACTCGAAATAAAACCCTATACCAACCTGTCTGACTAGCATGGAATAGTAAGGTCAGTTTCCCTCCTATTGTGGAGGAGGCTCGAGCCCAATAGTGGGACGTATATGAACTGAAATGATGATGATGAATGCAATCGCTCTGAATAAATACTTAGAGGATTATTTCAGAGTAGTAAAAGTATAATGTACATATTCCCATATAATGATAGTCCACTTATGACTTTTCGCTTATTGGACGACACTAAGTTACATGAGCGGAACTGCTGCAATAGAATGTATAGCGCAAAAGGATATCAAACTTGACTAATTTCGCATTTAGTACCACGAAACCTAATCATATATGATTTTACAAATGTTTGTGTGTATGTATGTGTGCGTAGTGAGGGGTAGTGAAAAGTAATATAACATTCCCATCTAAAAGAAAAAAAAAAAGTATTTTTTTTTCGCACAATTACAATTTTCCTTGTGGTGACGGAGTAAGAATACAATTCACCACCCGCTTTTTTACCCGTGGGTGTCGTAAAAGATGACTAAGGGATTATAATATGTTTACAACATCTATCATCTCTATCTCCTCAGCGAGAGAAGGAAAACTTGAAACAAAATCCTACACCAACGAGTCTGATCGGCGTGGTACAGTAAGGTCAATTGCCCTTCTATTGTATTTTATTTTATTGTATTGTGCCTTGAGCCCAGCAATGGGATGAATATGAGCTTAGAAGAATTAAATGTAAACTAATGATCTATGATGTTTACGCGAGTTATACACATTTTAAATAAAACCACTTTACGGATTTTATCGCGTTTGTATTTGATTTTTGATTGCCCGACGTGTCCGCCCGTGACCATAAACGCTGCAAAGTGTTCTAAACGTAGTTTTATTTAAAAAAAATGTAAACTAGCTGAGCCAACGGACGCTGTTCAGTAAAAAAAAAATCAAAGAAAATCTCTGTTAAATCGATCACAGCACCAACTACCGGGTCCATTTATTAATCTAAACTATTCCTGAATCCATCTGAATACACACAAAAAAATCATCAAAATCGGTTTGATTTATATGATTGTTGTGATTTAGGAGTTCAGTCACGGGTAGAACTCTTATATATATCTTTACTAATATTATAAATGCGAAAGTGAGTTTGTTTGTTTGTTACGCTTAAACCAGCGAGCCGATTTAATTAATATTTTTCCCTTTCTTTCTTCTCTTTTATATCTTTACTAGAACCCACCCTCGCTTCGCTTCGGTTTCAGTCGCCTTACCAGCGTAGTTACCGTTCTCGTGGGAATATCGAGATAAAATATAGCCTATGTTAGTCCCTGATATTATAGCTTTTCATTGGTGGAAGAATTTTTAAAATCGGTTCAGTGTCTTAAGCGTTAAAGCATAACAAACAAACAAACAAAAAACTTACTTTCGCATTTATAATATTTGTAAGGATGCTCTCGTACAATTACAAAACATATTACATATCTACAAAATCCAATTTTGTGTGCTCAGTTACTTTCATAATATAAATAAATGCTTCTGTTTATATAATCTTAGATGATATGCGAGTTGCGCAAGAGTCAAGATAATGTGTTTTTGATTACTATTTAATTTGGTGCTCTTTTGAATTTTATGTTTATATCCATAAATGTAGCTCGACTCGCCTTGCAGTGAGAGGTTAAGAAATGCAAGCCCTTTCTAATGTAAAAATTTAATAAACTGTAACATTATATCAGAATTGTTTACTTATAACCAACAAATTGTTGAATTAAAACATGATTAGTATATATGATCTGTATTATTTTTATAATTATTCTATTTCTAAAGATATGATTTATATCATTTTACAATAATGAATTAAATATATTATATTCTATATGAGTACTAGGGGAAAGGTATGTCGACAGAAGAGGGTACCCGCTCAGGATATTCCGTCGGGCCGACCACTGACGACAAGGTACTTGGCACCGGTGGTCAGCCCAACGACGGAGACGTGGCTACGTGTGGATCATGGGTCGCGCGCCGCCCTTCTGTCGCCCCGGATGGAACCGGGCGGAGGGTGCACCGACCATAGCCCACCCGAAAAAAAAAAACAAGTCACGCTATTGCAGGAAACTTATAAGAAAGAAAGAAATTTTATTTTGTAAACCTCACACAATATAGACACCAACGAAAGAAATAAGAACTACTAACTAAAAACAAGGAGTCGAATATGTGAGGCCAAAATATGGTGCCCATCTCAGCTTATGGTACAGTAAACATTTATTTATTTATTTACAATCAATTATAATACCTTTACAGGACATTTAACCTAATGCGATATTATAAGAGAAAAATATAAAATTAATAACAGTTTACACAAATAATAAAATATAATATCAAAATATAAATCATAATTTAATATTATATTTTACCAAATAACATTTAACTAAATAATAAATTAAGACATGATACTACACCGCTGATATTCTGATGGGCCCGTACAATCAAGTCGCGGAAGTAACGAAATATGCAAAACAAATATATTTAAAAAAGTTAAACAGTAATATTTGAAACAGTAACATTAAATTAAAAATAAAATAAATTAATACTATATCATATTCTAGTTTGTAAAAAATATCATAATTATCATATAGAATAGCTTAAGTAAAAGAAACAAATTATTTATTACTAGCAACCCGCCCTCGCTTCGCTTCGGTTCGGTTATAGGTTATAGTCGTTTTACCCGCGTAGTTCCCGTTCCCGTGGGAATACCGGGATAAAATATAGCCTAGTTTACGCCCTGATATGATAGCTTTCCATGGGTGAAAGAATTTTTGAAATCGGTCCAGCCGTTTTGAAGATTACCCGGAACAAACAGACAGACAGACAGACAAAAAATTTTTTAATTGCTATTTTAGGCATAGGTGTCGTGCAAATAACCGTGTGAGCATGAAAAAAGCCTATTATTTTGACATTACAAACAGACAATCCAATTTTATTTATTGGTATAGATAACAAGCAACTATGATACCTAAAGGTCTCAAATGTGGAGCTTATGAAATATATTGTAGAACGAAGGCAGCAAGGGTGACGGCGAAGATAATGAAGACACACTTTGTACTTTACAATTTGTAATTTACCTTACAGCTGTTACAATACGAACGCCCTAAAATATTCAAGATGGCGGTATTTATAGATACACGCGGCGTGAACTAATATGAAATACACAAACTTAATAGATAATACTAATTATAAAATATCTTAATAAGTCTAATAGTTATTTACGTACAAATATTATACAGGATTATGTAACATTGAATATTTATTACGACGGAAGTTGACACGCAGACGTGTTAATGACGACATCATGAATCAGTGAAATAAGAATCTAATACTATGTAGTAAAATATAAGGAATATAGGTGCGATTAGTCAATATAGTGTAAGAGAGTACCGAGGTCTACAACAATAAGTACTATTTAATAGTGGCGCCGGAAGCTGACAAGCGGAAGGCGGCCATTGTATAAGAATTATATTAACTTACGGCAATATTAATTAACTATTTACCTAATTATAAAATTATCAGTTAAATTATAAAACTATAATCAAGTCTGTTAATAATTAAGATATATCTAGATTAGCCGTACATGTGGGGTCGGAAGTAGTATTTGATAACAATATATATAATACTAGCAACCCGCCCTCGCTTCGCTTCGGTTTCAGTTGCTTAAACCCGCGTAGTTATCGTTCCTGTGGGAATACTGGGATAAAATATAGCCTATGTTACTCCCTGATATTATAGCTTTCCATTGGTGAAAGAATTTTTGAAATCGGTTCGGTGGTTTAAGCGTGAAAGCGTTACAAACAAACAAACAAACATCCTTACTTTCGCATTTATAATATTAGTATGGATTAACCGAGTCGGAAGACCAATACTTAAAACGTTAATAGTCTGACAAATGGATGAAGATACGCAAATTATGATAGATCTAAACAAATATTATCACTATGCTATTGAATTTGGAAACCTCTGTCAAATTATTTAATTATTTTTCAATTGTGTACCTAACTTGGATTATAATGCCAGAAAATATAGTCGTGGACCTTTGCTAGTTCACTGTCTACCGTGAAAAAAGAGAAGTGAGTGTGAATGCATGCAATGAGGTTCAATGATACTAATGGTATCACCAAAATCCACCACACGCAAGCACCCTCAGAAAGTTGGGTTGCCGACTCACCAAACGAAATGCATTAAAAATTGCTACTCAGACGTCGATATTCTGCGAGAGCATGGTACTAACCCAAACAGCCCGGTCCACGGCTGTAGATAGACAACTGTCGACAGTATTCTCCTACCACATACCTCGGTGAGAGAGTGGTACTACCGTGTGGTATGAATTGATAATTTATAGTATTTTTTTTTTTGGGGGTGGGTTGCGGTCGGCGCGCTCCTCGCACCACTCCGTCCGGGGCGACAGAGGGGCGTAAGCACGCACACCCGTAACCCACCCTCGTGCACATCGCCTTCGTCGTTGGGCCGACCACCGGAGCTGGATCATTGTCGGCCCGATGGATTACCCCCTACTTGGGGTACCCTCCCATCGACCGACGTCCTCCCCGAGGGGGACGCGCTCGGCCTCTCGGCGGGTGACGGACTAATTCCCCGATCACGTCACCCGCAGCCTCGGCTAGGGCGGCATAAGGCGTACGTACTCGCGCCTACGCCGCGGCAGTCGCCGGCGGATAAATTATAGTATAAAAAAAATATATATAGTATAAAAATTTTTTACTGATCCTACCGCGTTTGCATTTGATTTTTACTTTACTGGCGTTCATAAGCACAGAAGGACTGACCCCAACGATAAAGTTCATTAATTACAATAATTGTACGTAGGTATGTGACACACCGTCTGATCCATCCAAGGCGAAAGAGCGGGTGAGCTCCGGTGTGTACCTCTCTCTAGCGCCAAGTAGACGGGCCACTGGTACCCATCCATATCACCAAGGACTCGTCCAGATGGGTAACCCTTTCAGGTACCATCTCGAATGACGTCCTCACGCGATGATGTTTTATGTCCTATTTAATATTTTGTAAATAAACATCAGATTTCACTATTATTTACTAAGTAGTTTGTGTTTAATAAGTACTTGTAATTTCAAAAGACAAATTATTGTTTATCGTTTGCTGACAGTCTATGATATGATCGGAACCAGCAGGTCGTACAGGGGACGCCATAATTCACCATCCGCTCGCTCAATGCCTCCAAAACTGGAACACACACTTCAAATTTACTACCGTGATTAATATTCTTCTTAGTCCACATATATCGCTCTTATTCTCCAAAATAGTAGGGAAATTGACCTAATAATATGCTGGTTAGACTAGTCAGCTTCTAAGTCGAGATCATCTTCTCTTGCAACGATGTTATCTGCGGCCTTTAGTCGTCTTTAATGACACCCACACCAAGAGAGTCTTGTAAATTGAAGTCACCAGTCAAAAATACTAAAGTTTCATCATATTCATTCAGCCTTTCGCCGTCCAGTTCTGGACTTGGGCCTCCCTCATGTTTACGCCACAAAATGCGGTCCTATGCCACATGCATCCAACGACGCCCAGCAACTTTCACCAAGTCATCGGCCCAAGTTTAAAGACATAAATAATGTAGCAATGTTGATATTTTCATCATGGTCTTAACCACATTTGCTAATTATCAAATGCCCTCTCACAGAAGCCCCATTAATAAATTTATATCTTTTTTTTACATTTCCTTTATTGCATAAGCGGAAATAATTATAATTTTGAAAGAACTCATTTTAAATTATGAATTAAATTTAATTACGGAATTAATTACCACCGAAATCAAGATAATAATAACGGTGGGCCGCTCGAAAAAGACAGAGAAGAGTTTCAGTGGTATGAAGCTCCACGCCGTTTTTTCTTATTTTTTCGTCACCCCTAGGATAACCTAAGAATATATGCCCAAAAAAAAAATATTTCGCACTGGGCTGATTCAGAGTTTGATGAGTTTTATGTAAATTTTTTCTTTTTTTTTGCAATGATATTTTCTGTTTACGTCCCTTATTTAATTCTTAAGCTGTGCTGTGTGGTAGCGGTTACGAATACTACCCTTACATTGCTCGTGGATGTCGTAAAGGACGACTAAGAGCTTTACTTCGATCCTTGCCAACTCCATCTCATGTCATCTTGTCAATAATTATATTCTCAAGGAGGATCGATGTCAGCTGGCGATCATAAAACTATTGCCGATAACTTTTGCAACAAATCCAATGGAGGAGAAGTGTATATTGCATCGACCCCAAGTAATTTTCATAAGAGCAGGATGACAATTATAATAAATCATAGTTATACTCCTGTCAATGATACAGAGCAATAGAGTTACATAGAGAAAAATGAAGATGATGGCTCATCACCTTCATCTTGGTCTATATAACAGATAAGAAGGTTGCATTTTCAGTAAATCTCATCGTCATCTCATCATCATCTCGGCTCATATACGTCCCACTGCTGGGCTCGAGACTCCTCCACAATAGGAGGGATATAGACCTTACTATACTATGCTGATCAGATAGATTGGTATAGGTGGGTTTTTATTTCGAGTTTAGTTTTGCATAGATGTTTTATATGCGTATTCCCTTAGTCGTCTTTTACAACTTTCACGGACAGGAGAGGGAGTGGTGAATTGTATTCTTATTCCGTCGCTACATGTATATATTCTCAGCATGCTAATGGGTAAAACTAAATTTTAATGACTACATAAATAGCACCCTTTTATTTATGGATGGGCTATGGTAAGCGCACACACGACGGTGCGCGGGCCCATAACCCACTCACACACGTCGCCTTCGTCGTTGAGCCGACCACCAGTGCCGAGTTCCTTGTCTTCAGTGGTCGGCCCGACGTAATACCCTTTCGGGTACTCTCTCCACTCGACGTCCCTGGCCCAGGACGTCGGTCGCCCTCCCCTGGTCAGCCTCTCTGCGGGTAACGGGCTGAAGTCCCCGGTCTGATCGCCCGATCTATACGCACACTATGCAATGTGTACCCTAAGACAATGTGTTATGTGCAATCCACAATTTATTATCTGACTCTGGCTATTATTGATGTCCCTTAAATGACTACACAGACGGCATTGTGGTTAACATACCAACCTACTGTCCCATATCTATGTATACGCTTTGCGATCAACAAATCGTTGTTCTCAGTTTGGGTGTGATTTGTGTCTATTAATTGTATATATGTAAATTATATCGCAATACAAGGATTACTTTTTTTTTCAATTATATACAAGGATTTCCGTGTGGTGACGAAGTAAGAATACAATTTACCACTCCCTATCTTGCCGGTGGATGTCGTAAAAGACGACTAAGGGATATAATACGCATATATTTATGCAAGAAAAGGAAAACTCGAAATAAAACCCTATACAAACCAGTCGGACCAGCGTAGTATAGTAAGGTCAATTTCCCTCCTATTGTGGAGAAGACTCAAGCCCAAAGTGGGACGTATATAACCTGAAATGATGATGACGATGACAAGAATGACTTCCTTTCTTTGGGATCTTTATCTTAATAAAAAGTACGATACGTCTATATAGTACCACCGAAACAAGGCAAAACCTTAATTTGAGGCGTTATCTATACCAATAAATAAAATTGGAGTGTCTGTTTGTAATGTCAAAATAATAGGCTTTTTTCATGCTCACACGGTTATTTGCACGACACCTATGCCTAAAATACAGATTAAAAAATTTTTGTCTGTCTGTCTGTCTGTTTGTTCCGGGTAATCTTCAAAACGGCTGGACCGATTTCAAAAATTCTTTCGCCGATGGAAAGCTATAATATCAGGGAGTAAACTAGGCTATATTTTATCCCGGTATTCCCACGGGAACGGGAACTACGCAGGTAAAACGACCAAAACCGAAGCGAAGCGAGGGCGGGTTGCTAGTCTTTAAATAAAAACAATATATGTTCGCAAAATTTAATTGATACTAGCAACCCGCCCTCGCTTCGCTTTGGTTATAGGTTATAGTCGTTTTACCCAAATTTTGACATTACAAACAGACACTCCAATTTTATTTATTGGTATAGATGAGCGCATTACCTACTGTTATCCGCTATTTTCGCACAATAAACTAGAGATGGCAACATCTTTCTTCCATTTCTCATTGGCAATTGTATATTTACATGTTAATATGCTAGTAATTAGCAGATTACATCTGTTTTTATGTTTTTATCTTGTAATTAATCTGAAATTTTATGTTAGATGCACAACATAAACTTGTGGTTTATCGTTATTGTTCAAAAATTTCTTTTTCATTTCGAAAACTTTTACTGCATAATAAGGCGTTGTTAAAAATATTATAGACGGCAAAATTACACGGCTTGCTTTTTAGAGAGTTTATAGCATTTAGTAAACACGGTTTTTATTTAAATGAATATGATGGTAAATGGTAATATTTGATAGTAACAGTGATGGACTTAGGCTTGATGCCGCCCTAGGCCCTGTTTATCTCGCCGCCCTTAATATTAAAATCATCATCATCTTGCTCTTATCCCAATTACTTGGGGACGACGCAATATGTCATCTGTTTTGGCAAAAAGTTTCGGCAATGACTTTTATGACCGGCCGCCTGCCTGACGTCAACCCTCCTTGGGAATGTAATCGTTGACCCAAATGGTACCAGATGGAGTTGGTCCGGGTCAATCTAGGGCTCTTAGTCGTCTTTTACGACACCCACGAGCAAAGCAAGGGTTGGTATTATTCGAAGCTGCTACCACATCGCCGCTCTTAATATTAGAATAAATTTTATTAATTTTGATCCAAAAATTTCATTTCAAATTTTAAATAGCTAAATTCAAATTTTAAATAGCTAAATATTACACATACATACGTAATAGACATTAGACTAGAAATAAATAAATATATTAATTAATTTAAAAATTTCTTTTTCATGGCTTTCTGTAAAAATTTCTTTTATCTGACTATCGTTAGTTTTTTTTGTCTCTGAAATTTTGGCTTTTAAAAAATTTTACCACCCCTCAAATCATGCCGCCCTAGGCCCGGGCCTCACGGGCCTAGGCGTAAATCCATCACTGTATGGTAATGGTAATAAACCTGATAAGATTATGATATAAAGGATATTTGCCAACCTTTAATTTTTTAACAGTTTCTTTTTATACATCACCTTTAAATATCAAACAAAGTACTTTATAAACATACAATTAACAGACTCATATTATACCCAGACTCGGCACAAACATTTGTTGATCGCACAAAGAATTATTCTGCACTAGCTTATGTCCGCGACTTCATCCGCATGGAGCAGTTACTTTAAGCTAATACTAACTTTAACCCGCGACTTTCTTTGCGTAGAATCTAAAAATATTGAATAATAGAATTCTGTCACACATGATTTTTGCAAAACCTAACCGTTTACGTAATGCACGCAGCGGAAACTCTCAAAAGGAAAAAAAAGCCGATTCTGAAACATTTTTCATTGTGTCTCCGCTCCTATGATATATATATATCCTATAGCCTATAAATGGGCTATTTAACACTGAAAGAATTTTTCAAATCGAACCAATGATTCCTGAGATTAGCACGTTCAAACAAACAAGCTCTTCCGCTTTATATATTAGTATAGATGGCGATCAAACACGCTAGTCAACATGAGAGATTGACGCTTCAGAACCTTTACTATTTACAATAGATATTATAGTGGAAGTCATAATTATCAGCTAAAGTCACGTCAGCAGAAAGCAAAGAATTTTTTTTTGATGTGAAACGATCAGGTTCACCATCGCCTATAGATAGGCGAGGGTGAACCTGATCGTTGGCGTGGCGTTAACGCCACGCTTGGGTATGTACATTTGTGTAAAAAAACTATAACCTGTTTTAGAATTTTGTACAACGCCATCTAGTGAGCTCAAAAAAATAAATTATTAACCTAAACACACTACCTATAGTATATACCAGGGATCGCCAAATGGCGGACCGCGGTCCGCATCCGGACCGCCGACCCATTTAGTGCGGACCGAAAGAATAATACAGCAACTAGCACTACAGAGTACGTAATTTAATAAAAATTTATCTTTGTTGACGTCGTCCATTCAAAAATGTCAAAATATGAAAATACATTTATTAACTAAAAATTACATTTGATTTTTTTTTTCTATTAAAAGCATGTACGGACCGTGATGGTTATTTCATTTCTTAAAACGGACCCCTAGCAAAATTATTTGGCGAACCCTGGTATATACTAATGAAAATAAATATTTATTGAATAAAAATCATCATTGTCTGGAAAAAAAAATTCGTAATATCTTATTAATACTTTATGCCATATTAGTTCCTGTCTAATCTGTTTTTTTATGCATTATATATACTTATACAAAATAATTTCAATGTTTCACATCTGCCAGGTATGCTGAGTGTCACCCTTTTTTATATTTTAATTTTTACTAAAATACATTTTTGCAAGCTTGAAACTGTTTTATATAAAACTATAAATTACATAATAAAATATTATTCTTCAAGGGAAGGTGTGATCTATAATAATAAAAAAAAAACTGAATACATTTTATATACTGATAATTTTATAAATAAAACTATTTTTACTGATTTTATCGCTTGCTGCGATTTTTAATATCACTGATGTTACACTTTCCAGCATTTATGGTCACGGATGGGCTAAGGTGTCTCAAATCCAACAAGTTCAAATTTTACCTCAAATTGCCTGTCTGTTTTTTGGTTAGTAATTATTAATAATTTGTAATAAATATTATATTATGACAATTTATTATTTTGAACCTAACAAATCTAATATACCTACTACCACCAGATCGAAATGCGAAATGAAATATCTTTAATGAGCAATTTTAGTTTATTTTTACATATTTAGACGATTCTATTTTAATGAAATGTAGTATACTACATTATAGAATATTTCTTCTACATTACAGAATATTTCGGAGTTGATAAATTAAGCTAGATAGATTTCTGTAATGAAGCCTAGCTAGATCTACTTATAGCCTCGAAATCTCTATAAATCCAAATCTTATCATTATTGTCTGACAATGATAAAAATATAATTAGAATATAGAGGTAATTTTAAAATAATTTAGCAAATAAATAGTTTAGTTAAATAGCTCAGTTGGAGTCTCATGCAGTTCCCTATTCCAAACCTATTATTTGTTCTACCACAAATCGTAAGAGTGGTAGGACCACACTGTCGATAGTTATCTGTCTACAGCCGCGGGCCGGTCCGTCCGGGGTAGTACCACACTCTCGCAGAAAATCGACGTCTGAGTAGTAGCGCTTCGTTCGGTGAGCGAGAGAGCCGGCAGCCCAACTTTCTGAGGGTGATTGCGTGTGAAGGGTTTTGGTGGTGCCCTTGGTATTACCGAGTCTCTATGCACGCATTCACACTCCCTTCACTTTCTTCGCGGTAGGCAGTGGCCTTGTAAAGGTCCATGAGCGGCAGCAACACTTACCATCAGGTGTACTGCGTGCTCGTTTGCCACCATTTGCAATAGAAAAAAAAAAACACAGGATTTTACTCCAAATCGAATGTCCTTTGATTTTTTTCATTATATTTTCCTTTTTTTAATTTATTCTTAATTTTTTTTTAATTATTTCATCAATTGTTTTTTTAAACTTCGTAACAACTCCTTGATCCCATATAGAAATACCGAACTAAGCTCGGGCAACCAGATATAAGATTTAAGCTAAACGAATTTAGATAAAATCTCATTACTTAGTAAGATTTTAATCAATATTTTTCATCGTTTCAACTCGCATACGTCCCAGTGCTAGGCTCGATCTTCCTCTTTGATAAGAATGAAATTGACCTACTATACCACGCTGGCCAAACGTGTTGGTATAGGGTTTTATTTCGAGTTTCCTTCTCTTGCGTATAGTCATATTTTATAACACCCACGTACACGATAGAGAGGATATATTACAATAGTATTTATAAATTACCAAAGAAACTACAAAATTTAAATACCACAAAATTTCAAGAGAGATATTAATAATAATGTCAAAGATAGCAACACAAATCTTGTAATATTAATTTCAAATTGCATAAATTTTTATATAAGTATTATTTAATAAATTAACGTAAACGACTTTGTAATGGATACACAATAAATACATTACTACATAATAAAATAAAATCTCTGTATCCGTGTGATGACGGAGTAAGAATACAATGCACTACCTTTCTTACCCGTGTGTAAGACAAGACTAAATGATATAAGCATATAACATCATATTCAAGAGAAAGAAAACTTCAAATAAAAACTCAGCAGTGAGACCTCTATTTTTTTACGGTCGGTGCACTCCTCGCACCACTCCGTCCGGGGCGACAGAGGGGCATAAGCACGCACACCCGCATCCCACCCGTGACACATCGCCTTCGTCGATGGACCGACCACCGGAGCAGGTGACTTGACGTCAGTGGTCGGTCAGCAGTGGGACCTCTGAGACAAACTAAAATAATAACAAAAAGTATTACATTCTCTTAAACAGGAATTATCAATTAATTGTCATTTAACGATTACACTGACATGCGTGAAGCACTTACTCGAGTATTCATACTCCTTGACATCATTTTGGTAAAGATCCATCAGCTCTTACTCTGCTGAACCGATATTAACCAAGCATAAGCAGCGTTCGGGAAACTTAAGAGGATCTTCTCGTCTAACATACCTCAGTGTCTGAAAACACAGGTCTACGACCAGTGTGTGTACCAGTGATGACTTACGGCACGGAAACGTGGTTCTTAAATGTAGGCCTCATAACAAGGCTCAAAGTCGCTTAGCGTGCTATGGAACGGCCTATGCTCGGAATTTATCTGCGAGATATAATCCGAAATACGGCAATCCGCAGAATAACGGGTGTAACTGACATAGCACGAAGAATTAGCACGCTGAAGTGGCAATGGGCAGGCCACATCGCTCGACGAACCGACAACCGCTGGGGAAGAAAGATTCTCAAGTGGCGACCACGTATCAGACGAAGCAGTGTAGGACGCCAACCCCCCCACCAGGTGGACCGACGACCTGGTGAAAGTTGCTGGGCGTCGTTGTATGCAGGCGACACAGGACCGCACTTTTTGGCGTAACACGTGGGAGGCCTACGTCCAACAGTGGACGACGATAGGCTGAAATGATGATGATGATGAATGATGAAGCTTTTCGCTAAGAACATCCGCAAGGAAACTGACATTCAATAAAAAAATACCCATCAAAATCGGTCCATCCGTTTGAGAACCACGATACCACAGACAGACAGACACACAAACACAGATAGACATCGTCGTCAAAGTTATACTACACCCCTCTTTTTGCGTCGGGAGTTAATAAAGACCTCCGTGAACCTGAAATTTCCTGTTTGTCCTGTTTTATGAAGTCTTTTTAAAAAAATGATATTCTCTATATTAACAGAGGTTATGCCTTTCTTGTTCTTCTTCAGTGTTACAACCAAATTAAAATGGCGTTTGCAAAATTTGTAATTTTGAAAGCCTTAAGAGTAGACGTCCTTGCTTTCGTTAATTTTATGTATCTATTTTAATAACTTTTAACTAAATAATATTTGAAATTAAAAAAAAGAAATAAAACTAACAAATTTAGTTTTGTTATAAAGTGAACGAGAATTACTATATCTACTATACTATATACTACTACTATACTATATACAGGGTGTATCAGGTTATGGGGCAACTGTTCGAGTATGTTGTAGTTTAATGGTCATAGATCGTAATTAGAATGTATAGTACACAAAAAATAATATATCATAAAAATTATAGTGATTTCAATAATGTGTGTCTAAGAGTCTATGCCTAAAATGTTACGTATTATGTAGGCATGTACAGACAATATACATGTAGGCACGTAAAGCTGCGACAGTATAATTTCATTCATTTATACCTAAAATTGCGCAAAGGCTTCAATGACAGCGTAGGTACAATTGTGAGCCGACAACATCATCGGCCGATCAGCTGATTTAAAGCGAATTTTGTCTTGCTTATACGAACGTAATCATTGATTTATTCAATTTCTAATGAACATTTAACAAAGTACGAATATATCGCAGATTAAGCATCACTGACTTTATACATTTCAATCATCGATGACAAAATTGAAAACTTTACATGATTCTAATTCATTAACGAATCAATATTTTTCCTTCAAATTTTTTTAATGGGTTCCTACCACCATTGCTTAACTGCCGTTTGACCAGTTGCCTCATAACCTGATACACTCTGTATATATATAATGTAGTGTACAAGTGAATAATAATTTGTATATTTACTTAAATATCTGACTTCAATATAAGATTACAATATTATGTCCCTATATTGATAATAATTATATAATAAAAATTCAATTACTTTATTTACAAATATTGCAGTTAACGCGAATTGTCATTCCTCACAAATAATTAACATTATTTTAAAACAGTTTTTCAGTTCAATAATGTTAATAAGCTGAACCGAAACTTAAATTTTTAAAACTTTGCAAATATCCTGATTATCTTAAAAATTTTGTTCCAAGCCAATCATTATCATCATCAGCGTCTTGGCTCATATACATCCCACTGTTGGGCTCGAACTTCTTCTGCTATAGGAGGGAAATTAATCTACTATACTATTCTATATATTTTGAGTTTATCTTCTCTTACACAGATATCTTGCATATATAAATACATATTTGTACACCTTAGTCGTCTTTTACGACACCCACGGAATAGATAAGGGGTAGTGAATTATAATCTTACCCCGTCACCAAACGAAAAAAAGTATATATGCATATTTTAAAAAAGTATTACGATTTTTAGACAACATTTAAATATTTAAAAAATGTTGTTTTAAGAAATACATAACATGACCTTAAAACCGTAACACAATTTTTATTAAAAAATACACCTCTTATAAAAAAAATAATCTACAATTTATAGAATTAAAATTGACATACCCTTAAAAATATGTTAATTTTTTCTTTACGTTAATTACACACCTATAAATAAATTCAAACACTATTAACACACCTTGATCTACAAATTAATTAATATTTATAAAAAATAATAGTTCTTTAAAACCATAACTCAATATCTGTTAAAAATTGACCTCTTAGAAAAATAATAAACAATTTTAATTAAAATTGGCATATGCTTAACAATATGATAATTTTTTATTTTTATTTTTTTACGCACCTATAAATAATTTTAAACACTATTAACACACCATGAACCACAAACAAATGAGTAATAAACAAAACACTCCTTTATACCGTCCTATTATATTTTAACGCACCTTTATAAAAAAGTGTTACACTTTTTGACACAGTTTCCGTACAGCACTATATATAAATAATTATTAAGATGTCACTCAGTTCCTTGTGTATCTTTAGCAAGTCAAACGCCAACTGAAGCACGCCGGGTCGCCTATCGGGCAGGAGACACGCGTATACTTTCGACACCATTCTCCATTATACATTTTATTTTTTCAATGATAATTAATGATGGTACATACATATATAACTACATATAATATTTGCAACATGTATTAAAAATATTTTAAAATCATTTTTGAATATATGGTTACGTTTACTGAAATGTGGGTAAATTAAACTGTTTGCATTTTTTAAATCTGCGAGAAGAGGGCCTCACAGAAAGAAGCGACCGCGTCCCAGTTTCTGACGCTGCCAAGCATCTCCCTAGCGATAGTCGGCAAGGAGACATGTTGGTATAGGGTTTCATTTCGAACTTTCTTTCTCTTGCTATTATATGCATATTATATCCCTCAGTCGTCTTTTACGACATCCACGGGCAAGATAGAGAATGGTGAATTATATTCTTACTCCGTCAACACACGGGAATTTCAATTTAGATTAAACAGAATAATTTATCCTTGTGGTGATGGCGTAATAATACAAACTATCATTCCCTATCTTGCTCGTGGATGTCGTAAAAGATGACTAAGGAATATAATATGCATATAACGTCTATGCAAGAGATGAAAATCCCAATCCATCTGACCAACGTGACCAGTGCGATCCAACCAATGTGTCCTCCTACTGCGAAGAAGACTCGAAACCAATAGTGCAATGTATATGAGCCGAGATGACGATAATTACAGGATACAAATGAGCTAAAATGATAATAAATTACTTTATATCACCGGGTAGGAGAGACGTGAATGCGGATGGACGGATCAGTGATTAGTCCGCCACCCGCAGAAAGGCCGACCGTGTGGGACGATACTCCGGCAACACTGTCTTGTTTCCGGGGTGTTGAAGGGAACGATATCTGAAAGGGTAACCCGCCGGGCCGAGGACGGAAGTCATGGAATCGGCAGCAGTGGTTGACCCAATAACGATGGGGAGGGATTACGGTAGGTTATGGGGCCGCATGCCGCTCATTCGTCGCCCCAGACAGATTGGGCGAGGTGTTTCCAGACCATAGCCTACCACAAAAAAAAACATAGGAGAAACCTGAATGTAATAATAAAACGCAATACATATCGTAAGACAATGGAACCACACAAAACCAGCCTATAGTGATAGCTTTAACTTGCAACATTACGCGAATGAGATCGAAAGTAGTTATCCAATTACATCCCCAAGTCTCACGATCAATGTCAGATATAATGATACTGGTGATAGGATATTACATATCGCTGGTTTGCGAGAATAGTGAAATAAATAAATAAAAATGAGAGCCGTCGCTCAGGATGTCTGGCAGATGTGAAACATCGAAATTATTTTGTACAAGTATATATGCATAAAAGAACAGATTATGACAGGAACTAATATGGCATAAAGTATTAATAAAATATAACAATTTTTTTCCAGAAAATGATGATTTTTATTCAATAAATATTTATTTTCATTAGTATACTATAGATATGTGTTTAGGTTAATAATTTATTTAAAGCTTACTAGATGGCGTTGTTCAAAATTCTAAAGCAGGTTATGGTTTTGTCTATAATTAAATAGCTGACCCACAGCTAGTTAATTATAGATTTTCTTTAATTTTCAATTTTTCGAATATTTATTTATTGATTTTCTTTAATTATACATTCTTTAACTAACGGTTAATTTCCGCGTTTTACATATATTGGCATGCTATGATAGCGACATTTACAATTATTATGCATGCAGTTGTTCGTTAGTTTTGCAATAAATAATAATAATGCATCATTTCACGACATGAATTTTTAGACGTTAATAATTTTTAGATATTATAAATTGCAGAGTAAAATTTACGCTCTTATTGTTAGTAAATAATATATTGCTTTGCAATTTTCAAATTTAATAATGACTGCACAGATAGCGTAGTGGTTAAGATACCGACCTAACGTGCCAGTGTCATAGGTTCGAACCCAAGCAGAACACCACTTTGTGCGATCCGCGAATTGTTGTTCTGAGTCTGGATGTAATTTGTGTCTGTTAATTATATGTTTGTAAAGTCCCCCGCAACACAAGAAATATTTACTGAGTGCAGTATATATCTGCATATGGATTGTAGTTCCGTAGGGTTTAAGAAAATAAAGAACTACCATCCCCTTTTTTCTTTCTTTACGCTGGGTAAAATTCATGCTATTACAAGGGAGTATTTATGTTATTTAAGACTCGCTGGAGCAGTATGCATCGGAATACCTATGAAAAATCAACAAAGATCCACTTCTTGATCTATTGGGAGGTGCTAAATGTTCGCCTTTTGAGCATGCAACTTTGAAAGTTTTTAATTGACTACTCCATTTTGCTTTTTGAATTGCATAAGAGGGAAGTCAAATTATTTTTGGCCACCTTCTCCTAATTCATTTTTATAACAGAATCTATTGTGCGTTTCAAATCTATTAAAAAACTTATATCAAAAAAATTGACCAGCATGACTTAGTAGGTCAATTTCTGTCCTATTATAAAGGAGGCTTAAGCCCAGTATTGGGAGGGTAGATGAGATAATGATGAAATTTCGTTGTATATAAAGACATTCTGTAGTATATTTAGTATCAGCATTGGACCTGAATTAAACTTTAAATACTAGCTTTGTTAATTACTTCCTGAGATATAAGAACTCTGAAAAGTAAAGGTGTCACAAAATATCCAAATTAAAACTTCTAGGTCAATAATATTACGCCATTTCAGACATATCCAAAAAAAACAACGCTTTAATTTAATCGCTTATTAAAAATATTTCTGTGTGCTGACTGAGTAAAACTACATTTCGCGTACAAAACAACGCTATAAAATCCGAAAAAAATGTTTATTTAGAATATTTAATATTATACTCGCGTAAACCTTAGAATTTGCCATTGAAATCTCCCAGCAGGAAGACCTAGCGCGGTGCCAGTCGCCGCATGAAAGCCCCCAGGATGATGAGGGAGGCCCCAAAATATGTCAAGTTCTTGTTAGGGGAGAAGTAAACTTTCTCTCTCGTAAAGTCTAGGGAATACTCGGTTTTCGAAGTTTTGGCCTTCCAGATGTCTTCCACAGACACGGAGTCGTCCAGGCTAACGACATGTTTTACTGCGCACTTCACCGATTTGACGATTTTAATACCATCCTCCTTGGCGAAAAGATCCCCCGGCTTGGCCACCAAGCTTTCAGCCATCTTGATGCCCTCGGCCCCAGGGAACTCTCAAATTCAAGCTCCTGTCCAGGCCTTGCAGGTTCTGGTTTCGAAGCCTCCGATATTGGAGACGGCTAGCTGCCTCCAGGCGCAACGTAAGACAGTCGTCTTCGTCACCCGGAGGGAGCTAGCCGTGCGCTAGGAGCGAGCTATGAGACTTCATACCTGAGGCTCTTCTCGGTCGCCTCAGGCAATACTGTGATTGCCACCGGGGCTCACTTTGAGCTGGAGCCTCCTACGTGACCTCTTCCCTCCGGCTCCTGCCTGGGGGGCAGGGGGCCGGCTTCTGTGGCGCTTTTAGCCTCCGCTCTACTTCTCTATCCGCAACTTTTTCTGCTATGCTTAGCCTTCCGCCAGCCCTGTGCAGGCGCAAAGGTACAGCAGTCACAGTCGTAGCTGCAATGACTGTCACCGACGGTGCAGTTGCCAGCTGCGGCTGTGCTCCAGACTTGGCAGAAGCTGGTGCCACCTTCTTCTTTGCGACGGGCTCCTTTGGCTTCGACCCAGCAATGGCCGCAGCGTAGCTTCCCACGCAGCCGCCCTAGCAGAGGGACGTAGTAGGGGCTGACGTCACGACCTTCGGCTTATCCGCAACAAGCGACGGTCGGAGACGGATCGCCGGAGGCAGTCTCGCCTCCAGAGCCACATCATCATCATCCATCAATTAAGATAAGGGCATCTTAATTACTTGGGGTCGATATAGTTCTGAGACCAATCGCCTGCCCGACCCTATTTAAAAATGAAATTATTGACCAAACGGCACCAAATAGAGCTAGTCCTAGCTAGTCTAGACAAAGTTCTTAGTAAAAAACGTTTACGACACCCGCAACTATTGTAGTGATTGGTATTATTCATAGACGCTACCACACAACGCTAATTTTACCTGCTTATTTCTATTTTATTTTTTCTTTAAATGTGTTTAATAATTCCAAATATATTTAAAAAAAATATATATATGTCTAATGTTACTTTCATATTATAACTATAAAATTATTATTTATGTATGCGTAGATATAAATGTTATTACTATTTACTTTTAAATATTTATTGTGTACATTTTTTAGACTTTCTTTATTTACTTGAGCAGTAAAATATCTCATTATTTCACTCTCAATTGCCTCACATTGATAAATAAACGGGATGATAAATCGATATGATTGGAAATATCTAAACGAGGCCTCGAAAATACCAAATGCAAGATAATTTACAAATAAATACACATATATTATAGATAAGTTCTAATTTAAGGTTATTTTTATCGTACTTTTACATGGAAGTTATAAAAGTTAACGCGAGGAATCGGTAGGAAAATGGGCAGTATGAATCATTGCCTAAAATTTCAAATGAAACTGCGACTTTCAAATAATTCTCTACCAAGCCTGGCTTATATAGCACTCCCAAAAGACCGTCTTCCGTGTACCATTATCTTCCATGTTACCATGCTCACCTAGATGTATAACTTCAGTATTCATACCTTAGTTTAATCTGTCACAGTTTACGATACTACAACTTTTACCAAACTCAAAATCATTTAATATCGGGACCAATCATACTTTATTTTATTTGTCACATAAAAATTTTGGGGCCATTGAACTAAAATCGTTCACCTGAATTCCATCATTGATTAACTCTACCATCAACCGAAGCATTCGTGTTCTGTTTATCTTTTTTTTAACATTTTTTCAACATAACAGTTGCTAAGGCAAGGGCCGATTTACGGCCGACAATACTTTTTATATTATATCAACTTTCTATTTAAATTTTTACAAAGATCGATTAGTGTCTTCAGTTTCAATTAAACCTAACCTATCTAATAAGTTACCCCAGTTTCTTGCTCAAGTTTTGGCAATAGAATTTTATAGCCAGCGCTTGCCTGACCCCTTGAGAATGTAATTGTTGCCTAGACAGCCCAAGTAAACCTGTTATAGGGAGTGCTGAATTGTATTCTTACTCCGCCACCACACATATAATTAGCTTAATTATAGGAATACAAAATTTTACTTAGCCTCAAGTGCTTGTTACTAATACGAATTAAAGGTGAACGCAGATGACTCTCAGCTTAAAATATTTATGCAACGAGCTCCAAGGTCCCTTTCGAGTACGAACTCACCTTGGGGCATTACTGAGGACTATGAGAGAGTTCCCACGTTATTTGAATTTATTATTGCCCAGCACAGTTTCCCATACCAACAGCAAAGATAGAACCGCGCTGCAGTGCCTCGACAATGTTTGTCGAAGCACGCGTGGATGGCTCCCACGCAATTATGCGAAAAAAAGCGGCTTCCCTACTGCAGCGTCTGCGGAGCAGTCGCAATAGCATCCTGAAAACTATTGCGGAAAGACCAGATTTTCCTATCCAAAGTTATTTGATAAAATTAGTTATAGGGTTGTAATGTGTAAAATGTATCTAATTATAATACTAACAATACTAACATAAATATAAGCACATTATGTTACTAATACACTAACAAATTATGGATTGTATATCTGAAATAAATTTATTATTATTATTATTTATTTTTTGTGGTTTTATGGGCCATGTACACTGTATTTTGAATAATTGTAATTCATTGCTGAGCTCATTGAGATCGTGTCTTGCCCGAGGGACCTTCGTGGCGTGGAGTAGGGTGTGATTGGCTACGGTGATCTCTAGTGATTTAGGTGTATTATGACAGAATAAAAGAATCTTTGGACAAACTGTTTCATTTACTGTTTGTTATCTCAGCTAGAACACATCCCAAAGCTGGGCTCAAACCTCCTACCCAATAGCAAAAAATAACGTACCCGCTATTCAGATATGTTGGTACAGGCTTTTATTTCGAGTTTTCCTTTTTTTGCACAGATGATATATGCATATTATATCCCTTAGTCGTCTTTTACGATATCCACGGGTAAGGGAGTGGTGAATTGTATTCTTACTCCGTCACCAAACAAAAAAAAATTAATGCCTGATGGTTAAGCAATGTAAGTGGACATGGTACATGAACTATTTTTCGCCTGTAGCTTTACACATAAACTTCCATCCATCCATCAGCCTACAGATGTCCACTGCTGGATATAAGCCTCCCCATGAGAATGCCACTCGGAACGGTCCCGCGCCACTTGCATCCAACGGTTCCCTGCGACTTTGAGAATGTCGTCAGTCCACCTAGTGAGGGGTCATCCTACGCTGCGCCGTCCGATTCGTGGTCGCCACTCAAAAACCTTTCTTCCCCAACGGTTGTCGGTTCGACGAGCGATGTGGCCTGCCTATTACCATTTCAACGTGCTAATTCTGCGGGCTATGTCGGTTACACCCGTTCTTCTACGGCTTTCCTTGTGCCGGATTTTATCACGTAGAGAAATACCGAGCATAGCCCTCTCCATAGCACGCTGAGCGACTTTGAGCTTACAAACTTACTTCGAAGTATTATGTAAATGCTTCCGTATGGTGATGGAGTAAGAATAGAATTTACCATCAGCTCTTTTGCCCGTGGATGTCATAAAGGACGACTAAAAAATATAATTTGCATTATATAATACCTATGCAAGAGAAGGTAAACTCGAAACAGAACCCTATAACAATAAGTCTGACCAATGTGGTATAATAGGACAATTTCCCTCCCATAGTGGAGGAGGCCCGAGCTCAATCTGGGCTGAGATGGTGAGATGACTTTCTTACTCCAGGATGTCGGCTAGGCATTCGAATTTTCGATTTTCCGTCGGGCCGACCCCTGACGACAAGTCACCCTACTCCGGTGGTTGGCCCAACGATGAAGGCAACGTGGATACAGGTGGATTATGGACCCGCGCGCCGTCCTTTCGTTGCCCCGGATGGAATGGACCGCGTGTGCGCTTACCATAGCCCACCCATAAAAAAGGCATTCGGATTTTTGCTCATCCCCAAAAGGTTTCTTTGTATTCTTAGATGGTTTTTGGTGAATTAGTCTTTTAATTATAATGTTATTAATAGATTTTTGTAACTGAGTTCTTTCGTAATTGGTGTTAAGCAATTTAAATTTTGGTGAGCTACATTTAGCTGATATAAAATATTCATTTGATGAAATAAACTTTAAAATATTCATTCATTATTTTTTATTGATTCGCTATCAGTAAAACATTGCCTCATATACCCTTCAGCGGTATACAGACCTATTTGCAATATAGAAGTTTAATTTTTTTTTTATTTCATATTCATATATTTTTTGCAAATTTATATTACTTTCTTATAAAGCTAAGGAATTTATTTGTTTGACTACGTTAATCTTAGAAACTATAAGCTGAATTCCAAAAAATTCTTATGATATAAGATGAATATGGAGAAATGTTATATAGGCCATGAAACATAACACTGTGAGAAATAGGAGGTACTGTTTACCGTTTGACGGAGTAAAAATACAATTCACCACTCCATATCTTGCCTGTGGATGTCGTAAATGATGACTATGGGATATAATACGTACATAACATCAGTGCAAGAGAAGGAAAACTTGAAATGAAAATCTATACAACATGTCTGACCAGCATGGTATTGTAGGTCAAACTCCCTCCCATTGTGGAGGAGGCCCGAGCCCAACAGTGGACAGTATGTGAGCTGCGATGATGATGATGACTGTTTACCTTTCCTGTGTGATGACGGAGTAAGAATACAAATCAACACCCCCTTTCTTGGCCGTGGGTGTTGTAAAAGACGACTAAGGGATATAATGTGGATATAATAGCTATGCAAGAGAAGGAAAACTCTAAACAAAATTTTATACCAACACATCTGCTATTGACTTGAATTCCGATGTCATTAAGTGATAGTAATGATAATATTAACATTATCATCCTCGTCACAGCTCATATACGTCCCACTGCTGGGCTTGAAATTGACCAACTATACCACACTGATGAGACGGGTTGATATGGAATTTTGTTTGAAATTTCCGTTTTCATAGTATACTAGCAACCCGCCCTCGCTTCGCTTCAGTTTCAGTCGCCTTACCCACGGCGTAGTTCCCGTTCCCGTGGGAATATCGGGATAAAATATAGCCTATGTTACACCCTGATATTATAGCTTTTCATTGGTGAAAGAATTTTTGAAATCGGTTCAGTGATTTAAGCGTGAAAGCGTAACAAACAAACAAACAAATAAACAAACAAACTTACTTTCGCATTTATAATATTAGTAAGGATAATAATTATAATATATGTAACTGTAATCTAGTCACCAATATCACCTGTTCTTATCCTAATTACTAGGGGACGACGCAATATATAGGTACTCCTCATTCATCGTAAATATTACATTATTAGCAATAGTTTTATGAATTCCTGCCTGACGTCAATCCCCCTTTGTAAATATTGGCCAGACGATATCAGACGTCGTTAGCCCAGGTTGATGTAAGGCTCTTAGCCGACCTTCACGGCCATAATAAGGGTTAATAGTACTCGTAATGGTCACTACACAGCAATTAGAAACGGTATGTTTATACAGTTTAATAAACATACGTTATTAAATATTAATACAAGCAAGTGAATGAATTGACTTTTTTAAGTTATTTACTTTTAAAATATTTACTTATTCTTATTCATTAGAAGAAAAATCCCCTTCAAAATGGTGTATTAAATATTAATCTTTGTATAGTATATATCTTATAAATAAATTTCTAGCGTACGTGTGTATGTCACTGAACTCCTCCTAAACGGCTGGACCGATGTTGACGAAATTTTTTGTGTGTATTGAAGGGGATTCGAGGATGGTTTAGATTCACAATTGGACCCAGTAAGTGGCGCTGTTCGGGCAGGACAATAACATAACTTGAGAACGACTTTATCGATTTCGTCCATCTTTTTTATGAAGTTTTCTAATACTTTGAAAATGACCTTTATGGAAAAAAAATTTAGAAAGTTGCGCATAAAATTAGAAAATTTAAGAAAACTTAACGACTATATAAACTTTTCTAATGTAGCCTTTGTTTCGACTACATAAACTTTTCTAATCTTTATATATAAAAATCTTCTGTTCGTATGTTTGTAAATGAACTCCTTCTAAGCAGCTGGACCGATTTTGATGTTTTTTTAGCTATGCCGATAGATATGAGAATGGTTTAGATTAATAATTGGGACCGGTTTTTTTTTTGTTTTAGATTTGAACAGAACAACGTTTGTTGGGTCGGCTAGTATAATATATGTATATATCATCATTATCGCAGCCTACATACGTCATACATCCCACTGTTCGGCTGGGACCTCCTCCACAATTCCACAAGAGTTTCCTCGAGCCCAGTAGTGGGACGTATGCAAGCTGTGATTATGATACCTCGATGCATAAACTTTTAATTTCTAAATATTTATTTGCAAAAAAAAAACACAATTTACCAGAATAAAAATAGCAAGCTATGTTCAAACCCAGATATTACATACTAAAATATAAAAACACCTCAAAGAAGCAATTTCGACCATATTATGTAGGCGGTCAATATTACATAGATAAAAATAAAAAGAGAAAAAAAAATTGTTGGCACCATGGATGCCCAATTTAACACGGTATTATTACCAAAAAACAATGCGTGTTAGAAAGTCATTGCTTAAGAGAACCAATAATGCATATCGAATTTGTATCATAATATTAACACTTTTACGGATAATCTATTCGAAAGTGTTTAACAAACAGATAAGCTTCTTTCCGTGTCGTCGTGTTGTTATCATTTGCCTGCCCTAAGGCCTTCCCTGACTAAGGGATATAATGACTGCACAGATGGCGTAGTGGTTAAGATAGCGACTTAGAACGCCAGTGTCGGGGGTTCGAATCCCACGCGGGACAACACTTTGTGTGATCCACAACTTGTTGTTCTGAGTCTGGATGTAATTTGTGTCCGTTAATTATATGCTTGTAAAGTTCCCAGCAATACAAGGATTATTTCCTTAGTGCATGGTGTTGTCTTAAAATTATTAAATTATTAATGTAATATTAATGTAATGTAATATGCATATAATATAACAAGCAAGATGTACGCGCTCCATCTAGCCCAATCAGCGGCTAATCAGATATATAGGATGTCCCAAAATCAACGCAATAACCCTAGTAAGGAGGCCGGGTTGGAAAGTCTCGGTAAGGGGAAGAGGGCGCAGCTTACTCAGCGCCGCGCGATAGAGGCGGCCCTAGGGGTCACGTTTCAGACTATCCAGCAATTCCTACCGATTGACCTGAGGAAAAAGATAAATTCCCTCGTTGAAGTCGACAGTACGAGTTCATCCGAAGTTGTGGTATATCTTGCTTGAGATATTCTCATTCTGTTTTCCTCCAAACGCTGCGTTCGCTCTTCTCTCTCACATGAAAGATTGTGAACTTGACTTGCATTACGTGTACGCCGACGGATATCTTAAAGAAGTGATGTCTTATTTGAGTGAAATTATGTAACGACGTATTTATTGTGTTTGATGTTGTCAACTGCTGGCTAAACAACAACTTTTCGTATAATGAGATATAAAAAGTCCGATTTTAATAAAAAATATCTCTTTTCTTTTAATTTTCGTCTATACAAACCTTGTCCTGACAACCACAAATACAATAAAAAAAATATTGGTTGCCTGTAAAGTCGGTATACGGGCGAAAGTTTTACGTGACAACGACTTTGAGTGGTAAAATAATTTTAATGTGAATATTCATTCGTATAGTAGGAAGAAGGATGAAATAATAGTAACAATTTAAAACATTTATTTATACAAAGAATTATATTTAAAACATTAATTTATACAAAGAATCTCGCACTGAATTTCATATTAACAAAATTTTATTTTTACCTTTACACATACATACGTATTTATATACAAATATACAATTTTTATGTCTGTCTCTCTCGCTCTTAGGCGGGCTAACCATGCCCGAGTGGAAGGGACGCGTGCCTCTCACTCGCTCTCATTGTGAGCGCATAACGTGAGCGGAGCGTAACGCAGTTTCTTGAAGTGTCACCCGGCAAACCAATTTATAAGACGTTGTCACGTCAAAAAGAATTATCCAATTTGGTGCAGTCGATCGGAAGTTACGCGCGTACATACATTTCGATGATTCATTCTTATAATAGAGTATTATTTTTTCACAGACCAGGTTTCAATATGTGATAAGAGCAGCTTCATTACCTCATTTAATCAATTTTCACGACGCCTACGGGGAAGAAAAGAGTGATGACCATTATCTTTTACTTGATCAGAACGCAAGAAATTTACAAAATTATAATCGTCATCATCATCATCATTGCATGCGCACTACTTAGCTTGAGCCATCTCCACAATAGGAACCTACCCGTATTTTACCCCTTTTTATGGCAGAATATGATGCCTCACACACCATCTGATTCGTCCAGGGCAATGAGTTCTTGAATTAAATGGGGTTGGAGTTGGCAAGCAATCTCATAACCCGCTGTGTGCGTACCACTCCCTAATGCTAAGTGTATGGACTAGCGGAACTCGATCTTATCATCAGTAGCCCGTGACTTTCAGGTACCGTCTCGAGTCGACGCCTCTGCTATACCACGTCGGTCAAACGTGTTCGGTCTTATTTCAAGTTCTCGTTCTCTTTCATAGATGTTACATATTATAATCCCTTTCTGTCTTTTAAGACACTCGCAGACAAGAAATGGAGTGGTGATAAGTATTCATACTCCGTCCCCACACGGAAAATCATAATAGTGCTAATGACATAATTGTTAAAACAAATGTTAGATAATCTTGTATGGTCAAAGGAAACTATGGGGTTACAGCCTTTTGTATAATAAAGGTTGGACTTAAATAAGCAAGAAAAACTCGTTAGTCGACAAACAATACCTACGTGACAAATGAATCGTAAAAGTTATGTGCTTTTTTAAATATTTATACAGCTATTATTATGAATGAGAAAATAGATGAATGTATGTTTGTTCATAAGTTCTGATTATATGAACTGCAAAAAGGAAAATAAACAGCACTTATCGTTTAACAATATCCATATCAGAATAGAAGAAAATTTATAAATAAGAGATACCTAAAGGATAACAAAATAAATATAATAGTTCAAAAAAACTAAAAAAATACTCTTAAATCGCTAATTCTGGTTATCCTAGTAAGGATAACGGGTCAAACTGTTTAAAATATTGAATTGTCATCGGTCCTTAATAAGTATGCCAAATTTCGAGTTAATCCGACGATTTGAAGGGGATCAAAATCATGTTCAAAGATTCCATTACATACTAACATAGATACGTCTGAAGCTAATAAAAGCGTATTAAAAAACATAAGTAAACTTGAAAATTTTGAATAACCCGACACAAATAAAAAGAAGTACCTATTACGTTCTCTTCAACAGGTATTATCAATTAATTGTCATTGAATGATTGTACTGGCACGCGTGAAGCACTTAATCGAGTCATACGTCGAAAGAATCATACGCCACTACATCATTTTGGAAAAGAGCTGATACTCTTACACTGCTCGACCGATATTAACCAAACATAGCTAAGAACCACCGCAAGAAAACTGACTTTCAAATGAAAAAAAACCGCATCGAAATCGGTCCATCCGTTTGAGAGCTGCGATGCCACAGACAGATATACTAACCTCAAAATACAGGAAAAGTCAAGCTAGCATGGTACGGGCCCGCGCGCCGTCCTTCATAGCCCCGGACGGAATGGACCGCGCGTGCGCTTACCATAGCCCACCCATAAAAAATAAGCATGGTATGGATTATTCTTGTGTCTTGAGAAACCACCGAGACTCATGATTATTGCTTACTTATGTATAGATAGCTTTCCAATGGTAGACGAAGTTTGAAAATCGATCAATTTCTCTTCGTTTCACTCACGCTGTTACCATGGGAATCATCATCATCATCATTGCAACCCATACACGTCCCACTATTGGGCTCGGGCCTCCTCCACAATGGAAGGGCATTTAACCTACTATACCGTGCTGGGAAGACGTGTTGGTATAGGGTTTTATTTCGAGTTTTCCTTCTCTTTACCGTGGGAATACCAGAATAAAATATAGACTATGTTACTCGCTTATAATGTAGCGTTTCATTAACAAAAAATGAAATAAAATCAGTTAATTGCCGGATTTTCACTCGTATAGCTCTCGTTCCCTTGAGAATATCAGCATAAAAAATATTCTATGTTACTCGCTCATATATAGCATTCCATTGGTAAAAGTATTTTCAAAATCGTCCAAATTATCGCAAATTTACCCACATAATTCCCGTTTCTATGGAGAAAAGCAGGATAAAAAAAGACGGTGTTACTCACTGATAAAACAGCTTTCTATAGATGAAAGATTTAAATCAATTTAGTAGTTTAGGCCTGAAAGAGTTACAAATTAACAAACTTTTCGCATTTATAACATTAGTTAGAATAATACTTAAAAAACTATTGAATACAATAAAAAACCACCACGTTTACATTTTTCCGCTAAAACTCCCTATCCGGAGTAGTATCAAATGTTCACAAAATCCGTCTTTTCGATTAGTAATTTGAACTTCATTCTGTAAGTGAGGAAGCCAGCAGTCCAAACGCCATCTTACATAGGCAGCGATCTGACTGTGACCCTAGTATTGCAGAGGTCCATTAGCAAAAGTTAGCTATACAACATCAAGGGGGCTGTTTACTCTCCGCTTAACATCAGTTCCACTCTTCTAAAGGTAATAAAAAGATGAATATTTGAAGTCGTGTAAAAAGCATAATCGTTCATAATGTTTGTTAAACTCGATCTTGCAGTTTCCTACTAAAATTATATAATAGTATTGTATAAATAAATCTATTTTTACGGAATTAACGCGAGAAAATCCGTAAAAATAGTTTCATTTATAATGCTCGCGTAATACTCACGTAAACATCAAAAATCATTATATAATAATTGTTCTGTAATTCATATTTTTTGATAGCCAGATGGATGAATTTAGTAAATTTACGCGAGCAAAACTGGGTTGAAGTAATAGTAAAAAGTTCAGACGTAATTATCGCACATGTTAAGCAATCACGAAAAATGATTAAGCTTTATGGAAGACCTTGTTTAAGAAAATGAGGTCAAGTAATAAATATATTATTGGTTGAATTTATAAAAACATCAAATACTTATAGTGATTTAATGAAGTTATCTAAATAATAATGTCATCAAAAAGATATCTTGTAAAAAATGTAAAAAAAAAACCAAGTCCCGCAAAACAGTTCTTCATAAAAAGTTGTGAAATCCGTATAATACCAAGTCGTACCTTTACTTTTGTCTTAAATTATTACATATTTAGCTAATCTAACTACTTCTTATAGTGCCCATATTAATAATAAAGATCTTTTATGTTTTAAATAAACAGATTGAGTTGGCTGTCGCATGAAAACACAATGTACCTCGCAAGTAATACATATTATATTAAATTAGATTGTTTAATGCTTAAATAATATACCATGTTTATACAATGCTTGTTTAATTACTGAAAATTCAGGCTTAAAAGCCTAAATAAGACTAGAGTCTTATTTACAACGAAGTTATTGCTGGGGTCGAAAATGACCTAAATTGTTTAAAGACGTCTTACGGCAGTGTTGCGTTTTTGCTCGACTTGGCAGGGATACTGCCGTACCTCCATAAAAGAAGTTATTAAACTCTTGCACATAAATATGGAATTAAATATTGGTAGGAATATAAATACAAAAAAAAAACAATTAAATTAAATTAAGCAACTTAAAACTACGCTATTTAAATTGTTTGGTTAAGACAAAACGCAATGCTGCTGTGCACATTAACCTATTGCTGATTATTGCAGCCAATTACAAACGTTAACGTAACAATTAGCCAATTATAATATTTAACAACAAACGCCTTTCATTTTGTTTAGCAAATAGTTTTAATTAAAACAATATAAAAAAATATATCAGTTTTCAAAAAGAAAGTTCATTAGTCACGCAACGATTCACAGCATTTTGCAAAGGTCTTCTGTTTATTCAAGCCATATGCGTTTTACTTCTCAAGCTTTCTCTTCTTGAAATGGGCACTTATACCAACTTGGTCAAAAGGGTTAATGTAGAGTTTTATTTCAAGGCCTTTTTAGCAGTGGTATTATATGCCTATATCTCTTAGTTATCATTTACCATTACCTCGACAAGAAATGGATGTTTAGATACATCATTATTATTCAGCCAATTACGCAGGCTGTGGTCGGAGAGTGCAAAGAAATGCAAAGTCTCCTATTTGATAAATTTATTTAACTAATTACAAGCTACAATATGTCGATCGATGCTAGATTGAGAGCGATCTAAATCTAACTAACCTAACCTTAAACTAACTCAACCTTAGCTTTACTAAGGTAGATTGACAATCGATCGATGCTAGATTGAGAGTGAGAGTTGGTCGGTGGTGGTGCAATTTATTACGACGCTCAAGACTTCAGGTGTTTCTCATGAAGCACGTCCTGCTGAAACAGCGCTTCGTATCTGCTGCCATCACTTTGTCGATATCGCGGAACGTGCTTATGCGAGGTTAACTAGGCGTAACCTAGTTTGGTACTGAGTGGTCATATAACAAGCCTATCGTCCACTGACGAACGTAGATCTGCCTCATGTTTCGCCACAAAGGCGCCTGTATCAAACGATACCCAACAACTATCACCAAGTCATCGGTCCATCTGGCAGGGGGGCGTTCTACACTGCGTCATATTATTGCTCGAGAACCTTTGTTCTTCTCCAGTGGTTATCAGTTCATAGAGCGATGTAGCTCGCCCACTGCCACTTCAGCGTGCTAATTCTTCGTGCTATGTCGGTTATCCTTCTACGGGTTTTCCTATTTTGGATGCTATTTCGCAGTGAAATCTCGAGTGTAGTCCCATTTACAGCACGCTGAGTGACTTAGAGTTTAGTTATGAACTCCACATTTAGAAAGAGATTAATTACATCATCTCAGCCTATATAAGTCCCAAGATGAGAATTAACCTACTTTTCCACATTGGTTAGATTTTTTAGAAAAGAGTTTTGTATCGAGTTTTCCTTCTCTCAGACACCCACGGGCGAAAGGGTGGTTAATTGTATTGTTATTCCGTAACCACGTTACGGAATAATCTCTGTAACCACACGGATTAGATACATATTTTACATAAACACAGCATGATAACATTATCATAAATACATACTTTCAATATTTTCTTAAAAAGAACCAGCATTCGACCATTGTAATGAATTTTTATATTCAGGGGAATTACTGAGATCTATTTCTATACGCTAGATCCATATCATCATCATCATCGCAATCTACATACATCCCACTGCTGGGCTCCTTCACATGTGAGGAAATTTGACCTACTATACCATGCTGTGTGGTGACAGAGTAAAAATACAATTCACCACTCCCTATTTTGCCCGTGGATGTCGTAGAAGCTTACTAAGAGATATAATATGCACATAACATCTGTGCAAGAAAATGAAAACTTGAAATGAAACCCTATACCAATATATCTCACCAGCATGGCATAGTAGGTCAAATTCCCTCCAATTGTGGAGGAGGCCCGAGCCCAACAGTGGGATGTATGTGGGCTGCGATGATGATGATGATACCATGCTGATCAGACATGTTGGTTGGTTATTATATCCCTTAGTAGTCTTTTACAACATCCACGGGCAAGATGAGGGAGTGGTGAATTTTATCCTTACTCCGTCACTACAAGGAAGGAGATCTATATGCAGAAGTTAAAATTGCTGCAAGTAAAAATTGCAATGTTTACCAGAGCGAATTGATTTTACAAAAAGATAGGCGTTTTTAACGAACTCTTTATATTATTATTCATCATCATCACAGCTCGTATACGTCCCACTGCTGGGCTCGAGCTCCATCCAAAATGGAGGGCAGATTGATCTACTACACCACGTTGCTCAAGCCTGTTGGTATAGGGTTTTTCTCGATCTTCCTTTCTCTTGCATAGATATTATCTGCGTACTATATTCCCTTAGTCGTATTTTACGACACCCACAATAGATTTGAAATGAGGGCCCAAGGCAACTGAAACCGAAACGGAACGAGGGCTGATTGCTAGTTAAAAACATAATCAGACAAATGAATATTGCCATCTGTTGGCAATACTTGATAAACGTTATTTTCCCAAAAATATTCATAGTAATCCCAATTAAGTAAATAGACGATAGTAGAAAAAAAATTGCTTGTATGTACCTAGTTGCAAACGAGCAAGCAGCATACCTTATGGTAAGAGATATCACCGTTCATGGACCTTTGCAATACCTGTTGTATAACTAAGCCTACTATAAGGAGAGTACTCTTAAAACTCGTTTAAAGAACATGTTATCACTCTCGAGAGAAACAGTAGCAGATAGTTCATTCCAGATCCTGCATATACGTGGAAGAAATGATCGTTAAATAAATTGTGTAGAAGTGCCAAGTATCCATAGGAGTCTAAACTTAATTACAAACCAAAGCATTCAGTTGTTATAAATAAACGACTTCAGTGTAATATGAATTTTACTTTTTTAATGGGACTAATCCCACCACATATTGATATACGCAAAATAAATACTAATCTAAAAAGGCGCTAATTTTCTATGACTAAATAGAAGTATTTTAATCAAACACATTTTTCAATCGAACACTTTATTAAACGTTTTTTATATAAATAATGTAATTAATTGATAAGAGTAGACCTTAATCTTAAGGTTCAGCCGATGAGAGAACACAAAGAAATACTAAAACAAAAAAATCTGTAAAAGCTGAACATGCTCTCAATTGAGAAACCATCATGATGATAAGACAAAGTTATCAAATAGTTTGTCATCATTTATACAATTTTATAAATAATCAAACGTCACGAATTTTTTTACCAATTTTTAATTTAATAACGTTGAAAGATTCGATTATATTAACAAACCCAAATTAACTATTCATTCAATCCAAACTATCAAGCTAAGCAAGTCTGCTCATTATTTGATATACATTTTAATATATAAAACAAGAATATAAATCGTAATATTTTCTCAACTAAGTCACACAAAAAAAAAAAAAAAATTATGTCACATCAGTTCTTCTCGTAATCTGTTCCTTTATGCATACATGCTTGTACAAAATAATTTTGATGTTTAACATCCCCCAGGTGGCCTGAGCGACGGCTTACTTTTTATTAAATCTGTGAAATGCATTCTCTCAGCTGCCGAACTATATTTCATTAAGTTTCTTCATAGTTAATAATCTATAACTATTGTAATACTTTCTCCCATTCTCAACGTCTAAAGTAATTCTGAATAGAACACTGAAATTTTGTCTCAAACAATATCAGTATTGAACATCAGTAAATAAATAACGTATAGCTCCAAATTTGTATTTACATATTAGGTAATCCAAAGAATTACAAATAGCAATCCAAGAAATTAATGCTCTTACAAATCTTTACATAAAATCACAATTTACATAATTGATTTGTAATCAAAATATGCATCTAATTTTCATAAAGATTAATTACGAAAAGATTGCTAACAATTTTGTAAATCTTCTATCCAAATTTTACACACATTTGGAAAGAAATCTACACATTTTAGTCATCGTTCTTTCTTAAATTTCATTATTGCATATCATATTTTGCAACTATTTATAAGATAGTTTTATGAACAATATCAACAATTAATAAAAAGATCAAGCTTAATCATTTTTAAACTTTGATATTAACGTAATACGAATTTGTTATTGCAACAGTTGTTGTGACAGCAACGGTATTTAACAATACATTTACAATGTTCTCGTCGCCTTTGATCTTGTCCAATTTATAAACATTTATGGTTACTGATCGTCACTTATTTCAATGTAGTCACTTCACTTTTCTTTTCCCAGAGGTATCGTACTAGTCGATTAAAAGATATAAAGTAACTGGTGCAAGTTTTCGACCTGGAAGTAGGCGACTAATAAGTGACGCCGTCAAATGACATAAGTTTCATGCCAATTTCATACTCAGATGAAACCCAAACTTCGTAACCATCTAAAATTTAATTACTCATAACTTATTTTCAGAAATAAATAATATTGATTCTCTTAGAATAATAACTCGTACAAGGTGACTCCCCGCACAAAAAAATTAAGCATTTAAAATGGAGCCGATGGGAGCCCTACGCCGGACCGTTCCGTAGTGTACAAGGTCACTGCGTACGCAAGGCAACTCTACTGTATAGTGGTGTGCGTGTATATGTGTATAATTCTTGCATGCATTACATATAGTATTTTTGGCTTCACGTTTTTGATCGCTTAAGTACCGACACTACCCTTCTATACGTTATTATTCTAAGATTGATTCTACATAGATTATGTAATTATTATGGACAAAATTTAAAAATAGTATAGAGTGAAGAATGTAAATTTTATCGTTCAATCATGCGCAGGCGCAGTGGTCCGTCCGGTGCATACATGAATGTCACTGCGTACTCTAATGGCTCGAAGTGATATTCCAAACGATAACGACGAATCAACTGAAACATTACAATATACATGGTTAAGATACCGACCAACAATGCCAGTGTCGAGGGTTCAAATCACGCAGAACAACAGTTTGTGCGATCCACAAGGTCTGAGTCTGGATGGTATTTGTGTTCGTTAATTATATGTTTGTAAAGGCTCCCACAATACAAAAATGATTTCCTTAATGCAGGACGAAGACCTCACATACGCTCAACTTCTGGTCTCGAGCGTCCTCCACAACAGAAGATTAATTGATTTACCACACTCGGACGTGTTGATTGATTTTATTTAGCGTTTACCTACTCTCTTACAGATATTATATGTAAGTTATATCTTTTAGTTGTCTTTTACGACACCAGTGAGTAAGACAGTGGTGGTGAATTGTATTCTTACTCGGTCACCATACGGAAAATGTACATAATATTAAATATTTATCTAGTGGTAGCTGTCATAACTTTGACTAAAGCCATTAGTGGTAGGACTACACTGTCGACAGTTATCTGTCTACAGCCGTGGGCCGGTCCGTCCGGGGTGGTACCACGCTCTCGCAGAAGATCGACGTCTGAGTAGTAGCATTTTGTTACTGCGCTTCGTTCGGTGAGCGAGAGAGCCGGAAGCCCAACTTTCTGAGGGTGTTCGCGTGTGGAGGGTTTTGGTGGTGCCTTTAGTATCACCGAGCCTCAATGCACGCATTCACACTGCCTTCATTCTCTTCGCGGTAGGCAGCGGCCTTGTAAAGGTCCATGAGCGACAGCAACACTTAGCATCAGGTGTACTGTTTGCTCGTTTGCCACTGCTTGCAATAAAAAAAAAAGGCCATAAATGGTTTGCCTAGTTCAGGGGTTAATATACTCTGGAGAAAATCAATATGTGAGTAGTAGCAATTTGCCACTTATATTTGGGAAAGTTATGTTACAGTAACCTCAGCCAAACGGACTGCGATGGCTAAAGGGAAGACTTGTAACCACATAACCTGCTGTACATGTACTTCGCTATTGTCATATAGATGGGCCATCGATACTGAGTCCTTGTCTTCACTGGCGCCATTCAGCTGGTTACCTTCAGGTATCATCTCTTGTCGACACTCCGACAACAATTATCAATGTTGCTAAACCATCACCCTCATGCGAAGGGCCTCTCTACGGACAGCAGACTAATCCCTGGTCCAGCCACCCGCGGCCTCGGCTAAGAGTAATTGCCACTGCGCTTAGTTCAGATAACATAACTAAATGGATGGAAGGATTTTACCTTTGCTAAAAGTATCTGAATTTCTAAATCTGCAAATCTTCGACCCAAGCATATTCTGGCGCCGAAGCCGTACGGCAAAGATGCGAATGGATGCAATCGACCATCAGATTCCAGCCACCTTTCAGGCTTAAACTCCTCTGGGTCTGAGACGAACTGTTCCATGTTGCCTGTCACAATAGTAGGGAATACCACTTGAACCTGTGAAAATATCAAAACATTTAGACCCAGCAGTACATATTTCGTCTTCGGGCAGTCTAAGTTATCTAATTTTACCACTTCTTATTTGCCCAGTAGGTCATAAAGATGACAAAAGGTCTAAATAGGTAAAATCAATGAAGGAGAAAAAGCCTCTTTTTTTGTTCACGCTGTGGGAATATATTTACAGACTATCCCCCCCGCCGGTGGTAGACGGGGGAAGGTGTGTGGGACTCGCCAGCCACATAAGCGACCGAAATACTCACTAAAACCACAGCGGCCCCTTCCGCGCTTTTACGGGGTGCCGGAGAGATCGCCTGATGACATTCTATCCCCGACACCCCAATTCCAACTCATCTGAGGAGAAAAGTATAGAAAGAGAGAGATAGAAAGAGAGAAAGAGAGATCCATACTCAATAATGGATTGTAAATAGACTGAATAAAGAAGAAAGAACCAAAATATATTTTTTTCTAAAATGGAAGAGAGACCATTCAGCAGCTACTAGATCCTTCTTTACGAGCTATATACCCTAATACGGTTAAACATCTGTTTCTCATGCTGGCCTGATTGACATATATGTTATTTTATTTAGACTCATTTCTTGTGTTGTCATGTTGTGGTCACGTCCACGATAGTCTTTTTCGACTACAGATGACGAAGGTATAAGTGACCTTTCGTACTCTTAGTTTACACAGGTTTATCTATGTTTAACATATTTTATTTATGTTAAAGTTAGAAATGTCTAAAATTACTTACGCCTTTTGGGATATGGTAGCCACAAATCACATCATCCTCTTGAAGTGTTCTGCCATTGCCAATAACAGTTGAATACATTCTGGAAGGAAATGAATTATTAGTACCATCATATAAATAATGCTTAACGTAAAATGTTTATATTGTAGTTACTGATTAATACCAAAAACTGAAAATGCACAAGAAATCAGTGACCCTCTCAAAAGACTAAAATAGGAGAGAAAGGAGGTTGATTGTAAAAGCTTATCTACTATCGTGGTAGGACGAACAGAGAGCGATTACAACATAACTAGCTAGAAATAATAATTAAGAACGACTTTTATTGATTACAGAGACAGTGCAGAATATGCTAATCCTTACTAATATTATAAATGCGAAAGTAAGTTTGTTTGTTTGTTTGTGAAACTTTCACGCTAAAACCATCGAATCGATTTCAAAAATCCTTTCACCAACGGAGAGCTATATTATCAGAGAGTAACATAGGCTATATTTTATCTCGGTATTCCTACGGGAACGGGCACTACGCGGATAAGGCCCGAAGCAAAGCGATGGGCGGGTTGCTAGTTTGTAATATATTCTACACTATCTAATATAATTTATCAGTCTTGTAGTGCTTATGCTTTCTTAAATATATATTTTACTAACAATCAAAAGATTCTATTTTACATTTTTTTTTAATATATCTTTACGTAATGATATGTTTATATTTATTGAATTATTTCAGCTCATATACGTCCCACGTATGCGCGTAAAATTGACCTACTATACCAAGCTGGTCAGACGTTATATATATAATAATAATAATATATATCTATTATATACAGGTATAGGATTTTATTTCGATATTTCCTTCTCTGGCATGGATATTATATGCGTGGATGTCGTAAAAGATGACTAAGCGTTTACTACCCTTAGTCGTCTTTTACAATATCGACTACCTTATTTTCATAGAAGAGTTAGCCGGACCCCCTCACGCGTGTTAAAATAAAAAAAGCCCTTACCGGAACACTTCTCTAACAAAAGCTTTGGTATAATGTAGTTTGTCTAAGTCCGAATATGAAATAGGTTTACTGGGATCAGGGAACACTCTTCTGATCTCCTCCGCCATCTTCTCTTGTTGTTTCAACCTTGTCGCTACTTGGTACAGGATTGAACACACTGCCATTGATATCTGCGAATATAAGTAAGCTTTCATATATTGTAATCATCATCATCATCATCGCAGCCCACATACGTCCCACTGTTGGGCTCGGGCCTCCTCCACAATAGGAGGGATATTGACCTACTATACCATGCTGGTCAAACATGTTGTATACCAACATGTTTGACCGGGTTTCGTCTCGAGTTTTCCTTCTCTTGCACAGATGTTATGTGCATATTATATCCCTTAGTCGTCTTTCACGACATACACGAGCAAGATAGGGAGTGGTGATTTGTATTCTTACTCACGTCACTACACGGAAAATATACATATTATAATACATTTACTTATTTTCTGCGTGGTGACGGAATATGAATACAATTCCCCACCCCGACTCCTGCCCGAGGGTGTCGTCTAAGGGAATATGCACATAACATCTATGTAAAAAAAGAAAAACTCGAATAAAACCCTATGCCAACACGTCTGACCTACAACATAGTAGGTCAATTTCCCTCCTATTGTGGAGGAGGCTCGAGCCCAGCCCACGTATATGTGCCGACATGATGACATGACTTACTAGACTTAATACTTTAAGTCCTTCCACATGAAATTGGCGTTTTGTACGGGAGTGCTTTCTTTTACGACAACAGCGCCGTACACATCATTAATCCTTCGAGCTGTTTCTGCAGCACTGGTGCCACGGTAGAACTCGTAAATATACCAATATTTCATGTTTTCCATTGTGCGGTAATAAGCGACGCCAAAGAGAAAAATAATGATGAAAAAACAAATGAATGACTGTTTTCAAAACTCAAATGTACCAGCTAAATGAATTTATAAAATTGAATTTGGAATTATTAACCAAAAAGGAGATATTTCAGGTCAAAGGGGTCAGTACGACAAAACACTAGTTTCATATGTAAGGACCATATCCACCTTTTTTTTGGGGGGAGGGGTACGGTTGGAGCACTCCTCGCTCCACTCCGTCCGGGGCGACAGAGGGGCATAAGCACGCACACCCGGTAACCCACCCGTGACACGTCGCCTGCGTCGTTGGACCGACCACCGGAGCAGGGTGACTTGTCGTCAGTAGTCGACGCGACGACGTCGGTCTTGCCTGGTGCGGTCGGCCTTCCGGTAATATATCCACTAGTGATGTAACGAATTTTAGGATTGAGACATTCGCGAATGCGAATGTGAGTGCGAATATTCATCCCCAACATTCGCGAATGCGAATGCGAATACGAATGTTGACTTCCAAATAATGTGCGTGCAAAATATCATACGAGTTTAACATTTCGTATGAGCCATGTTTTATATTTGGCTTAAACATGGCTCATACGAAATGTTAAACTCGTATGATATTTTAACAAGGTTAACCGTTACAAGTCGAACGAATGAAACTAGTCAGATTCGTTCGAAAATATTCGTTGTAATTTGAGATTAGTTTATTATTATTGTATTTGTCAAATTTACAAATTAGAGTAAAGCACGTGTTACTGAAATGTGGTTTCACAATTTGTGACGTTGAGAGTGTTAAATGCATGGTATGTCACAAAGTTTAATAATTACTTAACAAAAACAATGTCATTTTTTCATATAGAATCATGTTCTTTTTTACTGGCAAAATTAATTATTTTTTACACAAAAAACAAATATAAATTCCGGATAAGTATTCACCAACATATCATATACTAGATCTTTCTCCGAAACATGCTACATCTTATAGTATAAATAAAGGGTCTTTTCAACAAGAAGATTTTCGAATAGGCCAAATTGAGTTGTTCAACAATAACTCAATTTTGGCCTATTATTGATGACGTAGATATCACTGACACGTGGTTTCAACAGGACGGTGCCACATGTCACACATCCAATGAAACGATCAATTTATTGCAAACCAAATTTCCCGATCGCATAATTTCACGGAAATCAGCTGTTATGTGGCCAGCCAGATCGTGTGATTTAACACCACTGGATTATTTTTTGTGGGGCTATGTTAAGGACAGAGTCTATACGGAGCCAATCGAATCGATTGCAGTCTTAAAACTCAAAATCCGTGATGTGATTAACGAAACAGACCTGCCATTTTGCCAAAAAGTAATTAAAAACTTTAATGAAAGAATCGACATCTCTCAGCATGGTCGTGGTGGACATTTACGAGATATCATTTTTCATTCATAATTGTCGAACTTTTCTCTTCGTAATACAATAAAAATTTGAATCATCTTCATCTAAATTTCATGTTTTATTTTGTTTTAGAAAACAAAGTTCTTGATGAAAACCCCTTTATTATTTTGATCGTTTCAGTTCGCAGTATAACCGAACAAAAAACTGGCTCCCCATTTATTAATTTATATTAGACTGACAAGAATAAGAGAGACAGTGTTTCTAATTTAGTTGCCGACCTGAGTGTTCCATAATATTGTTTTATTCAAATATTATGAGTAAATAAAAATAATAAATATTATCAGTTATATATATTATCAGTTATATATATTATCAGTTATATATATTATCATTCCATTCCACAATTACATATATAATTTCCTTTTAGTTTGTCAAATATATTCGCCAAACATTCGCATCGTTCCTTGCGAATGCGAATGCGATTGCGAATGTCAAAAACATATGCGAATATTCGCGATGCGAATGCGAATATTCGTTACATCACTAATATTCACTTGGGCCAACTTTATCTAATGCCATTTAATCAACAGTTACATTCCCAAGGAGGATTAATGTCGACCAAAAAACGATTGCCAAAACTTTTCCTATATACGATGGAAAGTACATAATGATTCTGTTCCTAGTAATTGGTAAAAGCAAGGTAAAGATGACTATGGATCAAATTGCCCCGTCGCGTCTGTCTGTACGTATCCTTATCATCATGATGCTTCATATTCGTCCCAGTGCTGGGCTCGAGGCTCTTTTACAATAGGAGTGAAATAATTTCATAAGTTAATACTTTACCTTGCTGGTCAGACAGGTTGCTATAGATTGTACCTATATAAAACTACTTTACGGATTTTATGGCGTTTTTATTTGATTTATAATGGCCCTACGTTTCGAACACTTTCCAGCGTTCATGGTCACGAACGCTAAAGTATTCGAAATGTTAGGCAATGGAAAATTAAATACAAACGCGATAATTTTCGTAAAATAGTTTTATTTACAATGTATAATACTCGCGTAAACATCAGAAATCATTAGGTTTCTTTAGGGTTTTATTTTGAGTTTTCCTTCTCTTGTATATATATTATACGCGTATTATATTCCTTAGTCGCCTTTTACGACATCCACAAGCAAGATGAGTGGTGAATTGTATACTTATTTCGTCACCATATAGAAAATGTACCTATGTATATTCATGAAAAAAAAAAATATGTATCTCACCGTGTCAATGCCCACTAGAATAAGATCTAACGCCATGACAGTAGCTATCTTCGGATCACCCTCACTTTTCAACACACGCTCCAGTAAAGATAAGTCATTCTCAGAAGTTACTTTCTTGGTCTTCAACCGTTCCAAAGCTTCATTGATGTAACGGCTGCAAAGCCTGTAGATAAAAGAAATTCTTAGTCGAAATGGAATAAAATATACATGTTGCTTTTAAAACTGTTTTTTTTTTATTTATATATTTATTTATTATCTGAATCTGGTAGTATTTACAGCCACGTATAGTAAAAATCTAATAAGATATACAAAAAGGCAAGAGAAGGAAAACACGAAATAAAACTTGCCAACCCATTTAGTCAGCGTCATGTAAAAGTGCAATTTTTCTTCTCTAGAATAGAAGGTTATCTGACAATTTTATAATACCAACTGCATTTGCAAAAATGCAAAACTGTCTGTAATTGATACAATTACGGCATAATCTCGCCTTAGAAAGCCTAGGTATGCCCAAAAAGCCGGGCTGGCCATTGACGATAAGGAATTATTAGCAGTGGCTAGTTCAGGGACGATGGGAAGGCAGTACGAGTTATAGTGTCGTACATTGCCTTTTCAGTGTCCTGGGTGGAACGGGCATGATATGTTCAGACCAGACCCTACCACAAAAAAGGTATGTCTAAAGTATGTTAACAATAATGGATAGATGGATGAATAAATACTCACTCAACGAAAAAATTCATATTGTTCACATATTTGGTCCACAACGGTGTTGGGACGTATCTCCAATAAGGTGCCTTCAGCTCGAGGACAGCTACATTCCTCAAGGCGAATTTAGCAGCATCTATGATACGCTGTGGCTCCGAATCACTGGTGAGCTTTGAAGATAAGCACCCGAGCCTCACATCAAGAGCCACTCGTCCAATACCTGTAGAATTTAAAATTATGTTTCTTATAAATTATAATATCTTAACGATTGTCTCTCCATTGCTATGAAGTATGGAATTCATCATCATCATCTCAGCTCATATACGTCCCAGTATTGGGCTCGAACCTCCTCCATAATAGGAGGGAAATTGACCTACTATACCATGCTGGACAGACGGCTTGGTATTTCCTGGTGTCCTATTATTACGACTGCAATGGATATGCAATAAAAAGAATAGAGATAACTGATAACTTTATCAATTTTAACGCAGGATTTAGTGATTTCATCATCATCATCATCACCTCAACCCATCTAAGTTATACTATTGGGCTAAAGCCTCTTCCACATTGGCAAGGAAATCGACCTACTATACTCCGCTGATCAGACCTGATCGATATAGGGTTTGATGTCGAGTTTTCCTTCTCTTGTATCGATTTTATCTGCGTCCTTAGTCTTTTACGACATTCGTGAGCAAGAGAGGGTGTGATGAATAGTAATCCTCTTCTACATCACCACATGGAATGACTGATCTAGAATAAAATAATAACAAACTTTTCCAAGTGCTTCTAGAAAACTGTTGATATTACTTCAACGCATCAACTTTCACACGAATTACTTACATTCAAGCGACCACCGATGTATGTCGTTATCGAACTCATGTGGCAAATCACCGTTTTCATCTCGCGCATTCTCCATATATTTGATAAAATCATCTGTGACCAGTTCAATAGGTGCTACATATTTCTTCACTGTCTGCGGTTGAAGAATTGGACGCTGTACTTTTGAACGAAATCGACGCCATTGGTCTCCGTGACTGAAAAGATGAGAAAACAATATTCATTTTACCTGATACTGTCATTATCTTCGTCATCATCACAACCATCACAGCTTATATACGTCCAAGCCCTGGACTCGAGCCTTTTCGACTTTTCTATTCGACTAAAATATATAATATGCATATAACATGTATGCAAGAGATGGAAAACTCGAAACAAACCCCTATACCAACACGTTTGAGCATTGTGGTATAGTAGGTCAATTTTCCTACCATAGTGGAGGCAACCCGAGCCCAACAGTGGGACGTACATGAGCCGAGATGATGATATACCGAATTTACCCTATAACTTAAATAAGGTCAGTGTGTGTACATGCGATTGTTAACCACAAGGTCAAAACTGGCGTAAAAAGACCTTGCATTGTAATATAAAATACATATTTTTTTTTTATTTTCCATCATCTTAAAATACTAGAATTGCGGTTACCTAAATTTATGCAAAAATTGCATAATGATAATTGGAATATTTGCAAGTCATGCTCATGGTCTAAGTAACTACATCCAGTCTTAAATGTCATGGGTTCTACTTTCTCAAGACAAATATTTCCAAGGTGCTGTTGAAATAATTTGAATACGAATTATTTAATGATTTCCCATTTATCCATTCAACCTTCAGCCAATTAAAAGTCACTATGAGATGTAGTTCGCCGTAAGAAAATGCTTCTTAGGACCTTCCTACGCTACCTGCTTCAAACGGTTCGATACGTTTATGAAACCCCTACACTGTCTCGCCCGGTAAATGGTCGCCAGTTTCAAGTCTTTCTTCACAAATGGTTGACGAGTAATATGTCCAACCTATTACCCCCTTAGCGAGTATGCTGGTAGTGAATCTTGCTAGCTATTTTAGTTACACTATTTCTTCTAAGGATTGCCGTCTTCTGAAATGTATCTTTACAGAAATATAGAGCATATCCCTCTCCAAAAATCGGCTTTATTTAAAATCCCGTTTTAACTTTAATTTGCACTTGCATAATCTATACCAATAAATAAAATTGGAGTGTCTGTTTGTAATGTCAAAATAATAGACGTTTTTCATGCTCACACGGTTATTTGCATAGTGCAAATAACCGTGTACATAAAAATCATTTTATATTTTTTTTGTCTGTCTGTTTGTTCCTGGTAATCTTCAAAACTGCTGGACCGATTTTAAAAAGTCTTTCACCAATGGAAAGTTATAATATTAGGGGGTAACTTAGGCTATATTTTATACCGGTATTCCCACGGGATTATGAATCACGCGGGTAAGGCCACTGTAACCGAAGCGAAGCGAGGGCGGGTTGCTAGTGAAAAATAACTCAAAACTATGAACATTATAATTATTTTTAATTTTGAAATTTATTGTAGACTAAAATAAGTCTACAATAAATATTTGACTTTTGTTAGTTGAGAAATCGGGGTATGCAATGTGTGTAAAATCATACGTAATCATTAAAAAAAATATTAATTTCTGACCGTCTCATCTTTCATGTGACGAAGTATAGAATTCACCACCATCTTGCCAGCGGGGTGTCGTAAAAGACGACTAAGGGATATACGAGTATATTCATATAAAATTTACGTAAGAGAATGAAAACTCGAAAAAACCTTATACCAACTCGTCTGACCAGCGTGGTATTCAAATTTTCCTAATATTGTGGAGGAAGCTCGTGCTCAACAGTAGCTATGAGCTGAGATAAATAAAGAACAATTGGCGTATAATCTGATGACGTCATTACAGCATAGAAATCGCTGCTAGAATAAAAATGTCCATATTATCATCCCAAGACATCGAAATAAGTACCTCTCGTGACAATATGCAACGAATACTAATTGGTATTACTTGTATATTTTAAGCATTACGAGAAACCAATGTATTTGTAGTCTTTGTAGTATTTAAAATGCTAAATTTATAAAAAAAATGATGCGTGATCGATTTAACTGCGTGTTAATAATCATAGTCCAATAAATGTTCGATATTTTTTTTATTTCATCGTCATTTAATTACTGAGCCTTCCGCCATCCACTTTTGTACGTAAATTCAACAAATAAAGGGATAATTCACTGAATATACGCTATATTCGTCAGGTGGGTTGGTGATCGCAGTCAGATGTTATATGCTTCACAAGGGAAGGAGAGGAAGAGGAGGGAGCTTGTGCTCTCTTTGCAGGTGAACCTCTTAGCGAGTTTTTGCGACTTTTCAGGGGCAAGCAGGTGGTGGCGGCAATTACATTCTGGTCCTATAACCACACGGTTATTTTTTAATTCTTATATGTATCAGCCGTGTGGTGACGGAGTAAGAATACAATTCACCATTCCCTATCTTGCCCATGGATGACGACTAAGGAATATAATATCACATAACATCTATGTAAGAGAAGGAAAACTCGAAATGAAACCCTATACTAACATATCTGAGCATGTTATAGTAGGTCAAATTCCCTCCCATTGTGGAGGAGGCCCGAGCCCAACAGGGGAACGTACGTGGGCTGCGATGATGATAATGATGATGATATATAACCCGTGTGGTTGCAGCTAAGAACTACCAAGTCTTACATTGCTTCTGGATGTTGTAGACGACAAATTTTAAATAAACCAGCTTTATTTGATCCTGTCTGGTCAACAATTACATTCCCAAGGAGGACAGACGTCAGGCAGGCGATAGTTCAAAAAACTATCGCGAATAACTTTTGCAATATGTAATATGAAACAAAAGTACATATTGCGTTGACCCCAAGTAATTGGAATAAGAGTAAGATGACAATAATGATGAAAGGTTATAAATTTCGAAATCGTACAAATGATGTGCCCAAGTCGGTTTCATTCAAAAGGTAAATACGTAGAAGGTCTTTGAGTAACCAAAATGCTGCCTCAATTGTACTAACCGTAACCAACATCTTTTGTTTTAGTTTTGGTAAGAAATTTTACCTAACCAAAGAATTTTACCTAAGCTTCAATCGACATTTCGAAGTATACAAGAATAATGCGCCTACAGCTGTTTTGCGGACTGCAAATAGTCACCGGACCGTCCACCCGCGGCCTCGATTAGGCCGACACACCTAAGTGGTTTTTATTAAAACACGAACTAATAGAATTTGGACAAGAACAAATACTATCGTATTAAGATACGAAGGGTGTATATGTAGAACAAATATAGTTAAACACACAATGTGTAGGTACACTGCGATTTTGAGGATGTTTGCTTATTTACACAAGTTACGACTTGGAGTCGTTGACATTTACGATATGTTACTATTAAGTGCTATATATATTGATTAAAAGTCAACTAGGTACATGTATTTAACAATTATCAATGACTAGCTTCTGCGGGTACACCCGCGTATAACTTTTCAAAGTTAAACTATTATCCGAAGGGAATAATATAGGGAGGTGAAAAAATAATCGATTTTTATAATAATCGATTATTACAAAAAATAATCGATTTTTACAATCGATTATCAAAATAATAAAAATCGATTATTAATCGATTTTTTATTATTCGAAATTCGATCGAAATTAATCGATTATTCACTGCCAGATTTCCTAAAACAAAAAAAGGTCATCACAATTGTTTCATACTATGTATATTAGAAAATAAATCTCACATTTCTTAAAAAAAAAAGGTCATCATAATCCTGTTGAGAGAAAAATCGATTATTTAATAATCGATTTATTTTAAAGAACAAAAAAATCAATTATTTTCCCTCCAAGTCACATCCCTAGAACAATACAGTGATAAAACATATTCTCTATATCCAGGAAATAGTCTAAGTGTTAATTTTCATTTATTCTGGAATTAATACAAAATGTAAACATGTTTTTACGAATTTTATGTGATTTTTTTTACACGTTACCAATACGTATAGGTACATAAGCATAACATAGGCCTACCAAAGGTGGCGATAATACTATTATCTCCTCCTAGGTAAAGCATTGCATAGGCATATAGCCTATATAAACTCTCGAGCTTTTTATCACTAGATAGTATAAAACAAAGTCGCCTCCCGCTGTCTATCTGTCCCTATGAATGCTTAGATCTTTAAAAATTCGCAACGCAAATTTGATCCGGTTTTTAATAGATAGAGGGATTCAAAAGGATGGTTTATATGTATAACTAGCAACCCGCCCTCGCTTCGCTTCGGTTATAGGTTATAGTCGTTTTACCCGCGTAGTTCCCGTTCCCGTGGGAATACCGGGATAAAATATAGCCTAGTTTACGCCCTGATATGATAGCTTTCCATTGGTGAAAGAATTTTTGAAATCGGTCCAGCCGTTTTGAAGATTACCCGGAACAAACAGACAGACAGACAGACAGACAAAAATTTTTTAATTGCTATTTTAGGCATAGGTGTCGTGCAAATAACCGTGTGAGCATGAAAAAAGCCTATTATTTTGACATTACAAACAGACACTCCAATTTTATTTATTGGTATACACATAATATGTCACTCTTTCAAGAGTAACCTCTAAAGAAAACATGTTTGTATTGTCTAATGACAAAAAAGCTGTGAACGTTATCTATATATATACATATATATATACCATAGGCATTCTTAGAAATATTTACAGAGAGAGGTACTGTTGATGAAGATGAAGCGATGATTACACGGCAGAAGGACACAATAGATGTCGAAATAACATACGCTTACTTGCGGAATATGAGTTTCAGAAACAACATTCTATTTGTAATAAAATATAATTAATTTTATTAAATTAGTTTTATTGAATTAATTTCATTTCAAACTAGCAGCCCGGCCTCGCTTCGCTTCGGTTTCAGTTGCCTTATCCGCATAGTGCCCATCCCCGTTAGAATACTGGGATAAAATGTAGCCTGTGCTACTCAGAGATAATATAGCATTTTAATTGTGAAAGAATTATCGAAATCTGTCCTGTAGTTTTTGAGTTTATTCGTAACACACACACAAAAATCTAAAAATAAAACGTTTCCTCTTTATAAGTGTAGATAAAAAATAATATTTTAACCTATTTTATAGCGTTTGCATCAAAATACATACCTCCAAAATACATACAAATCTTTAATTCATCAAAATAAAGCCGCGTCCAACTCAAAAGTTAATAATAATTAGTATAAATGTCCTAAAAGTTATCTTGTCTCTTTCTGTGTAACTGCATTCCGATCCGGTGGTAGCTTATCAGAAATTTTTGGTTAATTAACAAAATGTCATCCTTCATATACAATTTCATTTTGGGTAAAATTCAAATAAATTAATATTTTAACTATTGCAACAAAATTTATATTTGATAATCTATTAAAAGTGAAAAAATTAAAAAGCAGAGCGGGCTCCCTTATCTCCAATATGATTCAAGAGAGTTGACTGCTCAAATAGTTAACTCATGTATGGATACTACTTATGAGATCTGGTCCAACCTTATTCTTTTTTATTTACTTTTTTAGATTTAAAATATGGTAAAATTCAAAGGGCATCATACTGGAACTAGAAGTAATTAAAAAAATTACGAGCCCGTTGAGTTTCTTGCCGGATCTTCTCAGTTTGTGGCTGCATTGTGATCCGGTGATAGTTTATTAGATTCAAAGGATAGGTATGTAAATTTGATAATATATAAGTGACCTTAAGAGATTTTACCCAGAATATATGATTAGATTTAATTGATAATAACTGATCAAAAGTGATATATTTTATATTATTTTAGATTCTTTTTGTTTTCAACTGGCAATGAATTTGTACTAAAACGGTGGGTGAAAATTTAATAACTATTACAGCAGCGGATATATATAAATCTTGGTAATAACGATGACTTGTTGAAAGTGAGACATCTTAGTACGTCCGTGACCATGAACACTGAAAAATGTTCGAAACGTCGCGTAATCAAAAATCAAATACAAACGCGATAAAATCCATAAAAATAGTTTTATTTAGAGCCAGCAATCCACTCTCGCTTCGCTACGTTTTCAGTCGCCTTACCCGCTAGTTCCCGTTTCCGTGAAAATACCAGGATAATATATATAGCCTAAATTACTCCTCATATAGACAGCTACCCGGTAATAAAATATTATCAAAATCCGTCTAGCCGTTTTGAAGTCTATCCAAAACAAATAGACAGACAAACATAAATTTTTTAAACCGATTTTTAGGCTTAGGTATCGTGCAAATAACCGTATCAGCATGAAAAGAGCCTATATCTTTGACATTACAAACAGACACTTCAATTTCATTTATTTGTATAGAGTATAGATCAATATACTTTTAAAAATATTGAGCCTTTTTTTTTTGGGGTGGGTTGCGGTCAGCGCGCTCCTCGCACCACTCCGTCCGGGGCGACAGAGGGGCGTAAGCACGCAACTCCCGCAACCCACCCACGATGCACGTCGCCTTCGTCGTTGGGCCGACCACCAGAGCAGGGTTACTTAACATCCGGATGATACCGGAGCGCCTCCCTGATGCAGCTGAATGGCAGACTATTGAATGCGTTGGCGATGTCTAGGGACACCACCAACAGCACTCCCCCGCCGGTGACGGCCTCAGTCGCCACAGCCCTCAGCCGCGACAGATCGGGCCCCATGCCAACGAGGTGCCGTTCGATGCGGGCAGCTACCACCCTATCCAGTAGCTTGCCCGTGTCATCGAGCAGCACGATAGGCCTAAAATATTGAACCATAAACATTTCCTAGCTAACAAGTTTACTCAATCAGTCGCATATTGAATACTTCCTTTCTCTTGTTATAAACATAGGTTCATTACCATTCATATCACGTCACAGATACAGAGACTTTCGCCTCGCACTGTTTCCCAAGTCGGTCAAGTATCACCGTTCATTCACTTATAAACTATCTCTATTCTATAAATCTCATAGTACAGATAAATAAGACTGCACAGATGACTTAGTGGTTAAGATACTGACCTACAATGTCAGTGGCTTGGGTTCGAATCTCACGCAGTACAGCACTTTATCGACGCCGGCGACTGGGGCGGCGCAGGCATGATTACCTGCGCCTGATGCTGCCCTAGCCGAGGCTGCGGGTGACTAGACCGGGGAATTAGTCCGTCACCCGCCGACAGGCTGATCGCGTGAGGAAAGACCATCCTCCCCGAGGGGGGAACGTCGGTCAATGGGAGGGTACCCCTCAAGGGGATATTCCGTTGAGCCGACCACTGACGTCAAGTCACCCTGCTCCGGTGGTCGGCTCAACGACGAAGGCGACGTGTCACGGGTGGGTTACGGGTGTGCGTGCTTACGCCCCTCTGTCGCCTCGGACGGAGTGGTGCGAGGAGTGCGCCAACCGTAACCCACCCTAAAAAAAAAGTACAACACTTTATGCGATCCACAAATTGTTGTTCTGAGTCTGGATAGAATGTGTTTTTTTTTTGGACTAATCCCACCACACATTCCCACCACTGTAACTCCTATAAGCCAGGATCCACAATGTGCGTCCACAGTGTGATGCCCTTCGAAATTAAATATATGTATAAATTTTCAAGATTTATAATTAATTAATTTATTTATTATTATATTATATATTTATTTATTTAGATTTTTAATTACAAACTTGCCGTGTGGTGACGGAGTAAGATTACAATTCACCACCCCTTCTCTGGCCCGTGGGTGTCGTATAAAGCGACTTAGGGATATCTTGTGCATATAACTACTATGTAAGAGAAGTAAAACTCGAAATAAAACCCTATACCAATCCGCCTGACCAGCGTGGTAGTAGGTCAATTTCCCTCCCAATACGAAGGATACTCGAGCTCAGTAGTGGGACGTATATGAGCTGTGAGGATGATGATGAATTACAAAATTATCATCATCATTATTATCCAGCTCTTTACCCAATTACTTGAGGTCGACGCAATATGCACCTTTTTACCTTTGTGCAAATTACAAAAGTTTTGACAATAGTTTTATAACCGGCCGCCTGCTGACCTTGGTGTATGATGATAGCTACTTATAAATAAATGGATAGATTTGACAGTAAATAATGTATTATATTTGAATGCTGTGTCTGAAGCTTTGTACGAAATGCTGTAAGCTTTTGGACAACCTTGACCACATATGAATAATTGAAACAATTAAAAGCAATTAGCATACCTTTGCAATGTGTATGATGGAAGAAAAGTACACATTACATTGACCCCAAGTAGGCAATGGGGTAAGATCGGATTGATGATGATGATTAATGTCACGGGCTATATCGGGCTGGTAACAATAGTAGCAACCACGCAACAAAACATGAACACAATCATTGTAATTATTACAACCTCTTTGAATGCTACTATTGACATATCTATATTTTATGCCGACAATTACTTAGCATCATGCCGAAGTATGAGTAAAAATCTTATTAACACGTTGAACGCCGAGAGGGTCAAAATACTATCTTAATATATATAAATCTCCTGTCACGATGTTTGTCCGCGATGGACTCCTAAACTACTTAACCGATTTTAATCAAATTTGCACACCGTGTGCAGTTTGCTTCAACTTGAAACATAGGATAACTTACATCTTAATTTATAGTCGCAATATTATTTTATTGCAAATTATTTATCTATTATTTGACATTCACAATTATCTGTGAACTCCAAACGATTTTAACAGATGGCGATATCTGTTGACTGGATAGAGTAAGTAATTTGTGTGTGCTCAAGAGAGAGAGAGAATGGTTTAGATTCACAATTGGACCCGGTAGGTGGCGCTTTAATGAACAGAACAACGTCTGTTGGGTCAGCTAGTATTATTTATATAATATAAATGTCGCCCAACATTTGTCCACCATGGCGTTCAACTTGTTAATGTTATAAAAAGTTTGTTGGGGTTCAGATGATCCAAATGAGCCAATTTTTCAAAAAATTACAGGCTTTGTTGAAACTAATAAATATATGATTAAAACGCAGGCTACTGTCAAAGATATTTTGTAATGGTCTAAGATACTATACCTCAGGCATTTTGTGTTATCGTCATAATTTAACTGCTGTCATAACAAATTCATATCACAATCCATACTAATATTATAAATGCGAAAGTAAAGATGTTTGTTTGTTTGTAACGCTTTCACGCTTAAACCACCGAACCGATTTCAAAAATTCTTTCACCAATGGAAAGCTATAATATCAGGGAGTAACATAGGCTATATTTTATCCCGGTATTCCCACGGGAACGGGAACTACGCGGGAAGGCGACTGAAACCGAAGCGAAGCGAGGGCGGGTTGCTAGTATATTATATACTAGCAACCCGCCCTCGCTTCGCTTCGGCTTCAGTCGCCTTACCCGCGTAGTTCCCGTTCCCGTGAGAATACCGGGATTGCGAGTTTTCCATTGGTGAAAGAATTTTTGAAATCGGTTCGGTGGTTTAAGCGTGAAAGCGTAACAAACAAACAAACTTACATTCGCATTTATAATATTAGTAAGGATGGATATTATTTTAAAATGTTTTAGTGTCTGAAATTGACGTCAGAGATGTACAGTCAAAAATTTGAGCTTTTAAGACGGATTGTCTGATCAGCGCTACAGATAGAAGGGGTTAAGTGGAACTTTTCCTTGAGTTTGGTGTTCGTAATTCGTTGGCTATATTTAACGTATCCTGCCTCCTTTTTTCCGACGACTACGGGATTATAATATGCATACAACATCTATGCAAGAAAAAAAACAACAACCTCGAAATAAAACCCTGTACCAACCCGTCTGACCAGCTAGGTATAATAGGTCCTTTTCTCACCCTTCCTTTGTGTAGGAAGCTCGAGCCCAGGAATAGGACGTATATGAGCTATGACGATAATGATCCTTGAATGAATGAGTCTTTTTAAAATACCTTATTATTATTCTTCGCCAGCGAAGTATTTCACTATACAGTTCCTCAAACTACAAAGTACTATATTCTTAGTATTTTAAATTGCTATTAGTATTTTAAATTAAGCAAACATCATCATCATCGACTTTCTAATGCTTTGCCGAACTTGTAGCTCACAAGCAAGCGGCATTCTTTCTAAATTATCCTGCGGAGGTCAACTAAGTTGTTCGCTATATGAGAATCATCGTAGTTTTTTTATATGTTTAGACATATTTATATATAGCATTACTAATGTGACCATGTATTTTTTAAGTCAAACGGGACATCTACAAAAATAGAAAAAAACTAGCTGCTGTCCGCGACTTCATCCGCGTGGAATAGTTACTTTTGGACTAACGCTAACTTTAACCCGCGATTTTGTTTACGTAGAAGGTGAAAATATTTTTAAATAATACGATTCTGTCATATATGATATTTTTTGCGAAACTAACCGTTTACGTAGCACACGCAGCGACAGCTCTCACAAGGAAAAAACCCGATTTTTAAACATTCTTCACTTCTGCTGCGCTCCTATTGATCTCAGCGTAATAATATATAACCTACAGCTTTCCTTGATAAATGGACTATCTAACACTGAAAGAATTATTCTAATCGGACTAGTAATTCCTGAGATTAGCGCGTTCAAACAAACTCTTCAGCTTTATATATTAGTATAGATATGAACTTAAAAGCTGTAAACAAAAAGAACACGTGAAAAGTGTATCTAATACGTTTAAAACAATTGCAGGACTAGGCAAAAATTTAACACTATAAACTGAAAACAAAAATCATAAAAAAGACAAAGACACTTGAAAAGACCTGCAGAAATTATTTGATTGCAAAAATGAGACTCTCCTTTTGGGAATGGGACGTATGGTCACATTAAGCTTTACGCTTATATTTCTGATTAGCAATTCGCCCTCATTTCGCTTCGGTTTCAGTCACCTTGCCCCAGCATTTTAAATCTCCAATATTTTCTAAAACATTACGGAACGCGACTGCAGTCCATGAGGCCTCGGATTCCATTGACGGACTGGACAACGTTTTATAGAGGTTTCTTGAGAGGAAAAATAGCCTAAGTTACTCCTTATATAGACAGGGACCTGGAAGTAGAATATTAATAAAATCGGCCCAGCCGTTTGGAAGATTACCCAGAAAAGACAGACTCCCAATTTTTTTTATTGTAATTTTTAAGCACAAATATCGTAAAAATAACCGTGCCAGTTTGAAAAATGTATTATTTTGACATTAAATTACAAACAGACACTTAAATTTTATTTATTTGTATAGACAGGGTAGATAAAATTATGATTGGTATTTATACCTATATTACTTACTAGCAATCCGCCCTCGCTTCGCTTCGGTTATAGGTTATAGGTTATAGTCGTTTTACCCGCGTAGTTCCCGTTCCCGTGGGAATACCGGGATAAAATATAGCCTAGTTTACGCCCTGATATTACAGCTTTCCATTGGTGAAAGAATTTTTGAAATCGGTCCAGCCGTTTTGAAGATTACCCGGAACAAACAGACAGACAGACAAAAATTTTTTAATTGCTATTTTAGGCATAGGTGTCGTGCAAATAACCGTGTGAGCATGAAAAAAGCCTATTATTTTGACATTACAAACAGACACTCCAATTTTATTTATTGGTATAGATCATAAACTGCTTTATAACACTTATAGGAGCTAATGACCGCTTTGTGTTCTTAACCTTTTTTCGCATGGGGATATGTAATTTATGTTATTTTTTTAATTAGACCTGCGTTTTCACTGAGGTGTGTTGGATGAGAAAATCCTCTTAAACATTCGGGTTGGTAAATTGTATATCAAATGCCCAACGAGTAACAGGAGTGCTTTACGTGAAGCCAAGAAAAATATTACATTTCTTGTACAAAAGGCATAATGGTAGTAGAGTGTAAGGTTTCAATCCCAGACAGAATAATATTTACAATCCACAAATCTTTGTTCTGAGTCTGGGTGTAATTTGTATTCGTTAATTACGTTTGTATATTTTTATGTACACTAGAATTTATTTCTTCGTATTTTATTATATCATCTAAAAAACCCGATTGTTTCCAAAACTGTAACTATTTCAACTGAAAAAAAATTATGTCCTAAGCCATTTATGTGTTGGCCTTCATAATAAAGTGCTAAAAGTTATGACAACAACAATGACAGTGCGGAATAACCATTGTCAACATATTTAGCACTCGACTAAGTGTGAATTAGCCCTAAACGGTAATATATATTATAACAAACGTAAAAAAAAACATAAACACGTGGAAATACTTTAAACAAAGAACGATTTTTTTTTATAAGGGATAGGCAAGGAGAACAGACTTTGTCAGCCTATATGCGTCCCAGTTTTATGCCCACTGCGTAATTTGTGGACAATTGGCCTATTAATTGTTTATGAACCTGTGACCTCCCTTATTACCTTCTCAACATTATTTGGGCTGACCACCACTTTCGAGGAGGGCGACACACTTGCTTTTTTTCTGAGGCCGGCTGTTGGTCGCAGACCGCCCAATCCACCCGAAGCGACAGAAGAGACAGCGCATAACCCTATGCTAGGTCCTTGTACTCAGTGATCTGTCCGGTGGATTACACCTTCGTACCATCTAGTGTCGACGCACCGGTAACATCGTGTGGTACCGAGGCGTTGACCTTATGCGGTCGATCTCTCCTCTCCACTGGTGACGTACTAATCCCCGATCCCGTTATTATCAGGCGCAAATAAGGCAACACACTTAAGAGATTTTTATAATGGACAGTCTTCTGTCTAGAGCCGCGGGCTCGTCCGTCCCAGGCAGTACCACGCTATCGCAGAAAATCGACGTCTGAGTAGTACCAATTTGCTGCTGCACTTCGTTCGGTGGGCGAAAGAGCCGGCAGCCCAACTTTCTTATTGATGTCGTTGATGTAAAGATAGTATTGCTAGGTTGCAAGATTCTCCAAAAAAAAGTGTGCAAAACACAACAAGATTAATCGTTATACCGTTCAGCTAATTACGTAGAAAATCCTATGTCTTATACTTTTATTCTTCTACTTCGGTCTACATACACTATAATTGGGCGTGGGCCTACTCAACAGTGGGAGGCAAATTACCTCGCTATACCACGTTAATCAAATAACTTTGCAACGATATTATTATACCTATGCATATTATATCGATTTGAAAATTCTTTATTTTACAAGGGGGGCTATCAGTCGGATATATGGAACATCGATCCACTTTTCTTTTGCGACCTATTTCTTTGACGTGATAACCTCCTATAAATTGATGTACGCTGGCTGCTCGCACGAAAAAGCATGACTCATTGTCAGGTCCTACACTGCGTGGTCCGATACGTGGTCGCCACTCGAGAACCTTTCTTCCCCAGCGGTTGTCGGTTCGTCGAACGATGTGGCCTGCCCATTGCCACTTCAGCGTACTAATTCTTCGTGCTATGTCGGTTACACCCTTTCTTCTGCGGATTTCCTTATTTCAGATTCTATCTCGCAGAGAAATTCTGAGCATAGCCCGCTCCATAGCACGCTGAGCGACTTTGAGCTTGTTTATGATTTTACAGACAGCCAATTTTATTTTGTTATTAAAACCCGTCACATGCAAACATCCTCAAAAAGTTGTGCTGCCGGCTCTCGCTCACCAAGCTAAATATAGTAACAATTTGCTGCTGCTTATAAGTCGATGCGATAGTTAGTGCGACAACCCCAAATAGACCGATCCGCTACTTTAGAAAGAAGCTTGTCGACAGTGCGCTTGGCGCTCTTACCATATCAATATTTTAAATTTACGCATTTTCAACAGATTTTAAGTATAATACGACTTTTTATTATTTTCTTTTTAAGACAATGATATCTACGAAAGTAGGTACCGAAATCTTCGGTATCTCAAAATAATTATTGGAACTATAACTTCTTGCAAGTCTGAACTTTTACTACTGAACAGTTTTCTTTGTGGTAACGGAGTAAAAATACAAAAATTCTCCACCCTGAGTGAAGGATGAAAACATTTCCCCTTCCAATGACTAGAAGAAAGTACCGTAAAAGACGACTAAGGGATGTGATAAGCAGATAACATCTACTCAAGATAAGGAAACTCGAAATAAAACTCTATACCAATATGTCAGGTCAGCGTGCATAATGTCATTTCCTCTTCCACTGTAGGCTCGAGTCTAACAGTGGAACGTATATGAGCTGAGGTAATGATGAAAACTAAGCTGTAAGTGTTTAGTTTTAATTACTAAACAAACACCATTCCTAATATCGTAACTTCAAATAGTGCAATCATTATTCTCGCCACATTAACTATACCTACTAAAAAATGTACTATGCTAATTGTCGATTATTTTCTTTTTAAACTAATATTTGATATGTAGCTAAAAGTCGAATAATATTTACATTTTCTGATTCTAAATACGGAGGGAAAATTAAACGGCGAGCACATCTAGTAGGTACTCTAGTAATTATCAAGTTTTTACTATGATTCAAGTTCAAAACATTTATTATGCAAAAACCCCGAGAGGGCACATACATATTGTCAAGTTTACAAAATTAAATTAAATTATCTCAAAAATATAAACTACCACCGGATCGGAACGCGACCGCTACAGACAAGATCCGGCAAGAAACTCAGCGGGCTTGTCTATTATTTTATACTAGCAACCCGCCCTCGCTTCGCTTCGGTTATAGGTTATAATCGTTTTACCCGCGTAGTTCCCGTTCCCGTGGGAATACCGGGATAAAATATAGCCTAGTTTACGCCCTGATATTATAGCTTTCTATTGGTGAAAGAATTTTTGAAATCGGTCCAGCCGTTTTGAAGATTACCCGGAACAAACAGACAGACAGACAGACAAAAATTTTTTAATTGCTATTTTAGGCATAGGTGTTGTGCAAATAACCGCGTGAGCATGAAAAAAGCCTATTATTTTGATATACACTCCAAACACACACTCCAATTTTATTTATTGGTATAGGTTATATACTATATATTTATTACGAGTATCCATTTCATAAATGTCAGAATATGTTTTAAAGTTAACGATATTTTTTTTGACATATAGTATATTTTCGTATATATATTGTGATACAACAGTTAGAATATTTATTTCTTTGAATTTCTCCCGAAGTGAGATTCTTGGGCCTAAATTATAAATTGCACGGACAGCCCTTTTTTTGGAGAACAAAGATTCTATTGAAGTCTGCGGAGCATCCCCACAGTAATAAGCCGTAAGACATAAGACTATGGAAATAAGCGAAATAAACCATTCTAGCTGTTTCAATACTTTCAATATCGGTTAACTTTCTTATTTTTACTGCCTAAGCCGCTGAGCTAAGCCTACTCGACAACTTTTCAATATGAAGTCCGTATTGAAGTTTAGCATCTATGGTGATACCTAAAAAGCAGTTGATTCCACAAGGTCTAGAGCCACACCATTCATTTGGACATTTTTGATGAAAATTTACTAATGTAATGTATATAGATAGACATCTTAAATCATCATCATTTCAGCTCGTATACTTACGTCCCACTGCTGGGCTCGAGCCTTCTCCACAATAGGAGAGAAATTGACTTTACTATATCATGCTGGCCAGACAGGTTGGTTATAGGGTTTTATTTCGAATTTTCCTTTTCTTGCATAGATGTTATATGCGTATTCTATCCCTTAGTCGACTTTTACAACATCCACGTGCAAGTTAAGGAGTGGTGAATTGTATTCTTATTCCGTCACTACACGGAAAACATCTTAAATAGTCTCAAAGAAATCAGAAGTCTATTAATTTATTTAAAAGTTGTCATACATTAAAAAATTGTAATACTATTACGAGATTTTTATAAAGTATTTTAGTAATTTTTTAAAGATTGGGTAATTGTGATTTGATTACTGTTGCTAAATCATTGTGGCATTGGTTTTTTAATGTGATTCGTGATGGCTTTCATAATCCACCGCTCGCAACATGAATGTAACACATTAAACTAACCATATAGAATATAAAATGTCGATAGAATATCATCATAACAGTTCACTCCCAAGTCGCAACTATTGTACTTTATAGATTACTAGCAACCCGCCTTCGCTTCGCTTCGGTTTCAGTCGCTTTACCCGCGTAGTTCCCGTTCCCGTGGGAATACCAGGATAAAATATAGCCTATGTTATAACTCCCTATTCGTGGATGAATTTTTGAAATCGGTTGGGTGATTTAAGCGTGAAAGCGTAACAGACAAACAACAAACTTGCTTTCGCATTTACAATATTATATTAGTAGATTACAAGATAATAAGGGCTAAAGGATGTACAAGTTATATAGATAATAAATACAACACGGTAGGGTCTAAATTCCTTCGTGTTTTTTTATTTCGCTTCGTATAATAAGTGAAAGTTGAACATTCTTGTTCGTTCGAAATTAACGGTATTTTATGGTGATTGATCTCAGGTTTTATTTTAAGCACTTTTAATAATTTTATGTGATTATTATTAGAGTTATTTCACTTGGCATTTTATTATTGTTCCACTGTTTATTTATTATCAATCCCTCTTAATTATTATATTCAACTTTCTACTTAAAAAACAGAATAATATTGTGTGTAAAATGCGTTTCAAGGCTGACAATATATTTTTTTCTTATCCAAATATTTTAATTTAGCCTAATATTGTTCAGTAATTTAACTTTTTAGAATTTTTTACCACAAATAGGCTAAATTTTGAATAAAAAAGGAAGAAATGTTAGGCTACATTTTGGATGAAAATGGGCTACATTTTAAATAAAAATGGGCTAAGTTAAAAATTAGCTAAACATAATAAAATAAAAACTTTTAAACTCACACTCCAACAACACCAGGCAGCTCACCGAAGAAGTCCTTTCTCACTTCCGATTTATACTTGACGAGACAAGGCATCGCAGGACGGAAGGGAGTTGGCCCTTCGCGTCTATACATCCTCTCAATCTCATCCGCATCATAGACAAACAAAAGATCCGGTCGTCCAATCAAACCACCCAATCGAACAATCCTCCCGTATCTATCCAAAAAATGTTTTGTCACTTTCGCGAACTCGGAAATATCAAATTGTCCAATTATAGGCACCATACGCCACGTATTGCCCAATATAGGAATTGGTTTAGGCCCTGGTACTTCGGAATACGGTTTTGCATTAGCAAAAATCTCCTCATTCAACTCGGCAGTTGGGGCTATTTGTGACTGTTGCCTTTTTGAAAAAGGGCAACCAGTTGTTGCTTGTCGGGCATTTTTAATTACAAACGGTTGTGTATAAGCCGCGAACGTACGGAGAGAACGACCCATGGCGGTTAAGGCCGCAGAGACGACTGCGCGTTCACACTTCGCTCTTTAACGAGATCCCAGGGTGTACCGTTGCGAGGGAAACGTCGCAACCTGTTCGACTCGACCGCCTTTTTCAATGCTATTTCGCTGTGGCGAACACCAATTAAGTTGACGTTGTGCATTCTATCTACAACATCTACAGTGTAGAATGTTTTATATTTTTTTTTATTTTCGTCTCTTGATAAAGGTAATCAAAAGTGATGTTAATTAAAGTGTTTCCTATTAAGTACTACTTAGTTATTTAGAAAATTAGAGCATATCCTAATATTGTGATTGTGAATGCAAATTTTGTTTGTTACGCTTTTACGCCTGAACCACCAAATAGATTTTAAAAATTCTTTCACCAATGGAAAGCTGCATTATCAGCAAGTAACTTAGGTTATATTTTATGCCCGTATTTCCACAGGAACGTACCTAAACTAAGCGAAGAAAACAGCGAGAATTTGATTATTGGACTATTAATGCAATTGTTACTTATATAAAAATAATGTAAACAAATTTTATACAAAAAGAAACTATGTAGGACTTTTATTATGTTAATAATGTTCCAAATATTTGTAGCATCTATTAAACTGATTTGGCTTAAAGAACAATGGGACGTTGAATTAGTAATGATGGGCTAGGAGCCCATCATTACTAACAGTTTATCGAGAATCATTGTATTATCTAGATACTATTAAAATTCGCTATAGACCCTTCATCATCATCATCGCAGCCCACATACGTACCACTGTTGGGCTTGGGCCTCCTCCACGATGGGAGGGAATTTGATCTACTATACCGTGCTGGTAAGACCTGTTGGTATGGGGTTTCATCCGAGTTTTCCTTCTCTTGCACAAATGTTATGTGCATTTTATATCCCTTAGTTGTCTTTTATGACATCTACGGGCGAGATAGGGAATGGTGAATTGTATTCTTACTCCGTCACCACACTGAAATAGGCCCTAATAATATTTAACCCCTCGAGCGCTTTTGGGACACCATTTGACCCAAAAAAAAATGTGCTCAAAGCGCTTTTGGGACACACGTTGACCCAAAAAAATACTATACAATTAGCAATTACTTTTAGTACATTTATTTAAACCAACCAATCAAAACCTATTAATATATATTTTATTTCATATTTCCTTGTCCTATAGCAACAACAATAACTATACTGTACTATTATTACGTAAAATCATAAAATTCACTGAACTTTTTTCAATATACCCAAGCGCGCGGGGCAATCGAGAGCGCCGTGATGTTTGGCGCCTGAGGAGTTAATAGAAGATAATGCAAAACTAATATTTAACTATATAGCCAATATAAAATTCTTTATGCATTTATGTCAGCCCTGTCTCCAGTTTAATGACAGGTTAAAAGTACAGTGTCACCATTGCCGAGTAAGTATTCCCGCGAGAGACGTAAAAAGCGGTTTACAATAAAAATGAAATAAAGTTGAAAATTATTCCATGCATGATATGCATTTATATTTTTCTTTTGCGAAAGTATTTATATTATTCCTCCTTCCTATTTAAATGAAGGTAAATATAACCTCTATGCAAGATAGGGAAAACTCGAAATAAAACCCTATACCATTCCATTTAGCCAGCGTGGTATAGCAGGTCAATTTCCCTTCTATTGTGGAAGAGGCTCACCAGTGGGACATATATGAGCTGAAATGAAAAATATTTAACAAGTACTACACGTGAATGAGACGGACTCGTATTTGACCAATTATAGCACGATTTTTTGAAGAGAAGTGAAACTAAAACCCAAGCCGAATTTCGGCGTCAGTCTCAGTTTCGGCCGAAACCGAAACATCTGTGTAAATTATAAGGTCAATATTTTTGTGAGAAGAAAAATGAATAGTCTATCATAATCAGTCAGTTTATACTTTTTACTAATATAAACATAAAATGAAACTTATAAAACTTAACTATAAGAACAAAATAGTTTCGATTTATTGATAAGCCACTCTAGTAGAAATAAGGCAAAGTTTCTAAAAAATATGCTAAGATTAAAAATGTTTTCGATAATTTATGAGCTTAAATCACATAAATAGCGAAATAAAATATACCTGTTTTGAAGGGATTACCTAAAACTGCGAAATTCGCGACACAGACACAAACGAAAGAACTAAAATTGAGTTGACAATGAGCGCGGTAAAAGACGCAGCGCGAAAACTCACGAATTCAGTTTCGGTTTCAGCCATAGTTTCGATTCAATTATCAGCCGAAACCAAAACTAAGCCGAAACCAAAACTAAGCCGAAACTAGGCTTCGGACGATATTTCGGTCGGGCAGTACTTTTTGGATGTCCAATAAGTACGTGATGTCATGATACCTTTGTCCTCACGTGACCATGAACGCAGTAAATTGTTCGAACCGGCGGCGGGTTATTAAAATTTAAATACTATCGTAATAAAAGCCGTAAAAATAGTTTTATTTCCAAACACAGGGTAAATAAAAAAATCAAAACAAGTATTATTATCATACTTTATTTAATTATATCTTCAGATTTGATATTATTTGGATTCTGTGGATTATCTTCATGGTACAGTAATAATATATCCAAGATATTTTTGGATATTTGCGCAGCCTCAAATGAGTTCATTTGTGACAGGCTATTGGATATTGTCCGACCCAATTGTCCATATTCAGTATTGTCCACATTGAATATGTCGTTTTGCACACCCCGGAAAACATTTAAGATACTATTTGCTATATTCTGACATGTGTCACTGTTCAATCCTTCGCTATCATGAGAAATTTCCTGAAAATTTTGAAAATTAGAAGTAGATAGAAGTGCGAAGATGGCATAGTAGTTAAGATACTGACCCACAATGCCAATGTTATCCGTTTGATTCCCTCGCAAAACAATAATTAATTTATCAACCTCGACCCGAACCCTGGACACTGGCACTGCAGGTCGGTATCTTAATCACTACGCTACCTGTGCAGTTACTGTTGTTAATTATATCCATTTGTCTAGATTGAGTTTTTTTTTGGAGGGTATTATTTTTTTTTTTATAGCACGTAAGGTTCCACACGGAAATTTATACTAATAAATACCCAAAGTCGTAAACGTCTTAAACAAATCTGTGTATCATTATCATCACCATCATCATACATCCCACTGCCGGCTCCGGCCTCCTGCACAATGGGAGGGAATTTGACCTACTATACCATACTGGTTAGACATGTTGGTATGGAGTTTTGTTTCGAGTCTTCCTTCTCTTGCATGGATGTTATGTGCATATTATATCCCTTAGTCGTCTCTTACGACATCCACAGGCGAGATAGGGAGTGATGAATTGTATTCTTACTCCATCACCACACAGAATACAATTAGAAAGTTTGAAAGCTCAGGTCACTTGTACACACACTATGTAAAGTCAGAGATTATTAAATTTTCTATTGCAACTTACTCTTACTTCACCCTCAAAACTTTCAGGAAATTTTGACATTTTATTTCTTCTATTAACTTTACGTAAAAAGCTGCAAGCATCCCATAAGTGCCAGTTTACCTTATAAACCTAAAACAAATGTTATAAAATAATATTAACTTAAAATTCTACTTCATCACTGCCTGATGTTAATAAGATGATAAAGATTTTATTTTGATAATGATTTCTGATGTTTACGTGAGTATTACACATTTTAAATAAAATTACTTTATGGATTTTATCACGTTTGTATGATTTTCGATTGCCTGATGTTTCGAACACTTTGCAGAGTTTATGGTCACAATATAATCTTTTTCTTACACTGGCAATAAAATTGTATCAAAATGTGGGGTCAATATTTAATAACTAATTTCTGTATCGGGTAGATAATTATAAAATTTTCTGCAATAACGATGACTTGTTGGACGTGAGACATCTTAATTCGCCCGTGACCACGAACGCTGCAAAGTATTTGAAACGTCAGGCAATCAAAAATCAAATACAAACGCAATAAAATCCGAAAAGTAGTTTTATTTAAAATTTTATTTTGAATTTTCATATTTATATAGTGAGTTCAGTTACCACATAGAACAATTTCTTGTGCAAAAAATTATTGTTTTAAGCCTGGGTATCATTTTTGTTCATTAAAGGTATGTGTACAAACTCCTCTACAATGCAAGATCTAACTCTGGAGGAGTATTATATATTGTAAAAAATTTAAATGCACCATAGGAAAGTAGAATAAATAAAAATATAATAAACTCAATCTACCTCCCCATCATTCCTAATTCGACTTGTTTTCACTTTTCTTAAGTAATTAGCAAATGTAGATCTAATATTGGTCCAACGCTCTTTAACTGCATGTCCACTGAACTCATTACCATACATAGATGCGAACTCTGCATAGGTTTTATCTCTGTGTTCAATGTTAGTGTAATTTGGATGTTTCGGATTCCAAATGTGTGGTTTGTTTTCAAGGAATTTTACTAATTTCAAATTCATTTTCCTGGTCCAAAAAACCTTTTCTTTAGCAAATTCAGAAATCATTTTTGTTTTACTGCAAAATTGTAGCAATAGAATTAATGACAATTGCTAATGCTCGTCGATTTTTTTTATATTTAATGCTCCAACGTTGACTCAACTTGATTTATAGCTAATGAACACATATTTAATATGTGACATTTCTGTTCTGCTAATTTCCGTTGCACTTTAGTAAAGTTAACTAAAATTTGATTTATTTTTATTTTAGACAATAAGTCCAACGAGCCGATAGTTTATCTACAACGCATACAAAGAATACACAACAACTCAAGACACAACGCTCTGAATTAAAATATTAAAAAACAACTTTTGATTTATAATCAAAACAAGTGTTTACAATCTGTTTCTAATAAAATGTTTATTTCAACATTTTCTTTCAACTTTTTATTTTATTTTTAACAGCGGATTTTGACAATCGTTCTCTTTTTTTTGTTTGGATCGCCCTTACGGGCAGGCTAAAGTCTTTTCGACCATACTGCCTTGTCTTACGTAGCTTACACATAATTTTCTTTATATATTATTTACTTCTTCATATTGTATAACTTATCATTAGTCATTGTCCGTCAGTAAGTCAAGTCGTTACTATTAATTAGGTGCTGAAAACCTAATAAAATTATTTCTCTGGGAATTGCGGTAGAATATGAAAATACACGTAAACCACTTTTATATCACATTCACCACCCTTCAGCACCTTAATTGTATTATGTTACATAAAAAATATATATATATTACATAAAAAGGCTCAAATTCGCTCAGCGTGCTATGGAGAGGGCTATGCTCGGTGTTTCTCTACGTGATAAAATCCGGAACACGGAAATCCGTAGAAGAACGTGTGTAACCGATATAGCCCGCAGAATTAGCACGTTGAAATGGTAATGGACAGCCCACATCACTCGTTGAACCGACAACTGATGGGGAAGAAAGGTCCTTGAGTAGTGATCACGAATCGGACGGCGGCGCAGCGTAGCACGACCACCCACTAGGTGACATTTTCAAAGTCGCAGGGAACCGTTGGATGCAAGTGGCGCAGGACCGTTCCGAGTGGCATTCTCGTGGGGAGACCTATGTCCAGCAGTGAATGTCTGTAGGCTGATGGATGGATGGATGGACATAAAATATCAGCAAAATTATTCAATATAACCCTATAAAACACTAAAAAAAAGTGAGCCGTCGCTAAGGACGCCTGGCAGATGTGAAACATTGAAACTATTTTGTACGAGTAGAGACACGGTATCAAATATAAATTATCGATACTGAACTCATGAGTAATACCGAAAGATAAGTAACGTACTGATTAAAGTATCGAATACTTTTACTTACTTTATCTTTAGGTATCGAGTACTTTTCTTTCGATACCGATACTTTTGCATTCGATACTTTGCATTCGATACTTTTAGTCAATAAGTAGTTTTTGGCAGGTATCATCTCGAATAAATTATTCATTTTAAAATTGACTTTACGGCTCATTTTTTTATGGTAACGTCATTTAGTACAAACGTAATTAACCTTCCAAAATGTAGCTTGAAATACTTTCATCCGTTCACAGACGTTCTTTAGCACGATAAGTGCGGTTTATAAACCAGAAATAGCGGCATCTATCGAGCTAACGATAAGCTATAACATATTTTATAAAGAAATCTCTAATCCTGTAATGATAATAAGACAAGCTATTTAAATTATTTTAGCGTCATTGATTTGATTCTTGCTAAGTTTAGAAATCTTAAATGAAATCTGACTGTTCCAAGTGAGCCAAACTCCAATTCTTAAGGAGGCGGTGACATACAAACAAATATACAGCTCAAACTAATAAAAGCCTATAAAAAAATGATATACATTCATCTGTTCACAGACGTTATTTCTGCAAGTCTGCGATTCAGGAAACAAAAATAGCCATCTATCGAGCTTACGACCAACTCTCAGCTTCAATATTTTTAATAAAGAAATCTTTAATCCTGTAATGATAATAAGACAAGCTATCTAAATTATTAGCATCATTGGTCCTTGCAATTTTAGAAGTTGCAAAGTTTACAAATTTTAAATGAAATCTGACTGTTTAAAGTGAGTCAAAATCCAATTCTAAAAAATAAATATACATACAGCTGAAACTAATAAAAGCCTATAAAAAACGGTTCTCCATTTTTCGTAGCTGAAAGTAAACTAAATACCATACCTACTGGATATTTATATTATGAAGTTAGAGAATTATACATTAATTTATAAAACAAGTATATAATATATATGCATAAAAGAACAGATTACGACAGGAACTAAAATGTTATAAAGTATTAACAAAATATCGCGATTTTTTTCCAGAAAATGATGATTTTTATTCAATAAACATTTATTTTCATTAGTATACATTATAGGTAATAATTTACTTTGAGTTCACTAGATGGCGTTGTACAAAATTTTAAATCGCACCATGGTTTCGTTACAAAAATGTATTTATGTGTATCCAGATACTTATTATATAGTTATTTAATTAAGAAGGGACCGCGCGGCGTGGCGTTAATCGCCACGCGACGATCGCGGTCACCCTCGCCTATAGATGTTTCACATCAAAAATGAATATAATACAAGAGCTTTACATGACATTGTCATAATCGCGCCGAACGAAATCCCTCAGGCTATAGTCAGTCGACCATACTTCTTGTTTTTTACGTAGGCTAATTTTGTGAATTGTTAACAATTTTACAAGGCAGGCAGTATGGCCGGAAATACTTTAGCCTGCTCATAAGATGCTCTCCTTCCGACTAGTGCAGGTGTTGACGGGGCATGGGAGCTTCGCCAAATACCTGCACAAGGTCGTAAGGAGGGAGAGTACACCGTCCTGCCACCACTGCGATTGCGACGAGGACACGGCGCAGCATACGCTCGAGGCCTGCGCCGCTTGGGCCACGCAGCGCCGTGAACTCGTCGCAATCATCGGTGCCGACCTGACGCTGCCGGCCATCGCTAGGGCGATGGTCGACAGCGTCGGGAATTGGGACGCGGTCGCAGCCTTCTGCGAGACAGTGATCTCGCAGAAGGAGGCGGCGGATCGTCTGCGCCAGGAGCGCAGCCTCGATGAGGAGATCCGCCGCCGGCGAATGGGGCGGTAGTGTGAGGAAAGACCGACGTCCTCCCCGAGGGTGGGGACGTCGGTCGATGGGAGGGTACCCCACGTAGGGGGTATTCCGTCGGGCCGACCACTGACGACAAGTAAACCTGCTCCGGTGGTCGGCCCAACGACGAAGGCGAGGTGGTTTTCGGGTGGGTTGCGGGAGTTGCGTGCTTAAGCCCCTCTGTCGCCCCGGACGGAGTGGTGCGGAGGCGCGCCGACCGCAGCCCACCCACAAAAAAAAAAAAAAAAAAGCCTGCTCATAAGGGGGAACAAACAAAAAAAAATCTAGTACTTAGTACTTAACCAATACCTAGGAGTTTCAGGCTTCAGCGCGAATTTGGAAATGTCATGTTAAGCTCTTGTATTATATTCATTTTTTTTTGTGTTTTATAGTGTTATATTGAATAAATTTGCTGATATTTTATGTAATATATTATAATGAAGGTGCTGAAATGTGGTGAATGTGATATAAGAGTGGTTTACGTGTATTGGAAATACTATTCAACCGGAATTCCCAGAGAAATCATCTAATTAGGTTTTCAGCGCCTAATTAATGATAACGACTTGACTTACTGACGGACAATGACTGTTAATAAGTTATACAATATGTAGAAATAAATAATATGTAAAGAAATAAGCTACGTAAGACAAGGCAGTATGGTCGAAAAGACTTTAGCCTGCCCGTAAGGGCGATCCAAACAAAAAAAAAAAAAAAATTAAAAGAAAGCAAAAATAAAACTATTTACATTTGTTTAATAACCAGACTCCATTTGAATATTATACTGTATTTAATATTTATAGGCATAATTTCATTTCTCATCCGAATGTATAAGTTACATGATTTCTATGATGATTGTAAGCCGACCAAATTCATAAAAATGCTAACAACAAATTGGGACCAATTGCACATTAACAGCAATATATTTCGGTATAAAATAAATAAACTAGAAGAGCGACTGGTTAACGGAAAATATGTTTTACAAGTAAGTATTTTAACAAGTATATTACTAATTAATTGGAGACAGTATACAAAAAATAACAAGTTCCTTCATCATCTCAGCCTATGTACGTCCCACTGTTGGGTTCAGGCCTCTACCATAGGAGGGGAATTGATCTACTATTCCATGCTGGTCAGACGTGTTGGGATAGGGTTTTGTTTCGAGTTTTCCTTCCCTAACACAGATGTTTTATGCTTATTATACTCCTTAGTTGTCTGATAGGTAGTGGTAAATTGAATTCTTACTCCGTGACCATATGGAGCAAGTTCCTCACTATTGTAATAATATTGACTTACCAGTCGAGAAACTAAGTATTTTAAACTGATATTGTAGTAAGTAATGTGATGAGTAAGAATACAATTCACTACCCCACTTTCTTGCCCGTGGGTGTCGTAAAACAAACACACAGGGCTTATTTGTACATATCATCAGAAAGTTGGGCTTCCGGCTCTCTCGCTCACTGAACAATGTGCAGTGAGAAATTGCTACTACTCAGGCATAGATTTTCTGCCAGAGTATAGTACTATCCTGGTCAGATCAGCCCGTGGCTGTAGACAAACAACTGTCAACAGTGTGGTCCTACAACTACCAATGTTGCAATAGTTTTATGACCCACACTAGCCTGATGCTTTGATTTATGAACTTTCTTTGGGAATGTAATTGTTGACCAGATGAAGTTGGATAGTATATGTAATGACCACAGAGCATTTTTATATTTCTTTATGATATCCCAAAATTACCTTTTCATTTTCAGTTAAATCCTGATCGTCGAGATAAAAGAAGGGCACCAGAAAAATTGAATAATATCTATGAAGCATTTGATATCAATAAATTCAACTTTACAAAAGTATCAACAAAAGAAATCCTGTTTTCTATAGAAGATAAAGGTATTTTTCTCTATTCTATTATAAATAAAACGGTTTTTACAAGTTTTATCATGTTTATATTTGATTTATATGGACTACAGTTGCAGTCTGCCGGTGACCATGAACTCTGTAAACTGTCCGAAATGTCTGGCATTAAGAAATCAATTACAAACATAATACCTATTACCTTTTATAAAAATAATTTTATTTACAACATGTAATACTTGCATAAACATAAAAAACATTAGGTAAAATCTTAGATATGAAGTATGAAAGAGCCCTATTATGCCACTGAATTGATGACCAAGAATATAAAGGCTCCGTATTGCAACTGAAAATTTTTTAATGATATTGATATAGTGCCCGGCTACAGTGATTCTACTTGGATACTTTGATGCCTGGTAATATATCAATAAATAAGTAATAACTTTTATAAGCGTAAGAAATTGTTTAATCAACTAGTTATTTTCATTGCTTAAAATTTTTCTTGCTCCAGATTGCATTTCGCTGTATTGAGATTACATTTGCGATTGATTACACTCGCGCATTGAGATTACATTTCGCTGTAAGTAGTAAGTAAACTGTTACCGACGCGGCGACGTTGTCGTTCCGTTTGATCCACGGGGCGAGAACGGGATAGAAGTATCGGTATTTACGTATGAGTAAGCGAGATAATTAATACTGCTTAGGCAATCGAGTAAAATATTTTTCTTTATATTTCGCTTTGTTTGAACAGTGTTCAATGAAAATACCTAAGCGTTTTAACTAATTGTAATACTCTCATTTTCAGATACAATACAATGGTCAGGAGTACATTTGTCGACCATGCTGGCAACGGGCAGAAAGAGCTGCGCAGCCAATAGAAGACCGTCCACACGAATGTGTATTACATATTGAAGAATATTCAAGACTCCCTAATACAGCAACGCGTTGTATGTATGAAAACTGCAGACGAACGGATCTCCGAAGGATTCCGGATAACATTAAAGTGACATTCTTGATTCATTTTAATTTTTATATTCCAAATAGTGCAAGAGTTTGCGATCATCATTTGGTATCCAATGATTGGGATCAAATAATTGACAGCCCTAACTTGCTCCACGACTTCAATGCCACACATTTTGTGCATATCATGAGCCTCATGAAAATCGCGGTGCTTCGAGGATCTATACTAGATTTTGATAATATAGATGACATGGACCCAAATGAAGTATACATCCGATTAGGCGTTAGTCGAGACCAATTTATGAATATTTTGGAACAAACTCCTTCATTGTCGAACGTATCAACACGCCCGAAAACATCTTTGGCATGCTACTTAATGAAACTGCGAAGCGGTGAAGCAAATGAAAGGCTGGCGACGCTTTTTAATATGAGCCGTAGAACCCTAGAACGACATTTAACGTTCGCCAGAGACTCTCTTTTACTGGACTTCGTTCCCCGGCATCTTGGTTATGATCATCTCAATAGAATTGATGTAGCTAACCGAAACCTACAAGTTCCAAATGCAATTTTTGGAAATGCAAATGCCTTAAACAGAAAGGCAATTGTGATAGCAGACGCCACTTATATATATATACAAAAGTCCGCAAACTATTTATTCCAAAAGCGATCATATAGTCTACACAAATACACGAATTTGTTGAAACCGTTTTTAATAGTGTGCTGCGATGGCCACATTTTAGATGCCTTTGGGCCATATTCAGCCATAGAATCAGATGCACAAATAATGAAAAATATGATTGACGACGAAGGAAATCCTTTCCATTGGTTTTTTGAACATGGAGATGTGTTCATCTTAGACCGTGGGTTTCGCGACGTAATCGACGACTTACATGCCTATGGTTATGAAGCTCACTTACCGAAAACAAAAAATCGAGACGAAGATCAATTGACGACAGAACAAGCGAATAAGTCTAGGTTGGTTACTATGTGCCGCTGGGTTGTTGAAGTTATAAATGGTTGGTTCAAACGCGATTTTAAACTACGGAATAGTTTAAAATCGCGTTTGAAGACACACAAGACTTTTCAATCGTGCTTTGCCTCATATGATGACAGATTTTAGAATAGGTGCTGCATTATTGAATGCTTGCAGAGAACCATTGTCAGATAACGTTCACGCTGAAACATTTATAGAAGTTATAAACCAAAGAGTGAACCAACCAAATAACCTAGCAGAGTATGTCCTAGCCAACAACCTTAATCGTAGACGGGCTAGTTTCGATAGCATTACAGGAAACCAACCTAACATAAGTGATTCTCCTTTGCTGACTGAGGACGATTTAACCATTTTTGCACTTGGTACATACCAAGTGAAGCTAGCCCGCAGCTATTATGCGGAGCATGTGCGACAAGGTCTCTATAATATAGAAACGTATAGGGACCCCGATGTTACAGGCCTAGGCAGGTGCGGCATCACAGCAACAAATGTTTGGCTGCTAAGATGTCGAATACAATCTAGACATACTAGGTCAAAAATATATTATTCGTACATTATAGTAGATAGAGAGAAAAGCGGCAGAAAACCCATAGAAAACTACTATTGCAGTTGTCTAAGCGGTAAGCGCACTCTTGGTTGCTGTGCCCACATTATGTGTGTAGTGTGGTATTTAGGGTGGGCGAGAAACCAAGAGGAAGATATCCGTTTACCAGCTCATTTTTTAAACGATATTATTGTAGACGACAATTGAATCCCATCATTTTCTTTTTTTAAAGGAATACTAGCATTATATATGAGCATTGTATATGTGTCTGTCAATAAATCGATGTATTTAATAATCAATTAACCTTTAGTCTTATTTAATCCATCATTATCTTATACTTAGACATGCATTACGTTTTATCATTTACGTACTTTCGGTTTAATTAATTCGATTTTTTTATATGATCAACGCTTTATAACTTTTTATCTAAACAAGTTGCCGAAATAATTTTTTGCAGTCTTAATATATACATAATTGTCGACTAAAAAGTATATAGGACAGATGTGGCCGCCGATGGGACAAGCGCCATACATTTTTGCCCATTGTCCTTTGATTCAAATCCGCTCAAAGGATTGTTTGAGTAAAAAAAAGTAAAGTTGATCTATTATCCTAATGCATTCCACATTACTGGGCTAAAACGTATCCATCTCTTAAGAGTTCAGCTACCTCCATGCCAATTTTATCGAAGTCGGTCCAGCTGTTAAAGCGTGGAAAGGTAACAAACATACACTCACAAACTTTATAATATTAGTGTGATGTGATTAGTCTAATGTTGGCTGAAATGGTTGTCAATGTCCATTTAAATATAGAAAACGATCAGAATTTTCTCCCTTATAAGAAGTTTCACCTTAAAAAGACCTTTTTTTCCCTTTTAAATGTGAAACCTGCACTAAGAAAATAATCCTTGTGTTGAGGGGGACTTTACAAACGTATAATTAATGAACACAAATTACATCTAGACCCAATTTGTGGATCGCACAAAGTGCAGGACACAGGATTCATACCCCCGACACTGGCACTGTAGGTAGGTATCTTAACCACTACGCCATCTGTGCAGTCATGCTGTCATGCACCTACCTTATCTATTTATATTTCTGTATTATAGATTCGGATATACACACAGTGATTGTAAATGTTAGTCCAATAACCAGATATCATTCCCTGCTGTGTCCGTCTGTTTACAAATGTCTGCCACAAGTTGTAACAATGGAAAGTTTGGCTCTGGCTATTGAAATTATGTTTCTTGCTCAAGATCGGTGAGTGTAGGCAAGTGCAAAGAATTGTTTTTTTTTAATTTCTATTATTTTGAAAACATATTTCAGATATGGTTTAAAAAATGATCTCAACTGATCACTATCTCTCGAGCCCAGCACCTGCTTTATCATTTATTAATTTTCTGATGGAAAAGTGTGTAATGTCTATCAGGTTAGGATTCAATCTCTAAGCCTGTAGGACTAGGTCCACAGATTCATGTTATGGAGTATTCATGAATAGATAAAGAGGTAATGTCTATTGTCTAATGCTGCATCACGGAATAAAACTGCACTTCTCCATAAGGTTGTAACTCCATTCATCCATCTAAGATTGTCTAGTCAACAATTACATTTCCAAGAAAGGTTGACCTCAAATAATTGGGATAAGAACAGAATGATGGTATGCCCTGCAATAAATCATGTGGTGACGGAATAAAGTTCTGTGTGGTGACAATGAGAATACAATTCACGACTCCCAATCTTACCCGTAAAAGTCGTAAAAGACGACTAATGGATATAATACCCATATAACATCTACGCAAGAGACAGAAAACTCGAAAAATACCCTTTTTTTGGGGGTGGGTTGCGGTCGGCGCGCTCCTCGCACCACTCCGTCCGGGGCGACAGAGGGGCGTAAGCACGCACACCCGCAACCCACCCACGTGCACGTCGCCTTCGTCGTTGGGCCGACCACCGGAGCAGGGTTACTTGTCATCAGTGGTCGGCCCGTCGGAAGAAAAAAAAAAGGTTGTCAGGTCTCGAACCCGAGACCATAGATTCCGCAGGCGAGCACGTTATTAACGAGGCTACCGCCAACTAGCGATTCGAGTGAGAATTTCTCTACTACATAAATTCCACTTTGACCCTTTGACTCCATCCAACTTTGACCCTTAATATCTTTTTAACGAGGGCCCAGTTGACCCTAATATCTGGTAGTTGTGATACCATCGGGCCCCTCTACCACCCCACCAAAAATCATGGAAATCCCCGACCCACACGTCTGAGGGTCTCCTTGTTAGTCCGAATATGTATGTAACTCAATATCACCCTAGATGTCGCTTAAACCAAATAGCCTTTCACCTCTCGCATTTTGTGTTAACTCCGAGTAATTACTCGGAGATTATCCCAATTGGGATAAGAGCCGGAAGATGCTGGTATAATATTCCTTAGTAGTCTTCTACAACATCCACTCCAAGGCAGTGAGTTGTATTCTTACTCTGAATAATTTTTACTCAAAAGACTTGAATTTTTAATATTTATTTGTTACAGAAACTTGAGAATATTATTCAATAGTTTGTGTGCGTTTGCATCTGTAAACCATTTACACTATCATCTTTTTATGGAAACTAATGATTTCTTTGTTGAGAAAGTGGTAAGTGTGATTTCAAATTGAGAGTAAATAATTTAGTAATAATTCGCAGAAGAACGGCTGTAACCGTGTTAGCACGCTGAAGTGGCAATGGGCAGACCACGTCGCTGGAATTGATAACCAAAAAAGGTTCTGGAGTGGCGACCACGACCTTGTGAAATATGCTAGACGTCGTTGGATGCAGGCGGTACAAGACCACACTCTGTGGCGTAACATGATGGGCGACGATAGGCTGAAATGATGATGATGAATTTAGTAATTAAAATAAAATTCTGTGTGTTAACGAAGAAATTCACCACCACCCCCTCTCCTTTGGGTGTTATACAACTCGAATAAGGTTTATAATATGCACATAAGATCTTTGCAAGAGAAGAAAAACTCGAAACAAAACCTTATGCGAGAGTTTCTGACCAGCGCAGTATAGTAGATAAATTTTTCACCCATAATGGAAGAGATCTAAACCCTACAGTGGGCTGAGATGATTATAATGATGAATTTAGTTAGTCTATTTCATCATAGTCAAAGCCCATATGCAGCCTGCTGCTGGATTAGAGATCCTTCGTTCTTCATCGAAAGGGAATTATCCGACTATACCATGCTGGTCAGACAGATTGGCATAGGCTTTTATTTCTATATTTCCTTCTCTTATAGTGATGTTATCAACTTGCGTTCCTTAGTTGTGTTTTACGATTATTCACTAGAAAGAAATTGGGTAATTAATAGTACAGTAATACCCCGACTTACGCTACCCCGTTTTACGCGAATTCAAAGATACGCGGTTTTCTCTTCGAGCACTCAAGTCTTAGATTTGGCGCGGCGTCCGCCCTATCGTGGCTCATGCCGAACGTGGGCGGACCGAGCGCTACGTGCCGACGGCTGTACGCGGGGGTCATCCGGTCGATGGCCCTGTACGGCGCACTGGTGTGGGCGGGGTCCATGACCATCCGACTCAGGACCCTTCTGTGGCGACCACAGAGGGCCATGGCGGTCAGGGCCATCCGCGGATACCGCACGGTGGCGACGGAGGCAGCGTGCCTATTGGCCGGGACACCCGTGGGATCTGGAGGCGGAAATGCTCGCTGGATTGTATCGACGGGTGACGGGGGTGCGAGCGGAGGGCAGTGTGATCTCGTTAACGGAGCTCACCGCCTGGCGCGTCGGCGCCCGCCGAGACGTCATTGCCCGTTGGGCAGTCCGGCTGGAGAGGCCTCGGTTCGGGGTGCAACCGTGGAGGCCTTCCGGCCGGTGCTGATGCAGTGGTTGGAAAGGCGGCACGGGGTGCTCTCCTTCCGACTAGTGCAGGTGTTGACGGGGCATGGGTGCTTCGCCAAATACCTGCACAAGGTCGTAAGGAGGGAGAGTACACCGTCCTGCCACCACTGCGATTGCGACGAGGACACGGCGCGGCTTACGCTCGAGGCCTGCGCCGCTTGGGCCACGCAGCGCCGTGAACTCGTCGCAATCATCGGTGCCGACCTGACGCTGCCGACTATCGCTAGGGCGATGGTCGACAGCGTCAGGAATTGGGACGCGGTCGCAGCCTTCTGCGAGGCAGTGATCTCGCAGAAGGAGGCGGCGGATCGCCTGCGCGAGGAGCGCAACCTCGATGAGGCGATCCGCCGCCCGCAACTGGGGTGGCGTAGGCGCGAATACCTGCGCCTCATGTCGCCCTAGCCGAGGCCGGGGGTGACGTGACCGGGGATTAGTCCGTCACCCGCCGAGAGGCCGACCGCGTGAGGAAAGACTGACGTCCTCCCAGAGGGGGGGACGTCGGTCGATGGGAGGGTACCCCACGTAGGGGGTATTCCGTCGGGCCGACCACTGATGACAAGTAACCCTGCTCTGGTGGTCGGCCTAACGACGAAGGCGACGTGCATCGTGGGTGGGTTGCGGGAGTTGCGTGCTTACGCCCCTCTGTCGCCCCGGACGGAGTGGTGCGAGGAGCACGCCGACCGCAACCCACCCCCACAAAAAAAAAAAGTCTTAGATTTACTTTTTCATTAATTAAATTTCAATTATTTTTATATAATATTTTGACCATATTCTTTAAAATTATTGTCTTCTTTGAACTAGTTTCAAATAACCATTTTTTTTTTGTACATTTTGTATAAGTAAAATTATATCCAGACTTACGCAATTATCACTGGGTCCCACCTATCGTATAAGTCCGGAGTATTACTGTATTCTTACTCTGTCACTAAACGTTGATGTCTTTTTGCAAATTTAATTTTTTTTTCTGTAGACTATATACATCCTCAAAGCAGCCCACATACGTCCCACTGTTGGGTTCGGGCCTCCTCCACAGGAATTTAACCTACTATACCATGTTGGTCAGACATGTCAGGGTTTCATTTTGAGTTTTCCCTCTCTTGCACAGATCTTATGTGCATATTATATCCCTTAGTCATCTTTTACGAACACGGGCAAGATAGGGAGTGGTGAATTGTATTCTTAATACGTCACCGCACGGAAGTATACATCCTATTAGTGAATATGGTCTTCCCCACTAATGACAGAGTAAGTGTCTTCCTATTTCACTCAAGCCAGACATGGACATAGCATTTTGCCTGCTCTTTAATTTGAAATTCTCTTGTTACCCCACTCATTTCTTAATCATTTTCTACGACATAAAGATGGTAAATTAAATTTATTGCTCCATCCATAACAAACTTGATATTCTTTTTTATTTTCAGAAATGGCAACACATAAAAGATAGTATATTCAAATTGGATGAGAGTTATCCGGCGCCTGCATTTTGTTTCAAAGTGCAAAAAAAAACAATTATACTAAATTCCAAAGAGATTTATAAAGTATTGGATCACCTTTTAAAGAAGTCTGTTGCACATAATATTCTTTTAACAAGAAGATGTAGACTGACAGATAATGATACTGTTGATGTGATAATATGGCCTCGGAGAAGCACTACTGGTGCTAAGGAATTTACAGTAATGAATGTAGCTGTTTTAGAACTAAGTGGCTGGTTTCCTGTATATGGTGAGATAAATGAATTTCTATGTATTATTGTGAATTCTTTGTGTGGTGACGGAGTAAAAATACAGTCCTTACCCCCCCACTCTTCTTCGTGGGTGCCGTAATTTTTTTTTATTTTATTTTATTTATTTAGGAAAACAAACGGTTACATACTAAATTTTACAATAAAGTGTAAGCTGAATAAATATGATACAAATATGTAGCCAATAGCATTTTCCACATGATACCTAAGCATTTAGCAGTGTGAATATGCAATCAACAGACAAATAAAAATTCAAATCCAACACCATTACAGACCATATAAGAAATCGTCAAGTGCTGTAATACATTAACGTAACAGTTATATGACTTACATACCATATCTATAGTAGTATAAGATATGCTGTAATACATTAAAAATATTGATCACAATTTACAAGTTTGTACTTTTTCAGATATAAGCCTTGAATTTTGCTGCCGATGATGCAAACATATAAAAATGTAAAAGACCACTAAGGTATATAATATATGTGCAAAAGAAGGAAAACCCGAAAAGAAACCCTATGCCAATACGTCTGATCATCGTGGTATAGTAGATCAATTTCCTTCCCACAGCGGCGGGGCCAAAGCCCAAAAGGTGTGAATAAAATTTGTGAACCCCTACTTGCCCGGCAGTTTCCTTAAAGACCATCAAGGGACTTTTGACTTCTCTCTTCTCCTCAATGTTATCTCTTCTCACGCACTTAAGAAATATTCGATGTAAAACCATAAGCGCATTCGTCTGACTATCGTGGTATATTTGGTTAATGTGCTTACTCTTGAATCTCGATACCAATCCTAAATCCAATCGCAGCCCGAATATGAACAATTTCAAACAAGACACTAGCGCATGATTGGAATCTAATTAATTAAATTTAAATTGGGTGGATTTTTTTTAAACTAAATTAACATTCAAATATTATTATTATGCATAAACCCCGCGGGGGCACTTACATATGGTCACTATTTTACATTTTACCTTACACTACTACCGGATCGGAACGCGACCGCACTGAGAAGATCCGGCAAGAAACTCAGTGGGCTTGTCTTCTTTTTTATTAATTTACTATTTTTTTTTAATAAGATAATATACAACAACATGTCTATTAACAGCTCCAGTGTGATGCCTTTCGAACCATCATACAATACAGTTATTAAATATAACGAAAAAGTACCATGGCTGGACCAGATCCCGCAAGCGGCACCCGATCACGAGTTAACCACTAGAGCAGCCATCACTCCCCTCAACCACAATGGAGGGAAGGGAGTGACCCGCTCCTCGTAGCTACCGCAAGCAGACCCTTCAGTGAGCATGACCAATACCATGGGCCACAAACATAAAACACAGATTAAATAACAAATTCGTTTGGCAAAACACGCTACGCTTTACAATTATATTAACAGCAACAGAATAAACATGTATGTAACACCTTTTGAAATAATGAGAAAATGCCTGAATGAGGAGCTGCTCATAACCAGTCTGTATTATCATCAAGATAATCCGAGATTTTATAATAACCTTTTCTACAAAATCTACTCTTGATTGCTTTTTTAAACTTATTAACTGGCATATCTCGAATATTAATAGGTAATTTGTTGTAGAAGCGTATACATTGCCCCATGAAGGATCTGTTAACTCGTTGAAGACGAGTACTGTGTACAACTAATTTATCCTTATTTCGAGTATTTACATGATGAATGTCACTATATTTTTCAAAGTTACCGATATTTTTCTTTACATAAAATACATTTTCGTATATATATTGCGATATAACAGTCAGAATATTTATCTCTTTAAATTTCTCTCTTAGTGACACTCTTGGGCCTAAATTATATATCGCGCGGACCGCCCTTTTTTGTAGAATAAAAATTCTATTCAATTCCGCGGAGCAGCCCCAAAGTAATATGCCGTATGACATGAGACTATGAAAGTATGCGAAATAAACTATTCTGGCTGTTTCAACATCGGTTAACGCGCGAATTTTTTTTACCGCATAAGCCGCTGTGCTGAGCCTATTTGACAGTTTCTCAATATGAGGCCCCCATTGGAGTCTATTATCTATAGTGATGCCTAAAAAGGTGGTTGATTCCACAAGGTCCAGAGCCACCCCATTCATTTGAACATTGGTTTCCACTTGTCTCACATTGGGAGTAGTAAATTTAATACATTTAGTTTTTGTCTCATTTAGAACTAAATTATTAGAATGAAACCAATGAACAACGTTAGACAGTGCATTGTTCACATCGTCATAGTTGAGCATTTGTCGCTTAATCTTAAACAGTAAAGAGGTATCATCTGCGAACAACACAATGTTTTGATTGTCCCCTACATAATAGGGTAAGTCATTGATATATACAAGGAACAGAAATGGCCCCAGTATTGACCCTTGCGGAACGCCCATTTTGATAACAGAACCAGATGATCGTGCACCGTTAACATCGACTCTGAATTCTGTTGCTTAGGTAGGAAATTATAAGTTCCAGAGAGTTTTTCCTGATCCCATAGTGGTGTAATTTCTTGATGAGAGTTTCGTGGTTTACGCAATCAAATGCCTTAGATAAATCGCAAAAGATGCCCAAAGCCTCGTGCGATTCCTCACAGGCTGAGAAAATGTTTTTTAATAATTCTACACCCGCATCAATAGTAGAGCAATTCTTAGTAAAACCAAATTGATTTTTATGAAAAATACTATGGTTGTTAAAATAACTCAACATCTGAACAAGTATAATTTTCTCAAATACTTTACTAAGTGTAGGTAGTATGGATATCGGTCGAAAATTATTAACATCTGACATACTACCCGATTTAAACAAAGGAATTACTCTACTCATTTTCATGAGCTCAGGAAACACACCTCGAGCAACACAACCATTAAACACAGAAGTCAAGTGGGGGGCAATAATATTAATTATATAATTAACTGTCTTTACTGATAAACCCCACAGATCAACTGTTTTTTTAATATTAAGGGATTTAAAAGAGCGTAAAATATCTTTCACAGTGACATCTGAAAATTCAAAGGTTGTGTCGCATTTTACAATACATTGCTTAAGGAGCGATTCAGCTATAATAGGAGATGACACTAATGATTTTGTAATCAGTACAGGCACATTTGTGAAATAGATTTCAAATTCAGCCGCCACTTCTTTATCTACTTTCACATTCTTATCACCTATCTTTAAACTAAAGTCTTTCTTGCGTGCAGTATTCCTACCAATTTCACTATTTATCACATTCCAAGTCATTTTAATTATATCACCTGATTTTTTAATTTTATTTCTCAGATAGATTTTGCACAGGAACGTTTAAATATTTTGGAATAGTTCTTTACATATTCCAAAAATACTGGATAATGGTTATAAGATTTTTCATGATAAAGATCATATAACCTTTTTCTGCTTTCGTAAATACCAGGAGTAGCCCATTCACTAAAACCAGCAGGAACCCCAAAAGTCAATATTTTGGGTTTGAATATTTTATTAAATTCAGTATTGATTATGTGAGATAGAGATGTATATAACTCATCTGGGTTGTCATGAATAGGCAACAGCGGCACTCTCATACTCAGGTTGTCTCTAAAGTTTTCTAAACGGCTGACATTCATAGGAATAAAGGTAACACTTCCTCGTTGAATCCTATTAGTTCGAGGCAGTACAACAAGTTGTCCACAGTGATCTGAATCCAGTGTGTTTAAGATGTATTTACTAATTGGCTTAGCATTTATAAAGACATTATCTATACAAGTTGCACTCCCAGCAGTTATCCTAGTAGGTTCCAAGAAAGCATTATACAATGAATTAATTGACGAAAGTCAAATGAACGATAATGATAATTGACGAAAGTCAAATGAAACTTTCGTCAATTAAGTCAAATATTTGCTGTTCCCGACGTGATTTTGACGTAATTTAAAATCGTTAATGTTGCACAATTTCCAGAAAGCGTCTTTGTAGTGATTGAGTGCGGTAACGTTATTAATTTAAAGTAATAATAACGGCAAATGCGAAGAATTCATTCTCGATTTTGTTTAAGAATACCAAATATAAGTTTGGTGAGATTGGAATTGATCAGATTCGAAATTAGAAATCATTTCAAGGGTAAGCCCACAGTTCTCCTATTCTGGAAGAGACCCGGGCCCAACTGTGGTACTTCTGTGGGCTAATATGAATTTTGTGATTAAAAATTCAACATGACTTTGGGAGATTAGTTAATCCTAATTGAAGAATTTTATCTGTTGACAGATATGGAAAGCTATATGAAGCTTAGCGCTGAAGATTTGGAAAATGAGTTGCTAAAATGGAATATTGATTTTGAAAACTTGTGCGAGGAGATTAAATGTTTGTAATTTAGTTATAAATTATCTAGTAGACCCTTGGCGAATATTTCGCTACGTTAATAAAGGATTTATTACGTTTATAACTGTTACCTAGTAACTGTATGTTTATTCATTTGGACTTAACCTGAATACATTCATCATCATCATCTTGCTCTTATCCCAATTGCTTGGGGTCGACGCAATATGTCATCTGTTTTGACATATTGCAAAAAGTTTCGGCAATGACTTTTATGACCGGCCGCCTGCCTGACGTCAACCCTCCTTGGGAATGTAATCGTTGACCCAAATGGTACCAGATGGAGTTGGTCCGGGTCAATCTAGGGCTCTTAGTCGTCTTTTACGACACCCACGAGCAAAGCAAGGGTTGGTAGTATTCGAAGCCGCTACCACACAGCAGAACCATTAACCAGAATACATTAATATTTCTAATTAGGGACACGATATCGAACAGTAAGGTATTGATATGTCATGAGTAGTATCGAAGAAAAAGTATCGTACTCAATAAAGTATCGATACTCCAAAGTATCGAGTACTGAGTACTTTTCCTGGAATCTGTCGTGATGAGCTTTTTTTTTAGGAATTTTGATCCTCTGTGAACAGATTAAAATATTGCAAGCCACATTTTAGAAGGTTCATTACGTTTGAACTAGATGGCGTTACTATCAAGTTTCACATGGATACTCACTACTATTTATTCAATACGATACCTGCCAAAAGGTACTCATTGAATAAAAGTATCAAAAGCAAAGTATTGAGTACAAAAGTATCGATATCGAAAGAAAAGTACTCGATACCTAAAAGTATCGATACTTTTTTCGTGTCCCTAGTTCCAATGCAAAAGGGAGTTTTACTGGACATGACGCGCATTGTGAGAAAAATCCTCTTTTAGGGGCGTTAATCACAGACAGTCTGGTATTCGTTGTTTGTGGTCATAACAATTTTTATGTTTTTAATATTTTATTTTTATATTTGCAAATTCATTTAGTGGGTAAATTTTTAAATAAAGACAATAATAATATGCAGGATTTTGTTTTATTCAGCAATGCAATGTAATTTCTTTATTCCCTTTGGTATATCTTTTTTTGTGTAATATCTTCTCGTTTGCCGTGTGATGACGGCGTAAGAATATAATCTAATATGCATATAATATCTATGCAACAGAAGGAAAACTCGAAAAAAAGGCCTTCCATAGGGGAGGAGGCCGAAACAGTGAGACGTGTATGGGCTGAGATGGTGATGATCTTGCCGAGTGTTAAAAATAAGATTAACAGACCTTTCCCTTTGCCTAGGGTGTCTTATGACGACTAAGGTACGTAAATAAATAAAGCTAAAAATGGGAAACTAGATAAAATCCTATGCCAACCCGTCTGGTAAGCACGGGATAGTATGCTTGTTTCCCTCGCACTATGTAGGACGCCACATATACAATAGCGATATTGTTTTTCCGTCAACAAAAATGGGTTTCATAGTTTAAGGTTCCATAATTAACAATCTTGTTACTATCAATCACGGAACGACTGAACATACACTTTGCACCTTTAATCCAATACCGTCACTAAACGAAATTTTTCGAAAAACTTTTTAATGCCATCTAATTGCTGAGCACTGAATTTACACATTACTTCAATTTATATATTTTAATTTCACTTAACTTTTAAAATTTTTTCGAAAATGTGTACGTCACTAATATTTTAAATTATTTATATACACTAATTAATAATTATTAAAATGAAAAAAAATGTGTTTTAATAGGAATAATAGTTGTTAATGAAATAAAAATAAAATACAATTATTCCTGAAACGCTAATATATTATTATTTATATTAGTTAATACTTGTCATAAATCTTTAAATAGCTCTCCTGTAAAATTTGGTTATTTAGGATAGTGACGGTATTGGATTAAAGGTGCGACTTGAAATTTGACAAAGATTATTATTTGGAATAGCACATACCTACTCGTAGGTTTCTTTATCTCGGCAAAAGTGTGGTTTTTTGGCAAAGATTTCATTGAAAAATGAAGGTGAATTACTTACAGACCTGTGTCCATATTGTAACAACTCAAATTCAACCTTATAACTTCGAAATTTAGTTCCACTTTGTAGAATAAGTGTCTCATTAATATCGAGTAGCCGTAGCCGCCAGAAACGTTATCATAACTATACAATGGAAAGTAAACCTTATTGCTAATACAGTAAGATATATTAACCACGCAAACATGGCTAAAGTTATTTCATATTCTCTTCAACTCATTTATATCAGGGATGTTATGGATATGATATTTCGGTTCCGGATACGGATACGGATGTAGAAATAGAATTATATCGGTTACGGTTACGGATATGTAATTATTTCGGATTATCCGTTAGTTTCGGATAGTTTCGGTTACGGAAATTAGATTGAAGTAAAATATAAACAAAATTACTATGAAATAATTTGGTTTCATTTAGTATAACAAATAATAAACAAACTACAAAATAGGGATGACCGATGTACATTAGCTAAAAATATCGGTGTTTTAACTCCGATAACATCGATAGATCGAAGAAAAAAAAAACATTGAATAGTCTAACACATGGGCGTACCCGGGTAGGGGGGGGGATCAGCCCCCCCCCCCCCTTAGAAGATAAAATAAAGGTCAATTTTCCTGGCAAGTGGGAATTAAAAACGTGTTACCTACTCTGCGCAAAATGAAGTGTTGGAAACAAAACATCTTTTCAGTCAGATATTTTGATTTAATATTTTTTATCTATAATTAAATATTCTACAACATTCGATATAGTATACTGTTAGCGACGCAATATAATTTAAATTTCCCGCGAAACCGTCGCATCTCGTAGTTTCCGCTCGCGACTTGATAATGAGAGCCATCTAGGATTAAAGCCGAATATAATTTGGAGAAAACAACATCTAGCTACGGACAGACTACGCTATCTAGTTACGGACGACACTCGACAGTACTTTTTCCAGTAAAGAGAAATAGCATCAATTTATTTTATAATATACGGTCAATATCGACATCTTGTTTTGAATAGCAATACCACGAAGAACGTTCTAGCATGGACTATTCTGGAAAGGAAAGACAGTGATAGCAAGTATGAGACAAGAATGGAAACAGAGTCTAGTATTTTCTACGTATTTCGGGAGCGAGAATATTTGAATATATAAGCGGGATCGTGAGGCAGAGCAAGGCAATTCAGTTCGAAATTTCGAATACAATTCAATTCAGTTCGGAGTTTAATACGAGCGAATATTTTATGCGCCATAATAGTGTCTTATAGTTTAGTTGCGGCGACACGAGATTTACGTTTACTGCGCAACAACTGGCAATATTACTCCGTCAAATGGATATCAGGAAATTCTTTGAAAGAGGTAAGTCAAAACAAAATACATATGTACCTAATATGATTATTTGATTTGTTTAAGGGGGGCTCTCTTGTAAGTGTATAGGAAGTAAATGATATTTGAATGTGATGTTTTATAGGTATCTTGATCTTTATTTATTACCACGTTTTTATTAGGTCGCTTTCTTGTCTGTCTGTTTGTCTGTTCGGTACAAATCTGGCAATTGATTTTAAACTAACTTCCCGATCTCCCGATGAGCTAGAGACTTAAAATTTTGACTGTAGGTCAGAAGTGGATAACAATACTATATTAGATTGTTTTCTTGTCTGTCTGTTTGTCTGTCTGTTTGTTTGTTTGTCTGTTCCGTACAAATCTTGCAATTGACTTTAAACTAACTTCCCGATGAGCTAGAGACTTGCAATTTTGACTGTAGCCCTGTAGGTCAGAAGTGGATGTTTGTTCGTTTGTTTGTTTGTTTGAAAGTTTAAAAATATTACACATTTTTTATGACTAAAAAGCAGAAAATAAAAAAATATATATATATATTTTTTATTATACCAAGTTTTTAAAACGGACTAAAAAGTATAACGAAAAACGTGGGGCGCAAAAAAAAAATAAGTCGTTGTCGTAGCAATCGTTGAGAAACCTCATGTTAGATGAGCTTTCTCATTGACTGCTACTTTTTATGCATATATATTTGCAGTAGAATAAAATTTGTAATTTAGGTGTCTATTTCATGCGCCCCACATTTTCGTTTTAAATTTATCAAGAATTTCTGTAACTGTTATAAATTAAAAATGCTTAGGTCAATTTATATGGCATTAGAAAATATTATTTTATACTTTTTAGTCTGTTTTAAAAACGTGGTATATTAATTTTTTTGTTCGTTCTATGCCTAAACACCGTAAGAGTAATTATGTTTGTGTATCTTTTTTTAGGGACAACACGCGAAAAAAGAAAAAAAGGTCGGGAAAGTAGCAGTGGAAGCGACGAAAATGACAACCGTGATAAAACTCATGTAATGCCAAGATCATTGCATGCTAACATTGGACAAGCGTCACATTCTCCAGCAGAACCTGTAAATATATCTGTTGCTGACTATTCTTCTCCATTGACATCCCAACAAACTTATGGCGTCAACGTCGATCCTGAAATTATAGTGGACGATGGCTATCATGAAAATGATCTGGGTCGTTATGTTGGGTTGGCTACTCAGCTATCGACGGAAAAGAAGAGGGAGTTGTTACAAAATCCTTGGATCCCGTCCAGAAATTATGATTTTGAAAGTGATGCAAGCCATTTGAAAAGAAAAGTTAATCATGCTTGGTTGGATCAATATGCACCATGGCCAGTATATTCCAAGCGACTAAAAGGCGCTCTTTGTAAGCATTGTGTTTTGTTCACTCCGCCCATCAGCACTGTGAAAGGAATTTTGGGATCATTTATGGTCAGGCCATATATAAAGTTCAAAAATATGCATGAAGACTGTCGAAAGCATGCAACGACTAACCTTCACCTAACAGCGACAAATGTTGCAAAAAATTTTCTTGAAAATGTTCCTGTAGACATTCAACAAAGTGGACACCAAAAAGCAATCGATGAAAACAGACAAATATTGTCATCAATTATTTCTTGTATAGTATTTTGCGGTACACATGGTATGCCTCTTAGGGGAAAACAAGCAGATGAGGGTGTTTTATTAGATTTGTTGAAGTTGAGAATCAATTCAGGGGACGACAAATTAAAGAGTCACCTGGAAAAGGGCCGTCACAATGCAGTTTACACATCGCCAAAAATACAAAACGAATTGATTAATTTATGTGGCGAAGTTATTAAGGAAAATATAATAAGTGAGGTTCAGAAGACCGTGGCTTACGCAGTCTTAGCTGATGAAACAGCAGTCGTAGCTGGGAAAGAACAGCTATCAATAGGCGTGCGGTTCTACGACGAACGCAAAAAGAGAATCAGAGAAAAATTTGTAGGGTTCGTTGAACTAAAAGCACAAAATGCTTCAGCAATTGCCGAAGCAATTGACAATTTCTTGATTAGTTCTAATCTCCCAACCGAAGATTGCGTAGGGTTTGGATTCGATGGCTGTTCTACAATGGCAGGGAAAGAGGGTGGCGTACAAGCCATTTTGAGAAAAAATATCCTCGTGCTTTATATTTTCATTGCTCAAGTCACACACCCAACCTTGTTGTGAATGATGCGAATGCAATGCCAGAAATTAGAAATACTGTCGCCACTGTAAAGAATGTTATAACGTTTTTCAGAGAATCGACTACTCGTCGAAACTACGCTCCAAACCTATCACGATTGTGTGAGACGAGATGGTCCGAAAAATATAAATCAATCGGAAAGTTTTTCAACATTTCCCAGAGCTTGTGAAATCTCTAGAAACTTTATCTGTAGAGGGAAATTATGCCACCAGAAAATCTGCATATCAGTTGCATTCAGTCGTTACAAAACCAGTGTTTATTGTTGCTCTACAAACAATAGCCAAATATTCAGCAGTTTTAGAACCAGTAGTTAACGCACTGCAAGCTAAATCGATCGATATGATCTCGGTGGGGGAACACATCAAAAATATCAAGGACATTCTCAGAAATGACCGCGAGTTTCCTGATAAAATAAGTAATGAAATGCTTCAAAAAGCGCGATCTGTTGCAATGGATTTGAACATAGAATTTTCGGTGCCAGGTCTTGCTCACAAGCAAACATAGAAGTAACCCGCCATCAGACAATGATAACGAATATTGGTGGCGTTCCCTGATAATACCATACATTGATTCACTCATTTCATCGTTGAATATTCGATTCTCCCAAGAAAATACTCCGGCGTCAAATTGTATTCTTACATCACACGGAACATGAAAGAGTTAAACGGAGCCTATTGGTTGCTATAGTAGGCATGGCAGAAACGCCTGAACTCATGGTAATTTTCTCATGTTGCTACAAAGTTAGTACATCATATCTACTCTTAGAATAATAACGTATAGAAGGATAGTGACGGTACTTAGGCTATCAAAAATATGAAGCCAAAAATACTACATTCGTGCAAGCGATTACACATGCACATCACTATACAGTAGAGTTGCCTTGTACACTACGGAACGGTCTGGCGTAGGGGGCCATCTGGCTCTAATTTAAATGTTTCAAATTTTGTGCGCGGAGTTACCTTCTATGAGTTATTATTCTAAGATACCTACTTTTCTAGCGGTGCCTTGCAAACTAACCCAAGGTCGCGCTCGTTTCATATAGGGTATGTGTGCGCTGATTATTCATGCTCGTAGTCAGATGTGGACCATAAGTAGTAGGTAAGGCTACGAGTTTAAAGAAAAAAAAAGGAATGTACTATTAAACCAGTTGGGCAATGGGCTACACAATGGTCAACCTCCAGCTACATTTTCTCTTCGTCCTTGTGGATACATGAAAAAAAGAATAGACGTAACGGTCTTTCTCCGAAGAATCTCATACTTCCTGACATTTGGTTAGATCTTCTTCGTAGACAACAATAACGCAAGCAATACACTGTTATACAGGTTCGAATTCACGGTGCATGCTTTTTGCTGTAACATTATTTACCTTAATATTATCATCTCGGCTCAATATACGTCCTACTGCTGGGCCCGAGCCTACTATAATGCTGGCCAGACAGGTTGGGTATAGGGTTTTATTTCGAGTTTTCCTTCTCTTGCATAGACTTTATACGAATACTATGTCTCTTAATCTTCTTTCACGACATCCAGGGCAAAGTATAATTGTGAATTGTATTCTCTACCCGTCAATACAGATAAGCCACGTTGTCTTAATATAGATGGTAGCTATTATGAGAAAAGCTGCTTAAGGGTTCCTTTAAAATATTTGCAAAGTTGTGGAGTATTGTGAAATTGTTAAGTCATCGGTCAATAATTTGGTTGTCAACAAAAGTTATTGTTCAGACTCAGCCTTTAAATTATTTCTTAATGTTTATATAATTTTGTATTTGACCCTATAATGTTTGTAATTCGTAATCTTGATACATTGCCATTATTATTTTACGAGGCGCCTTATTATAATATGAGTGCAAATTAGTCGTGGGTCGTAACGTCTTTTGGGCGTAATCGGTTATACGTAGTTTCGTAGACATGAGTAAGTAGTTTCAAAAACGCTTATTATTGTAACTAGTTACTTCTGTATACAGTCAGCGTTGGTTGGTTTTGCGTTTGTAATATGTTATGATTACAAAAATGTTACAGGTTATATGGGTATTACAATATTAGTTTTACTTTTGTTTTGTGTTATGATTACGAATATGTAATAGTTTATAAGTATTGTAATACGTATATATACAAGCATTGCGCTTGTAATTTGAGTACCTACATAATTTTATCAATTGAACTTCCCTTCATACTCCACAAAAAATCAACCTAATCTATACTTTATCAAATTATTTATTTTCACTACTGAATTGTCTAGTGATGTACACTTAATATTTATTTACACTACTTAATTTTTATTAACAATCAAAACAATCATCATCATCATCATCGCAGCCCACACTGGTCCCACTGTTGAGCTCGGGCCTCCTCCATAATGGAAGGGAATTTGACCTACTATACCATGTGGGTCAGACATGTTGGTATAGGGTTTCATTTCGAGTTTTCCTTCTCCTGCACAGATGTTATGTGCATATTATATCCCATAGTCGTCTTGTACGACATCCACGGGCAAGATAGGGAGTGGTGAGTGTATTCTTACTCCGTCACCACACGGAAAAAATCAAAACAATATCTAAATGTAATAAATTTATAAAATTAAAAGAAACCAAAAAGTCTAGGAACACAGTTCACAAACCCGAGATAAATAACTTTGGTCATATCAGTCTTCCTTTGCACTTGTTAACTGAACCGTTTTTTTTTTTTTTTTTTTGGCTGTATTTAGCTGTTGGTCGCAGATGACCTTGACAGCTTAACGCGGGCAATGGGCGAGCGGAAGGCTCTCAACCCGGTAAGTAAGTTAAGCGAACATCGCCCGAGGGCTCCCCCTGTGGGGAACGGACCTCGGCTCGGGGCGTCGCTGAAAGCAAAGTGGGCGTGGCCACGTTTAGGTTAATGATTTTTACGCGGCGCGGTTTTCGACCTCGTCGGCGAGGCCGATACCGCGCAGTTTTATGTGTTATCGCTGCGCGAGCTGTGTAGGCCCTTTCTTGGGCGATCGTGATGGCATCATCCCCTTCTTCAAGGAGATGACGGGGTCGTCGGACCGCGGATATTTTTGATGGGACGTAGTTTACCGCCCCAACCACTAGTGGATTGGGGTGAGTCGTGGCAGAGTAACTGAACCGCCTAAAATTCTATTTATAAATAGAAACACGGTCAAGGTCGCAATTTCTTCAAAATAAATAATAGTACCATAATGAACTTAAGCTCTTTCCAATTGCATATAAATTTGCATGGACATTTGAAATTAAAAAAGACGCAACGATTACTATATTGTCGTCTCTTTTTATCTTGCGTGTAAGCCATACTTATCCTATACTCTCGTTGTGCGAGTCGTCTAACGCATTTTGTGTAACCTATAATCGTTTTAATAATAATCTGTTGAAAGAAACGCTTACGCGTGCGCCGGTCATTGTGTGTCAACTGCGTACGTAAAATAATCGTTATATTTGTGTCTACGAAACTACGTACACGATTATCAGCCACGTAACTAGTTACTGAAACAGTTTATGTTAAATAACGCCCACGTCTAGTGCAAATTACCCCTCCCTTCTACATGTATGTAAGCATTTTTATTATCGCCACCTCCAAAGTGGCATTCTTTCCTTTTGTAACCGTCTCATTGAACAAATATAATTTCAATTAAGTAAGTAATGCTGGCATTTGATTGTTCATACTCCCTTATGTTTTATTAAACAGCTATAACAGTCAATTTTAGAGGTCGGTGCTCTCAAATATCTAAATACCTATCTTTTTTGGCATGGGGAGATCACCGCTGATAAAATAATATTGAATGATGTTACTGAATTTGGTTAGCCTAAGGAGGTGACGTCAATATATTTGGAATTAATAAAAGTTATCGATTATTCCTAAGTTTATTTTTGAGTGCCATACTTTTTCTAATATCAAACGAGCAAACAGCTACATGCTACTTAGCGATACCACAGCCAGGTCACTGCCGACCGTGAAAAAAGCTCTTCTTAAACTTTACTTATGGAAAGTCATGTCATAGCGTTCGGGAAACACTGCAGCATGTAGTCCAAGTTCCTGCACGTATGTAGCACAAATCGTCGCTGAATATGTGTATGACTTCAGAAACCTAAATTAACTATGAGTATATTTTATGAGTAAGAATACAATTCACCACCCCCTCTCCTGCCTTTCCGTGTGGTGACGGAGTAAGAAAGAACACAATTCGACACCCTCTCTCTTGCCCGTGGGTGTCGTAAAAGATGACTAAGGGATTAAATATGCATATGACATCTATGCAAGAGATGGAAAACTCGGATCAGAACCCTATACCAACCTGTCTGACTAGCTTTGTATAGTAAGATTTCCCTCCTATAATGGTGGAGGCTCGAGCCCAGCAGTGGGACGATATTTTATCCGACCGTGTGGTGACGGAGTAAGAACACATTTCACCACCGTTTTTCTTGCCAGTGGGTGTCACGAAGGACGACTAAGGAATTATAACATGCAGATAACATCTATGCAAGATAAGACAAACTTGAAATAAAACCCTACACCAAAATGTCTGATTAACATGGTACAGTACATGGGCGTACCCAGGTTCAGCTGCAACCCCCTAGAAGATAAAATAAACGTCAATTTTCCTGGCAAGTGGGAATTAAAAACGTGTTACCTACTCTGCGCAAAATGAAGTGTTGGAAACAAAACATCTTTTCAGTCAGATATTTTGATTTAATATTTTTTATCTATAATTAAATATTCTACAACATTCGATATAGTATACTGTTAGCGACGCAATATAATTTAAATTTCCCGCGAAACCGTCGCATCTCGTAGTTTCCGCTCGCGACGTGATAATCAGAGCCATCTAGGATTAAAGCCGAATATAATTTGGAGAAAACAACATCTAGCGCTAGCGCTATCTAGTTACGGACGACACTCGACAGTACTTTTTCTGTTGCAATGGATTTGAACATAGAAATTTCGGTTCCACGTCTTGCTCACAAGCAAACACATAGATGTAAATCGCCATCAGACAATGATAACGAATATTGGCGGCGTTCCCTGATAATACCATACATTGATTCACTCATTTCATCGTTGAATATTCGATTCTCCCAAGAAAATACTCCGGCGTTTGCTTTAAGTAAGCTACATCCCTTGTATATGACCAAAACCAGCATTACAGACTTACACAAGAACGCAGAATCATTCCAAGAATTTTATAACCTGGATATCACCGGAGAACTGAACCTTTGGCATAATTTATGGGTGAAGAATGCTTTATCAGATAATCAATTAACAGACATAGAAGTAGTTGATCTGTTCAACGAAGCCAACATTTTTTACCCTGCTGTCTGAAAGGCATTGATTATTTTAAGCACTATCCCATGCACCACGGCGACCGTAGAACGATCCTTCAGTACGCTTCGAAGAGTTAAAACGTGGCTTAGAAGCACCATGGGTGAAGAAAGGCTTACGGGTTTATGTCTGATGAGCGTACATCGCAATTATTTAAGAGAAAACAGTAAGTTTATTCAAAAGACTGTCATAGACAAATTTTCGGCAAATCCGTGAAGATTACTGTTAAATTAATATATCTATATATATATATATATATATAGGATGGCGGGTTTTGCGAGCGATATATTGACTCATCACCATATCTCTGGAACCATAAGGCGTACAGACTTGAAATTTGGCAAAAATATTTTGTTGAATGTAAGTCAGCTAAGAACGGTTTTTACGAAATTCCACCTGCAAGGGGTGTTGCGGGGGCGTTAACGATAATGTACAAATAAAGGAACAGGATGAGCCGAAGCTATTGAAGCTAGAAAAATGAAATTTAGACCGTAGTTTTATTTTGTGACGTAGGCACCCACTAAGAAAAATTTCCTTGAAATTCCATCGCCAAGAGGGTGAAATGCAACGGTAAAGTTTGTATGGAAAAAAAAAATCTTTAGCTACTGTCTTCAAATTAAGCACAAATACTTTTTAATAAAAATAATTAAACACGGGTTTCAGCGTTTGTCCATTTTCATCCTCTAAGGGTGTAAAATAGGTAGAAAGATGTCAGTTTACTGAGTTATCACAGAGCCGAAATTATTGAAGCCAGAAACATGAACTTTTGACATTAGTTGCTTTGCGTGAAGTAGAAACCCACTAAAACAGGATTTTTTGAAATTCAACCGCTTTTTCTTTTTTTTTTTTTTGTGGGTGGGTCGCGGTCGGCGCGCCTCCGCACCACTCCATCCGGGGCGACAGAGGGGCTTAAGCACGCAACTCCCGCGACCCACCCGAAAACCACGTCGCCTTCGTCGTTGGGCCGACCACTGGAGCAGCGTTAACTTGTCGTCAGTGGTCAGCCCGACGGAATACCCCCTATTGGGGTACCCTCCCATCGACCGACGTCCCCCCCTCGGGGAGGACGTCGGTCTTTCCTCACGCGGTCGGCCTCTCGGCGGGTGACGGACTAATCCCCGGTCACGTCACCCGCGGCCTCGGCTAGGGCGGCATGAGGCGCAGATAGTTGCGCCTGCGCCGCCCCAGTCGCCGGCGGCGGATCTCCTCATCGAGGCTGCGCTCCTCACGCAAGCGATCCGCTGCCTCCTTCCGCGAGATCACTGTCTCGCAGAAGGCTGCGACCGCGTCCCAATTCCTGACGCTGTCGACCATCGCCCTAGCGATAGCCGGCAGCGTCAGGTCCGTACCGATGATTGCGACGAGTTCACAGCGCTGCACTGCTCAAGCCCCGCAGGCCTCGAGCGTATGGCGCGCCGTGTCCTCGTCGCAATCACAGTGGTGGCAGGACGGTGTACTTTCCCTCCTAACGACCTTGTACAGGTATGCGAAGCACCCATGCCCCGTCAAAACCTGCACCAGTCGGAAGGAGAGCACCCCGTGCCGCCTTTCCAACCACTGCATCAGCACCGGCCGGAAGGCCTCCACGGTTCGCACCCCGAACCGAGGCCTCTCCAGCCGGACTGCCCAACGGGCAATGACGTCTCGGCGGGCGTCGACGCGCCAGGCGGTGAGATCCCTTAACGAGACCACACCGCCCTCCGCTCGCACCCCCGTCACCCGCCGATATAGTCCGGCGAGCATCTCCGCCTCCAGGTCCCACGGGGGAGTCCCGGCCAATAGGCACGCTGCCTCCGTCGCCACCGTGCGGTATCCGCGGATGGCCCTGACCGCCATGACCTTCTGTGGTCGCCACAGAAGGGCTCTAAGTCGGGCGGTCATGGACCCCGCCCACACCGGTGCGCCGTACAGGGCCATCGACCGGATGACCCCCGCGTACAGCCGTCAGCATGCAGCGCTCGGTCCGCCCACGTTCGGCATAAGCCACGATAGGGCGGACGCCGCGCCGACGAGCCGTGGAGCGAGCCTGCGGAAATGCTCCCGGAACCACCATCGCCCGTCGAGCACCAGGCCCAAGTACCTCATATGGGCCCGGATGCTGATGTCGACCGAGTGGACGGTGATCGAGACGCCGATGGGAGGGCTCATAGTGCGCCCATGGAACAAGAGGGCCTCCGTCTTGTCCAGGGCGACCCTCAACCCCAGCGCCTCGATCCGCCTGACGACCTCCTCGGTACCAGGGCTCGCCAGGCTTACCGCCTCTTCTAGCGTCCCACCGCGGGCTGTGACGAGCGTGTCGTCAGCGTAACAAATCACGTCCAGCCCGGGCGGGAGGCTCCCCCTCAACGCCCAGTCGTAGCCGATGTTCCACAGGGTGGGTCCGAGGACCGACCCCTGTGGGACACCGCACGTCATGGGCGTTCGCACGACGTCCCCTGCTCGGTCGGTGCAGAGGACGCTGCGCCCCTCCAAATAGTCTGCCACTAGCCGCCTCAGGTAAACTGGCACCCCGTGATACCGGAGCGCCTCCCTGATGCAGCTGAATGGCAGACTATTGAATGCGTTGGCGATGTCTAGGGACACCACCAACAGCACTCCCCCGCCGGTGACGGCCTCAGTCGCCACGGCCCTCAGGCGCAACAGAGCCGCGATCGTCGAACGACCCCTCCTAAACCCAAACTGGGCGTCCGACAGATCGGGCCCCGTAACGACGAGGTGCCGCTCGATGCGGGCAGCTACCACCCTCTCCAGTAGCTTACCCGTGTCATCGAGCAGCACGATAGGCCTGTAGGCCGAAGGCGACTCCGGAGACTGTCCCGGCTTCGGCAGGAGCACCAGCCTTCCCTCCTTCCAGCACCCAGGGAACCGTCCGGACGCTAAACACGCGTCGAACAGCCCCCTGAGGCGGGGTCCCAGGTGTTCGAGGACCAGGGCCAGCACACGGTTAGGAACACCGTCGGGCCCGGGGGCGGTAGACTTTGCGCGCATGCGCGTCACCGCCACCCCCATCTCAGGTTCCGTGATGGGCGGAACACTGTCGTCGTCGGCCTCCCGGTCAGTGTCTGGCGGAGCCATGACCGGGGGCGTGTGTTCCGCTCGCCGCGGGAACAGGTCCTCGATGACCCGGGTGAGAAGGCCGGGCTGGAGAGTCTTGGTGAGGGGAGGGTCCGGCGCGCGTAGCCTATTCAGCACCGCGCGATAGGGGCGTCCCCAGGGGTCACGGTCGAGACCGTCCAGCATCTCCTGCTGACTGACGTCCTTGGCGGAGCGGACGGCCAGCCTGAAGGCCGACCGCGCATTGCGGTAGCCCTCGTAAAGCACGGCCTCCCGCTCCGCATTGCGATGGCGCCGCCGGCAGCGGGTGTAGGCCCTCCGGGCGCGAATACACGCGGCCCGGAGATCCGCCAGCTCCCGGGACCACCAGTGGACCCCCCTCCTCGGGGGCAGACGCCGCACCTGGGGCATGGCCGCATCGCAGATCTGCGTCAACGCACTGCGGATGCGGCCAGCCTCGGCGTCCACCCCGTCCGACTGGTGGGCAGAGGACAGCCACGAGTATACAATGGCTGTCTCCGCCAGCTGGTCCCGGTCTAAGCGACCCACAGCCCATCGCGGGAACGCAGGACGCCCATCCGCCCCGTGACCCCTGCTGGGCGTCGGGATTGCAGGGGAGACCTCCATCCGGATATACCGGTGGTCCGACAAGGTCTCCACCTCCTCCACGATGCGCCAGCTCCCCACGCGTGCGGCGACCTCGGGGCTAGCGAACGAAAGGTCCACTATCGACCCGCCCCGTTGTCGCACGCACGTATGCACCGAGCCCCTGTTCAGCAAACAGAGGCCCAGTGCCCCCGCCCACTCTTCATCCGTCCTAGGGGACCCCCACGCCACGGACTTGGCGTTAAAGTCCCCCAGGACGAAGACCTGGCGCGATGCCAGTCGCCGTAACGAGGCCTCCATGATGGTGAGGAAGGCCTCGAAATCGGTCACACTCCAGTTAGGGGAGAGATAAACTCCGAAGAGCGTAATCTCCCCCCAGTCCGCCGCGACGTATCCGACGCCCCTGTCCCTAAGAGTCAGAGACGACGAAGGCCACGACGTGGAGGCGACGATTGCCACGGTGCCATCGGTGCTACCCAACCAGTTAATCCGGTTGGGCACCACGTACGGCTCCGCGGCTACGGCTACTCCTATCAACCACTTCGCCATGGCTTGCAGGAACACGTCCTGCGCACCGGCGGAGTGGTTGAGATTGGCCTGGAGGAGACGAATGGATACGGAGTCCATTAACGGTCCGTATCCATCGTCACCTCCTCCGCGCTAACGGGCGATCGGGCCGCGATCGGAGCGGGGACTGGCCCGGTCGATGGGCCGCCCCGCCCCTTTGGGGCCGATGCCGGGGGTCTGCAGTCTCCAGAGCCCATGCGGTGCTTGGCAGGCTTATTGCCCGCCGCACACGCGGGGCAGTGGGGCACCGCAGAGCACGATGCCGCCTGGTGTCCAGTTTGACCGCAACGGAAACATAGCCCGCTGCAGTCAAAGCAGTTCCTGCATGTCGGTCGGGTATGCCCGACCGCCATGCACTTATAACACCTCGCGGGCCGGGGCTCCAGCACGGTTACCCGCGCCGAACTCCAGCCCACGAGGAGCCTGCCTGAGTCGGCCAATTGCTTGACCGACTCCACTGGGCACTACACCCAGATAGCACCGACACCGCCCGGACCAGGGCGGACGGTGCCAATCCGGACGGTGTCCGAGGCACACCCGGTACGCGCCATAATGGCCTCCCGGATGTCCACCACCGCCACGGAGTAGTCCAGACCCGTGAGGCGCATATCTGCGCCCTTGACGGGCCTGGCGATTCGGACTCCATCCTCCGGCCCGAACAGCCCCCTCAGCATCGTGGCCAAACTATCAGCCGTCTTCGCGGCCTCGGCCCCAGGGAACTCGAGTATTCGAGCCCCTGTCCGGGCCTTGCGGGTCCTCGCCTCGACGCCCCCGATGTCGGAGACGTCCAGCTCCCGCCGGGCGCGTCTCAGGACGGCCTCATAGTTCAGGCCCCTCTCAGCCGCCTCAGGCAGTACGGTGATCACCACCGCAGCCGTCTTCGGCGACTTGAGGCCCCTACGCGACCTTTTCCCCTTTCCGCCGGCTCCCGCCCGGGGAGCGGCGGCCACAGCGGCACTCTTGGTCGCCGCTCTCCGCTTTTGGCCGCGTGCCTTCCTGCTACGCTCAGCCACCTGCCAGCCCTGTTCGAGCCTGGCAGCAGTGCTGAGCGCAGCAGGCGCAGTCGCGGGTTCGCCGGCCGGCGCCTGCGGTGCAGTCGCTGGCGCCGGCCGCGGCCCGGCCTTGGCGGGAGCCGGCACCTTGCCGGCCTTCTTGGTCCCCTTGGGTCCCGCCGCGGCCGCAGCGTAGCTCACCAGGCGGCCACCCTGACAGGGCAGCGGGGTGGGAGCCGACGCTTGCGGCCGCCTCGTCTTATCCGCGGCGAGCGGTGGTCGGAGGGGCGGCTCAGGCGGGAGCCTGGCCGCTACGTCCTCGATACGCGCATCCATCATTAGCCTTACTCGGGCTAGGATGACGCGTATCGCCGACTCCGACACGCCATGCACCTCGTCGGGTGGCGGCTCCTCCCCCTTCCGAGGTCTCCCGCGGTCACGAGCCGGCGGAGGGACCACGACGAGGGGAGGCAGCGGCGAAGCCTGCAGAGGTTCCGAGACCGCAGGTCAGCCACGTCCTTGGCCAACCCGCGGTTCTCTCTCCGCACCGCCGAAAGTTCCGTCTCCAGCCTGCGGTTTCGCTCCCGCAAGCCGGAGACCTCCTCGCTTAGGCGGGCGTTTGCGGCCTGAAGGGCCGCCACCTCGCCTCCCTGGTCAGTCGGACACGGCGTCGCCAGTCTGGCCGCCACCGCACCTCCCCGAGCCCTGCGCCCCCGACGCGCGGTCGCAACCTTGGGGGGGAGGCCTGATGGTATCGCTCCCCTCCGATTCGGATTCGGAGCTGCCACCCTTTGGCAGGGGGCGCTTCCGATCCCTCGTCGGGGGGCGGGTCTCCTCCCTTCCCCTCCTAGGACTTAGAGCCGCCGTTAGAGCGGCCCCCCTATCAATCACCTCCCTATCGGCATTCCTACCCGCAACACCTACCTCCCTATCCACCATCCCGGACGACCCACCAACCATCATCCCGGACGACCCACCAACCATCATCCCGGACGGCACTGCTGCACGCTCACCATTCCTCTCCTTATCCTCCCCTCCATCTCCCTTCTTCTGGCCGGCCCGCGGCCCTTCGTCGTCAGACGGCTCTGCGGTCTCACCGCCCTCGTCCGTCGACATCCTCGACGCGGCCGTACCCAGTCCCTCCGACGGACCAACAGCACTGTCGTCCTCGTCCGTCGACAGGTCATACGCCACGTCGGTCTCCGACGTCGGCCCTGCGGCTTTGCTGCCGCCCTCGCTCTGTGACGGCTCTGCGGTAAATCCGTCCTCGTCACTCGACAGCTCTGTTTGGCTGCCACTCCTCCTCGCCTCCTTAGACGGTCCTGCGACATTGCCGCCCTCGTCCTGGGACACACTCTTATTGCCGTTCTCCTTCCGCGACGGCCCTGCGGTGCTACCATCCTCATGCGACGGCTCTGCGGCCACTGTGCCGCCCTCGTCGCTGGGAGCGCTGGTCGCGCGGGTTTCCGCGGCCTCCTGCGCCTCCCGTTCTTTTTTGTGCCGGTTCGCGCGCCGTTTAGCACGCTCGCTGGCTGGAGTTATTGGTGGCCTCCTACGCCTTTTTTTTTGGGAGCCTCATGTTTCGCCGGACTCACGGCTGGAGCAGAGATTGTCCCCCACCCATACGATTGGGAGCTGACTGTGCCGGAACTTGCTTGCGCGCGACTCCTCGTCGCGCGCAAGCATCGGCACAGCAAGGGACTCCCCGGCCTGGCCGGGACCCTCTGGTGAAGTCTTTACTGTATTGACCTCTGCCATCGTGTTTTGGAAGTTTAAGTCCTCCTTGACTACCACTCTAACGACTGGACGCTTTTTTTTTTTCGCGCGCGCTCTTTAACCCACCAGCCATACATCTCCTCGCCGAGTAGCCAAACTTGAGATTGGGGTAATTTTTTATAGGGGTCTTCCCCGCAGTCCGTAGACCCCCGGTCCTGACCCCCCTACTCAGGATTACGGTTTGGGCCTTCCGGGTCTGGCCGCTCGCGAGCGACCGACCCGTCACGCCCCTGGGCCGTGACGCAACCGTCCCTGGCGACGGAGTGCCATGAGACACATCCGCCCCATTGGCCCCGGGCCAAATCCGCCGTGCGCTCTGCCTTCAGAGTCGGCACGCGGAAACCCCCCCTCCCGCCGGAATCTTGGCCGTCCAAATGGACGTTTCCCGGGTGCACCACGTGGAGGTGCCCCGGCCTCGCACCCCAAATTCAACCCCTTCTTTTTTTTTTTTTTTGTGGGTGGGCCGCGGTCGGCGCGCCTCCGCACCACTCCGTCCGGGGCGACAGAGGGGCTTAAGCACGCAACTCCCGCGACCCACCCGAAAACCACGTCGCCTTCGTCGTTGGGCCGACCACTGGAGCAGCGTTAACTTGTCGTCAGTGGTCGGCCCGACGGAATACCCCCTATTGGGGTACCCTCCCATCGACCGACGTCCCCCCTCGGGGAGGACGTCGGTCTTTCCTCACGCGGTCGGCCTCTCGGCGGGTGACGGACTAATCCCCGGTCACGTCACCCGCGGCCTCGGCTAGGGCGGCATGAGGCGCAGATAGTTGCGCCTGCGCCGCCCCAGTCGCCGGCGGCGGATCTCCTCATCGAGGCTGCGCTCCTCACGCAAGCGATCCGCTGCCTCCTTCCGCGAGATCACTGTCTCGCAGAAGGCTGCGACCGCGTCCCAATTCCCGACGCTGTCGACCATCGCCCTAGCGATAGCCGGCAGCGTCAGGTCCGTACCGATGATTGCGACGAGTTCACAGCGCTGCACTGCCCAAGCCCCGCAGGCCTCGAGCGTATGGCGCGCCGTGTCCTCGTCACAATCGCAGTGGTGGCAGGACGGTGTACTCTCCCTCCTAACGACCTTGTGCAGGTATTTGGCGAAGCACCCATGCCCCGTCAAAACCTGCACCAGTCGGAAGGAGAGCACCCCGTGCCGCCTCTCCAACCACTGCATCAGCACCGGCCGGAAGGCCTCCACGGTTCGCACCCCGAACCGAGGCCTCTCCAGCCGGACTGCCCAACGGGCGATGACGTCTCGGCGGGCGTCGACGCGCCAGGCGGTGAGATCCCTTAACGAGACCACACCGCCCTCCGCTCGCACCCCCGTCACCCGCCGATATAGTCCGGCGAGCATCTCCGCCTCCAGGTCCCACGGAGGAGTCCCGGCCAACAGGCACGCTGCCTCCGTCGCCACCGTGCGGTATCCGCGGATGGCCCTGACCGCCATGACCCTCTGTGGTCGCCACAGAAGGGCCCTAAGTCGGGCGGTCATGGACCCCGCCCACACCGGTGCGCCGTACAGGGCCATCGACCGGATGACCCCCGCGTACAGCCGTCGGCACGCAGCGCTCGGTCCGCCCACATTCGGCATAAGCCACGATATTCGGCATAAGCCACGATATTCGGCATAAGCCACGATAACCCCAAATTCAACCCCTAGGGGGTAAACCAAAGTAACAGAATTTGTATACGGAGAAAAAAATCTGCATCGATTTTCTTCAAATTCTCCAAAAATACTCTTTAGTAAAAATAAATAAACACGTATTTCAGCATTTTTTAATAGTAATAAATATGTATTAATATAGTAATAGTAATAATAGTAAATATGTATTAATAAAAAATTTGTTTCTCTGATTTATCAACGTCGAGCTAAAACTACTAAAGCTGGCAACATGCAATTTGAAACACAACTTTATTTTGTGACCTAGGGACCCACTAGAAAATATTTTCTGGCAATCAACCTCTAAGCAAAGTTTGGAAGGGGAGAAAAAAATCCTTATCGATTTTCATCAAATTCTCCACAAATACTATTTAATGAAAATAAATAAACACGATTTTCAGCATTTCTTTATTTGCACCCTCGAAGGGTAGGGGTAAATAGGTATGAAGAAGTTGGTCGTCATTAACGCCGAGCTGAAACTACTGAATCTATAAACATGCAATTTTGACCGTAGTTTTATTTTGTGACGTAGTGACCCATTAAGAAAGGATATTTTGGAATTCAACACCTAAGAGGTGAACCGTAGTAGCAAAGTTTGTATGAGGAGAACTCTTCGTTCATCATTTCAAGCCTTATACATCCTACTGTTGGGCTCGCGCCTCCTCCATTATGAGAGGGAAAATTACCTACTATACCACGCTGGTCAAACGTGTTGCCATAGCTTTTAGTTTCAAGCTTTTCTTTTCTTGCATAGATGTAGATTGTATGCATATTATAATCTCTTAGTCATCTCCTATGACAGCCACGGGTAGGAGAGGGGGGTGGTGAATTGTATTCTTAATCCGTCATCCCACGGAAAATACTCTTTAGTAAAACTGAATAAAGAGCATTTGTCAATTTTACCTTCTAAGGGAACTAGGCGGGTAAGGTGACTAAAACCGAAGCATAATCCATAGGGAGGATTAGGCAACTGCCTAAGGGCCCCCCGCACTGATTAGGGGCCGCGAGCATGCCTCAAGAAAAAAAAAACATTTCATCGAACAATTCTTTTGACTGATGGTAAGTGATACTACTGCTCATAGGCCTTGGATCTTGGATCCGAGAATCGCATTGCCTAGGGGCTCTGACAGGGATAATCCGGCCCTGCTCGAGCCAAGCAGTGGGACGTACATATATCACCTGAGATGACGATGATGAAAAAATTGTGGTGACATTTTCTTTATTGTCAAGTGACATAAGTTGGCATCGGCTGACTTTGAGATGCCGAGTTCGATTCTTAAGCCGAGCGTTATTATTCTTCAGTAGGAATTAATAAATTAGTGCGTGAATTACCCCGGATCAGAATGCGACCGCCACTGAGAAAATCCAGCAAGGAACATGACTGGTTATCTTAAAAATACTTAAATAAGTTACTATATGTAGCCTATTAGAGTTTAAAAAAGAACCTTACATTTTTATTTTAATTGCCTTATCACGTAATATCATACGCCATTTTGTATTTGGTTGGGGTTATTTATAATCGCTGAATGACCTATGACTGTTGTGATTAAAATGGTCAAAGTTCATTCTCGATAGTACTGTGAGTCATTTTAAGGTCACTTTGATTTTATTTAGGCGTTATTTTATTTATTTCATATACGTGTGATATATAGAGTGTAACAGGTTATGGAGCAACTAGTCAAACGGGTGGTAAGAAACCATGAAAAAAAATTGAATTAAAAATATCGATTCGTTAATAAATTAGGGACATTTAAAGTTTTTAATTCTGTCATCACTTTGTCGTGAATTTGATTGAAATGTATAAAATATAAAGTCAGTGATACTGAATCTGCAACATATTCGTACTTTTTTTAATGTTCATTAGAAATTGAATAAATCAACGATTACGTTCGCATTAAGCAAGACAAACTTGGCTTTAATATCAGCTGAATGGCTGATGACTGTTGGCCTTATTTGGTACATTCTGCCCCGAACAGTTGCCCCATAACCTGATACACCTTGTATATATACTAGCTGACCTAACAGACCTTGTTCTGTTAAAATAAAGCGCCACCTACCGGGTCCAATTGTGAATCTAGACCATTCTCGATTCTCCTTGAACACATACAAATACAAACAATTTCATGAAAATCGGTACAGCCGCTTAGGAGGAGTTCAGTGACGTACCCAAGAAATATATATATATAGGGTGTCCCAAAATTCTACGATAAGCGGGCACCAACAGGTAGGCCTACTTATAACTGCTCAACAAAAAAAAAAAGAAAAAAATTCTGCCCTTATTTTATTTTTCATTACGAAAAAAAGTGAAATCTTTAAAAAATGGACATCCTTTATTATATTTTTTTACAATTTTGCAACTAATTCAGTGATTTTTTTTTGTATTAGCAACGTAAGTAGCACTGCTATCGATCACAATTATGAAAAATCCCAGAATGTCTATAGTTTCTACACAAAAATTAACCAAAACTGTGTTTTTTTAAATAAATTTTGTAAGATTTTGACTTTCAGCTCACTTTCACTCATCGTGGTGAAAGATTTAAATGAAACTTGTTTTTCTTTATTCTATTTATTGTTACTATTGTTATTACAGATTTTAATAAAAATAAAATAACTCCTAACAATCACAGAGCAAGGAAATTACTTATACAATTCCTTGTTTTTACTTTCGAATAATTAATTTAAAATAATATTAATAACAAAAGTTTAATTCAACGCGAAGTTATATGGCATTAAATATCTTTTAATCGTTATTAATAAAAATATATAAAAATTAATAAATAATAATGCTTGTTACTTCCGTTAATATAAATATAACCGAGTAAATATTATACGATAAGTTATTTGGTGGATGATTCATAATAGAATTTTGTTTTGAAGTAGTTGAATGTTTGTTTACAATAATAAATTCTTATCTTCGTATTGCTGTAGTGATTCACGTTTCCCTTGACCTTTCGCGGGGGGATAAATTACGTTAGTGCTCCATTTACGAGTTCAGTCTAGTAAACGACGCCCGCGTTCGCGCCCCTTCGCACGGGAACATGAAGCGCATATTACTCTGCGTTCTATTATTCGTTTTATTATTAAATTACAGTGATTGTAGTAGAATATCTTGGTTTCCAAATGTTATAGACACAGTCAGTAATCGTACTTCACAAATAACTAATTATGTACGGGACAAAGGACGCAGCATCAAACATTATTACGTCGAGAATGTGCATAAAAAAATTGGCTCATATCTTGGATTCCATTCGCACAACAAAATCGCTACGGACTTTGACTACGATAACAATATAATGAACAGGCAAGTTAGAGCTAAGAAAGTATTCAACGACTACGTGTTGGAAGCTCAAGCGAATAATAATCAAATTTTTGATAATATAGCTCCAGAGGAAACTATAAATAAATGTACCGACGATGATCCCACGGTACATCTGACTACGCCTCAGCTAATTGCTCTACATGGCTTCGCGTCGGAATCTCACACCATAGTCACAGACGATGGATACATCTTAACTGTTCACAGGATCCCGTATTCCAAAAATTCGACACACAAAACAGCTCCTAGGAAAACAGCGTTACTCCATCACGGGTTATTAGGCAGCTCTGCAGATTGGATCATAGCAGGACCTAAAAAAAGCTTAGCATATATCTTAGCAGACGCTGGCTACGATGTTTGGTTGGCCAACGTTAGAGGCAATACATATTCCCGAGCTCATATTTCCCGACATATAGACTCGTTTTCATTTTGGAACTTCACATTTCATGAAGTTAGTCAACATGACCTGCCTGCTGTTATAGATTATATCATGGAAGTAAAAGGTTGGGATGTAAAAATAAACTACATTGGCCATTCGATGGGAACAACCATTTTGTTTGGATTACTGTCTACGAAAACACATTATAATAAAATTTTAAGGGCTGGCTTCGCTTTAGCTCCTGTCGCTTATATGTCGGATATTGAGAGCCCTATAAGACTGTTAGCGAAGTTCAGCAATAACATAGAATTTTTGTTGAAACTTCTCGGCGCTAACGAGTTTCTTCCACAGAATGCTGTTATGAGATGGTTATCAAAACACGCTTGCGAGATAAATCATTACGAAGAAGTTATCTGTGAAAATTCTTTATTTATATTGTGTGGGCACGATGAAAAGCAATTTAATAGGACTTTGCTGCCATTGATATTGGCACATGTCCCTGCAGGAGCTTCAACGAAAACCCTGATTCATTACGCTCAAGAAATTAAAAAGAGTGGTAGATTCCAGCAATTTGATTACGGGGCCGAAGGGAATATTTTAGAATACGGAAGCCTTACTCCTCCCGAATATCCATTGCATAATATAACTTTGCCTGTCGCTTTGTTAAGTGCTCAAAATGATTGGTTGGCAAGTGAAAAAGATGTTAAAAATTTGTATGCTCAATTAGCAAATCCCATAGAGCATTATGTTGTGCCATTAAAAGAATTTAATCATATAGACTTTTTATGGGCTGTTGATGCGCCCAGTTTGGTTTACGCAAAACTATTGAAGCTAATGGACGGTGATGTAAATAACAGGTTCAATGAATTTGATACAGATATCGAAACAAACATGTTAGATGTATAAATGTACCAAAGATAATATATTTTTATAAGTAATCGCTTTAGTTTTTTATTTGGTAGGTTTAAAATGTATTCCAAGCCAGCATCTACCAGCGGTTTTTGCCGCGTAAACAGTAGCATCTCCAAATATGAAATCTCATTCTAAGGGAACACATTACCGGCATAAAAACCCCAAGTGTTAATCTAGGTTGTAAGCTACCTCAATGCTAAATTTTATCAAAAATTGGTTCATCTGTTAGGCTGTGAAAATGTAATAAACACACAAATACACTCGCAAACTTTCGCTTTTATAATATTAGTGTTTTTTTATTGCTATTGTAAACGAGAAAGCATCACATCTAAGGGGTGATACGGCCACTTATGAACTTTTACGGTTGTTGCCTATTGTGAGTCTCGGTAATACTGAAGGCATCATCAAAACGCACCACACTCAGAAGAACCCAACACCTTAGAAGGTAAGGCTTCCGGGTCTCGCTCACCGAACAAAGTGCAGTAATAAAGTGCTGCTACTCTGATGTTGATTTTCTGTAAGAGTGTATGTAGTTCTACCCCGGACGGACTCCGCGGCTGTAGACTTGGCTGACGATTGTCGACAGGTCGACAAATAACACACTAAGTATAATTACATAAAAAGTAAACTACGAGAGGGAGATGACCCACCTAGGCTTAGCATAGGTCTAAGATTTGATTTCTAGATTGTTAAGAGTTGTATGTATAAAATTGTGCCTTTGTTAGTATAATTATAGTATTGCTTGCTTTAGTTGCTTAAACAGTGAATGAAAACGTCGTTACTCGTTAGATGGTTCAGCTAATAATTCTACAAAAAATGTTCTCTAATAGGTATGTATTTCAGGAAGCAGGTTTTTGGACATGCTATTTAGAACATTAACCCATTCATGTATTCAATTCAAGCATTATTAACCTAGAAAACGATTCCTTCTGTAACAGTGTGGTCTTTGAAGGTTATGAAAATCAATATCCGCAACAGCTGCAGTTCAGAAACAAGTAGATAATTTATTATCAAGTTAAAAGTATTGCCGTTCGTATGCTCTAACCTAATTATAATTTAACTGCAGAGAGGGCGTAATAGTATGTGGATTCACACCGTAAGACAGTTCTTTACGTAATTCATATATTATTTGTCTGAGCATGGATTTAATTCAAGTTCCATGATTGTATGACAGTAAAGTCTACTGGGAGTTGCGGCATAACCATGTAAAGGTTAGTGCGAGGTGCAGTCTTAAAAAAATTCACTCTCAGTGGGAATAGAGCCATGGCCACCTTGTTTGTGGAAATAAATTACATTGGTTAATGAATGAGGATAAGAAATTACGATGAGTCCAAATAAAATACGATTTAATGCTTCTTTAAAATATGTTTTTTGTTTTTTACAGCTAATTGTCCTTTACAGCTACTTTACGAGCGGACCGCCCATAAAGTAGCTGTAAAGTGTTCGAAACGTCAGGCAATCAAAAGTCAAATACAAACGTGATAAAATTCGTAAAATTGTTTTATTTGAATCTACACTAATATTATAAAGAGGAAAGATTTGTATTTTTGTATGTAACGAATAAACTCAAAAAGTACTGGACCGATTTTAAAAATTCTTTCACCATTGGAAAGCTATAATATCAGGGAGTAACATAGGCTATATTTTATCCCGGTATTCCCACGGGAACGGGAACTACGCGCGTAAGGCGACTGAATCCGAAGCGAAGCGAGGGCGGATTGCTAGTATTTTATAAATCTTTATCTCGTGTGGTGATGGTGGAAAATACAACTTATCACCCCTCTCATCTTGCCCGTGGGTGTCATAAAAAGAACAAGAGGCATTGTATACAGAAAAAGCCGATGCAAGAGAAAGAACACTCGAAATAGAACGCTGTACCAACCAATCTGACCAGTGTATTATATAGTAAGTAGGTCAATTTGCCTTCTAATATGAAGGAGGCCGAACCCCGTAGTGGGCGGTGTTTATTTTTAAAGCAACTAAGGAAATAATCCTTGTATTGCGGGGGAGTTTGCAGGTATTTAGTTTACAAATACAATACACAAGAAAGAAGAAGAATACAATTCACCACCCCATCTCTTACCTGTGGGTGTCGTAAAAGACGACGGATATGTTACGCATATGACACCTGTGCAAGAGATGGAAAACTCGAAACAAAACCCTGTACCAATCCGTCTGACCAGCATGGCATAGTAAAGTCAATCTCCCTTCTATTATGGAGGAGGCTCGAACCCAGTAGTGGGACGTAAGTATATGAGCCGAAATGATGATGAATGATATACAATACAAAATATACTCAAAGTCAGCATAACAATTTGCAGATCGCACAAATCCTGCGTGAGAACCGAAGCCATAACACTGGCATGGTAATATGGTATCAGTATTCTTCTCTACGCCATCTGTGCCATCAAAAGAGCCGTTGCGTTTCACCCCCTTCGGATTTACATTTCTTCATGTCTTTTCTTAGCGAGTCTTTGCGTCACAAAAATAAACTAGTACATTTAATTGGAACGAAGTTCCTTATCGCGCGTTGTGAAAGGGGGCTAGACGGAAAAAATTCTTACGAAAAGTTGTCACGACACTTTTTGCTATAGTAAGCTATTGTAAGCTGTGCGGCGTCGCATGTTTCTCTGTCTGTCTCTCTCTCTCTCTTATAGAAAGCAAGCCAGATATTTTCATTTCTATTTCGCATTGAACAGTGTGGTGTCGCGACGATTATTTTTGTTGAGTGTATACAGGTTTTTTGTAAATAATAAATAATAAAAAATAATAATAATAATGAATCCTGACAGTGTTTCTGCACAAGTTCCGGATATTGCTGATGGAGTTAGGTAAGTAGAGATTATATACAGATAATAATATGTTATTTTAATATTATTATAACTTAAAAAAAATAAAATTTTATTACAATTCCTTCACTAATTAATCGAAAGGAACTTCGTTCCATCCGGGTGTCCCTTGACACCTCTCAAGTTTTTTATTCTAGTTTCAATAGTTTATCTAGTTATCTATTTTATTATGTTATTTATAGTTTATCTATGCTATGAGTCAGTTAACCAGCTTTTCTATATATATATATATATAAAGATTATGGTTGATTAGCACAAACATATGGGTAGCAAAAATATATGGCACAAGTACTAACTACCCGTTTAGAGTGGTAGGTATAATATGGCTTTATCAATTACATTTAAAAATTACAACAGGCAAATTATAATATACTATGGTATAAAACCCTTTTTTGACAGGCTATGGCCTGGACAAATCCTATCCCTTCCGTTCGGGGCGATGGAAGATCTGTTTATGGCCTCATAATCCATTGCGTTCCCCGGCCGGCCATTGGTAGGTTCCGATTCCTAGACATGCGTGATCGGCCTGGTTAGTTACCTTTTCGGATACCGTCTCTGGTAATAAACACCCTGAAAATGAATATGATATAAATAAATTACGTACGCTGCTTTATAATTTCCGGTTCCTCGAAGACTGTATATATATATATATATATATATATATATATATATATATAGCTGATATTAGCGATGACTTCATGAATAGACTAGATAATAATTGCAAGCGTAACAATTACAACAGGAATGTCATAATAATAATAAATTAATGTCAATATTTATATAATAAATGCACATAAATATGTTAATTACAGTACGCGAGTCATGTTTATAAGTACAATGACTAAAGACGAAATCGTAATCAAAATATAAACAATATTTATTATTGATTTATAATAGACTAGCTTTTGCCCGCGGCTTCGCCCGCGTAAAAGTTGGCTTGCATATTTCTTTTTATTGTGTTATTGTGGTGACGGAGTAAGAATACAATTCACCACTCCCTATCTTGCCCGTGGATGTCATATAAGACGACTATGAGATATATGCACATAACATCTATGTAAGAGAACGCAAACTCTAAAAATGAAACCCTATACCAACATATCTGACCAGCATGGTATAGTGGGTCAAATTCCCTCCCATTATGGAGGAGGCTCGAGCCCAAGAGTGGGAAGTATGTGGTACAGGTGTGTAGTTCCGGATCGTAATAGTTCCAGGAACTATGTCCACCGTCGGAACTATGTCGGTCCAATCCGCGGTGTGAAATTAAACAGTTCCACATGTCCGAGTAACTGTCATGTGCGCCGGAACGAATTGTCGAACATGTTACGAACCGACTACAGAGCCGACCGACTCCGTCCGAGTTATCACGAACCGACCAAGGACGAGTATAGTTGGAATGTTATGATACTTTTTATGTTATGCAATTATGATACACAATGCGAATATTACACTTTGCGTTAAAGACGACAATTGATTTATTAATATTTAATTTTAGTTTCTCGCTCGCTAATGACCTTGACTTCCGATAAGGGCCCCATTTCGTATAAATAAATGTTTCGTTAATTTTCATTATTTTAAATTTTAATTTATCTGAACTTTTTATATGTACAGTATAATTTGATGACGGTTTTAGTTTTAAGAATGTATAATGCCTACTTATTGTTAGATTTTTTATTTCAATTAAATCGAAGCAGAGTTTGGAACTATTTAATTATCTCCACTGACACTGCTTATACAATCAGTGGACATAATTAAACAGTTCCTGGACATAATTTAACCGTTCCTAGACATAATTAAATAGTTCCATAGAAGTCAAACATTTGAAGTAATCTGATCTGAACCTGTGGAACTAGATAGTTCCGCGAACATGATTTCCGGACATAGTTCCGATAGAGAAGTGAATCGTTCCATGTTCAATCCGCTCCAGGACATGGTTTGCGCATGTCTAGTATGTGGGCTGCGATGATGATGATGATGATATTTCTTAATTTAAGAAATACTCTACCTATGTGTCAATTTTCATCCAAATCTGGTCAACAGTTTACGCGTGATTGAGTAACAAACGTCCAAATATCTTCACAAATTTTTATATTTGAATATTACTTCCACCCCTGTAGTTTAAATTCACGTGGAAAGACGATGATAAATATGGCCATCCTTAGTCGCTGATAATACATTATCTATGATAGGTTTCCATTGCAGCAAAAAAAATATCGATCAAACTCTCGTAGTTTCTTTTTTTTTTTTTGTCCGGGTGCAATGACCCGGCCCGCGAATTCACCCCTAACGTAATTAGGGACTTTCATTATCCCTTTCAATAAAACTATATTCATGCTTTTATTACAATAATTACATAGTTAATAATTTCTACATTTCTTATCTATTAATACACTCAAATTCTAACTTAATCCAATTAACAATATTACCATTCTACTAAATTTCTGAAATTATACAATGCTACAGAAACTCTAGGTCTTTATATACATGGTTACTATTTGCTTCTACATTTATTTTAACTTAATTCTATTTGTTACATTACTATCTAGATTGCTACTTTACTACTTATTACTTTTATTTTCTTTCTACATTTCTATTTGTTATATACTATCTAGGGTTTTTACTTACTAATTACTTATTGCTTTTTTTATTGCTACTTCTTTTCTGTACATGGCTACATACGTACCAATTTTTTATTTGCTTGATTAGGTATTCTTTTTATGATAATCTGTACTTCAGCTCTTTTTAATTTTATCCATGTAGGGGAAGTACGTCCAAAATGACACAGTGTTTTTTTAATAATCAATAACTTTTTTATTATTCGTATTAGGAACATAATTTTTTTATAAAACTTTGCTTATATTAATTGGTTACCCATACCTTAAAGGATTTGTCACAAAAATCAACACTTACAAAAATATTTTGTTCATTACCGTTCCCTACTGACCTAGGATGCGCAGTGGAAGGGAACACCAGGCCAGTGAGGGATACCAAATGGGTAATAACATTGGCTTGCGATTACGCAAGGCTATTTTAAGTTCTCCTAAATGATAGTACAAGAACAGATTTTAACACTTACGAGTAGATACCGCGGAGGTAGCTATAACGTAACCTAACTCAGCGTTCGGTCTGGCCAGACAAATAGAAACTAACTGAGGGGTTACTTAGCTTGTATCCAAAAGCGCGGTGATGACAACGGCCTCGTACACTTCAAGGACCCAGGCTTGCTACTCGTACACACAATTTAATGTTCACAAATATATACTTAATTCTAATTAACTCGCGTACATAAGCGGTACACAAAACAAAGGGTGGCGCGCAATATTACGAATACCACGATTTCACGGCTTTAGTCCACAAAAGACATAGCAATTACAAAATATGTGCGTACGCGACCGTTACTTCCAACGCAAGTCGATCCGCGAACAAAGCGAAAGTGCAAGTGAAAGTAACCAAAAGGGCGGAAACAAAACGACCCCGGGGCCGGCCGACGCGCCGCGAACCAAAAGTGAAAGTCAAAGTGAAAGTGGCGGCCGGCTCCGAGCCAACCGCGAACCACAAAAAACAGAACTACCCTACATGGATTTAATTATTAAACTAATATAAAAATGTTTGGTACCGAACATCTACCCGCCTCGGACAGGTCTACCTGGCCGCTAATCAATTGGTAAACGGGACAATGTTGCTACCGCTCTCTTCAGTACCGAACCGTCCACCTGAACCTCAGCAAAACGAGGCACATTATCTGCGCCATATACTAAATTTAAAATTCGGCCGCGACGCCAGCACAGTGGCGGCAAATTGGTATCTTTTATCAAAACGAGGTCACCAACTCGAGGTGGATTAGTCTTGTCAGTCCACTTAACGCGCTGCTGGAGAACATGAAGATATTCTAAGCTCCAACGCTTCCAAAAGCTTTGAGTAAGCTGTTGGACCAACTCAAACCGCGAGAGACGACTTGGTCTCACATCAACAAAGGGGTACTCAGGCAAAGCATTAAGTGGCTGACCAATCAAAAAATGACCCGGTGTGAGAACCTCCAAGTCACTCGGGTCTGAAGAGATCGGACACAACGGTCGCGAGTTCATTACGGCCTCTATCTTACAAAACACAGTTGCGAGTTCTTCAAATGTGAGTACAGACTCACCAATAACTCGTCGCAAATGTGCTTTAGCAACCTTAACTGCGGCTTCGAAAATACCACCCCAATGTGGGCATGCTGCCGGACTAAATTTCCAGGTTATACTACGACTGGTTAGTTTATTACCAATATTTGTGTGATTGCTGGCTAAAAAATCATGTACATCTTTCAAATAATTATTGGTTCCCTTAAAATTTGTGCCACAGTCCGAACGTATCAAAGAAGGCAGTCCTCTCCTTGAAACAAATCTATCAAGTGTCGCAACAAATGCCTCGGTGGAGAGGGATGACACTAATTCAAGGTGCGCCGCTTTAGTTGACAGACATACGAAGACACACAAATAGGCCTTGACTGTTTTACTGTTTCGTAGAGTTGAAGTCTTAACCAAAAAAGGACCTGCAAAGTCGGTGCCTACACCGGCGAACGGCCTCGATTCTCTGACACGATCAGAAGGGAGGTCACCCATCAAAGGTTGCATGGTACTAGCCTTCAGCCTGTAACAAGGCATGCAACGAAATACCACACTGCGAATCGTTCTTCGAGCAGACAAAATCCAAAATTCTCGCTGCAATATGGCTAATAAGGCGTTACAGCCAGCGTGAGAATTTCTAATGTGACGGTCCGTCACCAACAATTGCACAAAATGACCTTGCTTGGGTAACAATATAGGGTGCCGACTACCGTAGGGTAGACTAGAGTTTCTGAGGCGACCTCCAACACGTAAGATACCCGTGTTGTCCAAAAAGGGGCTCAACATACGCAAGGTTCCTGTTAGTTTAGCCTTACCAGCTTTCAAAATTTCAATCTCCCTTTCAAAATATGTATCCTGTACCACACGTATCCAATGGCAAAAAGCCTCCTGTCGTTCTTGTGGTGATAGAAAAGCCTCTAATTTTTTGTTCCGTAAGTGCTTACAGTTGTAATAGAAGCGCTTAATCCAAGCTGTTACACTTACTAATTTATCGAGGGAGCTATACCGATTCAATAAGACATTTGGATCGAATACGCAAGCACGCCTCTCAACAGCGAGCAGTCGCAATCCAGGCAACGGACCTACGTCCAAAACCGGCGTCAGTGGCCATTCAGACTCTGAGCGTAATAACCATTCCGGTCCCCACCAAAGGGAGTGCGTTACCAAGGCGGGGGATGTACAACCCCGAGATGCACAATCAGCTGGGTTAAGCTCACCAGGCACATGCCTCCAAATCAAGGGAGTCTCAGATTTCTGAATTTGGGAGACTCGGTTCGCTACAAATACCTCTAAGGTGTGAACTGAAGCCTTTAACCAGCACAAAACAATTTGGCTGTCAGTCCACGCGTAAGTGGTGCTAATGTTCACAGTATGACGCAACAAATTCGACACGTGATTAAGAAGACGCACAAGCAGAGTAGCCCCTGCCAATTCAAGTTTAGGGATTGTCAAAGCAGTCCGTAGGGGTGCCACCTTGCTCTTCGCCATGACCAGTGAGATCTTCACTTGGCTGTCAGAACCCACCGTACGCAAATATACACAAGTGGCGTAACCCCGTTCAGAGGCGTCCGAGAAACCATGCAGAGTTGCCTGGTACTTTCCTGGAGGAAGCATAGAACGAGGGATCGATACCTCATTGATCGCAGGAAGTGAGGATACAAATTTGGTCCAGTCTTCCATCAAAGCTCCCCGAAGAGGTTCGTCCCAGCCTAGTCCTGCCATCCAAAGCCTTTGTAAAAAGCATTTAGCCCAAAATATGACGGGACATATCCAACCATTTGGATCAAATGTTCTTGCAACCGTGGAAAGCACCAAACGCTTAGTCCAAATGCGCGGCAACTCTAAGTCAACATTGTAAGTGAATATGTCTGGGGCTGGTTTATACTGAATGCCGAGAACAGTCATCATAGCAGGGTTCTCGATATTCTCGAACAAATGCGGATCTTGCTGATGTTCATCCGGAAGTCCCTTCAAAAGCGCAGGTGAGTTGGATATCCACTTCCGTAACTCATAGCCCGCGGTGGCTAAGATGCCTATCAATTCATCCCGTAGAAGGATGGCCTCTTTCTCAGAGGGTCCACCAGTACAAATGTCATCGACATACAAATCCTCTTTCAAAATCGCGGCTGCGCGAGGAAACTTTAAGCGCTCCAGGTCCGCGAGCTCCCACAGAGACCGTATAGCCAAATAGGGGCTTGACTTTAACCCGTACGTGTTTGTATTGAGCTCATAAACAACCATGGGATCCTGGGGGCTTTCACGCCATAGAATCAACTGATACCGACGGTCATCCGGGTGAATAATCGTCTGTCTGAACATCATCCTTATGTCAGCCACAAATACAACCTGATGTCGACGAAACCGAGTGATGACGTCACAGAGATCCTTGATCAATTTAGGACCAGCATACAAACAATTGTTCAACGATACACGCGTTGAAGTTTGCGCAGAACCATCGAATACTGTACGCAATTTGCCATTTGATGCCTTAATTACAGCATGATGCGGTAGAAAGAAGTGATCCACTGTTTGCCAATCTAATTTCGACACAGACATGTGTCCCAACTCCTCATATTCACGCATAAAATCAATGTATTTCTCCTTTAGGAGAGCATCTCGAGCCATTCGGCGCTCCATAGCCAATAGTCGTTTCTCAGCAGCAGGCCGCGAGGTGCCAAGTGGTGGCCGTACGGCGAGAAACGGCAATCGAGTCATAATCTGACCAGTACGTAGGCGACTCGTATTGTTTTGGTAAAACAATTCGCACTCCTCATGCTCCGGATCAGTGCGGGGAGCCTGTGGTGGTTCTTCCACTTCCCAAAACCTCTGAACCGCATCAGAGAGAGCAGAGCCTACCATCAAGCCAATGTCAAGACGGGTATCCGTGAGGACCGGTCCCATCAGTGCAGAGCCAAATATGGTCGGGATGGCTACCATGCCTCCTGGTTGCATGACCTGAATGCTACCCAAGAATATGTTTCCCAGAACATCGGCGCCTAGCAACAAATCGACCGATCCAGGTATACCAAATTTGGGGTCTGCCAAGTTCAAACCCGACGCTAAACCAATAGCATACGGAGACAACTGCTTCTCCGGATGGGTGCCCAAAATATTGTTCATAACAATGGCTGAACACTCAAACAATGGGCTTGACGAGTTTATAGGAGAGAACGCACATAATACTTGGCCTTCAACATTGGCCACAACTGCGTTGCCAACACCTCTAGTGACATGAGGAAAATCACGCATACTTAGGCGTACCTGCCCCACCAACCAAGAAGACGCTATACACCCCTGAGAGCCTGTGTCCAGAATTGCCCGGACCACAACAGAGGCACCTGTCCGTCCCCAGACCCTTACAGAAGCAGTGGGTAGGAGTACGGTTTCAAACGGGGGTGGTGCATGACGGGGGGAGGCGCCGTGTTCCTAATGTCGTCTAGGCAGCGGGTGATTCTCATGTTCACGGGAAGCGTCATCAAAGGTAGGTACCCGCCCGTGACGATACGGGCGCGAATCGTGGTTATCACTCTTGCCACGGGCTTCCGATGACGGCGAGCATTGACCTTGTGGGCGCCTCGCTGCGGCAGAATCTACGACGCGCGGGGGTGAGCGACTAGGTCTCGAACTGCGGTTTTCATACCGGTGCCTTCGCTCATAACTACCCGTAGGTGAGCCTTGACGTTCATGTTCACGACCAATCCCATTATTATTCGCACAAAGAAGTTTCAAATGCTGGCCTCCGCAGTATGTACATGGGCGAGGATTAGGGCAATCGCGCTGGAAATGGTTTCCCAAGCAAGAAAAGCACCAACCTCGAGCCTTAGCCAAACGCCTACGCGAGGCCACGTGCAGCGCAGTAAAATCTGAGCAACTGGCAACTTTATGACTCGGGGACTTGCAATAGGTGCACTCAGGTCGCGACTGTACAGCAGCAAAACGTGGTGGGTGACGAACCTCTGGCCTTCTAAAGGCGTGATTGCGGGTCGGAGCCGATGACCGCGGCAACTGTTGACCAAATGACCTGTCAACGACCGTCATGTCTACCATCCTACACTCGTCTTCCAAAAACTTCTTAAGGTCATCAAAAGCAGGCAAGTGAGTTGCATCATCACCTCCATATTTTTGCTCGAAACGAGCCCTAAGTTCCGCAGGAAGCTTTTTCAAAACAATATGCACCAGCATATATGACCAAGTGCTCACCGGAAGGTCTAACCTTTCCAGTGCGTTGATCGCAATCATCAATGGGTTCAATAAGTCGGACCTTAAAGCCGAGACCCTAGATACCACTGGCAGACCCAAGAGCTGACCAATGTGTGTATCTGCCAGGCAACGCTTATTTTGGTAACGCTTTATGAGAAGGTTACGTGCCACTAGGTAGTTTCCATCATTGATCTCCAGGTGCTGAACTAAACCTCTCGCCTCACCTTCCAACACGGAGAACAGGTAGGCCAATTTTTGAGCGGAACCTAAGTCAGAACGCGCGTGGACTAAGCTCTCAAACAAATTTATGAAACCTAGCCATTGGTCCAAACGACCATCAAAACGCGGCAGGTCCAAGGTGGGCAGTTTACTCAATAAGCCCGACGTAGAAGGTTTCACATCCCTAGACGCGGGAGACTCACCCCTTTTCGACGCGGAAATTTCCCTAGCACGCTGTGAGATTCGATCTGCATAATCCATGATCTGGTCATAATCCGCGTGTACCAAGTCACGATACGTTTGTGGGTAGTCTTCATCAGAAATATCTAAAATTTTTGTGTTGAAGTTACGGTACACATCATCAACAAATTGTAAGCGCGTATCCAATTTGCTGTACCTATCCAGGAGAGACTCATTTCGATCAGACCTATCAACCAAGGCGGTTGCAGTCGAGAACCATCTCAACTCAGAGCGCAGCTTACCTGCCGAGTCCTTAGCGCTAGCAAAAGCAGCCATAATAATCGAATAAAATAATTAAATTCCAACAAAAAAAATATATATATAATCAACTAAATAAATCAACCAATTGAAACAACAATCAAAAAATACAAATTACAAAATTGAACAACAATTAAATTATTGCGCAAAGGGAAACGTTAATATTTGTCTGTATAAGTACCATAAACAAAACGCAAAATAATATTAAACTAATTGTCTATACAGTTCAATTCATTCGTTCATTCAATCACGAGACTGCACTACTCTGTGGCACAATGTACTACGCAAATTATTTTATTACTCTGTGGCACATTAAGTAAACAATGATATTCAAAATTTCGAATGTTGCAGTGAACTTATTTATAAGATAATTTTAATAACTAATGACAATAAGTACACAAATGATCAATCACACAAATATTTAATGTGTATCTTTATACACCAGACTATTTATTAAACTGGGCCGTAATACGTAAAATTCAAGTAATTATATATCGATTTATTTTTCAACACGGGCACTTGTAGATATCAATACCAAACAAAATTACTAGATTCACTAGAACCACGCTCTGCTACCAGAAAGTATGTTCATTACCGTTCCCTACTGACCTAGGATGCGCAGTGGAAGGGAACACCAGGCCAGTGAGGGATACCAAATGGGTAATAACATTGGCTTGCGATTACGCAAGGCTATTTTAAGTTCTCCTAAATGATAGTACAAGAACAGATTTTAACACTTACGAGTAGATACCGCGGAGGTAGCTATAACGTAACCTAACTCAGCGTTCGGTCTGGCCAGACAAATAGAAACTAACTGAGGGGTTACTTAGCTTGTATCCAAAAGCGCGGTGATGACAACGGCCTCGTACACTTCAAGGACCCAGGCTTGCTACTCGTACACACAATTTAATGTTCACAAATATATACTTAATTCTAATTAACTCGCGTACATAAGCGGTACACAAAACAAAGGGTGGCGCGCAATATTACGAATACCACGATTTCACGGCTTTAGTCCACAAAAGACATAGCAATTACAAAATATGTGCGTACGCGACCGTTACTTCCAACGCAAGTCGATCCGCGAACAAAGCGAAAGTGCAAGTGAAAGTAACCAAAAGGGCGGAAACAAAACGACCCCGGGGCCGGCCGACGCGCCGCGAACCAAAAGTGAAAGTCAAAGTGAAAGTGGCGGCCGGCTCCGAGCCAACCGCGAACCACAAAAAACAGAACTACCCTACATGGATTTAATTATTAAACTAATATAAAAATGTTTGGTACCGAACATATTTAGTCTTAAATGGAGATAAAGAAAAATCCGTTTTGTCCATACCGTATGGACAAAACGACACAAACCGTATGGACTAAATGACATACACAGCCATCAACATGAATACAATAGTAAATAACAAAAATTAATTGCACAATTCGCAAACAAATATTTTGGTACGCTTTGGCAAATCAGCACAGGCCGCGTGAACCCAACGACTGCACTTCATGCACCTCAACCACCCCTCACCAGGCTTTGAACGTGAGTAAAGATCGTTGCAGTATATACAGGCACAATCGTCTTCTTCGACTTCTTGATCAAGACCATCTTCATCTGAGTCTTCATTAACATAAAGAGATTTAGTAATTGCCTGGATTCTTTTACGAGTTGGTTTTTTAGCTTCAGTCTCATCTCGTTTGAGTTTTAACTCTACCACATTTGGTGATGATGTCAAAAGGAATGTTGTAGTTTGTTTCTTTGGCTTTCGTTTACCCTGACCACTACTAATTTACCTCTGGGAACTGCAGAAATGACATTAACTGGAACTGCTAAAGGACTTGTCATAGGAAAGGAACTTGTAGATGGTTGGGAAATGTCTGAGTGGCCAGTCAATATGTTAGGAATATCATTAGTGACTACTATTGCGCCTGAAGAATCCGATGGTTTAGATGGATTAGAAGAACTAGTGGACGGCTCTAATGAAGGTTCAGGGGCCTCATTCTGTATCTGTGTCATAATCTCACCAGCCTCCAGGTCAATTGGCAACGTTGGAAGAAGGTCATCATCCTGGATTTGGTCTGGATTATCAGCTGTGGAAGCCATTGGTATATTTGTTGTTTCAGCTAGTTCAAAAAAGTGATCTGGAAATATGTCCGGATTAACTGGCCACAGACCAGTGCTTTTGAAACCATTGCATGCATTTTGAACTGAAGCAGTTTTTCCATAAGCTTGATTAAACAAATATCCGATCTGAAAAGCTGTCACCACTCTTCCTGGATGGTTTCTAAGCCAGACAGAAATTTCTTGGTTAAAATATGTCTTGAGAGGTCCATAAAATCATACGTCGAAAGGCTGCATACGATGGGTGCAGTGAGGAGGAAGACAAACAATTTCGATTCCATTTTCCTTCGCAAAGTTCAAAGCTTCGAATGACTTATGGCTGGCATGGCCATCGACAATAAGCAGGACTTTATCATCATGACTAGCTTTTACAAAGCTTTGAAAATGATGGAGCCACTTCACGAATATTTCAGTAGACCTCCATCCGTTTTCTTGAGCTACTCCTACGGTGCCAGTTGGTGCTTCATCCACGAGCTCGTTTTTCATATTCTTCTTAGGGAAAATCATGAAAGGAGGTACGTACGACCCAGCTGCGTTCATGCAGCACACGACTGTCACATTGGATCCTCGCTCTGCACTCGTAATGGCACCTACTTGCTTCCTGCCAGTGGTAGCCAAGATTTTTTGAGGTCTTTGGACAGTAGACAACCCCGATTCATCCATATTGTAGATCCGGTTTGCGTTGAATTTGTATTTGTCTATGTATTCTTAATAATTATCAAAAAACTTTTTTACCTGGGGTCTATTGAAAGCTTGGGCTCTGGCTGCGGAAGTAGGCTCAGGTTTACGTAAAGATATGTCTTTATGGCGCCTTAAAAATCCATCTAGCCACTCCTGGCCAGCTTTACCCTTTTCTTTATTCAAACTGTGTGCAAAGCCATTCTTTTCAGCCAATTCGAAAGCGAGTTCTTGGACCATTGTCCGCGTTAATCCAAACATGCGAGTTTCAAGTAGCTTGATATGCTCAACCAATTGTCTCTCGATTTGAAGAGAAAATGTTACCTGAAATCGGCCCAAACCTTTTGCTGCTGGTGGAATTCTTTTATTTTGTTTCAAAGCATGACGCCTTAGTGTAGCTTGTGGTACTTTGAAGGTCTTAGAAGCCAGAAGCCAACCCATTTTTTTCTCCTGTACAGCTTCAATAGTTTTTTGCATCGCTTGCAGACTCCATGATTGCCGATTACTTGTCCTCTTATAATGCCGTGGCATATTGCAATCCTGTGAATTAAAAGATATTTATATGTTTACTATTCACCATCTCTACGGACAAAACGACACACTATGTTGTTTTGTCCGTATTGGTTGTATGTCATTTTGTACATAACCTCAAAAAAATAACGAACCGAAAAATAATCTTATTGCAGCGACAATAATGTTGTATAATCTACACGATCACCTCAAGCACAAGATGCTTGAATATAAAAAACTATTACACAGTAAAATAACAAAAGAAAACTTACCGAAAAACAAAAAACTGACGACCACTAACAAACTTTTCTCCAAGCGCAAAACACAAATGTCAACATGGCGTCCGTTACGTATTTTAAATGACTCTGAGAAATCCAATATTATATTTCCGGTGGGGGCGCTTCCTAATTGTCTTATTTTTGACTGTCTAAACCGCGCTAATTTTTAAATATCGCCAATGTGTCGTTTTGTCCATATGTGTCATTTTGGACGTACTTCCCCTACTATATATATATTTTTTCTTTTTTTTTTATCTTTGCATTTCAACTTATAAGCATTTACTTAAACTAATGATTTCTCCTTTTCCTTTAATTTTATTCTACATTGTTACTATTCTACATTCTATATTGCTACTCTACTAAACTATGGCACTTCTTACATTTCTTACTTCTAGTTATTTATATTTCAACAATCTCTACTTACTCATTACTACTTCTATATTTAGACTTATTCCCGCATTTTGCAATGTACTATCTTTTACTCACAATTTCAACTCTGTTGTTCGCCCGTTGACTGTTTATAACTTTATTTCTATTGTACGGCCTACTGTTTATTTCTGGCTATCACTGAACGGGCTACCTCTTCAAAATATTTAAGTAAGTGTTCCCTTTTTTCTGTGTCTCTGAGGAGGGTGTGTATGTTATTTGTGCTTAGTCTTGTGTCTATGTTGTGTTCTAGCGCATGCCTCTTGTTTGTGTAAATTGGGCAGTGTATGAGTATGTGTGTAACGTCCTCCTGCGTGTTTGGCTCGCAAATGCACGATGGGTCCTCCTTGCAATGGAATCTGGTCAAATATTCCGAGAATCCACCGTGCCCTGTGAAAATTTGTGTCAGTTCTTTCCACAGTTTTATTTTTCTTACCAAAGGATAAGCTGTTATTGCGTCCGGAAAGAATATTTTTGTGACGCGCCCTGTCACTTCCGATTGGTATCGGTGATTCCATTCTTCTAAGAATCTGCCGCGGATCATTTTCTTTACAAATGAGATTGGGCACTTATCGTAATCAGGTGTTTTTTCAGTAACCTGGCTCTCGTTTCCTTCCAGCCCCGCATGCGCTTTTATCCAGTACAAGTTAACTTCTTTTTGTTTTGTTTGGCACCGAGCTAGTATCCCCCTCGCATGCACCGCTAATGGGTGCAGTGCATTATTGTTTGTCAAGGTGTCCAGGGCCGCTCTCGAATCGCTGATTATCGCGTAGTGTCGGTGCGGTCCCTTCTCGGCCACCTCTGCAGCGCGATACACCGCGTACAACTCTGCTTGGTATACAGTACAGTAAGGATGCAGCTTAAATTTTTGGGCTTTAGTTTCCTTGCCTTCTGTCCATACGGTGAGAGACTCCTACTTTGCCTTCTATTTTGCTGCCGTCTGTGAAAATCCTTACTGCACTGCCCACTCGCTCTTCCAACTCAGTGCTGTCCTTGATGGTTTGCACCTGCCTGTGGACATGACGTGCGGGGTGCGGTCGTTCAGTATAATCCACCTTTCTTTCTACCTCAGTGTCACTCTTCATTAGCCGTGATACCCCTTTCTTTTCCTCGTACAGGAGGGCATTCTCTCTCAGTCGTATATCTAGCGGGAGCAGTCCAGCTAGCACAAGGGCCGCATTGAGGGAGACAGTTTTGTAGGCCTTGCAAAGTTTTTGTGCAAATGGTCTTTGCACTGCATTAAACCTTTTCTGTACACCCTTTTTGTTGGCCGCTTGTGCCCATGCGCCAGCTGCGTACAATATAATTGGTTCTACTGTGGCGTTGTAGATAACCTTTATCACCTCCGGATGGAGACCCCAGCTGACCCTGGCGGCTTTCGATAGTTGCTTGTATACCCCTAACGCCTTGGTGCACACGTTTGTTACATGGGCATTGAACGTCATTTTGCAATCTATCGTTAGCCCCAGGATCTTGATCTCCTTTGACGCGGCAATGTCTATCCCGCCCATGCTTAGGTGTGGTGTGTCGTACTTTAGTTTGTTGGTTATTACCATTGCCTTGGTTTTATGCGGAGCAAACCTCAACTTATTAGCGACACCCCACTCCCAAGCACGCCCGAGAGCGGCATTGCCCGCCTCTGAATCTCCGCCGCCTCGTCCCCCGAGAACACGAGCACCACATCGTCAGCGAATGCCTGACAGTAGTCACCCGCCCCCCCGAGGGTCCGAAGCAGCGGGTCCAGTAAGAGGTTCCACAGCATGGGGCCCCCAATCGAGCCTTGCACACATCCTTTGTTCGTACGTCTTGTTGCCTGGCATCCCATATACCTTAGCAGTATCGATCTGTTATCCAAGTAGTTGCCTATTATTTTCTGGAGTTTTCCTGGACATTGCTCCTCGGCCAGCCTAGCCTTGATCATTGGCCACCATGCGTTATCAAAGGCTCCCTCTATGTCCAGCGACACCAACGTTATGAGCTTTTTCTTTTGGAGTTCACTCCTCACGTGGGCCACCAGAGCACAGAGGGAGTCCTCGGTTCCCCTCTTCGGCACTTTGGCGCCATCCGCACTGGTCCGGGCGGCGTCGGTGCTGCCTGGGTGCAGTGACCGGTGGAGTCGGTCAAGCAATTGACTGACTCAGGCAGGCTCCTCGTGGGCTGGAGCTCGGCGCGGGTAACCGTGGTAGAGCCCCGGCCCGCGAGGTGTTACAAATGCATGGCGGTCGGGCATACCCGACCGACATGCAAAAACTGCTTTGACTGCAGCGGGCTATGTTTCCGTTGCGGTCAGACCGGACACCAGGCGGCATCGTGCTCTGCGGTGCCCCACTGCCCCGCGTGTGCGGCAGGCAATAGGCCTGCCAAACACCGCATGGGCTCTGGGGACTGCAGACCCCCGGCATCGGCCCCGAAGGGGCGGGACGGCCCATCGACCGGGCCAGTCCCCGCTCCGAGCGCGGCCCGATCGCCCGTCAGCGCGGAGGAGGTGACGATGGATACGGACCGTGAATGGACCCCGTATCCATTCGTCTCCTCCAGGCCAACCTCAACCACACCGCCGGTGCGCAGGACGTGTTCCTGCAAGCCATGGCGGAGTGGTTGATAGGAGTAGCCGTAGCCGCGGAGCCGTACGTGGTGCCCGACTGGCCTAACTAGTTGGGTAGCACCAATGGCACCGTGGCAATCGTTGCCTCCACGTCGTGGCCTTCATCGCCTCTGACCCTTAGGGACAGGGGCGTCGGATACGTCGCGGCGGACTGGGGGGAGATTACGCTCCTCGGTGTCTATCTCTCCCCTAACTGGAGTGTGACCGATTTCGAGGCCTCCCTCACCATCATGGAGGCCTCGTTACGGCGAATGGCATCGCGCCAGGTCTTCGTCTTGGGGGACTTCAACGCCAAGTCCGTGGCGTGGGGGTCTCCCCGGACGAACGACCGAGGACGGGCGATCGAGGAGTGGGCGGCGGCACTGGGCCTCTGTTTGCTGAACAGGGGCTCGGTGCATACGTGCGTGCGACAACGGGGCGGGTCGATAGTGGACCTTTCGTTCGCTAGCCCCGAGGTCGCCGCACGCATGGGGAGCTGGCGCGTCGTGGAGGAGGTGGAGACCTTGTCGGACCACCGGTATATCCGGATGGAGGTCTCCCACACAATCCCGACGCCCAGCAGGGGTCACGGGGCGGATGGACGTCCTGCGCTGGCTGTGGGTCGCTTAGACCGGGACCAGCTGGCGGAGACAGCCATCGTTTATTCGTGGCTGTCCTCTGCCAACCAGTCGGACGTGGTGGACGCCGAGGCTGGCCGCATCCGCAGTGCGTTGACGCAGATCTGCGATGCGGCCATGCCCCGGGTACGGCGTCCGCCCCCGAGGAGGGCGGTCCACTGGTGGTCCCGGGAGCTGGCGGATCTCCGGGCCACGTGCATTCGCGCCCGGAGGGCCTACACCCGCAGCCGGTGGCGCCAACGCGACGCGGAGCGAGAGGCCTTGCTGTATGAGGGCTACCGCAATGCGCGGTCGGCCTTCAGGCTGGCCGTCCGCTCCGCCAAGGACGTCAGTCGGCAGGAGATGCTGGACGGTCTCGACCGTGACCTCTGGGGACGCCCCTATCGCGCGGTGCTAAATAAGCTCCGTGCGCGGGGCCTTCCCCTCACCGAGACTCTCCAGCCCAGCCTTCTCACCCGGCTCATCGAGGACCTGGTCCCGCGGCGGGCGGAACACACGCCCCCGGTCATGGCTCCGCCAGACACTGACCGGGAGGCCGAAGACGACAGTGTTCCGCCCATCACGGAACCCGAGATGGGAGTGGCGGTGGCGCGTATGTGCGCAAAGTCCACTGCCCCCGGACCCGACGGTGTTCCTAACCGCGTGTTGGGCCTGGTCCGCGACCACCTGGGTCCCCGCCTCAGGGAGCTGTTCGACGCGTGTTTAGCGTGCGGACGGTTCCCTGGGTGCTGGAAGGAGGGAAGGCTGGTGCTCCTGCCGAAGCCGGGACGGTCTCCGGGGCCGCCTTCGGCCTACAAGCCTATCGTGCTGCTCGATGACAGGGGCAAGCTACTGGAGAGGGTGGTAGCTGCCCGCATCGAGCGGCACCTCGTCGGCACGGGGCCCGATCTGTCGGATGCCCAGTTTGGGTTTAGGAGGGGTCGTTCGACGATCGCGGCTCTGTTGCGCCTGAGGGCCGTGGCGACTGAGGCCTTCACCGGTGGGGAGTGCTGTTGGCGGTGTCCCTAGACATCGCCAACGCATTCAATAGTCTGCCATTCAGCTGCATCAGGGAGGCGCTCCGGTATCACGGAGTGCCAGCTTACCTGAGGCGGCTAGTGGCAGACTATTTGGTGGGGCGCAGCGTCCTCTGTACCAACCGAGCAGGGGACGTTGTGCGAACGCCCATGACGTGCGGTGTCCCACAGGGGTCGGTCCTCGGACCCACCCTGTGGAACATCGGCTACGACTGGGCGTTGCGGGGGAGCCTCCCGCCCGGGCTGGGCGTGATTTGTTACGCCGACGACACGCTCGTCACAGCCCGCGGTGGGACGCTAGAAGAGGCGGTAAGCCTGGCGACCTATGGCACCGAAGAGGTCGTCAGGCGGATCGAGGCGCTGGGGTTGAGGGTCGCCCTGGACAAGACGGAGGCCTTCTTGTTCCATGGGCGCCTTATGAGCCCTCCCATCGGCGTCTCGATCACCGTCCGATCGGTTGACATCAGCATCCGGGGCCATATGAGGTACTTGGGCCTGGTGCTCGACGGGCAATGGTGGTTCCGGGAGCATTTCCGCAGGCTCGCTCCACGGCTCGTCGGCGCGGCGTCCGCCCTATCGTGGCTTATGCCGAACGTGGGCGGACCGAGCGCTACGTGCCGACGGCTGTACACGGGGGTCATCCGGTCGATGGCCCTGTACGGCGCACCGGTGTGGGCGGGGTCCTTGACCGTCCGATTTAGGGCCCTTCTGTGGCGACCACAGAGGGTCATGGCGGTCAGGGCCATCCGCGGATACCGCACGGTGGCGACGGAGGCAGCGTGCCTATTGGCCGGGACTCCCCCGTGGGACCTGGATGTGGAGATACTCGCCGGATTGTATCGGCGGGTGACGGGGGTGCGAGCGGAGGGCGGTGAGATCTCGTTAAGGGAGCTCACCGCCTGGCGCGTCGACGCCCGCCGAGACGTCATTGCCCATTGGGCACCGCCCCCCCCGCTAGTAAGATCGTATGCTGGAGCTATTAAGCTGGGCCGGAATTCCAACCCCTTGCCCATCCCGGCGCGTCTTGGTCCTGCCGTCGCGGTTTTCCCTGCAGAAGATCAAGTAGACGCTCTCAAAACTGCGGATGACACTAAAAGGGCGCTGAAGGTCGCTATTGATCCCGTCGGACTGGGGATTAAAGTCCAAGGTGTACGCAAGACGGGTGGCGCTGGCGTCATTATCCAGACCACCTCCGAAAAAGACGCCAGCGCCTTCAGGGCTGCCCTACCTAACACTCTTCGTGTGGGCGAAGCACGCGAGCGAAAGCCGCTCGTCACTTTGGTGGGTGTTGATGCAGACACCAAGCCAAACGACATGATCGAGCAGCTGCATGAACAAAACCTGTCGGGGATCCACAAGCTTGAAGACCTGAAAAAGAACCTGCGACCTTTGTTTCACCGCACTAGACGAAACAACAAAAAAGCGTGGGTGTGCGAATGCTCAGCGGAGTTGCGACGCCAACTCATGGACCTGTCCAGGGTGTACATCGGATGGGATGCCGTGGAGGTTCTGGACCACATCGGGGTTACGTGTTGCCGTAGGTGCCAGATGTTTGGACACCCCGAGAAGTATTGTAGGGCAAAGACAATGACTTGCGGTAAGTGTGGCGAGGACGGCCACAAGAACGCTGAGTGCCAAGCAAAAACTAGTTCCTGTGCTACGTGTAAGAAATTTAACAGGAAGGGCGCTTCGGATCACACCACCAACTCCCCTGAATGTCCAGCCCGGAAGAACGCGGAGGAAAGAAACATTCAAAACACAAACTATGGCCACTAAGATGTTAACGATAAAAGTAGGTCAAGTTAACCTACAGGGGTCAGCGGTGGCTACAGCAGAGTTGCCTGCCATCGCAGGGGAGATGGGACTGGACATGGTTCTTGTTCAAGAACCCTACGCCATGTTCTCTCTCTTCGCCACCGCCGGACGCCCCCTTCCGTGGCTCGTCGCTGCCGGGGACGGTCCCCCCAAGAGTGGAGTTCTAATCATGCGGTCAAACATCACGTGCGTGGTATATCATCAACTGTCAAACAGTCACTGTCTAGCCTGCCAGGTATCTGTGGAGGGTGCCCCCTCCTTCAATATTATTAGTGCGTATTTTCAATACTCCCATGACATCAATCGTCACCTACAACATCTAGGGATGGTCCTAGACGCCATGAAGGGGCACCCTACCATCTTAGGACTGGACTCTAATGCCCACTCACCCCTGTGGCATTGTCACCCACGTCAGTACACTGGACGTGGACAGGATGTGACGCGTCGACGTGAATTGATGGAGGATTTCATCGCCTCTAGAGGACTAGTAATCCAGAATGTTCAGGGCGAACCGGCCACCTTCTCCACAGCCAACGGCGAGTCCAATATTGACATAACCCTGTCAACGAGAGGAGCATCCATCCAGGGATGGAAGGTACACCCTGATGCCAGCAGTAGCGACCACCGCCTGATCACTTTCAGCTACATTTACACACATCAGCCCGCTCCCTATGCGGAACCGTCGGGAGGGCCGAGGCGTTACCGGGAGCGTGGTGTTGGGTGGGGCCGGTTTGAGTCGTTACTACACGATAGGGTAGGAAGTATAAACTGGAGAAAGCCTGCAAGTGACGTCTGCAAGGAATTTATGAGCGTTGTGCAGAGGAAAGCTTGGGTCTCAGCTGTGACAGGCCGAATGCGAGGGGCTACGAATGGTGGTCTCCCGCCTTGGATTCCACGAGAAAGGAGACCAACAAGTTGCGAAAGGAATGGCAGAGTTCCAGAAAAAGAGGTCCGGGGCATCTAGAAGAGATTGCAAGATTAAGGTACCATGAATGCCGCAGGAAATATAGAGCTATGATGAGACGGGCGCAAACCGACTTTTTCAGGAGCATCGCAAACACTGGCAACGAAGACCCGTGGGGTGTGGCATATAGGCTAGCCTTGGTGAAGATACGACCCCCTCCAAATGTTGTAAGTGGTGCTCGGCTCGTAGAGGGATACGTAAGCACAACTCAAGAATCGATCTCTGCATTAATCGGCGCGCTTTGTCCCGATGACGATCCCCAAAGAGATGTCCCTTATCATCGCCAGGTACGAACCATGGCGGCATGCGCCCCATCTGGGCGGGATGCGCCCCCTCCATCTAGACAGGTTATTGAGGGTATTGTTAGTCGCCTACCGAACTCGGCTCCAGGAATCGACGGAGTAACCGCCCGCATGCTCAAACATGCGTGGCGCGTGGCTGGCTCCGAGCTGACGCGTTTATTCGGCAAGTGTATTGAGGAAGGTACTTTTCCCGATGTGTGGAAGGATGGGCGGCTGATTGTTATCCCCAAAGGTAATAGTCGACCGCTGTCTGATCCCAAAGCATATCGCCCGATCACACTTCTCTCGGTTTTGGGTAAGGTCTTGGAGAGAATATTGCTACACTGTGCTCCCAACATCTCGCGCAGCATCTCCTCCTGTCAGCACGGGTTCAAACGCGGACATTCCACCGTCACGGCTATTCGGTCCCTTCTGGACACCGTGGCTCATAGCAACTGCAAATATGTCCAGGCAGTTCTTTTGGATATTTCGGGTGCCTTTGACAACGCGTGGTGGCCCATGATTCTGCTGAAGGCCAAGAATGGGGGTTGCCCGCCGAACATCTATAGGATGCTGGTGTCCTATTTTTGCGGCCGGCGTGCCGGTTTCTTTGCTGGAGGTGAAATCGTGTGGAAACAATTAACCATGGGATGCCCGCAGGGCTCTGTATTGGGGCCCTCTCTGTGGAATCTCCTGATGGACGATCTATTTCAACTCCCTTTACCAGAGGGAGTCAAACTGATTGCGTACGCGGATGACGTAACGGTCAGCATCGAGTCGAACTCTCGTGCGGGATTAGAGGCTTTGGCCTCCACGGCACTCGGACTTGTCACAGCCTGGGGATTTCGTAACAGACTGTCCTTTTCCCCTATGAAGTCATGTTCCATAACCCTAAAAGGGAAGCTGAGTGGAAGACCGCCCACAGTTAGGCTCGGTGGAGAGCCGGTAAGAAGCGTCCAATCAGCGACTGTCCTGGGTGTCGTAATTGATTCTAACTTGAGCTTCCGGCTCCACGCGCAGTCCATTGGAGAGCGTGCTGCAGCAGCGTTCGGGAAAATGTCGCGTGTCTCCGCCTCATCCTGGGGCATACGGTACGTGGGCCTTCGAATACTGTACCAGGCTATATTCGTTGCCATCATCACTTATGCGGCGGGATGTTGGTGGAGACGCACGTCCATTTACATGGTAAGGAGCGCGTTGTTAAGGACCCAGCGGCAGGCCCTTATACTAATCACAAAGGCTTACCGCTCAGTTAGTTCGGCAGCATTGCCAGTTTTGGCAGGGGTTTTTCCTGCGGACTTAGAGGTAATCCGTGCTGGTAGGATAGACGATGTAAGGTTTTCTGGTCGGGACTGCCCTAGGACGGAGAGAAGCCAAATTTCGGAGGAGCTCGTTGCTGAGTGGCAGCGAAGATGGGACGGTGAGGAGAAGGGTAGGGAGCTCCATCGGTTCTTCCCCGATGTTCGTGTTCGACTCAGATCCCCCTGGGTTGAGCCCGACTACCAGTGCTCTCAAATTTTGACAGGTCATGGCTGTTTTAGAAGGAGACTTTATGAGATGAAGCTATGTCAGAACAGCCTGTGTTACTGCGGAGAGGAGGATGAATGTCTGGATCATGTGCTATGGCGATGCCCACTGTACGATGAAATCCGCATGAAGATGTTGGACGGGATTCAACAGGTCAATCCTGGACCGATACACTATTGCGATCTTGTTAACTCCGAGGCCAACTTTCGACGGTTGAGAGACTTTTCGCACCACTGGCATAACATCAGGAGCGGGCTCGAGCTGGCGGAGAAAGGACAGGGTCCATGACGCAGTCGCCATCGTCGTGTCGTCCGTCGCAATAGCGACACCCACGCGGAACAAGCCGCCCCAGAAAGGGGAGAGGGCTCGGGCAGACAATTTGTAGGGAGTCAAGAAAGTGCACGCCCGAAAGAGCACACGCAAGTAAGGCGTGCATCTCCCGTGATTCGGTCCATATAGCCAGGATGGCTGGAGGGACCATGGGCTGGTGGAGGGGTCTGCCCATTGGGCAGTCCGGCTGGAGAGGCCTCGGTTCGGGGTGCAAACCGTAGAGGCCTTCTGGCCGGTGCTGATGCAGTGGTTGGAAAGGCGGCACGGGGTGCTCTCCTTCCGACTGGTGCAGGTGTTGACGGGGCATGGGAGCTTCGCCAAATACCTGCACAGGGTCGTAAGGAGGGAGAGTACACCGTCCTGCCACCACTGCGATTGCGATGAGGACACGGTGCGCCACACGCTCGAGGCCTGCGCGGCTTGGGCAGTGCAGCGACGTGAACTCGTCGCAATCATCGGTGCCGACCTGACGCTGCCGGCCATCGCTAGGACGATGGTCGACAGCGTCGGGAATTGGGACGCGGTCGCAGCCTTCTGCGAGACAGTGATCTCGCAGAAGGAGGCGGCGGATCGTCTGCGCGTGGAGCGCAGCCTCGATGAGGAGATCTGCCGCCGGCGACTGGGGCGGCGTAGGCGCAACTATCTGCGCCTCATGCCGCCCTAGCCGAGGCCGCGGGTGACGTGACCGGGGATTACTCCGTCACCCGCCGAGAGGCCGACCGCGTGAGGAAAGACCGACGTCCTCCCCGAGGGGGGGACGTCGGTCGATGGGAGGGTACCCCGCGTAGGGGGTATTCCGTCGGGCCGACCACTGACGACAAGTAAACCTGCTCCGGTGGTTGGCGTAATGACGAAGGCGAGGTGGTTTTCGGGTGGGTTGCGGGAGTTGCGTGGTTAAGCCCCTCTGTCGCCCCGGACGGAATGGTGCGGAGGCGCGCCGACCGCAGCCCACCCACAAAAAAAAAAAGATGAAAAATACTTTTGTAAGAAAATTTCATTTTATTTTAATGAATTTAAGTTTATTATTATCCATCCATTTATCAGCCTAAATATGTTCACTGCTGGACATAGGCCTCACCAAGAGAATACCACTCGGAACGGTCCTGTGCCACTTGAATCCAACGGTTGCCTGCGACTTTGAAGATGTCACCAGTCCACCTAAAAGGCGGTCGTCCTACGCTGCGTCGTCCGATTCGTGATCGCCACTCGAGAACCTCTCTTCCCCAACGGTTGTCGGTTCGATGAGCGGCGTGGTCTGCCCATTGCCATTTCGACGTGCTATGTCGGTTACACCCGTTCTTCTATGGATTTTCGTATTCTAGATTTTGTCACGTAGAGAGATGCCGAGCATAGCCTCTCCATAGCATGTTTCAGCGTCTTTATGAGGCCAATATTTAGAGACCACGTTTCAATGTTACAAGTCATCGCTGGTAACACACGCTGGTTATAAACCTTTGTTTTCAGACACTGCGGAATATTGGACGAGAAGATCCTCTTAAGTTTCCCGAACGCTGCCCAGCCGAGTTGGATTCGTCGGCTGACCTATTTCTCGAATTTGGCTCTACCTAACTGGACTGCTTGTTCTAGGTAAACATAATGATCGACAATTTCGTGAATGACATTTCCAACTAGGACTAGCTGAAAGCCCTAGGGGTTCTGGTATTGAATAGATGTTGGAGTGTAGACTTCATCAAGCGAAACCGCTGGACTTTCGTACACAAATTCACTGTGCCTCGTACCATCCGTTGATTACTCCCAGTTTTAATCCTGCTGATCTCAGAGGCGTCATTGAATATTTGTCGTTTGTCCGCTAAGGTGTGCAAGTCTATCTCTTTTTTAGTGCAACCATCGGGACCAATTCAGGTCCACTTCCTTTGTTGCCGGTTTTTGAAGAAAGGAATTCATCATAAAGAGGCCTTACTTCTGGCCCCTTTGGTTTCTCTGTCCTGTCTCCGTCCAAATCCATATTGCCCCACTTTCAGCTCATCGTCTGTTCTTTTGCCTAGTTTCGCGTTGAAGTCTCCCATAACCACCATGAAGTGAGTTTTGGACGCGTGGATGGCTTTCGAGATGTCCTAGTATAAGGCCTTCACTACGTCGTCTGAGTATGTCGAGGTCGGCGCGTAAATCTGTATGACCTTCAACGAATACCGTTTGGTAATTTTGAGTATAAGGTACGCTATCCTTGTCGACACACTCTCGATCCTCTCCACGTTGTTCATATAAACCCTCCACGATAAACCCTACACCGGCCTGGGACGGGTGATCTCCCTCCCAATAGAAGAGCAAGTTTCCAGATCGGAAGATTATTGTCCCCTCGCTCTCTCCTCGCACTTCTGATAATCCTACCGTCCTATCCTACTTCCCAGCGGATTTTGCTCAATTTATCTTCCAGCTCGATGATTTTAGAAAACTTTTTAAAATGTTTGGTTGTTGAATTTTATTAACAGACAACCATAATAAATATCTTTTTCTCTTTGCAGGCCTTGAATAGGTTCGGCTGTGGGCTTAGAACATCTACATATTCACTTAAAAAAAAATTTCATTTTCCTTTAACGGCCACCTTTTAAAATTATAACATCTCAATCATCAATCTAGAACCTAACTAAATACAATAAAAAAGCCTAAAGAAAACATTAAAAAAAGCCTAAAGAATACAATTAAAAAAAATCCATTTTTGACATTATGCCTTTATCTACGTAGGGACCGTCGATATAAGCTGACATGATGATGATGATGATATGTAGTGGGTGTACCTACCCACTCTGCCTATCTTTGCTCAAATTGTAAATTCACTTCTTACTAATTTTAGGGGCGTTATCGTAGTTAAATTACAAAACATATTAACATTCCTTGTATTGAATAAGGGATAGTGATACGTACTCAGGGTTGTGCAGTATTTGAATTACTTGTAATTAAAATACACAATTGAAATACGAATACGTATTTGTTATTTGTAATTCAATTACTTCGTAAAATATATTTTGTAATTGGTATTTCAAATACTCGATGTTGGGGTATTTTGTAGTTCGTATTTCAAATACTTGAACCTTCAAAATACATCCACATAAATATTTGTAGGAATTCATTGTAGTGTTGAAACCAGTTATTACAGCTTTAGATTACATTCAGGGTGACAATTGTTACTATGGCAAGCTTCTGCCTACGTTAATGTCTGTACGAACCAGATTTGTCTGGCTGCAGGATTGCAATCTGGCGCATTTTACTATTATTGTATCACAATTAATAGAGAGTTTTGACTGCACATATGGCGTAGTGGTTAAGATCCCGATCTACAGTGAATCGCGGGCTTGAATCCCACCCAGGACAATCAAATGTGTGCAATCCATAAATTAATGTTCTGAGTCGGGATGTAATTTGTGACGGTTATATAAAATAAAATAATGTTTGTAAAATGCCCCACAATACAAGGATTATTCCATTAGTACAGTGTTATCTTTTAAAAAATAATACTTCTTTTAACTATGCTCTAAAATAAATGCATATATGGCTCAAAATCACCAAGGTGCAGAATTAGCTTCGCCAGCAAATTATGTCTTAATTCATAAGTTTATTGAGAAAATAAAATTATTAAAATACTAAAACTAACTTTTTTTGAGTATACATCAAACAATACAATTTATAAATAAAGTAATTTTTAAAATATATCAATATACATGCATAGAAAGTCAACTCGGGAACGCGTCTTAATGTACAATCTTCGACAAAAAGTTCAAAATAGTTATGAAAAGTTTGATTTATTTAACACCTGTCATTACTTGAAATATCGTAATTTTTATGCAAAATCTAGTTTTTAAAAAGTATACAAAAAATATATTTATTTTTAATTATAAAAATGCAAAAATAGTTTGATAGCGCACAAGTCATTTCAGTGAACGCATCTATAATCGAACAAAAGTAATTCCAAGTGAACGCAGCCATTGAGTTTCAAATGTCAGTAGAGGAAGAAAACAATAACAAAACCGGCAGTCAGGGCGTTTCTCGTCAAATAAATTAAAAATAAGTTGTAAGTACCTTTCAATTCATTATTTGTAGAGCGTACATTAATAGTCCGTCAATTTGGGAACGTGTTTATTACTTTTAATTATGGATGAAAGTTGTTTTACGACACAAAATAATAAAGTAACCTCAAATATTTTACTATTGACAAATTCAGGCCTTATTTAAGATGGCCGCCGTATAAAAAATCGTACGTTTATTTAAAATCGTCATTCCGTGAACGGTCATTTTGGCACCGTTCCCGGGCATGATGGCACGTTCCCGAAATGATGGTTGCGTTCTCGGAATAATAATTTGATGATTCGAAAGGCGACGAACTTACAATTCTCAATAATTTATTTTACGATTTCGTCGTATTTTATTAACAGCATTATGAAGACTACTGAGAAAGAAAAAAATAAGAAAAATACTCAAAAAAAGCTTAAAAAGGATAGTGCAGCTTATCTGCGTCAAAGAGAAAAGGATTTGTCTTTTCTCTTGCTAGAAAAAGAGAGTTTTTGGATAAGATGACTTAAGATTAGAGAGAAATTAAAAGAGCGACGTACAGGGAATATTGTAAAAAGAAAAAGGCAGAAAAGAAAGTAAAGAGAGTTGCTGATATGACAGAACGAGAGAAGCGAAAGCAGAGAAAATATTGGAAAAATGCATAAAAAAATACAGGGCAAAGAAAAAAGGTTTAGCAAATATAATAAGTAATACGCCGCCACAATCAGATGACGACTTAGTCGCAGTACCTCTAGAGAGAAGACAATTAGGTAGAAAAACCGTACGAAAAGATAGGGCGAAAGCATACAGAAAAATTAAAAAGCAGGAAGAAACTATAGTTCAAATGAAGTGGCAAATTCAATCTTTAAAGAAAAAATTACAAAGAACAGATGCAAAAGTGAAAACTGTACCAAGTCCCATAAGAAAAGTATACTTTTGTATACTTTAATTAAAGATGTTCATATATCTTCTGAAGTACGCAAACGACTTAATAGCGAAGTATTGACCACTCATTTGCAAGAAAATGCTGATGTTCTTCCAATAAATTCAAAAGAGAGGGCAGTCTTTCATAAATGTATCAGCGGAAACACTTGGCGGAAATACAAAATGCTACATATAACTAAGAGAATTTTACCAGCTAGACAAAAGGAAAGGTACAAAAAATCGATTTTAAAATCTGATGCCAAATTTCGAGAAGTCGTTTTGAAGTAAGACGTTCGCCAAAAGGTCTTTGATTTCTTCGAACGAGATAATGTAATTCGAATGTGTCCATCTAAGAGAGACTCTGTAAAACATAATGGTCTAAAAAACAAAGACGCGTCCTCTTATACACAGTTAAAGACTTGGTGCCAAAATTTGGAAAGGAAACTGGAATTGTAATATCATATTCGACGCTTTTAGCAAAACCATTTTGGGTCTTAGCTCCCAAATCAAGGGATAGAGAAACATGCAAATTTTGAAGAAAAGTTCAATAAACTGTAACATACAAATGAGCTTACACACACGTCTATAGAAAAGTTGATTGAACATTGCACTTATGATGTTAAGCCTCATGACTGCATGAATAGCTTGTGTGAAAAATGCAAAATTCCGGAGTTTAAATTAGGAGATAATGAAGATTCTTTGACATATTTTACATGGAAGTCCATTCAAGAATTGTAAAAGGTGAGAAAAAGACGTTTAAGATAACAAAAAAGTGCCGATTTCGAGATGGATTTTCGGATGTGTCATATATTAACTTTGAGCAAATAATCAATATTATTTCGACACCGTTACTGAAAAGAGAACAAAATAGAGAATATTATTATTTTGATAATGATATAGATGTTTTAGAAAAATAATAAGTTTTGTTGTGAACTTGTTTTTGTTACAGTATTTAATGTTGATTTTCTAACGTTCCTTATAGTTTTGCCATTATTTGTAGAAGTTTAGTGAAGTAGACTGTGATTTTAGGTCAAAGAATTCAGAGATTTTAGAGGAGAGGTCTTAGATTAAAACTATAAGAAGATTATAACTATGATTATAGAAGTTCCACTAGTCTGATTATAACACACCAAAAGACTTACTTAATTATAAGAATTTATTAATATTAAGAGTGATTTTTCTTATGTGCAAACAAATAAATAACTTTCTTATTTAAACCGTTGTCTATAGTTCAAACAATTCCTTACTTTACCTTATACTATCAATATCGTCATAACGCCAACATTTTTGTCATTACGGGAACGGTTGATTATTTCCGGGAACATCACAAAATTTCAATAAAATACATATAATTTGAGCAATTTTTTAGAAAAACAAATAATTTATTACATTGACAAACTTCATTCTGTTCATTTAATGTTAATTCCATTATAAAAGTTTTATATATTATGAAATTTCTTGAATTTTATACACTGTAATAGCAATCTGTTTAATTTTTTGACGTATTTGGCTAGTAGAAAATTTTATATCTTTTGTTTTCATTATTGATTATATAATATAGATACATTATATACCCATGCTATTTGACAACGCTTAAATTATGTGTTTCTTTTTGTTTTTGGTCATTTTATCCAACTTAGAAAAACGTCCCCGGAATGATAATTTTCTGCTAAGTATCCATTAAAAAGCAATATTACAATAAAAATATAAAATTCTGTGCGCTGCCCGGTCAAAGTAATATATAAATTTTGCGACAATATAAACTAAGAGTCATCATTATAGGTAGCAGTTTTTTTTTCATAAAACCAATCTTGAAATTTGCAACCTTGGTGATTTTGAGCCATATACTTAGTCATATTAGTATCATGCTACCAGCCTAGTTATAAATGCTTTGTTTACCAAAAAGAACGTTGAAAGAACGTGTGTTGTGAACACATAAGAGCAAAGAATTGAAAATCTTGCAGTTCACGCCAAGCGAATCTTCGTATTTTGTGTTTTAAATAACAATAGTTAAAATGCAAGTACTGTATTTTGTATTTCAAATAAAAGATTAAGAAATATTTTGTATTACGCATTTTAAATACATGCAAAATAGTATTTAGTATTTGAATTAAATCAAAGCATATATTTTGCTCAGCCCTGTACGTACTTAACTTGAACTTGATAACGACTTTGCGTGCTTTGTCATAAGAAATGAAAGAATGGTAGGTACTTAAGTATGCATGAATCATTTAGGTACTCGTATTTATTAAATTGCAACTTTACATCATTTAAAAGCTTGTCCCGACTGACTGATTTATCGACACACATTCTAAATCACTGGAGCTGCGTACATACTATTCGCTAACTATACTCGTTCCAACCATTTATTTTACTTTTGGCAGGTCGAATTCTGATCAATTAGTGTTGTACCAATGTATTACGGATACTATGTTTTGTAATAATCGATTTTAGTCAGGAAGAACTTTTAATCGATTTAACACGGATATTTTATTTTTGCTTAAATACATATTTCATATTATTTAAAAACTTCACTTCTGTAAATATATTTGTTATTTGGGCACATTAATTTTTGCATACCCACTAATTCAGTCCTCCCAAAATATTTTACTTTGTACTTTGCAAAATAAATTTCCCTTTAAATAAAGAAGATAAAAGTACCCGAAAGGGTATCCCGCCGGGTTAGCCTCGGACGACAAGGAACTCGGTACCGGTCATCGGCCCACTGGTGAAGGAGCGGGAATACGGTGGTTTATGGGGCCGCGCGCTGCCCTTTCGTCACCCCTAAAGAGCTACATCATAATCGGTCTAGTATTGCTATGATGACCAAGATAGAGACTGATACGTTAAACTACAATACCTATGTTTTTACGTCTGTGGTTAAAAATGGTTAGCATCGATCTAAGTCAGGATTGTTCCTACATGGACAGTTTAATATAGAACGCTTCAAAATGCTACGAGTAGATTAGTCATTTTAGCCACAAATGAAAATATCGAAAGAATTGTTTACAAACAGCTATTTGGATAATGATATCTGACGTTTACGCGAGTACTACATATTTGAAATAAAACTATTATTACGGATTTTATTGAGTTTATATTTGATTCTCGATTTCCTGAAGTTTTAAACACTTTTCAGCGTTTATAGTCATGGTCTTCCTGTGTTAAAAAAACATTTTACGATAATTTAAAACTTTAATCTTATTCTTAAATTTTGTAGCAAATGTTCATGCTAAGCACACTGATTGCTGAATTTGAATGTCTAATAAGGACGTATGTGTGCATCCAGCATTAAAATAATCTAATGAGTTTGCCTACTATACTATGCCAACAACCGCGCAAGATCTCGGAACCGCTACGAGCGCTCACCATCGCAGCAGCGAAACCAGTCCAGCTCCAGCCACCAAGAACATCCCATATGCTGATACCACAGCAAATTTGGTACTCAGGCACCAAAATGCTCAAAGCCCTGTGACTACACAGCTTCGGGTAACGACGCGGGCAGTCGCTAATGGCGACAGACGATTGCCCTCCATCTACGGGTCGCCTCTTCATCAACCAACCAATCAACCACTCAACCAACCAACCAAAAAGTCAACCAACCAACCAATCAACCAACAAATCAACCACTCAACCAACAAATCAACCAACTAATCAATCAACCAACCAACCAAAGATGACACCACGAGAACGCGTCACTCAGCCCGCTTCCCGGATTATTATCGCCCATAGGATGGTCTCTGGGGGGGAGTGATGTGGCGTACTCAAACACATAACACCACTTATATAAAACAACCGTGGAAACACATTCATATAGCTGTGGACACACGCCAGCAAACGGGACCTCGATCATACGATGTGCGCGGACGCCCGTGCCTGACACAAGTCGGCACGGAGCCGTTGTTAAGGGTGCCTGTGTCGCTTTGAATATTCAACTCATACGCTCCCAGTAGCGATGGCGCTTACGTAAATCTTACATATAAACTGTCTGTCGCTATCACTTTGTCACTCCTTCTGTATTTCAACGTTCTAAGTACTTGTTTATTTTGTGTAAAACTATACTTATTGTGCCGTGCAATAAACTGTTTCTTCGCATACTTATTTCTACTTTTCCTGCCTACACCTGCAAGCTTCGCCATCACATACTACCCGTGTGGACCGCTATAAAGACATAATAGACGTGATAGATGTAAAAATTGTTAAAAAAGGTTATCTTGCTTTTTATCTATTGTTGTATTTGTCATGGATACCAAAAATAATATATGTGTCTGTCGCCTGAGAAAAATGTTTCTTTTATTTTAATTCGATTTCACGTTTAGATAATTCTCTGTAACATGGTAGCAGAGCGTTTACACAATAAAAATCAGTGAAATTAGAAATTGTTTACGTAGTCAATATGGCAACCAAACCTGAGATTACGAGATTCAAAATCGGGAACTTAGATGGCACAAACTGGTCGGTATGGAAGTACAAAATATCTATGCTTTTGAAAGGGATTCCAAAAGCACTAGACATGTTAGAAGGTAGATATAGCTTACCAGTAATGAAACCAACCACTGAGAAAGCATCAATTACAGTAAAATTTGATGATATTGCTATGACCGAATTTCAAGAATTAGACAGTACGATTTTAATAATTCTCACAGGCAACATGACAGATGAAATTGTTCAAAGAATTATGCGTTTTGAGTCTTCTAAAGAAATGTGGGATGAGCTCAAAAGGTTGTTCGACGGAGATGGAGATGACTTAGTCTATGAACATTGCCTAAACTTCTTCGAGTACAAGAAGATTCTGGATGACAATATGGCTATACATCTTTCAAAGCTAAAGAACATTTGGTTTAATTTGAACAAAGAGATCACAAAGCTTGAAGGAAACCGTGAGTTGCCAGAGGTAGTTCTAATATGCAAAATCTTAGACACTGCCTGAAGAATACCTAACGTTCAAATCCAGTTGGCTGTTGATGTCTAAAAAGGAAAGGACAATAAAAAGACTAACGTCACAACTCTGTGCGTTTGAACGTAACTTAGAAATACGTCCTACTACGTCCTCAAGCGAGAGTACCCAAGCTCTGGCAGTAAAAGCTTCTTTTAAGAAAGAAAAAGGAAAGAATAATAGAAAAATCATAAAATGCAACTACTGTTTTCAAGAAGGACATAAAGTACGAAAATGCGCCTAATGGTTGAGCGATGGTAGACCACCCAAACCAAGATTAAACGCAAATATTGTGAATAACACAGACCTGATGATGGCTGATCCATGCTTATATCCTGACAAAGATAACTGGTATCTGGACAGTGGAGCTACAAGTCACGTCACTTTCAGGAGAGATTTATTCCATACGTTTGAAAGATTTGGTAAAATGCATACAGTAACGACAGTTAATGGTGAGAAAGTTGAGGCCACTGGTAAAGGTGACATAAATCTGGAAGCCAAGGTCGGAGACTATAAAAGGGTAATAACCTTATGCGATGTATGGTGTGTACCATCACTACAGAAGAATCTGTTTTCTTTATTAGCAGCACAGGACAGATTGCCAAACAGTATCTTCGAGTCTAAACCAGAGTTCTGTAAACTGAAAGCTAATGGCATAGTCAAAGTTACAGGTGAACGAATGAAAAGGGGAGGGTTATTCAAACTAAATGTGAAGAATGTAATGCCACCAGTACCCTTCGAAGTCAATGTACTGACAAGCCAAGATTCGTTACAGATCTATCATGAAAGATTAGCTCATCAAAGCAAAGTTCATGTTAAGAAAGTTATCGAAAGAGAACTCGGAATAAAGGTACCGAATAACACTAAAGAGTTTTGTGAAGGATGTAGCTTCGGAAAGATGCACAGAAAACCTTTCGGAACTAGAGTGAGAGCGGAAGTACCAGGAGAAATTATGCACTCCGATGTTTGTGGTCCATTCCCATTCTCATATAAGGGCTACCGCTATTTTGTTTTGTTTAAGGATGATTACAGCAAATACCGATATGTATACTTCATGAAACAGAAGTCTGATGTCCACTTTAAACTTCAACTAATGTTAGAAGAAGCCAAGGTAGCTGGTCACATCATAAAACAGATATTAAGTGATAATGGCGGAGAGTTTGATAATGAGAAAACTCGATTGACGTTACAAAGGTATGGAATCAAGCAAAGGCTGATCATGCCGTATACGCCACAGCAAAATGGCTACAGTGAACGTGAAAATAGGACTCTCGTAGAAGCCGCTCGCGCCATGATGTATGCGCACGAAGAGTTGCCAAATGCATGTTGGGCAGAGCTCATAAGTACAGTAGCATACATTCTTAACAGAACAGGATATACTCCTATAGATGGTAAATCACCATATGAATTGTGGTACAACAAGAAGCCAAAGATTAGTCATTTGAAGATTATTGGAAGTCCTTGTTACGCCCATGTACCTAAGCAGAAGCGTAAAAAGCTGGACAAGAAATCGGAAAAATGTATTTTAATCGGCTATAATGGTGATGATGGGTACCGTCTTCTGAATATCATCTTCTGAATATCATCATCTTCTGAATATCGTATGTTCAAGAGATGTTATATTTCTCGAGACAGCGATTGATAAGACCAATGTCGAACAAAACAGGAACGACCAGTCGACACCATCTAATGAGGAAGATACTGAAATCGAGACAACTCTACGAATACCGAAACCAGTAAGGGAGGAAGAAAATGAAAGTACTGAAATATTTCAAGAATGTATACCTCCAGAATCGTTTGAGGCTATACCTCATACATCTCTAGAAACCCATGATAAAGATGATGATATAGAAAACGATCAGATGTTACCAGAGTGTATGGAACAAATGGATGACATTATGCCAGATAGCGAAGTAAAAAATGAAGGAAGGAAGACTCTTCGTGACAGAGCTCAGCTTCGACCACCTGCTAGACTTGGTGATTACGCTGTGTTGTCTGTAGATGATGGGACTGAAAATGAGCCTACAACATACAGCGAAGTACTATAGAGTGACAACAAGGAGCAGTGGATAAAAGCAATGAAAAATGAGCTGAAGTCTCTGGAAAACAATAAAACTTGGACTCTAGTTGATCTACCCAAAGGTCGCAAAGCTATATCGTGCAAATGGATCTACAAAGTCAAAACAAACGCCGATGGTACGATCGACAAATACAAAGCAAGACTTGTTGCTCGAGGATTTTTGCAACAACAAGGAGTGGATTATGACGAAACGTTTAGCCCTGTTGCAAAGATGACGACAATTAGGTCAGTCATAAGTGTTGCGGCAAACGAAGGTCTAAAACTCATGCAATTCGATGTCTCAAGTGCATTTCTAAATGGTTCTTTAAAAGAAGAAATATTTATGAAACAACCTGAAGGTTTCAATGACGGGACAAATCGAGTGTGCAAGTTGAAGCGCAGCCTATACGGATTAAAGCAATCACCAAGATGGAATTGGAACCCACTGGAATCCACTGAAATCAATACATTGTTGATTATTTAAAGTCAATAAGATTTCAACAAAGCCTAACAGATCCTTGTATGTTTATCAGAAAACGAGCACAGAATAAAATCATCTTAGTACTATACGTAGATGATGGACTGGTCGCTGTAACTGATCAAAAGGATGCAGATAATTTTATGGCAGAGCTTAAACGTAGGTTTAAGATAACTGCAAAGCCTGCAGACTACTATCTAGGTTTGCAAATTCAGTATAGAGATGATGGCTCAATAAGCATAACGCAAAAACACTACACCGAGAAAGTGTTAGCTCGGTATGGTATGAGTAACTGCAAAACAGTCACCACGCCAATGATCAGAGATTCTGAACTGAGGCAGCCAGATAAAGAGGTAATAGACGAGAAGTCATATCCTTACAGACAAGCTGTCGGTGCTCTGACTTACCTAATGGTTGGAACGCGACCAGATATTGCCTATGCCCTTGGTATTGTATCGAGAGCCTTAGAAAACCCTTCCAAAGAAGATGCATTAAAGGTTAAGCGTAAAATGCGTTATCTACAAGGTACATCGGGTTATGGCATAACATACAAGAAAGATTTTATGACGGGAATACTGGACTGCTTCAGTGATTCTAATCATGGAGGAGACCTTAAAGATGGTCGCTCAACAAGTGGCATATTGTGCCTAAATGCTGGTGGAGCAATTGCTTGGGCAAGTAGAAAGCAGACATCGGTAGCTATCTCTACCACTGAGGCCGAGATTCTCGCAGCAAGTGAAACAGCGCGTGAGATAGTATGGCTACAAAAGTTGTTTAATGAAATTTCTGCCCTGAAGCAAATTCTTATCTTGCAAGTAGATAACGACGCCGCAGTAAAACTGGCTCAAAAACCGGAATTGCATAGAAGAACAAAGCATATAGCAATAAGACATTTCTATGTAAGAGAACTGGTTGCAGATGGAATAATTCAAATCAAGCACATAGGGGCAAATCTGCAAAGTGCTGATTTCCTGACCAAGGCTCTTAGTTGGCCATCAATAGATGCCATAAATGTTCGGATCGGCTTAAGCTCTTTATAAATATTTTTATTTCATGAGCTACACAAAAAGGGAGGATGTTATTTTTAACATCCTCCCTTTATCATTTTATTATTAAGGTTATCTAGCTTTTATCTATTGTTGTAGTTGTCATGGATACCAAAAATAATATATGTGTCTGTCGCCTGAGAAAAATGTTTCTTTTATTTTAATTCGATTTCACGTTTAGATAATTCTCTGTAACAAAAATATGGAGAATACATACTGCTCCCATCATGAATGTTCTTCTTCTTCTTATTTGATGGCAATGAGCTAGGTACAATAATATGAGCTATTGGTGCCAGTGTCGAGTTATTATATTCATTGTTCAAGTCTTCAGTCTTCGCCTTTCAGTCAGTCGTTAGCATGATTTGGTGCTGATATCCAAGTCATGCCTTCTCTGAGAATTTTGGCAGAATGTCAAAATGCACGAAATTCACTACTATATCATATTCATTACATTTCAAAACTTTATCTGCATTATATTACATAAAATATCAGCAAAATTATTCAATATAACACTTCAAAATACTAAAATAATGAAAAAAAATTAAAAGCGCTACGTGACATTTTGACATTCGCGTCAAAAAAGTGATCATGAATGTTGTGATAACTTAATATTTTTGTATAAATTTGCTTATCAGCAGCCAGGTCTATACTCTTGTAAGACGTTCGTCTTAAAACCTAAAATCTTATAGTTGACATTGACATAATAAACTTAAACATGGAGCAAACAGCTGACATTGACAGATAGAGTACTGAGAAAAGTGAGAAATATGCGAATCAAAAAAAGGTTTTATTGATAATAATTTTATCACAGAAATTTTTAACGAGTAGTAACAATGGCATTCTTTAGAGGTTGGCGGTATGCTGCATTCATATCAGGTTTTGTGGGATTAATTGGGCTTACACTATATCCTATTGCAATAAGTCCAATGATGGATGCTTCGCAATATAGTAAGATTTCATACATATTTGTGAAATAACCTCAATATAAATGTAATTAGTTTGTTTTCACAAATATTTTTACTTTTAGGAGCAATTCAAAAGGAAACCAGAAAAAATATCAAACAAGAAGACATTCAACCAGGAAGTAAGTATTTGGTTTTACTAAATGTCCAAGAGTCAAAATAGTTCTGTAACTTAGCGTAGCATAGTAATTTGACCATAGTTTAAATTTAACTCAAGAATTTCAGGGAGAATTGCACAGACAATGCGATAATCAGTTATATATTTGCCCAATCTTTCAATTTTTAACGATGATACTACTTATTTACTTAATATTATTGTCCGTCTCGTATTATTATGAGTTTATTTATGAGTATATTATATGTATATTAAGTATTAAGGCCTTGGCTAAGCTACATTATAGGTACTACTCAATCAATGTGTAATAAATTTTTAAAAGTTAGTCTCCTGAATGCCGGTTCATTGAGTACTAATCATGATGAATTTGTTGTTGCTATGGGACGTCACAATGTGGATATTATGGCTATAAATGAGACATGGCTTAAAGTGGGCGAGGATAACCGTGCTCCTATTGTGCCAGGGTTTCGGCTCCGACATATACCCCGTGCTTTAAACTCGCGCGGCGGCCGAGGGGGTGGGGTAGGGTTTTACATTAAACGCGGCATCAATGTTCGTACGCACTCGCATCCCGTGGACCCGTCACACTGGAACGTCAAACAAATGTGGATAGTTCTGAATGCTAACGGCACTAAGCTTGCGATAGGCACTGCATACCGACCACCATGGCAGGACGTGGATACATTTTTGGATGCATTAACATCCTCAATTAACTCACTGTCTTTTTGTAAGCATACAATATTGCTGGGAGATTTTAATATTAATTATTTTAACCAAACTGACTGTAAAACCCATAAACTTATAATGTTTCTAAGATGTATTAGTTTTAAGCAACATGTATTTAATTCCACGCATTTTACTGACCACAGCCAAACGCTTATAGACTTAGTCTGTTCCGACGCTCGGCCAATCAATGTTACAACGGATCCTAACGGCATGCTTGGGGGTCACGCATTTATTACTGCCACATTTCTATTTAGAAAAGAAAAGATTCCACCCAGGACTATAATTAGTAGGACTTTTAAAAATATTCCAGTAGAGGTATTAAATAACTGCCTTGACGCCATCAATTGGAATTCAATTATTACTTCTCAAAATGTAAACGAAATGGTTACGTTTCTTAACAGTCATATAATCAATATATTTGATGCGCTGGCACCCTTAAAAACTCGTGCTTTAAAGGAAAGGTCTTACCCGTGGATCACTTCAAATATAAAGTTTATGATGTCCTTACGGGACCAAGCCTATTCTAAATATCTAAAAACTAATTGTGAAACACAAAAAGCGTACTACAAGGACCTTAAACGATTAGTAAACAATGCCTTATTTAATGAAAAAAGAATTTACTATGACCATAATATAAACAGTAAAATAAAATATCCTAAGATCCTATGGAAAAATCTTAAAAACTATTTACTGCCTCCTAAAACAACGGAACTTCCGCTAATTTTTAATGACCCAAATATTATTAACAGCCATTTTTTAAATGTCTCCGTTAATGCTAAGATCCCACTATCCCACCTTACTTTTTATGAGTCCCATAGATTCGGCGAAGCTATTTTTTCACTTAAGACAGTGAACATACAGGACGTTGCCATGATACTGCAAAGCTTTAAATCTAACGCGGAAGGATGTGATCACATAACAATGGATATGTTTATGCTCACGCTACCACAGACTCTAGACCTTATTACCTCTATTGTTAATACGTCGATTACGTCAGCAACCTTCCCCGACAATTGGAAATTAGCTTGTGTGCGTCCCATCCCTAAGATATCTAATCCCACAGATGTCAAAGACCTCAGACCCATAAGTATTTTGCCTTTTCTATCCAAGATACTAGAGAAGGTAGTTAATAAGCAACTGACGAAATACATCGCAGACAATAACATCTTGCCCGAGACCCAGTCCGGATTCAGAAAGGGTCACAGGTCAAAGGTACCTCGTCTGCCTTATTAGACGTAACTGATAATATTTTAACTGCCCAAGATAACGGTATGTGCACCCTTCTTGTATTATTGGATTTTTCCAGGGCATTTGATTCTCTGAATATAACTCTTTTGCTACTCAAGATGTCATACTACGGATTTGACACAGAATCGATACGATGGTTTAGCAGCTATCTCAATAACCGTGCACAATATGTAGAGATTTCTGATGCCAGTGGATGCAAGTTAAAATCTAGCATACTTCCACTAGATAAGGGTGTACCACAGGGATCAATCTTAGGTCCTACATTGTTCTCCTTGTATAGCGCAGATATTGTAGCAAACGTGAAAAACTCGCGGTACCACATGTACGCCGATGACCTACAGTTATACGTGTCTTTTAAGCCTGAAGATTACTCTATGGCTGTAAAAGCGATCAACGAAGACCTTGATCGAATAGTACAGTGGTCCAATAACAATTCTTTAGTTTTAAATCCTACTAAAACCAAGTACATAATATTCGGTACTGACGGTCAATTAGACAAACTAAAAAGTTACGAAACCCTTCCCGCTATAATTGTACAAGGTGAACACATCGAGCGTGTAAATGAGGTGCGGAATTTGGGTCTTTTAATGGACCAATCTCTCCGGTTCGAAAAACACGTCGCGCATTGTGTTCAGAACTGTTTCTACAGCCTGAAAACCATGTATAAAATGCGCCCTTTCCTAAGCCAACGACTGCGTGTTCAGGTAGTAGATTCTGTCGTTTTGTCCAAGCTTAATTACGCCGATACTGTAATAGGACCAAGGTTGCTGTGTCGAACGGAAAAACTGCTACAAAGGGTTCAAAATGCATGCGCCAGATTTTGCTTCAATATACCGCCTAGATGTCATGTTACACCCTACTTAAATAAACACGGCATACTAAAAATGAAATTACGTAGAAAACTACATCTTGCTTGCCTTCTTTTCTGCGTCGTTAGTAGAAAATGTCCGAAGTACCTCTATTCGAAGCATACATGGAGAAGCAACCACCGTGAACGAGAAAGTCGACGCTGCGCTCAACAGCTGGCTACGCCATCGCATAAAACTAGTTCATTTCGCGGCAGCTTCAGATACGCGGCTTCTAAAATCTGGAACAACTTGCCTCCGCCAATAAGAGATCTGAAAAATATTCACATTTTTAGAACACACATAAAAAAATTTCTACTAAGTCATCAAATAAAATTTGAATGTTATAAAATTGATATTTCTGTGATATAACCTTTTTTTAAATAATAATATTTTTTTCTGTACCCACAATTACAACAAAGATTTACTTACGTGTAAAATACGCGATCTTCTAAAATCCAAATTTGTATACAATATACTTTACTACTATTATCGGCAGGATCGGTATTACGTATTAGTACGTTGTAGCTGAATCTGTCAATCTGTGACAGTAGTATTATTAGTACCTATCTGCTGAACACAATATGGTGAACGCAGTAAGAGGCCGCGGCAAAGTAGCATTTGTTTGGCCGGAAGTCAAGCCAAGTTATTTTAATATTTCCATCATCTTTTTTCTTTTTTCAAATTATTTATTTATAATTTTGTCACACATATTATTTATATTTGAATTATTATATGATATTTATTAACATCAGTGGTTATTTATTATTCATATCAGTAAAGTATCTTAAAAGTACATATTACAACACATATTTATCATCATCATCATCATTTCAGCCTATTGCCGTCCACTGCTGGACGTAGGCCTCCCTCATATTGCGCCACAATGTGCGGTCCTGTGCCGCCTGCATCCAACGACGCCCAGCAACTTTCACTAGGTCGTCGGTCCACCTAGTGGGGGGGCGTCCTACACTGCGTCGTCCGATGCGTGGTCGCCACTCGAGAACCTTTCTTCCCCAGCGGTTGTCGGTTCGTCGAGCGATGTGGCCTGCCCATTGCCACTTCAGCGTGCTAATTCTTCGTGCTATGTCGGTTACACCCGTTCTTCTGCGGATTTCTGTATTCCGGATTCTATCTCGCAGAGAAATCCCGAGCATAGCCCGTTCCATAGCACGCTGAGCGACTTTGAGCCTTGATATGAGGCCTACATTTAGGGACCACGTTTCCGTGCCGTAAGTCATCACTGGTAACACACACTGGTCGTAGACCTGTGTTTTCAGACACTGAGGTATGTTGGACGAGAAGATTCTCTTAAGTTTCCCGAACGCTGCCCAACCGAGTTGGATTCGTCGGCTGATCTCTTTCTCGAAATTGGATCTACCTAACTGGACTGTTTGTCCTAGGTAAACATAGTGATTGACAACTTCGAGAATCGCATTGCCAACTAGGACCGGTACAGGAATGACATGGGTATTTGACATGACTTTCGTCTTGTCCATGTTCATTCGTAGACCCACTAGTTGGGATACCCTGCTGAGATCATTGAGCATAGTGCCAAGGTCCTCCATGGATTCTGCCATAACGACGATATCGTCTGCGAATCGAAGGTGAGTGATGTATTCGCCGTTAATGTTGATGCCGAGTCCAGTCCAGTCTAAGAGCTTGAAGACATCTTCCAGTGCAGTGGTGAACAGTTTCGGAGAGATGACATCTCCCTGTCTCACGCCTTTCTGCAACTGGATCGGTTTCGTACTCTTATCCCGGATACGGACTGACAACACATATTTATGGTTAACTGATATCCGTGAGTCACAGAACAGGGTTGCCAGCGGAAGATCAGTGTTGGGTGATACCCAGCTAATGCTGAGATGGTGACCCTTTCGGCAGGACATGTATTAGGTCGCTTTAGTCTGCTACTGATCCTTCAGACTGTTGTGGTCGTACACCTTTTGTTCCGTTTATCCTAAACTATTATTACTGATGAACTGACCACTATATATATATTTTTTGTTTTTATAATTTTTATTTAGTATACCTTACTTTTTTTCTCATTTTAAATTAAGCATAAATTTATTTCTTCTGATGATAATTATCTTTAGCATGTCCTACGCCGAATAAATGCATTGTTTCTTTCTTTCTTTTTCTTTCTTTCTTCTTTCTTTCATTTATCATTCTACTGGCTAGTGATGGACATAATGTCCTGTAAATAGTTTTCAATAGCTGCGTTTCGACCACATAGGTCGAAACCAAGAACATGGTATTCGATTTTACAATGACTATTTTTCTCTGAAACTTATTTTAAAAAGTTTGTCAAATTTTGCTACGCAACTCGGCACCACTACACACCTATAACTACTGAAACAGGACGGCTGGAGCTTGCATTTAAAAATAACACCTTCAGAGCAAGAAAAAGAATTTAACAAAACAATTACACCACTTCCTTACCACTATAAAGGGTTTGTCAATACCAATCAAGTTACAAAAATATGGGCCAATTTACTAGTTATCAGAATAAATAGTTTTTAACACTGTTATTGACTATAATAGCATTAAATAGTTACGGTATTGTCTTTGATACTAACTCATTGCTACTACCAGCTTGTGAAGTCTAACTATAGACAAGAGCCTAACTAACAATACTTATTGAAGTATACATGCATTGGCATGTTTACATTTCAAAAGACTTGCCTGTATGGAGGGTAGAGGTAAGGAGAACCGTCTCTGTGAAAAAGTGTTCGTTAAAATCTTCTAAATAAGGGTGGCGCTACAGTAGCAACAGGGTAAATTTTAAAAAAGGCGCTGAAAGTTGTTAGAAGATAGAGAAATAAAAATGGACGAATGAACTGCCGTCTCGTTGAAAAAGTAAAAGTTCTTAAAAAGCAAAATAATAAAAATAAATTTCATAAATGTCAGTTTTAAAATAGATGTAAAAATTCATGTTAATAATTCTTCTTTTTCTTCTTGATTAATGGCAATGAGCTGCAATAATATGCACTATTGGTGCCAATGTCGAGTTATAATTAATTAATTAATTAGTCACGTCTTTAGTCTTCGTAAGTAGTCCGTCGTTAGCATTGATTTGGTGTTGATAGCCAAATCAAGCTTCTTCTGGGAAATTTGACAGAATGTGAAAATGCACGCAATTCGCTATTATATCATATTCACTATATATCAGCATTCTATCAACATTATATTACATAAAATATCAACAAAATTATTCAAAATAACCGTAAAACACTAAAATAATGAAAAAAAAATATAAAAGCGCTACATGAAATTTTGACATTCGCATGTTAATAATTAATGAAGAATATAAAAAGAATTGATATTGACACTGTCACTAACTTAACTCGGCATACTTCAATCAGTTAACAACTGCTCAATTCATATCATACCCTGTGCTTATGCTAGCGCCATTCTGGAGGATTTTTAAACTGTTATTTAGCGCTGAAAGTGGGACACTTTTTCAAGCTTCCTCCCATATGAGACGGTTCTCCTTACCTCTACCCTCCATACTTGCCTGTTAACTAATATAAAGAATTGAGACAATTATGTAAACATATATGTGTGTAACCACTGAATGGCCTCTATTCATTTAAGACTGTTTATTTGTACCTATTTTTCTTTATTATCGGTCAAATGTGATGATCCGCAGCTACAAATGTTGCAGGAGCATACTCCGAGTTGCCACCCTTCAATGGGCGATAACATATTTTTGGTTGATATATTTTGTTTGGTAAAGTTGGTCTGGATATAATTTGTCTGTTGATTGTATGTTTTTAGTATTGTGATATATAATAATTTATTCCATAGTAAAATATCTTTTTTTATAAAATAAAACAGATGTTTTAAATTTCCAGATATGAAGGTGTGGTCTGATCCATTTGGACGAAAGAAGCCAGAAAGTGAATAAATTGACATTGTATTATAGATAGTTATTTTTTAAATTATAATAAGTAGTAAAATTATTTAAAAGTTTGGGCTATTTTATTTGTCTATTCAATAATATCCATGGCCATGAGCTGGTACACTTATTATTAAAATCCAACAGAAAAAATGTCAGGGCAAAATAGACATTTGTATAAATGTACCGTCACTTTCTTTCACTTCGATCACTGTCAGACAACTAAAGGAAGTAACTTAACACAAGTCAAAAAACAACTCAAAAGACTTTGCCAATCTATTTGGCTAGCTGGTGTAGTGACTTTCATTGTTGCAGTTTTATGTCATACAATAAGTATGTATGACAAGAGACATGGATAATATAAATGATGTCTCTTCTCACTTAAAAATATTGTTATAATAACTTATAATATGAATACTCATATTGTGTGTGGTGCCAGAGTAAGTAATCCTCTTCACCACCTACTTTCTTATCTGTGGGTGTTATAAAATACTAATGGTCGGTATACACGACAACGATATATCGTAGCAATATAACTGTGCAAACCGTTTGTGCAGTTTTACCGATAGTGTGGACGAAAATCGACGCAGTTATCGTTGTCGTGTGGACGCTCTATGGACGTTCGATTAACTGCACAAACGGTTTGTGCAGTCAGATCGCTACGATATATCGTTGTCGTGTATACCGACCATAAGGGACATAATATGCATATCTATACCAATAAATAAAATTGGAGTGTCTGTTTGTAATGTCAAAATAATAGGCTTTTTCATGCTCACACGGTTATTTACACGACACCTATGCCTAAAATAGCAATTAAAAAAATTTTGTCTGTCTGTCTGTTTGTTCCGGGTAATCTTCAAAACGGCTGGACCGATTTCAAAAATTCTTTCACCAATGGAAAGCTATAATATCAGGGTGTAAACTAGGCTATATTTTATCCCGGTATTCCCACGGGAACGGGAACTACGCGGGTAAAACGACTATAACCTATAACCGAAGCGAGGGCGGGTCGCTAGTAATATATATTATCTATGTGGTGACGGAATAAGAATACAATTCACCACCCCCTATCTTACCCGTGGGTGATCGTACGAGACGACTAAGGGATATAAAACGCATATATATATATTCGGAAAAGAATAGTGTTGTAGGTAAATTTCCCTCCTACTATGGAGTAGGCTCGAACTGAGGACAGGGACATACATATATGAGTTGAGATGATGAATATTCACAGTTGCCACTATTATGATGAGTTACTGTTATTATGCTGAATTTTGTGAAGGAACGAAAAAGGAAAAAACTAATTGTATAAAAGAAGAATTTAATGTTTAAAATTTCAAAGCCCAATTTGGGTACATTTTCATATTTCAACAACATTCTTTTGTTTATATAAAACAGTGGAGCCTTTGTCAATTATTTTTTACAATTTCTTAAAAAAATAAATCATTTTCCAAAACTCCATATTTACAATGTCCAAAAGTGATAATTTTGTCGCCCTAATTATTAATTATTATTACTATGTGATTAAATAAGTTTAAGCTGAGACAGATTAAATGTTGAAGTACAAAAACTAGTGTGACTAATATTTACATAATTATACTTTTAAGTATTATTTATCTATACTAATATTATAAAGAGGTAAAATTTGTAAGTTTGTATGCAGGGGGTAATCTCTGGAACTCATAATCTAATTCTAATTTTATTTTAACTGGCAGAAAGCTACATTATTCCTGAGTGCTATAGGCTATAAATTGTTTCTATAACATGTATATTAACCGAGCTATCACAACTTTTGTCTGGCAAGTCGGAAAAAAATACCTCGTAAAACAGAATTATTTGCGTGCGCTGCCTAAACAGTTGCTTAAAATTAAAAAGAATGTATGGCTACCTGGTTCATCTTAATTATTTCTACAAAAAAGTCAGCGATACCATATCTCTATCTTTTATATTTTATCTTTTATACTTCTATTATTGCATTAAAAAATTTTTTTTTCGGCATTGTTACGTTTGGTTGATTATTTGAGCAACAAAATATTAATTCTTATGACAATAAATTATTTCAGTATCACAGGAACATCATACAGATAAGATTTGCCATTTACAGTATATCAATTGGTCATACAGTTTCGGAGATAATATAAAATTACTAAAACGCAAAATGACCCTAGCATAACTTTCATTGTGCAGACGTTTTACCTATTTGCCCATAGATGGCGTTCTGCAATGACGTCATTTTTCTGAATCGCGGTGTTAAGACTTTCCGTGGATTGATGACCCTCTCGAATTATTATGCCCACGTTGTCGTTAGTTGGAGTTCTAAAAATTACATGTCAGTTGGTTATTGGTTTCGGTTGTTTCGTTCGCATGGTTGTTGTCTACACTAATATTATAAAGAGGAAAGATATGTATTTTTGTATGTAACGAATAAACTCAAAAAGTACTAGACCGATTTTAATAATTATTTTTTCATTAGAAAGCTACATTATCACTGAGTAACATAGGCTATATTTTATCCCGGTATTCCCACAGGAACGGGAACTACGCCGCGGCGACTGATACCGAAGCGAAGCGAGGGCGGGTTGCTATATTTTATAATTACATCTATACTATTATTATAAAGAGGAAAGATTTGTATTTTTGTATGTAACGAATAAACTCAACAAGTACTGGACCGATTTTAAAAATTCTTTCACCATTGGAAAGCTATAATATCAGGGAGTAACATAGGCTATATTTTATCCCGGTATTCCCACGGGAACGGGAACTACGCGCGTAAGGCGACTGAATCCGAAGCGAAGCGAGGGCGGATTGCTATATAATATAATTTTAACAGAAGGGCTTGCATATTATTACTATCAAAAATGTTGCTTTCTTAATATATTCATGTCAAATTGAAAAATATACGAGTCTTGAGTGATGTGCAGAAATTATTCATAATAATTACTATATATTTTAGGTAATCTGTACAAAAAAAGTATTTGACACGCCCATATTTGTCAAATAAAAATACTCTGTATAACAGTATTGCCAGACGTCATTTTAATATACTGCTAAATATTAATTTATTTGGTTTGTTTAATGTTTTAAATCATTTTTACACACCACAAACTTACAATGCAATGAATTTTCAATGATTGTATAAAGCTAATGAAATTTCTGGACCATCATTAAAATGAGCAAATGCAAAAAGGTACACATTTATAATTGAGCTTTAACAATGAGACAAAATTGATAAAGCTGATTAATATTTTAAATGTAAAAATGTATAATGATTATAAAATATTTTTTTTTTATGAATACAAAATATGGTAAGGTCAATTATACAACAGATATAATGTATAGAATGATTGTCAAAGTAAAATACATTCTTCGAACAATGTTACGAATTCTTTAAATATAAATACAAACATATATTTATTTTGAATTTTAAATTTATTGGCTGCCCTTTTTTAAAAGTTAGTTTTGCAAACTGTACCATGTATAAATAACGTTAAGAATTTGCAATTTTCTTTCAACACCTTATTTTGTTTAGGGGTAAAATAATTGAATACATATACATTAATCCATATCGCACAACGGAAACTCTCAGACGTTATGCCAATTAATAGTCGCCTACCAATCTTATTATCTTTGGTGCGGCACGCGGCGGCTATGGTGATATGCTTCAAGGCAATTGTCGTTCGGAGATTTAAGTTTTACTGTGTGGCAACACTGTGGGCCGGTAAGCTTTGTTGAGATAGAGAGTCGCCCCATCAGACTATAATGATAAATCTAATTGCGAGTCATGCTATAATTATAATACTACACTAACGTAATTTAATTGATGGAATTAAATTATATTTGTGAAGTTCTTTAATATACAGCAAGCATAGATCATACGGCATTATTCACCTTTTTTTTAATAGCATTTATAAATAGGAACATATCTTACTATAAGCCTCAATAGTAATAAAATATAGAGATATGGATAAATGGATTTTATTGGGCTTGTATTTGAATTTTAATTCTTCCCCACGTTTTGAACCTTTTCTGTGTTCATGTTCGCGGGAGGTCCGACACCGGACGATCTTCCTGCGATCATGAGCGCTGAAAATTGTGATATTAAAAATCAAACACGACCGCAATAAATATTTTAAATATATACTAACTATTCGTTTTAAACATCCGAAATCATTAAGTTTGAGATAGTGTTTTTTTCTGTGATTTAAGCAATTTTCAATAAAAATAATATAATCCATCTACTAACATCACAACTGCTTGATTAATAATGAGATGAAGACCTTAAACTAAATCCAATATATATCATGTCATAATAAATGACTACACTGTTAACTACCTATACAGATTTTAGGTTTATTTTAGCAAATAGACATCCTTTTTTTTTGGGAGATTATTGCTTGGTTACTAAGACCTTTAAGCCAAATCTTTATTAAATAACACATTATAAAGTTATTGTCCATTAGTGAGTCAAATCGTCGCCTTTAATGGTATATTCCGGAAATTTTGGTGAAAACGGCATAATATGTAAAGCACTGTTATATCATATTCACTACACCCCAGTACTTCCTTGCACATCACATTACAGAAAAAAAACATTTTTTTAATATAACACATTGAAATACTAAGATATTGAATATAATACAAGAGTACCCCATGACACTTTTCCTTGCCCGCTAAAAAAAAACCGTCAGACATATTGCGACTATCAAAACACAGATAAAAAATATTATAGTAGATATATGACAAAGCAATTGACTTTATTTATAATAACATAAAAGTCATTATAATGTTCAATTAATTCAACTAGAAATTAATATACAAATATTTAAAATTTAAAAACAATTATAATAATATTTGTATATATTAAAAATAAATACTATACATTTAAATATAAATAAACAATTAATCTTGCGCTGCCTTCGAACAGACTGTGGTAACAGCTATTTATTTAGCAAACGCTACCTTTATATGGGTGATTTTCATATACTAAATCAGCTATACTCTAAGTGTGTTCCGCGGAACCCTAGGGTTCCGTGATACCTCTGTCGGGGTTCCGCAAGAATTTAGAAATAAAAAAATCAAAACACCTCTCTCTGGTCGCTCCGCGGCTGTGCGGACTCCGCGGCCGCGCGGAGACAAAACGCTATGAATGTTATTTATTTATATTTGTATAAGCTTGTGTTACATTAGCTGGTACAATATCTCATAAGTTTGGTCTCAACAATTTTATACTTGTACAACGCGTTCGCTCTAAGTTTGCCGGTCTGTGGAATGCGCGTACCCTCCCCCACGTGACAACAAAACTTATAATGTGTCATAGTTTTACCCAAATATCTAACGTACACAATTTTTATTGTTACAATTAAATAAAAAATTTCGAACGTCATACACTCATACCTATCGCCAGCGGCAAACTTAAAACGAGCGGGTAGTATACTTGTAAGCGCTCAGTCTCTTTGATAAAAGCCGCCTCTGAATTAGACGCTATAGTTGTCAACTAGCGACTTTCGTCTCTAACTTCAAAGGATAAAGTCGATATTGTTTACAACGCTATTTTTAAATTTCTGTTTTTATTTTTGCTTTTTGTTTATCAAAGGTGCCGACTCGAGTATTTTCGAGAATATTTGAGATCGAGTCTAGGACTAAGTATAAAAGCGGCGATCGCGCGTTGGCGTCGTCCCCGGGTTGAGAGCCCTCAGCGCTCACCCATAGTCCGCGTCAAGCTGTCAAGGCCATCTGCGGCCAACAGCTGTACACACACAAAAAAAAAAAAAAAAAAAAAAAAAAAAAAAAATTGGCGTCGTCAGTTGATGATTAGCGTTCGGAGCGATAAGTTACTACCTACCTTACTACCTTACAAGCTCGCTAGCGAGAAACTAGTGTTCATTGTTTTACTGCCTGCTGTATTCTGTTGTCTCAGTTTTATACATTTCTTCCCTGTAGGTTCTAAATTTAGTCTCTTATACGCAGTAACGATTGTGCATTATTTAAACCCCACTATCCTGACTTGTAACATTATAAATAAAGAAGAATGGAACGTTGGCTTAAAGGTGTTAAACGTGTTCCAACAACATCTTCTAATGACGCTGAATGTTCAAAAGCAATGCGCGCGGAGAATTTAGCAATCACCGATCCAGAAGATGATGCCACGAGTGCCACGACGTCAAGCTCGACGGTTTCAAAGACGAAAAAAAGGAAGTATGATGAATCTTATATCAGTTTCGGATTTGTTGATTCCAACGGCTCACCTCTCTGCATGCTCTGTAGTAAACTGCTTCCTAGTAGTTCCATGGCACCTGCCAAATTGCGTCGACATTTAGAAACCGTACACCCCGAGACTAAAGACAAGAATAAAGAATTTTTTGTTCGCAAAAAAGATCAGTTATTAGAAAGTCAAAAAAATATGATGCATGTAACACAAACTACCAACGAAAAGGCCACGGAGACATCATACTTAGTTAGCTATCGCATTGCACAAGCAGGTGAAGCGCACACTATCGCTGAGAAATTAATAAAACCATGTGTATTAGACATAACCAAATGTATGCTTGATGAAAAATCTGCAAAGCATCTTTCTACTGTTCCGCTATCAAACGATACTGTTTCACGACGAATCCATGATCTGGCAAGCTACGTCAAACAAGAACTAGTTACACGTCTACAAAATACACGATTCGCTTTGCAAATGGACGAGTCGACTGATGTCGCTGGTTTGGCTATCCTGCTGGTTATTGTGAGATATCCATATAAAAGTTCTTTTGAAGAAGACATGCTTATGTGTTCATCGCTGTTTACAAACACTACCGGGGAAGAAATTTTTAATAAAATAAATATATTTTTTGAAGAACATAATCTCAGTTGGAACAATTGCATTGACATTTGTACAGATGGGGCCAAGGCGATGACAGGTAAAACAGCAGGAGCAGTGTCACGAATGAAAAATAAAGCGCCTAATTGTAGTTCCAGTCATTGTATTCTGCATAGACAAGCACTTGCGATGAAGCAAATGCCGTCTAATCTAAAATTAGTTATGGATGAAGCGGTAAAAATAATTAATTTTATCAAATCACGACCACTACAATCCCGATTGTTCTCATTATTGTGTGAAGATTATGGCAGCAAACATAAAACACTGCTGCTCCATACAGAAGTGCGATGGCTGTCTCGGGGAAAAACTTTAACAAGGCTATTTGAACTTAGAGCCGAGTTACAAATGTTTCTTTCAGCAGATACTTCTTTTAATTTGAAGGACCGTTTGTATGATAAAACTTGGTTGTTCCGATTGTCTTTTATGGCGGATATCTTTCAAAAACTTAACGAATTAAATTTATCGTTGCAAGGTAAACAGACAACAGTGTTTCAGGCCTATAATAAAATAACTGCTTTTAAAAGAAAATTAGATTTTTGGATCATTTGCATTGGTAAGAAAGAAATAGAAAGTTTTACGTTACTCAGTGAGTTTGTTAGCGAAAACGACTCAGAAATGTTTGAAGATAATGTGTTTGAAGAATTGGTCCAATATCTCAGTTCGATGCGCGCATCTTTTGAAAAGTATTTTCCCGAAGAACACAATACAAAAATTAAAGTGAACTCCTGGATTCATAATCCTTTTTTACCCAACTTGGAAAAGCCTGAAAACATGTCAAATGAGATATATGAATCTCTTTTAGAAATGTCATCAGACACAAGTATGGAGTCATTGTTCAAAACGACGCCTCTTAATGATTTTTGGTGCAGAATCCAAGATGAATATGCAATGCTTGGCCAAATGGCTCTGGATATTCTTCTCCCGTTCCCAACTACATATTTGTGCGAAACAGGATTCTCTACCTACGCAGCCACGAAAACAAAATATCGCAATAGACTGGACGCCGAAGCTGATATGAGACTCCAACTTTCTTCCATCAAACCTGATATCAAGCAATTGATGAAAAATAAAAAACAGTTTCATACCTCCCACTAGTTAGATTTTTTCTTTTTTAATGTTATCTATTATTGTCCTTACCAAGTGGTGAAGTAAATAATAATTAGTAACTGATACATTGTACTTTTATTATGCTGATTAATATAGAATACACTTATAAAAATAATTGTTTTATTGTAGGGTTCCATCAAGTATTTTGCTTCCCAAAAGGGTTCCGTCATTTAAAAAGTTTGAGAACCACTGTACTAAATGATACTGAATGATTTAGTTCTATGAATGATTTCAATTTATACAGGGTGATTTTTATATCCTAATTATGTCATGTATTAAAAATATCCAAAAAATTGTCATAATAAGTATTGTAATATTGAAGGTGATTATTTGAGCGATATTACCAAGCTAATACAATCGATTTCACAAACAGCAATAGTCGAATTTACAAATTTGATACAGTGTATTAAATACACAAGCCCAAAGAAACTCATTTGCTCACACACATATGTTTTCAAGTGGTTTTCGAAATTATAAACCTAGTCATACTACACAGTCATATTTGTTATGTGAAACTCCTTCAGTGGTGTCAAATGAGAATTGTGAGTAAAATTTCAAGGTTAAAAACTGTTAAAAAGAGACAGTTGAAATGAATGATAGAGCTATATATTTCAACGGTATGGGAATGGAGCTAAAGAGATAGAGATAAATACAACAGTACAGAGTGATAGAGTAAAACAGTGTTGCCTAATTGTGTCTAATTATTACCATTGTGTTTGGTTACGTTTATGTCTATTGATTGTTTGAATATATTCGTAAAAAAATATGTAATATAATTTATTGGTATTAAATTTTTATTAGTTTTATCTTTTATTTATTAGTAAAAAAAAAAAATTGTTTTCCAGAAGTTTCACTTCTCGTCACTCGTGCTTACGCAATATGTAGTAATACATTTTTATTTTTCATTTCTATGACAACACTATAATTTTGGTGATATTTATTATAAATTGGATTAGTATTAACTGTATACCATTGCGGAATAAGGATTTTAAATCAGGCTGTATATGGAATAAGTTGCTTATATAGTTTACCCCATGATTTTCTACCTAAAAAAATGCAATTTAGTGCCCTCTGTCTTTTTAAATGTAACTACGAATAATGAAAGCCCTTGTGTATTATGATTGTTATACTACATGCTAAATATTTAAAATTAGTGAATTGGTCCTTGAAAACAAACAGAATAATTCTAAAATTGGTGCTGTAAAATTGTTATTAAATTTCCTTTCACAAACCAATTCACAGAATATTATACCATAAAATTTCGTTGACCTTGCAATATTATCTTAAAATCAAAATTAAATATGCCATTATATACAATTGGCTCTCCTTTCGTAAAACAAATATTGCAGGAGGATTTTTATACTAATATACAGGTTGTTCTGAAAACGGTATATAACAATACGACATAATTATTTCTACTTCTGTAGATTAAAGAACACATTCAGCTATTAAATATTTGTAAGCTGAAGATGTACCCTTTTGATGTGATATTCCCTTTTCAGAATACGGTCATTATTATCTAATATACCTAATCAGTTTTAGTATTAAAATATCAAAAAAAAAAACAAAAAAACATTACTTTTATTTTAATATTGATGATGGGTACAACATATAATAAATAATTTAAATAGAAAAAAGGGCCTACAGATAAATAAACGCTATATCAATCAATTTGCACGGTAATTTATTATTTTATAAACATCTATCCTCTTTCACCCCTATCATCTTTATATATATATACATATATTTCTTGTGTACGTGTGTATGTCACTGAACTGAACTCTTCCTAAACGATTGGACCGATGTTGATGAAATTTTTTGTGTGTTGAACACACAAAAAAGTTCGAGAATGATTTAGATTCACAATTGGACCCGGTAGGTGGCGCTGCTGTCGATTTCAAGGAGAATTTCTTTTATTTTATTGGAACAGAACAACGTCTGTTGGGTCAGCTAGTAATAATATAAGTTTCAATCACATAAAAAATAAATGATTTGATTTAATAATACCAAAACTGATAAAATCTAACCTATAATTTGTGGATAATATTTATAAAAAACTAGCGTAAGCCAGACTCATAAGTATTTAAAATAATCACTAACTTTAAAAATCAAGAATCGAAGTCGTTAGATTGTTATTTATAATTATATTACTATATATAACATCACTTTTTCACTGTGGTATCACTTATTAATTATAGCCGTAAATAGACTTTCAAATGTCAATTTGTTAAAAAAAAACATCATTGCAAAAATTCGTCATCGTCGCCCACCTGAAACAAAAATAAAAACATTATTGACTGCAAGTGGTGATGGAGAAAAAACACAATTCGCATTATCGTCATCTTAGCTTTTATTTATTTATTTTTGTACACCAATATTGAATACAAAATCCTTACTTAATATTATAAATGAGAAAGCACACACTTAAACCAGTGAACCGATTTCAACAATTCTTTCACCAATGGAAAGCTATAATATCAGAGAGTAACATAGGCAATACTTTATCCCGGTATTCCCACGGGAATAGGCACTACTCGGGTGACTGAAACCGAAGCGAGGGCGGGTTGCTAGTAGCTTAATATATAAGATACAGTACAATGGGCGGCCTTATATATGCTATAAGCAATTTCTTTTAGGCAACCTTTGGATGGAATTAGCACAGGAAAGAAAGGTAGTTGTTGGTGTAACATATGGGGCATTTCACGTCAAGCGGACAGCCATAAAAAGTGAGGATCCACATCCAGGTCTATTAGAAGTATAACTGACCAGAGTATAAACAAAATTAACGACCTCACTTTTTTTTGGTTGTCCACTTGACGTGAAATGCCCCATATAGATAATTAAATCTATAGTAAATTATGCAATAATAAAGACAATATTATATTATAGAATCTAAATAATCAGTGACTAGCAATGTAAATATTACAGTCCCAGATAGTGTGTCCTCATAATTTTTTTAAAGATTTCTAGTGATTCAGGGATTCATTTTATACGTCAAACTGTTGGGTTCCATCTTTCTCCACAATGGGAGGGAAATAGATCTACTATACCGTACACGTCAGTTATGTTGGCATAGGGTTTTATGTCGAGTTTTTCTTCTCGTTGTCTTTTACGACATCAACGGGCAAGAGAAAAGATGTTGAATTGTATTCTTACTCCGTCAACACACAGACAAGTTTTTAATTAATATGTATGTATTGTTACATATCGTAGGACATTACTGAAAAACAGCGCTGAGGCTCTCATGTGAGGTACCACCGACATTACGCTGAGTAGCAATCCTTTTGATTAGTAAATTTAACTCAATTGTGTAATTATGAGCCCCCTGCGAGGGAGAATTCTGTTGCTGGAGTAAGAATACAATTCATCACCTCCTCTCGGCCAACGGGTGCCGTAAAAGACGACTAAAGGATTAAATAGGCTTATAATATCTTTTTTTTTTTTTTTTTTTTTATTGCCAACGGTGGCAAACGAGCAAGCAGCACACCTGATGGTAAGTGAAACTGCTGCACATGGACCATTGCAATACCAGGGGCACAGCCAGGCCGCTGCCTACCGTGAAGGAAATACTCTTCTTAAACCTCGTTTAAAGAAGGACATGTCATAGCGCTCGGGAAACACAGCAGCAGGTAGTTCATTCCAGAGCTTGCACGTACGTGGGAGAAATGATCGCTGGAAACGTACAGTTGAAGACCATAACGTTTCCAGGTGAAATGGATGAACCCTGCTGCGATGTCGAGTGGTACGTTGGTAGAATGGTGACGGTGGTACCAAGTCAAACAGTTCCTCGGAGCACTCCCCGTGAAAGAGTCGGTAGAGTACACAGAGTGACCCAAAGTCTCTCCGCTGCTCCAGCGACTCCAATCTGTCCGTAAGATTGGGATCCCCGACGATTCGAACAGCCCGTCTTTGCAGGGAGTCAAGTGGGTCTAGCTGATATTTGGGCGCACCTGCCCAGAGATGTGAGCAGTACTCCACATGAGGACGAACTTGTGCTTTGTATAGCACAAGACGCTGTCTCGGTGTGAAGTACCGCCTGGCTCTGTTCAGGACGCCCAACTTTTTGCTTGCCAATTTGGCTTTGTCCTCCAAATGACTCCCAAACTGGACTTTGCTCGATATTTTGACGCCGAGAATCCCAATACTCTCAGAAATTGGAAGAGTTACTCCTTGGAACTGAGGCGCCATGACAAATGGGTCCTTCTTTGCAGTGAACGCGCAAACTTGTGTCTTTGTAGGGTTGAACTGGACTAGGTTCCGTTCACCCCATTCCGAGGCCCGCCCCAGAGAGCGCTCGACTTCAGACACAAGTTGAACCCTTCTTTCCTGAATACTCCGAGGGATATTCCGTTGCTCAGTGTACCGCTCATCACCCGTACTGTCATCCGCATAGCAACGCATATTCTCGATAGAGAGCATGTCATTGATATGCAGGATAAACAACGTCGGGGAGAGCACCGAGCCTTGTGGTACACCAGCATTAATGGTCATGGTATCGGAGCAGGAGCCATCTACGACGACTTTTATACTCCGACCATCCAAAAAGCTGGCAATCCAATTACAGAGTCCCTTGGGGATTCCGTATGATGGTAGCTTCGATAGAAGTGCCCTGTGCCAGACCCTATCGAACGCCTTTGCGATATCTAGGCTGAACGCCAGCGCCTCACCCTTGCCCTCCAAGGCCTCTGCCCAACGGTGTGTGAGGTACACAAGAAGATCACCAGCCGACCGACCATGACGAAAGCCGTATTGGCGATCACTGATAAGCTGGCGATCCTCAAGGTACTGCAGAAGCTGGCGGTTTATAACCTTCTCCATTATCTTGGAGAGCAAGGATGTTATCGCAATTGGCCTGTAATTCGATGGGTCAGACCGGTCTCCCTTTTTAGGGATCGGGTGGACATGGGCTACCTTCCACGAAGACGGAACCCTATTAGTAGCGTAGGAAAGTCGGTATAGGCGCGTGAGGATGGGAGTCAATTCAGGGGCGCACGTCTTTAGTACCACTGCAGGGATGCCATCCGGTCCACTCGACTTATGGACGTCTAAAAGCCGCAGCTCCCGCCTAACCGCTCGCTGCGTGATGCGGATTTCGGGCAGTGAGCTTTCACACCGTGGGATGGTAGGTGGTGTGGCAGCTCCGGCATCCAAAGTCGAGTTACAGGCAAAGAATTGACCTAGAAGATCGGCCTTCTCCTTTGCGCTGTGGGCCAGACTACCATCGTGTTTCTGCAGTGGTGGGAGATTATTATCTATGCAAAAGAAGAACTCGAAATAAAACCTTATACTATAGTCCATAAAATACAGCTTGATCTCTGTGACAGTTGTCCCTAGGGTTGTTACGCTTACGATGAAGTCTGTAGTTTTTTTGTAGATAAAACTCTTTATTTTTATAATTGTGATTTTCTATTATAATTGAAATACAATCAATGAAAATCTTATGGAATTTATTTCAAAGAAAAACTGCTTTTTGACTGTTTTAATTATTCGAAAGGAGTACAATCAAGATCTACTTCACTATTATAGTCATCATTGGAGCGTTCCTGCTAGAACATTTATCATTTTTTGCCAAAATAGGGACGGTCGTCAGATCAATCGATCAATTGTGATTGTTTTATGAATAAATATGTTTAGTTTATTGACAATTGACAACTTGGTTTAAATGATAATATTATATACGCATTGTATATAATATTATCATTTACACCAAGTAAAAAGGTAGTTTTTTTAATGTTTAATTAACTCAATTTATGTGTTTTATAATGTAACTGTCTGTTGTAATTGTAAAAAATATGTTGAAAGTTTTACATGGGTATTGTATTGGGTTTATTTCTTTTATGAATAATCTAATAAAGATCGGTTATCGAATTACGTATATCGACTGTTCCATCTCTTTTTTATTTTCAGTCCAGTATGACCTTGTACGTGCGTAAGCGTCATTTTTCTATAAAATGTTTACTAGGTATTTCAGTACTTACGAGGTACAGTTTAGGCATGAATATTAATATTTTTATATTTATAATCTATTGCACTTCAGTTACAATAAAACTGCCACAAAAGGAATGAAAATACAGTGTAAACTCCATATAACGACACTCAAGGGACTGTGAATTTTTTGACGTTATAGAGAGTTGCCGTTAATTGGAGTGAAAAAAAAAATTTATATATTGTTACTATTCTAATATTTATTTACTAATATAGTGTAAATTTTACAAACGTAAAAACAACTATGATTAAGATAACGTTTTACAACCTAACGACAGCTCAGTGGCCGAAGTAAACATGTGCAAGTTTATCACATAAAAAAACAAAAGAGATATTTTTAGAATGTTTCGTAGGTCAGTTGAGGTAAACACGTGCTAGATAATAAAATAATAAAACAACAAAGCAAAGAACGTACACAGCTGCAGTTCTTCTAATTTTGGCAATTAAGAAAGTACTGCTCAATGCTAAAAATGCCGTATTGTCGTCGTTATTTCGAGTGAATGTGATGCTATATAGAGTGTATCATTGTATGGATTATATGACAAAGCAACCAAAATCAAGTTATTTCGATGTTTTAAGGAGTTTGTCGTTAAATCGAGTGACGTTATAAAGAGTTTACACTGTATATGTGATACAAAATAAAATTGTAAACATGTCGCTCGTTCAAACTTACTTCGTCACTTTAGTTGACATCTGTCAGAGATCAAGCTATATTTTATGGACTATAATACGTCTGACCAGCTTGGTATAGTAGGTCAATTTCGCTCCCATTGTGGAGGAGGCGCGAGTCCAACAGTGGGACGTATATGAGCTGAAACGATGATGATGATGAATTAGTACTGTTATCATCATATAATACATTATAACGGTAGCATACCTGAAGGAAGTACTCAAAGTCGCTGCGGTGACAGTTGCCCTCAGCTGCGAAGGTGAACTTGTGGAATGTTCCATCCTCACATATCACTGAAAACAATAATGATATATTATACTATTTCCATTTCTTTATTTTCTCGATGACAATTCTAATTTGATAGTTGTAGTGTTGTGACCAAATAAGTAATGATATCGATCGCATATATGTTTGGAACAAAGACAAATTCAACAAAAACATTCAAATATATTTTTCAAGCTAGGGAGGGAGCACTCGAGGGAACACTCAATGGCCCACCGCCATTTTGTATTTGTTTTAATCTGTCACTCGCAACAAGACGGTCGTGCTATATGGTCACTACATTTCTGTTCGCTGAGTTTTTTCACATTATCCATACGTTACGTTGTGTATTTTGTGTTCCTCCGCGTTGATTGCTGCCCAGCTGTCAAATATCAAAATGCCTAAAGGATCTGTTCTGAAAAGTCAGGCGAGAGAACTGGTGATCAAGGTTCGTAATTACTTTGAAGCAGAATATCAAAATGGTGGCCCGCTATGACCACTGTCGCAAGTGCGAGAGCGTGTTGCGGCCGCATTAGGAATTAGTGGACCTACCGTTTCAAAAATTACTACCGAAGCTTACGGTACAAGCGGCATGCAAGCAAATAAGCTTCGTACGCCGAAGAAGAAACGCCAACCACGTCGTGTGACATCGGTTGACAACTTCGACGCTGACGCTATTCGTCGTCATATATATGACTATTACTTGCGCAAAGAAATTCCAACACTTAAAAAACTTGTTATTTCTTTACGTGAACGTGGTTTGTTCCACGGCCAAAAATCGTCATTAAGCTTAGTTTTGAAAGAAATTGGATTTTCTTATAAAAAATCGGACAAACGTAAAATATTACTGGAGCGTCACGACGTTGCTATGGCTCGCTGCGAATTTTTGAGCGAAGCCAAAAAGATATCAGATTGGTAAATTGTTATTTTCACTGACGAAACTTGGTTAAATGCAAACCACACAGTATCGAAGAACTGGACTGACGACACCGCCGCTTCCACTAGTTCAGTGCCAATGGGAAAAGGTGAACGCCTTATCATATGCCATGCAGGGTCTACGAAAGGATTCGTGTCAGATGCTTTACTGGCCTTTAAATCCAAGAAAACAGTGGACTACCACGAAGAAATGAACGCGGAGATTTACGAAGGATGCTTCAAAGAAATGATGCAATCTCTGGAAGAACCGTCGATAATTATTATGGACAACGCTACATATCACTCTCGACAAATTGATAAAATGCCGACGCAGGCCAATAAAAAACAGGAGTTAATTGACTGGCTCAAACGTCATGGCGAAAATGTGGATGATACTTTATTAAAAGTAGAATTAGTGAATATTTTAAAATCTAAAAAAAGCCTCCCTAAAAGATATATTACCGACGAAATAGCTGCCGAATGTGGTCATTGGGTTCTTCGACTTCCGCCGTATCATTGCCAGTACAATGCTATAGAACTAATATGGGCACAAATCAAAGGACACGCCGCTTGAAACAATACCCATCCGCCTTTTACGGCAAACAATAATATTAAAAAATGCAAATATTAAAAAATGCATGTGCGGAAGTAACCGCCGAACACTGGGAAAAAATTGTGAGAAGAACCCAAAACATTATAGCGTCGGATTGGGAAATTCATGTGGCATTAGATAATATAGAAATACAGGAACTTATAATAAATGTTGAGGAGAGCTCATCGAGTGATAGTGGCGATTCATCAGATTTTGATTAAAATAAATAAATGAACAATCAACATAATATAATTACATCTTGTAATGAAATGTAATATTAGTTAATAAATTTGTATAAAATTATCCGGCAATAGTTTAGTTTCTTACACTTTGTAAAAAAATATCGGGTCTCTTATCGTGTTACGTTTATCGATAGCTCCATCCCTATCAGTTTCTCCGACTCTGCTACGACCTTGTACGCGCGTAAGCGTCATATTTTTATTAAATAATGTATACATAATGTAAAAAAGACGCTCGTTCAAGTTTCCACAGGAGCTGTCATCGAGAAAATAAAGAAATGGAAATAGTATAGGTACTCTTATGTTAAACAACAAATTTAACAATAAATTTTGAAATTATTGATCTATTTACTTTAAAATTATACATTAGATTTGATTTTTCATTATGACATTTGGATTTCACGTGTGGTGATGGAGTAAGAATACACTTCACCACCCCCTATTTTGCCCGTGGATGTCGTAAAAGACGACTAAGCGATATAATATGCACATAAGATCTGTACAAGAGAATGAAAACTCGAAATGAAACCCTATACCAATATGTCTGACCAGCATGGTATAGTAGGTCAAATTCCCTCCTATTATGGAGGAGGTTGGAGCCCAGCAGTGGGACGTATATGAGCTGAAATGATGATGACATTTGAATTGAAATAAAACTATTTTTACGAATTTCAATGCGTCTGTTTGATTTTTAATTTGTCGACGTTTCAAACGCTTTCGGAAGGACTCCCTAACCTAACACTTACCAGCGTTCATGGTCATGGGAGCGCGTTTTTTGTACTTTGTGAATTAACATAAAAATAAGCCTTTGTCGCTAAATTCTGTATATAATAGGTGTCGAGATTGATTCTCGGCCATTAAGTTAAATTCAAAGCATATAGAGCTCTTCGAGATTTCTGAAATGGAAGGAAGGAAGGGAGACCCACCACTTTCCGACGGTAATCAATATACCGCACACCACAATAGAAGGAATGCGGGTTACGATTAAGGTGGACTAGTAAATAAGGAATACTTACACTAGGAAATAAGGGGGCCATGAACTGTATTGTTACTACGTCATCACAAGGACATTGGACAAGTAATGATGATAAAAATTTACCAATGGCTGTGTTGTCATCAGTGAAAGCACAGAGGGCGCGATTGTCGGGCAGCGATCGCGCAGCAGCCAAATGAGCACCACTGCCCCTCGCCGCCCAAACGTGGAGCGTCCCTTTGTCTGATACGCAGCACACCAGCGAACCGGTCTGATTGAACTTTATACTGAAAATATATTCAACTATCATCAATTAACTATCCCTACGCTTATTATTATTTAATTGTCCTCATGGGCATGTTAAAGTTTTTTCGACCATACTGCCTTGTTTTACGTAGCTTACAAATAAATTTCTTCACATGTAATTTAACCACTTCTTCATATTGAGTAGCTTATTAATGGTCATCGTCCGTCAGTAAGTCAAGTCGTTATCATTAATTGGGCGTTGAAAACCAAATTTAATGATTTCTCTGGTTGATGTGCGTTTCTGAATGATTTTCATATTCTACCTAAAGGTAGTACCTAAAGGTAGAATATGAAAATACACGTAAACACCTCTTATATCACATTCACCACACTTTAGCACCTTAACTGTATTATATTACTTAAAATATCAGCAAAATTATTCTATATAACAACTATAAAACACTAAAAAATGAATATAATTCAAGAGCGTAACATGACATTTCCATATTTGCGCCGAAAAACCCTACGCGCCTGATTAAGAGTTATATTTTCTTAAATAATAATTATTTATGAACATGGATACCAAGTCTATTAGTCGAATACATTCATCATTACAGCTCCTATGTGCCCCACTGTTGAGCTCGAGCCTCCTCAACAATTAGATTCTCTTGCATAGATGTTATATGTGTACCACAATCCCGTAGTCATCTTTTACGTTGCCCGTGGGCAAGAATGGGGGGTGATGAATTGTATTCTTTCTCCGACACCATACGGCAAAGTCGAATACTTTTTATTAGCTTAAAAATCTGAATTAAAGCAAGTCATCACATTTATTTTCATAACGTATGGCACATTATTCAACTTCTTATTTAGTAACATGATAATACGCTATCCGTCTGTAAGTCGAGTCGTTACTATTAATTGGGCGCTGTCAACTAAATTAACGATTCCTCCGGGAATTTTGACAGCGCATAAGAAAATATAAGTAAACGACTATCATGTCATATTCAACACATTTTAGCACTTTCTTTGTTTTTCATTATATTAGAAGAGCGCCCGGTCGTGGGCTGGCTTATATTTAAAAGGGGACGTGATTAGATTGTTGAATAGATGGATGGAAGGATGGAAAAGACATACCAATATACATCAGCGTAATCAGACCCTCGTCGCAGTTCATGCAGCATATGCTTAGTGGTGGTGTCCCATAGGCGGATGATGGTACCACGCTCAGATGCAGTGGCAAGTCGCGCACCATTGGCTGAGAGACTTAGGCAGACCAGCTCCGTCTGATGGCACCCCATCACCGCTGGTGATGATGAATGAGCACCTTTTACTGCACGAGTCACATCCTAGAAATTATAATGATAAACATTAATAAAAGACCATCATCAGCATCCTGTTCTTTTTCCAATGTATGTATTCTTTCTTTCCATGTAATGACGGAGTAAGAATAAAAATTACCACTCCTTATCTTGCCCGTGGGCGTCATAAAAGACGACTAAGTGATACAATACTTAAATAACACCTATGCAAGAAAAGGGAAACTCGAAATAAAACACTATACAACCTGTCTGACCAGCGTGGTATAATGGGTCAAGTTCCTTCCTATTGTGGAAGAGGCTTGGGCCCAGCAGTGGGTCATATATGAGCTGAAATGATGAATGATGAGGATAATGAATATGTATTCTTCTTCCATCTTATTTAACGCGAAGATTTTCGCAATTGTTTTATTCCTGACGTCATGACTCCTTGGCAATGAAATAGTTGACCAGACGTCGTCAGATAAACTTGATCCAGGTCTATGTTTAGGTCTTAGTCGTCTTTAACAACCCTCACGAACAATGTAAGGGAATATAATATTCATAGCCGCCACCAGATAGCCAATTAATAAAAGACCAAGATGTTTAAAGAAGGTAGATCCAATATAAGGTACATACATTATGACACTATCCAAATTTGCATCCATATTTTCTTTTTATTTCTTTATTTGTGAGGAGGTATTTCTTTACTCAGAGAATGTGGCTACCTTTTCTCCTGGTGGTCCCTTAGCCAGTTTTTGTGACTTGTGAAAGTAAAGGGTTAATCGTAGTTTAGGCTCGATACAACACTGTGAGACCAAATGGTTTTTGTATAAGGCTTGATTTCGAGTTTTTATTGCACTATAGAAATATCATCTGCTTATTATTTTTGTTATCCGCGGGAGGAGGATATCCAAGAAATTTATTATAAAACAAAATTTAAATTTTCATATTTGTTGCCTCTCTTGGGTGTTCATAGCCTATACGATGTATTTAGAGGATCAGGTTGCTGGAACTGCAATTTACTCTTCCATCTATTATTCATTATTACAGCTCATACACCTCCTACTGCTGGACTCGAGCCTTATCCACATTGAGAAGGAAATTGACCTACTATACCATGCTGGTCAGACGAGTTGATATAGGGTTTTATTTAAAGTTTTCCTTCTTTTGTTATTATTCTTCTCCTATCTATCTATTATTCATCATCATCATTTTAGTTCATATATCCCACTGTTGGGCTCGAGCCTCCTCCACAATAGGAGGGAAATTGACCTAACTGTACCATGTTGGTCGGACAGGTTGGTATAGGGTTTTATTTCAAGTTTTCCTTCTCTTACATAGATGTTATGTGCGTATTATATCCCTCGGTCGTCTTTTATGACACCCATGGGCAATATAGGGAATGGTGATTTGTATTCTTACTCCGTTACCACACGGAAAACCTATTAGAAGGTAATTGACCATAGCCCATTAATCAGACGGGTTGATATAAGGATTTATTTCGAGTTCTCTTCTTCTTGTAGCTATATTATCCGTTGGAGTCCATAGTGGTCTTTTACAATTATTTGCGGGAAGGGAAGGATTGGTGAAATATTGTATTCTTACTTAGTCACCTTTAATGTGTGGTGACGGAGTAAAAATACAATTCACCACCTCGCTCTTACCTGTGGATGTGGTGAAAGACGACTAATGGTATATTACGTATATGACATCATTACAAGAGATGGAAAACTCGAAACAAAATCCTGTACTAACCTATCTGACTAGCATGGTATAGTAAGGTCAATTTCCCTCCTATTATGGAGGAGGCTCAAGCCCAGCAGTGGGACATATATGGACTAGTCAGAGTCACCCTACGCAAAGACTAGAAGATAAAATACGTACGAGTAACTGTAGAGATCCTTTTCGATGCGCAGGCGCAGCTAGTAAATGCGGAGCAGTGGGTTCGCAAGCCAGAGCGCATAACGGCCGCGCGCCCGGTCGGGTACGCACCAAAGCCACTCGCGCCAGCGATGGCAGCGATAGCACTTGGATACTCGATGACAGCACCACTGCTACCCTACCATCAAATAAATTATCATCATCCAGCTTTTATCCCAATTACTTGCCTTCGACGCAATATGTATTTTTCTTCTGTATTGTATACAATAGGCGTGACGAAAGATTTTGAAATCCTTTTCGGTAATGTGGGCACACACCTACTATTTACGAAAAAACTTATATTTCGGTAATAAATTTATGTTTAAAGAAGTTTAAAACAATTTTTCCAATATTTTTTAAATATAGCGCGAAAACAGCTCGACGGTGTCATGGCGTCGGCTGTTACGTCACGTTAAGGTAAACACGTCCTTGTGTCTATGTGTAGCGAAGAAAGTAAGCAAAACATTAAATTAATTCTTGTGATAAAAATGAATTCCAAAGTTTATAAGTGGTGTGCAGTACCTCAGTGCAAAAATACATCAATAAAAACCCCCAACAAAGTATTTGTACATGTTCCTAACAAGAAAATAATAAGAGTTAAGTGGTTAAAGCTCGCAAAGCTGTGAGGGAGCTAACCTCAAGAATAAACAATGACAAGTTTAATGTAAAAATAAGCTATGAAAATAAAATAAACTCACATCAGTTCAAAACGAGTTAGATTATATCTAAGTTGGTACTAGAGATTAGGTTACTAGAAACATGGTAGTAAAGATAAACAAAAATTTACTTACAAAGAAGTTTTTACGTTTCTAAACTCAGGCGAGCAAAATTCTTTATTTGTAGCGAGGAAATCACCCAACATCAATACATCAATCAGTTTTTTTTTTTTTTTGGGTGGGCTGCGGTCGGCGCGCCTCCGCACCACTCCGTCCGGGGCGACAGAGGGGCTTAAGCACGCAACACCCGCAACCCACCCGAACACCACGTCGCCTTCGTCGTTGGGCCGACCACTGGAGCAGGGTTACTTGTCATCAGTGGTCGGCCCGACGGAATACCCCCTACCCGGGGCACCCTCTCATCCTCCCCGAGGGGGGGACGTCGGTCTTTCCTCACGCGGTCGGCCTCTCGGCGGGTGATGGGCTAATCCCCGGTCACGTCACCCGCGGCCTCGGCTAGGGCGGCATTGCACGCAGGTAATCCCGCCTGCGCCGCCCCAGTCGCCGGCAGCGGGTCGCATCATCGAGGCTGTGCTCCTCGCACTCGCAACCCGCCGCCTCCTTCTGCGAGATAACTGCCTCGCAGAAGGCTGCGACCGCGTCCCAATTCCTGATGCTGCCGAGCATCTCCCTAGCGATGGTCGGCAGCGTCAGGTCGGCACCGATGATTGCAACGAGTTCACGACGCGGCTCTGCTCAAGCGGCACAGACCTCGAGCGTATGCTGCGCCGTGTCCTCGTCGCAATCGCAGTGGTGGCAGGACGGAGTTCTCTCCCTCCTAGCGACCCTGTACAGGTATTTGCCGAAGCATCCATGCCCCGTCAAGACCTGTACGAGTCGGAAGGAGAGCACCCCATGCCGCCTTTCCAACCACTGCATCAGCACCGGCCGGAAGGCCTCCACGGTCCAAACACCGTATCGAGGCCTCTCCAGCCGGTCTGCCCAACGGGCGATGACGTTTCGGCGGGCATCGACGCGCTAGGCGGTGAGCTTCCTCAGGGAAACAACACCGCCCCCCCGCGCACCCGCCGATACAAGTCGGCGAGCATTTCCGCCCCCAGGTCCCTCGGAGGAGTCCCGGCCAACAGGTACGCCGCCTCCGTCGCCACCGTGCGGTACCCACGGATGATACTGACCGCCATGACCTTTTGTGGACGCCACAGAAGGGCCCTAAGTCGGGCGGTCATGGATCCCGCCTACACCGGTGCGCCGTAGAGGGCCATCGACCGGATGACCCCCGCGTACAGCTGTCGACATGCCGCGCTCGGTCCGCCCACATTCGGCATCAGCCATTGTAGGGCGAACGCCACGCCGACAAGCCGCGGGACGAGCCTGCGGAAATGCTCTCGAAACTACCATCGCCCGTCGAGCACCAGTCCCAAGTACTTCATATGGGCCTGGATGCTGATCCCAACCGAATTGACGGTGATCGAGACGCCGATGGGAGGGTCCATACGGGGCCCATGGAACAAGAGGGCCTCTGTCTTGTCCAGGGCCACCCTCAACCCCAGCGCCTCGATCCGCCTGACGACCTCTTCGGTGCCTGAGGTCGCCAGGCTTACCGCCTCTTGTAGCGTCCCACCGCGGGCTGTGACGAGCGAGTCGTCGGCGTAACAAATCACGCCCAGCCCGGGTGGGAGGCTCCCCCGCAACGCCCAGTCGTAGTCGATGTTCCACAGGGTGGGTCCGAGGACAGACCCCTGTGGAACACCGCACGTCATGGGCGTTCGCACAACGTCCCCTACTCGGTTGGCGTAGAGGACGCTGCGCCCCTCCAAATAGTCTGCCACCAGCCGACAATACATCAATCCTGGGCAAATTTGAGCTGTTTGCTTTAACAAAGCTTAGTTCCATTGTAATAATCGAGTGGAGTCGGTAAATCACACGTAAACAAATAAAAAATCAATCCAAATACGTAATCAGTAGTACTGAGAACAACAAACAGAGTAGTTTACCTTAACGTGACGTAATACACTGTGATTGGTGTTTCAGCCAAAATGGCCGAATGCAGTATTTTAATGATTTAATTTATTGAAAATCTTAATAATCTCAATTATTTAGATAAATCTAAAGTAGCGTATTAAATTTTTTTGATATGTATTTTCCCCTAAAATCATTAATGCGTCGATTCTTTTATACTGTCGTCACGCCTATTTTATATAAAAAGTAATTCAAAAAGCGGGTTTGCTAAAACCATCAAACGGTGCTGCTGGAGCTACTCTGACTCTACCATGACACACTCCAATCTTCTAGTGCTTGGGGCAGCTAACTATACCCCTTGCAGAGGCAAATGACTACATCATTGACGCTCAACTAAGTGCCGCGCAATAATCAATAATTCAAACGTGGGTACACCACGCCTACTTTGCCACCAATGATGCCCCAAGCCGAGATTCGGTCCCCATAGGGGGAGCCCTTAGGTGATGTGGCTTAAAGTTTTACCGGGATGTGAGCCCTCAGCGCTCACCCATAGTCCGGGCAAAGCTGTGAAAGCCATCGGCGGCTAATAGCTACACACACTCACTGTTTTGCTGAGTTTGTTGTCGCATGTTCTTATTCCTTGTGGCGTTTTTATAAGATGAGAGATCATTGGATTAGTTTAAGATAAAATGCAAAATGGACACCACGTGTCTTTGTACCTAAGGCTTGTATTAAACAAATAATTTGAAATTAAATTTAAATAAATTACGTCCTTTATTTCTTGTGATGACGGAGTAAGAATACAATTCACCACCCCCTCTCTTGCCCGTGGGTATCGTAAAAGGGGCTAAATGATTAAATAGGCAATAATATCTATGCGAGAAGGAAAACTCGAAACAAAACCCTATACCAACACGTCTGATCAGCGTGGTATGTCAATTTGCCGTAGGTCCGTTTTCAGTAGGTCAAATTCCCTCCCATACCCCTCCCACGGAGGCCCGAGCCTAACAGCGGGACGTGTATGTGCTGAGATGACACCCTTTAATTAATTAAACATAGAATTTAAAGTGGTTATATCAACAACACATATTTTAATATATAGATTGTACATCATCATCATCATCGCAGCCCACATACGTCCTACTATTGGGCTTGGGCCTCCTCCACAATAAAAGGGAATTTGACCTTAGTAGGTCAAACCATGCTAGTCAAACATGTTGGTATAGGGTTTCATTTCGAATTTTCCTTCTCTTGCACAGATGTTATATGCATATTATATCCCATAGTCATCTTTTATGACATCCAAGGGCAAGATAGGGAGTGGTGAATTGTATTTTTACTCCGTAACCACACGGAACGATTGTATACGATTTTGTTAGTAAAAATATTCAAAGATAACCACTGCATGCATTAAAGAGCATAAAAACCAACATTATCTTTATAAAGAAACCTAAATTAAAAATGCAAAATATGTTAAACGATTTACATTAAATATCAATTTAGGAAAGGTAAGAAATATTATAAGATAACGAATTTGGAGCAACTGATATAATGATATGCATAAATGAAGGCTGCAGTGGACATATCTATGACTCCGACAGGTCTTTGAGGTGTGAGAATAGAAAGTCCTTGACCAGGCAGACACTCGATAACAACTACTGTCCTATTATGTCTATAGGATCGACCTGATCAAGCCGCACGGTGATGAGCTAAAAATAAGACGTCACTACCCATTATTAAAACGCTGAAGTGGCGATGGGCAGGACTAATCGCTCGACGAACCGACAATCGCTGGGGCAGATAGGTTCTCGAGTGGCGACCACGTATCGGACGATGCAGTATAGGATGCCAAACTATGTGGACCGACGACTTCGTGAAAGTTGTTGAGCACCTTTGGCTGCAGACGGCACAGGACCGCACTTTGTTGCGAAACGTGGGAGGCCTACGTTCAGCAGTGGACGACGATAGACTGAATGATGATGATGATGATGACCCCTTATTGTGGGTATCGTCGAAAAAACTGAATAAACAGGAACCTGGACGATAGTTCTAAACGTAGCGATTATAGCATTATCATTCTGCGGGGTTAATTGTCCAACAATGGACGTCGATAGATTGATAAATGTATCCTTAAGCCTTAATCTTTTGCCCTTCCATGACCATGGATGCATGTATTAAATACATTTATTTACAAATACGTGCGTTTGAAGTAAATAGGTACAATAATGACCTCGCTACTGAACTAGAATAGTTTACAGATATATGTACACACACATACATATATAACAGTCATTGATCATAATTAGAATGTATATTACACAAAAACATAATAGTTATAGTTATTTCAAAAATGTGTCTAAGAATTAAACGTTAAACGTTACATATTATATAGGCATGTACAGATAGTATACATGTAGGCATGTAACGCGTCGACGTATAAATAGGTATGAATTGCGCAAACGCTTCGATGGTAAAGTAGTTGCGAAGGCACCCCGTCAACGGTCATCGACGGATCAGGTGATATTAAAGTGAAGTTTGTCTTGCTTATGCGAACGTAATTATTGATTTATTTAATTTCTAAACAAAGTACAAATAATAAAAAATATATATATATATTATACACACACATACCCCCACACCCACATGTTGCGGGCGGTGAGGGACTCCGACCAGATAGGGGCACCATACAACGCCATGGACCGACAGGACGACCCAGGACCGCCAGCGTTTGGCAAAAGCCTTCCCAATGCTGCGGCTGACTTGGTGAGCCTAGGGACCCTAGGGACGAGCTGGGCAAAGTGTGGCCCGAAATTACATTTGCTGTGCGGTAGTAGACCTGGGTTAACTCCATCTGCTATCTTCTGGTCAACAATTGCATTCCCAAGGAGGGTACATATCAAGGGGGGCAGCCATTAAACTATTTCCAATCTTTGCAACGTGTACGATGGAAGCGGAGTACATATTGCGTCGACCTCGTGTAATTGGGAAAAAGTAAGAAAATTTATCTCGGACCTTAAAGTCATCCGACCGAAGTGCCACAAATAAGTTTCATTAGACTAGGCAATTAGATTGCTTTAAGATACTAAAACAATGCAGTAGGACCTTGCAGATATGGTACCCGAAGGGGTTATCCAGGTCGGCCACGGATGACAATGAATCGGTGACAGTGGTCGGCCCAATGGCGTTTCGATAGATTTTCTTTTTATTTGTACTGTATTACGTCTGTTGAGCTAGATCAGTGGTGGGCAAACTTTTTTAATGGCGGGCCACAAAGTTTAAGAAATTCTAGAGGGCCAGAATTATAGAAAAATGCATTTTGTATTAAAGCTTTTTAATAAACAAAATACCTTTTACTTTTACGCCTTGTTAGGCGTGTGAGACATATGGAATTGTTTTTGATTTTCCATAATATTTTCGAAAGCAGGTTAATACTTTCAACAGTGCAAAAAGGTGTTCATCAGTCAATCGGTTTCTGATTGAGTTTTTCCGTTCTCGCCCTCGCTGCCTGCGCCTCACATTTCACTACACTTTGCGCCCCGTATTTCCCAACACATGAACTACGCGGCTAGTTTAGCTTCGCCGATAGGTGAAGAGAATGGATTTTTTTTCAATAAATAAACTAATATCTGTGACAAACTGCTGAGATAATTATAATTATGGCAAGTTAATTATGTGATAATGAAAGCTCAAAGCACCCCTGACGAATTGGCTTTTATTAAAAATTCGGAGATTTTTAATTATAAACGTCAGATTTTATTTTTCGCGCCAAAATGCCGACTAGAATATTTAGGATGTGTGAACTCTCGGCGGGCCGGATTAAATACTTTCGCGGGTCGGAGTTGGCCCGCGGGCCATACTTTGCCCATCACTGGGCTAGATACTTAAAACTATACAAATAAATAAAACTGATGTGTCTGTTTGTAATGTCAAAATATTGCGCTTTTTTCATGCTCATATAGTTATTTACACAATACCTGTGTAAATAACTATATGAGCACAATACCTTATTTACACATACTATTTTTATTCCTGTACTCCCACTAATTACGTGGGTGAGGCGATTATATTATAGACTAGCAACCCGCCCTCGCTTCGCTTCGATTATAGGTTATAGTCGTTTTACCCGCGTAGTTCCCGTTCCCGTGGGAATACCGGGATAAAATATAGCCTAGTTTACGCCCTGATATTTGAAGATTACCCGGAACAAACAGACAGACAGACAGACAAAAATTTTTTAATTGCTATTTTAGGCATAGGCGTCGTGCAAATAACCGTGTCAACATGAAAAAAGCCTATTATTTTGACATTACAAACAGACACCCCAATTTTATTTATTGGTATAGATTATGTATTTTTTTTTTTTGGGACTAATTCCACCACTGTAACTCCTGTAAGCCAGGATCCACAATGGTCTTCGTATAAGACACCGAGGTTTGACCCTCAGGAAGTCCCAGGAAACGCTTTTAATTTTCTTGGGACCCGCAACAAATTTAATTAGAAAAGAAAAACAGCAGGAGTTGGAAAGATTCCACTTCCCTCCTATGCAAAGCGGGAGACATGAAGCAAAGTTGGCTAATAAGCCAGTAAATAAGTATTTGTACAACTATGTGAAACGCAGCGGTACAGCACCACGGATTGAACAGAGCTTAATGGACCTATTTGTGAGCTTTAAGTTTAGTTACAATAGTAAGTATGCCAAAAGCGCCTGATCGCAAGGAAATTTTCTCGAGTTGTTACAAGAATAGTATAAAATCTGGTTGACCGAGCTTTGACCGGTATTTTTTGTTGTATTTTTGCCGAATTTATTTAGATATATATTAATAAAAAATAAAAATGAAATAATGAAAAATATGAAAAATTACAAAAAAGAATAAGAACAATAACACTGAGATTCGATCCCACGCTGTTTGAATGCCAAAACAAAAAGAAAACTGGACAACTTCCCAACTGAGCTATTGTCACTCTTGACAACGACGACGAAATTTGAATTCCTATTCAGAGAATGTCAATAACATTTTATGTCATTGTATTGATTAGTTAAGAACACCGACAAAACAACATTTTCTATAAATAAAATCGAGCAAGATCGATTTTTTGGCCCTGAAACCTCTAGTATGCCAAATTTCATCAAAATCGTTGGAGCCGTTTCCGAGATCCTGAAAATATATATTGTTCGTTTTTGACGAATTGTTCGTTTAAAGATATAACATTACCCCAGACGTGATATGCAGACTCATGCTGACTAATAAATTATGTATTATTAGCGAGTCATAGTAATATAAATGGGTGATCAATAGAGGGTAATAAAAACAATAAGAATTGAATAACAAGTTTTGAATATCCACCGGTCAAAATTAAAGTACATTTGTTAAGATAATTTAGTTCAATATTAGGTACTTTTATAATGTATATACATAGCTATAATATTAATAAGTATCGGTTTTTTTATGCATAATTTATATATTAAAATATGTTGTTGACTATTGAAGAACTGTTTGTCTTGTCTATTGAAGTTAGCTGGATAAGAAATAGTCCTTAACTGTAGATTTCCAGCGATAATTTCTTTTATATACGCGCAAACTTTGGAACTATCTTTTGCGAGATCGTAAACGCTAATATATGTCCTTCTTTAAAGTTAAGGAGCAAATTTTCCATGATAACAGTCTGGTCGTGTCTCTGCATACATTGTGTTTATCATTCATGTTATTTCAACTTACATAAGTTCCACTGTAAGCCTCGGGCTTCCTTCATAGTGGGAGAGAAATTAACCGACTATATCGTGCTGGTCAAACGTATTGGAATAGAGTTTTATGTTGAGGCGTCTTTGCATATTCTTGCATGTTGCCTGCGTTTCATAACCCTTAGTCGTTTTTTTATGACACCCATGAGCGAATGGTGTGGTAAATTGTATTCTTACTCCATCATCACAGACAAGAACTGCACCATTCAATTATTTAGGTGAGGGTACCCGAAAGGGTATTCCGTCGGGCCGACCACTGACGACAAGTCACCCTGCTCCGGTGGCCGGCCCAACGACGAAGGTGACGTGGGTACGGGTGGGTTATGGGCCCGCCATAGCCCACCCATAAAAAAAAAAACATTCAATTATTTACATAAAATTACGATAGCAAGAAGAGCGTATGTTACATTCCTCATACGTTCGCAAGAAAAAGAATTTAAAAGTGAGATCACGTAAGTACGTGGCATAAGAGTCGCTTAAGATCTACTTCTTAAGAACTCTTCGATGTACAAAAATATTGCAGTTCAAAATGTCAAGACTCTCCCAGTTTTACTTCAAAATGGAAGAAACGATGAGTTCTATGATTAAATCTTTAATAAAACATGCATAGCGTCGTATTTTCATCATCACCTCAGCTCAGATATGTCTCACTGCTGGACTTGGGCCTCCTTCAAAGTGGAAGGGCAATAGACCTACTACACCTTGGTGTCCTTTATTGTCAGCCTCATAAATTGCTCAAAGTCCCTCAATATGCCATGGAAAAGGCCATGCTTGGTATTTCTCTACGTCATAAAATCCGGAATACGGAAATCCGTAGAAGAACGGGTGTAACCGATATAGCCCGCTGAATTACCATGTTGAAATGACAATGGGCAGGCGACATCGCTCATCGAACCGACAACCGTTGAGGAAGATAGGTTCTGGAATGGGGAACACGAATCGGACGACGCCCAGTAGGGCGTCGTCTTAGTAAAGTGGACTGACGATATCTTGAATGTCGGAGGGAACCGTTGGATGCAAGCGGTACAGGACTATTTCAAGTGCCATTCTCGTGGGAAGGTCTATGTCCAACAGTGGACGTCAATGGGCTGAGGGATGTACACCACACTGGTCAGACAGATTTTTTTTAAATTTATTTATTTAAGACAACACTCTGCACTAAGGAAATAATCTTTGTATTGCGGGGGACTTTACAAACATATAATTAACGGACACGAGTTACATCCAGACTCAGAACAACAATTTGTGGATCGCACAAAGTGTTGTCCCGCGTGGGATTCGAAACCCTGACACTGGCGATACAAGTCGCTATCTTAACCACTACGCCATCTGTGCAGTCTGGTACAGATTGGTGAGGTTTTATTTTGAGTTTTTCTTCTCTTGCATATATATCATTTGGATATATTTTAGTAGACTATTACGGCACCAAGCGACAAGAAATGGTGAACTGTACTCTTACTTCGTCAGCACATGGAAAACAGTACAATATACATAGATAAAAATATAAATAGATACAACACGTTGATTTTTTTTTTGCGTTTTATTATTGGGTTAGTTGGTGAAGGTTAACCGTTATCTTATCGAAGTGCAGTTGTTATAATGTTATATTAACGTTTAAACGAGTAGTACTGGTCACGTTTCACTAACATTTGTATATTTTGATATTTACAACGCAATTTATATACACGTAAATGTCAAATCATTGTCTTGTACTAAGAAAATTTGTTTTATAAAACTTTTTTAGGCGCGACTAATAATACTTCGAATCGGAAGCACGCTATGGCGGAAGTAGCTTTGAGTAAAGAAAAATACCCGCAGTCAAGTGCAAACTGTTGCGAGACGTTGAAATTGGAAATTACAAAATGGTGGTGTATAGTAATCTTACTGAATTTGCATTTAATAAAGAAATAATTTTGGAGTAATTCTACCCGAAAGTGTATCTCGCCGGGCTGGCCACGGACGACTAGGAACTCGGTACCGGTGGTTGGCCTAATGGCAAAGGGGAGGGAATACGGTGGGTTATGGGGGCCGCGCTCCGCCCTTTCGTCACCCCGGACGGAGCGGCCGGCGTGTGCGATAATCATAATCCACCAAAAAAAAGGTCTCTAAAAATTAGGTGGTCTTAATGAAAATGGGCATTAGTTTAGTCAATACGTAATACTCGCATAAATAACAGAAAACCTTATCTTAACAAAATCACGTAAAACCAGAAGGCGTGCTTGCTATTGAGGGACGTTTTGTCAGTAGGTACATTTAAAGGAAGAACCTTCAAATGTTACGTTCCGGATAATTAATATAATCGCATGACTTACAAAGGACTGGCTTGACTATTAGTAAAATCGATGTCCATTATCACTCAATTAATTAGTATGCCATACACAATATTGAAGTAAAATCGAGGACTGTCTATATTGAGATATTGAGTCCGAATTTTAGTTTAAGATTTAAAGTTGGAAGAAATCGGAAAGAACATACAAAGTTTTGAATATCGTTTTAAAGAAATAAGTATTTTATAGTGCCAAACACGCCATTGACATTAAGGACAAGGGCAGGTACCGGCGGGCCACCCTTTTGGTGTAAGAGAAATACGTGTACGGCAGTTTTTGCGATCGCGCGCCGTCCTTTCCATTGCCCTGGTCGGATCAGGCAGGGTGTGACTATGTCATAGCCTGTTTCGAAAAAATTGGGCAATTTTACCATGGCAATGTAACTGGAGTTCTCAAATTGTACTACACCTACATCCAGGTTCAAACCCCCACCTTACGGTAGATTGCGACCTGGTCGTACTCCTCTTATTACAGAGGTCATCAGGCGAGCTGCTTACTCGTTCACCACCAAAGGCGGTTAAAAACTTAAGTTTTACCCGTTATTTCGATTGCATTTATATGATTTAAAAGCAGCCTAGTAAGTCAAATGATTTTCCATATTTCATGGTATTTAGTTTCTTTTTTTAAATTGAGAGTAACAACTATTCTGTGATAGTACAGATAGAAGTTAAAACTTACTTATCCTTCCTAGCCTTGAGTGCTCTAATGGGTGACTTGAAGAGCACCTCGGCACGGAATGCCCGCTGCAGATCGTCAAGAAGCATCAGGCTGCAGGGACGCCGGGCTTTCACCACCAGCAGCCAATTGGAGCGGAACACCATCTCGCATAGCGAAACTTCACCCAGCTCCTCTTTGCCTGAAAGTTAGTTTTTATTATTTAAGTTTAATTTTTATTTAATTATTCTAGCTTTTATCTAATTATTCTAACTGAGAAGATTTCAACTGGTATTAAGTGACAGCTGGCAATGATTTAAGCGTGATGACGCATTAATATTAGAATTAATCTCACATCTGCTTCCCAAAGGTCATCATCATTTCAGTTCATAAACGTCCTACTGCTGGACTTAAACGTCCTCCAAATTAGAAGTGAAATTGAACTAGCACGCTGTTAAGAGAGCTTGGTATAGGATTTTATTTCGAAATTGTTTCTTCTTGAAAAGATGTTATCTGCATATGAAATGCATATGACATCCTATGATCTATAGGATATCGCCGATTTTTACGACTTCCACTTCCATAGGCAAGAAAATGGTGAATATTATTCATTTCTTCTCCGTCATTGATTTGTTTTCCTTTTTTGATATTTTTTGTGATATTTTTTGGTAAATATACGATACTCAGCTAGCGTCTAATTTCTTAGGCGCAGCGAACTGGCGATTGTAGTGGATCCGATGGAGAAGGAGTACAATTCCTTAGAAAGCACATAAAATGATTGCGGTGACTCTTAGTTGTAATTTTAGACTACAATTTCACGAATTCCCATTATTATTCTAGTAAGTTATAATTTCAAGATGAAATATTTTTTCTCGAATAAGTATCCTTACTTATTATTATAAATGCGAAAGTAAGTTTGTTTGTTTATTACGCTTTCACGCTTAAACCACTGAACCGATTTCAAAAATTCTTTCACCGATGGAAAGCTATAACATCAGGGAATAACATAGGCTATATTTTATCCCGGTATTCTCATGGAAACGGGCACTACGCGGGTACGGCGACTGAAACCGAAGCAAAGCGAGGGCGGGTTGCTAGTAAATTCATAATGCTTCTGATGTCTATGCGACTATTATATATACGAAAAAAAGTATTTAAAACATCAGACAAGTAAAAATCAAATACAAACGTGTATTTTGTAAAGTATAAATTCAGTTAAAATTAATTAAATAGTCTTTAACAATAAAGAACACTTTTTCTAAAATTCTATTCTTCAATTTTAATTAGCGAATGTACAAACAAACAATAAAAGCGCACCACTTGAAAAAATAAAAAAAACATCCGATTATGTTAATATAGACGGTCGAATGTTATGTTTATAAAATTTGAAGAATAATGTCTGTTTTCAATAACGAATCCTAAATTTTAGGTAACACTTTATGCATTATAATAAACGATACTTCACATCAATGTTGGGTGTGACAACGGAATATCCTTACTAATATTATAAATTCGAAAGTAAGAATGTTTGTTTGTTACGCTTAAACCACCGAACCGATTTCAAAAACTCCTTCACCAATGGAAAGCTATAATATCAGGGAGTAACATAGGCTATATTTTATCCCGGTATTCCCACGGGAACGGGTACTACGCGGATAAGGCAACTGAAACCGAAGCGAAGGCGGGTTGCTAGTAATCCATACTAATATTATAAATGCGAAAGTAAGGATGTTTGTTTGTTTGTTTGTAACGCTTTCACGCTTAAACCACAGAACCGATTTCAAAAATTCTTTCACCAATGGAAAGCTATAATATCAGGGAGTAACATAGGCTAAATTTTATCCCGGTATTCCCACGGGAACAGGAACTACGCGGGTTTAAGTGACTGAAACCGAAGCGAAGCGAGGGCGGGTTTCTAGTAAATAATACAATCGCCTAAAAGTCAAGTGTCTGGTGAAATCGGACATCGGACTAAAAAATCACAAAAAAAAATTCACGTAATTTTGAAAATTGCGTTTACTTCTGACTACAGAGAATAAAGTGGTTAAAATACTAGTGGAGAAAAGGGCGGTGCGCAGCCGAATGGTCGGCCTGGTGGGTCACCCTTTTGAGTACCCTCCCGGTAGACGTCCCGGCAGCAACAAACAGTGTTGCCGGGGCATTGGCCTCGCTTTCTGCGGGTGCCGGACAAATCCCCGGTCCGGTCACCCTTGGCCTCGGATAGTGTGGCATCAGACGCAGGTATTCCTGTCGGTGAAGGTGAGTGAGCCTAAAGAAGATTTCACTTCAGAAATATTTGAGTGCGCATATCCTCATCTTATTCATTACACAGAGTTGTGTATTTACGTACAAAATAAATATGCTTGGCACGTAAAATATACGCAATACCTCACAATAGAACTTGTTACAATAATAAACATTAATTGTATTCATTTATTTACATTTTATTCATTACGTACTTCGAATGTTTATTGTGCTTCAGTGTTAATGAAGTTTTTGTTCATTTTATTAGGAACTAGCAACCCGCCCTCGCTTTGCTTCGGTTTCAGTCGTCTTTCCTGCGTAGTTCCCGTTCCCGTGGAAATACCGGGATAAAATATAGCCTATGTTACTCCCTGATATTATAGCTTTCCATTGGTGAAAGAATTTTTGAAATCGGTCTAGCCGATTTGAAGATTACCCGGAACAAACAGACAGACAGACAAAAAAAATATAAAGTGTATTTTAGGCATAGGTGTCGTGCAAATAACCGTGTGAGCATGAAAAAAGCCTATTATTTTGACATTACAAACAGACACTCCAATTTTATTTATTGGTATAGATTGTGTTGTGATGGGATAAAAATTCCCTACTCCCTATCTTATCCGTGGATGTCATAAAAGACGACTAAGGAATATAATAGATCTGTATATGTATAACAGGAGCAAATAAAATGTAACCATAGGTATACTAAATATATCAACATGTTGGACTAGCATGCTATAGTAGGTCAATTTCCCTCCTGTTGGGGAGGAGGCTCGAGCCCAGCAGTGGGTCGTGTATGAGCGGAGACGACAAGACAACATTATTTTTCCCCTATACATACATACATATTTACTTTCACGCTTGGTTTTTTACTTCTTTTAAATGTACCTGGAACGGCGCTCTTGTTTTTTTTTATTTTGGCATTAAGGCATAAATCCTTGTATCGCGGGGGATTTCACTAATATAGAAATCGACGGACACAAACTACATCCAGAAATAATTATTTGAAGTGCGCACAATTATATTTTTGGCGTGGGTACGGACATTAGTACGCGTGGTGACGGAGTAAGAATAAAAATTCACCACCTCCTTTCTAGCACGTGCGTGTCGTAAAGTTGAGTAAGAGATACAATATACATCTATACCAATAAATAAAATTGGAGTGTCTGTTTGTAATGTCAAAATAATAGGCTTTTTTCATGCTCACACGGTTATTTGCACGACGCCTATACCTAAAATAGCAATTAAAAAATTTTTGTCTGTCTGTCTGTCTGTTTGTTCCGGGTAATCTTCAAATATCAGGGCGTAAACTAGGCTATATTTTATCCCGGTATTCCCACGGGAACGGGAACTACGCGGGTAAAACGACTATAACCTATAACCGAAGCGAAGCGAGGGCGGGTTGTTAGTATAATATATAAATAAGAGAAGACAAACTCTAAATAAAACCCAATACCGACACGTCTAACCAGCGGGGTGTAGTAGGTCAATATTCCTCCCATTATGGAGAAGGCTCGAGTCCAACAGTGGGACGTATATGAGCTGAAATAAATATTCATTATTTTGGATATCCACGATATTCTACCATCTGTACAATGATAATTATAAGTAAATGAAAAATGATTCACACTAAGATTCTTAAAGAGATCCAAATCATTGAACTGGTATTTAAGTGAGTCATGTGAACCGGCAAGACTCGAGTACAATTCACACAAAGACATTTTGCTGTGGTTACGATCGAGTATTAATATCTTATGTGGTTTCTGACGGTTTATATACACGCGCGATTTTATACATCGATACGGTCACTGAACGTCATTCTTTAAGCGGTTTGTACACTCTTGGAGAGAATATTGGTTAGATTTGTTCCCTTTTTATTACTGATCTGCGGTGCTGGAGTGCTGCGGTGTTGCTTGTGCCCAGTCATAATAGTTTCAATTATATTTGTGAATTATATTAGGTATCTTGTGGTTCGAAGGATATCACACTGTAGGTAATATTTTTTTTTTATATTGCAAATGGTGGCAAACGAGCAAACAGTACACTTGATGGTAAGTGTTGCTGCCGCTCATGGACCTTTACAGGGTCGCTGCCTACCGCGAAGAAAGTGAAGGGAGTGTGAATGCGTCTATTGAGGCTCAGTGATACCAAGGGCACCACCAAACCCTCCACACACAAACACCCTCAGAAAGTTGGGCTTCCGGCTCTCTCGCTCATCGAACGAAGCGCAATAACAAATTGCTACTACTCGGACGTCGATTTTCTGCGAGAGTGTGGTACTACCTCGGACGGACCGGCCCGCGGCTATAGACAGATAACTGTCGACAGTGTGGTCCTACCACTCTTATTTACTAAACATGTTGTAGACAATTTTAAATAAACGAACTTAGAAAAAAAAAAATGTAAAATTAATAGACAATCGCACTGAGTTTCTTGCCGGTTCTTCTAATTAACGGTTGCATTCCGATCCGGTGTTAGTTTATTGGATTAATTAAAATGTTAAAATTGACAATATGTAAGCGCGTTCGTTTAATTTGACCCAACAGACGCTGTTCGGGTAAGTTATCGGCTTATAGGCCTTAATCGACTTTAATAATATCCACGGGAAAGTTAGCTCCCATTGTATTCTTACTCATACTTTTGCTTACAATGGAAGCTAAAATTAATATAACTATATCACTCTTTCCAAGAACAATAGAGCTAGTAAGTAAAATCGAGAAAGAACGAGACATGCGCACTTGTATTGCATGTCTTTACAAGAGAGTACAGCCGTCATTAGGAATATAAACTTGTCATATATGAACAGAGTATATGATTTAATCAATAAAGTGGCTATGCAGTTGGTTATAGAAATGCACTTTTGTATAGCTGTAAAAGCCTCTGTATTATGTATAGTGACGTAATTTCATATGCCGCATTCTAAGCGTCATAAATGCTTCACAATGGGATAGTATTATTGGAAGGGAAGGAAAATTTTAAATTATGTCAACCCCTCCAAACAGTGTCTGGGCCATTTTTTTTTCTATTATTGATTAATGCCGTAACATAATCTTTACAGAATCTTCTAAAGCCCCTCCATATAACTGTATATAGGCCGAGAAGGACGAAAACGTCTGCTGATCTCGGATAGAGATGATTTAATCGAATTCGACGACCAGTTCGGTTTCCGGAAAGGGCGTCTGACGATTGCGGCCTTGCTGCGCCTGAGCGCTGTGATTACGGAGGAGTTCACCGGGGGAGAGGTGGTGTTGGCTGTGTATTATTATATGGCAACGCAACGCTACGCCAACGCTATTTCAGAGGTGTCGAAGGGAACGGGACCCGGAAGAATAATCGGCCGCGGCCCGGCCACTGATTTCAAGAAATCAGTACCAGCGGTCGCCCAATGACGATGGCGTAGGAATGCGGTGATGAGGGGTCCGTGGAAGGAAGAGAAACTGTATATTATTATTTAAACTAATTTATTAATGTAAAACACAAACATTGTTTCTAAGCCTAAACGCCATCTTTTTTTTAATATATTATTGCATCATCCTATTTTACCAGAGCCACAGTCTAAATATGTCACAGACTAATTTTTCATTTACAGTATAACAACATATTAAGTTAACATGCGGTAAGTTGTGGACCCGAGCTAAAGAAAATGGGATTGCCGTACTTTTTCCTCATCCTCTGTATAATATAATAAGGTAGTTGAAGCCACGGATTTTTAGAATTAATACATTTATTTAAAAAATTAGTAGTATTCGCAATAAAATCATGTTTCGATACCCATATTGAAGTGTTTAGAAGAAAAATAAACAGAAGCAACATTTTGACATTTGACAACCGCCATCTTGGATTTATTATTAATATTTATTACTTAATATAGCTTTTTATCCGTGTGGTGACGGAGTAAGAATACAATTCACCACCCCCTATCTTACCTGTGGGTGATCGTACGAGACGACTAAGGGATATAAAACGCATATAACATCTATGCAAGAGAAGGAAAACTCGAAATAAAACCCTATACCAACACGTCTGACCAGCGTGGTATAGTAGGTCAATTACCCTTCCATTATGGAGGAGGCCCGAGCCCAAAAGTGGGACGTATATGGGCTGAGATGATGATGATAGCTTTTAGCCAACGGAACGACTGGATTGGTGGCAATCAACTTCTTACTTATCTTCTGAAACCAAAGGCTTCAGAAGTTCATAATTATACCACTCAGTCTTTCATTAGACAGTTGACCCAAAGTCATTGGGACAAAAACAAGTAGACGGTGATGACTCAATATGTACTCTTCTTTCATAGTACGTATTGCAAAATATTTGGCAATAATTTAATGACTGGGCGCTTGGCTGATGTCGACCATTCTTGGCGGCGTGAGATGGAGCTGGCCTAGGTTGATGTAAAGTTCTTACTCGTCTTTTACAACACCTACGAGCAATCAAAGTCCTGGCAGTATTTGTAGATGTGACCAAAAGGTGTGAGCAGAAAAACAAAAATGTACATATTGACCTTTTAACCGCCTTTGTAACTGTTACTTACAGTACTTTTTGGGGGCAAAATTCTCAAAAAATACAATCAAATACTCGCGTTTATGCTACTATAAAAACATATACAAAAAATAAAATATTACTTTTTATAAAATACATTTTGGTTTCTTTACAGCCGGCTAGGTTTGAGTATAGTCCTGTTCTATAAAAGAGAAAAATTGGACTACTTTAATGTATTGACCTGATAGCGAAGCACTTCAGTTCGGGTTTTCTTTTTCTAGCATCTGCATTCGTTGTCTTTGAAGATTCTTTAACGATATGGGGGAGGAAGGATCTTGACACATTACATTTATAACCTCAGACTATCTAAAAAACCTGTTTCGTAGGACTAATGCCTGTTTTCAACGTCGTAACCTAAATTCTAGGTATCGACTAAGACACTATAAATGATCAAACTGATTGATTGACGCATAAGATTGAATTATTTAAATTTTATATTGTTGACTGATGCCATGATGTTAAAAATAAATAACGTTTTGGGGAACATTTATGGCGTCATAAATGATACATAACGTGATTGCCTTAGGTATTACCTAAAATTTAGGTGTCGTTGAGGAAAAGGAGAAAAATATAGAACGACGAAAGTATTTCAACTCTTTAGTTTTATGAATGAAGACTCTAAAAGCTTTTAAACATTACAAACGTAATGATTTCTGATGTTTACGCCCGAATACAATGAAACATAACAATTTCAATGGACTTTATAGCATTTGTATTTGATCTTTACTACACCGACGCTGACGTCTCGAATACTTTCCAGCATTCCTCCGCGACCATGAATGAGTTTTATTACAAACGTCTTACATTATGCACAGTTTTATATACTTCGTCTTTTTCTTTTATATTGTTAATCCTTACTAGTATTACAAATGCGAAAGTAAGTGTGTTTGTTTGTTAACCTTTCACGCTTAAACCACCGAACCGATTTCAAAAATACTTTCACCGTTGGAAAGCTCTAATATCAGGAAGTAACAGAGGCTATAATTTATCCCGGTATTCCCATGGGAACGGGAACTACGCGGGTAAAGCGACTGAAACCGAAGCGAAGCAAGGGCGGGTTGCTAGTAAGCTATAAATATGAGATATTGATGCCAGTGTTGGTTTTATAACTTTTTCATTTTTTCCCCCGTCTTTAGTCTAGACATGGGCGTTATCGGCTATTTCTGACAACGGCTACTAACCGATAATAGGTGTCAATACCGATATCGGTAACCGTTGCCGAATATCGGTATCGAAGCGGATTAAGCTGATTAATATGTGTAAAGTAATCACGACGTTATTCCTATTAATGCACGGTTCCGCCATTATAACCTTTCATAGGTCGATCTATAAAGATGAAGCCGCTATCCAATAACCGCTCCCTCTCTGTTTTGCACGTCAGAAATCACGTAGAAAAGAAGCGACCGCATAACTATTTTGGTTATTACACTTATTAGTGATCGTTCGGTTATCAACATGGCGAAACGAGAATCGCTACATAAAACCAATTATTGTTGTGGCATTGTTAATTGACAGTGTCGTGTCATCGTCAATTGTTTGTATCGAAACTCTAGATAACTGATAGCCGTAACTAGTTTCATCAATACCGATACGATACGTTAGAGGCATGTCAACCGTTTTCGGTTACGGTTTACTATAGCGGACACACTTCCACTTGAGTCTATATATAAGTAGGTATGGTATATAGGTATATATAAGTAAGTATGGTAACCGTTATGGTTATTATTGAATAGGTGCTGATACCCAAATCAATAATTCCTTTTGAAATTTTGACAAGACATTAAAATGTATGTAATTAACTATAATATCATATTCACTATAAATAAAACTACGGATTTTATCGCGTTTGTATTTGATTTTTGATTGACCGACGTTTCACTTTACAGCGTTCATGGTCAAGGGCGGACCATGAACGAAGTCATGGTCAAATCAAATACAAACGCGATAAAATCCGTAAAATAGTTTTATTTACAATGTATTCTTAATGTAATCACACGGCTAAATGAAGACCTAGATCATTGTTATTTTTAATGCGTAAAAGAGTATAAATTATTCAAAAAGACGGATAGAGCGAGCATTGATAAGACTAATGACACATACCATTATAACGATACTGCTTTATGAGCAAAAATAATACATATTTTTTAATGAAATCACGTTGTTTTAGTATTGTTAAAATTACAAATCAAAATTGCATAATTTATATTTCAAATACATAAATAGTTAAGTCTACCATTAAACGAGAACTTCTTATATCTATATATATATATATATATAAATGAATTGCTGTTCGTTAGACTCGCTAAAACTCGAGAACGGCTGGATCGATTTGGCTAATTATGGTCTTGAATTATTTGTGGAAGTCCAGGGAAGGTTTAAACGGCGAGAAAATATGGAAAATTGCGAGTGAAATACTAAAAACAACAATTATATTTTCCCATACACTGTTCTTATCTATCAAACATTTGATGTTCGTCCCGTCGGTTCGGCATTTTTGACATAATTACTTATAGATCTAGATTAAAAAAGGTATTGGAATCGATAAAAAAGACGGTATATTAAATAGCTAGAATACAATTCACCACCCATAGGTGTCGTAAAAGATGACTAAGGGATATAATATGCATATAATATCTATGCAAGAGAAAAAAACTCGAAGAAAACCCTATATTAACACGTCTGACCAGCGTGGTTTAGTAGGTCGATTTTCCTCCCATAGTGTAGGAGGTAAGAGTCCAACAGTTGTACGTGTATGGGCTGAGATGATGATTTATCAGCCTCCCACAAATAGTGTAAAGTTGCGGACTAAGGAAATATGACACTTTCCGTAAATTCAATTCAGTGGGATTATGAATAATTCCATTATATTGATAAGTTTGAGGCCGAGTCCCGAGACCGCCCCAGCTTCGGCAACATTACGCCATTTATAGCTGCTGCCATTTATAGGCTGATAAATCATCTTCATCGTCTCAACCCATACATGTCCCACTGTTGGGCTTGGGCCTCCTCCACTATAGGAGGGAAATCGATCTACTATACCACGCTGCTGAGACGTGTTGGTATAGGGTTTTGTTCAGAGTTTTCCTTATCTTGCATAGGTATTAAATGCATATTATATCCCTTAGTCGTCTTTTACGACACACACGGCTGGTGAATTGTATTCTTACTCCGTCACCGCACGGATAATACTAAAACCAAACTGATAAATACTAAAATAAAATAATTAGGAAAAAAGGCGGTACGAAGTTTGTCGGGTAAGCTAGTCTATATAATATATATATATATATAATGAAAATGGTCTTTGTTTGAGGCTCATTCACGCCTAAACCACTGATCGTATCGACATGAAACTATCACCATTCGATGCAAAATTTATACTAGATGATTTATGCTTATTTATTTTTCGGTTACCAACGTTCCTTCATTTTTTTATTACTGTTTTACTTTTAAGAACATTTTTCCCGCTAATAAAAACAAAAGACAATCATTTTCTCTTGATTCTTTTGTTTTCATGGATTTCAACAGATTATGTTCTTTTACATTCAGCTAAGAATCTACTCACCCACTCCCACCCGCTCACTCACAACTCTCATTTTTTGATAAAAATAAAATGCCGCATCTATGTCCGAGTACGGAAAAGAAGAGAGTATCCGAAATACGGAAATCTGCAGAAGAGCGGGTGTAACTGACATAGCACGATGAAGTGGCCTTGGGCAGGCCACATCGCTCGACGAACTGACAACCGTTGGGGAAGAAAGGTTCTCGAGTGGCGAACACGTATTGGACGACGCAGTGTAGGACGCCCCCCTATTAGGTGGAACGACGACCTGATGAAAGTTGCTGTGTGTCGTTGGATGCAGGCGGCACAGAACCGTACTTTGTGGCGTAACATGAGGGAGGCCTACGTCCAGCAGTGGACGGCGATAGGCTGAAATGATGATGTCCGAGTATCATTTGAGAACGGCTGGACCGATTGGACTAATTTTTTTTGTTGTCTTCAGAATTGTCAGAAGGTTTGTATGTAAGAAAATTTTAAAAAATGTCTGCTACACAGTTATAAATTTCGATGATAATATCGAAGGATTTCAATCTATATATTTACTTATCAGGAAATCTCGGGAACCATAGGACTTAGAAACGTGAAACTTTATAGGAATATTACTTTTGTTGTGTAGAGGTCAGCTAAAAACGGATTTTAAGACAATCATCCCCTAAAGGGGGCGTTAACAATGAACAATTCCCGTTTTTAAACTATAGCTCCTATAAACTCCAAACTTGGCAGGAATCTTCTGATAGAAAACCTTGCCTTATAAGGGTTTTAATGCAATGAAAAAAATATAATTAGAATCATCTCAGCTCATATGGGTCCTACTGTTGGGGTTGGACCTCCTCCAATATGGGAGAGAATTTGACCTACTTTTTTTTTTATGGGTGGTGGTAAGCGCACGCGCGGTCCAGTCCGTCCGGGGCGATGAAAGGACGGCGCGCGGGCCCATAACCCACCCGTACCCACGTCACCTCGTTGTTGGGCCGACCACCAGAGCAGATGTGACTTGTCGTCAGTGGTCGGCCCGACGGAATACCCTTTCGGGTACCCTCACCTCTCGACGTCCTGGGACGTCGGTCGCCGTCGCGCGGTTAGCCACACTGCGGGTGACGGACAATTCCCCGGTCCGATCACCCGAGACGTGTTGGTATAGAGTTTTGTTTCAAGATTTTCGTCTCTTGCTTAGATGTGTGATATGCGTATTATATCCCTTAGTCGTCTTTTACGACATCCACAGGTAATATAATGGTGAATTGTATTCTTATCCCGTCACCACACGGAAAATAATTAGAATCTGAAGATAAAATTAGACATTGGCAAAAATAGTTCAGTCGTAAAATTGAGCATGTCTTCAACACAGACAGCCCCAGTTTATTTCGTTTGCCTTTACTATTTTTTTTTTGTTATTTTAATTTACCAGTTCAGCTCATACCTATATATCCCACTTTTGGGGTGGAGACTCCTCCAAAATAAGAGGGTAATTGATTTACTATACCACGCTGATGAGAAGTGTAACTAAAACACTTTCATTTCGAGTTGCTTATTTAATCCCTAAGTCGTTTCTTACCACAATCACGTGCAAGATTGGGTGTATATGATAGCGTTAGCTTTCCGTTTGTCTGAGTATTTCCATGAGGTCTCGGGTTCGATTCCCGGACTAGACAAGATTTTATAGGATTTTTCTGAGGAATATAGCCTAAGTTAGTTCTTATCAGCACAGTCTACCTAGCTACCTGGTAGTAAAATATTATCAAAATAAGTCCCGCCGTTTTGAAGATTACCCTAATCAAACAGAGAGACAGACAAAAAATAATATTTAAACAAGCTTTTAAGCATAGGTTATAGATGGTACCCCAGTAGGGGGTATTCCGTCGGGCCGACCACTGATGACAAGTAACCCTGCTCCGGTGGTCAGCCCAAACATGAAGGCGACGTGGTGTTCGGGTGGGTTGCGGGTGTTGCGTGCTTACGCCCCTCTGTCGCCTCGGACGGAGTGGTGCGAGGAGCGCGCCGACCGCAGCCCACCGCAACAAAAAAAAAAGATAGGTTTTAGACGATATCTAAATAACCGGGTTAGCATTAAAAAAAACGTATTACTTTGCCATTACAAACAGACACTTCAATTTTATTTATTTCTAGAGAATAGATATTCGATTTTCTATTATAGAGCAGTATATTGTCATTAGTGCATAACCACCTGCGATGAACCTAAGACGAAAGGACGACGCCCCGAGCTGCGTCGAGACGTTTGCACAGGGGTTAATAATCGAAAATGTCAGTCGGGCTGTTGACTGAAGGAACATAAAAAAACACAATTTTACATGTCCAATGGCCTTTTCAGCTTGATAAAGGGCAGTCTAAATATAAAAGTTAATTAACCCGGGAGTAATATATAGGTAGGCACTAGATATCGCAATGAATTTGGCCACGCTATCGCCTTTGGCTTTTGAATCGGTGTGAATTAGTGCCAATATTGTACGGGTGGATTCGGAACGTGATTAAAAATGATATGCATTTCTCGATATGCGTCATCATTTGACTGTTTTATTATCGCAGAAAAGAAATCCTCGCCTCGACCAGCTCGAAACACGACACAGTGTCCTAAACAAAATTTCCCTATGAGTGCATCATTGATTCGTAATGCATAAACTTTACCAGCTACTTTGACACCATGGTCACTATGGTGTTCCACAAGATCAACTGGCATTTGTGATATTCTACATCATGAAACGCTCTTTAGAGAGACTATGCATTTCTAATCAAAGACAGCAAGTGTGTTGCATTATGCAGAATGTGATATATTTTTGTACGTCAAAACGGGACTCTTGAATAATCGTCCAGTTTTTTTTTGTGCCAAATTAAGTCTACTTAAGTTTAAGTAATACTACTTAAAGCCAAGCTAATAAAAATCAAATCTATTGCTATGAATCAGCAATAGTTTTAAATTCCTTGACCAGAGAATCCTAATATAAAAACGTGTAATCGAAAACTAAAAATCAAGATTCCATGATCGGTAAACGCCATAAACCAATGAAGTAGTCTTCGGAGAACCCAAATACACAAGATTAAAAATCTGTTTACCTTTAGCAAATACTTCTTTAAAGTATTTGGAGTATACCTACCTTAGTAATACTCATTGAGGAAATATTAATATTTACTCAGTGGTAATCCTCTATACATGTGACCTTGCTTTTTGAAGGTCAATGTTTCTAATACATGCCATCTTATTTAGTTACTACCGTGTTTGTGGATTCTTTGTTCCTAAATTGGCACTTGCCATCTCGTAATTCGACGCAATATCAGCGTTCCGAAATTCGTTCAACATTTAGACATCACCACCATTCCGTTCTTATCTCAATTTCTTGGGGTTGACACAATATGTAACTCTTCTTTCTAATTACTATCGTAAGTTTTTGGCAGTACTTTTACGACCTACCGCCGGCCTGTGGTCAATCGTCCTTGAGAATGTAATTACTGACCTGACGACATAAGATGCAGTTGGCCTAGGTCAATGAAAAAGTCTTAATCGTTTTTTATGACACCTACGAGTATTGTAAGGGTTAGTAGTTCGAAATTTTGAGAAATATATTAAACTTGAACTTTTATGAGGGTGTCACCTCCAATTAGTGTCCCGTGCGATGAGGATCACCACAAAGATAGGTAACAGTAATTTTGTGGCCAACTTATTTAGGCATAACAGGATAAAGGTTGATATGCTTATTTTGGGTATCGCACTTTTTAGTTTGGTTATCAACAAAATCGTGTTTTTGATTGTGTTTTAAACTACCCATTTTATTCTTATTTTTTATTATCGTAATTTGTAAATTTTAGCATGTTTCCAGTAACGCATTTAGATTTTCGTTATCATCATATAGACCCAAGATTTGCCCCAGGATTTTGAAGCATTGAGAGGCAGAGTTACCGATTATCAAGATTTAGAGGATTTAATTTGCTAAGGAAAGCTATAAGAAAATTCTGAAGACTTCATCTAAGCCTTTTATTTGGACATTGGCGAAATTGCTGCTACAGTACCGCAGAAGGCAAAAAAAAAGAAAATAAGCTTTTTGATCTTCATAGTCAGCAATAACATAAGTATAAAATTCGAGTAATATATTCAATAGATTGAAGAATATTAATTATATTGAATAACATAAGGCTGGTCTATTAATAATGTAGAATAACATTTTATATTTGTTATATTAACTACCTTATTATTCCTTGCTGTGTGGTGACAGAGTAAGAATACAATTCACCATTCCCTATCTTGCCCGTAGATGTCGTAAAAGACGACTTTGGGATATAATACGCATATAATATCTATGCAAGAGAAGGTAAACTTGAAATGAAATCCTATACCAACATATCCTATACCATCATGGTATAGTAAGTCAAATTCCCTCCCATTGTGGAGGAGGCCTGAGCCCAACAGTGGGACGTTTGTGGGCCATGATGATGATGAGTATTCCTTTGCATATAAAAAAACTGAAAAGTTAATGATCACTTTATCATCACCGCAGCCCTTATATGTCCTACCGTTGAGCTCGGGCTTCCTCTATAATAGAAGACAATTGACCTACTAAACCATACTGGTCCAATATAAAACTCTATACTAATTGAATAGGATTTTATACCAAGTTAAACTTCTTATGCATGTGGAGTAAACTTGATTTCCATGAGAGCACCCTCCTAGGACATTTTTATCACTAATTGGGGTCAATTACCTGTCTGTTGAGTGTTGAGATTATGGCATTAAACTTTATCGTGAGGAGGCCTATGATATAGTAGAGTCGATAAGCTTATGGAAGGATGGATTGTGCCTTTATCTTATATATAAATTTCTTGTATACAAATAAATGTCACTGAACTCCTATACGGCTCGACCGATGTTCATGAATTTTTTGTGTGTTTAAGGGAATTCGAGAATGGTTTAGATTCACAATTTGACCCGGTAGGTGGCGCTTTATTTGAACAAAACAACGCCTGTTCGGCCAGCTAGTGTAGATATAAAGTTCTACTTCAACTATATTAAAATAACTTCAATATGTTAATTAAATTATTCAACTGACACAATTGAATTAATGCAATTCGTAACATTTTACATTTAAATTAATTAAAAATAACCTGTCTAGCCAGTGATATTTATTATAACACTTACTATAGTGAGCCTTTTCGACGAGTGGTTCCACATTGTAGACACGCAGGCCGGTTTTGAGGCAGCATGTGAAGCAGCCTATAAGAACAAAAAAATTAAATAATCTGCCATCTATATTCCTAAAGCGGAACTATAACTCATACCTTTTAATACAATCTATGCAAGTAAATAAAATTAAAGTGTCTGTTTGTAATGTCAAAATACTGGACTTTCTTTCATGCTCACACGGTTATTTGTACAATATCTATGCCAAAAAAGCCAGTTTCAAAATTTTTTGTCCGTCTGTCTGTTTGTTTGGGGTAATTTTCAAAATGATTGGACAAATTTTGATAATATTTTTACTACCAGGTAGCTCTATATAAGGAGTAACTTAGGCTACATTTTATCCCGGTACTCCCACAGGAATGGGAACTGTGCAGGTAAGGCGACTGAAACCGTAGTGAGAGCAGGTTGCTAGTTAATACTTAAAATAGAAGGTAAGCTTATTGAAATCTACTTGGTATAGGTCTATAGCCATGTATGACAATCGATGAAGAATAAATTCTGTATGATAACAGAGTAAGAATAACTTCAAAACAGTTTACTGGCTCTCTCTTATCCGTTGGTACCATAAAAGATGACTAAGGGATATGATATGTAGATAATATATATGTAAGAGAAGATAAATTCTATGTAAAATCCTATGCCAACATATCGTCCGACAAGCACGGCATAGGTCAAGTCTTCCATTATGGACGAAGCTAGAGCCCAATAGTAGGACTTACAGGAGGTTACATGAGATGATGTTTATAATTATTTAACATTACATTAACACGTTGAACTACAAGGAGGTCAAAATATTATATAAATGTCGCCCAATAGCGTTCAACATGTTAAACTAGAAAGATTTGAAAAGGAAGAAAAAATCAAGAGGCGATAAGGAAAAAAATAATCCTATATCAGCCTGTGTGACCAGTATAGTAGTTAAAATTCCCCTCCTATTATGGTGGAGGCTCTAGCTTAACAGTGAGACAGATATGAGTTGACAGATGATGATGATATTAAAACTTCTTACTTTCTTGTGGGAGTAATTATCTTTTTTTTTTGTGTGACTTAGTTGTCAGCCGCAGATGGCTGTGATAACTTTAGCCGGTCTGTTGGGTGAGCACTGAGGCTCTCAACCCATGTTGTAGAAGTCATGCAAACTAAAAGGATACTACAGAAGTGGGCAACTCGTTCCTGGGAAACTCATAACACCAACTGTGATCAGCAACCCGCCTGCTACATATGACAATTATAGCATTATCCCCTCTTCGTGAGGGTTTAGTTCTTTAAAAGATGTTGAGAGGATAATGAAAGATGAGTGTACATTCAGGCTTCATATTTGCTATTAATAATTTATTAGCTAAAAAGGCATATCTCAATACTGCACAAAATATATAGATGGAGTAGTTTAAGTAATGACCTCTCATGTGTGACAAATTTACTATATAGGTCTAAATTTACTACATACTTGCGTAGTCCACAAATAATTTTGAATCTGGATGTAATATGGGTCTGTAAGTTGAATGTTTGTAAAGTCCCCTGAGATTGATATTCCTTAATGCGGGGGCCAGATCTATAAAATAATACTGTTTGTCTTGTGATTTAAAATTCAGATGCGATGCAATTTCAAAATAAATTGTTTTATTATATAGTTAAGAGAAGGAATAGTCACAACAGAACCCTATATGAGCCCGTCTGACCAGTGGGGTATTAATTTCGGCTCGAGCTGTGGGAAGTGAATATTCGGATGAATATAGGCTGAACTGAGTGTTACACTACTATATTGAAGTAACAGTAAACCTAAAGTAAGTAAAGTAGAAAAATATTAAAATACTCATAATTAATAAAGCATAACAAAGAATGCAGAATCGAAAAAAACAACTTTTATTTAGTCAATGTCTTTATAGGTTTGTAAGGCAACAATAGTAGCTAATTAAAAATATGTAAATCAGATCAATTATTGAAGTTTTAGAATAGATACTCTATTTGTACTTTAATAAACATTTTAAATTTATTTACTTCTAAATAGTATAAAATAAACAACAACTGACTATCATCAAAACAATATGATGGAATGAAAACATTGCGACGTAGGTATGAAAATTCAATAACTATTGCAAACTGCGTTTTATTATTTTAAGAACAATCTACGAAACGCTCAAACAATAGCAAGTTCATTTGCAAGGAATGGTTATTGCGCGTGGGCGCGCTACTAAAAATATAAACAACACGTGGAGCGCCTCGGAACGCGATCAGCGTGGCGATGTTAACTATCTTGCTTTGGTGTATAAAAAACTGACTACCGGTCACAAAGTCCTCCAAATCATAGTCATAGTAGCGCACTCACAACAATACTCAACTAATCCAAGCAATATTAGACCTACCGGAGAACAAAGAACTCGGGGTAACGAACTAGGAAGTAGGCAACACAAACCTTGATCCTGGTTAAATCCCAGGCTCGTAATGCCACTGCTCCTCCGGCGCGCCATGTCTTTTCCACCGTGAATTTATCATAAACATTGAGTTAATTTTTTATTAGTTATCTCATTAGACATTTTCACACCAGTAATTTAATACGCACATTTATTATGTTACATGTTCTCTGTGTGTGATACACAGCTGATTTGATGACGGATGACATGAAAACAACGATGTTGACAACTGAAAAACTCATAACAGATAACAGTTTTTTTGTTGTTTGGCCATTTAATAAGCAAAGGGTACAAAGCCCGTACAGCCAAGTGTCATGTCAATTTTCTTCACATACTCAACATTTCTTCATACTGAGTAACTTAACTTATTAATTGTCATCTTCCGTCAGTAAGTCACGTCGTTATCAATAATTGGGCGCTGAAAACTAAATTAAACAAGAAAATACACGTAAACCACTATTATATAATTTTCATCATACTTCGGCACTTTGATTGTATTATTTCCGTTGAATCTCACAGATAACAGATAGATTGCCGTTCTCTGAAATGTGTTGCCGCTGAATATTTGCATGACTACCTATTATAATCTAAATTAACTTTAGCTGCACGAAGCCTGCATTGTACATTTATAAACAATATGACACAGGACTTTTAATATCCTTGAATTCCTTTATTTTAATTTATATTAAATCTAACAAACTTTCCAAGCTTACAACAATTTACAACGTACAAACATTCCAGGATCTATACATAAATGATAATTAGACCGTTTGCTAGATGTGTTTTCTTCCTCAGCTCAATATTTAGTTATTACAGCTAGCATACACAATACTTATGTCACATGATTTTGTTTACTTATTACTTTAAATAAATAGTCAATAAGGATCAAGCCAGTGCATTTATTAAGGGTAATAATTTAAAAAGAGTGGCAAGTTTAGTACTAGGTTGTGTGTATTATGTTTATGGTTAGGGTCTTAACATGTAAGTAATGAGATCGAATCTTCAGCGAATGTTACCGTTCTTTGTTCAAAGAATATTAATCACTATCCAACCAATGGCCATACCGTTCTTTACTAAAAGAATGTATAACAAATAATAATAGTAAACTGTTTACTTAAAGTAAATTAGTGTACAGTATCAAAAAATATTTTTACTTGACATTTTCCTCTTTGGTTTAAAGGCCACAATGTGATATGAATGGCTGGCTAAGTTAAGAAAAAAACTACAAAATGTTTTTATCTTCCCTCATTGAAGAAATATTCTTACAAATCAAATTTTTAGCTTCAAAAGCAGTTCTAAATTATGTAGGATGTCAATTAGCTAAAGTAGTAATTATAAATCTCAAAAATATTAATGTTATTTTGTAAAAAAGGGTGAAAAATGAACGTGGTAGCTTTGACATGTTTGAAGGCTACCTACTAAATAGTATCAGGTTTTAAACTTTATAGAAAATACAAAAGTAATGGATTTTCAGACAAGCGCTAATAATGATTATAAATGGCCATTTGCGAAACCAATCGTTGGAAAGTATGTATAATAAGTTATATTTACATTTTAGGCGTTTCGAGTCTCGACAATTGGCTGCTAAGACCATTGTATAAAACGTAGATGATGTATAGAGCAAATGCATAGATAATTACAATTATTTTAGGTGCCTTATAACAATATAATGGCAACTGACTGCAAAGCTTATTATTCGCTTATTATTCGGACTGCTAAGCTTATTATTCGGACGATAGTTCATCAATTTCATAGACACAGGACCTTTACTAAAAATCGCAAATCTTAATCTATTTATTTTAGTTATCGTTGTAATTTCTGAAAATATTTTGCACCTATGATTTGGTTCTTTGTTCAGATCTCGGCTTTGACATTCTTTTAATACCATTCAATGAGAATTAATGCTGCGTTAAAAAATCTGTTTTAAGATTGAAATTTACATAAAAATGAGGAGTGGCACGATGTCAAGTCCTTTGAGTTCGATTCCCTTAATGATTATTATTGTTATTATATATTTATTATTATATTAATTGATAATTTATAATTTAATGTAAAGTGGTCACACAACTTAGATTTTTTATGTGTGTATAATTGAGAGCTGCAGATGACTTTTACAGCTTTGCCTGGGCTATGTGTGAGCACTGTGGGTTAATAATAACGCATAATAATGTTAAAGCGGTAATAAAATTAGTTAATTCTATTCTTCGAACATATTAGCCAAGTTTCTTCTTACCTGTCCATTAGCCCAACGGACTCGAGACTGTTGAATGTAGGCTGACCCTGGTCATGAGGGGTAATGACTAGGGGTCGCAATACTGAATCATTTAAGCAAAACCGGTATTTTCGGTATTGGCTCCAGACCAATACCGATAATCCGGTATTTTCGATATTTCCGGGATTAAGCTAAAGTTAGCAAATTTAGTATAATAAAGTTAGTTTGCGGAGGAATAGTAAGTAGGTACCTAACCTAAATGAATTTATCTTCTAAATAAAACAAAATTTTCATTGACACAAGGTTTATTATTCGATATGTTCCCTTCCCGATAATAACGATAATAACAATTACTTGTTGGACGTGAAACACCTTAGTCCACCCGTGACCATGAATGCTGCAAAGTGTTCGAAACGTCGGGCAATCATAAATCAAATACAAACGCGATATAATCCGTAAAAGTAGTTTTATTTACAATGTGTAGTGCTCGCGTAAACATCAGATATCATTATCGAGAATGAATTTTTCGCGTTCGTCTTTGTTATTTTCACCAAATGTGTCATGTTTTCTTACTTTAAATTAATAACGTTATCGAAATCGATAACCACAAAGACACTTTCTTGAAATTCTGCTACATTAACGATTTTAAACTACGTCAAAATCACGTCGGGAGTAGCAAATACGTGACTTAATCGACGAGAGTCGAATTCATTTAGTTTAGAAACGTTCCACCGAATTTGATTCCAATCGGGCGCTAGTGTCGCTTTCAAGCGTACCAAATTTCCTCCAATTCGAGCTGCGAAATTCACCACTCCCTCTCTTGCCCGTGGGGGTCGTAAAATACGACTAAGGGATATAATATGCATATATTATTTATGCAAAAGAAGGAAAACTCGAAAGAAAACCCTATGCTATGACGTCTGATCAGCGTGGTATACTAGGTCAATTCCCTTCCCATAGCGGAGGAGGCCCAAGCCCAACTGTGGGACGTGTATAGGCTGAGGTGAAGAGCGTATGATGATTTCACTTATCAGTTTAATGCTTCGTGAAAGTATATGAAAAATCCTTTTAAATATTTCAGGCCATGCGCACCGCCCAAGCCAGACGCAGCACCGATTATCCGCTCAGCTCCCGTTGCACCATACTGCCACTGCGATGCACATTCATACTCACCCCAAGTAGAGCAATATAAGCAACTGCTAGAAAAAGAGCAGAAGCTCTGCCAGGATTATGAACAGCTCAGAAAGCAGGTACTGTAAGAATCTTATTGAGTCTTCCATGTATTAATCTTAGTGTAGGCGGCACTGTAAAATGTATTTTAGTATTGTAGTATTCATCTCATTATTTTCTTATCGCATTTATTCAAGGTTGAAGTATTATTTATTCTTCTGCCGACGGTAATATTGCAAAGATCTTGGCAATAGTCGTATGACAAGTCACCTGCCTGATGTCAATACTCCTTGGAAATGGAATTGTTTCATCATCATTTCAGCTCATATACGTCTCGCTGTTGGGCTCGAGCCTCCTCCACAATAGGAGGGAAATTGACCTTACTATACCATGCTGGTCAGACAGGTTGGTATAGGGTCTTATTTCGTGTTTTCCTTCCCTTGCATAGTTGTTATATGCATATGATATCCCTTAGTCGCCTTTTACCACATCCACGGGCAAGATAGGGAGTGGTGAACTGTATTCTTACTCCGTCACCACACGGATGTGGAAATGTTTACTCATCATAATCTCAAAAATAACAAGGGCAATCAAAAACTGGCGGATAGTCCGTCCGTGACCATGAACGCTAAGTGTTCGAAACGTCGGGTAATGAAAGATCAAATACAAATGCGATAAAATCCGTAAGATAGTTTATTTACAAATGATATGTTAGTATTTATATGTATAATGATTTGATATATTTACAGATGGTGGATGTTACAAACGATATTTTGGATCATCCCTGTGATGATCTTGACAGTAAAATGATTACGATGTATCAAGCCAGTTTCAAAAAGAGATGTGAGTATTCAATTTGCTAAAAGTTTAAAACTAATACTGTTGTAAATAGGTAAGAATTTCTGTAATGATAAATATTTATTGGACGTGAAACACCTTAGTCCCACCGAGACTATGAACGCAGAATAGTATTCGAAAAGTCGGGCAATTAAAATCAAATTTACTATTTTTTTCATTTCCTTTGTGTAAAACGTTCATAAATAATTACTGACAGTCTTAGATTGACCAAATGTCAAATTGATAGATAAATATAACCAATATAATTGAAATGATAATCGAATAGAATAAATTTAGTTACAATAAAAATTCATTAAAAAGTCTAAGTCAAAAAAATATAGGTGCCGGATAAGTAATCACCAACATATCATATAATAAAACCTTCGAAATACGCTGCACCTTATGGTACAAGTGTTATTCCAATCGGTTCAGAATTTCTCACAGTATAGCCAAATCAAAAAACCAGCTCTCCATTTCTTAGTATAGATATAACTTATCTATTTTTACAGCATTCCCTGTAGCTGATTACAGAACAATACAGGCGGCATCACAATCTAAAGCCCCAGTACCGATGGAGAGTCATCGCCTCGGGATATTACGATGTTACAAGGACCCCACCCATTTCACTGACTCCCCTCCTAAAGTCCGGCCTACTATTCATCCTCCAGGATCGGTGCATACTGGGGTAACACCTAAAACTGTACAGACATGGTTTACAGAATTTCCTGGACGAACAGAATATATGGATACCATTAGTTCATCAGCCAAGGCTAGTTGGAGATCAATGCAGAGGTTTAAGGAACCCATGCCTTCTACAAGAAGAAGAGCGGATGATAATTGCGTTTAAATCATAAATAATGAACTGACTCGTAATTGTATGTAAAAGAAAAATAAATAAGGGAAGATAAAATTTATTTTGATTTCTGTTGTTTATATGAATATTTTATTCAGTGTGGTGACGACATAAGAATACAATTCGATACTTGTTTCCTTCTTCTTACCCGTGGGTGTCATAAAAGATGACTTAGGGATCATCATCGTCACGGCTCATAAACGTCCCACTACTGGGTTCGACCGTCCTCTACAATGGAAAGGAAATTGATGTACTGTATCACGCTGGTCACGTGTTGATATAGAGTTTTTTTTTATTTCTAGATGGTGTATTATTATAAATGGTGTATGCATATTTTAATTTCTTAGTCGTGTTTTACGACACCCACGAGCAAGAAGAAGGAGATAATTGGTGAATTGTATTCTTACTCCGTCACCATATGGAAAAAGTATGTTTATAATCTATACAAGAGAAAGAAGACTTGAAACGAAACCCCTTACCAATTTGTACTTCCAGCGGGGTATAGTAAGCAAGTTTCCCTCCGACAGTGGAGCCCAGAAGTGGAATGTATATGAGCTGAGATAATGATGATGAAATGAGTATTGCCACATAAAATAAAAACAATTTTTACTGTTTTTGCCGGACTGTAGTCCTCCCGTTGCCAAAAAATTAAATGGTTTTATCGAGTTTGTTTTATTTTATCTAATGAGGTATAAAACCAATTGACAGTAGTAATATTCTTTTTTGTGGTAGTTAAAAGTCTGGACCACGCCTAATCTTCCGGGGCGACAGAAGAGCGGTATGCGGCCCCATAACCAATCGTATCCTCTTCCCATCGCCATTAGGCTGACCAATCATACTGATTCCTTGATCTCGATGGTGCGATCGTAATATTCTAGGAAACTTATAAATACGATCGCCAGTCTACTTGGCGATTATACTACTATCCCTCTAACGTCGAGCAATTAGTTTAACGATAGACGTCAACTGTGAAAGGAATTGGCAAAGTTATAACGTGCAACTAGTTAGAATTCCATGACAGCAATTTGGTTACGTTATATCTAAATTTCAATACACAGGCATAGTGATTTAGATATTATTGGATATCGTGTTTTTTTTTTGGCATAGACTATGGTATAGTCACAACCAAACTGATCCATTCAGAGCGATTTTGTCAATAGCACCGGTAAATCGAAGGTAAGTGATGTATTCGCCGTTGATGTAGAGTTCGGTATAATCTAAGAGCTTGAAGATGTCTTCCAATGTATTAGTGAAAACAGTCGAAGAGATGAGGTTTCTCTTTGTCACACCTTTCTGCAGTTGGATCGGTTTCGTGTTCTTCTCCCGGGCAGAGACTAACATTGTGGCGTTCCAATAAAAAAACTTCAATAATTTGATATAATGATAGTCGATTTGGTACCACTTAAAGGACTGCAGCATATGTAAAATTTCAATATAAGTAAATAAAAGGTTCCGTGCGGTGGCGAAGTAAGAATACAATTCACCACCCCCTTTCTTGCCCGTGTGTGTCGTAAAAGACGACTAAGAGATTTTTGGAGATGACATCTATGCAAGAGAAGGAAAACTTGAAATAAAACCCTAAACCAACCCATCTCATCAGCGTTGTATAGTAGGTCAATTTCTCTCCCATTGTGAAGGAGGCTCAAGCCCAGCAGTGGGACGTATGTGAGCTGTGATGATGATGATGATGATGATGATGAATATATATAAAATACTTAAGTTCTGCGCTTCTGGATGTTGCTCATCGCGTGAGACTAAGAAGAGCTCCTTGTCTCCTAGTCCACCTAGTTCCTTTCCCATATTCCTTCCATTCCATTATGGTGTGCGGTATGCTGATGAACTGTGGGAAAGTGGTGGGTCTCCTTTCCTACTTTCCCTTTTAAAATAAAATATTTTAATAATGTGCATCCATTCCAACGGTTATCCAACCATTCTTCCGTTCTGAATCAGTCATCCCATTAGGAACGCTTGTTAAATAAGATTACACTGACCTATTAATTCAGTTCAATTTAATTTTAATTAACTTAATGTCCTCTTCGTGATCTTCGTTCCCCTACTATTTCTTCTGGGCTCGAGTTCCACAGCTGGGCTCGAGCTTCTTCCACAACAGTAGAGAAATTGACCTTACTGTACCTTGCTGGGCAATCAGGTTGGTATAGGGTTTTCTTTCTAGTTTCCTTGATGTTATATGCGTATTATATCTCTTAGTTGCCTTTTACGCCATCCACGGCAAGATAGGGAGTGGTGAATTCGGTGAAGGGAAGTATTCCGATATCTCACAGAAAACAGCCCATACTATTTCTTTTATTCTATGTATAATCTAATGCCATAATCACCCCTCTAGGTACCCTAGTTGGCGATCCATAGAGGATTTTGGGTTTCCAATAAAATGCTGTTATCCATTTCCCTGGTGATCCCTCCTTTTATGACGCGCTTAAGAAAGTTGGAGTGATATTATAATTTTAGTAAGTCAATATTTACTAAACGTATATATGCTCGAACTTCATCCCTTCAGTTTTTCACGTTTACAAGTTGTTTTCGAGGGTCATTACCAATCGACTCACGTGCAAGCTCGATGACTTCCAACTGCGCGAAGAAGCCGGCTTTCGAAAAGGCTATAGTACCATAGACCATATCCTTACGCTTCGGCAGATTATACGAAAAACCGAGGAGTATAATCGGCCCTCGGCGGCTGTATATAGCGTTTGTGGACTATGAAAAAGCCTTTGATTCAGTCAAAACTTGGACGGTGCTGCAGTCCCTTCAGCGGTGCCAAATCAACCATCGCTATATCGAAGTGCTGAAATGTTTGTATAGGAATGCCACAATGTCAGTCCGTATCGGGAATCCGTACGAAACCCACCCAGAAAGGCGTGAGATAGGGAGATGTCATCACACCGAAACTGTTCACCACTGCACTGGCAGATGTCTTCAAGTTCTTAGACTGGACCGGACTCGGCATCAATATCAACGGCGAATACATCTCTCACCTTCGATTTGCAGAGGATATCGTCGTTATGGCAGAAGCCATGGAGGACCTTGGCACCATGCTCAATGATCACAGCAGGGTATCCCAACTAGTGGGTTTACAAATGAACATGGACAAGACGAAAGTCATGTCAAATGTCCATGTCATTCCTGTACCGGTCCCAGTTGGCAATGCCATTCTCGAAGTTGTCAATCATTATGTTTACCTAGGATAAACAGTCCAGTTAGGTAGATCCAATTTTGAGAGTCCAGTTAGGTAGATCCAATTTTGAGAGTCCAGTTAGGTAGATCCAATTTTAAGAAAGAGATCAGCCGACGAATCCAACTTGGTTGGACAGCGTTCGGGAAACTTAAGAGAGTCTTCTCGTCCAACATACCTCAGTGTTTGAAAACACATGTCTACGACCAGTGATGACTTACGGCACGGAAACGTGGTCCCTAAATGTAGGCCTCATAACAAGGCTCAAAGTTGCTCAGCGTGCTTTGGAGCGGACTATGCTCGGGATTTCTCTGCGAGATAGAATTCGATATACGGGAATCCGCAGAAGATCGGGTGTAACCGACATAGCACGAAGAATTAGCATGCTGAAGTGGCAATGGGCAGGCCACATAGCTTGACGAACCGACAACCGCTGGGGAAGAAAGGTTCTCGAGTGGCGACCACGTATCGGACGGCGCATTGTTGAACGCCCCTCCACTAGGTAGACCTGGTGAAAGTTACTGGACGTCGTTGGAGGCAGGCGGCACAGGACCAAGGCCTACCTCCGGCAGTGGACGGCGATAAGCTGAAACGATGATGATGATTGTAGTTGTAATTTTTTGGTCACACGTTACATTTGTACCATGTTTCGACTACAAATACTACCAACCTTTGTATTGTTTGTGGGCGTCGTAAAAGACGACTTCGACCTGAGCCAATTCTGAGGCCGTCTGGTTAGTCATTGCTTTTCCAAGGATGGTTTACGTTAGGCACGCCGTCCGACCATAAAACTATTGTTAATAACTTTTACAAAATGTACTATGAACAGAGTTTATATTCAGCAAGAATTTTTTTTAGACAACACGCTGCATTAAGGAAATAATCCTTGTATTGCGGGGGACTTTACAAACAAATAACGAATACAAATTATATCCAGACTCAGAACAACAATTTGTGGATCACACAAAGTGTTATCCTGTGTGGGATTCGAACCAACGACACTAGCGCGATAGGCCGGTATCTTTACCACTACGGTATCTGTGCAGTCATTTGTCAATTGGAATAAGAGCTGGGCAATACTCTCATACAAATGTAGGACGCATTTGTAGTCGCACATCTTTGTTTCTAATAAAAACGTGTTCTTTACTTAAATGATTTGTTGCAAACTCCAATGAGTTCAATAGACCATAATTAAGATTTTATTATCGTGTTTTATAGAGTTGTCTATTGAAATTTTAGTTGATATGGTATTATCATTACATAACATTGGTTATTTGAACTTAGTTAATAGCTGTTAAGTTAGATATTCTTGATTTATCTTTATATATATATATATTTCTTGTGTACGTGTGTATGTCACTGAACTCCTCCTAAACGGCTGGACCGATGTTGATGAAATTTTTTGTGCTTCTTCAAAGGGATTCTAGGATGGTTTAGATTTACAATTGGACCCGGTAGGTGGCGCTTCTGTCGATTTTGAACAGAACAACGTCTGTTGGGTCAGTTAGTTTATTATATTTTCTTTACGTCCAAATATTGTATATGGACTTTATTCTCAATAGGGTGAAACTTCGACCATGAAACAAAAACACTTTCAGTGACGTATCCTTGCTGACTGAACCGGGGAATAGTCCGACACCCACAGCGAGGCTGACCGCGCGAGGGCGACCGACGTCCCTAGAGGAGCTTTGGAGATAGGGAGGGTACCTGAAAGGGTATCCCGCCGGGCCGCCGGAATTACGATGTGTTATGGGGCCGCGCGCCGTCCTTTTATGGCTCCGGACGGAATGGTCGACGTGTATGTTGACCACAGCCCACCTAAAAAAAGAAAAGCTTATCCTCTTAGCTCATATACGTCTCACTGATAGGCTTATGCCTACTCCAGGAGGAATATTGATCTATTATACTATGCTGGTCAGAGAGGTTGTTATAGGGTTTAATTTAGAGTTTTCTTTGAGATTTTTAATTTGGGGGTTGTTCAAAGATGTCGTAAAATATGATTAAGAGTTAAGACCACACACACATTCACACAGACATTGATCTGAGCTATCTCTATCTAATGCCGTATGGTCAAAAATTACATTCCTAAGACAAATTGATGTCAAGTAGGCGACTGGTCTACTGCCAAAACATTCTGCTGTTGGTCTATTGCCAAAACATTCTGCAGTATGTATGGGACAAGAAATATGTACATATTGAGACGACACATTAGAATAAGGGCAAGGTGATAATGAATGTCCATTTCCCTGTTGGTAAGTCTTCATCGTCATTTTTATCTCAGCCCATATACGTCCCACTGTTGGGCTCGGGCCTCCGCCGCTAGGGGAGGGAAATTGACTGTCTGACCAGCATGGTCTAGTAGGTACTAGACCATGCTAGTCAGACATGTTGAGTTTTATGTCGACTTTTCCTTTTCCTGCAAATATGTTATATGCAAATAATATTCTTTAGTCATCTTTTACGACATCCACAGGAGTGGGAGTGGTGAGTTGTATTATTAGTCTTTTTTTTTATTGCTAACGGTGGCAAACGAGCAAACAGTACACCTGATGGTAAGTGTTGCTGCCGCTCATGGACCTTTACAGGGTCGCTGCCTACCGCGAAGAAAGTGAAGGGAGTGTGAATGCGTGCATTGAGGCTCGGTGATACCAAGGGCACCACCAAAACCCTCCACACACAAACACCCTCAGAAAGTTGGGCTTCCGGCTCTCTCGCTCACCGAACGAAGCGCAGTAACAAATTGCTACTACTCAGACGTCGATTTTCTGCGAGAGTGTGGTACTACCCCGGACGGACCGGCCCGCGGCTGTAGACAGATAACTGTCGACAGTGTGTTCCTACCATCGTATCGTCGTATTATTAGCGTGGTGACATCAGACGAAATAAATCATTACATAGGAAAGATATTTTTGACAGAATTGGAATCGGATCACTCCGTAATTATATGGAATTGGCGTTCGATAGGTTATCAGAAATAATTCATGTAGACCACTCATGTTGTTTCAAACGAACAAAGCGATATTTATTCACATATTTTTATGTTTACAATAGTTATATTGTATTATAAATATATTGTTTGAGATTATAACTATTCTTTTGTTTCCAAAGCGGATGTTAGTTTTTGCAAATAAATGTTAAATAATGATAATTTAGTAATAAGAATTCGATTCAATTCCTAAGAGTTTGGAATTTTTTTCACTAAGAATTTTCAACCTTTTAATCTTTGGTATTTCATCATTTAACTGGATGATTCGGACGCCAGTTCTTCAAACTATTGGGTTGTTTCATAATTCGTAAAGGTATAAGGATTTACAGGGTTTAAAAAAGGTACCTATTAGTTTTCTTATATGCATATGTCATAGGTCTTAATATGCATAAGTCAATACACAATACAATGTCATAAGTCTTATTAAAAAAATAAATAATAATGCATATGTACATCTTATTGTTATGCGATAATACATTGGCAGTACCTCGAAAGAATTAAATTAGGTTCCAAGGAAACATCAAAACGTTCTCTCCATAATATTTTTAAATCACAATTAAAACTATTTACTGCGGCAAAAATGGGCTTGAAGCTTTTATTTTTACGCTACCAATTGGTAGAATAAAGCTACTAAATTCTCTATTTTTTTTTATTTTTATGACTGCCGTAAGATATTATGTATGGTTTTTAAAGACTCCTCATACACCTTAAATTATTCTAGTATTCAGAAGTTATGATTAAATAAAAGATAAAAAACTTGCACATTGCCCTATCTCGAATTCGTTGCTGCAATTTTTCGTGCAGGAAGCTCCAACAACACTTTTTTTTATCTAATCCAGGAGTCTAACACCACGATTACAGTCTACAATGCAGACCAAAGAACTAATCTTTTTTTTTTAAATTTATTATGAATTCTGTCACGATTACAGTCTGCAACGCACGCATTCCAGGACCATAGAGGCAATCTTTTTTTTTATTTATTAAGTATTATAAATATTTCATGTTATCACAAAGTACAATAATATTTAAAATATTATCTATTTTTGCAGATATTGGCTTCTGAAGCATTAACTAAGATAGCCACCACATTTTGTACTAATTTTAATAATGTTTATTAGAATTCAAAGTAGAAACATTTGTTTAAATATGTTAATATTAAGCATGGCGTTGTCTTTAAAAAAAGCTTAACTACATTCCCTATATACAGAATCAGAGCTATTATGAATCGTCAAATAAGTCATAATAGCATCCAGCTTTAACCATTAGTACAGTACAATACTTCCAAGTACTAGATATAATAATATAATTATTAGAATTTTATATCATAAAAAGAAAGTTTTTAAATATAATATTTATTTTTAGATTGAACTAGTAACAAGTTTGCATTATAATTTTATTAGTTATATGGAGAGATCGATACAAACAATGTGACGTCATTGTCGACATCTGTAGATTTGTGTCTGACCCAAATAAATGTCGTTGAGCGAAAAAGGGATGGAATAGACCTCCTAATAACTACAAAAACGTGTAATTTTTCACTATGTATATTTTTAAATTATTATTATATATTTACTTAAATTTACATGCATTATAGAATTATTACTAATAATTTAATATATGTATAGTAATCAAATATCCAATTACAGTGTCGGAGCTGACTACTAAAAGAAAGCGTTTGAATTTACGGTAAAATTACAAGAGTATTAAGTTATTTTTTTCTTTTAATGTTATAGTTATTCAAAGTGTATAGTAGTGTTTTTGTTACATTTGATTTATATATTCACAATTTAGAACACTGGACATTACAAATCAATCTCATGGCAATATTAAAGATGTCTTCTTTTAGATTTTTATCATTTATTTTAACTATCAATAGTGTTATCTTAGATCATCATTATCGTCGCAGCTTATATACATTCCACAATTGAGCTCGAGCCTCCTTCATATTAGGAGGGCAATTGACCTACTATACATGCTAGCGGGTTGATATAGGGCTTTATTTCGTTATTTTACTGTAATTAATAATAAACAACGTAATTTATTATAAATAAGTAGTTATTATGTAACTGTATTTTCTATAGTCTTCGGAAACTGCGGGCTTTGGATTCGCCAAATTTGATTGAGATTGTAAGCTTGGTTGCGTGATCTCCGATGGCAGAATAAAACTGAAGACATTACTTACTAGAAGTAAAGCACATAGCACTGCAATGAGTACCTGAAATAAAGATTATTGTCTATTACATGACTTATTTTAATATCAGTAAATTAAAAACCGTTTCACCTGCGTAGTATTCGTTCTCGTGGGAATACGAGGATAAAATATAGCGAATGTTATTCACTTTAGCGAGTGATTTTAAAAATATTCAGCAATGAAAAGCTACACTAATGAATATTTTAAAAATCATTGATTGATTTTAAAAATATTCTGAATATTTTTAAAATCATTCAAATTACTGCGATATATGTAATATAGCTTTCTATTGATAAAAGGATTTTTAAAATAGGTGTAGTGGTTTAGACGTGAAAGCGTAACAAACTAACTTAACTAATTATAATATTAGTATCGGTACGATTAATGGACGAGTTATGTAATATACAATAAATAATACGAACAAATATATCTAAAGCCATCGGCCTTGATCTCCCTTCGAACCCAATGGCCGTTATCATAAGATAATCATTACATTACATATTTGTTGTTCTCCATAGCTAATTAAAAAAACTATTACAAAATAAACCATTATATTAAAAAAATCGTAACACTCAATTGTAAATAAAACTACTTTACGGATATTATCGCGTTTGTATTTGTTTTTTGATTTTTATACATATTTATAATTATCTACCCGCTGCGCTGTAGAAATTATTTCTGTAGCAGATAGAGGGTATCTACTGTAACGATGACTTGTTGAACATCAGACAAAGGTGACCATGAACGCTACAAAGTGTGCTAAACGTCGGGCATTCAAAAGTCAAATACAAACGCGATAATATTCGTAAAGTAGTTTTATTTACAATGCGTAATACCCGCATAAAAATCAGAAATAATTACGTAACACTCAAATTAAGTCATCAATAAAAAAGTTATCATTTTATTTGTGGAAGGCCATGGTCTGGACACACCCCAACCAATTCGTTCGGGATTAGAGATGAGTGAGGTGCAGTCCCACAGTCTACCGTATAGGGGATACGGTAAACTGTAACTCTATCGTAAATTTACTGACCACGGGTATAGACTCATTGACCTCAGTGACCAGTCTAGCGGGTTATCCTTCCCGGTACCATCCCCGTGGACGCACCGGCAACAAACACATAAAACTGCGCGGTATCGGCCTCGCCGACGAGGTCGAAAACCGCGCCGCGTAAAAATCATTAACCTAAACGTGGCCACGCCCACTTTGCTTTCAGCGACGCCCCGAGCCGAGGTCCGTTCCCCACAGGGGGAGCCCTCGGGCGATGTTCGCTTAACTTACTTACCGGGTTGAGAGCCTTCCGCTCGCCCATTGCCCGCGTTAAGCTGTCAAGGTCATCTGCGACCAACAGCTAAATACACACAAAAAAAAAAAAAAAAAAAAAAAAGCACCGGCAACAAACTACAGCGTCGCCTTCAGGCGGTCGGCCTCTCTGTGGATAACGGACAAATCTTCGGTGTTGCCATTAAGTCATCCTACCAATTGGAGAAAGGAATTATTTGCGTTTCTATTAATTCTCTTCAGAATATTCACGGCGAATATTTCATTCACATATTCTATCGTTGTCTATTAGATAATGAATGTATTAATTGAGCACATCCGCTGAAATTTTGATAACCCGAAGTAATATTATAATGTTTGATTGAACTAATCTCAGTAACTACCGATTCGAATTGAAAAAAATGTTTGTGTTGGATAGACTATTTATCAAGGGCTAGATGCTCCTATTGCCTGACCAATAGGAGCCGGGCATCAAAGAAAAATGATGCAAAGGCGGGTAATTTTTTTTAGAATATTTCTTTTTAGAATTTTCGTTGCTTGCGCTACTCCTAGATATCTATTACACATTCTTTCTAAGGCGCTCTATCTTATGTGACCCCGCCGACGAAATTGCGTGGGTCAAGCAATACAATAAAATTTTAAGTATTTATTGCTTATCTATAAAACGATGATGAAATAAATAGATTAATGAATACACACGTTTGTCACATTCTAGTTTGGAAAATAAAATCAACTGTAAAAGATTTTAGGTAAATATTTAAAAATATATGCGTAAACTTGCGTATCTCACACTCCTTTTACGGCTAAATTATTATTTATAAGAATATCACGATGTACATGTTAATTTTATATTGCTACATTTCCTTCTAGATTTGCCGCAAAAAAATACATTTGGTTTGAAAGTCCACTCTTAAATCAATATTTCCATGAAATTATAATTGTTTATCCTTTAAAAAATAATAACTATTTATTTGCTTATTTTTTACATACTGTAATGTAACAAAGTCCTATAAGTCCTTTATTATTCATTTCAGCTCATATACGTCCCACTGTTGGGCTCGAGCCTCCTCCTCATTAAGAGGGAAATTGACCTACTATACATTGCTGGTAAACGTGTTGGTATAGGGCTTCATTTCAAGTTTTTTTTTCTCTTTTATAGATATTATACATATTATATCCGTTATAATTTTTTGGGTGGGCAATGGTCAGCGCATACGCCGTCCATTCCATCCGGGGTGACGAAAGGGCAGCGCGCGGCCCCATATTCGTATTCCCTCTTCTTCACCATTGGGCCGACCACCGGTACCGAGTTTTTTGTCGTCCGTGGCCAGCCCAAGTATGAGTGTTATTCCTAAGTCATCTTTTATAGTATAGGATCCCGCTATACAACGACCTTCACCGAGATGCTTATTTGCTGAAACTTATTTTTTATATAATTTAATATGTCAATAAATATATTGCATATGGGTTGCCTAACAAATTTTAGTCCAGAGTATGATTAATTAAGCCCACCAGTGGGAATTATGTGAGTGAAGATGAATGAATATAATGCATCTCATGTTTCTTATCACTTTTGTATAATGTTACTAATTAAATTGAAGTTTTAAGATAACAGCTGTTAAGAAATTAATGTTCATATTGCGTGGGATCTTACAAACATATAAATAACAGACACAAATTATAACTAGTAGTGTTCTTAATAGTGCCGAGTAAAATAGATTCTTAGTAAAAAAAATCTTAGTAATAAAAATAAATTCTTACGTGTGGTGACGAAGTAGGAATACCATTAATCACCCCCTATCTTGCCCGTGGATGTTGTAAAAGAGGACTAAGATGGACTGGTCCGATTTGAAAAATTATTTCAGTGTTAGATAGCCCATTTATCGCGGCAGGCTATAGGCAATATCACACTAAGACCAATAGGAGCGGAGCAACAATGAAAAAGGTTTCAAAATGGTTTGTTTTTGCTTTTGAAAGCTTCCGCTGCGTGCACTACATAAACGGTTAGGTTTCGCAAAAATCATGTGTGACAAAATTGTATTATCTATACCAATAAATAAAATTGGAGTGTCTGTTTGTAATGTCAAAATAATAGACTTTTTTCATGCTCACACGGTTATTTGCACGACACCTATGCCTAAAATAGCAATTAAAAATTTTTTATCTGTCTGTCTGTCTGTTTGTTCCGGGTAATCTTCAAAACGGCTGGACCGATTTAAAAAATTCTTTCACCAATGGAAAGCTATAATATCAGGGCGTAAACTAGGTTATATTTTATCCCGGTATTCCCACGGGAACGGGAACTACGCGGGTAAAACGACTATAACCTATAACCGAAGCGAAGCGAGGGCGGATTGCTAGTTTAAAAATATTTTCACCTTCTACGTAAACAAAGTTAGCATTAGCCCAAAGTAACTGTTCCACGCGGACAAAGTCGCGGACATAAGCTAGTTTTACATATGTATATGTAACTCATCTCTGATATAAATAAGAAATGTTTCATTTAAAAAAAAACAAATTAACTATCGACTTACCGTTAATCGTGACATATTTGAAATCCCAACAAATTCACAGCGATTATATTATACCACCATTATAACAGAAATGTAGGTTTTTATTTTATCAGCGACAACAATACGTTTGTTTATCACGAACAGTGTACGTGTATAACCAACGATTACTCGCACAGGAATGAGGAATGAGGATGGATGAGAACACAGACTCACTGTCCTAAATATAAACAATTATTATTAATTATTAAAATAAATTATGCGACAATGATGTTCAGGAAAAATTTAATTTTATGTCAACTAATTTAGACTAATTGCAGCTTCATTATAATCATAATGAACTTGTATCATTCTAATCAGGTTTTCAGTGTGGTGACGGAGTAAGAATACAATTCATCACAACATTTCTAGTCTGTGGGTGTCGTAAAATATCACTAAGGGATACAATATGCGTATAACACCCGTGCAAGTGAAAACAAGATTGAAAAAAACCCTATACCAAACTACTAGTGTGGTAGTAGATCAATTTCACTCCTATTATGGAGGAGGGTCGTGCCCAGCAGTGGGAAATATGGGTTGATATGATGATGCAGTTTCATCACTATAATGAGCTTATCTTTATATATATATTTCTTGTGTACGTGTGTATGTCACTGAACTCCTAAACGGCTGTACAGATATTGATTAATTTTTTTGTGTGTATTCAAGGGTATTCGAGAATGGTTTAGATTCACAATGAACGCGATAGGTGGCGCTGGTTCCTTTTATTTTATTTGAACAGAACAACGTCTGTTGGGTCAGCTAGTTATATATATACCACTATTGATGATTTCAGTGTGGTGATGGAGTAAGAATAGAATTCATCACAACATTTCTAGTCCGTGGGTCTGGTAAAATATGACTAAAGTATACAATATGCGCATAACATCCATGCAAGAGAAAACAAACGATGTAAAATCAACACGTCTGATCAGTATAGTATGCCAATTGTCCTCCTATTGTAGAGGAGGCCCATGCCCAACAGTTCCTATATATGAGATGATGATGATGAAAGTTGTCGAGTTTACTTCAGAGTGTAAGGGAAGACTACTTTTCGAGTAACTGGACCGTGGATTTGCGGGTGACTGGACCGGGGATTTGCGGGTGACTGGACCGGGGATTTAGTCCGTCACCCGCCGAGAGGTCGACCGCGCGACGGTGACCGACCTCCCCTAGGGGTGACGTCGTGAGGGGAAGGTACTCCGCGACTGGGGTATTTCGTTGGGCCGACTACTGAAGATAAGGAACTCTGCACCGGTGGTCAACCCAACGACGAAGGCGACGTGCCACAGGTGGATTATGGGGTCGCGCGGCGCCCCTTTGTCGCCCCGGACAGAGCCGGGCTGCGAGTGAGCTGACCATGGCCCACCCCCTAAAAAAGCTATTAAATATTATTTTATTTCGACCTTTAGTTCTTTCTCGTGTATATTATACCCCTTAGTCGAGTTTTATGACACCCACGGACAAGAAAAGGAATGGTGAATATTCTTTCTTCCTCACCACAGAGTGATTGATAATTGTAATTTATTTGTTACATCATAATTATCACAGTTCATACTGCTGGGTTCGAGCCCCTTCCACAATGGGAGGGACATTGACCTACTATACCACGCTGGTCAGACGTGTGAGTGTAAGGTTTTATTTCGAGTTTTCCTTCTCTTGCACGGATGTTATGTGTATATTGTATCCCTTAGTCATCTTTTACGACACCTACGGGCAAGAGAGGGGGTGGTAAATTGTATTCTTATTTCGTCACTACACGGTAATTATTCGTTACAATAACTGCAAAACAGATTCCCAGATGGTTTACAAGATGGATTGTAAGTCATAAATGAATGCTTGACAAGTTTTTAAACGAAAAATAGCTAATTCTTTTAGCGACTAAACATATTAGGTACTTACAAATTAATTATTAAAAAGTTTAATACAATTTTTTGTATGCAATATTTACTTATAATTTGTTGAATCTTTAGCAAAAGTAAATCAAATGAGTATTAACACAAGCAAACAGATGAAATACACACTCCTCTTGAGTTTTATAAATCAAGTTTATTTTTAGTTTCCAGGCCTACCTGATTTCCAAATAATTTAATAATTGTAATAATGAATTTTAAAACTAAATAAAAATTGTCTATAGTTTTCAGAGTTTGTCCTTTATAAGGAAAAAGATATTAATAATTTGGAAACTGTATTTATTAGTAAGTAGGAAAATATGTCTATTAGTTTTTCCTTATATTCTAAATATAACCTTATATACGCATATAGTATTAGCTATCTCATATATTATTAGTTGCTAACAATATTTTTGTAGTATTAATAAAGTACTTTATTAGCGGCGAATTAGGAGTAAATTAGATCTTTTTCAGGCGGTAGACGTATTAGTTCCCTTAGTAGACTAATTATAGTGTGAATATATGGGTTATTTATGTATAATTTTAAATCAAAAATTTTTTATACATTAATGTTATAATAATAATAACTGAATTAGATAATTAAAGTTTATCTAATACTTTAATAAGTAGTCACAAACATCTCCACAAACTTTGTTATTTATAATATTAATTTCACTTTCGTAGTTCAAATTCCCGTGAAAATACTAATGTTGATAAATATAGTCTTTTTTGTTCGCTAGTAATGACACGTTCTATTGGTTTTGCATCATTTTTACAATAATTATTTTTAAAATTGATCAAATTGTCGCAGTTTCACCCGAGTAAGCCCCATTCTCGTGGAAATTATCATCCTCATGATCATATTGGCTCATATACATCCACCACTGGGCTCAAACCTTCTCCACAAAAAGGGGATATTTACCTATGATGGTCAGACAGGTTGGTATAGAAGTTTTGTTTCAAGTTTGCCATCTTTTCCATATCTTCCATAGATGTTATCTGCATATTATATCGCTTAGTCGACTTTTGCGACACCTGCGGACAAAAGAACGGGTAAAGAATTGTGTTCTTACTCGGTCACAACACGGAAATACACGCAAATACTTGATAGTCTTGATACCACTTCTAAAAGCATACCAATTTATCATGCGAATGTGTTTTATATATTTTAAGTATATAGTCACGTTATTTAAAATTATATATGTTTGTAAACGTGACTGGTATCATAAATTTCAAACTCTTTGTTAACACGTGGTACCTCAGAGATAATACATTCCCCTATTATGCTATATTATAATAAAAACTATTCATTAATTATCATTCTCACTTCAAGTCATATACGTCCTGTTGTTGGGCTCGAGCCTCAAGAACAGGAGGAAAATTGACCTACTATACCAAGCTCGTGGCGTGTTGGGAGGGTGAAGCACTCATTGATTGGCACTTTGAGTGATTATCCCACAAACACTTTTAATTTTGCTCATATATTATAAATTTAAATAAGGGAAAGGGATTGAAAATCTTTCTATATCGTTAGAGAACGTTTTTCAGTTCATTTTATTTTAGACTAGCAACCCGCCCTCGCTTCGCTTCGGTTTCAGTCGCTTTACCTGCGGCGTAGTTCCCGTTCCTGTGGGAATACCGGGATAAAATATAGCCTATGTTACTCCCTGATATTATATCTTTCCATTGGTGAAAGAATTTTAGAAATCGGTTCGGTGGTTTAAGCGTGAAAGCGTTAAAAACAAACAAACAAACATCCTTACTTTCGCATTTATAATATTAGTATGGATTAAGCAATTTAATTTAACGTTATTTAAAATTAAATATGTGTATCAAATGTTAGCATCGCAAAAAAGTATAGAAAATGGGCTTGAACATTAATAATAACAATTAAAAAAAGAAAGCTAAACATCTAATAATCTAACTAAACAGTATTTTGAATTAGTGAAACTTAGTGAAAAAACCTTAGTGAAAACACTGGAATTTTAAAATTTTTTTTATTCAGACTTGTTTGTCGTAGTCCGATCATGATAAACATGTTTTTTTTTGCGACTTCAACAATCTTCTATACATAAAAATAAATAAAATTGAAGTGTCCGTTTGTAATGTTAAAATAATGGCCTATTTTCATGTTCACACGGTTATTTGAACGACACCTACCTATGCCTAAAATACAGTTTAGTAATTTGTTGTCTGTCTGTCTGTTTGAGGTATATTGAGGATCTTCAAAACGGCTGGACTGATTTTAATAATATTTTACTGCCAGGCAGACAAGTACTTGGAAATAAATATTATCAGAATCAGGACCGGGATAAATTATAGCCTAAGTTACTCTTTATACCTATATACAGATATAATTATATAAGTTAGGCTATAATATCCCGGTATTCCCACGGGAATGGGAACTGTGTGGGTAGGGCAACTGAAACCGAAGTGAAGCGAGGGCGGGTTGCTAGTTATAAATATAATATAATAAATTATCTTGTCTTTTTTTATAAACGTAATCGCGATAAGAATATTTCTAAAACGTGTTAAAAAGCGATTAACAGTGAGAGCATTGTTGAAATTGAGTTACAAGTATTTGATACGTGATTTTAATCAGTTAATAGTCATGTGTGAAACGTATCTTCACATTTAGTTTTTCACGTCATTGAAAAATCTATACATATAAATAAAATTGAAGTGTCTGTTTGTAATGTCATAATAGTAGGGATTTTTTGCTCACAGGCTTATCTTGTGTACCACACTCTCGTTAGACAGAGGCCTTGTAGGGCAAGGGTGAGGCACTGGCGTTCAGCTTAGATATCGCAAAGGCGTCCGATAGGGTCTGGCACAGGGCACTTCTATCGAAGCTACCATCATACGGAATCCCCGAGGGACTCTGTAATTGGATCACCAGCTTTTTGGATGGTCGGAGTATAAAAGTCGTCGTAGATGGCTCCTGCTCCGATACCATGACCATTAATGCTGGTGTACCACAAGGCTCGGTGCTCTCCCCGACGTTGTTTATCCTGCATATCAATAACATGCTCTTTATCGAGACTATGCGTTCCTATGCGGATGACGAGCGGTACACCGAGCAACGGAATATCCCTCGCAGTACTCAGGAAAGAAGGGTTCAACTTAAATTCAAATAGCTAAAAGCTAGAACCAACCTTTTGACTATGGCACCCTTGACGCGAACGCTACGAACATTGAATCGGCTGGCTGACAAAATTGATCTATTCGTTTGTTCAATTGTAGAATTCAAAAGAGCAATGCTATTTGAAATATGCTATAATAATGTATAACTTTATACAATGACTCTCGTTGATAATTTAATAATATCTTATTTTAACATAGATTTTAGAATTGTAGATTATAATATTTTTTAACTTACGTACGATATAAAATGTATAAATTAATTAATTGTTTATGTAATTATTATGTTGACATTGTTATTAATGGTTTATGTTGACTTACACTATTGCATTGGGGAAACCTGTAATAATAGCTGTAATTGGTAATTTAATAAATAAATAAATAAATAAAAACTTGTGTCTGAAGTCGAGCGCTCTCTGGGGCGGGCCTCGGAATGAGGTGAACGGAACTTAGTCCAATTCAATTTCACAAAGACTCAAGTTTGCGCGTTCACTGTAAAGAAGGACCCATTTGTCATGGCGCCTCAGTTCCAAGGAGTAACTCTCCCAATTTCTGAGAGTATTGGGATTCTCGGCGTCAAAATATCGAGCAAAGTCCAGTTTGGGAGTCATTTAGAGGACAAAGCCAAATTAGCAAGCAAAAAGTTGGGTGTCCTAAATAGAGCCAGGCGGTACTTCAGACCGAGATAGCGTTTTGTACTATGCAAAGCAAAGGTCCGTCCTCATGTGGAGTAGTGCTCACATCTCTGGTCAGATGCGCCTAAATATCAGCTAGACCTATTTGATTCCCTGCAAAGACGTGCCGTTCGAATCGTCGGGGGATGCCAATCTTACAGACAGATTGGAGTTGCTGGAACAGCGGAGAGACTTTGGGTCACTCTGCGTACTCTACCGACTCTTTCACAAAAGTATTTCGACGATTTATGTTAATAAAACCAAAATTTGATTTCATAATTTGTATAGTGGTTTCCGTGTGTACGTGTGTAATCGTCTGCCCGCCATTAGTATTTTTAGATTAAAATTTTTAAAGTTCGAAGTACTGACACTATCCTTCTATACGTTATTATTCTAAGGGCTGGACCAGATTAAATACTGATATTTTCATGATATGAACGGTATTCAATTCGCAGCTTCAGTTATAATGATTCATTGTGTGAGAAGCGAGTGCTATTTGAACAATTAGCATAACTTATCACGTTTGTATGTTACATAAATAAAAAAATAATGCCTGTGATGTAACATAAATAGAATGTAGATGATATCTGATGTTTACGCGAGCACTACACATTATAAATAAAACTACTTTTACGGATTATATCGCGTTTGTATTTGATTTATGACCCACAATAATAATGGTTAAAGATAATTTTATAAATCAAAAATCTTTTAGTAAGCCGCATCTAAAATTAAAAATCAATATTAATTTAGCATCATGTCCCCTGAGTTTTCTTGCCGGATCTTTCTCAGTGTGGCCGCGTTCCAATCCGGTGGTAGTATATTAGTTTTGTTAGTTTTAAATCAACAAATTGTAATAATAATTGCTACAAATTTAATAATTAATAATTACTAACCATAAACAATATAATTTTTTCATATAGATTCATTTTCTTCTTACACTGGCAATAAATTTGTACTAAAATGTGGGTAACAATTTAATAAATTTATAACTATTTTCTGTATCGGGTAGATAATTGTAAATGTCTGTAATAACGATTACTTGTTGGACGTGAGACACCTTAGTCCGCCCGTGACCATGAATGCTGCAAAGTGTTCGAAACGTCGAGCAATCATAAATCAAATACAAACGCGATATAATCCGTAAAAGTAGTTTTATTTACAATAGAATGTAGATTATTGTAAAAATACTTAATGCTATTTTTTTATGTTTATGCGAATATTATACATCTATATAAATAAATGTTAGGTGTCTGTTTATTCCGTGTGGTGACGGAGAATACAAATCACCACTATTTTTGCCCGTGGATGACGTGAAAGACGACTTAGGCCTCATTTACGGAGACGCGGCGCGTCGCGCGTCGCGATAGGCTGCGCGGCCCGCATTAAATTCAAATGTAGGGCGTTGGATGAGTGCGTTTACGGAGAAGCGATTTACGAAGACGCGTTTGCTTGAAATGGAGCGTGTTCTACGGCCGAGCCCGCGGATGGCATCGTCACGTCTCACGCGGCGTTTATCGCGGCGGCGCACGCAGCGGCGATTCTCGATGAAGCGATGCCTGTGGCGGAACCTTCTGCCAGTCTCATTTGCTAATCGTGCAACACAGACGTAGTTACCGTCGCAACGGAGTGTGATATGATAGACTTTTTAGAAGAAAATTGTATTTTAAAAAATGAGTTATTTAATATAAAGAGTGGCCCAGTGTTTATAATAGCGGAACATGAGAAGTTTGGGTCGGATTAACTTAGAACCCCGCGTGCGCCACAGCGATGCTCCCCGCGTGCTCCGCTACACGCTTGAGAATACGACGCGGGCGCAGCGGCGGGCATCGCCACTCTTCCCGCCTCACGTCTCTATAAACAACATTCCATATTGTTATAAGTCTGTGTTTACGCGTGCGATGATATGTGCCGCTTCACGCGCTGCCGCTACGTAAACAATAAAAACGTCCGACGCACCGCGAGACGCCACGCCACACGCGACGCGCGACGCCCCGCGTCTCCGTAAATGAGGCCTAAGGGATATAATACGCATATAACATCTGTGCAAGAGCAAGCAAACTCGATATAAAAACCTATACCAACATGTCTGACCAGGGTGGTATAGTAGGTTAAATTCCCTCCCATTTTAGTGGAGGCCCGAGCCCAACAGTGGGATGTATATGGCCTGCAATGATGATGATGATATACATAATTAACAGTCACAACATACAAATTGAGAGCAATCGTTCGTAGATGACACAAATATATGCTTTATCACACGACATGAGGAAGTCGCTACTTAGTTAATGAGTCTTTTGTTATTAATTTCATTCCGGATTTGTTGCACTTGGCAAAAATAATACAGAGGCCGCTGTTTTATTAATCAAATTACGCGAGAATTTGTTTAATAAAACAGATAGTGGTATTCCACTCTGATTACTGATTTGAATATTTATAATTATCACGTGAAAATGCCTCATCATCATTATATGTAGTCCATAAACATTCCACTGCTGGGCTCGAACATCGTACACAACAGAAGGAAAATTAATCTACTATACTACGCTGGTCAAACTTTTTATTTTTTTATTGCAAACGGTAGCAAACGAGCAAACAGTACACCTGATGGTAAGTGTTGCTGCCGTTCATGGATCTTTGCAAGGCCGTTGCCTACCGTGAAGAAAGTGAAGGGAGTGTGAATGCGTGCATTGTAAAAATGCAACGCAAATAAAGGTATCACCAAAACCCACCACACGCAAATACCCTCAAAAAGTTGAGCTCCGGCTCTCTCGCTCACGGAACGAAGTGCAGTAACAAATTGCTATTACTCAAACGTTCTGCGAGAATGTGGTGCTACCCCGGACGGACTGGCCCCCGGCTGTAGATAGACAATTGTCAACAATGTGGTCCTACCACTAAATAAACGTGTTGATATTAAGTTTTATTTAGTAGCAACCCGCCCTCGCTTCGCTTCGGTTTTAGTCGTGTTTCCTGCGTAGTTCCCGTTCCCGTGGGAATACTGGTATAAAATATAGCCTATGTTACTCCCTGATATTATAGCTTTCTATTGGTGAAAGAATTTTTGAAATTAGTCCAGCCGTTTTGAAGATTACCCGGAACAAGCAGACAGACAGACAGGCAGACAAAAATTTTTAATTGCTATTTTAGGCATAGGTGTCGTGCAAATAACCGTGTGAGCATGAAAAAAGCTTATTATTTTGACATTACAAACAATGACTCCAATTTTATTTATTGGTATAGATTTATTCTCTTTCATATTATAATCCCTTACTCGTCTTTTACGACACCTGAGGGAGTAGAAATGGGCTGGTCAATATTACTCTTACTCCATCACCACACGAAAAAATCCTAATATTCAGTTTCTTTTGGAACGAAGTTCCTTATCGCGCGTTGCGAAACGGCGCTAGACGGAAAAAATTAAGACCAAAAGTTGTAACGACACTTTTATATAAATATAACTTTACCGATATACTCGCGTTTGTTATTTCAAGGAAATGAGAAAATATTAGTGCTATAAAAAGAAAACAATATTCTATAAGTCTAATATTCACATAAATTAAAAAGATAAATATTTTCAACTTTTCGATTTTCTGCGAGGATGTGGTACTGCTTAGAGGGAACCAGCTCACGGCTGTAGACAGACGACCTACAGTTTGCTCCTACTAGGGATGTGAAAAAATAATCAATTTAAAAAAATCGATTATTAATCGATTATTTTTTTATAAGAAAAATCGATTTTTAATCGATTTTTAATCGATTTTTACTATCGATTATTAATCGATTATTCACGGCCAGATTTCCTAAAAAAAATGTCATCGCCGTGGGAGAAAAATCGATTATTTTATAATCGATTATTTATTTTTAATTAATCGATTATTTTATAATCGATTTATTTTAAAGAAAAAATAATCGATTATTGAAAAATCGATTATTTTCCCTCCAAGTCACATCCCTAGCTCCTACCACATGTATTCAAAATTTAATCATTTTAATTCATTTAATAATAAATTAAAGAAATTAAAAATACCCCTTTTACTTACCTGATAAATTTCATTACAATTCCTTCACTAATTAATCGAAAGGAACTTCATTCGATCCGGGTGTCCCTTGACACCTCTCAAGTTTTTTTTTATTACTTGTGTAAGTTGAAATAACATAAAAAGTGAATTGTGTGAAATTTGAATTTTGAAATCACTAATGATACTACTAATAAGATTTTAATAATTCGTATTAAAAGTCAAATAGGTTAATATTAATCATCATTCCAAAAGGAAAATAAATTTATATGAGCTGCTAAAGTTCTGTAGTATCAACATTCACAGATATTTTTTATAAAAAAAATGTGTGTCATGACACAGATTATATATGACGCAATCTGTCTAATGAACTTTATTCAAAATTTTCTGGTGAAAAGAATATAATTGAAATAACAAAATAATAAAACGATAAGATTAAGCTAAAAATTATAATAAGTATGTAACTGGTGAATAAAATGATAAGGCGTATATTAATGCTAATATTGTGTGCTCTCAATCTGCAAACTAATGAAAAGTGTCGATTGCATTCACGTGTCCATTTTGGAGAACCCTTACCAGTAGTAATAAAAGACGGCCAACTTTTAGAACCGACAGATAATCTTGGAAATGTCGATTTAAATTATGGTGATATGGTGACTTTAAGCTGTGGAGATTCCAGTGAAATAACACATCCATTTGCACAGCAGCAACTAAGCACAGTTACTGTAAACTGTCAAGGAGAAGACACTTTTAAAAACGAAGACTGGCTTAGTGCTCCTTTTCGATTTAATGAATTCAGATGCTTTATACCTCCAAATTATAATAGCAAACGAACAGAACGCAAATGCTACAATAACAATCCTATTTTTGAAGTTGGGTATACAGTCCAAAATGTTTTCTATCCCGTTTATGAATCTTGTTTTAACGAATTGGGTCTAAATCCTATTTACTCAAAATACACACAGAAACCATATAATGCATTTTATCAAACTAAAGTAGAACGACCCTTTTTTATTGCGAATGATGTTTACGGACCTGTACCAGTTGAGAGGCTATTTTCTCCTCGAGGTCAAAAGTCGGCTGTTGCTCAAGTAGTAGGAAGTATTACTGATGATTACTTTACGGATACACAATTGCTTTCAAGAGGTCATTTGGCAGCCAAAACGGACTTTGTGTTCGCATTTGGGGAACGTGCTACTTTCCATTATGTAAATTGTGCCCCTCAATGGACTGGTTTCAACGGTGGTAATTGGAACACATTAGAAGTGGATCTCCGAAATCATGTGCGTGCGGCTGGTTATAGCACTGTAATATATACAGGAACTTTTGGCGTAACGAGTCTTCTAAGTGATTCTGGACGTAGAGTGGAACTTTACTTATATTCCGATGAAAATAATAATCCAGTGATACCAGTTCCGGAATACTTTTATAAAGTCGTTTATGAACCCAGTAGTAAGTGTGGCATAGCTTATGTTGGTATTAATAATCCTTACTATACGTGTGATGAAGCTCAACGGATGTTCTTCTGCGAAGATCTCTGTAGGAGTAATAGTAATTTCTCTTGGCTAACATGGCACCCCAATAATCCTCATGAAGGCTTTACTTTTTGTTGTTCTATTTCAGATTTCAGAGCAACTATACCACATTTACCACCTTTTGAAGTAAATTGTCTATTGACATAAATAAATTTGCATTACAATGTCGTAATATTAAAGAGGTATGCATTCATAAATACATTTACACGAAGTTGAACTTAATCTTCATCGGTATCCTCGTTAGTGTGGATTATTAAGTTAAAAAATATGAGTAAAGTTACCTTTATTTTGGACACACATGTGCGATTTCCTGATTAGGTTTTCTTATTAGGAACTCAGATTCGGACTTCTGTGTGACTAACGCAAAAATTCGTTTTCTTTGAATTAGGAATTTTTTTTTATTTTTTTTTTATTTTTATTTATTTAAGACAACACCCTGCACTAAGGAAATAATCCTTGTATTAAAATCCTTGTATTTATCTGGTTAGTTCGTATAGAGACGTCCTTTTTTCTTTACGGTCGGCGTACTACTCGCTCCACTCCGTCCAGGGTGACAGAGGGGCATAAGCACGCACATCCGTAACCCGCCCGTGACACATCGCCTTTGGGCCGACCACTGGAGCAGGGCGACTTGACATCAGTGGTCGGCCCCGACGGAATATCCCCTGAGGAGTACCCTCTCCTCGGTATAGAGACATTCTGTGAAAATCTAAATAGATGACGATGATGAATTGATTGCTATTGCATTTTTACTGGCTACTACACAAGAAAATAAAGAGAATTAATGATTAATAACCCATATACAGGGATATTTTTCAACAGAAATGATTACATTTTTGACCACATATATTTTATTGAAAAACAAAATTGTAAGAAAATGTCTACTCGGCACAGCGTAGCGAGATGCCGAATGAAAATTTCCATTCGTGAGCAGCGAAAGATACGAATGTATATGAGCGCTGCATTCGGCGTGAGGTCATTAGATTATTTTCTGTTCTTACTCCCCGAATGAACGGAATGGATATCGAAAGAAATACCAGATTTTTTGTTCGGAAATAGTGAAATGGAACACTCAAGTTTTCGAATCTGAATTCCTAATAAGGAAACCTATTCAGGAAACCGTACGTGTGCGTTCAACGTTCGTAGATTACTTTTGTATTTTTTAATCGTTGTATTTTATGAATTTTTATTAAAAAAATTAAAATAACAAATGTCTTCTTTTAATGCTGATGATATTATATGTACGATTTCAGAATTGTTCGTTTTTGTAAAATAATATCTGAGTCTGAAAATAAAAATATTATCTATGTCTGATAAAGAAAACTACATACAAAATACATTGTAATTTTTAAATATTGTTAAGGTTTAATTGTAATTGAAATATCGTAATGTAATGTTGTATGCAGAAAATATTAAAATTTTTACATGTTACGTGATATTTATTTTTATAGTTACACGAATTTTATTCCCGAAAGGGTAGGCGTAGATATTTCTCGAACGCATCCACATTTTATCACGTGTCTTTAGTTCTACGCACGCTAAGTTGGATGATAATAACAAAGAGGCAATTATTGTCTTATATCCTAATTAAATTATCGTATATCTGCTTAAACATAGGCAACTGTATAGACAATGGTCGGTGTCTTGTAATTTTTTTTCCAGTCCTGAATTCCAATTTCTCATAGTTGATTCTGTAATCGCCTTGTTATGCCAATATACTCGTACGTGTGGTGACGGAGTAAAAATATAATTCACCACCAGCAGTATACAATCTTACGCGTGGGTATCGTAAAAGACGACTAAAGAATATAATTTTCGTATAATATCTATATAAGAGAAGAAACACTCGAAATGGAATCTTATGATTTCTACTTTACGGATTTTATCGCGTTTGTATTTGATTTTTGATTACCTGACTGTAAAGTGTTCGAAACGTCGGGTAATCAAAAATCAAATACAAACGCGATAAAATTCGTAAAGTAGTTTTATTTAAAATGGAATCTCATACCGATTATACAAGTAGGTCAGTTGCCTTCCTATTGGATGAGGCTGGCGCCCAGCAGTGGGTAGTCTGTATCATTGAGATAGTGATGATGATTATCCTTATCATTATGCTAATAGACTAACGAGGGCTGCTGGGCTCAATGCTCTTCCGCAATGGGAGACAAAAAGACCTACTATACCACGATGGTTAGACGGGTTAGTATAGAGTTTTATTTAGTTTTCCTTACCTAGCTAATTAGTGCCGGGTTCAGAGCCCTCGGCGCTCACCAATAGTCCGGGTTAAGCTGTTAAATTTCCTTGCGGCTAACACTTAGTCACACAAAAAAAATGTCGCTGATTAAAATTATGTCAAAAGCCAATGACCTGTTATAAACGAAATGGACATTAATTAGTGAGTACATTTTATCAAGCTAATTCTGTACTGCTCGGAGGTCATCTTAGGGGCGACAAGAAATTTAGTATATCATTGTCTTTAAATACAAGTAGGTATTATAACCTATACCATGTAGGTACTTATGGTTCGTTGACATTTGTAATGTTATTTTTAACTAGCGATTCACCCTAGCTTCACTTCAGTTTCACCATGCCCAATATACGCGACTGCATGAGGCCTCGGATTTGATACCCGGCTGGGCGAAATTTTATCGGGATATCATGAGAGAAAAAATAGGCTCCTTATTAAGACAAGTATCTGGTGGTCAAATATTATTAAAATCGGCCCAAGCGTTTGCAAGATTACCCGGAAGAAAAAGACAGACAGCCAAAAAAAATTTTAAAGTGATTTTTAGGCATAGGTATCGTGTACATAACCATGTTAGCGTGAAATAAAACGTTACAAACAGAATTCAATTTTATTTATTTGTATAAATAAATAAAAGCGGGGAGTAGCGGTATTGTTCCTATTTCTGGAAGTGACAAAGGTTTAGAGAATAGTGGACGGAATAATCACGCTTCGAGTTTGTAATTATTAGAGTTCTTATTTATTAAGAAAAAGAGAACTCGTAATAAGATTCTCTAGTATAGGCTCCGCCGTCGGTGCGTTGACTGGCGCAGGCGAACTGCGCTTAATGTCGTCCTAGCCCTCAATGGGTTCGGGACGACCACTGAGGACAAGGAACTCGGCACTGGTGGTCGGCCCAAAGACGAAGGCGACGTGGGTACGGGTGGGTTATAGGCCCACGCGCCATCATTTCGTCGCCCCGGACGGAATGGACCGCGTGTGCGCTTGCCATAGCCCACCCATAAAAAAAGCCCTCAGCGGGTGATTGGACTGGGGATTAGTCATTTGCCCGAGGAGAAGCCGACCGCACGAGAACGATGCACTGGCGCCGAATCTTGCCGGGACATCGAGTCGGTTACTTGCCGGACGGGCCACTGATGACAAGTGTTAGTACCGGTGACCTGTTCACCCGACCTGACCTGTTCATAGCGCAAAGTGAGGTACGTGAGGTTATGGGTTTGCGTACCGTCTCCACGATAGGGCAGGGTGTGACTATACAAAAGATTGTCCCCTAAAACTTCCTAAAAAAATGGATATCGAGCAAAACCTGTCAGTAAAAAAAAATCTCACTAATGTTATGATTACATTAAACCCCACTATGCCAACCCATTAGACCAGCGTGGTATAGTAGATCAATTTATCCTGTGGAGAAGAATCGAGTCCAGTAGTGGGACGTGTATGTGCTGAAATAGATGGATAGAATATTAATAACATCAGCCTAGATCTACGAAATTTAAGTATAATCTCACACATTTTTTGGTATTGTTTTAGCCTTGTGCTTTTTCTATCTACTGTTTGTCAACTGTAGTAATAGCGTCGTCTGATCTAGGGACACGAAAAAAGTATCGATACTTTTTTGGTATCTAGTACTTGTCTTTCGATACCGATACTTTTGTACTCGAAACTTTCTATTCGATACTTTTACTCAATAAGTACTTTTAGGCAGGTATCGTATCGAACAAATTATAGAAATTATCCATGTTAAACTTGACCTTACGGCTCATGCTTATGGTAACGCCATCTATTTAAAGCGTAATGAACCTTCTAAAAAGTGTCAATCCGAACACAGACGGACAAAAAATTCCTAAAAAAAAAGCTCATCATGACCTAGATTCTAGGAAAAGTACTCAGTACTCGATACTTTGGAGTATCGCTATTTTTTTTTCGATACATTATTGAGTACGATACTTTTTCTTCGATACTACTCATGAGTACAATATCGATAGTTTCGTTTCGATATCGTGTCCCTAGTCTGATCTATCGCTATCTGCCCCTGTTATGTGTTACCGTTTCTAGATGGTGCTGGTGACATACTACGAATACAATTCACCACCCTATCTCTTGGTCATGCGTATCGTAAAAGGTCGTTACTAAGGGATAAAATATGGTAATAAGAGAAGTCAAACTCGAAGTAAAAGTCTGTACCAACACGTTTCATCAGCGTGGTTGTAAGTTAATTTCTTCTATTGCGGAGCAGGTTCGAGGCCAATACTAGGATGTATATGACCTGAAATGATTACGTGTTACAGTAAGTAATAATGTGTAGCATCCTGGCAAAGACATTGAGATTGTTGGCTGTTGAGATTGTTGGCTCACTTGCTTGCATTCTTTCGTGAAGAGATTTATGCCCCACAGTAGTCATCGATAGACTGATGGACAGAAGGATGACAAATGATCTAAAGACTCTATCTTTAGCAATACACTGAACATCATCTTTTGTCGAAGGTTTACGTACCTATACCTATATAAAAAGAAGCTTGTTCATTGACTCATCAACGCCGAGTCGAAATTACTGAAAATAGAAACATAAAATTTAGATAGTAGCTTCTTTTTGAGATGTATAGAGTTGCTAAGAAAGGATATTAACGTAGTTGAGTTTCAAAGATGTGAAACTCAGTGCCAAAGATCGTTCAAATATAATATAAATCTTTATTCATTATCTTCATATTAATACATATGTAAATGTAAAAAAATATACGTTGTTTCAAATTGTCATTTTTCATCCTCTTAGGGTGTAAATTAGGGGATGAAATTTTACGGTGATTCTTGATTTATTATTGAGTTAAAAATTTGCACAAGTAAGTACTAATACGACTAGGTGGGCCGACGACGTGGAGAAAGTTACTGGGCGTCGTTGGATACAGGCGGCACAGGATCGCCCTCTGTGGCGTAACATGAGGGAGGTCTACTTCCAGCAGTGGACGGTCATAGGCTAAAATAGACTACTAGTACGTATTGTTTTTGTAACGTAGAGACTAAAGGAACCTAAAGGAATATTCTGAAAAACAGTCCCGCGGAGAATATATTTCATTCGGTAGGTAAGGTGGTAAAATAGAGGTGAATTCCGTTTTAAGGTACGGCCAAAACTGCGCGACCAAAGCGACTACGAAGCGGTAGCGTCAGCCCCGTGACAGACGCTACCGGACGCTACTCGTGATATCTTATGGCACACCTAAGCGACCACGGCGCGGGATGACCGCGTTGGCAGAGCGGGACGTACGCGTCTAGTAGTTAAACGTGTTTACCTCTACGAATATACCTTGATTATAATTATTTTATTATAATCCACGATGATGACGGAGGTTTTCCATGTGGTGACGGAGTAAGAATACAATTCACGGCCCTCTCTCATACCTGCGGGTGTCATAAAAGACAACTAAGGGATTTATTACGCATATGACATCTACGTAAGAGATGGTAAAATCGAAACAAAACCCTATACCAACCTGTCTGACCAGCATGGTATAGTAAGGTCAACTTCTCTCCTATTATGAAGGAGGAGCCCAACAGTGGGACTTCTATGAGCCGAAATGATGAAAATTATTAATCCACGATGACCATAGTGTCTACAACTGAAGATACAGAGATGTTTATAGAAAAAGTAAGAAAACGTAGTATTTTATACGATTTACAACATCCAGGATATAAGAACTTAAGAAAAAAAAGATAAAATATGGAATTCTATTAGTTCGCGTTGTAGACGCTCGCGTTTCGCGTCCCGCGTGTTTGACACCCAGGTTTGACGTACCTTTAATATTTTTTACTCTATGTGATAAATAATGGAAATCATATTTAACGAGACATTACACATGATTTAAATGAGGACTAACTTATGGTTAAAAGCTAAAAATGTGGAGTACATTATCTTCATTAGTCATCATTTCAGCTCATATATATCCCATTGTTGAGCTCTAGCCTCCTCCACAATAGGAAGGAAGTTTACTTACTATACCACGCTGAAAAGACTTATATTACAGACGTATTGTATTCTTACTCCATCCCCACACAAGTATGATATCCCCAGGTTTTATTGATGGTGAGAGAGATTGAATAAAGCGAAGTATAAATTTAATATACCTAGTTTTACTTAAGATTTTAATAAAATTATATATTTTATTAAGAATGATATAACCTAACGATAGAAATGGGACGAATGAATGCTACGGGGTGGTTTTTGGCAGTACTGAAAAGATTGCTTGAAACTAAAATGTTGAACCAATTCCAAAACACAAATACGTTACGTGGTTAAATCTGTGTTCGATTTGCCCAAACACAATATTTGTATTACAAATAAAACTATTTTTACGGATTTTATCGCGTTTTATTTGATTTTTAACTGCCCGACGTTTCGAACACTTTATATCGTACATGGTCAAAATTGAGGCAGGCAATCAAAAAGCAAATATAAACGCGATAAAATCTGTAATAATAGTTTTATTTATAATGTGTACCTATATATACCTCCCGTAAACATAGTAAAATATTACAGATTTTGTATTTTGATAATAAAATACTATATACCATAAAACATTCAATGATCACCTTTCTATAGATTGATTGCGCGAATCTGCCTTACCCACTCTCGCACACGACTCAAAGACATATACAAATGATTATTGAAGACATACATCAATATAATTTAATATAATTGATAGAACTCTTAAATAATTAACGTACCAATCAACTGGACAACTTACGCTCACTATAATTTAATTCTAAATATAGTTTGTCAGTTATTGATAAAACCTAGTGCAAGCTTGAAGTGTACTATACAAGATACAGGAATCATAATGCTGTTTATATTGGTAAGAAATAAATTATATACAATAATTACATCTAGTGTTTTTCGTGTGGAGATGGAGTAAGAATAAAATTCAGCGTCCTCTTTCTTGTCTGAGGGTGTTGTCGGCAACAATTAAGGGATATAATATGCAACCACGAACGTCAAATTCGGTAGCAGTGGTCAATCTGATGACGAAGGGGGGAATACTGTGGGTCCTGGAGTCGCACGTCGCCCTTTAGTTAGCCTGAATGAAACGGACGGCTGAACAAGAGCTCGTCCAAAAAAAATCAACATTGTAATATTTCTATCATGTCTAATAGTGATAGAATGCCTATATGCAGTAGAGACAGATTGCCTACTTGCAATAGTGACAGATTACCTAGGTCTATTACCTTAGGTAATTATGATACATAGAATACGTACGGTATTGATAGAATGCACGTACAAAGCGTTTTAATTTTGCATTCTTGTAAACATTTCTCCACAATACAAATATATTTATTTTATCGATATTCATATTTTTTTAAAGAATTTATTTCATTTACAGGTATTATGGATTGGAAGCTCAATGTCTCAAGCTAAACCCCTACCAAAAATATCTGATTTATTATTAAATCTATACATAACACGAAATAAATTTGAGACTCGAGAAATGTTAACAAGAAACTTGAACGAAGCAAAAGGCAATATTCTCTTATTAAAATAATTGACCGTCACTGGAAACTTTTAATTGAGAGAGCATATCCGTTTCCGTCGATTTCGTACCAATTTTGGTACTTAATTTGACTTTATTTCCGGTCCAGTTTTGCGCACCTTTTAGTTTTCTTAAAATGTCACTAGCAAAATATCTTCATTTAGCGTTTCGTTTTCCGTCGAAGTAACTTGTGCTTTCGTGTATCATATTAATCAGTAAATACCAATAAGTAAATACTTATTGAGATACGTAACTGATTACGGCCAAAAATCTCTAGAAGTTCATGCAAATTTGTGTTTCAATACACGTAAGTACTTTTCCTTTTCAAACTATTTAACGGTTTTTGCCGTTCGAAAAATTTTAATTTGTTTATATAGTAAGTGTGTTTTTGTAACGAACTTTCGATTTAGTTTGTACCTGCGGACATACGTTCGCTTTATTGTATAGCCGCTGGCTAATCACAGCGGGTAATTATCCTTTTTCTTTTAGGATTTTTCTTTTAGGAATTATTCATAGTTATGGAAAATCGGTATTTTGCCGCGGATCCTAAGATGTGGCTGGACTTAGTGGTGTTATTCGCTATTAACTCGTTGTCGAGCAGTAGTAGCTCAAGTTCTTCATATAAATACTCCCGCCGTACTCATTGCTCGCGGCATAAGATATAAAGTATATGATGGGAAAAGCTATTGGAAGAAATGGGTGAGTTGCATAAACAATTTAAATTTGATAACAGCAAAGTCCATGGTAATAGTGGCAGTTACACTTACCATTACTTTTGAGTATGACCATCATGTGGTGATCGATATATCTGCCACGATAATATGTCGTGTTCTCATAAATGTCGTTTCTCATGAAGTTCACCACTAATATTAGAATATTAGTAGTGAGCTTTGAGTAGCATGTACCTGACTCACAACACATCGCTTTTAATATTTAAACCAAATTGAGAGAACTAATGTTTTCAAACCCGATGGTCACTTAAAATTGCTTATGGATGTCCAGCGCATAGACAGCATCCTGATAAGGGGTTAGATATGCAGATGCCCAGAAATCTTAACCTGTCTGCGGATAATATCCTAAGCAGGAGAAGGAGCTCCAAATGTTTTTGTCACCACACCTGGCGCAAAAGGCCAGTAAGTGGTCATAGTAGGTTTTATAAAACCTCTAATAGTGTGGTGACGTGTGGTGTGGCTCATGGCGGAGTGGTATAGCGCACCATACATAAATATAGCACAGTAGTGTGAACGTGTCCTTAACAATGTATGGTGCGCGATATTGTTGTGCTGTGGGCTATATACCGTATGCTGTTGTGTTGTAGCGTGGTCTGAAACCCGCTTAAACAAACTAATAGATGAAAACATATGGCACCTATATCGCTTGGCATATACAAAAGACCTATTCAGACTGGAAAGAGGATTTCATCATAAGCCTCCCGGCCTGACCTGACGGTGTTCAAGGACACTCAAATTCTCGAAGAGGCCCCAGAAAAAACTAAAAGAAGTATATACAATGTCTTGCACTTTCAAGCAGTTTAGTTAGCATATTACCATGCCCAATGGAAAGGAGTGGGGGCACCAAGAATGGTATTGAAAGTAAGTCTGCAGTATCAAATACCTTTTGTTCAAAAACTCCCTATTGTATTGCCGAATTCTAATGAAGCACGCAGATTCATAATGGGTAAGTTACCGACCTACCATATCAGTGTCGCGTGTTCGAATCCCACTCAGGGTAACACTGTGTGCGACTCGCACTTGAAGGGATTATTTCCTTGGTACAGGGTGTTATCTTTAAGGTATTATGCATAATCTTGTCTCATCAGTGATGACAAATATTGTTCTCAAGATGGAGGGACAGGGCGTACCAAAAATAGCACCTCCGCCCTACTTACTGGTGCCAAAGTTCGATAGATCAGCTCTACCAATTTTAAATCTAAAAGCGCTAAACATTTTGTGCAGGTGGCTCCATTCCACCTGATAAATAATCTCGGGTGTACTTCCACCTGACAATTGCACCTTCACACAGACGTGCCGACGTCTTGTATGCAATCACGAATTACTAGAAATGACATCGTATCTCGTGGGGACGAGTTCGTAAAGAAGCACGAGTAAACTATCGGCAGTCACAAATGATTGCAGAATACGTCCCCGACTTATTGGCGAATGGATAACGGTCATTACCCAGCTCCTCACATTATCCTCTCCTGGTCATCTTTTGCCTACCGATGTCGCAAATTAGGTGTAGGGAGCACAACTCTACGAGATAATAATCTCGGGACCCTGCTCTCATTTAAAGTCAAGCTCACTTTTACTTGAGAACAACTCGGTGCTATAGCAATACAGCTATCGGATATCTTCCCAAAAAGAAGGGGGGGGGGGTATCAAAATCGTAACCCCTAATGGAAATGCATTAAATACATTTCAACATGCATATCGCCCAGGTATTCTACATACCTGACAACAGACTGAGTGCCTTATCTGTTACATATTTTAAAAGTGGGAAACGTCAATAATTGACTTATTTACGTTGGCAACAACCTACGTAGTACAGAATTGTCTCAGGATTTGTAGGACTGGGAAACCCTATTTTACGACGCACTTCAGTGTTCTGTGACGTTATCTACTAGCTTGGGTGTACCCCACCTCTGTTCCTCATCCCCAAAGAACTGCATCTTACATACATCTTATTCAGGTGCCAAGAATATTCCTATTAGTGGATGGATAAAGTTATTTGGTGAGGTGGTCTTAAGTCTCTAGAGCCCTAGACAACTCTTTGATTATAAGAAATTTACAGACATCAAAACGATACAGCAAATGGGGTTCCCACCTCCACAAATCAAGAAAATTCACTCAGTGTGGAAAAGACTTTAATAAGAGTGAAATCATTATTTAAAGGCTCTTGGTGTAAGTTTACGATAAGCACTTGTAAGGCAGCATAGAAACGTCAAGTTACGTGGGTTAATAATAATATCAATTTAGAAAATCCCACAGGTTCACAATTCACCTACGTTCTATGTAATTTATATTAATTCATAATTGTCTTGCAATACAATTATGTTGCATAAATTGATTGTTGCCTCATTATGTAGTACTAATACTTCAAGTTGCTGAAGTTCACATGTTCTTTATACTATAAAATGCAGATTGCCTTTTTTTTAAATGTTTTACAAGAAATAATCCAAATGGAATGTTAGTAAGCTGGCCTTTTTTATTGCTATTTTTTTTTTCATAGCCCCCCCCATGCTATTGTTTAGATGTAATGTTTAGATGGACGCATAAACGATCTGACCCTTCCGAGGTCAGTTCCTAACTGATGTATAAAGTCAAACAACAGTATTTGGATGTAATTTGAATTAAAAAAGATTGCAGACTATCATAATCCTAATAATCGTAACATATATCCCTTGTACTGGATAAACCTGTTGCTGAGGCCTTTTCAGTTTATCATAATTGGCGATGTAGCTGGAGCAGCTTCACGTATGATAATATATCAGGATTGATAAAACTTTATTCAAACAAGCTGGAATTACAACTGCTGCTGATAGGACAGCAGATAGCTGCTACAAACCTTAGTATGCAGTTGCTAGTAAAAGTTGGCTAGATTAACTGCCCATTAGACAATATTCTAACCCTAGAGGCAATTGGTAATCTGCCAAAACATTCGACAACATCTGAGAGGTGTAAAATATTAGTCTGATAAATCTGTTACACAGGTGCTTATCCCAATAGATTAGAGATTGGTTCGATTCCTATTCATTAAATGCTACGCGCAGTGCAAATTGATATATTCTCTAAATAAAATTTATATTAAAGTACTTTTATTTGGTCTCTTTAGGGACTTATCCATTCTTAGTGGCGCCACCAGGCGATAACAAACAGGTCTCAATTAAAAGTTTCCAGTGACGGTCAATTATTTTAATAGAATCGTTTTACCTGAAATAAAACGTATATTAAAATACTTACCTCACTGGAAACTTTGCTTAAATTTCTGCCTGGTGTAATTGAGCTAATGAAGATATTTTGCTAGTGACATTTTAAGAAAACTAAAAGGTGCGCAAAACTGCCTAATGGCGCCACTGGACCGGAAATAAAGTCAAATTAAGTACCAAAATTTGTACGAAATCGACGGAAACGGATATGCTCTCTCAATTAAAAGTTTCCAGTGAGGTAAGTATTTTAATATACGTTTTATTTCAGGTAAAACGCTTCTATTTCTAATAAAAAATCCGTTTGCATGAGTTCCAGTGGCATATATTAAAATTAAACATCCTGCTTTGGATGTAATTAAAAAGCTTTTGGCAGAAAATATGATTTTATGAAATTATTCATTTTCACAGATAGAGTATCATCCAAGAACTTAGAAAACATTTACTATGAAAATATCTTGAATAAGCTTATTAAACTCAACTTCCAAAATAATAGAACAAGAAACGACAATACAAAATCTCCACAAAGCAATGACATTACAGATGAAGAAATACAAATGTTATATCCTATTGAAGTTACAAATGATATCGATTTTGTAGTTAAATCTACTGAAGTAAATGGAGAAAGCATTGCATATAATCAGATTTTAGAAACGGACGATGAAGAGTTTAGTAAAAGTACTGAGGAGTTGCCTAGTGAAAAACAATTCAAATCTTTGGAGCCGTTAAATAGAGGTTCTGAGGAAAGCATTGTTGATTGTATTATATTACGCTCTAAGAGGTAATGTTATAATATAAAATAAGTTATTAAATATTGAAAAAAAATGTAAATATTTTTAATAGATACCTAATGCAGTTTAATATAAAGACGACTGACAATTTGTCCCACACGTGGCAATCAATTTTCTTTCAAACATGTTTTTATAAATATAAATAAAACTATTTTTACGGATTTCTTTTTGATTTCACAACGTTCCGAACACTTCATGGTCACGGGAGTACCAAGATGTTTTATGTACAACAAATCATTGTTATTACAGAGATTTATTTATTATCTAGCGGGTAGATACCCGCTAGATAATTAGTTATTAAATTTTGAGCCACATAGTTATACAAATCCGCCCGTGACCATGAACATCGTGAAGTGTTCGAAACGTCGGGCAATCAAAAATCAAATACAAATGTGATAAAATCCGCAAAAATAGTTATATTTATAATATATAATATTCGCGTAAACATCAAATTATTATAACCTATATTATGGTAATGCTAAATGTAAGTAATTTTTTACATATTATTTTCTTTACGTATATACAGTAGAATCTCGATAATCCGCACCTCAGTTATACGGATTCGCGATTATTCGGTTTTTTTTTTTGTGTGTATATAGCTGTTGGCCGCAGATGGCCTTGACAGCTTGACGCGGACTATGGGTGAGCGCTGAGGGCTCTCAACCCGGAGAAAAGTATGCTAAGCGACATCGCCCAAGGGCTCCCCCTGTGGGGAACGGACCTCGGCTTGGGGCGTCGCTGGAGGCGTTTTAGTCGTGACTTTTGCGCGGCGCGGTTTCACACCTCGACGGCGAGGGCGGAACCGCGGATATTTATTTGTTAAGGCCTCGCGGGCCGTGTAGGCTCTTTGTTGAGCGAGTGTGATATTGTCGTCCTCTTCGTCGAGGACGTGACGAGGATGTCGGATGGATGAGATTTTGGAGGGTCTATAGGAAGCCGCCCCAACCACTAGTTGGTTGGGGTGTGTCATGGCAGAGTCAAAGTAGCTCTGAGAGCACTGTTTCATAAACTGCTTGATGGTCGGCAGTTCGAGGTCGATGGAGATCGACGTTTCGTATGAACCACGGTGCTCCCGTAGCTCGGCGCATGAAACGATTTTCTAGTGTCTGTAGCCTGTGGATCCTGTGTGGCTTAACATGCGCGAACACCACGCTGGCATAGGTCATGATAGGCCGTATGCAGGTGGTGTAGAGTCGGACTTGAGTCGGCTACTCAGGGGCATACGCGACCTGGAGTTGAGTAGACAGTGGAGACGGCCCATCACAAAGGCTGCCCGCGCGCGGACTTGCTTTATGTGAGGGACGAAGCTGAGTCGATCGTCAAGGGTCACACCCAAGTATTTGGTCTGCCTGGTCCAAGTAACCGGCTTGTTGAAAATTTTAAGGGGGGGAATGCTATCGATGCGATTATTCGGACTACCAACTGCGACTTATATATTGTACCTACAAATCGAATTTATGCAAGTATGAACGTCTCTCAAATGACATGTCTTGCGGGATCGCTACCCCATGCGTTTCGTTCTTGTTTTAGTTAGTAAATGTTACTCCGCTTTGACGTGCGTGCCCTGCGGTATATGTAGTCGTCTTTTAAGCGCATAAAATTATGTACATGCTACATATGCACAAAACCAAAGGAGGTTTTTCATACATTCGATTATCCGGATTTTCGATTATCCGAATGCCTAATGACAACAATTAGACCGGTTAATCGAGTTTCTACTGTAGGTACAATTGATTAGTTTTATTCTGGGTATAATTTGTGTATGTTAATGGTATCAAACAAATGAAGAATGTAATAACAAATTTGTTTATATCTAAATCATTTAGCTGCATTGAGTAGGTCACATACCTCGTTGAACCGACAACCGTCGAGAAAAAGGTTCTCGAGTGACAAGCACGAATTGGAAGACGCAGCAAAGTAAAACCTTAATAGGTGGACTGACGACATCTTAAAAGTTGCAGAGTTAAATGAAAGTGCTACAGGATCGTTGTGAATAGCATTCTAGTGGGAAGGCCTATATACAACAGTTAATTTTTAAGAGCTGATGGATGAATGGGTGGATCGTTGAATACGAAACAATTAAATTTTATTGCAGGAATGACAATGTGATAGAAGAAGAGAATCTTGGCACAACAGTATCTGGATATAAATTCACATGGCGTGATACCAAACTGACCAACAATTTAATATTCAAAAATATTAATTCGTAAGTTGCTCTGTGTCCTACATTGCATCAATAAATAACAGGTATTACTAATTAATTATCTTTTAATTTTGCCCATGTATTTGGTTTCACTGGTTTTAGTAAACTATAACTCATCACGTTATACGTTCACGTTATATCAAATGTCGTGCTTATAAAATATTTCATAGGAATATTTAGTGAAAAACCGGTTAAGTGCGAACCTTTAAAAAGGGCAAAAAATCCGCGTTTGTTGTATGGGATCCCCCTTAAACATTTATTTTATTTTATTTTTAGTATTTGTTGTTATAGCGGCAACAGAAATACATACTTTGTAGAAATTTTAACTGTCTAGCTATCACGGTTTGTGAGATACAGCCTGGTGACAGACAGACAGACGGACAGACAGCGAAGTCTTAGTAATAGGGTCCGTTTTTAACCTTTGGATACGGCACCCTAAAAATGTTATAATTATAGCTACTCGTAAATGTACAGCTAAGCACTGATGATAAGAGGACAATGCTCACCTTCAATCTCGATTAAAAGATGTCATAGAGCGCGAAAAATGTCTAACTTGCCCAACTACATCAAGCCCACCGGCTTGATCTAGAATTTTAAATAGTATTTTTCATTACGAAGGATTTATTTAGTATTTTATCTATTAAGGAGATAATCGCGTTCTAAATCATCAATGCTTAGTTTAACACTTTGGATGTTGAGTATTTTATTTCTTATTATAACTAAGTAGATTTACGCTCTAGATAATGTTAGGTTTAATACACACACAGAATATTAATTTTTAATATTTCTGTTTTTTGATGGAGTAAGAATACAATTCATCATCCTCGCTCTGGCTTTGAGGGTGTCGTACAAGACTACTAAGGGCTATTATATACTAACAAAATCTATGCAAAAGAAAAAATTCAAGATAAAACCCTATGCCAATACATTTGATCAGCCTAGTATACCTAATAGGTCTATTTCCCTTCCATTGTGGAGGAGCCCTGAGTTTAACAGTGGAACTTATGCAGTCTGAGAGGATGATGAGAATAATAATAAAACAACAACTTAAAAGTGTCACTATTTATTGACGTTCACTATGAAAAAAAAACTTACATTAAAGGAATCTAAAATGTACATACTTATCCTAGGTATAATGTAATGGCAAACATCAAATCTCCGCGTGATTTGTTAAACAATAACATATCAATAATCACATTGGGGGGAAAACAAAATATAAATAAAATTTAACCTAAGGCAAGACAGACGTACCGGTTGGTAACTTTCACATCATATTCACATCACTTCTGGGATAGTCTATAGCGACCCCACACTAGAAAAATACGTGTGCCGATCTGAAACTTGTTTAAATAATTAATTCGTTCGCAACTGTGATATTTTCTAGTGCAGAATGTTTGGGATATTTGAAAACTAAAAAGGAAACAATTTTAAATTACAGATAAACTATAAAAATCGTTTACAAGCTACGTAGAATTTAAATAGATATAAAGGGATTGCTGATTATAAATAGTACCTAGTATTATATTAGGTATTTTTTTACTAATATGGCGTTACAAAACTGTTACATGATATTTTTACTCAATTCCGTAATTATTAATTATCTCTTTAATAACTAATATTAAAGCTATTTAATGCCTATTTTAGTTTTAAGTTATGCCGATTATAAGGCCTTAAACAAAACTGAGATCGGCAAAATCTGAAATGCGTAGCGAGTAAACGATTTTAATAAAAAAACAGTTAAAACATTTATTGTACTTGTAGATCGTATCGAGTCTGGCTTGAATTAGTTTCTCTCAACAGATGGCGTTACTTGTTTGTAAGTCTGAATACATCATTTAATGGAACATACGGCGTCCGCGTAGAGATGGCGTTGTATGCAAATGAGGGTTGTGCGTCTGCTCGGAGTATCACTACACCTGTACATGTATATATAAATCGTTAGTATTGTTGCAAAAACAATTAAGTAATTAATATACATAATCCTTTTATCTCTCTATTACTATAATAAGATTAGTGATATTTTTTAAAGCACAGACAAAACAGACTAGAAACTAAATGTAACGATTTGTATAACTAACAATTATATTCGCATTGAGCTAGTTTTTATAAGTATTTCAATTAAAGGCATCGTACGAAAAGGAATTTTCGTGTGGTGACCGAGTAGGAATACAATTCACCATTCCGTTACCTGCCCGTGGATTTCGTAAAAGACGACTATGGGATATAATACGCATATAACATCTGTGCAAGAGAAGGAAAACTCGAAATGAAACCCTATACTAAAGTGTCTGTCCAGTATAGTATAGTAAATCAATTTCCCTCCGATTGTGGAGAAGATCTGAGCCCATCAATGGGTTGCGATGACTATGATGATGTAGGTACGAAAAGGCATAAATTATTATCCCAGACTCAAAATAATTTTACGGCATTTTTGCAGTGAACTTTAGTAACTATGGAGAGAAAGGATCCTTAAGTGATTTTTTTAACTACCTATTAATCTTTAACATGCAATGAAGTCTAATTACAAATATTAGTACAGCTGATATGAGCTAAACGAACAAAAATGAGTTCTGATAATGATAAGAGCAATAATGATAATTAGGTACCTATAATGTGGTATGTAATGATAAATCTTTACAAGCGGAAGAAAATGTAATCGCTAAGTCGATAGCCATAATATCAAGTAGGTAATTATTTCCTGTATCGCGACGTCTTAAGTTGTACAACATTAACACACCAATTTTTGAAGTGAAAACTTCTGTAGCCGCGTTGGGCAATTTTTGGTAGGGGAAAATCTTATGGGTTCGCGTCACCGACATGCTCATGATTGGCGCATGCGCAGTGTACTGTGTGCTTTTTAAATTAAATCTTCTTGATTGATTAACATCGTACAAATCACAAACTTATCCTTCCAAATACTTTAATTGAAGATCAAAAAATAGTTACTGTGTACATAGTTTTCAGTTTTCACTTTTGTCGGCAGTCCTCTTAACTGCTTAGTTTTTTTATGTGGGAGTTGGGGAATCTGTCTAAGGTTCCACAGGGAGGCAAACGGGATACCGGAGGGATTCGGCACCGATGGCCCAGTCAGATTACAATAAAGATTTACGTGTACGGTAAATTATAGTACCGCAAGGCGTCTTTGCTGCCGGATCAGCAGATTTAGGCGGTGTGTGACCAGACTAGAATTTATCTCTCAAAAAAGCTCCCCAGGCAAATGAGCAGCAGTCTTTTCTTGGACTAGTGTCCAAGACTAACACCAACTTTAATAGTTAATCAATCTTGGCAATTTTGGCATTTGCGTATTTTGTCTTTTTGTACGATATATAAGCTATTGCCAGAGCCAAGGCGGAACATGTTGCCAGAATTGGCGAGCGATTGCAAAGCTATCCCGCTGGGAGTCGTGCATTCTGGTCGCTCGCCAAGGCTGCCCAAGGCAACTTCTGCCAGCCCAATCTCCCACCACTGCAGAAACATGATGGTAGTCTGAACCACAGCGCAAAGGAGAAGGCCGATCTTCTAGGCCAATTCTTTGCCTGTAACTCGACTTTGGATGCCGGATCTGCCACACCACCTACCATCCCACGGTGTGAAAGCTCACTGCCCGAAATCCGCATTACGCAGCGAGCGGTTAGGCTAGCTGCGTAATGAGCTGCGGCTTTTAGACGTCCATAAGTCGAGTGGGCCGGATGGCATCCCTGCAGTGGTACTAAAGACGTGCGCCCCTGAATTGACTTCCATCCTCACGCGCCTATACCGACTTTCCAACGTTACTAATAGGGTTCCGTCTTTGTGTAAGGTAGCCCATGTCCACCCGATCCCTAAATAGGGAGACCGGTCTGACCCATTGAATTACAGGCCAATTGCGATAACATCCTTGCTCTCCAAGATAATGGAGAAAGTTATAAACCGCCAGCTTCTGCAGTACCTTGAGGATCGCCAGCTTATCAGTGATCACCAATACGGCTTTCGTCATGCTCGGTCGGCTGGTGATCTTCTTGTGTACCTCACACACCGTTGGACAGAGGCCTTGGAGGGCAAGGGTGAGGCGCTGGCGTTCAGCCTAGATATCGCAAAGGCGTTGGATGGTCGGAGTATAAAAGTCGTCGTAAATGGCTCCTGCTCCGATACCATGACCATTAATGCTGGTGTACCACAAGGCTCGGTGCTCTCCCCAACGTTGTTTATCCTGCATATCAATGACATGCTCTCTATCGAGAGTATGCGTTGCTATGCGGATGACAGTACGGGTGATGGGCGGTATACTGAGCAACGGAATATCCCTCGGAGTACTCAGGAAAGAAGGGTTCAACTTGTGTCTGAAGTCGAGCGCTCTCTGGGGCGAGCCTCGGAATGGGGTAAACAGAACCTAGTCCAGTTCAACCCCACAAAGACACAAGTTTGCGCGTTCACTGCAAAGAAGGACCCGTTTGTCATGGCGCCACAGTTCTAAGGAGTAACTCTCCCAATTTCTGAAAGTATTGGGATTTTCGGCGTCAAAATATCGAGCAAAGTCCAGTTTGGGAGTCATTTGGAGGACAAAGCCAAATTGGCTAGCAAAAAGTTGGGCGTCTTGAACAGAGCCAGGCGGTACTTTACACCGAGACAGCATCTTGTGCTATACAAAGCACAAGTTCGTCCTCATGTGGAGTACTGCTCACATCTCTGGGCAGGTGCGCCCAAATATCAGCTAGACCCACTTGACTCCCTGCAAAGACTGGCTGTTCGAATCGTCGGGGATCCCAATCTTACGGACAGATTGGAGTCGCTGGAGCAGCGGAGAGACTTTGGGTCACTCTGTGTACTCTACCGACTCTTTCACGGGGAGTGCTCCGAGGAACTGTTTGACTTGGTACCACCGTCACCATTCTACCAACGTACCACTCGACATCGTAGCAGGGTTCATCCATTTCACCTGGAAACGTTATGGTCTTCAACTGTACGTTTCTAGCGATCATTTCTTCCACGTACGTGCAAGCTCTGGAATGAACTACCTGCTACTGTGTTTCCCGAGCGCTATGACATGCCCTTTTTTAAACGAGGTTTAAGAAGAGTATTTCCTTCACGGTAGGCAGTGGCCTGGCTGTGCTCCTGGTATTGCAAAGGTCCATGTGCAGCAGTTTCACTTACCATCAGGTGTGCTGCTTGCTCGTTTGCCACAGTTGGCAATAAAAAAAAAAAATCCAAAAGTGGCCTTCGATATGCTGATAACCGATTTTACTACAGTTGGTATAAAATAATCTCCCATCAGATAGGTAGACTTAGTCAAACAGAGAATCGTTGAATACAAATGCCGCAGGTCTTCTGAAAATGGCTGTCTTGTCATGAATGATGAAGGTCTTATTGACATATAGAATAGTGTACAGTCCATCTCTTACATTTTGGTTAAGTGTCATCTTACAACATTTATGCAAGAGAAGACAAACTCAAAATAAAACCCTGTACCAACCCGCCTGATCAGCATGAAAATTATTAGATTAAATTTAAACGAAATTAAAAATTGAATCGATGGTCCTTATGGGTTACATTTTGCGCCTGATGTCGCCCTAGCAGAGTCTGCGAGTGACCGGTCCAGGGATTTTAGTCCGTCACCGGCAGAGAGGTTGACCGCGCGATGGTGACCGACGCCCCTGTAAAGGGACGTTGATGGGAGAGGGTACCCCCCTCAAGGTATTCCGTCGGGCCGACCACTGAAGACAAGGAAATCTGCGCCAGTAGTCGGCCTAACTACGAAGGCGACGTGCTAAAAGGTATGGGGCCGCGCGCCGCCCCTCTGATAGCCCCTTTAAAAAAAATCAAAAATCGAGTGACATTTAATAAATGATATGATTTGACTTAAGTAAGCCTCTATCTATCAATGGATGTTATGAAGCTGATGTGGGTGTACCCAGGTGCTCGTGCGTTATACTTTACCGTCAGCTGTGTTAGCGTTAGCGTAAAACCCATGCCTTTGCAAAGCGAACAAGTGAGACACTTTCTACCTGAGGGGTTCACTTTCACTTTGATCTTCGTCTGTGGTGACAGCACACCATAATCAACGTCTTCGTAAAGATCCTGTAAATAAAAAATAAAACAATTTTATGTCATCATTTAGATATAAAAAGAAAATTAGGTATTTTTTACAGATAACCCCTTTTTTGTCAGTCTTCGGTTTGGGCACACACTGCCCGTACTGTTTGGAGCAAAGGAGAGTGGGTATGCGATCCCATAACCTGCCAAATTACATCGCTATCTCCATTTAGGCAAGCTACCGATCATTTCAAAGAATGAAATCGGTGTAAAGATAACACTAAAGAACTAATGCTTGGGTGGCTGGAGATTATAAAAATTTAAATTACATCCAGACTCAGAACAACAATTTGCCTATTGCATAGTGTTGTCCTGCGTGGAAATCGATACCACGATACTTGGAATAGTATCTTAATTATATACACAAATCTGTCGAGTCAAATTTTTTTAGAATAGTGTTTTAAAATGATAAGAATATGCATTTTTCTTAATCTACATACGTCCCACTTCACGGACCTTTTTAAACGAAGAAAATCAAGCAACTATTTAGACATTGCTAGTAAGATAGATGGTTTAGTGGAGGATTTTTTTCAGTTTTCCTTCTGTAGCAGTCACGTTATCAGCTTATAACTCGTATTTGACTATTATAAATAAAACTATTTTTACGGATACTATCGCGTTTGTATTTGATTTGTAGTTGTGCGACGTATCGAACACTTTTCAGCGTTCATGGTCACGGGCGGACTGAGATGTCTCCCGTCCAACCAAAAATCAAATACAATGCCGTTAAAATCCGTAATGATAGATTTATTTATAAAGTGTAATACTCGTGTAAAAACGTATTGGCATAGGATTCTGTTTTCAAGTCTTCCTTCTTTTGCTTTATGTTATAAGCATATTATAACCCCCAGTCATCTTTTATGATACTTACGGGCAAGAGAGGGGCGGTGAATTGTATTCTTGCTACATCACCACATAAAAGACTATTAATTTTATCGTAATGAAGTATTAAGTGTGATCTTACCTCGACCCTGTATCCAGAAGGGTTATTCAATCCAAGCTCCCGTAAGGTGACGGCCACGTCCGAGGGTGTGCCGTCCGTACGACGGTTGACGAAAGCCACCGCGTATGAGTAGTATGATCCTTGTATCGGTAGAATAGGACGAGACCAAATCTCGATGCCACGGTGCTGAAAAATATTATAAAGATAATTACAAAACAAAATAGGAAGCCGTGCAAAGTGTCTCTATATTTCCTCTCGGCCTATATACGTCCCATGGCTGGACTCGAGCCTCCTCCACAATAGGTGGAAAATTGACTTTACTACACCATGCTGGTCAGACAGGTTGGTATAGGGTTTTATTTAGAAGTTTTCTTCTCTTGCATAGATGTTATATGCAAATTATATCCCGTAGTCGTGTTTTATGCGGGGAAGAAATGGGGTGGTGAATTGTATTCTTACACCGTTACCATACGGAGAACCTATATTTACACAATTAGAAAAATTTATGAAGATAATTAATTACCAGCTTTTGCCCGCGATTTTGTCCACCTTGAAACCATGTGTAACATAGGTAAATAGAGGAAACCGTGCAGAGTGTCGAAAGTATATTTACTCCACAAACTATGTCGCTGCTGTTGAGCAAGGGTCTTCTCCATAATGGGAGGGAATTTAACCTACTATACCATGCTGGTCAGACATGTTGGTATAGGATTTCATTTCGAGCTTTCCATTTCTAGCACGGATGTTATATGCATATACTATCCTATAGTCGTCTTTTACGACATCCACGGGCAAGATAGGGAGTGGTGAATTGTATTCTTAATCCGTCACCATACAGAAAACCCGTAAATTATTTGTCGTAAAAGAAAACAAACGTGAGACATCTTAGTCCGCCCGTGACCATGAACGCTGTAAAGTATTCGAAACGTCGGGCAATAAAAAAATCAAATACAAATGCAATAAAATCCGTAAGGTAGTTTTATTTACAGTAAAATAATCGTTTCATTCGTTTTATTGCTTAATTTAGCGACCATTCGCCATCATTATCTCAGCTTATATACGTTCTTCTTCGAGCCTCCTCCATGATGGGAGGGAAATTCACAGACGGTTTCTTTTTGTATTCAATTAAATAGAAAATTGTATTATCACCTTGTATATCCTTCTGCCTTGAATACCAAGTGGGTCTTGATCGACTTCGATGATCTTCCTGTTCTGTAGGATGGCCTTGTACTCGGGCCTTATGGTCCTAAGGTCCACACTCATGAGCAATGGTGCTGCGAGTATAGCCCAAATCGCGAATTGTGTTTTACTTTGCTCGTATGACAGGCCAAAGTTGCCGATGATCAGCTGAAAAAATTGCAGAATAAAATTGAGTTAAAATATCAAATTATCTAATAGTTAAGAGAATTTGCATCCTGTCCGGTTGGCTATGGGTGCCAAGGCATCGGTACCAGTTTTGTGTGTGTTTTTGGTGTGTGTATTAGCCGCAGATGGCTTTCACAGCTTAGCCCGGACTATGGGTGAGCGCTGAGGGCTCTCAACCCGGTAAGAAAGTTAAGCGAACATCGCCCGCGGGCTCTCCCTGTGGGGAACGGAACTCGGCTCGGGGCGTCGCTGAAAGCAAAGTGGGCGTGGCCACGTTTAGGTTTTTGACTTTTTCGCGGAGTGGATTCCAACCTCGACGGCGTGGCCGGTACCGCGGCGTTTTGTGTGTTTTCGTGTAGGCCCTTTGTTGAGCGATCGTAATGTACCTAATCATCCTCTTCGTCGAGAAGATGACGGGTACGTCGGACCGCGACAAATCAGTACCAGCACTCGGCCTAATAGCAATAGGGAGGCAACACGGCAGGTTGGGCGGGCTGAGTCCAGACCATAGTCTACCATAAAAAAGACTTTGAATGCATCAAAAATCCAAAATATATTCATTCATTTATTTCTGCTTATATATGTCTCATCGGTGGGCTCGAGGCTCTTCTAAAATAGGAAGGCAATTGACTTATTATACCACGCTAGTCAGATGGGTTGATATAGGGACATACCAACACAAAATTATGCTTTATATGATCTTTTTTATATTTATTATTAAATAAGTTTTTATTGTACGAAATGTATACATACTATATTTTTTTGTATTATAAAAATAGTATAATAGTATTTTTTCATTTACAAAAATATTATAAAAGACATTATCTTTATATTTAATTTTTTGTGTACATGTATATATCACTGAACACCTCCTAAGCAGCTGATCCGATGTTGATGAAATTTTTTGTGCATGTTTAAGGGGATCCGACAATGGTTTAGATTCACAATTGGACCCGGTAGCTGCCGCTTAAGGGGGTATTCTGGTCTAGAAGCCTAAATCTTTGGTATTTTTCAAACTAGGATAAAAAAAAATGAAAGCATTTTACCATGGATTTTTTTATATGATTTTATTGACATTTTAAGAATATAAAAATAAAATTAAAATACAAAAAAAATCAAAAACTCGTTTAATTTCAGGCCGGGGAAGTGGGGGCTGCATAAAAAAACGGTGCTTCCTGGTTGTCATGATGGCACCCTTTGTAGTGATCCAAATCAAACAAATTAAGAAAATTCTTCATTAGTAAAGATGTCGCTATGACTTTAACCTTTATTTAAATGCCATGGCAGGGGTCATAGACAGGTATATAAAGATATACATATTTAAAATTTCAAAGGAATCAGCCATGTAGAACTTGAGATATCATGTCAACCACCGCGAAAAAAGTAGTTTTGAAAAAAAAAAAACGCGTTTTAAGTTTAAGAAACGATTTCTGTAGAATAACTCGGATAATAATAACATTTACTACTCACTTTGGATTAATCGGCGATTCCAGATCCGATGGTAAAAATGCTTTTTATTTTTTTTTTATCTTAGTTTGAAAAATGCCAAAAATTTAGGCTTTCTAGACCAGAATACCCCCTTAATTGAACAGAACAACGTCTCTTGAGTCAGCTATTAATTAAAGAACAAACCTCAAAAAACCTTATTTCATAAATTTAATATATTAATATTAGATAACCTTAAACATTTTTTTTTGATAATCCTATTGAGATATTTTAAGACATATTCGATAAAACATGGTGTTCACCCAATAAACAGATTAAGCAGGTGAGTGAAGGTTGCTCTTATTTCGGATCATTAACTATTATAATGTATCACTCACCATGTCGGGGTCATTCCAGTGGCCTGGACCGGCGTTGGGCACGATGACGTCCTGATGGTTTCCGTAATAATCTATTATAGACTCGACGGAGGCCCACGAGTCTTGAATATCATCAAAATTACGCCACAAGTTGCAATGCTGGATGATAGATGAGAAGTTAGGCTGAAAGCAAATATTCTAAAATGAATACTCTACAATTAGAACAATATAATCAATAATAACTCTTACGCTGTTTAGAGTTTGAACCTAAGACTTTTATTCTTGATCCTTATTACAGCTATACGCCGTTTCATAAGAGTTTTGTCATAGGAGGACATTACAAACGTTTAACCTCTCAAATCGTCACTATCATATTGTTGACGAGACAGACGACAACACCATGCTATGGGGAGTCAAAATTCCCCCCGGCTAATACTTTGAACAGTCGACAAGATATAACAGAGGTACACACGGTACAATCCCCGCTGTCGGCATCGGAACCCGTGTTGAGAATATGTTGAACATTTGTACGTGGGTAACATAAATGTTAATATCAGGTAGACCGAGCTTCGCTCGGAGTATTTTTGTAGCATTTATTTAGATATATATTAGTTAAAAAAAAAAAAAAATAATGAAAATTATATAAAAAATTACAAAAAAAGAATAATGATAACACCGAGATTCGATCCGACGCCGTTTGTCGCCGATGTCAAAAATAAAATGAAACCTGACTACTTCGCCACTGAGCTATCGTAACTCATGACATTGATGGCAAAATTTGAATTCATATTCTTTTAAAATTTAATGTCATTATATTGTCTGCCAAAAACACTGACAAAACAAAATTTTCTATACATAAAACCTAGCTAGATCGATTTTTTGGGCCCGAATCCTCTAGTATGCCAAGTTTCAACAAAATCGTTGGAGCCGTTTCCGAGATCCTGAAAATATATATATTTATAAGAATTGCTCGTTTAAAGATATAAGAATCTATGTCATTACGAACTCTCTAATCCGAGTCGCGTATTTCACAGGAATGTCTTTCATTTTGTCTAACTAAAGTTAGAAAAGTTATTTGAGGTTAGCAACTGTAGACATGATAAATAAAATAGAGGCAGGTCATAAAGACGATCAGATTGAATCATCATCTCAGCTCGTATACGGTCCATTGCGGTGCTGAGCCTTCTCCACAACAGGAGGTAAATTGACCAATTATACTATGCTAGCAAGATGGGTAGGCATTTTTTTTTTTATTATGGGTGGGCTATGGTAAGCGCACGCGCAGTCCAGTTCGTCCGGGGCGATGAAAGGACGGCGCGCGGACCCATAACCCACCCGTACCCACGTCACTTCGTTGCTGGGCCGACCACCGGAACTGATGTGACTTGTCGTCAGTGGTCGGCCCGACGGAATACCCTTTCGGGTAACCTCACCTCTCGACGTCCTGGGACGTCGGTCACCGTCGCGCGGTCAGCCTCTCTGTGGGTGACGGACAATTCCCCGGTCCGATCACCCGTGGCCTCGGCTGGGGCGGCATTATGTGCAGATACTCGCGCCTACGCCGCCCAAGTCGCCGGCGGCGGAACGTGTCGCCGAATAGGAGCTCTACTCGCACACGATCCGCCGCCTCCTTCCGTGATATTACGGCCTCACAGAAGGCGGCGACCGCGTCCCAGTTCCTGGCGCTGTCGAGCATCTCCCTGGTGATGGTCGGCAGCGCCAGGTCGGCACCGATAATCGTGACGAGTTCACGGCAATCTCCCTCCCACGCAGCACACACCTCGAGCGTATGCTGCGCCGTGTCCTCGTCGCAACTGCAGTGGTGGCAGGACGGTGTGCTCTCCCTCCTGACAATCTTGTGCAGGTACTTCCCAAAGCAACCGGCATAAGGTTTATTTCGAGTTTCTCTTCTATTCCACTCATATGCATATCATAATACTTAGTCGTCATTTACAACTCCCACTTACTCACCCAGCAGTATAGTGTGTGGAGAATTGAATTCTTACTCCGGCCCCACATAGAAAGGGTACGTCTATTGCTTAGTACTAACTCAGCACGTTAGGCAAGCGGGTCAGTGATTGCAGTGTTGATAGTTTTCTCAAAAAAACGCCTGTTGCCTACTTCTCTGTTAACAAAGCTAGCCCTTTTTTACGGCGACGTGAAAGTTAAGACCGGCGATAAATTATTTTCTTAAACTGCCACCACAAAGGGATTAGAATTGAATAGCGCATAACCAAAGTATTTAATGTACCCATTACTGGTCAAATATACATGCATGACGAAAGAACAATGGTCATTTATCCTTCACACATGTTATGCATATTGCCTTGAACCGTTCAGCAGGCGTTTTGGGTCCCTCTATGTATTAACAGACTGTTGTATTTAACGAGAAATTTCGCGCTTCCATTGACCACTTCATATTTAGCATATGTATAACGTATTTTATTATATTCTTGTTAACATATTTGCCAATTATATAATGAAAAGTAAGTAAAGTATTGTATAAATAAGTTTAAAAATGATTTAGAAAGAATTTAATGTTATATGGAATTTTTGGGTGCGTTTAAAATAAAAGTGATGGATTTTGATGCTATTTTTGATATTTAAATTATTATCTGATTAATCCCTCCATCCATCCATAAGCCGTAGTTAACCATAGACCTCCATACGAAGGGGTATAATATCATAAAAGACTTACGTGGTTACGTGCCTTAAGCGAGTTGGTGGTCGTGGTTATTATTTATTTTGTAAAGATTTCCCAAGAGATTGCTAATGTCTATTATCCTGGTGCTCCATTACCCGGTTTTTGCGACTCCTACAGTAAAGAATGGGGTAGTGACATATTGTAGTATTAACGTATCACCAAATGAAAAGACCCTAAATGATCTCCTGAAGAACATTGCCGAATAATTTACTCAAAATGTAATATATATAAAACATTTTATTTTATTAAAAATAAATGTCATTTTCCCACAAAATAATCGTGCTAATTGATTATAGATGGCGCTTTAACTGTACTGTTGAATCATACAGTTTAATTTATGCCGTAATTTATAAAATACTAAATCGCGTGCCGTAACTATAGGTAAAACTAGTAACCAGACAGACAATTATTTCTTAAAGGAAATTCTATAATCTTCAAGATTGTAGTTCACAAAACTTCGACTAAACAAAAGATTCAAATCACCTGAATACCGGCGTATATCTGGTAGACGGGCCAACTGCACGAGTAGACCATTTGTTTTCCAGTTAGATTGAGCTGTCTGCCGAACTCAGGGTAGCCATAGTCCATGTCAGCGGGTAGGGCGTAGCAGCCATCCAGTTTAACGTAGTCCACGCCCCATGATGCGAAGGTTGCCGCGTCTGTAGAAAATAAATGCATCAATTATAAATTGGTTTAATTTTTTTTTTTGCAAACGGTGACAAACGGGCAAACAGTACACCTGATGGTAAGTGTTGCTGCCGCTCATGGACCTCTACAAGGCCGCTGCCTACCGCGAAGGAAGTGAAGGGAGTGTGAATGCGTGCATTGAGGCTCGGTGATACCAAGGGCACCACCAAAACCCTCCACACGCAAACACCCACAGAAAGTTGGGCTTCCGGCTCTCTCGCTCACCGAACGAAGCGCAGTAACAAATCGCTACTACTCAGACGTCGATTTTTTGCGAGAGTGTGATACTGCCCCGGACGGACCGGCCCGCGGCTGTAGACAGATAACTGTCGACAGTGTGGTCCTACCACTCCATAACAGTTATAACTATAGTCCATAAAATATAGCTTGATCTCTATGACAGATGTCAACGAAACCAACGAAGTAAGTTTGAACGAGCGACATGTATACAATTTCATTTTGTATCAAATATATTTTCATTCTTTTCGTGACAGTTTTATTGCAACTAAATTGCAATATATTATAAATATAAAAATATAAATATTCATGCCTAAAATGTACATCGTAAGTACTGAAATACCTAGTAAACATTTTATACATAAATGACGTTTACACACGTACAAGGTCATACTGGACTGAAAATAAAAAAGAGATGGGACATTCGATATACGTAAATCGATAATCGATCTTTATTAAATTATTCATAAAAGATATAAACCCAAAACAGTACCTGTATAAAACTTTCAACATATTTTTTACAATTAAAACAGACAATTACATTATAAAATACATAAATTGAATTAATTAAACATTAAAAAACTACTTTTCGTCTCAGAGTAGATGATAATATTATGTACACATTATAGTCAATAAACTAGACATATTTATTTATAAAACAGTCGTAATTGATTGATCTAACGACTGTCCCTATTTTGCAAAAAATGATAAATTTTCTAGCAGGAACGCTCCAGTGATGACGATAATAGTGACCTAGACCTTGCTGGTCTTGACCTTTTGAATAATTAAAATAGTAAAAAACAGTTTTGTCTGAAATAAATTCAAAAAGATTTTCATTGATTATATTTTAATTATAATAGAAAATCACAATTATAAAAATAAAGAGTTTTATCGATAAAAAACTACGAACTTTATCGTAAGCGTGACAGCACTAGGGACAACTGTCACAGAGATCATCCTATATTTTATGGACTATAAATCCATTTATAACTAAATCTAAAATCACATAGATCTCAAACATCGCTCAGCTAAGATGAGTTCGAGGACGAAACGATTCATCATCATCATCACCTCAATCCATATACGCCCCACTGTTGGGCTCGGGCCTCCTCCACTATGGAAGGGAAATTGATCTACGCTGATCAGATGTATGGGTATAGGGATTGGTTTCGTGTTTTTCTTCTCTTGCATGTTATAATCTATACCAATAAATAAAATTGGAGTGTCTGTTTGTAATGTCAAAATAATAGGCTTTTTTTATGCTCACAGGGTTATTTTCACGACACTTATGCCTAAAATACAAATTAAAAAATTTTTGTGTCTGTCTGTCTGTCTTCTGTCTGTTTGTTCCGGGTAATCTTCAAAACGGCTGGACCGATTTCAAAAATTCTTTCACCAATGGAAAGCTATAATATCAGGGCGTAAGTTAGGCTATATTTTATCCCGGTATTCCCACGGCAACGGGAACTACGCAGGGAAGACGACTGAAACCGAAGCGAAGCGAGGGCGGGTTGCTAGTATGTAATAATGTTATATGCAAATTAGTCGTTTAATTATCTTAGTCGTTTTTTACGACACCCACGGGCAAGAGGGGAGGTTGAATTGTATTCTTAATCCGTCACCACACGAAAATTACTATATTACTATCGCTTAAATAAGTTCGTACTTCGCAAGGTTCATCATGGTCTACATAAGATGAAAAATCTCTCATATACCATAACTACAAAGTTATTGCTTTAGATAGATAGAGCTAGAATTCAGTGAGCTAGGGCTGCCTATACAATAACACAGCTAGACGGGTAGAAACAGAGTTTTATTTCAAGTTTTCCTTCTCTTGCATAGATGTTATTTGCATATTACATTCATTAGTCCCTTTGTTTTGGATACCCACGGGAAAGGGGATAGTTAATTACATTCGTACTTTTCACCGCACGGAAAATACCTAGAATCTTAACAAATTCAAACCTGGAAGAAGGCTCGCGCTGAGCAATGCGAGCCGAGAAGACAAAAAATAAATAGAAGTATATAATGCAAAAGTTATTTCATATCTCCAATGCAAGTTTTGACTCCAAAACGCATTCAAATTTTATTATATACTAGCAACCCGCCCTCGCTTCGCTTCGGTTTCAGTCGCTTAAACCCGCGTAGTTCCCGTTCCTGTGGGAATAACGGGATAAAATATAGCCTATGTTACTCCCTGATATTATAGCTTTCCATTGGTGAAAGAATTTTTGAAATCGGTTCGGTGGTTTAAGCGTGAAAGCGTTACAAACAAACAAACAAACATCCTTACTTTCGCATTTATAATATTAGTATGGATTTCAAATATGCCAATGAAACCATTCTGGTGACTATCTCATCTCCATCATTCTTGTCTACCCTTAGACGAGAAATACGGCATGTTAGAAACCTCCCACAGCAACCAAACTAAATATTTCAAAGGATATACATTTTTAAAATTATATCGTCGATTTTTCTAGATCAATTATTCATTTCTTACTGTATATTTCTTATTTGATGCGTCTCAATGTACATTTCAGGTCCCACTATCCATTTTTTGTCCCTAAATGTAGACCTCATAACAAAGCTCAAAGTCGCTCAGCGTGTTACGATCGGGATTTCTCTGCGAGATATAATACGGCAACGGAAATCCGTAGAAGAACGGGTCTAACCGACATAGCACGAAAAATTAGCACACTGAAGTGGCAATGGGCAGGCCACATCGCTCGACGAACCGGCAACCGCTGGGGAAGAAGGGTTTTCTCAAGCGGCGACCACGTATCGGACGACGCAGTGTCGGTCGCCTCCCCCCCACTAGGTGGACCGACGACCTGGTGAAAGTTGTTGGGTGTCGTTGAATGCAGGCGGCACAGGACCGCACTTTATGGCGTAACATGGGGGAGGCCTACGTCCAGCAGTGGACGGCAATAGGCTAAAATGATGATGATGTACATTTTTTACTTGGTTTTCAAGAGTACGTAATCTAAGACCCAACTTTATACATGTTATTATACATACTGTTGAGGAAGAAATCGTTTGTAGGTAGTAAATTAGTAGTCAACGGCTTGTCTATGTTGCCGGAATATTCGCATACACATAATGAAATTCAAGCATAAAGCACGCAAATTTTAACACACGCTTGTCGACAACTAATGAAATATTTTGTATAATGGCAAAGGAGTTGCGAGTTGCGAGGAAGTTGTGTCTTTATAACGCTAGGGCGACCATAATAAAGTACCAGTTGAATGAAGCAGCTAGGTGAAATAGGTCACTTTTTATGGGTACCTTGAGATACAGAGAAAACAAATAAGAAAGAAAGATGCAAATATATATATATATATTAAAATATATTTTTAAATTATATATTAAAATGCTAATAAATGCTTCTATTTTATGCTGTGTAGGCCCGTGATTTTGCTTTTTGAACTTTTAAGATTTTCAACCTAGTTTTTTAGCTCTCAGAAATAATTTTTTTTTTTCGTGGCTGAACGGTGCCTGAGAAATATAATTTTATGACGATTATTTGAGTAGGTAGTTAAGATTGTACTTTACATTTTTTAGTCCATACACGGTGGGGTATAGGCCCCTCCAGATAAGGGAAACTACAATCAGGATATCCTATAGCTTTTATTTCGAGTTGTTTAGTCTTATGTTATATGCTTATATACATCATAATCGACTTTTACAATAAAATTCAATGAATCAATCCATTCTTGAATCCACCTAGATACACACAATTTCATCAAAATCGATCCAGCCATTTAGAGAAAAACTGAGTCACATAATAACAGAATAATACGGATGTACAAAGATTTGAACCAATAACTACTTCCACTAGATTAACACGCGCATCCGCACTTTTGAAATGGGACGTGTCTCTATAATATCCGAAAAGTATGGCGATATATCAAATTGTTACTGCATAATATAGGGTGTGAGGAAGTCACGAGATATGTTGTGAGCCCACACTATAGTTACACAACATTCATAATATAAGCCGACCGCACACGAATATTGCTCTGTCGTGCGTAACTTGTTACTATTTAAGTTAAAATTTATTATTTTTTTTACAATGTTTTTTATGGAGCAGCGGAGACACTGGGTCACTCTGTGTACTCTACCGATTCTTTCACGGGGAGTGCTCCGAGGAACTGTTTGACTTGGTACCACCGTCACCATTCTACCAACGTACCACTCGACATCGTAGCAGGGTTCATCCATTTCACCTGGAAACGTAATAGTCTTCAACTGTACGTTTCCAGCGATCATTTCTCCCACGTACGTGCAAGCTCTGGAATGAACTACCTGCTACTGTGTTGCCCGAGCGCTATGACATGTCCTTCTTTAAACGAGGTTTAAGAAGAGTATTTCCTTCATGGTAGGCAACGGCCTGGCTGTGCTCCTGGTATTGCAAAGGTCCATGTGCAGCAGTTTCACTTACCATCAGGTGTGCTGCTTGCTCGTTTGCCACCGTTGGCAATAGAAAAATATATATTTAAGATAAAAAAAAAACACCCTGCACTAAGGAAATAATCCTTGTGTTACAGGGGACTTTACAAACGTATAATTAACGGACACAAATCACATTCAGACTCAGAACAATAATTTGTTGATCGCACAAAGTGTGGGAATCGAACTCACGGCACCGGTAGGTCGAATATTAATTTTAAGTCTGAGATTTGTTCTTGTGGAATTGATAGGAATACAATTCACTACCCCTATCTTGCTCGTGGATGTTTCAAAAGGCGATTAAGGCATGCAATATGCTTATCACATCTATACAAGACAAAGAAAACTCGAAATGAAATCCTTTAGTTTGAAAGAAAAAAACAATTCAAATAATAAAACTAACCCGTTTGACTAGCTATAAATAGATCAATTTCGCTCCTATTGTGGAAAAGATTCGAAGAGTGTCTACGGGCCAATGGATGGATGGATATGCGTTATCCTTATTAAAAATATCGCAAATATATGTATGCAAATAAGTAGATTTTATCAATCAATTTTTCTATCCCTCGCTAACACTAATATTTGTCGTAGGGCTTACATATAATAAATTTTCATTTGCTCGATAGCGAAATAGTATCAACTATATGTACGTTCCTCGCGTGATTCAAGGTCGCATTGAAGGTGTCCTTACTGGAATGCCACTTTAAAGAATTCTGTACAACTGTTCTGGCAGGGAACCATTGAATGCATTCAATGGCTCCCTGTCATTTTTAAGATTTCCTCAGTCCACTAACTCCTATACCGCGTAGTCCGATTTGTGGACCACTACTCGATATTCTATCTTTCACAATGGCAATCTGGCCTATCCGTCGCCACTTCAACGTGTTAAACCTTCGGGCTAGGGTTAAATGTTTTTCGAAAAAAATAAAAAAAGGTTTTCGGAAATTTATACTAAAGGTATAAATTTCAGAAAACCTTTTTTATTTTTGTTTGTTTGTTTATTTCTGATTCCGTTCGAAGCAGTAAACTAATTAAGTTCACATATTAGTTAAGTTTTGTTAATTATTTTTCAAATGTATATACCAGGTGTTGGCAGAATACCAGCACTATTTCTTTAAAGAGAAGTAGCACGAGCTGAGCCAATAGCTTTTTTGTTCCTCATTAAAATTGAATTATTTTATATAAGTAGTACTTTTCTTTTGTTAAGTTTGTGTTTATTATTATTAGATTTACCGTAAATAGAATAAATGTTTTTCTTTATTTCTTTCAAAACAAACAAACTTCGTCAGCTTTACATCGGTAAGATATTACGTTACGACACGCTTTATGGCTACTACTAAATTCCATTCAAAAGGACTTTCTACCACGAATTTATTGCGGTTATAAAGTATTTGATTAAGTCATTTATTGATACATACATATGTAGGTTACGTTAGGACATTGTCTATTGTGTTGTAATGCAACGTAAATATATTTTTAAACAGTCCGATTGCAAAATATGTGTTATAGTTGCGTTTCGATAAAACCTTGTCTCGCAAAAGCGTTAGATGTAATAAAATTGCATTCATAAACGTTTATAAATTTGTAATTATTTATTCACGGCGAACATGTTGATTTGCAAAATAATAAACTTAATCAATATTTCGATCTATTTATGCATATTAATGTCCGTATTATATTAATAGAGATTTTTTTTTTAGGTAAACACGAAATCATCTTCTCCATAATATTTTTCTTCTTAGCCCGTATTAGTCGCAAGGCGGCATATAGTTTTTATATCGATTGCACATCTCGAAAATTTTATGGAATTAATTCTAATTAAATAGAAAACACAAAACCAAATTCTATTTAGCTAATCTCATCAACGTTGGATTTCTTTTTAAAGACCGTTACATCCCACCTCAACCATTGGAGGTGATGGAAGGTACGGCGTGCGGCCACATAGCCTGTGACATTGAACCTCTCCGTCGCCTTTGAGCTGACCTGTATCGAATTTTTGTCTTCGATGATGGATCAATCAAGTAATTAGAATCATCTTCATCATCTCAACCCATATATGTATGTCCCACTGTTGGACTCCCTCCACCACTACTATAGAAGGGAAATTACTATACCACGCTGGTGAAACAGATTAGTAGTGTTTTATTTAAAGTTGTCTTTCTCTTGAATAGATACCACATGCATACCATATCCCTTAGTACATTTATACACCACCAACGGGTAAGAGAGGTGGTGGTGAATTGTATTCTTACTCCATAACCACACGGATTGGAATGCAGAGATAAAAGAAGACGAATATGGCACATACGTCACCATTCCATCATTCGCTAAAGATTTGTCGTTATAAATAGCCACTTCGATAGAAGTAATTTCTGGTACATACATAAAGAACTTGAAGTTCCATAGTATATGCCGTCAAAAATATAAAAATGCACAGATGGCGTATTGCTTAAGATACCGACCTACCGTGCCAGTATCGTGGATTCCAAACCTACGCAGGACAACACTGTACGATCCACAAATTGTTGTTCTGAGTCCTGGACGTAATTTGTGTCAGTTAATATATGTTTGGGAAGTCCCCCGCAATACAAGGATTATTTTCTTAGTGCAAGGTGTTAAAAAAAAAAATCTTACCTCCAGCAAGATGTCCGACGACACCAGGATAACCAGCGCACGTAAAGTTACCGTAATCTTCATATATGCCAAACTTAAGACCTTTGCTATGTACCTGTTGACAAGAAAAAAAAAACAAATAAATAATTTTCTACGTTATTTCAGTTCATACTTGTATGTGTCGCAACTTGTATGGGTTTGAAATTCAAACCCAACATTGCGGAAGTTCAAACTTTGAACTTCCTCTAAAATAGAAGAAAGATTGCCTTACTGTACCAATTGCCATGCCGGTCAGACATATTGGTATGAGATTTTAATTTAAGTATTCCTTCTCTCGCATAGATATTATATCCCTTAGTGGTCTTTTACGACATTCACGGCCAAGAAATGGAGTGGGTGTGTACTCCAACATCTATATTCCTCTTTCTTACTTACTCTCGCTGTCGACCAATTAACCTGACAGGAATGAGAATAATAGTGTGACCATTTTTTGTAGGGTACAAGGAAACACCTATCTCCAAATATCACAATATTTACCCGGTGCCGGTATAACACCTGATAAACTTTTACCGGAGGTCATTACTTAGAAAATTACGTCATTTGTGTAGACTATAGCGCTCATAGAAAGAGTGGCATTGTGTTAAAAAATGGCTGCACAAATGTTATTTTTTTTCCATTTGACTAAATCACCACAGATAAAAAATGTAATGCTACACTTGATAAATTATTATCTGTTAAAAACCTATAATACATTGAACATAAAATTAAAAATCTTTTTCTTACATAAGATGCTTTATCTTATTGTAATAGTGATTACCTCGTCTCATTTAAGAAACAAAAAAGATGCAAAAAGTTTGCATACCACAACCTTTACTTTTTGCTTATAAAAAAAAAAACATTGTCCATAGACAGTATAAAATGTAACAGACTATAATTCAATTGTTAGATAATGCAGTATATTACAAAATACATCTTGCAAAAACTTCGATGATTATCATGGAACATTGCAATGTACAAGTCATTCACATCAGCGGGTACAAGGTTAACATAATAACAATCAAATTTGACTTAGCAATACTTTTTTTTTTATCAAGATTGATAGGTTTATAGACCGGTTTAATCGTTCAATAAAGGTTTATTTTATTGTCGTAATGATGTTTTTGTGAAATACTTTTTGTAAAGATTTTCGAGAGATGAGTTACTTTGGTTTTTTTGGACATCTATCGTTGCTCTGCTTGCCGCCAGTCGTCTAGAGTGATAGGAGAAAGAAGAAGAAAGAAAGAAGAAGAAGACTGACTGAGACTGATTTGTATGGGAGTAGTACGCCTTTAGTCCGATAGAGGCGCTGCTCTAAATCCCATGCAAATCGTTCTCGACAACGATACGAATACTTCGACGCAACTATTCGTGATAAGCCCACGGATAACTGAAATTCAACTCATATTGTAAGAGGTCCACTCCAAAAGTGAAGAGAGGCCCCACGGTAGGTTTAAGGAATGACCAAGCGCCCTTCTCTCGAGTACAATGGTTTGGGTGAGACCAAACCAAGGCTGACTATCAAGATTATTCATGATGACTCTAACCGCAGTAAAATTACATATCAAATAACCTAAAACTGAATCTTAACGTTCTAATGTATATAAATTAATATTTATAGCGGATACAATGTTAATTTATCTACCAATTTTCATGTGTTACCTTGTTCAAATTTTGATTGCGTATATTTAGAATGAAGGTTTCAACAACCTTCTATGTGGGGATGGAGTAAAAATGCGATTCATCACGTTCTCTCTTGCCGGTCGGTATCGTAAAAGATGAGTAAGGGATTAAATATGCATATAACATCTATGCAAGGGAAGAAAAACTTGAAACAAAACCCTATGCCAATACGTCTGATCAGCGTAATATAGTGGATCAATTTTATTCCCGGTTTTTGATCTTCGTCATAGAATAAATTTTTTTTTATTGGGAACGGTAATAAACGAGCAAACAGTACACTTGATGGTAAGTGAAGTGCTGCCGCTTATGGACATTTGTTAAGCCACTGCCTACCGTGAATAAAGTGAAGAGAGTGCGAATGTGTACAGTGAGGTTCGGTGATACTAAAGGCATCACCAAACCCCATCACACAAAAACACCTTCATGAAGTTGGGCTTCCGTGTCTGTGCTGTCTTTCCGTGCGTGTGCATGTGTGTGTATGTGAGCGTGCAAGCGTATGTGTTACGGCTACGGAGCTCCTTAGATCAGTGTTGCCAACTCCAAGACGTTCGAGAGACTGAAATTCAAAAGTCGCTAAAATAAGTTACTTATTTTTTATGTGTCGAAAATCCTGACGGGTTTGTCCGGTCAATTTTTGATGAGCTTTTTTTTTAGGACATGTTGGAATATACTAAGTTATATTAAGCCACAGCGTAACCTTATTTACGACGAAATAAAATCCTATGGACAAATTTTGATGAGCTTTTTTTTTAGGACTTAATTCGAGGATTCCAAAGAGTGCCAGTAGCATAGCATACTACCACGGAACACTATTACCCGTATCAACTTTTGACTTTAGAGCCAATTCCAAAATTCGCCAGTTTTGTCGCTAAACAATTTTTAGCGACAAAACTTTTTTTTGTCGCTAACACTTGAACAAAAGTCGTCATTTCTAGCGACAAAGTCGCTAAATTGGCAACACTGCCTTAGATGAGCTTAGTACGAAAACGTTATCGAGACCAATCTATATGGAGTTAAGGCAATAAATATCCCTATCGTCCGATAGAGGCACTGCTCCAAATCTCACACAAATTGGTCTCGATAACTATACGAATACTTTCACGCAAAAATATTTGTGCTAAGTCCAGAGGTCTCTGTAAGTTTCGTTATAGAATTCGCATAATGTACGATATAGTAATCTCACGGTATCAAGATAAAAGGATGTTATTTAGTTAATGTAGGTCTCTTTATGGTAGCACATAGTAACGTTTCGAAACGGTATTCCCACGATTTTTACGCAACGCTAACACAAATACGTACGGCCTAAGTACCGTGCGTGTCATCTTTAAAATACAGAACAGGGTAACAAGAAACCCATGCATTAAAAGTTACTTTAAAATGTTAATGTCGATTTGAAATAAAAGTATTTTTACGCAGGGACTACAGGAGGATCTGCCGTAACAGGAACACTGTAAAGTTCGAAACGTCGGGCAACCAAAAATCAAATACGCGATCAGTTATCCTACTAATATTAAAAACACGAAAGTTTGTGAGTATGTTTGTTCTTTCACGCAAAAACTACTGAATGGATTTTAATGAAACTTCACAATAATATAGCTTACATATCAAAATAACACATACATAGGCTATAATTTATTCCGATATTCCCATGGGAAGGGGAACTATGTGGGTAAAACCGCAGAGCGCTGCTAGTACTAATATATTTCTTTTGTGGTAGGAGCTAGGGATGTGAAAAAATAATAGATTTTTATAATAATCGATTATTAATCGATTATTTTGTTGTAATAATCGATTTTTACAATCGATTATCAAAACAATAAAAAATCGATTATTTTATAATCGATTATTTATTTTTAATTAATCGATTATTTTATAATGGATTTATTTTAAAGAACAAAAAATCGATTATTTTCCCTCCAAGTCACATCCCTAGTAGGAGCACACTGTCAACAGTTTTCTGTTTACAGCCGCGGACCGGTCCGTCCGGAATAGTACCACACTCTCGCAGAAAATCGACGTTTGAGTAGCAGCAATCTATTATTGCACTTCGTTCGGTGAGCGATAGAGCTGGTAGCCCAACTTTCTAAGAGTGTTTGTGGGGGTGGGGTTTGGTGATGCCTTTAGTATTATCTAACTTAATTGCACGCATTCACACTCCCTTCATTTTCTTCACGGTAGACAGCGGCCTAGCAAAGGACCATGAGCGGCAATGTCACTTATCATCAGGTGTCATTTGCCATCAACAGCAATAAAAAAGATCATAACAAATGTCTCATTTCAAATATACACATTTGATTGACATTCGCGCAAACATCAGAAATCATTATTAATATCCATGATCATCAACGTTAATTGAATTTTAGATAAAGTCTAAGGCAACTTAATCATCAATTAAAATCAGAAAATCATTTAATCATCATCATCTCAACTGGTAACTAACCTAACAGCTGGCCTCAAACCTTCTTCATAATGGGAGAGAAATTAGTAGGTTAATATCACTCCAATCGTGCAGGAGGCCAACCCCAGTAGTGGGAGGTGCATAAACTATATAACATTAAATACTTAAGTAATCCATGCAATCGAAGATACTCCTATCATAAATGGCTTATAAAACGGTTTATAGCAGCAATTTGTTGGCAATAAGAACAACTACTAGATTTTGTAGGCATCAAATTACAGCTAGTTAGTCGACCTGAGTGTTAGATCAGTAATCGCCTACATTATGGCTTCCTCTGTGTGCAATACTAACTTGTTTCTACTTGCAAAAGTCGAATTTATAACTTAAGGTGCGGTTGTGTATTGCTTCATATCTTGGTGCTTAACTTAATAATTTTGCAAATCATAAGATTTTGCTTGGCTATGAGTTACTTTTGCTCTGTATCTTTTAATATTTTCAATCGAATTGCAGTCGTTTTTCTAGCTTTATCAGTCCGTCGTCTCGGTTCATATATGTCCCACTGTTGGGCTCGAGCCTCCTGCTTAATAAGAGGGTTTTTGACCTACTAAATCACGCTTGTGAGCCATCTTGGTATAGGGTTTAATATCGAGTACAGATGTTTATACGTATTATATCTCTTAGTCGTCTTTTACGAGACCCACGGGCAAAATGGTGAATTGTATTCTTATTCCATCACTACACGACAACAGCTGCATTTAACTTTTTTTTCGACCGTCTAAGATCTAAACATATCCTATCCAAATCCGGATGGTTTGGACATTGAGTAAACTATTGTGTTATCTTCACATCGTTATTCAAGCTAATCATCAGTACCGATTTCTTGAAATAGTAGTCGCTGCAAGTGGATTGCCAGCGACTATTGAGTCTACCACCACTAGCCCTGTGTAATTTCATTCTTCTAGCAATTCCTTAGCCAGTTTTAACTTCCATGGTAATAATGATTTCTGATGTTTACGCGAGTATTACACATTTATATAATTTTCTTCCTACACTGGCAATAAATTTGTATTAAAATGTGGGTCAAAATTTAATAACTATCGGATAGATAATTATAAATTTTCTGCAGTAACGATGACTTGTTAGACGTGAGACATCTTAGTCTGCCCGTGACCATGAACGCTGAAAAGTGTTCGAAACATCGGGTAATCAAAAATCAAAATACAAACGCGATAAAATCCGTAAAGTAGTTTTATTCCATCGTAATATAAGTGGAGATGATAACATATTATACCTATTCTTAATCCGTCAACGCACAGGCAACTTCTAAAGACAATACCTCACAACCTTTAGCTCTTCGAAATATTAGTATCTACACCTTCTAATATGACTAACGTTATCCACTTAAATGGCATTGTAACATCATTTTAAATTAATAAAGCTTGCCAGAGTTATAACAGCCGGCGTTTATTTATATTTGCAACACCCGCACATAATTAATGGCATCCCATTCATATAAAACATGTCTCACAAAATGTAATCTAATTTAAAAAGGCAATCCATTGTTGCATAGCGAAAACTTTTGTTCTCTGATACATAAAGCGGGTGGTGCGTTGAAGGCGTGAGAAACACCTGATTCTGGCGTGAAGGTCTCCAGATAAGAACCATGATCAGGGCTGACAGACACCATGATTTCGATATTTAGATAAAAACAAATATACTTAGTTCAAATCATCATCATCATCATTTCAGCTCATATGTCTTACTACGTATTCTTTGTGTGTATCTTTACTAATATTACAAATACGAAAGTTTGACTGTTAAGCTTTCACGTCTAAACAGTTAAACTCATTGGTGATCAATGGAAAGCTACATTATCAGCGAGTAACATAGGTTATAATTTATTCCCGTATTGCGACGCAAATGAGAACTATACAGGTGAGGCGGCGCGGACATTTCTTGGTATATAAGATACTAGCGACCCGCCCCGCCTTCGCACGGGTCCAATGCTAATACTAAATATACTACAGAATGTCTTTAGAAACAACGTTCATAGCTTTTTTGTTATTAGAAAATACAAAAATGTTTTCTTTAGAGGTTACTCTTGAAAGGGCGACATATTATGCATGTATTATACATATAAACCTTCCGCTTGAATCACTCTATCTATTAAAGAAAACGCATCAAAATCCGTTGCATAATTTTAAAGATCTAAGCATACATAGGGATAGACAGACAGCGTGAAGCGAATTTGTTTTATTCTATGTAGTGACAAACAATGAAATATTATATTTTCTTATTCATTGAAGGTTCCGTATAAAAGAATCATTCATTTTTCCTTTTAATGTTCATGATCGTCATCACTTCAGCTCATACACGTTCTACTGTTGGGCTCGGGCCTCCTAGAGGACAGCTCAGCTCAGCAACAGTTGTAGACAGCGGAAGGGAAATCGACCTACTATATTTCGCTGGCAACGTTTCGCTGGTGCCTTAGTTTAGGGTTTCATTTGCGTTTCCTTCTTATATATAACTAGCTGACCCAACCGAAGTTGTTCTGTTCAAATCTATAAAAACAGTAAAAGGGATTCGCCTTGAAATCGATCACGACGCCAGCTACCGGTTCCCCTAGGTCGGGTAGTACTAACTGAAAAGCCTTCGTGGGCTCATGCACAATACTTTGTTGAAGATCATCACATGATCAAATGCATAGTTTCCGATTCTATAAAAGACATACAGACAAACATTAATTTTTATATAAAGAAGACTGCATCCGTTAGTCGCCTTTTACGATCACCCCTTGGGAAAGAAAGGACCACTTTATTCTTACTAAATGGATAATTCTTATAATAATAAAACACAATACATTCAAAAATAAATAATTTCCGTAAAATAAATAATTTATTTTAAGACTAATTTAGATTTAATCTAGAAGGAAATCCTTCTAATTATATAATAAAATAATAATGTATATTAATAATTAATTATGTTCTATCATACGGATGTGTACCCTAAAGTATTATTATTGTTTTATTCGTATACATTGTAGATCTGTTCTCATAAACGCAAGGGCTATTTCTTACCAAACCATTGTACTGTGAAAAGATTGCATGTATTGCATGCAAAAACACTTAAACGGAATATTTGTGACACCAAGTTCCATTGTTTAATATGGACGTTTATTTCGTACAAATTTTTGAGTAAATTATTATTTATCACGTTAAATGCCGGCTTGATTTTTCACCATTTGGGTCATGGGGGACACCATGTAGCCAACATACAGTTGTTCCGTTGGAGCCAGGGCAACAACAAACCGCAACCAGGGGCGACTTTAAGCAAAATGAGGTCACAAATTACTTTTCTTTTGTATTTACTACATGATTCACTACATTTTAAAGCCACTCAAGCAATAAAAAGCCGGCTAAGTGCGAGTCGGAGTCGCTACGAAGGGTTCCATACCATTATCTTTAAAAAGGGCGAAAAAATCGCGTTTGTTGTATGGGAGCCTCCCTTCAATATTTATTTTATTTTAGTTTTAGTATTTGTTGTTATAGCGACAACAAAAATACATAATTTGTGAAAATTTCAGCTATCTAGCTATCGCAGTTCTTGAGATACAGCCTGGTGACAGAGAGACTAACGGACAGACAGCGAAGTTTTAGTAATAAGGTACCCTTTGGGTACGGAACCCTAAAAAATTAGCATTAAAATTTTAGAAACAAGCTATTTTATGCTGACTCTATATACTAGATAAGTGAAGCCCACATGGCGAGGTTCACATGACGTCAAATTAACCTAATATTGTTTTAAATAATCATCATCATCAACTCGGCTCATATACGTCCTATTGTCCTTACAATAGTTCGAGCCTCCTCCATAATAAGAGGGAAATTGACCTATTATATCACGCTGGTCAGACGGTTTAGTATAGCGTTTTATTTCAACTATATAACATAACCACACACCGTATGTTAAAACTTATATCTATGCTAAATATCATCAAAATCTATTCAGCTGTTTTGACGTGATTTGACTACTATAAATAAAGTTTAATCTAACAACGAATATTTCACACTTCATCATCGAGTAATGAGATTTCTGAGTTATTACTAAAATGTAATTACTAAATGTATATCGCGATAGTTATTTCTGAAGACAATTTTATTATGAAGTCATGTGATTCTTTGATGGTAACCCGTATGGTAACCGAATAAGAATGCAATTCACTACCTATCTTCCCGTCGACGTCGTAAAATATGACTAAAGAATTAATATGCAGATAAAATCAATGCAAGAATAGGAATACTCGAAATAATACCCTATACCGTCACCCTATAGCCTACACGTCTTACCTGCGCCCGATGCCGCCCTAGCCGAGGCCGCGGGTGACCGGACCGGAGAATTTAGTCCGTCACCCGCAGAGAGGTTGACCGCGCGACGGTGACCGACGTCCCTGACGTCGAGAGATGAGGGTACCCGAAAGGGTATTCCGTCGGGCCGACCACTGACGACAAGTCACCCTGCTCCGGGGTCGGCCCAAAGGCGAAGGCGACGTGGGTACGGGTGGGTTATGGGCCCGCGCGCCGTCTTTTTATCGCCCCGGATGGAATGGACCGCGTGCGCGCCTACCATATCCAACCCATAAAAAATAAATAAAAAAAAGAATAAAAAAAAATAAAAAAAATACCAACACGTCTTTCTAGCGCAGTACTCTAGATCAAGTTCCCACGCATTGAGAAGGAAGTTCAAGCTCAACAATGGGATGTATTTGATGAATTTGGGCATATTGTGACAGTTTATGGTACACTATTTGGTATAAAGTAATAAAGTCAAATGACTTGTCTTACATACTAATGAAAGATATTGCAGACGACCAGTTTATCTTTGAAACACATACATAATTACCGCTCCAAAATACATTTAGTTTTACTCTGTTACTATTGCGTAAATAGCATATAGTCTAGTTAGTTTAATTTTGTTTTTGTGTATAATTCGAGACAAAAGTGTTTAATAATATTTAATATGTATATAATAACCCAGTTATCCAAAGTCGAATATCTTACTAGTTTATGAATTTTATGTAATACATAGCTTGTAATAATTATAGCCGTGTCGTCACCAGCCTTTCTTTCTCAATCGTCAATCTCAGCTCATAAATGTCCCACTCTTGGGTTTGTTAAACTTTACATCATCATCATCAAATACACGTCACATTGTTGGGCTTGAGCCTCCACTATGGGAGGGAAATTGACACACTATACCACGCTGGTCAGACGTGTTGGTATAAGGTTTTATTTCGAGTGTTCCTTCTCATGCATATATATAATATGCGTATTATATCACTTAGTACCATGTCGTGACGGAGTGAAAATACAGTTCACCAATCCCTATCTTGTCCGTGAATGTCGTAAAAGACGACTAAGGGATTTAATATGCACATAACATCTGTGTAAGAGAAGGAAAACTCGAAATGAAACCCTATACCAATATGTCTCACCAACATGGTATAGTAGGTCAAATTCCCTCTCATTGTGGAGGAGGCCCTAGCCCAACAGTGGGACGTATGTGGGCTGCGATGATGATGATGATGATCACTTAGTTGTCTTTTACGATATCCACGGGCAAGATAGGGAGAGGGTGAATTATATTCTTATTCCGTCACCATATAGATACATTACAATTCCATCTGATGTCGTCTAGTCAATAATTACATACCCAAAAAGAGTTGATATCAGCCAGGCGGTCATAAAACTATTGCTGAAACCACAGAAAAATTAATAAACTAAAGCTTTTTGCAATATTTACGCTGGAAACAGAGCACATATTGTATCAACTCCAAGTAATTGGGATAAGAGGGCATTGTTAGTAATGTTTTTCTTTTTCTTTTAATTTTTTTTTTTGGTTGGCCTATGGTTAGTGCACACGTCGTCCATTCCATCCGGGGCGACGAAAGGACGGCGCGCAGCCCCATAACCTACCGTTATCCCTCGCCTTCACCATTGAGCTGACCACCGGTACCCTTTCGTGTACCCTCCCTTCCTTCAACGCCCCACTCGGGACGTCGGTCGCCCTCTCTACGGGTGACGGACTATTGATAATGATGATGGAGTATCTACGACATTTAAAAGAAATTTCACTTCTAAAAGAGATGGAAAATATGTCACGTTAGAAGTAAAAGTATGATTTAGAACTAAACCAATGACCTTTTACAATCACGTAAGCAAACACATGTAATATGTCTAATTGTTTTTACAAGAAAATTGGTGTGACCTTATCGTAACATTTGAAACGAGAATAAAGGTTACTATTGTTATAACTTGGACTGTTACATTTTACTAACTATACAGAATCAGTGGCGATTTAAATGGGCGTCTTGAATAACCGCTATTCTTGCGATTAAGTGCCCGGTACATAATTTATAATGTAATAAACCTAAGTGTAAATAAGTCTGACTAATATTGTTAATGAGAATGTGTTTCTTTTTTGCTACGCATAAAAGTATAATTTACGCATAAATTTCATGCGATGACGGAATAAGAAGGCAATTTAAAACCCCCTTTGTGTCGTAAAAGACGACTAAGGGATTACAATATGCGAATAATATCTATCTAAAAGAAAGAAAACCCCGAAATCAAACGCTATTTTAAAACGTCTGACCAGCATGGTATAGTAGATCAATTTCCTTCCCATTGTGGTGGAGGCTCGAGCCCCGCGGGTCGTATATGAGCCGTGAGGATCAGGAAACGTATAAATTACTCCACCTATACCTATAGTAAAGTTTTGTGCAAACATTATTAGGTACAGAAAGGACATAGCGTATCTATTATTTGTACAATAATAATAGTATTTCATACCAAGAAGATCATCATCATCATCTTGCTCTTATCCCAATTACTTGGGGTCGACGCAATATGTCATCTGTTTTGACATATTGCAAAAAGTTTCGGCAATGACTTTTATGACCGGCCGCCTGCCTGACGTCAACCCTCCTTGGGAATGTAATCGTTGACCCCAATGGTACCAGATGGAGTTGGTCTGGGTCAATCTAGGGCTCTTAGTCGTCTTTTACGACACCCACGAGCAAAGCAAGGGTTGGTAGTATTCGAAGCCGCTACCACATACCTACCAAGAAGATCATAATAAAATTTAATCTTACGTATCATGCATATCTTTAATTCAAAAATATTAATTTAAAAAAGACATTAAATGCATGAAACATAATAAAAAAAGATGAATACTAGTACTAATTTTATATGTATTACAGTTAATCATATATTAATTTAAATATTTAAATAAATGGTTTAAAAATAATATATATTATGAAATAATATTATTTTATGTTATTTACGTGGCATATCATAAGAAATATAAAATCTAAAATAATTTAATTTATTATATTTCCGTGTGGTGACGGAGCAAGAATAAAATACAACAACCTCTATATTACCTAGCAAAGCATCTAACAACAGTACAGAAGGAAAACTCGAAATAAAACTCTATACCTACCCGTCTGACCAGCGTGGTATAGTAGGTCAATTTCCCTCCCATTGTGGAGGAGGCTCGAGCCCAACAGTGGGACGTATATGAGCTGAAATATGTCATCGATTGTTTGAATTCTAGAAAAGTTTAATTACTTGTTCCATGTGCTGGATACATTAAATGCTATGAAAATCTTAACAAAGGTAGTAATGTCAGCCAGAGTTCAAGTTGATGACGTCAACTGTCAGATGTCATATAAAGATTGGGTGCAGTGACATTGAAATGTCAAATGAACTGACAGTTGACAGCACAATGTCGCTTATGACAAGAATTTATATATTACATAGAATTTTTTATTTTGCTAGTTTTCCAAATGATGGCAAACAATGCGAACATATCATTCCTATCTTACTATGGGTGTCACAAGGGCCGACTAAGGGATATAATATGAAGCACACACAGTATTATTTTCTTCAACAAATTATGATACTTTGGCTTGTTAGGCTAATTGAGATAGTTAAATATTAAAGTTGGTTAATTTGTCAGTTAAGTAAAGAGAATTTTCACTCTATTGCCTTCCGATACGAAGATGAGTTCGTCTTCATCATCATCACAGCTCCTATAAGTCCTGCTTCTGGACTGAAGCGTCTTCCATAATAGTTGGGCAATTGACCTACTGTACCGCGCTAACCAGACGGGTTAGACAACAGAGTTTTATTAAACAGTTTTATTTCGAGTTTTACTTCTCTTGCATAGATGTTATATGCATATTATAATCCCTTGGTCATCTTTTACGACAACCACGGGCAAATAATGTTAAGGATTTTTTTTTATGTGGGTGCGGTCGTCGCACTCCTCGCACCACTCCGTCCAGGGCGGCAGAGGGGCGTAAGCACGCACACCCGAAACCCACTCGAGATGCACGTCGCTTTCGTCGTTGGGCCGACCACCGGAGCAGGGTGACTTGACGTCAGTTGTCGGCCCGACGGAATACCCCCTATTTGGGGTACCCTCCCATCGACCGACATCCACCCCTCGGGAAGGACGTCGGTCTTTCCTCACGCGGTCGGCCTCTCGGAGGGTGACAGGCTAATTCCCCGGTCACGTCACCCGCAAATAATGTTATGGTGACTTGTATTCTAACACCGTCGCCATATGGTAAAAGATTTCGTCTTCATTACGAAGTAATTTTTAGATTAGTCACTATACCACGGTGTCTAATAAATACCTTATTATCCTAACTATCAATGTCGACCGATTCTGGACGATTTCCGATCCAATGAAAGCGTGAACATTCCATAATAAAGAAAAAAACTGTTGAAAACGAATCTATTTCCGCATTGTACGGTGCAATTGACCAATGATCGGCGTGCACTTGGCCTAGTTGTTCGCGTTAAGGCTTCAACAGACTTGCAGCTAACTTCAACGCGTAATCTGTTACTAACTTTACTGTTATTCTATTGATTTATGGATACCATTTGTTTATCTAACATATACATGCGAAAATATACCGGATATTGCAATATATTTATAAAATATAATATTAGTTTATGTGAATTTTAAGTAATGATTTCCGATTTTAGGCGAATATTACACTATGAAAATAAAACTACTTTACGGATTATATCGCGTTTGTATTTAATTTTTGACTGCCCGAAGTTTCGAACACTTTACAGCGTTCATGGTCACGGGTGGCTAAGATTTGCCCACGTCTAACAAATTATCGTTATTACAGAGATATATTTACCCGCAACATGAAATCTGTAAAATAATAATTTCTGCTGTTTACGCTAGTACCTATTACACATTGTAAATAAAACTACTTTACGGATTTTATCGCGTTTATATTTGATTTTTGATTGCCTGACGTTTCGAACACTTTACAGTGTTTATGGTCACAGGTCCGTCCGTGAACATGAATTTTAACTATTATGTCAAATTTCAGAACAAAAAGGTTGACCTAGATCTATCTTTTCGTGCGGCAATGGATTAAGAATACAATTCCCCACCCCCTAACTTGCCTGTCGATATCATAAAAGGTGACAATGGATTAAATATGTATTTAACATCTTTAAAAACCATGTACCAATACGTCTGATCAGCATGGTTATAATAGGTCAATATAGGCCAAATGTGGCCTCCTATTGTGGAGGAGGCTCTAGCTCAACAGTGGGACGTATTTAATTTGAAATGAATCATGAACGAAAAGACCTAGATTGCATGCTAACAAAAAAATCTGACAGAGGTATACTGGATGTAATAACTCTTTTAACCTATTTTTAACTAATTGTCTGACGTCGCCTTGCCTAATGTATCCAGGTTAATTGAAGGGCAGATTGGGACTTTATAATCTGTTGTATATCTTGTTCCCCAAATGAGTGACGATGAGAACCAATCCATTGACTTTATTGTATAATTATCTTTAAGCTGGGAATTGGCTGCGGTAATTTGAGGTTACCAGTTTATATTTATGATATAAGATCATTTAGGTGTAGATTAACTTCGCTAATGCAGAATTTCCGTGTGGTGATGGAGTACGAATATAATTACAACCACCCTTTTGCCTGTGGGTGTCCTAAAATGTATTAAAGGACATCTTAGTCCGCCCGTGACCATGAACGCTGCAAAGTGTTCGAAACATTGGGCAATCAAAAATCAAATACAAATGAGATAAAATCCGTAATTTTATTTAAAAGGTGTAAATATAAAAATAATATTCGCGTAAATATAAAAAATCTTTATGGGAATATGATATGCGAATAACATCTGTGCAAAGGAAGGAAACCTAAAAATCAAACCATATGCCAACACGTCTGACCATACCTGCGCCTGATGCCGCCCTAGCCGAGGCCGCGGGTGACCGGACCGGGGAATTTAGTCCGTCACCCGCAGAGGCTGACCGCGCGACGACGACCGACGTCCCGGGACGGGGACGTCGAGAGGTGAGGGAACCCGAAAGGGTATTCCGTCGGGCCGACCACTGACTACAAGTCACCCTGCTATGGTGGTCGGCCCAACGACGAAGGTGACGTGGGTACGGGTGGGTTATGGGCCCACGCGCCGTCCTTTCGTCGCCCCGGACGGAATGGACCGAGTGTGCGCTTACCATAGCCCACCCTATAAAAAAAAACACGTCTGACCAACGCGGTATAGCAGCTCCACAATGATTGGGCAATTGCCCAATCATTGTGGAGGAGGTTCGATTCCAATCGTTACGTGGGCTGAAATGAATGCAGAATTTGATTAAGTTGCTAATATATTAAAACTAAAGCTATTAGTATTATTAATCCACGGTCACAATACTGTCATAACAGTCTGTTTGAGGCCTTAATTAATGGCCCATTGCACGTTGGGCGTTGGCCTTTTTTTACACTTTTACCGCGACCTTCAGGGCTCAGGTTTTCGCTGTTTCTCACGGTAAACAACGCGGCGACATTGAACTGAATTTAGAGCGATCTTGACGATAAATTTTTGGTTCAAATTTGCTACTCGTGTGTGCCTTTGTTGTTATTATGATCATTATACATACAGCCTTTTATTCAACAAAGATTTATAATGGAGGGTGCTTGCCTAAATGTATTATCTTTATAAATATATATATTTCTTTCTAAACGACTGGACCGATGTCGATGAAATTTGTGTGTTTTCAAAGGGATTCGAGAATGGTTTAGATTCACAACTGGGCCCGGTAGGTGGCGCTGCAGTGATTTTAAAGAGAATTCCTTTTATTTTATTTGACCAGAACAACGTCTGTTGGGTCAGCTAGTTGATATATATAGCTTTATAACAACGTGATAATAAAGATGACACTGTAAGGTAGCGGCTACGAATAATAATAGCCTTTATTTACATTGTTCGTGGGTATCGTACAAAACGATGAAGAGCTTTGGCCAACTCCATCTGCTGCTGTCTGGTCAACAATAACATTCTCAAAGCGGTTTACGTCAGGTAGGCGGCCAGACATCAAATTACTGCAAACAAATAACTTTTGCAATATGTACGCTAAAACAAAAGTAAATACTGCGTCTACTGCATATAATTGGGATAAGAGTACGATAATAATGAGTTTCATGACTCCCAGTGGAAAGTAAGTGACGGTGACACAATTTTCTAGTCACCAAACGAGAAATCTTGGCCCTAGATAGTACGAATTCAAAAGGATTTGCAAATACAGAATCATCAGCGTCATTATTTAACTTTTTGTAATAGATTATTAGACATAAGCCTCCCCCAGAAGTGGGGAGATAGTGTCATAATCCCCACGTTTGGCAGACGAGTTGGTGATCGTAGTTCATTGTTGAATTTTCCCAAGAGGAAACCGTGTCGGACCGACCATTGACGTCATGTCACCCTGCTCCGGTGGTCGGTCCAACGACGAAGGCGACGTGTCACGGGTGGGTTACGGGTGTGCGTGCTTACGCCTCTCTGTCGCCCCGGATGGAGTGGTGCGAGAAGGGCGCCGACCGTAACCCACCCCCAAAAAAAAGGAGGAGATCGTTGTCAACAATCTTAATGAAAACCATAATCGATTCTTAAGATTCCCACGGAAAAAGAAAAGGTTGACAAATTATGTTCTTATTTCGTCGCTATACGGTAAAACTATTGTAGGATAATAAACACCAAATATATGCAATTACCGTTGAAAATGCTTGCCATGTGGTGAAGGACTAAGAATATAATTCACCATTTCCTCTCTTGGCTGTGGATGTCGTAAAAGACGACTAAGGGATTAAATATGCATATAAAATCTATGCAAGAGAAGGAAAACTCGAAATGATAACCTATACCAGTGATTCCCAACTAGTGGGGCGCGCCTCACTCGGGGGGGCGTCGAATGATCTAAGGGGGCGTGCGTAGGAATTTGTTAAAATTCTCTGCGATAAAAATGATCTACGATGTGCAATAACCAATATGAAGCCAAGGATTCACCAATTGGCTAATAAAATACAGGCCCAATGTTCTCACTAATTATGTTATATTTGAGTAATTTTATTACATACACACTTGCTATTTAAATGAAAATAAAGTCTATTGAAATTTTCATCCTTTGTTTTTTTATCGTAGTCGGGACGGGAAAGGGGGCGTAATATTTTAGTATAAACTTGAGTGAGGCGCATAGGGTAAAAGTTTGGAAATCCCTGTCCTATACCAACCCGCCTCACCGGCGGCGGCGTGGGGTAATAAGTCAATATCCCTCCTATTGTGGAGGAGGCACGAGCCCAACAGTGGAATATATATGGCCTGAAATGATAATGATATGTAACTATTCGTGTGGTAACGGAAAAAAATAAAATTTTCCATCCCATTTCTTTCCTGGGGGTGTCGTAAAAGATGACTAAAAGAGTATATGTAGATAACATCTATACAAGGAAAGTAAAACTCGAAATATAACTCTATATCAACAGGTTGATTATCGGGGTGATAGGTTGACTTCACTCCTGTTATGGACTACGCTCGAGCCCAGCAGTGGGAGGTCTCCGCGGGTGACGTGACCGGGGAATTAGTCCGTCACCCGCCGAGAGGCCAACCGCGTGAGGAAAGACCGACGTCCTCCCCCATTTACGTCGGTCAATGGAAGGGTACCCCACTATCTATCAGTGGTCGGCCCGACGGGGGTATTCCGTCGGGCCGACCACTGATGACAAGTAACCTTGCTCCGGTGGTCGGTCCAACGAGGAAGGCGACGTGGTGTTCGGGTGAGTTGCGGGTGTGCGTGCTTACGCCCCTCTGTCGCCCTGGACGGAGTGGTACGAGGAGCGCGCCGACCGCAACCCGCGGAGTGGTGCACTCCTCGCACTACGGAGTGGTGCGAGGAGTGCGCCGACCGCGACCCACACAAAAAAAAAAAGCCCAGCAGTGGGACATATAATAGCTGTTATGACAAAGACATGCAACTGCATTAATAAGCTATTTTATTAAAATTTTTGATTGATCGTTTTAGAAAGAGTAGCACAAAGAATCATATTACAATTTTAGCTTATTTTGGCATTTCAAGGTGCTTGTATACCGGTTATGACCATGATCGATGCTGTAACCATCGAAATTGGTGATCGGGAGCAAGGCCATGAACATATGTTTGCGGTTATTTTTGTATTAACGTCAGCATTTATTTTTCTTGCATCATGTACTTGTTACATATGTATATGCGAATATGATTGGAATATATAGCATATTGACTCATCATTATCTTCATTTCAGCTCATATACCTACGGCCCACTATTGGGCTCGAGCCTCCTCTAAAATAGGAGGGCAATTGACCTACTATACCATGCTGATCAGACGGATTAATATAGGATATTTTGAGATTTTACAACATCCTCGGGGTGATGAATTATACTCTTACTCAGTCACCACACGAAAAATACTCAAGTGAATTTCGATTCAATTTTAAGTGCGATGTATATGATCTGGGAAGAAAGAATAAAATGGTACGTGTTTTATTAATGTACTAGCTTTGCTCGCGGCTTCTCTTGCATATATGGAGATTTTGTCAATTAATTTTCTATACCTCGGCCACATTATTATCTTAGCCCATAGTCCCATTGTTGAGCTCGGGCCTTCTCCACAATAGGAGGGAAATTGACCTTAAAATACCATGCTGGTCAGAAAGGTTAGTGTAGAGTTTTATTTCGAGTTTTCCTTCTCTTATATAGATGTTGTATGCCTATTATATTATACCCTTATTCGTATTTTACGACACCCACGGGCAAGAAAGGGAATAGTGAATTGTATTCTTACGCCATCACCACACGGAGACATTACTTTTTTTATAATTAATAAACAAAAAAGTCTTCTATTGATCCAATCACTACTAAAGTTGACACAGGATTACTTATTACTCACAAAGGTAGTATATTACAACTTTAACTAACAAAAATAACAAAACACATAACCGCTGACCGACCAACCAAGAAGAAAGTAGGAAGCACAATAAATTAACATTCATAACGATTGTAGGCACCGTTTCAACATGTGCTAAGCCAACAAATGTAGTGAAAATGTTATTTAATATCTATTTGTAAATAAAGTCGTATTACGGATATTTTCTATGTTAATCACTTTACAAATAATAATTAAGGGCATATTTTAAATTGCGTGAATATTAGGGATGGGCGATCTTTCTGAAAAAGATCGATTCTTGAATCGATTTGAATCTTCGTCCAAAGAATCGATTCACAATAAAATCGAGGTCTGAAGGATCGATCCCCGATTAATCGATCTATCGATCTTTTTTTTGGGTTTTCTTCCAATTCCATACGAAGTATTTTTTCTGACAGGATTGTGATGAGCTTTTAATATAGACATGAATCGATTGAAAACGGAACACTAGTATCGAAGAATCGCTTTTAAAGTATTGGAGTATTGGCTACCTTTCACCTAGTAGGATTGTGATGAGGTTTTTTTTATAGGACATCTGAAAGTGTTATTTATCTTAGTATTGAATGGACAGAAAAAAAATCGAATGTCGATTTTTAAGGGTGAAAGATCGATTCACTGAATCGATTCAGTACAACATATCGATTTAAAAATCGATCTTTTGGGCCTGAAAATTTTTGTGTCTAGTTTTAAGCATAGGTATCTTGCTCCGTGTAAGCATGAAACGAAAAAATATTATTGACTGATTTTATTTCATTTTTAAACATTTGATTTGTCCAAATTTTAGAATTTTGTAATTCATATATAAATTAGTTTCCGAAAAAGGCGATAAATATTCTTAAAGAAATATATTATAGAACAGTACACGCCGTGTAACTTCGCTTCGCTTCGAAAACTACTTTATAATCAGCCCTAGGCACTTGTTATAAATAAATGCCAAAGATGTTTCGCCCACTTTCTGTACATTGTTAAAGTTTACAAAGTATTATTTGGTCGTATCCATAAGTAAGATCAAGCTGTTAACCCGCTTTCCTTCCCGCAAATGGTCCATGATGGCATTGAATTATTTTCTAGATGCCAACTGTCACGGATCGTCTAATACAAATTACATTGTGTACTACTTACCGTCGGATATAGTATTTAAGGGCACTAAAACTAAATTTATATTTTTTTAATACCCGCGTGTGATCAATTTTGAATAATTATTACGAAGAATGTATCATTTTCGTTTCATATTCTTGACTAATATCTGGTTGGCCGAACTTTGCTCGGTATAATTTTTGTTTCGTTAAATATATTTTTGACGAACTTATCTATACCAATAAATAAAATTGAAGTGTCTGTTTGTAATGTCAAAATAATGGGCTTTTTTATGCTCACACGGTTAATTGCACTATACATATGCTTAAAATACACTTTATATTTTTTTTGTCTGTCTGTCGGTCTGTCTGTCTGTCTGTTTGTTCCGGGTAATCTTCAAAACGCCTGGACCGATTTAAAATTTTTTTCACCAATGGAAAGCTATAATATCAGGGAGTAAACTAGGCTATATTTTATCCCGGTATTCCCACGGGAACGGGAACTACGCCGGAAAGACGACTGAAACCGAAGCGAAGGGAGGGCGGGTTGCTAGTTTAGATATATGTATATTAATAAAAAAAGTCTGTCAAAAAGTGTCACTGTCAAAAAGAAAGAATCAGTTTGCTATCTCGGCCTAGTCTTAGAAAAAAATTTTTCATTTGTTGAACATATTAAAACTGTAGGCGAAAAAGCGAAACGGAATTTCTACGCGCTTACTAGAATATCCACATCTACTTGGGGCCTTCGTTTTAATACACTTAAAACCATATACATGGCCACATATTTGGGGTGTATTTGTTACGCTGCACCTGTATGGGCCGATAGGGCCACCATAGGGGCGGCTCGCCTTAAATTACTACAGAGCCAACGATTGGCCCTAATATTCTTATGTAAAGCCTATAGAACGGTTAGTACCGAGGCCTTACCAGTACTCGCGGGTGTACTTCCGGTTGATTTGGAGATTCAGAGACGAGCGTCAATGTATTACACCACAAAGGAAACTATGAATACAGATTTCCTTCTACCGCGCGACCGAAATAAAATTGCTAGATTGTTTGCACCACAATCCATTGTTTATGAAGAACTTTTAACTGAATGGCAAGAAAGATGGGATTCATCATCGAAAGGTCGTCATCTTTATCTATTTTTTCCATGCATCCGGGAGCGCCTGGAGAAGGTGTGGCTGGAGGTTGACCACTTCGTGGCCCAATTTTTAACTGGCCATGGCAACTTTAAAAGTAAATTATTTTCTTTTAAACTCGTACCATCACCATTATGTCAATGTTCCACATCTGACCACGAGTATGAACAATCAGCACATCACATTCTCTGGGAGTGCGATCTCTGGCGAAACGAGCGTAACCTTATGTTAAACAGTTTGCAAGTCACCTGTGGGGTAGTATACTATACGGACCTTGTAGCAACTCGAGAAAATTTCCGTGCGTTCATGCGTTTCTGCCATACCTACTGTAGCAATCAATCTTAACGCTCACATATAGGCCCCGTTAAGCTCTTCCGTATCCGTGGTGCCGTACTGCTGCGCTATCGTAGCTGTACTCCTGTTTACTTATTGGCTGACTAGTCATTTTGTTTTCCTGTCTCCCGCTTTGCCTGGGAGGGAAGTGGAATCTCTCTTTCCAACTCCTCCTCTTTAATCTTTTCTAATTAAATTTGTTGCGGGTCCCAAGACAATTAAAATCATATTCCGGGACTGCCTGAGGGTCAAACCTCGGTGTCATTTATGGAGACCATTGTGGATCCTGGCTTACAGGAGTTACAATGGTGGGAATGTGTGGTGGGATTAGTCCCAAAAAAAAAAATATATTAATAAAAAATAAAAATGATGAAATAATGAAAAAAAAAAAACATACAAAATTACAATAACAGAATAATAATAACACCGAGGTTCGATCTCACGCTGTTTGAATGCGACTGAACAACTTCCCAACTGGGCTATTGTCACTCTTCACGGCGACGGCGAAATTTGAATTCCCTTTCAGAGAATGTCAATAATATTTTATGTCATTGTATTGATTAGCTAAAATACCGAGAAAACAACATTTTCTATAAATAAAACCTAGCTAGATCAAGAATAGCTCGTTTAAAGATATAAGATTTTGGGGCTCATGGCTCATGCCTCCTAAACAATGAGAAGGAAGTCGAGTTATACTATATGAGATTATAATATGCAGATAACATTTATTTAAAAGGAGGAAACCTCGAAATAAAACCCGTTTTTTTTGGTGTGGGCTACACTCAGCATACCCGCCACCCGGCGACAGAGGGGCGGCGCGTGGCCCCGTAACCCACCCATATAGCACGTCGCCTTCATCGTTGTGCCGACCACCGGTGCAAAGTTCCTTGACTTCAATGGTCGATCCGACGGAATACCCCGAGGGAGTACCCTATCGACGTCGCCAATCGCCGTCGCGAGGCTAACCTCTCGCTCTCACTGTGGAGGAGGCGTGAACTCAGTAACGAGATATATACGAACTGACCGTGTGATGATGAAGAGAATATGCCTTCAATTTATCCTCATTTATTAAATTTTACTCTGTTACTATACGGATGAACACGAATAAATTTAATTGTACCTACACCTTTAATCAACACGATAATCGAGATCAAAAAAAAAATGTATTTTAGAACCATATTATATCCGCTTCAAAATTATTTATTTATGCGAGAATTTAATAGTATATATAAAAAAAAGCTAACCTGATTTAATTCTAATATACTTTAAAGATCAAATTGCTGTGCAAATTACTGAAAACAATAAATAAATTCTTTATAAATTTTCGTATTATGCATATTATTGATTGTTTTATTATGTTTAGCGGTCAACGCTCCTAATAGTGCTAAACGCTAAGTCTATATAACATTGGTCGTTAAATAAATATTTGCCGTAAGTATATTCACCTTTTAGTTGTTAAATTTAAGGTGACTTATTGGAATGTCAAATGTATAAAACTATTTTTACGGATTTTATCGAGTTTGTATGTTGAAAAGTGTTCGAAACGTCGGGTAATCAAAAGCCATCAATTATATATATAATATACTTGTTATTGAGACACGCTAATCGTGATGATTATTAAGTTCTTATTCAATATGGAGCTGATGAATATTCTGCCCCTAAGTTTGATGAAAAAAGAGTAAAAGAGCAAAGGTGAAACGATTATAGACAGTTAAATCATTGCCGCATTTGCAGATATTTTTTTGGTTAGCACGTAATCACTGTTTTACCTCTTAATAGGACCTCCTAACAGGACCTCCTAATAGGACCTCCTAATAGGACCTCCTAATAGGACCTCCTAATAGGACCTCCTAATAGGACCTCCTAATAGGACCTCCTAATACGTCCAATTTCTTTGACAAGCACGTAATTACTATACATATTAGGGTTTTAAGTACTTTCAAAACAATTACGTAAGTGCTTATTAGAAGGATCTTCTAATACGTCATCATCATCATCATTTCAGCTCATATACGCCCCACTGCCGGTCTCGAGCCTCCTCCGCAAGGAGGGAAATTGAACTTACTACCATGCTGATCAGACAGGTTGGTATGGTTTACTTTCGAGTTTTCCTTTGCTTGCATAGATTTTATATGCATATTATATTCCTTAGTCGCCTTTTAAGACATCCACTGGCAATAAAGAGGGAGATAAATTGTATTTTTACTCCGTCACCACACGGAAAACTGTACTTACGTAATATTTCGAAATTAGTATGGAAATGAAAACAGATACGAATATTAATTGAGACGTATTTACCAGTTCATCAATATGAGATATGAATTTCTTAATATTATAACAAGAATTTACCACATATTTTCAGTTTAGAATTCAAAACCTTGAAATTGGCAGTCGCAAGTTATTATTAGCTTAGCATTGAATTAAAAAGTCAATTATTTAAATATCTCATCAATGTTACAATATGATTGTAATAATAATTAGTATTAATTAAACATTAATATATTGAATTAATTTAACGACAATAATTTACCTGTTAATTAGTAAAAAGATTTGCATACCTTTAAGGTTGTATGCTAATAATATGTACGAAAAAAAATGCCAATAGTGTCTAAAATATTAATTATTTAATTTATTAAAAAAGCTATGCTTTTATTCATTTCATTCTATATTTACTGGTTTTATTTAAATCATATTTAAATTTATTGAAATATTACTTAATAAATAATGATTTCAATATCCAACCTACTTTTGATGAGCCTTCCGTAATGGCTACATTTTTACTAGTTCTCTCAGAAAGTGATTAACTTTTTAAATCAGTTCACGAACGACTGATGGGCATGAAGGTCAAACTTCATTTTTACTTTTACCCTTTCAGCTTAAAACTTTCTCTTAATTCAATAAATTACGGAACAATGCTGACCGCGTTTGAATCAAATTTAACCGTGGACAATTTTAGATAATAGCTTTGAAATTAAAATTATTTATTTTTTAAGACTTCTTTATGTATTTGCAAAGGAAGACTTTTGAACATGGGCTTCTAACGGAAGAGGAAAATTAGGTCACTATAGCACGCTTTTTTTGTGTGGGCTATGGTCGGTGAACACAGCGTCCGTTCCGTTCGCGTTGACGAAAGGGGGCGTGCGGCCCAATAGTCCACCATAGTCCCTCCCCTTTGCCATTGGGCTGACCACCGGTACCGAGTTCCTTGTAGTCCGTAGTCAGCCTGGCGGGATACCCTTTTGAGTATCTTCCCTTTCCAACGCCCCTCCCGGGACGTCTGAAAATCTGTAAATGTTGAAAGTATTCCAAGCCAATGCTTGATACCAAAAATAAAATTAAAACGATATGAAATTTAAAAAAAAATAGATTTATTGCCTAGTTATGATAAATTACTCGATTAAATTTAATAAATGATAAATCGTAGAAACAGTTTTATTTGTTCACTCTAGATATCGCCATTAAATTTACCTTTCCTCGGCAAGAGAACTATTTGCGAGATTAAAAGTACCTTTTTTTTTTTTTTTTTTTTGTGGGTGGGCCGCGGTCGGCGCGCCTCCGCACCACTCCGTCCGGGGCGACAGAGGGGCTTGAGCACGCAACTCCCGCGACCCACCCGAAAACCACGTCGCCTTCGTCGTTGGGCCGACCACTGGAGCAGCGTTAACTTGTCGTCAGTGGTCGGCCCGACGGAATACCCCCTATTGGGGTACCCTCCCATCGACCGACGTCCCCCCTCGGGGAGGACGTCGGTCTTTCCTCACGCGGTCGGCCTCTCGGCGGGTGACGGACTAATCCCCGGTCACGTCACCCGCGGCCTCGGCTAAGGCGGCATGAGGCGCAGATAGTTGCGCCTGCGCCGCCCCAGTCGCCGGCGGCGGATCTCCTCATCAAGGCTGCGCTCCTCGCGCAGGCGATCCGCCGCCTCCTTCCGCGAGATCACTGTCTCGCAGAAGGCTGCGACCGCGTCCCAATTCCCGACGCTGTCGACCATCGCCCTAGCGATAGCCGGCAGCGTCAGGTCCGTACCGATGATTGCGACGAGTTCACAGCGCTGCACTGCCCAAGCCCCGCAGGCCTCGAGCGTATGGCGCGCCGTGTCCTCGTCGCAATCGCAGTGGTGGCAGGACGGTGTACTCTCCCTCCTAACGACCTTGTGCAGGTATTTGGCGAAGCACCCATGCCCCGTCAAAACCTGCACCAGTCGGAAGGAGAGCAACCCGTGCCGCCTCTCTAACCACTGCATCAGCACCGGCCGGAAGGCCTCCACGGTTCGCACCCCGAACCGAGGCCTCTCCAGCCGGACTGCCCAACGGGCGATGACGTCTCGGCGGGCGTCGACGCGCCAGGCGGTGAGATCCCTTAACGAGACCACACCGCCCTCCGCTCGCACCCCCGTCACCCGCCGATATAGTCCGGCGAGCATCTCCGCCTCCAGGTCCCACGGGGGAGTCCCGGCCAACAGGCACGCTGCCTCCGTCGCCACCGTGCGGTATCCGCGGATGGCCCTGACCGCCATGACCCTCTGTGGTCGCCACAGAAGGGCCCTAAGTCGGGCGGTCATGGACCCCGCCCACACCGGTGCGCCGTACAGGGCCATCGACCGGATGACCCCCGTGTACAGCCGTCGGCACGCAGCGCTCGGTCCGCCCACGTTCGGCATAAGCCACGATAGGGCGGACGCCGTGCCGACGAGCCGCGGAGCGAGTCTACGGAAATGCTCCCGGAACCACCATCGCCCGTCGAGCACCAGGCCCAAGTACCTCATATGGGCCCGGATGCTGATGTCGACCGAGTGGACGGTGATCGAGACGCCGATGGGAGGGCTCATAGTGCGCCCATGGAACAAGAGGGCCTCCGTCTTGTCCAGGGCGACCCTCAACCCCAGCGCCTCGATCCGTCTGATGACCTCCTCGGTACCCGAGGTCGCCAGGCTTACCGCCTCTTCTAGCGTCCCACCGCGGGCTGTGACGAGCGTGTCGTCGGCGTAACAAATCACGCCCAGCCCGGGCGGGAGGCTCCTCCTCAACGCCCAGTCGTAGCCGATGTTCCACAGGGTGGGTCCGAGGACCGACCCCTGTGGGACACCGCACGTCATGGGCGTCCGCACAACGTCCCCTGCTCGGTCGGTGCAGAGGACGCTGCGCCCCTCCAAATAGTCTGCCACTAGCCGCCTCAGGTAAACTGGCACCCCGTGATACCGGAGCGCCTCCCTGATGCAGCTGAATGGCAAGATTAAAAGTACCTTAACCTTTTTTATATCCCTAATGAAGGTTAAATAAAATTTCAAGAGTATCGAAGGAGTTAAGGCAAGAAAACATAACAAATAATCAACCACGCATTCACAATTATAATATTATACGTAGGGTATTATTAACAGATTTTTTTTTGATGGTCAGCACACACACGCCGTCCGCTCCATCTGGGGTGAAGAAAGGACGGCGCACGGACCCATGACCCACCGTATTTCCTCGCCTTCGTCTTTGGGCCGACCACCCGAGTTCCTTGTCATTCATGGCCAGCCTAGCGGAATACCCTATAGGGTACTCTCCCCTTCTAACGTCCCCCCCGGGACGTCGATCACCCTTGCGCGGTCAGCGTCTCTGCGGGTAACGGACTAATCCCCAGTCCAGCCAACCGTAACTCGCATACTTGCGTTAATATCATAAATAATCGTACAATTCACTTCTATATCGTGAATAGCAGTTATATTTTGTATCTGTCTCTACATTACAATAAGGCGGCAATTAATTTTGTCTTCAGACTATTACTGTCTAAATGTCAGTCCATTAGCGATATTTGCGTTGTGATTAATTTCTTCATAAGTGCGTGATGAAGACATTTAATATTGTAAATGCTGATTTAAGTAGGCACTACTAGATAGGCTGTGACTCTATCAGTGATTTAATTTCAGTTCAAAAAATAATTAAATTAATAAACCTGGTCAACTATGAATTTGTTTTTTTAAAGATAACACCCTTTTTTGGGATGGGCTACGGTCAGTGCACCCGCTGCCCAGCTCTGTCCATTTGAAAACATTAACACAGTACAGGTAATAACTAGTGTTTAAGATTTATGAAATACGCTGAATTAGACAGACTGACAGACAGCGGAGCCTTGATAATAAGGTTACGTTAGCACCTTTTGGTAACTGAGTAATAAAGTTTCTTTGACGTCACAAAATCAGGGCTACTTCTGCAAATCTAATGAAGCTATTTCATTAATAATTTTTACATTTCAATCACTTTAAATTAGGCAAAATTAGTATTCATCAACTAGGTATAAAACCTTATATCATCATCGTCATCATCATCGCAGCCCACATACGTCCCACTGTTGGGCTTGGGCCTCCTCCACAATGGGAAGGAATTGGACTTACTACATCTTGCTGGTCAGACATGTTGATATAGGATTTCATTTCGAGTTTTCCTTCTCTTGCACAGATGTTACGTGCATATTATATCCCATAGTCGTCTTTTACGACATCCACAGGCAAGATAGGGAGTGGTGAATTGTATTCTTACTCCGTCACCACACATAAAACCTTATATAAGTCAATATTATTATCAACGTGAAGAATTTTAAATAATTAATTTATCTGTTTACTATGTTCAAAGAACACACATATCATAAAATATCTAATTTACAAGAAAAATAAACTAAAACTATTTTACGAGTTTTATAAACTATTTTTACTGTTGTGGTCCGCCCGTAACCATGAACGCTAAAAGTGTTGAAAACGTCACACAACCAAAACCAAATACAAACGCGATACAATCCGTAAAGTGGTTTTATTTATAATGTGTAATACTCGCGTAAACATCAGAAATAATAAAAAATAAACTAATAATACACCTATAAAGTTTTTAATATACATTCATTACTCAATAACAAGTTAATTTTTGAGACGTTATATAAAACAAAATAATAAAAAAGAAATACATAATCAAATATCAGTGACGCAATAAGAAAACAATATGTCACCAACTCATTCTTTTCTCGAGGCTGTCATTTACAGCGATTAAACAATCCATACTAATATTATAAATGCGAAAGTAAGGATGTTTGTTTGTTTGTAACGCTTTCACGCTTAAACCACCAAACCGATTTCAAAAATTCTTTCACCAACGGAAAGCTATAATATCAGGGAGTAACATAGGCTATATTTTATCCCGGTATTCCCACAGGAACGGGAACTACGCCGCGGGTAAAGCGACTGAAACCGAAGCGAAGCGAGGGCGGGTTGCTAGTAAACCATAAAAGTCAATAGCACGCACTCCCAAACCGCAATGCAAATAGTGAAAATAACACCTAAAATAGATCAATCGTAACCGCAGTCTGCCGTTTCAATGAACATTATTTTGATATACTGGACATAAACACACTACGTACTTCTGTGTTACAATTATCTGTGACAATTTATCGTGATTTATTGGTTTTATGTGCTTTCTAATATTTGTTTCTATTTATTGGATATTTTCTATTCTCCCTATGTGGTGACGAAATAAGAATATCATTGAGTTTTTGGCGGGAGTCTAAAGTGTCATGTGGTGTTCTTGTATTATATTCAATATCTTAGTGTTTTAACGTGTTATGTTAAATAATCTTGATGACATTTTATGTAATATATAGCGACAGAACTGCTGAGGTGTAGTGAATATGATATAAAACTGCTATATAGCTGATTGCCAAGACAAAAAAGAAGAAAGAAGAATATCATTTACCACCTCCCACCTTGTCCAAGGGTTTTTTTTTATGGGTGGGCTAAGGTAAGCGCACACGCGGTCCATTCCGTCCGGGGCGACGAAAGGACGGCGCGCGGGCCCATAACCCACCCGTACCCACGTCGCACTCGTCGTTGGGCCGACCACCGGAGCAGGGTGACTCGTCGTCAGTGGTCGGCCCGATAAAATACCCTTTCGGGTACCCTCACCTCTCAACATCCCTGTCTAGGGACGTCGATAGACGTCGCGCGGTCAACCTCTCTGCGGGTGACGGACTAAAATCCCCCACCTTGTCCAAGGGTGTCGTAACATTTCCGTGTGGTGACGGAGTAAAAACCCAGTTCATAATCCCCTATCTTCGTAAAAGGCGTCGTAAAAGAGGATTAAAGGATATACTGTACATATAAAAACTATGCAACAGAATGAGAAACTTTTTATTCGCCTGTTCTAATATCTTAGCACTTCCACGTATATTTTTCTTGCAAGGAATCTTTACATACATACATATATTCACGCCTCTTTTCCATAGGGGTAAGCAGAGACCACTTCCCTCCACTTGCTACGATCTTGACATACCACTTTCGCCTCCTCTACATTCATTAATCTCTACGTGCATATTCTTCGGTTTATGGTACTTCTAACCATCTTAAGAACGTCCACGTTTAAATCGTGGAACGTCCGCCTTGGTCTTCCCCTTCTAACACTTTCGCTCAGATTCGCCTTATAAATTCTTCTTGTTAATTTCCTTTCATTCATTCTCTTTACATGACCAAACCATCTTAACATACCTTTCTCAATCCTTGTCACTACATGAACATTCATACCACAACGTTCCCTTTGGAATGGAATCTTTACACAGGTAGGAATGAGATTATGATCTCGGCATCACTTCAAGAAATTTAGTTATGTTGTACATCTTGCGCACTTGGTATGAAGATACTCTAACCCGCGAATTTTATTTGTGAATTCCAGTCCGTACTGGTTTACATAATGGTTTACGCGAGTATTACACATCTATATATAACTCGTAAACATCAGAAATCATTATATGCAAGAGAAGAAAGACTCCAAGTAAAATCCTATAGCTACCCATTTGACTGGCGTGTTATAGAAGGTCAATATCCCTTCTATTTAGGGACACGAAAAAAGTATCGATATATTTGGTATCGAGTACTTGTCTTTCGATACCGATACTTTTGTACTCGATACTTTCTATTCGATACTGTCACTCAATGTGTACTTTTAGGCAGGTATCGTATCGAATAAATTGTAGTATCCATGTTAAACTTGACCTTACGGCTCATGCTTATGGTAACGCCATCTAGTTAAAGCGTAATGAACCTTTTAAAAAGTGGCTCGACATATTTTAATCCGAAGACAGACGGACAAATTCTTAAAAAAAAAGCTCATCACGACTTAGATTCTAGGAAAAGTACTCACTACTCGATACTTAGGAGTATCGATACTTTTGTTTCGATACTTTATTGAGTACGATACTTTTTCTTCGATACTACTCATGAGTATAGTATCGATACTTTCGTTTCGATATCGTGTCCCTACTCCTATTACGAAAGAGGCTCGAGCCCAACAGTGGGACATATACGAGCTGAGAGGATTATAACATATATTAATATACTAAAAACTAAAGTATCTAATATTTTAAATACAATACAAACAAAAATGATTTTAGAATAGACAAAACACGATAACGTGAAGATAAAAATGCCAAGTAAATAGTTAAAATTGAATCAAAATCACAATAATGTTATATAAATTAAATAAATAACAATACATTTTAAAATTTACGATTATAAATTGAATAAACACAATATATACACAATAAGATATCACAATTATGTTGTGATGTAATTTAATCGATTAGTTACTTTCACAGCACGAACTAAAGGCAAGTTTACGCTTGTGTTATTTAAGTAGCAAGAAAGAAATGGACTTCTATTACTTTCTATAAGGCATGTTAAAAAATATAGAATGCACACTCTGTGCACGTAGTAACAACAGTATCTGCTTCTTATTAATAAGTATTATACAAAGGGCTTCTAATAAAGGATGCAATATCCTACATACAGGCATTTTTGTATTGGACCACACTGTTGACAGTTGTTTGTCTACAGCCTCGGGCCAGTCCGTCCGCAGAAGTACCACACTCTCGCAGAAAATCGACGCCTTTTTTTTTTTTAGGGGGTGGGCTGCGGTCGGCGCGCTCCTCGCACTACTCCGTCCGGGACGACAGAGAGGCGTAAGCACGCACACCCGTAACCCACCCACGATGCACGTCGCCTTCGTCGTCGGGCCGACCACCGGAGCTGGGTTACTTGTCATCAGTGGCCGGCCCGATGGAATACCCCCTACTTGGGGTACCCTTCCATCGACCGACGTCCTCCCCTCGAAGAGAACGTCGGTCATTCCTCACGCGGTCGGCCTCTCGGCGGGTAACGGACTGATCCCCGGTCACGTCACCCGCGGCCTCGGCTAGGGCGGCATGAGGCGCAAATACTCGCGCCTACGCTGCCCCAGTCGCCGGCGGCGGAAGAAAATCGACGCCTGACTAGTAGCTATTTAATGATATCTGATGTTTACGCGAGCACTACACATTGTATATAAAACTACTTTTACGGATTATATCGCGTTTGTATTTGATTTATGATTGCCCGACGTTTCGAACACCTTGCAGCATTCATGGTCACGGGCGGACTAAGGTGTCTCACATCCAACAAGTCATCGTTATTACAGACATTTATAATTATCTAACCGATACAGAATTTTTTTTCTGTTCGAAATGTCGGGCAGTCATAAATCAAATACAAACACGATATAATCTGTAAAAGTAGTTTTATTTACAATATGTAGTGCTCGCGTAAACATCAGATATCATTATGTAAATCAGTACAGACTGGATTTGCAAATAAAATACGCCAGTTAGAGTATCTTCATACTAAGCGCGCAAGATACATAACTTCATTACATTTCTTGAAGAGATGCCGAGACCTTAATCTCATTCCTACGTGTGTAAGGATTCTTTGCAAGAAAAATATACGTGGAAGCGCTAAGATCTTAAAACGGGCGAGTAAAAAGTTATTGTAATAAAAAGGTACACTTTTTGTTACTGCGCCTCGTTCGGTGAACGAGAGAGCCGGAAGCCCAACTTTTTGAAGATGTTTGTGTGTGGTGGTTTTGGTGATGCCTTTAATTTCACCGAACCTCATTGTACGCATTCCCACTCCCTTCACTTTCTTCACGGTAGGCAGCGGTAAATGTACACGAGCGGCAGCAAACACCATCAGGTGTACTGTTTGCTCAATTGCCACCGTTTACAATAAAAAAAAGGTATTCCATTTATTACAACATTTCCATCCATTTCATCTATTTAGACCATATTGCTCGTCATGCTTAGTTAGTGCCCATATAATAAGAAATATCTCTTTAAATAAGAAATATTCATAACCAACGAAAAATATCTCTTTTAACGTGTTTTATCGCGTTTGTATTTTTTTTTTATTGCAAATGGTGGCAAACGAGCAAACAGTACACCTGATGGTAAGTGTTGCTGCCGCTCATGGACCTTTACAAGGCCGTTGCCTACCGCGAAGAAAGTGAAGGGAGTGTAAATGCGTGCATTGAGGCTCGGTGATACCAAGGGCACCACCAAAACCCTCCACACGCAAACACCCTCAGAAAGTTGGGCTTCCGGCTCTCTCGCTCACCGAACGAAGCACAGTAACAAATCGCTACTACTCAGACGTCGATTTTCTGCGAGAGTGTGGTACTGCCCCGGACGGACCGGCCCGCGGCTGTAGACATAACTGTCGACAGTGTGGTCCTACCACTCTTAATTGTATTTCATTTTTGTATTTCGTGATCATGAACGCTGTAGTGTTCCAACCCTCAGGCAATTAAAAATCAAAAACAAACGCACAATAAACATAATAGTTTTATTTACAATGTGCAATACTCGCGTAAACATCAAAGTTTAAAAAAAAAAAATAAAAAAAATAATAATAAATCATTGTTTAATAAATTTTCTTTAACTTACAAGTGGTTTTTATCTATGTATACACGCTTTAGCCACGCATTGGTTACGGAAATTATATGACGTCTTAAAGGTCATCATTATTTCAAATTTTAGCTTTTTTCCTCATGGCAAGCTAGTTGATAGATTGTATGTACTTTTCTTTTGAATTTCCCTTCGTTTATAGTACATTTTTATTTATGTATACTTATACAATCTCATTGACACATTTGAAAGTAACTTACTGCTAATTAAACACATTAATCTAACTAAAATGACGACTTAACTAATATCAATGTAAGCCAGCCTTACCGCTATCATTCACAAGTAGTCACTAACTATTATACAGCGGTCACAATAATTTAGTTAAACCGTGCCGTAATATAATAACTAAAAGATGTTCGTTAATAATTTCCTGTTAGCATTATACGGCATTGTGACATTCAAATTTGTCTCTCGTAATTACTATTACTCAATAACAATTATGAAACAAACGAACAGAACGACGTAAATAGACGTTTTTTTTTTAATAATTTCTTCGCATGGTGACGGTGTAAGAATACAATTCACCAGCCCCTACCTTGTCCGTGGACGTCGTAAAAACCGACTAAGGGATATAATATGCACATACTCGTAACTACTGTGCAAGAGAAGGAAAACTCGAAATGAAACCCAACATGTCTGACCAGCATGGTATAGTAGGTCGAATTCCCTCCCATTGTCGAGGAGGCCCGAGCCCAACAGTGGGACGTATGTGGGCTGCAACGATGATGACTGGTGGGTGTAGATAACATCCATGCAAAGAAGGCAAGTAGGCCAATCTCCCTCCCATTGTGGAGCCCTGATACCAACAATGAGACTTATATAGGCTGTGATAATGATAATAGGCGGGGGAAAAAAAAAAAATTGTGGATAACAATACCTTGCAATAATAAATATTACGTATATTATGAATCATATTTAATACTCGTAGACGAAAAAGGACAAGTTGAGGCGTTTGCCAAGGACCCGACACGCGTTATTAGTTCCCACGAGAAATACCGCCTACTAAATATAAATTATTAATTACATACGATATAAATCACAATAACTTGTTTGTATAACTAGTTTTAAAACAATTGGAATAGATAACAATGGTTATATGAATACTTACAGATTAAGCAAGCGTTATTCCATTAAAAGAAATCAATGTGTGATATTGATATTATAAATAAAACTATTACGGGCAGATAGCCCGCCCGTGACTATGGAAGCTGTAAAGTGTTTGAAACGTCGGGCAATCAAAAATCAAATACAAACATGATGAAATTCATAAAAATACTTTTATTAAGCAAAATTTAGTAGAAATCGTCACGTAACGAAATGCCGTATGCTGTGTGTGTATGCGTGTGTGTGTATCGAGCTTACTTATGCGTGAGTATGCAGGCGGGTGTGTAGCTCTCTTTCTCTCTCTCTCTCTCTCTCTCTCTCTCTCTCTCTGTCCCTACCTCTTTTTATCATATAATCACAGCACACGGTTGTACAGCCACTTATACATTTCATGAAAATGTACTTGTTGCTTTTGCGTGTTTTTGTGTTAGATAAATCATGTGTGAATATTTGATTATTGAAAATAAGTTTGTGAACGTAAACTGTAGCAAATGCATGTTATACAGATTTAGAAAAGTAAACTGACATAATTATTTAAATTGATACAAGTATTTACTGTTTATATTCCTTTATTGTACCTACATGTGATTCGAGCGTAAGGAATACCGTTCCTGACGGAGATCCCGCGACCATATAATTTTCGCCTTGTTATTGTATTCTTGTTTCAATTTAGTATAGTTGATATAAATTGATTAAATAAAATGATTAAATATTCGTTAAGTTGATAGGTAGATCACTTTGATCATAAATTAGTTATTACTATTTTTAAACGGTTTTATTTAGCTTACCCTGTTTGTTTATTTTTTTCTTTGTTGACTCAAATTTAGTAATTGAAATTTCACCCTCTTTCTGTCAACCGATTGATCTGAAATTTGGTATACGCCTTTGGTTTTGATTACAATATAATTATGTATAGTCAATATTTTTGTAAATTCAAGATGGCCGCCGTTACAAAATGGCGGATAACCTATTTTTTTTAATCCCATCAATATGGGTATCAAATGAAAGGGCTTGACAAGTAGAATACAATGCACTATACAAATTTAAAATCTAAGATGGCCGCCGCTACAAAATGGCGGACAACCTATTTGTTTTTCAATCCCATTAATATGGGTATTAAATGAAAGGGCTTGACAAGTAGAATACAGTGCTCTATACAAAATCAATATAAAAACTAAAAACTTGAAAATAAAAAAGGAAAAAAATAATTTTTAAATTTAACGGTTTTATTGTAAAGAACAAGTAAAAATAAAATCGTGGGGCACGTCAAATATCTACAATCATCGATTAAAATGTTTGTTTTGTAGTGTCCGACGATTTTATTTTTACTGTTTCTTTACAATAAAACCGTTTAATTTAAAAATAATTTTTTCCTTTTTTTGTTTATGAGACTGAGACAATAAGCGGTGTGTAAGGAATGTAGGCACTAGTTCGCACAATACATTCTATTGACGGCAAGTATAAACTACCAACTATGTTTAGTGCATTTAAGTACAGTAACCGGCGATGAATATTGCACACGACCTATGGAAAGAGATAATTGACGCTTCGTAGAGCGAAGAGTCAGTGTGCTTACTCTTGAATTTCGATTCCAATCCTAAATCCCATCGCAGCTCGAATTTGAGCAATCTCTCAAAGTACTCTTGAAAGCGACGATAGTGCACGATTGGAATCAAATCCGGTGGATTTTTTTTTTTAACTTAATGAATTTGACTCTCGCCGATTAAGTCAAATATTTGCTACTCCGGACGTGATTTTGACGTAGTTTAAAATCGATATTGCACATTTCAAGAAAGCGTCTTTGTAGTGATCGAGTTCGGTAATGTTATTAATTTAAAGTAATAAAATACGGCACATTTGGTGAAAATAACAACGGCAAATGCGAAGAATTCATTCTCGATTTTGTTTAAGAGTACCAAGTATAAGTTTGGTGAGATTGGAATTGAATCGAATTCGAAATTAGAATTGATTTCAAGAGTAGGAGTAGATAGGGTGATATAGGGCCGGCGTTCACTTGACAGGATGGCGTAAAACGGCGAACGATTTTTGTTAAGAGGAAATGATTATGCATCTCATTTTCATACTATTTTATGTGTGCTAAACACAAATTTCGTTGAATCGTATATGCCGTTGGTATAGGTACCAGTTTGTTTATAACCATTAAGTAACAAAATTTGTGTGTTAATTTCTGTGTGGTGACAGAGTAAGAATACAATTCCCCACATCACCACCCCTCTCTTACCGGTAGGTGTCATAAAATACTACTTAGAGATATAATATGCATATAACATCTATGCAAGAGAATATATAACTTGAAACAAAACTCTATACCAACCGTCTGGACCACTGATGACAAGTCATATCTGCTCCAGTGGTCGGCCCAACAACGAGGTGACGTGGGTACGGGTGGGTTATGGGCCCGCGCGCCGTCCTTTCATCGCCCCGGACGGACAGGACCGCGCATGCGGTTACCATAGCCTACCCATAAAAAAAAAATACCAACACGTCTGACCAGCGCAGCGTAGTATAAGTAGGTCAATTTCCCTCCTAAAGTGGAGGAAACCCGAATCCAACAGCGTGACGTGTATTGAGTGAAATAATGATGACGATGTGTGCTAATTATCGTCTCGGCTCATAAACGTCCCACTGTTGGGCACGAGCCTACTATACCATAATGGTCAGATATCTTGGTATAGAGTTTTATTTCGAATTTTCCATCTCTTACACAGATGTTATGTGCATATTATATCCCTTAGTCGTCTTTTACGACAGTCGTAGACAAGATAGGTAGTGGTGAATTGTATTTTTACTCCGTTACCACACGGAAATATCTTTTACCGCGCCACCATCCCGTCAAGTGAACGTCTGTCTTTATTTACGATATTTTTATTCATCAACGCTTCAAGCGATGATTAGTGATTATTAACTAGTTCTATTACATATGTATTGAATGTATTACGCGTATTTGCATGTAGTATTGATGCAAAATGTTTCTATGCACGTAAATCCTCTAACAGGTAGTTAGGTAATCATTAATTATGAACGATGAAGCAATAAAATCATTAAGTACAATTTGATTTATAAACGTTTATTTAAAGATAGATTAATGGAAAATATATGGTAAAATACTATTTTATCCGTCCAGTAGCCGACTGTCGGTGGTGCGGTTCAGGTTTTGAACCTGAGTTGAAGACAAATAGACTTACGATTAAGAAAACTATACGGTTAGAGCTTCCTGCGGAGTCTCTGATCTTGATCTTTAAAGGATTTTCTTGAATTAAATTCAATTAAATTATTTACCGATGGAGAAATTGCTTAGTTATTTTGAATCTAAATGTTAGTTGCATCTGTTAATTGTATATTTGTAAAATCCTAATGATACAATACGAGTAAATTATTCCTCAGTCCTGACTGTTGTCTTTGAAAAATACTTTAGAAATCGTTAAAAGTTAAAAAAATCGATATTTATTAAGTTGAAATAAGTCGATATTTATTAAGTTTTAACCCAATTTAATGGTATTTAATATGCTTTTATTAGTTTCACCTATATCTATGTAACGTAACGTAATGTTTTGAACGTCATTTTACCCTACTTTGAACGAACAGATTTTATTTAAAGTTTGCACACTCGTCAAAGGCCCATGGCAAGGTAATAATTTGATCAAAATAGCCAAATGTTTTGATTAGACTCGACTGGATTTAGAAATTTCTAATTATATCCTTTGCATAAGAGCTAGGGGTATAATTAGAAATTTAAACAGAGCTGCGAACTACGCATGGGCGAAATAAAAAAATTCTATGGTTTGGGCTTTCAGCGTAATACAATGCAGCAAAGTCTATCTCAATTTCGTTCAAAACTTGTAAGATGAAAGTAAACTACTAGTAACTACTTGACTTGTAACTTGTAAACGTGTTTTTAGGGTTCCGTACTCAAATGGTAAAAACGGGACCCTATTACTAAGACTTTGCCGTCTGTCCGTTCGTCTGTTTGTCGGTCACTAGGCTGTATCTCAAGAACCGCGATAGCTAGACGGTTGAAATTTTTACAAATTATGTATTTCTGTTGCTGCTGCTGTGTGGTGGCTTCGAATACTACCAACCCTTGCTTTGCTCGTGGGTGTCGTAAAAGACGACTAAGAGCCCTAGATTGACCCGGATCAACTCCATCTGGTACCATTTGGGTCAACGATTACATTCCCAAGGAGGGTTGACGTCAGGCAGGCGGCCGGTCATAAAAGTCATTGCCGAAACTTTTTGCAATATGTCAAAACAGATGACATATTACGTCGACCCCAAGTAATTGGGATAAGAGCAGGATGATGATGATGTATTTCTGTTGCCGCTATAACAACAAATACTAAAAACAAATATTTAAGGGGGTTCATATACAAGAAACGCGGTTTTTATAAATAATGGTACGGAACCCTACGTGCGCGACTCTGACTCGTACTTAGCCAGTTTTTCAGTTGTTTTAAACTATAATTTATTTACAAAGCAACCTTATAATTTACGTGTTATCAACCCTGAATACTAGAGTGGAGTTTTATAAATATGTAATAATATATACATAATTAATTTAGACTAGTTTGCTAAAAACATGCAAATATTTTCTCATTTGCCGCACTGATTACGACGATGATGATAAAATTGAATAAATTTTATAATCACAAGTATCTCGTTGGTTGAAATAAGTCAGTCTAAATGACCTAGGTCTTACATAATAATTATTTATATACGTATTACATTTTATGCTATAAGATGTAGTAAGTATTGCATTATAATATAGATCTGTTACGTATACGTGAGAATTATACAAATACAAGAAATCTAGATTATTATATTATGAATATAAAATGAAAATTAGTTCAAATATCATCTTCTTTCTATATTTTGAAAGGATTTATCTGATATAATTCAAATGAAAGGATATCCATACTAATATTATAAATGCGAAAGTAAGGATGTTTGTTTGTTTGTTTGTAACGCTTTCACGCTTAAACCACCGAACCGATTTCAAAAAATCTTTCACCAATGGAAAGCTATAATATCAGGGAGTAACATAGGCTATATTTTATCCCGGTATTACCACAGGAACGGGAACTACGCGGGTTTAAGCGACTGAAACCGAAGCGAAGCGAGGGCGGGTTGCTAGTATCCAATATTTACGTGAGGTAATAGAGTAAGAATAGGATTCACCATACCCTCTCTCTTTCTTGTGAGAGTCGTAAACGACGACTAAAGGATATGATATGCGGATAACATCTATGCAAAAGAAGCAAATCTCGACATAAATTTCGTGCATTTGCCAATAATATATACAAGTAATATATTTTTACCTATACCAACCTGTCTGACCAGCATGGTATAGTAAGGTCAATTTCTCGCCTATTATGGAGGAGGCTCAAGCCCAGCAGTGGGACGTATATGAGCTGAAATGATGATGATGATGAATATATTTTTAGTACATCCTTAAATAAAAAGAAAAATAAACGAATATGCACATAGGTCATATGCACATAAGTAAGCTGGGTACTTTAGGAGTGGTAGGACCACACTGTCGACAGTTATCTGTCTACAGCCGCGGGCCGGTCCGTCCGGGGCAGTACCATGCTCTCGCAGAAAATCGACGTCTGAGTAGTAGCATTTTGTTACTGCGCTTCATTCGGTGAGCGAGAGAGCCGGAAGCCCAACTTTCTGAGGGTGATTGCGTGTGGAGGGTTTTGGTGGTGCCCTTGGTATCACCGAGCCTCAATGCACGCATTCACACTCCCTTCGCTTTCTTCGCGGTAGGCAACGGCCTTGTAAAGGTCCATGAGCGGCAGCAACACTTACCATCAGGTGTACTGTTTGCTCGTTTGCCACCGTTTGCAAATGAAAAAAAAAAAAAACTTATGCAAACAATCAAATTTTGTATTTGATATTTGATTTCCCGACGTTTCTTTACTTTTTAACATTCATGCTCATGGGCGGACCGTGAATTCATGGCCGACCGAAAAGTGTCCAAAACATCGGGTAATCAAAAATCAAATATAAATGCGATAAAATTCGTAAAAATAGATAAACACGTCCCACGAATAGCACTTAAATAATATTAATTTCATGTATCTTTATTATAATAACATCAAACACGCCTTCCAATGAGCAAAATACGTAAATTCTATATCCGCTTGTTATTTTTTTCAAAATATTTACACAAAGTATCTACATTAAAAATGATGTTACTAGTTCTAAAGTATTGCCCGACAAGGATATAAAAATACAGGAAAACACTTACATAATCAGCTAAACTCTTCATGCCGTAAGGGAATCTCTCCTTGTCTGGTACTAATCTACCGCGTGGGTCTCTCTCCCTCTCCAACCAGCAGTCGTCCACGTTGATGTACTCGTATCCCACGGCTGCGTACCCTTCCGTCACTAGAATGTCCGTCATTGTACGGAACAATCGGTCACTGTACAACAACAAAAAAATTGCATTAGTACTTATTCTCCGTGTGGCGACGGAGTAAGAATGCAATTCGATACACCCTATCTTACCCGTAGGTGTCGTAAAAGACGACTAAGGGATACAATACGCACATAACAACTGCGCAAGGGAAGGCAAACTCGAAATGAAACCCTGTACCAACATATCTGACTAGCACGATATAGTAGGTAGGCTGCGATGATGATCATTGACACTTCTCCGTGAGGTGACGGATTAAAAATAGAATTCGTCAACCCCTATCGTGCCCGTGGGTGTTGTAAGAGACGACTAAAGGATATGATATGCAGTTAATATCTATGCAAGAGAACACAACATAAAAACCTATTCCAACACGTTTGACTAGCGCGGTAGTAGGTCAATATCCCTCTATTACGGAGGAGGTCTGAGCTCTACAGTAGGACTTATTTGGGCTAAGATGATGATGATGGATTGTTACCAATATTGATTAAAATTTAAAAACTTATTTAAATTAATTCTTTTTTTTTCTACAGTCAGCGCACCCGCCGCCCGGCTCCGCCCGGGGCGACCAGAGGGGCGGCACGCGGTCCCGTAACCTCGGGTGGGTTACGGGACCGCGTGGCGCGTCACCTTCGTCGTTGGGGCGACCACCGGTGCAAAGTTTCTTGACTTCAGTGGTCGAGTTAAATTAATTCTTGGGAATATATTATTATTCACTTTATAACACATATTTTTATTTGTATTGACGAAGTAAGAATACAATTCGCCATATCCTTTCTTACCCGTGGGTAAAAGACAACTAAAGAATATATTGTGAATACAACACATTCACAAGAGAAAGAAATCTCGAAATAAAATCCTGCACTAACTCGTGTGACCTGGTTATTTTCTCTGCCATTGTGTAGGAGGCTTGACCTAACAGACATATTATCCCTTAAATTCGTCACTCGAAATCTTGTCATTCGTCGTTTCGAACACTTTACAGCATTCATGGTCACGGGCGGACTAAGATGTCTCACGTCGAACAACTCATCGTTATTATAGACATTGTGCGATATAATCCGTAAAAGTAGTTTTATTTACAACTAGCAACCTGCCCTCGCTTCACTTCGGTTTCCGTTTTTCCTACGTAGTTCCCGTTCCCGTGGGAATATCGGGATAAAATATAGCCAAGTTTACTCCCTGATATTATAACTTTCCATTGGTGAAAGAAATTTTGAAATCGGTCCAGCCGCTTTGAATATTACCCGGAACAAATAGACAGACAGACAGGCAGACAAAAAAAATATAAAATGATTTTTAGGCATATGTATAGTGCAAATAACCGTGTGAGCATGAAAAAAGTCTATTATTTTGACATTACAAACAGACACTCCAATTTTATTTATCGGTATAGCATAAATGAAAATTTATAAGTTAAATCATAGATAAATTAATAGGAATTTGAATGGACACCGGTCAGTAACTCCGTTTATACTTTGTTTGGTATTCAGTAGAATTTCCCATTTATTATCGAACCCATACTCGAACCAGTTCGGTTGGTGTAACTATACATCCGTGTTTCCATAATAAGGCCGTATACAGATTAAACGCTCTCTCCGATGCCTAATATTAGCAGACCTTCCTTTTGATTTTTCGTTTATTAAGTTACTAGCAACCCGCCTTCGCTTCGGTTTTAGTCGTTTTACCCGCGTAGTTGCCGTTACCGTGGGAATACCGAGATAAAATATAGCCTGGTTTACTCCCTGATATTATAGCTTTCCATAGGTGAAAAATTTTTGAAACCGGTCCAGCCGTTTTGAAGATTACCCGGAACAAACAGACAGACAGATAGACAAAAATATATAAAGTGATTTTTAGGTATGTGTATATTGTGTATAGTGCAAATAACCGTGTGAGCATGAATGAAGCCTATTATTTTGACATTACAAACAGACACTCCAATTTTATTTATTGGTATAGATATAGATTTAGCTTTTTGTATAACAAGATCTTGGTATGCATATTTACAAGACATGCATACATACAAGACAGTCAATGAATACGCGTAGTCTAAAAACGGCTGGGGCGATTTCAAAAATTCTTTCACCAATAGAAGGCTTTAATATCAGGGAGTAACCTAGGCTATATTTTATCGCGGTATTCCCACGGGAACGGGAACTATGCGGGTAAAACGGCTAAAACCGAAGCGAAGCGAGGGCGGTTTGCTAGTGTGTAATAAAAATTAATTCCAAGAGATTATTTTTTTGGTATTATTTGGTTTTAATTTCGACTTTAATCATCGAAGTATCGAAGAATCGCTCTATCTGAAGCTCTATCATTATTGCTACGAATGAGTTATTATATTCTTTGTGTAACATAGTATAAATAAAAAATAAACTTTAGAGTCTCAATGAGAGTTTTAATCATAGGATTGCTGACAATTCGTCTAGTCTGATTGCTGCCTTAGAAATAGAATTAACAAGCTCGCTTTTACTTAAACTAGCTTAGATATCTAAGCTAAGTGGATATAAATGCGTAACATGTTTTTATTACTCTCACTGAAGCAGATAACAAGAGAGATTTATAACATTTAATATGCGATACAAGTCAATACAAGAAAACAATGGCAAACATTCTTAAGTGAGATTGAATGCAACTGCACAGATAACATGGTAGTTATGACACCGACTTACCGTGCCAGTGTCATAATTTCGAATCCCATGCAGGATAACACTGTGTGTGAACTACAAATTGTTGTTCTGCGTCTAAATGTTAATTTAATAATGTAATTTGCTGAGATTTGTTCTATTAATAGTAATTTTCTAATAATATTAATTTTAGTGATACAGAGTATGATCTATACCAATAAATAAAATTGGAGTGTCTGTTTGTAATGTCAAAATAATAGGCTTTTTTCATGCTCACATGGTTATTTGCACGACACCTATGCCTAAAGTAGCAATTAAAAAATTTTTGTCTGTCTGTCTGTTTGTTCCGGGTAATCTTCAAAACGGCTGGACCGATTTCAAAAATTCTTTCATCAATGGAAAGCTATAATATCAGGGCGTAAACTAGGCTATATTTTATCCCGGTATTCCCACGGGAACGGGAACTACGCGGGTAAAACGAATATAACCTATAACCGAAGCGAAGCGAGGGCAGGTTGCTAGTTTAATATATGTTTTGTGTTCATCTATATATCCATTTATCAGTCTGTCGACGTTCATCGTTGGACATAGATTTCACTACAAGAATCCTAATTAGAACATATTATACCATCTACATTTACAATTCAACATAAATTTTAGGGTGCCGACAGTCTTTGTCGCCAGTTTTGAGGATTTATCTGATATGTCAGTTACACTCGTTCTTCTAAATGCATCTATCTACGTTTCCGTATTTCGAATTTTATCTCGCTGAGAAATCTCGGCATTTTCTGTTTTTAACCTTTTTTTGTACTTAGTTGCATTAGATTGTCATCCACGCCATTGTAGTCAAATGTTATAATAATTAAAAAAAAAATAATTCATCTCATATATTAGCTTTTCAGAATAATTCAATTAAACAACATATCGAAAAGTCGAAAGCCAAGAACTAAATTTATTTCGTAGATTTCTTAGATATTAGCTTCCTAATTCCTATAACTGTCAATCTAAATTCAGTTATTGGCGAAATCTTGTAAACGCCATGATAAAAAAAAAATCTCTGCATTTTACTTTGAGCTTAATTATGAAGTCCACATTTACGGACCCCGTTGCCGTACCGTAATTCATCACGGGTAATATACACTGGTCCCATTCATCATTATCATAATTATCATCTCACACCTCGCGTCATAAGTTTCACTATCGGGCTCGAACCTTCTATAAAATAGGATAGAAATTTGCCTATCGCGCTGGTCAGAGATGTTGGCGTAGGGTTTTAAATCTATTTTTTTTTATCTCTTAAGTCATCTTTTTAACTTTTATATCCCTTAGTCGTCTCTTTTTTTTTGTTCACGCTGTGAAAATCCATTTACGCACTCTCCTCCACTGGTGACAGACGGAGGAGTGTGTGGGACTCACCAGCCACTGCGTGACTGGAATACCCACTAAAACCACAGCAGCCCCTTCCGCGCTTTTACGGAGCGCCGGAGAGATCGTCTGATGACACTCGATCCCCGACACCGCAACGCATGGGCGTTTGGCCACGTCCTATCGTCAGACATCCTATCGTCGACAGAAATTTACCTATCGCGCTGGTCAAACATGTTGGCGTAGGGTTTTAAATCGATTTTTTATCTCTTCAGTCATCTTTTTTAAAATGCAGATAGCATTTTATATCCCTTAGTGGTCTTTTACAGTACCCATGATCAAGAGAAATAATTAACGAAGAAATAGGTTAATTAAAGACTATTGTCATTGCCAGTGTGTGCGTTATTAAATTTATATTCTCATTACCCTAATTTATATGTGGTAAGACCACACTGTAGTACCACACTCTCGCCTCAGTCTGGATAGTAGCCATTTGTTACTGCACTTCGTTCCATAAATGAGAGTGTAAGAATCCCAACTTTCTGAAGGTATTTGCGTGTTGTGGGATGTAGCCTTTAGTACCACCAAACCTCAATGTACATACTCGCACTCCCTTCATTTTCTTCACAATAGGCAGTGACCTAGCAAAGGCAGTATGTGCGGCAGTATTACTTACCAATAGGCGTGCTGTTCGCTCATTTCCCACCAACAATAATAAAAAATATGATGAAAATTTAATAAAAACCCAACAAATTTACATTAAATAGAGTAATACATTTAATCCTATTTAAAGCATGGAATTATAATAGCATAAAAGACATTCATACCGCTTCATAGTTCTACCATGAAAACTCAATTATTTTAAAAATTGTAACAGATATAGTCAAATAGCTTGAAACAACTTAGTTACATATTGACATAACTAGTAATAACTGACTAAAAAAGTTAACGCCAAAGTTAACCTTTGTTTGCTTGTTAACTTAATTTTTATACCAACCACCCACCCTCGCATCGCTTCGGTTTTAGATGATTTGCACCCTCACTTTAAATCGCCAATACGCCGAGACATTCGAAGCCTCGGATTCATGTCTCAACACGAGAAAAATTTTATGGAGGGTTTTCCGAGATGAAAAATAGTCGTAGTTATTCCTTATATAGACAGCTATCTGGTAGTAAAATATTTCAAAATCAGTGCAGCTGTTTTGAAGATTACTCGCAATAAACAGACAGACAAAAAATGTTTAAATTAGATTTTAAGCAAAGGTATCGTGCAAATAACTATTTGATCATAAAAATAACGTACTATTTTAACATTGCCAATAAACACTTTATTTTATTTATTTATATAGATACTAGCAACCCGCCCTCGCTTCGCTTCGGTTTCAGTCGCTTTACACACGGTGTAGTTCCCGTTCCTGTGGGAATACCGGGATAAAATAAGCTTATGTTACTCCCTAATATTATAGCTTTCCATTGGTGAAAGAATTTTTGAAATCGGTTCGGTGGTTTAAGCGTGAAAGCGTTACAAACAAACAAACAAACATCCTTACTTTCGCATTTATAATATTAGTATGGATGTACCTACTTCGTTCTTACGTAGACAATAGTTGCAATAAATAACAGCAGCTAGTATGAATGCAATAATTTGATTTCTATTATACTTCGATGATTTAGATATCATCATCATCATTTCAGCTCATATACGTCCCACAGTTGGCCACAATAAAAGGGAAATTGACCTTACTATACCATGCTTATCGGACAGGTTGGATTTTGTTTTAGTCGTCTTTTACGACATCCACCGGCAAGATAGGGAGTGGTGAATTGTATTCTTACTTTGTCACCACTCGAATCAAATCAAATCAAATCAAATCAAAATAATTTATTTGTCAGAATATTGTCATTTTAGTTAGTATTATCTTAAATAAAGTTTCAAATATTCTGCCGTTTCCGGTGTACAAATATTACAAGTTGTTTATTAGATAAATCGAAATAGCAAACAGTAAAACGAACAGAAATAATAATAATTTGAAATACGAAGACTTAGATATACAACGAACATTTCTAAAGATGTGTACTCACCTAATACAATTATCTGGATCATTTTTACAATCAGTATTGCATCTGAATCTCTCCCACGCGAGCCAGCCCATAGGCGGCGTTAATGCCAGCCCATTATCAAGCCCGGATATCTTACCCAACAGACACAACACCACACAAACAGTCCATAAACTGACAGATTTCCAAAACGCCATGACACCAAACGAGAGAGAATACAAAAATAATTAATACTATCTTTCCACGGAACTTATCCGCATAGTTTTTTCACAGTACGATTAAGTTAAGAACTATTAAAAAATATAAATAATTTAAGGAAATACTAGTGTTCAATTGAAACGTCAGTGGGATATTGACATTGTTGGTTTATCACAGCTTATAGGCGAGTGCACGGAGGTTAAACGTTTCTTTGCAGTGTGTTATCTGGAACAAAACAAATTGATATTTAATAATAAATAGAAATAATTATTATAATAATTAATCATTTAATCTTTTCGTATGATGATGTAATAATTCAATATTTCACTAATTCTCCATCTTCTAGTTTATCGTCGTTTTTTGAAACTCAAATTTAAAACACAACTTTTTTTATAGTAAAACTTTTATTATATCGCCTCAAAATTATTCGTCCATGTATTGCATGTCGCGTGACGGTCGGCCGCGGAGTGCAGATAAAGGTGGTCGACAGAGCAGCCGAGGCCAATATGGCGGCGCCTATGGTTCGCTTCAGCTGACCGTGTAGTGTATAGACTAATTACTCATTTGTGACAGTCATCATCATCATCATCTCAGCCCATATACGTCCCACTGTTGGGCTAGGGCCTCCTCCATAATGGGAGGGAATTTGACCTACTATACCATGCTGGTCAGACATGTTGGTATAGTGTTTCATTTCGAGTTTTCCTTCTCTTGCACAGATGTTATGTGCCTATTATATCCCATAGTCGTCTTGTACGACATCCACGGGCAAGATAGAGAGTGGTGAATTGTATTCTTACTCCGTCACCACAGGAATTTGTGACAGTGCTCCACGCTATTTGTTTGTTTTTATCAGTGTTTAATGTAAATGTTGCTATTTTTTTTTTGTAACGTAAAAACAAGTTTCACTTTTACCGTGGGTATAAAACCACACAATAATTTTTTTAAAGACTGCACCTTGCACCAAAGAAATAATCCTTGTGTTGCAAGGGACTTTACAAACATATAATTAACGGACACAAATTATATCCAGACTCAAAACAACACACAAAGTATTGTCCCGCATAGGATTCGAACCCACGACATTGTAGGTCGGTATCTTAACCACTTTTTATTTTTTTAATCTTAACTACTACGCCATCTAGGCAGTTAAATAAAAAAGTCTATGAATAAAGTAAATAGTTTGTGCGGTAACGAAGTAAGAATATAGTTCACTATCCTCTATCTTGCCCGTGGGTGTCGTAAAGGATGACTAAGGGACATGACATACATATCAGATGTATGCAAGAAAAGAAATACTCAAAATAAAATCGTCCAGCAATAAGTTTGACCAACGCAATATAGTAGATCAATTTACTCCTGTTATGGAGGAATATTTGGGGGGGACGTCGGTCGATGGGAGGGTACCCCAAGTAGGGGTATTCCGTCGGGCCGACCACTGAAGACAAGTAACCCTGCTCCGGTGGTCAGCCCAACGACGAAGGCGACGTGTATCGTGGGTGGGTTGCGGGTGTGCGTGCTTACGCCCCTCTGTCGCCCCGGACGAAGTGGTGCGAGGAGCGCGCCGACCGCAACCCACCCCAAAAAAATGGAGGAATATTTCAACAACCATTTCTCTGTTTTTTTAGTTTATCGTCGTTCATAGAAATTCAAAATCATTTATCTATGCAAATAAAATTGAAGTATCTCGTTATAATGTCAATAATAGATTTTTTTCATGCTCACATGGTTATTACCACGATACCTATGCCTTTTTTGTAGGCTATTGTCTGAACACACACCGCCTAATCTGTCCGGGGCGACGGATGAGCGGTGTGCGGGCATAACCTACCCTATTCCCCATCACCATTGAACCGACCACTTTTACCGTTTATTTGACATCCGTGGCCGGCTCTGTAACTTACCTAGTCGGCCAGCCTGAATATTAGTTTTAAATATTATTTGTCTGTTTGTCTAGTTTTTAAGCATAGGTATCGTGCTATTAACCGCTTGAGCATGAAAAAATCTACAATTTTGACTTTACAGACACTTCAGTTTTATTTACTTGTATAGATTAATTCTTTTTTAGGTGTTCTGGGTTTTCCTATATACCATTATATTATTCACCACCCATTTGGCCATGGAAGTCGTAAAAAACAACTTAGAGAATATCTGCAGATAATATCTTTTTAAGATAAGGAAAACTCAAATTAAAAATAAATGGTAAATAATGAAATTCATTTAGAAATCACATCGATTTCTAACCTCGTATTTAAAAAAACATAAAAGAAGTCAAGAGGATGTCTACAAAGGAAGCCAATAGGATATCTACATACGTGAATAAGATAACGAAGGAATACAAATGATGTTAATTGTAGCTTATGTTCTTTATAGAGGTCAAGAATGTATATAAGGCCCATAAGCTGCAGTTATCGGTACATCTTAGAATCTTAACCGTTAGTTCTGCGACTTATACGCCAATTATTTATTTATCTTATATCTTGTATCTAGAGGTTAGGATATGTTATTATAGAGAATTATGCTGTCAAGGTACTATAATGATTCAATTTACGTACGAAGTACATCATCATTGCTTTATCCCGAGCTATTTGTCGTGTGGTGACGGAGTAAGAATACAATTCACCACTCCCTCTCTTATCCATCTAAAAGACGACTAAGGGATATAATATGCATAAACATCTATGCAAGTGAAAGAAAACTCTAAATAAAACCCTATACCAACCAGCATGGTGTAGTAAGGTAAATTTCCCTCCTATTGTGGAGTAGGCTCGAGCCCAACAGTGGGACGAACATGAGCTAAAATGATGATGAATGATGATATGGGAATTATACTAATAATTGTGATCTTTTCCTGTAGTGATAGAGATAGAATACTATTTATCACACCGTTTCTTGCCCGTAGGTTAATTTTCCTTCCATGGCGGAGGAGGCTCGTGCAGCAGTGCGACATATATAAGCTGAGATGATGATGATGATATGGTCTTAAATTCAGCCACTAAAATATTACCCGAATTATGGAATAAGAAGATAACTGGCCTTCCTTTCTCCTTTCCGATGGAGGTTACAAGAGAGGAATATAACAGAAATGATATTAACTTAAAACAATTTTATTTCACGAATGTCGTTTCTATTTATTCTATCCTACTAATCCCACTGAAGTCAAGGAACTCTGCACCAGTGGTCGGCCCAACAACGAAGGCAGTTCCCCTTCTCGTGGGAATATCTAGATAAATTATAACCTATGTGTTATTCTGATATGTAAGCTGTATTATTGTGAAATTTCATCAAAATCCATTCCGTAGTTTTTGCGTGAAAGAGCAACAAACATCCTCACATACTCACAAATTTTCGCGTTTATAATATTAGTAGGAGGTAGGATTATCCTGCATGAGCGTCGTTGACACTGGACTTAAGGTAACAGGTAAGTAAATGATATTTATAAATTTTCGCCTAATAATATTCTAACTTCCAGACAGAATATTACAAAAAAGATGACAGTCGACATTATTTTTACATATTACAAAGTATTTTTTTTTCATTTTTACAACTCATTTCAATATCTTTAAGAATAACACCGCTAATGTATTCCGAAGCTCTCAATTAAATGAAAAATTGCGCGTAAACTAGCTGACCCAACAGACGTTATTCTTTTCCAAACTAAAAAAATAAGTAACAGGTATTCTGCTAAAATAAATTGGACTAGCCGTTTAGTAGTTAAAAAAATTAAGTCGTGGTTGATTATTTACTTATTGTGCAGTATTATAAAATATAACAGCACGCTCAATAGACTGCCTATATAGAACGTTTCTTTGCTTGATAAATAGATAAGTAATCGAACTAAATATTCCATCCTTCGCTTACTATTGCTAGAAAGGCCCCTGGCCTTTAAAAAAAAGTATGAATGATTATTTCATATCAAAATAAATAAAATTTTACCCGGTCCGAGACTCTAGCCCAAGATCCTGATTATGCAAGGGAGACATTAGAAATTTAAAATGCAAGGACAGAGCGATTGAAACATAAGCGAAACGAGCATGGATCGCTTTTCTATTAAATAAAGAAATATAAACGAAGAGAGCACGGGTCACTTTTCTATTAAATAAAATGAAAAATAATAATAGTATCATGCCATTAAAATTAATATAGCATGTTTTAATGTAATTAACATTAATATTTTAAATATTATCAGATCAACACATCCTATTTCAAATCCGTTTGGTAATTGGCCGACCGTATCTATATTATACAGATCGCTTAAACAAAGTATACTTAGATTAAAAATACATACCTCATTTATTAAAAACTTTTAGTGTTGCCAATAATTTTTATCAACTTTATACGTGATTACTGACCAAATTCACAAGGTATACTAAAATAGTAAGACGAAAGAACGCCTTAAAATTATCACCTCTCGTCCTGAGGTCGTTGTCTTTTAACTGGTTTTAGGTTTTATTCAAAAATCTTGTATATTAAAATTTATATCGAAAAATGTAAAGGTTTTTGAACTGTATCGGTACCGTTATTTTAAATAAAAATAATTTATAGGTGATAAAAAAAAAGTGTTCTCATTCGCAAAACAGAAAGAGGTGTTTGCCCCGAATAGATTATTGACCAACACATATATCAGGCAATCAATAAAAAGCAAATTAATGCAAAATAATATTTCAAATCGCCTGATAAAACGAGAATTTTTAAATAGGTTGTTTTATTTTTCGTGTGGTTACGTATTAAGAATACAAATTCACCACCTCCTCTGATACCCGTGGGTATTGTAAAAGACGACTAAGGGATAAATTGAGCTTATAATAACTATGCAAAAGAAGGAAACCTTAAAATAAAACGTTATACCAACCCCTCTGAGCAGCGTTGTATAGTATGGGACGTATATTGGTTGTGTAGATTAAATATAATTATTTTGCGTTATTAGGGTTGCGACCCAAAGGGTAAAAACGGGACCCTATTACTAAGACTTCGCTGTCTGTCCGTCCGTCTGTCACCAGGCTGTATCTCAAGAACCGCAATAGCTAGACAGTTGAAATTTTTACAAATTTTATATTTCTGTTGCCGCTATAACAACAAATACTAAAAATAAAATCGGCCAAGTGCGAGTCGGACTCGCGCACGAAGGGTTCCGTACCATTGACTAGGTAAACAAGTGCCTCCCTATTGCCATTATCAATATTGAGCAAAAATATCAAGTTTGTTATATAGGAGCCTCCCTTAAATATTTATTTTATTTTTGGTATTTGTTGTTATAGCGGCAATAGAAATACATCATCTGCGAAAATTTCAACTGTCTAGCTATCACCGTTCTTGAGATACAGCCTGGTGACAGACGGACGGACCGACGGACAGCGATGTCTCAGTAATAGGGTCCCGTTTTTACCCTTTGGGTACAAAACCCTAAAAACAAAATAAAATAAATATTTAAAGGGGGCTCCCACACGACAACCGCGATTTTTTTGCCCTTTTTTGCTCAATGGTACGGAATCCTTCACGAGCGAGTCCGACTCGTACTTGAACGATTTTTTAATACTTTATGTTAATTTATTGTTTGTGTCTCATGGATGTAGTAAAGTAATAAAAGTAGTAAAAAACAAATAAGAGCTTTACATGGCCCTCTAACAACTCTATCTGGTCAAGTATTACATTACCAAGGAGGTTTAACCTCAGACAGACCGCAGGTCATAAAATTATTGCCAATAACTGTTGCAATATGTTTGGTGGAAGTACGTATTGCATCGACCATAAATAATAGGGTTAAGAGCAGGATGATGATGATGACTGTGCCTTTTATCTGTAGCCAGGTTTTAGTTTAGGACATTTTTTAACCAATACGTAAAAGGGAGGAAAATAATCTTCAAAATAAATATTAATATTCTTGCAATATCCTGATATGTATTTCAATCGATAAACATATCTTTATGAAATACTAGCAGCGCCCTACGGTCTCACCCGCAGTTCCTTTTTCAGTGGGAATATCGGGACAAATTATAGCCTATGTGTTATTCTGATATGTAACCTATATTATTGTGAAGTTTTATCAAAATCCATGCAGTAGTTTTTGTGTGAAAGAGTAACAAACATCTTCACAAATTTTGTTTTTTAATTTTATACGTTTGTTATACAATTTTATTTTGAATGTGACATATTAACGGTATTATATTACGGTACGGTATTAAATACCTGAAGCATATTATTAATAATGCATACTATTAATAAGATGCTGTATGCATTACTGAATCGATTTTATTTAAATCGATTTTAACAAAATTTACGTTTTAGTGGAAAGTAGAAAGTGTCACAGACAACATAAATCATGACGCTGTGGTGTAGATAAATATTTATAAATAACTTTCTTTGTTATCTATGGTCACGAATCAAGGATTAGTTCACACTGAAATAACAGTTGCGTCACGATGCCAATTCTACGACTTAAAATGCGGATGTCATAGTGGTAGCGAAGTGTAGTAGCAGGTTCGATTCCCACGCAAGACAGTATTTTTCGTAATCTGCAAATTGTTGTCGCAAGTCTAGGTACTAACTTATACCAAAAATTACAATTTCGAGTTAGTTTAAAAAAAATAAACAATTAAGTTTAAAATAACAAGGTAAAGAAAAACTGTCCAGCCACATACTCATTTCGTTTTATGTGAATCAATCTTAAGACTTACTAAAATTGTACAAAATGACTAACAAAATAAATAAAATAGTGACGAAAAAATATTAAATTGAAAAGATCGTAAATAAGGCGTAGGCATAGATAGTACGCCACTGATGACAAGGTCGAGTACCGGTGGCCCGCCCACATGGTGCTAGAGAGACGTTTGCACCTGGCTCGTTATGGTGTTGCCCGACGTTTCCAATATATTTCAACGTTGATCATGGTAGGACTATTATTTTTATTTTCATTATAATCATCATCTCATAGAAGTGCCACAATTGGGTTCGGGCCTCCTCCATTGTGGAAGGGAATTTAAATACCGTGCTGGTCAGACATGTTGGCATAGGCTTTCATTACAAATTTTCCTTCTTTAGCAACGATGTTATCGGTATATTAATCCCTTTGCCGTCTTTTACGACACCCACGGATAGGAGAAGTGGTGAATTGTTTTATTCCTACGTCACCACGCGGAAAAGCTTTATTTTATGAGCAATAACTTAATAGGACATCCGCTAGTCCTTTTAAGGGTTCCGTACCTAAAGGGTAAAAACGGGACCCTATTGTTAAGGCTTCGCTGTCTGTCCGTCCGTGGCACCAGGCGTGTATCTCAAGAACCGCGATAGCTAGACAGTTGAAATTTTTACAAATTACATATGTATTTCTATTGCCGCTATAACAACAAATACTAAAAACAAAATAAAATAGATATTTAAGGGGGGCTCCCATACAACAAACGCGATTTTTTTTGCCTTTTTTTGCACTTGAAATATTCACAAAATACTCAGCTGTATTTTTACTTTAATAATAAATATTAAAATAAATAAAATATTTAAAGGGGGCTTCCATACGAAACGCCATTTTTATAAATAATGGTACGGAACCCTTCGTGCGCAACTACGACTCGGCCGGTTTTTCTAAAATCGATTGTAGATACACAGAGATACATAGAATGTAGTACGATTGATAAATTCTAAAAGTGGCATTGTTTTTACACTCTATTATTACATGCATTATTGCATAATCAAATAGGATATTAATTGCAATTTTAATATTAAAATACAAATTACAAAATTTAATTAAACGACCTTATAACAATCACCAATAATTAATTTAATAAAAAATGAAGAAAGATTGATACGACGATGATTAAATTGAAAGAATAACCAGAACTAATTAGCGATTGTAATCGGTTTTAAATAACACGCGATATAGGTACATATTTAATATGCAAAATAGATTGTTTGCCAACAAAGATAATTGTTGTATAGCGAGTATCATGAATTATGATGTTTACGTGATTATTACTATTTTTACGGATTTTAATTCATATGTATTTGATTACGTATGGTGATGAAGTAAGAATACAATTCACAACTCCCTTTCTTGCCTGTGGGTGTCGTAAAAGACGAATAGGGCATAAAATATGCATATAACATCAATGCTAAAGACGGAAAACTCGAAACAAAATCCTATACCAACACACCTGTCACCTTTAGCCGAGGCCGCGGGTGAGTAGCCGAGGCCGCGGGTGATCGGACCGGGGAATTGTCCGTCACCCGCGGAGAGGCTGACCGCGCGATGGCGACCGACGACGTCCCAGTACGTCGAGATGTGAGAGGTTACCCGAAAGGGTATTCCGTCGGGCCGACCACTGATGTCAAGTCACATCTGCTCCGGTGGTCGGCCCAACAACGAGGTGACGTGGGTACGGGTGGGTTATGGGCCCGCGCGCCGTCCTTTCATCGCCCCGGACGGACAGGACCGCGCGTGCGCTTACCATAGCCCACCCATAAAAAAAAAAAAAATACCAACACACCTGACCAGCGTGGTACAGTAGGTCAATTTCCCTCCTCCTAATTGTGGAGGAAGCTCGAGCCCAGCAGTGGGACGTATATGAACTGTGACGATGATGATGAGTAATATGTTAGCTAATGAATCCCATTGTAGCCACCCGTCATACGGTGCGATACATGCGCCTTATGTCGCCCTATCTGAGACCGCGGGTGCCTGAACCAGGGATTAGTCCGTCACCCGCAGAGAACCTGACTGCGGAAGTGCGATGCCCTGGGGGACGTTGCATTGAGATGGTATCGGACAGGCTAACCAAGGATGTTAAGGCCTCGGTACCCGTGGTCGGCCCATTTGTAAAGGGAAGGCAATACAATGGGTTATACGGCCGCGCGCCGCCCTTGTGTTACCCGGGATGGAATGGACGGCACGGATCCAAACTCCACTCCAAAGAAAAGACACAGCACACTTTGGGTGGGGTGTATTCAGACGATAAGCTGTCATAAAACGGGATATAGGGATATACATAAGGCTATTTTAATAATTAATCTTTATATTTATTTTACTAATAACTACGTAATTATTTTAATCAATAGTGAGGAAATCTTATTTCTCAGCTATACTTTTCAAACGATTATTACGAGTTTTTTGCTAGTTACGATTAATGAAAATAAGATTTATACATATGTCTGTCTTATAAATCATTAATTCACTTCGTTTTTATTAATAAATCTTTATTAATAAATAATTATTGGAAACATAAATTGAAAATGGATAGCCATTTAATATTTTAGATAAGGATATCAATTACAATTTAATAAAAGTTATGAAGGTTTATTAAAAAACCAGTTGTAATCCCCATTATTTATCGAGGTACTCTATTACACATAGATTATGAAATAAAGGAGGTATAGTGCCTTAACCGAGAAGGCAGATTTTTTTATTGCAAACGCTGGCAAACGAGCAGACAGTACACCTGATGGTAAGTGATACTGCCGCTCATGGACCTTTGCTAGGCCGCTGCCTGTCGTGAAAAAAATTAAGAAAGTGTGAATCTTAGAATAATAACGTATAGAAGGATAGTGTCGGTACTTCGAGTGTTCAAAAACATGAAGACAAAAATACTACACGCGCGCAAGCGATTACACACGTACACACGCACACCACTATACAAATTATGACATCAAATTTTGTTTTTATTAACATAAATCGTTGAACTACTTTTAATAGTAATGTTAAAATCCTTTTTATTTTTTTGAAAATGTGTTGTGACACCATTTGAATGCACAAACCGTCATAATTATCTATTTATTTTTTAAGAGTTGCGTACTTACTGCACAGTACAATGACCTTGTACATTACAGGACCGTCTGGCGTAAGCTCCATTAGCTCCAAAATGAAGCATTTAAATTGGAGTCAATTTAAATGCTTCATTTTTGTGCGCGGACTTACCTTCTATACGTTATTATTCTAAGGTGTGAATACATGCAATGGGATTTGGTGATACTAAAGGCATCACCAAAACCCATCACAGCACGAAACGCAGTAACAAATTGCTACTTCTTAGACGTCGATTTTCTTCTCAGTGTAGTACTACCCCGGATGGACTGGCCCGCGGTTGTAGACAGACAAGAGTCAACAGTGTGATTCTACCACAAGGAAATTGAAAACAATGAGAATGACATATGTAGTTGGTGTTACGAGTTTTCTTCCCACTGACTTTAAATCGACGCAATATGTACTCTTCTTCCATCTTATATTTTTCTAGTTTTATGCTCGACCACCTGTCGTCAATAGCGAAGTTATTGACCAATTGGTATCAGATGGAGTTGGCTCCGATTAATGTAACTCTCCTAATCGTATTTTACGACACCCACGAACAATGTGAGTATTGCTAGTAAAAATAATATTAAAACATAATATTAAATTATGAATAATATTTTGATATTATATTTTATTTATTGTTTTATATTATTTTCATATTGTATTACATGTCTTAATTTATTATTTAGTTAAATATTATTTGATAAAATATAATGTGAAATTATGATTAATATTTTGATATTATATTTTATTATTTGTATAATATTATTGTCTTATTATATACAACTAATTGTTATGAATTTTATAATTTTTACTTATAATATCGCATTAGGATAAATGTCCTGTAAAGGTATTATAATTGATTGTAAATAAATAAATAATAATAGTATTCGTAACGGCCACCATACACCATAGTTATTAAAAAGGTATTTGTTATAATAATCATTATCATGTCAGTTCATATATGTCCCACTCTTGGGCTCGGACCTCCTCCACAATGGGAGTGAATTCGACCTATTATACTACGCTGGTCAAACGGATTGTTAAAGAGTTTTATTTCGAGTTTTTCTTCTCCTGCATAGGTATTATATGCACATTATATCCTTCAGTCGTCTTTTACGACGTCCACGGGCAAGGGAGGAGGCATGGTATTCTTACACCGGCACGACACGGCAAAATTGTATTATAAAAGTGTCGTAACATATTCGGTCGGTAACATAATTGGTCTGTTTACCTATGCTCAACACGAACTAGCAATAGCAGTAGTAATTATATTTGCAACTAGCAATCCACCCTCGCTTCGCTTCGGTTATAGGTTATAGTCATTTTACCCGCGTAGTTCCCGTTCCCGTGGGACTACCGGGATAAAATATAGCCTAGTTTACGCCCTGATGTTATAGCTTCCCATTGCTGAAAGAATTTTTGAAATCGGTCCAGCCGTTTTGAAGATTACCCGGAACAAACAGACAGACAGACAGACAAAAATTTTTTAATTGCTATTTTAGGCATAGGTGTCGTGCAAATAACCGTGTGAGCATGAAAAATGCCTATTATTTTGACATTACAAACAGATACTCCAATTTTATTTATTGGTATAGATGTATTCATATAGAACAGATTGCACAAATGGCGTAGAAGTTAAGATACCAATCTATTATGCTAAAGTCGCTGGTCTGAATCTCACGCAGGACAGTAACTTATGCGATTCGCAAATTGTTGTTCCGAGTCTTACACATAGTAAATGTAACTATTTTTACAGATTTTATAGCATGGGTATTTGCTTTTTTAGTGCCCGACGGTTACGGGTGGACCATGGAAGGCATTACAACTTTCATGGTTCGCCGCGGCGGGCGCGGCAACTTAAAAATCAAATGCAAACGCGATAAAATCCGTAAAAATAGTTTCATCATTATCATCTGTTGGGCTCGGGCCTCCTCCACAATTGGAGGGAAATTGACCTGCTCATACCATGCTGGCCAAACATGTTGGTATAGGGTTTCGGGTTTTTCTTCTCTTGCACAGATGTTATGTGCATATTATATCCCTTAGTCGTCTTTTACGACATCCACGGGTAAGGTAGGGAAACATAGTTTCATTTACAAGTATCTATACCTATATAATTTAAATCGGTACGAAAATAATGCCTTGACTCATTCCTGCAGAAACATATGCAATCACAAGCTTTGCCTAAATAAAAATATAAATAGATACACTCCAAATACGCTTGCCTGGAGTCGGCGTATGATTTTGTCCCTTTTGCTGTTGAGATGGCTGGACCGTGGGGCTCTGAAGCCAAGACACTGGTGCAGGAGCTTGGGAGGCGCCTGCGGGGAAAGGGGCGGGATCCACGCTCTGGGTGGTTTATTGTCCAGCAGGTCTCGCTGGCCATCCAGCGCGGTAACGCAGCCAGTTTAATGGGTACTTTTGTGCCGGGGTCCGTATGTGGGATCATTTAGTTTTTAAGTTTGACTTGTGGCTTCCTTGTCATTTAATATTAATTGACTTGTATCTCTTAAACGTTATTTATATTATTTAATTACTTAGTAATCAATATTCAATTAAATAGATTTCCTAATAATTATTCAGTCTAGAATAACAACAGAATAATAACATAAAACCTCTAACAACACTGATATTCTAGCAAATAAAAATCAGATACTATAATCAAAGCAATAATTACGATAATATGAATGAGATAATACTCATTCATATTATCGTAATTATTGCTTTGATTGAGAGTAGGTATTTGTCATTTTAATAAGCTACTACACAAAATGATTGTACATAATGACAAATGGGATGGAATTATTGGTAATAGCGAGTCAATTATAATTGATTGAGGCACAATAGGTATTTCGTACTTTAGTATGTGTATTGTGGCAATAATTTAGCAATTTAGGTCACTGTGATTTATAATTCCATTAGAATTTAGCTTTAGACTGCTGAATAAATAGAACATTTTTAAATTTTTTGTTGTGAAACATCTATAGGCGAGGATGAACCTGATCGATAGCGTGGCGTTAACGCCACGCTTGGATATATATATGTTTGTGTAACGAAACCATAACCTGTTTTAGAATTTTCTAAAACGCCATCTAGTGAGCTCAACATAAATTATTAACATAAACACATATCTATAGTGTATACATAAAATATATAAAATCATCGTTTTCTGGAAAAAAAATTGAAATAGGTACTTTATTAATACTTTATGCCATATTAGTTCCTGTCTAATCTATTCTTTTATGCATATATACTTATTTATACAAAATAATTTCGATGTTTCACATTATTCTGTCCAATTGAAATTATTTACATACAGCCTGACTAGACAAGAGTCGGGCGTCTTGAGAGACGGCTCCTTTTTTTATGTAGGATCACACTGTCGACAGTTGTCTGTCGACAACCGGGAGTCTATTCGTTCGGGGTAGTACCACACTCTCGCAGAAAATTGACGTCTGAATATTAATCAATCAAGCAATTGCGTTTCGTTTGATGAACAAGACTCCAGAAGTCAAACTTTCTGAGAGAATTTGTGTATGGTGGGTTTTGGTGATGCCTTTAGTATCGTCAAACTTTATTACACGTACTTGCACTCCCTTCACTTTCATGGCAGTAGGCAGCCGTCAAGCAAAGGTTCATGAGCGGCAGTTTCATTGACCATCGGGTATGCTGTTTGCTCGTTTGCCATCAAGAGTGATAAAAAAATATTTCATTGAAACTATTGTGTATGTTAGAATCTAGTTTAAATTTAAAATTCCCAGACGCTATTAAAAATATGTTTGGATTTTATTTTAATACTCACTTTGTTTCCATATTAATAATTAAGAAATACAATTGACTATTAAAATTATAAATGATAAGAATAAAATTATCTTAAAGTATGTTATAATTTTTTGAATCTTTTATTCAAATTAAGTCTTCCTTTAAAATAATTATTCTGATTTATTTTTCATACCAGTTAATACGTTATTTAAAAGGTACATATTTTATTAAAGTAGTTAATTTAACTACTTTACGGATTTTATCGCGTTCGTATTTGATTTTTGATTGCCCGACGTTTTACAGCGTTCATGGTCACGGGCGGACTAAGATGTCTCGTTATTACAGAGTTTTTTATCTGCCCGCTTCAGACATTGGTTATTAAATTTTTTGACCCACATTTTGATAGCAATTTATTGCCAGTACAAGAATAAAATGATCCTATTTGACAAAAATATTTTATTTTTGGTTAGTAATTATTAAACATTTAATTTATAGTGATTATTTTTAAAAAAATATTAATTTAAAGTAAAAATCTAATAACTAAAATATAAGGGGATTGTTAATTGTATTATTACTTCGTAACCATTCTTTTTATGGGTGGGCTTATGGTAAGCGCACACGCGGTCCCTTCCGTCCGGGGCGACAAAAGGACAGCGCGCGGTCTCATAACCCACCCGTACCCACGTCGCCTTCGTCGTTGGGCCGACCACCAGTGCCGAGTTCCTTGCCCTCAGTGGTTGGCCCGATGGAATACTCTTTCGGGTAGCCTCACCTCTCGACGTCCCCGTCCCGGGACGTCAGTCGCCGTCACGCGGTCAGCCTCTCTGCGGGTGCCGGACTAAAGTCCCCGGAGTACTTTGTAACTATACGGATACGATAATCGTTGTTTAATCCTTACTAATATTATAAATGCGAAAGTAAGGATGTTTGTTTGTTTGTTACGCTTTCACGCTTAAACCACGGAACCAATTTTAAAAATTCTTTCACCATTGCAAAGCTATAAGGGAGTAACATAGGCTATATTTTATCCTGGTATTCCCACGGAAACGGGAACTACGCGGGTAAGGTGACTGAAACCGAAGGAAAGCAAGGGCGGGTTGCTAGTATATCAGTAAATATTAAACAAGGAATGTTATTCTTTATAGAAAATTATTAAAATGTTTGTATTTCGTAGTCCACGTGACTATTTTAATGTTAAACGAAAACGTGCGCCAACGCGTCCGGCTCTACTCGTGTGTCCATGTTTTACGTAATTTTTATGTAACAAACCGGACTAAAAGTGTAACACAGTCTGGCCTGTTACGTCCATTAACTTATTAGTACTTAAGTAGAAACAGTGAAAATAATGTTAACTGGAGCAAGAACTGTGTAGTGACGAACGTAAGAATAGAATTCATCACCTGCTCTCTTGCCCGTGGATGTCGTAAAAGACGGCTAAGGGATACAATATGTATATAACATCTATATAAATGAAGGAAAATTCGACATAAATCCCTATGTCAACACGTTTAATCAGCGTGGTATAATAAGTCAATTTCCCTCCCATTGTGGAGGAGGCCCAAGCCCAGCAGTGGGACTTATGTGGGCTGAGATGGTGAAAGTGAATAATTATAATAAAATTTTCTAATGTTTTAAAATCATTCATTCTCAAGCAACGTAATTGTGACTGTAGCAATGTTCATTTTATTTCGAAATATGAAATAAAATTTAGCAAAAATCCTTTAAAAATGGTTTTAATTCATATATGTAATGCTATTGTAAGCGTCAAAAATGGTTCCTATTGTAACACATAAATTTGTGTATTTTAAAATATTTTTGTTAATATTTTTGTGTAGTCATAAATTAAGTATTCGTTGTTTTTTTTGGGTTTCTCAAATAAATTATAATTTTCTTGTAACATCATTTTCGTCATCATCATCTCATCTCGGCTCATATAAGTCCCACTGCTGGGCTCGAGCCTCCTCCATAATAGGAGCACAATTGACCTTTTTTTTTTATTTATTGCCAACGGTGGCAAACGAGCAAACAGTACACCTGATGGTAAGTGTTGCTGCCGCTCATGGACCTTTACAAGGCCGCTGCCTACCGCGAAATAGTGAAGGGAGTGTGAATGCGTGAATTGAGGCTCGGTGATACCAAGGGCACCATCAAAACCCCCCACACGTAAACACCCTCAGAAAGTTGGGCTTCCGGCTCTCTCGCTTACCGAACGAAACGCAGTAACTAATTGCTACTACTCAGCCGTCGATTTTCTGCGAGAGTTTTGAGATTTTCTGTGTTTTCTGTGTGTGTTCACCTTACTATATGACCATGCTGGCCAGACAGGTTAGTATAGGGTTTTGTTTCGAGTTTTCCTTCTCTTGCATGGATATTATATATAAAGGATACTTTAGTCGTTTTTTACGACATCCACGGGCAATACGGAGAGTGGTGAATTGTATTCTTATTCCATCACCACACAAATTTTTTTTTACGATGTTTTTGAGATTTGAGCAAATATAATATACGCCGTTCAGATAGGATGGTATAGGGTTTTATTGCCAGTTTTCCTTCTCTTGCATAGATGTTATTTGTATGTTATATCCCCTAGTCGTCTTTTACGACATCCACGAGCAAGTGAGGGGGGGTGATGAACTGTATATTTACGTTCGTCACCACACAGCTCTTGCTCCAGTTAAAATTATTTTCACCGTTTGTACTTAAGTACTAGTAAGTTAATGGACGTAGACCATAGAGCCCTTACTAAGGGTCTTGTCCGAAAGACAAATCACGTGCGAACACTTTAGCGCCACGGTTCCGGTCTATTGCCTTTTTAATACGCTGCGTATGTTATAAATTTATAATATAATGTTATTTAACTTTAATTATTAAAATTAAAATTTTGTTAAACAATTAGTTAGAATTGACTAGATTGACCCGGACCAACTCCATCTGGTACCATTTGGGTCAACGATTACATTCCCAAGGAGGGTTGACGTCAGGCAGGCGGCCGGTCATAAAAGTCATTGCCGAAACTTTTTGCAATATGTCAAAACAGATGACATATTGCGTCGACCCCAAGTAATTGGGATAAGAGCAAGATGATGATGAATTAGTAGTGTATTAAAAAGTTAACAGTATTAAAATTTATTTTCACGTTTGTCTATTCTCGGTCTCGGCTCTCGGTCTCGGCCGAGATATTATTTTATTCTCGGTCTCGGTCTCGGCCGAGAACGAAAAACCCATCTCAGTCGAGCCTTAACCCTTAGGCATATCTTACGATATCCACGGACATGATATGGGGCGGTATTATATCCCATCACCACGCGGAAATATTACACAGCAAAAAATTTTATGAATATATTTATTCAGTTTTGAAATTATTTTTATTGTAAATTTATTATACAGGGTGTATCAGGTTATGGGGCAACTAGTGAAACGGGAGGTAGGCAATGGTGGGAGGAACCCATAAAAAAATTTGAAGGAAAAATATCGATTCGTTAATGAATTAGAGACATGTAAAGTTTTCAATTCTGTCATTGTTTTTTCATTTAAATCTGAGTGAAATGTATAAAGTCAGTGATACTTAACTGCAACATATTCGTACTTTGTTAAATGTTCAATAGAAATTGAAAAATCAATGATTACGTTCGCATAAGCAAAACGAACTTCGCTTTAAATCAGCTGATCAGCCGATTACCGTCGTCGAGTCACGTTTGTACCTATGTACCATTGAAGCGTTTGCGAAATTCTAGGTATGTATGAATGAAATTATACTGTCGAAGCTTTACATGCCTACATGTATCCTGTCTATCCATGCCTACATAATACGTAACATTTAAGGCGTAGATTGTTAGACACACATTTTAGAAATCACTATAACTTTTATGTTATATTGTTTTTTGTGTAATATACATTTTAATTACGATCTATGGCCGGTATACTACAACATACTCGAACAGTTGCCCCATAACCTGATACACCCTAATTTGCCTTGAATTGAACTGTGCCTTGAATTAAATCTAAGTACTTTTTAACAGATGAATTTAAACTAGCTGATCCACGCAATTTCGCCAGCGTTACGAGAGAGAGAAAGAGTAAGAGAGGGTTGAAAGTAGTACACCGTAGGCATATACAACCCGCAGATCACGCAGCTATGAACATTTTTTTACAGTAGGATCAGTAAAAAATGCTATGAATCATAATGTGTGTATTATTTCCAACATTAAAAGATTTTTTTAATTCTAACCAATAAGTACCTGAGAAAAGCGCATTCAACCAACCGAACATCATCATCGTCATTCCCTATCGCCGTCCACTGCTGGACGTGGGCCTCCTTCCATACCTGCATCCAACGACGCCCAGTAGCTTCTTCCAATAAGTTAGTAGTAGCTGTAGTTAGTTAGTAGCTGTTCCAATAAGTGATCGCCTCTCAAAAACCTTTCTTACACACAAACTCTTCAGTTTTATAAATATTAGCAAAGATAAAATTATGGTCACAAAATAGAAAAGATTATGAACCGGTCGATGCAAGCGGACATGAATATGAATTACATTAATTTTATTACTTTTTTATAACAACAAAAAAAAGCGTGATTTATTAAAACTTTTGTATAATGGTTTTATTTTGTCTACAAAATAAATAACATTAGATACATCGTATTTAGTGGTATTTCAATGTCTATGTTACCGGAAATGTATGTAATTCGTCATTGTATACAATTCCTAGAAAATGTATGTAATTCCTAAAATCGCACGGAAATATGTAAAATAAATTATATTAGACACATTTCCTAGGAAATCTATACATTTCCTAAATAGCAATCGGAAACGTAAAACATTTGAGATATCAATGGGTACGCAGGGATAGCGGGGCGAGGCTATTGCTTCGTCTGATCAGGCGATCGCGCTAGTGCCGCCGAAACAATAGGTAGGTTAGTTAGGTTCCTTTAAATGGTCTAACTGGCACGCGGCAATAGGAGGCTCCGTCGACAATACATTTTAAAAGGTACTAGATACATAGTTGATTTTCGAAGTTTTAATTAGTAAGATAATATGAAGCTTATTATATTTTACGATATGATTGTTATCTGAACGTTGTTGTCTCAACGACTGCTTTAATAAAAATTATTATTCTCATTTTAACAACGTGTTTTATTACAGAAAGCATTATTTTTATACATTTCCTAACACGATGGCATTATATACAATTCCTAGGAATTGTACACATTTCCTAGGACATTTATGTATTAAATAGTTTTTGAAACAATATTTTATACATTTCCTAAATAGCTTCGGAATTGTATAAATTTCCTAAGATTTGTATACAATTCCTAGATTTCATACATTTCCGGTAACATCTATGTATAATATCTGATGATGGAGTAAGAATACATTTCGTCACCAATCTTTATTTCGAGAGATATCTGGGACAAACAATGTCACTAGTGATTTATCACCCACTGCTAAACTCGCGCCTTCTAGGAGCGGCACTACAATAGGAGGCAAGTTCAGACGTGTTGGTATAGGGATTTATTTTGAGGTTACCTTCTCTTGCATTATAAACATATCCTTAGTCGTCTTTACGACACCCAAGGGCAAGAAGGGGAGTGGTGAATTGTGTTCTTATTCCGTCACCAACGTATTTATTACTAAGAACATTACATAAGAACTTTTTAAAAGTTTAAACTAATAGGTATTGTTAATTTAATATGTCGACGAATTGTATCCGATTACTATAATGATACACGTAAGTTGCTCAACGATAGTGAAATAAAAATAATTATGTTCAAATATTTGGCCCTGCCCTCCTAAACTACTAAATCCATTTTGATTAATGAGCTGTCAATTTAATAATATATATTATGTCGTTGGAGTAATATTTGCACAACAATTGTGTTTATTACAGCATTGTAACAAAGAAACTAGTCTCTATTTCTCTAATTATATTCATACTAGCTTCTTCCCGTGGTTTAGCCTACATAAAAAGTGACTTTTCCAAATTTATGGAAACCCGTTCAACGGATTATGATTTATATATTAAAAAAAGAAAAAATTCGGATCGATATTTTTTTGTGTTAATCCAGGCAATTATCTATAGGTATGTATACATTTTTATCCAACTGTGTTCTACCGTCTACGCGTTTAGAGTAACAAATATCCATACAAATTCGCATTTATAATAATAATAGAATATTTCAACAAGTGATTCTTTTATTATTTCAGAATTTCATAATTACTTGACTCTTTGCAATAGCTCCCGGTGAGGAAAGCTCAAAATCGTTCTATATGCAATGGAGAGGTCACAAAACTATTGCCAATACCTAACTTTTGCAATATAAGATAAAGAAGAGCACATATGCAAAATATTCAAAATTAATTACCTCCTTATACATACAAATGCACACGCACAAACACACATGCACATTCACATAATAGTTAAGTTTTGTTAATTATTTTTAAAATGTATATACTAAGTGTTGACAGAATACCAGCGGTATTTCTTTAAAGAGAAGTAGCACATCCTGAGTCAATAGCTTTTTTGTTCCTCGTTAAAATTAAATTATTTTACGTAGCAGCGCCCTATGGTTTTACCCGCATAGTTCCCCTTCATGTGGGCATATCGAGATAAATTATAGCCTATGTATTATTCTGATATGTAAGCTATATTATTGTGAAGATTCATCAAAATCCATTCAGTACTTTTTGCGTGAAAGAACAACCATACTCACAAACTTTCGCGTTTATAATATTAGTAGGCAGTTATTTTCTTTAATTATGTTTGTGCTTTTTTATAAGATTTAACGATAACAGAATAAATGTTTTTCATTCTTTCTTTCTTTCTATATTAAACCGGCCCTAAGTAATTGGAATAATCATCAAAAAAGCATCTAATGATGATTTTAACACGCTTTCATTAGCTTCACCTGTATGTTTGTAACGTCCACTTTTGAGCTCGATTTTGCCCTACTTTGAGCGATCAGATTTTCTTTAAACTTTGCACATCTATCAAAGACCGATGACAATGCAATCATCCGCTTTTTTTTAGGGTGGGATACGGTTGACGCACCCCTCGCCTGCTCCGTCCGGGGCGACAGAGGGACGTAAGCGCGCACACCCGTAACCCATCCGCGCGACACGTCGCCTTCGTCTTCGTCGTCTTCCTTCGTTCATAGCATATCAAACTAAACGTAAGGCGCTTTGTGCCACATTTTCATAAGTCCACCCCACGCTTTTTTCACAATAATATTAATATATTTAGTTCTTTATTATTTTCTGCCTATATTGAAAATTATTTTACACTTTTTAATTTGATATGCTATGAAAGCGTGTTTTTTAGTTTTTTTAAACTATATTTTTTTTTTTTCATTAGTAGTCTTCACTGGACTCTCTTCAAATTAATATGTAAGATAGTCAACGCATATTTGAGAAAGACTTACAAATATAGTTCTAGATATATGCGTTTGTTTTGCAAACACATTAAAATTCTATTATTCAACGGCTTGTTTGATCTGCTTTGAATAATTTATATACGTATTGTCAATACGTTCAATATTCAGATGGCATTTTTATCATCATCGGCATATTAACATTCACAGTTAGATATAGGTAACGTGACCATCTTTTTTATGTCAAAATGAGACGCTTGCATAACCTAACAATTATTTTTTTAGGCGACTTCAAAAAAAAACCGACTAAGTGCGAGTCGAAGTCGCACACAAAGGGTTTCGTGTCCTTATTTATAAAAAAATAGGCAGAAATTACATTTTTTTTATGGGAGTCCCCCCTTAAATATCTATTTTATTTTGTTGGCAACAGAAGTATATAATTTGTAAAAATTTAAACTGCCTAGATATTGCGATTCTTGAGATACAGCCTGGTGACAGAGAGACGGACGGACAGACAGCAAAGTCGTAGTAATAGGGTCCCGTTTTTAACATTTGGGTACGGAATCCTAAAAAAGGAGGCGGTTCTCAGTTCGACTGTATTTTTTATGTTAGTTACATCAGAACTTTTGACTGGGTTAAGCGATTTTGACAATTCTCTTTTTATTTTAAAGCCAGTGCTTCCCGTGTGGTGTCATTTGGTCTAGTTTTGACAATGGCAAGCATGAAAAGACATTTGAAGTCGATTTTTTTTGTTCACAATTATTTTATGTCACCACTTAACAGTGGTGTGAATAGATAAAAAATATGATCTTAAAAGCTAATAAACAAACAAGCATAAATTTTATAATTGGTAAGAGTACAATGTCGACAGTTGTCTGTCAACAGCCGCGAGTCAGTCCATCCGGGGTAGGACCAAACTGCCGCAGAAAATCGACATTTGAATAGTAGCAATTTATTACTGCACTTCGTTCGGTGAGCCGGCAGCCCGACTTACTGAGGGTGTTTACGTGTGGTTGTTTTTGGTAATACCTTTAGTATCAGCGAACCTCCTTACACGCATTTACACTCGTTTGATTTTCTACACGGTAGGCAGCGGCCTAGCAAAGGTCCATAAGCATAAGAAATATGTGAAAAGTATAAAACATTATAATAATAGTACAATACGCCTCTCACACTTGTATATATGGCTGAAACCATGAATAAAGGAAAAAGGAATGTATAAAAAAGAAATTGGCAAAAATACGAACTGTATATTTATGAGGACTTTTACTATTTTATTGATATGATCAAAAGGGAATGAATGCAGACATAATACGGAGACATAATATTCGTTCGGGAAATTTAAGAGGATCTTCTTGTCCAACATACCTCAGTGTCTGAAAACACAGGTCTACGACTAGTGTGTATTAGCAGTGATGACTTACGGCGCAGAAACGTGGTCCCTAAATGTAGACCTCATAACAAGGCTCAAAGTCGCTCAGCGTGCTATGGAGCGGGCTATGCTCGGGATTTCTCTGCGATATAGAATCCGGAATACGGAAATCCGCAGAAGAACGGGTGTAACCGACATAGCACGGAGAATTAGCACGCTCAAGTAGCAATGGGCAGGCCACATCGCTCGACGAACCGACAACAGCTGGGGAAGAAAGGTTCTCGAGTGACGACCACGTATTGGACGACGCAGTGTAGGACGCCCCCCTACTAGGTGGACCAACGACCTAGTGAAAGTTGCTGGGCGTCGTTGGATGCAGGCGGCACAGGACCGCACATTGTGGCGTAACATGAGGGAGGCCTAAGTCCAGCAGTGGACGGCAATAGGCTGAAATGATGATGATAATACAGAGATATAATTAGCAATTTAAATCTAATTTTAAAATTACTTACATCTTTGTAATAATATTAATAAGTTCAGACGTTAATACTTGATAGAAATAATAATAATATTTATCGTTATAGAATGCCATGACCAACGCACTAGGCCCGCCTTAAAGCTATTTTATAGGTCAACGAGAACCGGTATCGATTTCATTACAGCATTAGTGTTTGTATTACTGTCGTCAAATATATTTTAGTTTCGTAATCCATTGTGCATAAAAGAATATTGTTATATATATAATTATTGTTTTTTATATAAAACTTCTTTATTATAAATATATAATTATTGTTTTTTATATAAAACTTCCGCGCTACTATGTCTATGCTTCGTATATCGATTTAAAAAAGTTTGTTCATAGATTATAACTTTACGATCAAGCTATAATTAATGTATCATTATTTCCGTTTATTAAATATAGTACATTCTTTTCGTTTATTCAATATTTGATATTAAAGATGTTAAGGTTCCCATATAACTAATACCTATATGAAATAGAAAGAGGTTTCAATAAGGTGGAATTTGTGCAACAAGTTCCAACCGCTGCTAGTATTGAAATTAACATTAATTGAATAATTAAACAATTTAAAAGGAAACAAGCACTTAAGTCTAAACTCTTATTTAAGTCTGGAAACGTATCTAATTTTTAAGTATTTAATTCTCAAGACTTAAAGCTTAAACATATAAGTGCCAAGAACTCAGTAACTATAAAAGTACTTAATTCTCAAGTCACAAGATTTAATGCCTAAAAATGTATAAGTATGTTTGAATATTCTTCAAGATGCATCAGCTGAGTGTATATATTTCTTTTTAAAAAAAATACTCCGCATTAAGACGTTAATCCTTGTATCGTGAGAAGCTTTAAAAATATACAATTAACGAAGACATAATTACTTTTTTTTTGTGACTTATAAATAAATAAAATCCACTAATGCACGCAAAAGTGTCACATTCCGCCGGAGTCGCGCGTGGAAGCAAGAGCGCAAAGCAAGCGACAGATAGGCTACGATCGGCTTGAGCGCTCCGTTAGTGACATTGTTACTTCTAAATAATCTGTATAATTTAAGTAAAAATAATTTGAGTTAATGAGTGCAAATAAATGTTAATTTATCGAAAAAATTTCAATTATAGTCCATAAAATATAGGATGATCTCTGTGACAGTTGTCCCTAGTGCTGTCACGCTTACGATAAAGTACGTAATTTTATATCGAGAAAACTCTTTATTTTTATAATTGTGATTTACTACTATAATTAAAATACAATCAATGAAAATCTTTTTGAATTTATTTCAAACAAAACTATTTTTTGACTGTTTAATTATTCAAAACGTCAAGACAATCAAGGTCTAGGTCACTATTATCGTCATCATTGCAGCGTTCCTGCTAGAACATTTATCATTTTTTGCCATAATAGGGACAATGGTTAGATCAATCGATCAATTACGACTGTTTTATAAATAAATATGTCTAGTTTTTTGACAATAATGCGTACATAATATTATCATTTACTCTGAGACAAAAAGTAGTTTTTTAATGTTTAATTAATTCAATTTATGTATTTTATAATGTAACTGTCTGTTTTAATTGTAAAAAATATGTTGAAAGTTTTATATAGGTACTGTATTGGGTTTATTTCTTTTATAAATAATTTAATAAAGATCGGTTATCGATTTACGTATATCGACTGTCCCATCTCTTTTTTATTTTCAGTCCAGTATGACCTTGTACGTGCGTAAGCGTCATTTATGTATAAAATGTTTACTAGGTATTTCAGTACTTACGAGTTACATTTTGAGCATGAATACAAATATTTTTATTTTATAATATATTGCAATTCAGTTGCAATAAAACTGGCACGAAAAGAATGAAAATATATTTGATATGAAATGAAATTGTAAATATGTCGCTCGTTCGAACTTACTTCGTTGGTTTCGTTGACATCTGTCACAGAGATCAAGCTATATTTTATGGACTATAACTCCTTCTTTGTATTATACAAAATAATAATAATTCAGTGATAATAATTCAATTTATAAAAGTATGCAATTTTTAACAATGTTTTTTTATGACTTTATCATTTAAAATTATTGTCCGCAAACCTACTTTACAGGCAACTAATTACTTTTATATATAGTAAATAGTTTTTAATGAATAGTAGTAGTAGCTCAAATAGTTTTTAATGAAGAAAGTTATTTTCTCTAAGGGTTAAAAGAGTTAAGGGGAAAAAGAGACACTATTTGAAACTTACCACTAATATTACGAGTAAATAATAATTAAATAACTATCTATACACTTATCTTGTGAGATTAATAAGTATGTTGTCAGTTAAGTATTCGCGTGCAAAGTTATTATAAAAGCGAAATGTTGATGTCTGATAGTATACTAATCTCTTTAATAACCGAGGAATATAGAGAGAATTAAAATGAAAGGATTACATTGTATCGTATTTTTATTGCAATTAAATACAGATAATATTAGAATTATATTTCGTGTGGTGACAGAGTAAGAATACAATTCACTACTCACTATCTTGCTCGTGGATGTCGTAAAAGACGACTATGGGATATAATATGCACATAACATCTGTAAAAGAGAAAGAAAACCCGAAATGAAACCCTATACCAACATGTCTGATCAGCATGGTGTAGTAGGTTAAATTTCCTCCTATTGTGGAGGAGGCCCGAGCCCAACAGTGGGATGTATGTGAGCTGCGATAATGATAAAAGTCGCTGCAAAGTGTTCGAAACATCGGACACTTTGCAGCTGTTCATGGACACGGACGGACTAAGATGTCTCACGTGCAACAAGTCATCGTTATTACAGAAAATTTGCTGCAGTGTTCGAAACGTCGAGCAATCAAAAATCAAATACAAACGCGATAAAATCTGTAGTTTTATTTACAAATAGCAATCCGCCCTCGCTTCGCTTCGGTTATAATCGTTTAGGTTATAGTCGTTTTACCCGCGTAGTTCCCGTTCCCGTGGGAATACCGGGATAAAATATAGCCTAGCTTACGCCCTGATATTATAGCTTTCCATTGGTGAAAGAATTTTTGAAATCGGTCCAGCCGTTTTGAAGATTACCCGGAACAAACAGACAGATAGACAGACAGAAATTTTTTAATTGCTATTTTAGGCATAGGTGTCGTGCAAATAACCGTGTGAGCATGAAAAAAGCCTATTATTTTGACATTACAAACAGACACTCCAATTTTATTTATTGGTATAGATGCGTAATACTCGCGTAAACATCAGAAATCATTACGTTAATTTTATTTTTATAAAGACCTCTTTGATAAAAAGATTTATTCCTTACTGAGTAGAATTATATTTTCTTTAAGTTATAACCTACAAACTTAGTTATGTATATATATATTTTTAATACGAACGATTGTGCAAATTAGCATTGACCTTATATTCATTATAATGAATGATTACTTAAACTTAACTTAGCTAAGACTTAAGTAGCATTTATGTGCAGCTATTTAAATAAAATAATGCGTTTAACTTTCGCAATGCGTTACTGAACTTGTTTCAACTTTGAAGGCAAGTAACGTCAAAACAAAAAATGAATTTGTTTTATATGTCATCATCATCATCTCAGCCCACGTAAGTTCCACTGTTGGGCTCGGGTCTCTACAATGGGCGGGAAATTGACCTACTATACCACGCTGGTCAGACGTATTGGTATGGAGTTTTATGTCATGTTTTCTCTTGCATAGATATTATCTGCATATTATGTCCCTTAGTCGTCTTTTACGACATAAAAGGCAAGGAGGTGATGAATTGTATTCTTACTCCGTCACCATACGTAGATAATATATATGTCCGCGTTATTAGACGTAAAAGTTTAAATATAAATTTCTTCTAGTTTTTCAGCTCAGATGTTATTAATGTCCATAAACCACTGTCTCTACAATGGTAGGAAAAAACACTTTTCTACACTGAGTTGGGCTGATATAGGATTTTATTTTTGACTGCACAAATAGCGTAGTGGTAAAGATCCCACCTATCGTGCTCGTGTCATGCGTTCGAATCCCACGCAGGCCGTTGTTCTGTGCAATCCACAAATTGTTGTTCTGAGTCCGAATGTAATTTGTGTCCGTTAGTTTTATGTTTGTAAAGTCGCGCTATGACATGTCGCATATAATGAACATGGCAATAAACAATGTTTATTAGATTACTACAAGGTGCAATACTGGACGTCTTAAGCAAGTGTTTGACGTCATTTAACGATAATATGTTGGCATTTTTTGCAGCACATTCTTTATCCACATGTGTTACATATGTTACTTAAGGGTCTTGACCTTTTGATATTTCCATCTACATCATCATCTCAGCCCATATACGTTCCACTGTTGGGCTCGGGCCTCCTCCATAACGGAAGGGTGATTGATACCACGCTGGTCAGAGGTGTTGGTATAGGGTTTAATTTCAAGTTTTTCTTCTCTATCATAGATGTTATATGCGTATTTAATGCCTTGGTCGTTTTTTAAAACCGCCACGGACAAGACAGGAAGTTGTTATATCCCTACTCCGTTAGCACACGGAAAAATTCTTCTATGATGATAGCGAATTAATAACTTGTATCATCATTACAGCCCATATACGTCCCACTGCTGGGCCCAAGCCTCCTTAACAGACGGGAAATTTACCTTACTATACTATACTGGTCAGACAGATTGGTATTTTTTTTTTTTATGGGTGGGCTATGGTAAGCGCACGCGCGGTCCAGTGCGTCCGGGGCGATGAAAGGACGGCGCGCGGGCCCATAACAGACAGATTGGTATAGGGTTTTATTTCGAGTTTGCCTTCTCTTGCATAGTTGTTATATGCGTATTATATCCCATAGCTGTTTTTTACGAAATCCACGGGCAAGATAGGGCCATCTGATGACATCATATAACTTGACAACAGGTTCTCTTTGAATCAATCTGGGAAACTTTCTAATTAAAATACAATGCTATTTAACCATTATACTATTCTTTTGTGTGGCGGTTCAATGGCATTATTTATTATGTTATCTTTGAAGCGTTCATTTCCAATTGCTGTGCTGTAGCGTGCGCTAACGTACTAGCGAATAAAAATGAAAGTGAAAAGAAAATAAGTGACGTAATTGTTAGGGTTGACAACTGTTTTGATATTATTTATATATATGTATTATATTAGTAGACATTTTTTCGTGTGGTGATGGAGTAGGAATACAATTCATCACCCCCTCTCTTGACCGTGGATGTCATAAAAGACGACTACGGTATATAATGTGTATGTAATATCTATGCAAGAGAAGGAAAATTCGACACAAAATCCTATTTTTTTTTATGTGTGGGCTATGATAAGCGCACACGCAGTCCATTCCATCCGGGACGACGAAAGGACGGCGCGCGGGCCCTCAACCCACCCGTACCCACGTCACCTTCGTCGTTGGGCCGACCACCGGAGCAGGGTGGCTTGTTGTCAGTGGTAACACAAAACCCTAAAGCCACACAAAACTCTAAATATGGGAAAAAACGACTAGGCCATATAATATATAGATAATGTTTATGCAAGACAGAAAATCTCTAAATAAAACCCTATACCAAAACGTCTGGCCAGCGTGGTATAGTAGGTCAGTATCCCTCCCATTATGGAGGAGCCTCGAGCCCAGTAGTGAGAAGTATATGAACTGTAATGAGGATGATGATTTTAAAGCTGAAGTTGTATATTTGTTTGAATATGCTAATCTGCGATACTACTTGTTGGTTGGCAAATCTAAGAACGCGACCATACCACGTTATCTAGTTTTTTTTTTGCTCTCTCCAATCGATGACCATGCGTATTCTACGGGTAAGACTAACCTATATAGGCATACAAAGAATTATAATAGACTAGCACCCCGCCCTCACTTCGCTTCGGTTTCAATCGCCCTACCTGCGTAGTTCCATTTCCGTGGGAATACCGGGATAAAATATAGCCTATAGTGAAAGAATATATAGTGAAATAATTTTTATAATCAGTTCGGTGGTTTAAACGTGAAAGCGTAACATACAAACAAACATACTTTCGCATTTATAATATTAGTAAGGACCAGCTACCCTCTCTCGCTTCGCTTTCAATCGCTTTACCCGCGCGGTTCCCGTTCCTGTGGGAATATCCGGATAAAATATAGTCTATATTACTCCCTGATATTACAGCTTTCCATTGGTGAAAGAAATTTGAAAATCGGTTTGGTGGTTTAAGCGTTAAATCGTAACAAACAAACAAATAAACAAACTTACATTCGCATTTATAATATTAGTAAGGTTGTATTAAAAATATAATAAAAATTATATTAATGTCACAGCGCAACATGAATATAAAAAAAAAATAATGTTCTTAAGTCTAGACAGTACCTAATGTTGAAGTATACCATTTTTAAGTTTAATTTTGGACCTCGGTACCCTCTAGAAGGCAAGGCTGACATACTATTTTACACTGGTCAGGCGATTTGTCATAGTGTTTAATTCGATATTTCCTTCTCTTCAATCAATATTATGTTCATATTAAATTTATTACTCGTTTTTTGTGATCTCCAAGATAAGAAAAGGCGATCCTAAGTGATGTAACTCATTTACCAAACGAAAATAATAATAATATTCTAATTCCCTTAATAACCTTTTAAATCGCTGGAATTTTACATGTGTATATATATATACATATATATATATATATATATATATATATATATATATATATATATATATATATATATATATATATATATATATATATATATATATCCACGCAAGTGAAGATTCTTTTTCAAAGTTCATTCCCAGTTACCTTTCCAAGTTTCTCTTTTTACATTGCATTTCGATGGCAGATGAGCAAGCAGACCTGTTAAGTCATGACTTCTGGGAAATACCAGGGCACAACCAAGTGCCTACCGTGAAAAAAAGCTCTCATTAAATCTTGTTTCTGGAATAGCTAGTTTAAGATAAAGATCAATCCGCCGCCAGAGATGTACCTACCTGTAATTATTATTTATTAGATCCGTGTTGAGTGTTACAAGTTGATTTAACAAAGCTTAATATAGATATGAGTAATAATTTAAATGTTAAATTTATTGTAATATTTGATTGGGTTAATAGATTAATAATTATTTTTTGCAAAAAAAGAAACAGCCTTCTATAATATAGACAATGTAGACAAATTTTTAGATTTGTGTTGATTTTTCAAAAACTGCTTTTCCGATTTCGATAAAATTTGTATGGGACCATTTGTATGGGACCCTTTCCAACAAAAAAAGAATCATCAAAATCTGTTCATAAACGATGAAGTTATCCGCGAACAGACATAAATAGCATATATACGGTCGAATTGAGAAACCTCCTTTTTTGAAATCGGTTAAAAATATGTTTATAATTCATCACCATAATTCATCACCATCTCAGCCCATATACATCCCAATGTTGGGCTCGGGCCTCCTCCACTATGGGAGGGAAATTGACCTACTATACCACTTTGGTCAGACGTGTTGGCATAGGGTTTTGGTTTGAATTTACCTGCTCTTGCATAGATGATATATGCATATTATAATCCCTTAGGTAGTTGTCTCTTACGACACTCACGGGTAAAAGAGGGTGTGGTGAATTGTAATCTTATTCCGTCACCACACGGAATCATCATTTTCTCTTTTATCAAAAAAATCAGGCCAGTCAGTCAAGATTTTTGCCAAAATGAGATATGATTCTGTAACTTGACAAGAAAATTGATCTTTTTTCACGACGCCGGTGAAACGGGCGGACTGGTGGGATGAAATTTTCTTCCCTCGCATAAATTCTGTCTATTATATCATATGCCTCAGTCGTTTTTGAAAATACTCATAGACAAGACTCTTTGACCACTGGAGTCAAGAAATTCTGTACCGGTGGTCGACCCAACGACGAAGGCGACATGCTATACGGGTGGGTTACGGGTGTGCGTGCTTACGCCCCTCTGTCGCGCAAGGAGAGCGCCGAACGTGACCGCCCCAAAAAAAAAAAGACAAAGACTCTTTCTTGTCAGGGGTAATGAATTATATTCCTTCTATTTCAAAGGAAATAATACATTTTATGCATATTATTTTTTCCTTTGATAATTTAAATAGACAAAAATTATAATAGTTTGTACTCAAAATTTTATCCTAATATTTTCAATAATTTTAAGCTTTCTTAAGCCAGCTATCATCTGGTAATTACAGCTTAAATCAGGGTTCCTAATATTTTTGAGTCCTAATCTTTCAATATTAATATATTGTCACGGCGCCCCTACTTAGCTATATGAAATAAATACAATCAAAAGAATTAAGTATCTACAATAATAGTTATTATAGGTTGATAGGCACAAAAATTAAAACATTTATAGTAAGAAACCGAAATTATTTATTATACTCGTATTTATAAAAAATCAGAATTAACACAAAAAATCTACTTTAAATGTTTGCGGTAATGGAAGGACGGCCAAGTGACTTGACTTCTCACTGACGACAAGTTACCCTGCTCCGGTAGTCGGTCCAACGACGAAGGCGACGTGTCGTGGGTGGGTTACGGGTGTGCTTGCTTACGTCCCTCTGTCGCTCCGGACGGAGTGGTTCGAGGAGTGCGCCGACCGCACCGTAACTCCCCCAAAAAAAAGGCGACTTGACTTCTGTAGTCCACTCGGTAAGTTATCCTTTAGCGTAAATCGACAACCCTAGCAATTGCTCTACTCCAGTTGTTCTATTCTATAACGTATTCTAAGTATACATAGGTCAGTGTTATTGATATAGAAAGTAAATACCAAAACGTTATTATCGTCCGGATATTGTGTAACTATTTGTGAGAGCTCCTAATTATACTATAACTAGTCTTTTACATCGTTATCGTAAAAACTTACAAAGACTTCATCCAATTTCTTATATTTTATGATGATTCAATGCAGATGAGAAAGACGTCCTACCGTAAAACTTAGCTTTTATTATTTTCTACGAAGGCGACCTTTATTATTTCTCATCTACGTATATAAAAAAGGTTGTTTACTTTCTGTACGCGCGTAAGAAGTTACACCTACGAGGGGTGATCCAAAAGTAATGATAATCAATAATAAACACAATGAATAAAATAAAAAAATATATTTATTTCTCAACATAGTCTCCTAGCAAGTCTATACATTTAGTCCATCTCTTTTCTAAACCTAAAATTCCCTTACAAAAAAAATCTTTATCTTGACTCTCAAAAAAGTCCTCAACCGCGGCCATCACGTCGCTATCATCATCAAATTTCTTGCCTCGGAGGTGTTCCTTGAGTCGTGGAAAGAGATAGAAGTCACTGGGGGCTAGATCTGGTGAATAGGGGGGGTGTTCCACCAACTCAAAGCCCGCTTCCTGAATGCCAGCCATGGCAATTGCAGCTTTGTGAACAGGTGCGTTGTCTTGATGGAACAACACTCCAGCCCGCAGTTTGCCTCGCCTTTTCTCCTTAATAGCCTCCCGCAATCTTCTTATTTGTTCTGCATAGTAGGAGCCTGTAATAGTGGCCCCCTTTTCCAAGTAGTCCACCATGATTATTCCTTCAGCGTCCCAAAAAACAGACGCCATAACCTTCCCTGCTGAGCTTGACACTTTGAATTTCTTCGGCGTCGGTTCATCGGATCGTTTCCATGTCATCGATTGTTGTTTTGTTTCAGGATCAAAATGGTGGATCCAGGTCTCGTCCATGGTCACAAAACGTGACAAAAAATTGTCCTTGTCTGCCTGGAACTTTTCGAGATTTGCTCTTGACATGTCGACTCGTTTCTTCTTTTGCTCGTCGTTTAACATTTTCGGTACCCAACGCGCGGAGACCTTTCTCATATGCAATTCGTTCGCAAGGATTCTTTGAATGCTGCCATATGAGATCCCTGTGACCTCAGCTACATGCCTGATAGTCACTCTTCGATCTTCCAATACAACTTCTTCAACTTTTTTCACATTTTCTTCAGTGAGGGACGTCGATGGGCGTCCTTCGCGGTGTTCGTCTTCCGTCGATGTTCTTCCCAGCTTAAACTCCTTAGCCCAGCGTGCAACTGTGGAATATGGAGGAGAAGAGTCCCCTAATGTTTCCACCAAGTCGCTGTGTATGTCTTTGGTAGACATTTTTTTCAAGCAGAGGTATTTAATGACAGCTCTGATTTCGTGTTTTTCCATTTTGATGTTCACTCCTTGACAGTCCGTATTCAAATGAATGTAGCTCCCGGGAATTGTGGCCTATTTATATGATTTTTTTTTCCTGAACTAGTGGGTAACTGAGCAAGTGACTGAAATTTTTTTGTATTTTTGTGTGCACTAGAAATAACTGATTATCATTACTTTTGGATCACCCCTCGTACTTCTTTGGCGTGACAAGATTAACCATGATTCTTAATCATTGATTCAACAAGGCAAATTCTACAATCAAGCAGTCATTTTTAAATAAGAATAAAGGTAATTTATTAAAATATTAATTACACTTACAGCTTAGATAAATTATGACAAGATTTCTTCTTAAGCTATCATCTTGCAACAGATAAGTATAGATACAACTTTTCGGCTGAGGATTTACAGGCGATGGTAGCTACAATATATGAACCTTTGGCAAGGCATGGAAGTAAGTAGTATATGTGGTGTAAGGCTGAAAGATAAAATTAAGAATAGTGTGATAAGAAAGCGCTGTGGAGTGAACGAAGAAGTAGTGACAAAGATTAAAAAAAGGTATGTTAAGGTGGTTTGGACATGTAGAACGAATGAGTGAAAAGAGAATGATGCGGCAAGTATACAAAGCAAGTTTGAGTGGGACTGTTGCAAGGGGAAGACCGCGCCGTACGTTTCTGGATCAAATTGGAGATGTGCTGGTCACATTAAGAGTACGCCCAACCATAGAGCATGCCTGAAGACTTTAATGAGTATGAGTGAAGCAATGGAAGTATGTCAGGATCGTGGATTCTCTGCCTGCCCCTTGTGGGAAGCAGGCGTGTGGTTATGTATGTATGTTAAACTTTTATCTACACTTTCCTGAATAAAAGTACGATGAATTCATTAATTAATCGACGACGCGCATAGGACGAATACGTGGACTAACGACATTCTTAAAGTCACAAGGAACCGTTGAATGCAAGTGGACAAAACTATTCCACGGGACATTGTCATGGGAAGCCTAGACATATCCAGCAGATGAAGTTTACGGGCTGATACATGGATGGATGGACAATTAAATAAAAAGAAAACTGTAACATTTAATTTTTTTTAAATAGAATAGTTGTTGACAAAGCGATTTAATTAAAGTGCCTTATTTGAAATTATGAAGTAAATATATATTCTCATACATTATGCGAAATTGCTATAGTAAATTATTAAAATTATTCGAAAGACATTGTGGTGACCTTGCATTGTTTTCTTTGCAAAATATTAAGAAACAGTTTAAGTAATATAACTTTTTTAATTAAAACTTTAATTAAAAAATTACAAGGTTTATGCATTTAATAGTATATCTATTTATAAACAACTTTTTTAATCTTCTTTTTTTGGTTTTGGTAATCATCTCAACGAGCTATTGTTACCAGTGTAAGGTCAATTTATCCCAAGTAGATTTTTAATATAATATTTAGTTCAATCATTCAAATTCAAATCATTTATTATGCGTAAACCCCTTGCCCTTGAGGTATGCATAATAAATGAGACATATTGTCAATTTTAACACAATTAAATTCATCCAATAAACTACCACTAGATCGGAACACGACTCTATAAAAATATAGTCTAGTTTACGCCCTGATATTATAGCTTTCCATTGGTGAAAGAATTTTTGAAATCGGTCCAGCCGTTTTGAAAATTACCCGGAACAAACAGACAGACAGACAAAAAAAGTATAAAATCATTTTTAGGCATATGTATAGTGCAAATAACCGAGTGAGCATGAAAAAAGCCTATTATTTTGACATTACAAACAGACACTTTAATTTTATTTATTGGTATAGATATAATTATTGGTCATTTGAGGACTATTAAATCATAAGTAAATATAGAATCTAGATAGATATATTTCATACAAAATTTTCCTTTAATGTCTTAAGTTAAGGTTGACTTTTGCTTACAAATGTATATTAGATAGTAATTATTGTATTACTAGTTTTATGGGTAGGTACTATAAATTCTCCCTTTCTAAATTTATTCAAGGCTTTTCACTCAAATAGTTAATATTAGATTTAAAAATTGAATGTACTATAATTTTAATTAAATTGACTAGAAATGTTGCTTAAAATAGGAAGTATTTTAATTTCTTAAACGCCTCAGAGTAAGACGAAGAAAAAAGCTGCCGTTTTGCTAAGGTATTCCACCTGAGCTCTTAAAAAATTAGTAGACTCTAAACTTCCAAGTATATTCTTTAAATTTCAATATTCTAACAACTTTTGTCATGACATTTTTTTTCTTCTCGACTCATTTTAGTCCCACTGCTGGGCTTGAGCTTCCTCCGCAATAGGAGGGAAATTGACCTATTATACGCCCACGCTGGTCAGGCGGCCAGACCGGTAAGCGCACGCGCGGTCCTGTCCGTCCGGGGCGATGAAAGAACGGCGCGCGGGCCCATAACCCACCTGTACTCACGTCACCTCGTTGTTGGGCCGACCACCGGAGCAGATGTGACTTGTCATCAGTGGTCGGCCCGACGGAATACCCTTTCGGGTAACCTCTCACCTCTCGACGTACTGGGACGTCGGTCGCCGTCGCGCAGTCAGCCTCTCTGCGGGTGACGGACAATTCCCCGGTCCGATCACCCGCGGCCTCGGCTAGGGAGACCGGATTTTATTATAGGGTTTTATTTAGAGTTTTTTTTCTTGCAAGGATTTTATATACATACTAGCTGACCCAACCGACGTTGTTCTGTTCAAATAAAATAAAAAGAATTCTCCTTGAAACCTATAACAGCACCACCTACTGGGTCCAATTATTAATCTAAATCATTCTCATATTCATCGCAACAGCCACAAAAAAATCATCAAAATCGGTCCGTCCAATCGTTTAGGAGTTCAACTTACAAACACACGAACAGAAGATTTATATCTATAAAGATTATTACTTAGTCGCCTTTTATGATACCTATTGGCAAGACAGGGGGTGATGAATTGTATTCTTATTCGATCAATACACAGGCAAATGACATAGATATCTACTCTGAGAAAAAGGAAAAAAAAAAGCCATAGGATATACTTATATACATAGTTTAGTTATTATAACTAATTAAACATTTATTACATGTGTTCTTAACTAAAAGTCATAGCCTACTTACCTTCGAGGCGATAATTGCATAAGATCATTATGTACTGACGCAAAATAATTAAAAAGTGACGGTTTGTGAACATACTCGTACATACATGACGCCGTGTTGGGAGTATGATTTTAATATTAAAAATAATTATTATAAGCACAAAGTTTGTGTTGTGACGTCATAAGCTTGTAAATTTAAATAATATTCAAAATCAGTTATCTATACCAATAAATAAAATTGGAGTGTCTGTTTGTAATGTCAAAATAATAGGCCTTTTTCATGCTCACACGGTTATTTGCACAACACCTATGCCTAAGATGTAGATTAAAAAATTTTTGTCTGTCTGTCTGTTTGTTCCGAGTAATCTCCAAAATGGCTGAACCGATTTCAAAAATTCTTTCACCAATGGAAGGCCATATTAGGGCGTAAACTAGGCTATATTTTATCCCGGTATTCCCACGGGAACGGGAACTACGCGGGTAAAACGACTAAAACCGAAGCGAAGCGAGGGCGGGTTGCTAGTTATAGTTATTATCCACTCCCAATCTCGCCCGTGGATGGCGTAGAAGATGACTAAGGGATGTAATATATACATAAGATCTGTGTAAAAGAAGGAAACCCTATACAACATATACGTCTGACCAGCATGGTATAGTAGGTCAAATTTCCTCCCATTGTGGAGGTAGCCCCAGCCCAACTGTGGGACGTATGTGGGCTGCAATGATGATGATGATGACTGGGCTTAAGCTTACCCCATGCTAAGAGAGAAATTAAACTACTAGGAACATTACACGTCTTAATATCAAGAAAAGATTGAAAGTTAGAAGATTGACAAATTAGACCGAAAGTTCATCGCAATCAAACCTTGCCGGTATAATATAATAACATGCATAGTTATAGAACAGTCGGTCCATTAATTAGCTAATGTCCAGTTGAAGGTTAATCTAGAGTAGAGATCCCTTCATAAAATTGATAAATAGATATTCCCTTCAAACAATTGATTTGACCTAACACAATGTCTCGGTCGTTTGTTTTGTTCTTGATGCAAATTAACCTGTTGACCATTAGTCTCTGGCCTTACAATTGTTTATAATATCTATGCGGCTTTGGCTCGTTATACGATATATGATATTGTCTTATCGTAATAATAGTCGTTTTAGCTTATACACGTCCCACTTCTAGGCTAGAGACTCCTTCGCAATAGGAGGGTAATTGACCTACTATAGCAGGAATTCTAAGGCTGGTTTTAGAATCACGCTGACTGTCGGCACCGACAGCTCAGCGCGTCGCTTGTCAGCGTTAAAGTTCAGCGCATGACGTTCCATTATCGCAAAAACGCTCACTGAAGGAAGAGGCGCGTGTGCGGCGGTCAGCACCGATAGCTACGCGGCGCTGACGCGCAACGCATACTGCCGCTGACCTGTCAGCGCGGACCACCGTACGCTCTGATACCTACGCGTTATTCTAAAACGCTTCCTAGACGTTCATACATTTTGGCTATCAGCGCCGACGGTCAGCGAACGGTCAGCGTAACTCTAAAACCAGCCTAAAGTGTTTACCGCGGAACCTAGGCATTCCGTAGAATAGTCATCAGAGATTCACCAGTTCCGCCGCCGGCGGCTCGGGCGGCGCAGGCGCGAGTACCTGCTTCTGATGCCGCCCTAGCCGAGGACTCGGGTGACCGGACCGGCGACTTTAGTCCGGCATCCGCAGAAAAGCTGATCGCGCGACGGCGACCGACGACGTCCCGGGACGGGGATGTCAAGAGGTGAGGGTAACCGAAAGGGTATTCCGTCGGACGAAGGCGACGTGGGTACTGGTAGGTTATGGGCCCGCGCGCCGTCCTTTCGTTGCACTGGATGGAATGGACACACCCATAAAAAAAAGAAAAAGAGTTCCACCAGTATTAAATAGCTTTTAATTCTAGTAATTTGGCTGTGAAATAATACCAGTTCTAAATATTATATTTAAATAGCGCAAAATTAGGGATGTGAATGTGAAGAACTGGTTACTATAAATTAAAGAACTCATCTATAGTAAATAGCAAGAATTCAGCTGCAACTATGGCACAGCAGCGCACATAACCAGTAACAATGCGCGTGGATACGTTTGAGGGTCAGAATTAATTCATATCATTTGATATCTTTAAAGATTAGGAACTTCTGTACTATAGTATGTTCAACAGACATGTCGGTATAGGGTTTAATTTCGAGTTTTCATTGTTGTGCACAGATTTCATATGCATATTATATCCTTTTTAAGACATCCATGGGCAAGATAGGGTGTAGTGAATTATATTCTTACTCCCTCACCTCAGGTAAATAATAAAATTAGTACTTTTAGGTCTAAATTTGCTAAAATTACCTCGTACTTTTTTCTATTGTTCTTTTCTATATAACATTGTGAAGAAAAAATTAAACTCGTAAGCCTTTATAGTTTAATTGTTTAATACGACGCCCTTCCATCGCCCTGGATGATTAAGTGGCGTGTGACTAGAATATAGCCTATCACAAAGTTGGAATAACGCCATGATCCTTAGGGTCGCCAAACAAGTTACCAATGACAGTTAGTCTTATAGTTTATCAAGTTAGTAATCCCTTAGCCAATTTTTACGACTGCCACAGAACTGTAAGGAGTGGTATTAAATTATATTCTTACACGTTTCACGGTGAACCTTAAAAGGTTATTCAGTATAAATCGATAATTTGATCTTGACACATGGCGGAAGGTCCAAGGCCTAATATCCGTATACAATTAATGCCATTTGTAGAGCGTTGACCGAACGACGCGACCGTGAAAATGTTAATGAAAATTTATTTAAGGTAAAGTTCGATGGTCCGAAGTTTCTGTACTACATCCTCGAAGAAATCCTGTATTTATTCGCATTGTTGATTATAATTTAGCTATTGTTAATTCATTTTACAGTTATGTCATGATATATTTAAAAACGACCTGCTGAATTGCTGGGCGTCATTGTATGTAGGCGGTACAGGATCGCACTTTGTGACGTAACATAAGGGAAGCCCACGTCCAGCAGTGGACGGCAATAGGCTGCAATGATGATGATGATAGTTAAAAACAGGTTCATATCAAGGCATGAAATCAATCATTCGTACCATGAAAAGGGCTCAAACTCCTTACAACCGTGCTAAGGAATATTTCCGGATGGTTTAAGAACTATCCATGGATTAAGAATACTATTCATTATTTATTACTAGCAATCCGCCCTCGTTTCGCTTCGGTTTCAGTCGCCTTATCCGCATAGTTCCCTTGCCCGTGGAAAACCGGGATAAAATATAGCCTATGTTACTCCCTGATATAACTTTCCATTGGTGAAAGAATTTTTGAAATCGACTCGGTGGTTTAAACGTGAAAGCGTAACAAACAAACAAACTTACTTTTACCTTTATAATATTAGTAAGGATACCGAGCTTTTTGACGTCCTTTGACAGCCAGGCCTGTGGGATATGCTGTTGGGTACCGCCCTACTTCGATGCCCCTCTGGGGATGTGGCTCTAAAGCGGTCAGTTTCTCTGTGCGTTGTCGATCCCTATGACACCCGATCGATATTTAGACCGATTGGTAAGTTTAAAGGTCATTTAAAGACCATACAGTACAAACTATTAGAACATATAACGTCGTTAAAAGTACCAGTGAGTCCTTATTACGTTCTAATGTAGTATGTGTAATGGAATCTGGTCCGACCACTTTCATTGCACCACGAAGTGATGCGTGGAGCGGACATTGGCAATATAAGTGATACGGCTGTCACTCAAACACAATGTAGGAAATTCAGTTTAATACTCAACGGTTTTATATATAGTCGATTTTAATTTTGATTTTGTTAAAAAGAAACTTCGGTGTGGTGACGAAATAAGAATACAATTCACCACTCTCTATCTTGCCCGTGGATGTCGTAAAAGACGACTAAGGGATACGCACATAACATTTATGTAAAAGAAGGAAATCTCGAAACTAGTATAAGGTTTTTCCCGATATAGTAGTTCAAATTCCCTCCCATTGTAGAGGAGGTCCGAGCCCAACAGTGGGACGTATGTGGGCTGCGATGATAATGATGGTTAAAAAAAACATTCTTACTATTAGTTATTGATAGTAATAGCAGATTTCCGTAAGTATAAATCTTATATCTTTAAACGAGCAATTCTTGTATATATATATATATTCAGGATCTCGGAAACGGCTCCAACGATTTTGATAAAATTTGGCATACTAAAGGTTTCGGGGCCAAAAAATCGATCTAGCTAGGTTTTATTTATAGAAAATGTTGTTTTGCCGGTGTTTTTAGCTAATCAATACAATGACATAAAATGTCAATAGAATATGGATTCAAATTTTGTCATCAACGTCAAGAGTGGCGATAACTCAATTGGGAAGTTGTCCAGTTTTTTGTTTTGGCATTCAAACAGCGTCGGATTGAATCTCGATGTTATTATTATTCTCTTTTTGTAATTTTTGATATTTTTTTTCATTATTTAATTTATATTTTTATTAATATATATCTAAATAAATACAACAAAAATATACCGGATATTGATTTTTAATTGTGTAATCTTAATAGCAAAAAAATCCATATTTTGACGAAGTAAGAATACAATTCACCACCCTTTTTCTTGCCTGTGGCGACTAAGGGATATATTTTACGATTAAGGGACAGATAGCAACTATGCAGGAGACGGACAACTCGACATATAACCCTAATTCAACACAACACAGAGAATTTAAACTTAACGGAAAATCTATTTTCTATTCATCATCGCCTAACCTCACATAAGTCCCACTGTTGGGCTCAAGTCTCCTCCACAATAAGAGGGAAATTAACCTACTGTAACATTCTGATCAGACGTGCTGATATGGGGTTTTATTTCAACTTTTCCTTCATTTACATAGATGTTATATGCATATTTAATCCCCTTTTTACGGCACCCAGGGGCAATATAGTGTGTCGTGAATTGTATTCTTATTCCGTCACCACACAATATTACTGCCGAATTTAACTTCTTGTGTCCTTTAATTACGTTTATAAAGATCATTACAATGCAAGGATTATTTCCTTAGCTGTATTATGAAAAAAAAACTGGCTAAGAGCGAGTCGGAGTTGCGCACGAAGGGTTCCTTACCATCCTTACTAATTTTATAAATGCGAAAGTATGTTTGTTTGTTTGTTTATTTGTTTGTTTGTTACGCTTTCACGCTTAAACCACCGAACCGATTTCAAAAATTCTTTCATCAATGGAAAGCTATAATATCTGGGAGTAACATAGGCTATATTTTATCCCGGTACGCCCACGGGAACGGGAACTATGCGAGTAAGGCGACTGAAAGCGAGGAAGCGTGGGCGGGTTGCTAGTTATCTATAAAAATCGCGTTTATTGTGTGGCAGCCCCCATTCAATATTTATTTTGTTTTGTTTTTCGTATTTGTTGTTATAGTGGCAACATAAATTATTAATTTGTAAAAATTTCAATTGTCTAGCTATAGCGGTTCTTGAGATACAGTCTGGTGACAGACAAATGAACGGATAGACAGCGAAGTCTTAGTAATGGGGACCCGTTTTTACCATTTGGCTACGGAACCCTAAAAAAAGAAACTTCAGATAATTTTAAGATGAAAAAAAATTAATAAATTATTTACATCATGCCATAAGTAGCAGCTTCTAATTCTATTAGATAATGAAAGACCTTGATGGAAACCACAAGCTTTATATTACTGCGGTTTCTGGTTAGCGCTTCTGCCTGAAAATATCCGCATTGTGAATCATCTATAGAAATAAATAAAGTGAAGTTGTAATGTCATAATAATAGGGGTTTTTTATGCTCACACGGTTGTTTGTACGACACCTATGCCTCACATACATACATAGATTCGCGCCTCTTTCCCATAGGGGTAGGCAGAGACGTTTATTAATCTCCTCATGCATGTTCTTCGGTTTAGGGTACTCTTAACCTGGTCTTTCTTAAGAATGTCCCCGATTTGATCGCGGAATGCCCGCCTTGGTATTCCCCTTCCAACACTTCCATTCATATTCGCCCTCAAAATTATTTTTGCTAGTCTCCTTTCTTTCTTCCGGGTTGGGAGACCTCAGCGCTCACCCATAGACCGCATCAGGCTGTCAAAGCCATTTGCGGCTAACTGCTGTACCTACACACTCAAAAAAAATTCTTTCATTCATTCTCTCTACATGACCAACATCTTAAAACCAATTTATTTTTTTGTGTCATAAAAGACGAGTAGATGAGACATTGAGCGTAAAAGAAAAATGCAGGCGAAACAAAACTTAAAATAAAATCCTAGATAAGTTTATTAACCTATTTGTGTAGCACGATATTTTTTTCTTTAGTTTTAAATGACAACACACTGCAGTAAGGAAATAATCCTTGTATTGCGAGGGACTTTACAAACATAATTAACAGACACAAATTTTCAGACTCGGAACAAAAATTTGTGGGCACGATAGTATCTTTAGCACTACCTCATCTGTGCAGTTAAATTGATTCCCTCCTAAGGTGGAGAGAAGCTGTGTGATGGAATATATGAGCTGTTTTGATGATAATGATTTTATATTTATACACGCTAAAAAGAAATCATCCTTACTAATATTATAAATGCGAAACTAAGTTTGTACCCTTAGAATAATAACGTATAGAAGGATACTTCAGATACGTCAATACTTCGAACCTTTGAAATTTGAATCTAAAAATACTAATGGCGCGCAGACGATTACACACGTACACACGCAAACCACTATACAAATTATGAAATCAAATTTTGTCTTTATTAATATAGATCATGGAAATACTTTTAAAAGTAATGTTAAAAACCTTTTTAAGTTTTTCAAATGTGTTATGACACCATTTGAATGCACAAACCGTCATAGTTACCAATTTATTTTTTAAGAGTTGCGTACGTTCGTGCAGTATAATGACTTGACATTACGGAATGGTTCCGGCGTAAGCTCCATTAGGCTCCAATGGAAATGCCTCACTTTTTGTGCGTGAACTTACCTTCTATACGTTATTATTCTAAGTTTGTACCAAACGGATTTCAAAAATTCTTTAACCAATGGAGAGCTCTAATATCAGGGAGTAACATAGGTTATATTTTATCCCGGTATTCTCACGGGAATGGGAACTACATGGGTAAAGGTGATTCAAACTGAAGCGAAGCGAGAGCAGGTTGCTAATGGTTTATAAGTAAAAAAAATATGCTCCATTGATGTTATATGTAGTTTCATTGTATAAGGAAATAACTACAAAACTTATTAAATCCGTTAAACGTTATCATTTGCTTTGTAAAAACCGCAATAACTTTATAATCATTATGTCAGTTAACTTCCTTATTACTCTGTGCATTCGTGACACAAAAATTCAGCAGATTAAAATTAATAAAAAAAAAACTTATTGCATTCAACACGAAAATACGTAATAATAGCTTATCTATACAAATAAATAAAATTGAAGTGTCTGTTTGAAATGTCTAAGTAGTACCTATTTTTTATGCTCACGGTTATTTGCACGATACCTATGCCTAAAAACTAGTTCTTTTTTGTCTGTCTGTTTGTTTCTGGTAATCTTCAAAATAGGTGGATTAATATAGATATTTTACTACCAGGAGTTAAGTATAAGGAGTTACTTAGGCTTTTCCGTGTGGTGACGGAGTAAGAATACAATTCACCACTCCCTATCTTGCCCGTGGATGTCCTATAAGACGACTATGGGTTATAATGTGCACATAATATTTGTGTAAGAGAAGGAAAACTCGAAATGAAACCCTATACCAACATGTCTTACCAGTACAGTGTAGTAGGTCAAATACCATCCCATTGTGGAGGAGGCCCGAGCCCAACAGTGGGACGTATGTGGGCTGCGATGATGATGATGAGTTACTTAGGCTACTGTGCCTTTGTTCTCTAAATAAGAATTTACTTAGGCTATTTTACCTTTCAGAAAATATCTATGAAATTTTATCCGATGCTCTTGGATATTGTGCTATGTGGTAGCGGCTTCGAATACTACCAACCCTTGCTTTGCTCGTGGGTGTCGTAAAAGACGACTAGAGCCCTAGATTGACCCGGACCAACTCCATCTGGTACCATTTGGGTCAACGATTACATTCCCATGGAGGGTTGACGTCAGGCAGGCGGCTGGTCATAAAAGTCATTGCCGAAACTTTTTGCAATATGTCAAAACAGATGACATATTGCGTCGACCCCAAGTAATTGGGATAAGAGCAAGATGATGATGATGCTCTTGGATATTGCAGTTTGAAAATGCTAGGGCAAAGCAGCTGGAACCGGTTCGAAGCGAGGGCAGGTATTACTAAAACTGCAAAATGATTTCTGATGCTTACGCGAGTATTACACATTGCAAATGAAACAATTTTACGGCTTTTACCACGCTTATATTTAATTTTTGATTGCCCTACATTTTGAACACTTTACAGTATTCACGGTGACGGGCGGACTATATGTCAGTCAAATACAAACGCGAAAAAATCCGAAAAATCCGTTCATTTGCTACATAGAACTGCATATGCTATGAATTAAGAGTTGAAAAATATTTTTTTAGGAAGTCAAAATATTTTCGCGTAGATGCGAATTGAAATCATTACCAGACGTTTCGTCCGAAAATAGTCATGACCTGTAGCAACCTAAATTACGTCAATTATAATAAAATTTAATATGTGTTTATAAAACTTACAATTTGGGTTGAACAAAATGGTTATTTTTATTATTCATTTGTTTATAGGTATATTTCGATTATACTACAAACTATTATAAATTTATAGCGTTATTAGCACTATTCGTATGATGACGAAGTTAGAATACAATTCATCAATTCATTTCTTACTTATATCGTAAATGACGATATAGGGGCAGATAGCATCGATGCGCGAAGAAGAAAACTCATCTCTATACCAAACCGCCTGATCAGCGTAGTCAATTTTTAGGGATCCGTACCCAAAGGGTAAAAACGGGACCCTATTACTGAGACTTCGCTGTCCGTCCGTCCGTCTGTCACCAGGCTGTATCTCAAGAACGGTGATAGCTAGACAGACAAATTTTCATAGATGATGTGTTTCTATTGCTGCTATAACAACAAGTACCAAAAAAAATATTTAAGGGGGGCTCCCATACAACAAACTTGATTTTTTTGCTCAATATCGATAAACCATTATCGATATTATCGATATTATCTATTGCCAAATAGGGAGGCACTTGTTTACCTATCATGTCAATGATATCAGTCAATGGTACGGAACCCTTTGTGCGCGAGTCCGACTCGCACTTGGCCGATTTTTTTCTATCGTATGCACGACCGAGTCTAATATTAAAATCTGTGTGAGTTGAGAAATAAAGAAGTTGCACTGTCTGTGTGGTAATTAAGAAATAATCTGCCATCCCCAATCTGGAGGAGCCCGTGCCCAGCAGTTGGCATTATATGGCTAGAGGAAAGAAGAAGAAGAAGCATTTGAAATACTTGACTTTACCAACTTAAACTAATTTTTAAATAAAAGTTTATCCTACAGGTGAAATTAAAATGCATTTATATTTAAAATACGTTCGAACCGCCGATAATTAACGTCTATAGTCCGTAAAATATAGCTTGATCTCTTTGACAGATGTCAACGAAACTGACGAAGTAAGTTTGAACGAGCAACATGTTTACAATTTCATTTTGTATCAAATATATTTTCATTCTTTTCGTGCCAGTTTTATTGCAACTGAATTACAATATATTATAAATATAAAAATATTGATATTCATGCCTAAAATGTACCTCGTAAGTACTGAAATACCTAGTAAACATTTTATACATAAATGACGCTTACGCACGTACAAGATCATACTGGACTGAAAAATAAAAAAGAGATGGGACAGTCGATATACCTAAATCGATAACTGACCTTTATTAAGTTATTCATAAAAGAAATAAACCCAATACAGTACCTATATAAAACTTTCAACATATTTTTTACAATTAAAACAGACAGTTACATAATAAAATACATAAATTAATTAAACATTAAAAAACTACTTTTGTCTCAGAGTAAATGGTAATATTATGTACACATTATTGTCAATAAACTAGACATATTTATTTATAAAACAGTCGTAATTGATCGATTGATCTAACGACTGTCCCTGTTCTGGCAAAAAATGATAAATGTTCTAGCAGGAACGCTCCAGTGATGACGATAATAGTGACCTAAATCATGATTGTCTTGACCTTTTGAATAATTAAAATAGTCAAACAACAGTTTTGTTTGAAATAAATTCAAAAAGATATTGATTGTATTTTAATAATTATAATAGAAAATCAAAATTATAAAAATAAAGAATTTTATCGATAAAAAACTACGAACTTTATCGTAAGCGTGACAGCACTAGGGAGAACTGTCACAGAGATCATCCTATATTTTATGGACTATAGTAATCAATTTTCTTTTATTTCTCGTCGTAATGAGAGACAGTGTCATCTTTCGTCCGTTATTACTTTTTTTTGGGTTCAGCTATGGTCAGCGCACCCGTCGCCCGGCTCCATCCGGGGTGATAGAGGGGCAGCACGCGGCTCCATCAACCTGTAGCAAGTCGCCTTCGTCGTTAGGCTGACCACCGGTACCGAGTTCCTTGTCCCTCCGTGGTCGGCCCATCGTTCGTTACTATGAGGAAACTCTTGTAATTTAATATGAATCAAGGCTTTTCGAATCCTTACGAAACTGTAATAAGATGAGCAAATGTCACGGACATCTCTAATCTAAAAACCAGTAATCATTTAATTAAAAAGACAAGCGCGCGCATGTGTGCGTGTAGCGATTGCGTTGTAGTGTGCGTAATGCCTTTTTTAATTAATTTAATGTATTTCTAATCCATTATTATATGAAATTTCAGTTTTATGCACTTCTCCTCATTATATACTTCAACCATGCCAAATTTCATACTTGTCCATCCACGTAATTTTCGTAAAAAGGGGTACAAAGTTTTTGCTTCACGTATTTATATATAGACTAGTGGTCGGCGTGTGGTCGAAATTCGGCCATAATTTATTTTAATTAATTTTTCTGCTACACAATTTTCTTTAATTTTATTTATGTATAATTGTAAATTGAGCGAGCTGTATTTCACTAATAACTAATATATAAGCACAAATCTTTAGTAGACATTGTCATCATAATTATGATTGTTTGACATTCAGTTCGACCAGAGATTTTAACCGTAAACAAAAGTCTATAAGCGTTGCTACGCAACACACTCACACAAACGCGTGTATGTGTGTGTGTAGCGATTGCGTTGTAGTGTGCATATTGCCTTTTTTAATGAATTTAATGTATTTCTAATCCATTATTATATGAAATTTCAGTTTTATGCACTTCTTCTCATTATATACTTTAACTGTGCCAAATTTCATACTTTTCCATCCACGTAATTTTCGTAAAAAGGGGTACAAAGTTTTTGCTTCACGTATTTATATATAGATCTGATCTTATTTCGTTAATATGTTTATGGCGTGAAGAGACACACTTGTTAATTTTTTTTAAACATGATCATCATCATCATTCTATGGATGTCCATTATTGGACACTAGCTGAACTAACAGACGTTGTTCTGCTCAAATCTAAAAAAATAGTAAAAGGAATTCTCCTTGAAATCATTCACAGTGCGACCTAGCGATTCCAATTATTAATCTAAACCATTCTCATACCAATCGGAATAGCCACAAAATAATCATCACAATCGATCCAGCCGTTTAGAAGAAGTTCAATTACAAACATACGAACAGAAGATTTATAAATATAAAGATAATCATCGCTTTTATGTGACACTTGACGTGACTTTTTATAATGGTAGAACCGTCTGCAGTTGGTAGACTGACGACAACGACCGAGATCGACGTCCGAGTAGTAGCATTTTGTTACTACGCTTCGTTCGTTGAGCAGGAGAGTCGGAAGCCCAACTTTCTGAGGGTGTTTGTGTGTGGTGGGTTTTGGTGATGCTTTTAGTTTCACCGAATCCTATTGCACGCATTCACACTGCCTTCACTTTCTTAACAGTAGGCAGCGGCCTAGCAAAGGTCCATGAGCGGCAGCAATACTTACCATCAGGTGTACTGTTTGCTCGTTTGCTATCGTTTGCAATAAAAAAAAAGGACATTTTGAACACACCCCGCCAGTTAGCGTCATATATTCTTGGGAAAGTAATTATTGACTAGATCGAGATATAAAGATTTTAGACGTCTTATACGACACCCACGAGCAACGTAAGTATTGGTAGTATTCGTAGTAGTCATCAGACAACGTTGATCGCTTAATAAAGTAAATAAAAACAAAAAAATTAATCATTTTAATGTACCTAAGCTTGCACTGAATTGATTCGTGAGAAACGAGTGTTAAGTAACAGTTATTTATTTTTATTATCTCATGTATTATTATTATCATAAGTGCGATAAATGATTACGTTTGTCTCAAGGCAAAAATATATATTTAAAAATGTAAACATCTTTACTAATTTTATAAATGCGAAAGTATGTTTGTTTATTACGCTTTCACGCTCAAACTATAATATCAGGGAGTAATATAGGCTATATTTTATCCCGGTATTCTCACGGGAACGGGAACTACGCGGGTAAGACGACTGAAACCGAAGCGAAGCGAGGGTGGGTTACTAGTAGTAATTTAAACCTGACCTGCCCCGACCCGTGCTAATTCCAGCTGATGCGGAATGGTCAATAACATTCTCAAGAGGGATGATATCAGGCAGGCGGCCGGTAATAAACGATTACCAAAACCTTTAGCAATATTTACTATAGACACAGATTGCGTTGACCTCAAGTAATTGGGATAAGGAGAAAGATGATGGAAATATATTAAAAACTAGCAGTGCCCTGCAGTTTTACCCGCATTATTCCCCTTCCTGTGGGCATATCGAAATAAATTATAGCCTGTGTGTTATTCTGATATGTAAGCTATATTATTGTGAAGTTTCATCGAAATCCAAACGGTAGTTTTTGCGTTAAAGAGCAATAAACATACTCACATCTTCAGATACTCATATACAAACTTTCGCGTTTATAATATTAGTAGGATTAGAATGATATAGGTTAGACTGCACAAAAGGAGTAGTGGAGTAAATTTGCTACCTCTCATTTCAATGTCATTGGTTCCATTTCCACGCAGTACAGTTGTTTGTGCGATTCACGAAATTATTGTTTCGAGTCTTTGTATTACATATTTGTGTACTTTAATTGTATTTTTCTAAAGAAGCTAGCGACAGGATTTATTTCTTACTGTAAGTAGTTGTCTTTATTAAAAACAACAAAATATTTTTATCATAAATCATTAGTTTTATTTTAAATAAACTAGTTGCAAAAATTAAGGGCTAGAAAAAAAATTGCAAATTTTGGGGTTATTTTCAACAGGCTCGTAGGGAAATAATCGTACAGCAATTAAAAAGAGATTGTAGGAGGAAATAGGAAATTGTAGCTCCAAGTGTCTAATTTTTTAATATGAACTGACTTCTCATTCCCCAACGAGTCGTTTCCCTCCAAGTTGAAAATCGCTCTAAAATTTGCAATTTTTTTCGATCACTTATTTTTCCGACTAGTAGTATTTTTTAATTTATTAACTTTTATGCCAAAGATTTTTACGGATAATTTCGTTAGTTGTGTGATGATTTTAACTCGTCTCAGCCTATATAATTCCCGATTTTGTGCTCGGGATGCGCCATGGTCAGACATGTTAGCATAGGGTTAGGGTTATAATATTCTGCTCGATGACACGGGCAAGCTACTGGAGAGGGTGGTAGCTGCCCGCATCGAGCGGCACCTCGTCGGCACGGGGCCCGATCTGTCGGACGCCCAGTTTGGGTTTAGGAGGGGTCGTTCGACGATCGCGGCTCTGTTGCGCCTGAGGGCCGTGGCGACTGAGGCCGTCACCGGCGGGGGAGTGCTGTTGGTGGTGTCCCTAGACATCGCCAACGCATTCAATAGTCTGCCATTCAGCTGCATCAGGGAGGCGCTCCGGTATCACGGGGTGCCAGTTTACCTGAGGCGGCTAGTGGCAGACTATTTGGAGGGGCTCAGCGTCCTCTGCACCGACCGAGCAGGGGACGTCGTGCGAACGCCCATGACGTGCGGTGTCCCGCAGGGGTCGGTCCTCGGACCCACCCTGTGGAACATCGGCTACGACTGGGCGTTGAGGGGGAGCCTCCCGCTCGGGCTGGGCGTGATTTGTTACGCCGACGACACGCTCGTCACAGCCCGCGGTGGGACGCTAGAAGAGGCGGTAAGCCTGGCGACCTCGGGTACCGAGGAGGTCGTCAGACGGATCGAGGCGCTGGGGTTGAGGGTCACCCTGGACAAGACGGAGGCCCTCTTGTTCCATGGGCGCACTATGAGCCCTCCCATCGGCGTCTCGATCACCGTCCACTCGGTCGACATCAGCATCCGGGCCCATATGAGGTACTTGGGCCTGGTGCTTGACGGGCGATGGTGGTTCCGGGAGCATTTCCGCAGGCTCGCTCCGCGGCTCGTCGGCGCGGCGTCCGCCCTATCGTGGCTTATGCCGAACGTGGGCGGACCGAACGCTGCGTGCCGACGGCTGTACGCGGGGGTCATCCGGTCGATGGCCCTGTACGGCGCACCGGTGTGGGCGGGGTCCATGACCGCCCGACTTAGGGCCCTTCTGTGGCGACCACAGAGGGTCACGGCGGTCAGGGCCATCCGCGGATACCGCACCGTGGCGACGGAGGGAGCGTGCCCATTGGCCGGGACTCCCCCGTGGGACTTGGAGGCGGAGATGCTCGCCGAACTATATCGGCGGGTGACGGGGGTGCGAGCGGAGGGCGGTGTGGTCTCGTTAAGGGATCTCACCGCCTGGCGCGTCGACGCCCGCCGAGACGTCATCGCCCGTTGGGCAGTCCGGCTGGAGAGGCCTCGGTTCGGGGTGCGAACCGTGGAGGCCTTCCGGCCGGTGCTGATGCAGTGGTTGGAGAGGCGGCACGGGGTGCTCTCCTTCCGACTGGTGCAGGTTTTGACGGGGCATGGGTGCTTCGCCAAATACTTGCACAAGGTCGTTAGGAGGGAGAGTACACCGTCCTGCCACCACTGCGATTGCGACGAGGACACGGCGCGCCATACGCTCGAGGCCTGCGGGGCTTGGGCAGTGCAGCGCTGTGAACTCGTCGCAATCATCGGTACGGACCTGACGCTGCCGGCTATCGCTAGGGCGATGGTCGACAGCGTCGGGAATTGGGACGCGGTCGCAGCCTTCTGCGAGACAGTGATCTCGCGGAAGGAGGCGGCGGATCGCCTGCGTGAGGAGCGCAGCCTCGATGAGGAGATCCGCCGCCGGCGACTGGGGCGGCGCAGGCGCAACTATCTGCGCCTCATGCCGCCCTAGTCGAGGCCGCGGGTGACGTGACCGGGGATTAGTCCGTCACCCGCCGAGAGGCCGACCGCGTGAGGAAAGACCGACGTCCTCCCCGAGGGGGGGACGTCGGTCGATGGGAGGGTACCCCAATAGGGGGTATTCCGTCGGGCCGACCACTGACGACAAGTTAACGCTGCTCCAGTGGTCGGCCCAACGACGAAGGCGACGTGGTTTTCGGGTGGGTCGCGGGAGTTGCGTGCTTAAGCCCCTCTGTCGCCCCGGACGGAGTGGTGCGGAGGCGCGCCAACCGCGGCCCACCCACAAAAAAAAAAAAAAAAAAGGTTATAATATTCCGTTGAACCGACCACTGACGACAAGTCACCCTACTCCGGTGGTCGGTCCAACGACGAAGGCGACGTGTAGCGGGTGGGTTACGGGTGTGCGTGCTCACGCCCCTCTGTCGCCTCGGACGGAGTGGAGCGAGGAGCGTGCCGACCGCAACCCACCCCAAAAAAAAAGGGTTATAATATAAATTTAAAATGCTTAGTAAAATGGAACTCTAATATATTAATACTAGATATTCTGTAGTATAATTAGTGTCCATTAATAATATGCTTCTAAGGTCCCCCCGCGATACATGAATTATTTCCTTAATGCATTTAAATTACAACAGTTGATTTTTAGTTTATTTAGTGACGGACTATGGAGGAATTAAATTGTTGTTATTGCAAAATGCAGGAAAAGATTTGCGATCAAGCGATTGCGAGGTTAAACAGTTCAAATAATAACTACTGTATATGTATAAAATTAATTAATTATTATTTATTAATAATTAAGTGTAAGCTGTAATTCATGGAACTACTGATTTTAAAAATATTCAGTAATAATCTCTAATGTTTTCTGATATTTACGAGAGCATTGCACATTATAAATAAAACTATACTTACGGATTTTATCGCGTTCATGGTCACGGGCGCCGTCCGCCATGACCATGAACGTTGAAAAGTGTACGAGATATCGGCTAATCAAAAATTAAATATAAACGCGATAAAATCCATAAAAATAGTTTTATTTATAATATGTAATATATCTATATTATCTCGGTATCTTAACCATATCTGTGCAATTGATTTCTGAAACTGTAATGTATGTCCCTTAATTTATGCTGGCCAAGTTCTCCGCGATACAAAAAATACTTTGATAAAAGGTTGTCTTTAAAAAGTAAAATGTTTTGAAAATTTCTATATCACCTTTGGTCAGCATTTACTGCGAAAGAAGAAGTTTTAAAAAAGAAATTTCTGCATCAATATCATTCAACTAAACTTTTCGAAAGTATTTTATCATCTTTCTAAGTATATTATTTACGTAATTTCCTTCAATGAGCATAACACAAACAAGTTTCTTCTATCCTTATCATGGCAACGTATCCACTACCAGTCATAACTCAAACCGCAATAAATTTATACACATCATCCGCTTCCGTAAACGTTCCTTTAGAAAGTAAAACATTAAATTTAAATAAATCATTTCAAATTGTTTTAATATATATAACAGTATAACAATGAATTTTTTCAAGGCAGTTTGAACAAAAACGTTAATGGTTAACGAAAAATATAAATTAACGAATTAGTCGTATCAAATAAAGCTGCATAATACAGTTGCGTGCAAATTCCTTGCTCTACATTGGCACACGAATGACCAGTTGGCATTTACAAACAAGAGTGTCAATAACTTCGTTATTACATGTAATAGTCGCCACGAATGGTATTATTAATACATTGAATAAACAGCGTAGTAGTGTAGATAACAAACTATCATATTTGATGATATGGGTTCGATAATCCCTTAGCCTTTTATGTGGTGAAGGAGTAGGTAATCCCCTACCCCTATGTTGCCCAAGGGTATTGCAAATACGATTAAAGGATATAATATGCATATACCTAACATCTATACAAGAGAAGGAATCGTCTAAATCCTTACTAATATTATAAATGCGAAAGTAAAGATGTTTGTTTGTTTGTTACGCTTTCGCGCTTAAACCACCGAACCGGTTTCAAAAATTCTTTCACCAATGAAAAGCTATAATATCAGGGAGTAACATAGGTAATATTTTATCCCGGTATTCCCACGGGAACGGGAACTAAGCGGCAAGGCGACCGTAACCGAAGCGAAGCGAGGACGGGTTGCTAGTATAATATAACTCTTCTGAGCTGCGTGGTATATTTAGTAGGTCATTTTCCCTCTTATTGTAACTCAACACGTATATGAGCCGAGATCATGAAGAAGACGATGATGATTTCTTAGTGCGTTTTACAAATAATGGTTATATTTAGGTATTATATATGTGCCGGGCAACTTATCGAATTTTAACAATATAATTAGCGATGGGGGCTAATATCCCAGGTTTGGAAGCCGCACGTTTTTGCCAACTTGAGTGCGTACGGATCGCCGTCTTTTTTAGGACAGGTTAAGTATAATCAGAGTTAAACAGAAAAGATGTTATTTGTGTCGGTTAATTAACTGTTTGTAAATTAAATTTCATTTCTTATGAACCTTATTAATTTTTATTTATACCTAATTCATCTCGGCTCATATACGTTCTGCTGTACTGCTGAGATCGGGCCTCCTCCCCAATATAAGTTCAATTGACCTACTATAACACACTGGACAGGTTGGCATAGTTTTATTTCGAGTATTGCTTCTCTTGTGTTCATATTTTGTCCCCTAGTCGTCTTTTGCGACACTCACAGCCAAGAAAGTGTGTGGTGAATTATATTCGTACTCCGTCGGAAAATCATCACCTTGAGTGGTTCAAAACCGAAAATTCAAATGCATAATACTTTTCAAGATCACACATAATATTTTATGACATTACTGACCTTAAAAGAGTCAATTTGTTACGATATTAACTACAAAACGAAGTCCAAATTTACCCTAATGTTCCCAAAACGTTTTCCACATATTTAACTGGCTCTGTAACCTTCACCATCATCATCGCAGCCCATGTCCCACTGTTTGGCTTGGGACTTCTCCATATTGGGGAGGGAATTTGACCTACTGTACCATGCTAGTCAGACATGTTGGTATAGGGTTACATTACGAGTTTTCCTTCTCTTGCACAGATGTTATGTGCATATTATATCCCTTAGTCGTCTTTTATGACATCCACGAGCAAGATAGGGAGTGGTGAATTGTACTCTTACTCCGTCACAACACGGCGTCTGTAACTTTAAAACGTCTATAATATCAATAGGTAAACTATGGTAATGTCCATGGTAGATTAATATCAGCGTCGGGAATTGGGACGCGGTCGCAGCCTTCTGCGAGACAGTGATCTCGCACAAGGAGGCGGCGGATCGCCTGCGCGAGGAGCGCAGCCTCGATGAGGAGATCTGCCGCCGGCGAATGGGGCGGCGCAGGCGCAACTACCTGCGCTTCATGCCGCCCTAGCCGAGGCCGCGGGTGACGTGACCGGAGATTAGTCCGTCACCCGCCGAGAGGCCGACCGCGTGAGGAGAGACCGACGTCCTCCCCGAGGGGGGGGGGGGACGTCGGAAAAAAATTTTTTTTATCTTAGTCATCTTTGGTGGTGGTTCGTGTGAAATGTATTCTTACTCCGTCATCACACGGAAATTAAAACGGATTTAGTTACCTTACAACTAAATATATAATTTAGTAACGAGTTATACAATTATTATGGTAAGAACATCTTATTATCGAAATCAAACCACGCCACAATTATATATTACGAAATATAAGGAAAAACCTGAATAAAAACGATTATTATGAATTATTATATGGGTTTCTTTTGAAAACAGTTAATTTCTATGACTAGGTAATAATGTTATGTTAATAATAAAAAAAGTTGTTTATTTTTTTTGTTGGATAATAATACATATACATGGGTTGAAATCCTGATTCGGGTAAAAAATGTATTTTCGTAGTTTAGTGAAGATTATTTTTTCTCGGTAAAGTCTTAACGGGCAGCTGGAACTGTCTGGTAAGCAACAGTTATAATGTCTTAATAGACATCAAGTATTGTCTGATTAAGTATTGTGGTGCAAATTGTGATAACTCACTACAAAAGAACTTACAAGTATTAAACTCTTTTTGAAGTGAGTTGTCGACAACGCCTTGCACTAAACTCTGTGCAATGCAAGAGACTTGACAAACATATATTTAACGGAAACAAATTTTATTTACACTCAGAAAATGTCTTATACAAAATACGTACGCTCGATAGTTCGGTATTTTAACCATTACACCATGTACAGTGAGAAATTATATAAGACATTTCAAAGTACCCCTTCTGATGAGGGCTGATTGCCATTTCATTCACTGGGAATTAAAGAAATTGGATGAGGTTCTCCGGGAGAGGTACTCAGCAGTGCCCCCCTACGTAATTTGTAACAGTACTGTTTGCAACGCACTTTGGTAGGTGTATGTCCAACGGTGGACGTCGATAGACTGATGTTTATATCATCATCATTCGTCATTTCAGCTCATATACGCCAATGGTTATCGGCCAATCAGCTTATTTAAAGCGAAGTTTGTCTTGCTTTTGCGAACGTTATCATTGATTTATTCAATACCTAATGAACATTTAACAAAGTACGAATATATTGCAGATTAAGTATTAAAATTTATTAAAAAATATTAAAAATTGAAAACTTTAATGTCTCTAATTCATTAACGAATCGATATTTTTATTTCAAAATTTTTTCATGGGTTCCTCTCACCATTACTTAGCTCCCGTTTGACCAGTTGTCCCATAACCTGATACAGCCTGTATAAGGAGTAACTTAGGCAAAATTTTATCCCGGCTTTCCTAAGGGAACGGGAAATACGAGGGTAACGCGACTGAAACCGAAGCGAGGCGAGGGTGGGCTGCTAGTGGTAAATAAGAATGATACAAATTTAAATAACAACAACGATGAATGAATGAAATAAATATATAGGACGTTAAGACAGGAAAAAATAAAAATAAAAAAATAAAAAAATAAATTAATACCTTATAGGTATATAAAATTGAATTAATATATAGTAGGTAAGTATATCAATTTTCCGTGTGGTGACGGAGTAAGAATATAATTCGCTACTGCCTTTCTTACCCGTGGGTGTCGTAAAATACGACTAAAGGATTATAATATACAGATAGCGTCTAAGTGATGATGAAATTGTTGACATCTATACCAATAAATAAAATTGGAGTGTCTGTTTGTAATGTCAAAATAATAGGCTTTTTTCATGCTCGCACGGTTATTTGCACGACACCTATGCCTAAAATAGCAATTGAAAAATTTTTGTCTGTCTGTCTGTTTGTTCCGGGTAATCTTCAAAACGGCTGGACCGATTTCAAAAATTCTTTCACCAATGGAAAGCTATAATATCAGGGCGTAAACTGGGCTGTATTTTATCCCGGTATTCTCACGGGAACGGGAACTACGCGGGTAAAATGACTATAACCTATAACCGAAGCGAAGCGAGGGCAGGTTGCTAGTTGACAATAAATAAGTGTCCCAACGAGGTTTAATCATCATCAGAGCTCATATACGTCCCACTGTTGGGCTTGAGCCTCCTCCACAATAGAAGGGAAATTGACCTACTATAACCACGCTGCTCAATGATGACATATGGTTTTGTTTCGAGTTTTAGTTCTCTTTCATAGATATTATATGCATATGATATCACTTAGTCGTCTTTTATCGATAGCCACGAGCAAGAGAGAGGTAGTAAATTGTATTCTTACTCCACTCCACACATAAAAGGATAAATTAATTTTTATTATATACTAGCAACCCGCCCTCGCTTCGCTTCGGTTTATACCGCCTTATCCCCGTAGTTCCCGTTCCCGTGGGAATACCGGGATGAAATATAGCCTAGTTTACTTCCTGATATTATAGATTTCCATTGGTGAAAGAATTTTTTTAATTCGGTCCAGCCGTTGTGAAGATTACCCGGAACAAACAGATAGACAGACAAAAAGAATTTAAAGTAATTTTTAGGCATATGTATAGTGGAAATAACAGTGTGAGCATGAGAAAGTCCTGTTATTTTGATATTACAAACAGACACTCCAATTTTATTTATTGGTATAGATGTTTACCTAAAAAAATACAGTTAAGGCACTTTACGTAATTTATACTCTCCTAAAAGCAAAAACAGACGCATGTATTACAAAATGTACCCATTTCATTATACAGAGAAAATGTAAAGCAAGTTATAACGTAAAAAGTAATACATTGATACAATAATACAAAGTTGTGTAATGATAGCTTTTTTTGGTGGCGTTATGAATACGTGAATACAATGAAAACGAACGCGATGTTCGTTGATGTCTTTTATGCGAACATATCTTTTATATTTACGCGGGAATTTGTTTTTGAGGTTATAATTCTGTTGGTGCGTTAGGGTAAAATGATGAGAGTAAATTTATAGGATGCACACACATTGTCACGAAAAAGCGACACCTTGAAGTTAGCTAGTGCACGTTTCTTTAGATGCACGTGCACGCCGTCACAAATGTCGACTAGATAATGCGTATTATAAAAATTATTATGTATTAAATACCTTTTTTCTATTTAGCGTTATTTTTACAAACGTTGGATAACGCGAGGCATTAAATTTTTGGATTTTTTTTTATCTTTGTCGGCAGATGAATTGTGAATATGCTATGTGGTAACAGTTACGGATACTAACAAATCTTTCCTTGTGAGTGTCGTAAAAGACGACTAGGAGCTTTACATAGACCTGGGTCAATTCTATCTGATGCCATCTGGTCAATAATTGCATTCCCATGAAGGGTAAACGTTAGGGAGGCGGATGGTCATAAAACTGTTGCCAATGATAAAGTATACAGTAAAGTAATATCTACTGTGAAAGAAGAAGACATATTGAGTCGACCCCATTTAATTGAGATAGTAATTTTATCCGGCTGGTGACGGCGTAAGAATACAATTCACCACTCCCTATCTTGCCCGTGGGTGTCGTAAAGGACGACTAAGGGATATATGCAGATAACATCGTTGCAAAAGAAGGAAACTCGAAATAAAACCCTAGTCCAACACGTCTGACCAGCGTTCAATTGTAAGTCAATTTGCCTCCCATTGTAGAGAAGGCCAGAGCCCAACAGTGGGACGTATATGGGCTGAGACGACGAGATGATGATGATTTTTGTAGATGACCCATTTAATAGTAACTGTCGCTTATAGAATTCAATAATACCCCCTGTACACCGGTTCTATTGCTCACTGAACAATGCTCATGTCTTATAGGAGTTTGATACTATCCTTTTTTTAAAGCCTTCCCTAATATGGCAAAAAAAAAAACAGCCTACACATCATGCAACACCTAACATTGGTTACACTGCAAGAATAAATGAAAAAAAAAACTAGATGTTTCGTTTCGATTTTTCTACCCTTTTAATGTGCTTATTACATCTCTTAGTTAATTTTTGTAATATCCTCACGAAAGAAATTAAGGATAATCACAGATTGTCATCTCAACCCTCCTCCACAATAAGAGCGAAATTATCTTACTATACCACGCTGGTCAGACATTTTGGTATAGTGTTTCATTTCGAATTTTCCTCCTCTTGTGTAAATGTATGCATATTATATCCTTTAGTCAACTTTTTCGATACAAAACCACTGAAAATAATGGATTGGTTAATCCTCATAACCTACTCGTAACTACCTGTTACCACGCGGAAAACGACACATTGTCATTTCAAAAACAAGAATAATTATTTAATATTTGCATAAGTTTACATAAGTCAGTTAAATAATATTCAAATTTTAATTTCATATATAAACGTTGTTTCAAATTGCACAATTTTAACGAAATACAATTTTAATGTCTCAAAATCTTCGTATATTTTAAATCACTCTCTCTTCCAATACTACAAACTATATTATTATTTTTTGTCGCTGAAATAATACAATGAAGACATTTTTTAGTCGCGATTATCGATAATTACAGATACACATAAAACATAATTCTCACGTGAACAGTCAAACGCATAAGGCTTATAATTATAAATGTCATTGTAACTTTAGGCAAAGAAAACGAAACTAATACTATATAAGACACGCTATTACGTGCTTTCGATTAATCGTATTTTGTGTATTATTTATTAATTATTATTTTAATTATTTTTTGATTACACTCACCGTAAATAGGACGACGATACCTGGAGCACAAAGCTTCTACCAAAAAATATCCTTTCAACTTTCGAATTTTATTATGGCAGCACCGGTTTTATTTTATATTTATTATTTTCACGAGTCACTTTCTCGGGGCAAAAGTGCAAACGCGTTCGGCATTCGAATCACAGTTCGAAATTTGAAAATTCCGTTGCAATAATATTGGAGCGGCCGAATGGTTTCGCTCCAAGATTGTGACTGCGAGTCGAGTGTGCGCGTTCCACGCGCATAGATCGACGCAACTCTACAATTGAATCGAACTATGTTAATATATTTATGAACGAAACACATAACTTCAAAGAGATATTATTTCATTAAAAACTTATAATTTGTCAATGAAACCTATCTATAATAATTCAAAAATAACATTATTTAAATAGACAATAAATAAACATGAGACTTATTATATCTTGTCTATCAGGTATCCTCTTTGAGGTTACAGATATATCTTTATCGTGGCTGTATTTTTAGCGTATGTCTACACACTTTCAAATTATTATAACTTGTGTATGAGTTATGTGTATTTGAAATAAATTTTTATGTAACCTTCAGTTATGAATATCTGAAATTACTCTGCATTAAAAGTTACAACAACATAGCTTTGACTTTCGTTTATACATATGAGACTTATGTTACTTAGTTATGGGTGGACGGATGATTCCCAACATTATCTAAATTTTAGTTTCCATCTAAGATATCTACATCCAACTCAATTGTGTGATGGCAACTAGGGTATCCCTAGCCAAATTCCTACCAACCCTTCAATTGCTCAAAGGATGTCGAAAAAGGTCAGTTCAACTATTACAATCCCAAGCAGGGTTGAGGTCAAAAGTGCGGCCGGTCAGGCAACTTTAGCAATACGTAAAGAAAAAAAATACATATTGTGTCCGTTTGCGAACGCTGTGAATAGCCATGCTAATTTTTCGGACTATGTCGGTTACATCCATTCTTTAACGGATATCCGTATTTTGGTTTTTATCATATAGAGAAATACCGAGAATAGTCCTCTCTATAGTAGGTACGTTGAGCGACTTAGAGCCACTTTAAAAAGCCGACATTTAGAGACTATGTTTCAATGCCGTTTGTCATCACTGGTTATAAATAAGCCTTAGTTTTCAGGCATTGTGGAATGTTGGACGAGAAGATCCTCTTAAGTATCATCATAATCAGCCCATCGCTGTCCACTGCTGGACACAAGTCACCCTCATGTTTCACCATTTATCATATGAGGGGTGAATGTTGTAATCGTCATGCTTGGCGGGCGGGTTGATGATCACAGTAAGATGTTATACTTTTCCCAGTAGAGAGCTGCTGCCCACACCCCTGGCTGATTCTTATGACTGCTAAATACAGGCAAGGGATGGCGACAATTGCATTCTTATACCGTCGCCATACAGGCACTTCTCAAATAAGTAGGTAAAAAATTATAACCGCGGGTAAATGTGGACATGAAGTAGATGTAGAAAGGCTGATCACGTATGAGCGATGCCTCGAATCTTTGTCGTCATCGACAGGTATTGTATCCGAAAGGGTCACCTACCAAGCCAACACACAAGGGAAGGAATCGGTAATTGTCTTCAGCTCATTTAACTATGAAGACGTAATATGGCAGTGGATGGAGCTGCACCCCTTTCTTGGTAACGTATTTATAAGCAGACAATTTCATTGCCACAGAGGGGGTTTAGCGATTGCAGTGAGATATGTACACATTTTCCAAGAGAGAGCTATTATTCTCCTGGTGAACCATTCCTTTACCCGCTTTTTACGACTCCCACAGCCAAATAAGGGGTCAAAAAAATGGTGTCATTATATCAGCAGTAATTAAAGTTAGTATAATTTTATATTCCCATGAAAATTTGCATACATTTAAATTAATTATAATTAAATACTAGCAATCCGCCCTCGCTTCGCTTCGGTTATAGGTTATAGTCGTTTTACCCGCGTAGTTCCCGTTCCCGTGGGAATACCGGGATAAAATATAGCCTAGTTTACGCCCTGATATTATAGCTTTCCATTGGTGAAAGAATTTTTGAAATCGGTTTAGCCGTTTTGAAGATTACCCGGAACAAACAGACAGACAGACAAAAATTTTTAATTGCTATTTTAGGCATAGGTGTCGTGCAAATAACCGTGTGAGCATGAAAAAAGCCTATTATTTTGACATTACAAACAGACACTCCAATTTTATTTATTGGTATAGATTATTTATTTTCCACTTATACGTAATGATTAATTACGTTTATCACTTTGTTACTATGTATAATCTATATCAATAAATAAAATTGGAGTGTCTGTTTGTAATGTCAAAATAATAGGCTTTTTTCATGCTCACACGGTTATTTGAACGACACTTATGTCTAAAATAGCGATTAAAAAATTTTTGTGTCTGTCTGTCTGTCTGTTTGTTCCGAGTAATCTTCAAAAGGGCTCGACCGATTTCAAAAATTCTTTCACCAATGGAAATCTATAATATCAGGGTGTAAACTAGGCTATATTTTATCCCGGTATTCCCACGGGAACGGGCACTACGCGAGTAAAACGACAAAAACCGAAGCGAAGCGAGGGCGGGTTGCTAGTAATCTATATATCTTATATCTTTAAACGAACAATTCTTGTATATATATATATATATATATATATATATTCAGGATCTCGGAAACGGCTCCAACGATTTTGTTGAAACTTGGCATACTAGAGGATTCGGGTCCAAAAAATCGATCAAGCTAGGTTTTATTTATAGAAAATGTTCTTTTGTCGGTGTTTTTAGCATAACAATAAATGACATTAAATTTTAAAAGAATATGAATTTAAATTTCGTTGTAAATGTTAAGAGTTCCGGTAGCTCAGTTGGGGGACGGCCAGTTTTAATTTTGAGTTTTGTAGCATCCAAACAGCGTCGGTTCGAATCTCAGTGTTATTATTATTCTCTTTTTGTAATTTTTTTTTGTATAATTTTTAGTTTTTATTAATATATCTAAATAAATTCTATAAAAATATTCCGAGCGAAGCTCGGTCAACCTGATATTATCTATTTAGCTGACTAAGTGAATCATCAACGGCAAGCCAAAAAACTACTTAACATAAAAATATGTAATTATGACGGTAGTTCCTTTTTGTGATGTAGAGAATCACTATAAAATGATTTTACAAAATTCAACCTTAAAAGGGGTTCATCCCCGGCGGTAACATTTATATGAGGAGAAAAAGAAACTTTTATTATTATCTTTAAATATATTTATTATGTATCTTTAAATTAATCACAAATACTATTTAGTAGAAAGAAAATAAATATATGTTTTCAGCATTTGTCAACTTTCATCATCTAAGGGTATAATTTTTTTTTCAAGTGTCTAATTACGTCCATCAACCCTCATTTGACTCTTATGTGAACTTCATAATCAACAGCATATGAACTCCAGCCCACTGCTGGCCTCGGATCTCTTCCATAATAGGAGGAAAATTGATCTACTTAATCACGCTCGACGTGTTGGTATAGGGTTTCTTCTCGTGCATATAAGGGATATTCCATAGTCGTCTTTAACGACACCCACGGGCAAGAGAGGGGGTGGTAAATTGTATTCTTACTCCGTCACCACACGGACATCATTTGTATTTAGCAGTGAAATAAAAAAAATATAATTATTTTAATTTGTAATAATATACCTACAGTACGCTGACGCAAATCTCATTGTAAATGAAGTACTATGTAATAAAAGAAGTTATAATTAATGCAATTAAGTTCAGAGTAATCTATTTGTTTTTTATAACAAAGTTAACTGAAACAACAATACAGTTATAAAACATAACAATGTTTTATATTTGAGTAATCATGTATGCGGATATAATATAGTTCTAACAATCTATGCTAGCTTTGTTTTCATGGATTATTTACACAATATTTAATCCTTACTAATATTATAAATGCGAAAGTAAGTTTGTTTGTTACGCTTTCACGCTCAAACCACCAAACCGATTTTAAAAATTCTTTCACCAATGGAAATCTATAACACCAGGGAGTAACATAGGCTATATTTTATCCCGATATTCCCAAGGGAACGGGAACTACGCGGGTAAGAGACTGAAACCGAATCGAAGCGAGGACGGGTTGCTACTAAGTAATAATGGAGATAATGATAATTATCCGCGTGGTTACACAATTAGCCATCCACTCCCTTACCCGTGGGTATCGTAAAACTTACTAAGGGATATATGCAGGTAACATCGATGCAAGTAGTAGACCAGATAGTTGGACTTTCGGCTCTCTCGCTTCCCGAATGAAATGCCGTAACAAATTGCTACTACTCAGATATCCATTTTTTGCGTGAGTGTGGTATTACTCCGGACGAATAGGAATGGTGTTGTAGATAGATGACTGCCGACAGTGTGGTCCACATAAACCAGCCGACATTTTTGCGTTACCTTCCTTCTAATGTATAGATTTTAGAAAAAATATCATCATCATCATCATTTCGGCTCATATACGTCCCACTGCTGGGCTCGAGCCTCCTCCATAACAGAAGAGAAATTGACCTTAGTATACCATGCTTATCAGGCTGGTATAGGGTTTTGTTTCGAGTTTTCTATCTCTTGCATAGATGTCATATGCGTAATATATCCCTTAGTCGTCTCTTACGACACCCATGGGTAAGAGAGGGGGTGGTGAATAGTATTCTTACTCCGTCACCACACGGTCTTGAATTCCAAAAATGTGTTTACAGCAAAGCCAATTGCCAAGAGCGTCGCCAGCTTCGGGTTGGTAATGGGGCAATATTATGGAGGATAACAAAATATGAATGCCTGGTACAGTCCGAAAGCATGAAGCGTTACACTTTGGAAGTCATTGCCTTGATGACGATTGTAATAAGAACGGTTCTAATATCAATGTATAAAATTAATAGGAATTTATTAATAGGTAAGAAAGTCAATTGCTCGCACCTTGGTCGCTTTGCGGCTAGCTATATTTGATCTCTAGAGGGGGGCAACTGCTATGGCGACGCCCTTGTTAATTGCTATCGCGGATTTTGTACTTTCATATCAAAAGTAAATTCACTTTTCTGTTAAACCTAGAATACAAACTGTATTAGGCATAAACATTTATTACGTAAGACAATTTTAAACATTTTTCTGTCCAAGCGCACGACATCTTGGTGTAAGAATTACGTCAATTGTCGGTGATTTAGCCAAATTGTTGCAATGTACTACAAAATACACGTAACACTAACGAGTGCTCTTAACTCTATAGAAGTTAATTTCGTAACGGCAAAGTTAGTTCCTAGTGTGTTCCTCTTTTGAGAAAATAATAGCACTGTTTTGAGAAAGTCTTAAGACCAAATACTATTACCATTTTGGTTGTCAAGCGTGGCGATTTAAAATTCTACTCATTTTTTTTTTTTTTTTTTTTTTTTTTTTGGGGGTGGGTTGCGGTCGGCGCGCTCCTCGCACCACTCCGTCCGGGGCGACAGAGGCGCGTATATCACGCAACTCCCGCAACCCACCCACGATGCACGTCGACTTTGTCGTTGGGCCGACCACCGGAGCAGGGTTACTTGTAACCAGTGGTCGGCCCGACGGAATACCCCCTACGTGGGGTACCCTCCCATTGATGATGATGATGACATATAACTACCTTCCCATCAGCCTATCAACATCTACTATTATACATAGACTTTCCCATGAGTAGAATTTTTCTAGCCGAGGCCGCGGGTGACGTGACCGGGGATTAGTCCGTCACCCGCCGAGAGGCCGACCGCGTGAGGAAAGACCGACGTCCTCCCCGAGGGGGGGACGTCGGTCGATGGGAGGGTACCCCGCGTAGGGGGTATTCCGTCGGGCCGACCACTGACGACAAGTAAACCTGCTCCGGTGGTCGGCCCAATGACGAAGGCGAGGTGGTTTTCGGGTGGGTTGCGGGAGTTGCGTGCTTAAGCCCCTCTGTCGCCCCGGACGGAGTGGTGCGGAGGCGCGCCGACCGCGACCCACCCAAAAAAAAAAAAAAAAAAAAAAAAATGGTGGAGAAGGCTCGAGCCTAATAGTGTGATGAGCTAAGATTATGAATAACCCTAAATAAACTACATATCTACATTAAAATAAGTTCGAGTCGGAGTCGCGCATGAAGGGTTCCGTACCATTATTTATAATATCGAGCAAAAATAGGCAAAAAAATTACATTTTTTATACAGAAGCCCCCCTCAAAAATTTATTTTATTTTGTTTTTAGTGTTTGTTGTCATACCGGCAACAGAAATACATAATTTGTAAAAATTTCAACTAGCTATCGCGGTTCTTGAGGTACAGCCTGGTGACAGACAGACAGACGGACAGACGGCGAAGTCTTAGTAATAGGGTCCTGTATATATTTTCTTTGGGTACGAAACCCTTAAAACAACAAAGATATTTTATAATTCAACTTTTATCACTCAAGATTAGTGCATAGAAACAAAATGAAAATATGTTTAACTTAGATTCATAATATACATAAAAAAAGTAGTGTATAAATAAGGCAAAATGCAAAGAAGCGCCAAAAAAAAATCATTCATTTATTTCAGTTCATATACGTTCCACTACTGGGCTCGAGCCGCTTCCACAACAAAAGGGAAATCGACCTATGCTAGTCAGAAGTATTGTTATAGGGTTTTATATATATTTTTATTTCTCTTAAATAGATTTAATCCCCTAGTCGTCTCTTTTACTACACTCACGAGTATGAGCGGCGTTGGTGAATTTTATTCTTACTCCGTCACCACACGAAAAAAATTATAGAAAAAAACCATTTTTAAAAACAAGCTTTTATTATTTGTTAATAAAAATCAACTAAAAAGTTAAAAATCCAGGTCCATTATCAGACCTTGGTTACCATATAGTATTAAAGTACTCGTCAAGACGAATCAAACGAGTCCAAACTCGATGTGGTTGCGTCGTTTAATTACTGAGTTCCTATGGCCAGCTTCCAGGTCGAGCAACCGATCAACTCTGTGTCACAAAAATATTGCACTGTCATCCGATTTATATATGCATGCAAAATTTCAGCTCAATCAGAAACCGGGAAGTGACTCAAATTTAACTTGCAAGATTTGATTACAGACAACGGGACAGGTGAAACTAAATAAAAGCTTATAATAAATCTATGAAAGTATAAATGAATTTTATGTTGATAGACAAACATTCCTTTCGTCTGAATGAATATGAATGAATGCAAAATTCATTCTTTTGACGAAAATCGACCTATATCTTACATTCGTTATCTTTGGTTTTATAGCAATCCAGAAAAGTTTGACGAAATAGATTCAATAGTACATAACTGAACTAAGGCAAGACAGAGTTGGTTTGCAATGAAAATAAACGTACTATAAATTACTGTTATATAAATAAACGCGTTAGTTTTGGCTCGCAGTGCGTATACATATTTAAGACTAACAAGGTCATGTGTGAGATTTAATAGTATTACTAAAATAGATCAATGTATTACCAATCAAATATTTTTATATTTAATCCATTGCAGGGTGATACTGATCATTTTAGCCTATGCTTATTTTTACTATTAAAGCTTTTATTTAACTTGCCCTGTTAGTATGGGACAAATTTTGCGAGTTAAACTAGAACCACTTCCTATCGTTAGATTAGATTGAAACTTGGTTTACTTACGTAACTTCGGTGACAATGCAATAATATGGTACCATGAAACTGGTCTATAGATGGCGTCGAAAGGTGGCCATAGGAACTCCTAAACTAAACAAGATAAAACTGTCGAGTTTGGACTCGTTTGAATAGTCTTGACAAGCACTTTTCTCCGTTTTAGAGCTTTGAAATAAAAGCTTGATTATAATTTATTTTTAATTAACGTTTTTATTTTACGTGGCAAAATGCGGTATACGAAAATTCGTCGAAGAACAGATGCAACTATGTTGGTTGCATCTGTTCTTCGACGAATTTCGGTCGAAGAATTAGCACGTCGAAAAGGCAATGAGTAGGACATATCGCTCGTTGAACCGACAATTATTGGGGAAGAAAGTTTCTCGAATGGAAATCAGGCATCGGACGACAATTAGCGTAGGACTCTATTGTGTGAACTGACGACATCTTGAAAGTCACAGGGAACCGTTTGGTTGCAAGTAGTACAATACCATTCTGAGCGGCCCTTTCGTGGCGAGGCCTATTTCTAACAGTGGACGTCTACGAGCTCATGGATGACTGGATATTGCTCGTGGATATGATAAATAACAACTTAGAGCTGTACATTGACCTAGCGAAATCCATTTGATAGTCTGATTAACAATAAAATTCTCCGTTAGTATTGACGTCAGGCAAGAGAATAGTGATAAAACTATTGCTAGAACTCAAAAAAACTATTTGAAATAAAGTACATATTACGTGAAATACAAGTAATTGGTATAGGATTATAATGATGACCATGTTGTTACATTGCCTCCCTTGCCTATGAAATTATTAAAAATCGGTGGAAAAAGCATCAGAAGAGGCGATAGACCACTTGCAAAGCGTGATTATGGCATTATATCTCTCTATAAGGAAATCTTTGTTCAGTGATGGACATCAATATGCTGATGGATGGACGCATAGAAGAGTATTAGACGTAATAAATCGTTTATTAACCATGCTAATTATTTGCAAATTGTCGTTGTCTATTCCCTTGGTGACTTCACAGCCGGTCCTTACGTCTCCCACAAGATATTAAAAAGCTATGAGATATATAAAAATATTCATTTTGAAATAATCAAACCTACGATATTTTTCTTGTAGTTATAAAAGCTACTACTTAGTCCATTTATGTTTCTCCGTCGTAGAATTAAATATGCATCAATTAACCTTGTTTTAATTCACCAATCACTGCGAATAACCGGTTATAGCAAAATGAATCTAATACCATTTAAATTAACTAAATGTTCATCAATCTTGTGAAACTTTCGAAAATATCAAAGGGCAATCATTTGAAGAGTCGGAATGAAGTTTAAATATAGATATCGGAATAAATATCTTTGTGGTGACGGACTAAGAATACAATTCATTACCTCTCTATCTAAATCTATCTCTCTCTATTTAAATCAGCGTTGCAGTGTAGCATATATTGCACTGTAGCATTATTGCTGAATGGGAACCTCATTGACACTTATCATATTTTGTTTTTCTTCTTTGTGTTGTATTTACAGTTAAGTTTAGCTATTATTTTAATCCATACTAATATTATAAATGCGAAAGTAAAGATGTTTGTTTGTTTGTTTGTAACGCTTTCACGCTTAAGAAGTAACTTGGCTATGTTTCCTCTCAAGAAACTCCTATAAAATTTTGTCCAGTCTATGAATCGAATCCAAAGACCTCAAGAACTGCAGTCGCGTATCGTAATACTTTCGAAGTTATTGGAGTTTTAAAATACAGGGGCAAGACTGACTGAAACCGAAGCGAAGCGAGGATGGATCGCTTGTAGATAATAAAATACTGCGCCTGATGCCGCACTAAAAGAGGCTGCGTGTGATCGGACCAGGGATTTAGTCCGGCACCCGCAGAGTCCCGGCAAGGGGACGTTGATAGGAGAGAGTACTCCCTCGAGGTATTCCGTCGGGCCAACCACTGAAGTCAAGGAACTCTGCGCCGGTGGTCAACTCAACGACGAAGGCGCGTGTTACGGGTGGGTCATGGGGCCGCGCGCCACCTCTTGCGTCCCGAACGGAGCCAGGCGGTGGGTGCACTGACCATGGCTCACTCCCCAAAAAAAGGAGTTAATAAAATAGAAACATCCGAATAAAGAATCTCGTATTTTTAAATCGCTTATGGTTAATATGGAGGTGTGTCATAAGATCTTATTTAAAATGATAATAAATCTAGACATCCGACGTGGGACTAAGTAAGCGGTAGAGTCAATTAAAATTCTATAACAATTTTAAATATAAGATTGCGTTAGTACGTATTTTCTCACGTTTAGTCATAGAAATGACGTCAGACAGTTAGCGGATGATGCCGCCCTCGCCGAGGCCGCCGGTAATTGCACCGGGAAATAGTCCTTCACCCGCAAAAAGACAAAAAAAGGCAGTTAGCGGATCGTACAACTTAGACCAAACTTTTGTACCAGTCACCATCATCATCTCAGCTTATATTTCCATTTTGACCCTAGGCTGTCTGCTTTTCAACATTAGAAGTCCGTAAGTCCTTTAACCGTAAAAGTAGTTCTTTTTACAAATTAAATTGTGACAACACAAATACAATTGTGTAATATAATAATTAAATCACTTAAACTCAATACACGAACGCATTCAATTAATTAAGGTTTTTTTCTTTCGTGTCAGCAACAAGGTCCAATTAAAAACAATAACAAAACTTACGTCCGGTGCTGACTATATTTTATATCAATGTCAACATATTTTTATATATATAAAGCTTCTGTTCGTCTGTTTATAATTGAACTCCTAAATGACCGATTTTGATGATTTTTTGCGGCCGTTTCCATATGAGAGGTTTATATTAATATTTAAAATCAGTAGGCGGTGCTGCAATTGATTTCAAGGAATTTTTAAAAGGAATTCCCGTTTACTATTTTTTTTTTTAGATTTGAACAGAACAACGTCTGTTGAGTCAACTCTACATCTATCTATACCTTCTCTGGGTAGAGAAGGAGTAAGAATACAATTCAACACTCTCTATCCTGCCCGTGGATGTCGTAAAAGACGACTAAGGAATATAATATGCATATAATATCTATATAAGAGAAGGAAATCTCAGAACAAAACCCTATACGAATATGTCTGACCAGCGTGGTGTTGTAGGTCAATTTCCCTCCTATTGTGAAGGAAACTCGAACCTAACGTCTACAAAAATGAATAAATCGAGCTAAAATGATGATTATACCTTAGTTAGTCTTTCACGATACCTACAGGTAAGATAGGGGGGCGGTGAATTGTATTCTTACTCCCTCACCATACGGCAATTATCACGTGCACATACAGTTATTATTCTATTTAAGTAGTCAAAAATTATGACTAATGTATCCTAGTGCCAGGACATGAAATTTCGTAATAAGTCAGTTGTTATCGAACCTAATATCGCGAGGTTTAAGTTTTACTAGATCACCTTGAAATCAATCGCATGCCTTTCTAAATATATTTTGCATTAACAGCACGTGAGAAAAATGTTTGTTTAAAGCGATGTTGTAATATATTTGAAACTAACTTTTGACCATGATACATTTTTTATTACCTTCGGTGATAAAAAAACGGCAGCCCATCTAATGGTAGTAACTGACACTACCGCGAAGAAATTGAAGGGAGTGTGAATGCGTCAGACGTGTTTTATTCCGAGTTTTCCTCCTTTTACATAGATGTTATAAGCATTTTTAATCCCATAATCGTCTTTTACGACGCTAACGAGAAATAGAGGAGTAAGAATACATTTTACCACTCAAAATCACATGAAAGCCGACCAAAGGATATAATATGCAGATAAGAAACGATTGAATTATTAACGATTTTTTTTTGGGGTCGGTTGCAGTCGGGGCACTCCTCGCACCACTCCGCCCGGGGCGACAGAGGGGCGCAAGCACGCACACCCATAATTCACCCGTGACATGTCGCCTTCGTCGTTGGGCCGACCACCGGAGCAGGGTGACTTGACGTCAGTGGTCGGCCCGACGGAATACCCCATTGAGGGGTACCCTCCCATCGACTGACATCTCCCCTCGGGGAGGACGTCGGTCTTTCTTCACGCGGGCGGCCTCTCAGCGGGTGACGGACTAATTCCCCCTTCCCGTCACGCGCGGCCTCGGCTAGGGATATTATTAACGATAAGGAAACTACGAAATAAAACTCTATACCAACCCGTCTGATCAGTGGGTTAATTAGGTTAATTTCCCTCTCATTGTGAAGGAGGCTCGAGCCCAGTAGTGGGACGTATTTCAGCTGAGATGATGATGATAATAATGCGCATATGAGCTATAAACCACCCCGTGATTTCGTCTTCCACAAGTACATTAATAGATTCGAAAGATCCCATAGGAGTAGACAGAGACCACTTCGCTCCATTCATTAATCTCATCATGCATGTTCTTCGGTTTAGGGTACTTTTAATCTGGCCTTTCTTCAGAACGTCTTCGACTTGATTGTAGATCGTCCGCCTTAGTCATCCCCTTCCAACACTTCCGTTCACATTCGCCCTATAAATTCTCTTTGTTAGTCTTCTTTCATTCATTGTACATGAGTAAACCAACTTAACATACCTTTCTCAATCCTTGTCACTATGTCAACTTTCATACCACAACGTTTCCTAATTCCCTAAAATAATGATAAACTGAAATCGCGGATAGCAAAGTCGAAGTTTTAAGAGCATTCGCATAAAACTCGATTTTTATTACCCTTGTTATTTAAATTAAAAGTAGGTCAAAAGTGTTTCGTACTAAACCAATAAAAAATCATATTGCTCGTGGAATAAAGGTATTGAAATATTTTTTAATAAATTGGTATTTGCAAGGTTATTATTATTATTTTTCTGTTATTAATCTGTGTGATGACGGTGTAAGAATACAATTAACCACCCCTTTCTTACCCGTGGGTGTTGTAAAAAACGACTAAGGGATTGCAGATAACATCTATGCAAACGGAAAAGAACTCGGAATAAAATCCTATACAGATCTCTAGCCAGCATGACAGTAGGTAAATTTTCTTCTCATTATGGAGGAGGTTCGAGGCTAACAGTGGGACGTATATGAGCTGTGATGATAACAATGACGTATATTAATTTACGTAGGGAATACCTGAAGGTAATTAAATTACGGTAAGTCGTACGCCGTTCTTCAGTCTCTCCGGCACCTACTTATCTGTACAAAATATGACTGCACAGATGGCGTAGTGGTTAAGATGCCGACCTAATGTGCCGATGTCGTGGGTTCGAATCCCACGTAGGACAACACTTTGTGCGATCCACAAATTGTTGTTCTGAGTCCTGAGTGTAATTTATGTCCGTTAATTATATGTTAGTTAAGTCCTCCATAAAACAAGAATTATTTCTTTAATGCAAAGTGTTGTCTTTAAAAAAAAATTATACTATATTTGCAAAAACGGAACATTTTTGCACGACTGGGGTCACCGGCGCAGACAATTCGAAAACGAGACAGTCCCGTTCAAAATGGTACGTATGGGCATATATGTATGGGACGCTAGAGGAGGCGGCACGCCTGGCAACTTTCGGCACCGAGGAGATTGTCGGGCGGATCGAAGCGCTGGGGCTGAGAGTAGCCCTGGAAAAGACGGAGGCCCTTTTGTTCCATGGCCTCCGTACCGCCGGGCCTCCCGCCGGCGCTTCGATCATCGTGAAGTCGGTCACCATCAGCATCCAGGCCCACATGAAGTACTTGGGCCTGGTGCTCGACGGGCATTTTTGGTTCCGGGAGCATCTCCATCGACTTGTTCCCCGGCTTGTCGGCGCGGCGTCCGCCCTTTCACGGCTGATGCCGAATGTGGGCGGACCCAGTGCTACGTGCCGACAGCTGTACGTGGGGGTGATCCGGTCGATGGCCCTGTATGGAGCACCGGTGTGGGCGGGGTCCCTGACCGTCCGTCTTAGGGCCCTCCTGTGGCGACCACAGAGGGTCATGGCGATCAGGGCCATACGGGGTTACCGCACGGTGGCGACAGAGGCAGCGTGCCTCCTGGCCGGAACTCCCCCGTGGGATCTGGAGGCGGAGATGCTCGCCGACATTTATCGGCGGGTGTCGGAGTCGCGCGCTTGCGGCGACATGGTCTCCATCAAAGAGATCACCGCCTGGCGGGTCGACGCCCGCCGAGAAGTCATTGCCCGTTGGGCAGTCCGGCTGGAGAGTCCTCGGTACGGTGTCAGGACCGTCGAGGCTCTCCGGCCGGTGCTGATGGAGTGGTTGGAGCGGACGCACGGGGTGCTTTCCTTCCGACTGGTGCAGGTGCTGACGGGGCACGGTTGCTTCGGGAAGTACCTGCACAAGATTGTTAGGAGGGAGAGCACACCGTCCTGCCACCACTGCAGTTGCGACGAGGACACGGCGCAGCACATGCTCGAGGAGTGTGGTGCATGGGAGGGGGATCGCCGTGAACTCGTCGCAATTATCGGTGCCGACCTGGCGCTGCCGACCATCGCCAGGGAGATGCTCGTCAGCGTCAGGAACTGGGACGCGGTCGCCGCCTTCTGTGAGGCCGTTATCTCACGGAAGGAGGCGGCGGATCGTGTGCGAGTAGAGCTCCTATTCGGCGACACGTTCCGCCGCCGGCGACTCGGGCGGCGCAGGCGCGAATATCTGCGCCTAATGCCGCCCTAGCCGAGGCCGCGGGTGATCGGACCGGGGAATTGTCCGTCACCCGCAGAGAGGCTGACCGCGCGATGGCGACCGGCGTCCCAGTACGTCGAGAGGTGAGAGGTTACCCGAAAGGGTATTCCGTCGGGCCGACCACTGATGACAAGTCACATCTGCTCCGGTGGTCGGCCCAACAACGAGGTGACGCGGGTACGGGTGGGTTATGGGCCCGCGCGCCGTCCTTTCATCGCCCCGGAAGGACAGGACCGCGCGTGCGCTTACCATAGCCCACCCATAAAAAAAAAAAAAAAAAAAAAAAAAATGGGCATATATGTATAATACATCTTCGCTTCGTAACAGTTTATTAGCCTATTAAAATATTGCTGTTTAAAAAAATAACAAACAACAAAATATATACATAACTAGCAACCCGCCCTCGCTTCGCTTCGGTTATAGGTTATAGTCGTTTTACCCGCGTAGTTCCCGTTCCCGTGGGAATACCGGGATAAAAGATAGCCTAGTTTACGCCCTGATATTATAGCTTCCCATTGGTGAAAGAATTTTTGAAATCGGTCCAGCCGTTTTGAAGATTACCCGGAACAAACAGACAAACAGACAAAATTTTTTTAATTGCTATTTTAGGCATAGGTGTCGTGCAAATAATCGTGTGAGCATGAAAAAAGCCTATTATTTTGACATTACAAACAGACACTCTAATTTTATTTATTGGTATAGATAATAGATATATCGGAAACCAATAATAATAACTCCATAAAAACATCGATATCTTTAAAAATAATGGCGTAATAATACAGCGTAATTATGCAACTGAATTAAGTATGACATAATAATTACAATTTACAATGGACACGATTTTAAAAATATAACGGATATATTATGTCTGTGTCAAGATTAACTAGTATAAAAAAATATACAGGAAATTAAAATTATCAGTCTAGATTTACAAAGACCTTGATTCAACTTCAAACCTGATTACTGCAAGATAACTAAATATGAATCATAGGAAATAAATATTAATAAATAAATCAATGTAAGGCGGTCAGCACAATCATACAGGCCGGTCCCAGATATCAAGGATTCGGTACCAATGCAGTGAACCCTCGGTAATCTCACAAACGTTTTGCACGTCAATGTCGTACTATCAATTTTGTCGGATTATAGAGTACTACCTAATACCACTTATAGTCCAGTTCTTTTTTACAAAAGAGTACCTTATAATCTGATAAGTACGTATACGTAATATGCAATTAATTAACTAAATTATGAACGCTCTCTGGGCTGTACCGTTACACATATAATCAAATTCAAACTAAACATAAGATCTTAAATAATGCTTAATAGTTTTATAGATAGTAGTTTTTAAAGTTAGTGGTCTTATAGTTAGTTTAATAAATAGTTTTATAGATAGTAGTTTTTAAAGTTAGTAGTCTTATAGTTAGTTTAATAAATAGTATATAGGCTGTAATTAATTGGTATTAAATATTTTAGATTTTATTTGTTTAGAATCTACATTTACTAATATTAATTGTTTTCCTTTATTGTGGGAAATAGAGATGTCAAAATTTACTATTAATAAATTGTGCGTAATTTTAATCTCACAATACCGCTTCCTAGATACACATATGTCTGATATCCTAAACACAGGGTGACCTAGTTAGGATTTAAAGCTTATCCATGTGTAGGTACACGAAAATTATGATGTTTTTATTTGAATTTATTAGTATTTTGCTTGTATGTAAGTAATAATAGCTATATTTACCTAATGTACATTTTATAGTAGTAGTGCATGAATTGTATTTAATGTTTTTTTTGTTTATTGATCCAATAAAGACTTATTATTATTATTAAATATCAGATGAAAAAAAAACAATCAGAATTAAAACGAAATCACAATAATGGTGACACGTACAAGTTGTAACCTTTTCAATCATGCACTACTTACATTAGCAAAGATAGACGAAAAAACATTCAATAATAATTGTAATAGACATGTCGGATTACAAGGAGCGCCGGATTAGACAGGGGCCGGATAACCGCGGGTCCACTTTAGTTGGCCCAAAGGCGATGAGTAGAAAACACGCTGCTCTTCTTTTGCCCTCGCCAGAAAACACCCTGTCAAATAAATGGTAAACATTATCACGCCTGTGATCATAATTATTTCATGCCTGCAGTTATCGACCACTATGGCTGTAACCTACAGTCATGATCATCATCAGAGCTTGTATACTCCTATCTTACCATGCGTTCGGACATTCTCCATAATAGGGGGCTAATTGCCGCACTACCACGCTGACCAGACGAGTTGTTACAGATTTCTATTTCGATGTTGAATAGATGTTGTGTACATATTTTATTTTGTCGTCTTTTACGACTGATACGGGTGAGATGGAGAATGGTGAATTATATTCTTACTCCGTCACCATACGGAGTAGAAGCTACAATAGAAGGAAAACATTGTCTAGCGGCTGACTGTGCTGTTTGAGGCACCTGAAAAGCAATGCTAATTGGAGTTCTCCTACCGTTCAGTGTATAAAGTATCAGAAAAGAGGGTTTGAGAATACTGTAATGATGACGATATGGTTTTGACAACATCATAACAATACCTCTGTAGTATTGGTCCTTAGAATTTCCCTGTGGTGGCGGAGTAAGAATACAATTCACCACCCCATTTCTTGCACGTGGCTGTCGTAACAGTCAACCAAGAGCTTATTGCAGATAACATCTATGCAAGAGCAGGAAATCGATATAAAACCCTATACCGACTCGTCTGACCAAATTCGTCTATACCACATAGAAGGTCAATTTTATTGCCCTCCCGTCATGGAGAAAGCTCAGGCCTAGCAGTGGGAGGTATTTAAGTTGAATGATGGCCTGGTGAGAATCACGTGTAACTAAAAACTCGAAGCTGTTATGCTTGGTTATCTAAGACAAATTGCCGCTTGCTATAGCAATATGGCAATATGTGGCAGTCAAATATTAGCCTTTTAAAATTAAAATATCTATAACCACAGTTTTTAATTAACTCATAAATTTCTATTAGTCTTTATTACAATTTAAAAATTTTGGTAAATTATTCATGCATTTTATTTATATTTTTATATTAATAATATGTAAGTACAGTTACATAAATCATTATAGAAAATATAAACTAATACCAAAAAGATTCCTTCGAGCCGGATTTGAACCAGCGACCTATGGATACCAATTTCAATTAACAACTACAGTCCACCGCTCTACCAACTGAGCTATCGAAGGCATGTAAAAACATTTGAAATAGCTGTTTTATTAATATGACTTTTATATATAACAAACCATTAGTACAACTTTACATTATTTTTAATTGCTATTATTTTTAAAATACTTTATTATATTATACTTTCAAAAATAATTATTATGAAATATTATCATTTCAATCTACTTGCCAATTATAGAGAAAATAATCGCATTTACACAACAGTTTCCTCAAAATTAAATGTTCGATTTCTTTGTTTTTCAATAATTTGTATAAAACAAGAACGTTTACATTACAGGTATTTTCTAAACGAATTGTAAATAATTAGAAATAATAAAATAAGCATTATATCAGAAATATTAAAATTACAAATTACTAAAATCTAGAGCTGTCTTTATAAATTTCAACATTAATTTATTAGTTAATTAAATAAGCAATTTTTGTGTACAATATTCAAATATTTAACCAGAATTAAATATTATATGAACATAAACGTTATTACCTTTCAACCCGTATCTTAATATGCCTTTAAGGGTTTGAGAGAGCATAATTATAATTTAATGTAGGAATAAATGCAAAGTAATATAAAAAATGCATTTGTATTATACCTAATTATTATTTTTGCGTAGTTTTAACATTATACTTTAAACTTAAAAAATCATCATTAAAAATACTTTTTTAAGTTATTTAAATTTAATATAGATACTTATTTGACTAATTAATTAAACTAAAATACATTCTTCTTTTTTATAATAATGTTAAGGTAATAGAAGTAGGTACTAATAATTATTAAAAAAAATGCAGAATATTTTTAATAAAATAATTGAACATAAAAATGTTTTTGAGATAATTAAAAATAAATTATTATTTAAAAAATGTATGAAATACTTAACAAAATATTTTATAATCACACAAAAAGTGATCGCCCCCGGGTGGGCTCGAACCACCAACCTTTCGGTTAACAGCCGAACGCGCTAGCCGATTGCGCCACGGAGGCAGATAGTCCATGTGTCGAAATTAATGGTTGGATGTTTTATTATAATTTGCTAACATTTGTAAAAATGTTTCAATGAAATTACAATGGACAATATGATGGAATTTAGATTTGAAGTATTTGAGTAATTAATGTCGTGGCCATACATCCAAACCTTGTATTGCTTATGTGTGTCCTATACGACGACTAAGAGCATTACATAGACATACCTGGACCTACTCCATTTGATGCAGTTTGTTCAACAATTGCATTCCCATAAAAGAATTAATTTATAGATAACACCAATGTAAAAGAAAGAATATTCAAGATTAAACCAATTACCAATCCCCCTGAGCGTTTGAGCCTAACAGGGAGACGTATATGAGCTGTTAAAAACCAATATGTTTGTAGAAAAGAAAAAGAAATTATGCTGTTTTGTTTGACTCTAATTTAAGCCTAAATTATGACCATTCTATGTTTTTTAAGCGTAGCGGTGCACTTAACAACTGTGGTATGACTAATATCTTTCATGGTTTAAGATCGTTTATGGTGTGTACGGATGGGGTTAATCCTTCAGTTTCGAATGTACTGTATAGCATTGACCGAAATTTAAGCCCAAGGCCAACCAGAGAGAAATCCTGTACCTTTTTTCGTTAATGCGGTGTCCAATGATGAAAGCCAGTTAAGAATATGCCATCAAAACATTGCTGGTATTAAATCAAAGAAGGATATACTTGAGGTTGCTTTGAGTGAATTAGGTACAGTTAATAAATTACCCACAGTCCTTTGTTTTTCTGAAACGTTTATTAAAAGAGGAACAGAGTCTACAGTAACATTACTGGGGTATAATTTGAGCGCACACTATTGTAGGGACAGGTCTCGAGGAGGTGTCTGCATCTATACAGAACTGGGTGTAAATACTAAGAATATTGATTTTGTAGGGCAACTCGCAAAAAATGAAGTTTTCGAATGCTACGCCGTCGAGATAGTAGAACATAACGTAATAATAATATGTCTATATCGCACTCCGCAGTCTAATACAGATGTTTTTTTTAACTTGTTAGATATCTTACTGTATAAATTATCTCGTTCAAATAAAAAGAAGACTCTAATTGTGGGCGATTTAAATATAAATACTCTTAAGCAAAACAAAATTTCTCAGCAATTAACTGATATAGTAAACAACTATAACTTAAAATTTTACCTCACCGATCCCACCAGACGTCAGTCATGCATCGATCACATTATAGGCAATTACATACCTGAAGCTCAAGGTGAAATTTTGAGACTGGCATTGTCAGATCATGAAACAGCACAGATGTTGAATATACCTGTAGGACTAGTGGCCAAGCAACCTCGTAATATTTACGTCACTAAGAGAAACTATGACAATAATAATATATGTAAATTTATGAACTGTATGGAAAATCTTAGTTTTAGTGACACGTACACGGATCCTAACTTAAATTCAGCATTCAATCATTTTCACGACGATTTCCTTCTATACTATAATCTTTGTTTTCCAGTAATAAAATTTGAAACTACTCTCAAAAAAAGGGATCTTAAATGGATTACAAAGGGTCTGCGACGTAGCTGTAACACAAAAAGAATATTACGCTATAAATATTATAAATTTAAGACAAATGAAAGCAAAATTGCATATAAAAAATACTCTGCAATATTAAAACGTTGTCTGTCTCAATCATAAAAAATATGTAATCACAAATTTATATCAGGATCTCGCAATAAATGCAAGGCGGCATGGAGTGTAGTAAATGATCATAGAAAATCTAACTCATTCCATTGTATTGATGAAATTAAAATAGGAAACCAATCTTTTACTCAGCCAGATCTTATAGCCTCTCAATTCAATAAATACTTTACCGATGTAACGAAAACATCAAAAACCTTACGTAACACAAATAAGAATTCCCTCCAAAATAGTCTATTTCTAGAACCTTTAAGTATTTTAGAAGTACAGAAAATTATACTATCATTGCGGAATAATAATTCAGTTGGTTATGGTGGTATTTCTACTACCATAGTAAAAAAATGTATGTATGTTATTGCACCTGTCCTAACTCATTTAATTAACTTGTCCTTTGAGCAGGGTATCTTTCTAGATCGTTTAAAAATATCTTTAATTAGGCCAATTTATAAAAAGGGTGAGAAGACAGACATAGTAAATTACCGGCCGATCACATTGATACCTGTTTTAGTAAAGATTTTTGAAAGGGCGATGCACAGCAGACTGACCTCTTTTCTAAATAAATATAAGGTAATAAAACCAGAGCAAAATGGATTCCAAAAAGGCAAATCTACTACCCTTGCTGCTTTTTCTCTGGTTAACGATATAGTAACGAATGTAGATAAGAACATACCCACGCTGGTTATATTCCTTGATATGTCTCGGGCCTTCGATTCTGTATCGCACGAACTGTTGTTGAGAAAGGTGCAAGACTATGGTATTCGAGGGACAGGATTAAAATGGTTGGAATCCTACCTAACGAAACGACAACAATATGTAGAACTAAGTAGAATAGATAAAAATTTAAATAAAAAAATGTATACTTCTGCAACCGAAATAAACACATGCGGCGTGCCTCAGGGAAGTGTACTGGGGTCTTTATTGTTTTTATTATATATTAATGACCTACCTGACGTAACTGATTACAAAACAATTCTATTTGCAGATGACATTTCAATAATATTGACTAATCATGGACAATCTAACTATGATAATGAAATTAATTTGACATTCAATTCAATTATAGACTGGTTAAATAATAATAATCTAGTAGTAAATTTAAAAAAGTCTAATTATATACAATTTAGAAGCCTCAAATCTAAGCATATATGCAGAAGTATAACGTATAAAGACGTCCAAATCAATGAATTAGAAAATACAAAATTCCTAGGGATAATGCTTGATAAACATGTTGATTAGAAAACTCAGATCAATGCAGTTTGCAATAAAATCAATAAATTTGTTTACGTCCTAAAAAGATTAAGATTAACTTCTTCACTGGCTACAACATTGCTGGCTTATCACGGATACGTAGGATCTGTATTAAGATATGACTTAATATTATGGGGCAACTCATCTGAAGTTCATAGAGTGTTTATATCTCAAAAACACTGTATTAGAGCCATAGCTGGAGTGGCACCAGATGTTTCTTGTAAGCCTTATTTTAAAAAATACAACATCTTAAACTTACCATGTTTATACATTTATGAAATTAGCACTTTTGTAAAACAGAACCAAAATTTATTTGTTACAGCAAGGGAAAATATACACGTAATACAAGAAACTCAAATAGATTAGTACTTAAATTCAAGCCTAAAACTACAATGTACATGAAGAATTGTTACGCCATGTGCATACATATATATAATAGCATACCACAGTATGTTAAATCGTTACCGCTTCAACAATTTAAAACACAGCTAAAAACCTGGTTACTGGACAAAAATTTCTATAGTTTAAAAGAAATGTGTGTATAATGTGTTTGTGTGTATAATAGGGAATTGACTATTTTAAATTGTAAATTAAGACTTGGTATCCTGCCATGACACTGTTTGTAACCATCATAATCTTAAGTTTCACATGCCTTTCCTGGTTAAATAGAAGAACTAACTGCTAGATCATCTACTCTATTTTATGTGAACAATAAATCATTTCATTTCATTTCAAAGAAAACAAAAACTCCTACATTGAATTGAATGCAGAATAGAGATCTTATTTAAAAATGATATCGTCTAGGATAAAAAAATAGCGATAAAGCTGAAAACAATAAATATATAAGTAATACCTAGGTAGGTACCCGTTTGTGGACCCGTGCGAACAGTCGAACCTCGGACCGCCGAATATTGTAATGTACAAATTCTTCGAAGTAATGTTTGTACCAAGTACAAATTCTTCAAGTTTGCTGTTCATCTCGAAAATCATACTATAAAAACTGACTCAAGACCGTCGGTGCAGTATCTCATATTAATTTAAGGGTTTTATAATTCAGAATTTTATTTGAAACCATACAATAAATAGGTAGCACTTAATTATTACCTATGGCATTTCTGGACCTTCTTAAAATTAGTCTACAGTATCCGGTCCCCACCTAAAATTACTTGCCAACCCTTAATCACACCAACGCAAACAAATCAGTGGCCAGTTTTACCGCCTTCGAAAATAATTATCTAGATTAAGAAATCTTAACGCCATGACATTTCACGAAATAGCCAAAGTAGTTACGTGGTTTTATCCTGTTGTTACTTTGTTTAACCACAACAAAGAGTTCAACGACAGCCAACAACATATTTGGCCTTAGAATAGTACTAAACTAAACTGATACTAAGGATACTAAGTATTTCAGCTACTCTGTTGACACAATTCGTGAAATGGGCAGGCTATGGGGCGCCACGCTGATCTTTCGTCGCCCCGGACTTTTTGAAAGGCACAGCTAAAGCTATGGCCAAGGCAAAGCTAAAGATTCATTCGTTCATCTCAGCCTATGTAAGTCCCACTATTGGGCTCAGGCGTTCTCCACAAAATGGGAAGGGAATTGACCTAATATTCCACGCTGTTTAGACGTGTTGAAGTAGACTTTTATATCGAGTTTTCTTTCTCTTTCATAGATTTTATCTGTATATCCCTTAGTCGTCTTTTACAATACCCACAGGCAAAAGAGGGGGTAGTTAATTTTATTCTTACTCCGGAACCTTAACTTAAGATAAGTAAATATATACTTATACTTATCTTAAGCTCTGTGGTTACGGAATTGGAGTTTTTTTGGCCTTCTAACTCTAGTGCTTTGATAACTACTGAAGATTTTCTTTTATTTCTTTTGTATGTACCACAAATTCTTGTTTTGACTTTGAATAGTCTTATTTATTCTCGAAAATTTATATTTATGAAGTCCCCTACGTGATAATATATTGCTTAATACGATTTATTGCAGTTTACAAAATAAATTAAAGAATTTGTTTACCTATTTCTAAAAATATAAGATATAGGTTTTTAACTTTTTAAATGTCAAAGTCTTCAACGGAATGTGGTGTCTAAGACAGCCATATTTAACAAAACTTTGATATACAGACGAAACTAAAATTAATTACGATAAGCTACCATTTGAAGATGGTTTCATATAAAAAACTAGTAGGTATATGCAAATATTTTAGTTGTTTCATTATAAATAAATGTTAATCGACCAGTTTTGAGCGTATTACTAAATTTTATCTGAAATATAGATAGCGTATTATAAGTGGAAATAAGTTATATGGAATACGTAACCTTGCTTTAAATGTTATATGTAAATAATTTTACGTCAACAAAATAATACTAGTTTTTAAAAATTAATTTGAAAATACAATATTCTGATAGCCGCTGACGATAAATCACGAAATGACAAACGAATATCCGGCATGAGACTAGGGGCTCGTCATTTTTAGGGCAATTCCTTTAATTAAAAATGTATATACAATTTTAGTAAGTTAATGTTTTTCTCCAATGTGATATCTTTTAAATCAGGTTACATTTCTTTTTCTTTTGTAATAAAACTATTTTTACGGATTTTATAGCGTTTCATTTGATTTGCAATGTCCGGTTCATTACAGGGTTCATTTTTTTTTCACAACAAAAATATATATACAAATGCTCCAGGAGGCACCCGATAATAAGATAACTAGAGCAGCCACTCACTCTACTCAACCACATTGGAGAGATAGGGAGGGACATGCTCTGCGTAGTTACAGCAAGTAGAGATTTTTTAGTAAGTATGACGAAACCGTAAACTATAAACTACAGTCAGAATTGAAAGATAATGAAAACTCAAAATCGTTATTTAAAACACGCTACGCTGTACTAATAATAATGATAACAAAAAAAAGCTGTTTAGACTACAACCAGGATTTAGAATTTTATTTCAAGTTTTCCTTCTCTTGCATAGATGTTATCTACATTTTAGTACAACTGAATAATTTATTAGAACTATAATTACATAGCTTCGTTGGTCACGTGTTTAATTGTTGTTTTTTTTTGGTGGTGGGCTACGGCCAGCGCACCCGTCGCCCGGCTCCGTTCGTGGCGACAGAGGCGTAAGTACGCACACCCAAAATCCACCTGTGACACGTCGTCTTCGTCGTTGGGCCGACCACCGGTGCAGGTTGACTTGACGTCAGTGGTCGGCCCGAGACGGAATACCCCTTGAGGAGTACCCTCTTCGTCGTGCGGCAGGCCTCTCGGCTGGTGACGGACTAACTCCCCAGTCCAGTCACCCATGGCCTCAACTAGGGCGGCATCAGGCGCAAACGTATTTGATTGTTGCTTTTTTTTTTTTTATTGCAAGCAGTGGCAAACGAGCAAACAGTACACCTGATGATAAGTGTTGCTGCCGCTCATGGACCTTTACAAGGCCGCTGCCTACCGCGAAGAAAGTGAAGGGAGTGTGAATGCGTGCATTGAGGCTCGGTGATACTAAAGGCACCATCAAAACCCTCCACACGCAAACACCGTCAGGAAGTTGGGCTTCCGGCTCTCTCGCTCACCGAACGAAGCGCAGTAACAAATTGCTACTACTCAGACGTCGATTTTCTGCGAGAGTGTGGTACTACCCCGGACGGACCGGCCCGCGGCTGTAGACAGATAACTGTCGACAGTGTGGTCCTACCACTCCAAAGCTTGCTAGCTTGCTTGCCTGTAACTCACTGTATTTTTTTATTTATTGTTATTTAGTCTTTCACATGTGGTGTTTACCTTTAAGTAATCACCATATTGTTACTATCATTAAGATAAGTGTTAAGCTTTAATGTGGACCTTTATTGGTAAACCTTAATTAAATTAAAAAAAAAAAAAAACTGTATTTCTTGGACGAGTTTTACGACACACACGGGCAATTGTCTTTGGTGAGACCACACTATCGACAGTGTTCTCGGGGTATTACTCCGGACGAACCGGCACTCTCGTAGAAAATCGACGTCTGAGTAGTAGCTATTTGTTATTCCACTTTGATCGCTGAACGAGAGAGCCAAAAGCTCAATTTTCTGCAGTCGTTTGCGTGTAGTGGGTTTATTAACGTATTTAATATTACCGAACCGCATTGCACGCATTTACACTCCCTTAACATTCTTCACAGTAGGCAGTAGCCTAGCGAATGTTCATAAGCGACAGTATCACCTACCATCAGGTGTGTTGTTTGCTCGTTTGCCACAAACAGCAACAAAAATATCTTACTATGTCAGATAGGTTGGTATAAGATTTTATTTCGTATTTTCTTCCTCTTGCGTAGATATTATATGTATATTATTTTTTTTTATTGCCAGCGGTGGCATACTAGCAAACAGTACACCTGATGGTAAGTGTTGCTGCCGCTCATGGAAATTGCAGTACCAACGGCACAGCTAGGCAGCTGCCTACCGCAAGAAAGTGAAGGAAGTGTAATGAGAAGAGAATGCGTGCAATGAGATTCGGTGATACTAAAGGCATCACCAAAACCAACCACACGTAAACAGCCTCAGAAAATTGGACTTCCGGCTCTCTAACTACGGTACGCTAAAACTGAAAACAGAGTCTTGAACTGCTTATTCCGTCACCACACGGAAGATAGGCGCCATCAAACTTGGCTCTATAAAATAATAAGGATATACAGGCATTATGTTTACTCTGTATATTTACATAATCCATACTTAATATTATAAATGCGAAAGTAAGGATGTTTTTTTGTTTGTTTGTTTGTAACGCTTTCACGCTTAAACCACCGAACCTATTTAAAAAATTCTTTCACCAATGGAAAGCTATAATATCAGGGAGTAACATAGGCTATATTTTATGCCAGTATTCCCACAAGAACAGGAACTACGCCGCGGGTAAAGCGACGGAAACCGAAGCGAAGCGAGGGCGGGTTGCTAGTATTATATATAACTAGCAACCCGCCCTCGCTTCGCTTCGGTTTCAGTCACTTAAACCCACGTAGTTCCTGTTCCCGCGGGAATACCGGGATAAAATGTAGCCTATGTTACTCCCTGATATTATAGCTTTCCATTGGTGAAAGAATTTTTGAAATCAGTTTGGTAGTTTAAGCGTGAAAGCGTTACAAACAAACAAACAAACATCCTTACTTTCGCATTTATAATATTAGTATAGATGTGTATTATAATTTATTTGGCCATCTTTGAAATAATTATAATAAGTAGGTTGATGACTCTATATTTAAAACGTGTATACATATAAGGCTACATATAATTAACTTTAGCGAAACTTTTAGAATGGACTTATACGGCTCTTTCACTCACAGAACAAAGTGGAGCAACCAATTGCTACTACTCAGTTGTCGATTTTCTGCAGGAGTGTGGTACTACATTTTTTTTTGGTGTATCCTATTTTCAGCGCACACTCCGTCCATTCTATCCGGGGCCGACGAAATGACGGCGTGCAACCCCATAACCCACTGTAATCCCTCTCCTTCACCATTGAGCCTACCACCTATATTCCTTGTCGTCCGTGGTCAGCCTGGCGGGATATCCTTTCGGGTATCCTCCCTTTTCAACGCCCTTCCCGGAACTCAGCTTCTCTCTGCCAGTCAGCCTCTCTGCGGGTGACGGATTAATCCGCGGTACAGTCGCCCGCGTATGTACCACACACGGACACCTGGCCCTGGATAAACTGGCCCACGTTTATCCTTTAATATTTATAATGTACAAACATCGGTATCAATCTTCACACCTAACATTTTATTAAGAAAATTTGGTGATTAAATACATTTCCGCTAAATCTGAATTTACCCTTAGTCAGTGAACAGCAATGACTAAATTCGATCATCAACAAAACATTCATAACGCATCAACGATCACCAATGTCATAATGATAAAGTTTTTATTACCATAAAGAACATCTTTAAAACATTTCAAATAAAAGTAAAAAATATTCTTGAATTATTTTTATCATATCACAAGGTGATGAAACGCTTCATAAGTCTTAAATGGTCACGTAACCATATCAAACGGTTCTAGACAGAAATGCATGGTGAATTATTTATATATGCTCTCAAAGTTTCATCTGGATTGCACCAGCCATGGTGATCATTTTCATCTTAGCTCGTATAACATGGGTATGCGAGCTAAATTCGGCTCGAGTTTCCTTCACAATAAGCAAAGAATTGACCTAGATTGCTCAGATGGTTAGTAGGGATGTGACTTGGAGAGACGATAATCAATTTTTTAAATAATCGCTTTTTTTTTCATTAAAATAAATCGATTATAAAATAATCGATTAATTAAAAATAAATAATCGATTATAAAATAATCGATTTCTTCTCCCAACAGGATTATGATGTCCTTTTTTTTAGGAAATGTGAGCTTTATTTTCTAATATAGTATGAAACACTGCACGCAGTATCGTGATGACCTTTTTTTTAGTCTGGTAGTGAAATAATCGAGTAATTTTGATCAAATTTCGAATAATAAAAAATCGATTTAAATCGATTTTTTATTATTTTGATAATCGATGGTAAAATCGATTATTACAAAAAAATAATCTATTAATAATCGATTATTATAAAAATCGATTATTTTTTCACATCCCTAATGGTTAGTATAGTTTTCTCTTAATTATGAATTACCTACCTAACCGACAGGCCAATTTTCTGAGGCCTTTTGCCTGTAGTGGATTTTGGTGATTTCTTTGATGGTTGTATCACGAACCCCATTTCACATGCATGCATGCCACCGTCGGACTCGCGGCTCCTCTAAAAAGGAGGGCAATTGACCTACTATACCAAGCTGGTATAGGGTTTTATTTTGAGTTCACGTCTCTTGCACAAATCTTATATGCGCATTATATCCCTTGCCTATTACGACACCCACGGCCCCCACGGGTAAGATATGGGTAGTGAATTGTATTCTTACTCCGTCACCACAGAGAAATCGACGCCTGTTACCACGCCTTCTTTTGCCATAAGTATTACAGACGGGGATTGAGAGATGTATTTGAATAAAAAAATAATTAATAATTAATTCATAATTACCACTTTGAACTGTGTTAACAGTACAAATTGCTGCTTCGCGAGAATATCGACGTAATTCAAAATTATGTAAAATTGAATATTGTATACCAAATGATCGTAAAACCCTTGATATTTTTTCGTGAACAGATTTTTTTTCTTTAATCAGTAAAGTCACACCCTCAATAAATCATTTAAATATGCTGTATGCACCAAAACATAATTCATTCTTCAAAATCAATAATTAGGTCTCCGTACTCAAAGGGTAAAAACGGGACCCTATTACTAAGACTTCGCTGTCTGTTCTCTTTTACAAATTACGTATTTCTGTTGCCGCTATAACAACAAATACTAAAAACAAAATAAAATAAATATTTAAGGGGGGCTCCCAAACAACAAACGTGATTTTCTTTTTGCCCTTTTTATAGATAATGGTACGGAACCCTTCGTCCACGACTCCGACTCGAACTTGTCCGGTGTTTTTTTATTTGCGTCGCTATTCTCGCAAACCAGCGAAATGATTGAAATAAATGATTTTATCACGTTAGAAACGCGATAAAATCCGTAAAAATAGTTTAATTTTTAATTTCTTGACATTTCGAACAGTTTTGAACCTTCATGGTCACAGGAGTACTGTTCCGTGTCCTTCCGTTTTATTCGTCCCCTAATTCTATTTCCAATGTAGACATATCAGAATTCCCAAAATATAAATAATAAAACAGTGATATAAAACAAAGTATTGTCCGAGACACACCTTTTATGGTACAATTTAACTATACAAAGGTTATTTAAATCTGCGTAACCTTTAAATCGCCTTCACCTTTCCGTAGGGCACGCAAAACTGGGACATACAGACCAATTATTCTATAGATATAATTTACCATTCACTTCCTATTTCTAGTCCAGTGTTGAGGAGTGTCGCAATTGTTCCGCCTTTGAAGGATATGTTACTTATAGGCATAGAAAGAAGTAGAATAGAAGACGAGCTTAGGCTTGTCTTCTATTTTACATGTTTCAAGTATAATAATGTCCAAAAGATGATTATATGAAATACTAGAGGATCCAATAGATAATGATATCTGATGTTTACGCGAGCACTACACATTGTAAATAAAACTACTTTTACGTATTGTATCGCGTTTGTATTTGATTTATGATTGCCCGACGTTTCGATTTCATTTTCTTCTTACACTGGCAATAAATTTGTACTAAAATGTGGGTCAAAATTTAATAAATTTATAACTAATTTTCTGTATCGGGTAGATAATTATAAATGTCTGTAATAACGATTACTTGTTGGACGTGAGATACCTTAGTCCGCCCGTGACCATGAATGCTGCAAAGTGTTCGAAACGTCGGGCAATCATAAATCAAATACAAACGCGATACAATCCGTAAAAGTAGTTTTATTTACGGTCCAATAGATGTTCTTCTGCCTTGGACGGTTTTGTCTACTGCGGAAGGAGGGTCGTCCAGCTAACTCCCCTTCCGCATACAGACCACTGGTGTTGCTGGATGAGATGGCTAAATTGTTTGAGAAGGTGCGCGTGGACCGTCTCGTCCAGCACCTCGAGGAAATTGGACCGGGACTGTCAGAGAGACAATACGGGTTCAGGAGCGGCCGGTCAACAATTGACGCGCTGGCCGCTCTGAAGTCCCTGGCCACCGAAGCGGTGGCCAAAAAGGAAGTCGTTCTGGCAGTCTCACTCGACATAAAAAACGCTTTCAACAGGCTCCCACACGAGACGTTGAAGGAGGCACTCAGGTACCATGGAGTGCCTCCGTATCTTGTGAGGTTGTTGGAGGCGTACCTCGAGGGAAGGTACGTGCTCTGGGAGGGGGGCGACGGGTGTATCCATCGCCATCGGGTGGAGTGCGGCTTCCCACAGGGCTCGGTGCTCGGTCCGATGCTGTGGAACGTCGGGTTCGACTGGCTCCTACGGGGTCAGCTCCTTCCTGTGATGGGGATCATCTGTTACGCTGATGACACCCTCATCACGGTGAAGAGGGCGGACTTCCGGGGGGCTGCCCGATTGGCAGAGGAAGGAGTGGCGCTCGTCGTGGACCGGATTGGAATGTTGGGTCTGAGGGTCTCGCTGGATAAAACCGAGGCCCCCCTTTTTCATGGCCCACACCGAGGTCCCCCCCGAGGAGCACATATCAGTGTGTCTGGGGTTGCCGTGCCGGTGCAGGCCCAGATAAAATATTTGGGTCTGCACCTCGATTCAAATTGGAATTTCGGGCCACACTTTGCCCAGCTCGTCCCGAGGCTCATCAAGTCGGCCGCGACACTGGGAAGGCTTCTGCCGAACACTGGCGGTCCTGGGTCGTCATGCCGGCGACTCTACGCCGGCATTCTGCGGTCCATGGCACTGTATGGTGCCTATCTGGTCGGAGTCCCTCACCGCCCGCAACAGAGCCCTTCTGCGACGACCGCAGAGGGTTATGGCGGTAAGGGCTATTAGGGGCTACCGTACTGTGTCCTGGACTGCAGCGACACTGCTGGCAGGCGATCCGCCTTGGCCGCTGGTGGCAGAAGCGCTGACGGATGTATACCGGTTCCGCGCCACAGCATGAGTCAACGGCGAGCGGGTCTCCGCAGGGGGACTGGGCAGAGCTCGAGAAGTGGCTCAAACGGAAGTAATCCGGCGGTGGAGTGAAGCTCTAGAGTCCCCCGTAGCAGGGCGGGGGACTGTGGAGGCGGTTGCGCCGCATCTCCACCGCTGGCTCAGGAGAAGGCACGGCAGCCTTACATTTAGGATGGTGCAGGTGCTTACCGGACATGGGGTCTTCGGTAAGTACCTGCACAGAATTGGAAGAGAAGAGGCCCCAGGATGTCATGAGTGTGGCGCGCTAATCGACGATGCGCGCCACACACTGGAAGTATGCCCCGCCTGGGGGCCTCAGCGCCACGTCCTGTCAACGGAACTGGCAATAACAGACCTGTCGCTGCCGACCATCATCTCCAAGATGCTCGGCAGCGACAGCTGTTGGTCGTCGATGGCCTCCTTCTGTGAGGCTGTCATGACAAGGAAGGAGGCCGCGGAGCGGGCACGCGAGGCGCTTGCGTCCCCTGACTCGCTCCGCCGGCGACGACCAGGGAGGAGGAGACGCCGCTATGCGCTCCTCCACCCACCGCTCTGAATGATGACAGGACGTGGCCAGACGGCCAAGCGTTGGGGTGTCGGGATAGAATGTTGTCAGACGATCTCTCCGGCACCTCGTGAAAGCGCGGAAGGGGCCGCTGTGGTTTTAGTGGGTATTTCGGTTACTTCTGTGGCCGGCGAGTCCCACACACACTCCCCTGTCTGTAACCGGTGGGGGATAGTGCGTAAATGCATTTCCACAGCGTGAAAAAATAAAAAAAAAAGATGTTCTTCTGTCTGATAGTGCTGTATTTCAAGGAATTAGTAAGGTTATTGAGACCTTTATTACATATTTTTTTTATAAATTATCCCTTCATTCAAAGTCACCGGTAATAAGTCAAACAGTCGCCTTCAACAGTGCCAAGGCCGCACCGTTAATATCTTCTGAGATTTTTGGTGGAATACGAAAACATGTAAAGCACTATTTACTAATCCCAGCGCTTTCATCGCATCAAATGACAAAAAAATGGCATGGAAATCTACATTAAAAAATGGAGAACCGGTTTTTTGGTTCGATACCAGCTGCGAAAACTACTGAATCGATCGGAATAATACTTATACCATAAGATGCGGCATGTTTCGGAGAAGGTTTTCTATGTTATATGTCGGTGATTACTTATTCAGAACCTATATATAATAGTTTGTTAATTACTAAACATAAATTTTAAATTTACGCTTTTTTTTTTTTGTGGGTGGGCTGCGGTCGACGTGCCTCCGTACCACTCCGTCCGGGGTAACAGAGGGGCTTAAGCACGCAACTCCCGCAACCCACCAGAAAACCACCTCGCCTTCGTCATTGGGCCGACCACCGGAGCAGGTTTACTTGTCGTCAATAGTCGGCCCGACGGAATACCCCCTACGCGGGGTACCCTTCCATCGACCGACGTCCCCCCCTCGGGGAGGACGTCGGTCTTTCCTCACGCGGTCGGCCTCTCGGCGGGTGACGGACTAATCCCCGGTCACGTCACCCGCGGCCTCGGCTAGGGCGGCATGAGCCGCAGGTAGTTGCGCCTGCGCCGCCCCAGTCGCCGGCGGCGGATCTCCTCATCGAGGCTGCGCTCCACGCGCAGACGATCCGCCGCCTCATGCGAGACAGTGATCTCGCAGAAGGCTGCGACCGCGTCCTAATTCCTGACGCTGTCGACCATCGCCCTAGCGATAGTCGACAGCGTCAGGTCGGCACCGATGATTGCGACGAGTTCACGGCGCTGCACTGCCCAAGCTGCGCAGGCCTCGAGCGTGTGGCGCGCCGTGTCCTCGTCGCAATCGCAGTGGTGGCAGGACGGTGTACTCTCCCTCCTTACGACCCTGTGCAGGTATTTGGCGAAGCTCCCGTGCCCCGTCAACACCTGCACTAGTCGGAAGGAGAGCACCCCGTGCCGCCTTTCCAACCACTGCATCAGCACCAGGCGGAAGGCCTCCACGGTTCGCACCCCGAACCGAGGCCTCTCCAGCCGGACTGCCCAACGGGCAATGACGTCTCGGCGGGCGTCGACGCGCCAGGCGGTGAGCTCCCTTAACGAGATCTCACCGCCCTCCGCTCGCACCCCCGTCACAAATTTAAGCATAGCTAATCGAGCGACAGCTAGTGATTTAATATAACACGCAAATTGGTAAATGGGAGAAATACACAGGGTGGTATTCATCTCATGTATTTCAAGTCATGTATGTACCACTTTTGGGTTTGAACCTCCTCCACAAAATAAGAGGTAAATTCTACTATATCACATTGGTCAGGTGGATTGCATTCTCTTATATAAATATTATCAGCATATTATATTTCTTAGTCATATTTTACGACACCCACAGACAAGTTAAGGACTGGTGAATTAATTCTTAGTCCATCATCACAAATAATAAAAAAAAAACACATAATTATTCGTATAAAATTAACTGCTTATGTATCTGCATAACACTGGCAGTCTAGCATCTAAGGCAGTCAGTCTGACATCTTTAATTTTGTGTCAAAGCACAAAACAAATAATTATATTTTTATTGTATGCTCTGTGCAATACACTGTTCGTTTTCCCTGATACGTCAATTGAATATTGTCGAAAGAAATGTTCAGCTGTTTTTGGGGACTGGCGATAGAAATGAAAACTATGTAACTTGTGAATTGTATGGTCGAGCTATTAGATTAACTATTATTTTTGGTCTGGAAAGAAGTGTCGATGAATTTAAACTTGAATCCTTAATCATAATCACTTCTTTATAAACCAAACATAATTCGAAAATAATAATCTAAATTAGGTAATAATCGCTAATAATTTATTAGAAAATTTGGAGTGCAATATTTTCAACAAAAGATGAATAACATTTCAAATTTAGCGTTTGATGTTTGTGGATTTAAAAGCAAAAAGCAGGGGCGTATGCGCTCTATATCATTTCTCGAGACAGGCGATCGGTTACCATGGCCCGAGTTCCATTTTTGTTCACCCAAAAAAGTGCTGAACACGCCTAAAGAGGTTTTTACTTCAAAAAAAAATATTTAAAAAGTAGTCTGACCTTAATAGATACAAAAAAATCTTTTATGGCCAACAACCATGACTGCGTACGACATGTTAAATTTTATACAGAATGTATAATTGATCAAAATATCAAGGAAATCATAAAAACTATCCTTGTTTGAATTTCAAGTTATAGGTTTCAATTTAAATAATTTAATTCAATATCGCACCATTAATGAATAATTAATAAATAATAATATTAATTAGAACTATAACCATAATGAATATAACTAGTATTTTTTAAATTGATCTCAACTCGTGTACGTCCCACTGCTTGGTTCGAATCACGGTAGTCCGACATGTTGGTACAGGGATTTAGTTCGAGTTTTTCTTCTTTTACATAAATTTTAAATGTATACTAGCTGACCAGACGTTGTTCTGTTCAAACACAATAAAAGAAATTCTCCTTGAAATTGACAGCAGCGCCACCTACCGGGTCCAATTATAAATCTAAACCATTCTCGAATCCCCTTAAATACACACAAAAAATTTCGTCAACATCGGTCCAGCCGTTTAGGAGGAGTTCAGTGACATACACACAGCAGTGCCACCTACCGGGTCCAATTGTGAATCTAAACCATCCTCGAATCCCCTTAAACACACGCAAAAAATTTCGTCAACATCGGTCCAGCCGTTTAGCAGGAGTTCAGTGACATACACACGTACGCTAGAAATATATACCAATAAATAAAATTGGAGTGTCTGTTTGTAATGTCAAAATAATAGACTTTTTTCATGCTCACACGGTTATTTGCACGACACCTATGCCTAAAATACAGATTAAAAAATTTTGTCTGTCTGTTTGTTCCGGGTAATATTCAAAACGGCTGGACCGATTTCAAAAATTCTTTCACCAATGGAAAGCTATAATATCAGGGCGTAAACTAGGCTATATTTTATTCCGATATTCGGGAACGGGAACTATTCAGGAAAGACGACTGAAACCGAAGTGAAGCGAGGGCGGGTTGCTAGTTTATATATAAAAGACTAGCAACCCGCCCTCGCTTCGCTTCGTTTTCTGTCGCCTTATCCCCGTAGTTCCCGTGGGAATACCGGGATAAAATATATCCTAGGTTACGCCCTGATATTATAGCTTTTCATTGGTGAAAGAATTTTTGAAATCGGTCCAGCCGTTTTGAAAATTACCCGGAACAAACAGACAGACAGACAAAAAATATAAAGTGTGTTTTAGGCATATGTATGTATAGTGCAAATAACGGTGTGAGCATGAAAAAAGCCTATTATTTTGACATTACAAACGGACACTCCAATTTTATTTATTGGTATAGATTATGTCCCTTGGTCTTCTTTTACGACAAGCACAGGTAATATAGGAAGTGATGAAATGTATTCTTACTCCGACTCACTACAGAAAAGTAGATCTTACAAATACCAATCTTTTATTAATTCTCTGTAAGAGCTTATTCAGCTTCTAATGTTCAAAATGGTAAAAAAAACTACAGCACTACAGAGTTTCTAGCTGGATCCTCTCAGCTTGTGTCCGCGTTCCGATCCGGTGGTAGATAGATATTATATTGTATTCAAACGATGTATAAATTTGACAATATGTAAGTGCCTTCAAGGGGCCTATGTAGAATAAATTATTTAATTTGATTCAGTTCCTTTTATAATGGAGTAACTGTTGCTACGCACATATTAGGCCTGTTGTCGTCTCTATACCATACAAGATTCGCTAAAAAAATAATTAAAATTAGAATTCTGTAGAGGAACGAGACAGTTTTGTAAATTTACACTAAAGATCATCATCATCACAGCCCACACACGTCCCACTGTTAGGCTCGGGCCTCCTCCACAATGGGAGGGAATTGAACGTACTATACCGTGCTAGTAAAACATGTTGGTATAGGGTTTCATTTCGAGTTTTCCTTCTCTTGCACAGATGTTATGTGCATATTACATATATCCCATAGTCGTCTGTAATCAACATTTCCATAACAATGCCACAGATTAAAAATGAACATACGTTTATATGACGAGAAGGCAATCCATCGTTACAAAATATCTCACTGTTACAGAGTCATTACATGAATGAACAACACAATGGACCACAGACTAATAACATTTCCCATAGATTATTGAAAAGAAATACTTTAGCAATCTATTGTTCGACAAAATTGTGCTATTGAAAAAAAAACTCCAATCATATTATGATATGAACAAGGTTAGAAATGTCGTAATATATTGTAGAGTGATTTTAAATTGGTTTATTTCTTATGAAAGTAAAGTAATTTTACGAATCTTTTAACCTATTTTATTGTTATTCACGTTGGACTGGACTTTTATGCTTTCACATAGAAATATTGCCGATATGTAATTTCAAACACGGCGTAGCACACGTTCAGAGCAGCGCTGTAAACTCGTCGCAATCGGTGCCAACCTGGCGCTGCCGACCATCGCTAGAACGATGATCGATAGCATCAGGAAAGGACGCGATCGCTGCCTTCTGCGAGGCAGTCATCTCGCAGAGGGAGGACCGTTGAGGAGTTCCTCATGCGCACGCTCCACCGCCGGCGACTACTCTTTTTTGGGTGAACTATTATCAGCACATACACCGTCCGTTACGTCTGGGACGACGCAAGGGCGTCGCGTCCTCATTAGTCATTACCTACCGTATTCCAACCCCTGCGCCATTGGGTCGACAACTGGTATCAAGTTCTTGGCCGTTCGTGGCCTGCCCGGCTCCATCACATCCTCTATACCAATAAATAAAATTGGAGTGTCTGTTTGTAATGTCAAAATAATAGGCTTTTTTCATGCTCACACGGTTATTTGCACGACACCTATGCCTAAAATAGCAATTAAAAAATTTTTGTCTGTCTGTCTGTCTGTTTGTTCCGGGTAATCTTCAAAACGGCTGGACCGATTTCAAAAATTCTTTCACCAATGGGAAGCTATAATATCAGGGCGTAAACTAGGCTATATTTTATCCCGGTATTCCCACGGGAACGGGAACTACGCGGGTAAAACGACTATAACCTATAACCGAAGCGAAGCGAGGGCGAGTTGCTAGTATATCATAACATTTGAACTATCTTACTCGTCGCCACATTGGCAAGGGGTTAAATAGGAGCTGATGAACTGTATTCTTAATTCATCACATTGGAATCAAGGATATTTCTATTCAAATTCAGCGATAATAGTGGAAGGTATAGCCTTATGAATGGGTGAAAGATCATCATCGTCACAGCTTCTATACGTCCCAGTGCTGAGGTCGTGTCTCCTTCACAATAGGCTGGCAATTGAACTGACGCTGGTCAGTCGGATTAAAATAAGTATTTAATGCTACTTTTTGTTCTCTTAGATAGATTTTATAGACATAAGATGGGTGTTTATTTTTGAAGACACCCATGGCTACGATAAGGAGGTGTTGAAATATATTCTTAATTCGTCATCACACAGAACTAAAATGATATTTCTATTTAAATTAAATTACAATGGACTTTGATATGCTAATGTATTGGTTATGAATCATCATTCATCATCATTTCAACTCGTATAGATACATACATCCTACTGTTAGGCTCGAGCTTTGGAAGGTAATTGACCTACTATACCGCGCTGGATAGACATGTTACTGTATTGTCATGTTCTAACAAACAAAATTTTCAATATTTTACTATTATATAGATTTATTATAAACTAGCAATCCGCCCTCGCTTCGCTTCGGTTCTAGGTTATAGTCGTTTTACCCGCGTAGTTCCCGTTCCCGTGGGAATACCGGAATAAAATATAGCCTAGTTTACGCCCTGATATTATAGCTTTCCATTGGTGAAAGAATTTTTGAAATCGGTCCAGCCGTTTTGAAGATTACCCGTAACAAACAGACAGACAGACAGACAAAAAATTTTTAATTGCTATTTTAGGCATAGGTGTCGTGCAAATAACCGTGTGAGCATGAAAAAAGCCTATTATTTTGACATTACAAACAGACACTCCAATTTTATTTATTGGTATAGATAATTATTTAATACAATGTTTACCTACTATTCCCTGTGGTTATAATCCCCTATTACTAATCCATGTGGTGACAGAGTAAGAATACAATTCACCACCCCATATCTTACACGTGAGTAAAGACGACTAAGTGATATCATATGCAACTAAGGTACATGCAAGAGAAGGTAATCTTGAACTAAAACCCAATATCAACACATCTGACCAGCCACCAGACTACTGATGATGATGATTGCGCAGCTTATAAACTACAACCCTCATCTCAATACAATCATATCAATAAAGGACAAGAAAATGTATGCACATGGAGTTAACCACCATTAAAGTAACTAAAATATCTCAATCATTCAGCATCCATAAATCATGAGCCAACATCAATTATAGACACAAAATAAATCAAATAAAGAGGACAGACGAAGACGAACAATATAGAGGTTTTCACCATTAACATCAATTACTATAACAGAGTAGAAAACCCTGGAAGACATGAAGTCACACATCATCAAGGACACATGAGAAAGCGCACCAAATTACATAAACCATCATATATGTAATAACGCCACTTGAGGAAACATATTATTATATAAAATCAAAATAAAATATACTTACCATAAAAAAGGCACGGACAAAGGTCTGTGGAAGAATCATCATCATCTTGCTCTTATCCCAATTACTTGGGGTCGACGCAATATGTCATCTGTTTTGACATATTGCAAAAAGTTTCGGCAATGACTTTTATGACCGGCCGCCTGCCTGACGTCAACCCTCTTGGGAATGTAATCGTTAACCCAAATGGTACCAGGTGGAGTTGGTCCGGGTCAATCTAGGGCTCTTAGTCGTCTTTTACGACACCCACGAGCAAAGCAAGGGTTGGTAGTATTCGAAGCCGCTACCACACAGCACAGGTCTGTGGAAGAATATTAAATTAAAAAAAACCCTACTTTATATCATCATCCTGCTTTTATTCCAATTAATTGGGGTCGACTCCACCCACTCACTTGGCCATGGGTGTCGTAAATGACGACTAAGGGATATAATATGCATATAATATCTATCCAAGAGAAGGAAAACTCAAAAAATGCAATACCAACACGTCTGACCAGCATGGTATAGTAAGATCAATTAATTTAAGATTTTGTTGATTTTTATATGGCTGTGCCCACGGATTGGAAAATGGATTAGAATAATAATTGGAACCGGTAGGTGGCGTTACGATCAAGGAGAATTCCTTTTACTATTCTTTTAGATTTGAACAGAACAACGTTTGTTGGGTCAGCTAGTAAGTTATATAATCATACTGCTATGAGTAAGCACTTGATAATTGCAGGAACAGTTAATTCAATTAACAAGACACTGTGATTATCTCTATTTGATGTACCTACTTTCTATTACGTGAAGAAGTTGCCAAATATTCTACATTCATCATTTCAGCTTATATACGTCCCTGGGCTCGAGCCTCCTCCACAATAGGAGGAAGATTGACCTACTAAAACAATGCTGGTAAAACGTGTTGGTATAGGGTATTTAACTCTGCGCCTAATGCCGCCCTAGCCGAGGCCGCGGGTGATCGGACCGGGGAATTGTCCGTCACCCGCGGAGAGGCTGACCGCGCGACGGCGACCGACGTCCCAGTACGTCGAGAGGTGAGGATACCCGAAAGGGTATTCCGTCGGGCCGACCACTGACGACAAGTCACATCTGCTCCGGTGGTCGGCCCAACAACGAGGTGACGTGGGTACGGGTGGGTTATGGGCCCGCGCGCCGTCCTTTCATCGCCCCGGATGGATTGGACCGCGCGTGCGCTTACCATAGCCCACCCATAAAAAAAAAAAAAAAAAAAAAAGTAGGGTATTTAACTCGAGTTTGCCTTGTCTTAATTAGATGTTATACGCACATTTAATGCGTAAGACGTCTTTTACGACAACTAATGACAAGAGAGGCGATGGAGTTGCCAAAATAATCATTTCATATTATTACATAGGAATTCTTAGTCTTTCTGATTTTATGCCGGGCGGCGACGCAATATTTATTTTAATAACTTGATACTACCCTACTACTCTCATCGAACATATTACAAAAAAATGGACTAACGACCGACCATTTGTGTGACGTCAACCCACCATCCTAACCTAACCTAACCTACCCATCAGCCAGCAGAGAACGTCCACTGCGTAACAAATTCAAATCATTTATTATGCATAAGCCCGAGAGGGCACTTACATATTGTCAAGTTAACAAACCTAAATTAAATTATCCAAAAAAATAAATTACGGCTTGATCGGAACGTGACCGCTACTGAGAAGATCCGGTAAGAAACTCAGCGCGGTTGTCTGTTATTTTTATTTTTTTACGTGATATAAAATTGTGTAGATATAACATGTCTTGTAAGTACTACCTCGAGTATGATGCCCTTCGAACCGCAAGATACGTTATATAATTATGGCTGGACCAGATCCCACAAGCGGCACCCGATCACGAGTTAACTACTAGAGCAGCCATCACTCCTCTCAGCCCTCAACCACTATGTAGGGAAGGGAGAGACCGCTCTACGCAGCTATCGAAAGTAGATCCTAACATAAGCACTCACTACCAGAATGCCCAGTGGCAACCAGGAATCGAGCGACGCGGTGTAGGACGACCCTCTAACATGTTGAATGACGACATTTTGGAACAATTAGATGATGGTAGCACGGGGCTGCTCTGGGCGGCATTCTGGTGGGGAGGTTCCCCACCAGAATGCCGCATGCATATATCCAACAGTAACCATTTGCGGGGCGATTGACCAAAAAATTATTCTGTGTGAAAATCGAACGCCGTATGCAGGCACATCTTTTTTTACAATTTGGCTACGTTTTGGACGCACTTCGTCAAAAATGTCTGGGGCGACGGAAGGGCACCATGCGGCTCCATAACCTACCGTATCCCTCCCGTAATCGCCATTGGACTGAACATAGCCACCGATTCCTCGACGCAATTGCATCCTGGAATGATTGAATTAATAAAAAAAGTTTTTTTTCCCCGGTGACTGACCTCAAACGGTCACCCTTAACCATATTTGGGGTGTAGATAGATGGTGTAGATAATTCATTGCTATTAATTACCACAAATGCGTTAAACATTCTTATAAAAACAATAAATAAGCATATTTATTAATGGCAAATAATCAAGTGGCCAAGAGCGGACAAAATAGCATATCATTGGCATCCATTATACAAATAAACAAAGTAAATAAAAACATAAGAACAAAAACCGAAATGCAAACAATTCTTTTTAGAATTAATACCGTCACGAGTGTTTTAAACTTTGTACATCCGATGAAAAACCCAATGAGATAAAAACTGGTATAAAAATGTCTTACCATCTTAATAAATGGGTTCAATGGCATTTGCCATCAACCTAAAGTTTTCAATTTTAGATTTAGGACATTGGTCAAGCCTATAACGATGGAGAGACTTTACGGTAGTTTATACGGGTAAGGTATAGGGTAGGCTTTGCCGTGACTGAGTAAGAATACAATTCACTGCTTCCTATCTTACCCGTGGATGTCGTAAAAGACGACTAAGGGATATAATACGCTTTAACTTCTATGCAAGAGGAAGAAAACTCGAAACAAAACCCTATAACAATCTGTTTGACCTGCATGGTATAGTAAGGACATTCTCCCTCTTATTGTGTAGGAGGCTCGAGCCCAATAGTGGGACGTATATGAGCTGAAATGATGATGATGATAGGGATAACCTAACCATTGATTTATTATACCAGAAGACAACGCTTGTGGAAATATATAAATATATTATATGAACTTATATTAATATTAATAACTTATATTAATTATCCGTGTGGTGACGGAGTAAGTATACAATTCACCACTCCCTATCTTACCCGTGAATGTCGTAAAAAACGACTATGGGATATAATATGTACATAATATCTGTGCAAGAGAAGGAAAACTCGAAATAAAACCCTATACCAATATGTCTGACCAGCGTGGTATACTAGGTCAAATTCCCTCCCATTGTGGAGGAGGCCCGAGCCCAACAGTAGAACGTACATGGGCTGCGATGATAATGATGATGACGATTAATATTTATAAAATAAATAAGAGAAAAAATATTTATAATATCATCATAATCGCAGCTTTTTTTTTTTTTTTTTTTTTGTGTGTGGGTCGCGGTCGGCGCGCCTCCGCACCACTCCGTCCGGGGCGACAGAGGGGCTTAAGCACGCAACTCCCGCGACCCACCCAAAAACCACGTCGCCTTCGTCGTTGGGCCGACCACTGGACCAGCGTTAACTTGTCGTCAGTGGTCGGCCCGACGGAATACCCCTAATTGGGGTACCCTCCCATCGACCGACGTCCCCCCCTCGGAGAGGACGTTGGTCTTTCCTCACGCGGTCGGCCTCTCGGCGGGTGACGGACTGATCCCCGGTCACGTCACCCGCGGCCTCGGCTAGGGCGGCATGAGGCGCAGATAGTTGCGCCTACGCCGCCCCAGTCGCCGGCGGCGGACCTCCCCATCGAGGCTGCGCTCCTCGCGCAGGCGATCCGCCGCCTCCTTCCGCGAGATCACCGTCTCGCAGAAGGCTGCGACCGCGTCCCAATTCCCGACGCTGTCAACCATCGCCCTAGCGATAGCCGGCAGCGTCAGGTCCGTACCGATGATTGCATCATAATCGCAGCTAATATACGTCCCACGGCTGGGCTTCAGCCTCCTCCATTATTATTCTCCTATTGGTGAGAAATTGAGCTGTAATATTACGTTGATCAGACGCTTTGGTATAGGATTTTATTTCACGTTTTTCTTCTCTTGCATAGAAGTAATATCCTTATTATATTCCTCAGTCGACTTTTATAATACCCAAGATGTGGTGAATTGTATTCTTACTCCGTCACCACACGGAAATAAATATCAGCACAAAGGAATATTACCGGATTGTAAAGGTAGCTTGAATTCATCCAGGTGGGCCATCGAAGACAAGAACTTGATATTGGTGATCCGCCGGGTAAGCGAGGTACAGTACGACAGGTAAACTCAGGATAAGGTAAACTCTTTCCAGCTCCGGACTGATTGAATCGCCAGTGACCGAACCAAAGCCAAAAAAAGGACTTAAATTCTTACCAGACAGGCAATCGCGATTTATTGCGACAATAGTCAACTCTATAATTACTTAGATGGATATATGATAGAATGAAAGTAATTTTGTAAGGAAAGTTTTAAAGAGTTAAGGGAAGACCGAAGAAAAGATGGATGGACTGCGTGAAACATGATGTGGGTAGACAAGGAGTGATCACAGAGATGACGTCTGATAGGGTTGATGAAAGAAGAGTACAGATAACGTCGACTCCAAGTAATTGGAGTAAGAGTAGGAAGATGATGACGATGAGTCAACTCAATAATTACTTATTCATTCATGTCCCATTTCCGTGTGCCGACGGAGTAAGAGTACTGTTTACCACTGCCTAACTTGACCGTGGATGTCGTAAAAGAAGACTAAAGTATATAATATGCATTTAACATCAATAAAGGCAAACTTGTAACGAAATTCTATACAAATCTGCCTTACTCCCATGGTATTGTAGACCAATTTCCCTCCCTCTGTGGAAGAGACGAGAACCTAGCAGTGGAACGTAAATGAGATGAGTGTATATAAGATGATTCATGCCCCGTTATAGCCTCTGCTTTGCGGAGAATGATGTAATGGGTCGTAAATTAGCTAAGATAATATGTAGAGACTCGCTGACTCAACAGACGTTGTTCTGCTCAAATAAGCGCCACCTACCGGGTCCAATTGTGAATCTAAACCATTCCCGAATCCCCCTGAACGTACAAAGAAAATTTCATCAACATCGTTCCAGCCGTTTAGAAGCAGTTCAGTGACATACACACGTACACAAGAAATACATCTACAACAATAAATAAAATTGGAGTGTCTGTTTGTAATGTCAAAATAATGAGCTTTTTTCATGCTCATACGGTTATTTGCACTATACATATTGCCTAATATACACTTTATATTTTTTTTGTCTGTCTGTCTGTCTGATTGTGGCGGGTAATCTTCAAAACGGCCTGGACCGATTTCAAAAATTCTTTCACCAATGGAAAGCTATAATATCAGGGAGTAAACTAGGCTATATTATATCCCGGTATTCCCACGGGAACGGGAACTACGCAGGAAAGACGACTGAAACCGAAGCGAAACGAGGGCGGGTTGCTAGTATTGTATAAAGAAGATACAACATCGGTACATTAAAATTTGTTAAAATGCCTTTAATATAGCATCAATTTTCTTGTTTAAATTATTTTATTGAGTACCTATTTAGATAATAAAAATAGATTCTTTTTTGTATTAAATAACTATTTGGTATAGAAGTATTCTGAATATAAAGTACACCCATGCGCTGTAACGTTGTGAATCGTGTAAAAGTAATACTAGGTACAAGGTTCAAGATATAAACAATAGATGGCAGTAATACAATTTGACAATTAACTATGAAATAAGTTTTAATGCCTTTTACCTTAAATATTAGACTCGCCATTTATGTTAATATTATTTGTTAGCTGTATTACATAGAAATTAGAAAATATTTTCATTAACTTACCACTTTACCTTTCTGATTCCATTTATAACGCCCTCTAGTGTTCAGTTGTGATGAACATGTCACTATTGAGTACCGCTGCTATTAGCTATAACATCATTTCGCAACGTAGAATTTCTACACATATCTATACATATACTGTATATTTTCTGTATATTTATTTACATCTACTGTATGTTTTCTATACATATACTGATAATAAATAATCAGTTGCCATAAATTATTTTTAAAATGAATTTAGTATTTTTAGTTTATATTAGCGCCATCTAGTAATACAACAAGTAACTGCAATATACTTTCTTACCTCGAAACTTAAAACATTATATGTTAATCCATTGCCAACAGATGTCGGTAACGATTATTTTCGAGGTTAGTATTTTTGTACCGCGATATTTTCACGTAAAACAAATGTGAACCAACTATAACGTAGCAACGTCGTAGCATATTGTAAAGATACCGTAGTACTGGCTACATGTATTAAGGCATTTAGTATATTAGATAACTTCTATGGAAGAGAAGGAAAACTCCTCTGATCAGCATGGTCAAGTAGGTCAATTTCCCTTCTATTGTAGATGAGGCTCAAACCCAACAGTGGGACGTGTATAAGCTGAAATGATAATGATGATATATACATATGTTTTATTTTCATTTAAGATAATTATGACGTAATTAATTGGTGACGTGTTTTGCTAGAGACAAGCCCCTGATTCGCTATAGCACTGAAGATATGACGCCACTGACATTTGACGACAGCCTTGTGGTGACGAAGTAAAAATACAATCCACCACACCTTATCTTGCCTGTGGGTGTCATAAAAGATGTCTACGGAATTATAATATACATCTATGCAAGAGAAAGCAAACTCGAAAGAAAACTACTACTACCCCTCTGACTAGTCTGACTAGCGTGGTATAGATAATCAATGTCCCTTCTTATGGAGGAGACTCGAGACCAGCAGTAGGATTTATGTGAGCTTATGATAAACGTATGACATTATCAAGAAATTAGAAAAAAAAATTTGATAACGAACATTGGCTCAACATACTACTCTATCAAGAAAATGCCTGAAAAAGATCAATAATACACGAAATTTTTGTTATTCATCCAAATTTATTTTATCACCTTCAAAGTATGCTCCTTCAAAAACGATAGACTTACACCAACGAATAATCCAATAATCAAAACATTTTTTTAAACACTGTTTTTTTTGGAGATAATTCAGGTCTTTTGGGACTAGCCAAGCGGAAACATGTTTCATATCCAGTGATTATTTAAAATGGTACGGATCGACTTGTGAGACACAGAAAGTTCGGCGGCTATCTCTCTCAAAGTTGAATGAAGATTTTCAGTCACTATTGCCTTCACTTTTGCAATGTTAACTTCAGTTGCAGACGTTGATGGCCTACCAGAGCGAGGCAAATCTTCCATCACATCTCGACCGCTTTTGAACGCTTTGTAGGTACCACTCATAAGCACGTGTTTTTGATAAAATCGATTCACCGTAAGCCTATTGTAACATTTACAGTGACTCCGAACACGAAATTCCATTGCCGATGCAAAATTTAAGACAAACTCTTTGTTCGATGTTTTTGTCCATTTTATGAAATTCGAAATACACACTAGATATGATATAACTAAAAACAGCACTGTATTTATAAATAACAGATGCTACTCAAACTCCGCGCCAAAATGGAAAACAGTTGTGCCAATCTAATAACAACAAAAAAAAACAAAAATTTGAATTTGGAACCATAAACAAATTATCCATTCCCAATACTTTCTTGACTGAATGTATACATCACGTCGACACGCGTTAAGTGTTTATTTAATTACAGGAAATACGGGCCTAAGACTCGGAAAGAATCATCATCATCATCATCTCAGCTCATATTCTCTACTTAGCTCGAGACTCCTCTTTAATAGGAGGATACAATATACTATATCATGCTGATCAAGACTTGATATAGGCTTAAATTTTAAGTTTTCTTTCTCTTGCATATATGTTATATGCATATTATATCCCATAGTTGTCTTTTACGACATCCACGAGTAGGATAGAGGTTGGTTAATTGTAAGGTAGGTGGACCATGGCAGGCCATGCTCCTTTGAAGGCCAACTGTAAAAAAGTCATAGTTATTATCATGTGATGACAAATTCCTTCCACTCATATTAAGATCCAGTAATCTCAATCACACAGACGCGGCGGCGAGTCAGTCGCGTCGCTATTTTGTTCGTAGGGTCCCTCTCTTTGTAAACTTCAGTCAACGACGCTAAAATTGTAATTTCCGCTCACAGCAAAAAGTCATTTTTATGTAAATATCCTATTATTATCATATTTTTGTAAATTGTAAATTATCATGCAAGGCTTTGTTATGACCCTAAAGAAGAAAATAACTATTGAAAATAACTTTGCTTCGGTTGGAGTTAAAATATCGGTAATTTTCCTATGAAAGCCGGTGGTTCCTTGTAAGGCCAATCAAAAAAGCCAATCAATCATAACGGATGGCCTTGCTAGGGGACATAGAACAACAAAACAGCAAAAGATTGAAAATAGTGATGAAGGAAAGTGCAGAAGATCAAGAAAAGGAATGGCGCATGTCGCGAGCAGTGGCGGCTGGTGGGTCATCAAAGTGGTGGTTCACTTTACTTCCCCACTAAGTATTAAGATCAGAAATTGCAATGGAACAACAATTTACGTTAATTTTTTTTTTTTTTATTATTTTTGAACGCATTACATTTTGTAGGTGTACTTGCGAAGAAAAATAGGTATTTTGTTTGTTTTTCACACTTCAAAAAATATTTATAAAAGAGGGCCTTGGCGGTCCCGCCAATTTATATCAACTTTATTTTAAAAAGTTTTGTTAATGTCTTTAATATAGTCTAAATTTATGCTCATTTTCACCCACTGTATACGCAGTATAAAATAGAACTAAGACCAAAATAAAAAAAAAAACAATTAATGTAAACAAACCATATTTAACTCGTCACAGATACATCGAAACTATACCTACTTACTGTACTTAACGAGACATCATCAGCGAATTTCGTCGTAAGTCGAGTTCTCTCGGCAATGTTCGGTTCGCTTGTGCGCCGTACGGGAACAGACTCATTTTTCAGCATATTTCTATGAACTACCTTCTGTCTCACGCGCCAGGCGTTTTAACTCATTTCTAATACAAGTTGTATGGGCAGTCCCCGTGCGCTCGCCTCAGCGCACGAGATTTTTTTTACAAGGAATATAAGTTTTAATAGTTTAGTCTTTGATTATATACACGTCTATAATCAAAGAGTTTAGTAAAGCGCTTATATTGTTTCGTCATAATTTGAAATTTTATTTGTTATAGGTATGTTTTTTTTTATGTTCAAAGAATAAATATTAATGGTAATTTAAAAATAAACATGAAGTTAAATTTTGTAGTTTTTAAATATGTTGATTTGGTGGTTCAGCGCACGAGCGCACTTAAGGTACAGCCGCCACTGGTCGCGAGTGTAGAATCGAAGAGATGAGGCAACCAAGGCAAGCAGATGTAGCCAAGGTCAAAAGTGGTATCACGAGGAGTGTATTAATCTCACTAAAATATCTCATATTTTTATGCTTAAATTGTGATTAAATTTCCAAAACCATTATTCTTTTTAGTTTATAAGTTTGTTTCAAAACTTAAGTTATTATTTTCGTATATTTTCATATTATAATCGTAGGAATGGTTGATTTTAAATATTCCTGACTACAAGACTGGCAAGTGTCATTATAAGTTCGTAATAATTAGAAAAATTAATTGTTAGTTAGTAGTCAATGTCCATTATTTTATTAAATATAAGAAAGTAGGTCACAATATCACATCATTATCAGTTTGGCCTTCTTAGGAACATTTTGGCCTTACAAAGAACGGACCCCTAAGAAGGCCATGGGGCCATTATGGGTAATTTCTTTTTTTATAATTTCGGTCTAAAGCAAGTAAGTTATTTTTTATCAATATAATACTCCTTACTATAAATTTTAAATAATTTCTATTAATATATTCTTAGTTATACGATGTTGTTCATGCAATGTTTGGTGATTTTTTTAAAGAAGATTATTAAATTTTAAGCATTTATTGTTTCGTTTAAATGAAAGAGCTTTTTATATAGTTTTAGTAAAAGCAAATATTTTGATTATTACAACTCTAGTTTTAAGTTAAACGACTGATTTATAATATTGGCCTTTTATGGAGCCCTGTTCCTTGCATGGCCGTTTGGAAGAGCTTATTAAAAGTTTCAATTTAATGAATAATAATTACATCTAGAATAAAAGAAAGTAATTTATATGTTACACAATAAAACAAAGCGTTAATTAATAATTTGTTTGTTTAATTTATTCAGTAAATGAACGAATAAAAACTGTTTATTCGTTAGAGTGGCCATCCATGGTCCACCCACCTTATGTTGTTCTCCATGTGGTGACAGAGTACCTACCTAAGAATACAAATTTGAAATCACCACACCCTATCTTGCTCGTGGACGACGTAAAAGACAACTATGGAATATAAAGAGCATATAGCATCTATGCAAGAGATGGAAAACTCGAAACAAAACCCTATGCCAATACGAAGGAAGAGGCCCGAGACCAATAGTGGGACATATAGACTGAGATGAAATGCTATTCTTACTCCATCAGCACACGGAGAAGATAAAAACTACACTAACACAGCATAAGAGTTGTATATTTTTCATCATCTGCCTTTATCCCCGAATAAGTATAGACAAGAGAAGGAAAACTCGAAATGAAACCTTATACCAACATGTCTGACCAGCATCGTATAGTAGGTCAAATTCCCTACCAATAATGGTAGTAAGGAAGAGGCTCGAACCCAACAGTAGGACGTATCTGGGCTGCGATGATGATGACGATGATGAAGTATACACATACATATTGTCATATAAGTCTCGAGCTCATTACTACCAGGAAATAATTATTATTTACCTGGTCTAAAGACCTACGTGCGCTATAGGGAAAAAGATTTCAATGCATTATCCTTAGAATAATAAAGTACTTATAGAAGGATAGTGACCATACGTAAGCCATTAAAAATATGAAGCAAACAATATTACATGCGTGCAAGCGATTACACACGTACACAAGCACACCACTATACAAATTATGAAAACAAATTTTGTTTTAAGAACATAAATCGACAGAATACCTCCTTACATACTTACTTTTAAAAGTAATGAGAATATACTTTTTATTTTTTTTTCAAATGTGTTGTGGCACCATTTGAATGCACAAGCCGTCATAATTACCTATTTATTTTTTAAGAGTTGCATACGTACGTGCAGTACAGTGACCTTGTACGTTACGGAACGGTTCCGGTGTAAGCTCCATTAGGCTCCTTACCTTCTATACGTTATTATTCTAACGCATTGTCACTAATTTTTTGAGTGTTTTATAAGACGATAAAGAGATTTGACCACATAATATCAATGAATTAGAAAGAAAAGTCAAAGTAAAATCTTATCTTAATCTATCGAATCAGCGTGATATAATAGGTCAATTATTATGCCTCTAATTTTATAAGTAACTCATTAGTCAGTGGTGTTTTTTTTTATTGCCGATGGACCTTTGCAATACCAGGGGCACAGCCAGGCCGTTGCCTACCGAGAAGAAAATACTCTTCTTAAACCTCGTTTAAAGAATCACATGTCATAGCGCTCGGGAAACACAGCAGCAGGTAGTTCATTCCAGAGCTTGCAAGTACGTGGGAGAAATGATCGCTGGTAACGCACAGTTGAAGACCATAACGTTTCCAGGTGAAATGGATAAAGCGGTGTCGAGTGGTACGTTGGTAAAACGGTGACGATGGTACCAAGTCAAACAGTTCCTCAGAGCACTCCCCATGAAAGAGCCAATAGAGTATACAGAGTACCCAAAGTCTCTCCGCCGCTCCAGTGACTCCAATCTGTCCGTAAGATTGGGATCCCCGACGATGTCTATAAAAAAATATAAAGAAAGCTATGACCTTAGAATAATAACATATAGAAGGTAAGTCCACGCACAAAAAGTGAGGCATTTCAATTGGAGCCTAATGGAGCCTACGCCGGAACAGTCCCGTAATGTACAAGTCATTGCACTGCACGAACGTACGCAACTCTTAAAAAATAAATAGGTAATTATGACGGCTTGTGCATTCAAATGGTGCCACAACACATTTGAAAAACATAAAAAGGTTTTTAACATTACTTTTAAAAGTATTTCGACGATTTATGTTAATAAAAACAAAAATTGATTTCATAATTTGTATAGTGGTTTCCGTGTGTACGTGTGTAATCGTCTGCGCGCCATTAATATTTTTAGATTCAAATTTTTAAAGTTCGAAGTACTAACACTATCCTTCTATACGTTATTATTCTAAGGCTATGACTTAAAATATGAATTTTTAAAGTACATAGTCGGTAACAGGTCTTTTGAAAGACCTCTCAAATTTTCATACGCCTTGCACGTTTAATACATTTTTAAAATATATTTGAAGTAAAAATATATATAATTTTTCATGCTGTACGCAAGTAATATCGGAATAGTCTGTCGTCCCGAAAATGTGTGAGGTAATAGGAATAGGGATTACCCACTGGCAAAGATGAATGAATGACGCGTTTGCCGCCTAATTTTATAAAAAAAATAAGTGATAGAGCTGCAGATATTTTTGAACAGAAACTATCGTTTATTGAAAATTTAAAAATGGCAATGATATTTAACCGTCCCAATTTTCCAATCTGTAAAAATAAAATAATTCTAAATAAAATCTTCATGATGAATATTTTCAGACAGTCAACTAATTTGTGGCGCCATTTTCTTACTCGGTGATTGGCGGGTGCGGCGTGACGTCATAGCGCCCACGCGTTCGCTATGACGCAAGCCGATCGATAAATATCGTGATCTCGCTCGCACTTAGACAATGCACTAAACATTTGTATATTTCTCACTCGTTCTCGCATGTATGAATGCCTGGAAATTCAAAAATCGTAGGCGGTTTGTGCGTAGCCGGCTACTGTGAGAATGTATTGCGACGGATTTTACGTTAAAGTGTTTTTCAGTGTTGTTGATAAATAACTTTGTTTGGATAAGTATCTTATAAAATATATCACGTTAATATAAGCCTTTAACAATTAGCCCTGAATCTTTTATTTATGTTATATTGATAGACGTGTAGGTACTATCACTTTATGAATTAGAACGTAGTATCGGTTCTGACGTCATCAGCTCATGTCTGCTAGCTTTAAAACGATTCTTATTTATGTTCAACACACAAATATTATGGGTTTACGTCAATTTTATGGATTTATTATGATAATGTGAAGTGAATTTTAAAGTTAGTTCAAACTGGAACTGTCTGTGCTTTTATTAGATTTACAATCAAAAATTCGATAAATTTCGAAAGGTTTAGAGCGGATATGCACGCTCTTTTTGTGATTGTATTTAGATTTTTGTTCATTTCTGGTCGTGGATATTATTAGTAATCAATGTAGTATTAGGAGAGCTTCTTCATTGCTGCGTAGATGCACTTTCAACCCTTACTAGGCTCGTGGTAAAATACTTTATATCGGTCTATATAGATCTAACTGCCTTTTTTTTGGGATGGGTCCCTCCTCGCAGCACTCCGTCCGGGGCGACAGAGAGGCACACACACCCGCAACCCATCCGAACACCACGTCGCCTTCGTTGTTGGACCGACCACAGCAGGGTTACTTGTCATCAGTGGTCGGCCCGACGGAATACCCCCTAGTGGAGTACCCTCCCATCGACCGACGTCCTCCCGGGGATGACGTCCTACACTGCGTCGTCCGAATTTACAATTATACATAAATAAAATTAAAGAAAATTGTGTAGCAGAAAAATTAATTAAAATGAATTACCTATGGCCGAATTTCGACCACACGGCGACCACTAGTATACATAAATCTCCGTGTGGTGATGTAAAAAACGACTAAGGGATAATAATTTACAGATAACATCTATGGAAATCTCGAAACCCTGTACCATCCCGTTTGATTAGCGTGGCATAATAGGACAAATTTCACTCACATTGCGGAGGAGGCTCGGACCCACCATTGAGACGTGTACGAGCTGAATTGATGATGACGTCATACTATATAGAGGTCCCAACGTCATTTACTTCCTATGGCCTATCTTTTACGACTGTTGGATTTAAGTCTTCCCGAGAAAGAGATCGTTGTCCCAATATATTAACCCACTTACAGTCGCCTATCCGCATAGTTCCCGTTCCCGTGGAAATACCGAGATAAAATATATCCTAAGCTGCCTGGTAGTAAAATATTTCCAAAATCGGGCGAACTGCTTTGAAGATTACCCCAAACAGACACACAATTTGTTTTTAAACTCGTTTTCAGGCATAGGTGTCGTGCGAATAACCGTGTGAGCATGAAAAAAGCCCAGTATTTTGACATTACAAACATACACTTCAATTTTATTTATTTGAGTTAGATAATTGCCAGGCTTGTTAAGCGGTTTGTTGATCATCGATGCTATAAGTTTCTCATGAGAACGATACTGATCATGTCTCTTGTAAACTCTCAATCTGTATTAACGACTGCCACGTGAAAGTAAAAGGTACTAAATATAGTACTCTGAACCTGTCACCACTTGAGGGGAAAATGCCAGTTACATACATTTCAGGGCCTTAATCACTTACAGTATCGTATGGACCTTTTAAACCGTGTTTATTTCGACATTTGAAACGGTACAATTTATATCAAGATTTTTTTTTGGCATGAAGTTTGGGGTAAATCTTTATTTATAAATTATAATTTCATTTAAAGTTATTGTCACTTATGGTAAGTATTTGACGAGGTCTTCATCAGTATCCTGGCTAAATTGTTAATTGTACCTCCGGGGCATTCTGGCGGTAGACGAAAATGTAACGCACTATTATATCATACTCATTACACCGTAGTACTTCCTCCACATCACGTAAAATGCCATCAAAATTATTTCATACATTTTAAAACACTAAATTGTTGAAAATAATATAAGATTGCACATGACAATTATTCGTTCTCAACAATACTCCCATTTCATCCAAAGAAGCAGGTGTTGCAATGATAAAAAAAAACAATTATGGGTGTCGTAATAGATGACTGAGAGCTTTACATAGGGACTAACCGCGCGAGGGCGACCGATGTCCCTGGAGGGGCGTTTGGAAGTGAAAGTACCCAAAAGGGGATTCTGCCGGCTGGCTAGGGACGACAAGGAAATCGGTACCGTTACGGTGCCTAATTTCTATTACATTCCCAAAGAGGATTGACGTCAGACAGGTAGCCGGTGATAAAGCGTATTTCGATATGTAGCTACTATGGAGGAAAAGTACATATTTCGTCATACGTAAGTAATTGAGATAAGGGCAGGATAATTATGATATGACAACAGAGAGTGAGATGTGGTGACAAAGAGAAGAAATTCAACATCTCTTCCTGTTCCTTAGGGTGTCGATAAGGCACTAAAGTCAAGGAACTCTGCACCACCCAACCCTAAAAAAAGGGTGTCGATAAGACGGATTAAAGCATCGATGTACATAGTATCACGGCATGAAAAGTTAGATACAAAACGTAATCTATAGCTGATCATCGTGGTAGGTTACTTGCCAATGTGACGACAGCTTTAACCTTAGAGGTACCTAGGCATAGAATTTTATATCCAGTTTTAATAAAGCTTAACATGGATGTAGCTGACACCCTGGATTGACATATAGAACCGTTTATGTCGGTAACATCTTCCTTTAGGATCATATTTCCAATTTTATGTGGGTGGATTTGAAAAATTCTGCCACTAAAGCTACATTACCAGGTAACATAGGCTATATGTTAACCCCGAATTCCTATGGGAATGGGCACTACGAGGATAGTGCGGCGATTAAAACCAGCCATTTGCTAGTATGAAATAAAACTACTTCCAATTTTATTACTTTTACAGTTGATTCTTACTTTGCCGACGTTTCAAACACTTTTCAGCGTTCACGGTAGAAATATTATTTTCACTTATTGAAAACTAGCAAAACAGATATAGACTAAGTTATTCCTTGTGTAGACAGCTACCTGGCAGTAAAATATTATCAATATTGGTCTAGCCGACATACAGAGTACAATTTTTTGTAAACTTCGTTTGAGGCATAGGTATCTTGCGATTAATCATGTGAAAATGAAGAAGACCAACTATTTTGATATTACAACTAGAAACTTCCATTTTATTTATTTGCATAGATAGAAACCGCTTATTTGTTGACTTACTAGTCAATTTTGTTTCATGTTTCCCGCATTGCAAAGGAGAGAAATGGAACCAATCTCTTCCAGCTCCTCCTGTTTAACTTTTCTAATTAAATTTGTTGCGGGTCCCAAGACAATTAAAATCGTTTCCCGGAACTACCTGAGGGTCAAACCTCGGTGTGATCTATGGAAACCTTAAATATTGCCTTTTTTTTGTTGTGGGCTTTGGTCAGACCACCCGTCGCCCGGCACGGTCCGGGTCGACAGAGGGCCGGCGCGCGGCCCCATAACCCACCCAATAGCACGTCGCCTTCATCGTTGGGCCGACCACCAGTGCCGAGTTCCTTGTCTTCAGTGGTCGGGTACTCTCTCCCATCGACGTCCCTTTCGTCACCTCCTACCCTCTCCCATAGCCGTCACGTGGTAAAAACTGGCTTATAGAAGTTACAATGGTGTGATTGTGTGGTAGTAATAGTCCCGATTTAGAAAAAAAGATAGAAACCTGCGATTTGCAGTCACCTGTTTTAACAACTAGACCAAAATGACAATAATATAAATCTGGTAAACTTAAAAAAAACAAGATGCCCTTCAAAATTACATGCATATAGGATCTGTAATATTTGGCAACGATATAAAATGACGCAATGCTTATATAGAAAGAAAGATAAATGAAGGTATTTTTGGCTGGAGCGTCGTCTGACCTCGGTCTGGACATATCGGCGCCGGAGTGTCTCGCCGTTGGTCTAGCTGTGACGTCAACTGCTCATCTTGCGGATATAGCAGATATTGAATGGACATTTCTCATTCATTGTTTCTTATAAATACTCCGCCATCACTATTTTTTTTTAATAAAATTTATTATTTATTCCTATAGTGGATCTTGCCCGTGGATGTCGTAAAAGACGACTAAGAGATACAATACGCATATAACATCTATGCAAGATATCACTCGAAATCAACCCTTATACCAACCTGTTTGACCAGTATGCTATAGTAAGGTCAGGTTCCCTCCTGTCGTGGAGGAGGCTCGAGCCCAACAGCGGGACGTTTATTTTTATTTTTTATGTGAAAATTTCTATAGGCAGATTTGGCTTGGGAGTAAATTTATATAAGTCGTTATCGATGGGGGCGCGTGAGACATTAACGCTAACACTAAATCTGTAGCTCTGTTAAAATGTGATAAATGTAAACACTTTTAATTTACAAATTTAAATTTAAAATCGTACAATTAGTTTGAATGCCAAATGAAATAATTAAAAAAATAACAACTGTTTGTTCATAGTTTTAAGTTTTCTTTTCTGTCAAAAGTCTTCATGGCTGCTTTCTCCTAACATATACCTAATTATTTAGAAACAACAGAAGCATATACTGTTTGTATTAAATTTAGCTGATTTTCAGGCAAAAACACTTATGGCGTATAGTGTATGATTTGTTTTTATATGCAATGATTTTTTTTTTGTACAAACTTAACATGTATAAACTGAAAATTAAAATTTTAGGCAGTTTAAAATTTTACCCAGTAGGTGTCGTAAATAAACTTAAAGTTAGTCAGCGTGCTATGGAGCGGTTTATGCTCGAGATTTCTTTGCTTTGATAGAATGTGTAATAAAGCCACCTACAGAGGAACAGATATAATCGACGTAGTACTAGTAGTTAATTATTTTATCAACAGGCTGAAAGGGCAATGAGCAAGCCACAATCTCACTGAAATGGCAATGGGCAAGCCACATTGAAGAAGAAAATCTATTTATTGTGATCAACAAGATTTACAGTTGATAAAAGAATAAAATAACAATTAATATTGGTGCTCATCACAAAACGTCTCCATCTCAGCATATTGAAGGTTACAAGAACCTGCACTGATCTTCCGTGGAGACGCTTTTATTTATATTGCTCTACGAATTGACACCCGCTGGGAAAGGAAGTTTCTGGCGATCATGATCATGTATAGGACGACTTCGCTACCAGGTAGATCACTGACATATGTGCTTGGAGTAATTGAGTAGGAGTAGTATACCTTACCTACCTAATAGACCACCCTTTGAGGTGATCTATTAGGAAGAATATTAGGTGCTGATCTATTGTAGGATATTTTTAGCTTGAGAGCCCTCAGCGCTCACCCAACAATCCGGATAAAGCTGTCACAGCCATCTGCGGCTAACAACTATGGTCACACAAAAAAAATAGGATATTAGATGTAATTTCATCATCCATTCAGCTCATATTCGTCCCACTGTTGAGCTCGAGCCTCCTCCATAAAAGGAGGGAAATTAACCTTACTACACCATACCTACTGGTCAGACAGGTTGGTACAGGGTTATATTATAGTGGGTCACCGGCTATGGTGACGGCTGGTGACCTACATTAGGTATAAGGCCCCAAAGAGGAATGAATGCTTATGGGCACTGCTGGAGGTGGTAAGGAGTAGGAGCAGTACCATCTCGAGGTGAGTCCACGAGCAGCGGATGTATCAGTCCGGCGGAGTTTATTTATTTATTTAAACTTTAGCACACAAAAATAGGGTACATGGCGGACTTAATGCCGTAGGCATTTTCTGCCAGTCAACCACGGGTGGAGCAGAGATAATTTAGGCAGGTGCAATACATTGTAAGGGGTAATTTGTAAAATTTGGTTATCCAAGTATAGCAATTATATTCTTATACACTATACACACAAACAATACACATATATATATATATATATATATATATATATATATATATATATATATATATATATACACATAGAAATACATATATATATACATAAACATATACATACATATAAATTTTATTAAAAGTAGAGGAGAGCCATCATTGATGAGTTGACTCCGTCAGAAAGTCTAGGTATAGACGTTTTACCATAGCTTTAAAACCATCACGGCTAGCGGCCATTCTGATCTTTAATGGTAACGCATTCCAGAGAAGAATAGCCTGGATATAAAACGAAGAGTGTACTAGATTAGAGGAATGAGAAGGACAGTGAAGAATAAGATTTTTGCGGGAACGAAGATTACGGTCGTGAGTGGTACATAGAAATTGAAAGTGAAGGTTTAAGTAGGGGGGAGCATTAGGAGAGTTTAAAATAGAGTATAGTAAAGAGAGAGTTCACAAGCTTCGTCTTTGCCTAATCGGTAACCAATTAAGACGAGAGCGAAATGAGGAAACATGGTCGAATTTACGAAGGTTAAAAACGAATCGAATGCAATTATTGAGAAGACGGTCCAGTTTATTGAGCAGATCTGCATTCAGGTCGAGGTAGCACACATCAGCATAATTGATGATAGGAAGGATTAAGGTTTGAACCAGCGCTGTCTTGGTATTTATTGGAAGAAAGTTCTTCAAGCGATATAGCGAGCGAAGCGTACCTGTGACCTTATTTGATATGGTAGTGATCTGCGTTTGCCACTCCATCGTCGAGTCTAGAATTAGGTCGAGATTCTTGACATGTTGACTGTAAGGGATCACTGTTCCATTGTACACGATGGACGGTAGAGCAAGAGAATCAAATCTGCTGATTATTCGAGGACTACCGAGTATAATGGATTGGCACTTATCTACATTCACTGCCAAGCCAAACTTGGCAGCCCAAACGCTTATAGTTGAAAGATTGGAGTTGATTCTAGCGATTGCTGACTGTACATCATCCAGCTTGGCGTGAGAGTATAGTTGTAGATCATCGGCATACAAATGATACGCACACTGAAGTTCAGGGGTTAAAAGATTAATAAAGAGAGAGAAGAGACGAGGAGAAAATATACCGCCTTGAGGAACGCCAGAGCCCAAATCGCACCAATCGGACATAGTGTCGTCGATACGGATGGACTGCTGACGACCCTGAAGATAAGATGAAAACAATTCCAAAGCATCCGACGAGATTTAGATTAAGAGTGGTAGGACCACACTGTCGACAGTTATCTGTCTACAGCCGCGGGCCGGTCCGTCCGGGGCAGTACCACACTCTCGCAGAAAATCGACGTCTGAGTAGTAGCGATTTGTTACTGCGCTTCGTTCGGTGAGCGAGAGAGCCGGAAGCCCAACTTTCTGAGGGTGTCTGCGTGTGGAGGGTTTTGGTGGTGCCCTTGGTATCACCGAGCCTCAATGCACGCATTCACACTCCCTTCACTTTCTTCGCGGTAGGAAACGGCCTTGTAAAGGTCCATGAGCGGCAGCAACACTTACCATCAGGTGTACTGTTTGCTAGTTTGCCACCGTTAGCAATAAAAAAAAAAAAAAAAAAAAAAAAAAAAAAAAGATTCTAAGATAAGACAGAATAGATAGCAGAATCTCGTGACTGACGGCGTTAAAAGCGTTAGAGAAGTCTACCAGGACCAGCACAGTGATCCTAGTATCCTCCACGGCAGCTCTCACGTTGTCAGTCACTTTGAGGAGTGCTGAGACTGTGCTGTGCCCAGGCCTAAAACAGACTGTAGTGGACTTAAGATGTCGTTAGCACGGACAAATTGTGATAACTGTTTATGAGCACACGCCTCGAGCACTTTGGATAGGAAAGGGAGGATAGATAGCGGATGATAGTGATTGGGAAGAGAAGGACTAGAAATTTTGGGTAAGGACATACAAATGTACGAGAAAGAAGAGAGAAGTTAAGGATGTGTGAGATAGGAAACAAAAGTTGTGGTGCATGTGAAAACGGTTCCATAACTTCGTCGTAGCCGAGGGACAGGAACAGCGTGTAGTTTTTAGCTGGTAGTGGCGCTGCTAATAAATCAATGTTGAGCCCGGCATACCCCATCTCTCAAAGGTGGGCATGCGTGAAAATTGTATTTTCCCTCGCGAAAAAAAAGGGTTATATTATAAACTAGCAACCCGCACTCGCTTCGCTTTGGTTCTAGTCATACCCGCGTAAAATGTAGCCTATATTACTCTTGATATTATAGCTTTCCATCGGTGAAAGAATTTCTGAAATCGTAAGAGCGTAACAAACAAACTTACTTTCGCATTTATAATATTAGTAAAGATGTTATATGCGTATTATATCCCTTAGTCGCCTTTTACGACATCCACGGGCAAGAAAGGGTGTGATGAATTATATTAATCACCATACGAATGCTTAACATATCCATACGCAGAAAACAATAATTTTATTTTGAATTTATCATCATGCTATATCAGGTACACCCGTTCTTCTACATATATCCGTACTTCGAATTTTATCACATTCAAAAGTAGAGATAGAATAAAAGTAGATCGAGCTTATCACTCTCCAAAGAACTGAGCGGATTTGAGTGTTCTTATGAAGCCTTCATTTAGAGACCACGTTTCTATACCATGTATCATCGCTGGTAGCACAGGAGGGAGGGTACCTGAAAGGGCATCTTGCCGGGCTGGCCACAGACGCCAAAGATTTTGTACCAGTGGTTGGCCCAACGTCGAAGGGGAGAGAATACGGTTATGGGGCCGCGCGCCGCCCTTTCGGTGAATTGTAGGACCAGGTATAGCGGTAGGACCACACGGTTGATAGTTGTCTTTCTATAACTGTGGGCCGGTTCGTCCAGGGTAGTAGGTACCACTCTCGCAGAAAATCGACGTCCGAGTAGTAGCAATATGTTACTGCGCTTCGTTCGGTGAGCGAGAGAGCCGGCACTCCAACTTTCTGAGGGTGTTTGCATGTAGTGAGTTTTAGTGATGCCTTTAATACCTATCACCGAATGTCATTATATGCATTCAGACTCACTTCACTTTCTTCGCGGTAGGCAACGGCCTTGCAAAGATCCATAAGCGGTAGCAACACTTAGTGGTGATGGTGTGAGTGATGGTGTGTACCGTTTGCTGGTTTGCCACAGTTTTCAATAAAAATAAGTGTGTACAAAGTACGCATATCAGATGAGAAACTCCTTTATCCGTTATCCTTTATCCTTCATCCTTCGTCCTTCGTCTTTCGTCCTTCGTCATTCGTCATTCGTCCTTCGTCCTTCGTCTTTCGTCCTTCGTCTTTCGTCCTTCGTCCTTCATCTTTCGTCCTTCGTATTTCGTCCTTCGTCCTTCGTCATTCGTCCTTCGTTTTTCGTCCTTCGTGCTTCGTCCTTCATCTTTCGTCCTTCGTCCTTCATCCTTCGTCCTTCATCCTTCGTCCTTCATCCTTCGTCCTTCATCCTGTATCCTTTACCTCATTCTCTCGCCAGCTGAATCCTATACATTTACGTGTTTGTGTCACTATGGACTCGCTTTTTCGCTTCATCGAGTTTAAAATCACAATGATTCTAAAGAAGTTTCACTTCAAAAACCTACTCCGTCACCACACGAAAATTTTATCAAGCATATAAATATTCCGATAATTTAACAGAAGGGAACTATCTTTAATAAGTTCCCTAAGCCATTTATGTAACATATCGTGTTGTGATTTAAGTTCGTATACCTACCTACACATTATGTTTACACAAAGGTTAAAATAATACGAGTAAATAATTACTAAATTGCTCTCTTATACATTTATACATATATATTGAAAAGGGAGTCCTGGTTTGACCTTTTATAAATATAAAAGGTCGCAACAGCGAATCGGTATTTGGGCTTATTAACTTAGAGCTAAAATAAAACCATTACATACGTATGTCCATTTTATTTTGTGCAGATAAATAAATATTTGCAAAATAAAATGGATTATCGCATTTCTACCCTTTTTTTAATCCTTATGGCGATGGAATAAGATATTCACCATCCCCGCTTTCGCCTGTGGGTATCGTAAAAGATGGCCAAGGGTTATAATATGTAGATAACTCGATAACACTCCCTTCCCTCTAATGTGGTTGAGGGGAGTGATGGCTGCTCTAGTCGTTAACTCGTGATCGGGTGCTGCTTATGGGATCTGATCCAGCCATATTTTCTTTCTTTTCTTTAATTTTTTTCTTGGTTTGTACTAAATTTTGAAATTTTAATAATGTATACAATTACGAAGGGCATCACACTGGAGCTAATACCATATTTTGTGCGAAGTAGGTATACAATTATATGTTTAAAATATTAAAAAAAAATGACAACCCGCTGAGTTTCTTGTCGGATCTTTTCAGCTTGTGGCCGCATTCCGATCTGGTGGTACATTATTGTATTGTTTTCAAACGATGTGTAAATTTGACAATATGTAGGTGCCCTTAAGGGGCTATGCAGAATAAATGATTTGATTTGATTTGGTTTGACTTCTATAAAAGGGAAGGAAAATCTGTAATAACGTGTGTTTGTAATAACGTTGATTTGTTTGGATGTCAGACATCTTAGTCCGCCCGTGACCATGAATGATGTAAAGTATTCGAAACGTCGGGCAATCATAAATCAAATACAAACACGATAAAATTTATAATGATTTCTGATGTTTACACGAGAATTACACATTTTAAATAAAATTACACATTTTATATAAAATAAAAATTTTCTGCAATAACGATGACTTGTTGGACATAAGACATCTTAGTCCGGCCCTGACCATGAACGCTGCAGTGTTCGAAATGCCGGGCAATCAAAAATCAAATACAAACGCGATAAAATTCGTAAAGTATTACTTTAGGGATGTAAAAAAATAATCGATTTTTATAATAATCGATTATTAATCGATTATTTTTACAATCGATTATCAAAATAATAAAAAATCTATTATAAATCGATTAAAAAAATCGATTATAAATCGATTTTTTTATTCGAAATTCGATAGAAATTAATCGATTATTTCACTGCCAGATTTCCTAAAGAAGAAAAAGGTCATCACGATACTGCGTGCAGTGTTTCATACTATATTAGAAAATAAAAGCTCACATTTCCTAAAAAAAAGGTTTATCATAATCCTGTTGGGAGAAAAAAACGATTATTTTATAATCGATATATTTTAAAGAACAAAAAATCGATTATTTTCCCTCCAAGTCACATCCCCATAAAGTAAGTAGTTTTATTTACAGGGAAGGAAAATTCAAATTAAAACCATATATCAATACGTCTGACTAGCCTCGTATCATCATCATCATTATCTTAACTCGTACATGTCTCACTGTTCGGCCCTCCTCCACTTATATTTAAAGGGAAGGCAAATTGACCTACTGTACCACGCTTCTGAGACGTGTAGGTACAGACTTTTATTTTAAGTGATTCTTCTCTTGGATAGATGTTATACGCATATTGTAATCCCTTAGTCATCTTTTCGACATCCACTGGCAAGTGAGATGGAGGTAAATTGTATTCTTACTCCGTTACCACACGGAACAGGAGCCAAACAAAATTACTTTAGCATTTATAATAGTTAGCTGGTAGTGAAATATCATCAATATCAATACAGCTGTTTTGAAAATTACTCGGAATAAACAGATATGCAGACAAAAAATTAAACTGATTTTTGAGCATAAGTATCGTGCATAATAAAAAACCTATTTTGACATTACAAAGAGACATTTAAATTTTATTTATTTCTATCATCATTTCGGCTTATATACGTCCCACTGCTGGGCTCGAGCCTTCTCCACAAGAAGAGAAATTGACCTTACTATACCATGCTGGTCAAACAGGTTGGTATAGGGTTTTGTTTCGAGTTTGCCTTCTCTTGCATATATGTTATATGTGTATTAAATCTCTTAGTCGTCTTTTACGACATCCACGAGCAAAAAGAAGTGTGATGAATCGTATTCTTACTCCATCACGACAGAGAACTGTGATTGTAAATCATACCACGAATAAACAGCCTTTATACCAAACCGCATCACTTTTAATTTAGTTTTTTTGTTATAGTTTTAGTAATAAGATTTTATATAAGACTAGCTGACCCAACAGACGTTAATCTATTCAAATAAGCGCCACCTACGGGGTCCAATTGTGAATCTAAACCATTCTCGAGCCCCTTGAACACACACAAAAAATTTCATCAACATCAGTCCAGCCGATTAGGAGGATTTTATTGACATACACACGTACATAAGAAATATATATATAAAGACTAGCTGACCCAACAGACGTTATTCTGTTCAAATAAAGTAAAAGGAATTCTTCTTGATATCTCAGCAGCGCCACATACCGGGTCCAATTTTGAATCTAAACCGTTCGCGAATCCCCTTGAACATACACAAAAAAATTCTTCGATATGGGTCCAGCCGTTTAGGAGTTTAGTGACATACACATGTACATAAAAAAAATATATAACTGTATATATATCTAATTTATAAAAATCTCGCGTCACAATGTTCGTTCCCATACTCCTCCGAAACGGCTTGACCGATTTTTATGAAATTTTTTATGCATATTCAGTAAGTCTGAGAATCGGCTACTATCTATTTTTCAAACCCCTAAGTGATAAGGGGTGTCTACCCCAATTTTATTTTTTTTATTTTTGGATTATTTTTTTATTATTTTTTTATTATGTGGCATTAAAAAATATATACAACCCTAAATTTTCACTATTCTATCACCAACCCCTGCTTTTTAATAGTTATTTTAATAATTTGATAATTTTTTATCCCGCTCGATAACATCAATTATTATCACTTGGTAAGTTATCCCCTCCATGTGGTTGCCGGTGTCACTTCTCACCCAGTAAACAGCACGGAGTAAGGATGTCAATGAAGATGGTCTCCTATTTCTCTCAAACAATAAGCCTTCTCTCACTCCCTCTACAGTTTTCACGAAGCCACCATTTTAAGTGGCAAGTTTCGAGGTGAAAATATATTAATACCACGAATACTTATTATACCCATAGATGTGCCAATTCAATGTAAGCGTATTCAATTTCCGATTAGATCGCCATCTACAATGACTATTAATAAATCCCAAGGCCAAACAATGTCTGTTTATGGTTTACATTTGAGCACACCATGTTTTTCACACGGACAATTGTACGTTGCATGCTCTCGACTGGGTAAACCATCAAGTTTGTTTGTATTAGCTGAATACGGGCTAACAAAAAATATTATTCACGCTGTATCATTAAGAGATTAATATTATGTAATGAATTAATGATATTAATAATTATTAATTAAAATAAATTACATTGAATTAAAAAAAAGCAATGTTTGGTGTTTTGTTATTTTTATATTCTCTCATTGTTCACAGCGCTCCATGCCTTTTTCACTCATATACCACATCCTTACACACTTTCAATAAGTTATTTTTTTTTCTGCACAAGAAATTCTCTAGAAATTATTTACATGGCAAAACAACGTTTGCCGGGTCAGCTAGTCTTATATATAAATTTCTGCGCCTCATGCCGCCCTAGCCGAGGCCGCAGGTGATGTGACCGGGGATTAGTCCGTCACCCGCTGAGAGGCCGACCGCGTGAGGAAAGACCGACGTCCTCCCCGAGGGGGGGACGTCGGTCGATGGGAGGGCACCCCAATTAGGGGTATTCCGTCGGGCCGATCACTGACGACAAGTTAACGCTGCTCCAGTGGTCGGCCCAACGACGAAGGCGACGTGGTTTTTGGGTGGGTCGCGGGAGTGGCGTGCTTAAGCCCCTCTGTCGCCCCGGACGGAGTGGTGCGGAGGCGCGCCGACCGCGACCACCCACAAAAAAAAAAAAAATAAAATATAAATTTCTAGCGTACTTGTGTATGTCACTGAACTCCTCCTAATCGGCTGGACCGATGTTGACGAAATTTTTTGCGTGTATTCAAGGGGATTCGAGGATGGTTTAGATTCACAATGGGCCCCGGTAGGTGGCATTGTTCGGACAGGACAATAACATAACTTGAGAACGAATTTACTGATTTCGTCCATCATTTTTTTTTATGTTTTCTAATATTTAAAAAAGGCTTTTATGAAAAAAAATAAATTGCGCAGGAAACTAGAAAATTTAAGAAAACTTAACGTTTATATATACTTTTCTAATGTAACCTTTTTTCGACTATATAAACCTTTCCATCTTTATATATATAAATCTTCTGTTCGTGTGTTTGTAATTAAATTCCTTCTAAACGGCGCGGCTAGACTAATTTTGATGATTTTTGTGGCCATTCCGATGGATATGAATTCACATATTCGTTGGAATAGCCATTCGGAGCATCCAAACCTTTCGGTTTAGATTAATAATTGGAACCGGTAGGTGGCGCTGCGATCGATTTCAAGGGGAATTCAATTTTCTATTTTTTTACAGATTTTAACAGAACAACGTCTGTTGGGTCAGCTAGTCTTATATATAAATTTCTAGCGTACGTGTGTATTTCACTGAACTCCTACTAAACGGCTGGACCGATGTTGACGAAATTTTTTGTGTGTTTAAGGGGATTCGAGGATGTTTTAGATTCACAATTGGACCCGGTAGGTGGCGCTATTCGGGCAGGACAATAACATAACTTGAGAACGACTTTACCGATTTCATTCATCTTTTTTTTTAAGTTTTCTAATATTTTAAAAAAGGCTTTTATGAAAAAAAAAATAAAAAAGTTGCGCAGAAAACTAGAAAATTTAAGAAAAACTTAACGTTTATATATACTTTTCTAATGTAACCTTTTTTTCGACTATATAAACCTTTCTATCTTTATATATATATAAATCTTCTGTTCGTGTGTTTGTAATTGAACTCCTAAACAGCTGGACTAATTTTGATAATTTTTTGTGGCCATTCCGATGGATATAAATTCTCATATTTATAGAAATAGGCATTCGGAACATCCAAACCATTCGGTTTAGATTAATAATTGGAACCGGTACGTGGCGTTGCGATCGATTTCAAGGAGAATTCAATTTTCTATTTTTTTTCAGATTTGAATAGAACAACGTCTATTGGGTCAGCTAGTATATATATATATATTCCTAAACGGTTGGACCGATGTTGATGAAATTTTTTGTGTGCGTTCAAAGGGATTCGAGAATGATTGAGATTCACAATTAGACCCGGTAGGTGGCGCTTATTTGGACAGAACAACGTCTGTTGGGTCAGCTAGTAAAGAAAAATATATATGTATATATAAAGATATAATATGCAGATAATTTTTCTCAAGACTTTATCAGCATTTGAGCATTATTCACATCATTCAGAATACAATGCAATTTGTTTTTATTGCTGGCGGTGGCAGACGAGCAAACAGTACACCTGATGGGAAGTGGTATCGCCGCTCGTGGACCTTTGCAATACCAGGGCACAGCTAGACCGCTGTCGTTAAGAAAGTACTCTCCTTAAACTTTGTTTAAAGATGGGCGTGTCATAGCGCTCGGGAAATACAACAGCAGGTAATTCATTCGAAAGCTTGCACATACGTCGAAGAAATTATCGCTGAAAATAGTTAGTACAGTTGAAGACCATAACATTTCTAGGTGATTCTTTTTCTTTTATTGCATAGGGTGACAAACGAGCAAAGAGTAAACCTAATGGTAAGTGTTGCTGCCGCTCATAGACCTTTGTTAGGCTGCTGCTTACCGCGAAGAAAGTGAAGGGAGTGTGAATGCGTGCATTGAGGTTCGGCGGAACTAAAGGCAAAACCAAAGCCAAAACCGACTACACGCAAACACACTCAAAAAATTGGGCTTGCGGCTCTCTCGCACACCAAACGAACACCTAACAAATTGCTACCACTCAGACATCGATTTTCTGCTAGAGTGTGGTACTACCAAGGACGGATCGGTCTGCAGCTGTAGACAGACAACTGTCAACAGTATGGTCCTACCACAACTAAATGGATGGATGAAATGGATGAACCCCGTTACGGTGTCGAATTTCTCAGAGCATTCTCCATGAAACACCTGGTAGAGTACACAGGGTGAACGAAAGCCATAGAAAACCAAATGCTACGATGATTCATTGAAAGAGTACGCTATACGCTACATTTAGCAAGTGGGTGGCCGATCCCAGTTAGGCGTTAGAAGTTTCCCAAAAACGCTCTGCTACCCATTCTGTTTCTTGGTGATCACTCACCTGATTTTTATAACCCCACGAGGTGATGAGAGATGATGAGACCTCCATTTTTAATACCTCACCACGCGAGCATATGCCACCGATTGGTTGAATAAAATTAAACAGAATTAGAAATATAAGCTTTTTTGATATTGTCTACACAGATGTCGTAGTGATTATGATACCAAACTAAATGCCAAATGTCACGAATTTTATACCCATGCAAGATTTGTTTGATTTCTAACAAAAAATGTAAAGATTATATATTTCTATACGCTTAGCAATTATTCGTCCTACTCGTCATAAATACTACTACTAATACGCTACTTATTCTTTTGCATTTTATAATCATGTTTATTATTTAGTATATGGCGCAGATAATGTGCCTCGTTTTGCTGAGGTTCAGGTGGACGGTTCGGTACTGAAGAGAGCGGTAGCAACATTGTCCCGTTTACCAATTGATTAGCGGCCAGGTAGACCTGTCCGAGGCGGGTAGATGTTCGGTACCAAACATTTTTATATTAGTTTAATAATTAAATCCATGTAGGGTAGTTCTGTTTTTTGTGGTTCGCGGTTGGCTCGGAGCCGGCCGCCACTTACACTTTTTCACTTTGGTGCGCGGATGGCACGGGGCCGGCGCGTCGGCCGGCCCCGGGGTCGTTTTGTTTCCGCCCTTTTGGTTACTTTCACTTTCACTTTCGCTTTGTTCGCGGATCGACTTGCGTTGGAAGTAACGGTCGCGTACGCACATATTTTGTAATTGCTATGTCTTTTGTGGACTAAAGCCGTGAAATCGTGGTATTTGTAATATTGCGCGCCACCCTTTGTTTTGTGTACCGCTTATGTACGCGAGTTAATTAGAATTAAGTATATATTTGTGAACATTAAATTGTGTGTACGAGTAGCAAGCCTGGGTCCTTGAAGTGTACGAGGCCGTTGTCATCACCGCGCTTTTGGATACAAAGCTAAGTAACCCCTCAGTTAGTTTCTATTTGTCTGGCCAGACCGAACGCTGAGTTAGGTTACGTTATAGCTACCTCCGCGGTATCTACTCGTAAGTGTTAAAATCTGTTCTTGTACTATCATTTAGGAGAACTTAAAATAGCCTTGCGTAATCGCAAGCCAATGTTATTACCCATTTGGTATCCCTCACTGGCCTGGTGTTCCCTTCCACTGCGCATCCTAGGTCAGTAGGGAACGGTAATGAACAACCATCACACCTTATTCTATCCATCGATCAGCCTATCGACGTCCACTATTGGACGTAGCCCAAGTAGGAATAATACCATAATAACGTAATTTGGCAATTGGTATTATAAGTGACCCTACTACGTACACTTCTAGTGAGACCCTTGGCCTAAATTTACGATCATCACGAGTGTGTAAAGTTTAGGGTCAATTTATAAGAAGTAAAAATTTGTGGGACTCGAACCCACACTTATTGGCAATCCATTACAGCGTGTGACTAGAATAGATTTCCAATATGGGTTTATCCCACGTTTGGCAAACATTTTTTGCTCCTAAATAAGTTTTTATAAATAATCTGGCATACTAACTAACATAATATATTATGAAAATTTTACCAAAGAATTTTATTAATAAAGACATAAAAATAACATTCCATTTTTAATTTAAGCTTAAAATATAACTATAATAATAAGTATAACCTTGTTATAAAGGGAACATGTGTCATCAAGCCGATTAGGGATAATAATAGCTTCAAAACAATTTATAGATTCTACGCCGTAGTTTCTTGTAGCACCACTGCTACGTAACGGCTTACGAACATAGCAAACACATAATCCCGTAGACGCGTTTAAAATAAAGTAAATACAATATAATACATTTGATATTAATAAAATATTAATAATATCAAATAAATATATGTTATTTGTGTAAGTTTTAAACGAGAAGCCTACATTAGCTTATACATGCGCGTAAACACTTTGGCGGGTAGAAAACGCGCATGCGCGGCCCTCGACCGTCCGCAGTACTGCCACCATTCTTCAGTTGCACACAAACCGCCGCGTTAACTGAACGTAAATAACCCGTATACGTTCAAACAGCCGTATTACCAATAAAAAACGAGTTAAAAACATATTTGGAAACGAAAAAACACTTTTAAACTATACATCAACACCTGGAGAAGGTATTTAAGTTCAATTTTATTGTTTCAATGTGCTCAAATAGGCGTAAAATGATAAACAAATATTCGCTGTGCCATAGCGATTTTTGTGAATGAATTTAAGATGGTGGATGCTTGTTGGAGAGTGAAATGGGACGTCGCGTTTAGATTTTATAATTTTTAATAATATTAGCTGTTATTGAGGATATTAATGGTTGAATTGTGGATGAATAGGGAGGGGATGTCGTGTAGCGTTATCGAATGCCGCGTGGTTTTACATGTGTGAGTGTGTGCGCGCGATCGAAGCCATGAATGACGATGACGTGGGTGCTTCCCACTAATGTCTATTTGATAACGTTCCGCATCACTATCTATACGAAAACAGCTTCGATTGTCAAATATTATTTTTAGATTGAAAAATTCGATATCAATATCGGATCGTAAAACGAAACGGATTGTTGAAATGTTTTCTTTTTTTAATCTCAACAAATAATCGTTTTAAATATCGATTAATTTGGAGTTATTTTGAGCGAAATTTTTTGCGAGTAATCGTTGAATGATATTGTAAGTGTAGGTTTGATTATGATGTTGGCGGTTTTGTTTTTTGCTGTTTAAAGAGGATTGTATTTAAATGATTATTTAATCGATAATGCAACATTGTGCAATGGTATTGCAATATATTTCTATTGAGTTAAGAATAAGTTATTAAAATATAGTCATATTATACAATACTTAAAGTACAATTTCCTGTGTGATGACGGAGTAAGAATACAATTTTCACCACTTTTCTTGACCGTAGCTAATGTAAAAGATAACTAAGGGATATGATAAGCATGTAACATCTGTGCAAGAGAAGGCAAACTAGAAATAAAAACCCATACCAACCCGTTTGACCAACGTAGTATAGTAGGTCAATTTCTCTCCTGTTTTGGAGGAAGATTGACCTTAGCAGTGGGACGTATATGAGGTGAATTGATCATATTGGCTTATATACGTCCCACTGCTGGGATCAAGCCTACTCCCCTATAGCCAGGAAATTGATCTACTATAGCATGATGTGATTACCCGTGTAGTGACGGAGTAAGAATACAATTCACCACTCCCTATCTTGCCCGTGGATGTCGGACGACTGTGGGATATATACACATAACATCTGTGCAAGAGAAGGAAAAGTCGAAAAGAGACCCTATACCAACATGTCTGACCAGCATGGTATAGTAGGTCAAATTCCCTCTCATTGTAGCGGAGGCCAGAGCCCAACAGTGGAACGTATGTGGGCTGCGATGATAATGATGATGATAGCATGATGGTCAGACATACAGGAATTGTATTTTTACTCCGTCACCACTTGTAAAGCTGATGATGATGATGATTGTCATAATGCTTGGCTTCATTTGGTGATTACAGCTGTTGTAATAAATTTCCTAAAATAACTTCTGCGATGGCCAACCTGACTGTGAAGCGTGGTGGTGGCATTATCTTCTTTTGAGGAGGCCTTTATTCAAATGTGGATGTTGATTGGCGGATAGATAGGTGGAAGCTACTTTTTATTTTCGTTCTTCTGAAATGTTAAGATACTAGTCTCATATATGGTTAACGATGATTTAATTGTGGATTGTATCCTATTATTATATCATCGAATGATTAAAAGCGGGAAGAATTTATAGATGAGCATCAACGCCCTACGGTTTTACCCGCATAGTTCCTCTTCCCGTGGGAATATCGGAATAAATTATAGCCTTTTTTTGGGGGTGGATCGGCGCACTCATCGCCCGGCTCCGTCCGGGGCGACAGAGGGGCGTAAGTACGCACACCCGTAACCAACCCATATAGGTCCGCCGCCTCCTTCCGCAAGAAGGGATAAATTATAACCTATGTGTTATTCTGATATGTTAGCTGTATTATTGTGCAGTTTAATCAAAATCCATTCAGTAGTTTTTGCGTCAAAGAGCAATAAACATACTCACATACAAACTTTCGCGTTTATAATATTAGTAGGACTCGCTGACACATTAACGCTGTTCCGTTCAAATCCAAATAAAAAGAAATTTTCCTTGAAATCTATTACAGTCTATCGGAACTAAATATTAACCTGAACCATACTTGAATTCACTCTAACGTACGCAGAAAAAATCATCAAAATCGACCCAGCCGTTTAGGAGGACTTCATTGACATATATACGCACAGAAGAATATATAAAGATGATAATTGCGCGAATTATAACCTATAATCTAAGTCCATCATCATGACTCATTACAGCTGATATATATCCCACTACTGGACTCGAGTCGCCTCCCCAATAGGAGGACAATTGACCTACTATACCACTCTGATCAACGAATCGTTATGGTATTTTTTTATGGTTGGACTATGGTAGGCGCACACGCCGTCCCTTCCATCCGGGGCGACGAAAGGATGGCGTGCGGGCCCATAACCCACCCGTACCCACATCGCCTTCGTAGTTGGGCCGACCACCAGTGCCGAGTTCCTTGTCCTCAGTGGTCGGCAAACGAATCGGTATAGGGTTTCAATTAGAGTTTTCTTTCTCTAGCATTCTTGATAAAAAGGTAGCACACTCTAAACAGTCGCGGACCGGTCTGTGCGGAGTAGTACCTACCACACTCCCGCAAAAAAATGACGTCTGAGTGGTAGCAATTTATTACTGCACTTCGTTCGGTGAGTGAGAGCGCCAAAAGCCTAATATACTAAGGGTGTTTGCGTGTGAGGGTAGGTTTTAGTGATACCTTTAGTTTCACCAAACTTTATTGCACGCATTCACACTCGCTTCACCTTAGAATAATAACGTATAGAAGGATAGTGTCAATACTTCGAACTTTCAAAATTTGAATCTAAAAATATTAATGGCGCGCAGACGATTACACACGTACACACGCACACCACTATACAAATTATGAAATCAAATTTTGTTTTTATTAACATAAATCGTCTAAATACTTTTAAAAGTATCTAATGTTAAAAACCTTTTTAAGTTTTTCAAATGTGTTGTGACACCATTTGAATGCACAAACCGTCATAATTATCAATTTATTTTTTAAGAGTTGTGTACGTACGTGCAGTACAATGACTTGTACATTACGGAACGGTTCCGGCGTAAGCTCCATTAGGCTCCAATTGAAATGCCTCACTTTTTGTGCGTGAACTTACCTTCTATATGTTATTATTCTAAGCGCTTCACTTTCTTCAAGGTAGGCAGTGGTCTAGCAAAGGTACATGAGTGACAGCAATACTTACCATCAAGTATAGGTAGTATACTAGATTGTCAGGTTTTTTAAATATAATTACTATTAATTTTAATGTTAAATAATTATTAACCATAAACAATTTAATTTTTTCATATAGAATAATTTTCTTCTTACACTGGCAATTAATTTGTATCAAAATGTGGGTCAATATTTAATAACTATTTTCTGTATCGGGTAGATAATTATAAATTTTCGGCAATAACTATGACTTATTGGATGTGAGACATCTTAGTCCGCCCGTGAACATGAACGCTGCAAAGTGTTCGAAACGTCGGGCAGTCAAGGATCAAATGAAAACGCGATAAAATCCATAGAGTAGTTTTATTTAGAACTGTTTGTTTGTCACCGTTAGCAATAAAAAAGAACAAAAACGATAAAATCCGTAAAGTAGTTTTATTTACTACTAGCAACCCGCCCTCGCTTTGCTTCGGTTTCAGTCGCCTTACCCACGTAGTTACCATTCCTAAGAATTTTTGGAATCGGTCCGGTGGTTTTTAGCGTGAGAGCGTAACAAACAAACAAATAAACAAACAAACTTACTTTCGCATTTATATTATTAGTAAGGATGCGTAATGCTCGCGTAAACATCAGAAACCGTAATGTAATTATTGACCAGATGTCATCAGGGTTAGTTCAGGTCGATATAAAGCTCTTAGTTGTTATTTACGACAGTGTAAGGGTTTTTTTTTTATTGCTAACGGTGGCAAACGAGCAAACAGTACACCTGATGGTAAGTGTTGCTGCCGCTCATGGACCTTTACAGGGTTGCTGCCTACCGCCAAGAAAGTGAAGGGAGTGTGAATGCGTGCATTGAGGCTCGGTGATACCAAGGGCACCACCAAAACCCTCCACACACAAACACCCTCAGAAAGTTGGGCTTCCGGCTCTCTCGCTCACCGAACGAAGTGCAGTAACAAATTGCTACTACTCAGACGTCGATTTACTGCGAGAGTGTGATACTGCCCCGGACGGAACGGCGCGCGGCTGTAGACAGATAACTGTCGACAGTGTGGTCCTACCACTCTTAAAAGAGGGTTGGTAATATTCGTAGCAGTCACTACACAGCACTTACTGCCGTAGATATGTATAGATAACCATACCAGGGATGTTCATCTCATCATTTTCATCTTCATCATTTCAGCTCATATACGTCGCCTACGTCCAACTGTTAGGCTACCATGCTGATCAGACAGGTTGGTATAGTTTTCTTTCAAGTTTTCCTTCTTTTGCATAGTTATTATATGCGTATTATATCCCTTAGTCGTCTTTTACGACATCCACGGAGCAAGATAGGGAGTGTTGAATTGTATTCTTACTCCGTCACCACACGGAACATATTCAAATCACTTTATGTTAATTAATTTTATGATATTTATTTATCAGTCTATTAATGTTCAATGTCCCTTTTTTAAAGACCGGTGCAGGATGCACTAAGGAAATAATTGTATTGCGAGGAACTTTACAAACATATATCTAACGGACACAAATTACATCCAGACTCAGAACAACAATTTGTGGAGCGCACAAAGTGTTGTCCTGCGTGGGATTTGAACCAATAACACTGGCACGGCAAGCATCTTAACCACTGCGTCATCGCACAGTCAATATAATCTATCTATACTAATTTATAAAGCGGAAAAAATTTGTTTGAACGCGCTAATCTCATGAACTACTGGTCCGATTTTAAAAATTATTTCAGTGTTAGATAGCTCATTTATGGAGGAAGGCTATAGGCTATATATATATATAATCACGGTAAGACCAATAGGAGCGGAGCAACAATGAAAAATGTTTAAGAATCTGTTTCCTTTTCCTTTTGAGAGCTTCCGTTGCGTGCACTATATAAATGATTCGCAAAAATCATGTGTGACAGAATTGTATTCTTTATAAATATTTTTAACTTCTACATAAACAAAGTTGAGGGTTAAAGTTAACATTAGCCCAAAGTAACTGTTCCACGCAGACGAAGTCGCGACCATAAGCTAGTAGTCATTATAATCCCTTAGTCGTCTTTTATTTTTCTTTTTTATTTTTTTTTATTGCAAACGACGGCAAACGAGCAAACAGTATACCTGATAGTAAGTGTTGCTGCCGCTCATGGACCTTTACAGGGTCGCTGCCTACCGTGAAGAAAGTGAAGGGAGTGTGAATGCGTGCATTGAGGCTCGGTGATACCAAAGGTACCACCGAAACCCTCCACACGCAAACACCCTCAGAAAGTTGGGCTGCCGGCTCTCTCGCATTTTATAATACTTATGGGCAAGAAATGAAAGTGTGATTCTTCACTACACGGCAAAATATTATGATTCAAATGTGTCAATGGGTATGCGATTGCCGGCTAAGAATAAACACCACCCTACTACTTGTTATGGGTGGTTGATGTTCGATGTCTAGGGTTATCAATATTTTTAAAGCGAAATAAAATAACAAAAATAATGCATTTATATAAAGAAAACAAAGCAGTCATGATTTGTTACCTGTGGTCTGTGCCTGATGCCGCCCTAGCCGAGACCACGGGTAACCGGACTATGGGTTAGACCGTCACCCGCAAAGAAGCTGACCGCGTGACAGCGACCGAGATCCTGGACGTCGGAAGGAGGGGTTACCCCACAGGGTATTCCGTCGGGCTGACCACGGAGGACAGGGAATTCGGTACCGGTGGTCGGCCCAACGATGAAGAAAAGGAGCTACGGTGAGTTATGGGGCCGCGCGTCGTCGCCCCGGACGGAGCCGGACGGCGGGTGTGCTGACCATAGCCCACTCCAAAAAAAAAACTTTGATGTTGTCCACATTGAGGATCCCCAAATTGTTGTTCTGAATCTGGATGTACATATGTCTCGTGTCCGTTAATTATATGTTTGTAAAGTTCCCCACAACAGGTGATGCGACCGGGGAATTAGTCCGTCACCCGCCGAGAGGCCGACCACGTGAGGAAAGACTGTCTCGAAAGACGTCTCCCCAAGGGGGGGACGTCGGTCGATGGGAGGTTACCCCAAATATGGGGTATTCCGTCGGGCCGACCACTGACATCAAAGTCAGCCTGCTCCGGTGGTCGTCCCAATGTCGAAGGCGACGTTCATCGCGGATGGGTTGCGGGTGTGCGTGCTTACACCCTTCTGTCGCCCCGGACGGAGTGGTGCGAGGAGTGCGTCGACCACAACCCACCCCATAAAAAAACAAACAAGGATTATTTCCTTAGTGTAAAGTATTGTCTTTGTCTCGCCTTGGCAAGAACTCTCCCGTGGGACTTAGAGGCGGGGATGATCGCTGGTCTTTAGCGGCGGAATTCCGCGACGCCGGCAGGGGGTGGCTGTGTATCGCTTCGCTAGTTGGCCGCTTGGTGGGGTTACACCCGCAGAGACGTCATTGTCCGTTGGGCAGTCCGGTTGAAAAGGCCTCGATTCAGTGTTCGGACCGTCGAAGCCTAGCGGCCGATGCTGATGGAGTGGTTGGGTCAGCGGCACGGGGCCCTCTTCTTTCGTCTGGTGCAGGTATTAGGGCATGGTTGTTTCGGGCAAGTACCTTCACAAGGTCGCGAGATGATGCCGCCCTAGTCAAGCCTAGATGGATGGATTGGAGATTAATTCGCCACCCGCAGAGAGGCTAAGCGCGTGGGGGCAATGCTCCACTGTGCGCGTGGGGGCAATGCGACACTGGCTTGTTGCCGGGGTGTCGACTCTGGGCCGGCTACGGAAGTCAAGGAATCGGTACCAGTAGTCGGCCCAATGGAGAGGGGGAGGGAATACGATAGTTTACGGAGCTGCACGCCGCTCATTTGTCGCCCCGGCCAGATTGGGCGGGGAAATGGTCCAGACCAAAGTCTACCAGAATAGAAAAACAAAATGGTGTTGTTTTTTTTAAATAAGCATATAACAAATAAAAAGAGAAGGAAAGCTCTAAATAAATTCCTATTCCCACCCGTCTAATCAGTGTAGTAGGTATAGTAGGCCAATATCTCTGCCATTGTGGAGGAAGCATGAGCCCAGCAATAAGACGTGTATAAACAGTAATAATGATGGAATATTTTTAATTGTTACAGATATCTACACAATGAAGCTCTACAAAGCATAATTGGAACAGAATCCAATAGAATCCATTCCTAAAGTGATCTTTAAAGTGACTCCAAATATCCATATACAAAAGATTACAGTGCAATGGATATACTTTAATCGCTTCTTGTGATTGGTTTATTTAAAAAAGTGTGAGTAATTTAAACAAAACAGAATCAGTCTCAATGGAGATACCGAGGAGTGCGCACGGTCGATGACTGGTGCCCATAACAGCTTGCAAACTGTCAACGCAATATGATAAAGGTAAGTCAGTATTATTTCAGCTCTTATAAATTGGAGTTGCAACCCCCACTTTTGGATTCTAACCCCCTCCTATTAATAGTTAACTCATGATCGGGTGCCGCATGTGGGATCTGCTCCACTCAAATTGTTGACGTGATAACGTCTTATAAATCAATGAACACCGGCTGCACGCACGAAAAAACATGACTCATTGTCACGTTCCGTATGAGTCTGACGTGAGAGCGACAGCGAGAAATAAGCAATAGAGAAGCACAATCAGCCTAAGCGAGGCTTATGACACGTCTATCGCTAATTTAAGTAAAAATATTTGAATTAACAAGTTCAAATAATTGTTAATTAATAGTAAAAATTGAAATTTTCGTAAATAAAACTACTTTTACGGATTATATCGCGTTTGTATTTGATTTACGATTGCCCGACGTTTCGAACACTTTGCAAAGTGTTCGAAATGTGTAGTTCGTACAATGTGTAGTGCTCGCGTAAACATCAGATATCATTTTGAAATTTTCGATTAACTCCTTCTTTATATTATCCATTTTTTTAAAGACGTCACCGTACACTAAGGATATAATCCTTGTGTTACAGGGGACTTTACAAACATATAATTAACGTACACAAATTACATCCAGACTCAGAACAAAAATATGCAGATCGCACAAAGCGTTGTCTTGCGTGGCATTCGAACCCATGACACTGGCGCGGTAGGTTGGTATCTTAACCACTACGTCATATGTTCAGTAATAATAATTCAATTCAATTCATTAAAGTATACAGTTTTTCATCAATGTTTTCTTAGGACGTTAGCACGTCGGGTGACTGGACTGGGGATTTAGTCCGTCACCCGCAGAGACGCTGACCGCGCGACGTCGACCGATGTCCCTGAGGGGGTTCCCCCTCGAGAGGAGAGGGTACCTCGCGACCGGGATATTCCCTCGGGCCGGCCACTGAAGACAAGTTACTCTGCACCGGTGGTCGGCCCAACGGCGACGTGTCACGGGTGGGTCATGGGGCTGCGCGCCGCCCCTCTGCCGTCCCGGACAGATCCTGGTGGCGGCTGCGCTGACCATGGCATACCCACTAAAAAAAAGGACGTTAGCACGTAAAATTATTGTTCGTAAAGCGATTTTACAGACAACCAAGTTTTTTTACTGTAAAAACTTCTATAATAAGCAGGTTTGGATGGGAAAAAAATTCTTGTATGTCGTCATAGACATGGTCACGTGACGTGTTAACGCTAACTCTATAGCTGTAGTTATGTCAATATCACTGTCTTTACCGATAGATGTCAAAACCAGTCATATAAAAAGTTTTACTTTTTTGATTGTCGTCTCGAACACTTTACAGCATCCATGGCTACGGGCGGGCTAAGATGTCTCACATCGAACAAGTCATCGTTATCACATAGTTTTAATTTAAAGTCAAACAATTAATTTGAACATACAAAAATAGCAACTGTCTGTTTATATTTTTAAGTTTTCACTTCTGTTAAAAGTTCTCATAACTGCTTTGTGTTCTACTTTGTTTTTGCATTTCTCTTCATATAAGTTTCCCATGCTCCGCTTGTAGGTTCTAATTCTGAAAAAAAAAATCTAGCCTAGTTTAAAGAACTTCTCACTGGAGCTAATAGTTGCTAAACATATTATATACATACATTTAAACGAACTAATTTAAAAAGTAACTAGCGCGATGAGTTACTTGCAAGATCTTCTCAGCTTGTGGTCGAGTTTCTTTCCGATAATATAATGTTAGATTTAAAATTGATAACATGTAAGTGCCCTTAATATGCCTAATAAATGATTGATAAACTAATCCATACTAATATTATAAATGCGAAAGTAAGGATGTTTGTTTGTTTGTAACACTTTCACGCTTAAACCACTGAAACGATTTCAAAAATTCTTTCACCAATGGAAAGCTATAATATCAGGGAGTAACATAGGCTATATTTTATCCCGGTATACGTACAGGAACGGGAACTACGCCGCGGGTAAAGCGACTGAAACCGAAGCGAAGCAAGGGCGGGTTGCTAGTATTCTTATAATTATGAGAATAACTGTTATTCTATTCTATCTGCCCATGCTGAAAAAGTAATAAAAAATACATGAATTTCAATCAAAAGTTCTAATATACAAAATTAGAACTTCTTAGTTTTCTCTTAAATCATATGCTCATGAAATGGCTGTTTGGAGGATAATCTAACCATTGGTTCATCAGCCAGTCGTCGACTGTTAGACAGACATAGGCCTCCTCATGAGAAGCTACTGTGAACAATCCTGCGCCACATGCATCTAATGGTTCCCTGTGACTTTCGAGATGTTATAAGTCCATTTAATATAGGTCATACGCGGCGTTGTCCAATTCGCCACTTAAGAGTCTTTCTTACCCAACGATTGTCGGATCGGTGAGTCATATGGCTATTGCGATTTTAACATGCTATGTCTTCGTTCATGTCGGTTTTACACCCGTTCTTCTATGATTTTCTGTATTTCAGATTTTGTCACATAGAGAAAGACCCGCTAGCCCCTTCCATTGCACATAGAGCAATTTTGAGCCTTTTTATGAGCCCGATATTTAGAGATAATAGAACCATGATAATGGAACGCTGAAATCTATGAAAATAGTCACAATCGGAGGTAAATATTTGGGTTAAGAATAAATTAACCCGTAAATATTAACTCTTGTCTAGATTTGGAAGCCGTATGACTTTTATTTAGTAGAAAGATTTTATCAACAATTTAACTAAGTTGCTGTAAATTATCATTAATTAAAAGTAATTGATAATTTTATTTATTCTTTTTTTTTCTTTGATGAAAGCTGACCAAAAAGTGTACGCATCTTTTGAGCACAAAATTGAGTTTTATTTACAATTAGTATTTTTTTTTTTTTGAAAGCGCAAAGGACAGAAATTTCACATTCTATGTCTATACCCGGATAACAATCTACGATGCTAAAATATTTAAGAAACCTACATATTTTTTCATCACTCATTAATGACAATGGCGAAAGTTTGAAGGCAGACATCTAGTCTGGTTGGGTTGCCAACGCCCGCCACGGTAGTTGTGAATGGGCCCCTTTCCAACTCTATGATTAATGATAGCAAAGGATAATTACATCTCGTTTTAAGGGTTCTCCTACACGAATCAATCATTTTCATTATTAAATATAATTTGAGCCACGGAGATTTCTATTCTCATTTATTTTTTTCTTATTTTAGGAAATAAGTCATTTTTTTTTACCTACATAGTAGGTATATAAAACTAAAGTAAAACCAAAACCTATTTTATTTCATTAAAAAAAAAGAGCGTGCGTACAAAGTACGTAGGTCAGAAGTGAAGCTTCTTTGGTGCCACGGGCTTTTTGTCAATAATAAAAAAAAGTAATAAAAAATAAATTAATTTTCTCAAACATGCTTGGAAATTTGAGCATTATTTTGACAACCTTCTTCGAGATAAACCGAAGTTCCCGTACTGCGCGAACAGCGGCCGGCAAAAAATGTATTAAAACCCATCTCTGTCGTGTTTTAGCGACCAAATAAAAATGTATGTAAATTCATATCTATCGTGTATTTTGAAAATGGAACGTATTGTTACTCTAACACATAACAATCAAGGAGGCAACTTATTTGAGTTTTATTTAAATTTCGAACTGGCTTGAAAAAGAAACCTGTTTGATAATGAAGAAAAAAACATATGAACCCCTTGGCGCGTGAAAAATGTTGTTTGTTGTTCTTCATTGATTTTGAAAAGTAATTGTATTTGACTTAAAACGAGTTCAAGTGAAGACAGTGAGTGTTATGAACTTACTTTAACGTCACCAGAAATTCAAGAGGCGGTAAAATCTATAATAGAAAACTCGTAAATGTAAGTGGTATCTATTTCTTTTCTATCTATTTATATCTATTTTATAAAAAGTTCTACTTAGTTTTAATTTCCACGCATTATTTGAGAAAAGTACACACGTTCGTCCACCACATTCACACGTTCGTTCATCAATACCTCTTTTACTGGCCGCTGCAGTTATGTACTAAAATAAAAAAAAATAAAGAATAAATGTACTCTCTCGATTTTTCTCATTCGCTTGCTCCCTACTCTCGCTCTATCGCTATGTGCTTCGTGCTATGTTCACCCTTTCTCACTCTATCTTAATCGGTCTCAATCGCTCTTTTCCTCTTCTTGGACAAAAACATCCCACATTTTCGTGTCACTAAATTGCGTTTCATCCGTAAAAAAATGACCCTCATGCGCATAAATAAGTTTCACTTCAAAAACTAGTGTATCGCTTTTAATAAAATATTACACCTAATAAAATATTGTATACCTAACTACAAAGGTGGCGTAGTGGTTAAGATACCGACCTATATCCAGTGTCGCGGGTTCAAATCCCACGTAGAACAACACTTTGTGTAATCCGCAAATTGTTGTTCTGAGTCTGGATGTAATTTGTGTACGTTAAGATACATGTTTGTATTTACATATAGGATACAGGGTACTTTACCCTGCAATACAAGAATTTCCTTAGCGCAAGGTGTCATTTTCAAAAAAAAAACTATAGATTAGGTAATGTTTTTTTAAAGTTATACTTCTTTTGGCGCTATAGGGCATAATGATGAGAGTAAATTTTTACGATGCGCACGCGCACAGTCACGAAAAACCGACACCCTGAATTAGCTAATCAACATTTCTTACGGTGCGCGTACACACCGTTCCAAATGTCAACTAGATAACGCGTTATAATAAAACTTTCAACGTATTAAATAACTTTTTGAAGTGAAACTTCTTTATGCGCATGAGGGTCATTTTGATGATGGATGCAACGGAAAAAACGACAGGGAAGAGACATAAATACAAAAATGTGTAGGATGCAACCGGCAAAGAATGAGACAGAAATATATACAAATACTATTTTATATTATTTTTAAATCCGTCTATAATTGACGGATTAAAGGATAAAGGTTGAGGGATAAGGGATGAGGGATGAACGATGAAGGATAAAGGATAAAGAAGTTTTACTTCTGACATGCGTACTTTGCACGCACGCTTTTTCTATTATTAGTGTTTTCTACAAACGTAAGATAACGGGAAGCATACAACTTTTACAAAGATTTTTATCATGTTACGTCAAAGTAGTATAACTTCTTATTTGCGTACATTTTTTTTGTTGCTAGCTATGGTCTGAACACATCCCGTCCAGTGCGTCCAGGGCAACAGAAGTGCGGTGTGCAGCCTCATAACCCAACGTTTCCCCTTCTCTTCGCCCTTAGACGGAACACTGATACCTATTTCTTGACCCAGGTGGCCAAACTGACGGTACCGTCGCCCTCACGCAAAAACTAACTTATACATATTTAACAGGACTAGTGGTCGCCGTGTGGTCGAAATTCGGCCATAATTCATTTTAATTAATTTTTCTGCTACACAATTTTCTTTAATTTTATTTATGTATAATTGTAAATTGAGTAAACTTTATTTCACTAATAACTAATATATAAGCACAAATCTCTATTAGACATTGTCATCATAATTATGATTGTTTGACATTCAGTTCGACCAGAGATTTTAACCGTAATCATAAGTGTATAAGCGTTGCTACGCAACACACTCACACAAACGTATGTGTGTGTATGTGTAGCGATTGCGCTGTAGTGTGCGTAATGCCTTTTTTAATTAATTTAATGCATTTCTAATACATTATTATATGAAATTTCAGTTTTATGCACTTCCGCTCGTTATATACTTCAACTGTGCCAAATTTCGTATTTGTCCATCCACGTAATTTTCGTAAAAAGGGGTACAAAGTTTTCGCTTCACGTATTTATATATAGATACTTTTATCTACATATTTAAGATGCATAGTAGGTAAAATCAGTGTCGACATCACTGTGGTGACAAAGAAAGACTAAGGGATATGATATCCAGATAATATTTATGCAAGAGAAGGAAAACTCGATATAAAACCCTATACCAACACGTCTGACCAACGCGATATAGGTAGTTAGGTCAATTTCCCTTCCATTGGCGAGGAGGCCCGAGCCCAACAGTAAGACTTGATGAGCTAAAATGAACGATAGTGAAATGGCTTTTATAGTAGTATTTCTGTGCATTTTCGTATGGTGATGGAGAAAATGGATGAAGAAAAAAAAGTTGTGGTATGAATGTTGATGTAGTGACAACGATTGAGAAAGGTGTGTTAAGTTGGTTTGGTTATGTAGACAGAATGAATGAAAGGAGATTAACAAGAAGAATTTATAAGGTCAATCTGAGCGGACGTATTAGAAGGGGAAGACCAAGGCGGACGTTCCACGTTCAGATCGGGGACGTTCTTAAGAAAGGCCAGGTTAGAAGTACCCTAAACCGAAGAATATGCATGAAGAGATTAATGAATGTGGAGGAGGCGAGTGGTATGTCAAGATCGTAGCAAGTGGAGGGAAGTGGTCTCTGCCTACCCCTATGGGAAAGAGACGTGAATATATGTATCGAGGGTTGGGGCGCCGCCGTGCTGCATCACTATCAGATCGGTCACACATCGCGAGGGGATAAAATAATACTTCAGATGGCTACTTTTAAACTATATTCAACAATTACCGCTAACACTTTTCTATCATAACCACTAATTACACGGATGCCGACAGCTAACTTACAAGTTAGGGAAACGCGGTGCATTTGATACAACACGGCAGCAACATCGACTGATCGCTTTCGTGTCTCGCACTCAACTGAGTATTCAACGGACCGCTCTCAATAACGAAAGCTCGATAATATTTCAAACGTTAACGACCAAACGACAAACATCAAAAATCATTGCCAACGCTGTATCAAAAACACCCAAGTATAATACTTGACGTTTCCGTAATCGATTGATTCTTAAAAACTATCAAGATATGGCGCCAGAGGTAGTGACGCTGCGACATATGTATGTAATGGAGAAAGAATACAATTCACGACTGCTTTTCATTGTTATGAGAATCGTACAGTAGTCGCCAAGAAAAACTCTTAATCGACTATGATTGCCAACATGCTTATATTTAGATCATCATTATCATCACAGCCCATATACGTTGACTACTGCCTACTGTTGAGCTTAGATGCCTCCACTATAGAAGGGATATTGACCTACTATACCACGGTGGTCATACAGGTTGGTATAAGGTTTTATATTGTATTTGCCCACATTTACATAAATGTTATTATTATCATCATTTCAGCTCATATACGTCCTATTATTGGGCTCTTGCCTCCTCCACAATAGGAAGGAAATTAACCTTACTAGACCACGCTAGTCAGACGGGTCGGTATAGGGTTTAATATCGAGTTTTCCTACATTTGCATAGATGTTGTATACATATTATATCCCTTGGTCGTCTTATACGAGATCTACAGTTTAAATAAGGTTAGTGAATTGTATTCTTAATCCAATACGCAGCAAATACATATTACATATTTTTATACAAAAATACATTTAATTCTAATATCTATTCAAATACCTAAAATAGTCGCTTAGATTCAGTAATAAAGACTTATTTTAGACGACCTTGGTGGATATCTGTTATTCACCGTATGAAACGCGATGTCGCCGACTACCTACTGTCATTCGCTATCAAACCTATATTAGTAAGTTCGTTTGACTAAGCATACATCGTCACCCTGTTGGTTAGTCTTGATAAGTTTCACACGAGAGTGCTCTTGCCCATTATATTTATATATCCGTTTGTTCATTAGCCCAACGACGTCCACTGTTGGACATAGAAATATGCCTACAATTAATCTACATAAATAACACCCAGACTCGCAAAAAGAATTATTATGCGTAGATCGGTATGCGTACATAAAGATCGTAATATAATAATGTGAAAGAGAAGTAAAACTACTAGAAATAAAATCCTATACCGACATGTCTGATCAGCGTGGTATAGTAGGTCAATTTTCTTCCTACTGGGAGGAAGACTAAGCCCAGCAGTGGCACTTTTATGAATTGAGACGATGATGACGAATATCATACATTTGGTGACCCTCTTCATAGGTATATTATTAAAAACTATTATTATCTATACTACTACTTATCATAAATAGGGCGAAATTGTTTATTTGAATGGCCTAATTTTAGAAAACGTTCCAAAAGAATGTTATTTTGTCAGATAGTCTGTTTATCCATGAAAATTTTAGGCTCTAATACATAACACTGTGACATACATATTGGTAAATTGGTCTGGAGCAGTGTCTATAATGGCTAACAAATCAAACTAAATTTTAAAGCTGTTAAGCGTTCTCCGTAGTAGCCGTTGTTACGGAAACTACCTACTTAGATAACAAAAATTGTGATTAAAGTAGGTATGTTATGGATATTATAAATGATGATATTGTTTTAATGCCAGGGAGCAATGTGGTTATTTAAACGAAATAATATCATTATATGGACAGGTAAGTCAAGCAAGCGAAGCTGTTGGAACAGCTAGTATTAAATATATCTAGGTAGGTAGCGTTCGGGAAATTTAAGAGGATCTTCTCGTCCAACATATCTCAGTGTCTGAAAACACAGGTCTACGACCAGTGTGTGTTACCAGTGATGACTTACGGCACGGAAACGTGGTCCCTAAATGTAGGCCTCATATCAAGGCTCAAAGTCGCTCAGCGTGCTATAGAGCGGGCTATGCTCGGGATTTCTCTGCGAGATAGAATCCGGAATACGGAAATCCGCAGAAGAACGGGTGTAACCGACATAGCACGAAGAATTAGCACGCTGAAGTGGCAATGGGCAGGCCACATCGCTCGACGAACTGACAACCGGTGGGGAAGAAAGGTTCTCGAGTGGCGACCACGTATCGGACGACACAGTGTAGGACGCCCCCCCACTAGGTGGACCGATGACCTAGTGAAAGTTGCTGGGCGTCGTTGGATGCAGGCGGCACAGGACCGCACATTGTGGCGCAACATGAGGGAGGCCTACGTCCAGCAGTGGGCGGCAATAGGCTGAAATGATGATGAAATGATGAGGTAGGTTGAACTATAGGTATTAAAATCGTCATTAACACATTCCTTTTTATAGCGCAACTATTAGGTATGGCGGATATTGTTAACTTGAAGGGGAATATAAACACTCCCATTACAGTACAGTACTCGGACGTCGATTTCCTGCGAGAGTGTGATACTAGGTATCCCTGACGGATCGGCCCGCGGGTGTAGACAGACAACTGTCGACAGTGTGGTCCTACCACCTGTCATTTTGGGTAGTTTTCATTATTTGAATATTCTATTTTTATTACGCGTGATAGAGCCTACGAATTCTTACATTTACAGCCCTTACATTTCTGGATATCGTAAAAGACGATTGAGAACTTTATATCATTGGATCAACTGCATCTTTTTTCTTTTTTTTTTTTCAAATTCAAATTTTATTGCCAACGGTGCCAAACGAGCAGGCAGAACACCTGATGGTAAGTGATCCTGCCGCACATGGACCTTTGCGATATCAGGGGCACAGCCGGGCCGCTGCCTACCGTGAAGAAAATACTCTTCTAACCTAAAACCTCGTTTGAAGAAGGACATGTCATAGCGCTCAGGAAACACAGCAGCAGGTAGTTCATTCCAGAGCTTGCACGTACGTGGGGGAAATGATCGCTGGAAACGTACAGTTGAAGATCATAACGTTTCCAGGTGAAATGGATGAACTCTGCTACGGTGTCGAGTGGTACGTTGGTAGAATGGTAATAGTGGTACCAAGTCAAACAGTTCCTAGGAGCACTCCTCGTGAAAGAGTCGGTAGAGTACACAGAGTGACCCAAAGTCTCTCCGCCGCTCCAGCGTCTCCAATCCGTCCGTAAGATTGGAATCCCCGACGATTCGAACAGCACGTCTTTGCAGGGAGTCAAGTGGGTCTAGCTGATATTTGGGCGCACCTGCCCAGAGATGTGAGCAGTACTCCACATGAGGACGAACTTGTGCTTTGTATAGCACAAGACGCTGTCTCGGTGTGAAGTACCGCCTGGCTCTGTTCAGGACGCCCAACTTTGCCTGACGGCGGAATTATTAACGAAACGGTTTCAGATGCCGTTTCGTTGACAATTCTTCAATTACTTTCTCCAGAGCGTAGACATCAGCCAGACGGCCGGTCATAAGACTATTGCAAGAACTTTTGCTATATGCGTGAATCCTAGTTGGCAATGCGATTTTTGAAGTTGTCGATCACTATGTTTACCTAGGACAAACAGTCCAGTTAGGTAAAGCCAATTTCGAGAAAGAGATCAGCCGACGAATACAACTTAGTTGGGCAGCGTTCGGGAAACTTAAGAGGATCTTCTCGTCCAACATACCTCAGTGACTGAAAACACAGATCTATGACCAGTGCGTGTTACCAGTGATGACTTACGGCATGGCAACGTGGTCCCTAAATGTAGGCCTCATGACAAAGCTCAAAGTCGCTCAGCGTGCTATGGAGTGGGCTATGCTCGGGATTTCTCTGCGAGATAGAATCCAGAATACGGTAATCCGCAGAAGAACGGGTATAACCGATATAGCACGAAGAATTAGCACGCTGAAGTGGCAATGGGCAGGCCACATCGCTCGAGGAACCTACAATCACTGAGGAAGAAAGGTTCTCAAGTGGCGACCACGTCTCGGACGACGCAGTGTAGGACAGTTGTGGAGAAGGCCCGAACCCAACAGTGAGACGTATGTAAGCTGCGATGAAGAGAAGGAAAACTCGATACAAAACCCTAATTCAATACGTCTGACCAGCGTAGAATAGTAGGTCAATTCCCTTCCCATTATGGAGGAGGCCCGAGCCCAACAGTGGAACATATATAGGCTCAGATAATGATAATGATGATGTTTTCGGTCATGAGGTGGTGTGGCCAGTGTTGAATTAAAACAATTAAAATTAAAACAATTCAAAAATTCACAAATAATTAGTTTCTTGACATCATTAGTTGTTTCATATTAGTCAATGTCCATATAAACCGTCCGAATATAACGGACCTAAAATGGCCATATTGTTCATTTCTGAAAGTTTTGGTGCGAATATCAAAATGTCATTTGGCGCGCTTATATTTTATTCATTATTTTAGTGTTTTGCACTGTTATATTGAATAACATTGCTCGTATTTTATAAAATACTAGCTGACCCAACAGACGTTGTTCTGTTCAAATAAGCGCCACCTACCGAGTCCAATTGCGAATCTAAACCATTCTCCAATCCCCTTGAATATGCACAAAACATTTCATTAACATCAGTCCAGCCGTTTAGGAAGAGTTCAGTGACATACGTACATAAGAAATTTATATATAAAGATAATACCGAGAAAGTTCTAAGGTGTAATGAATATGATAGAATTGTCTTTTACGGCACCCACAACCAAGATAGAGGGTTACTACACGCCTCAAATAGTATTCTTACTCCATAATTTTTTTTCTGTGAATTGCTGTGAGCCGCAGATAGCTTTCACAGTTTAGCCTGGACTGTGGGTGAGCGCTGAGGGCTCTCAACCCGACCTTATACTGTCATCACACAATTAGATCTTAAAAGTAATTGGTAAAGTAGTTGAGCGGTGAATTGTATTCTTATTCCGTCGCCATACGGAAACACAATAGAATATATACATATTAAAACTCGGAGCAATTAAATACGATCTATAAAAAGTAATATTCAGCCAGTTTCGCATCGAAGTTTTTGCGGTACTCGTTGCCAAATGCGACCCAGTTCTGGACGTTGTTGGAACTTTGACAACCCCTCTCCACTCATAACCCGCTAACATCAAATGACCGATGAAATTGAATAGCACCGTGATACTTTCTACTTTTCTGTGCATATTTTTCACATTTTGATATTTATTATTTATCGTATAAATATTAATTTCAGCCCATTGTCCTCTCCTTAATAAGAGCGTTGAAGTTGAGGGAAAATAGCCTAAGTTACTCTTTATGTAAAAATATTATCAATATAGGTGCTTTTTAAAATTACTCGAAACAAATAGACAAAAATTGCTTAAACTGTTTTTTAAGCATAGGTATCGTGCAAATAACAGTGTGAGCATGAAAAAGATTAATATTTTGCCATTCCAAACAGACACCATCAACTTTATTTATATAAAATTTTGCATTTATAATCTTAAGTTATTTATAAAAACGTATTTAGTGGAAAATGGATAAGATTTTTTTCTAAGGGACGTGTCTTTTAGGAAAAAAATTAGAGGGGCGCTAAGGAAATAGTCCTTGTATTGCGCGGGAATTTTATCATCATCATACACTCCACGTCTGGGCTTGGGTCTCCTCCAACGCAAGAGATAAATTACCCTACTATTACACGCTGGTTATGTGGGTGTAGGTTTTATATCGAGCTTTCTTTCCCTTGCATCAATGTTATCTGCACATTATATTCCTTAGTCGTCTTGTACGACATCCACGGGCAATGTATTCTTATATATTCTAGCAACCCGCCCTCGCTTCGCTTCGGTTTTAGTCGTTTTACCCGCGTGGTTCCCGTTCCCGTGGGAATACTGGGATGAAATATAGCCTAGTTTACTCCCTGATATTATAGCTTTCCATTGGTGAAAGAATTTTTGAATTCGGTCCAGCTGTTTTGAAGATTACCCGGAACAAACAGACAGACAGACAGACAAAAAATTTTTAATCTGTATTTTAGGCATAGGTGTCGTTCAAATAATCGTGTGAGCATGAAAAAAGCCTATTATTTTGACATTACAAACAGACACTCCGATTTTATTTATTGGTATAGATAGACACAAATTACACCCAAATTCGAATCGCACAAAGTGTGGGATCGAACCCACGACACTTGCGCTTCTGTCTGAAGTCTGGATGTAGTTGGTGTACGCTAATAATGTTAAGTATCCCGCAATTTTTTCCGTGTGGTGACGGAGTAAGAATACAATTCACTACTCCCTATCTTGCTCGTGGATGTCGTAAAAGACGACTATGGGATGTCATTTGCACATAACATCTGTGCAAAAGAAAGAAAACTCGAAATGAAACTCTATACCAACATGTCTGACCAGCATGGTATAGTAGGTCAAATTCTCTCGCACTGTGGAGGAGGCCCGAGCCCAACAGTGGGACGTATATGGGCTGCGATGATGATGGTCCCGCAATTAAAAGAATGCGGGGTGTGCTCCTGAAAAAAAATTAAGACTATTATTTTAAGGATTATAAATTATACAGAAAATAAATTTAGCTCAGCGCAAGTGGATTGCGTGTGTAAGTAAAAATAAATCAACGCTAGTTAATTACTGTACAATTAAATGAAAATTATTAACGATTCTATAGTTTTATGCGTGGATTCCAATAGTTTATGGTACAATTAGTAATACTTTTGGCTAATAAGAAGAAGGTTCTAGATAGCAAAGCTAGATAAAAACATTCGTCTTCTTCTGACAAGTCAGCACTGCACAAATGGCGTAGCGGTTAAGATCCACCTATAGTGCTAGTTGTCGAATTCGAATTCCACACGAGTCAATACTTTATACAATCTACAAATTGCTGTCTGGATGTAATTTATGTCCGTTAATTATATGTTTGTGAAGTCCTCCACAATACAAGGATTATTTCCTTAGTGTAGGACGTCATGTTTAAAAAAAAGCACTACCAAGTATGAGCCTACTTTAAGATGAAGAGGAAAACTTTATATACTTGTTTTAGCAAATAGAATTGAACTAGAACAATTTGTGCATGGTTTTATTTTCAGGTTTCCTTTTTCCCTAGATGTTATCTGCATGTTATACACCGTATTTTACGGCATCCGCGGACAAGAAAAAGAATACACCAACCCTATACCAACATGTCTGACCAGCACGGTATAGTAGGTCGAATTTCCTCTCATTGTGGACGAGGCCTGAGCCCAACAGTGGGACGTACGTGGGCTGCGATGATAATGACTTAATTCTAGTCGCCTTGTACAACACTCGAGAAAGAATTATAAATTTAACCATCAAGTACACGTCCCACTACTGGGCACGGGCCTCCTTAACTGTGAAAAGAAAATTGATCTACTATACCACGCTGATCAGACGTGTTGGGATAGGATTTAATTTCGAGTTTTCCTTCTCTAGCATAGATGTTGTATGTATATTATATATTTCAGTTGTCTTTTATTATAAACAGGGACAGAGAAGGGGGTAATTAATTGTATTCTTACTACCTCACCATGAGGATGAAAAAACGGATTATTACCGAAAAATGGGCAAATTTATTGACAAAATTGTCTTGCTTAAACTTGAAAAAATGCGAAGCCGAGAGCCGCGAGTGCATAAGTAGTACTATTTAAAATTGATTAAGTGCTCACGTGCATATCTATGTATATAAATAAATTAATTAACACTAAGGTTGTTTCGCTTGTGTAGGGGTATAATAATGTCTAAGGGAATAAAAACGCTATTTGAGTGATTCAAAACACCCCTTACCGCACAGCCATTAGCCGCTCTAAATGAATGAAGTCATAACTAAGTTGACGAAGAGCGAGCCGCATCGTAGGAGAGCTAATCTTGTCAGGCGCTAAATGGATTCAACGCCTTGACTGCATTCGTGCCCCGTACTTTGCAAATTTACAGCGCGTACGTGGTAGGTTTAAGTGTTTTCTGGTTTGTTTTGTCCACGTATTGGAATGAAGCATTAATTTTAAAATATATACGGTTTTCTTCTTCTCTTTTATAAAATCGTCTTCATCATAATGATGTTTGATGTTTACGCGAGTATTGAAATTTAATAAAACTAATTTACGGATTTTATCGCGTTTGTATTTGATTGCCCGATCGTGACCATGAAATGGATGCTGTAGCATGAATGTAAGTGTCCGAAACATCATGATCGCAGCCTACATAGGTCCCACTGTTGGGCTCGAGCCCCCTCCACAATGAGAGGGAAATTGACCTACTATGCCATGCTGGTCAGACATGTTGGTATAGGGTTTAGTTTCGAGTTTTCCTTCTCTTGCACAGATGTTATTGCATATTATAATCCCTTAGTCGTCTTTTGCGACATCCACGAATTGTATTCTTACTCCGTCAACACACGGAGAGAGGACCCAGGTTCGAAATCTCAAGCAAAAATAATATAATGATTTCGGATTTTATCCGGTTATTACACATTATAAATAAAACTGTTTACTAATTTTATCGCGGACAGTCTTCCCGTGACTATGAACGTTGAAATGTTCGAAATGTAGAGATATTAAAAAACGGGCTAAGTACGAGTCGGAGTCGCGCACGAAGGGTTTTGTATCATTATCTATAAAATCGCGTTTGTCCTATGGCAACCCCCTTAAATATTTGTTTTTAGTATTTGTTGTAATAGCGGCAACAGAAATACATAATTTGTAAAAATACCAACCGTCTAGCTATCGCGTTTCTCGGGATACAGCTTGGTGACAGACAACGGACGGACAGATAGCGAAGTCTTAGTAATAGGGTCCCGTTTTTACCCTTTGGGTACGGCACCCTAAAAATGAAATACATACGCGATAAAATCCGTAAAAATAGTTTTATTCAAAAATAATGTTTAAAGTTATATCATCTACATAATTGCTCAATTTTTATAGATTATCTCGAGCAATTCTCAATTGCTAGAATCACACGAAGAAAACTAAATTATTGGTACTACTATAACGGTATTGACCCTATGATTTTGGTTTGAGTGTTTTCTCTTTTACAATAATGTCTGCTAATATTTCCCTGCATATATTGCCTGTTGGTCGTCATAATCCAAAATAAATATATCCTATTTCGGGTGTAACCGACATAGCGCGAAGAATGAGCACGCTGAAGTGACAATGAGCAGGCCACATCGCTCGACGAACCGTCATTTGCATTTTCTGAGAACATTTACTATAGTAATGTATATGTTTTTACACCATCAGAAAGTAGAGATTTAAACGAACAAAAAGCCCCCCGAATTTTTTAAAAAAGCTGATACTTTGACGGGAGAATTTTCGATTGAAAATTAGGGTGCTTTTTTGATATTAAGTTAAAATAATGAGAAAATAAAAATTTTAAAAATAAATTACAGTGTATTTGGAACATAATAAGGTAAGTTTTCAACAAAATTCGTAGAAATTTTTTTTTTTGAAAAAGAAAATTAAAAAATCAAAATTTGGTTATTTAAATTTTTCACCTAAATTTTGAGGTTATGTGAAAAAATTTTAAATACAAAAGTTATAGATCTTTTTAATACCTACAACTTTATCATTTAACTTTTTTCCATAGGACTTGTAGTTTTGCCGGAAATCGAGATAAACCATTTTTTACCCTTAAAAACTCATCCCCTCCCACTTCCCGAACTCGGATCGCCCGTAATTTATTTTTCCTTTCATTTTTATCATATTCCTCTCCTTTTCTAATGGGTTTCATCCTACAGTTATTTTTTTTTATTTCAAAAATTATCGACCCTGGTCTATATACGAGGGGTGATCCAAAAGTAATGATAATCAATAATAAACACAATGAATAAAATAAAAAAATATATTTATTTCTCAACATAGTCTCCTAGCAAGTCTATACATTTAGTCCATCTCTTTTCTAAACCTAAAATTCCCTTACAAAAAAAATCTTTATCTTGACTCTCAAAAAAGTCCTCAACCGCGGCCATCACGTCGCTATCATCATCAAATTTCTTGCCTCGGAGGTGTTCCTTGAGTCGTGGAAAGAGATAGAAGTCACTGGGGGCTAGATCTGGTGAATAGGGGGGGTGTTCCACCAACTCAAAGCCCGCTTCCTGAATGCCAGCCATGGCAATTGCAGCTTTGTGAACAGGTGCGTTGTCTTGATGGAACAACACTCCAGCCCGCAGTTTGCCTCGCCTTTTCTCCTTAATAGCCTCCCGCAATCTTCTTATTTGTTCTGCATAGTAGGAGCCTGTAATAGTGGCCCCCTTTTCCAAGTAGTCCACCATGATTATTCCTTCAGCGTCCCAAAAAACAGACGCCATAACCTTCCCTGCTGAGCTTGACACTTTGAATTTCTTCGGCGTCGGTTCATCGGATCGTTTCCATGTCATCGATTGTTGTTTTGTTTCAGGATCAAAATGGTGGATCCAGGTCTCGTCCATGGTCACAAAACGTGACAAAAAATTGTCCTTGTCTGCCTGGAACTTTTCGAGATTTGCTCTTGACATGTCGACTCGTTTCTTCTTTTGCTCGTCGTTTAACATTTTCGGTACCCAACGCGCGGAGACCTTTCTCATATGCAATTCGTTCGCAAGGATTCTTTGAATGCTGCCATATGAGATCCCTGTGACCTCAGCTACATGCCTGATAGTCACTCTTCGATCTTCCAATACAACTTCTTCAACTTTTTTCACATTTTCTTCAGTGAGGGACGTCGATGGGCGTCCTTCGCGGTGTTCGTCTTCCGTCGATGTTCTTCCCAGCTTAAACTCCTTAGCCCAGCGTGCAACTGTGGAATATGGAGGAGAAGAGTCCCCTAATGTTTCCACCAAGTCGCTGTGTATGTCTTTGGTAGACATTTTTTTCAAGCAGAGGTATTTAATGACAGCTCTGATTTCGTGTTTTTCCATTTTGATGTTCACTCCTTGACAGTCCGTATTCAAATGAATGTAGCTCCCGGGAATTGTGGCCTATTTATATGATTTTTTTTTCCTGAACTAGTGGGTAACTGAGCAAGTGACTGAAATTTTTTTGTATTTTTGTGTGCACTAGAAATAACTGATTATCGTTACTTTTGGATCACCCCTCGTATATTTATAGTGTGTATATAGTTTCATATAAACTAGAGATAAATTGGGTCAAATATTGTAAGGTATCGTTTGCATAAACTTAGCTATTCACAGATCTGGGCCGCTTCCAAACATCTGACATCAACTAATTTACATGTACTGCAAAATAACTCTGTATTTAATGTTTAAGTTATATTAGCTATATTCGTACATTATTTGTGTATATAATTAGAAATAATTTCCAAATGGTGACATGGTAAGAATACACTAACACCACCCCTTTTCCAACCTATGAATGTTGTACAAGATGACTAACTTAAGAGATGTAAAATTTGAAATGAAACTGTATGCCTATCTGTCTGGCCGCCGTGGTCTTGAAGTCATAAGGTATTATTTTAACATGTGTATAATATTATTTAAACATAATTAATTAATAGATACATTTTTTTTACATCATCATCATCATCATCGCAGCCCACATACGTCCCACTGTTGGGCTCGGGCCTCCTTCACAATGGGAGGGAATTTGATCTACTATACCATGCTGGTCAGACATGTTGGTATAGGGTTTCATTGCGAGTTTTCCTTCTCTTGTACAGATGTTATGTGCCTATTATATCCCATAGTCGTCTTGTAGGACATCCACGGGCAAGATATGGAGTGGTGAATTGTATTCTTACTCCGTCATCACACGGATTTTTTAACATAACTAAGAGATATTGCCGTGTGGTAACGGACGATGTCGTAAAAAACGGCTAAGGGTTATAATAAGCATACTTGTTCCCCGGCTTGTCGGCGCGGCGTCCGCCCTTTCGCGGCTGATGCCGAATGTGGGCGGACCCAGCGCTACGTGCCGACAGCTGTACGCGGGGGTGATCCGGTCGATGGCTCTGTACAGCGCACCGGTGTGGGCGGAGTCCCTGACCGTCCGGCTGAGGGCCCTCTTGAGGCGACCACAGAGGGTAATGGCGGTCAGGGCCATACGCGGTTACCGCACCATGTCGACGGAGGCAGCGTGCCTCTTGGCCGGAACTCCCCCGTGGGACCTGGAGGCGGAGATGCTCGCCGACATTTATCGGCGGGTGTCGGAGACGCGCGCCCGCGGCGGTATGGTCTCCCTGCAGGAGATCACCGCCTGGCGGGTCGACGCCCGCTGTGGAGTCATTGCCCGTTGGGCAGTCCGGCTGGAGAGTCCTCGGTACGGTGTCAGGACCGTCGAGGCCTTCCGGCCGGTGCTGATGGAGTGGTTGGAGCGGACGCACGGGGTGCTTTCCTTCCGACTGGTGCAGGTGCTGACGGGGCACGGATGCTTCGCAAAGTACCTGCACAAGATTGTCAGGAGGGAGAGCACACCGTCCTGCCACCACTGCAGTTGCGACGAGGACACGGCGCAGCACACGCTCGAGGAGTGTGCTGCGTGGGAGGGGGAGCGCCGTGAACTCATCGCGATTATCGGTGCCGACCTGGCGCTGCCGACCATCGCCAGGGAGATGCTCGTCAGCGTCAGGAACTGGGACGCGGTTGCCGCCTTCTGTGAGGCCGTTATCTCACGGAAGGAGGCGGCGGATCGTATGCGAGTAGAGATCCTATTCGGCGACACGTTCCGCCGCCGGCGACTCGGGCGGCGCAGGCGCGAGTATCTGCGCCTAATGCCGCCCTAGCCGAGGCCGCGGGTGATCGGACCGGGGAATTGTCCGTCACCCGTAGAGAGGCTAACCGCGCGACGGCGACCGATGTCCCAGGACGTCGAGGGGTGAGGGTACCCGAAAGGGTATTCCGTCGGGCCGATCACTGACGACAAGTCACATCTGCTCCGGTGGTCGGCCCAACAACGAGGTGACGTGGGTACGGGTGGGTTATGGGCCCGCGTGCCGTCCTTTCATCGCCCCGGACGGACTGGACCGCGCGTGCGCTTACCATAGCCCACCCATAAAAAAAAAAAAAAGAAGGGTTATAATAAGCATATAACATCTGTGCGGGAAAAAGAAAACTCGAAACATAACCCTATTCCAATACGTCTGACGTTGAATAGTAGGTCAATTCCCCTCCCAATGTGGAAGAGGCCTGAGCTCAACAGCGGAACATATATAGCCTGAGATGATGAAGAGATACATATTCTTTCTTAAAAATAAAAAGAAATATATTAAACAGTAATCTATAGGTATTTACTATAAAAAGTAGCAAGGCAAAATATCATTTCATTTCAGTTCATATTCGTCCCACTATTTTTCCCCTACTGGAACGCCGATCGCCGTTGCGAGGCTAACCTCTCCGCGGGTGCCGGACTGAATCCCCGGTCCGGTCACTCGCAGCCTCTGTTAGGGGGGCATCAGGCGCAGGTACTTGCGCCTGCACACTACCGTGCCATCAATACACATATACTCCCACGCCTATACACTTTTGTTTACGGTTAAAATCTCTGGTCGAACTGAATGTCAAACAATCATAATTTTGATGATAATGTTTAATAGACATTTGTATTTAAATATTATCATTTCATCATCATTTCAGCCTATCGCCGTCCATTGCTAGACGTAGGCCTCCCTCATGTTACGCCACAAAGTGCGGTCCTATGCTGCCTGCATCCCACGACGTCCAGCAATCTTCACCAGGTCCTCGGTCCACCTAGTGGGGGGGCGTCCTACACTGCGTCGTGCGATACATGGTCGCCACTCGAGAACCTTTCTTCCCCAGCGGTTGTCGATTCGTCGAGCGATGTGGCCTGCCCATTGCCACTTCAGCGTGCTAATTCGTCGTGCTATATCGGTTACACCCGTTCTTCTGCGGATTTCCGTATTTCGGATTCTATCTCGCAGAGAAATCCCGAGCATAGCCCGTTCCATAGCACGCTGAGTGACTCTGAGCCTTGTTATGAGGCCTATATTTAGGGACCACGTTTCTGTGCCGTAAGTCATCACTGGTCATAGACCTGTGTTTTCAGACACTGAGGTATGTTGGACGAGAAGAACCTCTTAAGTTTCCCGAACACTGCCCAACTGAGTTGGATTCGTCGGCTGATCTCTTTCTCGAAATTGGATCTGCCTAACTGGACTGTTTGTCCTAGGTAAACATAATGATCGACAATCGCATTTGAAAATCGCATTGCCAACTAGGACCGGTACAGGAATGACACGTGCATTTGACATGACTTTCGTCTTGTCCATGTGCATTCGTAAACCTAAGTTGGGATACCCTGTTGAAATCATTAAGCATGGTGCCAAGGTTCTCCATGGATTCTGTCATAACGACGATATCGTCTGCAAATCGAAGGTGAATCATGTATTTGCCGTTAATATTGATGCCAAGTCCAGTCTAAGAGCTTGAAGACATCTTCCAGTGCAGTGGTGAACAGTTTCGGAGAGATGACATCTCCCTGTCTCACGCCTTTCTGCAACTGGATCGGTTTTGTACTCTTATCCTGGATAAGGACTGACATTGTGGCGTTACTATACAAATACTTCAGCACTTCGATATAACGATGATTGATTTGGCACCGCTGAAAGGACTGCAGCACCGCTAAAGTTTCGACTGAATCAATTTAAATATTAGTTATTAGTGAAATACAGCTGGCTCAATATACAATTATACATAAATACAGAGTGTATCAGGTTATGGGGCAACTGGTCAAACGGGTGTTAGGCAATGGTGGTAGAAGTCCATGAGAAAAATTTGAAGGAAAAATATTGATTCGTTAATGAATGAGAGCCATGTAAAGTTTACAATTTTGTCATCAATTTTTGTGAAATCTGATTGAAATGTATAAAGTCAGTGATACTTAATCTGCGATATACTCGTATCTGTATAATAAAAAGTACATTGTGTAGCAAAAAAAAATTATTTAAATGAATTATGGCCAAATGCCGACCACTAAGTGACCACTAGTATCTATTAATGAATAAATAATATTATTTAGCCTATTTATTACAGTACGATTCCTTGTTACTGTTATACTTTTCCCTCAAATGGAGCGCAAGCGTTAGAATTGTGGTATCTAAAGAACGTAGACGTAGACCGTAAAACGTAAAACCAGTTACATCGGTAGCAATTTTTACGAAGCAATCTAGAAATAAAGCGATTAGAAGGTAACAATAAAAACCGGCTAAGTGCGAGTCAGAGTCGCGCATGAAGGGTTCTACTATCTATAAAAAGAGGCAAAAAGTTCGCGTTTGTTGTATGGGAGCCCCCCTTAAATATCTATTTTATTTTGTTTTTAGTATTTGTTGTTATAGCGGCAACAGAAATACATAATTTGTAAAAATTTCAACTGTTTAGTGTGGTTGTTCATCGTGGTTCTTGAAATACAGCCTGGTGACAGACAGACGGACGGACAGACAGACGGACGGACAGACAGCGAAGTCCTAGTAAAAGTGTCCCGATTTTACCCTTTGGGTAAGGAACTCTAAAAACTGCAGAAAAACTAAATAAACATTGTTATTCCAAACACAAAACGTCATAAATAGTTTGGTTTGGATATTGTGTCATAAATGATATAACATGCAGCTGTTAAATGCAGCGGTATCCATACGTGATTGTCGCAGTGCGCGTGCTCCTCCCATCTGCTGGAAGGAGATGACGGCAGTAGGAGGTCAGGTCAGTTCATTCAACTTTGAATCTAATAAGTGTTTGTAATTGAAAGAAATAAATACAAATACGCGGTCATTGATAATTGTTGACAGAAGTGAAACCTTATAACTAAGAACTGGTATTATTCTAAAAATTAAAAATGATAAATACCCTTTTAAAAATAAAAAAGTTACTGACAAAAAATTAAGTGTAGAATTTAAAAACCTTTTCATTTTAACTTTATTAACAAATATTTTTGTTTTTCTTTATATTATACAGTATGATACGATGACAGCCTAAGAATATACGGTGTATTCTTAGCCTGTCACCGCCTATATAAGTACATAAACACCTTTCATCTTCATCATTTCAGCTCATATACATCCCACTGTTGGGCTCGAGCCTCCTCCACAATAGGAGGGAAATTGACCCTACTATACCATGCTGGTCAGAAAACTCGAAATAAAACCCTATACCAACCTGTCTAAGGTTGGTATAGGGTTTTATTTCGAGTTTTCCTTCTCTTGCATAAATGTTATATCTTTTTTTATTGCCAACGATGGCAAACGAGCAAACAGTACACCTGATGGTAAGTGTTGCTGTCGCTCATGGACCCTTACAAGGCCGCTGCCCACCGCGAAGAAAGTGCAGGGAGTGCGAATGAGTGCATCGAGGCTCGGTGACACCAAGGGCACCACCAAAACCCTCCACACGCAAACACCCTCAGAAAGTTGGGAAAGTTGGGTATATGCGTATTATATCTCTTAGTCGTCTTTTACGACAACCACGGGTAAGATAGGGAGTGGTGAATTGTATTCTTACGCCGTCACCACACGGAAAGAAAAAAAAACACCTTTATAAGTACATAATTCATGTATATCATTGGAACAATTTTCCAAGTGGCATGGTAAAAATACAATACACCATCCCCATTCCAACCCATGAATAATGAACAGGATAAATAAGTTAATAGAAGAAAATTTTGCTATATTATTTGTAGATCCAAAAATAGGTGTTTTATTTTGTATTCAGAAGTGTGTGGGCATTATATAAAAATACTGGAATTGTCCGTCACCCGCAGAGAGGCTGACTGCGCAACGGCGACCGACGTCCCAGGACGTCGAAAGGTGAGGGTACCTGAAAGGGGAATACCCTTTCGAGCCGACCACTGACGACAAGTCACCCTGCTCCGGTGGTCGACCCAACGTGACGTGGGTGCGGGTGGGTTAAGGTCCCGCGCGACGTCCTTTCGTCGCCCCGGACGGAATGGACCGCGCGTGCGCTTACCATAGCCCACCCATAAAATAAAAAATAAAAGAAGTCATATAAAAACGCTGCAATTTTGTTTGCAATAACTCGAAATTCCTTATATCTATCTAATAGCGATGTAGACGAATACAATATATGATAAGTTTAAATAAAAACATATAGTTTTTTTTTTCAAAACAATTCGCAATAAGATTTGAAGACATCTTTGATTGGATAAATAAATTTGACATTTCGAGAAATCTGAAAACTTGAATGGTGAAACAACTCATTTTTAAAGTTTTTTGATGTGAAACATCTATAGGCTTGAGTGAACTTGATCGTTGGGTGACTTTTTTTTTTTTTTTTTTTTTTTGTTAATTTAGCTGTTGGTCGCAGATGACCTTGACAGCTTCACGCGGGCAATGGGCGAGCGGAAGGCTCTCAACCCGGTAAGTAAGTTATTTTGGGGTGGCGTTAACGCTATGCTTTAATATGAACATTTGTGTAACGAAACCATAACCTATTTTAGACTTTTGTAAAACGCCATCTAGTGAGCTCAATAAATTATTAATCTAAACACACATCTACACTAATGAAAATAAATGTTTATTGAACAAAAATTCACCATTTTCTGGAAAAAAATCGTAATATTTTATTAATACTTTATGCGGTATTAGTTCCTGTCTAATCTGTTCTTTTATGCATATATACTTGTACAAAATAATTTCAAATTGTCACATCTGCCAGGCGTCCTGAGCGACGACTGCCTTTTTTTATTCCCATTCATAGTATCAGCTTTCTAGTGTAGATTAGTTTCGGAAGAATGTTATTGTTCACAAGGCGTTTGATACCTGATCTCTGCAGTACAACAATATAATGATCCATAGATAATCGTTTTCTCTCACAATTGGCTATATAACGACTTGCCTTCATCATTTTATCATTTCAGCCCACTTAAATCCCACTGATGGGCTCGGGCCTGCTCCAAAATAGGAAGGAAATTGATTTACTATGCTGTAGTGGTAAGATGTATTAGCATAGTTTTATGTCGATTTTCCTTCTCTTACATAGATGTTATCTGCATATCATATTCCTTAGTCACCTTTTACGACACCCGCGGGTAGTGGTTAAGGATAGGGAGTGGTACTCTTATTTCGTCACCACACGGATAATCTATATAATAAAAATCTATTTATAAAAAGAAATATAAATCGGTTAAAGAATATATTTTATCGTAAAAGACCCAAGGGGGTGGTGAACTTTATTCTTACTCCGTCCACCACACGGGAAAAAAGTCATAAAATGTGTGTGAAAATTGTTTCATTTTAATAATAAAATACCTTTCTTAGAGTTGAACTATTCTATTACAACTATAAGTTAAATATATTTTAAATTACACGGCAAATGTACTTTAATGCAACCATAAAACTCCTAATAGACGATGCGACCATAAATTTCCATATAATTCAAATCTAGTAACAGTATCGGAACCCGTTCATATTTCATGGGGCGCGGTGTCTGCAGCACTCGGCACGTGGCATTGGCTGCAACTGGGTCGCCCGGCCGACGACCTGCCCTCGCAGCCTGCACAAAAGATATTTTAATTTACCATTTATATGCTATCCTCTTACTCTTTTATGCTCGCCTGGTATCTTGAGTTTTATAAAATACAGGAAATACATTCTTGATATTAAAAAATGAAATTTTAAAAATGATTTTATATTATATCTTTGAATATGTGAAACAGGAAAATAATTCAAGTATGCAATAAAAATAAAATTGTTTTTAAAATTAAATTGTTATTTATAAAATTAAAAACAAATCGTATATTACTAATAAGGCTGCTAATAAGGCTGCAAATTATAAATAGTTTATTTAAAAAAAAATCGTAACTCCAATTCTTTCGTTACGATTTTTGTAAAATAAACTAAATCATCGTCACATCATCACAGCTCATATACGTCCCATTACCGGGCTCGAGCCTCCTCCATATTGGGGGGGCAAATTCAACTACTATCAGGCCACGCTGATCAGGCGGGTTGGTATAGGGTTTTATTATGAGTTTTCCTTCTCTTGTATAGATTTCATATGCATGTGTAATCCCTTAGTGATCTTTTAAGACACCCATAGGAAAGAGAGGGGGGTGGTGAATTGTATTCTTACTCCGTCACCCCACGGATAATAGACAATTATTATTTATAGGTACAAGATCATAGTTAGTATGGTCTTTGATATATCCAAATATATCCAAAATCCAGATATATCCAAAATCTTTTTCAGCAGCCGTATGTTCAGTCTAAATCAATTAAAAAACAACAACACATTAAAAAACTGACTAGCACACAAAACTGACTGGCACAGCTAGCGTGGTGGATAAGATATGGATCTATCTTATCAAATGTCGTGTGTTTGGTTCCCATGAAGGACAATACTTTGTGCCACAAATTGCTGCATAGAATCTGGGTGCAATTTGTGTCCTTTAAGGGGGTATTCTGGTATAGAAATTTGAAAAAATCGATTTTTTTTTTGCATTTTTTCAAAGTTTAGACCTTCAAAAATATAACCTTAAGCGGATTTTCCAAAATTCGAGCTATTTTCGGTGATACAGCGGATTTTGTGACGTGGCGTCTAAGCTAGCGGAGCGGAGCGAATCACACAATGAACGGCAGATGTTGCTGGACAACTTGAGGACTCGTTCTTTCCAGAAATTCTTTTGTATTCCACACAAACCTTTATATATATATGTATATATATATATATATATATAGAATAAATAAAGGTTTTTGCGAAATCTGAGTTATTCTATCGAAATTGTTTCTCAAACTTCAAACGCGTTTTTCTCAAAACTACTTTTTTTGAGGTGGTTGTCATGATATCTCAAGTTCTACTTTACTGATTCCTTTGAAATTGTTAGAAAACTTTTGTTATCTCTCATCTCTCTATCGCTCCTGCCTTGGATTTTGAAAAATTTCTACTTGAAGTATTTTTAAAAAATTCGAAAAGGTCAAAAAGAGAGGGTACATAAAATTTTTTTTTTTTTAAGTTGACGCCATTTTGTTAACTTTTGTTTTTTTTCTTTGGCAAAGGTCAATCCGATAGCGACATCTTTACTGATGGGGAAATTTTTTAATTTTTTTGTTTCAGATCACTACAAGGGTTGGAATCATGTCAACCAGGGAGCACCATTTTTTTTGTAGCCCCCACTCCACCGGCCTGTAATTTGAAGATTTTTTAATTTTTTTATTTATGTTTTTTATATTCTTCACTTGTCAATAAAAATTATAACAAACAATGGATAGTAAAGATGTTTTTCATTTGTTTTTAATATCCGTTTGAAAAATACCTAAAATTTAGGCGTCTACACCAGAATACCCCCTTAATTGTATAATCCCCCCATTATAAGCATTGCTTCCTTAGTACAGATAGTTGTGTTTCTAAAAAAATATAATAAAGTAGTATACTTTATAAGTATTGTATTATCATTATACATATAATTTTGTATTATCTTTAGTTCAATAACATAACTTATGCTGGTGTAATTGTGTGGTTCTGTGTTTTCTGCGTAATACCCCGCTTTTCAGAGCTTTTCAAGAACTTCTTAGCAGCAAACTTGTATTTTGCAAATATGGGCATATATGTATATGGGCATATTTATAGACATATTATTTTATTAAGGGTAGTATAAAAAATAATACAACCGATCAAATATTTATACCGCTTCAAGAATAGAAGCGTCTCCGGGCCAGCCACGGATATTAAGGTATCTGTACTAGTGGTCGGCTCCATGATGATGGGAAGGGGGCACAGTGAGCTATGGAATTGCACACCGCCCTACCCTGACCACCGGTTAAATGGATGGAGACATCATCATTCAGCCTATCGTCGTCCATTGCAGAACGTAGGCATCCCTCATCATTCGTCACAAAGTACAGTTCTATGCCGCTGGCATCCAACGACGCTCAACAACTTTCGCTAGGTCGTCAGTCCATCTAATGAGAAGCGCCCTACACTACGTCATCCGATACGTGGTCGCCACTCAAGAACCTTCTTCCCCAGCGGTTGTCGGTTCATCGAGCAATGTGCCCAGCCCATTACCATTTCAGCGTGCTAATTCTTCATACTATGTCCGTTACATACGTTCTTCTACTGATTTGCGTACTTCGGATTCTATCTCGCAAAGAAATCCCGACCATAGCCCGCTCCATAGCACGTTGAGCGACTCTGAGGTTGGTAATGAGGCCTTAATTTTTTAGACGGTGTACGTCCAGGCAAAAAAGATATAGAAACTCGAGACTATAAAAAACAAAATTATACAGTAGAATTCCAAAACAGAATAAATCTAATAAAGCGGTATGCGTGCAAGAATAATTCATTGATATGAAGATAAAAGGGGAAGTTAATTTCATTTAACAGAAACTCAATTGAAATGCAAATCAAATATGATTGATGAGATACATAATCCGGTAAATAACAGACACAAATTATATTTATAGATGCCGTTAATTCATTTTTTTTTAATTCTAAATATAGCACTGGAAACAGTGATCTACTTGATAGATATTGAAAGCAGCTGCTGGTTCTTGTAACGGTATTTTTAACTATTGCCTTATTAGGAAATTTTGCCTCATCTCCCCCTTTATATATATCATAGGAGCAGTGCCGGATTAAGGTAACGCGGGGCCTGTAGCAAATTCTGTCGAGGGGGCAGAATTTGCTACAGGCCCCGCCCCTGATTTACTTCAGGTTCCCAAGTTTAGGGTATTAAATAAAGCAAAACTGTTAAGGCATGCAAGATATTTTACGCTCCTATTTGATATTTTTTTAATTACAGTCAGACAGGCGTTGGAGCCCGAGGCACCCCAATGCGTGGGGCCCGTAGCATTTGCTACTCTTACTATATGGCTAATCTGGCACTACATAGAAGAGGAGTGGAATTTTGCCGATTTTTCATTTTCTTTTCTAATTAAATTTGTGGTCGGTCCCAAGACAAGCGTTTCACGGGACTCCGGGTTGGTATTATATTGGTAGGTTCAAATCTCTGCCTCATTTATGAAGACCGTTGTATATCTCAGCTTACAGAAGCTAAAGTAGTGTAATGTGTGGTAGAATTAGTCTTAATACAGCAAATGAATAAATTAGAAGACAAAAATAATAGGAACTGATAAATTTGCTGTGACGAATTTCTGTCGTAATAAAGGTTAATCTGCGCAGGTTTAGAATCAACCTATGCTATCTTCAGTTTGAAATCATCGTCATCTTAGTTTATTTAGATACGTCCCATTGTTGGGCTCGAATCTCCTCCATTATAGGAGTGAATTTGACCACGTTGTTCAGACAAGTTGGGTTTTATTATAAATTTTTCTTCTCTCGCATATTTGCTATATGCATTTAACCCTTATGTCTTTCTTCCTCCGTTACCACAGAAAAACGAATATCCTTTTTTTTGGGGGTGGGTTACGGTCGACGCACTCCTCGCTGCGCTCCGTCCGAGGCGACAGAGGGGCGTAAGCACGCACACCTGTAACCCACCCGTGACATGTCGCCTTCGTCGTTGGGCCGCCCACCGGAGCAGGGTGACTTGTCGTCAGTGGTCGGGCCGACGGAATATCCCCTGAGGAGTACCCTCTCCTCGACCGACGTCCCCCCTTTTCAGGGAGGACGTCGGTCTTAACTATCCTTGTGATAAAGAAATATGTAAAATATATAAAGAAATATAGACCGTAAGAAGTTCGATAATTTAACTGTTTAGCTATAAGTGTATTGCTGCTTCAGGCTTTTAAAAAACAGGTTGATCGTATTCAGTGCTAATTGAGTAGTCGCTTAATAGCTAGTTAAAGAGGACATATGTCGACAGTTCTGTACGATCGATTAACCTACATATATAGCATTTATTTATTATTATTGTGAAATGTCAAAGCGTTGTATTTACTGGGTGATTGCACAGATAACGAAGTGAATAACGTCCACGAATGATTGAAGTGAAACTTCTTTGCGCGCATGAAGGTAAATTTTTTACGGATGAAACGTAATTTTGCGACACGAAAGTGTGGGACGTTTTTGTCCAAGAAGAGGGAAAGAGCGATTGAGACCGTTTGAGATAGAGTGAGAAAGGGCGAATATAGCACATAACCATGGAGCGAGAGTAGGGAGCAAGCGAATGAGAAAGATAGAGAGAGAATGAGACAGTACAATTTTTTTAATATTGACAATAAGCACGTTGCACCATAGAACTTTCACTTCTGATATGCGTATTTCGTACGCACGTTCTATTTTTATGAAGTCTGATTCTGGGTGGAGTATTTCTCTGTTAATTGTGTATTTTGTGGTAATTCCTTCGATATAATAATGCATTTTATTTAATAAAACTAGGTATAATTTATAAATTACTGATTTTTGTACTTTATCACTTCACTCCTGGGCTTGTGCCTTATTTATAATAGCAGAGAAATTTACCTAATATACCAAGCTAGTCAGACAGGTTGGTATAGAATTTTATTTATAGTATTTCTCCTCTTACACGGCTATTATCTGCATATTATGTCCCTTGTCTTTTCTTTTTCACTCTCAAACAAGAAAGATGAATTGTATTCTTACTCCTGGGTTTTGAATGAAACTAAAGTAACGTTTACATTTTATGATAAACTATAAATACATCACATCACCGCCTCGATGCATCCGATTTGTGTCTCATAAGCAAGAAAATTCAAACAAATAATACGAAAAAGAGAAGGAAAACTCGAAATAAAACCCTATACCAACCTGTCTGACCAGCATGGTATAGTAAGGTCAATTTCCCTCCTATTGTGGAGGAGGCTCGAGCCCAACAATGGGCCGTATATGAACTGAAATGATGATTATGAATACGGATGATTTCAACTCACATAAGTCAGACTATATTGGGCACGAGCCTCCTCCATAATGGTAGAGAAATTGATCTACTATATCACGTTGCTCAGAAGTGTTGGCATAGAGTTTTATGTCGAGTTTTCCTTCTCTTGCATAGATGTTATCTGCATGATATAAACTTTAATCGTCTCTTACCACATCCACGGGCAAATTAGGAAATGGTAAATTGCATACTTACTCCGTCACCACACGGCGTAGACATTACGAATGTAGAAGGAAAAGTATGGTTCGATGACAACCTATCCTATATTGCAGACTTTATATTATTAAAAATATATATTATTAATTTTAATTATGTTTATCAAGTTGTCATATTTCTTCAGTAAATAATGAAAATTTCTCTTTTGGGAGGTGAACGCAAAGTCAATGACCGAATTACCTCATTACTGATAACTGTGAAGCAAAATATTCAAAATAAGTTCATCATAGAGCCAAGAAAAACATTAGTTAAATATTTATAATACCATCTTGTCCCTATCAAATTCCTAATGATAAAAAACATCAGTAATTTCGCTCTATATCAGTGCATTCAGTACCCCCAGGGAGAGGGGTGAAGGTTTCCCAGTGACCTGGTTTTGGCCCAGATGCGTCGCTAGGTAACGGACACGCGCCCCAACCGATCGTTTTATAAACTCTATATAATATGAAATACGTGAAATTGCTTTAGAATTGACCTCATAAAAGTAATGCTGTATTGATAGGGAGTTAAGTAATTTAAAAGGAAACCTGATTGACTTGACTTGATAAATAGATAATTTCCTTGTCGTGACAGTTTTGTTATAGTAGTTTGATTATGGTAGAACCACACGGTTGAAAGTTGTTTATCTACAGCCGCAGGCCGGTCCATCCGGAGGTCTGAGTCGTAGGAATTTGTTACTGCGCTTCGTTTGGTGAGCGAGAGAGCCGAAAGCCCAACTTTCTGAGGGTGTTTGCGTGTGGTGGGTTTTAATGATGCTTTTAGTATCATCGAACCTCATTGCATGCATTCACACTCTCTTTACTTTCTTCACGATAGGTAGCAGCCTTGCAAAGTGCCATAAGCGGAACACTTATCATCGAGTGTACCGTTTGCACGTTTGCCACCGTTTACAATAAAAAAAAGAGTTATTCATTCTCTTCTGTTTTGTCTGACCTCATTACTTACTTGCCTGACTACTGGATTTCAATAGGAAGAAAGTGCACTTTCTCTTTTCACATTTCTACTTTTCATATTCGTTTCTTTTAATTAAATTTGTTGGAGCTGCCAAAATAACTAAAATCACTTTTAGGAGCGTTCCGAGTTTCGAATCTGAATATCTCGGCTTAATAAGAATTACAGTGGCTTTATTTATTTATTTTTTTGAGGGGTTACGGTCGGCGCACTCCTCGCCTAACTCCGTCCAGGGCGACAGAGAGGCATAAGCACGCACACCCATAGCCCACCCGTGACACGTCGCCTTCGTCGTTGGGCCGACCATCGGTGCAGGGTGACTTGTCGTCAGTAGTCGACCAGACGAATACCCCTGAGGAGTACCCTCGACCGACGTCGGGGAGGACGTCGGTCCTTCCTTGCGAGGTCGGCCTCTCGGCGGGTGACGGACTAACTCCCCGGTCCAGTCACACGCGGCCTCGGCTAGGGCGGCATCAGGCGCAGATATTCGCGCCTGCAAGAATTACAGTGCTTACCGTATACACCATATATTCCATTGGAGTACTACTAATAAAATTAAAGTCATTATTGTCATTATCATCGTTATCATCATCATCATCCTCGTGTTCTTAATTAATAGAAGCCAAACTCATATAAACTCTTCTTCTATGGTATATCATCATCATCATTCTCATTCAGCTTATCGCCGTCCATTGCTGAGTGCGCCAAATGCGGTTCTATGCCGCCTACATCCAACGAAGCCCAGCAACTTTCACCAGGTCGTCCGTCCACCTATTGGGGGGTTCCTACACTGTGTCGTCCGATACGTGGTCGTCACTCGAGAACCTTTCTTACCCAGCGGTTGTCGATTCTTCAAGCCTGTATATTGCCACGTCGGCGTGCTAATTCTTCGTGCTATATCGGTTTCATCCATTCTTCTACAGATTGCCGTATTTCGGATTCTAAAGGGAAATTCTGAGCATAGCACGCTGAGCGACTTTGAGCTTGGTTATATGAGACCTTAATTTAGGGACCACGTTTCCGTATCGCAAATCATTACTGTGAACATACATTGGTCAAGCAATAGTTTTCAGTCGGCCGCCTGCCTGATATCAAACTTTTTGTAAATTTAACTATAGAGCAGATGGCACCAGATGCAATTGGCTCTGGTTGATGTATTTTAGCCGTCTTTTACGATGCCAACAAACAATGTAAGAGTTGGTAGTACCTATTTGTAGCCGCCACATAATAAAATTAAGCATGTAATTTTATTTCTGACCAGCAACCCGCCCTCGCTTCACTTCAGTTTCAGTCGTTCTACCCGCACAGTGCCCATTCCCGTGGGAATATCGGGCTAAAATATAGCCTAAGATACTCCTTATATAGACAGCTACCTGGTAGTAAAATACTATAAAAATCGGTGCAGCCGCTTTGAAAATTACCTCAAATAAGCAGACAGACCGACAGAGAAAAATTTTAAACTATATTTTAGGCATAAGTGTCGTGCAAATAATTGTGCGAGCATAACAAATAGTTCAGTATTTTAACATTACAAACAAACACTTTAATTTTATTTATTTAAATAGATTTATTTTTCCATCAGCCTATTGTCTTCTAATCTTGTACATATGTTACGCTACGTCTGGAAGGCACTTTGCTGATAGCAGTAGATGAGTCTTCATAGGTCCATATATTTGACCATTCTCTTAAACCTTCAGTCGATCTTTATGACTCCCATAGGTGATTATATGTTATTAGAACTGTACGTTATCAGTGATAATTTCTTCCACGTGCGTGTAGGTACTCGAATGAATTACCTGCTGCTGTGTTTATCTAGCGCTAAATCAAATCTTTCTTTAAATTAGGGTTAATGAGAGCACGTTTTGATGGTATGTAATGAATTAGCTGGACCCCTGGTATTGCTAATTTCCATGAGGGGTAGAATCACTTACCATCCGGTGTGCTGCTTGCTCATTTGCATAATAATAAGCATAAAATTGCATAAGCAATAAAAAAGAGAGTTTAAAGGCTGATGATTATATTCGTAACTGGAGGCGTTATATTCGTATAAAGGCTATTTCTAACACTAATTTCTAATTTTAAGCAAAAATATTTAATCTAAAACATCCTAGAAGTCGAGAGGAAAGTTTAGCTGAATCATGAACTTTGTTAATAAAATGCTTTTGTCCACTCGAGAACACATGTGTCACTATATATTTTATTTGATTTCTTGTTTACTAACGACCAGTGCTTATGTTACCAGCAATAAAAGTCTTATAACATCCAGAAGTTGTCTCTTATGCTATTGCAAAAACAAGTTTTATTTCTACAGATTGCTTTTATTCCATTTTAATTTCCAATGTGTTTTATCATCATTTCAGCTCATATACGTCCCACTGTTGGAGTCGAGCCTCCTCCACAATAGAAGGGAAACCGACCTTACTGTACCATGCTGGTCAGACAGGTTGGTATAGAGTTTTATTTCGAGTTTTCCTTCTCTTGCATAGATGTTATATGCATATTACATCCCTCGATCGTCTTTTACGATATCCACGGGCAAGATAGGAAGCGATGATTTGTATTCTTACTCCGTCACCACACGAAACCAATGTCTTAAATAGAATATAAATAAAAAGGCTCATCTAAAGGCGAAAATCACGGGCCTGGTATCAGTGGTACAATTACACATCGATCTTTAGAAAGGGACAATCGACTAATAAAGTAAATACCCTTAAAAATTGTATAAACATCCTTTTCTTGGTTGGATGTACGCTGTCCGTTCCATCCGGAGCGACGAAAGGCCACTGTTTTTAATACTGATTCCATTTATCTGTTTCTATCTGTTCTTTTCTTGATATATTTTTCTCTTTGATTAAGAGGCGGTGAAGCGATAGAAAATACTTTTCACGTTTTCACCATTAAAATTGGTCGCTATTAATGTCATGCACACATCGCCCGAAATATTATCAAATGGTTGACTTGGTACCACCGTAACTGTTTTACCAACGTACCACTGCACATCGTAGCAGATTTTATCCATTTCACCTGAAAACATTATGATCTTCATGTTTCCAGCGATCATTTCTCTCTCTCTCGCAGGTTCTGGAATGAACTACTTGCTGCTATGTTTACAAAGTGCTATGATAGCTTATCAAGAGAAATGACCACGACAGTTAAGACATATACAATACGCCCAAACAGGGTGGGTTTACTAATAGACAAGCCGAAATATCGTCTTCTGCAATCAAACTTCATTAACAGAAAAGCAAAGTGATAATGAGTAATAGTGATAAGCGATAGTAATAAGTGATAACGTACTGGGTAATTGATGGTGATATACGTTTAAAAATAAAGTAAATCCAAAGAGAAATGGTTCACGCGTCTAAGATCTCTATGGTAACTAAAAAAAATTGATGTCCTTGAAATTCCTAAAAAAATATTCATAAAGTACAACTAAGAACCATCTTGATCCTGTTCAAACAAAAAAGTCATATTATAATCGGTCCATTCGTTTAGAAGCTACGATGCCATAAACAGACTCACAAAATACACGGACATACAGATATACTAATACACAGACATACAGATACCCAGACACACTAATACACAGACCGGTCAAACTTATAACACCCTTCTTTATGGTTAAAAAAGACTCAAATATTTTCTATTTCAGTACCAATATTGGTAAGTTTATGAACTTTATATTAAAAACCGCAGAATATGCATTTCTTTAAAACAATCTTAAAACGAAAACACTTAAGCATTTGCATTTCAAGAGCACTTTAAAAAATAGCAATATCGGGCGCATGTAATTGCCTTCGAAACATTCTGGGCGGGAGTTTAAAACGTTTTTATTTCAGCAAAAAGCTGGAAACTTCAATTTTGGAGAACACGGAAGGCATGTCGTTGCGTCTGTAAGTTGGCAAAATTTATGGCTTAAAAGCGCTGGTAGGTGTTTGGGCGAGACTTTCGATTAATGCGAGCCAGCTAGGAACGTTATTGCTTGCAGTAACGTAGACACATTACTTAGAAATTTTCCAATGTTTATAGTGCAATACAGAGAGTGGAATATAGCAATTGAATTACATTCGCAGTAAATTTCAATAGCTGTATTCTTATTTCAGACATTATTTTGGTTATATTGTAAATCTTCTTTAACCTATACGATTTCATCATCTCAGCTCATATATATGACACTATTGTGTTCGAGCCTCCTCCGCAATAAGAGTTTAAAAGAAAGTTTAAAAGTAAAGACGTAGATATCTCTGTTTTAGTTTCACGGAATAATTATTCTGTGAAATTTTGCTGAATTAATTTTGATGACATTCTACGGTAGTTTAGGAAGTCCATTTCTGTTCCACTCTGTAGCTGTAATAGTGGGTTCGTGGAAACTAAAAAGTGTACAAAAACTTTTCTTTTTCAATTAAAATTTTGATCTAGAAATTATTCTTTAAAATTTTCAATAGCTGTACCTGACAATCATGAGAAAATGTAAACACCATGATTTCGCTTAAATAAAATATATTAGATGTTTATAATGTTATGGATGCTATGAGTTAGCGAAAACTACGAAACCTTCATTGGCCGTGGGTGTTGTGAAACACGACTAAGACCTTACATAAGACCTTACGGGACGCTAGAGAAGGCGGCACGCCTGGCAACTCTCGGCACCGAGGAGATTGTCAGGCGGATCGAAGCGCTGGGGTTGAGGGTAGCCCTGGAGAAGACGGAGGCCCTTTTGTTCCATGGCCTCCGTACCGCCGGGCCTCCCGTCGGCACTTCGATCACCGTGAAGTCGGTCACCATCAGCATCCAGGCTCACATGAAGTACTTGGGCCTGGTGCTCGACGGGTATTTTTGGTTCCGGGAGCATCTCCATCGACTTGTTCCCCGGCTTGTCGGCGCGGCGTCCGCCCTTTCGCGGCTGATGCCGAATGTGGGCGGACCCAGCGTTATGTGCCGACAGCTGTACGTGGAGGTGATCCGGTCGATGGCCCTGTACGGCGCACCGGTGTGGGCGGGGTCCCTGACCGTCCGTCTTAGGGCCCTCCTGTAGCGACCACAGAGGGTCATGGCGATCAGGGCCATACGGGGTTACCGCACGGTGGCGACGGAGGCAGCGTGCCTCCTGGCCGGAACTCCCCCGTGGGACCTGGAGGCGGAGATGCTCGCCGAAATTTATCGGCGGGTGTCAGAAACGCGCGCCCGCGACGGCATGGTTTCCATTAAAGACATCGCCGCCTGGCGGGTCGACGCCCGCCGAGAAGTCATTGCCCGTTGGGCAGTCCGGCTGAAGAGTCCTCGGTACGGTGTCAGGACCGTCGAGGCCCTCCGGCCGGTGCTGATGGAGTGGTTGGAGCGGACGCACGGGGTGCTTTCCTTCCGACTGGTGCAAGTGCTGACGGGGCACGGTTGCTTCGGGAAGTACCTGCACAAGATTGTCAGGAGGGAGAGCACACCGTCCTGCCACCACTGCAGTTGCGACGAGGACACGGCGCAGCACACGCTCGAGGAGTGTGCTGCATGGGAGGGGGATCGCCGTGAACTCGTCGCAATTATCGGTGCCGACCATCGCCAGGGAGATGCTCGTCAGCGTCAGGAACTGGGACGCGGTCGCCGCCTTCTGTGAAGCCGTAATCTCACGGAAGGAGGCGGCGGATCGTGTGCGAGTAGAGCTCCTATTCGGCGACACGTTCCGCCGCCGGCGACTCGGGCGGCGCAGGCGCGAGTATCTGCGCCTAATGCCGCCCTAGCCGAGGCCGCGGGTGATCGGACTGGGGAATTGTCCGTCACCCGCAGAGAGGCTGACCGTGCGACGGCGACTGACGTCCCAGGACGTCGAGGGGTGAAGTCACACGAAGACAAGTCACATCTGCTCCGGTGGTCGGCCCAACAACGAGGTGACGTGGGTACGGGTGGGTTATGGGCCCGCGCGCCGTCCTTTCATCGCCCCGGATGGACTGGACCGCGCGTGCGCTTACCATAGCTCACTCACAAAAAAAAAAAAAAAAAAAAAGACCTTACATAGGCCTGGAACAAATACATCTCATACCGTCTGGGGAAAAGTTACTTTCCCAAACAGTGTTGAAGTGAGGCAAGGGGCTGGACATAAAACTATTGCCAATAACTTTCGCAGTATGTATAATACCTACTTTAAAAAAAGTACAAAATGAGTCGACCGCAAGTAATTGGGATAAGAACAAGTTGATGATCATGTCTATATAGTATTATGAGAGTTTTAAACCAAGGGAGTCGTAAAAGACAATTAAGGTATGTGATATGCAAGATAAGGAAACTCGTAATAAACCCTTATATTACACCGTCTGACCAGCGTGATATAGTAGGTTAATTGCCTTCCCGTTGTGGTATGAAAGTAGATATAGGGAGTAAGGTATGTTAAGTTGGTTTGGTCATGTAAAGAGAATGAATTAAAGGAGACTAACAAAAAGAATTTATAGGGCGAATGTGAACGGAAGTGTTGGAAGGGGAAGACCAAGGCGGACGTTCCACGATCAAATCGCGGACGTTCAAAGGCCAGGTTAGAGGTACCTTAAACCGAAGAACATGCATGAGAAGATTATTGAATGTGGAGGAGGCGAAAGTGGTATGTCAAGATCGTAGCATATGGAAGGAAGTGGTCTCTGCCTACCCCTATGGGAAAGAGGCGTGACTCTATGTATGTATGTAATTACCTTCCTGTTATGTAGGAGGCTCGAGCCCAATCGTGAGACGTAAATGAGCTGAAATGACATAGTTAATAAATCATTACGACAGACATACAATATATTATATCTTAATGTGTACTAAGATATAAAATAAATATATTTTTACGGTAATTACCTTTGGTAGCCCAAGATTTATTCTAAAATCTGTGAGCTTTAGATATATCCGGGCCAACTGGCAACCATATCTGGGAAACGGGAGCTGTTTGGGTCAACGGGTCACGCGATGAGTACTACACACTGATTTTGTTCAGTGTTCTAATGTAAATATATTCTTCATTTTATGTTTTGAAGACTAAGAATTGTATTGAAAGGGAGTTCTATACGTATAATTAACGGACGCAAATTACATTCATATATGGAATCGAACTCACGACACTGGCACGTTAGAACAGTATCTTAATTTTATACCCCAATTGTTCACCATTTATACTATAAAATAAAAGTGAAATTAGAATTCCTTAAAATCTTTTTTTTTTTAATTAACTGATTTCAAAAAAAAGGAGGAGGTTCACAATTCGTCGGAATATTTTTTTTTATTGCAAGCAGTGGCAACCGAGCAAACAGTACACCTGATGGTAAGTGTTGCTGCCGCTCATGGATCTTTACAAGGCTGCTGCCTATCGCGAAGAAAGTGAAAGGAGTGTGATTGCGTGCATTGAGGCTCGGTGATACTAAAGGTACCATCAAAACCCTCCACATGCAAACACCCTCAGAAACTTGATCTGCCGGCTCTCTCGCTCACCGAACGAAGCGCAATAACAAATTGCTACTACTCAGACGTCGATTTCCTGCGAGAGCGTGGTACTGCCCCGGACGGACCGGCCCGCGGCTGTAGACAGATAACTGTCGACAGTGTGGTCCTACTACTCTCAACTTTTTATGTATGTTCACCGATTACTCAAAGATGCCTGGACCAAATAGCAAAATTCTTTTTTGTTTGATAGGGTAAGGTGGTCCCATAGTCATCAGATCAGAATCTGATGATGGTATCCTTGAGAAATTGGTGGAATTCTTAAAATTTTATAGACAATTTTAACGTTTTTCTTATACTTCATAAAGTTTTTTGCTTTTTAGTTTACTGTTTGAAGTCGTTTTTTTTTTTGTTAAAAATTAGTTATTGCTGTTGTTAAACGAGCAAACGGTACACCTGATGTTAAGTAATGCTGCTCATGAACCTTTGCCAGGCCGCTGCCTATCGCGAAGAAAGTAAAGAAAGTGCGAATGCGTAGAATGAGGTTGGATGATACTAAAGATAGATCACCAAAACCTACCACACGCAAACACCCTCAGAAAGTTGGGTTTCCGGCTCTCTTGCTCATCGAACGAAACGCAGCAACAAATTAATACTACTCAGACGTCGATTTTCTACGAGAGTGTGGAACTACCCCGGACGGCCGGCCCGCGACTATATACAGAAGACTGTAAACAGCATGGTCTTACCACTATTGAATCTATTAATACACTGCTTTAATGGTCTAAAATCATCTTTATTGTCTTTTTAATAAAACCTGTTTAAAGCACATTGATTAGATGGATGGATGATAGACTGAGTCCATACCTGACCTATTTTTTTATTATTTTATCTTTATATATCTTATATATAAATTTCTAGCGTACGTGTGTATGCCACTGAACTCCTCCTAAACGGCTGGACCGATGTTGATGAAATTTTTGTGTGTATTCAAGGGGATTCGAGGATGATTTCACACAATTGGACCCGGTAGGTGGCGCTGTTCGGGCAGGACAATAACATAACTTGAAAACGACTTTACCGATTTCGTCCATCTTTTTTTTAAGTTTTCTAATATTTCAAAAAAGACCTATATGAAAAAAAAATAAGAAAGTTGCGCAGAAAATTAGAAAATATAAGAAAACTTAATGACTATATAAACTTTTCTAATGTAACCTTTTTTCGACAATGTAAACTTTTCTATCTTTTTATATATAAATCTTCTGTTCGTATGTTTGTAAATGAACTCCTTCTAAGCGGCTGGACCGATTTAGATGTTTTTTTAGCTATGTCGATGTATATGAGAATTGTTTAGATTAATAATTGGAACAGGTTTTTTTAGATTTTAACAGAACTACGTCTGTTGGTACGTCAGCTAGTATATGTATATATATTTTTTTGTGTACGTGTGTATGTCATTGAACTCCTAAACAACTAGACCAATGTTAATGACATTTTTTGTGTATGTTCAAGAGGATTTTAAAATGGTTCAGATTCACAATTGGACCCGGTAGGTGGCGCTACTGTCGATTTCAAGGAGAATTCCTTTTATTTTATTTGCACAGAACAACGCCTGTTGGGTCAGCTAGTATTTTACATGATGTATATTCAATCTAGAGCAGGCATAAATAGCTGAGTGGTCTTAAGTACCTATATCTACATCGAGTATCGATTGAATTCCAGGTGAATTCCAGGTCAGCTAGTATGTATAATATATAAATTGTCTATGTAGTGAAGAAATAACAATACAATTCATCACTACCTATCCTAGCCCGTGTATGTCATAAAAGACTATTAAAGGATGTAATATACATTTATATGCAAGAGAAGAAAGACCCGTAACAAAATTCTAGACCAACGTGTTTGAGCATGATATGGTAAGGTCAATTTTCCTCCTATTATGGAGGAGGCTCAATCCTAGTAATTGATCTAGTACACCTCGGTGATTAGACATGTTGATACAGCGTGTTATTTAGTTTTCCTTCTCTTGCATCGATATTACATGCATATTATATTCCTTGATAATCTTTTACGACACCCACGGACAAGATGTCCATGAAGAATTATATCCTTACTCCATCACCATACATCAAAATATTGCTTTAGTTAATTTTTATTTATAACTAGCTCACCCGGCAACCTTCATACCGCCATAATTATTTTCGTAAATATTTTTCTAACTTTCTGAAAATATAGTCTGTAATGGTAGAACCATTACGATCGTCTTGATAGCGGCATTGTTAATGATGATTCAAAGAGAATACAAATTACTCATTATTACTGATTATGATTTCTGACAAAATTATAATTATCGAATTTTCAACCATACTTAATCATAGACGAAATTACGTTTAACTGTCATTTGCGTTTTGTTATTACCTACATATCAAATGCGTTATTGTTATACCACATCTCATAGTGGCTTGCACTCTTTTTTACGTTTTACGTCACGTCACACGGGAACGGGACCGAACGCGATAAAAAATATTCTATGTCCGTCTCCTGTTTCTAAGCTGCCTCTCACCAATTTTCAGCCAAATTGGAACAAACGTTCTTGAGTTATAATTAGTGTAAATAACACGACTTTCTTTTATATGTATATTTTTGCAAAAAAAACCGTTAAAAACTACTAGTCCGATTTCGATAAAATTTTCATGGGACCATCTGTAAGGTATAATTACCCTTTCCACCAAAAAAAATAATTTTTCAAATCGGTTGGCAAGCGATGGAGTTATGCGCGAACAAAGTTTAAAAAAAGATATACAATCATGCGAATTGAGAACCTCCTCCTTTTTTAGAAGTCGGTTAAAAAGTAATAGTATGATTATGATATTAAATTATTTTTTTTCATATTTCAGGGCAGTGCAATGGCGGTGCGGTGATGGCGGATGGCGAGACGGGCGGGGGCGCTGTGTCCGAAGAGCCCGGCTCGACACACGCCGACACCCTCAGCGGGGGCGACCCTGGGGACGCGGAGTCGGCGGCTAGGGGCGCGGCACTTGAACGTGCCTATGTGCATGATGTTTATGAACAAGCCGGTGATGAGGGAGATGACACATCCAGGGCACCCGCCCCCGGCGTACGGGCGTTCCTCTCCGAACTTGAGCCTGGAAGTCTCGTATGTGATGTTGGTAAGTCATAGCCATCTTATGAAAAAAAAAGATATTGTGGATCGATGGGTATCAAACTGACACTAATACTTCCATGACATGTAAACAATATACAATTTCCATATTCCATATTAGTAAGAATACAATTCACTACTCGCCAAGAGATGGAAAACTCGAAATAAAACCCTATAACAACACGTCTAACCAGCGTGATATAGTAGGTCAAATTCCCTTCTATTGTGGAGGCGGCTCGAGCCAGTGAAACAGTGGGACGTATATGAGCTGAAATGATGATAATCATCCTGCTCTTGTCCCAGTCACTTTGGTTCGACGCATTATGTTCGCCTTTCATTGTAAATTTTGCAAAAGATAGAAAGAGATATTTAAAATCGGTCCGGCCGTTTGGGCGATTACCCGACATAAACAGGTAGACAAAAAAAATCAAAATGGTTTTAGACATAGATATTGACAAGCGGAGGGCGGTATGGTCTCTTTGAGGGAGTTTACCGCCTGGCGTGTCGGTGCCCGCCGAGACGTCATTGCCCGTCGGGCAGTCCGGCTGGAGAGGCATCGGTTCGGTGTCCGGACCGTCGAGACCTTCCAGCCGGTGCTGATGCAGTGGTTAGAGCGGCGGCACGGGGTGCTCTCCTTCCGACTGGTGCAGGTTTTGACGGATCATGGTAGTTCGCCAAATACTTGCACACGTTCGTCGGAAGGGAGAGTACACCGTTCTGCCACCACTGCGATTGCGACGAGAACACGGCGCAGCACACACTGGAGGTATGTGCCGCCTGGGCAGAGCAGCGCCGTGAACTCATCGCAATCACCGGTGCCCCCGAACAGCGAGGGGACGTCGGTCGAGAAGAGGGTCATCATCATCATCTTGCTCTTATCCCAATTACTTGGGGTCGACGCAATATGTCATCTGTTTTGACATATTGCAAAAAGTTTCGGCAATGACTTTTATGACCAGCCGCCTGCCTGACGTCAACCCTCTTGGGAATGTAATCGTTGACCCAAATGGTATCAGATGGAGTTGGTCCAGGTCAATCTAGGGCTCTTAGTCGTCTTTTACGACACCCACGAGCAAAGCAAGGGTTGGTAGTATTCGAAGCCGCTACCACACAGCTCGGTCGAGAAGAGGGTATAACATATTATTTTAACATTATAAACAGATATTTCAATTTTAATTATTTCTACCGATTAGAAAATATAATTGCTTACAATAAGATGCCACTAAACAAAACGCCCACTCATCGTAATACATTAACTAAATATATTATTTCTAACTTGAATCTTCCATAGACGTTAATATCTTTTACTACCCACATTGGTTTGTTAACTTTATGTCTCAGTTAAATAAGCAAGTCTTTTTCTTAGTTCGAAATAAGTTGGTTCGTTAAAATTAAATAGCAAGAAATAATATCAAGAAAATGTCAAATCGTGGGTGTAAACCTTTTACTATGATAATTTTATTAGTTTTCGTGTGGTGATGCAGTAAGAACATAATTCACCACCCTCTGTCTTACCCGTGGGTGTCGTAAAAAATGACTAAGATATAACATGCATATTTTTTTAAATGATAACTTCTTATGAGAAGGTAAACCGCTTCGTTACATAACGTATAACGGCGCCAATCTGTCTCGCTTCGAACGCGCTAACCTCAAAAACTACTGGTTCGAATGGAAAATTATTTTTATGTTTAATAGTATATTTATCGAGGAAGGCTATAGGCATCACGCTAAGACTAATAGGAGCGGAGAAATTATAAAAAATGTGACAAAAACGGGTATAAAAATCTTTTTGGGAACTTCCTTTGCGTACGCTCTGTAAAAGGTTAAAGTTACGCAAGAAATATATGTATATTACGGCATTGTTCCCCTTTAAAAATTCTACACAAAAATGCGCGACGGCATATGTCTTACGGCTTCTATCTGTCCGTAAGAATGGGATCCCTGACGGATCGAACAGCATGCTTTAGCAAGGAGTCATGTGGATCTAGCATGCAAATCCAAAAGAAGAAAAACTCGCAACAAAATCCTATACCAACTCATATGACCATTGCAGTACAGTAATTTCTCCCTTATTGTGAAGAAGGCTCGAGCACAGCAGTGGGAAGTATATGAAGAGATGATTATGGTGATGATGAATTTTATGAGGCACAATGCTAACGCTTTTCTACTGGCAGTCATTAATGAGCCAGCCGGTCCGGAGTAGTACTCTTGCACATAATAGACTTCTGAGTATGGCATTTGCAGGATTACGCTAAAAGCTAGATTGACACGCTTTATGCACTGCGTTTACGTTGCAGAGTAGAAACCATTAATAATCGAATGAATAATATTCAATCGATAACCATTAGAGTGGAGAATTATTCCATACTCTATTTATTACATGCACAGGGCCTGTACAAAGAGAATTAGATACATATAAGATAATAGAGTTAGATATATTTTTTTTTATTCTCCATGTGGTGACGGAGTAAGAATACAATTCACCACAACCTATATTTTTTTAATAGGATAAGGTCCGATGATACTTTAAACAAACCTTTTCGGATTAGGAAAGGGCAGTCCGTTGCTCTACAACCTCTATTAGTTCTCACTGCTAATTGAACGGGTCAAAACTGATTCATAAATCATCCATGACTTCGTTCCTGAAAAAGGTATACCTATCCCTTAATGCTGAAACCAATATTTAAATATATTTTCTTTTTAAAAATACAACATCCTGATTTCTGATGTTTACGTGAGTATTATACATTTTAAATAAAACTACTTTACGGATTTTATCGCGTTTGTATTTGATTTTTGATTACCCGACGTTTCGAACACTTTACAGCGTTCATGGTCACGGATTTAATAACTAATTTCTGTATCGGGTAGATAATTATAAATTTTCTGCAGTAACGATGACTTGTTGGACGTGAGACATCTTAGTCCGCTCGTGATCATGAACGCTGTAAAGTGTTCGAAACGTCGGGTAATCAAAAATCAAATACAAACGCGATAAAATCCGTAAAGTAGTTTTATTTAAAATATACAACATCCTGTACTAAGGCAATAATCCTTGTATTGCGGGTGATTTTACAAACATATAACTAACACACAAATTACATCCAGACTTAGAAATTTGTGGATCGCACAAAATGTTGTCCTGCGTGGGATTCGAACCCCGACACTCACTGTAGATCGGTCGAAGAAGGAAAGACAGAAAAATAATTTATTTCTCCCTCGCAGGGGGATATATATTTGTATAACATAGTTTACATATAGAAAGATATAAGAGCTGGGATCTCACCCGCAAGTGAGTAAAAAGATCGCTACTCAGCTTAATGTTGTAGTAATACCACAACGGTGTTTTTCAGTAGCGGCCTGTTGTGTGACGATTGTCAGGCAATTCAACGCAGACTACATATTTACAACATATTTTGTGTTAAGAATTAAACTAAAAATATCTAGTTGATTGTCTATATTTTTGTTGTATTTTTGCCGAATTTATTTAGATATATATTAATAAAAAATGAAATAATGAAAATATATCAAAAATTACAAAAACAGAATAATAATAACAGCGAGATTCGATCCCACGCTGTTTGAATGCCAAACAAAACAAAAAGAAAACTGGACAACTTCCCAACTGAGCTATTGTCACTCTTGACAACGACGACTAAATTTGAATTCCTATTCAAGAATGTCAATAACATTTTATGTCATTGTATTGATTAGCTAAAAACATCGACAAAACAACATTTCCTATAAATAAAACCTAGCTAGATCGATTTTTTGGCCCCGAAACCTCTAGTATGCCAAATTTCATCAAAATCGTTGGAGCCGTTTCCGAGATCCTGAATACATCTTAATATATATAAATCACGTGTCACGTTGTTTGTCCGCGATGGATTCCTAAACTACTTAACCGATTTTAATCAAATTTGCACACCGTGTGCAGTTTGATCCAACTTGAAAGATAGGATAGCTTACATCTTAATTTATAGTCGCAATATTATTTTATTGCAAATTATTTGTCCATTATTTGACATTCACAATTATCTGTTAACTCCAAACGATTTTAACAGAGGGCGATATCTGTTGACTGGATTGAATAAGTAATTTGTGTGGTGCTCAAGGGGATTCGAGAATGGTTTAGATTCACAATTGGACCCGGTAGGTGGCGCTTTATTTGAACAGAACAACGTCTGTTGGGTCAGCTAATATATATATATACTAGTATGTACAAGAATTGCTCGTTTAAAGATATAAGATAAGTACGTACTAACACACGCAAATATTAATTAACCAGTAACCGCTATCTATGCAGTCAATGGACAGTAAATGCATATAAGTATCTTATTGGCTGATTTATTTGCTCACATGACGTGTTTGATCTATAATCGTCTCATGTTACTCACGAAATGTGAAGGGTTAATTATATGGGAGCACGTGCTCCTTGAATTATCAATTCACTACGCATTTTGCTTATAGATTATGCAAATCGATACCAATAAATAAAATTGGAGTGTCTGTTTGTAATGTCAAAATAATAGGTGTTTTTCATGCTCACACGGTTATTTGCACGACACCTATGCCTAAAATAGCAATTAAAAAATTTTTGTCTGTCTGTCTGTCTGTCTGTCGGTTTGTTCCGGGTAATCTTCAAAACGGCTGGACCGATTTCAAAAATTCTTTCACCAATGGAAAGCTATAATATCAGGGCGTAAACTAGGTTATGTTTTATCCCGGTATTCCCACGGGAACGGGAACTACGCGGGTAAAGCGAAGCGAGGGCGGGTTGCTAGTGTGTAATAAAGTTCAACTATTGTTTTGTTATACCGTGTGGTGACGGAGTAAGAATACAATTCACCACCTCTCTTGCCCGTAGGTGTCGTAAAAGATGATTAAGGGTCATCTTGTGCATATACCAACTATGCAACAGAAGGAAAACTCGAAATGTAATCCTATACCAAGCCGCCAGACTTGCGTGTTAAAATTTGCCTCCTAAAGTAGCTCCTATACCTACCTGTCTTACTAGCATGGTAAGGTCAATTTCCCTTCTATTGTGTAGGAGGCTCGAGCCCAACTGTGGGACGTTTATGAACTGAAATGATGATTGATGAAAGTAGAGGAGGCTCAAACCCAGTAGTAGAATGTATAAGAGCTGTGATAATAATGATAATTATTTTGGTAATTACATATCTGTGTAGCAATATTAACAGGTGTTCGCTTATCCTATCCATGAATTAGTATTTTTTTTAATTATAAAATAAATATAATAGTTCAAAAAAACTAAAAAAATACGCTTAAATCGCTAATCCTGATTATCCTAGTAAGGATAACGGGTCAAACTATTGAAACATTGAACTGTCATCGGTCTTTAATAAGTATGCCAAATTTCGAGTTAATCCGACGATTTGAAGGGGGTCAAAATCATGTTCAAAGATTCCTTTACATACTAACATAGATACGTCTGAAGCTAATAAAAGCGTATTAATAGCTAGTGTAAATTTTTTCTTCAGTTAGAATACCTTCGCCCTGAAAGAAAGTTTTTAAAGAACTCTTTAAAACTTTTTAAAGTCTAAAAAAAACTTTCTTCTTTCTTTCTATCTTTAGTCCCACAACGGCGTAACTTATAGTTACTAACGAGACATGTCCAATGTTCGAAACAATCATCATTTCGGTTCATACACGTCTCACTACTGGGCTCGCAGCATGGTATAGTAAGGTCGACTTGCCTCCTCCACAATAGGAAGAAAATTGACCTTACTATACCTCTTGCGCAGATTTTTTTGCTTACTATATCCTTTAGTCGTCTTTTACGACATCCACGGGCAAGATAGGGAGTGGTGAATGGTATTCTTACTGCGATACCACACGGACAATATACAAAAAACATTAAAAATCCTTTTCTTTTGCGGAATCCTAGTTCGAGTTCAGGACTTCACAATCGTAACAATTTTATACTAATAGGACCAATGACATCTCAGTCTACTTTCTATCTGTTGAACTCGAGCCTCCATCACAATGGGTAGGAAATTAACTCACGATACCACGTTGATCATACGGGTTGATAGGGTTTAATCGACGGAATATCCCTCGGAGTACACAGGAAAGAAGGGTTCAACTTGTGTCTGAAGTCGAGTGCTCTCTGGGGCGGGCCTCGGAATGGGGTGAACGGCACTTAATCCAGTTCAATCCCACAAAGACATAAGTTTGCGCGTTCACTCCAAAGAAGGACCCATTTGTCATGGCGCCTCAGTTCCAAGGTCCCAATTTCTGAGAGTGTTGGGATTCTCGGCATCAAAAAATCGAGCAAAGTACAGTTTGGGAGTCATTTGGAGGACAAAGCCAAATTGGCTAGCAAAAATTTGGGCGTTTTAAACAGAGCCAGGCGGTACTTCAGACCGAGACAGCGTCTTGTGCTATACAAAGCACAAGTTCGTCCTCATGTGGAGTACTGCTCACATCTCTGGGCAGGTGCACCCAAATATCAGCTAGACTCACTTGACTCCCTGCAAAGGCGTGCTGTTCGAATCGTCGGGGATGCCAATCTTACGGACGTATTGGAGTCGCTGGAGCGGCGGAGAAACTTTGGGTCACTCTGTGTACTCTAACGACTCTTTCACGGGGAGTACTCCTAGAAACTGTTTGACTTGGTACCACCGTCACCATTCTATCAACGTACCACTCGACATCGTAGCAGAGTTCATCCATTTCACCTGGAAACGTTATGGTCTTCAACTGTACGGTTCCAGCTATCATTTCTCCCACGTACGTGCAAGCTCTGGAATGAACTACCTGCTGCTGTGTTTCCCGAGCGCTATGACATGTCGTTCTTTACACGAGGTTTAAGAAGAGTATTTTCTTTACGGTAGGCAACAGCCCGGCTGTGCCTCTGGTATTGCAAAGGTCCATGTGCAGCAGTTTCACTTACCATCAGGTGTGCTGCTTGCTTGTTTGGTAATAAAAAAAGAAGAGTTTTTCTACTCTGTAGTTATCTGCATATCAAATCTTTCAGTCGTTTTTGATGACACTGAAGGGCAAAAAAGGACCTGAACTGTATTCTTTCTCTATTATCACACAGTAAAGGGAATACAGTGATATCCCACTATGTTTGAAAAGTTGTTTGCCTCCAGCCGCCACTGTTGTACCGGATTGCTCGAGTTGCTTTCTATTAACGCTAGTGAAGTCTATATTAACAACTAAGAACTTTCGAATTACCTATGCACTTCCTATGTATCCCTATTAACTCCTCACGCGCCAAACATCGCGGCGCTCTCGAGTGCCCCGCGCGCTTGGGTATATTGAAAAAAGTTCTGTGAATTTTATGATTTTACGTAACCTATTATTCTTGCTAATGACAAGGAAATTTGAAATAAAATATATATTAATAGCTTTTGATTGGTTGATTTAAATAAATGTACTAAAAGTAATTGCTAATTGTAAAGTATTTTTTAGGTCAACGTGTGTCCCAAAAGCGCTTTGAGCACATTTTTTTTTTGATCAAATGGTGTCCTAAAAGCGCTCCAGGGGTTAATTAGTAATAGGAATACATAAGTAGCTAACTGTTTATTTTATATTAAATAAATGTATGTTGGCATTACATAATTATGTGTAATAATGTTAGTAAAAATACAATACACTACCCCCTCTCTTACCTATGGTTGTCGTAACGGAGTAAGAAGAAGATGGATTAAATTATCAAACGTTATTAACTAATATGACACATTGTATTTTTAACCCATCATTTCATTTCCCAAAATGTAGTGATGAAATGAGTATACAATGTTTCATAACTTTTTTTTACTGTGGGAATTGTAAAAACCGACTAAGGGAGCTCCAAAGATGATTTTTGCATCTACATCTGCGCTGTTCTTGGAACCTCATAACAACAACAGCAATTGCTAACCCATTTCCCAAATAGCGATTTTGGCATTATCTCCTTCTGACTAACCGTAGATAACAATAGGGTACTGGATGGATTAAAAAAATAACAATTTTTCTTGTTATCCAGGCTGTGGTAACGGGAAATACCTGAGTGTGAATCCGTCCATCTACACAGTGGGCGGAGACCGTTGCACGAGACTCGCATCCCAGGCCAGACATCACAACAATGAGGTTAGTACCTAAAACATAGCTAACAATTATCTACATTCTCTAGCCCTAATTTATACCCAGCTTCTTTTTTATATCCATTATAACTCATCATTATTCATCATCCAGCTTTTGAGGTCCGTCCATTATTTGGACGTAGACCTCCCTTATACATCGCCACAAGACATGATCCTCTGCTGCTTGCTAATATCACCTCCCAGCGACTTTGGCCAAGTCATCGGTCTATCCGGTATTGAAGCCTTTATCTACCTTTGTTATACTTGTCAAGCAACGATAGCCACATGAAACAAAAATCAATATAATGCTACCCAAAGATTGGACATGGAGTGCAGCTCTGAATTTTGACAGTTCTCATCAGAATTTGCTCAGCATGTTAACTTATATCAATCCCATAGCTGAGTTCGACCGTTCTTCACAATGGGCGGGAAATTAATTTACTTAAGCACATTGATGATACGGCTTAGTGTAAGTTTTTAATAATAATTTTACTTCTCTTGTAGTGATGATATAATCTGCATCCCTTAGTTGTTTTTTATGATACTCGAAAAATAGCAAAGCTACAAATTAATTACGAATTCAATTCTTAGTCAATCACCGCATGGAATTTCGAAGTTCTGGGTATATTAAATTTTAAATTATTAATTATCGTGAAGGTTTCTTCACGATAATTAATAATTGATACTATATGTCTAGAGTTTAATTTAGAAAAATAATCATGTTATATGTAGTCTATGCCTCAGAAAGTACGTTAAGCCGGTGGTTACTATTGACATAAATATGGAAGGTAGTGAACATGCATAAGCCTATTGACGTTCAATTTCGATTCCAACGATCCATGTTGTTCAGTGTTGGGTGTCTCAAAACAGCTATAATGGCGTCATGCTTTGCAAGCAAACCGTCATTCAGAGTTGCTGTTTAAATTTCTCACGAAAGTGAGTTCTGAGCATTCTCCTAATAATTCTACAGAAGTTTTTACAACTTCCACAGAAAAATAAATGATATTGACACATTGTATTCTTAACCCATCATCCAGGGAATGAATCAAGTGGATCTTAGTATCATCAGCCTTAACCTGCGAACCAAAAAACGTCGACGTAAAATAGCATCGAGCAATCATCAATAATAATAAAAGTAACAATGTAATCTCTCTTTAAAGCAGGTGGTGGTATGCGATAACTTATGTCTACCGTTCCGCGATGAATCATTTGATGCGGTGCTGTCCATCGCCGTGGTGCATCACTTTGCTACAGTGGAACGCAGAGCTATGGCTTTGCGGGAGCTGGCACGTGTTACCAGGATAGGCGGTCGACTACTGCTCACCGTGTGGGCTATGGAGCATGAGGGGCGGAACTTTCATTCACAGGTGATTAGACTATTTGAATATTCTGCTGTAGTTATTTTATAAGAATACGCTTTTATAATTACATAATTTTAGGATTCGAATCCTTAATTAAAGAGCAATTTTAGGATTTTTTCTGTAGGTTTTCTTAACAAATCAACAACAACAAATCCGAATTTACTATTGCCAATTAACGTCTATAGACTTGCATCACATTACATGAAACTAAAAATTACTTTGTAAATAAGACTATTTTACGAATTTTATCGCGTTTGTATTTGATTTTCGATTGCCCGATGTTTCGAACACTATATAGCGTTCATGGTCATTCTATAAAAAATACTTAATATCCGACACGAAAAGTTAACGATAGTATGATACTGACTGTTATAAAATCTGTTAACATTTAAAAATATTTCAATAATTTACAATGCATTTAAATATTTCAGGATGTGTTGATCCCATGGCATCGACCAGCAACATTATGTCCACCCACACCAGCTCCCAGATTCCTTTCCGTCGACCATGACCTGTGAGTACAACTATATTACTAGTATTGAATATAAAGTACGAAGCACAGTATTTATATAAAGATGAATTTTTGTTTTGCAGTAATCCTGAACATTGGAAAAGTCGAGACGGTTCCCCAGGATCGTCATCGTTATCATCGCCCAATGAAACTTGTTACTCATTTGTGAGGAGAGCACTTCAACGGTTAGCTGGACGAAGATCCTTTCTTTCCTCATGGAGTATAGGACCTAGGGTTCCCCAGAGACCTTGCATACGTCCTGAACCACCAGCGGCGGACCTACCGATTGAACTTAGGCGCTTAGATGAAGCACCACCGCCAAGATTAACAACACAAGTTTCCGATGCATCCACTATTAAATCAAGAAGCTTAACAGACATTGCGGATATAGAACGACGTGCGATGGTGCGATCAAGATCTAGTCTACCTAGTCTAGGTGGCGAAGAAAACGAACCACCGCCTGTGGAAACTCCAGCTCCTGAAGTGATCGAACCTCGGAAGAAACCTCGACTCGTGAAACAAAAAAAGTCTATTAACGAAGATGACGCTGAGGAAGATCTTGATAAACCGACAGACATGAAAAGCCTAGTTGAAGAAATGCCTAATTTCAAAATCCATACCCATAGTAGGTTACAATCCAAAAAGCCCGGTGTATTTAAGCAAACGTCACTTAATGAGGAACTTATGTCAGTTGAACGATTAAGAGAAAAGGAGCGATTGAGAAAGAATATACAAAAGCAAGCTTCGCTAAATGAAGAGTACTTATATCGTAGACCAGGAGCTCTTGATTCTATTCGGGATTCAATATTCTCTACTTCAGCGACAACTGCCAAAAAATTCCAATCATTGAAAAACGGCCTCACTAGTAAGTTCAAAACCTCTACAACGAATATAGATAAAGTAACTGTATTTGTACGAATGCTCCAAGGATGGAAAAGTCATGGACCAGTGCCTGAAGTTCCTACGCCAAGTGATAATAATAGTGGCAATGATAAAAGTTACCCTGAGAGACGTCATTCTAAGGAAGATGGATCTGATTCTTCTAAAGACAGCAGTCTACAGAGTGACACAAGTGTTGATTCTGAAGATAGCTTCGCATCTGTGATATATGTCCCTAAAGCTGATGGTTCTAGTGATCCTTTATCACCTACTCCTTTATCTCCTGGACCAACTTCACCGAGATTAAAAGTATCATCTGTACCAACCTCACCTAGAATGAAAAGTTCCCCAGGATTACCATCGCCAAGAATTAAACAAGCTTTCCCATTAATTCGACCACCATCGTCTCCAAATGCTGTCCAGACTCCTGGCTCAGTTAATAAAATATTAGTAGCTCAATACAGTTTAAAGAATTATTCAACCACCTCTGTAGCTGTTGCTCCGTTAAAACCTCAATCCAAAAGTCAACCTAATTCGCCGCCTAAATCGGAGTCTGACGATACTGTCGGCAAAACTGAGCTTCTTCCGATTACAGATAAAAACATTCACATTGATGTTTTTGAAGAAGTAGATCATATATCACCTATTAAGGAAGAAGAAGAAACCCCAACAGAAGTAACAAAAGATTTGTTTGCAGAAATAAACAAAGATATAGAAGAGATACATAAATTGACAGCAGAAACAAATCAATTTAAGCCTCGTATTGTTCTTCAAGATGTTAAACCATATCCTAAAATAACATTGCAAACTGTTGCAGAACTACCTGAGATTCCTCAGTTCAAGCCTAAGGAACCTATAAAACCACCGCCTATTGATACGTTAGATTCCAGAACTGCAGATCGTAAACGTAAAGAAAGAATTCGGCAAATCAAAGAAATGTTAAACAAGGGTATTCCATCTGTAAACATCAGCAGACGACCACCTTTTCCAATAGTAAGAGGAGCAAGGAGCACAGAACCCATTGCTAAAAGCAAACCTACACTTATATCTTTAGAACTCTTCAATCCAGCCACAGATGATATGGATAGCGACTCCAGTGGTGTATCTTCACCAGATTCAGTAGACAGTGTCATAAGCGTTGTCCCAGAAGAACTACGTAAAACTGCAACTGAAAAAGGTACAATTTAACAATAACTATAATAAAACTTTACTACTTAAATGTCAAACATCTTGAAATTAGAGCTAATTGTAAAATATGTTATTCTATCTACTTATTTCGCGTGTTATCACTGTCATCACCATATTTGGACTGCTATTATGCCAGACCATTTGTTCACTTACTATAGGAATGTAATCCTAAATCCTCCTCCTTCGAATCTATATTCTAGCCGTATTTCCTGGCTATCAAGGGTAACAGCAGAATAACATAGGCCCTATAGTTACTTTGTACATTTATAGCCGATTACTAGCACCGTGATTATTTGAATTTAGAGCTACGCCGTCTGCTCACCTTTTATGTGGCGTCTCAGTCACTACGAGACTTCGACATTATATGATAAACCTTATAACTGGACCATTTCTACCCAACAACCGTGAACACACTGGCAGCCTAACCATACCTTTCTCATAAATTTAGGTTGTGACCTCTCTAACGAATATTAATGAGATTGCAAAAGATACTGTTAATTCATATTAATGCAAGATTTTCAATCAACCATTAGTCTCTAAACAGTTTCAAATGGTTGTAATTATAGCAGTAATCACAAATCAAAAATAATTGATAAAACATTATTTTTGTTGTTTCAGACTCATCAAACTCATCGACATCCGAATCAAAGAAAGAAGAGCCGGTTTTGGATAAAGTGCCCTTAGTATCTTCTGGTCCTCAAAGTCTTGTTGAAGCAGTAGCTGAAGTTGCACATTCTTTGGATGAAACCTGCGAAATCGTGATTCAAAGTAGTCCCAGATCTAAACGTAAACACCTTGAGAAGTTAGAGAGTGCAGAAGCCATGGCTATCGTGCAAGGTACTTCTAGCAGTAGCAGTAGTAGTAACTGGAGTCTCAACAAATTATCACCAGGTGATTTGCGTATATTAGAGGATAGATCGAAATCACAATCTCATACTAGCTCCAGTGGCAGTTCTTCAAGTCTAGAGCGATTGTCTCCGGGAAGAAGATCAAAAGATCGGTCACCTAAACTAGGTAGTACTAATAATTCTACATGGAGCCTAAATAGATTATCACCCAATAGACCTGAAGGTCGTTCTCTTGATGAAAATTTAAGTAAAAGTCACAGAAGTCCAACTAGGTTATATGATTCAATTTCAATGTCAAGCACTGATTCTGAAAAGTCTATTTCCAAATCTGAAAGTTTTAACAGGATACAGAATGAACCTCTTATAACATGCAAATCAGATATGATAGCTACTGAAGAGGAATGGCCAGAACAAGAACGTCATCAGCATCTGACTGAATTTGCAGAAAAATTAAGTGAAAAATTACTCCAAGAAATCGATCAATACTCAAAACGAATTAATGAAGAGGATTTCGATTTACCAAGCAGTAGCAGTAGTGAAAAGAGTATATCATTGCGATTAAAGCGAGAGGAAGAAGATAGAAACACACAAAAAATTTTAGATGAATTATCAGACAGTTTGCAACATTTGGAGGACCCTTACATCAACAAAATAAGTTCGGAAATGCAGGGTCTTAATAAACTCAGTGCCGAAATTCAAGAAAGGAATAAATATATAGCGTCTTTGAATGAAGTACATGATACTGATATCAGTAAACTCTTCCCTAAATGCGTTTCAAAGACTAAAAGCAAGAAAAGATCAAAAGATGTAGACCCAATAATTCATAAATATAGAGAACTGAAAAAGTCTATGAAAGTTACTAGCGATGAGGACTTATATCTCAATAATTGTGCCAATGTTCAATACGCAGTTAAACCGATTGCAACCGAAACGAAACTACCAGATACAGACATTAAAAATCCTGACGACGATAGTGCGATTTCTTCAAGTAATGGCAACCCCGAAATTACAATTGATTCTGGTGCTTATGATACGAGTCAATCACTTGAAACTGGATATTCCTTAGAATCTGAAATTAGCGTTGATTCTTTATGCACAGATAAAAGATCCTCACTAAAAGTAGGACAATCTACAGATTCAAGTGACTTAGACAAGATGGAAATAAGTCCAGAATCTATTACGTCACGATCGAGCGCAAGCACTGCTCCGTTAAAATCTGGTTTCTCTATTGAATCCAGTGATACTTCAGCTGGTAGTGACTGGAGTCGTCGTGATAAGACTGGAAGTACAGCATCACTTGGCTGTGCCAGTCTTGCTTCATTACCATCATGTAGCGAATCTTCCAAAGATAGGAAACTCTTGGAAACCAGATCCTCATCTGAGGACACTGCTCCTGTAGCATCAGTGGGGATAGCTCGACCGCTACCCCATGCTCCGTTGTTGCCTTCTCTTAGCGACGGATCCGACAGCTTACCATCAGAAGGTGGTGCTGTCACATACCATCGATATTACCACGTGTTTAAGAGAGGAGAACTTGATCAGCTTATCGAGAAATACGTAGAGAGCCTCCACGTGGTATCATCATATTACGATCAAGCCAGTTGGTGTGTTATAGCAGAAAAAGTTCAAGTGTGGACCATATAATGGACTAATAGCGTATTCAATCTTTGTCTATGGCTGTACATGGTTTCGTTGCTGGTATATTTAGGGGCTGATTGATAATTATTATAATTCTGGTTCACATTATATATAATCTTATGAAATATTAAAAGATTATGAACGTTTATCGAAATAAGGACACATATAAGTGCAGTGTTTACATCCAAGTGACCTTTCTAACTAACTCTATGTGAGTGTTGAGGATATTTACGTGAAAACGTATCATATGAGAATGGTGTTAACCGTACGCAAAATATGCCAAAAGCAAAGCTTTTGTTTTTTAATAATGTATTCTAGTCACTCTATAAAGATTTACTAGTTGTTATCTCTAAAATAATCTTAACAATTTACCCATAGCAGGATGCAGTGCGACAATGGTTTATATATGTAACACTAACACTTATTCTATATATATATATATATATATATATATATATATATATATATATATATATATATATATATATATATATATAACACTAACACTCACTTAAGATAACCGAAATTAAAATATATCCGATATCGTAAATGTACACTAATATAATAATTTCAAATCATTTTAGACAGGATTGGTGTCTGTATCAAACAAGTTACAATAAATTTTCTTTCAACCAGCTGAATTGTCGCCTGAACGTAAACCTTCCCAAAAGGGAAATAATTTTTATCTTAGCTTATCTACAAACTTAGCATTTCCCTTTTAAAATACACCATAAATCCGATATCCGTAACCGAAACTATCCTATAACGGATAATCCAAAAAAAATTCATAATCATATACTCCACATGAAGAAAATTCCACAATTTTGATAACTTACTTTGGTCTTTTTGTCTCACGCTTTGCATTTTTTTTTTATTGCAAACGGTGGCAAACGAGCAAACAGTACACCTGATGGTAAGTGTTGCTGCCGCTCATGGACCTTTACAAGGCCGTTGCCTACCGCGAAGAAAGCGAAGGGAGTGTGAATGCGTGCATTGAGGCTCGGTGATACCAAGGGCACCACCAAAACCCTCCACACGCAATCACCCTCAGAAAGTTGGGCTTCCGGCTCTCTCGCTCACCGAATGAAGCGCAGTAACAAATTAATTGCTACTACTCAGACGTCGATTTTCTGCGAGAGTATGGTACTGCCCCGGACGGACCGGCCCGCGACTGTAGACAGATAACTGTCGACAGTGTGGTCCTACCACTCCTAACTACCACTGCATAGGAAGGAAGTGGAGCCTTTCCAACTCCTCTTGTTTTTTCTTTTCTAATTAAATTTGTTGCTGGTCCCAAGACATTTAAAAGCATTTCCCTGGTGGTCAAATCGCGGTATCTTATATGGAGACTATTCTGGATCCTGGCTTACAAGAGTTACAATGGTTGGCATATGTGGTGGAATAAATCTCAATAAAAAAAATGGTGAGGAGTATTTAAACGTGTATATTGCAATACGACAAATTAGTGTATTATAAATAAAATTATTTTTACGGATTTTATCACGTTCACCGTCGGCACGGGTCCGCCCATAACCATGAACGCTGTAAAGTGTTCAAAACTTCGTGCAATCATAAGTCAAAAACGCGATAAAATCCGTAAAAATAGTTTTATAACGCGTATTACTCACATAAACATCAGAAATAATTTAGTGTATATATAAATCATTGTTGTTATTGCATTCTGCACAAAGGGCATTAGTATTCGATGCGATAATAGAATTCGCATAAAATGAAAACTAAGAGCTTTAAATAGTGAAAATTAAATATAATATATTATATACTTCAGTGGCTCAATATTATATAAGCTATTCATAGCTTATTTACTCTACAGTTCATGTATACCTTACAGAAATAAAAAAAATATATATCGTTACTGTCACATACTTTTTAAGTATAAATTTTCGTCTTAGTGGTGCGCAGTTTATTAATATTTTTCATCAGAGAAGAGGGTAGGTTTTATTTTTTATCAGAAAAGAAGGTAGGTGTTATTTTTTATCAGAAAAGAAGGTAGGTGTTATTTTTCATCAGAAAAGAAATTATAGGTATTATTTAGTTGAAACATGATTTTTATACTAATTTGCTAATCATTAGTGACTCCTGCATTGGCAGATAAACTGTTTTAATCCACGCCAAGTATTGGAGCATTGATATTTGAAGTCAATTTGAACTCTTTGAATTGTGGGATACCTCATGGATACAGAGGTTAGACTGGACCGGTACTTATTCGTAATCATGATTATGAATAAATCAAACTGGAAACTACTTAAGACCGCATTACTATTCGTCATCAGGTAAATTGATGTTTCCGTGTGGTAAAGCATTAAGAATACAGTTCATCACCTCTTGCCCGTAGATATCGTAAAAGACGAATATCGGATACAATATGCATTTAACATCTACGCTAGAGCAGGCAATCTTGAAACAAAAGCCTCTGTCAACACATGTTACCAGCGTATAATAGGTCAATTTCCTTCCCATAGTGAAAAGCCCAAGCCCAACAATAGGATTATATAAGCTGAGATGATGACTTTTGATTTAAAAAAAACGTGACTCACAGACTCTTTGCTTAACTAACTTAGACTAAAACTAATAGCCTAGACTAATACGTACTAGACCAGCCTAGTAAGTGCTACATAGAAGAATTTGATATAAGGAAAAAGGATTGCCTGTTCACAATCATCTCGGCTCGTGTACGTCCCACTATTAAGGTTCATTTCCGTACATCGCGGCCGCGCGCAACGGTCGTAAGCGATCGATCGCGCACGGCCTATGCGACAATAATAATCAAAGTATGAAAATGTATGGCGCCGTTTCCGAGGTATGCGACAGTCGCGCGCGGCCAACAGTAGAAACGACGCCTTACATCTTCATACTTTAACTATTGACGCATCAGACGCGCGCGACATTCGAAAGCGATTTCCCGCGCGCGACCATGACCGGCCGCGCTGCACGGAAATGAACCTTTAGACTTATGCCTCCTACATAATAGGAGGGAAATTGACCTACTATACCACGTTAGATGGGTTGGTATAAGGTTTTCCTTCGAGTATTCCTCCTCTTGCATAGATACTATATGCATTTTTAATCCCTTAGTCGTCTTATACGACACCCATGGGCAAAATATAGAGATTGTATTCCTAATACCTAGAAATTGCAAATTGAAATGCTTTTAACTTTCACATTAATAATCTAATCCAATTTCATCAATTTTAGCTTAGCTGTTTCACCACTAAGGCGTTAAAATTTAACCATATACCATGACGATAATAATTAGAAAATACAATCAAATATTAATTTATAATCGCTATAATTGTGACAATAACAAAACTATAGTAATGGTCTACTATATATTCTTATCAAAATTCAGAATAAAATATATAATAGCTAATATATCGGCATTGGTATATGGACTTCTTATTTCATTGTTATGTAATCTGTTGTTATGATAACAAATTAATGTCGCGTGAGTTTAATGGAGTTAAAAGGGCGGGCAGGCATAATGGTCGCATATTATTTTTCTTCTACCATTTCTTTCGTGTGGTTACGGAGTAAGAATACAATTAACCACACCTTGCATTGCCCGTGAGTGTCGTAAAAGACTACTACGGGATATATGCAGATATTATCGGTGGAAGCGAAGGAAAACTCTATACAAAAGCCTATTTTAACTCGTCTGACCAGCGCGGAATAGTAGGTCAATTTCTCTCCTATTGTGGAGGTCTGAGCCCAACAGTAGGAGTTATATAGGCTGAGATAAAACGAGATTTTATTATTATTATTTTTTAAAGACTAAGGAAATAATCCTTGTTTTACGAGGGACTTTACAAACATAATTTAACAGACACACATTACTTTTAGACTCATTGTAAGAATTTGTTGATCGCGCAAGTGCTGTCTTGCGTGAGATTTGAACCTTGTCTTATTTTAACCACTACGCGATCTGTGCAGTCAAACTACGGCTTCTGGTATTCTCTTTCCATAGTAGAAGGGAACTTGACTTGAACTGAAATATTACGCAGGTCATACGAGTAGTTACAGGGTTTTATTTCGAAATTTCCACCTTAGTCGCCGGTATAACGCCCACAGACGAGGGTAGCGTTGAATTACATTCTTATTCTGTCATCACACTAAAATATGTCTTATGATTATCATAATAAGATAAGAATTATGATTAACATTTTGCCTTATTCACCCTTTTAGTTCCATTCTCTCTAATACTTATACTTTAATTACGTATAATGAGGGTAGCCCCTCAATTTATATGTATGGGTCCACCGTACAGCCGTTCGTCTCCGAATATCAAAGAGTTATAATATAAATTTCATACTAAATTCGGACCATTTAGTGAAGTTAGAATTTTTAGTCGTGGTAGTGCCATTAAAAAAATATCCCCTCCCCCCTCGCATATTTGTATAATACTTGAAAGTACAAATACATTCATAGATTTATTTTCTTCAATACTCATTGTATTACGTAAGAGTATTTTTTTTCAATTTTACGCCTTACCATGATAATCACTGACACCTTCACGGCGTATTTTTTATTTCGAAATTCATATGTTACATGACGGGATACCAGATTTATTTTTCATTACACAATTATATTAATATTTTCAAATAAACAAGTCTGTATCTAAGGACACTTAGCCGCTTAAAACTTATTTATTGATTAACTAACCAATTTTGCTTCTTGTCTCCCGCATTGCATAGGATGGAAGTGGAATCAACCTCTTCCAACTCCTCCTGTTTAACTTTTTTAATCAAATTTGTTGCGGGTTCCAAGACAATTAAAATCATTGCCCGGGACTGCCTAAGGGTCAAACCTTGATGTGATCTATGGACACCATTGTGGATCCTGGCTTACAGGAGTTACAATGGTGGCAATGTGTGATGGGATTAGTCCCAAAAACCATAATCCAACTCAAACCGTCCGGACACAAAGAGTGATCTGTTACCTCATTTCTTGAGTTATTAACACTCAATTAAGTAGGCAACTGGTATCGATGCCTTAATTTCAGTAATCTACTTACCCCCTTAGGGCACTCTAAAAGTATGAGAATAATTTAAGCGTCATCTCAAAATTGTGCTAGTTTGCAGCATATAAATCATTAATTACATAATACACGCTGTATAAAATATAAAAAACAACTGTATTTCAATTTTTCTAATAAAAAGTGATACAAAATAAAAAAAAATAAAAATTAATTTATGAGGCAAAAGTTCAACGAATATTTTAAATTGCATTCAGCACGCAAAATTTTAATTTATTAAATTGCATTCAAGACGTAAAACTAGCATTCGCATTTTTTCTTTATTGAAATTGCTTTCAACGCGTCATGATGCAAAATTTCATTATACCTATATAAAATATTACGAAGATCAATTAAAGACACTGACAATATTAATATTGTTATCTATGTTTATTATATTTTCTAGGAAGTGTAATTACTACACACTAACAAGCTGAATAAATCTGAACAAAGAGAATCATCATACCAGAATCGCCTTTTAGTTAGTTTATTGAAATAAATAAAGATGTATATCCGTCATATAACATATGATATAATATACGTATTATAATTATTTTATATAATTATTCATAGTATTTCTAATAATCTTATTAGTAAATGTATATTTTTTGTTTACATCATTATATCCTAAATCCTTTAATTAATTTCGGTCTTCATAATAGCATTATTATTATAAGTGAAAATAACGAATTTTAAATTTAATTTCTATTGACGTATTAGTTCATAAGTATTAAAAATAGTAATTTATTCTGATATATAATTAAATATAAAGCAGTTACAGATATCATTCGCCGTTATTTTATAATAAAAAAAATAATGTATCTTATCCTCTGTTTCATAAAAGTTATATTCGCGTAACAGAGATTGTGGCTATTAAAATATAAGTCCCGTTCCCGTAAATAAATAAAAATTATATTTAAAGAAATGTTTTTCTTTAAAGAGAAAGAAAAATACAGTAGTAATTAATGTACACAACAGCCAACGAAACAGTTCCTGACCGCACTGGTGCAAATCGGTGAATTAAAAAAAAAAACAATTATGGCAACATTACTTACCTCCACGGTAATACAAAAGATGGGAATTAATTTGGTATTATATTGTAAATAATCGCCATAAGTATATAAAGCTACTAGAAACTAATTATGTTATCAAAAAAATCAGTGAGATTAAAATAATATAGTTATACTAATAAGTAAACAAATAACAATGAAACACGGCTGTGTATTTAATATTTTCTATAACCAAATGAATCTCACACAAATTTTAAGGAAAATATTAAATGTGCAGGAGTTGATTTGTTATCGCATTGTCAATAGAAATGTTTGCAATTAGTTAAAATAATACTGAGCAATAGTGGTTAGGAAATTATATACCTATATATTTAAAAGCACAACCGTTACTGTATTAATTTAATATATAACTCTTCATTCTTCAGTGATTGTTGACATTTTAAAAAGTAAACTGGGTACAATGCTTACACAAAATTGTTTAAATTCACAGACAATAGACTAAATTTCGTGAAATTAAAATCTATATTCAAGAAATCGCAGCACTAGCTTGCCAATTCGTATAAATATCTTATGATATTACAATATGGTCTTTGAAAGATATTTCCGAGATCAATTTTAATGGTGAAAAAAAATAATAAATATCAAAACTTTGTGACACAAAAACAAAAAAATCTTAACGGACATTAGCAGAATGATAGCACAATTATGCTAAGGCAAGAACAAGTATTGAAATTTTAAGAACTACAAAAGACATCCCAGTTTACCAAATTTTTTCGTTACAAATAGATTTTAAGACATTCCACATAATATATTTGCATATGTAAAAAATATATTACAAGAATAATTTCAAATAATAAATCCGAGTGGCACGAAACATATTTATTTGGAAAGTTGTGAAGTTTTTGAAGCATATCAGCTGTTTAAGTCTATAAAATATATACTAAGTTTTCCTATTTTTATATATTGAATTCGCTTGATAAAATTTATTTGATAAATGCAGGTTGCGCCTGTCACAAAGTTTACTATCACAGTTGCACGTAGATGAATAGTAGTAGAAATTTATATTCTCCATGTGACCAAAAACACTGAACGAAAAATATACGGCTTAATCTTGATGTGAAATTTCCCTTTAATCATGAGCTCGAGAGCAAGGTGCTCGAGTGGCAACCAGGCCGCCCAATAGGTGGACCAACGACCGGGTAAAAGTTGCTGGGCGTCTTTGGATACAAGCGCCACAGAATAGCGAATAATAGACAGTTGTAGCGAAACATGAGGCAGGCTTATGTCCAGCAGTAAACAATGAAAGGCTGAATGATGATGAGGATGATGACGTACTCTATTACGCATAGGACTTATGTGTTTAAGTACTAAGTTGCATACGGGATTTTTTTTTATAATTTACATATTTGTTGACCCACAAATGTAAGCCGTGGGGAATTGAGCCACTACGCAGGCCAAACGGATTGGCATAGCTTTAATCTACTTAGTCGTCTCTTACAACACACTCGAGAAATATGAAACTGACACTTAATAAACCCCGTTTAACCTCACACTAAGTGGCTGTTAAACCCCTACGTATTACCACATACTAAGTACCTAACAAATCCTTGTCGCGAGGACATTTCAACATCTCATCGTCTTGACTCATATATGTCCCACTGTTGCGCTCGAGCCTCCTGCACAACAGGAGACAAATTGACCTACTATGTTACTTGAACCCTTTGACCTTATAAGATCCAGTCTTTACACTTTTCCCCAATATAATCACAATTATTATAATTTATAAAAACTCTGCGCTATACTTTAAAATATAATGACGGTTAAGAATACTACCTATGTAAGTGACCACTAAGAGGACCTGGGCCAACACTGCACAAAAGGTTAACGTCAGGCAGGCGGCCAGTCACAAAACTATTGCCAATAAGTTTCGCAATATATATACTCTGCATATTGCGTCGTCCCCAAATAATTAGGATAAAAACAGGATAAAGGTAGGAGATAGTTTAAAAATTATATGTCGGTGGCATCCAATCCATAAAGGACTTCAATTTTAATAAATTACTAGTCTCTAACATATGCGGGTCATAATAACTTGAACGTGATTAAAGGGAAATACACATATAAAAATTCAGTACTTTGAAATTGAATCCGCATCATTGAATAGATTTAACAATAAGCTTAGTATTTTTTTCAAATTCAATGCCGAATTTAAATTTCTTATGTATATACCTTATCTATATATTCATACCTAAAATGTACTTTATATTGGCTTAATCTGTGATATATAATAGAAAAAAAATTGGCACAAAACCCGCAATTAATTTATAAATAATTTACAATTGTGATTTAAGAATAAATATTTTGTCCTTGCAATTGCAATTTAATTTAAGAATACATATTTTGTCATTGCAATTTAATTTAGGAATACATATTTAGCTCTTGCAATTGCAATTTTTGCCGGTTTATGTGATATTAGTTTATTAACCTGTTTGATATTTCGTTGAAAGAAAAATCACATGTTTGTCATTTGGCTAGGATATAAAAGATATTTTATTATACAAAATAAATAATGCTTATTTATGTTAATATACAATATTCGATGTAGACACATCGAATATTATATATTAATTATGATTAATTCGTCCTAGATATTTTTTGTTTTGGCGCCAAACTTGACGTAATAGCTTGACAAAAAGTTATTTAATAAAATAACTTTTTTATTCAAAGGACTGTAGTTAATATAAACTAATATAATATACTTACGCCTTTGTGTAATTATCCTTTTCAAATTTGTGTCAAATTTAAATTTTAAAACGATTTCATTTACGGTATTCATGCCTAACAATATGTTATTTTTAGTTTATCCACGATTGTTGTTGATGATTATTTTAATTGTTATGATTGGAAATCGCCTCTAAATAATTTTCTATCATAACCTCGCTACACATTGCTGTACACTTAACATAACAATAACGCTCATAGTATTGATTATTTCATTAAAAGTCATGTACTAAGCGCGTTTGAAACAATCGAAATAAATGACTGCTATTATTTTTAAATAATATAAAAATTTTTAAAATTATATTTGTGTAATAATTATATTTGTGTAAATTAATTTAAAATTATATTTGTGTAATAAAAAGAAATCCCTACCACTCGACCACGATTTAAAAATACACAAGCAAGCGAATAAAATAGTGGTTAAGTTAGAATAAAGACTATGAAAATAAAAACGCTTAACTTTCAGGCAAATTTGATTAGTGACAAGTATTTTTTGACCAAACGCCATGATATATCGTTCAAAAATAAAACGTGGGTAGAATGATAATCATTCAACATTTCTATTAAGGGGAATACATCGCAAGGAATAAAGATTTCCTTAAGTAATTTGCCGCTTAAAATAACGTTTTAAAATAATTTTTCAGTATCAATCTTAAACAATTTTTTGGTATTTATTTTGTCATTATTTGATTGAAATGTCGTTTATTTCGATATGTCAACATTTAATAAGTAGCTAGCCAATTAAGTCCCAAATTTTGAATAAGTCATTAAATACTGTTCACCCCCACTACTACGAGATGTAATATAAAAATATGATGAGGAAATACAGTAATAAATTGTAAGCTTATGTCGTACTGTACCTATACATTGTACTAGGTAACAACCTTCACAATAAAATGAAGACTTCAATAACCTAATGTGTTTTATTCATACAATTATATCATCATTATCACGGCTCAATTACGTTCCACTGCTGGGCATGGGCCGCTTTCACAAATGGAGGGAAATTGATATACCTACTATGCCCTCCTCAGACGGGTTAAATGCATATTTTATCTCTTAGTCGTCTTTTACGACATCCGGCGACAAGCCATGGGGTGGTAAATTATATTCTTACTCCATCTCCATACAATTATTTTATACCCACTAAATTTTATGAGCATAATTTAGTTATTAAGAATAGTTATAATACCTGTGTACGTTCCAATGGGGCCGGCATTATCTATTCAGATAAAACCCTCTTTTTACCGAAATAAAGATAAAAAAAAATTGTGAGCCACGGCAAAGCAAGATTCTCTCATGATTACACACGAATGTTTTTCGTGGGCACTTTGAGAAGCGATATTTAACTTTTCAAGTCATTTTCTTTATATAATTTTGTACCTCATCAGCCCGTTAACATCAACCGTCGGACAATAGACCTATTCCCACAGTGGATTCTACGTTCATAATAGTCACGAGTGTAGGAACGTACCCATACTACGTGATCCATTTATTGAGCGGGATCCTTAAAATACTACGGTTAGTCACAGGAGCTGTTTGAGGTTTTTGTCACGTAGTCGATTTTACTGAGAAAAATCTCGCATTTTTACCTATATTCGAATCGTTTTTCATAATATATAATTCACTAGTAATTTTAGTACCTATGCATGCAGTATTATGCAATAAATACGAGTATGAGCCAATTTTTCACTTTTTGCCCGTGAATTAAAAATCATAATTATGAATTACTACATGAAAACTAAAGGGGGAGAGGGTGGTCTTGGCTTATGTATACTATGAGTGGTCACTGAGGGGAGAGAGGGGGTCGTAATATTTAAAAAAATATGTCACGTAGTATGGGTATGTTCCCTTACTGCAACCTATAAATTTTAAGATTATAATTTATTTAAACTACGCTATAACTCCGTATATCCGTGTTGTGATTGAGTAAGAATACAATTCACCGCCTTACCTGAGCATCGTAAAAAAGGACTAAAGGATATAATATGCATATAACATCTATCAAAGAAAACTCAAAATAAAAGCCTCTAATACCAACACCTCTCACCAGGTGGGTAGTGTAGTAGGTCAAATACCCTCGTCTCCATCACCCATTGCCATTACCCATTAATTGCCATTTTTCCCTAAACGTCTAACTTATCTTTTTTTTCTTTTTATTGCAAGCAGTGGCAAACGAGCAAACAGTACACCTGATGGTAAGTGTTGCTGCCGCTCATGGACCTTTACACGGCCGCTGCCTACCGCGAAGAAAGTGAAGGGAGTGTGAATGCGTGCATTGAGGCTCGGTGATACCAAGGGCACTACCATAACCCTCCACACGCAAACACCCTCAGAAAGTTGGGCTCCGGCTCTCGCTCACCGAACGAAGCGCAGTAACAAATTGCAATTAATTTAATGATCTTCTTTATACTACGCGTTCACTTCGAGATTGCCGTCGTTGACCGTTACGACGTCACAGCTATAAATACCGTTGACAAAACAATAAAATTTTTGTTGATTAATTTTCTTACATAGAAATGCTAATCAAGTTGATGAAATAATATACTATACTTATCTTTACATTAGTAAAGGTTTGTTAATAATAATTATAAATAAAGAATAATATTAATTATAAATGCAAATATGAGTTTGTATTTTAATTAACGACTTAGGTACTCGTCCCATTATTACAACATTTATTACAAGTTATTATCATTATTAGAAGTTTTAAGGGGTACAGAAAAGGACAGTATACTTATATTATCATACCAACAAAAGATGACAACTTAAATAAGATTGCATTGCATAAACATTCACAATTTATCGCAACACTTATAGCGTATTTAATTCGCACACTCGAAACACATAGCCCAGTCGACACTAAAAACATAAGTAGGATCTCAAGTGGAGCATGTTTTGCGTATTTCTAGTTTTTCTGCATTAGAATTGATCGATAAATCTCCATCATAAATAAATCGTAAGTACATAGAGGCAGACGAATACACACATTAGCTTTGCTATCGCTACTAAACGGGCGATGCTTGCGGCACGAGGTAGGGATGTGGGGCGGGCGGTAACGGCAAACTTGAAGTGAACGCGTAGTATATATATTTCTTGTGTACGTGTGTGTCACTAAAGTCCTCCTAAACGGCTGCATCGATGTTGATAATTTTTTTTGTATGTGTTTAAAGGGATTTGAGAATGGACCCGATAGGTGGCGCTGCTGTCAATTTCAAGGGGAATTCCTTTTATTTTATTTGAACAGAACAAAGTCTGTTGGGTCAGATAGTATTTTATATGATGTATATTCAATATAGAGCATGCATAAATAGCGGAGTGTTCTAAGTACCGACTTCTACACAGAGTATCGGTTGAATGCCCACGCAGGACAATTCTTACCGTCATCTACAAATCATCATCATCATCATCTCAGCCCGTATACGTCCCACTGTTGGGCTCGGGCCTCCTCCACAATGGAAGGGTAATTGACCTACTATACCACGCTGGTCAGACGTGTTGTTATAGGGTTTTATTTCGAGTTTTCCTTCTCTCGCATAGATGTTATATGCGTTTTATATCCCTTAGTCGTCTCGTACGATCACCCACGGGTAAGATTGGGGGTGGTGAATTGTATTCTTACTCCGTCACCACACGGAAAATCTACAAATAATGGTTCATAATCAGTATTTAATAGGTTGGGTGTTGTGTTTACATGTAAATAAAAAAACACATTACGTTAGGATATTTTTAATTTAAAAAAAGAACTAAATCTTGTTACAAGGAACCTATTTCGTTAAATACACGATTTCTTAAATATTTGATTTAAATTAACATATATTAATTAGTAGTAGTGCTTAATTCAATAATATATCTCGAACAACTCAAATGTCATATATAAATTGCCTCTAAATATATACACAGGGACACCCTGTTCCGGTTATGGAACAACTGTTCGAGTATGTTGTAGTTTAACGGTCATGTATCGTAATTAGAACATATATAACACAAAAAATAATAAAACATAACGGTTATAGTGATTTCAAAAAAAGGGTCTAAGAGTCTACGACTTAAATGCTACATGTTATGAATAGGATACATGTAAGCATGTAAGTTGCGTCGACGGTAGAAGTAGGTACGAAACGGCGCGATCAGTTGATATTAAAGCAAAATTTTTTTTTTGGGGTGTGCTACGGTTGACGCACCCGCCGCCCGGCTCCGACCAGGGCGACCGGGACGACAGGGGGCGGCACGCGGCCCCGTAAACCACTCATAGCACGTCGCCTTCGTCGTTGGGCTGACCACCGGGGCCGAGTTCCTTGTCTTCAGTGGTCGACCCGACGGAATACCCCGCGGGAGTACCCTCTCCTATCGACATCCCTGTCCCAGGATGGCGGTCGCCGCCGCGCCGTCAGCCTCTCTGCAGGCGACGGACTAAATCCCCGGTCCCGTCACCCGCGGCTTCAGATAGGGAAAGTTTGTCATGCTTATGCGGACATATTCATAATTTATCCAATTTCTAATAATCATTTAATAAAGTATGAGTTTGTTGCAGATTAAGTATCATTGGCGGTCAGGGCCATCCGCGGATACCGCACGGTGGCGACGGAGGCGGCGTGCCTATTTGCCGGGACTCCCCCGTGGAACCTGGAGGCGGAAATGCTCGCCGGATTGTATCGGCGGGTGACGGGGGTGCGAGCGGAGGGCGGTGTGATCTCGTTAAGGGAGCTCACCGCCTGGCGCGTCGACGCCCGCCGAGACGTCATTACCCGTTGGGCAGTCCGGCTGGAGAGGCCTTGGTTCGGGGTGCGAACCGTGGAGGCCTTCCGGCCGGTGCTGATGCAGTGGTTGAAAAGGCGGCACGAGGTGCTCTCCTTCCGACTAATGCAGGTGTTGACGGGGCATGGGTGTTTCGCCAAATACCTTGTGGTCGTAAGGAGGGAGAGTACACCGTCCTGCCACCACTGCGATTGCGACGAGGACACGGCGCGGCATACGCTCGAGCCCTACGTCGCTTGGACCACGCAGCGCCGTGAACTCGTCGCAATTATCGGTGCCGACCTAACGCTGCCGACTATCGCTAGGGCGATGGTCGACAGCGTCAGGAATTGGCACGCGGTCGCAGCCGTCTGCGAGGCAGTGATCTCGCGGAAGGAGGCGGCGGATCGCCTGCGCGAGGAGCGCAGCCTCGATGGGGCGATCCGCCGCCGGCGACTGGGGCGGCGTAGGCGCGAATACCTGCGCCTCATGCCGCCCTAGCCGAGGCCGCGGGTGACGTGACCGGGGATTAGTCCGTCACCCGCCGAGAGGCCGATCGCGTGAGGAAAGACCGACGTTCTCCCCGAAGGGGGGGACGTCGGTCGATGGGTATTCCGTCGGGCCGACCACTGATGACAAGTAACCCTGCTCCGGTGGTCGGCCCAATGACGAAGGCGACGTGGTGTTCGGGTGGGTTGCGGATGTTACGTGCTATACGCCCCTCTGTCGCCCCGGACGGAGTGGTGCAAGGAGCGCGCCGACCGCAACCGACCCCAAAAAAAAAGTATCATTAACTTTATACATTTCAATCAAACACAAAAAAGCGATGACAACATTGAAAACTTTACAAGTCTCTAATTCATTAACGAATCAATATTTTTACTTCAAATCTTTTTCATGGGTTCCTACCACCATTGTCTAACTCGTCTGACCAGTTGTTCCATAACTTGAAAAAATTCGATAATCTGCCTGATAAACTTAACAATAAACAATAAATAAAATACGAATGACAACATCTCTTCATTTTAATTTTGAAAAAATACTGTAATACTAAATACACACTATAAATTGTATATATATATTTTACAATGATTTTGGGTTAATAAGTAATTTCAAGTTTTCCGTGTGGTGACGGAGTAAGAATAACACCCCCTATCATGGCCGTGGATGTCGTAAAGACAACTAAGGGATATCATACGGATATAACATCTATGCAAGTAAACACGAAATAACGCCCTATGCCAACCTGTCTGATCAGCATGGTCATATATAACATAGTAAGATCAATTTCCCTCCTATTATGGAGGAGGCTCGATCCCAACAGTGGGACGTATATGAGCTGAAATGATGAAGTAATTTCAAATTTAATGAAGATATACTTAAGGTGATCATATTTTTTACATCAAAACAGGACACTCACGGTTATTTACACTACATAAATATTTACACTACGTAAATATTTACACTACGTAAATAACCGTGAGAGCATGAAAAAGGGCAGTATTTTGATATTACAAAGAGACACTTCAATTTTATTTATTTGTATAGAGTATAGACTACCTGACCTTCTGCACCACATATGCGGGCGAAAGAGAAGATTTCGATAGGAATAAATTTTTCCTGTTTTGCAACGATCCTGTTAGCCGTATCGTTATGTTATACAAACTATAAATGCGCTTCGACAAATAGGTTGTATTACACAAACAAATTTTCAATTTGAACCAGTAGTTCCTGAGATTAACGTATACAACCAAGCAAACACTTGAGCTTTATAATCTTATGTGGAGTTCAGTCACATACACATAGTACTAGACTAAACTCCTAAACGACTAGGTCGATTTTGGTGATTTTTTGTGTGTAGATTAATAGTTAGACCTGATAGGTGGCGTTGCAATCGATTTCGAGATATTATATACTATTTTAATATGGTTTTATTGGGTCAGTTAATATTAGTTTAGAATAGATTATTCCATTAATGCGCACATCAAATATGATTAAGTATAAAATTAATAAATATAAGATCTTAACTAGACAAAGTATGCAGCTAGCTGCGCCATCTTGTCCTTGGGCTGTTTGTTCCTATGTGTATTTTTACGCGCGCGACCTCCACGACCGCGTGATGTTCCCGCACGGGACGCTACCGCCCTGTGCTTCTCCACCTGTAACAAACAAACATTTTCATTCATTCCAACCATCCATCAAAAATCTTCGATGTAAACTGTTCAGTCGACTTACATAATAAATCTCCACGCTTATTTTTATTTCAATATCCAATTTTGCGTTACCAGCGATGACTTACGGCACTGAAACGTGGCCTCTAAATGTCGGCCTCGTAAAAAAAAGTTCAGTCGCTTAACGCGCTATGGAGAGGGCTATGCCCGGTATTTCCCTACGTGATAAAATTCGGAATACGAAAATCCGTAGGAGAACGGGTGTAACTGATATAGCCCGCAGAATTGGCATGTTAAAATGGCAATGGGCAGGCACATTGCTCGTTGAACCGACAACCATTGGGGAAGAAAGGTTCTCGAGTGGCGACCATGAATCCAACAACGCAGCATAGGACGACGCCTTACTTGGTGGTCTGATGACATCTTGAAAGTCGCAGGGAGTGGCATTCTCGTGAGGAAGCCTATGACCAGCAGTGGACATCTATAGGCTGATAAAAAGAAACGGCAAACCCAAGTTTATTCCAATTTTTCTGACTATAATGCAAATGAAAATAAGTTTCTTTTTTCAATATATTTTAAATGGGAAAGGAAACCTTTCCATGCGGCAGCTCATTTAGTAAGATATCTAGCTGCAATCAAATTTGACTGCATAGATGGCGTATTGGTTAAAGTAACGGACCTGCCAGTGTCGTGGACTCGAATCCTGCGCAGGACAACACTTTTTACTATCCACAAATCGTTGTTCTAAGTCTGGATGTAATTTGTATCCGTTAATTATATGTTTGTAAAGTCCCTCACAATCCAAGGTTTATTTTCTTAATGCAGGGCGTTGTCTTTAAAAAAAAAGTTGTTTTTTTTTCTATCAAATAAACTGTTTACATACACACACACATAGAGTTTAAGCTATATACAGGCTGTATCAGGTTATGGGGCAACTGTTCGAGTATGCTGTAGTTTAACGGTCATAGATCGTAATTATAATGTATATTACACAAAAAAACAATATAACATAAAAGTTATAGTGATTACAAAAATGTGTCTAAGAGTCTATGCCCTTAAATGTTACGTATTATGTAGGCATGTACAGAATGAAATGCGCAAACGCTTCAATGGTAGCGTAGGTACAAACGCGGCTCGTCAACGGTCATCGGCCGATTTAAAGGGAAGTTTGTCTTGCTTATGCGAGCGTAATCATTGATTTATTCAATTTCTAATGAACATTTAACAACATACGAATATGTTGCAGATTAAGTATCACTGACTTTATACATTTCAATCAGATTTACACGAAAAAGCGACAGCAAAATTGAAAACTTTACCAGTTGCCCCATAACCTGATACACCTGTATACAAAAAATATCATACCAGTGCGCTAAATGTTGGCTCGCAATACAAACAAGCGGTCATTTCGGTGATTGCAGCTGGCAGTCGGGTCCGTTCAGCTCTGTACTCCACGGTCACCTGCTGCGCACCGCACACAGAACAAGCCGTCTCACAAACGGACACACGAGTGGCATCCTCGAATATATTTATTATGACGTCACATCTACAAAATAACATACAATATTTGAAAATCTATATATACCTACAACATAATACTATGATTTTTAATTTTTTATCGCCTTCACAGTCGTCATCATGACACATAAGTCCCACTACTGGGCTCGAGCCTCCTCCACAACAGAAGTGAAATTGACCTACTATACTACACAGGTGAGACGGGTTGGTATAGGGTTTTATGTCGAGTTTTCCTTCCCTTGCATAGATGTTGTATTCATATTTAATCCCTTGGTCGTCTTTTACGATACCTACGGGCAGAAGAGCGGGTGGTGTATTATATTCTTACACCGTCACAACATGGAAATATTCGACACAGAAGAAGGTATTTAATACGATATATACGAAGCCTGTCCAAAAAGTATCCGACTTTTGGCCAGAAAAAAATGTTTCGAATATCTGACGGGGTTGGGACCCTAATCCTCTTCAAGGTAGGCCTCTTGTTGCACTTATTCATATTTTATTCCTTACTAGTCTTTTACGACACTCACGGGCAAGAGAGAGGGTGGTGAATTGTATTCTTACTCCGTCACCACACGGAATAATGTATTACAAATTTTCTACAAGACCCATTCCCCTAAATCCCTCAGTTGGTTTTTTACATTACAGGAAGGTCATGTAATGTCAGTACCTTATGACTGACATATGGTATTCCTGACCCTTATGAATGTTATCAAATAACGAAATACCTGTTACAAGCGAGTTTCCACTTGGGGGCGGAGGGATCCAGTACGAGTACACCAGCCTCGCATTCGACACACCCCGATACACCCGTAGAGTTAACACCATAAGGACAAGTTGGATGAGTACACGAATTGCAGCCGAAACCTTTCTTCATATCCCTGTACAACGAAATCGCATTTAAAAAAATTTGATTATGTGGTATTATGAAACCACGGTAAAAGTGAAACTTTTTTTCGCATTCCAAAAAAATAGAAACATTTATATTAAACACTGATAAAAACAAACAAATAGCGTGGAGCACTGTCACAAATGAGTAATAGTCGGTCAGCTGATGCAAACGCCGCCTTATTGGCCTCGGCTGCTCTGTCGGGCGCCTTTCACTTTATCCCTACTCCGCGGCCGACCGTCACGCGACATGCAATAGATGGATGAAAAAGTTTGAGGCGATGTAATAAAAGTTTAACATTAAAAATAATTTATCAGGACTTTAATTCTATTTAATCAACGAAACCCGAAATATAATTTTATTGAAATCAAAGATTTCAATAAAATTATATTTTAGCAAGTATTTAAAAATATTTTAGCAAGTATTCGAAATATTAGTCACAGTAAAATCAAACTGCTATAAAGAATATCCTTACTAATATATAAATTCAAAAGTAAGTTTGTTTGTTTGTTACGCTTTCATGCTTAAACCACAGACCGATTTCAAAAATTCTTTCACCAATGGAAAGCTATAATATCAGGGAGTAACACAGGCTATATTTTATTCCGCTATTCCCACGGGAACAGGAACTACGCGCGTAAGACGACTGAAATCGAAGCGAAGCGAGTTGCTAGTAGATGATAAAGTCTCACCTGAAAGGGGGATGATTGTAGCAGTACGGGCATAGAGGAAAACTTTTGCCCTTATTGCCTGAAGACCAGGAGAGTAGCTCGAAGTCATCGAGGGGACATTTGAGCTCGCGATATATTCGCACAGTACCATTCTGAGGTAATGCGTAGGTGTCATCACAATGGGAGCAATGTAGACGTGCTGGTTTTGCCTAATAAAAACAATTAATTGTTATTAACCTTATTCTAATGGCATCATAGAACACACTCCACTTATACTGCACAGCTGGCGCGTAGTGGTTAAGATGATGAATGCCTATAGTTCCAGTGTCGGGGGTTCAAATGCCACGCAGGACAATACTTTGACATCATCACCATCATTTCAGCTGATATACATCCCACTGTTGGGCTCGAGCCTCCTCCACAATAGAAGGGAAATCGGCCTTACTATACCATACTGGTCAGACAGGTTGGTTATAGGGTTATATTTCGAGCTACTAATACTACTACTATAGTCCATAAAATATAGCTTGATCTCTGTGACAGTTGTCACTAGTGCTGTCACGCATACGATGAAGTCGGTAGTTTTTTATCGATAAAACACTTTATTTTTATAATTGTGATTTTCTATTATAATTGAAATACAATCAATGAAAATCTTTTTGAATTTAAATCAACCAAAAACTGCTTTTTGACTGTTTTAAATATTCGAAAGGAGTACAATCAAAGTCATCGTCACTATTGTCATCATCACTGCTAGAACTTTTATCATTTTTTGCCATAATAGGGACAGTTGTTAGATCCATCGATAAATTGTGACTGTTTTATTAATAAACATGTTTAGTTTATTGATAATAATGCGTACATAATATTATCATTTACTCTGAGATAAAAAGTAGTTTTTTAATGTTTAATTAATTCAATTTATGTACTTTATAAATGTAACTGTCTGTTGTAATTGTAAAAAATGTTGAACGTTTTATGTAGGTACTATTTTGGGTTTATTTCTTTTATGAATAATATAATGTAGATAGGTTATCGATTTACTTATATAGACAGTCGAATCTCTTTTTTATTTTAAGTCCAGTATGACCTTGTACGTTCGTAAGCGTAATTTTTCTATAAAATTTTTTCTAAGTATTTCAGTACTTACAAGGTACATTTTAGGCATGTATATTAATATTTTTATATTTATAATATATTGCACTTCAATTGCAATAAAATTGGCATGAAAAGAATGAAGATATATGTGATACAAAATAAAAATATAAACATGTCACTTGTTCAAACTTACTTCGTCGGTTTCGTTGACATCTGTCACAGAGACCAAGCTATATTTTATGGACTATAATTTACTAACTTCTACTACTGCTAATACTTTGTGTGATCCACAAACTGTTGTTCTGAGTCTGGATATAAATTATGTCTGTTAGTTATGTTTATAGCGTCCCTCGCAATACAAGGATTATTTTCTTAGTGCAATCTTTAAAAAAAATTATATAAATATTTATTACAGTCTAACCTTAATATAACGAACATCATTATAACGAATGCCTCGATTTGAAGTTTTTGATTTCCCCTGGAAATCTCCGTAAAAGCTAGTGTAAAATATACATTTCCATTACAAATACTTTTGTCAGAAAACTCTATATAATATACCCCTATTTAACGATTTTTGTCAACTATAATATTTACATAACGCATTCTACTAATCAATCATTCACAATAACTGTATCAATTCAACAGGTTCAGATACGATTCCGCCTAATGCTGCCCTAACCGAAGCCGCGGGTAACTGGACCGGGGATTAGTCCGTCACCCGCAGAGAGGCTGACCGCGCGAGGGCGACCGACGTCCCTGGAGGGGGGGGACGTGGGTTGCGGGTGTGCGTACGCCCCTCTGTCGCCCCGGACGGAGTGGTGCGAGGAGCGCGCCGACCGCAGCCCACCCCAAAAAAAAACAAAAAAAAAAGGGGCGTTAGAAAGGGAGGGTACGAACGACAAGGAACTCGATACCAGTAACATAAGCATAACATAGTACGAGTAGATGTAGATACGTAAAGTTTTAACTTGTTAAAACATATCTGAGATCAGCTTAACCTGTATATAACAGAACTCAATCTAACGAATCACTCGATGTAACGAATATTTTCTAATCCCCTTGAATTTCGTTATATCAAGGTTGCACTGTATTATGTTAATAGTCAAAATCAAATAAGCAAAAATATACCTGTATATATCTCATGTAACGACGACATTTACCACACCGTGACAGTGCTTTACCGCTGGTCTTCAGCGAGGAGAAGTTCACCTCGAACAGCTGGTCCATGGCTTCGATCGACCTCACGAAATATTGAAATTTGCGGCGAAATATCTCCGTCGTGTGACCCAATACCGCGTGAAAGTCGGCCCGTCCTACTGCTATGAGGTTCAGCTGTTCCTCCACAGCGGAACGCATTGTTGGTAGTACTAACTCGGGGTCAATCTGTTGAATAAAAAAAGAAGCTAATTGCTGTTCAAAAAAGACTTTTCGTTACTCTTCATATAAAGAAATATAATATAATGATAAGTTATGAACTAAATTATAATAGACTAGCAGCGCCCTGCGGTTTTACCCGCATATTTTCCTTTCTCGTGGGAATATCGGAATAAAGCCTATGTGTTGTTCTGATATGTAAGCTGTATTATTGTGAAATTTCATCAAAATCCTTGGAGTAGTTTTTGCGTGAAAGAGCAACAAACATACTCACATACTCACCTTTTTTTTGCGTTTATAATATTAGTAAAAGTAAAAGATTTGGTAATATTCAGATTACTAAGTCAGTTATGTTTTGGACTTTGTATCCAGGTCATGAATAAATATGTGGCGCTTTATTGCATGTGACCTTGACTGGGTGCATGTATGCAAAAATCAAAGAATCGATTCCAGTGTCCTGAAATTGCTGGCGAGGTAATAAGTCTTGGAACCGCAAGCCGCCCTTCCAACTAGGGTTGCCAACCGTACTTTATAATAAAGTATTCTACTTTATTTTTTGCTATTATACTTTATACTTTTACATACCAATAAAGCATGTGAAAATACTTTATTTTCCAACCTTTACGGTGATGATAAGAAAACACTCATTATGGGTCCCCTAAGACCCCTATTGTTTATTAACTCCATAAATCAAAGTCATCCGAAGTTTTTTCTTCATTAAAATGAAATAAACTAAAGCAATTTATATTTAGATGAAATGATCAAGCATTCATCGTCATCTCAGCCCATATATGTCCCACTGTTGGGTTCGGGCCTCCTCTTTCATAAAAAAGTATTTGACGTATTATATCACGCTGGTCAAGCGCACAGAGTTTTATTTCTAATTATTCTTCTTTTGTTGTGTATATTACTTGCATATTACATCCCTTAGTCGTCTTTTACGACATCTATGGACAAAAAGGGGTAAGCTTAAGTCAAGCATTATTAAAATGTTCTGTGTGGTGACGGAGTAAGAATATAACAAACCACTCCCTATCTAGCTCTTGGATCTGCGCCTGATGCCGCCCTAACCGAGGCCGCGAGTGACCGGACCGGGGAATTTAGTCCTTCACCCGTAGAGGCTGACCGCGCGACGGCGTCCGACGTCCCGGGACAGGGACGTCGAGAAGTGAGAGTACCCGAAAGGGTATTCCGTCGGGCCGACCACTGACGACAAGTCACCCTGCTCCGGTGGTCGGCCCAACGACGAAGGCGACGTGGGTATGGGTGGATTATGGGCCCACGCGCCGTCCTTTCATCGCCCCGGACGGAAAGGACCGCGCGTGCGCTTACCATAGCCCACCCATAAAAAAAATGGGTGCTTAACTTTTTAACGGTAGGTACACCTAAGTGAAAACGGATGATGGAAACGATTTATAATTACTGATCGAAATGTTAGATGTCAGATGCAGTGTGAACCAGACTTTAAATGTGTTAAAATCACACAAAAATACGTTTTTATGGCAATTAAATATTAAAATTTGGAAAATCCTTTTTTTTTTTCTTCCAAATGCTTTACTTTTGCCTATCCCAACCATTATATACGGTTTTTTTTTTTTAAAGATGGCAACCCTACTAACCTACTACTAACCTACCTACTACCTTCCAACGCCCTGATGAGTGTGAGCTTTGCCTGTAAAATAAAATAAAAACTCAAGTTCAAGGTCACCTACCTTTTGATAACCGTGTACAAGCACGATACCCAAATTGGTAGGCACTAACCGTCGTCCGCTACCAACAGTCACGTAGTTCCTTTGACATATATTGTTGATATGAACTGGTATGGAAGCATCTGTTCCAATACCATGCTTCTCCATTAACGTGATTACCTGGTATTAATAATATTCTATTAATAGCATTCTAGATGTATACAAACCCTATGTGTTAACCGGTTAATAAGCCCTGTGTGGTGATGGTGTAAAAATACAATTCACCATCCCCCTTTCTTGCCCGCGGGTTTCTTTAAAGACGACTGAGGAATATAATATGCATATAACATCTATGCAAGAGAAGAAAAACTGGATATCAAACCTTATACCAGCACGTCTGACCAGCGTGGTATTGTAAGCTAATTTCAATTCCGTTGTGTAGTAGGCTCGAGCCCAACAGTGGGACGTACATGAGCTCTGATGATGATGAAACCCCGTTGGGACACTTACATATTGTCAATGTCAACAATTTTGTTGGTGTAAAATTTTTATTGCGAATTTTCCATCTCTAGCGTCTAACGCTATCTATATATTGTTTTATTTAATCTTTTTATTGTCTCATCATCATCATCAGAGAGGTACATACTTTAAAATTCTTCCACTTGTTACTATAGCATCACCTTAATTTGCTTCCTTTCAACAGACACTTCTTAATACACTGAGATTAGGAGTGGTAGGACCACACTGTCGACAGTTATCTGTCTACAGCCGCGGGCCGGTCCGTCCGGGGTAGTACCACGTTCTCGCAGAAAATCGACGTCTGAGTAGTAGCAATTTGTTACTGCGCTCCGGAAGCGCGGGAGCCGGAAGCCCAACTTTCTGAGGGTATTTGCGTGTGGAGGGTTTTGGTGGTGCTCTTGGTATCACCGAGCCTCAATGCGCGCATTCACATTCCCTTCACTTTCTTCGCGGTAGGCAGCGGCCTTGTAAAGGTCCATGAGCGGCAGCAACACTTACCATCAGGTGTACTGTTTGCTCGTTTGCCAGCGTTTGCAATAAAAAAAAAAGAGATGGTTCTCCTTACTTCTACCCTCCATAGAATGAGATAAAGGATTTCTCACTTCTGATATGCATACTTTATACACACAGTTTTTTTTTTCCGTCTAGGCATCCTGTATATTCATGTCACTCATTCATTGTATTTATTATTTAACTTTGTATCATTCTAATTTACCATTATTTTTGTGATTCTTAGCTTCTATCACTATTTTTTTTTTATTTTCTTTCTTACTTACCTCAGATTCTGTAAGGTAGTCAGGTGGTGAAGTCTGACATTCCACTAGCCTATGATCATGCGCCTTTAATATGTCATCCACGTTCAACAATGGTACGAACTCGTCTTTACCGAAGGCCTGTATACAAAATAAAAGTATTAAAGCAACAACAACGCGTAAATTGACTGCACAGATAGCGTAGCAGTTAAGATACCGGCATATTCAAATCCTACGCAGGACAACACTTTGTGCGATCCACAAATTATTGTTCTGAGTCTGGATGTAATTTGTGTCCGTTAATTATATGTGTATAAAGTCCCCCGCAATACAAGGACTATTTCCTCAATTTTTAGTTGTCCTTTTTCTTCAAATTATACAGTTGACAAAGTGGTGTAAACATACTGAACGTCTTCAATTCGATTTCTACATGGAAAAATCCTTTATGCACTTCTTAATTAAATCTAAATGTATTGTTTCATTTAAATGTATATTTGTAAAGTCACTCGATTGTAGTAAATTAGGGAGTGGCCCCTTAATTTTCCATGGTATATATAAAAAGCGGTGAAGGTATCCAACAGATAACTAGACAGGAGCACTATCCTGGGTAATTTATAATATGATCGCCATATAGAGTGATATTATGGCATTATATTTTCGAGGCGGAGGTCTATAATCAAGAATAGATGTTGATAGGTTGATGTATGTACCTTTATAAAGTCCAATCATGCCCTAGTGCGCAGTATTGTCTTAAAAACAAACCTGATAAGCCGCTAAAACAATGTCAAACGCAATATCAATGTTTTTTTATAATATTTACTGATGACCTGAGGAACAAAGTTCTTCAGCCGGCATATATTGTTAGGTTAACAATGTGAATATAACCAAGTCTTGTATAATTTTCTTCATAGCTTATAGTTTTTCATATTGGGTAGTAGTACTTAATAGCAGTCCGTCAACTGACTTACTAACAGACCATTATAAGTTACTATAGTTGAGCGCTAACAATCAAATTACGATTCCAATGAACATTTTTGGCAATACATGAAAATGCATGTGTACCACTACTATATCATATTTGCTATACTGCAGCGCCTTCTTTGTATCACATTACATAAAATACAAATTAAATTATTCAATATAACATTAAAATATTGAACATAATTTAAAAGTGCTATGAGACATTTTCATGTTCCCGCCAAAACAATCCACCAATATTCTCTATAAAACACACATACCTGCCAATGCATAATCTCAGTGTAACCAGCATCAACAAGTGTGTTCCCCGTATAGTAGAAAGTTTCAGATCCTATACGAAAGGTTATTGTTGTTGACAGATATTTGCAATCCCTTGACAGCGTGGCTATGAAATGACGGGTTATATAATCGTATATACGCCACATATCCCCTTCCAACTCCGATTCGGCTGGGAAAAAAAAGTTAAACCAATATGTATAAAGATTCACACAGAGACGACGAGACATCTATAAATTTAATCCTTAGTGCTTGGTTATTATTATCTTTAAAAAACATAGTTAAAAGATATATACACAATGGAATCTATACGTGGGTAGAGTCCACGTTAATTCATTAACCTCTCTAAGTCAAACAATGCTAATCCCTTCCGTTGAAACCCTAAAATACGCGGTATCTCGAACTTCTTTAGACTTCGTAACTATAAGAAAATTATAGATACTCCAGGAATTATTTTATAAAATAAATAGTTATACTCACAGGCAGGTCTCATAGGTGTAATAGGGGGATGGTCACCAGCATCGTGTCCCTTCTTGGGACGGTTAATACCGTCCGCTATAATTGCGCGCACTTCTGCGCCCCATTTGTTTGAGTTCTGCTGTTGACGAAGAGTACCCCTTAAAAACGAAAGCCAAACGTTGTTGTTATCTATATACCTGACCTTGCAACTTGTCTTATAGAAAAGCAGATATGTAAATAACTTTTTAATAGTAAGAATTATTTCGTAATGTCTTTGGCAGCTGAGGAGAAAACAGCCTACCTGATGATAAATGTTAATTATAACTCATGGGTTTCAGAAAAACTAGCGCTTAAGCCAAATTTATTCTTATAGTAACTGGTAAAAGTTTCAGAATGAAAGGGTATATATAGAATGAGGAAAGAAGTGGTGATACGTTTTATTAAAAGGAAAAGAAAATGATATAATAAGCATAAACAAAAGTCCGTGTGGCGACGGGTTGAGAATACAATTGTCGCCACCCCTTGCTTGCCCGTGGGAGTCGTAAGAATCACCAGGAGAACGGGAAGCAGCTCTCTACTGGGAAATGTACAACACCTATGATCGCCAACCCGCCTACGAAGCGTGGCGATTATGGCATTATTTCCCCATATTAGGGTTGCTTACATCCAGTAGTAGACAGCAACGAGCTGAACGTTGAAGCAAAAACAGGGATGCCTGTTGATTTTCTCTAAAAATGCAGTGTTTGGTAAAAATCCATCCTGTAAAAGTTATTAGTCCTCGTATATGTACCGATCCTTCTTTCGTGGGAATTGCAATGAGTAGCAACACCTAAGGAAATGATAACACCAACTGCGATTCCCAACCCATTAAGGAAGGAGGTTAAGGAACGTACCTATATTCATCATCACAGATCATATATGTCCCACTGCTGGGCTCGAATCTCCTCTATAATAGGAGGGAAATTAACCTACCATACCCCATTAGTCAGACGGTTGGTTTTATTTTGAGTTTTCTTCTCTTTCATAGATGTTATCTACGTATTATATTACCTTAGTCCGCCTTCTACGACCGTCAGAGACAAGACAGGGCATAGGGAACTATATACTTGCTCCGTTACCATCATATTAAAGGTAGTATATAACAATGGTCACAACCAAGGCCCAAGACGAATTTGGAAGACCCCATCCTCCGGAACAGAACGTAATTTGGGGACGCTCCCTTGTATTTTTTTTTTATCTTTCCGAATTATATAAACTATAGCAGCCCGCCCTGGCTTCACACGGGTTAGGTTATTAAACAAACATTTCAAGAGTTATAAATTTTTACACACACACACACATTCTCATACTGTCTTGTTTTTACATGGGATTATTAAAAAAGAGTAAATTTATGAACAAAATTCGAATATTAAATATTATTAAGTTAATGTTATTTTTTTCGTCGATCATTATGTTTACCTAGGACAAAATAGCGGTGTCAATTTAACATATTTTTTTTTAATGAAAAAACACTCATTGTGACATAACTATAATAGTTAGACATATGCTGTCGCGATATTTTTTGTAGATAATTATATGTTCTACAAAGTCGTAGTACATTATTTTGTTCTATAATCAATCATTTTCGCAGCGCACGCGTTGTACAGAAGTTTTTTGTAATTTTTTCACACCTTGGGTTACATTATTGGAGGCCTATGTTCACCGGGGATAGTGTAGCTTCTCAACAGCGAAAGAATTTTTCAAATCGGTCAAGTAGTTTCGTCGCCTATTCATTTCAAACAAACAAACAATCAAGTCTTTCCACTTTATAATATTAGTATAGATTAATTATGTAGCCCGTGCGAGCAAGATGCAGCAAATTAAAAACAAAGTTATATTTACATTAGATCATAATTCTCTGAATAGCTCGTAGTTTCAGTACGCGGATAGGAAATATAACCCTGTGTGTATAGACGTTCCGCAATCTGAAAAAAAAAATAGAATAACAAGACTTAATTGGATATATTTTTCTATGTTATGACAGGTTAAGAATGCGATATGTAGTTGCCACTTACAAGCCCAGGAAACATATCGACGCCTGAAAGAATAAAACCACAAAATAAAACAGGGATTAAAGTAATAAGCTACAAAATAAAATACCCAATATTTAAATATTAACCAAAAACGATAACACTAGATTTTTGTGTTTGTATGTGTGCGTCCATCTTAGTCCTTATAATCTTTGGTCTTTATCTTTATTGGAAGTAACTTTAATGAAAAGGTGATTGATGAGTAATTAAAATGTTTTTCTGTAATACAAAAGTTTCACTTCTATTGTGTACTAGCAACTGCCCTCGCTTCGCTTCGGTTTCAGTCTTACTCGCGTAGTGCCCGTTCCCGTGGGAATATCGGGATAAAATATAGCCTATGTTACTCCATGATATTATAGCTTTCCATTGGTGAAAGAATTTTTGAAATCGGTTCGGTGGTTTAAGCGTGAAAGCGTAACAAACAAACAAACATCCTTACTTTCGCATTTATAATATTAGTATGTATTTTTACGATACACAATCTGATTATTATAGTTTCAAATCCTTATCAGAGTAGTACAATCTTAATTTTACTTCCTCACCTATATGCCCAATAAGCTGTAATTTCTTTCAATTTGTGTTATTTAACATCATTTCCTTATTTTTAATTTACATATACAGTAGAACCCGTTTAATACGATCACGTTTAAAACGATTTCCTGCATAATACGCCATTTTGCGTCAGTCCCAGCAACTTGAGACATGTTTTCATACATTTCAAAACGCTTAATACGAACGTCATCCCGTTTAATACGCCAATACGTCACTCAAATACACATATTACCCCTTGTGGCAGCGGCCAGCGACTGACGAAATGACGACTGTCGAGCGACTCTAAGTTATATTGACCAAGGAGCAGCTGAGTCAACTCCGATTTTGTCACATGCCCAGGCATTATCAGCAGTTAATGATTTAAGACGTTATGTAACTTCTTTGAATCAAGCGAAGACGCACTGCGAAAATTAAATTACGTTGAAAATCTTGTAATTGCTAATGCCTCAAAATCTTTTTGTCAAACTAAAATAAGTGATTACTTCAAGTAAAGTAATAATAATAAATAACATTTTTTTTTTTATATTGTCAAATATTTTTTTTTTAGTATTTAAAAATGTATCTAATAGTAAGTATATTAAATAAAGAAAATAAACAACATTTTATTGAGGTAATTTTTAAATATTAAAATCAATACGTAGGTATTCAAAATAATATTAGAATATAATAAATAATAATGCCACGTTTTACGTTTTTCCCCTTTCCCGCATAATACGCTTTCCCGCCTAAGACGCGTTTTTGGTCAGGTCCCTGCAAAATCATCTTAAACGGGTTTTACTGTATTATGTTCTAAAAACTTTGGAAATTAAAATATTTCTAAAGGGATCCATGCCCAATAACGGGCAATATATGTGTTATAAATAAAACTATTGTTACGGATTTTATCGCGTATGTACGAACACTTTACAGCGTTCATGGTCACGGGCGGACTAATACATCTCACATCCAACAAGTCATAGTTATTACATAGATTTATATCTACCCGCTACAGTATTACATATTAAATTTTGACCCACATTATCATACAAATTTATTACCAGTACATGAAGAAAATGAACTGAATGATTGCTGTGTGGTAGCGGCTTCGAATACTACCAACCCTTGCTTTGCTCGTGGGTGTCGTAAAAGACGACTGAGAGCCTTAGATTGACCCGGACTAACTCCATCTGGTGCCATTTGGGTCAACGATTACATTCCCAAGGAGGGTTGACGTCAGGCAGGCGGCCGGTCATAAAAGTCATTGCCGAAACTTTTTGCAATATGTCAAAACAGATGACATATTACGTCGACCCCAAGTAATTGAGATAAGAGCAAGATGATGATGATGATGACATGAAGAAAATGATTCTATATGAAAACATTAGATTGTTTATGATTAGTAATTATTCAACATTAAAATTTATAGTAAATTAGGTTTAAATTAACAAATTGTAATAATAATTACTGCCCTCAGTCATTATTAAACATTAAATTGGTAATGATTGACAGTTTATTAATTTAAATCAATTTATTTTAATATGTTGTTGTATATTATCTTATTAAAAAAAAATAGTAAACAAATAAAAAAGAAGACAAGCCCACTGAGTTTCTTGCCGGATCTTCTCAGTGCGGTCGCGTTACGATCCGGTAGTAATTTAAGGTAAAATGTAAAAAAGTGACCATATGTAAGTGCCCCCACGGGGTTTATGCATAATAAAGGATTTGAATATTCATTTAAATCCCAAAAATACATAAAAGAATTATATAACCAAAAATACTTAAAGCAATACCTGCATAGCATGGTGTGGTCCCATACCAAGCCCAGCACTGGCTACTCTCATCAATTCCACTGTGTTCAAAGCTACTGGGCGAGGTTTGATTTTCTCTTTAGCTTGCACATTGATCACCCTGCGGAGTTGCCATCAAATACTAAGTCATCATCATCATCGCAGCTCACATATGTCCCACTATTGGTCTCGAGCCTCTTCCACAATGAGAAGGAAATTGACCTACTACCACACCACGCTGGTAAGACGTGTTGGTATAGGGTTTTATTTCGAGTTTTCTTTCTCTTGCATAACATATTATATCCCTTAGTCGTCTTTTACGACATTCATGGGCAGGATAGGGAGTGGTGAATTGTATTCTTACTCCGTCACCACGCGGTGTACTTTTATTAAGTACACATCAAAAAAATTTAAGGGCCGTCCACCAATCAAGTGATGTTTTTTTAGCAATTTCTAAAGTTGATGATATGTGATGAGATTTAAGACTAAAGACCCTACCTCATCCAAAATCACGTATACACATAATTTAGTACTTACAATGAATTTTAATATTTATAGAATATTGTCTTTATACAGGTATAAAGTATAATCTAATTTTATTCTAAAATTAAGAACCATGATAAAAACGTCTACACAGAAAGGTTGCAGGTAATTTTTGACTTGCATAAAAAAATATTAAAGGAATGGTGTAATTATGCAAAAATATATATTGACCATATTTAACGTACATTGTTCGTGAAAATAAATACACGTGATATGTTACTATACCCCCCTCCCCTTGTGATATTTCGTGATTTTTTCCAAATCTCCTTTTCTCCCTTTCGAGCCGCACGTGATTAATGGACGGGCGCCTAATGTGCTGAATCCCCTAAGCTCATATGCAATCATTAAGAATACACATAAACATTAAAATAATGCAATTATCAAAATGTAAGCTAGATTTCACTGAGAATATCTCAAAGGGAATTTATGATGGATGGATTGAGATTTAAGGCATAACTTAAAACAATATAACAGGGACAACATAAGCACATACATCCATCCATCAGCCCATAGACATCCACTGTTCGACATAGACCTCCAATAGTTCCCTACAACTTTCAAGACATCATCAGGCCACCTAATAGGGAATCGTGCTACACTGCGTTGTTCGATTCATGGTCACTCCAGAACCTGGCCCGCCCATTGCCATTTCAATGTGCTAATTCTTCAGGCTATATCGGTTACACTTGTTCTTCGATACATTTCGTAGCCCTCACCATAACATTGTGAGCGACTTTGAGGCTTCTTATGAAGCCGACATGACATTTAAAGAGCATGTCTCAGTATCGTATGTCATTGCATATACTTATAAATAAATAATGCATTGATTCCTTTGGGAACTTATAAAAATCTACATACGTAGCTTCTTTAATTTCCTTAATGCCAGCGAGGAACATATTAGCAATATCCTTCTCAAAACACCTAATCCTTTTCCATTCTAATGGTAATTCTCTGCCTTCAGAGGTGCTTGCAGTCACTCGAAGCACCCAAAATGTCTCCGGTTTGAATGTTTGGATCTCATCATGCCGTTGTACACAGAAGCCTAATGTAGGAGTTTGACAAGGGCCATATGATATGAGCGATGCATCTAAATCACCATATCTGCCTGAAATAGATAATTTAACATTTTCACAAACTTATTTATTTACAATGAAGCTACTGGCTCCTCTTGCGTACATTGTCAATGTAATTATTGTTATTTTGAATATCTTTATTTAAAAACTTATTATAAAATAATATCATATTACACTTCATTGATATAATGAAATTGAAATTGTTATAGCAACAGTGATAATCTAGTAATGTGTTAAAAATAATTAGTTTTTAATAATTTTATGTGTTTTAGCATGATCACTGCTGCCACCCTTCATAATAACAAGAATACACAGCACACTAAAGATTTTTCAAATCAGTTATGAACCACCATATTCAGACCCGCAAACAAACATAATCTACAATATTATAACATTAATTTGGATTTAGTTGTTTTGTACATCATCATCACATACATATCACAGCTGGGTTCAAGCCTCCTCCACAACAGGAGGGAAATGGATCTTACTATACCATGCTGGTCAGACGGATTGGTATAGGGTTTTGTTTTGAGTTTTCCTTTTTCTTGGATAAATGTTATATGTCTACAATCATATTACTGCTCTAAGCCATCTTTTACAACATCTACAGGCACAATAGGGAGTGATGAATTGCAATCTTATTCCGTTACCACATGAATAATACTACTGAGATACTTTGCAATACATACCTTGGAAATATTTAGTTTGGAACCGAGTAAAAGCACAACCAATACGTAAGTCAAGTTCTTGTCTGGCATCAACACTACGAGATTCATTCTCATTTGGTCTGACTAAATTTAACATGGCTGCCTTTATATCTTTCTCTGTAATAGCAGAGAACTTTGCTCGGTATGTAACTAAAGGAGAACAGACATCACCTTTCATATATGGTTGGACACAGCTCATAACCTGTAAAAAAATAACAGTAGCTCATAATGCACAAATGGTGTACTGGTTAAGATACTGACATACAGTGCCAGTGTAGAGGGTTCCAATCCCATGCAGAACAACATTTTGTAAGATTCTCAAATTTTGTTCTAAGTGTGGATGTAATTTATGTGCATTAATCATGTTTGTAAACGCGTCCCCCTAATACAAGCATTATTTACTTAGGGCGGAGTGTAGCCTTTAAAAAAAAATTGTAACAATTTCTGATGTTTATGAGAGTATTAGACATTATAAATAAAACTATTTTTATAGATTCTAATGTAATTGTATTTGATATTTGATTGCATGACCTTTCAAACATTTTTCAGTATTCTACTGTTTTTGATACTACAACCATCTATAACAGTAGTTAATGATTTTTTGAATTATTAATAATAATAACTCATCTTCATCATCTCAACTGACATACCCTTAACTGCTAAGCCCATTCTATTAAGGAGGAAAATTAACCAACCACATTACACTGATCAAACTGAATCGTATAGGGTAACACTAAGAATTTTTCATCTACAATTATCTCTTTGTCTCCCATAGTAGTCTTCTATATTAACCTAGGCAAAGAGCATGGTGATGACGCAGCCACTTAAGGAAACAGCACTGGTGGCCTGCTCAATTGGGCGTGATCAGATAATGGGCTGGCATTCTGCCCCTTTTTTACAGATGGTTAACCAGAATATTATTTTCCATAACATTTATATCAAAGAGCTGCCATATAAATGTTATCATTTTATAATTGCAAAATTGCCAAACTTTCTAAGTGGTGACAGAGTAAGAATACAATTCACTACTGCCTTACCTGTAGATGTTGTTAAAGATGACTAATGGGTATAATATGCACATAACATCTGTGCAAGAGAAGGAAAACTCGATAGAACCCTATACCAACATGTCTGACCTGCATGGTATAGTAGTCTATTGCCCCCCTAAAAAGGAGGCTTAAGCCCAAAAGTGGGATGAGTACAAGCTGAGACGAATTTCAAAATTGCATTGATTTTAAGTAAAATGGATATATATTATTAATATTTATAATTTAACATGCTAGATTTGTTATGAAACTTGTTTTACAAACAATAAATGTGTTGTTAATTGCGGAATCTCGGTAATTTAGATGATATTGTTGTATAACTGTTTAATACAGATCTAACTGAAAAATTAGAGTATTAGATCAGAACAATGTATAAATGTTGACTGATGGGTGGTACACATCTCCCATAAAGACAACAATACAAGTGACAATTGGATTGTCATATGCCAGCCCATGCTGGTCTTATTAGTAGAATGATCAGAAATTATTTTTAATAGGTATGGATTTAGATCCCATGTGTGGCAATTTTACCCTAAAAAACTGGGAATCTTATCCACCAAGACTGAACCTATAGCACCACACCTTAAAATGTTCTATATAAAGATGGAATGAAAATCACATTAGATTTACAATAAATTTAAATTATGTATTTTTGACTAGTTCGTTGGTGTGAGAGATTTTTGATTAGTTGACTAATGGATAGATAATATCAATAAGTAGACTAATTTCTAGAACAGTATTACTTATAAAATTTATTTCACTTACTTCAAAACAAATATTTTCACCTTCTTTATCACAATCAAGCCATAGAATGAGATAATCGCAACCCCTTGCTTCCTGAGCTAAAAACGCTGGTATTCTTAACCGCGGCATTGCTTCCTTCTTCTCCGTAGGACAACTAAAAAGCTCGACAGGATCTACTTTATCCCAATTATTATATTTACCGGTGAAATCCAAACCCATTACATGACCACATACAGAAGTCATTTTAAAATGAACAGACTCATTTTTAAATGTACCAGTCCATTCATGGACAGAACACGCTGAATTGGACGCTAAAAAGTGCAATGTTATTAGAAAATGACTTTAAAATACGTTAAATAATCCACTTATATGCCATACATAAATATTGCCTCAATAACAAAATATGGTACGTTACCTTTCGTGGTGGTACATTTGCCATTACTAAGTAAATTGGCCAGATTTAAAGCCAACGATGGCTTTTCAGCCACCATTAGTGCCGTCTTCATAATGTATTTCAATACAATTAAAAGCTAATCATGAAGTGTACGTATTAAAACACGACTTCTCACAGATTTTCTGAAATTAAGGAGTTCAATTAACGTCAAGTTGACAATGACATTCTTTTAGTTTGGTACATCCATTCACCTAGGCAAAGAAAAAAACCCATGCAGTCAAATTTTTGAAAATTTGTAAAAAAAAATAGGTTTGAAATAAATATTGATTGATAAAGATTTGAAAATTTGTGAAAAGATAGGACATCAATATCTTCAAAATTTGCTTGTTTAATCATTTTTCGTCAGTCATCATCAGTTTCATTGCCATATTAGTATATTCATGTCCCATTGCTAACTTCAAACCTCCTCCAAAATGGAAAGAATTTGATTAACTATACCACTTGACAAGTTGACACTAGACAAGTTTTACATCAAGTTTATCTTCTTTTGCAGAACTGTAATCCGCATATTATATCGCGTCTTTTACGACACCCACGATCAAATAAAGGTAAGGTCATAGATAATTCACTATAAAATAAGAGGTTTTTTTTTTTTTTTTTTTTTTTTTTTTTTTTTTTTTTTTTTTTTTTTTTTTTTTTGGGTGGGTCGCGGTCAGCGCGCCTCCGCACCACTCCGTCCGGGGCGACAGAGGGGCTTAAGCACGCAACTCCCGCAACCCACCCGAAAACCACCTCGCCTTCGTCATTGGGCCGACCACCGGAGCAGGTTTACTTGTCGTCAGTGGTCGGCCCGACGGAATACCCCCTACGCGGGGTACCCTCCCATCGACCGACGTCCCCCCCTCGAGGAGGACGTCGGTCTTTCCTCACGCGGTTGGCCTCTCGGCGGGTGACGGACTAATCCCCGGTCACGTCACCCGCGGCCTCGGCTAGGGCGGCATGAGGCGCAGATAGTTGCGCCTGCGCCGCCCCAGTCGCCGGCGGCGGATCTCCTCATCGAGGCTGCGCTCCACGCGCAGACGATCCGCCGCCTCCTTCTGCGAGATCACAGTCTCGCAGAAGGCTGCGACCGCGTCCCAGTTCCTGACGCTGTCGACCATCGCCCTAGCGATGGCCGGCAGCGTCAGGTCGGCACCGATGATTGCGACGAGTTCACGGCGCTGCACTGCCCAAGCCGCGCAGGCCTCGAGCGTGTGGCGCGCCGTGTCCTCGTCGCAATCGCAGTGGTGGCAGGACGGTGTACTCTCCCTCCTCACGACCCTGTGCAGGTATTTGGCGAAGCTCCCGTGCCCCGTCAACACCTGCACTAGTCGGAAGGAGAGCACCCCGTGCCGCCTCTCCAACCACTGCATCAGCACCGGCCGGAAGGCCTCCACGGTTCGCACCCCGAACCGAGGCCTCTCCAGCCGGACTGCCCAACGGGCAATGACGTCTCGGCGGGCGTCGACGCGCCAGGCGGTGAGATCCCTTAACGAAATCACACCGCCCTCCCCGCGCACCCCCGACACCCGCCGATACAACTCGGCGAGCATTTCCGCCTCCAGGTCCCACGGGGGAGTCCCGGCCAATAGGCACGCTGCCTCCGTCGCAACCGTGCGGTATCCGCGGATGGCCCTGACCGCCATGACCCTCTGTGGTCGCCACAGAAGGGCCCTAAGTCGGACGGTCAAGGACCCCGCCCACACCGGTGCGCCGTACAGGGCCATCGACCGGATGACCCCCGTGTACAGCCGTCGGCACGTAGCGCTCGGTCCGCCCACGTTCGGCATTAGCCACGATAGGGCGGACGCCGCGCCGACGAGCCGCGGAGCGAGCCTGCGGAAATGCTCCCGGAACCACCATTGCCCGTCGAGCACCAGGCCCAAGTACCTCATATGGGCCCGGATGCTGATGTCAACCGATCGGACGGTGATCGAGACGCCGATGGGAGGGCTCATAAGGCGCCCATGGAACAAGAGGGCCTCCGTCTTGTCCAGGGCGACCCTCAACCCCAGCGCCTCGATCCGCCTGACGACCTCTTCGGTGCCATAGGTCGCCAGGCTTACCGCCTCTTCTAGCGTCCCACCGCGGGCTGTGACGAGCGTGTCGTCGGCGTAACAAATCACGCCCAGCCCGGGCGGGAGGCTCCCCCGCAACGCCCAGTCGTAGCCGATGTTCCACAGGGTGGGTCCGAGGACCGACCCCTGTGGGACACCGCACGTCATGGGCGTTCGCACAACGTCCCCTGCTCGGTTGGTACAGAGGACGCTGCGCCCCACCAAATAGTCTGCCACTAGCCGCCTCAGGTAAGCTGGCACTCCGTGATACCGGAGCGCCTCCCTGATGCAGCTGAATGGCAGACTATTGAATGCGTTGGCGATGTCTAGGGACACCGCCAACAGCACTCCCCCACCGGTGACGGCCTCAGTCGCCACGGCCCTCAGGCGCAACAGAGCCGCGATCGTCGAACGACCCCTCCTAAACCCAAACTGGGCGTCCGACAGATCGGGCCCCGTGCCGACGAGGTGCCGCTCGATGCGGGCAGCTACCACCCTCTCCAGTAGCTTGCCCGTGTCATCGAGCAGCACGATAGGCCTGTAGGCCGAAGGCGACCCCGGAGACCGTCCCGGCTTCGGCAGGAGCACCAGCCTTCCCTCCTTCCAGCACCCAGGGAACCGTCCGGACGCTAAACACGCGTCGAACAGCTCCCTGAGGCGGGGACCCAGGTGGTCGAGGACCAGGCCCAACACGCGGTTTGGAACACCGTCGGGCCCGGGGGCGGTGGACTTTGCGCACATGCGCGCCACCGCCACTCCCATCTCGGGTTCCGTGATGGGCGGAACACTGTCGTCGTCGGCCTCCCGGTCAGTGTCTGGCGGAGCCATGACCGGGGGCGTGTGTTCCGCCCGCCGCGGGAACAGGTCCTCGACGACCCGGGTGAGAAGGCTGGGCTGGAGATAAAATAAGAGGTGAGGTAAATTGTACTTTTTGTTGCTCATCGCTCAACCTATAATGAGTTTGCCACACATCGATATATATGTACTACGTACTAGATTGCGCGATCCGAACACTTGCTTTGTTCGACTGAACTGTACTGTAATCCGTACACCTTACTTTATTGTGCCTATGACCTTCATGTAGTGTGGATGCATACAGAGCAGCAGTATTAATACGAAAACTCGGAATATTCGAGTCAAAACGTTAACCTGGAGGTGAATTAAAATTCTTCAGTCATTTAAGTAAAATATTTTGTTGTTAAAGTGAATAAATAGGTAATTATATCTATCTTTATTAAATTATTCATAAAAGAAATAATCCCACATACAGTACCTATATAAAACTTTCAGCATATTTTTTACAATTAACAGACAGTTACATTATAAAATAAATAAATTGAATTAATTAAACATTAAAAAACTACTTTTTGTCTCAGAGTAAATGATAATATTATGTGCGCATTATTGTCAATAAACTAGTCATATTTATTTATAAAACAGTCGTAATAGATCGATTGATCTAAAGACTGTCCCTATTTTAGCAAAAAATGATAAATGTTCTAGCAAGAACGCTCCTGTGATGACGATAATAGAGTGACCTAGACCTTGATTGTCTTAACCTTTTGAATAATTAAAACAGTCAAAAACAATTTTGTTTGAAATTAACTCAAAAAGATTTTCATTGATGGTATTTTAATTATAATAGAAAATCACAATTATAAAAATAAAGAGTTTTATCGATAAAAACTACGGACTTTATCGTAAGAGTGACAGCACTAGGGACAACTGTCACAGAGACCATTCTAGGATTTTGGCGGGAATCTAAAAGTGTCATGTGGTGTTCTTGTATTATATTCAATATCTTAGTGTTTTAACGTGTTATATTCAATAATCTTGATGGCATTTTATGTAATATATAGAGGCAGAACTGCTGAGGTGTTGTGAATATGATATAAAACTGCTACACATACCTTTTTGTTTCCTCCAAAATTCTCAGAAGATACCAGATACCCTTAACAGTGGCCATTACACTGTTGAGGGCGACACTTTGACTTACTGACAGACCATTACTGACATGAAGAAACTGATAACTTAAAAATAGGCATGGGTAACTCAGCAATAATCCTTGCGTTAACTCAGTAACTCAGGCGCAGTAAACTGCGCCAGCTCATTGCGCTAACTCAAAATTGCGCTATGGCGCAGCAAAATATAAACACAACCGAGTGAGTTACGAACGAAATGTGCGCCATCTGCGCCGCTGCAGGTATAACTCCACTTCTAACTCATTGCGTCATGGCACAACACAATAAAACACAACCGCATGAGCAACGAAATGCGCGACATGCGCACCTAGGTATAACTCAATTTTTAGTGTATTTGGTTTTCGGCACCCAATTAATGGTAACGACTTGACTTACTGACGGATGTTACTTATGTCTTATGCTAATAATTAAATAATATGTGAAGAAAATTATTTGTAAGCTACGTAAGACAAGGCAGTATGGTCGACTATAGCCTGCCTTATAGGCGCATAAATAAAAAATTGTGTAGATTCGCCGGCGCTGCGCCGTGCGCTAACACATTTTCTAGAAGTAAGTTAACACATCCAGCGCAGTGAACTGAGTTGGCGCAATTGCGCGGCGCAGCGCAGTGTTACACATGTCTACTTAAAAAGATAATTATAACTCGACACTGGCAAAAATGGCTCTTATTTGTAGCTGATTGCCAAGACAAGAAAGAAGAAGAAGAGATCATCCTATATTTTATGGACTATAATTAGGAAGATATTTCAGTGGTAAACATTACAGGAATATACCTAATATTGTAAAATGGCAACATGGGTTTGTTATTGACCTTTGCAAATACGCGTTCTAAAACTTGTACAATTTCTAGCGTATGTACCGTCTACATAGTTTTTCTGATGTTATTCCATCATATTTTTATTAGATAAATAATGCAAACTATATAATAAGAAACTCAATTTAAAAATTAGACCTCTTGGTGTTTTTTCACATAATTCCTTAATGCGCTCACGAATAGTGTTTAAAGTGATATTTGAACATTTTGAACATTGCTAACAGACGTCATTCTTATGAATGAGAAGGAAGGTGCGCCTACTGTTCGAATAGCTTTGATAAATTGCTAGGAAAACCTTGGACAATGTGTACGCGATTATTATACTGTCTTTGAATATATAACATTCTATTAACGCAGTTATAAGAAAACAGTGCAATCATATTTAAATCAATCGACATAGTGATAAAAATGGTACGGTGATGCGAATTGACGAATGTTTAGTTGTTTATTTATGTAACTGCTTGCGTAGAAAATGTGATATGTGAAAGTCTATGTATTGTTGCAGAGTGTCCCTCGTTGTGATAACATACCATCGGCGCATTTAAGAGTAATGTTGCCGACGACTAATATAGACCACAGTATGCCACCACCATTTATTGATATAAGTGAGTAATTAATTAAATCAACATGTAATATTTGTGCCTATACAATGCAAATGATAACAATATGGGTTTCAATAGGCTTTATAATGTTTATGACTCAATGAACTTTATCTATTTAAAACTATTTATAGATTGTAAAATTATCAACACATTAATATTATCTTAGTTATAAAATTAGGTGCGTGTTCATTTATGGTGTTTTGCAAAATTAATATCTTGATATAAAAGTGATTTAAAAAATTAAACATTGCATTATACTAGCAAATAATTTCTACAGTTAATAGTCAACTGTATAAAAATAATGTAAGTATAAATATTTATCAATTGAAAATATTTTATTGAGTCATATAAGTATTATACAAAATCATCATCATCATCTCAGACTAAGGGATATAATATGCACATAACATCTGTGCAAGAGAAGAAAAATTCGATTTAAAACCCTATATCAACATGTCTGACTAGCATAGCAGCTTTATGATTGCCCGACGTTTCGAACATTTTACAGCACTTAGAGTCATGGGCGTACCGCCTGAGGAGCGGAGTTCAAAGGTCAAATTCCCTCCCATTGTGGAGGAGGCTCGAGCTCAGCAATGGGACATTTATGAGCTGAGATGATGATTATATTCTTATGTATTTTTTTCAATATTTTATTCATCATTGCAGCCACATACACCGCATTGTTGGGCCTCCTAAACAATGGGAGGGAATTTGACCTTTGAACTCCGGTCCTCAGGCGGTACGCCCATGACTCTAAGTGCTGTAAAATGTTCGAAACGTCGGGCAATCATAAATCAAATACAAACGCCATAAAATCCGTAAAAGTAGTTTCATTTACAATGTATAGTGCTCGCGTAAACATCAGAAGCATGTCTTTTATAATGAATCTGTTCTAGAGGTATGTTTACATACTTAGTATATACCTTAGTACCTTTTTGTAATAGTTTCTGTTGATTCCAGATAATCTACAAGACATACCCCCACCACAGGCAGATTTCTCAGCACCACCACCATATGATGTGGCCGCAAATTCAAAACTACCCACTTATGAGGAGGTGCAAAGGGAAAAACAAATGGAAGGGGAGGATCCACCACAGGTACGATCTCTTAAATATATCACAGTAAGCTGGCTGAAGACTAATGGAAGATAAAATCAATTTTCTACGTCGCTATAAACTGGCCACCTTGCCATCAGCATGCACAAGTTGTGAAAAGTTTACGTAAAATAGATGTTGTACGAGGGGCGGCTGATAAGTTCGCGACCTAGGTTACTTTATAAAAGAAAAGTTTAGTTTTTTAATTTTTATTTTTCAATATAATCACCCTCAAGTGAAATACACTTCTCACATCGTGAATACAATGCCTTTAAACCATTGAAATAATATTCTGAAGCGTTCTCTTGAAAATGACTCCAGGACTGACGTCATCTCATTGTCATCCGAAAATCTTCGCCCCCTTAACTCCTTTTTCAGGTTCTAAAAAAGGAAAAGTCACTGGGAGGCAGGTCTGGACTATAGGGGAGGATGATCAATTTCTGCGAACCCAGTGGCTTTTAAAGCATCTCTCGAAACGCAAGCGGTGTGAATGGACGCGTTGTCTTGCAGAAACAACACACCGCGCGCCAATTTACAACGTCTCTTCTATACGACTGTTTCACGTGCCTGACCCAATAAATTGGCGTAGTATTGACCATTCATAGTAGTTCCTTTAGGCAAGTAATCAATTAATAAAATTCCCTCGCTATCCCAGAAAATAGTCGCCATAATCTTAGAGGACGACTTTTCCACTTTAAACTTCTTTGGTGGTCTTTCTTCTTTTTTAATCCAGTACATAGACTCTTGTTTGGACGCCGGATCATACTGACGAATCCAGGTTTCGTCTACTGTAACAATGCGGTAACAAATTTCGTCCAAATCGTTCTGGCACAACTCCAAAAAATCCTTGCAACTCGCCTGTCGTCGTTGTTTGTCGAGTGGTGTGAGCATTCGCGGTACCCAACGCGCACTAATTTTTTTCATGTATAAATTTTGGTGTAAAATTTCTCCGATTCGCTCTTTACTAATCTGTAACTCTTCAGCTATCTGCCACAATTTTATTCTTCGATCAGCCAATACTAATTTTTCAACTTTTTGAACATTTTCTTTGATCATTACTGCCACATTCAAATAGAAACTATTTAGTGCACTCCTGGTTGAAAAAAAGAGTGGTCATTCGGCGTTTTCTACGATTATAAAAATTCATGGAAAAAATGTCTTCGATTTTTCGTGTTTTCTTTTGTTTAAAGCGGCCATATTTTTTTTAGTGGAAAAGTCGCAATTTCAACCCCAGATTCTGAAAGAGCACACGACAAAGTTCGGGAGACCATATTTTTCATTTGCAAAGTCTCGTTTTTTAACGATGAGAATTTGCCTTAAAAATGATGAAAAACAAGTATGATTCTCGGTCGTTAATGGGTTAAAACAAGACGATGATGATGATTTTAATGTTTGTCTCGTTACGATAAATTTGCAATTTATTTTAGTAAGATTTAATACAAATAAAAAAAAACATTGTTATCAATCGTGTTGGACATACTTTTGAACTTTGTTTTACAACTAGCTAGATAAGATTTCTATATACGATTCGGGCGTATTGACTTCGATGGGCAAGGTCCGAGCGAGACTATTAGACAACCCCGCTGTCAAAAATAGAAAAAGTCTGTTAAAAATAGAAAAAGTGCTACCTACCGGTTCGAATTATTAATCTAAACAGAATGGTTTGAATCTTCCGAATGGCTATTCCGATGCACCTGAGAATTCATATCCATCGGAATGGCCACAAAAAAGTCATCAAGATTGGTCCAGCCATTCAGAAGGAGTTCAGTTATAAACACAGGAACAGAAGATTTATATACATATATAAAGATAGAAAAGTTTATATAATCGAAAAAAGGTTACATTAGAAAAGTATATATAAACGTTAAGTTTTCTTTAATTTTCTAATTTTCTGCGCAACTTTCTTACTTTTTTATCCGTAAAGACCTTTTTTAAAATATTAGAAGACTTAAAAAAAAGATGGACGAAATCGGTAAAGTCGTTCTCAAGTTATGTTATTGTCCTGCCTGAACAGCGCCACCTACCGGGTTTAATTGTAAATCTAAACCATCTTCGAATCCCCTTGAACACACACAAAAAATTTCGTCAACATCGGTCCAGCCGTTTAGGAGGAGTTCAGTGACATACACACGTACGCTAGAAATTTATATATAAGATAAATAAAATATTTTTTTCATAATTATCGAGGTATAGGAGTGTGAAGGAGGCCCGAGCCCAACAGTGAGATGTATGTGGGTTGCGATGATGATGATGATGATGATGATGATGTAATAGGTACTGCGTCACCCGAGTGATGCCGAGGATGGATTTACGGACTCAGTATAAAAACACAGTTTATTTTGCTTACATTCTGTAGCAATAAAGAATAGATTGTTATGATATGTATACTATTTAATGACACATAATTATTAAAAGAACAATGTAAATAATACATTGTGTGTGTGTCAAATTCATTTATTATGTATGTTGCGGCTTAGTGGACTGTATGGGGCACCTTATGCCAGCAACATACCGACGTGGGCTTGCCAAAGGACCAGCGGGAAGCCAATCCCACTAGTGGGACTGATTCCCACAAAATGAGGGTTTGTTCGGGAAACGGTGGGAAGTAAGCGGAGAACTTACCTCTTCTCTCCCGTGCTTTGGTGGAGCTGCAGACCTGCCGGGCTGAAGGTGGTGTTCACGACGAGCTAGGTTGGGCTGAACGCGGGCACTGAATTTATAGTCTATTTAATATGTGATCACTATTACGGTATATACACTAGGCTGACCAACGTGGTACGCTGATACGAAACTGCGTGCGCCACGGAGCAAATACGTCACGAGAGTGTCAAATCAAGAATGGCGTCGGCGCACGAAGATCGAATGAACGAATCTAGGCGGATTCAACCAAATATCGGTCGTCAATCAGACGTCACGCTATTGGCGTGAACCATGTATAAACCCTGATGACGCACTTATATATTGTCAATTTTTCGCATTCTTATCATTCTAGCTCACACACGTTTCACTAAATGACTTGAGCCTCCTCCACAATTGGAGGGAAATTGATGTACTATAGGTGCCGTTATCTTGCCCGTAGAGATCAGTTAAGGCTTTGACTGCACAGATGACGTAGCAGTTAAGATATCGGCCTACTATGCCAGTGTCGTGGGTTCAAATCTCACGCAGGACAACAATTTGAGCGATCCACAAATTATTGTTCTGAGTTTGTATATAATTTGCACCCGCAATACAATAATTATATTCTTAGTGCACAGTGTTGGTTAAAAAATTGCCCAAGTGCAAATCGAGACGAATACAAGGACCTCTAAAAATCGAGACCAACCACACAAATCGGGACCACTAGCAAGGCTAATGATATCTTTTTTATATAACTAACTAGTTTTAAAAGTAAGGTTAGCATTTCAAATGCAACATCAACAAAAAGTAAATAATTTAAGAAGATTCTCGATTACGTGATAGGTTAGTTTTTTTTTAACAAGTCAGTGATCAGTATGGTACCGGAATGTAGATGTGGTGACTAAGTAAGAATAATCTTGGCCGTGGATATTTCAAAAGACGACTGAGGTGATACCTATCACGTATGACCTATAATATAAGGATAACTCAAAGTAAAAACCTTTACCAACATCATGTCTAACCTGCGTGGTATAGTAGGTCCATTTCCCTCCCATAGGGGAGGAGGCCCTAACCCCAAAAGTGGGACGTGTATGGGCTAAGATAATAATGATGATGAAACATCAAAAAATCTATACCAATAAATAAAATTGGAGTTTCTGTTTGTAATGTCAAAATAATAGGCTTTTTTCATGCTCACACGGTTATTTGCACGACACCTATGGCTAAAATACAAATTAATTTTTTTTTGTCTGTCTGTCTGTTTGTTCCGGGTAATCTTCAAAACGGCTGGACCGATTTCAAAAACTCTTTCACCAATGGAAAGCTATAATATCAGAACGTAAACTAGGTTATATTTTAACCCGGTATTCCCACGGCAACGGGAACTACGCGGGTAAAACGACTAAAAGCGAAGCGAGGGCGGGTTGCTAGTATTATATATAACTCTCCTCAGGAAACAAGTTATAATGTGTGAATGAGCATGTTAGGCTGCAAAAGCGAAGGATGAGAGACTACTGCTATTAACAGAGATGCGAATTTTTGAGATGAATGTACATATGTGTGGTGTGACAAGAATGAATAAAATAAGGAATGATTAGAAGGTGTATGTCACTGAACTCCTCCTAAACGACTGGCCCGATGTTGATGAAATTTTTTGTATGTGTTCAAGGGGATTCGAGGATGTTTTAGATTCACAATTGGATTATAGGTGCCGCTGCTTTTATTTGAACAGAACAACGTCTGTTGGGTCAGCTAGTATATTTATAAATCTTCTGTTCGTGTTTGTAATCGAACTCCTAAACGGCTGATGAACCAATTTTGATGAATTTTTTCTGGCTGTTCCGTAGGATATGAGCAGGACTTAGATTAATAATGGGAACCGGTAGGTGACGCTACGATCAATTTAAAGTAGAAATCCTTTTAGTATTTTTTTTAGATTTGAACAGTACAACGTCTATTGGGTCAGCTAGTATTAAGTTTAAATGCTGCGCTAGTGACAGAAAAGTTGAGGAGTGAACATTTGACATGTGGTGAGAATTAATGAAATAAATGTTGTTATAAGGTTTCATATTAAGTTTGCCTTGTCTTGCGTAAATTATTACATATTATCTCTGTTAAAAAGGGGGTGCTGAATTGTATTCTTACTCCGTCACCACACGGAAAATGGTAGTATAACTAAGTTATCTAGAATGTATCGGAGTTCATAGTCGGTTATGTAATATACAAGTAGCAACAACATGTTTTTATATTAAATTGCACTTAAATTCACAGTTAAGTTATAGTATGTATACAAATTGCTAGCATAATATGCATACTCATTATATTATATAACTAATGTACCTGCAGCATCCGCTTGCATGGATTATTTACTTAATTACTATTATTTTCTTTGTATACCTACTTTATATCTTAGAATAATCACTATCACTACATAATATAAAACAAAGTCGCTTTCTCTGTCCCCATGTCCCTATGTATGCTTAAATCTTTAAAACTACGTAACGGATTTTGATGCGGTTTTTTTAATAGATAGAGTGATTGAAGAGGAAGGTTTATATGTATAATAACATCCATTAAATAGTGGAGAAATACTGTTATTTTTGAGGTTTCTAATGTGATGTCGTAAATAATTACATTTTTTTCGCTTACATTGCAAACGCTGGCTGAACCCTACGAGATTTATCAAAATAATGTACTAAGTATTGTATACATTGAAAAGGTCTACAGAAAACTCCGCGATGGTATATGTCTATCTCTTATGGATATCCCACAATAACATTTTTTTGTTATTTACTTTTTGCGACAAATAATGGCTAATTTTCGAAGCGATTTTAACCAATACAGCGTTAATCCTTATCCAATTAAATACCTTAAATACATTGTTGATTTAATATAGATCTATATGGCCCCTTACAGCATATAATTTAAATGAATATTTTCGCAGATATTACAGTTTTAAAAATTGCGGGAAAATAATAATCTATACCAATAAATAAAATTAGTGTCTGTTTGTAATGTCAAAATAATAAGCTTTTTTCATGCTCACACGGTTATTTGCACGACACCTATGGCTAAAATACAAATTAAATTTTTTTTGTCTGTCTGTCTGTTTGTTCCGGGTAATCTTCAAAACGGCTGGACCGATTTCAAAAATTCTTTCACCAATGGAAAGCTATAATATCAGGGAGTAAACTAGGCTATATTTTATCCCGGTATTCTCACGGGAACAGGAATTACGCGGGTAAAACCACTAAAACCGAAGCGAAGCGAGGGCGGGTTGCTAGTAACGTATAAAAGGATAGTGTCGGTATTTTAGCGATAAAACGTGAAGGCAAAAATACTACATGCGTGCAAGCGATTACACACGTACACACACACACACACGCACGCGCACGCGCACGCACACGCACACGCACACACACACACACACACACACACACACACACACACACACACACCCACACACACACCACTATACAATAGAGTTGCTTAGCTTATATACGTGGCCATTATTGGGCTCGAGTCTCCTCAACTCAGCGCTATCTTTCTTTGTGACGCTATGTTGGATGGTGCCTTCCGTATGGTTCCGGAGTAAGAATACAATTCACCACCCCCCCGCCCATGGGTGCTATTTTTGTAGGGGGTGGGCCATGCTCAGCGCACCCGCCGCCCGGATCCCTCCGGGGCGATAGAGGGGCGGCGCGCGACCCCATGACCCACCCGTGACACGTCGCCTTCGTCATTGGGCCGACTACCGGTGCAGAGTAACTTGTCTTTAATGGCCGGCCCGACGGAATACCCCGATCGCGGGGTACCTTCATCTCTCGACGTTCCTCCTTGGGGACGTTGGTCGCCGTCGCGCTGTCAGCCTCTCTGCGGGTGACCGGCAAAATTTCCGGTCCAGTCACCCGTGGCCTTGGCTAGAGAGCCCATGGGTGCCATAAGAGTCGACTGAGAGTTTAAATATGCATATAACATCTAAGTGAGGAAGATCTCGAAGTAAACCCAATACCTGTTCGTATAGAGGTTATTTCTCCTCTTCTTCAATGTGATAACGGAGTGATAATATCCGTGTGATAGCGGAGTAAGAATACAATGCAGCATTCCCTATATTGCCCGTAGATATCGTAAAAGACGACCGAGGGATATAATATGGAGCGTCTATGCAAGAGAAAAGGCTCTAAATTAAACCCTATACCAGCACTATGATCAGAGTGATGTAGAAGGTCATTATGATTCCTATTATGGAAGAGGCTCGAGCTCAGGAGCGTGGCGTATATGAAATGAGATGAGGATAATGTCTATAGTCTAATCAATATAGAGGATGTAGGATAGCAGTATGCAGTGGGTTGTGGAGTCCTACGATGCTGCGTTGTCATTTAGTAAGAAATAACAAAATCTTTCAAACAAAAATTGGACAAATTCTCTCATAAATTTTACAGAAGACCTGACTTCAATAATGATCGTGATGCTTTCGATTACTCAGATGCAGGGTCCACCTTCGCATCAGCCGACGTTCGCTGCATTCGTGACAGTGGAATCAACAGAAGCCACAGCAGAACAGCTCGACCCTGAGAACAGTCTGCTTGGTACCGACATCATGTTCCTAACATCATTCTTCGGTATGTATTCTTCTCTGGTCTCTGAGAGATAAAGTTTACAATTCACTGTTATTTGGATAAGTGCACGCTGTGTGGTGACGACCTCGAATACCACCAACCCTTACATTCTTCGAGGGTGTCGAAAAGAAGATCGATATTCATCCTAGTCATAAATTTAAAAACCGTTTACGTAGGCATCTAAATATGTCATCATCATCATCGTAGCCCATATACGTCCCACTGTTAAACTCGGGCCTCCTCCACAATAGGAAGGAATTTGACCTACTATGGCATGCTGGTCAGACATGTTGATATAGGGTTTCTTTCCAAGTTTTCCTTCTATTGCACAGATGTTACATGCATATTATATCCTTTAGTCGTCTTTTACGATATTCACGGGCAAGATAGGGAGTGGTCAATTGTATTCTTACTCCGTCACTACACGGACGAAAATATATGTGTACCAGCTTCTGCCTGCAGATTCGCTTGCGTAGTTTTTTAATGAAAATGTAGTCTATATCCTTCGCCAAGCTTCAGTTGCTGATGACGCGTCATTGCCTAGACCGACTCACTCTTTACCCCGCTGACTAATAGGTGCATAATGGCACTCCGCAGGAGTCAATCGTTTCGTGACATTTTTAAAATTTCTCGTCCACATTACTTAAATAAAATCAAATTACGTAAAATATAAAGTTCATCCACATTAAATACTGAAAGCGATAAATGTATTAATATTAATAACAATTATAGACCAGTGCCGAAGCCTTCAAAAATGGTAAAAAGTGATAAAAAATAATAGTAGGATGAAACCCATTAGAAAAGGAGGGGAATATAATAAAAATGAAAGGAAAAATAAATTACGGGCGATCAGAGTTCGGGAAGTGGGAGGGGGTGGGTTTTTAAGGGTAAAAATGGTTTATCTCGATTTCCGCAAAAACTACAAGTCCTACGGAAAAAAGTTAAATGGCAAAGTTGTAGGTAATAAAAAGATCTACAACTTTTGTATTTACAATTTTTTCACATAACCTCAAAATTTAGGTGAAAAATTCAAATAACCAAGATTTTGGTTTTTTATTTTTATCTTTTTCAAAAAAAAATTTTTTGCTATGAAATTTGGTGAAACCTTACTTTATTATGTCCCAAACACACTGTAATTTATTTGATTTAAAATATTTATTTTTTCGCCTTATTTTAGCTTAATATCAAAAAAGCACCCTAATTTTCGATCGAAAATTCTCACGTCAAAATATCAGCTTTTTTCTAAAAGTCGGGGGGCTTTTTGTTCGTTGGAATCTCTACTTTCTGATGATGTAAAAAAAAATATACATTACTATAGTAAATGTTCTCGGAAAATGCAAAGAAAAAATTAATATTTGATAAGACATCTTCAACATTTTGAGAAAGTTGTAGAATTTTCTTTACATTATATGCATAGATGCCTATTTATTGCTATTTTAAGATAACTTTTATACCTGAGTTACCTACAGATAATTTTAGCCCATTAAAAGATATTTCATAGAGAAGTGGGGAAGGGGCTATACGGGTCAAGGCCTTACTACCTACTAAAATCTTTGCATTTTCTGAGAACATTTACTATAGCAATGTATATTTTTTTATACCATCAGAAAGTAGAGATTTCAGCGAACAAAAAGCCCCCTGATTTTTAAAAAAAAACTGATATTTTGACGGAAGAATTTTCGATCGAAAATTAGGGTACTTTTTTGATATTAAGTTAAAATAAGGCGTAAAAATGAATATTTTAAATCAAATAAATTACAATGTATTTGGGGCATAATAAGGTAAGGTTTCACCAAATTTCATAACAAAAATTTTTTTTTTTGAAAACTATAAAAATAAAAAACCAAAAACTTGGTTATTTGAATTTTTCACCTAAATTTTGAGGTTATGTGAAAAAATTTTTAATACAAAAGTTGTAGATCTTTTTATTACCTACAACTTTGTCCTTTAATTTTTTTCCGTAAGACTTGTAGTTTTGGCGGAAATCGAGATAAACCATTTTTACCCTTAAAAACCCACCCCCTCCCACTTCCCGAACTCGGATCGCCCGTAATTTATTTTTCCTTTCATTTTTATCATATTCCCCTCCTTTTCTAATGGGTTTCATCCTACTGTTATTTTTTTTGGTTTCAAAAATTATCGACCCTGGTCTATTAGCTAAATACTGCGGAATATGCGTTGTACAAAAAGTATTCCCATTAATTGCTATTTATGGCTTATAAGCATATTATAATCCTATAGTTGTTTTAAGGCATCCGGACAAGGGAGAGGGTGGTGAATTGTATTCTTACTCCGACACCACATAGAAAAAATACCCATATTAATAATTCATTAATTTATTATTAAAATGCTCAACGTTTTTCGCCTACTTTGATATAAAATTAACCTTATAATATTGTAGTTAACGTAGGTGCATACTAATTGTAATTTTCCTTGTATACACATAATTAGCATGTTGGTTATTTTATTTCGTTTGACACTGTCTCGTTGCCCCAAGACGCAACAAAAATCACTCGTTTTTGCAAACAGATTATAAACGACCTTTTGTTATACTGATTCGGATGTCTTCCTCAAAAATTATTGTCTTTCCTTGATTTTTTAGCTTTAAATCTCTAATGTTATAGACGTGTTCTATATACTTCTCAAAAAATCGTGAAGTTTTTCTTGTTTTTTAGCTTTTAAGTTCAAATATTTTGATATATTTCTACAAGTATCCTCTACAAAAATAATAATTACGTAAAACAAGCATTCCGTTTTGACGTAAAATAAATATTTTGTTATTAGACATGTGTATGTATTAAAAAAAAACTTAAATAAAATTTATGTTGACTCGTGAAAACAACATAATTATTTTTAATACTTACTTATTAACAAGAATTTCAAATTTTAATAATTAGACAGAGAGGGCTATACAAATGACGTTAACTTAACGATCGCCATACTAATCAACGTGTGATCTAAATAACACCATTTTGCGAGACAGGGACAAAATACGCACCCTCTAATAACTAGAGAAGTTTGTAAATTTAAATATATTTTTGTAGTGAAAACTTCTCCTTTGGTGCGTTGTGCATCTGGCAATTGAACTCGCGACACCGTCACCGTTACCGATACCTTTGTATATAAGTACTAGCAACCCGCCCTCGCTTCGGTTCGGTTTCAGTCGCTTTACCCGCATAGTTCCTTTTCCAGTGGGAATATCGGGATAAAATATAGCCTTTGTTACTCCCTGACTTTATTTATTTATTTATTTAAATTTCATGCACAAGTACATAGGCAGACTTAATGCCATAGGCATTTTCTTCCAGCCAACCTTTGGGTGATGACGAAATATTATAGTAGGTGCCATTTATATAGAAAATTGTTGAGATAACTACTTAAGTCTGTTTATGTTAAAAAAAAATTATATACCTGTATATCTAAATAACAATAATATGAAAAATAATAAACCTTACATATATTTACATATAATACATACTCATAGAAATATATATATACAAATACAAATACACATATACTTACATGAATATACACTCGAAAATTTATGAAGAACGATCTGCCAATAAATCAATATAAAACTTACGAACTCTAGATTTGAATGATTCACGTGTTTTGGATTGCCTGATTTCAAGAGGGAGGGCGTTCCACAGTAAAATAGATTGAATGAAGAAAGAAGAATGAACCAAACTGGAGCTATGAGTGGGACAAGAAAGAAGAAGATTGTTAGAGGAACGAAGGTTGCGGTCATGATTGTAACAAATATATTGAAAATGAGGCTTTAAGTATGAGGGTGCATAGGGAGAGTGGAGAATAGAATATAGCATAGTTAGTGCACGCAAATTTCGTCGTTGACGTATGGGCAACCAGTTTAGTTCGGATCGAAAGGAAGAAATGTGGTCGTATTTACGAAGATTAAAGACGAATCGAATGCAATTATTGAGAAGACGGTCAAGTTTATTGAGTAGATCTGCATTCAGGTCGAAGTAACATACATCAGCATAATCGATGATGGGAAAAATTAAAGTCTGCACAAGCTTTACTTTTGTAATAGGTGGAAGTAAATTTCTTAATCGGTAGAGAGAACGTAATATGCCGGTAACCTTACGTCCGACCTGAGCCACTTGGATGTGCCAGTTAAGAGCCATATCTATATGTAAGCCGAGATCTTTAACGTTGGTGGCGTAGGGTATTACAGAACCATCGAAAATTACAGCGGGCAGAGAAGTTAATTTCACTCTGCTTATCATTCTTGGGCTACCAATAATTATAGCCTGACATTTGGAAGGGTTAACACTTAACCGAAATTTTCACACCATTTCTTTAAGACTACCATATCTCGATTCAAATCTTCAATTGCTACGACTATATTCTCTAACGTAGATTGAGAATATAATTGTAAATCATCGGCATACAGATGATACGAACTATGGAGGTCTTTAGTCAAGAGATTAATAAATAGTGAAAATAAGAGAGGTGAAAGAATACCACCTTGAGGAACGCCAGCCTCTAGCTCACACCAACAAGACGAAGTCTCGTCAGCACGAACCATCTGCCGACGTCCCTCAAGGTAAGAGGAAAACCATTTTATCACATCAGAAGAAAGAATAGAGGAGAGGATAGACATAAGGATTTTGTGGTTAACGGTGCTGAATGCGTTCGAAAAATCAACCAATACCAAAAGGGTTAATTTCGTATTTTCTATACCGTTTCTAACATCGCTGGTTACCTTGAGCAGGGCAGACGCGGTACTATGACCTGGTTTAAATCCAGATTGGAGTGGGCTCAAGATATCATTCTGGTGAACGAAGCATGATAATTGTTTGTGTACACAGGCTTCGAGCACTTTAGATAGAAAAGGAAGGATTGATATAGGACGAAAGTGATTGGGTAAAGAAGGATTAGGGATCTTGGGTAATGGGATCACGTAAGCGTTTCGCCATAAGGTAGGAAATTGGCAGGACTCTAAAGAGAAGTTAAGAATGTGGCAGACTATAGGTAAAATATCTTCCAGTATGATAGTAATCATACGACGACTAATATTATCAAAGCCCTCGGCGTTGGATGTAATGGAAAGTATAGTTGTTTTAATCTCATTAGGTGTGACCCGTGAAAATTTAAATGAGTTAATATTCGGTCGTGGTAAGTTCTCCAAAACCCTTAAGGTTCTATCTATAATATGATCTTCCAGAGTTTGAGTGACAGAAAAGTTTCGATTAATATCATCTAGCAGAATGTTTTTGGGGAATTCCTGTCGGACACTTCCGATGCCCAAAGTTTTAAGGAACCTCCAGACATTGGCAGGTGACGATGAAGAAACGTTATTAATAATATGACGGCGTTTGGCATTACGTATCATCTGATTGCATCGATTGCGGCTAGTTTTGAAATGGACCCAGTTGACGTCAGAGCGCACCCGTTTAAATTTCCGGTAGGCGCGATCTCGTTTAGCCATTAAAGCTTTAATATCCTCGGTCATCCAAGGCGCTGGTGAACGCTTAAGTTTTATTTTTTTAATTGGTGCGTGAATGTTGAATAAATTAATGACCTTCATATTAAAGAGCCGGACTTTTTCATCCATCGATGTGGCAGCCAACAAAGATCGCCAGTCGATAGTGGATGCATCCTCCCGTAACTGGTCCACATCAATCCTCGCAAACGAACGCAAGTGCAGAATTTTAGGCTTAGCTTTGGGAGGTTTTAAAATATAGGAAACAAAGATAGCATCATGACGGGAGAAACCAGGAGCGGAACATTGGCCATGAGTGGCAATTAGAGAAAGAGAAGAAATAAGCATTAAGTCTAACCAGGTATCTACAATAGGATTGTGGTGAGTAGCGTGTAGTGGTAATATGTGAAGACCCGTAGACTTAATAATATTTTGGAGTTTAAAAAACTTTATAGGTTTCCATTGATGAAAAATTTTTGAAATCAGTTCGGTGGTTTAAGTATGAAAGCGTAACAAACAAACAAACATGCTTTCGCATTTTTAATATTAGTATTTTTTTTTATTTTTTTTTTATTGCAAACGGTGGCAAACGAGCAAACAGTACACCTGATGGTAAGTGTTGCTGCCGCTCATGGACCTCTGCAAGGCCGCTGCCTACCGCGAAGAAATTGAAGGGAGTGTGAAAGCGTGCATTGAGGCTCGGTGATACCAAGGGCACCACCAAAACCCTCCACACGCTCCCTTCCCTCAGAAAATTGGGCTTCCGGCTCTCTCGCTCACCGAACGAAGCGCAGTAACAAATCGCTACTACTCAGACGTCGATTTTCTGCGAGAGTGTGGTACTGCCCCGGACGGACCGGCCCGCGGCTGTAGACAGATAACTGTCGACAGTGTGGTCCTACCAAAACTGTGGTACTCCAAAAGTATTTACATATATTGGCGTCGTTTACACGACATAATTTTTATTTAAGTTGAGTTTTTGTTAAAATACATTGATAATACAACTATGTACCTATAATATAAACATATTGAGTATATACAAAATAGATATATACATATGTGTTATAATGTTGGAACTTTTTGAATCGAAAAAGCAAAAGGTTTTCCTGTTGATTCACAAATTGTTCTACCCGAGTCTGGGTATAATTTGTATTCATTAAATTATATAGTGTATATTGTTTAAATAAGAAATATTCGGGGTGCGAACCGTGGAGGCCTTCCGGCCGGTGCTGATGCAGTGGTTGGAAAGGCGGCACGGGGTGCTCTCCTTCCGACTGGTGCAGGTTTTGACGGGGCATGGGTGCTTCGCCAAATACCTGCACAAGGTCGTTAGGAGGGAGAGTACACCGTCCTGCCACCACTGCGATTGCGACGAGGACACGGCGCGCCATACGCTCGAGGCCTGCGCGGCTTGGGCAGTGCAGCGCTGTGAACTCGTCGCAATCATCGGTAAGGACCTGACGCTGCCGGCTATCGCTAGGGCGATGGTCGACAGCGTCGGAAATTGAGACGCGGTCGCAGCCTTCTGCGAGACAGTGATCTCGCGGAAGGAGGCGGCGGATCGCCTGCGCGAGGAGCGCAGCCTCGATGAGGAGATCCGCCGCCGGCGACTGGGGCGGCGTAGGCGCAACTATCTGCGTTTCATGCCGCCCTAGCCGAGGCTGCGGGTGACGTGACCGGGGATTAGTCCGTCACCCGCCGAGAGGCCGACCGCGTGAGGAAAGACCGACGTCCTCCCCGAGGGGGGAACGTCGGTCGATGGGAGGGTACCCCAATATTCAAGGGGGTATTCTGTCGGGCCGACCACTGACGACAAGTTATCGCTGCTCCAGTGGTTGGCCCAACGACGAAGGCGACGTGGTTTTTGGGTGGGTCGCGGGAGTTGCGTGCTTAAGCCCCTCTGTCGCCCCGGACGGAGTGGTGCGGAGGCGCGCCGACCGCGACCCACCCACAAAAAAAAAAAAAAAATAAGCAATATTGCACCGGCTTAAATCTCAAATTATTGTTCCGATGGTATTTACATCTAGAATCTAATAAAAAAATGTGTGTACCCTTTGAAAAAATACCCTTATATTGTAATTAAAACTACTTATACGGATTTTATCGCGTTTGTATTTGATTTGTGATTGCCCGACGTCACGAACACTTTACAGCGACAGATAGGACGTCAGACATCTTAGTCCGCCCGTGACCATGAATGCTGCAATCATAAATTAAATACAAACGCCATCAATCCATCCGTAAAGCAGTTTTATTTACAAAAAAAGCATTTACCGATGATTCAAAAATACACACGTAATCGTTCAAGTTATCACTGTTCTCTTTTTTTTTCTAATTTAGTACGCTTTTTTTACAGTTTATTCCTCGTCTTGCTGTGATGTTATTCGCTTCATATGGCAACGAATTATATGAACACATCATATATTAAATACTAAAAATGCATTCGTAGGTAAATTATACGTGTTCCGTTAATGTTAGATATTTTTTGTACAGATAATTGCATAAGTTTAAAAATAATCAAATGTAAACATTACGCAATAGTGTTATTAAAACACGAAAATAAATCATTGGATCAGACGAAGTAGTTACTTATATATTTAGTCATACAAATAAACAACATGACGCTACAGTAAATAATTGGCGGTCAATCTTTTTATAACGTCATTCATACGTCATGTTTCTTATTAATCGCGACCGTTACACATTAAATAAAACAAATTTTTACGGATTTTATTGCGTTTAAATTTGATTTTAATGTACACACTGATTTTAATATCCAATTCACAACCTACCTCCCCCGCCCTCTCTCTTGCCCGTGGATGTCGTAAAAGACGACTAAGGAATGTAATATGCGTATAATATCTATTGCAAGAGAAGGAAACCTCTAAATAAAACCCTATACCAACCCGCCTAACCAGCGTGATAGGTCAATTGCCTTCCTATTATGGAGAAATATATGAACTGTGATGATGATGAATTTTCTTCTTAACTACTTCTTTACACGAATTGGTGCGCTTATTATTATCATTTTAGGCCATACAATACCTGTCCCCACTGCTGGGTTCAACCCTCCTCCCAATAGGAGGGAAAATGAGCAAAGGAGATTGAAAAAAGACCATATCATGCTGGTCAGACATGTTGATATAGGGTTTCATTTAGACTTTTTCTTCTCTTGCACAGATATCATATCCCTTAGTAGTATTTAAGGGCATCCACGGGTAAGAGAGGGCGTGGTGTAAAATAAATAAATAATGTTATTTAATATCCTCAGTGGCATTCCTATTCAACTGGATCGGCTTTCTGCTGCTGATGTGTTTCTGTCACACGGTGGCGAGCCGCTACGGAGCGTTGGCAGGCTTCGGTCTATCACTTGCCAAGTGGACGCTCATCGTTAAACATTCCACCGAACTCGCATCCCACGAGAACTCCTGGCTGTGGTGGCTCATCATGGCTTTTGGTAAGTACAGACTTATTTAAAATTTTGCATTTGCATTGTATTCCTCAGGATCATTTGGCAGAACATGAAAAGAAATTGAAATGTATTTGATTTGGTTGTCAGCGTCCAATCAATGATAACGACTATGTCTATTATGAAGAGACTAAGGATGCGAAAATTAGTGTGGAAATAAACAATTTATGAAGAAAATTATAACTCGAAAGTGGCGCCATTAGGCATATTTGTAGCTAATTGCCAATACAAAAGAAGATTGTTATACCTAGTAAGTTTTTTTCTATACTAGAGACATTATTATTATAGTCATCATCGTCATCTCAGTCCATACACATCCCACTGTTGGGCTCGGTTCTCCTCCATTATGGGAGGGAAATTTGGTGGTACAGGGTTTTGTTTCGAGTTTTCATTTTCTTGCTTTTATATTATACTAGCAACCCGCCTTCGCTTCGCTTTGGTTTCAGTCGTCTTACCTGCCTAGTTCCCGTTGCCGTGGGAATACTGGGATAAAATATAGCCTATGTTACTCCCTGATATTATAGCTTTCCATTGGTGAAAGAATTTTGGAATCGGTTCGACGGCGGTTCAAGCGTGAAAGCGTAACAAACGTAAGCGTAATAAACAAACATACTTTCGCTTTTATAATATTAAGTAAGGATGCATATTATGTACTTAGTCGTCTTTTACGACACCCACGGGCAAGGGAGGGGGTGATGAATTATATTCCGTCACCATACAAAAAAGTAAGAGACATTAACCCTGTAAAATATCCCTACATACTGAGCATTATAGCTCTTTTCCATTCGATACCCATAAGAAGTTCACAGCGGGTCTCTTAACTTCAAAAAGTGTTTCAACAAACTGTTAATTTATCTACATTCTGACATATTTACGATGTAAATTAATGCTGACGCAATGTATGCACATTGAATATTCTCTTCGATCGTCTCAAACGTGTCCTCGGCAAGATATCGCTATCTTGTTCAATCATTTCGTTACCTCTTTACGTAATAGTATTGTCGTCTTTACGTCATAGTGTCACAAGTTCATTTCCCATATAGGATTTATGCGAACACATATTGTTTTGTGTGTAGGTGTAATCTGTCTGTTAATTATATGTTCATAAAGTCCTCTCATGTAATATTACTATAGAATACTATTCACCACACCATTCCTTGCCCGTCATCATCATTTGCCTGCCCGTCATGCCACGCTAATTAGGATCGGCATAACATGTTCTTATTAGAGATTGCAACCCGGTATGTTTCTCAACCCGGCCGGGCCCGGCCGGGTTGTATTAGCGATGAAACCTTTAAAGTATTTTATGAACATTTTCTAAATATGAATGGAAAAAGACAACGATTCAAGGTTAATATTTATTTCAAACTGGCTTATAAACAGTTATCACAATAAACAGTCTCACTCAAGTCCCAAAATCACACTTAATACATAATTGATTATGTACTTTTACTTATGGACGGAAAAGTAACATTAGTGTTCATTCATATTCACTCATATTCATTTTTATAAGTTTAAATAAGCAGGTCTTTCACTTTACTCCTTATAGTGTCTACCTACCTACTTGAAGACATAGTATTAAAATAAAAAACTAATAACGCAGCTAAAAGTACTAAACGTGTCATAACAACTTAGATAGATACATAGATAAACTTTGGTAGCTTTGGTATAAACAAAACAAATTCTTATCTGCTAAAAGTAAAGTATTATGTTTTTTCTTAAATTTTGGTTATTAAGACTAGTATATGTTACTACTACTAATTGAGCAAATAGCGAAATCTTATATCTAGGCTAGGCTGTATCGCAACTGTAAACAACCAAACTTGTATAGTCTTAACTAACAAAATTTAACATAAAATTGGTTACGTTATGTAGGCTTTATAAGTATATTATAACAAAACAAAAAGTATATTCTAACTATGCAAGTTAGAATTTACTTTTTGTAAGGCAAAACAATTATTTTTCAGTCTGAAAGAATGATCATAAAAAGCTGGTTATACCGCCCGGCCCGGTCACCGGACCCGGTAAGAATTGGCCGGGCCCGGTGGGTGCTTAAAAAGGCACCGGGCCCGGTGGGTGCCTAAAAGGGCACCGGGCCCGGGCGGGCCCGATTTGCAATCTCTAGTTCTTATCTTCCATAGCGTATCAGCTGTCATAATTGATCACTACTTTCACACGCATGTCCTCATTCACACTCTCTTTTTGGGTCTCCCAAGCTTCTTATCCATAACATATCTTACCCGTGATTGTTGTAAAAGATGACTAAAGGATTATAATATGCGGATAACATGTCAATTCAAAAACCTTGCGGTAACAAAAAAATATATGAGCTGAATGATGATAATCACCATAATTTTTCATCATTCAGTCTATCGTCATCCATTTCTAGATGGCCTCACTCATGTTTCGCCACAAAGTGCGCTCTTGTGCTGTCTACATCCAATCAATGATGATAATGAATCTTAAAACCTATTAATTAGATTAGTTGAATTGGTTGCACCCACCATCCTTGGCAGACGGATTCGCGATCGATATTTTCCCTAGAAGTTGTTACCCCGAAAATTTTGCTATTCACACTCCTGGCATGTTTTCTTGCATTTTTAACAACACTACCGAGAAATAAATACACTTATTTCACAGTCACAATGCATTCTCAATTTGTCACGGGGAAACCCCAAATATTGCTCATATCGCGATATCAGCATTGCAATTGTCTACGACGAACTGTGTTATCACGACTGACAATAAATTCAATTGTAAATATAACAATGTAATAAATATATATATATATACATACATATACATACATATATATACATACATATACATACATATATATACATACATATACATACATATATATACATACATATATATACACATACAGGATGTCCCTAAATTAAACGTCCAACGGTAAGTGGGGGGTGGTAGATGACTTTATGACAGCTATGAAAAAAATAAAAAAAAATCCATGTCATTTTTTTTGATGAGCATATTTCTAAAAACGGTGAAAATCAGACCTTCTACGATATTTTCAAGTACTATAACGACCAATAGGCTAGTTTTGGCATCGGATATTTCTTGTTGGAAGCGTAGATACCTGCACCATCGACCACAAATACAATTAAAACTAGACACGTTACATTAACATAAAAAAAAATGTATATTTGTTATGGCTATTCCTTAATTTTTTAGAAGAAAACGGTAATCATTTGACTTTAATACTACACCACGATGTAAAAAAAATATACTGTAACCATAGTGGTAAGTAATTTCAAAAGATGGCCAAATTATTCATTATTACAAAATGGTACACCTGTGCAATAGAAGAAAAACTTGAAATGAAACCCTATACCAACATGTCTGACCAGCATGGTATAGTAGGTCAAATCCCCTCCCATTATGGAGAACGCTCGAGCCTAACAATGGGACGCATGTGGAGTGCCATGATGATGATGATACTATGCTGGTCAGACAGGTAGCTATAGGGATTTTTCCAGGTTTTCTTCTCTTGTATTATATGCGTATTACATCCCCTAGTCGTCTATTACGACATACACGGGTGGTGAATTGTATTCTTACTCGTTCACTGCACGGCAATATGTTTGACGTATATAAGCTGAGATTATGATAAGTCTCATTCTTTATTAACAAGTTGAAAATCTATAAATAACAACTCGTTTGGAGAATATATTTGTCATTTATCAATGTAAGATATTTACACAATTTATTAGCGTTATTACTGTCATTGTCGAAACTAGACACAAGGTCCACTTTTATTATTAAAAATAACATGTCAACCATGAAACCACAGTAAACGGAATTTGTCCATTTTTATGTTATTCATCTCATCTCGGCCTATATAACTCTTGGGCTCAGGCCTCCTCCACAATGAGGAGAGATTGATATATATATATATATATATGCATTTTTAAAGATAGACGCGCGAGAGAACCAACTTTTGTTTATAGAAACTAATTTCAAGATATTTACTTATTTTTCACCATTAGATGTAAAGTTAAGCTTTAAAATGGCGTATCACCTTCATTAGCCTACCTTTATCCCAGGCTAAATGGCGTCGGTACAACATGTTTTTCTCTTCCATGGACTCCTATCAGCCGTGATATCTGCACTTCCTGCTTTCATACGCATATACTCATTCACAATCCATTCATCGATTTTTGAGCCTCCTACGATTCTTACGTCTATCCACAATCATATTGATAATCGTCCTTGTCACATGCCTTTCATACCTCCTCATTACATGTCTATACCAAGACAGTCTCGCGCTCTTAATCTTCTCCATCACTGGTGTCACTTTCAGGCTATCGTATCAAAAATTGAAATTGATTGAGCGATATTACACAATGACAAAAAAAAGTGAGCCGTCGCTCAGAACGCCTGACAGATGTGAAACATCGAAACTATTTTGTACGAGTAGCGACACGGTATCGAATATAAAGTATCGATACTGAACTCATGAATAGTATCGAAAGATAAGTAACGTGCTATTTAAAGTATCGAGTACTTTTATTTACTTTATCTTTAGGTATCGAGTACTTTTCTTTCGATACCGATACTTTTGTATTCGATATTTTAGTCAATAAGTACTTTTTGGTAGGTATCGTATCGAATAAATTATCCATTTTAAAATTGACTTTACGACTCATATTTATGGTAACGTCATTTAGTACAAACGAAATGAACCTTCTAAAAACGTAGCTTGAAATAATTTGCGATTTATAAATCAGAAATAGCGGCATCTATCGATCAAACGACCAACTCTAAGCTACAATATAAACTCATTTGCAAAAAAAACGGGCACCTAAGCAATGAACCATTTCAAATGTTAATATTTCTTTGTTTGATAATTATAGGTAGTTTTATCCACACAATTTGCTAAATTAATAAGAAAATAATCGTTTTCATCAGTATTTCATAAAATTTAGATACAATTTATGGGAAATAATGCTAAACCTCGCTAGTAGTGTATATTCGCTAGTAGTGCGCATATGCACTACTATCATGAAGTAAAAATAAAAAAGTTTTTTGTTTGTTTTTCTTTAATAAAGTAAAAGCAGATAAATGTTTAGTATCGAGTGTGACCCCCTCTAGCTAAAATCACAGCTTGAATTCGTCTGGGCATGCTAGCGAGTATATCCCGGATACTTGCTTGCGGAATACGTTCCCACTCCGCAGTAATCACATTCTTCAGCTCTCTGATGGTCTGCGGAGCCGGGTGTACTGATCTCACACGCCGTTTCAGAACGTCGCAGACATGCTCTATGGGATTGAGGTCGGGACTTCGAGCTGGCCAATCCAAACGACGAATGCCGACCTCTTGCACATACGCATTAACATCGCGGGATCGGTGGGCGCGAGCATTGTCGTCCATAAAAATCGAGTCTTCACCTAGAGCGGCCAATGCGGGTTGTGCATGAGAAATTAGAACTTCCGTTATGTATCGATGCCCAGTCAGTGAGCCGTTTTCAATGAAGACTAACTCTGTACGATCCATTGAATTTATTCCTGCCCAAAACATAACAGAGCCCCCACCATAAGGTGTGATTTCTTCGAAACATGCCTCTGCAAAGCGTTCTCCTTGTCTTCTTAGCACTCGCCGACGTCGATCTTCACCGAACAGAGATATCCTGGCTTCATCAGAGAACAAAACCCTATTCCAATCGTCTTGAGTCCATGATTCACAATTTCTAGCGAACCTAAGCCTGTGAACTCTGTGCTCACGGAGTAATTTGGGGCCGCGGGCCGGGCGGTGACTGCGTATATTGGCAGCGAGAAGCCTCCTCCTGACCGTCCATAGACTAATATGCACATTTCTTACTTCTTGGAGGTTGTTCTTAAGATCCACATACGAAGATTTGCGATTTCTCAATGCGCGACTCACAAGAAAACGATCATCCCGTGGTTGGGTACATGGTTTTCTTCCAGAACCAGGCCTTCTCTCGACGGAACCAGTCTCCTGATATCGCTGCCAGGTCCTTTGGACTGTCGAGCGACTAACATTTAGCCTCCTAGCCACGAAACATTGGCTGCAACCCTCTTCAAGCAGCGCGATAATTTTGGTAGCTTTTACCACTTTATCTACCATTTTTGATACAGCCAAACAGCATTAAATAAAGCTTTGACAGTCAAGGATATGAAATTAATCGATAAAAATTGAATAAAAGTTATGAAAGTCGATGTTAACTTCTGGAACTTCGCGCCAAAAATGTAGGATAAAAAGGGGTTTTCTGTAAAAATGAACATCAAATGAAAAATTGAATTTAGAACGTACTTTTTTAAATACCACAGCATTTTTAAAACCGGCCAGTAACGTGTACAAACGATTGAAACCTTTTTGGTATTGTATCTTTTTAAATATGAATGAAAATCAAAACCGCCCGTTTTTTTTGCAAATGAGTTTATTTTATAAAAAACTCTCTAATCCTGTAATGATAATAAGACAAGCTGTTTAAAGTGAGTCAAAATCCAATTCTTAAGGAGTTGGTGATGTCACCAACTACAAACAAATAAATGTAATACAAACAAATAAATACACAGCTCATGGGCGTACCCAGGTAGGGGTAGGGGGGGGGGGGGGGCAGTTGCCCCCCCCCCCCTAGAAGATAAAATGTTAAGAGATGAATTTTCGAAAATCCTTTCTTAGTGCTCCCGTACGCTATAAAAGGAACCCCTGTGCAAAATTTCAAGGTTCTAGCTCTTATATTTTAGGCTCTGCGTTGATGTTAGTCAGCTTCTCCTTTTATATGTACAGATAAGCACCTAGCGGATAAAAAATCTGACTTGCCCCCCCCCCCCCCTGGTCCAGATCCTGGGTACGCCCCTGACACAGCTGAAACTAATAAAAGCCTATAAAAAATGAAATGCTTTCATCCGTTCACAGACATTCTTTCCGCACGAAGAGTGTGATTTAGGAAACAGAAATGGCGGCTTTTATCGAGCTAACGACCAACTCTCAGCTTCAATATATTTAATAAAGAAATTTTTAATCCTGTAATGATAATATTTCTTATTACTACCTAAATAATTTTAACGTCATTAGTCCTCCTTAAATTTTCAACTTTTAAATGAAATTTGACTGTTTAAAGTGAGTCAAAATCCAATTCCTATGAAGTCGGTAATATACAAAGAAATAAATATATACACCTGAAACTAATAAAAGCTTATAAAAAAAAAACGGTTCTCCATTTTTCGTAGCTGAAAGTAAACTAAATACCATACCTACTGGTATATTTATATTACTAAGTTAGACAATTTTACATTAATTTATAAAACAAGTATTTATACATAAAAGAACATTAGATTACGACAGGAACTAATACGAAAAAACTAAGGCATAAAGTATTAATAAAATATCGCGATTTTTTTTCCAAAAAATGATATTTATTCAATAAACATTTATTTTCATTAATATACATTATAAGTAACAATTTACTTTGAGTTCACCTAGATGGCGGTGTATAAATTTTAAATCGCACCATGGTTTCGTTACAAAAATGTAGATATATGCATCCAAATCTTTATTTAATATATAATTATTAGGGGACCGCGAGGCGTGGCGTTAAACGCCACGCGACGATCACGGTCACCCTCGCCTATAGATGTTTCACATCAGAAAAAAAACAACTGACAAAAAATACATAGCTTTTGACACTCATTTGATCCAGTGTGCAATAAATACTAGAGATTTTTATAACCTTTTTATCTAACATAATTGGTATACTAAATCAAAAAGTTGCAAATTAATTGCCATAACGGACGATTTTAATGTGATATTGAGAAGATATTAATTATAATCGTAACTTCATTAGTATTCTAGTTTCGAATCCAATCCAATGTCGCGATCGACTTGCAATTGTTCGTTACCATCGCGTGGTTTTGTCATGATCACGTGATCTGTATGAATAACCCTCGTCTTAGTTCATAAATGCCCCGTTGCTGGTTTCGTCCTCCATAATAGAGAATCTGACCTACTATACCAATCTGCTCAGACGGGTCCGCATAAGGTTTTATTTCGACATTAGGATAGTATTTGACATTCTATACGACGCTGGTTAGACAGGGTGGTATAAGATTTTATTTCAACAATAGGTAAGAATTTGACCTTCTTTCCTTCTTCTTTTATGACGTCTACGGACAAGATATGGCATAATGAATTTTATTCTCATTTCGTCAAAATTTTGGCCACAAATCGTAGAACCAATCAGAAATATAAATCATCACTATCTTTCGAAAGAGGGAATTATTGGAAATAATTGGTTATACGTATCTTGGTAGTATCCATTAGCTGTCGATAATGTAATTAAATATAGTTAAACCCAGCAGTTTGATAGTCACTATCCTTACAAGTTCCTCCTGAGTCTCAGATGGTTACAGACTGGAAATAAAAACCCCTCTGACCAAAGAGGCAGACTAATTTCCACCCCATCATGGCAAAGACTCGTGCCCAACAGGGTGTACATCGGCTGAGTAGAAGAAAAAAGATGAGATTTATATTTTAAAATATCTTGTATTTCTTTTCAGGAATTTTAATCTGCGTGCGCGCTATCATTCAGTACCTGAACATCAAACGCGGCTGGCGTCTACTCTCCGGCACGGCACAGGAGCGACTGTTGTTCTTTTATTAAAATATATCTAATCACCAGCTTACTGTTTCACTCACACACCTGTGTACCGCATTATATGCATGGTTGTGCGATAGAGATGTATATAATTATATGATTTTCTGACACTAACTGCTCATATTTTAGAGAACGCTGTCAATATTGTCACTTTATACTCACCACAAAAGCCGCAGCTGTGAAGCTTTATCAACGTCTGTTTGAAAAGGGTTGAAATGAAACTATTTTAATTCGAGTATGTATTCACGGCATTTTTGAAGCAAGGCATTTTTTTTTTATTGAACAATATTCAAATTTAGCTTCAAATATTAAATCATACATGCAATAATCTACACGCGTTTCATTTCAATGCTTTCTAAAGGATGTTAAAAGTGTACTCGCGAGTATAATAATTAAAACTCACTAGTAAACTGTTTATTTTTCTAAATGACAGACGGAATTTAGTGATAATTTAAAATTTCACATTGAATTCAATTAAACATAATTTAATTATACTAAACTTTGAAACTCAAAATATTAAGTAATCGGGTCGCTGTTAAATTTTGTATAGGTAAACTTTCAACCGTGTTATATTTTTAAAATATAGTTGTTATATTTTATAAATATACGCATAACCTCATAAATTAGTTTTATTCCAAAAAATATATCGAATTAATAGAAATGTATTACTAAAAAAAAATTAAGTCTCGCTTTAGATGATTTTAGTATTTTTTAAGTAACAACAGTCTCTGGTTATAGATTGGTTTTACTTATCAACTGTAAATTCTTGGTGTCACTTCGTTATAATGAATACCAAATAATAATAACGGAGTAGTATTTTTAACACCGTAAACTACAAACTTTTAAATTAATCAAGTTATTTTTTTAAACTGCAACCACGCTCTGTGTGCCTACTCTGGAACTCCCTTCTAATTTCGAATCCGATTCAATTCCAATCTCACCAAACTTATATTTGGTACTCTTGAACAAAATCGAGAATGAATTCTTCCCGTTTGGCGTTGTTATTTTCACCGAATGTGTCGTATTTTCTTATTTTAAATTAATAACGTTATCGAACTCGATCATTACAAAGACGCTTTCTTGGAATTGTGCAACATTAACGATTTTAAACTACGTCAAAATCGCGTCGGGAGTAGCAAATATGCGATTTAATCGACGAGAGTCGAATTCATTTAGTTCAAAAATATTCCACCGAATTTGATTCCAATCGTGCGCTAGTATCGTTTTCAGGAGTACCAAATTTGCTCAAATTCGAGCTGCGATTCGATTTAGGATTGGAATCGAGATTCAAGAGTAGGCACACTGTTGTCTTAACCGTCACGGTTCTGTTCGTCCTTTCGGATAGGCAAAGGGAACAAAGCCCATACAGCCGACTATTACGGACAAAAGGTAAAGCCATCTTTATAAAATTCATATTTTTTTATTTCGAGTCACGATTACATGTACAAAATTTGACAATGGCCCATTTATTGTTGTATCAAATTGAATCAGCACATAGTCCTCTAAAAGCATGAGCGGGTATTTTGAAAATACCTCAAATATTCGAAATTAATATTTAATCTTTACAATACCTTTTTATATAATTTTCAATGAATTTAATTGTTTTACATTTCAAATATTATTAAATGTTTTGATAGAAAGCGAATTTGCATACCAAATGCAATAGCTACAGTGGAGAAATTTTACAAGGTTTAATAGTTTCGTGGTAGGATGGATAATTATCAATACAGAGTGAGCTAGCCAGTTTGGTCGCTAGAATCTGCGTATCCAAAATGCAATCCGGATTCAAGATTTTAAATTCTTTATACGACAGTTTTGACCATAGATTCCATCCAAAATTATAGAAAAAGTGGCCTATAATAACCATACTGGCAAGATAGGCTGTCTTAGAGGATTATTTCGGATTTCTCCTTTTGCAATTTTGTTATTTACTTAAATTGATTAATCGCCTGAAACGACACTTCCAGTAATAGCGTCACATGCCATTCTTACTCTGATTGAAAATATCTTGCATAGCGTATCACTTGCTTTAAATAGAGAATGGCCAATTCACAAGTGTCTCAAGATTTCACAAGTGTCTCAAGATATCACAAGTGTCTCAAGATATCACAAGTGTCTCAAGATATCACAAGTGTCTCAAGATATCCCTAGCGCCGTGACGTATATATATATTATAGCCCAAAACCCTCGCGCTCTAAGAGAATCCACTTAAGTGAATTCTTGAATAAAAATCTCTCTCGTTGCAGTACTCCTAAATTAATAAATAGCTTGATATATTTTAGTTTAGATTGAATATTAATTTCGACTTGTAATGTTTAATCTTATAGTTAATAATATATAGTTAAATTACTATGGGAAAATAATTTTACTTAGACTGTTTAATAATGCTACTTAGGTGCTTTCCTTCGTAACTATTGTCACTTAAAATAGTTTATATCTAACGATTTCTAATGTTATTTGTTTACGCGAGTATATACACATTGAAAATAAAACTACGGATTTTATCCCGTTTGTATTTGATTTTCGATTGCCCGACGTTTCGAACACTTTGCAGTGTTCATGGTCATGGGCGGACTAGTTTAGATCTGCTTGAGCTGTGAAATGTAGCTGGTTAATCCGGCTAAGAAAGGTAGCTAAGGTAATTTGCTACCTAACCAATATGCTTAGCCAATTTAACCGGTTAATTAAATTAACTCAGTTAATTAGAAGACTGCTCAACCGGTTGACGTAGCTTAGCTCAGCAAATTGGCTTGCGGTTAACCAAGTTAACGGTTTGTTTTTCCACTTAGTGATTTCTTATTCACGAACAGGTAAAAAAATAATATTAGTGTTTTTGATGACAAACAAAAGGACAATAGAGTAATTTGGTGTTCCAGGTAATTAGAAAAAAACCACTAATAGACATTATTGTTCATGTTTCTATTAATAAACATGAACAATAGTGTTGATTATTGAAATTTTAGAGATAAATAATAATAACTAGTTAGTCGTTAGCTAATTAGCTGAGCTAAGCTAGGTTAACCGGTTAAGGCGTCAGCTAATTAACTAAGCTAATTTAACTAACAGGTTGAATTAGTTAAGCTTATTGGGTAGCTAACTAATTAGCCTGGCCAACTTTTGTTGCCGGTTTAACCCACTAAATTGTAGGTACAGTCACAATATCTACACAATATTCACACTATGAATTTGGCTCTAGCAGTGTTTATCAAATGGTTTCTGCAAGTGTGCTGATGGGCTGGCCATTATGTGATACCTAAAAAACTAAATAATAATACATAATTAAGACAACACGTCTGTTTGTATCTACAACCAAATACACTATTTAAGTCCATTTCAATGCGTAACATAATTTTTTGTTGCCTCTGACCTCAAAAATATTCTATATGTGTAATAGCAGTATTGGTGTCGTTGGATGCAAGCGGCACAGAACCGCATTTTGTAGCGAAACATGAGGGAGGCCTATGGATATGGATGGAGGCCTATATACAGCATTGGACGGCGATTGGCTGAATGATGATGATGATTAATTATAAATAGTAAACTTGGTTCCGAATTCGTTAAACAATTTTCATCATTGAAAGCTATTTAAGTGACTATAGTTTTAAAGGTAAAGTCACCGTTGGGATATGAAGTAGCGTCTTTTTGTTATAATGCAAAATATATTGTCTTATTATAATTTTAAGAAATAGTTATATGACATTTATAATAATAAAAGAGGTCTGTATCTAAGTTATATGGACCGCAAAAGTTTGAAAGACATGATAATATTTTATTGATCGAATAGTTTCCTAAATTGCTTGAACATGCTTTAAGGTTTTTTGATGTGAATCATCTATAGGCGAGAGTAAACGTAATCGTGAACATGCCGTGGCGTAAAGCGACGCATGCCGTGGTAAGGCCTCGCCACGTTCTATGACAGTAAGTCTAGTTCCGACCAATTGCCACAGTAATATCGTCAGAGGCATCGAATATAACTCTTAAATTATATTATTACACAAATCATTGATTAAAAGAATTGAGTTGTCACAATTTGAAATGTTTTAGAATTTTTAATTCTTGTATTTATAGAAAATAAATGTTTATTGAATCATTCATCATCAATCATCATTTTCTGGAAAAAAAAATAATTTTATAATATTCTGTTCTTTTATGCATATGTACTTGTACAAAATAATTTCGATGTTTCACATCTGCCAGGCGTTCTGAGCGACGGCACACTCTTTTTGATACACCAGTTAATTTTTATCTAAAATAGGTCATTGAAATGCAACCACGTCTAGGTTGGCATAAGGTATGTGTAAATTAGGCATATTGCAGTTTATCTGCATATCATTTCCCTTAGTTGCCTTTCACCGACACCCACGAAGAAGTTAAGAGGTGGTGAATATTTTTACTCCGTCACCACACGGCAATCTTAAAGTATGTGCAATCAATATAAAAAACTATTTTTTAATTTATTTTAAGTGGCTCACTTTTAATTCTTATATTCGAGGAGGTTATTTTTATATACGAGGGGTGATCCAAAAGTAATGATAATCAATAATAAACACAATGAATAAAATAAAAAAATATATTTATTTCTCAACATAGTCTCCTAGCAAGTCTATACATTTAGTCCATCTCTTTTCTAAACCTAAAATTCCCTTACAAAAAAAATCTTTATCTTGACTCTCAAAAAAGTCCTCAACCGCGGCCATCACGTCGCTATCATCATCAAATTTCTTGCCTCGGAGGTGTTCCTTGAGTCGTGGAAAGAGATAGAAGTCACTGGGGGCTAGATCTGGTGAATAGGGGGGGTGTTCCACCAACTCAAAGCCCGCTTCCTGAATGCCAGCCATGGCAATTGCAGCTTTGTGAACAGGTGCGTTGTCTTGATGGAACAACACTCCAGCCCGCAGTTTGCCTCGCCTTTTCTCCTTAATAGCCTCCCGCAATCTTCTTATTTGTTCTGCATAGTAGGAGCCTGTAATAGTGGCCCCCTTTTCCAAGTAGTCCACCATGATTATTCCTTCAGCGTCCCAAAAAACAGACGCCATAACCTTCCCTGCTGAGCTTGACACTTTGAATTTCTTCGGCGTCGGTTCATCGGATCGTTTCCATGTCATCGATTGTTGTTTTGTTTCAGGATCAAAATGGTGGATCCAGGTCTCGTCCATGGTCACAAAACGTGACAAAAAATTGTCCTTGTCTGCCTGGAACTTTTCGAGATTTGCTCTTGACATGTCGACTCGTTTCTTCTTTTGCTCGTCGTTTAACATTTTCGGTACCCAACGCGCGGAGACCTTTCTCATATGCAATTCGTTCGCAAGGATTCTTTGAATGCTGCCATATGAGATCCCTGTGACCTCAGCTACATGCCTGATAGTCACTCTTCGATCTTCCAATACAACTTCTTCAACTTTTTTCACATTTTCTTCAGTGAGGGACGTCGATGGGCGTCCTTCGCGGTGTTCGTCTTCCGTCGATGTTCTTCCCAGCTTAAACTCCTTAGCCCAGCGTGCAACTGTGGAATATGGAGGAGAAGAGTCCCCTAATGTTTCCACCAAGTCGCTGTGTATGTCTTTGGTAGACATTTTTTTCAAGCAGAGGTATTTAATGACAGCTCTGATTTCGTGTTTTTCCATTTTGATGTTCACTCCTTGACAGTCCGTATTCAAATGAATGTAGCTCCCGGGAATTGTGGCCTATTTATATGATTTTTTTTTCCTGAACTAGTGGGTAACTGAGCAAGTGACTGAAATTTTTTTGTATTTTTGTGTGCACTAGAAATAACTGATTATCATTACTTTTGGATCACCCCTCGTATGTCTGATGATTTGAACATGAGTTGTGTAACTTTGTATGAATCAAAATTTACCTATATGTAATAAATTTCTTAAACACAACTCATTTTGTCGAATTAGTTATCCGAATATTGTTTTAAAATAGAGGAATAGTAACTACGTTTACCCAAGACTTAGCAATATATTGCACACATCAAATTAGAAAGAAATATTGAATAATATAGGTCAAGGTCAATGGCTACCAGAGCTTGATTGCAGAGTATACAAGTAAAAAGTAAGAATAATGATTTCTGATGTTTACGCGAATATTACATATTATAAAAAAAAACGGATTTTATCGCCGCCCATGACCATGATCATTGTAAAGTGTTCGAAAGGTCGGGCAATCAAAAATTAAATACAAACGCGATAAAATCCGTAAAAATAGTTTTATTTTTAATAAAAAGTAATAATTTCTTTCTGCCTTTGAAATGTGCGGTATATTGTTAATGCCGGGGTAAATAGTGGATTTCCTATACTTCATTTTAAAATGTAAAGCCAAATTCAAGCGCCCACTATTGGTAAAAAATTATAAAACTCGAATTATCGTTTACGATCTTATGGAATCATTCCTTGGGTATAATTGGGGCATTATTGTAATATGTAGTTTTATAATATTTGTAAGATTAGAGCGAGTTTTTGATCATGCTGGTTGCATAATTATGATAACAAATAATGTGAGTAAATGCATCTTATTTTCTTTGTTGAGATCTCTCTTAAGATGTACTTTCAAGTGTATATGGTATCCGGGAATAAATAATGCACATCGATCTTTGGAAAGAATCAATCGGTTAATTTCTGTTTTGTAGAGCGTTGTCTCTGTCACACACTATGTAGTGCAACGTAGAACGAATCACTGACAGATACTTTCTTATTACGCTCAACCATTCAAAAGGAACGCATACAATTTCATGTTACTACAAGGCTTAGGAACATTATAATAACACTAGTCTATTATTTTAAAATCACGTACTAATGTTCGTATTTACTAAGGCATATTTAAAAAATGCAATCAACTATTTACAACAATTAAACTATTTATATATAATAAATGAATATTATTACCAACCTATGTATTTTTGGGGATAATATAGTAAACATAACAAACGAATTCTCTTCGAAATCGATTGTCTCTTTCCACGGCTCGATGTGCAATACTTGGGGCGCCTTCAAATTTGCCGCAAAGTGCCGCGCGGCGGCTGTCGCTAGGTTTGAGAATCATAGCGTAGTACATAGTTTGGCGATGAACTCTGATGAAGAAACTCTGCTCTACTTGTACAAACAAATACGTGCGCGCAACACTAGTCGATCGATGAACTGATGCGTGGCCGCAGCGCGGGTGCAGCGCTGCAACCGCGCGTGAACAACTTTATATAGATTTATAAAGTAGCGCGGCCGCAGCGCTACAGACGCGCTGCACTTTGCGGCATTTTTGAACGCGCCCTTACTGTCGGGTACCTAAGGTCTAAGTATGCAGCCATTTTGGTCAATAATCTTATATTAAGAAGAATATCAACCACCGCCAAGTGAAGTTATCTTCGAGATACTTTGCAGATTATCTATTTGCACACGATAAAAAAAATTGTCACATAGGCAATTTTGAATAACTTTTTTCACATTGTTGAAAATGAATATTGTAAGTATATCTATGACGGAAATTATTAGTCTCCAGTTAGTTATCAGGGAATTTGTAATTTATACCTTAATAACGCGAGTACAGGATCTAGAATTGGAGGTTTCAAATAAAAATTATGGGAAGAGGAATGCTCATCTGGATAGGTACTCGATAAATCGGTATCTGGTACGAATTCGTATAGTTTACTGCTCTTAAAATCAACTCTAGCGCGTCATTGGAATTTATTTCATGGGTTTAATATTTAACCGCAAAATAAAAATGTACAAATTCTTAGAGTAACAATTCGTTAATGTATGGAATATTAGTAACATTGTCTATAATATATCAATCACGGTTTTGTTATGCCAGCAGTTGTTATGACAACGGGGACACGCTTGACGCCTATTATTCTGCGGTTATGCTATTATATAACTCCCAAAGCACTCAATTGATAACTTTTGCCTATAAGCATTTTTTTATTGCAAACGGTGGCAAACGAGCAAACACTATACCTGATAGTAAGTGTTGCTGCCGCTCATGGACCTTTGCTAGGCCGCTGCCTACCGTGAAGAAGGTGAAGGGAGTATGAATGCGTGCAATGAGGTTCGGCGAAACTAAAGGCATCACCAAAACCCACCACACGCAAACCCCCTCAGAAAGTTGGGCTTCCGGCTCTCTCGCTCACCGAACAAAGCGCAGTAACAAATTGCTACTACTCAGGCGTCGATTTTCTGCGAGAGTGTAGTACTACCCCGGACGGACCGGCCCGCGGCTGTAGACAGATAACTGTCGACAGTGTGTTTCTACCACTAAAGCATCCGTGCTGTTGAAACTATTGGTGCTTCGGCATATCCCTGATAGCTTGAAAGCAGGTAGCCTCAACAATATCATGAACGAGTTGTTATTTTTGATACAGAAGATATAAATATCTCCAACTCATTAATTGCTAATGTCTTGATTTTGCACCCAATTTCGCTAAGATTGGAAAGTGAACTCTAATAGGTATATAATAAATACAAAGTTTAAATGATGATAGAAATAAGACTCATTTCTCTTCTAGTTATACTATGAACGGTATTTTAAATCAGTTTTTTTTGTTAATGTTTATGTAAACTTAAAACACTTTTTCAGCATTAAATGTGTGAATTAAAAATGAAAATCTCTGGAGTCTGTAATGAGGACTTTTCACATTAGTAATGTAGATTTTTTATGTTATATTTAATCACATAAAATGCTTTATATTGTAAAACAAGTTAATTTACATTACAATACCCGGCGATAAATATTGTACATCGATCTTTAGAGAAAGGCAATCTATTAATTTCGGCATTGTAGAGCGTTGTCTCTGTCGCTCACTACATGGTGTAAAAGTGTATACCAGACTTGCTTCTTGTATGACGTTAATCTGATAGTGTGCGACAGAGACAACGCTCTACAAAACCGAAACTATTCGATTGTCTCTCTCCAATGGTAGATATGCAATATTTATCGCCGTGTATTGTATAATCGTGAAAATAAGTTTGCAAATACTTCAATTCCGCACTAGAAATTATATATCAATTAAAATTTTGTTATTAGATAAAACTTATTTTAATATAATGTTTTAGTGCAATAATGTCTAGTTCAGAGTTTCTAGTGGAAATAAATACGTTATAATTAATCGTTGTTTCTTTTTCTATAAAATCTATATTAATATGTATTATAAAACTGAAGTTTGGTTTCCGTGTGGTGACGGAGTAAGTATACTATTCAACAACCCCTTCTTGCCCGTTGGTCTCGTAAAAGACGGCTGAGGGATATAGTATGCAATTAACATTTATGCAAGAGAAGGAAATCTCCATATTTAAACTACCACAATCCGTCTGACCAGTATCGTATAGTAGGTCAATTTACCTGCTATTGTGGAGGAGGGTCGAGTCTAACAATGATATGATTATGATGAATAATTTGGTGGATCACACTTATTTCAGGAACTACTGATTCGAATTTGTTAGTATTATGTCACGCGAAGAATAGAAGCGGAGCGCCATTGAAAAATGCTGTAAAAACAGTGTAGGTAATTTATTTTAACTACTCCCGTACTCCAACAGCCTACTTCTCTCTATTATGTGATGCAAATGAAGCTCCGTCAGGCAGTATTTGATAAATATACAGAATATCAAAACCAGTAATGCCGTTGCTTTCCGTGCGGTGACAATAAGAATACAATTCACCACTGCCTTTATTACCCGTGGGTGTAGTAAACGACAAGGATTACTCGATATAAAACCCTACACCAATCCATCTGACCAGGTCAATTTCCCTTCCATTGTGGAGGAAGCTCGAGGCCATTGCTGGCAGTGGGACGTATATGAGCTGTCATGATAATGAATGCCGTTGCATCTTTTGTATCATCATCAGTCAATCTTTCGCCGTCCGCTCTAGAACGTAGAGCTCTTCGGGTACCCCTTCGGATAGTGCTGTAATCGCCAGGCTTAACAGGCGGATTGATTATACTTAGTACTGCCCTCTTTTTAGGTGACGCTTTTAGAGGATTTTACGATTCCCACGGACAAGTAAAGTTTGACGATAATTGTATTGTTATTCTCTTCCTACACGAGGACAACCTTTGAATATGAGACCTTAAAATAAATTGATGAAAATAAACGTTATACATGCGTTTGTTCCTTAAAAGGAATTATAACAACGGATTTGAATATGGTTGTGGATGAATGTAAGAACCGTGGGACGCAAAAAGAGTTGTCTGAATTGTGTGAATGAGGACATACGTATGAAATCAGTTAATGCAGATATGACGTCTGACAGGAATCTATTGAAAATAAAAGCATGTTGTGCCAACCCCTCCTAGCATGGAATGAAGTTAGATTAATGATGTTAAATTGTTTATTAATGTTTGCATGGTAAAGAAAACATTTTGACGAAAATGCGAAATGCTTGATATCGTGTTTATCTATTTGAGCAGTACCAGGATTAACAAAGGACCTAGCCTAACTAAATAGTACTACTAACTGCGATTTCAGATGCGCTTCAAGCGAATCTAAACCTAATATAAAAAATCTAGATTTTTTATGCATTGAATATAACTCGCGCCAATAAAAAAACGAATCTAAAATGGCGATTACTACTTGTAATGACAAGTTGGACCGTCAGCAAAACAGGATTACAAAATAAGTGATATTTTATTAATATGGAACTTTGTTGGTTGATAGTAAATAGTAAGCATTTTTTTTCGTAAGTTTCAACTTTCATGAAATTAGGTTTGACAGTGTTTATATCACGTTTTTTATTACTTATATGTTTTAGATATTTCGACACTGTTGCAAGCGTTATGATCACAGAAAAACTGAAGTAACTGCAGGTGGATAGTTCATTTGTGGACAAGCGTATTTTTTTTACCCGCTTTCTCAACCGTTTATTACAGACAGTTGTGTCACTCTCGCCGCTACCACTGATCTCACTATAGTCTCGATCTCGATCACGTCGCGTTCCCACTTTGTCGTAACGACAGATAATCGTGTAGTTTTAAGTGTCGTGGCTTATATGTTTAAATCGAGGTGTACACATATAGAATGACACGATTTACTGTCGTATACGACTTTTTTTGCAGTGACGACAGATTGTCATGACAGTGGGCATGGCTAACACGACAGTCGTAAAACGATAAAAAAATCATTACGACTAAATCGTGACGGCGAATCTATCGTAGCCACGGCTAAAAATATCGTAGAGGCGATTGTAGATTTGTAGTACTTGCTAATGATGTGTAAACGACAAAGCGACTGCCGTGAAATGATAAAATAAAAAGATAAATTAATTGTTACGACATAGTGGGAACGCACCCTCATACAACACAAACTCTAGCTTTTGAGGTATTTTTATTTGTGCAAAAACGAATGATTGGTTGTCAGATATTATATAAACAATTTAAATCCATCTTCTGTGTTGAAATGTCTGCATTTGGTGATTTCGATTGCTTCCCGTAGCAATCTGGATATATAATGATGTTCTATCATAAGAATCTCTGGATTGTGTAAACTCTCGATGTAGTGATTAGTCCTTGCCTCCAAAGATGTTCTGCTATTGCCGATTTTTGTGGTTCATTACTTTTATACGCTCTAATGTCCTCTTTGTTCGTGTAGTCATGGAGTAAGAATACAATTCGCTATCCCTTCTCTTGCACGTGGTATCGTAAAAGACAACTAAGAAATACAATATGCATTTAACATTTATGCAAGAGAAGAAAAACTCGAAATTAAATTCTATACTACCACATCTGACTAGCGTTGCATAGTAGGTCCATTTCCCTCCTATTGGGGAGGAGGCTAGAGTTCAGTGGTGGAACGCATCTAAACCTATTAATCTAAATGTGCTCTTTGATACGACATGCTACCGAGTTTATTAATTGTTTGCAAATGAACTACCCACACGCAGCTATTTCAGTTCTTCCGTGATCATGCAGCTCGCAACAGTGCCGAAATATAAAATATTCATAAGTGGTAAAATACATGCCAATAATCCCGTCAACCTTAGAATAATAACGTATAGAAGGATAGTGTCCATACTTTGAATTTTCAAAATTTGAATCTAAAAATACTAATGGCGCGCAGGTGATTACACACGTTCACACGCAAACCACTATACAAATTATGAAATCAAATTTTGTTTTTATTAACATAAATCATCGAAATACTTTTGAAAAATTTTTGTCTGTCTGTCTGTTTGTTCCGGGTAATCTTCAAAATAGCTGAACCGATTTCAAAAATTCTTTCACCAATGGAAAGCTATAATATCAGGGCGTAAACTAGGCTATATTTTATCCCGGTATTCCCACGGGAAGGGGAACTACGCGGGTAAAACGACTATAACCGAAGCGAAGCGAGGGTGGGTTGCTAGTAATTTATAAAATAAGCTAATTTTATCGAAACCTACAAATATATTAACAAATAGCGACCCGCACTCGTTTCGCTTTGGTTTCAGTCGTTTTGTCCCCACATTTTAAATCTCCTATAATTCCTCAGATAATACGGTACGCGACTGCAGTCCATGAGGCCTCGGGTTCGGTACCCAGGGCGCGAAAAAAATTATAGAACTTTTCTAAGAGCAAAATAGCCTAAGTTACTATAGAGCGATCTGGTAATAAAATATCCAAATCGATCCAGCTATTTTGAAGATTACTCGGGCAAATTTTTAAACTAGTTTTCAAGCATAGGAATCGTGCAAATAATCATGTGAGCATGAAAAGAATCTACTATTTTGACATTACAAATAGACTTTTCAAATTGATTTCTAATCTTTACGGGAATATTATTCATTACTAGCAACCCGCCCTCGCTTCGCTTCGGTTATAGGTTATAGTCGTTTTACCCGCGTAGTTCCCCTTCCCGTGGGAATACCGGGATAAAATATAACCTAGTTTACGCCCTGGTATTAAAGCTTTCCATTGGTGAAAGAATTTTTGAAATCGGTCCAGCCGTTTTGAAGATTACCCGGGACAAACAGACAGACAAAAATTTTTTAATTGCTATTTTAGGCATAGGTGTCTTGCAAATAACCGTGTGAGCATGAAAAAAGCCTATTATTTTGACATTACAAACCTACACTTCAGTTTTATTTATTGGTATAGATAAATAAAACTATTTTTACGGATTTTATCGCGTTTGTATTTGATTTAAATGGCAATCAAAAGATGGCAACCAAAAATCAAATACAAACGCGGTGAAATCCGTAAAAATGGTTTTATTTATAACAGACACTTCAATTTTATTTATTTATATGGATAAACAACAATGCACATCCATAACAAAAACAAATTAACAGAAAATAAAGAGCAATGACAAAGCAATTTAACAATTAATTATTACAATTACAATTTAACAATTAATTTATATAGGACTAGCAGCGCCCTGCGATTTCACCCGCAGTTCCTTTTCCCGTGGGAATATCGGGTTAAATTATAGCCTATGTGTTATTCTGATCATCATCATCATCTTGCTTTTATCCCAATTACTAGGGGTCGACGCAATATGTCATCTGTTTTGACATATTGCAAAAATGTGCCAATGTGTTATTCTGATATGTAAGCTATATTATTGTGAAGTTTCATCAAAATCCAGTTAGTAGTTTTTGCGTGAAAAAGCAACAAACATCTTCACATCCTCACATACAAACTTTCGCGTTTATAATGTTAATAGGATGAATAAACTGATTATTTATTTGTATACTGTACCGATGAGTAATAGTACGAGATCCGGCTGCAAAATCACTACGTTCATCGCGTAGTTAATCAAACACAGATTCTTACATACATTTATGATTAGGAGAATACATTGATAACAGGGTACCAGTCAATGCCATTGACGATTCGATTCTTTATTGGTGCAGGTTTACTAATACTACAAAAAAACTACGTCTACCATGAACAAAACAAAAAAAAAAGGTAATCATTAAACTATTTCTAAATAATTAATTCATTGTCTACTAATGTGCACATTGTTATTAATAAAGATATTTGCTTATACATAATGTTTCTTTGATAATTTTAAGATCGGGGTAAAATCAATAATCTTAATAGGTCAAAGGGGCAACAATATTAAGAATGTTAGGCATTTCTGCACTAAGCGATTATATTCTTCGCCTCAAAATCAACATGCTAATTTCAGTGGTCATCAATCTTTGTTTAGACACTACCTTAAAATAGTACTTTATCTTTTTTTTACAAAGGGAAATCGTACCTATCGACAGTGTATTTTCCGTTAATAATTGGTGTAGTCATGCATGATACCTGTATCAAAATAGATTCCATAAAACTCGTGTGTATATAGATACAACAGTCGTACAAAGAATGATTTTCTTGATAATTAAATATTTGTATTAAGTAATTGTTGAGTGACTATCTGTCTCACTTTTAACAAAATTCAAAAAGGAGGAAGTTCTCATTTCGAATATTTTTAATCTATGTTCGGACATAAGCATAACTTCGTGGTGTGAAGATGGATTTGCCATGTTCTTTTTTTAATTGAAACATATTTTTTCGAGATTGTTTAAATTTTGTTATGACTGGAATTTGTTTTTCTTATTGTTGAAAACATTTTTGTCCCAGTGCAGGCTACTACAATCTTGACGTCCTGCGCTTAAATCATTATTCGAACAAGAAAAAAATATGTTAAAGGCTTACCTACAAGTTTTATTTCCAGGCTTGGCCTGTGGCCTGGATCTTGTTTGCGCTTAAGTGTGTAGGTATGTACCTTAGAATAATAACGTATAGAAAGTAAGTTCACGCACAAAAAGTGAGGCATTTCAATTGGAGCCTAATGGAGCTTACACCGGAACCGTTCCGTAATGTACAAGTCATTGTACTGCACGTACGTACGCAACTCTTAAAAAATAAATTGATAATTATGACACACACATTTGAAAAACTTAAAAAGGTTTTTAACATTACTTTTAAAAGTATTTCGACGATTTATGTTAATAAAAACAAAAGTTGATTTCATAATTTGTATAGTGGTGTGCGTGTGTACGTGTGTAATCGTCTGCCCGCCATTAATATTTTGAGATTCAAATTTTGAAAGTTCGAAGTACTGACACTATCCTCCCATACGTTATTATTCTAACGTATGTACATTGAATATTATTTTTACTAACAATCTGTTAATCTTAGAATAATAACATATAGAAGGTAAGTCCACGCACAAAAAGTGAGGCATTTCAATTGGAGCCTAATGGTGCTTACGGCGGAACAGTCCCGTAATGTACAAGTGATTGCACTGCACGAACGTACGCAACTCTTAAAAAATAAATAGGTAATTATGACGGCTTGTGCATTCAAATGGTGCCACAACACATTTGAAAAACATAAAAAGGTTTTTAACATTACTTTTAAAAGTATTTCGACGATTTATGTTAATAAAAACAAAATTTGATTTCATAATTTGCATAGAGGTTTCCGTGTGTACGTGTGTAATCATCTGCCCGCCATTAGTATTTTTAGATTCAAATTTTTAAAGTTCGAAGTACTGACACTATCCTTCTATACGTTATTATTCTAAGCTGTTAATATTGATGATCTGTCTGATAATTTCATCCTTTCCAGTCTTATAAATTCAAGGATTCATTATCTACTTTGATTTTTATTCAGGGATTATTTACTTTGGTAGTATAAACATTATACTGTGTTTATACTATCAATACATTAACATAATTTTACATTTTTTTATGAAAATACTAGCTTCCGCGCGCGGCTCTGCCCGCATTTAAAACCCACAGTTCATTTTTTAATCCAATGGAACATATTACCGGGATAAAAAGTATTTTATGTCTTCTATCTAAGTAGTACTTATCTGTGCCAATGCTATGTGTCGTATAATTTGGTCATTATGTATATACAGAGCGTCCCGAAATTAAACGTCCAACGGTACGTGGATGGTAGATGACTTTATCATGCCGCCCTAGCCGAGGCCGCGGGTGACGTGACCGGGGATTAGTCCGTCACCCGCCGAGAGGCCGACCGCGTGAGGAAAGACTGACGTCCTCCCTGAGGGGGGGACGTTAGTCGATGGGAGGGTACCCCCATCATTTAAGTATGGGGGTATTCCGTCGGACCGACCACTGATGACAAGTTAACCCTGCTCCGGTGGTCGGCCCAACGACAAAGGCGATGTGGTTTTCGGGTGGGTTGCGGGAGTTGCGTGCTTAAGCCCCTCTGTCGCCCCGGACGGAGCGGCTAGTTTTGGGCTTTCGGCAACGGATATTTCTTGTTGGAAGCGCAGATAACTCCACTATCGACCACAAGTGCAATTAAAATCAGACATGTTACAATAACATAAAAAAGATACATTTGTTATGACTATTCCTTAATTTTTTGGAAGAAAACGTTAATCTTAGACTTTAACACACCACGCTGTAAAAAAATATACCGTAACCATAGTGGCAAGTAATTTCAAAAGATGGCCAAACTATTCATTATTCCAAATACCTTTTACGTGCTATCGTAAGTTATTGAAAAAAATTTTGTTAAAGACAACGAAGTTTATGAAAAATGATTATATTTTTAGATTCTATTTTATTAGATCTCATTTAAAAAATCTTATTGCTTGTGTGAAAGAGAGACAGAGAGTGATGCCTATTGTATTTTATTGGGTACTATACTCCGGCCGCTCTGAGTTTGCGTTCCTGACACATGTCAATTCGTCATAACTAGTGATACTACAATAAATAACATTCATTATATTTAATAATGATATTTTGTTAAATTTATAGGAATTATTTCGCATGTTTTTTTAAAAAGTGTCTTGAACATCTTTGTTATGTTATATGGTGAAGAAGTATTATTGCCTGCTGCATCATATTTAATTTGAGCCCAGATTACCTCTATGGTATTGTACTGGCAGTGGAATGGGGGAATTCGAATAATGCAATAAGCGTAGTCCAGTCCAGAGCCAGCTCATCTAAAACATAACGAACTTATGCCAGCTTATGGTCATTGACTAATTTCATCATCTCTGCTTTTAATGTAGACATATTTTCATCATTGCCACGTCTTTGCAGCCACCGATTCCTCTTTTTATTAGCTTTGGTAGGTGCTTTACTTAATTGCACCGAATGATTAGGGGCGTTATCCATTAACATAACTATAGGCTCTGGGAGGCCAGGTAGCAACGCATCCTGGAACCACTCGTTGAATGCAGTCGCATTCATATCTTCATGGTAGTCAGCAGTAGTTTTTGACTTAAAAACTAATCAACCGTTTCCCACAAAACCGTACTTCGCACAACCAGCGTGGCATATTATGAGTCGTGTTCCTTTACCTATCGACACTTTCGACGTTGACGCTTTCAGTTTAGCCTTATCTCGTCGATGAAAACGATATTGTCCCAATTATCAATATTTTTCGATTCTTTCAAAAAGTTAATTCTTTTTAAAATTATGTTATTCCGTTCTAAAAGAATTTTCCAGAAGAAACAAATCAGCTGCTTTCAAAGATGCTAGAAGCGACGTCCTATTAAGGTATTCACTTCTGCGATAATAACTATTATATATATATATATATATATATATATATATATATATATATATATGCTTCCGTGTTATGACGGAATAATAATACAATTCACCAACCCTCTTTACTGCCCGTTGGTGTCGTAAAAGACGATTATAATATGCATACAACATCTAAGCAAAAGAAGGAAAATTCGAAATAAAACTCTATACCAATACGTCTCTGCGGTGAGTCGCCAGAGGGCCCAGCCGGCTGAAGCGGTCCCGCCCGCAGTAGATGGCGTGCCGGACCAGACCATGCGCGCCGTAGTGGAGGTTGTCGGCAAAATGCTCGACACGCGCATGGCGGCTCTGGAGGAAAGACTGTCTCTGCCTCCGGAGCCCCGTCTCCGGCCGCCGCTTGCTGCGGACAGGCCGAAGGTCGTGGCGTCAGCCCCTGCCGTGCTACCCTGTCAGGGCGGGCGCGTAGGGAACTACGCTGCGGCCGTTGCTGGACCGAAGCCGAAGGGGCCCGCCGCCAAGAAGAAGGCGGTACCGGCTCCTGCCAAGACCGGACCTAAGCCGCCGCCGGCAGCTGCACCGTCGGCGGCGGCCAATGCAGGCGCGACCGCGACTGCTGCGCCTAGCGACCCCGCTACGCCCGAAGAGGGCTGGCAGACGGCTGAGCGCAGCCGGAAGAGTCGCGGTCAGAAGAGGAGAGCGGAGGCCAAAAGCGCCGCCAAAGCCTCCGCTCCCAAGTCAGGAGCCGGTAACAAGAGGTCGCGCAGGAGGCTCCGGCCGCCAAAGTCAGCCGCGGTGGTGATCACCGTGCTGCCTGAGGCGGCCGAAAACGGCCTTAGCTATGAGGCCGTCTTACGTCGCGCCCGGCGGGAGCTTGACGTCTCCGATTTAGGAGGCGTCGAAGCCAGGACCCGCAAGGCCCGGACAGGGGCTCGGATTTTAGAGTTCCCTGGGGCCGAGGGCGCCAAGACGGCCGATAGCATGGCCGCGAAGCTGAGGGGTTTGTTTGCTGCGGAGGATGGCGTCAAGATCGCCAGACCTGTCAAGTGTGCGGAACTGCGGGTCACGGGTCTGGACGACTCCGTGACGGTGGATGACATCCGGGAGGCCATCGTCTCGAAAACCGGATGTCCCGTGGACACCGTTCGAATTGGCGCTATCCGCCCTGGTCCGGGCGGCGTCGGTGCTGCCTGGGTGCAGTGCCCGGTGGAGTCGGCCAAGCAATTGGCCGGCTCAGGCAGGCTCCTCGTGGGCTGAAGCTCGGCGCGGGTGACTGTGCTGGAGTCCCGGCCTGCGAGGTGCTACAAGTGCATGGCGGTCGGACACACTCGGCCGACATGCACTAACTGCTTTGACTGCAGCGACCTTTGTTTCCGCTGCGGTCAACCCGGGCATAAGGCGGCATCGTGCGCCGCCACTCCCCACTGCCCCGCGGCAATATGCCCGCCAAGCACCGCATGGGGGGCAAGGAGTGCAGACCCTCGGCTTCAGCCCCAAAGGGGCGGAGCGGCCCGACGACCCCGGCCGCTGCCGCCCCTAGCGCGACCCGATCGCCCGCCAGCGTGGAGGAGGTAATGGATACGGCCCACTAATGGCGGCCGAATCTTACCACCTCCTGCAGGCCAACCTCAACCACGCCGCCGAGGCACAGGACGTTTTCCTGCAAGCCATGGCGGAGTGGTTGATCGGTGCAGCCGTAGCCGCGGAGCCGTACGTGGTGCCTGACCGGCCCAATTGGCTGGGCAGCAGTGATGGCTCTGTGGCAATCGTCGCCTCCACGTCGTGGCATTCCCCGCCTTTGTTGCTCAAGGACAGGGGCGACGGGTATGTCGCGGCGGAATGGGGAGAGGTTACGCTATTTGGTGTTTACTTCTCCCCGAACAGGAGCGCGACGGATTTCGGGGCCTTCCTCACCATCCTGGGGGCCTCGATACGGCGACTGGCACCGCGCCAAGTCTTCGTTCTGGGGGACTACAACGCCAAGTCCACGGCGTGGGGGTCCCCCAGGACGAATGACCGCGGGCGGGCGGTCGAAGAGTGGGCGGCGGCACTGGGCCTCTGTTTGCTGAACAGGGGCTCGGTGCAAACGTGCGTGCGGCAGCAGGGCGGATCGATAGTGGACTTGTCGTTCGCTAGCCCTAATGTCGCAGCACGTGTGAGGAGCTGGTGCGTCCAGGAGGAGGTTGAGACCCTATCCAACCACCGATACATCCGGATAGAGGTCTCCCGGACCCTCCTGCAGCCCAGCAGGGATCACACGGCGGACGGAGCTCCCGCGTTTCCGCGGTGGGCTGTAGATCGATTGGATCGGGACCTGTTGGCGGAGGCAGCCATCGTTCAGTCGTGGCTGTCCTCACCACCCCAGGCGGACGGGGTGGATGCCGAGGTTGGCCGCATCCGCTGTGCGTTAACGCAGATCTGCGATGCGGCCATGCCCCGTGTGCGGCGTCTGCCCCCGAAAAGTGCAGTCCCCTGGTGGTCCCGAGAATTGGCGGACCTTCGGGCCGCGTGTATACGTGCCCGGAGGGCCTACACCCGCAGCCGAGCGCGTCACCGCGACGCTGAGCGGGAGGGCCAGCTGTACGAGGCTTACCACTGTGCGCGGTCTGCCTTCAGGCTGGCCGTCCGTACCGCCAAGGACGATAGTCGGCGGGAGATGCTGGACAGTCTCGAGCGTGACCCCTACCTCGCGGCGCTGAACAAGCTCCGCGGGCGGGGCCCCCCCCTCACCGAGACTCTCCAGCCCAGCCTCCTCACCAGAGTTGTTGAGGACCTCTTTCCACGGCGGGCGGAGCACACGCCCCCGGTCATGGCTTCACCGGACAGCGACCGGGAGGCCGACGATGAAAGTGCTCCGCCCATCACGGAGCCGGAAATGGGGGTGGCGGTGGCGCGTATGCGAGTCAAATCCACCGCCCCCGGGCCCGACGGTATTCCGAACCGTGTGCTGGCCCTGGTCCTCGAACACCTGGGACCACGCCTCAGGGGACTGTTCGACGCTTGTTTGACATCCGGGCAGTTCCCTGGGTGCTGGAAAGAGGGGAGGCTGGTTCTCCTGCCGAAGCCGGGACGGTCTCCCGAGTCAGCCTCGGCCTATAGGCCCATCGTGCTGCTCGATGATGCGGGCAAGCTGCTGGAGAGGGTGTTGGCTGCCCGCATCGAGCGGCACCTCGTCGGGGTCGGGCCCGATTTGTCGGACGCCCAGTTTGGTTTTCGGAGAGGGCGTTCGACGATCGCGGCCCTGCTGCGCCTGAGGGCCGTGGTAGCGGAGGCCGTCACCGGCGGAGGAGTCCTGTTGGCGGTGTCCCTGGACATCGCCAACGCTTTCAACAGTCTGCTTTTCAGGTGCATCAGGGAGGGGCTGAGGTATCACGGGGTGCCCGTGTACCTCAGGCGGCTGGTGGCAGACTACTTGGAGGGGCGCAACGTCCTCTACGTTGATCGAGTAGGGGACGTTGTGCGAACGCCCATGACGTGCGGTGTCCCGCAGGTGTCGGTTCTGGGTCCGACCCTGTGGAACATCGGCTACGACTGGGCGTTGAGAGGAAGCCTCCCACCCGGGCTGGGCGTAATTTGCTACGCCGACGATACACTCGTCACAGCCCGGGGTGGGACGCTAGAGGAGGCGGCACGCCTGGCAACTCTAGGCACCGAGGAGATTGTCAGGCGGATCGAAGCGCTGGGGTTGAGGGTAGCCCTGGAAAAGACGGAGGCCCTTTTGTTCCATGGCCTCCGTACCGCCGGGCCTCCCGCCGGCGCTTCGATCACCGTGAAGTCGGTCACCATCAGCATCCAGGCCCACATGAAGTACTTGGGCCTGGTGCTCGACGGGCATTTTTGGTTCCGGGAGCATCTCCATCGACTTGTTCCCCGGCTTGTCGGCGCGGCGTCCGCCCTTTCGCGGCTGATGCCGAATGTGGGCGGACCCAGTGCTACGTGCCGACAGCTGTACGTGGGGGTGATCCGGTCGATGGCCCTGTATGGCGCACCGGTGTGGGCGGGGTCCCTGACCGTCCGTCTTAGGGCCCTCCTGTGGCGACCACAGAGGGTCATGGCGATCAGGGCCATATGGGGTTACCGCACGGTGGCGACGGAGGCAGCGTGCCTCCTGGCCGGAACTCCCCCGTGGGACCTGGAGGCGGAGATGCTCGCCGACATTTATCGGCGGGTGTCGGAGACGCGCGCCCGCGGCGGCATGGTCTCTATCAAAGAGATCACCGCCTGGCGGGTCGACGCCCGCCGAGAAGTCATTGCCCGTTGGGCAGTCCGGCTGGAGAGTCCTCGGTACGGTGTCAGGACCGTCGAGGCCCTCCGGCCGGTGTTGATGGAGTGGTTGTTGCGGACGCATGGGGTGCTTTCCTTCCGACTGGTGCAGGTGCTGACGGGGCACGGTTGCTTCGGGAAGTACCTGCACAAGATTGTCAGGAGGGAGAGCACACCGTCCTGCCACCACTGCAGTTGTGACGAGGACACGGCGCAGCACACGCTCGAGGAGTGTGCTGCATGGGAGGGTGATCGCCGTGAACTCGTCGCAATTATCGGTGCCGACCTGGCGCTGCCGACCATCGCCAGGGAGATGCTCGTCAGCGTCAGGAATTGGGACGCGGTCGCCGCCTTCTGTGAGGCCGTAGTCTCACGGAAGGAGGCGGTGGATCATGTGCGAGTAGAGCTCCTATTCGGCGACACGTTCCGCCGCCGGCGACTCGGGCGGCGCAGGCGCGAGTATCTGCGCCTAATGCCGCCCTAGCCGAGGCCGCGGGTGATCGGACCGGGGAATTGTCCGTCACCCGCAGAGAGGCTGACCGCACGACGGCGACCGACGTTCCAGGACGTCGAGAGGTGAGGTTACCCGAAAGGGTATTCCGTCAGGCCGACCACTGACGACAAGTCACATCTGCTCCGGTGGGCGGCCCAACAACGAGGTGACGTGGGTACGGGTGGGTTATGGGCCCGCGCGCCGTCCTTTCATCGCCCCGGACGGACTGGACCGCGCGTGTGCTTACCATAGCCCACCCATAAAAAAAAAAAAAAAAAAATACCAATACGTCTAACTAGCGTGGTGCAGTTTCAATTTCCCTCCCATTGTGGAGGAGCTTGAGCTCAGTAGTTGGATGTTTATGAACTGTGGTGAGTGATGATGAATGAATGTGATTCCTTATAGCATCAGCCTCAAAGCTATCATTGTCTGTTATAGGTTCATTTCTGCATTTCCTTTTTTGGTGTTTGTAAAATATTTTCTCCAGTGCCCGAGGAACCGAATTTTTCTATGTCCGTTCGCTTACTCTAAACGCCTGAGAGATGCGCTCTTGTATTGTTATAATTACGGGGTCCGCCATTTTGTCTTTCAAGCTCAAGGTAATATTGAAGCTTGATAATTAGTTCTCGTGTTTCACTTTTCAATATTTAACCGTGTTTCGGCATTATTATTTTGCACCGAAAGTGCAAAACAGTAATACACAACAAAAGTCTAGATCAGCGCAGAGGCTGACCTCTTACTCACATAACAAGGAGAATCAGTAAAATAAACAACAATAACAGTCAGAAGAAAATACATATTGAGAAACACTGGAGAACGTAGTCTATGCGCGCGAGACTACAAGAAATGACTCTTTGTGACTGTCATAAAATGGAGGTCCCCACAACGCTATTACGGGTAGCCATTTTTCACTAGTAATATAAAGTAATAAGTCATTTTACTTTCATTTTTTTTAATAGATCTGAATGTTATCACAATATTTATTTTCTTAAGTTTTGATTGGGCGTACCTTTGTCATATTACTAACTTTATTAAATAAAAATTGGTTTATTAGGCATTGGTTTATTGGGCTAAAAATTGGTTTATTTAATGCAGGGTCCCTTGGTTCTAACCATGAAAATTTTATTGCTGCGGTGTTAAGGAATGACATTGACATACTTGCAATAAATGAAACCTGGCTTAAAGTAGGCGAGGAGGGGCGTGCGCCAGCTTTGTCAGGTTACCGTTTACGGCATATTCCAAGGCCACGTGAGGTGCGTTCGCGAGGGGGAGGTGTCGCTTTCTATATTAAGCGAAATATAAACCTACGCACATTGCCACACCCAAAAGATCCCCTGCACTTCTCTGTCGAACAAATGTGACTTACCATAACTCTTAACGGAAAGAAGCTGGTGATTGGCACGGCATATCGTCCGCCCTGGATGAATATAGATTTGTTTCTGGACGCTATATCGGACTCAATTAGTTCATTCTCTAATTATGATAATTTGGTTTTACTAGGCGATTTCAATATAAATTTGTTTCTTAAAAATGATCCAAAAACCTTAAAATTAATAACTTTCTTATCCTGCCTTAGTCGGTCTCAGCTAATTACTGAGGCAACTCATCATACTGAAACCAGTGAAACCTTAATTGATGTTGTTTGCTCTAATTTGGGAACAAAAAAAAATTGTAGTGGAACCAGTAGGTTCTATTTTAGGGCACAATCTTTTAGTTTGTGAATTCCCTATTAAACGTGATAAACCTAGACCACGCATAATCACTTATAGACCCATAAAGAATATAAATATAGATGCATTTAACGTCGACTTACAAGCAGTCAGATGGGATCTAATAAGCACTCTCAGCGATATTAATAAAATTGTTTGTGCATTTAACTATAATGTACTTGCATTATTCGACTAGCATGCACCTTCTAAATCCATTGTTATTAGGGATCGTTCCTATCCCTGGATAACGGATACTATTAAATTCATGATGCGTTTACGTGACAGGGCCTCCGCAGATTACCATAAAACTAAGTGTAACAATAAAAAGAAATACTATTAAAGCTTAAAATCTGTTGTAAATAAGGCACTTTGTAATGAAAAAGCAGCCTATTTTAAGCAGAACATTAATAATAAAATTTACAATCTCCATTTGTTATGGAAAAATCTTAAGTCCACATTACTGCCGAAGGATGATTTAGAGTTGCCTAGTCATTTGAATGATCCTGACACCTTAAATAAGCATTTCTCTAGTATACAAAGTACCTACTTTAGATGTGAGTATCTCGCAATTGACATTTTATGAGTACCATAACTTTAGTGACACCACCTTTCATATTGAGGAGGTCAGCCTCGACAGTATTATTAGTATAATAAAAAGCCTTAAATCGAATGCTGAGGGCTGTGATCATATAAGTCTGGATATGCTTATCATGACATTTCCTAACACCATTGACATCATAAGGGATCTGATAAACAAGTCCATTACCACATCTACATTTCCTGATCTTTGGAAGGTCGCAATTGTACGTCCTCTACTTAAACATCCACAAGCCACTGAATTGACGGATTTCAGGCCTATCAGCATCTTACCTTGTTTATCTAAGGTCGTGGCAAAAGTTATTTGTAAACAACTAGTTACTTACTTGGAGAATAACAATATCTTGCCTGAGACACAATCCGGTTTTAGAAAAAAACATAGCACAGTAACTGCTTTACTCGATATGACAGATAATATATTGTGTTCTCAAGATGAAGGTCTATGTACTTTACTTGTACTACTAGATTTTTCAAGGGCGTTCGATTCCATAAATACTGATCTTTTGCTTTCCAAATTGCACTATTATGGGTTTGACACAAATGCTGTAAAATGGTTTAACAGTTATTTAAGTAATCGTTCTCAGTATGTGAAGCTTAATTGTTGTGATGGATCCTCAATGTCTGAAAGAGTGGCTATGACACGTAGAGTTCCTCAGCGATCTATACTGGGTCCTATCCTATTTATATTGTACACCGCTGACTTAAGTACGCAAATTCAAAACTGTAAATTTCATAGTTATGCAGACGACATACAAATTTATATATCTTTTAAGCCATCTGAGATTGACAGTGCAATAGAAAAATTGAATTACAATCTGTCTAGTATTGCCACGTGGTCTACCCAAAATAATCTAATGCTTAACCCAAATAAAACTAAGTACTTGTCATTAAGTAGTAGTCAACGTCTTAGCACTCTGTGTCCAACTGTGAGGGTTATGATGTTAGGACAACAAATTGAGTGTGTAAATGAGGCCCGAAACTTGGGCTTACGTATGGACAGCAGCGAACGTTTCGAGAAACATGTGGCAACCTGCGTAAAAAGTTGCGTCTATAAGCTCAAAATTTTATATAAGTTACGGCCTTACATACAAGAACGTTTACGTGTACAGCTGGTGGAGTCTCTCGTCCTGTCGAAGTTAAATTACATGGATACTGTCTTTGGCCCACGTTTGCTTGTACGGACACAAAAAAATATTCAGCGTGTGCAAAATGCTTGTGCTCGTTTCTGCTTCGACATTCCGTTAAGGGCTCATGTTTTTGAATCAAAACACGATTTTAAAAATGACACATAGGCGTAAACTTCATTTAGCCTGTCTCCTTTTCGGAGTCTTAAATCATAAAGTACCTAGTTACTTGTACAATAAATTAGGTTGGCTATCACAAACTAGATCGTGTGGGCTTCGGCGGTGTGCAGGTCAACTTTCCATGCAATGCCACAGATCGGCCGCGTTCAGAGGTAGTTTTCGCTATGCAGCGACAAAGTGCTGGAACAATATCCCTCCGCCAATTAGAAATCTGTAAAATAGATACCGCTTTAAAGTAGCTATTAAAAAATTCATTTACGTACATCAAAAATCAGAAGAGGCTCTGAAACACGATACTAGTGCCATTTAAGTTAAGTACATGTTATTTAGTGATGAATGATGATGAATAGAAAACAAAAAAAGTGAAAGTTTTCTAAGAATATGGTTTATACTCCTATATCTGTATTATTTATATATTAGGCATATCAGAATTTAATTCAATAGATTTATTTACTACTAGCTTTTGCCCGCGTAAAAGTTGGCTTGTATATTTCTTTTTATTGTGTTATTGTGGTGACGGAGTAAGAATACAATTCACCACCTATCTTGCCCGTGGATGTCGTATAAGACGACTACGGGATATATACACATAACATCTATGTAAGAGATGGAAAACTCGAAAAATGAAACCCTATACCAACATATCTGACCAGCATGGTATAGTAGGTCAAATTCCCTCCCATTATGGAGGAGGCCCGAGTCCAAGAGTGGGCACTATGTGGGCTGTGATGATGATGATGATGATATTTCTTAATTTAAGAAATACTCTATATATGTGTCATTTTCATCCAAATCTGGTCAACAGTTTACGCGTGATCGAGTAACAAACGTCCAAATATCTTCACAAATCTTTATATTTGAATATTACTTCCACCCTTGTAGTTCAAATTCACGTGGAAAGACGATGATAAATATGGCCATCCTTAGTCGCTGATAATACATTATCCATGATAGGTTTCCATTGGTGAAAAAAAAAAAATTGATCAAACTCCAGTAGTTTCACCCACGTAGACCCCATTCCCATGCGAACGCCAAGATAAAAGTTGCTTATGTTACTCGCTGATATTATAAGTCTACATAGGTGAAAAAAAAATTATACTAATCAAATCCCATACAAATATCCAAGATAAAAATTGCCTATGTTACTCGCTGATAATGTAGCTATATTACCTGTTACCTATTGTTGAAAGAATTTTAAAAATTGGTCAACATCCACCGGTTTCACTCGCAGAGTTCTCGTTCCCGGGCAAATACCAGGACGAAAATAGCCTTTATTTGTTATTCACTGATAATGTAGATTTTCATTCGTAAATTAATTTTTATATCCATTAAATGCCCGCGATTTCACCCGCATTGTGCCGAGGCCCGTAGGAATATTGGGATAAAAAATAAGCCTAAATATGTTCATCATCATTTCGGCTCATATACGTCCCACTGCTGGGCTCGAGCCTCCTCCATAGTAGGAGGGAAATTAACCTTACTATACCATGCTGGTCAAACAGGTTGGTATAGGGTTTTGTTTCGAGTTTTCCATCTCTTGCATAGATGTTATATGCGTAATATATCCCTGAGTCGTCTCTTAGGATACCCACGGGTAAGAGAAGGGGTGGTGAATTGTATTCTTACTCCGTCACCACACGGAATAAAACCTAAATGTGTTACTCGCTTAAAATTAGCTTTCCGTTAGTGAAATAATTTTAAAATCGATTAAATTCTTACAGTTGCTCCAGTCACACCGGGATAAAATATAGCCTAAGTTATTCCTTATGTAAGGCTTGGTAGACTGGTTGTAAAGTATTATCAGTATCGGTCCTGCCGTTTTGAAGATTACCCGGAACAAACAGACAGACAAAAAAATGAGCCGTTTTAGGGTTTCGTACCCAAAGGGTAAAAACGGGACGCTATTACTAAAACTTCGCTGTCTGTCCGTCCGTCTGTCTGTCACCAAGCTGTATCTGAAGGACCGCGATAGCTAGACACTTGAATTTTTTACAAATTATGTATTTCTATTGCCGCTATAACAACAAATATTAAAAATAAAATGAATATTTAAGAGGGCTCCTATACAACAAACGCAATTTTTCCATCTTTTTATAGATAATGGTATGGAACCCTTCGTGCGTGACCCCGACTCGCACTTGGCCGGTTTTTTAGACATAGGCATCGCGCAAATAATTGTGTGAGCATAAATAAAACCTATTATTTTGACAACAAATAGACGCTTCAAATTTGTTTATTTCTAGACATAGAAAATTGGATTAATATCTTGATTTTAACTTACTGTCTGGTAGCGGCTAGGAATATTATAACACTTTCATTGTTTGTGGGTGTCGCAAAATACTACTAAGACAAAGATTTACATTGACCTGGACCAATTGGTGATGCCATCTAGCCAGCTATGTCGTCTGGCATGCAGCTGGTCATAAAATGATGCTAGAAGAACCTTTGCAATATATCTACGATGGCAGAGGACCGCCTACATATTGCTTCGATCCAAAAGTAATCTTGATAAGCGAGCTTTAAAAAAAAATAATGGGGTAATCCAAGAAAGCCGACCGTGTACTAAAATGATCGTTCCTAGGCTCAGTGATATCGGTTATACACTTTTTACCTCCTTAGAGGTAAAATTGCAAAAACTCTTTTTTAGTGAGCACTTTCTCCAAGAAAGACAACTTTGTACAAAATTTCACGTTTCTAGTAGGGATGCGACTTGGAGGGAAAACAATCGATTTTTTAAATAATTGATTTTTTGTTCTTCAAAATAAATCGATTATAAAATAATCGATTAATTAAAAATAAATAATCGATTATAAAATAATCAATTTTTCCCAACAGGATTATGATAACTTTTTTTTTAGGAAATGTGAGCTTCATCTTCTAATATAGTATGAAATAGGTACTGCACGCAGTATTGTGATGACCTTGCTTTTTTAGGATATCTGGCTGTGAAATAATCGATTAATTTTATTATAAAAATAATCGATTTTCTATTATTTTGATAATCGATTGTAAATTCGATTATTACAAAAAAAATCGATTAATAATCGATTATTATAAAAATCGATTATTTTTTCACATACCTAGTTTCTAGGCCTAATGATTTCGGATACACATTTTTCACCCCCTTAGAGATTGAATTTCAAAAACTAATTTCTTCATTTACAACAAAAGATAGAGAATCGCACAATACACAGAAATACATAGTTTCACTTTCCCAGACCCAATAGTTTCGGCAATACGATTTTCACCTCCTTAAGGGGTGATTTTCCAAAAATCCTTCGCTAGAGCTCATGTTCCCCAAGAAATACAACGGTGTAAAAAAAATTACGTTTATCGGGGAGGACGTCGGTCTTTCCTCACGCGGTCGGCCTCTCGGCGGATGACGGACTAATTCCGCGGTCACGTCACCCGCGGCCTCAGCTAGGGCGGCATGTGGCGCAGGTATTCGCGCCTACGCCACCCCAGTCACCGGCGGCGGATCGCCTCATCGAGGCTGCGCTCCTCGCGCAGGCGATCCGCCGCCTCCTTCTGCGAGATCACTGCCTCGCAGAAGGCTGCGACCGCGTCCCTATTTCTGACGCTGTCGACCATCGCCCTAGCGATAGTCGGCAGCGTCAGGTCGGTACCGATGATTGCGACGAGTTCACGGCGCTGCGTGGCCCAAGCGGCGCAAGCCTCGAGCGTATGCCGCGCCGTGTCCTCGTCGCAATCGCAGTGGTTTTATTTTACTGTTTGAGCTTTATGTTTGTGTGTATATGTATATAACCTTGGGCTTGGTTTAATTATGTTTTATCCTTAATTTCGTTTTGTATTTTTATTTATATTTTTTTTTATGCTTTTTGTTAATTTGTTTCACTCGTTCTATTTCGTGACGTCAACATAACGACTCCACGGAAGAACAGTGCAGGATTTTCCTTAACCTGCAGTATGCTGAGTAGGAGTCGCTTTGTTACGAGCTGTTATGTATTTATATAATAGGTCTTTACCTATGTAATTGCCGTTCTGCAGTACTGGCCATTTCAAATCAAAATAATTTTTGTTTGGCTAAGAATTCTAATTTCAAATTAATTTTATTTTAAAACATGGAGTTCATTTTCTAAAAGTAGTCATTTGTTTATTGATTAGTGTTACGTTTTCATCGCATTTCAATCTTTTTCGTCATCATGGATACGTTAAAAATTCGAGTAATTATGGAATATAAGTATCGTCGTGGCAGTAACGTGGCACAACCGGCACGCAACATCAACGACAGTTACGGAGCTAATACTACAAACCAACGCACCGCCTGTTATTGGTTTGCTCGCTTCCGTTCTGGAAATTTCGACCTGAAAAATGAACCTCACGGTCGTCCGAAGACTTTGGTCAACAATGACGAATTAAAGGCGATTGTGGAAGCCGATGATACACAATCTACGGCTGAATTAGCAGCAGCTTTCGACGTTAGCGTCAAAACAATATTGGTCCATTTGCGTCAAATTGGCAAGGTAAGAAAGCTTGACAAATGGATGCCCCACGAACTCAATGATCGCCAACGCGAACTACTCGTCGAGACATGCCTTGCATTGCTCAACAGACACACAAATGAAGGAATTTTGAAACGCATTGTTACTTGCGATGAAAAATGGATTCTGTTTGATAACCGCAAGCGCTCAGCAAGTTGGTTGGATCCTGGTTCAGCACCTAAACAGAAAAGTGATGTTCACTGTTTGGTGGTCTAGCGCCACAGCTTCTTACCAAACTATATTCATCACAGCTTCTTACCAAACGGGGTGAGCATTACTGCAGATGTGTACTGTGAAGAACTGAACACAATGATGGAGAATCTGGGACATCTCCAACCAGCATTGGTCAATCGCTCGTCTCCGCTGCTCCTGCACGACAATGCGCGACCTCATACTGCACAGCAGACAGTCTCCAAGTTGCAGGAACTGGGGTTGGAAGCTCTCCGTCATCCGCCATACTCACCAGACCTTGCGCCTACAGACTACTTCTTTTTCCAGAATTTGTATAACTTTTTGGCGGGAAAGAAATTCAATACCCGAGAGGCAGTATAAAATGCCTTTGAAGAATTTGTTGCCTCCCGTCTAGCTGATTTCTTTAAGAAGGGCACCAATAAACTGCCGCTGCATTAGCAAAGATGCATTGATTGCATGGGTGATTACTTCGATTAATACAAATAAAAAATACATGAAAAATATCGATTAATTTTTTTCATACATAACGGCAATTTCATAGGTAAAGACCTAATATACAGGGTGTCCCGTAAGCAATGGACCAACGGGCCATGAGGCGTAGTGAGCTTATTATCTAACAAAAATAATCAAATTTATTGTCCTAGGTCTTGTAGTTATGAAGTTACGATTTTTTTTTCAAATGTGATGAAAATGTCATCCATGTACGCTAAATATTAAATATTACAAGATCTTTTTTTTATTTTATTGTTATTTTTATTTAAGGTACTTAAGAATACATTAGCCTTCCTAATTAAAATGATATTCAGCCATTATTGTTAATTACATGGACGTCAAAACATACAAAAACTGCAAATTTTAAATTTAAAAATATTCTAAATTTCAAAATTTAAACTGCTAAATTTCAACCAAGCTGGTGTAAAAAAAATTTATTACGGTCTTCGTGAAATGTATTTTAAAAACATCTACATCTAATACCAATTACATAAAGATCTAATACGGTAGTACAAAGTAGTTAATAATTGTTAAATTGGCACAGTACGCTAATCTCTAGAAGTTTTCAGGTAGTCAACCCATTATGCGATTCCGAAAATTGTTGCTCAAAAGAATTCTGCCCCCGCTTTTCTATGTCAGTTTAGCTCGGGACAATAAACCATTTTTCATTTCATTTCAAATAGTAAATACATTATATATTACAAAATAAAATTATAACGTTTTATTAATATTATACCGACAGATTATATTAAGAATATAAAAATATGCAATTACAAATTGCCTCGTTATTTTGTCCCATCACTACAAAAACAAACATAAGACAAAACCTTGAAACATTGCAGTTTGACATGTTTTGATTTTTAAAACTATTGTTTTTATATTTGTTAATTGCTTTGATTATATACACGTCTAGATGGAGTAATGCAGAACAAACGATACACAAAAAGTGTCCTCGGTTTTTCGCTATGTGTGACTTGTGAGTACGCTTTGTGTTTTTACTGTAATTAAACTGTCAATGTGTGCGTGTTTAAGGATACCCCCTCTTAAATTTTAAAAAATTAATAAGATAGAGGTTGAATAAAATAATAATATAATTAATAGAATAGTGTTTCATTTAAATATTGTAAATACAAAAACAAAGGAAATACCTTAAATTAAAACCCGTCTCTTTGGGTTTGTTTTCGAAATAGTTTCCTCTTAAATTTTATGGCATGAATTATGTTATCCAATTTACAAATATGGTGACTGGTGTTGTTGAAGATGTCTTACACATTCTGATGAAATGTTCTCGGAATTCTAGCCTAAGAAATTTGTTTTTTGAACAGAAGCCATTTGATGTTGGTTTTTGTAATAGCATTTTAGCTAACCCATCATCAGCTGAAGCATATTTGTTGTATAAATTAGTAAGTAGCATACTCTAGTTGTATTGTGTAGTAATAATTTTGTATTTGTGTAATAAGGCGGTATTATCGCTAAGCGACAAAGCCTTGTTTCAATAAATTAAAAAAAAAAAAATATGGTGACATCTTATTTGCAAATATTTTTCTATTAGAAGTTTTAAAAGACTCGTTTCGTGGTGTTGACTACAATTTTTAAAATATTTATCACCGATAAGTTGACAAATTATCTTATGTATGTCATAAGATAATTTGTCTTTTTATAATTATCAGATGATGTCACTATATGTCGCTGTTTTATGAAATCCCTAATTACATACTCCGCTGCCTTACAGATTTTAAATGCGTCTGCCGAGGCATACACAAGACCGCCTTCATCTCGAACACTAACTAATTTAAGGAAATTTAGTAGTTCATTCGATTTAATTGCCTGAATACAACGAGAACATTTAATCTGCCCAAAAATACCTCGAACGACAAACCCCGCTATGTATCCTACTACTTGTTCAAAATAATCCGAATATTCAGATGGATTAATCAATAAAAAAATATCAGCCTGTGTTAAATTATTAAATGAACATTGCTTACAGTATCACACTCATTGTCATCATCTGCTCGTGTTAGAGATGTTGTTTCATTTATGCATTTTTCTGTAGAAGTGCAAGTTAGGATACTGACGCTTTCTAACGGTACACAGTTACCAGAATCTACTACTATCTACTGCTATTACATATATATTTTACGTCACTGTAGGTAAATCCCATATTTTGACATATTAAGACATGAATTCAATCCGCAAAACATGTAAAAGATATAAAAATTATATATATATATATATTAGGGTGTCCCAGACTATAAGGGCAAAATATTTTTTACAAATTGAGACACGCATTCCCTCTTATTTTGTTCCATTTGACCTTAACAACTGAAATAATAAATATTATTGAAATCAGATAGCGATAACCCGTGCCGACTTGATGTCAAACTATGAATATAAAAGTTTGTATGGAAACTATAGAGGAATATTTTAACTTTATATTTATTTAGTAAATAAAACAACGATACTTTGATTATGTATTATATTTATTATCTATTACGTATATTCATTATTTAAAGGACATTATTAATTAAATTTTCTTTTTAATGTTTGTTTGTTACAGTCAGGATATACCTTTCTGTGTTCTTGTACGCAACGTAATAAATATTGTTTTTGTTCTTCGTCCACTGTGATTAAGCCATGAAAGTCTTGCATCAACTTAACAGCTCCTTCAGCCGTATCATTAATTGCTTTCAGTAACTGCACTTTCATTTTAGCGTGTTGAAATGAAGCATTAACAGGCCACGAAGTAGGACACTCCATGAGAAAACTGTCATCGATTTTGAGTCGCCTGAAAAAAGATCGGCTGTTTATGGAGACAGAGTCATCGATGTTTTTTTCAAAAAGAGGCCCGCTAAGTTCATCCCTCGATGGAATGTAGGGTTTATTGTGGAGTGATGGATTTTCTTTGGCCAAATTAGCAACTATTTTCACCTTACTTTCTTGGTTAATATCATCGTCAAATAGAGACAAGATAGACAATTCTGTTCTGTAATACTCCAAAAGTTCATCAATTTTGGAATCGTTCAGGCGTAATAGTATTTATTTATGGCTTTGTATGTTGTCTACATTGATATTTTTCCAATTTGATCGAAAATGTTTAAATAAAGGTATATTTTGACTTGTAATGACTTGGCTGATTTTGGCCTCGAACACAGCTTTTAGTACCAGTTCGTAGATGTGATGGCGGCAAGCAAAAGTCAACATTTCTCTGTTCAATTTCTATTCGAGAAGCACACATGCACCATTAATTCGGCCTGTGTTAGAAGCAGTAGTATCACAACAGAGGATCTGTGCTCTATCTTCAAGATTCCAGTCAACAATAGCATTCCAAACTGCTTGTGACTGTTCGCTTCCCGATGAGTTTTCTAATTTTGGCACAGCAATAAGTTGTTCTTTACTATCATATGAAATAACCATTGGTAGACGTTCCTCTTTACATTTGCGTACATCTAAAGCCGGCAACAGTTTTCCATCCCAGTGGATAGTTACAGTATCTGGTACATCGTTTTGAAAATTAAGTTTTATAGCTTCTGCGCGCTGTTTTCGTTTTTCTGTACGAATTCTTTGGATGGAGGACTTGCTTATAGAAAATTCGTCAGTGTTGTGGCCAAGTGATTCAATAGTTGCTTCAATAATAAAGACAGAATCTCTCACACTTAACTGACACCTGTCTAATGCCGCCACCAGTTTCGGAGTAACGAAATTTTTCTTCATAGAAGTTTTAATAGTATCGGACTGTTTCTCTCAATTGGAATGGACAAATCTTCTTGTAAGTCCGTTACTTCAGAATTAGAAGATGAAGTTTCTTGTAATGGCTCATAAGAAGACGTAGAGGGTGTAATGGATGCCAAATAAGTGGCCAGCCGCTTTTGCTCCTGGATATTTCTAAGAATCGCCTTTTCCTCCTTTTCTGTCAATTTTTTGTCCACTCCAGCTAAGTGATCGGGTCGTCCTGGCTCTCTCTGCTTTTGTAAGAAAATCTTATTAAAATTAGATATCTTGCTGTTTTTTATAGGGATCTGGTATTATGATACCATTTTGAAATTGGTATTAAATAGGCATATTATTAAATTAATGGGCACTGACAGTGTAGTACATTTTTTTTACATAAATCGCTTTTGAATTAGCATGATATGTTAAAAAAATCCGTTAAAATTCGAGTACAATCATTTTTTTTTGCAGAAGATCTAAATCTAAATTAAATAACATGTTAATAAACGATAGCTCTTGTATTCAGCAGTAATTAACAGTAATCAAAATGAAAATATAATGGTTTTTGATAAAACTACAACCAAATTTGTTACAAGAGGTAGAAATTTGGTAAATAAATAACTAAAAATTAATATTTACGGAACCCTCGGCTAAAAATGGTTAAAAATGGAATTTGTTATAGTAAATTATCTGGTTTATCGAATCCTTAACGGTGGACCACTATTTACGACACACCCAGTATATAAACATTATATCAATACAAATAAAATGGTCAATTAATATTAAATGACAAGGAAGCCACGAGTCAAACTTAAAAACTAAATGACCCCACGTACGGACCCCGCCCCAAAAGTACCCATTAAACTGGCTGCGTTACCGCGCTGGATTGCCAGCGAGACCTGTTGGACAATAAACCACCCAGAGCGCGGATCCCGCCCCTTTCCTCGCAGGCGCCTCCCAAGCTCCTGCACCAGTGTCTTAACTTCAGAACCCCACGGTCCAGCCGTCTCAACAGCAAAAGGGACAAAATCTTACGCCGACTCCAGGCAAGCGTATTTGGAGTGTTTCACTCTTGCGGCCATCTCGGCGCCGCCCCCAGCGCACTGTTGGGTGGCGGAGAGATGACAAGCCGCAAAAGTACTAACACATGTGGCATCCCAGATGAGACACCGACCCTTCCGCCACGGAATCAGCGTAAGGCCATCCGGCCGTTTGCCGTCCAAACGAGAAATACCCGGGGGCTCCAAAACGCATGGAACCTCGGCGGAAACGAAAGCCCGCCGAATTATCTCGTTAATAGCGTGATGACGGGGCCTTCGTCCCGCACATCGCACACAACTCAAGCCGTGCAGACCGGACGAATCAACATGCGTACCGCATATGCAAACATGGGGTTCAGAAACTCCGCACCCCAAACGCAAACCCACTGCCACCCTAAGGGAGTCACCATCTAGAAGCGTGCCCATATTAGGAGAAGGTAAGGCATGCAACCAGGCCCCTGACTCCGGCCTCGAGGCGGCAGTAAGACGCGCCAACTCGACCCCCGAGCTGTTTCCTCGCATTTTAGAGAATAAGTACCTCGAAGTACCTTCGTCCCAGCCACGTTGGCATCCCGGCCTCTCCGGCAAGTTAACTCCTGGGTAAAGAGCCGACCAGCTACTCAAGACCTCAGACTGGAAAGGTATGCAGATCACGTCACCGTTAGGTGAGAGTATTTGAGTGACAAGCTCCGCAGACCCAAAAGAAGAGGCCAAAAAAGCGGCCGGACCAGTTTCCCGCAACCGCCGGACACTCAGACCACCGTGCCGAATAGGCAAACTCGCTTGGCACCATTGCGACTCATTAGGACTCACGTTAATAGTCTCTTCAAGTAGACGTTTAATAGCACAGTCGAAACGATCTACCTCTTCCGGAAACTGCCATGAAGGAGCCGTTCGCACCACGTAGGTCAATTTTGGCATAGCGAAACAGTTTCTCAAAAGAGTCAGAGAAACATGAGCCGGTAGGTGCCTGAAATGGCCAGCTAGTGACGCCAGAGTTTCAGTTTTTGTCCGCAGACACTCCTGCACACCGTCGGGGAAAACAGGAGCACCCAACAACTGCAATGACTTACGGTCAACCATCTTGAGGCCCGGTATAAGAAGACTGAATCTGTCGCAGTCTGCGGCTGCCCCTGGACTGCAAGGATACAATTTACACTTCGAAGTGTTTACCTCTAAGCCAATCTCCCCCAAGGCCGGAAAAAGTAACCTTATGTCCCTCTCCACTGCAGCAATGTCACCACCAATCGTGCCGTCGTCCAAGTACCAGATGTTGAGAGGAGCTTCAAGAGACGAAATGGCCTTGTGGATGCCCAGGCTGAAGATGAAAGGACCAAGCGGATCCCCTTGCTGGGCACCCACCTGGGACAGGATGCAAGTTTTGTTAAACGACAAGTTACTAGGGGAGGAGTAACATAGATACAAAAAAGGAAAGATAGCCGGAATCAAAGTCTTCACCTCCGAAAGTATGACGTCCCTTTCGATGCAGTTGAAGGCATTGCGAACGTCGAGCTTCAATATAACATCCGCACTGCCCTCACGCAACGCAAAAGCCCGCGTGGCATGAATGGCTGCTTCGCAGCCGAGCTGTGTGCCGAACCCTACTTGGTGAGGCTGTAAGAAATTTGCCATGGGATTTTTTACTGCATGACAACACAATTTGGCAACTAGACGACGAAAAGTACTACCCACAGCTATAGGCCTTATACCTCCGTCTTTCTTTTGAAGGGCACACAAAGACGCACCATAGAGGAACGGGCAAATGTCCGGATTCAACTTCCCCTTCAACATAAAGTTACACAGACCAGTAACCGACTCCAACAATCTCAGGCCATTGTCACCCGACGCTGGGGATACAAGCTCCTTCAGATGGTCTGGGCGCAAACCATCGAGGCCTGACGCCGATCCGCGCTGAAATGACTGCAGGGCGTCAGCAACGTCGGTCACCTTCACAGCAAGGCAGGGTGGAGAAAGGTCGGACGCAGGAGGTACATAAAGAGGATGGGAGGGAGCAGGGTGCTTTTTCTTAAGCGTAGATAAGGTATTCTCATCGGAAGGAGCAAACGAACACTCTGACGTCAACAAACGAGCCGCTCCTTTAAGGTCCCCATCGTAGACCTTGGCCTCTACAGCTTTATAGATTGAAAGAGGCTTACGAACCCAATTCTCTTCCAACAAGTCCCACTGACAACCCTCAACATTAGCTTTAACCTTGGCTGTTAAAGACTTCCCGTCACCCTGCTCAGGCACTCTAAGAGCCGTGTATGCAAAAGTTAATAGAGCAAACCAGTCCTTTGAACAGTTTGATTGAAGGCATTGTTCTATCAGTGACGAAAGTTTGCCCGCTGCCAAGCATCTCGCACCTTTGGGCACGTGCCGGAGGACACGCACCTTGTCTTTAAGCACTGGCAGGTCATTCAAATTAAAACTACTGGGGCCGCTATCTACATGTGATTCCACCGTAGAACCACCTGAGGGCCCTGAGACGCCCACGTCGGGAGGGCTGAGTGACAAGACATCCTTATGTTTTCGACCAATGTGAACGCGCAGCCCATATGGTACAGTGTATAACTTAGCTGAGTTCGGACAATGGGGGCAGGGGGCACGCGTGGGAGTAGTCATCTCGTTATACAACCGTCACAATAAGTGCAAACAACAATCTTATTTATAGAAAAAGAATTCGTACACTCATACAAACACAAAATAAAATTAATACAATTTGAAAAGCCTCCCTAAACAATATAGCATCCATCTGCGCCTAATGCCGCCCTAGCCGAGGCCGCGGGTGATCGGACCGGGGAATTGTCCGTCACCCGCGAAGAGGCTGACCGCGCGACGGCGACCGACGTCCCAGTACGTCGAGAGGTGAGGATACCCGAAAGGGTATTCCGTCGGGCCGACCACTGACGACAAGTCACATCTGCTCCGGTGGTCGGCCCAACAACGAGGTGACGTGGGTACGGGTGGGTTATGGGCCCGCGCGCCGTCCTTTCATCGCCCCGGACGGATTGGACCGCGCGTGCGCTTACCATAGCCCACCCATAAAAAAAAAAAAAAATAAATAAAAAAAAAAAAAAAAAAAAAAAACAATATAGCATCCATATAAATATGCACAACTTTAACAAGAATACTACACGATAAACACAGTCAACAATCTTAAAAACAAAAAAAATAAAAATTAATTACAATAGATTCCGCAATAATGAAATAATTATTACATCATAAAAAGTTATATAATATGTATTAAATGATTCAATTAATTTAATGATGTCGTTAATAAAAGTTAAATAAAAGTAGGTAAAAACAAATTACTATACTAAGGGTAATTTTATTAATGTGATAGATCAGTGGTTCTCAAACTTTTTAAATGACGGAACCCTTTTGGGAAGCAAAATACTTGATGGAACCCTACAATAAAACAATTATTTTTATAAGTGTATTCTATATTAATCAGCATAATAAAAGTACAATGTATCAGTTACTAATTATTATTTACTTCACCAAAAAAGAAAAAATCTAACTAGTGGGAGGTATGAAACTGTTTTTTATTTTTCATCAATTGCTTGATATCAGGTTTGATGGAAGAAAGTTGGAGTCTCATATCAGCTTCGGCGTCCAGTCTATTGCGATATTTTGTTTTCGTGGCTGCGTAGGTAGAGAATCCTGTTTCGCACAAATATGTAGTTGGGAACGGGAGAAGAATATCCAGAGCCATTTGGCCAAGCATTGCATATTCATCTTGGATTCTGCACCAAAAATCATTAAGAGGCGTCGTTTTGAACAATGACTCCATACTTGTGTCTGATGACATTTCTAAAAGAGATTCATATATCTCATTTGACATGTTTTCAGGCTTTTCCAAGTTGGGTAAAAAAGGATTATGAATCCAGGAGTTCACTTTAATTTTTGTATTGTGTTCTTCGGGAAAATACTTTTCAAAAGATGCGCGCATCGAACTGAGATATTGGACCAATTCTTCAAACACATTATCTTCAAACATTTCTGAGTCGTTTTCGCTAACAAACTCACTGAGTAACGTAAAACTTTCTATTTCTTTCTTACCAATGCAAATGATCCAAAAATCTAATTTTCTTTTAAAAGCAGTTATTTTATTATAGGCCTGAAACACTGTTGTCTGTTTACCTTGCAACGATAAATTTAATTCGTTAAGTTTTTGAAAGATATCCGCCATAAAAGACAATCGGAACAACCAAGTTTTATCATACAAACGGTCCTTCAAATTAAAAGAAGTATCTGCTGAAAGAAACATTTGTAACTCGGCTCTAAGTTCAAATAGCCTTGTTAAAGTTTTTCCCCGAGACAGCCATCGCACTTCTGTATGGAGCAGCAGTGTTTTATGTTTGCTGCCATAATCTTCACACAATAATGAGAACAATCGGGATTGTAGTGGTCGTGATTTGATAAAATTAATTATTTTTACCGCTTCATCCATAACTAATTTTAGATTAGACGGCATTTGCTTCATCGCAAGTGCTTGTCTATGCAGAATACAATGACTGGAACTACAATTAGGCGCTTTATTTTTCATTCGTGACACTGCTCCTGTTGTTTTACCTGTCATCGCCTTGGCCCCATCTGTACAAATGTCAATGCAATTGTTCCAACTGAGATTATGTTCTTCAAAAAATATATTTATTTTATTAAAAATTTCTTCCCCGGTAGTGTTTGTAAGCAGCGATGAACACATAAGCATGTCTTCTTCAAAAGAACTTTTATATGGATATCTCACAATAACCAGCAGGATAGCCAAACCAGCGACATCAGTCGACTTGTCCATTTGCAAAGCGAATCGTGTATTTTGTAGACGTGTAACTAGTTCTTGTTTGACGTAGCTTGCCAGCTCGTTTTAAGTTTGCCGCTGGCGATAGGTATGACGTTCGAAATTTTTTATTTAATTGTAACAATAAAAATTGTGTACGTTAGATATTTGGGTAAAACTATGACACATTATAAGTTTTGTTGTCACGTGGGGGAGGGTACGCGCATTCCACAGACCGGCAAACTTAGAGCGAACGCGTTGTACAAGTATAAAATTGTTGAGACCAAACTTATGAGATATTGTACCAGCTAATGTAACACAAGCTTATACAAATACAAATAAATAAATAAATAACATTCATAGCGTTTTGTCTCCGCGCGGCCGCGGAGTCCGCACAGCCGCGGAGCGACCAGAGAGAGGTGTTTTGATTTTTTTATTTCTAAATTCTTGCGGAACCCCGACAGAGGTATCACGGAACCCTAGGGTTCCGCGGAACACACTTAGAGTATAGCTGTGATAGATAAAGCGTTATCTTCTAAAAATCCGCTTCTTCTCGTCACGGCGTGGCGGTGGCGTCCGGGAACAAAAACCAGCACGATAGGTACCAATCTCCAGTTGTAGATGATCCAATAAAAATGTTTATCTTCTACTGACTTGACGTGAAGCGCCCTCTATATAACGTCAAGGTTCCATCTAATGGGTCGATTATTGATTTTGTTCTTCCAAACACCGGCTGCCGTTGTAATATCGCGTGGAATTGATAGATGGCGCTTGGACAAAAAGGTGTTTTGGGGATCAAATTGCATGACAAACTAGTAATATCTAAATTTGTGGCACTAGTTTCTTGGAATAAAACATCTCAACTTCCATGAAACGACCCCCGACACTCCACGGTGATGTAATTTCGCAGCGACAATCGCCAGCGGTGTGTTTCGAATGACACAAACGTACCTATTGTTGAAGTCGGCGCACCAAACACTTCTCGGGCTTATTTCAAGATAAGACACTGGCGTAACACGTAACCCAGTAAACATTAGTCGGTATATATATATATATATATATATATACAATTTCTAGCTGCCAAATAACTATGTATACTAACAAACTATACTAAAAAAACTTTATAATTTTTTTTTTTGTTTAGAAAACTCAAGATTCATGATTTGCATATCAAAATTATAAGATCAAACACAATCAGTATGCAAATATAGTATGGCTATGGTCAGTACTGTTTTTCCTTTATCTCCCTTTATTGCGGCAAATCGCCCGAGAATAAACTGGCAACACTGTTTAATTCCATTAATTTAAAAATATCGAAATAAAAAATCATGATATCTTGAAAGAATGTATTTAAATAACAAAACTTAGCGATGAAAAGTGATTTTGATATTGTTATAAGGTTTTCCCACATAATTGCGACACAGTTTGACAGCGCACACCGGCATATTATTACTTTTTTCACGAGCACGTTACCGCGTTGTAGTTCAAACGACACTGATGTAAGGAACAAGCGAGTCAACTAAATATAGTAGACATTATTTGGGCCGTTTTGTACGGCGAATGAGCCATCTAGACGTATATATAATCAAAGGTTAATTGAGTAATTGTTAATAATTTTAGCTGAAAATTAATACGTTTATTGTAAGTTGGCATAATTATTAAATTTTTAATGTTATTACTCGTTAATAAGGTAAATATAAGATATTTAAAATTGTGCCGTAAATAGTACGCCAGTTCAAAGTTACATCGCCCATTTAATCATGACCTGTCAGGAACGCAATCTCTGAGCGGCCGGACTATAGGTAAATGTCCCTCCGAAAATGCTCCAGTAACATTAATGAACAAGCGATGGTCTGGTATGTAGCAATTAATTATTTTGTTTCTATATTCATTATGTCAATTCAAACAGCGATCTTTTACTATTTATTTTAAATTTCTGCCTCAATTTATACTGCGGATCATTATTTGTTACACCACAGAAACAGGAATACCTAGGTAAGGGTCGTATATTTTTTAATGCAGTAAATATTTTTTTTTCTATCTGGTGACGGAGTATGATATATTCATACTCCGTCACCAGATATTCACTACCTCCTCTCTTGACAGTAGATGTCATGTCGTGAATCATTCTTTTTAACTTTTATAATTAAATTTATTGCCGATCCCAAGACTTAAAGCATGAATTTAAGCAATTTCCAAGAAATATATGCATTTCCCAGGACTGCCTAAGAGTCAAACTTCGGTGTCATATGTGACATTGTGGAACCTGGCTTACAGGAGTTACAAAGGTGGGAGATTTTGGTGGTATTAGGTATAATATGCATAACATAGATGTAAGTGAAGAGAATCTTAACAGAAAACCATATGTGCCAACCACTCTTGCGACCAGCTCATTATAGTAGGTTAATTTCCCGCTCATAGTGGGGATAATCCAAGCCTAATTGTGTGACTTAGATGGGTTAAGATGATGATGAAGACAACTAAAGAATTAGTTTTATTAGTCGTGTTAAGGATTTGTTAGGTCAATTAAGAAGCAAAATAAATTCTAAGCACTTTACCTTCTAACACTCCGTGTGATGACGGAGTAAGAATATAATATACCACGCCCTCTCTTGCCCGTGAGTGTCGTAAAAGTCGACTAAGGGATTAAATATGCATATAACATCTATGAAAAAAAGGAAAACTTGAAAGGAAATCCCATACCTCCTGTTATGTAGGTGGCTCGAGCCCAATAGTGGGACTTATAAGAGCTAAAATGATGATGATGATGATTTTACCCTGGATTAGCTGACCCGCTTCGTCTGCAGCACATTGGAAAGAGACGGAATTAGATTTTTTTATGCATGTTAGCTGTAGATGCTTTTAACAGCTTAAACTGGACTTTATGTGAGCACTGAGGGCTCTCAATCCGGTAAATATTAAGCGACTTCACCCAAGGGCTCACTCTGTAGGGAACGGACATTGGCTTGGGGCGTAGCTTATAGCAAAGTAGTGTTGCCCAAAAAAGTCTTGGTCTTGCGGTCTTGGTCTTGGTCTTGCGAGAAATGCGAGACCGAGACCGAGACCAAGACCAAGACCGCTTAATTTTTGCAAGACCAAGACCAAGACTGGCCCTGCAAGACTTGAGCAAGACCAAGACTGGGCCTGCAAGAGTCTCGCGGTCTTGCATTTAATTCAAATCACCATTTCAGCTTATTTTGTAACTTGCCAGAAATCGGGCAAATGTCTTCTTTAAGAAATTTATTATATATGTGGGAATATCGGAATAAAATAGAGCCTATGTTACTCCCTGATATTATAGCTTTCCATTGGTGAAAGAATTTTTGAAATCGGTTCGGTGGTTCAAGCTTGAAAGCGTAATAAACCAACAAACTTACTTTCGCATTTATAATATTGGTAAGGATTAAGTGCAATGCATTGATAAGAGCATCAATACAGAGACGAATAAAGATTGGAGGTAGACTATCTGAACCGGCCCCCTTTTTAAGTCATATTTTTAATGCATATTTTGCCTTATGTCGCCGTCACTAATGTTAACCGAAGAGAGTAATTTAATCGTCTTTAAGTATTGATTGACGTCATATACTGAGGCGAAGTATTCCGCAAATAAATTCGCTAGGTACTCGTCTTCCACCTGCTTGTATACGCTCACCATAATATAGGGCTGTTGATAAAATATCGAAATATCGATATTATTATTTAAATATGTCGATCCTTATTACTGATTTTCTTTGGACATATATCAATACAGTTTGATACTAAAAAGTAAATATCGAAGGTCGATATTTATTTGAATAAATTTGTTGTTTATCTTTTCTTGTAAATTATTTAATATCTGGTTGACCGAGCTTCGCTCGGCATATTTTTATCGAATTTATTTAGATATATATTAATAAAAAATAAATAATGAAAAATATATAAAAAATTACAAAAAGAGAATAATAATAACACCGAGATTCGAACCGACGCTGTTTGAATGTCAACAAAATCAAAATTAGAACCCGTCAACTTCCCATCTGAGCTATCGTAACTCATTGACAACGAAATTTGAATTCATATTCTTTTAAAATTTAATACCATTGTTTGTTTTGCTAAAAACACGAACAAAACAACATTTTCTATAAATAAAACCTAGCTTGAATCGATTTTTTGGCCTCGAAACCTCTAGTATGCCAACTTTCACCAAAATCGTTGGAGCCGTTTCCGAGATCCTGAATGTATATATGGGTCAAAATCAGAGAGGTGAGCATTTTAGGTTTTCAAATATCTGAGAAATTAAGTTTCCTATTACAGGAAACTAGCAAGTGGAGTCTATTGCGTCATTTATCATGAGCGTTTCCTGTGAAGGGGCACGCACAAAAATATATATTTTAAGAATTCTATCTGTTAATAATAATAATGCCAGGGCGGGTAGTCATTCCGGGAACACTTTTTATTTTTTTTTAAATATTCGTATAACCAACGCATTTAAGAATCACCTTCAATCAAATGTCATAAAAATGTTCCCAAATCGCAAAATATTGTTATTTTCCACATTTTTATAATCAAAACACTTATTCTTCAAACTATTCTCAATATTTTTGCAATTGTTGCAAATTCGGTTCCAAATTTTCAGTTTACTGTATACGTTACTGCATAACGTTATTTATTAATATCATAAATAAAAAGATTTAAAGGTTATTTCATTATGTAAATGCAAGATTTAATTATAGAATTACTTATTAGTGATTTAGTTGCCGTTTTTGTGATGTTCCCGAAAATGATGAGAGTGTTCCCAAAATGATGTTGACGTTCACTGACGTTCCATTCAGGAACTAACACCCGGTTTTTGGCATATTTTATGCATCGAAATAATATGCATTTACAGCATATATTATTTCTTTATTTTTACTTAAGGGATGAGGAACATGAGTATTAATTTCTAAACGTAAAACCTAAAATTACTAAACTTTGTAGTATTGAATGTAATTGTAGGTAAATATTGGTATGGTTTTTATATGGGGATGTGGATCTGTCTGAAAACATGTGAAGAGTATTTATGTGGGGCCTGGCACTCAATATTATCTGCCACTGAAAATATTGGACTGCTGACATCACCCCGTTCAAAAACTTATGAATTTTCACAAATCTGACATGTGATTAAAATATTAAATGCCGCCGATTAGATATTAAAATGTTGTCATTATTTCTATTTTTGTGGATATATTGTTTGACGATTTTGGTGAAAGTTGGCATACTAGAGGTTTCGAGGCCAAAAAATCGATTCAAGCTAGGTTTTATTTATAGAAAATGTTGTTTTGTTCGTGTTTTTAGCAAAACAAACAATGGTATTAAATTTTAAAAGAATATGAATTCAAATTTCGTTGTCAATGAGTTACGATAGCTCAGATGGGAAGTTGACGGGTTCTAATTTTGATTTTGTTGACATTCAAACAGCGTCGGTTCGAATCTCGGTGTTATTATTATTCTCTTTTTGTAATTTTTTATATATTTTTCATTATTTATTTTTTATTAATATATATCTAAATAAATTCGATAAAAATATGCCGAGCGAAGCTCGGTCAACCAGATATTAAATAATTTACAAGAAAAGATAAACAACAAATTTATTCAAATAAATATCGACCTTCGATATTTACTTTTTAGTATCAAACTGTATTGATATATGTCCAAAGAAAATCAGTAATAAGGATCGACATATTTAAATAATAATATCGATATTTCGATATTTTATCAACAGCCCTATATTATGGTGAGCGTATACAAGCAGGTGGAAGACGAGTACCTAGCGAATTTATTTGCGGAATACTTCGCCTCAGTATATGACGTCAATCAATACTTAAAGACGATTAAATTACTCTCTTCGGTTAACATTAGTGACGGCGACATAAGGCAAAATATGCATTAAAAATATGACTTAAAAAGGGGGCCGGTTCAGATAGTCTACCTCCAATCTTTATTCGTCTCTGTATTGATGCTCTTATCAATGCATTGCACTTAATCCTTACCAATATTATAAATGCGAAAGTAAGTTTGTTGGTTTATTACGCTTTCAAGCTTGAACCACCGAACCGATTTCAAAAATTCTTTCACCAATGGAAAGCTATAATATCAGGGAGTAACATAGGCTCTATTTTATTCCGATATTCCCACATATATAATAAATTTCTTAAAGAAGACATTTGCCCGATTTCTGGCAAGTTACAAATATTGTTTATTGTTCTTATTTATAAATTTGATAGTGTGAGTGATGTGACTAATTATAGACCAATGTCGATCATTTCGCAGGTTTTTTTATGGGTGGGCTATGGTAAGCGCACACGCGGTCCATTCCGTCCAGGGCGACAAAAGGACGGCGCGCGGGCCCATAACCCACCCGTACCCACGTCGCACTCGTCGTTGGGCCGACCACCGGAGCAGGGTGACTTATCGTCAGTGGTCGGCCCGACGGCATACCCTTTCGGGTACCCTCACCTCTCGACGTCCCGACCCGGGACGTCGTTCATCGCGCGGTCAGCCTCTCTGCGGGTGTCGGACTAAAGCCCCCGGTCCGGTCACCCACGGCCACATCATTTCGCAGTTTGCAAAATTTTTTAAATCTGATTCACGGGATTGTTGTTACCATAATTGCATGTGTAAATCTCTTCCGGAGTATAGTGCTAGACTAAATTACTTTCGAATGCTAAATTAAAAAAAAAAAGAACTAATAACTGTGATTTACTCTCTATAAGAGTATAAATGGTTCAATAAACGCTCCATTAATCAACTATGTATTTGAAATTTAGAGTTAGCACGCGAACTCTGCGCCAATCTCGCACATTTAATTTCCCAACCTTAAAAACCACCTTTAATAGTCTACTTACATGCATGGCAAGGTATAATATAATAAGGCATATAATCTAAGGTCTGCTGAAATGGATAACTATATCGACATATTTTCAATGACTTATGCAATTTCAGACACTGCCTTTTAAGAGGAGAGTAGTAGCTCCCTAGTTTTAAATTGTTTTTCTTGATAATCTTTTACAAATAATTATTAATCTCAGCCTATATATTTCCCGTATTTGGGCTCAGGCCTCCTCCATAATGGGAGGGTAATTAACTTACTATTCCATGCTGGTCAGACGTGTTGGAGTAAGGTTTTATAACGAGTTTTCCTTCTCTTACATCGCGATTACCCATATTTATATACCTTAGTCGTTATTTTATGACATCCGGGCAAAAGAGGGTGGTTAATTGTATTCTTTCTCCGTAACTGCACGGCCAATTAATTGTAATATACAAAATTAATGTACTGTCTAATGTAACGTCATAAAGAATGTCATATAGGTACCTATCATCTTTGTAATTACTACTAAACTAAATATTTTTTTTTTAACTAAATATTTTTGTTGGTGGCAAACGTTATTCCTTGTGATGACGGAATAAGAATACAATTCACCACCCCCTATCTTACCCGTGGGTGATCGTACGAGACAACTAAGGGATATAAAACGCATATAACATCAAACGTCTGACCAGCGTGGTATAGTAGGTCAATTACCCTTCCATTATGGAGGAGGCCCGAGCCCAACAGTGGGAGATATATGGGCTGAGATGATGATGATTATGATATATTATGATTGGTTAGATAGCAAAATAGCTTAGCTACCTTTTTTAGTCGGCTTAAACGGCTACATTTTATAGCTCAATTAGATATAAACTAGTCCGCCCATGACCACGAACACTGCAAAGTGTTCGAAACGTCAGGCAATCAAGAATGATGAATGATGAAGATAATGGTGGCAAACGAGGAAGCAGCACATCTGATGGTAAGTGATGCTGCCGCACATAAACCTTTGCAATACCAGGGGCACAGCTAGACCGTTGCCTACCGTGAAGAAAATGCTCTTCTTAAATCTTGTTTAAAGAAGAACATGTCATAGCGCTCGGAAAACACAGCAGCAGATAGTTCATTCCAGTGCCTGCACGTACGTGGGGGAACTGATCGCTGGAAACGTACAGTTGAAGACCATAACGTTTCCAGGTGAAATGGATGAACCCTGCTGCGGTGTCGAGTGGTACGTTGGTAAAACTGTGACGGTGGTACCAAGTCAAACAGTTCCTCGCAGCACTCCCCGTGAAAGAGCCGGTAGAGTACACAGAGTCACCCAAAGTCACTCCGCCCTTAAAATATGTTAACAATTTAATGTGCATTGACTGTAATTTTTCTATTGGTGTGCTAAATAAAATAAAACGATGTATTGTAAATATATTTTCCGTGCGGTGACGGAGTAAGAATACAATTCACCACCCCCTATCTTACCCGTGGGTGATCGTACGAGACGACTAAGGGATATAAAACGCATATATCATCTATGCGAGAGAAGGAAAACTCGAAATAAAACCCTATACCAACACGTCTGACCAGCGTGGTATAGTAGGTCAAGTACCCTTCCATTATGGAGGAGGCCCGAGCCCAACAGTGGGACATATATGGGCTGAGATGATGATGAGATGATGATTGTAAATAAAACTACTTTTACGGATTATATCGCGTTTGTATTTAATATAATACAGATACAGAAAATTAGTTCATAACTAATTTTCTGTATGGGGTAGATAATTATAAATGGCTGTAATAACGATTACTTGTTGGACGTGAGACACCTTAGTCCGCCCGTGACCATGAATGCTGCAAAGTGTTCGAAACGTCGGGCAATCATAAATCAAATACAAACGCAATATAATCCGTAAAAGTAGTTTTATTTACAATGTGTAGTGCTCGTGTAAACATCAGATATCATTAAAACGATGTACATATAACTTCCGTGTAAGAGATAGAAAATTCGAAATACAACCCTTTACCAACATACCTATCCAGTATCCAGCATTGTATAGTAGGTCGATTTCCCTCCTATTGGGGAGGAAGCTCGAGCCCAGCAGTGGGACGTGGGAATTGAGACGACAAAACAATGATAAAACATACTCCATTAGGACAATAACCAATAATTATTCTCTCTTCGTGTCTTATCTTACGCCTTGTAGATATAGAAATTATATATAGACATAGAAATCATATTGCTAAGTATCACAATTCAGCTGTAATACAAACTGCATAAGTCCGTCTTGATAAGTCGGTTTAGTGCCAAAAACTACCCAGTGCGATGCCAACCGCCTTAGAGGGTTGACGGTAAAAATTTTTTAAATCTGAAAAAATTTTTTAAATCTGATTCACGGGATTGTTGTTATCATAATTGCATATGTAAATCTCTTCCGGAGTATAGTGCTAGACTAAATTACTTTCGAATGCTAAATTAAAAAAAAAAGAACTAATAACTGTGATTTACTCTCTATAAGAGTATAAATGGTTCAATAAACGCTCCATTAATCAACTATGTATTTGAAATTTAGAGTTAGCACGCGAACTCTGCGCCAATCTCGCACATTTAATTTCCCAACCTTAAAAACCACCTTTAATAGTCTACTTATATGCATGGCAAGGTATAATATAATAAGGCATATAATCTAAGGTCTGCTGAAATGGATAACTATATCGACATATTTTCAATGACTTATGCAATTTCAGACACTGCCTTTTAAGAGGAGAGTAGTAGCTCCCTAGTTTTAAATTGTTTTTCTTGATAATCTTTTACAAATAATTATTAATCTCAGCCTATATATTTCCCGTATTTGGGCTCAGGCCTCCTCCATAATGGGAGGGTAATTAACTTACTATTCCATGCTGGTCAGACGTGTTGGAGTAAGGTTTTATAACGAGTTTTCCTTCTCTTACATCGCGATTACCTATATTTATACCTTAGTCGTTATTTTATGACATCCGGGCAAAAGAGGGTGGTTAATTGTATTCTTTCTCCGTAACTGCACGGCCAATTAATTGTAATATACAAAATTAATGTACTGTCTAATGTAACGTCATAAAGAATGTCATATAGGTACCTATCATCTTTGTAATTACTAGTAAACTAAATAATTTTTTTTTTAACTAAATATTTTTGTTGGTGGCAAACGTTATTCCTTGTGATGACGGAGTAAGAATACAATTCACCACCCCCTATCTTACCCGTGGGTGATCGTACGAGACAACTAAGGGATATAAAACGCATATAACATCAAACGTCTGACCAGCGTGGTATAGTAGGTCAATTACCCTTCCATTATGGAGGAGGCCCGAGCCCAACAGTGGGAGATATATGGGCTGAGATGATGATGATTATGATATATTATGATTGGTTAGATAGCAAAATAGCTTAGCTACCTTTTTTAGTCGGCTTAAACGGCTACATTTTATAGCTCAATTAGATATAAACTAGTCCGCCCATGACCACGAACACTGCAAAGTGTTCGAAACGTCAGGCAATCAAGAATGATGAATGATGAAGATAATGGTGGCAAACGAGGAAGCAGCACATCTGATGGTAAGTGATGCTGCCGCACATAAACCTTTGCAATACCAGGGGCACAGCTAGACCGTTGCCTACCGTGAAGAAAATGCTCTTCTTAAATCTTGTTTAAAGAAGAACATGTCATAGCGCTCGGAAAACACAGCAGCAGATAGTTCATTCCAGTGCCTGCACGTACGTGGGGGAACTGATCGCTGGAAACGTACAGTTGAAGACCATAACGTTTCCAGGTGAAATGGATGAACCCTGCTGCGGTGTCGAGTGGTACGTTGGTAAAACTGTGACGGTGGTACCAAGTCAAACAGTTCCTCGCAGCACTCCCCGTGAAAGAGCCGGTAGAGTACACAGAGTCACCCAAAGTCACTCCGCCCTTAAAATATGTTAACAATTTAATGTGCATTGACTGTAATTTTTCTATTGGTGTGCTAAATAAAATAAAACGATGTATTGTAAATATATTTTCCGTGCGGTGACGGAGTAAGAATACAATTCACCACCCCCTATCTTACCCGTGGGTGATCGTACGAGACGACTAAGGGATATAAAACGCATATATCATCTATGCGAGAGAAGGAAAACTCGAAATAAAACCCTATACCAACACGTCTGACCAGCGTGGTATAGTAGGTCAAGTACCCTTCCATTATGGAGGAGGCCCGAGCCCAACAGTGGGACATATATGGGCTGAGATGATGATGAGATGATGATTGTAAATAAAACTACTTTTACGGATTATATCGCGTTTGTATTTAATATAATACAGATACAGAAAATTAGTTCATAACTAATTTTCTGTATGGGGTAGATAATTATAAATGGCTGTAATAACGATTACTTGTTGGACGTGAGACACCTTAGTCCGCCCGTGACCATGAATGCTGCAAAGTGTTCGAAACGTCGGGCAATCATAAATCAAATACAAACGCAATATAATCCGTAAAAGTAGTTTTATTTACAATGTGTAGTGCTCGTGTAAACATCAGATATCATTAAAACGATGTACATATAACTTCCGTGTAAGAGATAGAAAATTCGAAATACAACCCTTTACCAACATACCTATCCAGTATCCAGCATTGTATAGTAGGTCGATTTCCCTCCTATTGGGGAGGAAGCTCGAGCCCAGCAGTGGGACGTGGGAATTGAGATGACAAAACAATGATAAAACATACTCCATTAGGACAATAACCAATAATTATTCTCTCTTCGTGTCTTATCTTACGCCTTGTAGATATAGAAATTATATATAGACAGAAATCATATTGCTAAGTATCACAATTCAGCTGCAATACAAACTGCATAAGTCCGTCTTGATAAGTCGGTTTAGTGCCAAAAACTACCCAGTGCGATGCCAACCGCCTTAGAGGGTTGACGGTAAAATTAACCACTCCGTTGATTTAACCAAAAAAGTTTCCCGCGCCTTTCGTCTTCATATATATCAAACCAGTGACCATATGAAGAAAAATTATTTTACAAGTTTTCCTTGGGATTTTCTAACGACTCTATCGTCTTCTCGAGATAATAATTTCTATAGAATACTGAGTAAGTAGATATACATTAAAACTTTTACAATTATTAAAAAAAAAAAATCTTTTGTACATATTACTGTAAGCAATCTTTTGAAAAATTTAATGCAGGATTTAAAAGTCATTTAGTAGATTATCAATTTATACATTCGAAATATAAACTTTTTGTAAATTATAATGAAAATATCGGAAAAATTACAACACTATTTTTTTTTTTTATATACAAGGACCGTTTCCGTGTGGTGACGGAGTAAGAATACATTTCACTACTCCTCTAATGCCCGTGGGTTTCGTAAAAGATGACTAAAGGATATATTACGCACTAGCAACCCGCCCTCGCTTCGCTTCGTTTATAGGTTATAATCGTTTTACCCGCGCAGTTCCCGTTCCCGTGGGAATACCGGGATAAAATATAGCCTAGTTTACGCCCTGATATTATAGCTTTCCATTGGTGAAAGAATTTTTGAAATCGGTCCAGCCGTTTTGAAGATTACCCGGAACAAACAGACAGACAGACAGACAAAAAACATATAAAGTGATTTTTAGGCATGTGTATAGTGCAAATAACCGTGTGAGCATGAAAAAAGCCTATTATTTTGACATTACAAACAGACACTCCAATTTTATTTATTGGTATAGATTTGGATGATTTTTTTTCTATAGTATATCATACCTCAGTGTGTGAAAACACAAGTCTACGTCCAGTGTGTGTTACCAGTGATGACTTACGGCACAGAAACGTGGTCCCTAAATGTAGGCCTCATAACCAAGCGAAAAGTCGCTCAGCGTGCTATGAAGCGGGCTATGCTCGGGATTTCTCTGCGAGATAGAGTCCGAAATACAGAAATCCGCAGGAGAACGGGTGTAACCGACATAGCACGAAGAATTAGCAAGCAGAAATGGCAATGGGCAGACCACATCGCTCGACGAACCTACAACTGCTTAAGAAGAAACGTTCTTGAGTGGTGACCATGTATCGGACGACGCAGTGTAGGACGCCCTCTCACTAGGTGGACCGACGAAATTTGCTTGGCGTCGTTGGATGCAGGCGGCATAAGACCACACTCTGTGGCGTAACATAAGGGAGGCCTACGTCCAGCAGTGGACGGCGATGTCCTGAAATGATGAATGATGAAGACATCATACTTCAGAGGTGGTCCCGTAAAAATTTGATCACAATCTAACCAATACTTTTTGAGTTATACTTAATAATGCGTATTTAGATCTCGACTACATTATTTCGAAGTCGGTTATTATTTGTTAAAATTTATGTGAACGTTTGAAAAATTGTTACGTTTAACTAAAAGTGATTTATAAAGAAAATACGAAAGGAGTGGGATGATTCGTCTGTATAATATCTTATTTCAATAACTCTTATGACTACATTTTTTTTAAGTTTAACCCACATGCATTAGCTTTGTACTACGGCTCGTCTATCTTTATCAACGAAGAGTTACTACAATTCTGTGTTGCAGATGAGACAAGGCGCAAGGAATTGGCAAACAGCCAAATGCTAGCTCTACCCTTACTATAATGAATGGCGTATCGCTGACCTACCTTTTTCGGCCTCACACTATAACATATCAACGTGTTTTTGTATTTTGAATTTCGACCACTCAGCGTATATAATTAATAGACAAAAATTTCATCCAGATTTTTCAAATTAATATTCGAGGATAGCGATCTTTTTGGAACTATATCTCTCATATATTATTTAAAGCGACAGGCAAAGCACTGAGTTATTAAATTCTTAATAGTAAAACAAAAACACGTTGATATGTTATAGTGTGAGGCCGAAAAAGGTAGGTCAGCGATACGCCATTCATTATAGTAAGCGTAGAGCTAGCTAGCATTTGGCTGTTTGCCAATTCCTTGCGCCTTGTCTCATCTGCAACACAGAATTGTAGTAACTCTTCGTTGATAAAGATAGACGAGCCGTAGTACAAAGCTAATGCATGTGGGTTAAACTTAAAAAAATGTAGTCATAAGAGTTATTGAAATAAGGTATTATACAGACGAATCATCCCACCCCTTTCGTATTTTCTTTATAAATCACTTTTAGTTAAACGTAACAATTTTTCAAACGTTCACATAAATTTTAACAAATAATAACCGACTTCGAAATAATGTAGTCGAGATCTAAATACGCATTATTAAGTATAACTCAAAAAGTATTGGTTAGATTGTGATCAAATTTTTACGGGACCACCTCTGAAGTATGACGTCTTCATCATTCATCATTTCAGGATATCGCCGTCCACTGCTGGACGTAGGCCTCCCTTATGTTACGCCACAGAGTGTGGTCTTATGCCGCCTGCATCCAACGACGCCAAGCAAATTTCGTCGGTCCACCTAGTGAGGGGGCGTCCTACACTGCGTCGTCCGATACGTGGTCACCACTCAAGAAAGTTTCTTCCTCAGCAGTTGTAGGTTCGTCGAGCGATGTGGTCTGCCCATTGCCATTTCTGCTTGCTAATTCTTCGTGCTATGTCGGTTACACCCGTTCTCCTGCGGATTTCTGTATTTCGGACTCTATCTCGCAGAGAAATCCCGAGCATAGCCCGCTTCATAGCACGCTGAGCGACTTTTCGCTTGGTTATGAGGCCTACATTTAGGGACCACGTTTCTGTGCCGTAAGTCATCACTGGTAACACACACTGGACGTAGACTTGTGTTTTCACACACTGAGGTATGATATACTATAGAAAAAAAATCATCCAAATCTATACCAATAAATAAAATTGGAGTGTCTGTTTGTAATGTCAAAATAATAGGCTTTTTTCATGCTCACACGGTTATTTGCACTATACACATGCCTAAAAATCACTTTATATGTTTTTTGTCTGTCTGTCTGTCTGTCTGTTTGTTCCGGGTAATCTTTAAAACGGCTGGACCGATTTCAAAAATTCTTTCACCAATGGAAAGCTATAATATCAGGGCGTAAACTAGGCTATATTTTATCCCGGTATTCCTACGGGAACGGGAACTACGCGGGTAAAACGACTAAAACCGAAGCGAAGCGAGGGCGGGTTGCTAGTCAACTCATAATATGCGATAATATCATAGAAAAATACACAGTCGATTCGAGTACTTGCTCCTTTATTGTAATCGGTTAGGTAGTTTTCTTCGGATTTCTCCAGAGCCAAGTATGATAAAAAATTTTCATGATCGTATCTGAAAACTGGACACTTGGGGCTACAATCTACTTTTTTTTTGCTGTACGATCATTTTCCTCGGAGTTATAGCTCGTTAAAAATCACCCCAAAAAAATTTTTTGGGTGAAAAAAAAAATTAAGAAAAATCATTTGTTTATATATGTAGATTTAAATTCGAAAAGACGCAATATCTGTTAAGGCGGTTAGTAATTTTATATTCATCATCATCATCTTGCTCTTATCCCAATTACTTGGGGTCGACGCAATATGTCATCTGTTTTGACATATTGCAAAAAGTTTCGGCAATGACTTTTATGACGGGCCGCCTGCCTGACGTCAACCCTCCTTGGGAATGTAATCGTTGACCCAAATAGTACCAGATGGAGTTGGTCCGGGTCAATCTAGGGCTCTTAGTCGTCTTTTAGGACACCCACGAGCAAAGCAAGGGTTGGTAGTATTCGAAGCCGCTACCACACAGCACCACACACACACATACACACCACACAGTTAGTAATTTTATATTATGGTCAAATATTTGATTACCAGTGTGGCAGTATTTTAGAACATTAAAAGTAATCGCTATTAACATATTTTTTATAAACATTTTAAACTCATCATCATCTCAGCCTATATATGTCCCACTATTGGGCTCAGACCTGCACTATAATGGTAGGAGAATTGCCATACTATCCCCGCTCTTACCGACAGTCGTCTTTTACTACTTCACGGGCCAGATAGGGAGTGGTGAATTATATTCTCACTCCGTCACCACACGGCTAACTCCTTCAATAGTGAAACGTTATCATAATTATTATTTTTGACGTGACAACGTCTTATAATTCGATGGAGCCGTCTGCACACACGAAAAAACATGACGTATGCGGCGTTACCTCGCTCTGAGGCGTTCCATTTAAGGCTTGATCCATACAAAATATCTATCAAACAAATAAAATTAAAATTTTCTTTTGAAAAATGAAACCATTCCATCAGTATTTTCTTATGAACGTCAGGTTCAACTATCGTCAGTAAACCGACTTTACAGACAATCGATTTTTTAATACTGACATTATCTGTCTGGTGACGGAGTACGAATACAATTCACTACTCCATCTTGGCCTTGGATATCGTAAAAGACGACTAAATAGATTAATTTCACTCCTACTGTGGAGTAGGATCCAACCTTGTATCATAAATGAGCTGTGAATGATTATATTAACTGAGAATGAATGTTTAACGAATAGAGCTAAAATATAAAATTAAAATATGATTATGAAAGTAATAATAGTGTTTAGCAAATATAATTTGATCGTAAATCTTAAGTGATGCGTCGCGTCTCTGTGACGCCTTCCCCGTCGATGGGCGTTACCCACCCCATGCTTTTAATGCTACAACGTTTATACATATCTAGGACTTTAACCTCATAACCCTTTCGTGGTTTATATAATATAATATCAGCTTATATACGTCCCATTATTAGACTAGGACTTTTTCTACTATGGGAGCCAAATTAATCTACACGCTTATAACTCATCATCATCATCTTGCTCTTATCCCAACCACTTGGGGTCGACGCAATATGTCATCTGTTTTGACATATTGCAAAAAGTTTCGGCAATGACTTTTATGACCGGCCGCCCGCCTGACGTCAACCCTCCTTGGGAATGTAATCGTTGACCCAAATGGTACCAGATGGAGTTGGTCCGGGTCAATCTAGGGCTCTTAGTCGTCTTTTACGACACCCACGAGCAAAGCAAGGGTTGGTAGTATTCGAAGCCGCTACCACACAGCACCTACACGCTTATAACTATATAACTATTTATGTAACTTATGAAATAGCGCGAATACTTGTATTTTTATATATTGCAGTTTCTATTATTCAGTTTTATAATATACATAAATTATAAGCTGAGCCAACAGGCGTTGTTCTTATCAAATCTAAATAAATAATTAAAGGAATTCTCTTTGAAATTGATTGCACCGCCATCTACCGATTCCAGTTATTAATCTGTACCATTCTCATATCCATCGGAACAGCCACAAAAAAGAACATCAAAATCGGTTCAGCCGTTTGGAAGGAAAAATTACAAACACACGAACAGAAGATTTAGGTATAATATCTGGTTGACCGAGCTTTGTTCGGTATATTTTTGTTGTATTTTTGCCGAACTTATTTAGATATATATTAATAAAAAATAAAAATAAAATAATGAAAAAATATATAAAAGTTACAAAAAGAGAATAATAATAACACCGAGATTCGGCCCCACACTGTTTAAATGTCAAAACAAAACAAAAAGAAAACTGGGCAACTTCCCAACTGAGCTATTATAACTCTTGACGTTCTTTTAAAATTTAATGTCATTGTATAGTTTTGCTAAAAACACCTGCAAAACAACATTTTCTATAAATAGCTAGATCGATTTTTTGGCCCCGAAACCTCTAGTATGCCAAGTTTCATCAAAATCGTTGGAGCCGTTCCCGAGATCCTGAAAAAAAAAAACATATATATAGGTATACTAGCTGACCCAACAGTCGTTGTTCTGTTCAAATAAAGCGCCACCTACCGGGTCCAAATCTGAATCTAAACCATTCTCAAATCCCCTTGAGCACATACAAATTACTTATTCAATCCAGTCAACAGATATCGCCATCTGTTAAAATCGTTTGGAGTTAACAGATAATTGTGAATGTCAAATAATAGACAAATAATATTGCGACTATAAATTAAGATGTAAGTTAAAATCGGTTAAGTAGTTTAGGAGTCCATCGCGGACAAACAACGTGACACGTAATTTATATATATATATATATATATACAGGGTGTAGGTATCAGGTTATGGGACAACTGTTCGAGTATGTTGTAATTTAACGGTCATAGATCGTAATTAGAATGTACACTACACAAAAAATAATATAACATAAAAATTATAGTGATTTCAAAAAAATGTGTCTAAGAGTCTATGCCTTAAATGTTACGTATTATGTAGGCATGTACAGACAATACATGTAGGCATGTAAAGCTTCGACAGTATAATTTCATTCATTTATACCTAGAATTGCGCAAACGCTTCAATGACATGTAGGTACAACGGCAAGCGGTCAACGGTCATAGGCCGATCAGCTGTTTTAAAGCGAAGTATGTCTTGCTTATGTGAACGTAATCATTGATTTATTCAATTTCTAATGAACATTTAACAAAGTATGAATATGTTGCGTATTAAGTATCATTGACTTTATACATTTCAATCAGATTTACACGAAAAAGCGATGACAAAATTGAAAACTTTACATGTCTCTAATTTCTTAACGAATCGATATTTTTCGTTCAAATTTTTTATGGGTTCCTACCACCATTGCCTAGCTCCCTTTTGACCAGTTGTCCCATAACCTGGTACACCCTGTATATATACAAGAATTGCTCGTTTAAAGTTATAAGATACAGATCTTTCGAAAAAACCTTGTTATTTAAACTTCAAAAGCTTTATACTTGCTCGGTGACAGCGTTATTAATTTTATTTTCCTTGTAAATTAGCTCATAATAGTATATTTTTCTTTGAACACAACAAATAAATAAATCTTCAGTATGTGTGATTATTACCTAAGTCCTCTTAAACGCCTTTACGAATTTGTATGTAATTTTGTATGTATATTTTAATGGATTCTTAGATCGTTTGAAAATATAAAAGATGAAGACGATTAGTAGACTCTGTAGAAGGCGTTAATGGTGGTAAGTCACCAAATTTGATTTGCTATACAATTGACAAACTTACAAAATGTAATATTTAATGTGACACTGATTTACGTGGCAGGACGTACTCTGCCGGTATAGATTAGTGCAGTATAAATTAATTTAAATGAATATTTTAATTTAACGCTTATACTAAGAATAACTTACAATATCTTATAATTTTATTATGATTTTCATATATATTTTTAATTTCTCGTTATAAAAATCAATAATCAATCAATCAGACAAAAACATACGTGAAAACAACGTGAGCGTGAAAACAGTCAAAACAGCTTATTTTGACTGTTTCCATGACCATGCCGTGCATAAGTCTGTATTTGTGTATGAGTGTGTGTATGTGTGTGCGTGGATGTATGTGCGTGGATGTATGTTAACCCCTCATAACCTTCAAATGGGGCTTACGATTGAAACGCGCTTTACGGTAGGTATCCTAAGCACCTTTTCTAAACTTAAGTTTTCCTGTAAATTTAAATCGAATCGACATGCTAGATTTTGACAACGCTGAAATTTTAATTTCCTTATAATGTAATTTTTTAAAAGTTTATTTAGATTTACTCGGCAATAGGGAATATGCACGAAACTCCAAAATGAACAAATTATTTTTATTTGTAATCTTTATTGCTTAAAAAACATACCTATACAATTATTTTTTAATTTTATCCTTATTTAATAATTAAATTTAATTATCAAAAGTGCCTTTTTTGAAATTCGCGCGCAAAATTTCTGAAACGCACCGCATTGGTTGGAGTACTATGATGTCACGTTTTGAACACGTGACACCCGAGTCTTCTAGTTAGGGCTGTCTATATTTAAAAAAAATAGTTTTTCGATATATCGATATTTTTAAATATATCAATATCGGAGTTCGATATAACGAAAAAATATCGATATTTCGATATTTCCACCACTCTTTAACTTCGTTCATTGCGGGGTTGCTGTGCCGAGCTTTTTTATCAAATTCTAGGAGTAAGTGATAACTGATCATCAGTTTCATACCAGCGCTTCTACAGTAGATTAAGTTTACGGTGATTTTGTAGAATAAATACTTTAGAAGAATAAATACTTTAAAACACCAAATTTATTCAAATAAATATCGACCCTCGACACGTACTTTTTATTATCGTGCAAAAAAGTTCAGTATTAAGTATCGATATTTTTAAATAATAATATCTATATTTTGACATATCGATATTTTATCAACAGCCCTCCTTGAACCTTAGATAGGAGGAGAACCTTGTGATATCAAGTTGCTGTTTGTATGTTTCTAGTGATTATTTTTAGGGATGTGAAAAATAATCGATTTTTACAAAAAAATAATCGATATTTACAATCGATTATCAAAATAATAAAAGGCGATTATTAATCGATTTTTATTATTTGAAATTCAATCAAAATTCATCATTCTATGTTAGAAAATGACGCTCACTTTTCCTAAAAAAAAGTCATCATAATCCTGTTGGGAGAAAAAATCGACTATTTTATAATCGATTATTTTTTAAATAATCGATTATTTTAAAATCGATTTTTTTTATTGATCGTTTATTTTACAATCGATTTTTTTAAATTAATCGATTATTTTAATATCGATTTATTTTAAAGAACAACAATAAACAACAATTCATTATTACAAAATCGATTTTTCTCTAAGTCACATCCCTAATTATTTTGTATTGTTACCCAGTTATTTCATAATAAGTTATTAGTTTTCTGTGTTCAAGTATTAATCTTGTGAATAAGTCTTATTACAATGACTGAAACCGGTTTCGTCAAAGTATAGTCAGATAATCTTCCTAAAATAGACGTGTATATGATGACAACTGATGATTTAATGTCTGTTAAACTCGGAGGAATAAAAGCTGCAAGGTAAATAAGATATAATATATTTAATAATCGTAATAATAATAAAAATATCGATATTTTTATCGATGTTTTTCCGATTTAGCGAATCCCGATATTGATACATTGTAAAATATCGATATGACGAAAAACGATATTTATAAAAATATCAACTGCCCTAGTTGGCAGCCCTAGCAACTTGTACGAGTGTCGAGTACTCTGACGTCACAGAATACGCGCGCCGAAGTAGTCGCGTTTACATCGCCCATAAATAATAGCGATTCTTAAAAATTTTTTTTAGGATAATGGTTTATATTTTGGATGTGTTATATTTATTTCTAGTAATGTAATAACTAGTAGAAACGTTTAAAAAAATAAAAAAATTTCATGCATATTCCCTATTGGTCTATCGATAATTTCTATAATCTAATCAGCTTTTCTACTCAATAAACGACTGAAAAACTGAACTCAACCAGTTGAGCTCGGGCCTCCTCCACAATGAGAGGGAAACTAACCTGCTATACCACGCTGGTCAAAGGTTTTGACGTGACAACGTCTTATAAATTGGTTTGCCGGGTGACACTTCAAGAAACTGCGTTACGCTCCGCTCACGTTATGCGCTCACAATGAGAGCGAGTGAGAGGCACGCGTCCCTTCCACTCGGGCATGGTTAGCCCGCCTAAGAGCGAGAGAGACAGACATAAAAATTGTATATTTGTATATAAATACGTATGTATGTGTAAAGGTAAAAATAAAATTTTGTTAATATGAAATTCAGTGCGAGATTCTTTGTATAAATTAATGTTTTAAATATAATTCTTTGTATAAATAAATGTTTTAAATTGTTACTATTATTTCATCCTTCTTCCTACTATACGAATGAATATTCACATTAAAATTATTTTACCACTCAAAGTCGTTGTCACGTAAAACTTTCGCCCGTATACCGACTTTACAGGCAACCAATATTTTTTTGTTATAGAGTTTTATATCGAGTTTTCTTCTCTTGCATAGATATTATTTGCATATCATATCCCTTAGTCGTCTTTTACGACACCCACGGGCAAGAGGTTAGTGAATTGTATTTATGCGTAAAATCAACTAGAATTGTAATCAAACATAATATATTGGGTTTACAGCTGATCGTTGACTTTAATTTTTTTTTTATTGCAAACGGTGGCAAACGAGCAGACAGTACACCTGATGGTAAGTGTTGCTGTCGCTCATGGACCTTTACAAGGCCGCTGCCTACCGCGAAGAAAGTGAAGGGAGTGTGAATGCGTGCATTGAGGCTCGGTGATACCAAGGGCACCACCAAAACCCTCCACACGCAAACACCCTCAGAAGGTTGGGCTTCCGGATCTCTCGCTCACCGAACGAAGCGTAGTAACAAATCGCTACTACTCAGACTTTAGTTACAATAAATAAAGTCCGTCACAAGGCAGTTGCAAAAAAGCAACGATTTTGGTTGAATTGACGTTTTCCCGCATCTGACGAGTTAGACGTGAGGTTGCCATTGAAACACACAAAATCAATCGATCTTTACTAAAGTAAATGCTATTCTTGCAAAGACAAAGGAAATAATTATTTGTTGGACGTGAGACACCTTAGTCCGCCCGTGACCATGAATGCTGCAAAGTGTTCGAAACGTCGGGCAATCATAAATCAAATACAAACGCGATATAATCCGTAAAAGTAGTTTTATTTACAACGAAATAATTATTGTTAGAGGTGAATTTGTCCCTAGCCGAGGCCACGTGTAACTGGACCGGGGAATTAGTCCGTCACCTGCCAAGAGGCCGACCGCGTGAGGAAAGACCGACGTCCTCCCCGAGTGGGGGACGTTGGTCGAGGAGAGGGTACTCCTCAAGGGGTATTCCGTCGGACCGACCACTGACGTCAAGTCACCCTGTTCCTGTGGTCGGTTCAACGACGAAGGCGACGTGTCACGGGTGGGTTACGGGTGTGCGTGCTCACGCCCCTCTCTCGCCCCGGACGGAGTGGTGCAAGGAGTGCGCCGATCATCACCTACCCCAAAAAAAAAAAGCGGTGAATTTGTGGTAAAATGTATCGATTGTATTGTATTGTAATAATAATAATAACGCGGCGAGACTGCAGTCCTGAGTGCCCCAGAGAGTCGGCCAGGGCCTCGTATCCAGCTCGCCTTTATAGGCTGGCTGGAGTAGAAACCGAAGAGTGGCCTCAGGATTCTCAACTCTGGTTTGCCTTAAACGGGTGGTCAGGGAGGGGAGAGGTTTTAGTACTGCCACGTAAACGCGACATCATAAGTATATTTATATTTGGTCAAATTAAATAAACGGTTTAAATAATAAATATTATAGCAAAAATAAATAATTATTAGTTGAATTTATTTACCCTAACAACAAAGTTTTTCTGTAAAGACAAAATTTTTACGTTTCTTTACATAGTTTAGTCGTTTTCTTGTTAAATAATTTTCGAAAAATATTACCAATTTTTATAAAATAATAAATACAAAGAGGAACTGTGATAAAGATTAATATATATTTTTAGTGTAACCATTTTCTTGTACGCCTCTGGGCCTAAAGCTTTTATTGATGCCTACAATTAACTGAATTATTATTTTATTATAATGTATCGCTGTTTTCACGGGTTCTTCCAAGGGCAGATACCTCAGTCCTTTGATAGGCCCATTGAATATGGATCTAACACGCAGAGGCCTTTAAATAAATTTAATCTAAAAATGGAATGGGACGTCTACCGATGATACTTCACCGCTGCACATAACATTCGTGGATTACAAATTGTAGGTGTAAAACTATAGAGTAGTGATGGTATCTAAAATCTAATTATGGAGTCGGAGGTTCGATGAACTAGTTTAATTGAAAATTATTGATTTTTAATCTGTCGTCAATCTCTTGCATTGTATTGAACGGTGGCAGACGATGACTCGCCAACTCACTGAATAGACCTCCTAAACGGTCGTCCTAAACACGCAAGCCCGTATGCAAAAAGGGCAACATTAGTATAAGTGGCTAGGAGTGTCGAGCGGTGTGGTGCCAATTTTACCATCACAATCCCCGATTAACGAAGACCTGCACTGGGTGCCGGTAGTTAGGGCCCTGAAAATAACATTTCCTCCTCAGAGGATATAGCTCTGGTGACCCTTCTTTGACCAGCTGTTTAAGGCAAGCTAGAGTTGAGAATCCTGCAGGCACTCTTCGGTTTCCACTCCAGTCAGCCAATAAAGGCGAGCTGGCTACAAAGCCATGGATGCGTCAGGGAGTCCGCCGGGACTCCCTGACGCATCCATGGCTTGCCTGTAAATCTTATGATAAATATTTTATTTTATATCAAAATAACTTAGAGAGCTATATAATGTTCCTCCGAGGTTTGCGTTAGTCTCATAGTGAGATAACGACAGGCTTAGAGGTTATAATAATTATGTATGTTTGATTAAAAATTCTGTATTAATGTTAGGTCCTTACATATGAAAATGGCGTTTTGTGCGGGAGGAATATAAAGTCAATTTTGTTTTTGTAAAATATATTTAATTAATTAAAGTATGCACCGTTGTTATCTATATACTTTTGCTATCTCATAGGTAGTTCATTGATCCCTTTACTAAAAGAACCATGGGGGCGAGAATCAATAAACTCTTTGAAGGTGGTTTGGACTGCCGCATCGAAGTTGAATTTTTTTCCTTGTAAGAAGTTGTCCCAATTCCGGCAAAAATGGTAATCTGTTGGAGCAAGGTCCGGGGAGTACGGAGGATGTCGCAGATATTCCATTTGTAGCTCATCTAACTTATTATTGGTTGTTTTTTGTGCAGTGTACGGTCTTGCGTTGTTGTGAAGCAGCAGTGGCCTAGAGCGATTGACCAATCTCGGTTGTTTAGCCGCTAGTTCTTCCTTCATGGTTTGCAGTTGCTGACAATAGATATCTGCCGTAATCGTTTCGCCAGATTTTAGAAAGCTGTAGTGAACGACACCAGCGCTAGTCCACCAAACACTCACAAGTAACTTTTTCTGAGTCAATTTTCGTTTAGGGCAGGATTTGGTTGTGTCTCCAGGGTTCAGTCATTGCGACGAGCGCTTCCGATTATCGTACTCTCCGATTATCCACTTTTCGTCACAAGTAATGATTCGATTTAAAATCCCTTCATTATTTTTTCAGTTGAGCAAAGTAATACAGCAATCGACGCGTGTCTGCAAGTTCGATTCACTCAATTCATGAGGTGCCCATCGTTCAAGTTGTTTTACTTTCCCGATTTGCTTCAAGTGGATTAATACAGTTTTGTCACTTATCCCGAAGCCTGCAGCTATATCTGAAGTGCTTTGTGATGGATCCGCTTCCACAATAGTCTTTCATTCTTCATTTTCAACGGTACCGTGCTTTCTTTTGCGACACCAGCGCCGTACACATTATTAATCCTTCGAACTGTTTCTGCAATACTGGTGCCACGGTAGAACTCGTACTCGTAAACATACCGATATTTAATGTTTTCCATTGTGCGATAATAAGCGACGCCAAAGGAAAAAACAATGAGGAAAAACAAATGAATGGCTGTTTTCAAAACTCAAAAGCTAAATGAACTTATAAATTTGAATTTGGAATTCTTAACCTAAGAGGAGATATTTCAGATCAAACTGGTCAGTACGACAAAACGCTAATTATATATGTACGGACCTAATATATGAATAACCATACTATAGTTAGACTACTACCGTAAAGGAACTATAGTCATCATACTACTGGGCTCAAACCTCCTCCATATTGGGAGGGAAGGGAGCCATGTGGTGATGGATTAAAAATACAATTGACTACTCCCTATTTTGCCCGTGGATGTCGTAATAGACGACTAAGGGATATAATATGCATATAACCACAATGCAAGAAAAGGTAAACTCGAAACAAAACCCTATACTTACCCTGTCTGAATAACATGGTAGTAAGGTCAATTTCCCTCTTATTGTGGAGGAGGCTCGAGCCCAGCAGTGGGACGTATCTGAGCCAAAATGATGATGATGATGATAGCATGTTGATCAGACGGGACACTATAGGGTATTGTTTCGAGATTTCTTTCTTTTGCATAAATGTTAAATGCACATTATTTCGTTACACCTTTAGTCGTCTTTTACGACACCCACTGGCAAGATCACGGGGTTGTGAATTATATTATTACTCCGTCACCACACGGAAGGAACTATAAATATTTTAATGTACGTCACTTCCATCACAAAATTGTTACTTCCGTCCGAAAAAAGATCTGAATCTGGAAGTTGCAATTAAAGAAGAAGTACTTCAAAAAAGTTTAATATTTAATATATAATGAGTTCTGATGTTTACGCGAGTATTACACAAAATTGTTTTATGTATTTTATCGCGTTTGTATTTGATTTTTGATTGCTCGACGTTTCGAACACTTTACAGCGTTCGTGGTCACGGGCGGCCTAAAATTTCTCAGAAGTCACATTATTACAGAGGTTTATATCTACCCGCTACAGAAATTAGTTATTAAGTTTGACCCACATTTTGCTATAAATTTATTGCCAGTACAAGAAGAAAATGATTCTATATGAAAAACTAGCTGACCCAGCGAATTTCGTACCGCTATATTTTTTTGCGGAAATATATTTTACTTTCATTCGTAATGTTTCGTATCCTTCTTGCATTACGGCTTTGTCGGGAAAGATTCGATCGTGTTTATCGGGCATTATTAATTATGATTAAAAGGGAATACAAATTACTGATTATTGATTTCTGACGAAGTTATAATTATCAAATTTTCAACCATACTTAACCATAGACAAAATTCCGTTTAGCTGTCATTTGCGTTTTATTATTACATGTCAGATACGTTTTTGTTATACCCCTTTTATAGTGACTTGTATTATATATAGATTATATTGTTTATTATTATGTCGGGCAATCTAAAATCAAATACAAACGCGATAAAATTCCTAAAATAGTTATATTTAACCGAAACATTAAAAGTTATTAAAAGATCTATGTTTTAATAATACCCTAGCTCACTCGTCCTTACTCATGACGTAGCCAAAAAATACTTCTGTATCTATGACGTCAATAAAACGTTACATAAAACTCTGAATGCGTGTGCAGTTTTAAATGCGCTAGACTGTGACTGAATGGGAGTTATAATAGTAACCGTGTCTCATTTTACATAACGCTTATTGTTATAGTAACAGAGTTCATATTTCAATAAGAAAATATTTATTATAATAATAGCTTAGTATTACTGCCAGGTGTAGTTGGCTTGTCACATTATTCTAATTTAACTATAGTCTTGTTGGCCCTTGATCTAAATCGTATTAGCTAATCGTGCGTCTGATCTGCTTATAGTTATAAACTGTCTGGCACAAAATATTACGAGAAATTTGAAGAAAAATTTCACTTCTTTAGTTTTTTATCCGTGTGGTGACGAAACGTTCACCACTCCCTTAACTTGCCTGTGGATATCGAAAAATAAGAGTGGAATAGTGGTGGGTGGGGCATATAACATGTATGCAAGAGAAGGCAAACTCGAAACAAAACCAACCCATCTGATTAGCAGGGTGAAGTCAATTTCTCTCCTATTGTGGAGGAGGCTCGGGGCCAGCAGTAGGAATGTTTTTTAACCCCCGACGAAAAAAGGGGTGTTATAAGTTTGACGTCGATGTCTGTCTGTCTATGTGTGTGTGTGTGTGTGTGTCTGTCTGTGGCATCGTAGATCTCAAACGGATGGACCGATTTGGATGCGATATTTTTCATTTGAAAGCCAGTTTGCTGGCGGTGGTTCTTAGCTATGTTTGCTTAAAATCGGTTCAGTAGTGTAAGAGTATCAACTGCAAAATGATGTAATAGCGTATATATTTTCCATTAAATGCTTCACGTGTGCCAGTACAATCGTCAAATGAGAATTAATTGACAATTTCGACTTGATGCTGCAACTAGAATGTTCTCTGGATAACCCAACTCTTCGAAAATTCACAGCAAACATATCGTATTTTTGGGTTTATAGATTAGTTTTAATGAGTATGTAGGTACCTTGCAGGTTATGGTATTGCAATACGGTCACGTTGACCTAATTGATAATTCCTGTTGAAGGGAACGTAATACTTTTTTTTTATTATTTTAGTTTGTTTAGGGGATTATTCAAAATTTTCAATTTCACTGATTATTTACAGTTTTACATGTATCATTGTTTTCGTAACAGACAACTAAGAGCTTTGCATAGACCTGAGCTAGCTCCATCTGATGTCGTCTGGTCAACAAAAAAGAGGGTTGACGTCAAATAGGCGGCCGGTCATTAAATTTTGCCAATAACTTTTGCAAGATGTGCTATGAACGAAAAGTACATATTGAGTCGACCCCAAGTAATTGGGATAAGAGCGAGGTGATGGTGATGATGATGAGCAGCGTCATCATTCAGCGTTCACTATAGGATGTAGCCCTCACGCAGAAATAAGATGGGTAGTGGCGTCAAAACCACACTTGGCTAGTGAAGTATTGTAAGTTAACCAAGCGAAAACTTTTTCTTTTATTGCAAGCAGTGGTAAACGAGCAAACAGTACACCTGATGGTAAGTGTTGCTGCCGCTTATGCACCTTTGCTAGGCCGCTGCCTACCGCAAAGAAAGTAAGGGAGTGTGAATGCGTGCATTGAGGCTCGGTGATACCAAAGGCACCACCAAAACCCTCCACACGCAAACACCCTCAGAAAGTTGGGCTTCCGGCTCTCTCGCTTACCGAACGAAGCGCAGTAACAAATTGCTACTAGTCAGACGTCGATTTTCTGCGAGAGCGTGGTACTACCCCGGAAGGACCGGCCCGCGGCTGTAGACAGATAACTGTCGACAGTGTCCTACCACTAGGAAAAAAAACTGTTGCCCAATCTCCTGGCCGTTGCCGCCCCGGGTAAACAAGGGGTGATGACAATTGTATTCTTGTCCCATCGCCACATAGGGTTACGTTATTATATCATTATTCGGGCCAACCACGGAGGACAAGGAGCCCGATACCGGTGGTCGGCCCAACGACGAAGGCGACGTGCCACGGTGAGTGGTATGGGGGAGCGCGCCGCCCCTCTGTCGCCCCGGACGAAGCCGGGCGGCAGCAACGCTCATAAAAAAATATATATAATTTTCAAATAAAACTATTTTTACAGATTTTATCGCGTTTGTATTTGATTTTTACTTTCTCGTCGTTTCAAACGTATTTCACCGTTTTTTACTTTTCCATTACTTTTAAGGAATAACACCCGTGGTATTATTTCATATTTGTAATGTTTGCGTAAGCATAGGAGATTATAATTATATTACTTTACAAGTGGTAAATCACTATCTTTTCCCTTGCAGTGTTGTGAAAATACATTAACGGATTTAAGCAAATAGCATTATTGTGAAGGATGAAATATTCAAAGCAAAACACTACACTTCACAGATAGGGTTAGACGAGAAATAAAAGATTGCATAATGTGTCGTCTGATTCCTGGTCGCCATTCGGGAATCTTTCATTCCCAACAGTTGTCGGTTCGCGAGCGATGTGGCCTGCCCATTGTTATTTAACGTGCTAATTCATCGGGGTACATCGGTTACACCTGTTCTTCTAAGGAATTACGTATTCCGGATATTATCACGTTGAGGAATACCGACCATAGCACGTTAAGCAACTTTAAGCCTTTTTATGACGCCAACATTTGACCATGAGACCATGTTTCTATGCCATTGGTCATCACTGGTAAACAAACACACTGTTTATAATCATTTATATGTAACTAGCTGACCCAACAAACGGTGTTCTGTTCAAATCTAAAAAAATAAATGAAATTCTCCTTGAAATCGACAGCAGCGCTACCTACAGGGTCCAATTGTAAATCTAAACCATTCTCGAATCGTGAACACACAAAAAATTTCATCAACATCCGTCCAGCCGTTTAGGAGTTCAGTGACTTACACATGTACACAAGAAATATATAGATTAGCTACAGTTCTACGGTTAATGCGCATATTAAGTAGAGATAATTATGTTTCCAAGTATGGCGAATCTTAGATTAGACTTTATTTGCTTTTATAAAATAGTAGCCATTGACAGATAACAAATAAAACCGTCGTATTACATATAGTTAAATATTTACTTAAAATCAATAATAATGAAGATATCATAATATCTAATCGTATTGGTAGAGAACCCTTTCTTTTTCTTCTTTATAGTCAACATACATCCCATTTCTGAGGATGAGTTTCTGGTGCAATAGAGCTGGCTTTAGCTTACTCTACTACTTTGGTGAAATAGGCTGGCATTAATTGTATTTTGATACGGGAAAGGAAGTGATGGTTGAACATCATTTTTTATCTAATGACATTTACCGTGTGGTGATAGAATAAGAATACAATTCACCACTCCCTATCTTGTCCGTGGATGTCGTAAAAGACGACTCAGGGATATAATAAGCATATAACATCTGTGCAAGAGAAGGTACATTCAAAACAAAACCCTATTCCAACACGCCCGACCAGTGCGGAATAGTAGGTCAATTCCCGTACCATTACGGTAGAAGCCTGTGCTCAACAGTGGGATATATATAGGCTGAGATGATGGTGACCTGACGTCAATCCTCCTTGGGAATGCAATTGCTGACCAGACGGCATCAAATTATTCTGTAAGTGTCCCAGGTCGACGTAAAGTCATTAGCCGAGGCCGCGTATGACTGAACCGGGGATTTAGTCCGTCACCTGCCGAGAGGTCGACCACGTGAGGAAAGACCGACGTCCTCCTCGAGGGGGGGACGTCGGTCGATAGGAGGGTACTCCTCAAAGAGTATTCCGTCGGGGCGATCATTGACGTCAAGTCACCCTGCTCCGCTAGGGTCGCGCGGGTGGGTTACGGATGTGCGTGCTTACGAAGATCACTGAAGTCAAGGAACTCTGCACCGGTGGTCGACCCAACGACGAAGGCGACGTGCTATACGAGTGGGTTACGGGTGTGCGTGCTTACGCCCCTCTGTCGCCCTGGACGGAGTGGTGCGAGGAGTGCGCCGACCGTAACCACCCTCAAAAAAAAAAGGTCGACGTAAAGTCGTCTTTTACGACATCCACGAAAAGTGCAAGGATTTTTGTAGTCTTAGCCATACAGCGTATTTCTTTTATACAAACACGGATTCATGGTGTACATAAAAGTATGTTGAACATGTGAGTTACTTTTGGGCGACAAATTAATTTATTAAAAAAACCGACTAAGTGAAAGTCGGAGTTTCGCACGAAGGGTTCCGTACCATTATCTAAAAAAAATTGGCAAAAAAATGGCGTTTGTTGTATGGGAGCTTCGCTTAAATATTTATTTTATTTTAATTTTATTATTTACTAGCAACCCGCCCTCGCTTCGCTTCGGTTTTAGTCGTTTTACCCGCATAGTTCCCGTTCCCGTGGAAATACCGGTATAAAATATAGCCTAATTTACGCCCTGATATTATAGCTATCCATGGGTGAAAGAATTTTTGAAATCGGTTCAGCCGTTTTGAAGATTACTCGGAACAAACAGACAGACAGACAAAAAAATATTAAGATATTTTTAGCCATGTGTATAGTGCAAATAAGCGTATGAGCATGAAAAATGTCTATTATTTTGACATTACAAACAGACACTCCAATTTTATTTATTGGTATAAATAAATAATCACGATGGTATATGTAGTTCTTAATATTGTAGTTTAACTAATACTTTAAGTATTAGGTAAACTAAAATTAGCTAACTCAATTATTATTCATCATCATTTCAGCCCACATACGTCCCACTGTTGGGCTCAAGCCTCCTCTTCAGTAGCAAATCAATTAACCAACAATACCACGCTGGTCAGACGTGTTGGTATAGCGATTCATTTCAAGTTTTCCTTCTCTTACATAGATGTTAGATGCATATTTAATCCCGTAGTCGTCTTTTACGACACCTACGGGCAAAAGCGGGGATAGCAAATTGTATTCTTACTCCTTCATCACACGGAAAGTTATTTATTATTATTTATTAATATTATAACTCTTATGAATGATTTATTCATGTATAATGGTTAGACTAATACCGTAAGGGAACTAGTACGTTACTTCCATCCGAAAACTGTAACTTTTGTCCGAAAAAATTCTAAGTTACTCCAAAGTCGGGCCGGCCACTGATGACAAGTAACCCTGCTCCAGTGGTCGGCCCAACGACGAAGGCGACGTGGTGTTCGGGTGGGTTGCGGGAGTTGCGTGCTTAAGCCCCTCTGTCGCCCCGGACGGAGTGGTGCGGAAGCGCGCCGACCGCAGTCCACAACAAAAAAAAAACAAAAAAAAAAAAAGTTACTCCAAAGTCATGACTAAAAAGATTTACTTCAAAATTTGCTGACTTAGTGATATAACAAATGAAAGAACTAAGGGTTAGGTTGTAAGGGGTGCAAATGTATATATTTAATAATGTCGGTTGTTTTGATTTGCTCGCCTTAAAAATAGAAATTGCGCCCATAACAAGAGCCGCATTGCGGTGTATTGCGTTCGAATCGATGGCTGCTCTGCACGACTATGTTCATATTCTTTTAATTCATACTCTTTCTTTCAATTTGCTAAGCGAAGTTTTACGACGAGAGAATTAGTAAAAGATTAATAGACAGACTGACTGCCACGTAAATTTCTCAAGCTTCGAATTTACGTGTATAAAAAAATTATTTATGTTCTAGTTTTTGAACAATGTTTTAACGAAAGGGTAATCCTAATTATTGTAAAAGCAAATGTTAGTTTTTTAACTCTCACGCTTAAACCACTAAACAAATTTTTAAAATCACCTATGCAAACTTACATTATCAGCGACGAAAATAGGCTATATTTTATATAGAAAATCTGATCTAATTAAATGTTAATATCCTCCAAGATTGCGAAGGATAAATGGTAGTGCCTACAGATAATGAAATTTTTTTGAAACTTCACAAATGGGATAATGATCTATGCGGCGACTTCCCAAGCCGAGTAGCGTGGTTTCGATACCCACGCAGAAGTTTTTTGTATGATCCTTTTTTTATTGTTGTTTGTGGCAAACAAACAAACAGCACACATGATGATAGGTGATCCCGCCGCTCATTGACCTGTGCTAGGTTGCTGTCTATCGTCAATAAAATGAATGATGTATGAATGGCTGCAATGAGATTCAGCACACACTCGAGGTGTTTGGCGCGTGGGCAGACTCCTCCCAATCATCAGTGCTAACCTGACGCTGCCGGCCATCGAACTGGGACGCGGTCACCGCCCTCTGTTAGGCCGTCATCTCACGGAAGGAGGCGGCGGATCGTGCGCAAGAGGAACTCCTCTTCGGTGACACGTTCCGCCGCCGGCGACTCGAGCGGCGCAGGCACGAGTACCTGTGCCTGATACCGCCCTAGCCGCGGGTGATCGGGCCGGGGACTTTAGTCCATCACCCGCAGAGAGGCTGACCGCGTGACGGCGACCGACGTTCCGGGACAGGGACGTCGAGAGGTAAGTGTACCCGAAAGGATATTCCGTCGGGCCGACCACTGAGAACAAGGAACTCGGCACTGTTGGTCGGCCCAACGAAGACGTGGGTACGGGTGGGTTATGGACCTGCGCGCCGTTCTTTCATCGCCCCGGACGGCATGGACGGCGTGTGCGCTTACCATAACCCACCCATAAAAAAAAGCACTTAACAGTGTGATAAACGTAGCGCGCTAGGTATTTCCCTCCTGCTATAGGGGAGACTTGAGCTCAGCAATGGAAGTATATGAGCTGTGATGATGATGATGATGATGATGAAAAATCTTAAAGGTTGTACTTACAATTGAATAAAGAGTTACATTTTCTTTATAATGGCTATATTTATCATAAAATATTTATATAGACTGTATCAGATTATGGGGCTACTGGTTAGTGTTGCCCAAATGCAAGACCAAGACGAGACTTGGACCGGTCTTGGTCTTGGTCTTGCAACATCACACCTGGTCTCGTCTTGGTCTTGGTCTTGCGCACCCGGGTCTTGGTCTTGGTCTTGGTCTTGCGCACCCGAGTCTTGGTATTGCAGCAAGAGTCTCGCAAAGTTTTGCAGTTAGAATAACGTAACAGTAATTTATCATGGCAATGAAAAATCCAACTAAATTAATCAAATATCCTATCCTATCTATCCATCTGTTAGCCTATAGTTCACTATTGAATACAATACTTACGCTGGATCCATGTAGCTCTTAATATACTATTTATTCAAGAACATATAAAACTGATTTAAAATTTTATGGTTTTAATACTTGTAAAATGTATGATATTCGTCGTCATCGTCACAGCTCATAAAAGTGCCACTGCTGGGCTTAAGCTTCCTTCCAGTAAGAGGAAAATTGATCTACTATACCACGCTGGTCAGACATGTTGGTACAGGGTTTTCTTTCTAGTTTCACTTCTCTTGCACATATGTTATATACACAGGGTGTATCAGGTTATGGGACAACTGTTCATGTATGTTGTAGTTCAACAGTCATAGATCATAATTAGAATGTATATTACACAAAAACAATATAACGTAAAAGTTATAGTGATTACAAAAATGTGTGTCTAAGAGTTTATGCCTTCAATTTTATGCATTATGTAGGTATGCACAGACAGGATATATGTAAGCATGTAAAATTTCGACAGTATAAATAGGTATTAGATTTGCGCGAACCTTTCAATGGTTACGTAGGTACAAAGGCGACTCATCAACGGTCATCGGCCGATCAGCTGATTTATGTTAAAGCGAAGTTTGTCTTGCTTATGCAAGCGTAATCATTGATTTATTCAAATTCTAATGAACATTTAACAAAATACGAATATATGGTAGATTAAGTATCATTCCTTTATACATTTTAATCAATTTACACGAAAAAACGATGACAAAATTGAGAACTTACATGTCTCTCAATTCATTAACGAATCGATATTTTTATTTCAATTTTTTTCATGGGTTCCTAACACCATTGCCCGATCCGATTTGATACAACATCCACGGGTAAGAGAGTGGTGAATTATATTCGTACTCTGTCTTTTTTTTTGTGTGTGTGTAGCTGTTGGTCGCAGATGACCTTGACAGCTTAACGCGGTCAATGGGTGAGCGCTGATGGCTCTCAACCCGGTAAGTAAGTTAAGCGAACATCGCCCGAGGGCTCCCCCCTGTGGGGAACGGACCTCGGCTCGAGGCGTCGCTGAGAGCAAAGTGGGCGTGGCCAAGTTTAGGTTAATGACTTTTACGCGGCGCGGTTTTCGACCTCGACGGCGAGACCGATACCGCGGAGTTTTATCTGTTATCGCTGCGCGAGCTGTGTGTAGGTCCTTTCTTGGGCGATCATAATAGCGTCATCTTCTTCTTCAAGAAGATGACGAGGACGTCGGACCGCGGATATTTTTAAGGGGACGTAGTTTACCGCCCCAACCACTAGTGGATTGGGGTGAGTCGTGGCAGAGGCAAAATAGCGCTGGGAGCAACGCTTCATGTACTGCCTGATGGTGATCGTACTCTGTCCCTACATGGACATTTATATAGATTAATTGTAGGCATATTTCTATGTCCAACAGTGAACGTCGTTGGGCTAATGAATAAACGGATATATAAATATGTATAATGGGCAAGAGCACTCTCGTGATTACGGTATTTTTGTCCTTAAGCCTTTCCGAAGAGTAATTCTGAAAAGCCAACACCAACATTGGGAATCGATTGGCCAATAGATGGATATCTCAAGACTGATTTGACTTGCCGTGTAGTGACGGAGTAAGAATATAATTCATCACCCCCTATTTTACCCGTGACTGCGAACCCACGACTAAGGGCTATAATATATAACATCGGTGCAAGAGAAGGAAAACTTGACATGTATGACCTGTAACAACACGGCCGATCACCGTGGCGATTCCCCTCCGGCCACGGCCGATTCTCCTCCTGTTATGTAGAAGACACGAGCTCAACCGTATATAAGCTGAAATGGTGATTTGAATTAAATGCAAGACCGCAAGACTCTTGCAGGCCCAGTCTTGGTCTTGCTCAAGTCTTGCAGGGCCGGTCTTGGTCTTGGTCTTGCAAAAATTAAGCGGTCTTGGTCTTGGTCTCGGTCTCGCATTTCTCGCCAGACCAAGACCAAGACCGCAAGACCAAGACTTTTTTGGGCAACATTACTACTGGTCAAACGAGAGTTAAGCAATGGTGGTAGGAACCCATGACAAAAATTTGTTAGTAAAAATATCGATTCGTAAATGAATTAGAGACATGTAAAGTTTTCAATTTTATCATCGCATTTTAACTGACTTCAAAAAAAGGAGGAGGTTCTCAATTCGTCGGAATATTTTTTTTTGTGAATCTGATTGAAATGTATAAAGTCAATCATAAGCAAGATCTATAATTTTCCTTTATATTATTATTGTTTAAATTATTTAGGGGGAGATGTTGTGGGTGTTAGAAAATATGTATATACCTTCATCTTAAAATAAATCAGTTGCTAACTAGACACAGCGGTGTTTCATTACATTACATGGTGACAGCGGTAAAAAAGTAGATTACATTGATAAAACTTAGCTATTGCAATATTTTTATAGTTTAGTATTTGTAGTACGTGTGATTGATTATGGAACACGCGCGATCACCATCGGAATTAAGTTTGAAAGGCAGCTCCGTCGGCCGGGTCGACGCTTGGAAGCGTTGGAAAACGCATTTTTTACTGTTTTTAAAAGCATCTGGGGTGCATAAGGAAGAAGGTGGTGTTCAAGCCAGCTTATTGATCAATCTTATTGGAGCCGAGAGATTCGACGTATACGAGACATTTACGTTCGAGAACGACGCACAGAAGGATGACGTCACATTATTAATTAAGAAGTTTGATGATTATTTTGGTGTGAAACAAAATATAACTCTGGCCAGGTATAATTTCTTTATTAAAAATCAAGAAAGCGGTGAGTCTATCGATCAATATTTGACAGCATTAAAGTTATTATCAAAAATTTGTGAATTTGAAAATTTGGAGAGACTTTTGACGGGACTTTTGACGCGAATGTCAAAATGTCATGTAGCGCTTTTTTATTCTTTTCATTATTTTAGTGTTTTAAAGTGTTATATTGAATAATTTTGCTGATATTTTATGTAATATAATGCACATAAAATTCTGAAATGTAGTGAAAATGATATAATAGTGAATTGCGTGCATTTTGACATTCTGCCCAAATTTCCAGAGACGCATGACTTGAATATCAGCACCAAGTCATGCTAACGACTGACTGAAAGACTAAGACTAAAGACGTGAATCAATATACTCGACACTGGCACCAATAGCTCATATTATTGTAGCTCATTGCCATTAAATAAGAAGAAGAAGATGAAAAATTTGGAGGAAGAATTGATTCGCGATCGGATCGTTTCATAGAGTAATACTATATATTGGAAATAGCCCACTCGCGTTTTTTTGACATCACTAAAATCAAAAGAAAGCGCCATCTATTATCTTAATCAATCATTATTTCGTACCCACACAAAGACACTCCTTACACCACACACACACATGGGTCTTTACGTGTGTGCATTCTATTATCCTATTCGTAGAATTTTAAGCACGCTCGTCCTAAGTATTGAATTGCTAATACTTAGCAAATTAATAACTGTAAAGAAATAGTATCGAGCGCAAATTCAAAGTGCCCGTGACTTTTAGCTGTTATAATATTCATTAAATCGTACATTAAAATGACCACTTGCTTTACTACTTGAAGCAAAGCATCGCAGGCAAATCTGTGTATGTAATACATAGCACACAATTAACTATCATCAACGTTGGTCCATAGAAAGTGATATTCTGCCGAAACTGTTAAATTACAAAGTGGACGACAAGAATTTAGAGTACGATAAGGAGTACGAGGATGACTTTATGAAGATTTAAACTTACTAGTGTTTCTTTATTCTAAATTATTTGTTATTGTAGCTAGAATTTAACACGAATTGCGATAGTTGGTAAATTTTCTTAAAATGCAATGCAATTTCTTAATATGTGGTGAAAATTATAGTGTCAGATAGTACAATAATTAGAACATTTCTGAAATCACAGGACGCCATTTTATATTATGGACCATTTCATTAAACATTGAAATCTAAAGACAATTTACATATATGAAACATTCAATTTATTTTTATACATTGAATGAGTTAGGCTACAGAACGTAATTTAAATAATATAATATGTACATCGACATATGTAAACATTATTTGAATCTTAAAGATTACATGCTAAAACCAAGATTGTTGTTCAAATTAATTTCTTTGGTTGAAATACTAACAATCAATTAGCAATATAGTAAATTAAGAGAAAAATAACATCACAGACGTAATACGAAATATACACGATAATAATATTTTTAGGTGGTAGTAGTACTAGTAACAGAAATATTTAAAAATAAATCTAAAATGTAAGACAGAATTTCAGATATAGTGTGGTAAATATATTAAAATAGTTTTGGAAAATTATGACAGCTTATTAATATTAGAGATTAAAGTATAAAATTGCCGTTTCGTACTGATAAATTAAAACCATTTTCTTGTCCATAAAACAGATTTCTTTAATCAAAGTATCTACCCGCGTTATCTACACATTTCTGCTATCTAATTTGAAGATCATTTAAACCTTTGCGATAGTATTTTGAGGTCCTGGACTCCACAAACTGTGTGAAGGTATTTTATACTGCTTCCTAGAAAGATTTTTTTTTCCGTGCAGAAAACTGTCCAAATCACGGCACAAATGGTAGTCTGTTGGGGCGAGGTCTGGCGAGTGCGGAGGATGACGTATGGTTTCTAACTGCAGGTCGTATAGTGTTAAAGCAGTTTCTCGAGCCACATGAGGTCTTGCGTTATCATGGAGCAATAATGGTGCAGATCGATTGACAAATCGGGGCTGTTTTACTCTGAGTTTCACCATCATTGTTCGGAATTCTGCAGCAGTAGACAGACTGCAGTTAATTATTTGACCAGATCTGAGGAAGCTGTAGTGAATAACACCATGAAGTGACCACCAAACCGTTACCGTCACATTTCTATGGGTAAGATTCGCTTTAGAGCATTGATGTAGCGTTGGATCTGGGGTCAGCCATTACGTTGTTCGCTTGCGATTATCATAAAGAATCTCTCTTCACTTTTTTCGTTGTTGTTAAAGGGTATTTTCTTTATCGCTATTCTATTCCTGCAAAAATAACATTTTATCCAATTAACTTATTCTGACTAATATAAATCAATTGATCTTTTTAAATAAAACTACTTTACGGATTTTATCGCGTTTGTATTTGATTTTTGATTACCCGACGTTTCGAACACTTTACAGCGTTCATGATCACGGGTGGACTAAGATGTCTCACGTCCAACAAGTCATCGTTACTGCAGAAAATTTTATATTTTATTATTTTTTTAATGTATAATACTCGCGTAAACATCAGAAATCAATTGATCTTCATTGTTGGCATTGGCAATTATACCTACAACTAAACCTAACTATAACTACTCGATCAGTCCACTTATTCTTTTGTCTCACTTACGAACATGCGCCCTAAAGGAATATTTAATATAGAATTTTATGTTGGATTTACCTTCCCTTACAGTCTAGTTATCTAGATAGACTACATGCCATATGCTTTAGTGGTCTTTTAGAATATCCACCACAGTTAAGAGATGAATTGTATTCTGACTCCACCGCAAGTTAAAATTAAATAACTTTAGAGGGCTAATTTTAAAATACCTTTTATTTGTTTGGTTACTTTGCTCATACCATAGTTGTGCTCTCTTTTAATGATCTTAGCAGCAAAAATCTCTGTAAGTAATATACTTTTCAAATGATGTAGTATTAACTAATTTCAAAATCTGTGTGTATACATTACACATTGTTAAATCTTATACTTTTTTTGTTGATGCAGTGGAAATGCATTTACGCACTGTCCCCCTCCAGTGATAGCCGAGGGGGTGTGTGGAACTCGCCGGTCACTGTGCAACCGGAATACCCATTAAAATCAATAGCGGTCCTTTGCGGGCTTTCACGGAGTACCGGAGGAATGGTCTATTGATATTCGATCCCAACACCTCACGCAAGGCCGTCTGGCCACGTCCTGTCGTCGTTCAAGGCTGTGGGAGGAGATGCGCATATCGCCGCCACCCCCTCCCTTGTCGACGCCTGCAGAAAGTCTCATACTTACTAGAATAAAATTTAAAAATTTCAATTCATAATATTTATTATATATGATAAAGTCAAACCCAGGATCTAAGGTTGTTTAGCCCCAGCTTAATATAACTAAATAAAATAAGCAATCAATAACTGATATTTTTTTCGTGTGGTGACAGAGTAAGAATACAATTCACCACTTCTAGCCTGTGGATGTCGTAAAAGACGACTATGGTATATAATATGCACGTAACATCTGAATGGCGTGTGGCCCTATAATCTACCATGTTTCCTCCCCAATATCATTGGGTCGACCACGGGTGTCGATTCCTTGACATTAGTGGCTGTCTCAGCGGTCACGGTAAGGCCATAGAAGTTCAACGCAGGTACCAGGATGACAGAAACTTAAGCTCTTAAATTGGAGTAACATGTCAGTCAATGACCTAAAAAGAATCTATTCCTACATTATTACGTTGGAATACTATTCCATACTAACCAGACAACCTGTAGGCAGTGTCAAAACATTCAATCGACAATTTCGATTTTTGAAATTGTCTGATAAACGAATATCGCACACCATTTTCTTCTTAAGAAGTTCCAAATCCGCATTCCTCTCCAGTTTGCCCTGGACTCTTTGTACCCATTCTTGGAACCGTTCTGGATATTTTTCAGGATTCGGCAAATGGTAGGCTGAACTGGAAAAATTAAACAAAAACCATTTCAGTATGTAATATGATAATATTTTACATTTTTTTGCCTAAAGATCTTATCTGGTCTTTAAAAAAAGGCTTTAAATATGAGTACATATAATAATTTTAATAAATGAAAATGGAAACATAGATAATTTTCGGGTAAAGGGTCTACTGCTATAAACACGTTTTCCCACAGAATAACTGAAAGTTGGTATTTAGTGGTTTGCATCTAACAGTTTCCTACGACTTTCATTATCCATCCATCAGCCTATAGACGTCCACTGCTGGACATAGCCTTCCCCACGAGAATGCCACTCGAAACGGTCCTACACCACTTGCATCCAACAATTCCCTGCGACTTTTGAGATGTCAGTTCAACTAGTGGGAAGCCGTCCTACGCTGCGTCGTCCGATTCGTGGTCGCCACTCATGACTTTCATTAATTCTACTATTAATTAATCATTAGTCCTCTAGGTCAATCTTCTGACTTACAAGGAATCGGTAGATTCTTGGTTCTTACTCGGAAACCTTTAATGCTCAACGGTATGTTATGTACTCTAAGCGAGTCATGCCACTGCCAGAGTTCTTAAGTATGTTAATGCCACTTCTTTTTGTAGGGATTCATCATCTCTGTCTCACTGCTAGAATCCAGAATCCTCCACAATTGCGGGGAAATTAACCTATTGTACCATGCTGGTCAAACAGGATGGAATAATATTTTATATTAAGGTTTTCCTTACCTGTATGGTCGTTTTAATAGAAGAAGAATGAAGTATATTACAATATTTTAAACGTCTTTTAGTACGCCCAAGACACGGACACACTACATGGAACGTAATGATTTCATAATTTTTGTAATATAAATACAATATATGTGATGAGGCGGGATGAAAGTAATGTTGTGAGGAAAGTTTTAGATATGAATGTTGAAGGCTTTAGGGGGAAAGGAAGACCGAGGAAAAGATGGATGGACTGCGTGAGGCATGATATGGATAGCCTGGGAGTGACTGCAGAGTTGACGTCTGATAGGACCCTATGGAAGAAGATGACATATTGTGTCGAGCCCAAGTAATTGGGATAAGAGCAAGATGATGATGATGATTAATACAATCTACTTAGAAATAAGAAAATATCTTCTGTTGAATAAATATATAAAGTGGGTACTTACAGGAGTCACAGGGACAATCAAATGAACATTTTTTGTGAGTCTTGATCTCTATAATTTCAACACCAGCCCACAAAACTTATACTACGCCAAATTTTCTATTCTTCTTCTTCTTGTGTAATGACAATCAGCAACAATTATGCCAGTATCGAGATACAATATTTCACATTTTTAGTCACGTCACATAATATAGTCGCTAAAAATTTTATAAATTTCTTCTTCTTCTTCTTAGTTAATGGCAATGAGCTACAATAATATGAGCTATTGGTGCCAGTGTCGAGTATATTGATTATTATTCACGTCTTTAGTCTTAGTCTTTCAGTCAGTCGTTAGCATGACTTAGTGCTGATATCCAAGTCATGCGTCTCAGGAAATTTGGGCAGAATGTCAAAATGCACGTAATTCACTGTTATATCATTTTCACTACATTTCAGAATTTTATCTGCATTATATTACATAAAATATCGGCAAAATTATTGAATATAACACTTTAAAACACTAAAATAATGAAAAGAATATAAAAGCGCTACATGACATTTTGACATTCGCGTCAAAAGTCCTTTATAAATTTCAATTTTACAATATACTAAAAATTACAATTGACAGCGTCAAATAGGCATCTGCAACTTTTTAATTAGAGAATAGAGAAATAGTGGGTACTTTACAGTTCGATGGAGGTTACATGAGAATAAACTAAAACTATGTAGATACTTTGGCTCCTTAAAATGATTATCGATAATAATTATTTGGTATTAAATACGTTGTTAGTAAATTCTTATTGAATAAAATAAACATCAATAAAATATCAGTTATTTAATTTATTGTATGCAAAATATATATTTATATGGGACATCTAGTGACATTTATTTACATTATTAGTGTCAAATCAAATAAAAACCATTAGAGTTCAAAACTAGATAGTGCTATAATATAAAACGACTGTGCCCCCCTGGGATCGTTTGTAGTATACAAAGTGTCGTTGTGAGAGATCGGTTTATTGAGAACAGACGATTTAAATTTGGATAAGGCCGTTAAAATTTCTTATGCTCATGAGATTTCCAAAGATAGCAATCGTGTATTGGAGACACGTAGTACATTAGGCATAGCAGATTCAGTGCCTGTGCAGGTGAATACCGTCGGCATGCCCGGCGGTGTGGGACGAAGCGGCTGGCGAGCGCGCGGGCAGCGCCGTGGGCGTGGTGCTGCTGGGCCTAGCAATAGCCTCAGCGACCGCGCGCGACGTGCTGCGCCAGCGGCTCCCGGGCCCTGTCTTAGGTGTGGAGGTCAGTGTGTTGACTATAGGTATTGTCCAGCGAATTCTGTTCAGTGTTATATATGTGAAAAGCGTGAGCATTATGCTAGAATGTGGAATTTAAAAAATAATGTTAAAAAACTTTATGACATAGAAGTGTGCGAAGATAAAATCGAGGATGGCGATTGTGAGTCGTTTTTTATATCAGCTTTATATAATTTATCTGAAATTAGATCACCGTCTCAGGACTGGCGTGAAACTCTCCAATGTATTGGCGGTTCTGAAATGTTCCAATTGGATACTGGGGCTGATATTAAGGTATTAGCAATGAGCGGTTTAAATCGTTAGGTTATAACGATATGTTAATTAAATTTAATAAAAATGTTAAATTGCAGTCGTATAGCGGGGATTTTATTCCTATAAAGGGTACATGTAATTTAAAATGGTACTACAAAAATATACCTTACGAATTAAAATTTGCAATTTCTGTAAATAAATGTTAAAGCGTGATGGATTCCAAGCTTGTATAAATATAGGGTTGATTAAAAGAATTTACAGTTTTAACTTAAAAGAGTATGACGAATTGTTTAGTGGCTTAGGCCGTTTGCCGGGTGAATATCAAATTGTATACGATAAGGCGGTACCGCCTGTAATTTGTGCACCGCGTAAAGTACCATTAGGTTTACGCGACAAGTTACAAGATGAGTTGAATAGGATGGTAGAATTAAATTTTATTCGAAAAGTAACTCATCCAACCACTTGGGTCAACTCGTTAGTAATCGTTGCTAAAAAAAATGGACATTACATATATGTTTAGATCCAAGACCACTTAATAGAGCTATACAACCAGCGCATTTTCATTTACCCACGGTAAATGAGTCTAAACTACAGGGTGCTAAATATTTTTCAGTTTTAGATGCAAATTCAGGATTTTGGGCGCTGAAATTAGACGATGCCAGTGCGGACTTGTGTACGTTCAGCACACCTTTTGGGCGGTATTAGTACTTGCGATTGCCATTCGGATTAAATTGTGCACCTGAAGTATTTCATGCCTAAATTAAACAGTATCTAGAAGGATTAGAGGGAGTAGATTGTTTTATAGATGATATTATTTGCTGGGGAAAAACTAAAGAAAAACATGATATGCGGTTAAAAGAGTTATTAAATAGGGCGCGAGAAATTAATTTGAAATTCAAAAAAGATAAGTGTCGAATATGCGTGCAAGAACCTCTTGCACGTATTTAGGTCACATTTTTAATGCAAACGGAATGAAAGTTGATACGGAGAAAGTAAAAACCATTAAATATATGCCAGAACCAAACGATCAGAAAAGCTTAGAAAGGTTTTTAGGGATGATAAATTATCTCGCTAAATTCATACCAAATTACTCGGAACACATATTTCCACTTACGAGATTGCTAAAGAAAGATACAGAATGGCATTGGGACGTTGGACATAAAAACACGTTTGAAAAATTAAAACAATAAGTGATGCGCCGGTGTTGTCGTTATATAATGTGCATAGTCAGGTGTTATTGTCAGTTCCATCCGACGTCCTCGTCACGTCCTCGACGAAGAGGATGACAATATCACACTCGCTCAACAAAGAGCCTACACGGCCCGCGAGGCCTTAACAAATAAATATCCGCGGTTCCGCCCTCGCCGTCGAGGTGCGAAACCGCGCCGCGCAAAAGTCACGACTAAAAACGTGGGCAAGCCCACTTTGCCTCCAGCGACGCCCCAAGCCGAGGTCCGTTCCCCACAGGGGGAGCCCTTGGGCGATGTCGCTTAGCATGCTTTTCTCCGGGTTGAGAGCCCTCAGCGCTCACCCATAGTCCGCGTCAAGCTGTCAAGGCCCTCTGCGGCCAACAGCTGTACACACATACAAAATGTTATTGTCAGTAAACGCGAGTAGTACCGCGCTGGGCGCAGTGCTTATGCAGGACGGCCGACCAGTTGAGTATGCATCGCGCACGCTTACTGACACGCAACAGCGATACGCACAAATAGAAAAAGAAATGCTAGCCATTGTTTGCGTGTCAAAAATTTCATCAATATATTTATGATAAAAATAATGTTATTATTGAATCAGGTCATAAGCCACTCGAAAGTATATTTAAAAAACCGTTAGAAGCAATTCCAGTACGTTTACAGCGTATGATGTTAAGAATTCAAGGATATGATTTGGTGGTTACGTATAAGCCTGGTAAATATATGTACATTCCTGATACGTTATCTCGTGCGCCTCTGCCATATCTATATGAAGACAACATTACCACAGCTGTACTAAGTCAAGTTAAAATGGTAGTAGATAGTATACCAATGACGCTCAGTAAGTTTACGCTTGTAAAAAAAGAAACATGTAACGATAATCTCATGTTGTTATTAAAATACATTCAGCATGGATGGCCTGATAAATTTCATGTATCTACTAGCGATTTAAGATATTATTATTCTATAAGAGACGAATTATACTCTGTGGATAATGTAATATTCAAAAATAAACTAGTTTTAATACCGCGTTCTTTACAAAATAATATGTTAAAACTTATTCACGAAGGACATTTGGGCATTGATCGTTGTAAGAGACGCGTCTGTGACGTGTTATTTTGGCCCGGCATAACAAAAGATATTGAAAATTATGTAAGGAAATGTAAAATCAGTCAAGAGAATTCAATTAAACCTAGCAAAGAGCCTATGATTCCTATACCTATACCAAATATACTATGGAATAAAATTGGTACTGATATATTTAAGTATGGAAAAAAAAATATTTAATCCTAGTAGATTACTTTTCTGGTTTTATTGAAGTTGGATATTTAAGAGATATTTCATCAAATTCAGTTATAAATATATTGAAAGAAAATTTTGCACGCTATGGTATACCAGAAACGGTCAATAGTGATAATGGTTTCCAATTTACGTCTAGAAATTTTGCTAAGTTCGTGTCGGAGTGGGCTTTTTGTCATGTCACATCTTCTCCTCGATACGCGCAATCCAACGGTAAATCAGAAAGGGCGGTACAAACTTTAAAGAAAATGTTAAAAAAAACCATCGATAGTAAATTTGATTTTTATTTAAGTTTACTTAGCTATAGAAATACACCACGAGAAAATTTGAATTCTCCTGCACAGCTTATGATGGGCCGGCGACTAAATAGTAGATTACCTGTTCATTACGATATTTTAAAATTCCAAAATAGCAAAGAAAAACATTACAAAAATTTATTAGATAAGAAGATAAAAAGTAAATTTTATAATGACCAACATTGTAAACCGCTACCAGAGTTAAATGTTGGCGATGATGTTTTAATATTAGACGACAATAAAAATGAACGAATTCGCGGTAAAGTCGTAGCGAAGGCTTCCACTCCACGCTCTTATTTTATCTATACATATATATATATATATAGGAGAGGCGGGTTTTGCGAGCGATATATTGACTCATCACCATATTTCTGGAACCATAAGGCGTACAGACTTGAAATTTGGCAGAAATATTCCTTTTGTCGAGTAGAGGTCAGCTAAGAACGGATTTTACGAAATTCCACCTGCAAGGGGTGTTGCGGGGGCGTTAACAATAATACACATATAAAGGAACAGGGTGAGCCGAAGCTACTGAAGCTAGAAAAATGAAATTTAGACAGTAGTTTCATTTCGTGACGCAGGCATTCTATGACAAAAATTTTTTTGAAATTCTACCCCTAAGGGGGTGAAACGCAACGGCAAAGTTTGTATGGAAAGAAAAAAAATCTTTAGCTGCTGTCTTGAAATTAAGCACAAACACTCTTTAATAAAAAAAAAAAAACGTGTTTCAGCGTTTGTATATTTTCATCCTCTAAGGGTGTAAAATAGGTAGAAAGATGTCAGTTTACTGACTTATCACAGAGCCGAACATGAAATTTTGGCATTAGTTTCTTTGCGTGACGTAGAAATCTACTAAGAAAGGGTTTAGGGGGTAAACTGTGGGACGTCGGTCGATGGGAGGGTACCCCGGGTATTCCATCGGGCCGACCATTGATGACAAGTAACCCTGCTCCAGTGGTCGGCCCAACGACGAAGGCGACGTGGTGTTGGGGTGGGTTGCGGGTATTGCGTGCTTAAGCCCCTCTGTCGCCCCGGACGGAGTGGTGCAGAAGCGCGCCGACCGCAGCCCACCCCTAAAAAAAAGGGGGTAAACCGCAGTAACAAAGTTTGTATAAGAAGAAAAAAAAAATCGACATCGATTTTCTTCAAATTCTCCAAAAATACTCTTTAGTAAAAATAAATAATCACGGGTTTCAGCATTTTTTTAATTTTTACCCTCTAAGGGTGTAATCTACATTAATATTATAAAGAGGATACGTTCCTTACGAATAAACTCAAAAACTCCTGGACGGATTGCAATAATTTTTCACCATTAAAATTTTACAGTATCCCCGAGTAATACAGGCTATATTTTATCCCAGTATACCCACGGGAACGGGCACTACGCGAGTAAGGCGACTGAGACCGAAGCGAAGCGAGGGCGAGTTGCTAGTTAAAAATAAAAGAGGTATCTATCGTCGTAATCGTCGACATTTAACAAAAAGTACGTCGGTAAGTAAAATATCAGATGATGTAAAAAATGAATATATTGAAATATTTGATCAGGACGATGATGATGTCTTACTTTCGGAAGATGATGAGGACTGTGAACCGGTTGTCGATGATGATAAGATCTATCGAAATTCTTATTCACCAGTATTCACCACCTTGTACTCGTAGTAGAACTATGCATCATAAGCAAGATCTATAATTTACCTTTATATTATTATTGTTTAAATTATTTAGGGGGAGATGTTGTGGGTGTTAGAAAATATGTATATACCTTCATTTTAAAATAAATCAGTTGCTAACTAGACACAGCGGTGTTTCATTACATTACATAGTGAATTGTATTCTTACTCCACCGCCACACGGAAATAATGTAACGGTGAAAAAACATTTAATATTATTTATATTGTCTTAGGTCTAGAACGCCCCTGGTTTATACGTACAACTTTGCTTATCTTACAGCTCGGTCCATTCGAGAATGAAACGCGATGACTCTGTGAGGAGCTTCACAAGACAATCTCGCCGCTCGAGCTTAATAACACAATCGGCTCACTTCGGTTGGCGCCAAAATTCACTTACTATCACTCAACTTGCTCAAAACTCTGCCTATTTAGCTGGGAAGGCTTTAGAAGAGAGGTAAGTATTATTTTATCACTATATTACGCAAGGATGGGTTATGTGGTAGCGGTTTTTTTTGGGTGAGCTACAGTCAGCGACCCCGCTGCCCGGCTCCGTCCGGTGCGACAGAAGGGCGGCGCGCGGCCCCGTAACTCACACGTGGCACGTCGCCTTCGTCGTTGGACCGAACACCGCAGCAGGGTGACTTGTCGTCAGTGGTCGGTCCGACGGAATGTCCCTTTGAGGAGTATCTTCTCCTCGACCGTCGTCCCCCCGCAAAGTATTATTTTATCACTACATTACGCAATGATGGGCTATGTGGTAGCGGTAACGAATACTACCAACCCTTACATTGTTTATGGGTGTCGTAAAATACGACTAAGAGCTTTACATGTAACTTTTTACCATTTTTTTTGATTTTTTTTGTGGGGTAGGTATGGTCAGCGCATTCGCCGTCCGACTTTGTCTGGGGCGACGAAGGGGCGGCGCGCGGCCCCATAACCCACCGTAGCTGGTCGCCTTCGTCGTGGGGCCGACCACCAGTACCGAGGTCCTTGTCCTCCGTGGTCGGCTCCACAGCTTTACATGCACCTGAACTAACACCGGTTGATGGCGAATGATAACAATCCCAAGGGCACTTGACGTCAAGGAGACAGGCCATATAACTCTTACCAAAGTTTTATTCAATATGTACGGTGGAAGAAGAGTATATGTTGTGTTAAGTTATTGGGATAAGAGCAGGATGATGATGATGGGCAGTCCGGCTGGAGAGGCCTCGGTACGGTGTCTGGACCGTCAAGGCCTTCCGGCCTGTGCTGATGGAGTGGTTGGAGCGGAGGCACGAGGTGCTCTCTTTCCGACTGGTGCAGGTCTTGTCGGGGCTCGGTTGCTTCGCCAAGTGCCTGCACAAGATTGTCAGGAGGGAGAGACCGCGCGACAGCGACCGACGTCCCCGAGGGGACGTCGAGAGGAGAGGGTATCCCGCGACCGGGGCATTCCGTCGGGCCGACCACTGACGACAAGTCACTCTGCTCCGGTGGTCGGCCCAATGTCGAAGACGACGTGGCTACGGGTGGGTCATGGGGCTGCGCGCCACCCTTCCGTTGCCCCAGACGGAGCCGGGCGGCGGGTGGCCTACCCCATGACCTACCCCAAAAAAAAGGATGATGATGATGGAAGTTTAAACTTATGTTTTAAATTGTTTTTTTAATTAGGTTACCAGACATTTTTCTGATTTAGTAAATAAAACTACTTTATGGATTTTATCGCGTTTGTGTTTGATTTTTGGTTGCCCGACGTTTGGAACACTTGCAGCGTTCATGGTCACGGACGGACTAAGATGTCTCACGTCCAACAAGTCAAATGTCTTTAATATTCTCAGTAAAGTAGTTTTTTTTCTGATTTACCTTATCTAAATGTTAATTTCGACTAGGTACTGGAAAAAAAAAGAGAATTAGCCACAGTTCTTCAGCCATTTTCATGTGATGTGGTTTTCCACGTGGTAACGGACTAAGAATACAAAACACCTCTTCATTATCTTATCCGTGGGTGTTGTAAAATATCAATAAGGGATATTATATGCAGTAAACATCCATCCAAGAAAAGAAAGACGCGAAAACATAAAACACTACACGAACCTATTCGACCAGTATGGTATATAGGTATACTTATATAATATGCTTATATTCTTTTCTAGTGAACAAGAAGAAAAGCGGCAAACCACGCCAGTTTCTTGGTTACAATTAGTAAGTATATTAATTATAAACCTATTTCCAATATATATTGATTATCAATATTAAAGTCTACTTTATTATCAATTATCAAGATTTGTAATGCTTACAGTACAAATACGCAACACCATGCGAGATCTTAAGTTTGATTCTTGCCTTGATTATGGCATCAATAAACGGACTATTTGTCCCTGTGGGAGTCATCCTATATGGCGAGTTCACAGCCCTTCTTATAGACCGCACAGTCATGGAGGGAACCTCTTCAGAAACCTTAACTATATCAATGTTCGGCGGAGGTAAAATACTGTGAGTATATATAAATATTTTAGAAATATAGGATTTTAAACTGTCATAGTCGCTAATAGGAAGGAAAGTAAAAAGAAGAACTTTTGTCAGATGAAATATCAAAACTCGTAAGTAATAAATGTGTTACTTACGAGTCTCCGATATTTTGTCTTCGTATAAACCGTTAACTACTTATAATCTCGTATTTTAGAAATATTTTCATATTGCATAAAATATTTTTAAGTGAATCATTTTTATTAACAAGGTTTGAACTTTGATCTGCAACCTTTTTGTGCAACGAATAGTTCGGAATAAAAGATAAGCTCCTTTACCGCTTTCACGTTAAACGCCGGCCTGATTTTTCAGCTTTGCCATTTGGGTCATGGGGAACACCATATAGCCGACATACAATTGTTCCGTTGGAGCGGTGGGGAACACCATATGACCGTGAACCAGGGACTATTTTAAGCAAAATAAGGTCACAAATTACTTTTCTTCGGTGTTTACTACGTGATTCACCACATTTTAAAGTAGAGAGTAGGGATACAATTCCCCTATCTTACTTGTGAATATCGTAAAAGACGACTAAAAGATAAAATATGCATCTACCACCTGTGCAAGAGAAGGAAAACTCGAAACACTGTACATGTCTGGCCAGTATGGTATAGTAGGTAAATTTCCTTATCTTAATCTTATTAAGGGGGAGACGCGAGCCCAGCAGTGGGACGTATATGAGCCGAAATGAATGATAAAATTAATGATAAACAACAATATAAATTATACAACGTCTTTGATGAATAATTAAAATGTTTTGCATGTAATACAAAAGCTTTATGTTTATCTGCATTTACATAGATAATTTATCTGCATTTTTTACAGTCAAATGTATTTATTTGACAGAACAAATGCAACGAGAGATGATAACAGACAAGCATTGATTGAGGATTCGCAGGCATTCGGTATCGGATGCACGGTGTTTTCGCTTGGGCAGTTCATTGCGGGCGCTATCAGTGTCGACATTTTCAACTATGTGGCATTAAAACAGGTATACATGTATAGAATATCTAATGACACAGTGTTACTGCTGAGGCTCTACTACGAGCGTAGACAGATTCGCGAAAAGGATCCCTTGTTTTTACTAACTTTTCGTAATTGCATTGTGGTACCTAGCTGTTACAAATATTATCAACCCCATAAATTACTCGTGAGTGTAAATTTATATATCGACCTGGATCAGATCTGCTGCCCGACAATAATTACATAACCAAGGAGTGTTGATGACAACCGGGCCGCCAGTCATAAAACTATTGTGAAAACTTTTGCTATATGTACGATAAAAGAAATAGCATATTATGTTGAGTCGACCTCGAATAATTAGCAGGACGATGACGATGTTGATGAATTTTTTTTCGTATTTGACGATTAATTCGACGCTTGCGATACATGTAGCTTATATAAATTAAAATAGAAGGTATTTGAAATGTTTTGGTGGTAGGTTTTTTCGACGATAATATCTTTGAGCGTTAGTTTTGATCCGCAGCGTACCTTTTCGAATTGATAAATATTAAGAAGCACCCTTAAATGTGCTCAAGAATCTCAAGAACTCGGATCAATTTTACGTATCTTGTTCTGTAGATCTGAATATATACCCTATAGCTACCAACAAACAGGTATTGTATCTGAACTATATATAATTATACTATTAATTTATTTTGCGCTATGACATGGTACAAAAAGATGTTACTGGTTATTTTACGTTTTCTGTATTATAATAACATGTAAAAAGCATACAAAAATGTTTTTACAACGGTTTCAGATTGACAGAGTAAAACAATTATTCCTGAGAGCGGTTCTTCGTCAAGATATCACCTGGTATGATCTTAACACCAGCATGAACTTTGCTACCAAGGTTTCAGAGTAAGTTTTTGTTTATAATTATTTATACTTGTATGTACTTATGTGATGATATGTATGTATGTATTGTGACATTTTTACACAAAACTGAAATTCAAAACGATACTTTTCTAAATGTGATAAATAGCTGCTACATTTAATAACATTAACATTCGATAGTAAATTGATGTTAATACAAGATAAAAGTAAAAATTAAAACCCAACAACGACTTTAACTGAAAGGCTTATTACACTACACGATATTCAGGGCCCTGAATCACTAGGGGTGATCTACAACAGCTAAATTGTGAGACCTGTTTCACCTGTTTCAGTTTTAGCGAAATAACAGTTTCAGAAAACTGTTCCAAATTAACAGCCTGTTGTGCTGTAATAAGTAGTGTAAAAGTAGTAGTGTAAAAAAGGGGAAATAACCATTCTTTAGGAATAATGTTTAGAAGTGGTTTCAGTGTTTGTTCCTAAAATAAAAACGATCCTTCCTGCTTTACATGCTTAGGATTGATTTATGTATATATTTTAGACATGAGCGTTATTTCACGTCATGAGTTACAATAACCCATTACGCGGCATGTAACAATCACTATTTACGAGTCGACAAGTAAAAGAGGTGATTTTTGTAACTACGTTATACTTAACACGACTCACAGATATGGGATAACAGTATTATATTCGAGCGAGCGAGAAAGCCGACCGCACAACGTTGATTATGCTAAGTACATTTCTTTCGCATCGCGACCGAGCGAGCGAGCGAGATGGCTAATCGAATGACACGAAATTATTCGAAGTAATCCGACCAAATACCGAACACTCACGTGCCGTGGTATGCAACAAAGACCAAACAGCGTAACAATACATTTTATACCTTTAATTTTCATACGTAAAGTTGCATTTATTGATAATAAAATTGAGTGATTTTTGTTTATAAGTAATTTCAACGGCTTGACGTTGCGGGAAACGAAGCGAATGTTACTTTGCAATTTGAATTTAAAGTAAAGAATTTAATTTATTTATTGCTTTAATTTGTTGTTTTACTAATAAAAACATCATACATTATAAAGTGCATATAACAGTGGAAAAAACTGTAAATATATCAAAAGTGTAAATAAACTGTAAATATAATCATTGTATATACAATCAATTTACTTTTAAATATGTCTGCATTAATACAAATTTAATTAAAATAATAGTTTAATTATAACTTCTAATCAATTGTAAATACATATAATGCAGTCAGTCATCAGCCTGAAAAAAGTATGAAAGGAAGTTAATTTATTGATTTAACTGTATAGCTACAAATTTATTTTCGTTTCGCGTGTAACTGTATATAGTTAGTGCAGCTATTCACACAATATGCAAACAATCAAAGTAGCTGTATACAAATTAGTCGTTACAAAAATCACTAGTTTTGAAACACGTGACGTCGACCAAGTCACTAGTTTCGTTACGTTTCTTAAAAATAACGTAACGACCCACGTCTATAATATTTGAGCATGTATTTATTTTATGTATATATATGTATATATAATATTATTATTACATACAATATAATATTATTATTTATACTGAAACAGGTCTCACAATTTAGCTGTTGTAGAGCACCCCTAGTGACTCAGGGTAGCGTTGCGTAATTCAAATCATTTAACTCGAATGAGACTATTGACTCGTTCATTCGAATCGCCGTAGACCGAAACCGAATCAATTCATTAACTCGTGTCGTACTTAGGTAGGTAGGTACTCGTAGCGCGGGCGGCGCGACGCGGCGATCAGTCGACTCGGTTTGATATGGTCTAAGATCCCGCTATACAACGACCTTCACCGAGATGCTTATTTGATGAAACTTATTTTTTATGTAATTTAATATGTCAATAAATATATTGCATATGGGTTGCCTAACAAATTTTGGTCCAGAGTATAATTCATTAATATTCTTTTTTTTTTTGTACATGTACCGGTGCACGATGTGATTATTAGACAAATTCTATACCAATCGAAAGTATGAAGCCCATAGAATATGCAAACGTCGATCAGATCGGTGCAAAATGCTAGTATCGATTTATCTGTTTATACCTGGCTACCCGAGAGTTGTGATCGGAAAAGAATAGGCAATCTAACGTTTGCATATTCTATGGGCTTCATACTTTCGATTGGTATAGAATTTGTCTAATAATCAGACCGGTACAATGTTAAAAAAAATTTTTTTTTTTTTAAATAATTAATTAATCATACTCTGGACTAAAATTTGTTAGGCAACCCATATGCAATATATTTATTGACATATTAAATTACATAAAAAATAAGTTTCGTCAAATAAGCATCTCGGTGAAGGTCGTTGTATAGCGGGATCCTATACTATAATAGGACATTCGTTGATTCGTTGATTCGTTTTCTCTTTTCTGTCCCTCGCACGATTTAATGTTTTCTTGCTTTTGTTGACTGCTCGTTTACGTAATTAAAAATACTAGTTATTAATTATGAGTATACCTGAGACGTATAAAAACATATTTTTTTTAAGTTGATTTATCGGGTAATTACTAATTAGAATCAGAATTTATTTAAAAAAAAAGTATTTTTTTGTAAATTCTTTTATTATTACTTTTTGTTATTTAGTATGCTGATTTTAATCATAATAATAAAAGAGTATTGTCATTACCTACGTGTTTAAAAGTCAATATACCTATAAGTCCCCTTTCCGTAACCAAATATCGAGCACACTGCTGTAACTCAAAATCTTGACTCATTCGTAATGCAAACCGATCCGCAAAAAAACTCGCTTGAATAATAATTTAAACGAATTATAACTCGCCAACTCGGCTTCACAGGCGGATGACTTGACATACGAGTACGAATTTGACTATATGCTGACGTGACGAATGTGACGATTCGAATCAATTCAAATTGCGATTCGAATCAATAGTAATTTTAATTCGATTGATTCGAATTGAAAAAAAAGCAATTCGTCTCATCGCTGATTCAGGGCCCTGAATATCATGTGGTGTAATAACCGTTTGAGTTATCGTATAAATAGGGATAAAGTCACAAGCAAATGCTTATCTCACACGACATATTTGTCTCAAAGTCCTCTAGGGGGTGCTATATTTGCTTCAGTGACACATCTTTTAACCTATAACCAGCGGACGATTAAGACGCTTCTGACGATACCTCACTTGTCCGGTTCTAAAAAGTAGTTGAGGAGCTATGAAGGAACAGATGAACATACATACATACATACATAGTTTGTCAAAATCACAACCCTCCGAAGTCCGGTAAAAAAGAGACGGAAATCTATTACAATTCATAAATTTTAATACAATTTATATTTCTGACTGTTGTTATTTTAATGTTTCGATGAAACTAGACTTCGATAGAAGCCTTACTAAAATATAATAATATGTATCAGGAATTCTTTTTATCAACATTCAGGCCTTCCCCGTCCACTGCTGAAGGTAGGCCTCCCTCATATTTCGCCACAAAGTACGGTCTATTGGTACTATTGGAACCGCCACCAAAATAAGCTTGCAGGATAGCGTACCTACCATAATTGGGGGCTCCTATTTTCTTACTTATATGACGAGATAATGCCGTAATCGCCACACTTGGCAGGCGGTTTAGCGATTGTGGCGTGTTATTTCCCAGGACAGAACCGCTGTCCGCTGTCCTTATAAACCCTTAGCCGATTTTTATAACTCCCACGGGCAAGTAAAAAATGGCGACAATTGTATGCCTATCCCGTCGCCATGTGGGCGAATATTTTTATAACTTTTGTTATTTCTTTTAAATCAAGTATTATGTTTCCGTGTGACAACGGAGTAAGAATACAATTCATCACTCTCTATCTTGCCCGTGGGTGTCGTAAAAGACGACTAAGTGATATAATATTCAAATAACATCAATGCAGAAGGAAACACCTATGCCAACATATCTGAAGAGCGTGGTATAGTAGGTCAAATGGAAGAAGCCAAAAACTAACTGTGGGACGTATATGGGCTAAGATGACGAAGATATGTTTAAAGCCTTATCTTTATTATTTACTAACTTAACTACTTTGATTTTGTGACATTTTTAAATTGAAGTATAAAATGGAAACGTCTCGTCTTCTTGAACTAATCGAAGACTAATGAATTATTTTTGTTACTTGTTGAAATCTACACTCCGATAAGACCCCAGATCTAACAATTCGGCTAAGCGTAATCATTATTTCTTACCTTTCGTCGTCTCAGCTCTATAACGTCCCACTGCTGGGCACAAGCCTTCTCCCTCCTCCTCCAATAAGAAAGTGACCTACTATATCATGCTGGTCAGACATGTTAATATAGAATTTTATTTCGAGTTCTTCCTCTCTTACATAACTGTTATATGCATATTATTTCCCTTAGTCTTCTTTTACGACATCCACGACCAAGTGATGAATTGTCCGACCATTGACGTCAAGTCACCCTGCTCCAGTGGTCGGCCCAACGACGAAGGTGACGTGCATTGTGAGTGGGTTGTGGATGTGCGTGCTTACGCCCCTCTGTCGCCCCGGACGGAGTGGTGCGAAGAGCGCGCCGACCGCAACCCACTCCGTCACCATACAGAAATCCTTATCTTATTTCATTGAATGTAATGTATTATTTCAGTGACATAGAAAAATATCGCGAAGGTATAGCGGAGAAGGTGCCAATTTTTATCTACCTGGTGATGTCTTTCGTCACAGCTGTAATCATTTCATTCTGCTACGGTTGGGAGCTCACTCTAGTCATTTTATCGTGTACGCCAGTCATCATAGCCACCACTGCAGTTGTGGCGAAGGTAACTGAGGTTTTAATAATATCTAAATTTACAAGGTTTAATATTGTAGTGACTTTTGAAGGGAAACTTTTAACAAGTTTTAAATTTTGATCTTTTCATGTGATGGCCGTTTTTTTTGTGTGGTGATGGAGTAAGAATACAATTCACCAACCCCTCTCTTACCTGTGGGTGTCGTAAAAGACAGCTAGAGGATATAATAAGTATATAACATCTGAGCAAGAGAAGGAACACTCGAAACAAAACGCTATGCCAACGCGTCCCCTCCCCTTATAGTGGGCTGAGCCCAACTGTGGGACATATATAGGATGAGATGATGATGATGATTAAAAGTTTCTCTTTAAAATCAAAATTCATAATTCAGCATCTTTTTAGTATGGTGAATATTGGCGGTAAACATTCTCTGATAGAGTGGATACAGCATCCCGATTACCTTCGGGTATTGAAGTAGAGTGAAATTTACGCTCCACTTCCTTTTCTTTTTTTTTATTGCAAGCAATGGCAAACGAGCAAACAGTACACCTGATGGTAAGTGTTGCTGCCGCTCATGGACTTTTACAAGGCCGATGCCTACCGCGAAGAAAGTGTGAATGCGTGCCAATGCACGCAATCACCGAGCCTCAATAGGCTCGGTGATACCAAAGGCGCCATCAAAACGCTCCACACGCGAACACCCTCAGAAAGTTGGGCTTCCGGCTCTCTCGCTCACCGAACGAAGCGCAGGAACAAAATGCTACTACTCAGACGTCGATTTTCTGAGAGAGCGTAGTACTACCCCTGACGGACCGGCCCGCGGCTGTAGACAGATAACTGTCGACAGTTAATTAATTCCTTTCATTAATATATGTATTAAATGATTTCTCCGTGTGGTAACGTAGAGAGAACACAATACATCACCCTCTAGCTTGCCCGTGTTTGTCTTGAAAGATGATTGAGAAATATATTACGAACATAACGTTTACGCAAGAGTGGGGAAACTCGAAATAAAATCGAAATATAATAACCTGTTTAACCAGCATGGAATACTAGGTCAAATTCCCTCCTATTGCCGAGGAGGTTCGACCTCATCAGTAAGATGTATACAAGCTGAAATGATGATAATAAATGAGAAAGTTTATTACACGACTATTTTTTGTTTTTGTATTTTATTGATATTTATTTCTTGTTTTTTGGTAGGTACAAGCATCGTTGACTACACAGGAGCTTAAAGCTTACAGTATAGCTGGCGTCGTCGCTGAGGAGGTGTTAGCTGCTATACGAACTGTAGTTGCATTTGGTGGAGAAAAGATAGAAATAGATAGGTAATCTTATATCTTTAAACGAGCAATTTTTGTATATATATATATATATATATATATATATATATATATATATATATATATATATATCTCAGGATCTCGGCAACGGCTCCAACGATTTCGATGAACTTTGGCATACTAGAGGTTGCGGGGCCAAAAAATCGATCTAGCTAGGTTTTATTTATAAAAAATGTTGTTTTGTCGGTGTTTTTAGCTAATCAATACAATGATATAAAATTTTATTGACATTCTCTGAATAGGAATTCAAATGTCGCTGCCGATGTCACGAGTGACAATAGCGCATGGAAGTAATAAGTTGTACGTAGTACTTATTACTTTCATGCAATAGCGCAATTGAGGTTTTCACCAGTTACTTTATTCGATGCAAACATAGCTAATACTTGTCAAATAAATTAGTCAATGAAAAGTGTAGCGCCATAGGTACTCGTTAATGTTAATTGGCTTATTACAATTTAAAGGTATTAAAATTTCATCATCAACAGAACTTGTATACGTCCCATGCTAAGCTCGAGCCATAATTGGAGACAAATTGATCTACTATGCCACGTCGGTCAGGCGTTTTGGTACGGGTTAGAAGTGGTCCAGTCGCATCCAAACAGCGTGAGATCGAATCTCAGTGTTATTATGACTCTCTCTTTTTGTAATTTTTGATATTTTTTTTTTCATTATTTCATCTTTTTGTAGTTTTTATTGATATATATCCTAAATATGTTCGCTAAAAATATCATTTACTTAGAAAAAAAATTGTACCGAGTGAAGTTCGGTCAACCAGATATTAATAACTTATAGCATCATCATAGGGGCCTATTATTCTAGTGAAACGGGTTAGTGTAGGATTTTATTTCAGCTTTTCATCTCTTGCACAAATCGAGCATGCATATTATATCCCTTAGTCGTCTAATACGACACCCACGGTCAAGAGAGGAGGACCTCCTCTCTTGACCGTGATTGAATAAAGTATCACCACCTGGTGATCCTTTATTCAATCACCATACTGAATAAGACACAAAGGCTGATTATGATTGCCATAATTCCAGTCTTGTGCTATTTTAATTTCATTATCATCATCATTTCAGCCTTTCGCCGTCCATTATTGGACGTAGGCCTCCCTCATGTTGCGCCACAAAGTGCGGTGTTGTGCCGCCTGGATCCAACGACGCCCAGCAACTTTCACCAGGTCGTCGATCCACCTAGTGGGAGGGCGTCCTACACTGCGTCGTCCAATACGTGGTTGCCACTCGAGAACCTTTCTTCCCCAGCGGTTGTCGTTTCGTCGAGCGATGTAGCTTGCCCATTGCCACTTCAGCGTGCTAAGTCTTCGTGCTATGTCGGTTACACCCGTTCTTCTGCGGATTGCCGTATTTCGGATTCTATCTCGCAGAGAAATCCCGAGCATAGCCCGTTCCATGGCACGCTGAGCGACATTGAGCCTTGTTATGAGGTCTACATTTAGGGACCACGTTTCCGTGCCGTAAGTCATCACTGGTAACACACACTGGTCGTAGACCTGTGTTTTCAGACACTGAGGTATGTTGGACGAGAAGATCCTCTTAAGTTTCCCGGACGGCGGGTGCGCTGACCGTAGCCGACCTCAAAAAAAAAGGACAATTCTTTGTTATCTTTACTCTATACAAATAAATAAAACTGAAGTGTCTGTTTGTATTATACAAAATACTGCCCTTTTTTCATGCACACACGATTTTTTGCACGATACCTATGCTTAAAAACCAGTTTAAAAATTTTTAGTTTGTCGGTCTGTTTGTTTTGGGTAATCTTCAAAACGACTTGACCGATTTTGACAATGTTTTACTACCAGGTAGCTGTTTATATAAGGAGTAACTTAAGATATATTTTATCCGGCTATTCCCGCGGGAACGGGAACTACGCGGGTAAGGCGACAGAAATCGAAGCGAAGCGAGGGCGGGTTGCTAGTTCAAAAATCAATCTGAATGTTATTTGCGTCGTATAATTCTATGTGTAAAATCTTCATTGATTGACAAGGATTATTTTCTTAGTACAGTTATTACCGTTTTAAAAAATATATTTTCAGGTACTCTGTTCGATTGGAGCCAGCACAGAAAATGGGAATAAAGAAAGGCGTATTCTCTGGAGTTGGTAGTGGCGTCATGTGGTTTATAATATACGCAACTTATGCCCTAGCCTTCTGGTACGGTGTTGGTTTAATTCTTGACAGCAGAGATGAGGAGAGACCAGTTTATAACGCTGCAGTTCTTATGATTGTGAGTGGTTAGCGTAATTTACTACATTTTTTTGAAGTGAAATTTCTTTACGCGCAGGGGTGTTTTTACGCATAAAATGCAATTTAGTGGCACGACAATGAATCGTTTTTGTCCAAGAAGAAGGAGAGAACGATTGAGAGAGAGTGAGAATGAGCGAACATAGCACTAAGCACATAGCCATGGAGCAAGAGTAGAGAGCAGGCGAGTGAGAAAGATCGAGAAAGAGAGCACAATTTTATTTTAATTTAATTTTATTTTATATTGACAAAAAACACGTGGCACCAAAGAAGTTTCACTTCTGACTTGCACACTTCGTATGAACGCTCTTTTTTGTTTTGTGATGGCGAATTTATAATGAAGGATGTTTTTACCTTGACTAGTACGTAATGTTTAAAGACCAAAAATATTACACCAGGTGAATATGTAATTTAAAAACTATAGACAACTGTGTGCCTTATTTTAAATCGCTAGAGATATTAACGTATTACTGCCGTGTGGTGAGGGAGTAAGAGTAAAATTTATCACCCTTTCTCTAGCCCGTGGGTGTCGTAAAAGACGACTATGGGATATAATACACATATAAGATCTATGCAAATGATGGTAAACTCGGAAATAAAGCCTTATGCCAACCTGTCCGACCAGCATGGTATAGTAAGGTCAATTTCCCTCCTATTATGGAGGAGGCTCGAGCCCAACAGTGGGACGTATATGAGCTTAAATGATGATTACGATGCCTTAGAATATGCCTGGATAATTGTATTCTTACTCCGTCACTAGATGCGGCATGATTAATGATGTAGACAAATTCAAACAGTAAAATTCAAACAATAGCTTTCTATCGGACGTCAAATTCATCTTCCTTTACACATAGGCAATAAAAGCCGACAAAGAGTGTCAAAGGTACGTAGTCAAAGATACCGCCAATTGTGACTTCTTTGTGGCATGTGGCGCCAATCCACGGCGCTGCATTACAAAATAAAGCTGCATTTACACTATATTTTATAATATATATTTTATTTATTATTAATATTTTTTTTTTGTTAAAAGACGCCCTACACTAAGGTAATTAATCCTTACATTGCGCGGGACTTTACAAACATATAATTAACGTACACAAATTACATCCAAACTCAGAATAACAATTTGTGGTTCGCACAAAGTGTTGTCCTGCATGGGATTCGAACCCCCGACACTGGTACTGTAAGTCGGTATCTAATCCACTACGCCATCTGTGTAGTCATACTATTGTCAGACTGAAAGGAAAACTAATGATTTGATGGCTGTATTTAAGGATTCTTATCAAGCGATTAATTTATGATTCTGTTTAGGTCTTCTTCAGCGTATTACAAGGAGCTCAAAATGTTGGTCTCACCGCTCCTCATATGGAGGCTATTGCGACAGCTAGGGCATCAGCAGCGTCAATATTCGCAGTGATAGATCGATCACCCGTTATAGATAGCTTTTCTACTGACGGAGACAAACCCCTACTACAAGGAGACATTGAATTTAAGGACGTGTATTTCAGATATCCGGCAAGGTCAGGTGTACAGGTAAATATTTTTTTCAACTCTATTATTACTAATAAATCAAAGGCATATATAATCCACCACTCCCTATCTTGCCCGTGGATGTCGTAAAAGACGATTAAGGGATATAATATGCACATAACATCCGTGCAAAAGAAGGAAAACTCGAAATGAAACCCTATAACAACATGTCTGACCAACATGGTATAGTAGATCAAATTCCCTCCCATTGTGGAGAAGGCCCGAGCCCAACAGTGGGACGTATGTGGGCCTCGGTGATGATGATGATATAATATTTGAATTGATTAGGTTTTCTGTGTGGTGACGGAGTAAGAATACATTCGCCACTCTCTATCCTGCTCGTGGATGTCATAAAAGACGATTAAGGAATATAATATCCAACACTTATGCAAGAGAAGGAAAATTCGAAATAAAACCCTATATCAACATGACTGATCAGCATGGTAAGCTCAATTTCCCTCCTATTATGAAGGAGACTCGAGCCCAACAGTGGGACAAATATGAGCTGAAATGATTATGAATGATCAGGTTTATGGTGGTAACTGAACTGGCAATTCAAACTGAATTGACAACTGGTGACCGGACAGGAGATTTAGTCCGGCACCCGCGGAGAGGCTAGCCTCGCGGTGGCGATCGGCTTCCCGGGAAAGGGACGTTGATGGGAGAGGCTACGCCCTCGGGGTATTCCGTCGAGCAGACCACTGAAGTCAAGGAACAAAATAGTATAATTTTATTACCTTACTACCTTATTTTTATTATTTCAGGTATTAAATGGATTGAGCCTAAAAATCCCCATGAATGAGACTATAGCACTAGTAGGTCCTAGTGGATGTGGTAAGTCTACCGTCCTGCAACTAATCCAAAGATTATATGACCCTGATGGGGGTAGTGTACTAGCATCAACACATGACCTTAGAAATATCAATGTACGTCATCTGAGGAACCATATTGCAGTTGTCGGACAAGAACCTGTACTCTTCGCTGGCACTATCAAGGAAAACATCAGGTCAGACATAATTCATCATCATCTCCGCTCATATACGTCCCACTGCTGGGCTCGAGCCTCCTCCGTAATTTGAGGTAAATTGACCTTAATATACCATTCTGATCAGACAGGTTGGTATAAGGTTTTCTTTCGAGTTTCCCTTCTCTTGCATAGATATTATATGCATATTATATCACTTAGTCGTCTGCTACGACACCTATAGATCAATTTCTCTCCCATTGTGGAGGATGTAAGCTGAAATGAAATGATGAAATATTAAGGGTGATATTAATATGTTGCAGAATGAGTAATCCGAAGTGTACTGATGATGAAATCATCACAGCTGCTAAGCAAGCATATTGTCATGAGTTTATCAAAAAATTACCTGATGTACGTATTTTTATATTTTACATTGTCATAATTCTGTCTTAATACTGTTTGACTTGGTACCACCATCACCGTTACTAACATATCACTCGACACCGTAGCAAAGTCCATCCATTTCACCTGGGACGGTCTCCAACTAGGTCTTCCAATCGGTCTACCGAGATCCCGGTATTGCGGGATCCCACGCCATTTATTCAATCGCGCATGATGCGGGATTAAGGGCGGGGGATCCGCGGGATCCCACGCCATTTTCCAATCCCGCATGATGCGAGATTACGGGCGCGGGATCCGCGGGATTTGCGGGACTGAAAGAAGAAGAAGAAAAAAAAACGATGTAATTTGATTGATCTCATATTAGTGGTAACACTTCAATAAATATGAAGTTAGTTGATAATTCATAAGGTTTTGTGATAAATAAACGCAGTAATTTAATTGATTTCATACTAATAGTGATACTTTAATAAATGTCTAGTTAGTCGATTAATTCTTTCTTTTTGTTACAAATAATTTGATTGATCTCATATTAATAGTAATATGTACGTAAATAAATGTGCATTTGAGTAATTCATTGGTTTCTTTGCCTTATATAAATGTGAATATTTTTGATATGCGGGATCCCGTAAATACCGAGATCCCGCGAGATTGAAAATTCGTAATCCCGCAAATACCGAGATTGAATACAGGCTGCGGGATTGGAAGCCCTATCTTCAACTATACGTTTCCAGCAACCATTTCTCTCACTTTTGTGCAAGATCTGGAATTATGCTAGCTGCTGTATTTCCCGAGTACTATGATATGCCTTTCTTTAAACAAGATTTAAGCAGAGCACTTTCTTCTAGCTGTGGCTTTGGTATTACAAAATTCCATGTGCTACAGTATCACTTACCATCAGGTGTACTGCTAGCTCGTTTACCACTATCGGCAATGAAATATATCTGATTAGGACTTACCCTGTTACTATCTAGGAGATTATAGGATTCCAAGTATGTGGACTTTTCATCATCATCATCATTTCAGCCTATCGCCGTCCACTGCTGGACGTAGGCCTCCCTCATGTTGCGCCACAATGAGCGGTCCTGTGCCGCCTGCATCCAACGACGCCCAGCGACTTTCACTAGGTCATCGGTCCACCTAGTGGGGGGGCGTCCTACACTGCGTCGTCCGATACGTGGTCGCCACTCGAGAACCTTTCTTCCCCAGCGGTTGTCGGTTCGTCGAGCGATGTGGCCTGCCCATTGCTACTTCAGCGTGCTAATTCTTCGTGCTATGTCCGTTACACCCGTTCTTCTGCGGATTTCCGTATTCCGGATTCTATCTCGCAGAGAAATCCCGAGCATAGCCCGCTCCATGGCACGCTGAGCGACTTTGAGCCTTGATATGAAGTCTACATTTAGGGACCACGTTTCCGTGCCGTAAGTCATCACTGGTAACACACACTGGTCAAAGACCTGTGTTTTCAGACACTGAGGTATGTTGGACGAGAAGATCCTCTTAAGTTTACCAAACGCTGCCCAACCAAGTTGGATTCGTCGGCTGATCTCTTTCTCGAAATTGGATCTACCTAACTGGCATGTTTGTCCTAGGTAAACATAGTGATCGACAACTTCGAGAATCGCATTGCCAACTAGGACCGGTACAGGAATGACATGGGCATTTGACATGACTCGTCTTGTCCATGTTCATTCGTAAACCCACTAGTTGGGATACCCTGCTGAGATCATTGAGCATTGTGCCAAGGTCCTCCATGGATTCTGCCATAACGACTATATCGTCCGCAAATCGAAGATGAGTGATGTATTCGCCGTTAATGTTGATGCCGAGTCCAGTCCAGTCTAAGAGCTTGAAGACATCTTCCAGTGCAGTGATGAACAGTTTCGGAGAGATGACATCTCCCTGTCTCACGCCTTTCTGCAACTGGATCGGTTTCGTACTCTTATCCCGGATACGGACTGACATTGTGGCGTTCCTATACAAACACTTCAGCACTTCGATATAGCGATGGTCGATTTGGCACCGCTGAAGGGACTGCAGCACCGCCCATGTTTCGACTGAATCAAAGGCTTTCTCATAGTCCACAAACGCTAAGCACAGGGGCCGATTATACTCCTCGGTCTTTTGTATAATCTGCCGAAGCGTGAGGATATGGTCTATGGTGCTATAGCCTTTTCGGAAGCCGGCTTGTTCGGTCGGCTGGAAGCCATCGAGCTTGCGCGAGAGTCGATTGGTAATGACCCTCGAAAACAACTTATAAACGTGGCTCAGGAGTGAGATGGGTCTGTAGTTCTTCAAGAGAGCTTTGTCACCCTTCTTGAAGAACAGCACCACCACACTCCTGGTCCACGACTCTGGAACGTCGCCCCCGAGGATAACGGAATTAAATAGCTTCTGAAGGGCTATTAAGACCGGCTTGCCGCCCGCCTTCAGAAGCTCTGCCGTAATTCCGTCATCTCCCGGTGCCTTACCGTTACGTAGTTGTTTGAGAGCCATTCTGATCTCGTACAAGCTGACGTCCGCGATTTCTTCGGTATAGTGCCGAGTTAGCTTGGATCTGGGCTCTTGGACCAAGCCGACAACAGGATTTCGGGATGATTTGTATAACTGTCCATAGAACCTTTCGACCTCTCCCAAGATCTCACTTTGGGATGAAATGACAGTGCCATCGTCGGTCTTCAGCTTAGTCATTTGGCTTTGCCCAATAGACAGATCTTGTGCGAACACTTTTGAGCCACGATTCCACTCTATCGCTTCTTTAATACGGAGCGTATTAAATCGGCGAATATCGCGACGCACAGACCTGGAGATCTGCCTATTTAGCTGCCTATGTTTGGACCAATCGGCTGAAGACTGCACCGTCATTTCTTTTCTCCGCCCCATGAGCTCGAGAGTCTGGTCAGAAAGTATTTTAGGTCTATTAACGCGGTGAGCCTTGGAAAATTTCGACCCAACCGCGTGGACAGTTTCCACGAACCTGTTGTTCATATTTCGGAGATTCGCATTCGTCTAGACATTGGAAGCGATTGTGTAGTTCGAGTTGAAAGCCTTCGAGGTTCTGGTATTGGACAGATGTAGGTCGGAGTGTAGACTTCATCATGAATATCTGTCGTTTGTCTGACAAGATGAAGTCTATCTCGTTTTTTGTTGAACCATCGGGGCTAATCCAGGTCCATTTCCTTTGTGGCTGCTTCCTGAAGAAGGAATTCATCATAAAGAAGCTTTCTTTCTCCAGAAAATCAGTCAGTTTCTGGCCCCTCTGGTTTCTCTGTCCATATCCATGTGTCCCCACTCTCAACTCATCATCACTCCCTTTGCCTATTTTCGCGTTGAAGTCTCCCATGACCACCGTGAAGTGGGTTTTGGACGTGTGTATGGCTTTCGAGATGTCCTCGTAAAATGCCTCCACCTCGTCGTCTGAGTATGTCGAGGTCGGTGCGTATACCTGTATAACCTTCAGCGAATACCTCTTGGTAATTCTGAGTATAAGGTACGCTACCCTTGTCGACACACTCTCGATCCTCTCCACGTTGTCTACGAGAGACCTACGAACGATAAACCCTATACCACCTTGGGACGGGTGATCGCCCTCCTGGTAGAAGAGCAAGTTGCCAGACTGGAGGATTATCGTGCCCTCGCCCTCTCTTTGCACTTCTGATAATCCTACAATGTCCCAGCGGATTTTGTTCAATTCCTCTTCCAGCTCGATGACCCTCTCGTCAGTCCTGAGTGTCCGAATGTTGTGTGTTACCAGGGCCAAGGGGGAACTTTTACGTAAGTGGATTCGGGTTCTTTTTCATTGTCATTATTTTTATTTATTTTTTCATGGTATTCATGGTTGTAGTCTGGATATATTATTCGGACCTTAAAATACGAATATGCAACAATCCAGACTACGCTTGATTTAATATATTAAGTATTTTCATTTTCATGCCCAATCTTCTAATAAATATTGTTTTAGTTTCGTAAGTTTTTTTTAATTAGTTTCAATATGAATACAATACTAACATTAAAATATATAGTTAAACTAGTAACCCGCCCTCGCTTCGCTTCGGTTTTAGTCGCCTTACTCTCATAGTTCCCGTTCCCGTGGGAATACCGGGATAAAATATAGCTTAATTTACCCCTTTTATAGACAGCTACCTGATAGTAAAATGTTATCCATGTCCTGATCCTGATAGTAAAATGTGTCCAGCCGTTTTGAAGATTACCCAAAACAGATAGACAAATAATTTTTGACTGGTTTTTAGGCGTGAATAAAGCCCATTATATTGACACTACAAACAGACACTTCAATTTTATTTATTTGTATAGATATATTTTGCATTTACACAGGGCTATGATACTATGATTGGTGAAAGAGGTGCTCAGCTATCCGGAGGCCAAAAACAACGTATTGCGATAGCCAGAGCTCTAGTGCGAAAACCGAAAATCTTACTACTAGATGAAGCCACATCTGCTTTGGATTCTGCTAGCGAAGCTAAGGTTCAAAGAGCTCTGGACGCGGCAGCAACAGGCAGAACTACCGTTATGGTGAGCCACAGGTAAATAATCACATTATGCGAACATTACCCAGGTAGCCAATGATGAGTTTCCTTGACGATCAGCCAAGGGCACGGGCGGTATAGCCGGGCTGATCGCAGACTACAAAGAACTGGGTACCGGTGGTCAGCCCAATGATGAAGAGTTGAGAATACGGTGAGTTATGGGGCCGCGCTCCGTCTTTTTATCACCCTGGACGGAGTGGATGACGTATGCGCTGACTATAGCCCACTCAAAAAAAAGGACACGGGTGGTCATACAGGACTATTCACCACTAGCAGACAAGTAGAGAACGTGAGGGCAACGATACCAGCACTTTGCTGCTAGCACATTAACGAAGATAGATACTCGAAAGAATAATCCATCATCATCATCATCATTTCAGCCCATATATGTCTCACTGCTGGACTCGAGGCTCTTCCACAATACGTAGGCAATGCACCTACTATACCGCGCTGGACATTTAGTTGTTTAGTCCTCTTTTACGACACCCATGGGCATGAAAGGGGGTGATGAATTGTATTCTTACTCCGTCACTACACAGAATCACGGAGTAATCCGCTAGGCGGGTATTCTATAGCCGGATATAGAAAAGGATGTTCATTAAATGAATCCTTATTTTGTTCTTTCATTATGTTAGGGTAACCATATTAAAATATAATGTAAGTCAATAAATTGATATCCCCTTGCAGGTTGGCAACAGTGCTAGGTGCAAATCGCATAATATTTATTGATAAGGGTGAGGTGGTGGAGGAAGGTACTCACGAAGAACTAATAACCAAAAAGGGCAGATATTATCAGCTCGTTCAAGAGAATGAGGCCAATCTTGAACCAGGGCAAGAATCAAAGGAAGTGAAACCAGGAGAACGAAGTAAGAATATAATATTTTCATTGTGGTAGCAGGTATGCATTAAAAGGGGCTGGAGAAAGAAAGGTTCTCGATTGACGATCATGTATTAGACGACGCAGAGTAGGACGTCACCCACTAAGTGGATCGACGACCTGGTGAAAGTTGCTAGGCGTTGCCGGAGGCAGGCGGCACAGGACTGCACTTTATGGTGAAACATGAGGGAGACCTACGTCTAGAAGTGGATGGCGATAGGATGAATGATGATGATGATTATGAAAGACGATAATGATTGAAACTCGAAAGCTAGAAAGCTATTTTACCTTCTAAATAAACAGGATCCTAACATATCAGATCAAGTTTCGATCAACTTATACAAAGATAAATCTCAATGCAGAATTAACTAATATTAAGTTTGACTTTTCCGTGTAGTGACGGAGTAAACCCACTAACGGATATGCAAGTACCTAATGTTTATGTAAGAGAAGGAAAACTTGACATAAAACCTTATTCCAACACGTCTGATTAGAGCAGTATAGTAGGTCAATTTCTCTTCCAATGTGGAGGAGGTCCGAGCCCAACAGTGCAACTTATGGCCTAAGATGATAATGATGATTGAAAATCGACTATTGTAAAATTTACAGAAACAAGGTTCCAGAGACCGAAATTAGCTAAATTGGCATCAGAAGAGTCCATGAAAAGTGTTGATCAAAATGATTCGGGTTCTGAAGCAAGTTGGGAAGAGGAAAAAATCGAGGAACCTGTAGAGCCAACTACGTGGGAGATTATGAAGTTATGTGAGCCGGAGAAATGGTGGATGGTTGCAGGCATAATTGCTGCTATTTGCGTCGGTGCATCGTTTCCTATGTTCGCCGTGCTGTTTGGTGAAACCTATGGGGTAAGGGTTTTATAGCATTTAAGTAGGTACCTACAACCATTTCACATTTTCTAACCATTGACTAAATCTTTTTCTTACAACACTTCACTCCTACCTATAAAAAGTGATTCATTCGTACATACGATGATCAATAGCCATAGGAATAAAAATCCCTTGTAATATTGCTAGTTGAAAGTCCCCAATTTCATATAAGCTAATATCCGATATGTCTTAGTTATAGTACTTAATTATTTTAGGTCTTTTTTTTTTTTGGGGTTCGCTACGGTCAGCTGCCCCGCCGCCCGGCTTTGTCCGGTGCGACAGAGGGGCGGCGCACGGCCCCGTAACCCACCTGATACACGTATCACGTCACCTTCGTCGTTGGGCCGACCACCGGTGCAGAGTTCCTTGACTTCAGTGGTCGGCCCGATGGAATGCCCCGAGAGAGTACCCTCTCCCATCGACATCCTCTTCCCGGGACGCCGGTCACTGTCGCGAGGCTAGTCTCTCCGCGGGAGACGGACTAAATACCCGGTCCGGTCACCCGCAGCCTCTGCTAGGGCGGCACCAGGCGCAATTATTTTAGGTCTGTGAACAACGGTCAGTATTCTGGAAGAGCTCATACAACCGCTGATATATAAAATACTACCGAATTCTCAAGTCCTCAATATACTAAAACTCCAATGTCATTACTTTGCTTAATAAACTTGTTATATTTGAACACAAATGATTTATTTAATACTCTTCATCATCATCCTCTTATCCCAATGTCCTCTTCTTATAAACAGCCATATCATACGTCATCTCTGTGATTACTCCTTGTCTATCCATGTCATGCTTCACGTAGTAATCTATTTGTTTTTACTTTTCCTTTACTCCTAAACCTACATTACTTTCATCGCGTCTTTTAACGTAACGTAATTTTTCTGTCACTGGTGCAAATTTTGAAACTTCCGACTCCTTCAAAATTAAATTAAATACTCTCTGTATCTTAACTGATCGATATTTATTTTCCAGTTATTAGAATATCCAGACCCTAATTGGGTGAAAAGCGGGACGAATATGATCGCCGTGCTGTTTCTCGTCGTCGGGGTCATCACTGGTGTTGGAATCTTCTTCCAGATATTCATATTCAATCTGACAGGGGTTCGACTTACGGCTAGACTTAGGTTCGTTGTGTATATATTTTTGGTTGCTTGAATCCACATCTGCTTACCTTTAATCCAATCTGTATGTTGTCGGGACACCATGTCTTCTTGCCATGTGCAAGTCTTCTTGCAATGCCAGGCAGTCATCAATTCTTTCTGAAAGCCAATCGTTGATTACATGGTATGTAGAATTAGTAAAAGTGGGCGTAGAGTTCTTTATGTGCATGGTAGCGGATTAAGAATTAACATCACTTACTTTCTCACGGGTGTCGTAAAAACCAACTGAAAGATTACCAAATGAATGATTGATGATATATCTATATTTTTTTAGTTGAAATATCAACCAGACAGAAGATTTTTCACAGGCTTTTGGGTAGGACATCCCTCTAGGGTGGCTAACGACGCCGCCGTTGGAAGCACGCCATGTTCGCAGACACCAGAAGTCTATTGGTTGATAGATAGAAAAGAGTTTTTAAAACTCAATTAATAATTTGAGATCAAGGCAATGAAACCAAGAGAAAGACGAAACTGATTAAGATTTATGCATATTGTTGAAAAATAAGTAGGTAACGTCTCCGGAATCACATGATCCTTAAAAAGGTCTTGTCCTTTTTTATCGATACTATATAGGTACTTTTCTACCGTATAATATAGACTAGGAATGTCACGAATCACTACTTTCTTAGCCGTGGTTCGAATATTTTGACTAAGGAATATTAGTTCACTGCAAGATATGGAAATGCCATAACCCTGACCAGAGTTTTTGATTTGAGAACTGTCGTCGTAAAAAAGGACTGAGAGCTTTACTTCGACCTGGGCCAACTTCATCTAATTACATTCCCAAGGAGGGTTGATGTCAGACAGGTGACCCGTCTTAAAAGTATTGGCAGTAGCCAAACGTATAAAAATTTAGGAATAGCCAAATGAGATATGGATACATGTTGCGGCGACCCCAAGTAATTGGGATATGAGCAGGATGATTACAATGATGATGTTTATGATTGTTAAAATCTACAGGGTAGCGGTGTTTCGGACAATGCTCGATCAGGAGATTGGATGGTTTGATGATCCAGAAAATGGAGTTGGGTCTTTAACCGCTAGATTAGCAGCCGATGCCGCAGCTGTACAGGGTGTAAGTTTTTTTAGATCATCTTTATAACCATAATTTATTCCACTCTCCCTAATATAATGCCATAATTGCCAACACTGGTAACCGGGTTGAAGATCGCTCTTGGGTTTTTTTATTGCCATTGGTGGCAAACGAGCAAATAGCACACCTGATGGTAGGTAATGTGAAAGGAGTCGGACTCCTTTCACTTTTGCGTGAAATGAGATTCGGTGATACTGAAGACCCATCACACGCAAACAGCCTCAGAAAGTTGAACTTTCGGCACTCGCTCACCGAACGAACTGCAGTAACCTACTACTCGGGCGTCGATTTTTTTGAGAGATTGTAATACCACCCCAGATGGACCGGTTACAATAATATACTATTACTAATAGTATTTTATTATTCGTCTTCTTTTTGCATTTTGCTCGCTTTAATGCATTTTTATCGACTTCTGAGCTATGGTCAAAATTACAAGGGGATTACATTACTCATGGGGAAGTTAATTTAAAATCTATACCAATAAATAAAATTGGAGTGTCTGTTTGTAATGTCAAAAAAATAGGCTTTTTTCATGCTCACACGGTTATTTGGTGTCATACCTATACCTAAAATAGCGATTAAAAAATTTTTGTCTGTCTGTTTGTTCCGGGTAATCTTCAAAACGGCTGGACCGATTTCAAAAATTTTTACACCAATGGAAAGCTATAATATCAGGGCGTAAACTAGGCTATATTTTATCCCGGTATTACCACGGGAACGGGAACTACGCGGGTAAAACGACAAAAACCGAAGCGAAGCGAGGGCGGGTTGCTAGTCAAATATAAAATTTCACCCGGACAGACATACAAAGTAACGAGTTAATAAAAACAACGATAAAATGATAAAAATTAAGAAATTAGTTAACCTGCACACCTCGCTTTTAAAGTAAACCCAACAATTTGCGACCTTAAATCTGAAGGAAGGAGTAATAGAATTTTATGGTCAATGTGGCCGGTCAGTATTAGTAAATGCCAGATAATAAATTTTCAAAAATGGTGTATATACCATTTTATTACCACCAGCTTATAGCTTTGATTGTATGCCCATATGTTGTAATAGAGTTTCAAAATATGTTAAAATTTAACTTGACGATGTCTTTCATGATTTGGCGCCGCTGTCCACACACGACCTCACCCACATGGACAATGCGCTTATTCCCTCAACTTCACGGCAAGCTCGGCTAATTGATCAGTATGTAAACAGGGTTATATACTGATCCATTAGCTGAGCGTGTGGTGACGGAGCAGCAATTCAAATTCAAATCATTTATTATGCATAAACCCCGAGAGGGCACTTACATATTGTCAAGTTAACAAATTAAATTAAATTATCTAAAAAAATAAACTACCAAAAAAAGAAAGTACAATTCACCACCCCTTTTCTTACCCATGGGTGACATAAAAGATGACTAAAGGCTATAATATGCATTTAACATCTATGCAAGAGATGGAAAACTCAAAATAAAACCCTATACCAAGCCGCCTGACCAGCGCTGTTAATCTAATTTCCCGCTTAATTTGGAGGAGACTTGATCCCAGCAGTAGGACGTATATGAGCTAAGCTGATGACAATTATGACGATGATATGCTGAGCCATATTTATATCTCCCGCTAATTATTCTAATTATTATTTACAGGCGACAGGAACCCGTATAGGTGCTCTGATGCAGGCTTCAGCTACAATAGTCATTGGTATTCTGCTGTCTTTATACTTCACATGGAAGATGACGCTTGTGTCATTGGTATCCGTACCCATGGTCATAGGCGCTGTAGTTCTCGAAGGAAGAGTACTCTCCGCCGGCCTAGATCTCGTCCGTGAAGTTTCATATAGAGCTACAACCATAGCAACAGAAGCCATAGCGAATATTAAAACAGTCTGCGCTTTCTGTAAGTGGATTTACTTTCTGTAAGAGAATACGTTGATGCCCCATGTGGTGACTGGTGAGGGTAGAAGGGAATGTATCGACACCCCTTACTACTTCTACAGGAGGCATAAAAACCGTGACCGTTACTAAGTTAGCATCAAAGATTTAGACAGCAACGTCTCCTGAGAATGCCATAACACTAAATGTGATTGGTCAATCGCATAGCAGACGCAGCAATTATGGCATTATTCTCCCTTCGTGAATGAGCCTATCCAATCGACAGTTACTGTTGGACGTGTATAATCAGAAAGCATAATCTCATAATCACGCTTGACTTTGCAATCGCAGTAGGTGATAGGGGTTTCCAAGAGGACATCGCTGGTCACTTCCATAACGCTCCCTTAGACGGTTTCTACGATACCTGCAGACAAATTAGGGTCACGAAATATTGTATTCTTAACTCGTCACTACACGGGAAATCTAATAATATCGCCTGAGAATATGCAAAACCATAAGGCTAATAATTAAAAATATCTATTGGTGGTTTACTTTACTCCATGACGTTAAAAATCTTTACGATTCAACAAAAAGTACATGGGATGGTGAATGAAGAAGAGTATGTCGCCAACTTTGCCTTTTGCAAGAGTAGATTAAGAAATATAAACAAATAACTTCCTTGGAAATGGAGGGAACTTAAAAAAACCTGTGTAACTCATCAGATCATGGTCAACTTGAGATGTTAGGCTACTTCTCTTAATTTGTAGAAACTGTTAACCAGCACTGGAACATACAAGAGCTGAAGGCGAGGCAGGACGTGGCAAAATTTACTCCAAATACGATGCGTCTGATTTTGGCATGAGCCATTACTCAAAAAAGATCCAATTCCAGGTGGTGAAGGAGAGGTATTACGGCGGTACCATGAGGCGTTTTTGGCTGGGCGAGGGGCAGCACAAAAGAGTCTTCGGTACCGAGGCATGGTTTTTTCCTTTGGACAGACCGCTCCAGTAGCCGGGTACGCGCTCTCGCTCTGGTACGGCGGAGTACTTGTTGCTAACCAAGAAATACCTTATAAGAGCGTCATCAAGTAAGTCTCTTAATATTTTTAATGATTACTTATAATACGAAGGTCACACTGAAAGTTAAATAAAAAACGGATTGATTTAGGAACTCGCTTTTGAAGTAGTCTCCTTTCTTTTCTAAGTATGCCATGGAACCATTGACTGAGAGTTGGACAGACTCTTCTATGGAATTTTTCTTCCACACCTATTATAAACGCTGCTCCGGCCTCTTTAATGTTCATACAATGAATTCCTTTTAAGTCGGGATTATAATACGAATAACTCACTCACTGCGTATCTTCGTAAGACAAATATTAGATAGTCTGTCTGGTAGAGTGAGCTAGACCGCTATCGTGATGAAGGAGGCGCCTACATCTTGGGCGCCGTTGTCTAATTTTTACCAAGGCATCTAGTGCACGATGACTGCAGCATCAGTCCTTTCATCTTATAGGACAATTGTTGCAAACTGACCCGTCCATCCTAAGAATGAAGCAATTATCTTTTTTCTCTTATTTTTTTTTTTATTGCAAACGGTGGCAAACGAGCAAACAGTACACCTGATGGTAAGTGTTGCTGCCGCTCATGGACCTTTACAAGGCCGTTGCCTACCGCGAAGAAAGCGAAGGGAGTGTGAATGCGTGCATTGAGGCTCGGTGATACCAAGGACACCACCAAAACCCTCCACACGCAATCACCCTCAGAAAGTTGGGCTTCCGGCTCTCTCGCTCACCGAACGAAGCGCAGTAACAAATTGCTACTACTCAGACGTCGATTTTCTGCGAGAGCATGGTACTGCCCCGGACGGACCAGCCCGCGGCTGTAGACAGATAACTGTCGACAGTGTGGTCCTACCACTCCTAACTTTAGCTCCTCTCTTAACTTTAGCCCTTCTTTATTTTTATCAGCAAACCTTAAAACGGAAACATACTCTGCGAAAATTGTCTTCTAGTTTCAGATTTTTAACAATATATCCAGGTATTATCACATATGACGATGTTATAGGCAATTCAAATCACCGTTCTTTTTAAGCATTGAGCGGGACTAATTAAAAAATAAATTCAATTTTATAATTTCAACCATAATGTTTTAGAGTTTCGGAAGCACTGATCTTTGGTGCATGGATGATGGGCCAGGCGTTAGCATTTGCTCCAAATTTTGGTGCAGCAATTTCAGCAGCCGGCCGCGTGATGACGCTGCTTAACCGCAAAAGCAAAATCACCAGTACCACCACTCCTGCTCTGTCTGAAGACTACGTAAGTATCTTACAGCCAAAATAACTACAATATTGAACAGGAGCCACCTGGGAAATTTGTTTAGACCTCTCTATCAGTCATGTCAAAGAACCGGTAATAGTGATCAGCTCAAAAGACTATGAGGAGGCTATATGACAGCACACTATCCTCTCATCGCCCCCAAAGGTACCTACAAGCAGAGTATTTCCAAACAATAGCGTGACAAAAAACACGTCATCATCATCATCTCTCTCTTCATCTCTTAGAACACTTCTCAACATTCATCTCTTAGAACACTCACTAGAAAGTATAAAAAGTATTTTTCACCCACTTCTAAACATCAGATTAACTTGAACTCTGCACATTTATCATGGATTTATGGCAATGCAATTATTTAAATAAATTGTCCCATTATCATCGCAGGATTAGGGACTTTTTATATCCGTGGCTGAGATTTTAGTCCGACACCATAGATATCGCTTTCAATATTTTATACATTACACTTTATAGTTCGGTTATCTAAGAGAGGATATTTAGTATTTTGAACTATCTGTTGTCTATTACTTCTTTATTACGCACTGTAGTGCGCAAGAGCAGTTAGGCAGAGCTGAACACGTAAACTTCTTCATATAACTTTAGTCTCTCTCAAAAAGAAAGCTCCATATTGCCACCTAATTAACGCGGTAGACGCTAAAACTAGTTAAGCTCATATAGGCTCATATAGGTTAGTTAAGCTCATATAGGTTAGCTAATCTCATATAGGTTAAAGCCTGCATGGAACTAGAAGATCTTCATTTTTTAATCCTGATTTCTTTGTTACTGAAAGCAAGCAAATGTGTAGCACAACAATATTTACATATATTTTTAGTACCATACAATAAGCGGTGATACTGAGAATTTAGTTGGAAACTTTAAGAAAAGCTTTTGTTCGTCTCAGGATTCGATCTTGGGACCATAATGAAGGTTCAAGCTTCAGTAGTATTTGGCCATTTTAGGAGTAGGGGAGAGCAGGTAGGATTCGTACACTTTTTACATTAGGTCATATAAAAACAAAACTAATCGCTATTTCCAGATAAATTTAATGGTACTGAATTGTCTACCTATCTGGCTTTAACAGTAATGTAGTTCAGATTTGATATAATGTAACATGACAAAGTTATGAAAAAAATTTGCGAAAAATGGAAATCGTACGAAAGCACCCCACACGCGGGGTAGCTTCGTATAGTGAAGAGGGTACATTCGTACATAGTGGGGAGCTTCCGTACACAGAAATTGAGAACGCTATTTGTATGAAATTAAACTTTTATTGAGATCCAAATTACGACAGAATACACCTTAAACATCGTGATAATTAACAATAAGTATAAGTTACTTATATTATTTAACAAACAGATTTTTAAAATGTACGTCATAAAATGAATATTTAAATTAACGATTAGGGTAATATTACAATCACATAACAAATCTAATGCACATTGTACAACATAAATATTAGCTGTTTTTGCTGTAGCAGCAGATTTTGGCAGCGGCAATACATAGACCACGTCTGATAAGTATAGTGTGCTATCGTCTTGGTATCAGGAAAAACAAATTTCCTAGCACACTTCTTTCTCAAAAATGAAACTTTATATTCCATGGAACTGTATTTCATTAGAACCTGTCCTATATAATGTAAAACAGTCTTTTTCTTCTCGAATTTACCCAAAACAAAGCTTTTTCTTTAATATTTACCGTCATAACTGGCTTTTCGTTCTCAATATCAAAACCTTCAGACATTTCTTCGAAGAAATAACACTGACATTCTCTCAAACTTATATCTGTCTGGTCTTCACTGTCATTTTCTATAGTTTTTTATGCTTCTTTGGTTTGGTTTCTTTATTATCCAATAGCGAATTCAGCGCTCGTTTCATTTTCTTAGCCTTAGCTTTTCTCTCTTGCTCCTGTTTCTTCATCGCTTTTGATTTTTTTATTTCTATCAGTCTATTTTTCTCAGGAGTATCTGTATAATCCTGGCATGATCCTAAAATTATAATATTTTAACTTAACGAATTTTCTGAACTAACGCAGGGTGCATTCGTACAGTACGAATCCACCCCATTTACGCTGTACGAAGGTACCTCAAACGAAACATTCATAATATAATTTCAAAATAAAAATAACAATTGAAGTTAATACAATATTTATGTTTACATATTAATCTAAGGTACTTATTCAAAAACTATTATAAATTACTTTAATAATTTTAGCATAACTTATTGATAATAAATGTTTTCAAAGATGAATCAAAAAATTACTTACGCTGTCTAAAAACATGTATCGACTTGTCTCAACGAAGTACAGTGCGGCAGTGCTACCTGGTTTACCTGGGAGCCTTTGCGCATATGTGGGCCTTACATGCACACAAATATAAACGCGTCAACATGTAGAATAGTATAGATATGACTCCTGTACGAATGCTCCCTCTGTACGAATCCTACCTGCTCTCCCCTACCAAACATGATATGGATTTAAAAATATTGAAGTTTTTCATTCTAGAATTTCTTTGTACAGATCACAAAAGGGAAGATCGAATACAAAGACATTAAGTTCCGGTATCCAAGTCGTCGTGAGGTGGAAGTTCTACGTGGCCTTTCCCTGGTAGTTCCTAGTGGCAAACGTGTAGCACTCGTCGGACCCAGCGGCTGTGGCAAGTCGACGCTTATACAGCTACTGCAACGACTATACGATCCTGATGAAGGCTCTGTGGTATGAATCTTTGAACTTAAATAAAACTACGTTAAAGATGAGCACTATACAGTAATATTTGACGTTATTACTTTTTTTATAAACAAAAATAACGTTACATCCTAATTGACAAATTAATTCAAGTTTTGTAGACACTCAATTATAAATTTTCTATGTGGAAACTAGATGAAAATATTATTCTATTCTAGAAATCGATCCTTTTGTAATAGGGCATGTATCTTACAAAAAAATATCCATTTGTGAATGCCGAACTCTATATATGTATAATAAAATTCTTATATATAATTAATAGCTTGTCGAAAATAATATCAGCTGCAATGTTGAAAAAATTCTTTTTTAATACGCATATTTTAACTTAGTTTCTATGTAACAGATATGAGTACATTGCACGTGATTTGCACCCCCTTTAGACGTCGGATTCATTTGAAACTATGTACCTACATTTATCAAGGACTGATGTCAATGCAATAATTTAAATAGTTTGTCCTATTTTTCTTATTATTAGCAAATTGTTTATGTCGATAATTCTGATTTTGACTGAAGTCGATAGATGTCGCTATCCTTATTTAATGTATCACACTTTTTAGTTAGGTTATTAACTAAATCGTGTTTTTTAGATTTTTTGAACTATCGATTTTATTTCAAAGTAAACTTTGGATTTTATATTATTCTAGTATTTGGATGACTACAGCACGGACAGTGAAATACGTATATCAACTTTACGTGCTAACTTGGGTATCGTATCTCAAGAGCCGGTACTATTCGATCGCACCATTAGAGAGAACATTGCTTACGGAGACAACACGCGTGAAGTCAAGATAGAAGAAATTGTATCTGCGGCAAAACAAGCCAATGTTCATCAATTTATTGCCGCGTTACCTAACGTAAGTCTTAATTAAACGACATACCCTAGCATACGAGGTGTCGTGGCTTCAATTCCCATACAGGACAATATTTTGTGCGCTCCATTAGTTATCGTTCCGAGTTTAAGTACAATTTGTATCCGTTAATTATTTATATGTAAAGTCGCCGGCAATACAAGGATAATTCCCTTAATGCAGAGTGTATATAATCTTTAAAAAAAATAGAATTAATGTGTGGTAAAATTGTGAAAAAAGTTTTGAGTATTAATGTTGAAGCGTTTAAGGTTAAAGAGGACCAAAGAAAATATGCATGGATTGCATGCAGCATGATATGGATAGAAAAGGATTTAATGCAGAGATGACGTCTGATAGGCTTCTGTCAAAGAACAGGTTTTATTCCGTCGATCCCAAATAATTGGTATAAGAAAAGGGCGATATGATTTATGGTAAAGGGTTAAGAAAAATGTTATTATCATTATGTCAACTCATATACGTCCCGCTACTGGGCTCGAGCCTCCGCTACTACAGAAGGGAAATTGACCTACAATATCCCGCCGCTGGTCAGGCATGTTAGTATAGGGTTTTACTTCGAGTTTTCCTTCTCTTACAGAGATGTTCTCTGCATATTACATCCCTTAATAGTCTTTTACAATACCCACGGGTAAAATAGGAGCTGATGAATTGTTTTTTTATTTATTGAATGGTGGCAAACGAGCAAACAACACACCCGATGGTAAATGTTGCTGCCATTCACGGAGCTTTACAAGGCCGCTGCCTACCGCGAAGAAAGTGAAAAGAGTGTGAATGCGTGCAATGAGATTCGGTGATACTAAAAGCATCACTAAAACCCTCCACTAGGGATGTGAAAAATAATCGATTTTTATAATAATAGATTATTACAAAAAATTCATCGATTAATAATCGATTTTTACAATCGATTATGAATCGATTTTTATAACCGAAATTCGATCGAAATTAATCGATTATTCACTGCCAGATTTCCTAAAAAAAAATAGAAAATAAAGCTCACATTTTCTAAAAAAAAGGTCATAATCCTGTCTGGAGAAAAAAACGATTATTTTAAAATCGATTTATTTTAAAGAACAAAAAAATCAGTTATTTAAAAATCGATTATTTTCCCTCCAAGTCACATCCCTACCCACCACACGCAAACACCCTCAGAAAGTTGAGCTTCCAACTCTCGCTCACCGAACGAAGCGCAGCAACAAATTGCTACTACTCAGATGCCGATTTTCTGCTCAGTGTAATACTACCATGGACGAATCGGCCCGCGGCTGTAGATAGACAACTATCAACGTGTGGTCCTACCACTATAAAACTCTTACTCTGTCACTATACGATAAATTAATTTATTTATATGAACAATCTATACCAATAAATAAAATTGGAGTGCCTGTTTGTAATGTCAAAATAATAGGGCTTTTTCATGCTCATACGGTTATTTGCACTATACATATGCCTAAAAATCACTTTATTTTTTTTTTTGTCTGTCTGTCTGTTTGTTCCGGGTAATCTTCAAAACGGCTGGACCGATTTAAAAAATTCTTTCACCAATGAAAAGCTATAATATCGGGCAGTAAACTAGGCTATATTTTATCCCGGTATTCCTACGGGAACGGGAACTACGGGGATAAGGCGACAGAAACCGACGTGAAGCGAGGGCGGGTTGCTAGTAATATGAATATAATTTATTTTTTTCAATTTTAATTTAGTTCAAATAAAAAATCCATCTTTTTTTTTTATTTAAAAAAAAAAATAATCTAACATTTTTCCCACATTTTTTAGGAAAAAAAATTAATTTAAATTCTTTCACTAATGATTTCATTAAAATAAGAATAAATAATAAAAAAAAAAAACTTTTTTTTTATTGCCTATTTTTTTTCTTAGGTTAATTTCTTTTCCATAGCGGAGGCTTTTTTTTTTGAGGTTAAAATATGGCATCTCTATCAGTCACTCAAACACTGCATACATAGTTATTTATTCTCTATTTTTAGGGTTACGAGACTCGTATTGGCGCTCGTGCATCACAACTGTCTGGTGGTCAGAAGCAAAGGATAGCTATTGCCCGAGCTCTCGTCAGGAATCCACGAATTCTACTCCTCGATGAAGCAACATCAGCCCTCGATACACACAGCGAAAAGGTATTACTTATATTTATTTACTAGCAACCCGCCCACGCTTCGCTTCGGTTTTATTTATTTATTTATTTAGTACTTGGAAAACCAACAGCTGTACAAAATAGTAATGAAAACTAGAGTAAGAAACATAAAGCCAATAACAGGTTTTCACAGATAGCAGTGGTACACACCTACAGTAAGTCCGATAGTAATTTGTAACATCTAATGAATAATAACACAGAGTATGACAGAAAAAGGAAAAACAATGATAAGTAATTATTAAAAAAGTTAAGATTTAGCTGTCTCCGTGCCACCTCGCTCCCAGTATTGAAAGGGTCAAAAGAAAACTCTTTACATAATTTGTTAAAATCTTTGCTCGCTCGCACAATATATGAATTCTGCCTATTATTAGAGGACGATAATGGAATACCTATTGGTGAGTTTTTGTCGCCTTATAGTAGTTCCCGTTCCCGTGGGAATACCGGGATAAAATATAACCTAGTTTACTCCCTGATAATATACCTTTGTATTGGTGAAAGAATTTTTGAAATCGGTCCAGCCGTTTTGAAGCTTACCCGGAACAAACAGACAGACAGACAAAAAAATATAAAATGTTTTTTAGGCATATGTATAGTGCAAATAACCGTGTGAGCATGAAAGTCTATTATTTTGACATTACAAACAGACACTCCAATTTTATTTATTGGTATAGATAGGACTACTATAGGTATCTTATTTAATAAAATTTATTTATCTACACTTTAGTCCGTGTGGTGACGGAATAATAATACAATTCACCACTCCCAATCTTACCCGTGGATATCGTATAATGCGCATATGACATCTATGAAAGAGAAGGAAACCTCGAAACAAAACCATATACCAACATGTCTGTCCAGCATGGAAAGGTCAATTTCACTTCTATTATGGAGAAGGCTCGAGCCCAGCAGTGAGACGTATATGAGCCGTGGTGATGATGACGTGTGTTATCCTGGAGTCACCGCTCTTCCACAATAAGAGGGCAATTGACTTACTACTACGCTGATCAGAAAGATACGGTTGTATTTCAAATTTTCCCTTTCTTGAACTAACGCTTTCTACATATTATATCACACGTAAATTTAATAATATTTAATGGCGAATTTATAATTTGTTAACTTTAACGGACAGTATCTAACATCACTTTTTGAATTAATGTTCTAACATGCATTAAGGACACACACAGCACCCTTTTTTTTTGTTAGGCTGGACATGTCCCGTCCAATCCGCCCTGGGCAACGGATGGGCGACGTGCAGCCCCATAACCTACCGTATTCCCTCCCCTACGTCATTGGGCCGATAACTGGTACCGATTCCTTGACATTCGTGGCCGGCTCAGCGGGTTACCCTTAAGGATATCGTCCTATTTGACGCTCGCAACAAGACAGTGTTACCGGAGCATCGCCCTCACGCGGTCGGCCTCTCTGCGGGTGGCGGTCTAATCCCCAGCCCGTCCAAGATACAACTAATAAACACCAGTTACATCCAGACTCAGAATAACAATTTCTGGGAATTGCAACTATGACCTTCGATTCGATCCGCCACCTGTATAGTTTTATTTATATACTTTATCGAAGTAATTACACGTTTTTTCAGATTGTGCAGGAAGCGTTAGACAGGGCCAGTGAAGGGCGAACATGTCTGATCATAGCCCATCGCCTCGCTACTATCCAGAATGCAGATTTGATCGTAGTAATCAATAAAGGTGTTGTTGCCGAGATGGGAACTCATCAAGAACTAATCGCCCTCAAGGGGGTATACGCCAAACTATATCAATTACAGTGTGGTTTCGCCGAAGAAGTTGAAGAGAATGAAAAGTAATATGAACAGACATAAAGAGTTAAAGAGCATAGCCGGATTAATATGGGAATTCTGCCCCCCATGGCTTTTTTGACTCATACTTAGGGGGTCGATTTAGTGCCGAATGAAAATAATTCACCTCAATATTAAAAAAAATGGTTTTTCGAAATTATTTTCATTTTTATAATAAGATTCGGAATTAATCAATGATTTTTTCCTAGGCCTAGTCCAAAACATGAAAAAATCATATGATCATGATTCTTAAATGGAACGCCAATTTTTAACGGAGTAAAGAAAATTATAATCTCTTTTAACGATAAAGTCATGAGGGCAGAATTCCCATATTAAGCCTGCTATGCCCTATATTTTTTAATATATTAATACTTGTATAATATAATTGTACGTGGTAGGATAACGTTATTAGTATTTTCTGCCAACAGCGTAGCCTAGGGCGCCAAAACTTTAGGAACGGTATTAATCATAATACAATAGTATAAAAAACTAAATAAACACGATTTTGTACGTAACTGAACTAGAAATTGCGATGCAGAAAATATGGATAGCGACATCTATAGAGTCACGCAAAAATTGATGATTAACGTTTTTTAAACTATATTTGTTTTGTTACATTTGATAAGCGTGCAAAGTTTTAAATAAATCCGACGTTTGGAAGGGGAGATTAAATAATTATTATAATTCCGTTACAGACCAACAAATCCAATATAAACTTGTTAAAAGTTGCAGCATATGCTAGCGATAAATGTAAAACCGTCTCTAGCGAGGAATTGACGCCTTAACTCTTGAGGTCGGAGTCTGAAACGCCAAATTATTCAGAGTCCAAAACTTTTTGAAATTGTAGAAGTTTCAGAAGAGCTGCATATCTCACAATGCCTAAAACGACATCAAATATTAAGTGAGCGAGTGTGTCTCGGGGAAGGCCTTAGTCCACCAGTCCGACTAAAAGCTATAGGTATAAGAGTTTTATTGCGAGTTTTCCTTCTATAACATAAATGTTATCAGCATTAATCACGTTAGTCGTATTTTACGACACCCTAGGGCAAGAAATGTGATGAATTGTTACTCCGTCATTGCACAGAAAAGCAGCTACAAATATCAATAAATTAAAATAAGAACTTCAATGGAAGAATACTTAGTAAAATTAATACGGTAATAATGAGTTACATACCATGTTTTTAATTTTTAAGTATTGTAAGTTTAATGTGTGTTGCCATAACTTTTTTATATTATTTTTCTGTTGATACATTACTCGTTACATTATATGTACTTGCTAATTCCAGCTCATATACGTCCCACTGCTGGGCTCGAGCCTCTTCCATAATAGAAGGGATATTGACCTACTGGATCGAGCTGGTCAAATGGGTCAATAGGGTTTTAATACGTGTTTTCCTTCTCTTGTTAACCCAAAAATAAACTACAGTGCAAACTCGATAAAAATAGTTCAAGGGAATAAGATTTTTTCTTAATTTCTAATAATAGATGATTTTTTTTTCGCTCAGCCCTCAAATACATAAAATAAAACAAATTGTTTTGTTGCGTCTGAGATTACAATGTAATGTTCATTTATTAAATTTATTTGTTATAAATAATACATTTTTCAGTTGTTTTTTAACTAAGTATTTGTGCAAACGTCTCGTTCTGGCATAGGAAAGTAATGGTTACGTTGTACATTACCTTTAAATAACACTGCCTTTATACAATTTATTAAATATTGTCAGCTACGTATTATCATATCGAACCGACAACCGTTGAGGAAGAAACGTTCTCAAAGGGCGACCACGAATCAAATGATGCAACGTAAGGCGAGCCCCTACTAGGTGGAATGTCGACATCTTGAAAGTTGCAGGGAACCGTTGGATACAAGTGGCGAAGGACTGGTCCGAATGCCATTCTCGTGGGTCTATGTCTATCAGTGCACGTCTATAGGCTGATGAATGGATGGATAAACGAAATGTTTTCTAGATAAAATTCCTGGATCCATAATTCCCTATACCATACATTCCTCATAACAAAGACATATTTAGTTTTAGTTAACCCTATTAACTAAGAAAAGAGATTAATTTAATTCAAATTACGTAAAATCGACAAATTGTGGTCCACACAATGTTGTCAACTATTTATTCCTACCTAAATCAATCATAGCATCTACGACTATCCGACCTTCTCGAATATTCTTCAATCATTATTATCTCCCTAAAACCATTTTATAGACATTTTATGACATAGTTAAGAAGTCTTTTAATGCCAATGTTTATTATTATTTAGTCGAAATATTTCGACACTTGAGTCATTATATGTCTTTTAAGCCCAAAAACTTCGAACTTTTCTTAATATCCGATCTCAGAACCTTACGATCCACAACCCTTCATTATGCTACAATAAAAATACTAAAGGTTAATAGACCTTATTAGACACACCTTATTAGAAATAACATACCTTATTAGAAATAGCTGTTTGCTTTGGTTATTTACATATAGAATTATACAGAGTGTATCAGGTTATAGGGCAACTGTTCGAGTATGTTGTAGTTTAACGGTCATAGATCGTAATTAGAATGTATACCTATTACATAAAAAAACAATTTAACATGATTGATGAAAAGTTATAGTGATTACAAAAATGTGTATCTTAGAGTCTATGCCTTAAATGTTACGTATTATGTAGGCATGTACAGACAGGGTACATGTAGGCATGTCAAGTTTCGACAGTATGAATTGCACAAAAAATTGCTTCACGTTCTTAGGTACTAGGCGCCTCGTCAACGGTCATCAACTGATCAGCTGATTTAAAGTGATTTTGTCTTGCTTATGCGAACGAAATCATTGATTTATTCAATTTCTAATTAAGATTTAACAAAGTACGAATATGTTGTAGATTAAGTATCACAGACTTTATACATTTCAATCAGATTTACACGAAAAAGCAATGACAAAATTGAAAACTTTACATGTCTCTAATTCATTAAGGAATCGATATTTTTATTTCAAATTATTTTTATGAGTGCCTACCACCATTGACTAACTCCCGTTTGACCAGTTGCCCCATAACCTGGTACACTCTGTATATAGATACTTTTTTAATTAAGTAAATAGGTACTAATATTTAATAATAAATATATAGTAATTGCTTCAGTATTTGTAAGGCATCTAATAGCATTTCTAGAGTAGGTATTAACGAAATCAATTATGCTCAAATTTGTAATTCGGATTGATATATTTTAATAACATCTAGTAACTGGCGTAACTAGGGATAAACACTCCAGCTGAATAAATTTTTAAACATTACCATTATATTATCACGTTTGAATTTGGTTTTTGATTGCTCGACGTTTCGAACACTTTTCAGCGTTGATGGTTGCGGGCGGACAGAGGAGTCCATGACCAAATACCTACAAATGCGGTAAATTTCGTAAAACACGTTTTATTTATAATGCGTAATACTCGCATAAACAGTTGAAATCATTATTACTTACCATTATAAAATTCTTTCATGGACGGTTTGTCGGGGTGTAACTAGACAGTCAAAAGAGAATACCTACCACAACATTAAAGAAATAAAAGCAGATTTCAAAACGATGCTGTCAAGATAAACCAAATACGCCTTAATAATAAGGATAACTCAAACTACTGGTCAGATTTTGATACAATTTTCTCTAAAGTAAGATCTACCAATAATTCTCAAAATCGATTCTTAATTGCCGAAATGATCGCAATACATACATACAAAAAAAAGATAGTTGAATTGAGAACCACCTCCTTTTTTTAAGTCGGTTAACAATAAAAAGGGGCTGTAATTCTATCCTTAGTTACGTCTGTGAAAATAACTGTTTGTCTTACCAATCAATTTATTGTATATTCAATCAAACATGTAATAAACAAGAGTTTAATATATTCAGATGTTTTATTTCAAATTCATCATCATCATCATAATAATCATCATCATCTTCAGTCTATCGACCTTCATTGTTGGAACATAAGCTTTTCCACAGGAAAGGTAAGAATGCCATTTATCACGCTTAGCAGAGGAGTTGGTAATCACAGTTAGCGACACACATAAGTTAGCGATCCGAGATCGATTAATCGAAGAATCAATTTTTCAGGGGCGAATAATCGATTTTATAAATCGATACGAAGCACTGAATCAATTCGGTGAAACGATACTTTACCCTAGAGAACTGTCGTTCGATTTTTTTCTGCCCACTCGATACTAAGTATGTTAATGTTTTATACTATACTAGCAACCCGCCCTCGCTTCGCTTCGGTTATAGGTTATAATCGTTTTACCCGCGTAGTTCCTATTCCCGTGGGAATACCGGGATAAAATATAGCCTAGTTTACGCCCTGATATTATAGCTTTCCATTGGTGAAAGAATTTTTGAAATCGGTCTAGCCGTTTTGAAGATTACCCGGAACAAGCAGACAGACAGACAGACAAAAATTTTTTAATTGCTATTTTAGGCATAGGTGTCGTGCAAATAACCGTGTGAGCATGAAAAAAGCCTATAATTTTGACATTACAAACAGACACTCCAATTTTATTTATTGGTATAGATTATAAGATTCATAACATTTTCAGATTTCCTAAAAAAAATCAAATGCGCATCACATATTTACTCACCAGATTTCCTTAAACAAAAAAGGTCATCGCAAGCCCATCCAAAAGAAAAGATTGATAGATCGATTAATCGGGAATCGATCCTTCAGACCTAAATTTTCTTGTGAATCGATTCTTTGGACGACAATTAGAATCGATACAAGAATCGATCTTTTTCAGAATGATCGCCCATCCCTAATATAAGTATCCTGGTGTACCCTTGGCCAGCTTCTACATCTCCCACGGGAAAGTGAGGAATATTGACACATTTTTCTTAAACCAGATAAAAGTGATTCAAACACATGCAATGACGTAGACGAAGGTACAACCTCCCCATCGGATCATCTTGTTCATCATCACTCATACGTCCGTTTCTAGATTAAGGTTAATCCCACGCAGGACAACACTTTATGCGATCTACAAATTGTTGTTCCAAGTCTGGATGTAATTTGCACCATATGTTTGTAAAGTCGGGTTATGTTTGTAAACAGCGGGGTTGGTATATTAATTTCTCTCTTATTGTGAAGGAGGCCATCAGAGAGATTTATATAAGCAAAGATTATGATACTAATTACTGAATAAATAAAAAAATAATGGCAACATATTAATAATATAATTTAATATCTTCATTAAAATCTCGTCTTAAAATAAAAAATTTAACTACAAAAACAAAATCGTATAATATCGGCAGTATTACTCTTAAACTACTCTTGATATTGTGAAAAAAAATCTGTCATTTATTATGTATAATGGAAAAATTCAAAATATTTTGCACATCAATTATAGTCATTTATTTGGTATAAATATAATAACAATTCGTAAAATTGAATACCAAATATTCGACGATATTTTATTGTTTACAACATTTTCACTAAAAGGCCTTCACATATATTTCTGGCTTCACTAAAAATGTTTCAATATCATGCCAATAACCACCACTATTATTGCCACCAAGAAAAAATATGCCGTTCTAGTTACCTCTATATTGTATATGGTGGTATTTATATTTACAGCTATGGTACACTAAAAATGCATAATGAGGTAAAAGTCCCCATAGGCTCTTCATTTGAAGAGTGAGAAAGAAATCATGCTGTCCTTAAAACACAGTATTGAAAATTTGAAGCATTTTTAGTCAAACTGACAACCCTAATCCAGGCAATATGTTCCACACAACTTACAAGACCAAATACCTGCTTTAGCCTTAAATATGATAAAATAAATTCGGCCTATAAAATTATGTGATGCATAACATATGTATATAGAAATATATAGATATAAAAAGCTTTAGTCAAATCTATATTAATAAAAACTTATAGAAAATTGACTTAAAGACTCGTTTAAGGCTGATGTAACCTCAAATTTAGGCAAAACATACTGCACAGGAAAACAGACCTAATTTCCATTCTAATAAAGTCTTGTACACAATGCAAGTAAAATATGAACATTCTGTTTTTAAATTTCAGTCAGAACATATTGCACAGGAAAATTATAAAGTCTTATACACAATGCAAGTATCTACGAATGTTCTATTTTTAAATACATATTTATGCAGAAGTGTGAGACATAAAGAGGTATGATTAAAAAATATTATAAATTTAAAATTCGAGCATGTTTTCTTTTTTTTACAAGCGAATGCATAAATAGGTTCGTTATTTTGTTTTAAATGTGATCGTACATTTTAGCAGCTTTTGCCACCCTTGTAGTGGCATGTGGTAAGTGCTCTAAGGATGTACAAAAATATTGCTTTAGAATCTTAGCTTCAGCCTACTATGCATTATTTACATTTTCTAACATTTGGAATAGAAAACATAGCTATTTCTTGATAGTATCAGTACTTAAATGCCTGCAATATGAAATAGTGAGATTAGGAAAATATTTTAAGAGCCAATGATCCTTAGTTACATATTTGGAGCTGGTAGATGGCGCTGTTTTAAAGCTAGACCGCCTATTTTTCTTTTATTAAAATTGCTTCGAATTAAACTAGTTAATAATTAAACTACAGATTGGATGGACATTTAATGGTACTAAATTTTGATCACTGATATGCGGATCATCTTACAGTATGTTTCAATAAATTACTTACATTGTGTACTATAAATATCCCATTATCTATTACTGTGTAGCGTGAAAATGTTTTAGAGGTGCATCGGGATGAATGCCACGGATCTCGTTATTGGGATCATAACAATCTTTGTAGATATCAGCGCTCAGTTCTTCCAGACCCACTTCTGGTCCAGATTTTGCTAAGTTGGTGGCTTCGTCAACCTCCTTGCGTACTCTGACGTCGATTTCCTGCAATTTCGAGAGATTAAATAAATTTAAATGAGATAATTTTACTCAACAAAACTTATTTTACTTAAAAGGTTTCGTATATGCGTACAAATTTAATGTTTAATAATTACTAACCAAAGACAATTTAATTTTTTCATTGAATCATTGTCTTTTTGTACCGGCAATAAATTTGTATCAAAATGTAGGGGCAAAATTGAATAAATAATCGTGTAGCGGGTAGATACAAATCTTTGTAATAACGATGGCTTGTTGGTGTGAACGTGAGAAATCTTAATCCGCCCATGACAATGAACGCTGCAGTGTTCGAAACGTCGAGCAATCAAAAATTAAATACAAACGTGATAAAATCCGTAAAAAATAGTTTTATTTATACTCGCGTAAACATCAGAATTCGTTAGGCTTCGTATACTGCGGGACGTCGGTCGATGGGAAGGTACCCCGGTCGGGGGTGTTCCGTCGGGCCGACCACTGACGTCAAGTCACCCTGCTCCGGTGGTCGGTCCAACGACGAAGGCGACGTGTCACAGGTGGGTTACGGGTATGCATGCTTACGCCCCTCTGTCGCCCCGGACGGAGTGGTGCAAAGAGTGCGCCGACCGTAACCCACCCCCAAAAAAAGGGCTTCGTATACTTCTCATTTGACGACAGAGTAAGCATACAATTCACCATCTACTCGTATTTCTCTCATGGATACCATAATGGATTACGAGATATACCAACAACCCATCTGTCCAAAGTGATAAAGTAGACCAAGATTCCTTCCATGGTGAACGAGTGCCAAGTATGAATAATGACATGCATATCATCATCATCATTTCAGCCCATCGCTGGCCCATGTTACGTCACAGATTGCGGTCCTGTGCCGTCTGCATCCAACGTTACCTAGCAACTTTCATCGGGTTGTTGGTCCACCTATAGTCCATAAAATATAGCTTGATCTCTGTGACAGATGTCAACGAAAACAACGAAGTAAGTTTGACCGAGCGACATGTTTTACAATTTTATTTTGTATCAAATATATTTTCATTTTTTCGTGCCAATTTTATTGCAACTGAATTGCAATATATTATAAATATAAAAATATTAATATTCAGAGCTAAAATGTACCTCTTAAGTACTGAAATACCTAGTAAACATTTTATACATAGATGACGCTTACACACTTACAAGGTCATACTGGACTGAAAATAAAAAAGAGATGGGACAGTCGATATACGTAAATCGATAACCGATCTTTATTAAATTATTCATAAAAGGAATAAACCCAATACAGTACCTATATAAAACTTTCAACACATTTTTTACAATTAAAACAGACAGTTACATTATAAAATACATAAATTGAATTAATTAAACATTAAAAAACTACCTTTCATCTCAGAGTAATAAGATAATATTATGTACGCATAATTATCAGTAAACTAGACATATTTATTTATAAAACAGTCGTAATTGATTGATTTATCTAACGACTGTCCCTATTTGGTAAAAAATGATAAATGTTCTAGCAGGAATGCTCCAGTGATTACGATAATAGTGACCTAGACCTTGATTCCTTTTGAATAATTAAACAGTCATAAAACACTTTTTGTTTGAAATAAATTCAAAAAGATTTTCATTGATTGTATTTTAATTATAATAGAAAATCATAATTATAAAAATAAAGAGATTTATCGATAAAAAACTACGGACTTTATCGTAAGCGTGACAGCACTAGGGACAACTGTCACAAAGATCATCCTATATTTTATGGACTATAGTTTGTCCTACACTACGTCCGAGATTCAAAATGAGCTCGTAGGATACCGAAGCTGCCGTGACTGGGGCCATTTTTTGTTCTGCTCGTCGAGGGTATAATGCCGTAATCGCCACGTTTTTCAAGTGAAAAACAAAAAGTCTACTATTTTGACATTCATCATTCATTGGGCTCGAGCCTCCTCCACAATAGGAGGGAAATTGACCTTACTATACCATGTCGGTAAGACAGGTTAGTATAGGGTTTTATTTCGATTTTCCTTCTCTTGCCCCTATTAATAATATATAATAATATCCCTTAGTCGTCTTTTACAACATCCATGGACAAGAAAGGGAGTGGTGATTTGTATTCTTACTCTGTCACCACACAGAATATTTCGACATTACAGACATTTCAATTTTATTTATCGGTAAAGATCATCATCATCATAATTCATATATGTCCCACTATTGGGCTCAAGCCTCCTCCACAATGAGAGGGAAATGGACCTTACTAATCCACGATGGTCAGACCTGTTGGTATAGCGTTTTATTTCGAGTTCGAGAGAGAGAGTCTCGAGGCTCAATCCCTGCAGTGGGGGATTATTTTTAATCAAATTCCAATGAAACTCAGGATCACTTTCACTCACATACCTTAAGTTGGTCAGGCGTGACCAATTGGGCACTAATTATCTTCTCTTTGAACGAAGTGATGGGGTCTCGGGTCTGGCGAACCTCTTGAATCTCATCACGGGTACGGTATGATGTACCGGGGTCAGACATTGAGTGTCCACTGTACCGATATGTCTCCATTTCCATAACCAATGGACCTGGAATTCATCAAATTAACAATAGTACATTTATTGGTGGAGCCAAGCTTGCGATAGTTTTCTGCCTGCAGTTCTAATTGGGTACGTCTACCCAAGCTAGTTCCACACTGGCAGAAACTAGAGGTCTAAGAAGCAAGTTGCTATTAAATTTGGTTCAATGATCAAGAGAGTCAGAGGCCCACACCACGGGAGGTAGCAGCCTAGCTGGACCTCTGGTATGACATACGCCTATATAAAAATAAAATATATAAATGCCATATTTACCACTTACCATCAGTCACTTCAAGAAAATTTTTTATAAAATTTCAATTAATTAAAGATTTTATTGAAAACTAGAAACCCGCCCGCGCGTCGCTTCGGTTTCTATCGCCTTACCCGCGTAGTTCCCGTTCCCGTGGGTTTTCTCACGGGATAAAATATAGCCTATGTTACTCTCTGATATTATAATATGAGAGAGTAACCGATTTCAAAAATTCTTTCAAAGCTATAGCTTTCCAGCCCGGTGACAAACAGACGGACGGGCAGACAGCGAAGTCTTAATAATAGGGACCCATTTTTACCCTTTGCGTACGGAACCCAAAAAAAAAACAAATTTAAAATTAGAGCATACATATTACGTTTTATTTGCCCTATCTTGCTTATAACGCTATCACGCTTAAGATGCGTTCTTGGTTGAGTCCCTATGAAATCATCTTAAACGGATATTACTCTAAAATTATCGCATTGCCTTTTAAATGATTCAGAACCGATGTCCTTATAGTACAAAGTTTCAAATTAATCGGACATTTAAAAGAGGTGGAAAATCACATTCAAAGATTCCATTACCAAGCTAATATAAACATGTTAAAAATTAAAATCTATTTAAAATAATAATACGATATAAATACCTTTTCCACTGGTGCAGTAGTCGATGGCGAATCTCGTGGCTTCCCTTGTGGCTATTACGTCCATACCGTCCACCCAAATTCCGGGTACGTAGTCACCCCGAGTATAATAATCAGTGCTAGCTGCAGCACGATCAGCACTGGTTCCCATACCTGTTAAATAGTCAGGTATTAGCCGTAGTCATCAACATCCAACTCTCGTGGTCGACACTATTATTCTTCCATCATCATCATCGCAGCCCACATACGTCCCACTGTTGGGTTCTGGCCTCCTCCACAATGGAAGGGAATTTGGCCTACTATACCTGCTGGTCAGACATGTTAGTATATGGTTTCATTTTGAATTTTCCTTCTCTTGCACGGATGTTAAGTGCATATTATATCCTATAGTCGTCTTTTACGACATCTACGAGCAAGATAGGGAGTGGTGAATTGTATTCTTACTCTGTCACCACACGGACTTCTATGGAAGAAGTCCGTGTGGTGACACACATATTACATAAGCTCTGGCAAAAAAAGAAGTTAAAGTTCTTAGCCGTGCCGTGCTTATGAACGCACGCGAGAAGTTATACTTATTTGTAATAAGATAAAACTATTTCAAAAAATTTCATCCTTCGCGTTAGGATAATCGTAGTTAATAATAGCAGGCAGTAATAATAGGTGTCTTTTTTTTTAATAATAGAGAAAAAGGTAGGTTGGAATAGGTACATTGGAACAGGCAGTAATAATAACCTATTGTTAATAGGTGTCGTTTTTGTAATAATAAACTCATTTGCAAAAAAAACGGGCGGTTTTGATTTTCATTCATATTTAAAAAGATACAATACCAAAAAGGTTTCAATCGTTTGTACACGTTACTGGCCGGTTTTAAAAATGCTGTGGTATTTAAAAAAGTACGTTCTAAATTCAATTTTTCATTTGATGTTCATTTTTACAGAAAACCCCTTTATATCCTACATTTTTGGCGCGAAGTTCCAGAAGTTAACATCGACTTTCATAACTTTTATTCAATTTTTATCGATTAATTTCATATCCTTGACTGTCAAAGCTTTATTTAATGCTGTTTGGCTGTATCAAAAATGGTAGATAAAGTGATAAAAGCAACCAAAATTATCGCGCTGCTTGAAGAGGGTTGCAGCCAATGTTTCGTGGCTAGGAGGCTAAATGTTAGTCGCTCGACAGTCCAAAGGACCTGGCAGCGATATCAGGAGACTGGTTCCGTCGAGAGAAGGCCTGGTTCTGGAAGAAAACCATGTACCCAACCACGGGATGATCGTTTTCTTGTGAGTCGCGCATTGAGAAATCGCAAATCTTCGTATGTGGATCTTAAGAACAACCTCCAAGAAGTAAGAAATGTGCATATTAGTCTATGGACGGTCAGGAGGAGGCTTCTCGCTGCCAATATACGCAGTCACCGCCCGGCTCGCGGCCCCAAATTACTCCGTGAGCACAGAGTTCACAGGCTTAGGTTCGCTAGAAATTGTGAATCATGGACTCAAGACGATTGGAATAGGGTTTTGTTCTCTGATGAAGCCAGGATATCTCTGTTCGGTGAAGATCGACGTCGGCGAGTGCTAAGAAGACGAGGAGAACGCTTTGCAGAGGCATGTTTCGAAGAAATCACACCTTATGGTGGGGGCTCTGTTATGTTTTGGGCAGGAATAAATTCAATGGATCGTACAGAGTTAGTCTTCATTGAAAACGGCTCACTGACTGGGCATCGATACATAACGGAAGTTCTAATTTCTCATGCACAACCCGCATTGGCCGCTCTAGGTGAAGACTCGATTTTTATGGACGACAATGCTCGCGCCCACCGATCCCGCGATGTTAATGCGTATGTGCAAGAGGTCGGCATTCGTCGTTTGGATTGGCCAGCTCGAAGTCCCGACCTCAATCCCATAGAGCATGTCTGGGACGTTCTGAAACGGCGTGTGAGATCAGTACACCCGGCTCCGCAGACCATCAGAGAGCTGAAGAATGTGATTACTGCGGAGTGGGAACGTATTCCGCAAGCAAGTATCCGGGATATACTCGCTAGCATGCCCAGACGAATTCAAGCTGTGATTTTAGCTAGAGGGGGTCACACTCGATACTAAACATTTATCTGCTTTTACTTTATTAAAGAAAAACAAACAAAAAAACTTTTTTATTTTTACTTCATGAGCATATGCACTACTAGCCAATATACACTACTAGCGAGGTTTAGCATTATTTCCCATAAATTGTATCTAAATTTTATGAAATACTGATGAAAACGATTATTTTCTTATTAATTTAGCAAATTGTGTGGATAAAACTACCTATAATTATCAAACAAAGAAATATTAACATTTGAAATGGTTCATTGCTTAGGTGCCCGTTTTTTTTGCAAATGAGTGTATATAAATAGGTATTTAATAGGTATATAAGTTTTATTATAACGCATTATCTAATTGATATTTGTGACGCACGCATCGTGATAAATGTTGACTAACTAACTTTAGAGTGTCGGTTTTTCGTGACAGTGTGTGCACGCGAAAATCATAAAAATTTACTGTCATAATTTTCCCTAACGCGCCAAAATTCAAATTCAAAACATTTATTATGCATAAACCCCGAGAGGGCACTTACATATAGTCAAGTTAACAAAATTAAATTATCCAAAAAAAAAAAAAAAAAAAAAAAAAAAAAAAAAAACTACCACCGGATCTGAACGCGACAGCTACTGAGAAGATCCGGCAAGAAACTCAACGTGCTTGTCTATTATTTTTAATTTTTTTTTTCCTCTTACTAGATATAAAATTGTGTACAACATGTTTCGTAGGCACTAGCTCCAGTTTGATGCCCTTCGAACCACAAGATTCGTAATATAATTCAAACGATTATGGCTGGACCAGATGCCACAAGTGGCACATTAACCCGAGTGAAGTTGCGGGTACAGCGATACAAAAATCTACATTATAAAAACTCACCGTATCCATTATTCTCGCATACAAACACGGTAGGTAGATCCCACAGCTTGGCCATGTTGTATACTTCGAAGATTTGACCCTGATTTGCTGCGCCGTCACCGTATAGAGCGAAGTTCACACCTCCGTCACCAGTGTACTTGTGAGCGAAACCCAAGCCCGCACCCAGTGGAACCTGACGTACAAAACTTGGTATACCTTTCAGTTAATTTTACCACTAGTGTCCCATTTTAAGGAATTACCTTAGGTTGCCGCCCTAGCCGAGGACGCGGGTGACGTGACCGGGGATTAGTCCGTCACCCGCCGAGAGGCCGACCGCATGAGGAAAGACCGACGTCCTCCCCAAGGGGGGACGTCGGTCGATGGGAGGGTGCCCCGGGTAGGGGGTATTCCGTCGGGCCGACCACTGATGACAAGTTACCCTGCTCCAGTGGTCGGCCCAACGACGAAGGCGACGTGGTGTTCGGGTGGGTTGCGGGTGCTGCGCGCTTGAGCCCCTCTGTCGCCCCGGACGGAGTGGTGCGGAGGCGCGCCGACCACAGCCGAACCCAAAAAAAAAAAGTGATTTTTTCGACTCTTTAGAGAAAGCCAGCGGTTAGAATCATTTCATCATCATCGTAGCCAACATTATTCCTGCTCTTGGACTTCGGTCTACTCCACAATTGGAGCGAAATTAACTACACCACGCTGATCAGACAAGAGTTTTATTTCGAGTTTGCCTTCTTTTGCGTTGATATTGTCTGCTCATTCATCATCATCATCTTGCTCTTATCCCAATTACTTGGGGTCGACGCAATATGTCATCTGTTTTGACATATTGCAAAAAGTTTTGGCAATGACTTTTATGACCGGCCGCCTGCCTGACATCAACCCTCCTTGGGAATGTAATCGTTGACCCAAATGGTACCAGATGGAGTTGGTCCGGGTCAATCTAGGGCTCTTAGTCGTCTTTTACGACACCCACGAGCAAAGCAAGGGTTGGTAGTATTCGAAGCCGCTACCACACAGCAATGTTGTCTGCTCATTATAATCTCTTAATCGTGTTTTACAACACTCACGGTTAGCGAATGGAATTTTTACTCCGTCAGCACACGGACTGCATTGACATCAACGTAAATATACAAAGTTTCAAATTAATCCCGTGTTTAGAAGGCGGTGAAAATTATGTTCAAATATCCGGTTACATAGGTGATATGTTACAAGTTAATACAAGCATCAGCGGCATGCGCGTCATGCCGCCCTAACCGAGGCCGCGGGGGACGTGACCGGGGAGTTAGTCCATCACCCGTCGAGAGGCCGACCGCGTGAGGAAAGACCGACGTCCTCCCCAAGGGCGGGTCGATGAGAGGGTACCCCAAATAGGGGGTATTCCGTCGGGCCGACCACTGATGACAAGTAACCCTGCTCCGGTGGTCGGCCCAACGACGAAGGCGACGTGGTGTTCGGGTGGGTTGCGGGTATGTAACTGTAAATGTATGCGTAACTGCCGCTGTATCCATGATACCGGGCGTAAGGCCTGAGGAGAGCCGGCAGAGCCCCCGAATCATCCATGAGTAAGTAAAACTTCCTAAAATGTTATAATAATTAATAACATTTTTTAGATTTAACTACTAGTCAACCATTTTATTTAAAATCCCATTAACATTTGTTCTCCTCTTATTTATAAGAAGGGAGCCGTCCTTCAGGACGCCTGGCAGATGTGAAACATCGAAATTATTTTATTCTAGGAATGCGTCCTCGCTTCGCTTCGGTTTCTGTCGCCTTATCCTCGTAGTTCCCGTTCCCGTGGGAATACCGGGTTAAAATATAGCCTAGTTTACTCCCTGATATTACAGCTTTCCATTGGTGAAAGAATTTTTGAAATCGGTCCAGCTGTTTTGAATATTACCCGGAACAAACAGACAGACAAAAAAAATATAAAGTGTATTTTAGGCATATGTATAGTGCAAATAACCGTGTAAGCATGAAAAAAGTCTATTATTTTGACATTACCAACAGACACTCCAATTTTATTTATTGGTATAGACAAGTATATATGCATAAAAGAACAGATTACGACAGGAACTAATATTGCATAAAGTATTAATAAAATATTACGATTTTTTTCCAGAAAATGATGATTTTTTATTCAATAAATATTTATGTCTATTACCAATAAATAAAATTGGAGTGTCTGTTTGTAATGTCAAAATAATAGGCTTTTTTCATGCTCACACGGTTATTTGCACTATACACATGCCTAAAAATCACTTTATATTTTTTTTGTCTGTCTGTCTGTTTGTTCCGGGTAATCTTCAAAACGGCTGGATCGATTTCAAAAATTTTATCGCAGTATTCCCACAGGAACGGGAACTACGCTGGTAAAACGACTAAAACCGAAGCGAAGCGAGGGCGGGGTTGCTAGTTCATTATATTATTTCAGTATATATTATCAGTATACAATAAAGATATGTGTTTAGGTTCATAATTTATTTTGAGCTTACTAGATGACGTTGTACAAAATTCTAAAGCAGGTTATGGTTCCGTTACACAAATGTGGATATCCAAGCGTGGCGTTAACGCCACGCCAACGATCACACTCGCCTATAGATGCTTCACATCAAAAAGTTAACCCTTCCTTTGGGTCCTCCAACACATTTTGCTACAGAGCACATCTAAGGCAAGCTACGCAACTGATAAGCGTATTTAACAGACAATACTTACTTGAGCACCAACAATACCGTTGCCGCCGTAGAACTTGGGCGCATACATGTGCATAGAGCCACCTTTACCACGGGAGCAGCCTGCCATACGTCCAGTCAACTCGGATAAAACGGACGCCACGCTCATACCCATCAGATGAGTCCAGCCGTGGCAACGGTACGCGGTGATGACAGAATCTACGCTACGCAAAGCAGCGCGCATTCCTACAGCCACAGCCTCTTGACCTGTTTAAATAATGTAACTTAGAATAGACAAAACATTGAAGACAGGGAAAAAGTTATACTAAATGGGTATCTTTTTTTCATTTCTGCTCATATACGTTCCACTGCCGGGGTCCACAATAGGAGGGAAATTGACCTACTATACTGCGCTGGTCAGACGTGTTGATACAGGGTTTCCTTTCGAGTTTTTCTTATCTTGCTGTAATGTTATATGCATCCATACTAATATTATAAATGCGAAAGTAAGGATGTTTGTTTGTAACGCTTTCACGCTTAAACCACCGAACCGATTTAAAAAATTCTTTCACCAATGGAAAGCTATAATATCAGGGAATAACATAGGCTATATTTTATCCCGGTATTCCAACAGGAACGGGAACCACGCCGCGGGTAAAGCTACTGAAACCGAAACGAGGGCGGGTTGCTAGTATTGTAATGTTTTAGTAGTCTTTTACGACATCCAAGGGCAAGAGACGATGAATTGTATGCTTATTCCGTCACCATACATCTATACTAATATTATAAAGCTGAAGAGTTTGTTTGTTTGAACGCGCTAATCTCAGGAACCGCTGGTCCGACTTGAAACATTCTTTCAGTGTTGGATAGACCATTTATCGAAGAAGGCTATATATAGCCTATATTATATTTTCAAAAAAATTAGGGATCCGTACTAAAAGTCCAATAATGTAACCCAAGGTGTAAAAAAATGACCCGAAACAATTCTTACATCGCGTGTGCTGCTAAAACTATTAATTATAGAACTATGTCTATGTCTAACTATTGTAGTTATCTCACAAGGTCTTTTTTGTTATTTTTTTAAATAATTACAATGCCGTCGCTTTAAATACTCTTTATTTTGTACCTTGGTCTTAAATCCTTATCAAAATAAATTACTTCATATTCAAGACGGATTCAATATCTTTCTAGAACTTTTTCAATTATTAAATTCGGACATTTCATTCAAAAGATATCGCGATATTAAAAATGTAAGTATTAGTGTTGTAGCTAGGGAATGCAATCCTGATCTCGCGAGATCCCGTGTAATTTTTCAGGATCAATCCCGAAGCATAATATGACGAGATCCCGTTCGAGATTGACGGAATTGGGCGGCAATGGTCAGCGATGCTACATATATCCGCTCGGGACGCGAGCGGTGCTGTGACTGAGCTAGGGCTGTTGATAAATATCGATATGTCGAAATATCGATATTATTATTTTAAAATATCGATAGTTCGATATTAAAAAGTAAATTTCGAGGTTCGATATTTATTTGAATAAATTTATTGTTCTTTTTTTTTTGTAAAGTATGTAGTATTCTACAAAATCACCGTAAACGTAATCTGCTGTAAAAATGCGGGCATGAAATTGATGATAAGTTATCACTTACGCCTAGAATTTGGCTAAAAAAAAGCTTATCACGGCAACCCTGCAAAGGACGAAGCTAATAAGTGGCCATGCGCAAAAATATCGATATATCAAAAATATCGAAATAATCCAGATTAAGCGTATGTGAAGTTTAGCAGTCGTTTACCGCCATGGAGATATTTTAAGAAAGCAGTTAATAATTTAACTGCTCAGTGCAAATTATTCTCAAAACCTCATCCGGGTTTACACGTCCATATGATGTTAATCCATAAAATTGACGACTCAACACAGTGTTGACGTGGAGAGGGCATTCTCAGCAGCTGGGTACATTGCAACGGACATTAGAGGCCGGTTACCAGATAGCTCTCATCTCTTGATACACTTTGTTTTTTAAGAAGTTAGTTTCAAAATCACACGAAACTACTTTTTAATCTCCTTAACCTTTACCTACATTTGTTTTGATTATATTCATGTTAGTAAAACTGTTAATTATTTAGTTAATAATATTAAAGGTCCGTGTGGTGAAGGATTAAGAATACAATTCACCACTCCCTATCTTGCCCGTGGATGTCGTAAAAGACGACTAAGGGATATAATATGCACATAAGATCTGTGCAAGAGGGAAAACTCGAAATAAAACCCTATGCCAACATGTCTTACCAGCATGGTATAGTAGGTTAAATTCCCTCTCATTGTGGAGGAGGCCCGAGCCCAACAGTGGGACGTATGTGGGCTGCGATGATGATGAATATTAAAGGATAAGACTTTTGTTTTCTTTCAAATAATATTTTGTTTTGATTAACCTCACTATCACAAACAAGCTGTTTTCATCGTATTCTGTCAGTGAAATTTATTTTAAGATACCGTAAATTTCGGGATCCCGCGGGATTAGAAATATCAATCCGAAATTTCGAATTTACGATCTCGAGTCGGGATTGCATTCTCTAGTTGTAGCCAAATAAGTATTAAATACTAGCAACCCGCCTTCGCTTCGCTTCGGTTTTAGTCGTTTTACCCGCGTAGTTCCCGTTCCCGTGGGAATACCGGGATAAAATATAGCCTAGTTTACGCCCTGATATTATAGCTTTCCATTGGTGAAAGAATTTTTGAAATCGGTTCAGCCGTTTTGAAGATTACCCGGAACAAACAGACAGACAGACAAAAAATTTTTAATCGCTATTTTAGGCATAGGTGTCGTGCAAATAACCGTGTGAGCATGAAAAAAGTCTATTATTTTGACATTACAAACAGACACTCCAATTTTATTTATTGGTATAGATTGAGTGCGCATGCATGATATGGCGAGCGGTCATGGGTCTCTGCGAAATTCCTAGAAAGAGACCTCAACTTTCTCGACAGTCTGCCACTACAAAACGACTGCGACTTATGCGCAGCAATGAGACAGAGGATGAAAGTAGGCAGAGGTTGGCTACTCAACAAGAAATCGCTGAACGAAACGGCGCTAGAGAAACAAGCGTTGAACGAACACAACGTTTGGCTTCACAAACAACTCGAACTTCGTCAAATCGACAACGGGAATCAAGTGCTGAACGTCCTCAACGTTTGGCCACAGAAGTTTTAAAATAAATAAATCCTGAAAGTCATTATAACCCCCCCCCCAAAGTCACTATTCTACACGGACGAAGTCGAAGCAAAAAGAAACAGAAAGGTGCTGGCCACTCTCCTGGTGAGACCCTCAGGCTATTGTACCACTCTCACAAGTATATTAAGTATTGTATTGTACCGAAAAATACAAAATTTGTCACAGGTAGAGTCAACTCTAACTCAGATTGATGGCTCGGCAGGTTTTATAATCAACATCAAAACTCCTATACAACCCACTGCTAGGATCGAGCCAAGGTAAATTGACATACCATACCACACTGGTTTTTTTTTTTTTAATATATTAAACAAAAAAATAAAAAAAAAATAAACACTGGTCAGACAGATTGCGTTACAGGTTTTCTTTTAATTCTCCTTCTCTTGCAAAAGTTTTTTCTGCTCAAAAATCCCTTAGTCGTCTTTTACAACACCTACATTCAAGAAGATAGGTGGTGAATTGCCTTCTTATTCTGTCACTGCACATATCTATACCAATAAATAAAATTGGAGTGTCTGTACATTACAAAATAGGTTCATGCGCCGAGCGACGGGAGCACCGTGGTTCATGCGCAATGTGGATCTTCACATAGATCTAGGCTTGCCGACCATCAGGCAATACATGAAACAGTGCTCCCGCCGCTACTTCGACTCTGCCGTGACACACCCGAACCCACTAGTGGTAAGGGCGGCTTCTTACATTCCCTCTAAAATCTCCGCGATAAAATAACCGCGACTAATATTCGACGAACCCGACGATATTATTACTCTCGCCCAGACTGAGTCATACACAGCCCGCGAGGCCTTGACAAATAAATATCCACGATACCGCCCCCGCCGCCGGGCCGTCCCCGGCGCGTGCCGCGGTAAAATCATAAACGTGGGAAGACCCACATTGCCAGCAACCCCCCGAGCCGAGGTCCGTAACCCATAGGGGGTGCCCTTGGGATCGGTCGCTTAACTTTAAACGGGTTGAGAGCCCTCAGCGCTCACCCATCAGTCCAGGTAAAGTTGTCACAGCCATCTGAGGCGAACAACTAAGTCACACACAAAAAAAAAAAGGAGTGTGTTTGTAATATGAAAATAATGATTTTTTCATGCTCACACGGTTATTTGGACTATACTATGCCTAAAATACACTTTATATTTTTTTGTCTGTCTGTTTGTTCCGGGTAATCTTCAAAACGTCTGGACCGATTTCAAAAATTCTTTCACCAATGGAAAGCTATAATATCAGTGAGTAATATAGGCTATATTTTATCTCAGTATTCCCACAGGAACGGGAACTACGCAGGCAAGACGACTGAAACCGAAGCAAAGCGTGGGCGGGTTGCTAGTCTATACCAACAAATAAAATTGGAGTGTCTGTTTGTAATGTCAAAATAATAGACTTTTTCCATGCTCACACGGTTATTTGCATTATACATACGCCTAAAAATCTTTTTTTTTTTTATCTGTCTGTTCCGGGTAATCTTCAAAATAGCTTTCAACAATGGAAAGCTATAATATCAGGAAGTAACGTAGGCTATATTTTATCCCAGTATTCCCATGGGATTGGGAACCACACGGGTAAAGCCACTGAAACCGAAGTGAGGGCGGGTTACTAGTTACTAATAAAGTTGTCCAATTGATGAATCCTTATTGTATGGAATTAATTCATCAACATCTTGCTCTTAATTAATGACTTTATTTTTTTATTAGATAAGACTTCCTGTCAAATGAGTAATGTCTTTGAAGTAATATTTGACATCTTACCTGAATACAAATGACAAAATCCCCGAATAATCTTCTCCTTGTATAAGTTACCGGCGGCAGTTTCCAGCCTCCGCAAAATTGTCAACTGCTCATATAATTTGAGGGCATCTTCAGCTGAGAGACTGGCGCTTGTGGCTGGACCATTGTCCAATTTGTGCAGTTTATAGGGCTAATAATTAGAGACAATAAAGATATAATCCTATTATATTATAAGCGCGAAAGTTTGTGAGTATGTGAGGATGTTTGTGGCTCTTTAACACAAAAACTACTGAATGGATTTTGATGCAACTTCACAATAATATAGCTTACATATTATAATATCTATAACGGAAAAACACGTGAGTATTTTGCCGTTATAGATATTATAATATTTTGTTTTGAATGTGCTCTAACATTTGATTATATTTGGCTTCATGTGGTCCCCACACGCCGGCATTGAATTCGAGTTGGCTTCGTACAAGGGTGTCTTACAATACAGATATGGCCTTTAAATTAGTGAATTCACTAGCTCGTCGTAATACAAATCCTAAATTCCTGTAAGCTTTTTTTGTAATATTTTTTATGTGATCTTTGAATGTTAAATCTGCGTTCAAATGGACCCCTAGATCTCTGATCGTACTTACCTTACTTTAATATGTTTCAATCTCAAGATAATTTCAATACTAAAATATAGCTTACATAGGAGAAAAACACGTAGGTTATAATTTATCTCGATATTCCCATGGGAAGGGGAACTATGCCGGTAAAACCGCAGTGCGCAGCTAGTATATAGTAAAGATACCATCATCACTCTATAGTATTACACCTACCGTTGGCAGTCCACGAGTGTTATATGCAAATGTGGAGTGTTATCGGTAGACATCCCATCCCATTTTAACATTAAATTTCTCCAAAGACGTAGATGTTTTGGATCCATATCCCCATGTAAGCCTATAAAAAGACCAAGTATTTTTCCTTGGAAGATATCCGTGAAACTCAGGGATAGACAATAATAATAATCTTTTGCCAATATAAAAAAATTATACACGGAGTAGTACAATTTATTTAAAATAGGCTAAATAGTTCTAACAACGAAACTAGGCAGAGTCTGCATCTTAGGCACTAGTCAATTGTGGTGTATTTGGCCAAAGTGAAAAGTGTAATTAAAAGTGCCTTACATATAAAATATTAGTATCATCATCATCATCATCTCAGCCTATATATGTCCCACTGTTGGGGTCAGGCCTCCTTCTAATGGGAGGGAAATTGACCTACTATTCCATGCTGGTCAGGCGTGATAGAATAGAGTTTTGTTTCGAGGTTTTCTTCTCTTGCATAGATGTTATATGCTTATTATGAATCATCTTTTACACCACCCACAGGTAAGATAGAGGGTGGTGTATTGTATCCTTATTCCGTCCCCATGTGGAAATATCATATAACAGCACTTTCAAAACATCATCTTAAGAACGATATCAAATGTTCCATGGTTTATTACTAAAAATATAGTCCATCCAAATTTAAAAATAAATATAGCGGGATACACGCCACATAATCCCTTAAATATAAGATCATAATAAATATCTGGCTTTAGTAGGTACTTCAAGAAATGTATCATTTAAAATCACAACATATACTCAAATTCAAGACTATCTGGATCATTCTTAATAACTTTATTATAGCAATGCATAGCTAACAGAGATCATCAGGAAATGCTGTGATATCTATGATCCAATAAGATAAGCCAATGTCAAAAAGTTTACATAAAAAAAAAACAAAAAATCAATTAAAACCACAGAATATGTGTAATAGTTTCGCACATTTTATATATTGTTACTATAAAATTTAATTCTTATAGAATTGAAATTAGTTAATTCTGAACGAAAGTAAACCGATCGTCATAATAAACATTGCACTTGACATTTGTTTGAAGGTTATATTACATAATTAAAAGTTATGAGCCCTAAACTGTAACTACGAGACAACCGGTAATCGCAATAAGCTATTGTCTCAGATTATACAAATATTACCGATAATGTTACAATCAATTTAAAATATAAAAAATAAATTAAAACATGTACCTTGGTATCGAATGTTGCTTCACTTTTAGTGCTATATTTCGCCCTGGACGTAGCAACCACTGGAGCAGACGCTTTCTAAAATACAATAATTCTTTTTTTTATAAAATTATAATACAACTAATAAAGGTTCACAAATATCAAAAACGTTTAAAACCCACCGTAAGAGTATTACCAGCCAGCAGCTTGGCCGCAGAAGGAATAATCTTGCTCATCTTCACTATTAACTTTTTTATTACGCCCAGTTTATTCAGTGATCCAAAATGGACCGCTATTGAATTAGTTAAAGGAAACTTATCCTTTTGGATAAAAAAGTCCTAACTGCTTCAGTTATCCAGGTAGACGTCAGTCGTCACGTTAACGCACCGCACCAACTTGAAGGTGAATGACAGTGACACATGAAAATTGACAAGTGAAAGTGACATTTGTCTAAATGGTATTGACAGCTTTAAATAAACAAAGTGGAATCCTTCGAGGATAGCCCGAGCTTGCTTATAGGAAATATTTGTCATACACGAAAAAATGAAAGTTTCATTAAAATCTAAAGAGACTTTTCGCCTTCACCTAGGACCGTCTTAGTCTATGCCAAAGGCTCGCATGAGTATATAAGTTATGGGCACCATCAGAAAATGAAAGAATACATTATAAAAAGATTATCTGCAATATATTCATATTTATTATACTTCCTATCAATCGATCAAAAATATGTTTAGAAGTGGTTATGATTAATTCTTATTTTCTAATTAGTACAAAAATACCATTGTAAGTCATCATCATCTTGCTCTTATCCCAATTACTTGGGGTCGACGCAATATGTCATCTGTTTTGACATATTGCAAAAAGTTTCGGCAATGACTTTTATGACCGGCCGCCTGCCTGACGTCAACCCTCCTTGGGAATGTAATCGTTGACCCAAATGATACCAGATGGAGTTGGTCCGGGTCAATCTAGGGCTCTTAGTCGTCTTTTACGATACCCACGAGCAAAGCAAGGGTTGGTAGTATTCGAAGCCGCTACCACACAGCACAATACCATTGTAAGTACTATGTAAATAAAGCGACGGAATTTTGCAGCCCTCGTCAGAGCGGACGCCCTGGGTACCAGCCCACTTTATGGTAAAGACGATCATGTTTTGCAACACTTTTCAATAGCAAACAGAATGCTTAAATTATACCTGGTAGACTTCAACGTGCTTGCCACCTATTGGGGTTAGGTAGGGTTCACTCACCTAGAGTGCAGAGTGAAGAAAATTAGAAAAAAGAAAAAAACAAGAAAGGAAGGCACTAAACATCAACACATCTTGCTCAAGTCTTAGATCTTATTATAATAATGTATTATTTTTTATTTGTCCAAGTGCAGTTGGCTCTTTTATCTCTTTTAAGTATATTAACATGTTTGAAAATTAACAAAATGCACATTTTGGTCATCAAAGATGTATATCTTTGTTTTGTGTTGAGTATACAAATTACAGCGCTGCTACGATCTTTATTTTTTTTTGTTATAAAATTATTTCATAAAAAAATATCTTTGCTTCACCAAATATATTTTTTATGAAATAATTTTAAAAGTAAGAGCTTATGATAATATATAATATCTGGAGATATTACTATATGATAATTGTTATATATATAATTCCTGTGTGCGTGTGTACGTCACTGAACACCTTCTAAACAGCTGGATTGCTGATGATGAAGAAATTTTTTGTGTGTGTTCAAGGGGATTTGAGAACGGTTTAGATTCTCAATTGGAGCCGTCATGTGGCGCTGCTGTCGATTTCAAGGCGAATTCCTTTTATTTTATTTGAACAGATCCACGTCTGTTGCGTCGGCTAGTAGATATATAAAGATAAGGCTATATAAATACTAAAAAAATAAAACAGTCAATACGATTTTATATGTTTAATTTTTATAAATTTTAATATTTTATGTTATATTTTCCTTTAAATATTTGTTTTGCATTATAAAAATCCATTTAAATATGCAATATACCAAACTTGTGAGTCATCTCTTAACTGAAATAAAATTTTTTAAAGTAGTTTAATATTTTGCCGCAATTTATTTCTTTAAATTAATGTGTTTATATGAAGCTTGGGGGTGAACGCCACGAACAATGTCATCTGGTTTAGCACAATGTTTGTAGATATCGGCGGTTAATTCCTCAATGCCAATTTCTGGATCATTCTTCGCGTGAGTAATCGCTTTATCAATCATCTTTTTCACCTTACTATCTATGGTCTGTAATAAGAAAAGAATATTTAATTTATAATACTGATACATTTTATTGGGTACCGAAGTGGCAACGAATCCTAGCAACCGTTACATAACTCGAAGGTGTTGTAAAAGGCAACTTATGGTTAATTTTTACCAAAACAACTTAAATTTTACGTAAAATATCTATGATCCAAACATTAACGACGTACCTATAAATTCGCTTAGACTATATATAATATAGCTTAGTAGCGTAGCGTTAGTGAGGACGGACATAAAATTGCACCTAGTGTTTAATCCAGCGAATGACGCCTTGAGTAAGTCTCAAGAAGTCGTTAGCCTCGCCCAGATAGTTAATCTCCCAGGCTCTGGAGTAAACTACCTGCTGCGAGAATTCCCAAGCGCTATGATAAAACCATCTACAAACGAGGTTTAAGAAGAGCCCTTCTCTCATAGTTGGCAGCGTCTTGCCTCCACGAATGATAAGGAACTCGCTACCGGTGGTCGGCCCAATGGCGACGGAGAGGAAATGCGATGGATTATGGGGCCGCGCTCAGCCCTTTCGTCACCAGGACGGAACGGATGGTATGTGTGCTAGCTATCTGACCCTAGCCCACTCAAGCAAAGAAAAAAGGCAGCGACTTGTCTAGGACCCTAATGTCGCTGAGGTCCATGGGCAGCAATACAATTTCTCATCGGATGAGTAGTTTGCTCCCTTGCCACCAACTGGCAATAATTGAAATTCATGTATGCCTTGCATTCAGATTGTGTACAAAAACACATAGGTACATATATTTACTACCTGACCCAACGGACGATGTTCTGTTCAAATCTAAACAAACCAGTAAAAGGAATTCTCAATGGAATCGATCCCAGCGCGACCTACCGATTCCAATTATTAATCAAAACCATTCTCATATTCATCGGAACAGCCAAAAAATCATCAAAATCTGTCCAACCGTGTAGAAGGAGTTCAATTACAATCACATAAAAAAGAGGTTTTTATATATAAAGATATTGATATTCACTGTATAAGTAAGCATTATTGTGGTTTGCGGTTTCCGCTTCGATATTTTTATTTTCTTATCTTTTTACAGCCATATAGGTAGTTCATAAACGTAGTACTGTTGGACGACCCTCCTCCATAATTGAAAGGAAATCACTCATTGGTACCGTGGTCACTAACTAATAGATTGATACAGTATTTTGTTTCGAGGTTTCATTCTGTTGCCATACTTTCAATGACATTCTTTTGATGTGCCTTGTTGAAGTAAACTACTCCAGTTTCTTTCTCTCTGTTTCTTCCCAAATTGTATTCTTGGAAAGAAATCGATTGCAGAAAATCGAAGTCTGAGTAGTAGCAATTTGTTACTACGCTTCGTTCTGTGAACGATAGGGCCAGAAGCCCAATTTTCTGAGGATGTTTGCGGGTGGTGGATTTTAGTGATGTCTTTAGTATCACCAAACTTGCATACATTCACACTCCCATCACTTTCCTCACAGCGACCTAGCAAAGGTCCATGAGTGACAGCAGCACTTACCATCAGGTGTACCGACTGTTTGCTCGTTTGCCACCGTTAGCAAAAGAAAATATTATTACGGGTAATAAATAAAAAATAATAAAAATGATAAAAATAATAAATAAATAATAAAAAGGTATTATTACGGGTAATACTAAGGTTATTGGGCACTTAATCACTACTACGAATTATTCTAGTTTTGCTGACGATTCGAATATCATAGTTACCTTAATTTGATCAACTGTAACAAGTTTAGAATTTATAATCTTTTTTTTAAAGTTGTTAATTGGATCTTGGGTTTGCCGAACTTCTTGGACTTCCTCGCGTGAACGGTATGATGTGCCCGGATCTGACAATGAGTGGCCAAAATAGCGATATGTTTCTGGCTCCATTATGATGGGTCCTAAAAAATCCGTTAATAATTATGTGTTTAAGTAATTAAATCAATAAGAAAAGGGAGCCGTCACTCTTGAAGTCTGGCAGATGTGAAACATTGAAATTATTTTGTGCAAGTATACGAGTATATGCATAAAAGAACAGATTACCGCAAGAACTAATATGGCATAAAGTATTAATAAAATATTAAGATTTTTTCCAAAAAAATGTTGATTTTATTCAATAAACATTTATTTTCAATAGTATACACTATAGGTATATGTGTTTAGGTTAATAATTTATTTTGAGCTCACTAGATGGCGTTGTCCCATATTCTAGAACAGTCATGGTTTCGTTACACAAAAGTACATATTAAAGCGTGTCGTTAACGCCACGCCAACGATCAGGTTCACCCTCGCCTATATATGTTTTACATAAAAATAACAAGCCCTCTGATCAACATGGTGAGGTCTATGCCCCTCATAAGGTGGAAGAGACTTTAGTCCAGTAGTGCGAAGCAGATGAGCTAAAATTATGATAAATGAGTTATAGACTAGTTACCCTTTCCGCTCAAGACATAATCAAGCGCAAATCTTGTAGCTTCCCTAACGGCAAGCACGTCCATTCCGTCTGCCCAAAGGCCTGGAATATAATCACCGCGCGTGTAATAATCTGTAGAGGCCGATGAACGCTCTGCACTCGTACCCAAACCTATAAGTTATAAGAACAAATTAGATTTTATTAACAAGATACACACCATTTACTTCCCCGTGTGGTGACAGATTAAGAATACCATTCATCACCATATTTCTTGTTCGTGGGTGTCGTAAAGTGTTCATTAAGGGATATAATATGCAGAAAACATATATGCAAGAGAAGGAAATGTCGATACAAAACCCTATAGATACCAAACCATCTGACCTGATATGGGAGATAATTTTCTCACCCATTATGCAGGAGGCCCGAACCGCACAGGGGACTTATGTGGGCTTAGATGATAATGATTAACATTTGAAGTTTATTTCTAGGACAAATTATACCTATGCATGTAAATATCTTATAATAGATGTTTTTAAAAAGACAACACCTATACAAAGGAAATAATCCTTTTATTGCGGGGGACTTTACAATCATTTAATTAACGGACACAATTTACAGCCAGAGTCAGAATAACAATTTGTGGACTGCACAGTGGTGTCCTGCGTGGGCATCGCACCCTTGACACTGGCAAGGTAGAATACTATTTTAACCACTACGCCATCTGTGCAGTAACAGCAAATAAACAGTTCATCGTCATCACAGCTCATATACGTCCCACTACTGGGCTCGAGCCTCCTCCATATTGAGAGCAAAATTGACGTACTATACCACGCTGGTCAGGCGTGTTGGTATAGAGTTTTATTTCGAGTTTTCCTTCTCTCGCATAGTTGTTATATGCACAAGATATCCCTTAGTCGCCTTTTACGACACCCAAGGGCAAGAGAGGGGGTGCTGAATAGTATTCTTATTCCATCCCCACACAGAATAGTCCGTGAAATAATTGTATATGTAATAATTATTTATCGTAGTGCAGAAGCCAAAAATCAACAAGAGTTCGATTAGTTAATAAAATAACCAAGTCAAGATTACCGTATCTATTATTTTCACAAATAAATATGCAGGGCAAGTTCCATATTTTGGCCATGTTAAATGCTTCGAACACCTGGCCTTGATTAGCGGCTCCGTCACCGTAACTATTGAAGGTGACGCCACCGTCTCCTCGATACTGGTGAGCGAACGCCAGGCCAGTACCTAATGGTACCTAACAAAAATCGAATTTTCCATTAAAAAATCGTTAGCGATGATCTTTGCGTGTAATGGCGGACTAAGAATACAATTTACCCCAGAAAGATAATAATGACGTCGAAAATGACGACTAAAGGATATAATATACATATGTGAGTGAGAAGGAAAACTTTAAATAAACTTTATATCAACCCGCCTGACCAGCATGGTACAATAGATCAATTTCCCTCCCATGGATTATCCGACAATTTTGGATCGTTTCAGTTATGGAGAGGCTTAGATTGAGGCCATCGATTCGGCCAGTTGAAAAAAATTCATATCATAACATATTTCGAAGAGAGACTCCGACATTATCCAAATATGATGTAACATTTTCGAATAAGAAAATGTTACATCAGATTCGGATACGTTTTCTGATAGATTTCATCATTTCGCGGAGTTAGCGGATTTTTGGGTATAATAAAAACAAAATTTAAAAGTGATAAAATCCATATACGTTATATAGGCATAATAGGTTTTCATCTCATTTGTCCAACAATTAATCTTAAGTTGTTGAACATAAACATCTCAAGAGGGGTAAAGGCATATTTGCCAAGTTTTGTAGGTGGCTTAACGATCGCTATCATAAGCTTCCTAGGAAAGTGTGGCTGCCCATTCAGTGGCTGGTCATACTTCGGTTGGCTTTAATGAATCTTACAGGCAAGTAAAGAAATTTCTTTTTTTTTTTTGTAATATAAAGTTTTTAGTTCAACATGTAATCAAATTTTAATCAATTGTTTACGCTATTAATAAGTCTGGGTCGGCTTTTCCAAAAGGTAACTCATCCTAAGCATGTGCGCTGATGTCACATTAGCTAACCAGCCAATTTTGAGCAAATACAACCAGTAATGCCAGTGTTCACCTCAAAAACTGACTATCGGTTGCACAGCGATTTATGGGGCAGGATTCATGTACTCAAGTTATAACTTGCGAAAAATCGGGCTATTTTATAATTATAATAAGCAGATACCTACTTGAGCACCAACAATTCCATTGCCACCATAGAATTTAGGTCCGTACATGTGCATCGATCCTCCTTTACCACGACTGCAACCACTGCTACGGCCAGTAAGTTCCGCCAATACTCCAACTAGACTCACTCCACTCAAGTAACACCAACCATGACAGCGATACGACGCAATTACAGTGTCAACTTTTCGAATTATATCTTTCATGCCAACTGCCACAGCTTCTTGACCTGCCAATCATTATCAGTATCTCGGACTACACAAGTACCACTCTTGGTCGCGGATCTTTTTCAAAATATGATATTGATCTAAATTCGCGACGGTCAGACGTATTGGTATAATGTTTTACGTCGAGTTTTTTTCTCCTATGTTGATGTTATCTGCATATGCAGATAGTGCGTTTAGTCGTCTTTTGCGACACCCATGGGCAAGAAAAGGGGTAGTGAATTGTATTCTTACTCCGTCACCAAGTGAGATACTGTCAAGTACAAAAATAAATATTTCTCTCCGTTTGTCACACTGAAACCTTTGCTGTTAGATATAAACTGAGCAGACGGAATGCTACATAAACTTAATCCAATGTCCACCAGCTCCCTGCAATTTTAGTTACGTCGTTGAGAAATTTTCTTTTCTAGTTATGCTGGTTTGGATATAATCCGCCTATTGCCACTTCGCAGCTACGCACGATTTATGACGCGCGCAACTGATGTAATAGATAAGAATATGAAAATGTAAAGCGTCGTTTAAAAGATATGCGACAGACGTATACGACGAATGACGTCGGGACTACCTATACATTTACTTTACTGCGCGATACATTTACATACTCTATCTATTATCGCATTAGTCGCGTGCGTCTCACGGCGTCTATCGGCCGCAATTGATGGAAATGAAGCTTAACTCTTTAGTTATGTCAGTTATACCCGATCTTCTGATTGTCTTCTAGAAATAAACGGATCTATTAACGACACTGTTTTACTTTATTCCAAAATTATTTTATTATACCTGAATTATCTAGTCGCATAATAAATATGTGATCATCGATTCAGATGTTTCGTGTTAGAATTATGAGTCAAACAAAGAATGTTACTGGCTTTTTCTCGAAGTTGGCACGTAGAAATTCACAGCAGTTACGAAATCCAGCATCGTACCCAGTAAACGGATGTCTATCAGTCCGTCGATGTCTAATGTTGAAGGCTTTCCAACGAAGGAGAGATTATGCCATCTATTGCCACGCTTAGTAAGCTGGTTCGCAATCGTAGTGGGTGTTATAAGTTTAACAGGAGAGCGTTAATGCCCACTGCGTTTCCATAACCCCTTTTTAATAAACCCCATTAAAGGGTTGATAAGGCAAGATATTGAATTCTTAACCAGTCACCACATGTATATGAATAGATGAATAGCGATGGTTCGCCTATAATGTAGGACACGATAAATAGCTATGACCAAAACGCAATTAAGTGGATATTATTACTGACTGATGGGCTACTAAAAAATATAAAATACCTGCATACAAATGACAAAAACCACGAACAAATTTCGCCTTGTATAAGGTACTAGTTGTATTCTCCATACGTCTCAAAATTACCATTTGTTCATAATATTTAAGCGCATCTTGACTAGTGAGAGTAACATCTGTTGGCGGCGCTTTGTCCAATTTGTGCAGTTTACATTTCTGGTAAAGAAATCCGCTAGGTATTTTATCATCGTAGCAATAATAGACTAATAGGTAGTCCAAGGAACCACTATGCAGACATCTTTTAAGAGTGAAGGAACAACATTGTGAGGAATTTTTCTGATACAGTCTACATAAAATCGAAGATAAATTGTTGTAAATTGTCTGGATTAATGTGGAACCACACTATAGCATTCCACATCTACCATTTTCTGGCAAATTTATCCTTTGGTATGTAAATTAGCTGCCCTACTAACTTCATCTATGTTGTATACTCCAGAGAAAGAGGGTTAAAGAGAGTGTAAATTAAATATTTTTTTTCTCGTTTTTGCAATTTTTTTCATTGATAGATCATTTTTGTTAATTGTATGGTGATGTTAAGTAGTCTATAGCTTTCTGCGATAAATGGGTTATCCAACACAAAAAGAATATTCAATTTTGAATCAGTAATGCCTGAGATTAACGCGTTTCACCAAACAAACTCTTCATATTAGCCTAGATAACTCACAAAAAGTAATAATTTGTTAATAGATTGTGTACAATCTAGAAATTGTGATTTGAAGAATCCGATTCACAGACGAGTTAGTCTGTAATTAATTTAAGATTTGAGTACAACTTTAAGTAACAAATAGGTCTTTACCAGAAATGGATTTAGCCACTATTTTGCTACTATAGCTCAATAGTGTACAATCGCCTATTCAGATTTTTATGCCTAATACCTATTTTTAATTAGTTACTATGTAGTCGTAACCAATTCAAACCTGTAGCTTAAACAATTAACAATACATTTTTGATGTGTACCTCACCGATACAATCGTTATACGTTATTTGACATTTTGTTTATCTTTATGTCAGTGAAGGTGTTATTCTCAGGAATCATCTATCAATCAATCAGCCTATAGACGACCACTGCTGGACATAGGCCTCCCCATGAGAATTTCATTCTCAGGAATAATAAGTTAGATTCCAAAAAAAGTCTTATATCATTTGATAGCCTATTTATCGAGAAACATTATAGGCTGTAACTATAATATAAAACGCTGTAATAAATAACAGCGCCAGAATGCCTTTAAAAAAAATATAACACTAATCTTCGTCATGTGTTCTGTCGTGACAGTTGCTTAGATATCAAAACTTGTGATTTAAGTACAATCATATATTGAAGACAATAATCAGGTGTGCCTTTCCTGTACTGGAGCACCGACAACCTGGTGAAAGTAGTAGTAAGCACTTTGTGCCGAAACATGAGAACGGCCTACGTCCAGCAGTGGACGGCCAAAGGCCGAACTGAATGATGCTTAAGGTATTATGGATATTATTAATGTTGATTATATTATTAACGAGCAATCCGCCCTCGCTTCGCTTCGGTTTCAGTCGTCTTACATGCATAGTTCCTGTTCCAGTGGGAATACTGGGATAAAATATAGCCTTAGTTACTTCTTATGTAGACAGCTACATGGTAGAGAAATATTATCAAAATCGGTCCTGCCGTTATGAAGATTACCTCAAACAAACAAACAGACAGACAGACAAAAAATTTAAACTGTATTTTAGGCATATGTGTCGTGCAAATAACCGTATGAGCATGAAAAGAGCCCAGTATTTGAACATTACAAACACTTCAATTTTATTTATTTGTATTAGTATATATATCATGAGACAAGGTGAGTGTCCAAATAAAATAATAGAATTTAATTATGATATACAAGGGTAAGGCATAATCTCACTGAATAATATTAGTACCTGGATTTGAAAAGTAGCTTCATTCTTTGTAGTGTATTTTCGATTTTGCTTGTTTGTGATCCAAATAGGTAGCTTCTAAAATCAAACTAAAATAATTAATTTACATTTTCGACTCGGTTATACCTACTTGAAAGTTATCATCAACAAATATGTGATGGTTTATTATGTGAATAAATGATTTGATTTTAATCAAGCCTCAATTTAAAAATATCATAACGTAAAACATACCGTTATATTGTTACTACGTGAAACAACCAAATTTAATAACATTTCAATTTTTATTGGTAGTTAACATTGAATCACTTTTTAAATAATTTATTTTTTGGTAATAGAAAAACATTAAAATTGTGAAGTGTTTACGGCTTGAAAATGACAGAGTTCGTCAATAATCGTCATTGTGATCAAATTAAGAATAAACAATAGGCTCTGTTTGTTTTTTAATTGGATGTGTGGACAACAAATTTTCAAATGTTCTGTGTATTACGGCATCTATATTTAAACTATAAAAAGTATTAGCCTTTAGGTATCTATAATAATGAATGCAATATGGATGCAATCAATATGCAATGCAATACATTATTAAGTGATGTATTGCATATACCATTGTTTTCATTGGATCTTTCAATTGGGACCGGGTATCTGGTCCTTTATTAGAGAAATATTGACCAACACGCAGAGGCCCTTGTAGAAATTTAATCTAAAATGGGATAGTCATCTACCGATAACACTCCACGCCTGCACATAACGCTCATGCGTAACACTTAGCGTTGGTAGTCACCAACGCTAGGTGTAAAAGTATAGCGTGATGATGGTATCTAATATCTAATTATGGGATTAGAGGTTTGATGGTATGGTTTAACTTAAAACTATTGATTTTTATCTTCATACGTCTTCAATGCTTTGTATTGAATAGTGGCAGACGGTGACTCGCCAACTCATTAAATGGGCTTCTGTAACAGTCGTCACAGGCACACAAGCCATACAGGCAACAGGTTTCGAGTGGTGCAGTGCCGCCTTAACCATCACAAGTCCCCCATAAATAGAGACCCGCAGTGGTTTCCCCGTAGTTATGCCCTTGAAAATGACACTTTCACCCCCAAGCACATAGCTCTGGCGAACTCTCTCTGACCGGCCGTGTAAAACAAGCCAGAGTTGAGAATCCTCTCTCCGCACTCCTAGGTTTCCACTCCAGCCAGCCAATATAGGCAAGCTAAATACGAGGCCCTGGGTGACTCTCTTGGGCATTCAGGACCACAGTCACACCACTCACATTCAGCTCGCTACAAGCTGAGCTTGACTTCCTATAAATCTTGTGATACTTTTTTTCTTTTATATCAAAAGTACTTAAAGAGCCATATAATGTTCCTTAGTTTTATTATAGTAAGTAAATATTTTATGTATTATATATTTTTGCCGCTTTATATATCTAAAATGAATAATACAAGTATAGGTGTGTGTTTAGGATTAACTATTACAGAGTTCGGAACAAACACTTCCTAAATTTTTCACGCCATTTTGCTCAGATTTCGGCGGGAATATGTGTGTATATAGTGTAATCTTAGAATAATAACATATAGAAGGTAAGTCCACGCACAAAAAGTGAGGCATTTCAATTGGAGCCTAATGGAGCCTACGCCGGAACAGTCCCGTAATGTACAAGTCATTGCACTGCACGAACGTACGCAACTCTTAAAAAATAAATAGGTAATTATGACGGCTTGTGCATTCAAATGGTGCTACAACACATTTGAAAAACATAAAAAGGTTTTTAACATTACTTTTAAAAGAATTTCGATGATTTATGTTAATAAAAACAAAATTTGATTTCATAATTTGTTTTCCGTGTGGTTTCCGTGTGTACGTGTGTAATCGTCTGCCCGCCATTACTATTTTTAGATTCAAATTTTTAAAGTTAGAAGTACTGACACTATCCTTCTATACGTTATTATTCTAAGAGTGTAATCTACTACTCTAGAATTATACTCATTTTATTTGTTTTGTAGTGTTATATTGAGTAATTTTGTTAGTATTTTATACAATATAGTTAAAAAGCTGAAGTGGATTGAATATGATATTATGGTAGTTTAAGTGTATTTTCATGTTCTGCCAAAATTTCCAAAGTAAACATTATTTGGTTTACAGCACTTAATTAATAGTAGTGATTTGACTTACGGGACGGTGACTATTTATCAATTACTCAAGTGTTAAATAATTATGTGAAAATATTGCAAAAGACTTGGCTGCGTGGGCCTTACACCCTTTGCCGGGCCGAACGAACAAATGGAACTAAAAAAGCTAATTATATGTCAGAAATGTCATAAAAAATGTCATTTCATTATTCTCGAATTCTCGATAAATCTTGTTTTTTACGAGAGAGTTCTGTAGTTTTATCGCAAATGATCGTCGTAATTGAAATTTCATACATATAAAACCAATTCTCGCGCAGGAGTGATTAGTCATAGTTAGTGACGAATATACATACGGTGTTTTGCAATATCGTCCTTTAAATAGTTCATAACATTTTTTTATTGTCATTCTGTGTGGTGTTCGTATTGCGTTCAATAGAACTTATTCAAGTTTATTGACGAAAACTATAATAATGGAATTCCCTCATATTGGAAAGAACTGTTCTTTTAAATCTTGTAACAAACTAGGTGAGTTATTGACTTTCTAAAAAGGTTATTAAGTTGTTTTTTTAAATAAAGGAATAAATTATAAGTAAATCTAACTAATGAATACCTCAACAATGACTTTTAAATATGATGAAAATAGTGGGTACTTGAGATAAAGGTCTATCTTAAAGATGCTTTTCTATTTGTACATAACATTATATTCTGTGTTAGAAGAAAAATAATTCATTATATTGTTATATTAATTCATTATAGGAGTTATTTTAATAGTATTTTATTTTTCACAGACTTCCTGCCCATGAAATGTGGAGCTTGCAAGGAAGTGTTCTGGTAAGTATTTTCCTTTCGCTGTTATATGCTTGATTGGCTGCAATTTAAAGTCATAACTTGCATTGTATCATTAAATTATTGAAACATACAATGTAGGTATTCTCAGTGACCTTATTAAGTGTGAAATTTCGTAAGCACGAAATTCTTAATTTGAATCCTGTGTTAACATTTGAGAGGTTTTTTGTTAATAAATCTTAAAAGCAATATAGAATTGGGCAAATGTAATAGCCTACACTCTTATAACACAATTTTATTAAAACTTATAGAAACCAAATGGTTGTTATTTAAGTGACATAAAAAATTATTAGTGTGTCACTGGTTAGTCAATGTTTAGGCTTTAAACTCTTGCTTAATATTACTATATCTATTTTGCATTTCTTTATAATACTTGCATCTGATGTCTATGGCCTTCATACAAGTGTCTTTTTTCTATAGACACAGAACAAAAGGAGAAAGAAAAATAGGAAGAAAGAAATGAATGGAATTATAAATGCCATGGCTTTTGGCTAGGTTATAGGATAAGCTTTTGTGGTTAGTGTTACCTAATCTTTTTATCTCTTAGAAATATTTTCCTCAAAATAATAATTGGTGAGACACATATTTTAACTCTACTAGGGAATATATTAAAGTATTTTTATAAAGCTATGCCCTAAATTTAGCAATGTCTTTATTCATTTTACAACTTCAGCCCAGTTTGTAATTTTTATTCTATCATTTTGTATTCATTTAAGTCTAAGGCAAGCCTTATTACCTTTTATTATAAAGTTTATTGCCATTATTTGCAACAGTATTTCCTATTGTAACTTTTATTATGTTTGTATGTACTAGCTTTGTATACTTTGCCACCACTAATAAGAACTGTGGCAGAAAAATATATAGCTTTTTTCTGAAAAACTCATTACTTTATATGAAAATTTGTGTCCAGCATGAAGTTTAAATTGTGTCTGATAGATACCTTGATTTTATGAGTCTAAAAAAGAATATCTTGTGGTAGGATATGTTTATTACCTCTGGCCTTTCGAGGATAAAGGCTAGTCCCACTAAAAAAGAATCTGCGTTGTAGATACAGTATTTATATTATATATTTATTTTTAATTCCAGCTCTGACCACTTTGCTTATGCAAAGCATGAGTGCCCTGAACCTAATACACGGGACATCCAAGTGCCAGTCTGTCCATTGTGTAGTGCACCGGTACCAGGCAAACGTGGTGAACCACCAGATGTAGCAGTTGGTGCTCACATTGACAACCATTGTACCTCAGATCCGGCAAGAGAGAGACGAAAAAAGGTAAAAATATTCTTTTTTAAGTCTATATATGTAACTCTCACATTGACATAACTACACTGGCGAGAAGAGTTAATATAGGTTTTTATTTTAGTTCGTCTTTTTTTTTATCATAATTTTGTTTACACATATACCTTAGTTATCTTTTATGACACCCATTGGAGAAAGAGGGTAAATTGGATTCTGAACTATTTATTTTTAATGCAATTCTCACTATCATCAATTAAAAATTTTCGCATGGTTATATGTATAATACATGCATGTTTAAATTATCATTTCAGCTTGTTTATGTCCCATTGCTGGGCCCAAGCCTTCTCCACAATAGGAGGGACATTGGCTTACTATACCGCTCTGGTCAGATGAGTTGGTACAGGATTAAATTTCGAATTTTCCTTCTCTTGCACAGATGTTATGCAGTCGTCTTTTACGACATCAACGACTTCTAGTCTCAGCTTAAAAATTTAACCTAAAGGATATAAAATCTTAATAAACATAATGTAATCTAAAAAAACAGTAAAAATTTCCAGGTGTTCACAAATCGGTGTTCATTCAAAGGTTGCAAGGCCAAGGAGATGGTGCCGCTCGTCTGCAGCGAGTGTTCGCTTAACTTCTGTTTACGACATCGGCATGCCGCCGACCACACGTGCGAAGGGAAAATGGCCGCTAAGAGAAGACAGGCTGCGTATGTTAATTATAAAATATATTCACTAATTAGATTTTAAGCTAATATCTTATTGGGCGCGAGCCTTCTGTACTGTGGAAGTAAATTGTCTATATTGATAAGATAGTTTGTTATATGTAGATCCCTGTTAAAGATCCTGCAGTTTAATTTGCAAAACAAATATGAGTAGCTCATTGGAACTATCTGGGTCATTTACTTCCTAAAGCGGGTTTCAGACTACGCTATAATATAATAGCATATAGCTCATCAATAGCACAACAATATCGCGCACCATACTTTGTTAAGGACACGTTCACACTGTACTATATTTTATGTATGGTGCGCGATATTGTTGTGCTATGAGCTATATGCTATTATATTACAGCATAGTCTGAAACCAGCTTAATACTACACATTCACTTCGAGATTGCCGTCGTCGACCGTTACGACGTCACAGCTATCGATACCGTTGCTAAAATAATGCAATTATTGTTGATAAATTCTTTAACACAGTAAAGCTGGACATGTTGATAAAATACTATGCTTATTCTTATTAAAATTATAAATGCAAATGTGAGTTTGTTTGTTTTTTAGTTAACGACTTAAGTACTCGACCCATTATTACAAAATTAATTACAAAAATCAAATACAAACGCGATAAAATCCGTAAAGTAGTTTTATTTAAAAATGTATAATACTCGCGTAAACATCAGAAATCATTAATTACAAGTTATTATCATTATTAGAAGTTTTCGGGTGTACAGAAAAGGACTCTGCCGATACTTTACATTGCAACTATATCTTGATCGTTATAGGCAGTTATCAAATGCTTTTCTTTTTCAAATAATATAATTATTTTATGTAATAAATTGTGTTCGCTGCTATGCAAAACCTTTCCTCTCTTACTAATTTTATTAACACGCAACACAATATATTAAAAAAGCATGGGAGCACGAAAACACAGAAACCGTAAGTATATAGAAGCAGACGAATACACACATTAGCGTTGCTATCGCTACTTAGCGGGCGATGCTTGTAGCACGAGGTAGGGATGTGGGATGGGAGGTAACGGCAATCTTAAAGTGAATGCGTAGTACTTAAACTTAAAAGCACTAGGGATAATTAAATTGTTAGTTCAAGGGTTCGGGATTCCCTGAACTGCCTACAGTACAAGATGGGACTACATAACACCGATAGGTCCAATTCACCCAAGTATAGTCGAGGAGGAGGAGGCATTGACAACTCTACCTGGGGTATGCTATCTCGGCTATCTAACGAGATATTAGTCTTTAGAAAACACGAAACTTTAAGTTTATAATTGAAAAGTTGTTGGTAGTGGTAATAAAATGAGAGTTGAGAAACATCAAAGTAGTCTCAAAGTAGTTAACTCTAAAGACGTATTTTAAGAGGATAATTTTAATATAGAAAAACTTCGCGAAAGCTGAAACGGTCAGTCGCTCCATGTAATTATATTTCGAAAGATGTTTCGATGTCTCTAAAGTGATTTCACATGTTTTGAGGAACTTGCTGTTACAAACAAATCGAAGGCAATTAAGAGTCTCAGAGTTACTACTCATCGGTTAAATCTTGAATATGACATTAACAGGGGATTTAAAACTTGTGGATTTCTAGGGTGACCAGCTGAACCATAGACATAGTGGATTCCAAATTGATTTATCGTTGACTTAGAATCAAGAAAATAATATGTATGTATATATATTTATTTAAAAAGCTGGATTATTGATGTGTATATTTTATTTCCAGTAACGCAGCAATGGCCCGAATGAAGGCAGCCGAGAGCAGACTGAATGAGAATAGGACACCCATTGCCGCACCTGTGACAACATTTTCAGAAGTACAAGGAAATATGGTAATAATATACATCGTCACCATTCAGTCCATCGCCGTCCACTGCTGGACATAGGCATTGCGCTCCTCTGCTGCCTGCATGCAACGACGCCTACCAACTTTCACTAGGTCGTCGGTCCAACTAGTGATTGATTTTGATTATTGCTAACAGTGGCAAATGAGCAAACAGTACAGTGATGGTAAGTGTTGCTGCCGCTCATGGACATTTGTAAGGCCGCTACCTATCACGAAGAAAGTGAAGGGGGTGTGAATGCGTGCAATAAGGTTCGGTGATATTAAAGGCATCACTAAAACTCGCCACACGCAAACAACCTCAGAAAGTTAGGCTGCCGGCTTTCTCGCTTACCGAACGAAGCGCAGTAACAAATTGCTAATACTCAGACGTCGTTTTTCTGCTCAGTGTAGTACTACCCCGGATGGACTGGCCCGCGCTGACAGACAACTGTCAACAGTGTGGTCCTCCCACATCTAAATATGCAGATGATATCTATGCAAGGGAAGGAAAACTTGAATTAACCATATACCTATATAATCATTCCTGTTTGGTGATGGCGTAAGAATACATTTCACCATCCCTTCTCTTCCCTGAGGGTGTCATAAAAGTCGACTAGTGGATACGATGTGCATATAACATCTATTCAAGAGAAGCAATACTCGAAACAAAATCCTATGCCAACATGTCTGACCAGCATGGTATATAGTATTGCCCTTTCATAGTGGAGGAGGTCCGAGCCCAGCAATGGGTAGGGATGTAAACATTTATTTGTGAAACATGTGTATACATACAAACTATTAGGTGCATGCAAGATGTTACAGTTAAGGTGTTCAGACATGTTTGCCGACTGTGTGGCGTACAAATATAAGTATATTATCACAAATCTGGCCAGCTACTAAATATGTAATTAAGAAAGAAAAGTAAATGGTCAAATAATAGCAGCCAATGTGAGAATCAATAAAAAAAAAACATAATAATCAACGCAAACAGAATAATAATAATAAACAATAGTCAAGTTATATAATTGCACAATCAAAACAATATAAATGAAAAACAGTCGTAATAATCAATATGAAGTCAATTAGTAATATATGTAAATGTCAAATAAGTCAATATATAAGCCAAAATAATAATACAGCAATGTTCAAATTAAATCTGGATCCTCCAAAAATTCCGTTATGTCATAGTACGCTCTGTTAGATAAATACGATTTTAGTCTCATTTTTAATTCATTGGCGTTCAAATCCCTCCAATGCAAACAATACATTGATTTTTCAATAAAAACATTGATGCTTTTCATCGATGTTCACTATTGTAAAACATCGATGTTATTATATACGAAATTTTGGAAATCGACGTTATGCTGCATCATTTAAAATGTATGGTACTTTTAGCTAAATAATTAAAAAAATGCTCATCACATCACGCAAATGTTGCTGCTTCATACAGAAAACATGCTTGCATAAAATTGATTCTAAAATTGATTGTTAAATTCTAAGAGTAGTAACTACTCCTAGAATTTAACTAAAAAAAAGCTCATCGCAATCTCGCAAGGACAGTAAAAAAACATCGATGATTTCAAGGCGATGTTTTTTGTACATCGATGTATCGACACCTCGATGTTCTTGGTTTCGATATTTACATCCCTAGCACTGGGACGTATGTAGGTTGAGATAATGACGATGACGATCCTATTGTGTAAAATGAAATATAGTCGCAGCCATGAAGAAAAAGAATTTCATAGAAAAGTATTTTTGTTTAATAGAGCATAATTTTGTTGACAGACTGAAGACGAAGCCCTAGCTCATGCCTTAGCGTTATCGATGCAAGACCAAAACCCCTCTCCGCATGCTCGCGACACGGCGTTCGCTCGCGCCCTCACACGCCAGCGAGTTGGGGGTGAACAGAATTCCAGGTGTTCGGTCTCCTAGCAAACGTACTGATACTTCTGCATATCACTTCTTTACATTAAAAAAAAAATATTTGAAGATCAAAATTGAAAAAAAGGAGAAAACTATATCAAAAATTATTAAATTTAATCTTAACATAGGATTGTAACAGGTTAATGACCATTGAAGACAGGGAAGCCTCGAAAATCCAAAACTAACATGTTTGACCAGCATGGTATACTAGGTCGGTTGCCCCTCCTTTTGGGGAGGAGATTCGAGGCCAGCAATGGGACATTTATGAACCGAGTCAATGTCATTCAATGACCAGAATAATTTCATATATTAACATGCTTATATTACCTTGGTTTGTATGTAAATTGAAAGTGATTTTGACCTTATCACTTCTAGAAGTTTAACTAATTTGAAAAATTGCATACCTATCAAGAACCAATGACAATGCAATAATTTAAATAGACTGTCTTGATATATTAAGCACCTTGCAATAATTTATATTAAGGACCATCCATAAATTACGTCAGTCATTAAGGGGAAGGAAAGGGTCGACGAAGTGTGAACATTGTGTGGGAGGGCTCCTAAGTTTCTTTTCCAAGTATTAAAATGCCAATGTTGAACTTACGAAAAACTTAAAAATGTACAAACTCTTCAGCTGCATTAGTTCTTTTACAAAAACTGCCACACACCCTGCGTTTCGTCATTAATATTTTGTAAAATGGCAATATCTGTGACGTCACACTATTGAGGGGTCTCACAAATGTGACAAGGACTGGGGCCAAAGATTACGAAATTAGTTTGACGTACTTTATGGATGATCCTAACGGGATAACTGATATTTTAAAATCCGTAGCTTTTTCGCGATTGTCGCGAATCCATAGATGTCGCTGTCCCTATTATATACAAAAGCGCGTTTTTAGTTTTATTTTTAACTACCATACTTTATTATAATTTGTTAATGCAAATAGAGACATTAAGATTTAAGATCTGTGATTAAGACAAGTGATATTTTTCCAAATGTCGGCAGTATTCTGACGATCTTTGTCTTCAGAGTATAAATTAAAAATAATATATATGGTTTTTTAACACATGCATATATCATCTGTATTGAATATAATTATAATCCTATATTTATGAAATGAAACTAATTTTGGGGCCCATATTTTAGGTTGACAGGCATTAAAAAAAATGTAAATTGTCTATGGTTAGGAAGAATTGACATATAGTACATTAAATATTTAGTCCTCTCCCAATAATATACTAAAAATTAACTAAAATGTCGGGGTTAAAATAAAACATAAAACAATCTGCAGCAACCTGTTTTCACTAACAACACCTTCATTTTAGGTAACATCTAAGACAATTTAAATTGACATATTAACAATTGAGTGATGTTATGTGTTATTGAACATGTAGGAGTTGCCTAAAATTTAGGTGTCATTGGTGAAATCATGCATAATGAGTAAATATCAGTAGATTTTTATACAAATTTATTAAATCCAACATAATGGAAGCATGCTTATTATTTGATTTATTACTGGAATCTAAAGCTATTAACAGCTGTATTTATCATTTTAGGATTGGTTAGTTTAACTTGATAAAAAAAAATTGCCCCTGTGATGACGGAGTAAGATTACAATTCTCCACTCACTATTCTCCTATCGCTTACCCTTGACTGTCGTAAAAGATGACTAAGGGATATAATAAGTACATTAGTGCAAGAGAACATGAAAACTATATCAAAAATTAATCTTAACATATAATAGAATTGTAACAGGCCGATGTCCATTGAAGAGGGGGCAAACTCGAAATAAAACCCTATACTAACATGTCAGATTAACATGGTATAGTAGGTCAATTTCCCTCCTATTGTGAAGAGGCCCAGCAGTTGGATGTATATGAACTGAAATGAATGAATGAAAAAAATCGACTGCCTGTTAGTTATATGTTAGTAAAATCCCTTGAGATACTTATAAGAATTTATTCCTTAAGGGATATCTTTTTTATAATAAACTAAATGGTGAATGGTTTTAAACTCGAATCTGTGGAATGTATTAAGAATATAGTAACGCCAAACATAGATTAAAACATGAAATATAAAAAAAATGGCAACACTAAAGATCACATGTCAATATTGCCCCACAATCTTTTGCAGTACCGGTTATTTAAAAAAAATGTGTAAATTAAATAATTTTAATGTGAAATGTAGTTTCAAATCAAAGATTTTACTGTCATGATTGTATTTCAGATGTTAAGATTTTCATTGCATATTAATTTATTATATTAGCTCAATTTCTTAATAAAATATAATATTTTTATTACACTGTCGTTTCGTTTTATTATTTGATGACAATTCTTTGTAATGTTATCGAATTTAAAATATGGGTTCAAACCATTGATGTAACAAATTAACTAGATACACAATCTCATACAAAAGTTCTTTTAAAACTGTCCCAAATTGTATTAGTAGTCCTAGTCTAAATAATTATTATACATTAATGAAAATTGTAAATAAAACTACTTTTTTTTGAAAAAAAAAAAAATGTCTGTAATAACGATTACTTGTTGGACGTGACACACCTTAGTCCGCCCGTGACCATGAATGCTGCAAAGTGTTCGAAACGTCGGGCAATCATAAATCAAATACAAACGCGATATAATCCGTAAAAGTAGTTTTATTTACAATGTGTAGTGCTCGCGTAAACATCAGATATCATCATTAATGAAAATTCAACCTTATGAGCATAATTTATAGTTGTATTCGCAATAATAAGTACGATAAGCCATAAAATTTTTACGACCGAAGCTCGCCTCTCATTGGTCATCATAATTCAAATCAAATTCAGTCCTACATGCATGTTTTAAAGTTTATATTACGAGGTGTCAAAAAAGCTATATTAATAATAAAGGTCACGGTATTATTCGACGAAAATAAAAGGAGATATTAATGTCTTATTCTACATTGAAAATGATTCCATTGAATTCCATCGTATTATTCTTGCAACGCTGAGTGAAATTTTGAAACAAAAAAATCTAAATCACCATATTCCACCCGATATTTAGTCATAAGTATAAACAATAAAAACAAATCAATGAATTGTTTAACTTACTGGAAGTACGAAATCTCATCCTTTTTTAACGTTTTTGACGTATTATTTTTACAATTGTTCAATGAACACTTCGTCATTTCTAACGTTCATACAATAACGCGGTCGACACAAGACTACTTGAAGAGAATGCTAAATTCTTGTTGTGGCGCTCTTTTTATGAGGACGTTTTTGAGACGCTGTTTGTGTATCTTGGGTTTTTTGTTACATCAATGGTTCAAACGTATTATATTTATCTATTATATATATAATATTTCTCTTAAAAAACCTATAACTTTGTCAACTAGTCAATATTCCTAATAGCTTTTTAAACTATTTTTAACTTTTTAAATTTCAATTCTTTGTTTGCAAATGGCATCTTCTATTACACTATTTATCACACAATTTTAATTCCAATCTTAATTTTTACTATTTCATTGAATTTTATAGCACTTTAATTCACACAAGTTAGAAAGAAAGACTGCCAAAAATAAAAAAAAGACCAAGAGCTAATATACAATTAGCTTTCCTTAGACAATTTATAAGTAAATTTCTAGGTCTCAAAAATAATGTAATCATAAATACAAAAACATGATTTCTACACATATAAATGATTTCTAGATACATAAAAAAAAGCAATTTCAAAAACAAAAAACCAAACTTGTTTTAATTTATTAATAAGTGTTTGAATAGGGCTTTTGAAAAATAATTTATTACTTGAAATTGACTTATAAATTGTTTAAAAAAATAGTAGTTTTTCTAATTATTTTATTACATTTCAATTCCTAAAAGACATTTTCTCAAATTAATATTAAATTTTACAAAGCCAACTGAAATGTAAAAATTTAAGTTGTGCAGTTTCTTAAGCGGGTATGCACAATTGGATGCTGATAAGCGATAATATGTTAACCCACACACACTTCGTTTTGAGAAAATGGTGTATAAAGATCTCAAACCAATTCTTAATAAATTTGTTTGAAAAAATATGCATCCACCGATTCTTTCTTTATTTAATAAAAAGAATTATGGATTAGAAATAGATTGGCAACATAAAAAGAAAAGAAGTTAGTATATTTATCCACAAAAATAAGATTTTTGCATATTACAAAATATGGAACACACTAAAATAATCGAAACATGAACTTAAGGAACTTAACACTATTTTACTAAATGCGTGCACTAGTATTTAGTGACATTAAATTCACTGCATGTGAGGAACATAAATGAATATTGATAAACATATGTTATCACTTATAAAGTGTAAAATGTTTTAAATAGAACTATTAAGATATGATTTTTTTATATTTTACTTTTATTATTTGATAAATCCAAAAAAGCCTAAACTATTGCTAAACAAATTGTCTATCTAATGTCATAAAAAATGTGGTTGCCGCTGCGTAGAATAACTGAATGTGATTTAAGCAATACAGTATCAAGCCTCATAACATATTGGTCGTCACGATAGATGGCACATTCGAATTTCAACTACGTTAAGAAAGTTGAAGGCTTAGAATAATAACGTATAGAAGGATAGTGTCAGTACTTCGAACTTTAAAAATTTGAATCTAAAAATGCTAATGGCGGGCAGACGATTACACACGTACACGCGCACACCACTATACAAATTATGAAATCAAATTTTGTTTTTATTAACATAAATCGTCAAAATAATTTTAAAAGTAATGTTAAAAGCCTTTTCAAGTTTTTTAAATGTGTTGTGACACCATTTGAATGTACAAACCGTCATAATTACCTATTTATTTTTTAAGAGTTGCGTACGTACGTGCAGTACAATGACTTGTACATTACGGAACGGTTCCGGCGTAAGCTCCATTAGGCTCCAATTGAAATGCCTCACTTTTTGTGCGTGAACTTACCTTCTATATGTTATTATTCTAAGCTTGAAGGATTATTGAAAAATATTGTATACGTGATTCCCGATTTGTTTTATGATATTTATCCATTTTTTTCATACTTAACTCTTTCCAGTGTTAAATACGTGATGTACTATCAAAATCTTTGATTTTGGCTTTTTGTGGGTTGACACATTGTTGCTTATCAGTATCCAATTATGCATTATTATTTTAAATTTAAAATGACTTTTTTTAAGTCTATATCTATGGTTTTTATATTAATCATTATTGATATCACGTTGCTTGCACAGTGTTACAAGTTTCCTTTTAAGTCTGTTAATAAGTTTAAAATATTAAATATTTTTGAGATAATTGTAAATGTTAAGAAAAATAAAATATACTGTGATTATTCTGTATTTTTATTTTTCCTTTTAGATATTTATACTTATCCTCCTCTGTGGAAAGCCTGTGTGTCGCTACTCTATTTTTTTTTGTGGCAAGCCATTGTCTGGACACATCTCGTCTGACGACGAAAGGGTTGCGTATCGCCTCATAATCTAACGTCTAATTCTTCGCTATTGATCTGACTACAGGTACTGATTCCCTAGCTTCGGCGGCCAGTTTTCGGGGTTAGTTACTCTTTCGGGTACCTTCAGCTGTCGACACCCCTAAAGGCATAGCCGAATTAATATGGGAATTCTGCCCCATGGCCTTTTTGACTCATACTTAGGGGATCGATAGAAAATTATTCACTTCTATTTTTAGCTTTTTAACTTGAAACGGTATTCGAGAATTTAAAATGAACTGTTTTTTTCGAAATTATATTTATAGTAAAATTCGAAATGAATCAATAATGATATTTTCCCTAATTTTTACGAGTCCAACACATAAAAAAATCATATTATTTTATTCCCAAACGTCCCCAATTTCCTAATTTTATACCATTATCATCTTGCTCTTATCCCAATTATTTGGGGTCGACGCAATATGTCATCTGTTTTGACATATTGCAAGAAGTTTCGGCAATGACTTTTATGACCGGCCGCCTGCCTGACGTCAACCCTCCTTGGGAATGTAATCGTTGACCCAAATGGTACCAGATGGAGTTGGTCCGGGTCAATCTAGGGCTCTTAGTCGTCTTTTACGACACCCACGAGCAAAGCAAGGGTTGGTAGTATTCGAAGCCGCTACCACACACCATTTCCTAATTTTTTACCGAAAAAAGAAAATTATAAACTTTTTTTAACCTTTTTGAAATATGTCACACGCCAAAATTCGTCAGAAAATGTCTTCTATACTCCTCTATAGTCAGGATTTTCTTTGAATTTTCTGAAGTGGTGGAACAATTAAAAAAAATTAATAACTAATTTTTCTTACAATCTATCGGTGGTCGTTGATGGATTGTGAATTGCCAATAAATCAACTCGTACAAGGTCCGAATATTAGTCTCGGTCCTCCTACATAATGGAAGGTATATTGACCTATTATACCACGCTGGTCAGACGTATTGGCATAGGCTTTATGTATAGTTTGTTCTGCATTAACGTTATCTGTATATTATAATATACAGATACCGTTATACGTATATAACGTAGATCCCTAAGTCGTGTTTTACCTCACCCATGGGCAAGAGACTCTTCTTACCTACCCATGTAGTAAATTGTATTTGTATTGAAATCAATAAATTACAGGACTATAATTAAAACGATTAAAATATTAAAGACCATTTTATTAACAAAAAACATTTAACAAATTTAAAGGTTTTATTTCACATCGAAGTAATTATCACAGTATAGTTAATAAATATCAGACATTTAAAATTAATAAATACCTTTGGCGTAACTATATTTTTGGTTTTACTAAAAAGCACCTATGTATATCCCACAACCTAACGTGACCATACTTTCTTTACGTTAAAACGGGACGCTTCCATAATATGACCGTTATTTTTGAAGTGAAAACTTCTATAGGCAGGTAAGAATGGGGGTAAATCTATGTAAGTCGTCACCGACATGGTCACGTGACGTATCAATGCTAACATTGTATCTGTAGCTATGACAATGTCTGTGCCGATAGACGTCAGAATCTGTGCCGATAGACGTCAGAATCTGTGGTGATAGACGTCAGAATCTGTGCCGATAGACGTCAGAATCTGTGCCGATAGACGTCAGAATCTGTGCCGATAGACGTCAGAATCAAGTTTTAATTTGAATATAAAAAACAAAACACCTGATTATTCATAGTTTTAAGTTTTCACTTCTGTCGATAGTACTCATGACCTCTTTATTTTGTGTTATAACAGGAGACTTGAAGAAATAGGAAAAAAATATAAACCCATAATGTAAAAATAAAACGTAGAAAGTATAAAACACGTCCGTATCTTGGCCATTGATACTAAATTGTTGTATAGAGAGGCAATTGTAACAGAAGATTATTTGGTCTGTATGCAAATTGGTAATTTTTTGTTGTTTTAGCTGGGGACAGTGCAACAGAGCGCCAGAAAACGGGACTGTCCCGTCAAAAATGCTAGGTATGGTCACTTTGCCTTAACCGTCTAAACTAATAACTCGTAGCTTCCCGTAGCTTAGTCAGTTTTAGAGATGGCTGGCCAGATTAAATCTGATTATCACAAATTACTTAGCATAGCTTTATTATGTAATGTCCTAAACTTATGATTGTCGTTAAGGTAACTCGTGATGAATTCAGGAGGATTTCTTGCTAAGAACAGTTCCATACTCATGTATCTTGCTGCCGTTAATCTTTTGCGTTCAGCGTTGGAGCGACACAGGTTCTTATGCGCATGCGCAGCGAAATTTGACGCGGTTTTATCAACCAATTTGGCCGTAACTCTTAATTTTGGATCATCTTCAAGCGGAGGCTGTAATAAAATAAACAAGAAAAGTTGACATTTAGAAAATAATAAAATAGCTAAGACAAAAAGACTTAATTATACAACAGCGTGTGTCCTAAAGACACACGAGAATGGAAACTTTTTTTGAATGGCATAGATATTCTTTGTGTGGTGACGTAGAGTACAATTCAACACTCCCTTTCTTGCCCGTGGGTGTCGTTAAAGATGACTAAGGGATATTCTATGCAGTTAAAATTTAGACAAGTATCGTAGGTCATTTTCCCTCCCATTGTGGAGGAGGCTAGAGCCCAACAGTGGGACTTATGTCAATGTGGGTTGAGATGATGCGTATTCATAACACACTCTTCATTTCCAATTGTGTGGCAATATGCGTAAATATAAGCCATAGTCGTCACTTAAGCTCTTTTTCTCGCGAACCTTTCGTCTGACAAAAAGGTTACTAATTAAAATATCATAGCCCTCCCGTAGGCAACAGCCTATCAAGGTCAACTATTGGACATAAACCTCCCCACAAGGTGGCATAATGGCATTATCGCCGAGCTTGGCAGGTAGGTTCGCGATTCCGGTTCGTGATATTATTTTAGTCAAAGAGTACTGTGTATTCTTCTGGGGTCCCCTTAGCCGTCTTTTAAAGCTCCTACGAGAAAATAAGGCCCGCTGAAGTCTTGTATTTTTAATCGGTCGGTGATAAAAAGTAATACGTCCAACACATAAAATTATGACAAGAAAATTAGACCTATACTTACATAGAAATATTCATAAAATTGTATCCTCAGTCAGTCGTGAAAAAGAGATAAAAAAGAATCAAAAATATATATTTACTAGCAACCCGCCCTCGCTTCGCTTCGGTTTCAGTCGCCTTACCCGCGGCGTAGTTCCCGTTACCGTGGGAATACCGGGATAAAATATAGCCTATGTTACTCCCTGATATTATAGCTTTCCATTGGTGAAAGAATTTTTGAAATCGGATCGGTGGTTTAAGCGTGAAAGCGTAACAAACAAACATCCTTACTGTCGCATTTATAATATTAGTATGGATATCATATACAGACATATATGTAGATATCTAAGAAAGTTCTCTTAATATATATACCTAATACGTTTTCTAATAGTACTGGAAAACGTTACGATACGTTGACATGACAGGAATTTGCTCAAAAATTGTTTTAGTAACACTTGAATGCCCCTTAAGAAAGAAATCTTTAAGTCGTGAGGGAATTTATATAAACGTAATAAACGGACACGAATAACAAACTCGAAAAATGTCGTCTCGTAGTCATAAAGAACTGTCCGGTAAGTTCGATCCTCATGATCGAACTTGCTACCCTCGACTTGGGAGGCTGTTTATTTTAAACTTTCCACTAAGAAATGAATTTTTGAATTGCACGGGACTTTACAAACGTACAATTTATGAACAAACATTACATCTAGACTTAGAACAAACATTTGTGGTTTAATAGTAGATTGTGTAGCTCTGCGTTGGAACCGAACCCGAGATAATCAGCACGCTAGTTCGGTATTTTAACTACTACTCTGTGAAATTGTCTAAGAAAAACAAAAAATACTAAACTGCTTCCCCACGCCATATTTTCCCTGAAAAGAAAAATAATAGAAAAAACTTACTGAAAATCGAATCCATTGCCAGATCTGACATCTGGATATTTCGGCAGTAGCCGAGTCTTCAACATTGCCGCTATAAAAGAAATGCCCGATTCCTGCCAACCAGTAGTATATAAAGAGTATGGAGATGGCCACGTTATGCTTCAACCCAGAAAGAGTCACACCGTCGCGAGGTATGGACAGCAGATCTTGAGGTGCGATGTTAACTTCCAATTGCCTGGTTATCTGGTTTGGAGTAGCACCGCTTTTCTTCCAAAGCTGGTTTAAGGGAAATTTGTTATTAGTGAAATCATATTGCGCATTGTTAGGGAAAATAAGTTCTGTATAGCATCGATCTTTAACTGGGCTATGTAGCATAGCTCGGCCCCTGACCAGGTGTGCTGATAAAGCAATTTATTCGTTACTTGTAGGCTGTACAGGACTAATCAGAGTGTCATTTTAGTGTGGAGGCTTATCCAATAGTAGACTTCAACAGGCTGATAAAGGGATGGATGGTCTACTTATTACAGTACACTCTTCTTTTCAGCTCATTTTACTGTTATCCCACTATTAGTAAAAGAACTACTCCACAATAAGGAAAATGATCAACCGTCCGGGGCGACAGAGAGGCGTAAGCACGCACACCCGTAACCCACCCATATAGCATGTCGCCTTCCTCGTTGGACCGACCACCGGTGCAGAATTCCTTGACTTCAGTGGTCGACCCGGCAAGAAAATAAGGGGTGAGGGTACACACTTAAACCGTCATCACACAGGGTCATTATTACGCACTATTATGTTGTAAAAGCGTAAAAAAAATATCATCCATTATCACTTTTTTGTATAGAAACTAGCAATGAATGTTAATAGGCAAGTCCTTGGTATAAATGAGGTTTTTATTGATCGAATTGTAATGAATGGAAAATAACAAGATTGATAGCCATAATAAAAAGTCTAACATAATAGATAGGTATAATTTTCTACATTATTTTCATTTTTTACTCGTTAAATACTTCTTGACATGCTAAGCTTTCTATTAATGAAGGAAATAATTGCAGGTAAAATTTGAAACTTCTATTAAAGATACGTTTTGTATTCTTTATTTTCAGTGTGGTGATGGAGTAAGAATACAACTCATCACTATCTTGCCCGTGGATGTCATAAAGGACGACTACGAGATAAAATATGCCTATAAGTTACATTCATGCAAGAGAGGTAAACCTCGAAATAATAACATGTCTGACAAGCATGGTATAAGTAGGCCAATTTCCCTCCTATGGGATCTGCCATAAAGCACGTCACACTTAAAGAGGAGGGAGGAGGTTCGGCCAAATGTGATATTGTATCGGAGGGGTTCTAAGTTTCGTAATGGCACTTTTTAAAAACCTTATATATTTAAGTATTAAAATTGGCATTTTAAGATTTTGAACTATGAAAAAAAATGGAGAATGAATGAAGTGCTATGGAGCGAGCTATGCTCGGGATTTTTCTGCAAGATCCGAAGAATCCGAAATATGAAAATCCTCAGAAGAACGGGTGTAACCGATATGGCACGAAGAACTAGTGCGCTGAAGTGGTAATGAGCAGGCCACATCGCTCGACGAACCGACAATCGCGGTGGAAGAAAGGTTCTCGAGTGGCGACCACATATCGGACGACGCAGTGTAGGACGCCCCCCTCTAGATGGACCGACAACCTGATGAAAGTTGCTGGGCATCGTCGGATGCAGGCGGCACAGGCCCGCACTCTATGGCGTAACACGAGAGAGGCCTACGTCCAGCAGTGGACGACGATAGGTTAAAATAATGATGATGATGAATGAAAAAAGCTATCACTTCAGCAACATTAGCCCTAATAACCTGTATTGCAAATGCTACCACACGCTCCACGTCTAGTCGTGATTTCATAACAATTAAAAAAAATGCGAACCATGTGACGTCACACTATTGTCTCGTTTAAATTTGTGTATTTAACATTTAATGTGACCAACTGTAATAAGGACGGAGAAGGGGGTCAATAATCTCGAAATTAGTGTGACGTACTTTATGGATGAACCCTATTGAAGAGGAGACTGGAGCTAAGGATGGGCGATCTTTCTGAAAACGATCAATTCTTGAATCGATTTGAATCGTCATCCAAAGAATCGATTCACAAGAAAATCAAGTTCTGAAGGATCGATTTCCGATTAATCGATCTATCGACCTTTTTTGCAATTTTCTTCCAATTCACAAGATAACTATATGAGAGCAACTAAGAGCCGGTAAAACGAATTTCGACAATATTAAGACCGTTTGATCGCAATTGTGGCATGCTTGCCTCGCCCACAAGGCTATCTATTAATTGGGCTATCTTATTAATTTTTCTGTGGATTTACCTATTGTCGGTTCAGCAAGCGACCACAATTTGAAAAGATTAGGTAAACTCAGCACACTCTTTATATTTCTTAACTCGGCCTTTCCTACATATAATTCTAAATATGTTTACTATGTAAATAGGGATGTAATGGCCTTCGAACGAGAATTTATTTTATATTTTCAAAATATAATGTAAAATATTATGACTGGACGAATTCTCATAAGTGGTACCCGATTACGGGTTAAGTACATTGGAGGAAAGGTAGACCCGTTCCACTTAGCTATCGTAAGTAGCTACATCGAATTTCTGCTTACTCAATGATTTCTGATATTCACGCGATTATTAAACATTGTAAATAAAACTATTTTACGGATTATATCACGTTTGTATTTGATTTTTGATTGCTCGACGTTTTGAACACTTTACAGCGTTCATGGTTACGGGGCGACTAAGATGTTTCACGTCCCAAAAAGGGAGCCGTCGCTAAGGTGCACACACTACTGCGTAAATATTACCTATGTACATATATGTAGCGTGGCGTTAACGCCACGCTACAACAATCAGGTTTACTCTTGCATATTCCGTCATATAGCGTGACATCGTAACGCCACGAGCTGTTTACGCCACGCCAACGATCAGGTTAACCCTCGCCTATAGATGTTGCATATCAAGAAATCATCTATTACACCGATTTATAATTACTTACCCGCTACAGAAATCATTTATTAACTTTTTTCTGTTTGCTTATCGATAAAATATTAAAAAAAAAATACTAACCTCATTAATATGTGGTACTACCCTGCTGTCGTAAACTATAAATCCATCAAAGCCATATTCTATTTCCTTCATTTTATCATCTAGAATCTTCTTTATGATAACTTTAGACCTGGTAATAAAAATATCATTATCATCACAGCTCGTATACGTCCTACATTTGGACTAGATTCTCATCCGCAATAGGAGGGAAATTGAATTACTATATCACGCTGGTCAGACATGTTGGTACAGGATTTTATTTCGAGTTTTCCTTCTCTTGCACAATGTTATATGCATATTATATCCCTTAGTCGTCTTTTACGACATCTAAGTGCAAGAAAGGGAGTGGTGAATTGTATTCTTACTCCGTCACCACACAGAAAATAATATTATATTATCTTGTAATATATTACCTATTTATCTTATTTAGTGGTCGACAAGATTCTTTTGTTGGTCGTCTTCTATGAGACCTTACATTAAATCATTTTGTCATTTTTAAACACCCTCGGGCAAAGAAAGGGTGGTGAATTATATTCTTTATTCATAGTTTTAATAAATCTGAACTTACTCTTTGTCGGTGACATCGGAGCCAGGTTTAAGCATAGAAGCTGCCATACCACCAGTTGCAGGCGCGCCTCTAGCGTGGCAAGTACTCAAAACCAATTTCATATAACTGCTTAGGAAATGTCGATCAATGTTCACGTATTTATTCCTATCAGGTAATAGGTACTCTTCGCGGTCACCTAAGAACAAATAGGTTTATTAAAGAATAGTTTCTTTTCAATAAAACTTTGATTTTAAATTGAATTTTGTTAATTTATATTTTTTTAACATCATCGTTATCATCATCTATACCAATAAATAAAATTGGAGTGTCTGTCTTTTTTGTCTGTCTGTCTGTCTGTTTGTTCCGGGTAATCTTCAAAACGGCTGGACCGATTTCAAAAATTCTTTCACCAATGGAAAGCTATAATATCAGGGCGTAAACTAGGCTATATTTTATCCCGGTATTCACACGGGAACGGGAACTACGCGGGTAAAACGACTATAACCTATAACCGAAGCGAAGCGAGGGCGGGTTGCTAGTTGTAAATAAAACTACTTTTACGGATTATATCGCGTTTGTATATGATTTATGATTGCCCGACGTTTCGAACACTTTGCAGCATTCATGGTCACGGGCGGACTAAGATGTTTCACGCCCAACAAATCATCGTTATTACAGACATTTATAATTATCTACCCGATACAGAAAATTAGCATATTAGAAATACAGAATATTAGAAAATTATTACTAAAAGCTAACCTAACCTTTCACTTTTGGGCTCGAGTCTTTTCCATTATTAGAAATAAATTGACCTATTATATGACGCTGGTTTATGTCAAGTTTTTCTTCCGTTACATCGATGTTATCTCCCCTTAATCTTCTCTCATGACACACACGAGTAAGAGAAGGGGCGGTGAATTGTATTCTTACTCAATTCCCACAAGGAAATGTCGGTAATACATTACACAAACAAGTTCAACGAAAAACAAGTTTAAACAAATTTAAATTGTTTTTATTCTATTGATAACAAGTTAGCCTTGGGAAAGCCTAAGTTTCATAATAGACAAGCTAATAGAAATGGTAATAAGGTTAATAGAAATAGAATGTTGTAGAAAAAAAAAGCCGCCATTTAGACGCCCTAAATATTCTCAGATTTTGTGTTGAATGAGAATTTCTAGAAAAAATCCAAGTGAATTTTGATTCGACAAGAATGAATAATCGTTACTTAAATACTTAATTTAAATATATTTTTGGATTTTATTTTCCGTGAAGTGACGGAGTAAAAATACAATTCACCACCTCGTGGGTATCGTAAAAGGCGACTAAGGAATTGTAACACGTAGATAACATCTATGCAAGAGAAGGAATACTCGAAACAAAACCCTATACCAACCCGTCTGACCAGCGTGGTTATAGTAGGTCAATATCCCTGCAATTGTGGATGAGGCTCGAGCCCAACAGTAGGACATTATATGAGCTGTATTATTGATGAATGATGATTCGATTTTATATTAAAACTGGCTGACCCAACAGACGTTGTTCTGTTCAAATAAAGCGCCACCTACCGGGTCTAATTGTGAATCTAAACCTATCTAAACCATTCTCGAATCCTCTCGAGCAAACATAAATTACTTACTCAATCCAGTCAACGGATATCCATCTGTTAAAATCGTTTGGAGTTAACAGATGATTGTGAATGTCAAATAATAGACAAATAATTTGCAATAAAATAATATTGTGACTATAAATTAAGATGTAAGCTATCCTATCTTTTAAGTTGGATCAAACTGCACATGGTGTGCAAATTTGATTAAAATCGGTTAAGTAGTTTAGGAGTCCATCGTGGACAAACAACGTGACACGTAATTTATATATATTAACAACTTAACTGGCCCCGTACAATAAAATTTACGACTACCCCACGTCCATCATATTTTCTTTTCTGTTCAATTAAAGAATATTCACATTGCCTAAAAAAACAGTATTTCATAAAAACAGTTATTGTTTTTAATTTGTTTTATATATTTGATTTTGTGAGCCATATATGACTCATGGGCGTAGGATAAGAAAATCTTTCACAAGTTCAATGAGTCACATGTGCACATACCGACTATAGACAAATACATTGGATGACAAATAGTCAATAATATTATATTATCTATTACCGCCATTAAATATTTGATTATCTACCCGCGCAATATTTTCATTACTATTTGAGGTTGTAATTTCATTTGATATTGTCTAAATTGGCTAGAAGAACTGTCACCACGGAAGAATTCGTGCATTTTTTAGAAAATTCTGATTCCGATGAAGACCCATTCAGCGATTAGCGATGATGAATATCAGCTCGAAGATAACGACGAAGACAGCGAGGATACTAAGTTATCTGTTTTGCAAGTTCAAGAACAATTAGTGCGATATTTTCTCGGGCCAGCAGCAACTACTACAGAACCGAACGTGCCCCATAGACCTTCGCTGTCTCTGACTGCAAGACCTTCAGGTTCTTCTTTTTCTTCTGATCAGTCTTCAAGAAATTCCGTGTATAAACAATAAATTAGTTCGAAAGAGATGCAGCGGTTGCTATGCTAAACTCAAAATTCATGAACAGTTGGCTCGCAAAGCCAAACAAGTGCATACAGAGTGCAAAGCATGTAAAAAAGCATTTTCTTTGGATTGCTACAACGAAAAACACGTTTGATTAATCAGTTCATGGAATATTTTTTCTAATAAAACCTTAGGTTTTAATTTTATTGCATACAAATACAAAATCCGATGCCTATAGAACTCATGATTATTATTCATTTGTAGTATAAAAAAAACTTTTGCGAAATTTTATTTAATTTTCTTCATATTTAAGCTTTTCGCTACAAGATCACGTAATTTATATTAGTACATTATGCCACGTTCATAACAAAAATGTATCCCCAAATTGCATAAAAAAAAGAGTCACATGTGACTCATGGACTTATTCCTAAAGCTCATCATGAGTCATATGTGACTCATTGGACAGTCAAGTTGTTAAGAAGATAATAAATACCTACACAACTTGTCTCTTAATTAAATATACTTAGGTATTTCATTGAGATAGGTACCTACGTATCTAATGAGTCAAATAATTAATTAGCCCGTATTTAACGCTAAATTTATTGTTAATTTATTTAATAGAAGTTTAGATGTTACATGCGTCATTCTTAATTAAAATTTATTCAGATAATTAACCGAGACTAATACTAGTAAAAAGTGTTTATTTACTTTCTTGTACTACAATGAAAACGCATCGGTAAAATGTGATGTTTTTAGACCGGACTAAGAAATTCCATTTTACCTATCAGATGTTGTGACAATTTAGAAATATTTATGGTTACCAGTTGTGACTATTGCAGGTTGCAATTTCTTTTAGTTTTTGTCTTAACGTAGACTTTTCCGTGTGGCAACGGAGTAAGAATACAATTCACCACTCCCTCTCTTACCCATGGGTCTCGTAAAAGACGACTAAGGGATATAATACGCATATGACATCTATACAAGAGACGACTCGAAACAAAACATAGGGATTTGTTCCGTGCCAACTTGTGTAACCAGTATGGTATAGTAAGGTCAATTTCCCTCCTATTACGGAGGAGGCTCGAGCCCAGCAGTGGGACGTATATGAGCCGAAATGATGATAATGAAGTAATAAATTCTGGTCAGACAAATTAGCATAGGGTTTTGTTTCTAGTTTTTCTTCTCTTGCATAGATGTCATATGCGTATTATATCCCCTAGTCGTATTTTACGGGACCCACGGGCAAGATAGGCAGTGGTGAATTGTATTCTTACTCCGTCACCACACGGAAACACTTGAACAATGCATTAGGATCCGTTAATCTGCGCTGCAATCAATTTCAAGGAATTCTATCGTTCACCATCACTATTTCAGCCCATATACGCCACACGGCTGGGGTCCGGCCTCCTCCATTGTGGGAAGGAAGTTAAACCTATTACTACTCTAGTCAGACGTGTTCGTATAGAATTTTTATTCGAGTTTTCCTTCTTTTACAGAGATGTTATCCCTTAGCAGTCTTTCTCGTCTCCAGGCAATAAACGGTGTAGTCGTTGTTGTTTTAATTTGTCACCACACTGATAAAACAATGCATTAGGACCCGCTCTCGGACGTCGCGGACGGCGACCGACGTCCTCGAGCAGCGAGGTCGGTCGAGGAGAGGGTACTCCTCAATGGGTATTCCGTCCGGCCGACCACTGACGACAAGTCACACTGCTCCGGTGGTCGGCCCAACGATGAAGGCGACGTATCAGGGGTGGGTTACGCGACCGCGCGCCGCCCTCTGTCGCCCGGGCGGAGCCGGGCGGCGGTTGCGCTGACCGTAGCCCACACTAACAAAAAGATCAACTAGTATATTACATAAATAAGGATAATTACCAAACTTAGAAATAATCGAAGCACAGTAGTCCCAAATTCCACAGTTAAGACCCAAAGAATGCTCCTTCAGTGCATACAAAATTTCTTCTAGTTCGAAACAAGAAATAATGTTTTCAATAAGAACACACGCCTTAATAGAGCCTTGAGGTATGCCTAGTTCATTTTGTGCCCAAATAAATATGTCGTTCCACAATTTGGCCTCAGATGCACCTTCAATCTTCGATAAATAAAAGTATGGACCGCTATTTGCTTCATAAAGTTTTTTTGCATTATGATACATTAAAATAGCAAAATCTACAAGGGGACCAATAGCTTCTTTACCATTTATCTGAAAAAAAAAAACACAATTTATCACAACCTTCTTCCGATAGTCTCCATCAGATTGAATTAAAGTAAGTAGTTCTGCACCACGCTTGTTACATATTTTGCTGTGATAGTATTCACATTCCTTAAGCGATTTCCACGATACCTTCGATTATATTTTTAAGGTTCTATGTAGGTGCACGTCGCTTGCGTTAGACGGACCCTCTGTTAAACTGTGTTAGAGGACCCAACGGATAGGTTATTTCAAAAATAATAAGAAAACAAATAATAATGGGATTTTTAAACAAAATGCTTGCCCTAGCAGTTAGTCTCAAAAATGTTATTAAAGTATTAATCATTATAACATTTTACGAAGTTTTAGTTACGCGTAAATGATTCGGGGCCCTACACCGTCACCGGCACCGTCTAGGTGCTTCGATACGGCTGGTGCAGCGGTAACTACGCCCTGCCCGCTAGCTACGGCCTTGTATTGGTAATAAGATATGGAATGATTACAATTCTTTTGAAGCTACATAATGCCTGATTGCTTTAGGCTAGATTTTATTTAGAGCATATATCATTCTCATAATTTAACAGCTAAGTTTGCATTATGTCACAGGCTTGTCTTCTCTTTCTTGCACACAAAAATCATAAAATAATAAAAAAACATACCAAAATATTATGTTCAATCATATTCCAAGGCCGAGGTCTCATCATCAAGATAGGACAGGTTGTGATGGTGATCGGAGCACCTTGAAGCTTTCCATTAACAGCTAACATAACATTATGATAAGCTTGTAATTGATTTTTCCAAGTTGGACAGTGGCCATCATCAAAATCCACTTGAATGCCCTGGACATCTTGGTTTAAGGAGGACACAAAATGTGCTGTGTTTGATGGTGAAACATCCCCTAAGTCTAGGTGGCGGTTGCTGTTAAACATAATATAATTAACAAATCATAATATAATATACATTAATTTTTATTTTTATTTTATTTTCAAACAAAACTACGGAATAAAATTAGTATTCGATTTAATTAGTTAAAGTTAGTATTATAGTTAATTTAATTTGATTAGATTTAATATAATTTGACTTAATTTGATTTCATTTCATTTAATTTGCTTTAATTTAGTATGTTAATATTACTAATACTAGCTTTTAAGTTTTTATTGATATAACAAATATGGCGATAAATAATTCTGAAATAAATGATTATTATGATTATTATTAAAGAGTTTAATACACTAGCAGAATTCATAGAATAAAGAATGAATGTATAAGAGAAAGGAAAATTGGATCAGTGATGGAGAAATGACGGAGTGATTGTTTGTAGTAGTATGAACATGTAAACTGCTAGGCCCCTGTGCATTAGGAGGGCAATTGACCTATTATGTGGTATAGTTACTGTTTCAGCCAGTAGGTACAGGGTTTTATTACAAGTTTGCCTTCCCATGTATTGATGTTATTTGTATATTAGCAACCCATCCTCGTTTCTCTTCGGTTTCAGACACCTTATCCACGTAGATTCCGTTCCCGTGGCAATACCATAGTAAAATATAGCCTATATTACTGATACAATAGCTTTCTATTGGTGAAAGAATTTTTAAAATTGGTTTGGTGTTTTAAGCGGGAAAGCGTAACAAACTAACTTACTTTCGCTTTTATAATATAAGTATACCCTTTAGTAGTCTTTTATAAGACTTATGTGACTATAGCTCGGCCCCACCTATCGTGTAAGTCCGGGATATAACTGTACAGTATATAATAAGGCATATGCCTTCTAATATCCAGGCAAGAGAAGAAAATTTAAAATAAGGCCTTATACCATCTGACCAGCATAATATAACTGTTATATCAATTTTTCTCCTAATCTAAATAAGGTTCAAGCCCAATAGTAGGACATGTATTAGCCAAGATAAGAATGAAATAATTTACCAACTTTAAATTGCAATATGAATGGTTTGACTACACAGATGGCGTAGTGGTTAAGATACCGACTTGCCGTGCCAGTGTAGTGAGTTTGAATCCCACCCAACACTTTGTGCGATTCACAAATTCTTATTCTGAGTCTGGATATAATTTCGTGTTTGTTAATTATAAGCATGTAGTTATATGTAAAGTCCCCTGCAACACCAGAAATATTTCCTTAGTGCAGGATGTTGTGTTAAAAAAAAGAAACAAGCATCTACATAACAGATTACATAAATAAATTAATAAAAAGATGCTTATTGCTCTAAAATATAAACAGTAACTAATATATAGTAATATATAATGCATAGATAAAATATATATATATAGTATAGTAATATATAATGCATAGATAAAATAATAAAAACATAAGTACTTTAATCTCGGAGGCAAAGGAGCTATCTTCCACGACTTATCAGTTCTTTCCGTGGATTTCCTGAAGTCCAAAGTCGAGTGAAATTTGGTGTTCACTGTTCTATGTAAGCGATCTTTATAAAGCTGCTCGATTTCTTTGTCGAAATTAGAATGCAATTGGCTTAAAAACTCCACGGCTTTGTCACAATATATTGTCTTTTGAATATCTTCAAATTTTGGAGGCGGTGATTGTAAAATAGTAACGTTATACATAGTTGTAACCGAAAACAGCTATCAGTATACCGACTTATATATAGATACTGCTTCTACTGAAGAACTGCGAGGTATTACGCAAATCATTGAATTTATATCTACTTCTTATAACCTTACAACCAACCACTACCTGTTATAAATATTTTTGTTTATCTTGTTATCACTTTGACAATAATGATAGCGATGACAAGCAGTGGTTTCGAAAGTCAAAACGCAAAATCGGTAGAACTGCTCTCAAAAATCGGTATATTTGTAACTAAAATCGGTAAATAAAAATAACAATGTAGAATCAAATTCGTCTATCCAATTTTACCTTAGGTTTAGGGATGAGCGATAATATAGATCAAAGAAAATTCTCCGGACAAATTTTGATGAGCTTTTTTTTAAGACATATGTCGGGATGTATTATTAAGATACTGGGAGACTTACGACGAAATTAAATCCCTTTTGCCAGTTTAAAAGTATGAAATCGCCATTCGGTAAAAAATTGGTTGCCTGTAAAGTCGGTTTACTAACGATAGTTGACCGTGACAACGTCAACGTCGTCGAATATTCGACAATATATCACTGAACATATATTTAATATCGAAAGAATCATTACCTTTATCGCTGCAATTATCGTTGCTATAAACAATTGACACCACATTTATTTTTCACTGCACTTCATACTTGACGAAAACATGTAAATGTATTATTGTATAGCAGCTGTCCACGCGAACGCATCGCTCACTCAAATAGGAGAGAGACAGATGTCAAACGCGGAGGCCGATTGTGCCTCTTTGTCGCTCGCTTCGCGTTCTCGCTTGCACTTCAAGCCTTAAATGGAACTCCTCAGAGCGAGGTAACGCCGCATGAGTCATGTTTTTTTCGTGCGTGCAGCCAGCTCCATCGAATTATAAGACGTTGTCACGTCAAAAAATCGGACGATTTTCCATTTATTCTCGGAAATCTTTGAAAAATTGTTGCATTTCGGTATTTCGGTAGAGCGCGGCCCATATCGGTAGAAATACTGAAAAATCGGTAGGTTCGAGAACTCTGATGACAAGTGGTGAAAATATAGGAGTTATTGATTTACAAAAGAATCGAGTTTACCCCAAAGAGTTTGGTTTTTTCTATTCGATACTTTGTAATAAATCGATTCAGTGAATCGATATGTCATCTTAGAAAGTGAAATTATTTTTTTATTATGTTTGGATTTGACAATGAAAATAATTCTACCCGACTGTATTTAACGTATATTTTTCATTATACGATACGTACGAAATGAAGATGCTGTTAATTAACTGGAGGTCCACGAGGAGGAGTTTTCATTTAAATTAATTGAAAGGAATGGAAATTACCATCATACATCACACAAAATCAGTAACAACACAAAGATAGTGAAGCAGACATGTAATGATTTAGAAAGAGAATTATTGCAATTGGAGAATTAACGATCAAGAAAGGAAGAGATATGAAGCTATAATTATAGACTTCGTGGTTGTGATTAATGAAAAAAGCTAAGGCAGTATTTGTTAGATATATTAAAAAAGGTATTTTCTGTTATTGTGAAAGTTTCTAATGATGATGAGTACTATTATTTTTAATCTGCAAAATAAAAGTTATTTACTATACAGAATTAAAAGTGTTTCATAAGCTATTTCATTTGTTATAAACTCACAAATATATGGTTACATGTACGGTAATGAGGTTTTAAAATTTATAATGTGGTATAAGTTTATATGGTCGTACGCCTTTTAAGCGACGATATTAATTTCATTTACGCAGGATAGAGGCGCCGCTCGAAATTCCACACAAATTGGTCTCGATAATGATATGAATACTTTGATGCAAATATTCGTGCTAAGTTCACGGACTACTTTCTGTGAAGAATCTAGCTGGATGTCCAACGCTATATTAAATGATTTAACGTGTGGTTCGACATTAAATTTGAATATGTTCTGCAGTGTAAAGAAATAGAATACCTTCTTATTTATGAAAAAAAAAGAAAATTATAAAAGATATAGTTGTATTTGTTTATTATGGTGGCTGTGACTCCTTTGCCTTTAATAATATACGAACCAAATGTAAGAAAATAAAGTATACTATTTCCATTTCTTTATTTTCTCAATGACAGCTCCTGTGGAAACTTGAACGAGCGTCTTTTTTACATTATGTATACATTATTTAATAAAAATATGATACTTACGCGCGTACAAGGTCATAGCAGAGTCGAAGAAACTGATAGGGATGGAGCTATCGATAAACGTAACACGATAAGAGACCCGATATTTTTTTACGAAGTGTAAGAAACTAAACCATTGCCGGATAATTTTATACAAATTTATTAACTAATATTACATTTCATTACAAGATGTAATTATATTATGTTGATTGTTCATTTATTTATTTTATTCAAAATCTGATGAATCGCCACTATCACTCGATGAGCTCTCCTCAGCATTTATTATAAGTTCCTGTATTTCTATATTATCTAATGCCACATGAATTTCCCAATCCGACGCTGTAATGTTTTGGGTTCTTCTCACAATTTTTCTCACCCCCGTATTCTAAGTCGTAACCTCGAGATCGCCTCCACTCACACTCACGTAAGGAAGCTTCGAGGATCGCCTCGAACTTTCCTCAACATCGGTATTCTTAGTCCTAACCTTGAGGAAATTCTGAGGTTCCTCCAGTAAGGAAGAGTGGAGGTAATACGTCACGAATGACGTCAGAATTTTGAGGAATTCGCTTCGTTATGTTGGCATTCTAAAAATTTTTGGTAATATTTGGTTCCGTTTGCGTAATCAAATTTAAAAATATTTAAACAAAGAATCTCCATTTAGCGGTTTACTATTGTTAACAATAAATAACCATTATTTTATAATTAAGTAACACAGGGCTTTGCTTGGCGCGTCATTGCTATATAACATTATTTTAATTGATAAATTTACAAAATGGCTGGAAGTGGACGTCAGTATTTTGATGAAAATAAAAAAAGCAAGAACTTCTTGTCTAAAAATACTGCAAATGTTAAATACCGACTATGATTACCGGTTATTGTGTAGGTAGATACTCAATTAAAGGTTATCATTTTAGTTACTTGGAAGTTGCCAGTTGCGTAAAATCTTAATGTGACTAGCACCTGTATAATCGGCAGAATTGATAAATCTCTGAGATTTACCTCCAATATTTTGAAATAGCAGCGGTAATTAATAATGTGCTGCAATGGTTTTTGTAAATCAAAACCTTTTTACAAACTCACTTTCGTCGTATAACTACGTTGGATTATCTGCTTCACGCAAATATCGTCCAGATAAATAACTGTACGGATTATCATATAGATATTCAATAAATTCCTCGAATTACATTATTGAAAAAAATACAAGATCGTATGCATTTACATATAAAAACCTCCATAAGGTATCCTCAAGGTACCTCAAGAGACACCTTACGTTTGACAGTTGTTTCCTCGACTCGACCTTACCTTATTGGAGGAAACCTTTAAACTTGAGGACAAAAATGACAACTGAGAATACGAAACGTCCTCAATGAGGATGAGTCGAGTCGAGGAAGTTTCGAGGTAACGACTTAGAATACGGGGGTCAGTGTTCGGCGGTTACTTCCGCACATGCATTTTTTAATAAATCTAACATCTTGTTTGCCGTAAAAGGGGGATGGGTATTGTTTCGAGCGGCGTGTCCTTTGATTTGTGCCCATATTAGTTCTATAGCATTGTACTGGCAATGATACGGCGGAAGTCGAAGAACCCAATGACTACATTCGGCAGCTATTTCGTCGGTAATATATCTTTTAGAGAGGCTTTTTTTAGATTTTAAAATATTCACTAATTGTACTTTTAATAAAGTATCATCCACATTTTCGCCATGACGTTTGAGCCAGTCAATTATCTCTTGTTTTTTATTGGCCTGCGTCGGCATTTTATCAATGATATGTAGAGTTGTCCATAATAATTATCGACGGTTCTTTCAGAGATTGCACCATTTCTTTGAACCATCCTTCGTAAATCTCCGCGTTCATTTCTTCGCGGTAGTCCACTGTTTTCTTGGATTTAAAGGCCAGTAAAGCATCTGACACGAATCCTTTCGTAGACCCTGCATGGCATATGATAAGGCGTTCACCTTTTCCGATTGGCACTGAACTAGTGGAAGCGGCGGTGTCGTCAGTCCAGTTCTTCGATACTGTGTGGTTTGCATTTAACCAAGTCTCGTCATTGAAAATAACATTTGACCAATCTGATATCTTTTTGGCTTCGCTCAAAAATTCGCAGCGAGCCATAACAACGTCGCGACGCTCCATCAATATTTTACGTTTGTCCGATTTTTTATAAGAAAATCCAATTTCTTTCAAAACTAAGCTTAATGACGATTTTTGGCCATGGAACAAACCACGTTCACGTAAAGAAACAACAAGTTTTTTAAGTGTTGGCATTTCTTTGCGCAAGTAATAGTCATATATATGACGACGAATAGCGTCAGCGTCGAAGTTGTCAACCGATGTCACACGACGTGGTTGGCGTTTCTTCTTCGGCGTACGAAGCTTATTTGCTTGCATGCCGCTTGTACCATAAGCTTCGGTAGTAATTTTTGAAACAGTAGGTCCACTAATTCCTAATGCGGCCGCAACACGCTCTCGCACTTGCGACAGTGGTAATAGCGGGCCACCATCTTGATATTCTGCTTCAAAGTAATTACGAACCTTGATCACCAGTTCTCTCACCTGACTTTTCAGAACAGATCCTTTAGGCATTTTGATATTTGACAGCTGGGCAGCAATCAACACGGAGGAACACAAAATACACAACGTAACGTATGGATAATGTGAAAAAACTCAGCGAACAGAAATGTAGTGACCATATAGCACGACCGTCTTGTTGCGAGTGACAGATTAAAACAAATACAAAATGGCGGTGGGTCATTGAGTGTTCCCAGCTTGAAAAAATATATTTGAATGTTTTTGTTGAATTTGTCTTTGTTCAAAACATATATGCGATCGATATCATTACTTATTTGGTCACAACACTACAACTATCAAATTAGAACTGTCATCGAGAAAATAAAGAAATGGAAATAGTAATTGCAATTAGAGACACAATATCGAACTGAAAGTATCGATACTGTACTCATAAGTAGTATCGAAGAAAAAGTATCGTACTCAATAAAGTATCGAGACAAAAGTATCGATACTCCAGAGTATCAAGTACTGGGTACTTTTCCTGGAATCTGTCGTGATGAGCTTTTGTTTAGGAATTTTGATCGTCTGTGAACGGATTAAAATATTGCGAGCCACATTTTAGAAGGTTCATTACGTTTGAACTAGATGGCGTTACCATGAATATAGGCTGTAAGGCCAACTTTCACATGGATACTCGCTACCTACTATTTATTCGATACTAGCAACCCGCCCTTGTTTCGCTTCAGTTTCAGTCTTTCTTGCGTAGTTCACGTTCTCGTGGGAATACTGGGATAAAATATAGCCTAGTTTACTCCCTGATATTATAACTTTCCAATGGTGAAAGAATTTTTGAAATCGGTCCAGCCGTTTTGAAGATTACCCGGAACAAACAGACAGACAGACAGACAATAATTTTTGGAAATGGAAAGCTATAAAATTAGGGCGTAAACTACGCTATATTTTATCCCGGTATTCCCACGGGAACGGGAACTACTTGGGTAAAACGACTAAAACCGAAGCGAAGCGAGGGCGGGTTGCTAGTTTATTGGTATAGACAATACCTGCCAAAAAGTACTCATTGAGTAAAAGTATCGAATGCAAAGTATCGAGTACAAAAGTATCGGTATCACAAAGAAAGTACTCGTTACCTAAAAGTATCGATACTTTTTCGTGTCCCCAATTGCAATTTGCAACCATTTACCTATGTTAAAGAAAACTTGTTTTTGTGTACGATCCACCAGTCTTACTTATTTTAGTTATTTTCTCTGTGTCAGTCACTAATTCTTACGGTTTTCTTCACCCGTGTTACCAGGGGATGAGAGAACCAGAGGACGATAAGCATAACATAATTATTCATTAGACTCGGAATAATAGTACTTTAGAATGGCAGAAACTGAGCAACACAATTCTGAGGAAGAAATAAAATTTAAACCTAAAAAGAGAAAGAATATGCGGCAAAGAATTAAAGAAGACGATGATTCAGAAGATGAAGCGCATATTTTAGCAAAATTGGAAGAGACTAAAGTATTGCAAAAGCTTCGAGAAAGACCAAATGGTGTCAGCATTGTTGCGTTGGCTACAGGGCAAAAGACTACGTTAGAAGAAGAGATTACTTGTAAAGATCTTTTTAAGGTAAAGACTGGAGGTATGGTGAATATGCAATCATTGAAAAGTGGCAAAGTGAAACAAGTTGATGATGCTTATGATACTGGTATAGGCACACAATTTTCGGCAGAGACCAATAAACGCGACGAGGATGAAGAAATGATGAAATACATAGAGGAACAACTAGCAAAACGAAAAGGTTTGTAACTAATTTTTTTATTGGCTTTGGTGGTAGATGACTGAGTATTTCACCATATATTTAATTTGTAAATGCCAGGCGACAAGCATGGTTTTAACAATATGGTTAGGTACATGCCTACCGTGTCTCTTAGGTACAACCGTCGGCAGTAAAGAAATAAATCCAAATTATTACCGCTTACTACTTGTAATGATAGGTTGGACTGTCAGCAAAACAATATTGTCAGGTAAGTCATGGTTTTTTTTATAGGCCTCTGTATTTTATAATAAGAAGTAAATAAAGTGTTTAAAAAGCTAACAAGTGCTAATCGAAGTTGTAGCAGAGTGCAGGTTTACTATTTTTGCAGATTCTATAAAGTGTGACACTGAGTATATAATTACAATATATTGAATAATGGTTGAAATTCTGTGCCTGAATCCGATTAACATTTGTTTGGTGTTTAGTATGTATATTTTTAATAGTTTCATGGTAATGCATTATTATAATTTAAATAAATTACTTCCGTGTGGTGACGGAGTAGGAATACAATTCACCACCCCTTGTCTTACCCGTGGGTGATTGTACGAGACGACTAAGGGATATAAAACAAATAACATCTATGTGAGAGAAGGAAAATTCAAAATAAAACTATACCAACACGTCTGACCAGCATGGTATAGTAGGTCAACTACCCTTCCATTATGGTGGAGGCCCGAGCCCAATAGTGGGACGTATTATGGGCTGAGATGATGATGATGATGATTATTACAATTTATAAATAAAGCATGAAATAAGCATATAAAGTCTATGCAAGAGAAGGAAAGCTTGAAATAAAACTATAACAAACCGTCTGACCAGTGTGGTATAGTAGGTAAATTTCTTTCCTATTGTAGAAAAGGTTTGAGTTTGCACTCAGTGCTGGACTGAGTCTGAGCTGAAATGATGATGAATATGTGTTTATATATCTTTGTACATTGTTACAGAAGGGCATAATGAAAATGCAAAAGATTTGGACCAAAATGATTCCTTAAAATACCTATCACCAGAAGACGCTGCATTACTCTCCTTACCTGAACATTTAAGAGTTTCATCAGCCCATAGATCAGAAGAAATGTTGTCAAATCAAATGCTCAGTGGTATACCTGAAGTGGATTTAGGTATTGATGCAAAAATAAAAAATATTGAAGCTACAGAGGAAGCTAAAATGAAGCTTCTATGGGAGAGGCACAATAAAAAAGATTGTCCTTCACAATTTGTACCCACTAATATGGCTGTGAATTTTGTACAGCACAATCGATTTAATATAGATAATGATAATTCAAAGAAAAGAAAAATAGAAAAGCCGGAAGCTGTTAAAACGGAGACTAATGTTATAGATGATAGTGTTAATAAGATTGTTAAAAAAGCTAAAGGTGAAAGGGCAACAGATGATTATCATTATGAAAAGTTCAAGAAGCAATTTAGAAGATACTGAGAGCTGCAATTTATAAAACGTTGAGAGTTGGTAGAACATTTACTGCAATTGCCAACTAGGAGTTATGGGATTAACTCCTCTTGCAGAGAGACCTTTGTCCAACAGTAGATGTAGTGTTGGAAGAATTAAGGCAATGTCAGTATTCAAACATTTCAACCTCATTTGAATCTTCAATGATTAAATCACATCACATAATAAATCTTTATAAGAATTTTCTTTGCTCCTCCATTATGTATAAGTAAATGATACAGAATATAGGGAATATAATACCTATTCAGTGACATGAACTTTTTGGATGATTAGTAATTAATTTGAAAACAAATTTACATATATTTCTTTTGAAATATACCCTATAATTTAAAAGTATTCATAGTGAATATTTACACATACTCAAGTGAGAACATATCAATCAATGGAAGTCTAAAACATCACATTGATTTAATAAGAAATTTATTTCTTATAACAGAATAAACTAAATATCTTATACTGTAGTAATATAAGTCTGTAAATATTTTGTACTGTTACATACATATTTCTTTTTATTAACCATTTTTACAATAACTACAGAAGTTTTTCTGAAAATCGTAATGGCTGTACGGAACTCCACAAGGCCCTTCTTAGATCACTACCAAAGGAACCCTTCTTAGATCTTTTCAATCTCGAGAGAAGTCGTCTATTTTTAGACCATTTTTCATAAATAGTCGGCACGTTAAGCTTTAAAATGAGGGGTAAATCATGGAATTTGACAAAGGAATAAGGAAGTTTTTGTGGACCGACAGAAAAGTAGGCATGAGAGATAATTATATAAGATACATAACTGCAATTCATCATCATCATCATCATCTTGCTCTTATCCCAATTACTTGGGGTCGACGCAATATGTCATCTGTTTTGACATATTGCAAAAAGTTTCGGCAATGACTTTTATGACCGGCCGCCTGCCTGACGTTAACCCTCCTTGGGAATGTAATCGTTGACCCAAATGGTACCAGATGGAGTTGGTCCGGGTCAATCTAGGGCTCTTAGTCGTCTTTTACGACACCCACGGGCAAAGCAAGGGTTGGTAGTATTCGAAGCCGCTACCACACAGCACATACATAACTGCAATTATAAACTCATAAGTTATAATACTTATAATACACTTGTGGTACTTGTAGATGTCGTATAAAGCGACTAAGGGATCTCTTGTGTATATAACAACTATGCAGAAGAGGAATCTGAAATTTGGCATACACGTTTAGTTCAAATGACAATATATGGTAAACTGAATGACGTTATTCTAAATCTAATATGGCGGACGGTCCAAGATGGTGAATTAGCTATTTTATATGTATTTCTACAATATGGATAGCAAATGAAATGCTTGTAAAGAAGCATAATAAACTAAAGAGCATTTATATAAAACTTGTTTTTAAAAAGTTTTTTTTTTACTTAGTAATTACTAGCAACCCGCCCTCGCTTCGCTTCGGTTTCAGTCGCTTTACCCGCGGCGTAGTTTCCGTTCCTGTGGGAATACCGGGATAAAATATAGCCTATGTTACTCCCTGATATTATAGCTTTCCATTGGTGAAAGAATTTTTGAAATCGGTTCAGTGGTTTAAGCGTGAAAGCGTTACAAACAAACAAACAAACATCCCTACTTTCGCATTTATAATATTAGTATGGATTATTACATACCTATACTAGCGACCTGCCCCAGCTTCGCACGGGTGCAATGCTGATATTAAATATACTACAGAAAAACTGTGAACGTTGTATATAATAAATTATAGTTTAAAAAATTAAAAAAAACACGTTTTAAAATTGATGAATTAAAAAATTAAAAATGAAACTGTAGTAATCAATTGAAAAATTGATATTATTGAACAAAACACGTGGGGTGCTTGTGATAATAACTACAGATATAATAAACTATTGATAAAATATTAACAACAGTTAAAATCAAGCCCCCCACGCTTTTTGTACAATAACATCAATTTTTCGATTGATTACTATAGTTTTATTTTTAATTTTTTAATTCAATAAATTTTAAAATTTTTTTCTTTAGTTTATTAAACTATAATTTATTTTGTACTTTTTAGTTTGGTTTATTAGATTTTGAGAACGCAGCTACTTTGAAAAAGTCTCTGGCTCTGTTGTGCCGAGCCGAGTGCCACACCAACGCTACATCCCGTAATTTTTAAATGTGTAATATCTTCGAAAATATTCATTTAAATCATATGCTGTAAAGGGCCATATAGATCTATATTAAATCTACAATGTATTTAAGGTATTTCATTGCATAAGGATTAATACTATATAGGTTAAAATCGCTTCGAAAATTAGCCATTATTTGTCGTAAAAAGTAAATGATAAAAAAATGTTATTGTGGGATATCCATAAGGGGGCGTTCATAAAATACGTGAGATGTTTAAGGGGGGGAGGGGGTCGAGTCAAATCTCATCTAATCTTACGTTGGAGAGAGGGGGGGGTCTCGGCAAATATCACGCAATTTTTTTTCTAATTGAAACAAAAAAATAAATATACTATTTTGGTCCATTTAATCCAGATTGTACATGCTTAAGATTTAATCTTAAGCATTATTACATTTCACAGCTTTATTACACTTATAATTAAGCTCTCAGTAATATTGATTACTAGTCTTAACTAGTCGTAAATAAGAGCACGAAGCAATTTTTTTTTTCTTTTTACAATAACAATCCAACGCGTTTACGTAAGAAACCCACATTTTGAAAAATCTCGCGTGAGATTGGGGGATGGGGGAGGGGGTTGAATAAAATCTCACGACATCTCACCATTACAGAAAATTTAAAAAACACCTCACGTAATTTATGGACGCCCACTAAGAGATAGACATACCATCGCGGAGTTTTCTGTAGACTTTTTCAATGTGTACAATACTTAGTACATTATTTTGATAAATCTCGTAGGGTTCAGCCTGCGTTTGCAATGTAAGCGGAAAAAATGTAATTATTTACGACATCACATTAGAAACCTCAAAAATAACTTACAGTATTTCTCCACTATTTAATGGATGTTATTATACATATAAACCTTCCTCTTCAATCACTCTATCTATTAAAAAAACCGCACCAAAATCCGTTGCGTAGTTTTGAAGATTTAAGCATACATAGGGACATGGGGACAGTTTTTCTTTTTTTTTTTTTTTTTTTTTTGTGTGTGTACAGCTGTTGGCCGCAGATGGCCTTGACAGCTTGACGTGGACTATGGGTGAGCGCTGAGGGCTCTCAACCCGGAGAAAAGTATGCTAAGCGACATCGCCCAAGGGCTCCCCCTGTGGGGAACGGACCTCGGCTTGGGGCGTCGCTGGAGACAAAGTGGGCGTGCCCACGTTTTTAGTGGTGACTTTTGCGCGGCGCGGTTTCGCACCTCGACGGCGAGGGCGGAACTGCGGATATTTATTTGTTAAGGCCTCGCGGGCCGTGTAGGCTCTTTGTTGAGCGAGTGTGATAATGTCGTCCTCTTCGTCGAGGACGTGACGAGGACGTCGGATGGACATGGGGACAGAGAAAGCGACTTTGTTTTATACTATGTAGTGATGAGTAATGATTACTTCTTTTTAAACCTATTTGCCTCGTTGCTAATTAATAAGTTTCATTAATTTCTGATGATCTTTTTTTTGGTTAGACTAATGTAAGATAAGGTCTTGTAATTGTCTATGACAAACCATGTAGGTAAATTATGTCCTTGTTTGTAGTATATTTTTAAAACCCAATGTAATAATTAGGTCCATTTATTCCGGTTAAAATACCATACAAAACCTAATTAATTTACCCACCCTCTTTTATTTTAACGTTTTTTGTTTAACGTCTCGTTTAACGTCCATATTTTTAAGTAAGGTTTTTTTCGGCATTGTCCTATTCAAAATAATGTTCTAGGTTTTAGTTTTGCCATTTATTTTAACAAAACTGTATTAATTTACGTATGCTATCATTTATTTTTTGGTCTCCACACATTTTCAATTGTCATTTGTACAAATTTTGTCATTCAGAATTGTTGACAGATTTTTTGGATTTCCTATTTATTTGCCCGATACCTACATTTCAAATTGATTTTTGATTTTTATTAAAAACTGGCGCTATCTTCTGTTAATATCTGATAATTTTTTTGACAATTATTGTTTTTTTTCGACATACACAAAGAATTAACACGCTGGAATGACCATGGTCAGGCCACTTTGCTTGACGAACCGCCAACGGCTGGGGAAGAAAGGTTCTAGTGGTAACCACGGATCGGACGACGCTGTGTCTTGGCGTCTTGGTCATCTGTGCCTTGGTAACCTGGTGAATACTACTGGTGTCGTTGGATGCACACGGCTCAGGACCACACTTTGTGGCGATATATGAGGAAGGCCTGCGTCCAGCAGTGGACGGTGAAAGGTTGAATGATGATCATGATGATTGTTTTTTCTATCATGACGTATTTTTGCAAGCAAAAATTCTTCAAAATATTCTTTTACTTCTAGGACTAAATTTCGTTTAGGTTCTAGTTTTCTTAGTCCCGAAAATTATAACTCGAAGAGGTAACTTCAATATCGATTTTCTAATGGACTGTTTCGGTCCACTAATCTATACCAATAAATAAAATTAGAGTGTCTGTTTGTAATGTCAAAATAATAGGCTTTTTTCATGCTCACACGGTTATTTGCACGACACCTATGCCTAAAATAATAATTAAAAATTTTTTGTGTCTGTCTGTCTGTTTGTTCCGGGTAATCTTCAAAACGGCTAGACCGATTTCAAAAATTCTTTCACCATTGGAAAGCTATAATATCAGGGCGTAAACTGGGCTATATTTTATCCCGATATTCCCACGGGAACGGGAACTACGCGGGTAAAACGACTATAACCTATAACCGAAGCGAAGCGACGGCGGGTTGCTAATTTTGGATGAATTTGTAAAAAAAAAACATCGTTTGTAGTCGTTCATAGGAATTTCGAAGTGGACTTTAATTTTTTTAGGGAAACTGCTTCTCAGTGATTTACTGGATTATATTTGATTTTCGGTATAGGTATGATATTATTTTATATATTATATGAGATAAGTAAATATCAATCTGCTTTTACCATTTATTCTTCTACGCTATAGTGTTAAATTCTAGCTAATCTCGTAGCTTCGCTAGCGCAGATTTTTCAAGTAGGTATTTATTGTTATTTTGAGAACTCTTCTTAAACCTCGTTGGACACGACATGGCATAGCGCTTGGGAAACAAACATCAGCAGGTAGCTCATTCCAGATCTTGTGCACGTGCGTGGAAGAAATGATCGCCGGAAACTTTGCAGTTGAAGACCATAACGTTTCCAGGTGAAATTGATGAACCTGGCTGCGGTGTCAACTGTCGAGTGGTGCATTAGTAAAACGGTGACGGTGGTACAAAGTCAAGAGTTCCTCAGAGCACTCCCCTTGAAGGAGCCAGTAGAATAAACGAGAGTCGAGAGTGGTCCAAAGTCTCTTCGCCTCTCCAGCGACTACATGCGTGCATGCGTGTGTGTGTGTGTGTGCAAAATTTCAAGATTTAAAAAAAAAAATTGAAATTTGTTTATTTAGATTTGCTTGGAAACTATTCTAATCCAAGCTATAATTTATGCTGTAATGAATTCCAAAACTCGATAATTACAAATAATTAGTAATACTGGCTAATTTAGGATATTATGTAGCTTCGACTATGCTGGTTTACCTCATCTGAAAGAGGCCCGTTCCCAATATGTATATGGCCATCATCATATCAGTTCATATACGTCACATTACTAGACATGAGGTTAGGGATGTGACCTGGAGGGAAAATAATCGATTTTTAAATAATCGATTTTTTGTTCGTTAAAATAAATCGATTATAAAATAATAGATTATTTAAAAAAAAATAATCGATTTTAAAATAATCGATTTTTTCTATCAACAGGATTGTGATGACCTTTTTTTTTTAGGAAATGTAAGCATTATTTTCTAATATAGTATGAAAACGATTCTGATGACCTTTTGTTTAAACAATCCTGATGACCTTTTTTTTTTAGGAAATCTAGCCATGAATAATCGCTTAATTTCGAATAGTAAAAAATCGATTAATAATCGATTTTTTTCGTTTTCATAATTGATTTTAAAAATCGATCTTTACAAAAAAAAAAACGATTTTTATAAAAATCTATTATTTTTTCACATCCCTACATGAGGTTCCTTCAAAATAGGAGGGAAATTACCCTAATATACCCCGCTATCACCACAACTCATGTACGTCCTACTGTTGGGCTCGAGCCTCCTCTATATTGTGAGGGAAATTATCTTAATATTGAAATCCCTTAGTCGTCTTTTACGACACCCATAGGCAAGGTAGGGGGTAGTGAATTGGATTCTTACTGTTTCAGTACACGCAAAAGCATATTATGCTAACTAATATTATTATGCGAAAGTAAGTTTGTTTGTTACGCTTTTACACTTAAGGCATCAAATCGATGTCAAAAATTAAGAGTCAAAAATTCTTTCTTCGATGGGAAGCTACTTTATTGAGGGTTTACATAGGCAATATTTTACTTAGATATTCCCGCAGGAAAGGGAATGCGGCCAGGAATTTGATCGATTTAAAAAATAGTTTCAACAATGGAAATCTACATTATCAGCGAGTAACATATGTATATAGGCTATTTTTATCCTCGTGTTGCACGGGAACGAACCGTAGGATCTTGACCAATTATAAAATTTTTTCGCCAATAGAAAGATATATTATCAGCAAGTAACACATATGTAGGGTATTTTAATCCAGGTATTCCCGCGGGACCCGCTGGGTCTTAATAGATTTTAAAAATTCTTTCACCAATATAATAAAATTTAGTTTAAATTATCATCGAATCAATATATAGACAAGTTTTTATCCCGGTATTTCCACGAGAACTGGGACTACTTGGGAGAAACTGCGTGATATTTGGTCGGTTATGCATTTTTTTTCACCAATGAAAAATGATAATAATATACGTAGTTGATTTTTTACCCCAGTATCCCCATGGGATCGGGCACCACGCATGTAAAATGGTGCGATGTAAACCTATTTAGAATATTCTTTCACCAAGGGAAAGCTATTCCATCAGTGAAGAGTATATATAACCTATTTATATCTCAGTGTTCCGGCGAGTGAATCCGCGGATACTTGATTAATTTAAAAAATTCTTTCACCAATAGAAATATACTTTACGAGCGAGTATATGTAGGCTATTTGTTACCCCGGTATTCCCACGGGAACGGGTACTGCACGAGTATTTTCGCTGGATGTTATATATATGTATACAATATATATATATATATATATATATATATATATATATATATATATATATATATATATATATATATATATATATATACATATATACATATATATATACACACACACACACACACACAACACTTGGTAAAGTTAATCTTCTCACGCGCGAAGCCGTATGCTGAAGCTAGGCTGATTATAATATCGTTTACATTCACCACTTCCTTTATACGCGTTAAGGCTTAAAACTTAATCTGACCTTTTATCCACACGACATATTTGATCCAAAAAGGTCTGAAGGTGGACTTCCCTTATAAACGTTACACATATTAACTAATTAATGTATTCATACTAAAAGTAGATTCATTGCTCAAAAAGGTCGTACAAATATAATCAAAATCTATGCAATTCATTAGTTTTTTTAATCGACTTTAAAAAAAGAGGAGGTTCAATGCCACTGTATTTTATTTTTATGTTTGTTACCTCGGAACTATTGACTGGGCGAATCGATTTTGATATTTCTTTAATTTGAAAGCTGGTGCTTCCTGTGTTGTTTCATTTCAATGGCATCCACGAGACAACCATATAAGTCTTAATTTTGCATTATGAGCGTGGCAAATGGACGAATAACTCAATATCACGCCTAAATTTGAAGTCGGTTTTGTTTTTGTTAAATTATTGTGTTTGTGTGGCTTGGCTGTTTTTCGTGTAGTAACGGAGTAAGAATTCAATTCAACACTCCCTATCTTGCCTGTGAATGTCGTAAAAGACGACTAAGGCCTTATAATATGCAGGTGACATCTATGTAAGAGAAGAAGAACTTGAAATAAAACCCTGTACCAAAACGTCTGATCAGCTTGGTATTAGGTCAATTGCCTTTCTATTATTTACATATCTCGTCTATTACAGTTTTTTTTTTCTAAAATTAATAGCCCCACAAATGACTTTTGAATACTAACGTGTTGTTATGTTATGCCTATATTACATTACATATAATCACGCCTCTTTCTCATAGGGGTAGGCAGTGACCACTTCCTTCCACTTGCTACGATCTTGACATACCACTTTCGCCTCTTCCACATTCATTAATCTCATCATACATGTTCTTCGGTTCAGGGTACTCCTAACCTGGCCTTTTTAAGAACGTCCCCGATTTGATTGTGGAACGTCCGCCTCGGTCTTCCCTTTCCAACACTTCCGTTCGCGTTCGCCTTATAAATTCTCCTTGTTAGTCTCATTTCATTCATTCTCTCTATATGGCCGAATCGTGACTATATCATTTTACGTTAAAACCCCGGGATACATGACTAACTGTACTGTTATTTTTTTTTTGTGTCAGAACGGTACACTGCAGAAATAGGTAAAATATGAAGTTAAAATAACTACCAATATACTTGAAATATTTAGAGGAATAAGTAAAATTATGGCCTTAAACCTCAAAAAAATACGCGTCGCTATCAGCGTAACCAATGATCATTGATGTTCTCGTTTACAAAAGTGGAACATTTTTGTTGGACTGGAGACTAAGGCACAGACAATATGAAATCTGGTCACGTTAGTTATACGTCTGGCATGCTGCTTGCGGGAAAACGCATTCGATGTGTTCTCGTTGACGTACGCGAGTTCGTCATTACACATTTTTTTTTTGTTTTGTGGGGTGGGACGCGGTCGGCGCACTCCTCGCACCACTCTGTCCGGGGCGACAGAGGGGCGTAAGCACGCACACCCGTAACCCACCCGAACACCACGTCGCCTTCGTCGTTGGACCGACCACCAGAGCAGGGTTACGGGTCCCCTCAGGGAGGACGTCGGTCTTTGCTCACGCGGTCGGCCTCTCGGCGGGTGACGGACTAATTCCCCGGTCACGTCACCCGCGGCCTCGGCTAGGGCGGCATGACGCGCAGGTAGTTGCGCCTACGCCGCCCGTCATTACACACTTGACGTGTGTTCATAAAATGTGCGGGAAATCACACCGTTTGTGTTTTTCTTATTGAACGTTTTATTAATTTAATAGCTTCTGTTATAAGCGGCATTTACTACCATATAGTCATTATTTGTATTGACGCTGTTATGCGCGATGGAGAATAAATAGCGCTTAATCTATACCAATAAATAAAATTGGAGTGTCTGTTTGTAATGTCAAAATAATAGACTTTTTTCATGCTCACACGATTATTTGGACTATACATATGCCTAAAATGCACTTTATATTTTTTTTGTCTGTCTGTCTGTTTGTTCCGGGTAATCTTCAAAACAGCTGGACCGATTTCAAAAATTCTTTCACCAATGGAAAGCTATAATATCAGGGCGTAACCTAGGCTATATTTTATCCCGGTATTCCCATGGGAACGGGAACTACGCAGGAAAGACTGAAACCGAAACGAACGGGGAGCGGGTTGCTAGTAATAAAATAAACTCGGTTACATCATACCAATTATCCAGAATTTAAGAAAATGAGTTTTCGAGGACGCACAAATTACGTTTGTGAAAAGTTATTCGACGCTGGTTATACGAGTACTTATGGATATTGTTCTTAGAGTACCGTACTAGAAGGGTATAAACGGGACCCTATTACTAAGACCATCCATCTGTCCGTCCGTCTGTCGGTCACTAGGCTGTATCTCAAGAACCGCGATAGCTAGACAGTTGAAATTTTCACAAATTATGTATTTCTGTTGCCCTATAACAACAAATACTAAAAACAAAATAAAATAAATATTTAAGGGGGGATCCCATACAACAAACACGATTTTTTTTGCCCTTTTTTGCTCAATATCAATAATGGCAACAATTAGGCACTTGTTTACCTAGTACGGACCTTTTTCAAAAATTTCCGATTCAAAAATTCCGATTTCAAAAATTCTTTCACCAATGGAAAGCTATAATATCAGGGAGTAAACTAGGCTATATTTTATCCCAGTATTCCCATGAGAACGGGAACTATGCGGGTAAAACGACTAAAACCGAAGCGAAGCGAGGGTGGGTTGCTAGTTATGTAATAAAGTTTATTATAAAGCGCCATTTGTTCTTTGCCGCGCGTAACTGTCGAATCAGATAATGGCGATGTGCTACTACGCGGCGCTGACTAGCGATGCAGTTGAGCTCACAAAATGTTCAATAAGAAAAACACGCCATACCCCTGGATTATACGAATATGTTAACAATTATGTGGTTGCAAACACCATGTGTGTGAAGACTAGACGCTTTATGATATATATATGAGTGATATATGGTTAGGGATTGCAATTGCTGGATCCAGCATACAGCAATCCACCTGGACCAGCGCCCTTTTAAATATGCTGGATCCAGCATACAGTGCTGGATCCAGCGATGTGGATCCGCAAACGTATCAATTTCTATTGTTTAGTTTTGAGTTTTGAGCCAAGTGGTCAATTAGATTACGAAAATATCCTGAAAAAAGAAATGAGCGTTTATGAGACCGAAGGAGTGCGAGGTGAACGTTTATCTATGGTTTATGAGTATTTAATGACCCTAAAACCGACCAGTGTAGAGACCGAAAGGGCATTCTCAGCAGCCGGCTACATATGCAGTTCTGTGCGAAGCAGGTTGGGCGATAAGACTATAGATAAAATTTGTTTTCTAAGGTCTTACTTTCAGAGAATTCAAAAAAAGAAATAGTCAGTCTCTTATATTCAGATTTTAAACTGCCTAATTATTAACGATTAACGAGTGAAGAGAAGATTATTTCGAAGCTTCTTTTGATACAAAAAATTGATTGAAGATTAAAATAGTATTATTATTACGGTCCTTTTTTATAGTTAATTTTAAAAGAATTTGTAAGACTGATTGCTACTGATTAGTCATTCTATCATTAAACATAAACGTAATAAGATATTGCTTACTTAGAAACATTATATAAAATGTTATATGAGGTTATATGTTTGTTATTTAATTTTAAGTTGATTCTTTTGATTTCAAATGATTAAGAAACCAAAGCAAATTGATATAACATATCACCAAATGAGTGAAAGATTTCATAGATTATCGTAAGAAGTACAAATTAATAAAAAAATGGGTGCGTGTACTTATGTACGCGCGTGAGAAGTTATACTTCTTTGGCATCATTAAAAAATAGTTTTTAATTGCATGCAAATAATTAATTACAATAAAATAATAGAAGGATTGGAAAAGGATAATCAACAAAGTTCAGTTTAATAGTCATCAAATTTAAACTAAAAGAATCTTAGATTGATCTTAGATATTTTCAATAATATTAATAATAATTGAAAATTAATATATTTATATAATAATATATTTAATATATAGGGGAAAGTTGGTTATATCGTACCACTTTTTACTTTAACTTAAATATTTCTCAAACCATAAAACTTGCAAATGTGATTGAATATGCACAACCAAGCCTAATATTTTGACTACCTATGATTAAAAATCCAGTTCCGTAGTATTAATCTTACATAGTGAAAAAATAGATTTTGCAAAAGATTACCATCGGTACGATTTAGTCAACTGATCGGTTAAATTGTACCCTAAGGCATTTTAATTGTACCATAGATGGTTAAATTGTACCAACTATTTAAAAACGGGTATATTTGAACATGTTGTATTTTACCTATATTATAAGGCATAAAAATAACACTACAAAAATATATGTCATAGCTTACTAAGGAAACAACATGAATAATTTGAGATCAATCAACTTTATTAAGTAATTAAGTGATAAACTATTAAATAAACTATAATCATGATTACAACGGCATAGAATTTTGCATATATTTCTATATGCAATAAGAATAATCAACAAAGAAGAGATCAAAATATCAAGTCAAAGAAAATCCAATAAAAGAAACAGGAAAAATATTGTTTTTTGTTTCTCTTACTGGAGACAATCATCACAAATATCTGGATTCGTAGTGCAAGATTCATGTAGCCAGCCACCTGTGACAGCGGACACACTGAATCCAGTCGACTTTCGGTCCTTTCTTATCGTAATAAGAGTGATTGCATTTTCCACAAATATTTTCTAGATCGCAATCCGTGTCTTCATCATCATCCAATTCCATAACGATGGTGTCAGAACTAGAGCTACTTATGATTGATGGAGATCGCTTTATTTTCCGACTTTTTCCTTTTCCCTTAGGTCTTAGCATTTTACACTCTTGTTGTTTCATTTTACTTTTCTTAGGTTTCTCTTCTTTCTTTACTTTTTCTTTCTTTTGTTTTGTCTTTTCTATTAGTTGGTTTTTATACGGGCTGGATGTTATTTCAGTTGCTTTTTGGATAGTGTTCTTTTTTATAATTGTAGTTTTAGGTAGAGGTGACAACGATTTTATTGTTTTATTAATAGAAGTAAGCTTTACTGTTAATTGATTGATTGTCTTTGACGTCGATGGTTGAGGTTCTATTTCAGCAAAAGAAATGACATTTTCTTTATTACTCCGAGTTTTCTTTCTTTCTGTATGATCTTTCTCTTTTCTTTCTTGTTTTTTCTGCTTCGGGTCATGGTCTCTCTCTGGTTCTGTAAAATTTTGTAAGACTGATAAGCTTTCGTTACTAGAATTAATTGCTTCAGCAGTAAGCAAATTATCAGCTACTTCAAACAAATGTTCGGGAAATATATGTCTATTAATGGGCCAAATTCCACTAGCTTTGAATCCATTCACAACATTGCCAATCACTGCTGCTCTCTCATAGGCTTCTCCAAATAATTGAGCAACTTGATATTGTGTTATTTGTCGCCCAGGATTTGTTCTCAGCCATTTTTCGCAGCTTTGAATATAATATGTGCTCAATGGTTTGAAGAATGAAACATCAAGTGGCTGGATTCTATTTGTAGTATGACCGGGCAGCTGGAGCATGATTATTCCATTATCCTTTGCCAAAATTAGAGCTTCAATATTTTTTGAGTGCGTCGTGTGTCCATCCATAAGTAAAAGAACCTTATTTTGTGGTGTGGGTTTTACAATTCTGATAAAGTGTTTTACCCATTCAACAAAGAGAGCAGAGTTTATGTATCCACTTTCAGAAACAGTGACTATACTGCCTAAAGGTGCACCATTTGCTAATTCTGGGTTTTGTCGCATCCTTTTAAAAATCAGCATTGGGGGGACAAATTGGCCAGATACACTAGCACAACATACGGCAGTAGTATTAACGCCTCGTTCGCCACTGGTTACGGCGCCGATCTGCTTCTTTCCCTTTAATCCTACAATTTTTTGGGCTTTTTTCTGCACCGTAGAAAACCCGCTTTCATCCACATTAAAAATATTGCTTGGTGCTATACCGTTTTCATCCACTATCTTCTCTAACAAATCAAAAAAATGGTATACATTTTCTTTATTGAACCCTTTAATTCTGTTCAGTGATGTATTTTCGGGTTGTCTTACACTTAAATTAGAATGTCGTTTTATAAAGTTGTAGAACCAGGCCTTGCCCGCCATGCGTTTTTCTTTGCTAAAATTATTTTGTATTTTGTGGGTTTCAGCTAACTGAAATGCTAGTCGCCTGATGTCGTTGATTGTTAATCCGAACATGTGTGATTCTAGGTGCAGAATATGCTCAACTAATAATTTTTCAATTTCATCGTTGAAGATAATAGGTCTTCCTTTTTGGATTTTAGTATTAATAGCAAACTTATTTTTCTTTTGAATATGCCATAAAATTGTTGGCTTTGGTATAGAATAGATCCTTGAGATCGCATTTAAGCTTAATTCTTTTTTTTCATATGCTTTAAGAGCCTTTTCCAAATCCTCTGCTGTCCAATTATAATATTTTCTTTTGACATTATGCTCCGTCATCTTAAATAATAAAATTAAAATACATTAACAATCGTTAAAAAGAAAGGTATTTAGAGATTTTAAACAGGAAGGGTAAATCGTACTGGTACAATTTAACAAACTATGTCTTAATTTAAAAATAAATTACAACATGACATAACCTCAAAACGTAGACACACTACAAAGTTATTCATAATCAGAATATAAATTCGTAAAACGATAGTGCATATTGTGAATTTTTTGCTTACCTCGTTTCCTGGTTATGTTTTTATGAAAACCGGGTAATTTTTACTTGTAAACTCACTAAATAATCTTTTTTTCAACAACACACACAATTTTGCGCAAACGCTGTTTGCAAATGGCGGATCTTGGAATGCCGGTAACGCGGCACGGTTTAGTATTGTCAGTGGAGAAAAAAATACTTATTTAGTACAAAATTTTGAAGTGGTACGATATAACCAACTTTCCCCTATATTTCAAATATATATATTTAATATAAATTTATATAATATATAATTAATATATATATATATATATATATATATATAATTATTAAAAACAAAATTTAGAGAATAATAAATATATAAGACATAATTTGTACTAAATATTATAAGATTCTTAATTTTAAATGTTTATTATTGATTATTTAATATTTTAAAAATAAATTTAATAATAAATTCAAAAATTGAATTTAAGGTTAAGCAGACAGCTTCATACTGTTAATTTTGTGTCACAGATGCGCGCGCATCTTAAAATTTCACTCAATGAGCGGTTAAGCAGACAACTTCATACTGTTAATTTTGTGTCACAGATGCGCGCGCATCTTAAAATTTCACTCTCATCATTTTTTCATAACGCGCCTAAAGAAGTATAACTTCAAAAAAAGTCTTAAAATATTGTCTTTTTATTTTCGTTCCACATTTTGCTGGATCCGCGCTGGACCCAGCTGGATTCAGGTCAATCCAGCAAGAATCCAGCTGGATTGAAAACGCCGCTGGATTGCAATCCCTATATATGGTCGCAGTTAACGTGTTAAATTTCTAGTTAGAGAATGAAAAATATTTGTAGCGTTAGACATAGCTCAGTCTAATAAATACTAGCAAAAATAAATCGATACTAGCATTTTGCACCGGTCTGTGTGCCTACTCTTGAATTTCGATTTCAATTCTAAATTCAATCGCAGCTCGAATTTGAGCAGATTTGGTACTCTTGAAAGCGACACTAGCGCATGATTGGAATCAAATTCGGTGGCAAATTTTAAAACTAAATGAATTCGGTTCTCATCGATTAAGTTAAATATCTGCTACTCCTGACGTGATTTTGACATAGTTTAAAATCGTAAATATTGCACAATTTCAAGAAAGCGTCTTTGTGGTGATCGAGTTCGATTACGTTATTAATTTAAAGTAAGAAAATACTACACATTTGATGAAAATAACAACGGCAAATGCGAAGAATTAATTCTCGATTTTGTTCAAGAGTACCAAATACAAGTTTGGTGAGATTGGAATTGAATCAGATTCGAAATTAAAATTTATTTCAAGAGTAGGCTCACTGATCGACGTTTGCATATTCTATGGGCTTCATACTTTCGATTGGTATAGAATTTGTCTAAGAATCTAACCGGTGCAATGTATAAAAAAAATATTAATTAATCATACTCTGGACTAAAATTTGTTAGGCAACCCATGTGCAATGTATTTATTGATATATTAAATTAAATAAAAAATGAGTTTAATCAAATAAACATCTCGGTGAAGGTCGTTGTACAGCGGGATCTTAGACCATAAGAAAAATCTTATAAACAATGAACTGTATGTACAGCGCCCAGTGCAAGCCACATAAAAGCTTTCTATGAAAAATAATGGTGGGATAACTAATTAAAAGTCGAGTTCTCTTACGGAGGCATTTCAAATTAAGTTTTATTTTCTTCTCGGCTGTTTTATTTTTATTTGATTCGATGTCAACACTTTAATTAGTGAAATGTGTATGTACGTCTTCCGCAGCCACAAATTTTAACGGGATGCCATTTAATTAGAAGTGAAGGAAATGCCGAAAGACGGTAATTTAGGACATTTAATGTACTATATATAAAATTATATTAATAGATTTGAGATTATATTGAGAGAGAAAACAAAGACTATATTATTGCGGTTCTAGAAGGGCTATTTCTCACATATTGCTATTACGTAATAATTTAATAACAGTTAAAATTTAATTTTGGCCTAGATCTTTCTTTGAGCAACATACATACCTTTATAACATCAATTTGAAATTTTCTGCAGAATTTAGAATATTTATTCGACACGTGTTTCGCTCTACACGAGGCATCCTCAGGATGGTTTTTTTCTCAGGACGGCCGTTCTGGAAGGAGCTAATCACGTGAGAGTAAGATTCCCTTATATTCTATTCCATCTTGATCCCATCCCGTATTCCTTCCATTCCATCGTGGTGTGCGGTCTATTCATTAACCGTGGGCAAGTAGTGGGTTTCCCTATATTCCTTCTATTTTAAAATAAGTAATAATAGTTTTCCGCTATCTATCGCCTAATTGAATCAAATATTTTTAAGTTTATTTGTTCATATTTATTTTTAGCTTATTTTTGTAAATTCTTCTGTGTGGTGACAGAGGAAAATTACAATTTACTTCTCCTTCTCTTGCCCGTCGGTGTTGTGAAAGATAACTAAGGAATATAATAGGCAGATAAAATCTATGCAAGAAAAGGGATACTCAACATAAAATGCCATGCCAATGGGTCTGACCAGCACGGTATAGTAGGTTAATTTCCCAACCACTGTGGAAGAGGTTCGAGCCCAACAGTAGGACTTAGGGGGGCTGATATGATAAAGGCAATGATCTTAGTACATTACATACTAGATAAAACTACTTTAAGGATTTTATCGCGTTTGTATTTGATTTATGATTGCCCGACGTTTCGAACACTTTACAGCGTTGATGATCACGGGCGGACTAAAATGTCTGACGTCCAACAAGTCATCGTTATTGCAGACATTTATACTTATCTACTCGCTACAGAAATTAATTATTAAATATTGACCCACATTTTTTGTTACAAATTTAATGCCAGTCATCATCATCTTGCTCTTATCCCAATTACTTGGGGTCGACGCAATATGTCATCTGTTTTGACATATTGCAAAAAGTTTCGGCAATGACTTTTATGACCGGCCGCCTGCCTGACGTCAACCCTCCTTGGGAATGTAATCGTTGACCCAAATGGTACCAGATGGAGTTGGTCCGGGTCAATCTAGGGCTCTTAGTCGTCTATTACGACACCCACGAGCAAAGCAAGGGTTGGTAGTATTCGAAGCCGCTACCACACAGCTAGTCAGTACAAGAAGAAAATTATTAGGTTTAAATTAATAAACTGTCATAAAAATTTCTACAAATTTAATGTTCAATAATTACTAACCATAGAGAATATAATTTTCTCATATAGAATCATTTTCAGACATCTTAGTCCGCCCGTGACCATGAACGCTGTAAAGCGTTCGACACGTTGAGCAATCATAAATCAAATACAAACGCGATAAAAACCGTAAAGTAATTGTATTTACAACTAGCAATCCGCCCTCGCTTCGCTTCGGTTATAGGTTATAGTAGTTTTACCCGCGTAGTTCCCGTTCCCGTGGGAATACCGGGATAAAATATAGCCTAGTTTACGCCCTGATATTATAGCTTTCCATTGGTGAAAGAATTTTTGAAATCGGTCCAGCCGTTTTGAAGATTACCCGGAACAAACAGACAGACAAAAATTTTTTAATTGCTATTTTAGGCATAGGTGTCGTGCAAATAACCGTGTGAGCATGAAAAAAGTCTATTATTTAGACATTACAAACAGACACTCCAATTTTATTTATTGGTATAGATTATTCATCGAAACATGCTTGAAAAGGTTTTTAAGCAAGGACTTCAAGTTGCACAAAATTAGACCACAATTAAGGATTACATATTTTAAAACTATGTCATCATCGTCATCATCGCAGCCCACATACGTCCCACTTTTGGATTCGGGCCTCCTCCACAATGGGAGGGAATTTGACCTACTATACCATGCTGGTATAGGGTTTTGTTTCGAGCTTTTCTTCTCTTGCATAAAAATCCATGCTTACTATGGCCCTTAGTCGTCTTTTATGACATCCACGGGCAAGATCTCTAGTGGTGAATTGTATTCTTACTCCGTTACCACACGGAAAGTATGTAATTATTAAAAAAACTATGGAATTACATAATAATATGTAAATTTAATACATTACATTTATTTTCTCTATAAAATGCTTTAATTGATTTTTCTCTATAATCCAGTAATCCGAACATTCCAATAACACGGCACCCTTTGCCGCGGGTGATGTGACCGGGGATTAGTCCGTCACCCGCCGAGAGGCCGACCGCGTGAGGAAAAACCGACGTCCTCCCCGAGGGGGGGACGTCGGTCGATGGGAGAGTACCCCAATAGGGGGTATTCTGTCGGGCCGACCACTGACGACAAGTAAACCTGCTCCGGTGGTCGGCCCAATGACGAAGGCGAGGTGGTTTTCGGGTGGGTTGCGGGAGTTGCGTGCTTAAGCCCCTCTGTGACCGCAGCCCACCCACAAAAAAAAAAAACCCTTTGATTTTGAATAGTGTCGGATATAGTCGGATTAGTGTGATTATACTATATTGAAATTATAATAAGAATGCGGGACGCTTTACTTGAATTTTCTTCCACTATTTCTCTTTTATAATATCACTAACCCACGAATAAATAACATCCATTAAGGATGACGATAGAATCCAACTAAGCGAAGTGTCATATTTTCTATAGTGTTGCATTTATCAAAGAAAATGCAAAACACTCTAACGTAGGGGCTTTCAAAGTGTTGTGTTACCTTGTAATTTATTGCGTCTACTTATTTATGTTATAATAATACCCTTTAGTGTATGTTCTTACGGTCTTGAGTGTAATACATTTATTCTGCAATGGATATTAGTAGGTAATTTTTAATTTCGGACAATTATTCGATATAAGTTTCGAAGTAAGGATGTAATGGGTATAAAATTTCGGATCTAGATACGGATGTTAGAATAATTTTGTATCGGTTTTGGATGTGGTTCATTTCATTTAGTCCCACTATTGAACTCACTGCACCTCGATAGGAATGAAATTGACCTACTATACCACGCGGGTCAGACAGATTGGTATACGATTTTAATTCGAGTATTTCTTCTCTTGCTAGTAGGATATAACACGTATATAAGATATGTATCTTATATACGTGTTATATCCCTTAGTTGTTTTACCTAGTCGTCTTCTACGACACCTATGAGATAGGGGGTGGTGAATAGTTTTCTAACTTCGTCACCACATGGAATGCGGTTACAAATATGAAATTATTTCGGTTTATCCAATATTTTTGGAACTTCGGTTATGGATATTGAATTATTAGGGAATTGGAAAAAGAAAATGCTAATTGTGGTGATTATTGTAGTATTTTCGTGTGGCGAGGGAGCAAGAATACAATTCGCCACCCCCTCTCTTCTCCCTTGAGTGTTGTAAAAGAAGATTAAGGGATATGATTTACCGATAACATCTTTGTAAGGGTAGGCAAACCCGACGTAACAATCTATGCCAAAGCGTCTGATCAGCGCTGTATAGTAGGTCGAAAGCCCTGTTGTGCAGGAAGCCCGAGCCCAGTAGTGGGAGTTATGTGGCCTGAGATGATGATAATTGTAGTATTTTCCTGTGGAGAGGTTTACATTTAGACTATCAGTTCAACTAGTGAATAGAAAACCTGTTGAAACGTGCCTCATACAGGCATTAATCCTATCCGAAGTTTTGTAAATAAATATAGTAAAATATTAGGTCCTTACATATGAAATTGGCGTTTTGTACGGGGGGAATATAAAGTAATTTATTTTTGTAAAATATATTTAATTAATCAAAGTATGCACCGTTGTTATATATGCACTTTTGCCATCTCATAGGTAGTTTACTGATCCCTTTACTAAAAAAACTACGGGGGCGAAAGTCAATAAACTCTTTGAAGGCGATTTGGACTGCCGCATCGGAGTTTAATTTTTTTCCTTGTACGAAGCTGTCCAAATTCCGTAAAAATGTTGGAGCAAGGTCTGGGGAGTACGGTGGATGTCGCAGACATTCCAATTGTAGCTCATCTAACTTAGTGGTTGTTTGTTGTGCAGTGTTTGGTCTTGCGTTGTCGTGGAGCAGCAGTGGCTTAGAGCGATTGACCAATCTCGGTTGTTTAGCAGCTAGTTCTTCCTTCATGGTTTGCAGTTGCTGACAATAGATATCTGCCGTAATCGTTTGGCCAGATTTTAGGAAGCTGTAGCGAACGACACCAGCGCTAGTCTACCAAACACTCACAAGTAACTTTTTCTGAGTCAATTTTCGTTTAGGACAGGATTTGGCTGGGTGTTTAGGGTTCAGCCATTGCGACGAGCGCTGCCAATTATCGTACAGTATTCACTTTTCATCACAAGTAATGATTCGATTTAAAATCCCTTCATTATTGTGTTGGTTGAGCAAAGTAACACAGCAGTCACGCGTGTTTGCAAGTTCGATTCACCCAATTCATGAGGTGCCTATTGTTCAAGTTTTTTTACCTCCCGATTTGCTTCAAGTGAATTAATACAGTTTTGTCACTTACCCCGAAGCCTGCAGCTATCTTAGAAGTGCTTTGTGATGGATCCGCTTCCATAATAGCCTTTAATTCTTCATTTTCCACTTTTGTCTCGGGCTGCTCACGGGGTTGGTTCTGACGGTCTAAATTTCCAGAACGAAAACGTTGAAACCAAAATAACGTAACGTGCTTTCTTTTGCGACACTAGCGCCGTACACATCATTAATCCTTCGAGCTGTTTCTGCAGCACTAGCGCCACGGTAGAAATCGTACTCGTAAATATGCCGATATTTCATGTTTTCCATAGTGCGGTAATAAGCGCGCCAAAGAAAAATAATGCGGAAAAAACAAATGAATGACTGTTTTCAAAACTCAAATGTACCAGCTAAATGAATTTATAAATTTGAATTTGGAATTCTTAACCAAAGAGGATATATTTCAGATCAAAGTGGTCAGTACGGCAAAACGCCAATTTCATATGTAAGGACTTAATATATCCGGCACCGGATTTCGATTATGATTAAGGAGCTGTATAACATCTCTACTTCGACTTGTGAGTGGATGGAACGCAGGTGACTAATGCGAGTTAGTAACTATTGTTAGTTAATTATTAAATTGGGATTGTAAGTGAATATGTAAATAATTTCGCATTGTGACTTCTGATGTTTACGCGAGTATTACACATTGTAAATAAAACTAGGATTTTATCGCGTTTGTATTTGATTTTTGATTGTCCGACGTTTCGGACACTACATCATTAATGGTCACGGGCGGACTAAGATGTCTGACGTCCAACAAGTCATCGTTATTGCAGATATTTACAATTATCTGACCGCGTGAAGAAAGACCGACGTTCTCCCCGAGGGGGGGATGTCGGTCGAGGAGGGGGTACTTCTCAGGGGGTATTCTGTCGGGCCGACCACTGACGTCAAGTCACCCTACTCCGGTGGTCGGCCCAACGACAAAGGCGACGTGTCACGGGTGGGTTACGGGTGTGCGTGCTTACGCCCCTCTGTCGCTCCAGACGGAGCGGAGCGAGGAGGGCGCCGACCGTAACCCACCCCCAAAAATAAAAAGATATTTATAATTATCCACCCGCTATATCTATTTCTATAGTTGTCATATCATGAATGCTGTAAAGTGTTCGAAACGTCGGGTAATCAAAAATCAAATTTCTCATTTTTTTTTCAGTTTTCTTCAGTTTTAATTGTGGTGCGTTTCGAGTGATATTGAAATAAATTGTAGTCTTATTTTATTGATGTGCGATAACAGGCAGCGCACCCTGAGGCGTGTAGTAGTCTAAGCATAAATTCAAATATTTTGGCAGGTGTTGGCGTACAGACTGCCAAAGGTGCTGGGCGGCCCAGCAACTCCGGCCGCTGTCGCTAGCGTGGTCCGATTACCCGGCAGCGCTTAAGAGGAGGTGATAGACACGGCCATGAATCATTAATGGCTACCATTACCAGTGATTGGTCGCGAAGTCGTACTGCGTGCTATGGCCTCGGCAGCGGGGCGGATCCATAATGGACTTGTCGTTTGCTAACCCTAGTGTGACTTGGGCAGTCCAGATGGTAGTACTTGAGTCTGATGTCGCCCTAGTCGAGGCCGAGGGTAACTGGACCGGGAATAGTCCGTCACCCGTAGAGAGGCTGACCGTGTGAAGGCGATGCCCCGGAGTGTCTGAGTAGCGTGGTATAGCAGGTCAATTTTCCTTCAAATACAAATTATTTATTATGCATAAACTGCGAGAGGGCACTTACAGATTGTCAATTTCAACACAAATAAAATTAATCCAACGAACTACCACCGGATCGAGACGCGACCGCTACTGAGAAGATTCGGCAAGGAACACGGCGGGCTTGTCTATTATTTTTTTTTCTTTTTAATTAATATAAAATTGTGTACAAAATGTCTTGTAAGTACTAGCTCCAGTGTGATGAACGAACCACAAGATACGTAATATAATTCAAACAATTATGTACCAGATCCAACAAGCGGCACCCGATCACGAGTTAACTACTAGAGCAGCCATCACTTCCACCACTTCCACCAGCCACCCCTTCCATTGTGAAAGAGTCTCGAGCCCAACAATAGAACGTTTGTGAGCTGTGTTGAATGAATGAATTCCAAAATATATAAACAACATACATTTCGAATATTTCGTCACCAGGCCAGCAATCGAAATTTACATGACCGTATGTCGAAATAGCGTTCATGTTGACGATCTAAATTACTTTAACATGACGATACCTTCACGATACGGTGGCAGTTCAATATTGTTCGCGCAACCGAAATTAGTTCGATTTGAGTACGATATGAACGCTGTTCTAAATTCATATTTGTTTTCATACCGATATAATATTTTGCAGATAATTTTGGTGTTAGTGACGCTAATAAACAATACAATACTTACATAATTAGTAATTAATTTAATTCGATTTGCCGTCTGGTGACGGAGTAAGACTACAATTCACAATTCTCTATCTTGCCCGTGGATGTCGAAAAAGACTACTATGGGATATAATGTGCACATAAAATCTGAGCAAGAGAAGGGAAACTCGAATGAAACCCTATATCAACATGTCTGACCAGCATGGTATAGTATGTCAAATTCCCTCCCATTGTGGAAGAGGCCCGAGCCCAACAGTGGGACGTATGTGGGCTGCGATTATGATGAATTTGATTTTTACGGTTCCTTATCCAAAGGTAATAACGGGACTCTGTTATTAAGACTTTCGTTGTCTGTCTGTCCGTCCGTCTGTCGCTCCGTCCGTCTGTCTTTCCGTCCGTCTGTCTGTCACCAGGCTGTATCTCAAGAACCGCGATAGCTAGATAGTTGAAATTTTTACAAATGATGTATATCTGTTGCCGCTAAAACAACAAATACTGAATACAAAGTAAAATAAATCTTAAAGGGGGGCCCCCATACGACAAACGAGATTTTTTTGCCCTTTTTTGCTCAATGGTACGAGTGCGAGTTCGACTCGCACTTGGCCGATTTTTCATTTATCTTTCAACATCGTTTTAACTTTGTTGTGCATAGGTAGATGAACTATGTCATGACAACTCAAACAATTCGAAAATCATTCTTTTAAGCAAGCACAGAAACACAAAAAATTACTCGTGCAAAAATTTAATTTAATTTAATTTAATTTAATTAATTAATTTAATTTAATTTAATTAATTAATTTAATTTAATTTTTTAATTTTAAGACAACATCATACACTAAGGAAATAATCCTTGTATTGCTGGGAACTTTACAAACATAATTAACGGACACAAATTACATCCAGACTCAGAACAACAAGTTGTGGATCACACAGTGTTGTCCCGCGTGGGATTCGAACCCCCGACACTGGCGTTGTAAGTCGCTATCTTAACCACTACGCCATCTGTGCAGTCTAAAATTGCCGTTTAGTGTCGGAGTAAGAATACATTTTACCACCCCCTAACTAATCTGTGGGTGTCGTAAAAGACGACTGAGGTATGTAATGTAAATACACATAACATTTATGTACGGAAGGAAAACTCGAAATAAAACCTTAAACCACCACCCGTCTGACCAGCGTGGTGTTATCATCTCAGTCAATATACGTCCCATTGTTGAGCACGGGCCTCCTACATTGTGGGAACTAATTTGACCTAAGATACCACGCTGGTCAAACGTGTTGGCATAGGGTTTCATTTTTAGTTTTCCTTATCATATATGTCATTGATGTTATGTGAATATTAATCCCTTAGTCGTCTTTTAAGAAAGTCACGTGTAAGAGAGGGTTTGGTGAATTGTATTCTCACTCCGTTACCATAAGGAAAAGTGTAGTAGATCAATTTCTATCCCGTTGCGGAGGAAGCTCCGCTCTCAGCTCAAGCTCACGAAGCAAGCCCAGCATTAAGATATATATGAGCGGAGATATTTTTTTTTTCATTCATCACAGTTCAAATATGTCCCACTACTGGGCACGAGCCTAGGGATGTGACTTGGAGGGAAAAATAATCGATTTTTTGTTCGATCGATTTCAAATTCGTTTTTTTTAATTTGTATCAAATAGCGTCTGTTGTGTCAGATAGTTCAAATATATGAAATAAAATAAATATTACAGCCATCAATATCATCATCATCATTTCAGCTCATATAATTCTTATTGTTGGGCTCGAGCCTCCTCCGCAATAGGAGGGAAACTGAGCTATTATACCGTGTTGATCAAACGTATTGGTATAGATGTTTCATTTCATGTTTTCCTTCTCTTCATAGATATTATGTGCATATTTAATCCCGCGTGTTTTACGACACCCGTAGGTGTTTACCCATACCTCAATAGCCAGTAGGGGATCTGGAATCTGGTTCCTTCAGACCAGTCAATGCTTATACATTTTTTTTTTTTTTTTTTTTTTTTTTTTTTGGTTGGGCTATGGTAAGCGCACGCGCGGTCCTGTCCGTCCGGGGCGATGAAAGGACGGCGCGCGGGCCCATAACCCGCCCGTGCCCGTCACCTCGTTGTTTGTTGGGCCGACCACCGGAGCAGATGTAACTTGTCATCAGTGGTCGGCCCGACGGAATACCCTTTCAAAGTTTCATCTCAACCCATATAAGCCTACTGTGGGCCTCTTTCACAGTGGAGTGAAAATTGAGTTATTATTCAACGCTGGCCAAACGTGTTGATGTTCGATTTCATTTCGAGTATTCCTTCTCCTGCATTTATATGCATATTATATCCCTTAGTCGTCTCTTAGGACATCCATGGCTAAGGTAAGAGAGGTAGAATTGTATTCTTACTCCGTCACCACACGGGCCGTTTATGAAGCTTATATTTCTTCATTGTAGATTATGATCTAGTCATTTTACAGTTAGTATTAGCTAATTTAATTTCAAAACGTAATATGTTGGGATAATGGCCAATAGACCGTCTGTAGTAAAAACTTGATTGAGAAAATACGTTGAAGGTTGGCGTTGTTTTGCAAGTTATAATAAATTCATTTCATTATTTGCTAAGACTGAGATTGCTTCGTATTTATATTGGATACAGAAATTGAGGAGAAAACATTGAAATAGAAAAAGCTTGAAAAATGTTGCACTTTGAACAAATTATATTAGTCTAAAGCATGCAGAGCCGGATTATCTTCCGTGTGGTGACGGATTAAGAATACAATTCACCACTCCCTACCTTGCCCGTGGATATCGTAAAAGACGACTAAGGGATACAAAATGCACATAAGATCTGTGCAAGAGAAGGAAAACTCGAAATAAAACCCTATGCCAACATGTCTTACCAGCACGGTATAGTAGGTTAAATTCCCTCCCATTGTGGAGGAGGCCCGAGACCAACAGTGGGTCCAGAGTCGGATTATCCATAAGGCGGATTAGGCAAGTGCGTAAGGGCCCTGCATCGACTAGGGACCCCGAGCATGCACCAAGATTGGTAGGTATTGTAATGGTATTGTGGCGGAGAACCCGATATCATTGCTGGGTTTAAAGTGGTGAGCTTTTCCTCTTAGTTTACCAAAAGAAAAAAAAGCTCATCAATTTCGTCTCTTTATTATAAGATATTACTGTTACTGAGATTTCCTAAAAAAAAAGCTCATCACAATCCCGTCACGTATTTGATAGGCTCTATGAAAAATACTCGCTACTTTAAAAACGATTCGATACCGATACCGGTAATAATGAAAAAGTTAATGAAAAGGGGTCCCCGGAATTGCATTACCTAGGGGCCCTGATAGGGTTAATCGGGCCCTGAAAGCATGGAAGCGTGATATAAAATATTCATCATCATCATTTCAGCCTATCTCCGTCCACTGCTGGACGTAGGCCTCCCTCATGTTACGCCACAAAGTGCGGTCCTGTGCTGCGTGCATCCAAGGAAGCCTAGCAACTTTCACCAGGTCGTCGGTCCACCTAGTGGGAGGGCATTCTACACTGCGTCGTCCTATACGTGGTCGCCACTAGAGAACCTTTTTTTCCCAGCGGTTATCAGTTCTTTGAGCGATGTGGCCTGCCCATTGCCACTTCAGCGAGAGAAGCGAGAATCACTAATAAACCGCGCCAATAAAGAAATGAATCTAAAATTACAGTTCCTACTTATAATGACAGGTTGGACAACCAGTAAAGCAGGATTTCTATATTGTATGGCAGTTTTTTTCTTCATTTTTTAGGCTATCGATGCCCACTATTAGACAAAGGTTTTCAAAAAGGTGGGAGAGTTCCGTAATCGCAAATATTAGCACGTAGTTTACATTCGTAACCGGTGTTATAATTTTCCAGGAGAGTGGCTGCTGATTTCCGTGTGGTGACGGAGCAAGAATATGATTCGACATACTCTATCTTATCTATGGGTGTTGTAAAAGTTGATTAGGCGATATAATATGCTCATAACATCTATGCAAGGGAAGAAACACTTCTAATAAAACTCGTAGGTCAATTCCTCTTCCATTAAGGAGGAGGCTCGAGCCCAGCATACATATATATGAGAGGTGACTCTAGTCATACCTCGGAAATAAGGGGTGAGGGTGACACCGTGTTTATTAAACCAACTGCCACACGAATTGGAGGGATCTTTTTAAATAAATCCAAATAATTCTTCTCTTCATTATTTATTTAACAACATAAATATGTTTCAAGCTTAATACTATGACTTACACCAGTTTCATAATTCCACACAGACTAGAATGCCTTACAATTTTATTAAGTAAATAACTACATGTCAAGTAACAATAGTTTACAAAAACATTGAAGTCGTCTATTAAAATGATCTAACGTCGATTTTATTCATTTCAACATATACAATAATACTAAATTAATACGTCATTTACCAAAACAATATTATGTTTATACAAATATCATAAAATACACATTATTTGGAAACCACACCTTCTAATTTTATTTATTTTTTTATAATAGAAACGTCAAAATTAAGTGAATTATGCAGTCGGAAATCTTAATCATATTAATTAACTGTGTGTATGAAAATTTTCGTGGAAATATCAAAATAGGATTTTAAAGAAATTAAACCATGAATCTGATAAATTATATAAATAATTAATGGAAATGTAATGAACAACTTTCAAAGATTTCCTTGTGAAAATTGGCTGGATTTTTCACATGGAAACCTAAACTTTACATAATATTTTCTGATACCAGATACTTTTTATAATAGAGATAGAGCTACATAAACATAATTTTAAACTTTTAAAAGATCAATATTTAAACGTAAGTAAAAATAATAATGGCATTAAGCGTCGTTCCCACGTAAATTTTCAAGATCAGATTCACTTAACTACAATAACAAAAGTTTTAGTTTTCGTCCATATAGTTATCGTTGTCTTCGGCTGAAATGTCATCAACCGATCGTTTGCCGAGGCCGAAACTAAAACGATGCATGTCCCTTTGTCTTTTGCCAAGGCCGAAATTAAATTTGCTGCTGAGCCGCTTGCCTAAGCCAAAGTTGTAGCTTTTTGCACGTTTGCCCAGTCCGAAGTTATATAGAGGCAGCCGTTTGCCTAGCCCAAAGTCGTACATTCTAGCTCGCTTTTCTTCAGATGTTTCGTCATCGGCGAAACGTTTGCCGAGACCAAAGCTGTAAGGACGGGCGCGTTTTGATTCGTAACCTGTGAAAACATATATTTTAATTTAATACTAATAATAAAATTTTCCATAGATAGATAGGTCTCAAAATTAATCTCTAGGTCTACCAATAAACTTATTGGTAGACATATTTAAAGATAGGAATGTGGACAATGTAAGTGAATTTAAAAGGACGCATGTACCATAGATACCTTTCTATCTAAATTCCATAAAAAAAAAATCAGGTCCACATTTAATTCAAAGTATGATAGGCACTCCTTCTTATTAGTGCAACTTTTTCTTTTTTTTTGCCACAGACCATGGTACATACGCAATGTCCGATCCATTTAAGGCGACGGAGGGTGGCGATGAGCGACCCCATAGCTCTCTGGAATTAGTATATCCTATGATTGTTCTTTTTACACCCTTAATACACATATCATCGTTACTTATGATATAACTGAAGTGTTGATGTGCTAAACGATTGATACGAAACCCTATACACGATTTTAATAATAGTTTAATAAAAAATGGCAGCGATTTACCTGTGTCCCTCATATTGAGAATGTCTATGAGCAACAAAAACTACTTTAACATCAGGCACGTGTGCTGCTTACTCGATTATGACCATGGGTAATAAAGAATAGCATCATATCTGAAAAAGCCATGAACGACAAGGAACTCGGTCAGCTCAATGGCAAAAGGGAGGGAATACTGTAGGTTATAGGGCCGCGCGCCATCCTTGCATCGCCCCGAACGGAGTAAACGGCCTGTGTGTGCTGGCCATATCCCATCCAGCCATGAGCCCATACATGTCCCAATGCTGGGCTAGAGCCTCCTCTATAATAAGAGAGTAATTGAACTACTATACCACGCTGCCAAGATGGTTTGGTATAGGGTTTTATGTAAAGTTTTCCGTCTTTTTTTTTTGGAATAGATGTTATTTGCTTATTATATCTGTTAGTCGGTTTTTACGATATCCATGCACAAAATAGGTGAATCTTACTCCGAGCTCCATCACCATATGGCATTGAACGTGTATAACACAGAAAATTTGGTAAAAATTTTTAGTATGATTGCCTGTATGAGATTGCCTGTATAATTTTTTGATGTTTTTTAAACCATACCTGCTTCGTCATACTGTTCAAGTAATTCAGCAAGCGCTGCTTCATCTAGGTCATTAGGGAATTCTTCATCAGACTGATCATCATCGACTGAACGCTTGCCGAGACCAAAAGAGTAAGGCCTGGACCTGAATAAGAAGATTACTAAAATTGTAAATAAAAAATGTGATATAATTTATCGTAAATACAAGACTAAATTTTTTTTGGTAGGCTACGGTATGCACGCGCGCCGTCCCTTTCGTCCGGGGTGATCAAACGACGGCGTACGACCCCGTAACCCGCCGTATTGACTCCCCTTTGCTATTTGGCCGACCACTGGTACCGAATCCTTGATTTCCGTGGCCAGCCTGACGGTATACCCTTTCACGTACCCTCTCTTCGCGACTCTCCCCCTGGGGCGTCGCCCTCACGCGGTCGGCCTCTCTGCTGGTGACGGACTATTAACCAGTCAGTCCACAAGCTTCCAAGACCACATTGCACACCTTACACATTAGCACATTGTTTTACCATTAGTATTTTTTTTAAATTATGCATCATCGCTTGAAAATTTAAAATTGTTCATCAAAATCTCTAAAACCATATTAGCATGAGCAAATACATTACTTCGCTTGTTATCTACATATAATACCAATAAATAAAATTGGAGTGTCTGTTTGTAATGTCAAAATAATAGGCTTTTTTCATGCTCACACGGTTATTTGCACGACACCTATGCCTAAAATAGCAATTAAAAAATTTTTGTCTGTCTGTTTGTCTGTCTGTCTGTCTGTTTGTTCCGGGTAATCTTCAAAACGGCTGGACCGATTTCAAAAATTCTTTCACCAATGGAAAGCTATAATATCAGGGCGTAAACTAGGCTATATTTTATCCCGGTATTCCCACGGGAACGGGAACTACGCGGGTAAAACGACTATAACCTATAACCGAAGCGAAGCGAGGGCGGGTTGCTAGTAGTTAATAATTTTATACATTTTTTTACCCATTTAGTACAATCGTTAGTAGGTTTTCATATGACTAAAGCAGAGATTTTAAGAAAGTATTATAAATTAAAAAAATACATAACTTGTTACCATTGATTTTGCGGAACATAGTTTGCGTTTAGATTAAGCATTGGAATATCCTCCTGCCTACCTAAGCCAAAAGTATTTGAACTACTATAAATAGGCTAGCCAATGCATGTAACTACTGTTTCTTCAGCCCATATAGTCCAACCATTAAGAACGGGTGATTTATACAATTTTTCGTGTCGTGACGGAGTAAGAACACAATTCACCACTTCCTATCTCGCCCGAGAATGTCGTATAAGACGACTTAGGGATATAATATGTATATAACATCTGTGCAAGAGCAGGCAAACTCGAAATCAAACTCTGTACCAACATTCCTGACCAGCATGGTAGGTCAAATTTATTCCCATTGTGGAGGAGGCCCGAGCATAACAGTGAGGCGTATGTGGGCTACGATGATGATTTATACAATGAGAGAATGTAGAAACCGTTCTACTGTATTAAGCTGGTCAGGCGGATTGATGTAGGGTTTTATTTCTTACTAGCAACCCGCCCTCGGTGGAAATTAATTCTATTATTCTTACTCCCAACATCATAATGGCTATGATAAAAACGTTATTTACCGTTTGCCCAGTCCAAAGTTGTATACTGGTAGCCTCTTGTATTCAGAAACGTAGCTGTAAGCCCTCTTGCCTAGTCCAAAATCGTAGTGTGGAGATCTTTTTGCCAGGGGTGCGACATGGTTGCTATGAGGATCTTGGACCTCGTGCTGTTCGTGCGAGTCCGGTTCATTCTGCATCCTTTCAGGCGCACATAGTGCTACGCCGATCACTAGGAGACATACGGGCAGAGAAGTGTACAGCATCCTGGAACCAAAGAAGTACATTTATATAATATTAAATACGACATTTGAAGAGATCAGCTCATATTTGTTACACCCTATTTTACTCGTGGCCGTATGGTGATGGATAAGAATATGGTTGATTTTTTTCTGTGTATGTACAGCTGTTAGCCGCAGATGGCTTTGACAGCTTGACGCGGACTATGGGTGAGCGCTGAGGACTCTCAACCCGGTGAAAGTATGCTAAGCATCATCGCCCAAGGGCTCCCTCTGTGCGGAACGGCCCTCGGCTTGGGGCGTCGCTGGAGGCCAAGTGGGCGTGCCCACGTTTTGGTTTATGACTTTTGCGCGACGCGGTTTCGCACCTCGACGGCGAGGACGGAACTGGTTTTTACGCGTAATGGCTTCGCGGGCCGTGTAGGCTCTAAGTTGAGCGAGTGTGATGTTGTCGTCCTCTTCGTTGAGGATGTGACGAGGACGTTGTATGGAGTATGATCTCTTCATTACTTTTATATCATAGTTTATGGTCTAGGCACATCCTGCCCAAGCCATCCAGAGCGACGGAAGGGCGGCGCACGACTTTATAAGCCACCGTATCGCCTCCCCTTTGCAATGGGGCTGGCGACTGGTACCGGAACCTTGACATCCGTGACTAGGCCGGCGGGATACATTTTCGAGTGGCATCCTTTTCCCTTGCGGGTGACTGGACCGGAGAGTTACTCCGTCACCCGCCAAGAGGCCGACCGCGCAAGGAAAGACCGACATCCTCCCCGAGGGGGCGCGGGTGAGTTACAGGTGTGCGTGCTTACGCGCCTCTGTCGTCCCGGACAGAACCGGGCGGCGGGCGCACCGACCGTAGTCCACCCCAAAAAAAAAGCATCCTTTTCCCGATCGACCGCGTACAGCCGTCGCGTCAGTACATAGCGCTGAATCCGCTTACACTCGGCATAACTCAAGAAAAGGCGGACGCTGCTGAGCAAGTCGACGGAATTGCTTCCAGGACCGTCAAGGTCCATCTTGCAGCAGGTCCAAGTACTTCATATAATTTTATATGAAATGATTTAATAACAAATAAAATTAGTCTTAATGTTAGGAGTATGTTTGATGTTACCTAAAATTTAGAAGACATTAGTTGCCTTTTATGACACCCGTATGAAAGGTAAGGTTGGCGAATTGTGTTCTTACTTCAGCATCATACAGAAATGAGGAATTAAGTTGCTCTAATTTGTGCTAGGCTGTAATTATTGTAGAAAAAGTCTAAAAGATGTATTCACCTAGTCTATTTGTATAACATTCAAGGCAACAAGAAGTTGTGGTGACGTAATATTCTTATGATTATTTATACATTACAATTTATATGTTTAGGAAATAACCTAAATAAAAAAGGTCCTTAGGTAGAATGTATCGAGCATTCGTTTTTATTTTTATTGGACCACTTAACCTCTATTAGCATAGAAATTTATTCATAAAAGTATTCAAATTTTGTATGATATAAAATGATATCGGGATTTTCGTGAGATATTCGCACTTATTGACTCTTCTCAATGGATTCTTTACGAATTGCACTGAAGTTATTATTGTCTCAAGAACACGACACTTTTTCCTTTCTTGCACGGCAAGGCATACCCACGGGGGTATGAGAAAAGAAGACTAAGGGATATAGTATGGAGGCAACAAAAAGAAAGTTTGACATCGCAGTCGTAGGTTAATTTTTCACTCGAGCCAAACCGTAGAACAAATATATTTTCTATAAATATCGTAAAACTACTTAACTTTTTAACTAAGCAAAGTACTTGGAAATAAATATTCCACATCGACCTTCGGAAAGAGACTATCGACGGATTTTGGCTTTATAAAACATTATCCTTCTCACACTACCCATGCGACGAAGTGCGAAGCGTTATCAGTCTGGTATTTTTTAGGAGCTGTTAAAACTCGGGCCGACCACTGACGACATGTAAACCTGCTCCGGTGGTCGGCCCATCGACGAAGGCGAGGTGGTTTTCGGGTGGGTTGCGGGAGTTGCGTGCTTAAGCCCCTCTGTCGCCTCGGACGGAGTGGTGCGGAGGCGCGCCGACCGCAGCCCACCCAAAAAAAAAAAAAAAAAAATGGAGCTGTTAAAACAATTATTACTTTTTTTTATGAACTTATTACATAAAAATTCTATTGTTACAAAAAAAAAATATGTAAAAGTGCTACTATTTGTATCCGCCATCACAAAACATTATTAACAATATTCTTTGAATGTTCAAGTTAAAATCAAGTTAGCATATCTGATTTATTAAAATGTCTTATTCTCATAAAGGATTAAGGGCCTCAGGGAAATTTTGGTATACATATAACATCAAAACTTATTTGTGTGCCAAAATTTCCCCTATAGACAATTGTAGACAATTTTTATTCCTATCTTAAAGCCCCTCGAGAAATACTATATAGATATTACTCCGTAGTCAAGTTAGCTAATATAAAATAACAGGAAAGCCTTGTAGTTTGTTCTGAAGATTGCAGGTAATGCAGAACTTTTTAGTTTGTATTTCTCATGAGTATGTTGGGTTTCCTTTAGAGTGCAATTCAGACTAGTGTTGTTCTTTTTTTAATTAAGACAGTACTCACTCTAAGAACAAACTTTTATCCCAAGGGACATTCTTGTATGCATTTACCGGATACAAATGTTGTCTCCTGAATACAGTTGCAACTTCGTACAGAGGATTTTTTCAAGGAAAATCTTAACAACCTCCGAACTGCCAATTGTAAAGAGAATTGTAACTTCATAATTAGTAACTACATGCAAGTACTAGGTCAATGAAATCTAACCGTATTTATTATAAAGTTCACGCTATTATCCCTGTAAAAATGGGTAAATGTGTAACAACCTACATTTCATCAAGTAATTTTGAGAACCAAGACTTCGTGCTGCTGTCCATTTTTTATTGAAAATTCTCTATTTTTTTTTAAATTACATTATTGCAATTTTTAACCGATCGACCATTTAAAAATTCGATTTTCGATTCGATTCACAGTTTCCATGTGGGAACGGCATTATAGTACAATTCACCAGCTCATATCTTGCTCATCATCGTAACGGATGAGTAAGGGATATAATATTGATATAACGTAAGAGAAGGAAAACTTGATTACATAAAACTATATATCAATTCGTCTGACCAGCGTGGTATAGATATAGCATAGTCATTTCACCCAGTATGTTGCACTACTAGGTTCACGCTCTTCCAAGCGCACACGCGGTCCATTCCGTCCAGGGTGACGGAAGGACGGCACGCAAGCCCATAGCCCACCCGTACCCACGTCGCCTTCGTCGTTAGGTCGACCACCGGAGCGGGGTGACTTGTCGTCAGTGGTTAGCCCGACGGAATACCCTTTCGGGTACCCTCACCTCTTGACGTCCCTGTCCCGGGACGTCGGTGGCCGTCGCGCGGTCAGCCTCTGCGGGTGACGGACTAGGTGACGCTCTTCCATTGTGGGAGGGAATTTCACGTACTAAACCATGCTGGTTATATATGTTAGCATTTCTTTTTTTTTTGGGGTGGGCTACGGTCCAGGCACCCGCCGCCCGGCTCCGTCCGGGGCGACAGAGGGGCGGGGCGCAACCCCGTAGTCCATCCGTATGGCACGTTGCCTTCGTTCTTGGGCCCACCACCGGTGCAGAGCTCCTTGATTTCAGTGGTCGACTCGATGGAATACCCCTTGAGGAGTACCCTCTCCCATCGATGTCCCCCCGGGACGCTAATCGTCGCGAGACTAACCTCTCCGCTTATCGGACTAAATCCCCGGTCTGATATATGTTAGCATAGGGTTATATCGAGTTTACCTTCACTTGTATCAATGTTATCTGCATATTATCTCCCTAAGTCATCTTTTACGACATCCACGACCAAGAAGCTGGTGAATTCTTACTCCGTTACTACATGGGAATACGTGGATTATATTTAGTAATAATTATTAATGTGCAGGCCTGCATGTATGAAGACTTTTATGAGTGTGAGTAAAGCGAAGGAAGAATGTCAAAATGGTGGTAATCCGTATTCTTTGCCTATACCTTTGGGAAGCAGGCGTAGGGCTCTGTATGTATGTATATTAATTATTGTTGATACATAATATTTTTCCAAATAATATACTTGTAATATTCATCATCATCATCATTTCAGCCTATTGCCGTCCACTGCTGGACGTAGGCCTCCCTCATATTGCGCCACAAAGTGCGGTCCTATGCCGCCTGCATCCAACGACGCCCAGCAACTTTCACTAGGTCATCGGTCTACCTAGTGGTGTGGCGTCTTACACTGCGTCGTCCGATACGTGGTCGCCACTCGAAAACCTTTCTTCCCCAGCGGTTGTTGGTTCGTCGAGCAATGTGGCCTGCCCATTGCCACTTCAGCGTGCTAATTCTTCGTGCTATGTTGGTTACACCCGTTCTTCTGCGGATTTCCGTATTCCGGATTCTATCTCGCAGAGAAAACCCGAGCATAGCCCGCTCCATAGCACGCTGAGTGACTTTGAGCCTTGATATGAGGTCTACATTTAGGGACCACGTTTCTGTGCCGTAAGTCATCACTGGTAATACACACTGGTCGTAGATCTGTGTTGTGTAATGTTGTTGTGTAATATTCAGGCAAAGGAAAATAATAGATAAAACGTCACTAATAATATAAATAATAATATTATTATTGTACATCGTTCCAAAACCAAAATAGGACAGAATTAATACATAACTATTTGCGTTCAAGGAAATCTAATGTAATTATAGTAAACGACAATATGATTGGCGTAAAAATAATTGTGTTGCTCTATGAATTATGTCTAGGTATGTGTGGGCGTTTTGGCAGGATCATGAAAGTGATATGTCTTTTATTGTATTTAATATCTTAGTATTTTAATGCGATATTTTAAAGTTTTATGATAGTATATTATTATATAATGTAATTCGAAGGAAGTGCTGGGGTGTAGTGAATATGATATAACAGTGCTTTACATATCTTTTTGGGGTTATAGGGGGTAACAATAACACGGAAATATTTTGAAATATTAATTAGTTTCCAACATTAAGGAAAAGCATCTGATGTTTACGTGAGTATTATACATTGTAAATAAATCTATTTTACTGATTTTATCGCGTATGTAAAAGCCGTAAAATAGTTTCATTTGCAATTAGGGGGAAAACTAGTTTTCACAATGGCGTATCTAAGATATTGATACATATTATGAGAGATATTTAAGAGCGACAATAAAACTCTTTTGAGAAATACAGAACATTTTCTGAAAGACATTTCAATGAAAACTACAAGTTTCACTAATTGAAGTTACCGTTGCAACTTTCGAGGAATTAATAAAATTGCAAATTGCAAGACAGTAGTTTTAATTGATGTCTTAAATCTGCTTAGTAGAGGTTTGCGACAATTCTTTATTTAATACTAGCGACCTGTTCTCACTGTGTTTCGGTTCCAACTTCTTTGCTACTTGCATTTTCTCCTCAGATATCGGTTTCGAGTGCCAGATCAGGCAAACTTTGATAGAGTTTTGCCGAGAAGAAAAATAGCCCGAGTTACTCCTTACATAGTCTACTACCTGATATTAAAATATTATCAAAATCGGTCCAATAGTTTTGAAAATTACCCGGTACAAATAGACAGACAAAAAAAAAATTATACCGGTTTTCAGATATAGGTATCGTGCAAATAACCGTTGAAGCATGAAAAGAGCCTATTAATTTGATATTACAAACAGACAATTCAGTTTTATTTATTTGTATAGATGGGAACTTTCCGTAAAAGTATATTTTTGTCATTAGAGATTAAGAATACAATATTTATACATATGTGCATATATTTTCCGTTCGTGTCTTATTAGACCATTAAACGACGTATGGAAAATTCATAAGAAAATATTACAAAAGAACCAGCATGTCAATTTTGTTCCTAATTTATAAGAAGGTCGTACCTACATATGCATACAAAGGAAAAATTGCGTGGAAAATTTGAGTTATATAGGAACTCATCCCATTGATGGGTTCAATCTCCTGTCAACTTAGATTTTCTGTAGCACCACAAAATCTTAAAAAAAAAATTGTAGAAAATTTACAGTAAAAATACACGATTATTGACCCATTAAGGCAAAGACATAGCAACCCCTAAGCATCTCATCATCATCATCATCATTTCAGCCTATCGCCGTCCACTGCTGGACGTAGGCCTCCCTCATGTTGCGCCACAATGAGCGGTCCTGTGCCGCCTGCATCCAACGACGCCCAGCTACTTTCACTAGGTCATCGGTCCACCTAGTGGGGGGGCGTCCTACACTGCGTCGTCCGATACGTGGTCGCCACTCGAGAACCTTTCTTCCCCAGCGGTTGTCGGTTCGTCGAGCGATGTGGCCTGCCCATTGCCACTTCAGCGTGCTAATTCTTCGTGCTATGTCGATTACACCCGTTCTTCTGCGGATTTCCGTATTCCGGATTCTATCTCGCAGAGAAATCCCGAGCATAGCCCGCTCCATAGCACGCTGAGCGACTTTGAGCCTTGATATGAGGCCTACATTTAGGGACCACGCTTCCGTGCCGTAAGTCATCACTGGTAACACACACTGGTCAAAGACCTGTGTTTTCAGACACTGAGGTATGTTGGACGAGAAGATCCTCTTAAGTTTCCCAAACGCTGCCCAACCGAGTTGGATTCGTCGGCTGATCTCTTTCTCGAAATTGGATCTACCTAACTGGACTGTTTGTCCTAGGTAAACATAGTGATCGACAACTTCAAGAATCGCATTGCCAACTAGGACTGGTACAGGAATGACATGGGCATTTAACATGACTTTCGTCTTGTCCATGTTCATTCGTTGAACATGGACAAGACGAAAGATACCCTGCTGAGATCATTGAGCATTGTGCCAAGGTCCTCCGTGGATTCTGCCATAACGACTATATCGTCCGCAAATCGAAGGTGAGTGATGTATTCGCCGTTAATGTTGATGCCGAGTCCAGTCCAGTCTAAGAGCTTGAAGACATCTTTCAGTGCAGTGGTGAACAGTTTCGGAGAGATGACATCTCCCTGTCTCACGCCTTTCTGCAACTGGATCGGTTTCGTACTCTTATCCCGGATACGGACTGACATTGTGGCGTTCCTATACAAACACTTCAGCACTTCGATATAGCGATAGTCGATTTGGCACCGCTGAAGGGACTGCAGCACCGCCCAAGTTTCGACTGAATCAAAGGTTTTCTCATAGTCCACAAACGCTAAGCACAGGGGTCGACTATACTCCTCGGCCATTTGTATAATCTGCCGAAGCGTGAGGATATGGTCTATGGTGCTATAGCCTTTTCGGAAGCCGGCTTGTTCGGGCGGCTGGAAGTCATCGAGCTTGCGCGAGAGTCGATTGGTAATGACCCTCGAAAACAACTTATAAACGTGGCTCAGGAGTGAGATGGGTCTGTAGTTCTTCAAGAGAGCTTTGTCACCCTTTTTGAAGAACAGCACCACCACACTCCTGGTCCACGACTCTGGAACGTCGCCCCCGAGGATAACGGAATTAAATAGTTTCTGAAGGGCTATTAAGACCGGCTTGCCGCCGGCCTTCAGAAGCTCTGTCGTAATTCCGTCATCTCCCGGTGCCTTACCGTTACGTAGTTGTTTGAGAGCCATTCTGATCTCGTACAAGCTGATGTCCGGGATTTCTTCGGTATAGTGCCGAGTTAGCTTGGATCTGGGATCTTGGACCAAGCTGACAACAGGATTTCGGGATGATTTGTATAACTGTCCATAGAACCTTTCGACCTCTCCCAAGATCTCACTTTGGGATGAAATGACAGTGCCATCGTCGGTCTTCAGCTTAGTCATTTGGCTTTGCCCAATAGACAGATCTTGTGCGAACACTTTTGAGCCACGATTCCGCTCTATCGCTTCTTTAATACGGAGCGTATTAAATCGGCGAATATCGCGACGCACAGACCTGGAGATCTGCCTATTTAGCTGCCTATGTTTGGACCAATCGGCTGAAGACTGCACCGTCATTTCTTTTCTCCGCCCCATGAGCTCAAGAGTCTGGTCAGAAAGTTTTTTTGGTCTATTAACGCGGTGAGCCTTGAAAAATTTCGACCCAACCGCGTGGACAGTTTCCACGAACCTGTTGTTCATATCGTTCGGAGATTCGCATTCGTCCAGACATTGGAAGCGATTGTGTAGTTCGAGTTGAAAGCCTTCGAGGTTCTGGTATTGGACAGATGTAGGTCGGAGTGTAGACTTCATCAAGCGTGACCGCTCGACTTTTGTGTGGATATTCAATGTGGCTCGTACCATCCGTTGCATCTGTTGTTATGTAAATAAAGTTAGCTTACAATTATATTGTAATGTAAAATTATGTCTATTTATTATATTTCCATTTGGTGACGGAGTAAGAATACAATTAACCACTCCATATCTTCCCCGTGGATGTCGTAAAAGACGAGTAAGGGATATAATAAGCATATACAATCTGTGCAAGAGAAGGAAAACTCGAAGCAAAACCCTATTCCAACACGTCTGACCAGCGTGGAATAGTAGGTCAATTTCCCTCCCATTACGGAGGAGGCCTGAGTCTAACAGTGGGATATATATAGGCTGAGATGATGATGATGTCTATTTATTAACGTAAGATTGATCTTTGTAAAGTTTTAAATAGACTTTCTAAAAAGGTTTATGTACAGGAAAGTCTATCTCTTTAATCCCTCTTCACATACTAGTTTTTATAAATTTTGTTTCATATTGTGTCCCTAAATTATAAATAAAGCTACTGTATGGATTTCAACCTTTTAGTTTGCACGGTTTTAGCTTCGCGTTGTGATTTAAATAACGTTCACACGTTAATTTTAAAACCCCTTTTTAATTATTTACGAAATTTTCAAAAATATGAGAAATATGTATTCAATTGTCTCTATTTCAACGTATATTTCCAGTATGGTGATGGAGTAAGAATACAATTCACTACCTTCTTGCCCGTGGGTGTGGTAAAAAACGACTAAGGGATATAATATGCAGATAATATTAATGCAAGAGAAGGAAAACTCAATATAAAACCCTATTTTTTTTTGGGGCTGGGCTACGGTCAGTGCACCTGTCGCCTGGCTCCGTCCGGGGCGACAGAAGGGCGTAAGCATGCACACCCGTAACCCACCCGTGACACCTCGCCTTCGTCGTTGGGCCGATCACCGGTGCAGGATGACTTGTCGTCAGTGTCGGTGCAGGATGACTTGTCGTCAGTGGTCGGCCAGTCGGAATACACCTTGAGAAATACTTTCTCCTCGACCGACGTCCCTCCTTCGGGAAGGACGTCGGTCTTACACGCGCGTTCAGTCTCTCGGCGGGTGACGGACTAACTCCTGCACCTGGTCCCGCCCTAGCCGAGGCTGCGGGTGACTGAACCGTACCGGGTTTTGCTTCGAGTTTTCCTTCTCTTGCATAGATGTTATCTGCGTACTATGTCCCTTAGTCGTTTTTTACGATACCCACAGGAAAGAGGGGGGGGGGTGGTGAATTGTATTCTTACTTTGTCACCATAATTTAGTATTGTAAAGGAATAATTTGATCCTTATTTAAGTGAGTCCTGTAACAGTAGTAATCTATACCAATAAATAAAATTGGAGTGTCTGTTTGTAATGTCAAAATAATAGGCTTTTTTCATGCTCACATGGTTATTTGCACGACACCTATGCCTAAAATAGCAATTAAAAAATTTTTGTCTGTCTGTCTGTCTGTCTGTCTGTCTGTCTGTTTGTTCCGGGTAATCTTCAAAACGGCTGGACCGATTTCAAAAATTCTTTCACCAATGGAAAGCTATAATATCAGGGCGTAAACTAGGCTATATTTTATCCCGGTATTCCCACGGGAACGGGAACTACGCGGGTAAAACGACTATAACCTATAACCGAAGCGAAGCGAGGGCGGGTTGCTAGTTTATTATAAACTTTTTAGCTGTTTTTTTTTTTGCTTTTATACGAGTGTTTTTTTGTATTACGCTTTTTAATTAAAAAGTTAGAGTTGTAGATACATTTCCTGTGTGATCCAGTTTCTTCATAAAGAGATAATGCTGCGCAGTGAATGCTATTAATACAACTAACCTTTACATTACTCGTATCGTACAAGATGACTAAATATAGGTATAGCTTAGAATAATAACGTATAAAAGGATAGTGTCAATACTTCGAACTTTCAAAATTTGATTCTAAAAATACTAATGGCGCGCAGACGATTACACACGTACACACGCACACCACTATACAAATTATGAAATCAAATTTTGTTTTTATTAACATAAATCGTCGAATTACTTTTAAAAGTAATGTTAATAATCTTTTTATATTTTTCAAATGTGTTGTGACACCATTTGAATGCACAAACCGTCATAATTACCTATTTATTTTTTATGAGTTGCGTACGTTCGTGCAGTACAATGACTTGTACATTACGGAACGGTTCTGGTGTAAGCTCCATTAGACTCCAGTTGAAATGCCTCACTTTTTGTGCGTGAACTTACCTTCTATACGTTATTATTCTAAGAGGTATAGATATATATTTTATCTTCGCGTGGCAAAATGCAGTCTTTACGCATGCCTACCTCGGATAGATGGGGTATGCCAGGCTCGATTAAGCGTCAGCGCCACTACCAGCTAAAAACACGCTGTTCCTGCCCCTTGATTATGGCGAAGTCATGGGACCGTTTTCACATACATCCACAACTTCGTTGGAAGCTTTACATCGACTTGGATCAACTCCAACCGATGCCTTTTGGTGAATAATTATACTCTTCTTTTTTGTTGTGGACTGCGGTCGGCGCACTCCTCGCACCACTCCGTCCGGGGCGAAAGAGGGGCGTAAGCACGCACACCTGCAACCCACCCGCGCGGCACGTCGCCTTCGTCGTTGGGCTGACTACCGGAGCAGGGTTACTTGTCATCAGTGGTCAGCCCGACGGAATACCCCCTAGTGGGGTACCCTCTCATCGACCGACGTCCCCCTCTCGGGGAGGACCTCGGTCTTTCCTCACGCAGTCGACCTCTCGGCGGGTGTCGGACTAATTCCCCGGTCACGTCACCTGAAATAATTATACTCCTACGGAGAGATGATTTCAGTCAGGCGGCCGATCATAATACTATAGAGAATTTTTTTTACAATATTGTCAATGAAAGCAGATCACATATTGCGTCGACCCCAAGTAATTGTGATAACAGGATGACGATGATGATGATGATTCAGTGTGGTGACGGAGTAAGAATACAATTCACCATCCACTTTTTTCCCCGTGCATGTCGTAAAAGACGACTAAGAGATTATTGCAGATGACATCCTTGTAAGAGAAGGAAAATTCGAAATAAAACCCTATACCAACGCGTCTGACCAGCGTGGTATATTAGGTTAATTTACCTCTCACTGTGGAGGAGGCTCAAGCCCAGTAGTGGGACGTATGTGAGCTGTGATGATGATGATCTCCAGAAAATCCTTAGTGTTTCATTTTTAAGCTGCATATTTAATACTGAGATAGTCTGCAAATAAGTTGGCAGCATTTTTTACCTGTTGAATTTTAACTTAACGATTAGAAGTTACATATGATGGTATTCGTCAACGAGTGTCGTGGGTTTGAATCCCACGCAGGACAGCAATTTGTGCGATCCTTAAATCGTTGTTCGGAGTCAGGATGTAATTTGTGTCCGTTAATTATATGTTTGTAAAGTCCTCCACAATTAGGGATGTGACTTGAGGGAAAATAATCGATTTTTTAAATAGTCGATTTTTTGTTCTTTAAAATAAATCGATTATAAAATAATCGATTTTTTCTTCCAACAGGATTATGACCTTTTTTTAGGAAATTTGAGCTCTGGCAGTGAATAATCGATTAATTTCGAATAATAAAAAATCGATAAAAATCGATTTTTATTATTTTGATAATCGATTGTAAAAATCGATTATTATATTATTATAAAAATCAATTATTTTTTCACATTCCTATCCACAATACAAAGATTATTTTCTTAGGTATTATACCGTGCTGAATTTTCTTCCGTGCACAAATGTTAGGTACATATTATATCCTTCAATTGTTTTTTTACGAGATCCACAGGCAAGATTGGGAGTGGTGAATTGTATTTTCTCCGTCACCACACGAAATACTTCTTAAACAGCAATCGTAATTAATTCAATTCTATATTTTACATTACTAAAAGCGAGAAAGTTTATGTCAATAGATTTACAAAAAAAAACTTCACCAAACAACCGTCGTACTAAAGTTATTCCAATAAAAGTTCCAGGAATAGCCGAGTTTGTTTACAAAACCATACGATTGAATTTTAAATGAGACATGCATTCCTATAGAAGGGGTCGTCCAAGTCGTTATGATATACCAAGTAAAATGCACTTTATTTCTTAGGCGATTAGTGAAAAATAGAGCTCTGGTTAAAGTGGTGTGTTTGATATAGTGAAGCTAAATGCGCGATACAAAGTAAAAGCAAGCATTGCGGTGCAAAATGTCGGCATGGTTAATGTGAAAAGTTCTAGTATTTGATTTTCGTAGAAATTGTCATAGTTTTTAAGATTCTATTGCCAAATGACCAAATGTAAATTCAGAATCATATATTATGTAGATTCCTATTCGTATTAAGCCTGTGTGATGTTTGCCGTGGGGTGACGGAGTAAGAATACAATTCAACACCCTCTTTCCTACTCGTGGATATTGTAAAAGATGACTAAGGGAGATAATATGCATATAATATCTATGTAAGAGAATGAAAACTCGATACAAAATCCTATACCAACACGTCTGATCAGCGTGGTATAGTAGGTCGATTTCCCTCCCATGCTGGAGGAGGCCCGAGCCCAACAGTGGGATGTGTATGGGCGGAGATGATGATGATGATGACTACATCTATGCAAGAGAAGGGAAACTCGTAATAAAATCTTGTATCAAATTGTCTGACCAGCGTAGTATACAGCATAGTACGTCAATTTCCCTCCTATTGTTAAAGACGACTAAGGAATATAATATGTATATAATATCTATGCAAGAGAAGGAAAGCTCGAAACAAAACTCTATACGTCTGACCAGCGTGGCATAGTAGGTCAATTACCTTCCCATGGCGGAGGAGGCCCCATGACCCACCCGTGACACGTCGCCTTCGTCGTTGGGCCTACTACCGGGGTAGGGTTTTTTTTTTTTTTTTTATGGGTGGGCTATGGTAAGCGCACGCGCAGTCCTGTCCGTCCGGGGCGATGAAAGGACGGCGCGCGGGCCCATAACCCACCCGTACTCACTTCACCTCGTTGTTGTGCCGACAACCGGAGCAGATGTGACTTGTCATCAGTGGTCGGCCCGACGGAATACCCTTTCGGGTAACCTCACCTCTCGACGTACTGGGACGTCGGTCGCCATCGCGCGGTCAGCCTCTCTGCGGGTGACGGACAATTCCCCGGTCCGATCACCCGCGGCCTCGGCTAGGGCGGCATTAGGCGCAGATACTCGCGCTTGCGCCGCCCGAGTCGCCGGCGGCGGAACGTGTCGCCGAATAGGAGCTCTACTCGCACACGATCCGCCGCCTCCTTCCGTGAGATTACGGCCTCACAGAAGGCGGCGACCGCGTCCCAGTTCCTGACGCTGTCGAGCATGTCCCTGGCGATGGTCGGCAGCGCCAGGTCGGCACCGATAATCGCGACGAGTTCACAGCGCTCCCCCTCCCATGCAGCACACTCCTCGAGCGTGTGCTGCGCCGTGTCTTCGTCGCAACTGCAGTGGTGGCAGGACGGTGTGCTCTCCCTCCTGACAATCTTGTGCAGGTACTTCCCAAAACACCCGGGCCCCGTAAGCATCTGCACCAGTCGGAAGGAAAGCACCCCGTGCGTCCGCTCCAACCACTCCATCAGCACCGGCCGGAAGGCCTCGACGGTCCTAACACCGTACCGAGGACTCTCCAGCCGTACTGCCCAACGGGCAATGACTCCTTGGCGGGCGTCGACCCACCAGGCGGTGATCTCCTGCAGGGAGACCATGCCGCCGCGGGCGCGCGTCTCCGACACCCGCCGATAAATGTCGGCGAGCATCTCCGCCTCCAGGTCCCACGGGGGAGTTCCGGCCAGGAGGCACGCTGCCTCCGTCGACACCGTGCGGTAACCGCGTATGGCCCTGACCGCCATGACCCTCTGTGGTCGCCTCAAGAGGGCCCTCAGCCGGACGGTCAGGGACCCCGCCCACACCGGTGCGCCGTACAGAGCCATCGACCGGATCACCCCCGTGTACAGCTGTCGGCACGTAGAGCTGGGTCCGCCCACATTCGGCATCAGCCGCGAAAGGGCGGACGCCGCGCCGACAAGCCGAGGAACAAGTCGATGGAGATGCTCCCGGAACCAAAAATGCCCGTCGAGCACCAGGCCCAAGTACTTCATGTGGGCCTGGATGCTGATGGTGACCGGTGTAGGGTAACTTGTCTTTAGTGTTCGGCCCGATGGAATACCCCGGTTGGGTACCCTCTCCTCTCGACGCTCCCCCTCGGGAACGTCGGTCACCGTCATGCAGTCAGCCTCTCTGTGGGTGACGTACTAAGTCCCCGGTCCAGTCACCCGCGGCCTCGGCTAGGGCGGAATTTGAATATGATAGGAATCTGTGTATATAAATCTATAACATAAAATTAATTACTAACCTTCGAAACAAGAATTATTAAACTATTCTATCTATTAATATATTCGACAAACAACTGACGTTAGCAAATACTTATAATAAGTATCTTATTAATTCTTGTATCAATCATTGGCCACTGAAGTTACCGTAGATTAGTTCAAGCAGCAAAAGTATTTATGAAGAGTTATCTTTGGTTCAACGGTTTCCGATTCGGTTATTGAAGTTGTAACTTTATCTTATTCAATACTAGTTGACCCGGTGAACTTCGTATCGCCATAATTCTTTTCGTAAATATATTTTCTAAATTTCCGAATTATAGTCTCTAATGGAGGAACCATTACGGCTTTGTCGGGAAAGATTCGATCGTCTTGGTCGCGGCATTGTTAATGATGATTCAAAGAGAATGCAAATTACTGATTTCTTTGTATATTATTAATTTTTTTAGTGTTTTATAGTGTTATATTAAATAATTGTGCTGATATTTTATGTAAAGTTGTTATGTTGTATACAGTTAAGGTGCTGAAGTATGGTGAATGTAATATAAGAGTGGTTGACGTGTATTTTCATATTCTACCGAAATTCCTAGAGAAAATATTTAATTAGGTTTTCAGCGCCTAATTAATGGTAACGACTTGACATACTGACGGGCATGAATATAAATAAGATATATATACAGAAATGTTAAATAATATGAAGAAAATTGTATCAGACTTGGCTGTATGGGCTTTGATCCCTTTGCCTGTACGAATGGACAAACAGAAACAAATAAAATCTATTTGACATTTTATGTCACGTCACACGTGAACTCGATCGAACGGGATAAAAAGTAGCTTATTGCCATTAAAAAGAAGAAAAAAACGGGATAAAAACTATCCTATGTCCGTCTCCTGATTCTAAGCTACCTCCCCACCAATTTTCAGCCAAATCTGTGTAGCCGTTCTTGAGTTATAAATAGTGTAACTAACACGACTTTCTTTTATATACTCGTATATAGATAATTATATTTAGGTGTATAGCTATAGATGCTTGCCGTGATTTCCGAAGCGTTCCGTGTGGTGACGGAGTAAGAATACTATTCACTACCCCCTAAATATGACATTTATGCCAGAGATGGAAAATTCGAAACAAAACTATAACTATATCAGCCTGTGACTGGTATAGTAAGGTCAATTTCCCTCCTATTATGGAGAAGGCTCGAGCCCAGCAGTGGGATATATGTGAGCCGAAATGATGCAGATACAATCCATGTAAGAGAACAAATACTCAAAATAAAACCCGACCCGAAATATTTCAAAGCGACTGATCAGCGTGGTATAGTAGATTAATTTCTCACCTACTGTGGAGGAGGTTTGAGCCCAACAGTGGGATGTTTATGGGCTGTGATGATCATAATTATTAGAACAATCATTTAGCACAAATAATTGTTCTACGCGGGGATCGAATGAACGAGGCTGAAGTCTGTTGTTAGACCACTCCCCATTGTATGCGATCTTAATGATTTTTGATGTGAATCATCTATAGGCGAGGGTGAACCTGATCGTTGGCGTGGCGTTAACGCCACGCTTGGATATGTACATTTGTGTAACGAAACCATAACCTGTTTTAGAATTTTGTACAGCACCATCTAGTGAGCTTTAAATAAATTATTAACCTAAACACATACCTATAGTGTATACTAATGAAAATGAAAGTTTATTGAAAAAAAAATTATTATTTTCTGGAAATAATATTTTATTAATACTTTATGCCATATTAGCAACCCGGCCTCGCTTCGCTTCGGTTATAGGTTATAGTCGTTTTACCCGCGTAGTTTCCGTTCCCGTGGGAATACCGGGATAAAATATAGCCTAGTTTACGCCCTGATATTATAGCTTTCCATTGGTGAAAGAATTTTTGAAATCGGTCCAGCCGTTTGAAGATTACCCGGAACAAACAGACAGACAGACAGACAAAAATTTTTTAATTGCTATTTTAGGCATAGATGTCGTGCAAATAACCGTGTGAGCATGAAAAAGCCTATTATTTTGACATTACAAACAGACACTCCAATTTTATTTATTGGTATAGATTAGTTCCTGACGTAATCTGTTCTTTTATGCATATATACTTGTACAAAATAATTTCGATGTTTCACATCTGCCAGGCGTCTTGAGTGACAGCTCCTTTTTTTATAATTTTCACCTACATATGTTTAATAGTTATTTGAAGTACTTAATAACTTAGTTTATAGGTAATAAAGTTGGCCAACATCAGAAAAGCAACGTGCCTGACAAACTAATGAACTATAAACTTCTCTTTTATTGTGAAGCAAACGTTGAAAGCGTTGTAGAACAAATAACTGTGTCGAAGTGAGAGACTATTGTTCAATTATTGAGTTTCCACTTCTGTTTTTACTTCTTAACAACAAACTATATTATCATTTTTGTATTTGAAAGGCAACAATTTGTACTACAGAACTAAATCTGTACTATAGGCTGCAGAGATGGCGTAGTGATCAAGACACCAACCTACGGTGCCAGTGTCGTGGGTTCGAATTCCACACAAGACAACATTTTGTGCGATCCACAAATTGTTATTCTGAGTCAAGATGTAATCTGTGTTTTTTAATTAAATGTTTGTAAAATCCTCCGCAATAAAAGGATTATCTCCTTAGTGTAGGATGTTGTCTTTTAAAAAAAATCTTCTACAACAGGAGACTTCTACGATTGTTGTGCATGAGATTGGAACTTGAGACACTTGGACCGCTAGGTATCTTAATCACTTCCATGCAATTATTAATATTGTAAATTTAGATTTGTTGCGTTGTGGAGTGAATGATTGACAGAGATTTAAAAATATATGCTGTGGTGATGAAAAATTGACATAACAAAGTGTTAGTGGAATGATTACAAGAGGAAGGCATCATATGTTTTAGAATTAAATTGGTGACGTGCTGGCGAGAGAGCCCTGGTTAAGAATACCCATAATCGTAAAATTAGCATGACCACAGTGATGAGTTTGAATGAAACGAGGAAGTAGTACCAGGATTATGGTTTATGGAAATGGGTAGTATCGCCCTATCCCTCTAGGAAACAGTCTTGAGTCTATATAGGTATCTATATTTGTTTCCTACTTACAAAAACCCTTAAATAGTATTTTTATTATCCTTGGAAGATGAGCAAGCAACCTATCTTTTGGTAATTCATAACTATTACTTATAGAATTCGGCAACTCGAGGGCCACGGTGAAGTCACTGCCTATTGGACAGGAGCATGGTCGGAGGAAAAAGAAATTAGGATAGGAGGTTAGAAGGAGCGCCCTCGGGCTATGTCGCTCGCCGAACGAATTAAGTGGCAAACTGCTACTACTCAGACACCGATTTTCTGCGATTAATGATACTGATCATCAAAATTTATATTAAAAAAAATATTTTGTGTAATTATATATTACAACATATTACACATATGTATAAGGTCTGGGCAAAAGTTTCTTCGCATATGAAAATTCAAGAAATTATTTTCAAGTTTATTTATATTTAATTAAAATGCATATGTGCCATTTTGTTTGAGGACCTGTCTGCCATCTTGTAGATAATGACATGACCCCGTTGCTGCATGATATCTTGGGACTGCTTATCAAAAAAAGGGGCTAGTAGTTTTGGCAATCCTTTCTCGATGTTAACTTGATACTGTCTAAAGAATACCGAAGAGACCGAAACAGATGGAAATGTGAAGGTGTAAGATCGGGGCTATATGGCGGATGCATTAACTCCTCTCAGCCAAACTCTCTTAATTTTTGCTGAGTGACAAAACATATATGCTTTATCGTGATGAAAGACCACACCCTTTCTGTTGATTAGTTACGGCAGCTTTCTCTCAATTTCTTGCTTTAATTTCATTAGTTTTTGTTAGTAGAGATTTGAATCAATCGTTCTACCCAGCGGTAAAAGCTTATAATGAACAATACCCTTCCAATCCCACCATACAGACAGCATCACGTTATTGTGAGTTAGCCCGGATTTTGCACGGTCTGTGAAACCGACCTTTGACCACGACTTTTTTCGCATGTTTTTATCGTACATGATCCATTTTTCATCATCAGTTATCAATCTCTTCAAAAACGGTTCAGTTTCATTACGTTTCAATCAAGAATCGTAAATGAGTATGTACACGATTCATTAGGTTTCTTTTAGTGAGCTCTTGTAGCATCCAAATATCAAACTTTTTTTGTATACCCAGCTTTTTTCAAATGGGTGGTTTTCAAAACTGTTTTATAGTCAATTCCCAGATCAGGTACATTGTAACTACTAATATGCCGATCTTGCCCTACTTTTCAAAAACATCGTCCATTTTATTGGTAATAGGACGATCAGAGCAAGGTGCATTTCTGACATCAAAATTCACGGATTGAAATTGCCTAAACCATCTTTTTGCTACTCTTACTTATACTGCATTAGGTCCATAAACGTCAAAAATGTTCGCGGCTTTCGTTGCATTTTTTCCTTTTTTTGTAATAAATATTGAAAATGCATCGAATTTCTTCATTAATATCACAATTTTGATAGAAAGAAAAACAAATGAAAATCAACAATTTACTAAATTGTTTCTTTTTTTAAATTAACAACATTAAAAAGGTTACCTTTTTAATGATATCAGAAATAGCTAGTACAGCCAAAGAGACTTTATTAAAAGTTTATACGGACTATATGCAAAAAGACTTTTATAAGAAATATACGTATATTACATTCTAATATATGACTTGTACAAAATAATAAGTCCTCCGGGGCTACCTACGCACAAAAAGTATAGCATTAAACGATGAAAAGTAAACGTATAAATATGAAATATAACTATTATTATGGACTCTACCGCGTTTATATTTCGTTTTTACTTATCCGATATTTTCAACACTTTTAAGTATTCATGGTCACGGAACAATAAAATTTTATGACGTCCAATATATCATCGTTATTACAAAGATTTCATCATCATCATTACAGCTCATATAGGTCTCACTACTGGGCTCGAGCCTCCTCCATATTGGGAGGGAAATTAACCTACTACACTGGTCGGACCAACCCGGTCTAAGGTTTTATTTCGAGTGTCCTTCTCTTGCAATGTTATTGCACAAAATATCCCTTAGTCCCCTTTTACGACACCCACGGGCAAGAGAGTCACCACACGGAAACAGATTTATACAATGATTTATATTTGTCTATTTCAGTTTTAATTATTACATCTTGTCCCATGTTATGAAATAAATTCTATCTAAATTCTGAAACCATTAACGTTAAAAAATTTTCAAAATATTTCGAAAGTAAAAATCAAATGCAAATGCATTAAAATCTGTAAATCATGATCACCTCTCTCATGTTTCGCCACAAAGTGCAGTCCTGTGCCACCTGCATCCAACGACAGTAACTTTCACTAGGTCTTCGGTCGATATTTTATAAATATATTTATTTTATGCGTATAATATTTGCGTAAACATCAGAAATTATTTTACAACCTTATGTTATATACTGACTATGAACATAAGTAGTTCTTAAACAACAAATAAACCCTAGGTCTATCTCAAAATGTCACAATATCACAGGCCATTTAATTCTAATAAAAATTGTAACTGCTATTTATTGGTTAACTGCTAATAGAAATTTTAAATTTATGTCTTTGTTATTGTGTAATATTTTTATGTCGATATCAACTACCGTTTACATCGTAAAAATATGTTAAAAAAAAAACTTTTCAAAAGATGTCTCATTTTGGTTGAGTTGATATTTACTATGAACGATATTGACAATTACTATTTAATAAAGCGTTACTAACAAAATTTGAAAACATGATTAAATCATCTTTTCAATCGGTAAACTTTTCACTGTCAGGGATTATGGAAGACATAATCATCATTATCATCACATCTCATATATGTCTCTCTGTTGAGTTTAAGGCTTCTCCACAATAGGAAGGAAACCGGTTGAATCGTTTTTCTTCTCTTGCAGAGATTTTATATACATACACTCATTTGCAAAAAAAACGGGCACCTAAGCAATGAACCATTTCAAATGTTAATATTTCTTTGTTTGATAATTATAGGTAGTTTTATCCACACAATTTGCTAAATTAATAAGAAAATAATCGTTTTCATCAGTATTTCATAAAATTTAGATACAATTTATGGGAAATAATGCTAAACCTTGCTAGTAGTGTATATTCGCTAGTAGTGCATATGCTCATGAAGTAAAAATAAAAAAGTTTTTTTGTTTGTTTTTCTTTAATAAAGTAAAAGCAGATAAATGTTTAGTATCGAGTGTGACCCCCTCTAGCTAAAATCACAGCTTGAATTCGTCTGGGCATGCTAGCGAGTATATCCCGGATACTTGCTTGCGGAATACGTTCCCACTCCGCAGTAATCACATTCTTCAGCTCTCTGATGGTCTGCGGAGCCGGGTGTACTGATCTCACACGCCGTTTCAGAACGTCCCAGACATGCTCTATGGGATTGAGGTCGGGACTTCGAGCTGGCCAATCCAAACGACGAATGCCGACCTCTTGCACATACGCATTAACATCGCGGGATCGGTGGGCGCGAGCATTGTCGTCCATAAAAATCGAGTCTTCACCTAGAGCGGCCAATGCGGGTTGTGCATGAGAAATTAGAACTTCCGTTATGTATCGATGCCCAGTCAGTGAGCCGTTTTCAATGAAGACTAACTCTGTACGATCCATTGAATTTATTCCTGCCCAAAACATAACAGAGCCCCCACCATAAGGTGTGATTTCTTCGAAACATGCCTCTGCAAAGCGTTCTCCTTGTCTTCTTAGCACTCGCCGACGTCGATCTTCACCGAACAGAGATATCCTGGCTTCATCAGAGAACAAAACCCTATTCCAATCGTCTTGAGTCCATGATTCACAATTTCTAGCGAACCTAAGCCTGTGAACTCTGTGCTCACGGAGTAATTTGGGGCCGCGGGCCGGGCGGTGACTGCGTATATTGGCAGCGAGAAGCCTCCTCCTGACCGTCCATAGACTAATATGCACATTTCTTACTTCTTGGAGGTTGTTCTTAAGATCCACATACGAAGATTTGCGATTTCTCAATGCGCGACTCACAAGAAAACGATCATCCCGTGGTTGGGTACATGGTTTTCTTCCAGAACCAGGCCTTCTCTCGACGGAACCAGTCTCCTGATATCGCTGCCAGGTCCTTTGGACTGTCGAGCGACTAACATTTAGCCTCCTAGCCACGAAACATTGGCTGCAACCCTCTTCAAGCAGCGCGATAATTTTGGTAGCTTTTACCACTTTATCTACCATTTTTGATACAGCCAACCAGCATTAAATAAAGCTTTGACAGTCAAGGATATGAAATTAATCGATAAAAATTGAATAAAAGTTATGAAAGTCGATGTTAACTTCTGGAACTTCGCGCCAAAAATGTAGGATAAAAAGGGGTTTTCTGTAAAAATGAACATCAAATGAAAAATTGAATTTAGAACGTACTTTTTTAAATACCACAGCATTTTTAAAACCGGCCAGTAACGTGTACAAACGATTGAAACCTTTTTGGTATTGTATCTTTTTAAATATGAATGAAAATCAAAACCGCCCGTTTTTTTTGCAAATGAGTTTATTATAATTCCTCAGTATATAAGTATATATTAACATACAGTGTGGTGACGGAATAAGAATATAATTCACCACTCCCTATCTTGACCGTGGATGTCATTAAAGACGACTAAGGGATATAATATGCATAGATGTATGCAAGAGATTAATCGAAAATGTCAGGTTGACCGAGCTTCACTCGGAATATTTTTGTAGAATTTATTTAGATATATATTAATAAAAAATAAATAATGAAAATATATAAAAAAAATATACAAAAAGAGAATAATAATAACACCGAGATTCGAACCGACGCTGTTTGAATGCTACAAAAACCAAAATTAGAACCGGCCGTCTCCCCAACTTAGCTCAGTTGATTCTCCGCTCCGTAACTCATGACGTTGAAACGAAATTTCAATTCATATTCTTTTAAAACTTAATGTCATTATATTTTTTTAATAAAAACACGGACAAAACAACATTTTCTATATATAAAACCTAGCGAGATCGATTTTTTGGACCCGAAACCGTATGCCAAGTTTCAACAAAATCGTTGGAGCCGTTTCCGAGATCCTGAATATATATATATATATATATATATCCTGACTATATATATATATATATTATACAAGAATTGCTAGTTTAAAGATTTAAGATAAGATTTAAAGATATAAGATAAAACCCTACACCAACACGCCTGACCAGGTTGATCTCCCTTCTATTGTGGAGGAAGCGCGAGCTCAACAGTGGGATAGGGTTTTATTTCGAGTTTTCTTCTCTTAGATATACTTGTTATGTATTATATTATTGTCCTTGGTCATCTTTTACACACCCACGGGCAAGATAAAGACTGCTGAATTGTATTCTTGTTTAGTTGGACAGATGAATAGATATTATTTTTAAGTAGGCCTGATATTGATGTGCATAGAACTGTTAGATAAAGAGCAAATTGATTGATGAAGCTGATGTAACGAACGATGAACGAATGAGCATTTCTCTTAAGCTTAATACGTTTAATGTCTTACTTGTAATTCAATGGACCCCTCTTGTTATTTTGGTCAGCAAATTTCCTTGTACGGTGTCCCAACTTCACGCTCGAATATTTTCGTTAATAGCGTTTCATTCATGCTTAAGACAAGCAAGACCTTTGAAGCAGATCTTCATCTTTATTTTTATTATTTCTTGTAAACAGATATAACTGTAGCCTTATTGGGCATTCTCAAACTATGTTTTGTTATTTAAAGCAGCATTTTAGTTCAATTATCGACATTTTATTATTGAACATTATCTAATTGGAAACTTCATAAGTAACTAGTTAAACCAACAGACGTTGTTCAGTTTGAATAATATAAAGCGCCACCTACCGGGTTGAATTATGAATCTAAACCATTCTCGTATCCCCTTGAACATACACAAAAAATTTCAACAACATCAGTCCAGCTGTTTAGGAGGAGTTCAGTGACATACACACGTACATCTATACCAATAAATAAAATTGGAGTGTCTGTTTGTAATGTCAAAATAATAGGCTTTTGATGTGAAACATCTATAGGCGAGGGTGACCCCGTTCATCGCGTGGCGTTGACGCCACGCTTCGCGGCACCCTTTTAATTAAAGAAAAATAAAAGTCTGAATACATATGTGTACATTTTTGTAACGAAACCATAGTGCGATTTAAAATTTGTACAAAGCCATCTAGTGCGCTTAAAGTAAATTGTTACCTATAATGTATACTAATGAAAATAAATGTTTATTGAATAGAAATCATCATTTTCTTGGAAAAAAAATCGTAATATTATTTTTATTAATGTGCTATTTTAGTGCCTGTCGTAATCTGTTCTTTAATGCATATATACTTAATCTATAAAATAATGTATAATTCTCTAACTTTCCAATATAAGTATACCATACCTACTTACAGTACTTTCACGTACGAAAACTGGCCAATCGCTTTTTATAGGTGTTTTATTAGTTTCAGATGTATATTTATTTGTTTGTATGTTACAGACTCCTAGGAATTGGATCTTGACCCACTTTCAACATTCAGATTTCATTTAAAATTTGTTAATTTAACAAGAACCAATGACTATAAAATAATTTAAATAGCTTGTCTCATTATCATCATCATCATTACAGGATTAGAGATTTCTTTATAAAAATATTTTGTAGCTGAGATTTAGCCTTAGCTCGATAGATGTCGTTATTTTTGTTTGCTGAATCACACTTTTTTAACCGATCCTTTTGATTTGAACTACGCAGAAGTGTGTGAGGGAGACATAACGGGTTGAGAGCCCTCAGCGCTCACCCACCAGTCCGGGTAAAGTTGTCACAGCCATCTGAGGCTAACAACTAAGTCACACACAAAAAAAAAAAAAAAAAAAAGAGGGAGACGTAGCGACGCTATGTTAGGTCGTAAGCGGCCGAGCGGTGAATTAATATCATTTCTTTGTAATATCTTAGATAATAGTAGAAATCGTATTATTCTATTTAATACTTTACATATTAGTTCTTGTCGTAATCTATGCTTTTATTCATATATACTAGGGATGTCGGAAGTGAAAAAAAAATATCGATATTTATAAAAATATCAATATCGACGTCGATATATTAAGGAAAAATATCGATATATCGGTCAAATTTTTAAAAGATTTTGCGTTTTTAAAATAATAATGTATTTAGGTCAATCAAAATTCTTTTTTATTAAGCAATAATTACAAAAATATCAAAAACAAAAAAGCTATTTTCGAACCAATATTTTTCAACTTATTATATATTTATTCATATCCCATATTATATATTTATACCTATATTATATATTTATACATATCCCAGGAGAGAGCTACTGCCCACTCTCCTGGTAAATCCTTATACGATTTTTACGACTCAAAAGGGGTGGTGACAATTATATTCTTAACCCGACGCCATACGTAACTTAGTTAAGATCAAATTACTAAAAACGAAATCACTTTAATTGCCGGGGAATTGTGTCTATTTTTTTTTTAATAACAAGTCAATTGTATAGAAAAAAATAAGTGATATAAAACTATTCGGTTAACGATTTATCATTTGAATTCTAAGCGACAGTTGGATATATGTATTGGAATAATTCGATTATCATGTGTGTCAATAACAATGATTGTCCTTAATAAAAAGTGACATTCAAATGGCAATCAAAACATACTAATGTAGTGGCAATCAAAACATACTAATCACAGAGTATGTATACAGTTAATGCTATACTTTTATTTTCTATCTCTTACGGTTCTAGATTCTAGACTTGATTTACACAAACAAAAAAAATATCGTTTTTGATTCGATTTCGATATTGGATATTTAATATCGATATATCAGCTCAAAATATATCAGTTAAAAATATCGATATTTCTAATAAAAAATATCCATATATCGATATTTTTTCAACAAGCCTAATATATACATGTACAAAATAATTTCGAAGTTTCACATCTGCCAGGCGTCCTGAGCGACGGCTCACTTTTTTTTCATGCTCACACGGTTATTTGTACGACACCTATGCCTAAAATAGCAATTAAAAAATTTTTGTCTGTCTGTCTGTCTGTTTGTACCGGGTAATCTTCAAAACGGCTGGACCGATTTTAAAAATTCTTTCACCAATGGGAAGCTATAATATCAGGGCGTAAACTAGGCTATATTTTATCCCGGTATTCCCACGGGAACGGGAACTACGCGGGTAAAACGACTATAACCTATAACCGAAGCGAAGCGAGGGCGGATTGCTAGTAAGAAATATATATATAGACTAGCTGACCCAACAGACGTTGTTCTGTTCAAATAAAGCGCCACCTACCGGGTCGAATTGTGAATCTAAACCGTTCTCGAATTCCCTTGAACACACATAAAAATTTCATCAACAACCGTCCAGCCGTTTAGGAGGAATTCAGTGATATACACACGTACACAAGAAATTTATATATAAACAAGAAAGGCTGATGGATGGAGATTGTATAACAGTGTTTATAAACTCTTATTCTCATCATCATCATCATCATCTCAGCCCATATACGTCCCACTGCTGGGCTCGATCCGCCTCCACAATAGGAGGGCAATTGACCTACTACATTCCAATGTTCAGACGGGTTAGTATATGGTTCTATTTCGAATTTTCCTACTCTTGCATAGATGTTATATGCGTATTATATCCCTTAGTCGTCTTATTGACAGCCTCGGGCGTGGTAGAGGTGAGGTAATATATTCTTACTCCGTCAGCACACAGCAAATACAAATACCTTTTTGCAATTGCCTAAAAATTCTAAATCCACAACATAAACTATCCGTATTAGACATCGGTATAATATTCTTTTAATACTCGCATCCATATGAAACTGAAACTCATTACCCTTCATTCATTCCCCATTTCTAACACCTCAATTGTATAATAAAATACTACTTATATACTAAGAGTATAAATCTATACCAATAAATAAAATTGGAGTGTCTGTTTGTAATGTCAAAATAATAGGCTTTTTTCATGCTCACACGGTTATTTGCACAACACCTATGCCTAAAATAGCAACTAAAAAATTTTTGTCTGTCTGTCTGTCTGTCTGTTTGTTCCAGGTAATCTTCAAAACGGCTGGACCGATTTCAAAAATTCTTTCACCAATAGAAAGCTATAATATCAGGGCGTAAACTAGGCTATATTTTATCCCAGTATTCCCACGGGAACGGGCACTACGCGGGTAAAACGACTATAACCTATAACCGAAGCGAAGCCTGGGCGGGTTGCTAGTTAATAATAATTATAATAACACCATATATAATAAAACCGATAAAAACTATTGGGTCACTTTTAGTAGGCGTAATTATAATTTTACTAGAGAATGATCTTTTTGTGTTGACGAAATTGTGTTGTGGCTCTCTGCAATCGGTCAACAAAAACGCCGTTTACGTAAAGTCATTAATTAATAAAAACTGAAATTGTAGACTGCGACCTGTTTTGTTTTGTAGCCACTTTTTTTTTTTACGCTCGGCGTATTCCTCGCATCACTCCGTCCAAGGCGACAGAGGGTCCTAAGCACGCACACCCGTAACCCACCCGCAACACTTCGCCTTCGTCACTGGGCCGACCACCGGAGCAGGCGTTTTGTAGCCACTGCGTTATATTTTTAATTATTTCATTTATGATTCATTCATTTCATACACGTCCCACTATAGGGCTCGAGTTTCCTTCACAATATGAGGGAAATCGTCTTACTATTCCATGCTAGTCAGAGATGTTGATATAGGATTTAATTTCAAGTGTTACTTCTCTTGCATAGATGTTAAATGCTTATTTAATCTCTTAGTCATCTTTTACGACACCCACAGGTAAGGTGTGATACCGATGCGTGAGGAACGCCTCCACACGGACGCGGTCCGCCGCCGGCGACTGAGGCGGCGCAAGCGCGAGTACCTGCTCCTGATGCCGCACTAGCAGAGGCTGCGGGTGATCGGACCGGGAACTTTAGTCCATCACCCGTGGAGAGGCTAACCTCGCGACGGCGACTGGTGTTCCGGGAAGGGGACGTCAATGGGAGAAGGTACCCCCTCAGGGTATTCCCTCGGGCCGAGCACTGAAAACAAGGAAATCTGCGCTGGTGGTCGGCCCAACGATGAAGGCGACGTGCTATCGGGTGGGTTACGTGGCCGTGCGCCGCCCCTCTGTCCATTCGGACGGAGCCGGGCGGCGGGTAGACTGATCAAAAAAAAACACTTCTAAACAAATAGGATACCGAGAGCAAGTTGAATGAACGATTAACGTTACTTTTAAATTCAAAACAACATTACGTATTTAATACACTTGTTAGCTGTAAACAGTTAAAAAAAAATGCTATTTAAACTTTTCCAGCATAGAGTTTTAACAAGTTAAGTCCGTTATCTGTAATCGGGGACGTGCCTTATCTGAGATCTCCGATGTCAAGAGCAGGTGAGTTGGCTTAACTGTGAAATTTTGTTCGTAAAATGTTTTAAAAAATTGCTCAAAGAGTTGCAGGTTATTAAATGATATAGAATATGTTCTTTGGATAAACGTCTGTAAACATTGTGGCGGAATTTATAACGTTGCTTATTTTTAGGTACTCCTCCTTTATTTCTTTCTTTTTAACACTTTTATATTAGATATTTAAGAATATTCACCCGTCCTATCTTTCCCGTGGATGTCGTAAATTACGAGAATGCATGTAACATTTTTGCAAGAGAATAATCGAAATAAAACCCTATACGAATCTCTATGCCATCATAGTAAGGTCAATTGCCCGTGGAGCTCCTCCTATTGGCAGTAGGACACTGTTAGTAGTGGGACGTATATAAATCGAGGTTTTATTTTCCCTTTTTATTTAGGGAATTTTACTCCTAATGGACTACGCTACTCCATTAGACCTACACTTATCAAAATATATCAGTATATAGACTAAAGTACAGTATATAAACTAGAGACGTTGCATGCCTTTATCAACTATTTTGTACCGAGTAATAGTAGATTCACTGAGAGGATAAGCTAAAATCACATTACAACCTCCAAGTTGCCTCAACTCTCCAGCGACAGATTTGTTTTCTTGCCTTATATCCTCATTACGGACACACTCAAGCTTCATATGTAGTACATCTTCTAAAATACCACACTAAGAATAGAGAGGGATGGCACTTTCAGTGGCGTAACTACGCCGTTCGAGGCCCGTGGCAAATTCATTGGACTAGACCCCTAAACTTTTTACAAATGCAATGGAATTTTGAAAACAGTTTTTGACTTATGTATGCAATTAAGAAGGGAACTAAAATTAAAGACAATTTATTTTTTATTAAATGTGTAACAGTAAATTTTGGAGTTGGGATCCTCCTCTACCCGGGGGCCGCTGCCGGCTGGGGGCCCGTCGCATTTTACCGACTTGCCACCCCGTAGTTACGCCACTGGGCACTTTCTTCATAAGTCGAGATGATGATGATTGTAACTTCGTTTGTATTTAACGGAATCTTTGAATGTAGTTTTCACTTCCTTCTAGATATCGGATTAATTTGAAACATTGCACACTTATCAAAGACCGATGAAAATGCAATCATTTAAATAGTTCGTCTCATTATCTTCAGGATTAGTGATACCTTTTATATCCATGGTTTGATTTTGGCGTAAGTCGATAGATGTCGCTATCCCTAGTTTTTGTATAGCATTTTTTAATCCGGTTATCTACACAAGCGTGGTTTAAAAATTTTCAAACTAGCAATTTCTTTATAGTTCAGGATTAACCTACTCTATAAACATCCGGAATGATGGTCTACACTACTATCCTGGACTAATAAGTAGGCATAGGATTTTTCATATGAAATTCAAATCTTTGATTATGCTTATATAAACTTTGCTTGGTTATTTATAATATTAAATTTTTTCGTCAGTGCAATTACAGAGTTACCATCACTCTCCTCGATTACATTAGAGGGACGGGAGATATCCGGTTCAAGTAGCTACGCAAACAAGTACCTTTCAAGGTTTCAATGACCTTATTTGCTTAGTTTCCTTCGTCATACCCGGATAAGTTGCAATAAGAACACATTGTACTGGTATTCCGACACCGCATGGAATTCAGTTCAATCTATCCGAATGACATATTCGGTACGAATTGAAATTCACCTCGTCACGGTAGACCATAATCGCCATCGATTAGCAAGCGGTTTGGCGATTGCAGTTGGCGTTATCACCTTTACCAATGGAATGCTGCTGCCAATTTTTCTAGCCTTCCTTTAGTCACTTTGTATGAATTCCACAGGAAAGAAAGGGGTGGTGAAATAGGATGTCATAAAAGATGACTAAGTAATATAATAAGCATATAACATCTATGCGAGAGAAGGAAAAGCTTGAACTAAAACCGTATATAAAACTATCTGACTAGCGTGTGTCTGTCTTTTTTCTACTATTATGGAGTAAGCTTGAGCGCAGTAATGGAACGTATATAGTTGATATTATAATAATGAATAAAGTAGTTGCCATAGGGTTTTTTTTTACATTTTTCTCTTTGGAAGTTATAGGTACTTCTTTTGTCGCACTAGGGAAAAGTGACAAGTAATTTTTTACGCTTAGAATAATAACGCACACCACCATACAAATTATGAAATCAAATTTTATTTTTATTACGATAAATCGTCGAAATACTTTTAAAAGTAATGTTAAAAACCTTTTTGTTTTTAAAATGTGTTTTTTTTTTTTTTTTTTTTTTTTTTTTTGGGTGGGTCGCGGTCGGCGCGCCTCCGCACCACTCCGTCCGGGGCGACAGAGGGGCCTAAGCACGCAACTCCCGCAACCCACCCGAAAACCACCTCGCCTTCGTCATTGGGCCGACCACCGGAGCAGGTTTACTTGTCGTCAGTGGTCGGCCCGACGGAATACCCCCTACGCGGGGTACCCTCACATCGACCGACGTCCCCCCCTCGGGGAGGACGTCGGTCCTTCCTCACGCGGTCGGCCTCTCGGCGGGTGACGGACTAATCCCCGGTCACGTCACCCGCGGCCTCGGCTAGGGCGGCATGAGGCGCAGATAATTGCGCCTGCGCCGCCCCAGTCGCCGGCGGCGGATCTCCTCATCGAGGCTGCGCTTCACGCGCAGACGATCCGCCGCCTCCTTCTGCGAGATCACTGTCTCGCAGAAGGCTGCGACCGCGTCCCAGTTCCTGACGCTGTCGACCATCGCCCTAGCGATGGCCGGCAGCGTCAGGTCGGCACCGATGATTGCGACGAGTTCACGGCGCTGCACTGCCCAAGCCGCGCAGGCCTCGAGCGTGTGGCGCGCCGTGTCCTCGTCGCAATCGCAGTGGTGGCAGGACGGTGTACTCTCCCTCCTCACGACCCTTGTGCAGGTATTTGGCGAAGCTCCCGTGCCCCGTCAACACCCGCACTAGTCGGAAGGAGAGCACCCCGTGCCGCCTCTCCAACCACTGCATCAGCACCGGCCGGAAGGCCTCCACGGTTCGCACCCCGAACCGAGGCCTCTCCAGCCGGACTGCCCAACGGGCAATGACGTCTCGGCGGGCGTCAACGCGCCAGGCGGTGAGATCCCTTAACGAGATCACACCGCCCTCCCCGCGCACCCCCGACACCCGCCGATACAACTCGGCGAGCATTTCCGCCTCCAGGTCCCACGGGGGAGTCCCGGCCAATAGGCACGCTGCCTCCGTCGCAACCGTGCGGTATCCGCGGATGGCCCTGACCGCCATGACCCTCTGTGGTCGCCACAGAAGGGCCCTAAGTCGGACGGTCAAGGACCCCGCCCACACCGGTGCGCCGTACAGGGCCATCGACCGGATGACCCCCGTGTACAGCCGTCGACACGTAGCGCTCGGTCCGCCCACGTTCGGCATTAGCCACGATAGGGCGGACGCCGCGCCGACGAGCCGCGGAGCGAGCCTGCGGAAATGCTCCCGGAACCACCATTGCCCGTCGAGCACCAGGCCCAAGTACCTCATATGGGCCCGGATGCTGATGTCAACCGATCGGACGGTGATCGAGACGCCGATGGGAGGGCTCATAAGGCGCCCATGGAACAAGAGGGCCTCCGTCTTGTCCAGGGCGACCCTCAACCCCAGCGCCTCGATCCGCCTGACGACCTCTTCGGTGCCATAGGTCGCCAGGCTTACCGCCTCTTCTAGCGTCCCACCGCGGGCTGTGACGAGCGTGTCGTCGGCGTAACAAATCACGCCCAGCCCGGGCGGGAGGCTCCCCCGCAACGCCCAGTCGTAGCCGATGTTCCACAGGGTGGGTCCGAGGACCGACCCCTGTGGGACACCGCACGTCATGGGCGTTCGCACAACGTCCCCTGCTCGGTTGGTACAGAGGACGCTGCGCCCCACCAAATAGTCTGCCACTAGCCGCCTCAGGTAAGCTGGCACTCCGTGATACCGGAGCGCCTCCCTGATGCAGCTGAATGGCAGACTATTGAATGCGTTGGCGATGTCTAGGGACACCGCCAACAGCACTCCCCCACCGGTGACGGCCTCAGTCGCCACGGCCCTCAGGCGCAACAGAGCCGCGATCGTCGAACGACCCCTCCTAAACCCAAACTGGGCGTCCGACAGATCGGGCCCCGTGCCGACGAGGTGCCGCTCGATGCGGGCAGCTACCACCCTCTCCAGTAGCTTGCCCGTGTCATCGAGCAGCACGATAGGCCTGTAGGCCGAAGGCGACCCCGGAGACCGTCCCGGCTTCGGCAGGAGCACCAGCCTTCCCTCCTTCCAGCACCCAGGGAACCGTCCGGACGCTAAACACGCGTCGAACAGCTCCCTGAGGCGGGGACCCAGGTGGTCGAGGACCAGGCCCAACACGCGGTTTGGAACACCGTCGGGCCCGGGGGCGGTGGACTTTGCGCACATGCGCGCCACCGCCACTCCCATCTCGGGTTCCGTGATGGGCGGAACACTGTCGTCGTCGGCCTCCCGGTCAGTGTCTGGCGGAGCCATGACCGGGGGCGTGTGTTCCGCCCGCCGCGGGAACAGGTCCTCGACGACCCGGGTGAGAAGGCTGGGCTGGAGAGTCTCGGTGAGGGGAAGGCCCCGCGCGCGGAGCTTATTCAGCACCGCGCGATAGGGGCGTCCCCAGGGGTCACGATCGAGACCGTCCAGCATCTCCTGCCGACTGACGTCCTTGGCGGAGCGGACGGCCAGCCTGAAGGCCGACCGCGCATTGCGGTAGCCCTCATACAGCAAGGCCTCCCGCTCCGCGTCGCGTTGCCGCCGCCGGCTGCGGGTGTAGGCCCTCCGGGCGCGAATGCACGCGGCCCGGAGATCCGCCAGCTCCCGGGACCACCAGTGGACCGCCCTCCTCGGGGGCAGACGCCGTACCCGGGGCATGGCCGCATCGCAGATCTGCGTCAACGCACTGCGGATGCGGCCAGCCTCGGCGTCCACCCCGTCCGACTGGTTGGCAGAGGACAGCCACAAGTAAACGATGGCTGTCTCCGCCAGCTGGTCCCGGTCTAAGCGACCCACAGCCCATCGCGGGAACGCAGGACGTCCATCCGCCCCGTGACCCCTGCTGGGCGTCGGGATTACCGGGGAGACCTCCATCCGGATATACCGGTGGTCCGACAAGGTCTCCACCTCCTCCACGACGCGCCAGCTCCCCACGCGTGCGGCGACCTCGGGGCTAGCGAACGAAAGGTCCACTATCGACCCGCCCCGTTGTCGCACGCACGTATGCACCGAGCCCCTGTTCAGCAAACAGAGGCCCAGTGCCGCCGCCCACTCCTCGATCGCCCGTCCTCGGTCGTTCGTCCGGGGAGACCCCCACGCCACGGACTTGGCGTTGAAGTCCCCCAAGACGAAGACCTGGCGCGATGCCATTCGCCGTAACGAGGCCTCCATGATGGTGAGGGAGGCCTCGAAATCGGTCACACTCCAGTTAGGGGAGAGATAGACTCCGAGGAGCGTAATCTCCCCCCAGTCCGCCGCGACGTATCCGACGCCCCTGTCCCTAAGGGTCAGAGGCGACGAAGGCCACGACTTGAAGGCGACGATTGCCACGGTGCCATCGGTGCTACCCAACCAGTTAGGCCGGTCGGGCACCACGTACGGCTCCGCGGCTACGGCTACTCCTATCAACCACTCCGCCATGGCTTGCAGGAACACGTCCTGCGCACCGGCGGTGTGGTTGAGGTTGGCCTGGAGGAGACGAATGGATACGGGGTCCATTAACAGTCCGTATCCATCGTCACCTCCTCCGCGCTGACGGGCGATCGGGCCGCGCTCGGAGCGGGGACTGGCCCGGTCGATGGGCCGTCCCGCCCCTTCGGGGCCGATGCCGGGGGTCTGCAGTCCCCAGAGCCCATGCGGTGTTTGGCAGGCCTATTGCCTGCCGCACACGCGGGGCAGTGGGGCACCGCAGAGCACGATGCCGCCTGGTGTCCGGTCTGACCGCAACGGAAACATAGCCCGCTGCAGTCAAAGCAGTTTTTGCATGTCGGTCGGGTATGCCCGACCGCCATGCATTTGTAACACCTCGCGGGCCGGGGCTCTAGCACGGTTACCCGCGCCGAGCTCCAGCCCACGAGGAGCCTGCCTGAGTCGGCCAATTGCTTGACCGACTCCACCGGACACTGCACCCAGGCAGCACCGACGCCGCCCGGACCAGTGCGAATGGTGCCAATCCGGACGGTGTCCGAGGCACATCCGGTACGCGCCATAATGGCCTCCCGGACGTCCTCCACCGTCACAGAATCGTCCAACCCCGTCAGGCGCATCTCTGCGCACTTGACAGGCCTGGCGATTCGGACACCATCCTCCGGCCCGAACAGCCCCCTCAACATCGTGGCCAAACTATCGGCCGTCTTCGCGCCCTCGGCCCCAGGGAACTCGAGTATTCGAGCCCCTGTCCGGGCCTTGCGGGTCCTCGCCTCGACGCCCCCGATACCGGAGACGTCCAGCTCCCGCCGGGCGCGTTTTAGGACGGCCTCATAGTTGAGGCCCCTCTCAGCCGCCTCAGGCAGCACGGTGATGACCACCGCGGCCGTCTTCGGCGACTTGAGGCCCCTGCGCGACCTTTTCTTCCCCTTTCTGCCGGCTCCCGCCTGGGGAGCGGCGGCCACGGCGGCACTCTTGGCCGCCGCTCTCCGCTTCTGGCCGCGTGCCTTCCTGCTCCGCTCAGCCACCTGCCAGCCCTGTTCGAGCCTGGCAGCAGCGCTGAGCGCAGCAGGAGCGTTCGCGGGTGCGCTGGCCGGCGCCTGCGGTGCAGCCGCTGGCGCCGGCCGCGGCCCGGCCTTGGCGGGAGCCGGCACCTTGCCGGCCTTCTTGGCCCCCTTGGGCCCGGCCGCGGCCGCAGCGTAGCTCACCACGCGGCCACCCTGACAGGGCAGCGGGGTGGGAGCTGACGCTTGCGGCCGCCTCGCCTTGTCCGCGGCGAGCGGCGGTCGGAGGGGCGGCTCAGGCGGGAGCCTGGCCGCTACGGCGGCGATACGCGCATCCACCATCACCCCTACTCGGGCTAGGATCACGCGTACCGCCGACTCCGACACGCCGTGCACCTCGTCGGGCGGCGGCTCCTCCCCCCTCCGAGGCCTCCCGCGGCCACGAGCCGGCGGGGGGACCACGACGAGGGGAGGAAGCGCCGAAGCCGCGACGGGTGCAGCCGGCGCAGCAGCCGCGACGGGCGCAGCCGGCGCCACGGGCGCAGACGACGGGCCCGCCCTCCCCGGCGCAGCCCGTTTCGGTGGCGAGGCTGGCACAGGCGGCGCGGCCGGCGCCAGGCGCGCGAACTGGGCCCGCAGGTCGGCCATCTCCTTGGCCAACCCGCGGTTCTCCCGTCGCACCGCCGATAGCTCCGTCTCCAGCTTGCGGTTGCGTTCCCGCAAGCCGGAGACCTCCTCACTAAGGCGGGCGTTCGCGGCCTGAAGGGCCGCCACCTCGCCACCGTGGCCAGCCGGACCCGGTGTCCCCGGCCTCGCCACCACCGCCGATCCTCGGCCTCTGCGCCCCCGGCGCATGGTCGGGACCTTGGGAGGAGGCATGATGATGGAACTCCCCTCCGAGTCGGTGTTGGAGCGGCCACCCTCTTGCAGGGGGCGCTTCCAGGGTCTCGGGGGGAGGGCCTCCTCCCTCTTCCTTGCACTTGGGGCTGGAGCTGGCGCCTTTGCAGCTCTCTCCGTCCTCTTCTTCGGCGACGACGACGGCGACGACGGCGACGACGACGGCCTAACTGAACCCCCTACCGACGGCGCGCCTAACATCTGCCTATCTGCGGCGCATCCACCGCCCTCGTCCCTACTCCGGCCGACTTGCACCCAAGGGGTGCTGCTCTCCCCGGCGGACGGCTCTGCGGCACTTCCGCCCACGTCCGTCAGCTCCATCTCCGATGCCTCGGATGGCCCTGCGGCACTGCCGCCCTCATCCTGCGACGGCTCTGCGGCAGTGCCGCCCTCATCGCTCGGCAGCTCAGAGCTTTCGCCTGCAACCCTTATGCACGGCTCTGCGGCAATGCCGCCCTCGTGCTCGGACCCGCTGCTGCTGCCGCTCTCCTCACGCGGCGGCCCTGCAGTGGTCTCCATCCTCTCCTCTTCCGACGGCTGGGTAGCAACGCCACCCCCGTCCCGCGACGGCCCTGCAGCAGCAATGCTGCCGCCCTCGTCGCGTGCGGCAATGGCTTCAGCCTTTAACCGCGCCCGCCGCGCCTTAGATGCAGTGGCGCTAATGCGGGCTCGTGCAGCGGCGGAACGCCTCGGCTTCGTCCTCCGGGTCTTCTTCCGCACCTGCACCTCCTCCTCGTTCCCCTTCCCCCCCTGAGCCACATGGTGTTGAGCCGGGCTCTCGGCTTCTGAGGCAGTAGTTGTCCCCCACCCATACGATTGGGGACTGACTGTGCCGGGACTTGGGCGCGACTCCAAATGGACGTCGCGCGCAAGCACCGGCACAGCAAGGGATTCCCCGGCCTGGCCGGGACCCTCTGGTGAAGTATTACATGTATTAACTTCTGCCATTATTTGGACGTTTTTGAGTCTTGTCTTGACTACCACTCTAACGACTGGACGCTCACGCGCTTCTTAACCCACCAGTCATACATCTCCTCGCCGAGTGGCCAAACTTAAGATTGGGGTAATTTTTTATAGGGGTTTTCTTCCCCGCGGTCCGAAGACCCCCGGTCCTGACCCCCCTGCTCAGGATTACGGTTTGGGCCTTCCGGGTCTGGCCGCTCGCGAGCGACCGACCCGTCACGCCCCCGGGCCGTGACGCAACCGTCCCTGGCGACGGAGTGCCATGAGGCACATCCGCCCCATTGGCCCCGGGTCAGATCCGCCGTGCGCTCTGCCACCAGAGCCGCACGCGGAGACCCCCCCCCTGCCGGAATCTTGGCCGTCCAAATGGCCGCATGACGTCCAAATGGACGTTACCAGGGAGCACCACGAGGAGGTGCTCCGGCCGCGCCCCCCATTTTTTTTTTTTTTTTTTTAAATGTGTTGCGACACCATTTGAATGCACAAACCGTCATAATTATCTATTTATTTCTTAAGAGTTGGGTACGTACGTGCAGTACAGTGACCTTGTATATTACGGAACGGTTCCGCCGTAAGCTTCATTAGGCTCCAATTGAAATGCTTCACTTTTTGTGCGTGAACTTACCTTCTACGTAATTATATACGTAATTATTCTAAGTTTTTACGATGCGCGCGCACACCGTCACAATAAAACTGACACTCTGAAGTTAGCTAGGCAACATTTTATACGATGCGCCCGCCCACCGCGACAAATGTTAACTAGATAATGGGTTATAATAAAACTTTCAATGTATTATACCTTTTTTGACGTGACAACGTCTTATAATTCGATGGAGCCGGCTGCACGCACGAAAAAACATGACTCATGCGGCGTTACCTCGCTCTGAGGCGTTCCATTTAAGGCTTGAAGTACAAGCGAGAGCGCGGAACGAGCGACAAAGAGGCACAATCGGCCTCCGCGTTCGGCAGCGTTCGACATCTGTCTCTCTTCTACTTGAGTGAGCGATGCGTCCGCGTGGACAGCTGCTATACAAAAAATGGGTGCGTGTACTTATGTACGCGCGTGAGAAGTTATATTTCTTTGGCATCATTAAAAATAGTTTTTAATTGCATGCAAATAATTAATTACAATAAAATAATAGAAGGATTTAAAAGGATAATCAACAAAGTTCAGTTTAATAGTCATCAAATTTAAACTAAAAGAATCTTAGATTGATCTTAGATATCAATAATTAATATTAAAAATTGATAATTAATATATTTATATAATAATATATTTAATATATATATTTCAAATATATATATTTAATATAAATTTATATAATATATAATTAATATATATATATATATATATATATATATATGTATATAATTATTAAAAACAAAATTTAGAGAATAATAAATATATAAGACATAATTTGTACTAAATATTATAAGATTCTTAATTTTAAATGTTTATTATTGATTATTTAATATTTTAAAAATAAATTTAATAATAAATTCAAAAATTGAATTTAAGGTTAAGCAGACAGCTTCATACTGTTAATTTTGTATCACAGATGCGCGCGCATCTTAAAATTTCACTCAATGAGCGGTTAAGCAGACAACTTCATACTGTTAATTTTGTGTCACAGATGCGCGCGCATCTTAAAATTTCACTCTCATCATTTTTTCATAATGCGCCTAAAGAAGTATAACTTCAATAATACATTTACATGTTTTCGTCAAGTATGAAGTGCAGTGAAAAGTGAATGTGGTGTCAATTGTTTATAGCAACGATAATTGCGGCGATAAAGGTAATGATTCTTTCGATACCATTTCATCAGTATTTTCTTATGACGTTGTCACGTTCAACTATCGTCAGTAAACCGACTTTACAGACAATCGATTTTTTTTCTATTATTAGTGTAGTTTTTCTACACACCTAGGATAACGCTACAGATAAAATTAGCGATTAAATTAGAAATACATAATAGAAACTCATATTGCATGTCAGTAAAAATATTTAATAACCTGTCATAAAATATGAGATTGTTACCGTTGCACAAATTTAAAAAAGTACATAATTTATTAAAATATAAAAACTATTACAATTGCAAGGAATATTTAGAAGATAAAATTGAATATGAATCGACTGAAATATGTACTGACATTTATAATTTAATACTATCATCAATTATATGGACATCAATAATATTGTAATTAACTGTAATTAAGTCTAAATATTTATATAATTTTCTATGAATGATGACATGAAACTAATCTATACCAATAAGTGGAGTGTCTGTTTGTAATGTCAAAATAATAGGCTTTTTTCATGTTCACACGGTTAGTTGCACTATACATATGCCTAAAATACACTTTAATTTTTTTTTGTCTGTCTGTCTCTTTGTTCCGGATAATCTTCAAAACGGCTGGAGACCGATTTCAAAAACTCTTTCACCAATGGAAAGCTATAATATCAGGGCGTAAACTAGGCTATATTTTATCCCGGTATTCCCACGGGAACGGGCACTATTCAGGAAAGACGACTGAAACCGAAGCGAAGTGACGGCGGGTTGCTAGTATAAAATATAATTATATAACCATTTGCACGCCCCACGGGGCAGAATATGATGTACTCAAACGATAAGTAACAAATATAACAAACAATATTTTAGCAAATAAAATGAATTGAATTGAATTAGAATGATTTTAGGAAGGTTTTTATATAATGTACAAGTACATACACATACTTTTCTATTTTGCGTAATTACATGTGTAAAAAAAGTTTATTTAAATGTTTCAAGGCTTTCTGATGTAGAATGATGTAAACAGGTGCAAGGTCGCAATGAAACATAGGTAAACCTACATTCAGTTAGATTATCTTTGTCTACGGTATACCTTTTCGCCCTTCTAAGTGCTTTGGAAACCAATTCAAATTTCTCATAATGACATGCTGTTATATTAATTAGAGTAGTTAGAGCATATTTATTTAGTGTTATTAATTCTTTTTAAATGCACGACCACTTTACAGGTAAAAAGGGCAGCTTACAGTATTCGCAGATAATTATGTGTAGGTAATATCTAACATGTTATTCTACTATGAAATTGAGATGAAATATATGTGAAGTCAATATATCTTTCATATTATTGGTATAAATAAATGCCATTCTATGTTAAGACGCGCGCTTACTATCGCAATTTTAGTTCTAGTCGTGGTACACAATGGTAACTTAAATCCCAAAAAAAAAAGAAATAAATACTATAAGAATTATAAGTACTTCGTGGTATCAACCTCGGGCAAAAGCGCACGCTTATTGGTCAAATCAAATAGCGCGCGCTTTTTCGGTTTCCTGCAACACATTACCGTCCAATTTCTAAAAAGAATGAATGAATGACCAAGAGTAAAGATGTTACACTTTAAAAACTCTACCAGCAGTTACGGCGGGACCCCGGGTTGAGAGCCTTCCGCTCGCCCATTGCCCGCGTTAAGCTGTCAAGGTCATCTGCGACCAACAGCTAAATACACACAAAAAAAAAAAAAAAATACGGCGGGAACAAAATAAAAGTGATTTCAAGGATGATTATATTTTTTGCTTGAGGAAATTACATTACCTAAGGTTAAAACAATCAATAGATTAATTGATTGTTTTAATCTACAATTTGCAAAAGAAACTCTAAGATCTTTGAAAGTAAATACGTATTAGGTAATTAAATAGAAAATTGTTTTAGTATTTACATCTCAAACATAAAATTACATTAAATAAAATCGAACAATAAGCCCACCTTCCTCATCATCGCAGCCCACATACGTCCCACTGTTGGGCTCGGGCCTCCTCCATAATGGGAGTTGGTATAGTGTTTCATTTGAGTTTTCCTTCCCTTGCACACGGAATCGGATCTTCCTCAATGTAATTGTATTCTTTTATTATAACCACTAACACTTATATTTTTGCTGGGGATCCATAAAGTAAGGCTAAGAACCATAGATTAAAAAAAATATTGGTTGCCTGTAAAGTCGGTATACGGGCGAAAGTTTTACGTGACAACGACTTTGAGTGGTAAAATAATTTTAATGTGAATATTCATTCGTATAGTAGGAAGAAGGATGAAATAATAGTAACAATTTAAAACATTTATTTATACAAAGAATTATATTTAAAACATTAATTTATACAAAGAATCTCGCACTGAATTTCATATTCATCATCATCATCATCATCATCGCAGCCCACATACGTCCCACTGTTGGGCTCGGGCCTCCTCCACAATGGGAGGGAATTTGACCTACTATACTATGCTAGTCAGACATGTTGGTATAGGGTTTCATTTCGAGTTTTCCTTCTCTTGCACAGATGTTATGTGCACATTATATCCCATAGTCGTCTTATACGACATCCACGGGCAAGATAGGGAGTGGTGAATTGTATTCTTACTCCGTCACCACACGGAAAGAATTTCATATTAACAAAATTTTATTTTTACCTTTACACATACATACGTATTTATATACAAATATACAATTTTTATGTCTGTCTCTCTCGCTCTTAGGCGGGCTAACCATGCCCGAGTGGAAGGGACGCGTGCCTCTCACTCGCTCTCATTGTGAGCGCATAACGTGAGCGGAGCGTAACGCAGTTTCTTGAAGTGTCACCCGGCAAACCAATTTATAAGACGTTGTCACGTCAAAATATTGAGTGAGAGGATTCCCATTAAAGTATATGTATATAGTTGCTGGGCGTCGTTGGATGCAGGCGGCACAGGACCTCACTTTGTGGCGTAACATGAGGGAGGTCTACGTCCAGCAGTGGATGGCGATAGGTTGAAATGATGATGATGATATAAGTTAATGGTTTATTAAATTCACGATTAATATTTAAAGAATAGTGTCTAGCTAATTACAGACAGAATTTGTCACAGTCACTGCATAAAACAGCGTGTCATAAAAATAATGTTTAAAAAAGTGTCTGAACCAAATAAAAAGCGTCTATTGTTCAAGAATAAGTTCGCAAGTTGTTTGAATGATAAAAAGGAATCGTCGAATATGTCATTGTTCTCAAATTGAGTGGCACATTTATTGAAGTTTTTGGCGTGATATTTTATACTTCAGTTATTTTTTTTTACAAATTTCGTTCAATTTTTGTGGACTATAACTATAGAAAGTTTATGGTTTTAATGGGATTTGTTTGTATAAAATAGTATATTGTGTTCCGATTTGGAGATTAAACAGAAACTTGTCTTGTTTTTTTGTGATATTAATATAGATACCATCATAGGGATATAATTAAAAATGCTATGCTATAGCTTTTTTAGTTATTTGACTTAAAAGTATTTTAAAAGAGCTCCGAATTCCATTAAGATATTAATAATTTGATTTAATATGGCCATCACTTTTGAGAATATTTAAAAACTTTTGAGAATAATAATTTGAGAATAAAGATTTGCATTTTGAGAATATAATAAATGACTGAAAAATGTTCGATTCATTATTCTTATTTATGCCGTGACGGAGTAAGAATATAATTCACCACATCCTCTTTTGACCGTGGCTTCCGTAAAATACAACTAAGGGATATGATATACATTTAATATCTATGTAAGAGAAGGAAAATTCAAAATAAAACTATAGCAACACGTCTGACCAGCGTGCTGTAGTAGATCAAATTCCCTCGTATCGTTGAGGAGGCTAGAGCGAGAGCCCACCACTGGGACGTATATGAGCTGAAGTGAGTCATATTTTCTTTTAATTTTTGCATATACCTACAATAACGTGCCAAACTTTTTTAATATTACTTCAAGAAACGCGTTAATATGTAATATTTCAAGATAGTTATCTAGACTTCAGTTTCTTGCAACCACCGGGGGATACATACAGCAATTTCGACTAGTACAGAGTGAGCTACCACTTCACATTAAATTTAAGTAATTCGTTAATTTTTAAACATGTCTGGCTCTCGGGAAATTAGTTTAAGTGGTTTTGTGAAGCGTTCATGTCGCTCTGTAGTTGTACCTTATTATTTGACCACTGGCTTAATGAAGACAAAAGTTTAACATTTTGAGGTATCGTACAGAAACATGTTTTATTTGTCTGACTCAAAAGTTACGATATTAAAAATATTTCTAAACTAAATCTCTAGTGTAAACATTAAACATAGTGTGGCTGTGCTCCAAGCTTTTACGTTGATACGTTTGATAAAAAGAAAAAAAATAGTAATAGAATAAGTTAAATTGTGTGGTTTTATGAAACCACGGTAAAAGTGAAAGTCTTTTTCGCATTGTAGACATTTAACTAAAAAAATTAAATTGTGTGGTTTTATGAAACCACGGAAAAAGTGAAACTCTTTTTCGCATTGTAGACATTTAACTAAAAAATAGCAACATTTACATTAAACACTGATAAATAAAAACAAACAAATAGCGTAGAGCACTGTCACAAATAAGTCTATACACTACACGGTCAGCTGCTGCAAACCATAGGCGCCGCCATATTGACCTCGGCTGCTCTGTCGAGCGCCTTTCACATTACCCCTATTCCGCGGCCGACCGTCACGCGACATGCAATAGATGGACGAAAAAGTTTGAGGCGATGTAATACAAGTTTCACATTAAAAGAAAAATTAATCGTTCTCTGTAAAGTCGTTTTACGGACTATTATTCTAAATGACAAGAAATCACGTGATAAGAAACGACATAAGAAATCATTGATGAAAATTACATACTTTTATGAATTGTTTATTATTTTGTATAATACTAAGAAGGAGTTAATTGCAAAGTTTTCGATAACTTACATTTATTTTCACTCGTTAATTTAAATATTTGCTTTTACATAAATTAGAGATAGGTGCGTAACCAGCCGGCGCTTAGGCGAATTTTGCTTCTCAATCGCTTGTTCCACGCTCTCATTTGTACACTCGGCTCCAGTGATGAGCCATGCTTTTTCGTGAGTGCATCCAGCGTTCATCGATTTATAAGATGTCATCACGTCAAAAATTGGCAATCATTCCACCATAGAAATAATTTCAAAATAGCAACAATTTCATTACTTAACGTGGAAAATTAATACCACTCCAAAACTTAAAACCTTTATCTACTCGCTCCTTGCAACTAAGTTTTTAACAAATGGTTAGCATATCGAAGGCTAAATTTCAGTCACTTATTCATTTGTCCCTACACGAGGAAGGGCGAGAGAAATACATGAATTTTATTAAATAATCCTACACTAAGCATTACCATTTGTCCGGGATTATAGAAGATTCTATGACCATTTATTAATTCACTGTCATTCTACCAAGTTTATAAATAATAAGTTACGAGTTTGTCCGGTCACCTTGGTGAAATTTTAACTTAAATGTCACGGTAGAGCTTGAATCTAGATTGAGTCTTCATAATTAAACGCCTGGAGTCCATTGAACTCGCATGATATTTTATTGCTGTTGGTGACAAAAGAACAAACAGTGCACCCGATGGTAAGTGATACTGCCGCTTATGGACCTAGGGACACGAAAAAAGTATCGATACTTTTAGGTATCGATTACTTGTCTTTCGATACCGATACTTTTGTATGTACTCGATACTTTCTACTCAATACTTTTACTCAATGAGTACTTTTAGGCAGGTATCGTATCAAACAAATTGTACAAAGTATCCATGTTAAATTTGCAAAACAAATTCCTAAAAAAAAAATAGGTCATCATGACCTGGATTCTAGGAAAAGTATTCAGTACTCGATACTTTTGTTTCGATACTTTATTGAGTACGATACTTTTTCTTCGATACTACTCATGAGTACAGTATCGATACTTTTGTTTCGATATCGTGTCCCTACCTGGACCTTTGCTAAACCACTGTTTACCCTGAAAAAAGTGAAGGGAGTGTGAACGCGTGCAACGAACTTTGATGATAAGAAAGGTATCTAAACCGCCAAGGCGCCAAAACTGCACACAAGCATCCTCAGTAAATTAGGCTGCTGGCTCTCTCGCTAATGAAACGAAGTGTAATAAAAAATTGCTACTGCTCAGACGTTGATTTACTGTGAGAGTATGGTACTACCCCGGACGGTTTGGCTTGCGGCATACTGTTAACAGTCTTCTGTCTACAGAATGCTCCTACCACTGTGTAATTGTATATCTTATAATTATATTTTAGTTATGGATTAAGAATACCGTGTATCGTTTACTTACCGTTTTCTCCTCTAACAATAGAATACTTAAAATTACTCACCCGGGAAAGTTATAATAACTGCGATCGACAATCCGCTTGCCAATGCTGACGTCATTATCATCATTTTTATCCAGCCTATCAATGATACATATTTGAGCTGATATCGTAACTGCACGTATTCATATTTAATGACTGCCTAGTCAATAGTAGATTTTCCGTGTGATGACGGAGTAAGAATACAATTCAACACCCCCTATCTTACCTGTAGGTGATCGTACGAGACGACTAAGGGATATAAAACGCATGTAACATCTATGCGAGAGAAGGAAAACTCGAAATAAAACCCTATACCAACACGTCTGACCAGTGTGGTATAGTAGGTCAATTACCCTTCCATTATGGAGGAGGCCTGAGCCCAACAGTGGGACGTATATGGGCTGAGATGAGATGAGTCGATAGTGCTTCATGTCTCCCGCATTGCGTAGGAGGGCAGTGGAATCAATCTCTTCCAATTCCTCCTGTTTAACTTTTTTCTAATTTTTGTTGCGGGTCCCAAGACAATTACAATCATTTCCCGAGACTGCCCTAGGGTCAAACCTCGGTGTGATCTATGGAGACCATTGTGTACCTTGGCTTACAAGAGCTATAATGGCGGGAATGTGTGGTGGGATTAGTCCTAAAAAATGAGCTGATAATCTTTTAGTCGATTTATATCATCTCGGCTTATATACGTCCCACTGTTGGGCTCGAGCCTCCTACATAATAATAGGGATGATGACTATACCAAACTGGTCAAACATGTTGTCGAGTTTTCCTTCTCTTGTATATATATCAAATCTTATATCTTTAAACGAGCAATTCTTGTATATATATATATATATATATATATATTCAGGATCTCGGAAACGGCTCCAACGATTTTGTTGAAACTTGGCATACTAGAGGTTTCGGGTCCAAAAAATCGATCTAGCTAAGTTTTATTTATAGAAAATGTTGTTTTGTCCGTGTTTTTAGTAAAACAATATAATGATATTAAATTTTAAAAGAATATGTATTCAAATTTCGTTGTCAACGTCATGAGTTACGATAGCTCAGTTGGGGAGACGGCCGGTTTAAATTTTGGGTTTTGTGGCATTCAAACAGCGTCGGTTCGAATCTCGGTGTTATTATTATTCTCTTTTTGTAATTTTTTATATAATTTTCATTATTTATTTTTATTAATATATATCTAAATAAATTCGAAAATATTCCGAGTGAAGCTCGGTCAACCCGATATTGTATGTTATATCCCTCAGTCATCTCTTATGACACCCATGGGTAAAATAGGCAGTATTGTTGACCGATGGGAAAAGAAAGGATAATGACCATAAGCCTTTTACTCTGTTATCACACGATATGCATGTTTTTCTTTTTGTATTATTTTCTTTTTTATGTAGTAACGGAGTAAGAATACAATTCACCATCTGTTTTCTAGCTCGTGGGTATCGTAAGAGACGACTAAGGGACTATAATATGTATACAGAATCTATGCAAGAGAAGGAAAACTTGAAATCAAATTTTGCATCAACTCGTTAACCAGCGCGGTATAGTAGGTCAATTTCCCTCCCATTATAGAGGCTCGAGCCCAACAGTGGGCTGTATATGAGCTGTGATGAATATTTTCTTTATTAATTTTAAACTAGCATCGATTTTGATATCGGGAATTCTAGCACGTATATTACATGCTACGTAAAATATCAAAATGAGGAGAATATTGCTATGTCACTAAGAATCAAATTGCTTTGATTTCACGTGCGTAAGAGCTTCAAATAATATTTATGAACAACGGCTCCCTTCTTCAAGTTTATGTTCAATATATATTTTGTTATCATCCAATAAACAAGGTTATAAAATTGCTATTAATATGCAAATAAACTGTCTTGTATCAATCAATAATATTGGAAGTGAATTGTGTTAGCTGCTCTATTCAAATAAACTTCATTATTCTCAATATCTTAGGATACATAAGGCCATGGATGGAATGGAATCGACATCCATGGCCATCTGGCAATATTGTCAATTGATCTACTACACCACGCTAGTCAGGTGGGTCGGTATAGGGATTATTTCGAGTTTTCATTCTCTTTCGCAGTTGCTATATGCATAATATATCCTAGTCGTCTTATACGACACCCTCCAAGATAAGGGTGACCTACAGATTAAGTAGAATGGGGCATATAGTTTAAACTAGCCTTTACTCGCGACTTCGTCCGCGTTTGTATAGCTACTTTGGGCGAACGCTAAATTTAACCTAAGACTTTGTTTACGTAAAAGTTGAAAATATTTTTCAATAATATGATTCTGTCACACATGATTTTGGCGAAAATTTAGCCGTTTACGCAGTGGAAGCTCTCAAAATGAAAAAATAAACCCCGATTAATTATTCATTGATGCTCCGCTCTTGTTGGTCTTCGCGTGATGCCTTCCTCGATAAATGGGCTGTCTAATACTGAAAGAATTTTTCAAATCGGACCAGTAGTGCCTGAGATTAGCGTATTCAAACAAATAAAATCTTCAGCTTTATATACGAGTATCTATATATAAATACGTGAAGGAAAATCTTTGTACCCCTTTTTACGAAAATTACGTGGTCGGACAAGTATGAAATTTGGCACAGTTGAATTATATAATGAGGAGAAGTGCATAAAAGTGAAATTTCAAATAATAATGGATTAGAAATACATTAAATTCATTAAAAAATGCATTAAGACACTATCATACAATCGCTACACACACACGCACACGCACACACACACACACACACACACCCATACACACACCAAGCTTATGCACTTTTGTTTACGGTTAAAATCTCTGGTCGAACTGAATGTCAAACAATCATAATTATGATGACAATGTCTAATAGACATTTGTACTTATGTATTATAGTCCATAAAATATAGCTTGATCTAGAGGTGACAGATGTCAACGAAACCAACGAAGTAAATTTGAACGAACGACATATTTACAATTTCATTTTATATCAAATATATTTTCATTCTTTTCGTGCCAGTTTTATTGCAACTGAATTGCAATATATTATAAATATAAAAATATTTGTATTCTTGCCCAAAATGTACCTCGTAAGTACTGAAATACCTAGTAAACATTTTATACATAAATGACGCTTACGCACGTACAAGGTCATACTGGACGGAAAATAAAAAAGAGATGGGAGAGTCGATATACGTATATCAATAACCGATCTTTATTAAATTATTCATAAAAGAAATAAACCCATTACAGTATCTATATCAAACTTTCAACATATTTTTTACAATTAAAACAGACAGTTACATTATAAAATACATAAATTGAATTAATTAAACATTAAAGAACTACTTTTTGTCTCAGAGTAAATGATAATATTATATACGCATTATAGTCAATAAACTAGATATACATATTTATTCATAAAACAGTCGTAATTGATCGATTGATCTAACGACTGTCCCTATTTGGGCAAAAAATTATTAATGTTCTAGCAGGAACGCTCCAGTGATGACGATAATATTGACCTAGACCTTGATTGTCTTGACCTTTTGAATAATTAAACAGTCAAAAAATAGATTTGTTTGAAATAAATTCAAAAAGATTTTCATTTATTTTAATTATAATAGAAAATAAAAATTATAAAATAAAGAGTTTTATCGATAAAAAACTACGGACTTTATCGTAAGCGTGACAGCACTAGGGACAACTGTCACAGAGATCATCCTATATTTTATGGACTATAGTTGTACATCCTTAATAATATTATAAATGCGAAAGTAAGGATGTTTGTTTGTTTGTTACGCTTTCACGCTTAAACCAAATGGAACCGATTTTAAAAATTCTTTCACCAATGGAAAGCTATAATATCAGGGAGTAACATAGGCTATATTTTATCCCGGTATTCCCACGGGAACGAGAACTACGCCGCGGGTAAGGCGACTGAAACCGAAGCGAAGCGAGGGCGGGTTGCTAGTACATAAATAAAATTAAAAGAAAATTGTGTAGCAGAAAAATTAATTTAAATGAATATAGCCGAATTTCGACCACTCGGCGACCACTAGTTAGTATAGATATAGATTAGTTTTAAGATTTTATATTTAAATGTGTTTAATGGCCAAATAGGTGATTTACATTTAAAAATACTCTTAAGAACATCGTACACCCTATTACTATTGAAATAAAATAATTTAAATCCTTTCACAAATCGAGATTATGACGATATTATAAAAGTTATTGAATTCGTTCGGCAAATTTGCCTGTTGTTGACAAGTATTTCAATAACATGTAATTTATTATGTAAATAATTGTGTATTGAAATACATTTAATGATGTTTTACATAATACGAGGCCATGCTGATTCTTGTACAATATGTATTTGCTCCCGCCTGCGGTGTCCTTTGCGTTTTTTTTTCTTACAAACGGTGGCCAACGAGCAAATAGTACAGTTGATGCTAAGTGTTGCTCCCGCTCATGGACCTTTGCAAGGCCACTGCCTACCGCGAAGAAAGTGAAGGGAGTGTGGATGCATGCAATGAGTTTCGGTGATAAAAAAGGCATCACTAAAACCCACCACTCTCGCTCGCAAACGAAGGCCAGTAACGAAATGCTACTACTCAGACGTCGATTTTCTGCAAGAGTGTGGTACAACCCCGGACAGACCGGCCCGCAGCTGTAGACATACAACTGTCAATAGTGTGATCCTACCAATTTTTTTTTTTGGGAGTGGGCTGCGGTCAGCGCGCTCCACGCACCATTCCGTCCGGGGTGACAGAGGGGCGTATAGCACGCAACACCCGCAACCCACCCGAACACCACATCGCCTTTGTCGTTGCAGGGTTACTTGTCAGGGTACTGGTCGGCCCGACGGAATACCCCCTACCTGGGGTACCCTCCCATCGACCGACGCCCCCCCCCTCGGGGAGGACGTCGGTCTTTCCTCACGCGGTCGGCCTCTCGGAGGGTGACGGACTAATCCCCGGTCATGTCAGCCGCGGCCTCGGCTAGGGTGGCATGGCACGCAGATAGTCGCGCCTGCGCCGCCTTAGTCGCCGGCGGCGGGTTGCTTCGTCGAGGCTGTGCTCCTCGCACTCACGACCCGCCGCCTCCTTCTGCGAAATGACTGTCTCGCAGAAGGCTGCGACCGCGTCCCAATTCCTGATGCTGCCGAGCATCTCCCTAGCGATGGTCGGCAGCGTCAGGTCGGCACTGATGATAGTGACGAGTTCACGACGCGGCTCTGCCCAAGCGGCACAGACCTCGAGCGTATGCCGCGCCGTGTCCTCGTCGCAATCGCAGTGGTGGCAGGACGGAGTTCTCTCCCTCCTAGCGACCCTGTACAGGTACTTGCCGAAGCATCCATGCCCCGTCAAGACCTGTACCAGTCGGAAGGAGAGCACCCTGTGCCGCCTTTCCAACCACTGCATCAGCACCAGACGGAGGCCTCCATGGTCCAAACACCGTATCGAGGCCTCTCCAGCCGGTCTGCCCAACGGGCGATGACGTTTCGGCGGGCGTCAACGCGCCAGGCGGTGAGCTCCCTTAAGGAAACCACACCGCCCTCCGGGGTGATCTTACCATTACTAGAAATTGCGTAATGTCACATCCCTGTTAAATATAAACTATTTTACACCGTTATAAAGGTCTAATTTTAAGAATATTCCTTTTAGTAAGGCAATTATGAAAATAAAACGCTATCTAGTACGTTATCACCATCACTCTGCTCCGGTCCTAATTACTTGGGATCCACGCAATATGTACTCTTTTTATATTATATATTAATATCTGGTTGACCGAGCTTCGCTCGGAATATTTTTATCGAATTTATTTAGATATATATTAATAAATAATGAAAAATATAAAAAATTACAAAAAGAGAATAATAATAACACCGACATTCGAACCGAAGCTGTTTGAATGCTACAAAACCCAAAATTAAAATCGGCCGTCTCCCCAACTGCGCTATCGTAACTCATGACGTTGACAACGAAATTTGAATTCATATTCTTTTAAAATTTAATGTCATTGTTTGTTTTGCTAAAAACACGGACAAAGCAACATTTTCTATAAATAAAACCTAGTTAGATCGATTTTTTGGACCCAAAACCTCTAGTATGCCAAGTTTCAACAAAATCGTTGGAGCCGTTTCCGAGATCCTGAATATATATATATATATATATATATATATATATATATATATATATATATATATATATACAAGAATTGCTCGTTTAAAGATATAAGATAAAAGTTATTGCACTAGTTTTAAGAACACCCTGACTGATTCCCCTCTTTGGGAAAAAAAAAATTTAATAGACGGTATCAGATGGATTTACTCCAAGTCGATGTAAAGCTCTTAGTTGTCTTTTACGACAGCCACGAGTATTTCAAGGGTTGATAATATTCGTGGCCGCTATGTTGCGTAGCTTCTGTCATATATCACGCTAAGTACTTATTTGCTCTTATTTTAATTAAATAATACTTAATAACTTCACACCCTTAGAGGTTTAAAAATTGATAAGTGTTGAAATAGATGTTTATTAATTATTATTAAAAAGTATTTGTGCTAAAAATGCCACTGCATTTTACCACTTTGGGGGTTGAATTTAGTGGTATAAAACTAACTTTGCGACGCAACCATTGGATGGTTTCAAAGATTATATACAATATGTGTACAACAGAAGAAGACTTCTGTCGTACACATTGCAATAGTTTTATGATTGCCAGTTCATTATCATCACTCTGCTCTTATCTCAATTACTTGGGGTCTACTCAATATGCCCTCTTCTTTCATAGTACACATTGCTAAAGTTTTGCCAAAAGTTTTCTGACCGGCCGCCTGTCTGGCTGTCAACTCTCCTTGAGAATGTAATTGTCAACCAAACGGCTAAAAACTGAGTTGGCCCAGGTCGATTTAAAGCTTGTGTTTTATATATTTCCTTTTTTTTAAGTCAGCAGCTCGCACTAAGGGAATAATCTTTGTGTTGTTACTTTACAAACGTATAATTAACGGACAGAAAGTACAACCAGATTCAGAATAATAATTTGTGGCTCACGCAATCCGCTGTCATTGAATGAGGATCAAACTCAGAACAATGGAGTGGTAAGTCAATATACTAATCACTACGCTATCTGTGCAGTCATGTATATATATATATATATATATATATATATATATATCAGGCTAATTCCATAGGAAATGACATAAAACAAATAAGCGATCACGCACAATATTTTGTGACACGTTCAAATTCAATATCTAGTTGACCGAGCTTCGCTCGAAATATTTTTGTTGTATTTTTGTCGAATTTATTTAGATATATAGGTATTAATAAAATACAAAAATCAAATAATGAAAAAAATATAAAAAAATACAAAAAGAGAATAATAATAACACCGAGATTCGATCCGACGCCGTTTGAATGCCAAAATAATACTAAAAGGAAACTGGACCACTTCCCAACTGAGCTATCGTAACTCATGACGTTGACGGCAAAATTTGAATTCATATTCTTTTAAAATTTAATGTCATTATATTGTTTTGCTAAAAACACTGACAAAACAACATTTTCTATAAATAAAACCTAGCTAGATCGACTTTTTGGCCTCGAAACCTCTAGTATGTCAAGTTTCATCAAAATCGTTGGTGCCGTTGCCGAGATCCTGAAAATATATATATACCTATATATAATTATATATAGGTATAATATCTGGTTGACCGAGCTTCGCTCGGAATATTTTTGTCGAATTTATTTAGATATATATTAATAAAAAATAAAAAATTAAAATTATATAAAAAATTACAAAAAGAGAATAATAATAACACTGAGATTCGAACCGACGCTGTTTGAATGCCACAAAACCCAAAATTAAAACCGGCCGTCTCCCCAACTGAGCTATCGTAACTCATGACATTGACAACGAAATTTGAATTCATATTCTTTTAAAATTTAATGTCATTATATTGTTTTACTAAAATACGGACAAAACAAAATTTTTAATAAAACCTAGCTAGATAGATATTAGTGATGTAACGAATGTTAGGATTGAGACATTCGCGAATGCGAATACGAATGTTGACTTTCAAATAAAGCGCGTGCAAAATATCATACGAGTTTAACATTTCGTACCAGCCATGTTTAAGCCAAATATAGCCAAGGTTAACCGTTACAAGTTGAACGAATGAAACTAATCAGATTCGTTCGAAAATATTCATTGTAATTTGAGATTAGTTTATTATTATTATTGTATTTGTCAAATTTACAAACATGAGTAAAGCACATGTTACTGAAGTGTGGAGTTATTTCACAATTTGTGACGCTGAGAGTGTTAAATGCATGGTATGTCACAAAGTTTAATAATTACTTAACAGAAACAATGTAATTTTTTCATATAGAATCATGTTCTTTTTTATTGGCAAAACTCATTATTCATTCACACAAAAAACAAATATAAATTCCGGATAAGTATTCACCAACATATCATATACTAAATCTTTCTCCGAAACATGCTGTATCTTATGGTATAAATATTATTCTGATCGTTCAGTGGTTTTCGCAGTACAACCGAACAAAAAACCGGCTCCCCATTCATTAGTTTATATTAGACTGAGAAAAATAAGAGAGACAGTATTTCTAATTTAGTTGCCGACCTGAGTGTTCCATAATATTATTTTATTCAAATATTATGAGTAAATAAAAACAATAAATATTATCATATCATTACACAATTACATATATAATTTCCTTTTAGTTTGTCAAATATATTCGCCAAACATTCGCATCGTTCCTTGGGAATGCGAATGCGATTGCGAATGTCAAAACATATGCGAATAGTCGCGATGCGAATGCGAATATTCGTTACATCACTAATATCTTAAAATATATATAAATCTCCTGTCACGATGTTTATCCGCGATGGACTCCTAAACTACTTAACCGATTTTAATGAAATTTGCACACCGTGTGCAGTTTGCTCCAACTTGAAACATAGGATAACTTAGATCTTTAATTATAGTCGCAATTTTATTTTATTACAAATTATTTGTTTATAATTAATTGACAGTCACAATTATCTGTTAACTCCAAAAGATTCTAACAGATGGCGATATCTGTTGACTGGATTTAAGTAATTTAATAGATACTTAAAATAGATATTCTTTGTAATGTATTTTTAATGAATCATAAATTTAGTTTTTTTTTAGTTAGCGTTCGGCATACTTAAGAGGATCTTCTCATCCAACATACCTCAGTGTCTGAAAACACAGGTCTACGATCAGTGTGTTTTTATTACATGATGACTTACGGCACGAAAACGTGGTCCCTAAATGTAGGCCTCATAACCAAGCTTAAAGTCGCTCAACGTGCTATGGAGCGGGCTATGCTCGGCATATCTCTGCGAGATAGAATCTGAAATACGGTAATCCGCAGAAGAACGGGTGTAACCGACATAGCACGAAGAATTAGCACGATGAAGTGGCAATGGGCAGGGCATATCGCTCGACGAACCGACAACCGCTGGGGAACAAAGGTTCTCGAGCGGCGGCCACGTATCCAACGACGCAATGTAGGACGCCCAATTAGGTGGACCGACGGCCTGGTGAAAGTTGCTGGTCGTCGTTGGATGCAGACGACCCAGGACCGCACTTTGTGGCATAACATGAGGGAGGCCTACGTCCAGCCTTATATAGATAAGGAGTAACAATTTGCAATTTAAAACTTTTACTATGTGGTGATGGACTATCTCTCTTACCCCCTCTCTTACCCGTGGGTGTCGTAAAAGACGACTAAGGGATTAAATATGCATTTAAAATTTATGCAAGAGAAGGAAAACTTGAAAAGGAACCCTATACCAATACGTTTGATCAGTAAGGAAGGAAAACTTGAAATAAAACCCTATACCTACACGGCGACTCGGGCGGCGCAGGCGCGATTATCTGCGCCTAATGCCGCCCTAGCCGAGGCCGCGGGTGTTCGGACCGGGGAATTGTCCGTCACCCGCAGAGAGGCTGACCGCGCGACGGCGACCGACGTCCCAGGACGTCGAGAGGTGAGGTTACCCGAAAGAGTATTTCGTCAGGCCGACCACTGACGACAAGTCACATTTGCTCCTACACGTTTGACCAGTATGGTATTGTAGGTCAATTTCCCTCCTATTATGGAGGAGGTTCGAGCCCAATAGTGGGACGTATATAAGCTAAAATGACGAAAGCTTTTACATTTATCTGGTTTTGAAATCTTTCGTCACAAATATAGTGACATTGACATAGCTATAGATATAGTGTTAACGCTGACACGTCACGTGACCATGTCGGTAACCACTTACATGAATTTACACCCATGCTAACCACTTGAACTTGCTTATTGAAGTTTTTACTTGAAAGAAAAACAACATTGTGATCACTGCCAAACGAGCACGCAGTTATTAAACTAAGTTTAACTAAGCTAGTTCAGGGACTACTATATACCAATTATATTTATATCTTTAATCTTATTATATCACTAGCAACCCGCCCTCGCTTCGCTTCCGTTTTAGTTGTTTTACCCGCGTAGTTCCCGTTCCCGTGGGAATACCGAGATAAAATATAGCCTAGTTTACTCCCTGATATTTTAGCTTTCCATTGGTGAAAGAATTTTTGAAATCGGTCCAGCTGTTTTGAAGATTACCCGGAACAAACAGATAGACAGACAAAAAAAATTTAATCTGTATTTTAGGCAAAGGTGTCATGCAAATAACCCTGTGAGCATGAAAAAAGCCTATTATTTTGACATTACAAACAGACACTCCAATTTTATTTATTGGTATAGATTAAACTGATTTTAACGAATGTCCGTGTGGTGACGGAATAAGAATACAATTGACTACTCCTTATCTTACTCGTGGATGTCGTAAAAGATGACCAAGGGATATAGTAACCATATAACATCTATGCAAAAGATGCTAAACTCGAAACAAAACCCTATACTAACCTGTCTGACCAGTGTAGTATAGTAAAGTCAATTTCCCTCCTATTGTGGAGGAGGCTCGAGCCCAGCAGTGGGACGTTTATGAGCCGAGATGATGAGTTTAACAAAAGCAAGCCCGCTGAATTTCTTGTAGAATCGTCTCAGTAGCAGTGGCGTTCCGATCCGGTGGTAGTTTATTGGATTAATTTCATTTGTATTAAAATTGATTTGTATTAAGTTCCCTCTCGGGGTTTATGCATAATAAAAAATTTTAATCACAAACAAACACGAGTTCACTGGTTTGAATCAAAAAGTACACAAAAAAAGGGCAATGTATTATTTTAATTTGTTTTATAATATTTCTGACTAAATTTGTAAATTTTATCTTATTGAAATAATAAACACGAAATTGTTTGAAACTGTGACAAACGGTAATAGACTTGCCTCTTAACTAGGGTTTGTATTACACCTACCCTTAGCCATGATCTAAAACTATAACTAAAAATATCCTATTTCTAACTAGATTTAACAAAAAATATGGTTTAGGCCTTAATATTTAATTAAGTCGACTCATTCTGAAAACCACAGTATATTCTTTTAAATTTTGAATTAAAAGGAATAATCTATATCTATTAAAGATTTTTAAAACATTTTCTATCGCAAAAAAAAATATTTAAATAGCATTTTAAATAATCTCTCTTCGTGTGATAACGGAGTAATAATGTCATTCAAAACCTCCTCTGTTACCCGTGGGTGTCGTAAAAGACGACTGAAGAATACAATATGTAGATACCATCCATGCAAGAGAAGGAAAACTCGAAATAATACCCAATACCAACCTGTCTGACCAGCGTTGCTATTCTTTACTTATCGCCGTGGGTGGCGAGTAATATGTAAATTTCTTTACGGACAAGCACAGAAAGGTTCATTATGGTAAACCGGTAATAATACTGTAAAATATTCAGAAGCTTGGTCATAAATCATGTAATACATAAGTCTATATGTTCTTCGAATGAGAATAAAATAGGCATTGGGCTTATTGTAGTTAGTTAAGAGGATTTCATATTGACTTTTATGCGCTGTTTGCTGGGGACTTCAAACAAAATGGTTTATTGACATTTTTTTGCTCGGTGTCTTTTTTATAAGCTTAAGTTACATATTTTAATTGTGTATTCTTTTCATCTATGATTATACTTTCAACATTATAAAATAAATTATGATGTTTTGTGAGGTTTTAAAAATATTTTTCTTAATCATTATCTTGGCACTGCTAGGCTCAAACCTCTTGATTGACATCCCGGGAGATACGGTAGGAACGGTACCTGATAAGGTCACCCGCCGTGCTAGCCACGGACTCCAAGGAATTCGTTACCAGTGGTCGACCCTTTGGGGAATGGGAGGGAATACGGTGGGTTACGGGACCGCGCTCCGCCTTTTCGTGACCCCGGATGGAATGGACGGCGTGTATCAAGACCATAGCTCACCCAAAAAAAAAATTAAAGCGCATACCTCCTCCATAATAGGAAGGTAATTCGCTTACTATACTGTGAGACGAATTGATATAAGGTTTTATTTAGAGTTTATCTTGCATAAATTTATTATTCCAAGCCAAGGAGTGGGGTGGTCAATTGCATTCTTACTATACGAGAAATATTATATTTAGATATGTCACTATATTCCTATATTCAATATACAGTTCACCACTCCCTATCTTGCCCGTGGATGTCATGAATGACGACTAAGGGATATAATACGCATATAACATCTATGCAAGAGAAGGAAATCTCGAAATAAAACCCTATACCAACCTGTCTGACCAGCATGGTATAGTAGGTCAAATTCCCTCCCATTGTGGAGGAGGCCCGAACCCAACAGTGGGACGTATGTGGTTTGCAATTATGATAATGATGAATATTATAAGTAAGGCAGCGGTACTCGCCGCCCCTGCCCCGAACGGAGCCGGGCGGCGAGGACCGACCATAGTCCAACCCAATAAAAAAAAATTCCCGTACTCCTGCGGTGTCGAGTACTGCGTGTTTGAAACCCTACGATATTGCTAGTTTAAAATAAAAATAAAAACCACGTGCGAGTCAGAGTCGCGCATGAAGGGTTCCGTACCATTATCCATAAAAAGGGCAAAAAAATCGCGCTTGTTGTCTGGGAGCCGCCCCTTAAACACTTATTTTATTTTTAGTATTTGTTGCTATAGCAGCACGAGAAATACATAATTTGTAAAAATTTTAACATTCAAGCTATCGTGGTTCTTGAGATACAGCCTGGTGAGGTGACAGACAGACGGACGAACAGACAGCAGAATCTTAGTAATAAGGTCCCGTTTTTGACCCTTTGGGTACAGAACCCGAAAAGTATCTATAAAATTTTACATGTAGACCTGTAATCTATACTAATGTCCATATTTACACGTAAAAATATATTCTCATTATTTATATCCTTTTAAAAATATGATTATCATTTGTCAGCGTCTTACAAATCACAGGTTTGTTTAATAAATCATTACTAATGACTGTGCATTTATTTAAATATATACGGTGTCATATCTTATATCTTTAAACGAACAATTCTTGTATATATATATATATATATATATATACTAGCTGACCCAACAGACGTTGTTCTGTTCAAATAAAGCGCCACCTACCGCGTCCAATTGTGAATCTAAACCATTCTCGAATCTCATTGAGCACACACAAATTACTTAATTATATTTTGTTCCGTATTTTTTCATATAATTTTATGTATAAAGTTTTTCAATCAATTTAAAGTCAACGTAATAGTTAATAGAAACTATAAAGTTGCCAACTTGTTTTTCTAATTTATTTATTCATGAAGAAGTGAATTAAAACTTTCCAAGTATGGTGTAAAAGTATTCTTTTTAACTTTAAACATGACTTTGTACATGCATTTTTTAATTAAGTTTGTAAGAAATTTTCACAGGAAGGTTTGAAGTGGAGTTCCTTATATTTTAATAATTTTTTTAAGTGAAACTTTTATTACATCGCCTCAAACTTTTTCGTCCATCTATTGCATGTCGCGTGACGGTCCGCGGAGTAGGGGTAAAGTGAAAGGCGCTCGACAGAGCAGCTGAGGTCAATATGGCGGCGTTCGCATCAGCTGACCGTGTAGTGTATAGACTAATACTCATTTCTGCCAGTGCTCCACGCTATTCGTTTGTTTTTATCAGTGTTTAATGTAAATGTTGCAATTTTTTTGTACTGCGAAAAGAAGTTTCACTTTTACCGTGGTATCAGAAAACCACACTATTATTTTTAAAGACAATATAAAGGTAAAATGCACGTGATTTAACGCCTCTTGTAAGCCTCGTTAAGCTCATATTAGTCCCACTGCTGGGCTCGAGAATCCTCCAGAATAGGAAGAAAATTGATCGACTATACCACGCTGACCAGACGGATTAATACATGATTTTATGTTGAGTTTTCCTTGTCTTGTATAAATATTATATTCTTATTCCCTTAATCGTCTTTTATAAAACCCATTGGCATGAAAGTAGCATTGCCAGGCGTCCGGATAAAGCCGGACATAGGTAGGGTTTTTAATTACGTGTCCGGTCAAAATAATCGGTGTCCTGCTTGTCCGGCTTTTATTAGGCTTTTTATATTTGGTAAACGAGCTAGCGCCGAGCATGACCAAGCGCAAGCGAGTCGACTGTTGTCATAATAATCCAAAAAGCTTAATTTTACATACATTTTTGTCGTACCTAATAATACTAAAACACAAAATCCTCAATGTTGAAGGGTGTCTGGCCTTTCTATCCAAATGTCCAGCCGAACCGGCTGGTCTGTCCGGCTATTAGGTTTGACGACCTGGCAACCCTATTTGAAAGGGGGTGGTGAATTATTTATTTATTCAATTAATTTCTTATTGCTAACATACGCAATTATAGAAGTAATTATACATAATGAGAGAAAACAATATTATTACAGAAATGTAAAATACTTTTTCGTGTGGTGACAGAGTAAGAATACAATTCACCACCCTCTCTCATACCCGTGGGTGTCGTAAAAGACGGCTAAGAGATATATTACACTTATGACATCTATGCAAGAGATTGAAAACTCCAAACAAAGCCCTATACCAACTTGCAGACCAGCATGGTAAGGTCAATTTCCCTCCTATTATGGAGGAAATTCGAGCCCAGTAGTGGGACGTATAGGAGCCGAAATGATCATGATGATTAATTACTTATAATATAAAGAAAAAAAAATAATAATATAAAATTTTGGCTCAACATATACTATTGCCAATGGTCAGTGCCTATACATACCTCTCAGCTATACACATAAAACAACTCTCCCTCATATTCTTACTCCGTCACCACACGGAGATTATTCTTGTATATATCAATTTTAATATCACATGAAAAGGTTATATATGTGATAGTTGATCAAATGAAACTTAAAGTTATGTGAAAAAGGTCACCACTGGATAGGTAACTTTATTGCTAATGTCAAAATTCATAGAAACTATATATGAAATTGATACTGAACATATTAAATAACTTTGTAAAATATTTACATTTATTTTAGAATTGAAAATAACTTTCTGTTTAATAATAGATTGATTCTGTATTAAAAGTTCATCATTTGTGTGGTGATGGAGTAAGAATACAATTCACCACTCCCTATCTTGTTCGTGGATGTCGTAAAAGATGACTAAGGGATATATATGATAAGAGGGGAGGCTGGTTCTCCTGCCGAAGCCGGGACGGTCTCCCGAGTCGGCCTCGGCCTACAGGCCCATCGTGCTGCTCGATGATGCGGGTAAGCTACTGGAGAGGGTGTTGGCTGCCCGCATCGAGCAGCACCTCGTGAGGGTTGGGCCCGATCTGTCGGACGCCCAGATTGGTTTTCGGAGAGCGCGTTCGACGATCGCGGTCCTACTGCGCCTGAAGGCCGTGGTAGCGGAGGCCGTCACCGGCGGAGGAGTCCTGTTGGCGGTGTCCCTGGACATCGCCAACGCCTTCAACAGTCTGCCATTCAGCTGCATCAGGGAGGGGCTGAAGTATCACGGGGTGCCCGTGTACCTCAGGCGGCTGGTGGCAGACTACTTGGAGGGGCGCAGCGTCCTCTACGTTGACCGAGTAGGGGACGTTGTGCAAACGTCCATGACGTGCGGTGTCCCACAGTAGTCGGTTCTGGGTCTGACCCTGTGGAACATCGGGTACGATTGGGCGTTGAGAGGAAGTTTCCCACCCGGGCTGGGCGTAATTTGCTACGCCAACGATACACTCGTCACAGCCCGGGGTGGGACGCCAGAGGAGGCGGCATGCCTGGCAACTCTCGGCACCGAGGAGATTGTCAGGCGGATCGAAGCGCTGGGGTTGAGGGTAGCCCTGGAAAAGACGGAGGCCCTCTTGTTCCATGGCCTTCGTACCGCCGGGCCTCCCACCGGCGCTTCGATCACCGTAAAGTCGGTCACCATCAGCATCCAGGCCCACATGAAGTACTTGGGCTCGGTGCTCGACGGGCATTTTTGGTTCCGGGAGCATCTCCATCGACTTGTTCCCCGGCTTGTCGGCGCGGCGTCCGCCCTTTCGCGGCTGATGCCGAATGTGGGTGGACCCAGTGCTACGTGCCGACAGCTGTACACGGGGGTGATCCGGTCGATGGCCCTGTATGGCGCACCGGTGTGGGCGGGGTCCCTGACCGTCCGTCTTAGGGCCCTCCTGTGGTGACCACAGAGGGTCATGGCGATCAGGGCCATACGGGGTTACCACACGGTGGCGACGGAGGTAGCTTGCCTCCTGGCTGGAACTCCCCCATGGGACCTGGAGGCGGAGATGCTCGCCGACATTTATCGGCGGGTATCTGAGACACGCGCCCGCGGCGGTATGGTCTCCCTGCAGGAGATCACCGCCTGGCGGGTCGACGCCCGCCGAGGAGTCATTGCCCGTTGGGCAGTCCGGCTGGAGAGTCCTCGGTACGGTGTCAGGACCGTCGAGGCCTTCCGGCTGGTGCTGATGGAGTGGTTGGAGCGGACGCACGGGGTGCTTTCCTTCCGACTGGTGCAGGTGCTGACGGGGCACGGGTGTTTTGGGAAGTACCTGCACAAGATTATCAGGAGGGAGAGCACACCGTCCTGCCACCACTGCAGTTGCGTTGAGGACACGGCGCAGCACACGCTCGAGGAGTGTGCTGCGTGGGAGGGAGAGCGCCGTGAACTCGTCGCGATTATCGGTGCCGACCTGGCATCGCCAGGGAGATGCTCGACAGCGTCAGGAACTGGGACGCGGTCGCTGCCTTCTGTGAGGCTGTAATCTCACGGAAGGAGGCGGCGGATCGTGTGCGAGTAGAGCTCCTATTCGGCGACACATTCCGCCGCCAGCGACTGGGGCGGCGCAGGCGCGAGTATCTGCGTCTAATGCCACCATAGCCGAGCCGCGGGTGATCGGACCGGGGAATTGTCCGTCACCCGCAGAGAGGCTGACCGTGCGATGGCGACCGACGTCCCAGTACGTCGAGACGTGAGGTTACCCGAAAGGGTATTCCGTCGGGTCGACCACTGATGACAAGTCACATCTGCACCAGTGGTCGGCCTAACAACGAGGTGACGTGGGTACGGGTGGGTTATGGGCCCGCACGCCGTCCTTTCATCGCCCCGGACGGACGGGACCGCGCGTGCGCTTACCATAGCCCACCCACAAAAAAAAAAAAGGGATATATATGATGGAAGATATGATGGCTGCTTTAGTAGTTAACTCGTGATTGGGTGCTGCTTGTGGGATCTGGTCCAGCCATATTTTCTTCCTTTCTTTAATTTTTTTTGTATTGTATTAAATTTTGAAAATTTATACATATATACAATTTCGAAGGGCATCACACTGGAGCTAATACCATATATGTTGTACGAAGCATAAAATTATGTATATTTAAATGATTAAAGAAAAAATGACTGCCCGCTGTGTTTCTTGCCGGATCTTCTCAGTTTGTGGCCGCGTTCCGATACGGTGGTAGATTATTGTATTGTGTTCAAACGTTGTGAAATTTGACAATATGTAAGTGCCCTTAAGGGGCCTATGCAGAAAAATGATTTGACTTTGACTTATAAAATGCATAAAACATCTATGCAACAGAAGGAAAACTCAAAACAAAACCCTATATCAACTTGTCTGACCGACGTGGTATAGTAAGGTCAATTTCGTTCCTATTGTGGAGGAGGCTCGAGCCCAACAGTGGGACGTATATTGAAAATAACTTTCTGTTCAATAAATAAATTGACTTAAAAATTCATCGTCCGTGTGATGATGGAATAAGAATACAATTCACCATACCTTGCCCGTGGGTGTCGTAAAAGACGACTAAGGAATGTAATATTTTTTTTTTTTTAAGACAACACCCTACATTAAGGAAATAATCCTTGTATTGCGGGGGACTTTACAAACATATAATTAACGGACACAAATTACATCCAGACTCAGAACAACAATTTGTGGATCGCACAAAGTGTTGTCCCGCGTGGGATTCGAACCCCCGACACTGGCGCTGTAGGTCGCTATCTTAACCACTACGCCATCTGTGCAGTCTGTGCAATATGCTTATAATATTTATGCAAGATAAGGAAAACTAAATAAAACCCTATTTCCCTTCTATTATTTATTATTATTATTGTCATTGAAATTAAATGGGTATGGATATCTATGTAACTTAGCACTAACTTGTAACTCTGTTATTAATAAAGTAATACTATACTACTACTACTACTATGCCAACACGTCTGACTAGCGTGGTATAGCAGGTCAATTTCCCATAATGGAGGAGGCCCGACCCTATGGAAGGTGGCTTGAGATATTAAAAGTTATTTGGATCACAAGGAATATTATATGAAAACTTGCCTTTTGGAAGGCCAGTTACACTTCGCTCAGCAGTCAGAGTAGAACAAGTACTTATTGTCAAACCACAAAAACATTAAGAAGAAGCTGTGTTGCGGCGGTAACGAATATTACTAACTCTTACATTGCTTGTGGGTAGCATACAAGACTATTAAAATTTTTCTGCAACCCGGGCCAACTTAATCTGTTGTTGGCAGGTCAAGAACTATATTCCCAAGGAGGGATATCAACCAGGCTGCTCATTAAAGATCACTGTAAAGCTCTTATCCCAATTACTTGGGGTCAAAGCAAATCGTTGTCCTCTTTCATATTACATACTTATAGCAAAAGTTATCAACAATAGTTTTATAACTGGGCATTTGTTTGACGTGAACCACACATATTGTTGAGCTAACAGCGTCAAATGGAATGGCCCTGATATTTGTAAAGCTTTTAGTCGGCTTTTACGACATCTACGATCACTGTAAAAATGTATTCGTAGCCACGCGGTAATCTATACCGATAAATAAAATTGGAGTGTCTGTTTGTAATGTCAAAACAATAGGCATTTTTCATGCTCATACAGTTATTTGCGCTATACACATGCCTAAAAATAATTTTATATTTTTTTTGTCTGTCTGTCTGTTTGTTCCGGGTAATCTTCAAAACGGCTGGACCGATTTCAAAAATTCTTTCACCAATATCAGCGAGTATATTTTATCCTGGTATTCTCACGGGAACGGGAACTACGCGGGTAAAACGACTAAAACCCAAACGAAGCCAGGGCGGATTGCTAGTTAAAAATAATTACCGCGTCTAAGTAATATGTAAAGATTCTCTTTATTGTTTTGTAATATAGAATACAATTACAATACAATCGTTATGTGCCGAGTGTATTGAAAACCATTGTCATTTATGTGAAATAAAAACCAACAAAACCTTTCCACATATCGAAATTAATACCAATCTAATTTGCATATTGAGTTAGCAATACAATGAATGTTATGTTTGTCAAATGATTTGATTTTGAATTAATCTGTTTGATGGGATACCTTTAATATTAATTAATTATTGTTGCGGATTTATTTTGGATGAAAATTACTTGAACACGTTTTGTTGGTAGCATATTAAATATTGTTAATTATATTTCGTGTAATTACTATGTTTCAACATTTCAAATAAAATTGTCCCTCTACGTACAGTATATATACCTATAGTACCTACCCGGAAATAAAATAATTTACATCGATCTTTGGAAAGAGGCAATCGGTTAATTTCGGCTCCGTAAACTCTTCTTCGGCTCTGTCGCACACTACCTGCGTGATCTGTCTGTCAGTTGTTGTACAAGTGTGAGTAGGTTTTTTGTGTGACCATTGTTGATAGCCGCTGGCTGTGACAACTTTACCCATTTGTTGGGTGAGCGTTGATGGCTCTCAACCGCATAAAGTCTAAGCGACCGATCCCGAGGGCACCTACTGTGGGGTACAGACGTCGGCTCGGGGATCACTGGCGAAGTGTATATTCCCACGTTTCTGATTTTACTGCGGCACGATTTCCGTACCCGCGGCGAGGGCGGAATCGAGGATAATTACTTGTCAAGGCCATGCGGGTTGTGAATGCCTTGATCTGGGCGAGCGTGATAGCGTCATCCGATTCCTCGGTTCTTCGAGTATTAATCACGGTTGGCGGAGTGTAGTTGCGCCCAGTCAAATATAAATGCATATGTAGAGAGAGAAAGACTTATAAAATAAATAAATTTTATTTATTGTATTGTATGATAGCGATAATGCTCTAAAAAGGCGAAATTTATCGAGTCTCTTCTCAAGAGACGATATGCAATATTTATCGCCAAATACAGTACGCACTATTTAAAATATTTTAAGCGATTTTAGTTTATAGATGTTTAAGTTATAAATGTGTAATAACTGTAGAATTATTTACTTTTAGACATTTACAATTATCTGTTAATTTGCATATGGTCAATTAATATTAAATGACAAGGAAGCCACGAGTCAAACTTAAAAACTAAATGACCCCACGTACGGACCCCGCCCCAAAAGTACCCATTAAACTGGCTGCGTTACCGCGCTGGATTGCCAGCGAGACCTGTTGGACAATAAACCACCCAGAGCGCGGATAAGGCCCCTTTTCCCGCAGGCGCCTCCCAAGCTTCTGCACCAGTGTCTTAGCTTCAGAGCCCCACGGACCAGCCGTCTCAACAGCAAAAGGGACAAAATCATACGCCGACTCCAGGCAAGCGTATTTGGAGTGTTTCACTCTTGCGGCCATCTCGGCGCCACCCCCAGCGCACTGTTGGGTGGCGGAGAGATGACAAGCCGCAAAAGTACTAACACATGTGGCATCCCAGATGAGACACCGACCCTTCCGCCACGGAATCAGCGTAAGGCCATCCGGCCGTTTGCCGTCCAAACGAGAAAGACCTGGGGGCTCCAAAACGCATGGAACCTCGGCGGAAACGAAAGCCCGCCGAATTATCTCGTTAATAGCGTGATGACGGGGCCTTCGTCCCGCACATCGCACACAACTCAAGCCGTGCAGACTGGACGAATCAACATGCGTACCGCATATGCAAACATGGGGTTCACAAACTCCGCACCCCAAACGCAAACCCAGTTATAAATATATTAGAGGAAATAAAAGGGTGACATTATAGTATAGTCCGTCATCACAGAGATAAAATAATTGTATTAAAAATATTCATATACCGCATTTAATATCTGTAATAGTACCCGTAATGTTTTACAAGATCACGAGAGACAATCTCGTAAAATTTAACGATTTAATCTCGCTGGAAATAGCATTTATCGTTTTGAATGGTATTATGTGGTAAATTTGAATGATACTGAACATAGAAATTGTTATACTGTTATCTTGTAAAATTCGGTTTTGGCCTTCGTTCAGGTGTACGGCCGCTGTCTTGTTTGATATGAGCTGCCCCAAATATTATCTATACCAATAAATAAAATTGGAGTCCGTTTGTAATGTCAAAATAATAGGATTTTTTCATGCTCACACGGTTATTTGCACTATACATATGCCTAAAAATCACTTTATATTTTTTTGTCTGTCTGTCGGTCTTTCTGTTTGTTCCGGGTAATCTTCAAACGGCTGGACAGATTTAAAAAATTCTTTCACCAATGGAAAGCTATAATATCAGGGAGTAAACTAGGCTATATTTTTCTTTCTTTCTTTCTTCTTTCTATATTTTATCCCGGTATTCCCACGGGAATGAGTAGGTACTACGGGGATAAGGCGACAGAAACGAGGCGAAGCGAGGGCGGGTTGCTAGTAAAAAATACAATCCTAGTAGTATTGTTTTGTAAAAACAATTGAATTTGGTCTTTACTTTAGCGCATGGCGGTTTCTTTGTTTGACATGAGCTGACACAAATATTAAGACGTCAATATTATGATGGATCACATTAAACTTGAGTGGTAATTATGTTATATCTATTTCGCACGATACTAAATTACGATAGTTACTAGTTTTGTCAGATCTAATCCCTGCTCCTTTTTTTCATGCGACATTGATGCACATAAAAACTTATTGTGGTGTTTAGCTGAAGCGTACTGTTAGTACAACCCTATTTAGTAACTATAATGTCACCTCACTAGTTGTTTGTCACCGACCAATCATACACTTCCATTTTTCCCTCTGTGTAAGAATGGCGACCGATAGTTGTGTATTGTACGGTTTACATGTATTTACTGTATTACAATAAACGCAGTATACAAGATTCACTTTTTCATTATTGAACCCAAGTACATAACACGTACATTCGACGCAATCGAGTGTAGGTTCCTAAATTTTTTCGTTTTATTGTTAGTTTAATTATTTTGCCAGATAATTGATAAGAATAGGTTTTATTTTGACAATAAATGTTAGTCCATGGATATTTACGTCTAGTTTTGGTCCGCAGTACAAGTTTATAGATAATTTATTTAGATACTAAACAACATTCTGTAAGACAAGAACATCGGCAATTATTACAGCCCATTAACTACATCATTATCATCATTTCACCTCATATATGTCCCTTTTTTTTTTGGGTGGGCTACGGTCAGCACACCTGCCGCCCGCCTCCATCCGGGGCGACAGAGGAGCGGCGCGGGACCTCGTACCCCACCCATAAAGTTACGTCACCTTCGCTTTTGGGCCGACCACCGGTGCAGAGTGTCTTGACTTCAGTGGTCGACCCGACGGAATACCCCGAGGGAGTTCCCTCTCCCATCGACGTCCCGCTGGGATCGCCGTCACGAGGTTAACCTTTCCGCGGGTGCCGGACTAAATCCTCGGTCCGGTCAGCATCGCTGAAGGCGGCAACGGTGTCCCAGTTCCTGACGCTGGCGACCATCTCCCTAGCAATGGTCGGCAGCGTCAGGTCAGCACCGATGATTGCAACGAGTTTACGACGCTCCCCAGCCCACGCGGCATACACCTCGGCGAGCAACTCCGCCTTCAGGTCCCACGTGGGAGTCTCGGCCAACAGGCACGCTGTCTCGGCTGCCACCGTGCGGTAACCGTGTATGGCTCTGACCGCCATGGCTCTCTGCGGACGCCGCAGAAGAGTCCTGAGACGGACGGTCAGGGATCCAGCCCACACCGTTGCGCATACAGGGACATCGACCGGATGACCCCCGCGTACAGCCGTCGACATGCATCGCTGGGTCCGCCCACGTTTGGCATGAGCCAAGAGAAGCAGCGCTGACAAGCCGCGGAGCAAGTCGGCGGATATGTTCCCGGAACCACCAATGCCCGTCGAGCACCAGGCCCAATATATGTCCCATTGCCGAATTATATCATCATCCACAGGACAGAAATTGAGTTACTATACCGGCCTAGTCAGGCGGGTAAATAAGGGGTTTTGTTTGGAGTTTTCTTTCTCTTGTAATGATGGGATACTGGTATCCTTTAGTCGTATTATACAATCTCACATAGACAAAGAAGTAGTGGTGATAATTGTATTTTAACTCCGTCACCACATGCTTTTCATTCACTTTTTAATTGCCCAACACAAATATTGCAAAGATCTTTCTAGTCATAACTATAATGTAATAAAAACACTAGGAAAATACATGCGTGAATGAATTCGTATGTGACATTCAGTAATGAATTATTTATAGGAGGCACTTGACGAGCATTAGTGAGGCCTTTATGCGTACCCAAATTGATGGGTAACCCTTCAGCCTTATGCAAATTCAATCTTCTATAAGAACAAAACGTACCATGTGGGTGATTTATCTCATTCCAAGAGTAAAATAAAGTTACATCTTCATCGAATAGCTATAATATATTAGGCTTTATTAGTGGTGACGGAGTAAGAATAATGTTCATCACTCCCTATCTTGCGCGTGGATGTAGTAAAAGATGACTAAGGGATATAATACGCATATAACATCTATGGAAAACTCGAAACAAAACCGTATAGAAAACAAAAACGTGCTGGTCGCAGTTGCTGAGAAGTTTGGGCGGGCCCACCCAAAGAAGAAGCACGGAATTATCGAGGTGAGTGCCACACAACTCTCTGCATGCGACAGCCATTGCCTTCAAACCCACTGAGCTATCGAAGGCTCAAATTGTAAAATACTGACGTCTCCACTTCTCTTGCATAGATGGTATATGCATATCCATTAGTATGAACACGATCCCATACGGAAAAGAAAGTGAAGTTTACGAATGTTCAACAAAATAATGTTACCGAGGCCTATACTTAACTTTTAATTGTAACATAATACTGGGTATAATAATCGCTTGTTATAATTATCATTAAATTTTGATAAAATAAGCAACATTATACAGATACCCTATCTGTATAATGTTGCTTATTTTCCGGTCGATTTTTTGGCGAGATTCTGAAAATGTTTTGTGGTAAAGATTTTTCATGTTTACGCGAGTCTTACACATTATAAATAAAACAATTTTTACGCGATAAAATCCGTAACAATAGTTTTTTTATAATATGTTATGTAGTGTAGTTAAATGTTATTTAATATATTACGATTTTTCATCGTTACTGTATGATGGTGGGTTTCCATGTGGTGATGGAGTAAGAATATAATTCGCCACCCCCCTTTCACCCGTGGATATCGTAATAAATGACTAAGGGATATAATATGCAATTATCATCTATGCAAGAGCAGAATAACTTGATATAAAACCTTATACCTACTCCTCTGATAAGCGTGGTATAGTAGATCACCATCAAGATAAGGGCGTGGTGAATTGTATTCTTACTCCATAAAAATTTTGAACACGGAAATTTTTTTAGTTTTATCTTAATAAATGTACTATCAATAACTTAAATTGTTACCTTTAATAATTACATTTTTTAAATGAAATTTTATTGATCACTTATTAAATATATATTATAATAAGTGATCTGTCTAGTGTGATGCCCTTTCAACTAGGATATATTTCTGTCTTTTTTTTTCAAAATCATTATCAACACATATTCACACAGCCGTCACTGTTTTCACGATAGGCAGTAGCCTAGCAAAGGTCATGGACCATGAGCAGCAGTTTCACTAACCACCAAGTCTGCAGCTTGTTCGTTTACCACCAACAGAAAAAAAAAGAGAAGCGACTCCTCATCATCATCATTATTTTAGCCTATCACCGTTCACTACTAAACGTAGGCTTCCCTCATGTTACGCCGTAAAGTGCGGTCCTGTGCCTCTTGCATCCAACGACGCCCAGCTTTCACCAGGTCATCGGTCCACCTAGTGTTTCGTTCTACATTGCGTCGTCCGATTCGTAGTCGCCACTCGAGAACCTTGCATCCCCAGCGGTTGTCGGTTCGTCAAGCGATGTGGCCTGCCCATTGTTACTTCAGCGTGCTAATTCTTTGTGCAACGTCGGTTACACCCGTTCTTCTGCGGATTGCCGTATTTCGGCTTCTATCTCGCAGAGAAATCGCGAGCATAGCCCGCTCCAAAGCACGACTCCATAGCGACTTTGAGCTTGGTTATGAGGCCTACATTTGGGCGACCCATGTTTTTTTTTTTTTTTTCACGCTGTGGAAATGCATTTACGCACTATCCCCCATCGGTTACAGATAGGGGAGTGTGTGTGGGACTCGCCGGCCACAGAAGTGACCGAAATACCCACTAAAACCACAGCGGCCCCTTCCGCGCTTTTACGAGGTGCCGGAGAGATCGTCTGACAACATTCTATCCCCGACCCCTCAACGCTTGGCCGTCTGGCCACGTCCTGTCATCATTCAGAGCGGTGGGTGGAGGAGCGTATAGCGGCGTCTCCTCCTCCCTGGTCGTCGCCGGTGGAGCGAGTCAGCGGACGCAAGCGCCTCGCGTGCCCGCTCCGCGGCCTCCTTTCTTGTCATGACAGCCTCACAGAAGGAGGCCATCGACGACCAACAGCAACATTTAGGCGACCCCTAATCGACCCTTAAGCGACCGCTGATCATGATTTATCTACAAGAGTAGCCATCACGAATAAGAAACATTTTGAGGAGAGATTTAGTGATATAAAACTGAAAGCTTGAATTTAGTATACGGACACGAAACAATATAAAACGTAAGGGTTTGCGGTCTGAGTGTGTAATAAGGCTCTTGTCACGAAAGGGTAGCAATCAACATGCGACTTTTGATGAAAGAGGCCTTTTAACGTGCAGCACGTGCCCTATGTGTTGATAGCTATAATAGTGCAGTGGTTTAACTAGACATCTTACAATTATACTGGAGCAAAATTTTGTACACACGCTACTGCTAGCGTGTTTGCTAGTATCATTTACTTATATTTAGGACTAGTTGATATATCTAGTTTTGTCTGCATTACATAAGAGGTTAGAGAGAGTGGGTAATGGACACCTATGATGCAAAGCGTACACAATAGCAGGTCTCAAGAGGTTATTTTTTCCCTTTTCAGTAGCATTTTTCACTGATAGTTAGCTCTTATTGGTTATAACTTGATCATATATAGCCTTCCTCGATAAATGAACTATTCAACATTCATTATCATCACAGCCCACACACGTCCTACTGGCTCTGGCCTCCTCCACAATGGGAGGGAATTTGACCTATCATTCTGGTCAGACATGTTGGTATGGACTTTCGTTTCGAGTTTTCCTCCTCTTGCACAGATGTTATGTGCATATTATATCCCATAGTCGTCTTGTATGACATCCACGGGCAAGGTAGGGAGTGGTGAATTGTATTTTTATTACTACTTACTACTATTATTGAACATTAATAAAACTTTTTAAATCTAACCACTTATGGCTGAGATTAAATTAAATTGTTCAACCCAAAATCTGAAGAGTATGTTTACTCTTTAGATTTTTAATATTAATCCATACTAATATTATAAATGCGAAAGTAAGGATGTTTGTTTGTTTGTTTGTAACGCTTTCACGCTTAAACCACCGAACCGATTTCAAAAATTCTTTCACCAATGGAAAGCTATAATATCAGGAGTAACATAGGCTATATTTTATCCCGGTTTTCCCACAGGAACGGCAACTACGCCGCGGGTAAAGCGACTGAAACCGAAGCGAAGCGAGGTTGGGTTGCTTGTATCAGATAAGTACTTTGTTACAAACTTAATTTCATCAGGCGAAATTGTCTTTATACTTTAGTGGTGGACGAGCAACAGCTTATCTTATGGTAAGTGGTATCTTCTGCTTATGAACATCTGGGAAATATACATCTGGGAATATTACAAACACAGCCAAGATACTTTCTAACGTATAAGTTTGAGCCTCTGACTCACTCCCTAGTTGAAATATCGACTTTAATACATTTATAATTTCGATTGTTACCATTATTTCAACTCATGTACGTTCGACTAGAGGACTTGAGCCGCCTCCACAATAGGAGGGAAAATCACCTACTACACCACGTCAGACAGGTTGATACAGGGTTTTATTTCAAGTTTTCCTTCTTTTGAGTATACATTCTATACATATTTAATCCTTTAGTCGCCTCGTACGTTTATTATTATATTATTACAATTCTTGTTATCTTAGCAGTTGTTATAACGACTGCGACCGCATAAAACTTGACGACGGGTACTTTCTTAAATTTTACTCGATTTGCTAACATTTATGCATACTGCTTCGTTGCTATTTATCCTGATCTGAACTTCGACGAATAACGAGTTTTCTATTTTATTTACCTTGTGTCAAATGGATTTTCAACACCTTTCTTTTTTATTATTTTGTTTTACTCCCACACCATACGTCAGGAGTTTTTATACTTAAAAGAAAATCATGTGTAAATATGTAGACCGAAATAGATAAAAACAATGCGAATAATACTGTCAATAATATTATATACGTTCGATTGGTTCGATTGAGTTAAATGGCAAACTAATAGATGTTATTTTACGTGGGTAAATACATTTGCCACCCCACACAAATCGTGTAATGGTTAGCTATAACTAATTCCAATGGATTACAGAAGTGTTTGAAGTGTCATCTGCACATAAACTAAGTTGGTTCTTTAAAGAAAATTTAAGCGGTAACTGAATTATTCATAAACAGCCTCCTATTTAATATATAATTGATTTGTTACATTTAGGTAACTAAAGGTACTCCCGTGTAGTGACGGTGTAAGAATAACATTCACCACTACCTGTCTTGTCCGTGGGTGTCGTTAAAGAGGACTGAGTGATATAATAGGCATATAACAGCAATGCAAGAGGAGAAAAACTCAAAGTGAAATTCTCCACCAACCTTTCTAATCTATTAGTTAGAAATCATGTTCCTACTGGTATGGTTTCATCATCATATCGCAGGCCACATACGTCCCACTGTTGGGCTCGGGCCTCCTCCGGGAGAGAATTTGACCTACTATACCATGCTTGTCAGACATGTTGGTATAGGGTTTCATTTCGAGTTTTCCTTCTCTTGCACAGATGTTATGTGCATATTATATCCCATAGTCGTCTTATACGACATCCACGGGCCATATAGGGAGTGGTGAATAGTATTCTTACTCCGTCATCACACAGAAAACTGGTATGGTTTAGTTGGTCAATTTCACTCCTATTTTAGAGACAGCTCGAGCTTAAGAAATATATATGTGACCTATGACAGTGATGTCTCCCGTCTAGCGATGGGATAATGAGGACTCAGGCGGTGCAGGAGCGAGTAACTGTACCTGATGCCGCTCTAGCCGAGGCCGCGGGTGACCGGACCGGGGATTTTAGTAGGTCACCCGCAGAGAGGCTGACCGCGCAACGGCGACCAACGTTCCGGGAAAGGGACGTCAAAAGGACAGAGTACCTCCTTAAGGTATTCCATCAGGCCGACCTTTTAGGACAAGGAACTTGGCACCTGTTGCTGCGCGACGCCTCCGTATCGCCCCGGACGGAGCCGGGCGGCGGTTGCTCTGACCGTAGCCCACACCAATAAAATAAGCGATGGGATAATAATACAGTCATCGTTATTTGTCCGAGGAAGTAGCCAAAATTGGTCGAGGAATTACTAAGTGAATGGATAGCAGCGATTCGCTAGGAAACAAATTATATCTTGCTACGATTGCCAACCGATTTGGCAAGTGTAGCGGCTAAATACAGTGTAATAACTATAATAAAGAATGACAGTGACCCATTTAGTACTCCCTATGGGGGAGGATGGAATTTTTCACAAAAATTCACTGCATATATGGCGTAATGGGTAAGATCCTTTGCAGCATTCATGATCATGGCGGACTGAGTCCGCCCCTGACCGTGCAAAGTGAATGCTACAAAGTGTTCGAAACGTCGGGCAATCAAAAATTATTTAAAACGTGTAATACTCGCGTAAACATCAGAAATCATTATTGGTTAAGATCCTGTCATGCCAGTGTAGCGCGATCGAATTCCATTCACTCCAGCACTCGATTGCAGATTGTTGATCTGAGTCTGGTTGTGTCATTTGTATCCGTCAATTATATTTTTGTAAAGTCCGCCGCAAGACAACGATTATTTTATTTAGTACAGGTTGTTGTCTTTTTTTAAAGAAAGAAAGAAAAGTACGAATCCTGCAGATGATGGAAGGCTGATTAATAATGACGAAAGGCATATAAGATAATATACTAATTCTCCGTGTGGTGACGGAGTAAGAATACAATTCACCACCCACTCTCTTGCCCGTGGGTATCATAAAAGATGACTAAGGGATGCATATAATATCTATGAAAGAGAAGGAAAACTCGAAACGAAACCTTATACCAACACGTCTGATCAGCGTGGTATAGTAGGTCAATTTCCTTCTCATAACGGAGGAGGCCCGACCTCAACAGCAGGACGTGTATGGGCTGAGATGATGATGATGAACCCATAATAATCATCCTATTATCATCATCATCATCATTTTGCTCTTACTCCATTTACTTGAGGTCGACGCAATATGTGGAGTACATATCGCAAAAGTTATTTAAAATAGTTTTATAATTGGCCGTCTGCCTGACATCAACCTTCCTAGGAAATATAATTGTTGATCAGTCGGCATGAGTTAGAGTTGGCCTAGGTCAATGTAAATTCAAATTCAAATCATTTATTATGCATAGACCCCGAGAGGGCACTTACATATATAAAAAAAAATAAAATTAAATTATCCAAAAAAGAAATAAACTACCACCGGATCGGAACGCTACCGTTACTGAGAAGATCCGGCAAGAAACTCAGCGGGCTTGTCTATTATGTATTTTAATTTTTTTTTTCTTCTTACTAAATATACAATTGTGTACATGTTTTGTAAGAACTAGCTCCAGTGTGATGCCCTTCGTAGCAATGTAATGTAAAATGTAAAGCTTTTAGTCAGCTTTTACGTCACCTACGTATAGTGTAAACTATGTATCAACTCTTTTATTGCTCCTGGAGGTTGACGTTAGGAACACGGCCGGTAATACAATAATAGGCAAAACTTTAGCAATATATAAAATCGAAGCAGAGTAGGTACATATTTTGTGTAATGGCGGAATAAAAATACAGTTCACTACTCCTACTCTTCCTATTTTTGCCGTGTAGTGACGGAGTATACAATACAATTCACTATCGTCTTTTACGTCGTCATCGTCTTTTACCATTTCCACAGACAAGATAGAGGTGGTTTGTTGTATTTTTACCTGTTCACCACACGAATATTGGCATATCCGCAATGGATTAGTCTGCGTTTGGTGTAATCAATCTTCATATATATAATAAACATAATAGTTCAAAAAAACTAAAAAAAATACGCTCAAATCGCTAATCCTATTTATCCTAGTAAGGATAACAGGTCAAACTGTTTAAAATATTGAATTGTCATTGGTCCTTAATAAGTATGCGAAATTTCGAGTTAGTCCGACGTTTTGCAGGGGGTCAAAATCATGTTCAAAGCGTATTAATAAATCTTCTGTACGTGTATTTGTAGTTGAAAATCCGCCTAAACAGCTAGACTGATTTTGATGAATTTTTTTTGTATGTGCTCCTGTGGATTCGAGAAGAGTTCAGATTAATAATTGGACCCGGTAGGTGACGCTGCTATCGATTAGAAGGAGAATTACATTTATTTTATTTGAACAGAGCAACGTATGTTAGGTCAGCTAGATATAATAAATTGCTGAAACAGTCTATCATTAAATCACACATAACATCTACATTTGTCGATTTATCGAGATTGCCTAGTGAACATGAAACCTTACTCGTTAAGCGAATTATGATTCAACGCCAACGGTGACGTCATGTTACGCTTATCACTAAAATACAAAAAGAAATTTGTATAATGTTATTTTCATCTCATACACGTTCCAATGCTGAACTTTAGCCTCCTCTAAAATAGGGAGTAAATCGAACTTTTAAACACCATGCTTCATCTGAAGTGGTAAGTGGTGGTGGTGGTGAATGTGGTCCACATTATTGACAGTCTGTCTACAGAAAATCCACGTCTGTTTAGTAGCAATTTGATACTGCACTCCAGGAGAGTGCAGCTGCCCTTTCTTCTTCTAATTGTGCAGTTATTTTTTTGATCCCTGGCCACTGGTCATACGTCGTATTCGTAAACCGTGGCTAAACGTGGAAACTAAGAACAAAAGAAACGTGGCCAAACGTGGGCAACAATGACTTTTCCAAGGAGGATTGACTTCAGGCACGTAGATGCTGATAACTCTATTATTAAAACTTATTTAATATCTACGATAGAAGAAGAGTATACATTGCATCGGGCGCAAGTAATTGAGATAAGAGCAAGATGATAAGGGCAAAAGTTTTTGAAGATGTCTGGAAGTTTGTTTCAGTGTCAAAGGAAAACCGATTCTCTCAACCGCGCCATTTTGCTTGAGCCTATATGATTTATTCTTTATAATCATTGTTAATAAGCATTCCATCCTTATCCTTACTAATATTATAAATGTGAAAGTAAGTTTATTTGTTTGTTACGCTTTCATGCTTAAACCATCTAGCCGATTTCAAAAATTTTTTCCAATGGAAAGCTATAATAATTATCAGGGAGTAGCATAGGCTATATTCTATCCCGGTGTTCCCACGGCAACGGGAACAACGGGGGTAAAGCGACTGAAACTGAAGCGAAGCAAGAGCGGATTACTAGTAATATCAGGCTTTGCTCGGTACAATTTTTTTTTGGAAATAAATGGCATTTTTAACGAACATATTTAGGATATATATGAATAAGAAACTGCAAAAAGATGAAATAATGAAAAAATATCAAAAATTAAAAAAAACAGAGTAACCGAGATTCGATCTCACGCTGTTTGAATTCGACTGAACAATTTCTCAACTAAGCTATCGTCACTCTCGACGGCGACGGCTAAATTTACATTCCTATGATTGATTAGCTAAAAACACTAACAAAACAACATTTTCTATTAATAAAATCTAGCTAGATCGATTTTTTGGTCCCGAAACCTCTAGTATGCAAAATTTTATGAACATCGCTGGAGCCGTTGCCGAGATTCAAATACAAGAATTGCTCGTTTAAAGATATAAGATTATATAAATCATCATCATCAACATTAACAGCATATACATATGTCTTACTGCTAGACTCGAGCCTCGTCCCCAATAGGAGAAAAATTCAGCTATTGTAACATGCTGGTCAGACATGTTGGTATAAGGTTTCGAGTTGCCTTCTTTTTACAGATGTTATACACATATTATATACCCTATTTGGCTTTTACGACATCCACAGGCAAGATGAGGTAATTTACGTCCTTCCTCCGTCGAAACATGGAAATTAAAACTTCATAAGGCTTATACTTTTATTCATCGCAGCCCACACACGTTCCACTATTGGGCTCGGGTCTCCTCCACAATGAGAGGGAAATTGACCTACTATACCATGCTGGTCAGACATGTTGGTATAGAGTTTCATTTCGAGTTTTTCTTCTCTTGTACAAATGTTATGTGCATATGTTCCCATAGTCGTCCTTTTAAGACATCCACGGGCAAGATGGGGAGTGGCGAATTATATTCTTCCTCTGTCACTACATGGAAATTAAAACTTCATAAGACTTTTACTTTCTGAACACTTAAGGAAGGATAATTTAATAAAAACCCCTATTCGTCGCGTCAATGTTGTACAGAACATTAACAAGCGTGTTTGCGTTACCTAAAAGCCTTATTGTAAAGCCAAACATATTTCGTTACGTGCGTCTTGTTAAACTAACAATAAAAAAAAACTTTTAACAAGTTAAGTGCTTTTACTTGATACTTGTGAGATCATAGCTTTCAAAAGTTTTGAAGAATACTAGGATATTTTCTTTTAGAATTAATAATTATATATAAATAATAATTTCTATTACCATATAGTAATCTCTTCCGTGCGGTGACGGAGTAAGAATACAATTTACCACCCCCTTTATTACCCGTGGATGTCGTTAAAGACGACTAAGGGATTATAATACGCAGATAACATCTATGTAAGACAAGGAAAACTCGAAATAACTCCCTGTAACAACCTCTCTGACCACTATAAGGTCCATTTCCATCATTTTATGGAGAAGATTTGAGCCTAATAGTGGGAATAATATGCTAGTGCTGTCTGGTGGTAGCTACGAATACCATCGGCACTTACCTCGTTCCTGGGTTTAGTAAAATACGACTAAGATTTTAGAAATGCCGACAAACTTATTTGCGACTGAAAAATGATTATTAAACTTGGGATGTGAATTCACATCTATTTGAAGTTTCTTCTAACCACCTACCAAACCAACGTACAATGTATGCCGAAAACCCTTTTACACGTCTTTCTCTCTGGTCGTTCCCTCATGATTGAGGATCGTGGTCATCATTGGCGAATGCTGGTACAATAGTGTACCTAGATTTTATGATTTGTCTCCATCGGTGCCTATCCATCGCGCCTCTGATAATCGAACAAAATTTGGATGAAGATGATGCCTTTATTTGATCGCTCCACCTGGTTGGAGACCCTCCACGGCCTCGTCCTCCCTCCATGTTCTCAACAACAATCAGTTTTTCTAGGCATTTATCTCCTCTTCTCAATATGGCCGAAATATGTCAAAATTCGCTGTTGGCAGAGTGTGGAGAGACGGTTTTGGACACGAAGCTGTGATAGAATCGATGGGGATCCTCAGCATGCGATTTTACACGTCATCAGTCACGAAATATATACACATTTTACTCTTTCACTAAGAATTGTAATAATAGATAATATGACGCCATAATATAAATTATTAAGCTTTCACATTTGAGATAAGGGTATTATTATGATATTCGTAGACTAGGTTAATGGTTAATACGGTCATAATATACTGCCACTGTGAAGGAATACTACTAGAAAAGGGTGAGCCTTCTTTTTCAAGTAAGCGTTCTTTTACATGGTTATATTAATAACGTTATAACAAAAGAAGGTAAACTTGAAATTTTTGTTTCTTTCATAGTATATATTGTAAAACTTATTGGTAATGGAGTAAGAATACAATTCACCACTCCCTATCTTGCTCGTGAATGTCGTAAAAGACGACTATGGGATATACACAATACCTCTGCAAGAGAAGGAAAACTCGAAATGAAATCCTATACCAACATGCCTGACCAGCATGGTATAGTAGGTCAAATTCCCTCCCAATGTGGAGGAGGCCCGAGCCCAACAATGGAACGTATGTGGGCTGCCATGATGATGATGATGAATAGTGTTATTACCAATTGCCTGCCTGACGTCAAACCTCTTTGGGAGTGTATTTATTAAGTTGATGACTTCAGATGCAGAAGGCCCTGATGTATGTAAAGCACTTAGCCTTCTTTTATGACATCCTCGAGCAATATAAGGGAATGAATACTATGTTTGTTTTATAGTAAACTTAAAAGCTTTTATTTCAAATTTTAGAAATAAATGTATTAAAAATTATAGAAGAAAATACAGCTTTTATTAAAAACTGATTAGCAGTTTAATTTATTATAAAAAAGGAAGTTAATTTGCTTGTAAATTATTAGGTGTAAAAATTCATCTCATTTTTCCTTAAGAATCGACCTTTTTTCTTAATTAAATTCTTGCGTGTAGCTATGTGATTTCTGTAGCCATAATGGTAAATCTGTTTCTCTCACTATAACGTAGGAGACTGTGTAATAGAAGACTTCAAAGACAAAGTAATAATGTCTCTCAAGACGGATATCGGAATTCCTCAATAGGAATTGTAAAGGAAGTGGGCAGAATTGTCTGAACGCAAAGCTAATCGACAATCTTCACAACTTGTTGCTGTTTCATTCTATAAATATGTATATATATATTTTTATTGCGGTTGATGGCGAACGAGTGAACAGCACATCAGATGGTAAGCGACACTACCGCTTATGGATCTTTGCTAGGCCGCTGTCTACCATGAAGAAAGAAAAGTCACCGGCGTCACTGAAACCCATCACATGCAAAGATCCTCAGTAAGTTGGGATTCCGTTTCTATATTTATTGATAACTTAAACTAAACTAGCCAACTGATTGTATCTCTTAGTTGTCTTTTATGACATCCACGGGCAAGATAGGGAATGGTAAATTGTATTCTTACTCAGCCACACACGGCTGCTAATATAATGTACCTATCTATAATTTGTATTGAATATTGAAAATATATAAATTACCGAAAATAATTTAAACTCAAACTCAAAATAACAATTTGTAAATTGCATTTAATATCCTGCGTGGATCATATATGTTTCCGGAAATGTATGTAATCCGTCATTGTATACAATTTTTAGGAAATGTGTGTAGTTCCTAAAATCGCACCGCAATGTGTAAAATAAATTATATTAGACACATTTTCCTAGGAAATCTATACATTTCCTAAATAGCAATTCGAAATGTAAAACATTTGAGATATCAATGGGTACGCGGGGATAGCGGGGCGAGGGGAGGGTATTGCTTCGTCTGATTAGGGATAGGTTAGGTTAGCTTTAATTAATAAGATAACATGAAAAGTATTATATTTTAGGATATGGTTGTTATCTGAACGTTGTTGTCTTAACGAGTGCTTTCATAAAAATTATTATTCTCATTTTAACAACGTGTTTTATTACAGAATTTTTCATTCAATGAACATTCAATGAATTCATCATTTTTATACATTTCCTAACACGATATTGGAATTATATGCAATTCCTAGGAATTGTACACTTTTCCTAGGAAATTTATGTATTAAATAGTTTTTGAAACAATATTTTATACATTTCCTAAATAGCTTCGGAATTGTATAAATTTCCTAGGGTTTGTATACAATTCCTAGATTTCATACATTGCCGGTAACATATACACTACACTGTTATGTTAGGTTGGTATCTTCACCACTGCCCCATCTCTCTAGTCAATTTTATCACGTTAAATGTAGTTGAAAACTTATTACAATATTTGCATATACGGAAACAATGTCAAGTATATTGGATAGATCCATACGTCTTCAATTTCAACAAGTGGAGTGTAAGTGTTTCTCGTGAAGACGTTGAGAGCTAACCCTTTTTATATATACATAACTATATCATCTCTAAACATATAACTCGATATAGTATATGAAATTTATTGGTTAATTTTTTTTTACAGTGGCAAACCAACAAACAGTACACCTTTTTTTTTGTTCACGCTGTTGAAATGCATTTACGCAATGTCCCCCGCTAGTGACAACCCCTTCCGCGCTTTTACGGGGTGCCGGAGAGATTGTCTGATGACAATCAATCCCCGACACCCCAACGCATGGCCATCTAGTCACGTCCTGTCATCATTATTCAGGGCGGTGGGAGTAGGTGCGTATATTGTCGCCTCCTCCTGTCGGGCCGCCAGCAACGAAGCGAGTCAGCAGACGCAAGTGCCTCGCGTTCCCGCTCCGCCGTTTCCTTCCTTAATAAACAAACAGTATACCTCATGAACTGTCGTGAGGCTGTTGCCTACTGCGAAGGAAGTGAAAGGAGTGTGAATGCGTGCAATGAGGTTCGATGATACTAAAGGCATCACTAAAATCCATCATACGCAATCAACCTCAGAAAGTTGGGCTTCCGGCTCTCTCGCTCACCGAGCGATGCGCAGTAACAAATTGCTACTACTCAGACGTCGATTTTCTGCGAGAGTGTGGTACTGGTGAGTGTGGGACGGACCGGCCTGCGGCTGTAGACAAACAACTGTTAATAGTGTGGTCCTACCACTTTTAAAACAATAATAATAATAGAAATTCTGTGTGGTGACAGAGTGAGAATACCATTCAACATCCTCTCATGCCCGTGGGCAAATGTAACTAAAGGATATCTTGCGCATATAACATCTATACAAGAGAAGAAAAATTCGAAATAATATCTACCCTTTTTTTGGGGTTGGGTTGCGGTCGGCGCGCTCCTCGCACCGCTCCGTCCGGGGCGACAGAGGGGCGTAAGCACGCACACCCACAACCCACCCACGATGCACGTCACCTTCGTCGTTGGGCCGACCACCGGAGCAGGGTGACTTGACGTCAGTGGTCGGAGCGACCGACGTCCCCCCTCGGGGAGGACGTTGGTCGTACCCTATGTCAACCCGTCTGACTAGCGTGGTATGGAAGAGTGCTAATGTGTTTCTTTTTGTAATCTCTTAGCCTTAGCTTTTTGACTCCACAAATGACGTAGAGGTTAAGATACCGACTTACAGTGCCAGCATCGTTCTGCGTTCGAATCTCACGCAGGACAACACTTTGTGTGATCCACAAATTGTTCTCTAGATGTAATTTGTGATCGTTAGACATACGTTTGTAAAGGCCCACGCAATACTTGGATTATTTTCTTAGTGCAGGGTGGTCTTAAAAAAAGATCGCTTAACCGCTTTTTACAACTATTATGAGAACGTAAAAGGTGTTTGGACACATCCTTATTAATATTATAAATGCTAAAGTAATTTTGTTTCTTTGTTTGTTACGCTTTCACGATTGAACCACAGAAGCGATTCCAAAAATTCTTTCACCAATGGAAAGCTGTAATATCAGGGAGTAATATAGACTATATTTTATCCCGGTACCCCTAGGGGAATGGGAACTACGCGTGTAAGGCGACTGAAACTGAAGTGAAGCGAGGGCGGGTTGCTAGTTTTGTTTATTTTTAAATCGACAACGCCTTGCACCAAGCAATGAATCTTTGTATTGCTTTATAAATATACAATAAATGAACGTAAAACACTCGGACTCGGTATAACTATTTATGGATTGCACAAACAATTGATCGGTCTAGAAAACAAAATTCTCATTTATAAAAATAGATCAAGAAATCGAGAATGAATCAAATTATAAATTTTCACAATCATAAATCAAAATACACGGAGGCTAATTCCCGTTTTCTTTGACATAATCTCTTAAAAGCTCTTGTTTCAAACTCATATTTCTAACAAGTAATTTTAAATGGAATTCATTTCTATTCGCATGTCTCATCTTGACTCGAAAATCGCCTCATGTTATTATTAAAATTTTGAACTTCTGGAGATTTATTTTATAATATGTATTTAGTATACTATTTTATAATATGTATACTAAATCTTTATATATGTATATCTTCTGTTCGTGTGGTTGTAATCGAACTATTTCCAAGCGGCTGGATCTCAGCGCTCACCCATTGTCCGCGTAAAGCTGTCAAAGCCATCTCCGGCTAACAGCAGGAGTGTATACTACACTAAAATTTTTGTAAGATTTTTTCGTATTGTAGCAATAATTCGAGACGGTACTCTGCGAGAATTTAACCTTTGTTTAAATTAAGTTATTGATTTATTTAATGATTTCTGATGTTTACTAGAGTATACACATTATAAATAAAACTATTTTTATGATTTTTATCCCATTTAATTTTTTTATATTTAATAATTAATTCTGTAGCGAGTAAATATAAATTTCTATAATAACGATTACTTGTTGGACGCGAGACATTTTAATCTACCCGTCAACAGGAACACTGAATAGTTTTAGAAACGTCGGGCAATGAAAAATCAAACACAGACGCGACAAAAGCCGTAGAAATAGTTTTAATTATAAGTTATTGTAAAATATTAATGTTGGAATTTACAATTTTTGGTGAGTAAAACTTCTGAAAATTTAAATATGATTTATTCTTGAGTCTATGAGTGAAAATTGCTTATAGTGGTGCTGTATAGGACGTACAACCCTACACCATATCCGTATTCATTTATATTCATTAGTTTTTTTTGGTCAAATAAAAGGCACATAGTAATATGTTTGTTTCCGAGCAATATCCTAAAAACTCAACTGGGTGGTAAATACAGATAACCATCTTGACACGGGATTGTTTTTGTAGCACGTGTACTACTGACCCATCATGTAAATTGGACACTGGTCGATTGATGGTTTACTAAGACAAAATGACGTCATAAATCGTTTCCAAGATTTGAGGTCAACTGTTAGTTGTAATGAAATTTGTTGAAGGGTTCCTTCCAGAGACTACAGCAAACTTTTGTTGAACATTGCATAGATATGTCTCATTTAATAGTTATTTTTAATACGTTGATTTTTCCTTTCTTTGAAGACCGTTTAAAGATATGTCACATTCAATGTGACCATAATTTTTTATATCACAATGCAATGCTTCATAACTTGACCTTTTTTTCACGTTAGAACGAGAAACTTGCAGAAGTAGATAATAAAAATTACTACAGAATCAACGATTAGCGCTAATATTCCTATGTGAGGCATACATAACAGTTAGCGCAAATGCCTTATCAGTACTTGCAGACGTTCTCCCGGTTGACTTGGAGATACAAAGGGGTGCATCAATGTCGTCCACTAGAGAAAACATGAACATCGATTTTTTTATGCAGCGAGATCGTAACAAAATTACTAGCCTTTTCGCACCGCAATTCGCACCGCACCGCAAATCGTGTACAATGAGCTCTTGACCGAAAGACAGAAAAGGTGGGACTCATCAAAAAAGGGCCGTCATTCATATCTATTCTTTTCATCCATTCGTGAATGCTTAGAGAGAATGTGGCTGGAAATTAACCACTATGAAATTCACCAATTCCTCACTGGTCATGGGAGTTTTAGAAGTAAATTATTCTGTTTTGAACTAGTAGTTTCATCATTTTGTCAATGTTCGACTGCTAACTCCGATTTTGAACGAACTGCTCGCCATATCCTTTGGGAGTACATTCTCTGGTGTAACAAGCGGGACCTCATATTAGACAGTCTGAAAGTTATTTTTGGGGTAGTATATTATACGGATCTTGTAGCAACTCGAGAAAATTTCCGTGCGTTCAGGCTATTATGCCATATTTAATATTGCAACTAATCCTAAAGTTCACATATAGGTGCCTTAAGGTACCTTAAGCTCTGTTAAATCCGTGGTGCTATATTGTTGGATTTTACGTACGTCTACTTGATTATTAGCCAATTTTGCTTTATATCTCGCGCTTTGCATGGGAGGGAAGTGGAATATTTCCAACTCGTCCTATTTTATCTTTTCTAATTAAATTTGTTGTGGGTCCCAAAATAAAAACGTTTCCTGAGACTGCCTGAGGGTCGAACCTCGGTGTCTTATACGGAGAGCATTATAAATCCTGGTCTACGGGCGTTATAGTGGTGGGAATGTGTAGTGGGATTCTAAAAAAAATATGTTATATCCCTTAGTCGTCTTTTATACCACACCCACAGGCAAGAAAGGAGATGTTCAATTGTATTCTCATTTCGTAACTACACAGAAGTTGATGTTTTAAAAAAATAATATTATATCTTAATAAAGGATCAGCTTCTAAAAGATTTTATTCGAGTCACGTAAGCAACAGGCAAGAAGTTCTTGGTAAATGATATATAAAACGTATTGAGATATTTCTTTGTACTTGCCCTAAAATCATTATGTTTTTGTCACATAATAATTGGTCCAGTTTTTCTCTCTTTGTATATTTCCTTGAACGTTTGAAGTTATCTAATTGACTTTCATATCGTCGCTTTATATTCGGAATATAACTCAGTATGTGAGTATTTATTTCAAGATTTTGTATTGTTAGCATTAAGGATAGTAACTCTGTAAATAAAACTACTTTTACAGATTTTATCGCCTTTGTTTTTGATTTATGACTGCCCGATATTTTGAACACTTTACAGCATTCATGGTCACTGGCAGACTAAGATGTCTGACGTCCAAACCAGTCAACGTTATTACAGATTTTTATAATTATCTAACCGCTACAGAAAATTAGTTATTAAGTTTTGAACCACATTTTTAGTACTAATTTATTGCCAGTACTAGAAGAAAGTGATTTTGCATGAAAAAATTACATTGTTTATGATTAGTAATTATTCAACATTAAAATTTTTATTTACAATGTGTAGTTCTCGCGTAAACATCAGATAGCATTATGGTAACTCTGGTTCAGGGATCGACTTAAGAAGATGATACTTGTAAATTTATGTTTAAAATATACAGAGGTAGAAGGGGAAGGACTCTGGATCGATAATAATGAATATAAGACCTGAATTAGCCAGTACAGGCACTACCAGCTAATATGTACGTACCTTTGCTTACCAGCTAATATGTACGTATCTTTGCTTATATACCTTCTACTCTGTCTTTGCCTGTGATGACGACAGTTCATCATCATCTTACTAATGGATATCGTAAAAGACGACTAAGGAATTTAATATACAAATTATGTGCTTAATTTGAAGACAATGGTTAAAGATTTTTTTCTCACCATACAGACTTTGCCGTTGCGTTTCACCCCCTTAGGGGTAGTATTTAAAAAAAATCATTTCTTAGTGGGTGCCTACGTCACGAAATGAAGCTAAGGTCTAAATTTAATTTTTCTAGCCTCAGTAGTTTCGGCTCACCCTATTCCTTTATATGTATATTACTGTTAACGCCGCCGCAACACCCCTTGTAGGTGGAATTTCGTAAAATCCGTTCTTAGCTGACCTCTACTCGGCGAAAGGAATATTCCTGCCAAATTTCAAGTCTGTACGCCTTATGGTTCCAGAGATTTGGTGAAGAGTCAATATATCGCTCGAAAACTCTCATCTCCTATATATGTATATATAATATATATATATATATATATATATTAAAAAATGGCCCCCAGTCACGGCGGCTCCGGTACTCTACGGGCTCATTTTGGTGGCGGGCCCAGTAGTGGTGGAGCGGGGGGTGCGAGGAATCTCCGGCAGCGATCCGGCTACCAATAAAAACGACCCTTGGCCCTAGTAACACACAACATTCGGACACTCAGGACTGACGAGAGGGTCATCGAGCTGGAAGAGGAATTGAGCAAAATCCGCTGGGACATTGTAGGATTATCAGAAGTGCGAAGAGAGGGCGAGGGCACGATAATCCTCCAGTCTGGAAACTTGCTCTTCTATCGGGAGGGCGATCACCCGTCCCAAGGTGGAATAGGGTTTATCGTTCGTAAGTCTCTCGTAGACAACGTGGAGAGGATCGAGAGTGTGTCGACAAGGGTAGCGTACCTTATACTCAGAATTACCAAGAGGTATTCGCTGAAGGTTATACAGGTATACGCACCGACCTCGACATACTCCAACGACGAGGTGGAGGCATTTTACGAGGACATCTCGAAAGCCGTACACGCGTCCAAAACCCACTTCACGGTGGTTATGGGAGACTTTAACGCGAAACTAGGCAAAGGGAGTGATGATGAGTTGAGAGTGGGGAAACATGGATATGGACAGAGAAACCAGAAGGGCCAGAAACTGGCTGATTTTCTGGAGAAGGAAAGCTTCTTTATGATGAATTCCTTCTTCAGGAAGCAGCCACGAAGGAAATGGACCTGGATTAGCCCCGACGGTTCAACAAAAAACGAGATAGACTTCATCTTGTCAGACTAACGACAGATATTCAATGATGTCTCAGTGATCAGCAGGATTAAAACTGGGAGCGATCACCGGATGGTACGAGCCACATTGAATATCCATAAAAAAGTCGAGCGGTCACGCTTGATGAAGTCTACACTCCGACTTACATCTGTCCAATACCAGAACCTCGAAAGCTTTCAACTCGAACTACACAATCGTTTCCAATGTCTGGACGAGTGCGAATCTCCGAACGATATGAACAACAGGTTCGTGGAAACTGTCCACGCGGTTGGGTCGAAATTTTTCAAGGCTCACCGCGTCAATAGACCTAAAAACTGTCTGACCAGACTCTCGAGCTCATGGAGCGGAGAAAAGAGATGACGGTGCAGTCTTCAGCCGATTGGTCCAAATATAGGCAGCTAAATAGGCAGATCTGCAGGTCTGTGCGTCGCGATATTCGCCGATTTAATACGCTCCGTATTAAAGAAGCGATAGAGCGGAATCGTGGCTCAAAAGTGTTCGCACAAGATCTGTCTATTGGGCAAAGCCAAATAACTAAGCTGAAGACCGATGATGGCACTGTCATTTCATCCCAAAGTGAGATCTTGGGAGAGGTCGAAAGGTTCTATGGACAGTTATACAAATCATCCCGAAATCCTGTTGTCGGCTTGGTCCAAGATCCCAGATCCAAGCTAACTCGGCACTATACCGAAGAAATCCCGGACATCAGCTTGTACGAGATCAGAATGGCTCTCAAACAACTACGTAACGGTAAGGCACAGGGAGATGACGGAATTACGGCAGAGCTTCTGAAGGCGGGCGGCAAGCCAGTCTTAATAGCCCTTCAGAAGCTATTTAGTTCCGTTACCCTCCGGGGCGACGTTCCAGAGTCGTGGACAAGGAGTGTGGTGGTGCTGTTCTTCAAAAAGGGTGACAAAGCTCTCTTGAAGAACTACAGATCCATCTCACTCCTGAGCCACGTTTATAAGTTGTTTTCGAGGGTCATTACCAATCGACTTTCGCGCAAGCTCGATGACTTCCAGCCGCCCGAACAAGCCGGCTTTCGAAAAGGCTATAGCACCATAGACCATATCCTCACGCTTCGGCAGATTATACAAAAGACCGAGGAGTATAATCGGCCCCTGTGCTTAGCGTTTGTGGACTATGAGAAAGCCTTTGATTCAGTCGAAACTTGGGCGGTGCTGCAGTCCCTTCAGCGGTGCCAAATTGACTATCGCTATATCGAAGTGCTGAAGTGTTTGTATAGGAACGCCACAATGTCAGTCCGTATCCGGGATAAGAGTACGAAACCGATCCAGTTGCAGAAAGGCGTGAGACAGGGAGATGTCATCTCTCCGAAACTGTTCACCACTGCACTGGAAGATGTCTTCAAGCTCTTAGACTGGACTAGACTCGGCATCAACATTAACGGCGAATACATCACTCACCTTCGATTTGCGGACGATATAGTCGTTATGGCAGAATCCATGGAGGACCTTGGCACAATGCTCAATGAGATCATTGCAGTATCAGCAGGGTATCCCAACTAGTGGGTTTACGAATGAACATGGATAAGACGAAAGTCATGTCAAATGCCCATGTCATTCCTGTACCGGTTCTAGTTGGCAATGCGATTCTCGAAGTTGTCGATCACTATGTTTACCTCGGACAAACAGTCCAGTTAGGTAGATCCAATTTCGAGAAAGAGATCAGCCGACGAATCCAACTCGGTTGGGCAGCGTTCGGGAAACTTAAGAGGATCTTCTCGTCCAACACACCTCAGTGTCTGAAAACACAGGTCTACGACCAGTGTGTGTTACCAGTGATGACTTACAGCACGGAAACGTGGTCCCTAAATGTAGGCCTTATATCAAGGCTCAAAGTCGCTCAGCGTGCTATGGAGCGGGCTATGCTCGGGCTTTCTCTGCGAGATAGAATCCGGAATACGGAAATCCGCAGAAGAACGGGTGTAACCGACATAGCACGAAGAATTAGCACGCTGAAGTGGCAATGGGCAGGCCACATCGCTCGACGAACCGACAACCGCTGGGGAAGAAAGGTTCTCGAGTGGCGACCACGTATCGGACGACGCAGTGTAGGACGCCACCCCACTAGGTGGACCGATGACCTAGTGAAAGTTGCTGGGCGTCGTTGGATGCAGGCGGCACAGGACCGCACATTGTGGCGCAACATGAGGGAGGCCTACGTCTAGCAGTGGACGGCTGTAGGCTGAAATGATGATGAATGATATATATTATATATATATATATATATATACTAGCAACCCGCCCTCGCTTCGCTTCGGTTATAAGTTATAGTCGTTTTACCCGCGTAGTTCCCGTTCCCGTGGGCATACCGGGATAAAATATAGCCTAGTTTACGCCCTGATATTATAGCTTTGCATTGGTGAAATAATTTTTGAAATCGGTCCAGCCGTTTTGAAGATTACCCGGAACAAACAGACAGACAGACAGATAAAAATTTTTTAATTGCTATTTTAGGCATAGGTGTCGTGCAAATAACCGTGTGAGCATGAAAAAAGCCTATTATTTTGACATTACAAACAGACACTCCAATTTTATTTATTGGTATAGATATAGAATATAGATTATAGCATTTGAATAAAAACTATAAAGGAAAATTTTATTAAATCAGTTTTTTGCTTCGGCTTTTATGAACAAAGAAGATAATCCCTGACTGGCGTTAATAAGCTGATTTTTCGTTTCTATTTCAGTATTCCTTGTTTAATATAAGTTTGTAAAATCATTTATTATTGTCGGATTGTTCTTGGAGTTTTCAAGCAATCTTCTAATATAAACTGCGATAGTCATTCAGTAAATTTAGTGACACAACGAAGGATTAATTAATATTGATGATATAATTTTAAAATGGAAGGAAGGAGGAAAGGATGGAGACCCACCACTTTCCACGGTTAATCAATATACCACACACCACAATGGAATGGAAGGAATACAGCATAGAATCAAGGTGGACTAGGAAAAAATTAAATATTACTCTTATGTGATGAGCACCTTCCAGAACATGAACTTGCAATTTTCCGCAGAACTTCGAATATTTATTCGACATGTGTTTTGTCTCTAAACGAAGCATCCTCAGGATGGTTCGGCTTACCAGCTTAAGAAGAGGAGACGATGGGTTATGGAGCCGAGCGCCGCCCCTTCGTCGCCCCGCGCAGAGCTCGACGGGGTGTTCGCTGACTATAGTCCACCCCAGAAAAAGGACGGGTCGGCTTCAGAGGCGCATTTAAAGCCAAACCGTTCTAAGGATTCTATGCCGTATTGTTTCTATTCCTTTGTGGTGTGCGTTATATTGATTAAACGTGGACAATTGGTGGGTCTCCCTTTCTTTCACTTTTAATAATGGATTGCCCTCATGTATTGCCTAATTCAATCGATTATGTTGATGATATAAGCTTCATATCTGTTTATTTTATATCTTTAAACGATTCTTGGTTATTATTATTTTTCTATATATATTTTTATATTTTCAGAATCTCGGCAACGGTACCAATGATTTTCATGAAATTAGAGGTTAATAGAAGAAAATAGAGGTTTCGGGTCCAAAAAATCGCTAGGTTTTATTTATAGAAATAGTCGTCTTGTCGGTATTTTTAGCTAATCAATAAAACGACATAAAATGTCATTAGAATAGGAATGTTTTCCTGAAATTTCATCATTTATTTTTTATCTCAATATATTCGTTAAAAATAGCATTTATAAAAAATTCAAATTATATCGAGTAAAGCTCGGTCAACCAAATATTTATTGTTGTTTGATATTGTGTGTAAGATTTTGGTTCTAGGTACTATTTTTATAAAGAAGGGAGGCCTCAGTATTTAGAGACGGAAGACATTTTCTTTGAATAATGTTGATTATTTTGTATATATGAGGCATATAGAGAGTGTTCCACGCCCACTACTCTTTGTTAGACTTCTAAATGTGGACAGGGACTCTAGGAGCGGCGAGTATTGGGCTCGAGCCCTCTCCATTCTAAAAGTGAAATTGTACCTACTATACATACCAAGTGTGCTATGTATAGTAGGTACCTTTTCTTATAAACCCGCTGGTCATACGAGTTGATTTTATTACGAGTTTTCCTTCTCTTGCATATCTATGCAAGTTATCTGTATATTTTGTTTTAGGTAACACCCTACACTAAGGAAATAATCTTTATGTTGCGGACTTCCCAAACACATAATTAACGGACACAAATTACAACCAGACACGGAACAACAATTTGTGGAATCGCACAAATTGTGGTCCTGCGTGGGATTTGAACCTATGACACTGGTACGGTAGGTAAGTATCTTAACCACTACGCTATCTGTGCAGTCAAAATTATGGCCCATATACGACTTCTACGAAACCTATAGGTAAGATAGATAGGGTGGTGAATTGTATTCTTATTCCGTCACCACACGGAAAGGCAATTATTAAACGATAATCTCAATTTAACGATCTCAAGTCTTCAGAGAAATATTTACGTCACCAAAACAATGTGTTTTCGTACAATTATCTTGTGGTATCATTTACTCGCGGTTTTAATTAACTTGTTACTTATGAATATAATGACGGGATGTGGTATAATGAACCGTTTATTGGTGGTTTTAATGATACTTGATGATATTTTAATGTCATAGCTCATTCAAATTTTCACAAATTATGTACGTCTCCTATGATACCCACGGGCGAGATAGGGAGTGATGATACTTGTTTTTGGTTTTAATGATACTTGATGATATTTTAATGTCATAGCTCATTGGTAAGTGCTAGAGGTGTTAGGTTTGATTATTGAGGATAGTCTTATGGTAGTTGTTCTGAGAATTTAGATAAAGCAAACTCTTGGTGATTGTTTAGCTAATTTTTAGGGTTCCGTACTCAAAGGGTAAAAACGAGACCTTATTACTGTCTGTCCGTCCGTCCGTCTGTCTGTCACCAGGCTGTACCTCAAGAACCGCGATAGCTAGACAGTTCAAATTTTCACAAATTATGTATTTCTGTTGCCGCTATAACAACAAATACTAAAAACAAAATAAAATAAGCATTTAAGGGGGGTACCCATACAACAAATGGGATTTTTTTGCACTTTTTATAGATAATGATACGAAACCCTTCGTGCGCGACTCTGACTCGCACTTAGCCGTTTTTATAATTTCCACGATCAAGTAAGGTATAGTGATACATTGTTTAATCAAACGAACGAAAGATCAAATAGCAATCATTCGTCGTCATCATCATCATCACCTCAGCTTATATATATACGTCTTGCTATTGGGCTCGAGCCTCCTGGATAATAGGATGGGAATTGAACTATTATATCATGCTACTCAGATGGGTTGGTATAGGGTTTTATTTTGAGTTTTCCTCCTTTTCCACATATGTTATATGGATATCATACCCCTTAGTCATCTCTTAGGACACAGGATAGTAGTAGTATCAGACGAGTTGGTGAGAATGGATTTTATTAGGAGTTTTCTTTTTCTTGCATAGATATTATCTGCATATTATATCCTTTAGACGTCTCCTATGATACCCACGGGCGAGATAGGAAGTGATGAATTGTATTTTTACTCCGTCACCACACAGAAAAAATTACATATTGGCGATGATTTTATGACCCTCTTACCTGCTATATCTCCAAGGAAAATTTTAAAATGTAACTATTGACAAGACGGTATCATATGGATTTGGTCCAGGTCTATATAAAGCTGACCAGGCGGCATCAGTTGGCATTGCCCTAGATCTAAAAGCCTCTAGTCACATTATGTGAATTGTGGTGAATTGTTTCTCCGTCATCACACGGAATATTTTCACGAAATAAATTGATATAGACCAATTATATGACTTAAATAGAAGATTATTTACGACCTATTGTCATTCTGCCAATATCAATTTATTTGATTTATTAATATTGACACATTGGAATGGCTCTGGAGGGTTCCTTTAATTATTATAATAGTCTGAACTTCAGTGTCAGATATTACGTGACTTAACTAAGAACGAATGTAATCAGAAATCCCCATAATTGGCAATTTTATTTGATTGCTCATTTTTTTTTAATTCTTAGCGTTAAGCTCGAGCCTCTTCCAAAATAGGAGGGAAATTGACCTTACTATATCATGCTGGTCAGACAAATTGTTATAGGGTTTCGTTTCGATTTTTCCTTCTATTTGTATAGATGTTATATGCATATTATATCCCTCAATCGTCTTTTACGATATCCACGGGCACGAGCACGGGTATTCTTATTCCGTTATCACAGGGAAGGTTTTTAGTTCGTGGTTCTTTCCGAATATTCAATTAAAATACTCTTTTTCCTTAGAGTGACGGATACTCCGTCACTCACAGAGGCTAAGCACCAGGGTGAGGGAGGAGAAAGGGTACCGATAGGATATCCCGCCGGGCTGGCCATGGAAGGTAAGGATTCGGTACCAGTGGTTATGCAATGACGAAAGGGAATAACACGGGTTATATGTATATTTAATCCGTTGGTCTTCTTTTACTGTACCCACTGGTGAGGCAGAGGATAGTGAATTGTATTCTTCTTCCTTCACCACATGCAGTGGCGTAGCGTGTGTCACTGTCGCCCGGGGCGGAGATATAATTTGCCGCCCTTTTGACATCGTAAAAATAATAATTGTTGGTGTTGGTAAGAAAAAAACGTAACGAAATGAAAAAATTGAGTGAAAAATATTTATTTCAAAACTATGTAAGTACATATGTAAGTAACATGACTGTGTTAAAACTTTAATAATTTACACTATTTTATTTTTTTTTTTCGGGTGGGTTGCGGTCGGCGCGCTCCTCGCACCACTCCGTCCGGGGCGACAGAGAGGCGTAAGTACGCACACCCGCAACCCACCCATGTGCACGTCGTCTTCGTTGTTGAGCCGACCACAATAATTTACACTATAAAATTAATGTTTAATAAAGTCTAAATAGTCTAAAACTCTACTTTTCGCGACTTACGCGCAGCGAAATCATTTATTCGGTCCTTGGACCCACCCTGTGTAACATCGGGTACAACTGGGCGTTGGAGAGGGAGCCTCTCGCCCGGGTTGGGCGTGATTTGGCGGGCTCGTCACAGCCCGCGGTGGGACGCTAGAGGAGGCGGCAAGCCTGGCGGCTCTAGGCACCAAGGAGATCGTCAGGCGGCTCGGGGCGTTGGGGTTGAGGGTAGCCCTGGACAAGATGGAGGCCATCCTGTTCCAAAGGCCCCGCATGAGCCCTCCCATCGACGTCTCGATCACCGCCAATTCGGTTGATATCAGCATCCGGGCGCATATGAAGTATTTGGGCCTGGTGTTCGACGGGCATTGGTGGTTCCGAGAGCATTTCCGCAGGCTTGCTCTACGGCTCATCGGCGCGGCGTTCGCCCTATCGTGGCATATGCCGAACGTGGGCGGACCGAGCACTACGTGTCGATGGTCTACGCGAGGGTCATCTGGTCGATGGTCCTGTATGGCGCGCCGGTGTGGGCGGGGTAGCTGATCGTCCGACTCAGGGCTCTATTGTGGCGACCACAAAGGGTCATGGCGGCCAGGGCCATACGTGGATACCGCACGGTGTCGACGGAGGCAGCGTGCCTGTTGGCCGGGACTCCCCCGTGGGACCTGGAGGCGGAAATGCTCGCCGGTTTGTATCGGCGGGTGTCGGGGGTGCGAGTGGAGGGCGGTGTGATTTCTTTGAGGGAGCTCAGCGCCTGGCGCGTCGACACCTGCTGAGACGTCATTACCCGTTGGGCAGTCCGGCTGGAGAGGCCTCGGTTCGGTGTGCGGACCATGGAGGCCTTCCAGCCGGTGTTGATGCAGTGGTTAAAACGGCGGCACGGGGTGCTCTCCTTCCGACTGGTGCAGGTTTTGATGGGGCAGGGATGCATCGCCAAATACCTGTACACGGTCGTTAGGAGGGAGAGTACATCGTTCTGCCACCACTGCGATTGCGACGAGGACACGGCGCAGCATAAGCTCGAGGTTTGTGAGTTTGTGTTCGGTGCTGGGTGAACTGAGACGCGGTCTTAGCTTTTGCGAGGCAGTAGTCACGCGGAAGGGGGCGGCGGAGTGCGTGCGCGAGGAGCGTCTCCTCGACGACGCGAACCGCCGCCGGTGACTGGGGTGGCGTAGGCGCGACTACCTGCGCCTCATGTCGCCCCAGTCGAGGCCGCGGGTGACTGGACCGGGGATTTAGTCCGTCACGGTCATGGGTTACGGGTGTGCGTGCTTATGCCCCTATGGCGCCCTGGACGGAGTGGTGCGAGGAGTGCGCCGACCGTAACTCAAAATAAATAAAAAAGTGTCCGCACAAAATATTTTTCTTCCAATTTTGCCGCCCTTCTAATAGTGGCGCCCGGGGCGGTCCGCCCCTCCGCCCCCCCTTGCTACGCCACTGACCACATGGTTGATTCATACATTTCTGTACATTTCTATATATTCAGAATCTCGAACACGACCATTTTCATGAAAATTTTGTATGCAGAAGTTTTCGTGGGCGGCAAATCGATCTAGCTAAGTTTCATTTTTAGAAAACCTCGTGTGAAGAAGTATTTTTAGGCAATGAGGAAAATATAAGTAGTATAGTTAGGAAGGCAAATTTAGTCACCGACGTCAAGTATAAAAATAGCTCAGTTGGGAAATCGAGCAGTTCCCAATCTAGACACCTCCAGTTCGATTCTTGGTTTTTCTTTTTAACCGATTTGCAGTACATTTTGTGCGATCTACTAATTATTGTTTTGCAGAAACAGGTCTGATTTGAGTCCGTTAATTACGTTCCTTCTTCTTTTTTGCCTTGACAATCAACTACTAATAGAAGATATTTTTGCCAGAGTCGAGTTATAATTTTCATTACAAATTTTTAGTTTTACTAATTAGTTATTAACCGTCAGTAAGTCAAATTGTCGCTTCAACGGGGTTATGGCCACTGTTAACGGTATTTCCCGAGATTTTTGGTGGCAACGAAAAGGTAAAGCACTTTTATATCATATTCACTATACTCCAGCATTCCTCCGTCACATATTACATAAAATGCATATTTAATTAAATACGTTAAACCACTAAGATATTGAATAAACTATAAGACCGCCACATGACAATTCCACATTCCCGCCAAAAACTCTTAACGCTTTCCTCTTAACTTTCCATTAACGCGATTATATTTATATATGTAGTGTTATTAGCAATTAAAGTAAGTGAACTACTAATTAGATAAATGTTCATATTTGTAAAGTGTTATTATTAGGTCAAGCGTAGCGCGTGTGTGTTTTTATGAGGTAAATAATATTGTATTGACAATTTGTGAAATATTTATGTACCAACGACCTGCTGAAAGTTGTTGGGCGTCCTTGGATGCAGGCGGCACGGGACTGTATTTTGTGGCGAAACATGAGGGAGGTCTACATCCAGCAGGGGACTGCGATAAGCTGAATGATGATGATTATGCACTGTAATTTTATATCATCAGATTAATGTTTTTTTTTACAAAATGCTTCGCATGATTATAATTCAAGATTTTTGTGTCATTGCAATTCAAGGTCACCGTTAAAGTATAGTGTTTTTTTTACAATATGCATCGCATGATTATAATTTAAGATTTTTGTCTTATTAAAATTCAAGGTCATCGTTAAAGTATTATGTTTTTATTTTATAATATGCATCGCATGATTATAATTTAAGATTTTTGTCTAATTATAATTCAAGTGTACCGTTAACTATTTTATTTAAAATGCCAGATGTTTTTGGAAAATTGTCCCCTTGTATGGTAACCAAATAATTGTTAGTAACGAAAAAGATGTGATATATTTTTTTAACGAAAACTTTTGGAACCCGTAATTGAGTACTTACACCCCGCTTGATAGGTCTGGTGGCGGATGGGACGGCGTGTAATCCCATAATACAATTTCGCGTACTATTTTTGATTGTGTGGACACCCCGGCAACCTCTTTTACGGGGGCATTGACCTCACGCAGCAGTGAGTAGCAGCAACAAGCAGTGAGTGCTCTTTACGCTTGCGGATTATTGGTCCAGCCACTTACTTAAAAACACCCTTTTTTGTTTTTGGTAGGCTATAGTCTGGACAGTATAGTGGGGAGGCCTATGTCCAGCAGTGGACGTCTGTAGTTCGGGATGACGGTCCTCATAATCTACTGTAATTCCTCCCCATCGCCATTGGGTCGACCACTGATACAGATTCCTTGTCATCCGTGGCCGGCCCGGCGGGTTATCCTTGCGGGTATTCTCTCCTTTGACGCTCCGGCAACATCGCAGTGTTGCCGGTCGGACGTCGACCTCACGCGGTCGGCTCCTCTGTGTGTGGCGGACTAATCACCGATCCCACTACCTGCGACCTCAGATAGGGTGCACCGCCCAACGCACCAGCGGCGGAGTGTGCCGTGGTAGAGTAATTCCTCTCGAACCCGCTCCAGATCCGCCTATAAAAATGGAGTGGTATATCCCATCACTTTTTTAAATTTAGCTTATTTTTTTTAATTTGATAGATCATCCATAAATATTTTCAAAACATTTCATAAGTGATGTTCATGATTTTCTTAATAAGCCGCTTTACAGTACATTTCTATTGACCTTCAAGACTTTCGCCATTTACTAAAACAACTCTACTAAATTAGGCAAATTAGTCTTATAGTGCTGATATGCTTCCCTTCCCTTTTCGCATTAATCCTATTTTGTATGTCTATGAATTACAGATTTTGATATATGATAAAAAAAGCAAATAAGAACTGAATTGCCCGCCATCCTTTTTCTTAATAACTAAATGCTTTTTTTTTTAATATGTTTTGAAATTAGAATAGTTCCTGATTGCTCGTTTTCTCGCAACCAAAGATGAATGAATGATGTAAAAAAGAACGCAAAGCATTCGCGAGGACTGACGGCAGGAGTGAAAACTTAGAACAAGACACAATTTATTATTTTCAGATCATCATCATTTGCCTGCCGTCATCCTATGCTAAGTGGGGTCGGCACAACATGTTTTTACCTTCTAGCCTCCATATAAAACCACGTTGTAAAAGATACGGCTATTTTTTTATGGCCGGCCGCCTGCCTGACGCCAACTCTCTTCAGGAATTCTCGTTACTGGGGATAAAGGATGGGAATATGGTGGATACCTATGGGATAAAGTGGGTTAAGGATACTACGGTCATGGGGTATAGGATAGAGACGACAGCAGCAGCTAGAGCAGTCCGGGATCGCGCGCCCGTAGTGACACTAATCCGTTGACGGACAGGCAACTGGTAGTGGCACCCTCTGGACGATATTTAGATATTAAAATTAAATCTAAAATGTAAATTTGTAAATTAAACTTTTTACATTTTAACATGTATCGGCACAAATATGACATTGAATTAACTACAAGTATAGTAGTAGTGTTAATAAGTCACGTGACTATATCGATGACGATTTACTTGAATTTACTTCCCAACCAAACCTGCGTATAGAAAAAAAACTAATTATTAACATTCTTGCATTTAAATTCTCTATTTGAAGTCACACTCATCTATAACAATAAATAAAATTGGAGCGTCTGTTTGTAATGTCAAAATAATAGGCTTTTTTTCATGCTCACACGGTTATTTGCACTATACATATGCCTAAAAATCACTTTATATTTTTTTTGTCTGTCTGTCTGTCGGTCTGTCTGTTTGTTCCGGGTAATCTTCAAAACGACCGGACCGATTTAAAAAATTCTTTCACCTATAGAAAGATGTTATCAGCGCGTAAACTAGGCTATATTTTATTCCGGTATTCCCACGGGATTGGGCACCACGCGGGTAAGGCCACTGAAATCGAAGCGAAGCGAGGGCGGGTTGCTAGTTGTAAATAAAACTACTTTTACGGATTATATCGCGTTTGTATTTGATTTATGATTGCTTGACGTTTCGAATACTTTACAGCATTCATGGTCACGGGCGGACTAAGATGTTTGACGTCCAAATAGGTCAACGTTATTACAGATTTTTTCATTATCTACTCGCTACAGAAAATTAGTTATTAAGTTATGACTCACATTTTTGGTACAAATTTATTGCCAGTACAAGAAGAAAATGATTCTGGTGCTGTGTGGTAGCGGCTTCGAATACTACCAACCCTTGTTTTGCTCGTGAGTGTCGTAAAAGACGACTAAGAGCCCTAGATTGACCCGGACCAACTCCATCTGGTACCATTTGGGTCAACGATTACATTCCCAAGGAGGGTTGATGTCAGGCAGGCGGCCGGTCATAAAAGTCATTGCCGAAACTTTTTGCAATATGTCAAAACAGATGACATATTGCGTCGACCCCAAGTAATTGGGATAAGAGCAAAATGATGATGATGATGATGACAAGAAGAAAATGATTCTATATGAAAAAATCTAATCAAACTCATCGCCCGCATAGCAAGTATAAGTTTTCTATAAATAAGATAAGGTACAATAGAATAAGTTTGCTTTAAGTTTAATAAGGCTCACTAACTATCAACTACTTCCTTTAGTTAATTTCTATATGGTAACAGAATTAGCACGTTGAAATAGCAATGGGCAGGCCACATCGCTTGTAGAACCGACAACCGTTGGAGAAGAAAGGTTCTTGAGTGGCGACCACGAATTGGACGCCGCAGTGTAGGACGACCCCCCACTAGGTGGACTGACGACATTCTCAAAGTCGCAGGGAACCGTTGGATGCAAATGGCGCAGGACCGTTCCGAGTGGCATTCTCGTGGGGAGGCCTATGTCCAGCAGTGGACGTCTGTAGGTTGATCGATCTGGATGGATATGGTAACAGAGTAAGAAAATAATTTATTAGTCAACCCTCTACAGATATGGTCTTCTGTGATATCAGCAGCACCAGTGACATCAGGGATCCATAATCATTGTTGTAACTTTATAATAAGTGTTAATATGTACTACCTACTGTCCCTATCGTGCCCGTAGTTGTCGTAAAAGACGACTAAGGGAGTAACTATGCATATGATATCTATACAAGCGAAGGAAAACTCGAAACAAAACCCTATACCAACACATCTGATCAGCATGGTATAGTAGGTCCATTTCCCTCCTATTAAAAAGGAGGCTCGAGCCCAACAGTGGGACGTATATGAGCTAAAATGATGATGATGATGTAACACCTACTGTTCTTCGTGTGGGGACGAAATAAGAATACAATTCACCACTTCCTATCGTGCCCGTGGTTATCGTAAAAGACGACTAAGGGATATAATTTGCATATAACATCTATGTAAAAAGAGGATTATTCGAAATAAAACCCAACCTGTCTGACCAGCATGATAGTAAGGTCAATTTTCCTTCAAATTCAAATTCAAATTCATTTATTCACAAGAAGTGTGGTTACATGTTGATGGTCAATAAAATTGTAGTGCCGTTACACTCTGTCATAACAATGGCGTGTAAATATTAACCTTATAACTAAGTAGATTCTAAATTAAATGTCTACGGGTTAATTAAATAATGTCAAAAGAAATTGTAAATAATGTCAAACAAAATTAAATTGAGATAATTATTATAATAAATGTCAGTGTGAAATTTGAAATGTCAATTAATAAAAAATCTGTTAATGTCATTGTCTTACTTTTTTAACATTATTCAATTATAGAATTTATTGAATAGATTTAATTTACATGTGTTCTGTAAACGCCATAATATAAAAAAAAAAAAAAAAAAAAAAATAATTTACATGTGTCATATATTCATTTAAGGAATAAAAACTTTTTTCTATAAGCCACAATTTTAATTTTCGTTTAAATAGAGCTGAAGGTAATTCTTTAAATGTATTTGGTAGTTTATTATAAATATCTATGTCCTTCCTATTGTGGAGGAGGTTCGAGCCCAACAGTTGGACGTATATGAGCTGAAATAATGATGATTTTTTTTTGTATAGTGTATAGCTGTTAGTAGCTGATGGCTTTTACAGCTTGATGCGAACTATGGGTGAGCGCTGAGGGCTCTCAACCCGGTTGATAATGATAAGCGTGTCGGAAGTGAAACTTTTTTGATACCACGTGTTTTTTGTCAATATAAAAAAAAGATAAAAAAAAAAAAATAAATAATGGGCGTTGCTAACGATCGCGTTGGCCTGTAACAGGTATACTACGCGCATGCGTTCGAGTGCCACGCATTCACTTTCGCTATCTCTTTCTATTCTCCCTCTCCTGGAGCGTTGAACGTTTAACGCAACAGTGCTTTCATACCCCTTCCATGGTAGCGTTAAACGTTTAACACAACCTTGATGGAAGTCGCTTTAGAAGATTCACTTCAAAAAAACATTGTTATTAACTTGTCTACTGTATCTTGTTATATTAACAAGATTATTATAGTTTCAGTAAATGAATTACTAGCTAACAATGTTGAATACAGATCCTTTGTTATAGACGTGAACGTGTTTCAACACCTTATGAAATATTCAATTGTTTTGCCTTATCTCGTAAATGCGATTCTCATAATGGCTTACAAACTACAACTTGAAACCTCAGCGATGAATAGTGAAGATGAAATTATTAATTCACTAAAAGTTCTAACCAGCGCGGTGTAATCCTATCGTAATCCTACTAATATTATAAACGTGAATGTGTGCAAGTATGTGAGTATGTTTGTTGCTCTTTCACGCAAAAACTACTGAATGGATTTTGATCAAACTACACAATGATATAGCTTACATATCAGAATAACACATAGGTTATAATTTATCACCATATTCCCACGGGAAGGGGAACTATGCGGGTACAACCGCAGGGCGCTGCTAGTAAGTCATATTTTATAGGAAGGCTGTATCTTATGGTCCTGTACTTTTTTCTACTTATCGAAATGCTCTAATGAAATTAGATCTCTCATATATGAACCCTTTTCGGATGTGACGTAGTAAGAATACAATTCACTACCCACTATCTTGCCCGTGAAAAAACGACTACGCGATATAATTTATCCTTAATAAGGAAAAACTAGAAATATGATATAATCCTATACCAACGCGTTTGACTAGCGTGGTATAGTAGATGAATTTCGTACCGATAGTACGCTCATATGGCGATAGACAAGCTGGAATGTCTGTCAAAGAGAAGGAAAAAGCAGTTTCTCATTTTTCTAGTAGGGGCTGATTTCTACCAGTCTTTACTAGGAAAGCCGATGTCATAATGCATACATAAAACATACATAATTATACGCCGTCCGTACGGCGTATGATTATGTTTTTGTAATACAATTGTTATGTTTTTGTAAAACCCCCACTAGGTGGACTGACGACATTCTCAAAGTCGCAGGGAACCGTTGGATGCAAGTGGCGCATGACCGTTCCGAGTGGCATTCTCGTGGGCAGGCCTATGTCCAGCAGTGGACGTCTGTAGGCTGATGAATGGATGGATGGAATACAATTTCTTTTCTTAAATACATTTTTTAACACAAATCGATGTAAGATAATAATATACTAAATAAAAGAAGTCTAATAATAATAAAATTTATCGAAAATTTCCTTATTTTCGAAAACTTTAAAATATTTTGAAATAAAAATCTTTTTTATGTCTTAAAATGCACACCCTCGCATGCTACGTTGTAGCAATTATTCAATATACAATACACGAATACAAATTACACTGAGTGTCAAATTAATCATCTATAGATCTCACAAGGAATTGCCTTACGTGAACTTGAATTCACGATAACCAGCACCAAAGATCCGTAGTTTAACCACTTCGCTATTTGAAACGATCCATCCATCAGCTCGAAGATATCAACTGTTGGACATGGTTTTCTCACGAGAATGCTACTCAAAATGGTCCTGTGCCACTTGGATTAAACGGTTCCCTGCGACTTTCAAGATGTCGTCATTCCACCTAGTAGGTGGATTATCCTATGCGGTGTCGTCCATTTCGTGGTCGCCACTCGAAAATCTATCTTCCCTAACGGTTACTGGTTCGACGAGCTATTTGGCCTGCCCATTGCCAATTCAACGTACTAATTCTGCTGGCTGTGCCAGTTAAACAAGTTCTTCTACGGATTTTCGTATTCCGGATTTTATCACATAGAGAAATACCGAGCATACGTAGCACGTTGAACGACCTTGAGTCTTTTTATGAGGCCGACACTTAGAGATCACGTTTCAGTGCAGTATGTCATCGCTGGTAACACACATTGGTTATACGGTATATTGTATGAGAATTCTGTTTTTTAAATATATAAGGAGTGCTCTCAGGAACTGTTTGACTTCGTACCACCGTCACCGTTTTATCAACGTACCACTCGATACCGCAGCAAGGTTCTTCCATTTCACCTGGAAACGTTATGGTCTTCAACTGTACGTTTCCAGCGATCATTTCTCCCACGTACGTGCAGGCTGTGGAATGAACTACCCGCTGTTTCCCGAACACTATGACATGTTCTTCTTTAAACGAGGTTTAAGAAGAGTATTTTCTTCATGGTAGGCAACGGCCTGGCTGTGCTCCTGGTATTGCAAAGGTCCATGTGCGGCAGCATCACTTACCATCAGGTGTGCTCTGCCTGCTCGTTTGCCACCATCGGTAATAAAAAAATATATATTATCCCATTGTTGGTCTTGGGCCTCTTTCATAATCGACCTACTATTGAATCGACCTACAACACCGCGCTGGTCAGACGTTGACACATGGTTTTATGTCGAGGTCTCTCTTGAACAGATAGTATGTATATATATACGAAACCCATGGGTAAGGGAAGGGGTGTTGAACTGTATTCTTACTCCGTCACCACACAGAATTATTATCTAAATTATGAACACGGTATTCAGTTGTAAATATATATTAAGACATTTTCATGTCATTTGCAAATATACCTGTTAAGATGTTACACAAAATTGTTTACATAAATCTAAGAGACACGTGTTAGGAATTCTTAATTGTTGCCAATTGGTATTCAGGTGGTAACCGCTTAATTTATTTGGTTATATCTTGGTTTATTATCGTTAGTAACTTAACTATATATTACGTAATTAAGATTATTCCATCAAAATGTGTAACTTATTAAACAACGTTATTATGTATTACTAGCAACCCGCCCTCGCTTCGCTTCGGTTATAGGTTATAGTCGTTTTACCCGCGTAGTTCCCGTTCCCGTGGGAATACCGGGATAAAATATAGCCTAGTTTACGCCCTGATATTATAGCTTTCCATTGGTGAAAGAATTTTTGAAATAGGTCCAGCCATTTTGAAGATTACCCGGAACAAACAGACAGATAGACAGACAGACAGACAAATTTTTTTTTTTATTGCTATTTTAGGCATAGGTGTCGTGCAAATAACCGTGTGAGCATGAAAAAAGCCTATTATTTTGAAATTATAAACAGACACTCCAATTTTATTTATTGGTATAGATAATTACTGGTTATTCGTTTACTGGTTTTCTGTGTGGTGACAGAATAAGAATACAAATCAGCACCCCTTATCTTGTCCGTGGATGTCGTAAAAGACGATTAAGGTATATAATACGCATATAACATCTATGTAAGAGAAGAATAACTCGAAATAAAACCCTATACCAATCTGTCTGACCAGCATGGTATTATAAGGTCAATTTCACTGCTATTGTGGAGGTAGGCAGAAGTACTAGCTACGTTAATACATACTAGCTTACGTTATCTGAAATTCTACTACTTTTGTAAATATGTTTGCATGGACGGATACTTTTTGCTCAGTTACTACATAAAGGCTGAACGGATTTCGATGAAATTTGGTACAGGGATCGATCTTTATTATTAACTAGCAACCCGCCCTCGCTTCCTTTCGATTTCAGTTGCTTTGGCCGTGTAGTTCCCGTTCCCGAGGGAATACCGGGATAAAATATAGCTTATGTTACTCCCTGATATTATAACTTTCCATTGGTGAAAGTATTTTTGAAATTGGTTTGGTGGTTTAAGCGTGAAAGCGTAACAAACAAACAAACTTTCGCATTTAATAAGGATATTATCCTGCCCTCACTATTACTTGGGTCCACTCAATGTGTCCGCCTTTAATACAACCTTATCAGACCTCATGTCTGTGATTATTCTCTTTCTACCCATCTCATGCTGTAAGCAGTTCATATATCTTTTTGTTGGGTCTTACCTTACCTATAAAGTTTTCAACATTCATACCTAAAACTTTCCTTAGAACATTAATTTTATTCCACTTCGTTACAATTCACATATCCATATCAAATGTTCTTAACTTTTCCGTCAATGGCGCAACTTTGAAACTTCCTTTAACATAAATATAGAAAATAGTCACAGAGGTACAGATATAAATCGTCGTCTGGAATAGAACATAGACTTTTAAGAAGATTTACAGTTCTCCTGATATAAATTTATACCATCGCAGCCCACATACAGCCCACCATTGGGCTTGGATCTTCTCAATGGGAGAGAATTCGACTTACTATAACATGCTGAAAGAAAGAAAGAAAGAAAGAAAGAAAATTATTTATTTGGGTTCTACAGCATTATTTTCTAAGAGTAAAAAAAGTAATTAATAACTATTATATTATACAAAATTAAGAAAGATAATAATATTAAAGAAATAATATTAAATAACAATAATATTAAAGAAAAAGAACAATATCAATGCCGTAGTACACCAAAAAGGTTCCACCTCAGCATAAGCTGTAGCACATAAGTATTACAGCGCTGGTTTTCAGGTAAAACCATTTATTGAGTACGGGCCGCCACGACACGCTGTATATATATTTTAATTGTTAAAATTGAATAAATATTGGATATGTACAGTATCATAGATTGGATATGAACAGTATAAAAGTAAATATATTTAGCAAACATAGTAAAATACAGTACAAAACACATAATGAAATATAACTTAATAAATCAAACACAATTCAGAAATGCATAGTAAACATAGAAAGCAGAGAATGATTTGCAGCATACCCTCATTAAACAAAAAATAAATAAACAATCCGGTATGACCATTGATGATATCGTGCCGCTACAGGGAACGATCATTCGGCTCGTGGTGGTCGACAGCACATAAAAAATTACCGTGTGTTGAGTTTTAAAGTCACGCGATTAATTTTAACAAACAATATCTATACACACTCACGCACACACACACACACCCCACACAAACATATATATACATATACTCATACACACATACACACACATATACATACACACACGCACACGTACATACATATACATGTAGGCACAGATCCATATTATGTCAATTTACAGCGGCTTCGTGCACACCTTGCTCGGGACTTTTCTTAAACTTAGCTGTCGACATGTATGCTTGGCAAACTTATAAAGTTTCCTTTTGTTTTGCAAGCAAGTAATCCTTAAATTTATATTTGAAGCTTTTAATTGATTTTATATTGCGCATTGGAGGAGGTAAGTCATTCCAACAACGGGTTGCTGCAAACTTAAAACTGCCACGAAATGCCGCTGTTCTATGCCTCGGTGTTATTAGCATATAAGTTGACGCTCTGGTATTTTTTTTTATTGAAATCTTTCGACCATGACAATTTACGATATAAGTACTCGGGCTTTTTTGTCAAAATAACATCAAACAGAAGGGCAGCCAGATGAAGTTTCCTGCGAGCAGACATCTTCATTAGATTGCCCTTATTTAAAAATGGAGTAATGTGAGCCCGTGGAGGAATATGGTAGCAAAATCGTGCGCAAGCGTTTTGCACTCTCTGTATTAATTTTTCTGTTTTTCCAAAAATACAGGTACCATACACAGTATCAGCATAATTTAGCTTCGAAAGTATAAGTGTCTCACACAACAAGATACGCAACTCCACACTCACGTAATGACGAATTCGATATAGCAGTTTGAGTCGATAAAAACAATTCCGTACCGCTTCAACTACATGAGTCTCAAACCGCAACTGACCATCAAAGATGACCCCTAGGTTACGTGCCTCTAGTACTTGTGCGACTGATCAACCATCGACCTTGATATCTATGTTTTGACACTTTTTTAACATATTTCTACTACCCGCAACAATAAACTTGGATTTTCCAGGGTTCAACAGCAAAGAATTTCTATCCGACCAGTCAGAAATCCTCTCCAGATCCTCATTGATTTTGTTTACAGCATCGTCTAAATTTTGTGGATAGAAAGAGAGATACAATTGCAGATCGTCTGCATAAAGGTGAAATTTTGAGTGAACCAGACAATCAGTAATATCACATGTGTACAGGATAAAGAGGAGCGGTCCAAGGACGGAACCCATGAAAGAAAAAAGGGATTAAATATGCATATAACATCTATGCAAGAAAAGGAAAACTCAAAATAAACCAAACCAACACGTCTGACCAGCGTGGTATAATAGGTTGATATCCTTCGTGTTGTGGAGGAGCTCTGAGCGCAATAGTGGGACGTATATGAGCTAAAATGATGATGTAGAAATCACTCCTTATGAAGTTAATCTATACTAATATTATAAAGAGGAAAGATTTGTTTGTTTGTATTGAATAAGCGTCGAAACTAGTGAACTGATTTAAAAAAATCGTTCACCAATGGATAGCTATAATATCAGGTAGTTACATAGGCTATATTATATCCCAGTAATCGCACGGGAGCGGGAACTACACGGGTAAGACGACTAAAAGCAAAGCGAAACGAGGGCAGATTGATAATAGAAAATATTTGGTGTTGTAAGGAATCCATCTCAATTTCTATATCATTTTACTAAAAAATAAGTATACCCCATCTAAAATCTCCTAGTAGAGACCATGTGAATTGTTCTGTGTAACTAGAGACCTCCATTTCATTCGTCGTTTGTACCATGTTCAGCAAAACAAGTAGTTAATATTATAATCTTAGTGTTTTATGATTAGGGATGCAAAGGATACATAGATGTTTCTGAAACATCTATGTATCGATGTAATTTTTACAGTATTTAAAATGTATGGTACTTCAAGCAGAGCCTGCGTAACAGTTTAGTTACTCTATTTCCAAATAACTAAAAAAATATTAGTGCTCCATGCAAAAATACATGATTGCATGAAATTAATTATAAGTTATTACTTTTAGAATTTAACTGAAAAAAAAGCTCATCACAAGAAAAGTACTTTATTCTTTATAGATCTTTAAAAAAAACATCGATGTTTTCAGGGCGATGTTTTTTGTACATCGATGTTTATTTTGAAACATCGATCTATCGATACATCGATGTTTTTGGTTTTGATATTTGCATCCCTAGTTATGATACGGACAGGCGTATACACGTAAAGGAAAATGCCGCTTTTGTTATGAAGTTAGACCACTTTTGTGTTCATAGAGTAAAATAATATACAGGGAACTAGCATCTTTATTAGAGCGTTAATATATTAGACCAACTTTGTACAGTTGCAATGTTATATTATGAAACATAATTCAAGTGCACGTGTTTAAGAGTTAAGAAAACTAAATAGTTTTACAAAATTAGGACCTTATTATTATATATGCTAATCATTTATATGGTAATATACGCCATTAAATAACCGCTAGGGTTAAAATAAAACCTGCGCCTAATTTCGGCCTTGCCGAGGCCAGGGGCTGACCGCGCGAGAGCGACTGACGTCCCGAGAGGAACGTTGAAGGAAGGGAGGATACCCGAAAGGGTATCCCGCCGGGCCGGGCACGGACGACTAGGAACTTGGTACCGGTGGTCGGCCCAATGGTGATGTAGAGATAACACGGTTTCGGTCGTTTCGTCCCCCGGGTGGAATGGATGGTGTGTGCCCTGACCATAGCCCACAAAAAAAAAGAAAGGTAAATAATTTTCTTGAATTTGACACACTTCCCGTATGGTGACAGAGTAAGAATATAATTCAACCCTATTACTCATGGATGTCGTAAAAAACGACTAAGGGATTATATATGCTTGTAATATCTATGTAAGAGAAGGAAAACTTGAAATTAAACCTTTACTAACACGCTTGATAAGCGTGGTATAGTAGGACAATTTTACTTCTACTCTGAAGGAGGCTCGAGCCCAACAGTGGGGCGGATTGCGCACGCGAGGAGCGTAGCCTCGACGAAGCGACCCGTCGCCGGCGATTGGGGCGGCGCAGGCGCGACTACCTGCGCGTCATGCCGCCCTAGCCGAGGCCGCGGGTGACGTGACCGGGGAGTTAATCCGTCACCCGCCGAGAGGCCGACCACGTGAGGAAAGACCGACGTCCTCCCCGAGGGGGGGGACGTCGGTCGATGAGAGGGTACCCCAAGTAGAGGATATTCTGTCGGGCCGACCACTGATGACAAGTGGGTTGCGGGTGTGCGTGCTTACGCCCCTCTGTCGCCCCGGACGGAGTGATGCGAGGAGTGCGCCGACCGCAGCCCACCCCCCAAAAAAAAAAGCCCAACAGTGGGAGGTGTATGAGTTGAAAGTACGATGATGTAATGAGTTTGACACATATTAGAAAAACATTTTACGAAAAACACGTGTATGTACACTCAGTACACGTCAAAGGCCCACTCGTCTGATGATGAACATCGAATATGCTCGAAACCTAGACTGACGTAACCGATCCTCTCACATGTTTTGTCAGAATATATAATGCGAAAAAATCTGTTACAAGAGGTCAAGATTGAATTTTATATGCTGAAGGGTACAACTTGAACAAACTTTTATATTTATTTCTAGCCATCAACTTGTGCAAGAAATACTATGCTTAAGATTTGAAAATGAACGAACTTTTATACATTGAATCAGCCCCTATTTTTCGTCTTTAGGTTTGTCATTGCCGAAAACCTTTTTTTAAATTTAGAACAGCTTTATATAAATGAGATACAAATAAGATTTGTTAATATTTTTTTTATTGTTTGTTTATAAAAAGAAAATATTTATTTGACTAAATATTTATTTGATAATTATATATGATACTAATATATTTATCTCATAAACATACTTTGATACACGATACTTTAAGGAACGATTTAGGTTGAAAAAAAAACAAGGTTAGGTTGAATGATCAATGCTTCCTTTGCGTGATCAACTAGATAAAGCGAAAAGAAAATAGGTGACTATGCACTTAATTACCGAAATGATATAATATTTTCTTAACATAATTGCAACCTCTCTTTGTCTATACAACTCATTTGTGCATGCATTATAATTCAAAAGATTTTTATAGGCGATAAAAAAGAGGTTTTGGAAGAAAACTTTAGGAAATTCATTATATTATCGTCCATCAAAAGATGGCAATTTAAAGTGTGTTTTGGCAACATTCATAGCTGCGGATCCTCATGGTTTAATAGCGAAAAACGGGTATAATTAGACGGTCTTGAATGAATACATGACATTCGGTGGTCGCACATAGGTCGTAATAACCATGAGCCGAGATGATGATAAGGTTTTCTCGGGTTGAGAGCCCTCAGCGCTCACCCACAGATCGGGTTAAGCTGTCAAAGCCATTTGCGGCTAACAGTTATAGTCACACAAAAAAAAGGTTTTGAGAATTGAGCGCCATTTCTATTTTCTCTGTACTTCATAGGTACAAGAGTATCACACAAAAGTTTTCGCAAATATTTATAATTGCCTCGTTCTGAAACTAATCGTTTATAAGAATTCTTTTATAGGTAGTAATTGCCAATTAATACTTTCTTAGTATAGAAATCAAACCTAGAGTAGCCTACAACTATGTCATCTATGTAGTAAATTGAGTATTTTCTCCCGAATGGTGAACAAAGTGCCTTGTTTTATTATTATATTATTTATTTATATATGTATCTCTTTTTGGTTCACGGATATTTTCCAACCGATGACACTTCACGTTTGGGCATAACACTCGTGAACTGCCAACGGTAGGTGTAAAAATATTGTGTAATGATGATATCAAAGACCTGATTATGGGGTTGTGAGGTTTGATGGATTATTTTACTTGAACTATTGATTATGAAACTGTCGTCTGCCTTCAATACCATCATGGCTTAACTTTGGCAGACGGTGACTCGCCAACTCACTGAATGGGCCTCCCTAAACGGTCGCCACGAATACGCAGCCCATACGGGCAACAGGGGGCAACATTGGTGCAAGTGGCTTGAGGTGTCGAGCGGTGCGGCGCCGGTTTCACCATTTGCAAGTCCCCGATAAACGGAGTCCCGAAGTGGTTTCCCCGTAGTTATGCTCTTGAAAATAACACTTCCATCCCTGAGCATATAGCTCTGGCGACCCCACTCTGATTAGCCATTTAAGGCAAGCCAGAGTTGAGCCGGCGGGCACTCTTCTGTTACCACTCCAGCCAGCCAGATAAATCTTATGATGCATTTTTTTCTTTTATATCAAAAGAACTTAGAGAGCCATATAATGTTCCTCCGAGGTTTGCGTTAGTCCCATAGTGAGATAACGACAGGCTCAGGGGGGGGGGGGGCTTATTTATTTTATTATTATCCTTATCTCATGTAAATAAATGATATAAATATTAATCGCTTTTTTTTTGTGGGTGGGCTGCGGTCGGCGCGCCTCCGCACCACTCCGTCCGGGCGACAGAGGGGCTTAAGCACGCAACTCCCGCAACCCACCCGAAAACCACGTCGCCTTCGTCGTTGGGCCGACCACCGGAGCAGGGTTACTTGACATCAGTGGTCGGCCCGACGGAATACCCCTATTGGGGTACCCTCCTATCGACCGACGTCCCCCCCTTGGGGATCCCCATGAGGAGGACGTCGGTCTTTCCTCACGCGGTCGGCCTCTCGGCGGGTGACGGACTAATCCCCGGTCACGTCACCCGCGGCCTCGGCTAGGGCGGCATGAGGCGCAGGTGGTTGCGCCTACGCCACCCCAGTCGCCGGCGGCGGATCTCCTCATCGAGGCTGCGCTCCTCACGCAGGCGATCCGCCTCCTCCTTCCGCGAGATCACTGTCTCGCAGAAGGCTGCGACCGCGTCCCAATTCCCGACGCTGTCGACCATCGCCCTAGCGATAGCCGGCAGCGTCAGGTCTGCACCGATGATTGCGACGAGTTCACAGCGCTGCACTGCCCAAGCCGCACAGGCGTCGAGCATATGGCGCGCCGTGTCCTCGTCGCAATCGCAGTGGTGGCAGGACGGTGTCCTCTCCCTCCTAACGACCTTGTGTAGGTATTTGGCGAAGCGCCCATGCCCCGTCAAAACCTGCACCAGTCGGAAGGAGAGCACCCCGTGCCGCCTCTCCAATCACTGCATCAGCACCGGCCGGAAGGCCTCCACGGTTCGCAACCTGGACCGAGGCCTCTCCAGCCGGACTGCCCAACGGGCAATGACGTCTCGGCGGGCGTCGACGCGCCAGGCGGTGAGCTCCCTTAACGAGATCACACCGCCCTCCGCTCGAAATATTAATCGCTACGGCGTTTCATCATCATCACAGCTCATATGCGTCCTACTGCCGAACTCGAGCCTCCTCCGTAATATAAGAGAAATTTACTTACTATATCACGCTGAGCAAATGAGTTGGTGTAAGATTTTATTTTAAGTTTTTCGGCTCCTGCATTTTTTTTTTATTGTAGACGGTAGTAAATGAGCAAAACCTGATGATAAGTGTTACCGCTGCCTACCGTGAAAAGTGAAGGGAGTGTGAATGCGTGCAATGAGGTTCGGTGAAACTAAAGGCATCACCAAAACACCCCACACGCAAACACTCTCAGAAAGTTGGGCTTCCGGCTCTCTCGTTCACCGAACGAAGCGCAGTAACAAATTACTACTAAGACGTCGATTTTCTGCGAGAGTGTGGTACTACCCTGGACGGACCGACCCGCGGCTATAGACAGATAACTCAACAGCGTGGTTCTATGACTAACAAGATGCATTTTTTTTGGGGTGGGTTACGGTCGTCGCACTTCTCGCCCAGTTCCGTCCGGGGCGACAGAGGGGCGTAAGCACGCACACCCGTAACCCACATCGCCTTCGTTGTTGGGTCGACCATTGGTGCAGAGTCGCTTAACTTCAGTTGTCGACCCGACGGAATACCCCGAGGGAGTACCCTCTCCCGTCGACGTCCCCTACTAGGACGCCGATCGCCGTCGCGAGGCTAACCTCTCGGACTAAATTCCCGGTCCGGTCACCCGAACAAGATGCATAGATGTTATCTGCTACCCACGGCAAATAATTTTTCGGGCTATGTCGGTTACACCCGTTTTTCTATGGATATCTATATTCCGGATTTTAGCACATTTAGAAATACCGAGCAATGCCTCCATTTGGAGACCACGTTTCTCTCACATAAGTCATCACTGGTTATTACCATCTTGGTTATAAACCAGGCACTGCAGAATAAAAATAAAGAATATATTTGTTTATTAAAAATAATAGTTCAAAAAAACTAAAAAAATACGCTTTCAAAAAAAATCCAACTAAAGAATATAAAATAATTTTTAAAAAATTTGAATTAAGAATAGTGTATATAAGAAAAAAATATTTTTTATTGTAAAAAAAGCGTGGGGTGCATGTTGTCAATAGTTATAAATATTTTATTGACAGATATGAGTAGAAGGATTATCATTTTGTTAATATCTTAAAAAGCACCCCACGCTTTTTTTACACTAAATATTTTTTCTTATATACACTATTCTTAAATTAAATTAAAAAAAAAATATTTTCTATTTTTCAGTTGGATTTTCTTTAAAAGCGTATTTTATTTAGTTTTTTTGAACTATTATATTCTTTTCATTTTTTAGTTGAATTTTCGCTAATCCTGATTATCCTAGTAAGGATAACGGGTCAAACTGTTTAAAATATTGAATTGTCATCGGTCTTTAATAAGTATGCCAAATTTCGAGTTAATCCGACGTTTTGAAGGGGGCCAAAATCATGTTCAAAGATTGCGTTACATACTAACATACATACGTCTGAAGCTAATAAAAGCGTATTAAAAACCATACGGACAGCAGTCACGTGCTCAACAACTTATACTATTTGATTTATACAGTATTTTTTTGTAGTAAAATCAGATAAATCTTTTTATAGTCAGCTTGTTATCCCTTTTCTTTCTTTGCATCTTTCAATTGAATTCAATTGAGTTCTGATAACATATACTTTATTATATCACAAAGGAATGTAAATATGATCCTAACTGGCTTATGTAGCTAACTCGTGTGACTTTGTTGAAAGTTGAAAGAAGAGTTGCAAAAATCTTTTTCTAAGATATTTTGATAGACAAGAGGATATTCTTAATTCGATTGTATATTTTTATCGGTTTGCTATGGAATTTTCCGTCAATTGTGGGCCGATTTCAATGTTTTTTTTTTTGTTGCAGACGGTGGCAAACGAGCAAACAGTACACCTGATGGTAAATGTTGCTGCCGCTCATGGACCCGTACAAGGCCGCTGCCTACCGAGAAGAAAGTGAAGGGAGTGTGAATGCGTGCATTGAGGCTCGGTGACACCAAAGGCACCACCAAAACCCTCCACATGCAAACACCCTCAAAAAGTTGGGCTTCCGGCTCTCTCGCTCACCGAACGAAGCGCAGTAACAAATTCCTCCTACTCATACGTCGGTTTTCTGCGAGAGTGTGGTACTACCCCAGATGGATCGGCCCGCAACTGTAGACAGATAACTGTCGACAGTGTGGTCCTACCACTTTATTCGAAAGAATTTACTTTCTGCGGTAATCTCATTGTAACCGATTTAGAAACTGATGAGTCGTTTTCAGGGTAGTCGAGGGCAACCATTGAATGTTATAGACACTGGTGTGTGTGTGTGCAACGGCTTTTATATATATTTTTAATTTATTTGATAATTGCTTAAAAAAATATTCAATCAGACTTGAGCCCTATAGTGTGAGGTATATGGGTTTCGATGATGATGATGAAGATTCAAGCTCGCGACTTCATCAACGTGGTATAGATACCTTGAGCTAACGCTAACTTTAACCTAAGACTTTGTTTACGAAGAAGGTGAAAATATTTTTTAACCCCTCGAGCGCTTTTGGGACACCGTTAGACCCAAAAAAAAAAATATGCTCAAAGCGCTTTTGGGACACACGTTTGACCCAAATAAACACTTTACAATTAGCAATTGCTTTTAGTACTTTTATTTAAATCAACCAATCAAAAGCTATTGATATATATTTTATTTTATATTTTCTTGTCATATAGCAACAATAATAGTTTACGTAAAATCATAAAATTCACTGAACTTTTTTCAATATACCGAAGTACGCGGGGCACTCGAGAGCGCCGCGATGTTTGGCGTGTGAGGGGTTAATAATACAATTTTGACACACATAATTTATGCGAAAATTTAGCCGTTTACGCAGCGGAATCTCTCAAAAGGCAAAAAACCCCGATTTTGAAATATTCTTCATTGGTACTCCGCTCCTGTTGGTTTTAGCGTTATAATATATAGCCTATAGCCTTTCTCGATAAATGGGCAATCTAACACTGAAAGAATTTTTCAAATCGAACCAGTAGTTCCTGAGATTAACGTGTTCAAACAAACAAACTCTTCAGCTTTATATATTAGTATAGATATCCCTTAGTCGTCTTTTACGACACTCACGAGCAAGAGAGAGAGGGTGGTGAATTGTATTCTTACTCCGTCACCACACGAAATAATTGTCCTATACCATTAATAAATATGAGAAGAAGATTTGAGATTACTCAAAGCAAACAAGACAGACAGGCAGACCGACGACAGACAAAGAGAAAAACATTTTTTAAACCGACTTTTAGACATAGATATGAAAGAAAGAAAAAAAATATATTTCGGTTTCAAAAAAAAAATAAGGTAATCAAAATTCTTACAAATTCATACACAAGATACCGAAAAAGGTTAGGAGGCTAAACCTCAGCATAAGCTGCATCACAAACGTGTTACAGCGCTGATTTTCAGGTAAAACCTTTAGAATGAGTACTGTTCATTACAACGTATAGCATAGAATAGAATATTGTATGCAGACTGTACTACGATATGTATGGTGTATGTATAGTCTACATACAATATGCCTCCAGACTTAAACATACAAAGTACAATTTTTATTTTATTTACTTATTATTATTTCTAATTATTTGTAACATACCCAAATAGCGTTCATATATCATGCAAATATGTTCAGATATCGTGCAAATAACCCTATCAGCAAGAAAAAGCCGATTATTTTGACGTTACAACCAGATACTTCAATTTTATTTATTTGTATAGATGTATAGAAGACTAGCAACCCGCCCTCGCTTCGCTTCGGTTTCAGTCGCCTTACACGCGTAATTCCCATTCTCATGGGAATACCGGAATAAAATATAGCCTATGTTACTCCCTGATATTATAGCTTTCCATTGGTGTAAGAATTTTGAAATAGGTTCGGGGGTTTAATCGTGAAAGCGAAACAAACAAACTTTTGCATCCTTACTAATATTATAAACGCGAAAGTTTGTATGTGAGTGTGAAAATGTTTGTTGCTCTTTTACGAAAAAACTACTGTATGGATTTTAATGAAACTTAAACTTAATTTTTAACGATTGTACTGACACGCGTGAAGCTCTTAATTGAGAAATCATACGCCATTACATCATTTTGGAAAAGAACTGATACTCTTACAGTGCTGGACCGATATTAACGAAACATAGCAAAGAACCACACACACATACGCACGCACGTACGCACGCACGCACGCACGCATACACGCACGCATGCACGCACGCACTCACGCACGCACGTACACACAAACACACACAGACATCGACGTCAAACTTATAACACCCCTCTTCGTCGGGGGTTAAAAAGAAGGAAAATTCGACATAAAACCATGTAAAAGTTTGATATGTACGAACTGAGATGAAATATTATAACACTAAATGGTTTATAACCTTAAATTAGAAACTAGGCAATATTTCAAATATTTAATTTAAGGGACGATTTTTTTTGTCCGCAAAATGATTTCAACGAACCCGATATAACGTCACATAGGAATATTTGATGCCCTCTTAGCAAAATTAGATACGTGCTATGAATATCCTTTGAAAGTTTGAACAAGCGTTGTTGAGAACATCGGATACATGGTGATTTTAAATACGCATATAAACTATAGCAGCACCTTTAATACGAAAAAAGTGGTATGTATGTATGTATGTATGTATGTATCACCTCAAATTGTCTTATCGTGGAACTCTGTAATTGGCTCTGTTTACTGTTAATGCAAACAGCTGAGTCTGTTTGCATATTTATATATGTGAAATTGTGTGTGTTAAAAAGCTGTTGAGTTTCCTTAAATAAATAAATAAATAAGTACTCACATAAAATGTTGTACCAAGATAAAAATCTATCTTTTTTTTTGGGGGTGGGCTACGGTCAACGTCCCCGCCGCCCGGCTCCATCCGGACATAGGGGCGGCGCACGGCCTCGTAACCCATCCAATAGCACGTCGCCTTCGTCGTTGGGCCGACCACTGGCGCAGAGTTCCTTGACTTCAATGATCGGCCCGATGAAATACCGCGAGGGAATACCCTCTCTCATCGACGTCCCCTTCCCGGAACGTAGGGCGCTGTGGCGAGGTCAACTTCTCCGCGGGTGATTGACTAAATCCTCGGTCTGGTCAAGATAAAAATCTTTCTAATTATTTTACCTTTCCTATTATCAAGTAGCACTACCGGCCTCACATATACGGCTAGTTCAGGTACATCTTGGTTAATTACCTTATCTCATGAAACTTGGTTACTTACCTTATCTTATGAAGCTACAGAGAAACTCCAAAAATATAAATCGCCTTTACTGTAAAATGAAATGTAATAATAAACGCCAGCCAAAAACACATACGCACACACACGCACACGCGCACGCGCATACACAAACACACACACGCACTCATATACAGACACAAACCGACAACACACGCACACATACACACACAAACACACACACACAAACACACGAGCACATGTTTTAACCATTCTAAACAACCCAATAACATACAGCTTTGTTAGCGTAGTGTCTTTGTACTACTTATAGATAAAAGACTTTTTTTTTTTGGAGTGGGCTCGGTCGGCGCGCCTCCGCACCACTTCGTCCCTGGCGACAGAGGGGCTTAAGCACGCAACACCCGCAACCCACCCGAACACCACGTCGCCTTCGTCGTTGGGCCGACCACTGGAGCAGGGTTACTTGTCATCAGTGGTCGGCCCGACGGAATACCCCCTACCCGGGGTACCCTCCCATCGACCGACGTCCTCCCCTCGGGGAGGACATCGGTCTTTCCTCACGCGGTCGGCCTCTCGGCGGGTGACGGACTAATCTCCGGTCACGTCACCCGCGGCCTCGGCTAGGGCGGCATTGCACGCAGGTAATCCCGCCTGCGCCGCCCCAGTCGCCGGCAGCGGGTCGCAGCAGGCTGTGCACCTCGCGCTCGCGACCCGCCGCCTCCTTCTGCGGGATAACTGCCTCGCAGAAGGCTGCGACCATAGATAAAAGACTGTATAATCTATGTGTCGCCATGTCTTTCTCCGTTTTTAGTTAAACTCTCGCAATAGCTATAGTATAATTATATATAGCTATAGCTATATGCAATTGTAAAATCGTATGAAAAACAAATCATTAATAATCTTACATATTCATATGTTAAATCAACTTGTGCTCTGAATCCCAAGATCCAGGCTTTGTCGCCTAGTTTGGGGATCACTGCTTAATGTAAATTAATATGTAACTACTTCTTTTGGTAATAAACTTTAACAATAACAATCTTAATTATCAAGCAACTTGCTGTGTTATAATTTAAATAGTAATTTTATAATCGAGTAAATAGTTGTGGTCGCCTTCCGCTTGTTAGCTGCCGGCGCAGTGCGTCTACTAAATAGTGCGTATCGTTATAGACCTCTGTACTTTCTTACACTATGTCGATTAATCAATCTTAAAATCGTTTTGTTTTAACTATGTACCTTAGATTCTTATATACTGATTTATGATTTCATCATACTAACACCTCTGCGTGTCAACTTTCGACGTAATAAATATTTAATGTTACAAAATCCTGTATAATATTTGCACGTTAATAATTATTAGAATAATTAGAAAGAAGAAAGAAAATGTATTGTGATGAACAAGTTTTACAGTTCATTTAAATAAAAAAATAAAATAACAATTGATATTTATGCTTATCACAAAACGTCTTCATCTCAGTATATTGCAGGTTAAAAGTACCTGCACTGATCTACCGTGAAGGCGCTTTAATGACGTCACGGATTTTAATAGTTTACTCTATTAAAATCCGTATAATTAATGTATTTTATATTTAATATTACCTATTAAGTGGGTGAATTTAGTATTAGCTCACGTCACGTCAAATTCAAATCCTTTATTATGTATAAACCCCGCGGGGGCACTTACATATGGTCATTTTTTTACATTTTATCTTAAATTACTACCGGATCGGAACGCGACCGTACTGAGAAGATTCGGCAAGAAACTCAGTGGGATTGTCTTCTTTTTTATTCATTTAATATTTTTTTAAATAAAATAATATACAACAACATGTCTATTAATAGCTCCAGTATGATGCCTTTCGAACCATCATATAATACAGTTATTAAATATAACGAAAAAGTACCATGGCTGGACCAGATCCCGCAAGCGGCACCCGATCACGAGTTAACCACTAGAGCAGCCATCACTCCCCTCAACCACAATGGAGGGAAGGAAGTGACCCGCTCCTCGTAGCTATTGCAAGCAGACCCTTCAGTGAGCATGACCAATACCATGTGCCACAAACATAAAACACAAATTAAATAACAAATTCGTTTGGCAAAACACGCTACACTTTATAATTATAGTAACAACAACAGAATAAACATGTGTGTAACACCTTTTGAAATAACGAGAAAATGCCTGAATGAGGAGCTGCTCATAACTAGTTTGTATTAACATCAAGATAATGCGCGATTTTATAATAACCTTTTCTACAAAATCTACTCTTGATTGCTTTTTTGAATTTATTAACTAGCAAATCTCGAATATTAATAGGTAATTTGTTGTAGAAGCGTATACATTGCCCCATGAAGGATCTGTAACTCGTTGAAGACGAGTACTATGTACAACTAATTTATCCTTATTCCGTGTATGTATAAATACCGCCAGGTCCAAGGTCATTCGTATTGCGAATTACAAGTTAAAAAGTACAACGTGTGTCTTCATTGTCGCCATTACCACCCTTCCATCCGCCATACTACATTCGCGTTATCCTACGTATGTAAAAGAAACGACACTAATAATAGAAAATAGATATTTAATACATTGAAAATTTTATTTAACGCATTCCCCAGTTGACATTTGTGACGGATATCGTTAAAAATGTTGATTAGCTAAATTCAGGGTTTCGGTTTCTCGAGACGGTGTACGCGCAGATAGTCAAAATTTACTCTCATAATTTTCTCTAATTCGTCAATAGTAAAACTTCAAAAACAAAAAATAGGTTTTATATTGCGTAAATTTTAACATTCGTGTGGCGATGGAGTAAGAATTCATTTTCTCTTACCGTATCTTAAAGATGATTGAAGCAGACAATATGCAGTTAACTTATATGCAACTGAGGAACTGTTTGACTTGGTATGGTACCAAGTCACAGTTTTACCAACGTACCGAAGCAAGGTACATTCATTTCACCTGGAAACGTTATGGTCTTCAACTGTACGTTTCCAGAGATCATTTCTCCTACGTACGTGTAGGATCTAGAATGAATTACCTGATGCTGTGTTGCCCGAGCGCTGACATGTCCTTCTTTAAGCGAGGTTTAAGAAGAGCATTTACTTCACGGTAGGCAACGGCCTAGCTGTGCCCCTGGTATTGCAAAGGTCCATGTGCAGCAGTATCACTTACCATCAGGTATGCTGCTTGCTCGTTTGCCACAATCGGAAATAATATAAAAAAACCGGCTAAGTGCGAGTCGGAGTCGCGCACGAAGGGTTCCGTACCGTTATCTATAAAAATCGCGTTTGTTGTATTGGCCTTAGATATTTATCTTATTTTGTTTTTAGTATTTTTGTCTACGACCAGTGTGTGTTACCAGTGATGACTTACGGCACGGAAACGTGGTCCCTAAATGTAGGCCTCATATCAAGGCTCAAAGTCGCTCAGCGTGCTATGGAACGGGCTATGCTCGGGATTTCTCTGCGAGATAGAATCCGGAATACGGAAATCCGCAGAAGAACGGGTGTAACCGACATAGCACGAAGAATTAGCACGCTGAAGTGGCAATGGGCAGGTCACATCGCTCGACGAACCGACAACCGGTGGGGAAGAAAGGTTCTCGAGTGGCGACCACGTATCGGACGACGCAGTGTAGGACGCCCCCCCACTAGGTGGACCGATGACCTAGTGAAAGTTGCTGGGCATCGTTGGATGCAAGCGGCACAGGACAGCACATTGTGGCGCAACATGAGGGAGGCCTACGTCTTGCAGTGGACGACAATAGGCTGAAATGATGATGATGATGATTTGTTGTTATAGCGGCAAAAAAATACATAAGTTGTAAAAATATCAACCGTCTAGCTATGACCGTTCTTGAGATACATCCTGGTGACAGACAGACGGACGCACAGACAGCGAAGTCTTAGTAATAGGGTCCCGTTTTTACACTTTGGGTACCTACGGAACCCTAAAAAAAGGAAGGAAAACTCATGATAAAATTTTCCTAGGCTGGTAGCGTGGTATAATAGGTCAATTTTCATTTCATTGTGAAGGAGGTTCGGGCCTAACAGTGGAGTAGTAGGACGTATGCGAATAAGATGAATGTGAGGAGGATATTTCATCATAGTCATTATAAATTTCTATTCTGAAATTCTAAAAATAGTTAAATAAATCTTTCAAATCTCAGCGGCTAGGAGTTTATTTAGGTATATAGAGGAATTATTCGAGTTTAATCTCGCAAGCATTAAAAATGCGAAGGGTTCATTTTGTGAACGGATTCTATGATGAGGCTAGTAAGCCGCGGGGCTGCCTGTTTTACTAAAATACAATTTTTAACTCAGTCTGTTTTTATTCCTTCTATTTTATATTTATTGTTTCAAATGTTGTGTGGCGATTCACAATCGACAATATATGTCGTCAAGAATTGAAAAAATATATATAAAAGAATGGATATTATGACATAAATAAGACGCAAGACATTATTTATATCGTAGAAAAGCATAGGTATGTCTATTGTAAATAAAACTACTTTACGGATTTTATCGCGTTTGTATTCGGTTTTTGATTGTCCGTCGTTTCGAACACTTTAACAGCGTTTATAGTCACGCTGTAAAGTGATAAACGCGATAAAATCCATAAAGTAGTTTTATTTACAATGTGTAATACTCCTGTAAACATCAGTAATCATTACATCTATATTAGATTATAATAAGCATATAATATCGAAGGAACACTCGAAACAAAACCCTATACCAACACGTCTGACCAGTGTGGTATGGTAGGTTAAATTCCCTCCCATAGTAGAGGAGGCCCGAGCCCAATAGTGGGACGTGTATGGGATGAGATGACATATATATTGGAAAATATTCCGTCCGGGAATTAGTCCGTCACCCGCCGAGAGGCTGACCGCGTGAGGAAAGATCGACGTCCTCCCCCTTACGTCGGTCGATGGGAGGGTACCCCACTAGGGCGTATTCCGTCGGGCCGACCACTGACCACAAGTAACCCTGCTCCGCTGGTCGGTCCAACGACGAAGGCGACGTGGTGTTCGGGTGGGTTGTGGGTATGCGTGCTTACGCCCCTCTGTCGCCCCGGACGGAGTGGTGCGAGGAGTGCGCCGACGGCATCCCACCAAAAAAAAAAAATAGGAAAAAAGAAGGCGTAATGAACATCAATAGCTATTATAGACAGATATTTTATCGTTGAAAAATACTGCTACATAATTTACTATGATCGTACCGTGAATAACAATTAGTATTGATTATTAATTACTATTCTAATTGAATGTTTTCAATTGATAGGCTTTATACACGTGCGATAGCGAAGTGAACATTATTGCAAATTTCCTTTGTACCTAATAATATAGAGTTGATATAAATTAATTTGGATAATTTATCTGAATCATCTTTTCAATTAGTTTTAATTAATTTATGATTCGGTTGATATTTGTGATATTAAAGAAAATAGGAGACTTTTAAAGAACAGGTTTTATAGTGATAGGACCATACTGTTGACAGTTGTTTGTCAAGAGATAGAAATTTTTAGCTAAGGGTTTCGTTACGGGTTGGCATTAATTGATTTGGAAAACTCTTATGATAAAGTGAGAAATAATCTGTCCTGACATTGCATAAGGTTCTTAAGCGTCACAATTTTTTTTCGCAGCTAACGATGTATGTTTCCTTTTTTTGTAAAATAAAATGAATCCCATTTTTGTACTAAGAAAATAATTAAAGCAAAAATCTTTAAAAAAATGTTTCTACTATTTGTTATTAAAATGAACTAAAAAGTTAAATATCCAAGTCCATCATCAGTCCCTGGTTACCATATAATATCAAAGTACTCGTCAAGACGAATCAAATGAGTCCAAACTCGATGGGGTTGCGTCGTTTAATTACAGAGTTCCTATGGCCAGCTGCCAAGGTCCATCATCAGATCATCTCTATGTCACAATAATATTGCATTGTCATCCGATTTATACATGCATGCGAAATTTCCGTTCAATCAGAAACCGGGAAGTGGATCAAATTTAACTTGCAAGATTTGATTACAGACAACGGGACAGGTAAAACTAAATAAAAGCTTGTAAAAAAATACTTGTCACAATACAAAGATTCCAGGGGCAAACATAATTAACGGATACAAATTACATCCAGACTCAGAACAACAATTTATGAATCGCACGCAGGTAGCATGGGAATCGAACTTGTGGCATAGATCGGCATCTCAACCATTACGTCCTTTATGCAGTCATTTTGGCCTTTCCATAATTTTTAAAACAGTAATAATAATACCGAAAACAAACAAATATCCCAAAAATATTTAGCATTTGCTGGACAAATCGAGTACAAAAGTGTATAAACATTAAGATATTTCGACATCATCAATCAATTCCAGTTAGATTGATTGATGTTAATCAATCATTGATCAATCACTGTTTTGTAAGAAAACAATATATATAATTACTTTAAGAGTTGATCGCGAAATGGTATTGCCTCAAAGAAATGGAAAATTTCAATTAAATATTGAAATTTGATGGCAGAGATGGCGTAGTGATTTACATACCGACCTGCCGTGCCAGTTGCGCGGGTTCGAATCCCACGCAGGACAACACTTTGTGCGATCCATAGATTGTTCTTTTGAGTCTGCATTTATTTGGGGCCGTTAATGTGCGTACAGTCCCATGCAATACAAGATTTTTGTCCTTAGTGCAGGGTAATATGTTAAAAGAAAAATATATTAAATGATATTTCTGTAATGACATTTTGTATTTTAAAGCGGTGATCTTTTTCCTTTATTTTTGGTGGAAGACGAATAAGTAAATCACTTGATGGTAAGAGGTAATTATTATAGACTACTACAGTACTAGAGATAGCGTTCAGACGTCCAGATCTTTCGCCCGTTGAACAAACAACAGTAACAAATTGCGACTATTCAACGTTATTTTCTGCTTTAGAAACTCTACGTAGTATGATATTACTAGCGTGTTTGAGGAAGCAGGTAATGGAAAACTATCAGCATGTGGCTCTATTACTAAAACTGACTAAAATGATTGATTTTTAAATAGTATATTTGTCCCATATCATATACTTGCCACTACTGGGCTCGAGAATCCATCACACTAATCGACCTATTATACCATATCTGTCAGACAGATTGTTATAAAATTTATTTTCGAGTTTTCCTTCTCTTGCATAGATGTCATATGCATATTATATGCCTTAGTCGTCTTTTACGACACCACGGGCAAGGGGTAGTTAATTATATTCTTAGTCCGTCACCAGACAGAAAAATAATATTTGAAACAGCAAAAAATCCGGTAAGTGCGTTTCGGAGCCAGTCACAAAGGATAAGTATAATATCAAATTATACAACTTTTTAAATACTTTTTGTAAATGAAACAAGAGAGGCATTTCAAGCATACTTAAAGAATTGTGAGATTTTAAGATATTTGTATGTGTTTTTATTATAAAAATCAAGAAACAAAGCGCTAGAAAACAATTTTTTTGCTTGTAAATGTATTTCGTTTTTTGACTTTTTTATATTTATTAATTGTTTATTAATGACAATATATGTGTAATAAGTATAAAATAAAGTTTAACAGTTTCTCTGTGGTGACAAAGTTAGAATATAGTTGACTTCACTATTTGGCCATAGATTTTGTAAAGTATGACTAAGGGATTTGACATGTAGAATATATCTTTACAAGAGAAGGGTAACTCGAAATAAACCCCTATACCAACACCGACGTATGGTATTTACATTTTCCTCCCATTTTGAAGACGTTCGAGTCCAGAAATGGGACATACGTGAGCCGATATAAATGAAGCGGAAAGTTTAATAAAATATAAAATCAGAAATAAAATTGCCATAAAGTAAAAATAGAAATGTGAACATTTTGACGGATTTTGTATAACGGCTCATGACACAAATCTCGTTGATAGATACACTGTCAAACGACAACGGAGACGTGCAATAGATTCACAAAGAAAAAGTAAGAAAAATCATTGACACGCAGATTAGGTAGTTTATACAAAAAAAAAAATGTAAATAAATATGGTTTAAAAAAAAAAACTAAGAAACAAGCTTTCATAACATATCAAACTAAAAAGTGTAAAATAATTTTCAATATAGGCAAAAAATAATAATGAACGAAATATATTAATATTATTGTGAAAAAAGCGTGGGGTGCTCGACTTACGGAATTGCGGCACAAAGCGAAAAAAATATTGTCATCGGTCTTTGATAGGTGTGCAAAGTTTAAAGAAAATCTGATCGCTCAATGTAGGGCAAAATCGAGCTCAAAGGTGGACGTTACAAACAAACATACAGGTGAAGCTAATAAATAGCATGTTAAAAAAGAACAAGACTGCGTGTAACCTTTACTCACGGTTGAAGTAAATTATCTTTAACTTTTACAATTCGGTTGGTAATATTATGTAATGCGCATGAAAGACAAGCTTGGAAAAGATTTGAGGAGGTCTACGCCGTAGAGGCGACTACTACGTTATAATAACAAAAAGTTTAGTTTTACAGTAATAATTTAAAAAGTGCGTTTAATACTATATAAGTTGTTCTTTAGTTATTTAATTAATTTTTATATATTATATAAGGTAGTAGAAATAAAGGCTACCTTATTTTATTTATTTATAATATTTAACAGATTAATTCAAATTCAAATCATTTATTATGTATAAACCCCGCGGGGGCACTTACATATTGTCATTTTTATACATTTTTCTTAAAGTTATAATTACCGCCGGATCGAAACGCGACCGCACTGAGAAGATCCGGCAAGAAACTCAGCGGGATTGTCTATTTTTATTTATTTTTCTAATTTCTTTTAAATAATATTACATCTTACAACATGCTTATTAATAGTTCCAGTGTGATGCCATTCGAAATATTATATAATATAGTTCACAAATGTAATGAGAAAATTATGGTTGGACCAGATCCCGCAAGCGGCACCCGATCACGAATTAACTACTAGAGCAGCCATCAATCCCCTCAACCATAATGGAGGGAAGGGAGTGACCCGCTCCTTATAGCTACCGCTAGCAGCAATGGCACAAATCTTAAATTATTAATCATGATGGTGAACTCAATTATTATTATTGTTTTATTGTTATTATAACATTAATGTATAATCTTAATATATATAAATCTCCTGTCACGATGTTTGTCCGCGATGGATTCCTAAACTACTTAACCGATTTTAAATTAAATTGGCACACCGTGAGCAGTCTGGTCCAACTTGAGAAATAGGATAGCTTAGATCTTTAATTATAGTCGCAATTTTATTTTATTACAAATTATTTGTCTATAATTATTGACAGTCACAATTATCTGTTAACTCTAAAAGATTCTAATAGATAGCGATATCTGTTGACTGGATTTAAGTAATTTGTGTGTGCTCAATGAGATTCGAGAATGGTTTAGATTCACAATTGGACCCGGTAGGTGGCGCTTTATTTGAACAGAACAACGTCTGTTGGGTCAGCTAGTGTTTAATTTAAATAACCCATGTGTTTATGTGCTCACACTATAGCATAGCTACACTCCTACCCTAAGGCAACTAGTAGTCATTTTCGTCCAAAAACATATCTTAGTTACTCCTAAGTCGCTATTCAGTTCCGTCCAGGGCGACAGAGGGTCGGCACGCGGCCTCGTAACCCACCCATAGCACGTCACCTTCGTCGTTGAGCCGAACACCGGTCTCGAGTTATTTGTCTTTAGTGGTCGACCCGACGGAATACCTTGGGAGGGTACCCTCTTTTCTCGTCGTCCCTTTCCCGGGACGTCGGTCGCCATCACGCAGTCATCCTATCTCCGGGTGACGGACTAAGCTCCCCGATCAGATCGCTTCGACTAGGGCCACATCAGGTGCAGGTACTCGCGCCTGTGCCGATGCCGCCCGAGTCACCAGCGGCGGACCGTGACGTCGTGGAGGCGTCCCTCGCGCACACGATCTGTACGTCGGCGGTTAAAGAAGTATTATTATTTAAAAAAAACGTTGAGTGAATGAGTTCTATTGGCGCCTTTTAGAGAGGTACAGAATCTTTATAATATATTTACATCATGTTGAATAGATTATATTGTCTATTATTTTTTTTTTGTTATTAGTATAAGCAAAGGTAAAATATAAAATAAGCGAAATATATAAACAAATTTACTTTGAAGTAAAGTTATATTTACTACGGAATTTCATGTGAAGATAATGTGCCTTTAAATTAAATTCATTCTGTTATTATTTTATTTATTACAGTACGTATATAAATATTTCATGTTATTGTGAAATATTAACGTGTGGTGACGGTGTAAGAATACAATTCACCGACTCCACCTTCACATAGGTAATGCTTCACATAGGTAATCCTATACATGCAGATAATTTAACAGGGAAAAATTATGATTATTACTTTTTAATTATCTAATCAAATCATTTATTCTGCATAGGCTCTTTAAGGGCATTTACATATTGCCAAATTTATACATCGTTTGAACACAATTCAATATCTACTTTTTTATCTACTTTTTCCCATCTTTCGAAAATAATTACACGTATACAACATATAGTCTTAGCTCCAGTGTGATGCCTTTCGAGATAGGATATAATTTTCTTTTTTTTTTTTAATTTAGTTTAAATAAAAATAGAAAGATAAATATGATTGGACCAGATCCCACAAGCAGCACCCGATTACGAGTTAACTACTACAGCAGCCATCATTATCTTAATCCCAGCATTCTGAGTAGTCTACCCATCGGCAGCGGATTGTTTAAATATGTTTTTACATAGATTATTATGTTATTATTTTTGGTAAAAATAATGGTTAACTGAATGAATGAAACTGAATGAATTTTCAACAATTGATATACCTATTTACTTTGTAAACTTAAAGTGTAACTTCTAAACAAAATATATTAGTTTTTACACGTAATCGGGCAGAATTTGTGTTGTCATCATCAGCCTATCATCGTTCACTGCTAGACGCAGTTCTCGCTAATGTTTTGCCACAACGTCATTCATTTACCGTCTGCATTCAACGACGTCCAGCACCTTACATCAACATTCATCATCGGTCCACTTGATTGGGCGTCATACACTGCGTTGTCCGATGCGTGGTCGCCATTCGAGAACCTTTCTTTTCCAACAGTTGTCGTTTCGTCGAGCGAAGTCGCCTGCCCATTAATACTTCATGGTGCTATTTATTCGTGCTATTCGTACCTGTTATTCTATAAATGTCAGTATTTTGGATACTATCTCGCAAAGATATTCTGAGCATAGCTCTCCGACGTTGTTTTTATATGAAGCAATATTTTACTTTGTCTTTATGTTGAGCGGATCGCTAGTATATCATAAAATGACAAAAAGTGATCCAAAAAGAAGTGTATATTTCTTTCGCGTAACAAGATAAAATCTTTCTAGAAATTTTATCCTTTATGTTATCCTACGTTTGTAGAAAAAAACCACACTAATAATAGAAAAAAATATATTTAATACATTAAAAGTAAATTTGTACTAAAAATGTGGGTCAAAATTTAATAAATTTAATAAATAACTAATTTTCTGTATCATGTAGATAATTATAAATGTCTGTAATAACGATGACTTGTTGTACGTGAGACACCTTAGTCCGCCCGTGACCATGAATGCTGCAAAGTGTTCGAAACGTCGGGCAATCATAAATCAAATACAAACGCGAAATAATCGGTAAAATACTTTTATTTACAATACATTAAAAGTTTTATTATAACGCATTGTCTAGTTGACATTTGTGACGGTGCGTGCTTCGTAAACAATGTTGACTAGCTTCAGGGTGTAGGTTTTTCGTGACAGTCTGCACACGTATCGTAAAAATGTACTCTCATCATTTTACCCAACGCGCCAAAAGATATATAAATTTAAAAGGATCTATTATTACAGACATTTACAATAACAGGGGCACAGCTAAATCACTGTCTACTGGTACTGTGGGTGGATTCTGTAGTATCAAATCAAATCACTTATCCTGCATAAGCCCCTTAAGGCCATATTGTCAAATTTATACATAGTTAGAAACAATCCAATAATCTACCAACTGATCGGGATGCGACTACAAGCTGAGAATAAGAGAATACGTACCTTACATCTGTGTGGTGACGGAGTAAGAATATAATTCACCACTCCCTCTCTTGCCCGTGGATGTCGTAAAAGACGACTAAGTGATATAATAAGCATATAAAATCTGTGCAAAAGAAGGAAAACTCGAAACAAAACCCTATTCCAGCACATCTGATAAATGTGGTAGGTCAATAACCCTCCCATTGTGGAGTAGGCCTAAGCCGAACAGTGGGACATATATAGGCTGAGATAATTTTATCCCTTAGTTGTCTTTTATGACATCCACGGGCAAGATAGAGTGGGGAACTGGATTCATACTCCTTCACCATACGGAGTAGAAGACAAAAATGAAGATATATTTTAATTGACACCGTATGTTTATAACATACTAGCAAACCGCGCTCGCTTCGCGTCGGTTACAGTCGATTTATACACGTAGTTCCCGTTCCCGTGGATATACCGGGATAAAATGTAGCCTATATTCATCTCATCATCTCAGCCCATATAAGTCCCACTGTTGGGCTCGGGCCTCCTCCATAATGGAAGGGTAATTGACCTACTATACCACGCTGGTCAGACGGGTTGGTATAGGGTTTTATTTCGAGTTTTCCTTCTCTTGCATAGATGTTATATGCGTTTTATAGCCCTTAGTCGTCTCGTACGATCACCCACGGGTAAGATAGGGGGTGGTGAATTGTATTCTTACTCCGTCACCACACGGACTACGTCAGCCTATATTATTCAGGGATAATTTTGAAAGAATTTAGTACTGTAGTTTTTGAGTTTATTCATTACAAATATACACACACAAAAATACAAATTTGCCTGTTTACAATATTTGTGTAGATTATAGCGGGTTTCAGTCAGATTACGCTATAATATAATAACATATAGTATAGCTCATAGAACAACAATATCGCGCACCATACATTGTTAAGGACACGTTCACACTGTACTGTACTATATTTTATGTATGGTGCGCGATATTGTTGTGCTATGAGCTATATACTATAAGCTATTATATTATAGCGTAGTTTGAAACCCGCTTAATAGCTACTGAATAATTACTCTCAGTACGTAATCACCATAAAAACGGTCACAAATATCGTATGATATTGTGTTGACATGAGTGACATTTAATTTCTGAACGTCACCCTTGGGTATAAACGATGGGCAAGTACATGGTGTCTGCTACGAAGTTTCTATTTATGATGCTTATATTTATTTACATTTCAACATTATAATTTTGAAGATAATACAAATTTATCCATCGTATGCTTACGGGATAAGAATATAATTTAGTACACCTTATCCTGTTCGTGGGTGTCGTAAAAACAATGTAAGGGATATGATAAGAATTTTTTTTATTGCAAACAATAGCAAATGAGCAAATAGTACACCTGATGGTAAGTGTTGCTGCCACTCATGGACTTTTGCAAGGCCGTTGCCTACCGTGAAAAGAGTTAAGGAAGTGTGAATGCATGCAATGAGGTTCGGTGATACCAAAGGCATCACTAAAACATACCACACGCAAACACCCTCACAAAGTTGGGCTGTCGACTCTCTCGCTCACCGATGTAGTGCAGTAACAAATTGTTACTACTCGGACGTCGATTTTCTGCTCAGTGTGGTACCACCCCGGATAGATCGGCCCGCGGCTGTAGACAGACAACTGTCAACAGTGTGGTCCTACTACTATTAATCCTATCCTTTTTTTTTTATTTTTGTGGGTGGGCTGCGGTCGGCGCGCCTCCGCACCACTCCGTCTGGGGCGACAGAGGGGCTTAAGCACGCAACTCCCGCAACCCACCCGAAAACCACGTCGCCTTCGTCGTTGGGCCGACCACCGGAGCAGGGTTACTTGATATCAGTGGTCGGTCCGACGGAATACCCCCCATTGGGGTACCCTCCCATCGACCGACGCCACCCCCCTCGGGGAGGACGTCGGTCTTTCCTCACGCGGTCGGCCTCTCGGCGGGTGACGGACTAATCCCCGGTCACGTCACCCGCGGCCTCGGCTAGGGCAGCATGAGGCGCAGCTCGCATTAATCCTATCCTATTCAACAGTAGTGTGCATATTATTTATTTAAATTTCATGCACAAGTACATAGGCAGACTTAATGCCATAGGCATTTTCTTCCAGTCAACCTTTGGGTGATGACGAAATATTATAGTAGTTGCCATTTATATTGAAAATTGTTGCGATAACTACTTCTGTTTATGTTAAAAAAATATATACCTGTATATCTAAATAACAATAATATGAAAAATAATAAACCTTACATATATTTACATATTATCTACATCTGATTATCTCTGGATTTTTCGTGAAATCTTTTTTGTAAGAAAACTACTATGGTCTAAGATCCCGCTATACAACGACCTTCATCGAGATGTTTATTTGATGAAACTTATTTTTTTATTTAATTTAATATGTCAATAAATATACTGCATATGGGTTGCCTAACAAATTTTAGTCCAGAGGATGATTAATTAATATTTTCTTTTTACACATTGCACCAGTTTGATTATTAGACAAATTCTATACCAATCGAAAGTATGAAGAATATGCAAACGTCGATCAGATCGGTGCAAAATGTTAGTATCGATTTATCTGTTTATACCTGGCTACCCGAGACTTGTGACCGGAAAAGAATAGGCAATCTAACGTTTTCATATTCTATGGGCTTCATACTTTCAATTGGTATAGAATTTGTCTAATAATCAAACCAATGCAATGTTAAAATTTTTTTTTTTTTTAATTATTAAATAATCATACTCTGGACCAAAATTTGTTAGGCAACCCATATGTAATTTATTTATTGACATATTAACTTAAATAAAAAATAAGTTTCATCAAATAAACATCTCGGTGAAGGTCGTTGTATAGCGGGATCCTATACTACTAGATATATCCTTAGGTGGACCGTGACCATGAACACTGAAAAATATTTAAAATGTGTAGAAACCAAAAATCAAACACAAACGCGATAAAATCCATGAACATAATTTTATTTCAAATGTGTTATATTCGCGTAAATGGTAGAGAATTTTTTTTTTATTAAATATGGCAGATGATTTACGGTATCCACGATAAAGAAAGACGTATTAACTGTTATTTTCTTCATCATCATCATCTCAGCCTATATATGTCCCATTATTGGGCTCAAGCCTCCTCCGTAATAGGAAGGGAATTTACCTACTATTTCACGCTGGCTAGACGTTTTGGAATAGTTTTTTTTCGAATTTTCTTTCTCTTGCATAGATGTTATATGCTTATTATATACCTTAGTCGTATTTTACGATCTCTACGGTCAATATCGTGAGTGGTGAATTGTATTCTTACTCCGTTACCTCACGGATTCTTAATCTACTATTATTTGAATAGTAATCTTGAGAGGATCAATAAAGCTATTGAGCTTCCCACCAACATAAAATCAAGAACCATGGATATTAAAATGTCAGTTTTAATTATTTGGGAATTAAAATATATAAAAAAATGTGGCTGTATTACAATACCTCTGATTATAGGTATTAATTATACTGAGATAAAATATAAAAAAAACACACATTTTTATTTAAAATATAAAGTACAGAACAAGTATTTATTCTAAGGCCGTTCTTGTAATTTTTCTTGCTTTAATTTAAATGTGTTTATTTTATCATTCTACTAGCTGACCCGGCAAACTTCGTACCGCCATAATTTTTTTCGTAAATATATATTCTCAATTTTCAAAAATATAGTCTCTAATAGAAGAACCATTACGGCTTTGTCGGGCAAGATTCAATCGTCTTGGTCGCGGCATTGTTAATGATGATTCAAAGAGGACACACATTACTGATTATTGATTTCTGACAAAATTATAATTATCAAATTTTCAACCATACTTAATCATAGACAAAATTATGTTTAGCTGTCATTTGTGTTTTGTTATTACATATCAAATGCGTTTTTGTTATACCACGTTTCATATTGACTTGTATTCTCTTTGACGTTTTATGTCACGTCCCATGGGAACGCGATCGAACGGGATAAAAAGTATCGTATGTTCGTCTCCTGGTTTGAAGCTGCCTCTCCGCCAATTTTTAGGTAAATCGGTACAGCCGTTCTTGAGTTATAAATAGTGTAACTAACACGACTTTCTTTTATATATATAGATTATTAGTGAATTTATGAATGATGTGTACCTTTCTTAATTTATAATTTTTCACCATCAACGTCATCATTTTAATATTCTATACCACTTAAAGCTTAAGACTTTTCTACACTAGGAGGAATATTAACATACTGTACCACGATTTTTTTTGCGCTTGTGAAAATGCATTTACGCATACCCATTGCTAGTGACAGCAAGGGGGTATGTAGGACTCGCTGACGTGGTATAGTTTACTACGTCAGAATACCTACTAAAAACCACAGCGGCGCCGCGTCTTCGCCTTTTGTGGGACACCAGAGGTTCGCCTTTTGGGCATACGACTCTAACGTCCCGGCGGTTAGGTTAGTGCTTAAGTCTTGGGTCAATCATGCCTGGGAGAAGAGAAGCACGTAACGTCTCTTCCTCCGTTGCCTCCGCGGTGTACTGTATCCCGCTGTTCAGATGGGTTGGTATAAAGTTTTATTTCAAGTTTTTACTCTCTTAAGGTTTTCTCTCCTGCGTATTGACGGCGTAAGAGTACAATTCAAAATTCCCTTTCTAGCCGTTAAGTACGATAAGAGATATGTAGGTAACGTCTGTGTAAGAGACGGTAACTTTTCGTGGGACCAAACTTTTTGTGTGGTGACGGAGTAAGAATACAAGTCACTACTCCCTATCTTGCCCGTGGATGTCGTTAAAGACGATTAAGCGATCATTTATACACGAGAAGTAAAACTCGAAACAAGACCTTATTCCAACACGTCTGACCGGAGTGGAATAGTAGGCCAATTCTCCCTCTCATTATAGAGGAGGCCTTAGCCCAACAGTGGGACATATATAGGCTGAGATGATGATGATGAAGATTATAACGGTTACCACATCTTTCTTTGCCGTGGATACCATAAATCATCTGCCATATTCCATAAAAATATAATGATTTCTAATGTATAGAGCTAGATATATCTATGCAAGACTCGAAACAGAACCCTATATCAACCTGTCTGACCAGCATGGTATAGTAAGGTCAATCTCCCTCCTATTGTGGAGGAGGCTCGAGCTCAACAGTGGGACGTATTTGAGCTGAAATGATGACGATGATGAAGAGAAGGTAAACTCGAAATAAAATCTCATAGCAACCCTTCTGGTCACCATGGTATAGTAGGTCTATTTCTCCTCCGTTATGGAGGAAGCTCGAGCCCAATAGTGGAACGTATATGAGCTGAATTGACGATTGTATGTTGTCTATATAAAATTCTCGTGTCACGGTGTTTGTAATTAAACTCAGAAATGGCTCGACCGATTCTCATGAAATTTAGTGTGCATATTGGATAGATCTGCGAATCCGTCAACATCTACTTTTCATCCCCCTAAATGTTAAGGGTACACCACTGAATTTTTTTTAAATTTTTTAGATAAAACTTTTTGTTTTTTTTATGATACATCGTTCAAAAATACATACAACCCTAAATTTACACCCTTCTACGATCAACCCTTATTTTTCATTTGTTAATTATAACTTTTAATTTTTTATTTGAATAAAACAATGTCTGTTGGGTCAACTAGTGTTGTCTATATTATTGTATGCCGTGTGGTGACGGAATAAGAAAACCAATCATCACTCCCTATTTTTCCAGTGGATGTCGTAAAAGACGTAAGATAAAATACCCATATAACATTCCAGAGAATGAAAACTCGAATAAAACCTATAGCAACCAGTCTGTCCAGCTTGGTTGGTAAGTTAAATTTTTCTCCTATTATGGAGGAAGCTCGAGCCCAACAGTGGGACGTATATGAGCTGAAGAATATTGTTTGTTTAATCTGGTGCCGGTCATAAATCTATAAATGTATTTTTGGGTAAATGGGGTTTCATATTTTAACAAATAAAATGTATATATCATTTTGTATTTAATAATACTGAATAATATAATTTTGTATTTAATACATGTAGGATATTTTTTCCGTGTGGTGACGGAGTAAGAATACAATTTCCACCCTCTTGGCCACGGGTGTAGTAAAAGAGGACAAAGGGTTTTAACACGCATATAATATTTATATAAGGGAAGGAACACTCAAAATAAAATCAACCCGTCTGACCAGACTGGTACAGTAGGTAAATTTAACTCCTGTCCAGGAGGAGGCACAGCAATGGGATGTATTTAAGTAGAAGTGATGATGAATGATGAGGATATTTTTTTAATAAAATATGTAGCTTTCTTAATAGAAAGCTATTTTATTAAAACGTGACCATGTATTTTGTTATTTCAATTAACTGTAGTGTTAAATTTTATTGCTTAATAAAAATAATATTGCTCAGTAATGCTTAATATAAAAAAAAAATATTGCTTAATATTGCTTAATAATTAAAACATGTAGATATTGAATTTAAAAGCCATTTTCAAAAATATAAAAACCACCTAAAAAAAAATTTAATTTTCTCCTAACTCTTAAATTTTTCTTTGTAGTGGCTGAATAAAAATACAATATGTCACCATGCCTTCTTTTTCCACAATTGTTTGCTTTAACGAACTTTTTTCTGTGTTTAAACAACCAAGGAACGTAAGCAGATACCAGCATTTCAAAGTACACAAAACTGGAAAGAAAACTTTATATTATTCTTGATACTTTTTCGATCAACTTTGCGTAGTATTTACACCATCCATTGTAGAAGAAGCGCTATTAATCGAATTTTCTTAAATTTATAACTAAAATAACAACATTTAAGTACTCTATATATCTCTCAGCTTAGTTCACAAATTACACTGCTAATATGAGGATAATTGACGGACAATACCACGTTAGTCAAACGGGTTGGTATAGACTTTTATTTCAAATTTTTTTGCCCTTGTTATCAGAATATTATATCTCTTGGTCGTTTTTTACGACATCCACGGGTAAGTAAGAAAGATTGTTTTTGAAACGCACGTAAAAAAATCAATCTTATATCCTATAAATCTACTCATATGGTGGTCAATAGAAATATTTCAACACTAAAACGCATATAGTTAAATGTGAAATATTTTAGGGCTTCATTTAAATAGAACATGAAGGCACACTTTTAATTAATTAACGCTAACATGTCAATAGGGACTATTATACCCTTATTTGAATATTATCTTGCGACTGGAATGTTAATAATACGGATGGAAATAATAAAATTCGATATTACTAAATATAATTTTATTTAAAATATAATTTAGTGAGTATTATTTTTTAAATAAAATATTTATTTTTGTAGTAATACGTTCATCGTCATTTCAACTTCAAAAGAGCAATGTTATTTGAAATATGCTATAATAATGTATAATTTTGTATAATGACTCTCGTTGATAATTTAATAATATCCTATTTTAGCATAGATTTTAGAATTTTAGATTATAATGTTTTTAACTTACGTACGATATAAAATGTATAAATTAATTAATTGTTTATGTTGAATGGTTTATGTTGACTTACACTATTGCATTGGGGAAACCTGTAATAATGGCTATAATTGGTAATTTAATAAATAAATAAATAAACTTATATCTGTCCCACTATTGGGCTCGAGCCTCCTCCAGAATAGGAAGGAATTAGACCCTATAATCACGCTGGTCAGATGTGTTGGTATAGGATTTTATTTAGAGTTTTCGAGGAATTGGTGAATTGTATTCTTATTCCGTCAACACACGGAAAATATTATATTATCATATTATTCTATATTATTAATTACAAAATGATAGATAAATTTGGAGTTTAATTTATTAATATCATTTTAAATATCATGTTTTAAAATAATTATTAATATTTAGCACTTCAGTGAGGTTTTTTAGGAATTATAAATAGGTATTTCTAGAAACAGTTTCCTTTTTTTCGAATAAAAATAAATTTTCGTTGGCGCATTTCAAATTCACAATGTGTATAATTTCATAGATAGCCTGTATGTATTTTTTTAATAATAAAACAATTCTACAAGTATTATTGTTAAGTTCTATAAACTTACTTGAAATACGTTGTGTTCTCGTAATGTGTAACACACTAACTTAACGCTGCATGCCTCGCGCGCGATGGCAGAAAACTGTGGGTGAACCTTTAACTTGGCTGCTTATATAGCCTAACTGTAGCCAATGGGCGCAGGGCGGGCGGGAATAACGATACCTAAGTGTTAGTACTGGTCAATTGAATGAAATGAGTTTTCATAAGATGTTAACTACTGAGTATTGGTGTCGATTATGAATGAGTTTAATATGAAAAAATGTGACGTTTACGCAAATATTATAAGGGTAGACGTCAATATAAAGGGTGAAAAATATTCGACACACTATAAGGGTCGTATCGTAAAACTAGTTATTAAAAATTTAATCTAAAAAAATATTGGTGTATTTTTAAGTTACAACAATAGAGAAAGATTATTTGCTGTACCTTTTAGTTATGTTTCTTAGAATTTGTATGGTGGCGGAGTGAAAATACAAATCATCAACCCCTTTCTTGCCCGCGGGTGTCGTAAAAGACGACTAAGGGAAAAAAGTGAGCAGAAAACAGCTAGGCAGGCGAAGTAAAACTCGAAACAAAACCCTATGCCAATACGTCTGACCAGCTTGGTATATTAGGTTAATTTCCCTTCTATTATGGAGGAGGCTCGAGCCAAGCAGTGTGATATATAGAGCCAAATGATGATGATATATACACTCATTTGCAAAAAAAACGGGCACCTAAGCAATGAACCATTTCAAATGTTAATATTTCTTTGTTTGATAATTATAGGTAGTTTTATCCACACAATTTGCTAAATTAATAAGAAAATAATCGTTTTCATCAGTATTTCATAAAATTTAGATACAATTTATGGGAAATAATGCTAAACCTCGCTAGTAGTGTATATTCGCTAGTAGTGCATATGCTCATGAAGTAAAAATAAAAAAGTTTTTTTGTTTGTTTTTCTTTAATAAAGTAAAAGCAGATAAATGTTTAGTATCGAGTGTGACCCCCTCTAGCTAAAATCACAGCTTGAATTCGTCTGGGCATGCTAGCGAGTATATCCCGGATACTTGCTTGCGGAATACGTTCCCACTCCGCAGTAATCAAATTCTTCAGCTCTCTGATGGTCTGCGGAGCCGGGTGTACTGATCTCACACGCCGTTTCAGAACGTCCCAGACATGCTCTATGGGATTGAGGTCGGGACTTCGAGCTGGCCAATCCAAACGACGAATGCCGACCTCTTGCACATACGCATTAACATCGCGGGATCGGTGGGCGCGAGCATTGTCGTCCATAAAAATCGAGTCTTCACCTAGAGCGGCCAATGCGGGTTGTGCATGAGAAATTAGAACTTCCGTTATGTATCGATGCCCAGTCAGTGAGCCGTTTTCAATGAAGACTAACTCTGTACGATCCATTGAATTTATTCCTGCCCAAAACATAACAGAGCCCCCACCATAAGGTGTGATTTCTTCGAAACATGCCTCTGCAAAGCGTTCTCCTTGTCTTCTTAGCACTCGCCGACGTCGATCTTCACCGAACAGAGATATCCTGGCTTCATCAGAGAACAAAACCCTATTCCAATCGTCTTGAGTCCATGATTCACAATTTCTAGCGAACCTAAGCCTGTGAACTCTGTGCTCACGGAGTAATTTGGGGCCGCGGGCCGGGCGGTGACTGCGTATATTGGCAGCGAGAAGCCTCCTCCTGACCGTCCATAGACTAATATGCACATTTCTTACTTCTTGGAGGTTGTTCTTAAGATCCACATACGAAGATTTGCGATTTCTCAATGCGCGACTCACAAGAAAACGATCATCCCGTGGTTGGGTACATGGTTTTCTTCCAGAACCAGGCCTTCTCTCGACGGAACCAGTCTCCTGATATCGCTGCCAGGTCCTTTGGACTGTCGAGCGACTAACATTTAGCCTCCTAGCCACGAAACATTGGCTGCAACCCTCTTCAAGCAGCGCGATAATTTTGGTAGCTTTTACCACTTTATCTACCATTTTTGATACAGCCAAACAGCATTAAATAAAGCTTTGACAGTCAAGGATATGAAATTAATCGATAAAAATTGAATAAAAGTTATGAAAGTCGATGTTAACTTCTGGAGCTTCGCGCCAAAAATGTAGGATAAAAAGGGGTTTTCTGTAAAAATGAACATCAAATGAAAAATTGAATTTAGAACGTACTTTTTTAAATACCACAGCATTTTTAAAACCGGCCAGTAACGTGTACAAACGATTGAAACCTTTTTGGTATTGTATCTTTTTAAATATGAATGAAAATCAAAACCGCCCGTTTTTTTTGCAAATGAGTTTATTTGGTTCTTTTTTAGAAAAATTTCCTTCATTTAAAATTCGCGTGTTACGGGAGAGCTTTTATATGTTATACTTTGTAAACCGAAGAATCATTTAAATTTCATTACTTTAACAGTTTACGTTAAAATCTTATACAGGTACATCATTATCATCACAGCTCATATATGTTCCACTGCTGGGCATAAGCCTCCTCTACAAAGGGAGGGAAATTGACCTACTATACCATGCTGGTCAGATAGATTGGTATAGGGTTTTGTTTCGACTTGCTCTTCCCTGGCATAAATGTTATCTGCATTTTCCCTTAGTAATATTATCCTATAGTCATCCCTTAGTCATGTCCTCTTTTACGACACCTACGAACGAGAAAGGGGGGTGGTGAATTGTATTCTTATTTCGTACCGGCACACGGCATATAAGCATAAATAAATTATAAATTTATACGATGTAAATGTTCTATAAATATAGATAACTCTAAAAATTAAATAACGTAAATATTGTATTCGAAAACATCCTGAAATTAGATAATTTTAACAAAAAAACCCCGTCTTCAACTGAATCAAATTGAAATCAGTTCACCCAGTCCAAAGTTCCGAGGTAATAAACATGGATAATGCAGTGGAATTGACAACCTCCTTCTTTTTTGAAATCGGTCGGTACACTATTGTGAATAATATTTAGTAGAATAAATTTCAAGTAAATAAAGCTAGATAGAATTCTAAATCAAAGAAAAACTTTCTCTTAAGTTGACGTTGAATTATTTGAATATAATCGAATGGGATATAAATTATTTGAAAATGAATGATTTGAAATTAAATTCTTTAAGATCAATTTAGTCGGGAGAGACGCTTTGCTTAGTATAACTTAGTAGGTGACATAAGAGGCTCTCAGTACAATAAGGTTAAATTTATAGTAAACTAACAACCCGCTTCAGTTTAGTCGCCTTACCTGCGTAGTTCCCGTTCCCGTGGGATGACTGGGATAAAATATAGCCTATGTTACTCCTTGACATTATAACTTTCCTTTGGGAATGAATTTTTAAAAAAGAAATTTTAAGCGTTAATATGTAACAAACAAACAAACTTACTTTCGCATTTATAATATTAGTAAGGATTATATATATTTGCCACGTGGTGAAGGACTAAGGATACAATTCACCACTCCCGTGGATCTTGCCCGTGGATGTCGTAAAAGACGACTATAGGATATAATATGTACATAACATCTGAACAAGAGAAGGCAAACTCGAAATAAGACCCTACATATCTGACCAGCATGGTATAGTAGGTCAAATTCCCTCCCATTGTGGAGGAGGCCCGAGCCCAACAGTGGGACGTGTGTGGGCTGTGATGATGATGAAATTACATCATTAATCTGTCATTTCATGGGAAACAACTTAGCCATTATAAAAACTAGGGTAATCCTTATTAATATTATAAATGCGAAAGTAAGTTTATTTGTTTGTTACGCTTTCACGCTTAAAATTTCTTTATTAAAAATTCTTTCATCAATGGAAAGCTATAATATCAGGGGCTATATTTACATAGGCTATATTTTATACTGGTATTCCCATGGGATTAGGAACTACGCGGGTAAGGCGACAGAAACCGAAGCGAAGCGAGGGCGAGTTGCTGGGTCGCCAAATTTGGGGGTATTCCGTCGGGCCGACCACTGATGACAAGTAACCCTGCTCCAGTGGTCGGCCCAACGACGAAGGCGACGTGGTGTTCGGGTGGGTTGCGGGAGTTGCGTGCTTAAGCCCCTCTGTCGCCCCGGACGGAGTGGTGCGGAGGCGCGCCGATCGCAGCCCACCCCCAAAAAAAAAGTCTATAATAAAAATAAATACGAGGTTACTTAACTTACTATACGACACAGGTCACACAGATTGGTATTGCGATTTTAATTCAAAATTTTTTTTTCTTGCGTAGATAACCTTTGCCATTTTTCACGATACATACGGACAAGGGGTGTGTGCCATTCACAATACACATGGACAAAATGGAGTATGGTGAATTGTATTTTTACTCTGTCCTCACTATGAGAATAACAGAAATACAATTTTAATATGTTAAAACACAAAGTAAAAGTTGCATTATTTACTTTGCATAAAATACATATTGGATTTACGTTACCGGTAATGCATTTACCGCCTACCAGTCAAAGCAAAGGGAAACTGATTTTCCCGTCGGTGAAACCTATTTGTAAAAAGCTTTAGCTTGCATTTTGTGTACTAGATTTTGCTATAACATTTTCTAGGCTTTACAGTCCTTAATTAAACCTTTTATATTTACTGTGCTACAGATTTATCCGATATTTCTCATTATTTTATTACGGCTTCTTAAAATTTTAACCGAATATGATTATTGATTATTGCTTGGTATCACCGAGCCTCAATGCACGCATTCACACTCCCTTCACTTTCTTCGCGGTAGACAGCGACCTTGTAGAGGTCCATGAGCGGCAGCAACACTTACCATCAGGTGTACTGTTTGCTCGTTTGCCACCGTTAGCAATAAAAAAAAATATATATATATAATTTATAGACGAGTTTAGAATCATTCCGCGTGGTGACGGACTAAGAATACAATTCACCACTCTCTATCTTGCCCGTGGGTGTCGTAAAAGACGACTAAAGGATATAATATGTACTATAATACCTGTGCAAGAGATGGAAATCTCGAAATGAAACCCTATACCAATATTTCTGACCAGCATGATAATAGGTCAAATTCCCTCCCATTGTGGAGGAGGCCCGAGCCCATCAGTGGGACGTATGTGGGCTGCGATGATGATGATAAATAGAATTTACTTCTCGCGTTTTAAATTTGTAGTATAATTATTTCTGTAATGACTCCTTTTTTATTGTAGACTACGGCCTTGTCCAATCTGTCCAGGGTGACGGATGGACGGCGTGCGGCCCCATAACTTATAGTGCTCCTTCCTCATCACTATTAGGCCGATCACTCTTTCCGATTCCTTGACATCCGTGGACAACCCTGCGATTATACTATCGGGTACTGCTTCCCACGCTCCAGCAACAAAACAGTAAAGTCGGGTGTCGCCCTCACGCAGTCGGCTTCTCTACGGGTGGTGGATTAATCCCCGCTTCGTCCATCGGCGTGTTATAGTAGAGGCCTGCCAGATCTGCTCCAGCGCCTCTAATGTCCAATACCAACAGTAGATGTCGTAGGCTAATATATCGATGAATAAATTTCGAGGGCTTCGAATGATGGGAGCATTTAATAAATTAGGACATTTATAAGCGGGCATGAACTACCTGGTGGTGTTTCCCGAAATTATTGGTAGTATATTAGGTCAATTTTCCTTTCTTTATGGAGGAGGTTTGAGCCCAGCAGTGGGACGCGTATGAGCTGCGATGATGATGATATTTTCTATATATCTAATTTGTTTTGGAGATTTATTATAAACTAGGAACCCGCCCTCGCTTCGGTTTTAGTCATCTCGCTTTCGCTCGGTTTTAGTTCCCGTTCCCGTGGGAATACTGGGATAAAATATAGCCTATGTTACTCCCTGCTATTATAGCTTTTCATTGGCAAAAAATTTTTGAAATCGGTTTGGTGGTATAGGCGTGAAAGCGTAACAAACAAACAAATAAACAAACAAACTTACTTTCGCATTTATAATATTAGTAAGGATATTAATATCCCTAAGCAATATACTTTTAAGCATTAGTCGTCTTACTTTTGGCTACAGATAATTTGTCAAATTAGTTTCATAAAATTAACTTTATTTTTCATCTATCAGCCCATCGTTGGACATAGGCCTCCCCACGAGAATGTCCCTCGGAGTGGTCGTGTGTCATTTGTATCCAAACACTTTCTTGCGACTTTCAAAATGTCGTCAGTCCACCTATTTGGGGGTCGTCCTACGGGGAGTAGTTTGTTATCTAACTTTGTCTTATGTATGTGTAAAAAAATCGTGAAAGTTTAAAACAAATAATAATTGTCCTTAATCATATATATAATAAAAATAATAATTGTCCTTATTCACGTATATTCTGAATATATTTAAATTTCTCTAATAAAACAAACATAAATAAAAAACATGATAGATATGTTTTCTCACATAATTTTGCTAACAACATACATCAAATCGTAATGTTTTTTATTTATATAACGATTGTTGATGAATCTCATTAAAACTTCACATTAAAATAAATTACGACAGGTGCCATACATTTAGAGTTAGATAATTTGGATGACACGTCTAAAATAGTACAATGACCTAGTGACAAAGAGAAGATAAGAGATATTTGCCGTGCGTTTAAGTGTTTCTGCAGTACAAATGATTAGAATTAATCTTAAGGCTCACTTTATGGTCTCGTATAGATTTTTAAAGTTAAAAATTCAATAGGCAGGTTTGAATGGAGAGTAAATATATGTAAATCATCATCGAAATAGTCACGTGACGTGTTAATGCTGTCACTTTTCTGTTACTATGCCAATGTCATTATATCCATGCCAATAGATATCAAAACTAGATATTTTAAATGTAAACAATTGTAATTTACACATTTTAATTTAAAATCAAGCAATTAATTTGAATATCTAAAAATAACTGAATGTACGTAGTTTTAAGTTTTCACTTCTGTTTGTAGTCATCACGTCTACTTTATATTACTTTTTGCCTTTTGGCAGCAAAGCAGCCCAACTGATGGTAAGTTGTAACTGCTGCAACACTAGATATACAGTTGTCACTGTGTAAGAGAAGAGCTCTTCTGAAATCTTATTCGAAGGTAGACATGTAATAGCGTTTGATCATGCTCACCGAACAAGGTTCTGCTAGCGGTAGCTATGTGGGGCGGGTCACTCCCTTCCCTCCAATGTGGTTGAGGGGAGTGATGGCTGCTCTAGTTGTTAACTCGTGATTGGGTGCTGCTTGTGGGATCTGGTCCAACCATGTTTTCCTTTCCTATTTTATTTTTTATTTGATCTAAATTAAAAATAAAATAGTTATATCCTATCTCGAAGGGCATCACACTGGAGCTAAGACTATATGTTGTATACGTAATTGTATTCAAAAGATGGTAAAAAAATGACAGCCCGTTGAGTTTCTTGCCGGATCTTCTCAGCTTGTGGCCGCGTTCCGATCCGGTGGTAGATATTGTATTATATTCAAACGATGTATAACTTTGACAATATGTAAGTGCCCTCATGGGGCCTATGCAGAATAAATGATTTGATTTGATTGCAAAGCCTGCACGTATATTGGAGAAAGTAATGCTGAAAACTTATAGTCGAAGACGATATCGTTTTCAGGTGGTTCGGGTGAATTATACTGCGGTGTCGTGTGGTATTTATATGACAAAAAGCAAATGTTGATACCAATTAAACAGCTCTTCATAGCACTCCGCTTTAAAGAATTGTGACTCTGAAGTCAGTACTTAAATGTTTAAGAACTTGTACAAATATGACAGGTCCTTGCCTTGGCGTGAAGTACCGCTTGGCTCTGTTCAGAGAGTTCAGCTTTTTGCTTGCTAATTATGCTTTGTTCTCCAAATGACTCTCAAATTGAACTTTGCTGGATGTTTCGACGCCGGGGATGCCAAAACTCTCTGAGATATGAATAGTTACTCCTCGTAATTAAGACTCATAATAAATGAGGGAGACAAATGTGTTCTGATTTATAGTAAACGAGCAAACCTGTGTTTTCATGAGATTAAACCGTACTAAGTGCCGCCCACTCCAGCCCGAGGCTCGCTCCAGAAAATATTTTACTTCAGACGCAAGTTCTTCTTTCCTATTACCACCCATACAAAAAACTAGCAATTTATTTACATAGTCCCTCGATAAAGGTATAATATGGTAGTTTAGATAGAAGGGCTTCAGATACTTTCGAAAGTCTTAGCAGCATCTACGTTGATAGTCTGCCTTGTCCTTGCTCCAAGACAAACAGCATTCTTCAACTGTGTGTAAGATACACAAAAGATTATCACCCAACCGACTACGATGAAAGCCATATCGCAATCATTGATAATCTGATGATTTTCAAGGTCCAAAGGTAGCTGTTATTCTTTTTCACTTTTTAGTAGTATACTTCGACGCTTATCTTAGCTGTACATCTCGACTCGCACTAGTATATGGTTTTATTTCGAGTTTTCTTTCGCTTCCATTGGAGGTTAAATTAATATTATAGCACTTGGTTGTTTTTACAACATTCACGGGTAAGATAAGGTGTAGTAAATTCTATCTGTACATCTTTTCTTTGTTAATTATTCAGTGATTTTTGTTGCCTATTTCTTATAAAATCAAATCAGCATAGTTGGTGGAGAGTTGAATCATAGAAAAACTACCGAACCGATTTCATTGAAATTTGGTATGATAACAATTAATACTCTGCAGTATTATTATGCAGGATTATTTTACTCAGAAAACATTGCACCAAAAAAGTCTCCGCAGACGGAGTCGAGGCTAAAGTTAGTACATAAATAAATGGAATAGATGATCCAATAATTCAACATTACTAGTTTACACCTCATTTCGTCACACCCACGAGAAAATTGATTAGATAAATACGAAATCATTCAGCAAATGACATACAGAATTCGACGAATAATATATTGAAATCGACCAAGCGGGCTAATATAAGTTATAAGCTTCATTAGGCTGTATCCTCCCCAGGCTCACCTCAAACCTCGTACGAGTAAAAAGTAAGTAGTCGTTACTTGCCATGTTTTACTTTTTTTACAAGCATTCATTAATGTTCGTATGTTAATTTTTTATTTCGGAATTTTCATCTTATAGGTACACGTATAATTTTATATTATTTCGCGTGGTGACAAGGGAAGAATACATTTCACTACTCCTTTTTTTTCCCGTTAGTATCATAAAAGATGACTAAGGGGTTATAATAAGATACATCTATGCAAGAGAAGGTTACCTCGAAATAAAATTCTATGATAACCCATGGTGTAGTGGGTTAATTTTCCTTCCTTTGTGGATGAGACTCGAGTCCAGCAATGTAGAAAATTATATTTTTGTTCCCCCTATTGTTGCCCGTGGGTGTCGTAAAAAAACAACTAAGGCATTATAATCTATTTTTTTTTATGCAAAACATGGAAAGCTCGAAATATGCCAATCCGCCTGATTAGTACGGTATAGGTCATATTCTGGACGACGTTCAAGCCCAGCAGTGGGATGTATATGAGTTGTGATGATGATGATGATGATGATGATGATATTGCAATATTAATATCGTTAATGGATATTAATTATCAATCATTTTATAATGATATTATATATTAAACATAAATTTGCATTTGCAAGTGACATAGTTTTGAAATGTCACTCATAATCAAATATAGATGATATATAAATAGCTTTTCAGTCACAAATATTATCAGACACTTAACAAAACATGACAATTCCATAGAGCTGTTGGCGCACCACTACATTGGATGATATCGCTATTTCTTTGTATTAAAGCGCTAGGTTATAGGGTTCCGTAGAAATAATTGTATATGTATTTAATACGCAGTGATTTATTAAAGAAATTGGCAGAATAATTATTTGAATACCCAGATAATAGTAAGTTTTTCTCACAAAAGAAGAATCTGTTTTCACAAAAAAGAAACTTGGAAAAGTGCAAACCAAGAATCCAACTATGGCCGTCTGGATTAAGAGACTGCTCGATTTTCTAATTGAATTTACCTTCATATTCTGATTATATCTTTTTAATTGCCTAAAAGGGCTGATGAAATGCGATCTTCTATAAATAAAACCTAGCTAGATCGATTTATCGCTCCCCAAAACCGCCTACGTATTAGATTTCATTGAAATCATTGTTTCCATTTCCGAAGTTCTGAAGATATAGATATTTAAAGTTTAAAGATATTAGTCAATATTTTAATAATTAAAGTAAGCAATAATAACAACAACATTAATTATTTATTCTTATTTATATTATGGGACTCACCAGCATCTTGCCGATGCAATTACAAAGGCTTGTGCAGGGACGTAATAAATTATTTCCCAGAAAGTTTAAATCCATTTGTATTGCTTAATATCTGAGATATTAACATTTTAGATATTTACAATAAATTGCATAGAAACTTTGTTTTGATGTATACAAATAATTTAATAAATTATTTAATCATATACTTTTTGAAGTTATACTTCTATTGGTGCTAGGAAAAAATGATGAGAGTAAATTTTTACGATGCCTGCGTGCGCCCATCGTTACAAAAAATCGACACCTTGAAGTTAGATAGTCAACATTTTTTACGATGCGGACGCACTCTATCACAAATGTCAACTAGGTAATGTGTTATAATAAAACTTTCAATGTATTAATTACCTTTTTTTCTATTATACATACATACATATATTTACGCCTTTTTCCCATAGGGGTAGGCAGAGACCACTTCCCTCTACTTGCTACGATCTTGACATACTACTTTCGCCTCCTCCACATTCATTAATCTCTTCATGCATATTCTACGGTTTAGGGTACTTCTATCCTGGCCTTTCTTAAGAACGTCCCCGATTTGATCATAGAACGTCCGCCTTGGTCTTCCCCTTCTAACACTTCCGCTCACATTCGCCTTATAAATTCTTCTTGTTAATCCTTTCATTCATTCTCTCTACATGACCAAACCAAGTTAACATACCTTTCTCAATCCTTGTCACTACATCAACATTCATACCACAACGTTCCCTGATAACACTGTTCTTAATTTTATCACTCAGTTTTACAACAATCATGCTCCTCAGCGCTCTCATTTCCACAGCATTTATTCTACTTTCATGTTTCTTCTGCCATACCCAGCTCTTACTTCCATACGTTAGGGTTGGTACAAGGACTCCTCTAAGCACAGCCAGGCGTGCCCTATTTGACAGGCTCTGGCTGCGCATAAAGATGCGCAAAGCACCATTCACCATATTTCCCTTACACACTCTTCTTTCAATATCATTTTCACATTTACCATCTCTCGCAAAAGTAGATCCCAGATATACAAACTCTTGTACTTGTTCTAATATTTCCTCTTCTATACTCCGTCATACATTCTCCCCTTTCAAATACCATAATTTTTTCTATTATTACTGTAGTTTTTTTTGCTAAAGTAGGTTACCGCGAAAGATACATTTTTTAGAAATATTTTGGGAAGATTTTTATCTTGTTACGTCACAGAAGTACAACTTCTTACGTGCTAACATTACACATACTTTTTTTAATCATATAATCAAACAATATAATCTTTTCCCCTATTACAAAATATCTTTTTATGTTTACCAAAGACATTTTATATCCTAAATAATTTCTACATATCTTGAGTTAACAAAATTATTACTACGCTAGCATCTCTAACGTGGCATATACGTATTTAGAGTCCCTAGATGGCGCTTTTCGTCACCTTCCTCTTACCCCGGGAAGGCGAGACTTCGCAATCCTCCCCAGGCTCAATGGTAATATCAACTTGGTTGCATAAAGTTAAATCTTAAGTATAAGCTGTGATAAGCTTTCTAACATTGAAGAGTCTCTAAGGGGAAATCTTATACAAATAACATTATTATAGGCATTCATTGCTTATGTTCAAGGCGATGACTTCAGTAGATAAATACAGGCTGACTTTGAAATTTTAAAAGGTTATCGTAATCATGAATTAGTGTTTTATTTTAATTTAAGATTTTGATTTTTAAATATTTACTGCGCCTATATTAAGGTTGAGTTAAAATTATTTCAGCTTTTATACGTGTTGGGCTCAAGCGTCCGATACTACAGGAGGGAGATTGGCCTACTATACCACGTTGGTCAGACGACTTGATGTCTCGTCTATAGGGTTTTGTTTCGAATTTTCCTTCTCTGGCATAAATGTTATAAGCACATTATATTCCTTAGCGGGCTTTTACGACACCCACGGACCACAAAGGGGTGGTGAATTGTATTCTTATTCTGTCACTACACGGAGAAGCTCTGCTGGCTTGCTAGGCTTGCTCCTCTACAATAGGAATGAATTTGACATACTATACCTCTCTAGTCAAACGAGTTAGTGCAGAGTGTATTTTTCAGGTTTTACTGCCGTTGTACGTTAGATAATACGTTGTTTTCATGAAAAACACGTTTGATGTACGTACATAGCATTCAATATTCATTCCGACCTTTTTGAATAATCGAATGAGATACGCTGTGACCTCCAATAAATCATAGAATATTTTATTATTTTTACATATTTTTATATTTATTTTAAGAAATATGATAATCCATAAATGGTTTATTAGTAATGACACGGTTGCCAGAATTTAAGTAGGTCATTTTAGCCAGCTTCTACGTTAACAACCGCTGTCGGTGTCGCGAGCCACAGGTGTGAATATCCCAGGTCGCGAATGGACGAACCATGTGTAGTCTACTCCTCGGAATAAACACTATAGAGTAGATGTATCAATACCTAATAACGATTATCATCAGCTTCTTACTCTTATACCAATGCGGGGGTGGACTCAATATGTTTTTTCTTTCATAGTACGTATTGTAAAAGTAATTGGCAATAATTTTATGTAAAACTGTTGACCAGACGTTATCAGATGGAGTTGGCCCAGGGTATTTAAAACTGGCGATGCTCGGCAGCATTAAGGAACTGGGACGCGGTCGCAGCCTTCTGCGAGGCAGTAGTCTTGCGGAAGGAGGTGGCGGCGCGCGCGGTAAGAACCCCTCCACGACGATGCAAACCGCTGCCGGCGACTGGGACGACGCAGACGCGATTACCTACGAAGACCGACATCCCTGTTACGTCGATCGAGGAGAGGTAAAAGGAAAAAAAAGTATTTAAATCTAGTCATGTTTACGACATTATAAGGGCTGGTAGTATTCGTAGCCGCTGCTACACAACAACATCTTTCCCAATAACGATGAAATAAATGTAACTTATAAGGTTTTGTTTTATTTTAATTCCCTGATTGGGTGAAAAGAACAAGTTGTCTTAAAAAAAATAAGAATCTCAATCCACTTCAGTTTAGACAAACATAGGATTTAATCATGCAAACTTAGCATGGGTTTTTGTGCAAAAATAGTATGTCTATAAACTTTTATACAACTGTATTAAACAAGTATCCAATTATCCATGTGGTGACGGAGTATGAATGAAATTCACCACTCCTCTCTCGCCTACGAGTATCGTATAAGACGATTCGGGGATTATACATGCATACGACATCTATGCAAGTGAAATAAAACCTTATACCACCACGTCTGACCAGCGTGGAATATATAGTAGGTAAATTTCTTATTGTGAAGGAGCTCGAACTCAATACTGGGACGTGTAAGAATTAAAATGATGATGATGATGAAAAAATAAGTAAGAGTTCATCTAGTCATCATCGTCATCATTTCAGCTCATATACGTCCCACTGTTGGGCTCGGGCCTCCTCCACAATAGGAGGGAATTTGACCTTACTATATAGCATGCTAGTCGGACAGATTGGTATAGGGTTTTATTTCGAGTTTTTCTTCTCTTGCATAGATATTAGATGTGTGTTATATCCCATAGTCGTCTTTTAGGACATTGATGGGCAAGATAGAGAGTGATGAATTGTATTCTTACTCCGTCACCACACGGACAAGTTTATCTAGTAAGTAATATTTATATGCAGAACCCAATACACTAGATTTTCTCATGAATCTCAATTCTAAGAAGAGATAATATCGTACCGAGTGGATCGTTCAATTATTACGTCACCTTCTCAATAGAAATAAAATATATATTTATTTTACAATATATGATAGTGTCGCACTCTCCGTGTGCTGCATATTTAATCTCTTCGTCTTAAATGACCCACGGCCACGGCGGATGAATAGTATTCTTACTCCATCACAACATTATCATTCCATCTATCCATCAGTCCAAAGACGTCTGCTATTAGACATAGGGCCTCTTATAATCATTATCAATTAACAATTATCTTCAACTAACAGATATCGCATTGGAAGGTATAAGTCTTCTGTACTTTTTAGATATTAACCAACTATGGACATATTCTTAGATGGTAGGCTCAGATTATATTAAAACTGCAGGTATATATTTTCACTCTATCACCGCTCAAAAATAATTCATTAGTCTTTAACTCTTCAGCCTTCCAAATCGTTTATGTCCAACCTTCTCAGTCTCCTCCACAATGGAAAAGAAATTGACATGACACGCTGATTAAACGTCTTGGTATGGAGTGCTATTTCGAGTTTTAGTTCTCCTGCTATTATTTCCGTGTGGTGATGGTATAAGAATACAATTCAGCTCCTTTTTTGCTCGTGAGTGTCGCATAAGACGACTGATGGATTAAAATACGCAGATAGCATATGTAAGAGAAAAAACTCTATAGGTAATGCAATAAAATAATATTGTGTCTATAAATTAAGATGTAAGCTATCCTATCTTTCAAGTTGGATCAAACTGCACACGGTGTGCAAATTTGATTAAAATCGGTTAAGTAGTTTAGGAGTCCATTGCGGACAACCAATGTGAGACATAATTTATATATATTAAGGTTAGTCATCTTTTACGACATTCATGCTTAGAATTAATTGTATTCTAATTCCGTAACCACACGCAAAACATAATATATGGGTTGAAAACATTATTAATAACGTTACATAGTTTTCTACTAGTTAATTACTTCTTATGTTTTCTTTATCCTTATTTGATACATAATTAATATTTGCCGAGAGTAAATAAGACAGTACCAATTATTCTCCAGTTCACGGACTAGCGGAGATGATTTGTTATGGTGTGTGACTAATAAGGTTTTTGTTTTTTGTCGGTAAACTATGTTCCTAATTACATAATCGTGCCCTCAAAATTCGCCATACATTTGTTTATCGACTTTTTAGATGTTGGCACTGTGAATTTACGAACTATAGTAGTTGTTGCTTTTGCTTAGGTATAGTTCCATTCGTTGTGCTTCCATTCATCCATCAGCCCACAGACGTCCACAGTTGGACATAGACTGGGGAGGTCCAGGGAGGTGGCAAATATCACTCGGAACCGTCCTGTGCCACCTGCATCCAACTGTTCCATCTGCGACCATCAAGATGTTGTCAGTACATCTAATAGGTGGTGGTTTTACGCTGTGTCGTCTGATTCGTGGACGCCACTCGATAAACTTTCTTCTCCAACGATTGTCGAGCAATGTGGCCTGCCCTTTGCGATTACAATGAATTCGAGGTCGAACGGGATAAAAAGTATCCTATGTCCGTCTCCTGGTTCTAAGCTACCTCCACGCCAATTTTCAGGTAAATTGGTACAGGCGTTCTTAAGTTATAAATAGTGTAACTAACACGACTTTACACATCTTATACAATTATAAGTTATTAATAGTATTCTTTGATAAGGGTAGTATTACACATTATTCAGAAAAGAGCGGAATGCCCAAGAGTTTTGGTGGGAACGTGAAATGTCCAAATAGCAGTTTTATATTCGATATTTTAGTATTTTGTGGTGTTTCATATCTCTATATTAATACGTGAAGCAAAAACTTTGTATCCCTTTTCACAAAAGTTACGAGGATGTACTAGTATTATATTTGGCACGGTTGAAGAAGTCGACAAATAAATTTAAATGAATTATGGTTAAAATTAATTTAATTTACGAAATGCGGCAATCCGCAATAGAACGTGTGTAACCGACAGCACGAAGAATTAGCACGCTGAAGTGGCAATGGGCAGGCCATATCGCTCGACGAACCAACAATTGCTAGGGAAGAAAGGTTCTCGAGTCGCGACCACGTCGGACGACGCAGTGTAGGACGCCCTCTCACTAGATAGACCGACGAGCTGCTGGGCGTTGCTGGGCGTTGCTGGATGCAGGTGGCACAGGACCGCACTTTGTGGCGTAACACGAGGGAGGCCTACGTGCAGCAGTAGACGGAGATAGGCTGAAATGATGATGATGGTTGAATTTCGATCACTCGGCGGCCACTAGTAAATACACCACATAAGTAAATACGTCTAGCGTCTGTTTGTATTATAAATATTAAAAAATGCCGAACCGACGGAACGAACATGAAATGTTTGACAGGTAAGAACAGTTTGTATGGGAAAATAAAATTATTGCTTTTAGTATTTTCTCGAAATTTTCCATATTTTCTCACCGTATAAACCTTCCCTGGACTTCCACAAATAATTCATCACCAAAATTAGCCAAATCGGTCCAGCCGGTCTCAAGTTTTAGCGAGACTAACGAACATCAGTTCATCTTATATCTTCCGCTACCGCTAACCGCTCCAACGATGTTGATGAAACTTGGCATTCTAAAGGTTTCGGGGCCAAAAAAAAACGATCTAGCTAAGTTTTATTTATAGAAAATGTTATTTTGTCGGTGTTTTTAGCTAATCAATACAATGACATAAAATGTCAATAGAATATGAATTCAAATTTCGCCGTCAACGTCACGAGTGGTGATAGCTCAGTTGAGAAGTTGTCCGGTTTTTTTTTGTTTTGTTTTGGCATTCAAACAGCGTGGGATCGAATCTCGATGTTATTATTATTCTCTTTTTGTAATTTTTGATATTTTTATTTATTTTTTATTAATATATCTCTAAATAAATTCAACAAAAATACACCGAGCGAAGCTTGGTCAACCAGATATTTTTATTTATTAGTATAGATATAGTGACATTGTCATAGCTACAGATATAGTATCAGCGTTAATACGTCACGTGACCACGTGATGTATTACATGAATTTACTCCCCATCCAAACGTGCCTTTAGAAGCTTTCACTTCAAAAAGAAAGTGAAATTCCTAACACAAATATCCACATTGTTCAGTTTTCTCCTTCACTCAACGAATTCTATTTTTATACCACCTTTACAATTAATTAGCTGACAAAGTTTGCTTCGTAGAATGATAAGAAAAATAAAACCCACTTTCCCTCCTTAACACCCACTCATTTTAACCCGGGTACTAAGTTAGAAGCATATGAGAGGTTAAAAATATGATGACGTAGATTGTGTAGGCTTCCCACCTACACAGTTAATCGCCATTGGTTGATCATATCGGTATTATGACGTAATAGGGCGGGAATGTTCTAGAATATCGATGACCCTTCAAAAGTTACAATTACTGCATAATTTTCTTGGGTACATTTAATTTTTATAAAATTTATGTAAATCTTAGAATAATAACGTATAGAAGAATAGTGTCAGTACTTCAAACGTTCGAAACATGAATCTAAAAATACTACATGCGCGCAGGCGAGTACACACGTACACACGCACACCACTATACAAATTATGAAATTAAATTTTGTTTTTATTAACATAAATCATCGAAATACTTTTAAAAGTAATGTTAAAAACCTTTTTTTTTCAAATGTGTTGTGACACCATTTGAATGTACAAAACGTCATAATTACCCATTTATGTTTTAAAAGTTGCGTACGTACGTGCAGTACCGTGCCTTGTATATTACGGAACGGTTCCGGCATAAGCTCCATTAGGCTCCAATTGAAATGCTTCACTTTTTGTGCGCGAACTTACCTTCTATACGTTATTATTTTAAGATGTAAATATAATTATGTAATCTGTGCGGTGAGGGAGTAAGAATACAATTTACTACTCTCTATCTTGCCTGTGGATGTCGTAAAAGACGACTAAGGAATTATATGCATATAACAACTGTGCCAGAGAAGGAAAATTCGAAATGAAATCCTGTACCATCATGTCTGACCAGCATGGTATAATAGGTCGAATTCCCTCCCATTGTGAAGAAGGCTTGTGCCCAGTAGTGGGACATATGTGGGCTGTAGTGATGATCAATCATATAACATTACTCATGTTGAAAAGTTTGAGTTTTTATTCCTTTGTATGCCTATTTTCATCAAATACGCCTGCAATTTAGATAACACTTAAGTTAATATAAGTGATGCATAACATTGAGATTATTTAATTTTTTGTTACCAATTAAATATAATTATAGCCCTAAGTAGGTTTTTGTCGTATTTATAAGTTGGTATTGCTAAATTTGCAAAACAGTATTATTAAATAAAATAAAAAAAGATAATAATATAAGAAAATGGTTTTATGTAACATCTAAGGCGATATAAATTACACATAACATCAAAATTATCATCATCGTATTTGTTTATAAACTTCCCACAGTTGGGCTAGAGCCTCCTCCACAATAGGAGGGACGGATGGACCTGTTATACCACGATGGTCAAACGGATTGATATAGGGTTTTATTTCGAGTATTCCTTCTCTTTTTTTGGTGGGCTATGGTAAACGCACACGCCGTCCAATCCATCGGGTGCAACGAAAAGACGGCGCACGGGCCCATAACTCACCGTAATGTCTCTTCTTCACCATTAAGCTGACCATCGGTGCCGAGTTCCTCAAGTATTCCCTCTTTTGCATATATATCATATGCATATCGTATCCCTTATTTTTTTTTTTTGGGGTACCCATCCCGGTCGGCGAACTCCTCGCACCACTCCGTCCGGGGCGACAGAGGGGCGTAAGCATGTACACCCGTAACCCACCCGCGCGACACATCGCCTTCGCCGTTGGGCCGACCACCGGAGCAGGGTGACTTGACGTCAGTGGTCAGCCCGACAGAATACCCCCTTGAGGGGTACCCTCCAATCGGCCGACGTCCCCCCCTTGGGGAGGACGAGGAGAATGTTTTGTGCGTGAGTGTTGAATGCTTGTTTGCGTGTGTGCATGTGTGTATGTATGTGACAAACAATAGGAGCGGTATATCAACGAGAAATATTGCATTTTTTATGTGACTATAGTTGTTAGCAGTAGACGGCTGTGACAACTTTACCCGGACTGTTGGATCAATACTGAAGACTATGAAAAAACCGAATAAAAATATAAAACCGGGAAAAAAAACCGATAAAAATATTGTAAAAATGTGGAGAAAGACTTTTAATACTTTCAGTTGCTTGTGCTTCATAAGTACCTACGAGGTTAACAAATAATCTCTATAACCCACTCACTCTGTCTTATGCGACGCAGATGAAGTTGCGCGAAGCAACTCATATCTATACCAATAAATAAAATTGTGTCTGTTTGTAATGTCAAAATAATAGGCTTTTTTCATGCTCACACGGTTATTTACACGACACCTATGCTTAAAATAGCAATTAAAAAATTTTTGTCTGTCTGTCTGTCTGTCTGTTTGTTTGTTCCGGGTAATCTTCAAAACGGCTGGACCGATTTCAAAAATTCTTTCACCAATGGAAAGCTATAATATCAGGGCGTAAACTAGGCTATATTTTATCCCGGTATTACCACGGGAACGGGAACTACGCGGGTAAAACGACTATAACCTATAACCGAAGCGAAGCGAGGGCGGGTTGCTAGTTTAATAAATAAAAAGTAAGCCGGCTCATTCGAAGCGGTACAACTCTCCATTAAAAAAAAAGAAATTGTCTGAAGGGTAGTAAAATCACTATTGGGCTACGTGGGATAAGCGAAAGATCTCCAACTTATAGTAAGTTGATGGAACTCTTAGAATAGTAACGTAAAGAAGGTAACTCCACGCACAAAAAGTGAAGCATTTAAATTCGAGCGTAATGGAGTTTATGCCGGAACCGTTTCGTAGTGTACAAGGTACGTACGTACGTACGTACGTTGCGTACGTACGTACGTACTCTTAAAAAATAAATAGGCAATTATGACGGTTTGTGCATTCAAATAGTGTCATGACACATTTTAAAAACATATAAAGGTTTTTAACATTACTTTTAAAAGTATTTCGACGAATTATGTTAATAAAAACAAAATTTGATTTCATAATTTATAAATATTAAAACAAAATGAATTTATTGAAAATAGCTTTTCAATTGAAATGAAGAAACTTAACATCTTTTTCGAAATATTGTTTAGTTAAATTTATATCTAGACTGACGGCCCAAATTATTCCTATTTTATTAACTTCTCTCGTTTAAACATTTTCTTAGGTTAAAATGTTATATCAATATTCTTATTTGATCACTGAGATCAAATAATAATATTTGAAATTACTTTAGTAAATAATTTATAAATTGGTATCCGACTATTTCGTCCTGTCAATTATTGCTCGCAGCGCCATTTACCAAAGCTGTCAAATGCCAAAACTGTAAAATATAATCATTTGATAATATTATAATTGAGTAATGCATATTATAATAGCTATCCTAGTAGATTCGTTTTTATGGATTAAATAAAACTATTAATATATTTTAGAAATAAAACAAATACAGGTGGTTAAAGAAAGAGTAGGGCTAGTTAAATAATATAGGGCTGGATACATGTGCAGATTATAAAAAAATAGATAGACGAAAAAGGCCATAGAATGAGTACTAAAGCAAAGCAAAAGAAACTGAGAAAGGCTAAGAAAATGGCGAGATATGTTGACGAATGTGTCTCGACCAAACTGGAGAAGAGCACGACACAGCGATGAGTGTGGCAATTTAGGGTAGGGTTACTTGCAGAGGCGACCACTAGTGCTCATTAAAACATTATTTTATGTTATTATATAATTTTATTTTATTTTTTATTGATTATGAAGAGAAGTATATCTCGATATGAAATCCTATTCCAACACGTTTCAACAGCGTGGAATAGCAGATCAATACTCTCCCATTTTTTTTTTTTTTTTTTTTTGGGTGGGTCGCGGTCGGCGCGCCTCCGCACCACTCCGTCCGGGGCGACAGAGGCGCTTAAGCACGCAACTACCGCAACCCACCCGAAAACCACCTCGCCTTCGTCATTGGGCCGACCACCGGAGCAGGTTTACTTGTCGTCAGTGGTCGGCCCGACGGAATACCCCCTACGCGGGGTACCCTCCCATCGACCGACGTCCCCCCCTCGAGGAGGACGTCGGTCTTTCCTCACGCGGTCGGCCTCTCGGCGGGTGACGGACTAATCCCCGGCCACGTCACCCGCGGCCTCGGCTAGGGCGGCATGAGGCGCAGATAGTTGCGCCTGCGCCGGCCCAGTCACCGGCGGCGGATCTCCTCATCGAGGCTGCGCTCCACGCGCAGACGATCCGCCGCCTCCTTCTGCGAGATCACTGTCTCGCAGAAGGCTGCGACCGCGTCCCAGTTCCCGACGCTGTCGACCATCGCCCTAGCGATGGCCGGCAGCGTCAGGTCGGCACCGATGATTGCGACGAGTTCACGGCGCTGCACTGCCCAAGCCGCGCAGGCCTCGAGCGTGTGGCGCACCGTGTCCTCGTCGCAATCGCAGTGGTGGCAGGACGGTGTACTCTCCCTCCTTACGACCCTGTGCAGGTTTTTGGCGAAGCTCCTGTGCCCCGTCAACACCTGCACTAGTCGGAAGGAGAGCACCCCGTGCCGCCTTTCCAACCACTGCATCAGCACCGGCCGGAAGGCCTCCACGGTTCGCACCCCGAACCGAGGCCTCTCCAGCCGGACTGCCCAACGGGCAATGACGTCTCGGCGGGCGTCAACGCGCCAGGCGGTGAGATCCCTTAACGAGATCACACCGCCCTCCTCGCGCACCCCCGACACCCGCCGATACAACTCGGCGAGCATTTCCGCCTCCAGGTCCCACGGGGGAGTTCCGGCCAATAGGCACGCTGCCTCCGTCGTAACCGTGCGGTATCCGCGGATGGCCCTGACCGCCATGACCCTCTGTGGTCGCCACAGAAGGGCCCTAAGTCGGACGGTCAAGGACCCCGCCCACACCGGTGCGCCGTACAGGGCCATCGACCGGATGACCCCCGTGTACAGCCGTCGGCACGTAGCGCTCGGTCCGCCCACGTTCGGCATAAGCCACGATAGGGCGGACGCCGGGCCGACGAGCCGCGGAGCGAGCCTGCGGAAATGCTCCCGGAACTACCATTGCCCGTCGAGCACCAGGCCCAAGTACCTCATATGGGCCCGGATGCTGATGTCAACCGATCGGACGGTGATCGAGACGCCGATGGGAGGGCTCATAAGGCGCCCATGGAACAAGAGGGCCTCCGTCTTGTCCAGGGCGACCCTCAACCCCAGCGCCTCGATCCGCCTGACGACCTCTTCGGTGCCATAGGTCGCCAGGCTTACCGCCTCTTCTAGCGTCCCACCGCGGGCTGTGACGAGCGTGTCGTCGGCGTAACAAATCACGCCCAGCCCGGGCGGGAGGCTCCCCCGCAACGCCCAGTCGTAGCCGATGTTCCACAGGGTGGGTCCGAGGACCGACCCCTGTGGGACACCGCACGTCATGGGCGTTCGCACAACGTCCCCTGCTCGGTTGGTACAGAGGACGCTGCGCCCCACCAAATAGTCTGCCACTAGCCGCCTCAGGTAAGCTGGCACTCCGTGATACCGGAGCGCCTCCCTGATGCAGCTGAATGGCAGACTATTGAATGCGTTGGCGATGTCTAGGGACACCGCCAACAGCACTCCCCCACCGGTGACGGCCTCAGTCGCCACGGCCCTCAGGCGCAACAGAGCCGCGATCGTCGAACGACCCCTCCTAAACCCAAACTGGGCGTCCGACAGATCGGGCCCCGTGCCGACGAGGTGCCGCTCGATGCGGGCAGCTACCACCCTCTCCAGTAGCTTGCCCGTGTCATCGAGCAGCACGATAGGCCTGTAGGCCGAAGGTGACCCCGGAGACCGTCCCGGCTTCGGCAGGAGCACCAGCCTTCCCTCCTTCCAGCACCCAGGGAACCGTCCGGACGCTAAACACGCGTCGAACAGCTCCCTGAGGCGGGGACCCAGGTGGTCGAGGACCAGGCCCAACACGCGGTTTGGAACACCGTCGGGCCCAGGGGCGGTGGATTTTGCGCACATGCGCGCCACTGCCACTCCCATCTCGGGTTCCGTGATGGGCGGAACACTGTCGTCGTCGGCCTCCCGGTCAGTGTCTGGCGAATCCATGATCGGGGGCGTGTGTTCCGCCCGCCGCGGGAACAGGTCCTCGACAACCTGGGTGAGAAGGCTGGGCTGGAGAGTCTCGGTGAGGGGAAGGGATAGTGGCGTCCCCAGGGGTCACGATCGAGACCGTCCAGCATCTCCTGCCGACTGACGTCTTTGGCGGAGCGGACGGTCAGCCTGAAGGCCGACCGCGCATTGCGGTAGCCCTCATACAGCAAGGCCTCCCGCTCCGCGTCGCGTTGGCGCCGCCGGCTGCGGGTGTAGGCCCTCCGGGCGCGAATGCACGCGGCCCGGAGATCCGCCAGCTCCCGGGACCACCAGTGGACAGCCCTCCTCGGGGGCGGACGCCGTACCCGAGGCATGGCCGCATCGCAGATCTGCGTCAACGCACTGCGGATGCGGCCAGCCTCGGCGTCCACCCCGTCCGACTGGTGGGCAGAGGACAGCCACGAGTATACGATGGCTGTCTCCGCCAGCTGGTCCCGGTCTAAGCGACCCACAGCCCATCGCGGGAACGCAGGACGCCCATCCGCCCCGTGACCCCTGCTGGGCGTCGGGATTACCGGGGAGACCTCCATCCGGATATACCGGTGGTCCGACAAGGTCTCCACCTCCTCCACGACGCGCCAGCTCCCCACGCGTGCGGCGACCTCGGGGCTAGCGAACGAAAGGTCCACTATCGACCCGCCCCGTTGTCGCACGCACGTATGCACCGAGCCCCTGTTCAGCAAACAGAGGCCCAGTGCCGCCGCCCACTCCTCGATCGCGCGTCCTCGGTCGTTCGTCCGGGGAGACCCCCACGCCACGGACTTGGCATTGAAGTCCCCCAAGACGAAGACCTGGCGCGATGCCATTCGCCGTAACGAGGCCTCCATGATGGTAAGGGAGGCCTCGAAATCGGTCACACTCCAGTTAGGGGAGAGATAGACTCCGAGGAGCGTAATCTCCCCCCAGTCCGCCGCGACGTATCCGACGCCCCTATCCCTAAGGGTCAGAGGCGACGAAGGCCACGACGTGGAGGCGACGATTGCCCCGGTGCCATCGGTGCTACCCAACCAGTTAGGCCGGTCGGGCACCACGTACGGCTCCGCGGCTATGGCTACTCCTATCAACCATTCCGCCATGGCTTGCAGGAACACGTCCTGCGCACCGGCGGTGTGGTTGAGGTTGGCCTGGAGGAGACGAATGGATACGGGGTCCATTAACAGTCCGTATCCATCGTCACCTCCTCCGCGCTGACGGGCGATCGGGCCGCGCTCGGAGCGGGGACTGGCCCGGTCGATGGGCCGTCCCGCCCCTTCGGGGCCGATGCCGGGGGTCTGCAGTCCCCAGAGCCCATGCGGTGTTTGGCAGGCCTATTGCCTGCCGCACACGCGGGGCAGTGGGGCACCGCAGAGCACGATGCCGCCTGGTGTCCGGTCTGACCGCAACGGAAACATAGCCCGCTGCAGTCAAAGCAGTTTTTGCATGTCGGTCGGGTATGCCCGACCGCCATGCATTTGTAACACCTCGCGGGCCGGGGCTCTAGCACGGTTACCCGCGCCGAGCTCCAGCCCACGAGGAGCCTGCCTGAGTCGGCCAATTGCTTGACCGACTCCACCGGACACTGCACCCAGGCAGCACCGACGCCGCCCGGACCAGGGCGGATGGTGCCAATCCGGACGGTGTCCGAGGCACATCCGGTACGCGCCATAATGGCCTCCCGGACGTCCTCCACCGTCACGGAATCGTCCAAGCCCGTCAGGCGCATCTCTGCGCACTTGACAGGCCTGGCGATTCGGACACCATCCTCCGGCCCGAACAACCCCCTCAACATCGTGGCCAAACTATCGGCCGTCTTCGCGCCCTCGGCCCCAGGGAACTCGAGTATTCGAGCCCCTGTCCGGGCCTTGCGGGTCCTCGCCTCGACGCCTCCGATACCGGAGACGTCCAGCTCCCGCCGGGCGCGTTTTAGGACGGCCTCATAGTTGAGGCCCCTCTCAGCCGCCTCAGGCAGCACGGTGATGACCACCGCGGCCGTCTTCGGCGACTTGAGGCCCCTGCGCGACCTTTTCTTCCCCTTTCTGCCGGCTCCCGCCTGGGGAGCGGCGGCCATGGCGGCACTCTTGGCCGCCGCTCTCCGCTTCTGGCCGCGTGCCTTCCTGCTCCGCTCAGCCACCTGCCAGCCCTGTTCGAGCCTGGCAGCAGCGCTGAGCGCAGCAGGAGCGGTCGCGGAGCCGGCACCTTGCCGGCCTTCTTGGCCCCCTTGGGCCCGGCCGCGGCCGCAGCGTAGCTCACCACGCGGCCATCCTGACAGGGCAGCGGGGTGGGAGCTGACGCTTGCGGCCGCCTCGCCTTGTCCGCGGCGAGCGGCGGTTGGAGGGGCGGCTCAGGCGGGAGCCTGGCCGCTACGGCGGCGATACGCGCATCCACCATCACCCCTACTCGGGCTAGGATGACGCGTACCGCCGACTCCGACACGCCGTGCACCTCGTCGGGCGGCGGCTCCTCCCCCTTCCGAGGTCTCCCGCGGCCACGAGCCGGCGGAGGGACCACGACGAGGGGAGGAAGCGCCGAAGCCGCAACGGGTTCAGCCGGCGCAGCAGCCGCGACGGGCGCAGCCGGCGCCACGGGCGCAGCCGGCGCCACGGGCGCAGACGACAGGCCCGCCCTTCCCGGCGCAGCCCGTTTCGGTGGCGAGGCTGGCACAGGCGGCGCGGCCGGCGCCAGGCGTGCGAACTGGGCCCGCAGGTCGGCCATCTCCTTGGCCAACCCGCGGTTCTCCCGTCGCACCGCCGATAGCTCCGTCTCCAGCTTGCGGTTGCGTTCCCGCAAGCCAGAGACCTCCTCACTAAGGCGGGCGTTCGCGGCCTGGAGGGCCGCCACCTCGCCACCGCGGCCGGCCGGACCCGGTGTCCCCGGCCACGCCGCCACCACCGATCCTCGGCCTCTACGCCCCTGGCGCATGGTCGGGACCTTGGGAGGAGGCATGATGATGGAACTCCCCTCCGAGTCGGTGTTGGAGCGGCCACCCTCTTGCAGGGGGCGCTTCCAGGGTCTCGGGGGGAGGGCCTCCTCCCTCTTCCTCGCACTTGGGGCTGGAGCTATATCTGCCTACCTGCGGCGCATCCACCGCCCTCGTCCCTACTCCGGCCGACTTGCACCCAAGGGGTGCTGCTCTCATCGGCGGACGGCTCTGCGGCACTTCCGCCCACGTCCGTCAGCACCATCTCCGATGCCGTATCTATCTCCTGACGCTCGGATGGCCCTGCGGCACTGCCGCCCTCATCCTGCGACGGCTCTGCGGCAGTGCCGCCCTCATCGCTCGACAGCTCGGAGCTTTCCCCTGCTATCCTTATGCACGGCTCTGCGGCAATGCCGCCCTCGTGCTAGGACCCGCTGCTGCTGCCGCTCTCCTCACGCGGCGGCCCTGCAGTGGTCTCCATCCTCTCCTCTTCCGACGGCTGGGCAGCAACGCCACCCCCGTCCCGCGACGGCCCTGCAGCAGCAATGCTGCCGCCCTCGTCACGTGCGGCAATGGCTTCAGCCTTCATCCGCACCCGCCACGCCTTGGATGCAGTGGCGCTAATGCGGGCTCGTGCAGCGGCGGAACGCCTCGGCTTCGTCCTCCGGGTCTTCTTCCGCACCTGCACCTTCTCCTCGTTCCCCTTCCCCCCCTGAGCCACTTGGTGTTGAGCCGGGCTCTCGGCTTCTGAGGCAGTAGTTGTCCCCCACCCATACGATTGGGGACAGACTGTGCCGGGACTTGGGCGCGACTCCAAATGGACGTCGCGCGCAAGCACCGGCACAGCAAGGGATTCCCCGGCCTGGCCGGGACCCTCTGGTGAAGTATTAGCTGTCTTGACTTCTGCCATGTTGTTGGACGTTTTTGAGTCTTGCCTTGACTACCACTCTAATGACTGGACGCTCACGCGCTTCTTAACCCACCAGTCATACATCTCCTCGCCGAGTGGCCAAACTTAAGATTGGGGTAATTTTTTATAGGGGTTTTCTTCCCCGCGGTCCGAAGACCCCCGGTCCTGACCCCCCTGCTCAGGATTACGGTTTGGGCCTTCCGGGTCTGGCCGCTCGCGAGCAACCGACCCGTCACGCCCCCGGGCCGTGACGCAACCGTCCCTGGCGACGGAGTGCCATGAGGCACATCCGCCCCATTGGCCCCGGGTCAGATCCGCCGTGCGCTCTGTCACCAGAGCCGCACGCGGAGACCCCCCCCCCTGCCGGAATCTTGGCCGTCCAAATGGACGCATGACGTCCAAATGGACGTTACCAGGGAGCACCACGAGGAGGTGCTCCGGCCGCGCCTCCCATGCTCCGGCTGCGCCCCCCATGCTCCGGCCGCGCCCCCCAATACTCTCCCATTGAGGAAAAGGCCAAAGCCAGACGAGTTGACATAAGGTTTTACTTTCAGTATTTCTTCTCTTGCTATTTATACCATAAAATCTGAAATTATTCCAAACGTCGGGATATTAAAACAAAGTTAAAACTTGATAAAATACATTTAAATTATTTTATTGGGTAGTGTACCCCATTCTCGTGTTAACATCAGAAATCATTATAATTTCTTAAGCTGATTCCGTCGCATGAAAATACTGAGCGAGGCAGGTCAATCGTTTTAACATTCTACAAACGGTGTTTTTGAGATTAGATGATATTTTAATTCATGCAATAAAAATCTCGTGATGTAGCCGCGCATTATTTTAAATAAAATATACAATATCAAATATGTATAAACAATGGGATAGATAAAAAAGTTGTGGTGCTTTATTCATCATTATCATCTTGCTCTTATCCCAAATATCAGACTTTTTATTTTTGATTGCCTGACGTTTCGAACACTTAAGTGTGGGTCAAATCTATACAATAAGTGCTCACAGTGTCTTGTAGTCGTGTAAGCTACACGACTTTATTTTCACTTCTTTTTTTTTTAAATAATGTTTACAACAGGATCCCAGTTTGATGGTAATATCCAGAATCATTTTCTTCTTGTACTGGCAAAAAATTTGTAACAAAATATGGGTCTGAATTTAATAACTAATTTCTATAGTAGGTAGATAATTATAAAATATCTGCAATAACGATGACTTGTTGGACGTCAGACATCTTAGTCCGCCCGTGACCATGAACGCTGTAAAATATTCGAAACGTCGGGTAATCAATAACTAAATACAAATGCGATATAATCCGTAAAGTAGTTTTATTTACAATGTGTAATACTCGCGTAAATGACAGAAATCATTATCAAATTGTTAAGTTTAACTTAACAATTATTTATAATGTACTAGAAATTCGCCCTCGCTTCGTTTCGGTTTCAGTCGCTTTACCTGCGTAGTGCCTATTCTCGTGGGAATACCGGTATAAAATATAGCCTATGTTACTCAGGGATATGTAGCATTCTAATGGTGGAAGAATTTTTAAAATCGGTCCAGTTCTTTTTGAGCTAATTCGTTACAAACGTACTTACATACAAACTTTCCTCTTTATAATATTAGTATAGACAAACCTCGCGAGAACACATACATATTATAAGCTAGCGACCCGTCCTTGCCTCGCTTCTGCTTCAGGCTCTTTGCCCCGCATTTTATTTTTCCAATATCTTCCAACGGTACAGGACTGCAGTCCACGACGTCTGGGGTTTGATGCACTGACCGGGCAATGTTTTATAAGGTTTTTCTGAGAGGAAAAATAAGTTTAATACACATGTAGTAAATCTGGTAATAAAATATTAATAAATTCGGCCCTGCCATTTGGAAGTTTACTCGAAATAAACAGACATTTAAAAAAATGTTTGAACTGTTTTAAACATATGTAGGTATCGCGCAAATTGCCATGTGAGCATGAAAATAACAAATTTTGACATTATTAACAGACACTTCAATTTAATTTATTTATATAGATTTTAAAATTTTACCTTAAATTAATCCAATAAAGTTGGAACGCGACCGACACGACAATGCTACACACAAAAGATCTGGCAAAATTTCAACAGGTTTGACTATTAATCAATATCATTTTACTGACTTTTTTATATAAAATTATGTACAATATTATAGTAAATATTATCTTCAGGATTATGCACTTAGAATCACGTTATAATTATCAAATATAATAAAAAAGTTTATACCTGGATCACATCACAATAGTGGCAGCTGGCCACAAGTTAACAATCAGAACATCCATCACTGTTCTCAATCACATTTGAGAGAAGGAAAGTGCAAGCATGACCAAGAGAATAAGAAACAAATTGACATGCCATATATAAATAAAACTATTTTTACGGATTTTATTGCGTTTGTATTTGATATTTGCGTTTATATTTCACAACCTGACCAGGAACCGCCGTGACCATGAACGCTGAAAAGTGTTCGAAAAGTCGGGCAATCAAAAATTTAAAACAATAACTCGCGTCATCATCATCATCATCATCGCTGCCCACATAACGTTCCACTGTTGGGCTTGGGTCTCCTCTACAATGGGAGGGAATTTGACCTACTATACCGTGCTGGATAGACATGTTAGTGTAGGGTTTCATTTCGAGTTTTCCTTTTCTTGCACAGAAGTTATGTGCATATTATATACCATAATCGTACTTTTCGACATCCATGGGCAAGATAGGGAGTGGTGAATTGTATTCTTTCTCCGCCACCATACGGAAACTCGTGTAAAAATCAGAAATCATTATGACATACCAACTTTGACAGATAGGTAATTCAACATTAAATTTTGTTTTTCGGTGTCTTTTATTTTCAATGAAATTATGTGCATACGTCATTTAATTTAGCCAAGAGTTCTTAACCTTTTATTTAACCAAACAAATTAATTTAATTCCATATAAAAGTCTAAACAGTAACGTTAAGAATACAAAATAATATATCAGAGATTTCCTGTTACAAAACAAAAACAATATCAAATTGGTTTACCTACGAATTCACATTATGTTTAAACGTATTAAGCAAATGGAAATACATGGCAAGATTTGCTTTGAATAAAATCTGATATTCGAATGTATTTATATAATTTAATCTGTTGAGTAGGCTCTCTGAAATTTTATCAGATATAACTTTGCCAGTGTCGCTAGCGTAGATTTTAGAAGGTGCTGATTATATAGGAATAAGATTGACTTATCCTATTAGATACTGGGACGCGGTCGCCACCTTCTGTGAGGCTGTCATCTCACGGAAGGAGGCGGCGGATCGTGCGCGAGAGGAGCTCCTCTTCGGTGACACGCGGTCCATTCTGTCCGGGGCGACGGAAGGACAGCGCGCGGGCCCATAGCCCACCCGTACCCACGTCGCCTTCGTCGTTGGGCCGACCACCGGAGCAGGGTTACTTGTCATCAGTGGTCGGCCCGACGGAATACCCCCTATTTGGGGTACCCTCTCATGGTCGCCCTTGCGCTTCTATTTCCATGTTCCGTTTACTATTTTCGCATCATCATCATCTCAACCTATATATCTCCCACTGTTGGACTCAGACCTCCTCCAGAATGGGTGGGGAATTATCCTACTATTCCACGCTGTTCTGACGTGTTGGAATAGGCTTATATTTCGAGTTTTCCTTCTCTTGCACAGATGTTATATGCTTATTATATCCCTTAATCGTCTTTTACAATATCCACGGGCAAGATAGGGAGTGGTGAATTGTATTTTTACTCCGTTACTAGGCCAGAAACAATTCAATACTTTGGCTTGGGTTGTTTTCATTTGGCAGTACTACTTTGTCAATTAACATACCGTAAAAAACAAGCTCGAAATTTTTTTCTTTAGATTTAACTCATTTCATTTTAATTTCTTTGTGTTTATTTTCATTTTAACCTATTTTCGTGTGTCACAGTAGGAATACAATTCACTACCCCCCTATTGCTTATAGGATAGGTGTCGTTAAAGATGACTGAGGGATAAAATAAGCGTTGAAACTCTACGCCAACGCATCTTCTGATGCTGCTGGTTGCCGTCGACGACAGCATCAGGCACCGGAACGCGCTCGCCGCCTTCTGCGAGGCTACGAAGTTGTGTCGCGGACGACAGCCGATGGCGACGGCGTGAAGGCGACTTTCAACGATGCAAGTGCCGCCATTTATGTAGTGCTCGCCGATATGTATTCAATTATATTTACTGTAATTTACTATTGAAAAGTTTCTTTAGTGTCGACGAACTAAGAATAAATGCATACGAATAATAAGCAAATAACATCAATGCAAGAGAAGAAAATCTGGGAATAAAACCTTATGCCTACACGTCTGACCCGCATGGTATTATATCAATCAGGTCAAATCTCTCTCATAAACGAGGAGGCCCGAGCCGAACAGTGTGACATATATGGCCTTAGATAATGACGATGATTAGTGAAAGAATTTTCAAACTTGTATCACAGTGACAAGCTACTTATCTTTACCTCTTCGTAATGTTAGAGGGCATCTACGGGCAAGAGAGGGGGTGGCGAATTGTATTCTTACTCCGTCACCACACGGAAATAATTAATTTGATCATTCATATTTCTATTAATACAATATTTTGATTTTTAAATTAATAAGAACTATAATTTTATTCGTGTAATGGCGGCACAAGAATACAATTCACGACTGCGTATCTTACCCATGATAGTTGTAAAAGACGAATTTTTTTTTTTGGTGGGTGGGTCGCGGTCGGCGCGCCTCCGCATCACTCCGTCCGGGGCGACAGAGGGGCTTAAGCACGCAACTCCCGCGACCCACCCAAAAACCACGTCGCCTTCGTCGTTGGGCCGACCACTGGAGCAGCGTTAACTTGTCGTCAGTGGTCGGCCCGACGGAATACCTCTAATTGGGGTACCCTCCCATCGACCTTGTAAAAGATGACTAAGGGATATAATATGCATATAACATCTATGTAAAAGTAGAAAATTCGAAGTAAACCCCTTGCCACCATGTGTGACCAGCGTCGTATAATATGTAAATTTCTCTCCCATAGTGGAGATCTCTCGCAGGAGATCCTGCATATATGTAGATAACATCTATGCAAAAGAAGGAAAACTCGTAATAAAATCATATACCAACATGTCAGAACAGTATGGTATTGTAGGTCAATTTCCCTCATATTGTATATTAAACATACTTTGATCTAATGGAATCTAAAACTAGCAGATAAATGCACTAAAGATTGTTACAAAGTTCTATACAATAAAGCAATTTTAAAGTTAAAAACATATTGCAGTCTTATGAACTAGAGTTTCAATAAAAGTAGCTATAAGTAGACTATAATGAGTTATGGAATACTCTATAATATGAAGTTACAGCAAAGTACATGAGAAATGTGTCCATATTTTTTACGGCAAAACGGGACGCTTCCATAATATGAATATTATTTTTTATGACAGCATGGTATAGTAACGTCAAATTCCTTCGTATTGTGGAGGAGGCTCGAACTCAACAGTTATCACACCGCCCAATTTCAGTCTAAGCGAACTCCCATTTAAATTTATTAATTTCTATTTTGCTTAGGTTTTATCTGTGAAACATTTTGTGTAATTAAACATTAGTTGGATTGAAGACCGTTGCTGTTGAGTAAACGATGAAATGGTTTGATATTAAACTAATATCAAAGACACTTTCGTCTAAAATATGTTAACACAATACACCTAGATTAATTAAAAGTTTTTAGCCTAGACAATATGAAATTTAATATTAAATAGTTTCGAGAGATTTCAGCAATATTAAGTATCTTTCGGTATCAATCTGATCAGTTAATAATTTTTAGAGTTGAATTATTTTATAAAAATAAGAGATTTGGTAAAAAATATCAAATTAGTTTTACAAGTCGATATTTTAAATTATTTTACAAAATGTAATCGAATATTTACGATGTCTGATGTTTACGCGTGTATTACACATTGTAAATAATAATTTGAGTAAGAGTGAGTGATGGAAAGTGTTGGAAATGTTGGCAATCAAAGATTAAATACAAACCTGGTAAAATTCGTAAATAATTTTATTTACCATTATTTATTGTAAATTAATAATACTTTGATGAGGCATCAATGAATTTTAAATTTAAGTAATTCAAGTAAATTTGGCCTCTTTTTTTTCTTGGTAAATAATAATAGAAAGAAGTAAGAAAGAAAAATATTTTATTTCTCCCTCGCAGGGGGACACATATTTGTATAATTTAGTTCTCATATAGATGGATGTAAGAGCTGGAATTGCTACTCAGCTTAATGTTATAGTAACTCTACAACGCTGATTTTCAGTATCAGCCTAATAATTGTTGCAATGCAATGCATCATAATCTTTCTTGCCCATAGGTATCGTACACGACGTAAATAACATCTATGCAAGAGAAGGAATACTTGAAATAAAACTCTATACGAATTCGTCTGACCGGCGCGGTATAGTATTTTAATTTCTCTCCTATGGAGGAGGTTTAGCCCAGTAGTGAGATATATAATAAGCTGAGATGGTCATATCTCCTAAGTAAGCTTAGTAGTCTCATGAGACCGAAGGTGGGTGTGATACGTATTATAGCGTAGGAATTTAAGGCATCACTGTCCCATATTTTCCTGTGGAATTGGAAAAAGAGACAGCTAAAAGAGCTTCATAGAATTGGACAGTAACTTTTGGGGAACTCATAACGCCAACTATAACAGTCAACCCACCAGCCAACCCACAAAGCATGAGGATCATGGCTATATTAACATCTATACCAATATTACAAAGCTGTATGTTTTATTTGATTGAACGCACGATAATACTTAACTTTTAGTGTTTATAGCCTATTAATCGAGAAAGGTTATAGGGCTATACAATATCACACTATCATCAATAGGAGGGGAGCATCCATAAAAATGTTACGAAAATGGGAAAGATCTAGTCCTTACCTACGATTACTTTTTTTTAAGACAACATTCTACACTGAGGGAATAATCCCTGTTTCGTGGAGGACTTTACGAACATAACTAACGGACAGAAATTACATCTACATCAACAACAATTTGTGAATCACACCAAGTTGTCCTTTTTTTTTGGGCGGTGTGTTACGGTCGGCGCTCTCCTCGTACGACTCCGTCCAGGGCGACAGAGGGGCGTAAGCACGCACACCCGCAACCCACCCGCGTCACGTCGCCTTCGTCGTTGGACCAACCACCGGAGCCGGGTGACTTGAAGTCAGTGTTCGGCCCGACGGGCAAAGTGTTGTCCTGCGTGGGATTCGAATGCCCTGACACTGGCAACGTAGGTCGGTATCTTAATCACTACGCCATTTGTGGAGTCAAATGTATTGCATGTGCCTGTTATGGGTGTCTTATAATCACTCTATATCTTTCCTTCGCTGACGTACGTTAATAGGGATGATGGGCGGATTTTACGAATGGGTATATTGTATACTTACCTACTACTATCTTACAGACTTGCCTAGACATAACCAAGCATCAAGGATTGCCGCTCAGCTATTTCGAAAAACAATCTCATAGAAATATAAGCAAACGTTACAATTATCTGCTTGATCAATCAAGAACTGGGTCAACACAGTTCTCGAAAATGGCTGTGTCACGCGTTAATAGAATTATTATCACTCATAAATTCTATTGATATTATAAATGTGATAGTTTGTAAATATGTTTGGATGTTTGTTATCAAGCGTTAAATGTTGAACATATTTGGATGAAAAAGGACGCAAACATTGACCGTTTTCAAGATTAACACATGGGATACTTTTTATCATATGGGATACTTTTTTACTTTTTTGGAATATTATTTTAACTTTATTTTTTTACTCAATCAAGTATAATTCATTGAATGGATTTATATTAAATTTCATCTAGAGAAAACTGTTTTTAACACGGACGAAGTCATGAGCAGAAGCTAGTTTAATATGATAATTGAACAATTAGTGCTAATATTATATGCAGTAGGACCATACTGTCGACAGTCGTCTGTCTACAGCCACGGGTGGTCCGTCCAAGGTAGTATCACACTCCCACAGAAAATCGACGACTGAATGCTAGTAATTTATTAGTACACTTCGGGGAGCGGGAGAGTAGGAAACCCAAATTTTTGAGAGTGCATGTGGTGAGTTTTAATCATGCCTTTAGTAGCACCCTGTATTCACACTCCCTTCACTTTCTTCAGAGTAAGCAGCGTCCTAACAAAGCTCCATGAACGGCAGAAACACTTACCATCAGGTGTGCTGTTTGCTCGTTTGTCACCAGTAGCAATAAAAATAAATAGTTTGACAGTCCGTTTTGATAGAATATATTTTTTTTCATTATCATGCCTCAAGAACGCCTTATTAGTTAAGTGTTCAAAATAATTAATTATGTGTTATGAGTGTTTGGTTTGAAAAGCGTTCGAGAGAAATCTGTATTTTACTGTAAATATTGTTGCTGATATTTTTCGGATGTTCTTTTTTTTTTTTTTTATTGCAAATGGTGGCAAACGAGCAAACAGTACACCTGATGGTAAGTGTTGCTGCCGCTCATGGACCTTTACAAGGCCGCTGCCTACCGCGAAGAAAGTGAAGGGAGTGTGAATGCGTGCATTGAGGCTCGGTGATACCACGGGCACCACCAAAACCCTCCACACGCAAACACCCTCAGAAAGTTGGGCTTCCGGATCTTTCGCTCACCGAATGAAGCGCAGTAACAAATCGCTACTACTCAGACGTCGATTTTCTGCGAGAGTGTGGTACTGCCCCGGACGGACCGGCCCGCGGCTGTAGACAGATAACTGTCGACAGTGTGGTGCTACCATTCCTAAACTTGTTCTCGAAACTTCCTCGAGATTGCACCTTTAAAATTTTCTCTGAGGATAAACTCGTAAGACTAGAACGATCTTAACTGCGCTATACGCAACACATTTAAATTATTAAATATCTTTGTTTTAAAAAAAAAGTATTGTTGATTCAAAGTTCATTATGTGAGATTTAACCAGCTGTAAGAGACAATAATAAGCCACTCATTGCTACTCCTATACACACAGAGTGACATTATAGCCAGCTTATTTGCCCGACCACGTATGTATATATAAATGATCTAACCATCTACACGTCTATCCAAGGGTAATCATCATCATCATTTTAACCTATCACCATACACTGCCTGACGTAGGCCTACCTCACGTTAAGCCACAGAGTGCACTCCTGTGCCACCTGCATCCAACGACGCCAATCAACTTTTATCAGGTCGTCGGTCCACCTAGTTTGGCGTCCTACATTGTCGTTAATATATATTAATAAGGGGGGTAATAAGTATGAATATAGTGTAGAATGCCTTTAGGTTATAGAAAATACGTCGACCATAGGTGCTTAAATACTTTCAAATCAATAGTTATTACATCCTTTAAAGAGTTTTTAGCGAGAATTTAGAATAAAAATAACTCCTTAGTTTGCTAAATGCGTTTGCTGTATGTCAGTTAAATGAAACAATACAAGAATTATGCTTGGATACACACCGTGGACATAGTCGGCACAGCGCATTGCATTCGGTAACGTCAGCAGGCTAATTTATATTTATGATGTGAATGGTGTAGTCATTGCGCTAGTAGCTTTAGTCGCCTGTATCATCATTCATCATTTCAGCTCATATACATCCTACTGTTGGGCTCGAGCCTCCTCCACAATAGGAGGGAAATTGACCTTACTATACCACGCTGGTCAGACAGGTTGTTATAGGGTTTTATTTCGAGTTTGTCTTCTCTTGCATAGATGTTATATGTGTATGGAATTCCTTAGTCGTCTTTTATGACATCCACGGGCGGGATAGGGAGTGGTGATTCGTATTTTTACTCCGTCACCACACGTAGTAGTCGCCCGTATACTTGGTCGTATAAAAATGATATATTTGTTAAATACAAGTAAATCTTGAAAAATTATAAAGAAAGAGTATCTCACTGAGCTGGTCTAGGACGACAAAGAACTCGACCAGTGCTCAACCCAATGGTGCATAGGAGGGTGAGGGGGACCTGGGTTATGAGGCCGCGCTTTGTCATCCCGGATGGAAAGGAGGGCATTTGTCCTAACCATAGCCCACCTAAAGTGGTCAATCATCGGTAAGTACCTGCACAAAATTGGAAGAGAAGAGGCTCCAGGATGCCATGACGCTCCAATTGACTCCCCTGTCTATCACCGGTGGGGGGATAGTGCGTAAATGTAATTCACACAGTGTGAACAAGAAAAGGTGATCAATAATAAACTAAGGAATTGTAGGTAATATGCAGATAACGTCTATGCGAGAGAAGGGTAACTAATCTATACCCTATATCTTATCTCTATATATACATATATATAAGAAAGTCGTGTTAGTTACACTATTTATAACTCAAGAACGGCTGTACCGATTTGACTGAAAATTGGTAGGGAGGTAGATTAGATCCAGGGGACGGACATAGGATACTTTTTATTCTGTTTGATCGCATTCCCGTGGGACGTAACATAAAACGTCAAAGACAATACAAGTCACTATGAAACGTCGTATAACAAAAACGCATCTGACATGTAATAACCAAACGCAAATGAGAGCTATAGACAGGCTACCTATATTTACGGAAATTTAGAAAATATTTTTACGAAAAATATGATGGCGGTACGAAGTTCGCCGGGTCAGCTAATATATATATAAAAGAGAATGTTGGTTACACTATTTATAACTCAAGAACGGTTGCACGTATTTGGCTGAAAATTGGTGAGAAGGTAGCTTAGAACCAGGAAACGGACATAGGAAATTTTTGTGACGTGTCATAAAACGTCAAAGAGAATAGAAGTGACTATAAAACGTGCTATGACAAAAACGCACGTGACCAGTAATAACAAAACGCAAATGACAGCTAAACGTAATTTTGTCTATGGTGAAGTATGATTGAAAATTTGATTAATATAATTTGTTAGAAATCAATATTCATGACTTTTGACGCGAATGTCAAAATGTCATGTAGCGCTTTTATATTTTTTTCATTATTTTAGTGTTTTACGGTGTTAAATTGAATAATTATGTTGATATTTTATGTAATATAATGTTGATAGAATGCTGATATATAGTGAATATGATATAAAGCGAATTGCGTGCACTTTCGAATTCTGCCAAATTTCCCAGAAGAAGCTTGATTTCGCTGTCAACACCAAATCACTGCTAACGACGGACTACTTACAAAGACTAAAGACGTGACTAATTAATTAATTAATTAATTATAACTCGACATTGGCACCAATAGCGCATATTATTGCAGCTCATTGCCATTAATCAAGAAGAAGAAGAATCAATATTCATTAATAATCAGTAATTTGTATTCTCTTTGCATCATCATTAACAATGCCGCGACCAAGACGATCGAATTTTCCTCGACAAAGCCGTAATACAAGAAGGATACGAAAGATGGCGAATGAAAATTAAATATATTTACGCAAAAAATTATGGCGGTACGAGTTCGCCGGGTCAACTAGTTAATATATAAAGCTGAAGAGTTTGTTTGTTTGAACGCGCTAATCTCAGGCACTACTGATCTGATTTGAAAAATTCTTTCAGTATTAGATAGCCCATTTATCGAAGACGGCTTTAGGCTATATATCATCACGTTAAGACCAACAGAAGCGGAGCACCAAAAAAGAATGTTTCAAAATCGGGGTTTTGTTTTCCTTTTAAGAGCTTCCGCCACATAAATGTCTAAATTTTCGCAAAAGTCATGTGTGACTGAATAGTATTATTAAAAAATATTTTCGCCTCCTACGTAAACAAAGTCTTAGGTTAAAGTTAGCGTTAGCCCTAAGTATTTATACCACGCGAACGAAGTCGTGAGTAGAAGCTAGTACTCTATATTAATCTGTCTCACCAGGGTAGTATAGTAGCTATTTTTTACTCCCATTATTGCTTGAGCTTAGTAGTTGAACGTGTATAAGCTATGATAATAATGACGTCTGAACATTTTAACATCCGATAAGAAAAAGAATTTTAGAGAAATTTCCCTGTCACGAGTTATAATAACTTAATTTTGTGAAATAGCCTGAATATAAATTTATCAAAGATCCTTAGGTTGCCCTCATCGCTTTACAATTTAATGTATTAAAGAAATCACTTCGGCAAGTGGCTTAAATAATATGGTAATTTGGATATCTAAATTATTTATTCAATCCAAGCTTTTGAATCCCAAATAACTTGGGGAGTTGCTTCAGTAGAGTTTTATATTTTATCGGCTAATTGCAGTTTTATAAGAACTAATATTGTTTTAATACGTCGCATTTAGAACTTTTAATGAAACATAAAAGCGATTTTTGTTTTGTTAATTACAAGTTTATTATGTTAGTAATCTAGCATAAAAATACGAAGTTACTTTAATAAAAGTGCTGTGATATATTTTTTTTTATTTTCAATAATGAAATTCATTTTTGACAAAGGAATTCACTTTTCATTCATCTCAGATTATATAGATTTCAATATTGGGCTCGAGCCTCCTCTATAATAAGAGGTAAAGTAGCCTACTATACCACGCTGGTCAGCCGTGTTTATATAGGTTTTTATTTTAAGTTTTATTTCTCTTGCATAAATGTTATCTACATATTGTAGTCCTTAGTCATCTTTTACGACACCCACGGGCATGAAAAGGGGATCATGAATTGTATCCTTACTCCGTCACGATACGGATATCGTTTCGAGCTTTATCATATTTTTAACACATACAAATCAAGCTTATTAGCTTGTAATTAGCTTGTTGTAACGGAATCTTTGAACGATTTTCATTTATTACCTTTTAAACGTCGGATTGATTTGAAACTTTTCATACTTATCAATGAGACAAGACAATGCAATAATTTATAATCGACTTCTAAAAAAAGAGGAGGTTCTCAATTCGGATGTTTGTATTTTTTTTTAATGTTTGTTCGTGCAGCACTCCGTCGCTTGCTCCGAAAATTTAAAAATTAACATAAATTATAAAAAATTATCTACATTGTCTACAATAATTATCTTTTTCTTTGAATTCGGTTTTTTTTTTTGTTAAAAATTTTGTTATAATAAGTTACCCTTTTATTTGGGTGGGCTATGGTCAGCACATATACCGCTCGTTCCTTCCGAGGTGACGAAAGGACAGAGAGTGCGGCCCCATAACCCACCGTATTCCCTTCCCTTCACCATTGGGCTGACCAAGTTACTCTTAGCGGATTAGGGTTTTTTTTTATATTCTTGGCTAATATTTTGACACGACTTGATATATATTACTAGCCTTATTTTCGACATTGCACTATTTAACATCGCACCTATTTTTCTTATTTAAAGCCACACTTTTCCGTCTGGTGATGGAATAAGAATACAATTCACCACTCCCTATCTAGCCCGTGGATATCGTACAAGACGACTAAGGGGTATAATTAGGACCGCGGGGTTTATCTGTCACCCACCGACGACGACCGATGTCCCCAAACAGCGGGTGTCATCGGTCGAGGAGAGAGTACTCCTCAAGGGGTATTCCGTCGGGCCGACCACTGATGACAAGTCACCCTGCTCCGATGGTCGGTCCAACGACGAAGTCGACGTAATACATGGGTGGGTTGCGGGACCACGGGCCGCCCCTCTATCGCCCCGGACTGAGCCGGGCAGCGGGTACGCTGGCAGTAGCCCACCCCAAAAAAAGGGGTATAATTTGCATATACCGTGTGAGCAAGTGAAGGAAGGAATGTGCGACCAGCGTGGTATAATAGGTCAGTGTTCCTCCTATTGGAGAGGAGGTATATGAGCTGGGACGAAGAAAGCCACACCTTATTCCTCCGCCGTCGTTATTTAAAAAATAAATACTAATTTCTCCTCGTCAAGATGCTTATAAATAAAACGGTTAATCCACTACAATGTAATAAAACAGTCTCCTTATTACGATGTTATTTTGCTAGTTTTATCATTGTTTTTCTCTATATGATCACATTAGAGAAAATCTTATTTTCTCAGTCAATGTTTCGTAGTTTTTCTACGTACAGCTATTAGGGTATAAATAATATTATTTAGTTGGGTATTTAAATGTTTAGAAAGCTTGCGTGGACTTGTAAGAATACAATTCAGTATCCATTTTATTAATTGCCGTATCCTTTATTTTGGTTTTTATTATGATTCCAAATTTAAGCAAACATTAAAGTATAAAAACACATTTGGACAAAGAAAATAGAAACGGTATTTTTAACACGCTTTTATTAGTTTCACTTGTACGTATGTAATGTATCTATGTAAGTAACGGAATCTTTGAACGTCATTTAGCCCCACTTTGAACGAACAGATCTTATTTAAACTTTGCATACTCTGTAGACAAACAAGAACTAATTTAAATATTCAATATAATGACATAAATATTAATGAAGTAGATAATATAAAATTTCTTGGACTTATTATTGACAAACAAATTAATTGGAAAACACATATCGAATCTGTTACCACGCGTTTAAGTTCGTCGGCTTATGCCTTATATAAACTGTCACGAGTCCTCAATACTGATGCTTTACTTAATGCCTATCATGGATTGGTTCAGTCAGTCCTACGATATGGAGTTATATTCTGGGGAAATAGTACCGATAATACTATAGCACTCAAGGCTCAAAAGCGTTGTATAAGAGCCATGTTTAATATTGCAAGAACTGACAGTTGTAAACCATATTTTAAGAAGTACAATATCTTAACGCTTCCCCCGTTGTATATATATGAAACTATGAAACAGACGAGATAATAGTAAGCTTTGTTTACATGAATCCAAAACAGCATTAATGACAAAAAGTATTTTCTGCATGAGCCCAATTGTTTATAATAAATTGCCAAAATCATGGAAAGAACTAAATAAAATAGCATTTGGTAGGAAACTTAAGCAATTTTTAACTGAGAAAGTTTATTATAATGTTACACAGTTCTTATTGGATAAAGAAATGTAAATATGTATAGCTGGTATTTATAATGTTAATATTGTTATATATCCGCATGACTAATGACTATGTTTTTAATACTAATTAATTTCTGCATCTGACATTTATTACAATTAATTCATTACAATTAATTTATTACAATTAATTACAAATAACTTATACACAAATTTGTACGCCTTAACATGAGGCTGAACATGACTGGACTTTGTACACCATGTAACATCTTGCATTAATGTGTAAATTACCATGTTCAAACAAATAAATATTATCTTATCTTATCTTATCTTATCTTATCTTATCTGCAAAGGCCCATGACAATGCAATAATTCGATCAAAATAGTTAAATATTCTGATTAGATTCGCCAGGATTTAGAAATTTTTAATCGTATCTTTTGCATAAGAGCAAGAGAGATAGAGCTAATGTGCGAACTGCGCATGCGCTAAATTCGAAACTTCAATGATTCGGGCTGTCAGCTTGTAAGCGGGTTTTTTAGTTTTTAAACTACAATTTTGTATTATTATTTTAGTCATATTAAAATTTCGAAATGTATAAACTCACAGATAAGAAAGAAATGGATAAACACAAGCCTCATCATCTCAGCTCATATAACAAATGCTAGATTCTAGTTTGCTCCATAATGGGAGTGACATTGGCCTACTATACCACCTACCTGATCAATGGATCAGACGAAGGAAAGAGATATTGAGTTTTCGATACCCATAGATAAGAATCTTTGAACGCACTTACCCGTGGGTATCGTAAAAGGTGACTAAGGGATATAATACGTATATAACATCTATGCAAGAGAAGAAAAACTCGAAATAAAAGCCTTACCAATCTGTCTGACCAGCATGGTATAGTAAGATCAATATTCCTTTTGTTGTGGAGGAGGCTCAAGCCCAGCAGTGGGACGTATATGAGGACGAGATGATGAGGTAAAAAAGGGGGGTATTGCATTCTTACTCCGTCACCACACCGATAAAAATATGTATATTTATTTAAGCTGTTCTGTTTTGCTGTCGGTCCCCACTTCAGAATGTATGAAGCACCATTGCAAAACAAACATTATTACGAGTCCTACGCATATCGCTACAACTAGTATTGCATAACTATTTTTTACTTTTCCAATAACCGCTTTAGGTTTTAAATTTTTCTGTAATCACTATTTATTGGTTGTGGAAAAACGTGTATACATTCTAAATATGTTCTGAGGTTGGAATTTTCTTTTCCAATCATGTTTTATAGTCTTTTAATTGTTCGTGAGGTGTTGTTAGGTAGTTTTTCTGTGTGGTGATTGAGTAAGAATACAATTTACAACTCCCTAACTTGCCCGTGGATGTCGTAAAAGACGACTAAGAGGTGTTGGCGTCAGGTCAGTCAAACACAATTTAAATTTTTATGTCAATTTATATATGTGCAGGTAGTACAAGTCTTAAGTTTAGGTACAACAAACTATAAAAATGGAATAAAAATAAATGAAAACATGAAACAGCTATAAACTTTTTAATAATCAAGGTATATTACTTAGATTTGGCTCCAGGTGCACTATCATCTGCAGTCCACTGTAACTTGATAACTTTTTCTGCACAGGAGCCGTAGCGGTTATGATACGGACTTACAGTGCCAGTGTCAGGGTTCGAATGCCGCGCAGGATAACACTTTATACGATCCATCAATTGTTCTGAGTCTGGATGTAATTTGCGTTCGTTAGTTTGTCAAGTCTCCGGGAATGCGGCCCACCTTAACCCACTTTAATCTTGGCCACTAGGCCACTTTATGCAGATAGGTTGGTGATTGCAGGTATGCGTTTCCTTAGAGAGAGCTACTGTTCTATCTTCTAGTGGGAACAGTTTTTGAAATCGTAAAAAGTGGTAGTGAGAATTATATTCTTATGCAGTCGTCACAAAGAAGTTACATCACTTCTCACACTTTCCAAAAGACAGAAAAATAAGAAGACGCCTTAAAAATAATAAATTGTATCGAATAAATTTACATAGATACCCCACATCGAATGATGTATCAATAAATGGATGAATATTTTATTTCATTAAGCTGTGAAAAAACTAGCTTCGTTTGCGTGGATTTAATTAAATAATATTATCTGTATGCTGATGGAGTTCACCACCCCCTTTCTTATCTCTGGGTGATCGTAAGAGATGACTGAGGGACATAAGTAGATAATAACTTATTGAAAGAGAAGAAAACTTGAATTAAAATCCTATACCAACCTGTCGCGCGTCGGATTAGCATTGTACTGTAGGTCAATTACTCTCTCAATATAAATGAAGTTCGAGCCCAACAATGGGACGTATAGTAATAATTTAAAATACCCAGGTCTTAATAATATCGACATTAATAACATGCGCAATACAGTGATCGCCATTTTTGTTATCTAAGCAGTTGTCATGAGAACGTCGCAGAATAGTTGATGCGCGTTACCCATTGTAAGGAAATTTTGCCTAATTTTCAAACATGTCCAAACAATGTTTTGTTTTTATTGGTAGTGTTATGTATTTTACCTTTTTGAAGTTATACTTCTTTAGGCGCGTTATGAAAAAATGATGGGAGTGAAATTTTAATTATGTGACACAAAATTAACAGTATGAAGTTGTCTGCTTAACCGCTCATTAAGTCTCGAAAAAAAAGCTACCAACAAAATAGAAATTGAACCTCGATATTAGTCGCGCATGTTGGTACGCTCGTCACCTCTGATCACTGTTTTTTTTCTTTTTTTTTTATTTTTTTTTTATTATTATTTTTTTTTCTTTTTTTTCTTTTTTTTATATATTTTTTTATTTTTTTTCTTTTTTTTTTATTTTTTTTTCTTTTTTTATTTTTTTTTCTTTTTTTTTATTTTTTTTTCATATTTTTTTGTTATTTAGATTATTCTCTAAATTTGGTTTTTAATAATTATATATATATATATATATTTTAATGATGCCAAAGAAGTATAACTTCTCACGCGCGTACATAAGTATACGCACCCATTTTTTTTTTTTTTTGGTAAGCCATGGTCTGGACCGCCCCACCCTATCCCCCTGGGGCGATAGATGAGCATCGTGCGGCGCCATAATCTACCACATTCCCTCCCCATTGGCGTTGGGTCGATCATGGGGAACCGAAGCCTTGACATCAGTGGCTGACCTGGCGGGTTATCCTTTCGGATACCATCCTAAAATGTATTATAACCTAAAATTTTCCTCTATGAGTGGACTCATATTCTATAATTGATGTGTTTCTTATGCATCATTTATAGAATATGTGTTTTAGTACCTGAGATTAGTGCATTCAAACAAACAAACGTACTCTTCAGTGTTACAATAGTATATAATTATAGCTAACTTTAATTTTGGACAAAAGCGCTATGAATTGGATATTGGTAAATATTTAAAATGAATAATTTTGGTTTATTTATTATTTTCATTGGCATTATTGTCGACAGCTTTGTTACTTTAAATTTATCTTATAATATACTTCTATATTATATGAAATTATTCATTCACCCTTTGCTGGACTTAGATCTCCTCCACGATTTAGATTAGATTATTCCTCATGTCCCAAGAGATAACTGTCGACTTTCTGAGACTCGTAGCAAACTTTTTCTACTCTGAGGAGGTCTGTAAGGAGTGTTACCATCAATAAGTGTCGTAAAAGCATATAAAACTATAACGCAAATGGAAACCAGAACTACACAAACGCAAATACTTACCAGCCATGGTGGGTTTGGCGAGTATCTACACCGTTTTGGATGCAAGGCAGACCCATCATGTGCCAGTGATCCAAACACACAAGAGTTAATCCTGCACATAATACTGGAGTTCTTTTTTTTTTTGGGGGTAGGTTGCGGTCGGCGCGCTCCTCGCACCACTCCGTCCGGGGTGACAGAGGGGCGTAAGCACGCAACTCTCGCAACCCACCCACGATGCACGTCACCTTCATCGCTGGGCCGACCACTGGAGCAGGGTTACTTGACATCAGTGGTCACATAATACTGGACTGCCCGATACACACACGCGCTAGACACTCTACAGAACACAAAATAAACACGGACATAAAACACGACACTATCAGCACAATAATACAAAATAAGAACACAAGGGACGACTTCTTGGATTACTGCATGAAAGTAGCAACTAAAGCAATAAATGGAAACAAAACGTGAACAGAAACAAAACGTGAATTGGAACACTATAATATATAACGATATGAATATGACCTACTTGTCAAACAAAAATAGCAATCCTCGATAGGGACACAGAGATTCAGATACCTGCAATAAATATAAAACACTAAATCTCTAATTATGTTAGAGGTCTCGCGGGCCGGGTCATAGTATCCGGACAAACAAAAAAATAAAAAATAATATAAGTGTCGTACGTCGTCATATACGAGACTAAAATTACTAATACTTTTTTTTTAGCTAAATAACCGTCTCACTTTACTAGAATTAACCTAACGCGGTCTTATACTAGTTATAACTATAGCAGAAGTATGATAGGGAGTCTTTCATGACTGCACAGATGGCGTAGTGTTTCATCATCATCATCATCTCAGCCTGTATATGTCCCACTGTTGGACTAAGGCCTATTCCATAATGGACCTACTACACCTACCTACACATTGACCTACTACTCCACGCTAGTCAAACGTCTTGGAATAGGGTGTTGTTTCGAGTTTTCCTTTTCATGCACAGCTGTTACACCTATGCTTAAAATATCGTTTAATCGTCTCTTACGATATCCATGGGCAAGATAAGGAGTGGTGAATTGTATTATTACTCCGTCACCACACGGAATAATGGCGTAGTGTTTACGTTTATTAAAATATACCTATTTACTATTGATTGGGTTCGATTCCAATACAACACAATATTTTTTACGACCCACAAATTATTTTTCTGAGTCTGGGTGTAATTTGTGTATGTTAACCCCTCACGCGCCAAACATCGCGGCGCTCTCAAGTGCCCCGCGCGCTTGGGTATATTGAAAAAAATTCAGTGAATTTTATGATTTTACGTTAACTATTATTGTTGCTATATGACAAGGAAATATGAAATAAAATATATATTAATAGCTTTTGATTTAAATAAATGTACTAAAAGTAATTGCTAATTGAAAAGTATTTTTGTGGGTCAACGTGTGTCCCAAAAGAGCTTTGAGTACATTTTTTTTTTTGGGTTAAATGGTATCCCAAAAGCGCTCTAGGGGTTAATTGTATTGTTTGTAAAGTCCCACATAATTTAGGGATTAATTTCTCGGCACAGACTGTTGTTTTTATAAAATAAATGATACAAATATTTATGCTTCATCTGATCTTGCTGCAAGAGAAAGAAAACTTGAAACAAAACCTTATTCCAAAGCGTCCGACATGCGTGGTATTGTAGGTCAATTGCTCCTACAGTGCAGGAGGCTCGTGACCTGTGTGCAGTGATTTTATCTGTATATTATATCCTTAAGTCCTCTTTTACGACACCCACGGCCAGTGAAATAAAGGTGTGGTGAATTATATTCTTACTCTGTCACCATACGGAATAGTATTTTGTATACTTTAAAAATAAACAAATACAAGTACCTATTGGCGAATAAAATAAAGTTATAATACTCTTTTTAATATTGGTAACATTTTTCTCTTTTCATCATCATCATACATTATACGTCCCACTGTTGGGCTCGAGCCTCCCCTACAATGGGAGGGCAATTGACCTAGGTACTATACTATGCTAGTCGGGTTGATATAAGGTTTTATTTCGAGTTTACTTTCTCTTGTATATATGTTATATACATATTATATAATTTTTTTTTTTCTTTTTATGGGTGGGCTATGGTAAGCGCACGCGCGGTCCAGTGCGTCCGGGGCGATGAAAGGACGGCGCGCGGGCCCATAACCCACCCGTACTCACGTCACCTCGTTGTTGGGCCGACCACCGGAGCAGATGTGACTTGTCGTCAGTGGTCGGCCCAACGGAATACCCTTTCGGGTAACCTCACCTCTCGACGTCCTGGGATGTCGGTTGTCAGCCTCTCTGCGGGTGACGGACAATTCCCCGGTCCGATCACCCGCGGCCTCGGCTAGATATTATATCACTTAGCCTTTATTTTACGATTGCGCCTCATGCCGCCCTAGCCGAGGCCGCGGGTGACGTGACCGGGGATTAGTCCGTCACCCGCCGAGAGGTCGACCGCGTGAGGAAAGACCGACGTCCCCCCCTCGGGGAGGACGTCGGTTAATGGGAGGGTATCCCAATAGGGGGTATTCCGTCGGGCCGACCACTGATGTCAAGTAACCCTGCTCCGGTCGTCGGCCCAACGACGAAGGCGACGTGGTTTTCAGGTGGGTTGCGCGAGTTGCGTGAAAAGCCACAAAAAAAAGCCTTTATTTTAGGATACCTACGTGTAAAATAGTGGCTGCTGAATTGTATTATTATTCCGTCCCCAAACAAAAAAAAAATGTCTATCACTCAACCTATCGGCGTTGACTCCTAGGCCTCCCTCATGTTTCATCACAAAGTACGGTCCTGTGCCGCCTATATCCAACGAGGCCCAGTAACTTCCAACCAATCATCGGTCCACCTATTTCGCATCCTACACTGTTTAGACTCGTTCTTCTACAGATTTACGTATTTCGTATTCTATTTCGTAGAGAAACACCGAGCATTGCCCGCTTCATAGTGACCTTGAGCTAGGTTTTAAGGCCTACATTTAGGGACCACATTTACGTGCCGTAAATCATCACTGGTAAAATACACTGGTCTTGACTGATTGACCTGTTTTCAAGAAATGACAAATTTTTATTTAGTCACCCACATTAAATAGAACTTTTTGAAACCGTTAATAAAACCATCATTTATCATTCCAAATGACGGGATTGTCATCAGGCAGGTGCTACTAAAACTTTTTAAATAAAACGCTTCAACAATATGTCACTTTGATCCGTTGAATTAATATTTTAAATGTAACCGCAAAATATGGGTTCAATGTTAATTGCAGGTTACTTTTAGACTGCTTCCGTATTCAGGTAATTTGTGTATTTATGTACACACGTAAGTATACTTTTTTGGAGTAGAGATAAAAACTTTGTAAAAAAATTATCCTTGGCGTTATCCTATGTTTGTAGAGAAAACGACACTAATAATAGAAATAAATCGACCAAATGCTACTTGGACTTGCGCACAATGGGTTCCGTACCATAGAGCAAAGAAAAAAGAAAAAAAATCTCGTTTGTTGAGAGCCCTCCTTAAATATTTATTTTATTTTGTTTTTAGTATTTGTTGTTAGAGCGGCAACAGAAATGCACAATCTCTAGAAATTTCAACTGTCTGGCTATCACGGTTCTTGAGATACAGCCTGGTGACCGTCAGACGGATGGACAGACAGCGAAGTCTTAGTAATAGGGTCCCGTTTTTACCCTTTGATTACGGAACCCTAAAAAATTGAATTAATATGAAAGTTTTATTATAATGCATTCGGTTCAGTCTTATCTATTTACATGATTGCTTTTACAGTTTTTGCAGTGAATACTTCTTTAGCGGCGTTGTGCATTTTATTTGAAATCGGTAAAAAATGTTAAACTAGCGTCAGAACACTCAGTCAGAACAATCAGGCTCGCGTCTCCGATACCCGCCCTTAAAATCCGGCGAGAATCTCTGCCTCCAAGTCTCACGGAGGTGTACCGGCCAGGAGGCACGCTGCCTCCGTCGCCACCATGCGGTAGCCGCGTATGGTCCTGACAGCCATGGCTCTCTGTGGACGCCACAGAAGGGCCACCCTCAACCCCAGCGCCTCGATCCGCCTGATAATCTCCTCAGTGCTGAGAGTTGCCAGGCTCTCCAGCGTCACACCACGGGCTGTGACGAGTGTGTCGTCGGCGTAACAAATTACGCCCAGCCCGGGTGGGAGGCACCCTCTCAACGCCCAGTCATAGCCGACGTTCCACAGGGTGGGATCGAGGACCGTATTCTGGATTTTCTTACGTAGAGAAATACCGAGCATAGCCATCTTCTTATCACGTTGAGCTACTTTGAGTCTTTTTATGAGGCTGACATTTGGTCGCTTCATTGCCGTTTATTATCACTGGTAACACAAAATAATTCTTTTTTTTTAGACACTACGTCATATTGAATAATAATGGTATATATTGTTTGCGTAAAAAAGGCCTCATTATTATCCTGCACTTATCCTAGTTGGGATCAACGTTATATGTACTACTCGCGCTGCACGCGCAAACACCCTCAAATATTCGGGCTTGCGGGTGACGGGACCGGGGATTAGTCCGTCACCCGCAAAGAGGCTGACCGCGCGCCGCCCCTCTGTCACCCCGGAAGGAGCCGGGCGCCGGGTGCGTTGACTATAGCCTATCCTAAAAAAAATATAGTTGGCCTGCACCTGTAGACAGGCGACTGTCGACAATGCGCTGTTACCACATTATTTTAGTACTTTCAATTAGTAATTCTAAAAACTGAAAATAAAACTCAATAGGTATGAAAAAAAGAAACAATAGAAATATATTTTACCCATAAAAGTATTTACAAGATCACAAATCACAGCAAGGAGTATTTACATAAATTTTAATTAAATTTATTAATATCACTTATAACAATTCACGTAATATATTATTAAACTAAATCTGCCAACGACAAATACATATCTCTGTTTTATTCTTTTTATTAAATTTATTAATTCAAATAATTTTTTTTTTTGCGGAAAATGGGTATAAAATATTAGTTGTTATAAATTAAAAATGTATCACCATATTTGACTTTCAAACGGCATGCAACAAGAGATTACAGTACCAATTAAAAACTTTAAAATCACAAAAAAAAGAAACAAATAACAGTACATTATCCATTCATAATAGATTATTACTATTAAATTAAAAATACATTATTAAGTTTTTTAATAATTTCGCCACATTTCGCATGATTTTTTAGAGTTCAAAATGTATTAAGCTATAAAGATTAACCAACTACAAGCAACACAAACATTTAAAAGTATTAAAAATCAAGAAAAAAATATTTGAAAAATAATAAGTTTGATATTTATAATTCTATGTTATTGTTAATGATAAGCTACTTAACCACATTCTTAATCTTTAAGTTAACATTAAAATTATAATGGTAAGTATCATCATAAATAAACCCGTACATAACAATATTTTTAGACTAACCCTAGTAGTAAATAGTTTATTTAGTCTCCAAATAATATTATTAATCAATTACGTATCTGTTAAATTACATTTTTAAATCGATGATTGATGAAATTGTTTAAAATATACTTAATTTAGTCACTGAAGCTACTCGTATAAGAGATTTTATACTTGTCAATAGTTTTGTTAAAGGTCTTGTTGAAATAATAAACAAGTGACAAATTGAATGAAATTACTTATTTCTAATGATGGTTATGAAATTATAATATGAATATAAAAATGATATATTTGAACTGTTTTTTATTCAAATGCAAATTTGCGTTTAGTTAGACTAAAGCCCTTTGCTTCAATAATGAACAGCGCTTAGTATAAAATTAAGAAGTAATTATCTAAAAAACAGGTGATTCAGACGCCAATTGAAGACAAAATCATCTCTTAAAACGCTTATGCTTTTCAATATATGAATTGTACCTAATTGAAATGGGTGGAGACCTAATTTAAATGTCTATTTGGATGGTAAATAGGCCGGATAACAACCTGTACAACTTAGAATTTATATAACATACAGTGCAAACTGTATGATTCTATTCAATAAACATATCTGATAACTGTTTTTACCTTTTTTCTGATATTTGAAATCGCTAACTTTATTAGAAGCATAACTGTTATCTCATATATGAAAGATTATTTAAGATTTTTATTTCCTTTATTGGAATATAAATCTTTACTAGCTACCATCACCGCTTATTAAAAGAACATTCTCAAACATTTCAATGTTTTAATTATGATATTCTTGTTACCAAAGTTTCACTTAGTATTATTCTATGTCATCAATAGATCACTAAGTTATAGGCAAATAAGACTAAAGCTTCGTATTATGATAATATAGAAGCAATTTCTACTTATTTCTACCGTATTACTTCTAAAAAAGAAGCTCACAAGTCATAATTATCCATAGTAATGAGGGCCGTGGTAATACTGGTCAGCCCTTCGGTCTATTCGGACCAACCCAGCGGTTTTGGCAGGCTGACCGTGGTAATATGTCCATTTTTTACCAGAATCTTTGCCTCCTTTCCTACCACGGGAACTTCCATCTCGACCGTGCCCGTCATGTCCCGCCGCATCCTTATGGCCCTGGAAAATACCAATTGTCTAAATTGTTTGCATAACGTTAGCATATATTTTAATCTCTGATATAGACTATCTATCAAAATGTATTAAGCTATTCTCTGAATGAGTGAGAGAGAGAATCGCCAGCTATAATAAACACCTGGTGACTTTTTTCCGGTGCTGATTCTATTAATCATTTATTAAAATAAAATTTGATATTATCAGTCACATAATACACTAGCAAATATGCAATATCAATAATTAATAATAATAGATAGTTACAAGATATTTTTTTGGGATTAATTATATTATTAGTCATTACTGCTTATTCCCTTTGAAATAATAGCGTGATTATAAATAAAAATAGTGGTGGTGACGGAATAAGAACACAATTGATCAAATCCTTCTTTTCCATCCGTGGGTGTCGTAAAAGACGACTAAGGGATTATAACATGAAACTCGACCAAAAACTCTATGCAAGCATGCCTAACCACGTTCTAAACAGTAGTAGATCTTTTTTGATTCGCTTCAATTGTGGAGGCTTGAGCCCAACAGTAGAATGCGTGCCATGCCGCCCTAGCCGAGGCCGCGGGTGACGTGACCGGGCATTAGTCCGTCACCCGCCGAGAGGCTGACCGCGTGAGGAAAGACCGACGTCCTCCCCGAGGGGGGGACGTCGGTCGATGGGAGGGTACCCCGGGTAGGGAGTATTCCATCGGGCCGACCACTGATGACAAGTAACCCTGCTCCAGTGGTCGGCCCAACGACGAAGGCGACTTGGTGTTCGGGTGGGTTGCGGGTGTTGCGTGCTTAAGCCCCTCTGTCGCCCCGGACGGAGTGGTGCGGAAGCGCGCCGACCGCAGCCCACACAAAAAGAAAAAATAAAGAAACAAAAAGCCCAAGAGTAGAACTTTTGTGGGCTGAAACGATGATGATATAAATAAACAAAAATGCTATCGTAATATTTGTTGTTACCTTGGACACGTGCACACGTCCACCTTTGCCGAAGGAACCGGAGTCACCCTTGGAGTGCTGCGAGTGGCCCGCATTGTAGTCTCCCTTCTTGAAATGACCTCCCTAAAAATAGAAGAAGTAATGGTTATTAGTATTAAGTTCTAAAAATTATAATTTGAAAAGAATTTTAAGGGTTAATTAACAAAAATCACCAGATGATCTATCTGTATATATTTATAGTATAGAATTCATTGCTGATCAAAACTTCTTTTGATTTTGGCAGTGATATTTGCTATGCCAAAGCAATTCATTTAAAAAAATTTGAAAACTAAATTTTTAATTTGCTTATTATTATTTTGTCAGCATTTATTTCATACAACATTTTAGAAGGGCGTGTGCAGACCCGGTAAAGTTATAGTTATCTTACTCTGTAGCCATAAAAATATTATTTAAAATGAACTAATCTTGGAAATCTAAGTACATTTATACAAGAAGTACTCTCAAAAAAGTACAAACCTTAATAAATACGCAAACGCTCCCTAAATTAATAAATATAGTTTTAATATCTATATCAGGCATTTTTCCAATATGTTTCTACTACATTATTATTGCTAAAGCTACCAACGTTTTAATTATATATGCTCTATAAAGTTAACTGCAACTTGCTAGCTTAGGGATCTACCAAGTTATTATTAAGTTAATAGTTACATAAACCTTACTTTGCTCTCAACTTATACAGCGGTTTAATGTTAACGCAGATACTAATATCTTATTACAAAATCATTTGATTTTTAATAAAAACTATTTATTCGTTATGAAATTAATCGTTACGAAGCTTCTTTATAATATTTTTAAACAGTAATACTTTAATAATGTAACATACAGATATAATATTTATTATGAGTTCCAAGGTAGTTAAAAGTATTTCACGGGACCACTAGAGGCTCAAATCTTGGGAATTATTCATGGAAAAGATTGCCCACGTTAGCTTCTGTAAGAGTTACGATAGTGCGATGCGAAAGTTAGATAGATATGGCGTATTTTTTTTTCAATTTGGGACTAGCACACCATTGTAACTCCTGTAAGTCAGGATCCACAATGGTCTCCATGTAAGACATCGAAGTTTGACCCTCAGAAATTCCCAGGAATCGCTTATAATTATCTTGGGACCCGCAACAAACTTAATTAGAAAAGATAAAACAGAAGTAGTTGGTAAGGTTCCACTTTTCTCCTATGCAAAGCGGAAGACATGAAGCATCATTGGCTATAAAGCCATTAATTAAAAGGATATGCATCTACGTGAAGCGCAACAGTACAGCACTATGAATTTGGCAGAGCTTAAGGGGTCTTATGTGAGATTTAAGATTGGTTGCATTAGTAGATATGATAAAAACGCTTGAACGCACGAAAATTTTCTTGACAAGGTCCGTATAGTATACTACCACAGACATTAGGAGGCGTAACGGGAATGAATAAAATAAGGAGGAATGAAATATAAGACAAAGTGTGAAAGTTGCCAGTGACGGCGAAGTTAAAATATGAACACCTGACGTGGTAGGGGTATGTGATGAGACGGGACGAAAGTAATATCACTAAAGGTAGACATAAGAAAATATGGATAGATTGCATGAACCATGACAAGGTTGTATGAAGAAAGCGGACGGGTTGCGTCGACCCCAATAATTAGGATAAGAACAGAATTATGACTATGAAGAGTTATAATAATGGGAGTATATAGAGGGAATAAGAGTCTCAATAGAAAGACAACTTTTCTTAACCTAAACGATCACGTTTAAAAATTATTATTTAATAACTAATATATGCTAGGAGTTAGACCTACGATACAAGAAAATATATTCGCTACTCGGCAGGCATTCAGCATTATCATTGTACAACTAAGTGCTTCTATATAAACAAGTACTTAATGAGGACATCCACCGGGACTTAGGAGTGGACCTTGATATATAGGCTATAAAATATGTCGAAGCACATGAATGAAGACATCTACAATATGTGAATGTCGAGGTTATCCAGCTCCATAACACCACGAACACAATAAAGAGACTGAAATGGACTTTGAGTTAGTCCAGTGAAATAAATGATACGTAGTACAGTGAGTGCTATCCTTGAGGAATACATGAATAATGTTTATTTTCATTATCATTACAGACTAAAAATAGTGCTGGATACATTCTTAACTCTGTAAGTTTTACCAAATTAAATTAAATTTAATTAAGTTAATCTCAAGGCTAGATTGTAATTATTACGAGGTAATCATTAAGTTATATCATAATAAAAATAATTTAACTAATACTGTCTTGTAATTATGATCATAAAGTTAACAATATAAATCGTGTCTTGAATTTCACGTAAATTTTTTGCATTTGTAATTCAGAAAAGGTCAACTACGCAATAATGCAAGCATAGATTATCATTATAATGAAGTAAAACTTTCCCCTCTTCTGAACATCGAACCTTGGGTAATCTAGGCCATTATAAAAAACTTACATGATTCTAACCTTGGACTATGACAAAGAAGCTACAAAAAGTTGCGATAACAAAAAAAAAACTGAGGTGTCCAATCTATAACGAATGTAGTCTAGACACTTTTGTAATTTAAGCCTTTTGTAATTTAGACATTATCACTCTGAAGTCTGTTTAGCCAACACACTGTTTCTTTTACAGGCCAATAAATCTATTATTAATAAATTCTAATTTCATCAGCATTAATTGCATGGGATGCAATAAAATATAATTGAGTACGCTATCTGTATGCAAACACATTTTGGTCTTTCTTAATTTAGAAACGTGTTCCAATACACTATTTATTCAATATATAGCCGCAAATCTTTGTGAATTTACTAATCTCGGAAACCTCTGATGATGTTGCCAAATAAGACCTTGACTCGCGAAACTATTAGTAAATTTAATTTGCATTAACTTAACAAAGAAAGCTGATTACATTGTTAATAAACGGTTAATCAAATATCGTTAATTACTTATTTGCTAAAAGGATGTCTATGTCAGGGAAATGTCGATTACGCAAAACTAAGTATCTTTTGAAGAGATTCTAATTTTGCATAATCTGTTAAGCTATACAATCATACATAGTTTAAATGTTTCATATTTTTATGTTATTGATACTTGAGTATACGAGCTGATAAAACTAGATAATACTGTTATTAAATACTGATTTAGCTTACTGACAGCTTTTACGTCTAATATTCTAACGTGAAAGTATCCTATGCTCAAAACAAACTTTTTTACTGCTTATCATTTAACATAGTTATTTAGTCTTAAGCTACTAAGCGTTCATATTAAAAGTCGTACCTTCGAATGTCCGTGTTCATGGTTGTGGCCGCCATGTTTCTCTTCTTCGCTTGAGTCTCCTTCTTCTTCAAAGAATTCAACTTTCTTTTCATACTCATCTTTTTTGTGGATGTCGTGACTTCCTTTGGTGCTATGTCCTTTCGAATGTTTGCCTGATTCCTCATACTGCAAGCATTTATTAAAGCAATATTTATTATTGAAACGTAAAAATTACGCAGATGTTTAAATTGGCCATTTTATTGTGGACATTTTATTTCAATATTGTATTGCGTGTTTAAGCAACAATCTATTCGTAACTGTATACCAGTAGGACCACACTGTTGACAGTCTTCTATCTACAGCCGCGGGCCGATCTATCCGGAGTAGTACCACGTTCTCACAGAATATCTACGTCTAAGTAGTAGCAATCTGCTACTGAACTTCGTTCAGTGAGCGAGAGAGCCGGAAGCTTAACTTTCTGGGGGTGTTTGCGTATTGTGAGTTTTAGTTATTATTCATTGCACGCATTCATAGTCTCTTTATTTTCTTTATAGTAAGCAGTAGCCTAACAAAGATCCATGAGCAGCAATACCACTTACCATCAGGTGTGCTGTTTACTCTTTTATCACCAACAGCACAAAAAAGCTGTGAATGTCACTAAATATCTAGTAAGAAAAATAATCATCTTGAAACTCGATGACAACACCGATTTAAAAAGTATCTTAAATATTTTGGTCAAACCTTCGCATGTTTTTTGCCGTGCTCTTCATGATGATGTACTCCATAATGTCCAGATTCTTCCTCGCTGTGGTTGTCGATGCCTCCGTGGTCGTCATACTTGTCAAGGTGTTTCTCTTTTTCGTGATGACCCTTAGCGGATTTAGTGTCCTTGTGTACACCCTAGAAACAAACAATGTGTTTTAAGTGAAAAAGATATGATTATTACTTGATCTCTGATTTCAAATATTGCATATTATAGATATGTCACTATGTCTCATGTATGCACGCCATTATGTATGTGGTGTATGGTGGCAGCTTCAAATACTACCAACTCCTGTATTACTTGTACCTGTCACTCAGTGTCGTATAAGACGACAAAAACTTTACTTAGACCTTGACAAATTACTTGGTGTCGACCCAATATGTGATCTGCTACCATCTTACATATTGAAAAAAGTTATTGGTAATTGTTTTATGCAAATAATCAAGTTTAGGCAAATCATAATTTTAATTACTGTGGTATTTGTTTTCATGAGATACAGCCTATTATGAAAATTATTTACAAGAGAGGCAGAAAATGTTCATTTGCATTTAAAGCTGAACCGGAATTCCTCGTTCAGAGGTGAATTAAAATAGTATTCCAAGTTCTAGGCTAAAGTGCAACTTACAGTTCATAAGGATGTACTTTTTATAGTAGTAAGCAGTTTATATTATATTTCATCTTGTTCTTGACTTGTACTTCTCCCTTTCTTGAAGTATTTGGTATATTGACTAGCTGTAAGAAAGTGTGGGTGGATTCTCTTCCTTTTCTTCATAAACTAGTATTAGAACTTAAAATTTCACAGACGCATATTTAACTCCATTTTAATTATTAATATAATATCTTAGAATAATAACGTATAGAAGGATAGTGTTAATACTTCGAACTTTCAAAATTTGAATCTAAAAATATTAATGGCGCGCAAACGATTACACATGTACACACGCACACCACTATACAAATTATGAAATCAAATTTTGTTTTTATTAACATATATCATCGAAATACTTTTAAAAGTAATGTTAAAACCCTTTTTAAGTTTTTCAAATGTGTTGTGACACCATTTGAATGCACAAACCGTCATAATTATCAATTTATTTTTTAAGAGTTGCGTACGTTCGTGCACTATAATGACTTGACATTACGGAACAGTTCCGGCGTAAGCTCCATTAGGCTCCAATTGAAATGCCTCACTTTTTGTGCGTGAACTTATCTTCTATACGTTATTATTCTAAATATAATATATACTATTACTTGAAATATAGTTCAAGAGATAAATAACAAGGTATCAAAAGAAACTTTCACAAAAACAAATCGTACTATAGTGTTACATAGTTGCCTAGATTACGACAAAAAATAATTAAATTTTTGATCACTAGTTGCAGTTTTTATATATTGTTTTCACCAATTTGGTTACATTTTAGATTGCCTAGGTATAGATTGTGCAACGTTATGATAAATGGTCTACTTAATATGCATACTGTGAAAGGACATCTAGTTGAGATATGGAGTTCAAAATACAATGCGTTATAAAAAGAAAGAAAGAAAGATAAGGCATAAGATAACACTCTAAACTAACATAATACCGATCAAAACAATTATACTTAGCCAAATACAAGTTATACTCAAATCCAGACGAATCATTTATGATAAGCGCAAGGAACTACCTTGCGTGGATTTCAAACACTTCGTAAGCTTGTTTTCTACTCACGCGGACACGGTCCTCCGCCGACGACTGGGGTAGCGCAGGTGCGAGTACCTGCGCCTGATGCCGACCTAGCAGAGGCTGCAGGCGACCGGACCGGGGATTTAGTCCGGGTACCCGCGGAGAGGTTAGGCGTGCCAGTAGGTGACGTCGACGGGAGAGGGTACTTCCGTGGAGTATTCCGTCGGATCGACCACTGAAGTCAAGGAACTCTGCACCAGTGCTCGACCGAACAACGAAGGCGACATGCTATACGGGTGGGTTACGGGTGTGCGTGCTTGCTGTCGCCCCGGATGGGGTGGAGCGAGGACTGCGCCGACCATAACCCACCCCCAAAAGTGTAGTAGTAGTACAAGATGTAGACGTAGATATGATTTGCCGTCTGATGATGGAGTTAGAATACAATTCACAAACGATGTTATGACAATGATTTTTTTAAAGATATTAATTTTAATGTAAAATACCTGCATCTTTTTAACCGACTACGGAGGGTTATGATTTTGACAGGCTATGTAAGTATGTTCATCTGTTCCCTCATAGCTCATTAACTACTTATTAGAATCAGACAAATGAGGTATCATTAAAGACCTCTTGATTGTCTGCTAGTTATAGGCTATATGATGTGTCACTGAATCTAATATGGCACCCTTTAGAGGTCTTAAAGTACTGTATTAAAAAATAAATTTGATATAAATATGTAGTTTAATATCATTAGAAAGGGCGTAACTTGTGCATTTCAAAAATATATATATATTGTTAGTATTTGCTCGTGACTTTATCCGTATTTATCCGATAACTCGTTTTTGTCGTAGTTGGGTTTCAGTTTCTACTTTTATCTTGTTGATTTATAATCAAGTAAAATGTGATTCTTCCTTTACAATTTACATTACACGTAAAACACATCTTGATTCAATCTATAAGTAAAATTACAATCAGATCATAGATTAAGACTATTCTTTTTGTCATAAAAGTAGCTACATAGACCAGTGAGCCAACTGAGCACTTAGCCTATTCAATATAAATTAAATGTCATTATACCACAAAAGAAAAACAGCAAATAATCATTCACTCATTGATTATTTTCAGTCTAATATTACACCTTATATCAGCAAAAAAATTAATAATTTCAATCAAGAATTTGAAAAGTTATAGAAACTTGATACAAATAATTCTATCGTTGGCAATTTATACAGTTTTACAAAAATGTAATATTTTCAGAGGTTTTATTCATTATCATCATCATCGCAGCCCACATATATCCCACTTTTGGGCTCAGACCTCCTTCACAGTGGCAGGGAAATAGACCTATAGACCTATTATATAATGCTAAAAAAAAAAAAAAAAAAAAAAAGACATGTTAGTATAGGGTTTCATTTCGAGTTTTGCTTCTCTTGCATAGATTTTATATGCGTATTATATCCCATAGTCGCCCTAGTTTCCCTCGCTATGCCAAGGAGAGGTTCGAGCTCAGCAGTGGGAAATAAATAAGCTATAATGATGATGATATGAATAAACGTCTCAAACAATAACTGCCAACATTATTCTCATCATGTGTACAATGTTTTAAAACAATATTTAAAAAAAATGTTCATAACATGATTAATAGAACAATACATAGACAATCATAACAATTTAACAACAATAAAAGTATTATTCACAAAAAAAATTCGTCATAGATTTCGTAATTTTATGTTATTGTGTTTATTTATCTACTAGCTGATCCAACTCTGTTCTGTACACATTAAAATAAAGTAGGATACTTACCTCGTTATCAATTACACCGCCACTTACCAGGTCCTAATATTAATCTAAACCGTTCAGGTGAATTTATTGCCCCTACATAAGAAAAACATTAAAATCGTCCGTTTTCTTTTAATTGGGCTGGGCTACGGTCAATGCAGCCGCCGCCCGGCTCCGTCCGGGATGATAGAGGGGCGGCACGCAGCCCCATAACCTACCCCTGTAGTACGTCGCTTTCGTCGTTGGGCCGACCACCGGTGCAGAGATATAAGCAGCGATAATTAGCTCTTGAAGCGTCTTGAAAATGACTGACACCTTCATATCTATTTTGTGTAAGTCACTGCAGTTTTGTTTTTTTCAATATATTTACCAGTTCAGTTGAATTCCTTCTTTGCTATCAATATAATCTTTTTGGACAAATCACCAAGGATCAAAGAATGTATTATTATTACAGTCGAGCTATTTTGGGGGCTCCAGAATGTCAACTGTCAATATCAACCCACAGTGCGATTCAAGATCTGTCTCTGAGAGTTGAGGAAGAGTATGTTATAAGTACGAATGTAGCAGAAATCCTGATTCACTAATAAAGTGAAGATCTGAATTACTGATGGCTCGTTTGAGAACTGTGGTGATGGGTTGGTCCGAATCTGTTCTACTGAATCTCCAAAAGACAGTTCAATGTTTTAGGTCTACAGGTTGTCGGTAAAACTTACGGAAAACCTTTACTATGGTACCTGTATAGGAAAGTGGGAATAGGGTTGTTTCAAATATAGCGCGTCAATTCACACCGTGGTACTGAAAAATTCTCAGAGATTCAGCATTACTTGACAATAATTTAAGGTAACTTATCACTGCCAGTGATAGTAAATAAAATGCTTGGTTTGGCCACGGTTTACTCATGCGAAGTGTTACAGGAGGCCGTCGTGAAGGGCGACTGGAAGACTAGTTTGAATATTGTTTTACTTCGGAGTTTCTGACTAGGAAGACAGCGCTATCTCTGTATGCACGTCTCGTCTCCACTATAACAATTAGACATCAAATCGTAGCTTGATCGCCATAGTGTAAGAGCGTTTTTTTTTTCTTTTGTGTGTGACTTAGTTGTTAGCCTCAGATGGCTGTGACAACTTTACCCGGACTGGTGGGTGAGCGCTAAGGGCTCTCAACCCGTATGTAAGAGCGTATTCAAAATTCGAACTTCTAACTTTAAACTGTGTAACTTATTACATATAAGTAACACAGATAAGAAGCTATGATATTATTTGGCAGCTTAGAATAATAACGTGTAGAAGGTAAGTCCGCGCACAAATAATGAAGCATTTAAATTGGAGCCTAATGGAGCTTACGCCAGAACGTTCCGTAATGTACAAAGTCACCGTACTGCATGTACGTACGCAACTTTTAAAACATAAATAGGTGTTAATTATTGTTTGTGCATTCAAATGGTGTCACAACACATTTGAAAAATATAAAAATAAAAGCTTTTAAAAAAGTAAAGTATATTAACATTACTTTTAAAAGTGTTGCGACGATTTATGAAAATAAAAACAAAATTTGATTCCATAATTTGTATAGTGATGTAGGTGTGTAATCGGTTGCGCGCATGTAGTATTTTTGGCTTCATGTTTTGATCGCTTTAAGTACCAACACTATCCTTCTCTACGTTATTATTCTAAATTTGGCAGGTTATTGTCTGGTCATAACTGACCAAAACAGCCTGGTATTATTAGAATACGGCGAGTTATGATGCCCATACCATCCTATAGTCGCATTGAACGTTTAAAAAGGGATGTAGCTATATCAAAGATACAGACATTTTTTTTTGCCTTCTCTAATAACGACGGCGCGAATTTTAAAATTCTAAAATCTTTTATAAAAAACTGGCTACTCTAGCACTTAGCTCGCGTCTTCATTCAGTTATGTACTGGCTATATGTATTTATTCGTATTTTCAAAATGAAAGAATACGTCATTTTTATGTATTTATATATATTCACTACTTGTTCTGAAGATTTTTTGTTTGGTTTAATCCCATCCGACCGAGTAAAATACATATGTATACGTAAAAATAGAACCAAGACGTATCTATCTACAAGCCACAAAAAAGATATATATAAATAAAACTCTATGTCAACCTGGAATAGTGGTTTAATTTTCATTTCATTACAAAGGTATTTTTAGCAATAGTACTTCGTCTATAGCCAGGGACTTAGCTACTGCCGTATAAATGATAGGGGACCACCGGACTACTGTGTGATTTTTAACTAAATTTCTAGGAGGAAGTGATAACTTGTCAATTTCATGTTAGCATTCTTGTTTCTTTTGTGAGAAATCTTTGCCCTTCATTTGGGCCCCCAACTAATTTTGACACAGGGCCCCTCCAAGGCACGCTACGACACTGTGTATAGCCAAGATATTAATCATTGTTATAACAGGTATACTTACGTAGGTGACAAATAATATTGTTTGTTTAGTTATTTTTAAACATTGAATATTAGGCACATATATTATTGATTAAAGACATACGATAGAGGTGAAACTTTTGTATTACAAGGAAACATTTTAATTATTCATTCATCTCTTTTTGCTTTTTTTTAAGTAATGTTTTTCATGGTAACTTTTCTTGACACAAAAAGTTTGTGAATAATAAATCCAAATACTTTTTTATTTCAAAAGTTTCGCTTCAATTCAACTATGCGCATAGTTATTTATTAAAAATAAGATTGTATTAAAACATTTACATAACTAACATATAACTTACGTCAATATAAAGATAATACCATGGAATTGTCTTTAAAAACTTCTTGAAGGAATGTTGATATGTTTTCGTAACTGGTACAAAAGTCATCAAACCCTGAATTGGTGGCATTAGATTATTTTTCAATAATTATCATCATCATCGCAGTCCACGCAAGTACTTTCCACTGTTAAACTCGGGCCTCTTCCGCAATGGGAGGATATTTAACCTACTATACCATTCTGGTCAGACATGTTGGTATAGGGTTTCATTTCAAGTTTGTCTTCTCTTGCACAGCTGTTATGTATACATATATTATATCCCTTTTTTTTCGGGGGTGGGTTGCGGTCGGCGCATTCCTCGCACCACTCCGTCCGGGGCGACAGAGGGGCGTAAGCACGCATGCCCGCAACCCACCCGCGATGCACGTCGCCCTAGTCGTTGGGGCGATCACCGGAGCAGGGTAACTTGACGTCAGTGGTCGGCCCGACGGAATACCCCCTATTTGGGGTACCCCCCCATCGACATCACATCACTGCATATCCATCGTGCCGCCGTTTCAACCACTGCACTAGCACCGGCCGGAAGGCCACGATCACCCACGAGCACCCCGAACCGAGGCCTCTCAAGCCGGACTGCCCAACGGGCAATGACGTCTTGGCGGATATATTATATCCCTTAGTCGTCTTTTACGACATCCAAGAGCTAGATTTCTTTTTATGGGTGGGCTATGGTAAGCGCACACGCAGTTCATTCCGTCCGGGGCAACGAAAGTATGGCGCGCGGGTCCATAACCCACCCGTACCCACGTCGCTTTCGTTGTTGGGCCGACCACCGGAGCAGGGTGTTGTTGAGTTAGGACTTGTCATTAGTGGTCGGCCCGACGGAACCCTTTTGGGTACTCTCACTTCTCAACGTCCCTGTCCCGGGACGTCGGTCATCGTCGCGCGGTCAGTCTCTCTGCGGGTGACGGACTAAATTCCCCAGTCCGGTCACCCGCGGCCTCGGCTAGGGCGGCATCAGGCGCAGATCCAAGAGCTAGATAGGGAGTGGTTTGTTATATTCTTGCTCCGTCACCACACAGAAAATTTTAATAATGCTTGACTTAAGCTTACCCCTTTTTTTCCATAGATGTCGTAAAAGACGACTAAGGGATGTAATATGCAAGTAATATACACAACAAAAGAAGAATAATTAGAAATAAAACTCTGTGCGCTTGACCAGCGTGATATAATACGTCAAATACTTTTTTATGAAAGAGGAGGCCCGAACTCAACAGTGGGAACATATGGCCTGAGATGATGATGAATGCTTGAACATTTCATCTAAATATAAATTGCTTTACTTTATTTCATTTTAATCCGGAGAGGCCTTTGGAGAAATTTAATCTAAAAATGGGATGGAACGTCTATCTATGACACATAACATACGTGGACAGCCAACGGTAGGTGTAAAACTATTGTGTGATGATAGTATCTAATATATGTTTATGGGGTTGGAGGTTCAATGGACTGATTTAACTAAAAGCTATTGATTTAAAAACTGTCGTCTGCCTTCAATACCTTTATCGTCTTGAACTTTGGCAGACGGTGACTCGCCAACCCACTGAATGAGCCCCCCTAAACGGTCGCTACAGACACGCAGGCCATATGGGCAACAGGGAGGCAACATTGGTGCAAGTGGCTTGGGGCGTCAAGCGGTGCGCCGCCGGTTTCACCATTGCAAGTCCCCGATAAACAGCGACTCGCAGTGGTTTCCCCGTAGTTATGCCCTTGAAAATGACACTTTCACCCCCGAGCATATAGCTCTGGCGACCCCTCTCTGACCAGCCCTTTAATGCAAGCTAGATTTGAGATTTTTTTTTCTTTTTTTATAGAGTTTAGAATCCTGCGGGCACTCTTCGGTTTCCACTCCAGCCCGCCAGTAAAAGCGAGCTGGATACGAGGCCCTGGCCGACTCTCTGGGGCATTCAAGACTGCAGTGTCGCCACTCACATTTAGCACGCCACAAGCTGCCCTGCGGTTTATTGGCTTTCCCATAAATCTTGTGATACATTTTTTCTGTATTTCAATTATTATTATGGTTTTCTTTTTTAAAGAAAATACTCTGCACTAAGGAATAATGCTTGTATTGCGGGGGACTTTACGAACATATTACTAACGAGTACAAATTATATCCAGACTCGGAACAACCGTTGTCTTACGTGGGATTCGAACCGCCGATACTGCCACAGTAGATCAATACTTTAACAGTTATATAAAACAATTTATATGAATTCATTCTTTTCATTTGAAATTAATAGGTCCGATATAAATTTCTTCCTTAATTATATACTTATTTATCGACTGGAAACATTAAATATTCGGCCGTGGACAGAATGTGTTTGACAGTTGATTTTAATGGCTAAAATGTAAATCAAATTTCTAATCAAGTTGATTGTCACTAACCTGAAATACACTGCTGCGAATTACGAAATTAAATTTTAAAGTTTTTACCATCTTTGCTAACTGTCAAACGCAATCTCTCACCGGTTGGACTTGTAGTTAAGATTATTTAGCGCGACCTTTTTAATTTATGCGTGGAATGTTTGCCTAATAGTAGCCACAGTAGAAATTGTCTTCACTTACAGTAGTGCCTTCTACATTAATTTGTAAATAAATCATAACTGTATTCTCTGTTACAAAAAATATTATGAAATAATATAAAATTTTCATGTGGTGATGGAGTAAGAATACAATTCACCACTCCCTATCTTGCCTATGGATGTTTTAAAAGACGACTAAGGCATATGATAAGCATATAACATCTGTACAAGAGAAGGAAAACTCGAAACGAAACCCTATTCTAACACGTCTGAGCAGCGTGGAATAGTAGGTCAATTCCCGTCCCATTATGGATAAGGCCTGAGCCCAATAGTGGGACATATGTAAACTGAGATGAGATGATGATTATCTACTTCAAAACAGTGTAGTCGGCATGAACCAAATTCGCATTATTGAGCATAGCTGACAAACTATTGGTCTTATCTTGATCAAATTTATATGAGACCTTCTCTAAAGTGTGATCTGCTAAACAAAAATAGAAAAATCAAAATCTATTCAGAATTAACGGAATAATCGTAAAATACATACAAAAAAATCATGCAGTCAAATTGTGAGCCTGCTCCTTTATGAAGTCGGTTAAAAAGAATTCACAACTCGAGAACATAAATATATACAAACATTTCAATGTTGAATTCTAAAATACACTTGCTTAAGACGATAACAGAAATTGCATTTTTTTATACAATAGAATTTCATTGAGAATTCATTTTTGCTTTTAACTTACTTTGAAGCATTTATTTTCAATTCAAGAGCATATTGTAAATACAAATATTTTACGGATTCTATCGCGTTTCTATTTGATTTTTGATTTGCCCGACGTTTTGAACACTGCAACGTTCATAGTTAAGGGTGGACTAAGATGTCTCACGTCCAACAAGTCATCGTTATTACAGAGATTTATAATCTACCCGCTACAAAAATTTATTGCTAGTACAAGAAGAAATTCATTCTTTATCAAAAAATATATATATTGTTTATGATAAGTAATTCTTAAACATTAAATTTGTAGTGATTATTACGAAAATTTATTAATTTAAACCTAACAATCCTGTATACTAGGGATGTTATGGAGCTCCGTAACCGTAACCGAAACTATCGGATATCCGAAATAAATATATATCCATAACCGTAACCGATTCAAAAGTTTCGGATAATTTCGAATAAGGGTGGAGTTTAAATAAAACATGTTTCGACAGGTTTTGTTTCGCCGCGCTTGCACTCCCTGTGAATTTTGTAGTAGGGACGATCGATATCAGAAAAACGTCGATGTTTATATGGATGTCAATATCGAATCCAAAGCATCAATGCACGACATATATCGATTGCAAAACATCGATGTATTAAAAACATCAATATTTTGGTAAAATAAATAAAACTGTCTAATTTTCTAATGAAGTGTGGTTTTATTTATTTTTATATGAAACAAAAGAAATGTTTGATGTTTTGGTAACAAATAGATAAACACGCCAATTTTTTTAGGAAATGAGTTTTTGTATATTTATTTATTCTATTGCCAACGATGACAAACGAGCAAGCAGCACACCTGATGGTAAGTGACTCTACCGCACATAGACCTTTGAAATACCAGGGGCACAGCCAGGCCGTTGCCTACCGTGGAGAAAATACTCTTCTTAAACCTCGTTTAAAGAAGGACATGTCATAACGCTCGTGAAACACAACAGCAGGTAGTTTATTCCAAAGCTTGCATGTACGTGGGAGAAATGATCCTGGAAACGTACAGTTTTGAAGTCCATAGCGTTTTAAGGTGAAATGGATGAACCCTGCTACGATATCGAGTGGTACGTCGGTAGAATAGTGACGGTGGTACCAAGTCAAACAGTTCCTCGGAGCACTCCCCGTGAAAGAGTCGGTGGAGTACACAAAGTCACTCAAAGTGCCTCCGCTGCTCCAGCTCCAATCCCTCCGTAAGATTGGGATCCCCGACGATTCGAACAGCACGCCTTTGCAGGGAGTCAGTCGGTCGAGCTGATATTTGGGCGCACCTGCCCAGAGATGTGAGCAGTACTCTACATGAGGACGAACTTGTGCTTTGTATAGCACAAGACGCTGTCTCGGTGTGAAGTACCGCCTGGCTCTGTTCAGGACGCCCGACTTTTTGCTTGCCAATTTGGCTTTGTCCTTCAAATTACTCCTAAACTAGACTCTGCTCGATATTTCGACGGCGAGAATCCCAATACTCTCAGAAATTGGAAGAGTTACTCCTTGGAACTGAAGCGCCATGACAAATGGTTCTTTCTTTGCAGTGAATGCGCAAACTTGTATCTTTGTGGGATTGAACTTACGTTCACCCCATTCCGAGGCCCACCCCAGAGAGCGTTCGTCTTCAGACACAAGTTGAACCCTTCTTGCCTGTGTACTTCCAGGGATATTCCGTTGCTCGGTGTACCGCTCGTCACCCGTGCTGTCATCCGCATAGCAACGCATACTCTCGATAGAGAACATGTCGTTGATATGTAGGATAAACAACGTCGGGGAGAGCAACGAGCCTTGTGGTATACCAGCATTAATGGTCATGGCATCGGAGCAGGAGCCATCTACGACGACTTTTATATGTAACATAAGTAAACATTGACATATTTGGTAACCGACAAATAGAACAATCAAAATATTTTTATGAAATGTGGTTTTATTTGTGTTTTGAAACAAAAGTAAACATCAATATTTTTGACAACGTACAAATAAAACTGTCTAAAATTTGTATCATTTATAAAATGGAGTTTTACTTATTTTTACACGAAACAAAAGAAAACATCGATCTTTTTGGTAACAATCAAATGAAAGTTTAATGTTTTTTTTTTATGAAATGTGTTTCTATTCATAAAAATAAAAATGTTTGAAATAAAAATAAGGGGAAAAATCAGCAGTCTTAGTGTCGTTTAGGCACACTGTAAAAAAATAATTTCAACACGTGTTTCTAATGACGCTCTAAAGAATTATTGACTATTCAATGTTTTTTTCTTTTTTCTTCGATGTATCGATGTTATCGGAGTTAAAACACCGATATTTTTAGCTAATGTATATCGGTCATCCCTATTTTGTAGTTTGTTTATTATTTGTTATACTAAATAAAACCAAATTATTTCATAGTAATTTTATTTATATTTTACTTCAATCTAATATCCGTAACCGAAACTATCCGAAACTAACGGATAATCCGTAATAATTACATATCCGTAACCGTAACTGTAACCGATATAATTCTATTCCTATATCCGTATCCGTATCCGGAACCGAAATATCATATCCATAACATCCCTGCTGTATACTACTACCGGATCGGAACGTGGCAACACTGAGAATGATCCAGCAAGAAAACTCAGAGGGCTGATGGCTGAGGCATGATACTAAATTATTATTAATTTTAAAGGCGGCTTACTTTATCTTACCAAAAAGTTTTGATTTATAAAATAATCTTCAACTATTGTGGGTCAAAGCCCAGTAGTGGGACGTGTATGGGCTGGGACGATTTACGAGTAGCTAAAAATATCTTCATATATTTTAAAAACAAGAAATATTAGGATACTCACTTCGTAGGCTTTCTTCCCGACTTCGTTATGTTCCTCATTGTGCGATGAACTGTGCTCTCTGCTGACACCTGTTGAATTTAATGGTATTAAATTATAAAGTCAAATTAATATGAACAGAAGTAAGATCATGAAAGAATAATAATTTAAAATACTTTTTCGATTGAAAATGTTTCATAGTTAATTGTTATATGAATAATCAGTACTATAGTCCATAAAATATAGGATGATCTCTGTGACAGTTGTCCCTAGTGCTGTCACGCTTACGATAAAGTCCGTAGTTTTTGATCGATAAAACTCTTTATTTTTATAAGTATGATTTTCTATTATAATTAAAATACAATCAATAAAAATCTTTTTGGTTTTATTTCAAACAAAAACTGTTTTTTGACTTTTAATTATTCAAAAGGAGTACAATCAAGGTCTAGGTCACTATTATCGTCATCACTGGAGCGTTCCTGCTAGAATATTTATCATTTTTTGCCAAAATAGGGACAGTCACTAGATCAATCGATCAATTACAACTGTTTTATAAATAAATATGTCTAGTTCATTGACAATAATACGTACATAATATTATCATTTACTCTGAAACGAAAAGTAGTTTTTCAATGTTTAATTAAGTCAATTTATGTATTTTATAATGTAACCGTTTGTTTTAATTGTAAAAAATATGTTGAAAGATTTATATAGGTACTGTATTGGGTTTATTTCTTTTATGAATTAATTTAATAAAGATCGGTTATCGATTTACGTATATCGACTGTCCCATCTCTTTTTTATTTTCAGTCCAGTATGAGCTTGTAAGTGCGTAATCGTCATTTATGTATAAAAGGTTTACTAGATATTTCAGTACTTACGAGGTACATTTTAGGCATGAATATTAATATTTTTATATTTATAATATATTGCAATTCAGTTGCAATAAAACTGGCACGAAAAGAATGAAAATATATTTGATACAAAATGAAATTTTAAACATGTCCCTCGTTCAAACTTACTTCGTTGGTTTCGTTGACATCTGTCACAGAGATCAAGCTATATTTTATGGACTATAGGGATGCCTTTTAAGTTCTGTCGTTTTCATATTTCCCGGCAATTTTGAATTTGGAACTGTTCTATATTCGAATGTGTTTAAATTTTGGACCTCAAAACAGTTGAAAGTTTTAGGATTAATGCTATTGTTTAGTCACATCCTCGATTGGAATCTGTCAGGTTACGTACGAAAATGAATTTTTCTAAGGAAAATGTTCGTGCAATAATTTTCTACAACTGTAGAAGAGGCCTGACACAGCTTCAGTGTTTTGAAGAGCTAACATCTGTGTTCAGTGATGAAGCCCCATATAGACCGTTGAACGCTGGTATTTAGAATTCCAGCATGGACATACTAGTGTTAGTGACAAATCTCGCGAAGGACGTCCAAAATCCGCCTTCACTGAAGATAACATCATTGCTGTGAGACAACTAATTCTCGAAGATCGTCATGTGACATATCGAGAGATAGATGCTCTATCTATTGGGCATCTCAGGGACAACCATTCAGAGGATCTTGCACGAAGCGCTTGGTGTGAGAAAGCTAGTTTGCCGCACTTCAAAGAAGATGGTGGCCACGTTCGTTGGAAAACCGGCTATGTTGCGACTATTGCACTTGAAGATCATAGAACGGTTAACGCAGAGTGGTATACCACAGTTTGTTTGCCACAAGTCATCGCCGAACTTCGAAAATCTAACTTAAAGCGACGCATCATCCTACACCACGACAACGCAAGCTCACACAGCGCTCGTCAAACGATTGAGTATTTGAAGCAGGAAAAAGTAGAAATTCTTGACCATCCTCCATACAGTCCTGACCTAAGCCCTAACGACTTCTTTACATTTCCTAAAATTAAGAAAAGCCTTCGTGGTCAAAGGTTTCAGTCCGGTGAAAAAGCAGTCGACGCTTTCAAGTCAGCCATTTTGAACCCCACTTTAGAGTAGAATAAATGTTATAATAACTGGTTTGAGCGAATGGAAAAGTGTATTAAGCTACGTGGTGAATACTTTGAAAAACAATAAAAGTACTATAAGGTTCTAGTTGTATTTTTTTTTGAAACGACAAAACTTAAAAGGCATGCCTCGTATATATCTTTATATAGGATGCCCCTAAATTAAACGTCCAACGGTAAGTGGGTGGTAGATGACTTTATGACAGCTATGGAAAAATAAACAAATCCATGTCACTTTTTTTCTGATATAAGCATATTACTAAAAACGGTGAAAAATCAGACCATGTACGATATTTTCAAGTACTATAACGACAAATAGGCTAGTTTTGGCACTGGATATTTCTTGTTGAAAGCGCAGATAACTGCACTATTGACCACAAGTACAATTAAAACTAGACATGTTACAATAACATAAAAAAACTGTCCATGTCATAGTGCATGCAGTCCAACCCTAAGCCTTAAAGCCAACATTGCTTTCATCCCGTCTCATCAAATGTATTTTTTTTTGGTAAGCTATTGTCTGGACACACCTCGCCCAATCCGTCCAGGGCAACGGATGAGCGGTGTGGGACTCCATAACTTACCGTATTCCCTCCCTATCGCCGATTTTTACAATAAATTACCTATTAATATTCGAGATATGCCAGTTAATAAGTTCAAAAAAACAATCAAGAGTAGATTTTGTAGAAAAGGTTATTATAAAATCTCGGATTATCTTGATGTTAATACAGACTGGTTATGAGCAGCTCCTCATTCAGGCATTTTCTCATTATTTCAAAAGGTGTTACATACATGTTTATTCTGTTGTTGTTACTATAATTGTAAAGCGTAGCGTGTTTTGCCAAACGAATTTATTTAATTTGTGTTTTATGTTTGTGGCACATGGTATTGGTCATGCTCACTGAAGGGTGTGCTTGCGGTAGCTACGAGGAGCGGGTCACTCCCTTCCCTCCATTGTGGTTGAGGGGAGTGATGGCTGTTCTAGTGGTTAAATCGTGATCGGTTGGCGCTTGCGGGATCTGGTCCAGCCATGGTACTTGTTCGTTATATTTAATAACTGTATTGTACGATGGTTCGAAAGGCATCACACTGGAGCTATTAACAGACGTGTTGTTGTATATTATTTTATTAAAAAAAAAATAGTAAATGAATAAAAAAGAAGACAATCCCACTGAGTTTCTTGCCGGATCTTCTCAGTGCGGTCGCGTTCCAATCCGGTAGTAATTTAAGGTAAAATGTAAAAAAATGACCATATGTAAGTGCCCCCGCGGGGTTTATACATAATAAAGGATTTGAATTTGACAACTGATACCGATCCCTTCTCACTTGCGCAAATTTCAAACATTCTCTTATACATACATTCATTCTCTCCTTCGTAATTAAAAGTATCGTAACTTCAAAATGCAGTTCCATAGAAATTGGCTGCACAGATGGCGTAGTGGTTATGATATCAATCTATAGTGCCAATATTGTGTCAGCCAGGAGTGCCAGGAGGTTCGAATTACACGCAGGTCAACACTGGAGGATCCATAAATATTACCTTAGTGCAGGGTGTTGTACTTAAAAAAAAAGAAATAGAAATGGGTGATATAGAATTTACCATTAAAACAATGATTGTTGATACATTTTTAACCGTGTGAAAAATCTCAACTCAACGCAGCACTTTATTATGGATAGCCAGATATCGAGAGAATCGGAAGGCCAACATTCTGAGGGTGCTTGCATGTGGTGTTTTGTGACGTCTTTAGTATTACCGAACCTTATTGCACATTAATAGTTATAGATTTTAATTCAATACTTAGTTATGTAATTGAATTTGAAAGTAAACCGCCTCTTGAATGTGAATAATTAGCATTTTAAATTTATACATTTTAAATTAGTAAATAGTTATAATTGTTATACATTAATGTTTAGTAATAACTGACAAAAATTACTAGTATGTACTAGTCATTTCAATCAGTAAAAGTGACTACTACTAGTTCAAATTAAAAAATCTGAAAAGTATTCGAAACATTGGGATAGTAAAAATCAAAAACAGCGATAAATGCCGTATAATTTGTTTTAATTTAATGATATCTGATGTTTACGCGAGCACTACACATTGTAAATAAAACTACTTTTACGGATTATATCGCGTTTGTATGTGATTTATGATTGCCCGACGTTTCGAACACTTTGCAGCATTCATGGTCACGGGCGGACTAAGGTGTCTCACGTCCAACAAGTAATCGTTATTACAGACATTTATAATTTTTTTTTTTTTTTTTATTTATTTAAGACAATTGTTTTAATATGTTTAATAAAAGTAATCTATTTTATTTATTTAGATTAGAATTCTTAACTAATACTATAGATTGAAGAGATTTCATTAAATATATAAAACTCGGTGACGTCAAACGAACTTTTCAATTGAATACAAATTTGCATTTAGGATGCAGTTCATATGTAGATTTTTTAATTTAATTTGATTAATGCATACTTTTCCGTGTGGTGACGGAATTAGAATACAAATCCCCCACCCTCCTATCTTGCCCGTGGGTATCATAAAAGACGACTAAGGGATTAACTATATTTATAATACATATCTATACAAGATTTCTCTTGAAATAAAACCGTATAGCAACATGGCTCCCTAGCCGAGGCCGCGGGTGACCAGGCCGGGTATTTTAGTCCGTCACCCGCAGAGAGGTTGACCGCGCGACGTTCACCGACGTCCCGGGATAGGGACGTCGAAAGGTGAGGGTACCCGAAAGGGTATTCCGTCGGGCCGACCACTGAGGATAAGGAACTCGGCCCTGGTGGTCGGCCAACGACGAAGGCGACGTCGGTACGGGTTGGTTATGGGCCCGCGCGCCGTCCCTTCGTCGCCCCGGAGGAAACCCATAAAAAATAGCAACATGGCTGATCAGCGTATAGTACCTAGGTCAATTATCTTCTTACTGTGGAGGAGGCTCGAGCCCAATAGTGGGACGTATATGAGCTAAAATGATCATCATAATAAATGAATACTTTAAAAAATTCACTAGTGTCATAAATGCCAAAGTCGTGTTGAATGTTTCGTATTTAATCAATACAAAACGATTGAACGCATCTAAATGAAATTTAACACAAATATAGATTATATTTATAACTAGCAGCCCGCCCTCGCTTCGGTTCCAGTCGCCTTGCCCGCATATTTCCCGAGGGGAATACTGGGATAAATTATAGCCTATGTTACGCCGTATATATATAGCTAGCAGGTATTAAAATATTATTAATATTATCATAATCGGTTCAGCCGTTTTGAAGATTACCTCAAACAAACAGACAGACAATAAATTTTTTGACGGGGGTTCGAGCGGAGGGCGGTGTGGTCTCGTTAAGGGATCTCACCGCCTGACGCGTCGACGCCCGCCGAGACGTCATTGCCCGTTGGGCAGTCCGGCTGGAGAGGCCTCGGTTCGGGGTGCGAACCGTGGAGGCCTTCCGGCCGGTGCTGATGCAGTGGTTGGAAAGGCGGCACGGGGTGGTCTCCTTCCGACTAGTGCAGGTTTTGACGGGGCATGGGTGCTTCGCCAAATACCTACACAAGGTCGTAGGGAGGGAGAGTACACCGTCCTGCCACCACTGCAATTGCGACGAGGACACGGCGTGCCATACGCTCGAGGCCTTCGCGGCTTGGGCAGTGCAGCGCTGTGAACTCGTCGCAATCATCGGTGCCGAGCTGACGCTGCCAGCTATCGCTAGGGCGATGGTCGACAGCGTCGGAAATTGGGACGCGATCGCAGCCTTCTGCGAAACAGTGATCTCGCGGAAGGAGGCGGCGGATCGCCTGCGTGAGGAGCGCAGCCTCGATGAGGCGATCCGCTGCCGGCGACTGGGGCGGCGTAGGCGCGACTACTTGCGCCTCATGCCGCCCTAGCCGAGGCCGCGGGTGACGCAACCGGGGAGTTAGTCCGTCACCCGCCGAGAGGCCGACCGCGTGAGGAAAGACCGCCGTCCTCCCCGAGGGGGGGACGCCGGTCGATGGGAGGGTACCCCAATAGGGGGTATTCCGTCGGGCCGACCGCTGATAACAAGTAACCCTGCTCCGGTGGTCGGCCCAACGACGAAGGCGACGTGGTTTTGGGGTGGGCTGCGGGTGTTGCGTGCTTACGCCCCTCTGTCGCCCCGGACGGAGTGGTGCGAGGAGCGCGCCGACCATTGCTCACCCCCGAAAAAAAAAAGACTATACATTTTTAAACTATATTTTAGATATAACCGTGTTATGTCTAACCGTGTTGTTAAAATAACCATGTGAACATGAAAAAGTATTTTGACATTACAAACAGACACTTCAATTTTATTTATTTATATAGAAGAACTAGCTTACCCGGCGGACTTCGTACCGCCATAATTATTTTCATAAATATATTTTCTAAATTGCCGAAAATGTAATCTCTGGAAGAACCATTACAGCTTTGTCCGGAAAGATTCGATCATCTTGGTAGCGGCATTGTTAATGATGATTCAAAGAGAATACAAATTACTGATTATTGATATCTGACAAAATTATAATTATTATCTAATTTTCAACCATACTTAACTATAGACAAAATTACGTTTAGCTGTCATTTGTATTTTGTTATTACATATCAAATGCGTTTTTGTTATACTACGTTTCTTTGAAATTTTGTCGAACGAGAAACAGGAACGCGATCGAACGGGATAAAAAGTATACTATGTCCGTCTCCTGGTCCCCATCAATTTTCAGCCAAATCTGTACAGCCGTTCTTGAGTTATAAATAGTGTAACTAACACGACTTTCTTTTATATATATAGATATAATACATTTTGTTGTAACGCGTTATATACCTTACCCGTATCATTCGCGAAATATTAGTCTATATTTTTTATTATATTACAATAAAATAAATCATTACCAAAACAACGAAAGAAGGAGTTACAAGAAGCCGGCAAAATATTTTTCCAAGAAATTAAATATTAGAAATACGAGTCAGTTACTATATGGCCTCTTGAAAATTATTAACTTTTAAGTAATTTCATACTTTTAAGCATAGCAAGTGTAAAAAAAAATAATATAAAATGAATGAATTTGGTGAAAAACGATATAGACAATGGATGGGCACTAAGACGAGCTCTGATAGAATTGAAAAGAGAAAAAATATATGGCGCGGCTATTAATTATCCGTGTGGTGATAGAATAAGAATACAATTCACTAACCTCATGTCCGTCGATGTTGTAAAAAATGACAAAAGGACATACTAAACATACATATCATTTATATTATTTCTGAGAGTATTGGGATTCTCGGCGTCAAAATATCGAGCAAAGTCCAGTTTGGGAGTCATTTGGAGGACAAAGCCAAATTGGCAAGCAAAAAGTTGGGCGTCCTGAACAGAGCCAGGCGGTACTTCACACCGAGACAGCGTCTTGTGCTATACAAAGCACAAGTTCGTCCTCATGTGGAGTACTGCTCACATCTTTGGGCAGGTACGCCCAAATATCAGCTAGACCCACTTGACTCCCTGCAAAGACGGGCTGTTCGAATCGTCGGGGATCCCAATCTTACGGACAGATTGGAGTCGCTGGAGCAGCGGAGAGACTTTGGGTCACTCTGTGTACTCTACCGACTCTTTCACGGGGAGTGCTCCGAGGAACTGTTTGACTTGGTACCACCGTCACCATTCTACCAACGTACCACTCGACATCGCAGCAGGGTTCATCCATTTCACCTGGAAACGTTATGGTCTTCAACTGTACGTTTCCAGCGATCATTTCTCCCACGTACGTGCAAGCTCTGGAATGAACTACCTGCTGCTGTGTTTCCCGAGCGCTATGACATGTCCTTCTTTAAACGAGGTTTAAGAAGAGTATTTCCTTCACGGTAGGCAGCGGCCTGGCTGTGCCCCTGGTATTGCAATGGTCCATGTGCAGCAGTTTCACTTACCATCAGGTGTGCTGCTTGCTCGTTTGCCACCGTTGGCAATAAAAAAAAAAAAAACATATTATACGTCTAAGAAGAAAAACTCAAAATAAAAACCTGCACTAACACTTCTGACCAGTGTATTATATATATTTATATATACTATACTATATACTATACTATATATATTATAGTAGGTCAATCGGCCTATATTGTGAAGAAGCTTTAAGCCCAGTAGCATATATCAATTGAGACGAAGATGATTAATTACTGTAAGTGGAGATGCAGACGGAATAAGAATACAAATAATCACCTTCTCTTTCTTTCCCGTACGAGATTGTAAAATAAAAAAAAAAATAAAAAGCTTTAAATAGAACTCTATATACAGTAAAACCCGTTTAAGATGAATTCGCAGGGACCCGACCAAAAACGCGTCTTAGGCGGGAAAGCGTATTATGCGGGGAAGGGAAAACACATGGCATTATTATTAATTATATTCTATTATTATTTTGAATACCTACGTATTGAATTTAACATTTAAAAATTACCTAAATAAAATGTTGTTTATTTTCTTTATTTAATATACTTATTACTAGATACATTTTTAAATATGTATTAAAAAATAAAAAATATTTAAAAATATAAAAAAATGTTGTTTATTATTATTAAGTTACTTAAAGTAATCACTTATTTTAGTTTGACAAAAAGATTTTGAGGCATTAGCTATTACAAGATTTTCAACGTAATTTCATTTTCGCAGTGCGTCTTCGCTTGACTCAAAGAAGTTACATAGCGTCTTAAATCATTAACTGCTGATAATGCCTGGGCGTGTGACAAAATCGGAGTTGACTCAGCTTCTCCTTGGTTATTGTCACTTAGGGTCGCTCGACAGTCGTCACTTCGTCAGCCGCTGGCCGCTGCCGCAAGGGGTAATATGTGTATTTGAGTGGCACGTGTTGGCGTATTAAACGGGATGACAATCGTATTAAGCGTTAAGAAATGTATGAAAACATGTCTCAAGTTGCTGAGACTGACGCAAAATGGCGTATTATTCAGAAAATCGTATTAAACGTGATCGTATTAAACGGGTTCTACTGTAAATGTTTCTTACCAAAATGGTAGGAATTTTGACAAATTATCACATGTGGTCAATCATTTTGGACTAGACTAAAACTCAGCAGCGGAACTTATGCTAGCTGAAATCACAATAAATGTGTGAATATGTAAGAAAATATAATTAAAAAATATATGACTTATAGTCATGATGATGACATCATGACTATTATGCATACTAATTATTTAGGATCGACACAATCTGATAGTTGTCTGTCTACAGCCGCGAGCCGGTCCGTCCGGGGAAGTACCACACTCTCACAGAAAATCAACTTTCGAGTAGTAATAATTTGTTACTGCGCTTCGTTCGGTGAGTGAGAGAACCGGAAGCCCAACTTTCTGAAGGTGTTTGCGTGTGGTGGATTTTGGTGATGCCTTTAGTTTTACCAAATCTCATTTCGCGCATTCATTCTCCCTTCATTTTACTTACCGTAGGCAAAGGCCTAGCAAAGGTGCGCGGTGCCATGAGCGGCAGCAACACTTACCATCAGGTGTACTGTTTGCTCGTTTGCGACCGTTTGCAATAAAAAAAATATACTGGCAAAGTTTTGAGAATAGTTTTATAATTGGCCGCCTGCCTGAGATCAACACTCCTTGGGTATATAATTACTGATAAGATGGCATCAGATAGAATTGGCATAGACCGATTTATATCTCTTAGTTGTATTTTAGAATACTTACAAGCAATCTAAGGCTTAGTAGTATCCGTAACCGCTAGCACAAGAAGGCGACGTGTTATACGGGTAGATTACGGGTGTGCGCACTCACGCCCCCCTGTCGCCCCGGACGGAGTGGTGTGAGGAGCGCGCCGACCGTAACCGGGTGGGTTAAAAATAAAAAAAAAATCACTCAAAAATTTGTTCATATTTTTTATAAAAGCAAATGTGTGAATGATGAATACGCAATTTTTTTACGTAATAATACATAATAAATTGTCACGTTCGAGAAAGTGTCACGTTCCGCCTGAGCCGAACGTGGAATCGAGAGCGCGATACAGACCATGGAGAGGCACTATAGTCGTTAGCGGCTTGTAACTCATCTATTTCTCCTCAAAAACATATTTGACTAAAAGAAGTGCAAATAAATATTAATTTATGGAAAAAAATCTATTTTCTATTAACTCCTTTTTATTATACAAAATAATGATAATTAACTGATAATAATTCAATTAATAAAAGTATGCAATTTTTCATCAATGTTTTATTATAGCGTCATTACGTCCGACCACTGACGACAAGTCACCCTGCTCCGGTAGTCGGCCCAATGACGAAGGCGATGTGTCACGGGTGGGTTACGGGTGTGCGTGATTACGCCCCTCTGCAGCTTCGGACAGAGCGGAGCGAGGAGTGCGCCAACCGTAACTCACCCCAAAAAGAAATAGCGTTATTACGTAAATTATAGAAAAGTAAGAAAAGAAAGAAAGAAAAATATTTATTTCGGCCTCTACAGCATATTTTTTTTAAATAACTTATAACTATTGATATGCTATTAGAAAAACAAAGACTGCTATTAAAACTAACATTTAAAATGCTGTAGTAGACCAAAAAGGTCAAAAAGTATCGTCCGTCAGATTTTACAGTCAACCAATTTTTTGAAAATTACCTAGGTGACAAACAAACAGGATGACTAGACCAGAGAGTTAGTCTGTCACCCACCGATAGGCCGACCGCGCAAGGAAAGATCGACGTCCTCCCCGAGGGGGGTACTCCTCAGGGGGTATTCCGTCAGGCCGACCACTGACGACAAGTCACCCTACTCCGGTGGTCGGTCCAAAGACGAAGGCGACGTGTCACGGGTGGGTTACGGGTGCGCGTGCTCACGCCCCTCTGTCGTCCCGGACGGAGTGGAGCGAGGAGTGCACCGAACGTAACCCAAAACCCAAAAAAAGATAACAAATAAACAAGCTGCTTATATAAGCAATTAAATGTAACTTCTGCTCATGAATTTTGACCCAGTCGTTCTACCGTAGGGCCAATAGATAGATTTGGATTTTGAGGACAAGAAAAGTGATGGAGGTTTGGGCCTAAATTCGTAGTCGAGTAATAATGCGATAAGTTTACCGACCTCGCCTATCACTCAAGCTTTCCCCCATTGATTTATAGTTTATTGAACCTTAACAGCTGCCCTCATTAAATACGATGGCTGTATCAGGTAATATCTATCTATACCAATAAATAAAATTGAAGTGTCTGTTTGTAATGTCAAAATAATAGGTTTTTTTCATGCTCACACGGTTATTTGCATTATACATATGCCTAAAAATCACTTTATATATTTTTGTTTGTCTGTCTATCTGTCTGTCTGTCTGTTTGTTCCGGGTAATCTTCAAAATGGCGGGACCGATTTCAAAAATTCTTTCACCAATGGAAAGCTATAATATCAGGGCATAAACTAGGCTATATTTTATCCCGGTATTCTCACGGGAACGGGAACTACGCGGGTAAAACGACTAAAACCGAAGCGAAGCGAGGGCGTGTTGCTAATTGTAAATAAAATTATTTTATGGAATTTAGCGTGTTTGTATTTGATTTTTTATTGCTGACGTTTAGAATATTTTATAGCATTCATAGTCACGGGTGGAGTAAGATGAAGATATCTTATCTTTATATATATATACTAGCAACCCCCCCTCGCTCCGCTTCGGCTTCAGTCTTTCCTGCGTAGTTCCTGTTCCCGTAGGAATACCGAGATAAAATATAGCCTAGGTTACTCACTGATATTATAGCTTTCTATTGGTGAAAGTATTTTTGAAATTGATCTAGCCGTTTTGAAGATTACCCGGAACAAACAGACAGACAGACAAAAAAATATAAAATGTATTTTAGGCATATGTATAGTGCAAATAACCATGGGAGCATGAAAAAAGCCTATTATTTTGACATTACAAACAGACACTTCAATTTTATTTATTGGTATAGATATATATATATTGTGTATGTGTCTATGTCAATGTACTCTTCCTAAGCGGCTGGACCGATATTGATGAAATTTTTTGTGTGTATTCAAGGGATTTGTTTCACATGCGAGAATGATTTAGATTCACAAATGGACTCGATTGGTGGCGCTGCTGTAGATTTCAAGGAGAATTAGTTTTATTTTATTTGAACAGAACAACGTCTATTGTGTCAGCTAGTCTATACCAATAAATAAAATTGGACTGTCTGTTTGTAATGTCAAAATAATAGGCTTTTTTCATGCTCACACGGTTATTTGCACGACACCTATGCTTAAAATACAGATTTGAAAATTTTTGTCTGTCTGTTTGTTCCGGGTAATCTTCAAAACGCCTAGATCAATTTCAAAAATATTTTCTCCAATGGAAAGCTATTATATCAGGGAGTAACCTAGGCTATATTTTATCCCGGTAGTCCCACGGAAACGGGAAATACGCGGGTAAAACGACTAAAATCGAAGCGAAGGGAGGGCGGGTTGCTAGTAATATATACAATCCGTACAAAAGTAATTTTATGAACAACTAGCAACCCGCCCTTGCTTCGCTTCGGTTTCAGTCGCTTAAACCCGCCTAGTTCCCGTTCCTGTGGGAATACCGGGATAAAATATAGCCTATGTTACTCCCTGATATTATAGCTTTCCATTGGTGAAAGAATTTTTGAAATCGGTTCGGTGGTTTAAGCGTGAAAGCATTACAAACAAACAAACAAACAAACAAACAAACATCCTTACTTTCGCATTTATAATATTAGTATGGATGTGTAATACTCGCATAAACATTAGAAATATTTAGATAATATATATTCAGGTTTTTGTTGCGTTCATAACATTTTAAGAATATCGTATTTAAACAATAAAAAATAATTTTAAAAACTTATGAAACACGGCTCAATAATAATAAATAAAAAAGGTAATTGCAGTTATATTTATTTTGATGTTTCCGGTGAAGTATCAAAATAACGAACTACTGTTGTATATAAATAGACTAGCAGCCCGCCCCGCCTTCGCACGGGTTAGGTTATTAAACAAACATTTCAAAAGTTATAAATTTTTACACACACTCTCCCATTGTGACATAACTATAATAGTTAGACATATGCTGTCGCGATATTTTTTGTAGATAATTATATGTTCTGCAAAGTCGTAGTACATTATTTTGTTCTATAATCAATAGTTTTCGCATCGCACGCGATGTAAGGCAGTTTTTTGTAATTTTTTTACACCTTGGGTTACATTGTTGGAGTTTTAGTATGGGCCCCTAACTTTTTTGAGAATTTAATCTAGCCTATGTTCACCGGGGATAGTGTAGCTTCCCAACAGTGAAAGAATTTTTCAAATCGGTCAAGTAGTTGCGGAGTCTATTCATTTCAAACAAACAATCAAATCTTTCCTCTTTATAATATTAGTATAGATAGATAATTCTTTATTTGTATACCAATTTGTATACCAATTACAAGAAAACTTAAATAATAGTTATAACCCAGAATGTACAAAGGGCGGCCTTATCGCTATAAGCGATCTCTTCCAGGCAACCTTAGGATGGATATGACAGAAAAGAGACATGATAGGTAATTTGTTGCTGGTGGTACTGAAAATCAAATCTAAATAACATTATGACTATGTAACTAATAAATATTATGTGTTAATATCTCTAACTCTAATACTGTAAAAATAAAACAATATAAATTTATAAATAGTAGGTAGATAAAAGTATTTGTATCTTTTTTTTTTTTTTTGGGTGGGTCGCGGTCGGCTCGCCTCCGCACCACTCCGTCCGGGGCGACAGAGGGGTTTAAGCATGCAACCCCCGCAACCCACCCCAAAACCACCTCGCCTTCGTCATTGGGCCGACCACCGGAGCAGGTTTACTTGTCGTCAGTGGTCGGCCCGACGGAATACCCCCTACGCGGTAGTAAGTAAGTATTTGTATCTTAAGTATATACATTCATGTAAATAAACATACACACATACATATATATTACAGGAACTCGCACGCTTTAGGAACTTAAAATATTATAGCGATAAATAGTGATCTGTTAAATGTTTTTTAAATGTAGTTAAAGTCGGAGCTTGTCTGATTGTTACTAGTAACGCATTCCACAGCATAGTAACCTTTACAGTAAAGGACTTACCTATGAAATCTGTGTAGTGTGTTGGTACCTTTAATTTCAAATTTTCATATGATCTCAAGGATTTTGTATGTGTGTCAGAGATTTTGTGTGTGGAGATACTTAAATCAATCTTTGAGATAGACGGGGGCCGTTGCCGTATATTGCAAAGTTTTAGTAATATTTTTGTTACCAGACATTTGCAGTCGTCTTTTACTGTACCCACGGGTAAAGGGTTGGTAATAGCGGTATATATATATATATTTATTTATTTAAACTTTAGCACACAAAAATAAGGTACACGGCGGACTTAATGCCTTAGGCATTTTCTGTCAGTCAACCACGGGTGGAGCAGAAATAATTTAGGCAGGTGCATTGTAAGGGGTAATTTGTAAAATTTAGTTATCCAAGTATAGCAATTATATTCTTATACACTATACACACAAACAATACACATATATAGATACACATATATATATATATATACACATAGAAATACATATATACATACATATAAATTTTATTAAAAGTAGAGGAGAGTCATCACTGATGAGTTGACTCCGTCAGAAAGTCTAGGTATAGACGATTTACCATAGCTTTAAAACCATCACGGCTAGCGGCCATTCTGATCTTTAATGGTAACGCATTCCAGAGAAGAATAGCCTATATATATATATATATATATAATACAAGAATTATCTAGTAACTAACTTTCGTATGCTGACGGAGTGAGAATACAATTCACCACTCCCTTTCCTACAAGTGGATGTCGTAAAAGTCAACTAAGGGATGAAATATGCATACTACATCTATGCAAGAGAAGGAAATCTCGAAATAAAAACCTATACCAACACGTCTGACCAACGTGTTATGGTTAATTTTGCTTCTATTAAGGAGGAACCTCAAGCCCAGCAGTGGGACGTATATGAGTTAAAATGATGATGATGCATGCCTTAGTCGTCTTCTGTGACACCCATGGCAGTCATGGCTGGATTGTTTGGTGGGATTTGCATTCTTATTCTGTCACCATACGGGTCACCAAACAGAGATTAAATTTTATAGTAGGTTGTATTACATAAATTTAACTGAACCTACTGTTTTATTTTTATATAATGATGGCACAGTGCAATTGGATTGCGTCTAAGTGACACAGCCACAGAGTAACCGCTTCTGCTGCAAATTTAATCTATGTCCCGTTAACTCTTTAATGTCGTTCGTGAAAGACAAGAGGTGTCCATTGAGGATTACAACTGTAGTGGTTTTGTTCTTTAAATAGATGAAAATCTTATTAAGTTAGTGAACGGTCAATATTTTGCTGGAATTTATTTAAATACTTCGCAAATCATAGCGGCTCTATAAATTTTACTGCAACATGAAATCTATAGCAATAAATAAAATTGGAGTGTCTGTTTGTAATGTCAAAATAATAGGCATTTTTCATGCTCACACGGTTATTTTCACGACACCTATGCCTAAAATAGCAATTAAAAAATTTTTGTCAGTCTGTCTGTTTGTCTGTCTGTCTGTCTGTTTGTTCCAGGTAATCTTCAAAACGGCTGTACTGATTTCAAAAATTCTTTCACCAATGGAAAGCTATAATATCAGGGCGTAAACTAGGCTATATTTTATCCCGGTATTCCCACGGGAACGGGAACTACGCGGGTAAAACGACTATAATCTATAACCGAAGCGAAGCGCGGGCGGGTTGCTAGTTTGTCAATAAAATAGAATTCATCATCATCATCGCAGCACACATACGTCCCACTATTGGGCTCGGGCCTCCTCCACAATGGGAGGGAATTTGACCTTACCATGCTGATTAGACATGTTGGTATAGGATTTCATTTCGAGTTTGCCTTCTCTTACATAGATGTTATATGCATTTTATATCCCATAGTCGTCTTTTACGACATCCACGGGCAAGAGAGGGAGTGGTGAATTGTATTCTTACTCCGTCACTATACGGAAGAAAAATAGAATTAATTTATTGAAATAATGTACAATTTATCTCTACCTTTTTTACTTATGGATATCTCAAAAGAGGACTAAGGAATTTTAATTTGCAGATAGCATCTATGCCAGAGAAAGAAAACCCGAAATAAAAACGCTATACTAATCCATCTGACTAGCGTGGTATAGCAGATCAATTGCCCTCCCAACGTGAAGGAGGCTCGATCTCAGCAGTGGGACGTATATGAGCTGTAATGATGATGATAAAAATTACTATATTTCATCTTTCGTTTAACATCTGTGGTGATGAAGGAACTCAGTGCATTAAAAAATGTCATCATCATCATCACAGCACACATACGTCCCACTGTTGGCTCGGGCCTCCTCCACAATGGGAGGGAATTTGACCTACTATACCATGCTGATTAGACATGTTGGTATAGGGTTTCATTTCGAATTTGCCTTGCCCTTACATAGATGTTATATGCATTTTATATCCCTCTGTCGTCTTTTACGACATCCACGGGCAAGAGAGGGAGTGGTGAATCGTATGGTAAATGATGGTAATTATGCATTATGTCCATACTAATATTATAAATGCGAAAGTAAGGATGTTTGTTTATTTGTTTGTAACGCTTTCACGCTTAAACCACCGAAGCGATTTCAAAAATTCTTTCACCAATGGAAAGCTATAATATCAGGGAGTAACATAGGCTACATTTTATCCCGGTATTCCCACGGGAACAGGAACTACGCGGGTTTAAGTGACTGAAACCGAAGCGAAGCGAGGGCGGGTTGCTAGTATAAAATACAGGAGAGTCCGTTTATGTCAAACAAGCTACTATGTACAGGTACACCATTGAAGACCAAAACGCAGCCACAGCCTAAAGATATAAAATACGATAATAAAGTCGTTATCTAATGGAGTTGAATTATATTAAACAAAATGATTGTTATTTTGAACACCTACTTAAAAAAATTATAAGATATGAAATACAATGCATTTTATTCATTTTAGATTTATTTTATAGGAATATTTACTGATTATGATCTACACAATTGGTATTCATTTCATTTTAGCACACAGGTTCCACTGTTAGACTCGAGTTTTCGCCACAATAGAAGGGAAATTTACACCATCTTAAAATTTATACCACGCTGATCAGGCGCCTTGGTATAGAGTTTCATTTCAAGTTTTCGTTCTCTTGCAAAGATGTTATATGATTATTGCATCCCTCAGTCGTCTTTTACGATATCCACGGGCAAAATTGTAGTGAGTTATATTCTTACTCCGTCACCACACGGAAAGTATTATAGTATACTAGCAACCTGCCCTCGCTTCGCTTCGGTTTCAGTCGCTTAAACCCGCGTAATTCCTATTCCTGTGGGAATACCGGGATAAAATATAGACTATGTTACTCCCTGATATTATATCTTTCCATTGGTGAAAGAACTTATGAAATCGGTTCGGTGGTTTAAGCGTGTAAGCGTTACAAACAAACAAACATCCTTACTTTCGCATTTATAATATTAGTATGGACTAGCAACCCGCCCTCGCTTCGTTTCGATTTCAGTCGCCTAACCCGCATAGTCCCCGTTCCCGTGGGAATACCGGGAAAAAAATATAGCCTATGTTACTTCATTCATTTGCCTGCCCTCATCCCATGCTAAGTGGAGTCGGCACAACATGTACTTACCTTCCATAACCTCCTATCAGCCGTCATATCTGCACTCACCCTTTTCATACGCATGTCCTCATTTACACAATCCATCCCACGCTTCTTACGTCCATCCACAATCATATCGATAACCCGCCTTATTATTTTTTTTTTTGTGGGTGGGCTGCGGTCGGCGCGCCTCCGCACCACTCCGTCCGGGGCGACAGAGGGGCTTAAGCACGCAACTTCCGCAACCCACCTGAAAACCACGTCGCCACGTCGGCCGACCACCGGAGCAGGGTTACTTGACATCAGTGGTCGGCCCGATGGAATAACCCCTATTGGGGTACCCTCCCATCGACCGACGTCTCCCCCTCGGGGAGGACGTCGGTCTTTCCTCACGCGGTCGGCCTCTCGGCGGGTGACGGACTAATCCCCGGTCACGTCACCCGCGGCCTCAGCTAGGGCGGCATGAGACGCAGGTAGTTGCGCCTACGCCGCCCCATATCGATAACCCGCCTTGCGATGAGGAGGGATGAAAGGCATGTGATGCCTTTCATCCCTCCTCATCATATGTCCATACTAAGACAATCTCGCGCTCCTAATCTTTTCTATCACTGGTGCCACTTTTGCCATGCTACTTCCTAACATTATAGCTTTCCACAGGTGAAAGAATTTTTGAAATCGATTCATTGGTTAAGCGTGAAAGAAACAAACCAACGAACAAATAAACAAACAAACTTACTTTCGCATTTATAATATTAGTAAGAATTAGGGCCCTGATAATATCCTATTTAATTTATTCATTCAACCGTCAGAATGTAATCGTGGAATGTTGGGCTTAGACTTCCCTAATGGGGGACACTGCTATAATCTATAGCACGCTTGCGGTTCAAATCAGAGATCGAGTATTATAAATTTCCCAGAAAAATCCTACGGTTCGGAATGGATAGGTGATTTCTATCAGTTTTTACGATACTGCAAAGTAAGAGGTACGTTGTATTTTTGACCAGTCACCACATGTGAAGACTGCTTGGTGTAAGTCAATATGTATTCTTAGATGGTGTATACAGTGATGGCGAAGGATATAAGTTTTGAACTTCTGTGCTCAGTCTTCAATTCTCACACAGGGCAATATTTTATGCAATACATATTTGATCGCCTTGAATTTGTCTTAAGTTTTGCCAGTTATTTTTATTTTGTTTATAAAACCTATCCGAAAATTTTTCTTACTGAGTGGATTGGCTCTTTAAAAAGTATGCAACAAAGCCATCTTATGTAGACTTTTTAATAATTTATAATGTTTGCACAAGTATAACTCACTAATCCTTACTCACATTATAAATACGAAAGTAAGTTTGTTTGTTTATTTATTTGTTTGTTTGTTACGCTTTCACGCTTAAACCACAGAAGTGATTTCAAAAATTCGTTCACCAATGGAAAGCTATAATATCAGGGAGTAACATAGGCTATATTTTATCCCGGTATTTTCACGGTAACGGTAACTACGCAGGTAAGGCAGCTGAAACCGAAGTGAAGTGAGGCCGGCTTGCTAGTATGAAATAAAACATTTTTTTTGAGATTTTCTTCACTATTTCTTTATTCGACGTTTCAAATATTCCGCAGTATTCATAGCCACAGAAGGACTAGGATTTATGACGTATATAACCGTAACGTTACCATCAGATGGCATGCTTAAGGCATAGTTTCTTAATTTTGGTCAGTCAACGATTAAATAATCTTAAATAGTCAATATACCTCATCATATGTTATTTAATATTGATTCCACAGAATGAGCGACATTTCAAATCGATAAACCAGAAATATTATATGTATTTTGATAATTCTCCAAGCAAAAAAAACTCCGGCCCTACGGAATTATAAAAAAGAATTAGGTAAACTTATCCAAAATAAAAAAATGGTATAAAAAATTTTGTTCTTAACAAACCAGGGTTCATCGGTACAATCAACCTTAACTATGATTATTATTAATTCAACTGGAGGTCAAAATAACGGTCGCAGCAATGTAGACTTATTCTGACCTTACTCCTTTTTTATGCCTTATTCATAATTCTTTCAAGTTGATTATACGACAAAAATGTTGTTAACACTATTATAAAGAAATGAGATGGATATTTGTATCTATTTTGTGGTAAATATGATTCGAAAACGTGAAGTCAGTGTAACGGAACTGATGCGGCAATTGACCGCCGCGACGATGCCATAGAAAAAAAAGTTAGTATTGGAAATAACTCTCACGGTGTGGCTTAAATATTTGAAGAAGTTAATTTACAATGTTTTAAATTTAATGGCGGTCTGAATTGAAACTATGAAGGTAAATTTGCACACACGTTTTCTGTCTTATTGTTTTCTATCTCAAAACGCCTTCAAATTATAACAATCAATATAATAACAATCCCCTTGGCAACTCAAACGACAACTGCATTTGCTAACTCGTTTGCTGAGCGTGGCGATCATATCATTATTTAAAAATACGTAAGCATAAAACCGGCTCCCCAATCACAGCAGTTTCATCATTCCATGGATTTATTTCGTAAAAGTCATAAAGTTATGCTTCAACTCTCTCTAGGAAGACTAATAATAAATGTGATCCTTAACTCGCCTGTCGAGCAATTATACAAACATTCGAAGGCTAATGACAGAAAATAGATGTCGAAACTTAGGATAATAACGTATAGAAGGCAAGTCCGTGCACAAAAAATGAAGCATTTAAATTGGAGCCTAATTGAGTTTACGCCGTTTCGTAGTATACAAGGTCACCGTACTGCACGTACGTATGCAACTCTTAATAAAAAAAGGTGAAAAATAATTTTAAATTAAACGCTACAAAACAAACATTTTAATCGACGATTGTAGATATTTCACGTGCCTCACTATTTTATTTTTACTGTTTCTTTACAATAAAATCGTTTAAATTGTATTCTTACTCTATTACCACATGAAAATATAATTGCCCGAAGACAATCCACGCTAAATTCCTGTAAAAGCAATCCGTGCTAAATTTTCGCTAACAGCATTATAAAATCTTATAGTTATGATTAAAAATTGATTTGACCATAATTGCTTAGCTTTCTCTAACACTTTCTTTTCTTAAAACAAGATTAACTATGGTGGAACATGGCGAACTGTTTCGTTTCGGTATGCTAATTGAAGGTCACAATTATCGAAGGGCTTCTAAAAGTGTTGTCGTAATTTGTACAGAGAAATACATGTTGTGATCTTAGTTTTAAAATAACAGATTGGTGTTTTCCGTGTGATGACAGAGAAGAGAGAGAGAGAGAGAAGAATACATTTTACTTTCACTCGTACCCGTAGGTGTCGTAAAAGATGACCAAGGGATATGATATGAAATGAAGATAATATGTAAACAAGAGAAGGAAAAATTTAAATAAAATCCTATACCAACACTTTTTTCTTTTTTGGGTTAGCTGCGGTCGGCGCGCCTCCGCACCACTCCGTCCGGGGCGACAGAGGGACTTAAGCACGCAACACCCGCAACCCACCCGAACACCACGTCGCCTTCTTCGTTGGGCCGACCATACCAACACTTCTAACCAGCGTGGTATAGTAGGTCAATTTTCCTTCCATTGTGGAGGAGGCCCGATCCCAAAAGTGGGAGTTACATGAACTGAGATGATGTAGTGTTATACAATGAAACAAATATGGCTGTTACCGATAAGTATTTCTTTTAATTTATTGAATTTAATTTAACTGCAATTGAATAAAGCAAGCAGATAAAGCAACTGCAAAATAAAAACCTACACCATCTGACCAGCATAGTACAGTAGTTAAATATCCCTCATACTATGGAGGAGGCTCAAGCAGAGGAGAGGATCGCATATATATCTTTATGCTTTTTTTTATTGACAGTTGGTGCCAAACTAGCAAGCAGCCCACCTGATGGTAATAAGGAACCCCTTTTTTTTTGGAGCTGGGTTACGATCGGCGCGCTCCTCGCTCCACTCCGTCCGGGGCGACAGAGGGGCGTAAGTACACACATCCGTAACCCACCCGCGACACGTCGCCTTCGTCGTTGGACCAACCACCGGAGCAGGGTGACTTGTCGTCAGTGGTTGGTCTGACGTAATATACCTTGAGCAGTACCCTTTCGTAATAAGAAACCCCTAACAATGGAATCAGCAACACCAGGGGTTTAGTACCTACCATGAGAGGAGAACTCTTCTTTTTTCGTTGAAAATAAATAAAAAGTATAACTACACAACTACAGACAACACAGTACGAAACAGCTGACGCGTAAGCCGTGTAGCGACTATACCTGCATAGCCGGTGCGAACTAGGCTGCCTTGAATCAATAAACGTTCACTAATAACTAGGCATAGCCAATATTATGCCTCTTTATGGAAAAATCTTACAATTATTTTCGCCTATCCTTCCGTCGCTAAACTTGTATTGTGCGATAAGAAACTTCGTTCGAATACCGGCATTCAAACATAATTTTGTTATGTATAATATCTTAGTGAACCACTCAAATTATTATTAAAATATAAAACGAATTTATTTATCAACCAACCGCAGATATATATTTCAAATTTAATTAAATTGCCACTTTCTATTATGATATTGTGAATTGGTTCGACGATTAATGTGAAGTATCCGGCCATTGTTGTATAACCTTAAGTTAATAATAATTGGCAGCTTAATCTTAGGGATGGGACTATAGAAACAACTAGAAGAGATATTTCTATATTCACTATAATAAAACTGAAATATGTATATTTGATTGAATGCGGAGGCTTGAAAAAAATAATGCATAATAATGCAATGCAATATAATGCAGTTTTGGTGGGGTGGTTGGGCAACGTTCGGGAAACTTAAGAGGATCTTCTCGTCCAACATACCTCAGTGTCTGAAAACACAGGTCTACGACCAGTGTGTGTTACCGGTGATGACTTACGGCACGGAAACGTGGTCCCTAAATGTAGTCCTCATAACAAGACTCAAAGTCGCTCAGCATGCTATGGAGCGGGCTATGCTCGGGATTTCTCTGCGAGATAAAATCGGGATACGGAAATCCGCAGAAGAACGGGTGTAACCGACATAGCATGAAGAATTAGCATACTGAAGTGGCAATGGGCAGGCCACATCGCTCGACGAACCGACAACCGCCGGGGAAGAAAGGTCCTCGAGTGGCGACTACGTATCGGACGACGCAGTGTAGGACGCCCCCCCATTAGGTGGACCGATAACCTAGTGAAAGTTGCTGGGTATCGTTGGATGCAGGCGGCACTGGACCGCACATTGTGGCATAACATGAGGGAAGCCTACGCCCAGCAGTAGACAGCAATAGGCTGAAATAATGATGATGGCACTTTTAATAGACGAATGTCGATAGTGCACTCCTACCACAATAAACAACTTATCTATAATAAATAAAATTGAAGTGTATGTTTGTAATGTTAAAATAATAGGCTTTTTTCATGCTAATACGGCTATTTGCACGACACATATGCCTAAAAACTGGTTAATTTTTTTTGTCTGTCTGTGTTTTGGGTAATCTTCAAAACGGCTGAACGGCTCTTAATAATATTTTACTACGTGGTAACTGTCTATATAACGAGTAAATTAGGCTATATTTAATTCTGGTATTCCCACGGGAACGGCCACTACCTGGGTAAGGCGACTGAAACCGAAGCAAAGCGTGAGCGGGTTGCTAGTGGGAATAAAAGGTAAGAGCACCAGTGGTTGACTATGTACCTGTAATTGACCACTAAAGCAAATAAATCAACAAAATAAGAATTTACGATGTATTTATAAACTTATTCCATATTAAATAGTCGATTCTATTATTTAGTCATCGAATCGTGCAAACTACGCATCTTCTATTTTTTAATATTCCAAATGCACTCCAATTGTTTTGCAAGTGACGCACTCTAAACAAATGATTTGCTTTTCTTAACATTTTTAAATTTTGTAAAATTTTAAAGTGAAGTATTAACAATTTAGTGATCTTTTTAATGGTAAGTTTTCTTTTTTTTATTTGTGTGGAAGTAATTAAGGTAACGTTGTATATGAAATATGAAAAAAAAATATTTACAAAGTCAATATGTGGGGTGGTCAACTACTGATTCTCAAATTGTAGGTTTTATTTTTTTTAATTGATTATTGTACAAGCAAAATAAATTTTAATGTCATTGAAAAACTTCCGCAGAGCTCAGAAAGAGAAACACTAATTGAATTGGAATGAAAATTAAGATTGAGCAATAAAATTTTTATGCCCTTAAATGGTCACCTACTTTTAACTTATAATATGAAAGAATATATACTCTACACATTGATTCAACCCCAAGTAACTAAGATAAAAATTCAATGATAATGTATAAAATCATCATCATCACAGCTCATATTCGTCCCAACCCTGGGCTCGATCCTCCTCCGTATTGGAAGGGAAATTGACCTACTATACCACGCTGGTCAGGCGGGATGGTACATGGTTTTATTTCGAGTTTACCTTCTCTTGCATAGTTGTTATTTTTTTTATTTATTCATTTATTTGCTTCACCAACAGATTTTTTACTCAGATACTTAACAATATATCAAAATACAAATGGCAATGTAACAACTAATTAAAGGTAAACACATGCACAATAAATATGATTTTTTGAGCAGACAGAAAACACAAAACTTAAAAGACTACCGTGCACCCTTTACAACATACCAGACATAGTGACACATACCTAAACAGAGAGTCAGAGTGTACATCAATTACATCACTACAACCGTTGATAACTTTATATGCACAAGATGTCCCTTAATCACCTTTTACAACACCTACGGGCATGAGAGGGGGTGGTGAATCTTATTCTTACTCCGTCACCACAAGGAAAATAAATACATAGCCCAACTTTCTGAGGGTGTTTGTGTGTGGAGGGTTTTGGTGGTGCCTTTGGTATCACCGAGCCTTAATGCACGCATTCACACTCCCTTCAATTCCTTCGCGGTAGGCAGCGACCCTGTAAAGGTCCATGAGCGGCAGCAACACTTACCACCAGGTGTACTGTTTGCTCGTTTGCCACCGTTGGCAATAAAAAAAAAATATATAAAATATCTTTACGGAAAAGCAGCAGAGAGATTTAACAAAATTATTGATTTCGCCAATTTTATTTCAATGTAGCTCGAGATTTAATATTGAAATTAGCCTAAAGACCTTTCACTAAAGTATATACATAATATTATTACAAACTTCTTGTTGCAAAACTTGAGGAAATCAATATATTATTAGTATGTTGTCGCGTGGTTATTTTTATTTTTAACGTACAATAACTTTTTAACAATATAAATAAAGTAATCAATTTCTCCCTTCTATTTTGCCTTTATTTGCGGCAAAAATCAATTTGTTTTGTCATCAAACGAGTTTGTGGTTGCGAGTTCTGTGGCCGGTTGCATAACTTTTACTAGCGGGAAAACATATTATATACTAGCTGAACCAACAGGCCTTGTTCTGTACATCATCATCATGATCTCAGTTTACGTCCCACAGCTGGGCTAGAGCCTTCTCCACTATAGGAGGAAAACTGATCTTCCTCTCTAACCATGCTGGTTAGACATGTTGGTATAGGGTTTTATTTTGAATTTTGCTTCTCTTGCATATTTGTTATGGACGTTTTATATCCCTTAGTCGTGTTTTACGACATCCACGGACAAAATAGGAAGTTACTCCGTTATCATACGCAAATTCTTTCTGCGATGCAAAAAATACTGTTCTAATTTAAAAACTTCCAAGTATTATTAAGGGATTATAATATGCATATAATATCTATGCAAGAGAAAGGAAAACTTGAAATAAAACCTTGTAGCAACCCATTCTTTTTTTTGGGGTGAGTTAAGGTCAGCTCACCCGCCACCCGGTTCCGTCCGGGGCGACAGAGAAGTGATACGCGGCCCTATATAACCCACCCATAGCACATCGCCTTCATCGTTGGGCCGACCACCGGAGCAGAGTTCTGTGAGCCTTGTATAAGTCAAAATGATGATGATTAAATAATTTTACTCATTAATAGTAATTTAGTATTATGTCCGCTGAATTTTTTTGCCGCCTCTTTCTTAGTGTGGCTGCGTTCCGATCCGGTGGTAGTATATTAGATTTAAATTAACAAATTCTAATAATAGTTACTACAAATTTAATATTGAATAATTATTACTCATAAACAATATATTTTTTTCATATAGAATCATTTTCTTCTTGTGTTGGCAATAAATTTGGGGGACTATATTTCTTGTCACCAAAATTTATATTTGTCATCAAGTTGTATCACCTAATAAATAGATCTATCGCTATAGTATATCCCACATATGTGTGTGAGTGTTTAGTATATTAGTTGCATATAAGTGCATGTATCCTCTATATAAGCCAACATTTATCGAATCGAAATCGAAAAATGAACAGTTATTATATAGTCAAATCGTATTACTGCATCCCAAATGCCCAACCTTACATCGCCACGAAGTATTTTCGTTCTCAGAAAAAAAATCCCAACGTATGAATTATCAAATTAATGTTAATATATGTGTAAAATAAGAGATGGATTACAAATAAAATTGTAGTGCATTAGATGAATATAAACTTCGTATTTATAATAATAGTTTTATTACTTAAATAAAAGCGTTGTGCTCAGAATAGTAGATTTGTCACCAAATAAATCGATTATCGATCCCTGACTGCGACCTCTTTTTATTTGTTATTTTGTCACCAATACAGTAGTTACATTTTATTTTGTTCAGTTATTAAAATAATAGTATTCGTTATGTACCAATTTAATACATCAATTTATAATTTTAACGAAAATATGTACAAAGAGGCGGGGACAAATTGGCGGGCTAACCCACCTCAACGATGGGTTGTAGGTTGGTACGTACCTGGCGCTGATTATTCACCGATTATTATTTTTAATAATAAATATTGATTATTTTGACTTTAATTGTTTTATTTACTATTCTGCTAGAAATTTTATTTAAATATATTTATACTAGCTAATTAGGCATATGTTCAGTTAAGTAGTAGAGTCTTTTGGTTGAAACGATGATGACGACAACCCTAATTTTTTTTGGAACTTTATGAAATTTTCTAGTGACATAATATATGATTTATTCCAGATCTCTTTAAATTAGTTTGTTTACATAATTATTAGGATAAACCTATTATAATACATACAAAAAAAAAATTATTTGGTACTAGACCCTATATCGCCATGTCTTTAGGTGATTTATTGTTAAAGTGATTTTATATTGTTTGGTGACTACATTTTGGTGACAAATCTACTATTTTGCGGGCAAACCCTATTATTTTAGAAACATAAAACTAATTAAATTGGCGATGGCTTAAATAATACTCATAAATTTGTACCAAAAATGTGGATCAAATCCGCATTAGTTATTAATAACTAATTTTCTGTCGCGGGTAGATAATTATAAAAATCTGTAATAATTTTGAATTGTTTGGACGTCATATCTTAGCCCGCCCGTGACCATGAATGCTGTAAAGTATTCAAAACGTCGGGCAATCATAAATCAAATACAAACGCGATAAATAAATTAGTCTTATTTACTATGATGATTTCTTGTATTTCTCAAGTTCTAAACACGTACACCGTCACTAATTCTCAATGATAAACATCCAATTAGTTGTACTCGCATATCACAAGAGCATAAAATCAATCTAAATGAATAACGCAACAATACCTCGATGGAAGTTTCGCAAAACTAACGAAAGTGTAGTCAGCTCGGGGACGATTGTATCGCTTGCAAGTACCATCGTGACTTTGACTAATGCGTTTAATTATTGTTGTAGTTATTGGTTAGCTATTGTTATTAGGGTTGCGGAGTTTTATTTATTTTGGACCCACTTCACAGAACGAGAACGTTCTGAAATCTGAATGAATGAAGTACTGAAAAATATGTCATCATCATCATTTCAGCTGGGCTCGAGCCTCCTCCCAATGGGAGGGAATTTGACCTACTATACCATGCTGGTCAGATATGTTGGTGTAGGGATTTATTTCAAGTTTTCATTCTCTTGCATAGATATTAACTGCAATAATACTTTGCTTTTAACTACACCCACGGGCAAGAAAGTGATAGTGGTTGATTAGAATTTAATATACTTAATTAAATTTTTTAAATGCCAACAATTCACATTAAGGAATAAATGACTATGTTATGGGGGACTTCATAAACATACAAATTAACGGACACGAATGTATGTCACATCCAAATTTATTTATGAAACTCATGATAAGATTCTTGCAAAATATAAATTAAACCTTTTTCCGTGTGGTGACGGAGTAAGAATACAAATCGTAGGTATTTTTTTTTTTGGGGTGGCCTGCGGTCGGCGCACTCCTCGCACCACTCCGTCCGGGGTGACAGAGGAGCGTAACCCCGCAACCCACCCGAACACCACGTCGCCTTCGTCGTTGGGCCGACCACCAGAACAGGGTTACTTGTCATCAGTGGTCGGCCCGACGGAATACCCCCTATTTGGGGACCCTTCCATCGACCGACATCCCCCCTCAGGGAGGACGTCGGGCTTTCTTCACGCGGTCGGCCTCTTGGGGTGATGGTCTAACTCCCCGGTAACGTCACCCGAGGCCACGGCTAGGGCGGCATGGCGCGCAGGCATCGTAGGTATAGTAGGTCAATTTCCCTCTCATAGTAGAGGAGGCTCGATGCCTGCAGTGGTGCATATATGAGCTGTGTTGATGATGATAGGGTACTTACAAATATGTATATTTGTATAAGTAAACAATGCGTAGTCTATCAAGTCTGCTAGATCTCACAAAAGGTATTAAAAATATCTCTTGAAATAGAATCTCATTAAAACACATTGAATACATCTAAATTACATGCAATATATACCATACTGTTGACAGTTGTTTGTCTACAGCCGCGGGCCGGTCCGTCAGGCGTAGTACCACACTCTCGCAGAAAATCGACGCGCGACGTCCGAGTAGTAGCAATTTGTTACTGCGCTTCGTTCGGTGAGCGAGAGAGCCGGAAGCTCAACTTTCTGATGGTGTTTAAGTGTGGTGGGTTTTGGTGCCTTTGATGCCTTTAATATCACTGAACCTCATTGCATACATTCACACTCCCTTCACTTTCTTCGCGGTAGGCAGTAGCCTTGCAAAGGTCCATGAGCAGCAGCAACACTAACCATCAGGTGTACTGTTTGCTCTTTTACCACCGCTTGTAATAAAAAAAAATAATAATAATATACATTTTCGATACCTTTGGTTATTTACGAAGATTGACGATATTTATACTGTTTACAGTAAAAATAAATAAATATCGCTTAACTTATTCATAAGTATTGAAATTTCATTTATCAGTTTGTAGTATTTCTTATCGATACAAAAAAAAAGTACAGATTTAATTTAAAAACAAAGGAAGTTAAAAAACCTATTGTTAAATTCTTAAGTACATTGCATTCAAAATAGTGTGAAATTGTCTCCGAGTCTATTTGTCACAATGCTTCACAGTTACTTAATTCACAGATTTCATTAAATGCTTAGAAAAACTCAACAGAATGTTTGATTTGCGTACACCGCAATGCCTGAAGAAAAGGTTCTACAACCATTGCGTCCTACTAGCTATGTCACTCAATACCGAAATGGTGACATTAACGGTTAGTCCATAATTTTAAAGACAATGAGGCAAATACTGAGTGCTGAAGATTCCACTAAAAATAAACTCTACATTTTCATCCTGCACTTGTCCCAATTATTTGCAGCTGATCATCTCTATGATCACTTTCTATCTAACCATGTTTCTTTGGTTTTCTCTTACCCCTAAAGCCACAGTACACTACTTTCATCAAGTCCTATTACATAATCATAAAACGTCAGACGTTCACTGTTTAATTTCTCCATCATTGGCACAAATTTCAACGGTTTTCTTATACTCTCTAAAGATAAACTGGGAGCCCTAGTTTTAAATTCAGGACTCTTATTGTTTTTAAAGACAATACATATAAGTTACAACCCCTATAATTTACACCCAAACCCTAAACAAGTTGTAAATAAAAATAAAACTACTTTTACGGATTATATCGCGTTTGTATTTGATTTATGATTGCCCGACGTTTCGAACACTTTGCAGCATTCATGGTCACGGGCGGACTAAGGTGTCTCACGTCCAACAAGTAATCGTTATTACAGACATTTACAATTATCTACCCGATACAGAAAATAGTTATAAATTTATTAAATTGTTACCCACATTTTAGTACAAATTTATTGCCAGTGTAAGAAGAAAATGAATCTATATGAAAAAATTATATTGTTTATGGTTAGTAATTATTAATTATTAAATTTGTAGCAATTATTATTACAATTTGTTGATTTAAAGTTGATTTAAAAAGTGTTCGAAACGTCGGGCAATCATAAATCAAATACAAACGCGATATAATCCGTAAAAGTACTTTTATTTTTATTTACAATGTGTAGTGTTCGCGTAAACATCAGATATCATTACCTAAACAAGTTTTTGTGGATCGGTGATGGAGTAAGAATACTATTCACTACATCCTATCTTGCCGGTGGATGTCGTAAAAGACAACTAGGACAGGATATAAAATGTTATGTTACAACAAATGCTATTCTATTTTATAATACGCAAATAACATCTATGCAAGAAATTGAAAATTCGAAATAAAACTCTATAACAATCTGTCTGACCAGCATGGTATAGTAAGGTCAATTTTCTACCTATTATAGAGGAGGCTCAAGCCCAACAGTGGGACGTATATGAGCTGTGATGATGCAATCATACAAGTTCCACTATTTGGCTTGGGCCTCCTCAATAATGTAGGCGAAATTGATAAGATCTTTTAGTTGTCTTCTACGGGTAAGAGAGGGAGGGAATTGTATTCTTACTCCATCAACACGGAAAAATGTGAGCTCAGATGATTGTATAAGCCACAGCTAAGCTTTAAGCTTAAGCTACCGTATTTTAGATCATAGCGAAATCGTATTTCTAGATAGTTTTTATATTGATCAAATTACATAATCAAGTCTGAAAATAAATTAACTAATTTAACTGAAAACGTTCAACAATAACTTTTAGTGTTGACATTTTTATTACAAAAGCTTTACCACCGAATCGGTTACAATAACGTTAATTATTACTATTATACTTATAACCATGTAATTATGACTTTTATAATATGATATAAATACATTGTTAAATATTTATTTAGTAATTTTATATAACATAGTTTATACAATGACTGCATTGACGATGTATTGGTAAAGATATCGAGCAACCTGCTAAGTATTATGGATTTCTTTCATTGTAAACAGTGGCAAATGAGCAAATAATGAGATGGTGGCAGTGGCAAATGCTGATGGTAAGTGTTGATGCCGCTCATGAACCTTTGCTGGGCCACTGCCTGCCGTGAAAACGTGAAGGGAGTATGAATGCGTGCACTGGAGTTCGGTGAAACTAAAGGTATCATCAAAACCCACCACACGCAAACACCCTCTAGTTTGGCTTCCGCCTCTCGCTTACCGAACGAAGCGCAGTAACAAATTGCTACTACTCGGACGTCGATTTTCTGCCAGAGTGTGGTACCCCGAACGGATCGGCCCGCGGCTGTACACTGACCACTCTCCTATCACTATTAAAATTCGGCTTCGATTCTCACACAGGACAATACTTTATTCAATTCATTATGTGTTGTACTGAATATGAGTATAATTTGTGTTTGTTAAGTTTGTGTAAGTCCATAATGATGCAATGATTAATTCCTTAATGCAGGGTGTTTTTTACTACTGTAGACAAGAACTCGATGGCCTGTCCAAATGGCGATAAAGAGGTAGTGTACCGCGGGTTATCGAGTTGCACACCGTCCTTCCACCGACCTAAGTGGTTTGGACGGGATATGACCTTATCCTAGACTGTCTATAGAATAGACACTGACACTGTAGAAAAGGAATTCAAGAAAAAATAATGGGGGTTTGATGTCAATGCATTCTCTACTGTTTGTTTCTAAATTTTTACATTTATCTATAAAACAAATGCTAAAACTTTTGCAATATTTAAGAAGAGTATATAATCTATTGTGTCAACCTTAAGTAATTGCGATAAGAATAGGATCATGATAGAAAAGAGAACAGATTTTTTATCAATTCTTTCTTATTTATAACAATAGGAAATACAGCAAAATTATATAATAATACTATTTCTGCAACTTGATTAGTCTGGCAATGAATGTACCTGCTTATATCATATTTTCTTTTGTCGTTTTATTTATGTCCAATTACGATTGTATATCAATATCATTCTTATGTCAACCAACCAATTTAAGAAATCCTCATGAGAATACCTTATTAAGTAAATAAGACTATTTTATTGTGTGATTTTATATATCATGGTTATGCATCAACAAATGTCAGAGTATAAAAATATTATATTAATATAATATCATATTTTATGGTACATCCACATCTAAAAGGAAAACCTTGTCAAAGAAATTAAGATCCAACTAACTATTTGAAATTATATTTTCGCCAAAAATATACACAGGATATAGCTTTATGTCAAAGTATTAAGATCTAAATTGTTCGAAATAAGTTTCTATTTTCAACAGAGAGATAAAGTACAAATATTTTCGATCACTCACATATTCTACCAACTTTTAGGGAAGCTTATTTCCTATTTATGGTTAGCAATTTTGATGGATGTAAATTTGATGGAATGTACCACATATATATTTGACCAAAACGTGAAATATATATAAATACTATATGTGCGGAGTTTATGTAGTTGAAATGCATTTCTTATGAGGAAAACTTGTTCATTTTTTTAATATTATAAACTAGCTTCTGCTCGCGACTTTTTCTACGTGGTATATCTACTTTGGGCTAACGCTAACTTTAACCTAAGACTTTGTTTATGTAAAAGATGAAAATATTTTTAATAATACGATTCTGTCACAAATGATTTTTGCGAAAATGCCGCCGTTTACGCAGCGGAAGCGCTCAAAAGAAAAAAGATATCCTATTTTTGAATCATTCTTCATTGGTGCTCCGTTCTATACTAGGTGCTCCGTCCGTATACTAGTATAGGATCCCGCTATACAACGACCTTCACCGAGATGCTTATTTGATGAAACTTATTTTTTATGTAATTTAATATGTCAATAAATATATTGCATATGGGTTGTCTAACAAATTTTAGTCCAGAGTATGATTAATTAATAATTAATAAAAAAAAAATATTTTTGAACATTGCACCGGTTTGATTATTAGACAAATTCTATACCAATCGAGAGTATGAAGCCCATTGAATATGCAAATGTTAGATTACTTATTCTTTTCCGATCACAACTCTCGGGTAGCCAGGTAGGTATAAACAGATAAATCGATACTAGCATTTTGCACCGGTCTGATCGACGTTTGCATATTCTATGGGCTTCATACTTTCGATTGGTATAGAATTTGTATAATAATCAAACCGGTGCAATGTACAAAAAAAATATTAATGAATCATGCTCTGGACTGAAATTCGTTAGGCAACCCATATGCAATATATTTATTGACATATTAAATTACATAAAAAATAAGTATCATCGAATAAGCATCTCGGTGAAGGTCGTTGTATAGCGGGATCTTAGACCATACGGTTTTATTTCGATATTTATTCTCATGTGATCTTAACTGCTAGCGTCCCTTAGGCCTTATTTACGGAGACGCGGGGCGTCGCACGTCGCGTGTGTCGTGGCGTCTCGCGGCGCGTTGGACGTTTTTATTGTTTACGTAGCGGCGGCGCGTGAAGCGGCACGTATCATCGCACGCGTAAACACAGACTTATAGTAATATGCGATGTTGTTTATAGAGACGCGAGGCGGGAAGAGTGGCGATGCCCGCCACTGCGCCCGCGTCGTATTCTCAAGCGTGTAGCGGAGCACGCGGCGAGCATCGCTACGCGGGGTTCTCAGTTAATCCGACCCAAACTTCTCATGTTCCGCTATTATAAACACTGGGCCACTCTTTATATTAAATAACTCATTTTTTAAAATACAATTTTCTTCTAAAAAGTCTATCATATCATACTCCGTTGCAACGGTAACTACGTCTGTGTTGCACGATTATCAAATGAGACTGGCAGGAGGTTCCGCCACAGGCATCGCTTCTTCGAGAATCGCCGCTGCGCGCGGCGCCGCGATAAACGCCGCGTGAGACGTGACGATGCCATCCGCGGGCTCGGCCGTAGGACAAGCTCCATTTCAAGCAACCGCGTGTAAAATCGCTTCTCCGTAAACGCACTCATCCAACGCCCTACATTTGAATTTAGTGCGGGCCGCGCAGCCTATCGCGACGCGCGACGCGCCGCGTCTCCGTAAATGAGGCCTAAGTCGTCTTACACGATCAACCACAGGAGAGAAAGGAGGTAAATTGTATTCTTAACTCGTCACGACGTAGGGAGAAATGAAATCCAAACTTAGAATAATATTTTGTTAAATTTGTGGATGGCACAGATATTTTTTCTACAAAAGCATTGCAGCTATATTGATCTCAGTTAATTCAATTTATAAATGTGGGATCTTTGGCCAGCTTTTATAGTATATTCTCTTTTTTTTTATATATATTTTAATTAATTATACAGTATTATTATATAAAACGCATACTATTAGTATTTTTTTTTCATAATATATATGTAAAAGAAGAAAAACTCGAAGCAAAACCCTATACCAACATACCTGACCAGCGTGGTACAGTAGGTCAATTTCCCTTCCATAGTAGAGGAGGCTCGAGCCCAATAGTGGGACGTAGCTGGGATGATAATTAGTTAATATTAACGATTTACAAATTATTAACGATTTACACATTAATTTACAAATTATAATTTTTTCAATACCCATAGACAATTTATAGTAAATTTAATTTATGTTGACCCTCATATCATTTAACTTATGCCATATATTTTTATCACTTCACGTTTTTTAAATATACCCTTTTTTTTTTTTTGTGGGTGGGTCGCGGTCGGCGCGCCTCTGCACCACTCCGTCCGGGGTGACAGAGAGGCTTAAGCACGCAACTCCCGCGACCCACCCAAAAACCACGTTGCCTTCGTCTTTGGGCCGACCACTGGAGCAGCGTTAACTTGTCGTCAGTGATCGGCCCGACGGAATACCCCTAATTGGGGTACCCTCCCATCGACCAACGTCCACTCCTCGGGGAGGACGTCGGTCTTTCCTCACGCGGTCGGCCTTTCAGCGGGTGACGGACTAATCCCCGGTCACGTCAGCCGCGGCCTCGGCTAGGGCGGCATGAGGCGCAGATAGTTGCGCCTACGCCGCCCCAGTCGCCGGCGGCGGATCTCCTCATCGAGGCTGCGCTCCTCGCGCAGGCGATCCGCCGCCTCCTTCCGCGTTTAAATATACCCTCAAGTTGTTTTGTATGGATTTATACTTCGTGTCTATTTTGTTACTATAATATTGTAAGATTAATTGTTGAAAGTGAAATGTGTCTTCAAGACAATGTAAATTAAGCTCGAATAGTTTTTGTTATGTACGCGGTAAATTTATCATAACAAAAAAGAAAAGATATATTACAGAAGCGGTAAAATATGCCTACTTCCAATACTTTTAAATTCCTGTCTCAAATCTTGATAAAAAATGGGTACCTGGAGTAGTGTTTGATAATTGCAGAAGTGTGCTTACAAACTGAGCTGCAGGAAAAAAATAATTTTTAACATATGGCATACCAATGCAATGGAGAGAACCAACAAATCACGCAACTGACTGCTACATTTACCTAACAAAAACTTTTGGTTTTAATAACAAAAACAAGATACATGTCCAGTATCCTGATGTTCCATCGGTCACAAAACCTGTGCTTCACTCTGATGGAGTTCCTTATCCGTCTTTGCACAGTAGTTCAAATTCAAAAAATTATTTAGAATAATGATTTTAATTCAAGAATACTCTTCGAAACACTACGATCCTGACAGTGATGATGATGATTTTATGGAAGACGAATCTATAGGAGTGCATATGTCTTTTAAAATCCATGTTTTTCACTCACACTTGGGTTTTTCCCGAAAACCTAGGAAGCGTAAGTGACGAGTATGGCGAACGTTTCCATCAAAATTTAAAGTAATTTGAAAAGAGGTACCAAGGTTTTTGGGACAAAAATATGTTAGCTGACTATTGCTGGTCTATCTTGAGAGAAACTGACCCCAACCAATATAAAAGAAGAAATACTTTGAGTCATTTTTAATGTTTTATTGTATAACTAAGCAAAAAATTGCATTTTTTTTAATACAAATTTTCAACATGTGACGCAAATTTTTTTTTACTTCAGTATCGAACTAAGGATGGTCTAAATATACACATCACTTTCCTGCGTGGGTATTTTTTGTTGCAAACTAGTGCAATTAGTTCATATTAAAGATTAGGACGACATAAGTTCAAAAAAAATGATTTTGTGGCGTAAAAGAGACAAATAATTTTTATTCTAAACTCATAAGTGGCGATGGAAGAGGTAGAAATTGTGAATAAAACCACATTTCTCGACACAATCTTTAGTCTTTTGCTATTGTGAAAGCGAGTCTATAAACATCGTCCATGCTCAGGTCCATAACGTGTTTTTCCGAGAACTTCCTAGAAAATCCTAGATAGCTAATATTTCAAAGCCCAAGAAATTTATTATCTTACGTTTTTATTGTCTTGGTCTGAAATAGACTTGAAGACTTAATCACAGCACAGTAATATATGCCACGATATTACTGTTTACGTCGGCCATTTTATTTTAACGCTTAGCATATTTTCATTAAACAAATACCCAACAAAGTAATATATAGCAGCATAGTAAAGTTTAATGACATGCATTAAGTAATCTGCCCGGTAATAGTCTAATCAAATTGGCTTTAGAAAATTCTATAACGAGAATATAACACCGAGGGAACCGTTTAATATAAAAACTTCAATATAGTTATAAAAACCCCTCATTACACCAAATGCGATCGCCAACCCTATTGCTAAGTGTGACGATGATGAATTGTTCCTCTCTGGGAGACCAATGTCTCCAATAGGACGATAGATAGATAGGTATAAAAGAATTAAAAGAAGAACATATCAAAAGAAGGTGACAAGTTTTTGGAATCTTGTCAGGTACTTGTAAGATTTTTCTAAATCTATACCATTCACATATTGGTATTTCGTCGGGCCGACCACAGAGGACGAGGAACTCGGTACCAGTGGTCGAGCCAAGGAAGAAGGCGACGTGCTACGGTGGGTTATGGGGCCGAGCGCCGTCTCTCTGTCGCCTCGGACGGAGCCGGGCGGCGGGTGCACTAGCCATAGCCCACCCAAAAAAAAACATTCACATATATATCATAAATAAACCTATTTAAATAATATATCTGACAATCTAATCGGAAATAGGTAAAAAATGTTTGTTTGTGAATGGACTGAAGTCTGAAAAATAAATTTTCACGTTTTGCAAACCAGAAATCGAGTAATTTTTGTCGAATTGGGTTGTTGGGAATCGAGTAAAATTTTTTGTAATCGAGTAAAGAGTAGGAAAGCGATATATTAGCTAAAAATTATGTAGTTAATATTATTTTGAAAAACACTGAAAAAAAAACATAGATAAAATTATAAAAATACTTTAGAACATCTAGAAGTACGAAATTAAGTTTTCTAGTAATCGAAATCTAGTAGGTGACTGTAATTTTTATATCTTCCTACGTGTACTATTATTACAATATTTATTAGAAAGATAATAATTATTTCAAAGAAAATATATTAGGAATTAAAACAGCAACTCACCCTTCTCACGGTGATAATTTTCAGGTTTTTCCTCAGCTTTATGATCAGTAGAAGCTGTTATGGCATCCTTCACTGCTGTGTTTGCAGGCACGCTATCAGTTGATGCTGAAGCAATTACTGATTTGGCTGTAGGGTCGCTGCCAGAACCTGTTGCATCGGGCATCGCTATAGCGGTCAACTCTTTCGCTCTATTTCCAGATACAGTTTCAGCAAATGTTGAATCTTCTAATGCTGTTTTAGCCTTACGTTTTTTGGTCTTTCGTTTTTTAGGGAAAAATAGAGTCGGCTCTCCTTCTTTTCCGGCGCTCTCATCTGGCACTAAAGATATTCTTATGTTTTCATCTGTATTATCGGGTAATGATCTATATTTGGAGGAATATTTTGTCTCTTTCCCACGATTTTTAAGTCTTTTAGATTTCGATTTTGGTTTTGGAGTTGAATTAACATCCTCACGCTCATCATCGTAGACTATGTAAAGCTGAGGATTTTTAAACACTGACAGTTTGCCAGTTTCAACTTCCTTATTTCTTTTAGGTTTTTTCGTTCTTTTCGGTGGTTTTATCGTAGTCCCCTTAGTTCGAACAGGAGTCACTGCATATTTTTCCTCCTCTAAGTCATTCTCATCATAGTCTTCATATTCTAGTGATAGTTTCTTTGATTTTGGCCGCAGATCATCATATTTTTTATGCGTTAAGTCAGAAATATGTGCTGAAATTTCGTCTCTTTCCCGTTCCTCTTTTTGTATTTCTTCTTCTTTTAATTTTTCTTCTTCTTTTAACTTTTCATTTATCTCTCGTTGTTCCTCTGCATGACGTTCTTTTAGTTCATCGACACTATCTAGAATTCTTGCTTTTTTAGCTTCACTTTCACTTTGCTCAGCTTGTGTATCGGATTTCTGCTTTTCTGAATTTTCTTCATCATCATCATTATCGGTTTCGTCTTCATATTTATCATTTTTATCCTCTGATTCTGGAGCACTTCTTACTTCCGATTCTTCTGTGGGTGCTTCTTCAATTTTTGTAGTGTTTTCAGTAGATGTTTCTTTTATCTCTAAAGTTGGTTGAATAGCTTCTTTAGCCTTTTCCAGTGCTTCTACTACAGGATTATTTGGCCGTTGTGTTATTATGTCAACAACACCATCAATTTCAGATATTTCAGTGTGATTTTGATTTTTATTTTCTACTTCACCTTCAGGTCTGTTTGTTTCTGACCATTCCTTCTTTTCATAATACTCATCATCATTACTTTCTCCTTGACCTTTATCGGCGTAATCATCACCTTCAGGCTCTGCAACCGCTTTGAGAACAAAATTAACTGGCAGAGCAAGTCTCTTCTTTGGTCTAGCTTTTACCTGCACGAATTCGCCAAGTTCGTCTCCATGTTTGTTCTTAAAGGGTACCCAATCAGGAAATAAGTCACCAATATTTCCTTCACGTTTAGACACACCATGAGCACGCACTGTTCCTAAACTTAACGCATCAGTATTTATAACTAAATAGATTACAGTCAAATATAATGGCAGCATTTTCAATGAAAGAATTAGCACATAACTCGGTCTATCACTATTTTGAGATGATTATGCAGCGGCTGCACGCGAACAACTGTTTATAATACAACAACTACTTTTATTTATATTGTTTGTAAAACAATTCTCTTCGTCGCGACAAATATATTTGTTAAAGAATTATGTGGACGTGACTCAGAATGTTTAGTACTTGTATTATCTATTACTTTCCTTACGGTTGTTATAAGTTTGATAATTCAAAGTTATTTTTAAAGTAAACAAAAATGTGTTAAAGCATAGAAGATTGACTACGGGTGATTAACTGGTGATTAAGCCGCTACATAAAGAGAGGTTAAACATGTGAAGGCTATAACCTTGTGCTTTATTGCGGAGTTACTTAGGCCCAAGGCCCCAAGAACCACTAAATCTCTACAAAAAGAATCTTTATCAAGATTAGGGTACAGTCAGGTTCCCTCATTTAAATCAAGGAAATGGTAGTGGCAAACGACTGAATTTATGATCGGTAATACTCCAGGTCATAGGGCAATCGGGATCTCTGAACCAAATCCAGGAACAGTTTGGGTGGGTATGAGCAGATCAGAGATTATTAGAAAGTGCATGTGATTGATTTTGCGGATGGTTGAAAACTAGAAATTTTGAGACGCTCCTTTTTTCAATATACGCTAAGGCGTATGTACCGATGTACTGATACCGATGTAAGCATCGGTATAGGTGCACTTAACCGCCTCTAGAAATTCCTTATCATGAAGTTAAATGATAACTATATAAACTTGTTAGTTTATATAGTTATTATTAAACTAAAAGACACTACGTTACATTTTTTTTAATAATTCAAACTTGTTGATAATAATAAAAATAATTATTGTTAAAAATGATATATTTTTCAATGCAAACGTATCCACTTTAATATTACGGATGCCTAAAGGCAGATACAGTACCGTGAAATTTTCGATCTTCATTGAAATAATGAACTTAAACGGGCGTTCCTAGATTTTTTGAAGAATCTAAGTTGTCTGTGGTATGACATTTTTTGTTTTTATTATTTGATATTTATAATAGACTAAGGAAATTTATATGTTATATGTAAAATTGAGAATTTTGAGGACTTATCAATTTCTTTAAGTTTATGATTGCAAGTTAAAAAACGCTGAGTAAGCTGTTGATTTCACATAGTATTTCTCTATAAACTCTAGCCCAATACAGAATATCATTTAATACACATATATATATATTTTTTGGCGCTGTAATATTAAAATAATAAAGTTAATTAATTGGCAAAATCAAAATAGTCGCAAGTAAAACGTGAAAATCCAAATGAAAACTTCAAAACTTTTAATTAATTCATTGGAATTTAAAACAAATCCGTCAACTAGCATAAATAAATAGAAAACCACACGTTGCGTTCAAATCGCAACGTTTTGTCCGCCCGTCTGAACCTTCAAGGCTACTTGACGCAATGCTCTCGTGTGACGAGTTGTCGACCGTCCTGAAACTATTGCAAAAAGTTCAATAACCTCTGCCATCTGATCCCAATTACTAAGTATAGCAGTACCAACGTTAGGAATTTTACAACTAGTGTATCCTAATCAGTTTTAACGGTAACGCCAATTAATATTAATCAGTCAAAGCTTCTGCAAAAATCGTCCCTGCTTCTTAATTGTAATTAGATTGAAGATTAAAATATTACTTTACGTTTTAAATAAATAATGATATTGTATGTTAGTAAAGATGCCTAAGTGAAGAATTTTTGATTACTTCTTCAACTGACAAATCTTTAATTAATTTTCTCCTTCTTTTCAGACTAATGTTAGACACGGGCGTGCTTTACAATCGAGCACGATTAGCCTACTAGAAACTACCGCGAAACTTCACAGGTAGTTTATGTCGACAAACTAATAATGTTCTGACGGTTCCTGCCCCTTCTACAACGGCAATAACTGAGAACTTTTATTCAGTAGCACACCCCTCCACTTTAATGTATTAAGCCTTTTAATATTAATATTGTCACAAAGATAAACAATATATACACGCACAAAATACTCCCAAAATTTGTGTAATAAATAATGTTCTATATATAGAATACTATTAATTATACACCTTTATATCTCAAATAAAATGTGTAATATATTTCACATAAGTATATATAAATTGACAATTATCGACTTAAAGCTGGGATCCTGTTATAAACATAATTGGAAATAAAACCTAAATGACCGCCATAGGATTGCAAGATACCGTGAGCGCTTATTGTATAGATTTGATCCACAATAATAATTAAAAGATTATTTTATAAATCAAAAACCTTTTAGTAAGATAAGGCTGTCTTTTAAAAATTAATAATAATTTACCATCATACCCTCTGAGCTTTGGGGCAGGATCTTTGTCAGTGAGGTCACGTTCTGATCCAATGGTGGTGATATTCGATTTATTAGGTCTAAATTAATAAATTATCATAATAATTACTACAAATTTAATGTTTAATAATTACTAACCAAAAATAAATATCTTTTTCATATAGAATCATTTTTTCTTGTACTGGCAATTAATTTGTACCAAAATGTGGGTTAAACTTTAATAACTAATTTCTGTAGCTATAAATCTCTGTAATAACGATGACTTGTTGAATGTGAGACATCTTAGTCCGCCTATGACAATGAACGCTGTAAAGTGTTTGACAAGTCGGGCAATTAAAAATCAAATACAAACGCGATAAAAGCCGTAATATAGCTTTATTTCCCTAGCCGAGGCCGCGGGTGGCGTGACCGGCGAATTAGTCCGTCACCCGCCGAGAGGCCGACCGCGTGCGGAAAGACCGACGTTCTCCCCGAGGGGGGAACGTCGGTCGATGGGAGGGTACCCCAAGTAGGGGGTATTCCGTCGGGCCGACCACTGATGACAAGTAACCCTGCTCCGGTGGTCGACCCAACGACGAAGGCGACGTGCATCGTGGGTGGGTTGCGGGAGTTGCGTGCTTACGCCCCTCTGTCGCTCCGGACGGAGTGGTGCGAGGAGCGCGCCGACCGCAACCCACACCAAAAAAAAAATATATTATTTGCAATATTTTGTTAATATTTACAACTGGAAAAATTACAGGCAATAGATACTGGTCGAGCTTAATTTATTAAGGGGTTAGCTTCAACTCCCCTATGAATCATCGAGACGTAATCTGACCGCAAGGGGTAAGGTAAGGAAAACCGCTATACACCTACAGCCTTCCATTTAATGAACCACAAATGTTTGTAGAATCCTTGAAAAATTATTCAATTTTCTATGAATTAATCGTTATTATGGATTATATTTCTTAGTATTATAGAGCTGAAGAGATTATTTACATATTTAAATATTCTAATCTTAGAACCTACTATAAGGTTTTCAAAAAAAAATTACACTCATAATTTTTAAGACTATTTTTTGAGAAAGATTGCATTGTCCAACGTACGTTCCAGAGCGTTCCTAACGTAAAAAAAAAGCGCAAAAAAGTTTCTATAAAGATCAGTAAATCGGACAAATATAGTAACTACGCAGTTGCCGCTTTCAAGATAGCTACAGAGGAAATAAAACTTATTATCGACATATCATCATCATCATCTCAGCCAATATACGTCTTACTTTTGAGCTCGAGTCTCCAACAATATGGGAGTGAAATAGACTAACTATGCACACTGATCAGACGTGTTGGCATGGGGTTCAGTTTCGAGTTTACTTTCTCTTGCATAGATGTTATATGCATATTATATCCCTTAATTATCTTTTACGACATCCACGGGTAAGATAGGGGCTGGTGAAATGTATTCTTACTCCGTAACCATACTGGAAGATTAGTGATGTGTCATCATTCATCATTTCAGCCTAAAGCCATCCACTGCTGGACGTAGGCGTCCCTCATGTTGCGCCACAATGTGCGGTCCTGTGCCGCCTGCATCCAACGACGCCCAGCAACTTTCACTAGGTCATCGGTCTACCTAGTGATGTGTATTTTGTAAATATTATTAATGTTAATGTTATTAGTAATAATGCAGGACAACGTGGATTTTCAAATAAAATAGAAGCATAAGAAATACGTGGAAGGGGTGCTGGAGAAATAACCCATACATAATGAACGAACGGATATAATTTGTTCTTCGTCTCAACGCATACGTCACACTGCTGGGCTCGAGCCTTCATCCCAATAGGAGGGAAATTTACCTACTATACCTCAGTGGTCAGATGTGTTGGCATAGGATTTTGTTTCGAGATATCCTTCTCTTGCACAGATATTATATGCATATTATATCGCATAGTCGTCTAGTACGATATTCACAGGCAAGATAGGGACTAGTGAATTGTATTCTTACTACAATTACTACGTGGATAACTTGTTTTAGAGTGTTATAAAGTCTAATGTAAATCTAAGTTTAGTATAATCTATTCTTTAGCTCGAAGCTTCTGGACATAAAACTTACCACAAGACACTTAAAATAGTCTTATTCTACCTGTATCCAATAGTCCCTTGCGCTTTTTAAGATGTCCTAAGTCCACCTAATGGGTTAGTCCTACGCTGCGGACGACGATTCGTATTCGCCACTCGAGAACCTTTTTCTCAACGATTGTGAGTTCTACGTTGCCTATGTCGCCTAACTATTTTTTTTAGTGCCAATGATGGCAAACGAGCAAGCAGTAAGCCTGATGGGTAAGTGATACTGCCGCACCTTTGCAAATTATCGTTTCCAACTGCTAATTTTTCAAGTTATGTCGATTACATCCGTTCTTCTACAGATATTCATATTCTAGATTTAATTATGTAAAGAAGTACTGAGTGTAGCTTTCTCCATAGCACGCTGAATTACTTTGAACCTTGTTATGTCCTCATAACTTTGTCCTCAACATTTAGAGACCTGCAAAAAGAGAAATGCAACTAGTAGATGCACTGATTTTGCGTGGATGAAATTGCAGACTCTTTGCTGTGGTATATCTTTTTTCTTTCGATCGTAGAATCAAGCTTCCTTATATCTTTACCATCACTCTGCTCATTTCTCTGTCAACGTTTTGTTTACTTCAGACTCGCTATGTAGCACGAAACTGATAAATCTCTATCTGGGCCTGCGATTAGAGCTCCTAGGGCAGGTAAGCTACTAACTTGGAAACAACCCAGGACACCGTGCAGCAGCACCTTATATTCCTCACCGCTGTAACCCTCTATAGTTACCGCAAACAGCTCTGCTTTGAGCTGGAAGCCTCCTATAATATAGCTGGGACCATACTATACTTTGTTAATGTCGGGGATAGCCATGATTACACATGATAGCTGTTACACCGTTTATATCTCCTGTAGCGAATACTATGCTTGAAACAAATGCAATATCTATTCCATCTGTTATGGAGACCAGACGACAGATGCTGCGGTTGCATCTAATATATAAAAGGTCAACAATCATCATCATCACAGCTCACATACCCCTCACTGCTGGCCTCGAGACCCCTCCACAATGGGAGGGAAATTGACCAACTTAACGACGCTGGTCAGACGGGTTGGTATAGGGTTTTATTTCGAGTCTTCCTTCTCTTACATAGATGTCTAGATCTGCAAAAAATCACTTAGTCGTCTTTTACGACACCCAGAGGCAAGAAAGGGGCTGGTGAATTGTATTCTTACTACGTCACCACGCGGAATCAATAAAAGATATTGAATATTAAAAATAATTTTCGAATATTAATAAAACTACTAAAATTTTCGATCTACAAATTAATAAGGTTATGCAAATCACAAGAGGTTTTTGAGAGGTTAATTTGTTTGGAATTTTTCAATTAAGCCATGGAGCTCCTGTCGATATCTAAGGCTTTGATTAACAGAAAAACTCGGTAGGGTCTTTCGTAAATTTCTAATAAATTATTACCTGGTAAAATTATGTTTTATTGTAATTTTTACATTATTAAAGGTAAATACAAGATGTTTATTTGCGCTATATGAAAATTAATCTCGTATTATTTCTTAATTATGACGTAATTCTAGAAATAAAACTACATTTCGGAGTCAATGATGACTTGGACGTGAGACATCTTAGTTCGCGCGTAACCATGAACGCTGCAAAGTGTTCGAAACGTCGAGCAATCAAATCAAATCCATAAAGTAGTTTTATTTAAACTCGCGTAAACATTAGAAATTCCTATAATTCTAGAATATTTATAATTAGACCTTTTTTTGGGGTGGGCTACGGTTAGCGGACCCGCCGCCCGGCTCCGTCTGGGGCGACAGTGGAACGGCGCGCGGCCCCGTAACCTACTCATTACACGTCGCCTTCGTCGTTGGGCCGACCACCGGTGCAGGGTGATTTATCGTCAGTGATCAATTTACAATTACACCTAACGTATTTCATAAAGTTACTTCTCATAAGATCATAATCATCCTGCTCCCAAAAATTTGGGCTTCGATGCAAGATGTACTCTTTTTCTATCGTACACCTCCTATCCCTCGAACTGGAGCAGCGTGTGCTTTTAGCTGGTAGTAGACATTCAGTATTGTATACATCCTATCTATCAGAGGTGGGCATACTGGGCATGCGTAAAGACTGCATTTTCCCACGCGAAAAAAAAGGCAAATGTTAAGTTCTTAATTATTTTTATCACACGATATAAAGGTCGGTGATATTCGTTACCTGGGCTAACTCCAAATGAAATCACCTGGTCAACAATTACATTACCAACTAGGGTTAACATCAGACACACCGTTGGTCATAAAACTATTGCGAATAACTTCTGCCATATATCATCATTCATCATCATTTCAGCTCATATAGGTCACACTGTTGCACTCGAGCCTCCTCCAGAATAGGAGAGAAATTAACCTTACTATACCATTCTGGTCAGACAGGTTGGTATAGGGTTGTATTTCGAGTTTTCCTTCTCTTTGATAGATATTATATGCATATTATATCCCTTAGTCGCCTTTTACGACATCCACGCGTAAGATAGATGAATTGTATTCTTACCACACGGCAAATGCCATATGTACTATGAAAGAAAAGAACATTTTAATTCAACAACCGAGTAATTTTAATAAGTGCAGAACGATGATGAGAGACCAAAGTTAGATATACGATTAGACCTATAAATTTGATTGCGATATTATTTTGAAGTTGACTCAATAAAAAAAAGAACTTTTTTGCCAAATAAGTTACGCGGTTGTCCAACAAGAGACCGTAATCGTTGGATGCAAAGAGTTTCATCATATCCATCATGGATACTTTGCTCTGTCAGCGGGGCTTCCAAAATTAAAACCGTAGTCTTTAGTAATCCCGTCATATTGCCTTAATGTCTGTTTGGTTAACAATTCAGTTTCGGCAATAGTTTAACGACGTGATATAAAAAGAATAGAGTCTATTAGATGAATATAATGTTAAAGTATTCTACTGTGAAGAAATCTTTAGAATAATTTCAAAACTAAACAAATCCTTTCATCTATTTATTTCTGTTAAGTAAGTATTGTATAATCCAGTTTTTGGACATTCTATTCATAGAACATCTATTTGAACTATTGTATATTACGTACAATATACACAAAAACAAATAAATATTACATTTGAAATCTTTACGAGCATGAAATAAAGTGCAAATTGATGATAAAGCTGATGAAATACTTTATAGCAATTATGATAAACGATTTTAAACTTAAAACGCGAGCAACAAAATCGATTTTACGTTTAAAATATGTAACTGTAATATTATTTCTGTCATTTGAGTTTGAATTCTAATAATAGCAAATACGTTTTGGAATAAGTTGCATTTGTATGACAATTTTAATTATGAAGATAATCAATTCGCCCCAGTTACAATAGGGTAGCAATCGAATCATGTCCTTTTTTGGGACAAAATCCACCTGCGTTTATGATCCAATATTGAAATCTGCTTTTTGTTGAAACCTTGATAGAACAAATGAAATAGCAAAGCAATAGTTGATTACTTTACATCGAATTTAATATTCTCTATTAGCTCAATTCTAATTAAATAAAAAAACTGCGATCACCTTCAAACTTGGTAACGGTTTTTAGGGTTCCGTACCCAGGGTAAAAACGGGAACCTATTACTAAGACTTCGCTGTCTGTCCGTCCGTCTGTCTGCCACCAGGCTGTATCTCAAGAACCATGATAGCTAGACAGTTGAAATTTTTACAAATGATGTGTTTCTGTTGCCGCTATAACATTAAATACTAAAAATAAAATAAAATAAATATTTAAGGGGGGCTTCCATATAACAAACGCGATTTTTTGCCCTTTTTTATAGTTAATGGTACAGAACCCTTTGTATGTGACTCCGACTCGCACTTAGGCGGTCTTTTTTTCTTGGAGAGGATACTAAATGTTGCGTGAACATTATATTAAAATTAAATATTGCGTTTCCATGTGGTGATGAAGAGAGGATACAATTCACCACTCCTTATCCCACCCGTGGATGTCGTAAAGCACGACTAATGTTTATAATATACTAGCTGACCCAACAGAAGTTGTTCTGTTCAAATAAAATAACGCTACCTACCGGGTCCAATTATAAATCTAAACCACTCTCGGATCCCCTTGAACACGTACAAAAAATTTCACCAATATCGGTCTTTTTTTTTTGGGGTGGGCTGCGGTCGGCGCGCCTCCGCACCACTCTGTTCGGAGCGACAGAGGGGCTTAAGCACGCAACACCCGCAACCCACCCGAACACCACGTCGCCTTCGTCGTTGGACCAACCACCGGGTTACTTGTCATCAGTGGTCGGCCCGACGGAATACCCCCTACGTGGGGTACCCTCCCATCGACCGACGTCCTCCTCGGGGAGGACGTCGGTCTTTCCTCACGCGGTCAGCCTCTCGGCGGGTGACGGACTAATCCCCGGTCATGTCACCCGCGGCCTCGGTTAGGGCGGCATGGCACGCAGGTAGTCGCGCCTGCGCCGCCCCAGTCGCCAGCAGCGGGTCGACCAATATCGGTCTAACCGTTTAGGAGGAATTTAGTGACATACTCACAAGACATTTATATATAAAGATATAACATCTGTGCTAGAGAAAGAAATCTTGATATAAAACTATATACCAACATATCTGACCATCTCAGTATAGTAGGTACATTGCCGTTCTATAGAGGAGCATACTTGAGCCCAGGAGTAAGACGCGTATGAGCTAAGATGACGACGACTGTATTCAGGGGGTGAGGGGCTTCTCGCATCACTCCGTCTGGGACGACGTCAATCACCGGCGCAGAGTTCCTTGACTTTAGTGGTCGACCCGACGGAATGCCCCAAGGGAATACCCTCTCCCGTCGAACCGAACGCCATCGCGAAGCTAACCTTTCCGCGGGTGTCTGGACTAAATCCCCGGTCCGGTTACCCGCATGTGGTGAGGGGCTAAGGGTATAATGGGTCATCACTGATTATTGGCCCACGGAATTTCTAAAATCACCAAGAGAATAGCTAACAGAATTCTCTTGGGAAAAGTGTTGATGGCATTATTTCCATTTGGAAAAGCTTATGATATTTTTTCAAATCCGGATTCAGTCTCGTATATGAATTGTGTAAGTTTTATTTAAATAAAAAAATGTAATTAGATGTTATAAATTAAACAATTTTTACGTTTGTATTTGATTTTTGATTGCCCCGACGACGCACAGTGTTCTGTCTAGAACAAGCTAGCTGGACAAAATTATTTTTAGACCTTTTTAGACCGATACTAGTTAAATATGTTATATTATAACGAAAAAAACTATTTTCATCCGTATACTAGCGTTTCATCCAAGGTTTGTCTACTATATTATGCTTTATTTTGTTATCTCAAATAATAGTCTCTTGTGAAGGGAAGTGGGAGTGGAAAAATAAATATAAATTATTAATAAATAATAATATAAATAAATATAATAAAAATAGAATTACATGATACTATTTTACAACATTTAATATAAACTTTATTACAACTTACTTATTTAAATAGTTATTCTACTAATAAATCTAAAAACAATTATAATACCTAATATATTTTTTTATTAATATAAAAAAGTAAAAACAAACACCCAACTGCAATAAAAAAAAGAACTAAAAAGTATGAAATAAGATCTTCAGGACAGGATTAAACAACGTTACTGAAGAACGTTGCTACTGAGGAAGCAAGATAATCGACACATAGACTCTATGACTCTACTCTGCCTTCGTTGCAATTCGATAATAATATCATACGATACGATACTAAAGTACATAATTATCAGTGTACAGGGATACACATATTCAAGTTTGAAGAGCTGTAGTCGCGCGTTGTTATGTTATGGTATTGTGTTGCTTGTCTTATCCAATAAAGCTTGTACATTTATTTCACTTTGGCGACGTTTCTGTGTCTAGTAGACCGCACAGCTACTTCGGCAGCAGTCATGAGCTCTTTAGCACTGCGAGATTGTATTAAATCTTCCACCCTACGTTTCTTAGAAGACGATTCCTCGAACTCTTTTCGAGGTCTGCCGACTTTCGTTGACTCTTGAGTGATGTTGAAGATTTCGGCTATTGGCAAATTATTTGGAACTTAATTGCCTCACCCTCTAATCACTCCTTATATTTGGCTATGAATCGTTCCTTTGATTTGCCAGCAGCACTCCACTTAGAGGCGATAGTAGATGAGAGTTTTCCTAATTTAATCTTTATTGTGCGTTCATCTTTATTTTGTTTGTTCATCTTTATTGTGTGAATTATAGATAATATTTAAAATAATGAAATATGTCATAATAAAATCAAAAAGGCAAACATTCCTTTCACTTTTATTATATTTTAACCTTTCTTCAAAAATAGCGACTTTCGAAATAGAATGAAGACATTCTGAAAAAAATTAAAATAAAATATTTGTACTCATTTGTGCTGATTTAAAATAGATTTATTTATTAGTGAACTAAATTAACTAAAGATTAAATCATAATTTAGCCCGTCTAGAAAAGCCTACAAGTTGTTCCCAGTCCATTAAAGTTCTAAAATAGATATTAATATGCAATAAATTTTGAATGTTTTTCAGATACATTTTAGATATACAAATTCGTTAAAAATATGATTAAATATAGTCAAAATATGTAGTACTAACCTTCAGTTGTAAAATTCATTACTAAAAACTTGCACAAACCACTAACTGCTATAATAAGATATTGTTCAAAGTATCGCATAGAAGTAACTGATATAAGTGATTTAATTAAATGCGACTCATTACCTCGCATTGTAACCCTATCATTCATAATTTTGGAATGTTAGATATAAATTATTCTTGGAATTAGAGGTTTGGGGGTATTGTTTACCTGAATTAACTACCCGTTTCTAGAAATTTAAGAGTGACATTTGTCCACCTAGCTTGTTTTAGGCGGCACACTGCGCAACGTTTCGTACTCTTTTCAGCGTTCATGGTCCGTACGCATGATCCATGAAAATAATTACCTTTATAATGTGTAATACTTATGTAAACATCAGAAATGATTATGTATAATTGGAATAAAAAGAGAGGGCGTTTTGAAAATTTCTATATAAAAATCTACGTCCTATCTAAATTTTCAAAACGGCTGTTCACTTTAGCGTTCATATGCCGCTTAGCAAAGTTTAAGATCAGAATTAAATGAACATCAATATTTATGAGAACATAATTCATAGAAAACCAAATTACTAAAAAGTAACTGAGTATTATTTTATCCGGAATACTTTATAAGAATACGTTCATTAAGTTATGAAAGATAGAGATTGCATCTAGACGTTTGTTTTCAATAAACTATGTCCAGTCACACATCATCCAAACTATCTGGTGGGGCAGAAGGCACGGCGTGCTACCTCAAAACTTAGCGTACTGTCTTTCCATCAACATTGGGAGAAGACCACTGATACGAAGTCTTAGTCTTCGATGGTCCATCCGTACATATTAAGTTTTTTAATAATCTTAAAACTTTAAACATAAATATCATCATCATCATCATTTCAGCCTATCGCCCTTCACTGCTGGACGTAGGCCTCCCTTATGTGACGCCACAAAGTACGGCCCTATGCCGCCTGCAACCAACGATGCCCAGCAACTTTCACCAGGTCGTCGGTCCACCTAGTTGATCGCGTTCTACACTGCGTCATCCGATACGTGGTCGCCACTCGAAAACCTTTCTTTCCCACCGGTTGTCGGTTCGTTGAGCGATGTGGCCTGCCCATTGCCTCTTCAGCATGCTAATCCTTCGTGCTATGTCGGTTACACCCGTTCTTCTGCGGATTTGCGTATTCCGGATTCCGTATCCGATTCCGTTGCCGTGCCGTAAGTCATCACTGGTAACACACACACTGATCGTAGACCTGTGTTTTCAGACACTGAGGTATGTTGGACGAGAAGATCCTCTTAAGTTTTCCCAACGCTGCCCAACTGAGTTGGATTCGTGGGCTGATTTCTTTCTCGAAATTGGATCTACCTATCTGGACTGTTTGTCCTAGGTAAACATAGTAATAGATATTTTCGAGAATCGCATTGCCAACTAGGACCGGTACAGGAATGACATGAGTATTTGACATCACTTTCGTCTTGTCCATGTTCATTTGTAAACCCACTAGTTGGGATACCCTGCTGAGATTGTTGAGCATGGCGCCAAGGAGGACCTTGGCACCATACCCACTCCGCGCAGACTCCATTCAGGACCACGGAGTCTGCCCTAACGACGTTATCGTCTGCAAATCGAAGGCGAGTGATGTATTCGCTGTATAAAATAATATAAATATATTTTGTCATTAAATCTGTAGTCCTAGGTAATAGATGATTTTAATAATCGAGGATAGTTTTAAAATTTGAGAAGACTGTTAATAATTTACAAAGAAATTTATCGAAATTTACTCGAGGTTTTAGGAAATCTGATGAAAATCCAAAAACACCTATTTGATTCCGATTTTGAGTATAGGAATCTATGATATTTGACCCATAATAATAATAGTTAAAGCTTTTTTATAAATCAAAAACCTTTTAGTAAAACAAAGTAAGTCGCTTTTAAAAATAAAAATCAATATTAATTTAGCATTATGTCCTCTGAGTTTTCTCGCCGGATCTTTCCCATTGTGGCCCCGTTCCGATCCAGTCGTAGTATATTAGATTTGTTAGGTTTAAATTAACAAATAATAATTATTATTATGTAATAATAATTACTGCAAATTTTAATGTTGAATAATTACTAATCATAAATGATTTTTTTTTCATTAAAAATCATTTTCTATTTGTAATGGCAATAAATTTGTACCAAAAATGTGGGTCAAAACTTAAAAACTCATTTTCTGTAGCGGGTAGATAATAAAAATTTGTAATAACGTTGATTTGTTTGGACGTCAGACATCTGTCGTAGTAGTCCGCCCGTGACCATGAATGCTGTAAAGTCTTCGGAACGTCGGGCAATCATAAATCAAATACAAACGTGATAAAATCCGTAAAAGTAATTTTATTTACAACGCCGTACAATACTTAGGCAAAGCAGATTCTGTTATTTAACTAATTATACATTTGCCCTATACGAGATAACAGAAAAATCATTTTTAAAGTGACTTAAGAAAAAAGCTTTGAATATTACCGGACGTTACAATGTAATGATATATTTAATAACTTCCAAATATCAATATATCGTCCAAGTGTGTATAATAAAACTAGCCATTGATAAAGCCTTATTTGATGGTAGCCGCGAATTTATCGGAATATATTTATAGCCCAGTAAAATACTTATGATATATCTTTTATTTATGTCGACATGATGTCAAATATTTTATATTAATAACTACTGGTGTTTTTATTAATTTTTTACCATATCTATATCCATATAGTGTTTATATGTCATTCCTGCACCGGTCCTAGATCAAAATGTAATTCATGAAGTTGTCGATTATTACGTTTACCTTGGACAACAGTCCAATTAGGTAGGACCAATTTCGAGAAAGTGGTCAACCGACGAATCCAACTCGGCTGGGCAGCATTCGGGCAACTTAGAGGATCTATTCATCAAACATCACCTTATTGTTTGAAAATACAAGTAGGGATATACAGCAAGATTTATAAAACTACTGCCCTTGTTTTCCAGGTGACGAAAGGGGCCGCCCTTCCGAAAAAAATGGACATCATCATATGTTCCTATCATAATTCACCCAAAAAATGTCTTTAAAGTTGACAAAGGCATTGGCAAAATTTAAAAATACAAAAATGAGATTTTGTTGCTAATTTGTTACCGAATTGATGGTATTATTGCTCACGCCGACCCCCAAACATCATGTTCACCGTTAGCTTGATATAAACGATAGCAAGAAACGGTAAAAATAATTTTTGTAAAATTGATGCCTAAATTTGTTGATTATTTATTACTGTGTACCGAAAGATTAACAATTACCTACATTCTCTAAGAGGGAAGAGAAGTACATATTGCGTGGACATTAAGTAATTGGTAAAAGAGCAATATGAAGATGATAACCTAAATATAGGCTAAATAGTTTTTAGAAAAAGAAAAATGTTTCTTGAGACTTCAGGTTTATAGAATTGGTTTTAGAAAAACACATTAGTATTATGATAGTTTGATAAGTTGGATTTTCTTTTTTTTTATTGCAGATAGTTCATTCCAGATCCTGCGCGTACATATTATCGTTAATACTCTGTGGTAAGAACACAAACAAACTCTCATTTAGGAGTTCCAAAAACTGGTTGAGAGGGTGTAAGGAAAGAATGAAGGGAAGACCAAGTTTGTGAAGAACATCGCTTTCCTGGTAAACTCTTAATACTTATTGCGTTCGCCAAATCATCTACGAAATGTGACGATTATGGAAGACGTCACAATCATCATCTCAATATACTTTTTTTTATTGCAAACGGTGGCAAACGAGCAAAAAGTACACCTGATGGTGTGATGCTGCCGCTCATGGACCTTTGCTAGGCCGCTGCCTACCGTGAAGAAAGTGAAGGGAGTGTAAATGCGTACAATAAGGTTCGGCAAAACTAAAAGCAGCGTTAAAACCCACCACACGCAAACTCCCTCAGAAAATTCGGCTTCCGGCGCTCTTGCTCACCGAACGAAGTGCAGTAAGAAATTGCTACTACTCAGACGTCGATTTACTGCGAGAGTGTACCACTATCCTGGACGGACTGGCCCACGGCTGTAGACAGACAACTGTCAACAGTGTGGTTTTACCAGTTTTACATTATACGTTCCACAACTAGGCTCGAGCCTCCTCCAAAATAAGAAGAAAATTAATTGACTATACTACGTTAGTTAGATTAGTATAGGGTTTAATTTCAAGTATTTTTTCTCTGACACTAAGGCTCGACCGAGATGGGTTTTTCGTTCCCGGCCGAGACCGAGACCGAGAATAAAATGATATCTCGGCCGAGACCGAGAGCCGAGACCGAGAATAGACAAAGCGTGAAAAATAAAATTTTAAAACTGTTAACTTTTTAATACACTACAAATTGTTTAACAAAATTAACTGTTTTAATAATCAAAGCTAAATAACATCATATTATAACATAAAAAAAAGCAATTTTTCGGCATTTTCGCCCTTCAAAGAGTGTCGCCTCTCGTCACACAATTATTCAGCTTCGCTAAACAGTTGTTCACTTGCTACGCTAGTAGGCGGCGCAGATAAAAACTTATTTGCTGCAGGCTTACGCACCTTGTAAGGTGACGAAAACCAATACTCAAAATTATAAGCATTTCTTTGCAGTCTTGGCTCTCTAAGGAAGCTTTCTAGCGCTATTTCGATCACAGAGCTTGAACTGATTCGTTATTGGTCATTGGCTCGTCTTCCAACTCTATCGAATCATGAGCTGCCCATAAGTTGAATTGATTTGTTGTAGCCATGTTTGACGAGTTAGTTGAAGATGCCCATGTGGTCTCACGAGAATCTGATTCACAATGCAGCTCTCTCATGCACTTACACCAATCGACTTCACGCTGCGGCGCGTAGCCACGCGGAGTAAAATTTGAATGCCGATCCAAACAGTTACAATCTCGGTCATGACCGAGAATCTCGGCTATAATTAGCCGAGAACCGAGACAAATTTCTCGGTTGGATTTGTAGCCGAGAATGCTGAGACCGAGATCTCGGTCGAGCCTTATCTGACACAAATGAAACCTATATGCAGATCTATAATCTGTGTCATCATTTTATTTGCATATTTTTACGCCATTTATTCACATTAATAAAATATTATGGCTAATGTCAAACAAACTTTGAGCTCATGAGATAATTCTAAAAAAATATTCGAAAATTGAGGAAATACTGCAGAAAATTTTATCAACACACATTTTAATTTAACAATATCATATTTCGTGTCTAACGGAGTAAGAACGCAATTTGCCACCCTTTTCTTGCCCGCAGGTATAGTAAAACACGAATAAGAGATATGATGCGCAGAAAAATGTATGCCTTGCTGAGTCTTGTGATTTTACCGTGTGGTGACAAAGTAAAATACCATTAACCACCCCCTATCTTGCCTGTGGGTGTCGTAAAAGATATCTTAGGGATTATAATATGCATATAATAACAATGGAAGGGAAGGAAACTCGAAATAAAATCCTGTATCTTGTGAATGAATTGAAGTAATTGTAATCTTTTGAGCTCTTCTCAATTTTCAAGACTGTTACTTTTTTCCAGTAAGTTCAGGAGTGCCCGGTTAGCGTCAGTAGGTCCTTATTTCGTGAAATTTATAAGTGTGCTCAGAAAAGTATATGTGTGTAATACAAGAACTATATCCACTTTATAATCTTACAATTAACGCCTAGAAATTACACTCAGACTCGGAACAACAATTTGTAGATCGAACAAAACAGGACAAAATTTTGTCGAACCCGGAAAACACTTGGCACGGTGGGTCCGTTAAACATCACGCCATCACTGCAGTCAATATTTAGGTAATTTATTATTTTACAATACTTATAGTATGAATACATTCACAAAATTTTTACTCCTCATGGATATTGCAGAAAAAATATCGAAAGAATTATTATCATCATCATCATCATCTCAGCTCATATACGTCCCACTGTTGGGCTCGGGCCTACCATGCTAGGTAGACGTGAAGAGTTTCCTTTCAAGATTTTCCTCTCTTACATAGATGTTATATGCATATTACATCCCTTAGTCGTCTTTTACGACACCCACGAGTAAGACCACCCACTTGGTGGTGAATTGTATTCTTACTCCGTCACCACACGCAAAAACATCACTGTAAGGGTAGACAAATTCGAAATAAAAATTAAAAGTACTAGGAGTGGTAGGACCACACTGTTGACAGTTATCTGTCTACAGCCGCGGGCCGGTCCGTCCGGGGCAGTACCACACTCTCGCAGAAAATTGACGTCTGAGTAGTAGCGATTTGTTACTGCGCTTCGTTCGGTGAGCGAGAGAGCCGGAAGCCCAACTTTTTGAGGGTGTTCGCGTGTGGAGGGTTTTGGTGGTGCCCTTAGTATCACCGAGCCTCAATGCACGCATTCACACTCCCTTCACTTTCTTCGCGGTAGGCAGCGGCCTTATAGAGGTCCATGAGCGGCAGCAACACTTATCATCAGGTGTACTGTTTGCTCGTTTGCCACCGTTTGCAATAAAAAAAAAAAATACTTTTTTACGGATTAAATAAAAATTTAATATTATAGAGATGTACCCTTAGTCGTCTTTTACGACACCCACGGGTTAGAGGAGGAGGTGATTAAAAAAACGGTGAGTAAAATTAGAGAATTACTCTAGTCAGACAGAGAAAATGAGAAACATCCAATGCTAACTTAGCATTGGATGTTTCTCATTTTCTTGCAACTATATCTACCTGCAACCCTTAGATACTGTTTGATGGTGGCTAGGAAAACTAACAACTTTAAGATTCATCATCTCAGCTCATATACGCCCCACTACTGGGCCCGAGTCTCCACCACAATAGGAGGGAAAATGACCTTACTATGTCATGCTGGTCAGACAACTTTCCTTCTCTTGCATAGATGTTTTATGCGTATTATATCCCTTAGTTGTGTTTTACGACATCCACGGGCAAGATAGGGAATGGTGAATTGTATTCTTACTCCGTCACCAGACGAAAAGATTTTAATCAGTTATTATTAAACATTAAAATTTATGGAAATTATTGTACTACGAGTACTTATGATTAATTTATTAATTTAAAACCGACGAATCTAATTGTCGTAGTCTGGCCTGTGTGTTATCGTTGGATAATTTTGCTAATTCGGACAGTAACTCGTACTCAACGAATTAGCATACATATATAGGCTTAAGAGAAATAGTAGTCCTTTGTTTACGTTCCCTATAATATCTGGAAGGTAAAAAGGAAATAAGAAAGAAAATATTAAAAAAATACAACCATCCTGGTGAAACATTTGAGCCACCCCTAGAAATCAAGGCAATGGTGTAGTTGGTACGTTATAAACATATTAGAGAATGATATAGAGACTAGCTGACCCAACAGACGTTGTTCTATTTAAAACCCCTTCTTTTTTGGGGTGGGCTACGGTAAGCGCACCTCCGCCCGGCTCGGTGCGACAGGGGGCGGCGTGCGGCTTCGTAACCCACCCGTAGCACCTCGCATTCTTCGTTGGGCCGACCACCAGTGCAGGGTGATTTGTCGTCAGTGATCGACCCGACGGAATATCCCTGAGGAGAACCCTCTCCTCGACTGAGGTCCACCCTCGGGGACGTTGGTCTTCGTCACACGGTCGGCGTCGCGGACAAAGTGTTGTTCTGCTTGGGATTCGCACCCGCAACACTGGCATGGTAGACCGGTATCTTAACCACTATATCATCAGTACAGTCTTGACTGACTAGTTTATTTTGCCCACCACTGCTGAGACTTGAGTCCAACCGTTATAATTACAATAGCTGATAGAACGATGATTGATCATCATCCTTATCATCATTTCAGTTTATCGCCGTCTACTGCTGGACGTAGGCCGCCCTCATGATACGCCATAAAGGGCGGTTCTGTGCCGCCTGCATCCAACGACGCCCAGCAACTTTTATCAGGTCGTCGGTCCACCTAGTTTGTCCTACACTGCGTCGTCCGATACGTGGTCGCCACTCGAGAACCTTTCTTCCCCAGCAGCTGTTGGTTCGTCGAGCGATGTGGCCTGCCCATTGCCACTTCAGCGTGCGATGATTGATATATGAATATATTATTTACTAGCAACCCGCCCTCGCTTCGCTTCGGTTTTAGTCGTTTTACCCGCGTAGTTCCCATTCCCGGGAATACCGGGATAAAATATAGCCTAGGTTACTCTCTGATATTATAGCTTTCCATTGGTGAAAGAATTTTTGAAGTCGGTCCAGCCGTTTTGAAGATTACCCGGAACAAACAGACAGACAAGAATTTTTTAATCTGTATTTTAGGCATAGGTGTCGTGCAAATAACCGTGTGAGCATGAAAAAAGCCTATTATTTTGACATTACAAACAGACACTCCAATTTTATTTATTGGTATAGATGACAGCAATATCTTTCATATCTGTCTCTAAAGCGCTATGACGAATAAAGGAATTTCCTAATCACTTATAAATCGTTATCATTTAAATTACTATCAATATTGAATAGTCATTATTACTTTCATATATATGTATTATCAACTTTACCTATGTGACAAATAACTAGATATAATAACTTACTAGAAAAATAATACTAACATCATAATATATCCTTACTAATATTATAAATAGATAAGAGAAGGAAAACTCGAAATGAAATCCTATACCAACATATCTGACCAGCATGGTGTAGTAGATCAAATTTTCTCCCGTTATGAAGGAGGCCCGAGTTCAACAGTGGGACGTATGCTGACGGGGATCGAATGTCATTAGACGATCTCTCCGGCACTCCGTAAAAGTGCGGAAGGGACCGCTGTTGGTTTTAGTGGGTATTCTGGTTGCATAGCTGACCAGCGAGTCCCACACACCCCCTCGGCTGTTACCGACGGAGGATAGAGCGTAAATTGCATTTCCACAGCGTTAAAAAAAAGGGGACGTATGTGGGCTGAGATGTGAATATTATAAATGAGAAAGTGAGTTTGTTTGTTTGTTACGCTTTCACGTTTAAATCTCTGAACCGATTTCAAAAATTCTTTTACCAATGGAAAGCTATAATATTAGGAAATAAAATAGGCTTTATTTTATCTCGGTATTCCCACGGGAACTACACGGGTAAGGGGACTGAAACCGAAGCGAAGCAAGGATGGGTTGCTATTATCTTCTCATTTCAGCTCCTATACGTCCCACTATTGGGCTAGAGCCTCTTTCACAATAGGAGGGAAATTGACGTTACTATAGCATGCTGGTCAGACAGATTGGTATAGGGTTTTGTTTCGAGTTTTCCCTGTTTTGCACAAATGTTATATGCATATTATATCCTTTAGTCGTCTTTTACCACATCCACGGGCAAGAGAGAGGGTGGTGAATTGTATTCTTACTCCGTCACCACAAGCCATAGTAGTAGTAATAATAACTAGAAATATATTTTTAAAATCGAAATATATGTATTTCATTTTTTATTTTTCAGGTGGTGACGTTAGAATATAATTCAACACCCTCTTACCCGTGGGTGTCGTATAGGATTACAAAGGGTTATATAATGATTTTTGATGTTAACATGAGTATCTATAATTAATACGTAAAGCAAAAACTTTGTATCCCTTTTTTATGAAAATTACGTGGACGTTTTTTTTTTTTTTTTTGGGTGGGCTGCGGTCGGCGCGCTCCTCGCACCACTCCGTCCGGGGCGACAGAGGGGCGTAAGCACGCAACACCCGCAACCTACCTGAAAACCACGTCGCCTTCGTCGTTGGACCGACCACCGGAGCAGGGTTACTTACTTGTCATCAGTGGTCGGCCCGACGGAATACCCCCTACGTGGGGTACCCTCTCATCGACCGACGTCCCCCCCTCGGGGAGGACGTCGGTCTTTCCTCACGAGGTCGGCCTTTCGGCGGGTGATGGACTAATCCCCGGTCACGTCACCCGCGGCCTCAGCTAGGGCGGCATGAGGCGCAGGTAGTCGCGCCTACGCCCCCCACGTTGCCGGCGGCGGATCGCCTCATCGAGGCTGCGCTCCTCGCGTAGGCGATCTGCCATCTCCTTCCGCGAGATCACTGTCTCGCAGAAGGCTGCGACCAAAAAATTACGTGGATGGACCAGTATGAAATTTGGCACAGTTGAAGTATATAATGAGGAGAAGTGCATACAATTGAAACTGAAATTTCATTTAATAATGCATTAGATATACATTAAATTAAAAAAAAGGCGTTACGCACACTACCATGCAATCGCTACACACATACACACACATGCGCGCTCTTATATACTTTTATTTACGACTTGCAACCCGCCCTCGCTTCGTTTCAGTTTCAGTGGCTTTTGCCTCGTCGTTTCCGTTCCTGTAGGAATACCAGGATAAAATATAGCCTATGTTACTCCATGATATTATAGCTTTCCATTGGTGAAAGAATTTTTAAAATCGATTCAGTGGTTTTAACGTGAAAGCGTAACAAAGAAACAAATAAACAAACAAACAAACTTACTTTCGCATTTATAATATTAGTAAGGATTAAAATCTCTGGTTGAACTGAATGTCAAACAATCATAAGTATGATGGCAATGTCAATAGGCCCCGTTTTTACCCCTTCGGTACGAAACTCTAATAAAAATGATAGTGAAATAGTCTAATCGACTATGGGGGTTATAATAGGCACATAACATCTGTGCAAGAGAAGGAAAACTCGAAATAAAACTCTATAGCAACATGTCTGACCAGCATGGTGTATTAGGTTAAATTCCCTTCCATTGTGGAGGAGGCCCGAGCCCAACAGTGGGATGTATGTAGGCGCGCTGATGATAATGAAGATGAAGTAGTAGATAGATGTTATAGGTTAAGTAATAGTAACGTATATTTTTGATGTGAAACATCTATAGGCGAGGGTGACCGCGATCGGCGCGTGGCGTTTAACGCCACGCTTCGCGGCTCTTAATTAACTATAAAATAAATATCTGGACACATATCTACATTTTTGTAACGAAACCATGGTGCGATTTAAAATTTTGTACAACGCCATCTAGTGAACTCAAAGTAAATTGTTATCTATAATGTATTCTAATGAAAATAAATGTTTATTGAATAAAAAACATCATTTTCTGGAAAAGAATCGTAACTTTATTTTTCTTAATACTTTATGCTATATTAATACCTGTCGTAATATGTTATTTTATGCGTATGTACTTGTTTTATAAAATAATGTACCTATAATTTTCTAACTTCCTAACATAAGTATACCATACCTACCTTATTTTCACGTACGAAAACTGGACAACCGCTTTTTATAGGCTTTGTATTAGTTTCAGTTGTGTATTCATTTGTTTATATGTTACCGACTCCTAGGAACTGTATTTTGACCCACTTTAAAGAGTTAGATTTCATTTAAAATTTGTAGACTTAACGAGGTACCCAATGACGATAAAATAATTTAGATAGCTTGTCTTATTATCATCACAGAATTAGAGATTTCTTTATAAAATATATTTTGTAGTTGACATTTAGGCTTGGCTCGGTAGATGTCGCTAATTCGATCTTTTAATTTCTACATGGCACTTTTTCATGTATTTGATCCATTTGAACTAAATTTTTACCCAATCGGTTAGATTTCATTCAAACGCTATAGACTTATCAAGTAGACATGCACGAAACAGTGCTTCGCGAAGTAATGTGATATGGCATTATATTCCTGCCGAGTAATTTTACATTTTACCATCACTTCAAACATCACACTTATAGTTCTTTTTAGTTCCTCCCAAACTTGGTAAAAAAAAGCTCATCCCAAACAATCCCGCGATCGCGATCTGATAGGCTCTATGACAAGTACTCGATGCTTCAAAAACGATTCAATATCAGTAAAGATCGTTACTTTTCAATTGATACCGATTATTGTTCATGCGATACTAGTACTCATTATAGAATGTTACTTTCTCTCAAACTTACCAAAAAAAAAAACGCTCATCACAAACAATCCCGCGAGAAACGTATCCAATAAGCTCTATGAAAAGTACTCGAACCTTCGAAAACTATTCGATACCAGTAAGTTTCGGTATTTGTCAATTGATACTCATTACTGCTACAATACTAATACTCAGTAGCAAATATTACATTCTCTCAAACTTTTTTTTTTTTTTTTTGGGGTGGGCTGCGGTCGGCTCGCCTCCGCACCACTCCGTCCGGGGCGACAGAGGGGCTTAAGCACGCAACACCCGCAACCCACCCGAACACCACGTCGCCTTCGTCGTTGGGCCAACCACTGGAGCAGGGTTACTTGTCATCAGTGGTCGGCCCGACGGAATACCCCCTACCCGGGGCACCCTCCCATCGACCGACGTCCCCCCCTCGGGGAGGACGTCGGTCTTTCCTCACGCGGTCGGCCTCTCGGCGGGTGACGGACTAATCCCCGGTCTCGTCACCCGCGGCCGCAGCTAGGGCGGCATGGCGCGCAAGTAATCCCGCCTGCGCCGGCCCAGTCGCAGGCGGCGGGTCGCATCATCGAGGCTGTGCTCCTCGCGCTCGCGACCCGCCGCCTCCTTCTGCGAGATAACTGCCTCGCAGAAGGCTGCGACCGCGTCCCAATTCCTGATGTTGCCGAGCATCGCCCTAGCGATGGTCGGCAGCGTCAGGTCTGCACCGATGATTGCGACGAGTTCACGACGCGGCTCTGCCCAAGCGGCACAGACCTCGAGCGTATGCTGCGCCGTGTCTTCGTCGCAATCGCAGTGGTGGCAGGACGGAGTTCTCTCCCTCCTAGCGACCCTGTACAGGTACTTGCCGAAGCATCCATGCCCCGTCAAGACCTGTACGAGTCGGAAGGAGAGCACCCCGTGCCGCCTTTCCAACCACTGCATCAGCACCGGCCGTAAGGCCTCCACGGTCCAAACACCGTATCGAGGCCTCTCCAGCCGGTCTGCCCAACGGGCGATGACGTCTCGGCGGGCGTCGACGCGCCAGGCGGTGAGCTCCCTCAGGGAAACAACACCGCCCCCCCCGCGCACCCCCGATACCCGCCGATACAAGTCGGCGAGCATTTCCGCCTCCAGGTCCCACGGGGGAGTCCCGGCCAACAGGCACGCCGCCTCCGTCGCCACCGTGCGGTACCCGCGGATGATCCTGACCGCCATGACCTTCTGTGGACGCCACAGAAGGGCTCTAAGTAGGGCGGTCATGGATCCCGCCCACACCGGTGCGCCGTAGAGGGCCATCGACCGGATGACCCCCGCGTACAGCTGTCGACATGCCGTGCTCGGTCCGCCCACATTCGGCATCAGCCATTGTAGGGCGGACGCCACGCCGACGAGCCGCGGGACGAGCCTGCGGAAATGCTCCCGAAACCACCATCGCCCGTCGAGCACCAGGCCCAAGTACTTCATATGGGCCTGGATGCTGATCCCAACCGAGTTGACGGTGATCGAGACGCCGATGGGAGGGTCCATACGGGGCCCATGGAACAAGAGGGCCTCCGTCTTGTCCAGGGCCACCCTCAACCCCAGCGCCTCGATCCGCCTGACGACCTCTTCGGTGCCTGAGGTCGCCAGGCTTACCGCCTCTTGTAGCGTCCCACCGCGGGCTGTGACGAGCGTGTCGTCGGCGTAACAAATTACGCCCAGCCCGGGTGGGAGGCTCCCCCGCAACGCCCAGTCGTAGCCGATGTTCCACAGGGTGGGTCCGAGGACCGACCCCTGTGGAACACCGCACGTCATGGGCGTTCGCACAACGTCCCCTACTCGGTTGGCGTAGAGGACGCTGCGCCCCTCCAAATAGTCTGCCACCAGCCGCCTCAGGTAAGCTGGCACTCCGTGGTAACGGAGCGCCTCCCTGACACAGCTGAATGGCAGACTATTGAATGCGTTGGCGATATCTAGGGACACCACCAACAGCACTCCCCCGTCGGTGACGGCCTCAGTCGCCACGGCCCTCAGACGCAACAGGGCCTCGATCGTCGAACGACCCCTCCTAAACCCAAACTGGGCGTCCGACAGATCGGGCCCCGTGCCGACGAGATGCCGCTCGATGCGGGCAACTACCACCCTCTCCAGTAGCTTGCCCATATCATCGAGCAGCACGATAGGTCTGTAGGCCGATGGCGACTCCGGAGGCCGTCCCGGCTTCGGCAGGAGAACCAGCCTCCCCTCCTTCCAGCACCCAGGGAATCGCCCGGACGCTAAACACGCGTCGAACAGCTCCCTGAGGCGGGGACCCAGATGGTCGAGGACCAGGGCCAGCACACGGTTTGGAATACCGTCGGGCCCAGGGGCGGTGGATTTGCCGCGCATGCGCGCCACCGCCGCCCCCATCTCCGGTTCCGTGATGGGCGGAACACTGCCACCATCGCCCTCCCGGTCATTGTCTGGCGGCGCCATGACTGGGGGCGTGTGTTCCGCCCGTCGTGGGAACAGGTCCTCGATGACCCGGGTGAGGAAGCTGGGCTGGAGAGTCTCGGTGAGGGGCGGGCCCCGTGCGCGGAGCTTACTCAGTGCCGCGCCATAGGGGCGACCCCAGGGGTCACGGTCGAGACTTTCCAGCATCTCCCGCCGACTGGCGTCCTTGGCGGAACGGACGGCCAGCCTGAAGGCCGACCGCGCATTGCGGTAGCCCTCGTAAAGCTGGCCCTCCAGTTCCGCGCTGCGATGGCGCCGCCGGCTGCGGGTGTAGGCCCTCCGGGTGCGAATACACGCGGCCCGGAGATCCGCCAGCTCCCGGGACCACCAGTGGACAGCCCTCCTCGGGGGCAGACGTACCCGGAGCATGGCCGCATCGCAGATCTGCGTCAACGCACTGCGGATGCGGCCAGCCTCGGCGTCCACCCCGTCCAACTGGTTGGCAGAGGACAGCCACGAGTGAACGATGGCTGCCTCCACCAGCAGGTCCCGGTCTAAGCGACCCACAGCCCATCGCGGGAACGCAGGACGCCCAACCGCCCCGTGACCCCTGCCGGACGCCGGGATTGTCAGGGAGACCTCCATCCGGATATACCGGTGGTGCGACAAGGTCTCAACCTCCTCCTCGACGCACCAGCTCCCCACGCGTGCAGCGACATCAGGGCTAGCGAACGAAAGGTCCACTATCGACCCACCCTGATGTCGCACGCACGTATGCACCGAGCCTCTGTTCAGCAAACAGAGGCCCAGTGCCGCCGCCCAGTCCTCGACCGCCCGTCCTCGTTCGTCCGTATAGGAGGACCCCCACGCCACGGACTTGGCGTTGAAGTCCCCCAGTACGAACACCTGGCGCAGTGCCAATCGCCGTAACGAGGCTCCTAAGATGGTAAGGGAGACCCGGAAATTGCCGCTCTCCAGGCAGGGGAGAGATATACTCCAAGGAGCGTAATCTCTCCCCAGTCCGCCGCGACGTATCCGACGCCCCTGTCCTTAAGGATCAAAGACGACGAAGGCCACGACGTGGAGGCGACGATTGCCACGGTACCGTCGGTGCTGCCCAGCCAATTTGGCCGGTCGGGCACCGCGTACGGCTCCGCAGCTACGGCTACTCCTATCAACCACTCCGAAAACGAAAACGTCCTGCGCACCGGCGGAGTGGTTGAGATTGGCTTGGAGGAGACGGATGGATACGGGGTCCATTAACGGTCCGTATCCATCGTCACCTCCTCCGCGCTAACGGGCGATCGGGTCGCACTCGGAGCGGGGACTGGCCCGGTCGATGGGCCGCCCCGCCCCTTTGGGGCCGATGCCGGGGGTCTGCAGTCCCCAGAGCCCATGCGGTGTTTGGCAGGCCTATTGCCTGCCGCACACGCGGGGCAGTGGGGCAGCGCAGAGCACGATGCCGCCTGGTGTCCAGTTTGACCGCAACGGAAACATAGCCCGCTGCAGTCAAAGCAGTTTTTGCATGTCGGTCGGGTATGCCCGACCGCCATGCATTTGTAACACCTCGCGGGCCGGGGCCAGTGGAGTCGGTCAAACAATTGGCCGACTCAGGCAGCGCGGTTACCCGCGCTGAACTCCAGCCCACGAGGAGCCTGCACTGCACCCAGACAGCACCGACGCCGCCCGGACCAGGGCGGATGGTTCCAATCCGGACGGCGTCCGAGGAACATCCGGTACGCGCCATAATGGCCTCCCGGACGTCCTCCACCGTCACGGAATCGTCCAAGCCCGTCAGGCGCATCTCTGCGCACTTGACAGGCCTGGCGATTCGGACACCATCCTCTGGCCCGAACAGCCCCCGCAGCTTCGAAGCCACACTATCGGCCGTCTTCGCGCCCTCGGCCCCAGGGAACTTGAGAATTCGAGCCCCTGTCTGGGCCTTGCGGGTCCTAGCCTCGACGCCTCCGATGTCGGAGACGTCCAGCTCCCGCCGGGCGCGTTTTAGGACGGCCTCATAGTTGAGGCCCCTCTCAGCCGCCTCAGGCAGCACGGTGATGACCACCGCGGCCATCTTCGGCGACTTGAGGCCCCTGCGCGACCTTTTCCCCTTTCTGCCGACTCCCGCCTGGGGAGCGGCGGCCACGGCGGCACTCTTGGCCGCCGCTCTCCGCTTCTGGCCGCGTGCCTTCCTGCTCCGCTCAGTCACCTGCCAGCCCTGTTCGAGCCTGGCAGCAGCGCTGAGCGCAGCAGTAGCGGTCGCGGGTGCGCTGGCGGGCGCCTGCGGTGCAGCCGCTGGCGCCGGCCGCGGGCCGGCCTTGGCGGGAGCTGGCACCTTGCCGGCCTTCTTGGCCCCCTTGGGCCCAGCGGCGGCCGCAACGTAGCTCACCACGCGGCCACCCTGACAGGGCAGCGGGGTGGGAGCCGACGCTTGCGGCCGCCTCGCCTTGTCCGCGGCGAGCGGCGGCCGGAGGGGTGGCTCAGGCGGAAGACGATCCGCCATGGCCTTGATGCGCGCATCCATCATCAGCTCCAGCCTGGCGAAGATGACGCGCATCGCTCCCTCCGGTATGCCGTGCACCGCGGGCAACGGCTCTGCCACCTTTTGGGGTCCACCGCACTTCTTGGCGGTGCCCACGGCCGGCGCAGGCACCACTGGCGTAGGCGGCGCCACGGGCGCATTCGATGGGCCCGCCCTCTCCGGCGCGGCCCGTTTCGGCGGCGTCGGTGGTGCGGCTGGCACTAAAAGTGCGAATTGAGACCGCAGGTCAGCCACGTCTTTGGCCAACCCGCGGTTCTCCTTTCGCACCGCCGACAACTCCGACTCGAGCTTCCGGTTGCGCTCACGCAGGCCGGAAACCTCCTTACTGAGGCGAGCATTCGCAGCCTGCAGGTCCGCAACCTCCCCGCTCTGGCCGGCCGGACCCGGGGTCCCCGGCCTCGCCGCCATCGCTGGTCCGCGACCCCTACGCCCACGGCGCATGGTCGGGACCTTGGGAGGAGGCATGATGGAATTCCCCTCCGAGTCGGAGATCGAGCTGCCACCCTTTTGCAGGGGGCGCTTCCGGATACTCGAGGGGACGGTCTCCTCCCACTCCCTCCTAACGCATGGGGTCGCCGTCAAAGCCCCGGCGGCCCCCCCTAACCACTACCTCCCTATCCTTATCCACCGTCCCAGACGCACCACCTACCAGCATCCCGGACGGCCCTACCTCGCCGGACGGCTCTGTGGCCCTGCCACCCTCGTCCGCCGACATCTCCGACACAGATGGCCCTGCGGCACTGCCGCCCTCATCAGTCGACAGCGCGTACACCACGTCGCTCTCGGATCCATCGGATAGCCCCGTCGAGCTGCTTCTCCGGCGCATTGGTTTGGACGGCCCTGCGGCAGCGCCGCCCTCGTCCTGCGACGGCTCTGCGGCGGTGCCGCCCACGTCGCTCGGCAGCCCCGTCGAGCTGTCGCCTCCTCCGCGCCTCTTTGGGGACGGCCCTGCGGCTTTCCCGTCCTCGTCCCGCGACGGTCCTGCAGCTGATCCGCCCTCGTCGCTCTCTGAGCTGCTTGACAGCCGTGCAGCACCGGCGTCCCTGTTCTGCGACGGCTCTGCGGTGGCTGCGGCCACACCGCCCTCGTCGCTCGCAGCCGCGGCGGCACCTAGTTGCGCCTGCCGTGCTGCCTCCTTCTTCGCCGCCTCCTTTCGCGCACGCACCCTGTTGGAGTGTACGGTGGTAGCGAGCAGCTTCCTCCTCTTCCTCTTCTTCCTCACCTTTGGAGCCTCCGGGTGTTTTGCCAGGCTCTCGGCAACTTCAGCAGCGATTGTCTCCCTCCCATACGATCGGAGACTGACCGTGCCGGTGTTTGTGCGCATCTCGCGCTCAGACACCGGCACAGTGAGGGATTCCCCGGCGTGGCCGGGACCCTCTGGAGTAGGTACGTATGTTTTAACCTCTGCCATTCTTGGAACATTTTTAAGTCTTGCCTTGACTACCACTCTAACGGCTGGACGCTCGCGCGCTTTTTAACCCACCAACCATTCATCCCCTCACCGAGTGGCCAAACTTAGGATTAGGGGTAATTTTTTATAGGGGTTTTCTTCCCCGTGGTCCGAAGACCCCCGGCCCTGAGCTTCAGCCGCAGTCACACTCAGGGTTACGGTTTGGGCCTTCCGGGTCTGGCCGCTCGTGAGCGACCGACCCGTCACGCCCCCGGGCCGTGACGCCACCGTCTCTGGCGACGGAGTGCCATGAGGCACATCCGCCCCATTGGCCCCGGGTCAGATCCGCCGTGCGCTCTGCCATCAGAGGCGCACGCGGAGACCCCCTCCTGCCGAAATCTTGGCCGTCCAAATGGACGCGTGGCCGTCCAAATGGACGTTTCCAGGGAGCACCACGTGGAGGTGTTCCGGCCCCGCCCCCCTGTTCCGGCCCCGCCCCCCACATTCTCTCAAACTTACCAAAGAAAAAAGCTCATCACAAACAATCCCGGCAATAAATTATCCGATAGGCTCTATGAAAAGTACTCAATGCTTTCAAAACGATTCGATTGTTAAGTATCGATACCTTTCAAATGATATTGATTATGGTCCTTCGATACTAGTACTTAGTGGCTCGATAGATGTTGCTATTTCTATTTCCTAGATCACACTTTTTTAGCCGATCCCTTTGAACTAGTACAAGTGTGTGAGGGAGAAGGAACGATGCGGCTCTGCGGCGGATTAATTTTATTGCTGTGTAATATTTCGAATAATAATCGAAATCGTATTATTTAATTCAATACTTCTTGCCATATTAGTTCTGTCGTAATCTATTCTTTTATGCATATATACTTGTACAAATAATTTCGATGTTTCACATCTGCCAGGCGTCCTGAGCGACGGCTCACTTTTTTTTATATCATTAGAAATAAGAGATTTCAATCAATAAAAAACCCACAGACGTTTTTAAAAAAGCTGATATTTTGACAAGAGAATTTTCGGTTGATAATGAGGGTACTTTTTCGATATTAAGTCTAAATAAGGTGAAAATAAATATTTTAAATCAAAAGAATAACAATGTGTTTGGAACATAAAGGTATGTTTTCACCAAATTTAGAGATTTTTTTTTGTATAAGATAATAAAAAGCGAAAAATTTGGTTATTTGAATTTTCACATAAATTTTGAGGTTATGTGAAAGAAGTGTAAATACAAAAGTTGTAGATCTCTTTATTACCTACGACGTTTTTATTAAATTTTTGCCATAGGACTTATAGTCTTGCTAGAAATCGAGATAAACCGTTTTATACCCTTAAAAACTCACCCACTTCCAATTTACCGACCTCAGATCGCCCGTAAATTATTTTTCCTTTCATTTTTGTTATATTCTCTTCCTTTACCAACAAGTTTCCTCCTATTATTTTTTTTTTTTCACTTTTTACCATTTTCAAAGGCTTCAGCCCTAGTCTATACCTAGTTCTTTACACCGAGTATTATAGGCACATATTAATCTTGTAAGAGAATACATATCTAGATTAGTCTTTTGCTAACAATTCGTTTGGGAATAACTAGGGATGTGAAAAAAATAATCGATTTTTATAATAATCGATTATTACAAAAAAAAAATCGATTAATAATCAATTTTTACAATCGATTATCAAAATAATAAAAATCGATTATTAATTGATTTTTATTACTCGCATTTCCCAAAAAAATAAAAATAAAAGGTCATCATAATCCTGTTGGGATTATTTTATAATCGATTTATTTTAAAGAACAAAAAATCGATTGTTTAAAAATCGATTATTTTCCTTCAAGTCACATAGCTAGGAATAACTATTACTACGCGATTTATTATTAAAGTAAAAATATAACTGAGTATTTTATGAATATTCCAAGTGCCTACCTGTTGCCATTATCGATATCGAGCAAAAAGGAGCAGACAAATCTCGTTTATTGTATGGGAGCGCCTTAAATATTTATTTTATTTCATTTTTAGTATTTGTTGTTAAAGCGGCAACAGAAATACATAATTTGTAATATTTTCAATTGTCTAGGTTTTTTTTTTTGTGGGTGGGTCGCGGTCGGCGCGCCTCCGCACCACTCTGTTCGGGGCGACAGAGGGGCTTAAGCACGCAACGCCCGCGACCCACCCAAAAACCACGTCGCCTTCGTCGTTGGGCCGACCACTGGAGCAGCGTTAACTTGTCATCAGTGGTCGGCCCGACGGAATACCCCTAATTGGGGTACCCTCCCATCGATCGACGTCCCCCCCTCGGGGAGGACGTCGGTCTTTCCTCACGCGGTCGGCCTCTCAGCGGGTGACGGACTAATCCCCGGTCACGTCACCCGCGGCCTCGGCTAGGGCGGCATCAACTGTCTAGCTATCAAGGTTGGTGACGGACAGACAGCGAAGTCTTAGTAATAAGGGTCCCGTTTTTACCCTTTGGATACAGAACCCTAAAATGACGTTTTTTGTATGGGAAATTAAATTTGTTATTTATTATTAAAGTAAAAATATAACTGAGTATTTTATGAATATTCCAAGTACCTACCTGTTGCCATTATCGATATCGAGCAAAACAAAAAGGAGCAGACAAATCTCGTTTATTGTATGGCAGCACCTTAAATATTTTTTTTTTTGTATTTGTTCTTATAGCGGCAACAGAAATACATAATTTGTAAAAAATTCAACTGTCTAGCTATCACGGTTCTTGAGATACAGCTTGGTGACAGACAGACGAACGGACAGACAGCGAAGTCTTAGTTATAGGGTCCCGTTTTTACCCTGGGTACGGAACCCTAAAAACCGTTACCAAGTTTGAAGGTGATCGCAGTTTTTTTATTTAATTAGAATTGAGCTAATAGTGAATATTAAATTCGATGTAAAGTAATCAACTATTGCAAACATTTCATTTGTTCTATCAAGGTCTTAGTAATATGGTCCCGTTTTTACCCTTTGGATACGGAACCTTTTCCCTTTTTTTTTTTTTGTGGGTGGGCTGCGGTCGGCGCGCCTCCGCACCACTCCGACCGGGGCGACAGAGGGGCTTAAGCACGCAACTCCCGCAACCCACCCGAAAACCACGTCGCCTTCGTCGTTGGGTCGACCACCGAAGCAGAGTTAACTTGTCGTCAGTGGTCGGCCCGACGGAATACCCCCTACTTGGGGTACCCTCCCATCGACCGACGTCCCCCCATCAGGGAGAACGTCGGTCTTTCCTCACGCGGTCGGCCTCTCGGCGGGTGATGGACTAATCACGGCGGGTGACGGACTACGGAACCCTAATAAAGATAATAGTGAAATAGTGATAATATTCTAGATATTCTACAAACAGTACTGTTAATTTCCTAAGGGAGAATTCAAATATGATATTATTTTGATATATTTCAGACGTTGATAACGCAAAGGAATATGAATATTTTACATTTCAATATTACAATTTATATGATGACTTTATTGGTAGAAATATTTCAGCGAGATATAGGTGTATATAAGAAGAAAATTTATTGAAACTGATATTATAATATTCTATATTGATAAGTGGTTTGGGTAGGTTGCGGCGACGGAGTAAGAATACAATTTACCACCCACGACCAAGTAAGTTTATTCGTGTGGTGACGGATTAAGAATACAATTCACCACTCCATATCTTGCCCGTGGATGTCGTAAAAGATGAGTAAGGGATATAATACGCATATAACATCTATTCAAGAGAAGGAAAACTCAAAAGAAAACCCTATACTAACCTGTCTGCCCAGCATGGTGTAGTAAGGTCAATTTCGCTCCTATTATGGAGGAGGCTCAAGCCCGACATTGGAAGGTATATCAGCCGAGATGATGATGACAAGTAAGGGTCAAGGACCCCTACTCGTCGTGGGTGTCGTAAAAGATGACTAAAGGATATTATAACATGCAGAATCCCTGTGAGAGAAGGAAAACTCGAAATAAAACTCTAGCTTTAGCAAATCATTCATGGGGCAATGTATACGCTTCTACAATAGATGACCTTTTTTTTTTTGGGGTGGGCTGTGGTCGGCGCGCTCCTCGCACCACTCCGTCCGGGGCGACAGAGGGGCGTAAGCACGCAACACCCGCAACCCACCCATATAGTACGTCGCCTTCGTCGTTGGGCCGACCACCGGTGCAGAGTTCCTTGACTTCATTAAAATAAATGTCCGTATACCAAATTCTTAAAGGTATTTCATACCAGTGTGTCATACATTCTTAACTTGGTCCCTTTTAAAAGAAAATATATACTTATCAGAGTTATTCTTTCATTTGTCATATGGTGACTGGTAAAAATACAATTGAATGTAGTAATCGATAACTAAGAGATATGATATATAGATAACATCGATTGAAGATAAAAAAAAATCGACATAAAATCTTATGCCAATACGTCTGACTAGAACTGTACAGTGAGTTATAAATAATACGTTTTCGATCGCCTATCATCAAAAATTCATATTTGCATCAATTGAGATCAATTCAATAAAATACCTACGTCTATATACCTTAATTCAAATAGGTTATTAGTAATCTTTATAAATAAATTTTGAGCAGGCTCGAGCTTAGCAGTAGGATATAACATCTATGCAAGAGGAGGAAAACTTAAAATGAAACTATACCAACACGTCCTATTGGCGTGGTATAGCGGGTCAGTAGACCCACTTCTAAGTAGGAGGGAATATAATAATAAAATCCTTCTCAATGTGGAAAAGGCTTGAGCTCAATAGTGAGACGCGTATGAGCTAAAATGAAGGAATAAATTGAGAAGATATCCTGGTAGGAGACTCACCGGAGTCAAAAAGTAGGGGTTCCAGGAAAAAAAACGCCATCGCTATCAATTTAGCGTGCCAATGGTACTATTTATTTGACCTTCGGTGACTCGATTAGCGATTTATCCTTTTAAGTACCAATAGGCTTCAACACCTAAGTAAAAAAGTCACGCAATATCACCCTTTGCAAGATGGAACGGTAAACGTACGTGCAAGCTCTGGAATGAACAACCTGCTGCTGTGTTTCCCGACAGCTATGACATGTCCTTCTTTAAACGAGGTTTAAGAAGAGTATTTTCTTCACGGTAGGCAACGGCCTGGCTGTGCCCCTGGTATTGCAAAGGTTCATGTGCGGCAGTATCACTTACCATCAGGTGTGCTGCTTGCTCGTTTGCCACCGATGGCAATAAAAAAAAATCGTTTTTTTGTCAAGTGCTTTTACACAACACGTATTTATTTCTTCATATGAATTTTAACTAATTTCTTTAAGGTTTAATGGAAATTTAATGGAATTAAAAAGGATCAAAGTGAGTATTGGACGTGATCTTTTTAGCATATCCGTTGCTATCAGGAACAGATACATTACCTTGGGAAAATTTGATTGAAGTAATTTCTTCACGTTTTCTCTATGTAAGCGTACATACAGTTTATTTAAAAGATATATTAAAAATTATCATTTCTCATTAAGGTATAATGTTGATAAATTAATTTCCGTTTTCAACAATGACTGCAACATTTTAAGTAAGACCTAAAGCAGTCTAATAACATTAATAATCAATTACATCAATATCAATAAAAACACATTACATAAAATATAATGCGCATGGAATATCAATGCAAGAGAAAAAAAAACTTGAAATAAAACCCTATACCAACCTGTCTGACTAGCATGGTATAGTAAGGTCAATTTTCCTCCTGTGGAGGAGGCTCGAGCCCAGGAGTGGGACATATATTAGCCGAAATGATGATGACATAAAATATTTAAAGAGCTTACGTGTAGTCACGGAGTAAGAACACAATTAAAAAACCCCTCTCTTGCCCATGGGTGTCATGAAAGTGACTAAGGTATAATATGCAGCTACCATCTATATAAGAGAAGGAAAACTCGAAACATAACCCTATATAAATCCTTCTGACCCGCGTGGTCAGAAGGATTTGTATAGGGGTATGTTTGATTTGTTTCTATCCCTTAGTCGTCTTTTACGACACCCACGGGCAAGAGAGGTAGTGAATTGTATTCTTAATACGTCACCACAAGGAAAATAAAAATTTAAACATTAAAAATAGTTAAAATTCTTCCACACTATAGAAACAAATAGACGGATTTTCTTTTTTTTTTATATTATAGCGTTTACAAGATTTCGCCAATTACTCAATTTAGATTAACAGTTATAGGAATTAGGACGCTAATATCTAAGATTTTTTTTCTTTTTTAACGTAAATTCTCTTAGAAAATGCCAAAAAATACTGACAAACAAGACACGTGCTTAAATTGACATTTCTTTGAATTTCTCACACGTGTCTTTTGATAAATGTGGTTTTAGTAACTCTGTCACGTCTCTCCTCACCACAGACTACACTCCAAGGTCTCTATGTTCTTTCAATCTGTTTTGAACGAAATAAATTCAATGATATAACAAATTGATACATTAACAGACTTTCTGTTTAAACGTAGAGATTTTATATACGAGTATATTTGAAGTGTTTTCTATGTTCAGTGTGATATTTATATATTAGTTATTAAAGATAAACCTACGTAAAATATATAAGAGTTTTTGTCAGTGTAGCCAAGTAGAAATGACAACCTTGTATTCTTTTGTGATAAATGTATACGAATTCAATGTGACATTAAATTTCTTTTACAGATATCGTAATAAGACGAATAAAGGTTATAAGCAATAAGTAGTTTTTTTTTAATTGCAAACGGTGGCAAACGAGCAAACAGTTCACCTGATGGTAAGTGTTGCTTCCGCTCACAGACCTTTGTTAGATCGCTGCCTACCGGGAAGAAAGTGAAGGGTGTGTGAATACGTGCAATAAGGTTCGGTGATATTAAAGGCATTACCAAAACCTACCACGCGCAAACACCATCAAAAAGTTGGGCTTTCGGCTCTCTCGTTCACTGAACGAAGTACAGTAACAAATTGCAACTACTCGGACGTCGATTTTCTGCTTAGTGTGGTACTACCCCGGATGGATCAGCCTGCGGCTGTAGACCGTCAACTGTCAACAGTTGTGATCCTACCACTACAAATAGCTCTGTATGATAGCGGTTACGAATACTACCAACACTTACCTTGTTTGTGGGTATCGTAAAAGACGACTAAGAGCTTTAATTAATCTGAGTCAGCTATATCTAACGCCGTATGGTCGATAATTACATTTTCAAGGAGGGTCAGGCAGTTGAGCGGTTATAAAATCATTGCTATCGTGAGTATCGAGTACCGAGTCGTATGGTTCATCACTAGGGATATTATGGAGCTCCGTAACCGTAACCGAAACTATTGGATATCCGAAATAAATATATATCCGTAACCGTAACCGATTCAAAAGTTTCGGATAATTTCGAATAAGGGTGAAGTCTAAATAAAACATGTTTCAACAGGTTTTGTTTCGCCGCGCTTGCCCTCCCTGTGAATCTTTTAGTAGGGACGATGGATATTAGAAAAACGTCGACGTTTATATGGATGTCACCATCGAATCCAAAGCATCAATGCACGACATATATCGATTGCAAAACATCGATGCATTAAAAACATCGATATTTTGGTAAGAAAATAAATAAAACTGTCTAATTTTCTACTGAAGTGTGGGTTTGTTTATTTTTATATGAAATAAAAGAAATGTTTGATGTTTTGGTAACAAATAGATAAACACACCAATTTTTTTAGGCAATGAGTTATTGTATATTTATTTATTTTATTGCCAACGATGACAAACGAGCAAGCAGCACACCTGATGGTAAGTGATTCTGCCGCACATAAACCTTTGAAATACCAGGGGCACAGCCAGGCCGTTGCCTACCGTGGAGAAAATACTCTTCTTAAACCTCGTTTAAAGAAGGACATGTCATAGCGCTCGGGAAACACAGCAGCAGGTAGTTCATTCCAGAGCTTGCACGTACGTGGCAGAAATGATCGCTGGAAACGTACAGTTGAAGACCATAACGTTTCCAGATGAAATGGATGAACCCTGCTACGATGTCGGGTGGTACGTTGGTAGAACGACGGTGGCGGGTAGTACCAAGTCAAACAGTTCCTCGGCGCACTCCCCGTGAAAGAGTCGGTGGAGTACACAAAGTCACCCAAAATCCCTCCAGTGGCTCCAATCCGTCCGTAAGATTGGGATCCCCGACGATTCGAACAGCACGCCTTTGCAGGGAGTCAGTGGGTCGAGCTGATATTTGGGCGCACCTGCCCAGAGATGTGAGCAGTACTCTACATGAGGAGGAACTTGTGCTTTGTATAGCACAAGACGCTATCTCAGTGTGAAGTACCGCCTGGCTCTGCTCAGGACGCCCGACTTTTTACTTGCCAATTTGGCTTTGTCCTTCAAATGGACTCCTAAACTAGTCTCTGCTCGATATTTCGACGGCGAGAATCCCAATACTCTCAGAAATTGGAAGAGTTACTCCTTGGAACTGAAGTGCTATGCCAAATGGGTCTTTCTTTGCAGTGAATGCGCAAACTTGTATCTTTGTGGGATTGAACTTACGTTCAGCCCATTCCGAGGCCCACCCCAGAGAGCGTTCGTCTTCAGACACAAGTTGAACCCTTCTTGCCTGTGTACCCCCAGGGATATTCCGTTGCTCGGTGTATCGCTCGTCACCCGTGCTGTCATCCGCATAGCAACGCATACTCTCGATAGAGAGCATGTCGTTGATATACAGGATAAACAACGTCGGGGAGAGCAGCGAGCCTTGTGGTATACTAGCATTAATGGTCATGGTATCGGAGCAGGAGCCATCTACGACGACTTTTATATGTAACATAAGTAAACATTGACATTTTGGTAACCGACAAATAAAACAAACAAAATATTTTTATGAAATGTGGTTTTATTTGTGTTTTGAAACAAAAGTAAGCATCAATATTTTTGACAACATACAAATCATCATCTTGCTCTTATCCCAATTACTTGGGGTCGACGCAATATGTCATCTGTTTTAACATATTGCAAAAAGTTTCGGCAATGACTTTTATGACCGACTGCCTGCCTGACGTCAACCCTCCTTGGGAATGTAATCGTTGATCCAAATGGTACCAGATGGAGTTGGTCCGGGTCAATCTAGGGCTCTTAGTCGTCTTTTACGACACCCACGAGCAAAGCAAGGGTTGGTAATATTCGAAGCCGCTACCACACAGCACAAATTTGACAACATATAAATAAAACTGTCTAAAATTTGTATCATTTATAAAATGGAGTTTTACTTATTTTTACACGAAACAAAAGAAAACATCGATTTTTTGGTAACAATCAAATGAAAGTCTAATGTTTTTTTTTATGAAATGTGTTTCTATTCATAAAAATAAAAATGTTTGAAATAAAAATAAGGGGGAAAATCAGCAGTCTTAGTGTCGTTTAGGCACACTGTAAAAAATTAATTTCAACAGGTGTTTCTAATGACGCTCTAAAGAATTATTGACTATTCAATGTGTTTTCTTTTTTCTTCAATGTATCGATGTTATCGGAGTTAAAACACCGATATTTTTAGCTAATGTATATCGATCATCCCTATTTTGTAGTTTGTTTATTATTTGTTATACTAAATAAAACCAAATTATTTCATAGTAATTTTGTTTATATTTTACTTCAATTTAATATCCGTAACCGAAACTATCCGAAACTAACGGATAATCCGAAATAATTACATATCCGTAACCGTAACCGTAACCGATATAATTCTATTCCTATATCCGTATCCGTAACCGAAATATCATATCCATAACATCCCTGTTCATCACTATAGTCCATAAAATATATTCGTGATATTCTATTTTTATTGAAATACAATCAATGAAAATCTTTTTGAGTTTATTTCAAACAAAACTGTTTTTTGACTGTTTTAATTATTGAAAAGGTCAAGACAATCAAGGTCTAGTTCACTATTATCGTCATCACTGGAGCTTTCCTGCTAGAACATTTATCACTTTTTGCCAAAATAGGGACAGTCGTTAGATCAATCGATCAATTACGACTGTTTTATAAATAAAAATGTCAATTTTATTGACAATAATGCGTACATAATGTTATCATTTACTTTGAGACAAAAAGTAGTTTTTTAATGTTTAATTAATTCAATTTATGTATTTTATAATGTAACTGTCTGTTAATTGTAAAAAATATGTTGAAAGTTTTATGTAGGTACTGTATGTGGGTTCATTTCTTTTATGAATAATTTAATAAAGATTGGTTATCGATTTACGTATATCGACCCTCCCATCCCTTTTTTATTTTCAGTCCAGTGTGACCTTGTACGTGTGTAAGCGTAATTTATGTATAAAATGTTTACTGGGTATTTCAGTACTGACGAGGTACATTTTAGGCATGAATATTAATATTTTTATGTTTATAATATATTGCAATTCAGTTGCAATAAAACTGGCACGAAAAGAATGAAAATATATATGTGAAACAAAATGAAATTGTAAACATGTCGCTCGTTCAAACTTACTTCGTCGGTTTCGTTGACATCTGTCACAGAGATCAAGCTATATTTTATGGACTATAATTATGGAGGGTAGAAGTAAGGAGGACCGTCTTGTATGGGGGATTAGTCGAAAAAGTGTTCACTTGTAAACAGCAAATTATTGTTCGAACTCTCACCGAAATAGCGCTAGTGTAGCAAGTGGAAATGAAATGAGCTTAGCAATTATAAATAGAGTGAAGTGTGCCGAGTTGAAAAGTTGAATATTTCTATTGACTTCAGTAGTTAAGAAATATGCAGTATTTAAAATCTCAATTATTTACGTATTTCAAAATGGGGGAAATCTTGAAAAAAATTAACCAGTGTCAAAACGTACTTGAATTGGTTTGAAATTAACGTTACGAGGTACTTTAAAATTCTTCTACTTGTTACTATAGCGCCACCTTAATTTGCTCCCTTTCAACAGACACTTTTTAATACACCGAGATGGTTCTCCTTACTTCTACCCTCCATAACTATAATTACATCGGTAAGACAAATGTCAAAACGAGCCTCTTATTTTGTGACAACTATAGTCGAAAGTTCTGAGGTGACAAACATAAAAAAATACAATTGAATTGAGAACCTTTTTGGAAGTCTGTTAAAAAGTATATAAAAAGCTTCCAAAGGTTATGAATGTAATGAAAACGCTTCTAAAATTAGACAGTCTTCGACTTGTAAAATTCGTAACGAGAAAGCATGTCATGAATATTATACTTATAACACAAAACCTTATAATTTCCCTCACAGAATGAATTCTATGCCTGTTTAATGAACGTAGAACCTTTAAGAAGGCAAGGAACTGTCGATACTGGAATAGATAACCAATGAACGATGTAATAGTAAAAACTAGGCTTTTTACATTACTGAATACCCGAAAATGTATAAATGAACGTAAACAAAACAGTGGTACTAAATATATAATTAATGAATACTATGCATGTAGGCCTCATAACAAGGCTCAAAGTCGCTCAGCGTGCTATGGAACGCGCTATACTCGGGATTTCTCTGCGAGATAGAATCCGAAATACGGAAATCCGCAGAAGAACCGTTGTAACCGACATAGTACGCTGAAGTGGCAATGGGCAGGCCACATCGCTCGAAGAACCGAAAACCTTCGGGGAAGAAAGGTTCTCGAGTGGCGACCACGTATTGGATGACGCAGTGTAGGCCAACTAGGCGGACCGACGACCTGGTGAAAGTTGCTGGGTTTCATTGGATACAAGCGGCACAGGACCGTACTTTGTGGCGTAACATGAGGGACAGAGCTGAACGTAGGCCACGTTCAGCTGTGAAATCCAAACACAAAAAAAAAAGCAGTGGACGGCTATATATATAGGTTGAAATGATGATGATGATGATGCATGGCCTGTCTTAAGGAAATAATACATTCCTGTATTGCAGGAGACTCCACAAACAGATAATTAATGGACACAAATTACATTCAGACTTGGAACAAAAATTAGAGGAACGCACAAAATATTATCTTGCATGGGCATAGAACTAACGACAATGACACTATAGGTCGTTATATTACCTACTAAACCATCTAAGCAGTCGATTTGTAATTGATTTAACTATTAAAACCTTTATATTGTTATAAATTCTATTTGTTGTCTTAATGGCCCCCAAATTGTAGTTGCCTAAAAAAAGGCCTATATGGGCCCAATTTCGAATTTCAATTTTTAATACTTATCGCACCATAATTTCTAATCTAATAATATAATATACTAGCTGACCCGACAGACGTTGTTCTGTGCAAATAAAGCGCCACCTAAACGGGTCCAATTGTGAATCTAAACCATTCTTGAATCCCCTTTAACATGCACAAAATATATATATATATATATATATATATATATATATATATAAAGATAAAGTTTCCCTGTGGTGAACATAACCTCTGTCAAATCCTCATTTTATCAGCCCATGGACGTCCCACTATTGGACTTGGGCTTCCTCCACTATGTTCAATGAAAATTTACCTACTACTCCATGCTGAATGTTGACATAGGGTTTTATTTAGAGGTTACCCTCTGTTGTATACATGTTATATGCATATTATATCCTTTAGTCATCTTTTACAACGCCTATGGGCGGATGGTGAATTGAACTTACTCCGACACCTCACTGGGAGGCACATACGCTATTGATTCTAGGGTGTTTCCTGTAGTATGGTATCGTGGCAAAATTCAAAAATATACAATTAATATACTACTCATATCTAAAATCAGAACAATCATTTGTGAATCGCATAAAGAATTATTTTTCTTCTTTCTTTCATTTTAATTTTTACTGTTTACTTGATTACAATACTTAAGACGAATCAAATACGCGTTTAAGCCAATAAATAGGCCTTTGTCGTATTTATAAGTTTAGTCGACAAAGTAATTGTAAAACATTGTTATTAAATAAATAAATAAAGTTAATTGTCCTGCGTGGGAATCTAAACCACGACATTCGCCATATAAGATCAATACCCAGAACAAAACGCGATATGAGCAGTCATTACTAATCTAACATATAAAATCACGATAATACTCCCATTCTATTCTATTTAGTTCTGTGTTACGCCTAGAAACTACAAAGATCAAAGGCGAGGGGTACAGGAAATGATCCTCTGATGGCCTAGCCTTAGAAATGCTTCCGAATACAACCTTGCATACAGATTGTATGCCTCACTTCGTTTTACTTTCGATTGAAGATATCATAACAGTAAAACTACTTTCTTTATTGCTTATGATGGCAAACGAGCAAACAGTAGACCTGGTGGTAAGTAACGCTGCTGTTCATGGATTTTTGTTAGGGCGCCTCCTACCATGACAAAAGTAAAGGAAGTGTGAATGCCTACCACACGCAAACACCCTCTGAAATTTGGGGTTCCGGCTCTCTCGCTCACCGAACGAAACGCAATAACAAATTTCTACCACTCAAATGTCTATTTTCTGCGAAAGTATGGTTCAAACCCGGACCGGCTCGTTACTGTAGGTGGATAATTGTTCACAGCGTGGTCCTACGTCCGTTATGTTGTAATTACTAATCAAAGATCATGAATTTTAATTTCAATTACATTACTTCTTAAATAAGGACATTGTCTTCGTGGTGATGGAGTAAAAATACAATTTATGCCTATATTGCCCGTGAGTATCGTAAAAGATGACTAAAGGATATGAATATGGATATAACATCAATGCAAGAGAAGGAAAACTCAAAACAAAACCCTATGCCAACACGTCTAACCAGCGTGGTGAATAATGAATACTGACTCTCGTACCTTATACGTCTTTATTACACCCATGGAAGAATATTTCTAGAGGTATATTTAACTCGACGGGCAATGGTGGTTCCGGGAGCATTTCCGCAGGCTCGCTCAACGGCTCGTCGGCGCGGCGTCCGCCCTATCGTGGCTTACGCCGAACGTGTGCGGACCGAGCGCTACGTGCCGACGGCTGTACGCGGGGGTCATCCGGTCGATGACCCTGTACGGCGTACCTGTTTGGGCGGGGTCCATGACCGTCCAACTTAGGGCCCTTCTGTGGCGACCACAGAGGGTTATGGCTGTCAGGACCATCCGCGGATACCGTACGGTGGCGACGGAGGCAGCGTGCCTATTGACCGGGACTCCGAAAAAAAAAGGGGTATATTTAAAAATAAATTAAAGAAAACAAATCTTTTTTAAAAACAAGCTTTTATTATTTGTTAATAAAAATCTAGATCCATCATCAGACCCTGGTTACCATATAATATCAAAGTACTCAAGACGAATCAAATGAGCCCAAACTCGATGGGGTTGCGTCTTTTAATTACGGAGTTCCTATGGCCAGCTTCCAGATCCATCATCAGATCAGCTCTATGTCACAATAATATTGCATTGCCATCCGATTTATATATGCATGCAAATTTCAGCTCAATCAGAAACTCCTGGTTTCGGTGGATTAAATTTAACTTGCAAGATTTGATTGACAACGGGACAGGTGAAACTAAATAAATGCTTGTAAAATAAAACTAATTTTTAAACTCAACAATAACAATAGCGTTTATTTGTGGTACTTAATAATAATAAATTATTTCCTCAGTCAATTGAAGATGTATCAATGTCGTAATCTTCGCTGAACTCACAAAGGGTTCTCCATTCATCAGTGTCCAATACATTGTTCGCTGTCACTGTTCGGAAGCTCTCCAGATCACAAAAACCGTCGCAACCGTCCACTTGTAGATATATTTCATCTACACCAGGTTCTTTGAAGTATACAGGCTGAAATTCAAATAGATTTATTATTATTCAGCTTTTCCGTGTGGTGATGGAGTAGGAATACAATTCATCACTTCTTATCTTGCCTGTGAATGTCGTATAAGACGACTAAGGGATATAATATGCGCATAACATCTGTGCAAGAGAAGGTAAACTCGAAATGAAATCCAACATGCCTGACTAGCATGGTATAGTAGGTCTCGCGTTGTGGAGGAGGCCCGAGCCCAACAGTGGGGTGCACGTGGGCTGCAATGATGATGATGATGGTTACGCAGCTAAAAATCACCACCGTTTTTCTAATGTCTTTAAATGAATGACGCGGTGGATGAAAAAAGTAGCATAATAGATGGCGTAGTTGTTAAGCTACCGAGCTACCGTGCCAGTGTCATGGGTTCGAAACCCACGCAGGACCACATGTTGTGCGATCCACAAACTGTTGTTCTAGGTCTGGATATTATTTGTGTCTTTTATTTATATGTTGAAGTGGCAATGGGTAGGCCACATCACTCGACGAACCAACAACCGCTGGGTAAGAAAGGTTCTCGAGTGGCGACCACGTATTGGACGATGCAGTGTAGGACGATACCAGGTGGACCGACGACCTGGTGAAAGTTGCTGGGCGTCGTTGCATGCACGCGGCACAGGACCGCACTTTGTGGCGTAACATGAGGGAGGCCTACGTCCGGCAGTGGACGGCGATAGGCTGTAATGATGATGATGTTTTATATGTTTGTAAAGTTTCTTGCAATCCAAAGATTATTTCCTTAGTGCAGAGTCTTACTGTAACAATTTATTGCATTAAATGCAATAAAAAATATCAATAATACCGGCTAAGTACGAATCGGAGTCGCGCACGTAGGGTTCCGTACCATTATCTATAAAAATCACATTTGTTGTATGGGAGCCCCCCTTAAATATTTATTTTATTTTGTTTTTAGTATTTGTTGTTATAGCGGCAACAGAAATTATTTTGTAAAAATTTCAACTGTCTTATTGTCGCGGTTCTTGAGATATAACTTGGTGACAGACAGAGGGACGAACAGACGGATGGACAGACAACGAAGTCTTAGTAATAGGGTCCTATTTTTACCCTTTGGGTACGGAACCCTAAAAACGTGACAGAATATGAACTATAAAGTTACTTATGAAAGTTACTTCTATAACATATACTGCTTATTGGATATTGTTGACAAAGCTGATCTTATGCAGTATAATAAGTAGTATATTTTTCTCACCACAACGATGTATTCTCCAGTTTCAGTTACTTTTCGCAATTCCAGAGAATAGAGTGAGTTATATTTCGGGACGCCTTGTTTTGGCTGAATATTTGTGACAGAAGTAAAAGCATACACGTTCACGTCATGCGCTGAATATATTTGAATTTTTTGTACGTCATCATCTCCAGCTATTACACTGTCTGCTGCCTCGAAGAATTCATTTAAAAGTACACCTGCAAAATTAGAGGAACTAAGAAAACGGTAACAGGTTAAAAAAGGTGATTTCAAGGTTCTATTCTGCCCCAAAAGCATGAGAGAAAAATTTAAAGAGAAGCCATAGACATAAAATTTGCCTTTCAGCTGCTATTCGTTTTAAACGTGCGTATGAGCGTATAACTAGCAAATATCCACGGTTTCACCCACGTAGTTCGCGTTTTTATAGGCATATCGGGATAAAATATAGCCTATATTACTCCTTATACAGACACATACTTGAAAGTATTATCAAAACCGGTTCAGTCGTTTTTAAGAATAAACAGAGAGATAGATAAAACAAATTAAAACTGGTTTTAGCATTTTCTCTTACTATATCACGTTAAACCTAAACTAAACATGTGATATTATTATCTGTTTATATAAAAACTTACCTGCTATAAAAGGCGCGTTATCTGCAGTACCATACAAGACATCCATACTTTCTGCAGCAAGGTCTGCAATTATAGGTAATACAGCCTCGATTTCTTCGCCTACAGACACACCCATACTCAACTGAAATAATAATAACGTAAGCCAATATTAATAATATTTCCGGTGTGGTGACGGAGTAAGAATACAATTCACCATTCTCTTGCCCGTGGATGTCGTAAGAGACGACTATATATATGCATATAACATCTGTGCAACAGAAGGAAAACTCGAAATAAAACCCTATACCAACATGTCTGACCAGCATGGTATAGTAGGTCAAATTCCCTCCCACTGTGAAGGAGGCCCGAGCCCAACAGTGGGGCGTATGTGGGCTGCGATGATGATGAAGCCAATATTATATAAATTCTTAAACATATATTTATCGTATAAAAATTATCCAGAGATATAAATATTATGAAAGTAACAAAATTTTAGTCAATTAGAACATTTATTCCTGTGATATAATTAGAAGACGGACGATTCACGCCCACATCGGGCACATCCTTAAGAAATGTCAGGTTAGAAGTACTCTTAACTAAAGAACAGGCATGAGGAGATTAATTCATGTGAAGGAAATGGTATATATATCAAGATCGTAGAAAGGGAGGAAAGCGGTTTCTGCCTACCCCTATGAGTAAGGGCGTGAATATATGTATGTATGTAATATTTTACTAGACAATTATATAGGATAGTGGATTATTATACTAAGTATACCTAGTAAATATAAAAATAGACTCTTATCTAACGAAATAAATAAAATTAGAGTCTGGTTATAATATCATAAAAGTAGATTTTTGTCATGCTCATGCGGTTATTTACACGATCCCTGTGCTTAAAAACAAGTTATCTTTTTCGTCTATTTGTTCCAGGTAATCTTCAAAACGGTTGCACCGTATTTAAAATATTTTACTAGCAGCTAGTTGTCTATATAAGGAATAACTTAGGCTGTTTTCCCTTTCAGAAAAACCCTAAAACATTTTGTCCGGTCCAGGACGCGAACCTGAGGCCATATCTTAGGACATATTGGAAATTTTAAATGCGAGGGCAAAGCTGCTGAAACTGAAGGGTAGCAAGTAGTGAATAGTTAGAATAACGCTTAACTTAGATGAGAAGTAATACGACTGTTCTTCCAATCTGGTGTGCATATAGATAGGTTTTAGGTTAAATAATGGTGTTCATGAAGCTGGTGTACAGGAATATTTAAAAACAAAGCCTTATGTAAGATTTTACCTGACTGACATAGACATCGTAGATTAAATAAGATATTACTGGTATATCCGTTATATTTGTTCCAAGAACATCAGACAAAATGTTTAGAACTGTGTAGTATTTCGCTGTTAAATCAGAATCTGATTGTGTGAAAAGTGCTTCATATTTTTCCAAAAAAACTGGACAATTCAAATATGCCAAATTCTGAAAAAAAGAAATTGATATAAATTATAATATATTTTAAAGACAATTTATTCGAATAAATTCAAATTCAATATAAGTATTCTTTATAGTGATGAATTATTCGGGCCGACCACTGAAGTCAAAGAACTCTGAACCGGTAGTCGGCCCAACGATGAAGGCGACGTGCTATAGGGTGGGTTACGGGGCCGCACGCCGCCCTTCTGTCGCCCCTGACGGACCCTGCGCTGACCGTAGCCCACCCCAAAAAAATAGTGATGAATTATGAGCTCAATATCGTGCTGTAATTTTCATGTGGGTGTCGTTACAGATAACTAAGTAAAAAACATAACTGCTCCACATTCGAAGTGCCTCCTATATCATGCTGACCATACGATTCGATATTGGGTTTTATTTCAATTATCCCTTTTGCCCATATTTTCGTGTGGTGACGGAGTAAGAATACAATTCACCACACCGTATCTTGCCCATGGGTGTCATAAAAGATGACTAAAGGATCAAATACGTAAAGAACATCTATAGATGAGTACTAAAACAGAAATAAAACCCTATACCAACACGTCTGAGCAGCGTAGGTAAATTTTCCTCCTATTATGGAAGAGATTCGAGCCCAACAGTGACGTCACATTGTGTGAGCTGAAATGGTAATGATCCCTTATCTTGCAGTGGTTTCACCCGCAGAGAGGCTGATCGCGCGACGGCGACTGACGTCCCGGCACAAGGACGTCGAGAGGTGAGGGTACCCGAAAGGGTATTCCGTCGGGCCGACCACTGAGGACAAGGAACTCGGCACTGATGGTTGGCCCAACGACGAAGGCGACGTGAGTACTGGTGGGTTATGGGCCCGCGCGCCGTATTCGTCGCTCCGGACGGAGTGGACCGCATGTGCGCTTACCATAGCCCACTCATAAAAAAATAAATCATGCAGTAATTTTGTGTTTGCGTCTATTATAGCTTCTTGCGACACGGTAAAGAAAGGTATTTTTTATTTCTGTTGCTGCCAAACGAGCTGATAATGGCCCTCTCGGATCTTTGCTAGGCCACTGCCTACCGTGAAGAAAATGAAGAGAATGTGAATACGTGCAATGAGTTTCGGTGATACTAAAGGCATCACCAAAACCAACCATACGCAAACACCAACAGAATTTTTTTTTTTTTTGGCTGTCTCGCTCGACGAAGGAAGTATAGTAAGAAAGGGCTACTAGTCAGACCTCCATTTTGCTTCGAGGATGTAGTAGTACCCTGGTCGGACCTACCCGCGGCTGTAGACAGATGAATATCGCCAGTGTGATTCTATCACGTAAATTATAAGTAATTTTAACCCATTAAAAATTTTCTCTATCATCATAAGACTTAGAATTTAATATAACTTACAGTGTCATAAAGAGCTGGTACGGTTGTGTAAGGAACAGGTGTCCAGTTGATATCATTGCTCCAATTTGTTTCCTCATCAACGGGATAGATGGCTGATAAAGCTGTCAAAATTGTCATTTTAGTCCTGGTGGAGTCTGTGGACTTTATGTATATCTCTGAACGGTTGTACTGCGGTGAAAGGTAGCTATCATAACGACGACGAATAGACTTGCCAAGCTCGTAGCTGCGTCGCTTGCCAACCTATATATATCAACATATTAGAAAATTTTATCAATAATAATAATGGGCCTTCTTTTTTTTTATTTCTTCGTAAATTTTTAAGACAAAAAAATGTGACAAATAATTATTTATATGTGCAACAAACTGTGAGTTTATTATTATTATATATTCTAAATAAAACTACTTTACGGATTTTATTGCGTTTGTATTTGATTTTTGATTGCCCGACGTTTCGAACACTTTGCAGCATTCATGGTCATGGGCGGGCTAAGCTGTCTCACGTCCAACAAGTCAGCGTTATTACAGAAAAATTTTCAATCAAAAATGAAATACAAATGCGATAAAATAGGTACGAGGGGTGATCCAAAAGTAATGATAATCAATAATAAACACAATGAATAAAATAAAAAAATATATTTATTTCTCAACATAGTCTCCTAGCAAGTCTATACATTTAGTCCATCTCTTTTCTAAACCTAAAATTCCCTTACAAAAAAAATCTTTATCTTGACTCTCAAAAAAGTCCTCAACCGCGGCCATCACGTCGCTATCATCATCAAATTTCTTGCCTCGGAGGTGTTCCTTGAGTCGTGGAAAGAGATAGAAGTCACTGGGGGCTAGATCTGGTGAATAGGGGGGGTGTTCCACCAACTCAAAGCCCGCTTCCTGAATGCCAGCCATGGCAATTGCAGCTTTGTGAACAGGTGCGTTGTCTTGATGGAACAACACTCCAGCCCGCAGTTTGCCTCGCCTTTTCTCCTTAATAGCCTCCCGCAATCTTCTTATTTGTTCTGCATAGTAGGAGCCTGTAATAGTGGCCCCCTTTTCCAAGTAGTCCACCATGATTATTCCTTCAGCGTCCCAAAAAACAGACGCCATAACCTTCCCTGCTGAGCTTGACACTTTGAATTTCTTCGGCGTCGGTTCATCGGATCGTTTCCATGTCATCGATTGTTGTTTTGTTTCAGGATCAAAATGGTGGATCCAGGTCTCGTCCATGGTCACAAAACGTGACAAAAAATTGTCCTTGTCTGCCTGGAACTTTTCGAGATTTGCTCTTGACATGTCGACTCGTTTCTTCTTTTGCTCGTCGTTTAACATTTTCGGTACCCAACGCGCGGAGACCTTTCTCATATGCAATTCGTTCGCAAGGATTCTTTGAATGCTGCCATATGAGATCCCTGTGACCTCAGCTACATGCCTGATAGTCACTCTTCGATCTTCCAATACAACTTCTTCAACTTTTTTCACATTTTCTTCAGTGAGGGACGTCGATGGGCGTCCTTCGCGGTGTTCGTCTTCCGTCGATGTTCTTCCCAGCTTAAACTCCTTAGCCCAGCGTGCAACTGTGGAATATGGAGGAGAAGAGTCCCCTAATGTTTCCACCAAGTCGCTGTGTATGTCTTTGGTAGACATTTTTTTCAAGCAGAGGTATTTAATGACAGCTCTGATTTCGTGTTTTTCCATTTTGATGTTCACTCCTTGACAGTCCGTATTCAAATGAATGTAGCTCCCGGGAATTGTGGCCTATTTATATGATTTTTTTTTCCTGAACTAGTGGGTAACTGAGCAAGTGACTGAAATTTTTTTGTATTTTTGTGTGCACTAGAAATAACTGATTATCATTACTTTTGGATCACCCCTCGTATATTTGTGTTATATTCGCGTAAACAATCGCGTAATCAGAAATCATTACGGTATATTATTTTATTATATATCATCATTACATGTAGAGAGAATGAATGAAAGGAGATTGACAAGGAGAATTTATAGGGCGAATGTGAACGGAAGTGTTGGAGAGGAAAAACCAAGGCGGACGTTCCACGATCAAATCGGGGACGTTCTTATAAAGGCCAGGTTAAAAGTAACCTAAACCGAAGAACATGCATGAGGAGATTAATGAAGGTGGAGGAGGTGAAAGTGGTATGTCAAGATCGTAGCAAGTGGAGGGAAGTGGTCTCTGTCTACCCCTATGGGAAAGAGGCGTGAATCTTTGTATGTATATATGATCATCATCGCAGCCCATATGCAACCCACCGCTGGGCTCGGGCCTTCTTCAATATGAGAGAGCATTTGACCAACTATACCGCGCTGATCAGACGTGTTGGCATAGAGTTTCCTTACTTCCTTTCTCTTGTATCGAAGTTACTTGCATATTTTGTGCGGCAAAATATTCGTTCATTTAGGACTCGCGGAGGCAACTTCAATGGCTACAACACACGCGGTAACAGAAAACTCGCTGACGTGCCTCACAGACTTGCCAAGTCAGACAACTTAACACATGTGATGGACCCCACTTTGTATAATCACCTACCAGTCTATATTACTGATGCACCCAGCTTGACAGTGTTTAAACTAAGATTGCAATCATGGCTTAAAGAAAATGCCTTCTACCGAATTGACAATTTTGTTCCTAATCCATACTAATATTATAAATGCGAAAGTAAGGATGTTTGTTTGTTTGTTTGTAACGCTTTCACGCTTAAACCACCGAACCGATTTAAAAAATTATTTCACTAATGGAAAGCTATAATATCAGGGAGTAACATAGGCTATATTTTATCCCGGTATTCCCACAGAAACCAAAGCGAAGCGAGGGCGGGTTGTCAGGGAGTAACTTTCCATTAGTGAAAGAATTTTTGAAATCAGTTTGGTGGTTTAAGCGTGAAAGCGTAACAAACAAACAAACAAACATCCTTACTTTCGCATTTATAATATTAGTAAGGATATGTTTGACTGTACTATACATAGATCTGACTTGTAAATACTATATTTAGTAATAAATGGATTATTCGATTATTATTATATCCATTAGTCATCTTTTACGGTACCCACGGACAAGGGGGGTGTGGTGAATTGTATTCTTACTCCATCATCACACGGAATGATGATGATGATGTATAATATTAATGATTGCATAGAATTCTAATAAATTGTGACATAGATTAAATCTAATATTAATAGTTTATTCTGAATTATAGGCAACTTTACAACATGCAGTAAATATTACGAGCCTGATAATGAATGATAAGGCGAAATAATCAACTAAAACGTCAGAGAGAGCCTTGGGGGGCGTCGGGGAGATACCCGATAGGTTATTCCGCTGGGTTGGCCGTGGTAGTCAAGGATTTGGTAACACTATATAAAAGTGGGTAACGGGGTCACGCACCGCCCTCTCTCCCCTTCGTATAGCCTGAAATAGCCTGCCAAAAAAAAATTACGACTCTGACTTAAACTTACATCAGTCAGCTGTCCGTAACCATATTTGCTGCTTAAAAGTTCAAGTGTTTCTGGATCAGTTGAATAGGACACTGAAGACTCAGTAGGTGTCCTGTCACCATGCCGGTGTAACTGCAAACATTCATAACAATAAAATGCAATTCATAATATTACAAATCTCACAAGCAGAAACTTTAATCTATACTAATACTAGCAGATCCGGCCACGCGTTGCTGTGACTAATGTTTTTGTTATATTACATTTTATTAAACTATTTAAGTGGAACTGTAGGAGAACATCTGTCATGGAGGTCGTCATAATTTTTTACAAATGGCATCTATGTAAAAAAGTTCAAATTCTATGTAAAACGTTTGTAGGTTTGAAATAGCAGCGCCATCTATTTATTAATTACTCAATCCAGTCAACAGATATCGCCATCTGTTAAAATCGTTTGGAGTTAACAGATAATTGTGAATGTCAAATAATAGACAAATAATTTGCAATAAAATAATATTGCGACTATAAATTAAGATGTAAGCTATCCTATCTTTCAAGTTGGATCAAACTACACACGGTGTGCAAATTTGATTAAAATCGGTTAAGTACTTTAGGCGTCCATCGCGGACAAACAATGTGACACGTAATTTATATATATTAAGATTATTAAGTGGACAAGTTTGTATGTGTGTATATTTGTAATGAATAAACTCAAAAACTACTGTGCCAATTTCAAAAATTCTTTCACAAATGGAAAGCTATAATATCAGGGAGTAAACTAGGGAGAAACTATGTTTTATCCCGGTATTCCCACGGGAACCGGAACTACGCAGAAAAGACTGAAACCGAAGCAAAGCGAGGGCGGGTTGCTAGTTAATAAATAATCCCTTGCATGTGAGCAAGAGAAATAGAGCTAGTGTGCGAACTTCAAACTTAGAAACTTCTATGATGCCGGTTGTCAGCTTGTAAAGGTATTTTTAATTTTTTAAACTATAATTTTCTATTATTATTGCTATAGGTGCCAAACGAGCAAACGGCACACCTGATGGCAGGTGATATTGAAGTTCATGGCCTTTTGTTACGCTGCTGCCTACCGTGAAGGTAATTAAAGGAGTGTGAATGCATGCAATAAGGTTCTGTGATATTAAAAACATTACCGATATTCATCACACGCAAACATCCCGGGCTTCCAACTCTCTCGCTCATCGAACGAAGTGTAATAACAAATTGTTACTGTTTAGTTGTGGCTTTTTTGCGAGAGTGTGGTATTATCCCGGACGAAACGGCCGGTGGCTGTAGACAGACGATTGTCAACAGTGTGGCCTTACCACTTAAATTATTCCCGGTAATTCTTTTGCTTATTGCAATTAGTGGCAAACGAGCAAACAGTACACCTGATGGTAAGTGTTGCTGCTGCTCATGGACTTTTGCAAGGCCGCTCGCGATAGGGCGAAGAATGTGAAGGGAGTGTGAATGCATGTAACGAGGTTCGTTGGTACTAAAAGCATCACTAAAACCGATCACACGCAAACACTCTCAAAAAGTTGGGCTGCCGGCTCTCTCGCTCACCGAATGAAACGTAGTAACAAATTGCTACTACTCGGACGTAAATTTTCTGCGACAGTGTGATAACACCAAGTGGACTGGCCTGTGGCTGTTGACAGACAACTCTTAATAGTGTATCATACCACTATCAACTAATGTTTTTCAGTTCATAGTGAAGGTTGGCGCCCAAAAATAAATTCAAATCATTAATTATGCATAAACCCCACGGGGGCACTCAATTGTCTGCGAGAGTATGGTACTACCCCAGACGAATCGCCCCGCGGCTGTAAACATACAACTGTCAACAGTGTGGTCCTACCACTATAAATGATAGTAATAATTTGCCTTTTTTAAATGAGGTTGAAAATTTTGTAGTCAACTTCTAGTACACATCTTTAAATAAACCTTCGGGAATAATTACGCAAGACCGCATTCTATAAAAACAAATGATTAATAAATGTTGATACTCACCATGAACGCTAACAGTAGCTCCGTGTCATCTTGTACGAAATCACATTGACACATCAACGCGTTTGTTGCGATTAAAACTACGCAGCCCAATAATACGTTCATCATTTTCGTGTCCATTTCTGTTTATCGATTAAATATACCGCTAATAACTGCCTGAAACAATCAATGTACAATTAAAATTGAGTGCAATCTGTAGTACCCACTGAAAATTTCTAGCATCAGCCACACATAAAATAGTCAAAATATTCTCATAATGCCTTATTTTGTCAGTAGTCGGCTAAAAGACGAAGGGGAGAGAATACGATGGGTCATGATTTTTTTTTATTTTTTATTTTTTGTCTATTAGCCGCAGATGGCTTTAAAAACTTAATCCGGACTGTGGGTGAAGACGCGCTAAAGGCTCTCAACCTGGTGGATCATGAGGCCGCGCGCCCCTTTTTATTGGACCCCGCCCAAAAAAAAAAGGTACTTAAAATATTAAACCATATTTATAATAAAAAATAATATAAATAATTCATTGGAAAGAAAAACTATATTTTTTAATGTTTTTTTCTATTTTATGCGCATTAAATTGTTGTCACGATTAATTTTTCTTCTTGGAAATCGAACCCCAAAAGGCTAAGCATCTTGATATCGTATTTGAAATAGTACATTATCTGTTCAGTCATTCAACTAAGTACATGCTTAAACAAGATATAAGTAAAAATGAAAACCCAACTATCATAGTTGGGTTTTAATTTTACGAGTTATCGGATAAATATGAATAAAGTCACAAGCAAATGCTAATAATAAATATATATTTTTGAAATCTACAAGTAACGCCCTGTCCAATGATATGAATAAACACAATATATTTATAAAACACGATATATTTATCTAAAATTTATTTTTGAACGCAGTACTTTAAGACCTCTAGAGGGCGCCATATTAGATTCAGTGACACATCATATAGGCTATAACCAGCCCAGTGTCCAGTTTTAATAAGTAGTTGAGGAGCTATGAGGGAACAGATGAACATACATACATACATACATAGCCTGTCAAAATCATAACCCTGCGTAGTCGGGTACATAAGTGCAATTATTCAGTGCAAAACACTATTTAGGAGCATTTACATGAGCTCATAATAATTAACTTATTTTAATTATTTCGGCAAGGTTATTAAATTTATTAATTAGGTTTGTTTTACGGTAACGGAGTAAGAATACAATTCACCACCCCTCTTCTTGCCCGTGGGTATCGTAAAAGACGAATAAGGGATTATAATATACGTACAACATCTATACAAGAGAAGGAAAATTCGAAATAAAACCTTGCACCAACCCGTTTGACCAGCGTGGTATAGCAGGTTAATTTCCCTCCCATTGTATGTGAGTTGTAATGATGTTAATTATGGTTTAGGCACTTACTTAATTTACAGATTTCAATATAACGGCATAATCCAAGCAAGTCTGTTTCTCAATACTACACGCCGTCAATGACAGACAGTATACCAGCAGCATACGGCATATATACGCCTTTTGGGGGGATGGTCCGTAAAATACGTAAATTTGATAATAAATATGATAGCGAAATAATAATTTATGATCTTACTATCGGAAATCTATATCTTTATATATAAAATTGCGGTAGGCGTTTGTACATAAAATGTGCCCTCATCCTTGTCATTCAAATTTTGGACATTTTACTAACAATTTTTACTCATTTTTAATTTCAATATTGCAAAAATAACGAAAACCAAAATTTCAACATAGATTTTTCTTCAGACTAGACCTAAAAGAAATACCGTACTAGATTCACAACAGTCTTCCAGCTATATAATTCTGGAAAATAATGCTAGTAAGAGGTAGAGATAGAAGCTAGAAGTTCTGTGTGGTGAAGGAGTAAGAATAGTATTCACCACCTTCTTGTCCCTAGGTATCGTAAAAGATGACTAAATGATGATATGCAGATAAAGACTATGCAAGAGAAGGAAAATTCGACATAAAATCTTATGCCAACTCGTTTCACCAGCGTGGTATAGTAGATCCATTTCGTTCCTATTACGGATGGTGCCCGAGCCAGACGATGGGACTGATGTGGACTGCAATAAATGAATAAATTCGAGAAGCTAGAAACAGTGCAATCACAATTTATCGGCTTTTTATTTTAATTTTACTAACGAAACAAAATGAGTACTTGATAGTCTATTATTACGGTTCTCCCCATTTAAAGTAACGATAAAATCCATTACAATGGATTATTTTTATAACACACAGGTTCTACAATATATTGCAAGCAATTTTACTCATATAAAGCCACGGTATCAAGTATGTGTATACAGATACAGACAGAACAATGAATTCTAATCCCATTTACGATTTTAGATATCGCAGGGTGCAATATAAAGAACAATAAAAACACTCAAGCAGTGGGCAACTCGTGGGTACCGCGTGGTCCTTTATCATCTTCCTTATGTAATATCTACCTTAACTATTGATTATAAAGCTCATATTTAAACACTATCATTTGATTGAAATTGCTGTGCCATCGCAATAATATTCAATGGTAATAATCACATAATAATATATTAGATAACGTTAATATTCTTTTTGGAATGTATTTGTGGACTTGATCCTTTATTTTTTCTCGCTGTGGAAATGCATTTACGCACTATCCCCTCGCCGGTGGCAGACGGAGATGAGTGTGGGACTCGCCGGCCACATAAGGGACCGGAAATACCCACTAAAACCACAGCGGCCCCTTCCGCGCTTTTACGGGGTGCCGGAGAGATCGTCTGATGACATTCTCACCCTAACGCTTGGCCATCTGGCCACGTCCTGTCATCATTCAGGGCGGTGGGAGGAGAAGCGCATAGTGGCGTCTCTTCCTCCCTAAGCCGCCGCCGGCGGAGCGAGTCGGCGGTCGCAAGCACCTCGCGTGCCCGCTCCGCGGCCTCCTTCATTGTCATAACAGCCTCACAAAAGGAGGCCATCGACGACCAACAACTGCCGCTGCCGAGCATCTTGGTTATGACGGTCAGCAGCGACAGGTCTATTGTTCGCATTTCTGTGGACAAGACGTGGCGCTGAGGCCCCCAGGCGGAGCATACTTCCAGTGTGTGGCGCGCATCGTCAATTGCCGCGCCACACTCATGGCATCCTGGGGCCTCTTCTCTTCCAATTTTGTGCAGGTACTTACCGAAGACCCCATGTCCGGTAAGCACCTGCACCAATGTAATGCTGCCATGCCTTCTCTTGAGCCAGCGGTAGAGATGCGGCGCAACTGCCTCCACAGTCCTCCGCCCTGCTACGGGGGACTCTAGATCTTCCCTCCACCGCCAAATTACTTCCCTTCGGGCCATTTCCTGGGCTCTGCCCAGTCCCCTTGTGGAGACTTGCTCGCCGTTGACTCGTTTTGTGGCGCGGAACCGGTACACTTCGGCCAACGCCTCTGCCACCAGTGGCCAAGGCGGGTCGGCTGCCAGCAGTGTCGCTGCAGTCCAGGACACAGTACGGTAGCCCCTAATAGCCCTCACTGCCATGGCCCTCTGCGGTCGCCGCAGAAGGGCTCTGTTGCGGGCGGTGAGTGACTCCGACCAGATAAGCGGGCTTGATCCTTGCTAACCCAAATATTGTTTGAGGATGTCGTAAAAGTCGAGAAAAGATTTATAAACTCTTTTCTTTTATTCTATCTTTTGATTTTTCTATATTTTGATTTGATGATACTGGGCTCGAGCGTCCTATAGGAGGTAATTTGACCATATTATGCCATGCTGGTCAGACAGGTTAGTATAGAGTTTTATTTCGAGTTTTCCTTCTCTTGCATAATGTTGTATGCGTATTATATCCCTTAGTCGTCTTTTACGACATCCACGGACAAAATAGGGAGTGGTGAAATGTATTCTTACTCCGTCACCACATGAAAAATGTTGCATATAATCTATGCATATTATCAGTAGACTGTCTAACCTGGCGTCAAAGCATATCCGGCAGAAAAAATTAAAAATGAACATCTCCTAAACTAAAAACTTATAAATTAAGTGTACACTTATCAGTAGTATAAAAGCTTAGGGTTTCTTTATTATGCACAGCTAACATGATATTATATAAATTAAGATTACATTAATACGAAAATATCAGATAATGAACACGACGGGATTATTTAATTTATAGAAAGGCGCACTTTTTGTTATCTGTGGAGGTGTGACTGGAAGGTGTGATGTGATTATGCTCTTACATGCATTACTGATCTTAATATTATATTTAAGAGCAGGTAGACTGCAAATTTATCTTGTGGTAGGACCATAGGACCACACCGTCGACCGTCATCTGTCTGCAGCCGCGGGCCGGGTCGTCCGGAGTAATACCACACTCTTGCAAAAAACGACTTCTGATTAATAACACAGTAGTTCGGTGAGCAAGTGAGTCGCAAGCTCAACTTTTACAGGTTGTTTGCGTAATACATATAGGACTGAATATAAAATATTTAAAATAAAAATACAGAAGAAAGCGAGCATTAAGGTTGAACATATAAAACTATACTTCAGCATTCTTTGCTTTCTTGCGCCTCATGCCGCCCTAGCCGAGGCCGTGGGAGACGTGACCGGGGAATTAATCCGTCACCCGCTGAAAGGCCGACCGCGTGAGGAAAGACCGACGTCCTCCCCCAGGGGGAAACGTCGGTCGATGGGAGGGTATCCCAAATAGGGGGGATTTCGTCGGGCCGATCACTGCCGTCAAGTCACCCTGCTCCAGTGGTCGGCCCAACGACGAAGGCAACGTGCATCGCGGGTAGGTTGCGGGTGTGCGTGCTTACGCTCCTCTGTCACCCCGGATGGAGTGGTGCGAGGAGTGCGCCGACCGCAACCCAGCCCAAAAAAAAAGCATTCTTTGCTTATGATAGATACATCGAGTGTGAAAAATAAAGTCAATTTATGGATAATAAATTTACGTGATAACGTGATAATAAAACATTGATGAAAAATTGCATGCTTTTATGGATTGAATTAAATCAATATCACTAAATTATCATTATTTGTATAATACAAAGAAGGAGTTAATTGAAAATTATAATTTTATCTATAACTAGAGGGCGGGTTGCCCTCGCTTCGCTTCGGTTTCAGTCGCCTTACCCACGTAGTGCCCATTTCCGTGGGAATATCGGGCTAAAATTTAGCGTATGTTACTCCCTGATATTATAGATTTCCATTGGTGAAAGAATTTTTGAAATCAGTTTGGTGGTTTAAGCGTGAAAGCGTAACAAACAAACTCACTTTCGCATTTGTAAAATATTAGTAAGGATATAACATTTATTTGCACTCGTTAATTCAAATATTGTTTACTTAAATTATAAAGATGATAGCTGGATCACAAGCCAAACGCTCAGGTCGATCGTGCTATAGTTTATTATGCGTTCTCGCTTGCATACTCGGCTCAGGTGGAACGTGACAATGAGTCATGCTATCATCGTGCGTGCATTCATCGATTTATAAGAAGTTATCACGTCAAAAAAGGCATTAATCAATTTCGAAGACCTGCCATTGTAAACTTTATTTAAAATTCTTGAACCAAATATGGCGTTCACGGTGATGTCAGAGAGAATCAATAATACCGAATAGATAAAATCATTTTGACTATGGATCTCAAAATTTATAATTAGCAAATGAAAACTGCAAGCAACTGAAAATTTAGGAGCATCATTGTTTCCAATATTCCGCAGTGTCTAAAACCAAAGGTTTACAATCAGTGTGTGTTATCAGCGAGAGCATACAACACGTGGCCTTTAAATTTCGGCTTATTAAAAAGGTTCAAATTCGCTCAATGTACTATTGAGAGGACTTTGCTCAGTATTTTTCTACCTAATAAAGTCTGGAATACGAAAATCCGTAAAAGAACTTATATAACCGACAGCCTGAAAAATTAGCATGTTGAAATATCAATGGGCAGACTATCGTTCGTCCACCCGACAACCGTTGGGGGAAAACGGCATCGGATAACCGGACGACCCAGTGTAGGATGACCCCCCACTAAGTGGACTGACGACATCTTGAAAGTTGCACGAGATCCTTGGATTTAAGTGCCAGAGCACCGTTCTGGGTGGCATTTTCGTGGAGAGGTTTATACCGAAGAAGCCTACGTGTTGAGGGATGGATGGATAGAAGTGGAAATTCACTATCAATTCTTTAATTTAAAAAAAAACAATGTCTCGAATAGCAGAACTCTGTTATTTATTTTAAGAATAAACAAATATACCTTATAATTTGTGCATCATCATCATCTTGCTCTTATCTCAATTACTTTGTGTCGTCGCAATATGTCATCTTCTTTCATACGGTCCTACCAGACGTCATGTTTGCAGTTACTCCCGACTATCCATGTCATGCCTCATGCAGTCCATCTATCTTTTCCTCGGTTTTTTCTTCCTCTTTCTTTACCCCTAAAGCCTTCAACTTTCATACTCAAAATTTTTCTCACAGCAAACTATGTACCTAATTTATTTATTTTCTTATGTCTGTGCGTCCCATTATTTCTTTTTTCCAACTTAAATATCACCCTCTCATAGTGAGGCTTATGTCTAGCCCTGAACTTTGATAATGTTGGATGCAAGAACTGATTTTGAGAGCACCATCGGGTTCTCGTAATGTGAAAATCAAAGCTACAGAAATTTTTGCTGATTTTGATTAATTTGAAACTGCAATAAATATATAATAGACTAGAGACCTGCCCTCGCTACGTTTCGGCTCCAGCCGCTTTGTCTCCGCATTTTATATCTGTAATATCTCCTAAGATATGCCCTCAAGTTTGAGTCCCGCAGAGGGCAAAATTTCGTAGGATTTTCCGAGAGGAAAAATAACCTAGATTACTCCTTATATATACAGCTACCTGGTAGTAAAATATTATCAAAATCGGTCCAACCATTTTAAAGGTTATCCGGAACAAACAGAAAATAGACAAAAATGTTTAAATTCGTTTTTAGGCATAGGTATCGTACAAATAAACGTGTGAGCATAAAAAATCTGCTATTTTGCCATTACAAAGAGACACTTAAATTTTTTTTTATTTGTATAGATGTATATTTAGATAAAATAAATAGAAGCATAATGTTTTAATAATATGTAATAGTAACTCCAAATATCAAAGTTCGATCATGTAACAGGATTATTATTATATTATGTGCTAAGAAATATCTTGAGTTTTAATTTAATAGCATCTAGATATAACTTTTAATTGTCAGTGGAATCATCTTAAAAAAATAGGACACAAGTTCAGTAGACATTAAAATGTTTACAGATGTATTCATATTCCGTATGGTGACGAAGTAAGAATACAATTCAGCACTCCCTATCTCGCCTGTGGATGTTGTAAAAGACGACTAAGGGATATAATTTGCAGATAACATTTATGCAGGAAAAAAACCTTGAAATAAAACCCTATATCAACATGTCTGACCAGCCGTTGGCGATTTATCAACCATTCATGAACCTTAGTAATACGAAAGGTTTTCCTGCTGCGCTTATAATTGCTATCATTATCATCTCGGCTCATACGTCCCACTGCTGGGCTCGAGCCTCCTTCACAATGGGAGGAAAATTCACCTTACTATACCATGCCATGATATCGAAGTGTGGAAGTGTTTGTATAGAACGCCACAATGTCAGTTCGTATCCGGAATTAGAGTACGAAACCAATCCAGTTGCAGAAAGGCGTGAGATAGGGAGACGTCATCTCTCCGAAACTGTTCACCACTGCGCTGGAAGATGTCTTCAAGCTCTTAGACTGGACTGGACTCGGCATCAATATTAACGGCGAATACATCACTCACCTTCGATTTGCAGACGATATCGTCGTTATGGCAAAATCCATTGAGGATCTTGGCACCATGCTCAATGATTTCAGCAGGGTATCCCAACTAGTGGGTTTACGAATGAACATGGACAAGACGAAAGTCATGTCAAATGCCCATGTCATTCTTGTATCGGTCCTAGTTGGCAATGTGATTCTCGAAGTTGTCGATCATTATGTCTACCTAGGACAAGCAGTCCAGTTAGGTAGATCCAATTTTGAGAAAGAGATCAGCCGACGAATCCAACTCGGTTGGGCAGCGTTCGGGCAACTTAAGACGATCTTCTCGTCCAACATACCTCAGTGTCTGAAAAAACAGGTCTACGACCAGTGTGTATTACCAGTGATGACTTACGGCACAGAAACGTGGTCTTTAAATATAGGCCTCATAACAAGGCTCAAGGTCGCTCAGCGTAATATGGAACGGGCCATGTTCGGGATTTCTCTGCGAGATAGAATCCGAAATACGGAAATCCGCAGAAGAACGGGTGTAACCGACATATCACGAAGAATCAGCACGCTGAAGTGGCAATGGGCAGGCCATATCGCTCGATGAACCGACAACCCCTAGGGAAGAAAGGTTCTCGAGTGGTGACCACGTATAGGACGAAGCAGTGTAGGACGCTCCCCCACTAGGTGGACCGACGACCTGGTGAAGGTTGCTGGGCTTCGTTGGATGCAGGCGGTACAGGACCGCACTTTGTGGCGTAACATGCGGGAGGCCTACGTCCAGCAGTGGACGGCGATAGGTTGAAATGATGATGATGATACCATGCTGGTCAGACAGGTTGGTATAGGGTTTCATTTCGAGTTTTCATTCCCTTGCACAGATGTTATGTGTATATTATATCCCTTAGTCGTCTTTTACAACATCAACGGGCAAGATAGAGAGTGGTGAATTGTATTCTTACCCCGTTCCAAACGGAAAATTCTTATTATACTCATACGAAATTAATTGATTATGTAATAGGACCACACTATCAACAGACATATGTCTACAGCCGCGGGCCGGTTCGTCCCGGTACCACACTTATAATTTACAAGCAATTTGTTACTGTGCTTCATTCGGTTAGCGAAAGAACTGGATACTCAACTTTCTGAGAATGTTTGCGGGTGGTGGGTTTTGGTGATAATGGCCTTTAGTATCACCAAACCTTACTGCATGCATTCACACTCCCTTTTCTTTCTTCACGGTAGATAGCGGCCTAGCATGCGCCCATGAGTATCATTTGCTATTAGATGTGCTGTTTGCTCGTTTATCACCAACAGTAATAAAAAATAATTGTATGATTGCAAAATCATCCACCACTCAGCGAGTTATTCCTTAGCATGAGGTGCGGAACGCCTATATCGTACGGTTTCTCTCAAGGGTCAAACTTGGGTCCAATCCCATAGAATAGGTCCTTGAGCGGAAGCATCACTTACCACCAAAAGTGCTGTTTGCTCGTTTGCCACCAACAGCAAATAAGAAACAAAAAATAAAAAAAAAATACAATTTTTAAAATTCAACTATAACAGTTAATTGTTTATTTAAATTACTTAACTATAATAATTTATTTTTTTAATCTATCGATGATGTATCGATATCATAATCTTCACTAAATTCACAACGGACTCTCCATTCGTCAGTGTCCAATACATTATCGGCTGTCACTGTTCGGAAGCTCTCCAGATCACAAAAACCATCACAACCGTCCACTTGCAAATATACTTCATCTACACCAGGTTCTTTAAAGTATACAGGCTGAAAATAAAATGGATTATTACTTAATCATTTCTGATGTTTACGCGAGTCTTACACATTGTCATTAAAACTATTTTTACGGATTTTATAGCGTTTGTTGTTGTGTGTTGATTTTTGATTGCCCGATGTTTCGAACTCTCTACAGCTACCATGAATGATAAAATTCATAAAAATAATTATATTTACTATAGATTATCACTGATAAAGTTATCATCTCAGCTTATATACGTCAAACTAATAGCCTCAGAACCTCCTTCATTGTGCGAGGGAATTTGACCTACTTAATACTGATCTATAGTAGGTCAATTACCCTCCTATTGTGGAGTAGGCTTGAACCTAGCAGTGGATCATATGAGGGCCGAGATGAAGACAGCTAATTCTACGTTGTGCTTATAAATCAACTGAAGTGATACTCACTACAACGATATATTCTCCAGTTTCAGTTACTTTTCGCAACTCCAGAGAATATAGAGAATTATACTTTGGGACACCTTGTTTGGGTTGAATATTTGTGACAGCAGTGAAACCAAATACATTGACGTCATGCGCTGAATATACTTGAATCTTCCGAGTATCATCATCTCCAGCTATTACACTGTCTGCTGCCTCAAAGAAATCGTTAAGAAGAACACCTGCAAAATAGAGGAGCTAAATAAATATGTGGTAGATTAAAAGTAGGTAGTTCCATGGTTCTGTTCTGAGTCAAGTATGATTCATTAATAGGGATAAGAAGCAAATAGAATCTTAGACATTCTTGTCAGGATATGTATGGACATCTGGATATTTTAGTCTTAAGCTTCTTTCACAATGAAAATGGAATTGATGCTGTTTTGTTAAGATTCCCCCTTCTCATGCAGTGTTATTATTCAGGTATGTATGGACTCCCTTACAATTAAATCATATACTCATCACTACCAAATAGAACTCACATGCTTTTTCTAACTAAGTATCTACATACCATAGGAAATAGCTTTTAATAGCCTGCTTTCTAATAAATATTGGCCTTAGAATTCAAACAATCACTTCAGCGTGGCATAGTTACCAGGCTGGATTGTTTCTTGAAGGGTCATTTTTATTTTATTTAAGACAACACCCTGCACTAAGGAAATAATCCTTGTATTGCGGGGGACTTTACAAACATAATTAACGGTCACAAATTACATCCAGACTCCGAACAACTGTTTGTGGATCGCACAAAGTGTTGTCCCGCGTGCGATTCGAACCGCCGACACTGGCGCTGTAGGTCGCTATCTTAACCACTACGCCATCTGTGCAGTCAGTTATCTACTTATGTTAGGCTCACCTGCTATAAAAGGTGCATACTCCTCACTACCAAATAAAACGTCCATACTGTCTGCAGAAAGGTCCGCAATTGTAGGTAACACAGCCTCTATTTCTTCACTTACAGGCACACCCAGACTTATCTGAAACACTTTTAATATTAGCTAGTGATAGGTGTAGTTATTGATAATTATAATAATGCAATCTAATCAAACCGTGCGGAATTTCCTTCTCAAAGAACCTCTTCTTAACAGATTTTAAATCTCAAATTTAAGTTAAAGGATACATACATTGTTAGAGCGTGGGTTCTTTATCTTCAAATCAAGGGATAAATTAAAGGAATAAGAAAGATCGTACGATGGAAAAATAAGATTTTTAGATCTTTTAGTTATACTATAAGGCTAATTAAAGTTGCTTTAGTATTGTTTTCATAGACCCCAATATACTCAGGACAGAATATTGACCAGCAAATAGCCTATAAACATAAATAAGAATCATGCTAAAAATTTATATAATTCAAAATTGACGATAGGCATTTAAATTGTAACATTATACATGAATTGGCTTTACCTGACTAACGTAGACATCATAAATCGCATAAGACAACAATGGCATATCCGTTATATTTATTCCAACAGCTTCGGATAAAATGCTCAGAACTGTGTAATATTTTTCTGTTAATGCAGGCCGAGACTCCGTGAAAAGTGATTCATAGGCCTCCACGTATACTGGACAATTCATTGATGCTAAATTCTGAAAATAAATTAATATATTGATACATAATTGCCGTGTGGTGACGGAGTAAGAATACAATCCACCACCATCTTGGGGTGTCGGGGTCTTCCATGGGTGTCGTAAAAGACGACTAAGGGATTTGGGAACATTCGAAAACCTTATACCCACGCCTATTACCAGCGTGGTATTATCAATTTCTCTATCATAGCGGAGGAGGCTCGAGCCCAACAGTGGGACATACATGGGTTAAGATGATGATAAAATGATCATTATCATATATCAATATGATGAATAATTTCTTTAGGCACAATATAGCTAATCATCATCATTACATATGATATATGACTGCTGTTCTCGACTCTCCTTCACAACGGGAAGAAAATTATCTTGACATGCTGGTCAGATGGATTGTCACAAGCTTTAATTTCGATTTTTAAGTCTTTTGCATAGATCCTGTATGAATATTATAATTATTATTGAGTCGTTAGAAGCAACACGAGCAAAAAAACATTGCTGCACAACAGAATGAAATTGAAGGGGTTTTATTTTTGAGATTTCCTTCTCTTCTACTTTATATTAATGCTTTATTTATGACCCATCGGTTTGGTAAAATATAAGGTAAGACATTATGTCCCCACAATCCATCATCATCATCAAAGCAATATAAATAAATACAAATAACTCGTATAACTTACAGTATCATAAAGAGGAGGTAGGGTTGTATAAGGAACGGGTGTCCAGTCGATATCTTTACTCCAATTTGTCTTCTCATCGACGGCATAGATGGCTGATAGAGCTGTTAAAATTGTCATCTTCGCCCTGGTGGAGTCGGTGGACTTTATGTATATTTCTGAACGGTTGTACTGCGGTGAAAGGTAGTCGTTATATCGACGGCGAATAGTCTTGCCAAGTTCGTAGCTGTGTCGCTTGCCAACCTGTAGAAGAAATCGGATAAGGTTGTTAATTAAAGCTGTTAGCTAAAGTTCACAAATAGGTCCATTAAGCTCTGTTCAATCCGTGGTGCTGTACCGCTGCGTTTTACATAGTTGTACAAATTCTTATTTAGCCAACTTTGCTTTATGTCTCCCGCTTTGCATAGGATCCGAAGTGGAATCTTTCCAAATCCTCCTGTTTTTCTTTTCTAATTAAATTTGTTGCAGGTCCCAAGACAATTAAAAACGTTTCCCGGGACTTCCTGAGGGTCAAACTTCAGTGTCTTATATGGGGACTATTGTGGATCCTGACTTGCAGGAGTTACAGTGGTGGAAATATGTGGTGGGATAAGTCCCAAAAAAAGCAATATATACCTATCTAAGGTGGTGGCGGGCGCCGTGCTGCATCACTATCAGATCGGTCAGATATCGCGATGTAATAAAACAACACTTCGGATGGCTACTTTTTAATCTATATTCAATAACTAACGTTAACACTATTTTATATTACAACTAATGATTACGTATGCCGACAGCTAAATTACACGTTAGGGAACCGCGGTGAATTTGATACAATACGGCAGCAACAATGACCGATCGCTCTCGCGTCTCGCACTCAACTGAGTATTCAACAGACCGCTCTCAATAAAGAAAGCTCGGTAATATTTCAAACGTTAACGGTCAAACGACAAACATCAAAAATCATTGCCAACGTTGTATCAAAAACACCCAAGTATAATACTTGACGTTTCCGTAATCGATTGATTCTTAAAAACTATCCAGATATGGCGCTAGAGGTAGTGACGCTGCGACATACCTATATTTTTAAACATTTTTGATTTGTTTATAAGTACCGCGAGCTATAGTTTTCAATTTACTTCTCTTAAATTGCGAAGCTTGTTATTCGTGTGGTGCCGGAATAAGAATCATCATTCATCATTTCTGCTCATGTTCGTTCCACTACTGGGTTCGAGATTTCTCCATAATAGAAGGGACATTACTCTACTATACCAAGCTGGTCAAATGGCTTGGTATAGGCTTTTATTCCGAGTTTTTCTTCTCTTACAGAGACATTGTATGCGTATTGTATCGCTTAGTGGTCTTTAACGACATCCACGGGCAAGATTGGGAGTGCTGAATTCTATTCTTACTCCGTCACCAAGTTAAATGGTAAAAAACTTTAACTTACGTCAGTTAATTGCCCATAACCATATTTGCTGCTCAAAAGTTCAACTGCATCGGCATCGGTTGAATAAGATATAGATGACTCAATCGGAGTTCTATCACCGTGACGATGTAACTGAAAAGAAAATTATCATAAATATTGATAAGAATAGTATTCACAAAAAAGTTCTTCTTGGCGTAATATGGGGAGAGTCTTCATTCGGGAAAGAAACAAATGTTTTTTTTTTAGATTTCCACGTTGTTCAATGCTATCGAAATTTAGAAATCTTACTAGACTACAAAGATATTGCGCGTCATGCCACCCTAGCCGAGGCCGCGGATGACGTGACCGGGGAGTTAGTCCGTCGCCCGCCGAGAGACCGACCGCGTGAGGAAAGACCAACGTCCCCCCCTCGGGGAGGACGTCGGTCGATGAGAGGGTACCCCAAATAGGGGGTATTCCGTCGGGCCGACCACTGATAACAAGTAACCCTGTTCCGGTGGTCGGCCCAACGATGAAGGCAACGTGGTGTTCGGGTACCCACCCGAGTGCGTATTTACGCCCATCTGTCGCTCCGGACGGAGTGGTGCGAGGAGAGCGCCACCGCAGCCCACCCTAAAAAAAGACTACAAAGATATATAAAACAAATTAATAATAAACATTCAATTTAATATTCCTTTAATATGGTAGGATCACCTTATCGTCAAACGTCTGTCTATAGCCGCGGGCCGGTCCGTCAGGCGTAGTACCACACTCTCGCAGAAAATCAACGTCTGACTAGAAGCAATTTATTACTGCATTTTGTTCGGTGAACAAGAGAGTCAGAATCCCAACATTCTGAGAGTGTTTGCGTGTGCTGGGTTTTTTATGCCTTTAATATCACCGAACTTACATGCATTCACTTTATTTATTCTTGGTAGGCCGTGGCCTAACAAATTTCCATGAGTAGCAATATCACTTACTATTAAACGGGCTCTTTGCTCGTTTGCCACGAACAGCATTAAAAAATAAATTATGCTCACCATGAACGCCAATAGTAGCTCCGTGTCATCTTGTACGAAATCACATTGACACATCAATGAGTTTGTTGCGATCAAAACTACGCAGCCCAATAATATGTTCATCATTTTCATGTCCATTTCTGTTTATGGATTAAATATACCGCTAATAACTGCCTGAAATAATCAATGTACAATTAAAATTTGAATGCAATCTATAGTGTCGTCAATTAAATATATCACAAGGAGCTTAGTTAATATATAGTCAGAATATTAAAATACGGCTTTATTTGAAACCAGATTCACTGTGCCCGTGGCGATTTTTTAGCCAAACTCCCACGGGTTTATAAGGGATGGTACTACATTTTATTCTTAACTCCAAGATATGTAGATTTTTTTCGGGTGATGTATATAAAATAAAATCACCACCCTCCTCTCTTGCCTTTGGGTGTTGTAAAAGACGATTAAGGGATGTTACATACAGATAACAATTATGCAAGATCTATTTTTTCGGTAGGTCAATTTCCCTCCCATTGCAAAGGAGGCTCAAGTTTAACAATGGGACCTATGTGGGCTGAGATGATGATGGTGATTTGCATATAAGAACTTCATCATCATCATCATCTTAGTCCATATCGTCCCACTGTTGGGATCGGGCCTCCTCCAGTTTGGGAAGGAATTTGACCTATTATACTGGTCCAACATGTTGGCATAGGGCTTTATTTCGAATTTACCATCTCTTGCATACTGTTATATATGTATATATGTACCCTTAGCCGTCTTTTACGACATCCAAATCGCAAAATTATACTTATATATAATATAGTATACCTATATATGACTTACTTATTCGCAGATTTCAATATAACGGTATAATCCAGGTAGGCAAGTTTCTCAGTACTACACGTCGTGAGTGATAGAAAGTCCAACCGTGTACCTAATATATACGCCTTTCGGGGGGTTGATCCGTAAAATACGTAAATTAGATAATAAATACGATAGCGAAATAATAATATACAATGTCACTGTCATAAATCTATATCTTATAAATCATAAATCTATACCAATAAATAAAATTGGAGTGTCTGTTTGTAATGTCAAAATAATAGGCTTTTTTTATGCTCAAATAACCGTATTTGCACGACACCTATGCCTAAAATAGCAATTAAAAAATTTTTGTCTGTCTGTCTGTCTGTTTGTTCCGGGTAATCTTCAAAACGGCTGGACCGATTTCAAAAATTCTTTCACCAATGGAAAGCTATAATATCAGGGCGTAAACTAGGCTATATTTTATCCCAGTATTCCCACGGGAACGGGAACTACGCGGGTAAAACCACTATAACCTATAACCTATAACCGAAGCGAAGCGAGGGCGGATTGCTAGTCTATATATAAAATTACATTGTACGTTTGTTTGTGATTCGCTTTTCCGTGTGGTGATGGAGTAAGAATATAAATCATCACGCCCGTCTCTTGACTTGGGGTGTCGTAAAAGACGACTAAGGTATATAAAACGCATCTATATCTATGCAAAAGAAGGAAGACTCGAAATCAACCTTATATTAATACATCTGACCAGAGTGGTATTGCAGGGCAATTTTCTTACCGCTTGAGCTACGCTTAAGCCCAGCAGTGGGCCATATAAGAACTGTGATAATGATGATTCAATACAGCGATGTTTCGACAAATCACAGTGTTTTATACAGCACCTTAAAAGGTCAGAAAATATTCGTTAAAAAGGGTCAGCAAATTTAGCTTTTAAAAGCACCTCAGTTATTATATTCCTCATATGTTAACTTATTAAGCTAAATAGCGTACAGTAATTGCAAAATATTACAAGCAATTTTACTCTTGTAAAGCCACAGTATCAAGAAGTATGTGTATACAGATACAGACAGCAGAACAATGAATTCTAAGCCCATTTATGATTTTAGATATCGCAATATGCAATATAAAAAACAATAAAAACACTCAAGCAGTGGGCGACTCGTGGGTACCGCGTGGTCCTTTATCATCCTCCTTTTGTAATATCTACCTTACGTATTGGTTATAAAGCTTATATTTAATTGTTATAATTTGATCAAAATTACTGTGCCATCGCTATAATATTCAATGGTAATAATCGCTTAATAATATAATAGATAACGTTAGTATTTTTTGGAATGTATCACGGTCATGATCATTACCAATCCGAGCATTGCGTATGAATGGCGTAAAAATGGAGAAAGGATTATACACCTTTCTTGATATCACATTCTTTGGGAGTGCAATCTCTGGGCAACGAGCGTGATCTTATGTTATACTAGCAACCCGTCCTGGTCGGCCCAACGACAAAGGCGACGTGGTGTTCGGGTGGGTTGCGATTATGCGTGCTTACGCCCCTCTGTTGCCCGGAGGGAGTGGTGCGAGGAGCGCGCCGACCGCAGCCAAAAAACCAAAAAAGCCCAAAAAAAAAGCAACCCATCCTCGCTTTACTTCGGTTTCTGTCGCCTTATCCCCGTAGTTCCCGTTCCCGTGGGAATACCGGGATGAAATCTAGCCTAGTTTACTTCCTGATATTATAGCTTTCCATTGGTGAAAGAATTTTTGAAATCGGTACAGCCGTTTTGAAGATTACCCAGAACAAACAGACAGACACACAGACAGACAAAAAAATATAAAGTGATTTTTAGGCATAGGTATCGTCCAAATAACCGCGTAAGCATGAAAAAAGCCTATTATTTTGACATTACAAATAGACACTCCAATTTTATTTATTGGTATAGAATTATAGATAATTTGCTTGTCCTGGCTGAGTAGTTTACCATATGAAACTTATAGCAATTTGGGAAAATTGCCGTGTGATTAGGCGTTTCTGCCATACCTACTACTGCAAGCAATATAATCAATAATCAAATGTTTAAACACTTCCGTAGCCGTGGTGCTGAATTGCTGCACTTATCGTAGCTGTACATCTCTTTAATTTTATTGGCTGACTATTTAATTTGATTTCTTTTACATAAAAGGAAAGAAGAATTCCTTTGCAGAGGAATTCTTCTTTAATTTTTCTACTTAAATTTGTTACGGGTCCTAAGAAAGTTAAGAGTATTTGCCGGGACTGCTTGAAGATCAAACCTCGGTGTGACCCTTGTAGAACCTGGCTTACAAACTGCTCCAAGGCGCCATCTAATTGGTCCAGAGTAAAAGAAGGGTGGTGTGAGAGCTTATAATCTAGTGTTATGGTTTTAATGCCATTCAGTAGGTTATCGCTTTGAATTCTTTAACTTTGATTAGTCTTCGGCAACAAAGCCTGGGTGGTTAAGCGCCGAAACATTATTCTCACGCAGGCGGTCTACCTATAAGTGGTACTATAAGGCCCCAGTTCGTAGCCCCAGTACTCGCGTCTGCGGTGGAGCAGGTTGATGTAAAAGTTCTTTTCCCAGAACTGGTCGAGCTGACAAGTGATGCGACTTAAAGCCAGTTCATGGCATTGGTCTGCTTGGGTAAGCAGAATTTGTACATGAATAGCAGCAGCATTGAGTTGCATTAATTATTATTCATAGTCAATTCTTACTCGTGTAATAACAGACTATTAAAACTGGTTCAGCGATCGCCAGCAAAATGGGTAGCAGGGCTCTCCTAGAAAATTCATAACACCTATTTCAGACTGCAAAGCGTCACGATATTTTATTATCTGTATTTGGTGGTCTAAATTAATAATAATAGTTAATAGTTGATGATTGCTGATGTGTAAACGAGTATTAAACATTTTAAATAAATCTATTTTTACAGATTTTATAGATTTTTGATGAATGAATACAAATGTATTTGATTTATGATTGCTCGATATTTCAAAAACTATTCAGCGTTTATGGTTACAGGCGGACTAAGATATCTCAAGTCCAATAAGTCATCGTTATAACAGAGATTTATATCTACCCGCTACAGAACTATTTATTAAATAATGACCCGCATTTTAATATAAAATTTATTGCCAGTACAAAAAGATATGAAGAATTGTTTTTTGGTCAGTTAGTAAACATTAAATTTCCGTGTGGTGACGGAGTAAGAATACAAATCACCACCATCTTGCCCGTGGATGTCGTAAAAGACGACTAAAGGATATAATACGCATATAACATCTGTGCAAGAGAAGGAAAGGTCGAAATAAAATCCTATACCAACCTGTTTAACCAGCATGGTTATAGTAAGGTCAATTTACCTCCTATTTTGGAGGAGGCTCGAGCTCAACAGTGGGACGTATATGAACTGAAATGATGATGATGAAATTAGTAGTCATTATTATATCATGACAATAATAATTGATGTTGATAGGCTGATGAAGATGAAGAACGGTGAAGTATGTTCTAAAGTATAAAAGAGCAAGGATATCACACCTCCCAGTCACACCTCCACTGATAAAAAAAATTAGTCATTCTATAAATTACAACATCGTGATCAAAACCTGATATTTTCATATCAATATAATCGTAATTCTTATCATGTTCAATGTGCATGCACGCATATTAAAGAAAGCTTAAGCTTTTATACTGGCGATAATGAGTTACTTAATTTATAAGTTTTCAGTTTATCAGATTTTTTTTTTTCATTTGCAGGCTATTCTTTGAATGAATAGCACCTCGCCGTCACGGGTATTTTTTTTAGGGTGGACTATGATCAGCCTACACGCCTTCCGCTCCTTCCGGGGTCACGAAAGGGTGGAGCGCGGCCCCATAACCCACCGTACTCCCTCTCCTTCGCCTTTGGGCCGACCACCGATACCAAGTTCCTTGTCCTACGTGCACTCTTCCTCACTTCTTACTGGTGCGGTTCTTGTTTAAGCCAAATTTCTTTAGCAGTTATACGATCGCGAGGAATGAGCAGACTGTATGCTGCTACTATTACAGCAGTTTATGCAGAATACGGTTCAACCTGCCCCCGAGGCTTTCGTAACCGAGATCGAATGATTGGGACGCGGTCGTCCCCTTCTGCGAGGCAATCATCTTGCGGAAGGAGGCAGCGGATCGTCCTCGGGAGGAACGCCTCCACGACGATACGGTTCGCCGCCGGCACCCCGGGCAACACAAGCGCGAGTACCTAGATGCCGCCCTAGCCGAGGCTGCGAGTGACCGGACCAGGGATTAGTCCGTCACCCAAATAGAGGCTGACCGCGCGACGGCGATCGACGGTCAGGGACGCCGCCGGGTGAGACTGTTCTTACTTGTCAAGCATTTTATGGGCGCGTTAAGAAATTTCTTATATTAAATCGCTATATTTCCTACTAGCAATCCGCCCTCGCTTCGCTTCGGATTTAGTCGCCTTACGCGCGTAGTTCCCGTTCCCGTGGGAATACCGGGATAAAATATAGCCTATGTTACTCCCTGATATTATAGCTTTCCAATGGTGAAAGAATTTTTAAAATCGGTCCAGTACTTTTTGAGTTTATTCGTTACATACAAACTTACAAATTTTACCTCTTTATAATATTAGTATAGATAAAGAAGTTAATAATTGCTAAAAAAATTAATTGTTAATGAAGTTAATTTCTAAAAAAGTTAATTGCTTGTTTTAATTATTTCAATAATCTTTATTGATTAACTTCATTTATTTATTTAGATAGCTTATTTAGTTAGAATAACTTACTTAATTCGCAGACTTTGACTGTAACAGTATAATTCTTACAAATACGGTTGTAAGTTCTACAGGCCGTCGATGACAGGGAGTAAACCAATAGCTTACTACATATATACATATTTCAATATATAAAGTAGATAATAGGAAATAAAGCGATTTAATAATATATGATTTTACTATCTTACAGCTTTATTAATGTATATATTAAGGTGTGTCAAAAAGACGATATTTTTTTTTTCACTCTCAGCCCAAAATATCATAGGCTATGTCCAAACAAAAATTCTGTCCAAAAGCCAGTTAATTTCAATTTTAAGAGGTCCATGGAATTTTAAGTTTGCCCGTTTGAATAACATGGAAAACATGGTTTTTTAATACTTTTTTGTCCTGCAAACTGTGAGAAAAATATTTTCCAAGAAAATAAATGAATTTTTTAGTATTTTAAAAAGTTCTATTGAGTTGAATTTCTATTTTCAGTATATTATACAGCTTCCAAGTTCAAATTTTCGGTTTTTTGCATTTTTTAGCTAAACTGTAAGAGAGAGAACTGGTGGAGGAGACAATCGAGCCGTGGTTTGCCTTCTGGCTGGCTATCTATCACGCCTAGACAATTTAGACAATCCACTGAGTTTCTGGATCCTCTTAGTACGGTCGCGTTCCAATCCGGTGGTAATGTTAATGAAAAATAAAAAAAAATGACAATATGTAAGTGCCCTCGCAGGGTTTATACTTAATGATTTGAATTTGAACTGTGGAGGAGGCTCGAGCCCACATTGCGGCGTATCTATATATAAATACGTGAAGCAAAAACTTTATACCCCTTTTTACGAAAATTACGTGGATGGACAAGTATGAAATTTGGCACAGTTAAAGTATGTATATAATGAGAAGAAGTGCATAAAACTGAAATTTCATATAATAATGGATTAGAAATGCATTAAATTCATTAAAAAGGGCATTACGCACACTACAACGCAATCGCTACACACATACACACACGCTTGTGTGAGTGTGTTGCGTAGCAACGCTCATACACTTTTAGGGCGCCTTCGTCCATCGTGAAACTATGTGCTACACTACGATTCTCAAACCTAGCGACAGCAGCGCGGCTGCAGCGCTACAGACGCGCTGCCGCCGTGCGGCATTTTGCGGCAAATTTGAAGGCGCCCTTATTTACGGTTAAAATCTTTGGTCGAACTGAAAGTCAAACAACCATAATTATAATAACAATGTCTAATAGAGATTTGTGCTTATATATTACTTATTAATGAAATAAAGCTTGCTCGATTTACAAATAAAATTAAAAGAAAATTGTGTAACAGAAAAATTTATTAAAATGAATTATGGCCGAATTTCGACCACACGGCGACCACTAGTATGAACTAAAATGATGACGATGACAACTTGTCATTTCTGAGATTAGTGCGTTCTAACGAAGATACCAGAACACTACTCTATATTTAGATTTTTATTATGTTTTTTATTGCACACGGTGGCAAACGAGCAAACAGTATACCTACACCGGATGGTAAGTGATGCTGCCGCTCATGGACCTTTGCTAGTTTGCAAGGCCGCTGCCTACCGTGTAGAAAGTGAAGGGAGTGTGAATGCATGCAATGAGGTTCGATGATACTAAATGCATCACCAAAACCCACCTCACGCAAACACCTTTAGAAAGTTAGGATGTTAGGATTCCGGCGTTTTCGCTCACCAAACGGAGCGCGGTAACAAATTGCTACTACTCAGACTTCGGTTTTCTGCGAGAGTGTGGTTCTACCCCGGACGGACCATCATGCGACAACTGTCAATGGTATAGTCCTACCACTATTAAGATTAGATATTTAATCAACATATAACAATAAACATATACGTATACAGCGTATATGTTTATTGGCAGCGTTCGGGAAACTTAAGGAGGATCTTCTTGTCCAACATACCTCAGTGTCTGAAAACACAGGTCTACGACCAGTGTGTGTTACCAGTGATGACTTACGGCACGGAAACGTGGTCCCTAAATGTAGACCTCATAACAAGGCTCAAAGTCGCTCAGCGTGCTATGGAGTGGGCTATGCTTGGGATTTCTCTGCAAGATAGAATACGGAATACGGAAATCCGCAGAAGAACGGGTGTAACCGACATAGCACGAAGAATTAGCACGCTGGAGTGGCAATGGGTAGGCCACATCGTTCGATGAACCGACAACCGCTGGGGAAGAAAGGTTCTCGAGTGGCGACCACATATCGGACGACGCAGTGTAGGACGAACTAGGTGGACCGATGACCTAGTGAAAGTTGCTGGGCGTCGTTGGATGCAGGTGGCACAGGACCGCACATTACTGTGTAACATGAGGGAGGCCTACGTCCAGCAGTGGACGGCAATAGGCTGAAATGATGATGAAACTGATGATACAACAATAAACATATAAATAATACTTTCTGTGTGGTGACAGAGTAAGAATACAATTCACCATTCCCTATTTTACCCGTGGGTGTCGTAAAAAATTTTTGACGTAATTTCAATTTAAACCCGGAGATATGTTTATTTCGCTTAATCATTGAAACAGTCATGATGAGTAACACTCTGATATTGTAGATAAATATTACTCAAGCGATAACCAGTAGATTATTTTTTAGGGTTCCGTACCCAAAGGATAAAAACGGGAACCTATTACTAAGACTTCGCTGTCTGTCTGACCGTCTGTCTGTCACCAGGTTCTATCTCAAGAATCGCGTTAGATAGACAGTTGAATTTTTTACAAATTAAATATATCTGTTGCCGCTATAATAACAAATACTAAAAACGAAATAAAATATATATTTTTGGGCTCCCATACTTCTTAGCTCGATATCGATAATGGCAACAGGTAGGCACTTGAAATGTTCACAAAATACGTAGTTGTATTTTTACTTTAATAATAAATAATAAAATTTAAATAAAATAAATAATTACGGTGGCTCCCATACAAAAAACGCCATTCTTTTATAGATAATGGTACGGAACCCTTCGTGCGCGATTCCGACTCGCACTTAGCCGTATTTTTTTACACGTGGTTATCGATAAATACATGCCTTATATTTTTGGCATAAACAGATAATATAACACAATTTTGCTTTTTATACGTATCATATAATAGTTTTATTACGCTTATTTTTTGTAATGATTAATAAAGTTTAACTTTATGATAGGGCTCGTTTTTTCGTGAAGTTGTATAATGTTACAAAGTGTGGTTTTACTTTAAAGTTATATGCTAAAGTAAACATTTATATAAGACTGATTGTTTGTAAATAAATATTTATGATGATAAAATGTTAATTAATGAATACTAATGTTTATAGTTTGATCTAGTCATATTTATAATTCCAACGGTAAGTATATAAAACATTTTGTATATCAAAGACCCTTTCTTCTTTCACTATCTGGGGTAAGAAAATTGTTTTATCTCGGAAATAAAGTATCTATTCGATTCTGGCAATATCTGAAATAAAGCAATTTTTACGACTTTCTCGTGGCATTCATAATGGTAGGACCACACTGTTGACAGTAATCTGTCTACAGCCGCGGGCCGGTCCGTCCTTGGTAGTAATCACACTATCGTAGAGAATCGAAGTCCGAGTAGTAGCAATTTGTTAATCCGCTTCCTTCAGTGAGCGAGAGATCCGGAAGCCCAACTTTCTTAGGGTGTTTGCGTGTGGGGGGTTTTAGTGATGCCTTAAGTATTACCGAACCTCATTGCATGCATTCACTTTCCTTCACTTTGTTTGCAGTAGGCAGCGGCCTTGCAAAGGTCCATGAGCGCCAGCAACACTTACCATCAGGTGTACTGTTTACTTGTCTGCCACCATTTGCAATAAAAATAATCATTTTTATTGACACTCGAAACTAAATCCTATTCGTCTACAAAACTATTTCGTTCGTGTAGTAAGCGTATAGAAAATCAATATCCCCCCATTGTGGTGGAGGCTCACGCCCAGAAGTGGAACGTAAAATAAGCCCAGATGATGATAAATCCAATTCATCTGAAGAGTGATGTGATCATCATCATTTTAACATCTATATGATGCCACTATTGGGCTTGACCCTCCTCCACAGTAAGAAGGAAATTGATTAGTAGGTCAATTTCACGCTGTATAAAGTTCCATTTGAAATTTCCTTGCCTTGAATAGATGTTATATGCGTATTTAATCCCTTAGACGTCTTTTACGACACCTATGGACAAGAGGGGGTGGTAAATTGTATTCTTACTTCATCACCATACGGAAAATCCTATTAAGATGCTATGAAAATTTTATAACTAAATTCATACTAAGTAGATCACTAAAACGTTCAAATAGCGACACTACAGATTGCATTAAAATTTTAATTGTACATTGATTGTTTCAGACAGTTATTATAATATTTAATTCATAAACAGACTGGACGTAAAAATGATGAACGTATTATTGGGCTGCGTAGTTTTAATCGCAACAAACGCGTTGATGTGTCAGTGTGATTTTGTACAGGATGACACGGAACTACTGTTGGCGTTCATGGTGAGTATCTTAAAAGTATATATTTTTTTTTCTTATATACTGCAGTATTTGAAAACAGAGATCTATAGCGAATGTGAGTTTTACAGAATTTACACAAATTTATTTATTTATTATATGTATATTATTTTTTAAATGACAACACCCTGTCTTATGAAAATGATCCTTGTATTGCGGGTGACTAAACAAACATATAGCTAACGGACACAAATTACATCCATACTCAGAACAAAATTTGCAAATCGCACAAAATGCGTGGGATTCGAACCCCCGACACTTGCACTGTAGGTCGGTATCTTAACCATTACGCCATTTGTGCAGTGAAGTGAAGTTTTATTACAAAATTGTGTTTAGCCATTTCACAATTATTATTTTTGCTAAATTAATCGTATCATGCTCCTTATAACGTGATTGACGACTGTGTAACAAATTCGAGTGAACTTATAGCTTTAAAGAAAACTGTTAATACTGTAAAAAAAGATTACAAATATACTTCTTGTTTTTTTATTATTTTTATAAAATAGAGCACCCACACTAGGACATGAAATCCTTGTGTAACAGAATAAGTACTCTACAAATATATAAGTAACGGTCACAAATTACACTCAAAGTATAAAAAGTGATCACTGAAGTCAAGGAACTCTGCACCGGTGGTCGGCCCAACGACGAAGGCGACGTGCTATATGGGTGAGTTACGGGTTTACATGCTTACGTCCCTCTGTCGCCCCGGACGGAGTCGGGCGAGGAGTGCGCCGACCGTAAACTATCCCCTAATACATGTAGGTAAAGTGGATCACGCAAAGGATTGTTCTGCATGGAGATCGAACTCACAACAATTGACACAAGTTAGACCACTTCGCTATTTGTACAGTAATTTCATTTTACGTCGTCTCGTCGTCGTTTCAGCTCAAATAAGTCCCACCGCTGGGTTCGAACCTGCTCCCCAATACCTAGTAGAGAAATTAACCATTGGTATAGGGTTTAATTTGGGTTTAATTTTCTTAGCCGAGGCCGCGGCTGATTGGACTGGGGATTTAGTCCGTCACCCGCTGAGAGGCCAACCGCGCGAGGGGGGACGTCGAGAGGGGAGAGTTATCGCGATCGGAATATTCCGTCGGGCCGACTACTGAACACAAGAAACTCTGCAGCGGTGGTCGCCTCAACGAGAAAGGCGACATGCCACGGGTGGCTCATGGGGCCACACGGCGCCTCTTTTTCGCCCCGGACGCAGCTGGACGAGTGTGCTGACCATGGCCCACCCTCTAAAAAAAAACAGAGTTTAATTTCGAGTTTTCCTTCTTTTGCACAAATATTATGCTTATTATATCTCTCAGTCGTCTTTCACGACGTCTACTGACAAGATAGAGAGTGGTGAATTGCATTCTTACTCCGTGACCACACGGAACATTTCATCTTTATTAGTGCGAATTTTACTTTCAGGTACATCGACATGGTGATAAAACTCCTACTGAATCAACTATATCTTATACAACTGATCCAGATACAGTTGCAGTATTGACTAGAAAATATGGTTACGGACAACTGACTGATGTAAGAAATAAAAAAAATCCCATTTTATCCATAAGCCATATCGATCATAAACCCAATCGATCGTACATGCCATGGATTTCGTGGGAGTGCCCACTTTGCCAGCGACCGCCCGAGCCGAGGTCCGTACCCCACAGGGGGTGCCCTCGGGATCGGCCGCTTAACTTTAAACGGGTTGAGAGCCCTCAGCGCTCACCCACCAGTCCGGGTAAAGTTGTCACAGCCATCTGAGGCTAACAACTAAGTCACACACCAAAAAAAAAAAAAAAAAAATAAAGCGATTTAATAATATATGATTTTACTATCTAACAGCTTTATGTATGTATATATTAAGGTGTGTCAGAAAGACGATATTTTTTTTTTCACTCTCAGCCCAAAATATTATAGGCTATGTCCAAACAAAAATTCTGTCCAAAAGCCAGTTAATTTCAATTTTAAGAGGTCCATGGAACTTTAAGTTTGCCCGTTTGAATAACAAGGAAAACATGGTTTTTTAATACTTTTTGTCCTGCAAACTGTGAAAAAAATATTTTCCAAGAAAATAAATGAATTCTTTAGTATTTTAAAAAGTTCTATTGAGTTGAATTTCTATTTTCAGTATTTGATTTGTTATACAGCTTCCAAGTTCAAATTTTCGGTTTTTTGCATTTTTTAGCTAAACTGTAAGAGAGAGAACTGGTGGAGGAGACAATCGAGCCGTGGTTTGCCTTCTTGCTGGCTGTCTATCACGCCTAGACAATTTAGACAATCCGCTGAGTTTCTGGATCCTCTTAGTACGGTCGCGATCCGATCCGGTGGTAATTTTAATGTAAAATAAAAAAAAATGGCAATATGGAAGTGCCCTCGCAGGGTTTACACTTAATGATTTGAATTTGAACTGTCGAGGAGGCTCGAATCCACATTGGGGTGTATCTATATATAAATACGTGAAGCAAAAACTTTGTACCCCTTTTTACGAAAATTACGTGGATGGCTAAGTATGAAATTTGGCACAGTTGAAGTATGTATATAATGAGGAGAAGTGCATAAAACTGAAATTTCATATAATAATGGATTAGAAATGCATTAAATTCATTAAAAAAGGCATTACGCACACTACAACGCAATCGCTACACACATACACACACGCTTGTGTGAGTGTGTTGCGTAGCAACGCTCATACGCTTTTAGGGCGCCTTCAAATTTGCCCCAAAGTGCTGCGCGGTGGCAGAGCATCTGCAGCGCTACGGCCGCGCTCTTTGTAAATCTATATAAATAAACAACACGCGGTTGCAGCGCTACACCCGCGCTGCAACCGCGCATCAATTCATCGATCGACTAGTGATGCGCTTACGTATTTTTTTGTACAAGTAGAGCAGAGTTTCTTCATCAGAGTCCATCGTGAAACTATGTTACTACACTACGATTCTCAAACCTAGCGACAGCAGCGCGGCTGTAGCGCTGCAGACGCGCTGCCGCCGCGCAGCACTTTGCTGCAAATTTGAAGGCGCCCTTATTTACGGTTAAAATCTTTGGTCGAACTGAATGTCAAACAACCATAATTATGATAACAATGTCTAATAGAGATTTGTGCTTATATATTACTTATTAGTGAAATAAAGCTTGCTCAATTAACAAATATACATATATAAAATTAAAAGAAAATTGTGTAGCAGAAAAATTTATTAAAATGAATTATGGCCGAATTTCGACCACACGGCGACCACTAGTATGAACTAAAATGATGACGATGACAACTTGTCATTTCTAAGATTAGTGCGTTCAAACAAAGATACCAGAACACTACTCTATATTTAGATTTTTATTATGTTTTTTATTGCACACGGTGGCAAACGAGCAAACAGGATACCTACACCGGATGGTAAGTGATGCTGCCGCTCATGGACCTTTGCTAGTTTGCAAGGCCGCTGCCTACCGTGTAGAAAGTGAAGGGAGTGTGAATGCATGCAATGAGGTTCGATGATACTAAATGCATCACCAAAACCCACCTCACGCAAACACCTTTAGAAAGTTAGGATGTTAGGATTCCGGCGTTTTCGCTCACCAAACGGAGCGCGGTAACAAATTGCTACTACTCAGACGTCGGTTTTCTGCGAGAGTGTGGTTCTACCCCGGACGGACCATCATGCGACAACTGTCAATGGTATAGTCCTACCACTATTAAGATTAGATATTTAATCAACATATAACAATAAACATATACGTATACAGCGTATATGTTTATTGGCAGCGTTCGGGAAACTTAAGGAGGATCTTCTTGTCCAACATACCTCAGTGTCTGAAAACACAGGTCTACGACCAGTGTGTGTTGCCAGTGATGACTTACGGCACGGAAACGTGGTCCCTAAATGTAGACCTCATAACAAGGCTCAAAGTCGCTCAGCGTGCTATGGAGTGGGCTATGCTTGGGATTTCTCTGCGAGATAGAATACGGAATATGGAAATCCGCAGAAGAACGGGTGTAACCGACATAGCACGAAGAATTAGCACGCTGGAGTGGCAATGGGTAGGCCACATCGCTCGATGAACCGACAACCGCTGGGGAAGAAAGGTTCTCGAGTGGCGACCACGTATCGAACGACGCAGTGTAGGACGAACTAGGTGGACCGATGACCTAGTGAAAGTTGCTGGGCGTCGTTGGATGCAGGTGGCACAGGACCGCACATTACTGTGTAACATGAGGGAGGCCTACGTCCAGCAGTGGACGGCAATAGGCTGAAATGATGATGAAACTGATGATACAACAATAAACATATAAATAATACTTTCTGTGTGGTGACAGAGTAAGAATACAATTCACCATTCCCTATTTTACCCGTGGGTGTCGTAAAAAATTTTTGACGTAATTTCAATTTAAACCCGGAGATATGTTTATTTCGCTTAATCATTGAAACAGTCATGATGAGTAACACTCTGATATTGTAGATAAATATTACTCAAGCGATAACCAGTAGATTATTTTTTAGGGTTCCGTACCCAAAGGATAAAAACGGGAACCTATTACTAAGACTTCGCTGTCTGTCTGACCGTCTGTCTGTCACCAGGTTCTATCTCAAGAATCGCGTTAGATAGACAGTTGAATTTTTTACAAATTAAATATATCTGTTGCTGCTATAATAACAAATACTAAAAACGAAATAAAATATATATTTTTGGGCTCCCATACTTCTTAGCTCGATATCGATAATGGCAACAGGTAGGCACTTGAAATGTTCACAAAATACGTAGTTGTATTTTTACTTTAATAATAAATAATAAAATTTAAATAAAATAAATAATTACGGTGGCTCCCATACAAAAAACGCCATTCTTTTATAGATAATGGTACGGAACCCTTCGTGCGCGATTCCGACTCGCACTTAGCCGTATTTTTTTACACGTGGTTATCGATAAATACATTCCTTATATTTTTGGCATAAACAGATAGTATAACACAATTTTGCTTTTTATACATATCATATAATAGTTTTATTACGCTTATTTTTTGTAATGATTAATAAAGTTTAACTTTATGATAGGGCTCGTTTTTTCGTGAAGTTGTATAATGTTACAAAGTGTGGTTTTACTTTAAAGTTATATGCTAAAGTAAACATTTATATAAGACTGATTGTTTATAAATAAATATTTATGATGATAAAATGTTAATTAATGAATACTAATGTTTATGGTTTGATCTAGTCATATTTATAATTCCAACGGTAAGTATATAAAACATTTTGTATATCAAAGACCCTTTCTTCTTTCACTATCTGGGGTAAGAAAATTGTTTTATCTCGGAAATAAAGTATCTATTCGATTCTGGCAATATCTGAAATAAAGCAATTTTTACGGCTTTCTCGTGGCATTCATAATGGTAGGACCACACTGTTGACAGTAATCTACAGATCAGTAGTCTACAGCCGCGGGCCGGTCCGTCCTTGGTAGTAATCACACTATCGTAGAGAATGGAAGTCCGAGTAGTAGCAATTTGTTAATCTGCTTCCTTCAGTGAGCGAGAGATCCGGAAGCCCAACTTTCTTAGGGTGTTTGCGTGTGGGGGGTTTTAGTGATGCCTTAAGTATTACCGAACCTCATTGCATGCATTCACTTTCCTTCACTTTTTTTGCGGTAGGCAGCGGCCTTGCAAAGGTCCATGAGCGCCAGCAACACTTACCATCAGGTGTACTGTTTACTCGTCTGCCACCATTTGCAATAAAAAGAATCATTTTTATTGACTCTCGAAACTAAATCCTATTCGTCTACAAAACTATTTCGTTCGTGTAGTAAGCGTATAGAAAATCAATATCCCCCCATTGTGGTGGAGGCTCACGCCCAGAAGTGGAACGTAAAATAAGCCCAGATGATGATAAATCCAATTCATCTGAAGAGTGATGTGATCATCATCATTTTAACATCTATATGATGCCACTATTGGGCTTGACCCTCCTCCACAGTAAGAAGGAAATTGATTAGTAGGTCAATTTCACACTGTATAAAGTTCCATTTGAAATTTCCTTGCCTTGAATAGATGTTATATGCGTATTTAATCCCTTAGACGTCTTTTACGACACCTATGGGCAAGAGGGGGTGGTAAATTGTATTCTTACTCCATCACCATACGGAAAATCCTATTAAGATGCTATTAAAAATTTTATAACTAAATTCATACTAAGTAGATCACTAAAACGTTCAAATAGCGACACTACAGATTGCATTAAAATTTTAATTGTACATTGATTGTTTCAGACAGTTATTATAATATTTAATTCATAAACAGACTGGACGTAAAAATGATGAACATATTATTGTGTTGTGTAGTTTTAATCGCAACAAACGCGTTGATGTGTCAATGTGATTTTGTACAAGATGACACGGAACTACTGTTGGCGTTCATGGTGGGTATCTTAAAAGTATATATTTTTTTTTCTTATATACTGCAGTGTTTGAAAACAGAGATCTATAGCGAATGTGAGTTTTACAGAATTTACACAAATTTATTTATTTATTATATGTATATTATTTTTTAAAAGACAACACCCTGTCTTATGAAAATGATCCTTGTATTGCGGGTGACTAAACAAACATATAGCTAACGGACACAAATTACATCCATACTCAGAACAAAATTTGCAAATCGCACAAAATGCGTGGGATTCGAACCCCCGACACTTGCACTGTAGGTCGGTATCTTAACCATTACGCCATTTGTGCAGTGAAGTGAAGTTTTATTACAAAATTGTGTTTAGCCATTTCACAATTATTATTTTTGCTAAATTAATCGTATCATGCTCCTTATAACGTGATTGACGACTGTGTAACAAATTCGAGTGAACTTATAGCTTTAAAGAAAACTGTTAATACTGTAAAAAAAGATTACAAATATACTTCTTGTTTTTTTATTATTTTTATAAAATAGAGCACCCACACTAGGACATGAAATCCTTGTGTAACAGAATAAGTACTCTACAAATATATAAGTAACGGTCACAAATTACACTCAAAGTATAAAAAGTGATCACTGAAGTCAAGGAACTCTGCACCGGTGGTCGGCCCAACGACGAAGGCGACGTGCTATATGGGTGAGTTACGGGTTTACATGCTTACGCCCCTCTGTCGCCCCGGACGGAGTCGGGCGAGGAATGCGCCGACCGTAAACTATCCCCTAATACAGGTAGGTAAAGCGGATCACGCAAAGGATTGTTCTGCATGGAGATCGAACTCACAACAATTGACACAAGTTAGACCACTTCGCTATTTGTACAGTAATTACATTTTACGTCATCTCGTCGTCGTTTCAGCTCAAATAAGTCCCACCGCTGGGTTCGAACCTGCTCCCCAATACCTAGTAGAGAAATTAACCATTGGTATAGGGTTTAAGTTTCCTAGCCGAGGCCGCGTCTGATTGGACTGGGGATTTAGTCCGTCACCCGCGAGGGGCCGACCGCGCGAGGGGGGACGTCGAGAGGGGAGAGTTATCGCGATCGGAATATTCCGTCGGGCCGACTACTGAACACAAGAAACTCTGCACCGGTGGTCGCCTCAACGAGAAAGGCGACGTGCCACGGGTGGCTCATGGGGCCACACGGCGCCTCTTTGTCGCCCCGGACGCAGCTGGACGAGTGTGCTGACCATGGCCCACCCTCTAAAAAAAAACAGAGTTTAATTTCGAGTTTTACTTCTTTAGCACAAATATTATGCTTATTATATCTCTCAGTCGTCTTTCACGACGTCTACTGACAAGATAGAGAGTGGTGAATTGTATTCTTACTCCGTGACCACACGGAACATTTCATTTTTATTAGTGCGAATTTTACTTTCAGGTACATCGACATGGTGATAAAACTCCTACTGAATCAACTATATCTTATACAACTGATCCAGATACAGTTGCAGTATTGACTAGAAAATATGGTTACGGACAACTGACTGATGTAAGAAATAAAAAAAATCCCATTTTATCCATAAGCCATATCGATCATAAACCCAATCGATCGTACGTGTCATGGATTTCAGCGGAAGAACAAGGTCATAGACTTGTCACCGCTTACCATAACAGATTGGAGAGCATTCGCTCCAATCTTGTTGTCCTTAAGTATTTGAAATAATTTGATAGTTTTTAAAATGGCCTATCACTTTAGTAATCTTTTCAAAGTTAATGCTCACAATATTAAAATTATTGCTCACAATATCAAAATTATTACTCACAATTCTGAGCCTTTTGACATTGTCTAATTAAACCTTATCATCCGGGGTGACGAAACCACGTGTTGTGACCCCATAACCTGTCTTATTTTTCTCACAGTCTATTGATCAAGTTGTCAGATTATAACTAATAGTTTGTACATTATTCTTGTTGTATAAGCCATCATTATCATCATCTCAGCTCATAAACGTCCCTCTGTTTGGCTCGAGCCTCCTCCATAATAAGAGCAAAATAGACCTTTCTGGACCATGCTATTTAGGATGGTATAGCGTTTTGTTTCAAGTTCCCTTTCTCTTGCATGCAAATATTATATGCATAGTTTATCCCTTAGTCGTCTATTACAGCATCCAGGATCAAGATAGGGAATGGTGAATTGTATTCTTATTTCTTCACCACATGGTAATTATAAGCCATATTACTATACATTTTTTATTAATTGACCGTGAATCTAGAAAAGATATTCATATAGGCTTACAAGCATATGAATCTATAATATTAGGACTTAAATAGTAGGTATAATAAATAAAACATTTTCGGATATTTTGCGTTCAACACGTGAAAAACCTAACTCCCGTTTTGGTATTCCTTTTTAGTTAATACGATTGCATAATTCTTTTCATAGGTTGGCAAGCAACGCAGCTACGAGCTTGGAAAGTCTATCCGCCGTCGATATGATAGCCACCTTTCACAGCAGTACAACCGTTCAGAGATTTATATAAAATCTACAGACTCCACCAGGGCGAAGATGACAATTTTGTCCGCCTTATCAGCCATCTACGTCGTTAATAAGGAGGAAAATTGGAGCAAAGATATCAACTGGACACCTGTTCCTTACACGACTATACCTGCTCGTTATGATACTGTAAGTTATACTAGTTTTACATTTATGAATATAGTTTAGTTAATAATACAAATATTAAGTGTAATTTGTGAAGAGAATCGAATCAGTTGATTACATTCTCTAGGTATTTAGGCTCTGTTCCCTTTGTCTATCCAAATGGAACAATAAAATGAAAAAATAAAACTATAGATGTTATCATATAATTTTTTCTTATTAATGACTGCAAAGATCGCATCGACTAGTTAATATGGAATTATTTACAAATGCGCTCTAATTTCTTATTTTACCGATTTATGTGCATTAGTGGTCATCTACAGGTACATGATCAACTACTGGTGCTTTTACTTTAGTAGTTACTAGCAATCCGCCCTCGCTTCGCTTCAGTTATAGGTTATAGTCGTTTTACCCGCGTAGTTCCCGTTCCCGTGGGAATACCGGGATAAAATATAGCCTAGTTTACGCCCTGATATTTTAGCTTTCCATTGGTGAAAGAATTTTTGAAATCGGTCCAGCAGTTTTGAAGATTACCCGGAACAAACAGACAGACAGACAGACAGACAAAATTTTTTTAATTGCTATTTTAGGCTTAGGTGTCGTGCAAATAACCGTGTGAGCATGAAAAAAGCCTATTATTTTGACATTACAAACAGACACTCCAATTTTATTTATTGGTATAGATAAGACCGATAACCTGTCCTGCCAGTGACATTATTTCGATTTGTGCATTTTCCACGGAGAAAAATAATATGTGCATGCCTCTAATAATCTTTCTGAGTCTCGGTGTAATTTATGTTCGTCAAGTGTTTGTAAAGTGCCCGACGATAAAAAGATTATTGTCTTAGTGTAGGATGATTTCCCTATAAAAAAAAAAATAGAAAAGTGGCGTAACAGGTTGCCGATTCAACTGTTTGTTGCCTAGACATCCAGTACGACAGCATAGTGGTATATGTCTCCATAATCTGCGATCTATAACGTTTTATATGTATTCCACCGGCACCGCAGGATGACTTGTCAAGTAGGTTAAGCATTTGGACTTCAATGATTGTAACGAGATCACGACCCTACTCACTTCAAGTTACATAAAGCTAGCATCTGTGGTAGCATCTGTACTTAGCCAAAGCAATTATGTCCCTACAAAACCTACCAGTTAGTAAGGGTAAGTCTTATCATCTACCTTCTCTGGTGGATTAGCTATCGACCGATGACATTTCGGCGGGCGTCACTGTCTAAAGAGCCGGCTCCCCATTAAAGAAAAGGCTGGATCCTGAATGAGTTGGGTTACTGATGACAAGGTCGAGTACCGCTGGCCCGGAGCTGCACGCTAGTTTGCCATCCCCTCCCTCGGTACAGTACGCGACGCACCATGGCCTACCTCCAAAGAAAACCCGAATGAATACAATCATCGAAATGAAAGAGCAACTTTGCTTTCAAATTCTACAGGAGTTTTGGACAATGCACATTTCCTTGTGTAAAAAAAAGTTATGGCAGAAAATATTCTAATCTTAGTAGTGGGCGGTACAATTATATATGTAAATTTGCGTAAACTTTGGAAGGAAGATGACAAAAGCTTATTAATATGAAAATCCTCTATTTTCAGAATTTAGCAACAGTTAATTGTCCGGTATTTATAGAGGCATATAAATCAATTTTCACGGTATCCCAGCCTGCAATAACGGGAAGATACTATACAGCTTTGAATATTTTGTCCGAAGTTCTTGGAAGAAATATAACAAACATGCCCTTAATTTCTTACGGAATTTATGACGCCTATGTCAGTCAGGTAAAATTTATGATATTGTTTATTTTTTTTTGTTAATAGACAGCATTTAGTTATAAATGTTGAGAGACTATAGGTATAAATAAATAATTAACAGAAACAAGTCACATTTGTACTAAAAACAATAGTTTGAGGATCGCGGATATGCATGGCAATGGAGTTCACGATACTCGGTAAGGGAAATCGATATCAAACAACATAGCTTTTGACCGGTCAAATTAAGTAGTGTAAATTAAATCAGTATTGCCTGAAGTATTATACCTATCTTGCCCGTGGATGTCGTATAAGACGACTATGAGATATAATATGCACATAACATCTGTGCAAGAGAAGAAAAACTCGAAACGAAACCCTATACCAACAAGTCTCATCTGCGCCTAATGCCGGCCTAGCCGAGGTCACGGGTGATCGAACCGGCGAATTGTCCGTCACCCGCAGTGTGGCTAACCGCGAGACGGCGACCGACGTCCCGGGACGTCGAGAGGTGAGGTTACCCGAAAGAGTATTCCGTCGGGCCGACCACTGACGACAAGTCACATCTGCTCCAGTAGTTGGCCCAACAACGAGGTGACGTGGGTACGGGTGGGTTATGGGCCCACGCGCCGTCCTTTCACCGCCCCGGACGGACTGGACCGCGCGTGCGCTTACCATAGCAAATATACCATACCATAGAAATATAAATCTTTGCGTTTTCTTTGTTCTTAATATCTTCAAAGTATGTTGTAGTTTGTTTATTTCTGTCTGTGCTGAACTGCTCTTCAATAATTTAGACTTTATACTGGGTGTGTCGTAAATAGTGGTCCACCGTTAAGGATTCGATAAACCAGATAATTTACTAAACAAATTCCATTTTTAACCATTTTTAGCCGAGGGTTCCGTAAATATTAATTTTTAGTTATTTATTTACCAAATTTCTACCTCTTGTAACAAATTTGGTTGTAGTTTTATCAAAAACCATTATATTTTCATTTTGATTACTGTTAATTACTGCTGAATACAAGAGCTATCGTTTATTAACATGTTATTTAATGTAGATTTAGATCTTCTGCAAAAAAAAATGATTGTACTCGAATTTTAACGGATTTTTTTAACATATCATGCTAATTCAAAAGCGATTTATGTAAAAAAAATGTACTACACTGTCAGTGCCCATTAATTTAATAATATGCCTATTTAATACCAATTTCAAAATGGTATCATAATACCAGATCCCTATAAAAAACAGCAAGATATCTAATGACAAAAACAATGTAGATGTTTAATGAAATTGAAAATGTATGCTACTATAAACATAATTTTTCTCTAAACTTTATTAAATATCCGATTAATAAGATTATATATTTTAGTTAAGTTTGGGAGTGCCTCTAGGTGACGAATTAGAAGCTCTGTTACCCGTAATTGAAGATCTAGCTGGAGACAGCATAGAAGTTTTGTTTGGCATTAAAAAGTATTCATCTTTAATAGCAGGTGAGCCTACACATAACTGATAATAGTACTACGGGAAAATGAAAACTTCCAAAGCATATCAATTCTTCAATTACTATTATGGAAGAGGCTGAAGACCGAGATGGGAACGTGCTTATTTTGAGAAAAAGACCTTGATTTTTATTAGATGCTTTTTACTTTCCTTAGTCGTACTTGATACAATATAAAATCCTAAAAACATCTCTTTTTTACCTGATATTTAATTAGCTACTCTATTTTTGCAGGTGTTCTTCTCAATGATTTCTTTGAAGCAGCAGATAGTATAATAGCTGGAGATAATGATGTGCAAAAGATCCAGGTGTATTCCGCGCATGACATTAATGTCTATGGTTTCACTTCAGTCACAAATATCCAGCCAAAACAAGGCGTTCCCAAGTTTAATGCTCTATACTCTCTGGAGTTGAGGAAAGTAGTAGAAACTGGAGAATATATTGTTGTGGTGAGAACACGTTTGATATTTATTCATTACAGTTACTTTATAAAGCCTTACCTTCTAGTGTTTACACAACCTCCTAGACTAGGCTGCGGGTGCCTGGACGGGGATTAGTCCATCACCCCCAGAGAGGCTGACCGCGCGAGGGTGATCGATGGCCCGAGAGGGGCGTTGAAGGAAGGGAGGAAAGGATACCCTGCAACCGGGGTATTCCGGTGGAATACCCCGGTTGCAGGGTATCCTTTCCTCCTCCTTGTCGGCCACGGACGACAAGGAGCTCTGTACCGGTGGTGGGGCCAATGGCGAAGGAGAGGAATTACGATGGGTTATAGGTTCGCGCGCGGTCCTTTCGTCGCCTCGAATGGAGTGGACGGCGTGTGCGCTGACCATAGACCATCAAAAAAGGGGTTACAAAAACTACGCAATTTTCATATTTTGATATTTTCTTCATAGTTAATGTAATCTATACTCTATACCAATAAATAAAATTGGAGTGTCTGTTTGTAATGTCAAAATAATAGGCTTTTTTCATGCTCACACGGTTATTTGCACTATATATATATGCCTAAAATACACTTTATATTTTTTTGTCTGTCTGTCTGTTTGTTCCGGGTAATCTTCAAAACAGCTGGACCGATTTCAAAAATTCTTTCACCAATGGAAAGCTATAATATCGGGCGTAAACTAGGCTATATTTTATCCCGGTATTCCCACGGGAACGGGAACTACGAGGGTAAATCGACTAAAATCGAAGCGAAGCGAGGACGGGTTGCTAGTACATAATATAAACTAAACTTCGCCAACTGTATTTGAAATTAATTAAATATCATTATTCTTAACAAATAAATTTATTCGATGATTGAACAACGAAATAAACATTTTATCTTTAGCCTCTCCTTTTCTATGCGTATCTTAAGACTTAACTGCCTAGTATATCTGACAATAAACCTACATAATAATAATCTACTTAACTTTCAGCCCGTTTACTTTAAAGAACCTGGCGTGGAAGAAATATATCTGCAAGTGGACGGTTGCGATGGCTTTTGTGATTTGGAGAGCTTCAGATCAGTGACTGCTGACAACGTATTGGACACTGACGAATGGAAAACCCGTTGTAACTATAGCGAAGATTATCAAATTGATACATCATCGATCGACTGAGGAAATAGTTTATTATAAATAAACATAACAAACAAATAAATAAAATCGTTGTTGAATTTGATGTCTTATTATTTCAAAATAACTTCGTACCAAAATCAAATTCCCTTGAGTAGAATAATGGTATGTATAATGTAAATATACAAGTATTAATATCAATGACCATGAGCCAAATGCGCAGAATAATATCTTTAGGGGAAAGGAACCGATTATCGGATACTTTTTGAAAATTACTTAAAAAATATATTAAATGTATCCGTAGTTAAATAGAAATTTATGTACGTAGTCTATAATTCATATACTATAAGAAAATTAAACAAATCACACGTCAGCAGTTTTAAATTATACACAAATTTTAAATAATCAACTTAGCAAGAAAATCAGGGCATTTTTTTCGTCGGGGGATCGACGTCGGGGGACCGACGTCCCCCCCTCGGGGAGGACGTCGGTCTTTCCTCACGCGGTCGGCCTCTCGGCGGGTGACGGACTAATCCCCGGTCACGTCACCCGCGGCCTCGGCTAGGGCGGCATGAGGCGCAGATATTTGCGCCTACGCCGCCCCAGTCGCCGGCGGCGGATCTCGTCATCGAGGCTGCGCTCCACGCGCAGACGATCCGCCGCCTCCTTCTGCGAGATCACTGTCTCACAGAAGGCTGCGACCGCGTCCCAGTTCCCGACGCTGTCGACCATCGCCCTAGCGATGGCCGGCAGCGTCAGGTCGGCACCAACGATTGCGACGAGTTCACGGCGCTGCACTGCCCAAGCCGCGCAGGCCTCGAGCGTGTGGCGCGCCGTGTCCTTGTCGCAATCGCAGTGGTGGCAGGACGGTGTACTCTCCCTCCTTACGACCCTGTGCAGGTAAGAAAATCAGGGCATGACCATATCCTCCTATATCGATATATCCATAGGTTCCTAATATCGGACACCTGATAATATCTCAATATCGGTTCCTCGATATTAGGCATCCTAAACAAAATAGTTTATAATAAACCTTGAAACACTTTTACGTTTAAAATTTCTTCAAAATACTAATTTTGAAGAGATTTTTATAAAAAAATTGGTATTAAGTTATAAACACAGTATTAATCAGCCAAGGTAGCTTAGCCAAATTTTATAATTTTTAACATAATACAAAATAAATGAACAGTTGTCCGAGTTTAACAAATTCTTATGATCTATTTATTAAAAAATAAACATTTTTTTTCTTTAAAACAGATATCCGATATTAAGCAACGCTATGTATCCTATATTAGGAATTCAAAAATGTAAATAAAAACATGAAAAATATTAAAAATATTGTCTCTTTTTTCAATAAAGCTTAGCTTTTAAGTAGGTAATATAGCAATTACTAAACTTCAAGAAATACATAAGAGCATAAATCACTAACTTTCTCAAAATACTGCCTTAAAAAGCCATTTTGTGCGACAAAAATCAAACTTGTATCGGTTTTGTCGCCATTTTGATCGAGAAGTCAATGAAATCTCTGTAGTGCTTCTATCTAATTTTGAACTAATAGTGAATATGCTGTTCGGCACATAACGTTGCTTTGTGTAGGAGATATTGATATATCCGAAATTAGGTAACCATCCGATATTCGGTTCCTTTCCCCTATATATGAATTTCTTGTGTACGTGTGTATATGTCACTAAACTCCTAAACGGCTGGACCGATGCTGATGAAATGATTAGCTAAAAACACCGACAAAACAACATTTTCTATAAATAAAACCTAACTAGATCGATTTTTTGGCCCCGGAAACTCTAGTATATCTTTAAATGATATATATATATATATATATATATATATATATATATATATATATATATATATATATATATATATATATTATATATATATATATATATATATATATATATATATATACTATACAAGAATTGCTCATTTAAAGATATAAGATATATTATATAGATAATTCCTCAATGCATCCTCACGTAGCCATGCCTTATATTCTATACTAGCAACCCGCCCTCGCTTCGCTTCGGTTTTAGTCGTTTTACCCGCGTGAACTACGCGGGTTATACCGTTCCCGTGGGAATACCGGGATACAATATAGTCTAGTTTACGCCCTGATATTATAGCTTTCCATTGGTGAAAGCATTTTTGAAATCGGTCCAGCCGTTTTGAAGATTACCTGGAACAAACAGACAGACAAAAATTTTTTAATTTGTATTTTAGGCATAGGTGTCGTGCAAATAACCGTGTGAGCATGAAAAAAGCCTATTATTTTGATATTACAAACAAACACTCCAATTTTATTTATTAGACTAGCAACCCGCCCTCGCTTCGCTTCGGTTTCAGTCGCTTTACCCGCGGCGTAGTTCCCGTTCCTGTGGGAATAACGGGATAAAATATAGCCTATGTTATTCCCTGATATTATAACTTTCCATTGGTGAAAGAATTTTTGAAATCGGTTCGGTGGTTAAAGCATGAAAGCGTTACAAACAAACAAACATCCTTTCGCATTTATAATATTAGTATGGATACATTCCAAGAGCTTATATCGCCAATAGCCGCTCAAGAGCTTCTCACGACAGAAGTTGTAACTGCTACTCATCAAGCCTCGACATACTTTTGAAGTTAACCTATTGCCTATAGTGGTAATGATATTATTCATACACGTTGGCAAGCATATTGCACGGCAAAATATCATTTAGCAAAAAGCTCCCACTGATGACAAGTAACTCTGCTCCGGTGGTCGGTCCAACGACGAAGGCGACGTGGTGTTCGGGTGGGTTGCGGGTGTTGCGTGCTTAAGCCCCTCTGTCGCCCCGGACGGAGTGGTGCGGAAGCGCGCCGACCGCAGTCCAACCCAAAAAAAAAAAAAAAAACCAAAAAGCTCCTGAATACAGTATATACAGTTTTTTCCTAGATAACTTGGTTATATTCTTCCAATGTTTCAAGTACTGGACTTTGCTAAATAATTTGGTTCCAATGGCCACGATACCCTAAATGGTTAAAAGAATTACTCCTTGAAACTGAGGTAATAATAATGAATTTCTTCCTGTGGTGACGGAGTAAGAATACAGCTCACCACCACTTTTCTTACCCGTGGGCGTCGTAAAAGACAACTAAGGGATATGATATGCATATAACATCTATGGAAGAGAAGAAAAACTAACTCGATATAAAACCCTATACCAACACGCCTAACCAACGTGGTAAGTCAATTTCCCTCCCATTGTGGAGGCTCGAGCCCAATAGTGGGACTTATTTGGGCTGAGATTATGATAATGACGATGATGATAATGATTGTTTTTTTATCAAATTTCTGTCCTCATGGATTCCAAACCCATACTCTTAATTTATTGACGAGATAAAAACACTCATTTTAAAGACAAATTGAGCCTAATTTTCCCGTAAAATATTTTAACATTCTGATACTAGATATATCGTTCGACATCCGTAAGGCTCCTCTTCACCAGACCATAACCTATAAAAATATTTTTTGAAAAAAATACCGACTTCGAAACGCAATACAGTGTAAACGAAAAGATCGTTAATGTAGACTATGTAGATAAATTTTTAAATATTTGTTGACTTTTCATAAATCGCTTGTCCGATTTCGATAAAATTTTCATGGGAACATTTCCAACAAAAAAGAATTTTTCAAATCAGTTGGCAAGCGACGGAGTTATGCGCGAACAAACAAAAATATATAAACATCCGAATTGAGAACATCCTCCTTTTTGGAAGTCGGTTAAAAAAAATTGCAAGAACTTTCATATTATGCAATATGTTCCTTCGGTATCTTTTTTACTCATTGATTTAGCTTCCTTCGAACGATTTTTCATATGTTGAAATTTCTTTTCATTGCTTTAGTATGTATATATTTGCGTAGGCGCGAATATCTGCGCCTCATGCCGCCCTAGCCGAGGCCGCGGGTGACGTGACCGGGGAATTAGTCCGTCACCCGCTGAGAGGCCGACCGCGTGAGGAAAGACCGACGTCCTCTCCGAGGAGGGGACGTCGGTCGATGGGAGGGTACTCCACGTAGGGGGTATTCCGTCGGGCCGACCATTGATGACAAGTAACCCTGCTCCGGTGGTCGGCCCAACGACGAAGGCAACGTGGTGTTTGGGTGGGTTGCGGGTTGTTGCGAGGAGCGCGCCGACCGCAACCCATCCCAAAAAAAAAAGTATGTATATATTTAAATGAATTATGTGTTGTAAGATCATACCATATATTATATCTTTTTGTTTGATCAGGAGCATGTTTAACATTTGAGAAACATGATCAATTATATGCGATAACATGAGGTCCTCTTTCAAGTTCTCCTACTCTTGTCGCGCGTTGTCTGTTTAGCACCCATTAATCGCTTTCTAAGACAAGGATAAGGTTTTAGTGAATTTTTTTCGTACTACATCACTGCTATTACTTAAAGATCATCTATTTTTATTGCTGTTGGTGGCAAGCTTACAAACAGCAGACCTGATGGTGAGTGATATACTGCCGATCATGGACCTTTGCTAGGCCGCTGCCTACTGTGAAGAAAGTGACTGTTTGACTTGGTACCACCGTCACCATTTTACTAACGTGCCATTCGACACGGCAGCAGGGTTCATCCATTTCACCTGGAAACGTTATGGTCTTCAACTGTACGTTTCCAGCGATCATTTCTCCCACGAACGCGCAGGCTCTGGAGTGAACTACCTGCTGCTGTGTTTCCCGAGCGCTATGATATGTCCTTCTTCAAACGAGGTTTAAGAAGAGTATTTTCTTTACGGTAGGCAACGGCCTGGCTGTGCCCCTGGTATTGCAAAGGTCCATGTGCGGCAGTATCACTTATCATCAGGTGTGCTACCAACCCAAAAACCGTGATCTCATAATTTTTATCTCTTCTTAAATATTGTTATTGCTGTGTCGTAGATTTCTGCCTGCCTGTCTGGAATTTAAGCAAAGAGAAAGACCCAATATCTAGATTAAAAAGATAATAATAAATCTCAAAATAATAAATATTTAAGTAATCAACGCAAGCAAAGCAGTGGTTACAATTCTAAACTATAATATTAACCTCAAACGCGGGTGCGGTCATTGATAACGACAATGGTCGCGCATAACATAAAATACCTACAAAATTTTTCACCTATTTAAAATACTAATTAATTAATAATCATTTATTTCGCACTTACTAGAATATCCACATCTACTTGGGGCCTTTGTTTTAATACACTTAAAATCATATACATGGCATATACATATTTGGGGTGTATTTGTTACGCTGCACCTGTATGGGCCGATAGGGCCACCATAGGGGCGGCTCGCCTTAAATTACTACAGAGCCAACGATTGGCCCTAATATTCTTATGTAAAGCCTATAGAACGATTAGTACCGAGGCCTTACCAGTACTCGCGGGTGTACTTCCGGTTGATTTGGAGATTCAGAGACGAGCGTCAATGTATTACACCACAAAGGAAACTCTGAATACAGATTTCCTTCAACCGCGCGACCGAAATAAAATTGCTAGATTGTTTGCACCACAATCCATTGTCTATGAGGAACTTTTAACTGAATGGCAAGAAAGATGGGATTCATCATCAAAGGTCGTCATCTTTATCTATTTTTTCCATGCATCCGGGAGCGCCTGGAGAAGGTGTGGCTAGAGGTTGACCACTTCGTGGCCCAATTTTTAACTGGCCATGGCAACTTTAAAAGTAAATTATTTTCTTTTAAACTCGTACCATCACCATTATGTCAATGTTCCACATCTGACCACGAGTATGAACAATCAGCACATCACATTCTCTGGGAGTGCGATCTCTGACGAAACGAGGGTAACCTTATGTTAAACAGTTTGCAAGTCACCTGTGGGGTAGTATACTATACGGACCTTGTAGCAACTCGAGAAAATTTCCGTGCGTTCATGCGTTTCTGCCATACCTACTGTAGCAATCAATCTTAACGCTCACATATAGGCCCCGTTAAGCTCTTCCGTATCCGTGGTGCCGTACTGATGCGCTATCGTAGCTGTACACCTTTTTACTTATTGGCTGACTAGTAATTTTGTTTTCCTGTCTCCCGCTTTGCCTAAGAGGGAAGTGGAATCTCTCTTTCCAACTCCTCCTCTTTAATCTTTTCTAATTAAATTTGTTGCGGGTCCCAAGACAATTAAAATCATATCCCGGGACTGCCTGAGGGTCAAACCTCGGTGTCATTTATGGAGACCATTGTGGATCCTGGCTTACAGGAGTTACAATGGTGGGAATGTGTGGTGGGATTAGACCCAACAAAAAAAAAATCATTTATTTCGTTGTATACAGATATCCTTATGTTAGATTCTTTTTTAAAAAAGTAACAACTACAACACCAAAAGTAAAATCTAAAACATCAAAAGCTACACAATATCCAAATAACATAATTTAAATTTTCGTTGAATTAGAAAGTAATTTGGCAATTTAAAGTGTTTTTATACACCTCTATATAACTTTATACATTAAAATATTGCGCATCATGCCGTCCTAGCCGAGGCCGCGGGTGACGTGATTAATTATTTTGAATGTCGGTTTAGGTCTTAACCCAGGTTCAGGTTATTATAGTATATAAAATTTAATTGAATAGTTTACTAATTTTATAAGGCAATGTATTTTATTAGTTCTTTTTTGCTATGATATTGTAATAATAAATCCTTACTAATATTATAAATGCGAAAGTAAGGATGTTTGTTTGTTTGTTACGCTTTCACGCTTAAACCACCGAACCGATTTCAAAAATTCTTTCACCAATGGAAAGCTATAATATCAGGGAGTAACATAGGCTATATATTATCCTGGTATTCCCACGGAAACGGGAACTACGCCGCGGGTAAAGCGACTGATACCGAAGCGCAGGGAGGGCGGGTTGCTAGTAAATAAATAAATAAATAAAATTTGTCTTCAGAGTCCGTTTCTTTTATTCAATTCTACCTTCATTACCAATGAATGCTTACCACATGGTGTGTATCCCACAAATATTTTATGTGTTGAAACTACTCCTTGGTTCTTCTCTTCTAATCTTCTTTTATTTTTTTCTTTAATGGAAAGTTGACCATTGTAGCTCCCTTTTGAAAATACTCTGCGCAGGTAGGAATATCACTCGGACTTAGTGGTGGATGAATCATTTAAAAAAAACACTATGCTACTCCCATTTTTGGTAATCATCATCTAAGCCCATATACACGTCCCACTGTTGGGCACGCTGGTCAGACGTGTTGGCATAGGGTTTTGTGTTGAGTTTTCCTACTCTGGCTTAGATGGTATAAGCATATTATATCCTTTTGTCTTCTATTACGACACCCACGGCAAAAGAGGAGGGGTGGTGAATTGTTTTCTTACTCCATCACCACAGGGATGGTAATTTGATAATATTTATTTATATTTACAAAAATACGATAAAATATGATATCTCATATTGAGAGCCCACCCAATAAAAAACTAAAACACATTTCATCTATGCACTGCAGACGGCGCAAGTAGCTGAAGAAATTTCTTTATTTCGATCACAATGAAACATTGACATGCTAGGGAATATAAAACATATATAATTGAAAATAACGATATTAGGTGCAAAACTATTTCGCGGTCGTTTCGAGTCCGCGCGACGGCTTGAAGGTTAACAATGCATGTAAAACAGCATATTTACCTATATCATACCTTACGGTCACACCTCCATAGATAACAAAAAGTGCGCCTTTCTATAAATTACATAAGCCTCGTCGTAATAATTATCTGATATTTTTGTATCACTGTAATCATAATTTATATCATGTTTGCTATGCATGTACGAGTATTAAAGAAAGCCTAGGCTTTTATGCTGATAAGAGGTTTTATGCTTTAAGGTGTTTTACCCACACAGAAATTATTCACGCATCAGATTTTGGAGGCGCGTTCAAGAAATGAAAAGGAGAAGGCAGGTTATGAAAAGGGGAAGGCAGGTTATGGAACCCCCCTGGCAACTCTCGGCACCGCGGAGATTGTCAGGCGGATCGAAGCGCTGGGGTTGAGGGTAGCCCTGGAAAAGACGGAGGCCCTCTTGTTCCATGGCCTCCGTACTGCCGGGCCCCCCGCCGGCGCTTCGATCACCGTGAAGTCGGTCACCATCAGCATCCAGGCCCACATGAAGTACTTGGGCCTGGTGCTCGACGGGCATTTTTGGTTCCGGGAGCATCTCCATCGACTTGTTCCCCGGCTTGTCGGCGCGGCGTCCGCCCTTTCGCGGCTGATTCCGAATGTGGGCGGACCCAGTGCTACGTGCCGACAGCTGTACACGGGGGTGATACGGTCGATGATGGCCCTGTATGGCGCACTGGTGTGGGCGGGGTCCCTGACCGTCCGTCTTAGGGCCCTCCTGTGGCGACCACAGAGGGTCATGGCGATCAGGGCCATACGGGGTTACCGCACGGTGGCGACGGAGGCAGCGTGCCTCCTGGCCGGAACTCCCCCGTGGGACCTGGAGGCGGAGATGCTCGCCGACATTTATCGGCGGGTGACGGAGACGTGCGCCCGCGGCGGTATGGTCTCCCTGCAGGATATCACCGCCTGATGGGTCGACGCCCGCCGAGGAGTCATTGCCCGTTGGGCAGTCCGGCTGGAGAGTCCTCGGTACGGTGTCAGGACCGTCGAGGCCTTCCGGCCGGTGCTGATGGAGTGGTTGGAGCGGACGCACGGGGTGCTTTCCTTCCGACTGGTGCAGGTGCTGACGGGGCACGGGTGTTTTGGGAAGTACCTGCACAAGATTGTCAGGAGGGAGAGCATACCGTCCTGCCACCACTGCAGTTGCGACGAGGACACGGCGTAGCACACGCTCGAGGAGTGTGCTGCGTGGGAGGGGGAGCGCCGTGAACTCGTCGCGATTATCGGTGCCGACCTGGCGCTGCCGACCATCGCCAGGGAGATGCTCGACAGCGTCAGGAATTGGGACGCGGTCGCCGCATTCTGTGAGGCCGTAATCTCACAGAAGGAGGCGGCGGATCGTGTGCGAGTTTCTGCGCCTAATGCCGCCCTAGCCGAGGCCGCGGGTGATAGGACCGGGGAATTGTCCGTCACCCGCAGAGAGGCTGACCGCGCGATGGCGACCGACGTCCCAGTACGTCGAGACGTGAGGTTACCCGAAAGGGTATTCCGTCGGGCCGACCCCTGATGACAAGTCACATCTGCTCCGGTGGTCGGCCCAACAACGAGGTGACGTGGGTCCGGGTGGGTTATGGGCCCGCGCGGCGTCCTTTCATCGCCCCGGACGGACAGGACCGCGCGTGCGCTTACCATAGCCCACCCAAAAAAAAAAAAAAAAGGTTATGAAACCCCATGCTGCTCTATTGATAGGCTGTAATTTTATTGCAGTAGTTGCGTTACATTGGAAAAGAAAGAAGAAGAAAGAGAAGAAAGCCGTTTTTCCATCTATTGTAACTAATATTGGAATATATATGGGCTGAAGAAGAAGCTCCATGTTAGCTAATTCACAGTTAAGAGTTGATCTCATGTATGATTAGGTGGTAAAAGGCAAGCGGCCTACGTCCAGCAAAAGTTTGAATGATGATAAGGATGTTCAATGAAAAGATAGATTTGTCATTAATACCGCTAGATTGTTTTGTGTTGATATGATGTGGATATTTAAACCCTATGTCCTAATAGATTACCCTTTTCCTCATAAAATTATTTCTGCTCACCATACAGTAAGAACCTTTTTTATATCTCGTAATCATACTAATCAAGTACAATGAAAACGTAACGCTATGTTGACTTCTAGGATTCCTCCTAATTAAAAATGGGATGTAAAAGAAGTGAAATTTTGTACGCAGTAGTGTATCCAAACGAGAGAACGTATCTAAGGCATGTAAGTAAAACATATATGGACTGAGAACAAGATAAATTTATAGTCCATAAAATATAGCTTGATCTCTGTGACAGATGTCAACGAAACCAACGAAGTAAGTTTGAACGAGCGACATGTTTACAATTTCATTTTGTATCAAATATATTTTCATTCTTTTCGTGCCAGTTTTATTGCAACTAAATTGCAATATACTATAAATATAAAAATATTAATATTCATGCGTTTTTTTTTTTTTTTTTTTTTGTGGGTGGGCCGCGGTCGGCGCGCCTCCGCACCACTCCGTCCGGGGCGACAGAGGGGCTTAAGCACGCAACTCCCGCGACCCACCCGAAAACCACGTCGCCTTCGTCGTTGGGCCGACCACTGGAGCAGCGTTAACTTGTCGTCAGTGGTCGGCCCGACGGAATACCCCCTATTGGGGTACCCTCCCATCGACCGACGTCCCCCCCTCGGGGAGGACGTCGGTCTTTCCTCACGCGGTCGGCCTCTCGGCGGGTGACGGACTAATCCCCGGTCGCGTCACCCGCGGCCTCGGCTATTAATATTCATGCCTAAAATGCGCCTTATAAGTTCTGATATACCTAGCAAACATTTTATACATAAATGATGCTTACACACGTACAAGGTCATACTGGACTGAAAATAAAAAAGAGATGGGACAGTCGATATACGTAAATCGATAACCGATCTTTATTAAATTATTCATAAAAGAAATAAACCTAATACAGTACCTATATAAAACTTTCAACATATTTTTTACAATTAAAACAGACAGTTACATAATAAAATATATAAAGTGAATTAATTAAATATTAAAAAACTACTTTTCATCTCAGAGTAGATGATAATATTATGTACGCATTATTGTCAATAAACTAGACATATGTATTTATTTATAAAACAGTCGTAATTGATTGATTGATCTAATGACTGTCCCTATTTGGCAAAAAATTATAAATATTCTAGCAGGATCGTTCCAGTGATGACGATAATAGTGACCTAGACCTTGATTGTACTCCTTTTGAATAATTGAAACGGTTAAAAACAGTTTTAATTGAAATAAATTCAAAAATATTTTCATTGATTGTATTTTAGTTATAATGGAAAATCATAATTATAAAAATAAAGTTTTATCGATAAAAAACTACGGACTTTATCGTAAGCGTAACAGCACTAGGGACAACTGTCACAGAGATCATCCTATATTTTATGGACTATAGATCATTATAATAAAATGTTAATAAAATGTATTCTTCTATGATTTTCATGCACATAGGCAGAGAAAGTATGTAAATTACTACGATGTTTTGAGTATGGACTTTTATATAGCTTTTAAAAAGCCTCATTAAAAGAGAATGAAAACAAAACTTTCACTTTCCAGGTTGTCACTTTATGTCTTGAAGGATTTCAATGCTAAGCAAAGACAAAGATATGAAAGAGATAGATATATATAAAAAGAGAGTGAAACACAAAGATATGAATTTTCCAAAGTACAGTCTAGCATATTGCCTTTTCGGGATGGTTTTGAGAAGTGAATCTGTATAACGCTTCTTTGTCCAATGAAAGATGATAGGCACTGAAAAATCATTCTTGCGGTGGACTGACCGCATGAAATCTCTCAGGGGCCGTTTTTTAAGGGTTAGTATCCTGCTAGGTTGATTGATACAAATACGTAAATAGCCTCAAACAAAGCAAAGACAAATGTGCGACCTGCACATTTGGTTAGGTTAGGTTTTCTTTTCGTGGCAGGCTATGAAGCCTTGTAGCACCCGTTAGCGCCCGGATATCTAGTTATGGTACTGGCTTCATAGCTTGCCCGGCTTGTACGACATACGGAAGCAAAGCTTGGATTAGAAATGAACGTGACCGCTACTGCATTCCAAAAAATATTAACGTTATCTTATTAGATTATGTGATTATTCTTATTATGTGATTATTACCATTGAATATTATATACTATGCCATACGGTAATTTTAATGCAATCTATAACATGTAAATATGAGCTTTATAGCCAATAGTTAAGGTAGATATTACAAAAGGCAGATGATAAAGGACCACGCAGTACCCACGAGTCGCCCATTGCTAGAGTGCTTTTATTGTTTTTTATATTGCACGCTGCGATATCTAAATCATAAACGGGATTATGAAATTCATTATTCTGCTTTCTGTGTATATGCACACATACTCCCTGAACTCCTGATTTTACACGACTAAATTGCTTGCAATATTTTGTAGATTTGCAGTATCTATTATTGTTGGACATTGTCTTTTGAAAAAGTACATAACTATATTATACTTCGATTACTTCATTACGAACATACTACATTCTTTGACATGCCGCTATTAATCATTATTCAGCCTATTTCCATCCATTACTGGACGGAAATCTCCCTCATATTTCTCTAAAATGTTCGGGCCTGTGCCATCTGCATCCATCAACGCTCAACGACTTTCCCAAGGTCGCTTTCGATTTAATTAAATCTTATTTTTTAAAAAAGGGAGCTGTCGCTCCGGTCGCCTGGCAGATGTGAAACATCGAAATTATTTTGTACAAGTATATATGCTATATATAAAATAACAGATTACGACAGGAACTACTATGGCATAAAGTATTAATGAAATATTACGATTTTTTTTTCAGAAAATCATTATTTTTATTCAATAATTTAATTATTTTCATTAGAATACACTAGTGATGTAACGAATGTTAGGATTGAGACATTCGCGAATGCGAATGTGAGTGCGAATATTTATCTCCAACATTCGCGAATGCGAATGCGAATATAATACACTCATTTGCAAAAAAAACGGGCGGTTTTGATTTTCATTCATATTTAAAAAGATACAATACCAAAAAGGTTTCAATCGTTTGTACACGTTACTGGCCGGTTTTAAAAATGCTGTGGTATTTAAAAAAGTACGTTCTAAATTCAATTTTTCATTTGATGTTCATTTTTACAGAAAACCCCTTTTTATCCTACATTTTTGGCGCGAAGTTCCAGAAGTTAACATCGACTTTCATAACTTTTATTCAATTTTTATCGATTAATTTCATATCCTTGACTGTCAAAGCTTTATTTAATGCTGTTTGGCTGTATCAAAAATGGTAGATAAAGTGGTAAAAGCTACCAAAATTATCGCGCTGCTTGAAGAGGGTTGCAGCCAATGTTTCGTGGCTAGGAGGCTAAATGTTAGTCGCTCGACAGTCCAAAGGACCTGGCAGCGATATCAGGAGACTGGTTCCGTCGAGAGAAGGCCTGGTTCTGGAAGAAAACCATGTACCCAACCACGGGATGATCGTTTTCTTGTGAGTCGCGCATTGAGAAATCGCAAATCTTCGTATGTGGATCTTAAGAACAACCTCCAAGAAGTAAGAAATGTGCATATTAGTCTATGGACGGTCAGGAGGAGGCTTCTCGCTGCCAATATACGCAGTCACCGCGCGGCCCCAAATTACTCCGTGAGCACAGAGTTCACAGGCTTAGGTTCGCTAGAAATTGTGAATCATGGACTCAAGACGATTGGAATAGGGTTTTGTTCTCTGATGAAGCCAGGATATCTCTGTTCGGTGAAGATCGACGTCGGCGAGTGCTAAGAAGACAAGGAGAACGCTTTGCAGAGGCATGTTTCGAAGAAATCACACCTTATGGTGGGGGCTCTGTTATGTTTTGGGCAGGAATAAATTCAATGGATCGTACAGAGTTAGTCTTCATTGAAAACGGCTCACTGACTGGGCATCGATACATAACGGAAGTTCTAATTTCTCATGCACAACCCGCATTGGCCGCTCTAGGTGAAGAGTCGATTTTTATGGACGACAATGCTCGCGCCCACCGATCCCGCGATGTTAATGCGTATGTGCAAGAGGTCGGCATTCGTCGTTTGGATTGGCCAGCTCGAAGTCCCGACCTCAATCCCATAGAGCATGTCTGGGACGTTCTGAAACGGCGTGTGAGATCAGTACACCCGGCTCCGCAGACCATCAGAGAGCTGAAGAATGTGATTACTGCGGAGTGGGAACGTATTCCGCAAGCAAGTATCCGGGATATACTCGCTAGCATGCCCAGACGAATTCAAGCTGTGATTTTAGCTAGAGGGGGTCACACTCGATACTAAACATTTATCTGCTTTTACTTTATTAAAGAAAAACAAACAAAAAAACTTTTTTATTTTTACTTCATGAGCATATGCACTACTAGCGAATATACACTACTAGCGAGGTTTAGCATTATTTCCCATAAATTGTATCTAAATTTTATGAAATACTGATGAAAACGATTATTTTCTTATTAATTTAGCAAATTGTGTGGATAAAACTACCTATAATTATCAAACAAAGAAATATTAACATTTGAAATGGTTCATTGCTTAGGTGCCCGTTTTTTTTGCAAATGAGTTTATATATGAATGTTGACTTTCAAATAAAGCGCATGCAATATATCATACGTGTTTAACATTTCGTACCAGCCATGTTAAGCCAAATATAGCAAAGGTTAACCGTTACAAGTTGAACGAATGAAACTAATCAGATTCGTTCGAAAATATTCGTTGTAATTTGAGATTAGTTTATTATTATTATTGTATTTGTCAAATTTACAAACATGAGTAAAGCACATGTCACTGAAGTGTGGAGTTATTTCACAATTTGTGACGCTGAGAGTGTTAAATGCATGGTATGTCAAAAAGTTTAATGATTATTTAAAAAAAATAATGTAATTTTTTCATAATGAATCATGTTCTTTTTTTATTGGCAAAATTCATTATTCATTCACACAAAAAATCGGTTATCTGTAAAGTCGGTTTACTGACGATAATTGAACGTGACAACGTCATAAGAACATACTGATGGAATGGTTTCATTTTTCAAAAGAAAATTTCAATTATTTTTGTTTGATAGATATTTTGTATGGCAAGCCTTAAATGGAACTGGAGGCAGAAGTGCTCGCCGAATTGTATCGGCGGGTGTCGGGTGTGCGAGAGGAGGGCGGTGTTGTTTCCTTAAGGGAGCTCACCGCCTGGCGCGTCGACGCCCGCCGAGATGTCATCGCCCGTTGGGCAGACCGGCTGGAAAAGCCTCGATACGGTATCTGGACCGTGGAGGCCTTCCGGCCGGTGCTAATGCAGTGGTTGGAATGGCGGCACGGTGTGCTCTCCTTCCGATTCGTGCAGGTCTTGACGGGGCATGGATGCTTCGGCAAGTACCTGTACAGGGTCGCTAGGAGGGAGAGCACACCGTCCTGCTACCACTGCGATTGCGACGAGGACACGGCGCAGCATACGCTCGAGGTCTGTGCCGCTTGGGCAGAGCAGCGCCGTGAACTCGTCGCAATCATCGGTGCCGACCTGACGCTGCCGACCATCGCTAGGGAGATGCTCGGTAGTATCAGGAACTGGGACGCGGTCGCATCCTTCTGCGAGGCAGTTATCTCGCAGGAGGCGACGGATCGCGAACGCAAGGAGCACAGCCTCGACGAAGCGACCCGCCGCCAGCGACTGTGGCGGCGCAGGCACGACTACCTGTGTCCCATGCCGCCCTAGCCGAGGCCGCGGGTGACGTGACCGGGGAGTTAGTCCGTCACCCGCCGAGAGGCCGGCCGCGTGAGGAAAGACTGACGTCCTCCCCGAGCGGGGGAGGTCGGTCACCCTGCTCCAGTGGTCGGCCCACCGAAGGCGACGTGCATCGTGGGTGGGTTGTGGGTGTGCGTGCTTACGCCCCTCTGTCGCCCCGGACGGAGTAGTGCGAGGAGCGCGGCATCTGTCTGTCTGTCTGTTTGTTCCGGGTAATCTTCAAAACGGCTGGACCGATTTCAAAAATTCTTTCACCAATGGAAAGCTATAATATCAGGGCGTAAACTAGGCTATATTTTATCCCGATATTCCCACGGGAACGGGGACTACGCCGCGGGTAAAGCGACTGATACCGAAGCGAAGCGAGGACGGGTTGCTAGTAAATAAATAAAATTTGTCTTCAGAGTCAGTTTCTTTTATTCAATTCTACCTTCATTACCAATGGATGCTTACCACATGGTGTGTAACCCACAAATATTTTATGTGTTGAAACTACTCCTTGGTTCTTCTCTTCTAATCTTCTTTTATTTTTTTCTTTAATGGAAAGTTGACCATTGTAGCTCCCTTTTGAAAATACTCTGCGCAGGTAGGAATATCACTCGGACTTAGTGGTGGACGGATCATTTAAAAAAAAACACTATGCTACTCCCATTTTTGGTAATCATCATCATCATCTAAGCTCATACACGTCCCACTATTGGGCTCTACCACGCTGGTCAGACGTGTTGGCATAGGGTTTTGTGTTTAGTTTTCCTACTCTTGCTTAGATGGTATAAGCATATTGGGATTGGGATGGTAATTTGATAATATTTATTTATATTTCAAAATACGATATCTCACATTGAGAGCCCACCCAAAAAAAAAACTAAAACAGATTTCATCTATGCACTGCAGACGGCGGAAGTAGCTGAAGAAATTTCTTTATTTCATTCACAATGAAACATTGACATGCTAAGGAATATAAAACATATATAATTGAAAATAACGATATTAGGAGCAAAACTATTTCGAGTTCGGTCGTTTGTGTGTGCATGTAAGACAGCATATTTACCTATATCACACCTTATATTCACACCTCCATAGATAACAAAAAGTGCGCCTTTCTATAAATTAGATAAGCCTCGTCGTGATAATTATCTGATATTTTTGTATCAATATAATCATAATTTATATCATGTTTGCTATACATGTACGAGTATTAAAGAAAGCCTAGGCTTTTATACTGATAAGGGGTTTTATGCTTTAAGTTGTTTTACCCACAAAGAAATTATTTACGCATCAGATTTTGGAGGCGCGTTCAAGAAATGAAAAGGGAAAGGCAGGTTATGGAACCCCATGCTGCTCTATTGATAGGCTGTAATTTTATTGCAGTAGTTGCGTTACATTGCAAAAGAAAGAAATTTCCCAGATGAGTTTATGGACCAGGAATAGCCTAAGAAAGCCGTTTTACCATCTATTGTAACTAATATTGGAATATATATGGGCTGAAGAAGATGCTAATTCACAGTTAGAGTTGATCTTATGTATGATTAAGTGGTGAAAGGCGAGCGACCTACGTCCAGCAAAAGTTTGAATGACGATAAGGATGTTGAATGAAAAGATAGATTTGTCATTAATACCGTTAGATTGTCTTGTATTGATATGATGTGGATTATTAAACCCTATGTCCTAATAGATAACCCTTTTCCTCATAAAATTATTTCTTCTCAGCGTATAGTAAGAACCTTTTTTATATCTCGTAATCATACTAATCAAGTACAATGAAAACGTAACGCTATGTTGACTTCCAGAATTCCTCCTAATTAAAAATGTGATTTAAAAAAGTGAAATTTTGTACGCAGTAGTGTATCCAAACGAGAGAACGTGTTTAAGGTATGAAATTAAAACATATATGGATTGACAACAAGATAAATTTAGATCATTATAATAAAATGTTTATGAAATGTATTCTTCTATGATTTTCATGCACATAGGCAGAGAAAGTATGTAAATTACTACTATGTTTTGAGTATGGACTTTTATATAGTTTTTAAAAAGCCTCATTAAAAGAGAATGAAAACAAAACTTTCATTTTCCAGGTTGTCACTTTATGTCTTGAAGGATTTCAATGCTAAGCAAAGACAAAGATATGAAAGAGATAGATATATATATAAAAAGAGAGTGAAACACAAAGATATGAATTTTCCAAAGTACAGTCTAGCATATTGCCTTTTCGGGATGGTTTTGAGAAGTGATAACCAATCTGTATAACGCTTCTTTGTCCAATGAAAGATGATAGGCACTGAAAAATCATTCTTGCGGTGGACTGACCGCATGAAATCTCTCAGGGGCCGTTTGTTAAGGGTTAGTATCCTGCTAGGTTGATTGATACAAATGCGTAAATAGCCTTAAACAAAGCAAAGACAGGTCGCACATTTGGTTAGGTTTTCTTTTCGTGGCAGCTTATGAAGCCTTGTAGCACCCGTTAGCGCCCGGATAGCTAGTTATGGTACTGGCTTCATAGCTTGCCCGGCTTGTACGACATACGGAAGCAAAGCTTGGATTAGAAATGAACGTGACCGCTACTGCATTCCAAAAAATATTAACGTTATCTAATATATCATTATGTGATTATTACCATTGAATATTATATACTATGCCATACGGTAATTTTAATGAAATCTATAACATGTAAATATGAGCTTTATAGCCAATAGTTAAGGTAGATATTACTAAAGGCAGATGATAAAAGACCACGCAGTACCCACGAGTCGCCCATTGCTAGAGTGCTTTTATTGTTTTTTATATTGCACGCTGCGATATCTAAATCATAAATGGGATTATGACATTCATTATTCTGCTTTCTGTGTATATGCACACATACTCCCTGGACTCCTGGTTTTACACGACTAAATTGCTTGCAATATTTTGTAGATTTGCAGTATCTATTATTATTGGACATTGTCTTTTGAAACAGTACATAACTATAATATTATACTTCGATTACTTAATTACGAACATACTAGATTCTTTGACATGCCCCTATTAATCATTATTCAGCCAATTTCCATCCATTACTGGACGGAAATCTCCCTCATATTTCTCTAAAATGTTCGGGCCTGTGCCATCTGCATCCATCAACGCTCAGCGACTTTCCCAAGGTCGTTTTCGATTTAATTAAATCTTATTTTTAAAAAAGGGAGCTGTCGCTCCGGTCGCCTGGCAGATGTAAACCATCGAAATTATTTTGTACAAGTATATATGCTATATATAAAATAACAGATTACGGCAGGAACTACTATGGCATAAAGTATTAATAAAATATTACGATTTTTTTTTCAGAAAATCATGATTTTTATTCAATAAACATTTTTATTTTCATTAGTATACACTATCGGTATGTGTTTAGGTTAATAATTTAATTTTAATTTTTTCGTTGTTTAAAATTCTAAAACAAGTTATGGTTTCGTTACATAAATGTAAATATCCAAGAGTGGCGTTAACACCACGCCAATGTCCCTCGCCTATAGATGTTTCAGATCAGGAAATGTATTCGTATCATAATTATATTAGTTCAAAAATGTATTCAATGGGAAATCAATTCATTTATTTGATGTTATTTTAAAGAGCTTATTACACGCTGAGAACAAGTGCTATGGTAATTATTACATTTGTATTTTTTTTAAATTAAACTTGAGTGTGGTGACGGAGTAAGAATACAATTCACCACTCCCTATCTTTCCCGTGGATGTCGTAAAAGGCGACTAAGGGATACAATACGCATACAACATCTATACATGAGAAGGAAAACTCGAAACAGAACCTTATATCAACCTGTCTGACCAGCGAGGAATAGTAGGTCAATACCCCTCTCATTATGGAGGAGGCCTGAGCCCAACAGTGGGACCTATATAGGCTGAATAGATGATGATGAATTGAAAACGGCCTATTAGTTTATTTAAAATGACAAGAAAATTGCTGACTGAGGAGCTGTTCATAACCAATTTGTATTATCATCTACATAATCCGAGATTTTATAATAAGCTTTTTTACAAAGTCTATTCTTGATGGCTTTTTAAACTTTTTCATTGGCAGGTCTCGAATATGTTTGGGTAATCTATTGTAGTATAGGCATGATGACTAATTTTGAAAAACTGTTATATAATATTCTTAAATTACTACTATTATCAAAACAATATTATTTTTGCAATAAGTACGGTTTCTTTAGAAATAAATACTATTTCAATTAAATGCATTTAAATTAGCGCCAAAACGGTGCCTAGTGTCATGGCGTCTGCTTGTGACGTCACGTCTATTCACTTGAGTTGTACACGTAAGGGAGTTAAAGCAAAAAAACTGATATATTTTATTTAGACATGAATGCGAAAGTCTATAAGTGGTGTGTGGATCCTCAATGTGTTAATACATAAATAAAAGCAGTTAACAAACTGTTTGTTTATGTGCCACACAATAAAACAATAAGATATGAGTGGCTTAATCTCGCACGGCGAGATCCAAAAGCCATAAATTTAAATAAATAATTATAAAAAATAAATAGGAGACTATTTATTTCTGTGAAGATCATTTTGACGTAAGTAATTACTTTATAATTATATATGATTAATATATATAATTACTTTCCGTGTGGTGACAGAGTAAGAATACAATTCACCACCATCTTAACCGTGGGTGATCGTACGAGATGACTAATGGCCGGTTTCTGAGCTTCTCAGTTAAACTATCAATAGCTATTGGATCAATAAAGTTAAACGTCAGTTAAACTTCCGATAACTTTTGCTGGGTTTCTGAGTACCCAACGCTCTGTCAAATAACTATGAAACCGATAGCTGGTTTCTTAAATTGTCGCTAGATGGAGCTCTTCACAAGATCGAGTTTGTAATTGATTTTTTAATTTTATTTCATCATTATTACCAATATTATTAACGCAAATATTTATTCGAAAGTCAATATATGGACTGAGATTACTTTAGTTATAAAATACGATAATTCATTATTTTTTCACGGCTATATGTGCGACTCATTACTAAAACATTATTAAAAAAAGTTGTTTTGTTTGTGCGCGCGGTTGTATGTTCCATCTACTACATAACTACTTGCAAAGTAACCGTGGCGTAGAATCGCAAGGAAATAAAAATTTGCTCTAACACTGTCAAAGTGAATTTGTAGCAATAGAAGTTAATGCACTGTTAATTTTTTTCACAAAGATACATCATTGTTAAAATACCTTTGTTAAAATGATATCTCACTTTAAGTTCTTCATCCGTGTACATTTCAAATCGATTACTGCGATTTCCTAGGTTATACTATAAACAACATCCAAAACTTCCATATCAGACTCCGATGAACTGCTGGTATCAATAATTATAGCTATTATTGCGTAAGGTGTAAGTATAAAGTGAAAATCCCAATTAAAATAAACAAAAATCACAAAATATTTTTAGGTTAGTTCTGACACAACTTCAAACAATACTTATCGAACCAATAAACGTCCCTTTTTGGTCAGTTAAGTTAAACCAAGCTTAACTGACGTTTACCGTATAACGGTGTGTTCAGAAACGCAATTTTACAAGTTGTCGGACCGATAGCGCTATTGAACGGTTAAACTCCAGTTAAATGTACCTCAGAAACCGGCCATAAGGGATATAAAACGCATATAACACCTATGCGAGAGAAGGGAAACCCGAAACAAAACCCTATACCAACACGTCTGACCAGCGTAGGTCAATTACCCTTCTCTTATGGAGGAGGCCCGAGCCTAACAGTGGGACGTGTATGGGCTGAGATGATGATGATGAATTACTTTATATCATGTATTTTATTTGGTGTGTAACTTTATTTAACTGAAGTTTAATACTAAGTTTACAAAAGCATTATTTAAATAACATAACCTCTAACATCTCAAGCGGTATTATTATTAAATAGATTTTAAATTATTGGTGTTAGAAAATTATTAAATCAATATTTTACTTACGTCGTAGTTTTAATATTTCTAAATTCTGCTAAACAGAAGTCTTTTGTTTGATGCCAGATGCTAGATTATAAATTGCATGAACGGGCTGTTCGTGCCCTTTTTTGAAGAACAAAGATTCTATTCAAGTTCGAGGAGCATCCCCACAATAATATACCGTAAGACTATGGAAATAAGCGAAATAAACCATTCTAGCTGTTCAATATCGGTTAACGTTCTTATTTTTTTTACTGCGTAAGCTGCTGAGCTAAGCCTACTCGACAACTTTTCAATATGAGGTCCCCACTGAAGTTTAGCATTTATGGTGATACCTAAAAAAAACGGTTGACTCCACAAAGTCACATCATTCATTTGGACATTGATTACCACTTGCCTCACATTGGGAGTAGTAAATTTGATACATTTAGTTTCCTTCTCATTGAGAACCAAATTATTAGTGTTAAACCAATAAACAACGTTAGACAGTGCATTGTTCACATCGTCATAATTAAGCATTTTTCTTTTAATTTTAAATAACAAAAAAGTGTCATCCGCGAACATAACAATGTTTTGATTGTCTCCTATATTACCATATATTATTGACCTATCCTATCGGGTAGGTCATTAATATACACAAGAAATAGAAATGGCCCCAGGATGGACCCCTGTGGAACGCCCATTTTTATAACAGAAACAGATGATCATGCACCATTAACATCAACTCTCTGGATTCTGTGGTTTAAATAAGAAGTTACAAATTCGAGAGCGTTATTCCTGATCCCATAGTGGTATAATTTTCTGATGAGTGTTTCATGTTGTACACAATCAAATGCCTTGAATAAGTCACAGAAAACACCTAAAGCCTCATGTGATTCCTCCCAGGCTGCAAAAATATTTTCAATGACTCTACTCCCGCATCAGTAGTAGAGCAATTCTTAGTAAAGCCAAATTGCTTTTTATGAAAAATACCATGTCTATTAAAATGAATCAACATCTGAGTAAGCATATTTTTTTTAAATACTTTACTGAGTGTTGGTAGTATGGAAATAGGACGAAAATTGTTAATATCTGATATACTACCAGATTTAAATAAAGGAATTACTCTACTAATTTTCATGAGATCAGGAAACACACCCTTTATTTTTTTTTTTTTTGTGCGTGGGTCGCGGTCGGCGCGCCTCCGCACCACTCCGTCCGGGGCGACAGAGGGGCTTAAGCACGCAACTCCCGCGACCCACCCAAAAACCACGTCGCCTTCGTCGTTAGGCCGACCACTGGAGCAGCGTTAACTTGTCGTCAGTGGTCGGCCTGACGGAAGGAAACACACCCTGAGCAACACAACCATTAAACACAAATGCCAGGTAGGGAGCAATAACAGATGCTATAAAATCAACAGTCTTTACAGATAAGCCCCACAGACCTACTGTTTTCTTCATGTTAAGATTTTTAAAAGACTTTAAAATATCATCCACACTGACGTCTGAAAATTCAAACGAAGTGTCACATTTTACAATAATTTGTTTAAGGAGTGATTCAGCCCAAATAAGACACGATGCTAAGGATTTTTTTTAATACATTTGCAAAATAGTTTTCAAATTCATGTACCACTTCTTTATTTACAGTCACGTTTTCACCACCACTCTTTAAATTGAAGTCCTTCTTCCGCCGAGTGTGCCTACCAGTTTCACTGTTAATCACTGTCCAATTCATTTTAATTATATCACTAGATTCTTTAATTTTTCTTCTTAGATAAATGGATGTAGCGCTATAACAGGCACGTTTAAAAATTTTTGAATAGTTCTCTATATACTCTAAAATGCTGGGTTATGATTATAAGATTTTTCAATATAAAGATCTATATGATCTTTATATTGAAATATCTTCTTCGATTCTTATAGATACCACATGTAGCCCATTCATTAAACCAGCAGGCACTCTAAATGTTAACGTTTTTGGTTTAAAAATATAATTAAATTCCGTATCAATTATTATTGCTATTGCGCTATTGCCGATATTGGGTCTTGATTATATTTTAGTAGCCTGTGCGGCTAGAAGGAAAATTTAGGACGTTGCATGCATTTAAGAATAACTTAAATAATATATTGCTCTGCGCATTTGGCTGATGATCATAAATACTGTCCTTCATATATTTATAGTATGCCTATCATTATTGTATTCCAGGAAAGTTATATTTAAATAAATAAAACATATTCATCAAATGCAAGAATAACTATTTAGTAGTTTATTTGTCTCGTTTAATTATAATAAATTAATTACTCAGTCGATCGATGATGTATTAATATCGTAATCTTCGCTGTAGTCACAAGCGGTTTTCCATTCGTCAAGGTCCAATACATTGTCAGCAGTCACGGATCGGAAGCTCTCCAGGCCACAAAAACCATCACAACCGTCCACTTGCAGATATATCTCTTCTACGCCAGGTTCTTTGAAGTACACGGGCTATATATAAAGTAGATAGATTATTATTATGTATAGTATAGATCAGATTATCAGATATACTAGGCTACTACTACATTAACTATGAAGAAAGTATCTATATATAGATATATAGACACTGTTTAGCATAAGGTAAGGCTCTAAATAGTAACTGTAACGAATAAATAACAAACATATTCTCACCACAACAATATATTCTCCAGTTTCTACTACTTTTCTCAACTCCAAAGAGTATAGAGCATTAAACTTGGGCACACCTTGTTTTGGCAGGACATTTGTGACGGCAGTAAAACCATAAACGTTAATATCGTGCGCGGAATAAATCTGGATTTTTTGCACATCATCGTCTCCAGCTATTATACTGTCTGCCGCTTCAAAGAAGTCATTGAGAAGAACACCTGCAAAATTAGAGTAGCTAATTAAATATCAGGTAAAAAAGAGATGTGTGTATGTCTGAAGGAAGTAAAGATTTTTTTGAAGAAAGTAAATAAACATTGTATTTAAAGAAAAATTATTTGATTTGATTTGATTCCACATACGTCGTGGACCTCGTCGTGGACCTGGATCCATGATAAAAATTGAAGAGTTGATATGGTTTAGTGTGGATGTTCCCTTTCACCTGTAGTGTTATTATCACTAATTTATAGACTCACCTGCTATTAAAGGCGAATATTCCGCATTGCCATACAAAACTTCCATGCTGTCTCCAGCTAGATCCGAAATTACAGGTAACACAGCTTCTAATTCTTCGCCTAGAGGTACTCCCAAACTTAACTGAAATATATTACATGTTACTTTATCATGCATTTATCATATGAATTTCAAATGTTTGAAATAGAGTTTAACGCATGTAGAAATTAAATTATAGGGTACTTTTGCAGAGGATGTTAAGAAAAAAATGTAAAAAGTTCATTTTGAATATATTAGATGTTTAATAAAAACGTATATAATTCTTTCATTTGTCTAACGATTCCACGGTTAAAAATCTATAAGATTACTAATATAGTATGATAGGATATAATTGTTTATGTAGAAAGCAATACTTTAAATAATACTCCTTTAATTTGACCGGTGAAGAGTATCTATAGTGGTCATAATCGATTTCTCACATCGCGTGTAGATTCGATTATCATGCATATCAGGGGAGCCCAAATTATTGTTTTGAATCTGAGTATGACATGTATCCCTTAATTATTCATTTCTAAAGTCTCTCAAGATTTATAACTAAACGCAAACAGCAATAAAAAAAAAAACAAAATATACATCAACAAAAATTTTACCTGACTGATGTAGACATCGTAAATTCCGTAAGTAATTAAGGGCATATCGGTTATATTTACTCCAAGAACTTCGGATAAAATGTTCAAAGTTGTATAGTATCTCGCCGTTAATGCAGGCTGGGATTCTGTCATAAGTGATACTAATCCTTCTACAAATACTGGACAATTAACTGTTGCTAAATTCTGAAAATAAAAATTTTCATTCATAAGCTTCGAAAATTTACACACAATATATAATTTTAACGCTAATATTAACATCGGTAAAAATGTACCTGCCAAATAGTTATCTTAGAAAACTATAGATCGGAAATCCCACTGTCCAAAATTCCTGTAGCACTTGAAGACAGAGAGCTTCTGGATATCATTCGGTGGTTATGGTTAACTTATATAGTAATCAGCCTTTTTTTGAATACTGGGATAGTTCCCTAGATAATGATGACCGTCGATACGACATCGCTCGATAGCCAATGCGATTGAAGATGGACCAAATTAAACTTCATTTTTATATTTATACTAAACTATTCGTCATAAAACTAAAACCAGTATAACTTACAGTATCATAAAGAGCAGGTAGAGTTGTGTAAGGAACAGGTGTCCAGTTGATATCTTTGCTCCAATTTTCCTCCTCATTGACGGCGTAGATGGCTGACAAGGCTGATAAAATTGTCATCTTCGCCCTGGTGGAATCTGTAGATCTTATGTATATCTCTGAACGGTTGTACTGCGGTGAAAGGTAGCTATCATATCGACGGCGGATAGACTTGCCAAGCTCGTAGCTGCGTTGCTTGCCAACCTATGGAAAGGATTAGATAATATCACTAACCAAAGCAAAACCAAAACGGGAGTACTAAGCCCTTTCAAATGCTGAACGTGGAACACCCTAAAATATTTTAATTCTTTTTTAATACTATAGATGATAATGCTTGTGATTCCATACGGATATCTATGCCAGATCCAAGGACAAACTAATAAGCAGATATTAATAATTACATAATATCTAGCTGACCCAACAGACGTTGTTCTGTTCAAATAAAATAAAAGCAGCGCACCTACAGGGTCCAATTGTAAATCTAAACCATCCTCGAATCCCCTTGAACACACACAAAAAAATTCGTCAACATCGGTCCAGCCGTTTAAGAGGAGTTTACTGACATACACACGTACACAAGAAATATATACATAAAGATTATGCATAAACTATGAGTTATAATCTGGTTAACCGGTTAATATATGCAGAAAGAAATAAGACAGATTATGGTGCTGCATAATATCATTTCGTCACACCAGATGATTTAGACGGGGTGTAATCTGAGCCTATAATGTATATCGCATATATGTATTAAAAATATTATGGCATTTCAAAAATATCACCTACGTATTTAAAATTCTTATATATTAGATTGAAGAGAATAACCTCCAATTTCTTACGATCTGTGATGACTTAGCTATGCCCTGTTATTGCTAAGTCAATGACAGGTTCAACTTAGAATCGGCTTCTCGCCATCTGCTTGCTCGTCTGTTATCAAAGCTAATAATAATACAAGTCCATTTGATCAATGGGAATAGTCCAATTATGTAGGAAGCTTATTTCAGTCGAACGTATTCATCTATCCTTATGAAATTGTACAAAATGGTCTTTAATTTTAACTCACATCGGTTAGTTGTCCGTAGCCATATTTGCTGCTCAATAGTTCAACTGTATCTGGATCAGTTGCATAAGAAATTGATGATTCAATAGGAGTCCTATCACCGTGTCGATGTAACTGAAAGAGAAATATATATAAACATTCATAAGAATGAAATGACTGTACAAATAGAGGGTAGACTTGTTTATTGACCCTAGTCACTTTTTTTTAATTTGGGTGTGAATTATTTTACCTGTATGTTTGTACAGTATCCTCTTACACAAGTATTTAGTTCTAAATGGGGGATGCTGTCTTTTACAAAGTATAATACGCCATAGACAGAGAAAGGCTTTTTATGATCTTCACATCTTATTTTCTAAAGATGTAAGACTAAATACACCCACATTTGTGCCACACAATCTTCAGTTTCATATGAGAAGTTAAGTTTATTGTATTGTAATCAAAACACGAAGAATATATCAATGATAGTTGGAGAAACCCTATAAAATCCTCATCTCTGTTCTCAAACATTGGGGTATATTAGAAAAATAAATCCTTTTAAGATACTCACCATGAACGCCAACACCAACTCAGTTTCATCCTGTACATAATCACACTGACACATCAACGCGTTTGTTGCGATTAAAGCTACGCAGCTCAATAATATGTTCATCATTTTCAAGTCCATGTCTGTTTATGGGTTAAATATACCGCTAATAACTGTCTGAAACAATTATCATGGACTTAAAATTATAATATATATAATCTGCAGTGTCGCCATTTTAATATTTTAGTGGTACCTCATTTCAACATTCATCTCAACCCACTAAATCCTGTTGTTGAGTTTGGGCCACTTACTCAGTAGCAGGCAAATTAACTTACTATAACGCGCTGTTATTTTAAAGTTATATTTCAGATCAAATAATCGGCTTTATAATGATTTCTGTCTTAAAAAAGGAACAAATAACTCTTCTTTTGAGTTGCTCCACAATTGAGTAAGAAGAAAACAAAAATAAAATGCTTTCTAATTCCGTCAGAAATCCATGAAAATTGTTTAATTTCAGATATATTCATAATGGAATACATCTATTATTTCTAAAATAAAACTATTTACTTAGTACACACAATGAAACATCAATAAACAGTAAATAATCTAAAACAGTAAAAGATATATAGAATATCATGCTACTACACCTGTTAAGTAAAGTGATGGCATGTTACTTAACATCGGAACAAAGCATAGGTACTACATATTAATTCATTATTACCTCATCATCATAAATATTTATTTATAAATTACAATCAGTCTTATAAGAATTTTCACCTAACCACATTATTTTTAAATTAAACCACACTTATAAACGCTATACAATGTTCACGGATTATTCGTATTGAATAAACGAACCCTACCTATCGTAGGGGTAAGATCAATAGTATGAAGCATCATGAAAGAAGGATAATGCAACTATTATATTTTTCGTACAGGAAGCGAGATTATGTTATACTATCTGTCAAAGCCAAAACTATGTGAAATCTATTTATCGATAACCATGTATAAGAAATAATGTAATGGTTATCGCGTGAGTAATATATAAAAAAATGTCTCACTCATCATGACTATTGCATTCATAAGTGGAATAATAATGTCACTGGGTTCAAATTGGATTCAAAATTATAATGACAAAACTTTTTAATCAAGTCTGAAGCTAACTCAAGTAACTACTTTAAACTCAAAACATATTAGGCTTTGAGATCTATATGACTATCATAAAAAAAAGAAGAAAAGTTTGTAACTTGGTATCTCAGAAACCCCAAATGGTATTAAAAAAAAAATTGAATATTAGATACTTTTTAGCCCACAAGATTATAATTTATTACAAATAATGTGCCACAAATAGAAGTAAAACAGAGTCTATAAATAATAACATACCGGGCAAAGTAAATCGCGTCTAATAACCTTTTTATGCAGTTACTGTTAATATAATAACTATTTCTGACTTTTTTCTATTTTCATTGTATCAGGCGTCCATCATTCGACATAGGCTTTCACATAAGGAACTAATATTTAGGCAATAATATTTATGCACTCTAGAGTCTTGCTAAGAAATAATTCATTGTGTGGTGGAGGTGGATGTTTCTACAATTATACTTTCTTTTTTATTAGTGACAAACGGACAAACAGCGTAAGTGGTAAGTGACACTGCGTCGCTAAGTAATTTGCCAGGTAGATGTCTACTATGCCGAAAGTCAAGCGAGTGTGACTGTGCAATAAAGTTAGGTGATAATAAAGGTATCACCAAAACATACGCAAAAGTTGAACTGCCGGTTCTTTTGCTAATGCAACTAAGTGTAGTAACAAATTGCTACTACTCTGACATCGATTTTCTGTGAGACTGTGGTAGGTACTACCCCGAACGGGATACATAACAACAACCATCATTATCATCATCTTGCTCTTATCTCAATTACTTGGGGTCGACGCAATATGTCATCTGTTTTGTCATATTGCAAAAAGATTCGGCAATGACTTTTATGACCGGCCGCCTGCCTGACGTGAACCCTCCTTGGGAATGTAATTGTTGACCCAAATGGTACCAGATGGAGTTGGTCCGGGTCAATCTAGGGCTCTTAGTCGTCTTTTACGACACCCACGAGCAAAGCAAGGGTTGGTAGTATTCGAAGCCGCTACCACACAGCACATACATAACAACAACCAATGAACATAAATTATACTCAGTCTGGGAACAACCAGTTGCGATTCCCGTAAGTAATTGTTCTTCATGGGTAGCGAACCCACAACATTAGACACGTGACTACGTGAGTATGTCAAACTCATACGGACAGTGGAATAAAGAATATTAATGTCATTTATGATTTAGATATCATTAGCAGGGTGCAATATAAAAAATCAATAATGAAATTTATGCAGTGAACCGTTCGTGAGTACCGCGTGGTTCTCTTTTGCCTTCCTTTTGTATTATCTGCCTTACATCCTAGTTATAAAGTTCATATTTGTGTGTTAGGAACGTACAGGAAGCGAGATTGTGTTATACTATCTGTCAAAGCCAAAACTATGTGAAATCTATTTATCGATAACCATGTATAAGAAATAATGTAATGGTTATCGCGTGAGTAATATATAAAAAAATGTCTCACTCATCATGACTATTGCATTCATAAGTGGAATAATAATGTCACTGGGTTCAAATTGGATTCAAAATTATAATGACAAAACTTTTTAATCAAGTCTGAAGCTAACTCAAGTAACTACTTTAAACTCAAAACATATTAGGCTTTGAGATCTATATGACTATCATAAAAAAAAGAAGAAAAGTTTGTAACTTGGTATCTCAGAAACCCCAAATGGTATTAAAAAAAAAATTGAATATTAGATACTTTTTAGCCCACAAGATTATAATTTATTACAAATAATGTGCCACAAATAGAAGTAAAACAGAGTCTATAAATAATAACATACCGGGCAAAGTAAATCGCGTCTAATAACCTTTTTATGCAGTTACTGTTAATATAATAACTATTTCTGACTTTTTTCTATTTTCATTGTATCAGGCGTCCATCATTCGACATAGGCTTTCACATAAGGAACTAATATTTAGGCAATAATATTTATGCACTCTAGAGTCTTGCTAAGAAATAATTCATTGTGTGGTGGAGGTGGATGTTTCTACAATTATACTTTCTTTTTTATTAGTGACAAACGGACAAACAGCGTAAGTGGTAAGTGACACTGCGTCGCTAAGTAATTTGCCAGGTAGATGTCTACTATGCCGAAAGTCATGCGAGTGTGACTGTGCAATAAAGTTCGGTGATAATAAAGGCATTACCAAAACATACGCAAAAGTTGAACTGCCGGTTCTTTTGCTAATGCAACTAAGTGTTGTAACAAATTGGTACTACTCTGACATCGATTTTCTGTGAGACTGTGGTAGGTACTACCCCGAACGGGATACATAACAACAACCATCATTATCATCATCTTGCTCTTATCTCAATTACTTGGGGTCGACGCAATATGTCATCTGTTTTGTCATATTGCAAAAAGATTCGGCAATGACTTTTATGACCGGCCGCCTATCTGACGTCAACCCTCCTTGGGAATGTAATCGTTGACCCAAATGGTACCAGATGGAGTTGGTCCGGGTCAATCTAGGGCTCTTTCGGGAGTCGTCTTTTACGACACCCACGAGCAAAGCAAGGGTTGGTAGTATTCGAAGCCGCTACCACACAGCACATACATAACAACAACCAATGAACATAAATTATACTCAGACTGGGAACAACCAGTAGCGATTCCCGTAAGTAATTGTTCTTCATGGGTAGCGAACCCACAACATTAGACACGTGACATCTTTTATTAGACTTCTATACTATGTGTTCATTTCTTATATTAAATATTTAATAACTTGCATAGTTTAATTTTCTTAATGACTAGTTTATTATTTGTTATTAATTTATGTAAATACTTATGTAAGAGAACTTACTTTTATCACAGATTTCAGTATAACGGTATAATTTACGCAAGGACGTTCCTTGTGGAAGTACTACCAACCGTCAATGATAGAGAGTAAACGAACAGCATATGTATATATACACCTTTCGGGGGATGATCTGCAATACACGTAAATTAGATAATACGATAGCGAAATAATAATTTATGACATTACCATGACAAATCTGTATTCTTATACGTATATAAAATTGTAATTTGCGTTTGTTATATTTTTTGTCTTCCTTCTTATAATTATATTGACTAATGGTTTTATTTTCAATCCAATTTTATTATAAAGATATCTACGTCGAGCATATCCCTCTCTATAGCACGTTGAGCGACTTTGAGTCTTTTAATGAGGTCGGCATTTAGAGACTACGTTTCTTTGTCCGTGTGTTTCCATATTGTGACGGAGTAAGAATACAATTCACCACTCTCTATCTTGCCCGCGGATGTCGTATAAGACGACTATGGGATATAATGTGCACATAACATACAGATGCACAGGCAAGAGAAAGAAAACCCGAAATGAAACCCTATACCAACATGTCTGACCAACATGGTATAGTAGGTCAAGTTCCCTCCCATTGTGGAGGAGGCTCGAGCCCAACAGTGGGACATATGTGGGCTGCGATGATGATGATGTTGTTTCTTTGTCATGAATTATCGTTGGTAACATACACTAGTAATAAACCTTTGTTTATACAGCAGAATATTGGACGAGAAGGTCTTTCTAAGTTATCTGAACTCTGCTTAACCCAGTTGCATTCATCGACTAAACTCTTTCTTAAAATTGAATCTATCTAACTAGTTGTTTATCCTAGCTAAAGATAATGATCGACAACTTCGAGAGTTGCATTTCAACTAGGACCTATACAGTAATAACATGGATATTAGACATGACTTTGATATTGTTCATGTTCATTCGCAAACGTTGAGAAATCCTGTTTTGGTCATTAAACGTGGTGCTAAGATTGGCTAGAGATTTTGCCATAACCAAGATATCGTCTACGAATCAAAGGTAGATGTTATATTCACTATCGATGTTGATACGGAATCCGATCCAGTCTAAAAGCATGAAAATATCTTTTAGCGCCAGTGAACAATTTCGGAGAGACGACGTCTCCCTTTCCCACACCTTTCTGCAACTAGATTGGTTTTGTACTCTTATTCCAGATACAGACCAATATAGTACCGTTTCTATATAAATACTTCAGCACTTCAATGTATCGATCGTCGATTTGTACACTGTTGAAGGGACTGCAGCATTCCCAAGTTTCAACGGAATCAAAAGCTTTCTCATAGTCCACAAACGCTAGGCATAGAGTGCGATTATGCTTCTTAGTCTTCTGCATAACCTAGCGTCGCGCGTGGATATGGTGTATAGTACTACAAGCGTTTTGGAATCCGGCTTGTTTGGGCGGCTAGAAGTCATCAAGAGAGTTGGCTTGTAATGACCCTTAAAACAATTAGTATAGTCAAGAGTGAAATGGGTCTGTAATTCTGCTTGAAAAATAGCACCATCAAATATCTGATTCACGACTCTGGAACGTCAACCCCTAAAATGACAGAAATGAGCAACTTCTGTAAGGCTTTTTATACTGACTTGCCACCTGCTCTCAGGAACTCTGATATGATTCCGTTATTCCTCGGTACCTTCCCGTTCTTTAACTGTTTAAGACCATTCTGATCTGGTAGTAGCTGACATCCCGGATTTCTTCGGTATAGTGTCGAGTTTGCTTATATCTGGGATCTTGGACTAAGCCGGTAACAAGGTTCTGGGATGATTTATACGACTACCCATAGAACCTTTCGACCTCTTCCAAGATCTTATTATGGGATGAAATGATAGTCCCGTTATCGGTCTTCAGCTTAGTCATTTAGCTTGGCCCGATAAGAAAATCTTGTGTCGCTTTAGAGCTATGGTTCCGTTCTGTCGGTTTTTAATACGTTGTGTTTTGAATCGACATAATCTCACGTCGCACCGACTTGGAGATTACACTATTTAGGTGCCTTTGTTTGAACTAATCAGCTGAAGACTGCATCGTGATTACCTTTCTCCGCTTCATGAGCTTGAGATCTGATTTGAAAGATTTTTTGGACTATTTGCATAATGAGTCTTGAACAATTTCGACCTAACCGTGTGAATAGTTTTCACGAACCTGTTGCGAATCTTTTGAGGATTCGCACTCTTACAGGTATTCGAAACTATTGTGTAATTCAAGCTAAAAGTGGGAGATCGTTCGACTATCGTACGAAGACTCAATTTACCTCGTACCATTCGGTACGAAATAAATTGAGCCACTCTTAGTTTTAATCCTCGTGATCACAGATACATCGTTCAATGGTTATTGTTTATCGGACCAGATAGACCCTCTATCTCGTTTTTAGTTGAACAATCAGGGCTAATCCAGGTCTACTTCCTTTGGTGACGCTTCTTGGCAAAGGAAATAATAAAGAGATCTTTTTTGTCACAAAAACGAGTCAGTTATTGACTCCTTTGGTCCAAATCCATATTGAGACACTCTCAGCTCATCATCCGTGCTTTTGTTTAGTTTGGCGTTCAAGTCGCCCACAGCCGAGCCTTACTAATGTAAATTATTAATGTAATTTTATTAATATAAAAGTCACGGGCTCGTGAAGTATGTCAAACTCATACGGACAGTGGAATAAAGAATATTAATGTCATTTATGATTTAGATATAGCAGGGTGCAATATAAAAAATCAATAATGAAATTTATGCAGTGAACCGTTCGTGAGTACCGCGTGGTTCTCTTTTGCCTTCCTTTTGTATTATCTGCCTTACATCCTAGTTATAAAATTCATATTTGTGTGTTATAATTGAATAAAATTGCGGCGGTATCGCATTGATATTTGATGGTAATAATCGCGCAATTTTAGATAAGATTTTGGAATGTATTAGTGATCATGAAATATTGCTCGCAGATGTTGGGAATATCGATAAGGGGCTGTACATTTCTTCTTTTCTGGTGGTTGCAATTAACACGACGGTTGCCATCAAACTAGCGTGGCGTCCCATAGGCTGTCCTGCGAAGTCTTGAATAGACACATCCTGCTGTTTAAATTTTTAGATACCTTTTGAGCGAAATTCCTACTTTTTTGACAGACTATCGTCTGCCCAAAAGGTCTATGGCGTTGGAAGGTGTGTAAATTCATAAATTAATATATAACTCTCCATCGTCATCTGGGACGAATATCGAAACCGATTCTTTGTCTTCCCTGCTTTGACCGGGAGTGAAGTTTCCTTAGAGATCGAAATATTGACTGGGATATATCGCATGCACAAGGAACCACAAATGGCGGTACGACCTTGACTAGGGAGACATAAGGTATAAGAATATGTCTGTATTTGTTTCAAGTTAAAGCGTTTGGGTTTCTATCTTGCATAATCATATCTGTAATATGGATATGCAGTTGTCAATTAATATTCGCCGTGTTTGTTATATCATAATAAAATGTAAAAAAAATATTCCTAGATTACAATTTTAGTCCTAGTAATATATTATTAAGCTTTTTGGTCCTTACACGAAATATGACTTAAAGCAACTGCTGGAATATGATCAAAAACTTCAAACTGAATTAAGATATGAAAATAATGTTCACATTTCCTTGCAGGAAATGTTTAACACAGATGGAAAATGATCAGAAAGAAATAGATGGATATCTATAATTAAAATTTTACATTGCATAATATCAAAACTATATCCAATTATAATACTAGTAACAAATTCATGTAATTGACACTAACAGTTATGCTAATTTTTTTTTTGACAATACCTATTTTTATCCTGTCCTGTTTTTTTAAATATTACAAAAGACCTTTTAACTAAATCGCTATCTTATTTTTTGTTTTTACAGCAGCCTGGAACTTAGTTAACAAAGCTTCTATTAAGCAATGTATTGATATACATATTATAAATTCCACTAATAGAAAAGTAGCAATAATTCGCAAATTAATTGAAAATATCTATTAAGACAAATTTTCCGTGTGGTGACGGAGTAAGAATACAATTGACCACCACCATCTTGCCCGTGGATGTCGTAAAAGACGATTATGGGATATAATATGCACATAACATCTTTCTAAGAGAAGGAAAACTCAAAAGGTAACCCTTTACCAACATGTCTGATCAGCATGGTATAGTAGGTCAAATTCCCCCCCATTGCCGAGGAGGCCCGAGCCTAACAGTGGGACGTATGTGGGCTGCGATGATTAAGACAATAGAAAACTCCTCTTGCCTTAGCATTTTATACCTTATGAATAATTTTTAATCAATCACACTGGTATTAATGAATTATTTTTGAAAGATTACTGGATATATATCTTTTTGTGTTAACTGAATACTGGTTCAAAGGTAATTCAAATTTTCAATTTTCTTAATCGTCAGGTTGTTAGTTCATTTAACAGAGTCATTGTAATAAGACAGGGGGCTCTTTGATATTTTTAATAATATATCTATTATCCTAAATGCATTTATTAAACGTGTTTAAGAAATTTCCTATATAGAGTGGGCCTCTATCCATATGATGTTTTATTCTAAATCTCCGCCTCTAATAAAACTCTTGCGATTTGTGGCGATTTATTTACTAGAATATTTTTTTGAACCTACTAGAATAATCGCTAGGAGTGCAACTTGTATAAATCATCATCATCATTTCAGCCTATCGCCGTCCACTGCTGGACGTAGACCTCCCTCATGTTACGCCACAAAGTGCGGTCCTGTGCCACCTGCATCCAACGACGCCCAGCAACTTTCGCCAGTTCGTTGGTCCACCTAGGGGGGCGTCCTACACTGCGTTATCCAGTACGTGGTCGCCACTCGAGAACCTTTCTTCCTCAGCGGTTGTCGGTTCGTCGAGCGATGTGGCTTGCCCATTGCCACTTCAGCGTGCTAATTCTTCGTACTATGTCGGTTACACCCGTTCTTCTGCGGATTGCCGTATTTCGGATTCTATCTCGCAGAGAAATCCCGAGCAAAGCCCGTTCCATAGCACGCTGAGCGACTTTGAGCCTTGTTATTATACCTACATTTAGGGACCACGTTTCTGTGCCGTAAGTCATCACTGGTAACACACAATGGTCGTAGACCTGTATTTTCAGACACTGACATACTTGTATAAATATTACCTTTATAAATGTTAAATCAATCAGCAATTACATTCTAAGCCCATTGGATAGATATTACTGCGGGCAACTTATTGTATAATGCCTAGAACTGCAGGTTTCAACGAGAAAGTGTTATCTTTATTCCTATAAACATTAGTCGCTTAGAACAGTTTAGATATAATCTGAGTTTGGAGGCGCCGCTTTGCCTATTTATGACAACTCCAATGAGTTATATTATTTCAGCTCATATACGTCCCATTGTTGGGCTTCATGCCTTCTCCACAATTGAAGGGAAATTCACCTTACTATACAATGCTGGTCAGATAGGTTGATATAGGATTTTATTTCGAGTATTCCTTCTCTTGTATAGATATTAAATGCATGTTATATACCTTAATCGTCTTTTACGACATCCACGAGCAAGATAGGGAGTGGTGAATTATGTTCTTATTCCGTCACCAGACAGAAATGAGTTATATACATCCCTATTTCACATAATCAATACTGAATTCAATCCATCCATCAAGCCCATAGACGTCCACTGTTGGACATAGGCCTCCCCACAAAAATGTCGCTCGGAACGATCATGCGCCACTTGCCTCCAACGGTTCTCTGCTTTCAAGATGTCGTTTGTTCACCTAGGAGGGGATCGTCTTGAGGTGGCGGAGCGCGTGCGGGAGGAATGTCTCCTCGACGGCACAAACCACCGCCATCGCCAGCGACTGGGGCGGCGCAGACGCGATTACCTGCGCCTGTTGCCGTCCTAGCCGAGGCCGCGGGTGACTGGACCGGGGAGTTGGTCCGTCACCGACGACTTCGCCGAGGGGTGAACGTCGGTCGACGGGAGGGTACTCCACAAGGAGTATACCGTCGGGCCGACTACTGACGACAAGTCATCCTGCTCCGATGGTCGGTCCAACGACGGAGGCGACGTGTCACGGGTGGGTTACGGGTATGCGTGCTTACGCCCCTCCGTCGCCCCGGACGGAGTGGAGCGAGGAGCGCACCGACCGTAAACCACCCAAAAAAAAACAAAAGGGGTCGTCCTACGCTGCATCGTCCGTTTCGTGGTCGCCATTACCTATTGGCTACTGCTATTTTAACGTGCTAAATTTTCGAGCTACGTCAGTTACGCTCGTTTCGAGTATAGCCCTCTTTATGTTATAAAGAGGTTGAGCGACTTTGAGCCTTCTTATGAGGCCAACAACAATTAGAGACTACGTTTCAATGCCGTACGTCATCGCTGGTGACACACACTGGTTATAATCCCTTGTTTTTCTACACTTCGAAATAGTGGACGAGAAGATCATTTTAAGTTTCCTGAACGCTGGATTCAATAAAATACGTAAACCCAAAAATTTTAACTGTTGGAGTGCCTGCTGGTTTTATCGAATAGGCTACTCCTACTAACTACAAAAATAGAAAAAAATTATATGATCATTATCATGAAAAATCTTATAACTATCACCGAGTATTTTGAGAGTATATATGTATTCAAAAATATTTAAAAGTTGTAAATAAAACTATTTTACGGATTTTAGCGCGTTTGTATTTGATATATGATTGCCCGACGTTTCAAACACTTTGCAGCGTTCGTGGTCATGGGTGGACGTCCATGGTCCGCCCGTGACATAATCGCTTCGACTCAGAGCTAGACACATGGTGGACGCCCATGACCATGAACGCTGCAAAGGGTTCGAATAGTCGGGCAATCCAAAATCAAATACAAATGCGATAAAATCCGTAAAATAGTTTTATTTACAATGTGCAATACTCGCGTAAACATCAGAAATAATTATATTTAAACGTGCCTGTTCCTATGCAAAATCTCTTGATCTGAGAAGTAAAATTAAACAAACAAGAGATATCAATAAAATTACTTGTAAGTGATAAATAGTGAAACTGGTAGGAATACTATGCAGAAGAAAAACTTTAATTTAAAGATAAGCGATAAAAATATGATAGCAGATAAAAAAATGGTGACTGGATATTACGAATGTGCCTTTACTAGTAATAAAGCCTTTAGTGTCATCCCATATTTAAGCTGAATCGCTCCGTAAGCAATGGCTTGTAAAATGTAACACGTCTTTTGAGCTTTCAGATGTCAGAGAGAATTTTGTCTAACGCTCTTTTAAAAATCTTAATATTAAAAAGATAGTCGCTTCGACTCGGAGCTTTTTTTCTTTTTTTTTTTTGGGGTGAGTTAAGGTCGGCGCACTCCTCGCACCACTCCGTCCGGGGCGACAGAGGGGCGTAAGCACGCACACCCGTTAGCACGTATCGCACGAGAGAAAATTATTCTTAATTAGTTATTTGAACAACAAAAATCTATTTATTTTTACTAACATTATTAACTGCCGATTTGATGAGCAAGCTCGTCATCTGCAATTATATTGAATATCATAGTACTAATAACGAAAATATAATCTGAGGGCGGCCAGAAGACAGCCAAAGCCGAAACAATGGCTTGTCTTGTATAAAGCACTATGTTATCCACACGTGAATACTGCTCCATCTCTAAGCGGGTGCACCTTAATATGAGCTTGATGACCTTGACTGCCTGCCTCTAAAGAAACGAGAAGATGCCAATCTTATGAATGGATTGGAATCAGTCTCTTTGTGTGCTCTAAGGACTCTTTAATGGGGAATGCTCTAAAGAGGATAAAATGTTTCCAAGAGGATAGAACAAAACGTTCATCATATCACCTCAATGTAAAAGGGTAACACCTTGTACTGTTCATATTATTGTGGCTCTCGGCGTCAATTTATTTAGTAGTCTAGTATTAGAGTAATTTGGAAACCAAAACCAAGTTTGCCAGCAATATCCTGAATAGAACTGAAGGGCACTTCACTTGCTTGGCGATGTTTATGTAGAATGCCCTACCACACTAGGTAGCAATTCAGCTCTGATAGTATTGCTAAGCTCTATGAGTGGCAGTAATCGCTTTTAGCAGAGAAAACTCTTAAGAGGCTATCGATATCGCCAATAGGTTTTTAAGAGTTTTTGGGTCTTGATCATATATTATATCTTAGAACGTACATACGCTCGTACGTAGTCCGTACGTACGAGTGTATCCAGCGCTTCCAGCCGCTGGAAAGAAACTTCAGGATGTTGCATTTTAGAATAACTTAAATAATATATTTTTCTGCGCTTTTGGCCAATGATAATGGATACTGACCCGCGTATATATACGCGGGTCAGTATCCAATATCATTGTATATATAATATACACATCATTTTATCAGTAACTGTTATCGGTGACTCAACTGATAACGGTTGTCATCGGTGACTCAACTGATAACGGTTGTTATCGGCGACTCAACTGATAACGGTTGTCATCGGTGATTCAACTGATAACTGTTGTCATCGGTGACTCAACTGATAGCGGTTGTTAGCGGCGACTCAACTGATAACGGTTGTTATCGGTGACTTAACTGATAACAGTAATTTACTTGTGCAAGTCTAAACTTACATAAGTAAATTACCATATGTTTGTCTTGCATTAGGGTATCTAAACAAATAGTTATTAATTACTTTTTTTTTTCAATTATATGTTAAAAGAGGATGGATGTTAATATATACATTTCTTTGATCGAGTTATGCTATATTTATCGCGAAAGGGCGCTGACATCTTATCCTCCTCTTAAATCCTTTTAAAACTTTTAAATTTCATGACTATTTATTATTTTGTATAAAAACAGAGGAACAATTACTAGCACCTCTTTAGTAAGTAAGAGCGTCCTACCGAGTCAGGTGTCGTGGAGTCGATTTTTAACCAATACTTTGTGCGATCCACGAATTTTGTTTTGAGTCCGAGTGTAATTTGTGTCTGTTAGTAGCATACTTGAAACTGTCCCCCGCTCTGAAAAAAATATTTCCTTAGTGAGGGTCTTAAAAATCCTCTCATATTGAAGTTTGGGCCCAGCAATGAGCTGAAATAATGCCATTGATTTTTGGGCTCACAGAATTATAACAGTGCAAAAAATAAGAAGATGGAAATATTAAATATTAATTACTTTTCAGCTAACAAATGACATCTGAAGTATTAAATTGTAATTGAAAAAAATGTTGAAGAAACTGATTTGTCCCTAATTGCCCTCCCATAACTGCATCCCTAATTTTTTGAAAATGTAATATAATCTATAGCCTTCCTCGATAAATGGACTATCCAACACTGAAAGAATTTTTCAAATCGGACCAGCGGCTCCTGAGATTAGCGCGTTCAAACAAATAAACAAACTCTTCAGCCTTATAATCTTCTTAATATATATAAATTAGGTGTTACGTTGTTTGTCCACGATGGACTCCTAAAGTACTTAATCAATTTTAATCAAATTTGCACACCGTGTACAGTTTGATCCATCTTGAAAGATAGGATAGCTTACATCTTAATTTATAGTCGCAATATTATTTTTTTGCAAATTATTTGTCTATTATTTGACATTCACAATTATCTGTTAACTCCAAACGATTTTAACAGATGGCAATATCTGTTGACTGGATTGAGTAAGCAATTTGTGTGTGCTCAAGGGGATTCGAGAATAGTTTAAATTCACAATTGGACCCGGTAGGTGGCGCTTTATTTGAACACAACAACGTCTGTTGGGTCAGCTAGTATTAATATAGATTAGAATTCAAATTGACTTTTAAGTGTTATAACGAATCGTTTGTATGGGAATTTAGAAAGGTGTATTTTTAGACCTTTTTAGGCAATTTTTGAAATTTTGCTCTTTGTGTACTTGCGTCTTTTGTTATTTGCGTAAGAACCATCCTTGTACTTCAGGGATTATTCTAAAAAAAACAATTAGCGCAAACGGTCCGGCCGTTCTGAAGTTAAGCGCGTACATACATTTCGCAGATTCATTTATATATATCGATCAAGTGATCGCAAGTTATCTACTAGAGCAACCGTCACTCCTCTCAACTTTCTTAAAGGAAAGTAGGAGAGAGGGACACGTTGCTTCGCTTTCATCGTCTTCGATGACTTGAACGGCGTGCAGGCTGTTGAATAAATTTTACTTTCTGACTGAGATAAAAAACAGAAAGTATAATGTATAAATTAAAAAATGAAATAAATAAAGTAAAACCTACAGTTCATAGAAAGTATAAATTAAAAATATATATAAATCAAGTAAAACTTATAGGCACAATTCAGGTATAGGAAAGAAAATTTGCCACCAAACACATGGTTATCATAACTATTAAGCTTTCTACTTGAAAGATAAATTTTGATTAGTCATATCAAGATTACTTTTAGGACTTAAAGATTTTCTGGAAATCATTTATTTAGTGTCGAAAATTAATTCAGAATATAGAAGTATGCTTCATAAGGGACAGAAATACAAAGAAATTAAACAGAACAAAATATTCAGTGCGTTCATTGTGAAGAATGATCCGTTTAACATAGCGCTTCATTTCCAAGGAGTAACTCTTTAAATCTTCGGCAGCATTAGTACTCTCTACGTCGAAATATTTATCAAACTTTAGTTTGAGAGTCATTTAGAGAATACAGTTAGAGAGCTAATTTAACAAGGTGGCCAGCTTGCTCATTTTCCATAAAAGAGCAATAAAGAATATTTCCACGTGGCGACCGAGAAGAATACAATTTGCCATGCCGTGGGAGTCGTAAAAGACCATTAAAGGATATCCCTTAGTGGTCTTTTACGACTTCCACGGCAATATATTGATAACATCTATACAAGAGATGGAAAGCTAGTCAAATCTTAAACGAAATCATTCGACTAGAGCGTTTTAGTAGATCAACCTTCCTCTTACTTTGGAGGATGCTCAAACCCAGCAGTAATATGAATATAAGCTGAGATGAAATGAAACAGAATATATGCTAATGAGGTGACGAAGTTTATTTTAAAAAATTAGTTTGACAGAATGTTCAATCTCTGCTGAAGTATCAAGGGAAGTCATTACGAATGTTGTAAAACTGTTAACGTACATTATAAAAGGATTAGGATTACATTAATATAAGTAACAGATAATTATCATGAAGAGGTGTACGTAATCTATAAAAACATGTGTTTTGTTATCTGTGGAGGTGTGATCGGGAGGTGTGAAATGATTGTGCTCTTTCTACCTTAATCATACTAATATTATCTTTAAAACTGATTATAAATTATAGTTGATTGTCATATATTCATGTCATTATGATGTGGTAAAATTTTTGTGGGGAAATGGTTTCAAAAATAGTGAGTAATAGGGATTAAAATATGAAGTTTCGTTTGGATAAAATGCTTATTTTTTCCTTTTTGGGGACATGATATGGTTTGGCACCACGCCTAAACTATTTGGGGCGTTAGAAAGGACGACAGGCAATCCCATAACCAGCCTTTTTCTTTTTCTTTTTTTGGGGTGGGTTGCGGTCGGCGCGCTCCTCGCACCACTCCGTCCGGGGCGACAGAGGGGCGTAAGCACGCAACACCCGCAACCCACCCGAACACCACGTCGCCTTCGTCGCTGGGCCGACCACTGGAGCAGGGTTACTTGTCATCAGTGGTCGGCCCGACGGAATACCCCCTACCCGGGGTACCCTCCCATCGACCGACGTCCCCCCCTCGGGGAGGACGTCGGTCTTTCCTCACGCGGTCGGCTTCTCGGCGGGTGACGGACTAATCCCCGGTCACGTCACCCGCGGCCTCGGTTAGCGCGGCATGGCACGCAGGTAATCGCGCCTGCGCCGCCCCAGTCGCTGGCGGCAGGTCGCTTCGTCGAGGCTGTGCTCCTCGCGCGCGCGACCCGCCGCCTCCTTCTGCGAGATCACTGGCTCGCAGAAGGTTGCGACCGCGTCCCAGTTCCTGATGCTGCCAAGCATCTCCCTAGCGATGGTCGGCAGCGTCATTTCGGCACCGATGATTGCGACGAGTTCACGACGCTGCTCTGCCCAAGCGGCACAGACCTCGAGCGTATGCTGCGCCATGTCCTCGTCGCAATCACAGTGGTGGCAGGACGGTGTTCTCTCCCTCCTAGCGACCGTGTACAGGTACTTGCCGAAGCATCCATGCCCTGTCAAGACCTGTACCAGTCGGAAGGAGAGCACCAGGCCCAAGTACTTCATATGGGCCTGGATGCTGATCCCAACCGAATGGACGGTGATCGATAACCATAACCAGCCTTCCACTAGTCCTGCCAATATTATGCCTATTTTGAAAAAGAGGGTGCTGATTCAAAAAGCAATTGGGCTTATTTTCATCATTATATGTATTTGACTGCTGGATCAGATCTACGCGGTTATTTCAAGTTTTTTCTGTCTTGATGTTCTATTATTGTAAGTCTCGATATTATAATATCACTTAGTCCTGCCGACCACTGAAGACAAGTCACGCTGCACCGGTGGTCAGCCCAACGACGAAGGCGACGTGTCACGGGTGGGTTGCGGAGCCGTGCACCGCCCCTCTGTCACCCCGGACGGAGCCGGGCGACGAGTGCGCTGACCGTAGCCCACTCCAAAAAAAATCACTTAGTCCTCTTTTACGATAGCCCCGAGCAAGAAAGAAGGGATTGTACAATGTATTCTTACAACGCAACCATAACGAAAAAATATGAATAAATTATTATTATTAATAATTTTCATTTTTTCATTTCAGCCTATTGCCGTCCACTGCTGGACGTAGGCCTCCCTCATGTTGCGCCACAATGTGCGGTCCTGCGCCGCCTGCATCCAACGACGCCCAGCAACTTTCACTAGGTCGTCGGTCCACCGAGTGGGGGGGCGTCCTACACTGCGTCGTCCGATGCGTGGTCGCCACTCGAGAACCTTTCTTCCCTAGCGGTTGTCGGTTCGTCGAGCGATGTGGCCTGCCCATTGCCACTTCAGCGTGCTAATTCTTCGTGCTATGTCCGGTTACACCCGTTCTTCTGCGGATTTCCGTATTCCGGATTCTATCTCGCAGAGAAATCCCGAGCATAGCCCGTTCCATAGCACGCTGAGCGACTTTGAGTCTTGATATGAGGCGTACATTTAGGGACCACGTTATTAATAATAATTTATTAAAATAATCAATTTGTAAATATTATGTTTACAGGTGAAATATCTAGAAATATATACACTTCATAAATATTTTATGTACAAATTTATATAAATTAAAAAGTAAGCTCCTGAGTTTCTAAAAGGATATTCATAACTTACGCCAATTATAATGATTGTATTAATTTCTAACTGCCCTTACAAGGTTTTGTACATAACCTTCCGGATTAGCCAAGGAGGTAAAGGAATCAGTACGATTGATAGGTTTCGAGGCAGCGCGCTGCCCTTCTTTTCCCTGGATGAATTGGTCGAGGTATCTCTGGACACCTCATTCGCTACCTCTGGAGACCACAGTGGGGCAAGGGGGATTTTACATAATAAATGATTTGATTTGATTATACTAGTGTGAAATAAAGAGTGTGGCTATTAAATTGTAATCATATTATACACTCACTATTAATAATAATAATAATATTCAACACTTCTTTTTTTTTTTTGGAGGGTGGGTTGCGGTCGGCGCGCTCCTCGCACCACTCCGTCCGGGGCGACAGAGGGGCGTAAGCACGCACACCCGCAACCCACTCACGATGCATGTCGCCTTCGTCTTTGGACCGACCACCGGAGCAGGATTACTTGTCATCAGTGGTTGGCCTAATTTTCAACACTAGTCCTTAAACCAGGCTAAAGATACCATATTTATAACATTACCCGTAGATGTCAACCTGTTGTGCCACTGCTGTTATCGACACTTTAGAACAGTGTTCCGCAAACTTTTTATGTTCAAGTTACATCTAGAAAACCGAAATTTTTTGGCGGTACACCACAAATAAAAATATTTTTTAAGTAATATTAATCAACCACTGAAGTCAAAGAACTTTGCACCGGTGGTCGGCCCAATGACGAAGGCGACGTGCTATATGGATGGGCCTCGCGCCGCCCCTCTGTCATACCAGACGGAGCCGGGTGGCGGATGGGCTGACGGTAGCCCACCCCAAAAAAAAAGAAAAGTAATATTAATCAACATTTATTTATTAATCATCGAAACAATATGTATTATTAATCAACAAACCTAAAGTTTCGTTGTAATCGGCGTAATCGTTGACTAAGCTGCTCTCATCTCTTCGTCCATTACCCTGGAGCTTTCTCTTTTTTTTTTGTTTTTATTGTGGTAAGAGTCGAAAATCTTTATAACAACCTTATTTTTCTGAGGCACACCAATTAATGACCAAGGTACAACAATGTGCCGCGGTACATACTTTGCGGAACACTGCTTTAGAAGACGTATGTGTAACAGCAGCAGCCTGATGCAGCACACTGTCCTAGATTTACCGACGCTTTTAGTTTCTTATTCTTTTTAGGAATCTACACAAGTGGGTCACCCGCGTAGTTCCCGTTCACGTGGGAATACCAGAATAAATATAGCCTAAATTACTCCTTATATAGCCAGCTACCTTGTAGTAAAATATTATCAAAATCGATTTAACCGAAGATTAAAAAAAGAAGTAGATTGCCTCAAATAAAGAGACAGACAAATAAAATCATTTTAAACTATTTTTTAATGGAAATAACCGAGTGAGCATAGAAGAAGCCCAGTATTTTGACATTACAAACCGATTCTTACTTCAATACTCTTCAATTTTCTTTATTTGTATAGAGTATAAAATATTGCTAAATTATTTCAATAATTTAATTAATTAGTATTCTGTACAAGCATTTCTTATTGAAATTTTAACATCAATGCCCTCGCCGCAAGAGCCACAGACGTTAGGAAATTACTTCCGGTGGCCCGCCCATTACGCACTTTAGTGTAGTACACCATCTTATGGGACTTCACACCGTCCTTGCATCGCCGTTGAACGAAGTGTGTCGCATGCTTCATGCATAGCTCCTGTGATAAATTAATAAATTTACATAAATCTTTTTGTTCGTGTGGACGGAATAAGAATACATTTCACCACTCCCTATCTTGCCCGTAGGTATTATAAACGACGACAAAGGGATGTAATAAGCATATAACATCTATGCAAGATAAGGGCAACTCGAAACAAAACTCTATACCAACACATCTCTGGAGGCGGAGATGCTCGCGAATTGTACATCAGTTCTTTCATAGAAATGAAATACCCACCATCGCAAAAGTTAGTTTACACATGTCGTCACTCATCTTTTTATTATACGTTATGTATGTTTTCTCCCATCCCATGTGTAATCTTAACCAATTAGGTAATAACTTTAATCATTTTTAGGTGCTGCAAGTTGTAAATGATGACCCAGGATTGCCCAACTTCTCGAAAGAGACATTGAGAAAAATTATGAAGCATCTTAATTTCGAATTCGCTACTCGATCACGCAAGAGTGTGCTTATTGATAGACAAGATATCATATCATGGCGCCAGCGCTACCTGCATTTAATTAAACAATATCGTAGGGAGGGCAAATACATATATTATCAAGACGAGACCTGGGTCAACGTTGGTACGTGTCAACTCTTAGTTTCTTCTATTTGTTCCCTTTTTGTTTTGATGTCGAAACTTATGATTCTTTTTTGTTCTTTTCAGGTCATACTACAAAAAAAACCTGGATTGACGGAAGTATTAAATCTTCTCGATAGGCATTTTTAGACGGCCTGACTACGGGATTAAAAAATCCCACAGGAAAGGGCAAACGACTCATAATTAGTCACATAGGTGGAGAAGAAGGCTTCCCGGTCGACGGACTTCTTATGTTTGAAGCAAAGAAATAAAAACCATAATGAAATGAACGCGGAGTGTTTCGAGGATTTGTTTGGCGGTATTCTACCTAAACTCAAGCCGAATGCAGTAGTCGTAATGGACAATGCGCCCTATCACTCTCGGAAGATCGAAACAATCCCGAAGATGTCGTGGACGAAAACACGAATTCAAGAGTGGCTGACTACTAAAAATATTGCGTTTGAACCAAATATGGTCAAGGCCACTCTCATAGATATTGTGAAACAACAAAATCATACTGAGAAATATGCCGTAGACGAGATGGCTGCACAAAAAGGTATCACACTTTTAAGACTGCTCCCTTATCACTGTGAATTGAACCCCATTGAGTTGGTATGGGCGCAGGTAAAGAGTCACGTCGCAAACAATAATAAGACGTATAAAATGCAAGAAGTGAAAACTTTATTCCAAGAAGGAATCAAGAAAGTAACACCGGCTAAGTGGAGTGACTGTGTGTCTCACACTATTAAAGAGGAAGATAAAATGTGCCACCTCGATCATATTATAGATGAAGTGACAGATAGATTTGTTATTAGTGTGACCGAAAGCGACAGCGACAGTGATTTCGAAAAAGATTAATTAAATAACATTATTATGACGTTTTTGTTTCATTTTGAATGTACCTCCCTATACTTCCACTAAAAAAGATCAATCCTCTAGTATAGTAATAATAATAGGTTAAAAAAATACATTACAACTTAATATTAAATCTCAAAAAAAAAAACCAAACTGATTATTCATTTATGATTCACTGATTTAGCTACATCCCTATTTATTTTTCTTCAAAAACCGGCAACCCACAAAACGTCATTTTACTGCAGCTAATAAAAAGTTAGACTATAGTGCAGGTCTTGACGGGGCATGGGTGCTTCGCCAAATACCTGCACAAGGTCGTAAGGAGGGAGAGTACACCGTCCTACCACCACTGCGATTGCGACGAGGACACGGCGACGCATACGCTCGAGGCCTGCGCGGCTTGGGCAGTGCAGCGTTGTGAACTCGTCGCAATCATCGGTACAGACCTGACGCTGCCGGCTATCGCTAGAGCGATGGTCGACAGCGTCGGGAATTGGGACGCGGTCGCAGCCTTCTGCGAGACAGTGATCTCGCGGAAGGAGGCGGCGGATCGCCTGCGCGAGGAGCGCAGCCTCGATGAGGAGATCCGCCGCCGGCGACTGGGGCGGCGTAGCCGCAACTACCTGCGCCTCATGCCGCCCTAGCCGAGGCCGCGGGTGACGTGACCGGGGATTAGTCCATCACCCGCCGAGAGGCCGACCGCGTGAGGAAAGACCGACGTCCTCCCCAAGGGGGGGACGTCGGTCGATGGAAGGGTACCCCAATAGGGGGTATTCCGTTGGGCCGACCACTGATGTCAAGTAACCCTGCTCCGGTGGTCGGCCCAACGACGAAGGCGACGTGGTTTTCGGGTGGGTTGCGGGCGTTGCGTGCTTAAGCCCCTCTGTCGCCCCGGACGGAGTGGTGCGGAGGCGCGACGACCGCAGCCCACCCACATCAAAAAAAAAAAAATTATGTATTTCTATATATAACGGAATCTTTGAACGTCATTTTGCACCACTTTGGACGAACAGATTTTATTTAAACTTTGCACACTCGTCAAAGGTCCATGTCAATGCAATAATTCGATTAAAATTGGCGAATATTCTGATTAGATTCGCCAGGATTTAGAAATTACTAACCATATTCTTTGCATAAGAGCAAGAGAGATAGAACTATTATGTGAACTATGCATGCTCGAAATTAGAAACTTCTATGATTCGGGCTGTCAGCTTAGCATAATGCAGCAAAGACTATCTCAAGGTAGTTGCGTTCGGAACATGTAAGATGAAAGTAAACTACTAGTAACTATTTGACTTGTAAGCGTGTTTTTTTAGTTTTTTTAACTATAATTTAGTTCTATTTTTGATTCATTATTATCTTCCTGTTCTTATGTCATTTACTTAGATTTAACACAATATTCGTCTTTCAACGTACATGTGGTAACAGTTTTGGCAACAGTTGTATGACCGCCAACCTGGCTGAAAGGACATAGAAGTCTTTTGCGACACCCACGGGGTGTATTGTTAGTAGTGCTCGTAGTCGCTACTATACAACAAGTACTTTTAATTATCATAGATATTTGCGTATAGCTATAGGTTTATTTTCCGTAAAATGACAAAGTATAAAATTCATGAACAGGGTCCTTTCTCGTGGGTATCTTAAAAGACATTTAACGGATCCATGTAATTGAAGGAAAGCTCGATGAGAAACCTTATTAGCCCAATTAATGATCATGCTTTTGCGGGCTGGGCCATAGATAGACGCTGGTCTTAAAAAGTACCATAACTATCAACTGTCTAGTAAGTGTAAGTCCTATTTCTTTCCACTATGGAAGGTAGACCCTTCAATCATTATCATCACCATCATTCATCAATCATTCAGCATAATGCCGTTTACTGTTGGACATTAGGGCTGTTGATAAAATATCGATATTATTATTTAAAAATATCGATATTTATCACCGATATTTTTTTGGACGATATATCGATAGTTCGATACTAAAAAGTAAGTATCGAGGGTCGATATTTATTTGAATAAATTTGTCGTTTTATCGTTTTTTGTAAAATATGTATTCTATAAGCCACTGTAAAAATGCCGGCATGAAATTGATGATAAGTTATCACTTACGCCTAGAATTTAGCTAAAAAAATCTCATTACTGCAACTCTGCAAAGCACGAAGCTAAAAAGTGGTCATGCGGAAAAATATCGATATATTTTTCCATAAATCGAACTCCGATATTAATATATTTAAAAAGATCGATATATCGAAAATAAACGATATTTTTACAAATATCAACAACTCTACTGGACATAGACCTCACCCATAGTACGTCATGAGACTCGTTCCTATATTACCACAACTAACTACTCCTATTTCCAGCGATCTTCAAGAAGTCATCGATTCAGTTTACCTTTTTACCTTTTCGCCAATAGGTATTGATTCTTTACCGTGGGGTAACGAAGTAAGAATACAATTCACCATCCCCTTATCCCCATCTTACCCGTGAGTGTCATACTTACCCGTTTGACCCCCGTGGTATAGTAGGTCACTTTCTTCCCTACTTTGGATAAGGCTCAAGCTCAGCAGTGGACTATGAGCTCAGAGGATGAGGATTGATTCTTATCGGCCCATATCAATAATTACTGATTAAGAAAAAGACGCTATTGCATGCATATTACACGCGCATCAGTAATCCTATGCCATATTGAGACGTTTACTCAGAGTTTTAAGCCCAGAAGCTCACGTAGGCTGATTGCACAAAATTTTATCTATTCACGAAACATTACAATTAAACTCTTTAAGACCTGTCGGCATTTCTATTATAAAATTGATAATTGAACAAGTTTATTGTTTAAATAATATATTGATGGTATTAGAGTATTGTCAATAAATACGTCGAATTGATTGTAAATTTAAAGCCGTTATCGCGACTGTATAAGTTTTATAAAAGCAATGATTCTTTTAAAATCACTGATAATAACTCTTAACGTGATAAATTTATAATTATGGTGGCTGTGAAAATAATGTACAAATCATCAATTATATGCTGCAGATGCATTCAATTTCCAATGTCCAATTAACTTTTTTTTTTTGTTTTTACGTTATATTGTTTTTTATTTATTAAATTTATACGTTCACAAAAATATTTTTAATTACTGTCTCAAATACTATACTAAGTGAATGAAAGTTACAAGTCATCATCATCATCATCTTGCTCTTATCCCAATTACTTGGGGTCGACGCAATATGTCATCTGTTTTGACATATTGCAAAAAGTTTCGGCAATGACTTTTATGACGGGCCGCCTGCCTGACGTCAACCCTCCTTGGGAATGTAATCATTGACCCAGATGGAGTTGGTCCGGGTCAATCTAGGGCTCTTAGTCGTCTTTTACGACACCCACGAGCAAAGCAAGGGTGGGTAGTATTCGAAGCCACTACCACACAGCGCGAAAGTTACAAGTCAATTAATATTAAATGACAAGGAAGCCACAAGTCAAACTTAAAAACTAAATGACCCCACATACGGACCCCGGCCCAAAAGTACCCATTAAACTGGCTGCGTTACCGCGCTGGATTGCCAGCGAGACCTGCAAATAACTTTTTTTTTATTTTACAAACTCTGCATAATAATAGTAGATAGACGAAGATAAAAGTACTTAGAATCCAATTCGTTAATGTTATCTCAAATTTAAATAATTAGAAATTCAATTGTACATTAGAAAAAAATCCATAGCGAATTAATAAATCCAATTATCTTAATGGAAAATTTATTATTTGTTAAGGGACGCAGATGCGGACTTTTTTTCTGAAGTTGTCTTACCTAACCACGTTTAAATGAAAATGGCAACCACCCCTAATGAAACGTAATAATACCTGTTTTCTTCAAAAATTCTACGCTTAGTCAAAATTGAATCTTAATGATTTCTGATGTTTACGCGAGTATTATAACATTGTAAATAAAACTCCTCCGTGTGGTGACGGACTAAGAATACAATTCACCATCCCCTCTATAGCAGGTCAAATTCCCTCCTATCGTGGAGGAGGCGCGAGCCCAACAGTGGAATGTATGTGGACTGCTATGATGATGACATAGATAAAAATATCCACACGCTTGTGAGGCGTGCACTTTTCGTATTCTCTAAAAAGATTTTGTTATTAATACTTAATCCATTGCATGTTCTGGTAGTAGATAACTAGACAAGAAATATCGCTGATTAAGTTATGATACAGCTGTATAATATATACCTAATCCAACTATATAATCTGATTGCATAAAAAACAGCTTTAGATCCCGTGAAGTTGCCCGTATTTTGGCAGCAGGTTTTAAAATATAAAGCGTTACCATCCTCCGTTACCTTCCTGCAAGAGTCGTATAAATCGGCGAGGGATCGCTAGAAGAAGGGAGAACATATTTTATAGCTGCGATCGAAAATCGTTTGCATAAGGTGACAATATAAGAACGCAATTCCACTAAGGAGTACAATATACCTACATATAAGATCAGTGCAAGGGAAAACTCGAAATAGAATCCTATGCCAACCCAACAGCTCGGGGCAGCACACGCTCGAGGTGTTGGGTTGTTGTTGGTGTTGTTGTTCAACCCCACAAAGGCGCAAGTTTGCGCGTTCACTGCAAAGAAGGACCCGTTTGTCATGGCGCCTCAGTTCCAAGGAGTAACTCTCCAAATTTCCGACAGCGTTGGGATCCTCGGCGTCGAAATATCGAGCAAAGTCCAGTTTGGGAGTCATTTGGAGGACAAAGCTAAATTGGCAAGCAAAAAGTTGGGCGACCTGAACAGAGCCAGGCGGCACTTCACACCGAAACAGCGTCTTGTGTTATTCAAAGCACAAGTTCGTCCTCATGTGGAGTACTGCTCACTTCTCTGGGCAGGCGCGCCCAAATATCAGCTAGACCCACTTGACTCCCTTCAAAGGCGTGCTCTTCGAATCGTCGGGATCCCAATCTGACGGACAGGTTGGAGTCACTGGAGCGGCGGAGAGACTTTGAGTCACTCTGCGTACTCTACGGGCTCTTTCATGGGGAATGCTCTGAGGAACGTAAAGTCAAACGACTTGGTACCACCGTCACCGTTTTACCAACGTACTACTCGACACCGCAGCAGGGTTCATCCATTTCACCTGGAAACGTTATGGTCTTCAACTGTACGTTTCCAGCGATCATTTCACCCACGTACGTGTAGACTCTGGAATGAACTACCTGCTGCTGTGTTTCCCGAGCGCTATGACATGTCCTTCTTTAAACGAGGTTTAAGAAGAGCTTTTTCTTCACGGTAGGCAACGGCCTGGCTGTGCCCCTGGTATTGCAAAGGTCCATGTGCGGCAGCGTCACTTACCATCAGGTGTGCTGCTTGCTCGTTTGCCACTAACGACAATAAAAAAAAAGGTGTGTGCCGCGTGGGCGGGTGAGCGCCATGAACTCGTCGCGATCATCGGTGCCGACCTGACGCTGCCGACCATCGAAAGGGAGATGCTCGACAGCGTCAAGAACTGGGCCGCGGTCGCCGCCTTCTGTGAAGCCGTCATCTCACGGAAGGAGGCGGCGGATCGTGTGCAAGAGGAACTCCTCTTCGGTGACACGTTCTGCCGCCAACGACTCGGGCGGCGCAGGCGCGAGTACCTGCGCTTGATGCCGCCCTAGCCGAGGCCGCGGGTGACCGATGGGGGGGACCGACGTCCCGGGACAGGGATGTCGAGAGGTGAGGGTACCCGAAAGGGTATGCCGTCGGGCCGACCACTGACGACAAGAGTAAGAATACAATTTACAATCCCTATCTTGCCCGTGGCTGTCGTAAAATTCGACTAAGGGATATAATACGCATATAACATATAATATGCATATTGCATAGACAAGAGAAGAAAAACTCGAAATAAAGCTCTATACCAACCTGTCTGACCAACTTGATATAGTAAGTTCAATTTCCCTCCTATTGTGGAGGAGGCTCGAGCCCAACAGTGGGACGTATATGAGCTGAAATGATGATGATTGTCAACTGGCGATAATAATATTCTCTGTAAATGGATAGATTGATTCTTATAAAAGAAAAATTAAATTAAAACAATGCTCCGTGTGGTGACCGAGTAAGAATACAATTCAACACCCCCTATCATGCCCGTGGGTGTAACGACTAATGGATTTCTTATGCATATAACGACTATGCAAAAGAAAACTCGAAATAAAACCTTATAACAACCTGCCTGACCAGCGGGATATAGTAGGTCTATTTTCTATCTATTGTGGACGAGGCTTAAGCCCAACAGTGGGACGTATATGAGCTAAAATAATGATGATAATAAAACAACGGTAAAATTTAAATAATTTTATTTACTTGTTCTTATCATAAATAGTTTTAACATGCATCCACATATAACTAACATGTAAATCAAGCGTCTTTATGCTACAAAACAACATTTTAAAAAAGTGATATCAAAAATTCATATTACACTTCAGTGCAAATTCCTGGGTACAGTACATTTTTAATTACGAGATTTGGAAAATAGAAAAAAAATATGAATAAAAAATTAATAGCATTCTACAGACTATTTTTTTAGTCTCGGTTGTTATAAAACTAAACATGGCACTCAATTATAAAAAGTAATTTAATTTATACTGAGGTAATGAATCCATTTAATAAGTAATCTATGTTTAAATAAATAGGAAAATGTAATCCATTCATTATAATGAATATTGGGCATGGTCAGACAAAATCAGTGATTATGTTCCAGATGATTATCTTTAACAAAATATAATAGAAATCTCAAAATACAAGCCAAGCTAAAAAAAACTAGCAATTGTGACAAGTGACAGTTCAAAACGTCAATCAAACAAATTGTTTTTTTTCTGTTGCAAGCACGTTCTATTCGTCATAGGCGCAAGGTTACTCTGCCGTTGCATACGAAAACATCAAACAACCATTTTAAATGTATTTCTTCTTTTCAACAATTGAATTTAGAAAGTTTAATATAAAAGTTTGTAGAACAAATTGAGTGTTTTAAAGGTCCAACCTCGGCTACGGCGGGGCGAATTGCCATTCAATTAGTTAATCACCGCATAATACTGTGTGACATAGTCGGCCGATGTCCCGCGTAAATAATAAAAACAATAAGTACGTTCGTTGTGACTATGTAATGAGTGAATGCATGCTTTTACAATATTCTGGTAATACTCTGCACTTTACATCTTTGGATTGTGTGCATGCGTATTCCAGTACAAGCTATACTTTAAAAATGTAAAATTTTCTTAGGAAAGGGTACTAATCCTCTTCAAACATAATAAATTGTGTAGTTTATAATCAATGTTTATTCATTATTACGTTAATCATCAAATGACTTAATTTTCAGAATAGCCGTAGAATACTAATTGTTTCACAAAATAAAAAACGATAATGATAATACATTTATCGCTAATGTTTCGAGATGGTGAATAAAACTTTGTATGTCACCGGGTATATTTTGCATACTGATAAAACAGATTATCAGAAATTTCCACTCCCACACTGCAAGCGACTCCATTTTAATCGCATGGATTAATATTTGCACGATATTCAAATAGTGGTTCTGCGCACGAGTGTTTTCATTAAAAGTATAGGAAAAAAAATATTACACATTACGTATTAGTTTTTAGAAAAATGTTTTAGCCAATCTCAGATAAGAGTGGCGATAACATTTCAATATAACAAAAAACAATAATTTACTCAAGAGTAACAATTTGAAAATGTTCTAAAATTTTATTTTAGCATTGATTTGATAATGATATCATATAAGATTTTGACCAAATAAACCTGTTTTGCGCAATTCTGTATTTTAAAATAGAGGCTACAGGCAAATACCGTAAAAATCTGAACTATACGGAACACAACCGAAACAAGATAATCGAAATTCCAAATTATGAATTTCATATTTATATTAAGGAGAATTTTATTTTTAATCAGATCCCGATAGAAGCGTTATTAGTAGAACAAAAAACGTGTGAATTATTATAAATGTGAATAGAAAATGTTGAAGGCAACGTAGTATACTTTTTTTTTGGAATTGATGGATTTAAAATTAACAATGATATCGGAAATCAGCAATTTTGGAGCATGTATCCGGATAATCAAGTATTCGGATAATCGAGTATTCGGATAATCGATATCCGTATAATCGAGATTCTGTTGTCCACTAACATGGAATGCTATTTTACATAGCAAATAACATGTTTACGGATTTGATTGGGCCTTACTGTGTGGAGTTATTGGCGAGCATGGCCTAGGTTCTTGGTAACCTCAAGATATCTATATATTGCCTCGCTTCTCAACCGGATATTTAACTTAAAAAGCTTTCGGGGAGCTAACTTTTTGAGTGTGGAATTTATTTAAGAATTTGATTATTCTGCTACTAGATTACGTATACGACCAAAAATATTGTCACATAATGTGGCGACAAATTTCCGTATTTAAAAACGGCTAGTCCATCGAATTTCTTATAGCAATATCTTATCTATATGTATAAATATGTTAGAGATTATGAGTCGAAGTGTAAAAATATACTTGTCAATCGAACCTGTGATACACGCTATATAATATCAAAACACTATGCAATCTAAACTTAACTACGTATTTATTATATTTATGTGTGATTTAACAATTATCAGTCAACTGAAAAGAAAAAACTTTCCAAACATAAAATATATGTTGTAATTAAAACTAGTTTTACGGATTTTTCTGACGGTCAACGTTTATCCTCCTATTAAGTGTCCGAAACATCGGGCAATCAAAAATCAAATACAAACGCTATAAAATCCGTAAAACTAATTTTATTTACAATGTGTAATGATAATACTCGCTTAAACAACAGAAATCATTATAAAATATATGACAAAATTAAAAAGCAAACATTTAAAAGAAAACTCTACTATTATTACTTACGGCGTTAATTGTATCTTCAACGTTAAATTGTATAACAAAAAAAATTAATGCCAGGTAATTGCAAATAAAATATGTGTATCAATCGCCAATATTTCCTAGGTAGGCCCTTATTTGGTGAAAATAAACTTAAAATTTTAATAAAAGATTTTATTTTGCTAATGCATGCCTTCCTTTTATCAATAAATCTAACAAATAGTCAAACAAAGAAGTTTAAGTAATTGTGTGCAATTAAATATTTGCAAAATCATGTGCTTTTTAAGTGAAAACTTCTTTCTATAGGCAGTTTTGGATGGGGAGTATATTCATGTATGTCATCATCAATTTAATTTACCAATTTTTAGGGTGAAGCAATTAATTTGAATGTCAAAAAAAAAACTGCTCATAGTTTTAAGTTTTCACTTCTGTCAACAGTCCTTTGTATACCTTTTTTATTGCACCAGCAAGGATATATCAACAAGAACTTCTGTAAATATACCGTTATAGAATATTGCACGATATTACTCGTAGGCCATTTCAGTCGAAATTAAACATAATATTGATGATATTTAAAGCAGAAAAGCATTGAATTTAATGCTTTTATATTAACCCTAGAATTACATACCCATATTTATTTGTAAACTACAAACTGGGGTAGATATTTATCCCAAAGATTTTTACTCGTGAAATCGTTCGGAAAGCAGTAATCTAACTTTTATAAATGCGATTTTTTTTTCGCTTTTCATACAAATCACTATTAGAGTGAAGAGCAAATTTAATTTTATAAGACTTAGTTGGTGGAAAATCGAGTTGAATAGCTATATGAATGTCACTGATTAACTTAGAAACTTAGTACAAAGATGACTTGGGGTAAATATCTACTCGGGTTTGTAGTTTTAGGGTTAAAAATAAAAAAAAAATGTGAATTGATCGGAAATAACACTCTAAAATTAAAATCCCTTACAAAATTTTCAATAGTTACAATCTAAATGTACATTTAAAATAATTTATAAATATCTATAATAATATCGTTGTAAAGCAAATTGATGGCAAGAATAAACGAAGCGTCACTGGTTTATATTAAAAACTTATAAAAATTAATAATAAATTATTGAGTATTCATGGAATGAACCCTTTGTGAAAAATACAAAATTTGTCTTTTACACTTCAGTGCAAAAATATAACACCTACGATCTATCAAATTTTATTTCAAAATATCTTATAATTAAAGAGAGTATTATACTATAAACGTATTTTTCTTTTAAAAACGAACTCAAATCTAGCTTAGTTTTTGATACGATATATTTATATTAATTAATCAAAATACACAACTACACCTAATAAAGCAGATTAAATATTTACAAAATTAAATTTATATAAATTACAATGTTACGATTCTCTCACTATAACGAAATAATATATTGTATGACTTTAAAAAAATGCAATTGTTAAGGTTTGTATTTTATTTTTAGAGAATAATATTCACAATTATCATATCGACAATTAAAATTATAGAAATTATAACAAGACGAAGACTGATAACAAAAAAGTAGTGCTTTTAAATTTTGCGACTTGCAAATTTACCTTTCGTAATTAAGTTTTCCGTGTGGTGACGGAGTAAAGAATACAATGCACCATCATCTTTCTTGCTCATGGGTGTCGTAAAATACGACTACTGGATATGATATGCAAATAACATCAATACAAGAGAAAAAGTCGACATAAAATTCTATGCCAACACGTCTGACTTATGCGGTATAGTAGGTAAATTTCTCTACAATTGTGGAGGAGGCCCGAGTCAACTGTGGGACTTTGGGCTAAAATAATGATGATGATGGATTAAAAGTATTTCTAAGTCATAAGTACTCAAGATTATCCTGCAATGTCTTATAAAAACAAATAGTCAATGAAATTCACCGAATTACATGTCTTTACTTTGGTTTTCCCGTGGTCCCTAACCGTCGGCCTCATAACCCCCACCCAAAGTTACTCAGCGTGCTATGGAGTGGGTTATACTCGGCATTTGTCCATGAGATAGAATCCGCAGGGAACGACATAGCACGAACAATTAGCACGCTAAAGTGGAAATGGGAAGGCCACATCGCTCGACGAACCGACAACCGCTGAGACAGGAAGGTTCTCGAGTGGCAACCACGTATCGGACGACGTAGTATAGGGCGCCCTCTCACTAGGCGGACCAACAACTTGGTGAGTTGCTGGGCGTCGTTGGATGCAGGCGGCACAAGACCGCACTTTGTGGCGAAACATGAGGGAGGCTTACGTCCAGCAGTGAACGACGATAAGCTGAATGATGATGACTTTTGTATTCTGCTTTTAGAATCCACAAATTCATAAATTTGATAAAGTGGCAATTACTCGTTCACGTTTTAGAAGTTTGGTTATATTACCAAGCAAAAAAGGTGATAATAACGATAAAGATATAAATCTTCAAAAGATATATTTGTATGAAATACATTTTCTACGGATTCTATGGATCCTTTTTTAAATTTTATTTTACTTTACCTACGTTTCATAATAATTATAAATGAAGTTGTTATTAAGTAAATTAAAAACCTCTATAATAGCAATACAACGTTCCTTAATATATATGCTGAAAAGTATTCAAAATGACGAGCCAATAAAATAAAATAAAAATGCTACAAATACTAATCAAATGCTCAATCGGTATTAAACCGTTTGACGAACGGGTCAATTTCCTTCTCATTTTTCAGGCGGCTTCAGTAGCACTGAAACGCAAATGAGCCGAGATGATAATGATAATGAAATTCATTAAAAATATTTAGTCATATACGAAATACTTAACATCAGATAATATTAGATATCTTTTTACTCACAAGTTCTCCAAAGATAAAAATCCATTAATTCAAACTAGTTGGAAATTATTATCAGTCGTAATCCTATTGAATATCAATGATAAAAATAAATATCATATTAATTTATTCTGTGAGATTCGCAAGATTACAATAATTATAAAACAACTACATATAACAATCTACTAATTATTAAAATAATTATTATCACTAAATTAAAGAAAAGTACCATCGCTTTTACAAAATTTTATACAGTAATGATAATTACCAAAATACTAAAATATACATTTAGCTTGTTTACTAAATAAATCAATTTCGGTAAAATAATACAAAAAAATATTAATAGTTCGTCAAAACGCATTATTATAGATTTATTTTCTATATTTTTACAAAATCGATTTATCCTCTTAAGAAATTTAGATATTATAACCATCACAGTTATAACTATTACAATTCTAACTATTAGAATAATAAACATTACAGTTAAAACTATTACTGCTATTACTATTACAGTGAAATTTTTTACAGTTATAACTTTAATAGCTATTACAGATGACTTATTTGCTAATTATCTGTCAAAAAATAACACTTAATGCGAACTATTTTCATATGTATCAGCACTTGAAGAATAAATACTAATAATTTTTGTAGACATTTTACTCGGCCTGCAGTGTAATCATATTTTGTGAGTATTGTAGAAAACATATTATAAATTATATTTACACATGATTGATTTATCAAAATCGTCACGATTCAAATCCAAATATTAATTAAACTTTAAGGTTTCCACGTTTAACTTTGAGTGTTCGTATTCTTTTTAAAATATTAAAACTAATAATGCCAAAAAAATAATCAAATTCGATTTAAATGACTGAGTTTCAACATTTTAATGCTAGGTTATTTATAAAAACTTTTTTAAAAACTAAAATTTATAAAAACGAAATATAAGACCACCACGTAAGACTTGACCTACATGTTTTGGAATTCGATTGTCAAGAAAGTCTCAGCTTCTAATCTATTCAATGTTAACTGTGCTCTCTATAACGGATATAAAAAAAAACATCGAGTGTTAACTTAGAGGTGTTCTTAATTGCCCACTCGAAGTTCACTTATACAGCTTGGTGATAGTTTTAATATAACTAGTGTTTGTAATATTTAGTAATATAATACTCAATGATAAAAACAACTATACTTACAGTAACTTATCAAATAAGCTGTAGTTACAGTGAAATGATAAAAAAAACATTTTTATTACACAAAAGTGACAACATTTACTGTAATACGTTACACTGTAATTACAATTAAATGATCAAATTCACTGTAATTATAGTTTAGTCGCAAAAATTACGCTAAACTACAATAAAGTAACAAAATTTTCTCTAAACACATTGACCTAATAAAATAAAGTAACGAAATTCATTTTAATCGCAGAGTAGTGCCAAAATGTTTTCGGTATCTTCAAAATTGATCGTATTTTTTTTTTGTAAACTATTATAGTTTACTGTTATCACAACGAACTAATAAATAGAGTAAACATTACAAATAATATTTTAATGATAAAATAATAAATACTACTTATGTGTGCTCACAGTGCACTACCAAATTTTCTGTAACTACAGTGACCTGACAAATATAACTGTAACCACAGTGACCTGATAAAATTTACAAAACATATTTACTGTAATGGCAGTATAGTGATAAAATTTAAAACAAAGAAATGACATTTTCGTTAATACGCATTACCTCACTTGTAATTGAGTACTCCCAGTGCGCTACCAAATTTTCTGTAACTACAGTGACCTGACAAATATAACTGTAACCACAGTGACCTGATAAAATTTACAAAACATATTTATTGTAATGGCAGTTATGTGATAACATTTACCATAATCACAGAAATGGCATTTTCATTAATACGCATAAGTGTGTAAATTGAGTGCTCACAATGCAATACCAAATTTTTTGTAACTACAGTGACCTGACAAATATAATTATAACCACAGTGACAAAATTTAACATAATTTATTGTAATGGCAGTGATGTGATAAAATTTACCATAATCACAGAAATGGCATTTTCATTAATACGCATAAGTGAGAAAATTGAGTGCTCACAGTGTGATACCAAATTTTCTGTAACTACAGTGACCTGACAAATATAACTGTAACCACAGTGAACTGACAAATTTTACTGTTATCTCAGTGTAATGACAAAATTTATTGTATAGTGAGGTGATAAGGTGTAATGTATTCCACTGAAAAAACCTAAGTAATAAGTCTAGGCGCGTGTAAACCATACAGTTTTCTAGCTAACGGTGGTCTGTGTCTAGGCTCATCTTCGGCATGTGGGGCCCAGTCCTGTAGGCGAGCACCGGCAGCCAGACGATGCGTCAAGCGATGAGCGATCGAGAAACCACCGCTGCCTTCTAGCTGAGTCAGCACGATTATTACCTGCCTGTAAATACATTACTATAATTAAAACTCTATTCGTAGATCTTTGGGCATGGTGACGGTGTAACAATCTAGTTCAGCATCCCCTTTCTTACCCGGAGGTATTGTAAAAGACGATTAAGTTGTACAATATGCAGACAACATCTATGAAAAACAAAGAAAACCCAAATGAAACCCTATACTAACCCGCATGACCAGCATGGTACAGTAAGTCAATTTCCCTCCTATTGTGGAGGAGGGTCGAGCCCATTAGTAGAATGATGAACCATACGATGTCGTCGTCAATGTTCATTGTTGATGGATAAATGGATAATTTAGCACTTTTACTGTATTATATAAAATTTCACAATAATTATCTATACCAATAGATAAAATTGGAGTGTCTGTTTGTAATGTCAAAATAATAGGCTTTTTTCATGCTCATACGATTATTTGCACGACACCTATGCCTAAAATACAGATTAAAAAATTTTTGCTGTTTGTTCCGGGTAATCTTCAAAACGGCTGGACTGATTTCAAAAATTCTTTCACCAATGGCAAGCTATAATATCAGGGCGTAAACTTGGCTATATTTTATCCCGGTATTCCCACGGGAACGGAAACTACGCGGGTAAAACGACTAAAACCGAAGCGAAGCGAAGGCGGATTGCTAGTTTATACTATAACACACAAAATTCGTGTGATTACGGGTTATAAATACGAACTGTCGTCACCTTACTTTCATCCTTCTTCACCCTTACTTTGTCATGGAAGTTGTAAAAATCCACTATGAGAGAGTACATGCTGCATTAGTCTAGCAAACATATAGCAGATTGCGATCGTCAATCCGTCTGCAAAGTGTGGCGAATACCTACTCTTTGTGGGGAGGCCTATCCTGTATTGGATGTCGATTGGCTAATGGATGGCTAGGAATATTAAATATAGTATTAGAACTTCACACTTTCACGTCCCCACCAATGTCAACTAGCTTTTTTATACATACCTGTGTAGAGGTGGCACGGAGTCGATAGTTTTGAGTTCACCTCTAGTCGATACCACATTGTAACTCTCTTGACAATCGCATTTGACGTGTATCCATTTATCTGTATGCCGGTTTTCAACCATCACGACGAGACCCGCCCAACCCTATAACAAATATTTAAAAAAATGTGCAATAAAAATAATGCATTTTGGGCGGATAATAAGAATATAATTCATACAATTAACAGTCACAATTAATAGAATAGCACAAAGAACTATCTTCTTTTTTTAGGTAGGCTATGGTGCCCGGCGAAAAAAGGTCAACGCGCGACCCCATAACACACCGTATTCCCTACCCTTCGCCATTAGGCCGATCACTGGTACCGAATACTTGACGTCCGTGGCCAGCCCGGCAACAAAGAACTATTCTGCATAGGAATCGAACTTACGACTTTCGGAATGGAAGAAATCTACACATTCAAACATTATACTAACCTTTGTTAGATAATACGCTGTCATTCCTTGTCTGCCTTCGTGTCTTTGACCTCTCGCCAAGGTCAGTCCAATTATCGCATCGGCAAGTATATGTGGATGTAGCGATGGTCTTTCGACGGATAGAGGTTTGGACGAGTGGGCGGCTAGGACGTGTCGAGGCCAGCTTGAACTGTCAGCTAGTTCTAGCCCAGTGTGCCAATGATTAAAAGCCAGACAGACAACCAGATAAAAGCCTTTTTCAAGCATCTTGTGACAACCAACGAATCCACGAACCTGGAAGTTATAAGATATTACAAAAAAAGTTAATAATTAGTATTCATTACCATCTCGGCCCACTGTTGGGCTTGGGCCTCTTCGAAAATAAGAGGATAATTGACCTATTATATTATGCTGGTCTGACGGATTGGTATAAGGTTTTATTTCGAGTTTCTCTTCTCTTACACAGATGTTAAATGCATATCATATCCCTTAGTCGTCTTTTACGACATCCACGGGCAAGATAATAGGTAGTAAACTGTATTCTTACTCCATCCCCACAAGGAAAAATTAATATTATGCTCTTTGAATTTTTTCGGGATATTTGTCAATATAACCGCGTCCTGATTTAGTGGAAACATATTAGAGTTGTAAAGTTTAAATGAATAAGTCATATTGTAGCGGTTAGATAAAAACCTAAATAATAATGTCGTAACAATGGACGCTGAATCGTTAGAAACGTAGACCAAAGAAAAATTAAATACAGACGCGAAAAAACCTTTATAAATAATTTAGTGCTTCTGCCGTCTCGGATAGATTAGGCGAGATATGACGTACCGTCGCGCTTTAACCCCTCACGTGCCAAACATTGCGGCGCTCTCGAGTGCCCCGCGCGCTTTGGTATATTGAAAAAAGTTCAGTGAATTTTATGGTTTTACGTAAACTATTATTGTTGCTATATGACAAGAAAATGTGAAATAAAATATATATCAATAGCTTTTAATTGGTTGATTTAAATAAAAATACTAAAAGCAATTGCTAATTGTAATGTATTTATTTGGGTCAAACGTGTCCCAAAAGCGCTTTGAGCACATTTTTTTTTTGGGTCTAACGGTGTCCCAAAAGCACTCGAGGAGTTAAACTGACCGTCAAGTGACGGGAGAGGAGCGTTTTCAAGAAATATATCGTCATAATCATCATCACAGCTCATTTACAAGCCTAGTAGAGATTATACCTACTCCACAATAGCAGTGGAATTAACTGGTCAGACGTGTTGATGTAGGGTTCCATTTCGAGTTTCCCATCTCTTGCATAGATGTTGTTTGCATATTATAATCCCTTAGTAGTCTTTTACATCACCTACGGGCAATAAATGGTGGTAAATTGTATTCTTACCACCCACATAGGACCTTGTTTAATTTAAGATCAAACATTTAATTTGAATATTCAAAAATAATACATCGGCAGTCCTGATGACTACTTTGTGTTCTTACCTGTCTTTTGCTATGCGCGACTAGTTTTCCAACTTGAGCACTCGGCCCCGACTTAGTACGAAACACTACCACACACAAATCCAACTGTGATCTTTGACTTTTAGCAGAATTTCTGTAAAAAATAACAACAATTGTTAATGTATTTATTTAACACCTTTTTTATGGTAGACTATGGTCTGGAGACACCCCGCCCAATCTGTCCGGGGCGACGTATGAGCGGTCTCATAACCTACCATATGCCGTCCCCATCGCCATTGGGCCGACTACTGGTATCGATTCTTTGACATCCGTGGATGGCCCGGCGAGTTACCCTTTCGAGTACCGTACCCTTCGATGCCAACAAGGCAGCGTTACGGGCACGCCCTCACGCAGTCGGCCTCTCTGCGACGTCGGACCACTCCAGGCCATCCACTCGATTTATTTAACACCTAAGGAATAAATTCTCGTGGACTTAATCTACTTACTTAACCTACACAAATGAAATCCGGACGCGGAAAAATAAAAATATTCGTTAGGACATGTCGAGACCAGACGAAAATAATATTGAAAGGAATTTTTAAGCATGAATGGCGAAGCCTTTAGATCTAAGAAAAGACCGAAGAATAGATTGATAATGCCACTGATCCCTCACCAGGTGGACCGAGAACCTATAGAAATTGCTAGGAGTCGTTGGATGAGGGCGGCACAGGACCGCACTCTGTGACCAAAATATGAGGGAACATTGGACAACTAAAAGCTGAATGATGATGACGACTCAGAAAAAAAAGTGGATCGCGCAACTAATTATCACGCGGGACGATCGAACCTACGACACTAAATAGTGGTAGTAGTTCCCTAGACCACTACACCATATGTGCAGTCGAATATGCATAAAAGCTATAAAGATAAAAGATAGCACTTAAATTAACAGAAAAGGTATAAAATCTATACCAATAAATAAAATTGGAGTGTCTCGTTTGTAATGTCAAAATAATAGGCTTTTTTCATGCTCACACGGTTATTTGCACGACACCTATGCCTAAAATAGCAATTAAAAAATTTTTGTCTGTCTGTCTGTTGGTTCCGGGTAATCTTCAAAACGGCTGGACCGATTTCAAAAATTCTTTCACCAATGGAAAGCTATAATATCAGGGCGTAAACTAGGCTATATTTTATCCCGGTATTCCCACGGGAACTACGCGGGTAAAACGACTATAACCGAAGCGAAGCGAGGGCGGGTTGCTAGTAATATTATAATCTCTTATTCTAACAGCTTATATACGTCCCACTACCGGGTTCGAGCTTCATCCACAATGGGAGGCTAATTGTATATATATATATATAACTATACGACATTCTTATTCCATGCGACCGGAATAAGAATACAATTCACCATTCCCTATCTTGCTCGTGGGTGTCGTAAAAAACGACTGAAGCATATAATACAAACATAACATCAACTATACAAAAGAGGGAAAACTGAAAATGAAACCCTATACCAATCTGTCTTACCCGAAAGGGTATTCCGTCAGGCCGACCACTGACGACAAGTCACCCTGCTCCGGTGGTCGGCCCAATGACGAGTGCGACGGGGCTGCGGGTGGGTTCTGGGCCCGCGCGCCGCCCTTTCGTCGCCCCGGACGGAGCGGACTGCGTATGCGCTTACCATAGATCACCCATAAAAATAAGTACCAACCTGTCTGACTAGTCATGCTAGCATGATTATGGAAGATGGAATACTTGAAATTTAGGTTGATAGGGCGGTATCGTAATCACTATACCATCTGTGCAGTCGATATACTTATAATTAAAACTGACCTCTGTCCCTCTTGAAATAGAGTAAAATCCACCTCGGTGGGTTGCGTCGCTGTGAGTAACAGACACGTGAGGTGTCTGGTCGAGGACATGGGTGGGAGTATACCAGCCAATCGCACCTCATGCCATCCTACTCTCACCTTACATATATCAATACAGTCGAAGTATCTGTGGAGAGAAAACGTAGCTTGTTATACGAAACTATTAAATTCATGCTGAATACGTTTTATAAGACAAAGAAAATAGCTGATATTAACACTTGATCTAGTATCAGCATCTATCTGCCTACTCTCCAATGCCAATCGATCGACATGGAAATTTCACGTTATTAACTTTGAAATTTCCGTGTGGTGACGGAGTAAGAATACAATTCACCACCGTATATCTTACCCGTGGGTGATCGTACGAGACGACTAAGGAATATAAAACGTATATGCGTTTTATATCTATGCGAGAAAAGGAAAACTCGAAATCAAACCCTATACCAACACGTCTGAACAGCGTGGTATAGTAGGTCAATTACCCTTCCATTATGGAGGAGGCCCGAGCTCAACAGGGGGACATATATGGGCTGAAATGATGATGATGATGAACTTTGAAAATTTTATTTTTATCAACGTAGCCGGCAGACATTGTCCTTTTATTTTTTTCTTGGTGGGCTATGGTTAGCGTACACGCCGTCCGCTCCGTCCAGGTCGATTAAAAGACGGCGCGCGGCCCCATAACCCACCGTATTTCCTTTCCTTCACCATTGGGCCGACCACCGGTACCGAGTTCCTTGTCGTTCGCGGCCAGCCCGGCGGATCTCTTTAGGATCCCTCCCTTTCCAACGCCCCTCCCGGGATGTCGATCGCCTTCGCGCGGTCAGCCTCTCTGCGTGTGACAGACTAACCTCCAGTCCAGTCACCCACAGCCTCGGCTAGGGCGGCATCAGGCGCAGGTACTCGCGATAACGTCGCCCGGCAGACTACTGCCCATCAAAGCAGCGCCATATCAAGTATGATATTTTGCAACACAACATTACTTTACACAATTTTAAAGCAAATCTAATTTGATGACAACAGAGTCGACTACCTGGCCTAATTTTGTTTTCAAACCATCTAAGAGCCCATTGAAAATAGATCGATCCAATTATAAAGTATGTATTTGGCAGTTCGCAATTAGCAATCTTATATAACACTGATTTTCATTTTCCACTTCATTTCCGTGTGGTGACAAAGTAAGAATATAATTCACTACTCTCTCTCTTGATAATGGTATCGTAAAGGACGACTAAGAGATATAATACGAGGTCCGTATCCCACAGGGGGTGCCCTCGGGACCGGTCGCTTAGCTTTAAACGGGTTGAGAGCCCTCAGCGCTCACCCATCAGTGGGTAAAGTTGTCACAGCCATCTGAGGCTAACAACTAAGTCACACACAAAGGGATATAATTTGCGCATAACAGCGATGCAGGAGAAGAAAAACTCGAAATAAAACCCCTGACAAGCTCCAACATGCTTGACAAGTGTGGTCAGATAAATTCTTTCCCAGAATGAAGGAGACCCAAGCCGATAGTGAGACGCGAGGTGAAATGATGATGATAACTAAGAAATAATTTACAATACAGCTACTAACTTGAGTACATCATCGAAACTGATCCAGAACACGCCTTGGTCTCTATCAATATCAGCTGTAGGTGCGTGAGGAGTGACAGCCCTCCTTGCAGCATCTGTCCATCTAGCGCATCCAGCCGCCCATGCCCCTCTCCACGTATAATGACCCCAAGGATTCCTAAGTCTCAGTAGACGAGTTGGAGCTGACCCAGCACCGCTTCCAGCGCATAGTTCTACCACGTCAAGAACAGAGTACGCGTGGCGAGGACGGAGTCCTAGGCGTTGGTATTCATCTTCATCCACCTGTAATATAAGACTGTTTAACTTAACTGTATAGATGGTAAAGGTTTAGTGGGGGTTTTTCATTATTGACAACGCAAACAGAGGCTCGCTATTGTACGCAATATATTAATTTAACATAAGATCATAACCAAATTTTACATGTGCATGCAGTAACAAATAAAACTTTTGTTGAAATAATGCAAGACATTAATAAGAGATGGTCCTACAAGACATTATTCATGATTGACTGGCTGTGATCCTTCGCTCAATATTGTGTCATCTTTAACAGGGCCACGAAACTTTCACAGATTTTCCAATGGAAAATATTGCTTAGTGCTAAGTCTGCAGATGAATTCAGTAACTAAGACGGGGGGACGATCGATGGGAGGGTACCACAATAGGGGGTATTAAGTCGGGCCGACCACTGATCTCAAGTAACCCTGCTCCGGTGGTCGGCCCAACGACGAAGGCGACGTGGTTTTCGGGTGGGTTGCGGGTGTTGCGTGCTTACGCCCCTCTGTCGCCCCGGACGGAGTGGTGCGAGGAGCGCGCCGACCGCAGCCCATCCCAAAAAAAAAAATACTAGATTATTAGTTAGTTTTTGAAATATAATTAATATTAATTTTAATGTTTAATTAACCATAAACAATATAATTTTTTCATATAGAATCATTTTCTTCTTACACTGGCAATAAATTTTGTACCAAAATGTGGGACAATATTTAATAACTAATTTCTGTATCGGGTAGATAATTATAAATTTTCTGCAGTAACGATGACTTGTTGGACGTGAGACATCTTAGTCCACCCGTGACCATGAACGCTGTAAAGTGTTCGAAACGTCGGGTAATCAAAAATCAAATACAAACGCGATAAAATCCGTAAAGTAGTTTTATTTAAAATGTATAATACTCGCGTAAACATCAGAAATCATTAAATACATTGATTAAAAAAAATCCGTTTTATGAAGAAAAGAAAATAGTTTTAATTTATCAGTACGAAACGAATTTCATACTTTAACCCCTAATATAATATTATGTCAACTTTTAAATCGGCGCTAGAACAACGTAAAAAAGATAATTTTTTTTGTTAGGAAGCCAAAAATCTTAATCTTTATAAGAATTGCTTGCATGTGCAAAATAGGTGGGGAAGCACGAAGTGTTGATATGAATGTGACTCATGATTGGACTAATAGCTACACTATCAAAATTTACAGCAAATACGCCCCAAGTAACATTTTCAATGCTGATGAAACAGAAATTTTCTATAAGTTGACTCCAGATAAAACTGAAATTTAAAGGGGAAAAGTGTGTGGGAGGAAAACTTTCCAAGGAACGTATTACGGTACTTATGGCTGCTAATATGGAGGGCACAGAAAAAAAAAGCTAATGGTAATGGTCAAATCGAAATATCCGCGTTGTTTTAAGAATATTAAAAATATTGCCAGTGTAATAAAGCTAATAAATCAGCTTGGATGACCAGTCAACTTTTTGAAGAAGAAGTGCGAAAGTGGGATGCAGAATTAAAGGGACGAAAAATTTTACTTGTTGACAACTGTCCTACCTACCCGTTTATATCAAACATTCAAAACATAGAGTTGGCATTTCTTCCTTCAAATACGACTAGTGTCTTACAACCAATGGACCAGATTGAGATTAAAAGCCTCAATGGTCACTACAGAAGGAAATTATTGATGGAGCTAGTGGAATCTTAGGGTAAAACTTCTCTTAATATGCTACATGTAATTTTTTTATCTAAAGCCTGGGAAGAAGTGACACCCACAACTATACAGCACTCTTTTCGACATGCTGGACTGTCTACCAATTTTAAGAGTGATGAGGTGGAAACAGAATCTGAGTTTGATAGTGACGACGACCTTCTGAGTGGATTCAACAGTTCAACATGGCAAGAAACACAGTAAATCTTCAAACCTACGTCGAAATAGACGACTGCCTGCTTACAACGGCTTCACTCACAGACAAAGAAATTTTGGATTCAGTAAGAAAAACAGGATCTAGAACAAGGAGGTGAAGAAAATGAGACGGATGAGTCTGAGCCTCCAGCGGGCATTAAAGAAGCTCTGGAAGCAGCTAAATTATCGGCAAATTACTTCTTTTATCACCAAGATGCCTCAATATAGCAAGATATGAATAAAATACGTAAAAAATACAATAAAATTACAGGTGCAGCAAAAAACGTTAGACAAAAATAACAGACTATACGCAATAGCGTTCAAATAAGATTCTTTTTTTATGTACATAACTACTAATACTAGTCTGAAATAAACTTTTGCTTTTTCAGATTTTTCTTCTCTCCATTTAAGGACAACGTCTATAACGCCATAAAATGCACAGTCCCTTTAGTGTGGTTATATAGAGTTAGCACTGTAGTTGTTATAAAAATAAGTAACAAATATAGCTTTGTCTATTTTTAATTTGTCGTATTATTTATATTTCGGCGAAGAAACATTGGCAAACCTAGTGCTACCCTATGGGGTGCCACGAGACAGAGCAGTGCGGCCAGCGGTAAATTGGAGCAGACGATTTCGAAGCAGAATGCTGCAGTATATGGACTAATAAGCTTTTAATACGAATATTTAAATTCGACTGCCAATATAGATGTCAAAACATCCATACTATTAGTTTAGTAATATAACAAAAAACGTTGTGGGCAGAAATGAAACTATAGTTAGGGACACGATATCGAAACGAAAGTATCGATACTGTACTCATGAGTAATATCGAAGAAAAAGTATCGTACTCAATAAAGTATCGATACACCAAAGTATCAAGTACTTTTCCTAGAATCTAGGTCGTGATGAGCTTTTTTTTTAGGAATTTGTCCATCTGTGTTCGGATTAAAATATGTCGAGCCACTTTTTAGAAGGTTCGTTACGCTTTAACTAGATGGCGTTACCATTAGCATGAGCCGTAAGGTCGAGTTTAATATGGATACTTTTTACAGTTCGATACGATACCTGCCTAAAAGTACTCATCCATACTAATATTATAAATGCGAAAGTAAGGATGTTTGTTTGTTTGTTTGTTTGTAACGCTTTCACGCTTAAACCACCGAACCGATTTCAAAAATTCTTTCACCAATGGAAAGCTGGGGGCTATCAGGGGGTAACATAGGCTATATTTTATCAGGGGGTAACATAGGCTATATTTTATCCCGGTATTCCCACAGGAACGGGAACTAGGCCGCGGGTAAAGCAACTGAAACCGAAGCGAAGGCGGGTTGCTAGTTGAGTATAAGTATCGAATAGAAAGTATCAAGTACAAAAGTATCGGTATCGAAATACAAGTACTCGATACCTAAAAGTATCGATACTTTTTTCGTGTCCCTAACTATGGTAATACAAATATTAATTACAATTCTATTAGATTACAACTTACTAGTGTCTAGTGGTATGATGTACCACTGTGGATACCTATCATGCATGTGAATTGATTACTAACAAATTTGAAATTACTAAATATTGTCAAGAGGAATACCGGGATTCGTAAAATATCTAAACGATTAAGGATAATGTTAAACCCGTTGCTTTACATTCCTTGCATACATCACTTAGATTAGTGCCACCATAAAATAGGAACCATAGAGTTCCAGAGAGAACAAAACGAAATTACGAAAGAACAATAATTGACAACTTTGATACAACCACCGTCTACAATTAACCATGCATTTTAAGAAATTAATGTATACTCGTTCCAACCATTTATTTTACTTTTGACACATGCTTTAGGACGTAACTGTTTCATTATACGCAATTATTAACTTTGAAACGAGTGAACAGAGAAATATATAAACTGCCCAATAATATTTATATATCTTAATTATTACCCACTAAATACACTAATATGCCGTAAATAGCTCTATTCATAAAATTTAAGTGATAATTCATTTCCGTTATAAAAAAAGTTACGTTCTATCGCATCTAGTGACAGGATCAAAAGTATTCGGTGCAAACTAATGAATCGCAAATAATCGATTACACTTATTTGCAGTTAAGTCAGCTGACAACTGAGTTTTGAATTGTTGTAATAGACAACACGTTAAAATTGTATCAGGGAGATATAAAAATCTTCTCATCATACCTATAACATGAAATAAAACAACCAAAATATTTTAATATTATTTTATTATAACGAATCGTCGGATTCTTCATACGAACTCGAATCGTCGCTTGAATCATCTGCAGTGTTTATTATTAACTCTTGTGTAGGTATGTTGTCAAATTCAATTTCCCGATCCCAATCAGAGAATATTATATTTTTTGTCTTGTTGACGACACTCGCCCAGTTTTCAGGCGTCACACTAGCACATGCGTTTTTTAAAAGTTCAAGCATTTTATTTACTGTGAAAGGAGGAGTTGTATTGTTTCTTGCGGCGTGTCCTTTGACTTGTGCCCAGATCATTTCAATTGGATTATATTGACAGTGGTACGAAGGAATTCTGATTACAACATGCCCATATTCTGCTGCCATTTCGTCGATGACATATCGTTTTGGCTGCTTTTTATTTTTTAATATTTTAAGTAATTCTACTTTTAGTAGGGATTCGTCCACATCTTCCCCATTATCACGAAGCCAGTTTATAATCTCGTGTTTTTTGTTGGCATTTTATTAATTTGGCGAGAGTGATAGGGTGCATTATCAATAAATATTGTTGATGGCTCTTCAAGTGATGTAAGCATTTCTCTGAACCACTTTTCATACACGTCCGCATTCATCTCCTCATGATAGTCTCCTGTTTTTTTTTATTTGAACACTAACAGAGCGTCTGGTACAAATCCCTTTGTAGTTCCCGCATGGCAAATGATGTGGCGTTCACCTTTCCCCATTGGCACTGCAGAAGTAGAAGCAGCAGTATCGTCAGTCGAGAGAGAAGACGAAAGAGAGTTCTATTATTTATATGGAATCAATAACAAAATGCAACCAAAGGAAATATACATTTCTCCCATGCACTTAGATAAGTTTTTTTTTATGATTCTGACCAAGAGACGGTTTCTGTTCTTGATTCGTCAAGTAAAACCACCAATTTGCTACGAGGTGCTCATTGCTCCAACTAGTTAATAGATTAGCTGCTTCATCAATTATTTCTTCAAAAAACTTACTTACTTAAGATATTTTTGTTTTTCATTTGTACAGAACAATGGGATTTTATAAACAGCTAGTATAGCTAATCCAACGTCATCTAGTATATTTATAAAATCCCAAACATTGCAAGGATTTATTGTTAGTGCCAGATGTATAAAAAAACTTAATCATGTAATTTTTCTTCTCATATACGTCCTACATTTGGGTGCGAGTCTCCTGCATAGTCAATTGGTTTATTATACAGTGCTAACCAGACAATGCTTTATTTCAAGGTTTACCATTTCTCATTTATCCCCATGTAAAAAAATATTTTTGCATCACTCATGCAACTTATTTGGCAATATAGTAGATCCATAATTTATTGTACATAGTTTAGGCGTGAGATGGCAGTCCTTAAAGTCCACCAGGATATAAGATCCTGATACCTTAATACCACTCGTTGTCAGTAAAAAAATATTATATCTGTAGAGATATCTACATCCATAATATTTTTGATCTAGATCACGCTTTGATTGATCTAGATCACATTTTAGACACTAAGATTGGTTTAATGACCACATTGATTGATCAAGATCAATGCGATCAGACGCAAAGTACACACATACACACGTGCACATACGCAAACAAGCACTCAACACTCGTACACACAAAAATGAAAAAGCGAACTCATCATATAAAAGCACAACCTTCATAATTCAATTCATTAATGTTATTTATATTATTATCATTCTTATTGTTAATTATTTTATTTCTTTTCTTTTATTTTCTCTTCTTTTGTTATTATTTCTTTCTTATATATTTGGAGAAAGGGGTTTGCTGAAAACCAGCCCTGCATAATTTCTATGCAGCACAACGCTGAGCATGCCCCTATTGTCAAAATAAATTAAAAATGTGTATTATAATTTTTAGTTATTATGTGACAATAAATGCTATTCTATTCTATCAATCTAAGCATCTAAGTAAAAAGAAATATTGACATACCTTCATATTACCACCACCACAGCTAGCGCCCATCAGAAAGCAGGCCTGCCGTGAGGACAGCAGCTGTGCCCAAACCAGGTCACGATCCAGCTGTTCTAATGGAGCACCTCCAGCCGCCCCACCTGTACCACCAGCTTGTAAAGACACCGACTCGCATGGTGCACCCGTCAGTGTACACAGACCTGAAATTATATAGAACTAATTACATCCTGCGAATCTATAGCAATACAGAAAATTGAAGTATCTGTTTGTTATGTCAAAATAGTGAGTTTTTTTGCATGCTTTCATGGTTTTAAAAATGTATTGTCAGTCTGTCTGTTTTTTAGTAATCCCTAAAATGGCTGGACAGATTTGGATAATATTTCTACCAGGTAGCTCTCTATAAAAGGAGTAAATTAGGCTGCAACATTTTATGCAGGTATTTCCACGAAAACGGGAACTACAGTTTATTACTACAATCACGCGTCAAACTCTCGAACAGATTTGGATGCAAGGTGGCTTAATCCATTTTTTCAATTAACACATAGGATACTTTTTATCCTGGTAATGTATTTCCTTGGGATAATAGTTCAAATTTACCTTACTCAATCAAGCATGAGTGACCTCGACATTAATTTAATGGAGGCACTTATAAGAATCATCATTATCATCATTACAGGTCATATACGTCCCACTGCTGAGCTCGAGCCCCCGCCACAATGGGAGGGAAATTGACCTACTTTTTTTTTGGGTGTGGGTTACGGTCGGCGAGCTCCTCGCTCCATTCCGTCCGGGGCGACAGAGGGGCGTAAGCACGCACACTCGTAACCCACCCGTGACACGTCGCCTTCGTCATTGGACCGACCGCCGGAGCATGGTGACTTGACGTCAGTAGTCAGTCTGACGGAATACCCCTTGAGGAATACCCTCTCCTCGACCGACGTACCCCAAGGGGCACGATGTCGGTCTTTCCTCACGCGGTCGGCCTCTCGGCGAGTGACGGACTAATTCCGCGGTCCAGTCACCCGCGGGGTTTTCTTTCTTTTGCTTAGTTGTTAAATACACAAGATATCCCTTAGACGTCTTTTACGAAACCCACGGGCAAGATAGGGAGTGGATAATTGTATTCTTACTCCATCACCAAACAGATAATTTATAAGCTTAGAATAGTCTACCTTCAATAGCTCTTCCAGAAACTAACGCTTCATAGCATCCGTGTAGTTTGGCAACCGCTTTCTCAATTAACGGCACCCATAATTGTTTCCTTTTGGCCTATAAAATAAGAATAAATCCATTCGTAATTATTTTATGAAGAATATTTCACCAGGCAGTATTTGGTGGAAAAAAAGTTAAGTGATATTTACGCGAGCATTACGTATATATAATAAAGCTATTTATAGAAAGTATCGGAATAACCATCTGGCCTAAAATAGATGCTATAAATTATTCGAAACTCCTGGATAACAAACGCTGTAATAAAATCGGATTAAAATATACCTGTGAATAAACTAGATGTCCTTTCTTATTAGCTGGCAGTAAATCATCGACGGTAACAGTCAGCCACCGTCCATCTTTGCATAGTCGCAGCTGGTAAGCGCCCACACTGGGCTCGCCTCGCACAACCACGCCCCGAACTAAAGACGAGCGTTCAGCTAACACAGCCAAAGCAGATAACAGCCAGCAATTGCCTAATACGCCTGGAAATAAACACGGCAGGGGTAATCTTTAGAGTCGGCTCCTGTACATCATTGAATAAATAAAGTTATGGAATGGATAATGTGGCAATTAAGCCACTAGAAATAAACACATACAATGAGAATGCTTCTCTCAAAAGACTCTTAACTGTTGTCGTCATAGAATGCCAGAAAAGGAAGTTCATAATTTTCATCATTTCAGCTCAAATACATCCTCCTCCTGGGACCAAGCCTTTTCCAAAATGGCAGTGGAATTTGCCTATTATACCACGCTGGTCAGACATATTATTATACGTATCCTTTAGTCGTCTTTTATGACATACACAGGCAAGATAAGGAATGGTAATTTGTATTCTTACTCCATCACCACACGCAGATGAGGCGCTTGGGGTTTTCTATTGACAAATATAACAAAATTTAGATTTTCATTAATAAAATGAATCCTAAAAGTCAATAGCTGATTAGTCGGACGACTAAGAAAACCATGCCGACCTTGAGCTAATAAAAGTGAGGTCTGTTTCTGTTTCACAAATTATATAGGTACGTACGCCCGTGAAGGTGTATACTACTAAAAATATTGTCCTTAATGTAGTCAAAAACATCATCTACTCTTCGTATTTAAAGATTTGGCAGTTAGCAGTACTTATACTTAATTATTCTGCATTTATGTGACTGAATTCTTCTTAAGCCGCTGGATCGATTTTTGATGAAATTTTCTGTCATCAATTGGATTCAAGAATAATTTAGATTTGCAATTAAAGTGGGTGGGTAAAGAGCTGCGATAGATTTTAAGGAACTTTATTTTTTTTTTTAGTTTTGAAAATAGCGTCTGTTGGGTTAGCCTGATCTTGCTGAGCTCACCTTGAGATATGTCGGAAGGTCTCGGGTCACGAAACACAACCCACGGTAGCCGATGGTCGGTCTCCACGTGTATCTGATGCGGCCGAAGCCACCTGGCTGCAGCACCTGCCTCAACCCCACCACTATAGTAGAGCGACCGAGATGATGCAGGGAACGAAGAGTCTACATATGGCTCTCCAGTCTGCAGAAGTAAAATATTATTGTTTCAGGCTAAACATATATTTAATAATATACCATACAAGTTCCTTAATATGACATTTAATCAATTTAAATACAATTTGACGAAATGGCTAAGTGAAAAGCGCTTTTATAGCATTCAGGAATTTTTTCAATATAAAATGTAATTTATTAATATTATGACATTATTTTCTTTGACATTTATTATTGTGGACTTGTCTTTCTTTTTTAATTATGTAGCCAGTGTTCATGTCAAAGTATGACTTATATTTTCTTACTATCAGTAGTGACTGTAATTTTGCATGTTATATAATTACTAGCAACCCGCCCTCGCTTCGCTTCGGTTTCAGTCGCTTTACCCGCGGCGTAGTTCCCGTTCCCGTGGGAATACCGGGATAAAATATAGCCTATGTTACTCCCTGATATTATAGCTTTCCATTGGTAACCTTATGTTAAACAGTTTGCAAGTCACCTGTGGGGTAGTATACTATACGGACCTTGTAGCAACTCGAGAAAATTTCCGTGCGTTCATGCGTTTCTGCCATACCTACTGTAGCAATCAATCTTAACGCTCACATATAGGCCCCGTTAAGCTCTTCAGTATCCATGGTGTCGTACTGCTGCGCTATCGTAGCTGTACACCTTTTTACTTATTGGCTGACTAGTCATTTTGTTTTCCTGTCTCCCGCTTTACCTAGGAGGGAAGTGGAATCTCTCTTTCCAACTCCTCCTCTTTAATCTTTTCTAATTAAATTTGTTGCGGGTCCCAAGACAATTAAAATCATATCCCGGGACTGCCTGAGGGTCGAACCTCAGTGTCATTTACGGAGACCATTGTGGATCCTGGCTTACAGGAGTTACAATGGTGGGAATGTGTGGTGGGATTAGTCCCATTTAAAAAAAAGCTTTCCATTGGTGAAAGAATTTTTGAAATCGGTTCGGTAGTTTAAGCGTGAAAGCGTTACAAACAAACAAACATCCTTACTTTCGCATTTATAATATTAGTATGGATGACAGGACATGTAGAACAATCAAAAATTTTGTAACATTCCTTTATACCATGATTCAGAGCAAAATAAATTATTATTATATTACTGTCTTTCGGGTGTAATGATGAATAAAAAAAATACAGGGTGACCCTTAATTGTTGCCTTATTTGTCCATAGGAACAAAATAAATCAGTTGAAAGAGAAAATGGTCAATAAGAATGGCCAGCAGCAGTTGTCTTTTTTTTGTGACAAGCTATGGTTCGATTTCACCCTACCCAATCCTTCTGAAAGAACGGCAAGGACGGCATGTAGCCCCAAAACCTTACGCCCAAAATATAAAAAAATGCAACATCAATATGTACGTACAGTGTGTGGTGACAGAGTAAGAATACTATTCACCATCCTCTTTCTTGCCCATGGGTGTCGTAAAAGACGACTAAGGGATATAATATGCATATAACATTTATGCAAGAGAAGAAAAACTCGAAATAAAATCCCATACCAACTTGTCTGAGCAGCATTGTATTCAATTTGTCTCCCATTGCGGCAAAGACTCAAGGGCAATAGTGGGATGTATGAGCTGTGATGATGATGATGGTAAATATCATCATCATCATCATTTCAGCCTATCGCCGTCCACTGCTGGACGTAGGCCTCCCTCACATTACGCCACAAAGTGCGGTCCTGTGCCGCCTGCATCCAACGACGCCCAGCAACTTTCACCAGGTCGTCGGTCCACCTAGTGGGAGGGCGTCCTACACTGCGTCGTTCAATATGTGATCGCCACTCGAGAACCTTTCTTCCCCAGCGGTTGTCGGTTCGTCGAGCGATGTGGCCTGCCTATTGCCACTTCAGTGCTAATTCCTCGTGCTATGTCGGTTACACCCGTTCTTCTGAGGATTGCCGTATTTCGGATTCTATGATAAAGATGTACTTGGAAATATATGACATACTAGCAACCCGCCCTCGCTTCGCTTCGGTATCAGCCGCCTTACCTACGTAATTCCCGTGGGAATATCGGAATAAAATATAGCCTATGTTACTCCCTGATATTATAGATTTCCATTGGAAATATAATTTATGAAATCGGTTTGGTGGTTTAAGCGTAACAAACACACTTACTTTGGCATTTATGATATTAGTAAGGATGATGGGCAAAATGTCGTAATATCACATATTCAAAAAATATTTTAAAAAGCCAAAATAAAAATATTAAGGCTGCGTTCACAGATTCCAATAATAAGAAGGCCGTTAAATCTAATCTATCATGGCGGCCTAAATCTGAGGATTCATCTCAGCCCATATACGTCCCACTATTGGCCTCGGGCCTCCTCCATAATGGAAGGGTAATTGACCTACTATACCACGCTGGTCAGACGTGTTGATATAGGGTTTTATTTCAAGTTTGCCTTCGCTCGCATAATGTTATATGCATTTTATATCCCTTAGTCGTCTCGTACGATCACCCACGGGTAAGATAGGGGGGTGGTTAATTGTATTCTTACTCCGTCACCACACGGAATAATCTGAGGATTATTTCTTGCAAAATATACTCACCGAGGCGCACTGTGCCAGTACCTCCTGCCACTGGGTCCAGGCATGACTCTCTTCACTGAGACGCAGGATCTCCATCGGTGTGCTTTCTTGGCGCTCACCGTCCGAACCTTCTGCTGTTGAAACATCGTATATAAATATGAGATACTAGTAGAATTCTGCGCGACGACTAAGCCCTAACCCAGGATAGTTTATTTTATCCACATTAAAAAGTAATTTATCGATTACTCTACGTTAGGGATGTGAAAAAATAAACGATTTTTATAAAAATATTATACATACTGACGAATTGAGAACCTCCTCCTTTTTTGAAGTCGGTTAAAAATCGATTTTTACAATCGATTATCAAAATAATAAAAATCGATTATTAATAGATTTTTATTATTCGAAATTCGATCGAAATTAATCGATTATTCACTGCCAGATTTCCTAAAAAAAAAAAGGTCATCACGATTGTTTCATACTATTATAGAAAATAAAGCTCACATTTCCTAAAAAAAAGGTCATCATAATCCTGTTGGGAGAAAAAATCGATTATTTATTTTTAATTAATCGATTATTTTATAATCGATTTATTTTAAAGAACAAAAAATCGATTATTTAAAAAATCGATTATTTTCCTCCAAGTCATATCCCTGCTCTACGTATTCCTTCCGTATGGTGATGCACTAAGAATACAATTCACCATCCCCTTTCTAGAAAAAGGCGACTAATAAATTATAATGTATTATCTATGCAAGAGAAGGAAAACTTGAAATAAAACCCTATACCAACGCGTCTCACCAGCATGGTATAGTAGGTCAATAACCGTCTCCTTGTGGAGATTCAAACCTGCCCAAGCAATGGAGCATAACTTACGCGAGTCTTCATCATCAAGTGAAGGTTGATCAGGTGCGGCCGGTAGTAACCTGGTCTTTGGCGACTGGCACATTTCGCAAGACACGGCTCCACTGCAGTTCATGTAGGTACATTCTGAACATGGCCATTCTATTACCTCCACCCTGGAAAAAACAACATTAGAAAACGTTACAATTGAGTGAAATTTCATGATTATACTAAATTGCTTCCAAAAGCTTCGGTACATCTTGACTCATATACGCCCCACTGCTGGGCTTGATCCTCCTCCATAATAGGAGCAAAATTAACCTTATTATACCATGCTGTTCAGACAGGTTGGTACAGTTTCGAGTTTCCCTTCTCTTGTATAGATGTTATATGCGATCTTTCCAACTCCTGTTTTTCTTTTCTAATTAAATTTGTTGCGGGTCCCAAAACAATTAAAAGCGTTTCCCGGGACTTCCAGAGGATCATACCTCGGTGTCTTATACGGAGACCATTGTGGATCCTGGCTTACAGGAGTTACAGAGGTGGGAATGTGTGGTGGGATTAGTCACAATTTAAAAAACATGTTATATGCGTATTACATCTCTTAGTCGTCTTTTAAGAGTTTTTCTGTCGGTACGTAAGGTCTTCCTTATTTATTTAACAAATTCCATGATTTACTTTTCATTGTAAAGCTTATCGTACGGCTCTTATATATTTGAGATTCATCATCATTTAAGAATATTTTGTTACCTCAACAGGTGCTATGATAACGGTGACTCCGCAGAACGCTTCAGTCATTTGTTATTTTCACGGATTTGGTAACTTTAACAGTAGGCCATTTGCCACCCATTTGTGAAGTAGGCTCAAACCCAGCCAGTGAAAAAAGTAAACAGAGAAGATTTATTTTGCCCACGGAAGATCAGTGCAGGTTTTTAACCTGCAGTATGCTGAGTAGGACTCGTTTTGTGACGAGCTGTAAATATATATGTACTATTTAGTTCATACTTTCATGTAAATTCTGCTCATCACAATAAATAATTTCATTCATTAATTTATGACGATTCTTCGCAGTCAAAAACCTAACGACGGCATACCGAAAAAGATAATTGTCATAAAACATCTAATGTTTTTCTTTTGTGACTATACTTGTTAGCCGCAGATGGCTGTGACAATTTTACCCGAACTGGGGTGAGCGCTGAGGTCTCTCAACCCGAAAAGATATACATAATTTTTAACAGACTTCAAAAAAGGAGGAGGGTCTGTTCGCGTATAACTCTGTCGTTTATGAACCGATTTTGATGATGACTTTATTGGAAAGGGTATACTTCCCAAATGGTCCCTTGAAAAATTGATCGAAATCGGACAAGCGGTTTTTGAAAAATCAACCAAAGTCTAAAAAAATATCTACATTGTCTACATAATTGAAGGCAGCAAAAAAATATTTTTTGAAAAAAATAATTATTATAATTGTCTCTAAAACTAAGAATGTTTCCGCGTGTTGACGGAGTGAAAATACAATTCACCACTCCCTATCTTGGTTGTGAATGTCGTAAAAGACGAATAAGGGTATAACATGCACATAACATCTGTGCAAGAGAAGGGAAACTGAAATGAAAACCTATACCAACATGTCTGAGCAGCATGGTATAAGTAGGTTAAATTCCCTCCAATTGTGGAGGAGGCCCGAGCCCAACAGTGGGACGTATGTGAGCTGTGATGATGATGTTATTAGTTTCATTGTCTCTAAAACCAAGGAAAATTTGATAGATACATACTTTGGCTCTGGGGGTGGTGTTATATGCCTGGAACCCCGTCGTGGTAATGCTGGTGTCTGACGAGTACTCCTCCTGGGCGACGGACTGCGACCGCCTGAAGAAATAGTACAAAAGTTTTTATTTTGCTGTATGTTGGCTACAACAAATACTACCAACCCTTACAATGGTCTTGGGGTGTGGTAAAAGAAGGCTAAGAATTTAAGAGGTCATCGACCTTGGTCTACTTCATCTGAGACCATCTGATCACCACTTTCGCAAGGTTGACATCAAGCAGACGACTGATCATAATCTCATATCAGATCATCTCTCTTATAACAGATGCCTCAACATTATGCTGAGCAGCTATCCTCTTTTGCGAAGGGGATACCACTGATGTTATCAATTTTTCATTTTTTAGGATGCCGTACCCAAAGGGTAAAAACGGGACCCTATTACTATGACTTCGCTGTTTGCCCGTCCGTCTGTCTGTCACCAGGCTTATATCTCAAGAACCGCGACAGCTAGACAGTTGAAATTTTTACAAATTATGTATTTCTATTGCCGCTATAACAACAAATACTAAAAATAAAATAAATATTTAAGGGGGGGCTCCCATACAACAAACGCGATTTTTTTGCGCTTTTTACAGATAATGGTACGGAAACCTTCATGCGCGACTCCGACTCCCACTTAGCCGGTTTTTTATGATTTTTTGCTTATTATTTATTGTTTTATTTATATATACTCACATTTTAAGCCTTTGTGATGTTACCCTCCCGTAAAGGAGTAATAAATTATTTTTCTTTCTTCCTTTCTTTCTCATAAAACTTTTGCAATGTTTACTATGGGAAAAGTAAGCCTATTCCGTTGACTTCAAGTAATTAGGATAAGAACAGGACAATAACGATGAATAGTCATTTTTTGTCATAACAAACAATAATGAGAAATATTTTTTGTATGTTACGACTTCTTTATAGAGCCTGAACAAAAACAAAATTATAACTTAGACCAATGTTATGATAACGCTTTTTATGACATCGTCACATCTGGATTAGACATTTATAAGTTGAAAACAAATTCGGCGGAATATTAAAAATTCAATAGCTTATCGAAATCCACTAGTGGATTTAGGCCTTCCGCGGAGTATTACTGGGGTAATCGATACACTTAACAGACTGGTTGCCGACCGCAATGTATCTCGTATGATACTAAAGAGAGTGCTCCTGAAGAACCCTCAACCAGTTATTCCCACATCATTTTCATTCATCATTTCAGCCTATTGCCGTCCACTGCTGGACGTAGGCCTCCCTCATGTTGCGCCACAATGTGCGATCCTGTGCCGCCTGCATCCAACGACACAATTAACGTTAATGCATCCAACGTTATTCCCACACCCATACAGTTGGGGACAGGACAAATAAAAGTTGATGACGGACATTTTTAATCAAGCCGGCACCATAGCGTAAATTGAAAATAATAGTTACATGCAATTTTCTACTGATGGTAAACTATCCAGCGACCTACCTGATTGTAAGTGGTAACCGCCACTCATGGATAGCGGCAATACCTGGGGTACAGCCAAACCGCTGCCTACCGTGGAAAAGATAAAGAGGCGCTCAGTGAATGAAGACTTAAATATAATATATTGTCTTCAAGTGATGAGGACAGATTGGAAACCACTCACCATTTTATTGCAAAAATGTATTAATATAACCAAATCACGTCATTGCAAGAGAAGGAAATCCTCGACATACAAACACGACACAAAATCGTATGACCTTATGATGTAGGTATCTCTTATTTGAAGGAGAACTATGTCTAATATAAGATCGTATAAGAATTGAGAAAAAATGCAATGAAAGTACAAAAATATTATGAGTATAAAATAATAGTGCATATATAACCGTAACATTTATACACTTTGATAAATACAATTATTTATTATGAATCAACTGTTATTATATGAAAACGTTAACTTTGAGATATTTCCCCTGTTTTTTATCATTACAAGGGAAAACAACCTTCAAAATGGCACATTGAATATTAAGATTGATGCAGTATTATATTAGATTTTTCATGACAAAAACACAACTTTAAAAACTTATAGGTAGATAAAAAATGGTCTACCCACCAGCGCCATGGTTCGAGTCCGTCGTAGGTACTGCAAGTCCATGTTTAGGTACTGGTGGTGTTTTACACGCGAGACATAAACTCGCCGATAGTGGATTTTGCAGTGTACACGAACTGCAAGACCTGTAAAGACAAATTTCCAAATTAAAAATCATTGTTTTTAAATTTATTTTGCTTATATTCGGCGATGAGAGGGAATATAGCAGATTATGAAGTCAGACATCGCTCTTCTATCCTCCCAGACGGACTGAACGGGGTGTGAGCAAATAATAATCTGTCAAAAAAGGTATACTTCATTCTAGAAGCTTTCATTCATTTATCAATAGAGCCATCGACGCTTACTGTTACCCCTAGAGTTGTAACTCATTTACACATCTCGGCATCAAAACTGCTTTCGCACAACACCGCTTTGAACGGAGATGACTAATCACTATTCACTCGCCGACAGCTAGCAAGCCACCAGCTATACACTCGCTTACAGCTGTCAGTTACCCTATCCACACCGACCACTTTTTTGCGAGATACAGTTTGTGACCGATTTCCATTGAAATAGCTCGCAAGCGGCGGTGGACTTGTGGAGAATACCAACTTGCCTCTCTCGCACATCGACAAGCTAATAACGTGCTTGGGCTGTCTGCTTATTTGTATTGTCAATATAAAATATGTCTACAACTAAAGACATTTAAATTACCATAATTTTACCGTGGGAACGGTGTTGTATAAGTTGGTTACGATGCTTATTCCGAAAAGGGGATAATGTCATGACAAATGTGGTGATTATGGATATGATGACGGTTCCTATTGTGGCGATGTAAGAGGTATTCAATAATAGTTACAGTATTGTGACTAAGAAGCCATTGCCTTAATAAATTAAATTAGCAGAACAAACAAACTTTATTTATCTTCTTCTTACCAGTAATTGTGAGGTTGCGGTCGAGAACCAGCGCATGCAGCACAAGCTGAGGCTGTGGATTCATTGACCAGCGTGCAACGAGCACATGACCATGTCGGTACTGGATTCGGAGCCGGTGTGGACTCTGGAATCATAATACGGATAATTACAACCAAAATGCTTTTCGTGTGGTACTTACTTTCCCACAGATGTAAAAGATAACTAAGATGATATTTGTGACCATAATCATCGTTTATGGAATCTGGTCCAGCCATTCTTTTGAACTATATTTGAACTATATATCCGTGTGGTGACGGAGTAAGAATACAATTCACCACTCCCTATCTTGCCCGTGGATGTCGTACAAGACGACTATGGGATATAATAGGCACATAACATCTGTGCAAGAGAAGGAAAACTCGCAATGAAACCCTATACCAACATGTCTGACCAGCATGATATAGTAGGTCAAATTCCCTCCCATTATGGAGGAGGCCCTAGCCCAACAGTGGGACGTATATGGGCTGAGATCATGATGATGATATTTGTGAAATTACATTGTCTGTGTGATGACGCAATTAGAATACAATTCACCACTCCCTATCTCGCCCGTGGATGTCGTAAAAGACGACTAAGGTACACACATATTTGACGTGGGTATGGGTGGGTTATGGGCCCGCGCACCGTCCTTTCATCGCCCTGGACGGACTGGACCGCGCGTGCGCTTTCCATAGCCCAACCATAAAAAAAAAAAAAAAAAAGGAAAGTACAGACATATTACATCTATGCTAGAAAAGGAAAGCTCGAAAGAAAACCCTATGTCAATCTGTCTGACCAGCATAGTATTGTAAGGTCAATTTCCCACCGGGTGGAGGCGGCTCGAGCCCAGCAGTGGAACGTATATGAGCCAAGATGATGTGAAATTGCATTCTGCTTCGTAGGGCATCGCGCTGAATTTAATACTTACGAAACTTGTTGTATCAATTTTATATAAAACAAGTCAGTAAAAAAAGATAATAAAAATAATAGACAAATCCGCCGAGTATCTTGCCGGATTTTCTCAGTAGCGTTCGGGCTCCCAATCCAGGGGTACAACCCGCATCAATAAACTAATCTAAAATGGCGATTCCTACTTGTAGCGACCGTCCAAGGTCAGCAAAACAATTGCCAGATAGGTGATATTTTTCTTAATACAAAACTTTGTTGTTTGATAATAAAGAGCAAACAAGTATTTAAAAAGGCACCAAATGGCTAATCGAAGTCTGGAAGAAACACGGGTTCAGTATTTTTGTAGATCGTATAAAACTTATGCTGAGTACATAATTAAAAATATTGAATACTAGCAACCCACCCTCGCTTCGCTTCGGTTTCTTTCGCCTTATCCCCGTAGTTCCCTTTCCCGTAGGAATACCGGGATAAAATATAACCTAGTTTACTCCCTGATATTATAGCTTTCCACCGGTAAAAGAATTTTTTTAAAACGGTCCAGCCGTTTTGAAGATTACCCGGAACAAACAGACAGACAAACAGACAAAAAAAATATAAAGTGATTTTTAGGCATATGTATAGTGCAAATAACCATGTGAGCATGAAAAAGGTCTATTAATTTGACATTACAAACAGACACTCCAATTTTATTTATTGGTAGGTATAGATTGGTTGAAATTCTTTGCCCGAGTGCGATTGTGACTACGTCGATGTTTAGCTTAGAATAATAACGTATAGAAGGATAGCGTCGATACTTTTTTTCTGGGGGTATTGCGGTCGGCGCACTCCTCGCACCACTCCGTCCGGGGCGACAGAGGAGCGTAAGCATGCACACTCACAACTCACCCGAACACCACGTCGCCTTCGTCGTTGGACCGACCACCGGAGCAGGGTTACTTGTCATCAGTGGTCGGCCCGACGGAATACCCCTGAGGAAAATCCTCCCATCGACCGGCGTCCCCTCCTCGGGGAGGACGTCGGTCTTTCCTCGCGCGGACGGTCTCTCGGCGAGTGACGGACTAACTCCCCGGTCCAGTCACCCGCGGCCTCGACTAGGGATAGCGTCAATACTTATGCGATCAAAAAGGTTACGCCAAAATCGTGCAAGCGATTACACACGTACAAACGCACACCACTATAGAATAGAGTTGCCTTGTACGCTGTGACCTTGTATACTACGTCAAGACCGGCGTAGGGAGCCATTTCTGGCTCCAATTTAAATGCCTCAAATTTTGTGCGCGAATTGAGCTTCTATGAGTTATTATTCTAAGATGTTTAGTAAGTATATTATTTCAAATATTTTTATTTGACACCAACTGTGATTGCCAACACAAGCACGGCATAGCATTCGTTTCTTCCTTAGGTAGTTCCTTAGGAAAACCATGTCTAAAATCATGACAATTTTAGCTCACATACGTCCCACTGCTGCGCTCGAGCCTCCTCCACAATGTGATGGTAATTTACCACGCTGGTCGTCTGACCCGAATACCCTGTTAGTTACCATACGGATTGTGTCTAAAAGTTGAAATTAACTCACCAACAGCAAACAGCAGTTCATCACTGTTCAGATCATGGTCTAAAGAAGCTATCGGCACGATTAATTTTTTGGGTTCACTCCGAGTGGCCTCAGGCTTGCTGCTTCCGCTGGCTTCTGATGAACTATTCGCTAATCTTGGACTGAAAAAATTAAATCATATCTTAGTCCATCTCACAAACTGACTGCTGCATATGCATGCATCTAAATAGAGACTAGAACATTCTGAAACACAAACTTGAAATTCGGCATTGGATCCAGTTATCAACTAATGAAAATTTACTACAAGCCATATGCATGCCCATTCATTCTCAAATATCCTGTTCGACAATGGGATCACCTTTATTTTTCTTGTCTTGATATGGTGGTAGACAAGCAAACAGTTCAGCTGATGGCAAATAGTAACTGAACCAGGGTCGCAGCCTACTATAAGTGCACGATTGGAGAGGTTGAAAAAAGAACAGTTAGAGAGGAATAAAGGGTATGTATACCCCAGCTCTCCTGGTCGCCTAGCATAGTAGCATATTCTACTTTAACCTTGATTTTCTACGAGAGTCTGATCCTGTGATGGAACAAGCCGATTTTATTGCCAGCTACGTGACCAACGACTACCAGGCTTTCTATGAGATTAATAATTTTATCACCGACTCTTCTTTTGATATAAATACGCGGAGGCTATAAAAAAATGCATGCATATGTGCCTACTTGTTAGGCTTTCCATCGATGACGTCACGTGTAGCTAGAGTGACGGACGCGTGCGGGGGTTTCCCGCTACGACATACATCACAACAGCGCGCCCACCACGCGTTGTACGCAAACCAACACTCGCTGCACTGCCACATGCGGTTTTCGCGTCTATATAAAATTGCCAATGTATATTAAAATGATATGTAAAGCCAAATTATAAAGTGAAATTTTGAATATTATCCTTAAATCATTGGCCGTGCAAAATTTAGAGGGAATTTTTAAATTATTGTATTTTTTAATTAGTCACATTTTTGCCGGTCCCAAGCGAAGTCCTTGATACTAGTAACTTATACATCGCTTTAAAAATACGAGTTTGACGATTACCATAACAAAATTTTCAATTTGAAGTAACAAAGTATGAAAGGAAGCATTTGAAGAATCTAATCAAGACATTTTACAGAATAATTGTCAATTTTAATATGAATTTCTTTTAGTTATTTAAAAATATGACAAACGGTTAATATTTACTTCAGATTCATAGAGCTGAAAATTAAGACATAGTCTTGAAAAGGTATACTTACGAGGACTGCTGGGGTGTCGAAGGCACTTTGGACGGTTCACGAGGATTATGACACACCTTTCCAACCGAAGGTAGCATGTTATATACAACCTTAGGCGGTTCCCTTTGCTGGCCAATATGCGAAGTCCTTATATTCGATGGCACTTCGTTAACTGGCGATATACAATTTTCAGCTCCTAACAACTCATCTATTCTCGCATAATCACCATCACTTATATCATTGGAATATAACGCCTCGTTCTGTGAATTACTCATAACTGTCTTCGTATCTTGGACCGATACGTAGGAATACCTAGTCCCGTTGTTATTTACTTGTAGCTGAAGATTCAAATCTTTATATTTGCCCTTATTTGGTAGCGCATATATCACGCCTTCAGCATTGGTATCCCAACTGCACTCTTTATCAATAACATCTATACTATTCTCGTCAATTTTGGGCTCCTTCCTAGCATCAGGCTTAGTTAAACTACCACAATAACCAGCCAAAGACTTCTGGTAATCGTTTAAACTTCTTCTACTGGATATTACTTTTCCAACTGGTCTTTCAGCGTTCGTCTGCTCTGAGAAAGAGCGTCGATAAGTGGGGCGGATTTCGGGTGAATTTTGCGCGCTGATAGATCTTCGAAAAGAACTGCCTAATGTGGTACTACCAGTTGGCCAGTCAGGAACAGTTATCATAACGCCTCCTGAAGTAGGAAGAGATGTTGCACCATCTTTCCCGGCAGCCGATTCATGTCGCCCTAAAGTGGTTACACTAAGACCTCTAGCGTTAGGGATCCTTGCGAGAGGAGAAACTCTAGGCGACAAACATGCTTCGCAATGAGTTCTTATGCCAGAATTCTCCAAAGTACATTTACTGCAAGACCACTTCTTCAAATGCAAACCCTTGCTTTGCTCTCTTTGATATTCCTTCACATAATTCAACTCCCAATTCGACTTACTTTCGTTACACTTTTTAGGTCTTCGAGTAACTGTATGAAGACTTCTTAAGAAAGATTCACGAGGATTAATTTGGCCGTATCTTTCCGAGACCATTAAACTTGTGGGCCTATTAATAGTACCGCGTCCAGTCTCATCAACTTTCCACCACTTCTGTTGGGAGTTAATCACCGATCCGTGGGATAGTGATCTTGTGACACCATGCGCGTTGTCTGTCAACTGCGTGGGGGAAAGTCGAAGGGATTGCAGGTCAAGATTTAAACGACGTCCATCTGTATAACTTGTTGTAGGCTTATATTGTGATGGGACAGCCAGGGTGTTGGACCTTATCATAGTGTTGTCTGAAAAAAAGGAATTATATATTAGATAGCTGTTAATATAGAAGTATAATCTGTCTATTCATTGTCTTGTAAATTCAAGTCTGTCTGCTCATCTCGTCTGTATTTTAGACTGATTTTGCTATACATTTCGCTTACGGGAAGATCTAGATTGACAGAAAAATATTGAACACGCAAAATAACGTCAGAATGCAGTTATTGATGAAATATATTATGTCGAGCGATAAGAGTATAATAAAGGCAGGCAAATGATTGGGTTGAGATACTGAACGTAAAAAATATATTATTTTTAAGGCCGAAAGTTTTCTATAATATAGATAACTAAAAAAAAGCCTAAAAATAGTATTAGTTGCCAGAAAAAAATATGTTAATTTAACATTTATCGAATATGTCCAAATTTTAGGTATTTTTGACATTGTTCAAGCTGACGCTGCTATTTCAAATTAATATAAAAATTTAAAATAATTTTAAATAATTTCAAATTAGCATAAAAAGTTTATAATTCGAGTGCACAAATGACGTAATAACTAAGCACAATCCGGATTTGATTCACTAGAGCTTCTTTGTACGCATCTGAAATAATTTTTCCTAGTATAGACTGCAAAAATAATAATGTGCGTCAATTAATTATAGATTGTAAAGTCAGACTTTACAATTTCCAACAAACAAATTCCTTATAGATGGATCTTTTTATGAAATAAATGCGGGCTCCATAATAATGAAAAATCAGAACTACAGAATATATAAAAAATGTTTTTCAATATTACCTTGAGCAGACTTTTCTTTCTCCGTCATCCCTGAAGCTTGATCCTCATCATCAGAGAGCCTGAAAATAAAAAAAAAACAATTCATGGCACAATGGCTAGGTGACAGAATTTCCCTCTATGTAGCAAAATACGTATCATAATCATCATCATTTCAGCTGATATAAGTCCCACTATTAGGTTCGGGCCTCGGTCTAGGTCAATTGTATTTTTCACATGAGGAGAGCAATTGGCCTATACCACGCTAGTCAGACATATTGGCATAGGGTTTCATACATACATACGTATCTGTTCAGTTGTTTCAAAGTCATCGGCTGCCGTAGGGATCTTAAACGCATAATAGGTATTTACTTTGCGCCCAAACTAGTGTCCGACCAAAATTTCGGTTTCGGCATAGTTTCGCAAACAAAACGGGTTTCGGCTTAGTTTCGGTTTCGGTTTCAGCTGATAATTGAGCCGACACTACGCCCAAGTCGAAAATGAATACGTGAGTTTTCGCGCTGCGATAAGACATGCTCTGTGCACGAGGTGCGAGATGAAGTGTCATACCGCACTCATAATCATCTCACAATTTTATTTTTTACGTTTGCGTTTGCGCATCGCGAATTTCGCAGTTTTAGGTATAATTACTTCAAAATAGGTATATTTTATTTCACTATTTATGTGATGTAGCTTATAAAGTATCTAGAACATCTTTTGTTTTTGCATTTTTTAGAAACAAGGCAAATACAAGAGTGGCTGATCTCCGAGGTTTATTATAAATCAAAATTATTGATGTGAAACATCTATAGCCGCACGTAAAACCGATTGCCGGCGTGGCGACACATGCCGTGGAGAGGGGTCGCCACGCTATATGATAGTAAGTGTAGTGCCGACCAATTGTCACAGTAATATCGTCAGAGGCTCGATGCCTCTATTATATATAACTATTATATTATAATATAACTATTATATTATAATATAACTATTATATTATTACACAAATCACTGATTGAAAGAATTGAGTTGTCACAAATTGAAATATTTTTTAATGTTTCACATCTGGCGTCAGGCGTCCTGTGCGACGGCTCACTTTTTTGTTCTTGTGATTAAGATTTGTAAGTTTCATTTTATGTTTATATTAGTAAAAAGTAAACACTCACTAATTATGATAGACTGTTTATTTTTCTTTCCACAAAAATATAGACCTTATAATTTATACAGGAGTTTCGGTTTCGGTCGAAACTGAGACTGAAGCCAAAATTCGGTTTCGGCCGGCAAAGTAGTTTCGGTCGGACACTAGCCCAAACATATGTGACCTCCCAAACGCCAATGTATATGATACCAATGAGCTACTCTAATGATGGATCTCTAAGGTCCTACCTTGTCTCCTAGACAAAATCCTGAATTGCCTTTTAGTACACCCATCTCAGTGGATTCTTAACTAGTACATCTCTCCTGATAACGATAAGTTAGTTTGCTTTATAGTGATATTTTCTTTTGTGACAGAGGTTACTAAAAGTTTTGAATTTTATTGTCACACCAAGAAGTCATCTATCAAATAATTCTGAACCAAAAAACAACTTCAACCGTTTACTCATGGATGCCATTGTTAGAAATGGATCAAATTGAAATGGGACCACACGGGCAGCACCAGCTATCATGAATTATCAGAATCGGTTCACCCAGTCGAAAGTTCTGAGGTAATGACATAAAAAAAAATATAGTTGATTTGAGAACCTCCTGCTTTATTGAAGTCGATTAAAAATGGAATAATGCATACCTGTAGACCGGCGCATGAGGCGCGATTGCATCGCACGCTGCGCATCGCCATGCGGCCGATACGTTGCGCAATCCGCAAGCGCAACGCCACGCACGCGAAGCCTCCGGGGCGGAGCCCACACACGACCATCCACTAAAAAAACACAACTCGTGAAACTTCTTTACACTGTCTATGTACCTGTTAGCCTATCCACGTTCACAGCAGAACAGGTAAGTAACATATCAAGGTGTTAAAAGGCCACGCTTGGCAGGCAGCTGATATTTTAAGTTACACAGGAGATTTTTGCCCTCAACCTTCAATCGTTATTTACGACTCCCACGGTATAGGGTTAATAACAGGATTTATTTTTATTCCATTAGGATCCAGATTTACTGCATAACCATCTCATCTCAATTCATCATATAAGTCTCACTGAAAAGTCTCTTTCGAGTCGAAATTGACCTACAAGATTTCACTGACCAGACAGGTTCGATTAGGATTTTATTTCGAGTTTGCCTAGCATATATTATATTCCTTAGCCAGCTTCTACAACACCCATGGGCAAGAAAGAGGATGGCAAATTACACTCTTATTTTGTTATCACACAGTACTTGCATCTATTACTTACTTAAAATCAAATTCTCTTTCTTAACAGGTGTAATATGGAAGTTTTGTTTAAAAATAACTATCCTGCACCAACTAGTCTAACTAGAGTGGTATGATAAGTAAATTTCTCTCTCATGAGGCAATTCCATGTGGTGACTGAGTAAGAATACAATTCACCACACCCTCTGTTGCCCGTGGGTGTCATAAAAGACGACTAAGCGATATAATATGCATACAACATTTATGCAAGAGAAGAAAAACTCGAAACAAAACCCTATGCCAACACGTTTGACCTGATGATATAGTAGGTCAATTTCCCTCCCACTATGGAGGAGGCCCGAGCCAGTAGGATGAGCTAAGTTCATGATGATTTATATAAGTTCTAATGTAAGTTAATACTCTGTATATACATAACTAAATTTAGAATATTACCTTGGTAATACTAGCATATTATAAATATAATAATTATATTCATCAATGAATTAAAAATATATAAATAGACTCACATCAATAATTACAAGGTAACACAATCTACATACAATTATTTCTAAAGGGTAAAACGGTAGAAACGCTATTACTCATAATGTCCGCACAATTAGAATTTGATATGAATCACAATATAAAAAAGTAATTACTAATAGTTGGTAGTAGTACCAGAATAAAACGAAAAGTGTACGAGTTTCTTTCACCCATATTTTGAGTAACAGAATCAAACTAACTTTTAATTGTTTCAGTGCGAAACAAAAAAAATCAATTTTTATTACTCCTAAAGACAGGGACGATACGCATATAATTACATGAATAACGAAGGAGTAACCCTGCACAGATGGCGTGGTTGTTAAGATAGCGATCTACGGAGCCAGTGTCAGAGATTCGAGTCCCGCGCAGGACCACACTTTGTGCAATCCACAAAGTGTTGTTCTGAGACTGGATGTAATTTGTGTCTGTTAATTATATGTTTGTAAAGTCCCCTTCAACACAAGGATTATTTTCTTAGTGGAGGGTGTGTTAGGGTGTTTTCTTTAAAACAAAAAACTATCTAGCCAGCATTTTGTAGTAGCCATTTTTCCTCGTTAAAAAGAAAAATAAATAAATAAATCATGGTTTATATTAAATTATATTCACTGCCTCTATATTACCAATAGGTATCTTATGGTCCTTTAACTATGTAAATGAAGAAAAATTGAAATATATACCCTATAACACGTATGTACTACTATATATAAGACCAATTATGTACCTATGTTTAACAAATAAATGTTATTCTATTCTAACAACTGAGATTAATCTTGGTATAGACATGTGATGAGGATAGATAAAAGGTATATGAGGAGGGTTATCAATATATTGTGGAGGTACATAAGAATTGTGGAAGACCTAAAAATAGATGGATAAATTGTGAATCAGGATATGTGTATGAAGGTAAGTGAGTGCAGATATGATGGCTGACAGGAGTCTATGGAAGGTAAGAACATGTTGTGCCGACACCAATTAAGGTGGAATGAGAGCAGGCTAATGATGATGGCCAACTTGTATCTTGTGATAGTGATGATGATAATAATCATAATTTTTAATTATTCATCATTTCATCACTTTTGGGCTAGAGCCTCGTCCATATTAGGAAGCTATATACCACGCTGGTCAAAGAGGTTGGTATATTGTGTTATTTCAAATTTTTCTTCTCTTGCATAGGTGTTATATGCATATTTAATCCCTTAGTCGTCTTTTACGATACTCACGGGCAAGATAAGGGGATGGTGAATGGTATTCTTACTCTGTCACCACACGGAAAAAGAAATTATTACAAAAATACTTTTACACTTTTACAGATAAGTTAAAAAAAAAAGAAAAAATAATACATTTGTATATACAAGCTCATGTATTTATTATTATTATATTCCTGCCATTTTATTATTATTTTCCGTGTGGTGACGGAGTAAGAATACAATTCACCACCCCCTATCTTACCAGTGGGTGATCGTACGAGACGACTAAGGGATATAAAACGCATATAACATCTATGCGAGAGAAGGAAAACTCGAAATAAAACCCTATACCAACACGTTTGACCAGCGTGGTATAGTAGGTCAATTACCCTTCCATTATGGAGGAGGCCCGAGCCCAACAGTGGGACGTATATGGGCTGAGATGATGATGATGATTCCTGCCATGCAACAGATGTCAAATATTGAACACAAGCTCTTTGGGAGATCTGTTGTTCATAATTCCCAAGAGCCATCAGGGTGTTGATATCACCAGGAGAGCGCAACTACCCACTCTCCTAGTGTTTGCTTAACTGGTTCTTCCTTGAGAAGGGATGCCGACATACATATATTGACAATAACTATAACTATTCAATTTAATCTACTCTTTCTATGTTTTTTAAATTCTCGCCTAAAGAGGCCCATGTGTAATAGCGTTCGCTATATATATATCTCTAGGTTGATGGATGTATGTATTACATACATATATCTTGTCATATCATCATTGTCTTAACTGATATTCATCTTACTACTAGGCTCGAGTCATAATGAGAAAGAATAGTGCTGGGCTCAATCCCCCACAATCAGACAGAATTTGATCTACTATACTACAGTAAAACAGCTTGGCAGGGATTTCAAGTTTTCTTTCTCTTGTAGTTCTAAGTACTTGAATCCCTTAACAGTCATTTACAATCACTCATAGCAAATAAAAGGGGTGATGTAATGCGTTCTTAAGCCCTAGCAGTAAGACAATTATGAAGACAATAAATTTAAATTGAGCAGTTTAGTACATTAACAAAAGGCCACACAATTGTCGTCTCAGCTCGTACCCATCCCACTGCTGGGCTTGAGCCTCCTCCCTGTTAGGGCAATAGATCTACTAATACTGCTGGCCAGACATGTTGATATAGGGTTTCATTTCTAGCTGTCCTTCTCTTGCACAGATGTTATGTGCATATTATATCCCTTAGTTGCTTTTTACAACATCCATAGGCAAGATGGGGCAGGGTGAATTGTATTCTTACTCCGTCTTCATGCGGGAAAGGCCACATACATGTAAGAGATTAATTTCTTATTTATTCATCAAATTTATTTTGTTGGTACATGAGAAAGCAGCCAACTTTGTGGAAATTGGATACTGCTACTCATTGATCTCTGTCTTATCAAGGGCATACCCAAATTACTGTGTAAAATTGAAAGAAAATCAAGTAGCAAATTGCAAATACTAAAATGTTTATTATCCAAATATTCATAATAGCTGAATAGAAACAAAATGTAGGGAATATATTTCTAAATTATGTTAAGCCCTAGTCATCAATAACTCAGCCCCTATAGGTCCCACAGTTAGGCCCGATCCTACTCCATAATGGGAATGAAATTGACCTAATATACCACACTGGTCAAAGAGGTTGGTACAGGGTTTTATGTTGATTCTTCTTCTCTTTCGTAGATGTTATCTGAACATCACATTATTTGTCTTTTTCGACACCCATGGGCAAGATAAGAGGGGAAAATTGTATACTTACTGTCACCAAACAGAAAACCTCTGTTACTTACCATTTAAAATGTTTTAAAGGAAAAATTTACTATATCGCTGAATACCGCTTCAGGTACAAAAAGACACTCTTAACAATAAAAATAATAGGAAAGCTTGCAAATATATTCATAAATACTGCAGAAAATATACCAAAATAATAATAATAATTAATTCACCATAGAACTGAATCAATTTTACATCAACACTAGACACTGATGATTCCAATACATAAACTATCTTTTAATATTCGTACTGAAGGACTGACCTGGGTTACCTACCTACGTACATTGTATATAGGTGATATTATAATTCACATTTTCAGTGAAATGCTGACAGACATAAGGCAAAAACTGCACGTTAACATATAATTTACTTAATGAAATTCCTTTCAGTGCGCGTAACAATGTAATACAATAGAAAGATAACCTTAAAATAGGGTCACGAAAAATCGATACTTTCCTGACAGTAACTAACAATGACGATGGCAATTACATTAAAAAACACACCTGTTAAAGCAGTTTTCGCTCGGTATGACGATAGGTTCAGAGCCTGGTGTAGTTCCACCACTTTTTCCTGTTCGGGATGTATGTTCTGGCGATGAATCTCGGCAATTTTCTTTAAATATGCCACTGTCATGACTCGACACCCGCTTTGTACCACATTTTAAACACTTTACACTCTCTGTTGGATTGATTTGGCCGCACGTCTGACAATGCCATTGCAGCACTGATGCGATTGAACCCATTTTAATTCACACATGGCTATGAAACCATAACTAGACTTCGTTTTACAAAAACAAATTCCGCCTTGAGAAAAATGAAAACAGCTGATCCACCATGTTGTTTGTGTATAACTTTTTTTGTATAGGCACGCGACGCCGTAGGATATGAGAATATATCGTTATCGGTTTTTACCGGTTATTTTTTTTTTCACTATAATATATTTCAAGCCAATAAAAAAAATAGATTCAGTCAATATATTTATAAACTTTACTATCATTAAAGTAGAATATGGGTTGGATGAAGCGACATCTATCAACTTTAACTTACATTAGACTAACGGAATTTTTGTTTCATCCTAAGACTATAGATGGCACTTCTATATTTCATATATTTTTTTAAATTTAAAACCGCTTTATTGTGTGTCTCCTGACTTTAATTGTTAAAGCAAGTTAAAAATGAAAAAGATAGCGACTTTTTGAATTCGAAATGCGAAAGAGCACACAATCCGACTGTGCGTATTACTGAAACAATACTACAATACTAAGAACAGTCTTTAACTGAACTCTTATCCGCTCAATTGGCACCGCCATCTTGCGCAAAATGTCACATCTGGCAGCAGTATGACGACAGGCGCGCGCACTATGGGTCAATTGCTATTAAAATGCTTTTATCTAAAAAAAATTCTATCGGCACTTCTTTTTTACACAATTAATTTTTAATTTTACTGTTTGTAGATTAATCTGATATCATTATTTCGTGAAAATAAATCATTTTAAGTACTATAAATCTGGTTTAAAGTTAGGGTAAATACATTTTTACCGGTTTTTGGGTTCAATATCGTATAAAAAAAAAGATAAACCAATATTTTAATGTATTTATTCCTATTTACATGACATAATAGTGCAACATTACAAAAATAATACAAAAACAAATATCTCCATATACATTTTTTATACCCAAGCCATCACAAAAACGCCCCAGTTCTTAGGATTGACTGTGTTAGGCAAAAAACAGGGTCATGTGTATTATCGATTTCTGAAAACACGTTGGGTCAAATTACTTAAAACGATAGCTATTCTTAAAGTTTGGTTCTTGAACATTACACAGTAAAAAGTACAGAGTTCTGTGAAATGTCTTGGTTTATATTTCTAGCCTAGGAACAAACCACGTAAAAATAACGGTCAAAACTAGTCCTCTTTGAAATAGCATTATTGAGCGACTTTTTTTGTTTTTTGTTTACATACGTTATTTATATTACATAACACAATAAAGTTTACGACTAAAATTATAATAAAAGGGCACAGTGCTATACAAAAACTTAAAAAAAATTAACAACAAAATCTAATAATTTCAACGCAAAAAGTGCGGTTACGAGTAAGGTTAGTATGGATAAGACTTCAGAGTAATATCACACCTGAATTTTAAAGTGTATTGTAACATCAATTTATTGTGGTTATAGATAGTATTTAAAATGTTAATATGTTATTCAAATTCAAAAATATGTTTTATTTAAAATTAAAATTAAAAAAAAAAACTACTGCTACTTATGCACAGATACAAAGCAAGGGCTCAAACAAAAAGTCTTTTTGCATCCTACGCAAAATGTTTGCACCCGCTTTGAGCACACGGCACAATTGCGTCGTAACCGGCCACTTCTTCCTGGCAGAAACGGGTATTCAGCTAAATGATGTTTCTGAACTGTGTAAATTTGGTCATCTACAACCAGAGGCGCAACACAAGAAGGAGAGTGTTTTTCTAAAATAGACTTAATAAGGGCTATACGAAAAGAACGGTGAGTAAAAGAAGAAGTGAAATGTTTTACAAGTATATAACAATTTAGAACAGACACATTTAAAAGCCTACGGAAAAACTTCTTGTACCAAATTCTGGTTCTCTTTCTTTCAATCGGATACATAGACAGCATTTGGTCCTTCTTATCTACCCCACCCATCATAATATTGTAGTCTAATATTAAGATGGGTTTTGTAGACCCATGAACAGTATTAACTGCATTGCCATGGTACGTCGAGATCATCGCAATGCGGTTAGAATCTCGCCATACCATGAGATCGATGTCACCCGATGTAAAACCAGTAATCTGGCCAGGCCGCATATTCGCCTTGGTTAAATTGCTTAGAGCTTCCGGCACAAACTGACGGTTGGTTCGAAGTGTGCCAACGCAGTCAAACCCTATAGATTTTAATTTACGCGCAAGCGCTGGTGAATTATAAAAATTGTCCATCCATAGAGTATGACCCCTATTTTCAAGACCATTTATAAGTTTCAGTACTATTGCGGGTGTAAATGCGTCTAGAGGGCTTTTGTCAGTCTGTGTAGACGGTGGTTTTTTATGAGCATGCACTTCGAATCTCCATAAATAACCTGTCTTAGACTCGCAAATTTCGTATGTTTTAATCCCTACTGCAGCGGCCTTGTTTGGAATGAATTGATTTATATCCAACCAACCCTTCCACTGCAGGAGAGACTCATCTAAAGCAAGATTTTGATGCAAATTGTACATATTTTGGAATTTACTATTCAGGTGTGATATTACCGGCTGAATTTTAAATAATTTTGCTGCAGAAGCATCCAGTTCTAGTGTACTCATGACTCCATTGTTATTGAAATGTAGACATTTTGACAACAATTGGAATCGTCTTAAAGACATGTGTGCACTAAAACCAGGTGTATAAAATATGTCAGGTGTAGCGCTCCAGTACTCTTCTATTTTAGTTTTAATGACAACCCCCATTGCCAAAACGACAGCAAAATAAACATAAAGTTCATCGGGATTTGTGTCCCGCCAATCACAGATGCGACTTTGAGGTTGGAGGTTGTCATTTAACATCATGTGTTGCGCTAACTCCTGTGCATATCTATTTGTCTCTGCAGCTATGTACTCCATAAATTCTAAATCCCATATAACAGTAAAAGTATCTAGGGGATTGTCAAACAGAGATGTTGGACCACAGTTAATGTTTGAAAACGTTTCCCTTCTCAATTCAGGCGGAATTTGAGCTTGCGGAAACGCTGTCCAGTGAAAATCAAAAATGCTATGAGGCTGATATGTAGCTGACATATCAGTCGTTTTGTCAGGGCTTAAATCATAGTCATTCATCTCGTGGTCATCAGGATCTGTGGGTGTGTCCATGCTGCTTACGTAGGTTCTCGGGATTACAGGAGCCATTACCTCTTCCTCATCACTTTCCTCCGATTCACTTCCTGATCAAAAAAAAAAACAAAAAGTAGATATATTCCTTGGTAGAGACAAAATTTATTGTAGACAAATATGTATAGCAGATCTTTACCAAGACTATATAGAAAAGTGTAAATTTCTTTATCCCGAAGACCCCGGTGGTGCACGGTACGGCGTGGACTCATGTTTTGCGACGTACTGGCAAAACTTACGCCTGGACCACGTTCAACGAACCTGGAAATAGTTATATAACTATATTATTGCACGTGTGTACTAATATGGTAATAGAAAGTAAGCAACTTACACTTCAGGAGAGGGTGGTATAACTAATGATGTTTCGAGTTCAATTTCTTGAACATCATCCTCTATAGCATCTTGTACATCGTGTACGTCATGTACAAGATGTGGCTCCTGAAGGCCTAAACCCTTAGCCACTACCACATCCGATAGTCGAGAAGGCGTACTTGATGAACCAGCGTACCTAAAACCAAGTATTTAGAAACAATTTAAATTTGTTGAAGTTTGATGAATAATGAGGGAAACTGTTCGTTTATAAGTGACAGCTTGTGCAAAGTTATTCCTACATGGCTGTGTCATATATGTTATCATTTAAAAAATTACTCTCTAACTGCACTCTGTTACCTATGAGATGTGGTGATTACGACGTAGTGTAGCCTATGTGTTAATCCAGGACCTAAAGAACCTACATACTAAACATACAAGTTCGTTCACATGTTAGAGCGTGAAGGATTAACAAACAAAGATACGATACACACCTACTCATACATAGACATACAAATTTTCACATTAATAATATTTGTGTGATTGTTATAAAATTCACCTTGAATTATAATACTCTAAAATAAGTTACTTACGGACTCCAAGCGCGCTTTCTTCTTATGTGAAGAGGCTCTTCCAGTTGGTGGCCAGTCGGTAACTCATCAATATGAACCAAGTTTAATCTAAAAATGAGGACGTCAAATGTGGATATATTTACATACTTTTTTTTAAACGCAACCAATAAGCATTGAAAAGAAACATAAATACTAACTCGTCTATTGCAACTGGCCTGGTTTGGTCACGACCACGGCCACGGCCACGGCCACGACCACGACCACGACCACTTCGACTACCTTCCAACAGTTGCCCACTGCTCCCACCACGTGTACGCACACGTCCACTACGTGAACGCACGCCTCTACCCAGTATACGCACACCACCATGTACGTTTCCCTGTACCTGATGCTCACTGCTTCCACCACGCGTACGCACACCTCTACCACGCGTACGGACACCTCCACCACGCGTACGCACACCTCCACCACGCCTTTGAGATATTGGACTAATCCAATACAAAAGCACCAAATAAAAAAATAAAAAGCAAAAATTAAAAGAATACTCGTATTTAAAAAAATATAAAATTGCAAAACATGAACCAAAAAAGTTATGAGTTAACTAAAAACACACATCTACCTTAGCCTTATCCATACTAGTCTACCGACCAACAAATGTGCCACTTCGCTGACCTTGAACACGGTAACGCTGAATGGCGCAAAGCCAGATTCTGGCCGCCGGTATGTTATGTGTATTTAATTTTAATATTACGTTAATTATATCTTATATTGTACAAATTTAACACTAGTTAACACATTTTTATTAATGTTAGTAATGATACGTGTAGTATTACAGTAATAGTTAATACAATTTTATTAAATTATAAATGAAAATAGATATATAACAATGTCAAATAAATACTTCAATCGTTCCGATTTACAGCACATTAGCGCTTTTGTTTATGCCATCCACAAACTTTTCTGGTGCGGGCAATTCAAATAGGGGTAATAGGTTAGGTGCCTTCCTCAAGGTAAAGTCAGACTAAAGAATTTGGTAACTGATATTCCAGAGTACTAAATAGTAATAATCCGTGCGATAACTGAGATATTGCGTTGAAGTTGCTCCGCGGATTCTTTGTTTTTTCCGTGTTATTATGCCTTCGGCTATTATGCTCCGTCTAATAGTGGTAAGATCACATTGTCGACAGTCTTCTGCCTACAGCCACGGGCCGGTCCGCCCAGAGTAGTACCACACTCTCGCAGAAAATCGACTGCTGAGTAGTTTCAATTTATCACTGCGTTTGGTGAGCGAGAGAGCCAGAAGCCCACCATTTTGAGGGCGGTGCGTATAGTGAGTTTTGGTGATGCCTTCAGTATGACTGAACCTCATGCTGACGGTATTCACCATCCGTTCACTTTCTCCACAGTAGGCAGCAGCCTAGCGAAGATTTAGGAATGGCGGTATTACTTACCATCAAGTATGCTATTTACTCGTTTGCCATCAACTACTATGTACATAATATACATCTATAGAATTGAGTTCCAATAATACTCCGGGAGAAATTTAAAGAAATAAACAATTGACTGTGTTGATGATGATTTGTCATCACCATAACCGTTTGGCCAGAACGCATAACTCAATTTCACTTCTATTGTAAAGGACGTACGAATGTATGTATATTGACCAAAAAATAAGAACAACAGCAACAAAGTCATAATAATGATTTAATAATAATTTGCCATTACGATAACAAAAATGCTATTATTAAAGGTATACACAAAATACTCGGTTCGATTGTAAGCCCTGCTCATTATTTCCCGTAATATTTTGCATATTCGAGATCAAGAATAAAAATTAAAAATGAAAGCTATTCTCTAAGCCAAAAATTTGCTTATAGAAATACATTTTTAATCGTATTTTTTATGGAATTTTTCGGTCCAATTACAAAAACCTTAAGTCTTCTTCATAAAGAGTTTCTCAAAAGTCGCTGGAATCAATTGGATGCAGGTAACACAGAAACTTTGTGAGTAGCATTCTCGTGGCGCCATATACAGGGTGTATCAGGTTATGGAGCAACTGTTCGAGTATGTTGTAGTTTAACGGTCATAGATCATAATTAGAATGTACATTACACAAAAAACAATATAACATAAAAGTTATAGTGATTTCAAAAAAATGTGTCTAAGAGTCTATGCCTTAAATGTTACATATTATGTAGGCATGTACAGACAGAACACATGTAGGCATGTAAAGCTTCGATAGTATAATTTCATTCATTCATACTTAGAATTGCGCAAACGCTTCAATTAGCGTAGGTAACAACGGCGAGCGGTCAACCGCCATAGGCCGATCAGCTGTTTTAAAGCGAAGTTTGTCGTGCTTATGTGAATGTAATCATTGATTTATTCAATTTCTAATGAACATTTAATAAAGTATGAATATGTTGCGCATTAAGTATCATTGACTTTATACATTTCAATCAGATTTATACGAAAAAGCGATGACAAAATTGAAAACTTTACATGTCTCTAATTCCTCAACGAATCGAAATTTTTCCTTCAAATTTTTTTCTTGGGTTCCTACCACTATTGCCTAGCTCCCTTTTGACCAGTTGCCCCATAACCTGATACACCTGTATATTCAACAGTGGACGTCTTCGGGTTGATAAATATTAAGATCTTTTTGCCAAGTCTTTATTTATCATGGAATTCCGTCATTTAAAGTCTTTCTGCATCAGTAAGTGAAGTCGTAGCGTTTGTTGGGTGCAGGTCCATTATTAAATATTACTCTAGGTATTTTAGCAGAAGATAAAAAGTCATAAATTATTCATTCATTGCATTGTTAAATTATATTTACTAGAAGTTACCACTTTTTCTGTATTATTACATTACATAACGTTCAACCAAAATTATTTAACATTTAATTTTATTATTATATAAACAAACACTGTAAGAAACTAAAATATTGATTATTATGTAAGCGACATGACACTTCTACATTCCCGCCAAAACTTTGCAGTCATGCTCTCATACGAATCTCACAGATAATAAATCCAAGTAGATACACCTGATTAAAGTATACAATTGGACAACACAGTCGGACAATTGTAAGAAATTACATTGCAACACCGACGAAATTTATTAAAAGACGTGTTAGCATGTCCTAAATTAAAATGTCACTTGAATAATTCAATTGACCATATCTACACCTATTATAAATTATCACATCCAAGAAGCTAACTTCCAGCAAGACTAGCCGCTGCCTCTGGCCGTCGCCTGCGGGGTATCAATAATCGATATCAATCATCAATGTCGTCTAGTTTTTGAGACTTAGAATAATAACGTATAGAAGGATAGTGTCAGTACTTCGAACTTTAAAAATTTGAATCTAAAAATACTAATGGCGGGCAGACGATTACACACGTACACACGGAAACCACTATACAAATTATGAAATCAAATTTTGTTTTTATTAACATAAATCGTCGAAATACTTTTAAATGTAATGTTAAAAACCTTTTTATGTTTTTCAAATGTGTTGTGTGTTTCAAATGTGTTTCAAATTACCTATTTATTTTTTAAGAGTTTCGTACGTTCGTGCAGTGCAATGACTTGTACATTATGGGACTGTTCCGGCGTAGGCTCCATTAGGCTCCAATTGAAATGCCTCACTTTTTGTGCGTGGACTTACCTTCTATATGTTATTATTCTAAGTTTTGAGATCATATTCGAGCCTCCTTCACAATAGGAGGGAAATTGATCAATTATACAACGCTGTTCACACGAGTTGGTATATGATTTTATAATGAGTTTTCTTTCTGTTACTCTTCGATTAGATCCCTTAATCGTCTTTTTCGACATTCACGTTAAGAATTGGGGTATTTTACTGCGTTCTAAATCCATCGCTACATGGAAAGGGATGAAATACGATCAACTTATAAATTATAGGACCATCTTTCACTTAGTGAACGCTATGTAAAAATCAAATACAAACGTTATAAAGCGAAAAATGGTTTTATTTCATGTGCATAATATTCGCGTGTGGTGATGGAGACTCCGAATACTGCAAACCCTTATATTGCTCGTGGATATCGTAAAAGACAATTGAGAGCTTTACATAAAGCAGGACCATCTGATGCCGCCTGGTCAGCAATAACATTCCTAAGGACTTCAGGTAGGCAGACGGTCGTGAAACTATTGCCAATAAGTTTTGCAATGCGTTCAATGGAAGTTCTCTTTTAACGTAAATATTGCGTCGACCCCGATAAAACATTCAAAGTCGTTTAGCGTGTTATGAAGAGGGTCATATTTGGTAATTCTCTACGTGGCCAAATCCGACATACGAAAATCCGTAGAGGAACGGGTGTAACCGATATAACCCGAAGAATTAGCATGTTGAAATGGCGAAGAGCAGGCCACATCGCTCGTTAAACCGACAACGGTTGAGGTGGGCAGGTTATTGAGGGGGCGACTGTGACTGAACCGGGGATTTAGTCCGACACCTGCCGAGTGACTAACCGCGTGACGACGGCTGACGTCCCCGAGGGGGGACGTCGTGAAGAAAGGGTACTCCGCGTCCGGGGTATTCCGTTGGGCCGACCACTGACAACACGGAACTCTGCACTGGTGGTCGCCCCAACGACGAAGGTGACGTGCTACGAGTGGCCGAGAACGACCCCCTACTAGGTGCACTGACGAAATTCTCAAATTCACAGGCATTCATCGTTGGATGCAAGTGGCAAGGACTGTTCTGCGTGACATTCTCCTGGGGAGGCAGGCTATGTCCAGCAGTGGACGTTTACGGGCTGATGGATGGATGGATTATAAAAATTATCGGGCAAATAATAATTTTATATTGGTGGTCGACACTTACGTTCATAGTGATCATAGAGTGATGTAACGAGACAAAACAATAACAATGTAATGAGCCAAGTCCTTCAATTATTGTAACATTACAACTAGTAGAAATTACAGCATAAAATTTTATTGTGCAGGAATTAATGCTACAGTGGTCAGTAATTACGGACAGTGTCCATTGGACATGAGAGGCAATTCAATGCAGATGTGCCGATGTAATGTTAAATTATAATATGCATCTGTCAAATACAGGCTCCATGTCGAATATTGTACTTTATAGTTAATTTGAATTAAATAATTAAGAGAAGTAAGGAGATAGAAGCCGGAGAAAGAAAGAATAACGCGATTTTCAGAGCGTAGCCATCTTCGTATGCTATCTTGCTCTAAGAATTGCTTTGTACTGTATTCTTGTAATATTTTGTTGTTTAAGCAATTTCTTAGATAAAAGGGCATACACTCACGGATATCCTCTGAACATAGTTATATTAAATATTTTCTTTTTTTTTAATTTTTTGATAGTAACTTATTCATAGGTTTTTTAGGTTTTGGACCGTGTTAACGTCTTCGTTTCCACGCTATCCCAGCATATTAGTCAATACTTGTTATATTGTTTCTTATAGTCTATTGTCGTACATTATTCACTCAATATAAGATTTTTATGATTCGTTCTGCTCATTTTAAATATTTTAGATTCTATTATGATTATATCTACGGTTCTAATATATTATGTACGAAACCTCAGCCATATGTAGAGGGGACAATAGCGAGACATTCTGCGGAGGTCACAGTATGCGATCTATAACGGAGTCTTCGTCTTCCCACAATGGTCGAATCCCACAATGGTCAGCCCCGACATTGCGCGCAAACACTCCGTATTAGGGATGATACTTTACATATTAGAGTCATAGCACACACGCTATCTTCACCTTTGAATCCGCCATTTCTATACGTCAAAATAAGATTTATTTTTATATATCACGAAAATAGTACTCTAGACTATCGAATTGTACATTGTATACAATAGTATGGATATAATGTGTGTCCGTTACACTCAAACATATAGATGTTCCTAACAAAGATTTTCCGTGTGGTGACGGAGTAAGAATATGATTCATTGCCCCCTCTCTTGTCCGTATAAGATGACTAATTAATATAATATGCTTATTACATCTATATAAGAGAAGGAAAACTTAAAAAAAAATCCCAACCCGTCTGACTAGCGTGGTATAGTACGTTATTTACGTACATATTACGTACACATGTACGTATTCTATACCAATAAATAAAATTGGAGTGTCTGTTTGTAATGTCAAAATAATCGGCTTTTTTCATGCTCATACGGTTATTTGCACGACACCTATGCCTAAAATAGCAATTAAAAAATTTTTGTCTGTCTGTCTGTCTGTTTGTTCCGGGTAATCTTCAAAACGGCTGGACCGATTTCAAAAATTCTTTCACCAATGGAAAGCTATAATATCAGGGCGTAAACTAGGCTATATTTTATCCCGGTATTCTCACGGGAACGGGAACTACGCGGGTAAAACGACTATAACCTATAACCGAAGCGAAGCGAGGGCGGGTTACTAGTTTATTAATAAAAAAATACAATACTAAGAAATAAATCCCTGCATCGCGAAAAACTTTAGAATCAAACAATTTACAGATACAAATATTACATTTGACTTATGTAGGAAACGAACGTATAACACTCGGAATGCAGACTAAGACTATTAAGATATCTGCGTAGTCAATGTTCATTATTCGCTGATTTTACTTTGCTATTAATATATCGTTTTAGATTTAAGTTAGTTGTACATTTAATTTGTATAATAAAAAAAATTTATAATAAAAACTAATTTATACCAATAAATAAAATTGGAGTGTCTGTTTGTAATGTCAAAATAATAGGCTTGTTTCATGCTCACACGGTTATTTTCACTATACCTATGCCTAAAATACACTTTATATTTTTTTTGTCTGTCTCTTTGTCTGTTTGTTCCGGGTAATCTTCAAAACGGCTGGACTGATTTCAAAAATTCTTTCACCAATGGAAAGCTATAATATTAGGGTGTAACCTAGGCTATGTTTTATCCCGGTATTCCCACGGAAACGGGGACTACGCAGGAAAGACGACTTAAACCGAAACGAAGCGAGGGCGGGTTGCTAGTGTGTATAATAAAAACTAATATTCAATAAGTGTACAATTACCAGGAAGAAGAATACAATTCACCAGAACTTCTCTTCCATGGGTGTAAGAAACAATTAAGGGCTATAAGTAGATAATATCAGTATAACTCGAAATAAAACTTTACCGGCCCGTCTAACCATCTTGGTATAATAGGCAATCAGGTTTTGCTCTATTATAGAGTAGTCCCACAATCAAAACCAGAGATTAGCATGAACGTAATAATTTCATATTTATTAATCTTTTGATAGTAGAGTCGTTCATCCATCCGACGTCCTCGTCACGTCCTCGACGAAGTGGACGACAATATCACACTCGCTCAACAAAGAACCTACACGGCCCGCGAGGCCTTAACAAATAAATATCCGCGGTTCCGTCCTCGCCGTCGAGGTGCGAAACCGCGCCGCTCAAAAGTCACGACTAAAAACGTGGGCACGCCCACTTTGCCTCCAGCGACGCCCCAAGCTGAGGTCCGTTCCCCACAGGGGGAGCCCTTGGGCGATGTCGCTTAGCATACTTTTCTCCGGGTTGAGAGCCCTCAGCGCTCACCCATAGTCCGCGTCAAGCTGTCAAGGCCATCTACGGCCAACAGCTGTACACACACAAAAAAAAAAAAAAAAATAGAGTAGTTCACTCATTTCATAGAGCGTTTGAAAGGTGAATATTTAAAGCGGCGATGTTAAATAAAAGTATCTTGTATGCTAAGGCTTTAAGTATGGCTTACAATAGATTTCCTTGAAATCAATCATTTCTAAATTATGAAAGGAAGTTATGAAGGGGATAATAAATCATTTTAAACTTATATATTCTAACATGCAAATAGCGCTTTTATTAAGCTTGGAAGCAGTTAATATATACAAAAAATATCAGATGATTACACGAGTATCACACATTATCATCATCATTGCAGCCCACGTACGTCCCACTGTTGGGCTCGGGCCTCCTCCATAATGGGAGGGAATTTGACCTACTATACCATGCTGGTCAGACATATCGGTATAGGGTTTCATTTTCAGTTTTCCTTCTCTTGCACAGATCGTCGTCTCTTACGATGTCCACGGGCATGATAGGGAGTGGTAAATTGTATTCTTACTCCATCACCATACATAATAAATAAACCGTATATTTTTACGGATTTAATTGCGTTTGCATTTGGTTTTTGATTGCCTGAGGTTTCGAATCCTTTACAGTGTTCATGGTCACGGGCAGACTAGGATGACTCACGTCCAACAAGTCATCGTTATTACAGAGATTTAAATACCCGCTACAGATTAGTTATTAAATTGATTTATTATATTTACTGCTGATCAGACGTATTGGTTTTATTTCATGTAGTAAGACGGGTAGATTTTATTTTGAGCTATCTGCTTGCGTTCCTTAGTCGTCACCAACGATCATCCACGGGTAGAAAATGTGTTGATGAATTGTATTCTTATTGGATAGCCAGCAGCAATAAGAAGTTAGAAGAAAGTAGAAGACCTACAATATCTATACTCACACAGTAAATAAAAACTCAAAATGAAATACACATGTCTAAATGCAATGTTAAAACCGTTGGTATAATGTCATCCACTGAAAGCATCGGCGGTGAAAGGCAACGAGAATTGGTTTGGCCGGGTGGTCGGCGATTTCTTCGTGCTACGGTTATAAAGGTGAGATTACATAGCATTGTTTTAAACTAAAAAAAAAATGTGTTTTACACTAAAGAAAACATTAATGAAGTGAAACTTCTTTAGAATCATTGTGATTTCAAACTCGATAAAACGAAAAAGCGAGTCCATAGAGACACAAACACGTAAATGTATAGGATTCAGCCAGCGAGAGAATGAGGTAAAGGATAAAGGATGAAGGATGACGGATGACGGATGAAGGATGAAGGATGAAGGATGAAAGATGAAGGATGAAGGACGAGGGATGAAGGATAAAGGATGAGGGATGAAGGATGAAGGGTGAAGAATGAAGGATAAAGGAGTTTCACTTCTGATATGCGTACTTTGTACACACACTCTTTTTTTGTTAACAGAAAGATATTGATAATAATCTCTAGTCGCAGAAGAACGGGTGTAACCGACATAGCACGAAGAATCAGAACGCTGAAGTAGTAATGGACAGGCCACATCGCTTAACGAACCGACAACTGCTGGGGAAGAAAGGTTCTCCAGTAGCGACCATGTATGGGACGATGTAGTATACGCACAGTGGACCGACGACCTGGTGAGAGTTGTTGGGCGTCGTTGGATGCAGGCGGCACGGGACCGTACTCTATGGCGTAACATGAGTGAAGCCTACATCCAGCAGTGGACGGCCATAGGCTGAAACGATAATGATGGTGATGAATCTTTATCTTAGCTTATCTGCTAAGCTCCAGCCTCTTCCACAATTAACTTTTCACACCACGTTGACCAGACTCGTTGGTACATAATGTGGTTTATTTTAAGTTTTCTTATATCTATGTGGATATTATAGGTAATATCTAAAAAAGCGCACTATATGGTGATGGAGTAAAGATTTGTTTCTTGCCTGTGGGTAGGAACACGAAAAAAGTATCGATACTTTTAGGTATCGAGTACTTTCCTTTCGATACCGATACTTTTGTACTCGATACTTTGTCTTTGATACTTTTACTCAATGAGTACATTTTGGTAGATATTGTATCGTATCGTATAAATAATCCATTTTAAAATTGACTTTACGGCTCAAAGTTTTGGTAACGCCATATAGTTCAAACGTAATGAACCTTCCAAAACATCGCTCGAAATATTTTCATCCGTTCACAGATGTTCATTTCCTACAAACAAGCTCATCACGGACATAGTTTATATAAAAAGGACTCCGTACTCGATACTATGAAGTATCGATACTTTTGTGTGTGTGTGTGTGTGTGTGTGCGTGTGTGCGTGTGTGTGCGCGCGCGCGTGCGCGTGCGCGTGTGCGTGCGTGCGTGTGTGCGCGTGCGCGTGTGCGTGCGTGCGTGTGTGCGCGTGCGTGTGTGTGTGTGTGTGTGTGTGTGCGTGTGTGTGTGTGTGTGAGTATGTGTGTGTGTGTGTGTGTGTGGGTGTGCGCGTGCGCGTGTGCGTGCGTGTGTGCGCGCGTGTGTGCGCGTGTGTGTGTGTGTGTGTGTGTGTGTGTGTGTGGTATAACTTTTATGAGAACGATACTTTTCTTTCTATACTACTCATGAGTACAGTATCGATACTTTCTATTCGATACTGTGTCACTTGTGGGTGTCGTAAAAGATGCCTAAGATATATATATGACTACACAGATGCCGTAGTTGTTGACATACCGACCCACCGTGCCAGTGGCATGGGTTTGAATTCCACGCAGAACGACACTTTGTGCGATCCACAAAGTGTTGTTCTGAGCCTCCTCCACAATAGGAGAGAAATTGATCTACTATACCACGATGCTGAGACGTGTTTGTATAGGGTTTTGTTTCGAGTTTTCCTTCTCTAACATGGACATTATATGTATATCTAATCCTTTAGTCGTCTTTTATGAAATCCAAGTGCTAGAGAGGGGGTCGTGAATTGTATTCTTACTTCATCCCCACACGGAAGACGGAGTAAGAATACAATTATAATATTATATCCCTTAGCCGTCTTTTATGACATCCACGGGTAAAATAGGGAGTAGTGAATTATGTTCTTATTCCGTCAACACACAGAAGGAAAGAAATTATAATTAAATTAAAAAATAAAATTAAAGTAAAAGTCTGTCACAGATAGTAGTAAAACAACCTATGAAAATAATGTTCTTCCTAGACCTCCCACTGCTGGAGTCGGGCCTCCTCCATTTTTTTTTTTGTTGTTGTTAGATTGAGACATCTGTTTTCCATTTTGGCGCGGAGTTTGAGTCGCATCTGTTATTTACATTAAATATAGTGCTGTTTTTAGTTATATCATATCTAGTGTGTATTGCGAATTTCATAATGGACAAAAATAATCGAACAAAGAGTTTGTCTTAAATTTTGCATCGCCAATGGAGTTTCGTATTAAGAGTCACTGAAAATATTACAGAAGGCTTACGGTGAATCGACTTCATCAAAAACAGGTGCTTATGAGTGGTACAAAGCGTTCAAAAGCGGTCGAGATCTGATGGAAGATTTGCCTCTCTCAGGTAGGCCATCAACGTCTGCAACTGAAGTTAACATTGCAAAAGTGAAGGTAATAGTGACTGAAAATCCTCATTCAACTTTTAGAGAGAAAGCCGCCGAACTTTCTGTGTCTCACGAGTCGATCCGTACGATTTTAAATAATCACTTGGGTGATACATGTTTCCGCACGGGTAGTCCCAAATGACCTAAATTGTCTCTAAAAACTCAATCGCATGAGAGTCGCTGAGGACATGCTAGAACGAGTCAATTCCGACCCAACATTCATGAAACGCATTATTACTGGTGACGAGACGTGGGTTTACGAGTTTGACATGGAAACTAGTCAACAAACTTCGGAGTGGCGACTTCCAACTGAACCGAAACCGAAAAACCACGCCAAAGTCGATCAAAAGTCAATATCATGTTGACTGTTTTCTTTGATTATCGCGGTGTTGTACACTAGGAATTCTTGCCAGAAGGTCAAACAGTAAATAAAGAATATTATTTGAGCGTTATGCGACGTTTAAGTGAGCAAATTCGACGAAAAAGGCCAGATTTGTGGCAAGAAAATTCTTGGATTTTGCACCACGATAATGCACCTTCGCACAAGGCCATAATTGTGAACGAATTTTTGTCTAAACACTCAACAAATACCATCGAACAACCACCACATTTACCAGATATGGCTCCAGCCGACTTTTTTCTTTTTCCTAAACTCAAATTACCACTTCGTGGCATCCGTTTTCAATCGGTAGAAGACATAAAGGAGAATTCGCGGCAAGAACTGAACTCAATTCCAGACACAGCGTTTAAAAAATGTTTTGATAATTGTATTATTCGTTGACGTAAGTCTGTCGTTTCTGAAGGAGCATACTTTGAAAGTGATAAAATAAATTTGGATGAATAACAAAAAAATTTGTGTATTATTGATCTTCTCCCGGTACTTTCTTGACAGAGTAGTACCATACCACGCTTTTTTTTTGGGGTGGGCTGCAGTCGGCGCGCTCCTCGCACCACTCCGTCCGGGGCGACAGAGGGGCGTAAGCACGCACACCCGCAACCCACCCGAACACCATGTCGCCTTCGTCGTTGGACCGACCACCGGAGCAGGGTTACTTGTCATCAGTGGTACCCTCTCATCGACCGACGTCGATGAGAGGGTACCACTGATGACAAGTAACACGCTTTATAGTGACTTGTATTCATGTATTCTCTTTCACGTTTTATGTCACGTCACACGGGCACGCAGTCGAACGAGATAAATAATAGTTTAAAAAACTAAAAAATCACGCTTTTATAGAAAATCTAACTAAAAAATAAAAAATAAAATTTTATAAATTTAGATTAAGAATAGTGTAAATGAAAAATAAATGTTTATTATTGTAAAAAAGTGTGGGGTGCAGTGTCTTCACTTGTACATTTGATTGTATGTAACTGACTCCAGTGGATTTGATTTTGATCCACTTCAAACGGTTAGATTTCGTTTAAACTGCTTTTTAGGATATTTTCAGTGATGATCCTTCTCATATCTGCCATTAAATGTTTATAACTATTGACACTACGTACCCCACGCTTTTTTACAATAATAAACATTTATTTTTCATTTACACTATTCTTAATCTAAATTTATCAAATTTTATTTTTTATTTTTTAGTTAATTTTCTATAAAAGCGTGATTTTTTAGTTTTTTAAACTATTATTTATTTTCCATTTTTTAGGTGAATTTTCTATAAAAGCGTGTTTTTTAGTTTTTTTAAACTATTATTTATTTTCCATTTTTTAGTTGAATTTTCTATAAAAGCGTGTTTTTTAGTTTTTTAATTTAAATTGAATCACTTTGTTATCATAATTTAGAATAGTTAAATAGCAATTACCATTTTTAATCTTGTGAATACCAATCTCTATGTTGTAGTTAGGACGATAACCAATTTCAACAAAAATTAAGCCACTAAAATTTGTATCTGTGAATACTTTCAAAGTTATACAACCGTCAGCCGTGACGGCCATAAGTGATCTTAGGACAAGCCGTGTATTATCTATTATTCGTTTAACGGTAATCATCAAATTTTATTGGATTTGATCACCCATATGTGGGATTGTTCTGTTGCAGTTTGGCCAATGAGCAAATCGTAACTCAAATAATTATCAGGGACGATTGTCGTCTCAACAAGAATTGTAACATTGTCAATTAATAATGAAACTTCTGTTTTGCCTAATGCATATACATATGTATTACCGAATCCTCTTAAAGAGGGCAATTTATTAATTTGCCATTTTTCTCGTGGCACGATCTCTTTTATAACAGATTCTTTTATTAGAGTACAATGGCTACCAAAATCTTTATATCCTGTTAATCGAACATTATTAATACTCACACCTTTTATGAACTTATTGTCTACTCTTAACATGCTATCATCTACTCATAATGTCTTAATTTCGGCATTTGCACTCCATGCGCTTATATTGCATTCAGGGTTATCATGACCAAAACGTTTACACTTTTGACATTTAATAATAGGCTTTTTACAGCTAGATACTAAATGACCTATTTCGTGGCAATTATAACATTTCAAAATTTTATTAAAATCATTTCTTACAGGCTTACGGGAACCTTCATTTACAGGAAGCAGTAACCTCTTATTAGATTTATTGAATTGTTCATGTTTCACACTCCTTAAGTAACCTAATAACTTATCAACATTTTCAAAACCTACTGCCTCCGCTCCGTACCGAACTGACCTGTCCTCTATTCCATACACAATACAATCAATTGTGTTCCTACCTACTATACCACATCTATGCAAGGCTATCAATTTATCATAATAATACTCTTCCAAATCATCACCAAACTTTGCCCTTTTCCCTAACATTTCTGTGAGCAAGTGACCATAATTCTCGTACGTTGGAAATGCACATTTAAGTTTATCTGTCCATTCTTCCCATGTAAGTAATATAGAAGGCTGTCCCTCGTACCATCTTCTTGCAGTGCCAACTAACTTTGGGAGGGCATAGTGCACAGTTTGCTTACTATCCCAACCGTAAATTTCAAAGCATTCTTAACTTTATTTAACCATGTAACAATCGTTTGGTTTTTTGATTTAGGATCAAATTCTGGCACTACGTTACTGTCAGTGAACCTTTCTCTACTCTGTGGATTTACAGCTGTGATAAGTTGCAGACTCCTTAAGACATTTCAGTAATTCAGAATTCACTGTATCAACAGATGAAGGCTGCGGAGTCACAGGTGAAGACTCCCTGTCGATCTGCGTTTGAACTGGGCTACGTGACCTTACAACGCTCGCATCACGGGTAGTCTGAACTCTGTCACGCCTCTGCCTAGTACCTCTACAGTGTAGAGTCTATACTCTCTACTGTAACAATCTATTTTATCCTTTGATGACATAAACGATACCTGACCCTGCAAAGGCGGTGTTATAACTGACTTATATCTACGCTTTTCATAGGACTCGATCCGTTCGGGTGATATTCTCGATCCTTGTTGTTTAGCATCATGATCTTCGGCGTAACGTGTTACTGGCGTACTATTTCCGTGCCTCGAAACATCGTCTCGCGTTCGGGGTCGGCTGCGTCTCGAGGCTTCTCCAAAATCAGGGCTCAAATGCCGTCCAATAGGCCTTCGCCTACTTGTGGATCGGTTACTCGGCATCCTCACTCAATATATTTTTCAATCTATTGTCCAATGTACTGGAATTGAAATTCAAACAACGAGTATCTTTTTCCGCCAAAACATAGCAATCAGTGTTTTAATACAAACGAAATTTCATTATCGAGAAACTACTATATCAACTTACACAAATATGAGTCAACCATTTACTCGCTTATGAAATTATCAATTAAATTACAAAACAATAATAAAGTCGGTTCACAAATTAAAATGTATGTATCCGAACTAGCCGTATATGTAAGGTCGTGTTACTTGATAACATTTATACAACACTATACCATAACATACGTAGAATAAAGTTGATTATAAGATTATTACATACCTCACTGTGGGCATACGTTCACACCAAGGTGGTATGATACATCTGAATTCCTTGGTGTTATCCCAGCTTCGGAATTGTTACAATTTGCCAATTGAAATATAAACGTGCTTGATAAACTTTTATTTATTCTCTGTATAATGCAGGATACAATTCTCTATTGATTATTTACAATTTGGTTGTTGAAAATTCGCTATTAATCAATATAGAACACAATTTTGAAAATACAGTAACGTAGAATGGCAACCATCTCTTATTTCTTAAAACCACACAAAGGAAGTACCGCCTGGCGGAAATGTATACAAAAGAGCGACATCTTTTTTAAATATTGCCGGAAGTCATTATTGAGCCACTTACTTACAATAATATAGTATAATAGTTATTAATATAATAGTTATCTAAAAATATAAACCAATATTTCTAGAATTAGGTATCAAAATTTACATGTTTTATAATAACTTAAACAACGAACAATACTTCAATTTAGATAAAATATTCGAGCGTAGCGGAAGTTTATTACAATTAATGATGAATTTTTATTAAGTGTGAAATACTAATTATACATTTAAACATTATTTTCTTATCAAGCTAACACATGCGTAGTTCGCGCACTAGTCCTGTCTCTCTTACTCTCATGCAAAGGATGCGGATTATCAAGCTAACACATGCGTAGCTCGCGCACTAGTACTATCTCTCTTACTCTCATGCAAAGGATGCGGAAAGAAATTGATGAATCCTGGCGAATTTAATAAGGATAATCGGATATTTTAATCGAATTATTGCATTGTCATCAGTCTTTGACAGGTGTGCAAAGTTTGAATTAAATCTGATCGTTCAAAGTAGGACAAAATCGAGCTCAAAGGGGTCGGTTACAAACATACATACAGGTGAAACTAATAAAAGCGTGTTAATAAAAAATATCCTATGTCCGTCTCCTAGTTCTAAGCTACCTCATCAATTATTAGCCAAATCGGTACAGCCATTCTTGAGCTATAAATAGTGTAACTAACACGAGTTTTTTTATATATATAGATAACAAATAAATACACAAAATTCAACCCATTAAACTTTCATACCATTGGGCCATTGACTAATAACGATAGGCAGAAATCCACAGCTGGGCTGCGTCTCAAGGGGCCTATACAATTTGTAAAGGTGTCCATAATAAAATAAATACGCTCAATTTGAGTGCATTATTGGCTGAACACACTTCATAATATGATATTTATATAGCGTTATAAGTATGAATTTCTATTCAAAAACATAAAACTAACCACAAGTTTTATGTTTTTGAATATAAATTCATACTTGTTTTAAACGAAATATATTTCTGATAGTTGAGAACAGAATTTTTGTAGCAGCATCATCATCATCATAACTCATATACGTCCCACTGCTGAACTCGACCCCCTCGACAATCGGTGGGAAATTAACCTACTATACCACGCTGGTCAGACTTGTTGGTATGGGGTTTTATTTCGATAATCATCATCATCTTGCTCTTATCCCAATTACTTGGGGTCGACGCAATATGTCACCTGTTTTGACATATTGCAAAAAGTTTCGGCAATGACTTTTATGACCGGCCGCCTGCCTGACGTCAACCCTCCTTGGGAATGTAATCGTTGACCCAAATGGTACCAGATGGAGTTGGTCCGGGTCAATCTAGGGCTCTTAGTCGTCTTTTACGACACCCACGAGCAAAGCAAGGGTTGGTAGTATTCGAAGCCGCTACCACACAGCACAAGGGTTTTATTTCGATAATAATTATAATATATCCATAATATTATTCGCATAACTAAAAACAAAAACAGGAAATAATAATGAAAAAAATGTATCATCTTTTTATAACAGATTAAAGAGTGTAAAATAATTTTTTTAATCCTCTTGAAGGATAAAACCACATACGGATTTCTAGCTTTTCTAAATTTTCCTGAAAATTCAATACTTAATACTTGGCAACTTTTAATAGCTATTAAAATATTTGTAAGATTGAAAACGAAAAACATGAGGAAAATGTAATATAATTACTATAAAGAGTGTGTGTAGCTCTTAAAATAATAACGTATAGAAGGTAAGTTCGCACATAAAAAGTGAAGCATTTCAATTGGAGCCTAATGGAGCTTACGCCGGAACCGTTCCGTAATGTACAAGGTCACTATACTGCACGTACGTACGCAACTCTTAAAAAATGAATAGGTAATTATGACGATTTGTGTAGCTATTAATAAAAAAAACTTAAATATCAATTCAAATTATTTGCGGTGCAATAAAGTTTTTAACTGAGCTATTAATGCATCAATTATCAGCTGCAAGTTGCCAAGTATGATTTTACGAGCTAATTTAGAAAAAGTTGGAAATCTGTATGTGGTTATTAAAAGCTTTTATTTAACTTGCCCTGTTAGTATGTTAGTAAGCGACAAATGTCGCGAGTTATATTAGAACCATTTTCTGTCATTAGATTAGGTTGAAATTTGGTTTACTTACGTAATTTCGGTGACAATGCATGAAATTGTCCTATTATACCACGCTGTTCAGGCAGCTGCTCAGGGTTTTGGTTCGAATTTTCCTTCTCTTGCATAAATATTATATCTCTAAGTCATCTTTTACGACACCTACGGGCAAGAGAAGGGGTGGTGAATTGTATTCGGACTCCGTCACCACACGGAAAACTTATTATTAATCTTATATACCAATCTATTCAACTAAGACTTAATAACCATAGTGACAAACTGACAAATAGAAATTATCAAAAGAAAAATCAATATGACTAGGAAAATTTCTAAATTATATGCGTGCCATGTAAACTGACACTATAAGGTAGGATTACGTATAAACGCCGTTTACACAGTTCTCGTCGAGACACGATTTCTAAGAGGAAATAGCAAATTGTTCGGACTTATTGAAAATGCTTTCATGATATTATTTTATCGCTTTGTACATATATTCTTAAATAAGTTATCACCCTTCCTGATAATCTTTACATCTTGTCGCCAAAAAGTAACCCTTTCACAAGTCCTAAAATTTATGTACCGTTATCTTTATCGACGTGTTCTAATCGCAATTTGTATAAGTCAGCAAAAGGTCTTTTATTCCTCTAATACAGAATGAATAAGATCAAATCACGCTGCTTAAAGTTTTGGAGCTGTTTTATATCTACCGGATTATTTTACGTCAACCCTTCTCAGGAACCTTATGACAACATTTAGCAGTAGTTAAAATTGGTGCAGGTGTATGCAGAACCTTTAAAACGACTTTTGCGTATGCTATTGTTGACCATACGACCATCATCATATTTATCCCAATTACTTGGGATCAACTCATACTCGTATATTTACATTTTACAACTGCCCACCTGCCTGACATCAACTCACCACACAAAATGTAATAGTTGACTAGACAGCATCAGATAGAGTTGCTCGTTAAACATACCAAGGCCGCGGGCGACTGGACCGGAAAATATTCCCTCACCCGCAGAGAGGCTGACCGCGCGAGGGCGGCCAACGTCTCGGGAGGGTGTTAGGGAGGAAGGTTACCCGAAAGGGATGGACGACAAGAAATTAGGTATCGGTGTTCGACTCAATGGTGAAAGGGAGGTAAAACCGTAGGTTATGGGGCCGTGCACCGCCCTTTCGTCACCCCGAATGGAGCGGATGGCATGTGCGCTGACCATTGGCTTTCAGAGACGATATAATTTTAGGTTCGTAGTATTTGTGCCGGCTATAGCCTTATCCTCGAGTAGATAAGGTAGAAGAAAAATATGCAAGAGTTAAATATTACAATATGTCGCCACTTTTTGGAAGATGTAAAAATTTATTAAGGAAACGGCAGGTAAATGTGCTATAATGTTCTCCTAAGAAGCATATAACACCAACCCGTTTGCCCAGTGTAGTATTTATGGCGTTACTCCCTCGTGAAGTAACCTATATTCAAAAGTAGAAGTTGATGGACTGATGATTAGATTGGCCTTTACACTCTATGTCCTTTTACGTGAAGGAGTAAATATAAAATCCACTAGCCCAGAAGTAGGACGCATATAACCTGAAATGACGTATAGGGTAATTATAATTTATATATATATATATATAGGAGAGGCGGGTTTTGCGAACGATATATTGACTCATCACCATATCTCTAGAACCATAAGGCGTACAGACTTGAAATTTGGCAGAAATATTCTTTTCGTCGAGTAGAGGTCAGTTAAGAACGGATTTTACGAAATTCCACCTGCAAGGGGTGTTGCGGGGGCTTTAACAATAATACACATATAAAGGAACAGGGTGAGCCGAAGCTACTGAAGCTAGAAAAATTAAACTTAGACAGTAGTTTCGTTTCGTGACGTAGGCACTCTATAACAAAGATTTTTTTGAAATTCTACCCCTAAGAGGGTGAAACGCAACGGCAAAGTTTGTATGTAAAGAAAAAAAAATCTTTAGCTACTGTCTTCAAATTAAGCACAAATACTCTTTAATAAAAATAAATAAACAAGTGTTTAAGCGTTTGTCCATTTTCATCCTCTAAGGGTGTAAAATAGGTAGAAAGATGTCAGTTTACTGACTTATCACAGAGCCGAAACTACTGAAGCCAGAAACATGAAATTGTGACAATAGTTTCTTTGCGTGAAGTAGAAAACTACTAAGAAAGGGTTTTTTTGAAATTCTACCCCTAGGGGGTAACAAAGTTTGTATGAGGAGAAAAAAATCTACATCGATTTTCTTCAAATTCGCCAAAAATAGTCTTAAGTAAAAATGAATAAACACGTGTTTCAGCATTTTTTAACTTTCACCCTCTACTTTCGGGAACTACGCGAGTAAGGCGACTGAAACCGAAGCGAAGCGAGGGCGGGTTGCTAGTATAGTATATATGTATATGAATGATCCCATGAACTGCTGTATTACTTCACTGCCGCTGCAAGCTACTTGAGCTGATCATTGATTCCTTGACACTGGGGTTTATTTTTATTTATTTACCAGCTGTCCGGGCGAAATTCGTACCGTCATAATTTTTTTCGTAAATATATTTTCTGAACTTCCGAAAATATAGCTGTCACTTGCGTTTTGTTATTACATGTCAGATGCGTTTATTTTATACCACGATTCATAGTCACTTGTATTCTCTTTGACGTTTTATGTTACGTCCCACGGGAACGCGATCAAACGGGAAAAAAGTATCCTATGTCCGTCTCCTGGATCTAAGCTACCTCCCCACCAATTTTAAGTCAAATCGGTACAACCGTTCTTGAGTTATAAATAGTGTAACTAACACAACTTTCTTTTGTATATATAGATTTAATCCAATACACGGCTATCATTACAGGTATATATATCCATTACGATAGAGGAAGACAGTCCTAGTACATACAAACATATAGTAATAATTATAAATAACAAAAAATTCTTATTTCTAACTATTTACTTAAAATTAAAATAAAATTACTAATAGTACGTGTGAATTCGTTTGGTAAACACGAAAATATATCGGTGTATATTGACGCAGCATTAAGCATATGTAGAGCGCGGGTGAGTGGTGCTTGCTCTAACAAGTTGGTGCGAGCCCGTGGCACATCCAGGAGTGGTGGCCGCCACCGCCTACGTTTTTATTGCAAACGATGGCAAACGAGTAAATAGTACAGCTGATAGTAAATGTTGCTGGCGCTCATGGACCTTTGCAAGGCCGCTGCCTACCGCGAAGAGCATGAAGGGAATGTGAATGCGTGCAATGAGTTTCGGTGATACTAATGGCAGCACTAAAATCCGCCACACACAAACACCCTCAGAAAACTGGGCTTCCGGCTAAGGTTGCCAGGCGTCCGGATAAAGCCGGACATAGGTAGGCCTTTTATTTGCATGTCTGGTCAAAATAATCGGTGTCCTGCTTGTCCGGCTTTTATTAGGCTTTTTATATTTTGCAAACGAGCTAGCGGCGAACGTGCCCGGCGAGATGTCATAATAATCTAAAAAGCATACACTTTTTTGTCGTACCTAATAATACTAAAACACAAAATCCTCAATAAGGCTATCCGGCCTTTCTACCCAAATGTCCGACCAAACTGGCTGGTCTGTCTGGCTATTAGGTTTGACAATCTGGCAACCCTACTTCTGACTCTCTCGCTCACCGAACGAAGCGCAGTAACAAATTGCTACTACTCGGCCGTCGATTTTCTGCGAGAGTGTGGTACTACCTCGGACGGACCGACCCACAGCCGTAGACAGACAACTGCCAACAGTGTGGTCCTACCACTATTAATTTTTTCTATTATAATTTTTTTGTTTATTCTGCAACCTAGTGTAACGATAAGCTACCAATGCAAATCTATGCGTTTTAGAAGTTATGAACACTAGTCGTTAATTATCGCTTTCTTTGAAGATAAAAGAAAACCTTTTAGGAAATTGCTTTTCGAATGAAATATTCTTGAAATCCTATGAAGTCTAACAAAATATCTATATGTTAACATAATTTACTTTATAACCCTAGAATCGAATCCATGATCTTATCGTTATCAGCTAGCCATTTCACCCTAAAAATAAGCTGCTATATCTAAAATACGAACAGGATAGTAGAGCTTATAGTTTTTTGTTACAGAATCGCAAACAAAAACTAGTTGTACATAAATCCTCGCAAATCGTCGAACGTAGCAATAAATGGCTGGTAATCCCAAAAATTGCCATATATTTCTGTCGAAGCGTCCCCTATAAAAGCCACTTGCGTGATAAAATATAAATAAAATTGCCAATATAGGGGCATGCAGGCACAAGGGAAATGCAGGTAATGCACTCTACAAGAGGGAAACATGGATGCAGGAGGGATGCACAAATTTATGGCGTCGTAAACGTCCAGTGTTATCCCTCTAAATTGCAACGACCTGTATAAGGGGTAATTTGTTCTCTATTGCTACTATAATTAGCTGATTATAATTATATTTCATTATTTGGTGTGTAATAACGTCTCTCTATATATGCTACTGTTCACTTTGAGACTCCTCACATTGGTACGATAATTTTCTCTACTATTCAAAGTTGGTCTGTTAGTATAGCGTTTAATTTCGCATTTTCATTTATCTGCCCAAGTACTTTACGATACGACATTATTTCAAAATGGATGAATATATTAGTTCTTTTACAAAAAAAATGAATATAAAAGTTTCTTATATTTCATCATTCATCATCATTCGTCCCACTGCTGGGCTCGAGCCTCCTCCATAATAGGAGGGAACTTGACCTTACTATATCATGCTGGTCAGACAGTTTGGTATAGGGTTTTGTTTCGAGTTTTCCATCTCTTACATAGATGTCATATGCGTAATATATCCCTTAGTCGTCTCTTACGACACCCGGTAAGAGAGGGGGTGGTGTATTGTGTTTTTACTCCGTCACCACACGGAAAAAAAATTCTTGTATTTAATAGTTTTTAATTTTTTTAATAACTGGCCAACCTAATCTAGAGCTTCATAATTCATCATGTGGAATTTCCTATTTTTGAGCGAACTACTCATTTGTAGGCATTTGTCTTCCTTTACTCTTCGCTACGCAGGGGTATAATAAGCCAATTTATAAGAGGCTTATCTTTAAGCTGTACGCTATAAAAACAAGAATTAAAACATCTCTAAATTAAAAAAATGTACTTGTACTTCAAGTACAAATGTGACCTTAGACGAAATTTAAGTGTGCAATCAAAACACCCATTTCTAAACATCCTGTATGTCCTTATTCTTCACTGATAGCACCGACGTAAAATTAAGTAAGGGCCTGATGGCTTTATATGAATGTGTAGGTAAGTATCTAAGCACGTAAAACCATATTATTATGTAATATTAATCAAAAGAGATTACTAATACCCTAATGTTTTTTTTTCGGGTGGGTTACGCTCGGCGCACTCCTCGCACCACTCCATCCGGAGCGACAGAGGGACGTAAGCACGGACACCCGTAACCCACCCGCGACACGTCGCCTTCGTCGTTGGGCCAACCATCGGAGCAGGATGACTTGACGTCAGTGATCGGCCCAACGGAATATCCCGAGGGAGTAACCTCTGCCTTCGACGTCCCCTACTGGGACGCCGATCGCCGTCGCGAGGCTAACCTCTCCACGGATGCCCGGACTAAATCCCCGGTCCAGTCACCCGCAGTCTTTGCTAGGGCGGCATCAGGCGCAGGTACTCGCGCCTCCACCGCCCCATTTGCCGGCGTAGGACCGTGTTCGTGTGGAGTTTTTCCTTCCGCACACGGTCCGCCGCCTCCTTCCACGAGATGATAGCCTCGCAGAAGGCGGCAACCGCGTCCCAGTTCTTGATGCTGGTGATCATCTCCCTAGCGATGACCTTCAGCGTCAGGTCGGCACCGATGATCGCGAGGAGTTCACGACGCTCCGCCCACGCGGCACACACCTCGAGTGTGTGCTGCGCCGTGTCCTCGTCGCAATGGTGGCAGGACGATGTGCTCTCCCTCCTCACGACCGTGTGCAGGTATTTGTCGAAGCAATACCCTAATGTTAGGAATGATCTAATTTTCTAATATATGTAGGTACTTTTCTGATTTAATTTATTAAGAAACTCAAGATTTACTTCCGTATCTTTCTGATATTAAAGCATAGTGTTATCCTTTAAATGATTAATATAAATCACAATGGTGCTAACGTATTGTGGTATTTATCTCAAGTAAAAAGCGTTTTGATTATGACTTTGTGAATGAATTTTATGAAGAAGTTCTTCAAAAGTTATTCAATGCTCGGGTGCAACTTTCCAGAGTCGTGGATCAAAAGTGATGTGGTACTGTTCTTCAAGAAGAGTGATAAAACTCTTCTAAACATTTTCTGCAGATCTATCTCACTCTTGAGCCACGTCTATAATTGGTAGATCTATTTTCGAGAAACAGGTCGGGCAACGAATCCGACTCGGCTGGGTAGTATTCGGTAACTTAATAGAATGTTCTCATCCAACAGAAAAGCATGTTAACAGTAATTACTTATGGCACGGAAATGTAGTAAATAACTAAATTTATAATTAAATGTCATATAAACTTAAAATCCCTCCGCGTCTTATTGATAGATGAACCGACAATCGCTGGGGGGAAAAGGTTCTCGAGCGACGGACGATGCATTTCGACTTAGTGAAATGCAGTATGACGGTAGCCTACGTCTAGCAGTGTTTTCGTGCGGGGGGTTTTGGTGATGCCTTTAGTATCACTAAATCTCATTGCACACATTCAGACTCCCTTCACTGTACTTACGGTAGGTAGCGGCCCAGTAAAATTCTATGTGCGGCAGTATCACTTACAATTAGGGGTGAGGTTTGCTCGTTTATCACCAACAGCAATAAAAAGCTGGCAATTAGAGCACTAGCTTTGCAAAATACTCCCAAAATAACCTAATATAAGTTACGAGAACTCCAATAAAAACTAATACAAAATCTGTTTTTCAGATATATTTTTACCTCGTTTCGAACTCTAAATTCAATAAGCAGAAAGTCCTACAGTTTTTCCAATCGAACGAATTGGTTTGCATCAGTGGAATAACAATGTAAGCGTTCTGAGAAGACATCGTGAAATTGGGAAGTGAATTGCAGAAATGGAACCAGTGACCTATATGTTTGTCACGAGAACAATAAAAATAATATTATACGTCTCATTGAATCGTAATTATTGGTTACGGTTCTCCTTCTTTTTTTTTCGGATAAGGCTTTATCGCATTCCACGTAGCTGTTCAAGGTTATAGCTATGCAGTACGGAGTTTTATAACCCTCCCATACGAACTTCATATCCCACGGCACCATGGATGTTCAACTGTAGAAAACCATCAGGTATATTACTATAAATTTGGGTGTCTAACGCTTGAAGTTACGAGAGGGACACGGAACTATATTTTTCTCTTGAGTAAATCATATCAAAATTCCTCTTCTTTTTTTTTTTTTTTTTTTTTATATATTCACGCCTTTTTCCCATAGGGGTAGGCAGAGTCCACTGCCCTCCACCTGCTACGATCTTTGACATATTCAGCGTAGCAAAGCGGTTCTCTGTGGGCCACTTTTCGCCCCCGACGGAAACGAGACGTGACGTGTCGCGAGCCACATCGCCGCCATTCGTACAGTTTTTTTTAATTTTTGAAACTCATTGCGTTTCCGCGAGAAATACATACACATATATAATTAACGGACACAAATTACATCCTCTTCTTAGTGATATAATACATTCATTCTTCTTTTTATGTCTATACAAAAACTACTATTGGGTTTGATCCTGCTCCAGAATCCAAGGTCTGTCAATTATACTACTATAATACCCCCACTTCATCAAATAGTGGGCCTATGAGTTATTTCAAGATTGCTTTCTCTTACAGAAATGTTATTTACTTTCTTATCTTTACCATATTTGCCATCACGTTCGGAAGACGATCCTATGGTGATTATATTCTTCATCCGTTATCATCATCATCATTAAATTTTTTTCGTCGCCCACTATCGGACTTCTTCACAAATGAGAAAGGGGACATGGAAAATACAATAAAACATTCCTTAGAAGTATCATGGGATTATCAGTGATATAATTTCGTATTCTGTTCATTCTACTTACACGCAAACTTGCCATAACAACACCATAAATAGTAACGCTGTCAAAAACAATGCCGCTGATATTTGACTTTTCAACTAGAAGCAAGTTTAAATACCCCTAAATAGCAAAGCAAACAACCAAAATCAGGAACAAAGTAAGCACCTGGACACATTTTAAGTTGCTTTTACTAAGTTTAAGCAAGTTGTCACAAGTTAGGGTACATAACTTAGCTTGGAACGATAGCTTTTGTTCTCTACCTCGTCTCAGATAACTTATTGTCTTAAAGTTCTCCGAGTATATCCTAAATGTCAAAAGATGTTTAATGTTTTAAGAAATGTAATGTTTTTATTAAAGATTAATATTTTATAGCTTTATATTCTTTTATTTTTTATTTCTTTTATCCAAAGCGTTGGGTTACCATATCGTATCTGTCTTAGACACAAAAACGTATCTGTGTCTTAGACACAGAAACGATGCGGGATGTATGAAATAGAGGCATTTCATGGGTGATATACCAAGAGCAATGAGCAATGAGCGGCAGTATGCCGCTCATTGCTGCTCTGTTTGCTGCTCTGTGCAGTAACAAATTGCTACTACTCAGACCTCGATTTTCTGCGACAGTGTAGTACAGCCTCGAATAAACCGACCCACAGCTGTAAACAGAAGACTGTTGACAGTGTAAGTCCTACCACATAAGTATCCTACCGCGTTTACCATATTTGTCATGGCATGGACACCGATGAGACGTGATGAAATATTGTAAAGAGAGTTTTAAGTATGAATGTTGAAGGCTTTGGGGGTAAGGAAAGACCAAAGAAAAGATGAATGGACTGCGTGAAGCATGGCGTGGATAGACAAGGACTGGTCACAAATTGTTACATTTAAAATTGAGTGACCTTAGTGAAAACAACTCTTAACCTACTATCATGCCACAATATCTTACTTATAAATCGCTATAAATTATCCAGGCTCCGAGTCAGAAGGAATCGTCATCGATTTAAAATGTATGCATACAATGAATATTAAATGGAAATTAAATGAATACTTTTACATTAAATACAATATCATTTATTTACCTATAGTACGCAAGGTTTAATTTTTCAACTCCAAAAAATGTACAACATTAAATGTCTTTTGAGTAAAAATTGATTTAATATTTTGCATTATGTTATGAAGAGCGTATTAACGCCAATAGAATCTACTTTTTACAAATAAAAAAGTAAAAACTAAAAGTCAACTACGACAAAAAATGAGATCGAATACATACGGACAAAATCACGAGCAAATGCTAAAAATAATATTTGAAATTTACAAGTAATATCAAAGTTTCCAGTGATATCAAATACAGCATATTTATTTCAAATTTATTTTTAACGCAGTAATTTATGACCACTAGAGGACGCTTCATTAGATTCAGTGAGAGGCCATATAGCCTATAACTAGGAGACAATCAAGACGCTTCGAACGATATTTCACTTGGCCAGTGCTAATCAGTAGTTGAAGAGCTATAAGGAAACAAATGAACATACATACATACATAGCCAGTCAAATGCATAACCCTCCTTCGGCGGTAGCCGGATAATAAAACAATAACATCATAAAGAAACAATACGACATTTACATAACATGTACAATCCATCATAATAAATCTTATTGTTCAATACAGCCAAAGTGATATCCCTCTTCGACTATATCTTTACAACTTTATGGCTGATTCGTACGCAAAATGGAAGTCCTTCAAAAACTGCTTGAAAAATTACTCGTTCAGCTATTGACGCCCAAACGTGGGGCACAGATTAACAACATATGGTGTAGTAAATTTATCGAAGCCGATATTTGATAGATCGTGCTAAGCATTCAAATCATTTTACTCTATACTGAAGTAAAGTAAACTCTATTACAAAGTCGTGAAGACACATTGAATAGGCCCCACGTTGGGTGCCAATAAATCCCTACAACTTTCGAATTACTACTGGTTACATTGGAATTTGGTTGAACTAATAATATTTGACGTCTTTATTCTTATTAGATGTCTGACTTTTATTGAAAAATGAAGAAAAGGGTTCTTTGTGGCAGTTCTTTTTAATACTTAAATATTTCTTTTTGCTATAACACCAAAAAATTGAAGCTTTTTCGATTCGTTTTATTATTTAACTTGCTATCTTTCGTAAATAAAATTACTTTATAAAACTACTTTGTATTTGATTTTTGATTGCTTGACTTTTCGAATATTTTGCAGCGTTCATGGTCATGGGCGGATTTGTCCGCTTGTCCGCTCGTGACCGCGATACAAGCGCGATAAAATCCGTAAAGTAGTTTTATTTACAATGTGTAATACTCGCGTAAAAGTTAGAGATCATTTTGCTTTCACTACGGTTTTCAAATAGGAATAATATGTTGAACTGTTTTTTTATTGTTTCATCGCCTCAGCTCATATACGCACCACTATTGAGCTCGAGTCTCCTCCATAATAAGAGGGAAATTTGACTACATTCTAGTACAATTTTTACTATTCGCTATATCACGCTGGTCAGACGAGTTGGTATAGGGTTTTCTTGCCAGTTTTCCGTCTTTTTCTTAGATATTATATGCATATTTAATGTCATAGTTGTTGTACTGCACGAGACCTACTGGCAAGATGCTGGTGGTGAATTGTATTCTTACTCCGTCACCACACGGACTTGTTTACTCAACTATAAAGTTGTCCGAAATATGGTCGAAAGTGTTATTTATCGAAGCATAGCGTTAAGTGGACGAAAACAATACAATCAATTATCGATATATCTGCTTCGCGTAAGGGGAAACAGTTATTTCCTCTTTATCCAGAGTTTGTTTCTATTATTGGCAAACACTAATTTGTTGTTGTACTTGTTTCAGTACTTTAACTACGAGGGCTTTGAGATAAGGTAGAAAACAAATTTATTATAACTAATTTCCTTTGATTCTGACTCAGATAAGCATAAAAAGATCAGCTCAGATAAAAATAAATGATGATAAAGATTTTGAATTTTTAGCTTGTAATAATCTTTATATATATAAATCTTTTGTTCGTGTGTTTGTAATTGAACTCTTAACGGCTGAACCCATTTTGATGATTTTTAGTGGCTGTTCCGATGGATATGAGAATGGTTTAGAATATTTGATTAATAATTAAAACCGGTAGGTAGGTGGCGCGGCGATCGATTTCAAAGAGAATTCCTTTTATCCGAAAGACCGACGTCCTCCCCGATTGCGGTCGATGGGAGGGTACCCCATTAGGGGGTATTCCGTCGGGCCGACCACTGATGACAAGTAACCTTGCTCTGGTGGTCGGTCCAACGACGAAGGCGACGTGGTGTTCGGGTGGGCTGCGGGTGAGCGTGCTTACGCCCCTCTGTCGCCCCGGACGGAGTCGTGCGAGGAGTGCGCTGACCGCAGCCCAACCCAAAAAAAAAACCCTTCTAACGAGTGTGTCGTAGTAGGTTATATCCCTTCTATTGTGAAAGAGGCTTGAGCTTGAAAAATGGGGCGTTTATAAGCTAAAATGATAATAATGACGATTCCTATTTTCCTTCGTCTCAATGGTGGATATATTATTGATGGTTACGAGATTGAAGATAAACTAGTATAATATAACATGTTGATAGCATAGAATTTTATTTCCACTTTTTTCTTGCATTAATCATCTTCTTCATATCAGTTTTGTTTCTAGTTTTCCTTTTCTAGCATATATATTATATGTATATACCTTAGTTGTTTTTTACGATACCCACAGGTAAAAGAGGGGAATTGTATTCTTACTCCGTCGCAATTATGTAATACACAAAATCTTATAATCGAATAAAAATACGCGAGCTAAAAAATATAAGTTTCTAATTAAAATTTTGACATAAATTTATGAAGTGATAGTGAGTAATGAGGGTTGGCAGTTGGCACAATGCCAGCTGGTCCGTGCCATGTTAAATTAACGGCACACCTGCATTGCTGGCGGCATATTGTTTGCAAGCATGAATTTGCCAGACGTTGGCAGAAATGTCAGATTTGGAATAATAATTTAGTGGTTTAGAGATTGAATAAATTGGTCTCAAAACGGTGATTGCTTTTTTGGAATTTGTAAGTGCTTGGTAATATATCACTTGAAATAAGTGTTAGTACAGTACCACTACTCCATATGGTGACGGAGTAAGAATACAATTCAGCACTCTTTATCTTGCCCGTGGATGTCGTAAAAGATGACTAGGGGGATATAGTACGCATATAACATCTATGCAAGAGAAGGCAATCTCGAAATAAAATCCTATACCTACCTGTCTGACCAGCATGGTATGGTAAAGTCAATTTCCTTCGTATTGTAGAGCTCAAGCCCCACAATGGAAGAGAAATTGACCTGCTGTACCATGCTGGTCAGACGAGTTAGTATAAGGTTTTATGTCAAGTCCTTCTCTTGCAATGCTGTTTGCTGCATATTTTATTTCTTAGTCGTTTTTTACGACACCCACGGGAAAAAGAGGGGATGGTGATCTGTATTATTACTCCGTCACCGTACGGAAAACTAACGTAAAAATCACACTATAGTTGTCACAAAATAACAGGCCCGTTTTGACACTTGGTCTTACCGATGTATTTAGTGATGAACCATACGACTCAGTACTCGATACTCACAATAAATCGAATCAAGTTTATATGAGTATATAATCGATTTGAATATGTATTGTAAAGTGCATTGGATTAAAGTTCTGATTTGAAAATTTTACTTTAAACTGTGATATTGTAGATATTTTGAAATGATACAATGTTACGAATAGTCATTTTTCTATCATTAATAATAATAATATTTTTGTAACAATAACATTCACTCAATCACAAAAATATCGAGATAAAGTGAATCTTCAGTCAATCATTTTCTTAAGATGATGAGCCAAAATTGTCAGTTGAGCTATCGTCACCCATATATATATTATTTCATTTTCATATTGTCAATATTGACGTCTCAAATTTTCAGTAGAAATCACTACACAACTGGTGTGGTTCTGTAATTAGTTGGTTGGTTGGCTAAATACTAGTATTCAAATTAATAACACCGGCCAAGTACGAGTCCGCCTTAAAAATATATCTTGATCGATTTATTTTTCCTTAACCGATTATTAATAGTCTGTGGACAATATGAAAAAAATCGTTATGCCATAGCACTTAGCCCAGTGGGCGGTACCCGTCAATAAAAAATGTAATATAAAATGTAATAGGTACCTTCAAAACATTTCGATCGCTAAAAAATAGAAAACTTCTTGGGCGTGAACTGTCAAAATGGGACTTTTATTTTGTGACAACTATAACCCAAAACATATTAGTCGACAATATGGCTCTCTAAATAAGTACTAAACCCGTAGCAGTAGCTTTCCTCTAAGTACCAGTGATATGAATTTTCAAAAGGTCCCACCCATTACTTTAATCAGTTATAGATAACTGCATATCACGCCGTCACTTAAATAGATATATAGATTGATTTCTGATGTTTACGCAAGTAGTACACATTTCAAATAAAACTATTTTACGGCTATCTTCACATTCATGGTCACAGGAGGATTTTTCCGACCATGAATACTGAAAAGTGTTTGAAACGTTAGGAAATTAAAATCAACGCGATAAAATCTGCAAACATAGTTTTATTTGGGCGGCGCAGGCGGAATTACCTGCGTGCAATGCTGCCCTAGCCGCGGGTGACGTGACCGGGGATTAGTCCGTCACCCGCCGAGAGGCCGACCGCGTGAGGAAAGACCGACGTCCTCCCCGAGGGGGGGACGTCGGTCGATGGGAGGGTACCCCGGGTAGGGGGTATTCCGTCGGGCCGACCACTGATGACAATTAACCCTGCTCCAGTGGTCGGCCCAACGACGAAGGCGACGTGGTGTTCGGGTGGGTTGCGGGTGTTGCGTGCTTAAGCCCCTCCGTCGCCCCGGTCGGAGTGGTGCGGCAGCCCGCCAACCGCAGCCCACCCCAAAAAAAAAAAAAAACAGTTTTATTTCAAATAAATATACCTATTCACTTTACACCACACTCAATACAACATGTATTGATCTGCAACTTCAAACACTGATAGTACACTTCGAATTCACAGATGGCATAGTTAGTGGTTAAGAAACCGACCTAATAAAAAAGTTTCAGAGTTCGATGAGTCGAAGGACACGGAGGACTATACTTTGTGCCTTCCACAAATTTTTGTGGCGAGTCTGGGTGCAATTTATGTTCGTTAATTTATATTAGTAAAGTCCCTTGCAATATACAGTAAAACCCGTTTAAGACGATTTCGCAAGGGATCCAACCAAAAACACGTACTTTTTTATTCCGGTTTTCTTAATGTCGGGAATTGTCTTTAAAAAAAAAATATGCAAGTCTGAAGACTTTCAATATTGAAATATTGGGTATAATATCGTAAATAAATTTGCTTTTAATATTGAAATGATTACCATAAATACTATTAACAAAACGTAAATTTCGACATCCATTTGTTACCAATGTAAAGCCATAGTACCATCGCTCGCGGACGTGCGTCAAAGCGGACCTAGTAGTTGGGTATCTATGGAAATAACTGGGGGCTTTTACTTAAAATATGTTTCCGTGTGGTGACGGAGTAAAAATATAATTCATCCTATCTTGCCCGTGAGTGTCGTAAAAGTCGACTAAGGGATATGATATCTATGGAGAGAAGGAAAAATCGAAATAAAACCCTATACTAGCACGTCTGCTCAGCGTGGTATATCAGGTCAATATCCCTTCTATTATGGAGGAGCTTCGAGCCTAACAATGGGACGTATATGCTGAGCCGAAATGATGAATGAAATGATTCATCGGTTAAACTACCAACTTCAATACAAATGGGCTTAATTTGGGTCGAAGAATAGCTCCTATACGTTCACACTCTGGCATTATTTGCCTAAGCGTTCTTTTTACCATCAAACCTTATTAATACAGTAGAACCCGTTTAATACGATCACGTTTAATACGATTTCTTGCATAATACGCTATTTTGCGTCAGTCCCAGCAACTTGAGACATGTTTTCATACATTTCTTAACGCTTAATACGGTTCATCATCGCGTTTAATACGCCAATACGTGCCAATCAAGTACACATATTACCCCTTGCGGCAGCGGCCAGCATCTGACGAAGTGACGACAGTCGAGCGACCCTAAGTGATAATAACCAAGAAGAAGATGAGTCGACTCCGATTTTCTCACACGCCCAGGCATTATCAGCAGTTAATGATTTAAGACGCTATGTAACTTCTTTGAATCAAAGCGAAGACGCACTGCGAAAATTAAATTACGTTGAAAATCTTGTAATTATTAAAAAAAAAATGCCTCAAAATCTTTTTGTCAAATTAAGATAAGATTACTTTAAGTAACGTAATAATAATAAACAACATTTTATTTTAGGTAATTTTTAAATGTTAAATTCAATATGTAGGTATTCGAAATAATAATAGAATATAATAAATAATAATGGCACGTTTTTTGTCTTTCCCGCATAATATGTTTTCCCACCTAAGTCGCGTTTTTGGTCGGGTCCCTGCGAAATCGTCTTAAACTGGTTTTACTGTACTTTGCATTGATACAAATTGTAGAATTGAGGCCAAATCCTAATTTACCAGAAATTTAACTCTTCCAATTGAACCTACAAAACCAGAAGTAGTTATGAACAATCTGTCTCTAATAACTAATTATAACTCTCGATCTTTCTAATCGGTTAAGCTGACCACACTGGTTCGACAAAGAAATATACGAACGACGAATGCCTATATAAAACTAATAATGCCAAGAATGCATTAATGCGCTTAGAGGATGATCATCATCATCACAGCTCATATACGTCCCACTGTTGGGCTCGAGCTGCCTCCATAATGGGAGGGAAATTGACTTACTATACCACGCTAGTCAGACGTGTTGGTATTTTTTTTATGGGTGGGCTATGGTAAGCGCACACGCGGTCCATTTTCTCCGGGGCGACGAAAGGACGGCGGGCGGGCCTATAACCCACCCGTACCCACGTCGCCTCGTTGTTGGGCCGACCACCGGAGCAGGGTGACTTGTCGTCAGTGGTCGGCCCGACGGAATACCCTTTCAGGTACCCTCACATCTCGACGTCCCTGTCCCGGGACGTCGTGCGGTCAGCCTCTGTGTGGGTGACGGACTAAATTCTCCGGTCCAGTTACCCGCGGCCTCGGCTAGGGCGGCATCAGACGTGTTGGTATAGGATTTTATTTTGAAATTTTTCTTTTGCATAGCTGTTAAATGCATATTATATTTCTTAGCTGTCTTTTACGACATCCAGGGGCAAGAAAGAGGGTGGTAAATTCTATTCTTACTCCGCCACCACACGGAGAATAGGAAGACATAGCTTATCGCTTATTGCTATCAGTATAACTAAAAACTTGTGGCAAAAATGTATATTTTCCGCTCAATTATTCGGCTCAGCTTGTCACGAAAAATCATTAATTCAAGAGTAGGGGACGTCGAAAAATTTGTCAAATGCAAATCGCCTTTTCAATGCTTGGGACGTCAGCCAGGCCCCTACGTTCTTAGCGTTATGTTTTAGCCTCCCTACCATTTAAGTTGTTTATTTCGAGGGGTGCTTTAAGTGATAACTGCCACCTGATAATATCCACATGGGGTTCATTTTGATGTCCAAAATTTAACACGTTCGTTTTGAGATGAGCATCTTACATTTTTTTCAAAGTTTTAATTCCTTTGGTGCGTTAGGAAAAAGCGAGCCGTCGCTCAAAACGCCTGACAATTGTGAAACATCGAAATTATTTTGTACCAGTGTATATGCATAAAAAAACAGATTACGATAAGATTTAATGTGGCAAAATGCATAAATAAAATATTACTATTTATATTATTATTTACTCGGTATTTCTCTACGTGATAAAATTCAGAACACGGAAATCCGTAGAAGAACGGGTGTAACCGACATAGCCCGCAGAATTTGCATGTTGAAATGGCAATGGGCAGGCCACATCGCTCGTCGAACCGACAACCGTTGGGGAAGAAAGGTTCTTGAGTGGCGACCACGAATTGGACGGCGCAGCGTAGGACGACCCCCCACCAGGTGGACTGACGACATTCTCAAAGTCGCAGGGAACCGTTGGATGCAGGTGGCGCAGGACCATTCCGAGTGGCATTCTCGTGGGGAGGCCTATGTCCAGCAGTGGACGTCTATTGGCTGATGGATGGATGGATGGATTATTATTTAAAATATTACACAACAATCATAATTAATTTACCGCACAGTCGCACACGCACAACATCACGTCGCACCGTCTTACTCACGCACTACTACGTATAGACTACGTATAGTACATATATTCCATCATATAGCGTGGCGTCGCGTCGCCGCAGTCTGTTTACGGCACGCCAACGATTGGGTTTACCTCGCCTATAGATATTTCACATCAAAAATGAAGAGATTATTTTTTACCATGCGCGCGCATACCGTCATGAAAAACCTACCCCCGGCAGTTAGCTACTCCATATTTTGTATGATGCGCGCGCATACCATGACAAATGTCAACTAGATAATGCGTTATAATAAAACTTTCAATGTATTAAATACCTTTTTTCTAATAATTATTAATGTCGTTTTTTTTACAAACATAGGCTAAAGCGAAAAATAAGATTTTTAGAAATAATTTAAAAAGATTTTTATCTTGTTATGCCAAAAAAGTATAACTTCTTACGTGCATAAAAAGTACACATACACTAGGGCTTCCAATCCCGCAATACCGGAATCTCGGTATTGCGGGATCCCGTGCCATTTTCCAATCCTGCATGATGCGGGATTACAGGCGCGGGATCCGCAAGATTTGAGAGACTGAAAAAAAGCGTGCATGCAACCTCAAACTTAATAAACTCTCAAACTCAAACAGTAACATATCTTATATAAATTTACAGTTTTAATGTATGTTTTTTTGGTTGATTTTTTTAATTTTATGTGTATTTTTTGAAGATTTGTTTTGTTTTGATTTGTTTTTTATTCAGTATATGTTACTGTTTTTTGTGAAGAAAAAAAAGACGATGTAATTTGATTGATCTCATATTAGTAATAATACTTCAATAAATATGGAGTTAGCTGATAATTCGTAAGGATTCTGTGGTAAATAAACGAAGTAATTTCATTGATCTCATACTAATAGTAATACTTTAATAAATGTGTAGTTAGTCGATTAATTCATTCCTTTTGTTACAAATAAACGATGTAATTTGATTGATTTCATAATAATAGTAATCATCATCATCATCTTGCTCACAGAAATATTAATACTTTAGAAAGGCCATTCGGCTGATTTTGTTCGAAAACCAGCGTGGCATAATTTACCCCTCCCGCTAATGTTAACACATATGCAAGGTCTATGCTTACAATAATTTTACACACTAACATAACACACACACATCAATCTCGAAGCTGCAGTTGGTACACAAACTATAACTAAGTTCTGTAGGCAACGTATACCCACATATAAAAAAGCACATGTACGCTAGTGCTGGCCATGGTCGATATACTACACGATATTTATTTAGCCTGTTTTATCGAAACAAAAATATTAATCTCTTTAAATTAAACACTTGTGTGATGTGTTGAAGTTATTTGTAATGCAAGTCAGTAATTTAACAGTAAAATCATGCAAATTAAATACTCCTCATTACACTCTGTATAGGTGACAGAAAATTTAAGTGCTATAATTAATTACGTAAGCGAGTAGCGATTTGTATATTATATTGTTACCATATATGGTACACACCAGTACACAAGATACAATTAAAATGTATTAAAAAGAGACCACAGTCAAGTTTATAAACTCCTGCATCTTGTAGAGGGATCTGGCACTTGACAGGTGGCAAGAATTGACTAATCCCCTTGAGTGGCTTAAAATATGTTTTTATGGAAGCCCGTTTCAGGATGAAGCCAATCTTGTCAATGACGCCTTTCACATAAGGTAGTACTGCAGGGAGGCGCTCAACTGTGGATGGTTGCAGACGGAGTCTGCGACGGGGGCCATGGACGTCTGTAATAACGTTCACTTGTTTGGACGTCAGACATCTTAGACCGCCCGTGACCAGAAATGCTGTAAAGTATTCGAAACATCGGGCAATCCTAAATCAAATACAAACGTGATATAATCCGTATTAGTAGTTTTATTTACAATGTGTAGTGCTCGCGTAAAAGTATCAGATATCATTCTTAAAATATGTTAAAATATTATTTTTTATTGAAATTCGGTTTATTTTTATTGGTGTTATTATTTAACTTAAAAAACAAAACAGTTATTTATTTTTTTTTTTATATACTGGTATTACTTGTTAGTACATTTTTGTTTATTGTAAACAAAAATGTACTAACATTGTCCGTGTGGTGACGGAATAAGAATACCAGTCACCACTCCATATCTTACCCGCGGATGTCCCATCCTAATATATTGAGACGACTAAGAGATATAGTAAGCATATAACATCTATGCAAGAGAAGAAAAACTCAAAACAAAACCCTATACTAACCTGTCTGACTACTATAGTATAGTAAGGTAAATTTACCTATAATTGCGGAGGAGGCTTATAAGCCGAGATGATGACTATCATGTCAACATTTCTTGGAATAAAAATTCAACATTTACGAAAAGTTAGAAATCAACACTTATAATGACAATAACTAGTAATGAATGACTAGTCTCAAGAAATTCATTCTTGTCATAAATTATTCCATCTTAAGGAAGAATAGAACAATTATTTTGTACGGCAATTAAATACTTACTTAATAATAAAACATTTAGTTTTCCAATAAAAATGAAACAATAATATTTGATCACTTTACCATTATTTTTAGTATTCTACAAAATGTTGTAAACAAATTGTGCTAGATTTAGTTGGTATTTAGTTAACTACCAGTTGCCTTAATCCATAGTTTTAAATGTAAGATCTTTTGTTCAAAGATAATTTTATTGATATATATATATATATATATATATATATATATATATATATATATATATATATATATATATATATATATATATATATATATTTGGTGATTGGTCCCGAACATATATTTTATTACTATTATTTTGTTATTTCTATTTTATTAATTACTATAGAGTGCTAATGAGCACTATGAAGTTTGTACTATAGATCATCATCACCGCAGCCCACATACGACCCACTGTTGAGCTCGGGCCTCCTCCACAATGGGAGGCAATTTAACCTACTAAACCATGCTGGTCAGACATGTTGGTATAGGGTTTCATTTCAAGTTTTCCCTCTCTTGCACAGATGTTATGCGCATATTATATACCATAGTCGTATTTTACGACATCCACGGGCAAGATAGGGAGTGGTGAATTGTATTCTTACTCCGTCACCACGCGGAAAATATACAAGAATGTACTATAGATATACAAGATAAATTAAGTAGGTAATGTATACCAGAATAATTGATTTTTAAATACCTATTTAAATATTGTTAATATAATTATATAAAACGATCACTAAATTAACAGTGTTAAAAATATTTATTTATATGATAAAATTAACCCATAGCTAATTATTGAAATCGATAACTTATAGTATGTTGGACAACACTATCGATACGCGTGGATCAACGTCAATGTTTTGTCACGATCACGCTAGTAAGGCGGTTCTTAGTGATATCGCATTGAACGCAGTACATTGCGCGGTTGCTGGACTAATAAAAGGTGATAGCCATGTGTGGCAGACGATGTATAATGTTTGGCTCTTTTTGCGATTTCATAATTTTTGTTTATAAACGACATAATACTTTCATAAAATTAAGAAATATCACTGAATTAATAAGTTTATGGACTTAACGATGAAAATAAATGCCTTCTTAGACTATAACTACGCAACTGACTTCTTTTTCGACACGTTGTAACAGCGCAAGACGGCATATTTCTCTTTTTTGTCGGAGCTTCGTTCAAGGTCACTATATGAGCGCAACTAAGAACCGGTAAAACGAATTTCGTCAATATTAAGACCGTTTGATCGCAATTGTGGCACGCTTGCCCCGCCCACATAGCCGTTCTATCTTATTAATTTTTCTGTGATCTTGCTCTTATCCCAATTACTTGGGGTCGACGCAATATGTCATCTGTTTTGACATATTGCAAAAAGTTTCGGCAATGACTTTTATGACCGGCCGCCTGCCTGACGTCAACCCTCCTTGGGAATGTAATCGTTGACCCAAATGGTACCAGATGGAGTTTGTCCGGGTCAATCTAGGGCTCTTAGTCGTCTTTTACGACACCCACGAGCAAAGCAAGGGTTGGTAGTATTCGAAGCTGCTACCACACAGCACATTTCATAATAATAGTAATACGTACGTAAATAAACGTGCAGGTGATTAATTCACTGGTTAATTTGCCTTATATAAATATGAATATATTCGATATGCGGGATCCCGCAAATACCGAGATCCCGGGGGATTGAAAATTCGTAGTCCCGTAAATACCGAGATTGAATTCAGGCTGCGGGATTGGAAGCCCTAACATACATATATTTTTAATTAAATCGTTACAACTATCTCACTGATATAATAAATAATAGTATTCCAATCAGAGCCAGATTTTCATTTCAATTCGCAGAGATGTTGCGTTTAAAAATTCTGTAATTAGCATAGAACCTGAAACTGGATCTGGTAGCTGACAATAGATTTGCCTTTATTAACTGTATCCGTTTTCACCAACAACACCTTAAGTCATACCTAAAGTACTATAAATGATTCATTAATTGACAAAGTCAATTATATTGCCTCGTGGGGAGGGACGCAAACGATAGATCGATGTTTTCAGGGCGATTTTTTGTACATCGATGTTTGTTATCAGACATCGATGTTTTTGGTTTCGATATTTGCATCCCTACTCGTGGGACACGTTGTATTCTAAATACCTCAACTGAGGGGATACTCTATTACCTCGTCACAACATCGATCATCATATAATCGGATTAAACATGTCCAGAAAAGAAGAATATAATCGGTGCATGTACAAATTACATGGAAATACATTTTTTATAACGCGTAATAGTTCATATCGAGTTAAATTGCATTTCCATGTTTCCGCCATAGAAATAGCATAACGGAAACTAAACAAAAGTATTTATATCGAGTGTTACATTCGAATTCAATCCCTATGTGTGAATGATTTGATGCTTTTACACGGTATATTTTTAGAGTTTTACAATTGTAGATTAACTGGGCTACATAATCGTTTTTTTTTATCAGTTTCTGCCTATTAAAGTGATTACTAATTTAGTAAAACAAACATCCAAATAGACATTGAATTAGTAATAAATATTCATATCATCAACTCGGCTTCATATACGTCCCACTGTTGAGCTTAAGCCTTCTCCATGATAAGAGGGAAATTGACTTAATATGCTACTGAGGCTGACCGCGTGAAGAAGACGCATCAGGATGGCGTCAGGGAATGACAGTAAGCGAAACGGTAGTACCAGGCAGGAAAACGAGTTTTATTTATGGGCAATATGTATATGGCGTCTTGAAAATGTGAAAACAGAACTTTTAAATTTATATTCTTATTCTTGCTTCTATATTCTCTACACTATCTATTTTATTATGAGATATTATAAAAAACAACTAAGATAATTACCTTTTTTACTTTCCCCTGTACTGTGCAACTTCGACGCTTTGGCATTTATTTCCACAGATCCAGAACGAGGGTCCAAGTTACAGATAATTGATACCAGGTACTACTAAAAATTTTAGTCACAGTAGGCTCGTAAATGGTTGCTCGTCATAATGTAGTAACTTTTTTTTTATTGCAAACGGTGGCAAACGAGCAAACAGTACACCTGATGGTAAGTGTTGCTGCCGCTCATGGACCTTTACAAGGTCGTTGCCTACCGCGAAGAAAGCGAAGGGAGTGTGAATGCGTGCATTGAGGCTCGGTGATACCAAGGGCACCACCAAAACCCTCCACACACAATCACCCTCAGAAAGTTGGGCTTCCGGCTCTCTCGCTCACCGAACGAAGCGCAGTAACAAATTGCTACTACTCAGACGTCGATTTTCTGCGAGAGCATGGTACTGCCCCGGACGGACTGGTCCACGGCTATAGACAGATAACTGTCAACAGTGCCACGACAGTCCTACCACTTCTTCACAACAACTCAACACATTAAAGGAAACTTGACCGATAATTGTAAGGTCATGTTAAATAGTGATTAGTTACGCAGAATCTCAGCTCCCAAATAATTTATATCACCATCAGCATCATTGCCCTGCTCTTCACATGAAGTCGACTCAATATGTATCTTTGTTCTATATTACATATTGCAAACATTATTGGCAATAGCTTTAATGATTGGTAGCCTGCCTGACGTCAACCATTGTTGTACAGACAGCATTAAATTAATCTGGCCCTGATCTACGAGGACATAAAGCTCTTAGATATTTTTTCTGATATGCACGAGCATTATAAGCAGTATAGTATTCGTAGCTGCTACTAACATCTAGGTACATGCCGTCTTGAAAAGATGAAAACAGAACTTTAAATTTGTATTTTTATTTTTGCTTCTGTATTCTTATCCATTTTTTTTTTTTTTTTTTTTTTTTTTTTTTTTATGGGTGGGATATGGTATGCGCACGCGCGGTCCAATCCATCCGGGGCGATGAAAGGACGGCGCGCGGGCCCGTAACCCACCCGTACCCCACGTCACCTCGTCGTTGGGCCGACCACCGGAGCAGATGTGACTTGTCGTCAGTGGTCGGCCTGACGGAATACCCTTTCGGGTAACGTCACCTCTCGACGTCCTGGGACGTCGGTTGCCGTCGCGCAGTCAGCCTCTCTGCAGGTGACGGACAATTCCCCGGTCCGATCACCCGCGGCCTCGGCTAGGGCGGCATTAGGCGCATATACTCCCGCCTACGCCACCCGAGTCGCCGGCGGCGGAACGTGTCGCTGAATAGGAACTCTACTCGCACACGATCCGCCGCCTCCTTCCGTGAGATTACGGCCTCACAGAAGGCGGCGACCGCGTCCCAGTTCCTGACGCTGTCGAGCATCTCCCTGGCGAAGGTCGGCAGTGTCAGGTCGGCACCGATAATCGCGACGAGTTCACGGCGCTCCCCCTCCCACGCAGCACACACCTCGAGCGTGTGCTGCGCCGTGTCCTCGTCGCAATTGCAGTGGTGGCAGGACGGTGTGCTCTCCCTCCTGACAATCTTGTGCAGGTACTTCGCGAAGCAACCGTGCCCCGTAAGCACCTGCACCAGTCGGAAGGAAAGCACCCCGTGCGTCCGCTCCAACCACTCCATCAGCACTGGCCGGAAGGCCTCGACGGTCCTGACACGGTACCGAGGACTCTCCAGCCGGACTGCCCAACGGGCAATGACTTCCCGGCGGGCGTCGACCCGCCAGGCGGTGACCTCTTTGATGGAGACCATACCGCCGCGGGCGCGCGTCTCCGACACCCGCCGATAAATGTCGGCGAGCATCTCCGCCTCCAGGTCCCACGGGGGCGTTCCGGCCAGGAGGCACGCTGCCTCCGTCGCCACCGTGCGGTAACCACGTATGGCCCTGATCGCCATGACCCTTTGTGGTCGCCTCAAGAGGGCCCTCAGCCGGACGGTCAGGGCCCCGCCCACACCGGTGCGCCGTACAGGGCCATCGACCGAATCACCCCCACGTATAGCTGTCGGCACGTAGCGCTGGGCCCGCCCACGTTCGGCATCAGCCGCGAAAGGGCGGACGCCGCGCCGACAAGCCGGGGAACAAGTCGATGGAGATGCTCCCGGAACCAAAAATGCCCGTCGAGCACCAGGCCCAAGTACTTCATGTGGGCCTGGATGCTGATGGTAACCGACTTCACGGTGATCGAAGCGCCGGCGGGTGGCCCGGCGGTACGGAGACCATGGAACAAAAGGGCCTCCGTCTTTTCCAGGGCCACCCTCAACCCCAACGCTTCGATCCGCCTGACAATCTCCTCGGTGCCGAGAGTTGCCAGGCGTGCCGCCTCCTCTAGCGTCCCACCCCGGGCTGTGACGAGTGTATCGTCGGCGTAGCAAATTACGCCCAGCCCGGGTGGGAGGCTTCCTCTCAACGCCCAGTCGTAGCCGATGTTCCACAGCGTCGGACCCAGAACCGACCCCTGTGGGACACCGCACGTCATGGGCGTTCGCACAACGTCCCCTACTCGGTTAACGTAGAGGACGCTGCGCCCCTCCAAGTAGTCGGCCACCAGCTGCCTGAGGTACACGGGTACCCCGTGATACCTCAGGCAGCTCCCCAGCCCCTCCCTGATGCAGCTGAATGGCAGACTGTTGAAGGCGTTGGCGATGTCCAGGGACACCGCCAACAGGACTCCTCCGCCGGTGACGGCCTCCGTCACCACGGCCTTCAGGCGCAACAGGGCCGCGATCGTCGAACGCCCTCTCCGAAAACCAAACTGGGCCTCCGACAGATCGGGCCCGACCCTGACGAGGTGCCGCTCGATACGGGCAGCCAACACCCTCTCCAGCAGCTTGCCTGCATCATCGAGCAGCACAATGGGCCTGTAGGCCGAAGCCGACTCGGGAGACCGTCCCGGTTTCGGCAGGAGAACCAGCCTCCCCTCTTTCCAGCACCCGGGGAACTGCCCGGACGCCAAACAAGCGTCGAACAGTCCCCTGAGGCGTGGTCCCAGGTGCTCGAGGACCAGGGCCAGCACACGGTTCGGAATACCGTCGGGCCCGGGGGCGGTGGATTTGGCTCGCATACGCGCCACCGCCGCCCCCATTTCCGGCTCCGTGATGGACGGAGCACTTTCGTCGTCGGCCTCCCGGTCGCTGTCCGGCGGAGCCATGACCGGGGGCGTGTGCTCCACCCGCCGTGGAAAGAGGTCCTCGACAACTCTGGTGAGGACGCTGGGCTGGAGAGTCTCGGTGAGGGGGGGCCCCGCCCGCGGAGCTTATTCAGTGCCGCGAGGTAGGGGCGACCCCAGGGGTCACGCTCGAGACTGTCCAGCATCTCCCGCCGACTGACGTTCTTGGCGGTACGGACGGCCAGCCTGAAGGCAGACCGCGCACTGCGGTAAGCCTCGTACAGCTGGCCCTCCCGCTCAGCGTCACGGTGACGCGCTCGGCTGCGGGTGTAGGACCTCCGGGCACGTATGCACGCGGCCCGGAGATCCGCCAATTCTCGGGACCACCAGGGGACCGCACTCTTCGGGGGCAGATGCCGCACGCGGGGCATGGCCGCATCGCAGATCTGCGTTAACGCACAGCGGATGCGGCCAGCCTCGGCATCCACCCCGTCCGCCTGGGGCGGTGAGAACAGCCACGACTGAACGATGGCTGCCTCCGTTAACAGGTCCCGATCCAGTCGACCCACAGCCCACCGCGGAAATGCGGGAGCTCCGTCCGCCGTGTGACCCCTGCTGGGCTGCAGGAGGGTCCGGGAGACCTCTATCTGGATGTATCTGTGGTCGGATAGGGTCTCGACCTCCTGGACGCACCAGCTCCTCACACGTGCTGCGACATTAGGGCTAGCGAACGACAAGTCCACTATCGACCCGCCCTGCTGCCGCACGCACGTTTGCACCGAGCCCCTGTTCAGCAAACAGAGGCCCAGTACCGCCGCCCACTCTTCGACCACCCGCCCGCGCTCATTCGTCCTGGGGGACCCCCACGCCGTGGACTTGGCGTTGTAGTCCCCCAGAACGAAGACCTGGCGCGGTGCCAGTCGCCGTATCGAGGCCCCCAAGATGGTGAGGAAGGCCCCGAAATCCGTCGTGCTCCTGTTAGGGGAGAAGTAAACACCAAATAGCGTAACCTCTCCCCATTCCGCCGCGACATACCCATCGCCCCTGTCCTTGAGCAACAAGGGTGGGGAATGCCACGACGTGGAGGCGACGATTGCCACAGAGCCGTCACTGCTGCCCAGCCGATTGGGCCGGTCAGGCACCACGTACGGCTCCGCGGCTACGGCTGCACCGATCAACCACTCCGCTATGGCTTGCAGGAAAACGTCCTGTGCCTCGGTGGAGTGGTTGAGGTTGGCCTGCAGGAGGTGGTAGGATTCGGTCGCCATTAGTGGGCCGTATCCATCACCTCCTCCGCGCTGGCGGGCGATCGGGTCGCGCTAGGGGCGGGAGCAGCCGGGGTCGTTGGGCCACTCCGCCCCTTTGGGGCCGAATGCATTGCATTGCATTCCTTGCCCCCCCATGCGGTGTTTGGCGGGCTTATTGCCCGCCGCACACGCGGAGCAGTGGGGGGTGGCGGCACACGATGCCGCCTTGTGCCCAGGTTGACCGCAGCGGAAGCAAAGGCCGCTGCAGTCAAAACAGTTCGTGCATGTCGGCCGAGTGTGTCCGACCGCCATGCACTTGTAACACCTCGCAGGCCGGGATTCCAGCACGGTCACCCGCGCCGAGCTCCAGCCCACGAGGAGCCTGCCTGAGTCGGCCAATATCTTGGCCGACTCCACCGGGCACCGCAGCCAGGCGGCACCGACCCGCCCGGACCAGGGCGGATGGGGCCAATTCGAACGGTGTCCGAGGCACATCCGGTTCTAGCCACGACAGCCTCCCGGACGTCCTCCACCGTCACGGAATCATCCAAACCCGTAATGCGCATTTCGGCGCACTTTACGCGCCTGTGCGATTCGGACGCCACCCTCCTCCTCGAACAGACCCCGCAACTTCGTGGCCAAACTGTCCGCCGCCTTGGCGCCCTCGGCCCCAGGGAACTCCAAGATCCGAGCCCCTGTCTGAGCCTTGCGGGTCCTAGCTTCGACGCCTCCGATGTCAGAGACGTCTAGCTCCCGCCGGGCGCGACTCAAGACGGCCTCATAGCTTAGGCCCCTCTCAGCCGCCTCAGGCAGCACAGTAATGACAACTGCGGCTGATTTTGGCGGCCGGAGCCCCTTGCGCGACATCTTGCCTCTCTTCTTTTTTCCGGCGCCCGCCTGGGGAGCAGCAGCTCCCGCGGCGTTTTTGGCTGCCGCCCTCCTTTTCTGGCCGCAAGCCTTCCTGCTCCGCTCAACCACCTGCCAACCCTGTTCCAGCATGTTCAGCAGCGCTGAGCGTAGCAGGCGCGGTCGCGGGCGCGTTAGCCGGTGCTTGCGGTATCGTTGTGGGCACTGGCTGCGGTACAGCGGGAGCCGGCGCCGCCCTCGCCTTTTTAGTAGCGGCGGGACCCTTAGGCCCAGCCACGGCCGCCGCAAAGCTGGCCACGCGGCCTCCCTGGCATGGCAGCGGGGTGGGACTCGACGCTACCGTCGGCCGCGCGGCCCTCGCCCTGTCCGCAGCGAGCGGCGGCCGGAGAGGTGCCTCAGGAGGGAGTCTCGCCTCCACGGCCTCGATGCGCGCCTCAACCATCCGACCAACTCTGGTGAAAATGGCGCGCATAGCCTCATCCGACACGCCGTCCACTACGGGAAGTGGCATGTCCGCAACGGGGGCAGGGGCACGCCCCGTGGCGCGAGTCAGCGCAGCAGGGGCAGCGGCAGCGTCAGCCCTCGTCAGCAGCGTCCGAGGCACAGTCGACGGCGGTGGCCCAGTTATTGGAATTGGCGCGGTCGGCGACAGCCGCGCGAACTGGAGACGCAGGTCAGCCATTTCTTTGGCCAACCTGCGGTTCTCCCTCTTCACCGCCGCCAGCTCCGTCTCCAGCTTCTTATTATGCTGCTGCAGGCCTGATACCTCGCCACTGAGGCGGACATTTTCAGCCTGCAGGGCTGCCACTCCTGACATTGGGGGGTCACTATGCGTAGCGGGCTCAGCAGCCACCGCACTGGTGGGAGGGATATCATCCAACACCCTCAACATCCTTGCAGCCGCCGCCTCATTTGCCCGCTTACGAGCCTCGGCCTCCCGCACTTGGCTTACTGGAGACGGAGTCCCGGTCCTCGCCGCCACCGTGGCCCCACGCCCTCTGCGTCCCCTGCGTGAGGTCGCCACCTTGGGAGGAGGCATAATGTCTCCACTCCCCTCCGAATCAGATGCGGCGCTGCCACTCTTGTTCAGAGGGCGCTTCCGCACCTGTGGGGGGAGGGCCTCCTCCCTCGCTGTCTTAGCTGCCGTCAGAGATGATGCGGCAGGCCCCCCGGCGGCCTGAGCGGCCGGGCTCTCATTTATGATGGACGGCCCTGCGGCATTGCCGCCCTCGTCCATCGACTGCTCCGTCGCGGTGCTGCCTGCATCAGAAACGCTGCCATCACTGGGCGAAATGCCGGCAGCACGCAGTGCATTCAGCTCCGCCCGTCGCTGTTTCGCTGTGCGCCGTCTGGCGCGCTCCGTTGCAGGGGTGGGTTTTCCCCCCCGCTTCTTCTTTCGGGCCTCCTGTATCGCCGGGCCCTCGGCTAATTCGGATGCCTCCAGTGCGGAACTGCGGTCTGACGAAGCATCCCTCCCATCTGTGCCAGTTTTGCAGTAGCCTGGCAAGGCTATAGCGTGGGAACTAGGCTCCCCGTTAGCGGTGGTTTTGGGTATCTCACCCCTCCTGTCTTCATCTTTATTATACGAGAAATCCATATGGTTCCCACGAGTATGGGAGAAATAAAAAGTCCACCCGGGCAGAGATCCCGATACCCGGGCAAGCGTACATTTGTATCCCAACACAGGGGGTCCGCAGGTACCCTGGCTGGGGGCGCGCTAACGAATGAACAATCCATCAGCCATGCATCCTCTCGCCGCGCGCCAGAACTTAGGATTCTGGGTGATTGTTTTATAGAGGTTTTCTTCCTCGCGGTCCAGGCGGTTAAGCCAAGACCCTCGCTCCTGAATCTAGGCCTCAAGACAAATGTCCCGAAGCAAGAATCAGGTCTACGATTTGTCGCGGTTGGCAAATGCCTGCCCAGTCCTCAAACGAATGAGTGACTGGGCCCGTCGAATTTTCGCGTCCAATACCCTCTACAATTAGAGGGCATGGAGCGAATTTGGGGCATCCCACAAACTGGGCCCCCCCTCGGGCCAGATATTTGCCACGAGCGACAATTCCAGAGAGCAGTCCAAGAAATTGTCGCTCGTGCCCAGGGTACATCACGCGGAGGTTTCTGGCGTAGTACCCCGTATTCTTATCCATACGGACCGCCTTGCAGATAAAAAACTGTCTATAGCAGGGATTCCCAAAGTGTTCCGCGGAACCTAGGGGTTCCGTAGAGTAGTCATCAGGGTTCCACCAAAATTAAATAGCTTTTAATTTTAGTAATTTGACTGTAAAATAATACTTACCACAGTTACAAATATTAACTTAAAATGGCGCAAAATTAGTGATGGGAAGAACTCATTACTATTATGTAGACAGATAACAAGAGAGCCTGAACTATGGCACAGAACCGTTCTTTGATAACACTTGATATGGTGTTCCATAAAGTAAAAGGTATTCGATTGGGGTTCCGTTATCATTAAAGTTTAGGAACCCCTGGTGTATAATATGGTCATATGACATATACTATTATATCGTATATTCATCATCATCGCAGCCCACATACATTCCATTGTTGGGCTCGGGCCTCCTCCACAATGGGAGGGACCAAATATACCATGCTGGTCAGACATGTTGGTATAGGGTTTCATTTCGAGTTTTCTTTCTCTTGCACAGATGTTATATGCATATTATATCCCATAGTCGCCTTTTACGACATCCACAGGCAAGATAGGAAGTGGTGAAGAATACATCTTACCCCGTCACCACACGGAAAGTATCGTATATTCAATATTGAATAATTATATTTTTTTAAACTAAAGACCTTTCTGCTTTCTCTAATCTATGCCTTTATTATTTTATCGGCACTCTACAACCATAAAAGTTAAACTTTACTTTGATGATATTAGAGAATAAGCAGATAGTTACTTGGTTTTAATTTTATCTGTATGCCTGATGCTTTTGATGTGGCCTATTCGAATTAGAACGACGATAAAATATGTTATGGATGCATTTGGTAGCTAGACCCGCTGACCCCTGTTTTAGCTCCCCATATAGAAAAAAATAAACAGATTTAAAACCAAACCCCAAGACAAAACCCTTTAAAAACAAAACTTATATTCCCCAACTCTGAATTTGATATATTATTTTCTACTCTATGTCTGAATTCTATTTTCTTTTTGGTTAGGTTTATCTGTTTAGAAAGGCAAAGGGAACAAAATGCAGTTGATGATATTCGTCATTTGATTTGAACAAAACCTTGCAATGATTCTTATACGCCAGGTGAGTGAATATATATGCAAGTAATAGACACAAATATCATGTCAGACTGAGGTAAGGATTATATATAACTAGCAACTGAACGTAACAACTGGAAGTTGAGAGGGAGCCTGGAGCTGGGCTTAGTTTGCTACGATAATGATACACTTGTCATAGCCCGAGGTGGGACACTAGAGATGGCACGCCTGGCAACTTAGCAGCGAGGAAATTGTCAGGCGGATCGAGATGCTGAGGTTTAGAATGCGTCTTAGGGACAACAAGACGCCTAGCCGAGGCCGCGGGTGACTGGACCGGGGATTTTAGTTCGTCACCCGCAGAGACGCTGACCGACGTCCCGGGACAGGAACGTCGAGAGGTTAGTGTACCCGAAAGGGTATTCCGTCGGGCCGACCACTGACGACAAGTCACTCTGCTCCTGTAGTCGGTCCGATGACGAAGGTGACGTGGGTACGGGTGGGTTATGGGCCCGCGCGCCGTCCTTTCGTCGCCCCGGACGGAATGGACCGCGTGTGTGCTTACCATAACCCACCCATAAAAAAAAGGCTCAACAAGACGCAAACTCTAGTATTCTATGAGCCACCACTAGGCAAGAATTGATTCCGCAATGCCTGGCAATGTAGTTAAAAAAAAACACGAGTTATGAGCATTATTTCTATCACTTTGGACACCCGAGCAAAGATTGTGTATCATCATGATAATCATCACAGCTCATATACGTCACACTGCTGAACTCGAGCCTCCGTCGCAATGTGAGGAAAATTGACCTACTATACCACGCTGATCAGACAGGTTGGTACATGATTTTATTTCAGATTTTCCTTCTCTTACATAGAAGTTTTTTTTTTGCCTGCCTTCGTCCCCCGCTAAGTGGGGTCGCCACAATATGTTTTTACCTTCCATAACCTTCTATCAGCTATCATATCTGCACTCACTACTTTCACACGCATATCCTCATTCACACAATCCATCCATCTCTCTTTAGGTCTCCCACGATTCTTACATCCATCCACAAACTTATTGACAACCCTCCTCGTCACATGCCCTTCATCCCTCCTCATCACGTGTCCATACCAAGACAATCTCGCGCTCCTAATCTTATCTACCACTGGTGCCACTTTCAGACTTCCCCTAATATACTCATTTCTTATTTTATCCAACCTTGTAACTCCACATATCCATCTTAACATGCGCATCAGTAGAATGCAGTCTTTTCTCATTCGTTTTTTTCAATGCCCAACATTCAGAACCATACATAACGACATACATTCTCTTACATAGAAGTATGCATAATAAATACCTTAGCCGTCTTTTACGATATCCACGGGCAAGAAAGGGGCTGATGAATTGTATTCTTACTCCATCATCACACGGTAGTATGTCGTTCATAAAAAAAGGAATATAGATATCCATCTATTTGTAATCTTCAATAAATTTTCGACGATTTATCGGTGTATCATCTCAAATGTTAATAAAAATATAATCTACCACAAAATCTTATCTTTCTCAAAGACATCAACGTCGGGCTACTAACCTTTTTTTACCTTCAATCCTTAAATCGAAGTACCCATATATATCTGGCCCGTGAATGACCAAGAATATCAAGCTTATAAAAGCCACCGCATACCGTTTCACCAATAATAGCATGCCAAATTGAATGTCATTCGCTAAGACATTCAATTTTACGCGCTACGCGTCACATCCTCCCCGTAAATACAATCGTAAAGTTTTTTTTACGTTGAGCCGTAAAATTTAGCATTTCATATACAATAATGTGTGCTGTTATGCTTTTAACGTTCCACCGCATGTGTAGATAAATCTGAATTAGTTTATACACTTTATTTTATGAAGATCGATTGATAAATTGCTGTGTGTAATTTTTTAACAGTGATGTAATAAATATTGCTATACAATATATGTTTAATGATAGAAAAAAGTGAGCCAGCGCTCAGGATGCCTGGCAGAAGAAACATCGAAATTATTTTGAATAAGTATATAATGTATTATCCGTGTGGTGACGGAGTAAGAATACAATTCACCACCCCCTATCTTACCCGTGGGTGATCGTACGAGACGACTAAGGGATATAAAACGCATATAACATCTATGCGAGAGAAGGAAAACTCGAAATAAAACCCTATACCAACACGTCTGACCAGCGTGGTATAGTAGGTCAATTACCCTTCCATTATGGAGGAGGCCCGAGCCCAACAGTGGGACGTATGTGGGCTGCGATGATGATGATGATATTTATATTATTATTTAAAATATTACACAACAATCATAATATAATAACGCGGTCACAATATAATAACGCGTTCAGGGCTATGATGGGGCTACCTCGGTTCTGCAGTGCCTCGGGCATGTTCGCGGAGGCGCGCGCTGATTGTTTTCATGCAACCATGAGCAAACGGGCTTCTTCCCTGGTGCAGAGGGTACGGGCCAGCTCCAACACTGTGCTGATGATGACCGCCAACCGATTGGACTGTCACATTGTCAGACATTGTTGCAACAGACATCTGGCGGTACCAGTTCCACAAAGAATTAATATATATATATATATATATATATATATATATATATATATATATATATATATATATATATATATATATATATATATATATATATATATATATATATATATATATATATATATATATAATACTAGCAACCGCCCTCGCTTCGCTTCGGTTTCAGTCTTACTCACGCAGTTCCCGTTCCCGTGGGAATATCGGGATAAAATATAGCCTATGTTACTCCCTGATATTATAGCTTTCCATTGGTGAAAGAATTTTTGAAATCGGTTCGGTGGTTTAAGCGTGAAAGCGTAACAAACAAACAAACATCCTTACTTTCGCATTTATAATATTAATATGGATAAAATAAAATGCTTTTAATTTTGATTAATTTAATTGTGTATTGATTTTAGTATAGAATGTGTTGTTATTAAAAATAATTTAATTGCATGAATGTAATTGCTTTTGTAAATTTTATTATTGTATTTATTTTATTACTGTATCTCAATGTCACGGGTATCTTCCAAAAAAGTCCTTTGGTAGGCTTACATGGGGATATGGATCCAACAAGCAGAGGCCTTTGGAGAAAATTAATGTAAAAATGGGATGGGACGTCTACCGATGACACTCCACGTCTGCACATAACACACGTGGACTGCCAACGGTAGGTGTAAAACTATTGTGTGGTGATGTTATATAATACATGATTATGGGGTTGAAAGTTAGATGGACTGGATTAATGGTAAACTATTGATTTAAAACTGTCGTCTGCCTTCAATACCTTTATCGTCTTGAACTTTGGCAGACGGTGACTCGCCAACTTACTGAATGGGCCCCCTCAAACGGTCGCCACAGACACACAGGCCATATGGGCAACAGGGGGGCAACATTGGTGCAAGTGGCTTGGGGTGTCGAGCGGTGTGGCGCCGGTTTCACCATCGCAGTGGTTTCCCAGTAGTTATGCCCTTGAAAATGACACTTCCACCCCCGAGCATATAGCTCTGGCGACCCCTCTCTGACCAGCCGTTTAAGGCAAGCCAGAGTTGAGAATCCTGCGGGCACTCTTCGGTTTCCGCTCCAGCCAGCCAGTAAAGGCGAGCTGGATACGAGGCCCTGGCCGACTCTCTGGGGCATTCAGGACCGCAGTGTCGCCACTCACATTCAGCATGCCACAAGCTGCCCTGCGATTTATTGGCTTTCCTATAAATCTTCTGATACATTTTTTCTTTTATATCAAAAGAAATTGAGAGCCATATAATGTTCCTCCGAGGTTTGCGTTAATCTCATGGTGAGATAACGACTGGCCTAGAGATTTTTTTTTTTTTTATTATTCTTCATCATCATCTTGCTCTTATCCCAATTACTTGGGGTCGACGCAATATGTCATCTGTTTTGACATATTGCAAAAAGTTTCGGCAATGACTTTTATGACCGGCCGCGTGCCTGACGTCAACCCTCCTTGGGAATGTAATCGTTGACCCAAATGGTACCAGATGGAGTTGGTCCAGGTCAATCTAGGGCTCTTAGTCATCTTTTACGACACCCACGAGCAAAGCAAGGGTTGGTAGTATTCGACGCCGCTCCCACACAGCACATTTTTTATTATTATTATTATAATTAATTCACCGCACAGTCGCTTACGCACAATATCGCGTTGCTCTATTTCACTCACACACTACTACGTATAGACTACGTATAGTACATATATTCCATCATATAGCGTGGCGTTACGTCGCTGGACTATTTACCCCACGCCAACTATCAGGTTTACCCTCGCCTATAGATGTTTAATATAAAAAAAAAATCCGTTTGATGACGGAGTATGAACACAATTCACCATCCCCTATCGCTAGTGTCGTATAACGTCGACTAGATTAAATTGAAATGGGACCACACGAGAAGTAAGAGCTTTCAAATATAGAAAGAATCATCAAAATCGATTCACCCGGTCGAAAGTTCTGAGGTAACAAATATTTTAAAAAGAAAATACAGTCGTACTAAGAAGCTCCTCTTTTTTTGAAGTCGGTAAATTAACTTTAAAAATCGTTTTCAAAAACAAATTTTTATTTAATTAGTACAAAAAGAAGAAATTAAACTATTATTCAAACAATCTATTTATTACATTACTTAATTTATATCAAATTAGCAACCCGCCCTCGCTTCGTTTCGGTTATAGGTTATAGTCGTTATACCCGCGTAGTTCCCGTTCCCGTGGGAATACCGGGATAAAATATAGCCTAGTTTACGCCCTGATATTATAGCTTTCCATTGGTGAAAGAATTTTTGAAATCGGTCCAGCCGTTTTGAAGATTACCCAGAACAAACAGACAGACAGACAGACAGACAGACAAAAATTTTTTAATTACTATTTTAGCCATAGGTGTCGTGCAAATAACGGTGTGAGCATGAAAAAAGCCTATTATTTTGATATTACAAACAGACACTTCAATTTTATTTATTGGTATAGATTCTGTGTATTATCAAGTAATTTTTTATCTATTTAAACAAAACTTTAGCATCGTTGTGATTTGAAAGTCGATGAAACGAAAAGGCGACAGTAAAAAGAGACAGATATATAAAATCATAAGATTTAACATGGGAGAAAATGTGATAGGAATCATTATAAAGTATTTCTTATATTCGTGGTTCTCTTTGTGCTTTGCTTCGTACCCCCTTCATCCGGGTTTACCAAAAGACATAGTAGGTGTTTGCTTGAGCTTCAGCATTGTATGCGTGTTAATAAGTGTATGTGCGCGTATGCGTGGTACAAAATATTTGAAGGTATCATTTCTATCACGTTTGAATTGCACACATGTCCTAGGATGGAAGAAATTACAGTATACGGTAAGGGTGAGGCCAAACGAGCGTAATTTTGTGAGTTGTCAGTCGTGTAATTTTGGACTGCAGACCCCCAGTATCGGCCTCAAAGGGGCGGGGCGGCCCATCGACCGGGCCAGCCCTCGCTCCGAGCGCAGCCCCATCGCCCGGTAGCGCGGAGGTGACGATGGATACGGACCGTTAATGGACCCCGTATCCATTCGTCGCCTCCAAGCCAACCTCGGCCACTCCCCCGGTGCGCAGGACGTGTTCCTGCAAGGCATGGCGGAGTGGCTGATAGGAGTAGCCGTAGTCGCGGAGCCGTACGCGGTGCCTGACCGGCCAAATTGTCTGGGCAGCGCCGACAGTACCGTGGCAATCGTCGCCTCCACGTTGTGGCCTTCGTCGTCTCTGACCCTTAGGGACAGGGGCGTCGGATACGTCGCGGCAGACTGGGGGGAGATTACGCTCTTCGGAGTCTAACTCTCCCCTAACCGGAGTGTGACCGATTTCGAGGCTTCCCGTATCATCATGGAGGCCTCGTTACGGCGAATGGCATCGCATCAGGTCTTCGTCTTGGGGAACTTTAACGCCAAGTCCGTGGCGTGGGGGTCCCCCACATGCTCATAAAATCTGTGCAAGAGAAAAAAAACTCGAAATGAATCCCTATATCAACATTTTTGACCAGCATAGTATAGTACGTCAAATTCACTTCCACTTGCAGCCCAGCAGTGGGACGTATGTGGGCGATGATGACGATGAATAATTAGTACAATTGTAACTGAAAAGTGAGGGACTGTGACGCCTTGTATTCTTTATCAACCACCAGACAGAACTTCGCTTACCATGCTTGTATAATGCTGTATGAAATTAAAACAGTTTGAATATTAACGATTTCTGATGTTTACGCGAGTATTAAACATCCTTACTAATATTATAAATGCGAAGGTAAGTTTGTTTGTTTGTTACGCTTTCATGCTTAAACCACCAAACCGATTTCAAAAATTCTTTCACCAATGGAAAGCTATAATATCAGGGAGTAACATAGGCTATAATTTATCTCGGTATTCCCACGGAAACAGGAAATACGCGGATAAGGCGACTGAAACCGAAGCGTAGCGAGGACGGGTTGCTAGTTGTAAATAAAAAAAATACGGATTTGAATACGCGTTTGAATTTGATTTCTAACTAGCAACCCGCCCTCGCTTCGCTTCGGTTATAGTCGTTTTATCCGTGTAGTTCCCGTTTCCGTGGGAATACCGGGATAAAATATAGCCTAGTTTACGCTCTGATATTATAGCTTTCCATTGGTGAAAGAATTTTTGAAATCGGTCCAGCCGTTTTGAAGATTACCTGGAACAAGCAGACAGACAGACAAACAATTTTTAATCGCTATTTTAGGCATAGGTGTCGTTCAAATAACCATGTGAGCATGAAAAAACCCTATTATTTTGACACACCGTCCTGCCACCACTGCGATTGGAATGAGGACACGGCACAGCATACATTCGAGGTTTGTGCCGCCTGGGCAGAGCAGCGTCGTGAAGTCGTAACAATCATCGGTGCCGACCCGACGCTGTCGAGCATCGCCCTGGCGATGGTCAGGAACTGGGACGCGGTCGCAGCCTTCTGCGAGGCAGTAGTCTCGCGAAAGGAGGCGGCGGGTCACGCGCGCGAGGGTCGCAGCCACCACGAAGCGACCTGCCGCCGGCGGCTGGGGCGGCGTAGGCGCGACTACCAGCGCCTTATGCCGCCCTAGCCGAGGCCGCGGGTGACGTGACCGGGGAATTAGTCCGTCACCCGCCGAGAGGCCGACCGCGTGAGGAAAAACCGACGTCCTCCCCGATGGGGGGACGTCGGTTGATGGAAGTGTACCCCACTAGGGGGTATTCCGTCGGGGAAACCACTGACGACAAGTTTAGTAACCCTGCTCCGGTGGTCGGCCCAACGTCGAAGGCGACGTGGTGTTCAGGTGGGTTGCGGGTGTGCGTGCTTACGCCCCTCTGTCGCCCCGGACGGAGTGGTGCGAGGAGTGCGCCGACCGCAACCCACCCTCCAAAAAAAAAGCGTTCATGGTCACGGGCGGCCTAAGATGTCTCACGTCCAACAAGTCATCGTTATTACAGAAAATTTATAATACCCGATACAGAAAATTAGTTATTAAATATTGACCCACATCTGATAAGAATTATTGCCAGTGTAAGAAGAAGTTTGAATATTAAATAGAAAACTAGTTGTGAAATCCCATGACAATCCACTTAACATAGATATATTGAATATCAGAACAGATGTTTCGATGATTATAAGCTACAACGTTGATATTCCTAGCGAGTGTGTCATAAAATAATACAGCGAACAGGTGGCCGCTTCTGGCCGTCTTGAAAGATAATCTTTTAATTTAATTGTACGACCATTACTGAGAAGAATAAAGCTGTTCTATTTTAAAAGAATAACACAGGTACTCTCTAAAAGCGTTTTTATTTGAAAAGGACAAGTAATTATGCCTTTTTAAATTATCTATTAAAGATTTATTTAAATTGTAACTCTCTTTGTAAAACAATACATCGATTGCACAGATGGGAGGTGAAGATATCTTTCGTTTGATTCCTTATACAGGATGTCCCGTAAGTAATGGACCAACGGACTATGAGGGGTAGTGAGACTTATTATCTAACAAAAATACTCAAATTTATTGTTAAAACTACAAGATAGTTTTGAAGTTAGGATATTTTTTATTAAATGTGATGAAAATGTCATCCATGTATGCTAAATATTAAATTTTACAAAAACTATTTATAATTTATTGTTATTTTTTGTTTAAGATAATTAAGAATACATAGGTCTTCCTAATTCAAACGATATTTAGGCGTAATTACTAATTACATGACCAATAAAACATACAACAAGTGCAAACTTTAAATTTAAAAATATTTTGAGTTAAATTTGAACCAAGCTGGAGTAAAAAAATGTATTACGACCTTCGGGGACTGTATTTTAAAAACATTTGCATCTAATACCAATTACATAAAGGTATAATGAAGTAGTTTAAAGTATTTAAAAATGGTAAAATTAGCACAGGACACTAAATTCTAGCAGTTTTCAGGTAGTCAACCTGTTATGTAATTCCGAGAATTATTCCGCAAAATGGCGGTAGAATTCTTTTTCGGACTAATCATAGGTCATACTCGAACCCCCTCTCCCTATCTTCAACTCACACTTTCTTCAGTATGTTACTCATAGCTGGGAATTACACGCGTGTTTTACTCAATCCCGTTACTATTGTTTGTTGAAGTATGCTTGAATTGGACTTTGATTTTGTTGTGATTTGGATATTGTTCAAATGGGTGTTTGAAGGAGAATACCCGACTCGCACCACACTCCTCGTGAATATGCAGAAATAGTTTTTTTTTTATATGATAATTCATTGATAGGGATAGCGTTACCGATTAGCATATCGTTCCCAATACGAATGTATTGCTGCAGAGCCTTCCCATTACAGAGACTGTAAATAAAAACGCGCTTCACGTGGTTTTATAAGTATATCCTCTTACCTACTGGCCTATTTGCCAATTTTTTTTCATATCTCCAGGATAGGAGGGAAGTGGAACCTTACCAACTCCTGTTTTTTCGTTTCTAATTAAATATTTTCTAATTTTTATATGATAATTCGGTGATAGGGATAGCGTTTGAGGTTAGGATATCGTTCACGATACGTACGTACTGCTCGCCGAGCCTTCCCATCACAGAGACTGTAAATAAAAATTATTTCTACATATCCACGGGGAGCGTGAGTATCAGGTAGTTGTCAATTTGAACAATATTTAAATCACAAGCAAAATCAAAGTTCAATTCAAGCATACTTCAAGAAACCATAGTAACGGAATCGAGTAAAACACAGGTGTAGTTCCGAGCTATGAGTAACTTACTGAAGGAAGCCCGAGTTGAAGATAGGGAGAGGAGGTACGAGTGTCGCCTATTATTAGTCCGAAAAAGAATTCTACCGCCATTTTGTGCAATAATTCTCGGAATTACATAATGGGTTGATTACCTGAAAACTGCTAGAATTTAGCATCCTGTGCTAATTTAACCGTTGTTAAATACTTTAAACTACTGTATTATACCTTTATGAAATTGGTATTAGATGTAGATATTTTTAAAATACAGTCCCTGACGGCCGTAATACATTTTTATTACACCAGCTTGGTTCAAATTTGACTCAAAAATGTTTTAAATTTATAATTTGCACTTGTTGTACGTTTTAATGGTCATGTGATTAATAATTATGCCTGAATATCATTTAAATTAGGAGGAACTATGTATTCTTAACTACCTTAAATAAAAAATAACAATAAATTATAAACAGTTTTTGTAAAATTTAATATTTAACACACATGGATGACATTTTCATCACATTTAATAAAAAAATCCTAATTTCAAAACTACAAGACCTAAGATAATACATTTGAGTATTCTTGTTAGATAATAAGTCTCGCTATCCCTCATAGCCCGTTGGTCCATTACTTACGGGACATCCTGTATACATATAGCATTTCCATATTTAATGTTAGCAATGAAATAAGAAATAACATAGGGTGACCGGACCGGGGATATTAGCTCGTCACCCGCAGAGAGTCGCAGACGTCCCTGTCTCGCGACGTCGATCGCCGTCGCGAGACAGGGACGTCCTCCCTCAGGGTAAGTACAAGTAGGGTAAGTACCCCAAAAAAAAGCAGTAAAATAACATATTACATTTCAATCAATGTTTATTTACAAAAATCCGTGTATAATTCAAACGTAATCCCCCTTTGAGACTTAACAAATATACAATTAACAAAAACAAAAATACACAAAGCAAAATATATGTATTTTTACGTATTATAATAATGGCATCTATTTGACCTCCATTCCCCTGACATTCAACATATAACAAAACATAAAGCAAAATGTTTTCCGTAGAAAATGTTGTGTTGCCGTAAATACGTACGATTTTCTCTCAAATTGTGCAAAATGATGAAAATCTCTGAAAATGTTTTCCATCAGTCCCCTCACCCCCGTTAAGGTTGTCACATGTATGTTTTTTTGATCTGTCATCCACCTGGTATACATATTTAGAGTTGTTTTTAATATGCTTGCTATTTCGGAATTGCATTTATCTTGTTGTCGCAAGCTTAACTTATAATGAGGAAGTTATTTAAGAATACTGACTGGACAGATGGCGTAGTGGTTAAGATAGCGACCTACATTGCCAGTGTCAGGGTGTTCGAATCCCACGCAGGACAACACTTTGTGCGATCCACAAATTGTTGTTCTGAGTCTGGATGTAATTTGTGTCCGTTAATTATATGTTTGTTAAGTCCCCCGCAATACAAGGATTATTTCATTAGTGCAGGGTGTTGTCTTAAAATAAAAAAAAATAAATAAAAAAATAGGGAATGACTTCGAATTGTACGGTATAGGATATGGTAAGGGGTTTAAGAAACGATACGTTATTGTTCCATGCTTACCCGCAGTTAACTTAAAAACCAGGTAAGTTATTAAACGAAGAGATGAATTAAAATATTTTATTTACGCTTTTCAAAAAAGGCTTTTGCCGCTTAAAATTGATTTTAGAGCATTTTGAAAAAAAAACTATTAAATAAATATTAATACAGAATTATTATAGTATTAGCTATTTGACTTTTGACTATTATTGTTACTGGCTAATTTAAGTCAATATCTATCTACAATAAGCCTAAAAATATTTTTCTTACTAAATTTCATTGCCGCGTAGTGTTGGAGTAAGAATATGATTCGCGACCTCTTTTCTTGCACATGGGTGTCTTAAAAGACGACTAAAGGAATATTGCAGATAACATCTATACAAGAGCAGGAAAACTCGAAAGTAAACCTATATACCCGTCTCACTAGCGTGGTATAGTAAGATAATTTCCCTCACATTGTAGAGGAAGCTTGAGCCCAGCAGTCGAACCTATATGAGCTGTGATGATGATTAAATTTCAATATGATAATTTTATTTTTGCTTATTCGCTGCTATTTTAATATAAAATGAGGTACATTTATATTTGCAGGCCATTGAGCAAGTATCTAGACGACAGTTTTTCAATCAATAGTTTTAAGTTTAGCCAGTCCATCAAACCTCCAATCCCATAAACAGTTATTAGTTACCATCATCACACAATAGTTTTACACCTACCATTGGCCGTCCACGTGTGTTATGTGCAGACGTGGAGTGTCATCGGTAGACGTCCCATCCCATTTTTACATTAAATTTCTCCAAAGGTCTCTGCGTGTTGGATCCATATCCCCATGTAAGCCTTTCAAAAGACCGGGTATCTTCCCTTGGAAGATAGCCGTGAATCGGAGATACATGAGTATAATAATAATAATATTTATTTCCAAAAATATGGTTATAGTAGGTCTTAATTATATAACATGATCCAGCATATTCTACCATATATGTATGGCGTGGAAATGTTTAATACAATGTCTTTCTTATTGATACAGCTTATTAGCTATATCTAGTCGTTGTAATTAATTATTTAAATAAATTTTATTCGTTACAATTATTAAAATATTAAAAACACAATTACTCATAGCATGTCAATAAATGTATAAAAAATTCAAATTATATGTAAAGTTATATGTAAAAATCTTCAACAGTAAACAATGTTCAATATGTAAATATAAATATATTCAATTTAGATGTCAGTATTATTAGTATTTAAATTTTAGATGTCACAACTTATCATTAAGGTATTCATTAATATCATAGTAATTTTTATAATGCAGCATTGTTTGTAGTTTTTTACGAAATAGTGTGTATGGTAGAGTTTTAAGATACGCTGGTAGATGGTTGAAGATTTTTACAGTAGGCATTTTTCTTAAATAATTCTAATTTTATTTTCGGAATTTGAAGTCTAGATCCATGTCTAGTGCGACTAGTTTCGAAGTCTCCAAGTTTTTTAAATAAGTGTGGATGTTTCTTAACAAATAAGCAAACTTCCTGTATATAACTAGATGGCAATGGAAGTACTCTATATCGCCTGAATAAAGGTTTACAACTTTCTAGATATTCCAGACCACAAATTGCCCGCAAAAATTTTTTTTTGCGCTCTGAAGACTCTTTCCACATCCACTGAGCTACCCCATATGATAATGCCGTACCTTATAATTGACGCTACATATGCTTGATACGCCATTATTGCAGTTTGTACATTTACAATTTGCCTAATTCTTTTTAATACGTAGACAAAACAATCTATTTTGTGTGTTATTCTTTTGATATGTAGTTTCTAATTACAAAACCTATCCATAGTTATACCCAAGAATATACAATCGTTAACCGTATTCAATGTCTCGTTTTTATAATTAATATTTAGGTTTGTTTTGTCAGCTTTATGTGTTTGAAAATGAAAAATATTTGTTTTTGTCATGTGTTTTTAAGATTATTTTGTTCTAACCAACTACTAGATTGTTAGGATTTTTTAAATATAATTACTATTAATTTTAATGTTAAATAATTACTAACCATAAACAATATATTTTTTTCATATAGAATCATTTTCTTCTTACACTGGCAATAAATTTGTATTAAAATGTGAGTCAATATTTAATAACCAATTTCTGTATCGGGTAGATAATTATAAATTTTCTGCAGTAACGATGACTTATTGTACGCATATTAAGTTTGTCAAATACCGGTGCTAACGGAATATCAGCGTTTGTTACTTATAACCATTACTTATAACCGCGCTCCTTTCACTTTTTTCCTGATACGCGGCGGCCTAGCAAAGGTCCATGAGCGGCAGCATGACGTATCATCAGGTTTGCTCGTTTGTGACCAAAAGCAAGAAAAAAAAAAAACAGACGGTATCAACTGTTATAGATATCATGACAGTCGAGAGTTTTATTTTTTCATATGTATGAAAATTCCCCCTTCCCCTTGCCCGTGCCACTCCCTATCTTGCCCGTGGATGTCGTAAAAGATGACTAAGGGATATAATATGCACATAAGATCTGTGCAAGAGAAAGAAAACTCGAAATAAAACCCTATGCCAACATGTCTTACCAGCACGGTATAGTAGGTTAAATTCCCTCCCATTGTGGAAGAGGCCCGAACCCAACAGTGGGACGTATGTATGAAAATTTATTTTCATACATATATTTTCTTCTATTAAAACTTGTCAACCCTGTGTTTAGGTGGGGGGTGGCAAAATTGTAAGGTATATTGTGCTCCAGGCAGGTACTTGCTTACAGTAATTAACTGCGGTTGGACGCCAGCTGCCCTTACAATACGGCCATGAAACGGGCGATTAGTTTTAATTTCTAACACTGAGACTACGTTTTTTTATACCAAAGGTTAATTAAATTATTTTATTTACCTTTTCTTTTGTACTACTCTAATAATACAGGAACTGGTTGTAAAGATATTTTAATTTGTAAAATCCTTTCCATGTGGTGACGGAATAAGAATACAATTCACTAACCACTATCTTGGCCGTAGTGGTTGTAAAAAACAACTTAGGGATATAGTATGCATACAACATTTATGCTAGAGAATGAAGAATCGAAACAAAACTCTATACCAACTCGTCTAACCAGCGTGGTATAGTAGATCAATTTCCCTGCCACTATGGAGGAGAGAGAAGCCACCAGTGGAAAGAATATGAGCTGAGGTGTGAATACGCCCTACGCTTAATATAACTTGTATCACTGAATAGCAAAAGAGAGATTATTAGACATATTTTAAATATCCAGCAAGCATTAGTCTTTCAGCGACTGTCGGAACTAAGCCTCTCCATGGCAGAATATCACCTCACAATTGCTTTGTTTAATAGACGGGTTGGTGGTAATTCATGTTATTGATTTTCTTCTGATGAATTTTAAAATTTCCACAAGTAAGTCGTAACCTTATGATATGCGCTGCAGCGCAGCCCAATTTGTACATTCACCCATCTATCAGCCTGTCGAAGTTCATTATCGGATGCTTATCAGACGGGTTGGCAGGGGAGGTCGCAGTGTGTGCTTGATAAATTTCTCAGTAGAGTCCTACTGGCCATCTTACTTGCGATCCTTTAGCCGTTTCTTACAACCTTCACGGGACAGTAAAAACTAGGAATACATTGTAATCGTAAACCATAATGACACGAAGAATTTCTTTACTTACTTTGGTTACTTATAAAAAAAAACTTAAACTGAAACAGAGACATTTTGAAAATGAATTCATTCAATCATCATCCTCGATTTTCGTTATACCCTTCTGTACTCTTATCTCAACTTAGCCCTATTTTTGTAACAAAAGGGCAGTTTTCTGAAACGATTTAATATTAACAGAACTTTTACTTCTAGAAACTTTTATTTTAAAACTTTCATCATATTGCTGGGGATAAAAGACTTTCTCTGGCTTTCTTTCTATATGTAAACTACAATACTTCTGCATTGTTATTTTTTTTTTCTTCTTCAATAATATACAAGCAAGCGGCCAACCTGATGGTAAATAGTTACCGTTGCTCATGAACCTTCGTAATATTAGGGGCATTGCCAGTTCGCTGCCACCCGTAAAATGGAGATTAGCAGTACTCACGCTCACCTAATACAACATAGTAACAAATTCCTGTTAATCAAATATTAATTTACCGCGATAATATAATGCCCGAACCAGTTAGGTCATTTGTGGCTGCAGGAAGAAAGACAGCGTGATCCTTCCACTTAAAACTAGTAAATTAACCGATTGTGGTATTCCATTGACGGTATAAATAAATAAAAAAACTATAAAATCCGTAACAATGTATTTTTGGTATTATTTTTACAAAGTTGAGATTCCGTTTGTGCATTGTATTTTAAAGATAATTTAATAATTTAAAATAGCTCGTTTAATGGCACAATATTAAAAAGAACGTGAATTAAATTATGTAGTTGTAGAATTTCGTTGAAAATTACAACTGGGCACGGCACTGAACGACGTACCGCAGAATGTTTGTCATAATATTTAAATTAAAAGCGGACTCGCACCATTTAACCGGACAATGCGGTTACTGAGCGTCAGGTGTGAATGTGCGGGTTGAGATTCATTTCGTGACATATTTTATATAAATCAGAAGCGTACCAAATTTTGGTGGCAATAAAAATACTGTCACTAATCTACTTATTTACCTATAGACTTTTACTCTTAGTCTTCTTACGAAGGAATTAAGCCACAATTGCCTTACTTGGCTAACGTGTAAAGGATCGCCGTTGATAATATAGGATTTTCCCAGGAGTGTACTCTGGTCGATTGCCGGTCATAACTCAGTTAGTTTCTTTCACTCCCATGGGAAAGTAAAGGGTGGTTTACATAATGATATCTGATGTTTACGCGAGCACTACACATTGTAAATAAAACTACTTTTACGGATTATATCGCGTTTGTATTTGATTTATGATTGCCCGACGTTTCGAACACTTTGCAGCATTCATGGTCACGGGCGGACTAAGGTGTCTCACGTCCAACAAGTAATCGTTATTACAGACATTTACAATTATCAGAGGATAATTGTAAATGTCTGTAATAACGATTACTTGTGTTTTTTTTTTTTGTAGTTTTATTTACAAAGGGTGGTTACTAAACATAATGAGGAACGGGTGGAAATTGGTATCCAATATCTCGTCATCATTTCAGATTAAACACGCCTAACTGCTGGACTCGAGCCTCCTCCATATTACCAGGACTTTAATGCTAACAAACAACAAAAAAAAATTAAAGCCTAAAAATCGTTGATAATTTTTTGTTGATTACTTAGAAAGGGAACATTAAACTCCATTAAGACATAAATCTCTTGTTTCGCGAAGGACTTTATGGAAATATTGTTATCAATACCTAATCAAATCGTCAACAGAAAATTAAAACTGTATAGGATTTACTTGCAACCTCTATGAGATTCGACAGTTCTGGTTGGTGATGAAGAAAGTATACAATTCACCACCCTCTGTCTTAAGACTGAAACAGATATAATATGCATATAACCTCTATGGCATGAAAAGGAAAATTGGAACCGAAACTCTATGCCAACATGTCTGACCAGCGAGGTATAGTAGTTTAACTTTCCTCCCTTAAGGAGGAGAGGAGGCCTGAGCCCAACAGTGGGACATATATCAGTTGAGACGATAATAATGGGATTCGAATTCAGGACACGCAGCACGTTAAGTCGCTCCTTATATTAATTACTACGTCGTTTATGCCATGGAATGATCTTAAGGTTTATTTAGTATTCACCTTAAGCACCAAGATAGACCTACTTCAAATATAATAGGTATAACCAACGGCTGCATATCTAATCAGCTAACGGTACCTTCCATTGTTACTTCTATGGAACACTTCATGGTTTAGCATAAGAATGTTATATTGCATATAAATAGTCATTGGATGGCTTGCAAATGTTAATCCTTACTAATATTATAAATGCGAAAGTATGTTTATTTGTTACGCTTTCACGCTTAAACCACCGAACTGATTTCAAAAATTCTTTCACCAATGGAAAGCTATAATATCAAGCAGTAACATAGGCTATATTTTATCCCGGTATTCCCACTGGAACGAAAACTACGCGGGTAAGGCGACTGAAACTGAAGCGAAACGAGGGCGGGTTGTTAGTATTCTTATATTGTCTACGTGTGGCGACGGGATAAGAATACAGTTGTCGTCTCCCCTTATTTGCCTCATCATCATCACAGCTCACCACATATCCCACTGTTGGGATCGAGCTTCCTCCATAATAGAAAGGTGATTGACCTACTATACCACGCTGGTCAGACGGGGTATATAATTTTATGTCGAGTTTAACTTCTCTTTCACAGATATTATCTGCATATTATAATCCTTTAGTCGTCTTTTACGATACCAACGGGCATAAAAGGGTGTGGTGTATTGTATTCATAGTTCGTCACCACACGGCTTTATTTACCCATGGGATTAAAAATCAGTTGACAATGGGCTCAGTCTCTGCATTGGACAGCAATAACCCTTCCACTATTCGACATACGGATTAGCAGTTATTTTAAAATATATTTTTCAGTAACTTTCTCGATTTCAAACCACAGAACAAGTATAATTTCTGAAAGCAATTTAATTCAAAGGACAATGGGCATTGCGGCCCATGAGCGGCCATCAATGAAACTAGTGTCATTTGAAAGGGGAGATCTTTGACAACAAATATTGTTCAAGGAGTACTATGAAATACCGTTTGGGAAAAAAATATAGTTAAAATACTATTATTAAAATACTATTTTTTTTTCATTATTATTTATGTATCCTAATATTCAATACTTTTTCTATTAGAGGTCTAAGAACCTTTGTTAAAATCGGTCTCGCCATGTTTCATGCGTCAACCAATCAGCGACGAGCGCCGCTCGCACTCGGCGACTCGGCGATTACCGTTATGCTCGAGCGCACAGCGCAGTCCATCGTTGACATTTGTTTCGTTGAGTACTGTGCGATTATTATTGTTTGACAATTTCTTTTGACTCTGGCTTGCATATCGGACTTGTTAATATCTATCTTGGTGACTTGTGCTCGTTTTTTTGGACATTTTTTAAGCAGATTCCTATAACAATGGCAGATAATCGCCAAGTGTGTATTTTATGTAATCGATCCGTGATAAACAGAAGAAGATACGACATAACCCGTGCTCGGTTTGAAGAACATCCCGCTGTAGGCCAATATATCTTTGAAGCTCTTACCTCTGAACATCAGGTAAGTACATCAAACGAAATCATTATTTCTTAGTTGTCACGTCAACAATATAGTACTGTTTAACTTGAGGTGGTCACAGTGTTTTAACTCTCGCGCATTGAGATTACATTTCGCTGTAAGTAGTAAGTAAACTGTTACCGACGCGGCGACGTTGTCGTTCCGTTTGATCCACGGGGCGAGAACGGGATAGAAGTATCGGTATTTACGTATGAGTAAGCGAGATAATTAATACTGCTTAGGCAATCGAGTAAAATATTTTTCTTTATATTTCGCTTTGTTTGAACAGTGTTCAATCAAAATAACTAAGCGTTTTAACTAATTGTAATACTCTCATTTTCAGATACAATACAATGGTCAGGAGTACATTTGTCGACCATGCTGTCAACGGGCAGAAAGAGCTGCGCAGCCAAGAGAAGACCGTCCACACGAATGTGTATTACATATTGAAGAATATTCAAGACTCCCTAATACAGCAACGCGTTGTATGTATGAAAACTGCAGACGAACGGATCTCCGAAGGATTCCGGATAACATTAAAGTGACATTCTTGATTCATTTTAATTTTTATATTCCAAATAGTGCAAGAGTTTGCGATCATCATTTGGTATCCAATGATTGGGATCAAATAATTGACAGCCCTAACTTGCTCCACGACTTCAATGCCACACATTTTGTGCATATCATGAGCCTCATGAAAATCGCGGTGCTTCGAGGATCTATACTAGATTTTGATAATATAGATGACATGGACCCAAATGAAGTATACATCCGATTAGGCGTTAGTCGAGACCAATTTATGAATATTTTGGAACAAACTCCTTCATTGTCGAACGTATCAACACGCCCGAAAACATCTTTGGCATGCTACTTAATGAAACTGCGAAGCGGTGAAGCAAATGAAAGGCTGGCGACGTTTTTTAATATGAGCCGTAGAACCCTAGACCGACATTTAACGTTCGCCAGAGACTCTCTTTTACTGGACTTCGTTCCCCGGCATCTTGGTTATGATCATCTCAATAGAATTGATGTAGCTAACCGAAACCTACAAGTTCCAAATGCAATTTTTGGAAATGCAAATGCCTTAAACAGAAAGGCAATTGTGATAGCAGACGCCACTTATATATATATACAAAAGTCCGCAAACTATTTATTCCAAAAGCGATCATATAGTCTACACAAATACACGAATTTGTTGAAACCGTTTTTAATAGTGTGCTGCGATGGCCATATTTTAGATGCCTTTGGGCCATATTCAGCCATAGAATCAGATGCACAAATAATGAAAAATATGATTGACGACGAAGGAAATCCTTTCCATTGGTTTTTTGAACATGGAGATGTGTTCATCTTAGACCGTGGGTTTCGCGACGTAATCGACGACTTACATGCCTATGGTTATGAAGCTCACTTACCGAAAACAAAAAATCGAGACGAAGATCAATTGACGACAGAACAAGCAAGGTTGGTTACTATGTGCCGCTGGGTTGTTGAAGTTATAAATGGTTGGTTCAAACGCGATTTTAAACTATTCCGACAAGACTTTTTCAATCGTGCTTTGCCTCATATGATGACAGATTTTAGAATAGGTGCTGCATTATTGAATGCTTGCAGAGAACCATTGTCAGATAACGTTCACGCTGAAACATTTATAGAAGTTATAAACCAAAGAGTGAACCAACCAAATAACCTAGCAGAGTATGTCCTAGCCAACAACCTTAATCGTAGACGGGCTAGTTTCGATAGCATTACAGGAAACCAACCTAACATAAGTGATTTTCCTTTGCTGACTGAGGACGATTTAACTATTTTTGCACTTGGTACATACAAAGTGAAGCTAGCCCGCAGCTATTATGCGGAGCATGTGCGACAAGGTCTCTATAATATAGAAACGTATAGGGACCCCGATGTTACAGGCCTAGGCAGGTGCGGCATCACAGCAACAAATGTTTGGCTGCTAAGATGTCGAATACAATCTAGACATACTAGGTCAAAAATATATTATTCGTACATTATAGTAGATAGAGAGAAAAGCGGCAGAGAAGCCATAGAAAACTACTATTGCAGTTGTCTAAGCGGTAAGCGCACTCTTGGTTGCTGTGCCCACATTATGTGTGTAGTGTGGTATTTAGGGTGGGCGAGAAACCAAGAGGAAGATATCCGTTTACCAGCTCATTTTTTAAACGATATTATTGTAGACGACAATTGAATCCCATCATTTTCTTTTTTTAAAGGAATACTAGCATTATATACGAGCATTGTATATGTGTCTGTCAATAAATCGATGTATTTAATAACCAATTAACCTTTAGTTTTATTTAATCCATCATTATCTTATACTTAGACATGCATTACGTTTTATCATTTACGTACTTTCGGTTTAATTAATTCGATTTTTTTATATGATCAACGCTTTATAACTTTTTATCTAAACAAGTTGGCGAAATAATTTTTTGCAGTCTTAATATATACATAATTGTCGACTAAAAAATATATAGGACAGATGTGGCCGCCGATGGGACAAGCGCCATACATTTTTGCCCATTGTCCTTTCTTCAACGATGCTTGATTGAATAAAAGAAGTTAACCTGAACTATTTTACCAAAGGAAGATATTCATAATGATCATTACCATTGAGATAGTAATGATTACTATTGAGATAGTAATGATCATGGCACATTTTCATCCTAATGTTCGGGCTCGAGGCTCCTCCACAATAGGAGGGAAATTGACCTACTATAATGTTGGTTAAACGAGTTAGTATATGGTTTTATTTCGATTTTTCCTTCTCTTGAATGTAGAGTTTTTCTTTCGAGTTTTCCTTCCTTATGTCTTATATACACAAACATATAACATCCTGTTATTTGCATAGCCGCCCATTACAATATTCACAGGCAAGACGGGGTGCTGAATTATATTCTTACTTCGTCACCACGCGGAGAACAATTTTTTATGGGCAACACTTTATGCTATCCAGAAATTCTTATTTTGAGTCTTAAGTGTAATTTATGTGTAGTAGTTTAATTTACGATAATTGTCTCCCATTATATAAGAATAAAAGATAAGAATAACGAATATAAGATCAGAATAAGAAATAGTCCATGTGGTGACGGATTAAGAATACAATTCACCGCTTACTACCTTGGCCGTGGATGTCGTAAAAGACGACTGAGGGATATGCGCATTTAACATCTATGCGAGAGAAGGCAAACTCGAAACCAAACCCTATGCAAACTGTCTGACTAGCATGTCACAGTAAGGTTAATTTCCCTCCTATTATGGAGGAGGCTCGAGCCCAGCGGTGTAACGTATATGAGCCGAAATGATGAAGATAAAAAATAGTTCTTCAGTATAAGGTGTTTTTTAAACAAGATGAAAGTGCAAACTAAAACCCAACTACGACAAAGAACGAGTTATCGGATAAATACGGATAAAGTTACGAGCTAAATGCTAATAATATATATATTTTTGAAGTCTACAAGTAACGGCCTTTCCAATGATATGAGACACGACATTTTTATCTCAAATTTATTTTTTAACACAGCACTTTAAGGCCTCTAAAGGCCGCCATATTAGATTCAATGACACATCATATAGCCTATGACTAGCAGACGATCAAGACGCTTCTAATGATATCTCATTTGTCCGGTTCTAATAAATAGTTGAGGAGCTATGAGGGAACAGATGAACATACATACATAGCTTGTCAAAATCATAACCCTCCGTAGTCGGCTAAATAAAAAAATACTTGTAGCAAACATATAAAAGTATACAGTATCCGACAAAACAAAACTATTTTCAAAATCCTACAAATTACAATGTCTGGTATACATCTGTCGTCGTCAAATTAAGGATATCGTTAACCGTACAGTTTTCTTAACATCTGTTAATTAGTTGGTTTAAATTTAACTAAACAGTCGTACCTAAACAGTTCGTACCTAAACTGTTATAGCCGAATAAATATTGGTATTTAAGAGGGTAGTTAAATATTTTTAGAAATAACAAGTTCAATGATGCTTTATCAAGTTAAATGTAATTAGCTTTATAGTAATACAAGACTGCTGTGTGCTTTCGAATTTGATTTGTGAACAAATTTTATTGTCCTGTATCCTACTGCTGGGCTCGAGCTACCTTCATAATAGAAGTGAAATTAACCATTATATCATGCTCGTCAGACGGGTCAGTATTTTTTTTTTTTTTTTTATGGGTTGGCTATGGTAAGCGCACGCGCGGTCCAATCCGTCCGGGGCGATGAAAGGACGGCGCGCGGGCCCATAACCCACCCGTACCCACGTCACCTCGTTGTTGGGCCGACCACCGGAGCAGATGTGACTTGTCGTCAGTGGTCGGCCCGACGGAATACCCTTTCGGGTATCCTCACCTCTCGACGTACTGGGACGTCGGTCGCCGTCGCGCGGTCAGCCTCTCCGCGGGTGACGGACAATTCCCCGGTCCGATCACCCGCGGCCTCGGCTAGGGCGGCATTAGGCGCAGATACTCGCGCCTGCGCCGCCCGAGTCGCCGGCGGCGGAACGTGTCGCCGAATAGGAGCTCTACTCGCACACGATCCGCCGCCTCCTTCCGTGAGATTACGGCCTCACAGAAGGCGGCGACCGCGTCCCAGTTCTTGACGAGCATCTCCCTGGCGATGTTCGGCAGCGCCAGGTCGGCACCGATAATTGTGACGAGTTCACGGCGATCCCCCTCCCATGCAGCACACTCCTCAAGCGTGTGCTGCGCCGTGTCCTCGTCGCAACTGCAGTGGTGGCAGGACGGTGTGCTCTCCCTCCTGATAATCTTGTGCAGGTACTTCCCGAAGCAACCGCGCCCCGTCAGCACCTGCACCAGTCGGAAGGAAAGCATCCCGTGCGTCCGCTCCAACCACTCCATCAGCACCGGCCGGAGGGCCTCGACGGTCCTGACACCGTACCGAGGACTCTCCAGCTGGACTGCCCAACGGGCAATTACTTCTCAGCGGGCGTCGACCCGCCAGGCGGTGATCTCATTGATGGAGACCATGCCACCGCGGGCGCGCGTCTCCGACACCCGCCGATAAATGTCGGCGAGCATCTCCGCCTCCAGGTCCCACGGGGGGGTTCCGGCCAGGAGGCACGCTGCCTCCGTCGCCACCGTGCGGTAACCCCGTATGGCCCTGATCGCCATGACCCTCTGTGGTCGCCACAGGAGGGCCCTAAGACGGACGGTCAGGGACCCCGCCCACACCGGTGCGCCGTACAGGGCCATCGACCGAATCACCCCCACGTACAGCTGTCGGCACGTAGCACTGGGTCCGCCCACATTCGGCATCAGCCGCGAAAGGGCGGACGCCGCGCCGACAAGCCGGGGAACAAGTCGATGGAGATGCTCCCAGAACCAAAAATGCCCGTCGAGCACCAGGCCCAAGTACTTCATGTGGGCCTGGATGCTGATGGTGACCGAATTCACGGTGATCGAAGCGCCGGCGGGTGGCCCGGCGGTACGGAGGCCATGGAACAAAAGGGCCTCCGTCTTTTCCAGGGCTACCCTCAACCCCAGCAGACGGGTCAGTATAGGGTTTATCTTAGAATAATAACGTATAGAAGGTAAGTTTGGGCACAAAAAGTGAAGCATTTCAATTGGAGCCTAATGGAGCTTACGCCGGCACCGTTCCGTAATGTACAAGTCATTGGTACTGCACGTACGTACCCAACTCTTAAAATATAAAAAGGTAATTATGACGGTTTGTGCATTCAAATGGTGTCATAACACATTTGAAAAACTTAAAAAGATTTTTAACATTACTTTTAAAAGTATTTCGACGATTTATGTTAATAAAAACAAAATTCGATAATTTGTATAGTGGTGTGCGTGTGTATGTGCGTAATCGTCTGCGCGCCATTAGTATTTTTAAGATTCATGTTTCGAACGTTCGAAGTATTGACACTATCCTTCTATACGTTATTATTCTAAGGGTTTAATGTCTAGTTTTCCTTTTCTTGTATTGTCTGTATATCACATACCTTACCACCCTATAAGCCGGACACCGCCTGCTTGAACGACGAAATACGACACGACACGGCGCAGTGCGGCGCGATGCTACAAGCGACAATTGTCCTATGTGATTTTGGTCATTACTTCTCGAATCATGGACAAGTACACTACAATTTTGTTCGAAAGTTCATATTTAAAGAACAGACTTAAAAAAATACCGTAAATAAACCAGAAAGAAAACAAATATAATCGCTTCTGAATCAGCCATTCTGTAGTTCGTGATGTCACGTCAGTTCGCTTCAAAAACAGGCATGCTTGACGTCGCGTCTCGCCGCAAACTGTCATATAGGCCGCAAGCAGGCATGTCACTGCGTTGATCGCGTTCGTCGTGTTTGCAGCGTCGCGTCGCGTCGTATTCGTCGCTCACGCAGGACACCGCGTTAGTCGTCTTCTACGACACCTATTGATAAGAGAGGGGTTGGTAAACTGTATTCTTACTCCGTCACATAGATGGGCTTATAAAAGCTTCAGATTTTCTTTTCGAAACTAAACAAGTTATTTATGTACACCTGCCTACCTACTAATGTACATAAATCATTATTTATAATCATAGTAATTTCACACCTGCACGGTATTGGCTCGGCCTTTCTATTTGTAGTGGCAATTTTGGTAATTAACGTGACTGTACGTGTTAGATAGCTTGTTTGTAACAGAAGGCTAACTTTCAATATTGGGTCGCTGTAATTGGAGGCTGGATTCACATGACGCAGGTATTTAAGTATACTAATATTTTGAGGTTTTATTTTTTAAAGACAATACAAACATTACATATTAAAGAATAAAGCTTTTATTACTGAATTTCATAAACATACAATTTAGCTCATATATATAGGTTGCACAGCTGGGCTCGAGCCTTCTCCACAATAGGAGAGAAATGGACGTAATATATCATGATCTGACAGGTTAGTATTGGGTTTTATTCGCCTGTCCGGCGTAGTTGTGGTACATGTGAAAACGGTCCCATAACTTCGCCGTAACCGAGGGACAGGAGCAGCGTGTGGTTTTTTAGCTGGTAGTGACGCTGATAATAAATCAACGCCGAGCCTGGCATGCTCCATCTCTCAAAGGTGGGCATGCGTAAAAATTGCATTTTCCCACGCAAAAAAAAAAAACAAAAAAAAAGGTTTTTATTTCGAGCTATTCTTCTCTTGCATAGACGTTATTTGCGTATTATATCCCTCAGTCGTCTTTTACGACATCCATGAGCAAGATAGGGCGAATTATATTCTTATTCCGTCACAGATATTGAAGTATACTAACTAATATTTTCAGAGTTAATTTTTTAAATACAACAAACACAATTTGCTAACGAATAAATCCTTATTTAGCTGAATTTCACAAACACACTTAATGACCACAAATAACATTCAGATTCTTCGAGAACAGTCTGCGTGTTAACTTTTTAATTATAGTGAAAATTAATAAACGTAGTCTTGTTATAAAAACTTTCATAATATAAAATCCTTTCCTTTATCACAAATTTTGTTTTTAATAATCGATTTATTATGTTCACAGTTATCACTGTTATAAAATTTTCATTCATTCATCTAACAGCTAGGTATGCAAACGATACATCGATGTTTCCGTAAAAAACATCGATGTTTGCCATTGATGTTCATTATTGCGAAACATCGATGTATCGATATTATTTTCTACATCTACAGCTGTTTAAAATGTATGGTCAGTTAAACAAAACTTGCGTGACAGTCTATTTACCAGAGTAAATGACTTATACATGTACATTTTCATAAAACTGTTATTTTAATCTCTGTTTCTAAATAGGTAACTTGCTGCAGTTAAGCTTGTAATAATTTTACTGAATAGAGAAATATATGTTAAATATAACTTTATTTCCTCACCTCTACATATCCCTTGTTCTAAAGACTCACCTATTCAATGATAATATTGTTACAGATAATAAATATAGCTTGCATTTTAGAACTCAAGTTGTTCGCACGATCGCCGAGGCCGCGGGTGACGTGACCGGGGATTAGTCCGTCACCCGCCGAGAGGCCGACCGCGTGAGGAAAGACCGACGTCCTCCCCGAGGGGGGGACGTCGGTCGATGGGAGGGTACCCCGCGTAGGGGGTATTCCGTCGGGCCGACCACTGACGACAAGTAAATCTGCTCCGGTGGTCGGCCCAATGACGAAGGCGAGGTGGTTTTCGGGTGGGTTGCGGGAGTTGCGTGCTTAAGCCCCTCTGTCGTCCCGGACGGAGTGGTGCGGAGGCGCGCCGACCGCAGCCCACCCACAAAAAAAAAAAGATCGTTAAAAAACATCGATGTTTCGATACATCGATGTTTTTAGGCCGATGTGTGATTTTGTACATCGATGTTTGTTCTGAAACATCGATGTATCGAAACATCGATGTATCGATACATCGATGTTTTAGTTTCGATATTTGCATCCCTACTAACAGCATATTGACTATTAAGTATAAAGTATCAAAAGATTCATAAATCAGTGTAGGATGTTTTCTTAAAAAAATACAATGTACTATCACCCCATAACTTTCCGGGAGAGTCGTAAAAATGAACTAAGAAAGTACTAAGAGAAGGGGCAGCGACACCCTATATCACTTAATTGTATTTAAGACACCCACGGCCAAGAAAGGGAATGGTAATTTGTATTCTTACCCCATTACCACACGTGACAACAGAGCATTTCTTGTGCAGAAGTTATCCTTTCATCGAACAATGTGAGTTACGCATTGCCACTTCAGCATGCTAACTCAGTTAAGTCAGTTATACTCGTTCTTCTACGGATTTTCGTATTTCATGTCCAAGGCAAATCCTAACCCAATTCAAAAACAAACAGTATCAGTTTGTAACCATGTAAGCGGAGGTTTAATAAAACATTACAAAGTTTGCAACAACCAATCGTAACGTTCTAACAAATTATTGACTTTGGTAAGTCTTTGATTACCGGACATTGCCATGACTTGAGAATATTCCGGATTTTGACCTACATTCTCTTGTAAATTAAACTTATTAACACAAAGAAGACGGGGTGAATAATTAAAATTTGATTTATTTATAATCGAGCTTTATTCTTGGATCGGCTTGGCGGTTAAAATACTCACCTCTAGTCCCGAGTGTTGAGGGTTTGACCTCTACGCATAGTCAGACATATTTATGTGCAATTTACAAATGTATGTTATATAATTTAACACTACTTTAATATAAAATCCTTATTCAAAAGACCGTGTCGTGACAGAATAAGAACGCCATATCTTGCCCAGGGGTGAAATAAAGTAGGCGGGCCGTCAGTTGAGGAGCTCGCGGGTAGGCCGTCGTCGTCGAGGATGCAGGCTGCGGAGAGGACCACAACACCGGTGGGTGCCAGGAAGGAGAGGGAGGAGGACCTCCCCCCGAGCGTCCGGAAGCGCCCCCTCAAGGGGGGCAGCTCGAACACCGACTCGGAGGGGAGTACCACCATGCCTCCTCCCAAGGTCCCGACCATGCCCCGTGGGCGCAGAGGTCGCGGATCGGCGGTGGCGACGAGGCCGGGGACCCCCGGCCCGGCCGGCCACGGTGGCGAGGTGGCGGCCCTACAGGCCGCGAACGCCCGCCTTAGCGAGGAGGTCTCCGGCTTGCGGGAACGCAACCGCAAGCTGGAGACGGAGCTATCGGCGGTGCGACGGGAGAACCGCGGGTTGGCCAAGGAGATGGCCGACCTGCGGGCCCAGTTCGCGCGCCTGGCGCCGGCCACGCCACCGGTGCCGGCCTCGCCACCGAGGCGGGCTGCGCCGGGGAGGGCGGGCACGTCGTCGGCGTCCGTGGTGCCGGCTGCGCCCGTCGCGGCTGCTGCGCCGGCTGCGCCCGTCGCGGCTGCTGCGCCGGCTGCGCCCATCGCGGCTGCTGCGCCGGCTGCGCCCGTCGCGGCCTCGGCGCTTCCTCCCCTCGTCGTGGTCCCTCCGCCGCCTCGTGGCCGCGGGAGACCGCGTAAGGGGGAGGAGCCGCCGCCCGACGAGGTGCACGGCGTGTCGGAGTCGGCGGTACGCGTCATCCTAGCCCGAGTAGGGGTGATGGTGGATGCGCGTATCGCCGCCGTAGCGGCCAGGCTCCCGCCTGAGCCGCCCCTCCGACCGCCGCTCGCCGCGGACAAGGCGAGGCGGCCGCAAGCGTCAGCTCCCACCCCGCTGCCCTGTCAGGGTGGCCGCGTGGTGAGCTACGCTGCGGCCGCAGCCGGGCCCAAGGGGGCCAAGAAAGCCGGCAAGGTGCCGGCTCCCGCCAAGGCCGGGCCGCGGCCGGCGCCAGCGGCTGCACCGCAGGCGCCGGCCAGCGCACCCGCGACCGCTCCTGCTGCGCTCAGCGCTGCTACCAGGCTCGAACAGGGCTGGCAGGTGGCTGAGCGGAGCAGGAAGGCACGCGGCCAGAAGCGGAGAGCGGCGGCCAAGAGTGCCGCCGTAGCCGCCGCTCCCCAGGCGGGAGCCGGCAGAAAGGGGAAGAAAAGGTCGCGCAGGGGCCTCAAGTCGCCGAAGACGGCCGCGGTGGTCATCACCGTGCTGCCTGAGGCGGCTGAGAGGGGCCTCAACTATGAGGCCGTCCTAAAACGCGCCCGGCGGGAGCTGGACGTCTCCGGTATCGGGGGCGTCGAGGCAAGGACCCGCAAGGCCCGGACAGGGGCTCGAATACTCGAGTTCCCTGGGGCCGAGGGCGCGAAGACGGCCGATAGTTTGGCCACGATGTTGAGGGGGCTGTTCGGGCCGGAGGATGGTGTCCGAATCGCCAGGCCTGTCAAGTGCGCAGAGATGCGCCTGACGGGCTTGGACGATTCCGTGACGGTGGAGGACGTCCGGGAGGCCATTATGGCGCGTACCGGATGTGCCTCGGACACCGTCCGGATTGGCACCATCCGCACTGGTCCGGGTGGCGTCGGTGCTGCCTGGGTGCAGTGTCCGGTAGAGTTGGTCAAGCAATTGGCCGACTCAGGCAGGCTCCTCGTGGGCTGGAGCTCGGCGCGGGTAACCGTGCTAGAGCCCCGGCCCGGGCCGTTTTTGCATGGCGGTCGGGCATACCCGACCGACATGCAAAAACTGCTTTGACTGCAGCGGGCTATGTTTCCGTTGCGGTCAGACCGGACACCAGGCGGCATCGTGCTCTGCGGTGCCCCACTGCCCCGCGTGTGCGGCAGGCAATAGGCCTGCCAAACACCGCATGGGCTCTGGGGACTGCAGACCCCCGGCATCGGCCCCGAAGGGGCGGGACGGCCCATCGACCGGGCCAGTCCCCGCTCCGAGCGCGGCCCGATCGCCCGTCAGCGCGGAGTAGGTGACGATGGATACGGACCGTTAATGGACCCCGTATCCATTCGTCTCCTCCAGGCCAACCTCAACCACACCGCCGGTGCGCAGGACGTGTTCCTGCAAGCCATGGCGGAGTGGTTGATAGGAGTAGCCGTAGCCGCGGAGCCGTACGTGGTGCCCGACCGGCCTAACTGGTTGGGTAGCACCGATGGCACCGTGGCAATCGTCGCCTCCACGTCGTGGCCTTCGTCGCCTCTGACCCTTAGGGACAGGGGCATCGGATACGTCGCGGCGGACTGGGGGGAGATTACGCTCCTCGGAGTCTATCTCTCCCCTAACTGGAGTGTGACCGATTTCGAGGCCTCCCTCACCATCATGGAGGCCTCGTTACGGCGAATGGCATCGCGCCAGGTCTTCGTCTTGGGGGACTTCAACGCCAAGTCCGTGGCGTGGGGGTCTCCCCGGACGAACGACCGAGGACGGGCGATCGAGGAGTGGGCGGCGGCACTGGGCCTCTGTTTGCTGAACAGGGGCTCGGTGCATACGTGCGTGCGACAACGGGGCGGGTCGATAGTGGACCTTTCGTTCGCTAGCCCCGAGGTTGCCGCACGCGTGGGGAGCTGGCGCGTCGTGGAGGAGGTGGAGACCTTGTCGGACCACCGGTATATCCGGATGGAGGTCTCCCCGGTAATCCCGACGCCCAGCAGGGGTCACGGGGCGGATGGACGTCCTGCGTTCCCGCGATGGGCTGTGGGTCGCTTAGACCGGGACCAGCTGGCGGAGACAGCCATCGTTTACTCGTGGCTGTCCTCTGCCAACCAGTCGGACGGGGTGGACGCCGAGGCTGGCCGCATCCGCAGTGCGTTGACGCAGATCTGCGATGCGGCCATGCCCCGGGTACGGCGTCCGCCCCCGAGGAGGGCGGTCCACTGGTGGTCCCGGGAGCTGGCGGATCTCCGGGCCGCGTGCATTCGCGCCCGGAGGGCCTACACCCGCAGCCGGCGGCGGCAACGCGACGCGGAGCGGGAGGCCTTGCTGTATGAGGGCTACCGCAATGCGCGGTCGGCCTTCAGGCTGGCCGTCCGCTCCGCCAAGGACGTCAGTCGGCAGGAGATGCTGGACGGTCTCGATCGTGACCCCTGGGGACGCCCCTATCGCGCGGTGCTGAATAAGCTCCGCGCGCAGGGCCTTCCCCTCACCGAGACTCTCCAGCCCAGCCTTCTCACCCGGGTCGTCGAGGACCTGTTCCCGCGGCGGGCGGAACACACGCCCCCGGTCATGGCTCCGCCAGACACTGACCGGGAGGCCGACGACGACAGTGTTCCGCCCATCACGGAACCCGAGATGGGAGTGGCGGTGGCGCGCATGTGCGCAAAGTCCACCGCCCCCGGGCCCGACGGTGTTCCAAACCGCGTGTTGGGCCTAGTCCTCGACCACCTGGGTCCCCGCCTCAGGGAGCTGTTCGACGCGTGTTTAGCGTCCGGACGGTTCCCTGGGTGCTGGAAGGAGGGAAGGCTGGTGCTCCTGCCGAAGCCGGGACGGTCTCCGGGGTCGCCTTCGGCCTACAGGCCTATCGTGCTGCTCGATGACACGGGCAAGCTACTGGAGAGGGTGGTAGCTGCCCGCATCGAGCGGCACCTCGTCGGCACGGGGCCCGATCTGTCGGACGCCCAGTTTGGGTTTGGGAGGGGTCGTTCGACGATCGCGGCTCTGTTGCGCCTGAGGGCCGTGGCGACTGAGGCCATCACCGGTGGGGGAGTGCTGTTGGCGGTATCCCTAGACATCGCCAACGCATTCAATAGTCTGCCATTCAGCTGCATCAGGGAGGCGCTCCGGTATCACGGAATGCCAGCTTACCTGAGGCGGCTAGTGGCAGACTATTTGGTGGGGCGCAGCGTCCTCTGTACCAACCGAGCAGGGGACGTTGTGCGAACGCCCATGACGTGCGGTGTCCCACAGGGGTCGGTCCTCGGACCCACCCTGTGGAACATCGGCTACGACTGGGCGTTGCGGGGGAGCCTCCCGCCCGGGCTGGGCGTGATTTGTTACGCCGACGACACGCTCGTCACAGCCCGCGGTGGGACGCTAGAAGAGGCGGTAAGCCTGGCGACCTATGGCACCGAAGAGGTCGTCAGGCGGATCGAGGCGCTGGGGTTGAGGGTCGCCCTGGACAAGACGGAGGCCCTCTTGTTCCATGGGCGCCTTATGAGCCCTCCCATCGGCGTCTCGATCACCGTCCGATCGGTTGACATCAGCATCCGGGCCCATATGAGGTACTTGGGCCTGGTGCTCGACGGGCAATGGTGGTTCCGGGAGCATTTCCGCAGGCTCGCTCCGCGGCTCGTCGGCGCGGCGTCCGCCCTATCGTGGCTTGTGCCGACGGCTGTACACGGGGGTCATCCGGTCGATGGCCCTGTACGGCGCACCGGTGTGGGCGGGGTCCTTGACCGTCCGACTTAGGGCCCTTCTGTGGCGACCACAGAGGGTCATGGCGGGCAGGGCCATCCGCGGATACCGCACGGTGGCGACCGAGGCAGCGTGCCTATTGGCCGGGACTCCCCCGTGGGACCTGGAGGCGGAAATGCTCGCCGAGCTGTATCGGCGGGTGTCGGGGGTGCGCGGGGAGGGCGGTGTGATCTCGTTAAGGGATCTCACCGCCTGGCGCGTCGATGCCCGCCGAGACGTCATTGCCCGTTGGGCAGTCCGGCTGGAGAGGCCTCGGTTCGGGGTGCGAACCGTGGAGGCCTTCCGGCCGGTGCTGATGCAGTGGTTGGAGAGGCGGCACGGGGTGCTCTCCTTCCGACTAGTGCAGGTGTTGACGGGGCACGGGAGCTTCGCCAAATACCTGCACAGGGTCGTGAGGAGGGAGAGTACACCGTCCTGCCACCACTGCGATTGCGACGAGGACACGGCGCGCCACACGCTCGAGGCCTGCGCGGCTTGGGCAGTGCAGCGCCGTGAACTCGTCGCAATCATCGGTGCCGACCTGACGCTGCCGGCCATCGCTAGGGCGATGGTCGACAGCGTCAGGAACTGGGACGCGGTCGCAGCCTTCTGCGAGACTGTGATCTCGCAGAAGGAGGCGGCGGATCGTCTGCGCGTGGAGCGCAGCCTCGATGAGGAGATCCGCCGCCGGCGACTGGGGCGGCGCAGGCGCAACTATCTGCGCCTCATGCCGCCCTAGCCGAGGCCGCGGGTGACGTGACCGGGGATTAGTCCGTCACCCGCCGAGAGGCCGACCGCGTGAGGAAAGACCGACGTCCTCCCCGAGGGGGGGACGTCGGTCGATGGGAGGGTACCCCGCGTAGGGGGTATTCAGTAATGAAGCCCTATACCAAGATGTCTGACCAGCGTGATATAGTAGATTAATTTGTCTCCTATTGTGAACAAAGTTCGAGCCCAGCAGTGGGATGTATATGAGCTAAGATGATGATGATGATCCAAAAGACACAACTTTTTCTTGTGGTGACGAAGTAAGAATACAATTCATCACCGCTATTTTGCTCTTGCTCGCAAAAGTCTAATAAGGGTTACCGATGCAATATGCAAGAGAAGGAAAACTCGAAATAAAATTCGACACCAACCAGCCTGTCGCTTGGTACAATAGGAAAATTTCTATTGTATTATGTAAGATGAAGGTTTTATTTCGAGTTAACCATCTGTGTGGTGACAGAGTAAGAATACAATTCACCATCCCCTCTCTTGCAAGTGGATCTCGTAAAAAACAACTAAGGGATTTAATATGCATATAACATCTATTCAAGAAATGGAAAACTCGAAACAAATCCCTATACCGACACATCTGACCAGCGAGTAGATCAATTTCTCTCCTATAGGAGAATCAATTTCAATCAATTTCTCTTGATTATAATCAAGGAGGCCTGAGCCCAACAATAATATGTATGGATTGAGATGATGGTTCTTCAAGCAGTCGTTTCCCCATAATTAGTTACGTATAACTTTACAAAGGCATATTCAGCAAAGTTACCATATTGCCTAGTGCCTTGTTGTAAAATTATTCTCAATGATTTACCGTGTGAATAAAAGTGATTTAACATTTAATTATGCCTTGTAAATGATTTATGTGGTAACTCTATGTTAACGCGTCCCTAATATGTGGGACACACGGACAAAAAGTCCTGATTTCATTTATATTTTTTACACGACTACCGCGAAGCAAAAGGGATATGAAATATTTATTCATTCATCATCGCAGCCCACATACGCACACTGTTGGGCTCGGGCCTCCTCCACAATGGGAGGGAATTTGACATGTTGGTTTGACATCAGACATGTTGGTATAGGGTTTCATTTCGAGTTTTCCTTCTCTTGCACAGATGTTATGTGCCTATTATATTCCATAGTCGTCTTGTACGACATCCAAGGGCAAGATAGGGAGTGGTGAATTGTATTCTTACTCCGTCACCACACGAATTTATTCATTCATAAGTTCTAAACTGGACAGATGGTGTAATGGGCAAAAGTTCAAAGGAAGATATTTCAGGCGATTTGCTAATTGCTTTTATTCCTAGTTTGAGAATTTATGTCCATTAATTTGCATTTGTAAAGCCTCATATAATTTATTTAGTGCTTTTTTACGGTTGGCACACTCCTCACTCCGTCCGGGGCGACAGAGGGGCGTAAGCACGCACACCTGACACCCACCCGTGACACGTCGCCTTCGTCGTTGGGCCGACCACCGGAGCAGGGTGACTTGTCTTGAATACCCCCTGAGGGATACCTTCTCCTTGACCGACGTCCTCCCTTTTCAAGGAAGACATCGGTCTTTCCTCGCGCGGTCGGCCTCTCGGTGGGTGATGGACTAACTAACCCCAGTCCAGTCACCCGCGGCCTCGACTAGGGCGGCATCAGACGCAGGTATTCGCGCCTGCGACGCCCCACCGTACTCATTATAAAGGTTTTATCTGAAAATCAGTGCTGTAATACTTTTGTTATGCAGGTTATGCTGAGGTGGGACATTTTCGGTATCCTATGTGCATGAATTTGTACGAATTTTGATTACTAACCTTATGTTTTGGAATCTGAAATAAATGTTTTTCTTTCTTTCTTTCTTTACTAACATCTATAAGTAACAGATATCCTATACCATCTAATAAAAAACCCAATAAACTAAAGTAACCATGTGTCCCAAGTACGCATTATATATTAATACAACTTAAAATGTCAACTCACATGAAATTTATAATGGTTTTAATTAAATATTTCATTGTTCGGCAGAATTAATCTTTTTTTGGGATATAAATTAATGTAATTATATGGGTATGAATACGTATTATTATAATGGCTATAAATACCTATTATGTTTGATAAAGCATAATTAACCTCATCATTTCAACCTATATACGTCCCACAGTTGGGCATAGGCTTCTTCAATTGTGGAGGGAATTTGATCTACTATACTACGCTGGTTAGACGTGTTTAAATTGGGTTTCATTTTAGATTTTCTTTTTTTTTATTGCAAACGGTGGCAAACGAGCAAGCAAACAGTACATGATGGTAAGTGTTGCTGCCGCTCATGGACCTTTGCAAGGCCGCCACCTAACGCGAAGAAAGTGAGTGTGAATGCATGCAATGAGGTTTTGTGATACTAAAGGTATCCCTAAAACCCATCACACGCAAACACTCTTAGAAAGTTGGGCTGCCGGCTCTCTCGCTCACCGAACGAAACGCAGTAACAAATTGCTACTACTCGGACGTCGATTTTCTGCGAGAGTGTGGTACTACCCCGGACGGACCGGCCCGCAGCTGTAGACAGACAACTGTCGACCGTGTAGTTCTACCACTACTACCATTTTCTCTCTTGCATGCATGTTATATGTATATTATAATCCCTTAATTATCTTTTACGCAATCCATGGCCAAGAGAGAAGGTGGTGAATTACATTCTTACTCCATAACCACCCAGAAATTGATATAAGTTTAAGTACATTAAAAAAAAGACAATTTCTATTAAAGGCTGTAATCCTTATTATACACAGTTTTCCAAAATATTTTCTATTTGTTTAGTGATACACAGTTCCACTTTTGCATTGATACACAGTTCCGCAAGGCATTTTATATTTGTATAATGATAGAAAGTTCTGTTTGTGTATTGATACATAATTCTACATAGTATTTTCTATTTGTGTAATGGAAGATATTCGCACAAAGTAATCTATACCAATAAATAAAATTGGAGTGTCTGTTTGTAATGTCAAAATAATGGGCTTTTTTCATTCTCACACGGTTATTTGCACTATACATTTGCCTAAAACAAATTTTATATTTTTTGTCTGTCTGTCTGTTTGTTCCGGGTAATCTTCAAAATGGCTGGACCGATTTCAAAAATTCTTTCACCAATAGAAAGCTATTATATCAGGGAGTAAACTAGGCTATATTTTATCCCGGTATTCCCACGGCAACGGGCACTACGCAGGAAAGACGACTGAAACCGAAGCGAAGCGAGGGCGGGTTGCTAGTGCAAAATAAATTCAAATGACCTTATGGAAAACACAAAGAATTATCCCCCATGGGGTAAGAAGCCTCATTGAGCATTAGCAATTAAGCCCTCGTGCACTTATGTCTGCTTCAATGTCAAATTTATAAGTCTCAAATTGTAATAAAAAGCATTGTCTCATAGTATTCCTGTCAAGGCACGGTAGTGTAATGGTAGACCTACGAAAAGTTTTCTACCTGCAATCGAATAAGAGGACCCGCTAATCCAGGGTAGGGCCACAATTTTGCTAAAATGAAAAATTTCTTCATTTCAACCTATATAGGTCCCACAGTTGGGCAGACCTCCTCTACAGTGAAATGGGATATATAATTAACGGACATAAATTACATCCATCAGAACAACAATTTGTGGATCGCGCAGTGTTGTCCTGCGTGGGATTCGAACCTTCGAAACTGGCCCTGAAGGTCGGTATCTTAAACACTATGTCATCTATGCAGTCAGTCAGTATTAGCTAGCATATAGTATCCATAGGAACAGCGGCTAATAGAAACAAAGAGAAGAGAGTAAACTTTTGTAGATAAAGCGTGAGAAATGAAAACCATGAAATACCAATTAAGTTATTCTATGTAAATTTATTACCGTCTCGGGAGCATTACTTCCTACGCTCATTACTTCGCCTTAAACCACTTTTGATTCGGATAGATCATCCCTTACAGTAAGGGAATAATAGATTAAATTAGTATAATTGCAAAATTTATTATGACGACTTTTTAAATAGGACAGAGATATTTGTTAAAAAATAAAATGACAAACAATTTATTTTAATGCTTATATTTCAAAGAACCGTTAGACACGACAAACACATTGATCTCAAAAAATAATTTATTGCTTTGACCTAACTCGGGGTTGATGGATAAAAGTATTTTTGTAGCAGGCAGGGTGATTACGGATTCAAAATAGCGACCCTCTTACCAAGTGACGTATGAAAAAAAATATAATCGTAGACTTAAATAGTATAGACAGATTGGAATTCCTTTTTAAATGTCGTTACAATTACTTTTACTGCATGTTTAACGAATTCCTTGTCGCATTAATTTTTTTTAATACTATCCATTTTTAACCCTCGACGCAAAAACGCAAAAAGAGGGGTGTTTTAAATTTGACGTCGATGTCTGTCTGTCTGTGCATGTGTGTCTCTGTCTGTGTCATTGTAACTCTCAAAGGGATGGACCGATTTCGATGCGGTTGTTTCATTTGAAAGCCAGTTTCCTTGCGGTAGTTTTTGGTTATATTTGGTTAATATCGGTCCAGCAGTGTAAGAGTATCAGCGCCAAAATGATGTAATGACATATGATTTCTCGATTAAGTGGTTCACGCGTGCCTTTACTTTTTTTATCATTTTATTTTTTTTTTATTGCCAACGGTGGCAAACGAGCAAGCAGCACACCTGATGGTAAGTGACGCTGCCGCACATGGACCTTTGCAATACCAGGGGCACAGCCAGGCCGTTGCCTACCGTGAAGAAAATACTCTTCTTAAACCTCGTTTAAAGAAGGAGATGTCATAGCGCTCGGGAAACACAGCAGCAGGTAGCTCATTCCAGAGCTTGCACGTACGTGGGAGAAATGATGGCTAAAAACGTACAGTTGAAGACCATAACGTTTCCAGGTGAAATGGATGAACCCTGCTACGATGTCGAATGGTACGTTGGTAGAATGGTGACGATGGTACCAAGTCAAACAGTTCTTCGGAGCACTCCCCGTATTGGAGGTTATCCAAAATTTTCAATTTTACTAATTATGAGGGCAAATTAAAATAATCCAATAAGCTGTCACTGGATTGGAATGCGACCGCTACTGAGATGCACCGGTAAGAAACTCAGCGAGCTTATCTATTATTTATACACTTATGTATTTTATTTATTTAATTTTTTTATATAAGATTTCATACAATATATCTAGTAAGTATCGGGTCCGGTGTAATGGCCTTAGAACATATATATATATGTTTATTTTTTACTAACCTTTCTTGTCTAATAATTATAGTTTAAATAACTAAAAAACACGCTTACAAACTGACAGACCGAATGACAGAAGTTTCGAATTCCGCGCATGCGTAGTTCGCATACTAGCTCTGTCTCCCTTGCTCTTATGCAAAAGATACGATTACAAATTTCTAAATCCTGGCAAATCTAATCAGGATATTCGCCCATTTTGATCGAATTATTGCATTGTCATGGGCCTTTGATGAGTGTGCAATGTTTAAATAAATTCTGTTAGTTCAAAGTGGGTCAAAATGACGTTCAAAGATTCCATTACATACCAATATACTAACATACATACGTCTGAAGCTAATAAAAGCGTATTAAAAATACATATATAACATGTATAAAAGGTATCAGCTCCAGTGTAAGGGGTATCTCTTTGGACATATCCTAATACGTAATATAATTCCGCCCTAGCCGAGGCCGCGGGTGACGTGACCGGGGATTAGTCCGTCACCCGCCGAGAGGCCGACCGCGTGAGGAAAGAGCGACGTCCTCCCCGAGGGGGGGATGTCGGTCGATGGGAGGGTACCCCAATAGGGGGTATTCCGTCGGGCCGACCACTGACGACAAGTTAACGCTGCTCCAGTGGTCGGCCCAACGACGAAGGCGACGTGGTTTTTGGGTGGGTCGCGGGAGTTGCGTGCTTAAGCCCCTCTGTCGCCCCGGACGGAGTGGTGCGGAGGCGCGCCGACCGCGACCCACCCACAAAAAAAAAAATACGTAATATAATTCACAAATATAATTAAAACGATTATGGCTGGACCAGATCCTACAAGCGCCATCCGATTACGATTTAACTGCTAGAGCAGCCATCACTTCCCTCACCCATTATCTAGGGAAGGGAGAGACCTGCTCGACGCAGCTACCGCAATTAGATATTTGAGGTGTACATGACCAACATCATGTTGTTTAGTAACTTCAAATTATAGGTAGACTAGGTAACTCAAGAATATTTATTTCAAAATAAAAAAAAATTTGAAATCAATCACTGCTCCACCTCACGAGTACAATTGATAGTCAGTCATTCTGTCACACCCGAGCACATATATATATCTCATGTTTATGTATATGATAGGTTCAAGAATAGTTAACAATTAGACACGGTAAATGGCACTGAGCACAGTTTCAAGAAATTACATATTTATTTTTTATAGATTTTCACAGAACAGCGTCCACGGGTTGAGCTAGTATTAGAAGTATTTCAATTTCTCATTTTGGTACAAAATAATTATGTAAAAAAATCACAGTTCATCGCAATATAGGTTGTTAAAATCAATTTAACGATTACAATACGTTCTTCTAACAAAGTCAAGATCCTACTCGTACACTGTTTTTTGTTGCACAGTTCTAAACTTGGCGGTTGCTCTACCTTACTCCCAAATTATTTCTAATTATGATACAAAATAATTGTGTGAAAAAAATCGCAATTCACCACGCTATCATCATCGCAGCCCACATACGTCCCACTGATGGGCTCGGGCCTCCTCCATAATGGGAGGGAATTTGACCTACTATGCCATGTGCTGGTCAGACAGGTGATTTAGGGTTTCATTTCGAGTTTTTTTTTCTCTTGCACAGATTTTATGTGCATATTATATCCCTTAATCGTCTTTTACGACATCCACGGGCAAGATAGGGAGTGGTGAATTGTATTCTTACTCTGTCACCACACTATAGGTTTTTAAAATCAATTTTAACGATTACAATACGTTCTTCTAACAAAAACAAGACGCTCCACTGTTTTTTATTGCACGATTCTAAACTTGGCGGTTGCTCCACCACAATCCCAAATTACTGCAACGTAAATAAAGGTGTCTGGTTTTTATAATTTAATGCTATTCAAACATCATTTATATCGGTATTATTTATTACTTTTTAAATGTCCATAAATTTTAATTAGCCCTTAAGCTGAGTGTTAATAAATGTTTACATTCAAAATTAATATTTCATAACTATAATTCGTTATAAGCTTTTTGAAATTATATAACTATTTAATTTATTATACAAATATTGTGTAATATTAAAATTAAAATGCTTACTAATATTATAAATGGGAAAGTAAGTTTATTTGTTTGTTACGCTTTCCCGCTTAAACCACCGAACCAATTTTAAAAATTCTTTCACCAATGGAAAGCTATAATATCAGGGAGTAACATAGGCTATATTTTATCTCGGTAATCCACGGGAACGGGAGCTACGCAGGTAAGGCGACGGCTAGTTTAACATAAAATATACTATCAACCCGCCCTCGCTTCGCTTCGGTTTCAGTCGCGTAAACCCGCGTAGTTCCCGTTCCTGTGAGAATACCGGGATAAAATATAGATATGTTACTCCCTGATATTATAGCTTTCCATTGGTGAAAGAATTTTTTAAATCGATTCGGTGGTTTAAGCGTGAAAGCGTTATAAACAAACAAACAAACATCCTTACTTTCGCATTTATAATATTAGTATGGATTTTATATAATTTGACTGTTTATTAATAAGTTCTTATGTTTACGCGAATATTACATCTTTATACTAATAAATTACAAATAAATACTTTCCGTGAGGTGATAGAGTAAGAATACAATTCACCACTCCCTATCTTACCCGTTGATGTCGCATAAGACGACTATGGGATATAATACGCACTTAACAGTTATGCAAGCGAAGGAAAACCCGAAATAAAATCCTATACTAACATGTATGACCAGCATGGTACAGTAGGTCAAATGCCCTAGGACGACCTTTCAAGCACCCCGTAAAAGCGCGGACGGGACCGCTGTGGGTTTAGTGGGTATTCCGAAAGCATAGGTAGCCGGCGAGTCCCACACTCCCCCTCGTCTGTCACCGATGGGGGATAGTGCGTAAATTGCATTTCCACAGCGCAAAAGAAGGTCAAATGCCCTCATGCCCATTGTGGAGGAAGCCCGAGCCCAAGAGTGGGACGTATGTGGGCTGCAACGATGATGATGATGATGATGATAATACGAATAAATAAAATTGAAGTGTCTGTTTGTGATATCAAAATAAAATGGATTTTTTTTCATGTGTAGAAGGTTATTTACGATACCAATGCTCATTTTGATAACAATGCTGAGTTTTGATAATATTTTAACTACCTAGTACTTAGTAGTAAGTGTAGGAGTAATTTAGATTATATTTCATCCCGGTATTCTCACGGGGGCTATTTTCCGTGTGGTGACGGAGTTAGAATACAATTCACCACCCCCTTTCTTGCCAGTGGATGTCATAAAAGACGACTAAGGGATTATTGCAGGTAACAGAAGGAGAGAAGGTAAGAGAAGGAAAACTCAAAATAAAAGCTTATACTAACCTGTCTGATCAGCGTGGTATAGTGGGTTGCCCTCCCATTGTGAAGAAGGCTCGAGCCCAGCGGTGGGACGTATATGATCTATGACGATGATGATTCTCACGGGGACTGCGCGAGTTAAACCGCGGGAATTTGCTATTTAGTAATAAAACTATTATTACGCGTATAGCGTTTTTGGCATTTTTAAATAAAACTGTTATTGCGCATTTTATGGCATTTGATTTTTAATCGTCCCACGTTTCAATCACTTTTCAACGTTCATGGATTAAAGGAAGGATTAAGGTATCTCATAATCTCACGCCTACCGTAATAACAATGACTTGCTGAACCAAAAATCAAATACAAACGTGATAAAATCCGAGAATATAGTTTCATTTGCCTGTTTTTTTAGTCTGTTTGTTACCCACGGCACTCATCTCGATTATTTTAAATGTATAAAAATTACTAATTGACTTGCCATATTCTTAGAATAACCATTTCGTACAATTACTTATATTAGTTTACTTATTTTATATATTAACCCATTAAGTGATGAAAATGACCATGTAACCATTGCCAACATGTTTGTGAAACAGTTTAAATGTGAGCCGCTTTTGTCGACGGCTGCTACCCCAGTGGTTGACCAGCTCATTTCAACCGAACCAACGGTCCATTTCTCTCCACAGCAAGTAGCAGCTGTTATAAAAAAGATGGTAAAAGGCAAGTCTCCAGGTCACGATCACCTGAGTGTTGAGCACCTAAGGTTTGCTGGTGAACAACTACCAATTATGTTGGCTAGGCTTTATAACCTGTGTTTAGGTCATTCATATCTACCACACGATCTAATGAAAACCGTAGTTGTGCCAATCATAAAAAACAAAACAGGTGATCCGACTGCTCCTACTAATTATAGGCCCATATCTCTTGCCACTACTGTGGCAAAAGTGTTGGACAGTCTACTTGACGCATATATCGCTCCACGTGTTGAGCTACACGATGCGCAGTTTGGGTTTAGACCAGGATTATCCACTGAGATGGCTATTATGTGTGTGAAGCGGACTGTTCAATACTACACCCGTAGAAAAACACCCGTCAATGCATGCTTTTTGGTCTTGTCACGGGCATTTGACATGGTGTCCTATGAAATACTTTGGAATAAGTTAAGTAAGGAAACAAAAATCGATAACGAAGTAACGTCCTTACTTAAATATTGGTATACCAATCAGACGAATTTTGTCCGGTGGGCTGGAGCAATGTCGCAGGTGTACCGGTTGGATTGTGGGGTGAGACAGGGAGGGATTACCTCGCCTCGCCTATTCAACCTATATATAAATGGGTTGATCGCTGAGCTGAGCAATACCAGAATCGGATGCCATATTGATGGCGTATGTCTGAATAATATTAGTTACGCAGACGATATGGTGTTGCTAAGTCCGTCGGTTGGTGCTCTCAGGCAGCTGTTGGACATATGTGAGGGTTATGCAATCACTCACGGCCTGACCTATAATATAAAAAAGAGCGAGTTACTCGTGTTTAAAGCCGGCACCAAATGCTACAGTAACGTGCCACCGGTTACATTGTATAATCAACCGCTAACACGAGTAACTCAGTTCAAGTACTTGGGCCACTGGCTGACGGAGGATCAACGAGATAACGTAGATATTAAACGAGCTCGCAGAGTGCTGGCTGTCCGATGCAACATGCTGGCCCGCAGGTTTTCACGGTGTACATCAGAAGTCAAAGTGACACTGTTCAAGGCCTTCTGTCAGTCACAGTACACGTGTAGTCTGTGGGCCCAGTACACGCAGAGGGCATACAATGACCTGCGTGTTCAATATAACAACACTTTGAGGATGCTGTTGGGGCTGCCTCGATTTTGTAGTGCTTCTGGAATGTTCGCAGAGAAGGGTGTTGATGGCTTCAAAGCTCTCCTCAGAAAAAGTTGCGCTTCCCTACTGCAAAGAGTTCGCTTCAGCTCACACAGCATCCTGTCAGTGCTAAACGACAGGTGGGATTGTCCGTTGTTGGAGCACTGGACGCGTTTACACGCCCCAGTCGCAAAATGTAATTTACTGTAGCTGTGTTAATATTATTTTAATTCCGTGTTGTTTATATTGTTATTATTTTCTTTTATGTATTTTTTTTCTGTCTATACTAACTCTAGCTACATAAGTCTGTTATTTTACTAACATTTATGGATCATTGTGGTCTGCAATAAATGAATATTATTATTATTAAGGACCGAGAATCGTATTTTTTTCATCATTTTTAAGGCAAATTCTCAGCACTAAAAAACGAGAATTTTCAAATAAAAAATATGGTTTCCCGTACTTTGTAGTGTGTTCGTTCAGAATCTGGGGTTGAATTTGCGATTTGTCCACTAGAAAAAATATGAAAACCGCGAAAAGTTGAAGACACTTCTTTTCATGATTTTTTTTCTCATAGAAAACGCCGAATGACCCCTTCTTTCTTTTCAACCACGAGTGCACTAAATAGCTGTAGTTGAACGACGATTTTTTTAAATTTGTAAAAATCAATATTTTTCACCCCCGAAATGACGTTTTCACCCCTTGAGCGGCGAGTGAAATTCCACGTTTCACACAAATAAGAAAAATGGACTGTCCAGATCAGTAACAGTTATTTTATATCTAAGATTTCAAAAATATAGTCTATTTAGTGTAATCCATACAATTCCCAACTCCTTGTCTTGCCCGAGGATGTCGTAAAAGACGACAAAGTGTTATAATATGAATACACTTCGCAAGAAAAGGAAAACTCGAAATAAAACCCTGTGCCAACTCATCCGACCAGCGTGGTAGGCCAATTTTCTGCCCACAGTGAAGGAGGAGCCCCGAGCCCAATAGTGGGACGTATATAGGTTCAGATAATGGTTTGAAAAAAGTACGAGAAAACATTCGATTCCGGTTGTTATGAACCTTAAGAACAGCTGTATGTAACGAGTCAACATCCTACGTTATATCAATTTTAATTATTTGACTACATCCCAATATCTAGCTCACGTACCCAGTGTCTTGGGTTCGATACCTAGACAGGACAGTTTTTCGTATAATGCGCAAATGGTTGTTTAAGACTATCTGTGAATGATAGTTTTAAAATCAACTTTAAAAAACCAGCTAAGTGCGAGTCGGAGTCGCGTATGAAGGATTTTGTACCATTATTTATAAAAATAGACAATAATGACATTTATGGGAGCCCCCTTAAATATTTACTTTATTTTAATTTTATTATTTATAATTAAAATAAAAATACAACTGAGTATTTGGTGAATATTTCAAGTGCCTACCTGTTGCCTTTATCGATATCGACCAGAAAAGGGCAAAAATTGCATTTGTTGTATATAAATTAAATTTTCCGTGTGTTGACGGAGCAAGAATACAATTCACCGTTCCCTATCTTGCCCGTGGATGTCGTAAAAGACGACTATGGGATATAATATGCACATAACATCTGTGCAAGTGAAGGAAAACTCGAAATAAAACCCTATATCAACATGTCCGACCAGCATGATATAGTAGGTCAAATTCCCTTCTATTGTGGAGGAGGTCCGAGCTCAACAGTGGGACGTATGTGGGCTGTGATGATGATGAAATTAAATTAAATAAATATAATAAATTAATTAAAATATTTATTTTATTTTGTTTAAGTATTTGTTGTCATAGCGGCAATAGAATTTCATAATCTGTAAAAGTTTCAACGGTCTAGCCATCGCGGTTCTTGAGATACAGCCTGGTGACAGACGGACTGACAGACAGCGAAGTGTTAGTAATAGGGTCCCGTTTTTACTCTTTTGGTACGGAACCCTAAAAAGGAGACTACTCATCTAATTTCAGAATCACATTATTCTCTTAAATTACGGAAAGCAGGTTATAATAGTATTTTAGAAAAAATAATATCTTTCCAATCTCTTTGCTAACAAAAGTATATACAGAGTGTATCAGGTTATGGGGCAACTGGTCAAACAGGAGTTAGGCAATGGTGGTAGGTACGCATGAAAAATATTTGAAATAAAAATATCGATTCGTTAATGAGTTAGGGACGTGTAAAGTTTTCAAGTTTGTTGTCGCTTTTTCGTGTAAATCTGATTGAAATGTGTAGTCAGTGATAATTAATCTGCAACATATTCGTACTTCGTTGAATATTCATTAGAAATAAAACTCAATGATTATGTTCGCATAAGCAAATCAAACTTCGCTTTGAATCAGTTGACCGGCCAATGATCTTTTACGAGCCGTCTTTGTACCTACGTTACCATTGAAGCGTTTGCGCAATTCATACCTATCAATATTGTCGAAGCTTTACATGCCTACATGTATCCTATCTGTACATACCTACATAATACGTAACATTTAAGGCATTGACTCTTAGACACACATTTTTGAAATCACTATAACTTTTATGTTATAAATTTGATTTTTGTGTAGTATACATTCTAAGTACGATATGTGACCGTTAAACTACAACATACTCGAACAGTTGCCCCATAACCTGATACATCCTGTATAATGAAAAAATGTACTTATATTATAAAATGTTATCAAAGAAACCAATTTGCCTTAAATTGTGAAGACGATATGATTTTAATTTTGCATATTTTTATGTAACTTATAAATTCCACTGATATATAAACGACTAAGATTTGCATTTAAGATGTTAGGTTATTTCCCCGTCTGGTGACGGAATAATGGTACAATTCACCAACCCCTATTTTGCCCGTGGATGTTGCGAAAAACGACTAAGAGATATCATATGCATATAACATCTATGCAAGAGAAATAAAACTCTATAGCAGCAGCGGGGTATAGTAGGTCAATTTCGCTCTCATAGTAGAGGAGGCCCAAGCCCAGCAGTGGAATGTCTATGTGCTGATGACGATGATAATGTTAGGTTATTTATGAAAAAATGTTTTATTTTGAAAAATTATTACACGTCTTTTTTTTCCTTTTTTTTTTTTGGGGGGGGTAGGTTGCGGTCGACGAGCTCCTCGCACCACTCCGTCCGGGGCGACAGAAGGGCGTAAGCACGCACACCTGCAACTCACCCACGATGCACGTCGCCTTAATTGTTGGGCCGACCACCGGAGCAGGGTGACTTGACGTCAGTGGTCGGCCCGACGGAATACCCCCTATTTGGGGTACCCTCCCATCGACCGAAGTCCCCCCCTCAGGGAGGACGTCGGTTTTTCCTCACGCGGTCGGAAAAATAAGTTGTCGGGTCTCGAACCCGAGACCACAGATCCCGCAGGCGAGCACATTACCACGAGGCTACCGCCAGTTATTATTCCACGTCTAGCATCATCATCTCGTCTTCCGAGTTCACGTAAGGCCCACTGTTGGTCTTGGGCCTCCAGTATAGTAGCCGCGTTATAGTAGGCCAATTTCCCACCCTTTCACAGTGGGTGGGAAATTGGCCTACTATAGCGCGCTGGTCTTGGTATTGGTTTTAATGTCGAGTTTTCCGTCTCCTACATAGATGTTATCTACATATCATATCTCTTAGTCATTTTTACGATATCCATGGACAAGAAAGGGAGTGGTGAATTGTATATTTACCATTGACCTACTATACCACGCTGATCAGAGGTATTCGTATTAGTTTTTATTTCGAGTTATACTTTTCTTGTATATATTGTATGCACGGGTCTAATGCTAAAACTAAATGTACTACAGAATGTTTTTATATACAATGTTCACAGCTTTTTTGTCGTTAGATAATACAAACATGTTTTCTTTAGAGGTTGCTCTTGAAAGAGCAACACATTATGCATATGTGCACCAGCACCTTCCTCTTGAATCACTCTATCTATTAAAAAAATCTCATCAAAATCCGTTGCGTAGTTTTAAAGATCTAAGCATACATAGGGACAGACAGACAACAGGAAGCGACTTTTTTTCATAATATATAGTGATCTGCATATTATAATTCCTAAGTCATCCTTTACGACACCCATGGGCAGGAAAGGGGGCTAGTGATTTGTATTCTTACTCTGTCACCATACGGAAGCAAATAATATGGTAACTATAATCAAATATTATTTTCCAAGTACTAAAGAATTATATATCAAAGATTTCCTTTCAAAGGGATTCAGTAATCATGTGAAAATTACATTGGAAACGTGTTGCTATCAAAGGTATGGTGATTAAAGTGATTCATATTAACTTGTCCCCACCCCACACCTTTCGCCTGAGGGCAGTATACAATATTCAAGCGTGTATTTTAGTTAGCATGCCTTGTAACAAAATGAGGTAAGGCGTTACGCCATGATAGGAAGCTAGTAGACCTTTGAACAATTAGACGAGCATGGGCTTACATACGGCACCCACATTGTCGCTCGTATCGTCTGTCTATATAGAGGATTTTCTTCAGTTTGTTTTATATATTTGTGTACATGTGAACTCCTCCTAAACGGCTGGACCGATTTTGTCGAATTTTTGGCTGTTCAAGGGGATTCGTGAATGGTTTAGATACATAATTGAACCTGATAGGTGGCGCTGCGATCGATTTCAAGGAGAATTTCTATATCTATATAGAGGGTGTATCAGGTTACGGCCTCCGGAGTCGCCATCGGCCTACAGGCCTATCGTGCTGCTCGATGATATGGGCAAGCTACTGGAGAGGGTAATAGCTGCCCGCATCGAGCGGCACCTCGTCGGCACGGGGCCCGATCTGTCGGACGCCCAGTTTGGGTTTAGGAGGGGTCGTTCGACGATCGAGGCCCTGTTGCGCCTGAGGGCCGTGGCGACTGAGGCCGTCACCGGCGGGGGAGTGCTGTTGGTGGTGTCCCTAGACATCGCCAATGCATTCAATAGTCTGCCATTCAGCTGCGTCAGGGAGGCGCTCCGTTACCACGGAGTGACAGCTTACCTGAGGCGGCTGGTGGCAGACTATTTGGAGGGGCGCAGCGTCCTCTACGCCAACCGAGTAGGGGACGTTGTGCGAACGCCCATGACGTGCCGTGTTCCACAGAGGTCGGTCCTCGGACCCACCCTGTGGAACATCGGCTACGACTGGGCGTTGCGGGGGAGCCTCCCACCCGGGCTGGGCGTGATTTGTTACGCCGACGACACGCTCGTTACAGACCGCAGTGGGACGCTACAAGAGGCGGTAAGCCTGGCGACCTCAGGCACCGAAGAGGTCGTCAGGCGGATCGAGGCGCTGGGGTTGAGGGTGGCCCTTAACAAGACGGAGGCCCTCTTGTTCCATGGGCCCCGTATGGACCCTCCCATCGGCGTCTCGATCACCGTCAATTCGGTTGGGATCAGCATCCAGGCCCATATGAAGTACTTGGGCCTGGTGCTCGACGGGCGATGGTGGTTTCGGGAGCATTTCCGCAGGCTCGTCCCGTGGCTCGTCGGCGTGGCGTCCGCCCTACAATGGCTGATGCCGAATGTGGGCGGACCGAGCGCGGCATGTCGACAGCTGTACGCGGAGGTCATCCGGTCGATGGCCCTGTACGGCGCACCGTTGTGGGCGGGATCCATGACCGCCCGACTTAGGGCCCTTCTGTGGCGTCCACAGAAGGTCATGGCGGTCAGGATCATCCGCGGGTACCGCACGGTGGCGACGGAGGCGGCGTGCCTATTGGCCGGGACTCCCCCGTGGGACCTGGAGGTGGAAATGCTCGCCGACTTGTATCGCCGGGTGTCGGGGGTGCGCGGGGGGGGCGGTGTTGTTTCCTTGAAGGAGCTCACCTCCTGGCGCGTCGACGCCCGCCGGGACGTCATCGCCCGTTGGGCAGACCGGCTGGAGAGGCCTCGATACGGTGTTTGGACCGTGGAGGCCTTCCGGCCGGTGCTGATGCAGTGGTTGGAAAGGCGGCACGGGGTTCTCTCCTTCCGATTGCCCTGATCCGATTGCCTTCCGACTCGTACAGGTCTTGACGGGGCATGGATGCTTCTGCAAGTACCTGTACAGGGTCGCTAGGAGGGAGAGAACTCCGTCCTGCCACCACTGCGATTGCGACGAGGACACGGCGCAGCATACGCTCGAGGTCTGTGCCGCTTGGGCAGAGCCGCGTCTTGAACTCGTCGCAATCATCGGTGCAGACCTGACGCTGCCGACCATCGCTAGGGAGATGATCGGCAGCATCAGGAATTGGGACGCGGTCGCAGCCTTCTGCGAGGCAGTTATCTCGCAGAAGGAGGCGGCGGGTCGCGAGCGCGAGGAGCACAGCCTCGATGATGCGACCCGCCGCCGGCGACTGGTGCGGCGCAGGCGGGAGTACCTGCGTGCAATGGCGCCCTAGCCGAGGCCGCGGGTGATGTGACCGGGAATTAGTCCGTCACCCGCCGAGAGGCCGACCGCGTGAGGAAAGACCGACGTCCTCCCCGAAGGGGGGACGTCGGTCGATAGGAGGGTACCCCAGGTATTCCGTCGGGCCGACCACTGATGACAAATAACCCTGCTCCGGTGGTCGGCCCAACGACGAAGGTGACGTGGTGTTCGGGTGGGTTGCGGGAGTTGCGTGCTTGAGCCCCTCTGTCGCCCCGGACGGAGTGGTGCAGAGGTGCGCCGACCGCAGCCCACCCCAAAAAAAAAAAAAAAAAAGGGTGTATCAGGTTATGGGGCAACTGTTCGAGTATGCTGTAGTTTAACGGTCATAGATCGTAATTATAATGTACATTACACAAAATACAATATAACATAAAATTTATAGTGATTTCAAAAAAATGTGTGTCTAAGAGTCTATGCCTTAAATATTACGTATTATGTAGGCATGCACAGACAGAATACATGTAGACATGTAAAGCTTCGACAGTATAATTTCATTCATTCATACCTAGAATTGCGCAAACGTTTCAATGACAGTGTAGGTACAACGGCGAGCGGTCAATGGTCATAGGCCGATCAGCTGTTTTAAAGCGAAGTTTGTCTTGCTTATGTAAATGTAATCATTGATTTATTCAATATCTAATGGACAGCTAACAAAGTATGAATATGTTGCGTATTAAGTATCATGGACTTTATACATTTCAAACAGATTTACACGAAAAAGCGATCACAAAATTGATAACTTTACATGTCTCTAATTCCTTAACGAATCGATATTTTTCATTCAAATTTTTTCATGGGTTCGTACCACTGTTGCCTAGCTCCCTTTTGACCAGTTGCCCCATAACCTGATACACCTGTATATAGGTCAGCTAGTATATATATATATATATATATATATATATATATATATATATATATATATATATATACACATGTGTAATTTTTGGCGGTAGTAGTTAGTATCTTAAGCTTCCTAAGGGAGGTGCTGCAGCCCATTCTTTTGATACCCCTTGAAAACTAAAGGTTGGTGCAACATTGTATAATACCACACAAGTAAACTTGACAATTTGTATCTCTTACCCAAAATAAAAAATGTATGAAACTCATTACAGATTTTCAACAGTAATTGCAAGACTTAATACAAGACTTGTTCCTTCTATTTGTTCTTATAAACATTAACTTGTTACCTGAATGCTTGAAAAGAAATCAGCGCAGTGCAGACAAGAAGTTTTTAGAGTTGGTATATAGCCATATCGATACTTTATAATTTCTATGTTAATCTTAATAATGAATGCATTCTGTTTATACGCTATTCTATACATAGATCTATATCTCCATCCAGGATACATGGTCACCAGTCAAGAACCTTTCTCCCCCAGCGCTTGTCGGTTCGTCGCGCCTGTTCAAGGGCTGCCCATTGCCCCTTCAGCGTGCTAATTCTCCATGCTGTCGGTTACACCCGTTCTTCTACAGGTTTTTGTATTGCGGATCCTGTTTCGCAGAGAAATCCAGAGCATAGCCTGTTGCAAATCATATGCTGTAAATCATCACTGGTAACACATACTATTCGCAGGACTGTCCTTTCAGACACTGAGATATGTTGGATGAGAAGATCCTTTAGGCATACGTAAGACATATGCCTTTAGGTTAGGCATACGTAGGCATACGTAAGACGCATGCTTAACGCTGTCTAGTCGAGTTGGATTCATTGGCTGACCTCTTTCTCGAAATACAGGTTCATAGCCAAATGAGTATTGCATTCTTTTACGTACCACTTTTGAAATAAAAGCGTATATATCTTCATATATGTACATAAATAATTAATCTACACGTGTGTATGATTCTAACTAAACGGCTCGACCAATTTTGAAGTATATTTATGTATTCAGATAGATTCAAGAGTGATTTAGATTAACAATCAGACAGGTGGTGCTGCAATTGATTTCATGATATATATTTATTTATTTTATCGTAGAGAATAGTATCTATTGGATCAATTACTATTTATTAAATAAATTTAAATACAGAAAGAATTCAATAATATCGACATTATCCCATCACTAGAATCCTATTTACAATCGCAACCCGTTCGATAGTGATGCACTGTAAGTCTCAAGAGAAATACAACTGGTACGAGCACGGGACTACCGAATTGTTCACAACAAATATTTCTTTAATTTTTTGACCCCTCGACTCGAAGAGTTCACTTGGGAATATTCAACGAGGTAACGAAGTGGAAACAAATAGAGCTTCATCGTTTGTTTTTTCTATTTATGTTTTAGTATTTTGTGGATAATGGACAATCTGAGATTAATTTAGAGAATATAATTTATTCTTATCTGATATATATACCTACCGTGTGGTGAAGGAATAAGAATACAATCCACCACACGTCTTGTACGTGGGTGTCGTAAAAACAGACTAAGGGGAGAAAAACTCGCAACAATGCCTTAAACCAACCTGTCTGATCAGCATGGTATGGTAAGATCAATTGCCCTTCTATTGTGGGGTAGGCTCGAGGCCTGCAGTGAGATATAAATGAGCCGAGATGATAAAATGATAATACATGTATCACGTTTTCTACGCTTACTTATGCTTTTTTAAAACTGCATTAAGGAACTAATTCTTGTATTGCAATATTGTAAAGTCTCCCACTTTCATTATCCATCATCATCACAGCTCATATACATTCCACTGCTGGGATCGAGCCTGCTCCATAATGACAGAGAAATTGACCTTCTATAATCAGACGGGTTATTAAAGGGTTTAAATTCTATTTTTTCTTCTTTTGCATAGATGTGAATGATTTCTGATAAAATGATTTGTGATACTCACGCGAACATGGCAGACAATAATAATACCAACAAAACCCTCTGAGCCAGTCGTTATTTCACTATGGAACTAACGCAAACCTCGGAAGACCATTATATGGCACTCTAAGTTCTTTTGATGTAAAAGAAAAAATGTATCACAAGATTTATAGGAAAGCCAATAAACTAGAGTCACTAGAGTCAAATGTCACTAGAGCGTAGACGCACATTGCTGGAGGCTAACGTACTATATGATATTGTCCATAGCAATTTTGACACAGTAGAGCTCACGAGGCAACTCTGTTATGCTGTCCCTCGTACTGTGAACAAGCGTAGCGTTCGTGCAGGTACTCTGTTCGTAGTTAAGTCTTGTCGAACAAATTCTGGGCGACGATGTCCTGTTCGCCGAATGGTGGAGTCGTATAATAGTAATTTTATCAATATAGATATATTTGCATGCACTAAAGCTAAATATAGAAATAGTATTATTAAACATTTATCATTGAATTAATTGTACTGATTCTATAGCGATGTAATGGAGTGTTCATTTGTTTGTATTGTATATTTTGAATTTTATCATTCTTCGAATTTTATAATTTATTGTTTATATATGCTTTTATAATAATGATACTTTAATTAATAATAACTTAAATTCTTTGCTTTTGTTAATAGTGGTAGCGTATTTTTTTTTTTGTATCTTTCTCTAGTGGCAATGTACCTATGTTTAATTTAATTATTTATATGTGGATAATGTAGTTGGCTACAATATTGTTTATATAGCTCTAGGCCTGCATTTATTTGTATTGTGTATATTGTAGCTGTTTATTGTCCCATAGCAAATAAAATAAAAAAAATAAAAAAATAAAAAACCACAGGGCAGCTTGTGGTGTGCTGAATGTGAGTGGCGACACTGCGGTACTGAGTGCCCCAGAGAGTCGTCCAGGGCCTCGTATCCAGCTCGCCTTTACTGGCTGGCTGGAGGAGAAACCGAAGAGTGCCCGCAGGATTCTCAACTCTGGCTTGCCTTAAACAGCTGATTAGAGAGGGGTCGCCAGAGTTATATGCTCGGGGGTGGAAGTGTCATTTTCAAGGGCATAACTACGGGGAAACCACTGCGGGTCGCCGTTTATCGGGGTCTTGCGATGGCGAAACCGGCGCCGCACCGCTCCACACCCCAGGCCATTTGCACCAATGTTGCCCCCCTGTTGCCCGTATGACCTGTGTGTCTGTGGCGACCGTTTGGGGGGACCCATTCAGTGAGTTGGCGAGTCACTGTCTGCCAAAGTTCAAAACGATAAAGGTATTGAAGGCAGACGACAGTCATTAAATCAACAGTTTTCTGTTAATCTAGTCCATTTAACCTCCAACCCCATAATCATGTATTGTATTAGATATCATCATAACACAATAGTTTTACACCTACCGTTGGCAGTCCACGTGTGTTATGTGCAGACGTGGAGTGTCATCGGTAGATGTCCCATCCCCTTTCAACATTAAATTTCTCTAGAGGCCTCTGCGTGTTGGATTCATATTCCCATGTAAGCCTTTCAAAGGACCGGGTATCTTCTCTGGAGAAGATCCCGTGAATCTAAAAGAGATACAAATAATCTAGTGAAGACTGAAAAAGATAAACAAATAAAATATCAAGACTCAACTCAAGAGATTGTCGACATGTGGGATGTGGAGATGGCAATCGTTGTACCGATAGTCATTTCGACCAACGGTTTAATTTCTAAGAGCCTCGATCAACACCTAAAGAGGCTTGTTTTAGGTAGATGAATTGCAGCTCTGATGCAGAAGGCGGTGTTACTTAACACGGCGCGTGTTGTGAGGAAGTGTCTCTCTTTTTTTAGCCCTAACCACAGACAGCTTGGTCCTTGTATTCGTTGCCGGTGGGTCATTCTACTATTATTTTATTACTATTTTTGGATTACTATATTTCTAGATATATAATAATACTTTTCAGCGTCCATAGCCATGGAAGGACGAGTAGTGTTCGAAACGTTGGCAAATTAAAAATCAAATATAAACGCGATAAAATCCGTAATCATCATGACAGCCCTTAACTCCACTGTTGGGCTTGAGTCTCATCCACTGTGGGATTGATTGAATATTGACTTAATTCACCACGCTGGTCGTCGGACCACCCGTCTGGATTGGTATAGGGTTATATCGAGTTTTTCTTCTCTTGCATAAATGCATATTATATCCCTTTAGTATTTTATAATACCCAGATCAGGTGTTCAATTGTATTCTTACTCCGTTACCGCACAGAAATCCGTAAAAAATAGTTTTATTTTAAAAGTAATATTATATATTATAATATTAAGATAAAAATTTCACCATAATAAACCGTGACGTAAAGGATATATTATTACAACACTGTGTAACTAAAGAATCCTTTAGCAAACTTTTGTTGACAATTCATAGTGAACTACTTTTTGTTTGTCGGGAGGTATTAAAAGTAACGACTAAAGTTTATAGGGATATTTTATGCTAACAAAACGTACACTAATATTACCCGAATGTGTGTTTAGGACTTTTGTAAAATGTGTATGCAAGATAAGACATATTTTTGAGCTACCTACATAAAGTTTCGACTGCACAGATGGCGTATTAGTCTAAATAATTATCTATCATGTCGAGTGCTATTGGTTCGAAGCAGAAAATCTCTCTCTTCATGTTGTCCTATCTATATGCCAATTTCTATCCTAATCTGTTGAACAATTTACGAGTTAAGGAATAACAAATATTCCTACAAATTTTCGCATTAATAATTTTAGTAGGATATGTAACAATATTAATAATTTTCGGTGTGATGACGGAATAAGAATACAATTGACCACTTCCTATCTTCCCTGTGGATGTTTTAAAATACTACTAAGGGATATAATAAGCGTTTAACATCTATGCAAGAGAAGGAAGACTCGACATAAAACCCAATACAAACCTATCTGACCAGTATGGTATCATCATCATCGCAGCCCACATACGTCCCACTGTTGGGCTCAGGCCTCCTCCATAATGAGAGGGAATTTGGTTTTGGGTTTGAGGGTTTCATTTTTATTTTTCCTTCTGACGCACGGACGTTATGTGCATGTTATCCCTTAGTCGTCTTTTACGACATCCACGGGCAAGATAGGGAGTGGTGAATTGTATTCTTACTCCGTCACCACAGGGTAAGTTACACACCACAGTATGGTATAGTAAGATCAATATCCCTCCTATTGTTAAGGAGCCCAGGAGAATTAATGAACGAGAATATCTTAAAATAAAATATAGGACATCCCAAAGACTCCAAACGGTTCTTTTTGTGAAAGGTACACATCCCCTCCCGAAGGTATTAGAGGACATTTATAAATCCGCGCAGCTTGTCCTTTGGGGAATAGATACTTCATGAATGTCAATCTGTGACGGTGTAACGAATGAAAACGTTTTATTGTATTTTTTTTGTATTGTAGAAACGATTGTATTGCAAAAAATATTATTTGAAGAGATTGTTATTTTTGTATTAATCATCATCATCTTGCTCGTATCCCAATTACTTGGGGTCGACGCAATATGTCATCTGTTTTGACATATTTTTGTATTAATAAATTATCAATATGAACTCCGTGTGGTGACGGAATAAAAATATAAATCACCACTCCCTATCTTGCCTGTGGATGTCGTAAAAGACGACTAAGGGATAACATGCACACAACGTCCGTGCGTCCGAAGGAAAAAAAAAATGAAACCCTCAAACCCAAAACCAAATTCCCTCCTCCTAATCGACACTTTGCTCTTATGAACTCTTCTTAATACGAGGCATGCCTTTTAAGTTTTGTCGTTTGAAGAAAAAAACACAACTAGAACCTTATAGTACTTTTTATTGTTTTTCAAAGTATTCACCACGTAGCTAAATACACTTTTCCATTCGCACAAACCAGTTATTATAACGTTTATTCCACTCTAAAGTGGGGGTGTTCAAAATGGTTGATTTGTAAGCGTCGATTGCTTCTTCATCGGACTGGAACCTTTGACCACGAAGACTTTTCTTAATTTTTGAAAATGTAAAGAAATCGTTAGAGCTTAGGTCAGGACTGTATGGAGGATGGTCAAGAATTTCTACTTTTTCCTGCTTCAAATATTCAATCGTTTGACGAGCACTGTGTGAGCTTGCGTTATAAAATAAATTGATAATTATGATGGTTTGTGCATTCAAATGGTGTCACAACACATTTGAAAAACTTAAAAAGGTTTATAACATTACTTTTAAAAGTATTTCGATGATTTATGTTAATAAAAACAATATGTGATTTCATAATTTCTATAGTGGTGTGCGTGTGTACGTGTGTAATCGTCTGCGCGCCATTAGTATTTTTAGATTCAAATTTTGAAAGTTCGAAGTATTGACACTATCTTTCTATACGTTATTATTCTAAGCGTTCCACTATTGGACTCGAGTCTCCTCCACAATGGGAGGGAAATTGACCTACTATACTCCGTTGGTCAGACTATATGTATATGTATATGTATATAGGTATATATATACCAGAATTGCTCATTTAAAGATATAAGATGTGATGAGCAGCATTTAGAACTTCAAGTTGCAATTAACCACAGAGCTTCGAAAATTTAATTAATACATATTTCAATATTTTTAGTTTTGTAGCTTGGAGAAGTTTTGGAGATCTACATATATCCTATTTCACCTGAATCCTATTCCACATTCCTAACTATCAAGATACGCCAAGGCGTATGCGTATCGATTAACCGTTGGCGAGTGGTATGTCCGTGTGGTGACGGAGTAAGAATACAATTCACCACTCCCTATCTTGCCCGTGGATGTCGTATAAGATGACTATGGGATATAATGTGCACATAACATCTGTGCAAGAGAAGGAAAACTCGAAATGAAACCCTATACCAACATGTCTGACCAGCATGGTATAGTAGGTCAAATTCCCTCCCATTGTGGAGGAGGCCCGAGCCCAACAGTGGGACGTATGTGGGCTGCGATGATGATGATGATGAGTGGTATGTGTTCTTTCCTTCCTTCCATTTTCCCTATATCCCTATATCTACTAGATATACATTTTTTAAACGATTACTATTTTTTTAAGTTTCATTTTTTTGTCTGTCCGTCTGTCTGTCTGTTTGTTCCGGGTAAACTTCCAAATGCCTGGACCAATTTTAATAATATTTTACTATCTATATAAGGAGTAACTAAAGTATAATATATACTGTGTATATAAAAAGTAACTTCGGGTATTTTTCCTCTTAAGAAGACCACAGAAGGTCATGGCGGTCAGGATCATCCGCGGGTACCGCACGGTGGCGACGGAGGCGGCGTGCCTATTGGCCGGAACTCCCCCGTGGGACCTGGAGGCGGAAATGCTCGCCGACTTGTATCGGCGGGTGTCGGGGGTGCGCGGGGAGGGCGGTGTTGTTTCCCTGAGGGAGCTCACTGCCTGGCGCGTCGAAGTCCGCCGAGACGTCATCGCCCGTTGGGCAGACCGGCTGGAGAGGCCTCGATACGGTGTTTGGACCGTGGAGGCCTTCCGGCCGGTGCTGATGCAATGGTTGGAAAGGCGGCACGGGATCCTCTCCTTCCGACTCGTACAGGTCTTGACGGGGCATGGATGCTTCGGCAAGTACAGAGTCGCTAGGAGGTTACAGAGTCGCTAGGAGGGAGAGAACTCCGTCCACCACTGCGATTGCGACGAGAACACGGCGCAGCATACGCTCGAGGTCTGTGCCGCTTGGGCAGAGCCGCGTCGTGAACTCGTCGCAATCATCGGTGCCGACCTGACGCTGCCGACCATCGCTAGGGAGATGCTCGGCAGCATCAGGAATTGGGACGCGGTCGCAGCCATCTGTGAGGCAGTTATCTTGCAGAAAGAGGCGGCGGGTCGCGAGCGCGAGGAGCACAGCCTCGATGATACGACCCGCTGCCGGCGACTGGGGCGGCGCAGGCGTACCATGCCGCCCTAGCCGAGGCCGTGGGGTCACCCGCCGAGAGGCCGACCGCGTGAGGAAGGACCAACGTCCTCCCCGAGGGGGGGACGTCGGTCGATGGGAGGGTACCCCAGGTAGGGGGTATTCCGTCGGGCCGACCACTGATGCCCAACGACGAAGGCGACGTGGTGTTCGGGTGGGTTGCGGGTGTTGCGTGCTTAAGCCCCTCTGTCGTCCCGGACGGAGTGGTGCGGAGGCGCGCCGACCGCAGCCCACCCCAAAAAAAAAAAAGATGACCCTATAACACTTTACTCGGTCCGAGAATTGAACCCGAGGCCTCATGAACTGCAGTCACGTGTTGTAATATTTTATAAGATACTAGCAGACCGAACGGACGTTGTTCTGTTCAAATAAAATAAAAGGAATTCGCCTTGAAATCGATAGCAGCGCCGCCTGCCGGGTCCAATTGTAAATCTAAACCATTCTCGAATCCCCTTGAAAACACACAAATAATTTCCTCAACATCGGTCCAGCCGTTTAGGAGGAGTTCAGTGACATACACCAGAAATATGTATATAAAAATTGGAGATTAAAAATGCAAGGTCAGAAATCGAAGCGAAATTTGAGCGGATTACTAGTCTAAAATAGAATTAATAAATAGCTGTAGCAAACAGTATCGCTTCATATTTTATTACTCAGAAACTTATAGTTTTTATAGCAGCTAATAAAAATAGGTGATATAAGACAAATATCTGATGTATAGTAAAACAATCGGCATAAGAATATATCTATTCACATAAATCTGTGCCATTTCATATTTATCTGCCAGATATAAGATGAATAAGGTAGTAAATATATTAATTTTAAATCTCCAGTTACGACTTTATGTGAAGTTAATTTTAAGTTGCCGTGTAGTGACGGAGTAAGAATACAATTCACCGCCTCCCTATCTTGCCCATGGGTGTCGTAAAAGACGGCTAAGGGCTAAGCCAAAGCATATAAAATCATGCATATAAAATCGGTGCAAGAAAAAACTCGAAATTAAACCTTAAATTAACCTGACTGACCAGCATGAGGTCAATTTCCTTCCTATTGTCCACTTCCTCTAGGAGGCTCGAGCCCAATAGTGGGACGTATTTAATCTGAAATGATGATGGTGATAGGGTAAGAATAAAATTCACCACCCACTCTTATGCTCGTGGGTGTTGCAAAAGACGATTAAGAAATAAAATATACATATAACGTCTGTGCAAGAGAAGGAAATATCGAAATAAAACCTTATGCCAATATGTCTGACTAGCGTGATCCATCCATCCATCCATCAGCCAATAGACGTCCACTGCTGGACATAGGCCTCACCACGAGAATGCCACTTAATGTATGTGTAATGTAGTAATGTGACTTAATGAATGAATGAATTTTAACTTGGGGCGTTAATGTTTATTTAGCAGACTTACCTCTTAAGGCTGTCTTAATAACGATTTGATCACAAAATGTTTAACTAATATTATCTATTCATCCATTCATTCGAGGGGATAATACAGTAATCGCTATGCTCGGCAAGTGAACCCACTTGCCGAGCTACCAACTGTTAAGCGCAAGAGTTTGCCATACAAGCGATGCTTCTTTTGTGCACTTTCAACCGATTTTTCACTCAACAAGATAAAGTACCAACGTTTCATTCTTAATCTAAACCGTTGCCATATAATGGAAAATATAAGTATGCTGCACAGGAATAAAACTATTTTATTATTCCTTTCTTTTTTAGTATTTATAGTCACGGAAGGTTGAAATCTTTACCATTTAGTTAACCCTATTACAGAGATTTTTATTTACACACTCCACTATTCCCTTTGGTGACGGAGTAAGAATACAAATCACCATTCCTTATCTTGCCTGTGGATGTCGTAAAAGACGACTAAGGGATATAATACGCATATAATATCTATGCAAGAGAAGAAAAACTCGAAATAAAACCCAGCATGGTATAGTAAGGTCAATTTCCCTCCTATCGTTGCTAGAACCCAACAGTGGGACGTATATGAGCTGAAATGATGATGATGAAACTCTACAGTATTTTTTTTAAAGACCACACCCAAAAACCACCAAACCACCACACGCAAAATTTATTGCCAGTGTAAGAAGAAAATGATTCTATATGAAAAAATTATATTGTTTATGGTTAGTAATAATTAAACATTAAAATTAATAGTAATTATATTTAAAAACTAACTAATAATCTAGTATACTACCACCGGATCGGAACACGGTTACACTGAGAAAGATCCGGCAAGAAAACTCAGGTAACATGATGCTAAATTAAAGTTAATTTTGAAGGCGGCTTACTTTATGTTACTAAAAAGGTTTTAATTTATAAAATTATCTTTAGTTATTATTATTGTGGGTCAAATCTATACAAAATTTTGTATCAAAATGTGGGTCAATATTTAATAACTAATTTCTGTATCGGGTAGATAATTATAAAATTTTCTGCAGTAACGATGACTTGTTGGACGTGAGACATCTTAGTCCACCCGTGATCATGAACGCTGTAAAGTGTTCGAAACGTCGGGTAATCAAAAATCAAATACAAACACGATAAAATCCGTAAAGTAGTTTTATTTAAAATTGTAACTACATTATATTGTCGTAATAATTTGATTGCCTTTAAGTACTGTATTTTTTTTTTCATCAAGTTGTTGTAAGGTTGGGCGGGCACTACATTGTACAAGAATTATTTTTTTGCTTTTTAGTGCATGTTAATTTGTTTGGGAATTGTTTTTTGTTTGAAGTCGGTTTTTTTTTGTTAAAAATTATTTTTTTTTAATTTTAACCCATGTTTTTCATCATCATCGCAGCCTGTATAAGTCCCACTGTTGGGCTCAAGCCTTCACAATAGGATGGAAATTAGCCAACTATACTACGCTGATCAGACAGGTTGAAAACAAAACCTGTTTCGAGTTTTCCTTCTATTTCACAGATGCATATGCACATTTCACATATATCCGATCCATATTCAACAAGCATTTTTGAACTAAGTTTTTGCACTAAAGGCAAAAAAAATATGTCATATCGTTTACACTCTGCATGAATAGCCCACCTATATAAGAAGTATTTCGGGTTTTTTATTCATTTCATAAGAATCATTAATAACTATAGGAAAAAAAATATTACATATTTCAGCATCATGCCCTATAAGTTTTCTTGCCGGATCTTTCTCAGTGTGGCCGCCGTCCGATCCGGTGGTATTATATTAGATATGTTAAGTTTAAATTAATAAATCGTCATAATAATTGCTGAAAATATAATGTTTAATAATTACTAACCAAAAACAATATCATTTTTTTTTTCATGTAGAATAATTTTCTTCTTGTACTGGCTATAAATTTCTACAACAATGTGAGTAAAGATTTTAGGGATTATTTGCCGTAGCGGGTTAATATAATATTTACAGTTTAACAATTTCTGTAATAACGATGTCATCAAAAGCAAAGTTAAAACAAGCCTAGCAACTGAGTTGTTCTACCATAAAAAGTTGTGAGAGCCATGTAATACCAAGTCGGTTAATTTATTCAGTCCCTACGGGGGACCTTCTTTTTTGGGACTAATCCCACCACACATTCCCACCATTGTAACTCCTGTAAGCCAGGATCCACAATGGTCTCCATAAATGACACCGAGGTTTGACCCTCAGGCAGTCCCGGGATATGATTTTAATTGTCTTGGGACCCGCAACAAGTTTAATTAGAAAAGATTAAAGAGGAGGAGTTGGAAAGAGAGATTCCACTACCCTCCTAGGCAAAGCCTGAGACAGGAAAACAAAATGACTAGTCAGCCAATAAGTAAAAAGGTGTACAGCTACGACAGCGCAGCAGTACGGCACCACGGATACGGAAGAGCTTAACGGGGCCTATATGTGAGCGTTAAGATTGATTGCTACAGTAGGTATGGCAGAAACGCATGAACGCACGGAAATTTTCTCGAGTTGCTACAAGGTCCGTATAGTATACTACCCCACAGGTGACTTGCAAACTGTTTAACATAAGGTTACGCTCGTTTTGCCAGAGATCGCACTCCCAGAGAATGTGCTGATTGTTCATACTCGTGGTCAGATGTGGAACATTGACATAATGGTGATGGTACGAGTTTAAAAGAAAATAATTTACTTTTAAAGTTGCCATGGCCAGTTAAAAATTGGGCCACGAAGTGGTCAACCTCCAGCCACACCTTCTCCAGGCACTCCCGGATGCATGGAAAAAATAGATAAAGATGACGACCTTTCGATGATGAATCCCATCTTTCTTGCCATTCAGTTAAAAGTTCCTCATAGACAATGGATTGTGGTGCAAACAATCTAGCAATTTTATTTCGGTCGCGCGGTAGAAGGAAATCTGTATTCATAGTTTCCTTTGTGGTGTAATACATTGACGCTCGTCTCTGAATCTCCAAATCACGGGGGACCTTCTGTCTAAAGTTATTGCATAATTACCTAACCCAGTGATGGGCAAAGTACGGCCCGCGGGCCAACACCGGCCCGCGAAAGTATTTAATCCGGCCCGCCCAGAATCCATCCATCCATCCTAAATATTTTAGTCAGCATTTTGGCGCGAAAAATAAAATCTGTCGTTTATAATTAAAAATCTCCGAATTTTTAATGAATTCTCCAATTCGTCAAGGGTGTTTTGAGCTTTCATTATGTTATAAATAATTTTCCATAATTATAATTATCTCGGCAGTCTGTCACAGGTATTAGTTTATTTATTGGAAAAATTCCATTCACCTATCGGTGATGCTAAACTAGCCGCGTAGTTCATGTGTTGGGTTACCGATTGACTGATGAACACCTTTTCGCACTGCTGAAAGTTACTTCGACACAGATGGAACCTGCTTTCGAAAATATTATGGCAAATCAAAAACAATTCCATATGTCTCACACGCCTAATAAGGCGTAAAAGTAAAAAGTATTTTGTTTATTAAAAAGTTTTAATACAAAATGCATTTTTTTATAATTCTGGCCCTCTTTTAGACTTTCTTAAACTTTATGGGCCACCATTAAAAAGTTAGCCCACCACTGACCTAACCTAACAATTTCTTTTAGTAACCATATCAATATTAAAGATCTTTTATATTTTGAATAAAAATATTGACTTGGCTATGGATGGATGGAAAGCCTACTCTCTGAAAAATGAGACATCTCTCCTTAATTCATTTCCACCAAAGCTAGCCTTATGATTATTAGTGTACTTTCTTTCATGTCAATTTCGAGCAATTTAGTCTATTTAATACTTTGGGAGATTTTGGTGCAACTTCATAAGGCATGTCCCATTCTTGCTTTTTTATGCCGTTGATTGACCATTTTACAAGTTACCTTTGAACATAATTATATCTTGATATCTATTTACACCTATTATTCCATTCATCATTCAGTCTATCGCCGTCCATTGCTGGACGTAGGCCTCTCTCATGTTCCACCACAAAGTGCGGTACTGTGGCGCCTGCATCCAACGATACCCAACAACTTTTACCACGTCGTCCGTCCATCTAGTTGAGGGGCTACACTGCGGCGTCTGATACGCGGTCCCCACTCGAGAACCTTTCTTACCCAGCAGTTGTCGGTTCGGCAAGTGAGTTTCCACGAACCTGTTGTTCATATCGTTCGGAGATTCGCACTCATCTAGACATTGGAAGCTATTGTGTAGCTCGAGTTAAAAGCTTTCCAGGATCTGATATTGGACAGGTGTAAGTCGAAATGTAGACTTCATTAAGCGTGATCCCCCGACTTTTGGGCGCTTATTCACTGCGCCTTGTACTATGTAGTGATCGCTCCTAGTTTTAATCGTGCTAAATACTTAAAGGTTATTAAGGCTTAATTAAGGTAATATCTGTTGTTTATCCGATAAGATGAAGTCTATATCGTTTTTCGTTGAACCATCGGGGCTAATCCAGGTCCATTTCCTTTTGTGGTTACTTCCTAAAGAAGAAATTCATTATAAAGAGGCTTGCCTTCTCCAGAAAATCAGCCAGTTTCTTACCCACTGGTTTATTTGACCACATTTATGTTGCCGCACACTCAACTCATCATAACTCCCTTTGCCCAGTTTCGCGATAAAATCTTCTATAACCACCTTGAAGCGAGTTTTAAATGCGTGTATGGCTTTCGTGATGTCCTTGTAAAACAAATCTTATTAGTTGTATCACTGATAACAACTGTTATGGGTTGAATTACTGATAACAACTGTTATCAGTTGAGTCACTTAAAACAACTGTTATCATCACTGATAACAACTCTTATCATCACTGATAACAACTCTTATCACTTGAGTCACTGAATACAACTATTATCAGTTGAGTCACTGCTAACAACTATTATAAGTAGTCACTGAAAACAACTGTTATCAGTTGAGTCACTGATAACAAACGTTATCAGTTGAGTCACTGAAAACAACTGTTATCAGCTGACTCACTGATAACAACTGTTATCAGTTGAGACACTGATAACAACTGTTATCAGTTGTATCACTGATTTTATTTTATTTATTTATTTATTTATTTATTCATATTAGTACATCAAGTGCTTAAATTCTATTAAAAGGTGTAGCCAAAAACCAGTTTAGGTTTATCTGTACACCTAGGAAACGTCGACAATATTTACAAGAATACTTATACATAACGGCGGCAAGCAGTGAGCCCGCACATCTTCATAGATATACCCTCAAGTTATTACATATTAATATTAATGTGACACAGATACAGCATGTTTCCTTTTCTATTTATTAAATATATGTTGATTAGTGAGTGTTATTTCTTCAATGTAATGTTTTTTTAATTTGTGAGTTAAGTTTTTTGGTGTAACTGTTTTTTTAAATTCCGGTGGTAATTTATTAATTAGTACCGGTATGATATGACTAAGACACATTTGACCAAAAAAGTTTTTAAATGTGGGTATTATTATTTTTGTAAAAGTATTACGTAGTGTCATATTAGGTTTAGTGTTGTATTTCTTAAGACAGTCATTAAAATAATTTTCAGAAAGTAGTGCTAGTTTTACTTTTTCATGTATCGGAATGAGTTTACAATGAGAGAAAAGTTGCGCATAGTCTGACTGATATTGTTTTTTTATCTTTAGCGGTACAATTTGCTTTAATATTTGGATTTGAATGTGATATATTAGATTAAGGTGAGTTTTATAAGTGCGACCGTAGCTACTAAGTCCATAAGATATTACCGATTCACCTAGAGCTTTGTAGAGTAGAAGACGGATGTCATAGGGTATTTTGTTTCTGACAAGCGTGAGTTTAGCAAGGATAGCGCGCAATTTGTCACATACATAATTTATATGACTTGACCATTTCATGCGGCTGTCTATGATAAGACCTAAGTACATATGTTCAGATACCACGTCTATAGATTTACAATTACATTGTGATACGTTATTTAGATGGAGACAACTGTGATCATGAGCGATGAGCCTAAGTTGCTGCGGTTTTCTGTTCTGACTAGTGCTTATGTACATCATTTTTGTTTTGCTGGCGTTGAGTACTAGTCCCGCATCATGTGACCATTTGTTTAGTAACGTGAAGTCTGTTTGTAAACGTTTTAGAGCTAAGGATATATTGTTATCGGCAGCTATTAGACATGTGTCATCCGCGACAACAAATGTTATCAATTGTATTACTGATAACAACTGTTATCAATTGTATCACTGATTAAAACTGTTCCAGTTGTATCATTTTAGACGCGTGTATGGCTTTGGAGATGTCTTCGTAGAAAGTCTCCACCTCATCGTCGGAGTATGCCGAGGTCGATGGGTAAACCTGTATGACCAAAGAATACTTCTTGGTAATTCTGGTACGTTGCGCTTGTTTACATATTCTTGAACCTTTCCACGTTGCACACGAGAGACAGGCGATCGATAAACCCTATACCGCCTTAGGACGGGTGATCGTCCCAAAGTAGAAGAGGAGGTTTCTGACAATCCTACAAGTTCCCGCCGGATTTTGCTTAATACCTCTTCCAGCTCGATGATCTTCTCATCAGTCCTGAGTGTCCAAATGCTGTGTGCTAACAGGGCCAAAGGTCATTTTGTTTAGTAGCCGGATAGTTGTTAGAGATTCTTCGCACCCCATGTTCCGCTACCGGGCCTGCCACCAAAATTAGCCCATAGGGTAGCATAGCTGCCATGACTAGGGCCAATTTCTGTTTGCCATATAAGAAATAATGCTGTAATCGCCACATTTGGCAGGCAGGTTGGTGATCGCAGTAAGATATCATAAATTTCCCCGGAAAGACCTGTTGCCCACTCTCTTGGTGAATCTTTTCTTTTTTTTTAAGTGACAACGCCTCGCACTAGGGAAATAATCCTTGTATTGCGGGGGACTTTACAAACATATAATTAACCGATACAAATTACATCCAAACTCGGAACAACAATTTGTAGATCGTAAAAGGTATTGTCCTGCATGGGATTCGAACCCGCGACACTGGCACAATATCTTAACCAGTACGCTATCCGCAGCCCACATACGTCCCACTGTTGGGCCTTCTCCACAATAGAAGGGCATTTGATCTACTATACCATGTTGGTCAGACATTGTTTTGTTTCTTTATTTTTTTTTTTTTTTTACTTTTATTTATTTAGGAAAACAAACGGTTACATACTAAATTTTACAATAAAGTGTAAGCTGAATAAATATGATACAAATATGTAGCCAATAGCATTTTCCACATGATACCTAAGCATTTAGCAGTGCGAATATGCAATCAGTAGACAAATAAAAATTCAAATCCAACACCATCACAGAGAATATAAGAAATCGTCAAGTGCTGTAATACATTAACGTAACAGTTATATGACTTACATACCATATCTATAGTAGTATAAGATATGCTGTAATACACTAAAAATATTGATCACAATTTACAAGTTTGTACTTTTTCAGATATAAGTGCCTTGAATTTTGCTGCCGATGATGCAAACATATCCATGCTACCAAAGTATTGATTATAATTATTAGTAATTCTGCGTAAAGGTGCCCGTAAACTCGCGTTAGAGCGACTAGTGCTAACAGCAAAAAGATGTCGCACTCGCACAGCACGACTTATTGTCGTTCTGGGTACAAAATAACTAACTCTGTTACAAATTTCAGTACAATCATATGCATTGTGACATAAATCAAACAAAAACATTGTATCTAAAATAATACGTCTTGTTTTTAGATTAGGTATTTTATATTTCTTTAATAAATTATCATATGAGAGATAACTACGAAAACAGCGGTAGTGCAGGGCTTTCAGAAACTTTCTTTGAATTAATTCGATTTTTTCGGTATATTTCTTATAAAAGGGGTTCCACACTGGTACTGCATACTCAAGTTGTGACCTGATCAAAGACTTAAACAAATATAAATAGGTAGAGGGGCGCACAAACTCTTTCGCAGACCTCATTACAAACCCGAATATACGGTAAGCTTTCGTTACAATGTTTTGAATATGAGCATCGAGGTGTAATTTATTATCCAAAATGATACCAAGGTCACGAACAGCGGATCGTCTTAATAAAGTGGTATTATCTATTGCATACGAGTAGTAAAGAACGTTTTTATTTTTAGTGAAACTTATACAGTAGCATTTAGCAATGCCCAGAAATAGCTTATTTATTTTACAATATTGAGCAAGCCTGTCGAGATCTACTTGTAATAATATACAATCTCTATAATTTCGAATAGGTCTGAAAATTTTTAAGTCATCGGCTTATAACAGAAATTTTGAATTATGAAAACATATATTTATATCGTTAATAAATAACACAAATAACAGTGGCCCCAGAATGGATCCTTGCGATTAAGATGTAAACCATCTTAATAAGTCACCTCGTATGCCGTTAAATGCAATCTTATGTAGCAACAACTCATGATCAACTTTATCGAACGCCTTTTGGAAATCGGTATATACAGTATCTACCTGAACGCGAGAGTCCATATTATTGAACAAAGTGTCGATAAAAGCCACCAAGTTGGTTGTAGTTGATCTACGTTTCACAAAACCGTGTTGTTGCTCTATAATACAGCTGTGTAAAACGGGATACATTTTATTGTGTACTAATCGTTCAAAAAGTTTCGGCATCGCAGACAATATTGATATAGGGCGGTAATTTTCGACATTAAACCTAGATTCCGTTTTGTAAACCGGTGTTATATTCGCACGCTTCCATACTTCTGGAAAAGTTCCCTCAGTAATGGATTGATTGAATATAATTTGTAAAGGTAAACAAAGATTTTCTGCAGTATTTTTCAGAAAAATTGCGGGTATACCATCAGGACCTGGTCCCTTCGACGTGTCTAAATTATTAAGTGCTTTAAGAACATCAGTAATACTAAAACGAAGTTTACTAATAATGCTACACTTGTCAGAGTACCCTACATCTACGGTAGCTTCGCAATTTGAGGTTGATGGCTCATACACAGAGTTAAAAAAATTTGAAAACATGTTACAAATACCAGCAGGATCACACGAAGATTCACTGTGATATTTCATAGCAGAGGGGATGCCATAGTTAGATTTACGATTAGATATATATGTCCAAAAATATTTAACATTGGTGCGAATGCCCTCTTCGACAGTTTTTATATCGGCTGTAGCAATTTTTACATTCCCTGCGGAACCTGGCTCTGTATAAGGAGAATTGTTCATAGTCAGATATATTATGATATTTTTTCCACTTAATCCAGGCTTTAGCCTTATTTCTAAACATTCGCATTAATGAAGAAGAAAACCATAACGGAAACCTATTTGCCCGGGATTTGTACAATGGAACATATGACCTTATGATACTGAAAAGTGTGTCATATAAGACATTCAACGATTCATCTACGGGTTCTCAGTTTCCAATCTTATCACGCCAGCAAATCTCACTAAGCTTTTGATTTATTACTGTATAGTCAGCCTTATAATAGTTAAACTTCTGTATAGTCTTTCGGTTAATAGGGGTATAGTATATATTATATGGTATCAATACAGAAAAAGGTGGATGATATGAGTCAAGAGGTAATAAGTAATCAGCTGGTGCATATATTGAGGCTTCATTATTACTGATATCGAGGTCCAGCAACTTATTCTTAAGATTCTTAATGGTGTTATATTGGTGAGCATTAAGATAAGACGTAAATATACTCAAATGATCACAAAGTAGCGAATGACCCACACAGGTATGTTTTGATGTATCATCTTCACAAATCACCCAATCAATTTCCAGCAAATTAAAATCTCCCAGCAAATAGAAACGCTCCACATTGAAACTATCAAGCAAAGGGCACATTAAGTCAAAGAATTGGGCATACACATGTTCGGGGGTTCTGGGTGGTATGTAAACAGCACTTACAGTGCAGTTTTTACTCTTGGTAGATCCAGGCAAAGTTGCAATAACAAATTCAATGTTCGAATATAAAGTACTATTAAGTTCAAAACGCACTGATCGCAAACTCTTTAGAATTGCAATAAGAACGCCACCACCATCCCTCTTATTGGTAGCCGCACGATCACGATCACATCGGTATACGATGTAACGGGGGTCAATAAATTCATTATCACAGATTTCAGGAGTTAGCCAAGTTTCAGTTAACACTATAATATCATAACAGTTTGATAATATATTCACATATAGAAAATATAATTTGGTGCGGATCCCTCTACAATTCTGGTAGTAAATGAGTAAATTAGCAATCATTTTTGTTCACTACAACAACACAATGGAATACTAAAGCAGCACTACACAATTTCATTAGTAAATTGGCAGAACTATTTATCAGCAGATATCTAATTTTAAAATGTATCATAGAATAGACTAACAGTACAATAATCAAATTATTCTTATATAAACACACTATATTATAATGCACATAAAATGTAAGTGTATTGTTGTCACAGATGGCCATAGAGTAAGGACCCTGCTGGTCAAACACTTTGCCTTCGGTATTAAAATGGCCCCTCTCTTCTATATTAGTTATAAAATACAAAGCATGTATATACAAATATATTATACAGGTCATGTAGATGTTTAATATCCACATATGTACAGCATAGGCATTACTAGATAGCATGGACATTATTTGCATGGTACTTGAATACAATGAGGCAAATGCAATTATGTAGTTGAGAGTAAATATAAGCAACCATTCTATAATATACTCATTAGCTTCGAGTATGTAGGATCCTAGGCACAAATTAATAATTTTACTTTTAATATTGAAATATAGTAATACATAAATCTCAATCAAAACACTCATAAAAGACTGCACAAAATTAGTATCAGTGATATATGATAAACACCCTGGCACAAATTAAAAGGCACAAACAGACATATGATATTCATATTATTATATATCATGACACAAACTTTAAATATAAAATAGAAGAAAATTATAAATGGCTGCATTATATTGTAATCGATAACATATAACATGGAATATCCAATGCACAACATATTCACCACTATAATAATTATCCTTGCACTGTAGATATTTAGCAATACACAAACCACAGTGCCAGTGTTTATAGTAGCTATAGCTGTATGTAGAATATAATAATTAATAAAATAGAATGTGCATTTTCTGAAGCACATATTTACCAATAATTCACACTTATAACATAATGTTAGCATAACACAAAGTACATTCTCAGACTTCACAGTGAAAATGAATATCTGTGTAATACAATATAGTATAAATATCTTCAGACACATTTCTTCCAGGGAAACAATTTTGTACTTAAATAAATATAGTATATAAGTATCATAGACAAAATTACAATCAATACCAGAATATGAACTTGGCAAATTAAATATAACAAATATTATAGCGTTGTAAATATATTCACAATATATTATTGAATATGTAAAACTACCTCCAATTATTTCCCTTATGTGGTTCATTATATACTGCCAGCAAGATATAAGGGATACAGCAGTATACATGCAATATCTTGATAACAGACTATCAATATGCATTATCAGCAGAGACAATATAAGATTTAAGATACATGCAAAAAAATACATCTTTAAGCATAAGCAGTTGCCATCGAACCCTGTATCCATAATATAAGCATGGACATTGCCTTTCATTTTAGGTTTCATTTGTATAAGCAGAGTTGGCCCTAATTTTAGCAACATCTTGTAAAGATTTAATAGCAATAGATTGACAGCCTTCTTTCTCACGGCCAAGTATGGTCCCATGCTTGACCCATAGAAACTTATAATTACACTTCCTGGCTGCTTCTCGACACTCCCTGAACAACTGTTTATTCTTGAGGGTCAGATGTTCATGCATATAGATGGATGAAGATGTACCCGAAATACCCAGCGATGCAGTAGTGAGGCCCTTATTTAAACGATAAGCACTGAGAACATTATCACGCAGTAATCGAGATGAGAGTTTCACAATAATATTCTTAGGTTTTTCATGATCTCGATGTGCACGAGGAACACGGTGAATTGATATTATGTCTGCTTGCCCAATACTGCACTTAATTATAGATGCAATATTTTCCATTATTGTAAGTAAATTTTCAGTACGCCGTTCAGGAATATTAGATATTTCGATGTTACAATTTCGAGCATTCTGCTCTAAAGAATCAATCTTACCCACAAGTTCGGCAATGGTGTGATGTGAGTTCAATGTCTTTCTTAGGTCTTTATTAATGATATCAACTTCCTTAGAAAGTGTCACATAATCATCGCTAACAAATTGTACCGATTTCTTGAGAGAATCCATATCTTGTGTAAGAGAATCATATTTGATATCTAAGTCAGATACGCGTTGTTTTATTAGTGATTGTTCGGCGTGAATGGTGTGCAGTTCATTTTTTATTTCGGATGTAATTTCAGTTAGCGTAGCTAAGCCATATTTCACTGCTATAACATTATCACATATCTTTGATATGTTGTTCTCCAATTCATTAAGTTGGTTCTTGAATTCTGTAGACAGTTCGCTGACCGCATGTGACCACTCCATTTCAGGTTGTTTACGTTTACGTAATGACGTATTCTGGTCACTCCTGGGTGTAGATATTAGGCTGAGATCCGTATCAGAATGGAATTTATTATTTGGTGAGCGAATCATTGCAGTATTAAGGCTGGGACCACTCATTGATTTGAGGACGCCAATGTAACAAACACTTCAATAACGTTTTCGACTCCTTCAATAAGGCCGCGAACAGATGTTCGCGGCCTTATTGAAGGAGTCGAAAACGCACAATACAAATTACAAACATCCATTAACAACAATTCGGAAGTGTTATATTACACAAAACTGTCATTAAATTGATCAAATAGCACAAACAAAACTGTAAAATATTGAATTTCGAATACGTGACCACCAATTGACATGTTCACGCCGCCATATTGTTGAGACATGTTGGTATTGGGTTTCATTTCGAGTTTTCCTTCTCTTGCTTAGATGTAATGTGCATATTATATCCCTAAGTCATCTTTTACAACATCCAAGGACAAGATGAGAATGGTGAGTTGTATTCTTACTCCGTCACCACACGGAATATTTATATAATAATTGTATTCTTATCCCATTCCACTAACTGCAAATGTAACTTTGTAATTATATATATTTATATGGGATTACAAAATTATGTATATATTTAGTGTATCTCGGAAACTGGATGAAAATTATAATGTTTTATAAATGTTTCCTTCATTTATACACAAAACACTTATTGTATTTTAAATTTGAAGCCTCTATGTCTGCTAGAAGTGCCTCAATAATATTGATGATCGGTCAGTCAGTGAGTGACAAAATTACGAAATTTTGACTAGTTATAATTCTTAAACTATTGGTTCAAATTGAATGAAATTAAAAATATAACGTGAGTATATAATGCCTGGATTACTGAAAATTCAGGCTTCTAATTTTATTCACAACGAAACTATAGGAGGTCGAAAATGGCCTGAATTGCTTCGAGAAAAATAAATTACGTCAGTGTTGCTTGTGTTTTTGCTCGACTTGGCGGGGGAACTACTGCCCCCAGATGACTTGTTGGACGTGAGATATCTTATTTCACCCGTGACCATGAACGCTGTAAAATGTTCGAAACGTCGGGCAATGAAAAATCGGCAAATAGTTTTATTTAAAACTATAGAAAAATTACATAATCTTCAACGGAACTCTCCGTTAGAAATCTCGACTGGCACTTGATCGCGTTTTTCACTACGCCTGTACCATAGGTATTAAATAGAGACTGTGCACGGATGAGCTCGGATAGCGGGTTCTGTCCATTAGTGCCAGCGCTAAATCTGCAGATTCTGGTAACAATCGTCGAATACTGAATTGGAAAATGTTTAATTAAGAGCGAAAGGTTTCTGAAATGTAAGCAAATTATTATGCTGCATTTTTTTCTAACCTAATCTAATAAAAATATTAAATAAGTTAGGCCATTAGTTTAGTAATTTAATACAAAAAAAAAATATGAATGAACTAAGAGAAATATATGAACCAGGGAGCGATTTAAAAATTTTCAATAATTTTGTACAAAGGTTGACCCTAAAATAGACAAGTTGCGATGGAGTATCTACCAAATGATAACATAGAAATAAAAACAAATCGTTATTTTACATTTTACAATACTTTGATAAATTACTATCTGTGAACAAAACTTTTCAAGTCTTTCGTATCAACCGATATAATCTTTGGCTCCTGCAACAAAGTTACAACTATCGTAGGAGACACAGATTCCCATATATTTATGTAATGGTAATAAACAAATTACAAGAAAAAAATGATAATTTAAAAAACCACCAACCAACTTTTAAAAACAAAAATCTATATCCCGTGTGGTGACGGAGTAAAAATACAATTCACCCCTCCCTATTTTACCCATGGTTATCATAAAAGACGACTAAGGGATATAGTAATCATATAACATCTATACAAGACAAGGAAAACTCATTAATTAACATAAATTTAATGTTTAATAATTACTTACCAAAACCTTTTACCAAATAATTACTGATCAATTTTCTTTTTTCATGTAGAATCATTTTCATTTTGTAGGTACTAACAATATGTTTATATCACAATTACGCGATAAATCGCCATGTTTGGAAGGCTGGTTGGCAACCGCAGCATGCTAGATGATTATGGGAGGGTACTCCACGTAGGGGGTATTCCGTCGGGCCGACCACTGATGACAAGTAACCCTGCTCCGGTGGTCAGCCCAAAGACGAAGGCGACGTGCATCTTGAGTGGGTTGCGGGAGTTGCGTGCTTACGCCTTTCTGTCGCCCCGGACGGAGTGGTGCGAGGAGCGCGCCGACCACAACCCAACCCCTAAAAAAAAAATGCTAGATTATTAAAAAAATGCACTCGCGTCATGCTCTTAGAGATATCCCTATATCGGTTTCTATGACTGCCATAGAAAAGTATTAAGTGTTGATGCATTATATTCTTAAACCATCACCATCGATGGATTACTTTGGATCAATTTAATATGCGTTTATTTTTTTGCAAAAGTTATTAGCAATAGTTTTATGACCGGCCTTTGTCTGTCGTCAATCCCCCTTGAGAATCTAATTGTTGACCAGATGCCTTCAAATGGAGTTTTACAAGACCCAAGAACAATATAAAGGTTGATAATATTCGTAGCCTAGTATATTCACGCCATTTCCCCGTGAGTTTTTACTACTTCCACGGTACATTTGTAGTATATATATTGTATTTTTAACATACGTACATACATTAACGCTTCTTTCCCATAAGGGTAGACAGAGACCACTTCCTTCCACTTGCTACGATCTTGACCTACCACTTTCGTCTCCTACACATTCATTAATCTACTCTTGCATCTTCTTCGGTTTAGGGTACTTATAACTTGGCCTTTCCTAAAGACGGCACCGATTTGGACGTGGAACGTCCACCTTGGTCTTCCCCTTCCAACATTTCCGTTCACACTGACTATATAAATTCTTAAAACATTATAAATGTCTCACAATTAAATTCATAATGAATGTGTATTGAATCACTAACACTTAATTAAATCAACGTTATAACACATCCAGGAATGGGTCGCGCAAACCCTTGATAACAAATGCGTCGTTAATCTCAGATTCAACCCCTATCATTACCTCATTGTCAGTCTCTATGAAATCGATTTAACCCCCTTTTGTCACAACGTTACAAATTTAATGGACTGCAGTTCATTTGGTACCGTAAAGGAACTTTTGAGTATACATGATTTGATTCATCATTTTCTTTAATATTATTGGAAGAAAGAACAATAGTTATTTACGTTATAAGATTATCCCGTATTGTGACAGGTTAAGAATTGCTTTTTGTGTGGTGACGGAGTAAGAATACAATTCACCACTCCCTATCTTGCCCGTGGATGTCCTAAAAGACGACTAAGGGATATAATTAGCATATAACATCTGTGCAAGAGAAGGCAACTCGAAGCAAAACCCTATTGCAACACGTCTGACCAGCGTGGAATCGTAGGTCAATATCCCTCCCATTATGGAGGAGGCTTGAGCCCAACAGTAGGACATATATAGGCGGAGACGATGAAGAATATACCAGTACCACCACTTATTTCGCCGTAGCAATAGTAAAGTTCAAATATTTTTCATTTATTATGTACTAGCAACTCGCCCTCGCTTCGCTTCGGTTTCAGTCGCCTTACCCGCGTAGTTCCCGTTCCCATAGGAATACCAGGATAAAATATAGCCTATGTTACTCCCTGATATTATAGCTTTCCATTGGTGAAAGAATTTTTGAAATCAGTCCAGTAGTTTCGGAGCCTATTCGTTACAAACATACATACAAACCTTTCCTCTTTATAATATTAGTATAGACTAGCAACCCGCCCTCGCTTCGCTTCGGTTATAGGTTATAGTCGTTTTACCCACGTAGTTCCCGTTCCCGTGGGAATACCGGGATAAAATATAGCCTAGTTTACGCCCTGATATTATAGCTGCCCATTGGTGAGAGAATTTTTGAAATTGGTCCAGCCGTTTTGAAGATTACCCGGAACAAACAGACAGACAGACAAAAATTTTTTAATTGCTATTTTAGGCATAGGTGTCGTGCAAATAACCGTGTGAGCATGAAAAAAGCCTATTATTTTGACATTACAAACAGACACTCCAATTTTATTTATTGGTATAGATAAGCAAAATTGTCTCAGATTTATATACAGACTGAATCAGGTTATGGGAGAACTATTCGAGTATGTTGTAGTTTAACGGTCATAGATCGTAATTAGAATGTGTATTACACAAAAAACAATATAACATAAAAGTTATAGTGATTACAAAAATGTGTGTTTAAGAGTCTTTGCCTTCATCCATCCATCCATCAGCCTACAGACGTCCACTGCTGGCCTCCCCACGAGAATGCCACTCGGAACGGTCCTGCGCTACTTGTATCCAACGGTTCCCTGCGACTTTGAAAATGTCGTCAGTCCACCTAGTGGGGAGTCGTCCTACACTGCGCCGTCCGATTCGTGGTCGCCACTCAAGAACCTTTCTTCCCCAACGGTTGTCGGTTCTACGAGCGATGTGGCCTGCCTATTGCCATTTCAACATACGTAGAGAAATATCGAGCATAGCGACGAGGACTATGGAAAGGTCCATAGCTCGTTGAGCAACTTTGAGCTTTTTTATGAGGCCGACATTTAGAGACCACGTTTCAGTGCCGTAAGTCATCGCTGGTAACACACACTGGTTATAAACCTTTGTTTTCATACACTGCGGAATATTGGACGAGAAGATCCTCTTAAGTTTCCCAAACGCTGCCCAGCCGAGTTAGATTCGTCGCCTGACTTCTTTCTCGAAATTGGATCAACCTAACTGGACTGCTTGTCTCAGGTAAACATAATGATCCACAACTTCGAGAATCGCATTCCCAACTAGGACCGGTATAGGAATCACATGGGTATTAGACATGACTTTCGTCTTGTCCATGTTCATTTGTAGACCCACTAGTTGAGAAACCCTGCTGAGGTCCATGAGCATAGTGCCAAGGTCCTCCATGGATTCTGCCATGACTACGATATTGTCAGCAAATCGAAGGTGAGTGATGTATTCGCCGTTGATGTTGATGCCGAGTCCGGTCCAGTCTAAAGCCCCCTCTACACGTCGGCGGATGCGTCCGCAGACGTCGTCAGATGCATCCGCGGATGGATCTCTGTGCGCCGTTCACACGTCTGTAGGTCGATCAGTCTGTATTGATTCTTGACGGACGCAACACGTACGCACGCGAAATGGATATTGAGACCGTAGCTGTTGCAGCTATTTATTTATTTAGGACCTTTAAGTATTATTTAAGTGTCTATCGCAGTAGTTATTAAAAAAAAATGGAGAAGAGGAACGTGGTGGACGCTGTAATCAGCATACATAGAAACCGAATAATGTGAAAAAAAATCATTTCCATAATGTATTTTTTGCCTTCCGTGTAGTGACGGAGTAAGAATAAAATTCACCACCATCCCCCACACATTCATTCTTACCCGTGGGTGATCGTACGAGACGACTAAGGGATATAACATCTATGCGAGAGAAGGAAAACTCGAAATAAAACCCTATACCAACCTATACCGACACGTCTGACCAGCTTGGTATATTAGGTCAAATACCCTTCCATTATGGAGGAGGCCCGAGCCCAACAGTGGGACGTATATGGGCTGAGATGATGAAGATGATGATTTATTGCAATTTTTTTAACACATCCTCCTGGACGCCATTTTTTTTCGCAGGAATAGCGTGGAAAACCAGCTTTTAGAACTATATGCAGAGCCATCTGGAGAATTTGATTATTTTGGTCGAATTTCTGCTTGTGTATCAAGCTCTAGGAATTTGAATGTTTCGTCAGTGCTCGTGGTAGCCATTTTAACGAGCAATCAAAAAAGAAAGAACGAAAAAATACTGCAGAAATCACGCGTGCATTCTCATCCGCTTCCCGAAGAACACTGATCCGTCGTCAGACGTGTGGACGCATCGCTCGCTCGCACCGAGCGCTGGCGCTGAAACCCTTTGATCCGTGCTACAAAAACCGATAACTAACGGATTAGTGCCGGATGCATCTGCGGACGTCAAATACCTACCACAGACGAGCAAATCACCCCCTCTACACGTCCGCGGACGCGTCCACCGATGACATCTGCGGACGCATCCGCCGATGTGTAGAGGAGGCATAAGAGCTTGAAGACATCTTCCAGCGCAGTGGTGAACAGTTTCGGAGAGATGACGTCTCCCTGTCTCATACCTCTCTGCAACTGGATCGGTTTCGTACTCTTATTCTGGATGTGGACTCACATAGTAGCATTTCTATACAAACTATGTCTATGTCTTAAATGTTACGTATTATGTAGGCATGTACAGACGAGACACATGTAGGCATATAAAGCTTCAACAGTATAAATAGGTATGATTTGCGCAAACGCTTCAATGGTAACACACAGACGATACAAAGACGCCTCATCCACGGTCATTGGCTGATCAGCTGATTTAAAGCGAAGTTTGTCTTGTTTATGGGAACGTAATCATTGATTAATTCAATTTCTAATGAATATTTAACAAAGTACGAATATGTTGCAGATTAAGTGTCATTGACTTATACATTTCAATCAGATTTACACAAAAAAAGCGATGACAAAATTGCAAACTTTACATGTCTCTAATTAATTAACGAATCGATTGATATTTTTTTTTCAAATTATTTTCATGGGTTTCTCCCACCATTGCCTACCGCCCGCTTGACCAGTTGCCCCATAACCTGATAGACTCTGTATACAAAAATCTTGATGTTCACGTTACTTCTTCTTCAATCAGTTTCATAGCAAACTGTTTGACCAGCATGGCATACATCAATTTTCTTCTTACTGTAAAGGAGACTGGAGCCCAGCAGTGGGATATATAGCAGCTGAGATCAGCCACAATAAAATAAAACTAGGTACTCGTAACCGTATGGCGACAGGATAAGAACACAGTTGTTGCCATTCTATACTTGCCCGTGGAAATAGTAAAGTATCTTAAGGGTTTCATCTGAAGAGTGGGTAGCAGCTCCCTATTGGAACACGAAATATCTCACTACGATCGCCAACTCACCAGTCAAGCGTAGTGATACTACCATTATGCCCACATTTAATAGGGTATCTTACAACCAGGCAGCAGTGAACAGCGTCTAGTTGGATGATGATGAAATTAAAACAACAAATATGAAATATAGCTTTAATCACTTTAATAATGTCTGTATTTACATTGGCTTAAACTATAAAAACTGGATTTCTACAGTAAACATTGTAAAAATATCGCATAGTACACTTCAAATACTTTTAAATAAAAAAAAGTGATATAATATGAGACGGTAGAGGCAGCGGGTTGATACGCATTTAAACGCAAAGATATTTGCTATACAAAGCGTTTAAAAGATTCGTGAAAAATTTGTACAAACAGCGCGTAGAAGATAATTAAAAAGTACATTTTTATCATTAAATATCGGTATGAAACTACATTTTCCGAAGCAATTATTGAATTATTAAAAATATGCAACATTGTTCACCGTCCAATACACATCGGAAATATTATGAATAGACTAAAATACAACACATCATTTAAATACAACCTTGTCATGTACTTTTAAACTTAAAATGAACGCCTTAAAGAATACTCTGTCTAAAGGCAATAACAATTATTATTCCGACAGTTTCGAAGTATTCATAAGTAAATCATGGTAAACATTAAAAATAAATAGACACATAATAAAAATGTATATAAAAATATGCACCAAAGACATAAGCGAGTCCTATAAAAATAAAATGATAAAATAGCTGCTTATATTGAGCTAAAACATTGGTTAAAACATTTAGGAACTGTTTCATATTAATTACAAGACTATGTAGTCAAATTGTAGAAACCATTTGCTAAAAAGTGTTTCTTGAATTAAAATTCTGTCCAGCCATCTATAATTATAGTCCTTGTCACCCTCAACAGGTAAGAAAAAGACATAATTTTAACAAAAGTTAAAATTGACAGGTCCTAAATCAAACACATTCGAATATCTCTAAAATATCCAAGCAAATCAAAAATATCTTCGACCTTCTTGAAATATTATTTGAATTATTTATTTATATTTTCACTATACACATATTTGGATAAATGTGGCTGACTCTTTATATCTACAATACGTCATTGTCGATGATTTGCCTCGATTTAACACGAAATAAACTGGTATTTTACTATTCGTATTGGTAAATAACATCTGCGATTGTGACATTACAAATGATTACATATAAATAGTAGCCTACCACGGTATATCAATACCGTTTAGGTTTAACATTTCACGAAAATTATACTTTATTTTGGAATTGTCAAAAATGGAATGATCCCAATAATATTTTTAAGATATGAACATATTCTTGCTTATGAAAATAATCGTGCTTTTGAACATAGACCGTTACTTAGCACAAATCGAATTGATATTTGAATTTACAAATCATCTTTTTTTAACGGCTATTCTTTTATAAAATCCAAAGCACCAAAACACTAAGTTTCAAAAATCTACTATCTCGTTAATCTCGAATAAAAACATAAAAAACTTTTTTCAAAACTGCCTACTCGCTAAAAATTAAAATGTCATTAACTTAGAATGTACGAAGTTAAATATTTTAATAGAAAATTAAATATGACAAATAGGTTGCACATTTTTAGACATACATTACATACAGTATGAATAATATTCGAATGACTTTTATTACTTAACAAATCGTGTCAACATTTTGTGACTTTGATATTTCATTTACAGCTATATTTATATCCTATTTACACTTGTTATCGGGTTGTTATAAAACACAAAGTATAAATAAACTTACATTTGCGAAATTTCAAATGATTTCATAAAATAAAAATGTGCAACAGGCAAGGATAAAACACGAACAAAAGCGTCAACGCTTATAGCAAACTATTGACCGGCTCAATAGTGGAAAAGCGATCTTTTGTCTCAGTCTTCCGTATGCATTTATGTAGAAATTATTCTAGTTTCAATGCCAATGCGCATGCCATCAAGAATGCTATAAAGGAATGTCGAATAAATGTGGCGTACTTGCTTAGCTTTAAGTATTTTTAAATAGAAATTCAAAATTCTTAAATTTCGAATATAGGTACTCGAATATAAAATTCATTGCCCGTTGATGTTGTAAAAGACGATTAATGGATATAATATGTATATAACATCTATGCAAGAGAAGGAAAACGTCTGACCAGTGTGGTTATAGTAGGTCAATTTCTTTCCTATTCTGGGGGCAGTTCAAGCCCAGCAATGGGACATATGTGACCTGAGACGATAAAATTACGAATGAAATGATAGAATGTTCTTACATTGAGATTGACATTATGAACTTTAAGCTTACAAAAATAAACAATAAATATTTTAAATTCAATATTATTAAGACAAGGCTACAAGTGGAATACTCTAGCTAGTCCTCTCGTGTTGAGTGAGTTCGATTTCGACGTACAACAATTCTTTTTACGATATGCACATGGTTCTTCTGAGTGTGGATGTCATTTGCCTTTCTTAATTGTATGTTTGTGAAGTCCCCCGTGCAATGCAAGGTTTTTAAAGCAGAAAAATAATAAACTTAAATATTCTCATTCGACTTCTCAAAAAAATTCGTTGTAAATTTCGTTCGACACTCGAAACTATTCACGTACACCACATTGTTAATTTTCAATTTAGAATAATCAGTCTTGGAAATTGATGAAACAATCGGCGCTATAACAGTTATTACCTCATTACACACCATCGATCCTTAACCAAATAGTACCACAAACAATAAATACTTAAAACAACAGTGTACGCGACGACAATGAAGTTACAATGATTATATATTTAAAATGGTCCATAAATTTACGCGACAAGTAAAAAATCTAGCACGAATGTTTATTTACAAGAGCACCGCGAAAATTAATTGTAAACACACGTCTCTTCTACACTGATATCGTGACATTGGTCTCTTTTCTCACTAAAAGCTCATTGGCACTTTGGTTAACCATTAGTCCATTCCACTACACTTCCGTTCCATCTTCACCTTCGTCTTCAAATAATGGTTCGTTTGGATTCACTTCTGTACTGAGCTTTTTTTTCGGCTTTGGAGGCGGACGGGGCGGAATCTTTCCGCTCCTCCCCAACGTCCCCGACTGATTCAATACACTGTCATTCTTCTTTCCTTCATCTTTTAATGGAGATGTGGGCTCCTCCTTGCTATCTACTCTCGGTACTCGTCTCAAGGAGCCAGTCTCAGGTTTGCCTTTTCGACTTGGAGTGCTACTATCCAAAGTTTGCGATTGATCTTTGTTATCACTAAACAAAACTTTTCTGGGTTCCGAATGGGGAGTAGAAGTACTTTTGGCAGTCCAACTCATGCGCGGATTGATTGGTTCCTGTGGACCAGGTGTAGAAATCTGTTGTGACAATTGGGAACTAATACTGTTCCGTGGATTAATTTGTGGTGGGACAGGTGAAGGTGCAGGCTCCTGTTCCTCTATAGGCGCGTAATAGACTGGCAGTGGATATGGAGCAGGGTAGACTTGTGGTGTGGCTGGTAGTGGTCGATTTCTCATTGGAGAGAACTGAGTCTCCAGGCCGGCTTTGTTCAGAGATAGTACTGAACTACCATCAGCCGTAGTTCGAAGTCCAAGATTATCATAAAGTGGTTCTTGCGCTTCGGTGCTGGGCAATATCTGTGTGCTAGCAGTACTAGACCAACTGGGTACTCTAGGTCTTCGGGGAATAGTAACGTATCCTTGCCTAGGAGTAACAACTGGTGAAGTTATAGGTGCAGTGAATGGAGACTGAGAGCGCGAATATGGAAGAGTTCTGAAGAGGTTTTGATTGGTTACCCCGTAGATGGGTGAATGGATTGGACTAATCGGGTTTATTTGAGGTGGTAATCTAGTGGTATCGGGGACGGTAGAGGCATTGCTTGCAGCAGGCGATATTTGGGCAGCTCTCGGAGGGAATGAGAGAAGATCTGGAGGGTATGCGCGAACATCCGTGCGACCGTACTCCACGTTGAGGGCATCTTGTGATCGTTTTGACATTTCTTCATAGCCAATCACGCGTTTTTCGTCATCGTTATGAGCTGAAACAAGAACAACTATATAATAAATGTTAATAGTTCCATAATATTAAAATTTTGTTTCGATCATTTATATTATCCATTTTTACTTTATTATTTTCCTTTGAGTATTGATATTAGCGAAATTATAGTTAACGGGATGTATATCATTTATTTTATTAGTTACGAGTTGCCAATATTTCGGCACTATATCACAGAATAGCAGTTCAAATACATGGTGTAAATCCCTTTAACCGTAATTTCGTAATAGTTTGAAATCCTATGTTAGAAATATTACATTCATATATAGAGTGTATTATTAGAAATTAGACAATCTCATATATCATATTCAACCTAAGTAATACGCATGAGTATATTTTTGAACCAAAAACTAGAATTATTTTTATTTAGTAGTGAACCTTGGCAAAGGATCAGCTATATGATGAACGATTAGAATCACAGAGAATCTAATTTAATGTTGAGATACTTACCAAACACGGAATCATTGTCCAGCAATGTCTTGTTCAACTCAGACATTTCAGTTCCCCCACTAGTGATGGACGGTGGCACGTCGTATCTCCTTGGTGGTTTAGTTACAGGGTTAACTGCAGTAATCAAGCTCTTCTCCATCTCTGGAATAACTGACCCTTCAATCAAAGCTTCTCCGTTAGATGCATCAACCTTTTTCTTATCAGAGGTACGTCTTCTACAACAGCAGTAGCATATAATTACTAAAATGATTAGTATGATTGCAGCGGTACAAGACACTCCTATAAGTACAGGCATCATATTATTATCCATGCCAGTTGGCACAACTATCCCGGGTGTGCTGTGTGTTACTGCTAATGTTAAACTTCTTTCTTCTACACCTCCCGGATTCTTAGCAACACACAAATATTCTCCATTATCAGTAGTAGCCACATCAACAATAGTGAGGTTCACCCATTTGCTGTTCTCCATACTCGTTTGTGTGATATAGTATTTAACTTCTCCTTGATATCTGTAAGTGCCATCTATAATTTGAGCGTTCAAAACCCAGTTTACTTCTGGCAATGGATTTCCATTAACATGACAAGAAAGCGTGATGTTATTATCCGAAGTTCGTAATGTTGTGCTAGTTGTAGGATATACAATACTAGGTTTACAAGCGAAGTCACTAGACTCTAATTCCTTCCACAGTTTTCCATGTACTTTAGGAGGTTCAACGCATGATATGGGGGAAGTGTAGAAGTTTTTGCTGATAACCCAGTTTCTGAAAGGTTGAAGATAGCAGTCACAACGCCAAGGATTATCATGTACATCTAAATTTGATAATGAAGTCAATGTACTCAATGTGTCAACCTTTAGAAACTCCAGTTTGTTTCCATCCAGCCTTAAGATATTCAGTTTCGGTACATTTATGAAAGTCTTCATTCCAATTTGGTAAATTTTGTTATTACTCAAATCAACTTTCTGTAAGAACTGTAAATTATTGAATAAGCCATCTTCTAATTTCTCCAACTGATTGTCATTCAGCAGAATCCATCGTATTTTGACAGTCTCTCGGAAAGCATCGGCATGAAGAGTTTTCAAATCATTCTTCGACAGATCAAGCTCTATCATGATAGCAAGTCCGCTCAAACCGTTTCTTTGAATTGTTATAAGTTTACATTCTCTGAGTATGAGTTTCTTTAAATTTATAAGACCAACTTCTTGAAATGCTACCCGCGTTATTTCATATAAGTTGTTGCCATTAAGATCTAGAATCTGTATCTCTGAACTTAGATTTCTTGGTATGTTTTCAAGTTCAGAATGTGAACAGTCTGCTTGTTTGTTACCACTAGCCCACACGCATTTGCATTCTTGTGGACAATTGTTTGTAAAATCAGCGCAAGTAGACGCTATGAAGAGGCCCAGGACCAACCAGATATGTTTCTCCATGTTGAGGTCATAAGCTTGGAATCTGTAACAAACAGAAATGCATTTAATATTATGAAAGTGTAGTTCAACATGTGGAGCTGGATATAGATGCCGTTTGAGCACGCGCAGTAGTTTTAATGGCAACATTAAGAATGCACCCGACTTCATTTTATGTATACGGAATGTTAAACTCGACACATGTATCCATAAAGGGCTTTGTTACACCTTTAAATGGATTAGAGCTTAGTGAATAATTAAATAGACATCTAACAACTGTAGAATTTCAAACCTTTTTAAGTGTTAGTAGACGATTTATTTGTTTAAATACGTAATATATTTTAATCAGTTTCATGGATTAATTATTTCTTTAATTTATATTACATAAATTAATTAGAAATATTTTAAGTATACATGTTTCAGGGCTTTTAATTTGTATGTTGTGACATATTAAAAGCCCTTACCTTCGGTTACGTGTTACACCGCCAAAACGTTTAAAATTGATTTTAATTCTTATCTAGTCTAATTAATCTTTGTCATTTGACTTGCCTATCGTTAACAATATGTTTGCAAAATGATAATAGTAGTATACGTGTGAGGTCTCAACTTAATGTAAAAACGGTCTTTGCCTTTTGAGGTGGCAGTTAGTATCGTGTGTTTAATTTCACCAACAAAATAAGTAGCAATCCCGGGCAGTTTTTAACACTAACTTATTTGCTAATAATAATGTTAAAATTTATAAACAATATCTCACCAATTCATTACTCAATTTGCCGACGTTTCAGAATAACATTATCCCTATGGGATAGGCTGATAACTGTTTCATAAATAATATTGGTCGGATCTAAGAACTTCTTGTCGGGATATTGCCGCTTCTAAATAATTGATAAATAAAATTCGAAGTGCATCTCTAGGAGTGTTTTTAATAACATTTCTAAGATTCTAACTCCTTAGTCTTCTTTTACGACACCCACAGGTAGAAGGGGGTGGCAAATTGTATTCCTACTTCGTCACCACACCACTATAAAATGAATGTAAATCAACAAAAAAGCGTGCGTGCAAAGTACGCATGTCAGAAGTGAAACTTCTTTATCCTTTATTCTATATCCTTCATCCTTCCTCCTTCATCCTTCATCCGTCATCCCTGCCTCAAGGATGTGGATCCTTCATCCGGAGAGGATCCTTTAATCCGCCAATTATAGACGGATTTAAAAAATAATATAAAATAGTATATATACCTATTTCTGTTTCATTCTTTGCTGGTTTCATCCTACACATTTTTGTATTTTTGTCTCTTACCTGTCGTTTTTCCGTTGTATCCGGTTTGAAATCACAACGATTCTAAAGAAGTTTCACTACAAAAGTGATTAATAATATTAACTTTTAGTAACACATTGATTAATAAAATTTGATAAGAATGATGTTTGGACGTAAGAAATGGCAAATGCAGTACTTTTTATAGAGCAATAAGGCTGTGTAAGATATGAGGTTAGTAAGACATCATTAGAGCTTGCGATAATTACATCCAGTGTGAGTGAGGGCGTACATAAAGTGAGAGTAATTTGGGTGTAAGTACGTTCTATAGGGTGATCTGTGCCTTATGCCTCATGTATTTGTGTGTGGTACAAAATATAAGAGAGCGGAGTTTTTAAACTTTTTCAATCAATAATGTTATCGCCTATCGATAGCTGGCAAGTATTCGTAAAAGCTATTGTAACGCTTGATTAATAGCGAAAAACGAGTATATATAGCGCATTCAAAAAATAGATGCCATTCGGTGGTGATATTTAATATCCACAGTAGAGTTTAGTTTATTTGAAGTTATGAAGATTTACGTGTAATAAATTATAAATCTTTCGTTGGTATTGTGTTAGTTTACAATAATGACTTATTTTTATTGGACTACAAAAGCGACGGATGAGAGATTTCTCCTTTAGCAGATATACGAATGTTAGATGTGCGGCGTGACGAGAATGGATAAATTAGGAATGAACGTAGCTTTAAGACAAAGTTTGAAAGTAGTGATGAAGAAGTTAAAGAGTGAACGCTTGACGTGGCATGGGCATGTGATGAGACGAAATTAATATAATGTTGCGAAGAAAGTTTTAAATATGAATATTAAACGCTTAAGGGATAAGGACAGACCAAAGAGAAGATGAATGGACTGTGTGAAGCATGACACCGATAGACAGAGAGAGATCACAAAGATGACAACGTTGTGTGGAAGGAAAGGACCTATTGCGAGCACTTCAAGTAATTGGGATAAGAGCAAGATGATGATGATGACTTCTGATGATTCAGATTTTATCGCGAAACAATTTAATCACCTGTATAAACGATAACTTAAAAAAAGCCTTTAACCAGTAACAATTTTTGTCACCTCGTTTTTATTATAATTTTAATAACAAATAATTATTTTTGATATTTATGCGAATATTACACATTTGAAATAAAATTATTTTCAGTGTTTATAGCGTTTGTATTTGATTTTTAATTGGGAACGTCGATTAATAGTGCATCATTAAGAACATATTTGAAATATTAGAAATAAAAAAAGACTTTTTAAAGAAACTTTAAAGAATGTAGTTTAAATAAATCGCTCTTAATATGGACCATACAACAATAATATCATGTATGTGCTAAGTACCGTGAAAGCGAGATCTCTTTCTTATGTCGCAGCGTGTTATTATTCCATATGTAAATACTTTGTGCCTTTTAGTAAATATATTTTAATGCTCATAGACTGTATCAATAATCTATCAGCAAAAAGTATTTCTCAGCCAAAATGTGTATCTATCGTGAATGAAGGAAAGATAGCAGTGATTTCAAAACTTATCTAGTATCTCAAGTTTCAATAGACATAAATAAATATTTTATTCATTATTTTCTTTGTATTTCATATACTTATATTTAATCATGTGGGCAAAGGTTTCTCACTATTGCATCGCGAAGAGAGTTAAATAAATATACATACGCAAGCTAGATTGATTAGGCATATTTCTTCGTGTTGCGTCATAATATTGTAATCATCATCATCATCGCAGCCCACATACGTCCCGCTATTGGGCTCGGGCCTCCTCCACAATGGGAGGGTATTTGACCTACTATACCATGATATAGGGTATATACAGACATGTTGATGTAGGGTTTTATTTCGAGTTTTCCTTCTTTTAATATTGTAATATCTGGTACAATTTTTTTTTCTAAGGGTCCGAAGACTCATGTTAAGAAGACAACCAGATAACACACGCATTTTTATATTCGCCATTATTTATTTATTCAAACTTCAGCACACAAAAATAAGGTACAAGGCGGATTTAATGTCTTAGACATTTTCTACCAGTCAACCTAGGGTGGAGCAGAAATAATTTAGGCAGTTTGCTGGAAGCTCTACAAAGTGGTAACTTTATAAATTTAGCTGTATTCTTTTCGAATATCTACTTTACCAGCGCGTATTTCTTTTGATTACGCCGCCATATCGAAAATGATGTGTTAATTATTCTAGAATGATCAAATCAAATAAATTTTATAATATTAGTGCAACGATTGCGTTGCATATCAGCGTTGGTATAGCCAACATATTGTTGTGACTTGACCAGGTTATGATAAAAATAGGCTTCATGATTAATTTTTTAATTTATTTAAAATTTATTTTTAACTAGCAACCCACCCTCGCTTCGCTTCGGTTTCTGTCGCCTTATCCCCGTAGTTCCCGTGGGAATTCCGGGATAAAATATAGCCTAGTTTACTCCCTGATATTATAGCTTTCCATTGGTGAAAGAATTTTTTAAATCAGTCCAGCCGTTTTGAAGATTACCCGGAACAAACAGACAGACAGACAAAAAATATAAAGTAATTTTTAGGCATATAGTGCAAATAACCGTGTGAGTATGAAAAAGGCCTATTATTTTGACATTACAAACAGACACTCCAATTTTATTTATTGATATAGATGATATAATATGTTTAGTATAATTTAGTAGAATTAAAAAAAAAATTAGTATAATTTTGCCATTAGAAACACACTCTATTTTTTCAAACATACATATATTCACGCCTCTTTCTCATAGGGATGGGCAGTGGCCACTTTTTTCCACTTGCTACGATCTTGTCATACCACTTTCGTCTCCTCCACATTCATTAATCTCCTCATGCCACGTTCTTCCGTTTAGGGTATGTACTTTTAACCTAGCGTTTCTTAAGAACGTCCCCGATTTGATCGACGAACGTCCCGCCTTGGTCTTCGCTTTTCAACAGTTACGATCACATTCGCCCTATCAATTCTTGTCAATCTCTTTTCCTTCATTCTCTGTACACTTTTATTTTTCTATTCTAAAAAACAAATGAAAGTAATCTTATTCCGATGAAAAATTATTAATAAATGTCTTATCAACAATAAGCTAACATATATAGAATTCAGTTAATAACTAACGTGGTCCTTAAATCTAGGCCTCATAACAAGGCTCAAAGTCGCTCAGCGTGCTATGGAGCGGGCTATGCTCGGAATTTCTCTGCGAGGTGGAATCGGAAATACGGAAAGCCGCAGAAGAACGGGTGTAACCGACATAGCACGATGAATTAGCACGCTGAAGTGGCAATGGGCAGGCCACATCGCTCGATGAAACGATCACCGCTGGGGAAGAAAGGTTCTCGAGTGGCGACCACGTATCGGACGACGCAGTGTAGGACAGCCCCCCATAGATAGAACGACGACTTGGTGAAAGTTGCTGGAAGTCATTGGGTGCAGGCGGCACAGGACTGCACTCTGTGGCGTAACCTGAGGGAGGCCTACGTCCAGCAGTGTACGGCGATAGGCTGAAATGATGATGGTGAAACCATGACGGTCGAACATGTTGTTATAGGATTTTATTTCAAGTTTGCTTTCCTTTGCATAGACGACATATGCATACAATAGTCCCTTAGTAGTCTTTTACGACACCCACGGGCAAGATAGGGGATGGCGAATTATATTCACCACAGGTAACGCACTCATATGTGAATGATTATGACACAAAAACAGCCTCCTATTGGCCATTCTCTTTTCTTCTTTGATTTAAAGCAAAATTCACTCAATGATATTACATTTCATGACCAGTATTGTTCGCATTGTTGTGTAGACAAGCTACTTGAAATCTCAAACCTGGAACTGTTCAATGCGCAAAGCGAAACCAGCCCCACGATCGATCGTAAGCTTTGCGATAGTCTATTTCTACGATATTTATAAAGACACTAATGATTTCTGATGTTTAACGCGAGTATTAGACACCTACACTAATATTATAAAGAGTAAAAATATGTATTTTTGTGTGTGTGTGTGTGTGTGTGTGTGTGTGTGTGTGTATGTTTGCAATGAATAAACTCAAAAACTACTGTGCCGATTTATAAAATTCTTTCACTATTGAAAAACTACATTCACTGAGTAACATAGGCTATATTTTATCCCAGTATTCCCACGGGAACGTGAACTACGCGTGTAAGGCGACTGAAACCGAAGCGAAGCGAGGGCCGGTTGTTAGTTGTAAATAAAACTCCTTCTTTTTTTTTTATGTGGGTGGGCTGCGGTCGGCGCGCCTCCGCACCACTCCGTCCGGGGCGACAGAGGGGCTTAAGCACGCAACTCCCGCAACCCACCCGAAAACCACCTCGCCTTCGTCGTTGGGCCGATCACCGGAGCAGGGTTACTTGTCATCAGTGGTCGGCCCGACGGAATACCCCCTACATGGGGTAAACTACTTTACGGATTTTATTGCGTTTGTATTTGTTTCTTGATTGCCCGACGTTTCACTTCACAGCGTTTATGAACGCTGACGATGGACGTTGACATGAACGATGACGTGAACATGAACGCTGTTAAGTCATAGCCTGTTAAAATCATAACCATCCGTAGTCGGGTAAAAATGACACAACCCCATTATCTAAATGACTGACCTTTAGTAATTGTGATGCTAGATTATTTAAATAAACTTGTTTTAATAGTGAAAAATAAATGCCAACCGCGAGATTCGAACAAACACCTATTAAAACTACACTTAAAATTCTTTTTCTGTATATTCCGTTTTCTAATCGCGTTTAACCTTTAAGTTATTTGTAATAAGATATACCTATGTTTGAAAACTTGGAGGATTTTGGGAGTATATGAACAGAGTGTGTTATTGATACGTTTTTGCAACATTTTTATTGATGCTCCGCTCCTATTAGTCGTAGTGTAATATTAGCGTATAGCGATCCTTGATTTGTGGCCTATCCAGTAGTAAGCGAATTCATCAATTCGAACCAATAGTTCCCTAGAAGCATTCAACCAAACAAACTCTTCAGCTTTATTATATTAGTATAGATAACGCTCACTTTATTATCATTTCAGCTTACATAAGACCCGCTGTTGGGCTTGGGCCTCCTCCACAATGGGACAGAATGAAAAAAAAAAAAAACAGCACAAGTCAGAAGTGTTGGCATAGAGTTTTATGTCGAGTTTTCCTTCAATTACACAGATATTATGATCATGTCATATTCCTTAATCGTCTTCTATAATACCCACGGGTAACAGAGGGGTTGATGAATTGTATTCTACCCCTGTCACCATTCAGGCCGAACACTGACAAGTCACATCTGCTCCGGTGATCGGCCCAACAACGAGGTGACGTTCCCGCGCGCCGTCCTTTCATCACCCCGGACGGACTTGACCGCGCGTGCGCTTACCATAGCCCACCCATAAAAAAAAAACCCGTCACCATACGGAGGCACTAAAAAAAATCAGAATATTCAACCCAGATAAACGCATGTCTCTTGTAGAAATTCACTAAGCTATACACTTAAGGTTTTCATTGTGACATTATCTAACAATATACTGCTCCAAGTACAAGTGGACTTACATTTTAGTACTTCCATACACACACTTGGCATAATGCCAAAACGACTCAGCCCTGACGAAATTTCACATTGTAGATACTCAAAGGATTTTGAAGTTCACAAGTGGTTTGAAATTCTTAAACATGTATTAATACATACAACGTGAACAACATACGGACTAGATATACGAAAGACGACAAAGAGATGTGGTCAAAAGCTTTTTATATTCTCTTTTTTTTTATTAAAGCATTATTTTTCCTCCATACTTAAAAAGAATTTATTCATTAGCGCGGGATATTGATTTCAGTTTTTCGTTTGATGACGGATTAAGAACATAATTCACCACACCCAATCTTGCCTGTGGGTGTTACGAAAGGCTATGGTCTTTTATGACACCCATAGGCAGAACGATATTTTTTTATTGCCGCTGGTGGCAAACGAGCAAGCAGCACACCTGATGGACCTTTGAAATACCAGAGGCACAGCTAGGCTGTTGTCTATCGTGAAGAAAATACTCTTTTTTAATCATATAAGTAATTCAATATAAGGCATATAATATAAAGAAAACTCTATATAAAATTCATTTTCAAGCCATCTAACCAAAGTGGTATTGTAGGCCAATTTCCCTCATAAAAATACATGGGCCTTTTTTGGGCGAGCTATGGCCTGAACGCACGCAGTCCGTTCCGTCCGGATTGACGGAAGGGCGGCCTCATAACCCACCGCATTGCGTCCCCTTGCCCATTGGGCCGAGCAGTGGTACAGAGCCCTTGACCTCTGTGGTCAAATGGAATAGCCAAGCAATGTTGATTATTAAGATAGGATTTTCCGTATAGTGACGAAGTAAGAATACATTTTACCAACCCCTCTCTTGCCTGTGGATATCGTAAACAACGACTAAGGGATTAAATGCGCATATAACGCATATGCAAGAGAAAGAAAACTCAAAACAAAATACTATACTAACATGTTTAACCAGCGCAGCATTGTATAGTAGATCAATTAACCTCCTATTGTGGACGCTCGAACTCAAAAATGGGAAGTATATAAGCTGAAATGATGATGATGAAGAATAGGAACAGTAAAACAATGGTCGACAACTAGATGAAGAACAGCGATTATGGCATTATCCCCTTTTTAGGTGAATATATCTATGTTCAACTAATGTGAACACTAATGTGTTCACTAAATAGCTTGATAGATCAGAAGTGCTATAGTGCTCTGAAAACTATATAGGTAAAATAAGCTCGTGTCCATTACAAAAAGCTCAACACTATAAAAAAGAATCTAAAATGAGTTTCAGGTGTCTATTATAAATCATTCATAGATTATATTTAAATATATTGCTGAAACGATACACGGGATCCTTTCTATGGCAAGCTAAAATTGGTTTTGAATCGAATATTCATACTGGCTCAGTTGGCCGTTCGTTCGCCGAACGATAATAGAAGTTTAAATGAACCAATTATTTTTTATACATTATTGTCGAAGTAACCACTGCAATATAATATTTACCTATTTAAACCTTTAAGAAAGACATTTTTCCCCCAAATATGGCATTTTATTTATACTATGTGGTCGCCGAGTGGTCGAAATTCAGCCATAATGCTTTTAAATTAATTTTTCTGCTACACAATTGTCTTTTAACTATATATATGTATAATTATATATTGAGCAAGCTGTTCACTAATAACTAATATATAAATACAAATATCTATTACACATTATCATCATAATTATGATTGTTTGACATTCAGTTCGTCCAAAGATTGTAACCGTAAACAAAAGTGTATAAGCGTGTATGTGTGCGATTCACGGTAGTGTGCGTAATGCCTTTTTAATGAATTTAATGTATTTCTAATCCATTACTATTTAAAATTTTAGTTTTCTGCACTTCTCAATATACTCTTCAACAGAGCCAAATTTCATATTTGTCTAACTGCATGATTTTCGAAAAAGGAGTGCAACGTTTTTTTTCACGTATTAATATATGGATTAGCTTAGTCCATAACTCTATCTGCGGCAAATTTTCAGTTTAAATTATTATGCGGATGACGGACTATTCCCCGGTCTAGTTACCCGACACGGAAAAAGGTAGACTCTTACCGTAGCAAATTTCATGGGTTTGCTCCTGCAGTTTTTGTGTTTCACGAAAACATTAAGATTGATATATGTGTTAACAGATATGTTAACACATAAAAGAAGGGGAAGGAATAAAAGAGGGTATGTAGAATCAATGTTAACACGTAGGTACATTCTGATGATATCATCAGAATTTTTTTTTATTGTCAACTGTGGCAAACGAGCAAACAGTACACCTGATGGTAAGTGTTGCTGCCGCTCATGGACCTTTACAAAGCCGCTATCTACCGCGAAGAAAGTGAAGGGAGTGTGAATGCGTGCATTGAGGCTCGGTGATATCAAGGGCACTACCAAAACCCTTCACACGAACATTGATTGAGTGTTAACATTGATTGATTGAACAATTCTGATGATATCATCAGAATGTTTATATTAACCCTGATTCTACCTACTCTCTTCTTTTTTAATGTGAAACATCTATAGGCGAGTGTGAGACTGATCATTGCCGTGGCGTTAACGGCATACTTGGATATGTACATTTGTGTAACGAAACCATAACCTCTTTTAGAATTTTGTACAACGCCATCTAGTGAGCTCAAAATAAATAATTAGCCTAAACATCTACCTATAGTGTACATACTTGTACAAAATAATTTCAATGTTTCACATCTGCCAGGCGTCCTGAGCGACGGCTCCATTTTTTACACAACTTTCTTTGATATACAGATTTTGTCTCCGTTGTTTTACTACAAATATGGATTTTAAGTAAAACACGCGTTCTTAACACAAAAAGTAATCAAAAGTCGGACAATTGTTTAGTTAAGTATTTAGCGTGCTTGGCTTCTCCATAATAAGAAGCAAATTAACCTTCTCTACCACGCTGGTCAGACTAAACTATGACAAATACTGGGGGTATTAGCTCAGAATTGGGATATATATATAAGCTTAGACGAATATCTTTTATATCTTCAATATACAAAATGTATATATAATGTATCATTCGTTACAATTTTACACGTATATATATATATATATATATTTTGCTAGCAACCCGCCCTCGCTTCGCTTCGGTTTCAGTCGCTTTACCCGCGGCGTAGTTCCCGTTCCTGTGGGAATACCGGGATAAAATATAGCCTATGTTACTCCCTGATATTATAGCTTTCCATTGGTGAAAGAATTTTTGAAATCGGTTCGGTGGTTTAAGCGTGAAAGCGTTACAAACAAACAAACAAACATCCTTACTTTCGCATTTATAATATTAGTATGGATATATCTATATAAATAAATATCAAACAACAATCTGAAGAAGTTATAATAAAATTGGTGCTCTTTTGTTGTCATATTACGGATTGAACGAAGCGTGGATTAAAGAGGGCAAGGCGAGTTTACGTCAGAAGTGTTTTCTGCGCGAAATAATACTAGAAAATAAAATGTCATTTTGAATTTCAACGGTCAGTATTTACACTGGAGCTTTGAAATATGTTATTTTACACAAAACAAATTCAGTACTGCGAGAATATCTTCATTTATAACAGGTGTTGAAGAGTAGATTTAAATAGCTTGCCATTTCTTCAAGTCTAATCAAGGTCTGTTTCTGTGTAACACACACACTTTGGTACACTACTAAGTTATCTTTGTAAGATAACACAATTTAGGGTAGCGATGGCTTGCCTAATAGTTAACTCGTGATCAGGTGCCGTTCCTGGGATCTGGTTCATCTATAGACTTTTCGCATTAGATTTTGATAAAGGAAATATTTATAATATATAAATATATATCTTAGTTTGAAGGGCGTCATATTGGAATTCATACTTTTAGTAAGTTCATATTATATATGGAAAGATGCTTCTTTAGCTTTCTTTCTACTAGAAAAGAAAAATCTAGCCCGCATTTTTGCCGGATCTTCTCAGCTTATGGTCGCGTTCCGACTTTGTGGTAAATTATTGGATTAGTCTTCCATCCATCTATAGGCTTCCACTGTTGAGCATAGGCCTCCTCACGGGAATGCCACTCGGAATGGTTCTGTGCCAGTTGCAATCAATGGTTCCTTGCAACTTGCAAGATACCGTTAATGCACCTAGTAGGGGGTCATCCTACCCTGCGCTGTACGAATTATCGTCGCCACTTAAGAGCCCTTCTTTGGTTGTCGGTTCGACAAGTAATGTGACCTGCCCATTACCATTTCAGTGCTAATTCTGCGGGCTATGTCGCTTACATACTTTCTTCAACGGGTTTACATATGCCGGCTTTTATCATGTAGAGAAATATTGGCCATATCTCTTTCCATAGCATGGTGAGCGACTTTGAGCCTTTTATGAGACCGACATTTAGAGACCACGTTTCAGTGTTATACGTTATCGGTAATAATACGTCCTGGTTATAAACTTTGTTTTCAGGATTCATTTCGGTGTTGACTTACCAAATAAAATGATTTGATTGCGATTCTGTAACAAAAAAACAAAATTGGTGACGTCATTCAAAGTATACGTCACTTACGTGTCACTGTGTAGATTTGCATTCAGCGCGTTTTGTCTTTGCGTGATGTGCAAAAATTTTAACGAGTTCGTTAAATCATTTTGAGATTTGCTGACTTATTCTACGCGTTAATTTATAGCAGAGGCATTTGTGAAGATGATTTACGGAATTATAATTGGGATTTCATAACTGTCAGATTTAATAAGTCCACTGCAAGAATATATTACGAATCGTTTCATTTGAAGTGGTGACAGAATTAGAATAGAATATATCATAACCCTTTCCATTGCATGTGCTACGATAGCCACAAAACTAAAGCTGTAAATATGAATCACCGTTTTACCAACATATCACTCGATACCGTAGCAGGGTTCATCCATTTCACCTGGAAACGTTATGGTCTGCAACTGTACGTTTCCAGCAATTATTTCTCCCACGTACGTGCAGGCTCTGGAATGAACTACCTGCTGTGTTGCCCGAGCGCTATGACATGTCCTTCTTTAAAAAAGGTTTAAGAAGAGTATTTTCTTTACGGTAGGCAACTGCCTGGCTGTGCCCCTGGTATTACAAAGGTCCATGTGCGGCAGGATCACTTACCATCATTTGATGGTAAGCACATCTGTGCTGCCTGCTGATTTGCCACCATTGGTAAAAAAAAAAATGTGCACACACAAAAATTCTCTGTGTTATAATATAAGAAAGAATCTTCAAGAAAAAGAAAGCCGCGATGGCTCAACAAGATGAAGAAAACTTATTAAAATTATATTTCTTTTAGGACCACGTACTATTCAGCACGATTCTTCAACGTAACAAAAGGTTACTATATAAGTTGAACCACATATGGTGACCGGTTAATAAATAAAATGTGTCACCACCATATTTTACCAAGGTGGTCGGAAAAGCCAATTGACGATCACCAGGAGAATACCCATTATATTACCCTGGGAATCTGTTAACGCCTGCCACCGCCAATCTGCCGCTAATCTTGGCGATTATGGTTTAATTATCGCCCTTTCGGGAAACCTAATGAATGGACGCGTAAAATTTAAAATAAAAGCTACAAAAAAGGCAAATTCAAATTATGTAACTTTCATTTATGTACACAATATGCAGTAATACCCTTTAGTTCGATAACTCATTAGGTTAATTAAGAGTTGTGAATCAGTACAGCACTGGTTTAAATCTGTACTGTTAATTGATGAATAGGTGCGCATTGCACAAGATTCGATTACAGTGGCTCAACAAAATTCAGTGGCATCAACAAAATGGAGCAGCGCAACTCTCTCTTTAAAACAGAGTCATCTAGTGGAGGCATTATAACACAAACTTTTTAATAAAACGGTAACGGTAAGATTAGCTAATGGAGTTATAGAATTTGATTAATGATTTCTGATGTTCACGCGAGTATTATACATTTTAAATAAAACTACTTAACGGATTTTATCGCGTTTGTATTTGATTTTTGATTACCTGACGTTTCGAACACTTTACAGCATTCATGGTCACGGGTGGACTAAGATGTCTCACGTCCAACAAGTCATCGTTACTGCAGAAAATTTATAATTATCTACCCGATACAGAAATTAGTTATTAAATATTGACCCACATTTTGATACAAAATTTATTGGCAGTGTAAGAAGAAAATTATTCTATATGAAAAAATTATATTGTTTATGGTTAGTAATAATTAAACATTAAAATTAATAGTAATTATATTTAAAAAAACTAACTAATAATCTAGTATACTACCACCGGATCGGAACACGGTCACACTGAGAAAGAGCCGGCAAGAAAACTCAGGTGACATGATGCTAAATTAATGTTAATTTTGAAGGCGGCTTACTTTTCTGCAGTAACGCTGACTTGTTGGACGTGAGACATCTTAGTCCACCCGTGACCATGAATGCTGTAAAGTGTTCGAAACGTCGGGTAATCAAAAATCAAATACAAACGCGATAAAATCCGTAAAGTAGTTTTATTTAAAATGAATTTGATTAAATCACACCATGACTTTGGTGCAGTCATAAGCCGTAACAATAATTCTATTCTTACCCCGTATTATAATGGATTAAAGTAATTTTCTGACAATAAGTCACCGTGCTTTTGTAGAACAATGGCTACGGTCCACTAAGCAGCCTCATATAAATTGATAAATTACAACAATAACCTAACACACTTTTTATCATATTCACTATTTTAGTACTTTCTCATCTTTATGTTACGTAAAATAACATCAAATGACTACGCAGTGAAACACTGTGCAATCTAGAAAGACTAGTGCTGCGACTGTTATTCCCTGCAAAGGAAAAAGTGGCGTAACATTATATTCATACTTCGCTTTGCAGGGATTTTAGATTAAAGAAAAATATTATCCATTTGCAAAATCTGCAGAACGCTTTTACATTTGGCGGTAAGATTCCCAACCCTTGCCTGCCCGCAGGGTATAGCTGTTTTCGTCACATCGATCGTATACCATTAACTTGTCTGGTACGCCTATTTGAACTCCCAATACGTTCTATTTATTATCTACATAATTTTGCTTTACAAATTTACATAAATTGCTCCATAAAATATTGACCATAGATATGGCGTTGAGGTTAAAATAGCGGCCTACTCTGCTAGTGAGTTTGATTTCTACGCAGAACAATACTTTGTGCAATATACAAATTGTTCTTTTGAGTCTGAGTTTTTTTGTATTCGTTAATATTGTTATTAGTTTGGCTCTTGACGCTATTAGTTAGTGCAGGGTGTTGACTTTAAAACAATACAGCATAAGATAATCTGAAACAAATTACGTTTTGTCCTAAGCAGTGCTTTTTTTTTGTCAACTAACAAAGACTTTGTCAGTTTTCAAGACGCCTCTTTTTAGTAGGCAATGGTCTAGACACACTCCGCCCGGGCGATGGATGAGTAGCGTGCGGTCCCATAACCTACCATATTCCCTCTCCATCGCCATTGGGCCGGTCCATGGTACCGATTCCTTGACATCAGTGACCAGCCCGGCGGGTTACACTTTCTTGGGTATCGTCCTATTCGACACCCCGGCAACAAGACAGTGTTGCCGAAGCATCGCCCTCACGCGGTCGGCCTCTCTGCGGGTAGTAGACTCATCCCTGGTCCGTCTACCCGTGGCCTTGGCTAGGGCGATCATCAGGCGCAGGTACGGGCGCCTGCACCGCCCAACTTGTCGGCGGAGTGTGTCATGGTAGAGGAATTCCTACCGAACCCACTCTGCCGCCTCCTTCTGCAAAGCAGTTGTCTCGGCGACCGCGTCCCATTTCCTTACACTATCGATGGATTCACGACGCTGCTCTGCTGTTGCCAAGTTTCCCAGTTGCCAAGTTTTCAAGACTCCTACAGAAAAGTAAGTGGTTGTGACATTATATTGCTATCCTATCGATAAATGTGTGTACTGCTTGTAAAAATTATTTAAGCATATATGTAAAGCCATAAAACAAATCTTTTGACATTAAAACAACAAAATTGCTAACGCAGGCATCGTTCGGCTGTTACGAAACACGTTTTGTAATCCAGGCGTTCGGATTTATGTTATTTTACATTTATGACTACAACTGGAAACTTATAAGAACATTTTAAACGGAGAAAGGATTCGTCTCAGCTCATATACATGTCGAATGTATATGCTGAGATCAAGCCTCCTCCACAACGGGGAGGAAATTGACCTACTAAATTCCGCTGGTCGGACGGATTGATAAAGAATTTCGAGATTTTCTTCTCTGACATCGATATTATTTGAATTATATCCACAGGCAAAGGAGGACTGGTATTCTTACTCCGTCAATTCATAGAAGAATTTCGATCGAGAAAGGGCAAATTATGACTAATTTTATAATAGTAAGTTTAACTGTTTCTTCCCAAAATATATACATCTACCTAACAAAGTATGGTCGTCTTTTAGATAGAGAAAATTAGGCTACTATGCGCTGGATATATATGAATGGGTATATCATGTTATTACGGGTTGTTTTTGCATTGATATTATCTGTTTCATCATCTCAGTCCATATATGTCTCCTTATTAGGTTCAGGCCTCCTCTACTGTGGAAGAGAAACTAACCTAATGTAGTTGGTCAGACGTGTTCGCGTAAGGGTTCTATGTCGAATTTGCCTCCTTTTGCTAAGATGTTGTCTACATTTCATGTTTCCTAGTCGTTTTTACATCCACGGGCAAAAGGATGGCTGGTAAACTATATTCTTATTCCGTCACCGCATGGATATTATCTATTCATATTCCTTTGGCAAACAAAGAATGGATGGTGATCATTGCGTCCATCCTAATACAGACGCCATTATTTTCAAATTCATTTATTATTAAAATGTATTCTTTTTGTACTCTTGGTAGTGAAAATACTTTAAAAATAGTGAGCCGTCGCTCAAGACGCCTGGCAGATGTGTAACATCGAAATTATTTTTTACATGTATATATGCATAAAATAATAGATTACGATAGGAACTAAAATGGCATATAATGTATAAATAAATTATTACGATTTTTCCAGAAAAATATTATTTTTATTAAATAAACATTTATTTTCTTTAAATACAAGAATTAAAAATTCAAAAATATTTCAAATTGTGACAACTCAATTCTTTTAATCAGTGATTTCTGTAATAATATAATATAATAGTTATATTCGATGCCTCTAACGGTATTACTGTGACAATTGGTCGCAACTACACTTACTATCATAGAGCGTGGCGAGGCCTCGCCACGGCATGCATCGCTTTACGCCACGGCAACAATCAGGTCTACCCCATCCTATATATTTTTCACATCAATAAGTACTTCTATCTCCTGCATCGGTGTTATCTGTATTTTATATTCCCTTTTATGACACCTTGCCCGTGCAAGAAATAGGATGAATTATATTTGTTACACACGTATAAACAAAAATGCAGTAAAATAATTAATATTAAGTATTCTTACTTGATTTCCTTCGTTATGAAGTAAGAATAATTACCTAATATTAATATTATTTTAATTCCCGCGTGGTGACGGAGTAAGAATACAATTCACCAGTCCCTATCTTGCCCGTGGATGTCGTAAAAGACCACTAAGGGATATAATATGTACATAACATCTGTGTAAGAGAAGAAAAACTTGAAATGAAACCTTATACCAACATATATGACAAGCATGGTATAGTAGCTCAAATTCCCTCCCATTGTGGAGGAGGCCCGAGCCCAACAGTGGGACGTATGTGGGCTGCGATGATGATGATGAATATTATTTTACTTGATTTCAAATTTACAAAAAATAGTATCTGTGCAAATTATATTACATAGATTAACAATGCCTACTTATATGTAACCAATACGTTTGCCCTATATTTTTATCACTGAATTATCTCTTTTGCTACAGCCATAAAATTCACCATAAACAAGCCTTATCAGTACGAAAGAAAGCTTCTGACAATTCGACATATAAGATATGGAGTAATCTTGTAGCCATTTCGTATATTTAAACTTTTTTATTTAGTCTTGTAGCCTTGTCTTCGAAGGAGTGAGTAGGGCTACAACACGTCTAAATTTCGCTATATGGTAAGAGTCCTTGTCATTTAGTATTTAAATTAAATATTTACATATATTGATTGCTTGATGCATATAACATCACTGAAAGAGAAGGGAAACTTGAAATAAAGTTATGTTTTTTTTGGGGTGGGTTATGATCAGCGCACCAGCCGCCTGGCTCCATCCGGGGCGACAGAGGGGCGGCGCGCGGGATCAAAAACCCACCCGTAGCACGTCGCCTTAATCGTTGAGCCGACCACCGGTGCCGTGTTCCTTGTGTGTTCGGACCGGTTAAACAATGTACCAAATCATCGGCGCAGTAAAGTATAATAGGCTAAATCTCAATATCTCCAAATCTCGAGCCGAGCATTAAGATATGTGGGCTAATAAAGAAAAGGAAAAGAATAGAAGGTAAGACTATTGCCGAATACAAACATCTTTCTTTGAAGAAAAAAAATAACACTTGCCCGAACCAAACGAAGGAAAAGTATAAACGTTTAATTTTAAATACTTTATTTGTGAGATATCATTTACTGAAAGGTTCTTCCTGCCTATAATACGGGATAAAATCGCTAACAAATAAAGAGGAAAATAAGATATGTAATGGTTGTTTGATGGCGCGATCGAGGAGAGAAATATTGAAGTCTTCGGCGAGTAATATGTATCAATCATTGTGTCATGCTGTCCTGTTTTCCACTTGGATATCTCTGTAGTAAATTCTCGATTGTTACTATATGAACGGCAATAGTAACTGTTTATTGTGCATTGATTTTTTAAGTTATAAGTATGTTATACAAATAAAATAATAGTATTTTTGACGTGACAACGTCTTATAATTCGATGGAGCCGGCTGCACACAAGAAAAAACATGACGTATGCGGCGTTACCTCGCTCTGAGGCGTTCCATTTAAGGCTTGATCCATACAAAATATCTACCAAACAAATAAAATTAAAATTTTCTTTTGAAAAATGAAACCATTCCATCAGTATTTTCTTATGACGTTGTCACGTTCAACTATCGTCAGTAAACCGACTTTACAGACAAGCGATTTTTTTTTTATAATTTTAATATGCATTTTTGCTTGTTTTTGAAATGAAATATCTTTAGGCGGGTTGAGTGTCATCGTCAGCGAACTTATGTTATGAGAAATAATATAACATATGCGCGTTTGCTCTTTGCTTTGAAATCCATTAACAAACGCTAAATTTTGTCGGTGAATTGTATTCTTACTGCGTTACCACACGGAATACTATATCATCATTTCATTTCGGCCCATACGTGTCCCAATGCTGGGCTCTAGCCTCCTCCATAATAGGAGAGAAATTGTCTAACTGGTCAGACAGGTTGATAAAGGATTTTGTTTCGAGTTTTCCATCTCTTGCATGGATGTCATATGCGTAATTATCCCTTAATCGTCTTTTACGACACCCGCAGGTATGAGTGGGGGTGGTGAATTCTATTATTAGCCGTCACCACAGGCATAATATATGATGTAATATTTTTGTACAAATAAACCTATTATTATTTCACTTCTGCCTATAACCTCAATCGATTTTACAATAGCCATAGATGTATTTTTCTTCATCTTACAAATAGAGAATTGATATCATCAAAGAAGTCTGAAAATCTTTTAAAGGCTTGCAAATCATTGAAACGTATTTTCTAGTTGATTGCATTCGAACAAAATTTGAGTTAACAATACGTGTATCCAACCACAAGATAAAGCGATTTGATTACTGAGTGCCTATTTGCCGAACCTGACAATGGACAAGATTCTTCCATTGTGATTGGTATGCGTAGTATTTAATATAAAAGTAAACATACTCGGATTGTCAAAGAAAGATATATAATATACTAGCAATCGGCCTTCGCTTGGCTTCGGTGTGGGTCGTCCTACCCATGTAGATCCTGTTCACATGGGAATACCGAGATAAAAAATAGCCTATGTTACTCCCTGATATTATAGATTTCTATTGGTGAAAGAATATCTTTTATCTAAAGATCTCTAAAAGAATATCTAAAGATCATTTCTCCCACGTACGTGCAAGCTCTGGAATGAACTACCTGCTGCTGTGTTTCCCGAGCGCTATGACATGTCCTTCTTTAAACGAGGTTTAAGAAGAGTATTTCCTTCACGGTAGGCAGCGGCCTGGCTGTGCCCCTGGTATTGCAATGGTCCATGTGCAGCAGTTTCACTTACCATCAGGTGTGCTGCTTGCTCGTTTGCCACCGTTGGCAATAAAAAAAAAAAATAAAAAAAAAAAAAAAGAATATTTAAAGTTGGTTCAGTAGTTTAAGCGTGAAAGCGTAACGAACAAACAAACAAACATCCTTACTTTCGCATTTATAATATTAGTAAGGACTAGCAACCCGCCCTCGCTTCGCTTCAGTTTCGGCAGTCGCCTTACCCGCGGCGTAGTTTCCGTTCCCGTGGGAATACCAGGATAAAATATAGGCTATGTTACTCCCTGATATTATAACTTACCATTGGTGAAAGAATTTTTGAAATCGGTTCAGTTGTGCGTGAAAGTGTGTGCAGTTAAGCGTGAAAGCGTAACATACAAACAAACATCCTTACTTTGGCATTTATAATATTAGTAAGGATTACATTACATACGATAGCGCCTCTCTAGTTTATTACATACAAATAAAATTGAAATATTTGAGGATTTGAGATATAAATGCACATTATAAATACAATAATTTTTACGAATTTCATCGCGTTTTACGTGTGGTGACGGAGTAAGAATACAATTCACCACCCGTGGGCGCCTTATAAGATGACTAAGCGATATAATACGCACATAATGTCTATGCAAGAGAAGGCAAACTATAAACACAACCCTATACCAACACAGCTTAGCAGCACGGTACAGTAGGTAGGTAGGTTCCTCCCATAATGGAGGAGGTCCGGGCCCAACAATGGGACGTGTATAGCTTGCGATGATGATCATGATCGTGTTCGTATTTGATTTTTGATTGCTCGACGTTTCGAACTCTTTTCAGCGTTTGTGATAACAGGCGGACCGTAAACCGCCCGTCCGTTGGTCCGTAACACAATAAAATCCTTAAAACTAGTGTTATTTATAATTATTAGTTTTATTTAGCTTACTCCGTTTGTTTTTTTCCTTTTTTGGGTCGAATTTAGTAATTGAAATTTCACCCTCTTCCTGACAACTGATTGATCTGAAATTTGGTATACGCTTTTGGTTCTAGTGACATTACAATTATGTATACTAAAATTTATTGTAAATTCAAGATTGCCGCTGGTGCAAAATGGCGGATAACCTATTTATTTTTCCATCCCATTAATATGGGCATTAAATGAAAGGGCTTGACAAGTAGAATACAATGCTCTATACAAAATTAATATAAAAACTAAAAACTTGAAAATAAAAAGAAAAATTAAGTTAAACGGTTTTATTGTAAACAAACAGTAAAAATAAAATCGTGGGGCACGTCAAATATCCACAATCGTCAATTAAAATGTTCGTTTTGTAATGTCCCACGATTTTATTTTTACTACTTGCTTACAATAAAACCGTTTCAGTTATGTTTTTTTTTTTCCTTTTTTATTTGAAATATTTGTTTGTAATTTCAATATTTAAAATAGGAGAAGGAAAACTCGAAATAAAACCCAATTGCCCTGTATACCATCAACCCGTCTGACCAGCGTGGTACAATAGGTTAATTTTTTTCCCATTGCGAAGGAGGCTCGAGCCCAGCAGTGGGTCGTATACGAGCTGTAATGATGATTTTTAAAATAATTTCTTTGCTATATGAATATGACGATATATAATTATGATGGTGCTGTGTGGTAGTGGCTACGAATACTTCCAACCATTACATTGTTTGTGGCTGTATTAAAAGACGACTAAGAGCTTCCACTTAGCTTAGACCAAAGCCAGCTGTATCTGATGCCGTCAGGTCAACAATTACATTCCCAAGGAGGATCAACATCAGGTAGACGGAACAAAAATATTACCAAAACTTTTAGAATATGTACTATGAAAGAAATAAGCAGACGCGGTAGTGACTAATATGTAATTATGATATTTATAATAAAATCCGGCTAAGTGCGAGTGGGAGTTGCGCACGAAGGGTTCCGCATCATCTATAAAATGAGTAAAAAAAATTGCATTTTTTGGGAAATAAATATTTATTTTATTTCGTTTTTAGTATTTGTTGTTATAGCGGTAACAGAAATACATAATTTGTAAAAAAATCATCTGTCTAGCTATCGCGGTTCTTGAGATACAGCCTGGTGGCAGACAGATGGACGGACAGACAGCGAAGTCTTGGTAATAGGGTCCCGTTTTTACCCTTTAGGTACGGAACCCTAAAAAAGTTACAATATCTTTTGATGTTTACACCAGTATTCATCGTCATCTCAGCCCATATATGTCCCACTGTTGGGCTCGGGCCTCCTCCATAATGGAAGGGTAATTGACCTACTATACCACGCTGGTTAGACGTGTTGATATAGGGTTTTATTTCAAGTTTTCCTTCTCTCGCATAGATATTATATGCGTTTTATATCCCTTAGTCGTCTCTTACGATCACCCACGGGTAAGATAGGGGGTGGTGAATTGTATTCTTACTCCGTCACCACACGGAAATTATATAATAATACACCAGTATTACACATATAAAATGAAACTATTGCACGCATCAACGCCAAGCTTTGAGGTATGTCGCACTACACACGTCCCAATATTTCTAAAACCCACCAACCCATGGTGGGTTGGAGGTTGGAGGGGATTGCCCAGTGAGTGTGTTAATATTTTCTGGGTAAATTTTCTGCGCTATGGACCAATGATAGAAGCACTGGTAAGTACACATTTAAAATTTTACGTATGCTAAGTCGACCTAAAGGGACTGGTAGAGATGATTGTACCCATATTCGATCATTTAGACATACATTTTTTTAACGCACTATTAGGTTCTCATAATATGATTTTTCCCTAAAAATGCAGATTAGGTAAGGTTAGATTATATTTTAAAACATTATATTTGACAGTACTATTATATATAACGATGCATGACTTTCAATTTACACGACTTTGCGCTCGACCTTCCCAGGGAAAAGTTATATTACCGTAATTAATTAAAGCCGACAACTTTCTTGCATAAATCTATCATAATATTTGTTTTCAACAGCAAAAACGTTTGGCCTTAAACAAAAAAAGGAAAGAATGATGAAATCTCATTTTTATGCTTTAATGTTAGATCCGAATGAATTTCCGTGTGGTGACGGAGTAGTATCCGTTTGGTGACGGAGTAAGAATACATTCACTGCCCCCCTTTTTTGCTCATGGGTGTAGAAGAAGACTAATGAATATAATATACATACAACATCTATGCAAGAGAAGGAAAACACGAAATGAAACCCTTTACCTTTATGCATACAACAAGAGTTTTAAAGCCTCCAATGGCGGATACCATGATCGTTTATAGCAAATCACACAATCTATACGTGGAACATTCTCAAATATCCTCGCATGCACTTCCCTTGTAGGTAGACCGACGACATGTTGAAAGTCGCAGGGAACCGTTGGATGCAAAAGGCACAGGACCGTTCTGGGTGGTATTCTCGTGGACCCGGCCTATTTCCAACAGTGCATCTACGAGCTGACGACTAGATATATCGTCACATTTAGTGAAGTCTTACGATATCTTTTAAATCGACACATTAAGTTTGCCGTATGCCTAATTGAGTATCTATTACTTATGGGAAATGATTTTCGGAAAATTTATTCATATTCTGTTGAAACTGGTTTCTGAGTCGAAGCTTGAAAATTAGATTCCTTTTCGTAGATAATGAAAGTACTAATAATAGTAAACCAATATAAATATTCTGCAACCGCTTACCACTTATCCCAATCAGATTACACGGTCTATGGCCGACCACCGCGGATATGGGCCCATTGTCTGGTCTTCTCGGAACTTTCAAACGGCAAGCACCGATAAAATCCATTTTATGTACCCGACGACGCTTAGGTATGTTCTCGGTTATTAGTTTCGGCACTTTTGAAAAGTGCATTTGTAAGATATAGTTTAAAATAACTTGAAGTAATTGTGACTGGGGTATCAGTTTTGAAGTATACTTCAATAACTTGCCATGGTTTTGAACTTTGTATGCAAGTACGTATGGCTATTTCCTTCAAAATATTTTCCTAATTCAACAGATTTTGGTGGCTTTGTATAAGTATGCAGTCAAGGATGGCAAAGTAAATATTAAAGAGCACTTAATTTTAATCCGTGTGGTGACGGAGTAAGAATACAATTCATCACTCCCTATCTTGCCCGTGGATGCCGTAAAAGACGACTTAGGGATATAATAGGCAAATAACATCTATGCAAAAGAAGGAAAACTGGACATAAAACCCTATACCAACCTGTCTGACCAGCATGGTATAGTAAGATCAATTTCCCTTCTATTGTGGAGGAGGCTCAAGCCCAGCAGTGGGACGTTTACGAGCTGAAATGATAATGATAACTTAATTTTATGTATTAAGAATCCTTGATTTGAGAATCCATGATCCAGGTGTAGTGACAGAGTAAAATCACAATTCACTACCCCTTTTCTCGTTGGTAGGAGTCGTAAAAGACGACTAAGGGATATAAAATGGATCAATGTAAGGGAAAGCAAACTCCAAATAAAACCCACCAAACCGTCTAACCAGCATAGTTCCTATTCCTCCTATTGTAGAGGAGTTGAGATGATGATACCTTAAGCATTTCATAAAACATACATGAGACAAAAACAGGTATTCAGAGAATATATTCCTGCTTTATCAAATTAGAATTTTTTATTTTAACATAGGATCAAAATACCTTGAAACAAATAACATTATTTTCACCTGAATTAGGTATATTTTAACTCAAATTGCTAAGGTCATTATACTCATAAAGGTATTGAAATGTCAGCAGACAACTTAACCTATTTTTAACCGAGTTCAAAATCTTTAATGCTATTAAAATTAGTATGTATTAGTGAGAGTTTTTATTTAGTGAGAGTTTATTACAAAGGTTTTCATAGTAATTTAATGCGGTTCTATTGCTTTAAATAGAGGCTCTTAGTGTAAGTGCTTGAAATTTTTTGAAGTTTAAACAACTTAAAAAGGAGAGGAGATTTCGTAAGCGTTGGTATACTTCATAATAATAAATAAAGCATATCATGCCATTAGGCAACGGGCCAATATTTTCTTTACTTTATTTTTTCTTTGTTGCGGCTTGCGCATTTAGTATAAAGTAATACAATTTGTACAATGTTATTCTTGGTTTCGCAGAAATTGGATTTGAAAAATGACCCTGTTTACTAGGACAGAAAAGCCTTAAGAGTTTTAAGAGATAAAATTATGAAAGTTCTTGTAGATCATAACACTAACACAATACCATTAGACTATATGAATGGCTGTATGGATACGCATCTTGAGAGACAGCTATGAATATATACTACAGAGTTCCACCAAACTCCGGCTATGGTAGTAATTGAGCACAGATAACGTAAGTCCAGATACCATGAGTGAGGAGAGTTACGGCAGGCGTCAGGTACTGTTACAGATATTTTTTTAAAATAAGTCCCTGCTAAGAAAATAATCCTTTTATTGCGGACACCTTGACTTGTAATATAATTAACGGACACAAATTACATATAGACTCAGAAGAAGAATTTGTGGATCGCCAAAGTGTTGTCTACATGGCATTCGAACATGTAATACTGACATTCTTAACCACTACGACATATGGGCAGTTTAAATTTTTTTGGATTATCTGTTAGTTTAAGGAATTGTAAAGGGGTAATACTAACGGTGGTAATTATCACATTATTCCCCTTAGCAGGGGCTTGCATTTTGGCTACCAAATATTTTATTTAAAAAAAAACATATCGTAACGTACCTCTTATAGACACGGACCCTATCGGTTATTATTCGAAACTTTTATATCGGTTTCGGATATATTTTCATTTCGGATATCCAATAGTTTCAATTAAGGTTACGAAACTTCATGACATCCTTAATCTATAGTTTAATGTAAGAAAAATTATTAGCATTTACAATTTAAGTCCTTACTAATAAATAAATGCAAAAGTATGTTTAATTTTTTGTTACGCTTTCATGCTTAAACCACTGAATCGATTTCAAAAATTCTTTCTCCAATGGAAAACTATAATATCAGAAAGTAACAAAGACTATATTTTATCGTTGTATTCCCACGGGAACGGGCACTATGCCGGTAAGGAGACTGAAACCAAAGCGAAGCGAGGGCGGGTTGCTAGTGATATAACTTTCAAAAGATGGTAATTCAGTTAGTACTTATATGAATAAGTAATCAATATAAGATGCATTATGGTTATTTATTAATGTGAACATATTCTTTTTAACTTCAAAATGGGACTTTTGAATAACGGGACTATTATTTACTGTGTCAGAACGGGACTTTTACAGAAATAGGAAAAATATGAAATTAAAAATTATAATAATAATCCTGAAGAAAAAATAAACTAAGACAACTATAAGACTTCAGTCATTTTCTCATGGATGTTATTGTCAGAATTGAAACAAATTGTGGTCCCACTGAAAGGACGGTTTTCAAATAAAAAAAAAACATCCAAATCGGTTCAGTCGAAAGTTCTGAGGTAACAAACATGAAAAACAAACAGTCGAATTGAGAACCTCCTCGTTTTTGAAGTCGCCTAAAAATCTAAATTCATAAAAAAACACGTGAAAAGTGTTATACAGACTTATGGATGAAGGAATAGACTGGACTTAAAACCAAAAAAAAAAGCAAGTATGTGAATATAACAAATGGTAATTTGTTGATCTGTTTGCTAAAACAGAACATTTTTGTATGGCTCGGGACAACGAGACAGACAAACTGAAAACAGGACTGTCCCGTTCATAATGGGACGTATGGTCGTATTAATAATGATGCAGTTATAATGCACTTGAGGTGTGTCACAATATGTCATTAGTTAAACCGACCGTAAATCCGCAATTCTTTTGCAAAGGGGCCTTCTATCTCCTGCATAGACGTTTTATGGATATTATACCCCTCAGTCGTCTTTTATGACATCTACGGACAAGAAAGACAGTGCTAAATTGTATCAATACTCCGTCACCACACGGATAAAAGCAGGAATAATCATAAGATTGTAATGCTGAAGTTCCGTGTGGTGACGGAGTAAGAATACAATTTACCACCCCCTTCCCCCCATCTTGTCTGTGGGTGTCATAAAAGACTACTAAGGGATATCTTGTGCATAAAACAACAATGCAAGAGAAGGTCCAAATCGCCTGACCAGCGTAGGTACCCGACCATAGTAAGTCAATTTCCCTTTCAAAATGGAGGAGGCTCGAGTCAAATATAGAGATGTGAAAAAATAATCGATTTTTATAATAATCGATTATTAATCGATTTTTATAATAATCGATTATTAATCGATATTTTTTTTGTAATAATCGATTTTTACAATCGATCATCAAAATAATAAAAATCGATTAATAATCGATTATTAATCGATTTTTTATTATTCGAAATTAATCGATTATTTCACTGCCAGATTTCCTAAAAAAAAGGTCATCACGATACTGCGTGCCGTGTTTCATACTATATTAGAACATAAAGCTCAAAAAAAAAGGTCATCATAATCCTTTTGGGAGAAAAATCGATTATTTATTTTTAATTAATCGATTATTTTAAAATCGATTTATTTTAAAGAACAAAAAATCGAGTATTCAAAAAATCGATTATTTATTTTTAATTAATTGATTATTTTATAATCGATTTATTTTAAAGAACAAAAAATCGATTATTAAAAAAAATCGATTATTTTCCCTCCAAGTCACATCCCTAGTCAAATAGTGGGACGTATATGAGCTGTGATGAATGAATGTTGAATTTGGAAAAGTCGACAAGACAGTAATTGGACCGAATAACAAGACGTAAAGCGAGATACATGTATAAAATAAATTTGTAGCTTACAAGCTACAAATCTAGATGGCACACACAACATTCGTACCGTGTATCTTCATAGGTTAATGCCTGTGTAACTTTGACGACACAAATGATTTTAATCCCGTCACATAAGCGTAAATCTGTCTGAGGCGTTTCGAGTTTACGCTAGAGCTTTAAAAGTAATACGCATATATTACATTTATTTCTAACTGGATATAACAGAACAAAGTGCGTGATCTATGTATACGCGCCACCTTGAGGAAATATAATCTCAGCTCGTATATGTTGAAACATATATAATGAATTATTAGACCTTTTTTTTGGGTTGGGTTACGTTCGGCGCGCTCGCACCAGTCCGTCCGGGGTGACAGAGGGGCAGCACGCACGGCCCCGTAACCCACCCGCGACACGTTGCCTTCGTCGTTGGGCTAACCACCGGTGCAGGGTGACTTGTTGTCAGTGGTCGGCCTGACGGAATACCCCTTGAGGAGTACCCTCCCATCGAGCGACGTCCCCCCCTCCGGGAGGACGTCGGTTTTTCCTCGCGCGGTCGGCCTCTCGGCGGGTGACGGACTAACTCCCCGGTCCAGTCACCCGCGGCCTCGGCTGAGGCGGCATCAGGCGCAGGTAATCGCGCCGGCGCCGCCCTAATCGCCGGCGGCGGTTCGCGTCGTCGAGGAGACGCTCCTCGCGCACGCGCTCCGCCGCCTCCTTCCGCGAGACTGCCTCGCAGAAGGCTGCGACCGCGTCCCAATTCTGAGGATCCAACTGCCATAGAGTTAGCGACAGTAACTATGTCAATGTCACTATATCTATACCGACAGATGTCATAACCAGATAAATGTAAAAAGTTTTAAATTCAAAAATTTTAATCAAACATTTTGAATATAATAAAACTACAACTGTTCTTTCACAGTTTTAAGTTTTCCCTTCTTTCAGCAGTTCTGATGGCTGCATTTTGTCCTTTTATTAACAATGCGATTTCATTCCAAGTATTTAAAAATATAGACAAATAATGATTAATTTAATTTGCATGTTTAGTTTTTGAATATTAGGTTTTAAAATTTCAATTTAGCAAGCAAAACAACTATTGAGCGTTATAAAGCAAGTGAATAAATTATTAGGAATTCAAATTTTAATTTTAACTTCTAATACATAGATGCTTTCTCGGTGATTATATCACCATGTAAGGATATTTATCCTCCCTTTATCCTATTCTTGCATGTTGCATGCATGTATGCAAGAGAATTATAACTCGAAATATACCCTGACCCGTCAGATCAGCGAGGCATAGTAGGTCAATTTCTCTCCTTATTATGGAGAAGGCCCAGGCCTAGCAGTTTGAGGTTTGTGCCGCTTGGGCAGAGCAGCATCGTGAACTGGCCGCAATCATCGGTGCCGACCTGGTGACCATGTCACGTGTCTATGTCACTAACGAATTATATACATGCATTAACCCCCCCGTCCAAACAAGGCTATAAAAGTTTTCACTTCAAAAGTTTATTCAGAAAAAATACGGCAAAGCAAATAACCTCTTTGGCTTACTCCCTAATCCTCCAACGGGTAATCCTGACCAGTATTCACTTGCTTATTGCTATTAAACCTTGGAAATTAAGCACTTTTCTTGATGAAACAAAGTAAATTAAACCTTTTCTGACATTTACTAGAGGATTACATATAAGAAATAAAGCAACTTTTACGAATATATTTAAAAAATAAATAAATTACGAACGTGATAAAATACGTAAAAATAATTTTATTTTATATAAATTATGTCTCATACGCTGACTCGTAATACTAAGAGCTCTGAAGAAATAGAAGTCCATGACATTGTTTTTTACGGAGGGCTGACTTTGTTTTCATTGTTTTTTGACGGAGTATGGTCTGTACACCTTTCCATTTCATCCAGAACATCGAAAGGGCTGCGTGTGGTCCCATAACTCACCGTATTCTCTTCCCATCGCCATTTGGCCGACCACTGGTACCGAATCCTTAACCTCCGAGGCCAGCTCAGCGGCACGACATAACCCTAAGATACACTGAAATAGGCAGCCCACATCCCTCGACAATCGTTAGAGAGAAAACCTTCTACATTACTCAGATACGTTTACGTCAACCCATTAGGGTTAAGTACCTACCTCTTATGAATATCATGGAATCTCTTATGAATAAAAACTGTCCTGCATGCACATCGAGCCTTTTTATACGAATCATAACTGAGTGATTAATAAATATCGGATTATATGTATTTGCATGTTTGCATATGCAAATGCATATAATTCTACTTTTATAGCGTTATTGCATATTTTGGTAAATTTTCACTGATAGTGCTTATTTCAATAGTTAGATATACATGTTTGGCACATTGTATTATGTAGTCGACACGTCCGTCGGCATGTCCGCCTAGCATCTGAGGAGGCTTTAATAAAAAAAAATATTGCTATTATTGCAACACATTTCAGCAATATACCCGATGCAATTGAGAAATTAGAAACTAAAAGCTTTCCTCTGTGCCAGACCTTGAAAAAAATTGAAAAAATGATTGGACAGAGTAACGCCCTTCCGAGTTCACTATGGCAAAAGTTCGTGGTAAATTAGTGCAGTTTTATTTATTTATTTTATTTATTTATACTTTATTGCACACCTATGTTAACACATTTATAATAATAATTCTAAGTGGAGAAAGTACAATGGGCGGCCTAATCGCTAAAAGCGATTTCTAACAGGCAACCTTTGGATAGAAACATGTAAGGAAAGAGCGGTAGTTGTAGGTGTACTGCTTAACTATGTATAAAATATATAAATAACACATACATACGATATATACATACAAACACATATATAAGTATATACATACACATACATACATATATATAAAATAAATATACCTAATATATTTATATAACGCGGTTAGTAGTTCAAAATGTGAAGTTTATTAAAGTCATCATCATCTTGCTCTTATCCCAATTACTTGGGGTCGACGCAATATGTCATCTGTTTTGACATATTACAAAAAGTTTCGGCAATGACTTTTATGACCGGCCGCCTGCCTGACGTCAACCCTCCTTGGGAATGTAATCGTTGGCCCAAATGGTACCAGATGGAGTTGATCAGGGTCAATCTAGGGCTCTTAGTCGTCTTTTACGACACCCACGAGCAAAGCAAGGGTTGGTAGTATTCGAAGCCGCTACCACACAGCACAAATTTATAAATGAAGTTTATTAAAGTAATGAACAGAATTTAGATTATATAATAAGGTACCTATATAGCAAATACTAACTGATCAATTCTAGATAATAATTTTTAAGCTTTATTCTAAATGTGGCTAGTGTCTTTGAACATTTTATATCTAGTGGAAGTTTATTCCACAGACGTACTGCCGTGACTATGAACGATTTCTCGGCGAATGATGTAAAAGGATGATGATTTAGGAGTGGTAGGACCACACTGTCGACAGTTATCTGTCTACAGCCGCGGGTCGGTCCGTCCGGGGCAGTACCATGCTCTCGCAGAAAATCGACGTCTGAGTAGTAGCAATTTGTTACTGCGCTTTGTTTGGTGAGCGAGAGAGCCGGAAGCCCAATTTTCTGAGGGTGATTGCGTGTGGAGGGTTTTGGTGGTGCCCTTGGTATCATCGAGCCTCAATGCACGCATTCACACTCCCTTCGCTTTCTTCGCGGTAGGCAACGGCTTTGTAAAGGTCCATGAGCGGCAGCAACACTTACCATCAGGTGTACTGTTTGCTCGTTTGCCACCGTTTGCAATAAAAAAAAAATAAGCGGCATTTTCAGTTTCATGTTATCTGATGATCTCAAATTTCTATTATGCGTATCATGAAGATATTGAAAACGAGCTTTAAGATGCGACGAATTTAATTGCGACGAAGACGTATAGGTAACCATTTGAGCTGCTAGCGAAACTGTGTAACATGGTCATATTTGCGTAACCCAAATATGAATCTAATTGCAAGATTTTGGAGACGCTCGAGCTTATCTAGTTGATATTCAGCAAGATCCAAGTAGCTAACATCAGCGTAGTCTAAAATGGATAATAATAGACAATTAGCAAGAGTAATTTTCGTGGCAGTGGGCAGGAAATTTTGAAGCCTTTTCAGAACGCCCGCAGAGGCAAACACTTTTCTGCTTACCTCTTGTAATTCCGGACCCCAACTTAAATTAGCATCAATAATTATTCCCAAATCCTTAACCTGATCACTGATTGGAATAGTTGTGCCATCAAAGAGGACTTGTGGTAATTGAGAATAATCGATTCTAGATGTAAACCAACTACTGCCTATAATAGACACCTGAGTTTTACATGGGTTTAACATGAGTCCATGACATTTACTCCACGCACTAATCTTCACCAACTCCCCGTTAAGTGTCTCTATTGTGTCAGACAATTTGGCCAACGGTGTCTGTAAGTAAACTTGTAAATCATCAGCGTAAAGGTGGTTGTGTAAAAAACCCCGGTTTTGAGGTATAAAAAAAATTGACGCGTTTATCAATGGCACCAGATAGAATCTGTCTGAAGAGGTCACTGCAGAAATGGCGCCAAACTTTAGGTTCAGTCCGGTAATGTCAGTTGATGTTGAAAGGTCATTTTCAGCCTATGAATTAATATTAAGTGACAAACGTCACAAGTTTGTTGCAGAAGACCTGGAAAATATATTATTGTTTATTCTCAGAAGTTTATAATTTACGTTATAATAATTTGTAGTTTATAATATATACAGTATACTAATAACAATAACTAATAAATATGAACAATTTTTAATTATATGTTAATAATAAACGCAAATTCTAATTGTAAATGTTTTTTGATTGTGCATATTTTATGCATATTTCGTCCTTTTTTCGTGCATATTTGCATGCATATTTTGGCATTTTGATAGTGCATATAATCCGATGTCTAGTGATTAAACACATGTATATTTGTAAAGTAACTCACGGCACTACACAAAAAAATCTTGGTTTTTGTTTAGGGCGAAGTCTTATTCTTTGAAAAAAAAATTGTGATCACGAATTAGACAGTGCTGTATTGGGCAAGTATTCTTCAGGGGGACTGGCGATAAAGTTTCAAGGAACGGTTAGATGCCGGCACAGAAATGCAGAGCCGTTACATATATTTATGTTTCTATTTAGGAGAGGTCTACGAGGCTCCTTCTATTATGGATGGATGAAATTGAATCAAAATTTAATAACCATCATTTTGGACCCATATAAAATCGAATAGTCGACGATTAGCAATTATTTTCTCATAGTAAATATTACCCTTTACATTAAATTTCATAACATCAAACTTATACTAAAATTATTAAGTTTCAGCAACGTCGGATGTATCCAAAATATCCAAACGGATATCGGAAAGTCGTCAGTAGGTAGTTGGCCTCGTTAATTGAGGAAGGTTCGGCTATCAGCTAATGGTAGACGTGATTCTGATAGGGTCGAATAATAAATGATATTTTTAAAATGTGCTAGTGTTCTCAAGACTGAAAGGGCGTTGATCGATTTTCGATAAAGTAATCAGCGAATGCGGGTCCTTTGCCAGCGGCCCGTCTTCTTTAGTTGAGTTTAAAAATTTACCCTTCAAGCTTATTTAATTTATTATCGACAGGTGAAGAGGGTTAATGAGGTGAAACATGGCTTTATCCAAAAATAAGAAGGTACAAATTAATTTTGTGGTGCGTCATGTTTGAACAGAGTAACCGTAAGTTCGCTGCAATTAGCTATTGTTATGATGACTTTTTGGTTATCGGCCTTCGTTGGAGCGATGTTCAACAACGGCAGAACTGGGACGCGAAAAGCACCTTCAAGATCATGGCTGGGTTGTTTTTAATTAAACTTCTACAAGTAATAAATCAACGGGTTCAAGAAATAAAACTGCGTACTTACATATTAAAGGAATATTTAAATCAGCTTACCTGAAAAAAAAGAATAATACATTATAAGATCAATCTTAAAAAACGTAAGTTTACTCTTATTGAGAAGTATACAGCCGACACCGTTGGATTTTAATGAGCCCTGTTTCATCATCATCATCATCTCAACTCATATACGTCCCACTGCTGGGTTCGAGCCACCTCAATAGTAGGAGGGATATTTACCTACAATACCACGCTGGTCAGACGAGTTGGCATAAAGTTTTCTTTCAGTTTTTCTTCTCTTGCATAGACGTTATATGCATATTACATTCCTCAATCTTCTCTTACGACACTCACGAGTAAAATATGGAGCGGTAAATTGTATTCTTACTCCCCGTCACCACATGGATAACTCTTTACTGTCAGCACTCTTTACCGTCCCTTAAATAACCTATATGTATTATATTCAACTAAACTATGTATGAAATGTAGATGGAACGACGACCTGGTGAAACTCGCTAGGCGTTGTAGGATGTAGGCGGCACAGGAACGCACTTTGAGGGAGGCCTACGTCCAGCAGTGGACGGCGATAGGCTGAAATGATAATGATGAAATGAGGATGTATGAAATAGAAAAAATAATTCAAGGCTCTTCAAGTAAAATAAAGTTAGAATCGCTACATTTTGGAGACTGGTTAGCAGCGACAGCGACCGCAATAGTTTAATAAAACGTCAAAAAAGAGCGATACTGCCCTTTCTCGTGGGCATTTTTTCATAAAATGAAAAATATTATTTATTTAGTTCAGCTCTGTTCGTCGTCGTCGTCTCGTATCAGCTCATATACGTCCCATTGCTGATATCGAGCCTTCTCCACAATAGAAGGGCAATTGACCTGATGTATTATGCTGATCAGACATGTTGGTATAGGGTTTTATTTCGAGTTTTATTTTTCTTGTACGGACGTTATATTCATATTATATCTTTTAATAGTCTTTTACGAAAACCAAGGGCAAGATAGGGAGTGGTGAATTGTATTCTTACTCCGCCCGCACACGAAATGCTCTATTACGCGACAGGCTACTGTTTTAGTAGCATAATTATCCATAGTTACAGAATCCAGTGTATAGAAATTGGCCAATAATATCCCGTCAGAAGGGTTAGCATAAATTTTCATTTAGAGCTTTCCTGTTGTAATAATGATATTATATGCTTAGATCCTGGCATCGACTTTTCCATGGCAAAGTAGTCACATATTCTCAAACCTTCAACATACGGGTCATCATCAATCACCCTTAAATCCCATTTATTCAACTCCGTATACTTGGAAATTAAAGGCAAAGCTTATTCTTACGAACAACCGTCGGCGACTCGAAGCAATTTGTCGCCAATTAACTTTGATAAGAACAAATCTCCCGAGTGAATAACGTATGGTAAAAGTCTGGCAAGCAACACCTACAACAGTATTAAGTTAAAAGGAATTAATTGGCCTTCACCCGTGGGAGAACCAACATTGTATCTTAATAATGTCTGGCTTTACTAAGTTAGAAGCTATTAAATAAACCATGTTAGAATATAGATACTTATAAGGATATCCCGTATGGTCCATCATCACTTTCTTTTAAATCATAGCAGCCCAAATTAGTCCCATTGTTGGGCTCGGGCTAACGTCAAAATATGAGGGAAATTGAACTTTACCGCGCCAAAAGACGTGTTAAGCGTAACTATACATTGTTAAGGACACGTTCACACTGTACTATACTGTATTTTATACTGTACTAAGTATATTTTATGTATGGTGCGCGATATTGTTGTGCTGAACTATATACTATATGCTATTATATTATAGCGTAGTCCGAAACCCGCTTTAGGGTCTTACGTCGAATTTGCCTTCTCTTGCATAGGTGTTAACTGGCATATACTCTTAGTCATCTTCTACGATCCCCACGGCCATTGCCCGTGAAGGAGCAATGAATTGTATTGTTACTCCATCATCACACGGATATTTTTTTTATTTACTGAACAGATATTCATGAGATTTTACATATTTTTTAATTTAATAACAATGATTTACAATTATTTTAATAAATAATTCAACTTATAAATACGACAGAAGCCTATACTAGTTAAAACGCGTACTTAATTCGTCTTTAACAATAAAATTTAATTTACATCAATAATTAAAAATTAAGATGACGGTACGCGTATAAAAACAGAAAATATATAAAGAAACGCTAGGGTAATTGGAAATAATATTCTTTATGTTGCTTGAATAATGAATATTATGTTTATACGTTGATTCAAAAGATATTGTATTAATGGTGACCTTTTACGTTTTGAATATTTTGAATGTAAGCTACAATGATCTGGTTTATTTAGAAGACTAGCAACCCGCCCTCGCTTCTCTTCGGTTATAGGTTATAGTCGTTTTACCCGCGTAGTTCCCGTTCCCGTGGGAATACCGGGATAAAATAAAAAATAGCCTAGTTTACGCCCTGATATTATAGCTTTCCATTGGTGAAAGAATTTTTGAAATCGGTCCAGCCGTTTTGAAGATTACCCGGCACAAACAGACAGACAGACAAAAATTTTTTAATTACCATTTTAGGCATAGGTGTCGTGCAAATAACCGCGTGAGCATGAAAAAAGCCTATTATTTTGACATTACAAACAGACACTCCAATTTTATTTATTGGTATAGATTATTATACATAAGCTCAAGTAAGGTAGGTGGAATCTATCTACCTGTTATGTGAGATAAGCTGTAACGAAATAACACTATAAACTTTAACGAAATTATCTTTTTCAATAACGAATGGATTTAATCAAATTATTCAGTATCGTCACCATCTCGGCTCATATACATCCCACTGCTGGGCTGGAGCCTCCTCCACAATAAGAGGGAAATTGACTTTACTATACCTCGTTGGTCAGACAGGTTAGCATAAGGTTTTGTTTCGAGTTCTCCTTCTCTTGCATTGATGTTGTATGCGTATTCCCTCAGTCGTCTTTTACGACACCCACGGGCATGACAGGGGGTGGAGAATTGTATTCTTACTCCGTCACCACATTGATTATTCAGTATAATGTGCATCCATCCAGTTAACGTATAGATAAGCATATATATACATTATCACGCTCTTTAACGCAAAAGATCAGCAATAAATCTCCAGTTTACCTAAAGATTAACCGAACTTTTATGTAATGACACAATTTATGTGAATAATATCTGGTTGACCGAGCTTTGCTCGGAATATTTTTGTTGTATTTTTGTCGTATTTATTTAGATATATATTAATAAAGAATAAAAATTAAATAATGAAAAAAATATCAACAATTACAAAAAGAGAATAATAATAACACCGAGATTCGATCAAAACAATACAAAAAAAGAACTGAACAACTTCCCAACTGAGCTATCGTAACTCATGACGTTGACAACGAAATTTGAATTAATATTCTTTTTAAATTTAATGTCATTGTATTGTTTTGCTAAAAATACCGACAAAACAACATTTTCTATAAATAAAACCTAGCTAGATCGATTTTTTGGACCCGAAACCTCTAGTATGCCACGTTTCATCAAAATCGTTGGAGCCGTTGCCGAGATCCTGAATATATATATATATATATATATATATATATATATATACAAGAATTGCTCGTTTAAAGATATAAGATATATTTATTTGTCCGTGTAGTGACAGAGCAAGTAAAGTTAACAACCCCATTTCATGCCCATGACTGACTCAAAAGTTAACCAAACGATATACTAAGATAACATCTATGCAAGACAAGAAAAACTCAAGATAAAACCCTATATCGTTTGACCAGCATGGTATAGTAGGTCAGATTTCCTTCAGTTGTGGGGGAGGCTCCAAACCCAGGACGTGTGTGATCCGAGATGGTGATGATAATTATGTAATTTTAGTTTAAAAAGAATCAAATCGTTCGATTCGAATATGGTAAGATTTTGTGTTGGTAGAATTTTAAAATACATCGCTACGTTTGACGGACAATAGGATTACTTCCAACCAAGGGATAAAGCAATGGTTTTGACAGCTGCCAGTTTCCCCTTCATAAATAAACAACGATTTATCAGTATATATTACTTGTAGGATTGCATTACCAGACGTGCTGTTGAACGATTTGTGTATTTGAAACGGTTTTGAACATCTTGTTTGACGTCATGAAAAGAAATGACTTCTAGTTATAACGAACAAAGAGTAACGTGTTTATCGAACAAGTACCGCCATTATTTCTCAGAGGCTCGTAAAAGATGGCCAAGGGATATAATATGCATTTGTGCAAGAGAAGGAAAATTGAAAATAAAATCCAATACGTGCAGCCTGGTATAGTAGGTCCATTTCTCTCCTATTGCGGAGGAAGCTCGAGCCCAACAGTGGGATGTATATTAGCTAAGATATTTTTAGTTTAAAGTATACTTTTAAAAGTTTTTAAAACCACTTTATAGCACGATGAAAATCATAGCAACCATACAAGAACTGACTTAATATAACCACTTATTTTCTTTATAGCAAAGACATATCTATCTGTATGATAACGTTTATATATATAATTCTTGTGTTCGTGTGTATGTGACCGAACTCTTCCTAAACGGTTGGACCGAGTTTGATGACTTCTGTGTATTGCAGTGGATTAGAGACTGATTTAAATTAATAATTGGACCCGGTAGGTGGCACTGCGATCGATTTCAAGAAGAATATTTTTTAGATTTGAACAGAACAGCGTCTGTTGGGTCTGCTAGTTATTTATATGGTGCCATTTACGCCATGTTTCAAAATAGCTTGAACATATCATCATTACCCTGCTCTTATCCTAATTACTTGAAGTGGATAACATACATACTCCTCTTCCATCGTACATATTGCGAAAGACATTGTCAATAGTTTTATAATGGGCCGCCTGCCTAACGTGAGTTAAGTCCTCGCAAATGTAATTGTTGACCAGGCGGTATTAGATGGAGTCGGCCCAGGTCGATATAAAGCTCTTAGTCATCCTTTACGACACCCACGACCAATGTAAGGGTGGGTATTGTTTCTTTTTATGATTGTTGTTGCTTCGGATGTGCACAATGTTATTGAAATTTGGAAAAATTTAGTGATTTTTAGATTGTATGCAAATAATGGTTAGTTTTGTATTATTGATATTATTCGATCTTATTGGTAACTAGCAACCCGCCCTCGCTTCGCTTCGGTTTTAATCGTTTTGCCCGCGTAGTTCCTGTGCCCGTGGGAATACCAGGATAAAATATAGCCTAGTTTACACGCTGATATTATAGCTTTCCATTGGTGAAAGAATTTTTTAAATCGGTCCATTCGTTTTGAAGATTACCCGGAACAAACAGACAGACAGACAAAAATTTTTTAATTGCTATTTTAGGCATAGGTGTCGTGCAAATAACCGTGTGAGCATGAAAAAAGCCTATTATTTTGACATTACAAACAGACACTCCAATCTGGGGGCATGGCAGTGCCCCCGCCAAGTCGAGCAAAAAAAAAAGTCGGGCAAAACGGAACACTGCCGTAACATACTTTTCTCGAAGCTATTCAGGCCATTTTCGACCCCCTATAACTTCGTTGTTAATAAAGCTAGAAAGCTGAATTTTTAGTAACCTAGCAGGAATTGTATGCACATTGTGTATTTCAAATTTCATTCAATTTGAACCAATAGTTTAAGAATTATAACTAGTCAAAATTTCGTAATTTTGTCACTCACTGACTGACTGACCGATCATCAATATTAAAGTGGCACTTCTAGTAGACATAAAAGCTTCAAATTTAGAATACAATTAGTGTTTAGTATATAAGTGAAGGAAAAATTATGAAACATAATTTTCATCCAGTTTCCGAGATACACTAACAGCATAAATAACTTTGTAAACCCATATAAATATATAGGATTACAAAGTTACATTTGCAGTTAATGAAATGTAACTTTGTAAAAAAATAAGAATACATTTTATCGCTTCATTGTTTCTCTATGGGAATCATAACAACCGGCTAAAGATTGCGCAGATGACGTAGTGGTTAAGATACCAACGTATCGTGCTAGTGTCGCGGGTTCGAATCCCATGCAAGACAACACCTTGTACGATCCACAAATTGTTGTTCTGAGTCTGAATGTAATTTGTGTCGGTTAATTATATGTTCTTTACGTATGGTGATGGAGTAAGAATACAATTCACCACTCTCTATCTTGCCCGTGGATATCGTATAAGACGACTATGGGATATAATATGCACATACCATTTATGCAAGAGAAGGAAAACTCGAAATCAAACCCTATATTAACATGTCTGACCAGCATGGTATAGTGGGTCAAATTCCCTCCCATTGTGGATGGGACCCGAGCCCAACAGTGGGACATATGAGGGCTGCGATGATGAATTATATGTTTGTAAAGTCCCCCACAATATAAGGATTATTATTCCCTTAGTGCAAGGCGTTGTCATTTAAAAAAAAGATTCGACAGGAAGGAGAGTGGGCAGCAACTCTCGCCGGGGAAATGTATGATATCTCACTGCGAAACCAACCCACTTACCAAACGTGGCGACTACGTCATTATTCCTCATAAGGCAAAGAAAAATAAGCTCTAGTCATGGCAACTCTGTTACCCTTGAGCGTCGTTGGATGCAGGTGCCACAGTACCGCACTTTATGGTGAAGCATGAGGGGGGTCTATGTTCTACAGTGGACGGCGATAGGCTAAATGATGATTGACATAATAGGTTTAGACAGATACGTAGATATTATGTTCAAAGATTACTTGTAAAATGGTCAATCAACTTAATAAAAAAGCAAGAGTAGGACGTGTCTTATGAAATTGTACCAAAATCTCCCAAAGTATTAAGCAAACTAAATTGCCTGAAATTTATCTGAAAGAAAGAACGCCATCATTAGGCTCGATTGCCATCAAAGCGGAGAGGAGACTAGAGGAGATGTGTTTCGAAAAACCAATCAAATTTCTTTATTTCCACATCTCTCCGCTTAGTTTAGGTAGAATTGACTCAAGCGGAAAGGAGAGATGTCTCATTTTTCAGAGAGTGTGCTCTAAGAAAATCCTTTGTTGGTATTCAAGAAGTAGAAGGTACCGGAAAGGCAAATAAGTAGGTCTATCTACAAAAAGAAATGAGATACCATCAAAAACAAGTCTTGTAAAAAAAGCCAAGCCTCGCAACTGAGTTCTTCTACCATAAAAATTTGTGAGATTCATGTTATACCAAGTCGGTTAACTCATTCAGTCCCTACTTAAGGGACCTTTCTTCTTAAGTTATTACGTAAATAGCTAACCTAACAATTTCTCATAGTGACTATATTAATATTAAAGTTCTTTTATGTTTTAAATAAATAGATTGACTTTGCAATCGCACTATGTTTAGTACAATTTAATATAATATGTATTACTTGTGAGGTGTGTTTTCATGCGATTGCCAAGTCATTCTGTTTATTTAAAACATAAAAGAACTTTAATATTGATATAGTCACTATGAGAAATTGTTAGGTTAGCTATTTACGTAATAACTTAAGAAGAAAGGTCCCTTAAGTAGGGACTGAATGAGTTAACCGACTTGGTATAACATGGATCTCACAAATTTTTATGGTAGAAGAACTCAGTTGCGAGGCTTGGCTTTTTTTACAAGACTTGTTTTTGATGGTATTTTATTTATTGGTATAGATATAGATTAAAGAAAAAAATTAAAGCTGTCACACCACACAGCACGAGTTTTAGCATTAATTATTATAAAAACTTAAATCCTTTTGCCAATCGAATCACTTTCTAGTTTTTGACAGAATCAAAGAAAAAAATGCGTGACGGCAAATAGACTACGTTCATAATAAATATTTTGGAAGAGCTTCAATATTTCACACACTCCACTCGTGTCATGAAACAGCTTTGCCCAAAACAACCTGAAATAACAGTCAAACGCGATGCACTCAAAAAGTACCAGAGAAAATAAACCATGGATCGCAGAATCGCGACAGTTTGTTTTTTCATAACGCTTGCTTGAATTCTCTGTTCCAAATGTAAGTGATCAAAATCAAAAATACAACTATATTTTGTAGCTTCTCAAACTATAACAAGTAATACACCTATACACCAAAAATACTTCCATGTGGTGAGGATTTAGAATACAATTCATTATCATCATCTCAGCTCATATACGTCCCAATGTTGGGCTTGAGCCTCCTCTACAATAGGAGGGAAATAAACCAACTATACCACGCTGGTAGGTGTCATATGCATATTATATCCCTCAGTCATCTTTTACGACACCCATGTGTAAGATAGGGAGTGGTGAATCCCATTCACCACTCCCTATATACAATTCACTAACTTCTTTTTTATTCATAGTTATCGTAAAAGACCACAAGGAAGGATAACTCGAAATAAAAGCTCATACTGACTGGCTTACTGGCGTGATATAATACGTAAATTTCCTTCCCATTGTGGAACGAGACACAGTGTTTATGGGCTGAAATAATCATGAATGCAATAATAGTTGGGCGGTTAGGATCTGGTCCAATGTTATGTTATGTTTAGTACCGACCCAAGGCGATGCCAAGATAGATCGATAATCTGTCGAATTTGCCCTATCAACCGACCAGCCAGTTCCAGTAGTCTGCAGCAAGTAGGAGTAATAAGCAGACTACTGGAACTCGACTTCGGAAGCCTGCCCTATGACTTACTCTTTCAAGTAGTTTATCTCATCGATGTCACGATTGCCAAGTATTAACTACCATTTAGCTTAGTCGATACCTTTAGCTATCGTTGGTGAAATCAGACAAAAACAACGTAATATTAGACGATTCGAATCGATATTTGATGCATTATTCACGAAACAAATTGTTTTACCACCTGTTTTGCATTACAGGGTCGTCGTTAGTTGGATTCTTTAATGAACAAAGACATCACTGGCTTTCAGTATTAATTTGTACAAATATTCGCGAATGACATGGAACAAAAAACGGGGAACTTTTCATATGGTGACGAAATAGTAAGAATACTTCACCTCCTCTTTCTTTTCCAGGGTTGTTGTAAAAGAGGAGGTAGACGAAAAAGTGAAAACAAAATCAATGCCAAGAAAGCAAAATTGAAATTAAGACATTTTGTCAACCCATGCGACCAACGGTATGGTACATCAATGTATCTCCTTTTGTGGCCACGGTTGGGCTGTAGCCTAGGCGTGTAAAATGAAAAGAAGACCAAACAAGGTAAAACTGCTGCTTCCACTATACCGCTGAACTGATATTGAAGATACTTAACTGATACTGAATGTATTTGTTATTATGCTATTTTAGTGGTGTGGTTCCTAAATGTTCCTCTGGAACTATGCTCGGGATTTCTCTGTGAGATAGAACCCGTAATACGGAAAGCTACGGAAAGCTGTAGAAGAACGAGTGTAACCGACATAGCGCAAAGAATAAACATGCTGAAGTAACAATGGATAGGTCACATCGCTCGACGAACCGACAACCCCTGGGGAAGAAATGTTTTCCAGTGGCGACGTCGTATCCAACGACTCAGTGTAGGACAGCCTCCTACTAGGTGGTAAAAGTTGCTGGGCGTCCATGGATGCAGGCAGCACAGGACCGCACTCTGCGGCGAAACATGAATTAGGCTTACATTCAGCAGTGAACAGCGATAGATTTAATGATGATGATGATGTGCTATTTTGGATTATTTTATAAATGTCTCATGCATTTAACTATCAGCTTTGAAGTCTACTGTTGGACATAGACCTTTTCCATCTCATAATTGCTACGCTTGATAGGCGCATCGACGAATGCAGCTGGTGTTATAAGTTTCTCAGGGTATTACAGTTTCCTATTCTACAAAAGATCGTTCAGGCTGTTTTATGGACTCCCACGGAAACGGGTCATCATTTGCCTACACTCCTCCTACGCTAAGTGGGTTCCATAACCTCCTATCAGCCGTCATATCTACACTCACTCTTTTTATAAGCCTATCCTCATTCACACGATCCATCCATCTCTTCTTGAATCTCCCACAGTTCTAACGTCCATCCATAATCATATCGATAACTCGCCTTGTCACATGCCTTTCATCCCTCCTCATCACATGACCGTACCAAGACGATTTCGCGCTCCTAATCTTCTCTATCACTGGTGCCACTTTCAGGCTTTCTCTAATATACTCATTTTTTATCTTATCTAACCTTGTGACCACTCATATCCACTTTAGCATACACATCTATGTGGCATGAATTCTTCCGGTTTTATGGACTCCCACGGCAATGGATAAAGACTAAATTTATAACATGTAAGGGCACCCATATTCTGGCGGTCCGACGTCCTCGTCATCTTCTTGAAGAAGAGGATGACGCTATTACGATCGCCCAAGAAAGGGACCTACACCGCTCGCGCAGCGATGACAAATAAAACGCCGCGGTATCGGCCTCGCCGTCGAGGTCGAAAACCGTGCCGCGAAAAGTCATTAACCTAAACGTGGCCACGCCCACTTTGCTCTCAGCGACGCCCCGAGTCGAGGTCCGTTCCCCACAGGGGGAGCCCTCGGGCGATGTTCGCTTAACTTACTTACCGGGTTGAGAGCCATCCGCGCTCACCCATTGCCTGCGTTAAGCTGTCAAGGTCATCTGCGACCAACAGCTACACACACAAAAAAAACCATATTCTGTGTGGTGATTTAGTATTCAACTGTGTGGTGAGTTAGAATACAAGCTCCGCGGAATTGAATAGAATTTTTATTCTACAAAAAAAGGGCGGTCCGCGCAATATATAATTTAGGCCCAAGAGTGTCACTAAGAGAGAAATTTAAAGAGATAAATATTCTGACTGTTATATCTCAATATATATACGAAAATGTATTATATATAAAGAAAAATATCGGTAACTTTGAAAAATATAGTGACATTCATCATGTAAATACTCGAAATAAGGATAAATTAGTTGTACATAGTACTCGTTTTCAACGAGTTAACAGATCCTTCATAGGGCAATGTATACGCTTCTATAACAAATTACCTATTAATATTCGAGATATGCCACTTAATAAGCTCAAAAAAGCAATCAAGAGTAGATTTGGTAGAAAAGGTTATTATAAAATCTCGGATTATCTTGATGATAATACAGACTGGTTATGAGCAGCTCCACATTCAGGCATTTTCTCATTATTTCAAAAGGTGTTACATGTTTATTCTGTTGTTGTTACTATAATTGTAAAGCGTAGCGTGTTTTGCCAAACGAATTTGTTTATTTAATCTGTGCTTTATGTTTGTGGCACATGGTATTGGTCATGCTCACTGAAGGGTCTGCTTGCAGTAGCTACGAGGAGCGGATCACTCCCTTCCCTCCATTGTGGTTGAGGGGAGTGATGGCTGCTCTAGTGGTTAACTCGTGATCGGGTGCCGCTTGCGGGATCTGGTCCAGCCATGGTACTTTTTCGTTATATTTAATAACTGTATTGTATGATGGTTCGAAAGGCATCACACTGGAGCTATTAATAGACATGTTGTTGTAGGTATTTTATTTTATTTAAAAAAATAGTAAATGAATAAAAAAGAAGACAAGCCCACTGAGTTTCTTGCCGGATCTTCTCAGTGCTGTCGCGTTCCGATCCGGTAGTAATGTAAGGTAAAATGTAAAAAAGTGACCATATGTAAGTGCCCCCGCGGGGTTTATGCATAATAAAGGATTTGAATTAATTACCCCGTTCTTGCCTGTGGGTGTCTTAAAAGACGAGGGAGGGAGGAAAGGGTTTGTAATATGCATACAACATCTATGCGAGAGAAGGAAATCTCGAAATAAAACCCGTCTCACCAGCATGTTATAGTAGGTCTATTTCCCTTCCATTGTTGAGGAGGCTCGAGCTCAGTAGTGGGACGTACATCAGCTGTAATGATGATAAGGCTGAAAGCCATCCATGATTGTACTTTTTAAATTTAATTCATTTGCGATGTTAAATTTACTTATTTAAAGTTTAAACCAAAGCGTCAATTACGCGGCGTCTATAGTATCACTAACGCAATTGAATGAAGTTAAACAAGTTAGTACAATTACAGTACATTAATCCAATAAAAAGCGGGTCCGCTCGACTGGATTTTTTCTTCCTTTGGGACTGATAAATTTTCTCCGCATTAAAATTCGTCTATAGTATTCACGGGAATCTATGTAGGTTCCTATTATTGGAAAACCTATTTTGTTATCAGATCCGATTAAATTATCAGAGAGATCTTTAACATTCAATTTTGGACGTGAATAAGCAGATGAACTGACTCACCTGCCATTTATTAAGTTTAGCACTGACATAGCTTTTTGGAGTTTTTTGAAATGATTGCATTTTTATTAAGTTTATTTATTTACATTTTCATCATTATCTCAGCACATATAAGCCTCATTGTTGGGGTCAGGCCTCCTTCACAATGGAAGGGAAATTGAACTACCGTACCGGACGGGTCAGATCTTTCGGCATACGATATTATGTCAGGTGGGCATTCTCTTGCATAGACATTATCTGCATATCATATGCCTTATTCGTCTTTTAAGACACCCACGGGTAAAAGGTGTTGTGAGCTGTATTCTTACTCAGTCACCACAAGGAAATTATACAATATTTTTGACGTGAAATATCTATAGGCGAGGGTGAACCCGATCGTTAGGGTGGCGTTATCACCACGCTTGGATATTTACATTTGTGTAACGAAATTATATCCTGTTTTAGAATTTTATACATCGCCATCTAGTGAGCTCAAAATAAATTACTAACCTAAACACTTACCTATAGCGTATAGTGTATACTAATGAAAATAAAAGTTTATTGAATGAAAATCATCATTTTCTGGAAAAAAAAATCGTAGTATTTTATTAATACTTTAGGCCGTTTTAGTTTCTGTCGCAATATATTCTTTTATGCATATATACTTGTACAAAATAATTTCGATGTTTCGCATCTGCCAGACGTCTTAAGTGACGGCTCCCTTTTTTATTTTATAAAATATATTACCATCATTTTGCTCTTCATAAGCAATAAATGATGACGAATGAATTAAATTTATTTATCGCAACCAATATAATCCGTCTTTTAGATAATGTGATTTATATAATCGAGTGGAACTACCACAAACTGGAATTAGCGGTTTCGCGGTATTACGAACATAGTAGCTAGGTCTATATAGCATTAGATACCATAATCAATCATACTAAATAAGTACAATATAATAAAATATTAATTAATTTATTTCTGAACGGTAAATGTTCTAACTTCCTTGTAGTAACGGAAAGGAGAAGTAAGAAAATCATTCACAAGCCCCTCTCTTGCTTGTGGGTGTCGTAAAAGACGATTTAGGGACGTAAACGGATAATATTATTGCAAGAGAAGGAAAACTCGAAATAAAGCCCTATGTAAACACGTTTGACTAGCGTGATATAGTATGTCAAATTCCCTCTCACCAAGCAGGAGGCCCAAGCCCAACATAAGGACATAATTATATTCAGACTTAAAAGAATAATTTTTAGGTTCCATAAAGACAGCACACATCTTATATGTAACTTTAAATGTGAATCCGAGACCGCTATGTATCTTTAAGCGACTTCATACGAGTAAGAAGTTTTCAATTCAACTGCATTTTCTTTATTTAGAATTTGTTACCTCAAAACTTTCGACTGGGTGAACCGATTTCGATGATTATTTTTTTATTTGATAACTGGCGCTTCCCATTTTAATTTGGTTTAGTTCTGAAAATGACATCGATTAGAAAACCATATAAATAAGTATTAGAGAAGTCGGCTGTTTTTTGTAAAAATTTAAATTATTTAGCATAGCCGTAGAATCTTGATGATAATGAACCTTATTTTTTTAATGCAATGACCCAGAAATTTCAGCAACGTCGTCTCGTGACATATACAAAATTTAATAACAACAGTTAACCCTCAGCCACGCTAATAAAACTTCACATCAAAAATAAGAAAAGTAATTCGTCTCTTTCATATCACTTTCGACGGTCAACAATAAAAACAAACAAGTACCGCCATATCTGTACCGTGTTACAACCAATAAAACGAAGGAACAAAAGAATATAGCCTCCATTCGTCTGAGCAATCCTCTTGAATAATGAATCGACGCTGTATCTTGACGCGGCCTAAATCGAGGATTCCATAGTTATTCGCCTTATGTATATTTCGACTTGTGGTAATTGTTTTAATCTTATAAAAGTCACGAACCTACTTTCTAATGGCTGAGGGAATTTGCTTTATTTCAAAATTTCCTCTTACAGTTATCTATCTATTTTCTTCTCTTTCTTTCGTGATAAAATTAATGTTATACTGTATATTTCATCTATTACTATACAGAGTATTGATCACTATTATAAGGCTTGGGATTATATATGCATACTAGCAACCCGCCCTCGCTTCGCTTCAGTTTCAGTCGTCTTTCCTGCGTAATTTCCGTTCCCGTGGGAATACCGGGATAAAATATAGCCTAGTTTACGGCCTGATATTATAGCTTTCCATTGGTGAAAGAATTTTTGAAATCGGTCCAATGTATATTTCGACTTGTGGTAATTGTTTTAATCTTATAAAAGTCACGAACCTACTTTCTAATGGCTGAGGGAATTTGCTTTATTTCAAAATTTCCTCTTACAGTTATCTATCTATTTTCTTCTCTTTCTTTCGTGATAAAATTAATGTTATACTGTATATTTCATCTATTACTATACAGAGTATTGATCACTATTATAAGGCTTGGGATTATATATGCATACTAGCAACCCGCCCTCGCTTCGCTTCAGTTTCAGTCGTCTTTCCTGCGTAATTTCCGTTCCCGTGGGAATACCGGGATAAAATATAGCCTAGTTTACGGCCTGATATTATAGCTTTCCATTGGTGAAAGAATTTTTGAAATCGGTCCAGCCGCTTTTAAGATTACCCGGAACAAACAGACAGACAGACAAAAAAAAATATAAAGTATTTTAGGCATAAGTATAGTGCAAATAACCGTGTGAGTATGAAAAAAGCCTATTATTTTGACATTACAAACAGACACTCCAATTTTATTTATTGGTATAGATAACATTTTTTATAATGCAATCTGATATCTTCATTCTTTGATGAGTACAAGATAAAATTACTAAGACTCATATTTGCAGTTGCTATTTCATAAACTTGTGATATATTTGTGGAGTGCTGTCAACATCTTTGGGTAGGCGCGCGCAAATATCAGCTAGATCCATTTGATTCCCTGTAAAGTCATGCTGTTCGAATCATCGAGGATCATAATTATAAGGATAGGATGAAATCGCTGGTGCAGTGGAGAGACTTATAGTCACTCTGTATACTCAACCGGCATTTTTATGTAGTGTTCGGAGAAATAATTGGTCTTCGTACCCCTATCACCGTTTTACCAACGTACCTATATACTATAGCTACGACACATGACAGCTACTGTAACAGAATTCATTCATTTCACCAGAAAACGTTACGGTCTTCAACTATGTTTCTAGCGAATCTTTCCCTCATGTACTACACGGTACTAGTGGTAGGACGACACTGTTGACAGTTGTCTGTCAAAAGCCGCGGGCCGGCTTTTTTTTTTTTTTGGGGTGGGTCGCGGTCGGCGCACTGCTCGCACCACTCCGTCCGGGGCGACAGAGGGACGTAAGCACTCACACCCGCAACCCACCCGAACACCACGTCACCTTCGTCGTTGGGCGGACCAGCGGAGCAGGGTTACTTGTCATCAGTGAGGCCGGTCCGTCTGGGATATGTCCGAGTAGTAGCTTTTTGTTACTGCGCTTCGATCGATGAGCAAGAGAGCCGGCAGCCCAACTTTATGAAGTCGTTTGATTGTGGTGATTTTTGGTGTTACCTTTAGTATCACCTCATTGCACGTATTCACACTTCCTTCACAGTAGGCATCGGCCTAGCAAAGGTCTATGAGCGACAGGATCACTTACCATCAGGTGCATTGTTTGCTCGTTTGCCACAGTTTTCAATAAAAAAAAAAAAAAGCGTACGTAAAAGATCTGGAATATAATAGTTTTCTTTATATTATTGTTAATATTTTCCATGTGGCGACCGAGTAAGAATACAATCCACAAGCTCTTGTCCGTGGGTCTCCAAAAGACGACTAAGGGATCTAATTTGGATATAACATAGAAGCAAGAGAAGGAAAACTTCGCTTAGAACCCTATATCAATACGTCTGACCAGAATGGTATAGTAGATGAAATTCCCTCTCACAATGGAGGAGGTTCAAGCCCAACACTGGGACATATATGGGCTAAGATGATAATTATGATGAATAGTTAATATAATAATTTAAAAATATACTAGATAATATAATCCTTTTTAAGGCTTGATATATCTGTAAAATGTCTTTGAACTGTTCATGGTAATTCTTTGTATTTTTAAACTGTCTACGTTTAACAATTTCAAATAAAATTTCTACTAAAATAAACAGTCTTCTCAGAATCGTTCCTTGAACTTGTCTATGTTATCATAATTTTAAAATAAAAATTTCACACTATCAATAAATACTTTTGTAGCGAATAGCTTTACAAATATTAATGAACGTACATACGACTAAAAGAACCATATAAAGATTGCACAATATAATTGTCTTACGCTAGTATTAAAACTTAAAATCCGCTTAACTGATTAAACCTAAAGATCTCTATGTTATTTTGGAATTCAAATTGTTGAGTTAACTACATAGTAACACGTACATATGTACATAGACTAGTGTGTAGTCTAATTGCTTAAACAAACTGAACGGATTTCTAATATCATGTTGACTCGATACAAATCCAAACTTTCAATATTGTTATAACAAAACTGGATGAAATTATCTCAAATATTATCTTACTTTCAAATGTTATTATATTAACGTTATATCGAGTTATTAATTAATCTGGCGGCATAAGTATGGCACTGCAACTATGAGATTATAGATTCGAAACCTGAGACGGACAAAAACGAAATACTAGAGGTTTTCTTGAGCTTTTCTCAATTGCCCAGAATGTTTTTATTCAAATTTTATCAGTAAAGCAAAATGTGAATTTTAAAACCTGATTTTGTGACCACATATCGCAAAACGCAGTGTAGGACGCCCCCGACTAGGTGGACTAACGACTTAGGGGTGAAAGTTTCTGGGTGTCGGCACAGACCGCACAGGACCACACTTTATGGCGATACTGTGGAAGTCCCGAAAGGCTGAATGATGATGATGATGAATTTTTAAAACCACGTGACATGGAATCAAGCAGCTTTTCATAATCCTGTATGTTAGGCTCATGTTCGTCAAATTGTAGTTATATTATTTTGGCACAGGTTGTAAGCATTAGTGAACGAAATTTCGGAGACAAAATTATTAATGTAATAAAATGGAGGTAGCATGTCTCACATGGAGCATGAAAACGTAGATTATGTAATTAATTATTCGTAACACACACTAATTACGTTACTATAATAATAAGGTCGTTCGACAGATGGCGCGGTGGTGTATATAAAGACATCGCACATGAGGTGTTCTGGGTTCGTTTTACAAATTATTGTACCGAGTTTGGCTGTTATTTGTGTATGTTAGTTAGTTACTCGTTGCAAAACCTTTCGTGACGCAAGGTTTTCATCCATCAGGCCACAAGAATGTTACTCGTAACGATTATACCACCTTTCTATGCATCCAACGATTCCCTGCGATTTTAAAGATGTAATCAATCCACCTAGTCAAGGGTCGTCACGCAAAAGTATACACTCTTTTTTATCGCGGTTTTTTAAAAATGAACTAAACTGGTACCTGCCTGATAACCTTACTTGGATATGCAATTAGCAAATGGGATTGGCCCAGGTTTATATGCGGCTCAAGTCCTTTACAATATCCACGAGCAATGCAAAGGTAGTATTCGTAGCCGCTACCACACAGAAATTCGAACTTAGCATTATAAACGCCAATGTGAGTCTGTATATTACGCTTTTACGCCTTAACCACAAAACCAATTTTAATCATTCATTCACTAATGGAAAGCTAATTTAACAGCGATTATCATGAGCCATATTTAATCACTGCATTCCTACTGAAAAAAGCACTATGCAGGTAAAAACGCGGTACGGTATGACAGATTAAAAAAAAGGCCGCAATGAAAAGCTACATTATGAGTGATATAGGCTATATTTTATCAATTCATTCTCACGGGAAAGGGAACTACGCGAGTGAAACCGTGGCAATTTTTCAGGGCATCCATAAAATGTATTATTATTTCGGCTCATATGCGTTCTACTGCGGGGCTTGAGGCTCCTACATACTACATAATAGGAAAACATTTGACGTTACTATACCTGGGCTACGTCCAGCAGTGGACGGCAATAGGCTGAAATGATGATGATGATGATACCATGCTGGTCAGATAGATTGGTACAAGAATATCTATACCAATAAATAAAATTGGAGTGTCTGTTTGTAATGTCAAAATAATAGACTTTTTCATGCTCACACGGTTATTTGCACGACACATCATCATCATCGCAGCCCACATACGTCCCACTGTTGGGCTCGGGCCTCCTCCACAATGGGAGGGAATTTGACCTACTATACCATGCTGGTCAGACATGTTGGTATAGGGTTTCATTTCGAGTTTTCCTTCTCTTGCACAGATGTTATGTGCACATTATATCCCATAGTCGTCTTATACGACATCCACGGGCAAGATAGGGAGTGGTGAATTGTATTCTTACTCCGTGACCACACGGACACACGACACCTATGCCTAAAATACAGATTAAACATTTTTTGTCCGTCTGTCTGTCTGTTTGTTCCGGGTAATCTTCAAAACGGCTAATCGGTCCGATTTCAAAAATTCTTTCACCAATGGAAAGCTATAATATCAGAGCGTAAACTAGGCTACATTTAATTCCGGTATTCCCACGGGAACTATGCAGGAAAGACGACTGAAACCGAAGCGAAGCGAGGGCGGGTTGCTAGTATAATATAAAATGTATGCTGTATACAAAAAGTAATACGCATGCAAAATATATTCATGCATGCACTGAATACCATACAAACGATACCGTGGAGAAAAATTGCCGTGATATAAAAGCTCTCTCTATAATGGCGGTTACATCATCCGTTGTTGTGGTTAAACGTACTAGGCACGTGTTAAATTACGGGCCGAGCTCAAAATTACGCACCGCAAATATAGCTTAATGTTACATTTTGTAGAATAAAAAAAAATAACGAAATATAATGTGTAACGTTGCAGCTTTTAAGTATCTGAGTGCTTTCACTAACAATGAATGTGAGTTATTTTACTAGCGCCCGTTGTATGTTCGGGCAAACTTCTTATCTATACTAATATTATAAAGAGGTAAAATTTGTAAGTTTGTATGCAGGGGGTAATCTCTGGAACTCATAATCTAATTCTAATTTTATTTTAACTGGCAGAAAGCTACATTATTCCTGAGTGCTATAGGCTATAAATTGTTTCTATAACATGTATATTAACCGAGCTATCACAACTTTTGTCTGGCAAGTCGGAAAAAAATACCTCGTAAAACAGAATTATTTGCGTGCGCTGCCTAAACAGTTGCTTAAAATTAAAAAGAATGTATGGCTACCTGGTTCATCTTAATTATTTCTACAAAAAAGTCAGCGATACCATATCTCTATCTTTTATATTTTATCTTTTATACTTCTATTATTGCATTAAAAAATTTTTTTTTCGGCATTGTTACGTTTGGTTGATTATTTGAGCAACAAAATATTAATTCTTATGACAATAAATTATTTCAGTATCACAGGAACATCATACAGATAAGATTTGCCATTTACAGTATATCAATTGGTCATACAGTTTCGGAGATAATATAAAATTACTAAAACGCAAAATGACCCTAGCATAACTTTCATTGTGCAGACGTTTTACCTATTTGCCCATAGATGGCGTTCTGCAATGACGTCATTTTTCTGAATCGCGGTGTTAAGACTTTCCGTGGATTGATGACCCTCTCGAATTATTATGCCCACGTTGTCGTTAGTTGGAGTTCTAAAAATTACATGTCAGTTGGTTATTGGTTTCGGTTGTTTCGTTCGCATGGTTGTTGTTGTTGATAGATACCTCATAATCGAAAATATCGTAATCTATTATAAAGAGGAAAGATTTGTATTTTTGTATGTAACGAATAAACTCAAAAAGTACTGGACCGATTTTAAAAATTCTTTCACCGTTGGAAAGCTATAATATCAGGGAGTAACATAGGCTATATTTTATCCCGGTATTCCCACGGGAACGGGAACTACGCGCGTAAGGCGACTGAATCCGAAGCGAAGCGAGGGCGGATTGCTAGTAGCGTATAATCTTATATCTTTCTCGGAAACGGCTCCAACGATTTTGATGAAATTTGGCATACTAGAGGTTACGGGGTCAAAAAATCGATATACAATGAATGTGAGTTATTATACTAGCGCCCGTTGTATGTTCGGGCAAATTTCTTATCTTATCTTATATCTTTAAACGAGCAATTCTTGTATATATATATATATATATATATATATATATATATATATATATATATATATATTCAGGATCTCGGAAACGGCTCCAACGATTTTATTGAAACTTGGCATACTAGAGGTTTCGGGTCCAAAAAATCGATCTAGCTAGGTTTTATTTATAGAAAATGTTGTTTTGTCCGTGTTTTTAGCAAAACAAACAATGAAATTAAATTTTAAAAGAATATAAATTCAAATTTCGTTGTCAACGTCATGAGTTCCAATAGCTCAGGTGGGGAGGCGGGCGATTTTGATTTTGGATTATGTGACATTTAAACAACGTCGGTTCGAATCTCGGTGTTATTATTATTCTCTTTTTGTAGTTTTTTATATAATTTTCATTATTTATTTTTTACTTTTTATTAATATATATCTAAATAAATTCGACAAAAATATTCCGTATAATCTTATATCTTTCTCGGAAATGGCTCCAACGATTTTGATGAAATTTGGCATACTAGAGGTTACTGGGCCAAAAAAATCGATATAGTTATGTTTTATTTATAGAAAATGTCGTTTTATCGGTGTATTTAGCTAATCAATACAATGACATAAAATGTCAATAGAATATGGATTCAAATTTCGCCGTCAACGTCAAGTGTCGATAGCTCAGTTGGGAAGTTGTCCAGTTTTCTTTTTGTTTTGTTTTGGCATTCAAACAGCGTCGGATCGAATCTCGGTGTTATTATTATTCTCTTTTTGTAATTATAGTGTAAACTCTATATAACGACACTCAAGGGACTGTGAATTTTTTGACGTTATAGAGAGTGGTCGTTAGTTGGAGTGAAAAAAAAAATTATATTATTTTACTGTTCTAATATTTATTTACTAATATAGTGTACATTTTACAAACGTAAAAACAAATATGATTAATATAACGTTTAACAACCTAACGACAGCCCAGTGGCCGAAGCAAACGTGTGCAAGTTTATCACACAAAAACAAAAGAGATTTTTTTACAATGTTTCGTAGGTCAGTTGAGGTAAACACGTGCTAGATAATAAAATAACAAAACAACAAAGCAAAGAACGCACACAGCAGCAGTTCTTCTAATTTTCGCAATTAAGAAAGTACTGCTCAATGCCAAATAATGCCGTATTGTCGTCGTTATTTCGAGTGAACGTGATGTTATATAGAGTGTATCATTGTATGGATAATATGACAAACCAACCAAAATCAAGTTATTTCGATGTTTTAAGGAGTTAGTCGTTACATCGAGTGACGTTATAAAGAGTTTACACTGTATTGATATTTTTTCAATACTTAATTTTTATTTTTTATTAATATATATCTAAATAAATTCTACAAAAATACAACAAAAATATTCCGAGCGAAGCTCGGTCAACCAGATGTTATCGCGTTATAAGCAAGTTTTTCGTATGGTGACAGAGTAGGAATACAATTCCAATATGCATATTACATCTATGCTTATTTTGACTCTTATTTTGATATTACAAACAGACACACCAATTTTATTTATTGGTATAGATTGCCGGTCCAAAAGCAAGCAAACTTGGGTATACTTGCCTTTACGAATTTATAATAGTATTAATGCATACTTTCTATCTTTAGATTTTCTGGAACAGATCATAGATAAGACAAAAAGTGCTCATGGATTTTTTTAAATGCTTTAGCTTTCGAGTATTTACGATATAAAAGGCGATGTAGCAGGCCCATTATCAGTCAAACCATGCGAGTTTGCTAGTTAGGAATAAAATCATAGGGATATATTTCGTGTCTTATTTGGTTTATACTGAACCGTCTGACCAGCGTGGTATAGTAGGTAAATTGCCTTCCTCAAACCCAGCTGTGGGTGTATGAGCTAATATAATGATAACGAAAATACACTTATGAGTAGGTACTGCTTTTTCTCAAGAATATAATATTTATCAATAAAAACATGTTGTTCCTATAAAAACAGGCAACTTCCTATTCAGCGAAATGCCTCATAATGAACTGTTTTCATAATGATTTGGCGAATTGTAACGATATTGATTGATTAAGCTTCAAAAACATCCGCGTAAGCATTTTTCGCTCAAATTGAATATGTTTGCGATATTATATTCGCATACAATAATTATTCGCTCTCATTGTTGTACTATATACGTAGTATTATATAAATGTGAACATATTTTTACATCAAAAGGGGATAATTGAGTAACTGTCCTATTTTGCGTCAGAACGGGACACTTCCATAAATAGGTGAAATATTAAATTAAAAGCGAAGAAACATAATAAGAACAGGTAAAAAGTCTTGCAGAAATAGGTAAAAGTATGGACTAAAAACATAAGGAAAAAACTTTACTCTATTTCCAAAAATGTGATATTTTGGTACGGCCAGAGACAACGGACGGCCTGTGCGCTGACCACAGCGCACCCAAAAAAAAAAAGGATACGACATAGACAACTTGAAAATGAGTCCCGTTCAAAACTGGATGTTTGGTCACTTTAAGTATATATCACGTATGATGACAGCAAAAACCAGGTAAAATCTTGATGTTTAACATATCATATTTACTTAGTCTAATTGTGTAATTTGAATTTAAAGTCACATTTTTAAGTAGCAAATATTTTTGTAGCAGAAAGAAACTGTGTTATAGACATCTCTCTACTTAAGTTCTCCGCATAAATAGCTTAAATTGTCTACAAAACCTGGCACCCATTTAAATCTTAGTCTTTTGTCGATGAAATCAACAACCACATCATAATTATCACAATATTGATCTTGGCTCCTATTTTCAAATTTATACTCATGGTGGGATCAAGATTATAATTTTTATGTATGTCATACACATAATTTCATAGGTTTTTTTATTTTACTCTAGCTGCATACATTAAGAAATTCGTGGCATTTTTTTTTCAAATCGTTTTTTTCTTTAATTAGTAAAATTCTTAGCCTAAATAAAATATATGCTGTTTTTGATATTCATTCCCGCCCTAGAGAGGGAAGTAATTACTATGAGCCTTTCTTACCTACCTCTTACCAAGTGTGTAAAGCAGCGTTTGCCCTACTCAAGACCAAATTCTCAAAAACTAATCAAATCAAAAATCAAAACCTACTTAATTTTTTAGTATAAGAAATGAAAATATAATTTTCTTTAACTTTGTTCTAAATAAAAAATTATGTACAAATAATACTCGCTGTAATGAAACACCCACGCCATATTGGTTAAGGTATGCAAATGAACTTCCTTATGGCATACTTTCTGGAATCCCTGTAATTTGTAAGATGATGCGGCTGTAAGCTGGGTGTATTATTATCTCAGACTTTATATATATTTTCTGTAATTATTATTAACAATAAATAGCTTCGATAAGAGTAAAACTTTGGTTGATTTGTTAGACTTTTTTTGAAGATAATCTTTTTTAAGCGTGACGTGAGAGAAAATGATACTATTGGATTTACGATTTGTGTAACAGCAATTATTACGCTGAATCATTATCTTACAATAATAACGTACGTACATGAATGTAGGTACATATATTCGAAGTACTTCATGCGTATAATAAAATTGGTGAACATATAAGGTTATTTTTTCTATTTGAAGTTATGCTTCATTTGACGCGTTAAGGAAAATGATGAGAGTCAATATTTGCGAGGGAGGCGCACACCGTCACGAAATACCGATACCCTGAAGTTAGCTAGTCAGTATTTTTTACGGTGTGCGCGCATACCGTCACAAATGTCAACTTGATAAGATTTTTATAATAAAACTTTTAATATATTAAATACCTTTTTTCTTTTATTAGTGTCGTTTTTTCTACAAATGTTGGATAACATGAAGGATAAAATTTTTAGAAAATTGTTTTTCTTTTTACACCAATGAAGTATAACTTCTTACGTGAATACATAAGTACTCACACACTTTTTTAATAATAAATGTACTATTACCCTAAAGCAGTTTTACTTCTCGCGTTATACACGCAGTATTTATTTCACTTAGTATTTATTTTTCATGTCGTCTTTTCTTTGCGACAGAAAAGATTACAAAGTTCGTCTATAGTTAAAGTGATAAATGGATGGAATTTATTTGTTTCAAATTCAAATCATTTATTATGCGTAAACACCGAGAGGACTTACATATTGTCAAGTTTAAAAATTAAATTAAATATATAGAAATTCAGCGGGCTTGTCTATTATTTTTAATTATTCTTTTGTTCTTATAATAAAATTGTGTACATGTTTTGTAAGAACAGAACAGTCAGTGTGATGCCTTCGAACCGCAAGATACTTAATACCGTTTGATACGCTTTCACGACTAAACCACTAAGTTCCAGTTTCAGACTCTAAATATCGTGGAAAAGATGTGGGACTTTACCCGTGGGTGTCGTAAAAGACAACTAAGGGATGTAATATGCAGATATTATCTATTCAAGAGAAGGAAAACTCAACCTAAATCCCTATACCAACACGTCCCACCAGGGCGATATAGTAAGTCAATTTTCCTTCCTTTATAGAGGAAGCCCGAGGATAACAGTGGGACTTATATGGCCTGAGAGGATGATGATAATATTTTTTTTAAATAATATTTAAGTCTTAGCATCTTTATTTATAATTCAAACAAAATATTTCAACAAATCAAACAAATTTGAATAACAAAATGCGTGTTCCATAGATCCGTTTGTCTAGATGCCGTCAGCTGTATGTTACTCTGTTTCGTCGTCGGATCCTTAAATCCTACGGATCTTGGGACTCGCATTTACATATTAGCACCTTGAATGCGAAGTGATAAGTTACGAGATTTGTACGCCAACAGCATTATGGAAAATGTAAGGAATTTAAAAGTTTTGAATATAGTTATAGTTGTTAAACGAGAAGATAGAATTTATATAATCTTAATCTTTATATATAAATTTCTTGTGTACGTGTGTATATCATTGAACTCCTCCTAAATGACTGGACTGATGTTGATGAAATTTTTTGTGCATGTTCAAGGAGATTTGAGAATGGTTTAGATTCACAATTGGATACGGTAGGTGGCACTGTAATCTATTTCAAAGAGAATTTCTTTTATTTTATTTGAACAGAACAAAGTATGTTGGGTCAGCTAGTATAGATATATTATATACTAGCAATCCGCCCTCGCTTCGCTTCGGTTATAGGCGGTTATAGGTTATAGTCGTTTTACCCGTGTAGTTCCCGTTCACGGGAACGGGAATACCGGGATAAAATATAGCCTAGTTTACGCCCTGATATTATAGCTTTCCATTGGTGAAAAAATTTTTGAAATCGGTCCAGCCCTTTTGAAGATTACCCGGAACAAACAGACAAAAATTTTTTAATTGCTATTTTAGGCATAGGTGTCGTGCAAATAACCGTGTGAGCATGAAAAAAGCCTATTATTTTGACATTACAAACAGACACTCCAATTTTATTTATTGGTATAGATATATTCCGTGTGGTGACGGAGTAAGAATACAATTCACAATCCCCTCTCTCCCGTGGATGTTGTAAAAGACGACTAAGGGATATAATATGCATATAACATCTACGCACTTGAAAGAAAACTCAAAGTAAGCCCTATATTATCTTGTCTCCGCCCTAGCCGAGGCCGCGGGTTACGTGACCGGGGATTAGTCCGTCACCCGCCGAGAGGCCGACCGCGTGAGGAAAGACCGACGTCCTCCCCGAGGGGGGGAAGTCTGTCGATGGGAGTGTACCCCAATAGGGGGTATTCCGTCGGGCCGACCACTGACGACAAGTTAACGCTGCTCCAGTGGCCGGCCCAACGACGAAGGCGACGTGGTTTTTGGGTGGGTCGCGTTAGTTGCGTGCTTAAGCCTCTCTGTCACCCCGGAAGGAGTGGTGCGAGGAGTTCGCCGACCGCAGCTCACTCCAAAAAAAAAGGGATAATATATGCAGATAATATTAATGCAAGAGATACAAAGCCCTAGTCCAACTCGTCTGATCAGCGCAGTGCCTATGGTAGAACATTTTCTTCTATTGTGGAGAAGCTTAACAGTGGGACATATGGGAGCTGATACGATGATGATGAAGAAATGTGTTCTTCTTAAGGAGTTGTAATCCATCCATCAGCCTATTGATGCTCACTGACATCTAAGGCTACTCACAAGGGAAGCAATAACCACAATCACCTCGATTAACAGACCAATTGGTGTTATAATTTTCTCAGGCGGGTACTTCTGTGCATCCTTAACCGGCATTCTTACTCCGTCACCATACCGTATAGTTATCACTTATTACTTATCACTGAATAAAAGTAATTAAATAAGTGAAATGGTTATCTCTAAAAGCTTTGCAGGTCTCGCAGGTCTTTGCTTTATCAGGTCCTCGACCTACATACATGCACAGTGGTATATTTTTGCAACTTTTGAGGGTCAGGTAATAGGGTAGGAGGCAATGTAGCCCCCAATAGATATAGGTTCAAAAGAACAAAACATTAAAAAGTTCACTCATCTTAGGAATCGAGCGACTTCACAATATGCTGTCGCATACCTGCGCCAGTCTAAATCAAATATAATCATTCCTGTTCGTTTTTATTGCATTAGAATATCAATGAATAAATTCAAGTCTTAAATAAATCCACGAAATCGTACCTGATACCGTTTGGAACAGTGCCAATATAGATAAGTGTTAGGTTTAAGTGTATATTAAGGAAAATTGTTACTCATTGAAGAAATAATATACCAAACTTAATACTTATATTTTATCACCGATAATACTTCGATGATTATAGGTCTGAATATAATAAATAATAGTAGTTTTAAGCTTACTGTATCCAGAAGCACTTGTCTACATACATACATATATATTAAGGAAAGTCTGAAAGTAGCACCATTGATAGAGAAGATTAGATGTGCGAGATTGTCTTGATATAAACATGTATTGAGGCGGAATATAAGATGTATATAACGTGACAAAAAGGCTTATCAGTATGATTGTAGATGGCTATAAGAAGCATGGGAGACTCAAAAAGAGATGGATGATTTGTGTGAATGTGTATAACAGCAGTAAGTGCAGTTGTTTTTTTTTTTTTTTTTTTTTTTGTGTGTGTACAGCTGTTGGCCGCAGATGGCCTTGACAGCTTGACGCGGACTATGGGTGAGCGCTGAGGGCTCTCAACCCGGAGAAAAGTATGCTAAGCGACATCGCCCAAGGGCTCCCCCTGTGGGGAACGGACCTCGGCTTGGGGCGTCGCTGGAGGCAAAGTGGGCGTGCCCACGTTTTTAGTAGTGACTTTTGCGCGGCGCGGTTTCGCACCTCGACGGCGAGGGCGGAACCGCGGATATTTATTTGTTAAGGCCTCGCGGGCCGTGTAGGCTCTTTGTTGAGCGAGTGTGATATTGTCGTCCCCTTCGTCGAGAACGTGACGAGGACGTCGGATGGAAAGTGCAGTTGTGACGGCTGACTGGTACTTATGGAAGGTAAGAACATATTGTGCTGATCCCATTTAGCGTGGGATGAGGGCAGGCAAATAATGATTTAGAAATATGAGTACTTGTCAACAAAGCAAACTATTGGGCTCGGGCCACCTTCATTGTGGAAGAGAAGATTTTCTATAGGCTGAATTTTGGCATTAAGTTTTATTCTAAGTTTTCTTTCTCTTGCCCACGAATAAGAGAAGAGGTATTGAATTATATTCTTACTCCGCCATCACAAGGAATTATTTTGTTATATTCATGTTGTATTCGTGTGGTGACGGAATAAGAATAAAATTCACCACCCTCTCTCTTGCCCGTGGGTATCGTAAAAGACGACTAAGTGATATTATATGCATATAATATCCCTTAGTACTTTGTCGTTGATATCATCATCATCATAGCTCCTAGACGTCGCGTGGTTTGGCTCGAGCCTCCTCCACAATGGGAGAGAAATTGACCTACTATACCATGCTGTTCCGACGTGTTGATATAGCGTTTTATTTCGAGTTTTCCTTCTCTTGCACAGATGTTACGTGCATATTATATCATCCATCCAACATAGGGACATCCATGGCCAAGATAGGGAGTGGTGAATTGTATTCTTACTCTGTCACCATACGAAAAATATGTTCTATTTATCTATAATTTATCAATTTTGTCACTAGTGCGAGGTATAAATACGGTATAGTTGTAATATGATCGCTTATGCAAGCAATTCGGAAATGTAAACGGATGAAAGCTTTTCTGATCCGATATTTTCTTTTATTCAATATTCTTTTACTATATCTTCATTGATAATTTTATTTTATTCGATATCCTATTTTATCATATTATTTTTATATTAGTTTTGTGATATTTTTCTTCATAAATTGTGTGGGTGTAGGTTTTACTGTTGGCTGTAGGTAGGTATAAGCAAAAGAGATTGTACGAGAGAGAGAGAGAAAGAAAGAGATATGTCGGAGAGGTTTAAGTTCTATGCCGAGTGTCTTGATTTAGATCCCTACGCAGGAATATTCTTTCTGTGATACACAAATGTTTGTTCGGAATGTAATTTGCGTCCGTGTTTTATGTTTATGAAATTTCTTGCGACACAAGCATTCCTTAGGGCGAGGAGGCTAGTAGAGGGAGTAGTCAGCCTATCATAATGGTCAGTTGTGTTTATTGTCATTGTTAACAGTATTCGGCGATTACAACTTTAATCGGCTTGTTAGTAAGCTGTGAGAATTTTCAACAGACCGCCCGTTCTGTTTCACATAAGGTTTCATTTCAGTGTTTTCTTCAATTGCCAACTTGTTGCCTATAATAATTTGTTACAGGTTTCCTCCTCGCTATCGAAATGCCAAACCATGCCGCTTAATAATTAAATCAAATAACTTGAAAACTGCCACATTAACAATCCAATAAGGCTGCTCCAACTTGGGGCTCCTACATCACATCTCTAGACAGACAGATATATCTCCTTAGCCGGTATGCTCTTGGCAGAGCGATCATGATATTCATGTAGCTAATGTATTTGAGGATGCAGATGCTATGTGGTTCACGATATCATCTTGCTCAGTTGGAGATCGTTTCGTTTAAAATACCATCCATAGGAGACTTGATCTATTCAGCCCATCGCATGGGTGACCTTCTACACAGTCTAGTGTATTCTATTTTATCTTAAACAAAGACGCGTTCTATATACTGACTATTACATTTGTAATTATGTTCGAAAGAAGAAAGAGGATGAAATTTTAAGTCAAATTAAAATCTTTATTATATATCATGAAATACATAAAACCCTGCATCATCACCCCAGCTCGTAAACGTTCCACTGATCCCTCATGCCTCCACCACAGTAGGAAATTGAGATACCATTATCATCATAGAAGTTGGTACAAACTTTTATTGCCTCTTATTTTGCTATCCTTACTAATATTATAAATGCGAAAGTAAAATTTTGTTTGTTACGCATTCACGCTTAAACCACCGTACCGATTTCAAAAATTCTATTCACCAATAGAAAGCTATAATATCAGGGAGTAACATAGCTTATGTTTTATCCCGGTATCCCCTAGTATTCCTTTCACGACACTCATTTTAGGGAATGGGGGATTCTTACTACGTCATCATAAGGAAAATTTGCTATATATAAATAAAATAAACCTACTAACTTTATTATTATAATATATTTATTACAGATACGTGCTTACATAAACATGACGCTATCGCAGAGTATGCCAAACTTGGTTTAAGTGCTATTAACGTCGGCTTATAGTGGTAAAATGTTGGTGAACTATATACCAAGTATTCAGGAAACACGTACTTTAAATAAATGTACTGTCTTTTATATCTCTTAGTCGCGGTACCCTTTCTTAGATTACATTTCTCAAAGACTATTAGGCTGCTACCATTTTAAGTCACTAGTGTACAAGATGATAATATAAAAAGAAGCAATTTCCTCTTTCTCCATAATAGGGATTGATATGTCTGTTAAGCTCTGTAGGTCAACGTTATCACAACTACGTACTACTACTGGAGTACTGGGTCTACTGCATAAACTTGGGTAAGCTATGGTCTGGACACACGTCGTCAAATCTGCCCGGGGCGACAGATGAACGGCGTGCGACGCTATTTTTTTTTGTACGGTGGGCTACGTTCAGCGCACCCGCCGCCCGGCTCCGTCCAGGGCGACAGAGGGGCGACGCGCGGCCCCGTAACCCACCCGTGGCACGTCGCCTTTGTCGGTGGGTCGACCACCGGTGCAGAGCAACTTGTCTTCAGTGGTCGGCCCGACAGATTTTTTTTTATTTTTATTGCCTACGGTGGCAAACGAGCAAACAATACACCTGATGGTAAGTGTTGCTGCCGCTCATGGATCTCTACAAGGCCGCTGCCTACCGCGAAGAAATTGAAGGGAGTGTGAATGCGTGCATTAAGGCTCGGTGATACCAAGGGCACCACCAAAACCCTCCACACGCAAACACCCTCAGAAAATTGGGCTTCCGGCTCTCTCGCTCACCGAACGAAGCGCAGTAACAAATCGCTACTACTCAGACGTCGATTTTCTGCGAGAGTGTGGTACTGCCCCGGACGGACCGGCCCGCGGCTGTAGACAGATAACTGTCGACAGTGTGGTCCTACCACTCCAGAATGAGGTACTTGGGCCTGGTGCTCGACGGGCGATGGTGGTTCCGGGAGCATTTCTGCCGACTTGCTCCGCGGCTCGTCGGCGCTGCGTCCGTCTTCTCTTGGCTCATGCCAAACGTAGGCGAACACGGCGCTGCATGTCGACGGTTGTACGCGGAGGTCATCTGGTCGATGGCCATGTACGGTGCACTGGTGTGGGTGGAGTCCCTGACCGCCCTTAACCGCTATTCTGCGGCGTCCGCAGAGAGCCATGGCGGTCAAGGCCATACACGGTTACCACTCGGTGACCGAGACAGCATGCCTGTTGGCCGGAACTTCCGCGTGGGAATTGGAGCCTCGCGACGGCGATCGGCGTCCCGTTAAGGGATGTCGACGGAAGAAGGTACTCCCTCGAGGTATTCCGTCGGGTCGACCACTGAAGTCAAGGAACTCTACAGCGGTGGTCGACCCAACGACGAAGGCGACGTGCTATACGGGTGGGTTACGGGTGTGCGTGCTTACGCCCCTCTGTCCTCCCGGACGGAGTGGAGCGAGGAGTGCGCCGATCGTAATAAAAAAAAAAAAGAGTACAAATTATCTCGTATTTTACTCTTTATATTCAACTAGCAACCCGCTCTCGCTTCGCTTCGGTTTCAGTCGCTTTACCCGCGGCGTAGTTCCCGTGCCTGTGGGAATACCGGGATAAAATATAGCCTATGTTACTCCCTGATATTATAGCTTTCCATTGGTGTAAGAATTTTTGAAATCAGTTCGGTGGTTTAAGCGTGAAAGCGTTACAAACAAACAAATAAACAAACAAACATCCTTACTTTCACATTTATAATATTAGTATGGAAGTATGGATGGATACAAAAGATGCTTAGTCAGTCTATTGAATTCAGAAAAAAATAACTACATTAAGTTCTTTCGATACCGGTATAAAGGAAAATATTTTTTTTGTATAAAATATAAATTATACTTTTTTATGGAAATCTTTCTATATGTTTTGTATTTTGCCAATAAGGAATCTTCGTTGAAGCAAATATTAAGTTAATATTTTATTAATTCATAAGAAAATGCCCGCGGTTTCATTCGCGTATTTCCGGTTCCCTTGGAAATACCGAATAGAATATAGTCAAGTTACTCCTTATACAGACACCTGGTAGTAAAACATTATTAAAATCGGTTCGCTCGATTTGAAGATTACCCGGAATAAATAAAGAGACAAAAAATATTGAAACTGATGTTTTGGCATAGGTATCGTGTAAAAAATAACCGTGTGAACATTAAAATAATCAGCTAGACCCAAAAGACATTTTTCTATTCAAATCCAAAAGAAAATATAAAGGATTCTTCTTGAAATAGATCGCAGCGCCATCTAGCAGCTTCAATAATTAATCTCAACCATTCTCCAATCCACTGGACATCCACAAAAAAAAAAAAACTGATCCAGCCGTTTAGGAAGAGTTTAGTCACTTACTCAAGGATATATTTCATCATTTCGGCTAATATACGTTCCACTGTTGAGAGCGAGTCTCCTCGACAATAGGAGGGAAATTGATCTTACTATACCATGCTGGTCAGACAAGATGGTATTTTTTTTTTTTTTTGGGTGGGCTGCGGTCGGCGCGCTCCACGCACCACTCCGTCCGGGGCGACGGAGGGGTGTATAGCACGCAACACCTGCAACCCACCCGAACACCACGTCGCCTTCGTCGTTGGGCCTACCACCGGAGCAGGGTTACTTGTCATCAGTGGTCGGCCCGACGGAATACCCCCTACTTGGGGTTACCCTCCCATCGACCGACGTCCCTCCCTCGGGGAGGACGTCGGTCTTTCCTCACGCGGTCGGCCTCTCGGCGGGTGACGGACTAATTCCCCGGTCACGTCACCCGCGGCCTCGTTATATTATCCTTTAGTCATCTTTTATAATACCCACGGACAAGAGAGGGGGTGTTGAATTGTACTCATACTCCGTCACCTCACAGTCGATTTCTTTCTATACAAAGTATAAATATAAAGGTACTAACGTAAATTTCATAGATTTCGTTCTTAGCTGTCCTAAGCAGTTTCCTTCAGCTACCGACCGACACAGATAAACCTCTAACACAATCACAACACAAAGATACCACACCTGAGCGGAAACACCTGGTGCGGTCCGACTCAAGACGTGTACAATCGCGATCAAAATTTCATCAATCATCAAAATGATTAACTCTTGGTTTAAACGCGGAATTAAATCTTAATTATAAAGTATCTATTACCGCTGTTATACATATGTATATATTTATATTCCATGTGGTGACGGAATTAGAAGACAATTCACGCCTCCTATTTTCCCGTGGATATCGTAAAAAAGGACAAAGGGATTTAATACGCAAATAACATCTATACAAGAGAAGGAAAACTCGAAGTAAAATCCAATACCAACCTGTCTGGACCGGCATATAGTAAAGTCAATTTCCCTTCTGACATACACTGAATAAGGTACGATGGAACTAACATATTACTATGTAATGAAGGTCCCAAAATTCAAATTCAAATCATTTATTATTCATAGATCCCGAGAGGGCACTTACATATTGTCAATTTTACAAAATAAAATTAAATTATCCAAAAAAATAAACTACCACCGGATCGGAACGCGACCGCTACTGAAAAGATCTGGCAAGAAACAGCGCGCTTGTCTATTATTTTTAATTTTTTTTTCTTCTTACTAGATATACAATTGTGTACATGTTTTGTAAGATCTAGCTCCAGTGTGATGCCCTTCGAACTGCAAGATACTTAATATAATCCAAACGATTATGGCTGGACCAGATCCCACAAGCAGCACCCGATCACGAGTTAACTACTAGAGCAGCCATCACTCCCCTCAACCACTATGGAGGGAAGGGAGAGAAAATAAATATAGATAATAAAAACACATTAAGTTGCTATTCCGCATCATAGGTTAGGTTTCTTATAAGAATCTTAGGTTTATTGTAAGAAAATGCAAGCATTCAATTTAAATTATATATACAGGTTAGGTTACATTATTACATATCTTAGGTTTATTATAAGAAAATGCAAGCATTCAATTTAAATCTCTAAAATACCTTACAGTTCAATTGGTATTAAAATTGACAATGCTAAGAAGTCGCTGAATATTTAGCAGTTGGGAGTTACGATTTCAATGAAAGAATTTAACCTTCCAATTTCGAGCGTTAGGTGCAAAGAAAGTAATGTGCTTTACTTTGGTACATTTTACATTAAATTGTATGCGACTCAATTTCATTTGTTAAATCATCTTATCTTCTAAACTCACATACGTCTTAGTATTGGGCTCGAACCTCCTCCACAATAAGAGAGAAATTGACTTACTATACAATCCCATTTGAAATATTTTTTTTTATTGCAAATGGTGGCAAACGAGCAAACAGTACATCTGATGATAAGTGTTGCTGCCGCTCATGGACCCTTTGCATGGCCGCTGCCTACCGTGAAGAAAGTGAAGGGAGTGTGAATGCATGCAATGAAATTCAGCGAAAATAATGGTATCACCCTTAGAATAATAACGTATAGAAGGATAGTGTCAGTACTTCGAACTTTAAAAATTTGAATCTAAAAATACTAATGGCGGGCAGACGATTACACACGTACACACGGAAACCACTATACAAATTATGAAATCAAATTTTGGTTTTATTAACATAAATCGTCGAAATACTTTTAAAAGTAATGTTAAAAACCTTTTTATGTTTTTCAAATGTGTTGTGGCATCATTTGAATGCACAAGCCGTCAAAATTACCTATTTGTTTTTTAAGAGTTGCGTACATTCGTGCAGTGCAATGACTTGTACATTACGGGACTGTTCCGGCGTAGGCTCCATTAGGCTCCAATTGAAATGCCTCACTTTTTGTGCGTGGACTTACCTTCTATATGTTATTATTCTAAGGGTATCACCACAACCCACTACACGCAAACACCCACAGAAAGTGGGGCTTCCGGCTCACTCGCTCACTGAACGAAGCGCAGTAATAAATTGCTACTACTCGGACGTCTATTTTCTGTGAGTGTGTGGTCCTACCCCGGAGGGACTGGCCCGCGGCTGTAGACATACAACTGTTAACAGTGTGGTTCTACCACTACATATAACTCTATTACGAGTTTTCCATCTCTTGCACAGATGTTAGCTACATATTATAATCCCTTAGTCGTCTTTTACGACACCCATAGGGAATTTAGAGGGTGGGAAATTCCTACTACGTAACCACATGAACATCCATCTCAAACCATTTCATTATGGATATCAAATCAAATTATTTTTTTTTATTTAATATTAAATTTGCGTATTAAATGCTTTCCTTTATCTTAAGCCACGACATCTAAATGACGCGAATCTACTCCACACTAGGAGACTACTGTAGTAAAATGCTAATTAAATACACTAAAAATACTAAATAAAGAGGTAAATTATATCAAATAAAATGCTATCTGCTTATTATAGCTTATTATTTTATAGTGAATTGCCAATCCATTTTACTTTATTCGGAAAAAATACAGATGTGGATTAAATATTTTAACTCAATTACGATACTATAATAAAAGGTATCTATACCAATAAATAAAATTAGAGTGTCTGTTTGTTATGTCAAAATAATAGGCTTTTTTCATGCTCACTCGGTTATTCGCACTATACATATGCCTAAAATACACTTTATATTTTTTTGTCTGTCTGTCTGTTTGTTCCGGGTAATCTTCAAAACGGCTGGACTGATTTCAAAAATTATTTCACCAATGGAAAGCTATAATATCAGAGCGTAAACTAGGCTATATTTTATCCCGGTATTCCCACGGGAACGGGCACTACGCGGGTAAAATGACTATAACCTATAACCGAAGCGAAGCGAGGGCGGGTTGCTAGTTCACTATAAAATTTATGTATATTTTTGTAAATATTCCCCTGAACAAGACTTACCATAAAAATGACAATCGGAATTGAAATTTGTAGTAGTAACTACCGAATAAAACAAGCGAGAATAAAGTAATATATATTCTGTAAGTGCAGCCAACTTAAGTTACGGTCGCACCAGAATTCAATATTGGATGGAATTCAACAAAATATCGACATAACAAATTTATAGTAGCGGCATTATGATCATTTTAATGCACTGAAATTCAAACAGAGAAGACTATTCGAGCAGAATATTATGACTCAACAAACGCTTAAATTGAAAGGTTTATTATAATTTCTTACCAAGCAATACACTTTAAATTAATGAGTAAGCATATTCTGAGTGAATAAAAAGGATTAATATAATACTTCGATTTTTTAAAGCTTATTCTACTATTAAAATTAACATGAATGAAGTAAAGTCGCACATGAAAAACACATGAAATGATGGTTTAATGTAATAAGTCTAAGTCTCGTCGCGCGTCGCGTCTTCTTGTGGGTATCTTATAAGATGTCTGAAGAAATGCTGCATTATTTCATATAATATTTGTTGGTAGGATTTTCAAGTCACTACCCACTTAAGTGACCATACCGGGCTATAACGCAAGTCGTATACCAGTGTGAAATATTCTACCCAAATCTTGAAGCTACTGCATTTAATCACCTATTATTGAAAGTCTATGATACTTGCTATCCTTCAGCCGTCCTAACCGATACCGCAGTTAGTTGCTCTGAGGAACAGTTCGTCGTCTATAGTGAGACTCCGCGCGTCTATGCGATCAAATGCCACTTACGGATACATTGGGCAAACTACCGCAAGCCCCACACCGTCCTTCTATCGTCCCGGATGGCTGAGGAAACGGTCGAAAATATAAAAGATCACGTAAACACTTCCATCCTGTATTAAGATGTTTGGCAGTACCTATTATTTTACGTAAAACTGAAATAATTTAAAAATAGTACTAGTAAATAAAAAAATTAATCCCTATATATGTAAAGTTGCCCGTAAACGTAATTACTTTTCTTTTGTTGAGGTCAATGTTCTTGAATTGGAATAAAAGAAAAATTTATGGGACTTCATCGCTGTAAACCATGCCAAGTAGGTTGCAAAAGTTTGTCGTAAATGGCAAGCAAGCTTTTGCTTATTAATTTTTGCCTGCTGAAGTAATGTCCTAGATAAAAGAATTATTTTATTGCAACTTTTTATCATACATCAGATTTAATTAAGAAACTAAGAAAAATACACGGGCTAAATAATATCCGTATGGTAAGGGAGTAAGGATAAAAATCACTACCAACACTCTCATCCAAGGCATATATATGTAGATAATATAATTATATTACCGATATCTTGCAATGACAAGAAGAGGAAAACTCGACAAATAATCTAATAGCAGCGCATTTAAACAGTATGGCGGAATTTTTTTTTTTTTTTGCAAGCTGTGGCAAACGAGCAAACGGTACACCTGATGGTAAGTGTTGCTGCCGCTCATGGACCTTTACAAGGCCGCTGCCTACCGCGAAGAAAGTGAATGGAGTGTGAATGAGTGCATTAAGGCTCGGTGATACCAAAGGCACCACCAAAACCCTCCACACGCGAACACCCTCAGAAAGTTGGGCTTCCAGCCTCATTTCAGATTTCTCTCCCGTTGTGGAGGAGAAACGAACCGAACAGTAAGGCGGATTGTCCAAAATGATATTTCTTTCCCTATGTTAATACAGTGGACCCGCGGTAATCCGGCCCCTGTCTAATCCCCTTGTAATCCGACATATCTCTTATTATTGAACATTTTTCGTCAATCTTTGCTAATGTAAGTAATGTATGACTAAACAGGTTACAACTTGTTAGCGCCATCACTATTGTTCTTTTGTTTTGAATCTGATTGTTTAGTTTAAAATAGATTGAATTTGACTACATGAAATAGCGGTACGGCCTAATGTACGTTCATAGCTTAATTTATTCATTGTATATTACGTATATGTTTACCTCGGACAAACAGTCCAGTTAGGTAGATCCAATTTTGAGAAAGAGATCAGCCGACGAATCCAACTCGGTTGGGCAGCGTTCGGGAAACTTAAGAGGATCTTCTCGTCCAACATACCTCAGTGTCTGAAAACACAGGTCTACGACCAGTGTGTGTTACCAGTGATGACTTACGGCACGGAAACGTGGTCCCTAAATGTAGGCCTTATATCAAGGCTCAAAGTCGCTCAGCGTGCTATGGAGCGAGCTATGCTCGGGATTTCTCTGCGAGATAGAATCCGGAATACGGAAATCCACAGAAGAACGGGTGTAACCGACATAGCACGAAGAATTAGCACGCTGAAGTGGCAATGGGCAGGCCACATCGCTCGACGAACCGACAACCGCTGGGGAAGAAAGGTTCTCGAGTGGCGACCACGTATCGGACGACGCAGTGTTGGACGCCCCTCCCCACTAGGTGGACCGATGACCTAGTGAAAGTTGCTGGGCGTCGTTGGATGCAGGCGGCACAGGACCGCATATTGTGGCGCAACATGAGGGAGGCCTACGTCCAGCAGTGGACGGCAACAGGCTGAAATGATGATGATGATGATATTACGTATACATACCTGTCGGATTAAAGGTACTCTTCTGTAAAAAATCCGAACTATAAGGGGTCTATAATCCGACAAATTCGGTAGTCCGACACCACCGTGCAAAACGTTTGTCGGAATACCGAAGGTCCACTGTAATTCTTTCAAGCATTACATATTTCACATCAAATCACTTTTGTTAACAAGAGTACCGACGGATTTAGGTACATATACTACAGACATTGTGTTTTCTTTTGATTTATCATAATGTCTGGACGAGTATCCCAGTTGTTATTTCTAGCCATATTTACAAAGGTCTTCTTTTCGGTGCCCTACCTATGCAAATTAAGCTTGAATTTATCTTTTGTAGATTAAATCCTTTCATATTTAATTTAGATACTTTATTTACTTTATTTTAGATTCATTTTGAAATTGAAATTAATGAAGTATACCAAACTGGTCAGACGGATTTAAATAGAACTCTGTTTCGAGTTTTCCGTTCCAGTATTATTTTATGCGTGCATCGCTTAGTCGTCTTCTAATGTCCTGTGAGAAAAAAAAAACATGGATTGCTCTAATATCAAATTTAAGCACGAATCAAAATAAAAAAAATCATACTACCTATTCTTATCGCTCAAGGTCAGCATCATATGTTTTTTTTTCTCTTCTATACAATTTTCATTCATGGACTGCTGGACATAAGCCTCTTAAAGCGAGTTTAGTGGAGTAACGGCTACGCTTGGCGGATGGGTTGGTTACAGGGTTACAAATTGCCTAAGAGTTGAAATGATGTATCTTCTCTCACAATTTTACTCAATCTACTGCCTAAGTTGGTTTTAAGGCTCCAAGGTGAAATTGAGCGGGGGGGCGATAACAAATTATATTCTTAACCTATCACTACAGAGGAAGGCCAGATTTCACCAAATGGAAGTTATATTTTCTGTGTGATGACAGAATAAAAATACTGTTCACTATCTCTGTCTTGCCAATGGATGTCGTAAGACTACACATAGATGTTATGTAAAAGAATAAAACTCAAAATAAAATGAAATAACAACCATTGACTACTGATATAATAGGTCAAATTCATCATCGTTTCAGCTCATATACATCCCACTGTTGGACTTTAGCCTCCTCCACAATAGAAGGGAGATTGACCTTACTATATCATACTGGTCAGACAGGTTGATATAGTTCTGTTTCGAGTTTTACTTCACTTGCATAGATGTTATATGCATATTGTATCCCTTAGTCGTCTTCTATGACATCCACGGGCAAGATAGGAAGTGGTGAATTGTATTCTTACTCCGTCAACACACGAAAGATTACCTATCTATTATAATGATGATTCAATCCCAGCATTGGGATATATATAAGCTGAAATAGACAGTAACATCTCACCGAGTTGAGAGCCCTCAGCGCTCACCCACAGTCCGCGTCAAGCTGTCAAGGCCATCTGCGGCCAACAGCTGTACACACACACAAAAAAAAGTAACATCTTAGTTAAAGGTTTACAAATGTTTTGGTTCAACGCAAACATAACACTAAATTGAACTAAGAAAACAATGGAGCATAAATTATCAACAGGTTGTCTGTAAGGTAACCCATCAATGTATGCCGGTTTCATTCATAGCAGGGGCATATACCACGAACCGGTTCAAGAGCGGTCCCTTACAACTTATCAAAGCATTCAGTTATTTGTGATATTTTTACTTGTGTGGTCTTTAATCTTTTATTATTGCTTGCCTCGCAGCATGTGGGTATATAGAGATGCGAAAGGGCGTAAGTTGTAGCCAAGAGAAGTGTAATATTGCACGATTAAGCCAGCAACTTTTGACCCCTTCATAACAGGTAAATTATTGAAATGAAAACTGCTATAGGCAGCTTTGGATTGGGAGAAAATTCATGTGAGTCGTCATCGTCATGGTCACGTGACTTAAATGTCAATGTACCTGTGCCGATAGATGTCAAAACCAGATAAATATTAAAAGATTTAATTTACATATTTTAAATAAAACTACTTTACGGATTTTATCGCGTTTGTATTTGATTTTTGATAGCCCGACGTTTCGAACACTTTGCAGCGTTCATGGTCACGGGCGGACTAAGATCGTCGGGCAATCAAAAATCAAATACAAACGCGATAAAATCCGTTAAGTAGTTTTATTTAAAATGTGTAATACTCGCGTAAATATCAGGATTCATTACATATTTTAATTTAAAATTACAAAATGAATTTGAATATCAAATATAACAACTGTTTGTTCATAGTTTGTAGCTTTCACTTCTGTCGGTAGTCCTCATGACTGCTTTGTGTTCTAACATAATTCATTCACCGACGACATCTTGTCGTTTCTTCTGATATCTAAACATCATAATTGATGTGAAACATCTATCGGCGAGGGTAAACCTAATCCACTGGGAAGGCTTCTGCCGAACACTGGCGGTCCTGGGTCGTCATGCCAGCGACTCTGCGCCGGCATTCTGCGGTCCATGGCACTGTATGGTACCCCTATTTGGTCGGAGTCCCTCACCACCCGCAACAGAGCCCTTCTGCGACGACCGCAGAGGGTTATGGCGGTAAGGGCTATTAGGGGCTACGGTACTGTGTCCTGGACTGCGGCGACACTGCTGGCAGGCGATCCGCCTTGGCCGCTGGTGGCAGAAGCGCTGACGGATGTATGCCGGTTCCGCGCCACAGCACGAGTCAACGGCGAGCGGGTCTCCGCAGGGGGACTGGGCAAAGCTCGAGAAGTGGCTCGAACGGAAGTAATCCGGCGGTGGAGTGAAGATCTAGAGTTCCCCGTAGCAGGGCGGGGGACTGTGGAGGCGGTTGCGCCGCATCTCCACCGCTGGCTCAGGAGAAGGCACGGCAGCCTTACATTTAGGATGGTGCAGGTGGTTACCGGACATGGGATCTTCGGTAAGTACCTGCACAGAATTGGAAGAGAAGAGGCCCCAGGATGTCATGAGTGTGGCGCGCTAATCGACGATGCGCGCCACACACTGGAAGTATGCCGCGCCTGGGGGCCTCAGCGCCACGTCCTGTCAACGGAACTGGGAATAACAGACCTGTCGCTGCCGACCATCATCTCCAAGATGCTCGGCAGCGACAGCTGTTGGTCGTCGATGGCCTCCTTCTGTGAGGCTGTCATGACAAGGAAGGAGGCCGCGGAGCGGGCACGCGAGGCGCTTGCGTCCGCTGACTCGCTCCGCCGGCGACGATCAGGGAGGAGGAGACGTCGCTATGCGCTCCTCCACCCATCGCTCTGAATGACGACAGGACGTGGCCAGATGGCCAAGCGTTGGGGTGTCGGGGATAGAATGTTATCAGACGATTTCTCCGGCACCTCGTAAAAGCGCGGAGGGGGCCGCTGTGGTTTTAGTGGGTATTTCGGTCACTTCTGTGGCCGGCGAGTCCCACACACACTCCCCTGTCTGTAACCGGCGGGGGATAGTGCGTAAATGCATTTCCACAGCGTGACAAAAATAAAAAGGGGTAAACCTAATCGTTGGCGTGGCGTAAACAGGCCGGCGACATAACGCTACGCTATATGATAGAATATATGTACTATACGTAGTCTATACGTAGTAGTGCGAGAGTGAGACGGTGCGACGATTACGATTCTTGCCCGCGTTGTACTAAAGCAGTGTAATTCACCGCTTTTGAATAAACGATCCCGTCTTTACAATCTAAAAACTCGTAACGAACCCCTAAGGCCATAAATAAGCAAAATTGCGAATAATTTCAAAGACTACATTTATTACATAATATCTTTTGGGAACTATGTATATTGATTAAAACGATGAAATATGTATCAAAACTTGATAGCCGCGAGATTTCTGAATTAAATGTTTAGTAGGTAGAAAATGATTTGATTATACAAGTAAGTCTTAAAACGAATCAGAGTCTGGACAAATATTTTTTTTAAACACTACACTAACGAATCGGACGGCGCAGCGTAGGACGACCCCCCATTAGGTGGACTGACGACATTCTCAAAGTCGCAGGGAACCGTTGGATGCAAGTGGCGCAGGACCGTTCCGAGTGGCATTCTTGTGGGGAGGCCTATGTCCAGTCGTGGACGTCTGTAGGCTGATGGATGGATGGATGGACTAAGGAATAAATTCTTGCATTGCGGTGGACTTTTCAAACGTATAATTAATGGATACAAATTATATCCAGACTTAGAATAACAATTTCTGGATCGAACAAAATGTTGCCGTGCATGGGATTCGATCCCGTAACACCGGCACTAAAGGTCGTTATTTTAACCACTATGACATCTGTGCAGTCGAATATTAATATTAGAAAAATAAATGTATCCATCCTTCTCAATGGCCCTTTAAATAGAACGTTCTGTATTATTATCATTTTGGACATAAATATTGATGATTTTTTATCATCATAGTTCGAGCCTTTTTCACAATTGGAGGAAAACCACTACTTATATGCTAGTCAGACGGATTAGTATAGGGTTTTATTTCGAGTTTTTCTTCTCTTTCACATACCCGAGATGAGAGACCTCAGCGCTCACCCATAACCCGGGCCAAGATGTGAAAGCCATCTGCGGCTAAAAGCTATACACACACAAAAAAAAACTTGAACAGATGTTATATGCATATCATATACTTTAGTCGTCTTTTGCGACACCCATGAGCAAGACAGGGAGTGGTGAATTGTATTCCTACTTAGTCAATACAAGGAGAACAACGTAGTATTCACTAAATTGATATTTCTTGCTTAGTATCGTAGCCATAGTAATAGCCATTCTTCTTTACGACAATATTGTCACTGCATATAACCATTAGCGAAGCGGTCAATTTAACATTAGTTAAATGGTAGTTATAATTGCGACCCGCGTGTAATTGGCGCTATAGATAATTTATTTAGGCCTTCTGTACGCTTGCGATTGTTTGCCTGACATTTTATTGTGGAAGTGAAGAAGAAAATTGTTTTACTTAAAAGTTGTACTTTTGATTTCTGATATTTATGCGCGTATTACGCATTCCGCCCGTGACGATGAACGCTGCAAAGTGTTCGAAACGTCGGGCAATCAAAAATCAAATATAAACGCGATTAAATCCGTAAAGTAGTTTTATTTAAATTCGTACTTTTACTTACTATAAATGTACGACTACACAGCTGGCGTAGTGGTGGAGATGCCGACCTAAAGTGCCAGAGTCGTTGGTTCGATTCTCAAATAGGATAATTGTTGTTCCGAATCTGGGTAATTAGTAATTTGTGTCCGTTAATTGTATGTTTTTAAAGCCCTCGACAATGTACAGATTATTTCCGTAGTGCAGACCGTTGTCTTTTTAAAACCATATAATACAAAACAAAAACTTACTCTATGTTATGCTTCAGTCTAATTCACGAAGTCAATATAGTAGTGCGTTTTGAGCATTCATTCGGAAATGTTGCATATTTACCTGAAAAAAAAAAACAAATTATAAAGTTTGTTACTTATTATTAAGATATAATTATTTACTACTGCGAAATAAACTTGAGTAAAAAAGGAACCAATAGTTCCATTTCATTATCATTTTGCATCTCAGCGCACATAAGTCCCACCGCTGGGCTCGGGCCTCCTCCACAATAAGAGAGAAATTGACCTACTATACCGCGCTGGTCAACCGTGTTGATATGGAGTTTTATGTCGAGTATTCCTTTCTCTTCCATAAATGTGATATGCACATTATATTCCTTAGCCGTCTTGTACAACACCCATGGGCAAGAGAGGGAGTGATGAATTGTATTCACACTTCATCACCATACGGACTTATAAAAAAGTCAATAGCAAATAGTTTAAACAACTGCTACATCGCCCCCTTAGGCGTATGTATACATAATTGGTAAATACATAGTTCAAAATCATAGAATTTAAAATTATGAATTTGTAATGATATCTGATGTTTACGCGAGCACTACAAATTGTAAATAAAATCGTTAATTAATCGTTATTACAGACATTTATGTCTGTACGATTACTTGTTGGACGTGAGACACCTTAGTCCGCCCGTGACCATGAATGCTGCAAAGTTTTCGAAACGTCGGGCAATCATAAATCAAATACAAACGCGATATAATCCGTAAAAGTAGTTTTATTTACAATTATAAATTTGTATAATAACTAATATTATGTTAAAATATTTAGCAGTAATAAATTATTATGTTATAATATTATAATGACCTGTAATACAAAAAGTCTTACTTCTATCGCGTGTCTTTATGACACAGCCTGTCTAGCATTTTCTCAAAGGACATTTTTATTGTAATTCAAATATATAATCATGTAGTCCTTTAAAGATATAAAAACTATTTAATAACAATTTAAACTCTAAAACATAAAACACGATTTAGAAATACATTGCGGTTTAAAACTGTAATCGTCGGTAGCAACTATTAACTTAGTTCTAAAATCACTAGTACTTGAAAAGATACTCATTTCGATTTAAAAGTGTATCATAAAAATCGTCTAAAATAACTGTCGCGATCTAAGTGCAGTCGTTAATTTGTATCCAGCCTTAGAATGCCGCAGTGGTTGTAAGCGACCTACTTTTATTATTCTTATGCTTTTATTTGTGGTCATGTTGTTTTTATAAGCAATGAGGTTAGATTTTGTTTATATGTGTTATATTACGACCCCAATTTTATTGATAGTGCTATTTACACAACAGCGGCGTAACGCGAATTGTATATATAATACTAGCAACCCGGCCTTGCTTCGCTTCGGTTTCAGTCGCCTTACCCGCGTAGTTCCCTTTCCCGTGGAAATACCGGGATAAAATATAGCCTATGTTACTCCCTGATGTTATTAGTGTCCATTGGTGAGAATTTTTAAGAACTTTTGAGAATTTTTGAAATCGGTTCGATGGTTTAAGCGTGAAAGCGTAACAAACAAACAAATAAACACACTTTCGCATTTATAATATTAGTAAGGATAAAACTAGCCTCTCAAAATCACACATCTATCTACGAGGACATCATAATCATCATTCAGCCATTTGCCGTCTGGACTCTATCGGCGGGTGTGGGCGACGCAAGCAGGGGGCGTCTAAGAAGGAGGGTACTCGAAAGGGTACTATTACCTTGGACTGGCCACGAAAGTCAAGGACTCGGTACTAGTGGTCGGCCTGATGGCGAAGGGGCGAGAATACGGCGGGTTATTCGCGCCGCGACACGCGACACCGTCTCATTACTCCAGACATAACGGATGGCGTGAAAATTGCTAAAAGTACTAAAAGACTTTTAGCAATTTTCACCAGGTCATCACCTGGTGGGAAAGTCGTCCTAAACCGCCGATCATCCGACACGTGATGTAGTTATTCAAAACTACATATACCCGGCATTGTCCGGAATAATATTTTTAATTACTAAAATATTATGAGCTGCCGTGGGTTTATTTAATCTAAAATCACGTGCGGTCTAGTAGAAGATGCCAGTTAACTTGTGAAAATAACTTATATTTTTGGTTCTAAAAGAACGTAACCATGCTAAGTGTCCCATATTTTATTTTAGTTTACTTCCCTCCATCCCTCCGTGAGTTCTATACATCAAAATTTCTCTCCTCTATACTTTTTACGTGGTAGTTATGTTTATAATATGGTTTTGAATCATTTCTTGCAAATAAAAATGCTTGAGCTTGATGAGCTCGTAACTCGACTACATATAAAACCTAATCCCCTAAAGCCTGTCTGTGATCAAACGTGTTATTTATTAAAACCAAAATTACTTAATTAAAGCTTACATAGTATGGGTACGTTCCCTAATTAGCTAAATATGGTACAATAACGCGTGACTCTATGACATAAATTTCAAAATGTAACCAATACGCTTCCACACCAATTCCACGCAAATATCGTAATGCGTTACATGTTCATGTAACAAATAAGGGTCCTTTTTGGTATTATTTTATATGTAGAAAGGCCGAACCCATAATATTAGTTGTCCATGAACCGAAGGACCCTCCTAATGGCCTCTTCCGATAAGGTTTACGGTAACGTGATTCTTTGGGTAACACTTCAGGTCAGTGGCTAATGTATCCTGTTTTAAGTGTTTGAGCTATTATGCGATATATCATGACGAATTTAACGCGAACTTTAAATATTGCTAAAAGTACTAAAAGACTTTTAGCAATTTTCACCAGGTCATCACCTGGTGGGAAAGTCGTCCTAAACCGCCGATCATCCGACACGTGATGTAGTTATTCAAAACTACATATACCCGGCATTGTCCGGAATAATATTTTTAATTACTAAAATATTATGAGCTACCGTGGGTTTATTTAATCTAAAATCACGTGCGGTCTAGTAGAAGATGCCAGTTAACTTGTGAAAATAACTTATATTTTTGGTTCTAAAAGAACGTAACCATGCTAAGTGTCCCATATTTTATTTTAGTTTACTTCCCTCCATCCCTCCGTGAGTTCTATACATCAAAATTTCTCTCCTCTATACTTTTTACGTGGTAGTTATGTTTATAATATGGTTTTGAATCATTTCTTGCAAATAAAAATGCTTGAGCTTGATGAGCTCGTAACTCGACTACATATAAAACCTAATCCCCTAAAGCCTGTCTGTGATCAAACGTGTTATTTATTAAAACCAAAATTACTTAATTAAAGCTTACATAGTATGGGTACGTTCCCTAATTAGCTAAATATGGTACAATAACGCGTGACTCTATGACATAAATTTCAAAATGTAACCAATACGCTTCCACACCAATTCCACGCAAATATCGTAATGCGTTACATGTTCATGTAACAAATAAGGGTCCTTTTTGGTATTATTTTATATGTAGAAAGGCCGAACCCATAATATTAGTTGTCCATGAACCGAAGGACCCTCCTAATGGCCTCTTCCGATAAGGTTTACGGTAACGTGATTCTTTGGGTAACACTTCAGGTCAGTGGCTAATGTATCCTGTTTTAAGTGTTTGAGCTATTATGCGATATATCATGACGAATTTAACGCGAACTTTAAATATTGCTAAAAGTACTAAAAGACTTTTAGCAATTTTCACCAGGTCATCACCTGGTGGGAAAGTCGTCCTAAACCGCCGATCATCCGACACGTGATGTAGTTATTCAAAACTACATATACCCGGCATTGTCCGGAATAATATTTTTAATTACTAAAATATTATGAGCTGCCGTGGGTTTATTTAATCTAAAATCACGTGCGGTCTAGTAGAAGATGCCAGTTAACTTGTGAAAATAACTTATATTTTTGGTTCTAAAAGAACGTAACCATGCTAAGTGTCCCATATTTTATTTTAGTTTACTTCCCTCCATCCCTCCGTGAGTTCTATACATCAAAATTTCTCTCCTCTATACTTTTTACGTGGTAGTTATGTTTATAATATGGTTTTGAATCATTTTTTGCAAATAAAAATGCTTGAGCTTGATGAGCTCGTAACTCGACTACATATAAAACCTAATCCCCTAAAGCCTGTCTGTGATCAAACGTGTTATTTATTAAAACCAAAATTACTTAATTAAAGCTTACATAGTATGGGTACGTTCCCTAATTAGCTAAATATGGTACAATAACGCGTGACTCTATGACATAAATTTCAAAATGTAACCAATACGCTTCCACACCAATTCCACGCAAATATCGTAATGCGTTACATGTTCATGTAACAAATAAGGGTCCTTTTTGGTATTATTTTATATGTAGAAAGGCCGAACCCATAATATTAGTTGTCCATGAACCGAAGGACCCTCCTAATGGCCTCTTCCGATAAGGTTTACGGTAACGTGATTCTTTGGGTAACACTTCAGGTCAGTGGCTAATGTATCCTGTTTTAAGTGTTTGAGCTATTATGCGATATATCATGACGAATTTAACGCGAACTTTAAATATCAACAGCAGGAAGGAATTTCTCCTCACATTGCTGATGCTATTATCACTTTCCTAAGAGAGGGCTGCTACCCATTCTTCCGATAGTTCTTTCACCAACATTATCTCGGCTATTACACGTCCCAAAGTTGAGTTCGACCCTCCACAATAGAAGGGAAATTGATTGAAACTCACGAGTTTTATTTAATTTTTAATTAATTTATATTACTTTATATTATTTATTTTTATTATTCATTCATTTCATTGTGTTAAAATGGGCAATATGTAAGAGCCCTCGCGGCGTTTATACATAACTAGCAACCCGCCCTCGCTTCGCTTCGGTTGCAGACGCCGCGTAGTTCCCGTTCCCGTGGGTATACTGGGATAAAATATAGCCTATATTACTCGGGGATACTGTAACACTCTAATGGTAAAAGAATTATTGAAATCCCTCCAGGAGTTTTTAGTTTATTCGTAAGGAACGTTTCCTCTTTATAATATTAGTGTAGATTACACCCTTAGGGTAAAAATTAAAAAAATGCTGAAACCCGTGTTTATTTATTTTTACTAAAGAGAATTTATTATTATTGGAGAATTTGAAGCAAATCGATTTAAATTTTTTTTTCTCCTTATACAAACTTTATTACTGCGGTTTACCCCCTAGGGGTTGAATTTCAAAAAACCCTTTCTTAGTAGGTTTCTACGTCACGCAAAGAAATTAATGCCAAAATTTCATGTTTCTGGCTTCAGTAGTTTCGGCTCTGTGATAAGTCAGTAAACTGACATCTTTCTACCTATTTTACACCCTTAGAGGATGAAAATGAACAAACGCTGAAACACGTGTTTATTTATTTTTATTAAAGAGTATTTGTACTTAATTTGAAGACAGTAGCTAAAGACTTTTTTTTCTTTCCATACAAACTTTGCCGTTGTGTTTCACCCCCTTAGGGGTAGAATTTCAAAAAAATCTTTGTTATAGAGTGCCTACGTCACGAAACGAAACTACTGTCTAAGTTTAATTTTTCTAGCTTCAGTAGCTTCGGCTCACCCTGTTCCTTTATATGTGTATTATTGTTAACGCCCCCGCAACACCCCTTGCAGGTGGAATTTCGTAAAATGCGTTCTTAGCTGACCGAAAGGAATATTTCTGCCAAATTTCAAGTCTGTACGCCTTATGGTTCCAGAGATATGGTGATGAGTCAATACATCGTTCGCAAAACCCGCCTCTCCTATATATATATATATAGATAAATGTTTTATTTTTTAAAGATAACAAAACTCCCTGCACTGAGAAAATACTCCTTGTGTTGCAGAGGACTTGATAAACATATAATTAATGGGCACAAATTATATGCAAACTCAGAACAACAATTTGTGGATCGCACAAAGTATTATCTACATGGGATTTGAACCTACTGGCACGGTAGGGCAATATTATAGCCACTACGCCATCTTTGCAGTCAAATGGAATATATTTCGAATTTTCCATCTCTTGCATAGACGATATGATATATAGCATATTTTTTTTTTGGGGTGGGCTGCGGTCGGCTCACTCCTCGCACCACTCCGTCCGGGGCGACAGAGGGGCGTAAGCACGCACACCCGCAACCCACCCGAACGCCACGTCGCCTTCGTCGTTGGACCGACCAGCGAAACAGGGTTACTTGTCATCAGTGGTCAGCCCGACGGAATACCCCCATATGTATAGCATATCCCTTAGTCGTCTTTTATGATACAACGCCAAGATAAATTGCAATTGTATTTTTAACCCATCACACCGATATTACGATTCTCTCACGTAAAACTAATGTAGTATTAAACTATTAAATTGAACCATCTTCATCAGGCGCGTTGTAAATTCCAATCAGTGTTACAAGTTTTGGGATGCTACTAGCCATTCTACTGTTTTTTACTAAGAGAAAGGTAGGTTCCCCTAATGGCAACAGAACAAGAATACAATTATAGCCACCCTTTTTTTGTTCCACTGAAGTCAAGGAACTCTGCACCGGTGGTCGATCCAACGACGAAGGCGACGTGCTATACGGATGGGTTACGGGTGTGCGTGCTTACGCACTTCTGTCGCCCCGGACGGAGTGGAGGGAGGAGTGCGCCGACTGTAAACTACCCCCAAAAAAAAACTCTTTTTTGTTTTTTTTTTTTGGGTGGGTTATGGTCAACTCGCACGCCGTTGGCTCCATCCGGGGTGACGAAAAGGCGGCGCGCGGCCCCATAACCCACCCTATCACCTCTCCTTCGCCACTAAGCCTACCAACAGTATAGAGTTCCTTGTCCTCCGTGGCCAGCCCGGCGGCATTATCGCCACTCTGGGAGACATAAAAATCGATTAAGGCTCTTACAAGGGCAGTGAGCAGCATCTTTTGGGAATATTTATAACACCTCAGTGTGATAGTTATAAGTGATAGAAGTGTGAAGTTGCCTTGGCTAGCCTCTTATTTATGGGAAAGGCCTAGATCTAGCAGTGACAGGATAAATAGTGATTATGACTGGAATGCAAGAATTGACGACACATTATGTTCGTAACCCATTACGAATGATACATTGCATACATCATCATTATAATCATCATCATCATCACATATACGTCACACTGCTGGGTTCGAGGCTCTATACAAATTACCTTACTATAACCACGCTGGTCAGACGAGTTTTTGTAGTTTTATTTCGAGTTTTCCTTCCCTCGCATAGATTTTATCTACGTATTATAATCCCTTAGTCATCTATTACGACAACCCACGGCCAAGAAAGGGAGTGGTAACTTTTATTCTTACTCCGTCCACGATTCATTGCACAAATTAGATATTTTTTACGAATGGAACACGGATCGAGGAAGCGGAGCTATTAGAGTTACCGGTACGATAAAGTTGTTTCAGTTAACTGAGCTTTGTAATATTACAAATTGATACCAACTGAGCTATCTACTGGAATATAAATGTAATGAATATTTTATGCAAAATGAAATAGGTTGCTATTTAAAATACAATTGGGAGCAGAATCTATTATGCTATGAAAACTTGGCAACTCGGTTAAGCTTGATTAAATATCATATTACTAAAGATATCTGATGTTTACGCGAGCACTACACATTGTAAATAAAACTACTTTTACGGATTATATCGCGTTTGTATTTGATTTATGATTGCCCGACGTTTCGAACAATTTGCAGCATTCATGGTCACGGGCGGACTAAGATGTCTCACGTCCAACAAGTAATCGTTATTACAGACATTTATAATTATCTACCCGATACAGAAAATTAGTTATAAATTTATTAAATTGCGACCCACATTTTAGTACAAATTTATTGCCAGTGTAAGAAGAAAATGATTCTATATGAAAAAATTATATTGTTTATGGTTAGTAATTATTAATTATTAAATTTGTAGCAATTATTGTTACAATTTGTTGATTTAAAACTAACAAAACTAATATACTACCACCGGATCGGAACGCGGCCACACTGAGAAAGATCCGGCAAGAAAACTCAGGGGACATGATGCTAAATTAATATTGATTTTTAATTTTAGATGCGGCTTACTTTGTCTTACTAAAAGATTTTTGATTTATAAAATTATCCTTAACTATTATTATTGTGGGTCAAATCTATACAATAAGTGCTCACAGTATCATGCAGTCTTGTGGTGGTCTCTTTGGATTTATTTTTAATTATGTTTATAACAGGATCCCAGCTTGATGGTAATACCCAGCCATCCTCTCTATCGAAATTTTTGTATTTTTTGATTTCAATAGCCTTGCGTACCATTCTAGGCAGGTATCAGTGTTCCTTTGCGAGGACTTGAGGTTTATCAAACCTAATGTTATGGCGGGAGCGGTCCTGACTATGTTCACAGACTGCAGACGTAGTGTGACGGCGGTGCTTCACATCAGCTATGTGTTCTTACTATACCAGGCTGGTCAGACGTGTTGGTATAGGGTTTTATGACGAGTTTTCCTTCTCTTGCATAGATATTCTATGCATATCACATATCTTAGTGGTATTTTAAGACACCCAAAGAATTTTATGATTCACCCCTAATTTTAATATTATAGTGCCGGCTAGTAACGAAAAATAGAATGTAAGAGAAAATGTATTCTCTTAAATTTGTGCTTCAAAATTATCCAAAAATTTGCTACCTTTGTTGCGCACTGCGGAATCCCATACGATCGACTAGTTCACAATATATACATCATAGTTTTTGTTGTCACTTCTCTCTGACTTGAAAAAAAAACAAACAACCTTATAAGAATCGTAGAAGCCTTTATTTAAACCTAAAAATATTGTTCATTTAACTTAATAGTATATGTTTACGTTATTCATAAATTTTCACGATCGTAATACATAAAGTTGTTCAATTTCAATCAAAAGTAACGGTTAACACTTATTTGAGGTTTAGGGATTTTGAGACCCCGGCTAAATAAATCGTTGACGGTTATGGGTCTACCGAGCTCTACATTATTCGGGATAACTCGATTTTACAAGTTAGGAGTATATGAAATTTTTGAATTTTTCTCAGGTCATTGTTGGGCCTGAGCTTCCTGCTCAATAGGAGGAAGATTGACCCTTACTATATCATGCTGGTCAGACAGGTTGATATAAGGTTTTATATCGAGTTTTCCTTCCCTCGCATAGATGTTATATGCGTATTGTATCCCTTAGTCGTCTTATACGACATCCACGGGGAGTGGTGAAGAGTATTCTTACTCCGTCACCACACGGGAAATAATATAATATTAACTATACTATCTATATCAATAAATAAAATTGGAGTGTCTGTTTGTAATGTCAAAATAATAGGCTTTTTTCATGCTCACACGGTTATTTGCACGACACCTATGTCTAAAATACAGATTAAAAAATTTTTGTCTGTCTGTCTGTTTGTTTGTTCCGGGTAATCTCCAAAACGGCTGGACCGATTTCAAAAATTCTTTCACCAATGGAAAGCTATAATATCAGGGCGTAAACTAGGCTATATTTTATTCCGGTATTCCCACGGGAACGGGAACTACGCGGGTAAAACGACTAAAACCGAAGCAAAGCGAGGGTGGGTTGCTAGTCTATACCAATAAATAAAATTGGAGTGTCTGTTTGTAATGTCAAATTAATAGGCTTTTTTCATGTTCACACGGTTATTTGCACGACTCCTATGCCTAAAATAGCAATTAAAAAATTTTTGTCTGTCTGTCTGTTTGTTCCGGGTAATCTTCAAAACGGCTGGACCGATTTCAAAAATTCTTTCACCAATGGAAAGCTATAATATCAGGGCGTAAACTAGACTATATTTTATCCCGGTATTCCCACGGGAACGGGAACTACGCGGGTAAAACGACTATAACCTATAACCGAAGCGAAGCGAGGGCGGATTGCTAGTATAACATAAAATTACTGCTTCTTCTTAATTCTACTAATAAGACCGACTAGCTGCCTGAGGCTTTGTCTTCCTTAGTTTAGTTTTTATTGATGGTCAATTATTTTTCTATGCAGTTAACCAACGAGATGACTGAAGTGAACAAGTATTCATCATCATCATCATCTCTCATCTACATGCCACTGTTGGGCTCGAGCGTAATGGGAGGGCAATTTACCTACTATGCCACGTCGGTCAGGCGGATTGGCATAGGATTTTATTTTTTTCGTTCCCTTGTGTAGATAACTACATATTGTAATCTCTTTGTCTCCTAGATGGGTGGTTCTTACTCCGTCACCACACGGAACATTAGCATATACAGTAAATCAAAACATTATTTATTTGAGCGGACATAATTTGAATAAACACGACATCATATTCTTACAAAGAAATTCTTGTCCAATATAAGCCCTCGGGCGATTTTCTAAATGTGCGTTCTATACGTTTGAGGAATCCAACGCATTTATAAAATCAAACAATCGTATAATCTACAGCCGTAGGGTAGATATAAATTATGTCAATACTCAAACGGTCTGAGAAACCGAACGCTAAGATGGATTAGGAAGTATATATATTTCACAGTTGAAAAGAAGAGATATTCTTTTAAATGAAAAGTCTAAATCCTTCTGTGGTGGGAGACTTTACAAATACACGATTCTTATCTACCTCCAATTTTGGTTATAGGCTTCTCAATGTCAGTACCGCAAATGTCAAGCCTGTCAAGCAGGGCATTCGTTAATAGAATTATAAATTTTTGAAGCGAATGCTACAGTTCACTCTCCTGGTGTGCCCTTAGCCGGTTTTTGAAAATGCCTACAAATTAAGTAAAGGACGTTGCCAGTTGTTTCATCAAAAGATAAAGAACGGTCAGACGCCGTATTGTGGAAACGCAAGTCACCCTGACCATGACTTCAAATCCAAGACTGGGAGAGATCAGTGGGCCTACTCTTGAAATCAATTCTAATTTCGAATCTGATTCGATTCCAATCTCACCAAACTTATATTCGGTACTCTTGAACAAAATCGAGAATGAATTTTTCGCGTTCGGCGTTGTTATTTTACCAAATGTGCCATGTTTTCTTACTTTAAATTAATTACGTTATCGAACGCGATCACCACAAAGACGCTTTCTTGAAATTGTGCAACATTAACGATTTTAAACTACGTCAAAATCACGTCGAGAGTAGCAAATATTTGACTTAATCGACGAGAGTCGAATTCATTTAGTTTAGAGACGTTCCACCGAATTTGATTCCAATCGGGCGCTAGTGTCGCTTTCAAGAGTACCAAATTTGCTCAAATTCGAGCTGCGATTGGATTTAGGATTGGAATCGAGACTCAAGAGTAGGCACACAGGCCATATCCAACGACAAAAAAAAATGTTTCCAAATATTGAATTATTCATATAATTGAATAAATTTTGCAGTTCAGTTCTCATAGTTCATAAATAATGCACAATCTCTAGAAGGCACTTTGAAATCTTACCTCCATTAGTGCAAAGAGAACACTTATTTGCTATAATATGTACTACAGTAAATTGAATATCAAGATGCACTTAGAACTGAACCAAAACCACAATCGTGTGTCCTAAATAAAAATAAAAAAAGAACTATGAGAAATATTCTAGTGTAAAAAGTTGCCATGTTCCTTCGTATGATTTGCTAAGTTAATTCTAAAAATAAAGCAAAACCAGACTGAAATAAAACTATTTATACAGACTTTATCGCGTTTTCATTTTTATTTAATATTTAATTTATCGACGTTTCTAACACTTTTCAGCGTTCACTGTCACAGGAGTACTAAGCCTGAATTTTAAAATAAAACATTTTTATAGATTTCATTACATTTTTATTTGACTTTTGATATCGCGACGTTTCATACACTTTCAGCGCTCATATCACAGGAGAACTAAGTCTTATTCCTTCCGTTTTATTCCAAATTTATAATACTCAAGTAGGCATCAGAATCCTAAAAGTCTATAAATAGATATTTTACACAAACAAATTTATTCAATTAGACTATCAGATTCAAATCACACTAAAACACTATTTTCAGTCTGCTATATCGAATTACAAATAAACGGACCTCAAATGGTCAAAACGGAATGCCTTATTGAAATTAAATCCCTCCCTTCAACGGTGCGAGAGTAAATATGATCAATATTGACCACTGTGTCAACATTCCGGTCGCAACTGATTGATTACAACTGGTCACGTAATTAAGGTCGTCTGTTTGTCGAGAGGGGGGAGGGGAAACGGACGAACAGAAATTGGTCCATCCGGAGGAACATTTGATGAGTATAAACGCGAATTTATTGCCGACGGTAATAAGTAGAGTCCGTTGCAGTTCGTAAACAGTATATACGGAATAGTTTTATTTGTGTTTAAGGTTTTCTATTTTAATAGAAAATGAGCAAGTATGCAGCGTTTGTTTTATGGTAATTACATTACTATGTATTTTTTATTTCATTTACGAGTTTTTATAATATAATTATGAGGTAAAATATAATTCTTCCGTGACACAATTTCCACCCCCTCTTTTGCTTGTGGATGTCGTAAAAGAGGAATAAAGGATCAATATGTTTTTCTTTTACTTTTTTCATAGTACGTATTGTAAAAGTTTTGGCAATGGATTTATAACAAGCCGCTCGACGGGAGCCCTTTTTAGGAAAGTAATTATTAACTCTTAGTCGTCTGTTACGACACCCACGAGTAATGTAATGGTTGTTAGTATTCGTAGTCGGCATCACACAGCAAAACGTTAAGGGATATAACGACTAGTACCCAAATAGTATGGAAGAAGAAGAACAAAAGGAACATTATCAGGTTTTAGAAGTCATATTACTAAAGTAGGTCACTTTCCCTTCCAAGGGGAAGGCTATGCGCTAAGAGGTTGATAATTTGTATAATAGTGTAACACATCAAAATATTAAAGTTAAGCTAAAACAATATTTTTTAAAAAGTAATTTAGTTTAAAGAATGTGTAAAAAAATTAAGTGTATAACACACTATTTCAAATATGTATAACTGTATTATATACTCTCTTTGATTACCACACAAACATGTTTGTAAGTAGACTTACAGCACGCTTTTAAACTTTAGTGGTTTTTAGTTGCTACTATTAACTAAATCTGTATATTTTTTTGAATCCATACTAATATTATAAATGCGAAAGTAAGGATGTTAGTTTGTTTGTTTGTAACGCTTTCACGCTTAAACCACCGAACCGATTTCAAAAATTCTTTCACCAATGGAAAGCTTTAATATCAGTGAGTAACATAGGCTATATTTTATCCCGGTATTCCCACAGGAACGGGAACTACGCCGCGGGTAAAGCGACTGAAACCGAAGCGAAGCGAGGTCGGGTTGCTAGTAAACAATAAATTAATTTAAAAAATAATGTTTCTTATTTTTCTTTTTTACATAAATTTTAAATCACCATCTATACCAATCAATACCAATAAATATATAATCTATACCATAATATATACTATAATATATATATATATATATATATATATATATATATATATATATATATATATATATATACTATAATATAATATAATATATATATATATATATATATACTATAATATAATCTATACCAATAAATAAAATTGGAGTGTCTGTGTGTAATGTCAAAATAATAGGTTTTTTCATGCTCACACGGTTCTTTGCACGACACCTATGCCTAAAAAACAGATTAAAAAATTTTGTCTGTCTGTCTGTTTGTTCAGAGTAATCTTCAAAACGGCTGGACCGACTTCAAAAATTCTTTCACCAATAGAAAGCTATAATATCAGGGAGTAAACTAGGCTATATTTTATTCAGGTATTCCCACGGGAACGGGAACTACGCGGGTAAAACGACTAACCTAACCGAAGCGAAGCGAGGGCGGGTTGCTAGTTATATAATAATTTAATAACTTTGTTTAATATATTTATCTGGATAATATGAAAATCTTTCATTACAGGTTGAATAAGTTTGTGAGACTAATACCTAAGTAAAAAACTTGGCTGCAGTTTAAAAAAATACGCGTTTTCGAAATAAATATTAGTATATGTATTCGACAGTGGATATACAAATAAATTTTATCATCGATTTATTAATAAGTAGTGAAGAAGTATGAAAAATTATTCAGTAACACCGGCAAAAGAAATTATGTTCACAGCAACACCTTACCAAGCAACTAGCGCTTCATCATCGCAGCCCACATACGTCCCACTGTTGGGCTCGGGCCTCCTCCACAATGGGGGGGGGGGGGGGGGGAATTTGACCTACTATACTATGCTAGTCAGACATGTTGGTATAGGGTTTCATTTCGAGTTTTCCTTCTCTTGCACAGATGTTATGTGCACATTATATCCCATAGTCGTCTTATACGACATCCACGGGCAAGATAGGGAGTGGTGAATTGTATTCTTACTCCGTCACCACACGGAAACTAGCGCTTGTATTACGGATAAATTAACAAAAATACGACTAATACGTATTACATACAGACTCAAAAAACCAATTTGACTGCACAGATGGTGTAGTTAACATCCGAAGACAGAACTATCATGCCAGTGTCGCGGGTTTAAATCCCATGAAGGACAACACTGTGCGATCTGCAAATTGTTGTCCTAAGTCTGGATGTAATTATATGTTTGTAAAGTCCCCCGCAACACTAGGATTATTTTCCTAGTACAGGGTGTCTTTAAATCAAAGAAAAAAAATAATGATACAAAAGTTATCATCAGGTGTGGGAATCGAACCCGTTAAGATACTGACTGATCATGCCAGTGTCGCGGGATTGAATCTTACGCAGGAAAACACTGTCCGACCGCGCGACGGTGACCGACGTCCCCGTGGTGGGACGTCGAAAGGGGAGGGTACCCGTCGGGCCGACCACTAAAGACAAGGAACTCTGCATTGGTGGCCGGCCCAACGAGGAAGGCGACATGCCACGGGTAGGTTATGGAGCCGCGCGACGCCCCTTTGTCGCCCCGGACGGAGCCGGGTGGCGAGCGAGCTGTGCGATCCGCAAATTGTTATTCTGAGTCTGGATGTAATTATGTTTGTAAAGTCCCCCGCAACACAAGATGATTGAACCCTGAACATTTGGCAGAGTAGATTGGTATCTTAATCACTACACTATCTATAGATCCACCACTTCATTCTTAGCTATAGCGTACTTGTTACTAGAATAACAGTTAAACTATCGGATATCCAACTACTATTCAAACAGCACCCCTGACTCATTTAACCATTACTCAAGTGGCAGATGTTTGATAGTATATATTGATATTTGAGTTTAAACAGTTTAATTCATTTAGTACCATATTTCATTACTGAATAGTAGAAAAATATATCGTGTTTATAATTCGCTTAGCAAATTATAGCTTTATTATACAAATAAATAAAATTGAAATGTCCGCAATGTCAAAATAATGCGTTTTTTATGCTCACACTGTTTGCCACGATATGCCAAAAAACTAATTTTTTCTTATCTATTTGTTCCAGGTAATCTTCCAAACAGCTGGAGCTATTTTAATACAATTTTACTACCAGGTATCTGTCTATATAAAGAGCCTATTTACTCATTATTTTGATGTGAAACATCTATAGGCGAGGGTGATCCCGATTGTCGCGTGGCGATAACGCCACGCTTCGGGACACCATTTTAATTAACTACAAATAAAAATCCGGATATATATGTGTACATTTTTGTAACGAAACCATAGTGCGATTTAATATTTGTACAACGCCATCTAGTGCGCTTAAAGTAAATTGTTACCTATAATGAAAATAAATGTTTATTGAATAAAAATCATCATTTTCTTGGAAAAATAATCGTAATATTATTTTTATTAATGTGCTATTTTAGTTCCTGTCGTAATCTGTTCTTTTATGCATATATACTTCTATAAAATAATGTATGTTCTATAAAATAATGTATAATTCTCTAACTTTCCAACATAAGTATACCATACCTACTTACAGTACTTTCATGTACGAAAACTGGACAATCGCTTTTTATAGGTGTTATATAGAATAGAATAGCATTTATTGTCACATAATAACTAATAATTATAACACATGTTTTTAATTAATTTTGACAATAGAGGAATGCTCAGCATTGTGCTGCATAGAAATTATGCAGGGCTGGTTGTCAGCAAACCCCTTTCCTCAAACAGATATTAGTTTCAGATGTATATTTATTTGTTTGTGTTACAGACTCCTAGGAATTACATCTTGACCCACTTTCAACAGTCAGATTTCATTTAAAATTTGTTAATTTAACAAGGACCAATGACGATAAAATAATTTAAATAGCTTGTCTCACTATCATCATCATCATTACAGGATTAGAGATTTCGTTATAAAATATATTTTGTAGCTGAGATTTAGTCTTAGCTCGATAGATGTCGTTATTTGTGTTTGCTAGATCATACTTTCCGATAACCGATCCTTTTGATTTGAACTACGTAGAAGTGTGTGAGGGAGACGTAGCGCCGCTATGTTAGGTCGTAAGCGACTGAGCGTTGAACTAATATCATTTTTTGTAATATTTTAAATAATAGTAGAAATCGTATTATTTTATTCAATACTTTACATATTAGTTCCTGTCGTAATCTATTTTCTACAAGTAAATATGAATAAATCATATATACTTGTAGAAAATAATTTCGAAGTTTCACATCTGCCAGGCGTCCTGAGCGACGGCTTACTTTTTTTTGTCTCAAGAAGCCACTGTAAATTTTTGCCGGTTTAGGAAATCGAACCCAAGGTCTGATGGACAGCAGTCGCGTATCGTAATATTTTAAAAGAAGAAGTTTATTATTGATTTAAAATGCAAGGCGAATGAAAATGAAGCGAAGCGAGGCCAAATTAGTCTAAAATTAGAGATATATTGTTATCTAAAACTATCATTGGGATAAAAGTGTCTCTTTCGCTGCACAATCTAGCATAATTGCTTTTAGGTAAACTGCTATTATGTTCCTGCTTACACCATTGCTAGACAGAGATCTACAAAATATATGGGGGTAATGTCATAATCACTATGCTTTGCGGATGCGATGACGATTCTTTCATGAATCAATCGTGATGATTTCATCATGATTGAATCATCAAATAATTTCTAAAGTCATTTACCGATTTATTAGTTTGACAGATCTTTATCAATCATAGAATCCTTTCATGATTGATGATGATTCACGATGCCCACAGGAAAGCAAGGGGGTGGTGATATACAGAGTGTCCCGTAAGTAATGGACCAACGGGCTATGAGGGGTATCGAGACTTATTATCTAATAAAAATACTCAAATTTATTGTCCTAGGTCTTGTAGTTTTGAAGTTAGGATTTTTTTATTAAATGTGATGAAAATGTCATCCGTGTATACTAAATAGTAAATTTTACAAAAACTGTTTATAATTTATTGTTATTTTTTGTTAAAGGTAGTTAAGAATACATAGGTCTTCCTAATTCAAACGATATTTAGGCGTAATTACTAATTACATGACCAATAAAACATACAACAAGTGCTAACTTTAAATTTAAAAATATTTTGAGTTAAATTTGAACCAAGCTGGTGTAAAAAAATGTATTACGACCTTCGGAGACTGTATTTTAAAAACATCTGCAGCTAATACCAATTACATAAAGGTATAATAAAGTAGTTTAAAGTATTTAAAAATGGTAAAATTAGCACAGGACGCTAAATTCTAAGAGTTATCAGGTAGTCAACCTATTATGTAATTCCGACAATTATTGCGCAAAATGGCGGTACAATTCTTTTTCGGACTAATCATAGGCGATACTCGAACCCCCTCTCCCTATCTTCAACTCACAGAAAAATTATAAAAATTAAAGTATTAATATTTCTGTGCTTCAACTCACACTTCCTTCAGTAAGTTACTCATAGCTCGGAATTATACGCGTGTTTTACTTGATCCCGTTACTATTTATTTGTTTTTTATTCTTTGATATTAATTCAAGCTTTTCTTTGGTATTAATTCAAATTACATTTTTTGAGCGTGGTGACCGATGTGAAAATATTTTTTTTTGTTTTATTGAATAAATGAGAAGTTAATATCGTTTAAAATATTTTTATTATCTTACAATACATGTAAATTATTCAGGAATTTTTATCATTGAAACTATAGGTTTATGGTAACTGAAATAAGAAACCTAAGTTTGAGACTTGATATCCTCCTATGTATACATATATACCTACATGTATACTTACGGGGCGCACATGCGGTTTTTTTTTTGTGTGTACAGCTGTGGGCCGCAGATGGCCTTGACAGCTTGACGCGGACTATGGGTGAGCGCCGAGGGCTCTCAACCCGGATCGCACATGCGGTGAGTGTGGCATTATAAAGATACCTATACACCTATATACTTTCTCACAAACATCTGCTTATGTAATCGTCCGATTTCGGAGCAGCTCGTCTCGATCCGTGTGAGCCGTACCATATACATACACGTTAAGCGAACGCTCGGCCGAGCTGCATGGTAGGCGGAGTGAGGGGTGGTAGGTTTTATTTTCGATACGGCATTTCATGATTCGGTCGCCGCGCTCAAAGCTCGTGATAAAAGCTATGCAATAGCTTAAAAAATATTACGATGATGATCATCCTAGCTCATATACGTCCCATTGCTAGACTTGAGCCTCCTTCAAAATAGGAGCGAAAATTTACCTTATAACGCTGATCAGACGTGTTGGTATAGGATTTTATGCCGAGTTTTACATCACTTGTATAGATGTTATATGCATATTATATCCTTTAGCCGTCGTTTTACGATACCACGGGCAAGGGGGTGACGAATTGTGTTACAGCATAACCACACGGAAAATAATTAACCCAGTCAAAAATATTAACTATAAAAACGAAACTGGGTCACCAAGGTTTTCTTAAAGCACTGCATTTCATTAGGGGTTTTGTAAAATGCTTAAAAATATATTAAAATGTGGCCAACAAACAAGGCGTTACTCTTTCGTAACAAAAAGGTTCATTGTTATTTGAAACAAAGCGGTTAAACAAGTAGCTTTGTTTCAGTTTTTTTGTATGAACGAATAGTTAATTTCTTTTGTGAAGTACTAAACTACATTACAATTTACAGGAAGTGCTCTGAATATTACCACGAGGAATATTGAATTTAATACAGATTAACTTATAACGCTTTATGGTCGCAAAATCCTACTAATCCTTACTATGTGAAGATGTTTGTTGCTCTTTCACGCAAAAACTACTGAAAGGATTTTGATGAAACTTTCAATAATATAGCTTACATATCAGAATAATATATAGGCTATAATTTATCCCGATATTCCTACAGGAAGAGGAACTGCAGGTGAAACCGCAGGGCACTGCTAGTCTTGCTAATAATAAACGCGACTCGGGCGGCGCAGGCGCGAGTACTTGCGCCTGATGCCGCCCTAGGCCGCGGGTGACCGGACCGGGGAATTTAGTCCGTCACCCGCGGAGAAGCTGACCGCGCGACGGCGACCGACGCCCCGGGACAGGGACGTCGAGAGGTGAGGGTACTCGAAAGGGTATTCCGTCGGGCCGACCACTGACGACAAGTCACCCTGCTCCGGTGGTCGGCCCAACGACGAAGATGACGTGGGTACGGGTGGGTTATTACGCCATCCTTTCGTCGCCCCGGACGATATGGACCGCGCGTGCGCTTATCATAGCCCACCCATAAAAAAAATGCCAACTCGTTTAACCAACGCAGTATAGTGGGTCAATTTCTCTCCCACAATGAATGTGACCCGAGCCCAACAGTAGGACGTATAAGAGCTGATATGAGATGAGCTCATATTAAACCTCTATAAGTCCTCTTGTTGTAACGGGTTAAAAATCATTTGCGTGATTATTAGTATTTACCAGAAATTTGTAATACCAACTGATTATTATCCTCTCTTGTGGAGAGCTCTCTATCGAATTTTATACCTCTATACGCTGATGGATAGATGCATGAAAGAGGTTTAGGGAGGTTTTTTAGCAACAAAAGAAATTCAAAGACGAGTACAACACATTCAATACTAGACTATTTTACGCAACTCGTCGGAGGCAAAACAGTTACATTACATTTTTATATAAATATCTTTATATATAAATATCTCGTCATAAAAGTTATAATATTCTTTCATACTAACATTTTGCACACAGTTATAAAGCTAATAGATATTTTTTACAAGTATTTTTACTCGTTTCCGTGGAATAACGCGGTTCTTGGAAGGCAAAACGTAACATTACGCAAAATGCCTTTTGAATACAGTCGAGTTTTCCTTGTAACAACTTAATATAGGTTTTATTTAAACGAATTAAACGCCCATGACCGATGTCCAAACGCGCTCTTTCTAAATGTATGTAGATTGCAGTTTTACTATAACCACTCACGAGAAAATCTCTGAAGATGCGATAGCCCCAATTTAGGACACCCACGGGTAATTAAGAAGTGGTGAAAACTGTATTCTTATCTCATCACCACGCTAAGAAAAAACAAGTGAGTATATAAATCTTAATACATAACTGAGCAGATAAAGAGTAATAAATTTGCGTCTTAATTTAATTCTAACCAATCCTGAGTCTATATTCGTCTTTACAATTATCTAACAATGCCTATTTATAACAAGAATTCCATACTTACAAAGAACTTAGAAACAATTGTCTATAATGAAATTTCAATTTCAATTGTTAGTTACGAATGAACAACTTCAATAAAGTAGTAAAACAAAGCCTCTGACACAAGTTTTGCCACTAAAACTGTTATAAACTACATATAGTTCATCCAATAAGGCGCTGACGCAATTATAGGATTTATAACTTAAGTAGTTCAGTTGTAAATATTTGATGGTCTAGATACTTTAGTAATGGTAACGGATTTAAAGTGCCTAGTGACAGTTTGCCACCGAAATCAAGGAATAGTTTTCTATGTAAAATATAAACATGATAGAAATAAAAATACAGTGTCTCTAGTTTCGTTAAATTTATGATGAAAATGACGTCATTTATACAGCTGAATGAGCCGACTGCCTTGTTCATTCGTTTCTTGTCATAATATTGAAATATAAATAAAAACATTTCATTTTTCAGAAAATTTGTATAAACATCAAGCAGGCGGGACAAGCAACCTAGTTTAATTTATACTAATATTGTAAAGCGGAGGAGTTAGATTGTACGCGCTAATCGCAGATACTACTGCTTCAAATTAAAAAATCTTAGTTTTGGATAGTCCATTTATCTACAAAGACAGGTTGTATAAAATTATGGTACGACCAATAGGAGCACAGCATTAATTAAAAATGTAGAAAAGACAAGCTTTATTCCTTTTGATGGCTTCACTTTAAATGCGCTGTGCTTTACAGTTGTTTACGATCCATTCTCCCTTTTATGCGACGCAGAAGAAGTCGGGCGGGCCAGCTAGTTTTGTATAATAATGTTTATATATAAAAACAGAATGCTCTGTTAAAGCGGCTACGAATACTACCAACATACTACATTGCACATGAGTCTCGAAATAATTCATCACAGCTCATATTATGTAGCCGAGGCCGCGGGTGACGTGACCGGGGATTAGTCCGTCACCCGCCGAGAGGCCGACCGCGTGAGGAAAGACCGACGTCCTCCCCGAGGGGGAGACGTCGGTCGATGGGAGGGTACCCCACGTATTCCGTCAGGGCGTTCCGAGGGGGGTATTCCGTCGGGCCGACCACTGATGATGAGTGACCCTGCTCCGATGGTCGGCCCAACGACGAAGGCGACGTGGTTTTCGGGTGGGTTGCGGGTGTTGCGTGCTTACGCCCCTCTGTCGCCCCGGACGGAGTGGTGCGAGGAGCGCCCCGACCGCAGCCCACCCCAAAAAAAAAAAAAACAGCTCATATTATGTACGTCCCATTACAGGGCTCGAGCTCGTCTTTTATAACATTGACGGACAAGAAAAGAGATGGTAAATTGTATTCTTACTCCGTCACCATACGGACTATATCAAAGAATATGAAATAATCTCAATTTAAAAATACATTTATCATTATCAAACTACATTTAGTACCTTACATATCCACAGAGATAGCGCACTCACTTACATAAGGATTGAGCTCGAGGAACATTACAAACATAGCTCATTAGATTTACATTGGGTACAAATACCGGTAGTACCGTAAACTGGATATTGTAAAGAGAGCAGATTATTCTTTAGTATTTTTTCTGTTATTTAAAGATGTGAGTTCTTTAAAGTATTTACGTTGTAGGTACTATTGAAAAATAAGGAATAATGATTTCTAATATGTACGCGATTATTTTATTAAAATAAAACTGTTTTAACAGATTTTGTCGTTGTTGTATTTGATTTTTAAATGTCCGACTTTTCGAATACTTGTCAGCTTTCATAGTCAAAAGCCTGCCTCGAGCACGTGCCTGTTGGCCCGTGGGACCTGGAGGCGGAAATGCTCGCCGATTTGTATCGGCGGGTGTCGGAGGTGCGAGCGGAGGGTGGTGTGGTCTCTTTGAGGAACTCACCGGCTGGCGCGTCGACGCCCGCCGAGACGTCATTGCCCCTTGAGCAGTCCGGCTGCAGAGGCCTCGATACGGTGTCTGGACCGTGGAGGCCTTCCGGCCGGTGCTGATGCAGTGGCTAAAATGGCAGCACGGAGTGCTTTCCTTCCGACTGGTGCAGGTCTTGACGGGGCATGGATGCTTCGGAAAGTACCTGTAGGTACACGGTCACTAGGAGGCAGAGCACACCGTCCTGCCACCACTGCGATTGCGACGAAGACACGGCGCAGCATACGTTCGAGGTTTGTGCCGTGAGAGCAGCGTCGTGAACTCGTCGCAATCATCGGTGCCGACCTGACGCCGCCGACCATCGCTAGGGCGATGCTCGACAGCGTCAGGAACTGGGACACAGTCGCAGCTTTCTGCAAGGCAATGAAGTTCTCGTTTCCGTGGGAATACCGGGATAAAATATATCCTATGTTAATCCCTGATATTATAGCTTTCCATTGGTGAAAGAATTTTTTAACCGTTTTGAAGATTATCCGGAACAAACAGACAGACAGACAAAAAAATATAAAGTGTATTTTAGGTATATGTATAGTGCAAATAACCGTGTGAGCATGATAAAAGCCTATTATTTTGACATTACAAACAGACACTCCAATTTTATTTATTGGTATAGATTTCCCTATTCTTGCATTAATATTATCTGCATATTCTAATCCCTTAATCGTCTTTTAGAACACCCACAGACAGGATAGGTGGTGAATTGTATCCTTCCTCCGTCACCACACGGAAAAAATTATTGTATGATAATTATTATACCTATTATACGTAGCGTAAATGATTCACACCAATGCGTCATATAATTATGAATACAAGTTCAAGACTAAACTATTTAGCATATCAATACGAAAATCTAAAATAAACAGATAACATGTTACTCTATGTATTTTTAAAAGCAATCGAGCAATGACCTATCATAGATACACATTATACTGGATGTGGCATTTTATAAATTAAATTCGTCGGGCGTTAATATATTAAATGCCTTATAATGCTTTACAAGATTTGCTGTTTTACCTATGCTTATAGAAAAAAAAACACAATGCAGTCAAAAGGACTGCCGAAAGATGTGATTTTCAATTAAAATTATCTGGTATTTGAGTGATTAGTTTTTGATGTGTACGATGTTTGCCTTTTATTTAAGATTCTATAAGATAAAGATATATTTTAGATTCCCTAAAAACTAAATTAATGCTAATTAGTGAACTCAGAATAGTCCAAGAAAGATATGATACCTTAGAAGAAGAAATTAAACGAACTAATAAAAACCTTGAAAAAGACAAACCACGTAAAGATAGAATAGGATCTGAAGCAAGAAGATTAATACAACAAAGAGCACTTTTATTTAAGAACAGGAAGAATAATAGACAAAACATAACTGAAATAAGTAAAGAAATTTACACCGAAATAAGGAAACATAGAAATACACAAAAAATTAAGTTAATACAACTAAACTTAACAAAATCGGGTGGAATTAAGAGTGCGTGGAAGGAACTTCAAGATCACACAAAATGGATTACTAACGTAATACATCATAAATGTCAGAAAAATAAAACTAAAAGAAATGAAATATTACATACAGCAACTGACTTCTATCGCGATCTCTATCATGACGAACTAAGTACATCAATAACAAGTAGCGAAACAGTTATGAGTACCGAAGAAGAACCAGTTCCTAATATATTGAAAGAAGAATTTATTAAAGCCATCAAATCACAAAAAATAGGAAAATCAACTGGCGAAGACAACATATCAAATGAACTACTGAAAGGAGTATCAGAGATCATCGTGGACACATTAACAAACATCTTCAATGACATTTTAAGAACAGAATATATACCCCGTCAATGGACCACATCTACAATAATCTTACTTCACAAAAAAGGGAGAACAGATGATATATCGAACTACAGACCCATTTCGCTAACGTCAAACGTATACAAAATTTTCTCCAAGATAATACTGGACCGGATAACAAGGACGATAGATGAAAATCAACCCAAGGAACAAGCTGGGTTTCGAAGTGCCTTTTCCACTATTGACCACATCCATACCGTCAAACAATTGATACAGAAATGCAATGAATACGGAATAAACATCTACCTAGCATTTATAGATTACAATAAAGCATTTGATTCGTTGAAACATGAGAAAATATGGGAAGCCCTCGCCGCTCAAAGAGTCCACCGAAAATACACTAACGTAATAAAGAATATATATATAAATATGACAGCTAAAATACGCACAGAAAAGATAGGAGAATGTTTCCCCATTAGGAAGGGAGGTAGACAGGGAGATCCTTTATCTCCCAAACTATTCTTGGCAACTTTAGAACATATATTTCGGCAATTAGAATGGAAGGATTATGGTATAAACGTCAATGGAGTATTACTAAATCATCTAAGATTTGCAGATGATCTGGTATTAATATGTGGTGATCCAAAAACTTTGAAGGTTATGATTGAACAACTCATAAACGAAAGCGAAAAGATAGGACTATCAATAAATATCTTAAAAACAAAGTTAATGACAAATTACGTGAAAACTCCCATTAAACCTAAAAATGCTGCTGACCTAGAATATGTAAATGAATATACGTACTTAGGCCAAATAATATCTACAACAGACATCACAACAAAAGAAATTCAAAATAGAGTAAACCTAGGATGGAAGAGATACTGGGCTCTAAAAGACGTTATGAAAAACTCGGATATACCAATATTAGGTAAGAAGAAAATATATAATACATGCATTCTACCAATCATGACATATGGATGTCAAACGTGGAGTTGTACAAAGAAGAATATTAAAGCACTAGAAACTTGTCAACACCGAATGGAAAGAAGCATCCTCAATATAAAATTAAAAGACAAAATTAGATTAAAAACAATAAGAAAACAAACCAAGATTATAGATATAAAATACCAGATAAAAAAAATGAAATGGAAATGGGCAGGACATCTAACAAGAAGTAAAATAGAAAAGTGGACGAAGGAAGTTACAGAATGGTGCCCTAGATATAAAAAGAGAAGTAAAGGCAGGCAACATCGAAGATGGGAGGATGATATCAAGGAGGTAGTAGGACCATGCTGGATGAGGATAGCAAGGGATAGATCTTTATGGAAAGTATTTGGGGAGGCCTATGCCAAAGAGCAAGACAATCATGAAACCGGTGTCTAATACATTTAATTACGTTGCTTTCATAAACAAACATGTTTTATATTAGTAGTACATAAATAGTATAAGATGAAATGTAACATATAAGATTGTTAATAAAGGCTAATATTATTATTATTATTATAAGATAAAGATAATCAAACCTAAACACTATTTCAACAATGCACAATAAATACACATTGAACTTATCATTAACTCCATTTATTTTCACTTATAAGATATACAGCACTATACCTCAGCTGTATAGCTACAGATATACTGGCTATAGGCATGTGGGTGAGGCGAAAGCACGAGATTTCTCCCATAAAAAGTGTCTAAGGCGTACAGCACACTACGCGTGCAAAAGTAATGAGCATGTCGGTGACGCGAACGCATTAGATTTTCTCCTACCAAAAAGTGCCCAACGCGGCCAAAGAAGATTTCACTGCAAAAAAATCACTACAGTGAGTCACTGTGATTGAAGATTGAGGAAGATTGAAGATAACAAATCGAGTGATTTGTTATTTTCAAATTATATCCTATTATAGACATTTACGATATCAATGTCGCGTTGACTTACTCTAAGCATTCCTTCTTCAGCAATTCTCTTTTAACACATGGATATCATTAGCATGTAGTGTTATTAAATAATAATATAAAAATATGTTTCCAAATGAAGACATCCATCATGTTTACAATTTGTTGACGTCATAAGACGCAGCTAATGACGTCATGTTGTCATTTCTTTATTTTGTACATCTGTGTTTTAAATATTTAATTGTCTATACTTCCCGTGAACCTATTCAGAATTAATATTTCTTAATATGTATACATTGCGTTATGCTTCCTATATAATTATTGGAATCATCATCATCACACCTCACATACCTACTAATGGGCTTGAGCCTTCTCCACATTAAGAGGTAAATGGACCTACTGTACCATGCCGGTCAGGCGGGTTGGTTTACGATTCCATTGAGCTTTTCTTCTCTTGCATAGATATTGCGCATATCATATCCCTTAGTCGACTTTTACGACGCCTACCAGCAAGACATGAGATGATGAATTGTATTCTTACGCCGTCACCATCCGGAAGACATGACATGATTAGGTTTTATTTCGAGTTGTCCTTTTTTTGCAGTGCACTTTGTTCTACAAGTACTTACTTTTCTTAATCGATTTTTATCATATTCACAGGAAGAAAGAGTTAATGACCATATTATTTTTGAAGTGATAGTTTCTTCAGCCGCGTTGGGCACTTTGTTAGGGGAAAATCCTATATGCTTGCGTCACCGACATGTTCATGACTGGCGCACCCGCAGTGTACTGTGCGCCTTAGACACTTCTTGTATGTATGAAATCTCGCGCATTCACGTCACCGACATGCTTATAGCAGTATCTATATCTCTGGTTATACAGCTGACTATAGTGCTGTGTATATCTTATAAGAGAAATTGAATGGATTTAGTGAAACGTTCAATGTCTATATACCGTGTATTGTTAAAATAGTGTTTTGTTTGATTATTATTTGAATTCTTTAATTGAACAATCATCGTGCAATACAATAGTAGTACTAAATAAATATACTAATATTTTTATAAGAAAAAAAAAACAGAAAATTATTTTAAATACTCATATTTATTTTGACGTTTGAAAATTCTGTATAATTTATTTTTTAATATTTAACTTCTGCAATGCATCGTGCATTCTTTTTTAATAACAATAATTTTAATGCTGAAAATTTTGTTTTAATTTCTATCGACATTCTCTATCGCTGCCAATTTTTTACTCCATCACCACGCGGTATAAAGATTTGTCTGCCCCCCATTTGTAGGGAGACCTACGTCTAACGTCAATGTTGAAATGCTAATTTCTACAGTTTATATAGGCCAAACCATAAACGATTTGTCGTTAATTTACTATAATTTCTTTTAAAATGGCTAAAGTTAGTTCAAAGACCAAAGTTACTTTGCCAACCATTACTTTGTACATAGACGAACCCACGTAATGTAAGGTACATTGGGAGTTGGGAACTTCGAAGTAACTGCAGTAAGTTGGTTAACTTTATATACATATATTTATGTGATGCTTATTAATTTTCACCCCTATCCCTTAAGAATTGAAGTGTTTACTCAAGAGATAGACGTGCCACTGTAAATGGGAATCTTAATTAAGGGTTGCATTAAATATTTTGTAAAACATATATGTACATATGGCACATAAACATACACATATATGCATAATATTTTTTTTTATTGCAAGCAGGCCAAACGAGCAAACAGTACACCTGATGGTAAGTATTGCTGCCGCTCATGGACCTTTACAAGGCCGCTGCCTACCGCGAAGAAAGTGAAGGGAGTGTGAATGCGTGCATTGAGGCTCGGTGATACCAAAGGCACCACCAAAACCCTCCACACGCGAACACCCTCAGAAAGTTGGGCTTCCGGCTCTCTCGCTCATCGAACGAAGCGCAGTAACAAAATGCTACTACTCAGACGTCAATTTTCTGCGAGAGCGTGGTACTACACCGGACGGACCTGCCCGCGGCTATTGACAGATAACTGTCGACAGTGTGGTCCTACCACACTACCTGTTTAGATTAAAAGTTACATACCATAACAACAATTTGCAAAAATAATTATTACAGTACTTACCCTTCTGCCATTTTTAAGGCAATAAAAAGTTGCAAAACCGCTCCCACGAAAAAAAAATCATTAACGTTTGAAACAATTGAATAATTTGACAGATCACGTAAGGATCAGCGCTCCAAGCGATCCGCGGCCTCCTTCCGCGAGACTACTGCCTCGCAGACGGCTGCGACCGCGTCCCAGTTCCTGACGCTGCCGACCATCGCCCTGGCGATAGTCGGCAGCGTCAGGTGCATAATAATCTGTGCCCACGAACTCAAACGCGCTGACTACATCATTACCGTTTATTTTTCTTCTCAGGAATTTATAGTAATACTAGCTGACCCAACAGACGTTGTTCTGTTCAAATCTAACAAATTAGTAAAAGGAATTCTCCTTGATATCGATCGCAGCGCCACCTACGGGTTCCAATTATTAATCTACACCATTCTCATATCCATCGCAGCATCTACAAAAATCATTAAAATCGATCCAGCCATTTAGAAGGAGTTCAATTACAAACACACGAACAGAAGATTTATACAATTCTTTTTCTAGCTGACCCAACAGATGTTGATCTGTTCAAATAAAATAAAAGGAATTCGCCTAGAAATCAGCAGTAGATCCACCTACCGGGTCCAATTGCGAATCTAAACCATTCCTTTTCCTTGAACACACATAAGAAAAATTCGTCAACATCGGTCCAGCCGTTTAGAAGGAGTTCAGTGACATACGTACACAAGAAATATATAAAGATAACATTTTATAAAACTTTAAATAGAAGACGTAATGCCGGCGACCTATATTATTTAGTATGAGCAAGCAGCTTTTATTGCATAGTACATTATAATTCAATTCACAACACAGAAAAGATAAACAAACAACAAACATTATTTACTTAACTTCAAATGTGAAACAATTATTCATACGCCATAACGCTTTATGATAAATGGTGAAAGTTTAGCTATCTTCTAACATATCAATATGAAATAAATCCGAGGCAATTACATGCAAATGCGTTAGAGCACGCGACATAAGGCACCCTTTATTTGACATGTAACGCGACCCACAATTTGACGGTGTTTATGTTCATATCATACTGGTTTCGTTCACGCATACTTCTGTAGTACAAGTCATAAGATGTGATTTTTTATGTGAATGCTATCTACCCACCTAACTTATTGACGTCTCTGGATAGTCATGTTTGATAAGCGCATAGGGTGTGCCTACTCCGCTGATGATTGTTCAGCCGAGTAGTTAAGTCGTATTAAAGGAAGCGTATTGCAATCTTAACCCGTCATCGTATGGATAAAATTTGCCCTTATAGTGGTAGCAATTATGAAATTACAATCCTAAATTATTAATAGGATTCCCTAATTTGAGCGAAAAGAACGGAAAAAAGGTTTACACTTCGCAACTATAATCTATTTTAATTTTATTTATAAACTTTATCTTCAAGGCACCAAAAAGAAGGCTAATGCAGCAGCATGTTGCCTATTGTTTTTTAATAGCCACGTAATTTTACATGAGCTTATTACGGTCCATCACATTTTATTAGTGCCCTCACTTACTTCCATTAATAAAAAAATTATAAAATAAAAAAAATGTGTTAAACACCTTGTAAAAATTAGGATCTATGTTATTACTATTTTACGATTAGAAAATATTAACCTAGTCGGTTGGACGCCTCACTCTTTAATTGTAGGAGTAACTAACGACAATATTTTATTACTAAATAATAATTTCTAGTATTGCGGTAGATTTAATAAACATATAGTTAACAGAAGCTAAAAATGGACGCACTATTCGAACTATTACATCCGTATCTTCCCACACAGTTTAATTTAATGTAAAATCGCCATCACTTATGTTTTAGCACATAGATCACTGGCAACATCAGTTTTTTCGTTCACATAAACATCGACTAGCGCCCTATGCCCACGTATCGACACCCACGACCGCTGGCAAAAAGCCTCTATACGGGATATAAACCTTTTTTTTACATAGATAGCGGAAGTTATGACGTTATAACGACTTTTTTAAGCTTAGAAAGGTTTTTCCGGCAGTAAACGACCACATTTCTGTATTTAGATTTTTTCACATTTTGCGTGTAAGATCGTAGAATGATTAAAAATATTTTGGTTTGCCGTGTGGTGACGGAGTAAGAATACAATTCACCACTCCCTATCTTGCCCGTGGATGTCGTATAAGACGACTATGGGATATAATATGCACATTACATCTGTGCAAGAGAAGGAAAACTCGAAATGAAACCCTATACCAACATGTCTGACCAGCATGGTATAATAGGTCAAATTCCCTCCCATTGTGGAGGAGGCCCAAGCCCATCAGTGGGACATATGTGGGCTGGGATGATGGGATGATGATTTTGATTTACATTTTTATTTTATAGAATTTTCAATTTAAATCGGCTAAAATTTATCGTTATTTGAAACAAAATAAATTAAAATTTCATTTAATATCACACACAAATTTTTTAAATATTTAAAAATAAGTTAAATTACAATTTGATAATATAATCCTTGTTTTTTCAGCTGGCTCATCTCAAAAATATAACCCTAAGATTTGTAAAAATAAAATTGGAAACGTTAAATAATACCATTCAAAAATGTTTCGCGAGAAATAATACTTATGGCAAATTAATTACAAAACGAAGTGCTGAGAGAGCAGAAATAATAAAAGGTTTATTATTATGAATATTTTAGTATTATATCATACTAGCTGACCCAACAGACGTTGATCTGTTTAAATAAGCGCAACCCTTTTTTTTTTTTGGGGTGGGTTGCGGTCGGCGCGCTCCTCGCACCACTCCGTCCGGGGTGACAGAGGGGCGTAAGCACGCAACACCCGCAACCCACCCGAACACCACGTCGCCTTCGTCGTTGGGCCGACCACCGGAGCAGGGTTATTTGTCATCAGTGGTCGGCCCGACGTCATCAGTGGTCGGTCCGACGAAATAAGTGCCACATACCCGATCCAATTGCTAATCTAAATCATTCTCGAATCCCCCCTTGAACATGCACAAAAAATTTAATCAACATCGGTCCAGCCGTTTCGGAGGAGTTCAGGGATATACACGTGTACACAAGAAATATATATGTAAAGATTTGTATGGTGTTCGACACTATCACTTTCCGTGTGATGACGGATTAAGAATACAATTCACCACCCCCCTCTTATAACCATGGGCGTCGTAAAAGGGATATATTACGCATATAACATCTACGCAAGAGATGGAAAACTTGAAACAAAACCCTTTACCAAACTGTCTGATCAGCATGGTATAGTAAGGTCATTTGCCCTCCTATTGTAGAGGAGACTCGACCCCAGCAGTGTATGACTTGTATGAGCCGAAATGATGAAAATGATGAGATACTATTGCATTGCAAGTGCTGTGTGGCGACGGCTACGAATACTACCACCCATTATATCGCTCGTGGTTGTCGTATGACTAACGCCAGCCAGGTCACCAAGTTCAAGTCTAACGTGGTGCCTACCTAGACCTTCAGAGCTAAAAATGAGAAATTAGAATTGTAAAAAGTGTGAAATTTCAATATTAGTAGATCAGTCTTCTGTCGCAGGCTGATCCGACCGGGGTAATGCCACACTCTTGCGAAAAATCGTCTTCTGAGTAACAGCAAAAGGTTACTACACTTTGTTCGGTGAGCGAGAGGACCAGAAAACCAAATTTATAAGCGTGTTTGAGTTTAGTAGGTTTTGTTGATAACTTCAGTACCATCGAACTTCATTGCACTACACTCCCTTCACTTTCATTACGCTAAGCAGCGACCTAGTAAAGGTCCATGGGTCGATTATTAATCGATTTTTTTTTTGTAAAAATCGATTTTTACAATCGATTAACAAAATAATAAAAAATTGATTAATAATGGATATTTTATTATTCGAAATTCGATCGAAATTAATCGATTATTTCACTGCCAGATTTCCTAAAAAAAAGGTCATCACGATACTGCGTGCCGTGTTTCATACTATATTAAAGCTTACTTTATTAAAGCTCAAAAAAGGTCATCATAATCCTTTTGGGAAAAATCGATTATTTTAAAATCGATTATTTATTTTTAATTAATCGATTATTTTATAATCGATTTATTTTAAAGAACAAAAAATCGATTATTTAAAAAATCGATTATTTTCCCTCCAAGTCACATCCCTAGCATCACTTACTAACAGGTGTGCTGCTTGTCCGATTACTACCAACAAGAATAAAATAAAAATAGATTAAAAAACTGAAAAACACGCTTTCAACTAAAAAGTGTAAAATAATTTTCAATATAGGCAGAAAATAATAATGAATGAAATATATTAATATTATTGTGAAATAAGCGTGGGGCGCTTTGTGCCACATTTTCGTAAATCGGTTTTCACTTTTTTGCGAATGTAATTATAGTCCGTAAAATATAGGATGATCTCTGTGACAGTTGTCCCTAGTGCTGTCACGCTTACGATTAAGTCCGTAGTTTTTTATCGATAACACTCTTTCTTTTTATAATTGTGATTTTGTATTATAATTAATATACAATCAATGGAAATCTTTTTGAAATTATTTCAAACAAAAGCTCTTTTTTGACTGTTTTAATTATTCAAAAGGATTACAATCAAGGTCTAGGTCACTATTATCGTCATCATTGGAGCGTTCCTGCTAGAACATTTATCATTTTTTGCCAAATAAGGACAGTCGTTAGATCAATCAATCAATTACAACTGTTTTATAAATAAATATATCTAGTTTATTGACAATAATGCGTACATAATATTATCATCTACTCTGAGACGAAAAGTAGTTTTTTAATGTTAAATTAATTCAATTTATGTATTTTATAATGTAACTGTTTGTTTTAATTGTAAAAAATATGTCAAAAGTTTTATATATGTACTGTATTGTGTTTATTTCTTTTGTGAATAATTGAATAAAGATCGGTTATCGATTTACGTACATCGACTGTCCCATCTCTTTTTTATTTTCAGTCCAGTATGACCTTGTACATGCGTAAGCGTCTTCTATGTATAAAATGTTTACTAGGTATTTCAGTACTTACGAGGTGCATTTTAGACATGAATATTAATATTTTGATATTTATAATATATTGCAATTCAGTTGCAATAAAACTGGCACGAAAAGAATGAAAATATATTTGATACAAAATGAAATTGTAAACGTGTCGCTCGTTCAAACTTAGTTCGTTGGTTTCGTTGACATCTGTCACAGAGATCAAGCTATATTTTATGGACTATAGTATGCATATTAAATTTTTCATTACATCGATTAATGTATACGGCTCAAAACGCCATTATTACAATAGGAAAGTCTCTGCGCGTTTGTGTTATGCCGAGTGCCCGACTAGCTCTATCTCTCTTACTCTCGTGTAAAGGATGCGGAAAGAAGTTGATGGTTGCCTGCGATTTAGAACGTTGTTAGTTCATCTAGTAAGAGACTATTCTACATTGCGTATTCAAACATACTTCTTACTGTATACAATATTATTACTATTTCTCTCCTTTTTCACCAGATCTGCCTAGGGAAGATACCCGGTCCTTTGAAAGGCTTACATGGGGATATGGCTCTAACACGCAGAGGCCTTTGGAGACATTTAATGTTAAAATGGGATGGGACAACTACCGATGACACTCCACGTTTGCATATAACTCTCGTAGACTGCCAACGGTAGGTGTAAAACTATTGTGTAATGATTATATCTAAAACCTGATTATGGGGTTGTGAGGTTTAGTGGACTGTTTTACTTCAACTATTGAATTTTTAAACTGTCGTCTGCCTTCAATACCTTTATACGTCTTGATCGTTGGCAGACGGTGACTCGCCAACTCACTGAATAGACCCCCCTCAATATTATTATTATTAGAAGTTACAAGTGGATGTAACATAAGTCAATAGATTCCTCAATCGTGTCACGTTTCATACGATGCTTTCATTAGTTTTCTGACCATATAGTACGTTCGGATACTTTATTTATATAAGTAATTGCTTAGTAAAATAGTACAGATTGCGATCGGAAAAAGTTCTAGCATTTTATTTGGACGTTTGTGGACAAGATTTATTGCTATTCAATATTTGATTGCCTGAGAGTAATTTATTAAACTCATAATATCAGAAATAGACACTTCACTGCCACGATTATCTTAGATCGTGTGGTCCTGGGTTTGAGTTCAGCGTAGGTTTCAAAAGAGCATAGTGTTCTTTTACCAATTTCCTCCATTTACGTCAAGCAAATCTCGATAGAAAATTCGAGGCATGGTATAGTAGGTCAAATTCCCTTCCATTGTGGAGGAGGCCCGAGCCCAATAGTGGCACGTCTGTGGGCTGCGATGATGATGATAATGACGCTAAAAATATTCAATGTATGCAATAGTTGCGGACCGCGTTGTTTACGAGTTTATATTAATCTTAACTTACCGCGTTAGAGACTTGCGAGAATAAATCACTACATGTACGTGCTTATTCAACTGTTACTGATCATGTTCCCACAAAGCACTAGCCATAACCAACTGAAAATCCCAAGGGTACACTTAGACCGTTTCAACTTGTTTCGTATTCAAAGCTTCATGGCAAGGGTTAAGAGGCTAAGAGCAGCTTGACGTTTTTATTAAGTTGAAAAAAAAAAATAAACGTTTTATCAAAGAAGTGGTCGCAGTGGGTCGGCTGATATATGACCTCTCTCAATTACTGTCGAACTATGTACTGTAATACTTTCTATTTTTATTTTGAATCAGAAAATTATTTTTATTTCCATCCATCAGCCTACAAACGTCTACTGCTGGACATAGGCCTCGCCACAAGAATACAACTCGGAACGGTCTTGTGCCACTTGCATCCATGATCCAACGGTTCCCTGCGACCTTGAAAATGTCGTCAGTCCACCTAGTAGAGGGTCGTCCTACACTGCATCGTCCGATTCCTGGTCGCCACTCAAGAGCTTTCCTTCGCCAATTGTCGGTTTTTATTTAAATATAGGAAATTCCACGACCTAACTGCTGTATCACAATAAGTATACAGCGCTCAAAGAGAATTTTTGGTATAATCAAATTTCATTATCATTCAACATTTCAGCTCATATAAGTCCAACTGTAGGAGGCTTGACCTCCTCCAGAATAGGTAGGCCAGACTGGTTGGTAAAGGTTTCCGTTTCTAGTTTTCTTCTTTTATACCTACGACATTCACGGGCAAGATAAGAGGTGGTGAATTATATTCTTACTCCGTCACCACAAGGGCAGAATATTTAGTATATTCTACATAATTAAATATACAGAATTACTCCTGAAATTATATACTCTTAAAAACGTCCAATCATTATAAAAAAAATATCACAACCTCGTAAACAGTTTATGTAAAATTTTTACCTCATTTAATCCACGAAAATGAAAACATTTTACGTATTAAACATGAAACGTTCAAGATAAGCTCGAAGCCTGTATAAAGATAGAAATGGGGTAAACAGAGATATGCATATGAGCTTGAATACAAATTAGTTACACGGGTAACATTGACAAAGATGGTGACATGCCTACGTTGACCGTTATAAAATGTGCCAACTGGACGGCTACCCTTTTCAACTACAACATTGGTGTTCCACAAGAAATTATATATAAGATGATATTACTTTAAAAAAAAACAGACGTGTTCGTGATGAGATTACAAAAATAATTACGGATTAATATGTATAAAAAGCCGACGAATCCAATTGCCAGCGTTCGGGAATCTTAAGAGGATCTTCTCGTTCAACATACCTGTATCTGCAAAAACAGGTCCACGAATCAATGTGTTTACCCTTACCAGTGATGACCTAAGGCACGGCAACGTGGTCCCTAAATGTGGGCCTCATAACCAAGTGCAAAGTCGCTTAACGTGCTATAGAGCGGCCTATGCTCGGGATCGCTCTACGGGATAGAATCTGAAATCCCCAGAAGAACGGGTGTTACTGACATGGTACGAAGAATTAGCAAGATGAAGTGGCACCATGTATCAGACAACGCAGTGTAAGATGCTTACTTTTTTTGCAAGTGTCCCATTTTGATCAATCAATTGCACAAGTGTCCGGTTTTGAGTTAAAAAAAATATGGTCACCTTAGGTATAGTAGGTCATTATCCCTTCTAATATGAAAGACGCTCGAGCCCAGTAACCCATAATAATAAATAAGCATATGAGCTGAAATGATGATTAAACCATCATCATTTAGTTAAGTTAACAAATAAAATGTTTTTCATATATATATTTATATAGATGAGAGTTTTCGAGCGAACTCATCACCATATCTCTGGAACCATAAGGCGTACAGACCTGAAATTTCGCAGGAATATTCCTTTCGTCAAGTAGAGGTCAGCTAAGAACGGAACAACGATGACGCGAATCTCATAATTTTTGTTTACACAATAAATTCTCAACGCACCTTTTTTTTTTCTAAAGAAGTTTTCACTTCAACAATATACCAGGCAAATGTTTTTTTTATTAAATAGTTAAATTGGACTTCAATTGACTACATCGATCAATTGATTAATATGTTATGACGTTAGTATTTGCGATTACATTGCTATCAACCGTCTATACGTACGTATTTTGTCCGAGATAGATCTTAACAAATATGGCATTACGAAACATTTCCCAAGCCGAATTGCAATTGATGCTATCAGATTCCCAGAGATAATACCTACTATCCTGTTACGACTTTGGCCATTTTACGACTCCCAAGAGTAATTAAACATTGTATTTTTAATCCGCTACTGCACGAGGTCAAAAGAAATTCATAAATTGTAAATTTTATTTTTGAGCAATTCAGATGAAACGCGCAAAAATTTTACAATATTTCTTACAGTTAAAAATAAATAATCAATTACATTTTAGAGACGTACAAACTAAAAGAAAATAGAGAATATTTTTATACAGTGCAATTATACATACTATTTTTCATGCACAAACTTCACAATGCTTATTGTGACCTCTTCGTTACGTAACGCGTTACGGCGCCAGTCTATCTGGCATTAATAGTTTATTTTGTAATTATAATAATAATATAAACAAAATATTGAATCTTATATCTTTAAACGAGCAATTCTTGTGTATATATATGTATATATATATATATATATATATATATATATATATATATTCAGGATCTCGGAAACGGCTCCAACGATTTTGTTGAAACTTGGCATACTAGAGGTTTCGGGTCCAAAAAATCGATCTAGCTAGGTTTTATTTATAGAAAATGTTGTTTTGTCTGTGTTTTTAGTAAAACAATATAATGCCATTAAATTTTGAAAGAATATGAATTCAAATTTCGTTGTCAACGTCATGAGTTACGATAGCTCAGTTGGGAAGTAGTGCAGTTTACTTTTAGTATTGTTTTGGCATTCAAACGGCGTCGGATCGAAACTCGGTGTTATTATTATTCTCTTTTTGTATTTTTTATATTTTTTTCACTATTTAATTATAATTTTTTATTAATATAACCTAAACTAAATAAATTCGACAAAAATACAACAAAAATATGCCGAGCGAAGCTCGGTCAACCAGATATTAATAATTTATGTGATGTACAATTTAATTTTTCCGTATGGTGACGAAGTAAGAGTACTATTCACCACCCCCTCCCTATCTTACCCGTGCATGTCGTAAAAGACGACTAAGGTATATAATATATTATATACAGCTGTGCAAGAGAAAGAAAACTCGAAATAAAACCCTATACCAACATGTCTGACCACCATGGTATAGTAGTTCAACCGCCCTCCAATTGGGGAGGAGGCTCAAACCCAGCAGTGGGACGTGTATGAACTGACACGAACAATTTAATTTAAATAATAATTCTCAAGTTAAAAAAAAACATTATTAAATAATTCAACTTGGATTAGTTTAAGTTAACACTTCTGTCGTTCGTCCCGAGACGCACACATTTTTTTTAAAGATCACGACCATCAAACAAAAATCTTATTATTTACAACGGCCATTCGTAATTTGTCAATTTCACCTTATCTCCCATGGGCTATGGTGTGTAACTGATGGCATGTCACTTCAGCTATATCAATTCGCAACGCGGAAACGGAAATGAATTCCAAGATATTTTATTAAGAGGAAATGTTGCAATGAATAATAACAGTTTGAATTTCATCTCACGGTCTTCGCAATATTACCATCATTTATTATTTTTATTAAGCTTGGTGAACGTATAAACATTTATACTCATTTTTACTAACAACACTTACATTTTAAGTAATACCTAAGGTAATCTATATGACACAACATCAATTAAAGATCGATTATATGTCATTGGACCTATGTCATTGATTTTTAATTACGATAGGTCTTATCTAAAATTAAACACTAGATAGATTATTAAATTGTGATTTATGTGTTATAACACTATTCTATAGAATAACAACAGAATTTGTCAGAACACCTTCGTCCTATTCATGCAGGCCTATTCATGACTTCTGCCGGATAGGCCCTCCTATAATTGAGGCAATAGCAAGATAATTCATTCGTGTGACCCACTAAAATCAAATAATTGCTTACATACAAGCACACACGCAAATTCATACGTGCATATATTCGCATATTAGTATTGATAATTATTTTTAAAATATATACAGTATGTATCAGATTATGGGGTAATTGTTCGAGTATGTAATATGTAGTTTAACGGTCATAGATCGTAATTAGAATTGCACAAAAAACCAATAAAACATAATATTTACAGTGATTTCAAAAATGTGTCTAATAATCTATGCCTAAACGCTTCAATGGTAACGTAGGTACAAAGGCACCTCGTCATCGGTCATCGGCCGATCAGCTGACTTAAAACGAAGTTTGTCTTGCTTATGCTAACGTAATCATTGATTTATTAATTTTTTTATAAACTTTAACAAAATAGGAATATGTTGTAGATTTAGTATCTATATCTGACTTTATACATTTCAATCAGATTTACATGAAAAAGCGATGACCAAATTGAATACTTTACATGTCTCTAATTCATTAACGAATCGATATTTTTATTTAAAATTTTTTGCATGAGTTCCTACCAACACTGCCTAGCTCCCGTTTGGCCAGTTGCCCCATAACCTGATACACATTCTTTTCTTTAGTTATGTTTATTTTTTATTAGCTTTAACGAGAACAGAACAAATGTTTTTCTTTCCATTTTTCTTGATATTGAGTTTGGGTGTATCTGTGTCTGTCACTTTTGTAGCAATTATTTAAATGTGCGTTGTCTCCAATGCAAGGATTTATACCTAAATGCTGGGTGTTTCGAATAAAAAGAAGTAAAATTCTGCTAACCTCTCAGGCGGTTTAATGTCGCCCACAGTGGTAAGGGGTGGTATCCTACTGTATTCTTTCACCTGCCATCATAAAGGGAGATATATACTACCCGTATAAGCCGTAAGGTTTTGAAAAATAATTCAAGTTTATTAAGTTCACTGGTGGATAAAATTAGGTTTTAGACAAAGTATGCGTGGTAATTTATTATACCTAGTACAGTAACCCTGTCATTCAATTAGCCTTTGCGAGAGCAAACTAGTTCATGTGGCAGATAGTAAAATATTAAATGAAGTGTAAACAATCAGAACGGTACACAAGGCCTTTGAGCCGTCTAACACAAAATTAAATTTAAAATTGCAAATGCTAGTTAACCAACTTGCCCTGGTAAATTGTAAACACTTATTAGTTGTACAAAGGTTAATTTGCTCTTATCTAGCTAAAATTAAACATGGCAATGCTGCCACCGTTCTGGCCGCATTCCCCATTGGTAGTAGCTTATTTCAAGAACCTTTTGACTAGTTTTTTTTTCGATATTATTCTTCTTTTGGCACGTTAGGGAAAGTTATGAGAGTTTTTATGATGCGCACGCACACCGTTACGAAAAACCGACACCCTGCAGTTAGTAAGTCAAGTTTTTAAAAATGTGCGCTCACACCGTCACAAATGTCAACTAGATAAAGCGTTATAACAAAACTTTCAATGTATAAATTACTTTTTTCTACAAACGTCATACGTCATGATCTCAGGTCATAAACGTCCTACGTGAAGTAAGAGACCTACTTGGTCTCGAATCTACTTCACAATGGCAGGAAAAGCCATCACCTGCTCAGACAACCCATCTTTGTGTGGCATAGCTTCGTTTCAACTTATGTATTTTTTACGACACCCAATTGCAAGAAAGGCGACGGTGCATTGTATATGTCGGCGTTACGCCAGGAATTAGGTTGTCCATATTAAAATATCGAGTATGTAATCACTGTATTTATTACAAGTTATTGCCGGAGAAGTGAGTGAAGTAAAACTGTCCTCTATTCTAATCTTACAATGTTTTTATAACCTCCGCTTTACAATGAAACGGTCTAGTCTTAGTAACTACAATTACTTTTTATAACAAACAAATAAAACAACTATTTTTAACTATCGGCATATAGCTAAATAATAATGATAAATATTCTAATGCATTTAACATAATTCCAAATAGTCAATTTTACACAATTTACATTAATGTAATTAAAGGAAATATTGTTCTCATATATTGTTCAACAGACGGCGCTCTAACTAGAAATAAATTACAATCTTTATTGTGTAAAAACAACTAAATATGGTTACAAATAATTACATTAATTCTAATCGATTTTAATTTGATCAATTATATAAATATTTAAACAATTAAATCAAAGATTTCTAGAAATACATTCAAAAAGTGTCTTAAATATTATAGCATGGTAAATAGCAGTGTTGTTACTACAAATAATTATTTAAATATTAGTTGCAAATATTTCAAACATGTTTATAACTATAATTGATAACACATACATCAACAATTTACAAATATTGCCGATAGAGGGCGATATGCGCCCATATATACTTACTCTGATATCACAAGGAAAAATATTAGTAAATAAAGAGGAGACGAGAGACTAATCCGTGGCAGGCTTACAGAAATATTATACAACACAAAAGATTTTTCATATTATTATATTAATCCAGAAATGGGAACAATTCGGTAAATAATAAGAATTTTTATTTTCCTACTATCTTCTAATAAAAATTAAATAAAATATTTGCCATAGAAACACTAAGCACTTCGCACAACAAGTTACAACTTTCACGATCATAAAAATCTATTTATACCTTTTTTCAGAAAAAAGTAAAAGATATACAACAAAGTGGAAATACGTATTTTAAAAAGAAAGACATCTTTCTACAAGCTGATCCAATAAACGATGCTCTTTAGTCTAAAAAATAATAACAATAAAACACCTTGAAATTAATCGCAGCAGCAACTACTGAGTTTTTTTTTATTGCTATACATAGTAAATGGGGAAATACCTGATGGTAAGTGTTATTGTCACTCATGGACTTTGCTAAGCCGTTGCCGCGAAGAAAGTGAAAGTAGTGTGAATACGTGCAATGAGGTTCAGCTTTAATAAAAGCATCACCAAAACCCACCACACGCAAAGACCCTCAGAAAGTTAGGCTTCCGGCCATCTCGCTCATCGAACGAAATGCAGTTACAAATTGCTACTACACAGATGTAGATTTTTTGTGAGTACTAACCCCAAACGGAACATCGCGTGGTCGATTTTGTGGTCCTACTACTTCTATAAATCAACTATTAATCTAAACCAATTTTAAACCCACTTAAAATCAACAAAAAAATCATAAATATCGGTTTAGCCGTTTAGAAGGAGTTCAATCTCATCCACACGTACGTAAGATTACTTTAATAAGAAACCAAAGATATTTTTCGAATTAAAATGACCTACTTTATCTATTAGGGTTACTCTCATCGCATGAACCGTACTAAATCACTAAATATGATTATATCTTGTATAAACTAATGCAAAAATATAACCCAAGGATGAATAAATCATAATATAAAGGCGGTTGCGATTCTGTGATTGTTTGGGGAGCCTCGCCAGCAATATTAGAAGTATACATCAATGTCATGCCTAATAATGCTGACAGACCATGGGGTTTTCGTCGGGTCGTTTCATAAGGGTTGCAGGCCCCATGTGTTTCGTATGACTCATTTTAATAGGGAACAACGAAGATTGGTTAGATAAATGTCCAACATGTAGACATTAAAGATAACGAATAAATTCAGTTTAATTATTCAATACTATTATTATATTTGCCGTTTGATGACGAATACAGTTCACTAATACTCTTCTTACCCGTGGGTGTCGTAAAAGACGACCAAGAGATATTCTATGCAAGAGAATGGAAAACTCAATACAAAATCCTATACCAACTCGACTGGCTAGCGTGGTGTCATCATCATCAATGCAGCCTATCGCCGTCCACTGCTGGACGTAGGCCTCCCTCATGTTACGCCACAAGATGCGGTTCTGTGCCGCCTGCATCCAACAAATCCCAGCAACTTTCACCAGGCCGTCGGTCCACCTAGTGGGGGGGGCGTCCTACACTGCGTCGTCCGATACGTAGCCGCCACTCGAGAACCTTTCTAGCCTGGTGTAGTAGCACAATTTTCTTACTATTATGAAGTAGACCAGCAGGGGAACGTGTAAGACATATTCTAGAGGAAGCTCAAGTCCAGCAATAGGACTTATATTCGCTGAGACGAGACGATATTTTAGTTCAGACTGGATCGGCATAGCATTTTATTTCAATATCTCCTACATTTGCTGATATGATGTTATCTATTTTCATCTTTTACGACACCTTCAGGCGAAGAAGAGGGACTTATTTTCTCACATCTTCACTATAAAAATATTGTTCACTTTTTTAATATTGTTCTGACATGGTCATAAGTATAAATAATAGGTTTGTTTTTAGTATGTCGTATTGTAACTTAATGTTATTCCGAAAAGTTACCACATAAAAAAAACAAATCTATTGATTGCCTTTCAGAGTTTTCTCTTTCTTCGATTTTTCCGTAATTTTTCTCTTTAAATAGTTTGTTATTAAGAACTTCATTAAAATTATTGGATGCCTTTAACTATATTTTAAATTCTGAATAAAGGAGTCATTATTGATTTTAATTCAAAGCACTTTTGTAGTAGTTTCTGAGATTAGCGCGTTCAAACAATCTATTCAGCTTTATATATTAGTATAGAAAATTATTGATATAGACAGATTTTCCATCTGTGCAATATGATACAGATGATGTACATCTCTGGTACTCGTATCTATTGAATTATGAAATTAATCTCATAATATGAACAAGGAAAATCCTATACGATACAAGGATAATTATTAGTTAATGAAACCATATCTTGACAAGACCAAACATAATCATGATATATAACTCATTACAACCATTAACTTGTTCAGAAACGTTGTAACTTGTTCTAACTTTCCTTTTATATCCTGCCCAGTTTTGTTAAGGAGAAAAGTGGCTTATTATTTTACCAACTCTTTCAATTTTCTTTCTGATTAATAGCGTTCCATTCCAAGACAATTCATATTTTTGTGAAAACGGCAAAGTCTCGAACTGTATTACGTGGTTCAGTGATGTCATTCCTATAAATCAGTTCACAAAAATATTTTTGTAAAAGTCTGTTATGTCAATTTTTTATTCTAATTTCATGGTTCTATCTTCGAAAATAGCAGTAGACAATTACATTTTTTTTTATTTTATGGGTGGGCTATGGTAAGCGCACGCGCGGTCCAGTCCGTCCGGGGCGATGAAAGAACGGCGCGCGGGCCCATAACCCACGTCACCTCGTTGTTGGGCCAACCACCGGAGCAGATGTGACTTGTCGTCAGTGGTCGGCCCGACGGAATACCCTTTCGGGTACCCTCACCTCTCGACGTCCTGGGACGTCGGTCGCCGTCGCGCGGTTAGCCTCTCTGCGGGTGACGGACAAATTCCCCGGTCCGATCACCCGCGGCCTCGGCTAGGGCGGCATTAGGCGCAGATACTCGCGCCTGCGCCGCCCGAGTCGCCGGCGGCGGAACGTGTCGCCGCATAGGATCTCTACTCGCACACGATCCGCCGCCTCCTTCCGTGAGATAACGGCCTCACAGAAGGCGGCGACCGCGTCCCAGTTCCTGACGCTGACGAGCATCTCCTTGGCGATGGTCGGCAGCACCTGGTCGGCAGCGCCAGGTCGGCACCGATAATCGCGACGAGTTCACGGCGCTCCCCCTCCCACGCAGCACACTCCAGTAGACAATTACATTACATTTCCATTTCATGTTTAAACAATTACATTCCCATGTAATAGAGAACACGATTATTTTTAACACGCTTATATCAGCGCTGGTAACGTAACGTATTTAAATTTGATCGGATTAATTTGAAATTTTATATACTTATCAAAGACCGATGCCGATTTAATAATTTAAATACTTAGTACCATTATCTAAGGATACAAATACTAAGGTATTTGGCGATTTTTCTACGTCCGTGGCTAAGATTTTGAGTGATTCGATAGGCGTCGCTATCCCTATTTTCTTCAACGCTCTTTTTAGTATATCTAGAACAGCGTTGAAAGCCAAGACTTAACATCGTTTTCCTACAGGTGGAACACTTGGACGAAGTTGCTTAAAGTTTTTACGGGGGTTGAGAGCATTCGGCTCTCGTTCATAGTCCGGGTAAAGCTGTGAACGTCATCTGCAGCTAACAGCTAAAACACACAAAAAAATTGTCTAAGCTCGTTCGAGTTGGGAGCCCTCAGCACTCACCCAACTGTCCCAGTAAAATTGTCCCAAACATCTGCGGCTAACAATTATAGTCACCCAAAAAAAATCTAAACCCATATTAGAAGTTGGAGCTAGAAGTGCATCCTATGAACATAGACAAAATCTTTATAGGGAAGTGGAAAACTAATTAAAAAGGAGGAAATAATTGTTACAGAAATGTTTTGCGACGCTGAAAGATTGTGCTATTATTATATTACGGCGAGAGATGACGACAATTTAATAATAACTGGCGTAATATATAATATTAGTAATATAGTATTAATTAATAATAGTGTAGTATCAACTTCTGCTTCATCTCAGCTCATATACGTCCCGGGATCGAGTTTCCTCCACAATAGGAGCGATATTTACCTGCTACACCACCCTGGTCAGTCGTATTGGTATAAAGTTTCATGCGAGTTGTCCTTCTCTTGCATAAATGTCACAATGTCACATCATAAGTCTTTGTCGTCTTTTACGAAATCGTCTTACTCGGTCACCACATGGAAATCATCACAGGTCTGTATTTATTCAAATGGGTACGACACGTTTTCTTTATAGAACAGAAATGCAAGAGCAGAGTTTGCTGCATAAATTTATTACACAACTGGCAGCTTTGGCTTCAGCCCCTTTGGCAATCATTGACCACTCAACCTAATATGAAATTACCCTAGATTGAAATAGAGGTCTTATATGATTTTTGCAATACACACAGGGTTCAAGTTGGTAGTAGTCTTAACTTCTAACTAATGTTATCATAAATAATATTAATATTTTTAATACGCATATGGCTTTACCTGTATTAACTACTAATACTCTTCAAATTTTGCATACACGTATGGATTACAAATAATCAAAAAAGTAAAACATATAAAAACCCTTTATATCCTTATAGATAAATATTTCTAAGTAAAAATAAAAACCGTCTTCAAAAACACCAAGGTACTGAAAAACATAAAGTAATATGATTTCCTATCCATACCAAAATCGCTTTAAGTATGCGTATAAAATTTGTAGGATACCCTGGGATCACGACCTGATGATCATGGGGCTACTTGGAAATCATAGCCAATCAACAAGAAATAATTTTCCATAGCGTCTCAAAAGTCTTCGGTCGAGTAACAGGTGAATAAATTTGAAAAAATATTAAAGAGTCTGACGACCTATAAACCTCCTTCCTTTTTTAAGTAACTAAATGAAAGGCCTTGAAAAGTAAAAAACGATTAAGTTGTTCAATAATTCCACTACTTCAAGATCACGAATTGCATTATCCTTACAACCCATTTCATATGCTTATCAAATGAAAGAGTTTAAAAAGTAAACACCAAAGTAACACTAAATTTTATATAACTTTATTTAAAGATGGCTGAGTACATTTTCTCTTCAGTCCTCTTTTTATGGGTATCAATTGAAAGAGCTTAAAGAATAGAAAATGACAATGTTAATATCATTACACTAAATGCGATATGATCGTGGTGCCAAGATAGTGGTTTACATTGTTCTAATCACGCGTCAATAACAATATCTGGTTGACCGAGCTTCGCTCGGAATATTTTTGTCGAATTTATTTAGATATATATTAATAAGAAATAAATAATGAAAATTATATAAAAAATTACAAAAAGAGAATAATAATAACACCGAGATACGAACCTACGCTGTTTAAATGTCACATAATCCAAAATTAAAACCGGCCGTCTCCCCAATTGAGCTATCGTAACTCACGACGTTGACAACGAAATTTGAATTCATATTCTTTTAAAATTTAATTTCATTATATTGTTTTACTAAAAACACGGACAAAACAACGTTTTCTATAAATAAAACCTAGCTAGATCGATTTTTTGGACCCGAAATCTCTAGTATGCCAAGTTTCAACAAAATCGTTGGAGCCGTTTCCGAAATCCTGAATATATATATAGGTATATATATACAAGAATTGCTCGTTTGAAGGTATAAGATTTAACTATTATTCTGGCACGCGTGAAGCACTTGATCAAGTAATCATACGCAATGACATCTTTTTGTAAAGGACCGGTAATAATATTTCAATGCTGGACCGATGTTAACCACACATAGGTAAGAACCACCGCAAGGAAACTGGCTTTCAAATGAAAAAAAAACTACACGAAATCGGTCCATCCGTTTGAGAGCTATGATGTCACAGACAGACCGACACACACTCCCACTGTTAGGCTCGAACCTCCTTCACTATAGGGGAGAAATTAAAATGCTATACCACGCTGGTCAGGCGGGTTGGGGTTTTATTTCGAGTTTTCCTTCTCTTGCATAGTTATTTTATACGCTAGATATCCCTTAGTCATCTTTTACGACACCCATGGGAAAGAAAGGGGGCTTTGAAATATATTCTTACTCCATTACTCAGAGAGGGGGCGAGAATTCACTCTGTTGGAATACCAATCCAAACAATCGTCTTTGTAATGAGGGTTGGAACGTTATTTCAATCGTCCTTAGAATAGTGTCACTCTTATTTTTTTTTCTTATTCACGAATCTAATTTGATCTCTACATAGTCTATAGTTCGACCACCGATTTATTGAATCCCATGTATATGAACGCTGCTAGCGGCATCATATTATTTTTAAAATAAAATTTATTTATTTCCTTTTATTATTCAAATAAGTTTTTAGGCAATGAAAATTGGTGAAGTTAATTGTATAATGGGCCGCAAAATTAGAAGGTATTTTAAACGGAAACCATAATTCAGGATTCGCACGGTGGATTTGTATAAATATTATTTTGTTTGTACGTTATGGTTCCGAAAAATCGTTCAGGAAAAAATAATAGAGAAAGTCACTAAATTTATACAAGCAGAAAATTAATAATTTCTTGTGTGGTAGCGGTTATGAATACAACCAAGGCTAACATTACTCGTGGATAGCTTAAAAGATGACAAGAATTTTTATACTCTATTTGATTTTGTGGACCGTTCTGAAGTTCAAGCCGCATTTGACTACCTAGCAGAACTAAGCCAGCCTTTACTGTAGCTGAATTTCGCTGACTCTGTGAATGACTTATGAACCTTGTGTATTTCAATATCATATTATTAAAAGATAAATTGAATCGTATTCTTACTACATTCCGTGCGGTGACGGACTAAGAATATAATTCACAACCCCTTATCCTACCCGTGGATAAAAAACGACTGAAGTATAAAATGCGTCCTAAATATGCAAGAAAAGGAAACTCGAAATAAAACCCTATACCAATCTATCTGATCAGCGTCATATCCCGTGTGGTCAATTTCCTATCCATATAAGCTGTGATAACGATGATGATTGATGGGTCAGTGGACGAACTTTTTTATATAGGTAAATAATAAAATACATAATCTGCCCATTTAAATAAAAAAAACTTCTATAGTAAAACATGTTTTAAATAATAATAAAAGTTCACGGCATCGTCTAAACGGTGTATTATTGCAAGCAGTTCATTTCCCTCATAAAGCCTCAGCACTTAGAATCAATTTAAATTATCAAAGTCTACAGCTTGTAGTCGATTCATCAGGCACGAGATAAGTTGGTTTCGGTAAAACAAAGACGTACGTAAACAAAGCTGCGAATGGCTTATACTATAAGCGGTGGCGGATTACAGCAAAGAAGAAAACACATTATTTATATAAAGAAATAGTCAATTGATTTTCCATGTGGAGACGAAAAAAGGATACAATTGGTCACCCCCTATCTTGCCCATGCGTGGCGTGAAATACGAATGAGAGATGTATGCTGTTGTGATGTATGCTTTTATAATTTTTGCAAGAAATTCAAAACTCGAGAAAAAATCCTATACCAACCCAAGTGACCAGTATGGTATAGTATAGTGGATCAATTTATCTTTCTTTTATGTGAGAGACTCGAGCCCAACAGTGGGATATAGCTGATCGACGATGATCAAAATAGTACGTAGTGTGATGATGGGTCAAGAATACAGTGTGTGAGGTGGTGGCCACCTCACATTCCCATGGTTGTCGTACAATTCCGCTGTAAGATTGCGCAGAGAGTAAGTAACAAAATCTTCTGGGAATTTTGGCAGCTGCTATCAGCAGTTCACCGGTCAAAGATGGTGATTATAGTATTTATGAAGAGGCCTATAACAACCGTAGACGTCGATACAATCATGGCTGGATATATGGATAATATGCTATTATACCATACCCCGATTATAATCATTGTCATCATATCGGCTTATATACGTCACATTACTGGGCTTAAGCCTCCTCTGCATTAAGAAGGAAATTGACCTGCTACTCAGCCGATGAAATAAGTTTTCATAGGGTTTTAGAGGTTTCCTTCTTTTGCTGTGATATAATCTGCTTGCATTCCTAAGTCGTATAGTTATTTACGGGAGAAGGCGGGGACCATTGTATTCTTACTCGGTCACCATTTTTTTTTTGATGAACTATAGTCAGCTCACACACCGCCCGACTCCGTCCGGAGCGACATGGGGGCGGCGTGCGGCTCCATAACCCACCGAAGCTCGTCGCCTTGGTAGTTGGGCCGACCACTGTTACCGAGTTGCTTGTCCTCCGTAGTCGGCCCTCACTCTGTTACCATACAGATAATATACTGTACTATGTCACACCATTATCAGCCTTACGCCATCCATTATTGGACGTAGGACCTGCCCCACAAATGAAGGGATCGTGCTGCAATCGATACACTTGACAGAGGTATAGAGATAGCAATGAGGTTGTTATACAGCAGTCCAGTCTTCTGCTGAAACAGTTACCCGATTTTTGCGACTTCTAATACCAAGTAGGGTGTGGCGATAATTCAATTCGAATTCCTCCTCCACATTGTGAATACTGTCATATCAGCTCACATATGTCCCACACCTGGGCTTGAACCTCCTTCACAGTAAAGGGAAATTGACCTACTATTCCACGTTGGTCAAGCGGATTGGTATAGGTCTTCATTTTGAGTTTTTCTTCTCTTGCATAGATATTATCTGCATATTATATCTATTAAACGACTTTTACGACACCCAAGGGCAAGAAAGAGGCGGTGAATTGTATTCTTACTTCTTCACCAAACGGAAATCGGTTACTACTATGCCGCAATTACTATTCAATAGAATAATTAATTCTATTTCAATATGATACAAGAACCGAAATATTCAGTCACATAACCGTTGGTAGTATTCCTTAGCGTGTACTGTTATTGAATTAATCTACACTGACCGCTTCAATTTCCATATCGGTCGGTTTTCATAGCAGGTTTAGCGCATACATTTTGTATGAGCCCGAAATGGATTCAATGTTTATTTATTGATGAAGTATACGTGTACTAAATAAATATGCTAAAGAGAAACTAATTCACACTTTGAACGCGTATAACGTTGGTTCTTAATGGTTTTCTTAATTAAGTACAGAATTTTAATGCGACGCTGATATATAATTTGATAATATCATTAGCCTAGTTTTATTTTATTGCGTTATGCGGATGTACCTTCTTAGATTGCTTTTTGTATTAGCTCAAGGCATATGTAAACTGTGTTGTGGCTTCCGTGAGGCCGACCACGGAGGACAAGGAACTCAGTACTGGTGGTAGACCCAACGACGAAGGCGATGATCTACGGTTGGTTATGGAGCCGCGCGCTGCCCCTCTGTCACCCAGGACGTCGCCGGGTGCACTGACCATAGCCGACTCAAAAAATAAGCTATGATGTGACTACGAATGTTACGTGGATTACGTAAAATACGGTTAAGTGTTTTGCATCGATCAGAGCAAACTTCATCTGGCCAATAATGACATTTTCAAGAAGTCAACCCTTCTGCAAAGAAGTCAAGCCGCCAAGCAGGCGGTATGTACTAGTGAATATATATGGCGTCGACACAAATTAATTGGTATAAGAGCAGGATGATGATGGTAATGTCTCAGGGCATATACAGTTGAGAGGGATGGTTCTTAGAGAAGTAAACCCCCGATTACAGATATCAAGAAATTTGTACTATTGGTCGCCACAAAGGCGCTGGGGAGGGAACATAGCGGGTAATATAGGGCCGCAAGTTGTCACGCCGTCGCTCCGGACAGAATGGCTGGAATATGCTCAGACAATCGTTTACAAAAAAAGGCTAGATACAGCACTATATTGGATAGAAGCCTCTTCTAGGTAAAATAAATAGACCTATTACAACACGCTATTCAAATGGATTGAATTAGGTTTTTAGTTTGAAATTTATTTTGTAAATGGGAATATATTTCAAGTTGAGTGACAGTAACAGTAAATATCTATATTAAAGATATTATATACAATAGGAAAAAAGACGTTTAATATTTATCAATGATAACACAAAACGTCTTTTTGCGTTTCTCCTTTTTAAGCCATAGGCATCCCGCTATAGGAATTCATCCTCCATAAAGTTGGTAATTTACGCACTTTAGCATAAAAAATAAATAAATGATAGTTTTTAATTGACCAGGCACATCGGCAGCCCAACAAAAAAATTATAAATAAAAAGCATCCTGCTAATAATTCTTCACTGTTAGAGAGATTCAATAATTGAATCTGTTAACCACTTAACCAGTATCCCGCATCTTGTCAAAGATTAGTCCTGTTTAATATAAGAATTCACAGATAACTGAGTGGAAAACTTCCGTATTTTTATTCATGCAATTATTTTCTTAGTCTATTATTGGTGTAAACGTCATACTTGGTAGGCAGTTTGACGATGGCAGCTGGGATCACGGTTATTTGCAGGCGACCCCTGCTCGCAGCGAGAGGTATATAAGCTAAGAATAGTGCAAGCAAAGTGCTGACTCATTCTTCGGGATGCCGATCACCCTCGCGAGGCTAACCTCTCCGCGGGTGCCCGACTAAATCCCTGGTCCAGTACTTGCGCCTGCGCCGCCACAGTCGACGGCGGAGGACCATGTCCGCGTGAAGTCGTTCCTCCCGCACACGGTCCGTCGCCTCCTTCCACGAGATGACAGCCTCACAGAAGGCGCCAACGGCGTCCCAGTTCAGGCGACCAGTTCCCAGACCTAGTCCATCCAGTTCAGTGAACGCTGCGCCCCTCCAAATAGTCTGCCACCAGCCTCCTTAGGTATAAGGGCACCCCGTGATACCGGAGCGCCTCCCTGATGCAGCTGAATGGCAGACTATTGAATGCGTTGGCGATGTCTAGGGACACCGCCAACAGCACTCCCACGCCGGTGACAGCCTCAGTCACCACGACTCGCAGGCGCAGCAGGGCCGCGACCGTCGAACGCCCCCTCCTAAACCCAAACTGGGCGTCCGACAATTAATTTAAATCTAACATACTACCACCGGATCGCAATGCGGCCACAGTAAGAAAGATCCGGTAAAAATTCGCAGAGGACAAGATATTAAATTATTATTGAATTTTAAAAGGCGACTTACTTTAATAATTAAAATGAATATTTACTTATTTATTTATTATAGCAATCCGCCCTCGCTTCGCTTCGGTTATAGGTTATAGTCGTTTTACCCGCGTAGTTCCCGTTCCCGTGGGAATATCGGGATAAAATATAGCCTAGTTTACGCCCTGATATTATAGCTTTCCATTGGTGAAAGAATTTTTGAAATCAGTCCAGCCGTTTTGAAGATTACCCGGAACAAACAGACAGACAGACAGACAAAAATTTTTTAATTGCTATTTTAGGCATAGATGTCGTGCAAATAACCGTGTGAGCATGTAAAAGCCTATTATTTTGACATTACAAACAGACACTCCAATTTTATTTATTGGTATAGATGTATACTCGCATAAACATTCAAAATTATCAGACAGTTATATTACAGTTTATAAGCATTATAAAGTTTACATAGTCTAGACACAGTAGAAAATTGTTTTAAATTAGTTTTTGCTAGAGGTTGTTGTAGTAATGGGGGTGTAACGATACGCCTAGGTGTGCATATAGGAATACGCAAATAAAAGTATTGTTACAATTGTAAAAATTTCATCTTAATATTTTACATAGAAACGATGACTTGCAACTATCTATTTTAATATTAAAATTTTTCTTCATCAATCAATCTATCATGCCAAGTATCACAGATTCGAAACCCGAACAGGATATTTTTTGGCAATTTACAAATTATTGTTCTGAGTTTGGTTACAATTTGTGTCCCTTAAGATCCGTATTATGTTATCTTTGCTGGGCCGGCCACGGACGTTAAGAAGAGTCTTGATACCCATTTAATTCGTGATTTCTTACATAGTTCCTAACACCCACAAGTCCACACGGTACCATAAGGGATAGGCACACATTCGACATAATTTCTTATCGATTCATACAAACATAACACTTTCTGAGTACTGACTAGAGTCGGTCTTCGGTTATAGATAACACTTTAGTCGCAAAAAATATTCGCCCAGCAAAATACACACAAAAAGTTAAGTGTGTGTTATTTCATATTTTTTTGCAGACTCAAAATTGACATGAGCACTTTGTATGATTACTTTGGACGCTATGTTAAGAAATATTAGATAAAGATAACAGGATCATAGGATTCATATTTCCAGCCATTATGAATAACCAACAATGTGCGAATGTTTTTAGGAATAGCTTTTAACAGCAAACCGGAATATAAATAAATAAAATCAATTGTAGTTAGCCTTGCTAAAATTACAAAATGCCTTGATCGATTTGAAGAAATATTTTTGTTTATTATATGAGAAGGATGATTAAAAACCAAAAAAAAAATAGGAAACCCCAAAAAGATAACTTAAACACGGGAAATCACTGGAATAATGTTCAATTAAAAATATAATATTGTATATACAGAGTGTCCCTAAACTAAACGTCCAACGGTAAGTGGGTGGTAGATGACTTTATGACAGCTATGAAAAAAATAAAAAAAAGATAAGCCATGTCACTTTTTTTTTTGATATGAGCAGAACATCTAGAAAGCAGAACATCTAGAAAGTATTATACCATTTTGGAATAATGAATAATTTGGCCATCTTTTGAAATGACTCGTGTGTTAAAGTCAAATGATTAAAGTTTTCTTCGAAAAAAATAAGGAATAGCCATAACAAATGTATATTTTTTTAAGTTATTGTAACATATCTAGTTTTAATTGTACTTTTGGTCGATAGTACAGTTATCTGCGCTTCCAACAAGAAACATCCGATGCCAAAACTAGCCTATTTGTCGTTATAGTACTTGAAAACATCGTACAAGGTCTGATTTTTCACCGTTTTTAGTAAGATGCTCATATAAAAAAAAAGTGACATGGATATTTAATTTTTTTTCATAGCTGTCATAAAGTCATCTACCGCCCATTTACCGTTGGACGTTTAATTTAGGGACACCTGTATATACTTTTTTAAAGACAACACCATTTTATTTACGCCAGTATTGAATATAAAAGTGTTTAATATAAAAGATACAGTACAATGGGCGGCCTTATCGCTATGAGCAATTTCTTCCAGGCAATATTATATATATATTAACGAACACAAATTACATTAAGTTTTCCATGTGGTGACGGAGTAATAATGTAATTCAGCATCCCTTTTCTTAGCCGTGTGGTAATGGAGTGGTAAAGGACATAATATTTCCTTAGTCCAAATTTTCCTTATGCACATAAGATCTATGCAAGAGATCTATCCAAGACAATTTTTTTGATGTGGGTAATTGTGCAAGATGCAATATTGCATCTCTATCTCTCTGCAAGAGAAAGAAAACCAACACGTCTATCTGACATCGTATAGCAGTTTAATTTATTTTCCATAACGGAGGAGGTCGGAGCTCGGTTGTGGAGCGTATTGAGACTAAAATGAGTAGGGCGATGCTGGAGGGCATTCCAAATACATTTTGTTTAGGAGAAGGTACCGTCTCAGGGTATTTCGGGCCGACCACGGAGGACAAGGAACTTGGTACTGGTGGTCGGCCCAACGACGAAGGCGAAGTGCTACGGTGGGTTATGGGGCCGCGCGCCACCCCTCTGTCGCCCGGACGGAGCCGGGCGGCAGTTGCACCGACCATAGCCCACCCCAAAAAAAAAACACATTTTGTTTCATGTCATCAAATACTAAACGTCTGATTTTATATTGTAAATTTATTCTATGATTTTCGTAGCGTTTGGTTTTAAATGTATTTAGTGGGGTTTTTTTAATTACCTATAAGATTTGCTGTGAATGGTAAATGCTTCTAAGTCGATTATATGTAAAACGCCCATATTTGCGGACAGGCTATAGGGTGGTGACATCTTGCCTAATCCGTCCAGGGCGCCGGCAGACACGGCCAGCAGCCCCACAACCTGCCATACTCAAACCTCTCTATCGCCATATTAGCAGGGCACCGGTATTTTATCCTTAGCTTCGGTGGTCCATATTTTGCCTAACCTATATTAATACCGGCATATTCAAACCGTTTTTCCGTGTAGTGACGGAGTAAAAATACAATTCACCACTCCCGATCTTGCCCGTGGATGTCGTAAAAGACGACTAAGGGATATAATAAGCATATTACATCAATGCAAGAGAAGGCAAACTCGAAACAAAGCCCTATTCCAACACATCTGACTAGCGTGGAATAGTAGGTCAATTCCCTTCCCATTATGGAGGAGGCCTGGCCTGAGAGGCAGTGGGGCATATATAGGCTGAAATGATAATGATATTCAAACTCAGAGCATCACACTTCGTAGTCACAACTAGACTAAAGACGCTATCTCAAAAGGGCACAGCACAAGAATTCATGTTATTCATACGTACCATTTATCAAAATTATAATTAATTTTGTATAAATAATTGAAGTGGCTTCCGCTTATACCTTGCATTGGAATTCCACAAAACATTCATCAAGCGCGCCTGCCTTAGACTAATTACATGGAATGATTTACAAACTGCATTCCAGATGTAGGTTTGCTCATTCTGAAGCGGTTTCAAAAGGATTTTGGATAAACATATATTACGTTGCTTGCTGACGGAACATAAATAAATTTTACAACACAGGACTGCTGCAGAGTAAAAGGAGAGATAAAAATAATTATCAAAAAATGTCTGTTGAGATTTACTTTTTAATTGTTTTTGGTAACAGAAGACTACGCAGCCCTTGTTAGTATATTATAACAGCTGATCACGAACCTCTGCAATATAAGGGACAAAACCAGGTCGTTGCCTACTGTTAGGTAGGTTTAGGCCACCTTCACTCTGACTCATTGCATGATCAGCAGTAACAAATTTCTACACAAACAAATTTCTTTTATCTAAAACAAAATGACTTTCACATGCCACAGCAAGGCTAAATAGATAGATCTATGTATGTTAAAAAATTACTGTAACATCTGATTATTGTACTCTATTTAAGGTGAATAAATGTATTTGATTTGATTTGATTTACAATTCAAACGTTGTTTTTCTGGCAAAGTTTGTTACTACCCCTGGATGATTTGAATCAGGAATTGTAGAAGAATATATGAAAAAAAGAGGAAGCAAACGTAATTGGAATTTTGGATCAATTGATAAAAATCTTTAATTATTTTGGAAATTTGTAAATAAGCGAATTTGAATTTTATTGGTAACGAGCTCCTGTGCTGAGTTATTATGGGTTCGATTCTCAAGCAAGAAAATACTTTGTGCAAGACACGATGTTCTGCTGTGAGTTTGGTTTGTACCTATATTTTGGATGTTTTCTAAACGCCCAACCCGCTTTTTTTTTTTTTTTTTTATGGGTAGGCTATGGTAAGCGCACGCGTGGTCCAGTCCGTCCGGGGCGATGAAAGGACGGCGCGCGGGCCCATAACCCACCCGTACCCACGTCACCTCGTTGTTGGGCCGACCACCGGAGCAGATGTGACTTGTCGTCAGTGGTCGGCCTGAAACGCTAAGATTTATTCTTCAAGATAGATGAATTAGCAGGAGAGGTAGGGATTTAGAGAAAAATTGAGGATAAGAATAAACCCCTATTTAACCATGGTTGTGATGTGTAAAAATTTCTAGCATGCTAGTAATTATATGCTAACGAATTATCTAAAAGGCAATGGGATGAAGTTGAATGCAAGTAAGTTTGATAAATTTAATTCATGTCCATAACCTTCTAGTTACATCTAAGAAAAAAATAACAGTGGCCAAATGACAGTTTATTTATTTACAAAGACTGAAAACGGTAAATGTAAATTAATTTCAGCATACACGAGGAATTTTTAATAAAATTTGTTGACGAAAACATTGCCGTCTATATGTCGGAAACGTAATTACATACTGGGTTAACTCATGTATTTTAACATTACAAATTTCCTTATTACGAAAGATGAATGAACAAAATCTTACATATTTCTATGATTTTGTTTATCTTTCAACTTCATAGTAATAAAACCTAACCTTAAAAGATACGTATTAAAAAAAGTACTCAAAAAGCAAAAGACTCACTTCGGACTGATAAGATAACTTTAAGAGGGGTATTTTAAAACTATTATTGTCAGTTATATAATCCGGACTTCAACGTCCGGAGATTTATTTTTATACAACTTCTTAATTTCCGTGTGGTGACGGAGTAAGAATACAATTCACCACTCCCTATCTTGCCTGTGGATGTCGTACAAGATGACTATGGGATATAATAGGTATGTGCCACATCTGTGCAAGAGAAGGAAAACTCGAAATGAAACCCTATACCAACATGTCTGACCAGCATGGTATAGTAGGTCAAATTCCCTCCCATTATGGAGGAGGCCCTAGCCCAACAGTGGGACGTATATGGGCTGAGATGATGAATATTATAAATGTGAAAGTAAGTTCGTTTGTTTGTTTGTTTATTACGCTTTCACGCTTAAACCAACGAACCGATTTCAAAAATTCTTTCACCAATGGAAATCTTTAATATATAATCTATAATATAATATCTGGGAATAACATAGATTATATTTTATCCCGGTATGCCCACTGGAACGCTACGGGTAAGGCGACTGAAACCGAAGCGAAGCGAGGGCAGGTTGCTAGTGTTTAATAAAACCTAATCTTGAAAGATTACGTATTAAAAAAATACTCAAAAAGCTATAGACTCACTTCGGACTGATAAGATAATTTTAAGAGGGGTATTTTAAAACTATTACTGTCAGTTATCTGGGGGCACTGTCGTGCCCCGCTAAGTCTAGCAAAACAAAGTCGGGCAAAACGCAACACTGCCGTAACATACTCGAAGCATTTCAGGCCATTTTCGACCCCCTATAACTTCGTTGGGCATAGGGTTTAATTTCGAGTTTTACTTCTCTTGCATAGATGTTACAGAATTTGATATACACCATCCCTTAGTCGTCTTGGTATACCTCAGACGTCTTTTACGACATCCACAGGCAAGATAGGAAAACAACGATGAGGTTCTCGTTAATCACACTAGGAAAAGACAGAGTTAGGGAACTGCCTACGGTACATTTTACGCACTAACAACATACTCTTACGCATGCTGCACTGTAGTACCCTATTCTCCGATAAAGTAGATAAAATTTTATGTGAAATACTCCATTATTTTACTACAAGATGCCTGAGTGCCTATAAATGGCATAAGATACATTTATATATGTATAATAAGAACTATACAGTGAATGTATGATGGATGAGTAGTATTTTTAAATTTTGACTGACATTTTTATCAGACTGTAGTATATTAAAGCCACATAAAAATGACATTTTCACCTGGCTTTAGTACTACTAACGAGTAATTTATGAGGTATAAATGTTATAAAGAAACTATCATTCTTTCTCTAGGTACTTAAGGTTGTACTAAAAGTAAATCTTCACCAATTTTCTTTCATTTAACCAAATCACTTGATCTTATTAATCGAATTGGGCGGTTGCTAGATAAATAGACAGAATGATCAGCAACTATGAGGTGAATGTCCTCAGTTTGATTAATAGCTAGTTAAATATCTGTTGTAGTGGCAACGTTTAAATTAATGATTAACTTTCAATGAATTTCTCGGAAGTAAACCAAATGGCGATATCTCCAAACACTGAAGGAGGAGCACTTATTCAAAATGATGACTTGGAAATAAATAATAAGAAGTAATTTTTTAGATGACTCAAGGCCACAAAGAAGCCTTAAAAGGCATTCTATTAAATTATACTAATTTGGATAGCATGAATGAAGGACAGCCGTAACCTTGAAACGAGCTTCGACCAATTCATATTGTTGTAATTAAAACCCTCATTTCTCTTATAGAATAACCTCTGAAACGGAAAAGGTCTTTTAAATTTATTTTATACCATAAAATAAATTACCTTGCTGCTTCGTAGCAGCCACAAATACTAATAAATAAATTGCTAATTGGTTTTGTAAAAACCGCTTGACAGTTCTATATCGACTTAGGCCAATTGCACTTAGTGCCCTATCAACTTATGCCTGCTAAAGCAATGTTAGAGAAAAAGGACTATCTCCATACATAATTGAAAGATGAAATGTTATAAGCCTCTCTAAAAGAAAAATAACTTGGTTTTGGATATATTTTTATATAATAATCTCTCCTCACTAAATGTTTTCTTAGTAAAACATGTCCTACACAAATATAGAGGGTGTCAGAAAAGTGTAAAGTTGTATCTAATAACGCTTTTAGACGTAACTTTAAGCTTTGTGCTTGCTTTTGAAAATTTCTAAATAGAATGACACTAATGTGAGGTGTACGTAAAAAACGATGCGTTACTTACTTGCCTGTGTGCCAAAAAAAAATTCGTTCAGGGTTCTTTTGAGAAATTTACCATTATAACTTAAACTGCGACCTCCAACCTGTCTAAATATGACTTTGTCTATGTCTAAAAGAGGACTTTGTAAGGCTGGTAATTAAGTGAATAGATGCAAACGCATGTACGTAATAATATTGTATACTTACTAAAGTAACGAGGCAGTGTATATAATAATATGTAAATAGACAAGATTTTTATGGGTGCACATATGTATATCTCACGCTGACAACTTAAGTATGCGTCATGAAGTTCCTACTAAGTTGTAATTTACCCGCAGTATCACAATCCAACTTTAATGTTACAAGTAAAATACAGAATAATCCGTATGTGCCTAAAATAAGTATGGAGGGTAATAATTTTAACGTTTCGTACACGTTTTCTTACTCGGCATGAAAGGAAATTATAAAGCGCTTTAATAATTCTTGGTGAAATTGGAGTAAGAAATTTGATAAGCATCCAATTATAATCTTCTTTTTATGTTGGCATACCCTGTTGTCTTACTATTTGGCTATCCAGGAAGATACGGAGGTTAATCGGAGCCCAATAACCTGTTGAACCATGTGCATACTCAAGGGCCTGGGTCCTTACATGATAGGCATTAATACGTCTATGTTCAGTCTACCATGTAGACAGACTTGTAATCTAAGACTAATTTTATTAACATTCATATAAGTATGCCTTTTACATACCATAATTTTGCTATGAAATTTAACTGTTAAGAAAAAAAAGTGAGCCGTCGCTCAGGACACCTGGCAGATGTGAAACTTCGAAATTATTTTGTACAAGTATATACAAAATAATTTCTTGTTGAAAAAATATCGATATATGGATATTTTTGTTAGAAATATCGATATTTTTAACCGATATATTTTGAGCTGATATATCGATATTAAATATCCAATATCGAAATCGAATCAAAAACGATTTTTTTTTGTTTGTGTAAATCAAGTCTAGAATCTAGAACCGTAAAAGATAGGAAATATAAAAGTATAGCATTAACTGTATACATACTCTGTGATTAGTATGTTTTGATTGCCACTACATTAGTATGTTTTGATTGCCATTTGAATGTCACTTTTTATTAAGGACAATTATTGTTATTGACACACATGATAATCGAATTATTCCAATACATATATCTAACTGTCGCTTAGAATTCAAATGATAAATCGTTAACCGAATAGTTTTATATCACATATTTTTTTCTATACAATTGACTTGTTATTAAAAAAAATAGACACAATTCCCCGGCAATTAAAGTGATTTCGTTTTTAGTAATTTGATCTTAACTAAGTTACGTATGGCGTCGGGTTAAGAATATAATTGTCACCACCCCTTTCGAGTCGTAAAAATCGTATAAGGGTTTACCAGGAGAGTGGGCAGTAGCTCTCTCCTGGGATATGTATAAATATATAATATAGGTATAAATATATAATATGGGATATGAATAAATATATAATATATAATAAGTTGAAAAATATTGTTTCGAAAATAGCTTTTTTGTTTTTGATATTTTTGTAATTATTGCTTAATAAAAAAGAATTTTGATTGAACTAAATACATTATTATTTTAAAAACACAAAATGTTTTAAAAATTTGACCGATATATAGATATTTTTCCTTAATATATCGACGTCGATATTGATATTTTGATAAATATAGATATATCTATATATTGATATGTTTTTTCATTTCCGACATCCCTACTAAATACTGTACTATTTAATAAACGCATTTTTTTAAAGATCGATATATCGATATTTCTTTTTCGATATATCGACGTCGATATTGATCTTTTTATAAATATCGATTTTTTTTTCACTTCCGACATCCCTGGTATATATGAATAAAAGCATAGATTACGACAGGAACTAATATGTAAAGTATTGAATAGAATAATACGATTTCTACTATTATCTAAGATATTACAAAGAAATGGTATTAATTCACCGCTCGGCCGCTTACGACCTAACATAGCGTCGCTACGTCTCCCTCACACACTTCCGCGTAGTTCAAATCAAAAGGATCGGTTAAGAAAGTGTAATTTAGCAAACAAAAATAACGACATCTATCGAGCTAAGGCTAAATCTCAGCTACAAAATATATTTTATAAAGAAATCTCTAATCCTGTAATGATGATGATGATAATGAGACAAGCTATTTAAATTATTTTATCGTCATTGGTTCTTGTTAAATTAACAAATTTTAAATGAAATCTGAATGTTGAAAGTGGGTCAAGGTCCAATTCCTAGGAGTCTGTAACATACAAACAAATAAATATACATCTGAAACTAAAAAAACACCTATAAAAAGCGATTGTCCAGTTTTCGTACGTGAAAGTACTGTAAGTAGGTATGGTATACTTATATTGGCAAGTTAGAGAATTATACATTATTTTATAGATTAAGTATATATGCATAAAAGAACAGATTACGACAGGCACTAAACTAGCACATTAATAAAAATAATATTACGATTTTTTTTCCAAGAAAATTATGATTTTTATTCAATAAACATTTATTTTCATTATAGGTAACAATTTACTTTAAGCGCACTAGATGGCGTTGTACAAATTTTAAATTGCACTATGGTTTCGTTACAAAAATGTACACATATGTTTTCAGATTTTTATTATTCGTTAATTAAAAAGGTGCCGCGAAGCGTGGCGTTAACGCCACGCGATGATCGGGATCACCCTCGCCTATAGATGTTTCACATCAAAAAGTGGTCCAACTAGAATTTTCATAAAAGTGTTGAAAATATAGGAGAATTTGCAATAATAATTCTAATGAGCAAATTAGTAAGCAGCAAGGTTTCCGTGTAGTGACAGAGTAAGAATAAAATTCACCACTCCCTATCTTACACCTGGGTATCATAAAAGACGACTAAGGGATTAAATATGCATATAAGATCTGTGCATGAGAAGGGAAACTCGAAATTAAACTCTATACCAACATGTCTGATCAACGTAGTATAGTGGGTCAATTTCCCTCCTATTATGCAGGACGTAAATAAAATGAAGAAGAGTGCCGAATAAAATTCAATAATATCAGGTTGACCGAGCTTCGCTCGGAGTATTTTTGTAGCATTTATTCAGATATCTATTAATAAAACATAAATAATGAAAAATATATAAAAAATTACAAAAAGAGAGTAATAATAACACCGAGATTCGATCCGACGCTGTTTGACACACAAAAACTAAAATTCAAACCGGTCAATGTCTCACTTGAGCTACCGTAACTCTTAACGTTGAGAACGAAATTTGAATTCATATTCTTTTAAAATCTAATGTCATTGTAACGTTTTGCTAAAAACACCGACAGAAGAACATTTTCTATACATAAAACCTAGCTAGATCGATTTTTTGGACCCGAATCCTCTAGTATGCCAAGTTTCATCAAAATCGTTGGTGCTGTTTCCGAGATCCTGAAAATATATATATGTATTTACAATAATTGCTATATATTTACGTAAATAAAATGAAGAAGAGTGCCGAATAAAATTCAATATTAATTTATAAGATTCTCCTATGGTCCCATCCCATTGAAAAATGTAATTAGATTTTACAGTAAATTAAGGCCAATGGAATAGCATTCTTTAATTGAATTGCTCAATAATATAATGTAGACATTGTTGATGTAGGTCCAGCTTAATGCTTTACCTACATTCATAAGCGTAGATATGGTGATGGTTCTCATCATCATCACGGCTCATATACGTCCCACATGCTGGGCTCGAGCCTCCTTCACAAGCGGAGAGAAATTGACCCTACCATGCTGGTCAGACAGGTTGGTTTAGGGTTCTGTTTCGAGTTTGCCTTCTCTTACATAGATGTTATACGCGATATTCATGGGCAAGATAGAGAGTGGTGAATTGTATTCTTATTCCGTAACCACACGGACAGGTAATGGATCTAACGGTATATAATTGCCAAAGGCCTTCAGTTTCACATCCCAATTCCAGTGATTGGATTCCTAAAATTATGTGTGATACAAAACAAAAAGTATGTGTTTATATTTTAGCTTAACCCTTCAAACAAGAAGATATAACTCTCAAGGGAGCAAACCTAAGGGTATAATCCATCCATCAGCCTGTTGTCTCACGACTTTGTAATCCATTTTCCTTATGATCCTTTAGTGTAAGTAAAAGTAAGCGATGATAACAAATTGTATTATTAACCCGTTACCACCGCTGCGGTCTAAATTAAACATTATATAAGGCATTTAATTTTACATTTTTTAAAGACTGCACTAAGGAAATAATCTTTGTATTGCGCGGGACATTATAAATATACAATTAACGGATACAAATTACATCCAGACTCATAAAAACAATTTATAGCTGGCACAAAGTATTGTCCTGCGTGGGAAACAAACCCACGACATTCTTTTATTCCAATTCGTCCAGGGTGACAAAAAGGACAGCCCGACACCCTTTCGCGTACCCTCCCTCTAATAGTACGTCGGTATCTTAACAGCTACGCCATCTGTAAAATCAAATAACTGCTTTTTTTTTTTTTTTTTATATATTCACGCCTTTTTCCCATAGGGGTAGGCAGAGTCCACTGCCCTCCACCTGCTACGATCTTTGACATATTCAGCGTAGCAAAGCGGTTCTCTGTGGGCCACTTTTCGCCCCCGACGGAAACGAGACGTGACGTGTCGCGAGCCACATCGCCGCCATTCGTACAGTTTTTTAATTTTTGAAACTCATTGCGTTTCCGCGAGAAATACATACACATATAATTTACGGACACAAATTACATCCAGACTCCAACTGCTTTTTTATTTTTTAAATACATACTTTTTTGATTGCCCAGATGATGTAATGGTTAAGATGATGATCTACCGTGCCAGGTATCGCGTTTGATTGCCACGCAATACTTTAAGCTTTCCACATTGTTTTATTCTGAGTTTAGGTATGATTTGTATCCGTTAATAAAATATTTATAAAAAGCCCCAGAATACAAGGATCATTTCCTTAGTTCAAAGGGCTGTCTTTTACCCGTTGAGCCAGCCAAGGATGTCAAGGAATTGGCACCAGTGGTCGGCCGAATGGGGATAGGGAGCGAACAAAGTGGGTGTCTCAAGATACAAGCTGTGTTTAGACCAGTGGTTCTTAAACTTAAAAAATAACGGAACCCCAGCCGAACACCTTTTATTTTATGAAACCCCATATCAAATGACATCAAGTAATGAACGTTTCTGTGTCATAGTTCAGGCCTAATTCTTGCTATCTGTCTACTTAAATAATATATTATCTCATCGATAATTTTGCGCTATTTTAAGTTAATATTTGTAACTGTGTTATTATGGCGTTGTGGCGTCAGCACAGACAGATACGTTCAAATACCTGGGGGTAATAGTTGACTACAGGCTGAACTGGTCGGCTCATATAGATACCGTTGCAATACGTATCAGAAAACTAATCTACGTATTCAAAACTTTAAAACTGGTAGCCGATACAAAGCTTCTTATGACAACATATAAGTCTCTAGCAGAGTCACTAATAAGCTACTGTATTGTTTCATGGGGTAGTGCTACTAAAAATTAACTTATAGTAGTCGAAAGAGCACAAAGAGCTTTACTTAAAGTGATAATGAGATTCCCCTTTGGGTATCCCACAAAAGATCTATACTCTATAACTAAGGTACTATCGGTTAGAACATTATATATTATGAACAGCATATATCGGTATCACAAGCTAACTGTTCCACATTCGCCTCCATGTACCAAAAGAATTGACAATTGCCGCGTGCCCCGTTGAATGGCTTCAAGAAAAAGATTATGATGCTATAGAGAAATTGCTTGAGAGTATCTTCTAAAACCCGCACGCAAGCACTTATCACACACGCACACAGTTTCAAATACTCACGCACAGCTTTTACATATACACGCAGCTACACATACCCATGCACATGACATATCATGCACTCACACACACACACACAACATACACACACAACACACACACACACACACACACACTTCCACGACCATGACGAATACAACACTTCATAAATAACATGTAATCACTTGTTTCGAAAAAACATGGCTGACATTATTGGGAAGAGGCCTGTCTTTTGTAACACAGTATCAACTAACACAAAAGAGCGTTTCAAAGTATTATTATGTACCCATTTTGTTTTTTTGCAATAAAGATATTTTATTATTATATTGTATCTCTCAATTTCACGGCGATCTTCCAAGGGAAGATACCCGGTCCTTTGAAAGGCTTACATGGGGATATGGATCCAACACGCAGAGGCCTTTGGAGAAATTTAATCTGAAATGGGATGGGACGTCTACCGATGACACTCCACGTCTGCACATAACACACGTGGACTGCCAACGGTAGGTGTAAAACTATTGTGTGTTGATGGTATCTAATACATGATTATGGGGTTGAAGGTTAGATGGACTGGATTAATGGTAAACTAGTGATTTAAAACTGTCGTCTGCCTTCAATACCTTTATCGTCTTGAACTTTGGCAGACGGTGACTCGCCAACTCACTGAATGGGACCCCCAAACGGTCGCCACCAGCCAAAGTACAAAAATTAAAAACTATCTAAATTTGGCGGCACCCTGATTACTATTCTGCGGAACCCCTAGGTCCCGGGGAACACACTTTGTGAAGCCCTGGTTTAGACTGTAGCTCCCCAAAGAAAATTTTTTCAAAAACAAATATATCTTTCAATCTTATTCATAGAAATATTAATCAAACTGCAATTTAATGATCGTGTTCAAAATACAATGAATAGGTCCGTAATGTATTTATTATTTAAAACCAATTTATTCTCTATACAACATTAGTCCTTCTATCTAAATTTCTTACTTATTAGATAGATTCCTCCACTTGCTTTAACAAAATTACCACACTAATCTCGAACTACCCTCGTATAGAAAAAAAAACGAATGTAATATAGGTTAATGGATTGAAAAGAAAAGCTACTCGAAGTAATCACGTTTTACTTGACAGATAAAAAAAACATTAGACGTACGCCTTCAAGGCACGTTAAGGGCTGTAAAAAAATAATCCTCAGAAAGATATGGAAGAAAAAAATTATCTTCAAGTACGTTACAAATCTTATCGTAAATTGTTATTCTATTACATGATTGTTTTACATCGTATACTACAATAATTAATGTCAAGAGAACTTTACTGTGGGTTATAAGCATTTTTGGATTTAAATTACCTGAATGAGATTCTGTCTGTTGTCCGTGAGGTGACGGAGTAAGAATACAATTCACCACAATTTCTCTTGCCCGTGGGCATTGTAAAAGACGACTAAGGGTTAATCCCTATAATGCATATAATAGCTATGCAAGAAAAGGAAAACTCAAAACAGAACCCTATGCTAACCTGTCTTGACCATTATAGTATAGTAAGGTCAATTTACCTCTTATTATGGAGGGGGCTCTATATATATCCATGTTACAATTTGACTGAAGTTTTCTATATGACGTTAAATGCTATCGGAATGACAATCCTAAATTAATAATATAAATGGAACATTGAGTTTGTTACACTTTCATGTATAAACCACTAAACTGACTTTACTAATTTCTTCACCAATAGAAAGCTACAAAATCAATGAGCAACCTAGGCTATATTTTATCCCCGTATTCCCACAGGAACAGGAACTACGCGGACGAAACTGCGGCAATTTACTAGTACCGTATATAGAGATTTCTGTGTGGTCACGGAATAAGAATACAATTCACTACTTATCTTACCCGTGGGTCGACACCCACGGGTAAAAGGGATACTTTTACGACTACTACTTTTACGACTAAAAGGGATATCTTGTGCATATAAAAACTGTGCAAGAGCAGGAATACTCGAAATAAAATGTTATACCAACCCGTCTAACTAGCGTGGTTATAGTAGGTCAATTTCTCTCCCAATATGGTGGAGGCTCGAGCCCAGGAGTGGGACGTATATGATAATGATGATAATATATAAAGCAGTAGTTCTTACATCTTCATAAGCATCGAATACACATAATCAAAGACTGTGCCAAACTGCCAAGGCGTCTCAAATTCCTGCACTGTCCTTGCAGTTAACATAATCAAATTAATGTTAATAAGTAGTCATTAAGTGAAGATACTGATTACAAAAGTATGTTAACCTTTACCATAAGTGATGCTATTACCCTACTTTCAACATAAACGTTCGTTTTGCGATTGTCTTTTATGGTTTAAGACCTTTAAAATATTATAAAACTTGATGACCATAATAAGTAGTTTAAATTGTATTTTTGTGATTTCTTATGTTTAAGCGGGTATTCCACATTTGAAATAGAACTATTTTTACGTATTTCATCAGGTGAGGTGACCGAGGAGGTTGCAAGAGGAGTCCTTCCGTGATTAAGAACGCTGAAAAGTATTCGAAACTTTTGAAAATTAAAAATTAAATACAAACGCAATAAGATCCGTCAAATACTGTTTTATTTTAAATAATATTTTTAATATTAGTTTTTTTTATATTATTTTCAGTTCCTACACTGGCGTGTGGTCATGGCCTCTCTTACATGTAGATGTCGTAAAAGACCAATAAGGGATTATAATATACATATAATATTTATGCAAGAAATGGCAAATTTAAAATGAGTCCTTATACCAACACGTATGGATGGAGTGGACAGCGTGAGCGCTTACCATAGCCGACCCATAAAAAAAAATACCACCACGTCTAATAAGCGTGATATCATCATCATCGCAGCCCATATACGTCCCACTGTTGGGCTCGGGCCTCCTCTACAATGGGAGGGAATTTGACCTACTATACCATGCTGGTCAGACATGTTGGTATAGGGTTTCATTTCGAGTTTTCCTTCTCTTGTACAGATGTTATGTGCACATTATATCCCATAGTCGTCTTATACGACATCCACGGGCAAGTAGTGAATTGTATTCTTACTCCGTCACCACACGGACAAGCGTGATATGGCAGACTAATTTTCCTTCTTTTCTGGAGAAGCATTGTGCAACGTTAGCTTATTTAGATGGATGTTAATAAAGAGCCAAATGTTTATATGTATTTATTATTTACACCTAAAATCATACTGTAACAGGCACATATATGTACATTATACATATACCAGGCAATATGGTGGTCCTTATTAGAGATACAAGAGTCAAAACAATAACTGTAAAATTAATATGGGCGCCCTTTATTGGAGCAACAGAAACCAAAATGACAGTTTTAGAATATTTTTACCAGACTACGGTTATGATTTTGACAGGCTATGGATGTATGTATGTTCATCTGTTCCCACATAGCTCCTCAACTACTAATTAGAACCGGACAAATGAGGAATCATTAGAAGCGTCTTGATCGTCCGCTGGTTATAGACTATATCATATGTCACTGAATCTAATATGGCGCCCTCTAGAGATCTTAAAGTACCTACTATGTTAAAAATTAAATTTGAGACACATATGTCGTGTTTCATATCATTGGAAAGAGCGTTACTTCTACATTTCAAAAATATAATATTATTAGCATTTACTCGTGACTTTATCCGTATTTATTCGATAACTTATTTTTTTTATCGAAGTTAGGTTTTAGTTTTTACTTTTATCTTGTTCTATACGTGTTTACAGGCATTATGCAAAAACCACTGTATGAAATTGAATGCAGATATCACTAATAAGTTGTTAAACAAATCTCTAAGAATACATTGATGACAATGGTATTGCATAAGTTAGTTGCCCTAAAACGTGATCTAGGATAAAAAATAATACCGGGCTGGCCACGGACGTCAAAGAAGTACCCGGACCGACCCAATGGCGAAGGGAGGGAATACGTTGGGTTATAGGCCAGCACACCGCTCTTGGATGTCCGCAGATGGAATCAATAGCATGTGCTGACCATAGGCCACCTCAAAATAAAAGAATAAAAGATAACAGTAAGTCAGTTTAAGTCATCTTTGTTTTAGCTCATATACGTCCCACTGCTGGGTTCGAACCTCGTCTACAAAAGAGGCCAATTATTCCACTATATCACGATGGTCAAGCGATTCCTTCTCTTGCGTAGATGATATTTATATATTATATTCCTTAGTCGTCTTTTACGACACACACGGGCAAGATGGTGAATTGTATTCTTAGCCCGTTACCGCATGGAAAAATTATATAAGTGATCCATACAAATAAAGCAGAATGCACAACTAGTATTTATATAAATTTTAAATTGTATCTAGTTAACGCTTCCAATTACCAAGCCGAATCAAAGCTTAATTAACACACTATAATTAATATATTCGAATATCTAGACTTATTTATATTAGAATGAATTATACAAATAATATTTTTATTATACTGGTTAGTGTAAATATGAAAAATGTGATTAGGAATTTCTCCAAGGTATTTAGAAGTTTTACCACTGTTAGGGACGTTTGTGAGCTCAATTGATGATGAATTAGGAATAGGTGTTATACGAGAGAGCAGTTGAAATTATGTTTAATTATTTGGCGAAAACAAAAAAAAAAAACATAAGCTACGAATGAAGAATGATTAACAAAGTAAATATAGCAAGTGTGATTTATTTTATTAAAAGTCAACTTCAGCAATCTGCACTAAGGAAGTATGGCGTGGATCTTTACAAACATATAATTTCATCATCATCATCATTTCGGCTCATATACATCCCACTGCTGGGCTCGAGCCTCCTCCATAATAGGCAACCTTACTATATAGTTTATATCTCATTGAATTTTGAAAATGTTCGTCAGGGTTTTAGACGAGGGAAATTAGGAGCGTAAGAACAAATTCGACACTATTACATATATAATCTCAGATCGCCTTCTGCTGTTCATTGTACGGCTTGTCTACACGGTCACAAAATCATCATATCTTATTTAGACCTAGTATAGAAAATAGTAAGTATAATAGTAAGTAGTAATTATTTAGACCTAGTATAGAGAAATGCGCGAAGTTGCTGTGTGGTAGCGGCTTCGAATACTACCAACCCTTGCTTTGCTCGTGGGTGTCGTAAAAGACAACTAAGAGCCCTAGATTGACCCGGACCAACTCCATCTGGTACTATTTGGGTCAACGATTACATTCCCAAGGAGGGTTGACGTCAGGCAGGCGGTCGGTCATAAAAGTCATTGCCGAAACTTTTTGCAATATGTCAAAACAGATGACATATTGCGTCGACCCCAAGTAATTGGGATAAGAGCAAGATGATGATGATGATGATGATAGAGAAATGCGCCACACAAATCAATTTAACAAAATTTTTGGAAAATGTTAATAATGCAAAAAAAGAGAATAAACATATTTTAAATCGTCTACAAAAATACCGGTCGGTATTTTTATTTTATCTGATTACCTCAAACTTTTTTCTGTATGAACTAGATGCTTCCATTATGCCACATTTAAATTTGAGTACTGACCAGTAGTTTTTGAGTTAAGATTAATAATGCGTATTATGTTCACTACATTGTGTCGAAGTAGGTTTTCTTTTTGTTTAACAATTTCTATTTTATTTTAAGTAATTTCATAACTTTCTATTTTAAGGTTGAGATGAGACGATGAATTATTACTTGCATGGCGACAGTATAAAAAATGCAATGTGTTACTTTTTAATTTAAAAAAAACCGAGAGATTTAATAAGCGAATTACATACCTTAATATTTTCTTGTATTTTGTCCACTAGAGCTGATTACATCTGAAACAGATAAAACAATATTAAAGACAAATCCATAACAAACATTTCCTACTCATTTATCCGCACACTGTACAGATGGCTAAGTAATGAAATCTTGTGTGACGTGAATTCGAGCCTCACACAGGATAATTTTTTGTGCAATCTATATTATGATCGTCATGAATATAGGAATATTTTATGACCGTTAATTGTATATTTATAAAGTTCACCTTCAATTCCATATGGTGACAGAGTAATTAAATAATTCGCCACCGCCCATGGCTGTCGTAGAAGACGACTAATGTATATTTAAATTCACATAACATCTGTGTAAGATAGGAAAAACGCGAAATAAAATCAATTCGCATGACCGGCTTGGTAAAAAGGCTAGAGCCTGGCAGTGAGATGTACATAAGCTATGATGATGGTGATGCATCATCATTATCTCCGCCCATATAAGTCCCACTGTTAAGCTCGCTCCTCCTCCACGATGGAAGGGAAATTGACCTACTATACCGCGCTGGTCAGACGTATTGGCATAGGATTTTATGTCGAGTTTACTTTCTCTTGCGTAAATATTATCTGATTATCCCTTCCCGTCCCTTCCTATTCCTTTACTGTCTTTAATTACACACACAGGTCAAAGAGAAGTTGGTGAATTGTATTCTTACTCCGTCACCACAATTAAATAATAATCTTGATAATTTTGATCACTTAGGGGGCGTTCATAAAATACGTGAGATGTTTAAGCGGGAGAGGGGGTCGAGTCAAATTTCATCTAATCTTACGTTGGAGAGAGGGGGGGGGGGGTCTTGGCAAATATCACGCAATTTTTTTCTGATTGAAACAAAAAAAAAATTATACTATTTTGGTCCATTTAATCCAGATTGTACATGCTTAAGATTTAATCTTAAGCGTAATCGTAATACGATTAAGATCATTCACTAATTCGTTCGAAAGAAAATAATTTCATTCACACTTCGACGTTATACCATAGATAATTCACTATAAAATAAGATAGATGTGCAACTGAGGTTTGTTTACTCATTGACAATGAATAGTAATCGTTCGACGAAAAGTGCTAGTTTTCCGGATTCAAAGTTGATATAAGACACCATAAGTCGAGAACCCCAACTGTAAATTTTATTGTAGGAGCTATACCTTTAACGGGGATACATCCAAAATAGCACCTACAGACCGATTTTCTTGCCATTATAAAAGTCGTCGTATAACCAAATCGTTGTAGCACAAGAAGGTGTATCGTTTTCGAAATCGATGGGGGAGGGGGTTCAATAAAATCTCACGACATCTCACCAGGAGGGGAGGGAGGTACAGAAAATTTAAAAAAACACCTCACGTAATTTATGGACGCCCCCTTAAAACTAGACGTTGTCCGAAGAAACTAAAAATGGGGTAATGGATGTCATATCCATTGGCAAGACGGGGAGTAATGAATTATTTTCTTATTCTGTCACCACACGGAAAGAATTAAAATTCTACTGTATATCAAAGCTTCCTAATATAAGAATAATCATAACATTGTAAAAAAATAACTATCAAATGACAAGCAAAACATAATATTTTGCTGTAACGTCGTAATTATGTTTCCACATAATTATTGTTTTACTAATCGCAGTTAGGCCTACATAATTACCAGTGACACAAACATGTAATGTAACTATTAAGGTGGCTATTATCATTAGATTTATCAATGTGACAGATAATCGGCCTAGTTTCAAATAGTCCGACTAGTAATAGGCATGCGTGTTTGTGTTTCCGAGCGGACGTTAGAAATGTTAGATATTTGGAGGTTTGCATGTTGATTCGATTTAATTGCGTGAATGGTTATAGTTATGATATAGATTTATCTATATCTATACCAATAAATAAAATTGGAGTGTCTGTTTGTAATGTCAAAATAATAGGCTTTTTTCATGCTCACACGGTTATTTGCACGACACCTATGCCTAAAATACAGATTAAAAAATTATTGTCTGTCTGTCTGTTTGTGCCGAGTAACCTTCAAAACGGCTGGACCGATTTCAAAAATTCTTTCACCAATGGAAAGCTATAATATCAGGGCGTAAACTAGGCTATATTTTATCCCGGTATTCCCACGGGAACGGGAACTACGCGGGTAAAACGACTAAAACCGAAGCGAGGGCGGGTTGCTAGTTTACTATATAATAATAGAGACTAGGAATAATAGAAACTAGGAATTTATTAATATAACTATTGCAATTAGAATCTGACTAAGATTTCTTTTATTCCAAACGGTGGCAAACGAGCAAACAGTAAACCTGATGGTAAGCGTTGCTGCCGCTTATGGACCTTTGTATGGCCGCTGCCTACCGCGAAGGAAGTGAAGGGAGTGTAAATGCGTGCATTGAGGTTCGATGATACTATAGTCATCACTAAAACCAACCACACGCAAATACCCCTAGAAAGTTGGGCTTCTGTCTTCCTCGTTCACCGAACGAAGCGCAGTAACAAATTGATACTACTCGGACGTCGATTTTCTGCGAAAGTGTCGTACTACCCCGGATGGACCGGCCCGCGACTGTAGACAGAAAACTGTCAAGAGTGTGGTCCTACCACTCCTATATAATAATGTTATCATCAAATTAATGGGCAAAGAGCTCTTCATTAACCAAATATGTATTATTACCTCATATGAATAACAATAAAAAAAGGTTGCAAATCTCTTCTTCTTTCCTCAAGATAACAATTTTTTCACTTAACAGCTATTGTTTGATTTTAAAAACTAGAGAAATGGTTAAACGCAAAAACTAATGAAGATCTTGGCTACGTCCACTGATTGTGTCGTTTTAAGAAAGATTATATGTATAAATGCATTATATTTATTTCGTATCTCTATGTGATTATTTTAAATCTATGTTCATGTTTGTGCGTTAAGTTGCCCGTGGCAATGGTAAAAACCGACGAAGGGAATACCAATCGAGTGTAGTTCAAGATACTATGTACGCGGACAACTATTTTACAAAAAAAATAAATAAAAAGAACTGGTGTGGCACGTTCTTAAAGATAAATTTTTAGCCAATCTTCAAATTAAGCTAGAGAGTAATCCTGTAAAGTTTGATAGCAATTGATTAAATTGCCATTATATTCTTTTTTGCTTTTAGTAATGTTCTCAAGAGATCTTGAGGAAGGAGTCCATCCCTAAAAATATACATTTATACTAGCTGACCCAAAGACATTGTTCTGTTCAAATAACATAAAAGGAATTCTCATTGAACTCGATAGCAGCGCCACCTACCGTGTCCAATTGTGAATATAAACTATTCTCAAATCCCCTTGAATACACATAAAAAAAAATCATCAACATCGGTCCAGCCATTTAGAAGGAGTTCAGTGACATTTGTAAAATTTACATTTTTGCAAATGAAATCGGGCATGCCTAGTAAATTATAATTATCAAATAGATTGTGAAAAAAAATAATGCAGTTCCTTTTTAAGCTATTGCATAACTTTTATCGCGGGCTTGGCGCGGGGACCGAATCAAGAAATTCCGTAACGAAAATAAAACCTCACACCCCCTACCATGTAGCTACATGGTACGAGCTACGTGATATGCGGGTGGCGGCAGCTCAGCCGAGCGTACGGTCGTCGACACATTCTGCGTTCGTCCGTCTCGGTGCGCACACGTGCCACCGCTTCGCGTAGCTTGCGTCACAAAAGTATTTTCGCGCGTTTACTAACGGTCCCAACGATCTTCAGCGGACGACAGTGGTAATCCAAACCGCCTTTATTGTTATACATATAGTACATTTGTTTTCTTATCGGTCACCACGCTCAAAAAGCGTAACTTGAATTAATATCAAAGAAAAAAATACTGCATAAATAAAAAATACATAAATAATTATAATTGTATAAGTTGATAAAAAATGCTATGCAATAGCTTTACCGCGGCAGTCCCCGAGTGCCACACGTTTTTTTTAGAATCGAATCCGTCATAACTTTGCCATCACTGCAAGATGTAAGTCATCATCATCATCATTTCAGCCTATTGCCGTCCACTGCTGGACGTAGGCCTCTCTCATATTGCGCCACAATGTGCGGTCCTGTGCCGCCTGCATCCAACGACGCCCAGCAACTTTCACTAGGTCGTCGGTCCACCTAGTGGGGGGGCGTCCTACAGTGCGTCGTCCGATGCGTGGTCGCCACTCGAGAACCTTTCTTCCCCAGCGGTTGTCGGTTCGTCGAGCGATGTGGCCTGCCCATTGCCACTTCAGCGTGCTAATTCTTCGTGCTATGTCGGTTACACCCGTTCTTCTGCGGATTTCTGTATTCCGAATTCTATCTCGCAGAGAAATCCCGAGCATAGCCCGTTCCATAGCACGCTGAGCGACTTTGAGCCTTGATATGAGGCCTACATTTAGGGACCACGTTTCCGTGCCGTAAGTCATCACTGGTAACACACACTGGTCATAGACCTGTGTTTTCAGACACTGAGGTATGTTGGACGAGAAGATCCTCTTAAGTTTCCCGAACGCTGCCCAACCGAGTTGGATTCGTCGGCTGATCTCTTTCTCGAAATTGGATCTACCTAACTGGACTGTTTGTCCTAGGTAAACATAGTGATTGACAACTTCGAGAATCGCATTGCCAACTAGGACCGGTACAGGAATGACATGGGTATTTGACATGACTTTCGTCTTGTCCATGTTCATTCGTAGACCCACTAGTTGGGATACCCTGCTGAGATCATTGAGCATAGTGCCAAGGTCCTCCATGGATTCTGCCATAACGACGATATCGTCTGCGAATCGAAGGTGAGTGATGTATTCGTTGTTAATGTTGATGCCGAGTCCAGTCCAGTCTAAGAGCTTGAAGACATCTTCCAGTGCAGTGGTGAACAGTTTCGGAGAGATGACATCTCCCTGTCTCACGCCTTTCTGCAACTGGATCGGTTTCGTACTCTTATCCCGGATACGGACTGACATTGTGGCGTTCCTATACAAACACTTCAGCACTTCGATATAGCGATGGTCGATTTGGCACCGCTGAAGGGACTGCAGCACCGCCCGAGTTTCGACTGAATCAAAGGCTTTCTCATAATCCACAAACGCTAAGCACAGGGGCCGATTATACTCCTCGGTCTTTTGTATAATCTGCCGAAGCGTGAGGATATGGTCTATGGTGCTATAGCCTTTTCGGAAGCCGGCTTGTTCGGGCGGCTGGAAGTCATCGAGCTTGCGCGTGAGTCGATTGGTAATGACCCTCGAAAACAACTTATAAATATGGCTCAGGAGTGAGATGGGTCTGTAGTTCTTTAAAAGAGCTTTGTCACCCTTCTTGAAGAACAGCACCACCACACTCCTGGTCCACGACTCTGGAACGTCGCCCCCGAGGATAACGGAATTAAATAGCTTCTGAAGGGCTATTAATACCGGCTTGCCGCCCGCCTTCAAAAGCTCTGCCGTAATTCCGTCATCTCCCGGTGCCTTACCGTTACGTAGTTGTTTGAGAGCCATTCTGATCTCGTACAAGCTGATGTCCGGGATTTCTTCGGTATAGTGCCGAGTTAGCTTGGATCTGGGATCTTGGACCAAGCCGACAACAGGATTTCGGGATGATTTGTATAACTGTCCATAGAACCTTTCGACCTCTCCCAAGATCTCACTTTGGGATGAAATGACAGTGCCGTCATCGGTCTTCAGCTTAGTCATTTGGCTTTTCCCAATAGACAGATCTTGTGCGAACACTTTCGAGCCACGATTCCGCTCTATCGCTTCTTTAATACGGAACGTATTAAATCGGCGAATATCGCGACGCACAGACCTGGAGATCTGTCTATTTAGCTGCCTATGTTTGGACCAATCGGCTGCAGACTGCACCGTCATCTCTTTTCTCCTCTCCATGAGCTCGAGAGTCTGGTCAGAAAGTTTTTTAGGTCTATTAACGCGGTGAGCCTTGAAAAATTTCGACCCAACCGCGTGGACAGTTTCCACGAACCTGTTGTTCATATCGTTCGGAGATTCGCACTCGTCCAGACATTGGAAGCGATTATGTAGTTCGAGTTGAAAGTTTTCGAGGTTCTGGTATTGGACAGATGTAGGTCGGAGTGTAGACTTCATCAAGCGTGACCGCTCGACTTTTGTATGGATATTCAATGTGCCTCGTACCATCCGGTGATCGCTCCCAGTTTTAATTCTGCTGATCACTGAGACATCATTGAATATCTGTCGTTTGTCTGACAAGATGAAGTCTATCTCGTTTTTTGTTGAACCATCGGGGCTAATCCAGGTCCATTTCCTTTGTGGCTGCTTCCTGAAGAAGGAATTCATCATAAAGAGGCTTTCCTTCTCCAGAAAATCAGCCAGTTTCTGGCCCCTCTGGTTTCTCTGTCCATATCCATGTTTCCCCACTCTCAACTCATCATCACTCCCTTTGCCTAGTTTCGCGTTAAAGTCTCCCATAACCACCGTGAAGTGGGTTTTGGACGCGTGTGGCTTTCGAGATGTCCTCGTAAAATGCCTCCACCTCGTCGTCGGAGTATGTCGAGGTCGGTGCGTATACCTGTATAACCTTCAGCGAATACCTCTTGGTAATTCTGAGTATAAGGTACGCTACCCTTGTCGACACACTCTCGATCCTCTCCACGTTGTCTATGAGAGACTTACGAACGATAAACCCTATACCACCTTGGGACGGGTGATCGCCCTCCCGGTAGAAGAGCAAGTTTCCAGACTGGAGGATTATCGTGCCCTCGCCCTCTCTTCGCACTTCTGATAATCCTACAATGTCCCAGCGGATTTTGCTCAATTCCTTTTCCAGCTCGATGACCCTCTCGTCAGTCCTGAGTGTCCGAATGTTGTGTGTTACCAGGGCCAAGGGTCGTTTTTGTTGGTAGCCGGATCGCTGCCGGAGATTCCTCGCACCCCCCGCTCCACCACTACTGGGCCCGCCACCAAAATGAGCCCGTAGGGTACCGGAGCCGCCGTGACTGGGGGCCATTTTTTTGTTGTACGCCATTTTTAAAAAGGGGATATTGCCGTAATCGCCACGCTTGGCAGGCGGGTTGGCGATCGCAGTATGGATGTTTTACGTTTCCCAGGAGAGAGCTGCTGCCCACTCTCCTGGTGAACCCTCAGCCGATTTTTACGACTCCCACGGGCAAGTAAGGGGTGGCGACACATGTATTCTCAAACCGTCGCCACACGGTCGACGTGGGTAGATGTAAGTAGGCAAGTATAATTACCCCCTCTTTTGAAGGAACTAATGTTCAAAAGTGAGAAGAAAAATCTACAACGAAATATCTTTCGTTGCAATCGTGAAAATTTTTATTTTAGATAGTTTTAAATAATTGGTTTGTATTGTGTTTATAGATACATTGTTCTACTACTCGTCAACTACAACTGTCTTTTCCCACAATCAGCACCCTACTTTTGATAGTTGAATAATAACCGCCGAAGTTTCTAAATTAAAGCAATCTGATCACTTCTTTATTTGGATATGTAAGTGTTTTGAAAATACAATCCTACTAATATTACAAACGGGAAAGTTTGTATGTGAGGATGTTTGTCGTTATTTCACGCAAACACTACTGAATGGATTTTGATGAAACTTCACAATAATATAGGTTACATATCAGAATAACACATAGGCAATAATTTATCTCGATATTCCCATGGGAAGGGGACCTATGCGGAGGAAACCGCAGGGCGCTGCTAGTGTTTAATAAATAAATTAAAAAGTAACGCATTGCATTTTTACACTGTCACCATGCAAGTAATACTTCATCTTCTAATCTCAACTTTTATACGTCCCACTGATGGGCTCGAGCCTCCGTTATGGGACATTTTTTTGGGGTGGGCTGCGGTCGACGCACTCCTCGCACCACTTCGTCCGGGGCGACAGAGGGACGTAAGTACCCACACCCGCAACCCACCCGAACAACACGTCGCCTTCGTCGTTGGGCCGGCCACCGGAGCAGGGTTACTTATCATCAGTGGTCGGCCCGATGGAATACCCCCTAGTGGGGTACCCTCCTATCGACCGACGTCCCCCCCTCTGGGAGGACGTCGGTCTTTCCTCACGCGGTCGGCCTCTCGGCGGGTGACGGACTAACTCTCCGGTCACATCACCCGCAGCCTCCTCCGTTACAGGGACTGGGACCTTCTACACTAAGCCGATGTGTGTGTTGGCATAAACTTACATTTTAAGTTTTCATTCTCTTGTATAGATATTATCACCATATTATTTCCCTTAGTCGGCTTTTACACCTTCGCGCAAGAGGGGATGGTGAGATTGTATTCTTACTCCGTCACCACACGGACCGATAGTTACAATTCATCATTACCACAGCTCATAGACGTCCCTACTGGGCTCGAGCCTCCTCCACAATAAGAGGGAAACCGACCCCCTTTACCACGCTGATCAGACGTGTTGGCGTCGTGGTGTTGAATAAGTTTTCATTTCGAGTTTTCCTTCTCTCGCATGGTTGTTATATGCATATCTATTTAAACCATTTTTTTTATGTGTGGACTATGGCAAGCACACACGCTGTGCATTCCGTTCGGGGCGGCGAACGGACGGCGCGCGGGTCCATAAGCATAACCCACCCGTACCTACGTCGCCTTCGTCATTAGGCCGACCATCAGTGCCGAGTTCCTTGTCCTCAGTGATCGACCCGACGGAATACCCTTTCGGGTACCCTCACCTCTCGATGTCCCTGTCCCGGGACTTCAATTGTCATCGCGCGGTTAACCTCTCTGCGGGTGCCGGACTACGCATATTTAAACCCTTAGTCACCTTTTACGACAGCCACGGGCATAAGGTGGTGAATTGTATTCTTACTGCGTCACCAAACGGAAATATAGCTACAATTTTCACAACATAATTTTAATACAACATATTTTAACAAAACATGATTAAATTACGCGAGAAAAAAAAGGTAACAACATTATCATGCATTGCGTTTCTACATACCTCGTTATCCAAAGGTTCCAACGTTATGGGAGAAATGAATTTAACATTTGATGGTCCTCGTGTGTCGCTTACTACAAACCCATGTTTATGGTAACGAAGGCACATCGATCCCATACATTGGAGCGTAGTAGCTTATTGAATGCTCGTGTTCAACGATCGGTTTTGCCGACAGTGAGTCCCATTTCACCGTATGGATTTTTAAAGCTCAATTTGTTTCGAAGCGGTTGTTTTTTGGGTTTATATTATTCATAGTATAGTGTATCTAACTGTATAGTTTCTTGTGTTTATTCTAGTACTAGCAACTCGCTTTTTGAATCTCCAATATCTAAAATATTATGATAAGCGATTGCTGTTCATAAGGCCTCGAGTTCGAATCGCGGATGGGCAAATAAATTTATAGAGGTCTATTGAGCGAAAAATAGCCTAAGTTACTCCTTATACATAGTTACATCGTTGTAAAATATTATTAAAACCGGTCTAGTTCTTTGCAAGTTGCACGGAACAGACAGACAAACAAAAACTATTGAAACTGGTTTTTAAGCATAGATATTGCATAGGGAACAAGAGAGAAAACTCGAAATAAAATTCTGTATCAACATGCTCGACCAGCTTGGTATAGTAGGTCAATTTCCCTCTTACTGGGGAGGATGCTCGAGCCCAGCAGTGGGACATTTATGAGCTGAGATGATGATGATAATATCGCTGGTCAAACATGTTTGTATAGGGTATTATTTTGAGTTTTCCTTCTCTTGAATAGATGTTATATGCATATCATATCCCTTAGACATCATTTACAAACATCTACGGGCAAAACAGATGTGGTGAATTGTATTCTTATTCCGTCACCACATAGGAAAACCTAATTAGATTTTTTATATTTACACGAAACAGTATAATATTATCTTATATTATTTACTAGCAACCCGACCTCGCTTCGCTTCGGTTTCAGTCGCTTTACCCGCGGCGTAGTTCCCTTTCCTGTGGGAATACCGGGATAAAATATAGCCTATGTTACTTCCTGATATTATAGCTTTCCATTGGTGAAAGAATTTTTGAAATCGGTTCCGTAGTTTAAGCGTGAAAGCGTTACAAACAAACAAACAAACATACATCCTTACTTTCGCATTTATAATATTAGTATGGATAATAATTCATTCTAATATAAATACTGCACAGATGGCGTAGTGGTTAATGCTAGTGACCTACAGCGCCAGTGTCGGGGGTTCGAATCCCACGCAGGACAACACTTTGTGCGATCCACAAATTGTTGTTCTGAGTCTGGATGTAATTTGTGTCCGTTAATTATATGTGTATGTATTTCTCGCGGAAACGCAATGAGTTTCAAAAATTAAAAAAAAAACTGTACGAATGGCGGCGATGTGGTTCGCGACACATCACGTCTCGTTTCCGTCGGGGGCGAAAAGTGGCCCACAGAGAACCGCTCTGCTACGCTGAATATGTCAAAGATCGTAGCAGGTGGAGGGCAGTGGACTCTGCCTACCCCTATGGGAAAAAGGCGTGAATATATAAAAAAAAAAAAAAAAAAAAAAATATAAATAAGTCTAGTTATTCGAATATATTAATTATAGTGTGTAATTAAGCTTTGATTCGGCTTGGTAATTCGAACTAGATACGATTTCGAGTTTATCCAAATACTAGTTGTGCTTGCTGGTTTATTTGTATTGATTACATAAATATTTCCTCTGTATGGTAAGGAAGTAAGAATACAATTCATCGCTCTATTTTACCCGTGGGTGTAAAAGACGACTAAGTAATGTAAATTGTATATATCATCTACGCAAGAGAAGGAATCGCTTGACCATCATGATATAGTAAGTTAGTTGCCCTCTTGTTGAAGTGAAACTTCTAGAATTGTTGTGATTTCAAACTCGGTGAAACGAAAAAGCGAGTCCATAGAGACACAAACACGTAAATGTATAGGATTCAGCCGGCGAGAGAATGAGATAGAACACATTACACGTTCTCGGTCTCCTCTTTGTACGATGCTTCGTAGCGTCCCCACTAAATAGTCTACTAAGCATTGTCCATATGTATGCTTCTGTGTAGTGGGATAGTCAGTATATCTATATCTTGCTCCAGTGTGCCTACTCTTGAATCTCGATTCCAATCCTAAATCCAATCACATCTCGAATTTGTGCAAATTCGGTACTCTTGAAAGCGACACTAGCGCACGATTGGAATCAAATTCGGTGGAATTTTTTTAAACTAAATGAGTTCGATTCTCGTCGATTAAGTCAAATATTTGCTACTCCCGACGTGATTTTGACATAGTTTAAAATCGTTAATGTTGCACAAATTCAAGAAAGTATCTTTATGGTCATCGAGTTCGGTAATATTATTAATTTAAAGTAAGAAAATATGGCACATTTGGTATAAATAACAACGGCAAACGTGAAGAATTCATTCTCGATTTTGTTCAAGAGTACCAAATATACGTTTGGTGAGATTGGAATTGAATCAGATTCGAAATTAGAATTGATTTCAAGAGTAGGCCCACAGTTCCGAGCGTTCTACGTGTTTATATTAGTATGTGTTTAATACATACATATGTTTGCGCCCGCGTATTAGAAAGCTTTAATATATGTACCTAAAGCAAGCGTGTTGATTGTTGATGCATTTTTTTTATATTTTTTTTTTCGTTTTTTATTATTTTTTTATTTAATATTAACAAAACACGTGGCACCAAAGAAGTTTCACTTCTGACATGCGTGCTTTGTACGCACGCTCTTTTTGTAGATGAGGTTCGAGCCCAGCAACTAAGGGATATAATATGCATATAACATCTAGCAAGAGAAGGAAAACTCTCAAATGAAACCCTATTTAATCCGTCTAACAAGCATGTTATAGTAGTTCAATTACCTGCTGCACACATGGTGTAGTGATTAAGACCAGTACCGGGCTAGTATCGTGGGTTCGAATTCCACCCAGGTCAACATTTTGTGCGACTGGGTCTGGATGTAATTTGTGTCCGTTAATTATATGTTTGCAAAGTCCCTCGCAATACAAGGATTATTTTCTTGGTTTAAAAAAAATACCTTCTATTGTGGAGGAGGCCAACACTTGGATGCGCTTTGAAGATGATGAGTACACCATAAAGTTTTCATCTCGAAAATGTTTTCTATTAAATTATTACAGCAAGTTGTACAATACAAGACAAACTACATTTACGTATGTGTTACAAGGACCGAAGCTAATGTCATTTACCAAATATAGTATTATCGCTATGGCTTGCAAACGACGATAGTAATGGCTACTAAGAAAACCTTTCTGCTCGGTAAAATCAACACCAAAATTTCTCGATTCATAGCAGAATTTCTATCACATACATTTTTATTTCGTATATCTTCTTACAATTTTCTTTCGTATATCTTTTATAAACTTTTATTTGACAAGTTTATCTTTTTACAAGCATTTACTTCGATTTGTATCTTCACTTGTAAGTTAGTGGTAAGTGGTTTTTGTCTCGGCAAAACATATTTTGGGTTTTTTATAAGAAATTATAAATATACATTTGTGTTTATAATATTTTAGCTATTGTGTTTGTTTTATAGTTTACTAATTTGTTTTGTTAATATTTAATGGCTTACTCCATAAAACGTTTTTTTTAAGGTCGCTCACTTACATATTGTAAGGGATAAAAACGACATACGAGTAAGTAGTCTTACAAATAAAACTATTGTTACGGCTTTTATCGCGTTTCTGTTTGATTTTCAGTCGATGTTTCGAACACTTTTCAACGTCCATGGTCACGAGCGGACCAAGAGGTGGTAGTACATTAGATTCGTTAGGTTTAGATTAATGAATTATATGATAATGATTTCTGATGTTTACGCGAGTATTATACATTTTAAATAAAACTACTTTACGGATTTTATCGCGTTTTTATTTGATTTTTGATTACCCGACGTTTCGAACACTTTACAGCGTTCATGGTCACGGGTGGACTAAGATGTCTCACGTCCAACAAGTCATCGTTACTGCAGAAAATTTATAATTATCTACCCGATACAGAAATTAGTTATTAAATATTGACCCACATTTTGATACAAAATTTATTGCCAGTGTAAGAAGAAAATGATTCTATATGAAAAAATTATATTGTTTATGGTTAGTAATAATTAAACATTAAAATTAATAGTAATTATATTTAAAAAAACTAACTAATAATCTAGTATACTACCACCGGATCGGAACACGGTCACACTGAGAAAGATCCGGCGAGAAAACTCAGGTGACATGATGCTAAATTAATGTTAATTTTGATGGCGGCTTACTTTATGTTACTAAAAGGTTTTAATTTATAAAATTATCTTTAGTTATTATTATTGTGGGTCAAATCTATACAATATGAGCTCACAGTGTCTTGCAGTCTTGTGGTGGTCTTTTTGGATTTGTTTTTAATAATGTTTATAACAGGATCCCAGCTTGATGGTAACACCCAGCCATCCTCTCTATTGAAATTTTTGTGTTTTTTAATCTCAATAGCCTCGCGTACCATTCTAGGCAGCTGGTATCGGTGTTCTTTTGCGAGGATTTGTGGTTTATCAAACCTGATGTTATGGCGGGCGCGGTCCTGACTATGTTCACAGACTGCAGACCTAGTGTCACGACTCACGGCGGTGCTTCACATCGGCTATGTGTTCTTTGATGCGAGTTCTTATGGATCTCTTTGTTTGTGCAATATAAGAGAGACCACAGTCAAGTTTATATACTCCTGCATCTTGTAGTGGGATCTAGCACTTGACAGGTGGTAAGAATTGGCTAATCCTCTTCAGTGGCTTAAAATGAGTTTTAATGGAAGAGCGTTTCAGGATGTAGCCAATCTTGTCAGTGACTCCTTTGACATAAGGTAGTATTGCAGGAAGGCGCTCAACTGTGGGTGGTTTTCACTCGGTCTCTGCGACGCGGGCGAGGAACTGGCAGCTTGTGAGCACGTAGCACCTGCTTGACATGCTGCAGCTCCCCAGCCAGGTGTTCATCGTCACAGATTCCTCGTGCTCTCTGCAACAAAGATTTACACACGGTAGCTAACTGTGAAGGGGGATGATGAGAATCACCGTTCAAGTATCTGTCTGTATGTGTTGCCTTACGATACACTGTATGACTCAAGGTGTTATTAGGGTTACGTATAACCAAAATGTCTTAGAAGGCTAAAGAGTTATTTGACTCCAGTTCCATAGTGAATTGAATTTTTGGATTAATGGTTTAGGAATATGGTTATTTTGTCTGTGGATAATATTGTGAAAGTGTCATCTACGTACCGCTTGTAGAACCTGGGTGTGACAGGTGAGCTTGATAAGGCCGTCTCCTCGAAGTCCTCCTCGAAGTGTTCGAAACGTCGGGTAATCAAAAATCAAATTCAAACGCGATAAAATCCGTAAAGTAGTTTTATTTAAAATGAATTATATGATGTTTTTATTATAAATTCTAAATAGTTAGGCGCAAGACTCGCTTGCTCCTTTTAACAGTGATAATACCCTACCTTTAGTAAGTTTGAATATTAAAATGTACGTTTTAATCGCGGAAAGGCAGCCAGAGTAGAAAAAAGAAATCTATTTCTAGAAACTTAACTTAGAATGTATGTTCGGGGCAAATCTTACAACAGTATTTTAAAGTAGTCACCATCAACCGAATGGGCTGAAATTTATACATTTAGTTGGGATAACAATGTATGGTGAGCTAAGTGACGCCATTCTACATCTAATATGGCGGATGGTCCAAGATGGCGAGCTTGCTATTTCATGTGGCATTCCACTATATAGATATCAAATGAAAGGGCTTGCGAAGAAAATACGAAAATTATGACCATTTAAATGAAAGCAATCGTATCTGTTTTATTTGTGGTAAGCTATGGTCTGGATTCATCCCTCCCTATCTGTCCGGGGCGACAAATGAGCGGCGTGCGGCCCCATAATCTACTTTATTCCCTTCCCATCGCCCTTGGGCCGACCACTGGTACCGATTCCTTGACATCCATGGTCGGCCCGGCGGGTTAGCCTTTCGGGTAACATTCCCTTAAGTGCCCCGGTAACAATAGACTACAAGCCCATAGAAAATTAACCTGTGCAATGAACCAATCTGTATATATAGATTAATACCGCCTTTAATTATACCTCAAATCATCAACTCTTTTCTAACGATGATAAGAACAATCTTTTATAATAAAACACGGATGGATGTTAAATTAATTTGCTCTAGATACAAAATTGATTCAACCACCAATAGATTACTAAGCAGAAAACAAACTTTATTATATAATCCGTAATTGATTACTTGCTGTTTCTAGATAATTAATAAGCCGCAAGATCTTCTATATAGTTTAGACATTGATCATAAGATAATCTGTACGTATATAAATTAGTTTAAACTGTATGTTGAAATAACTATATTGATGAATGTATACTGCGTATATGACTGTCAAATTATCATAATCATCAACATCCTGGTCTTATCATATTACTTGGGATCGACACAATATGAACAATGGAATAGGACTTTGCCGTGTGACGGAGTAAGAATACAATTCAGCACTCCCTATCTTGCCCGTGGATGTCGTAAAAGACGACTAAGGAATATAATACGCATATAACATCTACGCAAGAGATGAAACTCTAAACAAAACTCTATAACAACCTGTCTGACCAGCATGGGTCTAGTAAGGTCAATTTCCCTCCTATTGTGGTGGAGGCCCGAGTCCAGCAGTGGGACGTATATGAGCTGGAATGAATAGGACTTTGAACGTACCTATTGAAAAAGATTTTGCAATAGTTTTAAGACTAGTCGCCTACTTGATTTTAGCCCTCTTCAGGTATGTAATTATCGAGCCGACGATATCAGGTGTAGTTTTGCCTAGGTCGAAATAAAACTCTTAATTTTACTTACGAGCAATACAAGCGTTGGTAGTATTCATAACCGTTACTACACAGCACTGAATGCATATGACAGTATATTTTTGGTAACTATGACAAAAAAGACCTATTTTAAAATTTTTGTTCATCTAAGTTTGTTCAGGCTAACTTCTGAAATAACTATTTTGAGTGGACTGGCGTCAAAAACTTATTAGCATACCCGACAGGGCCTGTTCTGTACATATTAAATTAAAATATAATGTCTTGAAATCGATCGCAACGCCACCTACCGAGTCAAATTATTAATCTAAACTATTCTCGAATCAATTGGAACATACACAAAAATGTTCATCAAAGTCAGTCCAGCTCTTTAGAAGGAGTTCAGTCACATACAGATATCGTTAAATGGAATGACGAGTTCGGCAGTATTCTAAAAAAGAGGGCATATATTCCATATCACATAACTAAACTATGATGCGAACTAAGCAGCGGGTAGGCCCTTAGTTTATCACGTAAGAACAAACATTTCAGTAAATTACACAGCCAAATTAAACTCGAATACATAACTATATTAATAGGTTACATAATTTCTGTGTGGTGATGGAGTAAGAATACAATTCACCCCCCCCCCCCCCCCTCTTTTGCCCGTGAGTGTCGTAAACAACTAAGGGATATGATAAACATTTTGTGTTTATCTAAAGGAAAACTCGACATAAAATCCCATGCCAACTCCTCCTACCAGCGCGGTATATTAGGTCAAGATATCCTCCCATTGTAGAGGAGGCTCGCGCCGTTAATGGCGATTAACAGGTAAAATCATAATATTTTTAAGCGATCAATGCTAATTCTCGAGTGGTGGCCAGAGCCGGATTATCTACTACTGACGACAAGTCACCCTGCTCCGGTGGTCGGTCCAACAACGAAGGCGACGTATCACGGGTGGCTTACGGGTGTGCGTGCTTACGCCCCACTGTCGCCCCGGACGAAGTGATGCGAGGAGTGCGCCGACCATACCCCGTATACCACCACAAAAACCCCCCACATATACCATACCCCACCATATACCAAAACCCACCTCAAAAAAAAAGCGCCGTATTATCCATAAGACGAACTAGGCAACTGACTAGGGGCCTCGCACTGACTAGATGCTCCAAGCATGCACCAAGAAAAAAATTATTCATCGTAGGTTTTTTTTTGATAATTTGCATACAATATTATTCCTTTTTATTGCTGTTGGTGGCAAAAGAGAAAATAGCACAGCTTATGGTAAGTGATACTGTTACTCATGTACCTTGAACCATGGACCCAAGAATTGCATTGCCTAGGGGTCGTGATAGGGTTAATCCGGCCTTGGTGGCGGTCAGCATACGCCGATGCGTGACATGAATATCCCTGTTATGTGGACTGATGATATCTTAGAAGTCGCAGCGAGACCTTGAATGCAAGTAGCATAGGACCTTTCTGGCCTTTCCCTTTCGGAGTATGTCCAACAGAAGATGTCTATGGGCTTATGTATGGATATGCATCCATCCATCAGCATTATCTGGATATGCATTTATTCGCGAATAGCGTGAAATTTAGAAAACCTACAGACAGCGCGAAGTCTTTTTTTATCTACGAACATAATTTTAGTAGAAATACAAAAGCAAACTTTAAAAAAACAGATATTCGCAAAACCAAATTCCAAAGAGGTTTCGCGGTGATGTAAGTAAGAAACTTTCACGCAAAGAGATATCAATTTATGGGAAAGGTTTTATAGATATAGTAAAAAGAACTTTTGGGTCATTTAACGGATATTTCGTTGAACTTTAAGCATTTCGTACGTCCCCACGGTGTGGGATGTACTGAAATGTCACTTTCAAAACTTTTATGTTGAAGCTTCCTATTTTATATATAGCTATTGTAAATAGTTTTTATGACAAACAATATTTCTATAAATATATTCTACTAGCTGACTTGCCCCACTTAATGGGCGTTAATGGAGATTTTATCAATGTCTTAGAGAAATGCTACGTTGGCTGGAATAAAAAGTAGGCGTAGGTGTAGCGTTCCAAATTATAATCTATTTCTATGCCGAATTTATCTAGAATGGTCAGACGTATTGGTATAGGGTTTTGTTTCTCAGCTCACACACATTCCACTGCTAGGCTGAAGCCTCCCTCTCAATTGGAGGGCAATTGACTGTACCATCCTGGTCAAACATGTTGGTATAAAGTTTTATTTCGAGTTGTCCTTCTCTTGCACAGATGCCACGTGCATATTACAATCTCTTCTTCATCTTTTACGTTATCCACTGATAATATAGGGGAGTGGTGAATTATATTCTTACTCCGTGATCACACGTATCGGTATATATTTATATTATATTATTTCTCTTTTCTTTATTAAGACCAGGATGATTAAGGAACTTTTTGGTATGAATGTATATGTAGTGACAAGGTTTGAGAAAGGTATGTTAAGTTGGTTCGGCCACGTCCAGAGAATGAATGAAAGGAAACTAGCAAGGAGAATTTATAAGGCGAATGTGAACGGAAGTGTTGGAAGGGGAAGACCAAGGCGGACGTTCCACAATCAAATCGGGGACGTTCTTAAGAAAGGCCAGGTTAGAAGTACCCTGAACCGAAGAACATTGGAAGTCACAAGAACAAGTATGAGGAGATTAATGAATGTGGAGGAGGCGAAAGTGGTATGTCAACATCGTAGCAAGTGGAAGGAAGTGGTCTTTGCCTACCCCTATAGGAAAGAGGCGTAAGTATATGTATGTATATTATTTCTCATAGAATAAAATAGAAGAATAAAATAGTTTTGTGAGATATATCCTATATATCCTTTTTATAAGATATATCCTAAAATACTGTTTAAATATAAATGATTGATACACTATTTATAGATTATTTTTGATTTTAAAGACGAAAAATAAATAAATATCTTAAAATTAAAGTTTTCATTAAAAAATTCGTCTCTATGGTAGCAAATAATTGTTACCGAGTTATAGATAAATAACGAAGTATTCACACAGATATTCTAGTTTATATATATTTTGCACAAAATAGTATTCATTGAAAATGTTCAAAGATACTTGAGACATAACTATTGTTCACACAAAACCCAACCATTCTCAAAGCGAAACGGAGTTAACTTGTGCAAATAAAATTGCGTTTTCATTGCCTCTTGGTGGTTTAAGATACTGCATTTAGAGTGGCGGCAATCATTGTTATTTTATTACAATTTTATTTCACTGTTTCAGCACAAGAGTCGAGTAATATAACAAATTTTATTAGTCCAAGTATTATTTGCAAGGGCTTTTTAAATAATACTTCAATTTATTGTCGTAGAAGTGGTCTGATTTTATAAGACAAAACTGTTTGTGTATTATATATTGTGCTTATTGAATGAGCTTTTCGTGTTGTGACGGAGTAAGAATACAATTGCCCATGTGTGTCATAAACAGAGTTATCCTCCTCTTGCGTAAAAAATGGGATAACTCATAATAAAACACTTTACCAACCTGTCTGACCAGTGAGGTATACCTAACAGGTAAATTTTCACCCAATTTTGAAAAAGCTTTCGAGTCCGATAGTTGGACATATAATATATGAGCTGAAAATATAATAATTGACAGATGTGATAATTTATCTGATAGAAGTAGGAGAAGACATGAGATCATATTGCTACAATCGTCAGCCAGTAATTCTGAAATTAATTATGTTCTTTTAATCACACCAGTATGACATACAGTAAACCTGTACTATCCATGTGGTTACAGAGTAAGAATAAAATTAATCACCGTCGTAAAAGAGGAGTAAGGTAGATATGCAGGTAACTTCGATGCAAGAGAAAGAATACTCGATACAAAAGCTGTCCGACCAACGTGGTACCTAGGTCAATTTCCTTCCCATTGTGGAGGAGGCCTGAGCCTGAGATTAGGATAATAATATCTAAGAACAATGTTTTGATAATGATAAATATTTTTATATGAGCGCTTAATTTTCATTAATTGCATAAGAAAAATCTAGTTATCGACATTTTATACAATTCGGTAGTTTTGTATCATCATCATCATCATTGCAGCCCACATGCTTCCCACATTTGGGCTCGGGCCTCCTCCACAATGGGAGGGAATTTGACCTACAATACCATGCTGGTCAGACATATTGGTGTAGAGTTTCATTTCGAGTTTTCCTTCTCTTGCATAGATGTTATATGCATATTATATCTCCTAATCGTCTCTTGCGATAGCCACGGGCAAAATAGGGAATGGTGAACTGTATTCTTACTTCGTCACCACACGGACTATACTTTCATATAAATTAAAATAAATAAAGCAGACATACGATTTGTACTTTCTCAATTATGAGTAACTGATGTAATCTTATAATATAGGCAAGAGTGTAATGCTCTTGCCTTGCGATGCTCAGATGGCAACCCGTCTATAATAAGGAAGCCATCGTGTCTTCCTTTACTGCGAATATAGTAAAGAGTGACTAAGGAATGTAAGTAGAAAGAAATCTCGTAATTATATCAAACCGTTTAACCAGGGGTATGATATATGGCATAAGAAAGTTGCCTTTCTTTATATTATGAACGAGGACGTACTCAGTATGGGCTATAGAAGAAAAAAAACAATCAATACAATTAGCCATTACAAAGGCTCGGATGATTAATGGATATAGTGAAAGTAACTGTTGAGTAGCTTTCTAAGCAACAACGTACAAATCTTAACGAGATAGGTTTACAATGTACGTATTTTTTTTTCTACGATTGTCAATCATTTTTAAAGACAACTTACATTAGTCGATAAATGTATATGTCGTTGGGTAGTACACGAAAAGAAAATAATTTATGGGCATAAAATTACTTAGAACAAACAATTGAAAGAACATTTTGTGGTTCGCATTGACCTGTGTATGAATAAAACCCATGACAATCTATCTGAAAGGTATCTAGTTATATGCGTCCGCTACTTTTACAGTCAATATCTTAATTGAAATTATATATTCAAAATTCTAGTTTTGAGGTTCATTAAATTATTTTAATAGCAAAAAGTGCAAAGTATATTAAAAGATTATTCTTGCAGACTTGAGGGAAATTGACTTACTATACCGCGCTGATCAGACATGTTGGCATTGACTATTGGATTTCCGAAACAAAAATATATCCAAAAACCTTAACCAAATCCGGTACAAAGGTTTTAGTGCCGGAACAGGATCAGTGTCTAAATGAGACACATTACGACAGGTTTTTTATCAAACAGCCGAACTGAGCTGGGCCTGTGCCTCTCCAAAAGAGAATTATTAAGACAAACAAAACGCTTCGAATTTCTCTTTACAATTCCCTAAAAGCCGTACCGAAACTATCCGAGACTGTCAGATAATCTAAATCAATTTCATATCTATTGTATCTGGGAGAAGAATAACTCGAAATAAAACCCTATACCAACTCGTCTGACCAGCGTGTAGACATAGTAGGTCAATTTCACTCTTATTCAGGAGGAGGTTCGAGCCCAGCAGTGGGACGTATATTAACTAAAATGAATGAATTAATAAACGAAAATGCATATGCACAATATAGCTACCTAATAAATAAAAGGTTTACCCTTTGGCGAGCAAGGGAAAACTAGAAATAAAAACCTATCTGAAGAAGAAGAAGAAGTGCCGAAAACAATATTGGGAGGAATATCATCTAAAGAAAAAGCAAGTTGCAAACATATATATCATATGTCATAATGCATTATGATTAATTTATGCTAAGCCTGTGGACGAAAGCTGGATTGAGTTCCCTTTAGAACAAAGGGATCTTTTGATTAACGGTCCTGATAAATTTACCATTCATTTGAGATAAGCTTTGAAAATATTTATATAAGATTTTTACTTCTAAAATAGATATTTTATTCAATGAAAATCTTTCAAAAGCGAAATCTAATCTATGTATCTGTAATATATTTTTAACGTGATAAAGTGATAAACGCCATCTGCACACACGAAAATTCTCTCATTGTCACGTTCCTCCTGAGCCGATCTTGCAAATGAGAACGCGTAACAAGCGATAAAGAAGCACGATCGGCCTTACCGTTCGGCTTGTGACGCATGTATCTCTAATTTAAATGAAAAAATATAATTAGAATTAACTAGTAAATGTTAATTTATCGAAAAAATTGTAATTTTCAATTACCTCACTTATACAAAATAATTATATGTGATAACAATTATATTCATAAAGGTATGCAATTTATTTTTGAATATTTTGTTTTAACGTTATCGAGTAAAATTATGTCATTTAGGAGGAGGTTAGTCACATACACACGGACAGAAAAAATTTGTATATAATATCGTAGTTTCTTTCCTTACAAGTCAAATAAAAGACTAAAAAAATAATCGCTTTCGAATTAAAACATCTTGTCTGATAACCCTGACGCTGCAATGACTTTTTGCAATCACTTAGTAGAGTACTTTAAAAGTTTGTCTCGTTCAGAATACAAAAGAAAAACAAAATGAACTGATTGGATCTCCGCGAGATAGGGTGCATTTGCTCAAATTACTTATTCATGTTCTCTCTTGTAGCTTCATCATGAATATCTAAAACTTCCATCCACTGAGATGCATTCTACGACTATTAGACTATACTATATATGTGTAAGCCTAGTAAGAGTATACCGAAAATTTTCCAGTCGAAAGGAATTGGTGGTTGACAGATCTCGCTGTGCCCCAATATCTTAATAGTCTAATCTAATGATACAGTTTCCTTGGAGGCCAGATGTCAGTCGCTCTTAGTAATTACATTGTAATTTGAGCAGAAAGCCGACCAAAATATAGTAAATAATTAAGAATAAAATGAAGGCAATAAATTATTATCAAGAAAATATACAAAAATCTCTCGGTTTAATCACGATTTAAAAATACCCTACATACATTTTAAAAAAAGGTTAAAATTTCTGTTGTTCAAGCGAGTATTACACATTGTAAATAAAACTATTTTACGGATTTTATCGCGTTTGTATTTGAATTTTGATTGCCCGACGTTTCGAACACCTTACAGCGTTCATGGTCACGGGCGGACTAAGATGTCTCACGTCCAACAAGTCATGGTTAAAAAATTTTAATAACTAATTTTTGGAGCGGGTAGATAATTATAAATCTCTGTAATAACAATAAATCTCGTCGGGCTATTAAAAATCAAAAAGAAACGCGATAAAATGCGCAAAATAGTTCTATTTACAAGGTTAAAATTCTTGATTCTTCATAAGATACATTTCTCAGCATTTTATTAACCTCTTTTCTAAAAATACTGTTCAAAAATTTCTTTTTAAACGTTTTTATCCTTTCTGCCTTTTCATTTCAAACGATGTGTAGATAAGGACGGACTTGCCGATTCCTTCAAGAGCAAACGAAATAAATTATTATTAAGCCGCAGTAAAACTGTAGCGGTATTTTTCCTCTTGAATTGAAAATAATTACTTCCATTTCCTCATCCTGTTAGCGGCATTCCGCGACAATTTTCAAATTAGTGACCCACATTTATTTAATGCCGCTATAACTTGGTCAGATTGCGAGGTAACGCTGCGTAAATTATTTTATTATATTATAATACATATAATTATAATACATGGTAAAATGTGTGTGCTTGTTATTTTTCACTCAGAAGTATTACAACGAATTCAAGCGAAATTCTGGATGGAAATAGCTTTTACTTTGAAGGAAAGGGTATGGCTTCTTTTATTATGAATAATAAAAATATTTGTTACAATTTCAAAGAAGAATCTATACAAATAAATAAAACTGAATTGTCTGTTTGTAATATCAAAATACTGGGCATTTTTCATGCTCACACTGTTATTTGCACGACACCTATGACTAAAATACAGTTAAAAAATGTTTTGTCTGTCTATCAGTTTGTTTGAGGTAATCTTCAAAACGGCTGGACCGATTTCGATAATATTTCACTACCACGTAGCTGCCTACATAAGGATTAACTTATGCTATATTTTATCCCAGTATTCCCACGGGAACGGGAGCTATGCGGGTAAGGCGACTAAAACCGAAGCGAAACGAGGGCGGGTTGCTAGTAAAACATATATATCATCATTACAGCTCATATACGTCCCACTGTTGGGCTCGAGCCTTTTCCACAATAGGAGGGAAATTGATCTACTATACCACGCTGAACAGACGTGTTGGTATTTTTTTTTTTATGGATGTGCTAAGGTAAGCGCGCACGCGGTCTATTCCGTCCGAGGCGACGAAAGGACGGCGTGCGGGCCCTTAATCCACGTCACCTTCGTCGTTGGGCCGACCACCGGAGCAGGGTGACTTGTCGTTAGTGGTCGGCCCGACGGAATACCCTTTCGGGTACCCTCACCTCTCGACGTCCCCGCCCCGGGACGTCAGTCGCCGTCGCGCGGTCAGCCTCTCTGCGGGTGACTGACTAAATTCCCCGGTCCGGTCACCCACGGCCTCGGCTAGGGCGGCATCAGGCGCAGGCAGTCGCGCCTGCGTCGCCCGAGTCGTCGGCGGCGGAACGTGTCGCCGAGGAGGAGCTCCTCTCGCGCACGATCCGCCGCCTCCTTCCGTGAGATTACGGCCTCACAGAAGGCGGCGACCGCGTCCCAGTTCCTGACGCTGTCGAGTATCTCCCTGGCGATGGTCGGCAGCGTCAGGTCGGCACCGATAGACAGCACCAGACGTGTTGGTACAGGGTTTTATTTCGAGTATTCCTTCTCTTGTATACATATGTTATATGCATATTATATCCCTTAGTCGTCTTTTACTGTGCTGTGTGGTAGCGGCTTCGAATACTACCAACCCTTGCTTTGCTCGTGGGTGTCGTAAAAGAGGACTAAGAGCCCTAGATTGACCCGGACCAACTCCATCTGGTACCATTTGGGTCAACGATTACATTCCCAAGGAGGGTTGACGTCAGGTAGGCGGCCGGTCATAAAAGTCATTGCCGAAACTTTTTGCAATATGTCAAAACAAATGACATATTGTGTCGACCCCAAGTAATTGGGATAAGAGCAAGATGATGATGAGTCGTCTTTTACTCCCACGGACAAGAAAGCGGGGTGGTTAATTGCAGTCTTACTCCGTCACCACACGAAAGTGTCTGTTTGTAATATAAAAATAATATTTTTTTTTCATGCTCACACGTTTATTTACCCAATATCTATTGCCATTTTTTGGCTATGGTCCGTGCACTCGCCACCCGGCTCTGTCCGGGGCGACAGAGGAGCGGCGCGCGGCCGCATAACCCACCCGTAGCACTTCGTCTTCGTTTTTGGGCCGATCACCGGTACCGAGTGTTCCTTGTCCTCTGTAGTCGGCCCGAGGACAATATCTATTGCCTAAAAAGAGTTTAAATATTATTTGTCTATCTCTCTGTTTGAGTCGGGTAATTCTAAAATCGGCTGGACCGATTTTGGTAATATTTTGCTATCAGGTAGCTGTTTTGTATAAAGAGAAACTTAGGCTTTTTATACCACAATTCTAACGAGAATGGTAAATATGCGGCGAAAACTGCGGTAATTTGCTAGTTTTTAACCAAATAGTAAGTTTTGTGATAAACAAAACAGGAAATGTGATAATTATGGCAGCGTTACCCTTGAGAGTTACCCGTGTCCAGTAATATGGAACAAAGAGATGGTTTTCTAATATATGTTTGGATAATATAATAATATTGCGTTACAGGGGACTGACAAAACATTGAATTTGTCCAAACCAAACAATCCCATGGGATTGTTTCAACATATTCCCTAAATATCATTGTTTCTATAAACATTGTTTGATTTATATATTTTTTTCTGAGTATTACGTTAATCTCAGTCAATTCCGACATAGCCAAGGAGAATGGACGACAGGCATACAGCTATTCATGAAACATAGCTGTAAACATATGCAAGCATGCTGTGTTCTTCGTCCTCAGAGAGGAACAAGATATGGTGTTTTTTTAAAGACAAATAAATAATCCTTGTATTGCGGGACACTTTACAAACACAATTACTGTACACAAATGACACACATACTCAGAACAATGGATAGCACAAGATAGCACAAGAACTAGCCTGCATGGGAATCGAACGGTACTGGCGCGGCAAATAGGTATTATATCCAATACGCTATTTGTACAGTCAAACCCCATATAAAGCGGTATAAGTACATGAGAATGGTGATATTTGGCAACTGGGCTCACTATTTTATCGTTAATCGTAAATTGTTCAGGCAAGCGCTATAGCATACTCCTTTAGCCTTAAATTTCTTCACAGAAATCAATGAATCGGTACCAGCGGTTGGCTCAATGGCGATGGGTACGGTAAGGAACACGGTAGAATATGGGGCCCCACGACGCTCATTCGTCGCCCCGGACAGATTGGGCGAGGTGTGTCCAGCCTAAAAAAAAGACTTACATTTGTGACGACTCCCAAAGCAAGGTAAAGCGTGATAACAACTATAGAACTCCTATAATAGATTTTAACTCATAAAAAATATTAATCATCATCATCCCATTCTTATCCCAATTATTTGGAGTTGACGCAATATATACTCTATTTGCCGCCTGCCTGACGTCAACCCTCCTTAAGAATCGGCATCAGATGGAGTTGGCCTAGATCTCAGTAAAACTATCATTCGGCTATTACATGAGCAATGTGAAAGATGGTGGTATTCAAATCCGCCATCACACAGCAAAATACTAACGTGAGTATATTCGATAAAATTCACTCGAGTATATATTCCAAGCGAAACTGCCATGACAACGAACGGTATTACTATAGATTCTATATACTTTGTTAACACACTTCCTTTTGTTTTGGACAGCCCATGGATATGTTTCAGAGGGCAATTACTTGAGGGCTCACTATTGTACGGAAAATTGATAAACGAGATAGGTATAGAAGAAGTTGTGTGGTCGTGTGCGTAGCCCCAAGCATAGGAATTTCTTTAGAGAGCCCGTAAAGATATGTTATTCAATAAGAAACGGGTTTTTTTTTGATAAATTATATTAAACGATTTTTGATAGTTTATGTTTGTAATATAATCTATTATCATATAGAATGTGGACATTACATTTTTAAAGTAAATATACTAATGTATTTTCACAATTACGATTTACTAGATAAATAAAATATGATTTTAGTTACCTATTAGAATTATTTAGAATGAAGTGCTTTCTGAATTTCAATGAAAACTGAATTGGAATCGAAAAATTAAATAAGATTTAAAATGTATCAAAGAAAGCTGACGCATTATAAATATGAGTATGATTATAAGATCCATTAGACTTAGATACTTCGTTATTATACAGTTTGTTATATTCGACAGTTTCAGACATAAAATCATTAATTATTCTTTTACGAAATAAATTAATTTGAATCAATTAGATTCTCAATATATTTCAATAGAATTTGAATTAGTCACTCGGAATGATATTAAAAATCATTAGCTTGGTACGAAAGTCGAATTTATTCAGGTCAGATATATTAATTTTCGTTTTCTAAATTTTCTATATTCTTTCCGTGTAGTGACGGTGTAAGATTACAATTCACCACTTGCTGCATCTTGCCCGTGGATGTCGTAAGAGACGACCAAGGGAAACAATACGCATATAAAGTCTATGTAAGAGAAGAAAAACTCAATATAACCCTGTACCAACCTGTCTAGGTCGCGGGTGATCGGACAGGGGAATTTAGTCCGTCACGGCCATTACCAATTTTCTATAATCACCCCCTTTTACACGATTTATTTGTAAATTTTTGACTAATCACCATTGGGCCGATACTGGGGGATCCCGCCCTTAGCATTGGAAGCGATAAAGAAATAAAACTATATTTTTAATTGTTATTGCAGTTGCTGTCGAGCTTTAAAGCAAGGGTTTTCTAAATAAACATTATTTAAAAAAAAAAATTGTTGCTATACCATACCAATATTTTGTTTTCGAGTCAAAATAATATAAAATAAAGCAAAAAATGTATATAAACATGGAATAAATTAAGAGAAATGTACTACAAAAAGTTGAAATTTTAAACCTCCCGTGCAGGCAGGGCCGCAGGTGACCGCGGACGTTATATTTTTTTAAATTTTATATAACACTAGCACTTAACATATTTTGAGGTTAGACTGCTACATTCCCTAAAACCTTCGTGAAAAATAATTGGATATGTTTTTCCCCATACATTTTTTTCTTTTATATTTTTTTTCATCTATAAAACCTAATTTCTATAAAAAAAGTCGTAGAACATTTGTTGTTATTTATGTAAAAGTCTGTCGAATGAAATTCTTTTCGACATCAAAATGTCACTTTAGGTCGAATGTCCACCAAATTGCAAAACCGGACCACTGTGCGACGCTCCGGGACAGGGACGTCGAGATGTGAGGATACCCGAAAGGGTATTGCGTCGGGCCGACCACTGAGGACAAGGATCTCGGCACTGGTGGTCGGCCCAACGACGAAGGTGACGTGAGTACGGGTGGGTTATGCGCTCGCGCGCCGTCCGTTCGTCGCCCCGGACAGAATGGACGGCGTGTGAGCTTACTATAGCCCACCTATAAAAAAAAATACCAAACTGTCTGACCAGCATGGTATAGTAAGGTCAATACAACAATAACAGGAGGGAATCCTGTTTTGGAGGAGGCTCGAGCCCGACAGTAAGACATTTATGAGCTAAAATGATGATGAATTATTCAATTAATTTTATCGAAAGTATTTTGCCCGTGTGGTAAAGGGATAAGAATACAACGGGTTATCATTCCTTCTTTTCTAGCACAGGTGAGGCATAAGGATGTGAACAGACAAAGGAAAGGAAAACTGGAAACCTGTACATGGTGATATGACTATTTCACTGTGCTTGTGGAGTAGGTGTAATGTTCAGAAGTGGTTCCTACGTGTATGAGACTGAAAAGAAGTTCTAAGTTTGATGAGGATAACTCTTTATGGGACTAAGCTATCAAAAAACCTTAAAATGTGATAGAAATATCGCTTTTACAAATTACCCTTGAAAAGGACAAAAGAAGAACATTTTGTTGATTTTCGTGTTCTTGTACTAGCCACTCCTGCTCATTATTAAAATATATTCAAATATATTTAATACCAATAAAAACATCCTTGGGAAATAATATAAATAGATTTTCGGAGGGAAACTAGCGACGGTCTATTAAGAGCCATATTAAAAGATAAATTATTATATTATAATTTAATAGTCTTGTTCTCCACTCTTAATGACCTGACCTTAAAGCGTCAAGCTTTCTGGGATGATAAGCCATCTAACCATCGTGATATTGTCCCCGGGACAAATATCCTGGTCATTACGAAAGACGTGCATACCCAAATAGTGGTACAGTTATAAATACCAAAAAGTTTCGCCCTGTAATTATAAATGGCCCGACTCGTTTGGGGAAGTACCCCACACGCGCAAAAATGCGACGTATAAGTAGTAGCAAATTTTTCAGTATTTCGTTCGATGAGCAAGGGAGTCTGCCCTCATTTATTACCTGCAATTCTTCTTTCGTTATGATTATAGTTAGCACTTGTCATCAGCTGCTATCCATGTGGTGACGGAGCAAGAATATAATGCATCTGCTATCCGTGTATTTCAAAAAAAGATGACGAAGGTATATATAATTTGTATATGACATCTGTAGGAAAATTCGAAATAAAACCCTATACCAACACCTCTGACCAGCGTGGTGTAATAAGTCAATATGTATGTCCTATTATGGAGGAAGAACAAGACCAGCAGTGAGCTGAGATTACGCTGATAATCAGCCACTTATTCATCTACCAATAAAGGTAGTAAAAAAATCATCTAATGAAGATAATAATAAAATTGATTGACAGTTAATTTTCTACAAACACTTGAATTAAATAACCGTGCTCTATAGGGTACGGTTATTTAATGGGCAGGCTATAGCCTGCAACGGTAATTAATTCTATACTAAATAAGTTAATATGGACTGGTGATTTTTCAGCGTTGTTGGAAGTAATCCAGGATCAACTGTAATTTAGTGCGAGGTTTAGCCTGAAATATGACTTTCGGTAGAATAGATTAGATATTGAAGCTGATAAGCCCAAGTGAGAGATACAAACCAAGTTGAAGCGCTGTTAACGCGACTATGACTAAAACTCGTAGGGTAACATTTTGGCAGATTTTTTGTGCACTCGATTGAGTTAATAACGTTCAACGTAGGTCAGCCATATGCCAACCTATCTGACCAGTATGGTTATAGTAGGTCAACTTTCCTCGCTCAGTAAGGAGGTTTGAACTCAATAACAGGCAGTGTACATGACGTCAGGAAATGGCATGTTATCTCTAGTGGCGTAACGTCGATTTGGGTAATTTTGAACATATTTTCCAGTATGTGTGATATATATTACATTTTGATTTATATTTATTGCACCTTAATTTCATTGAATAAATAGTATTCTTTTGAGTTAGGTTTACTTTTCTAAAATAATAAACTTACGGAAAAAACAACAAAACTTTGCATTTCCTGTAAAGTTGAAATTCAAAGTTATCGGGCGTTTTGGATAGTATAAAAATAAACGTGTAAATTCAAAGTTATCCAAAACTCGCGATAACTTTTTAAGAAAACATATTTTTCTAGGATGGGCAAACCTATATTATTTAAATATTTAAAGGTTTTTTTTTGTGGGTGGGCTGCGGTAAATATTTAAAGGTTAGCATTAAATGATGTTATTAAAAAGAAAACCTAAACTGTAAAGATGACATTTACACTAGGGATAGTGTAAAAAAGTGTACTAATATTATAAATGTGAAAGTAAGTTTGTTTGTTACGCTTTCACGCTTAAACCACCGAACCGATTTCAAAAATTGTTTCACTAATGGAAAGCTATAATATTAGGGAGTAACATAGGCTATATTTTATCCCGGTATGCCCACAGGAACGGGAACTACGCGAGTAAGGCGACTGAAACTGAAGCGAAGCGAGGGCGGGTTGCTAGTTATACATATAATAAGCACCAAAATACAACAATAAAACCTGTTTACAATAAATTTTGTATATTTTATTATTTAGCATTGCCTTATATACAATTGCAATACTGAAATAAGAAAAAGTTTCAATGTATTAAATTTTTTTCACAACGTGTTCAAAGTTAACCCGTAATTCAAAGTTTCCCAAAACATCTGTGGTATATCCATACTAATATTATAAATGCGAAAGTAAGGATGTTTGTTTGTTTGTTTATTTGTTTGTTTGTTTGTAACGCTTTCACGCTTAAACCACCGAAATGATTTCAAAAATTCTTTCACCAATGGAAAGCTATAATATCAGGGTGTAACATAGGCTATATTTTATCCCGGTATTCCCACAGGAACAGGAACTACGCCGCGTGTAAAGCGACTGAAACCGAAGCGAAGCGCGGGGCGGTGACATTCGCGTCAAAAAGCCTCACATTAATAATATCACTATTAATGACGTCTACAATATATCACCATTTTTGTTATCTCAGTAGTTGCCACATCGTGATGACTACGCAGAACGTCAGATATGCCATGACCTATAGACACATAAACATTGTTCCGCTTCTATATTTTTTTAATTCTTAGCATTTTGTATTATAAAATGCTATCTCAGTAGTTGTCATACAACGATGACTACGCAGAACGTCAGATATGCCATGACCCATAGACACATAAACACTGTTCCGGTTCTAAATTTTTTTAATTCTTATCATTTTGTATTATAAAATGCTATCTCAGTAGTTGTCATACAACGATGACTACGCAGAACGTCAGATATGCCATGACCCATAGACACATAAACACTGTTCCGGTTCTAAATTTTTTTAATTCTTATCATTTTGTATTATAAAATGCTATCTCAGTAGTTGTCATACAACGATGACTACGCAGAACGTCAGATATGCCATGACCCATAGACACATAAACACTGTTCCGGTTCTACATTTTTTTAATTCTTATCATTTTGTATTATAAAATGCTATCTCAGTAGTTGTCATACAACGATGACTACGCAGAACGTCAGATATGCCATGACCCATAGACACATAAACACTGCTCCGCTTCTATTTTCTTTTTTAATTCTTAGCATTTTCTATTATAAAATGTTATCTCAGCTGTTGCCATACAACGATGACTACGCAGAATGTTAGATGTGCCATGACACATAGACACACACACACACACACACACACACACACACACACACACACACACACACACACACACACACACACACACACACACACACACACACACACACACACACACACACACACACACTGTTCCGCTTCTATATTTTTTTAATGCCTAGCATTTTGTATTATAAAATGTTATCTCAGTAGTTGCCATACAACGATGACTGCGCCGAATGTTAGATATGCCATGACACATAGACACATAAACACTGCTTCACTTCCATTTATTTATTTTTATTCTTAGTGTTTTGTATTATTAAATGTTGTCTCAATAGTTGTCATACAGCGATGACTACGCAGAACGTCAGATGTGCCATCACGCAAAAAATAGGAGAATAGCAGTGTTTGATACGTCTATCAAACACTGCTATTCTCCTATTTATTATTTATTTACGTTTTTTCTTTATTTTCAACGTTTTGTATTTTAAGAACCTAAAAACATTTTCATTTTCAGCAATCGTACATAATAAGATTTCTTGGAATCTAAGTAGTAATTCAATAATGTGATTAGTGCATTCAAATATTTTATTTTAGCTTTATAATCTACTAGTCTAGTCGACAAGTTGAAAATGGTACAAAATAGAGATACTGCTCTTAAAATTACGTGCGATAGCTCATTGGATCCGGAATGACGTCTAGAAAAATGTGCTAAAAGCGTGTATTAGCACATAAAAAATTGCAAAAGTTATAAACAATTAAAGATGAAAAAAAAATGGCATTTTGTTTTTTGCCAATATTTCATAAACTATTAATATTTAAGGAATTTAAAAAAAAAGATTCTGAAAGAGGAGGAAATTTCCAATAAAAAACTCCTAACTCTCGGAACTCTATCTCCATTATTTATAATTTTAATTTAACGCTGAAGATAGGTCTGCGCGTGACATTTTTAGGATGCGCGCGTGGCGTCAAAAGCGAGTACGGCGCATTAATTAATTTATTTAAAGTATTAAATATTTTTTTTTTAATTTGAAAAAATTATGGTGTGTTCTGAACACTATAAATAATTTATTCCCGTTGGAAATTTTACTTAAAGTTAATTTTTCAACGAGTTAAACAATTGTTAACTAACGAAATTTTCTCGAACTATCGTCTTAATTATAAGTGAAAAAAAATGTTTAAATAATGGTCGTAAAAAATTTTCGCTTCGTAGAGCCTTTCTTACATACATACTTAACAAGATCGTGCCATAAAAGTTAAAAAAATATTGATACTTTGTTTATAACAATTTTTTTACTTGAACAACATTACTTGGATTTTTAAGTTTTTGTAATTAACTTATAATTAAGACGATAGTTCGAGAAAATTTCGTTAGTTAACAATTGTTTAACTCGTTGAAAAATTAACTTTAAGTAAAATTTCCAACGGGAATAAATTATTTATAGTGTTCAGAACACACCATAATTTTTTCAAATTAAAAAAAAATATTTAATACTTTAAATAAATTAATTAATGCGCCGCCGTACTCGCTTTTGACGCCACGCGCGCATCCTAAAAATGTCACGCGCAGACCTATCTTCAGCGTTAAATTAAAATTATAAATAATGGAGATAGAGTTCCGGGCGTTAGGAGTTTTTTATTGGAAATTTCCTCCTCTTTCAGAATCTTTTTTTTAAATTCCTTAAATATTAATAGTTTATGAAATATTGGCAAAAAACAAAATGCCATTTTTTTTTCATCTTTAATTGTTTATAACTTTTGCAATTTTTTATGTGATAATACACGCTTTTAGCACATTTTTCTAGACGTCATTCCGGATCCAATGAGCTATCGCACGTAATTTTAAGAGCAGTATCTCTATTTTGTACCATTTTCAACTTGTCGACTAGACTATACACTAATATTATGAAGAGAAAAATTTGTATTTTTATGTGTGTGTATGTTTGTAATGGATAAACGCAAAAACTACTGTGCCGATTTCAAAACTTCTTTCACCATTGGAAAGCTACATTATCCCCAAATAATATAGGCTATATTTTATCCCGGTATTCCCACGGGAATGGGTACTACGCGGGTAAGGCGACTGTAACCGAAGCGAAGCGGGGTTGCTATTAGTTAATATAGATAAAATACCATAGATAAAAAGGCGATGTCCACGATATTCTTCCAAATTTATTGAAGCTGTAACTATTGCTTTCGCAATTGTGCTTAGTTTATCTTAAGAGAAAGCATAGCTTTATGTGGCGAATTATAACGACGAAAATATTGTCCACGTGTAGTTTTTATTTTATAGATAACGTTACTTTGTAATACAACTTCGTACACTTTCAACATGTATAAATAGTAATGGTTACTCCGAAATTGGCGTTATAAAAAATGTTTCGAGTTCTTGAGTAAAATCAGCTTTATCAACAGTGACATTAATATATAGAAATATCTAAAATGTAACATGTATAAGCTTTATACCATCTAAATAAAATGTATGATTTTTTTTATAAATCGTTAGAGCCATGTTTGAACCACATTAATTTAAAAATAAAATATAGTTCGAATGGTCAGCTCTAGATGGCTCGGAGAGCAAATAGGACTTTACGTTCTGCTGTTTATACTGCGTTCATTCTTATGTCTTCTTATGCGAAGTTCTTCAGAAACAGAGTAATTAGTAATATTGTATAATTATCGTCACTTTTTATTTCACACTTTTTTTTTTTTTTTTTTTTTTAATTCTTTATTTTAGCCATACACCAGTTAGGTAAGTCGGCTATAAACAAACCACAATGATATAATTGAACACAAGTCAAACTTAGAACTAAGAAGAAGCTAGCTTAACTTAAGAGACCTAGAAAAACTTAATTTACATCTTTCAAGAAAGAACAAACTAAAAAACTCATAACTCTATCGCTATAATCACAATTAAAACCGGATACAAAAATATTATGCAGAAAAAAGAACAATTCATACCTACTATAACCTGTATCTTGTAACAGTTCTACTCTATCTCGCTCGTTCTGGACACATTCCATCAGTCGATGGTAGAGATCCTCTTTGACACCGTGGCATGTGGCACAGTTGGGATTGTCTTGTACACGCATTAGGAACCTAAATGCACCCAAGGGAACGTGTCCAGAACGAATCCTCATACAAAGTATCAGCTCTCTTCTATTTAACCTACATGCGGCAAACCAAGGGAAACTAGGCGGCTCCCTAACTATAGTACCATACCAAATACCCTTCTCTTTTGAGATTTGACAAAATGACTCTTTCCACAATTCATATAGACTTTCCCGAATTTGAGTTAAATGATCAAAATGATACGATTTGATCTTAAGCTCTACACCATCGATTAAGGACAACCTGGCAAGAGCATCAGCCACTTCATTCCCGTGGATTCCCACATGGGAAGGAATCCATTGTATCCTGACTTGAACACCATTATCTATTAAATACCTAATACACTTTATAATGGAGTAAGCCTCCGGTCTTCCAAAAGAGCCCCTTCCACAGCTTATCAAATGATGCAAAGAAGACGCCGAATCAGTAAATATTACAATGTTTTTATATCCACACGATTTCGCATAATAAAGTGACTCCAATATTGCAAGCAACTCTAATCCCATGATGGGAATGTGTTTGTTATCAATATTAAACTTAGCGCTAAATGATGTACTGTGATCAAAAAAGGAGCACCCCGCATTTACTCTATCTTTAGAAGCGTCTGTGTATATTTGAATAAAACTATGAAATTCATTTTCTAACATTGCTGCAAAAGCGTTATTGTAATCACTTTGATTTGTGTGCTTTTTAGGCGTGGTTATTGTCTTTATTCCTGTAGATATGATATCGTACAACGGTAGTTTTGTTATGAGGAAAGGTAACTGATACTGTAAGGGTGTCCGATTTTGGCAAACTTCAAATTCTTTAACTCTTTTATATGTATCAACTAATATAACACCACCAGTTCGGCGCCAATATCGTACACCATTTAATAATAAATCAACGAAAACATTGATACGTACATTGAAATAATCATTTGATCTGGACCAAACCTTCAACATATATTTATGACATAAATATTGTCTTCTTAACTGTAATGGTTTTATACATAATTCAGATTGCATTACATGAATTGGAGTTGTTCGAATGAAGCCACCACAAGCGCGCAGACTCTGGTTTTGAATCAATTCTACCTTTCTGAGAACTCCTGTATTCGCACTGTCGTAAAGAAAGCTACCATAATCTATCCTACTCTGTATCAAGGCACCGTACAATCGTCTTAGCTGCAAAGGATGTAAACCAGAGCTACAAAGATATCTAAAAATGTTTACGTATGACACACACCTATTGAATAATTCATTTATATGTTTGGTCCAGTTCAACTTAACATCAATCCACATACCAAGAAATTTTATACATTTGAGAACATCAATTTGTACACCATTAATTCTTATCTCTATGGACGGAATCTTATACTTACGTGTAAGAATACAAAGCTTAGTTTTAGCATAAGAAAGATCTAGGCCTATTTGTCGTAAAAGTGTAGAAAATTTGTTGAGAGAAGTTTCCATATTTTTAACACAGTATTGAATATTCTTGTTCACACAATAAAAAGTAAAGTCATCAGCATATTGAGATATTCTCACCAAAGGTAATTTACTACTTAAATTAATTGTAATAATATTAAAAAGTATAGGAGACATAGGGTCTCCCTGACAAAGACCTTGGCGGCATAATCGCGATAAACATTCACCATTCTGAAGAAACAAAAAAAGATGTCTTTCTTTTAAAAATTCATTGATATACACACACAGATAAGGATCCAAACCAAAACTAACCAAACAATTATAAAGACATTCAATTGAAACATTATTATAGGCGTCAGATATGTCACAAAAACCACACAACATGTATTCTTTGTTTGTCATAGCTATTTCCGCATCCATTACAAAACGAGACAAGTTATCTACACATGAGAAACCACGACGAAATCCTAGTGTATGTTCATTAAACAGTTGTTTACTTTCAAAATAATACTCTAGTCTTTTAGTTACCATTAGGTTAAATAGCTTGCAAATACAATTTAAAAGGGATATTGGTCGAAACTTACACGTGTTGTTATTTTGTTTTGGAATCGCTATAATTTTGATGTTTCTCCATTGACTTGGAATAAGGCCAGTAATATAAATGAGATTATATATATACAACAGCAAAACCTTAACGTCTGGTGGTAGTTGAAAAATCATAGAGTACACAATATTATCTAACCCCGCGGATGTATTTTTTTTCTTGAGTATGGCGTTTAATTCTGACAAAGTGAATGGATGAGACTCTAAACTACTACAATTAATTTTACGTGACTCAGAACTAACGCAGTCAGGAGATAGACTTGCCAGAAACTTTTCAGCATCCTTATCTTGTAAAAAATCTTGTTTTTTGGGTGCTCGATAACCTTTCAACCATCTTAACTTCTTCCATAGGTCAGAGCATGAAGTTTTTGCATCTATACTACTACAAAACCGCTGCCATGACTCTCTTTTAGCTGCTTTGATCATATGTCGAGCTTCCCTAATTTTATTTTGAAAAATATTAAAATTTTGGACAGAACGGTTTTTACGGAAATTTTTCAAAGCTAAACGTCTTTCCGCGACTATTTTTGATAGGTCTTGATTCCACCAGCTTTTTGGTATAAATTTTGAATGTGGGTTGTCTGGAAATTTTGTGTAGGGTATGGCTTTATTAGCCGCATTGTCAATAGCTGCGATAAGTCTATCGTAGCAGTCCTGCAAATCGTCATTCAAGGCAAAATCCACACAGTTTGTGCTAACCTCATGTTTATATAAAGACCAGTCAGCCTTTTTAATATTACGTTTATTGCTTGGAGGCACATAACTATATAAATCATGTAATTTTAACAAAACTAAACGGTGATCACTACCAAAACACTCATTAGTTACAGACCAGTCAAAATCTAGGGCTATATCTGAGCTTGCAAACGTGATGTCTGGTGCAGAAAAGATGGCTTCACCATTATTCATTGCAATTCGTGTATGTTCACCATCGTTTAAATACAGAAAATTATTATCCATACTTGTTTCTGCAATCAAACGTCCCCTAGTATCAGTTTTAAAGGACCACGCCGCGTGGTGCCCATTAAAGTCTCCAGCTATCAATGTATTTCGACCACAGAAGCTAAATAGATTATCATAATCTGATCTACTGACGCTAACATTTTGCGGTGAGTAAATGGCTATAATGTTTTTAACTTTACTAAAGTTAATAATTTCTATACAAATGAGTTCCATTCGACAATCCGGAATAGTCGTAGTAACTAACTTTGCTTTAATAGAATTATGAACGAAAATAGCGACTCCTCCGTAATCATCATCTCTATCTTTCCTAAAGCAATAAAAGCCATGCATACTTACCCTTTTCTTAGATGACAACCATGTTTCCGTACAAATACAAATATGAATTTTCTCTTTAACTAAATATGCTTCTAATTCACTCAATTTAGGACTAAGGCTTCTACAATTCCATTGTACAATTTTTATATCGCTATTTTTGACAACTTTAACATTACTAGACATATTACTTATTATCTGTTTTTAATAGATTTAAGTTTAGTTATAATACGGGTAACTCTATTTTTAACAGTACGACAATATTTCACACACTTTCATTTAGAAACAAAAAAATACAACGCAATTAACAAGGTGACTCCATCGCAGTCACTATTCTAAAACGTAGACAAAACCCAATTATATATTTGTTGGAAGCCGAAGCCACTTAAATTGAATTAAAAATATTATTTATAAGAGAACCCAAAAGTAATCAAATAATACCAATTGAAGATACTTTTTTACAGTATGAAAATTATTGAGACCCAATTTTTTTGCCTACTGCTAATTGCTGATTCAATTGGTTAGAAAAATTATGTTTGGCTTGTACTTTTACTCGAAAAAACTTTATGTGAAACACGTCATTCCCCACTATGTAATAAGCCCGTAACCTGTATCAGGGAGTTTACAAACAGGGCCCGCAATTGTGGAATTTATCAGATTGAGGACGAATTTGAGGTTCATATAAAGGAGTTTCCTACATGTGAATAGTACTTATAAGACTTGATAAGCTGCTAAAGTATACAGTTACTTTTACAGCTTCCTATCAGTCTTATTAGCTAATATATGTATGTTCTGTTATCAGGTACTAGTCTCTTCAAGAATAGGGTGGATATTGATTTACAATACTTGGCTGGTCAGATGGGTTGGTAATTGGGTTTTATTGTTTGTCGTCACAAAATTTTCAGTAACTATGAGATGTGCTCAGAGAATGGCGATTGACTCGCCTAATTTTTTTTTTTGTCTCTATTAAGGAGCATTAAGGATATACGTACAGTATTCGCTTAAAAGAGCTAGGTTGTACGAATTGGAAAAAATATTACAAGCGAAATATGACTGCCACACTTATCGGACACCAGTTCCAATCGCCCTACCAACTGGACCAGCGTCGGATGACGCATGTCAACAACTTCTCACTCCTATTCATCTTGACGTGCGCCATCTATCCGAAAACATATACACATTGTTCCGATTTAAGTGCTGTTTCGCTCATAAATAAGTTTTGATAAAGAACTTGAGCTTTTAAATTTGTCTTTTTGCTCTATGTATCTATACGTTCCGTGTGGTGACAGAGTAAGAATACAATTCACTACCCACTCTTACCCGTGGGTGTCGTAAAAGAAGACTAAGGGATATAATATGCACATAAAATCTGTTCAAGAGAAGGAAAACTTGAAATAACAACATGTCTAAACAGCATGGTATAGTAGGTCAAATGCCCTCCCATTGAGGAGGCCCGAGCCCAACAGTGGGACGTATGTGAGCTGCGATGATGATGATGATGAATATCATTCTATTCATTCTCTTAAAATAAGTATCGTCACCGTAAGGTCCTCAGTTTGAACCCTAAGTCAGGCGTTATTAGTTGGATTGGTTTACGGGAGTATTACACATTTGAATTAAAACTATTTTTGCGGATTATATCGCTTTTGTATTTGATTTTTAATTTGCCAAAACTTCGAAATCTTTTTTACATCTATGGTCCCAGGAGGGCCTCTATATAAACGCGATAAAATCCGTAATGTGGTTTTATTTCAATTGTCATTTGTTTTGTCAAAAAATACGAAGTAGCGGCATGGAGTTTGACCCAGTCACATACCTCATTATTTTGAGATACCAGACATATATGGATTCATTTTACTGACGGTTTTTGTTTTTCTTTGGTTATCTTTTTTAATATAATGGTAACATTAGAAGTCTGTACAAATAAATGTTTATTCAAACGTATAATGATTCATGGTTTCAAGTTACAAGCTTTTTAAATAAAATAGTCTTTTTAAAAAAGGATATAAACAGAACCATGGTTGCTATTCGAGAACCTTTTTTCGATGAATTTGAGTTGTCTTCCTGCCTATTACCACTTCAGCGAGTTATTGATACTTATTAACCAACTTCAAAAACAAGGAAGCTACAGTCAAACTGAGAAAGTTTGATTGTAGATTCGGTACGCGCGTTTTCCGTTAACAGTGAACGGATTTTAAAAAATATTGTTTTATTTTAAAGATTTTTCAATAAGAATATTAAGTCACCATATTGAAAATCGTTACTCTTTATCGTAAAAAACTAGCAAAGGAGGCAGAGAGCGAAAGCATTAGCCTAGGAGCAGAAGAAAATTTCTAATTACATATAGCGATTTCAAAACATCATGTACTTATTATATTCGTGAACAGGATTTATACCATGTAATTTATTATTTGCGCGTGTCCGATGTTTCGCCATTGCTGCAAAAGCTTTGATAACGGAAGAATTCTTCCTCCGTAATTATGGTAAATCATGTTAACCATAATCTCGTGAATATACACTTACACTAACAGTTAGTGTGGCATATTTTATTATTAACGACATCGAACTCTCGTGTTGCCCGATTTGACTTTGTCTACTCGCATCTTTGTACGATCCATAAATTCTTGTTCTGACTTTGCATATTATTTGCATCAGTTAATTACATGTTTTTAAAGTCGTCCACAACACAAGAACTTATTCATGAGCTTTAGAAATAATATCTCCATATTATTTTCAAAGCCGTTCCGGCCGTCAAAAACGATATCGATAATAACATATTTCGCTGAGTTTCTTGTCGGATCTTTTCAGCTTGTGGCCGCGTTCCGATCCGGTGGTAGATATTGTATTGTATTCAAACGATGTATAAATTTGACAATATGTAAGTGCCCTCAAGGGGCCTATGCAGATTAAATGATTTGATTTGATTACGGTCGGCGCACTCCTCGCCCGACTCCGTCCGGGGCGACACAGGGACGTAAGCACGCACACCGTAACCCATTCGTATAGCACGTCGCCTTCGTCATTGGGTCGACCACCGGTGCAGAGTTCCTTGACTTCAGTGGTCATCGATAATAATATACTACTGGTTTTGTGATTTTCTCATGCCAAATACATCCTACTATTTGGTAACATCGCTCCAGATCAGTTATAACTACCCTACCACGCTGATTAATTGGATTCGCCTAAGTGTTTTATTCAGAGTTTTTATTCTATTACGTGTTATATTATATGTATTTATCCCTTAATTTGGCTGCACAGATGGCGTAGTGATAAGATACCGACCTACAGTGCCAGTATGGACTTCGAATCCCACACAAGACAACACTTTGTGCGCTCCACAAATTGGTGTTCTGAGTCTGGATGTAATTTGTGTCCGATAATTATATAATTTGTAAAGTCCCCAACAATATAAGGATTAATTCCCTTAGAGCAGGATGTTGTCATTGAAAAAAAAATCAATACCAACCAACCAACTATGCCACTGTCATGGGTTCGATTCCCAGGACAATATTTTGCGTGAAATTTAGGTGTAATTAGTGTCCGTTATAAGTTTCTAAAGTCAAGCATCATCATCATATTAGCCCACATATGTCACACTGTTGGGCTTGGGCCTCCTCCACAATGGGAGGGAAATTGACCTACTATACCGCGCTGGTCAGACATGTTGGCATAGGTTTTTATGTCGAGTTTTCATTCAAGAGAGGGGGTGGTGAAATGTATTCTTACTCTGTCAACACAAAGAACAATAAAGTACCTACAGTACAGAACACAGAACATTGAAGTCAATAGAAGAACTATATCCTTAGCGCAGTGTTGTCTTTTATATTTTGATGCCGCCCTAGCCGAGGCCGCTGGTGACTGGACCAGGGAATTAGTCCGTCGCCCGTTGAGAGGCCGACCGCACGAGGAAAGACCGACTTCCTCCCCGAGAGGGGGACCTCGGTCGAGAAGAGGGTACTCCTCAAGGGATATTTCGTCGGGCCGACCACTGGCAACAAGTCACCCTGCGCCGGTGGGTTACGGGGGTGCGTGCTTACGCTCCTCTGTCGCCCTGGACGGAGCCGGGCGAGGAGTGCGCCGACCGTAACCCACCCACAAAAAAAGTGTCGTCTTTAATATTTGAAAAAAAAAAAATGTAAAATACCAAAGAAAATAGAATTGAATGTAGGCACCGTAGAGTCAAATGTCAATGACCTGATATCTGTCGGCAAGATCAACATAAAGCAATGTAGATATAGATTCATTTAAAGCAACCGGTTCTGATAACCCGCATGTCTTTTTATTGCTTCTATTCTTATGAGCAAACCGGTTGGAATTGCTTTTAAAGTGTTTGTATAATAGGTACACGTCTTGATGGTTGTTAGAATAGAACAAGTTCTATGCCCATTGTGTGACCGTATACCTCCTGTTAAGAATAAATTGTATCATCAATAGGAATGAATTAGGCTTTACCTCTGAAAGTTTTAGTGGGAACGTGCAACAGGATTCCTTATTTATTTTTGTAGTAGGCAAGGTAGATTGGAAGATATAATCTGGACAAACGAGGCCGCGGGTGACTGGACCAGGAAATAGTCCTTCACCCACAGAAAAGCTGACTGCGCGAGGGTGACCGACGTCCCTGGAGGGACATTAGGGAGGGAGGGTACCCGAAAGGGCTGGCCACCGGTGGTCGGCTCAATGGTGAAGTGGAGGGAATACAGTGGATTATGAGGCTGCGTTCCGCCCTTTCGTCACCCAGGACTGAAAAAAAGGTAAAAGTGGTAAAAAAGTCGTCCGGCGCGACAAAGGGCGGTGTGCGCCGCCATAACCTACTGTATCCTATATACATCACCATTGGACTGGCCACTGGTAGAAATTCCTTGACCTCGGTGGCAATAGTATAATCCTATGAAAATAATGACACTAACTACAATCGCCAATCCACCTGTCCAGCGTGGCGATAATGCCATGTCCTCCATTTGGCAAGTCGAAGTTCAGCAATAGGTATTTTGTTATTATTATTTTGCCTTGTGGTGACGGAGTAGGAATATACCACTCGGAGTTTACGACATTAGAGACAGTAGATAGAAGAGTTTACGTCAGTAACAGCCGACTAAAGAATATTATGCATATAACATCTGTCCAAGAAAAGGAAAATTCTAAATAAAACCTACCCGTTTGACCAGTATGGTATAGTCAATTGTCCTTCTATTGTGGAGGTGGTTCGAGCCCAGCAATGGGACGTATACGAGCTGAAATGGTTTTAATGTAGATATGTAGAGATATTTTTTTTATATTCTGTTTTTACAAATAATAATCTCACGTAAAGTATATAAGAGCAGGATGATATTAGTTCATTATCATCCTGCACTAAACACGAATATTTTTGTTTGTTTGCTTGTTACGCCTACACGCCTAAACCACTAAATCGATTTTAAAAATTCTTTTACCAAGTGAAAACTACATCATCAGCGAATAACATAAACTATATTTTATCCCCGTATACCTACGGGAATGGAAACTACACGGGGGAAATCGCGAAAATTTGCTAGTAGGACATATATTCGGGCCGACCACTGAAGATAAAGAACTTGGCACCGACGGTCGCCCCAACGACGAAGGCGACGTGGCTACGGATGGGTTATGGGGCCGCACGTCGCCCCTCTATCGCCCCGGACAGAGCCGGGAGACGGGTGCGCTGACAATAGACCACCCCAAATACCTATAGGTTGAAAAGAAAAATACAAAAGGTAGATATACATTTTTAAACTATATCAAATGTCTATTCCTAATGCATAGTATACGCTTCACCTTTAAAAGATATTTTCAGAGCAAAGTTCGAATTAACTTCTGTTCTCAATTGTCAAAGGCGTTAAAGTGCAGAATCAGGCGAACGTAGCATTGGATTGCAAAAGGAGCGAAATCGAATTACAGCTTTACCGCCGAATATAAAACCCGTACTATTAGGAAATGCTATTAATACATATATACCTACCAATACACAAAATTAATGTGTCTTTTTGTAAGTTGAGAATAATTATTTTAGTAAATATATGTAAGAATATATACGGTACTTAATAATAATAATAAAATCCTATGGGCCAGTTGTTATCTCACCATGAGACTAACGCAAACCTCGGAGGAACATTATATGGCTTTCTAAGTTCTTTTGATATAAAAGAAAAAATGTATCACAAGATTTATAAGAAAGCCAATAAACCGCAGGGCAGCATTAAACCGGCGCCGCACCGCTCGACACCCTAAGCCACTTGCACCAATGTTGCCCCCTGTTGCCCATATGGCCTGCGGGTCAGTGGCGACCTTTTAGGGGGCCCATTCAGTGAGTTGGCGAGTCACCGTCTGCCAAAGTTCAAGACGATAAAGGTATTGAAGGCAGAAGACAGTTTTTAAATCAATAGCATTAAGTCCATCGAACCTAAAACTCCAAAATCATATATTAGATACCATCATCAACAATAGTTTTACACCTACCGTTGGCAGTCCACGTGTGTTATGTGCAGACGTGGAGTGTCATCGGTAGACGTCTCATCCCATTTTTAGATTAAATTTCTCCAAAGGCCTCTGCGTGTTGGATCCATATCCCCATGTAAGCCTTTCAAAGGACCGGGTATCTTCCCTAGGAAGATCCCGTGAACAAGGAGATACATATTAATAATAATAATAATATTTATTTCTTAGAATACGGTACATTTGGATGTTAATAAATCGTGTTTCTCACATATTCTACCTCAACAGGTGTAGAAATAATAGACAAAGTAAAAAAAAAAAAATTATACCAGTAATAAAAGCTGGACCGAATTTTTGTCTATATGTTTACTCCGGCTGATTGTCAGAAAGCCTGAAACATTTTTAACGAGATTATTACACCAAAAAATCTGTATGTGTGATATATACTATTTTTAATTTATAATATCCGGGTGGTGACAGAGTAAGAATACAATTCACCACTCCCTATCTTGTCCATGGATGTCGTAAATGACGACTAAGGGATACAATGTGAATATAACATCTGTGCAAGAGAAGTAAAACTCGAAACGAAACGCTATACCCACATGTCTGACCAGCATGGTATAGTAGGTTTATTTCCCTCCTAACAGAGAGGAGGCCCAGCAGCGGAACAAATTCGAGCCGAGACGAAACGACTCTTTTTGTATATTCGTCATTCTAATACAATTTTTGTAACGGAAAATCTTTTATACATCTATCTCGTTTAAACAAAATTGATACAAAAATGATTTCCATAAAAACTTATATCAATAAAGTCAAAAATCTTTAACAGATCATAAATCACGTGTAATGCCAAGCAAAATTTACCCGAACAAGTCTTCGAAGGTTTATATAATATGAGTCTTATTTTCGGCCTAGCTAGTCTATATGAAATATCTTAGGACGAGAAAATAGTAAAATCGTGCCATGAATGTGAAAAGAATCATTTACATAACCACTTGCTTGCATGAACGAATATGGGGATTTCGTGAAATCGTATGATCTTGGTACGGTAACATTTGAAGATATTCAATATTATGGTAGTTATCCAATATCTTTAATATATGTATATATATAAACATCGTCATATATGTCCTCTATTACTATACCACGCTGGTCAAACTGGTTGGCATAAGATTTATACGCATATTTAGAGTTTTCCTTCTCTTGGATATATGTTTATCTATATCTTACGATCCCTCAGTCGTCTTGTGTGACACTGATGGACGATTGTTTTTTTTTTTTAGGGGTGGGCTACGGTCAGCACATCTGCCGCCCGGCTCCATCCGGGGCGATAGGGCGGTGCTGGGCGGCCCCATTACCCACCCATAGTACGTCCCCTTCGTCGTTGGGCCGACCACTGGTGTAGAGTTCCTTGATTTCAGTGGTCGGCCCGACGGAAAACCCCGAGAGGGACGTCGATCACCGTCGCGAGGTTAGCCTTTCCGCGGGTGCCGGACTAAATCCCCGGCCCGGTCACCCGCAGCCTCTTGTAGGCATAATACTTACCCATAAAAAATCTATTTAAACATAGCTCTCTGTTTACAATAACTAAAACATCAATTCCTCATGGGCAGGTATAAGCGAACATTATTCCATCACTACATTTAATCCATCCCAATTCCCAAACCATCGCCAGTATCATCTACATAGATAGTCCCAAGTCTATGGACTAACATAGGCCCTACATTAGCATATTATTACAGTTTTCATTCTGAATTTTAGGTATAACCAATATTAATGGCATATAACAATTATGTATGTCTTTTGTATTACCTTAGGTATTACCAAAACTTTAGAGGTAGTGGATACTGGCATTATATAATAGTAAAATTAAGGTCTAGTCCTTACTTAATATTATAAATGCGAAAGTAAGGATGTTAGTTTGTTACGCTTTCACGCTTAAACCACTGAACCGATTTCAAAAATTCTTTCACCAATGGAAAGCTATATCAGGGAGTAACATAGGCTATATTTTATCCCGGTATTCCCACGGGAACGGGAGCTACGCGGTAAAGCGACTGAACCCGAAGCGAAGCGAGGGCGGATTGCTAATATTTCATAAAGCTATTTATGAGCAATCACATCGATATATCTAGAATCTGATCATAACTTATCAGTATCACATTTATAACGCGCATTTTAGGCCATGAAAAATAAACTTATTAGGCCGACCAGTAACGATACATCGTTATTTTCTTCGACATGATGAATCTTCAATCTATATAAGTTGTAATACAAGAAAGAAAAATAATATTTATTACTTATAACTATAACGCACAGGCAAATAGAATGATAATTATAAATTACTAGCTGACTCAATAGACGTTGTTCTGTTCAAATAACACAGCAGCGCCACCTAACGGATCCAATTGTGAATGTAAACCATTCTCGAATCCAAAAGGGGATTTATTGTGTGACACAAAAAATTTCGATAACATCGGTCCAGCCGTTTAGGAGTTCAGTGATATACACACGTACACAAGAAATTTATATATAAAGATTAAAAAATAAACGATGTATCGATTGATTCCTTGTGGTGACGGAGAAAGAACACAATTCACCATCTCTCTTATCCGTGCGTAGCGTAAGATATGGGCAAGGGACATATTACGCATGACAGCCTGTCTGACCAGCATGGTATAGTAAGATCAATTTCCCTCCTATTATGGAGGAGGCTCAAGCCCAGCAGTGGGACGTATATGAGCCGAAATAATGATGTAATGATAATAATGTAAGCATTACAATCTCTATTACAATGTTGTGCGTGGTGTCGGCTACGAATACTTATACATTGTTCGTCAGTGCTGTAAAAGATAACTAAATGACTTTTAGCCATCTCTATGTGATGCCATTTAGTCAATAATTAATTCCCAACGAAGATTGACGTCGAAGATTTTTACTATACCTATGTATATTAGGGGAAGCCTGAAAGTCGCACCAGTGATATAAATTGGAAGCGCGAAATTGTCTTGATCCTGTGATGAGGAGGGATAAAAGGCATGTGACAATAAGGGTTATCAATATGATTGTGAGTGGACGTAAGAAGCGTGGGAGACCCAAAAAGCGATAGGTGGATTGTGTGAATGAGGATATGCGTATGAAAGCAGTGAGTGTAGATATGACGGTTGATAGGAAGCTATGGAAGATAAGAACATGTGGTATCGATCCTACTTAGCGTGGGATTATGGCAGACAAATTATGTAAGATGGAAGAAATGTACATATTTCGTTGAACCCAAGTTTTTTTTTTTTTTTTTTTTTTATTGCAAACGGTGGCAAACGAGCAAACAGTACACCTGATGGTAAGTGTTGCTGCCGCTCATGGACCTTTACAAGGCCGTTGCCTACCGCAAGAAAGCGAAGGGAGTGTGAATGCGTGCATTGAGGCTCGGTGATACTAGGGGCACCACCAAAACCCTCCACACGCAATCACCCTCAGAAAGTTGGGCTTCCGGCTCTCTCGCTCACCGAACGAAGCGCAGTAACAAATTGCAAAGTAATTAGGATAAGAGCTACATGATGACAATTAATCTCAATTAGAAGCAAAGAAGAGAAAATATGAGCAAAAATCATGCATTAGGCTAAATGTATCATAAAAAGTTAAAATCAAAAAGTTCAAGTTTATACAAGTGCCTTCACAGCTGCAGCAATGGGGTATCCAGTTCAACTACCTATTCCAACGCCATGGAAACATGACGCTGATTATCAATAATAGGATCTTAAAAAAATAATATTATAAAACTTCATGGACCTCTTTCAGCTGTGAAATAAAAATTGACACACGCAAGCCAATGAGGCTATCGACGAATTTTAGTTCCAATCTTGCTTTTTTTATAGGGATTTTATTTACCAAATTTGTGTTTACCTAAGTCACGATAGCGGTTCTGGTGGCCAGCTCAATTTGCGGCTGCACAAATTAAGGGTGGACTATAGCTGGCCTAAAAAGTAACTTGTGTCTTCAACAAGATATTAACGTATACTATAAAGAGGATTGAGGACAAAAATAAAGCTTTAAAGTATAATAGTATTATAGATAATTTTCATCGTTTCACAGTCCAAGTGACAGTCGCCCTTTCAAATTAATCCGGAAATATATTTAAGATTTGTTAGATAAATCTTTGTTTACAGAGTCACGCTCCTTAAACAAAGTTTTCCAATTAATGTAACAACAGAAAATTAAGCTGCGAAATTAAATAAACGACAAAGTTTGTGTGGACTTACTTAGTAATCTCAAAAAGTACTAACAGTTTTGGAGAAATAAATTAGTGAGTATTTCACAAACTTCGCGGAAATGATGGATTTTAACTTGCGAAGTTGGAATAAGTAGCCGGGGATTAACGTAAGCTTATCAATTTTTGAAGTCAATCTGCATGATCTGTGCCTCGACTCTGATTGAGAAAACCTACTGAATCTCCAGTCTACTTAACAATTGAGTGTTTCATTATGATTACGTTTTATAAACGGAATTTAAGTTCGTAGTATAGAGAAGAAATTTATTATAGAAAAACACTTATTACAAAATATATTATTTATTCCGAATGGTAATTGAGCAGGTTTTACTCGTATGTCCAATACTTGACGGTAATAAGCTGATGTATAAAAGAAATATTATTGATAGGGCTATTCTCAGTAGATAGTCTCGATTTGCGTTTGATAGGTAATAATATCTACTAGGTATTAGGCAAATAGGATAGATATTAAACAAATATAAATAAAAACTTTAATTCTAGAACTTTAATGATGTTAAATGAAATTAAGACTTTTAAACACCTATATAACTTTTGCAATAATTTAGCAGACTGCTGTCTTATCTTCTTATAGTTTATTTAAGAACTATATGTATATACTTTAAATAATTGTACTAATAAACTTTGCAAGGATTCAACTAAAAGATAACGTTTGTAAATCTTTTCACGACCCCATTTCTTTTCTGTCGATGTCGTTAAAGACGACTAAGATATGTACATATACAGGGCAACATCTATGTAAGAAAAGGAAAATTCGATTCGCCTGGTATAGTAGGTCAATTTCCCTCTCATTGCGGCAAAGGCACGAATCCAGTAGTAGGACGTATATTAGCTAAGATGCTTATGATGATTTATTTATTTATTCATATTTGTAAAACCAACAGCAAAACAAAAATATTAAAACACTTGATATATATACATCAGACAGCTAATGACAGGTCTCCGCTAATATGATACACTTTAAACTAATAAAGACTGCAGATATCATCTATACCAATAAATAAAATTGGAGTGTCTGTTTGTAATGTCAAAATAATAGGCTTTTTTCATGCTTACACGGTTATTTGCACGACACCTATGCCTAAAATAGCAATTAAAAAATTTTTGTCTGTCTGTCTGTTTGTTCCGGGTAATCTTCAAAACGGCTGGACCGATTTCAAAAATTCTTTCACCAATGGAAAGCTATAATATCAGGGCGTAAACTAGGCTATATTTTATCCCGGTATTCCCACGGCAACGGGAACTACGCGGGTAAAACGACTATAACCTATAACCGAAGCGAAGCGAGGGCGGGTTGCTAGTAGTTAATATAATTAGGTAGATTAGAAACAATTATAATTTATAAAAAAATCCTGGCTTAGCAATCTTTTCACTGTTACTTCGCTTATGTTAAATACGTCAACGTCGTACACTTTGCATTTTGTGTTAAGTGTCCTTCCTGCTCGCTACAAAAAACTATTTTGTAATGATCATGAAATCTTTGAGTAATATATTAAAAAAAAAAAAATATATATATATATATATATATGTGTGTATGAAACACATCTATTTTTGTATTAGAACAATATAATACATTTCTGTTCTTTGTTATTTCAGTAACGATTGATTTTCTCATCCCCTGTCGATAGAATATCATTTTTATAGAACAAATATTATGGAAATACATTATGTAATAAAATTGTACTACCAGACAATAAAGTCAGGATATTCAGAGAAAAGTATTCATTGAATTAATATATGTCCATAATAGCCAGGTCAAAAGGACTTAATTACGGCTTATTTGACGTTATTTCTTTCTTAGAGCTTTTAGGTAGGACAAATTTTTTGATAATTTAAAGGAAACAATAATTTCAAATGTGTAGAATTTTTAAAAATTATGTAATATTAACGATGGAATAAGAATACAATTCACCATTTCATACCCTACCCGCGGATGTCGTAAAATACGACTAAGGGATATAGTAAGCATATAACATCTATGCAAGAGAAAGAAAGCTCGAAATAAAACCCTATACTAACCTGTCTGACCAGCATGGTATAGTAAACTCAATTTCCCTTTTATCATGGAGGAGGCTCGAGCCCAGCAGTGAGACGTATATGAGCGGTGATGATGATGATGATGAAATTATATTTCATTCAGCACTTTACTTGTGGTAGGCGAGATGACAATCACAGTTAGATCAGCAAGTATTGTTAAGTTATATAAGTTATGTGTGTATATGTTCCAGATTTTGCTGCACATTTACCTAAGTAAGAGGATGGTAACAAATTATATTACAACCCCTCAATTGTATAAGATTGCATACGAATTAAAGAAAGTCAATTTTTATTTATTCATTATAATTTATAGAACAACGAAGACACAAATATTTGAACCAAAGTCAAAAATTATTTGACTATGCAGATCGCTTCTTAGAACAAGTATCCATCTCTCGTCCGTGGGTGTCGTAAAAGACGTCTTAGGGATATATAGATATAATATGTGTATAATATTATCGACCCCACTCTCAATTGGAGAACTCAAGTAACCAGAGTAAGTCAGCGAGTCACCTGTAGCTTACGTGCTCTCAATCGGTTGAGATATTTTCTACCTGTTAAAACTAAACTCCGTATTAAAGAAGCGATAGAGCGGAATCGTGGCTCAAAAGTGTTCGCACAAGATCTGTCTATTGGGCAAAGCCAAATGACTAAGCTGAAGACCGACGATGGCACTGTCATTTCATCCCAAAGTGAGATCTTGGGAGAGGTCGAAAGGTTCTATGGACAGTTATACAAATCATCCCGAAATCCTGTTGTCGGCTTGGTCCAAGATCCCAGATCCAAGCTAACTCGGTACTATACCGAAGAAATCCCGGACATCAGCTTGTACGAGATCAGAATGGCTCTCAAACAACTACGTAACGGTAAGGCACCGGGAGATGACGGAATTACGGCAGAGCTTCTGAAGGCGGGCGGCAAGCCGGTCTTAATAGCCCTTCAGAAGCTATTTAATTCCGTTATCTTCGGGGGCGACGTTCCAGTCGTGGACCAGGAGTGTGGTGGTGCTGTTCTTCAAGAAGGGTGACAAAGCTCTCTTGAAGAACTACAGACCCATCTCACTCCTGAGCCATGTTTATAAGTTGTTTTCGAGGGTCATTACCAATCGACTCTCGCGCAAGCTCGATGACTTCCAGCCGCCCGAACAAGCCGGCTTCCGAAAAGGCTATAGCACCATAGACCATATCCTCACGCTTCGGCAGATTATACAAAAGACCGAGGAGTATAATCGGCCCCTGTGTTTAGCGTTTGTGGACTATGAGAAAGCCTTTGATTCAGTCGAAACTTGGGCGGTGCTGCAGTCCCTTCAGCGGTGCCAAATCGACTATCGCTATATCGAAGTGCTGAAGTGTTTGTATAGGAACGCCACAATGTCAGTCCGTATCCGGGATAAGAGTACGAAACCGATCCAGTTGCAGAAAGGCGTGAGACAGAGAGATGTCATCTCTCCGAAACTGTTCACCACTGCACTGGAAGATGTCTTCAAGCTCTTAGACTGGACTGGACTTGGCATCAACATTAACGGCGAATACATCACTCACCTTCGATTTGCGGACGATATAGTCGTTATGGCAGAATCCATGGAGGACCTTGGCACAATGCTCAATGATCTAAGCAGGGTATCCCAACTAGTGGGTTTACGAATGAACATGGACAAGACGAAAGTCATGTCAAATGCCCATGTCATTCCTGTACCGGTCCTAGTTGGCAATGCGATTCTTGAAGTTGTCGATCACTATGTTTACCTAGGACAAACAGTCCAGTTAGGTAGATCCAATTTCGAGAAAGAGATCAGCCGACGAATCCAACTCGGTTGGGCAGCGTTCGGGCAACTTAAGAGGATCTTCTCGTTCAACATACCTCAGTGTCTGAAAACACAGGTCTTTGACCAGTGTGTGTTACCAGTGATGACTTACGGCACGGAAACGTGGTCCCTAAATGTAGGCCTCATATCAAGGCTCAAAGTCGCTCAGCGTGCTATGGAGCGGGCTATGCTCGGGATTTCTCTGCGAGATAGAATCCGGAATACGGAAATCCGCAGAAGAACGGGTGTAACCGACATAGCACGAAGAATTAGCACGCTGAAGTGGCAATGGGCAGGCCACATTGCTCGACGAACCGACAACCGCTGGGGAAGAAAGGTTCTCGAGTGGCGACCACGTATCAGACGACGCAGTGTAGGACGCCCCCCCACTAGGTGGACCGATGACCTAGTGAAAGTAGCTGGGCGTCGTTGGATGCAGGCGGCACAGGACCGCTCATTGTGGCGCAACATGAGGGAGGCCTACGTCCAGCAGTGGACGGCGATAGGCTGAAATGATGATGATGAATGATGAAAACTAAAACGACGCTTGTCCTAACTTTAATTTTTCCTCTAATTGACTATGGTGATGTGTGTTATTTTGACCTGAAGGCAGATCTTCTTAATAAACTAGACCGTCTTCTCAATAACTGCATTCGATTCATATATAATCTTCGCAAGTATGATCATATTTTTCTTATCGTTCTCAATTAAATTTTCTAACTATTCGACAACACCGTAGTTTGCGTGCCCTTACTTTTCTATATTCTATCCTCAACTCTCCTAATTCTCCTAATCACTTGTCTTGTTTCTTTCAATACCTCTCTACTAATCATGACAGAAACCTTCACTCCTCCAAAAGCTTGCTCTTACTTTGTCCATCTCATCACTCTGATCGTGTGCATTCTTCTTTCGTTGTCCAGGCGGTTCTCCTCTGGAACTCACTACCTCTCGGTATCAGGATGGCAACTAGTCGTCAAACATTTAAGAAGAGCGTTCGACTCCATCTCTTAAACGAGTTGGCAGAATCATCACAACTGATATAATGTCCTTATAATTATGTATATTTACTGTGTATGTATATATTTATATATCTTAATATATATCATATCTATCTTTGTATTTGGGTATGTATGTATCTTTGGTATGTATTATATATTTTCGTATATACCTATTTATCTATGTAAAATATATTTTCTTTTTCATTTTACAATAATATAGCTATCTCGGAACATGCACCTACCTTTTTTTTCGTCTCTGCATCACCTATGGTTGACTGGTAGAGAATGCCTTTGGCATTAAGTCCGCCATTGCATTGTTGCATGAAGTTTAATAAATAAATAAATATTAATGCAAGAAAGGATAACTTGATATAAAACCCTATGCCAACACGTGTGACTGGCATGGTATATTTAGTAGGTTACATCCCTCTCATAAAAAAGGAAGCCTGGGCCCAATAGTGGGACATATATGGGCTAAGACGATGAATAGTGATGAATCACTAGTAATAAATAAAAATAAGACAGCCATAAATATTAAAACCGACGGATACATAAAAGAAAAACAAAAATAGACCGGTTTATAAAGGTGTAAATACATTAACCGTTTGGTACATTATCGGTCACGAACACTGAGGGTTCGGTTTATTTTGGAACACGTGCACATTGCACGTGGTGTCGTCCACCTCCGCTTTAGATAAATATAAACGGTCAGCCACTAACATGTACAGTCCGGCTGCTGAATATCTTCGAATGTTAGGTACAATAACGTTGGTAAAATCCAACTATCCTTCCATCAACGCATCGATATCCACTCTAAGCAATAACAGGAGATACTGCTTTAATAATGGCTTACTGATCATGCAGTTCAAAGTTAGAATTGGAAAGTTAGAATTAGATGCTAAGTTGGCACTAAAAAGACAGCTCGAACTAAACTCCTATGCTAAACGACTTAAACAGCGTGATAAGATATCTGAATCTATGTCCATCTCATTGCGGAGGAAGCTACAGCTCAATAATGGTAATCTGTGAAAAAATAAATTTTCCGAGGTCGCTAACTATGAACGTAATTAAAACTAGCAACCCGCCCTCGCTTCGCTTCGGTTATAGGTTATAGTCGTTTTACCCGCGTAGTTCCCATTCCCGTGGGAATATCGGGATAAAATATAGCCTAGTTTGCGCCCTGATATTATAGCTTTCCATCGGTGAAAGAATTTTTGAAATCGATCCAGCCGTTTTGAAGATTATCCGGAACAAACAGACAGACAAAAATTTTTTAATTGCTATTTTAGGCATAGGTGTCGTGCAAATAACCGTGTGAGCATGAAAAAAGCCTATTATTTTGACATTACAAACAGACACTCCAATTTTATTTATTGGTATAGACAGGACGTAGGAGTTATATGTAAACCCATATATATATATATATTATGTGTTATCTGTGAGCTACGCAAAATATTTGACCCCAGGGAACTGGAGACCAACTAAACTCGGGGTGAGATAACAATATATGATTAATGATCATTTATAATTTTATGTATCCATACTATAACATTATAATATAATAGCCTTGTCGTAACATCATTAGTATTAATCTAAAATCTTTTTATTAGTACTAATCTAAAATTTGTAAATGAAATCTTTAGAGTATATTAGTAGTCGGGGCGACCACTGAAGTCACTGAGGTCAACTCTGCACTGGTGGTCGGCCCAACGACGAAGGCGACGTTAGCGATGAGACGAATTGCTTTTTTTTCAATTCGAATCATTCGAATTAAAATTACTATTGATTCGAATAGCAATTCGAATTGATTCGAATCGTCACATTCGTCATGTCTGCATTATAGGCAAATTCGTACTCGTATCTCGAGTCATCCGCCTTGCCGAGTTATAATTCGTTTACATTATTATTCGAGCTAGACTTTTTTTGGCGGATTGGTATGCATTACGAATGAGTCGAGATTTCGAGTTACAACAGTGTGTTCGGTATATTGACTTTTAAACACGTAGTTAATGATAATATTTTTTTATTATTATGACTAAAATCAGCTTACTAAGTAACAAAAAAGTAATAATAATATCATATACAAAAAAATATTTTTTTTTTTAAATAAAGTGTGATTCTAATTAGTAATTACACGATAAATTAACTTTAAAAAAATAAATACGTTTATACGTCTCAGGTATAACGAGCAGTCAACAAAAGCAAGAAAACATTAAATCGCGCGAGGGACGAATTGTAAATGTAATAGGTATCTACCTCAAACGAATCGAATTGCATCCAACCAACTCGTGATTCTTAGAACATTTCGTGTATTTTCGTATTTTCTCACTCGTGCAATTCGTTCTTACGATTCTTCGACTCCGTATTAGAGAGCGAATCAACGAATAGAAAACGAATCAACGAATGTCCTATCAAACCGAGTCGACTGATAGCCGCGCGCGCCGCCGCCACGGCCGCCTGCGCTACGAGTACCTACCTGCCTACGAGTACGACACGAGTTGATACGGTTTCGGTCAACGGCGATTCGAATGAACGAGTCAATAGTCTTATTCGAGTTATTCGAATTAAATGATTCGAATTACGCAACGCTAGGCGACGTGTTTATATGGGTGGGTTATGGGTGTGCGTGCTTACGCGCCTCTATCGCCCCGGACGGAGCTGGGCGACGAGTGTGCCGACCGTCGAAAAAAGGGTAGATTAGTAAAACCGAAATGATACGCAAAGATTTTTTTTGTGTTTTATCGCATCCTGTACAAATAAAAAAAGATAAAAAGTAATTGAAACTATCGCAGCGCCACCTACTTGATTCTATTGTCAGTCTAAATCAGTAATTAATCCACCATGAATACACAAAAAAATCATCTAAATTGGGACAGCCGTTAAGGAGTACAGCCATATACTCACATTCATATAATATTTACAACTATTTCAATAAAATAAATGAAAAAAAAATATCCAAAAAAAAAATCATTTAAATATTCTGCCATCTGGCAGCATTGCGACGTTGGATGGCAGTGTATAACGTTTGTGCCAAGTAGAAACTGGCATTGCGGTCACGAGTTACTTTACATTGAATGCCTTTTATATTATTTTGTCATGATCAAGGTAAATTTTATTTTACTTTAAACTTACATAATCATAAAAAATAATGCTATCCGAAATTTACAGGGTTGCATACAAAATGATACACGTTTTTTGTTGGATATAATAAATGCATTTTGTGAAACATGGGGTGGTTTAACGAAAATGTAGGGGCGGGCATTTCAATAGACAAATTCTTGGGCGAAGACTTATCGTTCTTGGTTGCAATCACACCGTAAAACTAGCGTAACGGTATACATAATATTATTTATACGATTTCTTTTGCATATGTATCCATTCGCTTTATTTCAAAATACAAAGATAATTTTTGAAAAAAAAAATGGAATTTGTTATAATCAGAAAATTAAGGTCAGCGCTCACTTGACAGGATGGTGCAGGTTGACACGGCAAAGGAATTTATTATAAGGCAATAATATAAATCTTATTTTCATACTATTAACATGCAAATTTATTTAAAACGTGTATCCGTCTGCTTGTAACGATTTAAAGAAAGTTTCATAATCATTTACTCTTACGAAAAATCCTTTTCAATGCTATCCCGCGCTGTTAAATGAGCGCCGGCCCTTAGTGTGTAGTCTATACCAATAAATAAAACACACATCAAAAAAATAAAATTGCGTCCTCTAAAAAACGCAACCCCAAATGTAACTTTTCAATGGACTATCAAAATAATAGGCTTTTTTCATGGTCACACGGTTATTTGCACGACACCAATGCCTAAAATAGCAATTAAAAAATTTTTGTCTGTCTGTCTGTCCGTTTGTTCCGGGTAATCTTCAAAACGGCTGAACCGATTTCAAAAATTCTTTCACCAATGGAAAGCTATAATATCAGGGAGTAACCTAGGCTATATTTTCTCCCGGTATTCCCACGGGAACGGGAACTAAGCGGGTAAAACGACTAAAACCGAAGCGAAGCGAGGGCGGGTTGCTAGTATATAATATTTCTTATGGCATTTCGATGTATTTATTTTTACATTTCATATTGTATTTATTTTTGCATCGATACTACCTAGACCACTAGTTGGCAAAGAATTTTATTTGGAATTTTTCTTCTCTTACAATTACGTACGTACATAGGTACTTACGCAATAAAAAGGTGTCCAAATTTATCCAAGTCGCAACTAATAGACATATTGTCATTCCAACAATTTCAAACCTTTTTTTTGCTGATGAAATATGTCCAATTGCCCATGTACACCTCACGTTAATTCATCACAAGTCCCTCTTCCTTGGCTTTGGACCTTCGGTACTTATTTAACTTGAGTGTTCCTCTCAACAATTCAAAAATATAACTCTAAAATATTTTTAAAGTTACGCACTACTTGCATATCTGTTAATATCATACTATTTTTTCTTATGTTTACATGTGTTTCAATTAATTATTATTTATATAATTATAATTATAATTATTTATTTAATTAGTTAACGTACAAAGGTCGAGCGCTACGTGTTTGATAATTAATCATTATATTATCGGTAATGGTGCAGTGGACAATAATTGGGCCGAGTTATTATTGATATAGGGAATACTTCTGCTTGACTGATAGTGCTGAAGTAAACATATTAATTGTAGAGTCTTATATTGTTATAATTTGATACAATGTAATCATTTATTCGTGTGGTGACGGAGTAAGAATACAATTTACCACTCCCTATCTTGCCGGTGCCCGTCACTCCGTATCATATTCTAAAAGATGACTAAAGGATTATTATATTTAAATACCCATCTATGCTATGGAAAGAAAACTTCAAATAATAACCCTATTTTTTTTTTGGTGCTTGGTTACGGCCGACGCGCTCCTCGCTCCACTGCATCCGGGGCGACAGAGGGGCGTAAGCCACCCGTAACCTACCCGCGACACGTCGCCTTCGTCGTTAGGTCAACCACCGGAGCAGGGTGACTTGACTTCAGTGGTTGGCCCAACGGAATACCCCTTGAGGAGTACCCCTCTCCTCGACCGACGTCCCCCCCTCGGGGAGGATGTCGGTCTTTCCTCACGCGATCGGCCTCTCGGCGGGTGACGGACTAACTACCCGGTCCAGTCGCCCGCGGCCTCGGCTAGGGCGGCAACAGGCGCAGATAAATAATAACCCTATACTTACACGTCTCTCAACGTGGTATAGTAGGTTATTTTCCCTCCTATTATAGAGGAGGTTTGAACCCAATAGTGGGTCGTGTATTAGCTATGATAACGATGATGATGATACGTTTAAATAAAATAAAGATTTTGCAGATTTAATATGCGGGGCCAAAGCGGCTGGGACCGAAGCGCAGCAAGGGCGGATATATAATTGCAGTCTCTAATCAGTAAGTTAACAAAGTCAATAAGATCAATATTAATAACTAGTCTTACTAACTGCTGTGTTATTCTGTTAATATTAATAAAATCCAATTTTATACACTGCAAACATGTGTCAAACCGTTAGATCTGAGTGACAGTTATTAAAAGAAAAGAACTATTGAGTTGAGAAAGTGAAAGCATGTGAATACTTCTAAATTATTCTGTAGAATGATTGAAATAGTACCGAGGCTATTCTTATTCAAATAAAATTAAAACATTTATTAAAATGTGCTAACATCCATTGACCTCAGCAAAGTATTTCATATACTTACGAGATATTAAAGCTACGTGATATTCAGTTATTTTTTATTCATTACGATTAAAGGATTATAATATGCAGATATCATCTATGTAAGAGAAGGGTAATTGAAAATAAAACCCTATACTAACCCGTCTGACCTACAAGCGCATACTAGGTCAATTTCTTTTCCATAATGGAGAAGACCCTTTCCCAATAGTGGGATGTATATAGGCTGAAATAATGAATGATAAGTTATATCGAGAAATATATAAGAGTTTTATAAACTTATAAACCAAGAATTTATTTAACATTTGTGGTAATATTTTTTTAAAAGGCAACGTCTAGCGCTCCTTAATCGCAGATGACATTTGTAGAACACAAAGTATTGTTGATCGAACCCCAGTACTCGGCACTATATATATTTAGAGCACTTTTGAGGCGTCTGTCCCTCCAAAATCTCCTCCATCCGAAGTCTTCGTCACGTCCTCGACGAAGAGGACGACAAAATCACACTCGCTCAACGTAGAGCCTACACGGCCCGCGAGGCCTTAACATATAAATATCCGCGCCGCGCAAAAGTCACGAATCAAAACGTGGGCACGCCCACTTTGCCTCCAGCGACGCCCCAAGCCGAGGTCCGTTCCCCATAGGAGGAGCCCTTGGACGATGTCGCTTAGCATACTTTTCTCCGGGTTGAGAGCCCTCAGCGCTCACCCATAGTCCGCGTCAAGCTGTCAAGGCCATCTGCGGCTAACAGCTGTTCACACACAAATAAAAAATGAGGCGTCTGTGCAATCTTATAGTGAGTCAAATTTGTTAAGGCCGTTTTAAATTTACATATCTTTAATCGTATAATCTAGTTCGTATAAAGTTATTGATTTACCTACAATTTGAATTCTTCGTTATATTAACAAAGTCCTCAAACCAAACAGAGTTAGGAAACAAATAATAAATTTTACTCTACAATTACACAACGGTATAACGGCATCCTGACAAGGGCTGACGAGTAATGTAGGGGCGAGGCGAAGGGATGAAAGCTAAAATAAAAGGGATTATAGGGGAATTACGTTGCCACGGGCGACGGCGTGCCCTACAAGAAGTAACGAGCTTGTTCTTGCATAAAAATATTATTTAGCCGAGTTGATCTTCAGAAAGAAAGTTGGTGTATTACATGTTAATGGATGGATTATGGGTTTTTAAATTAGTGTTATAAATCTTCGACTGCAGAGATGGCGTAACGGTTAAGATAAAAACCTCTCGTGCTACGAGTCGCTGGTTCAATTCCCACAGTACAAAACTTTATGCAATTCAAAATTGTTGTTGGGTTTGGTTACAATTTGTGTACATTTATTCTATACTAGCAATCCACCCTCGCTTCGCTTCGGTTATAGGTTATAGTCGTTTTACCCACGTAGTTCCCGTTCCCGTGGGAATACCGGGATAAAATATAGCCTATTTTACGCCCTGATATTATAGCTTTCCATTGGTGAAAGAATTTTTGAAATCGGTCCAGCCGTTTTGAAGATTACCCGGAACAAGCAGACAGAAATTTTTTAATTGCGATTTTAGGCATAGGTGTCGTGCAAATAACCGTGTGAGCATGAAAAAAGCCTATTATTGTGACATTACAAACAGACACTCCAATTTTATTTATTGGTATAGATTTGTAAAGTCTCGGGTACATGCTAAGGAAACACTTTGTCTGTTTTTAAGAAGACATGAAAATCTATAGAAGAATTATTGGATATATTGGATTTGGCTTAGTGAAAGTGGAGGTGTCTCAGAGTAAAATTGACCCGCATTAATAAATATTATAAGCCAGCCATGTGATGTGTATGACCTGCGATGATGATGACAAGGACGATAATAAGCTATTGCCGCTTAAGACACAGGTATAACCTAATTCACGAGGCAGAGACACCCATGTAAGTGTCAAATGTATTTGTATTTTAATAAAGATTATTAATATTATTCAAAGTCTAGTCTTTAACCGACTTCAAGGAGGAGGTTCTTAATTCGATTGATATTTTTTATGTTTGTTATCTCAGAACTTTCGATTTTGATAATTCTTTTTGATTTGAAAGCTGGTGGTTCCCGTATGGTTCCAATTTGTTTCTGATAATAGTGAGAGAAAACGATTGAAGTCGGTTTTCTTCCTTCCGAATTATAAAAAAAATCTTCTGATCCTGATGTCCGTTCATTATCTCCAAAATCACACAAACAATTTTAATAAAATAATGTATATGAGTCTTATTTCGTCTAACTCCAAAGATAAAATAGTATTTTTAGAAAATTACAAAAAATAGTTTGCCGCAACTGTACAAAGTTGGACCAGCCAGCTTGTAGTAATCTATATAATTTGATAAATGACACACCATTTAATTTATTACTGAGTTCATAACCTTAATTATATGCCTGGGTTCAACGATCGTCCTTAAAAACATATTTTCTTGTGGAATTGCAAAAGTGTTTACGTGACTATTCAATGGCCGTATACCTATTGAATGTTCAAGTAAAGAATCCTATGATATTTTCTTTCAAATAATTTTGTGTAGATAGATAAAAAAAATACTCTGTAAAAACTACGACATTTTGGACGTCAAATACATTAGACTCTGATGTTTACGCGACTATTACATATTATCATCTTTATCCTACGTTTATCCTAATTACTTGGGCCGACACAATATGTAATCTTCTTTCATAGTACATACTGTGTTATTTATTGGATATATTATAAATAAAACTACGGATTTTATCGCGTTTGTATTTGATTTTAGATTGCCCGACGATTCGAACAATTTACAGCGTTCAAGGTCACGGGCAGAATAAGATGTCTCACGTCCAACAAGTCATCGTTATTACAGAGGCAATCGCACAATCAAAAATCAAATATAAAACGCGATAAAACCGAAAAGTAGTTTTATTCACAATGTGTAATACCCGCGGTATTACTCAAAGGAAACTCAAAAATCAAATACATAACTGATAAAATCCATAAAAAAAATAATAATTCAAATGTTAGTTTACCATTAGAATGAATCCTAATCATTATTCGAAATGTCCGGATAATAAACCAAAATTAAAAAGAATATTTGGTAGGTACCTATATAAAATTGCTGATTTTTTTAAATTAGATATCTCAAAGTTTTGAACATATCTTAATTGGGAATGTACATTTTAAAATACTCGAGTAAATCCTGTGGCAACTGAAAGCATCATTAATTCGAAGTGATGGTAATTAATTACGAGGCAAACGAGAAGGGGCAGTAATTTTTGACTACCCTCAAATATTAATTAAAAAAATAATTGGTTTAGAAGGGAAGTTAAAGTAATAAGATATACGATACGGTTAATATTAAGATGCATAAAGAAGTTTATTAAGATATTTAAATGCTAGGCTATTTTATAAACCACAGTAGTTAAGAATTCGTACCAGTGGTCAGACCAATGGCGATAAGGCGGGAATACGATTGGTTATAGAGCCGGACATGGCCCTTCCGTCACCCCGAATGGATCGAATGTCCTTTTTTCATCATCATAATTTCAGCTCATAATACGTCTCACTGTTGGGCTCGAAGCTCTTCCACAATAGGAGGGCAATTGACTCACTGTACCACACTGGTCAGACGGATTGGAATAGGGTTTTATTTCGAATTTTCCTTCTCTTACATAGATGTTATATGCATAATTAATCTCTTAGTCGTCTTTTACAACACCCACGGGTAAGAGAGGGGGTGGCGAATTGTATTCTTGCTCCGTCAGCACACGGACAATCTTTTTGTTTAATAGTTGTGTATCGAAAAATGATTATTACACACGGAACGGGAACCCACATCTACATATATGATATCCGTCTCAACCATTGTGCCAATGCAGTTGTATGCTCAGTTTAGTATATTTTATCGTATAGTAAAATAATAAATAACCCATGAACCTAAAACAGAATAAAGAGCAATTTCATTCGATAAGTGGCTTGGATGTTGATGAGGATTCCAGCCACTAGCTAAAGAATTGAAAAAAGTAAGTGAACCATATATGATTTATTCCTGTATAGCATTCCAATCGGTAGAGATAGTTTTTCATCCTAACAAATATTAAATGTAAGTTTGTTTGTTACACTTGCTCGCCTAAATCATTGATTCGATTTTAAAATTCTTTCACTAATGCATAGCTTCTTTATCAACGAATAGCATAGGATATATTTTATCCCTATATACCCACGCGAACTACAAATACGTGGGTGAAATCACGGGTAAACGAACGGAAGGCTGCATTATCAGTGAGAACATAGACTATATTTTAACCCTAATAACAGGAAAGGGAACTACGTCGGCGAATCCATGAGAATTTGCTAATAAATGATATAATGTCCAAATGAATATTAGAAGTATTTAACTAGTGAGGAAAATTTTATATCAGGTTTTCGTTGTATAATCTAATTCGGCCATCTAAAATAATATTTAATTTCATCTTCATATAACTATTATAATAAGATTATTTTATTGTCTCCAGCGAGAAAAACGAAAAAGAATTTTATTTGATATTTTATCGATTTGTACCAAATAGAACTATATTGTTCACAATTGTTTTTTTGACCTATATCCTGCCAACTTTTATCATAAAACTTCAATACGGTCTCGATCTAAATCGGCCCAAATAGCCGCTGACCCCAATTTTTTTACGAGCCGTCGTAAAAGCACCATAATTAAGTTGTGCCAATCTGTCATATATGAGCAGGCTATAGTCCAATCAGGATACATGAATATTTACTAACTTTGATTGGTTGAATTTAAATTTGTGACAAATTCATCAATCGTAGGGCCGGCGGTGTATTTCTTATTTAATCAATGCTTTGAGAGCATGAGTAGAGGATAATGTTCGGACTTTGAAATGATAAACGGTGCCAGGCAAAATCACAATGAATCTGTGATAGACGTAATTACATTTATTTATTTTAAACTTCTACTGTATGGGGTAGGATTACACTGTCAACTGTTGAGAGTCGCCTGTCGGTTAGTACCACGCTCTTGTAGAATTTGTTACTGCACTTAGTTCCGCGAGCGAGAGGCGGAAGCCAAAGTTTTTGAGGGTGATTGCGTGTAGTGAGTTTTCACTTTCTGCACGGTAGGCAGCGGCCTAGCAAAGATTTATGAGCGATAGTATTACTTACCAGATGTACTGTTTGCTACCAACAGCTATAGAAAAACTACTTTTACTATCAATTAATAAGATGAATAATATAAATATTCCTTCGCTGTTAGTATTTTCAAGTATTTGGTTTTTATAAAGTGCAAAAATGGTTTTACTGGCTTAGTTACTGGGTGTTTGATAACTGGCCTTAGTCAACTTTGTCATTAGAAAAAGAATTGAAAACCTTTAACCAGGAACAAGGTCACAATTCTCGTTACATGAATAAATCACGAAATCGAGGTAAAATTCGAATGATGCGAATTGCTACCCAGATAGAAATGGAAGGTAATGCAGCCAGCTTCTTTAGTTAAATCAGGCGGACTATTGACCAGTTTGATGTAAAAAACAACAATTTCTCGTGAACTATAGAGTCAAGCTTACGACTTTATAGAAAAGATCAATCATCGCTCTTAATAATTCAACTGAAATACACTTAATACATTTAATATTAAAAACCAACACTCAAGTACACATATAAGATAAGGGAGATTTTTAAGGATTTCATCGCAGTTTATTTTAGCTGACTGGAACACTTTTCAGCGTCCGTGTCTGTTTCCCTAGAGTATAAACCCTGAAAACTTTAAGAAAAGCGTATTCTACGTAGAAATAGAATTTACCAAAGAAAGCGTCAGTTTGCTTATGTTAACAATTAATTAAGAGCTAATCGTAATTTTCCGTGTGGTGACGGAGTAAGAATACAATTCACCACTCCCTATCTTGCCCATGAATATGGTAAAAGACGACTATGGAATCTAATATACACATAACATCTGTGCTAGAGAAGGAAAACTCGAAATGAAACCCTATACCAACATGTCTGACCAGTATGGTATAGTAGGTCAAATTCCCTCCCATTGTGGAGGAGGCTCGAGCCCAACAGTGGGACGTACGTGGACTGTGATGATGATGATGAATCGTAATTTACTCAATGTTAGTACCACACTCTCGCAAAAAATCGAAGTCTGAGTAGTTGCAATATGTTACTTACTAGAATTAATACTTCGTTCGGTGAGTAAGACAGCCGGAAGGTCAACTTTCTGAGGGTGTCTGCGTGTGGTGGGTTTTGGTGGTGTCTTTAGTATTATCAAAACCATTCACACTCTCTTTATTGTAGGCAGCGGCCTAGCGAAGGTTCATGAGCGGCATTATCACTTACCATCAGGTATGCCCTTTGCTCGTTTGCCACCAACAGTAACAAAAAAAGAAAATACAGCAAATATGGTTTATTGAAAATTATTAGTAAAATACCCTATTAAACATAATAAGCTTACAAAACCCAAGCGTTTTGACTTTGTTTACTTAAGTATGTACAACAAAAGCGTCTTTCAAGTGGCAAAGCTAATCCGATCAGCTTCCGTCTTGGTAAGGCATACGTCACATTCAATTCATAATTCAGTAGTAATCCTCTGAGTGTCAGCTGGTACGTGGTGTCGATAAGGCGTGAATATTGAATTTAAGATGTTATAGAAAATGAAAGAACATCGCGTGAAAATTACTTCACTTCGACTTATTATTATATGTAAGTAAATTACCTAGGAATACTTCATCTCCGTCCATACACGCCCCATTGTTGGGCTCCGCTCTCCTGCATTTATAGGAGAGAAGTTGACCTGCTATACGCTGGTCAGACGTGTTGATATAGGGTTTTGTTTTGAGTTTTCCTTCTCTTGCAAAGATATTATATGCATATTATATCCCTTAGTCATCTTTTATGACACCCACGGGCAAGAAAAAGGGGGGTGGTGAATTGTATTCTTACTCCGTCACCACACAGAGTATTTAATGCCTACAATCAAGTAACATAAAATGGCGGCTAAGAGCCTTTACTGGACAACTCCATCTGAAGCCTTTTGGTCAATCATTATATTCTAGAGAAGGATTAACGTCAGGCCAGCAGCCAATCATAAAACTGTTGACAATAACTTTTTGCAATTTTGCTATGAAAAATAAACATATTTATTTGACCCTTAAGTAATTGGGATAAGAGCATCACACTTCAAGGAAACGAAAAATATTAACTATAGGTACTAACCCGCCTGGCATGGCCATTATGGCAATTTTCCCCTCCTTTAGAGGGGCCTATACAGTATACATGTTTCGTAGTCATGTATAGTCTTAAAGTTGATTTACACAAGGATAAATGAATACTAAACACAATAAGTTACTTCATTATCATCATCATAGCTTATATATATGTTCTACTGCTAGGCCAGAGCCTCCTCCATATTAGAAGGGAAATTGACTTAGAATACCATGCTGGTCAGACGGTTTGATATAGGGTTTCGTTTCAAGTCTCACTTTCTCTTACTGTAAGTATTATCTGCATAATATAATCCCAGAATTGTCTTTTACGACACCCATGGTTAGGGAAAGGGGATGACAAATCATATTCTTACTCCGTCACCACACGGAATGTTACTTATTTCCCTACATTTACAATTGGTGGATAGAACAGGTTACTTATACTACAGCATATTTTGTGCAGTCCATTACTACTGATTTTCAGAATGTTTGTCAAGTCCTTAAACAATGTATTTGCAATGAAAATACTTACACTCCGACTCGGGGCAACTATTTGCGGATCAAATATATGCTTTTATCCTTTACCCTATCGACCGACCCAATACTCTGCGTTGAATGTGTCAAGGTGACCATTTAATTAAACCATGCCCGCATTCGAGCATATGCTAAAAATGTCCTACTGAGATTGATTTGGATCCGGCATAATTAATGTTTTAGCGGTTACGCTTAGTGGGTTTTTGGTGTAGGTTTGGTAAGTGGTTTTTATTAACAGATATTTTTAGCATTTAATATACAATCTAAAATTAATATCATTTTACAGTTATGTTGTATTTAAGAAATGCGGTTTGAATAAGGATTAGCCCCTTAGTTATCCCTAGCCGAGGCCGCGGGTGACTGGACCGGGGAGTTAGTCCGTCACCCGCCGAGAGGCCGACTGTACGACGACGACCGACGGGGGAACGTCGGTCGAGGAGAGGGTACTCCTCCAGGGGTATTCCGTCACCGGACATGGGGTCTTCAGTAAGTACCTGCACAAAATCGGAAGAGAAGAGGCCCCAGGATGTCACGAGTGTGGCGCGGCAATTGACGATACGCGCCACATACTGGAAGTATGCCCCGCCTGGGGGCCTCAGCGCCACGTCTTGTTAACGGACATGGGAACAACAGACCTGTCGTTGCCGACCATCATCCCCAAGATGCTCGGCAACGACAGCTGCTGGTCGTCGATGGCCTCCTTCTGTGAGGCTGTCATAACAAGGAAGGAGGCCGCGGAGCGGGCACGCGAGGCGCTTGCGTCCGCTGACTCGCTCCGCCGACGGCGGCCAGGGAAGAGGAGACGCCGTTACGCGCTGCTCCTCCCACCGCCTTGATTGATGATAGAACGTGGCCAGACGGCCAAGCGTTGGAATGTTGGGGATAGAATGTCATTAGACGATCTCTCCGGCATCCCGTAAAAGCGCGGAAGGGGCCGCTGTGGTTTTAGTGGGTATTCCGGTCGCTTATGTGGCCGGCGAGTCCCGCACACTCCCCTCGTCTATCACCGTCGGGGGGATAGTGCGTAAATGCATTTCCCTGGCGTGAAAAAAAAATAAAAAAGGGGTATTCCATCGGGCCGACCACTGACGATAAGTCAACCTGCACCGGTGGTCGGCCCAACGACGAAGGCGGCGTGTCACGGGTGGGTTACGGGGCTGCGCGCGCCGCCCCCCTGTCGCCTTGGATGGAGCCGGACGACGGGTATGCTGGCCGTAGCCCAGCCTCCCTAAAAAAAGCGCCTTAGTTGTAAATTCAAATTATTGCATGTGGTAGCGATTTAATTAAAAAAATCATTTAATGATTATTAAGTTCTTAATAGAAACATTAAATGCAGGTTATATATACTATAACCATATATCCTTTGCATGTGATGACGGACTATTCATTACCACCTATCTTTTTTTTAAATTTATTGAAATGAAAAGGACTTTGTCGCTTAGCAACTATTATATTGCCCAATACAAACATCATCATCATCATTTTCCTGCCCTCATCCCACGCCAAGTGGGGTCGGCACAACATGTTTTTACCTTCCATAGCCTCCTATCAGCCGTCATATGTGCACTCACTGCTTTCATACGCATATCTTCATTCACGCAGTCCATCCATCTCTTTTTGGGTCTCCCACGCTTTTTTCGTCCATCCACAATCATATTGACAACCCTCCTTGTCACATGCCTTTCATCCCTCCTCATCACATGTCCATACCATGACAATCTCGCGCTCCTAATCTTCTCTATCACTGGTGCCACTTTTAGACTTCCCCTAATATACTCATTTCTTACTTTATCTAACCTTGTAACCCCACACATCCATCTTAGCATTCGCATCTCTGTAGCATGCACTCTTCTCTCATCCGTCTTTTTCAATGCCCAACATTCAGATCCATACATAGCAACAGGTCTGATGACACTCTTGTATATTTTCCCCTTAAGTTTGAGAGGCAACCGGGTGTCACAAATTGTCCCCGAGACCTGCCGCCACTTCATCCATCCTGCATTCATTCTACTATTAATCTCTCGGTCAATGTTGCCATCGTCTTGGAGAAGCGAGCCTAGATACTTGAAATCGGAGCAAACCGGTAGGGATACCCCATCTAGGGCAATGTGAGAGAATTTGGAAGGGCCACCGAAGTTACAGAACATATCTTCAGTCTTGGTGCGGCTGATCTTAAGGCCTACTCTTTCCAACCTCTCACGCCATTGCCCCAGTCTGCTCTGTACCTCAGCTGCCTCTTATCAAACATTATTAATTATTAGAATTAATTACATAAAATTATACATTATTTTATAGCTAGTTTGTATAACGCTAATGTCTCACTTGATAGTGGCAAAGCAAGAATGGAAATACAGTAACCTATGTCATACATTTTTTTAGGGCCGAAGATATTAATTTTGGTGTTCTCATTCTAAACGCATTCCATCACAATATGGTAAAGATTATCAACCGCGCCCCAATCGATACAGTTAGGCGATTGTTTTTTTTTCATCAAATATGAACATTTGTTGGATGTAATGTACCGCCTATTTTGTCCAGGAGTGTAATAGAAGACGACTAAGGGATACATTATAACATCTACGCAAGACGAGCTTACCTCGAAATAAAACTCGGGTATAGTGTTATTTCTAGTCGGTCAGAGGGGTCTAAAAACGTGGTATATAGAGACATTTTCTACTATTGTTGAGGAAGCTTGAGTTCAACAGCACATATACGTACGATCGCTGCTACGTAGAGCTGAGATGTTGAAGATAACTATAAAAGCCGCGTATAAAGAACTATCTAATCATCATCATCATCATTTTAGCCACAGTTCACTCCTCGACGTAGGCCTCTCTCATATTACGCCACAAAGTGTGGTCCCGTGCCGCCTGCATCCAATGATGCCCAGCAACTTTCACCGGGTCATCGGTCCACCTAGTGGGGGGCGTCCTACACTGCGTCGTCCGATACATGGTCGCCACTCGAGAACCTTTCTTCCCCAGCGGTTATCGGTTTATCGAGCGATGTGGCCTGCCCATTGCCACTTCAGCGTGCTAATTCTTCGTGCTATATCGGTTACACCCATTCTTCTACGGATTTTCGTATTTCGAATTCTATCTCGCGGAGAAATCCCGAGCATAGAGCGCTCCATAGCACGTTGAGCGACTTTGAGCATGGTTATGAGGCCTACGTTTAGGGACCACGTTTCCGTGCCATAAGTCATCACTGGTAACACACAATGATCATAGACCTGTGTTTTCAGATACTGAAGTATGTTGAACGCGAAGATTCTCTTAAGCCCGAACACTGCCCAACAGAGCTGGATTAATTAAGAGTTATCTAATAGATAATAGTTATTAAAAATAATAGATACATATATTAAAACTACACATATGGCGACGTGATAGAATACAACGTGAAGCTTTTATTTCCCGTGGGAGTCATAAAATTATTGAGGAATAATCAGGGGAATAGACGCTGCCCATAGAAATGGCGAAAACTGCGATTGTCAAGCATCTTGGTGATTAGGATATAATAAGGAATGAATAATCCAATAGTGCCCACTAGGCTTAGGAAAAGAAAGTAATTGAGATCGCTCCTTTTTGTCTCAGCGCGCATCTCATACACAAGCTCAAAATTCTTATTTAGTAGGAGAGGATCCAATTAATTTAGACAAGATAAAAGAAGAACCATACTTTGATGTAATTTACGACACAGAGGAAATATTATCATAAAAGAAATAACTCAACATTTTTAGAAATAACACTTCATTTTAGTCAAGATAAAATACTGTTCAATTTATAGGGAAAAATTGAATTAACTTTAACTTTTAAAACATTAAACCAAGAAAAAGATTTGCTTAACACCGTTCCCCTGGTAGCTAAGGAGGAAATCAAGATTGTAATTTACTTACTATTGATTAAGACCGGCATTTTGGTTAAAAAAAACTTCTTTTACAAAAATATCATCATCATCTAAGTCGCTTTATCAAGTCTGATGTATAGATAGTGCTTAGGCAAGATAACATCTACTAAACCGCTGGACTAATAAATTAGTGATAGCCCGCTTAATTAGTGGTTAGGAGTAATAGGACATTTCATGAAGTAACATGCCGTCTTTCTATTGCTACGTATGGTTTGGACTGGTTTTGTTTCAACGTTCAAAAGGTACAACAATGTTAGTAGAATCTGCAAGTATACATACATATCCGTTATTCACACTATAAGAATTGTAATGGCATTATTAATATAGTTCGTTAATATCTTACCAAAAATAAATGATATCAATTTTACCTGTAACAGAAAAATGGTAATTAATTTAAAAAAATGCTAGCTTGAATAGCGTAATGATTAAGCAGCTAGGTTCCGTAACGAACGTCATGATTTTGATTCCCATGCTGTTCGATCTATGAATATTTTATTGTCGGTGTTATACCCTATGAAGTAAGATTTATACCCACAATAAAATAACAATCCCAAAATAATAAACATCAAAGTAATAAACGTAAGCAAAGCTATAAAAAATATTGATATATATATAAAAGTACGAATTTATTTCTCAAACAAAAATTAAAGGACGGATCATCATCACAATCATTATTACAGCTCATAAACATCCCACAGCTGGGCTTGAGCCTCGTCCACAATGGGAGAGAAATTACCCTACTGTACCTACGGTTAAAGGGTTTTAGGTATTAGATGTTATCGGCATATTATAGTTATCCTTTACAACATCCACGGGGAAAAGGGGTGGTTAATGGTACTCTAATACCCTCACCATATGGAAACAAGAAAATACTTATATACGAATGTTTTAACAGGTAATCATTTATATTCAAAGTTAGTATACGATAAAAACCCATTGTACATTATATTAAAGAATTAATAACATAATTACAAAAATTCATAGCAATTTTACACTGTACTATAAACGTAGAATATTTCCGTCTTCAATGTGTGCAATTTGGCCCACCCACTCTGTCCTTATGGGGTTTCCCAGGGGGTAGGATAATGACGGGCCATTGCGGTCAATAATATCTTACCTACAATAATAGCACGAATTTATTCCTATATTGTATTGTATTAAAACGAAATGAGGCTTGTAAGTATATAACAGTATTTTTTTGTTTAAGTTAAGTTTTAAATCATTACGATATCTCATGTTTACGCGAGTATTACACATTGTAAATAAAACTTCTTTTATGGATTTTATCGCGTTTGTATTTGATTTTTGTTTCCCCGACATTAGACTGCACCGATGGCGTAATGATTAAGATACTAAACTACAGTGTCAGTGTCATGGGTTCGAATCCTAGGCAGGACAACACTTTGTGCAATCCACAAATTGTGGTTCTGAGTCTGAATGTAATTTGCAGTTAATCATATCATTGTAAAGTTCATCGCAACACAAGGACTTAGTGCAAATTGTTATCTTAAAAAAATAAATACTTTACAGCGTTCATGGTCACGCGTAAACTAAGATGTTTTGCATGCAACAACTCATTATTTAGAGGATTTTATTACAGAGATTTATGCCCGCTGCGGATTTAGTTATTAAATTTATTAAGGTTTTAGGTTCTCGAATGGCGAGCACGAATCGGACGACGTAGCGTGGGACGACGTTCATCATTTCAGTTCATATACTTCCCACTGTTGGGCACGAGCCCCCTCCACAATAGGAGAGAAATTGATCTCACTATACCATGCTGATCAGATAGGTTGGTATAGGATTTTATTTCAAGTTTCCTCCTCTTGTGTAGATGTTATATGAGTATTATATCCCTTAGTCGCCCTTTACGACTTCCACGAGTAAGAAAGGGAGTGGTGAATTGTATTCTTACTCCGTCACCATACGGAAATTTTGTATAAAACAAAATATATAGAATCATCTCCTTTTTGTACTAGCAATATTTTTTTATTTTAAATGATTGTTAAATATGGCCAGCTGATCGTAATTCGGTTACAGCGTTCTATCTTAACGCATGCTATAGATCATATCTATTATCATAGTCTCAAATCATGTGCGTTACCTTCGCACTCGAGCCTCCTCCACGCTGGCAAATAAATTGACCTACCGCTGATCGGAGAAATTCGTATGGACTTTTATTTCAAGTTTAATTTTCTTGCAGTAATGTTATCTTCTGTGTGGTCATGTGGTGACGGAGTAAGAATACAATTCATCGCTCCCTATCTTGCCCGTGGATGTCGTAAAAGACGACTAAGGAATACAATAAGCATATAACATCTGTGCAAGAGAAGGAAAAGTCGAAACAAAACCCTATTCCAACACGTCTGACCAGCGTGGAATAGTAGGTCAATAACCCTTCCATTATGGAGAAGGCCCGAGTCCAACAGTGGAACATATATAGGCTGAGATGATGAATGTTATCTGCTTTGTCACTACGTGGTATTAATGATACAAATACACTTCTAATTCTTTCAGTCTGAAATTCCAATGGAGAGAAAACAGATGGTTATGTAAACTACGAAGTACTCAGTTCGAATACTACAAAATAGACACGCATTCGTAGACTGACAGTGGCAAGGTTACTTGATTTAACTATCTTTTATGCAACAATGAGTACAGTTGTGTGTTAAGGACGTCTTTTGTATATCTATATGCATTATCATCATAAACAATGATTGCACAGATGACAGAGTGGTATAAATGGCGTCCTCACGCACCGAATGTCGTGGATTCCATCACCGTGAAAGGCAATTCTTCGCGTGATTTACAAATAGTTTTTTAGAATGTGTGGCGGAGGCTTAAACCCAGCAATGCGACGTTTATGAGCTGAAATGATGATGATGATGACGATGACGAGTTTGGTGTACTTTGTGTGAATTACGAGATTAAATTATAATTTTCTTTCAAATTACAAACATATTTTATCAAACGATTTCTCTCAGTAGCGAGACTATTGTTTGGAATATGGATTAAATAAGTCAGATGTATACGAAGTCAGTTAATTGTTTAATAAAATACGAACACCGAAAATTATTAGCTTTAATTGATTTTAGTTTAGAAGATTGCGTAGTAATTTTTGAGATGAATATACCTATATCCAAAGCAAAAGTAATGTAATTTCTTGATGCACCATTAACCGTTCATTATTACTATACGAAAATTGTTAGCCCTCATAGTTTTAAGACATTATTTAAATTAAACTAACTAACGGTGACTTATTTCAAAGCGAGACTAATAAAACTAACATTTAGTCTAAGATAAACGTGAATTTCTTGCATAAAGTTCTCCAATTACCTACATAGGGAACTTAAGTCGTTACCCTCGTTTTTGGGGTGCATCCTTAATAGCATTAGACACATACGACAGTACACCGTATTCCGTTGGCGTAAAGTTGATTATGTACTATGTATTCCCGTAATAGAACATCTGGTGTCTTATTAGACTCTCAGGGAAGTTAATTTCTTACATACCGGGGAAAGATCTAAGACTATGACTACAGGGATTCAGGCACCAGGGTCAGAATTACTAGGTAATTTAATTAAATATAGATAAGGTTAGCATTGATATAGTCGTATTTCGTAGTATGAAGGCGATATCATTAAATTTTCATCTATACAAATAAATAAAATTTAAGTGCCTGTTTTTAATGTCACAATACTGGGCTTTTTTCATGTTCACTTGGTTATTTGCACGACACCTATGCCTAATATTTTATTTAATTTTAAATTTTTTTTGTCTCTTTGTTTGAGGGATTACCTCAAAACGGTAGGACCGATTTTGATAATATTTTACTACCAGTGTGCTGAGTGTGAGTTTTGTCGTTAACATGACTCGCTCTACCGCGAGCGCGTAAATTTGTCATTTGTATGAAGAAAAGTACAGCGCCACTAGCGGACCGTATTTGAAACATTTTGTGCTAGTGCGAGTTTTAATTGTAAACGTTCACCATCGCGTATTGTAAAGTTAACGTCAATTTCGGCCGTTTACTCTGTGGTTTTTCTATTTTTGCGAGTGTGAGCGCTACTTTTGACAGTTCTCGACGCGTATTATTGTTAATTTACGTTAACGCGGTAACCGAGTCTTTCACGAGTGTTTTAGTTGGTGAGAAGATAACATTATGGATGGATTTTTAAGATCAAGGAATTATTTTGCAAGGAGATTGCTTGCTGCAGCTCAAGATGAGCGCAATGAACTACGAAGAATGCGCACTGAAGGTCGTGAATTGCTTGATTCTTTGGAAGATCTCACAGAAAATGAATTAGTGAATATTTATCGTTTAACGAAAGGAGCTGCAATTCATTTATGCGATGAACTTCGAGAGTTGACAAATTTAAGGCCTATCCAAAGAATAAGCTTAGAAACTAAGGTAAGCACAATGTGTCCATTTGCTAAACCTACTGGAGAGTAGACCTTCGGACTCTGTGACCTATTACACATCTATCTAACGCAACTATATTTATATATTGTATCCTCAGGTTCTCACTGCATTATTTTTCTATGCCAGTGGAAGTTACCAACAGCCGGTGGGTGCAGCCCAAAACTTGTCACAAAAAATGTGCAGTGTTTATATTGAGGAAGTCACACAAGCGCTGAATCACACCAACATGATTAAAAATATATTAAATTTCCCCAGACGATTGCTGGAAGACAATTTGCAAGTCAACGGTGGGTGTCATTTGTTATTGTATCAAAAATATAAATATTAATCTCAACACTTTCTAAAATATTTCTTTACTTTTATTTTCAGCTTTATACACAAAATATGGAATACCATCTGTGATAGGAGCAATAGACTGCAGCCACTTTCATATATTTGGTCCACCAAGAGAGAGTGAACATTTATACTTTTGTCGGAAACAGTTTTACTCTCTGAATGTGTAAATGGTAATAAGTGTTATTTATATGATATGATCAAATGATTAGAAGCTTTATGGAAGTATGTGTACTTTGTAATAATATTAATATTGTGTTAGTAGTGCAAGTTAAGTGTTAGCCAGCTTCATAACACTGTTACTTCATAACAATGTCAGTTAGCATTTCATTATTTACTGTACTGAGCGTTCCACATCTCATTATAATATTATATATCTAGTCCAACAAAAAGTATTGCCATTTGTTTCTAATTGATTTTGAATGCAAATGCCACCAGTGTGACAGGTCAGCACTCTATCACATAGTAGAAACCTAGATTATTATATTAGACTATTAAGGTATGCGATAAGGAAGTTGTATAATCACTACAACTTTCCGTGTGGTGACGGAGTAAGAATACAATTCACCACCCCCTATCTTACCCGTGGGTGATCGTACGAGACGACTAAGGTTTATAAAACACATATAACATCTATGCAAGAGAAGGAAAACTTGATATAAAACCCTATATCAACACGTCTGACCAGCGTGGTATAGTAGGTCAATTATCCTTCCATTATGGAGGAGGCCCGAGCCCAACAGTGGGACGTATATGGGCTGAGATGATGATGATGATAATTACTAAAACCTATGTTATCTTTCCAGATATGTGATAGTAATTACATGATAACTAATGTAAATGCAAAATTTGGAGGAGCTAACCATGACTCATTTATTTGGGAAAACAGTCAAGCAGTACATGCAGAGCCGTCATAGGAACGGTGAAACTGTGTGAAATAATGAAGAAACACAATGACTTTGTAAAGAAATTAAAGGTGTTTTTACTAAGAAAATGTTACTACAGTGTCAATGATTATTTAAATGATATCATCTAACTAGGTGTAGGTATAAAAACATCTACATGTAAATTAATAATTAATTTTAATAATAACAATAATCAAATAATAATATTTCTATTAAATTGCATATATGTAAAAGTATCATAAAAATATAACAATTTATAAAAATGTTCCTCTCTTCTACTGTTGCCCTGCCCTACAGGGTCCATAATTGTTACATGATTTAATTGTTAAGACTTTTTATACATTATGGAGTGCAATAAAGTTTGAAATTGAAAATTGAAATCAAATCATTTATTCTGCATAGGCCCCTTGAGGGCACTTTATCTCAGCCCATATATGTCACACTGTTGGGCTCGGGCCTCCTCTATAATGGAAGGGTAATTGACCTACTATACCACGCTGGTCAGACGTGTTGGTATAGGGTTTTATTTCGAGTTTGCCTTCTCTCGCATAGATGTTATATGCGTTTTATATCCCTTAGTCGTCTCGTAAGATCACCCACAGGTAAGATGGTGAATTGTATTGAATGACGGTGGTGAATTGTATTCTTACTCCGTCACCACACGGATAAGGGCACTTACATATTGTCAAATTTATACATTGTTTGAATATAATACAATATCTACCACCGGATCGGAACGCAACCACAAGCTGAGAAGATCCGGCAAGAAATTCAGCGGGCTGTCATTTTTTACCATCCTTTGAATACAGTTACGTATACAACATATAGTCTTAGCTCCAGTGTGATGCCCTTCGAGATGGGATATAACTATTTTTATTTTAAATTTAGTTTTACAAATAAAAAAGGAAAGGAAATCATGGTTGGACCAGACCCCACAAGCAGCACCCTATCACGAATTAACTACTAGAGCAGCCATCACTCCCCTCAACCACATTGGAGGGAAGGGAGTGTTATAATGGGGTTTATTTTAATTTTTTTTCTAATATCGAGTGCTTTTTGGCTATTTCCTGCCATTACTCCTGCACCCGGAGCTCTATAGCCCTCAGTCGTAAGTGCTCCCTCTCATTTTCTTGTTCCTGCCTGTGTTTTTCATACAGGAATTTACGCCAATCTTCATCAGACTGCTGAAATGCCTGATGAGCCATTTCAACTGTTAGAGCGTTTAGATTTTGTAAACGCTTGCAGAAACAGTGTAGAAATAAATCAATTAAAAATATAGAATATAGTTTAATATGTTATTGTACAAAGGTAATAATAATTTGCATTGACTTGACACACCGACAGAATTTTTATACAATATTCAAAAATATTACTTTTTCTTATTTTCCTTTCTTTACTGCCAGCTTTACTCATAGGCATTACATCGACCTACAAAGAGGTTGCACCTCAACATCAACGGCCGTTTTCTGTCTTAGATGTCGCCGTGGGCATCTGCGAATCCGCCCCGGTGCCATGCGCCAACGTTGAGGAGTGGTTTGCCCGACGGAAGCAGGTCTTGATGGATATGAACAGACAGGGAGTCTAACAGTTGATGGTCCTGGCTCATTCCTTTCTGCTATAACAATATTTGAAAGAGATTAGATCTACATTTTTTAAGTAAATTACTAAGTCCTTGTGTTGAGAGTGATGAGATTATTAGGAGATTTAATAATATACACAAAAATACAGTTAAATTGATAATAACTTACTCTTTCACTGCATTCACTTCAGCCGACCAATTTTAAGTAACAAAGATAAATATTAACAAGGAGTCATCATCATCTTGCTCTTATCCCAATTACTTGGGGTCGACGCAATATGTCATCTGTTTTGACATATTGCAAAAAGTTTCGGCAATGACTTTTGTGACCGGCCGCCTGCCTGACGTCAACCCTCCTTGGGAATGTAATCGTTGACCCATATGGAGTTGGTCCGGGTCAATCTAGGGCTCTTAGTCGTCTTTTACGACACCCACGAGCAAAGCAAGGGTTGGTAGTATTCGAAGCCGCTACCACACAGCACCAAGCAAAGCCAAGCACACAGATAAATATTAACAAGGAGTAGACCTATATATATACTTACTGCTCCATGAAAGTCACCATCATATCAAATTGAGTGGTGCTGGTTCTTCTCATTATGTATATTCTTTATTTCACTTCTTCGCCTTATGGCTATGCGACTAATTTGCGCAATTTCGCCAATGTATGTTATGGTAGTGTCGTAAACATAGCAGAGTATAGCAGTAAGGAAAATTTAGTCGGTTTATACTGCTGATAAAATTAAATAACCAGCGTGATTAATTTAAACTTAAAGATAGGTTATGAGTCGTTTGAGACAATATTTTGTTGACTTCTTTGACAAGACACAGATTACATCAACCGTCCAAATTAAATACACACCCAAAAAAGGTTTAACATATAACAGTTACTGGTTTTGCAACTTGGTCGTATAATCAAGCAACGTCAGCGCAATAGACAATAATCGCCAAAGTACGTAACGAAACGTAAAAAATTAACCACAAATCTTGTGAGTAAACGTTGTCGAGAGAGTTTAATATCTAGGTGACTCGCACTCAGGCGTTTCGTCTATACTTGCGTAAAGACGTTTACTCAACGGACGCGGACGTCGAGTTAACGTGTTTTTATTGTGTAACTCACACTCAGCACACAGGTAACTCTCTATATAAGGAGTAACTTACGCTATAATTTATCCCGATATTCCCACGGGAACGGAAACTATGCGGGTAAGACGACTGAAACCGAAGCGAAGCGTGGCCAGGTTGCTTGTTGATAAATAAATCTCAAACAGTATAAATTTGTAATCACGTTAATTAACAAATAAGGCAGTATTTTTAATATCCTTCGGGCTATTGTTTCATATAACGGCAACAAAAAGACCGAATAACAACAATTTGCCTCTAATATTTATAATATCCGAATTTTATGTATCATTTTGTTTGTATTTACCTACCGAAGAATTTGTTTGTTTGAATCCAAAACGCCTATTTATTTTTTCTTTCAAAGAACAGGCTACCGTACTGAAGACAAAGTTTTTCTTTTAATTTTATTTTTAATTCATATTTTATTTAAAATACTAGCAATCCGCCCTCGCTTCGCTTCGGTTTCAGTCGCTTTACCCGCGGCGTAGTTCCCGTTCCTGTGGGAATACCGGGATAAAATATAGCCTATGTTACACCCTGATATTATAGCTTTGCATTGGTGAAAGAATTTTTGAAATCGGTTCGGTGGTTTAAGCGTGAAAGCGTTACAAACAAACAAACGAACAAACAAACAAACAAACATCCTTACTTTCGCATTTATAATATTAGTATGGATATTTAATTCTATAAGGTTAAATTCCATTTCGAAGTTCTGTTATAAGTTCTTATAAAATTAAAACTTTATTCATCATCATCATTTCAGCTCATAGTTATACGTCCCACTGCTGGGCTCGAGCCTCCTCCATAATAGGAGGGAAATTGACCTTACTATACCATGCTGGTCAGACAGGTTGGTATAGGGTTTTATGTCGAGTTTTTCTTCTCTTGCGGCAGGCATTTTTTTTTTAAAGCCTGCACTAATCAGATCATCCATCATTGTATTGCGGGGTACTTTACAACTCAGATTAACAATTTGTGGATCAGTGTTGTCCTGCGTGGGATTCAAACCCTAAAAGCTTTTGAGTTTAGTCTTTTCCTTATACAAACAGTGAGAATAGCTCTTGGGTTGAGTCTTTTCCTTATCCAAAACTAGCAAATTAGATATCAAAATCAAACGAAAATAGCGCCTCTCCTCATATATGTATGCCGAACTGCTCAACCTACTATTGTTATGGTAGGTAATTTCGAGTGAATACCGGTGTAGTCTCTGGTCAGAGATATTTATATAGGGTTTTATTTTGAATTTCCGTTCTCTTACATAGATATGATTAACATATTATATCCTTTAGTCAACCTTTACAACACCCGAGTAAGAAAGTGGTGTATGATATTCTGACTAACTAACACAAGGCATGAAAATTTATAAGATTTATTTACTCTGATGTAAATGACGGAGATAATTCACCATTGATGATTAAATGCCACCTCACACGCTTAACATGAATGAATCAGCAGTCAAGAGTAAAAATCCTAGCATTGCTTTCTTGCAAGTAATGAGGAACAGGAACTAAAGTTACTCAGAACTGTTTAAATGTGTAATGAATCTCGGCTTCATTCGACTGCATTCATGTACCGTGCACGCTGAACGCTGTAAAAAAGTATTAAATCAAAGTAAGCAGTGCAAATGTCCGTTTATTTTTACATTGCGTTATGAGGTGCGAGATGAAATTCTTGACATTTTACGCTTTCGATACTGTGGGCGTAAAAGGTCTCTTGTTATCTACATTACTGTTTTTGTAAAGCTTAAGTGGCTTTATTGGTTCGTTTTATAGCACTAATCTTAGGAGCTATCAATTGATTGGACTATTATGTCATGAAAGATTACAGAGTATAATACATTACGTGATCATAAACAAAAGAGCTAATATGATGATCCTTTATGTTTAAAATAAACAGAATGACTTGGCAATCGCATGAAAACACACCTCACAAGTAATACATATTATATTAAATTGTACTAAACATAGTGCGATTGCCAAGTCAATCTATTTATTTTAAACATAAAGGATCTTTAATATTCATATAGTCACTATAAGAAGTTGTTAGGTTAGCTATTTACGTAATAACTTAAGAAGAAAGGTCCCTTAAGCAGGGACTGAATGAGTTAACCGACTTGGTATAACATGGATCTCACAAATTTTTATGGCGTGCTTTCTTACAAGTAATGAGGAACAAGAACTAAAGTTACTCAGAACTGTTTAAATGTGTAATGAATCTCAGATTCATTCGACTGCGTTCATATACCGTGCACGCTGAACGCTGTAAAAAGTATTAAATCAAAGTAAGCAGTGCAAATGTCCGTTTATTTTTACATTACGTTATGAGGTGTGAGATGACAATTCAACGAATATTCTTGACTTGATATTATTGACTTATTCTTGATAACTAATGTTGTGAAAAACGTGTTTATTCAAACAAAATAACAGTATGTGTAAGTAATTCTGATAATAGAGGTAGGTAAATTAATGCAAAGACAGTGTAGTGGTTAAGATACCGACCTAGGTGTCCAGAACAATATTATGTTCGATCTACAAATCCTTGTTCGTGGTAATTCATGTCCATTAATTCCGTGTTTGAAAACTCCTCCGCAATGCAAGGAGAAATTCCTTAGTGCTCCTAGTCTTTAAAAAAATATCACGTAGGTAATTCAAGCCGCTGGCACAGTTGGTAATTATATACACTGTCTATCTATCTAACGGGTTGAGAGCCCTCAGCGCTCACCCAACAGTCCGGGTAAAGTTGTCACAGCCATCTGAGGCTAAAAACTAAGTCACACAAAAAAAAATCTATCTATCTATAGCAAAAATTTTGGAAACAGTATTGTGAGCTTAGAATAATAACGTATAGAAGGTAAGATCGTGCACAAAAAGTGAAGCATTTCAATTGGAGCCTAATGGAGCTTACGTAAGTACGCAACTCTTAAAAAATTGCAACACATTTGAAAAACATAAAAAGGTTTTAACATTACTTTTAAAAGTATTTCGACGATTAATGTTAATAAAAATAAAATTTGATTTCATAATTTGTATAGTGGTGTGGGTGTGTACGTGTGTAATCGTCTGGGCGCATGTAGTATTTTTAGATTCATGTTTCGAACGTTCGAAGTACCGACACTATCCTTCTATGCGTTAATTATTATAGGGTTATGAGCTACTTTTTTTTTGGGTTGGACTATGGTTACCGTAGCCGTCAGCTGCGTCGGGGCGATGAAGGGGCAGCGCGCGGCCCCATAACCCACCGCAGCTCCTCGTCTTCGTTGTTGGGCCGACCATCGGTACCGAGTTCGTTGTCCTTCGTGGTCGACCCGGTTATGACCTACTTGACGTCAATCCTACTTGGGAAAGTAATTGTTGACTAGACAGCAGACATACTCAGGAGTAACTGAGTAATATTCGTAGACGTACCGAACTTAACGAAGGCACACACAGACACACTTGCGATGGCTACATTATAGACTCGAAGAAGTTTATAATACCTAATCTCAATGATATCTGATATTTACGCGAGTATTACACATTTTAAATAAAACTAGCAGCGTTCATGGTCGCTGCAGCCCGTGACCATGAACGCTGCAAAGTGTTCGAAACGTCGGACAATCAAAAATCAAATACAAACGCGATAAAACCCGTAAAGTAATTTTATTTAAAATACCTAATCTCTTTCGAATTAACAGGATCCATAATCTGGCTACGACAGCCTATTATCAAATTAATATCGCGTGAATACACCCGTTTATTCCACTAACTCCCAACGGGCAGTACCTATTATTACAGTTTTTATAAAAATAACAACTTTACCAAACATGTCAATACACCATTACCCTGAACCGAACAATGGGAACTAAAATTGAACGGAGGTATAATTATTAGTGTTGATTGAAGCTGTCACGCAAATCCAACGAATATAGGTAGAGTGATAAGTCCTTGCAATTGATTGCTTGTTAAAATGCCATTTGTAATCGTTAAGATTTGTTATATAGCTTTGTTTGATGACAAAACTGGACAGTTTATTGTCTAATGATTTCTGATGTTTTTTTTGGGCTAGTCTATGGTTAGCGCTCCCGCTGTCCGGCTCCGTCCGGGGCGACAGAGGGGCGGCGCGCGGCCCCATAACCCACCGTAGCTCGTCGCCTTCGTCTTTGGGCCGACCACCGGTACAGAGTTCCTTGTCTTCCATGGTCGGCCCGATGGAATACCTTGGGAGGTACGCTCTCCTCCCGATGTCCCTTTCCCGGGAAGTCGGTCGCCGTCGCGCGGGCAGTCTGTCTGCGGGTGACAAATTAATCTCCGGCTTGGTTACCCGCGGCCTCGTCTCGAGCAGCATCAGGTGCAGGTGGTACTCGCGGCTGCGCCGCCCGAGTCGCCGGCGGTGAACCGCGTCGTCGTGAAGGCGTTCCTCCCGCGTGCGATCCGCCGCCTCCTTCCGCGAGAGGACTGCCTCGCAGAAGGCGGCGACTGGGTCCAAGTTCCTGACGCTGCCGAGCATCTCCCTAGCGATAGTCCGCAGTGATTTCTGATTTTTACGAAAGTATAACACATTATAAATAAAATTATTTTTACGGATGTTAACGGGTTTGTATTTGATTTTTGATTGCCCGACGTATCGAACACTTTTTAGCGTTTATGATCCCACGTCCAACAAATTATCGTAATTCTTTTTGTAGGTACTCGCAACAAATTTGTATTAGAATGAGGGTCAAATTTTAAAAACTAATCCTGTAGCGGGGATCCCAATAATATAGTGTAGTATAGGAGTGGTTATAGTAGAAAAATTCTATTAAGTAAACTACTGCTTCGTTTGCTATGGTAGGCAAGGCAGGGTGAGCCTGTTGATAGACAGTTTCAGAAACCAATTACTGAAATTAATGAATCATGTAGGAACACCAGAACGCTTCCTGGAATAGCATATTAATACAAGAAATTATATGTGTTTATGGATATATTTTTATTGCCTTTTTGTAGCCGAGAAACAAACAGCACATTTGATAGTAAGATCTCTACAACACCAGGGGCACAGCTATAGATACCTAATGTGCTATGAAAAAGAGATATATACTGCCTTCTTCCGTAAGAAGAGTTCTAATGAAATTGAAATTCTTGAATAAAATCTGCAAAAACATAAAGCCAAATTGAATTATAGTAGATTGACTCTTTATACGAGGTAAATATCCGTCAAGAAAGTCTTGAGTAAATCAATCTCTTCAGCGAGAAAGACGCCATCGAAAAATAGGTAGTTATATAACTCTCGTATAATATAAGGACTACTCATCTACAGGAGATAGTTTTAGATTTAGTGGTTCTTGACAGAGAATACGTTTCGTTTACGAAAAATCCAATATCGAAAGTTATATTTATAAGTGTATAACGCAATATGATTTCATCGTTTGATAAGCTGTTGAGATATTTTCAGAACCGTTACTCCACGAATAATATCTGTATCATACAGATATTATTCGTGGAGTAACGGATCAAGAATATATCGTCGTCACGATTTCCTATATTCCTGCTATCATGTAAGACTAGAAAAATCGATAACATTATTTGACCACCACCATCATCAGCTCTCATAAGTCCCACTGATGGGGGTCAGGCCTCCTCCAACATGGGAGGGAAAATGATCTACTATACCAAGCTGGTCAGATGTATTGGCATAGGGTTTTATCTCCAGTTTGCCTTTTCTCGCATAGAACTTATCTGTATATAATATCTTTTAAACGTTTTTTACGACACGGATGAGCAAGACTAGGTGGTAAATTGTATTCTTACCATCCGTCACCACATGTATCACACATTATTTATTTATTTAATATATTTAAATTTTTAGGGATTCAGCATTAATGGACACAGGAGGTCCCGTGCTCCCGGGACCTTGAATGCTAAGTGTTCGAATTGTCGGGTAATCAAAATTGAAATTCAAACGCGATAAAATTCATAAAAAATAGTTTTATTTATATGTGAGCTTATAATATTATAATAGTACGCTAAATATTTCGTTATCTATTTACTTAAGATCGTATTTAATACTGAGATCAATTTATTAATATAAGGCCCTCTAAGATATTTACTACTATAACACGAAATAAAATTATTTTTACAGATATGATTACGTTTTACCCCAGCTATTAAATTAAATGTTTACATATTTGTCAGCTTATCTGCTAATAGGTAATTTTATTTAAGATGTATAAATTGTCTTGTGATGTTTTCGTGTGAGGGAGAAATGAACCACTTATCGTTTCATTTTTCCTTTGTTTAATTTTTTATTTACAGTACGGACGTGCCGAGTATATTTTAGGGTTCAAGACCGATTTCTAACATATTCAAAGCCCAACATGTTATCACTATTACATTCAATTTTTTGTACTATTTTATATCTGTAATATTCATTTCATTCATTCATTGAATCATTACTCAATACCTAACATACTTTTCGTAGTAGATTATACTCTGGACAAACTACGCCCAATCTGTCCGGGCGACCGATGGTCGGCATGCGGCCCCATAACCTGCCGTATTCCTTTCTCATTGCTATTGTGTCGATTTTGGTGCCAATTCCTTAACAACCCTTCGGGTACCGTCTCCTTCGACGCCCCTGCAACATAAAGCAACGTTACCCAGGCGTCGCCTTCACACGACCGGCCTCTCTGCGGGTAGCAGACTAAGCCCCGGGCCGTCTATCCGCGACCTCGTCTAGAGCGGCATCAGGCGCAGGTAAATACCTAACATTCTGGCATTGATAAATACTAGCAACTATACGCAAGGCAGAAGAATATACTACACACATTTGTTGCCAAGGAAAGAAAAAGCTTCACCTTAAAATAAATACAAACAAATAAAAAACATAATAAATCGTCATCCTTGACAAATTAGTGTGTAGATGAGGCAGGCATTCGGACAAGCGAATTTATGGCCCAAACGAAATCAGATAGTAATTAAATCAGAGTTTCAAAGTGAAACTAGCATAGGTAACGTTGCTTAGCGGACAACTTTAGCAACTGACCTTTAGACCCCATAAAATAATAAATCAAATAATTCAATTTGCAATTAGCTGAAGTTTGTAAGCTTGTTCTATTGGTTGTGCTTACGAGATTAAGGATATTGTATTGTAACAAATTTATGTAGGTAAATGGGCGTGTGGTGACGGAGTAAGAATACAATTTACCACTCCCTATCTTGCCCGTGGATGTCGTAAAAGACGACTAAGAGATATAATATGCGCATAAGATCTGTATAAGAGATGGAAAACTCGAAATTAAACACTATACCAACATGTCTGACCAGCATGGTATAGACCGGTATAGTAGGTTAAATTCCTTCTCGTTATGGAGGAAGCCCGAGCCCAACAGTGGCTTCTGACGCTGCCGACCATCGCCAAGGCGATGCTGGACAGCGTCAGGAACTGGGACGCGGTCGCAGCCTTCTGCGAAGCAGTAATCTCGCAGAAGGTGGCGGCGGGTCGCGCGCGCGAGGAGCGCATCCTCGACGAAGCAACCCGCCGCCGACGACTGGGGCAGCGTAGGCGCGACTATCTGCGCCTCATGCCGCCTTAGTCGAGGCCGTGGGTGACGTGACCGGGGAATTAGCCCGTCACCCGCCGAGAGGCTGACCGCGTGAGGAACCACCGACGTCCTCCCCGAGCTGGGGGACGTCGGTCGATGGGAGGGTACCCAAATAGGATATTCCGTCGGGCCGACTACTGATGACAAGTAACCCTGCTGCGGTGGTCGGTCCAACGACAAGGGGGCGTGGTGTTCGGGTGAGTTGCGGCTGTGCGTGCTTACGCCCCTCTGTCGCCCCGGACAGAGTGGTGCGAGGAGTGCGTCGACCGCGACCCACCCCCAAAAAAAGCCCAACAGTGGCATGTATGCAGGCTGCGATGATGATGATGAAATGAGCACGTTCTGTATGGTGGAGTAAGAATACTATTCACCACCACCTTTCATGCCCATGAGTGTTGTAAAAAACAACTAAGGTATAAAATATGTAGATAATATCTATGCGAGCTAACATGACTGACCAGCAAGCCATAGTAGGTCAATTTACCTCTTATTGTCGAGGAAACTCGAGCTAGGGATGTGAAAAATAATCGATTTTTATATTAATCGATTATTTTTTTGTAATAATCGATTTTAAAAATCGATTATCAATAAAAAAACGGGCTTTTTTATATTAAAATTAATCGATTATTTTAGTATTTGCTTTTTGTAAAGTTTTCTATTATTTAGAAAATAAATCTCAGATTTCCTAAAAAAAAGTCATCACAATTCTGCCAGGCAAAGTTTCATATTATATTAAAAAAAGTGAGCCGTCGCTCAGGACGCCTGGCAGATGTGAAACATCGAAATTATTTTCTACTTAAATATGCATAAAAGAATAGATTACGACAGGAACTAATATGCCATAAAGTATCGAATAAAATACTACAATTTCTATTATTATTACACAGCAATAATATTAATTCACCGTTCAGTCGCTTACGAACAGCATAGCGTCGCTCCGCCTCGCTCACACACTTCTACGTAGTTCAAAGTATTAATAAAAATAATATTACGATTTTTTGCCAAGAAAATGATGATTTTTATTCAATAAACATTTATTTTCATTAGTATATATTATAGGTAACAATTTACTTAGAGCGCACTAGATGGCGTTGTACAAGCTTTTAAATCGCACTATGGTTTCGTTACAAAAATGTAGATATGTGTATCCGGATTTTTATTTTATAGTTCTCTTCACATAGATCTTGGCTTGCCGACCATCAGGCAATACATGAAACAGTGCTCCCGCCGCTACTTCGACTCTGCCGCGACACACCCGAACCCATTAGTGGTAAGGGCGGCTTCTTACATCCCCTCTAAAATGTCCGCGATTAAACAACCGCGACTAATACTCGACGAACCCGACGACACTATTACTCTCGCCCAGACTGAGGCATACACAGCCCGCGCGGCCTTGACAAATAGTAGTAAATATCCACGTTACCGCCCCCGCCGACGGGGAAGGAAGACGTGTCGCGTTAAAATCATAAACGTGGGAGTGCCCACTTTGCCAGCGACCGCCCGAGCCGAGGTCCGTACCCCACAGGGGGTGCCCTCGGGATGGGTCGCTTAACTTTAAGCGGGTTGAGAGCCCTCAGCGCTCACCCACCAGTCCGGGTAAAGTTGTCACAGCCATCTGAGGCTAACAACTAAGTCACACAAAAAAAAAAAAAAAATATATTTTATAGTTAAATAAGAGGGAGCCGCGAAGCGTGGCGTTAAACGCCACGCGACGACCGGGTTCACCCTCGCCTATAGATGTTTCACATCAAAAATAAATCTCAGATTGCCTAAAAAAGGTCATCATAATACTTTTATTTAAAAATAATTAATCGATATTTGTAAATCGATTTTTTTTTAATAAAAATCGATTATTTATTAATTGATTTTTTTCCCTCCAAGTCACATCCCTAACTCGAGCACAACAGCCAGAAGTATATGAGCTGAATTATTGACAATGACATGGACATAGCATGAATATTAGTTGTATATTGATCTCATCTCAGCTCATATACGTCCCACTGCTGGGCTCGAGCCTCCTCCACAATAGCAGAGCAATTGACTTAATACACCACGGTCAAACGGGTTAAAATACGGTTTTAATTAGCGATTTACTTCTCTTTTATAGATGTTATTTGCATATATACAAGAGAAGTAAGTCCCTTAGTCGTGTTTAACGACGCAGGGGGTGGTAAATCGCGGAGAGGTTAGCCTAGCGACGGCGATCGGCGTCCCAGTAGGGGACGTCGAAGGAAGAGGGTACTCCCTCGAGGTATTCCGTCGGGCCGATCACAGACGTCAAGTCACCCTGCTCCGGTGGTCGGCCCAACGACGATGGCGACGTGTCGCGGGTGGGTTACGGGTGTGCGTGCTTTACGCCCCTCTGTCGCCCCGGACGGAGTGGTGCGAGGAGTGCGCCGAGCGTAACCCACCCAAAAAAAAAAGGTGTGGTGAATTGTATTCTTCCTCTGTCACCATACGAAATAATTGCATAATACGTTATTTAAATTACAGATGGTATATTTGAAAGGTGATATTATGTATGTTACCAGAAATGTATGAAATCTAGGAATTGTATACAAATGCGAAGCTATTTAGGAAATGTATAAAATATTGTTTCAAAAACTATTTAATACATAAATTTCCTAAGAAATGTGTACAATTCCTAGGAATAGTACCTATATAATTCCAATATTATGTTAGGAAATGTATAAAAATAATGCTTTCTGTAATAAAACACGTTGTTAAAATGAAAATAATAATTTTTATTAAAGCATTCGTTGAGACAAAAACGTTCAGATAACAATCATATCGTAAAATATCATAACCTTCATGTTATCTTACTAATTAAAGCTAACCTAACTTAACCTATCCCTGATCAGATGAAGCAATACCCTCTCCTCGCCCCGCTATCCCTGCGTACCCATTGATATCTCAAATGTTTTACATTTCCAATTGCTATTTAGGCAATGTGTCTGATATAATTTATTTTACACATTTCCGTACGATTTTAGGAATTACACACATTTCCTAGGAATTGTATACAATTACGGATTACATACATTGCCGGTAACATATATAGAAGTTGATTTTGGTGAGCTTTGACAACCTCATCATCATCATCATCTCAGCCCATATACGTCCCACTGTTGGGCTCGGGCCTCCTCCATAATGGAAGGGTAATTGACCTACTATACCACGCTGGTCAGACGTGTTGGTATAGGGTTTTATTTCGAGTTTTCCTTCTCTCGCATAGATGTTATATGCGTTTTATATCCCTTAGTCGTCTCGTACGATCACCCACGGGCAAGATAGGGGGTGGTGAATTGTATTCTTACTCCGTCACCACACGGACTACCTAAAAGACAACCTTTGACAACCTAAAAGGCTCAAATTTGAAATAGTTGCATAGAAGAGGCTATTTGCTTATATAAATCTTAGTTAAACCAACACCTGTCACTAAATTCGCTGAGCACGCTCGTTCTAAGTTCAACGACAGGGAACTTTGTTTCGTATAACTTCATGAGTTTGTATATACTAGTGGTCGCCGTGTGGTCGAAATTCGGCCATAATTCATTTTTCTATTACACAATTTTTTATAATTTTATTTATGTACACCTAATTGTAAATTGAGCAAACTGATTTCACTAATAACTAATATACATATAACGTCAGTGAAGTTCTAACAGTGCGTAAGTAATTTTTAGACGGTTTAAACATTTTGATGCCATTCGACGAAGAAAGATTGCATGCTAAAACTGACACCGCCAGTTTTATCGAAATAATACAGCGCTATTGGCTAGCTATCTCGTTTCCGATTAGTCGAAAAAAAGCATGCAATCTTTCTTCGTCGAATGGCATCAAATTCATCAAAATGTTTAAACCGTCTAAAATGACTTACGCAATGTTAGAACTTCACTGACGATAAGCACAAATCACTATTAGATATTGTCATCATAATTTTGATTGTTTGACATTCAGTTCGACCAGAGATTTTAACCGTAAACAAAAGTGTATAAATAAGGGTTGCTACGCAACAAACTCTCTCGCACTCATGCAAACGTGTATGTGTGTGTGTAGCGATTGCGTTGTAGTGTGCGTAATGCCTTTTTTAATGAATTTAATGTATTTCTAATTCATTATTATATGAAATTTCAGTTTTATGCACATCTCCTCATTATTTACTTCATCTGTGCCAAATTTCATACTTGTTCATTCACATAATTTTCGTAAAAAGGGGTACAAAGTTTTTGCTTCACGTATTTATATATAGATTCTGAAAGGACCAAATTCAAGATTAAGTCCACATAGTCCCTATGTGGTGACGGAGTAAGAATACTATTCACCACCACCTATCTTGCACGTGGGTGTCGTAAAAGACGACTAAGGCATTTAATATGCATATACCATATATGTAAGAGAAGGAAAACTGGAAATATATTCCTCTACCAAATCGCCTAACTAACGTGGTATAGTAGGTTAATTTCTCTCCTATTGTGGAGGTTTCAGCCCAGGGCACATGAAGATGTCTTGCCCAATTGCCACCAAAGACAAAGACTCGGCTACTGGGGTAAGCCCAAATGGCGACAAAGAATGCGTACACGAGAAGTTATGGGGTTACACGTAGTTGCTTCCGCTACCCCGGGCCTTTGGGGCGGGTTAACCAAAACAAAATATTTTCATACATACAAATTTCTTTTACACGTTGCATATGACACATTTTATTAAAGTGACTTCATCATCATCATCATCATCGCAGCCCACATACCCACTATTGGGCTCGGGACTCCTTCACAATGGGAGGGAATTTGACCTACTATACCATGCTGGTCAGACATGTTGGTGTAGGATTTCAAGTTTTCCATCTCTTGCACAGATCTTATGTACATATTATATCCCTTAGTCGTCTTGTACAACATCCACGGGCAGGATAGTGGTCAATTGGATTCTTACTCCGTCACCACATGGAAAAAAGTGACTTAGGTTTTACCTAAAATTAAGGTGTCGTTGTCTAAGTACATTACAATTCTTTTACAAAACGAAAAACATCCTTTTATATTTCGTAATATATTCATATACTTTCAGTAAATGTACCTGTATTTTAAGAGAAAATGTATTCTTACAAGAAAAAATATCGTCAAGAAAGAGAAAATTGAAAATACAAGGTAATGATAATAAAGAATATTGTATGAGGGAATATGTTACTCTTTTTCGCTTCATCTAATCGACCATCAATTTGCCGTATCTACTATTGAATTTAGATCTCCCTAAGGGGGAACAATAATATAATCACCAAGCTTGCTAGCTGGTTATCTAACAGATTGCTATTCGCAAGTCCCCCAGCTAGGTGGACCGATGACCTGGTGAAAAATTTTACACGAGATAACTGCCAAGCAGCCAGCCAGTTAAGGCCCTGTCGATTATGGTCTAAGTGATACAGGTAGTATGGACAGTTACAGGGTCTATGAAACAGTAAACCATTTATTTTATATTGCGCCACTGTAAGCGGCAACGTGACTTATCGAATCACACCACCCCGAGTGAGACCAAACGTATCGGCTATTTAAATGAAGCCCAACCCGGAGAGGCTCCGGTCTTAGGTAAGGTACTACACAATTACCCGCAAGTACGGCCTCAGCTGCGCTTCGTACAACATAGGCGTTAGCACAAAGTCCTCAGTGCGCTTCACGCAGAGACTACTGCGCCAAAAATATGTAAGTGCCGCCCTCTCGGGGTTTATTCATAATAAAATAATTTGAATTTGAAATAGTTTGGCACCAGCTGCCTTAGGTATCGCAGCACCCCCTGCTGTACCAGAATGGCAAACTATTGAATGAGTTGACGATATCCAAACACAGCGCCAACAGCACCTCTGCGCCAGTGACCGCCTTCGTGACCACAGGCCACAGACGTCGAAAGGGTACGATCGTATATGAGCGGAGATAATGATGAATTTGAATAAAAATTCTGTTATTTTAATAGCTATAGTCTTTTCTTTTATGATTAAAATTTAATTAAACGTATAAATTGTATGAAAATATTAACGAAAGAGATAATTGTTAAATTAACTCATTATGTACATAATCGAATTTATAATCAATGTTATTTTCATCAATTATTTTGTGGGTTGTTTGCCAATTAATTTAATATATTAATAATTTTGTTAATAACATTAATAATCGGTGAAAGGATATACTTCAATTAATATTTTAATTATAGCAGTATATAACTCAAAAGGAAAACGTTCAAAACGGCTTCTGCATTTATTTTCATTTGTGAGAATTGCAATGAGGAGGTTAGCCTGATTTTTTTTATTGCAAACGGTGGCAAACGAAGCTTTGCTAGGCCGCGGTCTACCATGAAGAAAGTGAAGGGAGGGTGAATGCGTGCAATGAGGTTCGGTGATACTAAAGGCAACACCAAAACCCACCTCACGGAAACACCCCCAAAAAGTTAACCAGTATCTACTCATGCTTCGATTTTCTGCGAGAGTGTGGTACTACTCCAGGCGGACCGGCCCGTGGCTACATACAAACAACTGCCAACGGTGTAGTCTACCACTAATAGATAACTTACCACTAATAGTCTTTTATGAGACCCATGAACAGTATAAAGGTTGGTAGTATTAGCAGCCACCACAGTGTTGCTATAGACAGCTTAATTAGCACGCTGAAGTGGCAATGGGCAGGATACATCGCTCGGCGAACCGACAACCTCAGGGAAAGAAAGGTTCTCGAGTGGCGACCAAGTATTGGACGACGCAGTGTACGACGCTCCCACCCCATCCACTAGGTGGAACGACGTGGAAAACTTGCTGGGCGTCGTTGGATGCAGGTGACACAGGATCGCACTTTGTGGCGAAACATGAGGGAGGCCTACGTCCAGTAATGGACAGCGATAGGCTGAATAGTCATGATGATGATTTAATTAGTATAATGTTCGCTGCGTGGTTACGGAGTAAGAATACAATTCACCACTCCCTATCTTGCTCGTGGATGTCGTAAAAGTCGACTAAGGGACATAATACGCGTATAACATCTATGCAAAAACTCGAAACTCTGCCAACCTGTTTGACCAGCATGGTATATTAATGTCAATTTTCCTCCTTTTGTGGAGGACGCTCGAGCCCAACAGTGGGACGTATATGAGCCGATATGAATGATCTCACAAATCATATCGTATATTTCATACAACTATATTAAATAACTTCCTATATCTGTCTAAATACAGACGTTACAAAGTAAATACACACTGATAAAGTGAGGTATCAAATACTAATCCTTGTATTGAAGCATCATGGCGACGGGTGGCAATGAACTTTTAAATAAATATATCCACTTACACTTTATATTATAACGTTAATAAATACATTTAAAAAAAACTCATTTTGTATAAGAGAATGGAATTCTTTCCACTCCTATTTCTTTTCTAATTACCTAATTGCTTTGCCGTGTGGTGATGGAGTAAGAATACAATTCACCATCTTCTATGCGTATCGTAAAAAACGATTCAGGGGTACAACATACATCCGATCACTGACGACAAGTCAACCTGCACCGGTGGTCGGCCAACGACGAAGGCGACGTGTCACGGGTGGGTTAAGGAGCCGCGCGCCGCCCCTCTGTCGCCTCGGACGGAGCCGGGAGGCGGGTGCGCTGACAATAGTCCACTCCAAAAAAAAAGGGGTACAACATACATATTATAAGATAATGATTTCTTATGTTTACGCGAGTAATAATATACTTACAATACCTTGTAAATAAACCTAATTTTACGGATTTTGTCGCGTTTGACTTTGATTTATGATTGATCGATGTTTCGAACACTTTACAGATATTATGGTCACAGACAGGACCGCCCGTGATGACCATAAATGCGCGATAAAATCCGTAAAAACAGTTTTATTTGCAATACATATAAGATCGATGCTACAAAAGGAGAACTCTAAATAAAATCCTACCCCAAAACGTTTGACCAGCGTGGTACATTAGGTAAATTTCTCTCATATTGTGGAGTAGGCTCGAGCCTAGCAATGGAACATGTATGAGCTGAATTGAATACAAACTCTGAATATAATCCGAGGAGGGGACGTCGGTCGATGGGAGGGTACCCCACTAGGGGGTATTCCGTCGGGCCGACCACTAATGACAAGTAACCCTGCTCCAGTGATCGGTCCAACGACGAAGGCGACGTGGTGTGCAGGTGGGTTGTGGGTGCTTACGCCCCTCTGTCGCCCCGGACGGAGTGGTGCGAGGAGTGCACCGACCGCATCGCACCTCAAAAAAAAAATGCCCTGTATATAATCGCTTCACTGATTAACGTTGACTTTTTGGTTATACCGAACTACATAATACTTATAATCCTTTGAACTATAAACAGTTCAAGAGCCTTCTAACAAATGAAAATGCCTCACTGTTCGTATTGAAGTACAAAGGTTGTCAGCCTCATTAAATTCAACGTTAGTATGTATTTCATCACCCTATATTATTTCACGTATTGTTTTACAAACAGTCCAATTGTGTGTGTTTCCTTTGTTAGGTTTAATGCTTATTCAAGTTAATAATGTACAAGAGTGTTTAAATTGTTTTGAGATGAAACTGAACTACGGCGGGCGTTGATAAAGATTGACAGTAGTTCAGGGCCCACACGGATTGTGCTGACTGCTGACAGGCTCCGCCGCCGTCGTTTTGGATGTTAAGGAATCGGTAGCGGTGGTCGGTCCTATGGCAATGGGGAGGGGTGGGTTATGGGGCCGAACGTCACTTTTCCGTCGCCCAAGAGGGAATGGACGGGATATGTTCAGATCCTATCATAGCCTGCTAAAGGCATTAACAAGCAATAGCGCCTGTAATGGAATAGTCAGATATTGTTCATGCTTCCAACTAGAATATATTAGACTGTATACTTTTTTTAAAGATAAGGAACGAAGGAATAGATTCTTATATGGTGATGGAGTATTCCTCTGCCCACTGCTGGACATAGGCCTCCCCACTGAGAATGGTGCCAGCTGGAATGGTTGCCTAGAAGAAGAAGAAGCATTACGATGGACTATACAGACCGATAACTAATGGACATAAATAACAGAGGATTTGATTGATTACGGTTTACACAGAGAATTATCCTGCATAGGGATCGAACTTCCTCTATTGGGTATGAGAGGACATTACTCAGACTACTATAATATCCGTGAAATCGAGTATGACTTCTTGAAATATGTCGTCGAGTTACCCTAGTAAGTCACATATCTTCTCCAACGAAAACTTTAAAAGTTTGCTTTAGCGACAAACAAAAGAATAAACTTGAAAGACAAACTTACTCGCCGTTGGCGACAATGGTTTAATTTAGTAGCCAATTGGCAAAATAAAGTGTTTTAGAAGCTATTTTTTATACATAGATGTGACACTATTTTATTTTGTACTTTGAAAGTAATAGAAGAAAGAAAATTTTAGAATTACCTACTATGTAGATATACTATGTATTTTATACGGAAATACGCAGAAGAACGGGTGTTACCGACATAGCACGAAGAATTAGCACGCTGAAGTGACAATGGGCAGGCCACAACGCTCGACGAGCCGACAACCGCTAGGGAAGAAAGGTTTTCGAGTGGCGACCACGTATCGGACGACGCAGTGTGTCCTACACTGCGTCTTCTACCCTCCCCCACTAGATGGACCGACGACCTGGTGAAATTTGCTGGGCGTCCTAGGATACAGGCGGCACAGAACCGCACTTTGTGGCGTAACATGAGGGAGGCCTACTTCCAGCAGTGGACGCCGATAGGCTGAAATGATGATGATGATGATATGTATTTCAAATTCGCTTATGAAGGAACATCAGATGATAAGTAAAAATAAAAAATACTGTTGCTATAAATTAATTTAAACATCGAAATTAACTGTAAATTAAATTAGCTGTAAAGATAAATAAAGAATCTGTGTGGTGACGGTGTAAGAATACAATTCACTATTATTTATCTTGACCGTGGATGTCGTAAAAGCTGACTAAGGCATGTATTATGAATATGTTATACATTTTTGCAAAAGTAGGAAAACTCGAAATAAACCTCTATACCAACATGTCTGACCAGCATAGTATAATCAATATATGGTAGGTCAATTTCCGTCCTATTGGGGAGGAAGTTCGAGCCCAGGCGTGGGACATGTATGGATTAGGTTAGTATGTATGCTGAGTATGTATGCTATGCGTCTAACACCACACGACACTAGTAAAAACTTCATTATGTCGAGTTTAATAATATGAATTTTTTGTGCTTCTATATTCCTAAAGTTCAAAAGGAGCCGACTTTTCTCGCACGAGCGTTACATACACGAGCGTGACGGATCAGTCTCATTCAATATCTACAATATAACATTTATGGGACGCTTCACTTCGAAAATTATTTTCTTCTCTTCAGAATACGTTCTTACCTTCCAAAGACTCCTGTCGGCCGTCATATCTGCCGTCACTGCGTTTATACGCATATCCTCATTCACATAATTAGTCCATCCCTTTTTGGGTCTTTCAAGATTCTTACGTCCATTCACAATCATATTCATAACACTCCATGTCACATGCCTTTAATCCCTCCTCATCAGAGGCCATACCAATATAATCTCACGCTCCTAGTCCAGGTTGCTAGTCTATACCAATAAATAAAATTGGAGTGTCTGTTTGTAATGTCAAAATAATAGGCTTTTTTCATGCTCACACGGTTATTTGCACGACACCTATGCCTAAAATACAGATTAAAATTATTGTCTGTCTGTCTGTTTGTTCCGGGTAATCTTCAAAACGGCAGGACCGATTTCAAATTTTCTTTCACCAATGGAAAGCTATAATATCAGGGCGTAAACTAGGTTATATTTTATCCCGGTATTCCCACGAAAACTGGAACTACGCGGGTAAAACGACTATAACCTATAACCGAAGCGAAGCGAGGGCGGGTTGCTAGTCTTCTCTATAATTGGTACCATTTTCTGGCTTCCTGTAATATCGTTATCATATCAGCTGATGTCCGTTCGTGATATAAATGTTATAAGTATATTGCATACTAGCAACCCGCCCTCGCTTCGCTTCGGTTTCAGTCGTCTTTCCTGCGTAGTTCCCGTTCCCGTGGGAATACCAGGATAAAATAAAGCCTAGTTTACTATTATAGCTTTCCATTGGAGAAAGAATTTTTGAAATCGGTCCAGCCGTTTTGAAGATTACCCGGAACAAACAGACAAACATTTTTTAATCTGTATTTTAGGCATAGGTGTCATGCAAATAACCCTGTGAGCATGAAAAAAGCCTATTATTTTGACATTACAAACATATACTCCAACTTTATTTATTGGTATAGATAACATCTATACTCTTGTATAGGTAATGATGTATTCTTACTACGTCACCACATAGAAAAATCAATAAAACATCTTTATTGCTTAAGCCATCATTTTAACTCACTTTAAGAGGGTTTTCAATGAATAATATTATTGTTATGCATCTAATTTAAAATTATACAAAATTGCCCCATTTTCATGCATACAAAATCGCAGACAATTCATATAACTCATTTCTTTACACCACAATGAATACAAGTTATATGTCTGGCAACCGAATTGCCGAGAATTCGTCTAATTATGTATACGAAATTCTCAGACACCATTTAAACGCAAACGACTATAGTTTTCCATACCTCCATCTAATAGTGATGTAACGAATATTCGCATTCGCATCGCGAATATTCGCATATGTTTCTGACATTCGCAATCGCATTCGCATTCGCAAGGAACGATGCGCATGTTTGGCGAATATATTTGACAAACTAAAAGCAAATTATATATGTAATTGTGTAATGATATGATAATATTTATTATTTTTATTTACTCATAATATTTGAATAAAACAATATTATGGAACACTCAGGTCGGCAACTAAATTAGAAATACTGTCTCTCTTATTTTTGTCAGTCTAATATAAACTAATGAATGGGGAGCCGGTTTCTTGTGCGGTTATACTGCGAAAACCACTGAACGATCAGAATAATATTTATACCATAAGATGCAGCATGTTTCGGAGAAAGATTTAGTATATGATATGTTGGTGAATACTTATCCGGAATTTATATTTGTTTTTGACGTGACAACGTCTTATAATTCAATGGAGCCAGCTGCACATACGAAAATACATGACGTATGCGGCGTTAGCTCGCTCTGAGGCGTTCCATTTAAGGCTTTTTTTTTTGGGGTGGGCTGCGGTCGGCGCGCTTCCGCACCACTCTGTCCGGGGCGACAAAGGGGCTTAAGCACGCAACACCCGCAACCCACCCGAACACCACGTCGCCTTCGTCGTTGGACCGACCACCGGAGCAGGGTTACTTGTCATCAGTGGTCGGCCCGACGGAATACCCCCTACCCGGGGTAACCTCCCATCGACCGACGTCCCCCGCTCGGGAAGGACGTCAAGCGGCACAGACCTCGAGCGTATGCTTCGCCGTGTCCTCGTCGCAATCGCAGTGGTGGCAGGACGGTGTTCTCTCCCTCCTAGCGACCCTGTACAGGTACTTGCCGAAGCATCCATGCCCCGTCAAGACTTGCACGAGTCGGAAGAAGAGCACACCGTGCCGCCGTTCCAACCACTGCATCAGCACCGGCCGGTAGGCCTCCACGGTCCAGACACCGTATCTAGGCCTCTCCAGCCGGTCTGCCCAACGGGCGATGACATCTCGGGCGTCGACGCGCTAGGCGGTGAGCTCTCTTAAGGAAACAACACCGCCTTCTCCTCGCACACCCGACACCCGCCGATACAATTCGGCGAGCACTGCCGCCCCCAGTTCCATTTTAGGCTTGCCATACAAAATATCTATCAAACAAATAAAATTAAAATTTTCTTTGAAAAATGAAACCATTCCATCAGTATTTTCTTATGACGTTGTCACGTTCAACTATCGTCAGTAAACCGACTTTACAGACAACCGATTTTTTGTGTGAATGAACAATGAATTTTGCCAATAAAAGAAAGAACATGATTTATGAAAAAATTACATTATTTTTGTTAAATAATCATTAAACTTTTTTGACATACCATGCATTTAACACTCTCAGCGTCACAAATTGTGAAATAACTCCACATTTCAGTAACATGTGCTTTACTCATGTTTGTAAATTTGACAAATACAATAATAATAATAAACTAATCTCAAATTACAACGAATATTTTCGAACGAATCTGATTAGTTTCATTCGTTCAACTTGTAACGGTTAACCTTTGCTATATTTGGCTTAAACATGGCTGGTACGAAATGTTAAACCCATATGATATTTTGCAGGCGCTTTATTTGAAAGTCAACATTCATATATATTATATTCGCATATTCGCATTCGCGAATGTTGGAGATAAATATTCGCACTCACATTCGCATTCGCGAATGTCTCAATCCTAGCATTCGTTACATCAGTACCATCTATACCAATAAATAAAATTGGAGTGTCTGTTTGTAATGTCAAAATAATAGGCTTTTTTCATGCTCACACGGTTATTTGCACGACACCTATGCCTAACATGGCAATTAAAAAAATTTTGTCTGTCTGTCTGTCTGTTTGTTCCGGGTAATCTTCAAAACGGCTGGACCGATTTCAAAAATTCTTTCACCAATGGAAAGCTAATATCAGGGCGTAAACTAGGCTATATTTTATCCCGGTGTTCCCACGGGAACGGGAACTACGCGGGTAAAACGACTATAACCTATAACCGAAGCGAAGCGAGGGCGGGTTGCTAGTCTAATATAAATAAATAAAATTGGAGTGTTTGTTTGTAATGTCAAAATAATAGGCTTTTTTCATGTTCACATGGTTATTTACACTATACATATGCCTAAAATACAGATTAAAAAATTTTTGTCTGCCTGTTTGTTCCGGGAAATCTTCAAAACGGCTGGACGCATTTCAAAAATTCTTTCACCAATGGAAAGCTACAATTACAGGGAGTAAACTAGGCTATATTTTATCCCGGTATTCCCACGGGAACGGGAACAACGGGGATAAGGCTACAGAAACTAAAGCGAAGCGTGGGGGGGGGGGGGAGTTTTGCTAGTCTAATATAAATTTGGTTCGTCACTATATAATTTATGTTTATTCATCAATTTTAAAAAGTTCGTATTTGGTGTCTACTATTATCTCACAAATAATTCCTTATTATTTCCATTATCGATGGTAAAAAATTCAAGTTTCTGTTCCGTTCCACAACAATTTGACGGTTTTCTTTGAAGGACAAGTATTTAAAAATCTTATGCGATAACATTTGGAGGTAATGCAACATGCATTTGAACGGGTTTATCTAATATTCTTTACTGTACCTGGGAAAATAGCAATTCTTCATACTATATCTCTAAGATTCATCAAGAGATGTTATCAAGTATATTAGGAAAACGGCAAGCATACACAAAATACGAAGTCAATTTGTATTATAGGATCTGTACCCAATCATTTTACCACAAACCTATATTTATTTTCCACTTTCATACAAGAGTCGGTATACAAAAGCATAAAAGCATTAAAAACAGAGATACGCCCGGGCTTATTTATACTTCGCAGACGGTGAACACAGCGGCGCGACTGTAGAGGTAATTTGCATTCAACCCCCGGTCGACATGGGCTGAAGATAAATAGGGGAGACGCACGACCCTACACTATAATGCTACTATTTAGCACCAGATTGATTTCTCAACTGTAGAAAGAACTTTATTTAAAAACAAAACCGTGAAAGATTTTATTCAAACATTAATTCATGAAGGGTCAATGACACCCAGCATGACTTTTAAATTACGTGAATTACGAAGTCTACGTAAACCAGTAGTTGAGATATTAAATAGTAGAAATGGATAAAAGCTTTATTCCTTGTGGTGACGGAGTAAGAATTCACAACCCCCTATCTTGTCCGCGGGTGTCGTAAAAGACGACTAATGGATATAATATGCATATAACATCTATGCAAGAGAAGGAAACCTCAAAAACTCTAGTAGTTAGACTATACCTACCCTTTTTTTTTTTTTTTTTTGGTGAGCTGCGGTCGGCGCGCTCCTCGTACCACTCCGTCCGGAACGACAGAGGGGCGTAAGCACGCAACACCCGCAACCCACCTGAACACCACGTCGCCTTCGTCGTTGGGCCGACCACCGGAGCAGGGTTACTTGTCATCAGTAGTCGGCCCGACGGAATACCCCCTACTTGGGGTACCCTCCCATCGATCGACGTCCCCCCTCGGTTATAGTGTAATCCCACAGAGTTTCTTGCCGGATCTTCTCAGTGCGGGACCGCGTTCCGATCCGGTAGTAATTTAATTTAAAAAGTAAAAAAAATAACAATATGTAAGTGCCCCCGCGGGGTTTATACATAATAAATGATTTGAATTTGTAGCAACTCATATACATTATTTCAATGTACGTCTCGCCTATTCGAAGAAAGATGAAAGTTACTCCTAAGTCACGGCTAAAGTTTTACTTAAATCATTACTTTAAAACGACAGAAAGTAACACCCAACTAAATCAACGTTACTTTCATTATTGGGTATATAATTTCGTTTATAGTATAGGTTGTCAGGAGAGTAGAAAAAACCCCTAGGATTTCAACCAGGAGAAGTTATGAATAGAAAATGATTGATTAAACCTATGATCATCATCATCATCGCAGCCCACATACGTCCCACTGTTGGGCTCGGGCCTCCTCCACAATGGGAGGGAATTTGACCTACTATAACATGCTGGTCAGACGTGTTGGTATAGGGTTTAATTTGAGTTTTCCTTCTCTTGCACAGATCTTATACGCATATTATATCCCCTAGTCGTCTTGTACGACATCCACGGGCAAGATGGGGAGTGGTGAATTGTATTCTTACTCCGTCACCACACGGATAGTGATATGCCCGCAAACCTATGATAATGCCCGCGAATCCACGAATATGACTAGTGATACAATAAAAATACCAGTAAATTTAAGATAGACATTCGAATTGAAAGAAAATCAATATTAGCACTGAAATATTGAATCCACAATATGTAATAATGGATAAGATCTGTTCTCAAGGCAATTTTCCCGTAACAAAAATATAATATCACAGAAAAGAATTGTATGTTTAATGAGGCGTATCTTCGTATATTGATATTTATCTCGTATAAAGAAATAATTTTATTAAATGTTATAAATACTCTATGAAATACGCAGTACATTTATTTCTTATTCATCTTACACGCCTATTGATATCCAAATTGTCGCTCCACGTGGATGATAATGTCATAATACCCACGCGCTTGTGTTTTGCGTGTGGTGACGGAGTAAGAATACAATTCACCACTGTCTCCCTTGCCCATGGGTATTATACATAAAAGGCGCTTAAGATACCTTACGCATATAACAATTATGTAAGAAAAGGAAAACTTGAAATAAAATTTTAAATGAAACTACTTTACGGATTTTATCGCGTTTGTATTTGATTTTTGATTGCCCAACGTTTCGAACACGGATAATAATAATAGCTAAGGCTTAGAATAATAACATATAGAAGGTATGTCCGGGCACAAAAAGTGAAGCATTTCAATTGGAGGCTAATGGAGCTTACGCCGGAACCGTTCTGTAATGTACAAGTCATTGTACTGCACGAACGTACGCAACTCTAAAAAATAAATAGGTAATTATGACGTTTTGTGCATTCAAATGGTGTCACAACACATTTGAAAATCTTAAAAAGGTTTTTAACATTACTTTTAAAAGTATTTCGACTTTGAAAAGTATTTATGTTAATAAAAACAAAATTTGATTTCATAATTTGTATAGTGGTGTGCGTGTGTACGTGTGTAATCGTCTGCGCGCCATTAGTGTTTTTAGATTCAAATTTCAAACCTTCGAAGTATTGACACTATCCTTCTATACGTTATTATTCTAAGAGCTAAAGATAATTTTATAAATGAAAACCTCTTAGTAATATCATGTCACTTGAGTTGTCTCGGGTTGACAGCCCTCAGCGCTCACCCAACAGTCCGAGTAAAGTTGTCACAGCCATCTGAGGCTAACAACTAAGTCACACACAAAAAAAAAAGAACAAAAAAAAATCTGAGTTTTCTTGCCGAATCTTTCTCAGTGTGGCCGTGTTCCGATCCGGTGGTAGTATACTATACGATTATTAGATTTTTTAAATATAATTAGTATTAATTTTAATGTTAAATAATTACTAACCATAAACAATATAATTTTTTCATATAGAATCATTTTCTTCTTTCGCTGGCAATAAATTTGTATCAAAATGTGGGTCAATATTTAATAACTAATTTCTGTATCGGGTAGATAATTATAAATTTTCTGCAATAACGATGACTTATTGGACGTGAGACATCTTAGTCCGCCCGTGACCATGAAAGCTGCAAAGTGTTCGAAACGTCGGGCAATCAAAAATCAAATACAAACACGATAAATCCGTAACGTAGTATTATTTAAAATGTGTAATACTCGCGTAAACATCAGAAATCATCGAAATAAAATCCTAAACCAACCCGCCTGACCAGCGTGGTATAGTAGGTTAATTTTCCTCCCAATATGAAGGAGACTCGAGCCCAATAGTGGGACGTATATGAACTGTGATGTATATTACTTATCTATCCTCGCGCGTTTGATAGCCTTAATTTTGTATATAAACTGATACAAAATTTATCATTACCTGACCGCGACCGGAGCGAGATCGAACCGTGAACGACATCACAGTGTGAATCGACACTAATAGTCTTTTACGATACAAGCAAGAAAGAGGGTGTTGAATTTTATGCTCGGTTATCACACAAACTAACGTAGATACTATGAATTAAAAAAACAGATAATTTAATAAAAATATAAAAGTTCTTATATCAAGCAGAAGTCTGGTGTTATTATAACCGCCTACGAGACTCTCCTTATTTTAAAATATGTTTCCTCCTAAAATACGATTCAGCATTTTGATTCTAATGTCAAGACAACTTCTACTTAATAATTCCTAAACTTTTAAAGCAATTATACGTCTTCGTTCTCGATGTCTTCGTATATTGATTTTAAATATATTTTCAACTATACTCCTTCGTTATAAGGTATATATTTGTGTGTAACATAAATGAGGCTTCACCAAATGTCGTTTCGTTATTATTCGAGTGTATCGAATAATTTCTCGGGAAATTTAATTTGGGGTTTTGTAGTGCTTCATAAAATACGATAGTGTTCCTTAATATCTTTATTATAGATTTTGCGTAATATTAAATTCACTCATTAAATTACAGTAATATACGCAAGTGTGATGTGGTAAGGATATATATATATCATATATATCATCATCATCATCATCACCACAGCCCACATACGTCGCACTGTTCGGCTCGGGCCTCCTCCACAAGGAGGGAGGGAAATTGACCTACTAAAGCATGCTGGGCAGACATGTTGGTATTGGGTTTCATTTCGGTTTTCCTTCTCTTGCAGATATGTTATATGCACATTATATCCCATAGTCGGCTTTTACGACATGCACGGCCATGATAGGGAGTGGTGAATTGTATTCTTACTCCGTCACCACACGGTAAGGATATACTAATGACGAATCTAGAACACAATATATCAACAGCTCCTCAATTTCCACTGGCTGTCCAAAGCTCGAATCGTCAGAAGAAAGTACAGCGTCTGATGGGCAATTTATAATATGACTAGAAAACAGTTATGGAATTATCCTTTATGGTGAAACCAAACTCCAATAGCGGGCGTCTGATAGGCTGATAATTATGATCGAATGATATTCTCCCGAGTTTCCTGGCACGTACAGGTAGATAGGTCTGCTATAAGCCGACTCCGCGTGGTGACAGGATAAGAATATTCAACTAATTGCCTAAGGGTATCGTAGCCGAGATATTAATCAACTTATTTTTGTCAGAAAACTGTGCATAAGTGCTCTCCTAGGCGACGTATATGTAGACAACAGAGATTATTCCTAAGGAAATTAGAATTTAGAAGCGGTATATTTTGAGTTTTCTTATAGTTTACGTATAGTAAGAATACAATTAACCACCACCCGGATCCAACACTCTTGCACGTGGTTGTCATAAAAGACGACTAAGGACTATATGCAAGCAACATCGATACAAGAAAAGAAAACTCGATATAAAATGCTACTCCAATATGTCTCACCAGCGTGGAATAGTAGGTCAATTACCCTCCCATTGTGGAGGAGACCTGAGCCCAACAGTGGGACTTATGTGGGCTACGATTATGATGATGATATATTATAGAAATTCTGATATGCTGAAAGATATAAACGAAGATAAATATTTTGAGTTAAGATTGTTAGGCAGTTCCAAATCTTTATTTTCGGGATTTCGTGATCTGTTTCTATAAATGAGAATTGCTCTCCAGCAGGCCAGTTGCTAGCGGAATTCTGAAATGATTGTTCTAGGGCTGGACATTTTCGTGAACGTTCATTATAGCTTTAAAAATACCTTGCGACACAAAAATTTATTCCTTTAATGCAGAGTCGTTATTATAAAACAAGTATGTGCGTACTTATGTACGCACATAAGAAGTTTACTTCTTTGGCGTAACAAGAAAAAAATCTTTCTAAAAATATAATATGTTTGAAGAAAAAGCGACATTAATAATAGAAAAAAAAGGGTGTGTGTACCATATACGCATATCAAAGGTGTTACTCCTTTATCCTTCATCCTTTATCTCATTCTCTCATCGGCTGAATCTTATATATTTACGTGTTTTTGTCTCTATGGACTCGCTTTTTCGTTTCATCGAGTTTGAAATCACAACGATTCTAAAGAAGATTTACCTCAAAATAAATATTAGTTTAATAAACTAAAAAAATACGCTTTTAAAGAAAGTCCACCAAAAAAAATAGAAAATAAATTTTTAAAAATTTGAATTAAGAATAGTGTATATAAGAAAAATATTTTATATAGTAAAAAAAGCGTGGGGTGCATGTTGTCAATAGTTATAAATATTTTATTGACAGATATGAGTAGAAGGATTATCATTTTGATAATATCTTAAACAGCACCCCACGCAATTTTACAATAAAAAATATTTTTTCTTATATACACTATTCTTAATGCAAATTTTTAAAAATTTATTTTCTATTTTTTTGTTGGATTTTCTTTAAAAGCGTATTTTTTTAGTTTTTTTGAACTATTATTTATTTTCAGTTTTTAGTTGAATTTTCGCTAATCCTGATTATCCTAGTAAGGATAACGGGTCAAACTGTTTAAAATATTGAATTGGCATCGGTCCTTAATAAGTATGCCAAATTTCGAGTTAAACCGACGTTTTGAAGGGGGTCAAAATCATGTTCAATGATTCCGTTACATACTAACATATATACGTCTGAAGCTAATAAAAGCGTATTAAAAAGGTATTTAATATACTGAAAGTTTTATTATAACGTATTATCCAGTTGACATTTGTACAGTGTGCGCGCATCGTAAAAAATTTTGTCTAGCTAACTTCAGTGTTATATGCAGCGTTGCCAGTTTTTTTTTGCCAAATCGGGATTTTGGAACCTTTTGAGTGAAAACAGCGGTATTCTTTCGTCGAAAGCGGGACGTAGTAAAAAAACGTATATAATCAGAAGTTTTCAAATGTTTATCTTTTTAGTTGAATTAAAATTACGTTTACATGACAGTAGATAGCAAAAATAGCCATAGAAATGTATTACAATAAAAATATAATATTTTAAATCAGATTTACCCTATCGTTAAATAGTTGAGTCTTACCCCTCTCTCTCCCGCGCTCTTATCTTCATTACGCGACGGATGGGTGGCCAGTACACACTTGTCTGTGCCACCCACCCACACTTCCTCAGCACACTGCGTACATGGTTGAGTTATCTCCGAAAAGCGGAACTGAGCCTGTCCCAAGCGGGACATTTAATTTTGATTTAAAAATCGGGACGTCCCGCCAAAATCGGGACGTCTGACAACGCTGGTTATATGTTCGTAACGATGTGCGCGCACATCCTAAAAATTTACTCTAATATTTTTTTCCTAACGCTCCAAAAGAAGTATAAGTTTGAAAAAAAAAAGGATTCATAGTTACGTGACAAATGCATGTTTTTTTATCACTACAAAAATATAGACTTGAAGCAAACAATCATATTGTAAGTGACCCCGTTATGCCTTAGATAGATTTGTTTGGTTATTACAAAGTAAGAAGTACTATTGCGCACTATAGCACTTACCAACTACGCAGGATTAAATTTATCAGCTATTAAAATGTTTTACCTGAAACAGAAAACATTAATTAGTTTTGATAACAAAACTCATCAAGAATATCGGTTCAATGATGTAATAAAGAAATACTCTTGCGAAAATAACAGCCTAATTAAATTAATCATGAAAATATATTGAGAATGTTATTGGATTTAATTATTTCGCCGTCTTATATATTATAGAAATTGTGATCACGGTATTTCTGTGTGGTGACGGAACAAGAATACAATGCACCACCCCCCTCTCTCGGCCGCGAGTATTGTAAAATGCGACTAAGGTATAAAATATGAAGATAACATTTATGCAAGAAAAGAAAGACTCGAAGTAAAACCCTATACAAACATGCCTGACCAACGGAATACAAGCTCAATTTCCCGCTCATTGTGGAGGAAATCCGAGCCCAATAGGGGGACTTATTTGGGCCGAGATGATCACGAAATAGTTGAATAAAGTCTTTCATATCCAAAATTTCACAGATGTTATCGACTCAGCTTGGATATGTTCCATTGCTGGGCTCGCAACTCCTCTATAGTGAGAAGAAAATTGACTTATAATTATACGCTGATCAATAAAGATGTAACAGTTTTATAACGAATTTCTTCTTCATCGCCATCATGAACCTGTCATACGCGGCTAGACCTAGGCCTGCCCCATAAATGAGAGGATAGCAGCGTAATCGCAACACTTAGTAAGCGAGTTGCTTATCAGTGATGGGTTATACATGTCCCACGAGAGAAGTACTGGCCACTCTCCTGGTGAGCCTTTAACTGATTTTTACGACTCGCACGGGCAGTAAGAGGTGGCGACACTTGTATTCTTATTCCGTCGCCACACGGTGAACATTTCCGTCTTTTATAGTGATTTTATCAGCTTGCATCGCCTAATTGTCTTTTATAATCGCTCATGGAAAAAGAAGGGATGGTGCCTATTGTCTTCTCACTCCATCACCGTACGCATCCGTAATGGCAAAATTTTCCTTCCTTCCTATTATTCATTCCAAAATGTTTCATTTAAATGCTCATTAATAAGAATTCAGATGTAAATCAGTTTTGTTGTCGCCTGTCCAATTCCCTGTGCATCTGGCCTCATTATGTACCGTACTCCGTGCTCGATATACGATCATGATTCACCTTTGTGTAAAGCTTGCAGGATGTTGTCCATTAGCATGAGGTATTAATAATCAAATTCGATTACTGGACGATCCAACCGTAGCCTTGGAATGAAATCTAGTCAACATTTTTATTGTATCGAATATATATTACTAGCAACCCGACCTCGCTTCGCTTCAGTTTCAGTCGCTTTACCCGCGGCGTAGTTCCCGTTCCTGTAGGAATACCGGGATAAAATATAGCCTATGTTACTCCCTGATATTATAGCTTTCCATTGGTGAAAGAATTTTTGAAATCGGTTAGGTGGTTTAAGCGTGAAAGCGTTACAAACAAACAAACATCCTTACTTTCGCATTTATAATATTAGTATGGATACCTAATAAGATACTACTTGCTGTGTGGTAGCGGCTTCGAATACTACCAACCCTTGCTTTGCTCGTGGGTGTCGTAAAAGACGACTAAGAGCCATAGATTGACCCGGACCAACTCCATCTGGTACCATTTGGGTCAACGATTACATTCCCAAGGAAGGTTGACGTCAGGCAGGCGGCCGGTCATAAAAGTCATTGCCGAAACTTTTTGCAATATGTCAAAACAGACATATTGCGTCGACCCCAAGTAATTGGGATAAGAGCAAGATGATGATGATGATGACCTAATAAGATACTACTCCATACTGCACACATAGTGCTGTATTCTAAGAATTGAACTCTTGAGCGCAGTGTAGTGGATTCAATCCCCACGTAGGACAATTCTTTGAGCAATCCACAGATGATTGTTACGAATTTAGGATGTAATTTATGTTGGTTAATTGGTTTCTCCTTAGTGAGGCTACTTGTCTTAAAAAAATCCATCCAGCAGGTAATTAAACTGCGCCTAATGCCGCCCTAGCAGAGGCTGCGGATGATTGGACCGAGGATTTAGTCGAGGCACCCGCGGAGAGGTTAGCCTCGCGACGGCGATCGGCGTCCCAGTAGGGGACGTCGAAGGGAGAGGGTATTCCCTCGGGGTAGTCCGTCGGGCCGACCGTCGTCAAGTCACCCTGCTCCGGTGGTCGGCCCAACGACGAAGGCGAAGTGTCGCGGGTGGGTTACGGGTGTGTGTGTGCTTACACCCCTCTGTCGCCCCGGACGGAGTGGTGCGAGGAGTACGCCGATCGTAACCCACCCCCTAAAAAAAGGTATTTATAAAAATTGCAGTTATAGGAGACTGCCGGTAGAAGTGGCAACTTAGAACTTTTTGTATTAAAATTTGTATTAGTATATTTATCTAGTACTCACTATAGTACTGCACAATGATTCTTCAAATAAACGATTGAAATAATAATAAACAAGAACACTATTTCAACAATGCACAGTAGGTATAATACACATTGAACTTTTCACCTAATAAATTTCACTTATAAGATATACACACACACTATACGTCACCATGTCGGGACGCAAACGCACGAGATATCACTCATAAAAAAGTGTCTATCGCGCAGCACACTGCGCGTGCGTCAGTCATGAGCATGTCGGTGATGCGAACCCCTAAGATTTTCCCCAACTAAAAAGTGTCCAACGTGACTAAAGAAGTTTTCACTTCAAAAAATAAACAAAATGAAATATGTCAAACTCTCGGACTGGACTCAAACCTCGTCCTTAATAGGAGGGAAATTCAAATTTGCCTTCTCTTGCTTAGAAAGTATATACAAAACATATCCCTTAGTTGTCTTCTACGTTATCCACTGGTAAGAGTATAATGAATTGTACTCTTACTCCTTCACCACGCTGAAGCCATCACTAAGCTTATTGTAATTTCTCACGTTCATAAATCAAGCCGAATTGAATTGAACTTCATTTCTAAGTCGTTTGCACACCCCATCACATTTAACTACATCGTTTACAAGCATTCCTACGAACGAACATGGAAGTAACACATTCTTGGAGATTTGTTGAAGAATCCTTACATAATGAAATAGAATGTACATTCAAATGTTAACATAAGTTATGTTGAGAATTTGAGACTGAAGTAAATTCTTTAATTTTTAGTAATAATACTTTTTCCGTGTGGTGACGGAACAAGAATACAATTCACCACTCCCTCTCTTGCCCGTGGATGTTGTAAAAAACGACTAAGGGATATAATATGCATATAATATTTATGCAAGAGAAGGAAAGCTTGAAACAAAACCCTATACCAACACGTCTGGCCAGCTGGTATAGTAGGTCAATTTCCCTCCCATAGTGGGGGAGACCCGAGCCCAACAATGAGACCTGTGTGGGGTGAGATGATGATGATAATGAACAATTATATGTTTTCAGGAATTGGCGTTCATCTGACCTTAGCAACCTACTTTGGGCAGTATGACAGAAACGTTGAAAGCGTAATCCGATCTTATTTCGTTATGTAAGTTTTACCCATTATTTTGCATACCTGTGCCTTCAAGCCCAGCAATGGGATATATATATATATATATATATATATATATATATATATATATATATATATATATATATATATATATATCTATATACAGGGTGTATCAGGTTATGGCGCAACTGTTCGAGTATGTTGTAGTTTAACGGTCATAGATCGTAATTAGAATGTACATTACACAAAAAACAATATAATATAAAAGTTATAGTGATTTCAAAAAAATGTGGCTAAGAGTCTATACCTTAAATGTTACGTATTATGTAGGCATGTACAGACAGAATACACGTAGGCATGTAAAGTTTCGACAGAATAATTTCATTCATTCATACCTAGAATTGCGCACACATTTCAATGACATCGTAGGTACAACAGCGAGCGGTCAACAGTCATAGGCCGATCAGCTGTTTTAAAGCGAAGTGTGTCTTGCTTATGTGAATGTAATCATTGATTTATTCAGTTTCTAATTAACTTTTAACAAAGTATGAATATGTTGCGTATTAAGTATCATTGACTTTATACATTTCAATCAGATTTACACGAAAAAGCGATGACAAAATTGAAAAATTTACATGTCTCTAATTCCTTAACGAATCGATATTTTTCGTTCAAAGTTTTTTCGTGAGTTCCTACCACCATTGCCTAGCTCCCTTTTGACCAGTTGCCCCATAACCTGATACATCCTGTATATATGAACTGAGATAACGATGATGATACCTTATCCAGCAGTAATATTATCTAATTAGTTGTTTTATACGCCGTGGGAAAGATAGAAAATATAACGCACCCCGTGTTATATTTTTAATCTATCATTAAGAGTAACTTCAATAAATTTCATTTCTCTTACAACGATCGAACCACAAACATTATTTTAATATTTTAACATAATTTTAATATTATTCATAAAATAAAAGCCACAAAAAGTACACAGGCGGTAGACATAGTAGAATATCAGACATATTAAATTTAATTTTCACAATAAAACTAGGGGTAAAAGCTATTTACTGTTTCTCTTTATTTCAATAAAAATAATATAAATATACATTTTAACAACAAGATTAGAACTAATAGTGTCGTTTTAAGTCCTAAGCGCCTAATAATTTTTTTGACAGGTACCTCGGAGGTTTAAATGCTGATGAATAAGTATACATTTAAGTGGCACCTTTCATCTTAAGCCTTAAAATGGCATTTAAATCCTAATGAAATGTCTGTCTAATTTATCTATCTTAAAGTAAGTAAAGGCAACCTTAAGGGATTAATGAGCAATATCTGTTACTTGTGTTTCCGTATTATAAAATACAACCATGTGGTGGCGGAGTAAGAATACAATTCACCATCCCCCTATATTACCCGTGGACATCGTAAAAGACGACTAAGGGATGTAATGGGCATATAAAATGTATGCAAGAGAAGGAAAACTCCAAATATAACGCTATGCCAACACGTCTGATTAGCGTGGTATATTATACTTTTGTTTGGATGAAAACTGCGGAGTATAACACACCATAGTTTAGAGTAGAACCGCGTTTCAAAATGCATGAAATCATTGTCAAGCGATAACTTTTTCTTTAACTATATTAAAAACTAAAAAAAAAAGCGGGCAGTCTTTGGGGTCTGCCGATAAAAGTGAAAACTAACTAACTTTGTCGTTGAGCTATTAGATCATTATTTTTTAATTATTTTTGGTTTGTTACTGTATATATGTATATAGTTAGTAAAAGACATGTTTTTTTTTTATTGCAAGCAGTGGCAAACGAGCAAACAGTACACATGATGGTAAGTGTTGCTGCCGCTCATGGACCTTTACAAGGCCGCTGCCTACCGCGAAGAAAGTGAAGGGAGTGTGAATGCGTGTATTGAGGCTCGGTGATACCAAAACCACCACCAAAACACTCCACACGCAAACACCCTCAGAATGTTGGGCTTCAACTGTTAATGACTATTTCATTTAATCCTTGACCATAAACACTTCTTTATAAACTAAAAAAATAAAAAAAATCTAAATTAATAGGTTGCTAATATTTATTAGAAAATGTGTAGTACAATATTTTCAATCAAAGTTAAACAACATTTCAAAAGCGCTTGGAGTTTGTGAATTTGAAAGCAGAGACAAGGCGCGCATACACGCAAATTCGCGCGAGCGCCCTACGCCGTCTTACGAATTTTCGTTCAGGTCACGTGTCCTGACGCAAGTTTAAAATTGTTTACGCATCCCTAAAAAAAAGTGCACAAAACCGCAAAAGAAATTTTCACTTCAAAGAAATTTTTGGTGTGTAAATATAATCATTAATACTGCTGCAAAATTGTTAGTACAACATTATCTTGAAATATCTTTAGTAAAATCAGTTAGAATGTGTGTGGTGGTGTATGCTTAGTATAAATTTAGCGTAACAAACAGCGAGGATACAGTGTTATGCTATAACCATAGATAAAGTCTATCTCCACGGTTGTAACAGTATTTCAACTCTGTTCCGCTCTTAGAATTAATCGGTCGAAGCGACAATGCGTCACTTGTAGCATTTATAACGACCGGGAGAGTGGATAAAACGTATTGATGTCTTTGCTTAATAATAATATCTTTCGTTTAGAATTATCGTTATAAAGGCAATTAAATGGCACTCTCTTTATCTTGTAAAATTCTAATTTGAAAGGTTTAGACCAGTGATGGGCAAAGTACGGCCCGCGGGCCAACTCCAGCCCGCGAAAGTATTTAATCCGGCCCGCCGAGAGTCCATCCATCCTAAATATTCTAGTCAGCATTTTGGCGCGAAAAATTCCATTCTATTCACATATCGGTGAAGCTAAACTAGCCGCGTAGTTCATGTATTGGGAAATACGGGGTGAAAAGCGTGGTGAAATGTGAGACGCAGGCGGCGGGGGCGAGAACGGTAAAACTCAATCAGAAACCGATTGACTGATGAACACCTTTTCGCACTGCTAAAAGTTGCTTCGTCACAGATAGAACCTGCTTTCGAAAATATTATGGAAAATCAAAAACAATTCCGTGTGAGACCCGCCTAGTAAGGCGTAAAAGTAAAAAGTATTTTGTTTATTCAAAAGCTTTAAACAAAATGCATTTTTCTATAATTCTGGCCCTCCTCTAGAATTTCTTAAATTTTGTGGCCTGCCATTAAAAAAGTTTGCCCATCACTGGTTTAGACAGTATTATCCGTATTGTGACGGAGTAAGAATTACATTCACACCCCCTTTCTTGCCCGTGGGTGTCGTAAAAGACGACTAAGGGATTATTGCAGATGACATCTACAAAAGAAGTAAAACTCGAAATTAAACTCTATACCAACCCATCTGACCAGCGTGGTAGTATGTAATGCCTTCCTATTGTGGACGAGACTTAAGTCCAGCAGTGGAACGTATATCAGCTGTGATGATGAGGATGCAGTATTTTTGACTTATGTCCAAAATTGGACTTTGATGTACGGGAAGGAAAATTTCTTCGAAGGAATATGCGTCATGGTGGTCAGACATGTTGGTATAGGGTTAAATAATTCGCTGAAGCTTTATTATTTTCAATTATATTAGGGTGGGTTTTCTATTGTAACCGTAGTATTCTGTAGAGCTTCTGTCATCTAACCTTCAAAGTTCAAATTGTATCCCAGCCTCGAATGGCCTCCACAATGGGAAGAAAACCGATCTTCCATTTCACGTTGGTCAGACGTATAGGGTTTTATGTCGAGTTTCCTTCTCTTGGGTGGAGATGAAGAATAGGATATATGTTATAACGGGATATATACATCCTTACTAATATTATAAATGAGAAAGTAAGGATGTTTGTTTGTTTGTTACGCTTTCACGTTTAAACCACCTAACCGATTTCAGAAATTCTTTCACCAATGGAAAGCTATAATATCAGGGCGTAACATAGGCTATATTTTATCCCGGTATTCCCAGGGGAACAGGAACTAAGCCGGTTTAAGCGACTGAAATCGAAGCGATGGCGGGTTGCTAGTACGTACGTACGTATAGTCGGGAGTCATCATTTCTTTCACATTTGTAAAAAATTAAAATATCGAGCACTTGCCTTCTGGCAAGTTTATTTTATCGTGAAAATATTTGGAATGATTTTGAAAATCAATACTATTTATTACGCATATATTTTCGTGTTGTAACCGAGTAAGAATACAATTCGTCACCCCTTTTCTTGCTCGTGTGTATCGGTAAATATGTCTCATTCATTCATGTCAGCCTATATATGTCCCACTGTTGGGTTCAGGCTAGGGATATTCGATGATCATCGATGTTGAAAGCAAAAACATCGATGTTTTAACATAACAATATACACATTTTTTTTAACAAGCCCAACTTTTTGAGGGTGTTTGTGTGTGAAAGGTTTTGGTGGCGCCCTTGGTATCACCGAGCCTCAATGCACGCATTCATACTCCCTTACTTTCTTCGCGGTAGGCAGCGACCCTGTAAAGGTCCATGAGCGGCAGCAACACTTACCATCACCTGTGCTGTTTGCTCGTTGGCCACTGTTTGCAATAAAAAAAAACATAGATGTTGCTATGCTAAAAATATCGTAACATCGATGTTAACGGAATTGATCATCGACGTTAACTCACGACCTCACGCACGACCAATGCAACGAAACAAAATATGTCTGCTACGAACGCTGTTACGTCCTCAGGTGAGTAGCTATCTCCACCTGTTGATTATTCAATAAAACCAGGTGAAACGTAACGATTTCACTGTATTTTATTTCTTTGTCAATTATTAATGTAAAAATCATCGATGTTATCCAAAACCGATGTTCGGGTTTCGATAAATATCGAACATCGATGTTGGGCTTTCGATTATGACATCGATGTCAACATCGATGTTTTTCTAATATCGATCATTCCTAGTTCAGGCCTCCTCCATAATGGCAGGGAATCGATCGATTCCACGCTGGTCAGACGTGTTGGAATAGGGTTTTCTTTCGAGTTTTACTTCTCTAGACGACTAAGGAGACAATGTGTACACTTTTTTCTCTTGGGCATTTTATGTTATGTGCATATTATATTCCTTAGTCGTCTTGTACGACACTCATGTGCATTATATTCTTAGTCCTTCATCACATGGAATAAACCATTTAGAGATGTCTAAGGGATTATAAAATGCATATAACATTTATACAAGAGAAATAAATTTCATAATAAAACCCTGTAGCAATCCATCTGACCAGCGTGGTACAGTAGATCAAATTCCCTCCCATTGCGGATTAGGAGCCCACTTGTAGGACGAACCTATATGCGCCGTGTGATAACATACGTTTTAAAGGTAAAAAATCAACTTATTTCAATATAGACACAAAAAAAATACATTTTCAAAAATGGTTTAGGAAAATAATAAACAAATAAATAATCTTCAAAATGGCGTATCAAATATTTAAACTGACGCAGTATTACGGAAGATAATTCGTAATGGCAAAATAATACCTTGGAGATATACACTACGACCCATGCAGAATTTCACAGTGCGCACCAAAGGACCTCTTTTGAGGAGAATTTATGTATCATATTTAAGGGAAGCAGTACATTTTTATACGTCGGTTTCATTAATCGTCATTAACCACCACGAGAAGTTTTAAAAACCGGCTAAGTGCGAGTCAGAGTCACGCACCAAGGGTTCCGTACTCATTATCTATAATAAGGTAAAAAATCGTGATTGTTGTATGGAGGCCCTCCCTTAAATGTTTATTTTATTTAATTTTTAGTATCTGTTGTTATAGCGGCAACAGAAATACATAATTTGTAAAAATTTCAAATGTCTAGTTATCGCGGTTCTTGATTTACAGCCTGGTGACAGACGGACAGACGGACGGACAGAGAGCGAAGTGTTAGTAATAGGGTTGTGTTTTACCCTTTGGGTACGGAACCCTAAAAATAGAGGTAATTTATGCAGTTTGATAGAAGAACTAGAAAGATTTCGCGGCTTGATAGAAAAATGGGCTAGAGAAATATGAAAGACTAATTACTACAGCATCGCTCGCGTAAAATGTAACTTTACTGGATGAAATTTTATCCAAATCCCTATAACAGATTATGCTTGATTGAGTAAAAAATGTAAAATTGATCTATTATCACAAGAGAACACATTACCGCGTAAAATATTATTAATCCAGTGTCAGCTACGGCGATGCCAAATGTTATTAAAATTGGTCCGCTCGTTAGAGGCTAAAAAGGTAACAAATATACATACACTCTCACAAAATGTATTATAAGTGTGATGCATATATAGATAATTTTACTCGTATGAACACGAGAAATCATTATTTTACAAGTTAATATAGATTTATGCTAAGTGCGGTTTTATGGCGCTACATAGCTCTTAAAGATTCTGCGTCTAATAATCCTTTATGGATCATAAGCTTTAAGCCGCTTAATACCATAAAGTAGCGCTTGTTAGCATAAATCTCAAGTTTAATAAGCAATATATTGCACAATGTTCAGTACAGGACTAGTAAAGTTTTTGAAGTAAAATGGTTTGGATAAAGATTAAATTCATATAAGTATGATTGACATGATTAACACTAACTATACAGGATGTATCGGGTTATGGGGCAACTGTTCAAAAGGGAGCTTGGCAATGGTGGTAGGAACCCATGAAAAAATTTGAACGAAAAATATCGATTCGTTAAGGAATTAGAGACATGTAAAGTTTTCAATTTTGTCATCGCTTTTTCGTGTAAAACTGATTCAAATGTATAAGGCAATGATACTTAATACGCAACATACTCATACTTTGTTAAATGTTCATTAGAAATTGAATAAATCAATGATTACATTCACATAAACAAGACAAACTTCACTTTAAAACAGCTGATCGGCCTATGCCCCGTTGACCGCTCGCCGTAGTACCTACGATGTCATTGAAACGTTTGCGCAATTCTAGGTATGAATGAATGAAATTATACTGTCGAAGCTTTACATGCCTACATGTATTTTGTCTGTACATGCCTACATAATACGTAACATTTAAGGCGTAGACTCTTAGACACATTTTTTTGAAATCACAATAACTTTTATATTGTTTTTTGTGTAATGTGTATTCTAATTACGATCTATGACTGTTAAACTACAACATACTCAAACAGTTGCCCCATAACCTGATACACCTGTATATCTGTAGCTAAATCAATTTCACTATATCTATGTCGATAGATTTCAAAATAAGGTAAATGTATAGTGTTAGGACCACACTGTTGATAGTTATCTGTCTACAGTCGCGGGCCAGTCTATCCGGGGTAGTACCACACTCTCGCAAAAAATCGACGTTTGAGTAGTAGCAATTTGTTACTGCCCTTCATTTGGCGAGCAAGAGAGCCGAAAACCCAACCTTCTGAGAGTGTTTGCGTGTGGTGGGTTTTGATAATGCCTTTAGTTTCACCGAAACTCATTGCACGCATTCACACTTCCTTCACTTTCTTCACGGTAGGCAGCGGCCTAGCAAAGGTCAATGAGCGGCAGCAACACTTACCATCAGGTGTACTGTTCATTCGCTTGCCACCGTTAGCAATAAAAAAAATAAAATTTAAAAACAATGTTTTAATTTTCAGAAATCAAAAAAAATATTTGAATATACAAAAATAACAAATTTGTTTTAAATTTTTAAGTTTTCACTTCTGTACGCAATCCTCATGTCTGTATTTTGTTCTTCGTATTTACTTCAATTAAATCACTTTCTTCTTTAATTCATATTAGATTTATTGCTGGATTCCATGATTCTAATAAGATGTAATTGTTTTATTATACGACGTTGACCAAACCGCTCAGCATAGAGATTTGACTGCACAGATTGGTAGTGGTTAAGACACTAACTTACTGTGTCAACTGGTGTGGGTTCGATTTCCATACTGCACAATACTTCGTCTGGGTGTATTTTGTCTCCAATAATTATATGTTAATGACGTCCCCGGTAGTACAAGGATTATTTCCTTAGTGTTAAAAGTTATCGTTTTTAAAAAAAAGAAGTCTGTTATATAACCCGTTTCCTTTTTTTTTGCATTGAAGTTAAACGCTTACTGATGTCACTACAAAACCAGTTTACTGTGTTATCTGTTTCGTCTTTGGGTTAGCTTATACCAAGTCATGTCTTCACAAATCGTCCCGCAAATAAATGTCCTGCAAATTATATTAAAAAAAAATCTTTATCATTTGCGTGACTTCATCCCACGCTAAGTGGGGTCGGCATAACATGTTCTTACCTTCTATAGCCTCCTATCAGCCGTCATATATACACTCATGGCTTTCATACACATGTCCTTATTCACACAATCCATCCATCTCTTCTTGGGTTTCCCATGCTTCTTACGTCCATCCACAATCATATTGATAACCCTCTTTGTCACATGCTTTCCATCCCTCCTCATCACATGTTCATACCAAGACAACCTTGCGCTCCTAATCTTCTCTATCACTGGTGCCATTCTCAGGCCATTCCTCATTCCATTCTCATAATATACTTATTTCTTATCTAACCTTGTAACCACACACAAATGTGTATCTTAGCATACGCATCCCTGTAATATGCACTCTTCTCTCATCAAAAAAAAACTCAATCTCAAAAAAATATAGGTAATACTTCCAATAATTTCCCGAAAACATGGCAAATAATTCTACTACGAACGTTATTAGGTAGTCCGCAAACTCATTCAAATAATAGGTCGTTACGTCACACAAGGCTGGCACATTTTGTTATTACCTAGTCATTAGATCTGTCATAATAAATATGAATAAAACGCGCTTTTACCGTCATTTTCTCTTTGAATAGAATTTGAAAGCCTGAGGGAGTAACTGTGACTGGTGAGTTGTAGTTAGTCCTAACTGAACTTGACGAGTTTATTTTTAGAACAGATTTGCGACATTTACGAGTAATAATAATTAAGCGGATCAAGACGAAGTGGAAATGCGATTAAAAGCATTTGAGGGCCATAAGTTTTGGCGCTAACCTGATTATTTAACAGAGGCTTGATTTTGTTCCACACGTTTGCTCATATCAATGAATTTTGATGTTTATGCGAGTATGTTCCGTTAATGGCCGAATAAGAATACAATTAACCTCTCCCTATCCTATTTTTTTTTTCATCTATATTTAAGGAGTTGATTCGCTTAAGCGAATACGCTACGCCATAGAAAACATAAGTGTTACATGTAATTCTATTACAAAAACCTACGATACCGCTCCCTATCTTGCCTGTACATGTCGTAAAAGACTACCATTGGATATAATACGCATATCTATGCAAGAGAGAAGAGTGCTGTGTGGTAGCGGCTTCGAATACTACCAACCCTTGCTTTGCTCGTGGGTGTCGTAAATGACGACTAAGAGCCCTAGATTGACCCGGACCAACTCAATCTGGTGCCATTTGGGTCAACGATTATATTCCCAAGGAGGGTTGACGTCAGGCAGGCGGCCGGTCATAAAAGTCATTGCCGAAACTTTTTGCAATATGTCAAAATAGATGACATATTGCGTCGACCCCAAGTAATTGGGATAAGAGCAAGATGATGATGATGATCTATGCAAGAGACGGCAAACTCGAAACATAACCCTTTACCAACCTGTCTGACCAGCATGGTATAGTAGGGTTAATTTCCTTCCTATTATGGAGGAGGCTCGAGCCCAGCATTGGGACTTATATGAGCCGAGATGATAATAATGACGCGTGTATCTTACGGCGTCCATGGTTATGAAAGGAATTAATGCTTTAAAATGTTCAAAACATCAAGAAAAATAAAAATCAAATACAAACGCGATAAAATGCGCAAAAACAGTTATATTTTCCTTCTTTAAACGAGGTTTAAGAAGAGTATTTTCTTTACGGTAGGCAACGCCCTGGCTGTGCCCCTGGTATTGCAAAGGTCCATGTGCGGCAGTATCACTTACCAACAGGTGTGAGGCCTGCGTGTTTGTCACCATGGGCAATAAAAAAAAATTCAACAGTTGCTCGGAATTGTTTACTTTTCTATAACATGAAGTTTATTCTATGTACGACGTAACTCTAAAAAGAAATTGTTTTAAAATGATAATATCATAAAAGATATTATTAAATCAATAATTCTTTTCAGTCAATATCCGCCCTATTGTTGTGGATCGAACCCCTAAGTATAGAAAGGAAATTAGCTCATTTACTATATTACCACGCTGGCAACATAGAATGCGATAGGGTTTTATTTAGATTTTTTTCTCTCTTACATATTATCTTCTTCTTGAATAATGGGAATAAGCTACAATTATTAGCTATTCGTGCCAGTGTCGAGTATAATATATATTCTTCACGTCTTCAGTCTTCGTATTTAGTCTTAGTCGTTACCATTAATTAGGTGCTCACAACCAATCAATGGTTCCACTGGGAATTTTGACAGAATATAAAAATGCACGCAATTCACTATTATATCCTATTCACAACATTGCAACATTTTGTCCGCATTATATTATATAAAATATCAGCAAAATTATTTAATATAACACAGTAAAACACTAAAATAATGAAAAAAAAATATAAAAGCGCTACATGACATTTGACATTCGCGTCAAAAGTCCCATATTATCTTCTTCTTCTTATTTAATGGCAATGAGCTACAATAATATGAGCTATTGGTGCCAGTGTCGAGTATTATTAGTTATTCACGTCTTTAACTCTTCGTCTTTCAATCCGTCGTTAGCATGATTTGGTACTGATAACCAAGTCATGCCTTCTCTGGGAATTTTGGCAGAATGTCAATATGCACGCAATTCACTATTATATCATATTCACTACATTTCAGAATTTTATTCGCATTATCTATACTAATATAAATGCGAAAGTAAGGATGTTTGTTTGTTTGTAACGCTTTCACGCTTAAACCACCGAACCGATTTCAAAAATTCTTTCACCAATGGAAAGCTATAATATCAGGGAGTAACATAGGCTATATTTTACCCCGGTATTCCCACAGGAACGGGAATTACGCCGCGAGTAAAGCGACTGAAAACGAAGCGAAACGAGGGCAGGTTGCTAGTATTACATAAAATATCAGCAAAATTATTTAATATAACACAGTAAAACACTAAAATAATGAAAAAAAAACGCTACGTGACATTTGACATTCGCGTCAAAAGTCCCATATTATCTTGACTGTGCGGTAATGTCTATGAATACCACCAACTCATAGACAGGTGTCATGAAAGACAACTAAGAGCTTTACATAGATCAGTATCAAGCTCCATGTTATGCCGCCTGGTTAATAATTACATTCCAAAGTGTTGTATGCGGCCAGTCATAAATTATTATCAATAAATTTTGCAATTTGTACCATTGAATAAAACTACTTTTGAATCAGTCCCAAGTAATAAAGATACGAGCGGGATGATGATGACTTTCCGTGTGGTGACGGAATAAGAATACAATTCACGATCCCTATCTTGCTCTTGGATGTCGTAAAAGATGGCTAAAGGATATAATACGCATATAACATATATGCAATAGAAGGAAAACTCGAAACAAAACCCTATACCAACCTGTCTGACCAGCATGGTATAGTGAGGTCAATTACCCTCCCCATTGTGGGACGTATATGAGCCGAGATGATGCTGATGACTTTCTTAAACCAACTAAACTAATATAGCTTTATCTATATCTATACCAATAAATAAAATTGGAGTGTCTGTTTGTAATGTCAAAATAAAAGGCTTTTTTCATGCTCACACGGTTATTTGCACGACACCTATGCCTAAAATAGCAATTAAAAAATTTTTGTCTGTCTGTCTGTTCCGGGTAATCTTCAAAACGGCTGGACCGATTTCAAAAATTCTTTCACCAATGGAAAGCTATAATATCAGGGCGTAAACTAGGCTATATTTTATCCCGGTATTCCCACGGGAACGGGAACTACGCGGGTAAAACGACTATAACCTATAACCGAAGCGAAGCGAGGGCGGGTTGCTAGTCTTTAATACATAGAATAATTCTATTAAAGGTATTGATACATTCTTGGAAGTAATATTAGTAGTTCTATAAAACAACATCTAAAATAGAACAAATACTTATATATTTACCGTTCCATTTAATTTAAAAGCAAAATAATATATATAGACGAAATGAAACAGTAAATATACAAAATCTATGATCAAATAACAAATCATGATGCTAAGAATGTGATTGACGTAAATATTGTATTCCAACCAATATCAAAGTTTGTTTTCTGTCTATCATATTGCCATTAACCTATGACAAGTTTCGTTTCTCTGTATCAAAGAAAAAGCCTTATCGTCTGTTCATCGTTCGACATTTTCGGTTTATTTGACATTTATATAAGACCTATTCGAGACAACTTTGCCCTAATGTGATGTGAGACATGTTACTGCTCTATTATCGCCATAAATCAATGCCTTATTTCATAATGTCGATTGCACAGACGGCGTAGTGGTTAAGATACTGACCTACTGTGCCAGTATCGCGGGTTCAAATCCCACGCAGGACAATATTTTGATCCAGTCCACAAATTATTGTTCTGAGTCTGGATGTATTTTGTATCCGTTAGTTAAATGTCTGTAAAGTCCCCCGCAATACAAGGTTTATTTCCTTCATGTCAACCCATAAAGTGTCCCACTGCTGGGCATGGGTCTCCCCAAGGGAACCTATCTTGGGGGAATTGGCATAATCATCACGCTTGCCAGGCGGATTGGCGATCGCAGTAAGTTGGAGTACACAGAATAACGCTGCTGCCCGTTCTCTGGTATAAGGATCCCTTAGTCGCCTTGACGACACCCACAGAAAGAGATGGGGTGGTACTAATCTCAAGCCGGCACCACACAGCATTTCCACAGTGCGGGTGAACACTTAAAAAAAATATATATTATTTTTATAATGATATGCCTGACAGTTTTTTACCGATGGTCATGAATGATCGGACCCGTCCGGAATAGTATCACACTTTCGCCGAAAATTGATGTCCGACTAGAGTCCCAATGCGCTATCCACGGTGTGAACAGCTACTTATATTTATTCCTAAATTACCCATACCTTTATATTACCCATAAAAGTTCATGAGGTATCACTTACCACCAGGTAGGCAGCTTGTTCAAATGCCACCAAATATTTGTCAATCTCAATTCGACTAATCGTAATTTAAGAGGAGCCGCAAGTCAAAGTCGCAAGACTGCAATTCGTGCTGCGCACTTAACACGCTAAATTATGCTAAGCCGGATAGCGGATAAGTGCCGCTATGGGGTGACAACTCAAGCTGAAGCCGTCGCGCATATCTACTGATAGAATTTTTCTTTTAAATTAAGAACACCATTACTCTAACTCATTTTATTGCAATTTTCTTTTACCAGCCTTACTCTATTCAATAGCTGTGTATTTTTGTGTGTCTTGGAAGTGTTTCTTCAGTTGAAATACAGCAAAAGAAATGGTCGAACATTAAGCAATTTAGTAACATTAAGCAGCCGAGTAAGATTAAATCTGAAGGTTTTAATTCGTGCATTATATAGTAGTTAAATTGTTACAATAATATTATAATTTGAAATTGTAATTCGGTGATTTGTTGTTTTACTTTTAAAATTGCTACTTCTTTTTTTTAATATTATCAAACATCTTATCAATCTTAGGCACTTGTTCAGTTTTTGTAGGCTTTTTAGATTGTTTGCTGTATTTTATTATAACTTATCAAGATTTATGGTGGTAATAATAAAAAAAGATTGATTTTACATACACAAAAATCTCAGTAACGTAAGGCGTCAAACTGGCTGGTCTATCCAGATATTAGGTTTGCGACAAGGCAACCCAATTTGCACGTATTATATATGTACTAGACAAACAAATTCACAAATTATATGTAATTATGACTCTCTCCTCGTTTAACAGTCGCAATTTAGTTTCCTTAACAAACAATTTAAAATAATTCCCACAATTAAATTATGTAAACAGCGTTATGTAAATAGCAATTTGGTAAATAAACATATTATTACTATTATCAAGTAAGTTTTATTGGCTTTCTCTGACAAGAAATTGTTAATTGGAAGCATAAAGTATTAAACTATATCTGGTAGATGGTAATAGGCTTACCAGCTTTATGTCGAAATTATGTCTACATGAATAGGTCGTCTCAGCTCATACACGTCCCACAGCTGGGCTTGAGCCTCTTCCACAATAGAAGGAAAATTGATCTACTATACCATGATGGTCATACTTGTTGGTATTGGGTTTTATTTCAAGTTTTTATTCTCTTGAAATGATCTCACCTGCATATTATACTCCTTAGTCGTCTTGTACGATACCCACGGGCGAGAGAGGGGGTGGTGAATTGTATACGTAATTTAGATATGAAAATATTTCGGATTATTCGACAGTTTCGGATATTGGATTTTAGGGAATTTTAAAAGACAAATTCTAAATGTGTTGATAATCGTCATATTCTTCATTGAAGATGCTTTCATTTAGGATACCAATTCGGATGATTGAAAGAAAAACTGTTGTAACGTATCTCATCGACTCTATTCGTAATTTTATAATAGTCGGATATATTTTCATTTCGGATACCCCATAGTTTCGGTGACGGAGCTCCATTACATCCCTAGTCAATATAATTATGTTATTACGAAACAAATACATATAAATGATGTACATTTATTTGTTTATATATTTGCATATGCCATTACGCGTCCAAATTTTCCTGTTATTAGTCTGCACAAACACAGATCACGTTTACATTAGTTTAGTCATAAAGTGGGTTATGAACCGACCGCGGCACATGCCGACCGTTTAGTCACGATTGAGAAGGACAAACCACTTGGACCAACATTTGCGGTACGTATAGTATTATATATTTACAAACAGCTGTTACATATGGAAATTTGATGTTGCTATTTATGTGAATATTCATTGCTTTAGAACACAGATTTCATTTTTGGCTCGGAATTCGCATAAGCAAAAGGAACTCAGCTTATTCTCTGCAATTGGATGAAGACGGTTTCCTTGTGGTTATGGAGTAAGAATATATTTCAACACCCTTGTGGGTATTGTAAAAGATTGAAGGATATGATGCGCAAGAATATCATATGCAAGCAGCATCTATAACCAGCGTGGTATAATAGTTGGTCTTGCACCGATGGCATAGCCGTTTTCTCGTGACCTCCTATGCCAAGGTTTGATCCCCAGGTTCTCGAGCGTTCCACAAACAATTAGTCCGAGTATGGTTGTAAAGGCAATCAAAGGCATGTACCTCAGTGCGAGGTTCTTGTCTTTAAAAGAATTAACAGTATATGAAAACACATATAAATTAAGGCCACTTTATTTAAACCTTTTTACACATTCTTTGCCTTCCATTACATACAAAAACATACATTTATTTATAATAAAAATCCAAAGCATCATATAAAACCCTAATCATAACCCGACCTTTTCACATTAAACTCATCGACCATAGACTACTGACAAAATTCACACTTTTCCTTTTCTTTGACACAAGGAAATCTTTATGTATTTCTCTACGCTGAAAGATGGGGTTATTATTTATGCGTCTATACATATTATTACACATAACTGGTGGGGATGTTACGCGAGGGTTTTAGGGCCTTGAAGAGGAGGAAACGCTTAATTTCTATTACAAACCAAAGCTAATTCACTACAAACAATATAAAATTATCGATGACCTTTTTATTTGACCATCATCATTTCAGCCCTCAACGATCAACATATACGTCCCACTATTGCCTTCTAACCTCCTTTACAATGCAAGTAAAATTGACCAAGTAAACCACGCTGGTCAAACCAGTTAGGGTTTATCTCAAGTTTTCTTCATGTTCGTAGATGTTATATGCATATTAAATCCCTTATTCGTCTTTTACGGTACCCACGGGAAAGATAGGTACTGGTGAAATGTATTCTTACTCGGACATACTACGGAAACATATATATTTAATATTAACTAATTATACATAAGTATATTTCTTTTTATATTAAAACCAAAACAAATCATTATACCTTTCCACGCATGAATGGATACGCTTGTTAAAATTGGCCAAAAAAGCTGTTTCAATTTGTTTCTTGTTTTGCACGCTTTGATCTTTATATGGTTTAAAAAGTAAACATTCGCATGTATGGTATAATTTATGAACTTACAAACCATTCTAAAATACCTCTTCAAACACATGTCAAAATTCATTTCAGATTACCTAGGTAGATCAGTGATTTTTTAATTAGATTCATATTTTCTTGAGAATCCAATTCCATATTCATTACTAAATTCTTCAAGTAGGTAATATTGCGCATGATGCCGCCCTAGTAGAGGCTGCAGGTGACCGGACTGGGGATTTAATGCAGCACCCGTGGAGAGGTTAGCCTCACGACGGCGATTGGCGTCCCAGAAGAGGACGTCGATGGGAGAGAGTACTCCCTCGGGGTATTCCGTCGGGTCGACCACTGAAGTCAAGAAACTCTGCACCGGTGGTCGGCCCAACGACGAAGGTGATGTGCTATATGGGTGGGTTACGGGTGTGCGTCCTTACGCCCCTCCATCGCCCCGGACGGAGCTGGGCGAGGAGTGCGCCGACCGTAGCCCACCTCAAAAAAAAGGTAGGGAATATTTATAACTGTTTCTTCTTTAATATATTGTGTGTTAAATACGTTTATGAAGAGATTACTTTTCAAATGTACAATAAATGCCAATGGGTTGCAGTTGAACATCAGAATTAACTTGAGTAACGGACTCGAACATTATGCTGAGCTATTTGCTCTTTTTCAACCCTCGACGCAAAAGGGGAGTTGTTATAAATGTATCACCAATGTTTGCTTGTGTGTCGTGTGTGTCTGTGACATTGTAGCTCTCGAACGGATGGGCTGATTTCGATGAGCTTATCGTTCGGGAAAGCAAATGTCCTTGCAGTGTATTTTTTAACGATGTTTGGTAAAAATCAATCTAGCAGTTTGAAGAGCGTCTCTTTTCCAAAATGACGTAAAGCATTTTCAGCACTAAACGTAACTGGTTTTTTTATTTCATTCGTTAATCAACATTTTATTTAATATTATTTATGATACTAACTATATCAGTATGTTACTTTTTTATTTTTCATATTTTTAAACTGCACATTGGATACATCGCATTATTAAATAAAAATCTTTATTTTATCCTTTTCATAATGCGATAAAAAACACATAAAATACATACATATATACTTTTATCTCATTATTCAATGATGGTACGTTCCTCGTATCATGTTTGTATATATATATATCCACATTATTATTCAGCAGCTGTTTACTAGAGCATTATTAAATATGTTTCATCCTAATCGAAGCTGGGGCGGCAACAGTCGTTTCAGGGTTTAATATTCGGTTTATTGGCACATAATATTTAGCACTTACAACTTCATTAGGGTTGCCAGAACTCAATTATCAAGTCACATTACAAACAATTCAACAGATTATTCTTAGAACATTACTTGTTGATAGTTCCTTTAGTTTTAGTGGCGTGGCTGCCTAATGTCATAGTTCTCTTAAGCTCACTGTTACACTTAAGTTCACCGTTTTAATGTTAGTAAGAAATGTGTATTTATTCATCCACCTATCAAAGTTGCAAGGTTTCCCGAATCTTCAAACACGATTCCACCCTGCCCCTGATGTCGCCCTAGCCGAGACCGTAGTGGGCGATCGTGTGAGGGCGATGCCCCGGCAAACATTGTTTTGTTGTCGTAGCGTAGAAGCGGACGGTTCCCCAATCTACTAGGCCGACCACGGATGTCAAGGAATCGGCGTCGGTGATCAGCCCAAGTTTTTTTTTGCATAGATCTGTATATAATATCTTTTAACCGCATGCACGGGTAAGAAAAAGGGGTGGTGGTATTATTAGTTGGTCACCACACAAAAGTATTTTTTTTTTTTTTGGGGGTGGACTGCGGTCGGCGCATTCCTCGCACCACTCCATCCGGGGCGACAGAGGGGTGTAAGCACGCACACCCGCAACCCACCCGAACACCACGTCGCCTTTGTCGTTGGGCCGACCACCGGAGCAGGGTTACTTGTCATCAGTGGTCGGCCCGACGGAATACCCCCTAACTTGGGGTATCCTCTCACACGAAAGTAATAATAATAGTTCTAATGAACTATGTACAAACAACAATGTAGTCTGTAAAGTCATCCGTAAATTTACACAAGACGGAGGCCCTCTTGTTCCATGGGCGCCTTATGAGCCCTCCCATCGGCGTCTCGATCACCGTCCGATCGGTTGACATCAGCATCCGGGCCCATATGAGGTACTTGGGCCTGGTGCTCGACGGGCAATGGTGGTTCCGGGAGCATTTCCGCAAGCTCGCTCCGCGGCTCGTCGGCGCGGCGTCCGCCCTATCGTGGCTTATGCCGAACGTGGGCGGACCGAGCGCTACGTGCCGACGGCTGTACACGGGGGTCATCCGGTCGATGGCCCTGTACGACGCACCGGTGTGGGCGGGGTCCTTGACCGTCCGACTTAGGGCACTTCTGTGGCGACCACAGAGGGTCATGGCGGTCAGGGCCATCCGCGGATACCGCACGGTGGCGACGGAGGCAGCGTGCCTATTGGCCGGGACTCCCCCGTGGGACCTGGAGGCGGAGATGCTCGCCGGACTATATCGGCGGGTGACGGGGGTGCGAGCGGCGGGCGGTGAGATCTCGTTAAGGGAGCTCACCGCCTGGCGCGTCGACGCCCGCCGAGACGTCATTGCCCGTTGGGCAGTCCGGCTGGAGAGGCCTCGGTTCGGGGTGCGAACCGTGGAGGCCTTCCGGCCGGTGCTGATGCAGTGGTTGGAAAGGCGGCACGGGGTGCTCTCCTTCCGACTAGTGCAGGTGTTGACGGGGCACGGGAGCTTCGCCAAATACCTGCACAGGGTCTTGAGGAGGGAGAGTACACCGTCCTGCCACCACTGCGATTGTGACGAGGACACGGCGCGCCACACGCTCGAGGCCTGCGCGGCTTGGGCAGTGCAGCGCCGTGAACTCGTCGCAATCATCGGTGCCCACGACGCTGCCGGCCATCGCTAGGGCGATGGTCGACAGCGTCGGGAATTGGGACGCGGTCGCAGCCTCCTGCGAGACAGTGGTCTCGCAGAAGGAGGCGGCGGATCATCTGCGCGTGGAGCGCAGCCTCGATGAGGAGATCCGCCGCCGGCGACTGGGGCGGCGTAGGCGCAACTATCTGCGCCTCATGCCGCCCTAGCCGAGGCCGCGGGTGACGTGACCGGGGATTAGTCCGTCACCCGCCGAGAGGCCGACCGCGTGAGGAAAGACCGATGTCCTCCCCGAGGGGGGGACGTCGGTCGATGGGAGGGTACCTCACGTAGGGGGTATTCCGTCGGGCCGACCACTGACGACAAGTAAATCTGCTCCGGTGGTCGGCCCAATGACGAAGGCGAGGTGGTTTTCGGGTGGGTTGTGAGAGTTGCGTGCTTAAGCCCCTCTGTCGCCCCGGACGGAGTGGTGCGGAGGCGCGCCGACCGCAGCACACCCACAAAAAAAAAAAAAAAATCCGTAAATTTACAGCGAATATTATAGACATCTAAATTCATATTAAGGTGTTTTGAGGGTACAATTATTTGATAAGAAAATGTTTAACTTCTCATAGACAGATTTAGTTGATGTCTTTCTGGTCAGATAAATTTCAGATTGTTTAAATTCTATACACAAACCGGCTGACACAACAGACGTTGTTCTGTTCAAGTAAAATAAAAGGAATTCCCCTTGGAACCGACTGCCACGTACCGGGTCCAATTGTGAATCTAAACCATTCTCGAATCCCCTTGAACATGCACAAAAAAAATCATCAAAATCGGTCCAGAAGTTTAGGAAGAGTTCAGTGACATACACAAGTACACAAGAAACTTATATATAAATATAGTAAAGAGGTTGAAGGTAAAATAACTGGAAATATTTTAGGTTAAATTTTCTTAACCACACTTACTCTCATCTTCCTTGGAGATTATTTTATTAACAATAATAATTACAGACAGTCTTCTATCTCTCAAGTATATCGTTCTATTATGAAACCGTCTTCCAAATCCAGCACGAATTTAGTACTAAAATTTACACAATTTTACAACGCTCAAGTGTAACAACGTCGTAATAAGTACGACATAAATTGAAACTTTACGCCCGCCCGTGCCCATCACATCATTTCAATGTTCAGTCGTTAAAGTAAATTTTCTTTGACTAATATATCCTTAGCTGTTTGCTACTAAATGGTTATTATTATATAAATTATATTTGACACTTTATTTTCATAAATCAGTTTTCTACGACGTTATTTATATTGATCAGGTAGGTGTAGGTAAGGCCGAGGGCATTCAATAGAGAGTTATTAAATTCAATCTCCAGTTGGAATTCAAATGTCATTCCAGGGACATTTTTCAGATAGATGTATTCTTGAAAAATATATGCGTTTTTCTAACTTTCAGAGGACAAATATTATTATTCTAACCTAATGCATAGCGGTGATCTTTGAATGGGCGGCCATGATTCAAAGCACTTCTTGTAGTGTATGTATTTATTTCAAACTCATAAAGAGTATCAAACCTGCCCAGCGTTCTAAGGGCTATGATTGATATTTTTCTATGTGATAAAATCGGGATATATGTAGAAAAACGTGTGTAAACGACATAGCCTGAACGATCAGCACGTTAAAATGGCGAACCGAACGAAATTCGAACCGATGACTGTAGGGAAAGAAAGTATCACGGATGTCGTCCACGAATCGGACGACGTTAGACGCAGCTCAGAACCATTCTGAGTGACATTTTCGTAGGTAGGTCTATAATGAACGAATTCAGATGACGGAAATGGGTCACTATTGCCTATGTTAAGTTTGTGAGGATATTATGATATCAATGTAGAATCCGAAACGAAACTTTAGCTATGTTGTAGACGAAAATTTCCCCTTCAGTTAAATCTTGAACTGCCGCAAATTCAGCTTTAAAGAAAAATTACAGCGGTGACAACACAGGTGGTTTTACACATTTTAACATTGCCTCTAAGTTGTACTAAAAGTCTCAGAAAGAGTTTATAACAATTATCAGTTTTAGCCAATCATTAACTGATTGACTAAAACTGATAACAGGTTTTACATACTGCTACTATAGTGATTTAACACATTTTAACTATCTGCATAAAATAAGTCTAATTTCAATAAACAATCGATTTAAACCAGTAGAATAATATTCTGTTTCAGCCGTAACTGCAAAAAATATTTGGTTTCGGTTTCTTTTTTATAATTCTTACTGAATTTCGTCCAAAGTATTCCCGAATTGATAACGTATACTGAGAATATTATGTATTTTCATATTTATATACACATTTGTGTGTTTTCTGGATCGTTGTATCGTTATTTGACTTTTAAATATTTGCACAAGCTCGTACGCATACGAATTCATGTTCAACGACTGTGGTTTCAGTAATTTGAAATGGCTAATGAAAAACGTGGAAATAAAAGGCGATTTCAATTGTTTGCTCAAACCTTGGTGGGTTTGAATGAAATTAAATAGATTTTAGACTGTTATGTAGAAATATTTATCAATGTACAAATGTAAAGAATACATTATGGGTTTAATATAGAAAGAATGAATGAAAGGAGGCTAACCAAGCAAAATGTATAGAGCAAATGTGAACGGAGGTGTTGGAACTTTGGAAGGGGTAGACGAAGGCGATTCGACATTAAAATCGTGGATGTTTTTAAGAAAGGCCAGGGTAAACGTACCTTACATCTAGTATGAGGAAATTAATGAATATGGAGAAGGCGAAAGTTGTGTCAAGATCGTAACAAGTGGATGGATGTGGTCTCTGCCTACTCCTGTATGAAAGAGGCGTGAATGTTTGATGTATGTTAAAAATGCAATATATACACTACAAATGTATCGGGGCAATAGTAAAAACCGCCGATGCGTCACTGTTAGTGACTAGTCACTAACAGAATGAGAAATAGCATTTTTCTGGAAAACTTCGAACGCCATCTGCGACTCACCTACTAAGCTTGATATTTACACGAATGTAACCTAATTTTTTGTGCAAACTATGTGTGAAAAGAAAAGGAAAACAAAGAAAAAATATGTACTTACTTCCTTTATCATGAATAGCGTATAGTAAAGCGTTCGAAAATTGCCTAAATCCACAACTTCATTTCCTCTTAATAATGTTATTTACTTATGAACCTTGTCATTTTTAACGACTTCTAAATTTTAGGTAACACCTAAGGCAATATAAGTGATACCAAATATTGAGGGGGTTTTAATTTTTTTAATGTTAATTAATGGCAGATCATGTGGTGACGGAGTAAGAATACTTGCCATGCTCTATCTTGCCCGTGGGTGTCGTAAGAGAGGACTATTCGATATAATTAGGGAGTGGTGAATTGTATTCTTACTCCGCCACCACACAGATACTTAATTGCTAAAGTCAATAACACTTTGCCAATTAATACAGAAAACCAAGAATTCACTGTAGGGAGACGTAAAGTATTTCACTACTATTTTCATTGCCTTTAATTCTACAAATAAATGTTACGGAAGTGGGTGAGGTTCGAGAGGGAGTGGATAAACAGTAAAAATCGTATTGTCCTCTTTAACCCAAAACTCTTTGTAAGGGCCAGCGGGTGTAATGGATTAAATTCAATTCAAATTTTGCGGATACTTTGAATGTAAACCACGAAAAATAGGGATGGGACATATTAGCGTATTTGGTTTATTATTCTACTAGGGTTTGGTCCGCGGCTTCGCGTGTCATGGTTCAAAGAAAGAAAGAAAGTAAAATATTTTATTTTGTAATTTGTGGAATACAAATGAATTTAGAGCACATAAAAGTATTATCTAAAAAATCATGATTCAATAATACGCGAAGCCACAATATGGTGCCTATGTCTGCTTATGATGTAGTAGAAACGATAAGTAACGAACAAAAGTTAAGAATGGCGTTCCTTTCTTAACTTTTAGGGGGAAGTCCTTACCTATTTGAATCGCTCATAATTTCAATTGTTTTAATTTCTTTTCTACTCGGGACTCTATTTTTTTTTTGGAAATAAAAGTACTTAACCTCTAATAGTTTAACAGGTTGTACGAAACAAACAGGATGATAAAAAAAATCAATTTCTGAGTTTATTATCAACAGCTTTGACATTACAAATAGACACTTCAATCTTATTTGTTTGTATAGATATAGGTACCATTGTTGAGAGATTGCCTATATACTAGTAAAGAAATATTAGTATACTCTAAATGTGATAAAAATCGTTATACCATCATTTATGTTCATCATCATCATTTCAGCTCATATACGTCCCACTGTTAGGCTCCGGCCGTGACCATGAACGCTGTAAAGTTTTCGAAACGTCGGGCAGTCAAAAATCAAATACAAACGCAATAGAATCCGTAGTTTTATTTACAATGTTTTATTTCGAGTTTGCCTTCTCTTGAATAGATGTTATATGCATCCCTTAGTCGTCATTTACGACACCCACGGGCAAGAGAGGTGTGACGAATTGTATTGCTCCGTCACCCCACGGAACAATTATATTAGTTGCCATGAATTTTAATTTATCTACTATTACTGTCGATCCATGGGGACTAATTACCACTTACCATTGTGGTGGGATATTTGTCTACAACTAAAAATGGCAAAAGAATTATATGTGGAATAAATTTTCTTTCCATTTAATAGTAATAAATTCTTCTAAAAGTAAACAAAACTGTTGGTACTAAATATTACTCTAAGATAAACTAGATCAAAGTAAGTAAACACATCACATATTCTACCCACAAGAGCCAATCACACGAAAAGCTTCTAATAGACTATTAATTATAACGGATCAGTGCTCCGTTGTATACGTAATTGCTTTTTAATTATGTGATGAAGAATGCCTAGCATTTGGTACGTAAGAGTTAGATGCCGTAATCGATCATTATTCGTGGCTGAAGCGTTTTATCAATACCGACTTAGCGTCATTATAATATGTTTGTACTAGCTTCTGGCGGACTTCGCCCGCGTAGAAAGTAATTTTTCCAAGATGAATACGAAATCCATACAACGGATTAGTCTTGACTGTTAATCAGTAAAATTTAATGATTATCACAAGGTATTTTTGTAACCGTTTGAAGGCGACGCCCTGGGAGAGGTGACAGGGAAGGACGGTATCCGAAAGGTTATCTCGCCGGGTGGCTACGGATGACAAGGAACTGTACCAGTGATCGGCCCAATGGCGAAGGTGTGGTAATACAGTGGGTTACGAGGCCTGCTCGCCGCCTTTTAGTCACCCCGGATGGAACGGACGCCGTGTGTGCTACAGTCCACCCCATAAAAAAAGTATTACGGCGACTACGGCCCTTGTTTGTGATAGAGGTTTAACAACGACGAACAACGAAAGGCCGAGTGATGAAGGTATAAGTAGTTAATACCAAAACAACTTTGTTTAATAATCAATTACGTTGCTAAACAATACGCAATTGTCTTAGTTCTCATTAATTACTGTGTACAATCAGCTAAATGTCATTGAAATTCTTTGCTTCCAATGGCATTGTCAAACTATTTTTAGTTTGACAATGCCCTATTATATTCAAGGTCGATATCAGCATTATATTCAAGGTCAACACCATCATCATTTTGTTGTTATCGCAATTATTTGGGGACAATGTTCTTTCATTGTACATATTGTGAAAGTTTTTCAAGTGCGAAATCAATCTATAGGCAGGTTTGGTTGTTGTCTTAATTCATGCAAGTCGTCACCGACATGGTTACGTGACGTGATGACGCTAATACCATGTCTGTAGCTATGGTAACATCACTATATTTGTGCCTCTATAAGACGAACCACACGAATGTAAAATGGTTTAATTTAGAAATCTTAATTTATGATCAAATAATTAGAATATCCAAAAACTAAATAACCATGTTTGTTCATAATTTAAAGTTTTCACTTCTACGGGCAGTCCCCACGACTGTTTTTTTTATAAAATAACACTGTACACATCCTTGTATTACGAACGACTTCACAATCATGAAATTAACGGACCCAAATTACACCCAGACTCAGAACAACAATGTGTGAGTCCCACAAATTATTGTCCTGTATGGCAATCGAAGTTACAATACTGGGAAGTCAGCATCTCAACCACTACTCCATTTATTTATTTAACCGAGTACAAAGTTGCTAACACGGACGGAAAATTGGTAAATATGTAACTTCTCATGCATATCTACAGATCTTTAATGAAGAGGGAAATGAAATGTTATTGAAATACATCATCATCATGATCATCACAGCTCATATACGTCGCACTGCTGGGCTAGAGCCTCCTCCACAATAGGAGAGAAATTAACCTTACTATACCATGCTGGTCAGACGGGTTGGTATGAGTTTTGTTTCGAATTTTTCTTCTCTTGCAAAGATGTTATATGCTTACTATATCTCTTAGTCGTCTTTTACGACATCCACAGGTAAGATAGGGAGTGGTGAATTGTATTCTTATTCCGTCACCACACGGACATACATATACTGAGAATAATATAATTTCTAATAAACTATATAATATTAAAGAAAATAAAAATAAAATCTCCGATACATAATATAGAGCGAATATTATAAAACGGGCTATCTCAATCTCAATACATCAAAGAAAGAAATCTATCAGCATTGAAATCCGCAATTGCTATCAATAAAATACACATAATGTATACCGTGGACCCACCCTCATAGGGATTCTATCTCACAAAAGAACTATAAAGGGCCTCCGATATGTATCTATACGAACCTTTGTGGTAGGATACGGTGATAAGAGCGAGCGATAGCGTTTTTATAACCAATAGTAATTCATTCAGTTTATTTTTGTATCGTCTCATTTTGTGTGAAGTAACAGGTTAGAATACAATGTATCGCTCGCTCCTTTAGGGACCTCATAACACCAACTACGACGGGAATTCCTATAGTTAAGAAACCTTATGATTAACATTGATAGGCTGATGGATGGATTATGTCATACTTCTTTAAAAATACAAGCAAATGTATAACATTTTTGATTCTTCTTTTTTATTCTACCCTAGACCATAGTGGTAGGACCACACTGTTGATAGTTGTTTGTCTACAGCCGCGGGCCAGTCCGTCTGGGGTAGTACCATACTCTCGCAGAAAATCGACGTCCGAGTAGTAGCAATTTGTTACTGCACTTCGTTCGATGAGCGAGAGAGCCGAAAGCCTATCTTTCTGAGGGTTTTTGCGTGTGGTAGGTTTTTGAAAATGCTTTTAGTATCACCGAACCACATTGCACGCATTCACACTCCCTTCACTTTCTTCGCTGTAGGCAGCGGGCCTTGCAAAGTCCATGAGCGGCAGCAACACTTACCATCAGATATACTGTTTGCTCGTTTGCCACCATTTACAAAAGAAAAACTACAAATTTTCTTTCGTTAAAGGAGGTAAAGTATCAAGCTGACCTGATTAGTTACCATAGGGTTTTTCATTTAAGTTTATACTGTAATAATGTTAATTCCACGGTAAGAAGGAAACCGCGGATGTTGACCACGGAACTGCGACACAAACACTACAATATCTTTAATAACCTCCTTTAAAAACTTCTCTACCCTCTCCGCTTATCACCAAATGTTTACCTAAATTTGAACCATTTATTCGGCACCAACCGAATGCAATGATTATTACGTGCTATAGTACTGATGAAAGAGTTTCGTGGAACATAAGAATGCTAATGTTTAGGGAGAGTAGGTTCAATGTCGGGCTGGCTAATATTTTGATCGCAAAGGAATTTGTTGGGTGCGAGGTCGTTTGAATAAACAAGATTTTCTCGTAATACTGGATATAATAATATCTGAAGGGATTTCATTCACGTAAAATTACACCCTATTTGTGTCGTAGAAACATAAGTAGATATATGTTTACCTATTACTGCTTACAATTCTGTTTCGTTTTTTAAAGATGTTCGGGAATTTTGTGCTCTGTTCATCCAAAAGGTTTATCCATTACAACACTCTGTTTAGACGAGTAGATTCCATTTCGATTTTTCCTTACATGATAGGGACAACGTATCATCTTTTACTGAAAGGTAATTTGCAGTCGACCCCCCCGTATAAAATTTAACAACGCGATAGTTAAAAGGAAAGAGTCAGTATGTTATCTCGGTCTGGTCCTAGAGAAAAATTTTTCGTTCATTGAACATATTAAAACTGTAGGTGAAAAAGCCAAACGAAATTTTTATGCGCTTACCAGAATTTCAACTTCCATCTGGGGCCTTCGTTTTAACACACTTAAAATTATATATACAGCCACATATCTGGGTTATATCTGTTATGGTACACCAGCCTGGGCTGATCGTACCACCATAGGCGCGGCTCGGCGTAAGTAACTACGGAGTCAACGATTAGCGCTAATATTCCTGTGTAAGGCATACCGAACAGTTAGCACCGAAGCCTTACCAGTACTTGCAGGTGTACTCCCGGTCTACTTGGAGATACAAAAGCGTGCGTCCATATATTATTCCACTAGGGAAAACATGACTAACAATTTTCTTTTACCACGCGCTCGTAATAAAATTACTAGACTTTTTGCGCCGCAATCCGTCGTTAACGATAAGCTCCTGACCGAATGGCAGGGAAGATGGAATTCGTCAACAAAGGGTCGCCATCTATATCTATTCTTTCCATCTATTCGTGAACGTTTGGCGAGAACTTGGCTAGAAATTGACCACTATGTAGCCCAATTCCTCACAGGCCATGGGAATTTTAGAAGTAAATTATTCTATTTTAAACTAGTAGGTTCACCATTTTGTCAATGTTCGACCTCAAACTGGCAAACTCAAACTGGTAAGGCACAAATTGAGCGTTTAGCTAACCGAACGTTCACTCATTCACCACAGCTCATATATGTCCCTATTGGGCCTCCTCCTTATTGGGAGGGAAATTGTTCTACTATACCACGTTGGTCAGGTGGGTTGGTATAGGTTTTATTTCGAGTTTTCCGTCTTTTGCATTGTTATTATATGCGCAAGATATCCCTGAGTTGTCTTTTACGACACCCACGGCCAAGAGATTCGTAGTCCGCTATCACACGGACAAGCTAACCGAACGAAACACAATAAAAAATTACTACAGCATTTCTATCTATTTTCTGCGAGAGAGTGGGACTACCTCAGAAAAGCGAACCTATCGCACATACTGCAGTCGGAAAACTGTCAATAGCTTACCAAACCAGTAAAACACAACACTTCAAAAAAGTAAGTTATTGTTACATTTTTGAAGACAAACTGTTTTTTATTCGGTTTTTTAAAGCAAAATTGGGACAAATACAACAACTATCCTAACTACCACACCCACCGCTTCATACTTTCGAAACTTATTATTTCAACATCCGTGCCGAAGAAAACTTTGATAACACAAAATTAACGAAAATTAAATTAATAAAAATTACTCCCAGTCACACAATCATTTACAGAAGAAAGAATTATTCTGCCGCACTATGTTCCTGGCACTGCTCATTGCATTACTCCTAGTGTGGTCGCAATTCTGCCTCTCTGCTCATACACTGCTCTACTTGCACAATTGATCGGTACACTCCACACTAGATCGTTTGCTCTTGCAGCATATTGCACATTTAATGGCTGCATATTTTTTTTTGCGGCCGCACCCCCTTTGTCTCTTCCGGGGTGATGAGAGGTCGGCGCGCGACCCAATAACCTGCCGTATTCTCTCCCTTTCACCATTGTGCCGACCACTGGTACCAAATCGGCAGTAAACCCTTTTGGGTTGGGTTTCAGCGTCTCTCGCCCACCAAACGATATTCAATAACAAATTGGAACTACTCAGACGTCGATTTTCTGTGTGAGAGTGGTACTATCCCAGTTGTAACGTCGCGCGGCTGTAGACAGAAGACTGTCGACAGTGCGATCCTACCACAAATACAATGTATGTAGTGAGAGCTAACAATAATAATACACTTTTCACCGTCCCCACCCAAGAGTATGACTATACATGGTAATGGAAACATCGGCATTGCATTTTTAAATGACTCGTGACATGCTTGCTGCCTTCGACGAGCGGTTAATTCACACTGCCTTTATACGATTATGTGGCCAACAACTCGCGCTCATATTGCCTTTGATTCCCGCTCAATAAAGCCACAAAGGACGTAGTCGATATGATGAAGGGGATGAGAGCAAAATAATTTTTGCTAGCTACTGCCTATGCCACTCGAGAAGTATGCGGTAAGGATATAATCGCTAGGGAGATGCTTGACAGCATCAGGAACTGGGACGCGGTCGCCGCCTTCTGTGAGTCAGTCTTCTCACGGAAGGAGGCGGCGGAGCGTACGCGAGTGCCTGCGCCTGATGTTGCCCTAGCCGAGGCCGCGGGTGACTGGACCGGGGATTAGTCCATCACCCGCAGAGAGGCTGACCGCACGAGGGAGACCGACGTCTGGGAAGGGCATTGGAAAGGGAGGGTACCCGAAAGGATATCCGATATCCTGCCGGGCTGGCCACAGACGACAAGGAACTTCGTACTTACCGGTGGTCGGCCTAATGGCGAAGGAGAGGGATTACGGTGGGCTATGGGGCCGCGCGCCGTCCTTTCGTCGCCCCGTAAGGGGTGGACGGCGTGTGCGCTGACCATAACACCATAGCCCACCCAAAAAAAGGGTAATATAATGCTATACTTCGAAATAAACATCGCTGCGTAGATCATTGCACCATATATAGACTAGATTTAGCGCAAAGAAAGTCTTCTAGCGAATTGCTATTATTATAATTTGAATTTTTTACATCAATCGCAGGTCTATGACCCGCCAGATGGGATCAGCGAACCCAATCGTCCGTAAAAGCATTATGCAAGACGAATATAACGTTTCAAAGGAAACCTTTGACGACAATCCATTTGGTGAGACTGATATCCAGAGCAAAATACAGATATAAAATAAAATTGGGCCTGTTGAATTTCTCACGCTAAAACAAATTCAACAAAACATAGCGTATTATTTTTAGGAATATTCATAGTAATTCATTCTAAACACTAAGTCATAAAATTTAATAATTTTGCCTTTTTAGGGATTTAATGTCTGCTGTGTGATAGTGGCTACGAATATTACCAACCCTTATATTGCTTGTGAGTGTCGTAAAAGATGACTAAGATCTTCATATGGACCTAGGTTAACTCCTACCGTCGCCGTCAGGTCAACAATTGCATTCCAAGGGAGCAATAACAGCAGGGAGCAGGTGAGCGTTCGTAAAACTATTGGCAAAAGCTTTTGCAATATGTACTATGACAGAAAAAGACATATTTAGTTCAAATAATTGGGATAAAATCAAGATGATAATGAGCATTTTGTATTTAAAGCACGGCAACCAAAATTTAAATCTGCCGACTGTCTTTTTAAATAAAACTACGGATTTTATCGCGTTTGTATTCGTCATGAACGCTGCAAAGTGTTCGAAACGTCGGGCAATCAAAAATCAAATATAAACGCGATAGAATCCGTAAAGTAGTTTTATTTAAAATGTGTAATGCTCGCGTAAACATCAGAAATCATTCCGGCTGTCTTTTCTGTTCACTAGCTCTAGGAAAATGGACAGCAACATTCATCTGAAAAACTTATAACACCATCTGCGATCGCCAATATATATGGCAAGTGTTGTAAATACGGTATTATCCTTCTTTAAGAATCTCAGGTTCAATAGTGTAAGTTAATAAATTGAAAATAGTAGGGTTATAAATTTACCAACTTAGAAACTTAATATAATTCTTAATGGAATTTTTACGACGTACTTTTGGTTGGAACTTGAGGTCAAAAAATATTGTAATAACTTCTTCAAATCGACCTAACCCGCCCGTAAAGTTTATTGTAACAATGAATAGGATATTCCCAAGGGTAACTTTAGCAAAACGAAAACACAAGAATAGTTTTTATTATTGAAATCCATCTTCTCGATTTAGAAATAAAGATTTAAAGCATTTTAGTACTGTTAGTGTTTAAAATTATACATGTTTATTTATTATTTTGTTTAATATTTTAAAAGGGAAACTTTAGCAAAACGAAAACAAGAAAGGTTTTTATTATTGAAATACATCTTCTCGGTTTAGAAATAAAGATTTAAAGCATTTTAGTACTGTTAGTGTTTAAAATTATACGTGTTTATTTATTATTTTGTTTAATATTTTACTGATCAAAATTAAATTTACTTTATATTTTTCGCTTAAAAATAATGTCAGTTAAGATTTTAAATATCTATCCTTACCAACATGGCGGCGGTATAAATATTATATATTTTCGTTGGTCGGCAGCAAGCGGCCACCGCCCGATAAGTCTGTTGAAAATGTTAGGCGAAATTTACGAACATATAATTCACAGTAGACCAAGAGGTTAACAACTTCATTCCCGACGTGCAATTTGACTTTCGTGCTGAACAGAATTGTGTTCAGCAAGTCCACCGATTGGTAGAATACACATGTAGTCAGTTAGTTATGAACAGATTTACGAGTATATTAATTATTGCTGGACGAAATCATTCGATAAAGTATGGCATGAAGGCCTTTTTTACAATCTATATCTTATTAAAGTCCCCTACTATGTTATATTAATTATGACACGACTACTTGAGTCATTGCAGCTTTTGCTACAGGGTGAAAAGGACTCGGGCCGACCACTGACGACAAGTCACCCTGCTCCGGTGGTCGGCCCAACAACGAGGTGACGTGGGTACGGGTGGGTTATGGGCCCGCGCGCCGTCCTTTCATCGCCCCGGACGGAATGGACCGCACGTGCGCTTACCATAGCCCACCCATAAAAAAAAATAAGTGTGAAAAGGACGTTGTCGATCTTCCGCCCTAGCACGGCCGGCGTCTCTCAGCGTCTAGACCACAGACAACCAAAAAAAATGGTCTGTCCTCTCTCCATTCTTTTCACGTTATAAACTAGCAATGTGCCCAAATTTAACAGAGTTCATAAAGCGCTTTACGCTGATAACAACACGCACTTTTGTGCAGGCGACCTGCCTGCACAAAAGTGCGTGTGCTCGACAAGCGTAGTCAAGACTCTCTAAAGCATCGGTTTCAACGCTAGCCAATTGGTTTAGGAAATGGAGAATAGAAATCAATTCCGGGAAGAGTCATGCGGTCATGTTCACTAGACGAGAGAGTACAAGCGGGCAGCGCTTGCACTCTCTCACATTCTCCTCCTCAGAGTATTCAACAAGTCCGTCACTTGGAGCAGGCAAGCCAAATATCTAGGTGACCCTTGAGGACCGTCTGAGCTCAGCGCTTCACACATATAAGGCAAGACTGCGCGTACAGCTTTTGTGATGGATCGGTTATACAGTCTGCTCAGTCGCAAATGCCCTTGTCTAGTTAAATCGGATTATACACTACCTGTATACGACCATCACGACCAATATACACAGGATCTACAAGCTTCAGACATAGCGAAGTTGTTTAATGCATCGAGCTACGGGAGCACTTTTTCTTCTCAACCCAAATCTTATGGGCAATTATTCTATATATATACCTACATATATATAGGCTTATCAGGGGTGAGTTAGGATTTTATTTAAATTTATTCTTCTATAGGAATAATTTTGATAAGTTGCGTTTCTTGGTCGTCTCTTACGACAAATGGGAAGGTACGGTTGGATACAGAAAATACTCTTACCTATAATGTCATCACCTGGCCTGTATATGCCTACCACCTTGGAGAAAATTAAATTCAAATTATAAAGAAAAGTACCTTAAATTACAAAATAATATTGAGAAGCAGGGATCAAGTTGAAGTTCTGCAATATGCTTTTCTAAATCTCATTTCAAAGAAATTATTTACCTATTTCCACTTATTTTCCGCTCGACCTTTGAACTTTCACGAAAAAAAAAACTCATTAACTACGGATTATGTAGCAGTTTCGTTTGTAATACTTTAAGACTATACCCGGAGATGTATACTGTCTTCGGTAAAAGATCTTATACAAAGATTAGGAATGAAAATATTCATATAATAGGGATGATGACTTCTTTTATAATGGTTTATATTTAACTAGCAGACCCGGCCACGCGTTGCTGTGGCTAATGTTTTTATTATATTACATTTTATTAAACTATTTAAGTGGAACTGTAGGAGAACATCTGTCATGGAGATCGTCATATTTTTTTTACAAATGGCATCTATGTAAAAAAGCAAGTTAAAATCGTATATGCCACGATTGTAGGTTTGACATAGCAGCGCCATCTATTAATTAATTACTCAAACCAGTCAACAGATATCGCCATCTGTTAAAATAGTTTGGAGTTAACAGATAATTGTGAATGTCAAATATAAACAAATAATTTGCAATAAAATAATATTGTGATTATAAATTAAGATGTAAGCTATCCTATCTTTCAAGTTAGATCAAACTGCATACGGTGTGCAAATTTGATTAAAATCGGTTAAGTAGTTTAGGAGTCCATCGCGGACAAACAACGTGACACGTAATATATATATATATTAAGATTTAAACGCCCCGTATGGCGACGGTATAAGAATACAATTGACACCACACTTTTTACCATGGGAGGCGTAAAAATCGGTGAAGAACCTCATCAGTAGCAGTTGGCAGCAGCTCTTTGAGAAATCTGTAACATCTTGCTGCTATCGTCAACCCGCTTGAGAATCGGAGGGATTACACTATCCTATCATGAACTAGAGGCGCCTACAACCAGCTGCGGACGGTGACAAGGTGAGTGAATGAATGATATATAACATTAACTACGTATGTATGTACATACTAGCAACCCGCCCTCGCTTCGCTTCGTTTTCAGTCCTTTTACCCGCGGCGTTGTTGCCGTTCCTGTGGGAATACCGGGATAAAATATAGCCTATGTTACTCCCTGATATTATAGCTTTCCATTGGTGAAAGAATTTTTGAAATCGGTTCGGTGGTTTAAGCGTGAAAGCGTTACAAACAAACAAACATCCTCACTTTCGCATTTATAATATTAGTATGGATATCACATCGATATACACATATGGATTTGTGAAAACAAAATACCATTTATTTTTATATTGAGCAAGTTCTAAGCACTTCAATGTTATTAATTAGACAGAGAAATCAATACAACCAATGTGACGTCAGTCTCGTAATGTCTATTCTAATCAGTGTCTGCCTCAAACCACCATCTTTGAATGAGGAAAGGGTACAAAATGCAATGGGTATATAAACAAAGTGACTAAAAATCTTAGAAAAGATAATTTTGTGTCATGTTTATTTAATTCTATATGCGGACTTCATGTTTATTTCATATCAGTAGTTCTGTTTTTAAGACCTGTGCAGCTACTTGGGGAGGCAACTATACCTCGTAAAGACCTGCAACATTCGGAAAGAGAGCACCCTACGCTGTCGACGCAACCATTCCCTCAGCACTAACCGGAAGGCCTCGCCCGGCCACTCGCCCGCGTCGCCAGCACCCGTCTATTAAGTCCGGCGAACATCTCGGCCTCCAGGTCCTACAGGGAAGTCCCGGCCAACAGTCACGCTGCCTCTGTCACCACCGTGCATTATCAGCCAACGAATCTGACCTCCTTGACCGTCTGTGGTCGCTCACAGCGGTGTCCCGTACAGGGTCACCTACCGGACCACTCCCGGGTACAGCCGATCGCATCCCGCGTACAGGCTATTGACTGGACGTTGAAGTCCCCAAGCAGGAAGACTTGCCACGGTGCTAGTTGCCGTATCGAGGCCGTGTATCAACTGCTTTAAGTGGCATGTACATGAGCTGTGACGATGATGAAAATCGTCTAAGGATCGATTCTTAATGTTTTTTGATTTAAATATATATTTAAATTTGAATAAATTGGTATTGTGGTTTGATTTAAAATTAATAAAAAAACACAAGGATTTGTCATATCTCACAACTTAAAACCAGTCTATCAATGTGTGGGCGACACGAAGATATTATAAGGACACCCTCCTAAAAAATACAATGCATTTCCGCTGAGAACGTTAAAAGTGGGTGTATCGCTTCTTCCGTCTATTCAAACGTAAGCAATAATGCATAGGACATCATATATGAATATTATGAATTACTTTTAAATCTCTCAAGGGGCTTTAAAATCTATATTTCTACTAGTCAGACGCACCTTTGCGTGGTAGCTAAATTGAAGTAGTAATCTTTCACATTGAAAGTAACTACATCCATTCACTCTGTGTGGTAACGGAGTTAGACTACCTTACCTTTCTTGTTTATGGGTGTTGTAAAAGACTACTTAGGGATGTAATACGTAGAGCATCTATTAGTAAAAAAAATCTTAATAACTTTAAAAAACTTTATTGAAATAGATAGGATTATTTCATCAATTGGCGATAAGGAATATCGTGTTAGAATCGTCAATTTTAAAAGTAAAACACTAATCGAAGTTTGTCTATGCACATTATATATATATATATATATATATATATATTTTATTGTTATTAATTTACATGCTTCTATGTTTGTTTCATTTCAATTTAATGAGGATCATGTTAATATTAGTAATTCACGACTACTTCAATTTTTTATTTTTTGAATCCCGAAAACCAGCTAAGGTATTAACAATTTCTGCGGTAGTTTGTAAGTAGTAATTAGCGAAATTGTTAATCCGAACAATAGACAAGCCCGCTGAGTTTCTTGCCAGATCTTCTTAGTAGCGGTCGCGTTCCGATCCGGTGGTAGTTCAAATCATTGAATAATTTGATATAATTTTGTTGAAATATGTTAGTGCTCGCTCGGGGTTTATGCATAATAAATGAATATCTGGTTGACGGAGCTTCGCTCGAAATATTTTTGTTGTATTTTCGTCGAACTTATCTAGATAAACTCATTTGCAAAAAAAACGGGCGGTTTTGATTTTCATTCATATTTAAAAAGATACAATACCAAAAAGGTTTCAATCGTTTGTACACGTTACTGGCCGGTTTTAAAAATGCTGTGGTATTTAAAAAAGTACGTTCTAAATTCAATTTTTCATTTGATGTTCATTTTTACAGAAAACCCCTTTTTATCCTACATTTTTGGCGCGAAGTTCCAGAAGTTAACATCGACTTTCATAACTTTTATTCAATTTTTATCGATTAATTTCATATCCTTGACTGTCAAAGCTTTATTTAATGCTGTTTGGCTGTATCAAAAATGGTAGATAAAGTGGTAAAAGCTACCAAAATTATCGCGCTGCTTGAAGAGGGTTGCAGCCAATGTTTCGTGGCTAGGAGGCTAAATGTTAGTCGCTCGACAGTCCAAAGGACCTGGCAGCGATATCAGGAGACTGGTTCCGTCGAGAGAAGGCCTGGTTCTGGAAGAAAACCATGTACCCAACCACGGGATGATCGTTTTCTTGTGAGTCGCGCATTGAGAAATCGCAAATCTTCGTATGTGGATCTTAAGAACAACCTCCAAGAAGTAAGAAATGTGCATATTAGTCTATGGACGGTCAGGAGGAGGCTTCTCGCTGCCAATATACGCAGTCACCGCCCGGCCCGCGGCCCCAAATTACTCCGTGAGCACAGAGTTCACAGGCTTAGGTTCGCTAGAAATTGTGAATCATGGACTCAAGACGATTGGAATAGGGTTTTGTTCTCTGATGAAGCCAGGATATCTCTGTTCGGTGAAGATCGACGTCGGCGAGTGCTAAGAAGACAAGGAGAACGCTTTGCAGAGGCATGTTTCGAAGAAATCACACCTTATGGTGGGGGCTCTGTTATGTTTTGGGCAGGAATAAATTCAATGGATCGTACAGAGTTAGTCTTCATTGAAAACGGCTCACTGACTGGGCATCGATACATAACGGAAGTTCTAATTTCTCATGCACAACCCGCATTGGCCGCTCTAGGTGAAGACTCGATTTTTATGGACGACAATGCTCGCGCCCACCGATCCCGCGATGTTAATGCGTATGTGCAAGAGGTCGGCATTCGTCGTTTGGATTGGCCAGCTCGAAGTCCCGACCTCAATCCCATAGAGCATGTCTGGGACGTTCTGAAACGGCGTGTGAGATCAGTACACCCGGCTCCGCAGACCATCAGAGAGCTGAAGAATGTGATTACTGCGGAGTGGGAACGTATTCCGCAAGCAAGTATCCGGGATATACTCGCTAGCATGCCCAGACGAATTCAAGCTGTGATTTTAGCTAGAGGGGGTCACACTCGATACTAAACATTTATCTGCTTTTACTTTATTAAAGAAAAACAAACAAAAAAACTTTTTTATTTTTACTTCATGAGCATATGCACTACTAGCGAATATACACTACTAGCGAGGTTTAGCATTATTTCCCATAAATTGTATCTAAATTTTATGAAATACTGATGAAAACGATTATTTTCTTATTAATTTAGCAAATTGTGTGGATAAAACTACCTATAATTATCAAACAAAGAAATATTAACATTTGAAATGGTTCATTGCTTAGGTGCCCGTTTTTTTTGCAAATGAGTTTATATATTGATAAAAATAAAAATAAAATAAGAAAATAATATAAAAAAATTACAAAAAGAGAATAATAATAACACAGAGATTCGATCCGACGCTGTTTGAATGCCAAAACAATACAAAAACAGAACTGGACAACTTCCCAACTGAGCTATCGTAACTCATGACGTTGACAACGAAATTTGAATTCATATTCTTATAAATTTAACGTCATTGTATTGTTTTGCTAAAAACACCGACAAAACAACATTTTCTATAAATAAAACCTAGCTAGATTGATTTTTGGACCCGAATCCTCTAGTATGCCAAGTTTCATCAAAATCGTTGGAGCCGTTTCCGAGATCCTGAATATATATATATATATATATACAAGAAGTGCTCCTTTAAAGATATAAGATTTGAATTTAAAAAAGTACGTGTACAAAGTACGCATGGCAGAAGTAAAACTTCTTTATCCTTTACCCTTTATCATTTATCTCATTCTCTCGCCGGCTGAATCCTATACATTTACGTGTTTATGTCTCTATAGACTCGCTTTTCATCGAGTTTGAAATCACAACGATTCTTAAGAAGTTTACTTCAAAAACAAAATATTAATAGTAAGTTACGTTGTGGTTTAGTGGTACATGTCAACCATTAGCCGATACATATTTAAATCATCATCATATCAGCTTCGAGTTTCCTTCACAATATGACGGAATTTGACCTATTGCACCATGCTAGTCAGACGAGTCAGCTTTATTTCGAGTTCTCCTTTTCTCGCATAGATTTTATATGCATGTTCTATCCTTAAATACTCTTGTACCACAGACAAGTTAGATTGTGGTAAATTGTATTCTTAAGCATATAACATGTATAGTACAATTAATGATACAATTTTAAATAATCCAATTCGTTTTGTCGTGACCCTCGCATATACATTTTAAAGCTTTAATCCACTTATATGTGGGGGTATGTGAAATACAAATACAAATTTAAGGTTGTCCACATCTGATTCATGTCACTTTAGGGTCAAGACCTCTAATTACGACATGGACATAATTTAGGCGATTAAAAGTTCAAAACAAAAAGTTTACTGCTCAGAATTCCGTTTTAATTAGAAAAGTTTTGTGAAGGGTTATTTTGATGGTAAAGCTTTGTAAAAATAATTTGTTTTACTCATACAAAATAGTAATTAAAATTTGCTTGGTTGGAATTATAAGATTCGATCAAACGATTTGGTTCTCCGTGTGGTGATGGAGTAAGAATACAATCCACCACCCTCCTGCCCATGGGTGTCGTAAAAGACGCCTATGGGGTATACGATATGCATATAATATCTATGACTGCACAGATGGTGTAGTGGTTCAAATAGCGACTTATAACGCCAGTGTCGAGGGTTCGAACCCCACGCGGTACAACACTTTGTGCGATCCACAAATTGTTGTTCTGAGTCTGGATGTAATTTATGTGCGTCAGTTATATGTTTAGTATGGTGACGGAGTAAGAATACAATTCACCACTCGATGGCGTACAAGACGACTAAGGAATATAATATGCACATAAGATCTGTGCAAGAGAAGGAAAACTCGAAATGAAACCCTATACCAACATGTCTGACCCGCATGGTATAGTAGGTCAAATTCCCTCCTATTGTGGAGGAGGCCCGAGCCCAACAGTGGGACGTATGTGGGCTGCGATGATGATGAGTTATATGTTTGTAAAGTTCCCCGCAATACAAGGATTATTTCCTTAGTGCAGGGAGTTTGCAGTTGAGTTGAGTTTATTTTGAATGCAGGGTATGTAATGGAAAGAAAATTCAACATAAAACTCTATGCCAACACGTCTGAACAGCGCGGTATAGTAAGTCAATTTCTTTTTTTACAATATTTCCTTTTTCCAATCTTAACTTTTTTTTACAAGATTGCCTTTAATCAACTCATACACGTCCCACTGCTAGGCCCGGGTTTCCAAAACAGAAGGGAAATTGACCCACTGCACCATGCCGGTCAAAGGAGTTGGCACAGGGTTTTATTTGAAGGAGGCGGCGGATCGCCAGCGCGAGGAGCGCAGCCTCGATGAGGAGATCCGCCGCCGACGACTGGGGCGGCGTAGGCGCAACTACCTGCGCCTCATGCCGCCCTAGCCGAGGCCGCGGGTGACGTGACCGGGGATTAGTCCGTCACCCGCCGAGAGGTCGACCGCGTGAGGAAAGACCGACGTCCTCCCCGATGGGAGGACGTCGGTCGATGGGAGGGTACCCCAATATGGGGTATTCCGTCGGGCCGACCACTGATGTCAAGTAACCCTGCTCCGGTGGTCGGCCCAACGACGAAGGCGACGTGGTTTTCGGGTGGGTTGCGGGAGTTGCGTGCTTAAGCCCCTGTCGCCCCGGACGGAGTGGTGCGGAGGCGCGCCGACCGCAGCCCACCCACAAAAAAAAAAGCAGGGTTTTATTTCGAATTTACCTTAACTTGCAAAAATGTTACTATATACACAAATATACTGTATATTGTATCCTTTAGGCTGGACTCATACATCTGGAATTCCTCTCTGAATCCATAATCTGAATTCATATTATTCATTCAGAAAGTCCGGAATTGCATACAATTCAATTATGTTCTACAGACATTCTGACTTTTTCAGATTATGATTTTCTCAAATCGATCTGTAAGAAAGATACTGACGAGCGTTCTGAATTCCGGATCGGAATATTTAAGATTATGATATCATAGCGCGCGTGTTTCTATACATTCGAATACGTGAACACACACACACCGGAATCAGATTATGAATTCCAATATCCAAGACGTTTACCTGAGCTGAGAAACATTAGACTCCGGATGTATGAGTCCAGCCTTAAGTCGTCATTTATGACAACCGGGAAAAAATTGTGAACTGTGCTTACTCCGTCACAGCACGTGAAAAGAATCGTTTAATATTGAAATAATATTAGTTTCTCAGAAGAAAAGCATAGTCATAATGATCCATGTTGGACTGTAAAGACGTATAGCTCACTATAGAATTTTGTCCTGGGCCCATGTAGGACAATCCTTCACGTCATTAGCGTAGCAAAGTTTTAATTTCGGAATTCACGATATTAAAACAACAAAGATATCTATAAAACAACACTAAAATGTGTTTATGACGATATGAGTTTCTTTTGAACCCATATAACCCCTTACTGTTTACACCCCGTGTGGATTTGTGGATCGCGCAAAGTTTGCGCAAATCCATATGGGCTTTTATTATTTTTACACAGCTTTACCGCCAATGATTGTTCCAGTCTAAATGTTATTTATCTGTTATTTGTATGTTCTTAAAGTATATTTGCAGCTACATATGGTAGCAACACACTGTCGACAGTACTGTCTACAGCTGCGGGCTGATTCGTTCGGGGTAGTACCACACTCTCGCACGAAATCGGCGTCCGAGTAGTAGCAATTTATCACTGCACTTCATTCGATGAGCGACAGAATCGATAGCTCATCTTTCTGAGGGTGTTTACATGTGATGGGTTTTAGTGATGCTTTTAGTATTACCGAAACTTATTGTACGCATATTTTTTTTTTTTTTTTTTTTTTAAACATTAGCATTTAATTAATAATAATTAATTATAATTAATAATTGTAATTAATTTAATAATAATTTTAAGACAACCCCATGCACTAAGGAAATAATCCTTGTATTGCTGGGAACTTTACAAACATATAATTAACGGACACAAATTACATCCAGACTCAGAACAACAAGTTGTGGATCACACAAAGTGTTGTCCCGCGTGGGATTCGAACCCCCGACACTGGCGTTGTAAGTCGCTATCTTAACCACTACGCAATCCGTGCATTCATAGTCCCTTCGCTTTCTTCACGGTAGGCAGTGGCCTAACAAAGGTCCATGAGCGACAGTATCATCAGGTATACTGTTAATTTGTTTGCCATCAACAGCCATAAAAAAACATAAGGATTCATTCCATAATGCAAAAGGCTATATTTAAAAAAATACTGAATTACCTAAGTTTCTTAATTATAATTTCTTATATTCTCTTCAATAAGCCATCAGCACCCTGCTTTTATTACAATTGCTTAGGACCCGCTCAAAAAGAAAGAAACAAACGGTATCGAATAGAGTTGGTCCAGCTCTGTGTAAAATTTTTTGTCGTGTTTTGCGATTAATGGAAGTCTTGGTAGTGTTCCTTCACTTTCTTTTAATTGAAGATTCTTTAATTCTAGTTCATAACGATACGAGCATAATTATAGTACCCATCTTAACCGTTCACGAAAGCGTGTAAATAAAATAAATTAAAGTTAAGTAAAGTAAGTAAAATAAATAAAAGTAAATTATTTTAACCCAGAAGGAATGCGAAGAAACTCAAATGCATCAAAATACGGTACGAAACAATTGACATCTCAAATTCTTCCCCTTCTTAAAACATTCAGCATTGAAATTGAACATTTTGGAACAAATAAAAATATTAAATTTCCTATAACTCTATTCCATATAACTTTATATCCTCAAAATATAAGGGGATGTCACCCCAACTTTGTAGAGGACTTGACTTATTGTGCGTTACCCTATCTCACGGTAAGGGGGGGATACAAGGCGTAGGGTAGATTCAAATTTATCGGCGATCGTACGCATTTATGCGGCACTTAAGCTTAGGTATTACGAGGAGGGAAAAAAACTTGTTTAGGTGACAGAGCCAAGATGGATGAGAGGGTGGATAACAAATGGAAATGGCGTACTCAGAAGGCATAGTAAAGTGTTAAAATATTCAGTGTAATGTTTATTAATATATCATTCCAAGCTTACCAAGATAAAGTTTGGCTTCCAGTTTCGGTTTATCGACTAAACCATATACACGGTGTGTAGACTGAAACTGTGTAAAAAGTTTATAATAGATTAGCTTTTTTTTTTATAAGTCAACGGCCAGCATTAAGGAAACAATCCTTGTATTACAAACTTTACAAACATATAACTAACGGACACAAATTACATCCAAACTCAGCACAACAATTTGTAGATCGTACAATGTATTGTCCTGTGTGGGATTCGAACCAGCGACACTGGTACTTTAGGTCGGTATCTTAACCACTACGCCATAGGTGCAGATACTTGGTGCAGGTACTTATGAATGGAATGCGAAAATGCGATCCAAGTAGCGATTTTCCATCGCAAATGTCTTCGATTCAATTCCCACAGAGGATAGCTTTTCAATTGAATATAAGGTCTGAATAATATTTATCTCCGTTAATTCACCACCATCTCTCTTCATACGAGTCCAAATACTCGGCTCGACCCTCCTTCACAAAAGGAACGGCATTCCTCTGCCTCTCTTAAACTGCTGAGCAGACGGGTTGGTAGCGTTATGTCTCGAGTTTTATTTCTCTTTCAATACAAGAATGATAATAACGATGACGGTGATATAAAATTTAAGCCCAGTGTGAAAAGAATGTGGTGATATCCTTAGAATACAATGTTCCCATTATCTCTGTGCATTTTCTGCAATTGTTGCAAGAGATCAATCAGCAATAACAGAAAATAAGATAAGATAAAGCATTGTGGCGGAACTCAAAAGGGTAAGGACTATTGTGCGGTAAATAACAGTAGAGTAAATGTAATTACGCTAACATTCAAACTATTGACTCAATACTTAAATATTGGTTCCTTAACTGGTTCGTTGCTTTGATCGGTACCCTTTAAAAGGAACTGAGCCGATTTAAGAGAAAATAGTATCACGTTGGTAAATGTATAAAAATATTCTAGTTTGTTTTGACGTCAAACTTATTGCTTATTATCCTCATACCATTATCTTATCATCTCAACCCATTTACGTCCCACTGTTGGACTCGGACCTCCTCCATTATGGGAGGGAAATTAATCTATTATACCACGTTGGTCAAAGCATAAACACACACACGTCGGCATAGCTTTGTTTTGAATTTTCTTTCTCTTAACCATATTATATCCCTTAACCATCTTTTACAACACTTCCAAGCAAGAAAAGGGGGGTTAAACGGGTGGCGATTTGTATTCTTAGTCCGTCGCCACACGGAGTAGTAAGTAATAACTTATTATATATATGTTTAAATACGTATTCGCTATTCTCTTTAATGTTTTATGATGTTTACGCGAATATCTATTACACATTGTAAATAAATCAAATTTTACGGATTTTACCGCGTTTGTATTTGATTATTGATTGCCCGACGTTTCGAACATTCATATTCACGGGCGGACTAAGACGTCTCACGTCCAACAAGTCATCGTTATTACAGAAGTTTATATCTACCCGCTACAGAATTAGAATTTGTTAAGTTTAGACCCACATTTTAATACAAATTTATAATTTGTCGTGCAATCAAAAATTAAATAGAAATTAAACATCCGTAAAAATAGATTCTATTCCATTTTAATATCAATTGAATAGCAATAAAACAGGTAAGTATGTCTGAAGATCTTTCACGCGAGTCGTGAAAAGTTTGGGTACTTACTATCAGGCATATCTATCAATTCAAGACAGGTATTTTTATATTGTATCCATAGTGTTTATTCCTCCGGGAGTCGAGAGATTTATTTGCTGAAAAGATAATGCAATAGTGGCAAAGCTTACATAAGTTTTATTTTGGTCAAAAGAATGCTTTGCGGTATTGCGAGTAATCAAAAACCTCTAGGAATAGAAATTGGATTAAATAAGAGTATCGAATTATCTAATCACTTTCGGTGGGTGTGGTTTTTATCAGATTGGGATATTCTTTTTCTTTGCGGGCTATGGTCAGCCCAGATGCCGTCCATTCTGGCGGCGCGTGGGCCCCAGCGTATTCTCTCCTCTTTGCCATTGGGCTGACCGCTGATACAGAGTTCCTTAACTTCCGTGACCAGCCCGGTGGACATTCTTTGGGGTACCGTCTCTCTCCGAAACCCGACTCGTAGTTTCGTCTTCACATTGGGACATGGAATGCTGTAGGCTGATGTAATCAGTTAGCCTCTAATAAAGAGGGTAGCAATTACAATCTTAAGAAAATGTTGTTTAAAGAATGTAATGGTATGGTCTTTCAGTCAGTTCTCCTATAACCATGAAGGAAGGCTGTAACGTATTCGAATCGTGGGACAATTAAAATTTAAATACAAACGCCATAAACTCCGTAAAAATAGTTTTATTTCAATGTGTAATAATACTCGCGTAAACATTTAATTACTATAGAGAACGTTTTCAAATAATTTGTTTGTATGGGAAACTGATCAAATAACATAATTATAGGTCATTTGCAACCCGTCCCCGCTTCGTTTCGGTTTCAGTCACCTTATCCGCGTAGTTGGTGTTCCCGTGGGAATACCGGGATAAAATATAATGTTATAGCTTGCCATTGGTGAAAGAATTTTTGAAATCGGTTCGGTGGTTTAAGCGTGAAGGCGTACAAACAAACAAACTTACTTTCGCATTTATAATATTAGTAAGGATGAGCATGTCAGCTCATATACTTTTTATCACAAACATAAGGCTGCACCAACTTGGTTTTATGAGAATCTGATAATTTTTTTATTATTATTGTCTCTCCGTTTCACGGGATCTTCCTAGGGAAGATACCCGGTCCTTTGAAAGGCTTACATGGGGATATGGATCCAACACGCAGAGGCCTTTGGAGAAATGTAATCTAAAAATAGGATGGGACGTCTACCGATGACACTCCACGCTTAAGGCTGCACCAACTTGGTTTTGTGAGAATCTGATAATTTTTTTATTATTATTACATTTATTCAACTTAAAAACTACCTAATACATTTTTAAATATGATATAAAAATAAAATATTTAAAAATATAAAAAGCGTATACCCACCGGCAGCGAATACAAGGACCAAGCCGCCGGTGGTTAGGGCTACAAAGAGAGGAACTTACTCACTTTACTACTTACACTCACCCACTTACTTACTCACTTACTTACTTTATTATTATATTGTATCTCTCAATTTCACGGCTATCTTCCAAGGGAAGATACCCGGTCCTTTGAAAGGCTTACATGGATCCAACACGCCTTTGGAGAAATTTAATCTGAAATAGGATGGGACGTCTACCGATGACACTCCACGTCTGCACATAACACACGTGGACTGCCAACGGTAGGTGTAAAACTATTGTGTGTTGATGTTATCTAATACATGATTATGGGGGTTGAAGGTTAGATGGACTGGATTAATGGTAAACTATTGATTTAAAACTGTCGTCTGCCTTCAATACCTTTATCGTCTTGAACTTTGGCAGACGGTGACTCGCCAACTCACTGAATGGGCCCCCCAAACGGTCGCCACAGACACGCAGGCCATAAGGGCAACAGGGGGGCAACATTGGTGCAAGTGGCTTGGGGTGTCGAGCGGTGCGGCGCCGGTTTCACCATCGCAGTGGTTTCCCCGTAGTTATGCCCTTGAAAATTACACTTCCACCCCCGAGCATATAGCTCTGGCGACCCCTCTCTGACCAGCCGTTTAAGGCAAGCCAGAGTTGAGAATCCTGCAGGCACTCTTCGGTCTCCACTCCAGCCAACCAATAAAAGCGAGCTGGATACGAGGCCCTGACCGACTCTCTGGGGCACTCAGGACCGCAGTGTCGCCACTCATATTCAGCACGCCACAAGCTGCCCTGCGGTTTATTGGCTTTTCTATAAATCCTGTGATACATTTTTTCTTTTATATCAAAAGAACTTAGAGAGCCATATAATGTTCCTCCGAGGTTTGCGTTAGTCTCATGGTGAGATAACGACTGGCTCAGAGGGTTATTATTATTATCTTTGCTCATATAATTTCTACATAGGCCAGTAGGTTCAAATGGGAGGGATATTAAATTACCATGAAACGGTAGTCAGCCGGGTTAATTAAGGGTGTTATTTAGAGGTTTCCCTATTCTGCAAAGTCGTTATGCGCTTGCGTCCCTTATGATCCCTTCTGCGATTACCCTCAAGTAAGATAAAGCACGGGAATGGTGACCATTGTGTTCGTACGCTGTAACGACTTGGATATCATTCAAGTATATTGGTGTAACCTAGGTATAGAAAGATTGATTTTAAGACAAAGTAACTTAGTGAGAATTCATATCAATTTAACTTATTTTCCAACAAATACTAACGGCACTCTAACTGGCTTTCAGGGAACCATTTATTTAAAGGAAACCAAAAAAATCCTAACATTTCGTATATTTTTCACTCTAACTGCCCGTAACGACTGAGGACTTGATAAATTGTTCGAAATGAACACGAAAGCACGTATCGCAAATCCGTTTTATGGTGTTGCAAGGATTAGTCAAACTGTAGCTATATGTAATTATTTACAGATATTCATTTTTTATTCGAAAATATAGATATCCAAAAATTTTACATAAGATGTTTTATAATACACATTGTAATATTAATTACAACATTGAAAGGTTTTGAACAAAAAAAAAATAGTAGAGGCAAACAGTGGAGGCTGTATCTTAAGTGCGCTCGTGCGCTGAACCACCAATTCAAATGATTTAATAATTACAATGTTGGTTCATCTTTATATCTTCAATGACTATATTAATATTTATTATTTAAACATACAAAAACATATAACAAATATAATTTCAAATTATGACGAAACAATTTAAACGCTTTACTAAACTATTAAAACTTATTTTCCCTGTAAAAAAATCTCGTGCGCTTAGGCGAGCGCACGGGGACTGCTAATACAACTTGTATTAGTTATGAGTTAAAACGCCTGGCGCGTGAGACAGAAGATAGTTCATAGAAATATACTGAAAAATGAGTCTCTACTCGAGCGCCACACGGGCGAACCGAACATTACCGAGAGCACTCGACTTTCGACGAAATTTGCCTGGCGGCGGCGACGTAAGTAGATATAGTTTCGATGTATCCTGTAAATATTGTTTGCTTACATTAAGTAATTGTTTTTTTATTTTGGTCTTAGTTTTATTCTATACTTCGTGTATCGTGTATGGTGTGAGTGTAAATGAGCCTAGCATGATAAAACTTTTCAAAATATAGTTGATATAAAATCGGCGGGACCGCTAAGGCCCTCGTTAAATTTAATAAAAGAGTTCAAATCAAAATTCAAATTCAAATTATTTTATTATGCATAAACCCTGAGAGGGCACTTACATATTGTCAGGTTTACAATTTCCAAAAAAAATATACTACCACCGGATCGGAACGCGACCGCTACTGAGAAGATCCGGCAAGAAACTCAGCGGGCTTGTCATTACTTTTAATTTTTTTTTCTTCTTACTAGTTATACAATTGTGTACATGTTTTGTAAGAACTAGCTCCAGTGTGATGCCCTTCGAACCGCAAGACACTTAATATAATTTAACCGATTATGGCTGGACCAGATCCCACAAGCGGCACCCGATCACGAGTTAACTACTAGAGCAGCCATCACTCCCCTCAACCACTATGGAGGGAAGGGAGAGACCCGCTCCACGCAGCTACCGCAAGTAGATCCCTATGTGAGCATGACCAACACCACAATATGTTACAAACGCTGAAAATACAAAAATTCGTTAGGCAAAACACGCTACACTTTACAATAAAAGTTAAAAGTACATTTACAAACAGTATATTTAAAATAACAAGGAAATTGCTGAATGAGGAGCTGCTCACAACTAATCTGTATTATCATCTACATAATCCGAGATTTTATAATAAGCTTTTTTACAAAGTCTATTCTTGATGGCTTTTTTAAACTTTTTCATAGGCAGGTCTCGGATATCTTTAGGTAATCTATTGTAAAAGCGTATACATTGCCCCATGAATGATTTGTTAACTTTTTATGTTAACGTTTTATTTAAATAGTTTTTATTTGCACTCTTTTATAAATATCTTTTGAAGTGTGAAAAGCAAATAAAACCACATGTTTCTTCACATGTATACCTACAAAATGTAATGAATTCGAAAATAATAAAAAATGACATTTTTTTATAAATTGTTGTTCCATATCAATTTCTGATCTTAATACTTAGTGAGCAAGTAAAGTGCACCACCACTTTGTTGACCCACCAGCCGCCACTGGAGGCAAATGTCCGTCAGCGACGCACCCAGCCGAGATACGTTCCTCATAGAGGGAGCCCTTAGGCGATGTCGCTTTAAGCTTAAGTTGAGAGCAGCACTTACTTATATTCCATTATAATCTGTTAAAACCATCTATGACTAACAACTAAACACACACACAAAATAAAAATATAAATGAATAGACAACAAATTGTATTTAAATATTAATAAAATTAACTTCCGTCACGATATATTTACAACAATTAAACACGACACCATTGTAAAAGCAGAAATAGACACCAAATATGAATATGAAGACATATTTACAAATTTATAATACAGAACACGTTTGACTTGCTGCACGCTTCGACTAGCTCTTGCGGAATACTCCATATCTCTTTAAAAAGACTTATTTCTTTAAAATAAGGTCGATTTTATGTGTAATTCAAGCAACGATGATGTCTAGTTACGGTGGTTGAGTAGCTGTGCAGTCACGAGCATCTCAACCTGGTTACTTAGATTATATCTTAGTGGATTTATATAAGTGAGGTACCGTTTTGCCTTTAAGATATGCTGCGCGATGCTCAAAGCCGTGCATTCCACTTTGAAGCGGCAACAAAGTTAAGGAATAGAAAATTATATAATTTTCTAAATATGATCCTGTCTTTACTCATAAATAATTGCTGTAACTGTAAATCCTTACTAATATTATAAATGCGAAAGTAAGTTTGTTTGTTTGTAAAAAGCGTAACAAACGCTTTCACGCTTAAACCACAAAACCGATTTCAAAAATTCTTACACCAATGGAAAGCTATACCATCAGGGAGTAGCATAGGCTATATTTTATCTCAGTATTCCCACGGGAACGGGCACTGCGAGGGTAAAGCGGCTGAAACGAAGCGAAGCGAGGGCGGGTTGCTAGTCATTATATATGTATACTAGCAATCCGCCCTCGCTTCGCTTCGGTTATAGGTTATAGTCGTTTTACCCGCGTAGTTACCGTTCCCGTGGGAATACCGGGATAAAATATAGCCTAGTTTACGCCCTGATATTATAGCTTTCCATTGGTGAAAGAATTTTTGAAATCGGTCCAGCCGTTTTGAAGATTACCCGGAACAAACAGACAGAGAGACAGACAAAAATTTTTTAATTGCTATTTTAGGCATAGGTGTCGTGCAAATAACCGTGTGAGCATGAAAAAAGTCTATTATTTTGACATTACAAACAGACACTCCAATTTTATTTATTGGTATAGATATTTCTTGTGTACGTGTGTATGTTACTATACTCCTAAAACGGCTAGAGTAATGTTGATGAAATTTTTTGTGTGTGTTCGAGAGGATTCAAGAATAGTTTAGATTCACAATTGGACTTGGTAGGTGGCGTGGCGTTGCTGCCGATTTCAAGAAAAAATCCTTTTATTTTATTTGAACAGAACGAGGTCTATTGGGTCAGTTGGTATCAATATAATAAATGAGAATTCGTTTCTTTTTTGTTTTGTTCTACATATAAGATCATCGTAAAATTTGTATCAAGGATACAGAATAACTTACATTCAAAAAATACTTATGCCAATGGATAATAAAAAAATAAACGTATTTTTTAATCGTTTCCTAGGAGAACAAACCAAGGAAGAACGCAGGCACACTTCATCTGTACATAAAGAGTATTATTATGTAACTTAGATAAATGAATTTTCATGAATCAGTCTTACAAAACTGACTTGCTTGCTATTAAATGATTAATTCTTACGAAACCCACGACACAGCAAGGAATAAAAAAGGAAGTCCCTCTATATGGTAACAATATAAGAAGACAACAGTTAACAGGCTTCATTTCCCGTGGCTACAGAAACAATTGATTAAAAAGCAAATAAGAGAAATCAACCTCCAAACAAATATAGAAATACCTCTGGTTTTTTTTTTTTATTGCAATCGGTGGCAAACGAGCAAACAGTACACCTGGTGGTAAGTGTTGCTGCCGCTCATGGACCTTTACAGGGTCGCTGCCTACCGCGAAGAAAGTGAAAGGAGTGTGAATGCGTGCAGCCAGCATTACATATTTACAAGATAGAGAAATAATAATTGAGTTCAAACAAAATTTTCAGGTTAATATATAATATTACACGCATATTGTTACATAAAACCTTTAAAGATGGTAGATAAAATTACGTTGATTCTGAATTTACCATGTTTTCAAGTTTAATGAGGTGTTTAAAGTATTATATATACACATAATATAGCCAAGGGTTTAACAGGGATCTTTTATACAACCATTTGCGACCACATAATACTAAACTAAATGATTGGGTATTCTTAAAAATATATGTAGTATTAAAAATCCTGATACTATATTATATATAGTATCAGGATTTTTAATGAAACCTCTCTATAGATGTCTTCATTTACTTTTAAAATTTATTATTTCAATCATCATTACTATCTCAAACCCATACAAGTCCCACTATTGGACTTGGGCCTCCTACACTATGGGAGGGAACTTGACTTACTATACCGCGCTGGTCAGACATGTCGCCTTAGAATTTTATGTTGAGTTTATTTCCTTCACTTTCATGGATGTTTTCTATATATTATATCCCTTAGTCGTCTTTACCACACCCACAGGTAAAAGAGGGGGCATAATTTCTATTTTTACATCAACACACAGAATTTTCCTATGATTACAATTAGATAATTATAATTGACACAAAACTAAACCTATTTTAAGCACAATAATCCCTTCCTTTCCTGCAGCTGATAATGAACTATAACGAGTAAGGGAAGCAGGTGGCATCACTGCTAGAGAAGAAAATCTCAAAATTTATTAATTTTTTATTTATTTAATTCAATTGATTTCTTATTACTAACAGCGTACCATACACAATAATAGAAGTAGTACTACAAAATAAGGATTAGAAAAAAAATATACAGAAATATTAATTAGACAGAAACATCAAGATTAAACATAAAAAAGAAAAACAAAGATTTAGTAATATAACAAATTTAGGTCAACAAATACTGCTGCCAATGGTCAGTGACTCCACATATCTCTCAGCTATACACATGATATTACTCTCGGTACATGAAAACAAGTCGAGTGAAGGCTCAGAGGCTACGATCTCATTTATAAACTGTAACGCGCGAGGAGGCAGTGCGAATTGGCCTATGCTAGTGCGCGCCTTGTGTGATGCCAGTAGAGGTCTCTGTCGCTCGCGCAACTTTCCTACGACCTGGCGAGGTACATTGAAGTTAATTTGTGCTAGTAGTAACGGATTGTATACAGATCCACGTATCAATCTGAAGAAATATTTAATCAATGCTATATTACGACGCGTCGCCAGCATTTGATAAAATCCTACGAAGCTGTCTCATAAACATGATATAGACGGACAATTTCCCGCCTATTATGGTGAAGGTTCAAGCCCAATAGTGAAACGTATATAAGCTGAAATGACGAAATGTACATGATAGAACCAGATTAAGCCATGCAAAGTAAAGTGGCAAGGCACAGTTGTCATGTATGCACACGCTCGAGGAGTGTGCTGCATGGGAGGGGGATCGCCGTGAACTCGTCGCAATTATCGGTGCCGACCTGGCACTGCCGACCATCGCCAGGGAGATGCTCGTCAGCGTCAGGAACTGGGACGCGGTCGCCGCCTTCTGTGAGGCCGTAATCTCACGGAAGGAGGCGGCGGATCGTGTGCGAGTAGAGCTCCTATTCGGCGACACGCGCCGCCGCCGGCGACTCGGGCGGCGTAGGCGCGAGTATCTGCGCCTAATGCCACACTAGCCGAGGCCGCGGGTGATCGGAGCGGGGAATTGTCTGTCACCCGCAGAGAGGCTGACCGCGCGACGGCTACCGACGTCCCAGGACGTCGAGGTTACCCGAAAGGGTATTCCGTTGGGCCGACCACTGACGACAAGTCACATCTGCTCCGGTGGTCGGCCCAACAACGAGGTGACGTGGGTACGGGTGGGTTATGGGCCCGCGCGCCGTCCTTTCATCGCCCCGGACGGACTGGACCGCGCGTGCGCTTGCCATAGCCCACCCAAAAAAAAAAAACAGTTGTCATGTATAGCTTAAAAAGTCACATTGCGGCGGTTATTTTGAACTGTGAAATATTTTACAACCTAATATAATGGCAAATATAAATGAACCCTAATAAAATACTAGTACGGTTCAAAAGTCTCATTTGCAAATCACCCCGAGTATAAAAAAAGTTCGAAATACTTAGCACGTAGTGTAATACAGAAATGTAATATTTTTTACCAGCTCGATGCCCTACTTTTAGAGTCGTAAACGTATATTTTCGAGGTTTAATAAAATTGTGAGTTCTGTCCGGTAGTAATTGCTGTGGACATTAATTCCCACCTCGTTACATATTTTTGTCACTTGTATTTTCAACCTTTTATTAGCTTTTTAACGGGTACATTCATCATGCATATATAAAACGTTATTCAATATGTAAAAAGTGGCAAGCAATTATCCCATTTCAATATGTCTTTCTTTTATAGTATTCGTAATTTTCTTTTAAAACGTCGTCAAATATTACAACTGCAACTTTTGCCAATTGTTTGCAATTTTAAAAGCTCTTTGTTGTTTTTATTTTATTAAATATTTTTTGATTAAATTAATAAACTTATATCTTTATATATATATTTCTTGTGTACGTGTGTATGTCACTAAACTCCTTCTAAACGGCTGAACCGATTTCACAATTGGACTCGGAGTCACCTCCGATAAAAATCATCGCATTAGCGTGTAGAACGTCGAAAGACAATAATGCGAATTACAATCTGGTATATTACATGTACATACCATCCACACTGGTCTAAGCACTGTTTTAGAAGACGGTTAAAATGGATGTCCAATACACGTGGGTTCAAGACCCATGTTCGATAACTATTTTTTGTTTGCAAATAGGTTTTTATAAATAGCCTAGGACGTCAAATGTTTAATCACAGTAATCTAAATCATTCTGGTGTTGTTTTAAACGTTTAAATCGTCTATAAATTTTCTGTATCAAAAAAAGTTAATAAAATACTTCAATTTAATATGTGTAACAGTCGCGTAAACAGATTTTATATACAAACTAACAACCCGCCCTCGCTTCGCTTCGGTTTTAGTCGTTTTACCCGCGTAGTTTCCGTTCACGTGGGAATACCGAGATAAAATATAGCCTAGGTTACTCCCTGATATTATAACTTTCCATTGGTGAAAGAATTTCTGAAATCGGTCCAGTCGTTTTGAAGATTACCCGGAACAAACAGACAGACAGACAAAAATTTTTTAACCTATATTTTAGGCATAGGTGTCGTGCAAATAACCGTGTGAGCATGAAAAAAGCCTATTATTTTGACATTACACACAGACACTCCAATTTTATTTATTGGTATAGATGTCCATACTAATATTATAAATGCGAAAGTAAGGATGTTTGTTTGTTTGTAACGCTTTCACGCTTAAACCATCGAACCGATATCAAAAATTCTTTCACCAATGGAAAGTTATAATATCAGGGAGTAACCTAGGCTATATTTTATCCCGGTATTCCCACAGGAACGGGAACTCGCCGCGGTTAAAGCTACTGAAACCGAAGTGAAGCGAGGGCGGGTTGCTAGTAAATAATACGTTACTAAGATAAAAACGACACTCTTTTTTTCAGATGCGATTTTATGAGAGGTTCGAAGTAGATTTGGATAATTTACGAGGATTTCATTCATACATATAGTTTTCCGTGTGATAGCGGAGTAAGAATACAATTCACCAGTCTTCATCTTGCCAGTGGGTGACGAATAAGTGGTTTAATATGTAACATATATGTAAGAGATGGAAAACTCGAAATAAAACCTTAGATCAATACATCTGACGAACGTGGAGGAGACTTTAACCTAGAGGACGTATATTATAAACTTTGATGACATGTTTTCATGAGCAATCCTTGATTACATCTTACATGATAGGTAATACAGAACGGAGAAAGGATGTGTACTCTATACTTTTTTTTTGTGGGTGGGCTGCGGTCGGCGCGCCTCCGCACCACTCTGTCTGGGGCGACAGAGGGGCTTAAGCACGCAACTCCTGCAACCCACCCGAAAACCACGTCGCCTTCGTCGTTGGGCCGACCACCGGAGCAGGGTTAACTTGTCATCAGTGGTCGGCCCGACGGAATACCCCCTACTTGGGGTACCCTCCCATCGACCGACGTCCCCCCCTCGGGGAGGTCATCGGTCTTTCCTCACACGGTCGGCCTCTCGGCGGGTGACGGACTAATCCCCGGTCACATTACCCGCGGCCTCAGCTAGGGCGGCATGAGGCGCAGGTACTTGCGCCTACGCCGCCCGAATCGCCAGCGGTGGATCTCCTCATCGAGGCTGCACTCCTCGCGCAGGCGATCCGCATGTACTGTATACTTGATGTACAAAATATATAAAGTAATGAAGGCTCTCCTGTAATGGATTAAGACCAGTGACATACACTTTCATTTCAGCTTATATACGCCTCCCCACTATAGGAGGGAAATTAACCTTAACCATGCTGGTCAGACAGATTAGTATAGGCTTTTAATTCGAGTTTTCCTTCTCTTGCATAGATGTTATAAGCGTATTATATCCCTTAGTCGTCTTTTACGACTTCCACGAGCAAGATGGGGGTTGGCAAACTGTATTCTTACTCCGTCACCACACGGACATTTAAGTGAGTATATATAACAAATCACGAAGCGAGTCATGACTGTTGTGCATTTGTTGATACCAATCCTAGGGAGGTATGCCTTACACCACCACGACTAGTCAGAGTAATGTAATTAGTTAATTTTCCTTATCTGGTGGAGACGTATAAAAAAAGCGTTAGGACTATTTTGTAGTCTAACTACCACACGAATTTCAAATAACACGTAACCTTGATCTCTAAAGCCTACAAAAACTGCAGAGTTTTTTGTAAAGAAAATATTTAAACTCGTCTAAATTGCTTAGATATTTTTCATAACTTCGGTAACCAAGGCTTTTTTATTTTAGAAATTTCTTTTCTGTTATCGTAGAATTAATTAATTTTACATTTTTATTTTGAAAATAATATACTTGAGTAGACACATCGCTTACGTATTTGGTTAATAAAACCAAAAATACAATAATTGTAATTGAATATTTTAATTACATTTTCGTGTATTTTTTATATCGCATTGTTAGGCTATATCAGATAGCGGCTAGGAATATTTGGTAGTGTTTCTAGTCCTGGCAGAGATCTTGGCTGCAATTTCTGAACAACACTAATTTCGATTTAGATGGCCTAACTCTCCATCTTTTTTTTTGCCATGCCATAAGCTGGGTGCAGCGCGCCCGTTCCTTCCAGGGCATCGAAAGGGCTGCGCCCAGTCCCATGTCCCTACGCATTTGCTCCGCATCGCTATTGAACCGATCACTGGTAACAAAGCCTTGACGACCGTGTCCGGCCAGGCGAGTTACACTTTCGGATACACTCTTCAATCGACTCACCGGGACTTGCCGGGACATCGCCTCGCGCGGTTATCATCCTCTCTGTGGGTGACGGAATATTTTTCGGTCCTACGAGAGGCATGTACTTGATCTGCATAATATGTACATTCTTTTAGTCAGTAGCCCTTTCGGGTACCCTCCTTTTGCAACGAAACAGGGGCGTCGATCGCTTTCGCGCGGTCAGCCTCTCTACGGGTGAAAGACCAATGCCCGTTTCAGTCAACCGCAGCGTCGGCTAGGGCGGCATCAGGCGCAGGTATCTTCTTCTTAAGTCTACTGTAACATTATCCTACTAACCTGCTGCTGTATACCATCTAGGAGGATACTACTCAATAACGTGGAGAATTAGGGTACTGTATCACGCTAGCGAGATGAGACTGGAATGAAGATATTCTGAGTTTCCTTCACTTACAATGATAATACATATTTATAGCCCTCGTTTATATTCCATATACATTTTCATCATCATCTCAGCCCATATACGTTCCTGGTGCTGGGCTCGAGCCTCCTCCACAATAGGAGGGAAATTGATCTTACTACACTGACCATGCTGATCAGACAGGTTGATATAGGGTTTTGTTTCGAGTTTCCCTTCTCTTGCATATATGATATATGCGTATTATAATCCCTTAGTCGTCTTTTACGACATCCACGGGCAAGATAGGGAGTGGTGAATTGTATTTTCATTCCGTCACCACACGGAAACATACTATATATTAGACAACCACTGAAAAGAAAATAACGGTAACGAATTGTATTCTTAATCTATCATTACAATATCATTTGTTTAGCTGATCACAATAAAGGCTCTTGGTCCATGTCTTTATATAATTGGTTTACATCTATTCCATTGCAGACGCAGAATTAAGTTCAATTAGTAACATCTGTTCGAGGTACATTGTTTGATTCGCTCGTCTTGTGAACAGGCGCTAGGATCAATGAATCAACAATGATTCACCATACAACAAAGTGGAGAGCTTCATGAAACTGTATCAAATTGTAGCTTTAATTATATTTCTCTAACAATATTAATAATATACTTTTTACGTGATGACAAAGCAGGAATATAGTTCATCATCATTAGTTATAAAAGACGAACAAGGCATCAATATAAGAAAGGAAAAGTAAAAAAAAAATGCACTCAGTCATAAAATAGCAATAAGACCTTCATTGTCACCTTATAGATAAATGTTGATATATTTTTTTTTTATTGCAAGTAGTGGCAAACGAGCAAACAGTACACCTGATGGTAAGTGTTCCTGCCGCTCATGGACCTTTATAAGGCCGCTGCCTACCGCGAAGAAGGTGAAGGGAGTGTGAATGCGTGCAATGAGGCTCGGTGATACCAAAGGCACCACCAAAACCCTCCACACGCAAACACCTTCAGAAAGTTGGGCTTCCGGCTCTCTCGCTCACCGAACGAAGCGCAGTAACAAATTGCTACTACTCAGACGTCGATTTTCTGCGAGAGCATGGTACTACCCCGGACGGACCGGCCCGCGGCTGTAGACAGATAACTGTCGACAGTGTGGTCCTACCACTGTATAACTTATCTTACCACTGATAGTAGGAAATATAAGATAGATGTTCAACATATCTCGTTGTGCAGTACATAAAAATCGCACTATAAATTACACACACAGAAAAAAAAATATACCTTAACCGGGTCGAGAACCCTTGCCGGCTTTAAGAGCCCTCAGCGCCCAATCATAGACCGCTGTGAAAGCAAAGCTGTGAAAGCCATCTGCGGCTAACAATTATACACACACAAAAAGAAAGACCGACGATGTTAATCATGTAAGATTTAACGTAACCTGAAGTCTGACAAGACTTATTTAAATGATCTTCCTTTACCCAAATAGGTTTATCTATGACGCTCGTGCCTTCTCTGTAGTAAGAGGGACAGAATATAGAAAATGGATGGTAAATTCTACTCTCACTCCGTCATCATGGGAGTGAAGTAAGATTAATGAATTATTTGTAAAATTGAAATGCACGCTTCAAATATATCGACTGGTTTAGTGTATAAATTGTAATGTATATAATATATCTGGGTTTATCTTTATCCTTTGTGTACATTTCCTATCATGTAGTATAAGGAAGGATTTGTTAAACTTATTACCGCACGTACTCGTATTACATTACCCAAAGCCACTTCGAACCTCTTCTAAAAAATCTCGCGAGAGAAAAGAACATAATCTTTTATATATTACTACTCAAAGGGTTTTTGTTAGTATGAAATATCTCTGCAAATACTGCATCAAATTTGATATATCATATATCTTTGATGCAAACGCCATTATGAACGTAATGTTGCCCTAATGACATAATAATATGAAAGTTTTCATTAAAAAATCAGTTGTCCCTAGCGCGTATTAACTTTAAAATCTATGTTTATCAACTACAAATATACCGTTGCTAGGTTACAATTACATTCGTAATAAATTCTATCAACATTTCGAAGTAGTCATAAGAAGAGTCTTCTGATATATTTTTAGTAAAATATTTGAATATTTGTTATTTTTAAACACACAGTCGGAATATTCAACTATCCTATTTCTTTATACAGAGATGGAGATGAACTTTTATCTTATGAGGACGGTTCGCGACGTTTCGTCTTTTTACACAACATATAGTTCTAACTAGAAAGTCTGAGTTACTATTACAATCATACATTAACTACGAACAGGATCGTTTAAACAGTTCCTGTGCAAATTGTTGACTGGTTCCCGCCTTTAATATTGTCTCGCCTGATTCACACGTAGTTGACATAATGATTTATAATGTTTATGCGAAAATAACATATGATATGTGTAAAGTTATTTTAACCTCTATAATAATGACAACTTACACAAGACAGCAAAAACAAAATGAAAACTCTATGAAACAGAATAGTTCTATTCTACAAATGGTTGTTCTTAGTTTTAGTGTATTTTTTGTTATTTAAGGAAATTTAGAGGATCTTCTCGTTTATTACACATACCTCAGTGTCGGAAAGCACAGGACTACAACCAGTGTGTGGTACCAGTGATGATTTACGGCACGGCAACGTGGTCCCTAAATGTGGGCCTCATAACCTAAAAGACTCCCAGCGTGCTCTGGATTTTTCTGCGAGTTACAAGCCGAACAACGGAAATTCTTAAACAACGGTGAAGTGGCAATGGGCAGTACACATTGCCTGAAGAACCGACAACCGCTGGGGAAGAAAGGTTTTTGGGTGGCGACCATGAATCAGACGACGACCTGGTAAAAGTTACTGGGCGTCGTTGGATGCAAGCGGCACAGGACCGCACGTGGTTACGAAACATGAGGGGGCTACATCCAGCAGTGGACGGTGATGGGCTGAATGATAATCATGATGATTTTATTATTTGTATTTGAAAAGTTTTTCGCGATACAAACGACATTATGTATTAAGAAATAAATCCTATTTCTTAATACATAAGGTCGTTTTTGAATTGATTATGATGCTATATTATTAGTTTTAATATTCAGTCGCGATCAATTATATTATCAACTGTGATGAGCTTATCCTGTTTAACAATATTATTTAGAAAGCCACAGACAATACAATTTATATAACGCATCTCATGCATATAATTTTGAAATGGAGGCAGTCAATATTCGAAATTCTGCGGCAAATTATAAATTGACGTTCTGGAGGAGGTTGTTCATCACGTAGGTGTTAGAACGTGGCCTAATATTCTATTCCACCTGAATTCATTATCCGATATTCCATTCTTTGTGGTATGCGGTATAAAGTAATCGTCTCAAAGTTACGGGTGTCCCAGCCTTTCTTTCCTCCATTTGAAATGAAAGATTTCCGCCCAATATGGCCCAATTAAATAAATTATCTCACGAATATAATAACAAACGCCTATTTTATATAGGAATACAAATTTCTATTGCCACAAACCTGATACATCTTCATTCATTCATTTCGTTCATGTTGTTAATGTTAACCGCGCATGCATAATATATTTAAGAATGCTTATTTGTTTTTATTTATGGCTGTAACGAGCATACGATACACCTGATAGTAAGTGGTACTGGCGCTCATGGACCTTTGTTAGGCCGTTGCTGACCGTGAAGAAAGTGTTTAATGAAGTTCGGAGATACTAAAGACATCACCAAAAGCCGCTACAGACAAATACCCTCAGATAATTGGGCTTCCGAATGTGTCACTCACCGAACGTAAGAAATTGCTACTATTCAGTAATTTTCTGTGAGAGTATAGTACTATTCCGGACAGACAGAACCGCAGTTGTAGACAGACGGCTGTCCACATTATGATCCTACCACATAAGAAATTATTTTAACAAAAATAATTTCGTTTGTTTTAGCATTATTATTCTGCATTATTACAGCACGTAAGCTTGCCCTCGGAAAGAATCCATTAAAATGTCTTGAATATTTTTGTTTGGTCCATTTTTTTTCTATCAATTCATTCTACATAACCACTTTAGCATATTTTTTTCAATCCTTATATATGAAATAATAAAGAATGAAAATAAAATCAAATAATTCTAAAATTTGAGCTATCAGCGTAAAATGTTATTCCCTTAACATAATAAATCATTCGTAACATTTAAATTGCCTCAATATATTTTATGTACCTTTGAATAACGGAGTTAAAGACCCTTCACGATCATACCTGGAACAAAAAAAATATATTATAATATGAACAGTAAAATTACATGTAAGTAGAAAGATTTTAAATATGATTGTACTAATATATTTTATAGTACTTTCTAGATTCTGATGATCACAAAATACAAAAAGACATCAAGCAATCTACACAGTTTACTATCTCATCTTGGCTCATATACCCACTACTTGGCCTGAGCCTTCTTCACCTTGGAAGAGAAATTGAACTAATATACAACATTAGTCGATAATGTTGCTATAGGATTTTTTTCGAATTTACTTCTGCATGAATGTCATCTGCATATAATATCCCTTGGTTTCAGCTGATACACGTCCCACTGCTGGGCTCGAGTCTCCTCCTCCATAGGAGGAAAATTGACCTACTATACCATGCTCGTCAGACATGGTGGTATATAGTTTTATATCGAATTTTCCTTCTCTTGCACAGATGCTATATGCATATTATTTCCCTTAGTCGTCTTTTACGACATCCGCCGGCAAGAGGGAGTGGTGAATTGTATTCTTACTCCGTCACCACACGGAAATATAATATCCCTTAGTCGTCTTTAATGACAACCACCGACAAGAGAAGTAGTCGTAAATAGTATTCTTACTCCGTCGAAACACGGCAAGCACAGCTAATAACAAGTTAATAATAATTAATTAGTCTCAGTGTTATTTATATATCTACACATATCCCCGTTTCATACAGGTGATGAGTAAATGGATTAGGAATACAATATCTTACCACGCTTTCTTCCCCGTGGGGGCATACAAATTAGAGGAGGAATCAACATGGGAATGGAAAATGGCAATCTCCTAGAAAACTCAATAAGTTCAATCGCCAATATGGCTGCCAACCATGGGAATTATTGTATAGTACCTACACCTAAAGTGATATTCGATAGAATGAACAGATGAATCATGAAATTAGCGTTCTTGCAAATATAGCGACCATAATCTCCTGTATTATTAATATTCTTTAAATAAACTCACGATCAACAGATGCACAATTTGAGAAGCACTGAATAAAACATAAATCATGTCGGAACAACAGACAAAAGATTAAGATTACGGCAAATCAAAAGCAAAGAGAGTGGGAGGAAATTATTATATTACTTACGCTTAGGCGCGAAGATATTTATTGTTTTAGAAGCTTCAATTTTTGTTCTCCTAGTGCCTAAGGGCAGTTATTAAGTATGGGATTATTATTACCGGATGTAGGTATATTGTATTCTACGAGAGAGAAACAGAAACAATATTACTATTTCTTCAATTATTAATTGAAACCGGAGTTCACCTTTCGGTTTTGACGTCAGAAACAAAGAAAGAAAAACATTTATTCTGTTCTTGTTAAATCTTTATACATGCATATGTATAATTGTATATATTTTTTGTGCACGTATGTATGTACTGCACTCATCCTAAACGGCTCGACCGATGTTGACGAAATTTTGTGTGTTCAAGGGTATTCGAGAATGGTTTAGATTCACAATTGGACCCGGTAGGTGGCGCTGCTGTCAATTTCAAGAAGAATTCCTCTTCTTTTATTTGAACAGAACAACGTCTGTTGGGTCAGCTAGTCTAATATAAAACACAAACATAACTAAAAAGAACAGCTTTTTACATAATTTAGAATAACAATCTTAATTTATCAATAATATAAAATCAAATGGGAAATTGAGGATGAAATTTAAACTATCAAGCTTACCCGTAAAATCTGCTTTCAACTGTAAAATTGTGCCATTGTGTAAGTAAAACCTTTATTTTTTATTATAAACACAACACTCTGCGTTTAATAAGTTTCACATGAAATTAAAAACATATGACACATATTTATTTAATAAATAGTATGATGTAGACATGAGCTTTACCTGCTATTTCTGGCTGTTGCCAATACTAACCAATATACCAAATACAGATATCGATAATCGTTGCAGAATATCGTTATTAAAGAAGATTTATTATTGCACGGTTTAACCATTATAATCTTCTATAGGTCAAACTATAATGAACAATTACCGTACGATAGCAAAGAGAAACAAAACAGTTTGATTTACCAGAGTTTAAGTCTTAGCACAATAGAAATAAGAGCGTCGTTGGTTTATATCAATATTCGTAAAATGTTGCTTGTTATATTAACCCGGTAGCCAATAACCCCTCCCTTCTACTTTGCACTACTTTGCACCTCAGGAATCGCGTAGAAAGAGACAGAAGGCATAATTATTTTGGTTTTTATACTTATTAGTGATCGTTCGAGTACCAACATGGCGAAACGAGAATCACGACATAACCAATTATTGTTGTAATATTGTAGACAGCGTTGACATCGTCAGTTGTTTGTACATAGATAACTGATAACCGTTGCTAGTTATATCATTATAGATGCGATACGTTAGAGGCATGTCAAACGTTTTCGGTTACGTTTTGCGATAAAGGACACCTGTCTAGTACCATTTCACAGATTAAAGCAATTTCATAGGTCATTTGATGGCTCCTTACGAAGCTCATTTGTCCATTCTTAAGCGATAATGAAAAAAAAATTTGGTTAACATCAAATTTGTCATAGTTATGATACCGATTCAAGTGTTCGTCACGGTTTCAGTTCCAACGCAGAACAATACTTTGTGCGATTCACGTTTGTTGTTCGGAGTCTGGATATAATTCGTGGCGTTAATTGTATATTTGTAAAGCAATTGGGTCTTTAATTCCAGATGTAGTAAAAAAAATAGTTGACTGTCAATTTTAGTATTAATATGCGCGATGTTAACTAACCGCTAACCCCGTTAATAACCAATAGACTTATATATGTAAGTACTTACGAGTGGCGAGCGGCCTCAATGCATTATTATAAAAGGGAATTTGAACCTTGGCCTTTAAAGTAACAGACAACGCTACGGCTGCGGGTCAACGTTGCTGCTTTAATAAATGAATAAACCAGCTTTCGCCGAGGTAAAGACTATTTCTTAACTAATGACTGTGTCTCTACAGTGTAAAATGGAAGTGTCTATTTTAATTTAAAAAATACAGTTTTACTGTATCCATATGCAATAAAGATAATAAAAATAAATATGATTATTTATAAACAATTCCTACTCGAATTTACATTTCATATGATGATTCTGGTATTTTTAACGTCTTTCTTCTGATTTCAAAAGAAAAATGGAACAGAAATACTTGACACAACAGCAACCACGGGCAAAGAGCCAGTCTGGGATATATTAAATGGAAAATCACCAATTATTTTACCAGTAGAAACTTTTGAATAATAATAAATTTAGTGAGAATGGAAGCCAATTTCAGTAATAATATTGTGGTTATCAATTTCACCGATAATGGATTACAACATCATAGCATCCACCAAACACAATCATCAGACCTCGTTAGAGGATTCCACCGAACGCACTTAATAAGAAAACAGCTTCCCGGTGCCACTGGCAGCTTTATCGCGTAGAGGCACGCGCCACTCAGTTCATCTTAAGCTAAAAATATCAAGCATCATATCGATATGAGATCGAAAGGGTAAGGCAAAGCACTTAGTCATGTATAAGTCGTTGTGAATAATTGGAGGGATCGTTCCCAATTTTCCAGAATAAGGGTGCTAAGGATATGAGTTACTAATTAATAGGGCCTTGTAGAATAAAGGACATACAAGAGGCAGTCTGGGTATTGATTCTAAGGGTAGAAAGTGATGGATATTTGTTAATGTATTACTTAATATCACCCTATAAATTAATACTCTGAATTCTCAGAGAGTGGCATAGAGTTATATAATAGTGACTCCATTCTTGACATAATTATTTGGAAATAAAATTATTGTAACGGATTTTATCGCGCTTGTATTTGATTTCTCATCTCCTGACATTTCAAACACTCTTCAGCATTCATAGTCATGTCAGGAGTTATTATTTTCTTAAGAACCTTAATCGCTCTTCTACCTTACTAATATTACAAAAGTGAAACTTGTTGAATATGTTTGGCCGTTTGTTACTTAATCTCGTGTAAATCGTTGAACAGATTTGAATTAAATATAGTACATAGATAGACTATTTCCTAGATTAACACAGTATAGTTTTTATCTTAGTAATATTCTTTCTCTCTCTTTGGAATTAGAATTCAACTTTGCTTTTGCTATCAATAAAACAAATCCGTTGTACGCCGGTCGAAACCACGTGCGAGAGACCATACTATAAAAATTAAAAATAAAATCCCTAGAAATCAACCACAGCGCCACCTACCAGGATCTAATTCATTGCTTTAAAACCTTTCTTCTCCGACGGATTTTCAAGAGATTCTAGGCATTACTATTTCGCTCCAGAGTGGTGCGAGGAATGCGCCGACCGTAACCCACCCCCAAAAAAACAAGGCATTATTATTTCAATTTAATGATGTGTATTTTTGAGGAATAGGACAAAGTATTTTGTAACAAAATGTACCATATGGCGTAAAGTGTACCGAGAAAAATCAAGTAAAACAAATTACGAACTGACAAAAAATAATTTAACTGCAGATGAGATTCCGGTTGGACTTAGCTAAATTACTTTCCTTTTGTTGTTCGAAATACTATGAACTTTGCTGCAAGCTTTAACGTTATTTTTAAGACTTAATCAAATTACATTGTGATTCTCAAAGCAACACATTTTAAAGGAATAACTTTTGAAGTAACTAGGATACATTTTAACGGAAATGGAGCTCGTAGTATTTGTACGAGTACAAAGATAGTGTAATACAATTGTTGAAACCACTCATTTAATGTATTTAGGAAATAACCTTATTTGTTTTTGTGATGTACTTTTGGTAATATATTCATCATATCAGAGCGTATACTGGTCTCGAATCTCTTCACAATTGAAGGGAAATAATGAAAATGTCCCAGAATCTCTTTGTCGTCATTTACGACACCCACGAGCAATGGCTTGTTAGTATTCGTTGTCGGTACCATACAGCACAGACGTTTACTTAATTCCGTAATTACCTGCTTGATTATTATTAGTGTTGCTATTATTAAAATAAATAAAAAATAATCATAACGCAGAATAAAACCATTGAAAGACTATGGACACAATTTTTTTTTACATTAAAAAAGTTCTCGTTTCGTCAACAAATCTGTAAGTTGTCTCGTCAGCTCTGTGCACGTCCAATTTAGAGTGAATTTGGCCCATCTGGCGTGCGGTAGACATATCCAATATTCCATTTTCATACGTAAACATTATATTAGGATGATAATTTGATTTGTTTACATTTTGTTCTGATTTTGACAGAATGTTATGAAATTTAGTAATACAGTCTATTAACAATAATGTAAACATTTTAAGGTGTATTTTAGGAGTTCATCCCACGAGAAAAAAAACTATTATTAAAAACTCTGCCAATCCATTTATCAGTTTATTGAATTCCATTGTCGGACATACGCTCTATCAAAGTTGAGTTAGATGGTGATTTTTTTTTTTTTTTTTTTTTTATGGGTGGGCTATGGTATGCGCACGCGCGGTCCAATCCATCCGGGGCGATGAAAGGACGGCGCGCGGGCCCGTAACCCACCCGTACCCACGTCACCCCGTTGTTGGGCGGACCACCGGAGCAGATGTGACTTGTCGTCAGTGGTCGGCCCGACGGAATACCCTTTCGGGTAACGTCACCTCTCGACGTCCTGGGACGTCGGTCGCCGTCGCGCGGTCAGTCTCTCTGCGGGTGACGGACAATTCCCCGGTCCGATCACCCGCGGCCTCGGCTAGGGCGGCATTAGGCGCAGATACTCGCGCCTACGCCGCCCGAGTCGCCGGCGGCGGAACGTGTCGCCGAATAGGAGCTCTACTCTCACACGATCCGCCGCCTCCTTCCGTGAGATTACGGCCTCACAGAAGGCGGCGACCGCGTCCCAGTTCCTGACGCTGTCGAGCATCTCCCTGGCGATGGTCGGCAGCGTCAGGACGGCACCGATAATCGCGACGAGTTCACGGCGCTCCCCCTCCCACGCAGCACACACGAGGTGTGTGCTGCGTGGGAGGGGGAGCGTGTGCTGCGCCGTGTCCTCGTCGCAATTGCAGTGGTGGCAGGACGGCGTGCTCTCCCTCCTGAGAGTTAGATGGTGATAGCTGTTCATTTCCATTTGTATGAAGACGGAATAATCATCCTTCCTTACCCACGGATGTTCAAAAAGACTGCTTAGTCGTCTTTTTACAGGTTACACAACGGTTATGCAAAATAAGGGAATTTCGAAAAAAAACCTTATAGCAAGCCGTCTGGCCTGCTGATTCATTAGTGCGTTTTAAAAGAAAAAACAACAATGCCATAGCACATTTCTTTAAAAAATATTATTAAGGATATTTAGCAGAAGACAACAAGCTTGGCATCAAAAAGTTCGAAGAACTAAGACAAAAGGAAATCTACTAACCAAAGGAACAAGAGAATTCATATTTGTAATAAAATGTTCAAAGAAAATTTTCCTTTATTACGAAAGTAGCTTGGTATTTCTCAAGAATTCTTTAATATTGAATGGTTAAAAATGACTTGCCATTTTAATATTCCGGGTGAATAGATACTTAGATGCAGTAGCAAAATGCAAAGATACATTTTTTTAAGAAATACATATGTTTTATTATTCCTAATCGTATTATTCCCATATTGGTTTACATTTTTGTCTAACAACCGAGCATTGCGAGTGATTGTAGCCGCGCGGAATCGGTGGCATGTAAGAAACGCGCGCAGCTGATGCGATAATAGCCAGAGGATGGAAAAGTATGGCGCGGTTGCCGAAGTCTGCGACAGAGGCGTGCTTCAAAAGACGTAAGCTGCGGCTTAACGCTGTGTCACACACGCACACTGATATATTTTCGTGTTCACTGAACGAATTCACACGTACAGCTATTTTAATTTTAAGTAAATATATATAAGATTTTGTGTTATTTATAATTATTACTATATGTTTGTATTTACTAAGACTGTCTTCCTCTATCGAATTGGGTTGTTAATACCTGTAATGATAGCTGTGTATTAAATAAATAAATAAATAAATATTTTATGCTCGGACTATTAAAGCATCAGCCTCGCACATCACAACCGCGTGCAGCCGCTATCGCCTGCAAGACACGGCAATGAACCTTTAGCACCATATCATTTTTCCACAGAGAAGCTACTAATCTGATCTGAGCAACTCAAAGAAATAATTATACTCTAGGATTAGACTAGATGTACAAATATTTAAGAGTTCTGCCTCCCAACATCGATTTATTATAGACATTCATGACAGCTGAGACTTAAGGTATACGGTATCTATCTCATGGACGTGTCGGCTTGAAGCTAATCTAAATAGCTTTACATCGTAATAATAATTATAAAGATATTATGAACCTATTCAGTATAATTAACAACTATTTGCATTGTGTAGAAAGTCCCAATGCATTATTACAGTAGAGTAAGATGACAAAGGAGCATATCCATTTTCACTAGATAATAGTCAATCACATCCATATTTAAAGAATTCCAATAACATTCGATCCAAACCAATAATGCGTGCGGCAACACTCTCGACGACACTCGAGCAATTAAAATCGACAGCGAAAAATGTTATTGTCTATAACATACTATGTGCTGAACTGGAAAGGACGTATACAGGTTAGACGAAAGCTTGAAATCGCTGGCTATTAATATAGATGATCGTTAACATCGACTGTCTATGAGTTTGCGGCGTGAAACTATCCAAGACAAATAGGTAGTGTAAATTTATAGCGATACTATGAAGCTACTACTTCTTACTGTCAATAGGGGAGTCCAAAATATTAAATGGATATTTACTCGATCGTCGTGGGTACCTTTTGAATTTTGAAGTTTAGACATACTTAATAGAAGCTTTTGATGTATGGCTGTTTATTGGTGCGCATCAGATATAAGCAGTGTATGAATACCACGTGTTGTCGATTACGGAGGTATATGAATTTGCCGGTTTGCATATTGGGAATAGCTGTACGAAGCGGTTAAAAATAGAAAAAAAGAAATTTTATTCAAGCGCGGCAGATATTCTGAAGGGATGTTAAGTAAGTCCAAGGGAAGCTCCAATTCAAAAGACCGACGATTTGAATGTGACCAAAACTCAAGCACGATTTTAAAAAAATAAAAAAGTGGCATCGTAGCCTTGAATTACTCGAGCGCTTCAAATTAATATAGTATTAAGAAAAAAAATAGTGTAAGGGAAAATTAAAAAGCCTGATTACTAAGAAATATGATGCAAAAAAACAATTTTATCTGAAATTGTTAATGCCTGAAATCGTGGACGTATATGCCACCTTGCAGTAGCAGTTGCTTTAATGACGAACATATTTTAATGCAGAGATTATTTTAAGACTGTGTTGATTATTTTAATTTCACAAACACATATCTATTGTATAAATTAAAAATCAAAAAATCGATTAATTAATAATCTTTTTTTTTGTCTAGAGAGAGAAGAGACGAGGAGAAGAGGCAAGGAGTAGGAAATCCGTGTTTTCCACCAGCTGTATGCACCACAATTTATAGTGGACCCACGATTTATATAAATTTGTTAGAATATAATATTCCCGTGAACGTGAGATAATTTCTTTTAAATAAAAAAAGGAGGATATCCAGGTGACGTATCTTTTTGCAAGATTGTAACTTACTTCTTTATAGCATGCACAAATCATCGTTGAATCACACTTTTCTGCATGTAATTAAATAACAATTAAACTCACTTTATCTTAATCTGATAGGCTCGAATTTTTCAATCTATCGAATTTTAAATTGTGTTTTAAATTGTTCCGCTTGGGCAGCCCAAGTCCATACTACATATGACACTAGGGTGTGACAATTTTGACGGCGGATTTCTAATAATAGTAATTTCTTAAGGCATTGTGAATATTGGGTAAATAAGAATAGGAAATCATATATAAACTTTTCAGTTAATTGCAACAATTTTAAGTATGAAAGCTCTTATATGCTGCTTCTAAATGTTGGACTAACCTCTATCAATACGCATTTTGATAGATATTCACCAAACATTCCATTGGCCCCGAGCTGTCCATTGTTTGATATAGCCCCCACGAATGACATACACCAGAACGGTCCTGTTTTACATATACCCAAAACATTAGTGAATAAATACTAATAACTTACCATTCTAACAATATTTGACTCTTTATTAGTATTTAACTTAATCTAGCTCCTTGCGTACTTTTTAGCAAGCCTATTATTTTATTTATTACTAGCAACCCGTCCTCTGTTCGCTTCGTGTTTAGTCGCCTTACCCGCGTAGTTCCCGTTTCCATGGGAATACCGGGATAAAATATAGCCTATGTTACTCCCTGATATTATAGCTTTCCATTGCTGAAAGAATTTTTGAAATCGTTTCTGTGGTTTAAACGTGAAAGCGTAACAAACAATCAAACAAACTTGCTTTCGCATTTATAATATTAATAAGGATTCTAAAGTTACGCTACGCTTTCTTTAGTTAGTGTCCTCTGTTAAGTTAGTTTGTGTTTGCCTAAAATAAAATACATCTTAATATATATAACGTAATTTCACGTTGTTTGTCCGCGATGGACTCCTAAACTACTTAACCAATTTTAATCCAACTTGCACACCATGTGCAGTTTGATCCAACTTGAGAGATAGGATAGCTTACATCTTAATTTATAGTCGCAATATTATTTTATTGCAAATTATTTGTCTATTATTTGACATTCACAATTATCTGTTAACTCAAAAACGATTTTAAACAGATGGCGATATCGCCTTCTTACTCTTACTCAATCCAGTCAACAGATATCTGTTGACTGGATTGAGTAAGTAATTAATAAATGGCGCTGCTATGTCAAACCTAAAATCGTGTCATATAAACTACAATTCAATAGCATAAATAGTTTACTAAAATGTAATATAACAAAAACCTTAGCCACAACAACGCGTAGCCGGGTCTGCTAGTTTATTATAAATTCTAGCATATGTGTGTAAATATTTGTTCCATACTGATAGAGTTTCACCTATAACTTGAACCCTAAATGTAATTTGAATAAAAAATTTAATTATAATATTTCTGAACACATTTATTCACAGTGATATATATAACTGGATAAATACTTTGCGACTCAAAATCAATGTAAAATAAAATCTTTTCTTTTTGTATTTAAATCAATATTCAAGCTCAGCAACTACTGTATTTGTCATAAGAGCTGGTGTCGGACATCCGAGTCGAAAGATAAACAAAAAAAAATCCGCAATAAAGGTTTATCTTATACTAGCAACCCACAGAACTTTAGACAGCTACCTAGTAGCAAAATATTATCAAAATTGGTTCAGCCGTTTTGAAGATTACCTCAAACAAACAGACATACAGACAAAAATTTTTTAAACTGTATTTGAGGCATAGAGGTGTCGTGCAAATAACCGTATCACTATGAAAAAAGGCCAAGCCACTTCAATTTTATTTAATTGTATAGATGTATATCAAATTTCAGTGATTTTACAGGGAGTTTATAAAATTATTAACATTTTGTTGTAGAATGTATATATATCTATCTATATTTTCATAGATTCGTGTTAACTAGTGACATGGTACGAATTCACGCGATCATGTCTATATGAATGGTATTTACTGTGTCTCTGCCCTTGTATTTTATCGTGACAACCCTTGACACACGAAATACTGCTAATAAAATCTAAAAGAGTAACAGCCCTAAGTCTGAGGGAGCATAAAACGCGACATTCGACACCCGACAGGGTACGTCGATATTGCAAAGGTAAAGCCAAATGGGATTGGACAGGAATGTAGCTTTCACAATATCTCTATATTATATAGATGTCAAATTATATAAGTCTCGTATTACAGTTTCTGTTTCAAAGAAAACTTGAAATATTAAAACTGTTTTCAGTGAAGAAATAACGTCTAGAATCCGCTTTAATACCCTGAAGTAAACATAATAGTTTTGAACATAAGCCCGGGAGATGCAGTTCTATAAAAAAAACATTAACCAAGATGACAGTATTTTAATGGAAAATATGATTTGTTTGGTGCTGTTAAACAAATTTTAAGACAATGGAAACTATCAATCCGTCTGATTAGTGTGATCATAGATCAATTTCTCTCATTTTAGAGAATTCTTGAGCCGAGCAATGGACCGTATATGAATTCAGCCGATGATAAAACGGATTTTTTTTGCAATTACCCTTAATAAGTTTCCGTTATTTTTATCTTTATATATAAATTTCTAGCGTACGTGTGTATGTCACTGAACTCCTCTTACACGGCTGGACAGATGTTGATGAATTTTTTTGTGTGTGTTTCAGGGGATTCGAGGATGGTTTAGATTCACAATTGGACCCGGTAGGTGGCGGTGTTTGGGCAGGACAATAACATTACTTAAGAACGACTTTACCGATTTCGTCTATCTTTTCTTTTAAGATCCCTAAAAGCCTTTGTCAAATTGTTAGATAGTTTGAAAAAGGCTTTTAGGGGAAAAACAATTATAATGTAGGCCAGATAATTAGAAAATTTAAGAAAACTTAACGACTATATTAATTTTTCTATCTTTATATATATAAATCTTCTGTTCGTGGGCAAACCCACAATTACAAATAATTGAACTCCTTCTAAACGGCTGGACCGATTTTGATGAGTTTTTGTGGCTATTCCGAAGGATATGAGAATGGTTTAGATTAATAATTGGAACTGGTAGGTGGGGCTGCGATTGATTTCAAGGAGAATTCCTTTTACTATTACATTTGAACAGAACGAAGTCTGTTGGGTCAGCTAGTATTATATTCTAATTATCCATAATGAATTCGACGTTATTTATAGATAAGACATCTATGGTACTAATTGTACTAATGATCCTTAGCTAACGTATGGGTCGATATAGTTGAAATACCAATAAAACGGTCGTTTTATTGGTATTTCAACTATAACACTATTGCAGTAAGTACACATAAGATAACATACATAATCAGTACTAATAGTGAATTAAAGAACTAGGTTAAAAATTATCAGGTTGGGTATATGGTAGTGATGTAACGAATGTTAGGATTGAGACATTCGCGAATGCGAATGTGAGTGCGAATATTTATCTCCAACATTCGCGAATGCGAATGCGAATATGCAAATATAATATATATGAATGTTGACTTTCAAATAAAGCGCGTGCAAAATATCATACGGGTTTAACATTTCGTACCAGCCATGTTTAAGCCAAATATAGCAAAGGTTAACCGTTACAAGTTGAACGAATGAAACTAATCAGATTCGTTCGAAAATATTCGTTGTAATTTGAGATTAGCTTATTATTATTATTGTATTTGTCAAATTTACAAACATGAGTAAAGCACATGTTACTGAAGTGTGGAGTTATTTCACAATTTGTGACGCTGAGAGTGTTAAATGCATGGTATGTCAAAAAAGTTTAATGATTATTTAACAAAAATAATGTAATTTTTTCATATAGAATCATGTTCTTTTTTTATTGACAAAATTCATTATTCATTCACACAAAAAATCGGTTGTCTGTAAAGTCGGTTTACTGACGATAGTTGAACGTGACAACGTCATAAGAAAATACTGATGGAATGGTTTAAAAGAAAATTTTAATTTTATTTGTTTGATAGATAGTTTGTATGGCAAGCCTTAAATGGAACTGGAGGCGGCAATGCTCGCCGAATTGTATCGACGGGTGTCGGGAGTGCGAGGGGAGGGCGGTGTTGTTTCCTTAAGGGAGCTCATCGCCTGGCGCGTCGACGCCCGCCGAGATGTCATCGCCCGTTGGGCAGACCGGCTGGAGAGGCCTCGATACGGTGTCTGGACCGTGGAGGCCTTCCGGCCGGTGCTGATGCACTGGTTGGAACGGCGGCACGGTGTGCTCTCCTTCCGACTCGTGCAGTTCTTGACGGGGCATGGATGCTTCGGCAAGTACCTGTACAGGGTCGCTAGGAGGGAGAGAACACCGTCCTGCCACCACTGCGATTGCGACGAGGACACGCTCGAGGTCTGTGCCGCTTGGGCAGATCAGCGCCGTGAACTCGTCGCAATCATCGGTGCCGACCTGACGCTGCCGACCATCTCTAGGGAGATGCTCGGCAGCATCAGGAACTGGGACGCGGTCGCATCCTTCTGCGAGGCAGTTATCTCACAGAAGGAGGCGGCGGGTCGCGAACGCGAGGAGCACAGCCTCGACGAAGCGACCCGCCGCCAGCGACTGAGGCGGCGAAGGCACGACTACCTGCGTCCCATGCCGCCCTAGCCGAGGCCGTGGGTGACGTGACCGGGGAGTTAGTCCGTCACCCGCCGAGAGGCCGACCGCGTGAGGAAAGACCGACGTCCTCCCTGAGCGGGTAACGTCGGTCGATAGGAGGGTACCCCGGGTAGAGGGTATTCCGTCGGGCCGACCACTGATGACAAGTAACCCTGCTCCGGTGGTCGGTCCAACGACGAAGGCAACGTGGTGTTCAGGTGGGTTGTGGGTGTTGCGTGCTTAAGCCCCTCTGTCGCCCCGGACAGAGTGGTGCGGAAGCGCGCAGCCCACCCCAAAAATAAAAGCCTTAAATGGAACGCCTCAGAGCGAGGTAACGCCGCATACGTCATGTATTTTCGTATGTGCAGCTGGCTCCATCGAATTATAAGACGTTGTCACGTCAAAAACAAATATAAATTCCGGATAAGTATTCACCAACATATCACATACTAAATCTTTCTCCGAAACATAACATCTTATGGTATAAATATTATTCTGATCGTTTAGTGGTTTTCGCAGTATAACCGAACAAAAACCGGTTCCCCATTCATTAGTTTATATTAGACTGACAAAAATAAGAGAGACAGTATTTCTAATTTAGTTGCCGACCTGAGTGTTCCATAATATTGTTTTATTCAAATATTATGAGTAAATAAAAATAATAAATATTATCATATCATTACACAATTACATATATAATTTGCTTTTAGTTTGTCAAATATGTTCGCAAAACATTCGCATCGTTCCTTGCGAATGCGATTGCGAATGTCAGAAACATATGCGAATATTCGCGATGCGAATATTCGTTACATCACTAGTATATGGTATATTCCTGGCGGTGGTTCTGAGCTTTTTTTTTATGGGGTGGGCTGCGGACGGCGCACTCCTCGCACCACTCCGTCCGGGGCGACAGAGGGGCGTGAGCACGCACATCTGCAACCCACCCGAACACCACGTCGCTTTCGTCGTTAGGCCGACCACCGGAGCAGGGTTACTTGTCATCAGTGGTCGGTCCGACGGAATACCCCCTAGTGGGGTACCCTCCCATCGACCAACGTCTCCCCCTCGGGGAGGACGTCGGTCTTTCCTCACGCGGTCGGCCTCTCGGCGAGTAACGGACTAACTCCCCGGTCACGTCACCCGCGGCCTCGGCTAGGGCAGCATGACACGCAGATAGTCGCGCCTGCGCCGCCCAGTTCGTCGTCGGCAGCGTCAGATTTTCACCGATGATTGCGACGAGTTCACGAGTGCTTCTTAGCTTAGCTATGTTTAGTTAATATCAGTCCAGCAGTGTAAGAGTAGCAGCTCTTTTACGAAGTGATATAATGGCGTACCTATACGATTAGGTGTATCACGCGTGCCAGTAGAGTTGTTAAATGAGAATTAATTAATCATTCCTGTTGAAGAGAACGTGATATTTTCTTTATATATTTTAGTTTGTGTCGGGTGTGTTATTAAAATTTTCAATTTTACTTATTATTTTTATAATTCGGCTGCATTTCATCCAAACCGTGCAGTGCGACCATAGAAGTAGCAAGGACTTCATAACCTTCAGTATTTATGTACCTCCACCAATCGAGCACAAAAATAATGCCTTGAAAATTCGAGTCCATGCTTCAATCGCACCATGGTAACACCATAACTGACTCACGTACCTCAATCAGTTTTTAAGTCGAATTACCCGTGATAATCGTCAACAGGAAAAACAACAGCAGAACTCTTGGGAAATTTATTATATCAGCAGTGATCGCTAATCCGGCCTGGTGATTATAGCTTTATCGCTCCTCAGAGATGAAGTAGATGGACACAAACATAAAAATAACACTATTTCGTGTATCACAACGCGACAAAATGGCGACTCACTGGACTCGACTAAAACGCATTGTACATCATCTATTCTGCTCACAAGTAAAAATATTGACCCAGATATCACGGATTCAGTATCGACATACAGCATCTACAAAGAATACACGATGATAATATAAATTACTCGTAAGCACATCCCTAGTTTCCACTAAGGAGCTGGGCACACAACGGTGCCATTAAAAAAATCTACTTTTTCGTGATCTGTTTTCGAAAAATCGAGCAAGTAAAAATTAATTACGAAGTCTCATGTGTAGCCTAACATACCGTACACTATACTTACTCTTTAGGTGTGGTGACGAATAAGAATACAATACTCCACCTTCTTGACAGTGATAGTCATAGATGTTAATTTATGCAAGAAAATAAAAACAGGAAATAATTAAACCCTATATTCAGTCGCTTAACCAGCTTGATATATTAGTTCAATTTCCCTCCTATTGTAAAAAAGGCTTGGGCGGGAGTACGTGAGCTGAGATGATGATACCTACTCCGTTATTAAACATAAAAAGCCATTCCCATATTTGTGAATATATTTAGTTCAGCGTCGAACGCCTCAGTGTAGTTCGAACCTAATGCCTATCTATGGAATGTATCTCAAATCTCGCCATGAAAGCGGTCGCTTTCATATTTATGAGATAGCTGACATGTTCTATTTGTCTTGCAAAATGTTGCCAAAAAACTGGATTAACAAGTGAATACAAGTAACGGTCTGGATGCTTGATTGTTTATTTGTGTACCGAAAGACAAAATCAATGGTTTTCCGTATGGTGACAGTAAAAATATAAATCACCATCCTTTTCCTTTTTTTTCTCGTACAATACGAAACATGGATATAATCAGATAATATCATTACAAGAGAACTGCACTATCGTAGGTCCCATTCCGACGGAGAATATTTTGTTATCGTCATCATTCCGCTCATACCCTAATTGGGGTCGACGCAAACTTATACGTTTGCAAGAGACAGGTTCTGCTCACTCTCCTGATAACCAATTCTTACTACTCCCATAGGTAAGTATGGGGCGGCGACAATTGTATTCTTATACCATTTTCATGCGCTGCAATCATAAACGTCTGCTGGACCTGAGATTCCTTCATAGTTAAAGAGCAATTGGTCTACTATAGCATACTTATACGACACCCACGGGCAGGAAAGGCGCGGGTAAAATTTATTCTCACTTCATCATCACATGGAGAAAGTATATAAGATGTAAATAAACAAAACAACTACAAAAATATGTACTAAATATATTCCTACTTATATATGTACAGAACATAACTAAAGGCGTTTAAGAATATTGCCGTCGAAATAAATATGAAACACAAGACATTTACAAGGATGAGAAATGATATAGTACATTTAAGTGTAGCCGAAAATGTATGCTTTAAACGGGTACACATTTTCAGTTCATATTTCATTGGGATCCGGAAATGACCAAGGTCAGAACATATCCGCGAAACAGGATGGATAGGAATAACTTCAACATGATGGATGATCATATCATTAAAGTTATACGGAATAGACGTGAATGGAATTATCGAGCAATAATACCGCTGTTAATATATTAAAAGGGTTAGAGAATTGATTTAGTTTTTAATGTGGATTTATTAAATCTATTTTAGTATTTATCTGGGAATAAAGATATTCATTCACACCAATATTATATGAAGAAAACTTTTGTGCTATGGTTTGTTATGAATAAAACTACTGGACCTTATCTAAAAATTATTTCACTAATAGAATATTACATTATCACTAAGTAACATACCTAAGCTATAAGATCGTAGCCGACTGATACAACACAGTTCCTACATGATAAATATATTTTTATTAAAATGTGAACTTTAAATCGTCCGCTGTATATATACTTTACACTGACAAAAAAAGAAAAACTAGAAGACAGCTTGCTGTAACCTACAGACATCGTACTACTCAATAGTTGACATCTCTCTTATCCAATGCTTACCACGCGCTTTATGCGGGCAATCTGCACAATGTACTCAGACTGCTTGCTTGAAGCATGTACATACATGCACCCAAAATTTTCGTTTAGTGTTATTCCCGAGCTTTTTTCTTTATCGTTAAGCGCAGTGTAGTTGACTGATAACTGCGATTTCGAGGATAGATAGTTGCCTGACAGCTAGTGGGCTATTGGCTGTCGCCGCGTAGACAGCGAACAATCATCTCCGTTTAAGGCTAGCGTTGCCAGGCGTCCGGATAAAGCCGGACATAGATAGGCTTTTTAATTGCGTGTCCGGCTTTTATTAGGCTTTTTACATTTCGCAAACGAATTAGTGCCGAGCGTGGCCAAGCGCAGACGAGTCGACTGTTGCATAATAATCCAAAAAGCGTAATTTTTCATACATTTTTTTGTCGTACCTAATAATACTCTAAAATATTCTCAATAATGTAGGGTGTCCGGCCTTTCTAGCCAAATGTCCGGCCAAACTGGCTGGTCTGTCCGGCTATTAGGTTTGACGACCTGGCAACCCTATAAGGCGATGTGTAAATGAGACGACGTATTGTTAATCGAGTTAAACTAGAGACCTGTAATTGTGTGGTGGAGGCTCTAAATACTACCAACCCTTAAATTTCTGGTGATTATTGTAAACTTTACTTTTAACAGACTGAGTATATTATAGTCTGGGAGCCTAAATTTAATACCCGCATCAATTTACTTACAAGCGTAACCCAGTAATTTTCTTTTCGTCTATTATTTCCTTCTTTAGCAGAGGGGTAAAAATAAAACCCCATGTAAGTTCTTGTAGTCAGCGTAATATGGTTAGTTAAAGAAGAATAAAAAGCGACATGAAGATACGGTGCGAAAAGCGGTGTGAGGTTACCAATTCCCTTGTTCCAGTAACCGATTTTTATAATTTTTATGAGAAAGTAAAGTGGCGACATCGTAACTATTATCATAAATGGCAATATGTTGTGTGTTATGCTTTCATGTCGAAAACACTAAAACGATTTTAAAAATTCTTACAACAATGGAAAGCTACATTATCAGCAAGTCACATAGACCGCTTTATCACCGTAATCCCACAAAAACGGGCACTACGCGGGCGAGACCGAGCGAATTTGCTAGCATTATATATGTATGGCAACCGCAACAGAAGTTTTAAACTAAAATCTGATATCATCATCATCTTGCTCTTATCCCAATTACTTGGGGTCGACGCAATATGTCATCTGTTTTGACATATTGCAAAAAGTTTCGGCAATGACTTTTATGACCGGCCGCCTGCCTGACGTCAACCCTCCTTGGGAATGTAATCTTTAACCCAAATGGTACCAGATGGAGTTGGTCCGGGTCAATCTAGGGCTCTTAGTCGTCTTTTACGACACCCACGAGCGAAGCAAGGGTTGGTAGTATTCGAAGCCGCTACCACACGGCACTGAACTAAAATCTGATATATTTTACGCAAATTGCTTCGTGAAACTATACTTTTTGTACATAAATTACACTTTGTCATCTACACGAAAATATGATATTTGTTAAAAACAAAAAAGGAAACTGATTTGGTTTGTCTAGCATTTATTATAAGACTTATCTGATTGGTATATTAAGCAGCGACAGAAGGAAATATAACAAACTGCATAGACGGACCTGAATCACAATGAATGCATACAAACGTTAGCATACCTTAACCAGATATCTCAAATCCCTTGTCAGCTCTAAAGGGAATTGGAGTCTATTGAAAACGGGCTACCCATTGCAACAAAGCAACTGCATGTATTGTGTTATATTGCCGATACAGTTTGTAGTTTATAACTTAATCTATATTATACCCATAATAATATTAAAACATTGTTCATGCGTATGTTGATTAATTATGAATACTTTGTGTGCTAATTCCTTTCCCACGAAATAACTAACGACGGTTAGCAGGTAAAATCGCTATAAGAGCGTAGTTTTCCCACCATCTTTTCTGATATAGGTATCGTTGGTGGGCTAAGTCGTCGAATGGGCGAGTATTTGACCTACTATACCACGATCAGATGGGTAGCACAGGAGTTTATTCCGAATTTTCCTTCTTTTGCTTCATCTGCATATCCCTTAGCCCTTCTTTCGTTTATGATGCCCTCCGCCACAAAAAGGTGAAAAAGACGAAACTAACGAATATTCAAACTGACAAGCGGCATATATCACTTGTATATATAAGAAGGACAAAAAGATTGAATCAACTACCTGTCTATATTTAAGGATACCATAAGTTCGTGGTTGAAAATATTGTAGGAAATCATTGTTTTTCTTTTCTTCCAATTCTAAGGTGTTTCTTGTCATTGTGAAATGCTCTCATGGGGAACACTCTTAAGCACGTATGTTTATCAAAGCATATAAATATGTCCGTGTTGTTATAATTATATACGCAATAAATTATTTACTAAAGGTGCAAGGTATTCACATGAGCTAGTAATGGAAATAAACGTAAAACGTCAAAAAATTTATATTCATAAAATTACGAAAAAATTACATAATACTTGGAACAGTTTAAGTACTCACCCACTTAATGTCTAAGAAAAAAAATCGGGCTTACATCACAGTAATTTTTATTTGCACACAAATAGGCAGCATAAATTCGTTGTATTTTAAGCTCGTGAACATTTGAATGATTCCCCCGAGGTACATTTATATTTACGGTTATGAGTTTCACGTCGCGTCATTTAAAAGAAAAGGTAAACATATTAAATCTAATACTTATTTTTTTCACTAAGCATTGAATTTTAAATGACCAGGTTCGACTGTAATACACAGTAACAAGATATTGGGGTCTAAGGCCACTATCAGCTTCATCTAAAAAGCGTGTGTGTAGTTTTACTATGTACGCACGTAAATAGTTACATTTTTTTGTTGTAACAAGATAAAATACTGTTTAAAATGTTTCTTCGCATTATCCTACGTTTATAGATAAAACGGCACTAATAATAGAAATAAAAATAATGCATTGAAAGTTTAATTATAACCCAGTTGACATTTATGACGACGTGCGCGAGCATCGTACAAATCTTGACTAGCTAACTTCAGTGTGTCGGATTTTGTGACGATGCATCGTAAAAAAATACTATCGTAATTTTTCCCTAACGTGCCAAAAGAAGTAAAACTTCAAAAAGTCAATGTCGGCATAACCTTCGACTTCAAACAAGCAAAATTACCATGCTGGTAATTTTTCTGGCAAGATTGTACTGATTGCAAATGTTCAATTCTTCTTATTGATGTGTAATTATGTTTTATCTGCGAGATAAAATACGAAATACGCAGAAGAACGGGTGTAATCGACATAGCACTAAGAATTAGCACGCTGAAGTGGCAATGGGTAGGCCACATCGCTTCATCGTTTTTATAAGGTACACATACAATTTTGGCAATAGCTAGACTGCGGTGGTCGGCCCCACGACTATGCTATGGTTGGGTTACGGGGCCGCCCGCCACCCTATGTCGCCCCGGACGGAGCAGAGCAACGGGTACGCTGAACATAGCCCAGCCAAAAAAAAGTTCGTTTTAAAGCACTTAGTCATTGAGTTGGTAGCATTCGTTGATGCTACCACACAGAATTATTATATACAATCAATATTTATAGATCTTTCATTCCATCATTTCAGCTCATAATACGTCCCACTTTTAGGCTCGAGCCTCCTCCAGAATAGAAGGGAAATTGACTTACATGCTGGTCAGACGGTTGGTATAGGGTTTTATTTCGAGTTTTTTACACAATGTTATATGCATAATTAATCCCTTAATCGTCTTTTACGACACCCAGGGGTAAGAGAGGGGATGGTGAATTGTATTCTTACTCAGTCACCACAAGGATCTTTCATTTGAAACTATTGTAATCATTATACATGTTTAGGCATATTTTAACTGCACTACTTACAAGTTTTAAGAATTCGACTTCGACCATAAGTTGTGTCAAAACTTGTCTTCGGCTTCAGCTAGAAATATACCTTTAGTCATTCACTAGGAGATACATATTATACCTATGTAAACCCACTAGAACTGCAACAATTTCCAAGCCTGCATTTTCCATGTTCTCGCTACAGGAAACGAATACAAAAGCTCTTACAGTGAGAATACTGACCACTTGAGTGATAAAACAGAACAACACCAGGCAGCTTTAAATGAAATATCTTCAATGTTGTTCTCAATTTAAGCCCACTGAAAATGCGAAATAAATGTAAAGGTGCACTTATTTCTATATACTCCTTTATAATAATAACATATTATAATACAGTAACTGACCCAACAGATGTTGTTCTGATTAAATCTAAAAAATAGCAATAGGAATTCTCCCTGAAATCGTCAGTAGCGCCACCTACCGGGTCTAAACCATTCTCTAATCCCCTTGAACACACAAAATAATTCGTCAACATCGGTCCAGCCATTTAGGAGGAGTAGTGACATACACACGTACACAAGAAATTTACATATCAAGATTAATATACTAGAAAGCATAAAGATGCTGTGATACGTTGCTGTGCTAAACAGAAAAAAAGACAAAATAATTTTCTATTATGTTAAAAACAATACGTCATCACTACTTAATTTTCTGAGTCGTAAAAAAAAGATTTGCTGTTGGATCACTAAGCGAATGGACAGCAGCACTCTTCTGGGTAGCTTATAACACTAATTAAGGTCGCCTAGCGTGGCGATTATGACATTATGCCTCTATTGAAGAACTAATCTCACCAATGGACGTCGATAAATTGAAAAGTGGACGGACCTCAAACATATATTTGAACTACGTTTGACCATAAAACAAACTTAGGATATTAATTCTCCTTCTAAAACATATTCATATCGCCTCATAGAGGTCCCACTACTACGCTGGAGCCTCCTCCACAATAGTGGGTAAATTGATCTCGCTGGTCAGACAGGTTGGTATAGAATTTTGTTTCGAGTTTTCCTTCTCTTGCATAGATGTTATATACTTACTATATCCCTTAATCGTCTTTTACGACAACCACGGGTAATATAGGGTGTGTTGAATTGTATTCTTATTCTGTCACTACGCGGAAAGTCATATTGCTTGAAAATATTTCACCGGGTAGAAAACTACAATGTGGATCGAATTTTGAATTTCAGTAAAGCGTGATACGGGCAAAGCATTCTGCTAAAAACGATAAGCCAACCAAACAAAACTTGCTGAAACACATAACAGTTATTCCGATAGATTTGGCACATGCTAGCGTAGCCACACGCGGTCCATTCCGTCCGGGGCGACGAGAGGTCGGCGTGCGGGCCCATAACTCACCCGTACCCACGTCGCCTTCATTGTTGGGCCGACCACCGGAGCAGAGTGACTTGTCGTCAGTGGTCGGCCCGACGGAATACCCTTTTGGGTACCCTCATCTCTCGACGTCCCCGTCCCGCGACGTCGGTTGCCGTCGCGCGGTCAGCCTTTCTGCTGGTGACGGACTAAAATCCCCGGTCTGGTCACCCGCGGCCTCGGGCGCAAGCGTAGCCACACTACGAATACTACCAACCCTTACACTGCTCGTGGATGTCATAAAAGATAGCTAGGTGCTTTCGACCTGAGTCAAATCCATCCTATATCATCTGGTCAAAATTGCACGCCGGGGCCTCGCAGACTCCGCTGCGCACTCGCCCTAATGATGAGCATCGGATATGCTCGAAACCCCGGTCGACGTAATCGATTTCAGTACGTGGTTTGGCGTTACAGATATTATAATATGTATCAATCTCACGATAATTTCACTACTAAAAGGGTAAAAAGGTGGTCAAAACGAGGGCTGACGTCAGCCAGCGGTCATATGGCTATTACCAATACCTTTGCAATATGCACGACGGAAGAGTTCATATTGCGTTGACTCCAAGTAATTGGGATAAGAAGACAAAGATGATGATGAGATTTGACGTAATATGCACGTAATATTTGTTTGGTATATGGACCCTGTGTTCATCATCGTCATTTTAGCTTATATACGTCACACTATTGAGCTTGAGCCTCCTCCATTATATGAGGGAAATTGACCTTACATGACATGCTGGTCAGACAGGTTGGTATAGGGTTTTATTTCGAATTTTCCTTCTCTTGCATAGATGTTATATGCGTATTATATGCCTTCGTCGTCTTTTACGACATCCACGGGCAAGATAGGGAGCGGTGAATTTTATTCGTACTCCGTCACCACAAGGACCATGTTCATAATGCCGCGATATATTTTACTATGTGGCAACTAAAGCATAGTAGAAGCTACTCAATTGCAGATCGACACGTAATATTATTATCTTGGCAATATTATCTTGTTTCTCTCAGTTTTGCCAAACGCCCATCTCAAAACTTTTCCATAAATGCCGTCGTTTACAGTTTTCCTCATACACTAGTTTTGTCCTTGCTTCCTTATTATCCTATGATCATATATTTAATTTTTCTACATGACTTGAGCGTATATAGAGTAATAGAATGATGTCACAACAACATAAGCATAATACATAACTATTTACGAGAAATTTTCTGAGTGTAAAATTTTCATAATATGTATTTTATTTCAAGAAAACCATTTTATTTTATTTCAAATTTTCCTCTCGGCTCAGGCCCAATGCTAAATTTGAGCTTCCTATATTGACCTACTAAACCACGCTTGTCAGACGGGTTGATTAAAGGTTTTATTTCTAGTTACCTACCTTCTTTTTCGTGTGATGAGGGAGTAAGAATACAAATCAGCAACCCCTTTCTTGCCTGTGGGTATAGTAAAAGATGACTTAGATATAATATGCAGACATCATTTATGCAAGAGATGGAAAACTCGAAATAAAATCCTATACCAACCTGTCTGATCAGAGTGATCAGCATGCTATAGTGAGTCAATTTCCCTTCCATTGCCAAGGAGGCTCAAGCCCAGAAGTGGGACTTTATTGAGTTGAAATGATGATGATGATGACATACATGTTATCTGTATGTCATATACCTTAGCCATTTTTTACTATACACACGTACAAGAAAAGACGTGGTCAACTGTATTCTTACGCCGTCACAGCAGAATTCAATTTAAATTAATCAGATGTTTACTTATAGTGATATCTATACCAATAAATAAAATTGGAGTGTCTGTTTGTAATGTCAAAATAATAGGCTTTTTTCATGCTCACACGGTTACTTGCAAGACACCTATGCCTAAAATAGCAATTAAAAAATTTTTGTCTGTCTGTCTGTCTGTCTGTTTGTTCCGGGTAATCTTCAAAACGGATGGACCGATTTCAAAAATTCTTTCACCAATGGAAAGCTATAATATCAGGGCGTAAACTAGGCTACATTTTATCCCGGTATTCCCACGGGAACGGGAACTACGCGGGTAAAACGACTATAACCTATAACCGAAGCGAAGCGAGAGCGGGTTGCTAGTCTATATATATAAAAGAAAGTCGTGTTAGTTACACTATTTATAACTCAAGAACGGCTGTACAGATTTGGCTGAAAATTGGTGGGGCGGTTGCTTAGAACCAGGAAACGGACATAGGATACTTTTTATCCCGTTTGATCGCGTTTCCGTATGACGTAACATAAAACGTCAAAGAGAATACAAGTCACTATGAAACGTGGTATAACAGAAATGCATCTGACGTGTAATAACAAAACGCAAATGACAGCTATAGACAAACTATATTTTCGGCAATTTAGAAAATATATTTATGAAAACAATTATGGCAGTACGAAGTTCGCCGGGTCGGCTAGTTTTAAATAAAACAATAAAATAAAATTCCCGAATATTTACACAATTTGTAAACAAATTGAGCCTTTATGTTTCTTATTTGTTAATAATTGTCAAGAATGTAAAACCCGTTTAAGCAAAACGTATTTCTTTGTGGGTTAAAAAATATTAGGGTCACTAAAGGTTTTTGCCGCAGGTACTTGGTTTATGTCAACCTTTTACATGTTTGTGAAATAAGGTTGACCGCAATTTGCGTCGTCTAGATTAATAAGGTTCTCATAATATCTCAAATATTCTCGGGTGAATTTTATAACTTGGCAACATCTAAGGCTCGTGCAATATTCAGTGTTGCCCAATTAATTCGTCTTACCGGCTCCTAAAGCTACAAAGTTTTAAAAGCCCGGTAGAAAATTTTCTGCAGTTATTACTTGCAAAGTGCTCGGACGGCCAAGAATAAAAATAGTAAGCATTTTAATTAAATACTATGGATTTAATATCGAACGTATCGGCAAATTTAATTATTGGAAAGTTCTTTGCCTATTTCTTTTAAATAAATATATGCAGAATATACACATTATTCTTTTATACAATTTACTAGGAGTAAATTTTGACGTAAATTTTTGGAGCTATGTGTACCTCTTAATTATGGACGCTAAAATGTATTTTAGACATATTAAAAATAATTAAATATTTATGAACGATAATATATCAATAGGTAGCTACATAAATATATACCAATTGTCCATGTGGTGACAGAGTAAGAATACAATTCACCACCCTCTACATGAACCATATAAGAAGACTAAGGGATTATAATATGATTATAATATACTTGCAAAAGAATAAATACTCGGAATAAAACCCTATACCGATCCGTCTAACCAGCGTGGCATAAGTAGATATAATATCAAAATAAATATAAGGATAAATATCATCATGGAAGGAATACGAGAAATCCAAACTGATTGGTTCTAGAAAAGATTCCAACAAGCAGTCGAATGCAAAAACATTGTTAAGTGTAAAAGTATTAATAAAAACATTCCAGAAAAAAATATAGTATGATGGTATATACTGGTACTTAAATCATTTTAAATAACATCAAAAAATTGCTCTCAGAAAAAACCTTCTATTCAGTTGAACAATTCTTGACGTATAAAGAGTAAGTAGTATGGAAGACATATAGCTCAGAATAATAACGTATAGAAGGATAGTGTCGGTACTTAAGCGATCAAAAATGTGAAGCCAAAAATACTACATGCGAGCAAGCGACACACGTACACGCGCACGCCACTATACAATAGAGTTGGCTTGTACACAGTGATCTTGTGCACTGCGTCACGATCCGGCGTAGGGAGCCATTTCTGGCTCCAATTTAACATTGTTTAAGAACCAAATCCATCCATCAACTTATAGACGTCCGCAGGTGGACATAGGCCTCCCCACGAGAACTCGGAACGGTCCTGTGCCACTTGCATCCAATGGTTCTCTGCGACATTCAAGATATCGTCAATCAACTTAGTAGGGGTTCGTCTTACGTTGCGTCGTCCAATTCGTGCTCGCCATTCGAGAACCTTTCTTCCCCAACGACTAAAGAGGCAAATTAAATTTGAAAATACTCTTAAGCCCCTTGGACGCCCTATTTTTAAGTAAATAAAAAGTTTGAATTTGATGCTCGAGTCCTGCAGTCGAACGTATATAAGCTGTGATGTGAGCAAGGTAGTACGGTAACGCTGATATAAAAACCAACATAAGATAAAAATAAGTTGAACATAATCGTACCAAGTGGCTTATCGCTTCGCATATTAAACAAGCAAGTCAAAGACGTAGGTCAATAAATATACTGATAAGCTAGATGTTACTGAGACATAAAGTAAACATAAAAACGTTTATTTTCCATTAGTTTCTTATCTTGTGCAAAATGAATTTCTATATTTGCTTTTATTGACAGTAACCCGCCCTCGCTTCGTTTTAGGTTATTGAAGTTTATCAAACTGGAAACTTTTTAACCTTTATAAGATATTATCATTTCGGCTCATATACGTCCCACTCTTGGGCTCGAGCCTCCCCCATAATAGGAGGGAAATTGATCTACTCTACCACACTGGCCAGACGTGTTGGTATAGGGTTTTGTGTCGAGTTTTCCTTCTCTTGCATAGATGTTATATGCGTATTATATCCCTTAGTAGTCTTTTACGACATCCACTGGCAAGATGAGGGAGTGGTGAATTGTATTCTCACTGCGTCACCAGACGTAAACTTAAATATAGTTTAAATATTTTCCTATTATCGCAAAAATGCAACCTTCATAAGAGTAATTCCACTTTAGTTGGAGCCATTTAATATTGTTATCATTTTTGAGTTATTCATCACCCCCTTTCTTGACCACGGGTGTCGTAAAAGATTAAAGAAAGAAGACTTTTTTTTTCTTTTTTTTTTGCCGACTTTACCGTAGTCCGACATGGGCTAATATAAACATTAGCGCCATTTGCAGAAGGGCAAGTAGAATAGTTATCAGACTGAAAGTTCACTTCGAAGCACAGAACATAGGTGTCGGACTACTCGTATGTCATGAAAATGATATCTGAGGTTTAATAAGTAGTAAAACTTTCAATAAAGTCAAAATACGAGGCAATTTCTCAAATATAGTGAGACCTAGTCTAACCTTAGTAAGTTATTATCACTTAAATTGTCTTTCTTAGGTAAGATAAAAGTCGATCAGTGTATTTTAAAGTATATGTCGCATCCTTCGCTATTATATAAGTTTATATATATATATATATATATATGCTACCTAGCGTTAGATATTAATAGAATTAGCACGTTGAAATGGCAATGGGCAGGCCACATTGCTCGTCGAACTGACAACCGTTGGGAAAGAAAGTTTCTCGAATGTCAACCACGAATCGGACGACGCAGCGCAGGACAACCCCGTACTAGGTGGACTGACACCATCTTGAAGATCGGAGGACCGGAGACCTATGTCCAAGTCCGTTTATGGGATGTTAGGATGGGGTTGATGGAAATATACTACCATTTCTGGTCATACAGAGATTATAGACTTGTTCTTAACATAAACTAACCCCATAAAAAACCACATTCTTCTCATTATGCTCGGTTAAAGTTAAAATTGACTTTCTACACAAATGGCGTGTGATTAAGATACCGACATAGTGTGACAATATTTCCTGCGATCCACAAAATATTGTCACGAGTCTGGGGGTAAATCGTGGCCATTAATTTTTTTAAGTTAGCGCAAGTCCTTAGTGCAAAGTGTTGCCTTTATTAAAAATAAGTAATACATTAGTATACCACGGTATAAATTTGCAGTGTCTTACAAAATCTCTTGAGGATTTCATAAATTAAATTGAATACAGGAATAACTTTGAAGTGCAAAGTCATGAAGCTGATGTATTTTCCTTTAACATTCAATTCAGTAAATATCTTCCCAAAGAATAAAGAATGCAACAAAATACGTTTATTTCATTATTCTCTTTGCAAAGGTTTACTTGGTTTAATGCGATTGTACAAAGTTACACGATTTCTCCTTAAATCTAATATAATCGGTTATACTTTAAGCCGTTTGCTTGTTTTATTTGTTACAAATGAATATTATCGCATTAATCTTGTATTATAAGAAACTGCTGAGGGTTCTTGATGTCAGCTTTTAGACCAATATCATTAAGCAACTCGATAAAAATTCTTAGTACCATTACAGGCACCTTACGGAAATATAACAGGTTATATGGCCTCATGCCATACTGCCAGACAATACTCGGTCAAAAAAAGAGACACAAAAAAGGGTCGCGGTATGAATCTTGGTATACATACACCAGAAGAACATACATTCCATACACCAGGAGAATTTAAATCCATTCACACGTGTAGACGTGTATGATTAAATTACCACAATAATAGTATAGTAAATGTATGCTGTATCGCCTGAGAAGAATAACCATTTTACTAAATCGCCTTACTACAATTTAAATAAAACCTTATTGCTTATAAAATTAATCTTATAATCCATTGAATATATTAAACTGTGGTTTTAATGTAATAATAGACGGAATAAATAAAATTCAACCAAAATACCAAACATTTAAGTTGTATTTTCTTTGCTATCAGTTGTGTCTTTTTGGTTTTAGTTCTCAGAAACCGGTGAAACCAGTGACTATCCAGTGTCGGTTCAACGAGTGCTCTGCATAGCAAAAATAACCACAGACTTTTGTATTTATTAGCGTAGGCGAAATTAAATTAATTTTAGTATGTGTAAAAAAATTATTACTCATGTTTGTTATCACACATTATAATTCAAACTATTATTACGAATAGGATTTCTGATTTCCCGATGTTTCGAACACTTTTTTGCGTTCATGGTCACAGGCGGACTAAAATGACTCGTCCACGGACTCCAATGAGTCGTCAGTATTATAGAGATTTATATCTACCAGCTACAGAATTAGTTATTAAATTTCGAATTGAATTTTAGTGTTGGACAACCCTTTTATCGGGGAAGGCTATAGACTAGCGGAGCATCAATGCAAAAAGTTGCAAAACCGGTAAAAGTTGTTCCTTTTGAGAGCTTCCGTTGCGTGCGCTGCCTGTTATAAGTGCTTACGACCCACTCACTAATCCTTTCTCTCTGCCTCTCTTTATCCTATGATGCCTCCACTACACGTCGGCAGATGCGTCCGCAGATGTCGTCAGATGCATCGGCAGATGGATCTCTGTGCGCCGTCCACACGTCTGCAGGCCGATCAGTCTGTATTGATTCTTGACGGACGCAACACGTACGCACGCGAAATGGATGTCGAGACCGTGGCTGCCGCAGCAATTTATTTATTTAGTACCTTTAAGAATTATTTAAGTGTCCATCGCAGTAGAGGAATTAAAAAAAAAATTATAAGTACCTAGTTAAATAAAATTAATTAAATGTGTACTTACAACGTTTTTATTTTTGTGGTATTTATTTTTTGGATTCCACAGACAGTTTTCTGCTTGATACAGCTCCAGGAATTTGAAAGTTTCATTAGTGCTCATGTTAGCCATTTTTACGAACAAGTAAATAATAAAAACAAAAAAATACAGCAGAAATCACGCGTGCACTCTCATTCGCTTTTCGATGAACACTGATGCGTCTTCAGACGTGTGGACGCAACACACAGCGTTGGCGTTGAAACCCTTTGATCCGTGCTACAAAAACCGACAACTAACGGATGAGTGCCAGATGCATCTGCGGACGTCAAATACCTACCACAGACGAGCAAATCACCCCCTCTACACGTCGGCAGATGCGTCCGCCGATGATATCTGCGGACGCATCTGCCGACGTGTAGTGGGGGCATGAGACGTAGACGAAGTAACGCAGGTCAGCTAGTACTATGTACGCAATAATGTATGTCCGTTTATGGTATGTTTTTAAGTCCTCCGCAATAAAAGCATTGGTTCCTTAGCGCGGGGTGTTTGCCCTTGGAAAAAACATGAGGTTGTTTTGTTCAAAGAATCTGAGAGGGTCAAGAGAACTTATATTATTCGAAGTTCGATTTTTTCACAATTACAAGTTTAACATCATTGTCCTACTCTGCTCTTATCCCAATTGCCTACTTGGGGTTTACGCAATAAGCATATTATTTCCATCATACACATTGCAAAATGTTTTTTTATGAACGGCTGTCTGCTTAACTCTTCTTGGGAATGTAATCCTTGACCAGATTGCATCAGATGGAATTGGATCAATTCGATTTTAAGCTCTTAGATGTCTTTTACGACACCCACGAATAATGCAAGGGTTGGTTGTATTAGTAACCGCTACCACACAGTGAAGTACAAGTTAAGTATATATTTTATTTCGTAGCAGGAAGGCACGCGGCCAAAAGCGGAGAGCGGCGGCCAAGAGTGCCGCTGTGGCCGCCGCAGATCTGCGATGCGGCCATGCCTCGGGTACGGCGTCTGCCCCCGAGGAGGGGGGTCCACTGGTGGTCCCGGGAGCTGGCGGATCTCCGGGCCGCGTGTATCCATGCCCGGAGGGCCTACACCCGCATCCGGCGGCGCCATCGCGATGCGGAGCGGGAGGCCATGCTTTACGAGGGCTACCGCAATGCGCGGTCGGCCTTCAGGCTGGCCGTCCGCTCCGCCAAGGACGTCAGTCGGCAGGAGATGCTGGACGGTCTCGAGCGTGGCCCCTGGGGACGCCCCTATCGCGCGGTGCTGAATAGGCTACGCGCGCGGGGCCCTCCCCTCACCGAGACTCTCTAGCCCGGCCTTCTCACCCGGGTCATCGAGGACCTGTTCCCGCGGCGGGCGGAACACACGCCCCCGGTCATGGCTCCGCCAGACACTGACCGGGAGACCGACGACGACAGTGTTCCGCCCATCACGGAACCCGAGATGGGGGTGGCGGTGACGCGCATGCGCGCAAAGTCTACCGCCCCCGGGCCCGACGGTGTTCCTAACCGTGTGCTGGCCCTGGTCCTGGAACACCTGGGACCCCGCCTCAGGGGGCTGTTCGACGCGTGTTTAGCGTCCGGACGGTTCCCTGGGTGCTGGAAGGAGGGAAGGCTGGTCCTCCTGCCGAAGCCGGGACGGTCTCCGGAGTCGCCTTCGGCCTACAGGCCTATCGTGCTGCTCGATGACACGGGCAAGCTACTGGAGAGGGTGGTAGCTGCCCGCATCGAGCGGCACCTCGTCGGCACGGGGCCCGATCTGTCGGACGCCCAGTTTGGGTTTAGGAGGGGTCGTTCGACGATCGTGGCTCTGTTGCGCCTGAGGGCCGTGGCAACTGAAGCCGTCACCGGCGGGGGAGTGCTGTTGGTGGTGTCCCTAGACATCGCCAACGCATTCAATAGTCTGCCATTCAGCTGCATCAGGGAGGCGCTCCGGTATCACGGGGTGCCAGTTTACCTGAGGCGGCTAGTGGCAGACTATTTGGAGGGGCGCAGCGTTCTCTGCACCGACCGAGCAGGGGACGTCGTGCGAACGCCCATGACGTGCGGTGTCCCGCAGGGGTCGGTCCTCGGATCCACCCTGTGAAACATCGGCTACGACTGGGCGTTGAGGGGGAGCCTCCCGCCCGGGCTGAGCGTGATTTGTTACGCCGACGACACGCTCGTCGCAGCCCGCGGTGGGACGCTAGAAGAGGCGGTAAGCCTGGCGACCTCGGGTACCGAGGAGGTCGTCAGGCGGATCGAGGCGCTGGGGTTGAGGGTCGCCCTGGACAAGACGGAGGCCCTCTTGTTCCATGGGCGCACTATGAGCCCTCCCATCGGCGTCTCGATCACCGTCCACTCGGTCGACATCAGCATCCGGGCCCATATGAGGTACTTGGGCCTGGTGCTCGACGGGCGATGGTGGTTCCGGGAGCATTTCCGCAGGCTCGCTCCACGGCTCGTCGGCGCGGCGTCCGCCCTATCGTGGCTTATGCTGAACGTGGGCGGACCGAGCGCTGCGTGCCGACGGCTGTACGCGGGGGTCATCCGGTCGATGGCCCTGTACGGCGCACCGGTGTGGGCGGCGTCCATGACCGTCCGACTTAGGGCTCTTCTGTGGCGACCACAGAGGGTCACGGCGGTCAGGGCCATCCGCGGATACCGCACGGTGGCGACGGAGGCAGCGTGCCTATTGGCCGGGACTCCCCCGTGGGACCTGGAGGCGGAGATGCTCGCCGGACTATATCGGCGGGTGACGGGGGTGCGAGCGGAGGGCGGTGTGGTCTCGTTAAGGGATCTCACCGCCTGGCGCGTCGACGCCCGCCGAGACGTCATCGCCCGTTGGGCAGTCCGGCTGGAGAGGCCTCGGTTCGGGGTGCGAACCGTGGAGGCCTTCCGGCCGGTGCTGATGCAGTGGTTGGAGAGGCGGCACGGGGTGCTCTCCTTCCGACTGGTGCAGGTTTTGACGGGGCATGGGTGCTTCGCCAAATACCTGCACAAGGTCGTTAGGAGGGAGAGTACACCGTCCTGCCATCACTGCGATTGCGACGAGGACACGGCGCGCCATACGCTCGAGGCCTGCGGGGCTTGGGCAGTGCAGCGCTGTGAACTCGTCGCAATCATCGGTACGGACCTGACACTGCCGGCTATCGCTAGGGCGATGGTCGACAGCGTCGGGAATTGGGACGCGGTCGCAGCCTTCTGCGAGACAGTGATCTCGCGGAAGGAGGCGGCGGATCGCCTGCGCGAGGAGCGCAGCCTCGATGAGGAGATCCGCCGCCGGCGACTGGGGCGGCGCAGGCGCAACTATCTGCGCCTCATGCCGCCCTAGCCGAGGCCGCGGGTGACGTGACCGGGGATTAGTCCGTCACCCGCCGAGAGGCCGACCGCGTGAGGAAAGACCGACGTCCTCCCCGAGGGGGGGACGTCGGTCGATGCGAGGGTACCCCAATAGGGGGTATTCCGTCGGGCCGACCACTGACGACAAGTTAACGCTGCTCCAGTGGTCGGCCCAACGACGAAGGCGACGTGGTTTTTGGGTGGGTCGCGGGAGTTGTGTGCTTAAGCCCCTCTGTCGCCCCGGACGGAGTGGTGCGGAGGCGCGAGACCGCGACCCACCCACAAAAAAAAAAAAGTATATATTTTATTTCAAGTTATACCTGAGACTAAACTCTGTATTAGGAGGAAGTTGTGTGCCCACACCGGTTTCCAAAACTTCGGAGCTTACGTACTTCATTAAAGTTTACCTTAAATTATCCTTAGTAAGTTGTTACTTAAAAGTTACTGTTGAAACTTGAACATGTTTATCCAAGCGAATGCTCTATGAAATTGGGTCCGTGAATGTGTAAAAATTATGTTGTGGTAGCGCATAACTCTCTGTATACAATAATAATGGTCTCTTAAAAGTATTTTGTCTATAAAAGCCACTATAAATTGGCTGTAACACAAATACACTCTCTTTTAACCTATAATTTAATGGATCTTTGATCTGATAAACTCGAAGGATCGAAGATCGTCAGTAGATTCGTAGCAAATATTCTATATCCTAACTTAAATTATAAAAGCGAAAGGTTTGTTTGTTTGTTATGCTTTCATGTCTAAATCACTTAACAATTTAAAAAGTCTTAACTGGGTAGCTACATTATCAGGGAGTAACATAGGTTATATTTTATCCCCGTACTCTCATGGGGTACTACTCGTGTAAAACTGCGAGAAATTGCTGGCATACTAAATATCCCTCCCTTTAGCTTAGAACGTACTACAAAATGGTGCACAGGTCTAGTAACTTTGCCAACTTGATTTACTTACCAATATTAACTAGATTTGCGAGAACCATAATATCCGTCTATTCTTTTAGATTGAGAATCCTTTATATAAAATCTTATAACAATCATAAATCCCATCTAATATTTACCATCTCCAATAATATAACTGTATAAATAATATTTGCAATACCATTCCAATAAAGCATTGTGCCTTTTATCTCTGAATGGCCTCGAGGCCTTTAAAGTATTCTGGGGTGTGAAATTACCAGCTTACCCAAAGTTATATATAAATAGGAAGCGAACGGATCGTGATTTGAATGATAAATATCTCAGAGTTTTCAGACAGTCAATAAGCAGATAATATTACAGTTAATAACTTCTGAATATTTAGGCCAAATGAATACACATTCATTTGATTTTAATCTCGGAAAATATCGTTTAATTTATTATATTTTTTGAAATTATACTTATTGTGGCGTTGTAAGAATTTTTCCTTAACACGCTGATGAGAGTAAATTTTCACATTTCGCGCCCACGTCGTCTCAAATGTAAATTACATAATGCGTTATAATATAACTTTCAATGTAATAAATACCTTTTATTTCTATTATTAGTGTCGTTTTTTCTATAAACATGTGATAACGCGATGGATAGATTTTTCAGAATGCTTTTTATCTTGTTATGGCGAAAAAGTATAATTTCTTACGGGCGTACCTACATACTTATGTAGTATACTTATATTTACAGTTTTTATGAAGTATATCAAGTTATATATTAAATTATTAGCAACCCGCCCTTGCTTCGTTTCGGTTTCAGTTGCCTTACCCGCGTAGTTCCCGTTTCCATTGGAATACCGGGATAAAATATAGCCTATCTTACTCCCTGATATTATAGTTTTCCATTGGTGAAAGAATCTTTGTAATCGGTTTGGTGGTTTAAACGTAAAACGTAACAAACTTACATTCGCATTTATAAAATTAGTAAGGATTGCACTTCAAGCCTCGTTTTAAATTGACGCTACTGAAATAGAATTCGAAACATATACTTAATGACCACAAATAAGACTAAAAGCCTTTAAAATCTTGAAAGAGCTATAATCCAGATTACTTTTAAGGGCAGTTTTCCAGAAAATTCCACCAAAATTTTAAGAGCTTACCAGTAAATGTTGAGGAAACGGCCACTTTGGTTAAGATCATTGTTGAAACTCGAGACGGCTCCAAAATAAATCTCTTATCATAATTTTGTGAAGGGGTTTTCTTTATAAATAAAGGGTACTTATTTTCAAATGATTGCCTCAACTCAATTTTGGTGCTAATCAATGAAGGATACTTTCATTATAAAGTGACTTCGAAGTAGTATTGCTTAGAAAATTATTTTCTTTTTACCTTCGATAACGAACTAATACTTGTATTGCGGTGGATTTTGCAAAAAAATACTGACTCGAACCTAAGATTCTGTCAGGGTAGGTCGATACTTTAACCACTACGCAGTCTGAGTTCGATGTAGACGCATACTTTGTGCGATCTATGAATTGTGTGTCCGAAATATGGGTGTAGGTAATTATAATTTTATAAAATACCCCAAATAATAATCATTTATTTATAATTTAAGCCTTTAAAAAAATATACAAGAAATGAAAATAATAGGTTAATTTAAATTTTATACTGCTACAAGATGTAGAGTTCTACAGTTATAGGCGTAGTGCACTTTTTTTTATTATAGTTTTTTTTATTTATCAATAATACTAAATCACTATAAATTTGTCTAGATTGCAATAGCATTCTACATAACCGAAACAACAATAATCATAAAAAGGAAAGACCGCCTTTTTTTGGACATGGGTTACGGTCGGCGCACTCCTCGCTCCACTCCGTCCGGGGCGACAGAGGGACGTAAGCACGCACACCCATAACTCACCCGTGACACATCGCCTTCGTCATTGGATAGACCACCGCAGCAGGGTGACTTGTCGTCAGTGGTCGACCCTCTCCTCGACCGACACCTCCCCTCGCGAAGGACGTCAGTCTTTCCTCACGCGGTCGGCCTCTCGGCGGGTGACGGACTAACTTCACAGTCCAGTCACCCACCGGGTAGGTATCTCTCCTTAGCGCCAAGTGAGCGTTCCACCGGTACCCGACTTTATCATCAGTGGCCAGTCCAGGCAGATTACCTTTTCAGGTATCAGCTCGAGTCAACGCCTTTATCAGGCTCTCCTCGGGTGAATGTAAAAGTGATAATATCAAATATCATATAAAATAAAAACCTTGGAAACCAAAACTTCAACACAATTAATTTTATCACAATTTAGGGAACTTGTATTATTGAAATACCAACTAATAATATAATTAATAATTCACACTTACACTGCCGTATGAGAAACTTCGGCTGCCCGTAAAATATCGGGGCACCATATTTTAAGATTCTTTGTGTTCCGAACAATGATGTTCCGTAGAATCTTTAGGGAACAAAAGTGGGGGATATGTATGGAATTGACGAAGTTCAGAAGTAACGTGGCTTTGACTGCGAGCCAAGAAAGTTGGCCGTGTGAAGCAATTAAGTTTTACGCAGTAGTATTCAGATGATATATTACGGCGATGAAATGTTATAATTTATAACGAAATAATAAATAATGAAACATATATTAAAAATAATGATAAACTCATAGTAATAATTTTAACAGTAGCTTCTCAATTTAGATTACTGTACTATGAAAAAATACTTGATCTCATTATCATCTCAGCCCATGTATGTCCCACTGTTCGGCTCGGGCCTTTAATTAGCAGTATTATTAAGGTGATTACGTCTTATAAATCGATGAACGCCGGCAGCACGCACGAATAAGAATGACTCATTGTCACGCGCCGCCTGAGCCGAGCGTGTAAGCGAGAACGCGGCACAAGCGATAGAGAGGCACGATTTACCTAAGCGTTCGGCTTGTGACGCATCAATCTCTCTTCAAAACAATATTTTAATTAACGAGTGCAAATTAATTTATCGAAAAATTCTTATTTTCAATTAACCTTTTGTATTCGTCATCATCATCGCAGCCCACATGCGTCCCACTGTTGGGCTCGGGCGGCGGGCCTACTCCATAATGGGAGGGAATTTGACCTACTATACCATGCTGGTCAGACATGTTGGTATACGGTTTTGTTTCGAGTCTTCCTTCTCTTGCACAGATGTTATGTGCATATTATATCCCTTAGTCGTCTCTTACGACATCCACGGGCAAGATAGGGAGTGGTGAATTGTATTCTTACTCCGTTAGCACAAAACGAAACGCTTTGTATTATATATATACAAAATAACGATAATTCAATGATTATAATTCAATTCTTAAAATTATGTAATTTTTTTATCAACAATTTACAGGCAATCAATTTTTTTTTAATTAGATATCTCATTATCATCACAGCCCATGTAGTCCCACCCACTAATGGTCTCAGGCATCATCTTCAATAGAAGGGAAATTGACATACTATAACCAAGCTAGTCAGACGTGTTAGTATAAAGTTTATTTCGAGTTTTCTCTTTATAGATATTATATGCATATTTAATCCCTTATCCGTATTTTACTCCGCTACCACACGGCAAAAGTCTGGCCTTCCTGACGTTAACCGTCTTTACGCATCTAATTGTTGACTAGACGGCATTAGATGCAGTTGAACCAGCTCGATGTTGAGCTCTCAGTCGTGCTTTACGACATCCACGTCCAAGTTTTGACCTGAAACCTGTTATTTATTATCCGCTGTCATTGGTCCGCCTTACACTAAAATAAGATTGTCGGATTGGGGATTAATCCGACATTTGCTTTGATGATCAGCATGAGATTTGATTTTACAAAAATATTGCAACTAACCGCATCAAGCATTTGTTTAGAATAGTTTATCTCTAAAAGTCAAACTTGTCAATAAAAACTTTATAAACAACGGAGTTAATTTACCGAAATCGCACCAGCATTATTTGCCTAGCTATGGTCCATGATCACTACTCGTATCACCAAGTCTCTAGAATGAGATATTTTGATGTATTCCTCATCATTCTCGTCTTATTCTAATCACTTGGGGTCGACAAAATGTACCTCTTTTCCATACAATCCTGTCAGAAATCTTACATTCACTCTTTTTCTAGCCATGTCATGCTTCACGTATTCCATCCATGTTTTTTTTGTCATCCTTTTATCTCCTGTTTCCCAGGACTCAAACCTCGGTGTCTTATAAGGGGATCATTGTAGATCATGTCACAACAGAGGTGAGAATTTGTGGTGAGACTAGTCTCAAAAAAAGCTTATCCTCCTATCGTTATCTGGTACCTACTTATTTGTATGACTATACTTAACGATATCTAATTTTATTGTTTTTATTTAGATTATTGATTTGCCGACGTTTCGAACACTTTTCAGTGTTCATGGTCACGGGAGGACTAAGGTCGCAAGTTCAAAAAGACATCTTTATTACAGAGATTAATATCTATCCGCTACATATAATGTAAACAAGTTTTGACTAACATTAGAGTGGTAGGACCACACTGTCGACAGTTATCTGTCTACAGCCGCGGGCCGGTCCGTCCGGGGTAGTACCACGCTCTCGCAGGAAATCGACGTCCGAGTAGTAGCAATTTGTTACTGCGCTTCGTTCGGTGAGCGAGAGAGCCGGAAGCCCAACTTTCTGAGAGTGTTTGTGTGTGGAGGATTTTGGTGGTGCCCTTGGTATCACCGAGCCTCAATGCACGCATTCACACTCCCTTCACTTTCTTCGCGGTCGGCAGCAACCCTGTAAAGGTCCATGAGCGGCAGCAACACTTACCATCAGGTGTACTGTTTGCTCGTTTGCCACCGTTTGCAATAAAAAAAAATTTTTTGATACATTTGTATCTTTCCTAATAACATAATACTCTCCTGACGATTCCAAACTCTGTTTTAACCTCCTCAAAAGTTAGATTTTAGGAAATAAATATTGTCCAAAAAGATTTTACGTTAAATAATTTATATTGTGAATTTGCTCTCTCGATTTGTTACTTAGAAATAGGGAGAAAATTCGATTTAATGAAGTGGAAATACTACCGTGTTCATTATTATTTCAAGTGGCACTTAAGATAATTTTATTTGTTATTATGAAATTATTTACTTAGTAAATATGTTTAGGTATATACATTTTTTTTAAAGATAACACCGTTTTTCGTGATAGACCATAGTGCGAACCCTCCAAGGCGATGGTGAGGCTGCGTGCAGCTTTACAACTCCTCGTATCCCCTCCCCATCGCTGTTGGACTAACTATTGGTACCGATTCCTTGCATTAGTGTTAAATGCTATAGTCATCACAGCCCATGCACGTCCTTGGGCTCGAGCCTCCCCCAACAATTCAGTAAGTTCACCTACACGCTGGCCAGACGAGTCGTTAAAGGGTTTTATCTCGAGTTTTCCTTCTTTTGCATAGTTGTTATATGCAAATTATATCCCTTAGTCGTCTTATACGACACCCACAGGCAAAATAGGCGATGGCGAATTGTATTCTAACAACATCATCACACGGAAAAATATTACCGTACTTAATACATTTTTTTACTACACCACACACTAAAAAAACATAATGAAAAGAATGAACATTGAATGTTATCATATTTCTAGATAATTATTATCTTTCAGGTTAATATTATATATTTAGAAAATGTGTTTATATTTCTAGACAAGGCTACCAATCAGATTAAAATATAACGTATTTTCTCTAAGACAAGAATTTTCTGGATAGTAATTTCTTTATTGTACCAGACAACATGAATAGCTAGGAAAATGCGAATAGCTGGTATTTTTTTATTATTATCATTAATATCATAAACCATTTTTGCGCTATTATCGTACAGTCATTCATATCTTATATCTTTAAATGAGCAATTCGTATATATTTCTATATATATACTATAGAAAATGTCGTCTTCTCTGTATTTTTAGCTAGTTAAATAAAATGACATAAAATGTTATTAGAATAAGAATGTAAATTTAGCCGTCGCTGTCAAGAGTGACAATAACTCAGTTGGGAAGTTTTCCAGTCGCATTCAAACAGCCCGAGATCGAATCTAAGTGTTATTATGTTCTGTTTTTTAATTTTTGATATATTTTTATTATTTCATCATTTTTTATTTTTGTATTAATATAAAATAAAGTCTTGTTAGTTACACTATTTATAACTCAAGAACGGCTGTACTGATTTGGCTGAAAATTGGTGGGGAGGCAGCTTATAACCAGGAGACAGACATAGGATACTTTTATCCCGTTCGAACGCGTTCTCGTGGGACGTGACATAAAACGTCAAAGAATATAAGTCACTATGAAACGTGGTATAACAAAAACGCTTTTCATATGTAATAACTAAACGCAAATGACAGCTAAATGTAATTTTGTCTATGCTTAAGAATAGTTGAATATTTGATAATTATCTTTTCCGACAAAGTTGTAATGGTTCTTCCATTCGAGACTATATTTGCGGCAATTTTAGTATCTAAATATGTTCGTTAAAAATACCAATTACAAAAATATATACACTCATTTGCAAAAAAAAACGGGCACCTAAGCAATGAACCATTTCAAATGTTAATATTTCTTTGTTTGATAATTATAGGTAGTTTTATCCACACAATTTGCTAAATTAATAAGAAAATAATCGTTTTCATCAGTATTTCATAAAATTTAGATACAATTTATGGGAAATAATGCTAAACCTCGCTAGTAGTGTATATTCGCTAGTAGTGCATATGCTCATGAAGTAAAAATAAAAAAGTTTTTTTGTTTGTTTTTCTTTAATAAAGTAAAAGCAGATAAATGTTTAGTATCGAGTGTGACCCCCTCTAGCTAAAATCACAGCTTGAATTCGTCTGGGCATGCTAGCGAGTATATCCCGGATACTTGCTTGCGGAATACGTTCCCACTCCGCAGTAATCACATTCTTCAGCTCTCTGATGGTCTGCGGAGCCGGGTGTACTGATCTCACACGCCGTTTCAGAACGTCCCAGACATGCTCTATGGGATTGAGGTCGGGACTTCGAGCTGGCCAATCCAAACGACGAATGCCGACCTCTTGCACATACGCATTAACATCGCGGGATCCGTGGGCGCGAGCATTGTCGTCCATAAAAATCGAGTCTTCACCTAGAGCGGCCAATGCGGGTTGTGCATGAGAAATTAGAACTTCCGTTATGTATCGATGCCCAGTCAGTGAGCCGTTTTCAATGAAGACTAACTCTGTACGATCCATTGAATTTATTCCTGCCCAAAACATAACAGAGCCCCCACCATAAGGTGTGATTTCTTCGAAACATGCCTCTGCAAAGCGTTCTCCTTGTCTTCTTAGCACTCGCCGACGTCGATCTTCACCGAACAGAGATATCCTGGCTTCATCAGAGAACAAAACCCTATTCCAATCGTCTTGAGTCCATGATTCACAATTTCTAGCGAACCTAAGCCTGTGAACTCTGTGCTCACGGAGTAATTTGGGGCCGCGGGCCGGGCGGTGACTGCGTATATTGGCAGCGAGAAGCCTCCTCCTGACCGTCCATAGACTAATATGCACATTTCTTACTTCTTGGAGGTTGTTCTTAAGATCCACATACGAAGATTTGCGATTTCTCAATGCGCGACTCACAAGAAAACGATCATCCCGTGGTTGGGTACATGGTTTTCTTCCAGAACCAGGCCTTCTCTCGACGGAACCAGTCTCCTGATATCGCTGCCAGGTCCTTTGGACTGTCGAGCGACTAACATTTAGCCTCCTAGCCACGAAACATTGGCTGCAACCCTCTTCAAGCAGCGCGATAATTTTGGTAGCTTTTACCACTTTATCTACCATTTTTGATACAGCCAAACAGCATTAAATAAAGCTTTGACAGTCAAGGATATGAAATTAATCGATAAAAATTGAATAAAAGTTATGAAAGTCGATGTTAACGTCTGGAACTTCGCGCCAAAAATGTAGGATAAAAAGGGGTTTTCTGTAAAAATGAACATCAAATGAAAAATTGAATTTAGAACGTACTTTTTTAAATACCACAGCATTTTTAAAACCGGCCAGTAATGTGTACAAACGATTGAAACCTTTTTGGTATTGTATCTTTTTAAATATGAATGAAAATCAAAACCGCCCGTTTTTTTTGCAAATGAGTTTATATACCGAGCAAAGCTCGGTCAACCAGATATTGTATTATTACATATATAATTTCACATTTATTAAAGGCTAGTATTGACCTGAAAGGCTAAATTGATATGCAACACGACCAATTTGGTCTTTGTATCTTTATAAGGTCCATGTGGTAAAGGCCAAGTCATTTGTCTTCAGTAAACCACAGTTAAGATTCCGGGCAGATTACGGTTCAACGCTGTGTCAGAATCACAAGTCCAATAATTCTGAACAAAAAAAAAACGACTTCAACCGTTTTCTTATGGATGCCATTGCCAAACTGGGCCAAATTAATAATAATAATAAAATTAATAACATCGGTATAATATCCTCCTATCGTATTAATTTATAATATCCTTTGGGCCAGTCGTTATCTCACCATGAGACTAACGCAAACCTCGGAGGAACATTATATGGCTCTCTAAGTTCTTTTGATATAAAAGAAAAAATGTATCACAATATTTACAGGAAAACCAATAAACCGCAGGGCAGCTTGTGGCGTGCTGAATGTGAGTGGCGACACTGCGGTCCTGAGTGCCCCAGAGAATCGGCCAGGACCTTATATCCAGCTCGCCTTTATTGGCTGGCTGGAGTGGAAACCGAAGAGTGCCCGCAGGACTCTGGCTTGCCTTAAACGGCTGGTCAGAGAGAGGTCACCAGAGCTATATGCTCGGGGTTGGAAGTGTCATTATCAAGGGCATAACTACGGGGCAACCACTGCGGGTCTCCGTTTATCGCGAACTTGCGATAGTGAAACCGGCGCCGCACCGCTCGACGCCCTAAGCCACTTGCACCACCAATGTTGCCCTCTTGCCCGTATGGTCTACGTGTCTGTGGCAACCGTTTGGACGGCCCCATTCAGTGAGTTGGCGAGTCACCGTCTGCCACCGTTCAATACTATGCAGGGATTGAAGGCAGACGACAGGTTAAAATCAACAGCTTTAAGTAAAATAGTCCACCAAACATCACAACCCTATAACCACATTTTAGATATAATAATTAAACAATAGTTTTACACCTACCATTGGCAGTCCACGAGTGTTATGTGCAATCGTGGAGTGTCATCGGTAGATGTCCCATCCCATTTTAACATTAAAGTCCAAAGGCCTCTGCGTGTTGGATCCATATCCCCATGTACCGGGACCGGGTATCTTTCAAAGGAAGTCTTCCAAAGGAAGGTACCCGTGACACTGAGATACATGAAAATTAATAATAAAAATAAAAAAAAGAATCATCAAAATCGATTCACGCAATCGAAAATTCTGAGGTAACAAATATAAGAAAAAGATACAATCAAATTGACCTAATCCTTCTTTGAAATTGGTTAAAAAGCGAACTTTGGGCAACCCACAAACACGGTCATCAATTGAGCCTACTCGTGGTTTTTATTGGATATCTCATTTGTGTTTAGTCCTGCAGGCACTTACATTGCATCGCACCAGCCTTAACACATTTTGTAGACGGCCAATGAGGCAAACGATTTTATCCAGATACTACTAAGAATTTATGGCGAAAACAGAAACTAAACACGATGACAGTGCCGATGCCACCAAAGTAACGATTCACGTCAATTCTTTTTAACCCCCATGCAAAAAGAGGGGTGTTATAAATTTGACGTCGATGTCCGTCTGTCTTTGCGCGTATGTGTCTGTCTATGCATAATAGCTTTCAAATACCATAGACCGATTTTGGTGCGGTTTTTTTCAATTGAAATCCAGTTTTCTAGCGGTGGGTCTTAGCTGTGTTTGGTTAATAGCGGTCCAACTAATCTAATAGCTAGCAACTAATCTAATAGCTCGTTTTCAAAATGATTTAATGGCATTTACTCGATGTAATTCTGCACGCGCGCTAGTATAATCGTTAAATGGTAATTGAAATTTTTTGTTAAATAGAACGTAATACTTTTTTATTATTTTACTCGTTCAAAATTTTCAATTTTACTTATAACGTATTTAAATATATTCGCGTTCAGAAACATAAATTATTGTAAGTGAATCGAGATTTTATATGGGGTTAACCTTAACATTGAGGGCTATTATTTTGGGGTGCGTCGATCAATATCAAATCGATGAATCGAGTAAAACATGAACGAAGGGGATCGCCGCGATAAATTTACCGTCGAGCGTAACGTTGTTATAACATAAATTTGAGTTAGATTTTTTTATACAGTAATATTTTATCATAGCTCTTTACTAGGAGATACTGTTTTATGCATATTATCCGATACTATGGAGATTAACAGTAATCACAGATACTAAATGTATTGCTATGCAGAGGTTTCGGCTTCATATCCACCCAGGCGGTGGCAATTTAGAGGTAAAATTTTAATTTCGAACTTTTCACAAGTTAGAATGGTCCGTTCACAATAAATCTTCGGGAACGTAACGGTAAATTGATTGCGTGATCTATTCGTAGTTTTATTATAACTGCTGTTGGGCAACGATCAAACACAGACTGCACAGTGGTTAAGTTACCGAGGTACTGTGTTAGTGTCGCGGGTTCGAATTCCATGCAGGACAATATTTTATGCGATCCACAAATTGTTGTTCTTGTTTTCAATACAAGGATTATTACCTTAGTACAGGGCGTAATTGTTAAAAAAAAAAAGATAACAGCACGCCTGATGGTAAATGATACTGTCCATGCAATGAGGTTCGGTGATATTAATGGCATCACCAAAACTGAATACACGCAAACACCCTCCGGAAGTCAGGCTTACGACTCTGTTGCTCACTGAACAAAGTGTTTGTTACTGCACTTTGTTCAGTGAGCGATTGTCACTACTCAGATGTCGATTTTCTGCCAAAGTGTAGTACTACGGGCAAACTGGTCCGTGGCTGTAGATAGACGAACGTTAATAGTGTGGTCATACCACTTAATAACTATGTCAAGAATTAACATGAAATTTATATTAAGACAGTGTCTTGATTTGTGTAATAAAAGGACCGCGTTCGCAGTTGTTGTTATGAGTTCCCCAGGAGGATTTTGCTACCTATTCTCATAGTAACCCCTCAGTAGGTTTTTACAAATTCAACGAAAATTCTTATTACGTAGTAGAAAAATCCCGTGTATGGTATAATATTGGCAATATGAAGGCAAATATCGAGGCCATATTATTTGTACTCGAACTAAAAACAATAGTTAGCGTGAAACTTCGCATTCAAAGGTACATTATTAGCCATCGAAGTGAAGTAAACATGCTAACACAAACATCAAACTGCCGTCAAACTTTCGTCGACAAATATTTATTTATTGCATCGTAACCAAAACATTGAGAAAGCAGGAATGATTTTTATATTTTTGTAAACCGATTCGTTTCATTAAGAGTTTTAGGTAACTAAGGTTACAACTCTTTCGTTAGTTTCTATGCTTTTTTTTAATTTTTTAAATCATTTTTAGGTTATCAAATGAATGAACACCATACAAATATTTTTTTTCGCTTTCGCATAATACCTACTACAATATAGCATATTTGTGTGTTATGCCATTTTAAATTTTATTTCCCCCTGTGATGACATAAGATATTTTAAATTTATAATATTTATCATGTTTTCATTAGGAACATAACTTTATTAAGATGTATAAAGGTACTGTTGCTACCTTTAGATATACCTATACGTAATAAATCCCATAACGTTTACTGAAGTGGTATTAAAAAAATGGGTTCTAATGTTTTAAATACACACAATGGAATATGACAGAACTATGACACGCCCAAAGCCGCAGGCAAAGCACTAGTAAATATAGAATTAGAAAAATAGGCGGGCCAGAAATTTTTGTATTTGCCGAAAATGTTCGAAATTTTTCATTTCATATAGTGCCCTATTAAACATGAGCTTACTCCATAATAAGGGTTAAATTGGCATACTATATCACACTGGCCAAATTGTATGGGACAAGGTTTTATTTTAAGTTTTCTTCTTAATGCAGTGATGGTAAGTGCTTACCTCTTTTAATAATCTCTTGCGATCGGAAAGAAAGGGGTGTTGATGTATTGTTCATCGGATACCACTTGAGAGATTTGGACCAGCCAATAAAAATAATATATTGCAGTGTATTTGAAAATCATATTGTATCGTAGTTCGAAGGACATCGCACTAGATTTCATACTTACAAAACATGTATACAATTTTGTACAAGTCGTTAAAAAAAGAATACAAAAACTCGTCGAGTTTCTTGCCGGGGCTATTCCGTAACAGTCGCGTTCCAATCAGGTGATAGTTTATTAGATTATTTAAGGTAAAATAACAATTTGACCAGTATGTAAATGCTTGCTTGAGGTTTGTAGTACATGCTAATTTTTAATTTGAATTTGTAATAAAGTCCATGCGGTGTGTGGTTTTTGCGTATGATAATGGAGTAAGAATACAACTCACCGCCTTTTCTCCTGCCCGTGAGTGTCGTAAAAGACGACATTGGGAATAAATATACTTATAACATCTATCAAAATAAAACTTTGTAGCAACACGTAGGTAAATCTCTCTCCCATTGCGGAGGAGACTTGAGGCAAACTGTACATGTATCAACATATGTGAGCTAAAATGATGATGATGATTTTAGTCCATTAGCAAAGAGATACTGATTATATAAAAATATATAAAAGAGATTAAAATACAGAGAGATAAAACTCGTTCTTTACGAGTTAATATCTGGTGGACTGAGCTTCGCTCGGAATATTTTTGTTGTATTTTTGTCGAATTTATTTAGATATATATTAATAAAAAATAAAAATTAAATAATGAAAAAAATATAAAAAATACAAAAAGAGAATAATAATAACACCGAGATTCGATCCGACGCCGTTTGAATGCCACAAAAATACTAAAAGGAAACAAAACATTACCACATATTAATCCTTATTATCATAGTTATTTTCCTTTGTGTAATGGAGTAACAATACAATATTCACCTGCCTTCCATTCCCATAGGTGTCTTAAGAATCGATAAAGGGGTGTACATTGCTAACATCTGCAGGACAGGGAATTTTTATAGTAAAACCCTAATCCAAGTCATCTGGCCAATGTGTCTCATCTCGGCTCATATACGTCCCACGGCTTGGTTTGAGACTTCTCAACAATAGGAGGGCAATTGACCTTAATTACCATGCTAGTCAGACAGATTGCTATAGTATTTTGTTTCAAGAATTCCTTCTCTTGCATAGATAGTATGCATATTATATACCTGAGTCGTTTTTTATGACATCCACGGGCACCTATTTGTGTTTGTCAGTTCGAAAATATGGAATATATCTCTCATTTGTTTGACGAAAAGGCAGAATAAAATTATGATAATATAATTCTAATATTAAAAACAATATGTGGTTGACCAAGCTTCGCTCGGATTATTTTTGTTGTATTTTTGTCGAATTTATTTAGATATACGTATATATTTATAAAAAATAAAAATTAAATAATGAAAAGAATATAAATAAATACAAAAAGAGAATAATAATAACACCGAGATTCGATCCGACACCGTTTGAATGCCAAAACAATACTAAAATGAAACTGCACTACTTCCCCACTGAGCTATCGTAACTCATGACGTTGACGCCAAAATTTGAATTCATATTCTTTTAAAATTTAATGTCATTATATTGTTTTGCTAAAAACACTGACAAAACAACATTTTCTATAAATAAAACCTAGCTAGATCGATTTTTTGGCCTCGAAACCTCTAGTATGCCAAGTTTCATCAAAATCGTTGGTGCCGTTTTCGAGATCCTGAATATATATATATACTAGCAATCCGCCCTCGCTTCGCTTCGGTTATAGGTTATAGTCGTTTTACCCGCGTAGTTCCCGTTTCCGTGGGAATACCGGGATAAAATATAGCCTAGTTTACGCCCTGATATTATAGCTTTCCATTGGTGAAATAATTTTTGAAATCAGTCCAGCCGTTTTGAAGATTACCCGGAACAAACAGACAGACAGACAAAATTTTTTAATTGCTATTTTAGGCATAGGTGTCGTGCAAATAACCGTGTGAGCATGAAAAAAGCCTATTTGACATTATAAACAGACACTCCAATTTTATTTATTGGTATAGATATACAAGAATTGCTCGTTTCAAGATATAAGACTTAGAAGGGTAAAAGAATGGTGATTAATTAAAAGCCAAGCCCACAGTATTTACAAGGGGCTATCTAAATACGATCTCTTCCAGGCCACTATTCACTGGACAAGGATGAAATCTGCTACGCACATGACTTGATTGTATTTATCCTGACTTAATATTACAAATGCGAATGTGAGTTTAGTGCTAGTTTTTACGCTTAAAGCACTAAACCGATTTTAAAGATTCTTTCACCAATAGAAATGCATTTTATTAGCAAGTAGCTTAGTTGATATCTTATTCCCGTATTCCTGCGGTAACGGGATCTACGCTGATGAAATTGCAAGAATTTGCTAATATCATATATTTAGTTAAAAAAATATTAATATTGCCAATATTAATTTGGTGTGGTGTAGTGAATTATTATTTTAGTAAAACAATACTTTACACTAATACATACTTAAATAAATTTTATAATAATATGATCCATCCATCCATCTATCAGCCTACAGACGTTCACTGCTGGACATAGGCCTCCCCACGAGAATACCACTCGGTATGGTCCTGCGCCACTGGCATCCAACGGTTCCCTGCAACTTTGAGAATGTCGTCAATCCACCTAGTGGGAGGTCGTCCTACGCTGCGTTGTCCGATTCGTGGTCGCCACTCAATAACGTTTCTTCCCCAACGGTTGTTGGTTCGACGAGCGATGTGGCCTCCCATTGCCATTTCAACATGCTAATTCTGCGGGCTATGTTGGTTACACCCGTTCTTCTACGGATTGCCGTGTTCCGGATTTTATCACGTAGAGAGATAGTGAGCATAGCCTCTCTCCACAGTACATTGAGCGACTTTTAGCTCTTTTATGAAGCCGACATTAGAGACCACGTTTCAGTGTCGTAAGGCATCGCTGGTAACACACACTGGTTATAAACCTTTTTTTTTTGTCAGACATTGCGGAATATTGGACGAGAAGATCCTCTTAAGAAGTTTCGCGAACGCTGTCCAATACTCTCAATAGTACGATACCAAATACAATTATGGGATACAAATAATACCCAGACTCCACAACAATCATTTGGGGATAGCAGAAAGAATTATCTTGCGAGCACCATACTAGAATTCAATTTCACATCAATTAAAATCAAAAACTTTAATTAACATCAATGTCATGTGTCATTTATGTCATTGGTTGAAAATGACATTAAGGATTTAGGACTTTATTTACAAACTAGCGACCTTCCCTCGATTCGCTTCGGTTCCAGCCACTATGAGAGCCATAACCTCGGGTTCGTGTACAGGACCGTTCAAAGTTTTATAGAGTTTTTCCGAGACGAAATATAGCCTTAGTTACTCCTTATATAGACAGCTACCTGATAGTAAAATATTATCAAAATCAGTCCAGCCGTTTTGATGATTACCTGGAACAAACAGACAAAAAATTATAAACTGTTTTTAGGCATAGGTATCGTACAAATAACCGTGTGAGCATGAAAAACTTATTATTTTAAACATTACAAACATTAAATCTGTATCAAAATGTGGGTCAATATGTAATAATCAATTTTCTTTATCGGGTAGATAATTATAAATTTTCTGCAATAACGATAACTTGTTGGACGTGAGATATCTTAGTCCATCCGTGACCATGAATGAACGCTGCAAAGTGTTCGAAACGTCAGACAATCAACAATCAAATACAACCGCAATAAAATCTGTAGTTTTATTTAAAACTAGCAACCCGCCCTCGCTTCGCTTCGGTTATAGGTTATAGTCGTTTTACCCGCGTAGTTCCCGTTCCCGTGGGAATACCGGGATAAAATATAGCCTAGTTTACGCCCTGATATTATAGCTTTCCATTGGTGAAAGAATTTTTGAAATCGGTCCAGCCGTTTTGAAGATTACCCGGAACAAACAGACAGACAGACAGACAAAAATTTTTTAATTGCTATTTTAGGCATAGGTGTTGTGCAAATAACCGTGTGAGCATGAAAAAAGCCTATTATTTTGACATTACAAACAGACACTCCAATTTTATTTATTGGTATAGATTACAAACAGTTTTAGAAACTTTAATTTTATTTATTTGTATAGATATTTTACCACATTAATTTATGGGTGCATAATGTTTAACTATGAAATTCGTTTTCTGTTACTTTTTTTTTCTATCTAGAACAAAATATTTATTCTTTGCAACGGAAGCGCCCATTAACTCGGCATCCTGCGTAACCTTGACGCAATGTAAACATTAGTAACGGGCGAGTACAAAATGTTTTAAATTATCAAATCGATCGCAGTCAACAGAAAATCACATTATTTTATTTAAAAACAGTTAGGACTTTTGGCGGGAACTTGAATGTGTCATATAGTACAATACAAGATTTTATTGTTTACTAGCAACCCACCCTCGCTTCGCTTTGGTTTCAGTCTTTCCCGCGTAGTTCCCGTTCCCGTGGGAATCCCGGGATAAAATATAGCCTAGGTTACTCCCTGATATTATAGCTTTCCATTAGTGGAAGAATTTTTAAAATCGGTCCAGCCGTTTTACAGATTACCCGGAACAAATAGACAAACAGACAAAAAAAAATATAAAGTGTATTTTAGGCGCATATGTATAGTGTAAATAACCGTGTAAGCATGAAAAAGTCTATTATTTTGACACTACAAACAGACACTCAAATTTTATTTATTGGTATAGATTATATCCCTCACACGTTTTTCACGACATCAACGGGCATGAATTGTATTCTTACTCGTCACCACACGATGATGATGATTCCCTAGATATTAGGTATATTAAAAGGTAAAAGAGCTAGAGTACCAGAAAATGAGTAACAAAAATCTCCTGTGCAACTACAACGATTAACTACAACTGCCAATCCACTTATCAAGAATGGTAATTATGGCATTATCCTCCTTTGAGGAGAACTATGTGCAACAATCGAAGTTTAATGGACGGCTAACATACAGCAACCTTATTCCGTCACGACACGGGTTAAAATTCTCTGACTCATCGATCAACAATCAAAATGTTTTTAGATCGTTCCATAAGACTAACTCGCCGTCAGCTATGAACTTTCCCTAGCGAGTTCATTCGACTAGCTCGACCATGCGATCACAGTAGTTTTCGATTTTATAAACATCGAGGGCGTAAGACAGCTGGGGAAAGTTACTCGGGAACTTTGCAACATTTCTACAATAACAATCTAGTGATCATGAACGCTGAAAGTTATTCGAAAACGCGAAGAAAACAAAAACCTTATAATAAAAATGCGAAAAATCCGTAAAAAGAATTTAATTTCCTATATCCATCATCCATCTATCCATCAGCCTATAAACATCCACAGCTGGACATAGACTTCCCCACGAGAATGTCATTCGGAACGGTCCTGCGCCACTTGCATCCAACGGTTCCCTGCGACTTTTAAGATGTTGTCAGTCCACCTAGTAGGGGATTGCCTATATGTACCTACCTAATATTTTGTGTGCTGATGGAGTAAGAATACTATTCACCCTATATGTACCTACCTTGCCTGTCGGTGTCGTAAAAGACGACTAACCGATATCACACGCATTTAATACCTACAATCAAGAGAAGGAAAACTCGAAATAAAACTCTATATCAACTCGCCTGACCAACATAGTAGGTCAATTTCACTCTTATTGCGGTGGAGGCTCGAACCCAGATCTGCGACGTATATGACCTGATATGATAAATGATGTACTTAATAGTCGCGTAAACTTCAAGAGTAAATAACAACGGAATTAAAACTTTTTTATTAGCCCATCACTAGACTGTCCAATTTTTTTATATATAAATACATGAAAGCATGTATTTATCTATACCAATAAATAAAATTGGAGTGTCTGTTTGTAATGTCAAATTAATAGGCTTTTTTCATGTTCACACGGTTATTTGTACGACACCTATGCCTAAAATTGCGATTAAAAAATGTTTGTCTGTCTGTCTGTTTGTTCCGGGTAATCTTCAAAACGGCTGAACCAATTTCAAAAATTCTTTCACCAATGGAAAGCTATAATATCAGGGCGTAAACTAGGCTATATTTTATCCCAGTATTCCCACGGGAACGGGAACTACGCGGGTAAAACGACCGAAGCGAAGCGAGGGCGGGTTGCTAGTATAAAAAAAAATTGAACACGTCGAAGAATCTGAGTAAGGTATGTAGTAAACTTAACTATTTGTAGCCAAGGATTTAGCCAATATGAGGTTCGCAATCGACCACGACTGTAAAAATTTTAAACGGAAACGTGTCGAAGAAAATAAGGTGAATATTGTGTGAATAGCAAATATTTGAGAAGTTTTATCAACCAATGAGTAAGTCTGATCTCAAATTGTGTTCAGTTATAATGGGTGCCATCTTATTTTTCATTATGAGGATAATTAACCACACTACCACTACTAGGGGTGCGGAACCCTAGAAAAGAATTACGTTGTTTAATATACAGTTATAGTAAACCACGAGTATATCAGCCAAGTAATCGTATCCACGTTTAAAATTACTTATGCATTGTATGCATTCTCTAATTAGGAGTGCTTTGTTATTCTACCTGGTATTTATAAGACCTCCCACAGCGAATTACAATAAATAAATATTGATATTATAAAACATTTACCTTCGTGAGGTGAAGATGATTTTTACATTATAAACTGACAGTTCTAAGTTTCGTCCTAACGTTCCAAGTGTCACAAGTTTGATTACCACGCATTAAATTTGTTCGTGTATTTTAAAAAATATGTTCTCAGTGGAGGTATCATCATCATGGCAGCCTAAATACTTCCCACTATGAGAGGAAAATTGACCTACTACCGCGCTAGTCTACGTATTAGCATAGGGTTTTGTTTCGAGATTAACTTCTCTTGCACAGATATTATTTGCCTACTATAACCCTTAGTCGTCTTTTACGACATCCACGGGCAAGATATGGAGTGGTGAATTCTTATTCTGTTTCCACACGGATAATAGGATTTAAGGTTCATTTCCGTGCATCGCGGCTGCGCGCGACAGTCGTAAGTGATCGGCCGAGATGTACGGAAATGAACCGTTATAGTTAACATCAATATATATTAATTTTTTTTTTCCGTATGGTGACGGAGTAAGCATACAATTCACCACCTTTGCCGGTTTCCTTATCTTGCATTGATGTTGTCTGCGTATTATTACCCTTAGTCATCTTTAACGATACCCACGGGCAAGATGGGTGGTGAATTCTATTCTTATTCAGTGGTATATTTAACTGACATCCATTAATTTTATGTTTCTGCCTTACCGTAAAACAAATAATAATATTTTATGAGGTTTTCATAAAAAAAAATAACAAAATATTTTTATCTGAATTAATTCAATAATCAGAACAATTCAACTGCACATAGTGGATTTAACTACCTGATCTAACTATCGACCTATTCTGCCGAGTATCGTGAGTTCAATTCCCAAGTAGGAAAATATTTTGAGTGCCTAGAAATTGTTGTTTCAAAATCTATGAAATCTCAGTCTCATTTGTGCCCGTTCATCGTATGATTCTAAAAACTCACAGTTTGACAGATGATCCTTTAGTACAGGTTTGCTACCCTAGCCGAGGCCGCGGGTGACTGGACCAGGCATTTATTGATTTTTTGAGAGGAGGGTATCCCGCGATCGCGGTATGCTATGAACGGGGTATGCCGACCAGTGAAGACAAGTTACTCTGCATCGGTGGTCGGCCCAACGACGAAGGCGACGTGCCACGGGTGGGTTAAGGAGACGCGCGCCCTCCCTTTGTCGCCCCGGACGGAGCCAGGCGGCGGTAAAAAAAGTACGTTTCTAAAAAATTTGCTTTAATTTTCTGGCATTCTCCAAAAAGAGTAGTTGAGTTGAGTTGTGTATATTATAATAATTAGATTGTAAGGGATAATATTATTACAAGGTAGCCATCAATCGTTGCCTGGGACCCAACAAAGTCTTAGAAACTTTGAGATTACAATGCAAATTTTCACTACTTTAAGTATTTGCGAGCGTTCCTAATATCCGTACGTTCAGGTGTTTCTGCCTATTATTGCAATCAATTTTAAGCCTTACATATACTCCTTAAGCTCTGTCATATCCATCGTGCTGTACTGCTACGCTTCTCCTATATGGACCCCCTCTTATTATACCTACCTCTTTGCATAATAGCCATTTTCTCATGGTCTTCTTTTTGAAGTGAAACGTCTTTGCGTGCGTGAGGGTAAAATTTTTACATATGAAACGCAATAATAATAATAATATTAGTGACATGAAAATGTCCCGTTTTTGTCGAAGAGGGGGAGAGCGATTGATAGAAAGTGAAAAAGGGCGAACGTAGCATGAAGCACATAGCTATGAAGCGTGAGTAGGGGGCAAGCCAGAGAGAGAGAGAGAGCAAATGTCGCGTGTGACATTTAGATGGCAATTAAAAAAAATAATTTATGATTTATATTAATTTTCGACACTTTGTTATTTTAATTACAATTAAATTTAATAAATTCCTAGCATGTCTTCCTTTTCCCCTCCAAGTCTCGTAAATCTAAAGCGTTAGATTAGTATCAATATTATTGAGATTTAAAATTTGTTTGCCAAAGAAGTTTCTCTTCTGACATATTGTATTTTGCACGCACGTAGTTTTTTATAATTAAGTTTGGTGCAAGGCCCACGATCATTAAAAGCGTTTTCCAGGGACTTCCCGAGGGTCAAACCTCCATGTCATTTACGGAGACCACTGTAAATTAAGCCAGGGCTTACAGAAGTTAGAAAAATCGACTTAGTTGAAGTTTGAAGAGCATCATCTCTTTTACAAAATGGAACTATCTAGTTCTTTTTCCTTGGTGATGAGGACGTCATGCTTATTTAGTTCTTTTTTCGTACGTGTCGGACTTTACTAAAATTATATAATTCTTCTTATAAACCCAACACCATAATTTTTTTAGTAAATAATTATGAATTATGTACCATAATTCGTATGCTTGTTCTGATGGAAACGGTTTTCAGTGAATATTCTTTCAGTAACTCAATGCCCTATCGTAATATTTTGTGTTACACAGCTTAAATAAGAGATATTTTGTGATGAAAATATTTCTCCACAATGACATAACCTTGTTAATACGTAATAGCCTTGAACATAATGATAATTGAATTCATTAGCATTTTAATTGTTTTGCAGCTATGGCTATGCTTTTTTAGTATTACGCCAATGAGTTTTTGTATTCGTATATGTTTCGAATCTTTAATATCAGATCTATCCGTGTGGCGACGGAGTAAAAATATAATGCACCACCCCCCTCCCTTGCCTGTGACGACTAAAGGATATTATCGCAGCCCACAAACGTGCCACTGTTGGTGCTGCCCACATGCTGGTCAGACATGTTGGTAAGGGGTTTCATTTCGAGTTTTCCTTCTCTTGCACAGATGTTATGTGCATATGACACTCCATAGTCGTCTTTTACGACATCCACGGGCAAGATAGGCAGTGATGAATTGTATTCTTATTTCGTCACCACACGGACAAAGGATATATTATGTAGATAATATCTATGCAAGAGAAGGGAAAACTCAATATATAATCCTATGCCAACACGTCTTACCAGCAGATAGTAGGTCAATTTCTCACCCATTGTTGAGAAGTCTCGAGCTCAGTGGAACTTATTCAACTGAGATGATCGGGAATATCAACTCTGCGACGATTTAAAATACAATTAACTGCTATGGTTAAGATACTGACTTACCGTACAGTATCGTGGGTTTGCTTCCCACACAGAACATCAAATAAATTAGTTAGGCAACATTAATTTAGTTTGTTATGGTATTATATTAAAATATGTTTGGTATATTTCTTAATGTGATGATGAGATAGTGCTAAACTGTTGTGAATATGTTAATAGTGCTTTATGTGTTTTATGTCACTAACTTCGGAGAGGCGAATTTAGTTCGGCAGCCAACGCTCAATTACATGACATGAATCGACTTACTGACAGACATAATACACCTACAATAAGTGCAAAATAAATTTGAGAATTAAATTCAATTAAAATAAATGGTTTTAATAAATCTATTTTGATTGTACAGAGTACCCAAATTTATTATGATTATTCTCTCTTGTCTTATTTTGTCCGAAATAAAACAAATTTTCTATAAACTTCATAAAAATATTTTTATTTAACAGAACATTCGCTCATAAACCTATAGTTGTCACAAAATAAAAGGCCCGTTTTGACAGTTCACGCCCAAGAAGTTTTCTATTTTTTACCGATCAAAGTGTTTTGAAGGTAATTACATTTTTCATTGACGGGTACCGCCCACTGGGCTAAGTGCTGTGGCATAACGATTTTTTTCATATTGTCCACAGACTATTAATAATCGGTTAAGGAAAAATAAATCGATCAAGATATATTTTTAAGGCGGACTCGTACTTGCCTTACTTATTAATTTGAATACTAGTATTAAGACCAACCATTTACAGAATTTCACCAGCTGTGTAGTGATTTTTACTGAAAATTCGAGACGTCAATATTGACAATATGAAAATGAAATAATATATATATGGGTAATGATAGCTCAACTGACAATTTTAGCTCATCATCTTAAGAAAATGATTGATTGAAGATTCACTTTTTCTCGATATTTTTGTGATTGAGTGAATGTTATTGTATCAAAAATAATAAATGATAGAAAAATGACCATTCGTAACATTGTATCATTTCAGAATATCTACAATATCACAGCTTAAGTAAAATTTTCAAATCAGAACTTTAATCCAATACACTTTACAATACTTATTCAAATCGATTATATACTCATATAAACTTGATTCGATTTATCGTGAGTATCGAGTACTGAATCGTATGGTTCATCACTAAATACATCGGTAAGACCAAGTGTCAAAACGGGCCTCTTATTTTGTGACAACTATAATTAAATTATTTTTAAAAGACTGAACAATGAAAGTCAGTATGCCTGTTAAAAATAATTTCATTGTGAGATTTTTAGCGGCTAAAATGTGGGCTGAGATGATGAAAATGTCCACCAAGGCCAAAATTCCCACCAAAATGTCCGGCAGATATCATTAATTGTTTGGCCATGGCACTGTTAAAGGCGACGTTTTGATTTACGAACAATTATGAATGAAGTTGTAATTTAAAAAAAACTTAGCCTAAAGTTCTTGAGCTCGATTAGCATAAAGGTCTTTTGACTTAAAAACAGACTATTAATAGTAACAGTAACGTGGTCCCTAAATGTAGGCCTCATATCAAGGCTCAAAGTCGCTCAGCGTGCTATGGAGCGGGCTATGCTCGGGATTTCTCTGCGAGATAGAATCCGAAATACGGAAATCCGCAGAAGAACGGGTGTAACCGATATAGCACGAAGAATTAGCACGCTGAAGTGGCAATGGGCAGGCCACATCGCTCGACGAACCGACAACCGCTGGGGAAAAAAGGTTCTCGAGTGGCGACCACGTATCGGACGACGCAGTGTAGGACGCCCCCCCACTAGGTGGACCGATGACCTAGTGAAAGTAGCTGGGCGTCGTTGGATGCAGGCGGCACAGGACCGCTCATTGTGGCGCAACATGAGGGAGGCCTACGTCCAGCAGTGGACGGCGATAGGCTGAAATGATGATGATGATGATGAATGGTAACAGCCCGTTTGTAAGTCAAAAGACCTTTATAATGAAATGAAAATTGATAAATAAAAACTTGCCATAAAGGTAACGTAAAGGCTTTGTAACAATGCCATAAAATTCCTTAAAAAATGGATTTAACTATCCACAAATTATCTCAAAACTGCCAAGTTATATGACGTTTACGATAACTATCTACAATAATACTGATTTAAGTCTTGAAGTTCAAAAAGGCTCGCAAGTAGTGGTAAGTGCCGAGAGGCGGCTATTATATATAGCCATTAACCTTGACTGCCAATGTTGTTCCCCGCGGTACTATAAAATTACGAACTCAATTGCTATCTTTTGAAATCTCACTCCCATACGTATCGCATTACGTTTGAAATAAAAAGTAAAAGTTAATAAAAACATTTATTTTAATGATTATTATATTGTTATTTAAATGGTTATATCTGCATTGTTGGGTTATTAACATAAGTACGACAACTTTTATCGTGTGGTCGTGAATTCGAGTCTACTATACTTATGTGTCTTATCAAGTTATGTATAATTCTCATGTGGTAAAGGATTCTGGTTTAAGTGGTCATATTTGGCTTAGGGTTGCCCGCTTTTTCCTGATTTTAGATTCCTCCCTTCACAGAGACGAGACGGAACAGCGGTGGCGCGTCTGCGTCTCGAATCCACCGCTAGCAGTCCTGGTCATCGAGCATCTGCGACCACGCCTCAGGAGACTGTACAACGCACGTGTAACATCTGGGCAGTTTTTGGGTGTTGGAAGGAGGGGAGTTTGATGCGCTTGCTGAAGACAGGATAGTCTCCAGGGGACTATACAACGCGTATCTAATCTAACGATCCCCTGCCGAAATCGGGACGCTCACCTTTCTAGGCCATGGCCTACAAGCATCATGCGAACAAGCTGATGGAGAGGAACCTGGCTGCTCCCCTCGGACGGCACATTGGCCAGGTCGGCCCGATCTGTGAAACATTACTAATTTGGTTTCATAAGGGGGAGCACAAGAATGCAGTCTTGTTACACCTGAAGGCTATGGTTGCGGAGGTGGTAACCGACGGTAGACTATTGGCGGTATCCTGTCCTCTCTGTGAACTTTAGCTTTTAGGTCAGCTGCAAAATGGAGGCGTTTCGGGAGCATTGACATCTAATTTTTGCTCCACAGCTTATTATATATATTGCTCCAAAGTTTATCGGCGAAGATACTCGTTGGGCTTTATCGACGAATGTCAGCGACAAGCGAGGGACGGCTCAGTCTCGCATGGCAAGATGATCACTCGTCGCGGCGACGTCTTTTGGAGAAGGACGGTACCCGAAAGTATATCCCGCCGGGCTGGTCACGGGCCTCAAGAATTCAGTACCTGAGACTGGCCCAACGGGGGAGCGTTCACGGCATTCCCTCCCCCTTTGGAGGAGGGAATGCCGTGATTTATGGCGGAGGGCGTCGCTTTTTTTTTGCCCCGGGTGGATGGGGCGACTTGTGGCTGTCTATTGCCTAAAAAGGGATTACCAGAACAAGATTCAATATTAAGAAGTATGCCGCCTCATCTTAAAATAGAAGATAATCTGATTAATATAAATCAACGTTAAAGATTTTAAGAATAACATTCAAATAAGTTCGCTTATATTATAAAAACAAATTCACATATAAATATGCTATTAAATTATACCCGACGCTTTCAAATAAAATACGTCAAAACAGTAATACAATTTGCATAAATCTCTAGGCATTATTCCTTAAAGCATTTTTTTTTTGTTATTATGAAATATCTCCCATAAAACAGCATCAAATGTAATGTTTGATACGCCATTTTGAAGAAGATTATTTTCCTGCAATGACGAAAAATATGCAAATATTTAAAAATAGATGTTTAATTTGTTTATGCTGTGTGGTAGCGGCTTCGAATACTACCAACCCTTGCTTTGCTCGTGGATGTCGTAAAAGACGACCAAGAGCCCTAGATTGACCCGGACCAACTCCATCTGGTACCATTTGGGTCAACGATTACATTCCCAAAGAGGGTTGACGTCAGGCAGGCGGCCGGTCATAAAAGTCATTGACGAAACTTTTTGCAATATGTCAAAACAGATGACATATTGCGTCGACCCCAAGTAATTGGGATAAGAGCAGGATGATGATGATGATTTAAAAATAGATGTTTTCATTAAAACATATGTTTTGTCTCTTAGTATCTTAAAAACGTATTTAAGTTAAACAGAGAATACAGTGTCGTTCATCACAGCCCACATGAGTCCTATTGTTAGACAGAGACCGCCTCCACAGTGGGAGTGAAATGTAGGCATAGGATTTTATACCGATAAAGTAGAACAAATACCTCTTCTTGTGCAGGTAGCTTGAGCTCAGCACTGGGAAATATATAAGATGACGATGAAATTCAAGGGTCCTGAAATTCCACGACAAGAAAAATGATTACTGCTAGGCTAACAAAAATCACAATGATAAATACGAAGTGCCCAACTATGGTGGGTAGGTAGAAGATAACCTGATATAAAGTCGAATTAAAAGATACAAAGGGCGTCAGCAAAGGTTAAGAAGTGAAATCTTGACCTTTCCAACTACTTCGAGGACACAAATATGACATTATAAAAATACCATCATAAGTAATAACTTTTTGTACGTTCATATAAAAACGTTATCTGCTATGAAATTCCGTGTGGTGACGTCGTAAGGATACAATTCACCACCCCTTTTCTTTGTGGATTTCAATATAGACAAATACTCGGATAACACCAATGCAAGAGAACGAAAAAAATCTAAATATAACCCTTTACGTCTGACCAGCGTGGCATAATAGGTTAATTTCCCTCCCATTATGGAGGAGGCTCGATAGCAGTGGGACATAAAATATATGAGCTGAGACGATGAAGACGCGAATGATAATCTGCTATGGATAAACATCTATGGGCTATGCTATGATAAGGAACTCGGTGGTTGGCCCAATGGCGAAGGCCCAATACGGTGGGTAGAGGGCTGCGTTCCACCCTTCCCTCATCCTGGACGGAATGGACGGTGTGTACGTTGACCATAAGCCACACTAAAAAAGGATGAACAATTATATATAACGCAGTTACGCATTATATAAAATAACTAGTAACCCGCCCTCGTTTCGCTTCGGTTATAGGTTATAGTCGTTTTACCCGCGTAGTTCCCGTTCCCGTGGGAATACCGGGATAAAATATAGCCTAATTTACGCCCTAATATTATAGCTTTCCATTGGTGAAAGAATTTTTGAAATCGGTCCAGCCGTTTTGAGGATTACCCGGAACAAACAGACAGACAAAAATTTTTTAATTGCTATTTTAGGCATAGGTGTCGTGCAAATAACCGTGTGAGCATGAAAAAAGCCTATTGTTTTGACATTACAAACAGACACTCCAATTTTATTTATTGGTATAGATGTATTTATAAAATATTCATATTCCCAAACTGAGTATTAACAATTATAGGTTGGCTAATGTGTGCCCTAGCCAACTCCGCGGGTGACTGTACCGGGGAGGAGATAACGACGACCGATGTCTCCGAACGGACGTCGGTCGAGGAGAGGGTACTCCTCGGAGGTATTGCCTCGGGCCGATCACTGACTACAAGTCACTCTGCACCGGTGGTCGGCCCAACGACGAAGGCGACGTGCCACGGGTGGGTTACAGGGACGCGCGCCTCCCCGGACGGAGACCGGAAGAATACAATTCACCACTGCCTATCTTGCTAGTGGATGTTGTAAAAGGCGACTAATGGATATAATACGCATATAACATCTATGCAAAAGGAAGGAAAACTCGAACCTGTCCGACCAGCATGTAAAGTCAATTTCCCGTCTAATGTGGAGGAGGCTCGAGCCCAACAACGGGACGTATGTGAGCTGAAATGATGATGAAACGACAGCTTTGGGAGACCAAAAAGTACGGCAACTTTTCCCGTTTGATTCCATCACCGCACACCTTCCACTGCCGATCACGACTGTGATATTAATATTTGGTTGTAATTTAGGTAATTGGTTTTTATATATTCAATAGCAATTTAGAAAATGAAAATCTAGTTTGCAGCAAAATTATTTGACATCATTTTTAAAGTAAATTAATTATAGTTGAACTATTTTTCGCACAGCCCCTAGAAATTGAGATAGAGCACGTATTGCTTCTAAGATGAGACAGATAGCGTTGGGATCGTTAAATGGAAACCCTATCACGTTAATGTGGGTTTGCAAGAGCTTTCTGGTAAAAATAGGGAAAATTCGCGATGAAAAAAAAAATATTGGCTTAGGTAGGTACATACAAAATTTATAAAGGAAAAGTTTTTGTAATTATTTTTCTTCGTTAAATATTTTATTAAAGATAAGTTATTTACTATAACAGGACATTTCGCTGGTGATTAAGCTAATTGATTATGACGTAAAAGGGATTGGATATTTTTTCGGGCTAAAGGATTTATTCAAAATATAAGTTTGTTAAATTAAATGTAGGGTAAGGAGAGTTTCATAAGATTAACATCTCTTAGACTTAGATGGCTGTTACACCCTTAGTCAAAACATCTAAGTAATGGTACAAGAAGTGCACAGAGGCTTCTCAAGCTCAATGATATAATCAAGCATAACAAACAAGTATCTAAACAATTCTTACTAATATTATAAATGCGGAAGTAAGTCTGTTTGTTTGTTACGCTTTGACGCTTAAACCACCGAACCGACTTCAAAAATTCTACAATGAAAAGCTAAAGTAACATAGGCTATATTATATCCCGGTATTCCCACGAGAACGGGAACTACGCGGGTAAGGCAACTGAAACCGAAGCCAAGCGAGGGCGGGTTGCTAGTAAATAATATTAGTAATTATTTATTTAGAATATGAATATATGCTGTGTAGTAGCGGCTACAATAATTGGCAACTTGAACATTGTTCATGAATGTCGTAAAAGACGACAAAGAACTTCACATGGACCTGGACTAACTCCATCTGTTGCCGTCTGGTGAACAATGCGTTACCAAATAGGATTGACGTCGGATAGGCAACTGATCATAGCTATTGACAACAACTTTTGGAATATGTACTATGAAAAAAGAGTACATGTTAAATCGATCCCAAGTAATTGTGATAAGATCAAGATGATGATTAGCATCAAGTACTATCAAGTATATTATAGTATGATTTCTTTTTGTAAAATGTACTTTTCTTCAACATTCCAATTCGTTAAATGTTTCTATAAAGGCTTTAAGAGAAATTTCTCTTGATAACTATTCTACTAAAAATTTAAAACATTTCTTAAAATGAGGCAAGGTCTTGTACTGGTTTAATATTTAAATGAGACTCATATTTTGATGGCAGTTTTTAATCTTTTTATGAAATGCCTCTCAAACAGTAAAAAGTACGTATGACGTAGTAAATGAATACAGACATGGATAGAAATTACATCCATACTCGGTAAACCTATTAGTAGATCAAACAATCGAACTGGTAGTAGTTTTCGAAGTATATAATATACTAGCTGACCCCACAAACGTTGTTCTGTTCAAATAAGCGCCACCTACTGGGTCCAATTGTGAATGTAAACCATTCTCGAATCCCCCTGAACACACAAACAATTTCATCGACATCGGTCCAGCCGTTTAGGAGGAGTTCAGCGACATGCACACGTACACAAGAAATATAAATACCCATAGTATTTTTATGTTTGGATCAATATCATCATCATCTTCTTGACTTTAACCCAATGACTTGGGGTTGACGGAATGTTTTCTTTTCATCGTAGGTACATATTGCAGAAATTTGGTAATAGTTTTATGAACTGCCACCTGCCTGAAGCCAAGCCTCCTTGGAAATGTAATTGTTGACGAGACAGCATCAGATAGGAGCTGCCTTAGGTAAAGTCCTTAGTCGTCTTTTAAGGAACCCACGGGCAATAAAAAGGGAAAATTATATTCTTACTCCGTCACCACACTGAAAAATTTCAGCTTATATCAGTGAGGTAATAATCGGATGATAACTCTATGAAATTGGGATAAGAACAGGATGAAGAGTTTTTAATGCCTTTATATCTCATACACGTATGTATATTTTGTTGAAGTGAAACTTCTAACGCGAATTCCAACAAGGTTGCGTTAAACGTTTAACGTTACGGGAATAGAAAGAGACAGAGCGAGAGTGAATGCGTGGCACTCGGACGTATGCGCGCAGTATACCTGTTACAGGCCAGCGCAAGCGTTAGCAACGAGTAGCTTTTTTTGTGTGTGAATAGCTGTTGGTCGCAGATGACCTTGACAGCTTAGCCCGGACTATGGGTGAGCGCTGATGGCTCTCAACCCGGTACCAACGAGTAGCGTCCAATATTTTTTAACATTTTTTATTTTTTTCTCTTTATATTGATAAAAAACATGTGCCACCAAAGAAGTTTCACTTCTGACATGCGTATTTTGTACACATGCTCTTTTTTAATGCCTTTATGTCTCATACACGTATGTACATTTTATTTTTAAGCGTTTATTATTTGTCCCTTCCACGAAGGCATAATATTTACTTTTTCTTATTAAATGACTTTATAAAGCATATCATGAATAATATGCTATAAATAATGAACGCATTCCCTCTGCATTCGGATTGTACGAATGTTATGTTAATCCCTCTAACTTTTAACAAGATCAATTTGTTAATAAAATAGTTTTAGGACTTGTCTTATTGCTATCGACAACGAAATTTACCGTAATGTTTCAACGGGATTTGAACTCGCCTCCGATAATATAACGGTCGAATTTTGCCACAGTAAATTACAGCTAAATGTAATTAGTCCGAACTGTTTCTTCCTGTTTTTGATTGATCAATTAAATGATAAATGTCTTATGTTTACGCAAGTGTTACATATTATAAATAAAACCATTTTTATGGATTTTATCGCACTTATATTTAACACATGCATAAACACTTATGCAAGCGAAGGACAGCTCGAAATAGAACCCTGTATCAACCCGTCTGATCGTGGTATAGTAGGTTAATTAACCTCCTATTTTGTAGGAGGCTCGGGCCCAGCAGTGGCACTTATATCAGCTGTGATGATGATGAAGAGATCTATAAACAAGACCTTATCCCAATTAATGGGATAATCCATGATCCCATTGTAGAAAAGACTTGTGTCAAATAGTAAACAACAACGAAAAAAATATTGGTTGCCTGTAAAGTCGGTATACGGGCGAAAGTTTTACGTGACAACGACTTTGAGTGGTAAAATAATTTTAATGTGAATATTCATTCGTATAGTAGGAAGAAGGATGAAATAATAGTAACAATTTAAAACATTTATTTATACGAAGAATTATATTTAAAACATTAATTTATACAAAGAATCTCGCACTGAATTTCATATTAACAAAATTTTATTTTTACCTTTACACATACATACGTATTTATATACAAATATACAATTTTTGTCTGTCTCTCTCGCTCTTAGGCGGGCTAACCATGCCCGAGTGGAAGGGACGCGTGCCTCTCACTCGCTCTCATTGTGAGCGCATAACGTGAGCGGAGCGTAACGCAGTTTCTTGAAGTGTCACCCGGCAAACCAATTTATAAGACGTTGTCACGTCAAAATCTCAGTTTATTTCAAGGTGACTGCATAACTTCAGTTTGTAAAAGTTTAATAATCCAACAACAAGATGTAGATAAGAATAATTTATTATCCACAAAACGCTCAAGAAATTTTCTTACAACATTATCTGCCTTAAAAACAAAAGGGACATTCCGCAGAACACATTTCGCCGGATTATATCAGTCCGGATTAAAGATTAATATCTGGTTGACCGAGATTCGCTCGGAATATTTTTATCGAATTTATTTAGATATATATTAATAAAAAATAAATAATGAAAAATATATAAAAAAATATAAAAAGAGAATAATAATAACACTGAGATTCGAACCGACGCTGTTTGAATGTCAACAAAATCAAAATTAGAAGCTGTCAACTTCCCTTCTGAGCTATCGTAACTCATGACGTTGACAACGAAATTTGAATTCATATTCTTTTAAAATTTAATGTCATTGTTTGTTTTGCTAAAAACACGGACAAAACAACATTTTCTATAAATAAAACCTAGCTAGATCGATTTTTTGGACCCGAAAACTCTAGTATGCCAAGTTTCAATAAAATCGTTGGAGCCGTTTCCGAGATCCTGAATATATATATACAAGAATTGCTCGTTTAAATATATAAGATAAGCTATTTTACATTTTCCGTCGAGTTTTCTAATGAGATAATATCCATTTGGTAGTTGGAAAAAAGCTTTTCAGTCGTTTCTACCGCGGTTGTCCTTTGTACATCGTTTTAGCTTTAATAAACAATGTTTCGGGGGCCAACGCCATGTCGTCTAACGCTTGTGTTTAATCTATAAGATAATATTGTTTACGGGGTTTATAAAAATGGTTGTAGAAAATATTTTTAAAAGATATCTCTTATATACATGGTCATACATTTCACACTAAGCGTTTGAATTATTAATGAATATTAATAAACGTTTGCCGTGTGGTGGCGGAGTAAAAATACCGTACCGTAGAGAGGGGGTGGTGCCCCTCTCTTACCCGTGGATGTCGTAAAAGACGACTAAGAGATGTAACATGGAGTTAATATCTATGCAAGAGAAGGAAAACTCGACATCAAACCGTATGCCAACACGTTTGACCAGCGCGGTATAGTAGGTCAATTTCCCTTCCATTGTGGAGGTGAGCCCGAACCCAACAGTGAAACTTATTTAGGTTGTGATGATGATGAGTAAACGTATAACAAGTATTCTTTCTTTTTTTTTCTATTCCTTTATATGATTTAGTAGCTATTATGTAAATTCTGTAAAACTATATAAATACGCGTGACCTTCGCGCCCTTGAGTAGTAACAGTAATTGCTTGAGGTTTGCGATCTTAAGCCACTGCCGACAGTCTCGATATTAATAGCGGTCATTAAAGAACCTACATAAATATTTTACTTCTTGATTAGGGCTATTTTTCATAGAAATGGAATGAATAAATTCAAACCACTAAAGGTCCGCCTAAACGCTTCGCCATTGCTCCGTAACGACACAATGCAATAAACAGGCTATGATTATTTGGAATCATTATGAATTATGTATATAAAACAATTTTGAATCATTATATACATTAAATAAATGCATTTTAACTTATTTTAACAAATAAAGTATATAAAGGGATACACACATTTTGTAGTGGTCACACTTTTTTTTTTTGGGGTGGGCTGCGGTCGGCGCATTCCTCCTCGCACCACTCAGTCCGGGGCGACAGAGGGGCGTAAGCACGCACTCCCGTAACCCATCCGAACACCACGTCGCCTTCGTCGTTAGGGCGACCACTGGAGCAGGGTTACTTGTCATCAGTGGTCGGCCCGACGGCGACGGAATACTCCCTAGTGGGGTACCCTCGGGCGGCATGACGCGCAGGTAGTCGCGCCTACGCCGCCCCAGTCGCCGGCCGGCGGCGGGTCGCTTCGTCGAGACTGCGCTCCTCGCGCGAGCGTCCCGCCGTAGTACCACACTCTCGCAGAAAATCGACGTCTGAATAGTAGCAATTTGTTACTGCGCTTCATTCGGTGAGCGAGAAAGCCGGAAGCCCAACTTTCTGAAGTTGTTTGCGTGTGGTAGGTTTTGGTGATGCCTTTAGTTTTACTGAACCTCATGGCACGCATTCCCTTCACTTTCGTCACGGTAGGCAGCGGTGTAACAAAGGTCCATGAGCGACAGCAACACTTACCATCAGGTGTACTGTTTGTTCGTTTGCGACCGTTTGCAATAAAAAAACACATGGTTTATGCACCAAAACCCAAAATCTTGCGAATAGTTTTATAACTAGAAAATTATTGTTTATATTATTAAACGATTTAATTAACTTACGTACGATGTGATTTTGTGTTTAGGATCACGTGACACGTTAATATAAAACGAATAATTTGTGCTTTACTTGAAAATCGATAGCTCCAAGCATATTCAGATGAACGTTAGACCCTACCTTTGGCTAGTATTTTTTAACTAGTTCAATTTGTGAGACTCCAAAAAAAATATCTCTATTTAATATATGTCTATTTATTTTTAAAAATCACGTCAAGAATCGCATTCAATTCATAAATTATAAAATATGTTTTTATTATTAAAGGTTTATTTCGACAAGCTAATCTTAGGGCCCACGTATAAGAAAGATGGTAGCCAAAAGTTCTTATGGCAGTCACCCTTTTCATGACAACTTCTGAGATAACAAAAATTGTGATTGTTATATTAAGGATTTTGTTAATGTTGATATTATTATTGTAGAACGATGTTCTCAAGGTGCTCAAGGAAAATAATAGGATGTATAGTTCAAAATTAATACCTAGTTAATAAGGATAATAAGGTAATTGTCGATGAATATAGTTTCAATTGCCTAAAGGTCTTAATCCATTTACGGTACTCAGTTTAAATGATAGTTATTCTAATAATGAAAATCCAAAACCACACAACGACCTTGGTAATAACGATAATCGAATTAATTAGCGTTTTAGTCGATTCATACTAGCGCAGTGTCAAAGCGCATTAAAGAGTCAATCGAAAAAGACCCCTATCTCTACAACATAGCGCACAAATTTCTTCTGAGATGAAGAAAAATCATTGAAGAGAATTCGCGCGTCTGAACGCGGCAGACACTTATTGGTTGCGCGCACATTCGCGGGAATCCAAGTGCCTGCTACGCGAAGCAATATGTCGTCTAAGAGTGCCTTGTATCGGATTTGATCTGTGGCGAATGAAACAATCATCATCATCATCATCATCTCAGCCCATATACGTCCCACTGTTGGGCTCGGGCCTCCTCCATAAAGGAAGGGTAACTGACCTACTATACCACGCTGGTCAGACGTGTGGGTATAGGGTTTTATTTCGAGTTTTCCTTCTCTCGCATAGATGTTATATGCGTTTTATATCCCTTAGTCGAATGAAACAATGGTCAATTTTAATTGAACAAAAAAGGCTAAATATAGTTTTCTTTTTTCTCAAACGTTTTCATTTCTACTTCATTTTAATTCCACAAGCTGCGAACAACGAAATTTCGTTTTCTTTTACTTCAACTTCAGATATAAATAACACAGCAAGATCAATTTCAATTATTTTTAACGACTTTTAAGTACGAGAGTCAAATGACAACTAATATCCATCACTACAAAATCTGCACTAGAAAACTTGCGAATGCGCGCGAATTCATTCGAAGACCGGGCATTTGTGATCCTTCGCTTTTAAGTGTGGAGAATTTAACGTTTAGGTGCGCCTCGACTCTGCGCTAGCGGGAATCTTACGGGCGGGGCCCTTAGTTGTTTATTTTCTATGTAATTATGTTCCGTGTGGTGACCGAGTAAGAATACAATGCAAGACCCGCTCTCTTGCCTTGAATTCTAAAGTGTAGGTAATTTTTGTAATTGTATTTTATTATTTTCTAGTACCTATCGTAATTTTTTAACATATATAGAAAAATTATTCTAATTCTTTCATAGTGACTCAGGATGGGACAAACTCTCTACTTCGATCCTTGACAAATGTACAAAATTTAAATACAAGCCGAATATTTACAGTGGGATAAAATTGCATTTAAAGGCTCTGTAACAAAGATATAGATAGGACAAGCTATATATGCTCACACCTCGGCCGATCCGTCCAGGGTGACAGAAGGGAATGCGCGCGACGACATACCCTGCCGTACACGTACTTCTCTTATTATAAGGGCAGGCCACCGGTAGCCGTCATTGTCATTACAGGCAGGCGAAGCTCATAGTGTAGAAATTATACAAAAGTTTTTAAAAGTTTGTTAAAGTTAAACTGATGCATTTACCTGAAAATAGAAAGAAAACTTTAAGTCCAAAGCTCAGAATAATCGCTTGTAGAAATAGTAAGCACGCAACAAGCATTGCGGCCTTGAATTCTATGAGATTTCTCAAAGAACTATCGCTTAGGAGCTTTTCTAGAAAAAGTAAGGCATCATAGTATGTAGTTATTTTGTTTACATATGCCTACTTTTTTCCAACAATATTGTCAAAATATCTTCTTGCGAGGTCGAAGTGAACGTAAATATTTCATAATAAAAATATGAAACATTTATGTATGTACTCATTGTACTCGCTTATGTAATATTACGATATTATTATAATCTAGACTCATAGTTGCAAACAACTGCGAGTCTCATACGAAAATAAGATAAATTATAATATTTATCCTGTGGTGACGGTGTAAGAATACAAACCACCTATCATGGCCGTGGGTATCGGCAAAGAGGGCTAAAGGATGGAGTAAGCGTATAACATATGTAGAAAGAGAAGGAAAATGAAAACCCTATGATAACACGTCTGACTACTGGTACGGTAAATCAATTTTCTGTGAAGGAGGCTCACGCTTAGCAGTGGAACGTACGTATATGTGCAGAGACGATTTGCGTCAAAAATGTTATACACACAAATAATTTGAAAGTAACTAAGGTATTAATTAGACAGATCTGTTAGATTAACAACACCTCAATGATAGATAAGGGGTTAAGTTGAAGAATGATATTACAAACAGTAAGGGGACGGCATTTTTTTTTTAAATATCTGACTCATGCAATAAAAAATAATAACGAAAATCAAGACTTTGATAAACATACAATTAACCTAATGATTTCTGATGTTTACGCGAGTATTATACATTTTAAATAAAACTACTTTACGGATTTTATCGCGTTTGTATTTGATTTTTGATTACCCGACGTTTCGAACACTTTACAGCGTTCATGATCACGGGTGGACTAAGATGTCTCACGTCCAACAAGTCATCGTTACTGCAGAAAATTTTATAATTATCTACCCGATACAGAAATTAGTTATTAAATATTGACCCACATTTTGATACAAAATTTATTGCCAGTGTAAGAAGAAAATGATTCTATATGAAAAAATTATATTGTTTATGGTTAGTAATAATTAAACATTAAAATTAATAGTAATTATATTTAAAAACTAACTAATAATCTAGTATACTACCACCGGCTCGGAACACGGTTACACTGAGAAAGATCCGGCAAGAAAACTCAGGTAACATGATGCTAAATTAAAGTTAATTTTGAAGGCGGCTTACTTTATGTTACTAAAAAGGTTTTAATTTATAAAATTATCTTTAGTTATTATTATTGTGGGTCAAATCTATACAATATGAGCTTACGGTGTCTTGCAGTCTTGTGGTGGTCTTTTTGGATTTCTTTTTAATAATGTTTATAACAGGATCCCAGCTAGATGGTAACACCCAGCCATCCTCTCTATTGAAATTTTTGTGTTTTTTAATCTCAATAGCCTCGCGTACCATTCTAGGCAGGTATCGGTGTTCTTTTGCGAGGATTTGTGGTTTATCAAACCTGATGTTATGGTGGGCGCGGTCCTGGCTATGTTCACAGACTGCAGACCTAGTGTCCCGGCGGTGCTTCACATCGGCTATGTGTTCTTTGATCCGAGTTCTTATGGATCTCTTTGTTTGTCCAATGTAAGAGAGACCACAGTCACAGTCAAGTTTATATACTCCTGCATCTTGTAAAGGGATCTGGCACTTGACAGGTGGTAATAATTGGCTAATCCTCTTCAGTGGCTTAAAATAAGTTTTAATGGAAGAGCGTTTCAGGATGTAGCCAATCTTGTCAGTGACTCCTTTGACATAAGGTAGTATTGCAGGAAGGCGCTCAACTGTGGGTGGTTTCACTCGGTCTCTGCGACGGGGGCGAGGAACTGGCAGCTTGTTTGCACGTAGAACCTGCTTGACATGCTGCAGCTCCCCAGCCAGGTGTTCATCGTCACAGATTCCTCGTGCTCTCTGCAACAAAGATTTACACACGGTAGCTAACTGTGAAGGGGGATGATGAGAATCACCGTTCAAGTATCTGTCTGTATGTGTTGCTTTTCGATACACTGTATGACTCAAGGTGTTATTAGGGTTACGTATAACCAAAATGTCTAAGAAAGCTAAAGAGTTATTTGACTCCAGTTCCATAGTGAATTGAATTTTTGGATTAATGGAGTTAAGATGGTTTAGGAATATGGTTATTTTGTCTGTGGGTAATATTGTGAAAGTGTCATCTACGTACCGCTTGTAGAACCTGGGTGTGACAGGTGAGCTTGATAAGGCCGTCTCCTCGAAGTCCTCCATGAATATATCGGCAACGACAGGGGAGACCGGCGAGCCCATAGCCACTCCATCTACTTGCTTGTAGAAGTCATCATTCCACATTAAATAGCCAGTTGTTAGGCATTGACGTAACAGTTCCGCATATCCCAATGGCATATTATTGTCAGATAGCTTCTTAGATATGGTTTTGATGCAATCCTCCACAGGTAGAGAGGTGAAGAGTGATGTGACATCAAAACTGACCATAGTTTCATTGTCAGCGAGATGTAGATCTTTAATTTCACTGACAAAATGGTAAGAGTCTTTCACAATGCACTAGTGTGTCCCCGGAGTTGGGAGAGGACTTTCGCAACCTTCTGTGCTAATTTATAAGTCGGCGTGTCGATCTGACTTACTATTGGTCGCAGTGGTGCATTTGATTTGTGTATCTTGGGCAACCCATATAATTTAGGTGGTTTGACGCATGGTGGTATTAGATTTTTCACGTCTAGATGTAATGTATATAGCAGGTTTGATAAACCACAAATCCTCGCAAAAGAACACCGATACCTGCCTAGAATGGTACGCGAGGCTATTGAGATTAAAAAACACAAAAATTTCAATAGAGAGGATGGCTGGGTGTTACCATCTAGCTGGGATCCTGTTATAAACATTATTAAAAAGAAATCCAAAAAGACCACCACAAGACTGCAAGACACCGTAAGCTCATATTGTATAGATTTGACCCACAATAATAATAACTAAAGATAATTTTATAAATTAAAACCTTTTTAGTAACATAAAGTAAGCCGCCTTCAAAATTAACTTTAATTTAGCATCATGTTACCTGAGTTTTCTTGCCGGATCTTTCTCAGTGTAACCGTGTTCCGATCCGGTGGTAGTATACTAGATTATTAGTTAGTTTTTAAATATAATTACTATTAATTTTAATGTTTAATTATTACTAACCATAAACAATATAATTTTTTCATATAGAATCATTTTCTTCTTACACTGGCAATAAATTTTGTATCAAAATGTGGGTCAATATTTAATAACTAATTTCTGTATCGGGTAGATAATTATAAAATTTTCTGCAGTAACGATGACTTGTTGGACGTGAGACATCTTAGTCCACCCGTGATCATGAACGCTGTAAAGTGTTCGAAACGTCGGGTAATCAAAAATCAAATACAAACGCGATAAAATCCGTAAAGTAGTTTTATTTAAAATATACAATTAACCGACACAAAATATAGAACGCAGATATCAATAACATCATTATAATTTCATTTAATATATGTCCTACTTCTGGGCTTAAAACTCCTCCATATTGGGAGGGAAATTGACTTACTACACCACGCTGATTAGACGGATTGGTATAGGGTTTTATTTCAAGTTTTTCTTTTGATGACATCTGCATATTATAAGAGTTTAGTCGTTTTTAGAAGAGCCACGGACAAAAACCGAGTGCTGAAATGTGTTCTTACTCTGTCACTGCACAGAAAAACCAAGGTAAAACACATGGAATTATCTACCACACCGTACAGCCGTACACGAATACAATATAATGCAACACGTGTCGATGGTGTTAAAACTTACCAATTCGATACAAGAAACAAACCACAATAGAATTAATAAAGCAATAAGATGGTCTATTCCTCGAGATATTTCATAAATTCTACTTTCGTACCGTTCCTACAGAAGTATTTTTCCGGCCAACTGACGACATTGCTCTCTAGAATACCGTGCCAGATATAATTGCTGCCATAAGCCACAATAGCAATGTACAAACCGGCACAATTTGGGGAGGACTCAGCATTTTTCCACCATCTATTTATTACCCTATTGTACTACATGGTCATTGTATTCCTCTTTTGTGTACTGATATTGGACCAATAACTCAGTTGCCTACTCTAATATCTTTTGTCTGGTTGCTCTCATAAAAATATGTGACACTCGCGTGTTTTTATATGTGAATGTTTAGGATTATACAGGCGATTTATTGCGAGTTATATTGAGCAATATTTCTAGATTAAATCTGACTAATAATACCAACCTAAATAAGAAAGGAAAATATAAAAAATTTCAGCTATATATATACATATGCGTATATGGTGAACGGTCTAAAATCCTAATTTATCACATTTGGCTACCGCTATGTATTAGCCGAATTTCCATATAATTACGCAGTAAGCTTCTGTTAAACTATAAACTATGGGTTGAAGAAAACGATTAAACACCGAGCACCGAGTGACATATTTTACAATATGCTTCTGTGATCTCGATGCACTTTGAACGATATTTTAATCACCATTAGATCATCACAGCTCATATACGTCCCAATTGCTGGGCTTAAGCCTCCTCCACAGTAAGAGAAAATTGATCTACTATACCACGCTAACCAGACGTGTTGGTATAGGGTTTTATTTGGAGTTTTCTTTCTCTTTTATAGATTCTCTCTTAAACAACTTTTTTGAGATGCCCATGAGCAAAAGAGAGGGTGGTAAATGGCTTTCTTACTCCGTCACCGTTCGGATATTTTAATAATCTCACTTTATTCCAACATAAAAATGTTGCTTTTAATTTCGAATGTAGATTAGATTCTCCCCATTTTCATTGAAATCAGGTCAAACGTATTATTGTAGCAATCAAACAAATAAAACTAGCATATACAATATATTAAGTCCTAGTAGTCTAAATAAAAGTACTTTACGATAACTAGAATACTATTTATATTCAATCCAGTCTACTTCTGATAAATGGGGATAGACTCTATTCGTACCAAATGAAGGTCAAAATCCACGTAGATAAATGAAAGCCTGGTCTAAAAGTCTTACTAAGTATATTGGAATTGGAATCGAGACTGTATTGGAAGCATCTGATCATACATTAGTATTTACATATGCTAACACTATGTATCTGTCCGCTTACAAATTGTGTCTAAAACTTGGCGTGTATCTCTTTTTATCGTATTAATACAGTTTCCTATTACTTTTCGGTCGCTTGCTCATATAATGAATAAAAACTAGATAAATACAGCTAACAGCTGTTTGAAATCATATTTGTTTTGCTCTATCGCATAAACTTTAAACATTGGCATTCAATTAATTTTTAAAGTTCTAGTACTGTTTTTGTTTTTTATTTTCATCAATTTTCTTCTTATTCTCAATTCATATGCGGCCCAGTTTTAGAAACGACCTTCCTAGAATATGGAATAAAAATTACTAAGGGGAGTTATAGTTGTTAACTTGTGATCGAGTGCTACTTGTGGGGTCTGGTCCAGCCATAATCGTTCCTCTTATGGAGGAGGCTAGAACCTAACAGTGGGGTGTAATTTATCGCAAAGAAGACAGGAAAAATAGTAGAAATTACGTCTATTCTAAGTGTGATCGTCAGTTGAATGGATTCAGTTTAAAATAGAAAAAACAAATTGTTATAATTGTTCCCAGTAGCGTACACAGCTCAGAGTGTATAGATACACTCGATATAGGAGAGATAATATTCATAGCTTCCAGTATTAAAATATCGTATTATCATACCTCACATCACACTCACTTATCACATCATACTAATATTATAAAGGCGAAAGTTTGTATGTGTGTATATCCTTACACCATCATACCTTTTCACGCTCTAACAGTTGGACCAATTCTGATAAATTTTGGCAGGGAGTTAGCTGATAAACTAGATTTACACACAAGATACTTTTTATGGTAATGTGATCGTTTGCGATAATATTTCAAATTTACTTTTCTCCTTCAATCAAGCATAATCCGTTGAACGGATTTGGATAAAATTTAATTTTGGGCAAAGAACATTTTACGCGATCGAAGCCAAGAATCTAGTAAAAATATATTTTGTTCAACGTAATAAGTAAATCTTCTGCAATATGTGAATCGGGTCGACATAGTTATAAAACTCGGTGGGAAATCCATCCGAGGCATAATTGATTATAAAAGGTCGGTTCATTACGAGCGAGAGTGCTTGCGTTGGTCTAAATGTATGTATTTGCAAATGTTGCCGATATATCATGAAGTGCTTTAATGGTCTCAATCGATTGACAAGTTAAGTGAAAGTGGCCTTGACAAAATTTTAACTAATAAAGATAACTCATAAGCTATTGGTCAGATCTTGCTCAAATTCATATGCGACTAACTCTGAAGTATGATCTACTAAATAATTTCAATTATGAATCATCAAAATCGACTCATAATTGGCGGAATGATCGCGTAACATACAAAAAAAGAACAATCAGTCGAATGCTCCTACTCCTTTTTTGAAGACGGTTCAAATTTAAACTTTATTGAATTCTTGGTTAGCACTATGTACTGTTTGGTGACGGAGTAAGAATGCAGCCCCCACTCTTGCCTATGGGTCTCGTAAAAGACGACCAAGGGATATTATATGCATATAACATCTATACAAGGGAAGGAAAACTCAGAAAAGTAACCAATTGCCCTTCTAAATGGAGGAGTCTCGAACCCAGCAGGGAGGTGTATATAAGCCGAGATAAGTATATAAATTAGTAGTATTACTACTAGTAGTAGTATTACTACTAGTAGTAGTATTACTTTATTCCCCGAGAGTCGTAAGAATCGCTTGAGGAATCATTTTGGGGAAAACAGAACATTAACTAAAATCTATAACCAGGCTTATAAGTGTAGCGATTATGGCATTATCTCCCTTGAGTAAACCTACGTCCTCACCACCCTTCCTTCCTATACTCATTCCATTCCCTCCAAACTTACACTTAAGTAGCGAATTGGCTATACCCACATTATTGGAGACCATAAGTGACAGCAGTCGTTATTCAGTCGGCTTCTTGCTATTCTATCATCAAAAAATATTGCATTTTTTTTTTCTTAGGGGAGGGTTGCGGTCGGCGCGCTCCTCGCACCACTCCGTCCGAGGCGACAGAGGGGCGTAAGCTCGCACACCCGCAACCCACCCACAATGCACACGTCGCCTTCGTCGTTGGGCCGACCACCGGAGCAGGGTTAACTTGTCATCAGTGGGCGGCCCGACGGAATACCCCCCATTTGGGGTACCTTCCCATCGACCGACGTCTCACCCTCGGGGAGAACGTCGGTCTTTCCTCATGCAGTCGGCCTCTCGGCGGGTGACGGACTAATTCCCCGGTCACGTTACCCGCGGCCTCGGCTAGGGCGGCATGAGGCGCAGGTATTCGCGCCTACGCCGCCCCAGTCGCTGGCGGCAGATCGCCTCATCGCTCCTCGCGCAGGCGATCCGCCGCCTCCTTCTGCGAGATCACTGTCTCGCAGAAGGCTGCGACCGCGTCCCAATTCCTGACGCTGCCGACCATCGCCCTGGCGATAGTCGGCAGCGCCAGGTCGGCACCGATGATTGCGACGAGTTCACGGCGGTGCCCAGCCCAAGCGGCGCAGGCCTCGAGCGTATGCTGCGCCGTATCCTCGTCGCAATCCTGCACTAGTCGGAAGGAGAGCACCCCGTGCCGCCTTTCCAACCACTGCATCAGCACCGGCCGAAAGGCCTCCACGATTCGCACCCCGAACCGAGGCCTCTCCAGCTGGACTGCTCAACGAGCAATGACGTCCCGGTGGGCACCAACGCGCTAGGCGGTGAGCTCCCTTAGCGAGACCACACCGCCCTCCGCTCGCACTCGCGACACCCGCCGATACAAACCGTCGAGTATTTCCGCCTCCAGGTCCCACGGGGGAGTCCCGGCCAACAGGCACGCTGCCTCCGTCGCCACCGTGCGGTATCCGTGTATGGCCCTGACCGCCATGGCTCTCTGTGGTCGCCACAGAAGAGCCCTGAATCGGACGGTCAGGGACCCCGCCCACACCGGTGCGCCGTACAGGGCCATCGACCGGATGACCTCCCCGTACAGCTGTCGGCACGTAGCGCTCGGTCCGCCCACGTTCGGCATAAGCCACGACAGGGCGGACGCCGCGCCGACGAGCCGTGGAGCGAGCCTGCGGAAATGCTCTCGGAACCACCATTGCCCGTCGAGCACCGGGCCCAAGTACCTCATATGGGCCCGGATGCTGATGTCAGCCGAATGGACGGTGATCGAGGCGCCGATGGGAGGGCTCATACGGCGCCCATGGAACAAGAGGGCCTCTGTCTTGTCCAGGGCGACCCTCAACCCCAGCGCCTCGATCCGCCTGACGATCTCTGCGGTGCCTAGAGTCGCCAGGCTTGCCGCCTCTTCTAGCGTCCCACCGCAGGCTGTGACGAGCGTGTCGTCGGCGTAACAAATCACGTCCAGCCCGGGTGGGAGGCTCCCCCGCAACGCCCAGTCGTAGCCGATGTTCTACAGGGTGGGTCCGAGAACCGACCCCTGTGGGACACCGCACGTCATGGGGACAATTGAAAATTACATTTCTTTTTCTATAAATTAATATTTATTTATACTCATTAATTCAAATATTTATTGCTTAAATTGGAAATACATGCACAAGCAGAACGCTTATACTGATAGTACATCTCTATCGCTTATTCCGCACTTTTGCTTGCACCCTTGGCTTAGACGGAACGTGACAGAAATGCTCTTGCTCTTTCATGTGTGTGTCCGGGCGTTCATCGATTTATAAGACGTTATCACATAAAAAATATATTATTGAACTTTTAATTAACCTTTACATAGGTATTTCAGACTGAAAATAAATGTAATGAGGTTTAAGTAACAAAACGCCGTTACCAAGATATCAGTTCAGAAAAATCGTTATCAGTTTATTATGGGTCATACCTACTCAATGTCAGATATAAAACAAATTCTTAGAAACAAATATTTTTTCAGTTAAAGTAATGTGACCATATACTCTGTAGTAACGGCTACGGATACTACCAATTTTGCATGAGGGTATGGTAAAAAACTACTAAAAAGTTTACATCGATCTGAGCCAAATCCATCCGATGCCGTCTGATAAACAATTACATTCCCAAGGAAGGCTAACGTCAGGCAGACAGCCGGTCGTAAATTATTACTATGCTGGTCAGACATGTTGGTATAGGATTTCATTTCAAGTTTTCCTTCTCTCGCACAGATGTTATGTGCATATTATATACCATAGTCGTCTTTTACGACATCCACGGACAAGATAAGGAGTGGTGAATTGTATTCTTACTCCAGCACCACACGGAAAAGCAAGATAATTATGACGAAGCAATGTGACAATAAACGGTGACAATAACATTACAACGAGATGCCTGAATACGTCCCGTTGCGTTGTATCAGTACGAGACACTTCTAGAAATAGGTAAAAATATGAAATAAAAAGCTTAAATAAAAATCAAGGACACGAAGGGTCTTGGGGGAATAGGTAAAACAGTGGTTTTAAAACAAAAAAGAAAAAGAACGTGTCCTTATTAATATAGAAAATATTAACAAGACAGTGAAAACTTAATACAAATGATAAATAGACCAAGGTCAAGTATCGTTCCTAGGAGACAAAAAGAAAATTAGGTTTATCTGTATGCCTTTTTTTTTGGTGGGCTATGGTAAGCGCACACACCGTCCGTTCCATCCCGGGCGACGAAAGTGCGGGCCGACCACTGGTGCTGAATTTCTTGTCCTGAGTTGTCGGCCCGACGGAATTAATACCTTTCTAGATACCCTCTCCTCTCGACGTCCAGAACGTCGGTCGCCGTCGCGCGGTCTTATGTGTATGTGTAGTGTCGTACGTGAGACCAAATTACCACACCACCACAATCAATTCTTCTTTAAAGTGGATATGTTATCTACTACATTTAGGTATTAAGATTATACAGTTTGAAGATTAAATTGAGCTGTTATAATTTGCCACAGAACTGTTATAATCTGACTTTAGTGACTTAAAGTAAAATAGGATATTCTAGGATATTTACTCTTGAATTCTACTAGATGTTAGATAATTTTAGGCGTCTATCATCTGCCTCAAAGGATATTTTAGAAGCTATTCTAGGATTATACCAGATGTTAGAACACTTTAGTGTACTGAGGAGCAATATCGTCAATCTCGAATATAACATACGCGAACGAGGATTTAATATGTTCTCCAAAGTACGTAGTTCACATATATTACAGAACAATGTTATTGAATTCTCAACATGTAGATTACCTCGTGATGGTTTCGTTTATTGGTAAAGCTAGCGATAACTACCTAAGATTAAACGTGATCGATAAATTTTGACTATAGCTAATTTCCATTTACTTGTTAACTGTGGTTTTAAATCCGAGAAATCTTTGTGTGTGGTTTGGTTCTATCTATCAATCAACTTTTAAACGTTAAAAATGTGCCCACGCAAGGATGGGATAATGCTATTATCCAAGAGGATTAAGCGATTGCAATTTGTACAATAAGTTTCTTTTTTTTTAAGTTAAAACCCAACAAGAAAATAATTCTTGTACAGTGAGGAACTTTACAAACATACCATTAACGAACACAAATTATATCCAGACTCAGAATAATAATTTATAATTCGCACAGTATAGCCCTGCTTGAGATTCGAACCTATAACACTGGTATGGTAGGTGGATTTTAACCGCAAAGCCGTCACTACAGTTAGGAGCTTCTCAGGCGAATGCTGCCACCCATTCCTTTTGTAATCCCTCAATCGATTTTTATGAGACAAATAAGGAGGGATGATACATTTTACTTTACAAATTTATAAGATAAAAAAGCGAGCCAAGCAAAGCCTATTTTCGAGGTGTTAGGAGTGTATAAATTCAAGGGCTGTAGAATTAAAAGTTACACACGCATGGAATCTACATGAGATCTGATATCTTTTCGACATTGCAAGCCGCACCTTAGCAACATTTTACATGAAAAAATTTTTGGTCTATGTAGTTTGTAAAGAAATTATGACAGAAGAAGCTTTTTTTAAATCAGACCATAGTGTTGTATGTAAAACCACTCTGTTTACGGGAATAAAATTAATTAGGACGCATATTGTTTATAGTATCATCTCCATCATTATCACCTCAGCTCATTTAAGTCCCACTGTTGAGCTCGGGCCTCTTCTACAATGGAATGGAAATGGGCCTACTATACTACGCTGGTCAGACGTATTGGCACGGGGTTTTATGTCGAGTTTTCCTTCTCTTGCATAGATATTGTCTGCACATGTATACTTTTGTCGTATTTTACGACACCCACGGGTACTAGAGGGGGATGAATTGGATTCTTAAACGCTTATTACACTACACGATATTCAGGGCCCTGAATCACTAGGGGTGCTCTACAACAGATAAATTGTGAGACCTGTTTCACCTGTTTCAGTTTTAGCGAAATAACAGTTTCAGAAAACTGTTCCACATATATATATATATATATATATATATATATATATATATATATATATATATATATATATATATATATATATATATATATACACACATATATGTATACATATATGTGTGTATATATACATAAATAATAATATTATATTGTATGTAATAATAATCTATATATATATATAGGAGAGGCGGGTTTTGCGAGCGATATATTGACTCATCACCATATCTCTGGAACCATAAGGCGTACATGCGGAAATTTGGCAGAAATATTCCTTTTGTTGAGTATAGGTCAGCTAAGAACGAAATTCCACCTGCAAGGGGTTTGGACCATAGTTTTATTTTGTGACGTAGGCACCCACTTAGAAAAATTTCAGTAGTAGTAGTAGTTACAAAAATCACCTCTTTTACTTGTCGACTCGTAAATAGTGATTGTTACATGTCGCGTAATGGGTTATTGTAACTAATGACGTGAAATAACGCTCATGTCTAAAATATATACATAAATCAGTCCTAAGCATGTAAAGCAGGAAGGATCGTTTTCATTTTAGGAACAAACACTGTAACTACTTCTAAACATTATTCCTAAAGAATGGTTATTTCCCCTTTTTTCTCGTATTACAGCACAACAGGCTGTTATTTTGGAACAGTTTTCTGAAACTGTTATTTTGCTAAAACTGGTTTCAGGTGAAACAGGTCTCACAATTTAGCTGTTGTAGAGCACCCCTCGTGATTCAGGGCCCTGTAGTGTAATAAGCCTTTTACTCCATCACCACATAAAATGGATTCAGTACATTAATATAATATACATTCATAGACTAATAAAAAGTGCTTCAAAATAAAAATCCCATTTATTACTTTGTACAAAACTTAATAAAGTTCTTATTTCATTACTTTCATTTTCGTTTCGTAATTAACCTAAAAGAATTTTTATTGGATCTGTTATAGGTACTATATAATTAAATCACAATTTGAATACGAATTAATTTTCAATAATTGTAACACAAGGACGTAGAGGTTGTAATAATTGAGACGAAGTCGTGAAAAAAACATTTGTTGAAATCTGGATTTTTAGTTTCGAAAGGTTAGAGACTATTATTTTACAATTAGGAAATGGTTGTGAGGAATTTCATAACCTATCTTTTTTTATTAATGGATCGCCTCAAAGTAGCCAGCTCCTGTTATCATAACAACAGAAAGTGTTATTCTCTCAGAGCTATTTTATAACCTAATCAGAATAACAGAAATCGAAATCTTCCTTTCTATGGTAAGGTGTGGTCTGCACAGACCTCGTCCGATCCATTGGAGACGATAGAAGGACGGCTTCTGGTGCCGTTACTTACCATATAATCTCCTTATCACGATTGTTATCACGAAGTGAGTTCTTAGATTTCGGTGAAACCTTTCTTTATGTTACTTAGTTGAGACACAAACTAGCTATACATATATGGAAAGTAATTTATTTTTTTTTTAATTGCAACCAGTGGCAAACGAGCAAACAGTACACCTGATGATAAGTGTTGCTGCCGCTCATGGACCTTTACAAGGCCGCTGCCTATCGCGAAGAAAGTGAAGGGAGTGAGAATGCGTGCATTGAGGCTCGGTGATACCAAAGGCACTACCATACCTTCCACACGCAAACACCCTCAGAAAGATGGGCTTTCGGCTCTCTCGCTCACCGAACGAAGCGCAGTAACAAGTTGCTACTACTCAGACGTCGATTTTCTGCGAGAGCGTGGTACTACCCCGGACGGACCGGCCCGCGGCTGTAGATAGATAACTGTCGACAGTGTGGTCCTACCACTAGGACATTTCACATGTTTAAACTATGAGTCATGTAGCATGTAGTTGATACACGTGTGTCAATGTCATATAATATTTTGACTCTTCATATACGAAATTTAGAGAGAAAAATTAATCCCCTTTACTTTCCTTGGGTGTTGTTAAAGGACTAAAAATGCTAAACAAAAAAAACTTAGGTTACTTTTAACAGATTGCTTTAAAAAAATCTTTTAAGATTTATTTCGTTTAGTGAACAGCGAACAAGTAAAACTAGTCTGTAGAGTGTTTTCAATTAATCTTGAACACTGACAACGCACGGAATCAATTCAAAATAAATGGCCACTTTAAAATTTTCACTTTGAGAACGTAGATTTTTTATAATACTTTATTCATCCAAGCCTTTACTACAAAGGGAATGGCGTCGCGAAATGTAGAAGTCTCATAAAATAGGTATTATTCGCGTTGTCTGAGATGTGAAATAGGATTTTATAGGTAACTTAAGATCCACTTGATATAAGATTATTGTCCTACAGAATATTGCTAAATTTTTGCTGATGCTAGAAATGGTATCACTTAGAACTGACTCGTAATCATCATCTAAGTTACGTCCCACTGTCTCGGGGTTCGAGCCTCCTCCACAACGGAAGAGAAACTGACATACCGTACCACGCTAGTCAGACAGATTGGATTGATTTAGAGCTTTCCTTATGTAACATAGATGTTATCTGCGCATTATGTCCTTTAGTCGTTTTTTACGATGTATGATAGAGATTACCTAAGAGGTGGCGAATGGTATTCTTACTCCGCTACAACACGAAAAAAAATGAATACTATTGGACAAATGCATTTTCTAAAAACTAGGGCAATAGAATTTAACTACTATAATATACTTGTTAGACGGTTAAATGTTAAGGTTATTTGCTTTACATAATTAATTAGACATTTAGAATTTAAAAAGCCATATTTATAAATACCTTTCTAGCAGAGGAAAACCAAGAAATTGTATTCTCAATTTACCTAAAGATTATATAAGGTTTTCACATAAAAAGAAAATATTCCGGATAATCTACAGAACTTGGCATCCATTTAAATCTCAAGTGTTCTCACACCAGACCATAATTATCATAATCTTGAACTTGGTTGCCTCTTTCAGATTTATGTTTTTGCCGGGATTGTATTTCAATTTCATCACTATATAAATTGAAGTGATACAAATACTTGTCTTCAAAAACACTTGAACAAAATGGGGCTTTGGTCAAATATACCTATACTATAGGTAGTCATCTAAGAAGAGGATGCGGTTAAATGATAGTAAAAAATGAGTCACAATATGAGTGACCTTTAAATACAGTTTATTTTGATGCTTTTTGGTGATGGTTTCAAATGGCCACTTTTTACTCTCTAGTGGCTATCGTGAATTGCAGCTAAAAGGCAACAGGAGGGCGGGCAACAGCTCTCCAGGGAAAGGATAACCCCAACCTCATCCTCCAACCCTCCTATCAATCGTAACGATTATGACATTGTCCTATTAGATGGTGGGATAGATATTTTTTAAAATCATTCTTTAAAAAATTATAACACGAACGAGCGATCAAAAAACTATATACTCGTTTTGTGATATCTTTTGCGATTCTCAAGCAACATTATGTACACTGCTTCGAAACAGAGGAATGATTCATTGTGTTTACAACATATTACATTACTGCCACAGTATCCATCTCGTATCTCCCAAGAGAACAGTCGGCTCTTTCATATAGCCAAGTTTATGATACGGGCAGGTTATCAACCCGTAACAGCTCATAAACGATATATATATTTTTTTGCAATTTCCTGACACATTCGTACATACAAACTCGTAAATGTAGATTGTGAAAATAAAATATGGCATATAAATTTGATATTTTTATTTTTAACTGAGAATTATTTAGTTTTATATTCCACGAGGTTAGGCATCGTTGTTCATTAACCGACAAAACCCCTGAATAATTCTGAAACAAAAACTCCTATCAAATATTTAAATTAGTTTATAAAAAACTAGCTTCTGCCCGCGACTTCGTCCGCGGAAAATTTCTTGTTTTAACATAAGATTACACTCGATTGATATTACTGTATTTAATTTTATTAGTAAAATATTTTTTGGAATCAGATCAGTAACTTAAAAGATTACCGAAGTTCTATTTTCTGCTCAAGGTAACTTAACCCTTAGTTGCCTTTTACTTATTTTATTTATTTGTTTAAGTTAGGTATCTATTTAATTTAAAGCTTCTCTATATACAATGTTTGAGGTTGTTTTATTTTCCGGTAACAGAATAATCTGCCTTTCGGATGATCCCACTCTTGATAGACCAACATATAATTGCCCATGGGAAAAACATTCTTTTCGTAGGTCAATGCCAACCAAAGAGAATGTTTGTCCCTGGGACTTATTAATAGTCAGGGCAAATGATTGCGCACGTTCAGCGCTAGTTTCTCGAGCACGGGCCCGCGTCGTCCTCACATTTTGGCTTGCGAGGCGCTGTGAGCGCTCGGAGCTAGATTCTCTAGCGCGTGCTTGCGAAATATATTCTCTATTTCTCGAGAGGCGTTGCTCATTTTCAGGGGCAGATTCTTCCGTACGGCGTACTCGAGCGGCTCTTGTCTGTGATGTCTGCCGAGACAGTTGAGATTTCCTTTTAGGCATGCTCTCAACAAACCACGCACAGACTTGAAAACAATTATGAACAAAGGGAGAGCGACTCGAACACCGTCCGCCTTTACAAAACAAAACAATCGTAATATCGAATAACTCGTGTCGATTATTACGATAGAACGAAGTACGAAACTACGAACATACAAAACAAACGTACAACGAAATTACGATATTTTCGATTATGAGGTATCTATCAACAACAACAACCATGCGAACGAAACAACCGAAACCAATAACCAACTGACATGTAATTTTTAGAACTCCAACTAACGACAACGTGGGCATAATAATTCGAGAGGGTCATCAATCCACGGAAAGTCTTAACACCGCGATTCAGAAAAATGACGTCATTGCAGAACGCCATCTATGGGCAAATAGGTAAAACGTCTGCACAATGAAAGTTATGCTAGGGTCATTTTGCGTTTTAGTAATTTTATATTATCTCCGAAACTGTATGACCAATTGATATACTGTAAATGGCAAATCTTATCTGTATGATGTTCTTGTGATACTGAAATAATTTATTGTCATAAGAATTAATATTTTGTTGCTCAAATAATCAACCAAACGTAACAATGCCGAAAAAAAAATTTTTTAATGCAATAATAGAAGTATAAAAGATAAAATATAAAAGATAGAGATATGGTATCGCTGACTTTTTTGTAGAAATAATTAAGATGAACCAGGTAGCCATACATTCTTTTTAATTTTAAGCAACTGTTTAGGCAGCGCACGCAAATAATTCTGTTTTACGAGGTATTTTTTTCCGACTTGCCAGACAAAAGTTGTGATAGCTCGGTTAATATACATGTTATAGAAACAATTTATAGCCTATAGCACTCAGGAATAATGTAGCTTTCTGCCAGTTAAAATAAAATTAGAATTAGATTATGAGTTCCAGAGATTACCCCCTGCATACAAACTTACAAATTTTACCTCTTTATAATATTAGTATAGATGGTTCCGGGGAAGTTCGGTAAAAATATAATCTAGTTTTATAGTAGATTCTTTACACTCTACGAATATTAATTGAGATTCTGAGATAATAAGATGTATTCTAATAATAGTATTATTAGATTTAATTAAAGAATCTAGAGGTATGTATTCCCGAGGCTGTCTTGTTGGTATAGTTATAAGTTTGCTACTCTTACTCTTACAATCTTGACGTGCTGGCTTTGAATCCGGTTAAGGAAAAATTAGTTTGTAAGATTTACCCGGTTTCGATAATGGTCTAGAGTTTTTTCGGAAATAAACTCGAAGTTTGAAAACGTGTTCGATTAACGACAATAAGAATCATTTAGAGGAACCGTCAGGATCTCCAAGACTAGATGGGCCCGTCAGAAACGTTCGCTATAACTTGCAAGGGTAACCTTAAGCCCTTCCTCAGCAATGAGTAAACAGCAAGATTTTAATCCGGCATAACTCTTCTACACATTCGGCGGATAAGGTATACCACTTGTTAAGAATATTTCGAAGACGTACCTCAAAATTGGCTAATAACAGAATATAAATAATTAAGTTAACTTCATATTTTACTCTTTGAATTGCGACTGTATGTAAAAACCTAATTATTTCCACAAATGGTTTAAAACTGTGTTATGTAAAACAAGTAACCACAATTTTCCTTAAGAAACACAGCACAAGGTAAATTTGAAGTCCCTTTAAGTAAAACTGCCAACGTTTTGTCCTCTTAAACCACACAAGTTTACTGAATCCCTCATTGACTCTCACAGGCCCGAAATAAATTATTCGGGACGAGTATAAAAAGCTTGACTGTTTACTCTCAAGAGTGGCATACTATTAAGACTACAAATTACAATTCTCCCAACGGGAATCAAACCTCGAACACACCTAAACACCTAACTTAATTAAACTTCAACACATTTAAAAGATAAGACGTTGTTTTATCTCATTTTCCTTTGAATTAAGAAGCTAAGCTGTTGTTGCCTTTCAAAATTTGCGTGGAAATGGTCTGTAGAACAACATTTTGCCATTTTTGTACAAACTCATAAGAGTCTGATTTTTAAAGAATCATAAGGAAGTGAAGAAGAAAACAGGTTAGTGTCGCATTCCCAGGAAATTTTAAATATAATTCGGTTTTCCGCGAAAGAAAAAACACATAAAAGAAAGCATTTATATTGCTCTCATTAAAAGCTAATAAAAAATAAACAACTAAATAAAAATATAATTTTAACAAAGTACAAAAAGGGCTACTCTATTAGCTCTATTCTATTTATTAAGAGCCTTGTATTAATTAAGAGTCCTGTCATTGTTGACCATCATAACAAAGATGCTCGACAGCGACAGGTGCTGGTCGTCGATGGCCTCTTTCTGCGAGGAGGTCATCGCCCGGAAGGAGGCCGCGAAGCGAGAATGCGAGGCACTTGCGTGCTTGGGAGGGGGAGGCGCCGATATGCGCATCTTCTCCCACCGCCTTGAGTGACGACAGGACGTGGCCCGACGGCCTTGCGTAGGAGTGTCGGGGATCAAATGTCATTAGACGATCTCTCGTAAAAGCGCGGAAGGGATCGCTGTTGGTTTTAGTGGGTATTCCGGTTGCATAGGCGACCGGTGAGTCGCACACACCCCCTCGTCTGGTACCGGCGAGGGGTAGTGCGTAAATTGCATTTCCACAGCGTTAACAAAGAAGAAAAAAAAGGTAGTTCATTCCAGAGACTGCACGTACGTAGGAGAAATTATTGCTGGAAACGTACAGTTGAAGACCATAACATTTCCAGGTGAAATGGATGAACCTTGCTGCGGTGTCGAGTGGTACGTTGGTAAAACGGTGACGGTGGTACCAAGTCAAACAGTTCCTTGGAGCACTCCCCATGAAAGAGGCGATAGAGATTATGTAGATGGCATCCGACAGAGTTGGCCCGGGATAATGAAGAGCTATTAGTCGTCATCACCCATGATGTAAAGGTTGGTAGTATTCGTAGCCGCCACTACATGGCAATCTTTCTTTCTATTCTATCATATACTTGCGTTAATATTTTAAATCCCCAATTGGCTACATGAATAGTTAATAAGCAAACTTATAACATATAAGACTTTAAAATTCATGAATAAATAAATTTCATTATCTATTTCAAGTTACAGTTAGTACCTTAGAATTACTTTCAACCAACCAAAGCAAGTACTAAATACCCTTTCACGTCAAACAGAAGACCCTTCATATATAAGATCCCAAATAATTGTTTTAAATTCGAGCAAAAACAAGTTTATTTAATATTGGACCCATGATGCCCAAGGTATTAAATAAAAACATGAGTTCTCCTTAATTGTGCTATATTATCTATCGAAAATTGAAAGAAATTAACGTTTCTAGGAAGCTTTTGTGCTTATATTTATAAGATAAACTATAACTCATGACATAATATTATGTACGCAGAAAGTTTTTATATAGGATTTTTATTCTAGTTTAAATAATATATAATTTCATGAGTTAATATTCCTTACTTTCTCGTGGGAGTCATAGACACCGGCTAAGGGATCACCAGTGAGTACTCTCCTGGAAACTTATAATACCAATTGCGATCGTAAACCGCCTGTCATGCTCGGCGACCACCTCAATGGAAGACCATGCCCTAATGACCCAATGACATTGTCCGTAGGACGTATAGTTACGATGCTTTAGATGAGTGAATGATTAAATATATCGATTGGAATTCACTTAGTAGCTTAGCTAGTTTTAACACCTGTTTTTTTACTCGTGAGTTTAAACGCAAATAACATGACTACATTAACAAAGTTGGAAAGACGCCCAATCATATTTTGCAACCAAATACAGCCATAAAGACCAAATTGTTTACCAAATCACAGATTTTTTTCTTGTATCTACGTACGAACGAAAAACTAAGTTTGAAGTAGTAAGTAAAGCAAGATTATAGAAGATCCCTTTGCGACCTATTACCTGCAATTGTACGCTTCCAAGAGCCTTGTTGACCCGATATTGACTCACAATATGAAACTATGATTGAAAAAAAAAACGAGAACAAGAAAAGGAAAAATTGTTTTCGAGGAATTGAACTATAAATAATACGGGGCGAAATAACAAAAGGATAATTGTTTTATAGTTTCACTTTGACGTATCCCTAAAGGGGTAAACATAGGTCATGTGAAGAAGTTATACTGGTGCTGTTGCTGGATCGATGTAAATCCGAAGCAATAACCCGCTTTTGGATGACGGAATTGGTCAGAATGACGGTAAGGTAAATTTTCACCCACAATTGATTCAAATTATGAGGAATCCATAAATCGAAGAATTTCCACTCGCCGCCTGTTAAATGGACAATTGACACCTTGATTTCGATGTTGCTATGACCCGTCGAGTCATATTAACTCCGTTTTACGGTAATAATATTTTAACGTTCCAAAGTTAATCGTGAGGTACAATTATGTCCACTTCGGTGCTATCAGCGGCCGACCTCGGCCTATTGTAATGCAAAAGAAGTAAGCTAATGTTTGAGAAAACGAAATTAATTCGATAAGGTTAACTAGATATGGCCAATGTTTATAACTTTTAAAGCTTTAGTTTTGAGGAATTAAGCGTCGAGATTGCTGTGTATTTGCATTAAGTTGTTTTGGAGTATAAATATTAATTTGGTTAAATCGTTTCGATGTAGTTACGATTTCATTATTGATAGGTCTGCGCGGATTCCAACTCGATACTACACTATCTAAAAACAAGGAGTAATTTGAAAGGCCGCATTTTTCAACTACGTTAGATATATGTATCTAGTGCGCGGCAACTTATCAATAATCTAAGCATTTATATAGAAAATATTCTATCTAAATAGCGGCGGTATATATATAACCTTATCTGAAATTAAGCATAACTTAAAATTTGCTCATAATCTAACCGGTTCAAATTAATCTAGAGGTCCTCGTATTGCAGTAATTTTTGTTCGTGGACGGTCTTGAAATTGAAAAAAAAAGGAAAAATGATTTGAATTTTTTTATAGCTAAAATCGAAAATAGTCCTTGTGGTGTTCTTGGACTATTTTCAAAATACTTAATGTATATGCACCCGTGTGGTGACAGAGTAAGAATATAATTTACCACTCCCTATCTTGCCCGTGGGTATCGTAAAAAACTACTATGGGATATAATACGCACATAACATCTTTTTTTTTTTTTGTTAACGCTGTGGAAATGCAATTTACGCACTACCCCTCGCCGGCAACAGACGAGGGGGGTGTGTGGGACTCACCAGTCGCCTATGCAACCGGAATACCCACTAAAACCAACAGCGGTCCCTACCGCGCTTTTACGGAGTGCCGGAGAGATCGTCTAATGACATTCGATCCCCGACACTCCTACGCAAGGCCGTCGGGCCACGTCCTGTCGTCACTCAAGGCGGTGGGAGGAGACGCGCAAATCGGCGCCTCCCCCTCCCTGGCCGCCGCCTACGGAGCGAGTTAGCGGACGCAAGTGCCTCGCGTTCCCGCTCCGCGGCCTCCTTCCGGGCAACGCACATAACATCTGTGTAAGAGAAGGAAAACTCGAAATGAAACCCTATATCAACATGTTTGATCAGCATGGTATAGTAGGAGGTCAAATTCCCTCCCATTGTAGAGGAGGCCCAAGCCCAACAGAGGGACGTATGTAGGCTGCGATGATGATGAATGTATATGCTTATAATTTTACTAGTATGTTTTGGTATATATAATATGTTTGGTTTGATACGACATAACACCTGGTCTAATAAACCTTAACCTAATAATTATTAGCTTACAGAAATCAGTCAGAATACAGGAGTTCTAATTTGGGAATGACAAATTTTAAAAAGATCATTATTTAATTTACATAATCGCGATCGCAAATTTCATTTCATCATCACGGCTCACGTACCTACCATTAAGCTCCAGCCTCCTCCACAATAGGAGGGCAATTAACCTCACTCTAATATGCTGGTCAGACAGGTTGGTAAAGGGTTTTGTTTCGATTTTTCCCTCTCTTAATGTTGACTCATATTAAAGAGGGAAGGGGGGCGTTGTTGTCGGGGTTTTTGGAGTGGGAGGGAGTGGAGTGATAAATAGCATTCTTATTACGTCACCACACGGACAAATCGCTAGTTTAATATAAAATTTAATACGTGGTAGGACAACACTGTTGACAGTTGTCTGTCAAAAGCCCCGGGCCGGTCCGTCCGGGGTATTACCACAGTCTCGCAGCAAATCGACATCTGAGTAGTAGCAATGTGTTAGTGCGCTTCGTTCGTTGAGCGAGAAAGCCGGAAGTCCAACTTTCTGAGGGTGTTCGAGTGTGGTGGATTTTGGTAATGATGTCTTTAGTTTCACCGATTCGATGCATTCACACTCCCTTCACTTTCTTCACGATAGGCAGCGGCCAGGTCAATGAGCGGCAGCAACACTTACCATCAGGTGTACTGTTTGCTCGTTTGCCATATATAATATGCCATATATAATATGGCAAACGAGCATATATAATAATAGTTTTATTTCATTGTGTAATACTCTCATAAACATAAGAAATCGATACATTTTTATCTTGAAGGAACTTTTTTTACGCTGGCGAACTAGTAGGGAATAAATCATTCGAAGCTATTAGAATGTACATGAAATATGTGGAAATATTTTTAGTTACCTACAGAACCCTAGTTACTACGTCATAAAGGTTTCAGGATTGAGGTAATATTTGGACAAAATATGTAATATATAATATACGTAAGCGATATTTACATTTCCCAGGAACCTGGTTGCTATAACAGCTGAAATATGTTGGTTTAAAACATTGCCTGCGGTACTTTATGTTATTACAGCAAAATTAGTGCCAAAATATGGTAGAATATTATTGGAAGATGAATCTTAAAACATTTTAAATGCTCATAAAATTAATCAGTGACTAATTTCTTAATGTTTTTAAAGGTAACATGATTCTAGATTATTTTGTTTTTAATCGACTTAGAACAGGAGATTCTCAATTCGATCGCTATTTTTTTTATCTTTATATATCTATACCAATAAATAAAATTGGAGTGTCTGTTTGTAATGTCAAAATAATAGGCTTTTTTCATGCTCACACGGTTATTTGCACGACACCTATGCCTAAAACAGCAATTAAAAAATTTTTGTCTGTCTGTTTGTTCCGGGTAATCTTCAAAACGGCTGGACCGATTTCAAAAATTCTTTCACCAATGGAAAGCTATAATATCAGGGCATAAACTAGGCTATATTTTATCCCGGTATTCCCACGGGAACGGGAACTACGCGGGTAAAACGACTATAACCTATAACCGAAGCAAAGCGAGGGCGGATTGCTAGTATACATATATACATATATATATATATATATATAGTTCTCCTGTAAGTGTGTATGTCACTGTATGTATTCAATAGGATTCGAGACAGGTTTAGATTCACAATTGGACCCGGCAGGTGGCGCTGCTGTCGATTTCAATAAGAATTCCATTTATTTTATTTGAACAGAACAACGTCTGTTGGGCCAGTTAGTTATATATGTTATATATACACGATGGATGTACGATCATCATACAAGACAGTGGTGATCACATTTATTGTAATCCAATGATAGTTTTGAATTAAACTATTGATCGTGTTCGTTCAATGTGTGGTGACAGAGTAAGAATATAATTCACCACTCCCTCTCTTGTCCGTGGGTGTTGTAAAGAACTCCTAAGAAATTATATATGAATATAACATCTATCCAAGAGAAGGAAAACTCGGAGCAGGATGACTCGTCGTCAGTGGTCGGCCCGACGGAACACCCTTTTGGGTACCCTCATTTCTCGACGTCCCTGTTCCGGGACGTCGGTCGCCGTCACGCGGTCAGCCTCTCCGCGGGTGACGGACTAGATTCCCCGGTCCGGTCATCCGCGGCCATGCCTAGGGCGGCATCACGCGCAGGTACTCGCTCCTGCGCCGCCCGAGTCGCCGACGACGGAACGTGTCACCGAAGAGGACCTCCTCTCGCGCACGATCCGCCGCCTCCTTCGCCCGTGACCATGAATGCTGCAAAGTGTTCTAAACGTCGGGCAATCAAAAATCAAATACAAACCGATAAAATCCGTAAAGTAATTTTATTTAAAACTAGCAACCCGCCCTCGCTTCGCTTCGGTTATAGGTTATAGTCGTTTTACCCGCGTAGTTCCCGTTCCCGTGGGAATACCGGGATAAAATATAGTCTAGTTTACGCCCTGATATTATAGCTTTCCATTGGTGAAAGAATTTTTGAAATCGGTCCAGCCGTTTTGAAGATTACCCGGAACAAACAGACAGACAGACAGACAAAAATTTTTTAATTGCTATTTTAGGCATAGGTGTCGTGCAAATAACCGTGTGAGCATGAAAAAAGCCTATTATTTTGACATTACAAACAGACACTCCAATTTTATTTATTGGTATAGACTAGCAACCCGCCCTCGCTTCGCTTCGGTTTTAGTGGTTTTACCGTCGTAGTTCCCGTTCCCGTGGGAATACCGGGATAAATATAGCCTAGTTTACGCCCTGATATTATAGCTTTCCATTGGTGAAAGAATTTTTGAAATCGGTCCAGCCGTTTTGAAGATTACCCGGAACAAACAGACAGACAGACAAAAATTTTTAATCTGTATTTTAGGCATAGGTGTCGTGCAAGTAACCGTGTGAGCATGAAAAAAGCCTATTATTTTCACATTAAAAACAGACACTCCAATTTTATTTATTGGTATAGATGTGTAATACTCGCGAAAACATCAGAAATCATTATTGATGCCCCCTTTTCATCAATTCACTGCAATCGCTATCCTCTTATGAGGATGGAGGTCTACGTCCAACAAGGGACAGCGAAGGTATGAATAATAAAATGTAAGTAAAAATATTGTCACCTTCAAAACGTACATAATTTTTCTCTTTCCGAGTGAATATATTTAAGTGCTCACGTATTTCAAATCAATATCGTGAAGGTAAATTGGCTCTGTTCGCACGAATTTGTTTTAATGGCCAACCTTATTTTTTATTCTTAAAGACCTAATACGATAACGATGTACACAGGAACTGGTATGAATGACTTGGAGGCATGAAGCTTCAGTGATTTCAAGATGTGTCTATTGTGTTAAATGTTATCACTTGCGAATTGGAATAGGGGTTTACTGATGGTATTTAATAAAGCGTTAATATAATTTATTACATGACATTTTCAATGTGGTGACAGAGTAAGAATACAATTCACTAGCATTGGTCGTGGTAGTCCTAAAAGACGACCAAAGGATATAATATGCGAGGAGGAAAGCATTCATGAGAAAAGCCGAAATAAGACCCTATACCAACACGTCTGACCAGCCTGGTACAGTAGATCAATGTCCCTCCTATTGTGAAAGAGGCTCGAGCCCAGCAGTGGGACGAATACGAGCCGAGATGAGCAGACAACAGAATTTATGAAGACGTTCAACTAAAGAATTGACAGTGTACATGGACGGAAAACGATTAACTCAAGTCGAGACGATATCGTTCCTCGGAATGGAAATAGATAGTGGTATAAAATGGGAAAACCACATTAATAGAATATGTAATAGAATAGGCAGTGCGTGTTACGCTCTCGGTCGTATTGCTCGGATAGTATCTGAGAAAGAATTGCAAGCCTGTTATTTTACAGCAGTGTACTCCAAAATGGTGCAGAACTCTGGGGTCGAGCGGCAGACCGAAAGTGCATATTTCGTATGCAGAAGCGCGGCGTACGAGCAATAATTGGGATACCTAACGATGCGACAGTGAAACCTTATTTCACTAACCTGAACATCCTTACCCTTTCTAGTATGGTAATATACCAGATGGCTATTTATGTTCGAAAAAACTTACTAAAATTTGCCAAACCAAGTGATAAACATTCATATCTCACGAGACATCGTAATAATCTATCAGCTGTAGCACGAACATTCGCTAAGTCGGAGAGGACGACTCATATTATGGGCCCAGCAATGTACAATAAATTGCCTACACTGGTAACTGCATCCAAAGCTTTAAGGTTCGCCTAAAGCGGTGGCTCATCGGGCAAGCATTTTATACGTATGACGAATTCTTCAAAAGGTAGACAATACTCAACGTGCATATTGCTAAAGTTTTTAATTATTATGCCTTGACACCGTTTTATTATTTATTTTTCTTTTCAATTGACAATCTAATATGTATTTTTAAAATGTAATTATCTATATCAAAGAATGACATGTAAGAAACCCTTATAAATAAATGAGTTATGAGTTATGAGCAGATGAAGGACTAGTATTGGTAGTCTCGACATAAGGGGATAAAGGTATGTGTACAAGGTTATGGCGTTGTGCTCCATCCTTTGCACCACTTCGGATGAAATAGTATGACCAGACCTGTCGCAAAACAATAGCAAAGATGGTATAGAGGAGAGTTCAATGAAGGTGGGCAGAAATCTCAGTTTTGGGTCACAAGGTTAGCGCATGTATGATTTTTAAATTATTAAAATACTAGCAATCCGCCCTCGCTTCGCTTCGGTTATAGTCGTTTTACCCGCGTAGTTCCCGTTCCCGTGAGAATACCGGGATAAAATATAGCCTAGTTTACGCCCTGATATTACAGCTTTCCATTGGTGAAAGAATTTTTGAAATCGGTCCAGCGGTTTTGAAGATTACCCGGAACAAACAGACAGACAGACAGACAGACCGACAGACAGACAGACGGACAAAAATTTTTTAATTGCTATTTTAGGCATAGGTGTCGTGCAAATAACCGTGTGAGCATGAAAAAAGCCTATTATTTTGACATTACAAACAGACACTCCAATTTTATTTATTGGTATAGATAATAAAATATCTACTGGAACCCTTCGCTCTATTAATAGAGACTTTATTACATACATAACAGTAATCTAGTAATGGTTAAATACTTTGGAACACATAAGTACTTAAAAATAAGTTTTACATGCGCGTGATTATTAATGAAAACGCTAATACATATTTAAATATTTTTTACTAAAAGGGAGAAAGGAATATTATCCAATATATACCTTCAATGGGCATTCTAAAAATAACAAACAAATCTCAATCGCTCAGTTTTCTACTTAATCGCGGCAAACCGATGCGAAAAGAAGATAAAACAACTTTAGCACATAGAAATTTTATAACCTCATTATAAATATATTGGATTGCTACAAACGAGACGATAGAAGATTGTTATCAATGGTTTACGCGAGTATATATAGTAGTATTTAAAAACTAACTAATAATCTAGTATACTTTTTTTTTAATATAATTACTATTAATTTTAATGTTTTATTATTACTAACCATAAACAATATAATTTTTTCATATAGAATCATTTTCTTCTTACACTGGCAATAAATTTTGTATCAAAATGTGGATCAATATTTAATAACTAATTTCTGTATCAGGTAGATAATTATAAATTTTCTGCAGTAACGATGACTTGTTGGACGTGAGACATCTTAGTCCACCCGTGACCATGAACGCTGTAAAGTTTTCGAAACGTCGGGTAATCAAAAATCAAATACAAACGCGATAAAATCCGTAAAGTAGTTTTATTTAAAATGTAAGATTGTTATCAAATTATATTTTTGAAAGAAATTTTGAAGATAAATGAATTTAAAAGGTAAATTTTGCTATTTTCTCGATCATTTTCTTTGTTTTTATGTTACTGTTGTTGCAAACAAGCAAACAGCACACCTTATGGTTAGTATTAGTAATACATGGACATTTGCTAGACCGCTACCGTGAAGAAAGTAAAGGGAGTGTGAATATGTGTAATGAGTTTCAGTGATACTAAAGGCATCACCAAAGCCGCTATACACAAACAGCCTTAGAAAATTGGGCTTCCAACTCTCTCGCTCACCAAATGAAGTGGTAGTAACAGATTGCAGGCAACGTAAATTTTCTGCGATAGTGTTGTATTACTTGAAACGAACTGACACGTAGCTGCAGACGGAAGACTATCGTGGCCCTACCATATTAAATGTGATTAACATTAATTGTATGAATACATTATGGATACTTTCCATTTGGTGATAAGAATACAATTCACCACTCCCTATCTTGCCCGTGGATGTCGTAAGAGACGACTAAGGGATATAATACGCATATAACATCTATGCCAGAGAAGGAAAACTCAAAATAAAACCCTATTCAAACACGTCTGACTAGCGACAGTCAATTCCCCTTCCATTATGGAGGAGGCCTGAGCCCAACAGTGGGTCATATATAGACTGAGATAACTATATAAGCCGTAGCGTGCGAGACAAAAATACATATATTGCTCATAAATGTATTTTTGCCACGTGTATTAACGTATTTTAAAACGTCCTCTTTTTTGGTTCTACGGTCGGCGTACCCGTCGCTCGGCTCCGTCCGGGGGCGACAAAGGAGCGTAAGCACGCACACCCATAATCCACCCGTGACACGACCACCGGTGCAAGGTGACTTGTCGTCAGTGTTCGGCCCGACGGAATACCACTGAGGAGTACCCTCATTTCGACCGACGTTCCCCCTCGCGGAGGACGTCGGTCTTTCCTCGCGGGGTCGGCCTCTCGGCGGGTGACGGTCTAGCTCCGCGGTCCAGTCACCCGTGGCCTCGGCTAGGGCGGCATCAGGCGCAGGTAATCGCGCCTGCGCCGCATTTTAAAACGTCGTGAAAAAACTGCATATTACTATAGATATGACACCATTTATTAAAATAAATACAATGTATCGATTTTTCACAGCAAGTACGATGCGATATCATAAAGATAAATACTGATAATACTGATAAAGTATGTGTACACAGTGGGAGCGGTCTTATCACCGTTGCAAAATGAGATTGGACGGTTCGTTTCCACTAGATTTACTTGTGTACTGAGGTCATTGATACTAAAGAATATAATGACAGTATTATTCTTATCCGTGTGGTGACGGAGTAAGAATACAATTCACCACCCCCTATCTTACCCGTGGGTGATCGTACGAGACGACTAAGGGATATAAAACGCATATAACATCTATGCGAGAGAAGGAAAACTCGAAATAAAACCCTATACGAACACGTCTGACCAGCGTGGTATAGTAGGTCAATTACCCTTCCATTATGGAGGAGGCCCGAGCCCAACAGTGGGACGTATATGGGCTGAGATGATGATGATGATGATTATTCTTACAGTATTATTCACGTTCGTGTGTTGACGGAGTAAGAATACAATTCAACACCTTTTATCTTCACCACGGTTATCGTAGAAGACGACTATATAACAATTGTGCAAGACATAATATGCATATAACAATTGTGCAAGAGTAGAAAAACTCAAAATATAACCCACCTACTACTAGTCAGTCAATTTGCCCCCTATTGTGGAGAAGAGCTCAGCAATGGGACGTATATGAGCCCAGATGTTGATGATCATTATTCCTACATATTTCAATGACAATTTTGACTTGTGATTGCACAGATAGCGTAGTGGTTAAGATCTACTGTGCCAGTCTTGGGTTTGGATCCCAGGAAGGACAACACTTTGTGCTATCCACAAATTGTTTTTCTGCGTCTAAATGTAATTTGCGTCCGTTAATTATCTGTTTGTAAAGTCAAACAACACAAGGATTATTTCCGTGCAAAACGTTGACTAATATAAAAAAAATGCGCGTGTAACACGGGATAGAAGTGAAACTTCTTGAAAATGTATACCAATAAATAAAATTGGAGTGTCTGTTTGTAATGTCAAAATAATAGACTTTTTTCATGCTCACATGGTTATTTGAACGATACCTATGCCTAAAAATCACTTTATATATTTTTTTGTCTGTCTCTCTGTCTGTCTGTTTGTTCCGGGAAATCATCAAAACAGCTGGATCGATTTCAAAAATTCTTTCACCAATGGAAAGCTAAAATATCAGGGAGTAAACTAGGCTATATTTTATCCCGGTATTCCCACGGGAACGGGAACTACGGGGATAAGGCGACAGAAACCGAAGCGAAGTGAGGGCGGGTTGCTGGTATAAAATAAGATATTTAGTGTGAAAAACAGCGAGAGAGAGAGAGAGAGAGAGAGAGAGAAAGAGAACATCTTAAAAGAAACAGGTATACTACGCGCATGTGTTCGAGTGCCACGCATTCACTCTCGCTCTGTCTCTTTCTATTCACCCTACCCAGGAGCGTTGAATGTTTAACGCAATAGTGCTTTCATACCCTCTCCATGGTAGCGTTAAACGTTTTACGCGAACTTGTTGGAAGTCGCATTAGAAGTTTCACTTCAAAAAAATTGAATCTATTTAATCTTTGAATTTCATCCACCCATCAGCTCCTGACTGGATGCCAACAGTTACCACCTCAGGAGCACAGATGTTTCGAATAAAAACAATACAATACCTCTTTATTGCATACCATAAATACGTAAAAGAAACACAACGTCGCGCGTCGGTACAATTAGACGGTCTTATCGTACTGCAATTTCGACAGCCTTACGATGTAACCTATGCCTTAACTTATGAGCAAAGGCCCTTGAGGTCTACTAAACAAGTGGAACAGGAAAAAGATACAACCAAACTTACTTTTGCAATCGGTAAACAACAACTTTTCAAAGCCCAAACAGGGTTAAATAACATACAACTTAGAACAACTAATTTGCAAGACAAAAAGTCAAATTTGAGGTCGTAATTTGTATTCATTCTATAAGCTGATGATTGTTTGTAAAGAAGACAACATTTGGCAGCAAGGAAACAATCGTTGTATTGAAGGAGTCTCCACAAACACCAACAATAGCCCTTTTTTTTGGGGTGGGTTACGGTCGGCGCCCTCCTCGCCTGGCTCCGTCCGGGGCGACAGAGGCGCGTAAGCACGCACACCCGTAACCCACCCGTATAGCACGTCGCCGTCGTCGTTGGGCCGACCACCGGTGCAGAGTTTCTTGACTTCAGTGGTCGATCCGACCCAAACAATAGCCAAAAATGAGACCCTAAGTAACTATTAGTGGATCGCATAAAGCATGGCCAGCGAATCGAACCGACGACACTGGCACGGCGGGTCAGCGTCACAACCACTAGGTATACCATCCGTACAACCCTTAATATCTTTAACCAGGTGTTAACAATACAGGTAATATAAAATAAAGACCCACACAGAATTACTTTTTAAAACATCCTTCACACGGATAGAATTCTTAGGTTCCACTGTTTCAAACATGAGCTGGAAAAAACAGACAAACCCGGACCTTTATTTACAGTTTTCCTTCTCTTGCATAGATATTTTCTATTTGTATTTTACGGCCATCACAGGCGAGATAAGTAGTGACGAAATGTATTCTTACCGTATCACCACACGGAAGAAATGTTATTCTTCGTCTATCAATATTTTCCCACCATTTTGATGATAAGGATCGAGTACTTGTGATCCGCCACATAGCGGTAGAAAGGTAAGTTATGGGATTTTGATGCCGTCCTTCCGTCCCTGTCCGACCTGTTCCTCAAAAAAAAAGCTATAAATATTTTCTGCTGCGTATTCGAACTCAACTGTCTTCACTGAAAATAATAATCGAAACCGGTATACCAGCTGTTTACTTAAAATTATTTTAATTAAATAGGTTATGGCTCCGATAACACAATAAGATGAATGTACCACTCACCTTTCGCAATAACTTTCTCCGAGGTAACTTTAAGTAGAACGACAGCAATGTCTCTGTATAAAATAAATCAGCACAAATATTTTTGTTTTTTTTTTTCGTGTTTTGATGAACTAAAAACGAGTAATATCCTCTTGCCTTTCTATAACAATCGAGACAGAAGCAAACAATATAAGTGCCGGTGAAAGATAACTCCGATCTTTGCCAATGCATCTGTTTAGATTGGTATAGTGCGTCCAGAAAAAAAATAAAAGTGTCTGTCGGTTCGAAAAGCGATATGGCCTACCCATTGCCATTTCAGTATGCTAATTCTTCGTGCTAAGTCGGTTACACCCGTTCTTCTACAGATTGCCGTAGTTTGGATTCTATCTCGAACAGAAATCCCGAGCATAGCCCATACAAAGCTAAACGACTTTGAGTTTGGTTAGATGTCTACATTTTGAGACCACGTTTCCTTGCCACAAGTCATCATTGGTCACATACTGATCATAAACCTGTGCTTTCAGACACTGAGGTATGTTGGAGGAGAAGATTCTCTTAAGTTTATCAAATGCTGCCCAGGCGAAATGGATTCGTTGACTGACCTCTTTCTCAAAATCGGATCTACCTAACTAGACTTTTTGTCCCTGTCAAACATAATGATCGACAACTTCGAGGATAACATTGCCAACCAGGACTGATACTGGAACGACATGGGCATTTGACATGACTTTCATCTTGCCCATGTATTGGTATGGTAAGTAGAGGTATTCCTCTCTCACTCTAGAGGAGGCTAGCCCAATATTAGAACTTATACGAATTGTATAAGGTAAAGAAAATTTTTTTAAACACTGTTTTACCCATTCATTCATCTTTCTTCGTAGACGTCCGCAGACATAGGCCTCTCCACTAAGATCTCACTTAGAACGGTCCTGTGCTGCATGCATCCACCAGAATAAATTACTATAACATATATTATTATTATTTTATAAAGCCCCTAAAAACAAATAAAAGACCTGCACAAGGATTTTTAGTGTACTTTTACCAAGAATACAAAACTAAAACAAAAAAGGTATTCCTTTGCTTTTCTTAAAACTCATTTGTAAATCTAAACGAGATTAGAACAGGTAGGACTTATTCCATTTAAGCTACTGTGAGAGACACGTGTCAATAAGGGTAACGTTAATCTTTTTTTTTGCAAATGATAACAGATGTAATTGTTTAAGATACTGCGATTCAGTTCATTTACGTCCCACTGCTGGGCTTCGAGCCTCCTTCACAAATAGGGGGCAATTGAGCTACGCTGGTCAAACCCGTTGGTATAGGGTTTTATTTCGCGTTTTCCTTTTCTTGCATAGGTTTTAATACGAATATTTAATCCTTTAGGCGTCTTTTGCGACGCCCATGGGCAAGGCAGTGGGTGGGGAATTGTATTCTTACTTCGTCACCACAAGGAAAGGATTACAGCTGTAATTTAGTACAATTGACAAGAATAAAGCTAAAAATTGATTTGCCAATATGAGTCCATCACACCCTCGACTACTCTTTCGAAGATAAAGGCTGTCGAAAATAATTCTAAACAGATATTTTCAACAACACTCAACTAAAGGCCAAAACACTGACCTTAATAGAGATAAGCAAGATATTTTGCCCAGAAACAGCTGAAATAATAAGTACTTATTCCAAGATCAAAGAACAATAGTTTGCTAGAAACTTCACCTAAAATCCTTGTCGAGTTTGCTCTTTGTTATAAATAAAATAGCTTATTAGACGTAATGGGAGAAACATCGACGTTTTCTCTCTACATTTTTACGAACAAGTATATCAAGTTGTTACATGATAGCTCGGTTGGTTAGCCTTCGAGAAACTTAGAAGATCTTATCCGATACTTCGTTATATCTAAAAACAAGTCTATTGACCATTGTTAGCAATGTTTTGTGGCACAGAAACGGTAAAACAAATAGCAATGTCCAGTCTACTATATAAAAGAGAACTAGATATGTTTAAGATCGCCCGTGTGGTGACGGAGTAAGAATACAATTCACCACCCCCTATCTTGCCGGTGAGTATCGTAAAAGCCAACTAAGGGATTATAATATGCAGATAATATCTATGCAAGAAAAGGAAAACTTGAAACAAACCCTACGCCGACGGCGCGTGAGCACACCATACCCTGCAAAAAAAGGAAGACTCATGACCACAAATAGACGTTAAAGGAAGGCCGATTACCTAAGGTGATCGAAATTACAATATGATTCCCATATTCCACTTTAAAATACCAGATATACGAACGAGAATACGAACAAATCACACAATTATAATGTTATTCCAATGATATTAAATTGATATTTGATTACGCTGTAAGTGTCGATTCACACTGTGATGCCGTTCACGATTCGATCTCGCTCCGGTCTTGGTCCGTTCCCGGTCTGGTAAAATATTCTTGTATAAAAAAGAATCAGAGTAACCACACTATCGTATCGCTCTAGTTCCGGTTCGATATCGCGCCGCCCAGTCCCGGTTGGTCGAAAAGAATATTTGACTGGAGCGAGATCGGACTTGTCATGACTCGTACCGACAGTGTGAATACGTTTTTGTTTCAACTTCATTATTTCTTCGGTCGTGCAGGGAGACGTTACTTACATTTTTCTTCTAATCATGGCTAGTAATAAATCGTGGAATTCTGAAAAGGGTAAGTAATGTAATTTATGCGTGTGATTTATAACATTTGATTATGAATAATAAATAATCACACTATAATTATTTGCGCCAGCTTTTCTGTAAGGGTTGTTTCCGAGAAAACAATGTATATGGTGAAATTCGCGAACATTTTAAAAGAATACTTGACTTATAAAAACTTGATTACGAGCGAAAAATGATCGTCACACATGGGATTCTGTCGACCATGGATCGAGACAGACTGATTGTAGAACTAGTAGTGTGGACACAGCGAGACTTGATCGGACCGAGACCGGAGCCAGATCGGACCGTGAACAGCATCATGGTATGGATCGAGTCTAAAAAGCCAATTTCACGTTCTTTCTGATATTCCCTGTTTGAGAATTTCGAATGGACGAAATATATCAATTAGGACGAGCTTGTAGCTACTACTATATTAAGTACTAGCAACCCGCCCTCGCTTCGCTTCGGTTTTAGTTGTTTTACCCGCGTAGTTCCCGTTCCCGTGGGAATACCGGGATAAAATATAGTCTAGTTTACGCCCTGATATTATAGCTATTCATTGGTGAAAGAATTTTTGAAATCGGTCCAGCCGTTTTGAAGATTACCCAGAACAAACAGACAGACAGACAAAAATTTATTAATCTGTATTTTAGGCATAGGTGTCGTGCAAATAACCGTGTGAGCATGAAATAAGCCTATTATTTTGACATTACAAACAGACACTCCAATTTTATTTATTGGTATAGATATAGATTTGATATTTCATCTTAAAAATTACTTCGTTATTTATTAATTTCTTAATGTATATTAAAAACTTCGTTGGTGACTGTATTATTAATTTATTTTCCTTGTAAATTACCTCCTAATAGTTTGTTTCTTTGAACACAATAAATAAAAAGACATTAACACCCTAAAATGTTTTGATTGAGGTTATTCACTTGCGACGAAGTTTTATTAGTTAATCTATCTGATTTACCAAACTTGCCGCGATCAATTTATGAATAAGTAACCATTTCTCGTATTATTAGCCCAAACCACTAAGGGACCTAATATGTAGATAGCATCAATGCAAAAGAAGGAATACTATACATAAAACATTATACGAACGCGCCTGACTGGTATAGTAGGTCAATTTCCCTTCTATTGTGGCTTGTGCCCAATACAGTGAAACATATATGAATGAAAATGAAAGAGAATTAGTCATTTATTAAATTGGCTTTTAAGTTAAGGTTATCATAAATGAAGCTTTAAATGACAGCAAATCTTTTAAATTGCCACAATCTTACAAGCATTCCAAATGTTTTTGCCCAAAAAGGTCACTACCGACCTTATAAACTGATTGATTGATAAACGGATGTTATCAATTGAAATGGGTCACCAGTGATGTTATCAATTGATTGAATTTCATTGAAATTTGGAACAGATATAAGTTATATTCTAAAGCATTTATTATTTTAGGGAAATAAAGTAGAAGGGATTATAATATAAAATTAACAGACAACTCTTTTGAAGTCATAATGGATGAGAGAGTTAACGAATATTTTATAAATAACCGCATAAAAAGCGTATAAAAGGAAATGCTTTCAAATTTGCAACCAACTTTTATAACAACTGAAAACTTAAATTATTTTTTCAAAGCCCATAAACCCTAAGGAAACGTCTTCTAAAGTTTAATAGCTAATAAATTAAAATAAGGGGAGCGCGTATATTTTAAGTCTTGAGAAATTCTGGTGATGATCTCAGTTATATTTATGGACTGAGATGGTTTATCAAAGCAATCGACGTCTTTTTTATATCATCATCATCATCATTTCGGCTCACATACGTCCCACTGTTGGGCTCGAGCCTCCTTCATAATATCATGCTGGTCAGACAGGTTGGTATATGATATTATTTTGAGTTTTCCTTCTCTTGCATTGATGTTATATGCGTATTATATCCCTTAGTCGTCTTTTACGACGTCCACGGGCAAGATAGGGAGCGGTGAATTGTATTCTTACTCCGTCACCACACGGAAACTTTTTATATAATTCTTAAATTTAGTACAGTAGAACCCGTTTAATACGATTTCCCGCATAATTCGCCATTTTGTGTCAGTCCCAGCAACTTGAGACATGTTTTCATACATTTCTTAACGCTTAATACGATCATCATCTCGTTTAATACGCCAACACGTGGCACTCAAGTACACATATTACCCCTTGCGGCAGTGGTCAGCGAGTCCAGCGACTGACGAAGTGACGACTGTCGAGCGACCATAAGTGATAATGACCAAGAAGAAGCTGAGTCAGTTCCGATTTTGTCACACGCCCAGGCATTATCAGCAGTTAATGATTTAAGACGCTATGTAACTTCTTTGAATCAAGCGAAGACGCACTGCTAAAATTAAATTACGTTGAAAATCTTGAAATTGCTAATGCCTCAAAATCTTTTTGTCAAACTAAAATAAGTGACCTTAAGTAACGTTGACGTACGTTGACGTACTTTGACTGACTGACTGTAACGTAATAATAATAAACAACATTTTTTATATTTTTAAATATTTTTTATTTTTTAATATTTAAAATTCCGTGTGGTGACGGAGTAAGAATACAATTTACCACCCTCTATCTTACCCGTGGGTGATCGTACGAGACGACTAAGGGATATAAAACTCATATAACATCTATGCGAGAAAAGGAAAACTCGAAATAAAACCCTATACCAACACGTCTGACCAGCGTGGTATAGTAGGTCAATTACCCTTCCATTATGGAGGAGGCCCTACAGTGGGACGTATATGGGCTGAGATGAATATTTAAAAATATATCTAGTAGTCAGTATATTAAATAAAGAACATTTTATTTAGGTAATTTTTAAATGTTAAATTCAATATAATATATTCAAAATAATAATAAAATATTGTAAATAAAACTACTTTTACGGATTATATCGCGTTTGTATTTGATTTATGATTGCCCGACGTTTCGAACACTTTGCAGCATTCATGATCACGGGCGGACTAAGGTGTCTCACGTCCAACAAGTCATCGTTATTACAGACATTTATAGTTATCTACCCGATACAGAAAATTAGTTATTAAATTTTGACCCACATTTTAGTACAAATTTATTGCCAGTGTAAGAAGAAAATGATTCTATATGAAAAAATTGTATTGTTTATGGTTAGTAATTATTAATTATTAAATTTATAGCAATTATTGTTACAATTTGTTGATTTAAACCTAACAAAACTAATATACTACCACCGGATCGGAACGCGGCCACACTGAGAAAAATCCGGCAAGAAAACTCAGGGGACATAATGCTAAATTAATATTGATTTTTATTTTTAGATGCGGCTCACTTTGTTTTACTAAAAGGTTTTTTGATTTATAAAATTATCTTTAACAATTATTATTGTGGGTCAAATCTATACAATAAGTGCTCACAGTGTCATGCAATCTTGTGGTGGTCTTTTTGGATTTATTTTTAATTATGTTTATAACAGGATTCCAGCTTGATAGTAATACCCAGCCATCCTCTCTATTGAAATTTTTTTTTTTGATTTCTGCAGACTTAGTGTGATGGCGGTGCTTCACATTCTTACGGATCTCTTTGTTTGCCCAATATAAGAGAGTTTGATAAACGACAAGTCCTCGCAAAAGAACACCGATACCTGCTTAGAATGGTACGCGAGGCTATTGAAATCAAAAACACAAAAACTTCAATAGTGAGGATGGCTGGGTATTACCATCAAGCTGGGATCCTGTTATAAACATAATTAAAAATATATCCAAAAAGACCACCACAAGACTGCATGACACTGTGAGCACTTATTGTATAGATTTGACCCACAATAATAATAGTTAAAGATAATTTTATAAATCAAAAACCTTTTAGTAAAACAAAGTAAGCCGCATCTAAAAATAAAAATCAATATTAATTTAGCATCATGTCCCCTGAGTTTTCTTGCCGGATCATTCTCAGTGTGGCCGCGTTCCGATCCGTTGGTAGTATATTAGTTTTGTTAGGTTTAAATCAACAAATTGTAACAATAATTGCTACAAATTTAATAATTAATAATTACTAACCATAAACAATACAATTTTTTCATATAGAATCATTTTCTTCTTACACTGGCAATAAATTTATACTAAAATGTGGGTCAAAATTTAATAAATTTAATAACTAATTTTCTGTATCGGGTAGATAATTATAAATGTCTGTAATAACGATGACTCGTTGGACGTGAGACAACTTAGTCCGCCCGTGACCATGAATGCTGCAAAGTGTTCGAAACGTCGGGCAATCATAAATCAAATCATCATTTCAGCCTATTGCCGTCCACTGCTGGACGTAGGCCTCCCTCATATTGCGCCACAATGTGCGGTCCTGTGCCGCCTGCATCCAACGACGCCCAGCAACTTTCACTAGGTCGTCGGTCCACCTAGTGGGGGGGCGTCCTACACTGCGTCGTCCGATGCGTGGTCGCCACTCGAGAACCTTTCTTCCCCAGCGGTTGTCGGTTCGTCGAGCGATGTGGCCTGCCCATTGCCACTTCAGCGTGCTAATTCTTCGTGCTATGTCGGTTACACCCGTTCTTCTGCGGATTTCCGTATTCCGGATTCTATCTCGCAGAGAAATCCCGAGCATAGCCCGCTCCATAGCACGCTGAGCGACTTTGAGCCTTGATATGAGGCCTACATTTAGGGACCACGTTTCCGTGCCGTAAGTCATCACTGGTAACACACACTGGTCGTAGACCTGTGTTTTCAGACACTGAGGTATGTTGGACGAGAAGATCCTCTTAAGTTTCCCGAACGCTGCCCAACCGAGTTGGATTCGTCGGCTGATCTCTTTCTCGAAATTGGATCTACCTAACTGGACTGTTTGTCCTAGGTAAACATAGTGATTGACAACTTCGAGAATCGCATTGCCAACTAGGACCGGTACAGGAATGACATGGGTATTTGACATGACTTTCGTCTTGTCCATGTTCATTCGTAGACCCACTAGTTGGGATACCCTGCTGAGATCATTGAGCATAGTGCCAAGGTCCTCCATGGATTCTGCCATAACGACGATATCGTCTGCGAATCGAAGGTGAGTGATGTATTCGCCGTTAATGTTGATGCCGAGTCCAGTCCAGTCTAAGAGCTTGAAGACATCTTCCAGTGCAGTGGTGAACAGTTTCGGAGAGATGACATCTCCCTGTCTCACGCCTTTCTGCAACTGGATCGGTTTCGTACTCTTATCCCGGATACGGACTGACATTGTGGCGTTCCTATACAAACACTTCAGCACTTCGATATAGCGATGGTCGATTTGGCACCGCTGAAGGGACTGCAGCACCGCCCAAGTTTCGACTGAATCAAAGGCTTTCTCATAGTCCACAAACGCTAAGCACAGGGGCCGATTATACTCCTCGGTCTTTTGTATAATCTGCCGAAGCGTGAGGATATGGTCTATGGTGCTATAGCCTTTTCGGAAGCCGGCTTGTTCGGGCGGCTGGAAGTCATCGAGCTTGCGCGTGAGTCGATTGGTAATGACCCTCGAAAACAACTTATAAACATGGCTCAGGAGTGAGATGGGTCTGTAGTTCTTTAAAAGAGCTTTGTCACCCTTCTTGAAGAACAGCACCACCACACTCCTGGTCCACGACTCTGGAACGTCGCCCCCGAGGATAACGGAATTAAATAGCTTCTGAAGGGCTATTAATACCGGCTTGCCGCCCGCCTTCAAAAGCTCTGCCGTAATTCCGTCATCTCCCGGTGCCTTACCGTTACGTAGTTGTTTGAGAGCCATTCTGATCTCGTACAAGCTGATGTCCGGGATTTCTTCGGTATAGTGCCGAGTTAGCTTGGATCTGGGATCTTGGACCAAGCCGACAACAGGATTTCGGGATGATTTGTATAACTGTCCATAGAACCTTTCGACCTCTCCCAAGATCTCACTTTGGGATGAAATGACAGTGCCGTCATCGGTCTTCAGCTTAGTCATTTGGCTTTTCCCAATAGACAGATCTTGTGCGAACACTTTCGAGCCACGATTCCGCTCTATCGCTTCTTTAATACGGAACGTATTAAATCGGCGAATATCGCGACGCACAGACCTGGAGATCTGTCTATTTAGCTGCCTATGTTTGGACCAATCGGCTGCAGACATAAATCAAATACGAACGCGATATAATCCATAAAAGTAGTTTTATTTACAACGTGTAGTGCTCGCGTAAACATCAGATATCATTAAATAATAGAATATAATAAATAATAATGGCACGTTTTTTTCCCTTTCCCGCATAATACGCTTTCCCGCCTAAGACGCGTTTTTGGTCGGGTCCCTGCAAAATCGTCTTATAAAACTGCTTTCTAAGACGAGCGTCAATACTCTCAGAAATGACCAAGTAACTTAAAGATAGATCGTACATACATTGTGGTAACAGAAAAAGGATACATAACTTTATCGGGTAACTAAATTGTAGCTACAGACTCTCACCTTGTACTATGTGTAGACTAGAATGGCATTAAGAGTCAATATTCGTAGCATATACAAGTCCCACGGGAGAGATACTTAAGATCCATCGACGCCTGTCGATTTTTCAACATAGGGCTTCTGAGATAAATATCACCATCGCAGATCGCCATGCTTGGTTTTCCCAGGAGAGTGTTAATGTTTTCCGTTCGTAATACCTCAACCAGTTTTGAAGACTGACACGGGAGAATAATTTATAATACATTGTATTCTTAACCCAATGTCTGTTACCAAAATGGACTATTGAAAATTTAATCTATTATCTATTGAACTACATGATATCTGTATTTCCTAAAAAAGGAATAAATTATTTACTGTCTGTGGGCATTCCGATGGAGATCCAGCGGTTGGAACGATTTCCCACAGGTGTAGGCTTAACTTCCACTTAAATCAGCTTAAGGGCCTTACGGTGTCAGTAAATGGGTTTCGTAACGACCTGTCAAATGACCTATGAAATTGCTTTAATCTGTGAAATGCTACTATTAATTAAATAAATATGTGTAATAGTATTTTACCTATACAATGGTACCTATACAGTGCGAATGATTAAAACAGATTTCTCAGGTAGCTTGACAACTAATTTTGGATTTCTCCACTTATGTGGCCTGTAAAATAATTATATTTAGCATCTATGCAACAGAAGGAAAAGTTATAATAAAACCCTATACTAACACGTCTGACCAGCGTAGTATAGAAGGTCAACTTCCCTCCTATTGTGGACGGCTCGAGCCCAACAGTAGGATGTCTATGACTCGAAATAATGGTGAGACGCTGGTCCGTATGAAATATGGTTTAAGAATTATTAAAATTTGGTAAAAGTTAAATCGGGTGTTTAATATCTTCATCATCATCATTTCAGACCATGTAAGTCCTACTGTTCGACTCGAAACTCCTCCACAATAGGAGGGCAAATGACCTACTATACCAAGGTGTGTTGGTTTTATGTCAAGTTTTTTTCTTTTGCTGTTGTTATTTGCATATATCCCTTAGTCGTATTGTACGACACCTTCGAATAAGAAAGGGGGTGACGAATTGTATTCTCACTCCGTCACCACGCGAGCAAAGGTGTTTACCAACAAATATATAATTTAATTAAAACTATGTGACTAACGAATTTGCTGCTCGGTTATTTAAAATGTAATTAATACGTTTGCAGCGGCAGCATGTTGGGAGGGGATTATCTGAATACCTTGTTTATCTTCACGACTCCCAAGGCTTAACGGGATGAGTTGAATTTTAAGCGGACAGGATTAATAAGGCAAGCGCGAGAGTTATTGAGAAACTAACAAGGATTAGACAACGGGGTTATGTAAATTTTTGATTTATATACATTTATGGTTATCCTGTGATTTTGATCATATCGTCATCATCATCATCATTATGGCAATGTAATTGGTGGCCAGACGGCTTCAGGTGGAGTTGGCTGAGGTCTATTTAATTAGCAGACCACTGACGACAAGTCACCGTGCATCGGTGATCGGCCCAACGACGAATTCGACGTGCCACGGGTGGGTTACGGGGCCGCGCGCTGCTCCTCTGTCGCCCCGGATAGAACCGGGCGGCGGGTGCGCTGACCGTAGCCCACCTCCAAAAAAAAAGATCTATTTAATTAAATAATGATTTTATCATAAACAAAATAAATTAGTCAATTGACTCATTAATTTCAGAAGCTACAATTCTCTAAAGTCATAACAGCTGATATACGTCCCACTGCTGGGCAAGAGCCTACTCTACAATAGGAAAGAAATTGACCTACTCTACCACGCTGGTCAGCCGGGTTGGCGTAGTGTTTTATTACAAGTTTTCCTTTTCTTGCATAGATCTTATATGCGTATTTTAATTCCTTAGTCGTCTTTTACGACACCCGCGGGTAAGATAAGGGGTGGTGAATTGTATTTTTACTTAGTAACTACACGGAAAAATCAAGAGAAAAGAGTCATATAAAATTACTTAAATTTTACCGTACCATCCATACTTTAACTATTTTACATTAAATAGCATATTTGGTAAAATATATAGGTAATGATGGGAAACAGGCATTTTAAAGATCGTACTTATGTGATTCCAAGAGAAAATTAAACTATGCTAATTTACGGGAATTACGGATTTACGTCATTTGCAATAACTATTTTATTTTATTTACGAATAATAATACATACACATTTAGTATTTTTTTGTTAGGATGCACCTACTTTTGTTAGTTTTTTTTTGTGGTGGGTCGCGGTCGGGGCACTCCTCGCACTACTCCGTCCGGGGCGGCAGAGGAGCGTAAGCACGCACATCCGAACCCACCCGAACACCACGTCGCCTTCGTCGTTGGACCGACCGCCGGAGCAGGGTTACTTGTCATCAGTGGTCACTTTTGTTAGTATAGCGGTTCGTCGAAGGGGACGGTCCCCGAAAGGGTGATATGCTGGACCGGATGTCCAGGAATCTGTAGCAGTGGTCGACAGACTGGCGATGGGGAGGGAATAAGTAATTATGGGGCCGCACGCCGCCTATCCGTCGCCCCAGACAGAATGGTTGTGGTCTGTGGACCCTAGCTTACTACACCAGCCTGCCACTGGTCAGACAGGTTGGTATTTATTTCGAGCTTCCCATCTATTGCATAGGTATTAAATGCATATTATATCCCTTAGTTGTCTTTTACTACACCCAGGAGCAAGATAGGTCTGTGGAATGTATTCTCATTTGACATTACGTGTAAAAAAATAATTAGGCAAATAATGCATTTACATGAACCAGTTGACCTAACAGACGTTATTTCGTTCAAATAAAATAAAAGGAATTCTCGTTGAAATCGATAGCAGCGCCACCTACCAATTATTATTCTAAACCATCCTCGAATCCACTGGAGCTAAAATTTTCATCAAAATCGGTCCATCCGTTTAGAAGGAGTTCAATAAACACACGAACAGAAGATTTATATATTACTTAGGCTATATTCGATCCCGGTATTTTCACGGAAACAGGAACTACGTCGGTGAAATCGCAAGAATTCGCTAGTATTTCATATTTCCAAAAAAAAAATTGCTTCACCAAAAAATAATCATTTGATTAATTCATACAACACATTTGTTATAACCTATCTTCGACAGAACTCGATACGAAACTGACAAGCGTAATTTCCTGTCTGAATACATAATCAATCATGTTGTGTACAAGTCGCGAACCGTACCTATTTACATATATCATTCGGACAATGCCCACTACAGAATCTTATACGAGAAAAAATAAAATGTTTGAATATTTCAAAAAAGTGGGTGGGTGTGAGCATGTAAGAAGTTATATTTCTTTGCCGTAATAAGATAAAAATATTTCTAAAAATTTTGTCTTTTGCATTAACATATGTCTGTAGAAATAAGTGCGAGTCGAAGTCGCGCACGGAGGGTCCCGTACCATTATCTATAAAAAATGGCGAAAACCTCTTTTATTATATGGGAGCCCCCTTAATTATTTATTTTAATTAATTATATTTAAAGAGAACATAAAACTAAATATTCTGTGAATAGTTAAAGCGTCTACCTGTCACCGTTATTAGTATCGAGCAAGAAACGGTAAAAAAATCAAGTTTGTTGTATGGGAGCCCCTCTTAAATATTTATTTTATTTTATTTTTAGTATTTGTTGTTATAACAGCAATAGAAATACATCATCTGTGAAAATTTCAACTGTCTAACTATCACCGTTCTTGAGATACACCCTGGTGACAGACGGACGGACAGCGAAGTCTCAGTAATAAGGTCCCGTTTTTACCCTTTGGGTACCGAACCCTAAAAACAACACTAATAGTAGAAAGTTTTTGGTAGGTTAGTACATTGAATATATTTAATATTTTCTGAAGACTAAGGGATACAATATGCATATAACATCTATGCAAGAAAAGGAAAACTCGATACAAAACCCTATACCAACACGTCTGACCAGCATGAAATAGTAGCTCATTTTCCCTCCCATTTGTGGAGGTCTGAGCCCAACAGTGTGACTTATATAGGCTGCAATGATGATGATGAATACATTGAAAGTTTTATTATAAAATAACGCATTATCTTTTTTTTATTGCAAACGGTGGCAAACGAGCAAACAGTACACCTGATGATAAGTGTTGCTGCCGCTCATGGACCTTCACAAGGCCGCTGCCTATCGCGAAGAAAGTGAAGGGTGTGTGAATGAATGCATTGAGGCCCGGTGATACAAAGGGCACCACCAAAACCCTCCACACGCAAATACCCTCAGAAAGTTGGGCTTCCGGCTCTCTCGCTCAGCCAACGAAACGCAGTAACAAATTGCTACTACTCAGACGTCGATTTTCTGCGAGAGTGTGGTACTACCCCGGACGGACCGGCCCGCGGCTGTAGACAGATAACTGTCGACAGTGTGGTCCTACCACTCTTATCTAGTTGACATTTGAGACAGTGCGCAGGCATGTTGTAAAAAATGTTGACTAAAAGAGCCAACTTCAGGGTGTCGATTTTTCGTGACGGTGTACACGCGAATCGTAAAAATTTACTGTCATCATTTTACCCTAACGCACCAAAAGAAGTATACTTTTTCAACTTAACTAACTTATAACTTCAATAACTTGAACGTTAAAACTGTTTGACCATGTTACCATCGCATCTATACGCGCCTACGCCGCGCCAGTCGCCGGCGGGCGGATCGCCTCATCGAGGCTGCGCTCCTCGTGCAAGCGATCCGCCGCCTCCTTCCACGAGACTACTGCCTCGCAGAAGGCTGCGACCGCGTCCCAGTTCCTGACGCTGCCGACCATCGCCCTGGCGATAGTAGGCAGCGACAGGTCGGCACCGATGATTGCGACGAGTTCACGACGCTGCTCTACCCAAGCGGCACAGACCTCGAGCGTATGCTGCGTCGTGTCCTCGTCGCAATCGCAGTGGTGGCAGGATGGTGTACTCTCCCTCCTAACGACCTTGTGTAGGTATTTGGCGAAACATCCATGCCCCGTCAACACCTGCACCAGTCGGAAGGAGAGCACCACGTGCCGCCGTTTCAACCACTGCATCAGGACCGGCCGGAAGGCCACCACGATCCGCACCCCGAACCGAGGCCTCTCCAGCCGGACTGTCCAACAGGCAATGACGTCTCGGCGGGCGTCGACGCGTCAGGCGGTGAGTTCCCTCACAGAGACCACACCGCCCTCCGCTCGCCACCGCCGATACAAACCGGCGAGCATTTCCGCCCCTAGGTCCCACGGGGGATTCCCGGCCAACACAATTGTATATCTAGAGAGAAGGAAAAAAAAAATTAAAAATAATAGACAAGCCCGCTGAGTTTCTTGCCGGATCTTCTCAGTAGGCGGTCGCGTTCCGATCCGGTGGTAGTTTATTTATTTTGGATAATTTAATTTTATTTTGTAAAATTGACAATATGTAAGTGCCCTCTCGGATTCTATGCACAATAAATGATTTGAATTTGAATTTGGTGTACCAGTCTTTTGCACAATGGGAGAGAAATTGACCTAAATTACCTCTATACCCACGCGGATTTGTAAAGGATTTTGTTGGGAAATTACGTTTCCTTAGACTAATATATGTGCTTACATCCCTGTGCCCTCATCGATCGCTTACGACACTAACATAATGATACATTTTTTTTTAAGATAACACTCCATACTTATGAATAAATCTTTGTGTTGCGGCCTATTTTATAAATATGTAATTCATTATCATCATCGCAGCTCACATAAATCCCACTGTAGGAGTCGGGGCCCCCTCTATAATTGGAGAGAAATTGACTTACTATACCGCCCTACTAGGACGTGTTGGCAAAGGGTTTTATGTCGAGTTTCCTTCCTCTTGCATAAATATCTGCATATCCATAGCCGTCTTTTACAACATTCACGGGTAAGGGGGGATGTGGTGAATGATATTACTCCGTCATCGTAACTAATGAAATCAAATCAACAACAGACTCCGAAGAATTATTAGCTTAACGCACAGGGAATTATCCAGCGTGGAAAGCGAACCCGGGGTAGGTTCGTTTTACTCGACATAAGAGTTCGGCCATTTTGTGTTATATTCGTATTCCTTGCATTACATTCGCATTCCTTGCTATTTTGGAAATTTTTTGAGTATCCAGGTCTATACTCTATTTTAACCAGGTTTTTTTTTCTGAGCCATGATGGGAAGGAAATAAACCTATACTACTCTGGTCAGAATATTTGGCATAAAGTTTTATATTAGGTTTTCCTTTTCATGCATTGATGTTATCTGCATTTACTATATACTAATAATGAGTTCGATATATCAAAACGTAACTTATATCGGATATGTGTTAGATATCGATATCTATATCAATGTAGCCGATATCACAAAAACCGTATCGAGTCAAAACTTTTACTAACATGCGAGACCTATTAAGTCAAAACTTAAAACTATATCGATACGAACAAAACACAAACTACACAAACGATATTGAGATATGAACCATATTCGTTCCTCTCGTTCTAAGTATATATTCTTTTATTAGTATAAAAGAGATGAAAAGAATATGAAATAACTTTAGCCATGTTTGCGTGGTTAATATATCTTACTCTACTAGCAATAAGGTTTAGTTTCCATTGTATAGTTATAGTTATGATAACGTTTCTGGCGGCTACGGCTACTCGATATTAGTGAGACACTTACTCTACAAAATGGAACTAAATATCGAAGTTATAAGAATGAATTTGAGTTGTTACAATATAGAGACAGTACTGCAGGTAATAATAATTATTGTTGTTTCATGCATTATTTTGATTTGAAAAACAAATTTTGTGTTGTTTGTGATAGTTTTTAATTGCATTATATATAATCACTAGCTGACTCAACAGACGTTGTTCTGTTCAAATAAAGCGCCACCTACCGGGTCCAATTGTGAATCTAAACCATTCTCGAATCTCATTGAGCACACACAAATTACTTAAATTACTTAAATCCAGTCAACAGATATCGCCATCTATTAGAATCTTTTGGAGTTAACAGATAATTGTGACTGTCAATTAATTATAGACAAATAATTTCTAATAAAATAAAATTGCGACTATAATTAAAGATCTAAGCTATCCTATTTCTCAAGTTGGACCAGACTGCTCACGGTGTGCCAATTTAATTTAAAATCGGTTAAGTAGTTTAGGAATCCATCGCGGATAAACATCGTGACAGGAGATTTATATATATAAGATTGTAAATATGTTAATTTTTAAATGCGTCAGAGAAGTAATCTCAGTTAACAATTTTTAACATTTACTAGTCAAAAACTTTTCTGTTAGTCCTAAGCCTAATAAAGCATGAAGGGAAATCGCCGTAGTTACAATTAGCTAATTGTTAAATAACTTTAGGTAAATACCTACACCTAAGAACTGCATCGATGTATCGCTGACAGCTTAACTGTAAATGTGAGAGTTTGTGTTAGTTCGCATTCATAGTTAGTTTGCTAATTTTGATATCAATGTTAACGTTTCAAAACTGTACTACCGATATCGATATAAGAAAACCGTTTTCGATATTGATATGCAAACTGTATATCGGATACATAAGCGTTTGTGGCACAAACCGAAAACGCCCATATCTACTATATACCGTTTTTAGGTAACCCTGCCAGATCCAGGGCGACGGAAAGGACGACTCATTTACTGCCGTACACGCTCCCCTCTACGTAGGGGGTGGTGAATTGTAATCCGTCAACACGGAAATAATCCAAGACATAATTGAGTAGCGAATAATTAATTTGCCAAATGTAAGTTTGAATTAAGTGAATGTAGGGACGTTGAATGAAATCTTTCAAACAGTATATATGTATACAAAATCTAATCACTTGTATCGTAACAAAGACACAATTTAAATATATAGATAAACATTTTTAACAAGGTAGATTTTACTTTATCAGTAATATTTGAGAATACAAACTTCTTTAGTAACCTAAATTCGTTAATCTTTTACGACATCAGATAATTTTACGCAGATATCAACTTGATACTTAAAACGTAACCTTGACTTAGTAAAATGAAAGCTTGTTATTGTGGCACTGTAAATGCTAAAGTTTGAATATCTTTGCGTCGGATGAATTTTACTTAATAACCATAAAATGAGTCTAAGGAAAAAAAAGTACACAGACATTTTTTTTTCTAAGTGACTGATGCCCTTTTTTAATGACAGAAAAAGTTTGCCGTATGTTTACTTAACATCATCATCATCTCAGCATATATACATCGCCCTGCTGCGCTCGAGCCTCCTCCCCAACAGGAGGGCAATTGACCTACTATACCATGCTGGTCAGATATACTAGTATAAGGTTTTACTTCAAGTTTCCCTTCTCTTGCATAGATGTATAATCATATTATATCCCTTAGTCGTCTTTTACGACATCCACGGGCAAGATAGGGGGTGTTGAATTGTATTCTTATTCCGTCACCACGCGGATTAAAAAAAAACACGAATAAACTTTAGTATCACCAAACTTCATACATCTGTAACAAGGTTTACATGACACGTATGTATGTTAAATCGGGTTGACCGAACTTTGCTCGGTCATCATCATCATCTTGCTCTTATCCAAATTACTTGGGGTCGACGCAATATGTCATCTGTTTTGACATATTGCAAAAAGTTTCGGCAATGACTTTTATGACCGGCCGCCTGCCTGACGTCAACCCTCCTTGGGAATGTAATCGTTGACCCAAATGGTACCAGATGGAGTTGGTCCGGGTCAATCTAGGGCTTTTAGTCGTCTTTTACGACACCCACGAGCAAAGCAAAAGTTAGTATTCGAAGCCGCTACCACACAGCACGGTATAATTAATTTTTTGTAAATTGTAATGTTGACGAACATATTTAGATATACATATTTAGTAATGCATATAATATACATATGTATTTACATATTTAGATTTTTTGGTTTGGTTTTTAGTTTATTACTATATTAGTAAAAAAATAAAACATTTTTTGAAATTAATTCTGACATTTACGGGGAGTATTACACATTTAAATAGTTTTACATATATCATCGCATTTATATTTGTTTGACGTCATACTATGAACGCCGAAAAGTGTTCGAAACGTCATAAAAACCATAAAAATAGTTTTTTTTTAATTTGTAGTACCTATATTAAAATCCACAAGCTAGTATGGTGGCGACTACCAATATTACCAGCACTTACATTGCTCATAGAAATAAAAGACGGTTAAGAGCTTTACCTAGATCTGCGCCAAATCCATCTGATGCGGTCTGGTCAATAATAACATGAGATTTAAAGGAAGGTTCACGATAGGCAGGCGGCCGGACATAAAACTATTGGCAATGTACTTTTGCAAAATGTAATATGAAAGCGGAGTTTGTAGGAGTAGTAGTACTACATATTGAGTCAAACCCAAGTAATTGGGAGGAAAGAGAAGGATAATGATAATTATTTTTCGCAAACTAAGAAAACCGTCTTCAATAATGTAGACAATGTAGATACATTTTTAGATTGTTGTTGGTTTCTTCAAAAACCGCTTGTCCGATTTCGATGAAATTTTCATGGTACCATTTGGGAAGTATACCTTTTCCAACAAAAAAAGAATCATCAAAATCGGTTTAAAAACGACGAAGTTATCCGCGAATTAACATAAAAAAAAGTATATATACGGTCGAATTAAGAAACCTCCTCCTTTTTGAAGTCAAGAAATCAAATACCTTCTAAAGTGAGGTATAGTAGTCCCAACCATTCTATAAAGGTGTAACAACGTTGAAATGTACTCAAATGTAACGATAATAATCGCCAGTTTTAATTATCTACTTTGAACTTTGAAACAGTCAGGATCATTGCTAACTTTAAGTTTAAATAAGCCTTTATTAGGCATAAGCACCTAATATTACGGTTTATTACAATTAGGGACCTGTAAAATGTTACAGTTGAGTAAAAGTGTCGGTTTATACAGTTAGAATTTTATCGAGGGACCACTTAGCCGTTTTTTTTTTCATTTATCTAATATTAAAGATAGAGCATTGTCATAATATCGGTAACGGCAATACACTCATGTGCTGAGATCGATTACGTCGTCGACCCGGGTTTCAAGCATGTCCGATGCTCATCATCAGGGCGAGTGCGTAGCGGCGTCCACGCCACCCGAGTTGACTTAATCGATTTCAGCACATGAGTATGTATAATATGTATCAATCTTACGATAAGTTCTAGACCATTCATCATCATCATCATCACCGCAGCCCAGATAGGTCCCACTATTGGACTCGGACCTCCTCCACCATGGGAGGAAAATTGACCTACTATACCATGCTGGTCAGACATGTTGGTATAGGGTTTTATTTCAAGTTTTCCTTCTCTTGCACAAATATTATGTGCACATGATGTCCCTTAGTCGTCTTTTACGACATCCACGGATAAAATAGGGAGTGGTAAATTGTATTCTTACTCCGTCACCACACGGAAAAGACCATTATCCTTCATTGATTCTGAATTAATTTATCCACGCATCCATCAGACGTCCACTACTGAATGTGTACTCATGGGAATATGACGCTATAATCACCCAAGGTGGTTTTGACAATCATATTCATTGATATAATTTTTCCAGAAGAGCTTCCATTTTCTAGGTGGTCAGTCAACTGGTTTTTACGATTCTCAAGAGAAAGAAACGGGTAACGGGAAACGGGGGACATTGTTATTATTAATCCCTGAACTGATTTAAATAAAAAATCTTTCACTAACAGAATCCCACAATATATATTAATGATAATTAGTCTTTTATACAAGAAAAATATGCCAGTAAAGAAAAAAACTCGAGTACGTAGCCGCTGAGAAAAAGCCATCATCATCCTAATGCCGTAACGGGAGAACTAACCACAAACGCTGAAAAGTGTTCGAAACGTCGGGTAATCACAAATCAAATATAAACGAGGTAAAATCCGTATTTACAATGTGTAATACTCGCATAAACATCCGAAATCATTACGATAATAATCGACATTTTTTTAATTTTTAAATCATTATCCTTCGAAACCTTTTTCTAATCGTATTTAGATTTGATTTATACGCTATTAACGCTTCTTACGCTTCGGCAGAATAGGTTTTTTTTTCACGGAGCGACTAACATCTAATCTCCATAATCCAAAATGATAACGATAATTTAGTATTAAACTAGATGTTATGTCATATTTATTTGAAGATACCGACTCTCCATACTAACTCTCATCATGTTCACGACAGCCGGGACAGATGACTTAACATGCTTCTTGAATCATGGTTTTCAAATCAACGTGAACTTTTTTAAACGCAGATATGCGGGTTGCCTCGCGATGTTTTCTTTCATCGTTGGAGTAATTGAAATTTAGCTATAATTGTTATATGGATAAGTAACTCTATGTATATGTATAAGTAACTCTAAAAAAGGCAGCATAGAGACGACCAGCCATAAAACTAAGCCTAAAACCCGTGCTTTAGGGATGGCGATCTGAGATCGATTAATCGAAGAATCGATTTTATAAATCGATACGAAGCACTGAATCGATACTTTACCCTTGAGAATTGTCGTTCGATTTTTTCTGCCCACTCGGTACTAAGTATGTTAATGTTTTATACTATATTATAAGATTAATAACACTTTTAGATTGCCTAAAAAATAAAGTTCATCACATATTTACTCTCCAGATTTCCTAAAATAGAAAAAAAAGGTCATCACAAGCACGTCCCAAAGAAAAGATTGATAGATCGATTAATCGGGAATCGATCCTTCAGACCTCAATTTTCTTGTGAATCGATTCTTTGGACGATAATTCGAATAGATTCAAGAATCGATCTTATCCAGAAAGATCGCCCATCCCTACCGTGCTTCCTGTTTCGTTAACCATCAAATAGGACCGGGGATTAGTCCGTCACCGGGGATTAGCCCGTCACCCGCCGAGAGGCCGACCGCGTGAGGAAAGACCGACGTCCTCCCCGAGGGGGGGACGTCGGTCGATGGGAGGGTACCCCAAGTAGGGGGTATTCTGTCGGGCCGACCACTGATGACAAGTTAACCCTGCTCCGGTGGTCGGCCCAACGACGAAGCCGACGTGGTTTTCGGGTGGGTTGCGGGAGTTACGTGCTTAAGCCCCTTTGTCGCCCCGGACGGAGTAAAAAAAAAATAGCCTTCAAATAGGAACTGTAATACGCAGAGGTATGCCAGGAGGGCAACAGACGTGTGTATGTACTAATTTAATAGGTGTTAGTTTAAAGTCAAATTTGCTAGCATTAAAACACGTTTTATAACAATAATGTGTCATATTTAGGAAAGTATTACAAAATATATGTTGCTTTACGTAGTGATGATTTCTCAGTATTCGCCATTTGATATTATGAAGCAAGCAACACAGTTCTTATGAATTGTGTTGCCAGTACACGTGCGTTCTACTAACTTAAGGGTGAAGTGATTAAATAATTTAACACACCTAATTTCGCAATTAGTTTTTCAGTGTAAATACGTTTTCATTAATAAATACCTATCTTAGCGATTAGGTATGAATCCTTGAGTTTCAATATACATATTTATTTTATTACTGTTAGTGGCCAATGAGTATACAGCATATTTAATGGTAAGAGATAATATCGCTCAAGGACATTTGCTAGGCCGCTGCCTACCGTGAAGAAAGTGATAGGAATGTGAATGCGTACATTGAGATTCGGTAACGTTAAAGTCATCACCAAAACCCACCATACGCTAACACCCTCAGAAAATGGAGCTGCCGGTTCTCGCTCACTGAACGAACTGCAGTAACAGATTGCTACCATTCAGACGTGGATTTTCTGCGATTGCGTGGTATATTACCCCGGATGGACCAGCTCGCGTTTTTCTTCTCACAAGTTTTCATATTCTAAAAAATCTAATTTATTGATCAATTTTTGTTCTTTAGCTTTTAACATCATGGGCTTTTTGTAACTCATGTATGAAAAAACAAAATAATACAGACGTAATTTAAAGTCACAACTGTTCGATATGAGTTTGAACTGCTTTAACAACCGACGAGTGGTAATCAATTTTTCGATCTCATTCTGGTCTGTTATACAACGCCATCTATCAGAACTATGAACATATTTCTTCGTGTTTAGAACGAATCTATAATAGGTGAAGTTCAAGTCTAAACTATAGTCATATTTTCGTTTCACAAATGTGTTTTATAAATTCAAATACCAACTTGGCTAAAGTGGTACTATTCAGTATCCATTGTCAAAGGAGTTCAAGTCCAATAATAGAATTCATATGGGCTTTAAAAACAAAGAATACGTATGTCCTGTTGAATAATTGCTTAAATCCATAACTTTATGGTCATGTTATTATTGTATATAGGAATAATAAAGGCATCCTTTCCCCCGGACGTTATTTTAGATAAAAGAATGTAAGCGTAGTAAATAAAGTAACATAAATCTCACATGTAACATGATTGAAATCACTCACATGAATCAGGCAGCTGCACTCGACTAAGTCAGTAACCAGTTGATAAGCATCTTGCTGTACGGGAAGACAGCCGAATATATGTGCTTAAATATTACCTGAAAAGTAAAAAAGAATAACATGTATATTTTAATGTAATGTTATATATTATTTCTTTAGCCTATTTCCCCGTCGGTTCGTCAGATCTTCCTTCTTCGATTGTCGTAATTCCCCTCATTTCAAAGGTTACCATGGCGGCTAATGACGAAACGGTTTAAAAAGTAAAAAGTTTCTTAAATTTTAGGTTATAATCATGTAAGAAGAAATCTTTTTGTGCGCACTGCGACATTCCGCACGGGTCCACTTATCCGTTAGTTATGAAATTTGGGTTTTTTATTATTATCAAATATTATACCATACATTTGAATGATTGATACGTCATTTAAATAGATTATTTTCCCCTTTAATGATAAAAGATATGTAAATACATATAATGTTATCATACAATGATGTATATTTATTAATACTTGCCGTGTGGGGACGGAGCAAGCAGTCCGTCACTTGCCTATGGGTGTCATAAAAGACTACTAGCGGATATAGTGTGCAGATTTTATCACTGCAAAAAAAGGAAAACTCGACATAAAATATTATGCTTATCATATTTGATCAGGCAGATCAATTCACCCCTCTATTTCGGACTCAAAATTAGCTAGTTTAACACAAAATATAAAATACAGAAATAAAATATAAATAAACCTTCTGAGAATTCGGATATAATTTCTAAAATCATTTTTTCATGCCTACCTTATTAAGTAAGACTCGCCCTCGAAAACTTTTCTAATTAACATTGGTTTCAGGTAACCAATTATTATATAGATACATGTATGTACAGGCAGCATACTATATATGTATGTAACAATGTGTTTACGTTATAATAACGAAAAGGTAAAACAGGTCAAGCAGAAACCTGATAAAGTTGTGAACTTTGTTATAGTTTTGTAACTAACCGGTAAAGTCCGTGGTGGAGTTTGTAAGAGGAATTTCTTGTGTGTTGTATTCTGTGACGCCACAAAAGAGGCATAAATAGGGAACATTTATTAGGAAGATAATCATAATAAATATTTGCTATAGCTGTGAACGATGTGCTAGGCAATTTTTTTTTTATCCTTTTTTAGTCTTGATTTAAGCTAGGCAACTGGAGTGAAATACAGCGTCATTGGTCTCCGCAGAAAACCCATCACACGTTTGTTATAAAGATATTTCTGACGAGCTAGGAAGATATGTTAGAATTGGGCATGTGAATATCCATATTCTTTACCCTTCTTTATGAGAAAGAGGCGTTAGTTTATACATTTTTAATATAAATATTCTGAGCAAAGGGTAAATATTTTTTTTCTATTGCAAACGGTCGCAAACGAGCAAACAGTATACCTGATGATAAGTGTTGCTGACACTCATGAACATTTGCAAGGCTGCTGCATACCGTGAAGCAAGTGAAAAAGTAAAAGGAGATTCGGTGACACTGCAAGAGATAGACTACCCACTCAAAATAAAAATCTATGCCAAAGATTATAATATCTACTCAAAATAAAAATCTATGCCAAATATAATAACATCTACTCAAAATAAAAATATATGCCAAATATAAATAATATCTGCTCAAAATAAAAATCTATGCCAAATATAATAATATCTGCTCAAAATAAAAATCTATGCCAAATATAATAATATCTGCTCAAAATAAAAATCTATGCCAAATATAATAGTATCTGCTCAAAATAAAAAATCTATGCCAAATATAATAATATCTGCTCAAAATAAAAATCTATGACAAATATAATAAAATCTACTCAAAATAAAAATCTATGCCAAATATAATAACATCTACTCAAAATAAAAATATATGCCAAATATAATAATATCTACTCAAAATAAAAATCTATGCCAAATATAATAAAATCTACTCAAAATAAAAATCTACGCCAAATATAATAATATCTGCTCAAAATAAAAATCTATGCCAAATATAATAATATCTGCTCAAAATAAAAATCTATGCCAAATATAATAATATCTGCTCAAAATAAAAATCTATGCCATATATAATAATATCTACTCAAAATAAAAATCTATGCAAAAAAAGTCTGGACAACGTGGGATAGTACACTATTTTGCTTCTCATTTTGGAAGAATGCCCAAGCTATATATACTGAAGAAGAAAATAGAAATATTTACTATTATGTACTCATAATATAATTAGCCTTAACAGCTTTTTTTATATATTGCCAATGGCGCGCTCTTGACCTGACAAGGCTAATTCAATAGACAAAAGCTAAATTTGCCCACTTCGTAACTGTAAACTTGCCCAGGAAAATTCAAGAACCCTATTTGTTTTTCTTAGCATTCCAGACCAGGATCTCATTATAGGCAATCGGCTGCAGATGAATATAGCATTATCCTGGACTCACTGTTTGTTCGTTTTATTTAGGTCATCGCTTGAAGAAATAGGAGACTTGAACCGTGCTGGTACTTCAATTAAATTTGTACTTTTAATGTAGAGATGACGTAATAATGAAACCCCACGAGGTGACGGGCTAAGAATACAATATAATATCAATCAATTACTTTTCTGTGGGAGTCAAATGAAAATGCTGCGGGTTACCAGGATAAACAGCAGCAGCAATCTGTAGTGAAAATTATAACATCTGAATTGAGATCATCGACGGGTCGAAGTTCAGGTCAAGCGGGACGAACCTGGCATTGTCCCCCTTACTCTATGTCTACATGTTTGGATGGGTGAATGAACTGGTCTAACTAATCAAGTGCCATCGGTTCGATGAACACACAGAGTCAGCATCCATCTGTTCGGAATCTAGATCTAATTATATTTTTCTTCTGCTACATAAGAATATATTACACATGGCAGATCTCTAGTAAAGGTAAGTTGCGTTTCTTTTTCTGAACAAAAAAAAATATTCGACCGTGCGTAACATAGATTCAATTTACAGATTCGACTTTTATTTTTAATTTAAAAACACCAATATAGTATCAAATTTATAGATCGTTTTGTTGGAACGGTTGGTGTTCTTGAATCGGCACCAGTTTCTATGTAAAAATTACACGGTTATACTGTTTCAGTTTGTTTCCCAGTATCGATCTGTTTGCTTAATTAAAACGGGAATGAATACTGATGTAACATAAATATAATTAAAACATTTCAACTGTACTTCCACGAATTTTGTGGTAGTTCTGTTACTAACATTTATTACGGCGTTATTCCTCTATAGGATGGTCTACGTCCAATAGTGGATGATAATAAGTTGTTGGAGCATTCTCTATATTTCTGTAAGAAACTTTTAAGGTCATGATCTTTTATCATCATCATGATCTCAAAATATATACGTTTTACTGCTGGGATCAAGCGTCCTCCACAATAGGAAGGTTAGTGTATCGTTTTAATTTGAATTTTCCTTTTCTTGCACAAATACACATATCAGTTTACATAGTAGTACGTCACAACACCCACGGGCAAGAAAGGGGGCGGTGAATTCTACTTTTACTCCGTTAACATACGGCAAAAGCGTCAAAATTGGAATTAGACTGAAAAATTATCGCAATAGCGAGTCTATTGCCAAAACTTGAGTTTAGCATTGAAAGTTTCATTAGAAAAGCTTTCAAAATCGTATTCTATTTCACTTCCTATGGCAAGCAATAGTCTAGTCCCATTCCGTTCCAACCGGAAGAATGGCGTGCGGTCCAGTAACCTCCACTATTTCTCCTCACCTTGAGAGCACCACCGGGATTAATTTCTTGACTGCCCTTAAACCTTTCTGTCCTAAAAAATTATTCCTTTTCTCACATTTTCATTTCAGTTACACTGTTGGAAGTCGAGCCTCCTCATAGATAGGAGTGAAATTGACCTACTATGCCAAGCTAATCAGACGGGTTGGTTTAGGGTTTTATTTCGAGTTTACCTTCTCTTCCATAGATATTATTGCGTGTTATATCGCTTAGTCGTCTTTTATGACACCCATGGGCAAGATACGTTGGATGCAAGTGGCGCATGACCGTTCCGAGTGGCATTCTTGTGAGGGGGCCTATGTCCAGCAGTGGACGTCTGTAGACTGATGGATGGATGGGCAAGATATAGGCGGTAATACTATTCTTACTGCGGCACCATATGAAATATTCTCTATTGAAATGGTATTAGATAGTGATTGATTGCAAATTCTTTGCAGAGTATTAAGTGATATCTAATGATGTCAAACATTAGTTACCTACTTATTGGCGTACATATTAATCAAATGTATATCTTGTAAGTGGTTATTGATGCGACATATTTTATGGTATTTGCAATTTCCCAGATCATCATCTCGTCTCCTACATGTCCCATTATTAAACACGAGGCTCCTCCATATTAGAAGAGAAATTGACCTACTATACCGCGCTGGTCAGAAGGATTGGTATATGATTTTATTTCGAGTTTACCTTCTCTTGCATAGATATTATGCGCATGTATCCCTTAGTCATCTTTAACGACACCTACGGACTAGATCATGGGTGGTGCATTACATTCTTACTCCGTCACCACACAGAAAAGCATTTTCCAAAAGCAAAATTTTAATTACCACTACAAAGATAGCATCATCATCATTTCAGCTCATACACGTCCACTGTTGGGCTCGAGCTTCCTCGAAGGAGGGATTTTGGCCCTACTATACCATGCTGGTCAGAAAAGTTGGTATAGAGTTTTATTTCGAGTTTTCCTTCTCCTTTATAGATGTTACACGCATATTATATCTTTTAGTCGTATTTTACAACATCCACAGCCAAGATAGGGAGTGGTGAATTCTATTCTCACGAAGATATAGCATGTCTCAATGCAAACCCGTCTACCCAATGTGGTAGGTCCATTCCTATTATGCAACACACTTGCATCTGCTATTACTTTTTTTTTTGGGTTTATGGTCGTCGCACTCCTCGCCCGGCTCCGTCCGGGGCGACAGAGGGGCGTAAGCACGCACACCCGTAACCCACCCATATATCCCGTTACCTTCGTCTTTGGGCCGACCACCGGTGCAGAATGCCTTGACTTCACCGACCGACATCGTACCTTCAACAGAGACGGTGGATGGAAGCTGCCATCAGCATGGGTACCAGCTCTTAATGCTGCCTCGAGTCGTAAGGTGGTGTGCGTGGAGAGTGACGTGACCAGCGTGGTATGTGATGGTGACGACACACGGAGTGACATACCAACAACATCGCTTAACTCCGGTTGTGAAGTTTCGTCCGACGATTCCGCCGAAGGCGATCAAGAGGCAAACACCTCCCCCGCACCCCTCATGGCTCTGTCGCGGCGCGCAGTGCATGCCGGGGCCTCGCAGACGCCGCTGCGCACTCGCCCTGATGATGAGCATCGGATATGCTCGAAGTCCGGGTCGACGTAATCGATCTCAGCACGTGAGTGTTTTTGCCGTTATAGATATTGTAATGTGGGTATCATTGCATTTAAACAATTGTATAGTTACTTCTAACTATACGAAATCTATAATTTTTGTATGGTAGGACCACATCGTTGACCGTCTTCTGTCTACAGCCGCGGGCTGGTCCGTCCGGGGTAGTACCACACCCTCGCAGAAAAAAGACGTATAAGGAATTTGTTACTTCACTTCGTTCGGTGAGCGAAGCAACCGGACAACCAATTTTCTGAGGGTGTTTGCGTGTAATAGGTTTTAATGATGCCATTAGTATCCCCGAACCTGATTGCACGCATTCACACGCCCTTCCCTATCTTCATGGTAGGCAACGGCCTTGCAAACGTCCATGAATGGCAGAATTAGTAGGTGTGCTTTTTGCTCGTTTGCCTCTAACAGCAATAAAGAGAAAGATTTTTTTTTATAAATTTAAACAATTTCAGGCGAGCCAAGAAATCCAACCTTAAGTCAGTAATCACCATTGCCAGTTATCATCATTGCCAGTTATCATCATCATCATCATCGTTTCAGCTCATATACGTCCCATTTGGGCTCGAGCCTCCTCCACAATAGGAAGGAAATTGACCTTACTATACCATGCTGATCAGACAGGTTGCTATAGGGTTTTATTTCGAGTTTCCCTTCACTTGCATAGATGTTATATCCCTTAGTCGTCTTTTACGACACCCACGGGTAAGAGGGGCGGTGGTGGATTGTATTCTTACTCCGTCGCCACACGGAAAAGTTGCCAGTTATGCTTACGATAAATAAGGCAATCTTTAATTATATACGGATCGCAAATATTCTACATTTAATAAATTTAGGATCATTAGTAATTTGTCATCATAACAAATTTCTATGGGTAGGCACGTAATTGTTTACCCAGAGTAGACAAAGTTACCATCAAATTTAATGTTCAAACACACAGTGTTCCAGTTTCATCCAGTACACTTATTAAACTGTTTGTTCACAAAGCTAGTTGGAATTTAGGTAGTTTGCGGCGTTGAGTTTTAATTTATAATGCTATTAATATTAGATTGACCTTTAGTTTTGAATAAATTGTTAGTTCAGACCTAACTAGTGTCGAGTTTTAAGAGTTATAGCAACTGCTTTTATAATTAGTTTTTATTTTTTTTTTTACAACACTAACTGTTATGTTTATATGGACTAAGTAATCCTGCATGGACTAAACAAAATATTTACATACTGCTATTATTTTAAAAAGTCACGTCTATTAAGTATTAGAAATTTGTTCTACCCGTCTTACCACTTAGAGCATTGTGGGTACCCACCCAGAATGCTTTAAAGTAGTGGCGGCCTGCGTCCAATAGTGATAGTCGATCATCGTCATCGTTATCATCACTGTTCTTGTACCTACTATTTAGGATCGACGCAATATGTCCTCTTTCACACAATCCTATTAGATGTCATCAATGCGTTCACTCCCTTTCTATCAATGTCTTGCTTCACGCAATCCATTCATCTGTTCTTGGGTCTACCCTTACCCTGTTTGAGGCGGGAGGTTTCTTTAAACGAGGTTTAAGAAGAGTATTTCCTTCACGGTAGGCAGCGGCCTAGCTGTGCCCCTGGTATTGCAAAGGTCCATGTGCAGCAGTTTCACTTACCATCAGGTGTGCTGCTTGCTCGTTTGCCACCGTTGGCAATAAAAAAAAAAAAAAAAAAAAACGTTAGTAGGTGCATGAGCGGCATTATTACTTACCATTAGGTGTGCTGTTTGCTAGTTTGTCGCCAACAACAATAAAAAAGAAAACTAATATTGTAAAAACCCCGTAGAGGTGTTACAGTAAAACTACCACTAGCGAGTAAACAATACTTGTATTTTTTTTATTTTTTTGGTGTGTGTTGGCCGCAGATGGCCTTGACAGCTTGACGCGGACTATGGGTGAGCGCTGAGGGCTCTCAACCCGGAGAAAAGTATGCTAAGCGACATCGCCCAAGGGCTCCCCCTGTGGGGAACGGACCTCGGCATGGGGCGTCGCTGAAGGCAAAGTGGGTGTGCCCACGTTTTTTTTTTAGTCGTGACTTTTGCGCGGCGCGGTTTCGCACCTCGACGGCGAGGACTAGACATGTGTAACACTGCGCTGCGCCGCGCAATTGCGCCAACTCAGTTCACTGCGCTGGAAGTATCAACTCACTTCTAGAAAATGTGTTAGCGCACGGCGCAATCGTCGCAGCGCCGGCGAATCTGAACAATTTTTTTATTTACGCGCCTATAAGGCAGGCTATAGTCGACCTTACTGCCTTGTTTTACGTAGCTTACACATAATTTTCTTTACATATAATTTATTATTAGCGTAAGAGATAAGTAAAATCCGTCAGTAAGTCGTTACCATTAATTGGGTGCTGAAAACCAAATACACTATTATACATATTAACGTAAATCACTATTATATGATATTCACAATACTTCAACTGTATTACATATTAAACTAGCTGACTCAATACAGATGTTGTTCTGTTCAAATAAAATAAAGGAATGCTCTTTGAAATTGACAGCAGCGCCACCTACCGAGTCCAGTTGTGAATCTAAACCATTCTCGTATCCCTTTGAACATACACAAAACATTTCATCAACATCGGTCCAGCCGTTTAAGAGGAGTTTCAGTGACACAACAAATTGTGTACACAAGTACACAACAAATATATATAATGTAAATAAAGATAAAATATCAGCAAAATTATTTAAAATATAAAACTAAAAAACAATAATTCATTCAATAGCGTAACATGACACTCCCATATTCCCGCCGAAAAACTCAAGGTCGAACAACTCTGTGAAGTGTAAATAACTCTTTTAAAAATTGAGTTATACCTAGGTGCGCATTTAGTTGCTCATTCGGTTGTTTCATGTGTTGCGCCATGACGCAATGAGTTAGAAATGGAGTTATACCTGCAGTGGCGCAGATGGCGCACATTTCATTCGTAGCTCACTCGGTCGTGTTTACATTTTGTTGCGCCATGGCGCAATTTTGAGTTAGCGCAATGAGCCGGCGCAGTCTACTGCGCCTGAGTTACTGAGTTAACGCAAGGATTATCGTTGAGTTACCCATGCCTAGCGAGGACGGAACCGCGGATATTTATTTGTTAAGGCCTCGCGGGCCGTGTAGGCTCTTTGTTGAGCGAGTGTGATATTGCGTCCTCTTCGTCGAGGACGTGACGAGGACGTCGGATGAAAATACTTGTATTTCTTAATAATTTTCGTAATGAACTTAAAACAGTTTTGTTAGGCACACAGGATTACATAATAGTGCGATGCAACATTATTAGACAGCGCCATCTAGTTGCAACTGATGAACTATTAATTAATATACAATTGAACAAATATTATCCACTGATTAATTAATAGAAATTTGCTATAAAACTAATATACGAAAATGTACCCACTAAGTTATGAGTTGCATTCATTAAGATCATCATCGCAGCTCACATACGTCCCGCTGTTGGGCTCGGGCCTCCTCCACAATGGGAGGGAATTTGACCTACTATATCATACTGATCAGACATGTGGTATAGGGTTACATTTCGAGTTTTCCTTCTCTTGCACAGATGTTATGTGCATATTATATCCCATAGTTGTCTTTCACGACATTCACGGGCAAGATAGAGAGTGGTGAATTATATTCTTACTCCGTCACCACACGGCAAAGTTGCATTATCGTTGCATTATGTTTTTGTCCCAATTACTCGGAATCGAGGCAATATGTAGAGTATATACTTTCACATAATCCTATTAGATATTAATCCTGCGTTCACTCCGTTTCTATAAATGTCATACTTCACGCAATCCATTCATCTGTTCTCCGTACTTCCCTTACCCCTAAATTCTTCGCGAGGAGCGCAGCCTCGATGACGAGATCCGCCGCCGGCAAATGGGGCGGCGCAGGCGCAACTACCTGCGCCTCATGCCGCCCTAGCCGAGGCCGCGGGTGACGTGACCGGGGATTAGTCCGTCACCCGCCGAGAGGCCGACCGCGTGAGGAAAGACCGACGTCCCCCCCTCGGGGAGGACGGGAGGATGGGAGGGTACCCCAAGTAGGGGGTATTCCGTCAGGCCGACCACTGACGACAAGTTAACTCTGCTCCGGTGGTCGGCCCAACGACGAAGGCGACGTGGTTTTCGGGTGGGTTGCGGGAGTTGCGTGCTTAAGCCCCTCTGTCGCCCCGGACGGAGTGGTGCGGAGGCGCGCCGACCGCAGCCCACCCACAAAAAAAAACCCCTAAATTCTTCAATTTCATACTTAAACCTTTAACTTTAAAACCATCCACTTAATCTCATCACATGTCGATACCGTCATTCTTTAACTTTTTCGTTACAGGCGCACCTTTCAAATTCCCCTCTTATACGTTCATTCTTTGTTTTATCCATTCTCGTTACGCCGCACATCCATCTAAACATTCGCATCACTGTTAAATGCAGTCATCTTTCCTACGTCGTTTTTGTAGCCATACAGCACAGATAAAATTATGATGATTCTAAAGAAATACATATCTCATCTAGCCCATATATACCCCACTGTTGGGCTCGGTCCTCCTCCATTGTGAAAGGGACGTATTGGCGTAGACTTTTATTTCGAATTTCCCGTCTCTTGGATCGATGCTTTCTGAATATTGTATCCATAAGTCGTCTTTTACTGCACCCGCGGGCAAAAGGTGGTGAATTGTATTCCTACATCATTACCATATGGAAAATATAGAACGGAATATATATATTGTAGCTTAATTTAATAGGACATACATATTAACAGTAGCACTATATCTGTGAGAACAATCAACACATTAAAATGTCAGTCTGGTAACCCAGTAATCCATTCAATTGCTCTAGATTCTCTCTGAAGATCCGGTTTTGCATACGGAATTCAACTCATCATAGCGAATGACAGCAATTCTATTTCAAAACTATTACTTAACTGAATTCATTTTGTCATATTTTGTTAACATTCTCTTACAATTTGTGAAACAAAACATTACCACACATTAATTCTTATTATCATAGTTATGTGCTGTGTGATAGCGGCTTCGAATACTACCAACCCTTGCTTTGCTCGTGGGTGTCGTAAAAGACGACTAAGAGCCCTAGATTGACCCGGACCAACTCCATCTGGTACCATTTGGGTCAACGATTACATTTCCAAGGAGGGTTGACGTCAGGCAGGCGGCCGGTCATAAAAGTCATTGCCGAAACTTTTTGCAATATGTCAAAACAGATGACATATTGCGTCGACCCCAAGTAATTGGGATAAGAGCAAGATGATGATGATGACGATCATAGTTATTTGCCTGTGTGTGATGGAGTAAGAATACAATATTCACCTGCCTTCCATTCCCATAGGTGTCTTAAGAATCGATAAAGGAGTGTACATTGCTAACATCTGCAGGACAGGGAATTTTTATAGTAAAACCCTAATCCAAGTCGTCTGGCCAATGTGTCTCATCTCGGCTCATATACGTCCCACTGCTGGGTTTGAGACTACTCCACAATAGGAAGGCAATTGACCTTAATATACCATGCCGGTCAAACAGATTGGTATAGTTTTGTTTCAAGAATTTCTTCTCTTGCATAGATATTATGCCTCACTCTCCATGATGATGATGATGCTCTCCCTCAGTCGTCTTTTATGACACCCATGGGCAATTGGGCACCTATTTGTGCTTGTATGCAAGTCCGAAAATATGGAATATATCTCTCATTTGTTTGACGAGAAGGCAGAACAAAATTATGATAATATAGTTCTAATATTAAAAACACGATAATTTTATTTAATACATATTTATACTTTAGTTACTCGCCCGAAAATCATAAAATTACAAAAATCAATCACAAATTTATTTCACTCGAATTTTAATAAAATTTTGATGTAATTTTTAGATCACTTGGTTTTTTTAAATCATCTATACTTTAAAAAAGAACCAGTCTTTGTAATGTCAAAATAGTAGATTGTTTCATGCTCACATGGTTATTTGCACGAAACCTATGCTTATAACCCAGTTTGAACATTCTGTGCCTGTTTGTGCCGGATAATCGTCAAAACGGCTGAATCAATTTTGATAATATTTTACTACCAGGCCTATATAAGAAGTAATTTAAGCTATTTTTGCTTTCAGAAAACTCAAAAAAAATTTGCCCGGTCTGGGAGTCGAACTCGAGGCCTTCAATCTTTTAGAAATTATTGGAGATTTATCAGCAGGGGCAACCGAAGCGAAGTGAGGGCAGATTGCTAGTATAAACTATTAAAACTATACATTAAATGCAACATGAATCTCTAAGTCAATCTACAGTTTCACGTTTGTTACGGAGAAACACAGTTTCCTAAAACACAAAGACTTAAACCTAGTTTAGAATTCAGGGGTCATGATTTAATTACATTCTAAGCCATATTTGTAACCAGAATACAATATATAAGTAATATTACTTTATATGACTTTTGCGATATAAAACTATTATTAAGCCATAAATGTTCTCCGTGTGGTGAATTTACCGGATCAAAGACAACTAGTGGATATATGCAGCCCAACGTCCTGAGGGTGTTTGTTAACCGACTTCAAAAAGGAGGTTTCTCAATTCGACCGTATATATGCTTTTTTGTTTGTTCGCGGCTAACTTCGTCGTTTATGTTTTTTTTGTTTTTTTGTTGGAAAGGGGCGGTTTTTATTTTTTGCAAAATAAAAACTGACTTCAATAATGTAGACAATGTAGAAAATTTGTTTGTTGATTTTTCAAAATTTTCATGGGACCATTTGGGAAGTACCTATACCCCGTCCAACAAAAAAATATTTTTTCGAATCAGTTGGCAAGCGACGGAATTATCCACGAACAAACATAATAAAAAAAATATATAAACATCCGAATTGAGAACCTCCTTTTTTAGAAGTCAGGTAAAAAATAGATCGTCTATTTTGCCAATGCACATAACAGCGGTGACTTCCTATGCTAATAGTACGTAATGTTCAGTTCCGTGCTTTAAAGTTTATTTAAACATGTTCTCTAACAGTTGTGGATAAAGTTTCTAACTACTCTCGAAGTCATGTGTAAATCTTAAGAAGTCTTAGTCAACATTCATTAGCGAGACTTCGAGCTGACTTTTGTAATGTATAATTGAACTTTACATCTGCATAGTACTTATGCATTTGCTGAGTTGGTTAATATTAATTGCTTTTTTAATATATGACTTTAAATCTTTTTTAGGGTTCCGTACCCAAAGGGCAAAAACGGGACCCTATTACTAAGACTTAGCTGTCTGTCCGTCCGTCTGTCTATCACCAGGCTGTATCTCAAGAACCGCGGTAACAGTTGAAATTTTTACAAATTATATATTTCTGTTGCCGCTATAACAACAAATACTAAAAACCAAATTAAATAAATATTTAAGAGGGGCTCCGATTCAACAAACGCGATTTTATCGATAGTAGTACGCAACCCTTCGTGTATGACTCCGACTCACACTTAGCCAGTTTTAATACGCTTTTATTAGCTTCAGACGTATCTATGTTAGTATGTTGGTATGTAACGGAATCTTTGAACATGACTTTTGACCCCCTTCAAAACGTCGGATTAACTCGAAATTTGGCATACTTATTAAGAACCTATGACAATTCAATATTTTAAACAGTTTGATCCGTTATCCTTACTAGGATAATCAGGATTAGCGATTTAAGCGTATTTTTTTAGTTTTTTTGAACTATTATATTTATTTACTAGCAATCCGCCCTCGCTTCGCTTCGGTTATAGTCGTTTTACCCGCGTAGTTCCCGTTCCCGTGGGAATACCGAGATAAAATATAGCCTAGTTTACGCCCTGATATTATAGCTTTCCATTGGTGAAAGAATTTTTGAAATCGGTCCAGCCGTTTTGAAGATTACCCGGAACAAACAGACAGACAGACAAAATTTTTTAATTGCTATTTTAGGCATAGGTGTCTTTTTGCAATGTGTCAAAACAGATGACATATTGCGTCGACCCCAAGTAATTGGGATAAGAGCAAGATGATGATGATGATGATTTAGGCATAGGTGTCGTGCACATAACCGTGTGAGCATGAAAAAAGCCTATTATTTTGACATTACAAACAGACACTCCAATTTTATATATTGGTCTAGATAATATTAAAGCATGTTCAATGTGGTGATAGAGTATGTTGGAGTGCCGGCTCTCTCACTCATCAAACAATGTCCAGTAACAAATTGTTACTACTCAGATGTCGATTTTCTGCGAGATTGCGGTACTACCCAGGAGGAACCGGCCCGCGGCTGTACACCGACAGGCGATTGTCGCCAATGTAATACTACCACCATAATCCCATCCGTCCTGCTCCTCGCTCTGACTCCTAGGTAATGTATTGTTTGTATGATTTCTTCGTAACATAGAGTAATTTACCTTGCAGTCATCGTCATCATTTAAACTTGTGCCGTCCAATGTTCGGCGTAGGACTTCTCCACATTTATGGCGCTGTCACTAGAGAAGTTATTACCTTAATCCTTACTAATATTATAAATGTGAAAGTAAGTTTGTTTGTTTCTTACGATTTCACGCTTAAACCACAGAACCGATTTCAAAAAATTCCTTCACCAATGGAAAGCTATAATATCAGGGAGTAACAGACTATATTTCATATGGAATGTATTCCCATGGAAACGGGCACTACGCGGGTAAGGCGACTGAAACCGAAGCGAAGCGAGGGCGGGTTGCTAGTAATATATAATTCAGATTGGGCAAGCTATGTGGCGATTATAATAAGATTTTATGTTTTCCAGAAGATGCTACCCATTTTTCTAGAAATCTATTAGTCCGACGTGGTGTTCGGGTGGGTTGCGGGAGTTGCGTGCTTAAGCCCCTCTGTCGCCCCGGACGGAGTGGTGCGGAGGCGCGCCGACCGCAGCCCACACCAAAAAAAAAAAAAAAAAGTGCGGGACTTCCTTCCTCGGTCCGGTACTGGAACCTAAGGCCATAATCTTAGAAGAAACTGCAAATTTAAAATGCGGTGGCAATGCGGCTGGAAACGAAGCGAAACCAGGGCGGGTCGCTAGTATACATATATCTATTATATGTTCTAAACGTATAAGGTTTTATTACACACTTATCGGAGTAGTTATATAAAAAAAAATTAATTGCTTTGTTGACCCAGTACTAGTTTTTTTAGTTTTTTTGACTAATGGTACTATTGATTTCTGACGTTTACGCGAGTATTATATATGTATATACTAGCGACCCGCCCTCGCTTCGCTTCGGTTTTAGACGCCTTACCCGCGTAGTTCCTTTTCTCATGAGAATACCGAGATAAAATATAGCCTATGTTACTCCCTGATATTATAGCTATCCATTGGTGAAAGAATTTTTGAAATCGATTCGGTGGTTTAAGCGCGAAAGCGTAACAAACAAACAAACTTACTTTCGCATTTATATTATTAGTAAGGATTATTTTCCTCGCTAGAGAGCGCCGATAAACGCGTCCGATCGCTGCTAATCATAATTAATTTGTTTAATTAGATAAGGATTAATACTGTATCGCTTAAAATCACTTCGTAAATAAGCCATTTTCCCGTAAAATGTAAATGATAAAAAATGGTTATTGTGGGTTATCCTCAAGTGATAGACATATACCATCGCAGACTTTTTTGTTGACCTTTTTAAGGTGTACAATAATGCAGTACTTTATTTGCATTTATTTCGTGGGATTCAGCTAGCCTTTGCAATATAAGCGCAAAAAAATGTGCTTATTTACGACATCACATTAGAAACCTCTAAATTTATCAGTGTTTCTCTACAATATTATGCATGTATTATACATATAAACCTTCCTCCTGAATCACTCTATCTATAAAAAAAAACCGCTTCAAAATCCGTTGCGTAGTTTTAAAGATTTAAGCATACATAGGGACAGACAGACAGCGACAGCGACTTTGTTTTATACTATGTAATGATGATAAACAATTTTATTCCGTGTGGTGACGGAGTAAGAATACAATTTAGCACTTCTTCCTTACCCGTGGGTGCCTTAAAAGACGACTAAGGGATTATAATAGCATATAAGCACATAACATCTATACAAGAGAACTCGAAATGAAGCCCTGTGCCAACACGTCTGACCAGTGTGGTATAGTAGGTCAATTTCCTTCCCATAGAGGAGAAATCCCGAGCCCAACAGTGAAACGTATATGGACTGTATCAATACCTTAGAATAATAACGTATAGAAGGAAGGAGTAGAAGTGTCGGTACTTCGAACGTCGAAACATGAATCTAAAAATACTACATGCGCGCCGACGATTACACACATACACACGCACACCACTATACAAATTCATCATCATCATCTTGCTCTTATCCCAATTACTTGGGGTCGACGCAATATGTCATCTGTTTTGACATATTGCAAAAAGTTTCGGCAATGACTTTTATGACCGGCCGCCTGCCTGACGTCAACCCTCCTTGGGAATGTAATCGTTGACCCAAATGGTACCAGATGGAGTTGGTCCGGGTCAATCTAGGGCTCTTAGTCGTCTTTTACGACACCCACGAGCAAAGCAAGGGTTGGTAGTATTCGAAGCCGCTACCACACAGCACCACACCACTATACAAATTATGAAATCAAATTTTGTTTTTATTAACATTAATTGTCGAAATACTTTTAAAAGTCATGTTAAAAACATTTTTATGTTTTTCAAATGTGTTGTGACACCATTTGACTGCACAAATCGTCATAATTACCTATTTATTTTTTAAGAGTTGCGTACGTACGTGCAGTACAGTGACCTTGTACATTACGGAACGGTTCCGGCGTAAGCTCCATTAGGCTCCAATTGAAATGCTTCACTTTTTGTGCGCGAACTTACCTTCTATACGTTATTTTTCTAAGATCAATACATTATTTTTGGATTTCATCGCTTAATTTTCGATATAATTCAATTCGATTAGGGACTTATTAAGATGTATATACATACTAGGTACTTCCAAATCGCTTCATACTATAAGATCATCTTTAGTTAGTTAGTTTAGCTAATTTAACCGGTTAATTATATTAGCTCAGCTAATTAGCTAATCTAAACTAGGTTAACCGGTTAAATCGTCAGCTAATTTGCTGCGCTAATTTAATTAACCGGTTTAATTGGCTAAGCTAATTTATTTATTTATTTATCGTTAAGATACATAAAGCCAATAACAGGTCTTCACTATTATGCTTCACATAAAACAATACAACGGAGAACATTAAATTTGCCTATTGATGTGTTGTGAAAAAATCGAGAAAATTGATCGAGAAAAAATCTAATGGTTAGCTAACTAATTAACTTTCTTAACCGGCTAAATTACACAGTCACAATTTTAATTATTTATTACTTAGGTGCTTGGTCTTGCAATAGATTTTGTAAATGGTGAATATTCAGATATCCAACCTATAGGAGAGTCATAAAACGATACGCTCGTCCGATTCAATAACGTGTACCTTTTTCAATTCAGTTAAAAATGAAGGGCCTGTTTTCGATATAAATGTTACAAGCACTTTTATAGCTGAAAAGGGCCTTAAATAATGATCTGTGACCGTCGTTACATGTCTAGACCACTATAAAAATTGTATATCTCTGGCAAAAACACGCGACCTTAAATTCAGCTTGCATTTTAATAAGAAATAAATGTACATAGTGAAATTTGTAATTTATTTATTTAGGTTTTCATGTAATAAAAAATAATATAAAGTTGGTGTTACCAACATCAAAATATAAAGTATCTTTGTTTGATTGAACTTTAGTTAATTTATTTTTTCGCTAAGATTTTTACAAACGCGAATAGATTGGTTTTTTAGTGAAAATCATTTTCGTTGCCGAATTTTTAACGCGTCATTTAATTCCAATATCATTTAAGAAGAGTGAAATTCGGCATTCATGATTCTGAAATGCGATCTTTTAGTCAAAAGTCAATTGGGAAGGCAGCTCCTTATAATGTAAATTTTTCACTCTGAATTCGAGATTAAGTCAAGTTTTTTGGACAACAAAGAGTACCTACCTGAGATTATTTAAGAGGACTGTGACACCATATCGGTACTTGAGCACGTCTTGTTAAGGGCACTCGAGAAAATTTTAGGCTATGTAATACGGAACGATAGGCGGGCTGGCGCCAAGCTTGGCTATATAGGTCAGCGTATTGATGTTTTACAAGCATCTCAAATTTTATATCTACAAAGATATTTCAGTATAAAAATGGCACGTACTTGTTTTTATATAATTGGCCTATTAGTTAAATCCGATATTTTTTTTTTCTGAATCAATTTATGTTTATAAATATTTTATACTGTAATAACAGCCGTAATATATCATTTAGGTATGTTTACACATATTTTTATATCAGACTAGCAACCCGCCCTCGCTTCACTCCGGTTTCGTTCGCCTTGCCCGCATACTTCCCGTTCCCGTGGGAATAACGGCATAAAATATAGCCTATGTTACTTCCTGATATTATAGCTTCCATTGATGAAAGAATTTTTGAAAGTTTTGGCATAAAATTTGAATTTTTGAATTTTTGCTAACTAAATTACAATTGCATTAGTCTAGTTTTATATCGAGACATTATATTAATAATATTATATTCATATATTGATTGACATTATATTTTAGTAACGTAATACCATAAATTAATGAGGGTATTTAAAGGTAACAGAGGTAATATAAAAAACATGTAATCTTAAACTCATAAAATTGCTGTGCCCTATCAGGGTTCATGTTGACCTGTAATATATTTGTAACACCAAAAATGTACACATGAATGCAATAAAGAATTGAATTGAATTGAAATCGGTTCGGTGGTTTAAGCGTGAAAGCGTAATAAACAAACTTACTTTCGTATTTATAATATTGATAAGGATATAGAAGGACAAGGCCCAAGAGATGGAGGGACAACTTTTTGAAAGTCTTAGGAAATTAGGAACTCCTGTGATGTAGGTGGGACAGATACGCGCCTTGATGCGTTCTATGCTAAAGGTCTGCATTCAGCTGTGGATGATAAAGACATGTTGAATGTTGATGAAAATACAAAGAAGTTGAATGATGATAAAGACTTATTTGCTTTTCATCTTGTCTTTAAAAACACGGCCTTATGATCGACAGACCTTTACTTGGGCAGCTATAGTCCGATTACATCCTGCCTAACTGCCTGAGGCGACGGAAGATCAGCGTGTTGCCTAAACTACCGCATTGCCGATCACGCCTATTTATAGAGCCAATGCAACCGATTCCGTGACTTCTATGGCATGCCAGGGACGTTTTTTTTTTTATTAGCCGCAATACTTGCGCGATTACCTTTATAATAAGCATCTTTTCTTCTAGACATTTTTGCAATCCAAGCTTCAAATTCTCGACCTTGCGATTTACAGTTCCATTTTTACTAGATTTAACTATCATAAGACTAATAAGGTAAATAATAAGCAAATATATATGTTAATACACTATGGAAAGTCTAAACATATTCTGGGCTCCATAGTCAACACCTTAAGTTCCTAATTGGGAAGATACTCTACAACTTAACGCCCTTGAGGATGTTAACTAGAGGTAGTTTGTGTAGGTGGATGTTTCGTATCAGTTATGACCACATGTTAGTTTAAGAGAAATTATTAGATCATATTTATATACGTTTCGTTGGCCGCCTACGCGTGTTTTCGTTTACTTTATCAACACAATTTCGACAGTATATTACCTATGTAAATTATATTTCGTTAGTTTTTTATTTGTGTTATTTATTTAGAATTATTATGCTAATATCATTTAAATCTCACGCTTTGAATTCTGAAGATGTAGACATATGTGTAATATGCGGCATTTTCGTTTTAATTTGCATATAAATTTCCCTTTTGGGCTACGGCTACCTGTTTTTTTTTTTGTTGCCTTTTGGGGCAAACGAGCAGACATCCCAACTGATGACAAGAAATTACTGCCACTCATGGACCTCTATAATACTAGAAAATCGATATCAATCGCAAAAGTTTTGGGAACTGCTGCTCACCCAGGTTGAAAACGCTATATTTCCTTTTCTTTCTCGTCCCACATACGCATACACTATGTTGGCCGAGAGTACGTCGTGGTACCAACCTCATGCAAAATAGGTTGGCCACCATTTCACAGGAATCTGCCTGTCACCACGCGCTCATTGGTCAAATCAAATAGAGCTTCCTTCCCGGTTTCCTGTAACACTTTCCCGTACCTTTTCCAAAATTACTTGCAAAAAAAATATCTAGCTACCGAGAGTGAGAGAGAACCAATGTTACACATAAAAAAATTATTAGTTATCAAAGAAAGGAGAGTATATAAGTTACGCTATATAAAAGATACTGACAAACAATGATACGGTCTATTATATCAGATTTGACGGCTTTGGAGGGAAAGACAAATACTTCATATTTATATAAGTTCCTTTCGATATTCGATACAGTAGAAGAGCAAATTGGTGGTTATTTATAGAAAGGTTTTGTTGATTTCTCTATGCACAACTCAATCAATTTTTATTTATCTATATCTCTACAAATAAATAAAAGTGGTGTCTGTTTCCGTGTGGTGACGGAATAAGAATACTATTCACCAGCCCCTTTTTTTTTTAATTGCCAACGATGGCAAACGAGCAAACAGCACACCTGATGGTAAGTGAAACTGCTGCACATGGACCTTTGCAATACCAGGGGCACAGCTAGGCCGCTGCCTACCGTGAAGGAAAGACTCTTCTTAAACCTCGTTTAAAGAAGGACATGTCATAGCGCTCGGGAAACACAGCAGCAGGTAGTTCATTCCAGAGCTTGCACGTACGTGGGAGAAATGATCGCTGGAAACGTACAGTTGAAGACCATAACGTTTCCAGGTGAAATGGATGAACCCTGCTACGATGTCGAGTGGTACGTTGGTAGAATGGTGACGGTGGTAACAAGTCAAACAGTTCTTCGGAGCACTCCCCGTGAAAGAGTCGGTAGAGTATGCAGAGTGACCCAAAGTCTCTCCGCTGCTCCAGCGACTCCAATCTGTCCGTAAGATTGGGATCCCCGACGATTCGAACAGCCCGTCTTTGCAGGGAGTCAAGTAGGTCTAGCTGATATTTGGGCGCACCTGCCCAGAGATGTGAGCAGTACTTCACATGAAGACGAACTTGTGCTTTGTATAGCACAAGACGCTGTCTCGGTGTGAAGTACCGCCTGGTTCAGGACAACTTCTGTATCGGGTAGATAATTATAAATTTTCTGCAGTAACGATGACTTGTTGGACGTGAGACATCTTAGTCCACCCGTGACCATGAACGCTGTAAAGTGTTCGAAACGTCTTTGCTATATCTAGGCTTAACGCCAGCGCCTCACCCTTGCCCTCCAAGGCCTCTGCCCAACGGTGTGTGAGGTACACAAGAAGATCACCAGCCGACCGACCATGACGAAAGCCGTATTGGCGATCACTGATAAGCTGGCGATCCTCAAGGTACTGCAGATGCTGGCGGTTTATAACCTTCTCCATTATCTTGGAGAGCAAGGATGTTATCGCAATTGGCCTGTAATTCGATGGGTCAGACCGGTCTCCCTTTTAGCGATCGGGTGGACATGGGCTACCTTCCACGAAGACGGAACCCTATTAGTAGCGTAGGAAAGTCGGTATAGGCGCGTGAGGATAGGAGTCAATTCAGGGGCGCACGTCTTTAGTACCACTGCAGGGATGCCATCCGGTCCAATCGACTTATGGACGTCTAAAAGCCGCAGCTCCCGCCTAATCGCTCGCTGCGTGATGCGGATTTCGTGCAGTGAGCTTTCACACCGTAGGATAGTAGGTGGTGTGGCAGCTCCGGCATCCAAAGTCGAGTTACAGGCAAAGAATTGACCTAGAAGATCGGCCTACTCCTTTGCGCTGTGGGCCAGACTACCATCGTGTTTCTGCAGTGGTGGGAGATTGGGCTGGCAGAAGTTGCCTTGGGCAGCGACCAGAATGCACGACTTCCAGCGGGATAGCTTTGCAATCGCTCGCCAATTCTGGCAACATGTTCCGCCTTGGCTCTGGCAATAGCCTTCTTACTAGATCTAGAAGCGGCGTTAAATTTCCGCTTCACCTCTTTGGCGTTCGGGTCCTGGCATTTTTTGGCCCTATTCCAGGCCCGATATGCGGACTGTTTCTGGCATGCAGCCGTCCTGCAGGTTTTGTTAAACCAGGGTCGGCTGCGGCCACCGACGGGTATTTTGGTGTTGGAGATGAATAATTCCATCCCCGTAATAACCGTTTCGGTAACGCAGTCCGCACAGATGCCAGGGTCCCCAGAGGCGAAGCAAAGCCGCTTCCATGGGTAGGATGCGTAAAACTCGCGGAGTCCATCCCAATCTGCTGACTTATATTGCCAGACTCTGCGAGTCCCAGTCGCGTTAGAACGACTAGGCCTTACAACAGGGGCATTGCTACGAACCAAGCAGTGGTCAGAAGATCCAAGAGGGGCTTCAACCACTACCTGATATCCGTGTTGGTGTGTAGTCAGCAGAAGATCCAGTAAAGGAGACTCATGGCTCTCAATATCTGGGATACGGGTGGGCTGTGTCACCAGTTGTGAGAGACCATAGGCCGAGACCATATTGAAGAGATGTCGACCCTGGAGGTCAGTAGTTCGGGACCCCAGCCACTCTTTATGATGAGCGTTTAAGTCTCCAAGAACCACCACCTCCGCTGATGGACACTGCTTCAATATTTCGTCAATCCCCCATTGGACGTTCTCAAATAATTGAATTGACACCGGATCACTGCCATGGGACCTGTAGAGGCATGCGTAGTTGCGGGTAAGGCCTCCATAGTCTACGCGTAGCCACAGGATTGACAAGTCACCATATTCGAGGGCGGCGACAGCAGATATCACCTCGGATGAATACGCACACCCCGGCTTTACGACGGAAGGTATGCTCCAACTCGTAGCCGGAGTAATTTAGGTACGAAATGTCATCCGGAGCACCTATCTGCGTCTCCGTTAAAAAGAGTAAGGCAGGCCGCGCCGTCTCGAGGTGATGGTGGACGGCGTCGAGATTGCTATGTAGACCCCTGATATTGCAAAAATCCACATCAAATGTGGATAAGGGGACCGCCGTAGAAAACGTTCTCTTTTTATTTTTCTTGGCCATGAGTTATTGTTTAAGAAGAGGAGGGAGTGTGAATATGTACAACCGAGTTCGGTGATACAAAAAAAAAATGGGCGGGGCATAGTGCATGGTCGTGGAGTGAGTTTTGTGAGGAGCTGACACGATGCACGGAAGGCCCCCCGTGCGTAGTCACCGAGGTCCACTCCGGTTTCCCACACCGGCACGACAACTACCCAACGGGATTTTCGCCGGTTGGTGGGACAGCCTCCCAGGGAGGATGATCCTGGGTTCGGGTCCCCTGCTGACCGGCAGGTGGCCGGCGGTGACCATTCCCATCGGGTCTCCCTGTACACCATGCCAGCCCCTCACGCTCAATACCCCGACCAAGACCTCACCACCGCAGGTTTCAGGCCTCACCAAAACCCGCCGCACACAAACACACCCAGAAAGTTGGGCTCCCGGCTCTCTCGCTCACCGAACGAAGTGCAGCAGCAAATTGCTACTATTCAAACGTCGATCTTCTGCGAGAGTGTGGTACTGCCCCGGACGGACCGGCCCGCCACTGCAGACAAAAGACTGTCTACAGTGTAGTCCTACAACCAATAAATCCCTATCTTGCCCGTGGATGTCGTAAAAGACGACTATGGAATATAATATGCACATAACATCTGTGCAAGGAAGGAAAACTGGAAATAAAACCCTATATCAACATGTCTGACCAGCATGGTATAGTAGGTCAAATTCCCTCCCATTGTGGATGAGGCCCGAGCCCAACAGTGGGACGTATGTGGGCTGCAACGATGATGATGAGTGTCTGTTTAGATTGAGCAAAGTAATGTACCTAAGGTTGTTTGTAATGAAAGGTTTTTTTCATGATCACACCATTATTACCTATACCTAAAAACCATTATAAAAATTATTTATCTGTCTGTCTGTTTCTTTCGAGTAATCTTCCAAAAGACAACCGATTTTGAGCTGTTAATACCAGATAGCGTAATAAGAAATATGTAATTTTTCCTTACAAACAAAACCTTATGAAATTTCTACCGGTCTGGGACTCGAACACAAGAGCATATTCTTAGGAGATTTTGCAGATTTAAAATGTCAGGGCAAAGCGATTGTAACCGAAGAGCAGCGAGGGCGGGTTGTTACGTTGAACATTGGACATTACTTTTACTCCGTTTCAACAAATGTCCATACCATGTCACATAACTGGCGCAATTTTACAAAATTTCTCTTACGCATTCATTCCTTATTAGCCGACTATGGAGGGTTATGATTTTGACTGGCTATGCATGTATGTATATTCATCTGTTCCCTCATATCTCCTCAACTACTCATTGGAACCGTACAAATGAGGTTTTTTTTTTATTGCCAACGGTGGCAAACGAGCAAGCAGCACACCTGATGGTAAGTGAAACTGCTGCACATGGACCTTTGCAATACCAGGGGCACAGCCAGGCCGCTGCCTACCGTGAAGGAAATACTCTTCTTAAACCTCGTTTAAAGAAGGACATGTCATAGCGCTCGGGAAACACAGTAGCAGGTAGTTCATTCCAGAGATTGCACGTACGTGGGAGAAATGATCGCTGGAAACGTACAGTTGAAGACCATAACGTTTCCAGGTGAAATGGATGAAAGTGGTACGTTGGTAGAATGGTGACGAGGTATCGTTAAAAACGTCTTGTTCGTCTTCTGGTTATAGGCTAAATGATTTGTCACTGAATCTAATATGACGGCCTCTAGAGGTCTTAAAGTACTGTGTTAAAAAATATATTTGAGATATGTCGTATATATACATATATATATATATATTACTTACTAGCTGACGAAACAGACGTTTTTCTATTCAAATAAAATAAAAGGAATTCTCCTTGAAATCGACAACAGCGCAACCTACCGGGTCCAATTGTGAATGTAAACCATTCTCGAATCTCCTTGACAACACGCAAAAAAATTCGTCAACATCGATCCGGCTGTTTAGGAGCAGTTCAGTGACATACCTACACATGTACACAAGAAATTTATATATAAAGATGAGCATTTGTTCGTGACTTTATCCGTATTTACCAGATAACTCTTTTTTGTCGTAGTTGGGTTTTAGTTTTTACATTTATCTTGTTTTCTTTTATTCTCAACATTCGTATCTACGCGATATAATTGAATGAGCAATCGTCTCTCATTGGCGAATTTTGTAGCCCTACACGTTGGCCCTATAAAATATAGCAAGTCTTCTTATCAAACATAATTATAAACCTTTAAATTTGTGACTGTAAGTTGTTGACTTCGCAAGTATGCCTTTGCATAGCTTGAAGCTGAATAAATGTATACCGCGCTCATTAAGGAAATCCTTATAACAGAAGCAAATTTGTGTTTAATTTTCCACTAGCAACCCGCCCTCGCTTCGCTTCGGTTTTAGTCGTTTTACCCGCGTAGTTCCCGTTCCCGTGGGAATACCGGGATAAAATATAGCTTAGTTTACGCCCTGATATTATAGCTTTCCATTAGTGAAAGAATTTTTGAAATCAGTCCAGCCGTTTTGAAGATTACCCGGAACAAACAGACAGACAGACAAAAATTTTTTAATCTGTATTTTAGGCATAGGTGTCGTGCAAATAACCGTGTGAGCATGAAAAAAGCCTATTATTTTGACATTACAAACAGACACTCCAATTTTATTTATTGGTATAGATTATTTTTCAACCTGTCACATTCTCGACCCTTCAAAGTTTATGGAATGAATAAATTGCGCCTCAATTTAGGGTAAAAATATTTCACGAGTGCCTAAAATATGTTTTTGAAGTGAAACTTCTTTATGCGCATGATGGTATATTTTTTACGGATGAAACACAATTTAGCGTCACGAAGATGTGCAGCGTTTTTGTCGAAGAAGCGGGAGAGAGCGATTGAGATCGATTGAGAGAGAGAGTAAGAAAGGGCAAACATAGCACGAAGCACGGCCATGGGGCGAGAGTAGTGAGCAAGCGAGTGAGAAAGATAAAGAGATTTTTTTTAAAACTAATAAAAAACACATGTAACCAAAGAAGTTTCACAAAGAAGAAAGAAGTTTTTAACATGCGTACTTAGTACTCACGCTATTTTTTTGTGTTTTAAACCTCTACTATTACGCTATTTTGACATTTTTTCAATCACTGAATCGATAAAAACATCAAAGTAATTCTCTAAGAACCTCCTTATAAAACACGAGAAACGGTTGAAGAGTGCCGAATAACCGAGCATCCAGATGAACATACAAATGCACAATCGAACATACAAATACAAATGTCCAAGCTGAATCGGAAAAGCTTCACGAGTACCCATATATTCGATCAATAATAATCAAATCACAAAGACAGGGCCAGCAAAATTCTCCTGGCAAAGTTATAACATTTACTGCGATGCCCAAACCGTCGCATCATGCAATTATTCCAGCTTCGGGAGGCCTATGGTTAAAACTGGCAATTGATCACCCATGGACCATGGATGCATGGACACTTTAGAATAGAGATTCAATTCTATTGGTTTTATGTACATAACTATCACTATATATTTTTTGTGATGTTTTTCCGGGTGGTGACAGAATAAGAATACAATTCACCATCCCCATCTTGCTTGCAAAAGACGACTGAGGGATATAATACGCATATAAGATCTATGCATGAGAAGAAAAACTCGAAACAAAACCCTATGGCAACCTGTCTAACCAACATGGTATAGTAGTCAATTTTCCTACCAAGATGGAGGAGACTCGAGCCCAACATTGGGCTCGAGTCTCCTCCATATATTTTCTATTTTTGCTCATATATTTTCTATTATGAATTTCTAAAATGACACGTATTACCACAAATATACCGTTCAAAGTCCTATGTATTTGCATGTACCAGTGGGATAATATTAAATTTCAATATTAAAACGAGAGACGTTTTAATTATTAAAAATAGGCGAATATATGGTATACATTTATTTAATTTTTTATTGCCTTTGCCAAGCAAGCTACTCAAGTGAAGGTAAGTGGTAACTACCGTCCATATATTGCCGCAACACATTAAATGTATATGAGCTGTGATGATGATTTGGAAAATATTTTTAAATAAAAATAGTTGTCGCTCAAAAAATGGATGATATTTAAAAAAAGGAACATGAATAAAGGTATAAACTAAGAACAGGGGCTGTCTAGATTAAGGGAAGGTTCGATTTCTTAACTAAAATACTTTTACTATCAATGATAGCACGGCTAAGCTTACCTTAATATTCTGATTACATTTATTCCATTGTTATTTACAAAGATAAATGCGCATGAAAATAGTTCCTATTATTTTGACTTTGATTAGAGACGCTTCGATGTGCTCATGCGACTTATTGAAGCAAATAGCGGATCATAATAGACCGAAACTAGGAGACCTCTCTTTTTAATTTACTTATAGTGTCAATTCTGTGTTTAAATTTTCTTATCCTAATGTCTTTCAAAGCTCGTGCTACCTTTTAATCGAAATAATGTTCTGTTAAGCATTTACAGAAGCGATCTTTACAGGAAAATGCTTTACGAAAATACTTTTTATATAATAATTATATACTTTGGATTTCTAAACGAAAGAAATATATGGATTTTATTACATTAGCGTCTATCAAACATTTTTGTAAAGGAAAACGCAAGATTTCTTCTGTAAAATTGTGTATCCTCATATTAAAAGAATAATATTAGATTTAATATATTTTCTATTATGAATTTCTAAAATGACACGTATTACCACAAATATACCGTTCAAAGTCCTATGTATTTGCATGTACCAGTGGGATAATATTAAATTTCAATATTAAAACGAGAGACGTTTTAATTATTAAAAATAGGCGAATATATGGTATACATTTATTTAATTTTTTATTGCCTTTGCCAAGCAAGCTACTCAAGTGAAGGTAAGTGGTAACTACCGTCCATATATTGCCGCAACACATTAAATGTAAGCAAATAACATCACTACAAGAGAAGGTAAACTCGATACAAAAGCTTATGACATGCTATTTGTCAGCATGAAATATTGACGATATCAACACTAACAATTTATACTACACTAACTCAAATTTTAAGAAAAATCGTTTTTATGCGAAATAGTTTAAAATGTGGTTTCTTTTAGGTCATAAAAAAATCGTGAAGAAATACACAAAAATAACAAAGTTACAAATCTCATACAACGCAAATAAATATCTTAATTAATATAAAAGTTATCACGTTTTTGCCTATATAAACTTCTACTGTAAACTACACTTTTATGACTTAGCGTAGTATAAATTGTTGGTATCGATATGACCTATTAAGGTCAGTTTGTGTCAAAGAAAACCACCACAACACAGCAAGGCATTTAGAAAATGCTAACTTATTCTGAATATCATAACTATAATAACTGTTAAATTTAAATTCTAATCTAATATCTTTAAACTAGCAATTCTTGTATATTTCTATAAATATAGAATCTCAGTAACGGCTGCAACGATTTCTATGAAATATAACATGCAGGAGGTTTTGCAGGCGATAAATCAATTTAGTTATTATACAGTACATAGTAAATTTTGTTTTATGAATTAAAAAAATTGAAAACAGAATATAAAAGTAAACCCATTGCCATCGAGAATAAATATTGTTTCGTTGGAAAAGCAATCCTTTAAACCAAAGAAAAAAACAAAAACGTATCCGTGTGGTGACGGAGTAAAAATACAATTCACCACCCTTTTTTATGCCCGTGAAGGTTGTAAAAGACGACTAAGGGATACGATACACCTATAACATCTGCGCAAGAGAAGGAATACTCGAAATAAAATTGTCTACCAACACGTCTGACCAGCTTGGTATAGTAGGTCAAGTTCCTCCTTATTATAGAGGAGACACGAGGCCAACGGTGGGGTGTATATGAGCTGTGATGATTAATCCAAACAACCCTCGTTCAATCCTTGTTTTTCCCTTTTTCAAGTTTCTTTTTTTGCGAGAAAAGCTATTATTATCTTAATCATCCATCCATCAGCCTACAGACGTCCACTGCTGGACATAGACCTCCCCACGAGAATGCCACTCTGAACGGCCCTGCATCCAACGGTTCCCTGCGACTTAGAGAATGTCGTCAGTCCATCTAGTGGACGGTCCATTATTAAACAAATACGCACTAATTGTGTAATTTGATTTTAGCATCACTAAGAAAGTATATATTTTATAAAATAACTAAATACGTTTACAAATTACATCTCGCGACAAGCTTTTAAATGACATAAATTAAGTAATGCAATAAATGTAATGTTTTGATTCAATTTAATGTTTATTTTCTTATTTTGAGAGCATTTAAATTAAATTTTGTTTATAAAACACTGTTGTTGCACAGATGGCGTACTGGTTAGGGTTAACCTACCGTGCCAAGTGTCGTGTGGGTTTGAATCCCTTGCAGGACAATACTTTGTGCCATCCACTAATTGTTGTTCTGAATCTGGACATAATTTGTGTCCGTTAATTATATGTTTGTAAAGCACGCAATACAAGTATTATTTCTGTAGAGCAGGATTGCTGTCTTTTAATATATATATATATTTTACTTTGTAATTATCACTGGACATGTTTCAGAGTCTGTTAATCTCACTTCAGGTTTCATTGTTGCACGGTCATTAGCCTATTAATTTACTGTAGTCTTCAATTATTGAAGTTCAATAAGATCTTTTCTTCGTCTAGACACTTCATCTTCATGCAGCCGGATCCCTCCAAGGGAAAAGGGACGTGCGGTCCCACAACGCACCTTACCACTAGCTCTCTGTCACCATTGTGTCGACTAGTGATAGCGATTTCTAGACTTCGGCAGCTAGTCCGGCTTGTTATCCTTTCAAAATTTCAGCTGAATTGTTTAAGATGATTGAACTACTTTACAATTCAATTGTAAGATTTGTCCGTATCATACATCCCAACTTTAAAAAACAGCTTGTAAAATGTAATAAAACTGTTTTGATCCAATTTAATCAAAAAAAATATTTTAATTACTTGTCTTTAAAAATGTTGTTTATAATTATTTCTTAATAGAACTAAATATTTAATGGCAGGTATATTGGCATTAACTACATGTTGTTTATAAATTATGCTAGTACTGTTTACAAACCTGAATATAAGCAAAAGCTTGTTAATGAGGTATATTGATTACCGAACGTGTCTATGAGATGAGCCTATAAACCCATTAGTTACGTTAACTAAGCATACATACACCACGCTATTGTTATGACAATATTTCATACATTTTAAGCCAGATTTCGGCGTTATTAATTAATAATTAACAAAAAATATTTAAACAATAACAAAGGTAGCTCAGCTTAACTTCAATATGGTGACCGATTAATAATATAATTCACCGCCCATTTTCTTGCCCGTGGGTGTCGTAAAAGACGACTAAACAATTACAATGAGCGTGAAAACTCGAAATTTTTATACCCTACACAAATCTCAATTCAATTTCTCTCCAACTGTAGAGGAAGCTCGATCCCAGCTGTGGGATGTATTGTGAACCGTGATCATAATAATGTATTTAAACTTTTTCTTATAACTATTAAAAGTTAATTCGCACAAAACATAAAACTTAATTACTTGTGAAACTTACGTGGTAATATAGGCGGCGTGAATGCCTTAGGGACTTAGTTGCTGTAAGCTTTGAAAATAAACGCTTAGACGCCATAATGATCCTTCAGGCAAAATATGAAAAACATGAAATAAAACAATTTTATGAATAATAGTGAATTGGCCTAAAATGTGATTGTAAAAAACAAAACTATAACGCAATAAAAATCAGTAAAAATACTCGCGTTAATGTTATAATTAACTTTAAACACATTCTAGAAAAGGATATTTTTATTTTCATTTGCTTATTTTCTTTAACAATGTCTTTAAAATAACTATATTATTTTATCAGACGGGTTTTTACATAGCATGTGATCCTTGTAAATGTGGCAACGATGTGGTGACGATGTAAGAATACAATTCACCACAGCCACAGTCGTCTTTTACGACAGCCATGGACAGGTGTTGAATTGTATTCTTACTCCGTTAAAAACGGAAATAACATTACTTTCGTCATAAATAAAGTAACACTATTTTTTATACCTTTCTTTATATCCTGGAGTGATGACAGGTTGTAAAACAATATATTTTACGCTTTAGTTTGCTGTGGCGTTCGTAAAAGACGCTGTGTGCAGACAGTGAGACAACAACAATCTCCTAGAAAACACAAACTGCAATTGGCAATGCAAGAACTACTGCCTGCCTGTTATATTGTATTATATTCATAGTTTAGGGGTATTCTAAGTCCAATAAAAGAGATCGATCGGCTGATGGATGGATAGGTTAATGTCAGCATTTTTAGTGACGGAAATCCATAGAGGAGCAATAGTAACAAATGTAACCTGCGCCCAAAGAACTAGCAAACTGAAGTGGCAATGGAATAAGTCACATTAAAGAAGACAACCGGTAAAGAAAGGTTCTCGAATGACGATCACGAATTGGAGGATGCAGATTAAGTACCCTGGAAGGCCTCCACCAGCGGGACTGATAACAACGATTTAATGTTTTTTATCTATCCATTATCGTTATATCCATTATCTGCAGTTGGATTGTAAGGAATGTTTATTCTTGACATATCACCATAAGAACGGCTTTGTCCACTATGTGTTTTATCCATGTAAGCAAATCTACAATAAATATTAATATAAAATAAAGAGAGCTTATACCTAAACATACAAAGTGAGGTTTAGGATTATTTGACGTTGCCTTAAAAAAGTAGAGCCTAACTCAAACTTTCCACTACACGGTATGTATAATAACAAATATATGCTTAGCCCTGATCAAATATATTTTTTACATTCTAGAACGACCCTAGGAATCACTTTCAAAGATTTTTGAGCTGCAAGACGTAGTTTGTAACATAATGTAGATGACAAAATGTGTTGTTTCATCGTCACATCATCATCATAACCCGCATACGTCCCACTGTTGGGCTCGGGCCGCCTCCACAATGGGAGGGAATTTGACCTACTATACCATGCTGGTCAGACATGTTGGTATAGGGTTTCATTTCGAGTTTTCCTTCTCCTCCACAGATGTTATGTGCATATTATATTCCACAGTCGTCTTTTACGACATCCACGGGTAAGATAGAGAGTGGTGAATTGTATTCTTACTCCGTCACTACACGGAAAAAATGGGTTGCTTAGCATATATTTATTAAGAATCTTTCCTCTCTTGCCTGTGGGTGTTGTAAAAGACGACGAACGTATATGATGTGCAGGTAACATTAATGCAACAGAAGAAAAACCCGATATAAAACCCTATACCAACACGTCTGACCGGCGCGGTAGGTCAATTTTCCTCCTAAAGCGGAGGAGGCCGAAGCCCAACATAGGGACGTTATGTGGGCTAAGATTATGAGATGATTCGCTCTCGCTTCATTGTGTGTGAAAGGTGAATTTGAAATAGATATGTGCTATGCAAAGTTTTTTCTTGAAATCTCGTAGCAAATCTATACCAATAAATAAAATTGGAGTGTCTGTTTGTAATGTCAAAATATTAGACTTTTTTCATGCTCACACGATTATTTGCACGACACCTATGCCTAAAATAGCGATTAAAAAATTTTTGTCTGTCGGTCTGTTTGTTCCGGGTAATCTTCAAAACGGCTGAACCGATTTCAAAAATTCTTTCACCAATGGAAAGCTATAATATCAGGGCGTAAACTAGACTATATTTTATCCCGGTATTCCTACGGGAACGGAAACTACGCGGGTAAAACGACTATAACCGAAGCGAAGCGAGGGCGGGTTACTAGTTGTAAATAAAACTACTTTACGGATTCTATCGCGTTTGTATTTGATTTTTGATTGCCCGACGTTTCGAACACTTTACAGCGTTCATGGTCACGGGCGGACTAAGATGTCTGACGTCCAACAAGTCATCGTAACCTCAGAATATTTATAATTATCTATCTACCCGCTATATAAATTAGTTATTAATTTTGATTTACATTTTCTTAAATAACTAATTTCAATATATTCTATGGCTGTAATCTCCATCATAAGTCAGCCTATCAACGTTGTCGCTCAAGGTAGGATAATGCTATAAATCACAATCTTATGCGATAAGATTGCTTGGAGAGCGTTTCTGTCATTATCCTGCTGGCCCCTTAAATCGGTTGTTACGTGGTAATTGTGGTCGTCTCGAACGGGCTTTTTGTCAGTTTTTGTTTTGGACTCTGCCACCTCGAACTGTCTGGTGCAAGGGAAGGGTGGCGTGCGGTCCATAACCTACAGTATTAGCTGCGCATAGCCATTTGGGTTAAAAACCGGCATCGATTCTTTGACGACAGGCCCCATATCGTACTAAGGTTTGACGAGACATAATATTATTAATCCGTTACTACACAGAATTTTAGTATCAAGCTGAAATAACTTTGCTTGTTTATTGAGTAACGTTTAATATTCAATTAAAAGTAACTATATTATTTTAGTTATTATTTATTCATATTTCTTAGAACCGTTACCGCACTGAGTAAAGAAGTGAAGAGAAAAAAAAATAAACAGACAGAATTAAAAAGACACTGCGCTCTTTCTGGCTATTAAATTGAGTGCCATGACTATTGTAAATTATTTCGTTTTGAAATCATAAAAAGGAATCTTTAAGAGTAAATCCTTTGTGTTTTGAACGAACCAAGTCCGATAGTATCTGTAATTAGTGTGAATGCAATTTCTAGATTGAAAATGTTTCACGGTTAAAATAGTATCCAGGGAAGATAATTAAATGGTTGGAGATTTATTGTGTTAGTAACAGGAAAGCAATTCGATAATAGTTTTAATTGATATAGAGTAGTTGTAAAGTTTAGAACAAAGAGGTCAGGTTCAGTTCTTGCTTGTTTTTTATACAAATACATATTACACTGAGATTTACATCAAACTTTCTATCACATATTGACTCGGTTTTCTACACTAATGTTATGTTTTTGTTAACGGACTTCAAAAAAGGAGGAGGTTTCTCAATTCGACCGTTATATGCTTTTTTTTATGTTTGTTCGCGGATAACTTCGTCGTTTATGAACGGCTTTTGATTATTCATAACTCATGAAATTTTATCAAAATAGGACATACGATTTTTGAAAAATCAACAAATATCTAAAAATGTATCTACATTGTCTACATTATTGAAGGCGGTTTCTTTTTTTGCAAAAAATATTTATTAAGGATAAACTCAAAAACAACTTGGACGGATTTCAATAATTCTTTCACCATTAAAATGCTATATTATCCCTGAGTAACATAGGTTATATTTTATCCCGGTATTCCCACTGGAAGGGGAACTACGCGGAGACAACTGAAACCAAAGCGAAGTGAGGACGGGCTGCTAGTATGATATAAACCAAAGCCAATTAAGATACGCCCATAAAGCACAATAAAATAATAGGCAGCCCCATAACCCTAAAATGACACAGACACTGCAACGAATTTAATTAGATTTCTTGAGTAAATCTAAAGACAAAACAAAAGGGCATACTCTATATAATATACTCAAATGCCATTCAGAAGATGTATTCTACGAGTAAATAATTTAAGAGAATCGTGAAGATTGTTTGCTGATTATTATTATGTCTGGGAATAATTACATCACTTTGTTTAAGATTTATTAATTAAAGTACGTTATTAAACTGAAAATTTCTAAAGGCAAGTTTGGATGGGGTGTAAATTCATATAAGTAGTCATCGACGTAGTCTCTTGACATGTTAACTCTAACACTATATCTGTATGTTGATGTTATTATATCTGTGCTAATAGATGTCATAACCAGGTAAATGTAAAAAGTTTTAAATTACAAATTTTTATTAAAAACCAAATAATTTGAATATCCAAAAATAAGAACTGCTTTTTTTTGGGGTGGGCTACGGTCAGCCTACCCGCCGCCCGGCTCCATGGCCATCGTCGTTGGGCCGACCACCAGTGCAGAGTGCCTTGACTTCAGTGGTCGGCCCGACAAAATAACAACTATTAGTTCATATTGTAAATAAAACTACTTACGGATTTTATCGTGTTTGTATTTGATTGCATTGACTACAAACGCGATAAAATCCGTAAAGTAGTTTTATTTATAATGTGTAATACTCACGTAAACATCAGAAATCATTATATTACTTCATAGTTGTAAACTTTCACTTCTGTCGGCTTGGTACCTATCCCACTACACATTCCCTTAATTCCCACACCCACTAATAACTTACAACTCCTGTTAGCCGGGATCCACAATGGTCTGCATGAATAGCACTGAGTTTTGAACCCCAGAGAATCCTGGAAAACACTTTTAATTGTCTTGGAACCCGCAAATTCGGAGTTTTAAAACATTAGTAATTAGAGATTGCAAACCATCCCGGTCACCGGACCCGGTAAGGATTTTTTTTTTTTTATGGGTGGGCTATGGCAAGCGCACGCGCGGTCCAGTCCGTCCGGGGCGATGAAAGGACGGCGCGCGGGCCCATAACCCACCCGTACCCACGTCACCTCGTTGTTGGGCCGACCACCGGAGCAGATGTGACTTGTCGTCAGTTGTCGGCCCGACGGAATACCCTTTCAGGTACCCTCACCACTCGACATCCTGGGACTTCGGTCGCCGTCGCGCGGTTAGCCACACTGCGGGTGACGGACAATTCCCCGGTCCGATCACCCGCGGCCTCGGCTAGGGCGGCATTAGGCGCAGATACTCGCGCCTGCGGCGCTCGAGTCGCCGGCGGCGGAACGTGTCGCCGAATAGGATCTCTACTCGTACACGATCCGCCGCCTCCTTTCGTGAGATAACGGCCTCACAGAAGGCGGCGACCGCGTCCCAGTTCCTGACGCTGACGAGCATCTCCCTGGCGATGGTCGGCAGCGCCAGGTCGGCACCGATAATCGCGACGAGTTCACGGCGCTCCCCCTCCCACGCAGCACACTCCTCGAGCGTGTGCTGCGCCGTGTCCTCGTCGCAACTGCAGTGGTGGCAGGACGGTATGCTCTCCCTCCTGACAATCTTGTGCAGGTACTTTGCGAAGCATCCGTGCCCCGTCAGCACCTGCACCAGTCGGAAGGAAAGCACCCCGTGCGTCCGCTCCAACCACTCCATCAGCACCGGCCGGAAGGCCTCGACGGTCCTGACACCGTACCGAGGACTTTCCAGCCGGACTGCCCAACGGGCAATGACTCCACGGCGGGCGTCGACCCGCCAGGCGGTGATCTCCTGCAGGGAGACCATACCGCCGCGGGCGCGCGTCTCCGACACCCGCCGATAAATGTCGGCGAGCATCTCCGCCTCCAGGTCCCACGGGGGAGTTCCGGCCAAGAGGCACGCTGCCTCCGTCGACATGGTGCGGTAACCGCGTATGGCCCTGACCGCCATTACCCTCTGTGGTCGCCTCAAGAGGGCCCTCAGCCGGACGGTCAGGGACCCCGCCCACACCGGTGCGCCGTACAGAGCCATCGACCGGATCACCCCCGCGTACAGCTGTCGGCACGTAGCGCTGGGTCCGCCCACATTCGGCATCAGCCGCGAAAGGGCGGACGCCGCGCCGACAAGCCGGGGAACAAGTCGGTGGAGATGCTCCCGGAACCAAAAATGCCCGTCGAGCACCAGGCCCAAGTACTTCATGTGGGCCTGGATGCTGATGGTGACCGACTTCACGGTGATCGAAGCGCCGGCGGGAGGCCCGGCGGTACGGAGGCCATGGAACAAAAGGGCCTCCGTCTTTTCCAGGGCTACCCTCAACCCCAGCGCTTCGATCCGCCTGACAATCTCCTCGGTGCCGAGAGTTGCCAGGCGTGCCGCCTCCTCTAGCGTCCCACCCCGGGCTGTGACGAGTGTATCGTCGGCGTAGTAAATTACACCCAGCCCGGGTGGGAGGCTTCCTCTCAACGCCCAGTCGTAGCCGATGTTCCATAGGGTCGGACCCAGAACCGACCCCTGTGGGACACCGCACGTCATGGGCGTTCGCACAACGTCCCCTACTCGGTCAACGTAGAGGACGCTGCGCCCCTCCAAGTAGTCTGCCACCAGCCGCCTGAGGTACACGGGCACCCCGTGATACCTCAGCCCCTCCCTGATGCAGCTGAATGGCAGACTGTTGAAGGCGTTGGCGATGTCCAGGGACACCGCCAACAGGACTCCTCCGCCGGTGACGGCCTCCGCTACCACGGCCTTCAGGCGCAGCAGGGCCGCGATCGTCGAACGCCTTCTCCGAAAACCAAACTGGGCGTCCGACAAATCGGGCCCGTCCCCGACGAGGTGCCGCTCGATGCGGGCAGCCAACACCCTCTCCAGCAGCTTGCCCACATCATCGAGCAGCACGATGGGCCTGTAGGCCGAGGCCGACTCGGGAGACCGTCCCGGCTTCGGCAGGAGAACCAGCCTCCCCTCTTTCCAGCACCCAGGGAACTGCCCGGACGACAAACAAGCGTCGAACAGTCCCCTGAGGCGTGGGACCACGCCGACCACGGTGTTCGAGGACCAGGGCCAGCACACGGTTCGGAATACCGTCGGGCCCGGGGGCGGTGGATTTGACTCGCATACGCGCCACCGCCGCCCCCATTTCCGGCTCCGTGATGGGCGGAGCACTTTCATCGTCGGCCTCCCGGTCGCTGTCCGGCGAAGCCATGACCGGGGGCGTGTGCTCCGCCCGCTCGACAACTCTGGTGAGGAGGCTGGGCTGGAGAGTCTCGGTGAGGGGGGGCCCCGCCCGCGGAGCTTGTTGAGCGCCGCGAGGTAGGGGCGACCCCAGGGGTCACGCTCGAGACTGTCCAGCATCTCCCGCCGACTAACGTCCTTGGCGGTACGGACGGCCAGCCTGAAGGCAGACCGCGCACTGCGGTAAGCCTCGTACAGCTGGCCCTCCCGCTCAGCGTCGCGGTGACGCGCTCGGCTGCGGGTGTAGGCCCTCCGGGCACGTATGCACGCGGCCCGAAGGTCCGCCAATTCTCGGGACCACCAGGGGACCGCACTCTTCGGGGGCAGGCGCCGCACACGGGGCATGGCCGCATCGCAGATCTGCATTAACGCACAGCGGATGCGGCCAGCCTCGGCATCCACCCCGTCCGCCTGGGGCGGTGAGGACAGCCATGACTGAACGATGGCTGCCTCCGCGGACCCGGTAAGGATGACCAGATTTTTCAGATCATTCTTTCAGACTGAAAAATAATTGTTTTGCCTTACAAAAAGTATATTCTAACTTGCATAATTAGAATATACTTTTTGTTTTGTTATAATATACTAATAAAGCCTACGTAACGTAACCAATTTTACGTTAAACTAGCAACCCGCCCTCGCTTCGCTTCGGTTTCAGACGTCTTTCTTGCGTAGTTCCCGTTCCCGTGGGAATACCGGGATAAAATATAGCCTTGGTTACTTCCTGATATTATAGCTTTCCATTGGTGAAAGAATTTTTGAAATCGGTCCAGCCGTTTTGAAGATTACCCGGAACAAACAGACAAACAGACAGACAGACAGACAGACTAAAAAATATTAAGTGTATTTTAGGCACATATATAGTGCAAATAACCGTGTGAGCATGAAAAAAGTCTATTATTTTGACATTACAAACAGTCACTCCAATTTTATTTATTGGTATAGATTTTGTTAGTTAAGACTATACAAGTTTGGTTGTTTACAGTTACAATACAGCCTAGCCTAGATTTCGCTATCTGCTCAATTAGTAACACTAGTCTTAATAACCAAAGTTTAAGAAAAAACATAATACTTTACTTTTAGCAGATAAGCATTTGTTTTGTTTATACCAAAGCTATCAAAGTTTATCTATCTATCTAATCTAAGTTGTTATGACACGTTTAGTACTTTAAGCTGTATTATTAGTTTCTTATTTTAATACTATGCTTTCAAATAGGTAGACACTATAAGGAGTAAAGTGAAAGACCTGCTTGTTTAAACTTATATCTTTAAACGAGCAATTCTTGTAAATATGTATATATATATTGAGGATCTCGGAAACGACTCCAACGCTTTTGTTGAAACTTGGCATACTAGAGGATTCGGGCCCAAAAAATCGATCTAGCTAGGTTTTAGGCAGACAATATAATGACATTCAATTTTAAAAAAATATGAATTCAAATTTTGCCATCAATGCCATGAGTTACGATAGCTCAGTGGCGAAGTAGTCAGGTTTCATTTTATTTTTGACATCGGCGACAAACGGCGTCGGATCGAATCTCGGTGTTCTTATTATTCTCTTTTTGTAATTTTTTATATAAATTTCATTATTTATTTTTTTATTTTTTATTAATATATATCTAAATAAATGCTACAAAAATACTCAAAGCGAAGCTCGGTCAACCTGATATTAAAAATGAATATGAGTGAATATGAATGAACTAATACTAATGTTACTTTGCCGTCCATAAGTAAAAGTAATCAATTATGTATTAAGTGTGATTTTGAGACTTGAGTGAGACTGTTTATTGTCATAACTGTTTATAAACCAATTTGAAATAAATATTAACCTTGAATCGTTGTCTTTTTCCATTCATATTTAAAATTTTCATAAAATACTTTAATGGTTTCATCGCTAATACAACCTGGCCGGGCCCAGCGGACCCGGCCGGGTTGGCGACGAGTGCAACCGGGCCCGGCCGGGTTGAGAAACATACCGGGTTGCAATCTCTATTAGTAATATTTATTTATAGAAAGTTACCATACAGCAATCATTACAGAGTGTTTGATAACTAAAATTTCTTCATATCCAATTCATGAGAGCTCCCCGTGTAATAATGGATTCTACTCTTCTATCCGGCTCACATACGTCCGATTCCTATGGGTTCTTCTCTTCTTTCCAGCTCTATGCCCCTAGGCTTGAGCTTTCTCCACAAAAGGAAGCAAATTACACTACTGTATCATGCTGGTCAAACGTGTTGGTAAGTATAAGGTTTTATTTCATTTTTTTTTTCTGGCATGAGATGTTACATGCATTTTATATCCCTTAATCGTCTTTATGACACCCACGGACAAAATATGGGATGTTAAAGTATATTCTTACTCCGTCACCACACAGGATATGTATTAAGAAGAATACAATATAGTTAAGAATAGAATATGTCATCGCCCCATACTATCCTATAGGAGTCATAAAATACGGCTGAGGAATTAGCAACAGATTGATCGGAAGCATTTTCTGGAAAACTGGTCCGATAAATAGCTGATACATTCTTTGTCTTTCTTATAAAAACTAAATACGCATACTGAAGGAATCATAAGGAATATAAATGATAAAAGACGGCAATCAGTCACTCTCTAACAAATCGCTTGAAAGGACCGGAATATTTCAGTCGTTGCTTTGCCGTATATACTTAAAACCAAAACCCTCTGAAGCATTTACGAGGCTTATGCATTTCTGTTCTAACTTGCAAACTTTAAATCTTTCTTAACGCAGCAGTTTAGTAAAATAAATAATAATTCAGAGTGAAATGTTAAAGCTTGCTAAGAGCTCGCGTGGGTATTTTGAGCAGAAATAGTTTTATGTTTAAGTGATGTATGTTAGCATTACATTTGCGGTTAAATATACCTAACGTAAAATTGTTGTATTTTACCGCGTGTTGACGGAGTAAGAATACAATTCACAACGTCCTATAATGCCAGTGGCTGTCGTAAAAGTCGACTAAGTGATATTATATGCAAATAACGTCTATCAAAAAAGGGAAAATTTAATCAAAACGCTGTACCAATTCGTCAAACCAGCGTGGTATAATAGATTAATGCACTTCTGTTTAAAGCAGGCCCGAATCCAGCAGTATGATATTTAGCTGAGATGATAGGATAACTATCATGTATTAGATTTAATAATAATAAGCTTATTTTCTCGTGTGCCGCATGGGCAGAGCAGCTCCCTGAACTCGTCATAATTGTCAGTGCCAACCTGACGCTGCCGACCATTGCTAGGGAGATGTTCGACAGCGTCAGGAACGCAGTCGCCGCCTTCTGTGAGGCAATCAACTCACGGAAGAAGGCGGTGTAAGGTGCGCGAGAGGAACTCCTCTACGGCGACCCGGTCCGCCGGCGGCTACTTGGGCCCTAGTCGAGGCGGGTGACTCGATCGGGCAATAGTCCGTCACTTGCAGAGATCAGATCAAAAGTGCACGTAACCGTAGAGCATGCATGAAGACTGTTACTAGTGTGAGTGCAGCGATGGAAGTATGCCAGGATCGCGGCTTGTGGCACCATAGGTCTCTGTCTACCTCTCTGGGAAACAGGCGTAAGGTTTGACGAACAGGCTGATTATTTTGATAACATAATTGATTCTTCTCAGCCCATATTCCGTCGTTGTATTATTGGGCTCGTACCTCTTCTAATTAACCTAATTCACTACACTGATCAAATGTATCAACCATACATGTCAAATTTTCACTCTCTTGCATTAATGTTATATGGTTGTATGCTTACTCCGTCACCGCAAGAAACACAATTTATTAGCTTTAATTAATAAATCACTTATAGTTTACCATTAACATTAAATTAGGTTATATTAATATAGTATTAACAGATAATTTAATCTTTTGTTTACTTTAATTAGTTAGCTTACGCTATATTTATAGGATTAATATACTTTATTTTAATTATATGTCTGTGTATTTCCTGGATTTCATCGGTACACAAACTACTTTTTTATTTATGTACATTTGACGCCACCTACCTACCGTCATGTATTTTGATTCGTTCAATACGAATTTGAAGTCCGTTGAGACCCTCAAAATCGCGAGTAAATTGCGAAGAACCGTAAAGAATAGTGAAAATTTTCGATCGATTTTTATATTTTACTAGCTGACCCAACAGACGTTGTTCTGTTTAAATCTAAAAAATAAAAAGAATTCTCCTTGAAATCGATAGCAGCGCCACCTACTGGGTCCGATTGTGAATCTAAACCATTCTCAAATCCCCTTGAACACACACAAAAAATTTCATCAACATCGGTCCAGCCAGCAGGAGGAGTTCAGTGACATACACCCGCACACAAGAAATCTATATATAAAGATAATAAAATTTAAATTAATTTTATATTATTATTTTTATTCTTTCTATTTTAGAACCTTTTTCTTGGATCGAAGTACATAATAATCATGCTTAGTTTAGCATCACAATTTTTTTATTGACGGATCACCCAATTGTTGTTATTTCTTACGGTTTTTTTTTGGCAATTTATGTATTTTAGAAATTACATAATAATATTTTAGAAAATAACTTGATTTTGTGTGGTGGTGTTATCCGCACAATTAAAAACCCTTAGTTATAGAAGAAACACGACATAGAACTCTAGGCCCAGGTTTGGACAGTCATAGCTGCCCCAAAAATCTCTTTTTATGTGTAAATCTGCACATTTAATGAGCTTCATGGATGAATAGTTATTAAGGCAAAAACAGCTGCTTCGTTGGTCCAAAGTCAGAAACGGGTTGTTAACGATTGCAGGATTCTATTTTCTAATCCTGGACCCTTAAGGATTATGATGATCTGTCAAGCACTTCTCAACAACAAATATGCGACTCCATTTTTGTTTATTATCTTATGATGGCAAACGAGCAAACCGATCTGAATGTGGATAGTAGCACTTTGCTAAGAAACTCATCCATCGCCTCCATTCTATTCCTAAATTCAGAAGACACCTATGTCCAAAAGTGAAATGGATTGGTGGTGTCCGGTAAACGGTAATGAGTTAGATATCAATTACATTTCATCTCTGCCCGTTTTAAGCTTAAGTCGTGAAATTAAAAAGAGAACACGACGCAGTTATGAGGACTGCCGACAGAAGTGAAAACTTAAAACTATAAAAAAACAGTTGTTTTTTGGATATTCAAATTAATTAATCTTAAATCATTCACATTAATTATTTTACATTTTACTGGGTTTTGAGATCTATCGGCACAAATATACTATATAGCAACAGTGTTAACAAGTCACATGAGCATATTGATGAAGACTTACATGAGTTTACTCCCTATCCAAACCCACCCATAGAAATTTTCACTTCAAAAATATAAGATAAATTTAGGCCACATTTTTAATAGAAGCTCTACGAAGCATTACTTATTAAAGGTCTAGTGTTAAGTTATGGACCATAGAATATTCATGCCTTCTTTAATCAAGTTCACTGTATTCATAAGCCTGAAATGTTGGCTTTATATTAAATTAACTGATATTTGGTAACCTAGAATATTTCGTTAGAGTTTCTAAATAAACCATATTATTAATCTCACTTTTGTTAAATAGTGTATGAATTCGGATGGTTGTTATTGTATGTGTGCCGTGTGGTGACGGACTAAGAATACCACTCACCGCCACCTCTCTTGACCGTGGATGTCGTAAAAGGCGACTAAGGGATATCTTGTGCATATAACTATGCAAGATAAGGAAAGCTCGAAATAAAACCCTATACCAATACGTCTGACCAGCGTGGCATAGTAGGTCAATTTCCGTCCCTATATGGAGGAGGCTCAAGCCCAGTAGTGGGACGTATATGAGCTGTGATGATGTTGATATAAAAGAATTTACCTGGTATTTTGGAGACACGAGCCCAGTAGTGGGATATACGTATATAAGTTGAGATAACAAAGATTCTTCGATATAAGGATGTATTTCTTAGTTCATAAATAAAAGTAGCATGCCGCCCTCGTTTCACTTCGGTTGCATTCGCCTTACCCGCTTTGTGCCCGTTCCCGTGAGAATACTGGGATAAAATATAGCCTAAGTTACTCCTTATATAGATAGCTAGCTGGTAGTAAAATATTATCAAAATCCGTCCAGCCGTTTTGAAGATTACCCAAAAAAAACAGACAGACAAACAAACATTTTTTTAAACCGGCTCATAGGCATAGGTATCGTGCAAATAACCGCATCAGCAGGAAAAAGGCCATTAATTTGACATTACAAACAGACACTTCAATTTTATTTATTTGTATAGATATAGATGTTGGGCAATAATGGCCCCGTTTGATTAATCCCACTAATCGATCAATCAATCGACGTCCGTTGGTTATAGGCTTGGAAGATGTGGAATCGCAGTTAGTATACAAGTTTATCAGCCTCGTGGTGATTAGTGGTGATCCCTCATTCGTTTTTTAACAGGTTAATAGTCCGTGCCCCGGAGTGGGTATGCCCCGTACGTCCAGTAGTATGTAAAATATGTTAAACGATAAAATCTCGAAAATTTTTTTCATACCATGCACAAAAAAAATGTCCCAGCACGTTTTATAATTCTTATGATGTGACCTACTAAGTCCACATAAAATATAAGAAATTATTCTTACATCCACAGCTCCAGATGGCTTAGAAATTGTATGGGTAAGCAGACCATATATGGTCTGCGGACAGTTAACCTGTTAAGACTCATATAGAAAACGAGCAGTTTGACCCTGAAGTTTCGACTATATTGCATTCCAATTATAGATGTTAAAAAACGTACCCAAATTATGCGACCCGTTTTTTTTAAATATTTTAACAAAAGCGTCACTTTAGAAAGCACGTACACAATAAACAAGCGTTTATGGGCTGAGAAGATGAAGAATCTCAGCTTTTATCTCTTTTATGGGCGTAGACAAAGATCTAACATATAAGGGACGAACCTTTAATTGGCAATGACTACCCATATGGCGTAACGGTAGAAAAAAGGACCTACCGTGATAGAGTCATAGCTTCGATTCCCACGAGGGACCGTACTTTATGCGATTCAGAAGTTGGTTTTTTAAGTCTAAGTATAATTTATGTCCATTAATTATGTATTTGTAAAGTCGCAAGCAAGCGCTGGTGTTGTTCTAAACAAAAATTTAACAATTACAGATTTCACATTTACCTCTGATAACGTCGAAGCAGCAAAACACAATTACATTTTTCCACCCAAAATCGAACCCAAGACCTCATGTTGGAAAATCGTATGCTTACAACAGAACCAACGTGGCATTTTCGCAGTTAATTATGACCAAAAATCATTTCTCCTCTCAAAAGAAGACAATTATACTTAGAGAAGTGGTATTGCGTTACATCAAATGATAATCAATCATGCTGTGATGACATTATCTCCTCGAAGCTTGAATTATTAAGTCATTATTCATTTTGTGTTGACGCGTACATAAATACTAGTATAATTTCAGGAATGTTTTAATATTAGCATCTATTTACTATTACAATAAGCTGAGATTTACTCGTTTAAACAAAAGCAATCTTCTTTAAAATAAAATCATTTTTTGTAGATTTTATCGCGTTTAATTTTAGGATATCCATAATAACAGCAGGACTGTCTTCCTGGGAACATAAGTGATGCAAAAGTATTCGAAGCATCATGGTAATAAAGAATTCAGGGCGAAGACGATTCATCGTCAACGCATGGGACGAACTATCCTGACCTGATATTCCCAGGTCTAGGCCGTAGATAGTCGAAGCAATTCTTACTCTACCAGACCTAGAGGCTGAACACGTGAGGGTGACGTCACGGCAATTTACTGCTGAAAAAGTACTCGGTTCTAGTTGTCTGCTGCGAAAAATTACATGCAAAAAATTGCAACAGATATCAAAGAGCATCAGTACCCTTTCATGACCGGATTATTGGACGGTGTCTAGTCAGACTTTAGTCGGAAGATAAAATAGGTCAATAAACTACCAAAAGTAATTTTATCTCTAATAATTTTTACTCGTGGTTGGACCACACTGTCGATAGTTGTCTGTGTACAGCCGCGGCCGGTCCGTCCAGGGTAGTACCACACTCTCGCAGAAAATCGACGTCCGATTAGTAGCAATTTGTTACTGCGTTTCGATCGGTGAGCGAGAGCCGGAAGCCCAACTTTCTAAGGATAGCACGCCACCACACATAGAAATTGGGAGAGTTACTCCTACAGTTGAAACTGAGGCGCCATGACAAACGGGTCCTTCTTTGCAGTGAACGCGCAAACTTGTGTCTTTGTGGGATTGAACTGGACTAAGAGTCCCGCCCCAGAGAGCGCTCGACTTCAGACACAAGTTGAACCCTTCTTTCCTGTGTACTCCGAGGGATATTCCGTTGCTCGGTGTACCGCTCCCGTGCTGTCATCCGCATAGCAACGCATATTCTCGATAGAGAGCATGTTGTTGATATTCAGGATAAACAACGTCGGGGAGAGCCCTGAGCCTTGTGGTACACCAGCATTAATGGTCATGGTATCGGAGCAGGAGCCATCTACGACGATTTTTATACTCCGACCATCCACAAAGCTGGCGATCCAAGTACAGAGTCCCTCGGGGATTCCGTATGATGATAACTTCGATAGAAGTGCCCTGTGCCAGACCCTATTGAACGCCTTTGCGATATCTAGGCTGAACGCCAGCGCCTCACCCTTGCCCTCCAAGGCCTCTGCCCAACGATGTGTGAGGTACACAAGAAGATCGCCAGCCGACCGGCCATGACGAATGCCGTATTGGCGATCACTGATCAGCTGGCGATCCTCAAGGTATTGCAAAAGCTGGCGGTTAATAACTTTCTCCATTATCTTGGAGAGCAAGGATGTTATCGCAATTGGCCTGTAATTCGATGGATCAGACCGGTCTCCCCTTTTAGGGATCGGGTGGACATGGGCTACCTTCCACGACGACGGAACCCTATTAGTAACGTAGGAAAGCCGGTATAGGCGCGTGAGGATGGGAGTCAATTCAGGGGCGTACGTCTTTAGTACCACTGCAGGGATGCCATCCGGCCCACTCGACTTATGGATGTCTAAGAGCCGCAACTCCCGCTTAACCGCTCGCTGCGTGAAGCGGATTTCGGGAAGCAAGCTTTCATAACGTGGGTGGTAGGTGGTGTAGCAGCTCCGGCATCCAAAGACGAGTTACACTAGAAGATCGGCCTTCTCCTTTGCGCTGTGGGCTAGACTACCATCGTGTTTCTGTAGTGGTGGGAGATTGGGCTAGCAGAAGTTGCCTTGGGCAGTCTTGACGAGGGACCAGAATACACGACTCCCAGCGGGATAGCTTTGCAATCGCTCGCCAATTCTGGCAACATGTTCCGCCTTGGCTCTGGCAATACTTTCTTACTAGATCTAGAAGCGGCATTAAATTTCCGCTTCACCTCTTTAGCACTCGGGTCCTGGCATTTTTTGGCCCTATTCCAGGCCTGATATGCGGACTGTTTCTGGCATGCAGCCGTCGTACAGGTTTTGTTAAACCAGGGTCGGCTGCGGCCACAGACGGGTATTTTGGTATACATCGTCGAAATACTTTTAAAAGTAACGTTAAAAACCTTTTTATGTTTTTCAAATGTGTTGTGACACCATTTGAATGCACAAACTATCATAATTACCTATTTATTTTTAAGAATTGCGTACGTACGTGCCGTACAGTGACCTTGTACATTACGAAACGGTTCCGGCGTAAGCTCCATTAGGCTCCAATTGAAATGCTTCATTTTTTGTGCGCGGACTGACCTTCTATACGTTATTATTCCAAGTCCAAAGGTGAATTCAACTTGCGTTTCGGGAGACGGGAGTACACTAAAATTTAGACTGTGTGTAATCATCATGATATGATGGGAGGTCACTAAGATACTCAAAATATAATTGGTAAAATCTATTTATGTACTTGAGGAGCTACACAAATCTATGTATTTCCACATTGATTCCTGGAAAACAAGATTTTTGAGCAAATTTGTCTTCCAAAATTTAATATGCAGAGAATAGTAATTTGGTGCCTGAATTAAGCGGCATCCAAAACAGTAATTCATTATGGAATTTAATAAAACCTTTTCAAAAACGCTTAAGTAAGATTTCTTATGCATAACATGTGCCAAAATAGCAGTGCCAATTTGGCACCATAATGGCGCATACGTCATATAGTAAACTTAGAGTTTATCAGCAGCATCTAAAACGCTACATGGTTGTATAATGATATACTACAACGTATTTAGGTCGGTAACTCATTTATAAAGGTAGACGTGACTCCATGCAAATTATTCGAGTCCTTTTACGGCTTGCCCCAATAAAGACAGAACAGTTAAGGTGATCTTACTGAGAGATCAATAGATCGAACCGCTGCTACGCAAAATCATACTCCTGTATTCCTTTCCGTTGTGACAAGAATACGATTATTGTCACTCGTTACTTGCCCGTACAAGTCATAACAATCGGCAGAGGATTATGTTGGCGAAGTACGCAGTAGCTCTCTTCTGGAAAAGGTATAAGGGCCCCTTCAAATTTGCCGCAAAGTGCCGCGCGGCGGCAGCACGTCTGCAGCGGCCGCGTGGCACTTTGCGGCAAATTTGAAGGCGCCCTAACGCTTATCAAGCGCGGCGATCAGGGTTATGCTTTCATTTCCTTATCCAACTTACTATATCCAACAGTAGAGGTCGAATGATTAAATAGTGATGATGATGACTCCTACATTTTTTTCCGGTACATATGAGATTTCTTTTTTCTCTGAGCATAATCATTATTATCTCAGCCCAGCTGTATCATACTTCTACAATTGGGGGAAAATTGACCTACCGTAACAGTCAGTCAGACGAGTTGGAGTAGGGTTTTATTTCAAGTTTTCCTTCTCTAGCATATACATATATGTTATTTGCGTATTATATACTTTACTCATATTTTATGACACACACATGAGCAAGATGGGGGTATTAACATATATGCTTACTCTATTAGCATGTGGCAAATTGACACAAGTATTTATTCTTCACAAGTATATAAACCTGTCTTTTTTCCAGGGACTGACGATCAAAAAGCACAACAGCTGCAAAGCGTTAGAAATTTTAAAACGCCGTCTGCCTATTGTCAACCGTTCTTGCTATTGTTGATAGCCTCTATCTAGATAAACCTAATTTCTGATTAGCAGTTCATGAATAAGATCTTATTGTTTTCACTCTCATTGAATAATACGAATCTCCTACATATAGTAATTTCCGTGTGGTGACGGAGTAAGTATACAAATCACCAATCTCTATCTTGCCCGTAGATGTCATAAAAGACGACTAACGGATATAATACGCATATAACAGCTATGCAAAAGAAGGAAAAATAGAAATAAAACCCTATATCAACCTGTCTGACTAGTATGGTATAGTAAGGTCAACTGCCCTTCTATTGTGGAGGAGGCTTGAGCCTAACAGTGGGACATATATGAGTTGAAATGATGATGATGACTCTCTATCTTGCCCGTGGATGTCGTAAAAACGACTAAGGGATATAATGTGCATGTAGCATCTATGCAAATCTGGGAAGGCTCTAGATAAAACCCCATACTAACCTGTCTGATCAGCATGGTATAGTAAGATCAATTTGCCTCCTATTGTGGAAGAGGCTCGAGCCCAGTAGTAGGACGTGTATGGGCTGAAACGACGAATGTTGATATATTGTAAAATAAACTATAAAATCTCTTAAACGATCCCCAATATAAAATAGTCGATCAAGTCAAGATAATATTGAGAAGCTCTTAGATATTTCTCATTTCGAATTATAGAACGAACTAGCAACCCGCCCTCGCCTCACTCCGGTTTTCGTCGTTTTACCCGCATAGTGCCCGTTCCCGTGGGAATACCGGGATAAAATATAGCCTGGTTTACTCCCTGATATTATATCTCTCCAGTGATAAGGAGGATTTAGGAGTGGTAGGACCACACTGTCGACAGTTATCTGTCTACAGCCGCGGGCCGGTCCGTCCGGGGCAGTACCATGCTCTCGCAGAAAATCGACGTCTGAGTAGTAGCAATTTGTTACTGCGCTTCGTTCGGTGAGCGAGAGAGCCGGAAGCCCAACTTTCTGAGGGTGGTTGCGTGTGGAGGGTTTTGGTGGTGCCCTTGGTATCACCGAGCCTCAATGCACGCATTCACACTCCCTTCGCTTTCTTCGCGGTAGGCAGCGGCATTGTAAAGGTCCATGAGCGGCAGCAACACTTACCATCAGGTGTACTGTTTGCTCGTTACGGTGGCACCGTTTGCAATAAAAAAAAAAAAAGATGAAAGAATTTTTTAAATCGGTCCAGCCGTTTTGAAGATTACCCGGAACAAAAAACAGACAGACAGATACACAGACAAAAAATATAAAGTGATTTTTAGGCATGAACCGTTTGAGCATGAAAGCCTATTCTTTTGACATTACAAACAGACACTCCAATTTTATTTATTGGTATAGATTACTCTGAAAAATACACAAGATATTATTTTAACTTGATTTTCTTTTACCGAATGCACGTTAAATTTGTTGATAGCTAAATGTAAGGGTTTAATGCTTGTTTGCCCTTTTCTCCATCGGGCAACAAGACTATCGGTTGGCTTCAATCCAATCGTTGCAGACATTTCATTAGTCTACTACTAAACATTTCGCCTTTTTATTATACAAAGCGTGGAAATAGATTAAATCGAAAGCGTCAGCATACTCCAACGTGTCCGATTACAATATGAATTTATATTAATTTTTTCTTTTATTTTATAGTGAGCATCATCATTCAGTCTATCGCCGTCTACTGCTGGACGTGGGCCTCCCTCATGTTTCACCATCATTTGCAGTCCTGTGACGCTTGCATCCAACGACGCCCAGCAACTTTCACCAGGTCGTTGGTCCACTTAGTATTGTCCGATACATGGTCGCCACTCGAGAACTTTTCTTCCTCAGCGGTTTTCGGTTCGTCGATGGATGCGTCCTGCCCATTTTGTGTGTGACTTAGTTGTTAGCCTCAGATGGCTGTGACAACTTTACCCGGACTGTTGGGTGAGCGCTGAGGGCTCTCAACCCGAGTGCCCATTACCACTACAGCGCGTATTTTATAGTGAGAGCTGTTAATCCTGTGCTTTACCTTCAAATTATACATATTTCTCCATTTGACCTAACTTCACCACACTGGTTATATTGGTCGGCATATAGTTTAAGGTTGAGTTTCCTTTATTACGTCCACTAAAAATAACGTTGTAATAAAATGGGGTCACACAGAAAAATGGCCTATTGTACCGAAATCTTGCCCTATTATAACGATATCCTAATGGTTGTAATACATAAAACGAAATGTTATATTTGTACCTGTGTTTGTCACAAATGGGAAGCATTGTTCGATAATATCCAACGCACCACTGAGTCATTGGTACTGACCAATTGCAGTAATGTCAGTAAATATTACTACAATAGTTTACATTCCTGCGGTGATAGAGTAACAATACAGTTCACCATCCCCTCTCTTCCTTGACTTGAAATGAAACCCTATACCAACACGTCTCCGACCACTGACGACAAGTCACCCAGCTCCAGTGGTCGGCCCAACGACGAAGGCGACGTGGGTACGGGTGGGTTATGGGCCCGCGCACAGTCGTTTCGTTGCCCCGGACGGAACGGACCGCGTGTGCGCTTACCATAGCCCACGTATAAAAAAAAGGAAAAAAAATACCAACACGTCTGGCCAGCGTGGTACAGTAGGTCAATTTCCCTCCTATTGTAAGAGAGACTCGTGCCCAACAGTGGGACGTATATGAGCTGAAATGATGATGACAATAGTTACAGATGTTCGATGGAATACCAGAACACTGACATAATAATTGCTATCGCTATGTTCGTCTCGAGAAAACAAAGAGCTGTTTAATTACTGGTTAAGATTGTAATTAATGACTCAATAGCCACTTAACTAATATAGTATCGCGCCTTTACAATTGTATAATGCTGGTATCTATAATTTAAACAAATAAATAATAATGAAGTGTCTGTTTTTAATGTCAAAAAAAAATTTTTTTTCATGTTCACATGGTTATTTACGCGATACCTTTGCCTAAACCTGTTTCAATAGATTTTGTCTGTCTTTGTGCCGAGTAATCTTTAAAACGGCCGGTCCGATTTAGATAATATTTTACTACCAGGTTACTCTCTGTATGAAGAAAAACTTAGACTATTTTTATCCCGGTATTCCCACGGAAACGGGCACTACGCGAGTCAAACAACGAGAATTCGCGAGTTTAAAATAATAATAACATGATGATTTTTTCTGTGTAGTCACGGGGTAAAAATACAATTTACCATCTCCAGTCTTGCCCGTATATGTCGTAAAAGAAAACTTAGGGATATGATATGCGGATAGCATTGAGGCGAGCGGAGGAAAACTCGACAAAATACAACATGGCAACACGTTTGACTAACGTGGTAGAAGAGGCCTGAGTCCAACAATAGCACGTGAATGATCTGAGATGATGATGATGATGATAAATACTTAGTTTTTAATGTAGTTGAAAATAAAACATCCTTACTAATATTATAAATGCGAAAGTAAGTTTGTTACGCTTTCACACTTAAACCATCGAATCGATTTCAAAAATTCTTTCGCCAATGGAAAGCTATAATACCAGGGAGTAACATAGGCTATATTTTATTCCGGTATTCCCACGGGAACGGGAACTACGCGGGTAAGGCGACTGAAACCGAAGCGTAAAAAGGCGGGTTGCTAGTCTGTTATAAGAAAACCGAATGCTAATTCGTTTGTAACACAATGTCACCATCTTATTTTCCGTTTAGGTCGTAAATATCAAGTGGAAGATTACCAGGCGCCATTCGACTGATAAAATCCCTCTACTGGGTAAGTTGCAATAGTAGCTACGGTTGCCATTCCACCTACAAAGCCGTAGCAATTATGGTATTATTAATCTTGAGAAAGTCTTACAGTGACAAAAAGTTTTACTAGGTTTCCTCTACTTCTTTTTTATGGCTACTGGTAGCCAACAGCAAACAGCACGCCTGATGGTAAGCGATACAGCCGCTCATGGACCTTTGCTAGACCGCTGTCTACCGTGAAGAAAGTGAAAGGAGTGTGAATCCGTGCGATGAAGTTGGATGATACTAAAGGCATCATCAAAACCCAACACACCCAAACACCCACCGAAAATTGGACTTCATCAGCCAGTATTTAATATTCGTAATAGACTAGATGCAATATTAATTTAGTACTTAGATATTCCAATTCTAGTGGGATTCGGTTCTGCATTACACAATCTATTTAAACTATTAATATTAAATCAGAATTATTCAAATACAAATTTGAAATTACATTTCCATTTCGAATTGAACAATTATATTTATAAGATTAATTAATTAAATAATTATATTTATAAGACCATCTAATGGCGGGGTAAGAATACAATTGATCAGCCCCTATCTTACTCGTGGGTGTCGTAAAAGACTAATAAATAGCATATAACATTTATATAAGTCTTGCTATCAACTAACTCCCACTGTTGGGCTCGGGTCGAAATTGGAAGGGAAATTGACTTACCACACCGCACTGGTCAGTCGTATTGGCATAGAGTTTTATGTCGCGTTTACCTTCTCTTGCATAGATATTATCTGAAATATCATATCATACATACCCCTTAGTCGTCATTATCCGTGTGTTGAATAAGTATACAAGTTTTGCCGTCAACGTCATGAGTTACGATAGCTCAGTTGGGAAGTAGTGCAGTTTCCTTTTAGTATTGTTTTGGCATTCGAACGGCGTCGGATCGAATCTCGGTGTTATTATTATTCTCTTTTTGTAATTTTTTATATTTTTTCATTATTTAATTTTTATTTTTTATTAATATACTAGCAATCCGCCCTCGCTTCGCTTCGGTTTCAGTCACTTAAACCCGCGTAGTTCCTGTTCCCGTGGGAATACCGGGATAAAATGTAGCCTATGTTACTCCCTGATATTATAGCTTTCCATTGTTGAAAGAATTTTTGAAATCGGTTCGGTGGTTTAAGCGTGAAAGCGTTACAAACAAACAAACAAACAAACATCCTTACTTTCGCATTTATAATATTAGTATGGATATCTAAATAAATTCGACAAAAATACAACAAAAATATTCCGGTCAACCAGTTATTATGCTTAAAACATCTATGTAATCCCTAGGACTTGTCCTACCCACATAAGTCCTACTGTTAGGCTCGAACCGAAATTGGGAGGGTAATTGATGTAATATACCGCGCTGGTCAGATGTATTGGCATATTGTTTTATGTCGAGTTTTCCTTGTGTTACATAGATGTTATCTGCACATCATATACCTTTGTCGTTCTTTACGACACCCAAAGACAAGAGCGGGAAGGTGATTTGATTGGATGGTATTCTTACTCCGCACCACACAAATGATTTTCGTGTTTAAATATAAATATTGTATATCTTTACATATATATTTCTTGTGTACCTACGTGTGTATGTCACTGAACTCCTTCTAAACGGCTGGACTGATGTGGATGAAATTTTTGTGTGTGTGTTAAAAAAGATTCAAGAATTGTTTAGATTCACAATTGGACACGGTAGGTGGCACTGCTGTCGATTGTAAGGAGAATCCCTTTTATTTTATTTGAACAAAACAACGTCTGTTGGGACAGCTAGTATAAATATAAATATTGTAATTTTTTATATTAATTTAATTCAAAAAGAGGCTACTATCAAAAACGTTGATAGGACACGCTCGATAATAAGCGAGACCAACTAAATAGCTTAAAAATAATTTCAACTTAATTTATGAACTCGTATCGTGTTCAAACGTAAGTCATTGGGGTCACTGATTGTTAAGATTAGCGAGGTTAAGGCTTCGTGGCGGTTAGTGCATGAATGACTCGCTGTAATGCTATTTAAGTTGACTGACCTCAGGGTCAACATGTAAATACATATAACCAGTAATTAACGATATGCATACACATTACCATGATAACTGAAACTCTTTTACAAGCAGTCTTTAAGTACTAGAAAAAAGTGTAAATATTTTTTTCTTTTTGTTATTGTTGGCAAACGAACAGACAGCCCACCTTTTTTTTTGCGGGGTGGGCCATGCTCAGTGTTGTCAACTCCTAGAAGTTCGAGTCGCTAGACTGAAATTCAAAAGTCGCTAGAAAATCGCTAAAACAAGTTACTTATTTTTTACGTGTAGAAAATCCCGTCGGGTATTGTCCGGTCAAATTTTGATGAGCTTTTTTTTTTAGGACATGTCGGGATGTACTAAGTTATAGTAGGTCACAGCGTAACCTTATTTACGACGGAATAAAATCCTATGGACAAATTTTGATGAGCTTTTTTTTTTAGGAAATAGTTCGAGGATTCCAAAAAGTGCCAATAGCATACCATACTACCTCGGAACACTAATATCCGTATCAACTTTTGACTTTCGAGCTGATTCCTAAATTCGCCAGATTTGTCGCTAAACAATTTTTAGCGACAAAACTTTTTTTTTGTCGCTAACACTTGAACAAAAGTAGTCATTTCTAGCGACAAAGTCGCTAAATTGGCAACACTGGCCATGCTCAGCTCGCTCGCCGCCCGACTCCGCCCGGGGCGACAGGAGGGAGGGGCGAGGAGCGCCGCGCGGCCCCATGGCACGTCGCCTTCGTCGTTGGGCGGACCACCAGTGCAGTGTTGCTTGTCTTCAATAGTCGGTCCGAAGGAATACCCCAGTCGCGTATCTTCCCCTCACGACGTCACTCCCTCGGGGACGTCCGTCACCGTCGCGCGATCGGCGTCCCCGCGGGTGACGGACTAAATCCCCGATCTAGACACCCGCGACCCCGGCTAGGGAACAAACAACCCAACTGAGGGTAAGTAATACAATCACTCATGATATTTTTATCTTATTACGCCAAAGAAGCATAACTTCTTACGTGCGTACAAAGTGCACTCACACTTTTGTATTGCTGTTAGTGACACACGATCAAACACCACAGCTAATGGTAAGTGATACAGCCGCACATGGACCTATTCTAAGCCGCTGCCTACCGTGAGAAAAGTGAAAGGAGTATAAATGCGTGCAATGAGCCATACCACACACAAACACCCTCAGAAAGTTGGACTTCTAATTGTTACTAATCAGAAGGCGATTTTCTGCGAGTGTGGTACTACCCCGGAGATTACATATAAGAATTATATACCTAAACTAGCAACCTGCCCCCGCTTCGCTTCAGTTTCTATCGCCGTAGTTCCCGTTCCCGTGGGAATAAGGGATAAAATATAGCCTAGTTTACTCCCTGATATTATAGTTTTCCATTTGTGAAAGAATTTTTAAATCGGTCCAGCCGTTTTGAAGATTACCCGCAACAAACAGACAGACAGACAGACAGACAAAAAAAAAATAAAGTGATTTTAAGGCATATGTATAGTATAGTGCAAATAACCGTGTGAGCATGAAAAAGGCCCATTTTTTTTTGACATTACAAACAGACACTCCAATTTTATTTATTGGTACAGATATATAAAAAATTAGGTAAGAAATCAAATAACATAGCCGTGAATAATTTTAAACAGTTGCTTAGAAATTACATACGACTTGTCAGCTCAATTTGCCGTATCAAATAATACTGAGTCAGTATAAACGGGTTGTTGATGGCATACTCATACTATTATTCATTTTATAGTCACAATATATCATAGTTTTATGACAAAACAGGAACTAAACAATAATGTAGGTAGCAACTTTAATTGTATCTATTTTATCACGTTGAAATGGCATTATATTCAATTCATTATCATTTCAACTCATATACGTCCCGCTGTTGAACTCGAGCCTCTTCCCCATTAGGAGGGAAATTGACTACCACGCTGGTCAGACGTATTGGTATAGTGTTTAAATTCCAGGTTTCCTTCTTCTTCATAGATGCTAGTTGGATAAGTAATCCCTTAGTCAACTTTTGCAACAAGAGCAAGATAGGCGTTGGTGAATTCAGTGAATTGTATTCTTACTCCATCACCACACGGAAAACACGGATTATATAAAATAATACAAATTCCTCTGTGATGGCAGCTAGGAATACTACTGACAAGGAATGAGGCCGCGAAGCGGACACGTAAGGCGCTTGCGTCTGCTGACTCGCTCCGCCGGCGACGACCAGGAAGGAGGAGACGCTGCTATGCGCTCCTCCTTCCACCGCCCTGAATGATGACAGGACGTGGCCAGACGGCCAAGCGTTGAGGTGTCGGGGATAGAATGTTATTAAACGATCTCTCCGGCACCCCGTAAAAGTGTGGAAGGGGCCGCTGTGGTTTTAATGGGTATTTCTATCACTTTTGTGGCCGGCGAGTCCCATACACACTCCTCCGTCGGTAACCGCCGGGGGATAGTGCGTAAATGCATTTCTACAACGTGAAAAAAAAAATTAAAAATAAATAAACAGCTAGGAATACTACCAACTCTTGTATTACTCGTTGGTGTGGTAGAAAGCAACTAAGAGCCTTACCTGTTTTTTTTTTGGGTGGGTTATGATCAGCGCACACGCCTTCCACCCCGTCCGGGGTGACGAATGGGCGGCGGGCGGCCCCATAACCCACCATATCTCCTCTCCTTCACCATTGATTCGACCACCGGCACTGAGTTCCTTGTCCTCCGTTGCCGTCCCGGCGGGAGTGTCCTTACCCTGGGCCAACTCCATATAAAGCAGTCTGATCAACAATTACATTTCCAAGGAGCGTTAACGGCAGGCGGTCGGTCATAAAACTCTTCCGAAAACTTTTACAATATGTACAATGGAAGAAAAGTACATATTGCGACCCCAAACAATTGGGATAAGAACAGGGTAATGATGACACTATTGCAAGCTCCAAAGATCACGGAATAACTGAATTAGCTACAGGTGGTTCATTTGCGATCAGACATATCTTTCTATCCGCTTGTTACGCGTGATCTTATCGCTAAAAATTGACAGGAAAGGTCGCAATCATTCTTCACAAATATTAAATCTAATCCGTGTGGTGACGGAGTAAGAATACAATTCAGCACTCTCATCTTGCCCCTGGATCTCGTAAAAGACGACTAAGGAATATAATAGGGATATACCACCTATGCAAGAGAAAGAAACTCGAAATAACACCCTATACCAATCTGTCTGACCAGCATGATATAGTACGGTCAATTGCTCTCCTATTATGGAGGATGCTTGAGCCCAACAGTGGGACGTATACGAGCTGAAATGATTAAATCTAGGAATCCTAAATGATGTCATTATTTGATAACAAAACGTATTTAATGCCTTAGTTGTTTTTTACGACACCCACACAAGAGAGGGAATGATGAATTGTACTTACTCTGTCATCACACGAAAAACACGAGAAAGAGGATAATGAAATCTATCCTTACTACGTCATCATACTGAGAATGTATGATCATGTAGCCAAATTTTTTATGATGTTGAAGTTAGTATTCATAAATGCAATAATCGCAGATTATTAATGAACTAATTTTCATAAAAATGTCTGCGTTATATAGGCCCTTTGTTGAGTAGGATAATCTAATAAACATAGCATTGAAACCTACAAGAAAAATAGCAACAATAAAGGTCAACAAATATGGGGCAAATACAATTAAAACAGGAAAACGGTGTAAGGAGTGCCTAGGGAATGACTATTGGAAAAAAAATGAGAAAACCGCAACCGCCGCGTGGACGGGCATTACACACTGCGTTCAAAACAAGTGAGGCTAATATAAATAACGCACAGACCACATAGTGGTAATCTGCCGTGCCAGTGCCGTGCATTCGATTTCCACTCAGGACATATACTAGTGTTCGAAACGTCGGGCAATCACCCGACGTTTCGAACACTTTGCAGCTTTAATGCTCACGCGCAGACTAAGATGTCTCACGTCCAACAGTCATCGGTTATTACAGAAAATTTATAATTATATACCCGATACAGAAAATTTTCTGAAAATTTATACTACCAGATACAGAAAATTTTCTGAAAATTTATAATTGTCTACCCGATACAGAAAATTTTCTGAAAATTTATAATTATCTACCCGATACCGAAAATTTTCTGTATCGGGTAGATACTTATAAATTTTCTGTAATAAAGATGACTTGTTGGACGTGTGACATCTTAGTCCGCCCGTAAGCATAAACGCTGCAAAGTATTCGAAACGTTGGGCAATCAAAAATACAAGTGCGATAAAATCCGTAAAGTAGTTTTATTTAAAACTAGCAATCCGCCCTCGCTTCGCTTCGGTTATAGGTTATAGTCGTTTTACCCGCATAGTTCCCGTGGGAATACCGGGATAAAATATAGCCTAGTTTATGCCCTGATATTATAGCTTTCCATTGGTGAAAGAATTTTTGAAATCGGTCCAGCCGTTTTGAAGATTACCCGGAACAAACAGACAGACAGACAGACAAAAATTGTTTAATTGCTATTTTAGGCATAGGTGTCGTGCAAATAACCATGTGAGCATGAAAAAAGCCTATTATTTTGACATTACAAACAGACACTCCAATTTTATTTATTGGTATAGATGTGTAATACTCGCGTAAACATCAGAAATAGATGCGTCACAAGCCGAACGCTTAGGCCGATCGTGCTTATCGCTTCTTCCGTGCTCTCGCTTACACGCTCGGCTTAGGCGAAACGTGACAACGAGTCATGCTTTATTGTGACTGCAGATAACATCGATTTATAAGACGTGGACATGTTAGAAGAAGAATAAAACGTGTAAAATAACAATCAAACAATAACAGTAGTCTTGATTAAAATTGATTTCAAAAACATGACAATCAAGAATAAAGTAATGAACAACAAACAAAACAAAATGTTTGTGATTGAAACAATTGTTTGAGATTGCATTGTCTTTGTTACATTAATGAATCCAATACAGCGTAAGTTCTTTCATTCATCAACAGCGGTTAATGAATGTATAGTATTCAGAATTTTGTAATAGATATTTGAATAATTGTAAAACGCATTGTATAATATGCTAATATCTGGATAACGGAGCCTAGCTCGGCATGATTTATTTAGTATTTTTATATAATATACTTAGACGTTAAAAAATAATTACTGAAATTTTGAAAAATATTATAAAAAATTAAAAAAAAATGAAAATCATAGATCGAACCAAGACTGTCTGATTTCGACTACTTATTTTTCCAATTGAGCTACTTCTATTCATGACAGTGGCCAAATTATATGATGACAGTGGCCTAATTTATTTACCTTCATATTCTAATTCTATTTTTTCATTGGCTGAAAATACTAAAACAATATTCGAATCCTAGCTAGATCGATATATCGCCACCGAAACCGCCTGCATACTATGTATGCACTGTCATGATAATCATTGAAGCCATTACCGAGATGCTGAATATACAGAAATATACAATAATTGCCCGTTTAAAGAGATTAGATAGATAAATAGATAATTATTAGAAACTGGCTCGTTCGTCGTGTAGTAGGATGCTACTACCAGTCGAGCAAGTGTTGTTATAATAACCTTCTTTGCACGCTTATTTGATGTAGTAGGTCCATACTCCTTCCACTTTAGAGGAAATTCGACCGCCAACATATAACGTAAACGAGCTGAAATTATTACAATTGGAATTTGAAATATTGGTTTTGTTTTTCATATAAGGTGAACAAAATTAAATAATATAGTAAATAACTCCCGTTACAACTTAACAATAATTCCATTTTATGCCGAAAATGCTTTACATCATTTTGGAAAAGAGCCGATTCCCCTTAAAGTGCATATCGATTTTTACCAAACGTAGCTAAGAACCACTGCAAGAAAATATACTTTCACGTAAAAAAAATCGCATCGTAATCGGCCAATCCGTTCGTGAACTACATTGATACAAACAGCACCTTAACACCCCACTTTTCACGATGGGGGTTGAAAACCAAAACACACTTTACAGTGCTAAAACATTCTTCAAAGCAAAAAAGCTTAACATATAAGTTATTTTATATCAACACTAATATCTACTTCATCGTTAACGACAAGTCATATTCGCATAGAACGAAAGCTTGAGCAAAAAGCTACCATTACCAGACACGCTTCGTGTCTCAATGTCCACAAAAAATATACCGTACCTTACACTAACCGGCTTAGTTACGAGCTGACTCCGAAAATAGCTAATGTTGATAGATTATACAAGATAAATAGAGAGATGTACGCCTTTCTTGACTGAGGGTGGGATGCCTCATGTCTCTAACGATAACTAATGCTTAACCAGCCGTCAAGTCTCTGGTTAAGTGAATTAACGATGCCATATTTAAACATCAGTTCAAGATATGATCTGGATCAGATTAATTATTTTGGTATTGAATATAGATTTACCGTATCTTATTTAAAAAGAAAATAGCCTTATAATAGTATACTGGAACATACATACACATAAAAAATGCAAGTTAAATAAAATCTTATAAAGTAATAAAATAGGTGGATTAAAAAAAAACGAAGAACACAATTTTGTAAATAAATCGAACTAATATCGGGTTGCTATGGAAGATGCAGAAAATGGAGATAGCGACACCTATCCAGTCACTTCATAATCTCAGCCACGAACATAAATAATATCATTAATTCTGTAAGGATATAGGTAAAAACTATTTAAACTATTACATTGTCAGCAGTCCTTGATAAGCTTGTGAAGTTTCAAATTAATTCGATGTTCAAAAGGGGGCTAAATCAGGTTCAAATATTCCGTTACGTTCCTACAAACAATCTATACCAATAAATAAAATTGGAGTGTCTGTTTGTAATGTGAAAATAATGGGCTTTTTTCATGCTCACACGGTTATTTGCACTATACATATGCCTAACATACACTTTATATTTTTTGTCTGTCTGTCTGTCTGTTTGTTTGTTTCGGCTAATTTTCAAAACGGCTGGACCGATTTCAAAAATTCTTTCACCAATGGAAAGCTATAATATCAGGGAGTATACTAGGTTATATTTTATCCCGGTATTCCCACGGGAACGGGAACTACGCAGGAAAGACGACTGAAACCGAAGCGAGGGCGGGTTGCTAGTTTAATATAAACTGCTAAAAGCAGAGCTACGGTGCAACCCACTGTACAGAGAATCTTAAGGGAAGGTTATTTTAGGAAAACAAGTATGACGCGACAGTTAAGTCAAGACAAGTTACTTACTAATAATCTTCTTGCTTCTTAGTACATTGCGAAAATGAATCACTCGTTTACAAATATTTTATGAGTGAGTTGTGTAGTGTAGACTTCCTATTATATTTTTTGTGCAACCAACTACTAAATCAAATCGAGCCACTATGCTCAATTTGAAGTAATATTATTGTTTTATTACACTACTAGATACCTAGCCAAAAAGCCAAAAAGAAGCCAAAAAGAGGGTTTTGTAATTTTTTAAAGGCACAATTATGCACTAACTATTCCTAGAATCACAGAGGGAGATAAATAAAATTAACGGGGTACAAATTACACCCACACTCGGGTTTTATGGATCTCACAAAGCATTGTCCTGGACGGGAACCGAACCTACGACACTTGCGGTAGGTTGGTATTCGTTTGTTCCCTCCTAAATTCTACACAATCAATTCAATCAATTGAATATGGTGCCGTAGATCATATAAAGACCTGCATTAAAAAAAAACACTTTATACGCAGCTATATTAGTTAGTAGTAGTGGTCGTATACCTTTTAATTTTTTTTTATTCAGCCGAGGCCGCGAGTGACGTGACCGGGGATTAATCCGTCACCCGCCGAGAGGCCGACCGCGTGAGGAAAGACCGACGTCCTCCCCGAGGGGGGGACGTCGGTCGATGGGAGGGTACCCCAAGTAGGGGGTATTCCGTCGGGCCGACCTCTGACGACAAGTTAACTCTGCTCCGGTGATCGGCCCAACGACGAAGGCGACGTGGTTTTCAGGTGGGTTGCGGGAGTTGCATGCTTAAGCCCCTCGGTCGCCCCGGACGGAGTGGTGCGGAGGCGCGCCGACCGCAGCCCACCCACAAAAAAAAAACCTTTTTATTTAAAAGATTGTACGACATTTTTAGTATTATAATATAAGAAAACAGGAGTAAGCGACCATTACGGCAAGGTCCTGTCATGGCCCTGAACATCGCCGAGCTCAATAATTTCTTGTTTTATACTTTTTAAGTTTCCTTTCTAAATATTATTTAAATTTGTTTACTATAGTAGGTCAAAAGCCCTCCCATTGTGTCAATTTCCCTCCTATTATGGCGGAGCCCCGAGCCCAACAGTGGGACGTATGTGGGCTGCGATGATGATGAATAAAGTTCTTACTGACACCGTATACAGACATATGCATCCTACACTGCGTCGTCCGATACGTGATCGCTACTCGAGAACCTTTCCTCCCTTGCGGCTGTCGCTTCGTCACCATTTCAGCGTCCTGATTCTCCGTACTATGTCCGTTACAACCGTTCTTCTAAGGATTTCCGTTTTTCAAATTTTATCTCATAGAGAAAACCAATCCAATCCTTGCGATATATTATAAAAAAATAAAATTGTAATAATTTGATATATTGTTGTCATAAAAAAAAAACAATTGCATACAAGATGTTTATAAGTCTCTGTAAAAGTAATTGGCATACATTATGTAAATAAGAATGCATAAAATACCGATTATAGCCAAATAACAATTTGCCGATTGAAATCTTTTCAATATAATAATGTTATTAAATTTATATGGCATTTTAAAAGCTTATCCATTAAACAAGTCATTTTTCTTGTGGAATACATATTTCTACATTGAATGAATCGACTTAAGTCGATATTTATTACCATAAATTTGAAATTTGTTTATATTATGCTTTAACAAATAAATTTCAGGTGCTATCAGTCCAATTAAAAGCAAATGTTTTGTAGTTTATTGAAGAAGATTACGTTAAATAAAATTTTAGGCTACCATCCATAATAGTGGAATAGTGACTATAAATAGAAATGAATTAACAAGCTGTTGGTCAATGATACGCAATGTCAAATTTATTAAATTAAAGATGTTTTGTTGTATTAGTAGTTCGTTTCATTTCAGCTCATAAATGTCCCACTGCTGGGCACAAGCCTCCTCTCCAATAGGAGGGAAATTGACCTAATATCTGACGCTGGTCAGACATGTTGGAATAGGGATTTATATCGAGTTTTCCTTCTCTTGCATAGATGTTATATGCATATTGTATCCCTTAGTCGTCTTTTACGACATTCACGGGTCAGATAGGGAGTGGTGAATTGTATTTTTACTCCGTCACCACACAGAGTGTTAGTAGTATTAAACGGGTAAATCTATAATCCCGATTGACCGAACTTGTCGCGGCCTTTCTCTTCTTTTCTATATAAAATTTTGTTCTTAGACAATACTAGCTGACCCGGCGAACTTCGTACCGCCATAATTTTTTTCATAAATATATTTTCTACATTTCTGAAAATATAGTCTCTGGAAGAACCATTACAGCTTTGTCTAGAAAGATTCGATCGTCTTGGTCGCGGCATTGTTAATGATGATTCACAGAGAATACAAATTACTGATTATTTATTGATTTCTGACAAAATTATAATTATCAAATTTTCAACCATACTTAACTTCCTTTTGAGTAATGCCAATAAGCTACAATTATTAACTATTGGTGCCAGTGTCTAGTTATAATATATATTCTTCACGTCTTCAGTCTTCGTCTTTTAGTCTTAGTCGTTACCATGGATTAGGTGCTGCGAACCAATCCATGGTTCCCCTGGAAATTTTGGCAAAATATAACAATGCACGCAATTCACTATTATATCCTATTCACTATATTTCAACATTTTGTCCGCATTATATTACATAAAATATCAGCAAAATTATTTAATATAACACAGTAAAACATTAAAATAATGAAAAAAATATAAAAGCGTTACATGACATTTTGACATTCGCGTCAAAAGTCCCATACTTAACTATAGACAGAATTACGTTTAGCTGTCATTTGCGTTTTGTTATTACATATCAAATGCGTTTTTGTTATGCTACGTTTCTTTGACATCTTATCAAATGGGAACGCGATCGAACGGGATAAAAAGTATCCGTCTCCTGGTTCTAAGCTACCTCCCCACCAATTTTCTGTCAAATCGGTACAGCCATTCTTGAGTTATAAATAGTGTAACTAACACGACTTTCTTTTATATATTATAGATGTATCTTAGGTAGATAATGTAATATGTCGCTCTTTCAAGAGTAACCTCTAAAGAAAATATCTTTGAACTAGCCGCGCCTTGCGGTTTCACCCGCAGTTTCTCTTCCTGTGGGAATATCGAAAAAATCCATTCAGTAGTTTTTGCATGAAAGAGCAACAAACATCTTCACATCCTCATATACAAAGTTCACGTTTATAATATTAGGATTGTCTAATGACAAAAAAGGTGTGAACGTTCTACATATATGTATAAAGATATTCAGTAGTATTATTTAGTATCAGCATTGGATCCGTGCGAAACCGGGGCCTGTCGCTGGTTTTTTTATAAACTTTGTAGAAGTCGTTACATCCTTTTTCCGAGATATGGGAAATATATTTTAATTAGGTACTAAATATGTAGAAAACTTGGAAGTTATAAATCAGTTCAAAATGGCAAGTTTCCCATAGCGACTGATTAAATCATAGCGGTCCTACTACCCAAAGAATGTGGTTGACAGTTATCATAAAGGGTTAAATACTAAATAAAAGCAATAATTCTATTTCAAATTTCTAGAAATATAATAAATTTTTATTTCTAATACTAGCGAATTTAATTAGAATATTTTCATTCCAAAGTTTTGGCGGTGATGCTGTCAAACACATTCTCTCGGTAGTCAGACTGTATATGGATTCAAATATAATTAATAATTTATTAATAACTTACTTGATTTATTTGAATAAAACTTCGATTGTGAACAAAACAAAATTGCTAAAATCTGCTACAGATTTAAGACCTTTAAGATAACAAAAAAAAATGACACATTAGGTAATGATTTCTGATGATGCCGCGAGTATTACACATTGTAATTAAAACTACCTTTAGAATTTTACATCTCTTTTTTTTTTTTTTTTGTGTATGGGCTGCGGTCGGCGCGCCTCCGCACCACTCCGTCCGGAGCAACAGAGAGGCTTAAGCACGCAACTCTCGCAACCCACCCGAAAACCACGTCGCCTTCGTCGTTGGGCCGACCACCGGAGCAGAGTTAACTTGTCGTCAGTGGTCGGTTCGACGGAATACCCCCTACTTGGGGTACCCTCCCATCGACCGACGTCCCCACCTCGGGGAGGACGTCAGTCTTTCCTCACGCGGTCGGCCTCTCGGCGGGTGACGAACTAATCCCCGGTCACATCACCCGCAGCCTCGGCTAGGGCGGCATGAGGCGCAGGTAGTTGCGCTTGCGCCGCCCCATTCGCTGGCAGCGGATCTCCTCATCGAGGCTGCGCTCCTTGCGCAGGCGATCCGCCGCCTCCTTCTGCGAGATCACTGTCTCGCCCTAGCGATGGCCGCCAGCGTCAGGTCGGCACCGATGATTGCGACGAGTTCACGGCGCTGCGTGGCCCAAGCGGCGCAGGCCTCGAGCGTATGCTGCGCCGTGTCCTCGTCGCAATCGCAGTGGTGGCAGGACGGTGTACTCTCCCTCCTTACGACCTTGTGCAGGTATTTGGCGAAGCTCCCATGCCCCGTCAACACCTGCACTAGCCGGAAGGAGAGCACCCCGTGCCGCCTTTCCAACCACTGCATCAGCACCGGCCGGAAGGCCTCCACGATTCGCACCCCGAACCGAGGCCTCTCCAGCCGGACAATTTAATCGCGTTTGAACACTTTACAGCGTTCATGATTACGGGCGGCCTAAGATGCCTAACGTCCAACAAGTCATGGTTATTACAGAGATTCGTATCTACCAGCTACATAAATTAGTTATTTAATCTCGATTAACTCACACGTCCGTGACCACGAACAACATGTAAAGTGGTCGAGACGTCGAGCAATCAAAAAATAAAATACAAACGCGATAAAATCCTCAAACCAGTTTTATTGATTTATTATTACGTGATTTATTATTATTATTTATTACGTGACCGGGGATTAGGCCGTCACCCGCCGAGAGGTCGACCGCGTGAGGAAAGACCGACGTCCTCTCCGAGGGGGGAATGTCGGCGATGGGAGGGTACCCCACGTAGGGGGTATTCCGTCAGGCCGACCACTGACGACAAGTAAACCTGCTCCGGTGGTCGGCCCAACGACGAAGGCGAGGTGGTTTTCGGGTGGGTTGCGGGAATTGAGTGCTTAAGCCCCTCTGTCGCCCCGGACGGAGTGGTGCGGAGGCGCGCCGACCGCAGCCCACCCACAAAAAAAAAATAAAAAAACAGTTTTATTCACAACATTAATTAGAATAAAACAGAAAAATAAGCAGACCGCTAGAAAAGGCGCTGGATAATCTACTGAAATCAAATATCCAGTGCCCGTGGTCCATTCAAAAGCAGAGATCAGGACGACGTGTGGTCACCCACATAACGTTTAGCTGCCTGCAAAAAAAAAAGTGCGTGTACAGTTTTAAGTGCATAATTTTAAGTCCGAGTCATCCACCTGTCAGCTAGCCAGCTAGTCCAGCTGTCAATTAGCCTTCCTTCTCACATTAATATGCAGGCTAATATTATATCTGTTGGAATCTACAACCGGGACATATAACATTCAGACTAATCACATCGTACATAGATAATGTGACCATTACTTAAAGTAAATGAACCGTACAGAATATAAGTATATATTCAGGGCTCATGTAATCAGGTGTAGGCAACTAAGTGGAAGATGTGAGTGCGGGTCACCCATTTCTTTAAGTACCTCCGTTCTTTTTCTTGTTAATTTATTTTTTTAGACTGTATCGTTGGTCTTCTGAGATTAGTGTGAGATTAAATATCACGAGGTCCAATCAAACATTATATAAAACGAGTATTAATAATAATGATTGGCAAACAAATATGTAGGTAGATGAATCGGTATTAGTCTGATCTGGAACACTCATCAAGAACACACAAGGAAAGTTCAAATTAAAAACTATCTTAATTACGTTATTTGTGACGAGAATTGTCCCTTGGATTAGAAAATACGTACATGGAATTAAACTCAAACATTATTACAGACAGTTTTCAATTGGCTCTAAATTCAATTCTGAAGTCTACACAAACGATGAGAGTATTGAACAAGATAAAAGTAAAAACTAAAACCCAACTACGATAAGATATATATATATATATAAATACGGATAAAGACACGAGCAAATTCTAATAATATATTATATATTTTTGAAATGTTCAAGTAACGCCCTTTCCAATGATATGAAACACGACATACTTGTCTCAAATTTATTTTTTAACACAGTACTTTAAGACCTCTAGAGTGCGCCATATTAGATTCAGTGACGTTCATCTATACCAATAAATAAAATTGGAGTGTCTGTTTGTAATGTCAAAATAATAGGCTTTTTTCATGCTCACACGGTTATTTGCACGACACCTATGCCTAAAATAGCAATTAAAAAATTTTTGTCTGTCTGTCTGTCTGTTTGTTCCGGGTAATCTTCAAAACAGCTGGACCGATTTCAAAAATTCTTTCACCAATGGAAAGCTATAATATCAGGGCGTAAACTAGGCTATTTTAGCCCAGTATTCCCACGGGAACGGGAACTAAGCGGGTAAAACGACTATAACCTATAACCGAAGCGAAGCGAGGGCGGGTTGCTAGTATAGTCTATAACCAGCGGGCAATCAAGACGCTTCTAACGATACATTTGTCCAGTTCTAATAAGTAATTGAGGAGTTATGAGGGAACAAATGAACATACTATACATACATAGCCTGTCAAACTTATAACCCTCCGTAGTCGGATAAAAATAAATAATACTTGCATTTCTGATGTCATAAATATCTTATCTATTTGATAATATAATTCGCAATAATCTTGAAGGAAATTTTTACAGCATTTGTGAAGAAGATAAAAGGAGTGGAAACGTAACTTGATCATGTTTATCTTTATTCCATGTAGCCATTCATCACAGGTTCATGACGTGGATTTGGGTATGCTGCCATAATCGTTCCGCTTGGCTGACAGGTTAGCTACAGTTTTTTTATTACAAATGTTGGCTTTATTTCAAATGTTGGCAGATGAGCAAGCAGCACACCTAATGGTAAATGATATTGCCGCTATGGTCCTTTGCAATACCAGGCGCACGGCTAAGATTTGCCTACAGTGAAGAAATACTCTTCTTAAACCTCTTTTAATGAATAACAACTCATAGCATTTGAGAAACACAGCAGCAGGTAGTTCATGCGGGTGACCGAACCGGAGATTTAGTCCGGCACCCGCAGAGGTTCGCCTCGCGACGGCGATCAGCGTCCCGGGGAGATATCGATGGGAGAGGGTACTCCTCAAGGGGTATTCCGTCGGGTCGACCACTGAAGTCAAGGAACTCTTCACCGGTGGTCGGCCCAACGACGACGGTGACGTGCAACATGGGTGGTTTACGGGGCCGCACGCCGCCCCTCTGTGGCCCCGCACGGAGCCGGGCGGCGGGTGCGCTGACAGGAGCCCAGCCCCAAAAAAAAGCAGGTAGTTCATTCCAAATCCTGCACTGAAAATGATCAACATCGCTGAAAATGTACAGTTAAAGACGTTTGTTATTTATAAATAAAAGTATTTTCACGGTTTTATTGCGTTTATATTTGATTTTTGATTGCTCAATGATCGATATTTTTTATTTTGAAATCTGAATGAGAATCTGGTGGAGGTCATTTTATTTTTTAGATATTCTACCGACTTTAAAAAAGGAGGAGATTCTCAATTCGACTATATTTTTTTATGTTTGTTACCTTAGTACTTTCGACAATTTAGAAAGCGATCTTTCCCGTGTGCCCCCATTTCAATTTGGTCTTTATTTCTATCAAATGACATCCATGAAGAAACGCTTGAAGTCAGCTTTCTTTTTGTTAAAATTTTAAGTTATAATTATTAATTGTCTGTGTCCTTATAATAAACATAAAAATCGATTACGCTTTGAAATGAACGAAAAACAAAGACAATTATAATATTACTAGCAACCCACCCTCGCTTCGCTTCGGTTTCAATCACCTTACCCGCGTAGTTCCCGTTCCCATGGGAATACCGGGATGAAATATAGCCTATGTTACTCCCTGATATGATAGCTTTCCATTGGTGAAAGAATTTTTGAAATCGGTTCGGTGGTTTATGCGTGGAAGCGTAACAAACAAACAAACAAACTTACTTTCGCATTTATAATATTAGTAAGGATTATATAATAATTTAAATTTGATCTCCGAAGCGTTACCTATTAGTTTCGCCTTTCAATAATTACTATTTTAATTTATTATATTATATTTACGAGACCACAGATGGCGGTCATTACCAATAATAACAATCCATAAGAATGTTACGTCAGCATTAGTCTAACCTTTGCAGTTTGATTGACCCTTCTATAAATGTGTAGATCTCGTAGATAATTCTTCTATCCGTATGTGACTGAACTCATCTTAAACCTGGACCGATTTTGATTTTTGTTGTGTGTGTGCTCTAGTGGATTCTAGAATAGTTTAGATTAATAATAGAATAGGCAAGTGGCGCTGCGATCAATTTCCAGGAGAATTCCTTTTATTTTTTTTTAGATTTGAACAGAACAGCATCTGTTGTATATCTATATTGTGATAACTAGCACTACAAATAAATTTAAATATGGATAAAGTCAAGAATGGTAACATAATAATATCTTTTTTTAAATGATTTCGTACTATGCAGTGTTGAATTGAATAGCAATTCCTAAGGGATTTTTTCATAGGACAATGAATAGAATTGGCATGTGGCACTCTTAAATTATCTTCAATAATATAGTATTAAATAATAATATACCGTCTTATAGTGCCAGTTTCGTGGATTAGAACACTGTGGTTGGCAACACTTTGTGCGATCCAAAAATTGTAATTCTGAGCTTAGATGTATGTAATTTGTGTCCCTTAATTATATGTTTGTAAAGTCAAAGCAAAGCAAAGATTATTTTACGACGTGCACGACGGAGATGAAACAAAAAAAAAACGTCTGTTGCTATTTCAAAATCCACTGCTCTTTCAAATTATTAAAAATGTAATTCCATTCGTATTTACAACTTCACTTACATTTCTTTAATATTCATTCAAACCCAGAATCCATATAAAACTTACAGCTCATCTCATTTCTTTTAGTACAACCAGAGCACCTGCCAAGTAATACTCCGTTTGAAATGAAAGTGATAAAATAACATCTAAAGTTATATGTAAATTACCTTACGGTGAATATCATTTTTTTTCCGTCGGTATTTCAGTGACGGTGTTATTAATCACCGTGGTATTAACCATTGTCAGTCGTAGTTATTAATTAAATAACTCATCGTCTCGGCTCATACACGTCCCACTGCTGGGCTCGAGTCTCCTCCCCAATAGAAAGGAAATTGACCTACTATACCGTGCTGGTCAGACATGTTGGTATAGGGTTTTATTTCGAGTTTTCCTTCTCTTTCACAGATGTTATATGCATATTATATCCCCTAGTCGTCTTTTACGACAAAATGGGGAGTGATGAATTGTATTTCTATCCGTCATCACACGGGCAAAACAACTTATCATAGAAATTTTGTTTATTACACCTCTTACAAGTCCTAACGTAAAGCAGAATCTTCCTATCCAGTGAGTGAAAATTTAGTCTACTGGTAGATAAACGTATTGGGATTATTTTTGGGGTCTTCTTGTATTGATATCATTTGCATACAGCCTTCAGTCACCTAAAACCTCAGTTCATCCTCCTCTTCCTCCTTCATAATGGGAGGGCAATTAACCTACTATACCACGCTGGTCGGTGTTTTGTTTCGAGTCTTCATTCTCTTGCATATACTTCTTTTACGACATCAACGGACAAGAAAGGGGGAGGTGAAATTTAATCTTACTCCATCACCACACGAAAGCTTCAGTCATCTACCACGTCCGCGGTTAAGGAATGAAAAATAATATCATATTCTAAATTAATGGAGTGTATTTCGATTGGCAATCTGTGGGGCAGAAATTAAAATCATGACCACTCTATTACTTTCCTCTCAAGTCTTCCAGTCTGGTAATTTGGAAGGATTTTTTCACCCAACATTTTTTTTTATGGGTGGGCTATGGTATGCGCACGCGCGGTCCAGTGCGTCCGGGGCGATGAAAGGACTGCGTGCGGGCCCATAACCCACCCGTACCCACGTCACCTCGTTATTGGGCCGACCACCGGAGCAGATGTGACTTGTCGTCAGTGGTCGGCCCGACGGAATACCCTTTCGGGTAACCTCACCTCTCGACGTCCTGGGACGTCGGTCGCCGTCGCGCGGTCAGCCTCTCTGCGGGTGACGGACAATTCCCCGGTCCGATCACCCGCGGCCTTAGCTAAGGCGGCATTAGGCGCAGATACTCGCGCCTGCGTCGCCCGAGTCGCCGGCGGCGGAATGTGTCGCCGAATAGGAGCTCTACTCGCGCACGATCCGCCGCCTCCTTCCGTGAGATTTTTTCACCCAACATGGCATAGTATCTGAAATCACAGTGTCTATGACCCGTGTGTATATTATCAGCAATGACTTATATAACAGAGACGGAGTCTCTAAATGTCGACTTCGTAACTAGGCTCAAAGTCTGTTATGGAACGGGATATGTTTAAGATTTCTCAGCGAAATGTGAACCGAAATACGGCAAAATGTAGAACAATTGTAACTGATATAGCCCGAGGCATTAGCACGCTATAGCAGCAATGGACAGGCCACCTCACTCGACAAACCTATAACCGCTCAATGAGAAAGTTTCTCGAATGATGACCATGTATGGCCGCCTTCCGATCTAATAGTACATCATTGGATTGTTGGAAACGAATTTTGAAACGAAATTTGACAATATATAAGTGGTCTTAAGGGGCTTATGTATAAAAATTATTTGATTTAATGATTAGAGATACAAACGATACATCGATCTTTCTGAAACATCGATACTTGCCATCGATGTTCACTATTGTAAAACATCGATGTATTGATGTTATTTTATACGATGTTTTGACATCGATATTCACTATTGTAAAATATCGATGTATCGACGTTATTTTATACGATGTTTTGACATCGACGTTTTGCCTGCATGATTTAAAATGTATAGTACTTTTAGCAGAGCCTGCGTAAGAGTTAGGTACTCTGTTTCTAAATAACTAAAATAAAAGCTCATCACATCCCGCAAACGTTGGTGTTTTATGTAAAAAATATGCTTCAACTAAAAGATACAAAGATATTTATTGCAGAAACTGTGTTTTACATAGATATTTACAAAAATTTTGGTATCAACAGCTGATCCAATCGTACATTTAAATTATCGTTTAATTCTGTAGTGTTAATTTATTAATACATATTAAAAGAGATTCTGTAATTTGTCTTTATATAACAATATACTGAAATTACTACATTTTCTGAGCAAAGTATTCTTTTAAATTATAAAATACAAAAAAGCCTATCGCATAAAAACGACTTTAATATACATATTTATTCACATATATTACATTTTATAAAATTTTACTGAATATAGAATAAAGGGCTGGCGTAATTCATATGCAATCTCTTCCTGGAAAAATCTTCATACAATTTTTACTTAATATATTTTACACAAGATATCATATTCTTTAACAATATCAAGTTGAACTCATTCCAAATATAAGCTAAATATTAGACTGCAATACGCTCCGTAGAAGGTGTTGGAACAAACTGTCGGGGAGAATACACCCTTGGGAATTTCATCTGCTCGGTAATGTGTTAAGATCTAATTTTCTTTAAAATATTTAACACTAAAAGGAATGACAAAAATTGCATATTTAAATATACTTGTAATATTAAATACTGGTAAGTAATTATGTATTACTAGCAACCCGCCCTCGCCTCGCTTCGGTTTCAGTCGCCAAACCCGCGTGGTTCCCGTTTACGTGGGAATAGCGGGATATAATATAGCCTATGTTACTGCCCGATATTATAGCTTTCCATTGGTGAAAGATGTTTTGAAATCGGTTCGGTGGTTTAAGAGTGAAAGCGTAACAAACAAACTTTCGCATTTATAATATTAGTAAGGATGTAAATAACTACTTAATTATTCATCTATACAAATAAATAAATTTGAAGTGTCTGTTTGTAATGTCAAAATACTGGGCTTTTTTCATGCTCACACTATTATGGGCACAACAATTATGCCCGTAAACCAGTTTAAAAAAATTTTGTCTATCTGTCTGTCTGTTTGTTTGGAGTAATCTTTAAAACGGTTGGACCGATTTTGATAATATTTTACTACCTTTTTTTATGATATATTATACTATTTTACTATCTATATAAGGAGTAACTTATATTTTATCCTGGCATTCCCACGGGAACGGGAATTGTGCAGCTAAGGCGACTGAGACTGAAGCTAAGCGAGGGCGGGTTGCTACTTATAAATAAAACTATTTTTACAGATTTGATCGTTCATCATTTCAGCTCATATACGTCCCACTGCTGGGCGCGAGCCTCCCCCACAATAAAAACGAAATCACACTAATATACCACGCACCATCAGACGTGTTGGTATTGGATTTTATTTCGAGACTCCCTTCTCTTGCATAGATGTTATATGCATATTTAATTACTTCGTCACCACACACATATACTCAGTCTCTAGGCACCTGAAAAGCTAATCAGCTGTTCGAATCACTTCAAAGGCGAAGTAATCACATAGAAACTTGTTAGGCCTCATACTGCCCTAATATTAACCATATAGACTGGACCAGAGGTAGCCCCAGCAAAACAAGTAGATTAAATCATCATTTGCCTGCCCTCATCCCACGCTAAGTGGGGTCGGCACAACATGTTCTTGTCTTCCATAACCTCCTATCAGCCGTCATATCTGCACTCACTCCTTTCATACGCATATCCTCATTCACAGAGTCCATCTATCTCTTTTTTGGTCTCCCGCTTCTTACATCCAAAAACAAGTAGATTAAATACACAATTAATTACAATGGGTCGACTCGTCCGAAGTAGTACCACACTGCTGCAGGAAATTGATATCTGATTAGAAGCAATTTGCTTCTGCGCTTGATTCAGTAATCAAAAGAGAAACAGGCCCCTTATGGTAGACAAAGAACTCACTATGCACCCGGTGATGCAGGGATTCATGACCGGCCGTTATCACTTACCATTAATTTGCCACGAAACATAAAAGAAACAACATAACTTAAAATTAAAGATTATCTATACCAATAAATAAAATTGGAGTGTCTGTTTGTAATGTCAAAATAATAGGTTTTTTCATGCTCACACGGTTATTTGCACGACACCTATGCCTAAAATCGCAATTAAAAATTTTTTGTCTGTCTATCTGTCTGTCTGTCTGTTTGTTCCGGATAATCTTCAAAACGGCTGGACCGATTTCAAAAATTCTTTCACCAATGGAAAGCTATAATATCAGGGCGTAAACTAGGCTATATTTTATCCCGGTATTCCCACGGGAACGGGAACTACGGGACTTTCTACGTATTAATCAGGGTTGGGCAGACGCTGAACATAACTCAGGTAAAAGGTAAAAACTCCCACGGGTAATTTAGATTCTTTGTACAATATTCGAGGGAACAGAGGGGATATCCGTGTCAAACTTGCCGATGAGGGTACAAAGAATTCCAATATACTCGAGAAAAAGGGTAAGTGAATTAAAAGAAGCAGGTAAAAGACTACTTAGAAATTTATTTTAACGTCTATTTTAAAATATACTACTAAGTTTATTTAGTAACATTATTGAGTGAATAATCTTGAAGTAAATTATATTTTGCTCTGAACGTATAAGAAGAACTCATCTCGGTTTCTTAGATTCTATGTTTATCAATAAATATCTGGTTGACCGAGCTTCGCTCGGAATATTTTTGTTGTATTTTTGTCAAATTTATTTAGATATATATTATTAAAAAATAAAAATTAAATAATGAAAAAAATATAAAAATACAAAAAGAGAATAATAATAACACCGAGATTCAACCCGACGCTGTTTGAATGCCAAAATAAAACTAAAAGAAAACTGGACAACTTCGCAACTGAGCTATCGTAACTCATGACATTGACGGCAAAATTGGAATTCATATTCTTTTAAAATTTTATGTCATTGTATTGTTTTGCTAAAAACACCGACAAAACAACATTTTCTATAAATAAAACCTAGCTATATCGATTTTTTGGCCGCGAAACCTCTAGTATGCCAACTTTCATCAAAATCGTTGGTGCCGTTTCCGAGATCCTGAAAATATATTATATATATATATATATATAATAGGTATACCTGGGGGCAAACCTGTCGAGCGAAAAGAAAGTCGGACAAAACTCAAAACTGCCGTAACATACTTTTCTCGAAGCCATTCAGGCCATTTTCGACCCCCTATAAGTTCGTTGTTAATAAAACTAGAAAGCTGAATTTTTTAGTAACCTTTGCAGACCTTGTATACACATTGTGTATTTCAAATTTCATTCAATTTGAACCAATAGTTTAAGAATTATAACTAGTCAAAATTTCGTAATTTTGTCACTCACTGACTGACTGACCGATCATCAATATTAAAGTGGCACTTCTAGCAGACATAAAAGCTTCAAATTAGAATGCTATCAGTGTTTAGTGTATAAATGAAGGAAAAATTATGAAACATTGTAATTTTCATCCAGTTTCCGAGATACACTAACAGCATAAATAATTTTGTAAACTCATATAAATACATAGGATTACAAAGTTACATTTGCAGTTAATGAAATGTAACTTTGTAAAAAATAAGATTACATTTGTCGGCATCATTGCTTCTCTATGGGAATCGTAACAACCGGCTAAAGACTGCGCAGATGACGTAGTGGTTAAGATACCAACGTACCGTGCTAGTGTCGCGGGTTCGAACCCCATGCAAGACAACACCTTGTATGATCCACATTGTTCTGAGTCTGAATGTAATTTGTGTCGGTTAATTATAATATGTTCTTTCCGTATGGTGACGAAGTAAGAATACAATTCACCACTCTCTATCTTGCCCGTGGATATCGTATAAGACGAGTATAGGATATAATGTGCACATACCATCTGTGCAAGAGAAGGAAAACTCGAAATGAAACTCTATATCAACATGTCTGACCAGCATGGTATAGTGGGTTAAATTCTCTCCCATTGTGGAGGAGGCCTGAGCCCAACAGTGGAACATATGAGGGCTGCGATGATGATGCGATGTTGAATTATATGTTTGTAAAGTCCCCAACAATATAAGTATAATTATTCCCTTAGTGCAAGGCGTTGTCATTTAAAAAAAAGATTCAACAGGAAGGAGAGTGGGCAGCAGCTCTCGCCGGGGAAATGTATGATATCTCACTGTGAAACCAACCCGCCTACCAAACGTGGCGACTACATCATTATTCTTCATAAGGCGAAGAAAAATGAGCTCGAGTCATGGCAACTCTGTTACCCTTGGGCGTCGTTGGATGCAGGTGCCACAGTACCGCACTTTATGGTGAAGCATGAGGGGGGTCTATGTTCTACAATGGACGGCGACAGGCTGAATGATGATTGGCATAATATGTGTAGACAGATACTTAGATATAATTAAGTTCAAAGATAACTTGTAAAATGGTCAATCAACTTAATGAAAAAGCAAGAGTGGGACGTGTCTTATGAAATTATACCAAAATCTCCCAAAGTATTAAGCAAACTAAATTGCCTCAAATTTATCTGAAAGAAAGAACGCCATCATTAGACTCGATTGCCATCAAAGCGGAGAGGAGACTAGAGGAGATGTGTTTAGAAAAACCAATCAAATTTCTTTATTTCCACATCTCTCCGCTTAGTTTAGGTAGAATTGACTCAAGCGGAAAGGAGAGATGTCTCATTTTTCAGAGAGTGTGCTCTAAGAAAATCTTTCGTTGGTATTCAAGAAGTAGAAGGTACCGGAAAGGCAAATAAGTAGATCTATCTACAAAAAGAAATGAGATACCATCAAAAACAAGACTCGTAGAAAAAAGCCAAGCCTCGCAACTGAGTTCTTCTACCATAAAAATTTGTGAGATCAATGTTATACCAAGTCGGTTAATTCATACAGTCCCTGCTTAAGGGACCTTTCTTCTTAAGTTATTACGTAAATAACTAATCTAACAACTTCTTATAGTGCCTATATCAATATTAAAGATCTTTTACGTTTTAAATAAATAGACTGACTTGGCAATCGCACTATTTTTAGTACAATTTAATATAATATGTATTACTTGTGAGGTGTGTTTTCATGCGATTGCCAAGTCATTCTGTTTATTTAAAGCATAAAAGATCTTTAATATTGATATAGTCACTATAAGAAGTTGTTAGGTTAGTTATTTACGCAATAACTTAAGAAGAAAGGTCCCTTAAGCAGGGACTGAATGAATTAACCGACTTGGTATAACATTGATCTCACAAATTTTTATGGTAGAAGAACTCAGTTGCGAGGCTTGGCTTTTTTTTTACAAGTCTTGTTTTTGATGGTATTATATATATACAAGAATTGCTCGTTTAAAGGTATAAGATATTCTGTATGGTGACGGAGAAAGAATACATTCACCACTATCTTACTTGTGGGTGTCGTAAAAGAAGACTAAGGTATTATAATATTCAGTTAACATCTATGGCGGAATAGGAAAACTCGAAATAAAATCCTAAGCCAACACGTCTAACCAGCGTGGTTTACTAGGTCAATTTCCCTTATAAAGGAGAAAGCCCCAGCCCAACAGTGAGATATATATATGGGCTGAGATGACCATGATGAAAGGCTATATTTCATGCCACGATATTGGAAATTATGTATCGCCAAATTTCAATATCCATATTATTCTTACTAATATTATAAATACGAAAGTAAGTTTGTTTGTTACGCTTTCACGCTTAAACCACCCAAACGATTTCAAAAACTCTTTCACCAATGAAAAGCTATAATATGAGGGAGTAACATAGGCATATTTTATCCCGGTATTCCCACGGGAACGAGAACTGCGGGTAAGGCGATTGAAACCGAAGCGAAGCGAGGACGGGTTGCTAGTTGTACATAATTTTAACTAAAAGCGTAGTGGTTATTCCCACACCACGATGGCACAATCAACTAAAGTTTGTTTCAGCTCCAAACCATATCTGATTAATGTCTGGCTATTAGCACTGCTTCAAACTTAACTAATTGACCTCGTGGGGTCGAAGCTAACTTGTAGTTCAATTACACCGCTGTTTTAAGTTAAAAACTTCTTTAACACATTTTTTATAAGTCAAACACCCCGCAATTTTCAAAGTGGAGTTCTTTAGGCGCTTTTCTGTTTAACAAAAATCATAACAGTCGTGTCATCGTCACCGAACGTCTGTCTCGAGAAATGATATAGAACGCATGCGCGCCTGCTCTTTGCTTTCAAATCCACAAACACAAAGAGCTAAATTTGAAATGTTATTCAACTTTTGTTTTAAAAAATTATTCAATTCAATTCATTTTATTTGCTAAAATATGGTTTATACAGGTGTTTACAAATCGATAGAGTACGGGAGATCTAGGAGAGTTGTGACAATTTTTATATAAAAATTATTATCTTAATATATAATGATGCTATGATTTTGAACTCTATATCCTACTTTACCTTAGTTATTGCTCTTTTAAAAACAGTCATCAACTTCAAAAAAAGATACAAGGTTTCTGAGAAATTCCTCGTAAAGTGAAACTACTCCTTTTGTCACAACTCTCCTAATACCGAGGTAAGTTGTGACAAGTACCAAGGTAAGTTGTGACAGCCATGAATTTGATACATAAAGATACTTTTATATGAATTATAAACGGAATACGCATTGTTTTGCAGAAAAGTACTTTTATTGTCAATTTTGACATAATTTGTAGGAACTAACATAATATTTAACATTAACATAACAAGATTTTTTTTATATATATAATTATAGTATTATTACAAGATCAATGGTTTTAAAATCAGTGGAAAATCTTCATTTAATCTGATAATCAATTATAATAGACGTACTGCAGTTCGCCTCCTCTGAAATCTTCATAAGACCAACTTTGTATTCCAGGCGCTGATGGGTTTAGAGCCTGAAATACATTTGATCTACCTCTGGCATAGGACTCAAAGCACCATAAGCAGAAACAATCATTTTCTGCATCTTTTTCCGCACCACCTCTATTATTATTCTTGTTGTTCTTGTCCTGTACTTGGTTATTTAGGTTTATTCTTTTCTTACCTTAGAACACACTTTTTAACTTTCGACTTATTTCCGTTTCATTGACGTTCCAAATAACTTCTACATTTAATATTTTTTTGCTCTTCTGTAAATACCGTTGAACTAGCATAAGGCATAGATGCAGCGATATTCTTTATTTTGGAAAGACTGTTTCTTCTTTACATATCTTTGCAAAGATATATGGTTCAGATTGTGAGAGGATGCGGGCTTTCGAAGACTTTGACCTCGTAACGAAATTGCCGAAACGCCAATTCATAACCTACGACACCAGCCATTCTCCTCACAGTCTTTCGTTTATATTTATTAGATAATCTGAAAAAAAATCAGCACAACACCAAACCACATTCCCAATTAAATTTCTGTAAAAAATTACATATTTAACAGGGAATTAAATTGCCGATCACCTTTTATATCAAACTTAAGTTATAAGAGTTGATTAGAAAAACAAACATATACATAAACATAATAAAAACATTACAAAAAGCATGTTAAATAAGCTCACCAGAAAATAAAAGTAAAATAGGAGAGTTGTGACAGCGTGTCACAACTCTCCTATGGGCCAAAAATCGCGACCTATACAGAATAATAATTTGAAATTTTAAAACAAGATGCAAACAATAAAAAAATGCCACGTGTTGAAACTTCAAAAACTGCACAATATGGAAAAAAATAGCAAATCCACGTTAATGCAATAGATCACGATTTAAGTGCATTCAAAATATTGATAAAAAACTTACTTTTCGGTGTTTTTTACCATGCAGACGCCGTACTCACACAACCACTTACCGTGTACCTTTAGTGCATAATTTGTCAAGTAGCGCATCACTAAAAAGACATGCATTTTTGCCACCTCGTTAACGGTCATAGGTTCCGAGAAATCGTCCTTGTCACAACTCTCCTCTGTCACAACTCTCCCAGGTCTCCCCTACATCATATTCTGCCCCGTAGGGCGTGCAAATGGTTATATATAATATAATGCTATTTTATATTAATTACATGTCAAAAATATAATTTTATTGTCAGTAATATAATTTGTATAAAAAAGATGAGAAAAAATATTAAGATTTAATTACATACAGCTACATATTAGCTATAATCTATTAATTCAGATTGTTTTTGAATTATTTTGGTTTATAAAGAAGTGTTTATGATCAAGGATTAAAGTTTAAATTGGTCATTATTACTTTTTCCTTTAATCCTAAAATAATTTCAAAATATTAATCTAATGCTCTGTGATCAGTGTATCAGCAGTTTATTTATTTATTTATTGGGCAACCAACAGCTTAAGAGTAATAAAAATCTAGATAAACATATTTAAGACACATAAAGCCAATAACAGGTCTTCACTATTATGCTTTACATAAAACAATACAATGGCGAACATTAAATTTGCCTATTGATGTGTTGTGAAAAAATCGAGACTAAGTGTCCGTGTTATCGCATCCGTATTAACGTTAAATGTATCGAATTTATGTTTTTTATATTGGTTGTTAAGTGTATTGCTCGCTCGCCACAAAAGCAGCAACAAAAACAGTTCCCAAAGACAGTCCATTTTTTTTTTTTGGGGACCAGTTATAATATGGTTAGAACCCGCCCAATCCGTCCGAGGCAACGGAAGATACGGCGGGCGATCTCATAACATGCCATACAGTTACCTCTCAAACGCCATGTGGTCGGGCCAACGGTGTGCAGCCAAAGACGGATGTCTTTGTGTATTATTGGCAACACTAATAATAAATTCGGGACATTTTATATGCAATTAATTAACGCTTTGGGATTGACGAACGAATTACTCTCCAGACTGTAGAGCAGTAGAGCAATCATTTGTAGTTCGCATAAAATGATTTGCGTGGGTAACCCACGACATTCGGCATGGGAAACCCACGACATTCGGCATGGGACGTCGGTATTTAGACCGCTTTGCCATCTACGGTACGGTGTTAGAGTTCTTACAACGATATGGATAGATAAAGCGATACTAAAAATAGACAAACCTACACGGTAATACCGTTTTCTACTACGTGTGAACTACGGACATGTTATTTAATAGTTAACTCTTTTTTTCTTGTAGTCTATGTATTTGTCACTAGCCAGGGTTTTATATTGAATACCTTCTGGTTTCGCCCGCGACCCTTGGAATAATATTTTAACTTTCCCAAAGTTGTTTTCTTTTTTTTTTTCAATCAATCAAATTATTTATTTGCGTTGAATGTTTGTACATTGATAGGGTCTTACAAAAAAAAAATGGTTTGTTCAGATACATTCTGCCCATTGAGCATGCAAATATTAAAAAAGTCAATGTAATTAAATTAATAAAAAGTTCATATTTAAATTATACAAACTAAAAATTATATTAAACAAATGTCATATTATTTAAGATTAAACAAATGTCACTATTGAATGTTAAATAAATGTCACATCATACGATGATTAATTAATATATAATAAAATAATAAATAAAATAAATTCAAAATATGTCGTCTAAAATTCTTTTATGGAATAATAGCATTTGTCCAATAAAAATGTCGTAAGATTTTTCTTAAATGTATAAATAGTCTGTCTTAATTGCTTCAGGTATTTTATTATATATAGCAGGGCCCATACAAAATATACTTTTTTTTAACAGTGCTGTGTGTTGAAGTTATGATGTGATAGTGTGATGTGATGTCCTAGTGTGTTGCGATTGCGATAGCGATTGTAATCTGCTGTTACATACATTGACTGTTACATACATTGACCATTTCATACAATGTCTTCTTAGCTCATTACTAAATGGATAGTCGCTCGAGTATTTCTTGAAAATCTAGAGAACAGGCAACATCTCACAACTCTAAAGTTAGTGAAGCGAAATAGTTCGTAAACTATTATCTAGTTATGTAATGGCCGTAAACAAGTAGGAAACTTTTGCCTTTGCATTTTGTATTGATAACTACAAAACGTTTTGTTATTTATAATTAAAGGGAATTTAAACATTGCAATACTACGTTTTGTTCGATTACTAAATTACCATCATCATACTGCTGTTATCCCAATTATTTGCGGTCGACGCAATGTTTAGTCCTCTTCAATCGTAGATATTGCAAATATTTTTATGATTCAAAATAACAACCATTTTATCATAGTTTTAAGTTTTCACTTCTATCGCCCTTATAACGGCTTTGTAAAATACAACATTTTAAACACAACACACTAAAATAAGAAACTAATACTTGTATTGCGGTGGTCCTTTATAGACACAAAATTAAAGGACACTGAATAATATTCTATGAATCGCACAAAATTTTTGCCAACGTGAGAAACGAACCAATACCACTAGATAAATTTTAGCTTAAGCATTGTCTTTAAAAAATGGCCAACCGATTTCCAATATTATTTAAGACTGCTAGGCGCGGTCAAATTATACTCAGATAATAAAACTGGTTTTCTATTTTATAAGCAGTTTGCAACGATTTTTGTAACATTTAAAAATGAGTTATCTAGATCGTGTTCCGCGTGGTGACGTAGTAAGAATAAAATTTACCTACCAACCACTGTCTTGCCCATGGGTCTTGCAAACGATAACTAAGGGATATATTATGTACAACATCTGTGCAAGAGAAGAAAACCTCGAAATAAAACCCTGTACTAACCCGTTTGACCAAGGTCCCTCCAATTGTGGCGGAGGCTATTCCGTATGGTGACGGAGTAAGAATACAATTCAACACTCCCTATCTTGCCCGTGGATGTCGTAAAAGACTACTAATGGATATAATAGGCATATAATATTTATGTAAGAAAAGGAAAATTCCAGAATGTCTGACCAGCATGCTACAGTAGGTCAATTTCCCTCCTATTGCGGAGGAGTCTCGATGCCAACAGTGGGCCGCATGTGAGCTGTGATCATATGATGATAAACATTTATGCAAGAGAAAAATAACTCAATATAAAACCCTATACCAAAATGTCTGACCAGCATGGTACAGTAGATCAATTTGCCTCATATTAGGGAGAAGCCTGGAGCCCAGCAGTTAGACGTATATGAATGATAACGAAAGAAGAGATTATATCAATCAAACTGCTAAATTGTACAAAGCAATTACATTTTGTGTGGCGACGGTTTGATGGCCGTGTGGCGACGGTTTGAGAATACATGTGTCGCCACCCCTTACTTGCCCGTGGGAGTCGTAAAAATCGGCTGAGGGTTCACCAGGAGAGTGGGCAGCAGCTCTCTCCTGGGAAACGTAAAACATCCATACTGCGATCGCCAACCCGCCTGCCAAGCGTGGCGATTACGGCAATATCCCCTTTTTTAAAAATGGCGTACAACAAAAAAATGGCCCCCAGTCACGGCGGCTCCGGTACCCTACGGGCTCATTTTGGTGGCGGGCCCAGTAGTGGTGGAGCGGGGGGTGCGAGGAATCTCCGGCAGCGATCCGGCTACCAACAAAAACGACCCTTGGCCCTGGTAACACACAACATTCGGACACTCAGGACTGACGAGAGGGTCATCGAGCTGGAAGAGGAATTGAGCAAAATCCGCTGGGACATTGTAGGATTATCAGAAGTGCGAAGAGAGGGCGAGGGCACGATAATCCTCCAGTCTGGAAACTTGCTCTTCTACCGGGAGGGCGATCACCCGTCCCAAGGTGGTATAGGGTTTATCGTTCGTAAGTCTCTCATAGACAACGTGGAGAGGATCGAGAGTGTGTCGACAAGGGTAGCGTACCTTATACTCAGAATTACCAAGAGGTATTCGCTGAAGGTTATACAGGTATACGCACCGACCTCGACATACTCCGACGACGAAGTGGAGGCATTTTACGAGGACATCTCGAAAGCCATACACGCGTCCAAAACCCACTTCACGGTGGTTATGGGAGACTTTAACGCGAAAATAGGTAAAGGGAGTGATGATGAGTTGAGAGTGGGGAAACATGGATATGGACAGAGAAACCAGAGGGGCCAGAAACTGGCTGATTTTCTGGAGAAGGAAAGCCTCTTTATGATGAATTCTTTCTTCAGGAAGCAGCCACAAAGGAAATGGACCTGGATTAGCCCCGATGGTTCAACAAAAAATGAGATAGACTTCATCTTGTCAGACAAACGACAGATATTCAATGATGTCTCAGTGATCAGCAGAATTAAAACTGGGAGCGATCACCGGATGGTACGAGGCACATTGAATATCCATACAAAAGTCGAGCGGTCACGCTTGATGAAGTCTACACTCCGACCTACATCTGTCCAATACCAGAACCTCGAAAACTTTCAACTCGAACTACATAATCGCTTCCAATGTCTGGACGAGTGCGAATCTCCGAACGATATGAACAACAGGTTCGTGGAAACTGTCCACGCGGTTGGGTCGAAATTTTTCAAGGCTCACCGCGTTAATAGACCTAAAAAACTTTCTGACCAGACTCTCGAGCTCATGGAGCGGAGAAAAGAGATGACGGTGCAGTCTGCAGCCGATTGGTCCAAACATAGGCAGCTAAATAGACAGATCTCCAGGTCTGTGCGTCGCGATATTCGCCGATTTAATACGTTCCGTATTAAAGAAGCGATAGAGCGGAATCGTGGCTCGAAAGTGTTCGCACAAGATCTGTCTATTGGGAAAAGCCAAATGACTAAGCTGAAGACCGATGACGGCACTGTCATTTCATCCCAAAGTGAGATCTTGGGAGAGGTCGAAAGGTTCTATGGACAGTTATACAAATCATCCCGAAATCCTGTTGTCGGCTTGGTCCAAGATCCCAGATCCAAGCTAACTCGGCACTATACCGAAGAAATCCCGGACATCAGCTTGTACGAGATCAGAATGGCTCTCAAACAACTACGTAACGGTAAGGCACCGGGAGATGACGGAATTACGGCAGAGCTTTTGAAGGCGGGCGGCAAGCCGGTATTAATAGCCCTTCAGAAGCTATTTAATTCCGTTATCCTCGGGGGCGACGTTCCAGAGTCGTGGACCAGGAGTGTGGTGGTGCTGTTCTTCAAGAAGGGTGACAAAGCTCTTTTAAAGAACTACAGACCCATCTCACTCCTGAGCCATGTTTATAAGTTGTTTTCGAGGGTCATTACCAATCGACTCACGCGCAAGCTCGATGACTTCCAGCCGCCCGAACAAGCCGGCTTCCGAAAAGGCTATAGCACCATAGACCATATCCTCACGCTTCGGCAGATTATACAAAAGACCGAGGAGTATAATCGGCCCCTGTGCTTAGCGTTTGTGGACTATGAGAAAGCCTTTGATTCAGTCGAAACTTGGGCGGTGCTGCAGTCCCTTCAGCGGTGCCAAATCGACCATCGCTATATCGAAGTGCTGAAGTGTTTGTATAGGAACGCCACAATGTCAGTCCGTATCCGGGATAAGAGTACGAAACCGATCCAGTTGCAGAAAGGCGTGAGACAGGGAGATGTCATCTCTCCGAAACTGTTCACCACTGCACTGGAAGATGTCTTCAAGCTCTTAGACTGGACTGGACTCGGCATCAACATTAACGGCGAATACATCACTCACCTTCGATTCGCAGACGATATCGTCGTTATGGCAGAATCCATGGAGGACCTTGGCACTATGCTCAATGATCTCAGCAGGGTATCCCAACTAGTGGGTCTACGAATGAACATGGACAAGACGAAAGTCATGTCAAATACCCATGTCATTCCTGTACCGGTCCTAGTTGGCAATGCGATTCTCGAAGTTGTCAATCACTATGTTTACCTAGGACAAACAGTCCAGTTAGGTAGATCCAATTTCGAGAAAGAGATCAGCCGACGAATCCAACTCGGTTGGGCAGCGTTCGGGAAACTTAAGAGGATCTTCTCGTCCAACATACCTCAGTGTCTGAAAACACAGGTCTACGACCAGTGTGTGTTACCAGTGATGACTTACGGCACGGAAACGTGGTCCCTAAATGTAGGCCTCATATCAAGGCTCAAAGTCGCTCAGCGTGCTATGGAACGGGCTATGCTCGGGATTTCTCTGCGAGATAGAATCCGGAATACAGAAATCCGCAGAAGAACGGGTGTAACCGACATAGCACGAAGAATTAGCACGCTGAAGTGGCAATGGGCAGGCCACATCGCTCGACGAACCGACAACCGCTGGGGAAGAAAGGTTCTCGAGTGGCGACCACGCATCGGACGACGCAGTGTAGGACGCCCCCCCACTAGGTGGACCGACGACCTAGTGAAAGTTGCTGGGCGTCGTTGGATGCAGGCGGCACAGGACCGCACATTGTGGCGCAATATGAGGGAGGCCTACGTCCAGCAGTGGACGGCAATAGGCTGAAATGATGATGATGAATGATGAATTACATTTTTATTCATATGACATTATAAAAAGTATGTTATATGAGAGAAAACGAACACCTGTCCAAATACAAATTTACAAACGGCAATTATAAAGATATGCTGTTGAAACAGTAGATATTACGTTTATAATCAAGTTTACCGCAATAGTTTATGCAATGTTTTCGTGCATCTACTTATTATGTAAATGTAGAACAAATAGACAATGTTAGAAGACGTTAGAAGAAATAATGCATAATATGATTTAGTTTTCAACATAGTGGTTATGTTAATTTCCATGGGTATTATGTATATATTCCGTGTATTTAAATGCTGTATATTTTTCGTGTGGTGACGGAGTAAGAATACAATTCACCATTTTCTATCTTGCCTGTGGATTTAAAATACAATTAAGGGATATAACATGCATCTATGCAAGTGAAGAAAGACTAGGAACAATATCCGTCTAACCACCGTGGTATTGTAAGTCAATTTCCCCTATAATATGAGAAGGCATGTTATGGTCTAAGATCCCGCTATACAACGACCTTCACCGAGATGCTTATTTGATGAAACTTATTTTTATGTAATTTAATATGTCAATAAATATATTGCATATGGGTTGCCTTACAAATTTCAGTCCAGAGTATGTTTCATTAATAATTTTTTTTGTACATTGCATCGGTTTGATTATTAGACAAATTCTATACCAATCGAAAGTATGAAGCCCATAGAATATGCAAACGTCGATCAGACCGGTGCAAAATGCTAGTATCGATTTATCTGTTTATACCTGGCTACCCGAGATTTGTGACCGGAAAAGAATAGGCAATCTAACGTTTGCATATTCTATGGGCTTCATACTTTCGATTGGTATAGAATTTGTCTAATAATCAAACCGGTGCATTGTTCGAAAAACAATTTTTTTTTTTAATTATTAATTAATCATACTCTGGACTAAAATTTGTTAGGCAACCCATATACAATATATTTATTGACATATTAATTTACATAAAAAAATAAGTTTCATCAAATAAGCATCTCGGTGAAGGTCGTTGTATAGCAGGATTCTATACTATTAAGAGTACGCGTAACCGTAAAGCATGCATGAAGACTTTGATGAGTGTGAGTGAAGAGATGAAAGTATGTCAGGATCGTGGCTTGTGGCAATCCATAGTCTCTGTCTACCCCTCTGGGAAGCGGGCGTGAGGCTATGTATGTATGTATGAGGAGGCTCGGGTCCAACAGTTGGACGTATAAGAGCTATGATGATGATGATGATTCAAACATATTATATTATTTACTTCACATTACATTAATCTTCGTGTACGTATATTCTGTTTTGTTTATTAAATCTTCGTAATAATAAATGTTATTTGCATAATAATAGTTTTATTTAGGTTGTTGAATACAATATGTATATTAGATTTTCTTGGATGACGATGTTTAGAACTATTGAACTAGTTCTAAAAACACTATTACCAAGTATGTTATGAATATACAAAGCACAAGTTCGTCCTCATGTGGAGTACTGCTCACATCTCTGGGCAGGTGCGCCCAAATATCAGCTAGACCCACTTGACTCCCTGCAAAGACGGGCTGTTCGAATCGTCGGGGATCCCAATCTTACGGACAGATTGGAGTCGCTGGAGCAGCGGAGAGACTTTGGGTCACTCTGCGTACTCTACCGACTCTTTCACGGGAAGTGCTCCGAAGAACTGTTTGACTTGTTACCACCGTCACCATTCTACCAACGTACCACTCGACATCGTAGCAGGGTTCATCCATTTCACCTGGAAACGTTATGGTCTTCAACTGTACGTTTCCAGCGATCATTTCTCCCACGTACGTGCAAGCTCTGGAATGAACTACCTGCTGCTGTGTTTCCCGAGCGCTATGACATGTCCTTCTTTAAACGAGTTTTAAGAAGAGTATTTCCTTCACGGTAGGCAGCGGCCTTGCTGTGCCTCTGGCATTGCAAAGGTCCATGTGCAGCACTTTCACTTACCATCAGGTGTGCTGCTTGCTCGTTTGCCACCGTTGGCAATAAAAAAAATAGAGTAATAAAAGAGTTTTGGCGGGTACATAAAAATGTAATGTGGGCTCTAAATTATATTCAGTACTTTAAATTTTACAATGTTATTCAATATATTTCCTGACATTTTACGTTATTTAATATAAAATGAAATGTAATAAATATGATAATACATTTAACGTATATTTTTAAGTTATGCCAAAACTTCTACTATACTATTTGATTGTCAGCGCCCAAGAAATGGTAATGAATTGACTCATTGGCGGACTACTCAATATGATTATGTAGATATGGAATATTATGATAAAGTTATGAAGAAAATTGTACTTAAGACTTAGTAGTTATTAAGCTAACAATGTATTCGATTGAAGGACTTTGTATGTAAATATATATTATTAAAAAAGATGGTGTCATCATTACTCATTCTTATATAAGTCATCCTCAACTACACAAATTCAAACCAGTTGATGTCTTTTTTTAATTAATAATTTAGATCTCTGTTGAACTTTTTCATTTTTTTTTCATTTCTTTTTTTTAATTTAATACTACTTCTGAACATGCTGTGATAGTTTTGATTAATTGAGCATTGATTTTAATTTTAAAGTTATATTGATTTTTTTTATGTTATCAATTACCCGATGTCCTCAATAAATAATTTGAAAAATAGTAATAGAGTAGAATAGAATTTTATAGAAAGTTGACAATAGGGTATTGCTTGCTCAGCGTTGTCGTGCATAGAAATTATGCAACGCTTGCTTTCTGAAACTCTTTCGTTCGAAATATAGAAGAAAAAGAGGAAAGAGAAAAATAAGAAATGAAATAATTAACAATAAGAATGATGTGGAGTGTCATCGGTAGATGTTCCACTCCCATCCCATTTTGACATTAAATTTCTCCAACCAAAGACCTCTGCGTGTTGGATCCATATCTTCTCTTGAAGGGGAAGATCCCGCGAACCAAAAAAGAATGATAATAATAGGTATATTTATATCTATTATTATCAACTATTTTTAACATCAATGAATTGAATTATGAACGATGTGCTTAATAATACGATAATAAACTCATTGTTTCTTTTCTTTTACTGTTACTTGTGCTCGGGTATAGAAAATAAGAAATTTGTACGTTTCACAAATATTTTTATTATTATATTAACCTCAAATACATATACGTTTATCATTCGAATGATATAAAATCATTTGCCTGTCATAACAAGCATTGAATTGCAAACGTGATATCTGTCTTCGATTTACAGATATTGGATTATATAACATAATATTTTATTTGATTCGACACTTTATTTGAATATTACTCGACAAATATGTCGATGGTCCTAATTCAAATACGAAAACATTTTTTAAGTTACTCAGTACCTGAAATCTTATTTTCTTTTAATTTTCCTTTAGGTGCATGGGACATAATATACCTATTTGAGATGACCAAAAACAATCAAACTCGCGACACCGCGGTATATAAGTACCTACATACGTTGCCTCGTTTGTGTTTGGGTTGAAATGCATCGATAATATAATACTAGCCGACCCAACAGACGTTGTTCTGTTCAAATAAAATAAAAAGGAATTTGCCTTAAAATGGACAGCAGCGCCACCTATCGGGTCCGATTATGAATCTAAACCATTCTCGAATCTCATACAAATGTTTATACGAGGATTATTATTTCCTTACTGCAGGGTGTTGTCCTTTTAAAAATAAAAAAAGAAATTATAGGTACATTACAATGTAGAAACTGTAGAAAGAAATCTATGACACGTTTCTTTAGTTCGTAGGTACCTATCTAGTTATGTACCTATTCCATAGGGCTTCCTTAACACTTTTGTAAGGAGTGGGCAATCCCATTTTGTATTCCTGTCCCTAATATACTATATACATATACGTAACTAGATATGTTAGCACCTACCTGTATATTTACAACACTAACATATTTAGTAAATCATGTTAGTAGTAACTACCTAAATTGTTCGGTAGGTTTTTTTTCAATAGGTTTTGCCTATTCTAGTTATCTAGTAGAAAATGGTAATCATCTATACCATTATTAACCATGATTTAGTAGTGTTTGCTATAAACTATAAATAACTACTTGATATTACTTCTAAAAAATACTTAAGTTCTTGGTTGTGTAGGTATTGCGTTACAACACTATAGGTCTACCCAGTTCACCTATCTTGTTATAAACGAGTCCGGTTAAAAATCGTTTCGTTAAAAATCTGGTTTTGTAATGCGGTTTTTGGTCGTTCGTTACGTCTATTCAGAGATATCATTTTGTTTAATTCTATGAATGAACTAACATGAGTGAGCTATCAGGTGTTGGAATGTGATCATTGTGACCATAAACAATATTATTTTAATTTGTTACACACATAAACCAAAATTTCATTTCGTTCATTCCTCTATTTGAATTCTTTATAATTTTGCGTAACAACGAGTAACCTAACCTATGTAGGTATAGGTATGTACCTAAAATATTTTAATGAACTTACGCCTTGGGAAGGCACTCAGATTTACATTTTTCTAATTAAGTTTTATAGAGCTATTACTGGCTACGGCCAACAACCCAACGTTTTTGTTACTGTACTATAGCAATTACAAATAAAGAGGCAATAGGTATAAAATATTCTTGTTATTAAAAAATAAATAACATTATCGTGCTTATCGCAAAGACGAACGTCGAACCTCTAATGCCTGAACGATTCGAAGTACAACAAGGAACAAAACAGATAAATTAAGAACAACATTCTTAGATACAATAAGTTAACTTACCTTATTCTAGTGCCCGCTAATGAAATTCCTTTGCATGCAAAACTTAAAATTCACTCATACTCGGTAGACACAAGTACTTGAAACAATAATTTTACCAGCCGATACATCCACAATGCGACACAGTACACAATTTCTTGTCACGAGATGAATCACCAAAGAATGCACTCGATATCACTTAAAACTACCACAATAAATCACACACACTTATAATATCACTTATTTCGATTATAATTCGCTATTCGGTTCGATTTCGTATTATTTATCTTCAATATTCGACAGAAGATAAAAAGTTTTCGATGATAACAACGCGCGAGACAACGACGCGACGTAACACCCAGTCTATAACTGCTCGACTGACATAGAAGTATAACCTAACAAAGTCGAAGGAGACCACGCGCGTGTAAGCGGGTAACAACTGTTGCTCTCCTAAACTCGTTCAGGTTACATTGCAATTACTATAAACAAAACTCAAAAACTTCATGTCCTAAAGTTACTGTATTGTTCCAAGTTACTTTTAATACGTTTGTTTTGGGTAATATTATAATATTATTGCGTTGCACGTGTTAAAAGTTGGTTTCGTGCGTTATTAAATATTTTGTTTTCGATATAAGTCACGAACAGCGACCGTATAGGTACATCATCGCGCGTTGCACTCTGAGGTTAGTGAAGTTGCTGCTATTCACCCAATTACAATCGCCTCTCTCACACACAATTCAGAAACTCAACGTACAGACACAAAAAGTCAGAGAGTGTGACTCACTTCACGCTGTGTGATAGAGAGAGGGGACACTTACCTGCGGTAACCGGTTTTTTGTCAAGTTTTTTTTGGCAAATAATAATAATGCTCTTTGTATAACAAATGAAATTAAAATAGTAGTTGTTGTATTCTTGTTTATGCGTTAGGCAATGCTCTTAGGTTTTACTTTGAAGCTGTACAGGTATACAAATATCTATCAATAACCTTAGAATAATAACATATAGAAGGTAAGTTCGCACACAAAAAGTGAAGCATTTCAATTGGAGCCTAATGGAGCTTACGCCGGAACCGTTCCGTAATGTACAAGTCATTGTACTGCACGTACGTACGCACCTCTTAAAAAATAAATAGATAATTATGACGGTTTGTGCATTCAAATGGTGTCATAACACATTTGTAAAACTTAAAAAGGTTTTTAACTTCACTTTTAAAAGTATTTCGACGATTTATGTTAATAAAAACAAAATTTGATTTAATAATTTTTATAGTGGTGTGCGTGTGTACGTGTATAATCGTCTGCGCGTCATTAATGTTTTTAGATTCAAATTTCGAACCTTCTAAGTATTGACACTATCCTTCTATACGTTATTATTCTAAGATCAATACCATTCATTCGTAAAGATTCAAAATGTAACTAATGGCTAATGGTCTTTCTTGGTAGGCTATGGTCTGGACAATGTAACTAATAACGTAGGTTAGGTATTTACTATATATTTATCTACTATCTATGTACCTATTTAAAACTAACAACCAGCCCTCGCTTTGCTTCGGTTTCATCCTTACCCGCGTAGTTCCTGTTCCCGGCGGAATACAGGGGTAGAATATAGCCTAAGATACTCCTTATAGCCAGCTACCTCGTATTAAAATAATATCAAAATCGATCCAGCCGTTGAAGATTACCCAAAACAAACAGATGGACAAAAAAAAAATTAAACTGGTTTTTAGGCATAGATACCGTGCAAATAACCGTATGAGCATGAAAAAAGGCCAGTATTTTAGACATTACAAACAGACACTTGAATTATATTTATCTGTATAGATTACTAAGTTTAAGTAAGAGTACTAGTATTTTGATTATTAGTAAATAATTATATTTTGCTAAATATATAGGCAGTAATGGCTGTGCATTTATAAGTTATGTTTGTGTTAATGTTATTGTATAAAAATAATTTATATTCACCTACATCTATACTAGGTAAGTGTTAATGAAAGAATATTATTTCCTGCCTTCCCCGTGTGATGATGGAATAAGAATAGATTTCACCACCCCCTATGGGACGTCTATGGGCTGATATAATGATGATGATGATATACCTGGGTATCTTTTAGTGGTATATTTGCATCTCTTTTTGATCTGAATGCACAGATTCCGGACACTGGTTAATATACCAACATAACGTACTATTGTTCCGCATCTGGGTGTTATTTGTCCGTTTATTACTTACAACCTTAGATTAATAACGTTTAGAAGGATAGTTTCGGTACTTAAGCGTTCAAAAACGTGAAGCCAAAATCTTCGTATTGCGGGGTACTGTACAAACATATAATTAAACGAACACAAATTACACCTAGACACAGAACAACAATTTGTGGATCACACACAGTATTGTCCTGTGTAAGAAACAAACCCATAACACTGGCATGATAGGTCGGTATCTTCACCACTACGCCATCTGTGCAGGCAAATTATAAATATCTTCGGCCTAGAGATAGGCAAAAGTGAAAATAGTCACTTTTCTCTCTGACTTATATTTTGTCAAGCAAATTCTGCTCTCACTCATAGAAGTTAAGTCTATTGCCTTCTAACGAGTATTTTAGACTTGAGGTTTGACATTAAGATTTTTGTCTACAAAACAAATTACTGCTCTTCAGAACTCTGACAGAATCGTTGTCATCAGTATGCCAGCTTCTAAACCAGTAACTAACAACCCAATATGGCAAGTATAAGTAAATCCATTGCATAATATCAAAATTGACTGCACAGATAGTGTAGTGGTTAAGATACCGACTCACAATGCCAGTGTCGTGGGTTCGAATCCCACGCAGGACAACACTTTGTGCGATCCACAAATTGTTGTTCCGAGTCTGGATGTAATTTGTGTCCGTTAATTATATGTTTGTAAAGTACCCCGCAATACAAGGATTATTTCCTTAGTACAGGTGTTGTCTTTAAAAAAAATGCCTTTTAATTGCTTCATTATTATCATCATCATTCAGCCTATCGCCGTCCACTGCTAGATGTAGGCCGCTCATGTTTCACCACAGAGAGCGATCCTGTGCTGCCTGCATCCGACGACGCACAGCAACTTTCACCAAGTCGTCAGTCCACCTAGTGGGGGCCCTCCTACACTGGGTAATCCAACGGTCGCAATAATATTATTAGTGAGTAACGGATATATAAAATGTAAGTAAATTGGGTTTCGTATGTCGAGCATCCGTAAATATACCCGGGAAGCCTCTAGTCGAATCTGGTGTGAGTGTGGTAGGACCACACTGTCGACAGTTATCTGTCTACAGCCGCGGGCCAGTCCGTCCGGGGCAGTACCACACTCTCGCAGAAAATAGACGTCTGAGTAGTAGCGATTTGTTACTGCGCTTCGTTCGGTGAGCGAGAGAGCCGGAAGCCAAACTTTCTGAGGGTGTTTGCGTGTGGAGGGTTTTGGTAGTACCCTTGATATCACCGAGCCTCAATGCACGCATTCACACTCCCTTCACTTTCTTCGCGGTAGGCAGCGGCCTTGTAAAGGTCCATGAGCGGCAGCAACACTTACCATCAGGTGTACTGTTTGCTAATTTGCCACCGTTTGCAATTAAAAAAAAAATCTAATAATTGTTATTATTTTAAGGTAGTTATTAAATTTCTCTTCATCCTTACACAACCATTATGTTTCTGTATTAAAAACATGTACATTATATCATTAATTACAACTCATATACGTCCCACTGTTGGGCTGGAGCCTATATAGGAGGGAAATTGACCTACTGTACCGCTAGTCAGACGGCTTGATATAGGGTTTAATTTTGAGTTTGTACATATCATATCCCTTAGTCGCCTTTTACGATACTGCGGGTTAGATAGAGATAGAGGGGGCTGGTGATTTGTTACCATACGAAAAATACTATCTACTATTAGTAAAATAAACAGACATATTTTATGTAGAAAACGATGAAGTACATAAGTATCATCTACTCTTTTCACGCCTATTTTAACTTGGTTTGTTTCGAGTGACACCCTACCTTAGACGGACCCTGTATCAAAATCATAAGACTGAATTGCCTTCTAATGTGATTTTGCATTAAAATGGTTGTCTTTAATATCAAAATCATCATCATTATTATTGAGAATTTTTGCTTGCACATAGATGATTCGTGGCCCCTACAGTTTGGGGGCCCGGTATCATTGATGCGGCTGATACGGCGATAGCTACGCCCCTATTTATACCTATGTAACGGAGTCATTTTCATCCCCTTCTAAACGTCGCTATAATTTCAAACTTTTCACACTTATCAACGACCGATGACAATATCATAATTTAAAAATGTAATAATCTAATAGTGGTAGGATCACACTGTCGACAGTTATCTGTCTACAGCCGCGGGCCGGTCCGTCCGGGGTAGTACCAAGCTCTCGCAGAAAATCGACGTCTGAGTAGTAGCAATTTGTTGCTACGCTTCGTTCGGTGAGCGAGAGAGCCGGAAGCCCAACTTTCTGAGGGTGTTTGCGTGTGGAGTTTTAGTTTTGGTGGTGCCCTTGGTATCACCGAGCCTCAATGCACGCATTCACACTCCCTTCACTTTCTTCACGGTAGGCAACGGCCTTGTAAAGGTCCATGAGCGGCAGCAACACTTACCATCAGGTGTACTGTTTGCTTGTTTGCCACTGCTTGTAAAAAAAAAAAGCTTGTTCCTCTATAGAAACGTTTATTATGCTGGAATGGTCAATTTTGGCAAAGTCATTTGAATGAATCACAGAAAAATTAATAAGAAATATTTCTGTGGAATGAATGCTCAAATATACCAATATGCAGCAATAGTAAAACAAAAAAATATGCAGCAATAAGTGAGCACTAAATGAGTACTAAATATTTAGTAAAAATTCTAGTGAATTTGGGCAATTAACCATTCTAATTTTATAGGTGTCTTACAGAATTAGCGATTTTTATAATTGTGGCAGAGATTTTGCCGTGACTCGATAAATGCCCCTATCTCTATTTTCTGCATAGCACTTTTTAAGTCGGTTGTCTACTAACTAAAGCGTGTTTTTAGATTTTGTGATCACCTATTTTAATATAATTTTATTTTTTTGAGACAACACCACGCACGAAGGAACAAAACCTTGTGTTGCGACATACAATGGACTGATATAAATTAGGCCTAGACACCGGCAAAATTTAATTGTGAATCATACAAAGATAGGTTCGAAACTCGCCATTGGAAGTCGACACCAGAGCAGTATTTTCTTCGGCGCGGCGTCCGCTCTATCGTGGCTTATGCCGAACGTGGGCGGACCGAGCGCTACGTGCTGACGGCTGTACGCGGGGGTCAGCCGGGCGAAGGCCCTGTACGGCGCACCGGTGTGGGTGGCGTCCCTGACCGTCCGACTCAGGGCTCTTCTGTGGCTACCACAGAGGGCCATGGCGGTCAGGGCCATACGCGGGTACCACACGGTGGCGACGGAGGCATCGTGCCTGTTGGCCGGGACTCCCCCGTGGGACCTGGAAGCGGAAATGCTCGCCGGATTGTATCGGCGGGTGACGGGGGTGCGAGCGGGGGGCGGTGTGGTCTCGTTGAGGGAGCTCACCGCCTGGCGCGTCGACGCCCGCCGAGACGTCATTGCCCGTTAGGCAGTCCGGCTGGAGAGGCCTCAGTTTGGGGTACGAATCGTGGAGGCCTTCCGGCCGGTGCTGATGCAGTGGTTGGAAAGGCGGCACGGGGTGCTCTCCTTCCGACTAGTGCAGGGGTTGACGGGGCATGGGTGCTTCGCCAAATACCTGCACAAGGTCGTTGGGAGGGAGAGTACACCGTCCTGCCACCACTGCGATTGCGACGAGGACACGCCGCAGCATACGCTCGAGGTCTGTGACGCTTGGGCAGAGCAGCGCCGTGAACTCGTCGCAATCATCGGTGCTGACCTGACGCTGCCGACTATCGCCAGGGCGATGGTCGGCAGCGTCAGAAACTGGGACGCGGTCGCAGCCTTCTGTGAGGCAGTGATCTCGTGGAAGGAGGCGGCGGATGGCCTGCGTGCGGAGCGCAGCCTCGATGAGGCGATCCGTCGCCGGCGACTGGGGCGCCGTAGGCGCGTGTACTTGCACCTCATGCCGCCCTAGCCGAGGCCGCGGGTGACATGACCGGGGAGAGTCAATCAATCAAGAATCCGTCACCCGCCGAGAGGCCGACCGCGTGAGGAAAGACAGACATCCTCCCCGAGGGGGGGGGGACGTCGGTCGAAGGGAGGGTACACCAAATAGGGGGTATTCCGTAGGGCCGATGACTGATGACAAGTAACCCTGCACCGGTGGTCGGCCCAACGACGAAGGCGACGTGCATCGTGGGTGGGTTGCGGGCGTAAAGAACAAATTATTTAAATTTAATGATATCTGATGTTTATGCGAGCACTACACATTGTAAATAAAACTACTTTTACGAATTATATCGCGTTTGTATTTGATTTATAATTGCCTGACGTTTCGAATACTTTACAGCATTCATGGTCACGGGCGGATTAAGATGTCTGACGTCTAAACAAATAAATGTTATTACAGATTTTTATAATTATCTACCCGCTACAGAAAATTAGTTATTAAGTTATGACCCACATTTTTGGTACAAATTTATTGCCAGTACAATAAGAAACATTTTTAAACATATTTAAACCTTTAAATAATAATTATGTGAGTCTCACGTCGTGAGACTTAGGGCACCTTCAAATTTGCAGCAGTGCCGCGCGGCAAATTTGAAGGCGCCCTAAGTGCGGCTGCAGCGCTACAGACGCGCTGCTGTCGCGAGGTTTCATAATCGTAGTGTACATAGTTTCACGATGGACTCTGACGAAGAAACTCTGTTCTACTTGTACAAAAAAATATGTGCGTGCATCACTAGTCGATCGATGAACTGATGCGTAGCCGCAGCGCGGGTGCAGCGCTGCAACCGAGCATTGTTTATTTATATAGATTTACAAAGTAGAGCGGCCGCAACGCTGCAGACGCGCTGCCACCGCGCGGCACTTTGCGGCAAATTTGAAGGCGCCGTTAAACTTAGTTACTTGGTGAATTATCATCATCATCACAGCTTACCTAACACGTCCCACCGCTGAGCCTCCGCCACGGTGAAAGAGAAATTGATCTATTATATTATACCATGCAGGCATGGCATTAGTGTTATAAATTACCCAGGAGAATTGCCATTTTCCAAGATCACTACCATAAAAAATATCCAGCAACCGAGAGGAAAGGTGTTACACGTTAAAAATTTCATCAAATTCAGTCCAGCCGTTTAGGAGTTCAGTCTCATATGTGTCTACAGAAGAATAATATAAAAATATATGAAAATTTATTTAAAGTCCTGTGTATTTTGTGGCGAAAGCTATTTTTAACATTTTTCTAAGTTTACTAACTGACCCAACAGATGTTGTTCTGTTCAAATCTCAAAAAATAATAAAAGGAATTCTCCTTTAATTCGATTGCAGCCCCACCTACCAGTTCCAATTATTAATCTAAACTATTCTCATACTCATCGTAACAACTACACAAAATCGGTCCCTCCGTTTAGAAGGAGTTCAATTGCAAATACACGAACAAAAGATTTAAATACATATATACAGTATGACTGGTAAAAGATTGTACTGATTGTATTGATTGTATTATTGGTAGATTGTATTGATTCAAGGAAACGATAGATAATAGCCACATGTAACTAATAAAAGTATAAAAAGAAGATAATATTAATTAACTACATAGTAAACGTCAACAATATTAGTGTTACAAGACTTCCAAAAATATTGTCACCCTACTGGCGATACACCGATACCGAAATCAAGTAACAGTTTTGTTAGCACTGTTGTCAAGATTTTGGATATTTATTACTAGAATTACTTAAACTATGTGTAAGAATAATGTCATAAAACACTAAAGTTATTTGCAGATTCATAGCTCTTACCAATCCTGAGATAAAGTTATTTGTTTCTAATCAAAACAATAGGTTTGCCAGCGTATGTTGACCTCTGTCTGCGGCCCGCGACGAAAAAAAATACCTACTGGGTCGAGTCGCATAGGTAGAATATTTACCTAAAATGTAACTACTGAACTGTTTAGTACCTACAATTGCTGACGTACGTTGACCTATCCCATGTGTCCATAACTACGAGTAAATACACTCATTTGCAAAAAAAACGGGCACCTAAGCAATGAACCATTTCAAATGTTAATATTTCTTTGTTTGATAATTATAGGTAGTTTTATCCACACAATTTGCTAAATTAATAAGAAAATAATCGTTTTCATCAGTATTTCATAAAATTTAGATACAATTTATGGGAAATAATGCTAAACCTCGCTAGTAGTGTATATTCGCTAGTAGTGCATATGCTCATGACGTAAAAATAAAAAAGTTTTTTTGTTTGTTTTTCTTTAATAAAGTAAAAGCAGATAAATGTTTAGTATCGAGTGTGACCCCCTCTAGCTAAAATCACAGCTTGAATTCGTCTGGGCATGCTAGCGAGTATATCCCGGATACTTGCTTGCGGAATACGTTCCCACTCCGCAGTAATCACATTCTTCAGCTCTCTGATGGTCTGCGGAGCCGGGTGTACTGATCTCACACGCCGTTTCAGAACGTCCCAGACATGCTCTATGGGATTGAGGTCGGGACTTCGAGCTGGCCAATCCAAACGACGAATGCCGACCTCTTGCACATACGCATTAACATCGCGGGATCGGTGGGCGCGAGCATTGTCGTCCATAAAAATCGAGTCTTCACCTAGAGCGGCCAATGCGGGTTGTGCATGAGAAATTAGAACTTCCGTTATGTATCGATGCCCAGTCAGTGAGCCCAGTCAATGAAGACTAACTCTGTACGATCCATTGAATTTATTCCTGCCCAAAACATAACAGAGCCCCCACCATAAGGTGTTATTTCTTCGAAACATGCCTCTGCAAAGCGTTCTCCTTGTCTTCTTAGCACTCGCCGACGTCGATCTTCACCGAACAGAGATATCCTGGCTTCATCAAGAACAAAACCCTATTCCAATCGTCTTGAGTCCATGATTCACAATTTCTAGCGAACCTAAGCCTGTGAACTCTGTGCTCACGGAGTAATTTGGGGCCGCGGGCCGGGCGGTGACTGCGTATATTGGCAGCGAGAAGCCTCCTCCTGACCGTCCATAGACTAATATGCACATTTCTTACTTCTTGGAGGTTGTTCTTAAGATCCACATACGAAGATTTGCGATTTCTCAATGCGCGACTCACAAGAAAACGATCATCCCGTGGTTGGGTACATGGTTTTCTTCCAGAACCAGGCCTTCTCTCGACGGAACCAGTCTCCTGATATCGCTGCCAGGTCCTTTGGACTGTCGAGCGACTAACATTTAGCCTCCTAGCCACGAAACATTGGCTGCAACCCTCTTCAAGCAGCGCGATAATTTTGGTAGCTTTTACCACTTTATCTACCATTTTTGATACAGCCAAACAGCATTAAATAAAGCTTTGACAGTCAAGGATATGAAATTAATCGATAAAAATTGAATAAAAGTTATGAAAGTCGATGTTAACTTCTGGAACTTCGCGCCAAAAATGTAGGATAAAAAGGGGTTTTCTATAAAAATGAACATCAAATGAAAAATTGAATTTAGAACGTACTTTTTTAAATACCACAGCATTTTTAAAACCGGCCAGTAACGTGTACAAACGATTGAAACCTTTTTGGTATTGTATCTTTTTAAATATGAATGAAAATCAAAACCGCCCGTTTTTTTTGCAAATGAGTTTATATTTATAAGATAATTAGTTCAAAATTTAAGTACCAATGTTTTTTACATATTCGGTATCAGAATCGACTACAGAATACCCTCCTTCAATATGTACAATCTTTTACCAGTCACTCTGTATATAAAGATTGATACAGTACAACATTTTAATACTAACAACCCACACTCGCTTCGGACCCGCGTAGTTCCAGTTCCCGTGGAAATACCGGGATAAAATACAGGCTATGTTACTCCCTGATATTATAGGTTTTCATTAGTAAAAGAATTTTTGAAATCGGTTCGATAGTTTAAGCGTGAAAGCGTAACAAACAAACAAACTTACTTGGGCATTAATAATATTACTAGCAAAATTCGGTGTCAGTCGTCTTACCCACGTGGTTCATGTTCCCGTGGGAATACCGGGATAAAATATAGCCTATGTTACTTCCTGATTTTATAGCTTCCCATTGGTAAAATAATTTTTAAAATCGGTTCAGTGGTTTAAGCGTGAAAGCGTAACAAACAAACAAACAAATAAACTTTCGCATTTATAATATTAAGTAAGGATAGTTTCCTTGTTAACTTAAGCCTTCCCGTTGCCACCTTCTTTCTGTATATTGTTACTGTTTAACTTAGTTATATTCATACCAGAAAATTGCCATAATGAACCCAACCCCGACTTACCGAGGCAGTTAAGCCGACTGATAATACCGCTGCTTGCTATTTTTACACAAAAATGTCAAATTACAAATTCAAGGTTCTTTCCCTAACCAACCCATTTCACGCCTCTGCGTTGACTATTTTTAGAAGAATAATTTTGTCCTTCTTTAGGATAATCAGGAACGTGGGTTGCTAGTTTACTCGCTGATAATGTAGCTTTACATTGTGAATAAATTTTTAAATCGCTTTAGTAGTTACCGCGTGAAAGCGTAACAAACAAACCAACAAACTCGTATTCATACATAACATATTAAGTTTGGTTTAAGACATATCTATACTATCTTTTGTGTTTTTGCTCTTAGTTTTTAATCAGGCACGTTTAAGAACGGTATGATTACAGTTGACAAATAGATTAATATTTATTTTTGAAGTGAAAACTTCTTTAGCGCTGTTGTGCACTTTTTTGGATGGGTAAACAATGTTAAGCTCGCGCCAGGACACGTGACCTGATCGAAAATTCGTAAGACGGTGCAGGCCGCTTGCGTATATGCGTGTTGTCAAATGATCGCAATCTTAGCACAAGGAAATACAAAAAACTATTGATGCGGTCTTTATTAGACATTTAAATAAATTCGAATCCAAATGAAAATTTGAAGCGAAACCCTATGCCAACATGTCTGACCAGCATGGTATAGTAGGTCAAATGCCCTCCCATTGTGGAGGAGGCTCGAGCCCAACAATGCGACATATGTGGGCTGCGATGATTATGATAATAATGAATCCAAATTGTATGTTTCTTACTTCAGCTACCTTAAACATATTGTATCAGTTTTAGAGACTAGCGATGATGAGGCAGGTAATGAAGATGATGAAAGAGTCATTGAAATTAAGGAAGAAAGTTGATTTTTCTGAGAGATAAACCTTGCATGCAAACATTGCATGACGAACCAGCGACTATTCAACCTTTCGCAGTCCAGTGCTGTACATAGGCCTTTTTTTTCTTTTTGGGGTGGGCTGCGGTCGGTGCACTTCTCGCACCACTCCGTCCGGGGCGACACAGGGGCGTAAGCACGCACACCCGCAACCCACCCGAACACCACGACGCCTTCGTCGCTGGGCCGACCACCGGAGCAAGGTTACTTGTCATCAGTGGTCGGCCCGACGGAATACCCCCTATTTGGGGTACCCTCCCATCGACCGACGTCCCTTCCTCAGAGAGGACGTCGGTCTTTCCTCACGCGGTCAGCCTCTCGGCGGGTGACGGACTAACTCCCCGGTCACGCTATACTTAGGCCTTCCTCAAGTTCCGCAACGAAGTACGGTCCTATGTCCCCTGCATCCAACGACCCTCAGGAACATTCACCAGATCGCCGTTTCACCGTTCCTCCTATACTGCGTATGAGTAAGAAGGTATTGATGATTAATTTGAAGACAATGGATAAGGTTATGTTTTGCCATCCTCTTAGAGATGAATTTCGTAAAATTTTTTCTTAATGAATACTTACCTCACAAAAATAAGTACTGTCAAAATTTTCCGTGTGGTGATGCAGGAAGAATACAATTCACCACTGCCTATCTTGCCCGAGGATGTTGTAAAAGACGACTAAGGAATATAATATGCATATAACATCTATGCAAGAGAAGGAAAATTCTAAATAAAACCCTATGCCAACCCGTTTGATGGTATAGTAGGTTTTCCATTCTATTGTGGAGGAGAATCTAACCTAATAGTGAGACCTATGTATATGAGCTAAGATAATGATGATGATGTCAAAATTTGATATATCTAGCTGCTGTAACTTTGGCTCAACGTTGATGGATCATTGTAAATAAAACTGCTTTTACGGATTATATCGCGTTTGTATTTGATTTATCATTGCCCGACGTTTCGAATACTTTGCAGCATTCATGGTCACGGGCGGACTAAGGAGTCTCACGTCCAACAAGTAATCGTTATTACAGATATTTATAATTATCTACCCGATACGGAAAATTAGTTAATTATGTTGATGCATCAATTCTTTTTTTTTTTTTGTGTGACTTAGTTGTTAGTCTCAGATGGCTGTGACAACTTTACCCGGACTGGTGGGTGAGCACTGAGGGCTCTCAACCCGTTAGATGCATCAAACAATCAGCTCCTTTATATACATACTAGCAACCCGCCCTCGCTTCGCTTCGGTTTCAGTCGCTTTACCCGCGGCGTAGTGCCCGTTCCTGTGGGAATACCGAGATAAAATATAGCCTATGTTACTCCCTGATATTATAGCTTTCCATTGGTGAAAGAATTTTTGAAATCGGTTCGGTGGTTTGCGTGAAAGCGTTACAAACAAACAAACAAACAAACATCCTTACTTTCGCATTTATAATATTAGTATGGATAGCATTGCCAGGCGTCCGGATAAAGCCGGACATAGGTAGCCTTTTTAATTGCGTGCCCGGCCAAAATAGTCGGTGACTGGCTTGTCCGGCTTTTATTATACTTTCTACATTTCGCAAACGAGCTAGTGCCGAGCGTGGCCGAGCGCAGGCGAGTCGACTGTTGTCTTAATTAGAATGTAAAGAGACAAGTGTGGTAAAATTGAACAAGTTGCGCTTACGCTTATCTAAAATACGCGATCTTTCATGCACTTTCGATGACATTCAATCGCAGATTGAAATGTTGGATGAAGATTCTTGTAATCAAATGCAGGAACGGGAGACTACTGAAAATTTGTTTTTTCATTTAATAGCTGAGGCTCAATCTGTAATTGAATTTTTCGAAAATACAAATAAAGTAGAATCTTTATCCAACGCAACTCGTAGGGGTACGCATTTAAAATTACCGCCAATAAAAATCTCTTCTTTTAACGGTGAGGCGAATAAATGACTGTCAATTAGGGATACATATTTATCGTTAATTCATGAAAATGAAACAATCGATAACATAAACAAATTTCATTACCTTAAGACGTATTTAGAGGGTTCAGCTAGTGCTGTTATTAATTCTGTCACCGTATCATCAGACAACTATATAATAGCATGGAACCTACTTAACGGAACGGTACGATAACAAGCGTCTCTTAATTAATGAACACATGAAGTGCTTATTTTCCATTGATTCGTTATCTAAATAATCTCATGTTGGTATTCGCAATCTAATAGATACATTATCAAAGAATTTAAGTGCCTTGCGATCCTTAGGTGAACCTACTGATAAATGGGACACTATTATTATTTACATGACCTCTGCCAAGTTGGACAGTACCACTTTCAGGAAATAGGAGGAGCAGTGGTAAGGATTCGCCTACACTAGAGGATTTCTACTCATTTCTTCGCGAACGAGCGGTTGTCTTGGAGACCATGAACGTTAGTAGAATAAATAAAAGTGAGAAACGTCACAGTTTGCCGCATACGAAATCATTCCTTAGTTCGTCTGTTGAACCGACTTCACCGTCCGCTCAGTGTCCTGTCTGTAGGGAGAATCATAGGTTATATGAGTGCTACTTTCAAATTATTACCAGTTTCTGATAGGATATCCAAACTTGCACAATTAAAATTATGTCATAACTGTCTTCGCAAGGGCCATCAGTCGTATCAATGTAAAATGGGAGGTTGTAGAATTTGCCGGCGAAAACATAATACATTGATACATAAACAAAGCTCTTTACAACACGTATCCAATAGTCAGGAGTCCGCTGTCAGCAAGGATGATCAGCAATCACGTAACCCTGTTTCCATCACCGAGGTGCCAAATAGTTCTCCTTCAATTTCCATGGCTGCAACTTGCAGTAATAAAGCACTTCTTTCTACTGCTTTAGTCAAAGTGGTGAATAATGGAAAAACTTATATCCTCAAAGCGTTACTAGATTGTGGTAGCCAATCCTCTTTCATCACAGAACGGGCTCAACGAGAAATTGGTTGTCAAAAACATACTTGTGACTATCACTGCGTGTCTGGTATAGGTAGTACTGTATTGAAAGTTACAGAGCATTGTAGCTTAAATATTAATTCCAAAATAATTCATTTAGTTTTCGTATTAAATGTTTTATCCTCCCTCGTATCACCGACCGGCTACCGCATGTTACCGTGCGTATACAGGACTTAGACATTCCACCACACGTCCAACTAGCTGATTCTAATTTCTATGAACCTTCCCACATCGATCTTTTATTGGGTGCAGACATTTTCTGGGACCTTGTGGGACCAGACAGGATCAATTTGGGACCTTTTTTTTTATTTTTTTTTTATTGCAAACGGTGGCAAACGAGCAAACAGTACACCTGGTGGTAAGTGTTGCTGCCGCTCATGGACCTTTACAAGGCCGTTGCCTACCGCGAAGAAAGCGAAGGGAGTGTGAATGCGTGCATTTGAGGCTCGGTGATACCAAGGGCATCACCAAAACCCTCCACACGCAATCACCCTCAAAAACCCTCTTTCTGCGAGAGCATGGTACTGCCCCGGACGGACCGGCCCGCGGCTGTAGACAGATAACTGTCGACAGTGTGGTCCTACCACTCCTGAAAGGCCTATCCTCCAGGAAACTGTACTTGGATGGATTGTGGCTGGCCCCACTTCTTTCTATCATAACAACATAAAACATTCAAAATTACAATGTCATTTTTCTCTCGACATAAATCAGCAGCTTTGCAGGTTTTGGGGACTCGAAGAAGTACCCCCTACTGCTGTATCTACGACCAACGATTATTGCGAAAATCTATTTACTAATACTACTCGCAGAGGTAGCGATGGTAGATTTTGCGTTCAGATTCCTCTGAAAGACTCTCCTCAGAACTTAGGGGATTCATATCACATAGCCGAAAAAAGATTCTACCAATTAGAAAGAAAATTTAAAAACAATTCAGCTCTCAAAGAAGGTTACACCCAATTTATTCATGAATATGAACGTCTTGGTCATATAACTGAAATTCCTCGACCTGTCTTTGGGTGTTACTTGCCACATCACGCCGTCATTCGAGAGTCTAGTCAGACCACCAAACTTCGCGTGGTGTTTGACGCGTCTTCAAAGACTTCTACGGGGGTCTCATTCAATGATCTTCAATATATCGGACCCGTAGTTCAAGACGATTTATTTTCAATTTTATTACGGTATAGGCAACATCGTTTTGTAGTGTCAGCCGACGTGGAGAAAATGTACCGTCAAATATTAGTTGATCCAAAGCAACGACATTTGCAACTAATTTTATGGCGCGATGAACCTTCAGATCCAATTAAGGTATATCAATTAAATACTGTCACCTATGGGACAGCATCGGCGCCATATCTTAGCACTAGATGTTTAGTTCAGCTTTCCATGGATTGTCATGATAAAAGGTTGGCGGCAATCATCAAAGAAGATTTCTATGTCGACGATTTGCTTTCAGGGGCGGAATCCGAGAACGATTTACGAAGCCTAATTGACTCGGTCACTTCGGTCCTTAACTCTGCTTGTCTTCCATTGCGAAAGTGGCGCACTAACTTGCCATCACTCTTCCAAGATGAAAATTGTATTTTACAACCAAAGACCTTAGACCACATGTCTCATTCAACCATTCTAGGTCTCCATTGGGATCCGACTAAGGATGTATTACAATTTTCAGCTAGTGTAGAATTAAATCAAATAGTGACTAAAAGGACTATTTTGTCCAACTCAGCAAAGCTCTTTGATCCACTGGGTCTGCTTAGCCCATGTACCATTATACCCAAAATTATCTTGCAGCGGCTATGGTTATCAAAGATGGATTGGGATGACCCAGTGGATAGCACTACACTTAAGCAATGGACAGGCTTCGCATCAAATTTAAATTCAATATCCAACTTCACTATACCAAGATGTGCAATAACACCAAAGGCAATTAAAATTGAACTCCACGCTTTTTCCGACGCGTCACAGTTGGCCTATTCATCTGCCGTTTACCTCAGGTCAGTAAGCGATGCAGGACACGTTCTAGTCAGATTACTCTCTGCTAAAACTAAGGTTTCTCCAGTAAAGGCTACAACTATTCCTCGACTAGAACTTTGCGGTGCGCTGCTGTCAGCCAGACTAAGCGCAAAGATATTGAAAGCGCTTCGTTGCAATATTGTAGCTAGTTATTTCTGGACCGACTCAACAATAGTTTTGGGTTGGCTATCTCATCCATCCCGCGATTTGAAATCCTTTGTCGCTAACCGTGTCGGTGAAATTCACGAACTGACAGCCAAGGGTATTTGGCGACACGTTCCAGGTGATATTAATCCAGCTGATCTAGCATCTCGAGGTGTCTGCCCCAAATCTATTCAGTCAGCTGCCTTGTGGTGGAGTGGTCCTTCCTTTCTTGCTGAAGATCCCTGCTCGTGGCCTAAGAATATAGTAGCACCTAGTATGGAAGATTTACCTGAAATAAAAAGCTCTAAAATTAAAAATATTTTTACTACAATGCATATTATTACTTTTAAACCTATAGATATAATTAAATTTGACAGATTCTCAAGATTCTCACGATTACAGAGATCCTTAGCTTATATAATTCGATTTGTTCACAATTTAAAAAATAAGAAATATAAATTAAATGGTCCTTTAAGTGTCGATGAATTAAACAAATCCTTAAAATTATTAATAAAACAACATCAAAATGAATGTTTCTCTGATGAACTTAAAATTATAAGATGTAATCAAACCTTACCTTCTAAGTCACGAATTCTATCTTTAAATCCATTCATCGATGAAGAAGGTTTCCTTTGTGTCGGAGGAAGACTTCAAAATTCCAAAGAACCATTTACAAAAAAACATCAATTTTTATTAGATAGTTCGCATATATTTACCAAATTATTATTTACACATTTTCATTTAAAACTTTTACATTGCGGTCCTCAGTTTTTAATTAATGATTTAAGAAACAAATTTTGGCCTATACGAGGCAGACTATTAGCAAGAACTACAGTTAATAATTGTAAAATATGCAAAATTATGAAAGCTAAATGTCAAAACCCCATAATGGGGAACTTACCTTCTAGTAGAGTAACTCCTGATCAACCATTTCGTATTAGTGGTGTTGATTTTGGCGGTCCATTTTACATCACAGATCGCAAGGGTCGCGGATGCTGAATCACAAAATGCTACATGTGTTTATTTGTTTGTTTTGCTACAAAGGCCGTACATCTAGAGGTAGTTAGTGATATGACCACAGATTGTTTCATTTTGTGTTTGCGACGCTTTATAGCTCGTAGAGGTAAACCTTTGGCATTGTATTGTGATAACGGTACTAATTTTGCCGGTGCAAATAATGAAATCAACAACATTTTACGAAACAGTGATAACATAACGGATTTTGCCGCTGAAGAGGGCATAAAATTCCATTTTTCTCCAGCCTATTCTCCTCACTTTGGAGGCATATGGGAGGCAGGTATTAAAACCGCAAAATACCACATAACTCGTATATTACGCGATAGACATTTTACTTTTGAGGAGTTGTCAACTTTATTTTCACAAGTTGAAGCTATCCTGAATTCCAGACCTCTAACTTCTTTGTCATCTGATCCTAGTGACCTAGATCCCTTAACTCCTGCGCACTTCCTGATCGGTAGATCGCTAACTTCACTACCTTCAGAAAACTTGATGGATGTAAACCCTCACCGTCTCGACCGATACAGACTCCTTGAAAAGATGCGACAGCACTTCTGGGAACGATGGCGGCATGAATATCTATGCGAGCTGCAACAGCGATCAAAATGGAGAATCCAGTAGGACAAATTCCAAATAGGCGATTTGGTCGTCATCAAGGAAGCAAACACACCACCCTTGAGATGGCGAATGGCCCGCATCGAAAAACTTTATCCTGGACCTGATGGAGTCGCCAGAGTGGCTGACGTCTTCACTGCTAAGGGCGTCATTCGTAGAGCTGTACACAACCTCTGTTCACTTGAAGACTCGACAGTTACCTCTCGAAAGCCCAAGGACTTCGAGGGGGGGAAGATGTTTAGGATCAGCGCCTTCTCAAGTAAAAAGAGCAATGTGTCGTCTGCGTGTGTGTAGTTATTACTTCGATTTCGTCTTATATTCAGTGCGTAATGAGCTACCGACTAGTGAACATCCTATTGTCATAAATTACTCTTAAACAAGGAATAAACCAAATATACAAATAGTTCGGAGTATCATTCCTAAGTCCTCGCGAGAAGACCTGCGCATTCAGACCTCTTTATATAAATATTAAGGACTCAAATTCTCACAAGACTTTTTTTTGTCACCCCAAATAATATTAAAAAAAAATAATAGTTGTTTTTTTATGGCCCAGTCTAATGTACATATATATAGCGTGGCGTTAAATCCACGCTACAACAATCAGGTTTACAATCGCATATTCCGTCATATAGCGTGACCTCGTAACGCCACGCCAACGTTCAGGTTCACCCTCGTCTATAAATGTTTCACATCAAAAATATTTTCACCTCCTTTGTAAACAAAGTCTTGGGTTAAAGTTAGCGTTAGCTCAAAGTATCTATACCACGCGGACGAAGTCGCGAGCAGAAGCTAGTAAGATAATACAGCGTTATGTGATAAGGCTTTTTCAGCATTAATCGTCCAAACAAAATACAAGACAGTTTTATTAGCTAAAAGTAAAAGAGTCAGCTTGCAATTTATTATCTTCTACTTAAGCACATTTCCTCGAAGTCATTGTAAATATTTTCCGTTCTATATCCACATAACGGAACAACAAATTGCTGGGTTTGTCGCATATATACAATTGGTATTATTGTAATATGCAATATAAGCACTTTAGACTTGGCACAGATATTTGGAGAACAAATTTGTCGCGTCTATGAATCGAATTTATGAATCAGCGTGCTTGTAATATGGTCATCATCGTTTGAAGACTGCATCACAATCATTCATACTTAACGTCACCATTATTTTTGTGTCCGAATGAGACACTTGCAGAAATAGGTAGAAATCAGATACACCAAATAATTTTTGATGTTTACGCGAGTATTAAACATCTATACAAATAAATAAAATTGAAGTGTCTTTTTGCAATGTAAAAATACTGGGCTTTTTTCATTCTCACACGGTTATTTGCATGACCCTATGCCTAAAAACCAGTTTCAAATTTTTTTGTCTGTCTGTCTGTTTATTTGAGGTAATCTTCAAAACGGCTTTTTTTATTGGGGGGTGGGTTGCGGTCGGCGCGCTCCTCGCACCTCTCCGTCCGGGGCGACAGAGGGGCGTAAGCACGCACACCCGCAACCCACCCGAACACCACGTCGCCTTCGTCGTTGGGCCGGCCACAATCTTCAAAACGGCTGGACCCATTTTGATAATATTTTACTACCAGGTAGCTGTATATATAAGAAGTATAAAAAGCAACTATATTTTATCTCGGTATTCCCACGGGAACGGGAACTACGCGGGTAAGGCGACTGAATCTGAAGCGAAGCGAATACGGGTTTTTAGTAGTAAATAACTATTTTACGGATTTTATCGCGTTTGTATTTGATTTTTGATTGTCCGACGTTTCGAACACTTTACAGCATTCATGGTCACGAGCGGTTCACGGTCACTAGGTACACCTATTGCCCCAATAAAAAAACGAATCTAAAATGGCGGTTATTACTTGTAATGACAGGTTGGACCGTCGGCAAACCAGGATTGCCAGATAGATGATTTTTTTATAAAGACATTTGTTGTTTGATAATACTATATAGGGCTGATGGTGTTTCCCGTTAGGATGTGCTGAAGGTGTACCTGACGAGCTGGTATGACTGACAGTTTTTGATTAATCCTCAATAACGCGTCATTGATTCAATTCAACTATATCGTACTGAAGACGAATTTCTTTTTGTTAAAATTTTCTATTATTTTTTACATCCCACAAAATACACACGGCTTTTGTATTTTTATGAAAATGAAATGGTACGAATGTATAAAAATATTTATTTATTTACTGCTTGAAAACAATAAAACGACCTCTTTTCTTTTAATTAAAACACCATTTCTATTTACAGCCATTAAATGCGGCCTCGAGAAAAAAATTACTGTTTTTAATTTATCTTGTGTTTGCAGTTTGCATTCTTAATGGCAACAAGTGGATCGACAGAGTAATATTCAATAGGTATTATTAAAAAGCAAAGATATTACGTGGATTGCATTTTTGATCTAGTACCTCCGCAAAATGTAGGTTCATTTTGCCGTGTGGTGACGGAGTACCAAATCAATTCAGCACCTCCCTCTCTTGCCCGTGGGTAGCGTAAATGATGACTAAGGGGTATTTTATGCATATAACATCTATGCAAGGAAAGGAAATCTCGAAATAAGCGTGTATAGGCTGAGGTGATAATGAAACCTACATACAGCGCGTTATCAGTGATTAGGTTTGAATTCTACGAAGTTTTTGGGCTAAGTCTTAGTTATCATCAATCTATTCTTACCTCAATTCCTTGGTGTCAACGCAATATGTATCTACTCTTAGAATAATAACTCATAGAAGCGCGCACAAAGTTTGATGTATATAAATTGGAGCCAGAAATGGCTCCTTACTCCGGACCGTGATGTAGTGTACAAGTTCAGCTCTCATGATACCCACGGGTAAGATAGTGAATTGTATTCTTACTCCGTCACCACACGGAGAGACTTGTGTATTGTTATATAAACAAAATTGATTAAAATACATACATAGTTTTAAATAATAGACTCCTTGAAACCTGGTAAGGTTTGCTTCGATGACCGCCACCCACCCAAAAAAAAAAAAAGGTTTGCTTCGATAGTGGATGTAATAATAGATATTCATCTTAGTTTATTAATTAAAAGCAGTCGCTACAGTTAATAAACATAGCAATCAGCATTTCGAATATTTATTTAAATAAATAAATAAATATATTTTTGCCTCGAATGGTCTTTCAAATGTTGACAATCCAGTCATTTAGCAAATTTTTTGTTAGAACAGTAATTATGTAGGTACCAAATTACCAATCAAGTCTGAAACTTTGATTTCAACTAATTGATGATCGATAACCTCTTTCAAAAAAGTATTAAAACAGTTTGCTATACGTTTTATTTATTAGAAATACTCTGAATATCAATTATCTGCACAATATCACAATAATATTTGTCTCAGTAACATTTTTTTTTATTGCCGATGGCGGCAAACGAGCAGGCAGCACACCTAATGGTAAGTGATTCTGGCGCACATGGACCTTTGCAATACCAGGGGCACAGCCAGGCCGTTGCCGAAGTAAATGCTCTTCTTAAACCTCGTTTAAAGAAGGACATGTCATAGCGCTCGGGAAACACAGCAGCAGGTAGTTCTTTCCAGAGCCTGCACGTACGTGGGAGAAATGATCGCTGGAAACGTACAGTTGAAGTCCATATCGTTTCCAGGTGAAATGGATGAACCCTGCTGCGGTGTCGAGTGGTACGTTGGTAAAACGGTGACGGTGGTACCAAGTCAAACAGTTCCTCGGAGCGCTCCCCGTGAAACAGTCGGTAGAGTACACAGAGTGACCCAAAGTCTCTCCGCCGCTCCAGCGACTGCAATCCGTCCGTGAGATTGGGATCCCCGACGATTCGAACAGCACGCCTTTGGAGGGAGTCAAGTGGATCTAGCTGATATTTAGGCGCGCCTGCCCAGAGATGTGAGCAGTACTCCACATGAGGAGGAACTTGCGCTTTGTATAGTACAAGACGCTGTTTCGGTGTGAAGTACCACCTGGCTCTGTTCAGGACGCCCAACTTTTTGCTGACCAATTTGGCTTTGTCCTCCAGATGACTCCCAAACTGGACTTTGTTCGATATTTCGACGCCGAGAATCCCAATACTGTCGGCAATTTGGAGAGTTACTCCTTGGAACTGAGGCGTCATGACAAACGGGTCCTTCTTTGCAGTGAACGCGCAAACTTGTGTCTTTGTGGGGTTGAACTGGACTAGGTTCCGTTCACCCCATTCCGAGGCCCGCCCCAGAGAGCGCTCGACTTCAGACGCAAGTTGAACCCTTCTTTCTTGAGTACTCCGAGGGACATGCCGTTGTTCGGTATACCGCTCGACACCCGTGCTGTCATCCGCATAGCAACGCATATTCTCAATGGAGAGCATGTCGTTGATATGCAGGATAAACAACGTCGGGGAGAGCACCGAGCCTTGTGGTACACCAGCATTAGTGGTCATGGTATCGGAGCAGGAGCTATCTACGACGACTTTTATACTCCGACCATCCAGAAAGCTGGCGATCCAATTACAGAGTCCCTCGGGGATTCCGTATGATGGTAGCTTCGATAGAAGTGCCCTGTGCCAGACCCTATCGAACGCCTTTGCGATGTCTAGGCTGAATGCTAGCGCCTCACCCTTGCCCTCCAAGGCCTCTGCCCAACGGTGAGTGAGGTACACAAGAAGATCACCAGCTGATCGCCCACGACGAAAGCCGTATTGGCGATTACTGATCAGCTGGTGATTCTCAAGGTACTGTAGAAGCTGGCGGTTTATAATAAACGTCCTGATTATGAGCCGTAGCCACGACATTCAACCTGGAAATCCATTCGATCGCTACGTAATTTACATAGTACTATCTCTTTAGTTTAAGACTTAATTATGTCTGTGATTGTGTAGCGGTATAGGAAGTAATAGTCAGCGAAAATCCAACAGGGGTATATCTTAAAAAATTTGCAGAGCACGGTTAAGTAAAGATAAATGTCTTTTAGGGGATTGGAGGAGTGCCTATTAGATCTGTGACACATATATTCACTGTAATCCTTTTGCGCTATCATGGTAAATAAATTAACAGATGGATAATTATTAAAAAAAGGTAGCCGTCGCTCAGGACGCCTGGCAGATGTGGAACATCGAAATTCTTTTGTACAAGTATATAAGAATGAAAGAATAGATTACGACAGGAACCAATATGGCATAAAGTATTAATAAAATTACGTTTTTTTATTTCCTGTCAATGATGATTTTTATTCAATAAAAATTATTTTAATTAGGTATAGGTATGTGTTTAGGTTAATAATTTATTTTGAGCTCACTAGATGGCATTGTACGAAATTCTAAAACAGGTTATGGTTTCCTTACAGAAATGCACATGGCCAATCGTGGCGTTAACGCCACGTCAACGATCAGGTTCACCCTCACCTATAGATATTCCATATATAATATTCCATATCTTCTTAATGCCCAGCCAATTATTATAGCTGTGTTAGAAGTATAATAACAAATAAACTAGGCCATACCATCTCAATTTATAACTGCCGTTAAAGGCAAGTGGATAGAATTAATTACGGAGAATAATAAAATTTATGGGGTGATCTTTGCGCCATAATTTTATTATACTCTGTGCATCACAAATAGGCGAGTTAACAGCAATCTGTTGCTGGACTTTATAACTTTTATGAGACATTGCTTATGTTATCTGTTTAATATTTGAATTAATGATTTCTATAAGTTTTCCTTATGAAATTTGATGAATAACAAAAAGTGTGGTGAGGGAGTAAGAATACCATTTAGCACTCCCTCTCTTGCCCGTGGACGTCGTAAAAGATGACTAAGGGGTATAATAAGCATATAACATCAATGCAAAAGAAAGAAAACTCGAAATAGAACCCAATCTGTTTGGCCAGCATGGTATAGTAAGGTCAATTTCCCTCTTAATGTGAAGGAGGTTCGAGCCCAATGGTGGGACGTATATGAGAGCTGAAATGATGATGAATGAAATGGTGAACCAAGAAGCAAGCGTGGTTTTATTACCTTGAATGAGTGATTACGGCATAAAATCTAAATTCAGCACCCTTTCTTTCCTGTGGGTGTAATAAAAATCGATTAAGGAATACGATATGCATAGGAATATATTCAAGAAAAAGAAAGAATTCTATAATACTCTTTACTAAGCCGTCTTTTTTTTTGGGGCTCCCTTTGCCCGGCTCCGTCCGGGACGACAGAGGGGCGTCGCGCGATTCCATAACCCACCGTAGCACGTCGCCTTCGTCGTTGGGCCAACTACCAATTACCGAGTTCTTTGTCCTCCGTGGTCGGCCCGAATACCAAGCTGTCTAGCCATTATAATGTTGTAGCTCAATTTCCCTCCCATTTTGGGGGAGTCTAGTTGAACATATGATATTTCTTCATCATCTGATATCTGAGATGATGATACAGAAGTGTGGTTTCATTGCGATGATGCAGATAATTAACATATAGGAAGTGTTAGTCGTAGGAAGTGCGCGACGCATAGGTACGTCTCCTTGAGTTGGAGTCAATGCCAAAATCATGATTCTTGGCAGATGGGTTGATCGTTGCAATTGCTGTTATTATTTTCCAGTTGAGCGTGATTTATAACTCTTTTCGTGCTCCCTTAGACAATTTTTACGATTCCCATAGTAATAAAGCAAGGCGGGAGAACACAATGTACCCAGTTTATAATAGGTATTAAACGCATTAAAAAGTAATCTATATATATAAAAATGTTAAGTTGGTTTGTGTATGCTTCAAAAACTCAAAACGTTCTGCATCGATTCAGCTAAAATTTTACCATGATGTACAACACGCTCCAAAGATTGCTTTTATCTATTTTTCACGTTACTAACATAACCCTAACTGCGCCATCTGTCGGAAGCGAGAGGAAGACTCGCCATATTAGGTAACGACAACCGCAGTCGCCTGTAAAACGTTACCTATTCTCGATGACATTGTTTATTAACAAACAAAAAACGTATATTCGCTTGCATATCATACAGATTATTATAAAATCTGAATTACACATTCGAGGTATTTTTATGTGATTGTGTCGTGATTGAGCTACACCGTTCGCCAAATCGTAAGTAGAGGTTATGTTTTGTATGAAAAATGGACAGAAAAATATTTTTTTTTTATTATTATTAGCAATTATTAATGATTATTATATATTATATTATATATTTTTAATAAAAATATTATTATTATATATCTTTCCAAGTCTTTTTAAAATGAAAATTTTTCGTTATTAAACTTTTTGTCCTCTCTCATGGTTTTCAACCTAGAGCTGTGAGAGCCATAATAAGTTGTAATCTTATCTCTTTTTTCTATTCCAGTGAAAATCGAAATAATGCCTCGAAGGAAATAGAATTTGGGTCGTCGTACTTGCCACGCAGAAGGAGAGAGAAGACGGCTTTCAAATATGACTGAGGAAGAGCGACAATTCGATTGGCGTTCGCAGTCACTATCGATAAAGCGCAAGGTCAATCTTTAGAAATGTGTGGTTTAGATTTAGATGTGGATTGCTTTTCACATGGACAACTGTATGTTGCGTGTTCCCGTGTTGGCAAACCAGATAGTCTTTATATCTACACCAACAATAGAAAAACAAAAAATATTGTATATCCACAAATATTGCAATATTAAACTTCTATAAAACGTATGCTTTTTTTTTTGTTCATCATTTCCCACCCATGCAACCACAGCGAAGCGTGGCAGGGTACAGCTAGTAATTTATAAATTACTAGTTGACCCAACAGACGTTGTTCTGTTCAAATAAGCGCCACCTACTGCATCCATTTGTGAATTTAAACCATTCTCGAATCCCCTTGAACATGCACAAAAAATTTCACCAACATCGGTCCAACCATTTAGGAGGAGTTCAGTGACATACATACGTACACAAGAAATATGCAAATATTTAAAAATAAATAGCATATAGAAATTAAATTACTGTAATAAATAAAATGATAACAACAATATAAAAAGACATAAATTGTCTGTAGTGTACAACTATAAAATGTCTCATATTATAGAAATCATAATTTCAATCCTAATTCTATTAAAACTGGACTAAATAAGTAAAGTATTTATTCAAAAAATATTTATTTGTACGAACAATTTACAAATTTGATTTAATCACAGCCTTTTGTAAGACACATCTTCATGGTTTCACAAACTTCCGTCATATATTGTCCTATTAATTGACTAAACACACATATTTGATAATTACGCCATCTGTTGAATAGATGTAAAATCACTTAAAGGACGTACTTTTGTTTAAGTTTGTAGTAGCTTCAACAGATGGACTTGTATTAAAGTTACGGCCAGAAAAATAATATTCAACACAAATAAGATTGTTAAGAGAAATTTAATTATAATTTATGTGATTACATTTGTTTTTTAAAAAAGGATATCCGTATTGTAATGCATTCTTTTATGAAAAACAAATAATGTCAGCTCTTACAAAGATATTTCTTACGTTTTATAAGAATAGTTATAGTATTTGAATCTTTTATACATTTTAGTTTATAAAATAGAAAATATTAAGTACTATAGCTACTTTAAAACTCTTCTTACGGTAATATAAAATGTTGATAATTTTATTATCCCTCTATTCCCAAATATCTACAGCATATTACCCCACCTGTATAGATTAATAACAATTTGAGAGTTTCTATTTAAAAATAACATTCAATACTAAGGAAATAATTCTTATATTGCGAAGCATGTTTCAAAAAATAAACTGGCTAAGTGCGAGTCGGAGTTGCACACGAAGGGTTCCGTACCATTATCTATAAAATCACGTTTGTTGTAAGAGAGCCCCCTTAAATATTTATTTTATTTTGTTTTTAGTATTTGTTGTTATAGTGGCAACAAAAATACATAATCTGTAAAAATTTCAACTGTCTAGCTATCGCGGCTCTTGAGATACAGCCTGGTGACCGACAGACGGACGGACAGACAGCGAAGTCTTAGTAACAGGGTCCCGTTTTTACCCTTTAAGCCTAAAAATGAATCAATGGCACAAATTTCAACCAGATTCAGAACATTAATTTGTGAATCGCACAAGGTACTGTTCTGCGTGGAAATGAAACCCGTGACATTTGACATGAGACCATTACGCCATTTGTGCACGTGAAATGGTTTTTCTTTGTATGTAGCTCAATTATCACAATCAGAATAAAATGGTTTAAATTAATAGGTTGCGTATCAATAAAATATTTAAAAAAGAACATCCTCTTATTATGATTTCAACCATGACAGCATAGGTATAACACGTGCAAATATATTATAGTAGAGGAATGACGAAAATTTCAAAGGTTTTTAATGTGATGTCGTAAAAAACGTGTTTTGTGCGCTTACATTGCTAAAGCTGGCTAAACCTTCCAAAATAGATTAAAATATTGTACTACGGTTTTTCACATAGGTATATATTAAAAGATGGTGATATATTATCCGTGTGGTGACGGAGTAAGAATACAATTCACCACTCCCTATCTTGCTCGTAGATGTCGTAAAAGTCGACTGTGGGATATAATATGCACAATCTGTGCAAGAGAAGGCAAACACGAAATGAAACCCTATCCAACTTGTCTGACCAGTATGGTATAGTAGGTCAAATTCCCTCCCATTGTGGAGGAGTGCCGAGCCCAACAGTGGGACGTATGTGGGCTGCGATGATGATGATGATGATTAAAAAGATTAAAAAAATCCGCTAAGGTGTATCTATCGCCTTTTTTGTTGCTATAATTGGTACACACCCCGCCTAATCTGTCCAAGGCGACGGATGAGCGGCGTGCGGTCCCATAACCTACAGTATTCCCTCCCCATCTCCATGGGGCTGACCGCTGGTACCGCTACCTTGACATCCGTGGCCGGCCCATAAGTATTTGTCTATCGCCTAAGGTTACCATTTTATCTTTTACGTTACATTTAATGTTACAAAAAATAATAGGATGTTTACGCGAATATTACACATTAAAACTATTTTTACAGACTTCATCGCGTTTGTAATTGATTTTTAATAAATAGGGTTAGTAGGGATGGGTGACCTTTCTGAAAAAGATCGATTCTTGAATAGATTCGAATTGTTGTCCAAAGAATCGATTCACTATAAAATTGAGGTCTGTAGCATCGATTGCCGTTTAATCGATCTATCAATCTTTTCTATTGGACGTGCTTGTGATGACCTTTTTTTCTTAGGAAGTCAGGAGAGTAAATATGTGATGAGCTTTTTTTTTCTTAGAAAATCTGAAGGTGTTATCAGTCTTACTTAGCATCGAGTGATCGAGTGGCAGAATAAAAATCGAACGGCAATTCTCTGGGGTAAAGAATCGATTCAGTGCTTTGTATCGATTTATAAAATCGATCATTTGGGCCTGAAAGATTGATTCTTCGATTAATCGATCTCAGATCACCATCCCTACATCTAAGTCCGCCCGTGGTCATCAACGCTGTAAGGTGTCCGAAACGTCAGGAAACCAAAATGACACGCAAAAATCAAATACAAACGCGATAAAATTCGTAAAACTAGTTTTATTTACAATGGGTTATTTACGAAGCTATTTTAGATAATAAAGTATTATTCCTTATCTAATTAAATACAATAGATATTTTGTACATTTAATATAGATTAAAATATTTGTTTACAGCTAGAGTTGCCACCCTTTTTTTCTCTGTAAATAAAGTACATTGCATAATAAATGAAGAAAAATAAAGTACTTTGCGTCCAAATAAAGTACAGTTTGCTATTTGGTTGTATTTTAAAACATATTTTTGGTTATATTTAGAGCTTTTATTAATAAATAAATTATCACTGCTAAACAGCATCGTTGTACTCTATATATATTTTAAAGTAAATAAATATATTTTTAACAGATTCAAAGACACTAAGTTTAATTTTAAAATTAATCTGACACAATCAACTTACGCGAAATAAAGTATTTTCGCGTACTTTATTATTCGCATAAAGTATAGAGTATAATTACCCGAAGTACAATACTTTATAATAAAGTACGGGTGGCAACCCTATTCACAGCATATCGTTAAATTAATAGTTAAGGAGACATCAGAGATTTAAAATTTGAGGGCAGAGCGACCAAAACCAAAGGGAAGCGAGGGCGGGTCGTTAGTACACTATAATTTAGAGAATCCTGTGACAATTGACGTTCATCGAAAAAAAGTGTTCGTGTACTATGTACGCTTTTTTTTTTGTGTGACTTAGTTGTTAGCCTCAGATGGCTGTGACAACTTTACCCGGACTGGTGGGTGAGCGCTGAGGGCTCTCAACCCGTATATTATGTGCGCACGTAAAAGTTATACTTATTTGACGTAAGAAGATTAAAATCTTTCGACGTAAGAAGATAAAAATTTTTTATCCATCGCGTTATCCTACGTTTGTTGAAAAAGGTATTCAATACATTGAAAGTTTTATTATAACGCATTATTTAGTTGACATTTGTGATGGCGTGCATCGTAAAAAACGTCAAGGTGTCGGTTTTCTGTGACGGTGTGCAAGCGCATCGTAAAAATTTATTCTCCTCATATTCCCCTAACGCCAAAAGAAGTATAACTTCAATGGTAAAATTTTGTGTTTTTTAAAAAGAAAATAATTCATATCGTATACCTACAATAAAAAAAACTTATCAACTTTACGTTTCGTTAAAAAAAAAACAACAATAATGAATCTTAAATCAACTATAACTCTGTTTTGATGTTACAGAGAGGATAATATTCGTTTTCGGGAAGCACAAAGTCTTCAGTAATTTGTTTGAACTTATTATAGTCACATTGCGATGCAGAATCACAGCTTTTAACACGTAGAACGCGGGCCGCCGCCTCACCTGCTTGTCTTAAATAGATAGGCTGAAATAGAGAATATAAAAAACATTAGGAATAGTGTAATAAGTCAGCGCTGTATACTGAACGAAGAAGTAGTGACAAAAATTAAAAAAGGTATGACGAGGTACTTTGGACATGTAGAAAGAATAAGTGAAGAGAGAATGACGAAGCAAGCATACAAAGGAAGTTTGAGTGGGACGGTTGCAAGAGGCAGACCACGTTGTACGTTTCTGGATCAAATTGGAGATGTGCTGGTGAAAGGTCATGTTTCTTAACATGCGTATGCGTAACCGTAGAGAATGCATAAAGACTTTGATGAGTGTGAGTGAAGCGATGGACGTATGTCAGGATTGTGATTTGTAACAATCCGTAGTGTTCGGCTACCCCTCTGGGAAGTAGACGTGAGGCAGGTATGTAATTCCTTCATTTCAGCTCATACACGTTCCCCACTGCTGGACTCGAGCCTCCTGGATAGGAGTGCAATTAACCTACTATACCACACTGGTCAGACGGGTTGGTATTGGGTTTCATTTCGAGTTTCTTTCTCTTGCACAAATTTTATTGGTAGGTGTGGTGTATTCTTACTCCGCTATTACACGCCAAATTGAATCTATACTGTATAACATTGTACAAATAAGTCATTGTGTAATTCGTCGATCACATAATATTTCATACATTCATTTCAGCATATCGCCGTCCACTGCTGGACGTGGGCCACCCTCAGGTTACGTCACAAAGTGCGGTTCTGTGCCGCCTGCATCTAACGACGTCCAACAATTTTCACCAGGTGGTCGGTGCACCTAGTGAGGAGGCGTCTTAAGTCGTCCGATACATGGCCACTCGAGAACCTTTCTTCTCCAGCGGTTGTCGTTTCGTTGAGCGATGTGGCCTGCCCATTGCCAGTTCAGCGTGCTAATTCTTCGTGCTATGTCGGTTACACCCGTTCTTCTGCGGCTTTCCGTATTTCGGCTTCCATCTCGGAGAGAAATCCCGAGCATAGCCCGCTCCTTAGTACGCTGAGCGACTTTAAGCTTGGTTATGAGGCCTACATCTAGGGACCACGTTTCCGTGCCTTAAATCATCACTGGTAACACACACTGGTCGACCTGGTCGTAGACGTGTGTTTTCAGACACTGAGGTATGTTGGACGAGAAGATCCTCTTAAGTTTTCCGAACATAATATTTATATGAACTTGGTTCATATACGTTTCTCTGCTGACCTTGAACTTCACCCACACAAGGAAAGAAACTGACCTACTATACCACTTTCGTCAAACAGGTATAGTTTTATTTTAAAGATTCTTTTTTTTGTATAGATGTTATATGCATATTCCCTCAGCTTTTTCGACACCTACGGGCAAGATAGGGTGTGAATTGTATTCTTCGTCGTCGTCTTCGCAGCTCACAAACGCCCCACTGTTGGGCTCGGGCCTCCTTCAAAGTGGGAGGGAATTTGACCTACGCTACCATGCTGGTCAGACATGTTGGTATATGGTTTCATTTCGAGTTTTCCTTCTCTTGCACAGATGTTATATTATATCTCTTAGTCGTCTTTTACGACATCCACGTGGACGGTAGGGAGTGGTGAATTGTATTCTTATTTCGTCACTATTATAAAATAATCCATTACCATACGTATATATGTAAATATTCACCTTAATATTATAGTCTCCATTAGTCTTGCTCTTGTATAACTCAAGCGCGAATACGGATCCGTACTCAGGTATGTTTTGATCGACCTTAATATTGGCAACTTCCATCAAAGAACCAATATTGAAATCGTGACAAGAGAATAGTCTTAGTCGCTTTGAGACTGGTTTCCCTGAGATAATATCATCAGCTGCTTTGATGAAATCGTTCAGAATCACCCCTGAAACATAGATATTAATATATTTAGTCTCCCTGCTAAGCTTATTTTGTGAGAATACCCATGTCTTAAAACGAGGATTAACAAGTCAATGCTGGGCCTGAGCCTCTTCCACAATTGGAGAGTAAATAACCTATTATATCACGCTGGTCAGACGAGTTGGTATGGATTTCAAATTTTCCTTCTCTTGCATAGATGTTATTTGCATATTATAACCATTTAGTTGTCTTTTACAACACCCACGTGATGGAAAGGGGGAAGGGGGTATGGATACTCGTGTTATTATTTCGCAACATTCATTTGTAGTCATTCAAAAAGCCTCGTTTTCTATCTTCAATCCGTGCGTATGGTCTTCATTGAAGAAATCAACAAACTAGCACTTCATCACAGAAGTCTTTTTGTTCGTATAAAATATCTTTCACAATACTGTATTAATATATTTTATACGCAATTTTGAGAGAACATTTGCTCTTCTAATAACGAAATACATATAAGTAAACTAGCTGACCCAGCAGACGTTGTTCTGTTCAAATAAAGCGTCATTTACTGGGTCCAATTGTGAATCTAAACCATTCTCGAATCTCCTTGATCATGCACAAAAAATTTCATCAACATCGGATCAGCCGTTTAGGAGGAGTTCAGTGACATACGTACACAAGAAATATATATAAAGATATTTCAAAATTAAGTGTCTGTCATAATATCAAAATTAATATTTATTCTAATACAATTTTGCTCAATGAGAGAATTGAGAACAAGTTGCTGTAACGGAAAGAAGAGTAGATATTACCTACATCTTTGAGATGCAAGTTCAAGAAAATATTAATTCATAAATAAATAATTGTCTATATATACCAGTGTCTTCGCTTACGTTATTATAAATTTTAGATCTAGATTCTATAAATTTTCTATTCTGGGAACGATACATTTCCTGGATTGAGTAAAGCCTTTTCCTATGCTCGATTTACGCGTTAAAATTGCGAAACTATCCATTGATTGGTATTTAAACTAGTTAGTACATGAGAGTATGATAACCAAACTCATACGCGATTAGTTCGTTAGTAGTAGATTAGTTAGTAGTAGACTCATAGAGTATTAATTAGTATGACAACTTACCTCCACCGATTTTCTTCATCTCATCATTTCTAAAGTACAGTCTGTACGATACTTTGGCTGCATCATCCAGTCTTTGTTTGACTGGCTTTGCCCACTCCGGTATATCCAGGCCAAGACCAACCTGCACACAATACAGAGTCTTATGTCCGTGTGAGAAACAGTTCCTTAGCTACATGTCTCCATTAAATAAGATATTTTTTTTTTGTGGGTGGGTGCGGCTCGCCTCCGCACCACTCCGTCCGGGGCAACAGAGGGGCTTAAGCACGCAACTCCCGCAACCCACCTGAAAACCACGTCGCCTTCGTCGTTGGGCCGACCACCGGAGCAGAATTAACTTGTCATCAGTGGTCGGCCCGACGGAATACCCCCTGCTTGGGGTACCCTCCCATCGACCGATGTCCCCCCCTCGGGGAGGACGTCGGTCTTTCCTCACGCGGTCGACTTCTCGGCGGGTGACGGACTAATCCCCGGTCACGTCACCCGCGGCTTCGGCTAGGGATTAAATAAGATATAAAGGTAAGCACCTTGCACTAAAGAAATAATTCTTATATTACAGGGAACTTCACAGATATACAAGTAACCGTGTGTTCTTAATTACTTACTAAATTACTTACTTAAATAGATACAGACTCAGTACAACGAATCGCCGATCGCACAAAATATTTTCTTTGGGGGAAAATGAATCCGCGACACCAATATTGTAGGTCGGTATCCACTATATATACTATCTGTGCTGTCAACTAATTTATTGATATTATAGCCATTTATTACTGGTGTTGTAGGGCAAAAAATGTCTAAGCAAAAGTCACTCCCTATTTTACAAGCTCAGGAAACGATATGTCCTCTGAGGCGCTTATTTTCAGAATAAATTCTTTTATAGTGAGTCTTTTTGTGCTAATTATAAATTCAAATAAGTAATCAAGTAAAAGATTAAGAAATTACAGACCTAAAATTTAAGACCCTACTTTACATCTTTAGACGGCTTACACCCACGACTTTATTTTTACAGTATTTGCAATTTGTTTTAAACAATTGATAAGTTTACCCGTACAAAGTTGTTACTGTACTGTGCACCATTAGAAGTTGAATTTTATAAAATCCTTCCTTTCACTATGTCACGAAAAGAAACTTTTGTCATATTTTTTAGTTTCAGTAGTTAACTCTGCGTTTAACCATACTAGCCAATGCTTGCGGAGCGGTAGCACATTGGAGAAGATGGTAGCACATTGAATTCCTAGTCCATTATTCCTTCACAAGCTTTAGCTAATGGACAATATGTATGTTACTTATGTTTGGCTCGGGTCTCCTCTAGATTGATAATAATTAATAATCTTAATTTTTTCGTTTCTCACGAAAAAGGCGACGTTAGTATTTCTAATTTTTTAAATTCTTCAGCATACAAACAGGTTAGTGATCATACGCATCGAATTCATATTAAAGGAAAGGAGAAGGTTTTACTTCAAAAGTAAACTGATGGTGACTTACCAAACTTCTGAACAGATCGTACAGCGTTCCGAACATGAGTGGATTCTCAGTGAAGTTACGACCAGTGTTCTCATAAATTAAGGGGATGAGATCCTTGTATGGAGCGAGTTCATGTTCCAGCGAGAGGACTTTGGCTTCTGACATGAGGGTTATATAGCGATCGCAATTAGAATAGTATCGGAGCTGGAAAGAGATTTCATTAATTATTTTTATTCTATAGGTTATTATTATCTTAGGTCATATATTCGCTATTAGGCTCGAACGTCCTACACTCTTGGAGGGCAATTGTTTTACTATAGCTGGTCACCCGAGTTAGTATAAGATTTTTTATTGTGGCTGGTGGTAAATTAGCAAACAGCACACGTGATGGTAAGTGATACTGCCGCTTATGAACCTTTGCTAGGCCACTGCCTACCGTGATGAAAGTGAAGGGAGTGTGAATGCATGCAATGAGGTTCGGTGATACTAAAATCATCACTAAAACCATCACGAAACAACCTCAGAAAGTTGGATGGCCCTCTCGATCTGGAAGCGAGTTTTTATTTTCTTGATGTTATTAGCATATTTCATCTCTGAATCGATTTTTACGATATCCACGAGAAAGAGAGGGATTGCAGATATTCTTACCCCATCACTATACAGCAAGTGTGTGTTACTATCCCGGATGTACAGACCCGCGATTGTAGACAGACAACTATCGACAGTGTGGTCCTGCCACATGAAAAAATTACTTTATTGCAAGATAAAACGACTACGATTAACTACGACTTTTCCGTCCAGCTAGGCCAAATTTATCTGATACCGTCTGGTCAACAATTACATACCTTTTTTTTTTGGGTTTGGGTTAGGTTAGCGGTTGGCGCACTCCTCGCTCCACTCCATCCGGGGCGACAGAGGGGCGTAAGCACGCATACCCGTAACCCACCCGTGATACGTCGCCTTCGTCGTTGGACCGACCACCGGTGCAGAGTTCCTTGACTTCAGTGGTCGACCTGACGGAATACCGTCTCCCATCGACGTCTCCCCGGGATGGCGATCGCCGTCGCCAGGCTAACCGCTCCGCGGATGCCGAACTAACTCCCCGGTCCGGTCACTCGCAGCCTCTGCTAGGACGGCATCAGGCGCAAACAATTACATACCTAAGGATGGTTGACATAAGGCATGCAGTCGATCAATTTCAACAATGGCTGAGTTGTGACGATCATGTTAAAAAGAGAATACATGTTGAGTTGATTGGGATAAGAGCAGGAGATAATGATATGCTAAACTGAATAAAATCTAAATAAAATATTACTGAATAGCTAGGATCAAATGAGTAGGTCATGATTAGAAGAGGGAGGGCAGTTGAAGTCAAAGATTATCATTTTCTCGTCTTATCTAAATACATTAACTATATAAATGCACTTGAAAATTGAAACATTATCAATGACCTTGAGACGTTACACGCCAATTTAACAGCTGTAATACTTATTAATGACGATCTGTCAAATACTTTAAACGAGAAATTCTTTTATATTGTAAATAAAAATATTTTTACGTGGACTTCACTCTTTCCACGACCTTGAACGTTGTAAAGTCCAATCGGCCAATCAAAAATCAAATACAAACGCGATGAAATCTATAAAAATAGTTTTATTTACAGTATATAATACTCGCATAAAAATCAGAAATCAATTCTTCTATTCTAATATTTTAATTATAACATAAAAATTTAAATATTAAAAATTATAAAAAGCGTAATGACAATAAATATTGGAACTCAGCTACAGTTGATTAGACATCCAAAAAAGGAAATTTCGCATACTATCTGCCTTGACCTCTAAAACCGGATTTTGCATAGATCTCCAATGCAACAACTTAAGAGGATGACCAAACGTATCATAATCGGTCCGTCAGTCGGTCGTTTAGGAATTAAGATGCCACAGGAAAACTAACAGATACATAGACACAGACACGTCAAACCTATAAATCTCATCTTTTTATATCGGGGGCTAAAAAGTGAAGCTACGATAAAGCATTGTATAATCATTCTACTGTTATCCCAATTAGCTGGAGCTGATGCAATAGGTATTCTTTTTACAGCTTACGTGTTGCAAATAGTTCTGGTAATAATTATATGACTGGTCGCCTGTTTGTTGTCAACCTTCCTTAAAACGAAATACCATCAAATCGACCTAACCCAGTTCGCCTACTCTTGACTCTCGATTCCAATCCTAATTCCAATCGCAGATCGAATTTGAGTAATTTGGTACTCTTGAAAGCGACACTAGCGCACGATTGGAATCAAATTCGACGGAATTTTTTTAAACTAAATGAATTCGACTCTCGTAGATTAAGTCAAATATTTGCTACTCTCGACGTGATTTTGACGTAGTTTAAAATCGTTAATGTTGCACAATTTCAAGAAAGCGTCTTTGTGGTGATCGAGTTCGGTATGTTATTAATTTAAAGTAATAATGTGCGGTACATTTGCTGAAAATAACAACGGTAAATGCGAAAAATTCATTCTTGATTTTGTTTAAGAGTACCAAATACAAGTTTGGTGAGATTGGAATTGAATCGGATTCGAAATTAGAATTGATTGCAAGAGTAGGCCCACATGGTCGATAGGAAGATCTTACAATACCCATGAGTAATATAAAGCATGGTAGTATTTGTAGCTACAGATAGTTCGCTACAGTAGTATTGCATTTTCAATATGTCAAATACTTACATAGTCCTCACTTAGGGGTACAGCATTATAAGGAACTGGCTGCCAAAATTTGCCGAGACCATCATCCCATTGTTGCTCAGGTTCTGGTGGGTACACAGCAGCCATAGCTACTTGTATTGTCATCTTGGTACGCTCTTTATTAGTACTTCTTATAGAGATCTCTTCACCACGATAAAGATTTGAAATTAATTGTTGGCCTTCGGCTCCGTATCGCTGCCTTAAAAATTTACCGATTTGGAATGCTCGCCTTTTGCCTTTCTGTAAAAAAAAATCCATATATTTAATACTAGAAGCCAAACCTCGCTTCTGTATCAGTCGTCTTACCCGCGTAGTTCTTGTTCCCGTGGGCATACCGGGATAAAATATAGCCAATGTTACTCAGGGTTAGCGTAGCATTCTAATGGTGAAAAAATTATCGAAATTAGTTCAGTAGTTTTTGAGTTTATTCGTAACAAACATACAAAAATATAACGTTTTCTCTTTATAATATTAGCGTAGATAACATTTATAATATTTGCCGAGTGGTGCCAGAGTAAGAATACAATTCACCACTCTCTTTTTTGCCTGTGCCTATCATTTGCAGATAACATCTGTGCCAGAGAGAGAAAACTAGAAAAAAACCCTATGCCAACCCTTTTGACCAGCGAGGAATGGCTTCTGATGTTGATGAATGTAACATTGCTCTTACCACCAATAAAATTTTTTATCGCCATTATTTCCATTACGGTATGCTTCAAAACCTCTACCTGACTCCTGGAGACTAAAATTAATGATGAATAATACAAAGCTATCAAGGAAACGTATTTTGTTTGTAACAAACCAGAAAACTACACAGTAAATTACGTTTCGAGTTCAGAAAAAAAGTACGAAAAAAGAGTTTTTCTTCGTTTCAATTACCGTGATAACAAGATGGCCTCCCTGAGGTATCGTAAAAGCGAATGAAAGATTATGATATTTATATTTACAATAGGCTTTGGAAAGGTAGGTCACAATTTTATCACATTCTCTAGAGGTTACCTAAGTTCTCAGATACTTTTCCCTGTAATTCAAATTACTGAGACCCTTTTTAACTTTTACTACGACAAATTAATGCTTAGGTGTCTACTTATATATTTTTTGAATGAGATTTTTGTTTGATTTTAAAGGAATTATCTTATAAAAAAAAAGAAAATAAAAAGAACGTGCGTACAAAGTACGCATGTCCGTGTAAGTGAAACTTCTTTGGTGCCACGTGTTTTTGTTAATATAAAAAAAAATCAATAAAAAAATAAACAGTGCTTAGTAGACGATAGTGTGGACGCTACGAAGTAGTGTCCGACCGAAACTGGTTTTTACGACCGAAACCGAAACCCAATTTCGGCAACGGTCTCAGTTTCGGCCGAAACCGAAACCGAAACTTTCTTATAAGGATCATGTTTTCAGAGAAAAATAAAGAAAATGTATTATAATCAGTCAGTTTTAATACCTAACCTAACTAATGTTTGTTTACATATAGCATTAGCGAAAGAGTTAAATTAAATTAACCTCAAAATGTTTAGATTTTTAATTTTTTATGGTAAACTTGATTCTACTATAATCTAGGTACTCCTTTGTTATATTAAATTACTTTTCGGGGTACTCTTATATTATATCACATGATAAAACTTACCGAATTCAAAACATAACACACGAAAACTCACAACAAACAAAATGCACTGCAAACAAACAGGTTACGAACGACATGATTACGCACGTGGACGCGGCCAAATGTCATCGTCGCTTGGATGTCATTTACCGCGCCGAACACACCCGAGCATAGCGCGGCAACTCCCGAATGCAGTTTCGGTTTCGGTCGTAGTTAGTTTAGTCGCCGAAACTCGTTTTTTTGCCGAAACTCGACCGAAATTGAAACCGAACATTCGGTCGGACACTACTACGAAGCATCGCATAAAGAGGAGACCGAGAACGTGTAATGTGTGCATCTCATTCTCTCGCCGGCTGAATCCTATACATTTACGTGTTTGTGTCTCTATGGACTCGCTTTTTCGTTTCATCGAGTTTGAAATCACAACGATTGTAAAGAAGTTTCATTTCAAAATTCATAAACAAATTTGAGTAAGTATAAGCTGGTCATCCGTGTGGTGACGGAGTAAGAATACAGTTCATCAGCCTCTTTCTTGCCCGTGGGTATCGTAAAAGGTTACAATATGCATACAACATCAATGCAAGAGAACGCAAACTTGAAATAAAATCCTGTACAAAACCGTCTGACCAGCTTGGTATAGGTCACGCACATGAGCTTTAATAATAACGACAAAAAGCTGACCGATGGATTGGATCATCTAGAATATAATACTTACAACAAATGGATTTTTTTTTATTTAAACTTTTTTTTTATAAAATATAATTGCTAAATGTTTTTATACAAACCTTATTTTCATCATCATCATCATTATTTTAGCTCACATACGTCCCACTCTTGGGCTCGAGCCTCCTCCACAATAGAAGAGAAATTGACCTTACTATAACGTGCTGGTCAGACAGTTTGGTATAGGGTTTCATTTCAGAGGCGGCGGATCGCCTGCGCGAGGAGCGCAGCCTCGATGAGGCGATCCGCCGCCGGCGACTGGGGCGGCGTAGGCGCGAGTACCTGCGCCTCATGCCGCCCTAGCCGAGGCCGCGGGTGACGTGACTGGGGATTAGTTCGTCACCCGCCGAGAGGCCGACCGCGTGAGGTAAGACTGATGTCCTCCCGAGGGGGGGGACGTCGGTCGATGGGAGGGTACCCCACGTAGGGGGTATTCCGTCAGGCCGACCACTGATGTCAAGTAACCCTGCTCCGGTGGTCGGCCCAAGGCGACGTGCATCGTGGGTGGGTTGCGGGAGTTGCGTGCTTACGCTCCTCTGTCGCCCCAGACGGAGTGGTGCGAGGAGCGCGCCGACCGCAACCCACCCCCCCCAAAAAAAAAAGGTTTCATTTCAAGTTTTCCTTTTCTTGCATAGATGATATATGCGTATAATATCCCTTAGTCGTCTTTTACGACATTCACGGGCAAGATAGGGAGTGGTGAATTGAATTCTTACTGCGTTACCATACAGAACCTTATTTTATCGATATATAAATAATTATAATTAGATATCAGACTAATTATAATTAGATATCAGAACCGTGCATGTTATTAATGTTGATGCTTAGATTAATTATTCGTCCTAGGCATACTTTTTCAAGGAGATCGTTTGAGTCTATCTTAAATTTCATACAATAGTATATTGTTTTAATTAATTTAATTTTGCTTGCCCATTAGAATATTTTCTCCGTGTCATGACTAAGTGACAATACAATTCACCCCTCCATCTCTTTTCCGTAGGGTTCGTAAAAGAGGATTAAGGGATATGATTAGGGTTGCCAACCGTACTATAATATATAGAATTGTACTATATTTCAGGTCTGCGTACTATATACTGTTGAAGTAATATATAGTACGCAAAAATACTATATTTTCAACACCGAAATCTAGGGTCTTGCGCATATTTCCAGTAATTATTTTTTTAAGAGATTTTTTAGGTTTATACTCTTCTTTCTTAAGGTATACATGTAGATATAGCAACTCGTGATAAAGCAAATAATAACTTAAAAAATTTAAATAAAATGCTTGTGTATTTGCCATGTGCAAATTCCCACCTAAAAAATTTTCATAAAATACTACACTTTTTAAAAGTGTACTATTTTTTTTATAGCTTATTTTGAAAAATACTATATTTCGTCGAAGAAATGCTGGCAACTCTAGATATGATATACAGGTATCTAAGAAACAGAAGGAAAACTCGAAATAAAGGCCTAAATAAACACGTCTGATCATCGTGGTTATAGTTGATCAAATTCCTTACCATAATGGAGGAAGCTCGAGGTGAACAGTGGGACGTATATGAGTTGTAATGAAGATGATATGTAATCATTTAGATATATAATTAACTGACACGTTTTTTTTTATTGCAAACGGTGGCAAACGACCAAATAGTACACCTGATGGTAAGTGTTGCTGCCGCTCATAGACCTTTGCTAGACTGCTGCCTACCGCGAAGAAAGTGAAGGGAATGTGAATGCGGGCAATGAGGTTCGGTGATACTAAAGGCATCATTAAAACCCAACACACGCAAACACCCTCACAAAACTGGGCTGCCGGCTCTCTCGCTCACCGAACGAAGCATATTAACAAATTGCTACTACTCAGACGTCGATTTTCTACGATTCAGAATATATATCGATCATATAAAAATTTGCTGCGCATGGGAATCAAACCCACGATACGGAAGTATGGTAGGTAGACGAATAAACCACATACACAGTCGCAATTGCTTTGTAATAAACCATAGAGCACCAAAATAAATTTCGCATTCGTGTTATTTTCTGTACTCTATGTAACAGTTAAGTTATTATTATTATCTGTGACCTTGCCAGTATGAAGTTTCAAGTTCGCTCAATTGTAATTATTGCGTCATAATAAACAGCGTAATAGTTTTAACTTTTGTTCATTTTGCTTTTATGCGAGGCAAATATGAATGGCCAATTCAACAGGAAGGTGCGCATTTATATATCTAAATACACCTAGCATTATTTAGTTACATATATTATTCAAGTAATACTTCTTTTCGCGTGTAAAGGAAAATTATGAAAGTAAATATTTACGATGTGTGCGTACATCGTTACGGAAAATCGACACCCTCACAAATGTCAACTTAGATAATGTGTTATAATAAAACTTTGAAATGTATTAAATATATTTTTTTTATTGAGTGTTTTTTTCTGTAAAAATAGTATTACGCAGAAGATAAAATTTTTGGATATATTTTTATCTTGTTACGCCAAAGAATTAGAACTTCTTACGTGTGTATGTAAGTACCCACTTATTATATTGTTTAGGTGCATTAATGCTACTAATACGTAGCATTTAGTAGTTGCAATACTTTGAATGTTACTTTTTCCGTTTTGGTCGATGACGCTATTCTATTTTCGAGAAGGTTCTAACCCAGTAGTTGGAATATCGGGTGACTGGACTGCGGAGTTAGCCTGTCACCCGCCGAGAGGCCGACCGCGCGAGGAAAGACCGACGTCCTCTCCGAGGCGCGGAGAGGATAGGGTGCTCCTCAGGGGTATTCCGTCGGGCCAACCACTGACGACAATGCACCTTGCACCTGTCACGAGTGGGTTACGGGTGTGCGTGCTTACGCCCCTCTGTCGCCCCGGACGGAGCCGGGCGGCGAGTGGGCCGAAAAAAAAAAAAAAAGGTAGTTGGAATATGAGTGGAGATGTTGATGATAGTTAAAAGAGTGCGAAACATCGTCTGTTTGTTTGTATACTGAGCCGCTTAAGTATCTATACGTCTTACTTCTTTGCTTGCGCCTCCTCCAGGAAAATGTTATCGTACCACGCTCAATATGTAGATGGTTTACAAAATTCTTTACCAAGTATACAGTTTTATTTAGAACTAGCAACCCGCCCTCGCTTCGCTTCGGTTTCAGTCATGTTTCCTGCGTAGTCCCCGTTGCCGTGGGAATACCGGGATAAAATATAGCCTAAATTACTCCCTGATATTATAGCTTTTAATTGGTGAAAGAATTTTTGAAATCGGTCCAGCCGTTTTGATGATTACCCGGAACAAACAGACAGACAAAAAAAATAAAAAGTGTATTTTAGGCATATCATCATCATCATCATCTTGCTCTTATCCCAATTACTTGGGGTCGACGCAATATGTCATCTGTTTTGACATATTGCAAAAAGTTTCGGCAATGACTTTTATGACCGGCCGCCTGCCTGACGTCAACCCTCCTTGGGAATGTAATCGTTGACCCAAATGGTACCAGATGGAGTTGGTCTGGGTAAATCTAGGGCTCTTAGTCGTCTTTTACGACACCCACGAGCAAAGCAAGGGTTGGTAGTATTCGAAGCCGCTACCACACAGCTATTTTAGGCATATGTATAGTGCAAATAACCGTGTGAGCATGAAAAAAGCCTATTATTTTGTCATTACAAACAGATACTCCAATTTTACTTATTGGTATAGATATTCCTTCGTTTGACATTATCTACATATTATCCCTTATTTATCTTTCATGACACTCACAGGCAAGTAAGGAACTTCTGAACTTCTTATTCTGTCACCAAACGATATTTTCTATATCGTTGTCTTTACAGGTGTATATCGTTGGGGGTCTTAAATAAATAAATAAACCTATTCCAAGGAAGCTATAAATTTTTCAGGGATAAGAGGTAGTCTATGCGCTATCCAGATTGCAATCTGTCCCTGTTCCAATTTTCATCCAGAACCATTCAGCCCTTTTAGATTGATTGTTTAATAAGCCTCCATCCCATCGAACTTTCACATCTAGAATAGCAGATAGATTCGGCCGCTAATTTTACCGCCGTTTGAAATAAAGTACAGTTATATTTATACTAGCAAATTGCCGCGGAAACGGGAATTACGCGGTGTCGTTCCCGTGGGAATACAAAGATAAAATGTACCCTATGTTACTCCCTGGCAATGTAGTTTTCCATTGGTGTAAAATATAATAAATTCGGACAAAGTCACGCTGTTTTAGCCACGTAATTCCCATTCCCTCGGGAATACCAAGATATAACATAGCCTATATTACTCGTTGAACAAACAATCTTATTTTCTCATTTATAATATTACTTTTAATTCTAAACGAAGTGTGTGAGGGGGATTTTAAGTGACGCAATTAAATCGCTAGCATAACCCTAATACTGACCTATTAATGAGATTGCCAATTAATTGCCAATCAACGCATAATTACTTTAACGATAATATTATTAGTGTATAATTTAATTGTTTATTCTTTATTATAAATAAGTTGAAGCAATCAACGTTTGAATAAGTGGTATTTGCTATAGAGCTTCGTTTTGTTAGAAATAAGAGTAAAATACTTTTTTAAAACAATAAACATTTATTCATAATCGCAAACCACATACGTCACTATAGGGTTCGCGCCTCCTCCACTCGAATCTGGGAGAGAAACTAACCTACTAAACCATCTATTATACCCTATTTTATCCCTTAATCGTCTTTTACGAAACCCACGGGTGTGAAAGGGGTGGTGAATTGTATTCTTACTCCGTCACCACACGGATTTATTAGGTTCCCTTGTACTTCAGATTTTGTGAAATGGGGCAATTCCGATACACGTTTCACTTTACGGCTGTCTGAACAGACCTCACTCGTTGTGATCGTTTACGACGACTGAAGGGAAGAGTACAGTCCCCTTACGGTAGGTAATGATCTGACTATGAAGCTGGTATTACAAAGGACCACGAACGGTAGTTCATCATCGTCGCCATTTCAGCTCAAATATCAGCTCTTACTGTTGGGCACGAGCCTCCTCTACAATAGGAGGTAAATTGACCTTACTATACCATGCTGCTCAGACAGTTTGGTATAGGGTTTTATTTCGAGGTTTCCTTCTCTTGCATAGATGTTATATGCGTATTATATCCTTCAGTCGTCGTTTACGATATCCACGGTAGTTATTGTTTGCTATTGTCCTTTGCTCATCTTTCTCGGTGACAGGTAAATCAGGTCTATCTGAATTGGTTAATAAATAGTAACGTATTTACGAATAGTTACTTACGTTTGTAAGGCCTTCTGGGCCTTCGAGTGCGGTCATACTCTGAATCAGATCTTGCTGATCGGATAGCGACATTTCATCTGCATCTGGTGACCTTTCTCCGTGTCGATTCAACTGGAAAATTGATTTTTCAATAAGCATTAAAGGTTTATCTATAATTATATTTAAATAGTAGATGGATAGGCTCCGTATAAGTCATTGAAGATGTTTAAGAAATAAATCAAAAGTAGAAAAAAAGTGTTTTAAAACAAGCATTTATTTAAATGCTCAAAAAGACAAAAATAAACTTTAAAACTTTTAACGTATACAATTTATAACGTCATTACACAATTTATATATTATAACAGCTTATTGCGCGATGTATAGCCTTTCTGTACTCTAAAACTTTGTTAAGACATTATTAATTTCATATTTAATTGCCCTTTTCAAATAAATTAGGATCACCAGATCGCCCTCCTTGTGGCGACAAAACAAGAATCATCATCGTCATTATCGCAGCCCATATACGTCCCACTGTTGGGCTCGGGCCTCCTCCACAATGGGAGAGAATTTGACCTACTATACCATGCTGGTCTAGACATGTTGGTATAGGGTTTCATTTCGAGTTTTCCTTCTCTTGCACAGATGTTATGTGATATCCCTTAGTTGTCTCTTACAACATCCACGGGCAAGATAGTGGTGAATTGTATTCTTACTCCGTCACCACACGAAAACAAGAATACAGTGGTCCTTTTCCATAACCATTTATTTAAAAGAATATGCTCATAATTAAAAAAATATTGTCATTTTTTGTTAAGATTTAATGCATTTGCAATTAATATGAAACTTAATATAGGGAGTAAGTATAAGTCAGAAGTATCTTTTTCTTGAAACCCGTTCGGTTGGCCATGGCTGTCAAGGACTGGTACCAGTTGTCAGCACAATGGTAAAGACTAGAGAACACTGTGGGCTAGGCCGCTAATACTAATTATGACGATAAAGAAAAAAATATAGATGTTAGAACTTGGCCTACGGTTATAAATCGTGTTGGAATGGATTGACATTACGTAGAACTAATTAATATAATAAATCAGAATCATTATGTGACTGTCATTCTTGTAGTTGTTTTAATTAAATAGTATTTGTATGAATAATATTAATAACTGGCAATCCGCCCTCGCTTCGCTTCGGTTTCAGTCGTCTTTCCTGCGTAGTTCCCGTGGGATTACCGGGATAAAATATAGGCTAAGTTACTCCCTGATATATATATATTATATATAGCTTTCCATTGGTGAAAGATTTTTTGAAATCGGTCTAGCCGTTTTGAAGATTACCCGGAACAAACAGACAGACAGACAAAAAAAATATGTATTTTAGGCATATGTATAGTGCGAATAACCGCGTGAGCATGAAAAAAGCCTATTATTTTGACATTACAAACAGACACTCCAATTTTATTTATTCGTATAGATAAAAATATTAAGTTCATTAGAAATTTTTGGAGGCGATTTATTGGTGGATTGTATTTATCTGGTAGGACCACATTGTCGATAGTCGGTTGTCTAGAGCCGCGCGTCATTCCCTCCGGGGCATTAGACTCTTCGCGGCAAAACGGCGTCCGAGTCGACGCTTGAACGGCCTAGCAAAAGTCTAATCAGGTAGTCATCAGGTATGCTGTGTGCTAATTTGCCTCCAACAGCAATTAAAACAAAATAACCTTACTCTGTCACCGCACGGAAAATATGGCATATAGAAATTATAAAACATGTAGCTTCGTAAATGTGGTATAGACAACATTATTAACTCGTGTCTAGGAATAATTTGCACGTGCACGATTTATCAAATAAATAAATAACCTTGACTTGAAGTACATTGTATGTAGAATTACATCATGATTTGTGGTATGTTTACTAATGTCAATAAGTAATCTTGTTTGAATATTAATCATGGTTAATACATTATTAAGTAAAGATTGTTGTCTTGAGACAGCCTTCGTTGTAATAGCTTCGTATAAAATTCATTATATTAACCCTTTGAGTTTTCCTGCTGGCTCTTTCTCAGTGTTACCGCGTTCCGATCCGGTGGTAGAATATTAAATTTGTTAGGTTCAATTTAATAAATTTTTATATTTTAATTATTACTACAAATTTAATGCTTAATAATTACTGGCAAATATATATATATATATACAGTCAAACCTGGATAAGCGAGAGTTCAAGGGAGCACTATCTCATTCTCGCTTATAGAGGTTTCTCACTAACCCGAGTTTCTCGCTAATGCAGGTACATGGGTAGCGTTTCTCTCTTATAGAGGTACGCAGCAATAACAAGTCACAGCAAGTACGAATGTAGTAAATATATAATATGATAAAATTATGTGCATAATATGCACAACATATGTACATATATATTTTTAATAGTGTGTATAGGTTACGTTCATCAGATTTCAACATATAAGTACTTTATAAGGGTAGGTAACAAGATGCTTACGAAAACAAAACAAAAATTCATGCACTATGTAATTTTATTTTATTTAGAACTTATTTACACTTAAAAAAATCCGTCAATTTCGTTTGGGTTTTTGTTTTTGTGTTTTGAATATTTTTCTCTAACTCATAAATTTTGTCGAATATTGCTTGATCAACAACCGCCGCGTATTCAAAGTACTGATGGACCGTCTCCAACGCATTTAAAGCTAGCTTCATTGGAATGATCTTTACTTCTGTTTCCGGAACCTGTGCCTCGTCTTCACTGTTATTTCCAGCAATACAGGTGTTCACACAATTCTTAACGATATCGTCGTCGGTTTGTTCTCCAGCGGTAGTTACGTCGTCGTCTATTTGAACGAAATCTTCGAAGCTCGGCATTAACATATTGGATTCGTGAGACACAAGCTTAGTCCATTCCTCGTTGCTAGGTCCAATTTCAACATCATTTTCCTCTGGCAGGTCTTGCTCATCTGTACCTTTCCAAAACCCAGCTTTCTTAAAGCAGTTTTTGACAGTAACGTCACTGACTAAGTACCATGCTTTTCTAGCAAATTTCATAGCTAGAAGTACGTTAATGTCAGGGCTACTGTTTTCTTCGAGACTCGTAAGAATATGTTTAACGACTTCTCTGCGATAAAAGCGTTTAAAAGTGTGAATGATGCCTTGATCTAATGGTTGAAGTTTACTAGTGGTGTTAGCAGGTAAAAAAATTACTTTTACGTTTGCAAGTGTTGGTAACTCCGTATGGGCAGCACAGTTGTCAATGAATAGCAGGATTTTTTTTCGGTTTATCTTCATTTGTTTGTCAACTTTTTTCAACCAATCTTTAAATAATATCTTGGTCATCCAAGCCTTTGTATTATTGGCATAATCAACAGGTAGAGTCTTAACACCATTGAAACATCTAGGTCGCTTTGATTTCCCGATGATGAGAAGTGGGAGTTTGTCTGTACCACTCATGTTTACACACTGGAGAAGTGTAAGACGTTCCTTGCTTTGTTTTCCTCCATGGCATTTTTCGCCTTTAAACGTAAATGTTTTATCCGGAAGGCACTTGAAAAACAAAGCAGTTTCATCCGCGTTATAAATATCGTCTGGTCCATACCCTTCTAAAAAATTTGGCAGATCTTCAACCCAGTGGTTGCACACACCTTGGTCCACAGATTTACTTTCCCCAGCCGCTTTTTTAAAAGCTATATCATGACGCCTTTTAAAACCCTCTAACCAGCCGTTGCTAGCAGAAAAGTTCTGGATTCCCAGTTTTGTAGCAAACTCTTTTGATTTTTCTTTCAACAAAGGTCCATCTATAGGAATGTTCTTATCGAGAGTTTGCTTTATCCATTCCAAAAGGCACTTTTCGATATTGGTAAATTCAGAAAATCTAGTCCTCTTAATATTTCCATGTCCATCAGAGCACTCGGACTTTATAGAGTCTTTGGATTTTATAATTTTATAATAGGTCGATTCTGGTAAATTAAACTCCCTTTGAATTTCATTTCGCGATTTTCCGGATTCAAACGCATTCACTATTTTAAGTTTATCACTTAATGACAGTACTTTAATTTTCCGTTTTGACATGATGCAGAACAGAACTTTCCTTCGCAATGTATTAACTATAAACTGTGTAAGTCCGACAAGCAGGACGGTACACAGGCACACGTGTCCATTCGAAAAGAATGCATTAAAATAACAACGTTATTTAGTTCCACGAAATAGAATAGGTACAATATTGACGAGAAAACAATTAAAAAACAATGGCAGGAAGTGCCACGAAAGTTAAGAAAGAGTCATAAAATAGCAGATGTTAAATTTGTTTTGTCATTTGTTCCTGTATGTGTGTATATTTTTATTGTAGTTATAGTTCCTCCTAAATAATAAAGCTCGACTCTCGCTTATAGAGGTATAGATAAGTAGCAGTCTCACTTACGGAGGTCCATGAGGGAAAAACGACTCTCTCTTACAGAGGTTTCTGTTTCTCGCTAATAGAGGTTTTAGGAGTTTAAAATGACGGGTCCTGGCTATTACTCTCACTTATAGAGTTTTCTCACTTATCCAGTTCTCACTTATCCAGGTTTGACTGTATTTTCATTTAATAACTAATGCTGCAGCAGGTAGATAATAAATCTCTGTAATAACGATGACTTTTTGGACGTGAGATATCTATACCAATAAAAAAAATTGGAGTGTCTGTTTGTAATGTCAAAATAATAGGCTTTTTTCATGCTCACATGGTTATTTGCACGACACCTATGCCTAAAATAGCAATTAAAAAATTTTTGTCTGTCTGTCTGTCTGTTTGTTCCGGGTAATCTTCAAAACAGCTGGACCGATTTCAAAAATTCTTTCACCAATGGAAAGCTATAATATTATGGCGTAAACTAAGCTATATTTTATCCCGGTATTCCCACGGGAACGGGAACTACGCGTGTAAAACGACTATAACCTATAACCGAAGCGAAGCGAGGGCGGGTTGCTAGTTTGAAATAAAATTATTTCACGAGTCTTATGGCATTTATGACCTTCATATTCATGGAAGGTATGTCCTGCTGTGATCAGGACCATTAAAATAAAAGCGATAAAATCTCCATAAAAATAGATTTAATATCATACTTGTCAGATGTAGGACATGATATCGAACAGAAAGTATCGATACTGTACTCATGAGTATTATCGAAGAAAAAGTATCGCACTCAATAAAGTATCGAAACAAAAGTATCGATACTTCAAAGTATCGAGTACTGAGTACTTTTCCTGGAATATGTCATGATGAGCTCTTTTTTATTTTTTTTAGGAAATTTGATCATTTGTGAACGGATTGTGAGCCACATTTTCGAACGTTCATTACGTTTGAACTAGATGGCATTACCATAACTATAGGCTGTAAGGTCAAGTTTAACGTAGATACTCACTACTATTTATTCGATACGATACCTGCCAAAAAGTACTCATTGAGTAAAAGTATCGAAGCAAAGTATCTAGTACAAAAGTATCGGTATCGATCGGTGGATGTAATTTGTGTCCGTTAATTATATGTTTGTAAAATCCCCCGCAATATAAAAAAAAAAAAAATAAGTATAAAATAAGTAAGAAAGAAAAGTACTCATTACCTAAAAGTATCGATACTTTTTTCATGTCCCTAGTCAGATGTAAAATATAGAAGGATTTTCTCATAGAAAAGATATCACCTATATCTTCATGGTAATGTGAACTAATTTGTAGTCACTCCTAAATGTTTCGTATAAAAAACTTTATTCATTATCATCTCGGCTCAAATAAGTCTTACTGCTGGTCTCGAGCCTCCTCCAACAATGCGAGAGAAACTGACTTATAACCACGTTAGTCAGACGAGTTGGTACTGGGTTTTATTACGAGTTTTGTTTCTCTTGCTAAGGGATTATTATATGGGGTGGTGAATTGCATTCTTACTCCCTCACCACACGGAAAATAATACTATAATTGCAATATAATTACCGTCTGGGCCCTGACGCAATCAATACAATTTTACTACGCAGCTATTCAAACAATTTAGACACGAGGAAAATGTATGCATGTTATAAACATAATATTATCCGTAAAGTTATCTCGAACGACGATTTGCCCGCATATGTTTTATCTGTCATTTTCTGACACAAATTAGATGTTAATTTGCACGATAATTCGTAGTTATCAATAATGTATTCATTCTCAATAATAGAAAATAGTTTAAAAACACTAAAAAATACGCTTTTCACTCCGGTCTCAGGAAAACAAAAAATCGCTAATCCTGATTATCCTAGTAAGGATAACGAGTCAAACTGTTTAAAATATTGAATTGTCATCGGTCCTTAATAAGTATGCCAAATTTCGAGTTAATCCGACGTTTTGAAGGGGGGTCAACATCATGTTCAAAGATTCAGTTACATACTAACATACATACGTCTGAAGCTAATAAAAGCGTATTAAAAATAGCTTTATTTTCTAAGCAACTGCTACCGTAAACTGATTACAAGTACTCCGTATTTTAAACGACTAAACTTAAGTTTTATTAGGATATGCGTTTTATATCCTTTAGTCGTCTCGTACGATCACCCACGGGTAAGATGGTGAATTGTATTCTTATTCCGTCACCACACGGACATTCTATTAGTCGGTTATAATGACATCCATGAATGGGCTATGAGCAAATTTTGTATCGAATGTAACTTTCTTTTATTAAATGTTAATTATAAAATTTTAAAGTTCCCTGCAATAAAATAATTCAACTAGTAACTTGGCCAAGCGTGGCGATTATCCTAATTTAACTCCTTGGAGATCTCTGTATCCAATAATAAACGCCTAGAGTTAGACGGATAGTTGAATAGATCTACTTACCACAAAAGCAAGCACGAGTTCCTGATCATCTGAGACCTCATTGTCTTTGGTCTCACTGCACAAAACACCAGACAGCACCGCCAGGTACGCCAGAAGTAGGTACTTTAACATATTTCTGTAACAAATGAAATCCTATGTTACATTTATATTACAAACAAATAATACATATATTTCTGTAACCAGGAAATAATATCTCTTATATATAGCATATCATACAAATAGATAACACATGTTTTTGTAACTATTATAAAAAAACATATCTCTTAGTAACAAAAATAATTAATTAATCTTCTTTCTTACAATATATCATACAAACAAATAATAATTTCTGTAACAAAAAAATTCATGTTTCTTGTTTAAAATCTATCTTGCACAAAAATTAATCTGTATGTACCCAAAGAAATCCTATCTCTATATATGTATATACTAGCTGACTCAACAGACGTTATTCTGTTCATATAAGCGCCACCTCCCGGGTCCAATTGTAAATCTAAACCATTCTCGAATTCCTTTGAACATGCACAAAAAAATCATCAACATCGGTCCAGCCGTTTAGGAGTAGTTCAGTGACATCGTGTGTATGTCACTGAACTCCTCCTAAACGGCTGGAAGCTACACAAGATTTTTTTTTTAATATATTCAGCGTCAGTTGGGTCAGCTAATCTATACCAATAAATAAAATTGGAGTGTCTGTAATGTCAAAATAATAGGCTTTTTTCATGCTCACACGGTTATTTGCACGACACCTATGCCTAAAATAGCAATTAAACATTTTTTTTCTATCTGTCTGTCTGTCTGTCTGTTTGTTCCGGGTAATCTTCAAAACGGCTGGACCGATTTCAAAAATTCTTTCACCAATGAAAAGCAAGCAAAGAAATATCAGGGCGTAAACTAGGCTATATTTTATCCCGGTATTCCCACGGAAACGGGAACTACGCGGGTAAAACGACCTATAACCGAAGCGAAGCGAGGGCGGGTTGCTAGTAGTATATAAAAATCATGATTTTTTTGGTTGGTTGTATACATGTCACACATACAAATAAAACATTTTTGTAACTAATGAAATTCTATCTCTTTATCATACAGACAAATAATTTATTTTGTGATTTTTGATGTGATCCATGTTCTCTGTTTATTGATATCCTAAGAATACAATGTATCGCTGGATAAGGAACAGGAACTGGTAACACACAACATTCGGACACTCAGGACTGACGAGAGGGTCATCGAGCTGGAAGAGGAATTGAGCAAAATCCGCTGGGACATTGTAGGATTATCAGAAGTGCGAAAAGAGGGCGAGGGCACGATAATCCTCCAGTCTGGAAACTTGCTCTTCTACCGGGAGGGCGATTACCCGTCCCAAGGTGGTATAGGGCGTATATGAAGTATCGTTCGTAAGTCTCTCGTAGACAACGTGGAGAGGATCGAGAGTGTGTCGACAAGGGTAGCGTACCTTATACTCAGAATTACCAAGAGGTATTCGCTGAAGGTTATACAGGAATACGCACCGACCTCGACATACTCCGACGACGAAGTGGAGGCATTTTACGAGGACATCTCGAAAGCCATACACGCGTCCAAAACCCACTTCACGGTGGTTATGGGAGACTTTAACGCGAAACTAGGCAAAGGGAGTGATGATGAGTTGAGAGTGGGGAAACATGGATATGGACAGAGAAACCAGAGGGGCCAGAAACTGGCTGATTTTCTGGAGAAGGAAAGCTTCTTTATGATGAATTCCTTCTTCAGGAAGCAGCCACAAAGGAAATGGACCTGGATTAGCCCCGATGGTTCAACAAAAAACGAGATAGACTTCATCTTGTCAGACAAACGACAGATATTCAATATGTCTCAGTGATCAGCAGGAATAAAACTGGGAGCGATCACCGGATGGTACGAGCCACATTGAATATCTATACAAAAGTCGAGCGGTCACGCTTGATGAAGTCTACACTCCGACCTACATCTGTCCAATACCAGAACCTCGAAAGCTTTCAACTCGAACTACACAATCGCTTCCAATGTCTGGACGAGTGCGAATCTCCGAACGATATGAACAACAGGTTCGTGGAAACTGTCCACGCGGTTGGGTCGAAATTTTTCAAGGCTCACCGCGTCAATAGACCTAGAAAACTTTCTGACCAGACTCTCGAGCTCATGGAGCAGAGAAAAGAGATGACGGTGCAGTCTTCAGCCGATTGGTCCAAACATAGGCAGCTAAATAGGCAGATCTCCAGGTCTGTGCGTCGCGATATTCGCCGATTTAATACGCTCCGTATTAAAGAAGCGATAGAGCGGAATCGTGGCTCAAAAGTGTTCGCACAAGATCTGTCTATTGGGCAAAGCCAAATGACTAAGCTGAAGACCGACGATGGCACTGTCATTTCATCCCCAAGTGAGATCTTGGGAGAGGTCGAAAGGTTCTATGGACAGTTATACAAATCATCCCGAAATCCTGTTGTCGGCTTGGTCCAAGATCCCAGATCCAAGCTAACTCGGCACTATACCGAAGAAATCCCGGACATCAGCTTGTACGAGATCAGAATGGCTCTCAAACAACTACGTAACGGTAAGGCACCGGGAGATGACGGAATTATGGCAGAGCTTCTGAAGGCGGGCGGCAAGCCAGTCTTAATAGCCCTTCAGAAGCTATTTAATTCCGTTATCCTCGGGGGCGACGTTCCAGAGTCGTGGACCAGGAGTGTGGTGGTGCTGTTCTTCAAGAAGGGTGACAAAGCTCTTCTAAAGAACTACAGACCCATCTCACTCTTGAGCCATGTTTATAAGTTGTTCTCAAGGGTCATTACCAATCGACTCTCGCGCAAGCTCGATGACTTCCAGCCGCCCGAACAAGCCGGCTTCCGAAAAGGCTATAGCACCATAGACCATATCCTCACGCTTCGGCAGATTATACAAAAGACCGAGGAGTATAATCGGCCCCTGTGCTTAGCGTTTGTGGACTATGAGAAAGCCTTTGATTCAGTCGAAACTTGGGCGGTGCTGCAGTCCCTTCAGCGGTGCCAAATCGACTATCGCTATATCGAAGTACTGCCGATTCCAATCCTTCCATGAGAGGAAAGCGCCAGCGACCCGATTTCTCACCCGATAATGAATGGTCAGTTTCGTTTGAGTCCAAGATTATGTCTTTATTGGATAATTGGAAAAAAGACCATGACTACAAATTAAATAAAATTACCTCAGATATCGCAGTAATCATGCAACAAAATAAAGAAATTCAGAGAACGAATGGTGAAATAGAAAAATCAATGGAGTTTATTAATAATGGATATGAAAGTATGAAAATTATTCTGGAGAAGTTAGAAAAAGAATGTAGTGATCAACGTGAATATATTATTGTGTTAGAGAAAAAAATAACTGATCTACAATCCTCATCGCGCTCCTCAACTATGGAAATTAGAAACGTCCCAATCCGGGACAACGAATCAGTTGCTGATCTTACATCCACTGTGATTCAAACCTGTAAAGCTATTGGAGCCCCACTAATAGACTCTGTACTGAGGGATGTCTATCGTTTGCCAGGGAAACGTGGTCTTAATAGACCTATAGTCTGTGAATTTTCATCAGTTCCACTGAAGAACCAGGTCTTGTTCGCTGCCCGAAGCTTTAATAAATCTCAGGCAATTGCTGACAAGCCGAATACTTCCCACATTGGTGTAAGTGGGCCTCGAAACCCAATCTACATTGGAGAGCATCTTCCAGGTATTCTCAGGCAATTATTCTATGAAACGCGGCTCTTTGCCAAGAACAATAATTATAAATTTTGTTGGACGCAGAATGGAAAGATATTTCTTCGGGAGCATGAAGGTACTGATGCAGTTAACATTAAATCAACATCATGCCTCAAGAAACTGCACAGTGCAGCAGAGCTGCACTGCTGAGGCTTGTTTATCTATTTTTATTTATAAAAATGTTCTTCAATCAATTGTATTATATACTATTGTTACTAAAATTCATTCATTCCCTTATTCTTCATGCAAACTTATGTCACTATTCTACATATACAAAATTACCTTACATTCAGTTAAGTTAGATATTTTGGTTCTTAAAACTTTTTTGTTCATCCATTCATCATACAGACTTATATCAATAGTCTACATATACAAAAATTATTTTAATTTATATATGTTGCGTCCAATTATTTTGAAATCCATTATAATTATTTTGAAAATCCATTCCTATACCTATCTGTTTTATATACTTATATCAATTCTCTATGTATACAAAAAAAGTATTACTCAATTTTGATTCGTGTTATTATTTTTGGAATTGATTCATTCACATATACAACATATAGATTTATTTCAATGCTTTACACCCACAAAAATATGTTTCATATGGATGTATTGTGTATATTTACATTTAGGATTCTTTTGGTCATTTATTCATCTTACAGACTTACTATAACCTACTGCATATACTGGCATAACTTTATTACTTTCACATATATAACACAATTATCTCACCAGTCATTCTGTACTCTTTCAAGCTATTATTACTTACTGCAATACCCAATTAATAATATATACAACATCTCAATTATATTGATTTCTTTAATAGCCACAAATAAATTATTTATAATAAATAACAATTTTATGTACTACAGCCCATACCCTGCAGGTTGTGCCATAGTGAATAAAGACGTCAGTCGGTCCAATCCGATGGTGTGTCCGTCCAAGACGGTGTGTCCAATTATCTTGAAATCCATTATAATTATGTTGAAAATCCATTTCTATACCTATTTGTCTTATATACTTATATCAATTCTCTATGTATACAAAAAAAGTATTACTCAATTTTGATTTGTGTTATTATTTTTGGAATTGATTCATTCACATATACAACATATAGATTTATTTCAATGCTTTACACCCACAAAAATATGTTTCATATGGATGTATTGTGTATATTTACATTTAGGATTCTTTTGGTCATTTATTCATCTTACAGACTTACTATAACCTACTACATATACTTGCATAACTTTATTACATTCACATATATAACACAATTATCTCACCAGTCATTCTGTACTCTTTCAAGCTGTTATTACTTACTGCAATACCCAATTAATAATATATACAACATCTCAATTATATTGATTTCTTTAATAGCCACAAATAAATTATTTATAATAAATAATAATTTTATGTATTACAGCCCATTCCCTGCAGGTTGTGCCATAGTGAATAAAGACAGATTAGGAATATATTGTATATTGCTTATATTGAATGCTTTTAATACATATAAATGCCTGACCTAGCATTAGTATCAGATGAACTAGATCAATTTGGCTCAACCTGTGCTTATATTTGCAAACCTAATCAATGTGTTGGTATGTTGGGTAATTCTAATAATTCTATAAATATATTACATATCAACATTCGTAGTGTTAATAGAAATTTTGATGAATTCATTATATTTTTGCAGACCATAATTGTACTGCCAGAAGTAATTGTTTTATCGGAATGTTGGTTAAATAAATCTACAATTATCCCGACAATAAATGGTTACCATGCATATCATACTAAAGGATACATAATAAAAACGATGGTGTTATTATTTTCGTGAAATTGTCTCTATCGCATACAATTATAGAACCGCATATGCCAGGTTCGAATTGTTTGCTATGTAAGTTGGACACTGTCAACTTTGCCATAATTGCTTTGTATCGTCCGCCTCATAATCGTTGTATTGATGATTTTCTAGTTGGACTAGATAATACACTTAAATCTCTTTCCAAATATAAGAATATTGTACTTGTTGGTGATATCAATATTAACATCATTGCATCAGAGCTAAATCGCCATGCAAATGAATACCTCAATCTTGTTGCTCTCCATGGTCTCTCGCCAACTCATTACATGCCCACACGTGACAAAAGTTGTCTTGATCATATATTACTAAAATCGGATCTAAAAAATACCACATTGATTTTTGATACATTTATTACTGATCATGCACCCATCACCCACCCAGCACCCAATTGGTTTCTAAACTTAACAGTCATAATAATTTTACAACTATAAGGGTGGACATTCCTGCTGTTTATAAAGCTATCTCGAGTATGGACCTCAGCATGATTATAAAAAATTCTGATCCTAATATGGCAACCGAAATGTTAGTAACAACCATTAAGGCAGTAATTCAAAATAATTCTACACACAGTCGTGTATCCTCTAAACTTAGGATATTTAAACCTTGGATAACAAAGGGACTGTTGAGATGTATTCGAAATAGGGACTCAATGTATCGTCGTTTAAAGTGTGATCCCAAAAACTACAATTTGAAAGTAACCTATATTAGATATCGAAATTTTTGTAACAAATTATTAAAAAATATTAAGCATGCTTATGAGAAGTGTGAATTTCAAAAAGCGCAAAAAAGTCCAAAACGTACATGGAAGGTCATTAAGGATGTTATTGGATCATGTAATAAGAAAAATACTGCGTTAGATCTCTTAAAAATTGATACTAATGAAATTATGTCTATCAATAAAATAAACGAGTACTTTGTAAATATTGGACGTGACATTGTACATGAGACTGATTCAGGCATAGTGACTACTAACATGGATCTAGATAACTATAGGCAGGTTCATTCCTTAGTGTTATTACCCACAAGTGAACATGAGGTGGATGAAATTATTCACAGCTTACGTACCAACAGTGCTGTAGGTTGGGATGAAATCCCTACTAAGCTCATACAAAAGTGTTCTGATGTCTTAGTGCCTGTAATCACTCATATTTGTAACATATCAATGAGAACGGGTATATTTCCGAGATTATTTAAAAGAGCTGTTGTTTACCCAATATTTAAGGGCGGTGGCAGCAGGGCTAGCATGAATAATTATAGACCTATATCCATATTACCTGCTCTCTCTAAAATACTGGAGAAGCTGTTAAATATACGATTGACAAGTTTTTTGGAACGGTACCATAGTCTCGCTGCAAACCAGTTTGGATTTAGACCTTGCCGCTCAACAGAAGATGCAGTAAGCTCTTTCATAAATAAAGTAGTTGACAAACTAGATAATAGACAAAAATGCCTTGGCATATTTCTTGATATTAGGAAGGCTTTCGATACGGTTTCTGTGCCGCACCTATTAGTGAGGATGGAGAGCATGGGAATTCGGGGTTATGCTCTGAGAATCTTTAAGGATTATTTATTTGAAAGAAACCAATGTGTAAAAATTGATTGCCATGTCAGTGACTCTGCCTCATGCACTTTTGGTATTCCGCAAGGCTCAGTTTTGGGGCCAACACTCTTTCTTCTCTATATTAACTCCTTATGTAATCTCTCCATTCAGTCTTGTTATATTTCCGCATATGCTGATGATACTGCCCTTCTCATCCACGGCAAGACTTGGGCTGAGGTTTTCGTGCGTTCTGAACATGCTCTAAATCGTGTCATTCGATGGCTTTCTAATAGTCTCTTATCTCTTAATCTTAGTAAAACAACTTACTTAACTTTTTCACTGTCGTCACGAACGCAACCTTCTCTAGATATGTACCACCTTAGAGCGCATGTTTGTTCTCCAGAACCACGAACACCATGTGACTGTCCTGTCTTAAGCCGATCTACTCAGGTAAAATATCTTGGTGTATATATTGATTGTCTTTTAAGTTGGAAGGAGCATATAGCATGCCTCACTTCTCGAATGCGTAAAATGATTTACATTTTCAAAAAAATACCTAATTCTGCTAATCTTAACATTTTGAAAACCGTTTACTGCGCGTTGTGTCAGTCGATATTAAGCTATTGCATTACTGTTTGGGGTGGAGCGGCGAAGTCTCATATCTTACCACTGGAGCGTGCACAGAGAACTGTACTTAAAGTTTTATCCTTCAAACCATTCAGGTATTCATCCGCTCAATTATATTCCGATTGTAAATTGCTTAGTGTTAGACAACTCTTTGTGCTTGAAACTATCATTAAAAAGCATAGTTCTTTACATTACACACCTGATAGTCTACATAAACGTCGTACTTATAAAGTCTGTCCTAACCAGCACTTCAATACTTCTTTGGCCGCTAGACATTATAACATACTCAGCTCCCATTTATACAATCTGCTCAATAAGTGCCTAAATATATATCCCCTATCTAGGACTCGATGCAAAAAAATAATCATTAATTGGTTACAGGCTAAAACTTATGCACAGATTGAAAATTTACTTAAAATAGGTATACTATAATACATATATGTATGTGTTTATGCATATTGTGTATGCATATTGGGCTTGCTCACATATCTATGCGCAAACACACATCCACCCATTGAAACACCAACAGGTATACAAACTGCCTCACATAAATATTCATACCACCCATAACCACCCACGTCAAATAATAACACTCACGCCACACATAATCACCTACGTCACACCTAAACACTCACGACCCTCATAATCACCCACGTTGTCGTACACAAACACTCATGCCATAATCAAATACGCCACACTTACGGCACGCACAAAGACTCACGCCTCACTCAAACTCTCGCGCCACACATAATCACCCACGTCGCACCTAAATTCTCATACCCACTTAATCATCTGCTTCACCCACAAATACTCACGCCACATATAGTCACTCACGTCAAACATAAACACTCACTATACACAAATTTCTTATTGTAATATAGATTAATGTTAAATTATTGCAAATATTGTGAGGGCCTGGTATCCATACCACAAGTTAAATCTTACTTTGGGTACCAGTGTCCAAATAAATAATGATTCAACACATTTCTGTTTCAAATTTGTACGTATATCCTGTGTATTATTTTTGTGAAATAAAATATATTATTATTATTATATTGTGTCTCTCAGTTTCACTACTATCTTCCATATTGTTTAAAATATTAAAAAAGGGAAGATACCCGGTCCTTTGAAAGGCTTACATGGGGATATGGATCCAACACGCAAAGGCCTTTGGAGAAATTTAATCTTAAAATGGGATGGGACGTCTACTGATGACACTCCACGTTTGCACACAACACTCGTGGACTGCCAACGGTAGGTGTAAAACTATTGTGCTATTATGATATCTAAAACCAGATTATGGGGTGTAAGGTTTGATGGATTGGATTAAATGAAACTATTGATTGAAAAACTGTCGTCTGCCTTCAATACCTTTATCGTCTTGAACTTTGGCAGACGGTGACTCGCCAACTCACTGAATGGGCCCCCCCAAACGGTCGCCACAGACACGCAGGTCATACGGGCAACAGGGGGGCAACATTGGTACAAGTGGCTTGGGGTGTCGAGCGGTGTGGCGCCGGTTTCACCATCGCATTGGTTTCCCCGTAGTTATGCCCTTGAAAATGACACTTCCACCCCCGAGCATATAGCTCTGGCGACCCCTCTCTGACCAGCCGAGAGTTGAGAATCCTGCGGGCACTCTTCGGTTTCCACTCCAGCCAGCCAATAAAGGCGAACTGGATACGAGGCCCTGGCCGAATCTCTGGGGCACTCAGGACCGCAGTGTCGCCACTCACATTCAGCATGCCACAAGCTGCCCTGCGGTTTATTGGCTTTCCTACAAATCTTGTGATACATTTTTTCTTTTATATCTAAAGAATTTAGAGAGCCATATAATTTTCCTCCGAGTTTTGCGTTAGTCTCATGGTGAGATAACGACTGGCCCAGAGGGTTTATTATTATTATTATTATTATTATATCGAAGTGCTGAAGTGTTTGTATAGGAACGCCACAATGTCAGTCCGTGTCCGGGATAGGAGTACGAAACCGATCCAGTTGCAGAAAGGCGTGAGACAGGGAGATGTCATCTCTCCGAAACTGTTCACCACTGCACTGGAAGATGTCTTCAAGCTCTTAGACTGGACTAGACTCGGCATCAACATTAACGGTGAATACATCACTCACCTTCGATTTGCGGACGATATAGTCGTTATGGCAGAATCCATGAAGGACCTTGGCACAATGCTCAATGATCTCAGCAGGGTATCCCAACTAGTGGGTTTACGAATGAACATGGATAAGACGAAAGTCGTGTCAAATGCCCATGTCATTCCTGTACCGGTCCTAGTTGGCAATGCGATTCTCGAAATTTTCGATCACTATGTTTACCTCGGACAAACAGTCCAGTTAGGTAGATCCAATTTCGAGAAAGAGATCAGCCGACGAATCCAACTCGGTTGGGCAGCGTTCGGGAAACTTAAGAGGATCTTCTCGTCCAACATACCTCAGTGTCTGAAAACACAGGTCTACGACCAGTGTGTGTTACCAGTGATGACTTACGGCACGGCAACGTGGTCCCTAAATGTAGGCCTTATATCAAGGCTCAAAGTCGCTCAGCGTGCTATGGAGCGGGCTATGCTTGGGATTTCTCTGCGAGATAGAATCCGGAATACGGAAATCCGCAGAAGAACGGGTGTAACCGACATAGCACGAAGAATTAGCACGCTGAAGTGGCAATGGGCAGGCCACATCGCTCGACGAACCGACAACCGCTGGGGAAGAAAGGTTCTCGAGTGGTGACCACGTATCGGACGACGCAGTGTAGGACGCCCCCCCACTAGGTGGACCGATGACCTAGTGAAAGTTGCTGGGCGTCGTTGGATGCAGGCGGCACAGGACCGCACATTGTGGCGCAACATGAGGGAGGCCTACGTCCAGCAGTGGACGGCTGTAGGCTGAAATGATGATGATGATGATGATGATATTAAGTGTGGTAGGACCACACTGTCGACAGTTATCTGTCTACAGCCGCGGGCCGGTCCGTCCGGGGCAGTACCACACTCTCGCAGAAAATCGACGTCTGAGTAGTAGCGATTTGTTACTGCGCTTCGTTCGGTGAGCGAGAGAGCCGGAAGCTCAACTTTCTGAGGGTGTTTGCGTGTGGAGGGTTTTGGTGGTGCACTTGGTATCACTGAGCCTCAATGGACGCATTCACACTCCCTTCACTTTCTTCACGGTAGGCAACGGCCTTGTAAAGGTCCATGAGCGACAGCAACACTTACCATCAGGTGTACTGTTTGCTCGTTTGCCACCGTTTGCAATAACAAAAAAAAAATTACTTGCGTATTTTTTGGATCAACAGAAAATATTTTTAAATCGTAAGGCAATATTTTATTCTTATTCTAAAAAATATCGTAACCAGACTTATTTTTCTTATCTTGATTATACTTTACAGGGAGAGGATATAATTTAACGAATACATTTTTGAAGTGAAACTTCTTTGCGCGCATGAGGGTAAATTTTTTACGGATGAAACGCAATTTAGCGTCACGAAGATGTGCAGCGTTTTTGTCGAAGAAGAGGGAGAGAGCGATTGAGACCGATTGAGAGAGAGTGAGAAAGTGCGAACATAGCACAAAGCACAGCCATGGGGCGAGAGTAGGAAGCAAGCGAGGGAGAAAGATCAAGAGATTTTTTTTAATACTGATTAAAAACACATGGCACCAAAGAAGTTTCATTTCTGACATGCGTACTTAGTACCCACGCAATTTTTTTTTATCAGAAGCACACACTCTGCACTATAGAAATAATCCTTGGATTGCGGGGAACTTTACAAACTTATAATTAACGGACACAAATTACATCCAGATTCAGAACAACAATTTGTAGATCGCACAGTGTTGTCCAGCGTGGGATTCGAACCCCCTGATACTGGCATGGTGTGTCGGTATCTTAACCACTACGCGATCTGTGCAGTCGTTTCAATTACACCCAGACTCGGAACAATAATCTGTGGATCAAATCAGTATAATATTTCTTCATCATCATCATTTCAACTCATATTCGTTCCACTGCTGGGCTTGAACCTCTTCCTGGAGTGAAATAGATCTACTATATCATGCTGGTCAGAGGGGTTGGTATAGGTTTTATTTCGAGTTTTACTTCTCTTGCATAGATATTATATGCGTGTTATATCCTTTAATCGTCTTTTAAGATACCCACGGGCAAGAGAGAGAGTGGTGAATAGTATTCTCTCCGTCATCTAACGGATTTTTTTTATTTAAACAATATACGGTATATATGTAGTTTAATGAATACAAATAACAGTACAACAATTAGTGGATCAACAGGAAAAAAATGTTTTTTTATATTCTCAAAGTGCCGCTATGAATATATACCGGTTTATGTTGTATAAATAATATATGTTGATATTATATATTAAACACTAGCTGACCCAACAGACGTTGTTCTGTTCAAATAAAGCGCCACCTACCGGGTCCAATTGTGAATCTAAACCATTCTCGAATCTCACTGAGCACACACAAATTACTTAAATTACTTAAATCCAGTCAACAGATATTGCCATCTGTTAGAATCTTTTGGAGTTAACAGATAATTGTGACTGTCAATTAATTATAGACAAATAATTTGTAATAAAATAAAATTGCGACTATAATTAAAGATCTAAGCTATCCTATGTTTCAAGTTGGAGCAAACTGCACACGGTGTGCAAATTTGATTAAAATCGGTTAAGTAGTTTAGGAGTCCATCGCGGACAAACATCGTGACAGGAGATTTATATATATTAAGATATTATTACTGTATTTTAACCCAAACTCAACTTTCGCGTAAACGGTGCCAATTTATATAGGTATACCGATACCTACACAAGTAAGTCCGTGTGGTTACGGAGTAAGAATACAATTCATCACTCCCTATATTGCCCGTGGATGTCGTAAAAGACGACTATGGGATATAATATGCATATAACATATATGCAAGAGAAGGAAATCTCGAAATATATATAGTATATACCCTATACCAACCTGTCTGACTAGCATGGAATAGTAAGGTCAGTTTCCCTCCTATTGTGGAGGAGGCTCAAGCCCAACAGTGGGACGTATATGAGCTGAAATGATGATGATGATATACACAGGTGTTGGTAACGGTAACGGTATGGCAAGTTTCATTGTTTTTACTCATTTCAAAAATATCTAATCCATAGTTTTCACCTCAAAAGTCTCATGAACAAACCATGTCTAACTGGTATGTTGGACCAAATGCTTACCCACTATACAGGAGGGTCGGGCCCATATATTATAACTACGTAGGTATCTATGTATATGACTTTTTTTTAGGGGGTGGGTCCGGGGTGATAGAGGGGCGTAAGCACGCACACCCATAGCCCACCCGTGACACGTCGCCTTCGTCGTTGGGCCGACCACCGGAGCAGGGTGACTTGCCGTAAACGGTCGGCCCGACGAAATACCCCCTGAGGAGTACCCACTCCTCGACCGACGTCCCCCCTCGGGGAGGACTGCAGGATTTTCTGCAGGAGTGTAGTACTACCTCCAGACAGATGGGCCGCCGGCACGGACCGGCTCGCGACCGAATCCAGTTTGCCAACCTTCTTATCAGGGATCGTGATTATGACATTTTCTTCGTTTAGAAAGGCCTAAGTCCACCAGTGGACGGGCATAAGCTGATTAATATAAGCTAAAAAATGAATTTCTATTGAAATCACGCTATAATACCACGTCCAAATTTAGGAAGAGACTGATTAAATATACGAAACCTGGTTATATCGTAGCCCTAAAACAACAAATGTGATAACGGGCACGTGCTATCTAGTAAACTAAAGTTCATTAGACACGTGCTAACTGTCTCGGTGACCTACTCTAGTATTTATACTTGATTATTCGGTAATAGAACTTAAATGCAGATGAAAATGACAATTGCAGTTTAGCTAACCATTTGAGCAGGAGATGCTCCTGCCGACTGACGTCCTTGGCGGAGCGGACGGCCAGCCTGAAGGCCGACCGCGCATTGCGGTAGCCCTCATACAGCAAGGCCTCCCGCTCCGCGTCGCGTTGGCGCCGCCGGCTGCGGGTGTAGGCCCTCCGGGCGCGAACGCGGCCCGGAGATCCGCCAGCTCCCGGGACCACCAGTGGACCGCCCTCCTCGGGGGCGGACGCCGTACCCGGGGCATGGCCGCATCGCAGATCTGCGTCAACGCACTGCGGATGCGGCCAGCCTCGGCGTCCACCCCGTCCGACTGGTTGGCAGAGGATAGCCACGAGTAAACGATGGCTGTCTCCGCCAGCTGGTCCCGGTCTAAGCGACCCACAGCCCATCGCGGGAACGCAGGACGTCCATCCGCCCCGTGACCCCTGCTGGGCGTCGGGATTACCGGGGAGACCTCCATCCGGATATACCGGTGGTCCGACAAGGTCTCCACCTCCTCCACGACGCGCCAGCTCCTCACGCGTGCGGCGACCTCGGGGCTAGCGAACGAAAGGTTCACTATCGACCCGCCCCGTTGTCACACGCACGTATGCACCGAGCCCCTGTTCAGCAAACAGAGGCCCAGTGCCGCCGCCCACTCCTCGATCGCCCGTCCTCGGTCGTTCGTCCGGGGAGACCCCCACGCCACGGACTTGGCGTTGAAGTCCCCCAAGACGAAGACCTGGCGCGATGCCATTCGCCGTAACGAGGCCTCCATGATGGTGAGGGAGGCCTCGAAATCGGTCACACTCCAGTTAGGGGAGAGATAGACTCCGAGGAGCGTAATCTCCCCCCAGTCCGCCGCGACGTATCCGACGCCCCTGTCCCTAAGGGTCAGAGGCGACGAAGGCCACGACGTGGAGGCGACGATTGCCACGGTGCCATCGATGCTACCCAACCAGTTAGGCCGGTCGGGCACCACGTACGGCTCCGAGAAATCAATAATTAGTGTTCTCTTTGAATCATCATTAACAATGCCGCGACCAAGACGATTGAGTCTTTTCTGACAAAGCTGTAATGGTTCTTTCGTTAGAGACTATATATTCGGCAATTTAGAAAATATATTTACGGAAAAAAATTATGGCGGTACGAAGTTCACCGGGTCAGCTAGTTGTAAATAAATCTACTTTACGGATTTTTATCGCGTTTGTATTTAGTTTTTGATTGCTCAACGTTTCGAACACTTTGTAGCGTTCATAGTCACTAAGATGTCACACATCCAACAAGTCATCGTTATTACAGAGATTTTCAATTATCTACCCGATACAGAAAAATTAGTAATTAAATTTTAACCCACCCCACATTTTGGTACAAATTTATTGCCAGTATAAGAAGATTTTCTGACGGAGTCAACTCATCAATGATGGCTCTCCTCTACTTTTAATAAAATTTATATGTATGTATATGTATGTTTATGTATGTATATATGTATTTCTATATGTATATATATATATATATATATATATATATATATATATATATATATATATATATATATATATATGTGTATTGTTTGTGTGTATAGTGTATAAGAATATAATTGCTATACTTGGATAACCAAATTTTACAAATTACCCCTTACAATGTATTGCACCTGCCTAAATTATTTCTGCTCCACCCGTGGTTGACTGGCAGAAAATGCCTAAGGCATTAAGTCCGCCATGTACCTTATTTTTGTGTGCTAAAGTTTAAATAAATAAATAAAATGATTCTATATGAAAAAAATATATTTTTTATGGTTAGTAATTATTAAACATTAAATTTGTAATATTTATTATGACAATTTATTAATTTAACACACTACCACCGGATCGGAACGATATCAATTTATAAAAATTTAGTTCCTTTTTAAGCTAATTACAACTATTTCAAGTTTAATAACTAGAAAGAGAGAGCAGTACAGACAATATGACGTCAACGTCGCAATCTCCATACTAATCTTCGTCTGCCCTAAACAAAAATAGTTGCGCGAGAAAGGGATAGAATACGACTCCCCAAATAACTTCAAATCCTGTTAACTTTTTTAATTTTGTATACTTCTTGATTATTAGGTACTGCAGATTTTTTTATTATTGCACAATTCACTGGTTATCCATTTATTCCATATATATTAAGTCCCTCCCTGACATAAGGATTGAATACCTACTACTGGGTTTTATTTCAAGGCTTTTTTTCCTTCTCTTGCATAGATTTTATATGCGTATTATATATCTCAGTCGTTTACGACACCCACGATAAGATGGTGTGATATTCCTTATTCCATCACCACGTCTAAATATATTCACCTTAAACTTTTTCATCGAATTTTCCTTCTCCTGCATAAATGGTATCTGCATATTATATCCCTTAGTCGCCTTTTACGATACTCGCGGGCAAGATAGAGATTGCTGTATTATATTATTACACGCAATAATTTTTCTGAAAACAAAATTTATAACCAGTGTGTGTTACCAGCAATGACTTACGGCACTGAAACGTGATCTCTAAATGTCGGCCTCATAAAAAGGCTTAAAGTCGCTTAACGTGCTATGGGGGCTATGCTCGGTATTTCTCTACGTGATAAAACCGGAATACGGCAATTCGTAGAAGAACGGGTGTAACCGACATAGCACGCAGAATTAGCACGTTGAAATGGCAATGGGCAGGCAACATCGCATGACGAATCAACAACCGTTGGGGAAGAAAGGTTCTTGAGTGGCGACCACGAATCGGACGACGTAGCATAGGACGACCTCCGATTAGGTGGACTAACGACATTTTCAAAGTCGCAAGGAACCGCTGAATACAAGTGGTGCAGGACCGTTCCGAGTGACATTCTCATGGGGAGGCCTATGTCCAGCAATGGACGTCTGTAGGCTGATGACTAGAATAATTTTTTTACCAACTGTTATGAAAGTAGTCATTTATTATTAAAACTATACCTTTAATTAGTACATTAACCAGTTTTATATATCTTACGTTTGTTTTTATTGTTTTCAATTTTCTTAAGTACCTACATGAATGTTTTTGTTTTTTTTATTTTACTGCTACCCAAGGTTATGTTATAATTTAAGACAAACATGTTTACAATAATTAGATACTTTAAGATGATTTTAATGTTGTTGTCTTTTATGTAGTAGAACCAGACTTGACAGTCGTTTGTCTGCAGTCGCGGTCCGTCCGGGGTAGTAGTTTATAGTGTATTAGCAACCCGCCCTCGCTTCGTTTCGGTTTCAGTCGCCTTAGCCGCGTAGATCCTGTTCCCGTGGGAATACTGGGATAAAATATAGCCTATGTTCCTTCCTGAAATTATAGCTTTCCATTGGTGAAAGAATTGTTGAAATCGGTTCGGTGGTTTAAGCGAAAGCGTAACAAACAAACAAACTTACTTTCTTATTTATATTATTAGTAAGGATAGCACAGTTTCGCAGAAAATCGACGTCTAAGTAGTAGTAATTTGTTAGTGATATTCGTTCGGTGAATAAGAGAGCCTATCTCTAGGAGGGGTTTGCATGTTTCTGAGGGACTTGCATGTGGTGGTTTTTGGTGATTATTTTAGTATAACCGAACCTCATTCCATCATACTCCCTTTACTTTCTTCACGGTAGGCAGTGGCCTTGCAAAGATCTATGAGCGGCAGTATCACTTACCAGGTGTGCTGTCTGTTTGTTAGTCACAACAACAACATTAAAAAAATTATTTATAGATGGTTTTAGAAATGTTTAAATATGTATTTCTATTCAAATTTAAAACTTACTCTTCATATCGTTACATTTGAGTACCTAAACTTTTGTAAACAAAACATATGTTAAATTCGACTTGTTCGAGTTATTGTGCATATTATGCATACAAATTAAGTGGAATAAATTAATGACGTCACACGTATTAGTTCTCTACATGTCTCAAATCTATATCGAGAATAGCATAATTAAATTTTTGAATATCCATATTAAACATTTCGGGATCAGCCGTGGAGCCGATTAAGCCGTGTGGTGACTGAATAAGAATACAATTCACCACTTCCTATCTAGCTCGTGGATGTCGTAAAAGACGACTAAGGTATATAATACGCATATAACATCTATGCAAGATAAGGAAAACTCGAAATAAAACCTTTCGTAGTAGATCCGTTGGTTGTGTTTTAAGAACCTCTTAGGAAATGATGGAGCGATGTTTTAATCATCCGTGTGGTGACAGATAAAGAATACAATTCACTACCTACTTCTTATCTTGCCCGTAGATGTCGTAAAAGACGACTAAAGAATATAATACGCACATAACGTCTATGCAAGAGATAGAAAACTGGAAACAAAACTCTATACCGATCTGTTCAGCATGGTCAATTAGACGTATATGAGCCGAGCCGATGATGAAGAGATGATGTTTTATTACATTTTTCAATCTATCATCAAAGGAATATAATAAAAATATCATCCTGTCTGACCAGCATGGCATAGTAAGGTCAATTTCGCGCCTATTGTGGAGGAGGCTCGAGCCCAACAGTGGATCGTGGGACTTATATGAGCTACAATGATGAATGATGATGAATTAAGTCGTTTGCGTGCTTTTCTAGTGAATGCAAACTGAATAGATTAGATAAAGACGGAGCTTGCGAACTCTTTCTTTACTCTATTCAGTTCTTAACTCTCCTTATGCCCCTTCCTATTTAAAACCAAAGTTTCAAGTTCTTTCCACCACTCATGACCGTATTCTTCGTTCCTCAAAAAATCTTCTTCTTCACTGTCCCTCTCACTCTTCTAGTCTGGTGCATTCCTCCTTTGGTTCATATCGAGGCTATTCTTCTGTGGAATGCATTACCTCTAGACATCAGAATGGCTGCTAGTCGTGACATTTTCAAGGCTAAAGCTAAACGACTTTACTTAGATTTTCTGGAGGATTCAACTCATGAGCCGTCACAGGCTCACATCCATTTTTATGTATGTATGTATACTTATGTATATATGTATTTATATACAGTGCAACCTTAATATAACAAATGCGACGGGAACTCGTAAATATTCGTTATATCAAGAAATTCGTTAAACTGAGGTTTGTTATATTGAGGTAAGGTGGGTCTAAAATTTTTTATAAAGAGGCCAAGAAGTAGTTTTGATCACCTCAACATTTTTGCATTCAGCAACTAGAATCTTCAACAATAGTGATGAGCACTATTTACATTATTTCCCATCAAACGACTTCAATTGTTTTACAAAAAAAAAACGTGTCGGAACCTGTCGCGACTGAATCACATACTATGGGACTAAGGGTCATATAGAGGTATTTACACTTTTTTTTGATAGTTGAAAATTCGTTATAAAGAGGATGTTCGTAAAAAAATTTGTAATGTAAAGGTATTATTTACACTGACTCTTATGGACAATTCAAGGGGATTAGAAAAACTTTGTTAAATCGAGGAAGTCGTTAAATTGAGGTTCGTAATATTAAGGTTGCACTGTATATATGTATTTATATAGTATATATGTATTCATCATTCTGATCTTCAACTATCTGTATTGCACCTGCCTTGAATTATTTCTGGTCCACCTTAGGTCGACTGGTAGAGAATGCCTAAGGCATTAAGTCCGCCGTGTACCTTTGTTTGTGCAAAAGTTTTAAAATAAATAAATAAAAATAAATAAATAGATGATATTATTTGCACATGTCGAATGAACTTTTATCATTTTTGTCTAACACTAAAACTTAAGGTGTAAAAATACCGCAATATCCAAACATTTCAGATACAATACCTCAAAACAAGTTCATTAAATTACATTCTAACAAGCAAGAGCAAAGGTAACGAATAATAATAATAATAATAATCTCCCAGTTTCACGGCTATCTTCCATATTGTTTAAAATATTAAAAAAGGGAAGATATCCGGTCCTTTGAAAGGCTTACATGGGGATATGGATCCAACACGCAGAGGCCTTTGGAGAAATTTAATGTTAAAATGGGATGGGACGTCTACCGATGACACTCCACGTTTGCACACAACACTCGTGGACTGCCAACGGTAGGTGTAAAACTATTGTGCAATTATGATATCTAAAACCAGATTATGGGGTTGTGAGGTTTGATGGATTGGATTAAATGAAACTATTGATGGAAAAACTGTCGTCTGCCTTCAATACCTTTATCGTCTTGATATAATAATAATAATCCTGCAAATACCGAGATCCCGCGGGATTGAAAATTCGTAATCCCGCAAATACCGAGATTGAATTCCGGCTGCGGGATTGGAAGTCCTAATTAAAACGTCTAATCAGCCTAGTCTATCCTTTAATTGTCTTCAAAGATCCCCTTTGGAAATGAAGGAGTGATATGTCCATGTGATGCCGGATTAAGAAAACAATTCACCACTGATATTTGTTTGATGATAGATTAAAAAATCTAATAAAACATCATCTCTTCATCATCATCTCGGCTCATATACGACCCACAGCAGAGTTCGAGCCTCCTCCACAATAGAAGGGTAATTTACCTTACTGGTTAAATAGGTTAATATAAGATTTTATTTCGAGTTTTCCATCTCTTGCATAGATGTTATATGCATATTATATTTCTCAGTCATTTTTTACGACATCCACGGTTAAGGTAGAGAGTGGAGAATAGTATTCTTATTCCATCAAAACACGGATAAAAAATATAAACGGGAAATTTTAATTTGCAATCAACAAACCAATGTTCTTTAAAATCTTGTTGCATCTTATTAATATGCTAAATGCAACAGTTTTATTGCCTGCTATTTTAGAATGTTCAATAACTTTGGTCAAGGTTAAAACAGGTCGTACGTTAAACTGGCTTTTTGTATATTTTGCTTCATGTCTTAATTTCAGTGCCGGTGATAAGTTGAGAAATTTTGAAATATGTAGTAAAGAACTTGCCCGTGTGGTGACGAAGTAAGAATACAATTTACCACCCCCCTCTCTTGCCCGTAGGTGTCGTAAAAGACGACTAAGGTATATAATATGCATATAACATCTATACCAGACAAGGAAAACTCGACATAAAACTCGATGCCGCCATAGCCGAGGCCGCCGGGTGACTGGACCGGGGACTATAGTCCGTCACGCGCAGAGAGGCTGACCATGCGACGGCGACCGACGTCCCGGGACAGGGACGTCGAGAGGTTAGGGTACCCGAAAGGGTATTCCGTCGGGCCGACCACTAAGGACAAGGAACTCGACACTGGTGGTCGGCCCAACGACGAAGGCGACGTGGGTACGGGTAGATCATGGACCCGTGAGTCGTGGTTTCGTCACCCCGGATGGAATGGACGGCGTATTCGCTGACCAAGTAGGCCAATTTCCCTGCCGTAGTGGAGGAGGCTTGAGTTCAACAATGAGACGTATATGGGTTGAGATGATGAATGAAATATTAACCAAGAGAGTGAACAGCAGAACTTATCTGAGAAACCGTATGACAACGAATTTAATTTACCCTTCTGAGACAAAAATAGTTATATTATCTTCCTTATGAAATGGCCCAAGATCTAAACTACAATGGCCATATAATCAGCACTTGTGTTAGGATTGCAGTTAGGGTTAACACTTTATTTTTACTAGCACTTTATACTAGCAATCCGCCCTCGCTTCTCTTCGGTTTTCGTCACCTTACCCGCGTAGTTCCCGTTAGAATACCGAGATAAAATATAGCTTATGTTATTCCCTGATAATGCGTGAAAGCGTAATAAACAAATAAACTTACTTTCGCATTTATAATATTAGTAAAGAAGATTTCTTTTATAACATTTAGAAAATTTGAGTAAATAATTATCACAGCTAAAACAGCATCGTTGTACCCTATAGATGTTTTAAAGTATATAAATATTTTTTTTATCAGATTCAAAGACACTAAATTTAATTTTAAAATTAATCCGAGATAAATCTTCTGACGCGAATCAAAGTAATTTTGCGTACTTTATTATTCACATTAAGTATAGAGTACAATTACCCGAAATAACGTACAATATTTTATAATAAAGTACGGGTGGCAACCCTAATTGAAATTGATATATAAGCTTCCCAGATAAATTAAATTTATATTTCATTCCTTCTATCTATCAACTTATCCTTATTCAATGTTGAGCATAGTCTGCCTGCAGTGGAACACTGCCATATTCGCCAATTGATGAACGAATTGTCATTTCATAGTAGAAGCAAACGCTAACTGCCTGTTGCCTTAAATAGGTAGTAACACACTTCCAAAAAATGAAGTTCTAAGTAGCAATTTCCTAGTACACTTCGTTCAATGACCGCGAGAGCAGAATTCCATAAGGAGTAAGTTACCACTTACCGTTAGATGAGTTGCCTCATCCACCAAAGGAAAAAAAATTACAATTACACATAATGAATATCACAGATTCTCATACATGTTATTCAAAAAACACACAGAGATAATAATACTACATTATAATTACTAATTAGAATTACTACCATTTTTTAGCATAATTTGAACTGCCAATTAGAACCTATGTATTTGAAATTCACAGCTTAAAAAATTACCAATTAAATACTCTTTTTTATGCTTTTAAACATGACGCTTCATTATGTAAAATGGTGGTAATTTTAAAAAACAAAGCACTATGTTTAATATATTGTTAAAAATAAATATAAAACGAACTTACTTTTATTTCACTATAATAAGGAACAATGCTAACTAACCGAGTAGTGAATTCGAACTGTCAGTTGTGCTCGCGTTCTTGAGCTTGGCGGTAATGATAAGATTCATCAGACGTGCTGTTATTAACGCTTTCCGTGCCTCAGAACGCACGTAAAACCATTGGTTCAATGGCTAATCTTTCTTCAATCATATCAATTTAACATCGACGTATATGTATGAGGACTTTGGTACATATTTATTATAATATGGCCGGCGCTAATCACGGTTGGTGACAGTTGTTAATCTGTGACATTGACCTCTATATATCAAAACAGAGTAAAGACGACATTGTCGTAAGTTGTAAACTTAGATAAAATTAGACAAATTAAATTAATTAGGCATTTAAATTAATATTAAAGAAATCCGTATGGTAACAGAGTCAGAATACAATTCAGCCCAGTAGGGGGACGATTATGAGCCGAGATGATGGGATGAATGTGACAGTGAATCGAAATGTATTTAACAATATACTCCAGAACTATTTATACTTAACTTATAAATGATCTCTTACTTTTTTTTTGATAAGATACACATATGACTGTCTTTAAAAAGTTCTTTTCAAAATACTGCTATACATTTTTAGAATTCCGTACCCAAAGGGTAAAAAAGGGACTTCGCTGTTTGTCCGTCCGTCTGTCTGGCACCAGGCTGTATCTCATGAACCACTATAGCTAGACAGTTGAAATTTTTACAAATTATATATTTCTGTTGCCGCTATAATAACAAATACTGAAAACAAAATAAAATAAATATTTAAGGGGGTCTCCCATACAACAAACGCGATTTTTTTTGTCCTTTTTTTTTAGATAATGGTACGGAACCCTTCGTGCGCGACTCTGACTGGCACTTAGCCGGTTTTTTATTGCTGTGATACACTAACAGATCACTTCATGATTAGTAGCAATTGTAGTTCATGGAGTTAAGTAATGTCAGAAGCATAGTTAAGTATATAGCGTAATAGAAATAGAGGGCAGAATGAGAACAGATATAGAGGGGTTGGTGATTTTTACTTTGCGCTCTGTTGTTCACCGAATAAAGTATAAGTAACAAAGGGCTACTACTATTCGGAAATCAGTTTTCTTCAACAGTGTAGTGATATCCCTGATTATACTACCATTAATTATTTTTCTTTTCATCTATTCCCATATACATATGTACTCAATATTCGATTCGGGCCTTCTCCACGATAGAAGGGGGGTTTTTTTTCACTCAGACAGGTGCGCAAAAACACATCGTTTTTAGCATTTTTTTAAACTGGAATATTCAAAATACTTGGTTTCAGAACTCCTTTTCAAATTTGTTTTTAGTACTACCAGTTTATCGTTTATATTTTCACGCTACCCTTTCTCCAATTTCACTTAAGATAAAGTAAGCCGCCTTTAAAAATTAATAATAATTTAGCATGGCAGAGATGCCTCTGGTAGCCGTGGTAGTATACCAGATTTATTAGGTTTAAATTAATAAATTGTCATAATAATTACTACCAATTTAATATTTAATAATTACTAACCATAAATAATATTTTTTTTCATCTATACCAATAAATAAAATTGGAGTGTCTGTTTGTAATGTCAAAATAATAGGCTTTTTTCATGCTCACACGGTTATTTGCACGACACCTATGCCTAAAATAGCGATTAAAAATTTTTGTCTGTCTGTTTGTTCCGGGTAATCTTCAAAACGGTTGAACCGATTTCAAAAATTCTTTCACCAATGGAAAGCTATAATATCAGGGCGTCAACAAGGCTATATTTTATCCCGGTTTTCCCACGGGAACGGGCACTACGCGGGTAAAACGACTATAACCGAAGCGAAGCGAGGGCGGGTTGCCAGTATAGAATAATTTTCTTTTTGTACTGTACTACTTGTACAATAAATTTGTACCAAAATGTGAGTCAAAACTAACTAATTTCTGTAGCGGGTTGATAGTTATGAATCTCTGTGATAACGATGACTTGTTGGACGTGAGATATCTTAGTCCATCCGTGACCATAAATGGTGTAAAGTGTTCGAAACGTCGGGCAATCAAAAATCAAATACAAACGTGATAAAATATGCGTCTTTATATCTCTTGTATATTCTTGATTTCTATGTCAATAGTGAAGCGACCTTTTATGAAATTATATACATTGATTTGACTGTTATTATATGAAGTTTCCTTTTTTCGTTATCGAAGAAAACTAAATTGCTTTGCTTCACCTGCTTGTGCAAAAAGTACATTCTTGACTTTCAGTTTTTTCTTTTTAACGCCCGACGCAAAAAAGGGGTGTTATAGGTTTCACGTCGATGTCTGTAGCATCGTAGCTCTCACACGGATGGATCGATTTCGAAGCGGTTTTTCTTTGGTTTGGTTTGGTTAATATCGGTCCAGCAGTGTAAGAGTATCTCTTTTCCAAAATAATAGCGTATTATTACTCGATTAAGTGCTTCACGCGTGCCAGTATAATCGTTAATTTTTTTTTTTTTTTTTTTTGTGGGTGGGCCGCGGTCGGCGCACCTCCGCACCACTCCGTCCGGGGCGACAGAGGGGCGTATAATCGTTAATTGACAAATAATTGATAATTCCCGTTGAAGAGATCGTAATAACTACTTTATTATTTTTGTTTGTCTCTGGGGTCACTCAAAATTTTCAATTTTATCAACACATGTTATTTTATCACACATTCCTCATGTTCCTCCATTTGAAAAATCTTTCATCCAGCATCTTATTTATATTAGATGTAGCCTGTTATGCTAATTTTTTTTTTTTTTTTTTTTTTTCTGCTTTGTCAAATTTTTAATTTCTGGTCGTCTTATTCTTTTTGTGTTAATAAGAGCACTTGTAATTTTCTCTATTAATTGAGATGTGTAGTTTTTAATTTTTCTGTTATGGTAAGCAAGTCGCCCTCTTGTGGTAAGATTTTAAACTACCTCATCCATGCGATAAATAATATCTCAGATCTTTATAATGTTACTTGATATTATATTACCTATATGTGCTTCTAGCAATAGATGGCGCTGTAAGCATCTCTGACTCCTAATGAGTTAATTATGCTCACTCATGTTTGTTACGCAAGTTGTAACTTTAATAATTTTACATAGGAATCAAAGTTATTATTGTTTACTAGCAACCTGCCCTTACTTCGATTTCAGTCGTCTTACCCGTATAGTGCCCGTTCCAGTGGGAATACCGGGATAAAATATAGCTATAATAGTTAAGTTACTTATATAGACAGGTACCGGGTAGTAAAAATTTTCTATATCGGTCCAGCCGTTTTAAAGATTACCCAAAACAAACAGTCAGACAATTTTTTTTAAACCGGTTTTTAGGCATCGGTAGGAGAGAGCAGGTAGGATTCGTACAAAGGGAGCATTCGTACAGGAGTCATATCTACACTATTTTACATGTTGACGCGTTTTTATTTGTATGCGTGTAAGGCCTCGGCCCACATATGAGCAAAGGCTCACAGGTAAGCGAGTTAGCACTGCTGCATTGAATTTCGTTGGGACAAGGCGATACATGATTTTAGACCGCGTAAGTAATTTTCATCTTTGAAAACATTTATTTCCAATAAGTTTTGCTCAAATTGTTAAAGTAATTTATAATAGTTTTGTACCTTAGATTAATATATAAACATAAATTTTATAGTAACTTCAATTGTTATTTTTATTTTGAAATTATGTTATGAATGTTTCGGTTGAGGTGCCTTCGTACAGTTATGAACGGGGTGGATTCGTACTGTACGAATTCACCCTGCGTTAGTTCAGAAATTTTGTTAAGTTTAAAATATCATTTCAAGGTCATGCCAGGATACATACAGATACTCTTTAGAAAATTAGACTGATAGAAATAGAAAAATCAAAAGAGATGAAGAAACAGGAGCAAGAGAGAAAAGCTAAGGCTAAACAAATTAAACGAGCGTTGAATTTGCTATTAAATAATAAAGAAACCAAACCGAAGAAGCATAAGAGAACTATAGAGACTGACAGTGAAGACCAGACAGATATAACTTTACGTGAAAGTTCATGTTCTCTCTTCGAAGAAATGTCTGAAGGTTCTGATATTGCGAACGAAAAGCCAGTTATGACGGAAAACATTAAGGAAAAAGCTCTGTCTTGGTTAAATTCGAGAAGAAAAAGACTATTTTACATTATATCAGACAGGTGTTTTTTTTTTTATTGCAACCAGTGGCAAACGAGCAAGTAAGTGTTGCTGCCGCTCATGGACCGTTACAAGGCCGCTGCCTACTGCGAAGAAAGTGAAGGGAGTGTGAATGCGTTTATTGAGGCTCGGTGATACCAAAGGCACTACCATAACGTTAACCTTCCACACCTAAACACCCTCAGAAAGTTGGGCTTCCGGCTTTCTCGCTCACCGATCGAAGCGCAGTAACAAATTGCTACTACTCAGACGTCGATTTTCTGCGAGAGCGTGGTACTACCCCGGACGGACCGGCCCGCGGCTGTAGATAGCTAACTGTCGACAGTGTGGTCCTACCACTAGGTTCTAACGAAATACAGTCCCATGGAATATAAAGTTTCATTTTTGAGAAAAAAGCCGGATACTTGGAAATTTGTTTTGCCCGATACCAAAGATGACAGCACCGTATACTTATCAGACGAGGTCTATGTATTGCCGCAGCCCAAATCTGCTGCTACATCAAGAACAGCAAATATTTATGTATTTAAAAAGATTTTACTATGTACAATGTGCAATAGATTCGGTTGTCATTGTAACATGTTACCCTAATTGGTATATTTAAATGTTAATTTACATCTTAAAAAGTTGTTTGTTAAATAATAAAAATAATAATATAAGTAACTTATACTTATTGTTCACTGTCACAACGCTTAAGGTGTATTCTGTCGTAATTTGGATCTCAATATGAGTTTAATTTCATACACATAACGTTGTACGGAGGCTCCCCACTATCAACGAAGGTACCCTCTTCACTGTACGAAGCTACCCCACGTGTGGGGTGCTTTCGTACGATTTCCATTTTTAGGAATTTTTTTCATAGCTTTGTCATGTTACCTTATATCAAACCTGAACTATATTACTGTTAAAGCCAGATTGGTAGATAATTCAGTACCATTATATTTATCTTGAAATAGCTGTTAGTTTTGCTTTTATATGACCTAATGTAAAAAGTGTATAAACCTGCTCTCCCCTATAATGTGAATAACGTATCAGCATGATAAAAGTCCATTATTGTAAAATTACAAACAGACACTTCAGTTTTATTTATTTGTATAGATAATCACTTCATCACTGTATTTAATAAGTCTCCATAGATATATTAAAAAAAAATATCTTTAACATTGAAAAAGCTAGGCATGGCAAAAAATTCATTACTTTAACGACATTATAAACTTTTTGAATATTTTTGTCCTTTTCTCCAATATATAATATTATTTACATTGTTATTGTGTTCATTATATAACTTATACACTTTATATTTTGATTGCATCTAATTACTTATAACTTGGATTAGTTATGAAGACAATGTTTACTGTTACACATTCTCGTTCTGACAAGACTGCTAAGTACCCTCAAATTGATAAAAAATAAAGAACATTTCCGTATGGAAACCCTTTTGCCCGTAGATGTCGTAAAAGACGACTAACGGATATAGAATGCAGATAATATCAATGCAAGAGAAGGCAAACTCGACATAAAACCCTATGTCAATATGTCTGACCAGCGTTGTGTAGTAAGTCGTTTTCCCTTCCATTGTGGAGGAGGTTCTATCACAAACTGGTCTCTATAGTTACTTGTTTTATTAGCGTATGCAATTATAGACGTATTCTTTAATTAACACGATGTTTGCACACAGGCGTATGGTATTTTTATTCATAAAATAATATTTGTAATATTCATTCTCAAAATGACTTAAGTTACATCATCATTATCATCGCAGCCCACTTACGTCCCACTGTTGGGCTCGAGCTTCCTCCACAATAAGAGAGAAATTGACCTTACTACACAATTTTTTTTTTATTTATTTAAGACAACACCCTGCACTAAGGAAATAATCCTTGTATTGCGGGGGACTTTACAAACATATAATTAACGGACACAAATTACATCCAGACTCAGAACAACAATTTGTGGATCGCACAAAGTGTTGTCCCGCGTGGGATTCGAACCCTCGACACTGGCGCTGTAGGTCGCTATATTAACCACTACGCCATCTGTGCAGTCTTCATACTATGCTGCTTAGACACGTTGGTATAGGATGTTGTTTTGAGTTTTCCTTCTTTTGCAAAGATGTTAATTGCGAATTATATCCCTTAATCGTTTTTACGATATCTACGGGCAAGATAGTGGTGAATTGTATTCTTACTCCATCATCACACTAGGTTACATAATGACTTCTAATATTTACGAACATTTAAATTAAAGCAATTTTTACGGACTTTATCGTGTTTGTTGGTGATTATTGAGACATGCAACTGCGAGTCTCATGCTTTCCATGACAGGGCCGGAGAACATACAGCTTATTGGCACGTAGAACTTGCATGACATGCAGCTCCCCAGCCATGTATTTGTCGTCATAGATTCTTCGTGCTTTCTTCTAGAAAGATTTAGAAACAATAGCTAACTGTGACGGGGGCTGGTGAGAATGTCCGTTCAAGTATGGGTTGCTTTTCGATATATTGTGTAACTCAAGATGTGTTTGCGTATAGTCAGAATGTCTAAGAAAGCTAAAGAATTATTTGACTCCAGCTCTATAGTGATTGATTTTGGTTAGAGTTCGGATGGTTTAGGAATATTGTTACTTTGTCAAAATAATAGTGGACAGTCTTCTGTTTACAACTGCGGGCCAATTCAACCGGGGTAGTACCGCATACTCTTGGAATATAGAAAATAATATGTTTTTTTTAGTTTACCCTTTTTCTTATTGCTATGGTGGCAAACAAGGAAGCAGCACACTTAATGGTAAGCGATACTGTCGCTTATGTATGTGCCTTAGTAATTTTAGGGGCATAGCCAGGACGCGGCATATTATGAAGAAAGTACTCTTCTTAAACCTCGTTTAGAGAAAGACGTCACATCGCTCAGGAAATACCACTGCAGTTAACAGGTGACGGAGTAGAATACAATTCACCACTCCCTCTCTTGCCCGTGGGTGTCGTAAAAGAAGATTAAGGAATATAATATGCATATAACATCTATGCAAGAGAAGGAAAACTGGAAACAAAACCCTGATGATAATGAAATAGTTACATGTACCTTCATCACCTTTTTGCTAACGTACCATTAGACACCGTGGCAAGCCTTTTCTCTTTCGTCTTGCAATGTTATCATGTTTAACTGTACTTTATCCAACGTAATTTCTCTTTCGCTCATCTCCACACGGAAATTTACTATTTAAGTTTTAGTGAAAATCATAACGTTTATTAGAATCCGTTAACAGATGGCAGTAATTATTTTTCGTTGAAATGTATATTATTTCCAGATGTTATGTTACATTTTATGAGGATTTGTATACGTGATACATCGTCTACGTCGACTACCTGTTTTATTTTCATTGTGTGGTAAACTATTAATTTATTGTTTACTGCCTGCATAAGTTTTCTAAATTTTCTATTTCATTCACCCTCATTTGCCATAAAAACATGCAGTTATGCAAAAGTTTCTGTATTCCAAACAAGTCTAACAAATGCGGAAACTAAAATATAATTGTAGAGATTTCATTGAGAGCAGTGCGCTGTACCGATGCGGAACACGAGTTCGTAACTAAACTAGTTGTGTAAGTACTGGTTTTATTGTACACATTATGGGCGGCGTTCCTAAAACTAACGCTTGTAAACCCGTAGTTCTCTTATCTATGTGGTTTTGAAATAAGAATGTAACTTTCGTTTTCTTATTTCTTTTTGATTAAAATACAGCTTTTTTGTTATTTTTTTTTGTGGGTGGGCTGCGGTCGGCGCGCTTCCGCACCACTCTGTCCGGGGCGACAGAGGGGCTTAAGCACGCAACTCCCGCAACCCATCCGAAAACCACGTCGCCTTCGTTGTTGGGCCGACCACCGGAGCAGGGTTACTTGACATCAGTGGTCGGCCCGACGGAATACCCCCTATTAGGGTACCCTCCCATCGGGTGTTTCCTCACGCGGTCGGCCTCTTGGCGGGTGACGGACTAAAATCCCCGCTAGGGCGGCATGAGGCGCAGGTAGTTGCGCCTACGCCGCCCCAGTCGCCGGCGGCGGATCTCCTCATCGAGGCTGCGCTCCTCACGCAGGCGATCCGCCGCCTCCTTCCGCGAGATCACTGTCTTGCAGAAGGCTGCGACCACGTCCCAATTCCCGACGCTGTCGACCATCGCCCTAGCGATAGCCGGCAGCGTCAGGTCTGTACCGATGATTGCGACGAGTTCACAGCGCTGCACTGCCCAAGCCGCGCAGGCCTCGAGCGTATGCGTCGCCGTGTCCCCGTCGCAATCGCAGTGGTGGCAGGACGGTGTACTCTCCCTCCTTACGACCTTGTGCAGGTATTTGGCGAAGCACCCATGCCCCGTCAACACCTGCACTAGTCGGAAAGAGAGCACCCCGTGCCGCCTTTCCAACCACTGCATCAGCACCGGTCGGAAGGCCTCCACGGTTCGCAACCCGGACCGAGGCCTCTCCAGCCGGACTGCCCAACGGGCAATGACGTCTCGGCGGGCGTCGACGCGCCAGGCGGTGAGATCCCTTAACGAGACCACACCGCCCCCCGCTCGCACCCCCGTCACCCGCCGATATAGTCCGGCGAGCATCTCCGCCTCCAGGTCCCACGGGGGAGTCCCGGCCAAATTAAAAGACAGCTAAAGTAATGTATCTTAATTTTTAAATAACCAAACTTGAGCTAAAAAATACACGTCAACCCTTATCACTCTCAGCTATTCCAAGGCCTCGTCTATTATGGAGTGCAAGAGGTCGTTTGACAGCAGGACTACTGGCAATATACGATATCTATACATCAAAATGGAGGAAAAAGATGTGTCTCTCTCATTCCTCCCTGACTACCGCTTGCAAAACTTAGTCGAGGTGACTCGTAAAGGAATACCATTTCTATAATAATAGCTGACAAAACAAATCGGCAATAATCGCTATGAGAGTCTACCTCCGGTATGATAATCGGAGCGCACAATGGTAATTGCGGATTTTTCCTCTTATAGTTTCATGCAGGTGCATCTTCTATTCAGCGGTAAAGGAACATGCTGATGAGTTTTCACATTCTACTACGAGTATCTGTAGTTCTTCCCTCCACCATTGAATCAAGGCCTTTTGGGCCATCGCTTTCATTCTGTGTAGTGAGATTTAGAGAGAGATAACTAAAAGGGGAGAAGAAAGAAGACGATGAAAGTGTAGTTAGAGTTAAGCTACATGGATTTGTTTCCTTATACATAAAAATGAATTGCTCTTTTAATTAATTGACTTTGAAAATGAATTGACTTTTACAACATTGGTTTTTACTTTTCTTAGATTTTTTGCATAAAATGTCACCATCATCTTCTTCTCAACTCATATACTTTCCACTGCTGGGCAAGAGCTGGCTTACAATAGGAGTGTATGTTGATTCTATAAATTATGGAACATCTTATTATATACATGTTGAGACAAATAAATAAAGTTATCAAGTGAAATTAATCTATCCTGCCACGCTGGTCACATATTTTTGTATAGAGGTATAGAGTTTTGTTTCGAGTTTTTCTTTTCATGCATATATTTTATAGGGATATTATATCCCTTAGTTGTCTTCTATGAGAACCAATAAAATTAAAAATGAGTGATTTGATGTCAAAATAATGGGTTTTCTTCTTGCTAACACGGTTTTTGTCACGATACCTATGCTTTTAAATCTGTTTAAACGTTTTTAGTCTGTCTTTTTTGTGCCGGGTAATCTTCAAAACGGCTGGACGGATTTTGATAATATTTTTCTACCAGGTCTGCTAAGTCTATATAAGGAGTAACTTAGGATATTTTACCCTCAGCAAAATCCTATAAAATTTTATCCGCTTTGAATATCTTAGGGAGATTTAAAATGAGAGATCAAAGCGTCTGAAACCTAGGCCAAACAAGGGCAGATTACTACTTTTAAAATAAAATATGATTTATTTAAAATAATAATATATAATTACCGTATTATTTAAAAAAAAAATTAAAAGATATTGAAGCTCCTAATAGCCCTACTATATTGTCCAATATTCTAGTTATTAGTAAGGTTTTTAATAAAAAGCAACGACTTTTAATATCTGAGAACAATGAGGTCTTAGATGCCTATTTGTTGGAGCTTCTTACATATACGAAAGTAGAACAAAAGCTATTGAAAATTAAAAACTAAAATGTGCAAGAGCTTTTAAAATATTTTTTTATGTATATTTTACTATCACAAATTTTAACCTAAAATTCTGATTATGAATTAACATTGGCATCATTGAGGAGTAGTATCTCCGTATGGTGATAAAGGAAGAATACAGTTCATCGTGCCTTCCTTGTACATATCTATCTGGAATTTGGATAAGACAAATTATACAACTTACTTATAATAATGGATACAACATTGAAATATTTTTTATAAAATTTTCTTTATTCTGATATGGGATAAGAAACGTATTAAAATCTGTGAGATGAGTTTACATATGAGGCACAGCACCTTCGGAGAAATTGACGTTTAATGCAATATGTCAAGAAATTGTAACAGAATTTTATCGAATTTTATCATTTTACTGAAATTTATCATCATAATGATTCAGCCTATCGCCGCCCACTGCTGGACCTGTGTCACCGGCATCCAATGGCGCCCAGCAACTTGCAGCAGTTCGTCGATAAACACTATGAAATTTATACCATAATATTAAAAAAAGAACATAAATAAACATTGTATGTGAAATTTACAGCAGTCCAAGGTCCGTATGAATACAATAGTTGTGTAGCTACTACTAGATAGAAATTTAAAATTTGGTGTGATTGGAATTTATAACGAATAATTTATGTATCGTACATAATAATAAGTAAGGAGATGGTTTAAAACACAGTATGTCAGTATACTTTTACCTTCTTAGAGAAAGTGTAACAACCAGCTGATGGAACACCAATATAATTAGCAGAAGCAATCACCTGAGAAAGAACTACTGCGATCATGAATCCGCCAACCAAGGGTTGTAATTACACTTCCTTGGGGAGACTTATATAGAAGTCGATAGTCTAATGGATGGATGAATGAGATGGAAGTGAGATGACGTCACCTTATATCGTTAGCTTGAATGTTTTTACACAATATCTTTTTTATAAAAAAAGATAGGTAATCGAATGGCAGAGAAAATGATCTATTATTCGTGAAGGCTAAGCATAGAATTTTATTTAGAAGTAAGTTTGTTTATTACGCTTTCAAGCTTAAAGCACCCAACCGATTTAAGAAAAAAAAACACAAATGGAAAGCTATAATATCAGGGAGTAACATAGGCTATATTTTATCTCGATATTCCAACGGGAACGGGAGCTACGCGGGTAAGGCGATTGAAACCGAAGCGAAGCGAGGACACGTTGCTAGTATTAAATAAAAAAATAATTAATTTTAATAATAAATAATTGTTTGATACTTTCTCGTGGCATTTGGGCAATCCTCTTTTAATTTTTGATATTTTTTGAATTTCTATTTAAAAAAAATGCATGTTATTTTGAACCATATGTTATTATTTATGTTTTGAGCAAATATGTAGTTTGAAGTTTGTCGTGTTAGATAGTATATCTAAAAAATCAATCATATCATTTTGTGTCTAAAAGAAAACACGACGAAAAGAACATTGAACACGAGAAGTTAACCAATCAAAGTTTGTTTGAAAAGTGGCGCTTCTTGGACGCCATTTCACATCTATATTGTCTTATACTTTGCCGAACAACGTTTTCATTATTTCTTAAATTTGCCCTTTTTTCTTTTGGTAAATTTTGAGTTCGGTGCATCCCGCCCATTCTTTAGCTGGTGATAACGAGGCGCTGGTTGCTGTATTATCTTCTATATAACAGTTTTTCGTTTTTTTAGGAGAACACTTAATAAAAAATAGTTCCTGCGGTTTGAATTATGCTGATTGTGAATTATATATCGTTCTCCATGTAGCAACGGGGTAAGAATACAATTCACCACCCCCTTTTTTGTCCGTGAGTATCGTAAAAGACGACTAAGGAATATAATATGCCTATAATATGTATACATTAATTACATCTATTTGTATTAAAAGGATTTTTTATTGCAAACGGTACACCAGATGGTAAGTGATACTGCCGTTCATGGACTTTTGCTAGGCCGCTGCCTACCGTGAAGAAAGTTGAAGGAGTATGAATGCATGCATGAATGGTTCGCTGATATCCAGGCATCACCAATACCCACCACACGCAAATACCTTCAGAAAGTTGAGCTTCCAGCTCCCTTGCAAAATGTTATACAATTCACCATCCCCTTTCTTACCTGCGGGTGTAGTAAAAGATGACAAAATAAAAGACGATAAAGATAAAAAAACGATTATAATATGCATATAATATCTATGAAAAGGAAGTAAAACTCGAAATAAAACCCTATACCAAAAAGTACCAGCATGGTATAGTAGGTTAATTTGCCTCCCGTACGAACGTATTCTTTTCCCATCGTACACAAGTTAAAAGAAGAACATACTTCAAGTTTTTTCACAGTGCATCATAAGGAAATTTTAGATTGTAAAACGGTGTCATCGTTCTTACGTAATATACCAACATATTTTCCTTAAATATACTGGTATTATGGTGCCTCGATTCACTGATGGCTAATTTAGAGATGGGCGCATTTTTTAATATCGACTTCAGATAAAATGAGGTACTTTGTCTTGCATAAGGAAAATGTTATGTTATTAAAAGGAATCGACTGTAACCAGCGTCGTTAGTATATGCTATAGTAGGTGAGTTTCCCTCATATCTTGTAGGAAGCTGGAGCTCAATAGTAGGACATATATTAGCTGAGATGATGATTTTTCCTGTGGTGATGAAATAAGAATACAATTCACCACCCCTTTCTTACCCGTGGTTGTCGTAAATAGGGGATATAATATGCATAATATGTAATTTATGCAAGAGAGGGAAAGCTGGAAGTAAATCCTCAAACCAAAACATCTGACCAGTGTAGTATAGTAGGTCAATTTTCCTTCCATTGTTAATGAGACTCCAGCCCAACAGTGGTCATTTATGAGCTAGGTACTCCTGATTGCTACTGAGAATTGCTTACGCAATAATACAGGACTGAGTTTTGTAGACAAGACTTTGCAAACAGTTTTTTATGTTTAGTAAATTACTTTGTCTTCACAACACGTAAAGCAATACTTTTTTTAGTGTTCGCTATAGTCAGTGCACCCGCCGTCCAGCTCCATCTAAGGCAACGAAGGGGCGACGCGCGGTCCTATAACCTACCGTAGCTCGTCGGCTTCGTCGTTGGGCCGATCACCCTTCGTCGTTGGGGCTGACCACCCTTCGTCGTTGGGCCCACCGCGTCCAGCAATACATAGAGGAGCTTTAGTTGTCCATCCTTCTGTATGTCATACAGGGCGGGCTGCATATTTTTACTTCATAATCATATAAAGAATTGATAATATGAAATTAAAAATATCGATAAACTTAATACCATCTCTATCACATCTTTGTAAGGCAATCTACTTATTTACAGGCGTGCATCGCTGCAGACTCTATTAAATCGACGCTAGGGTGGTGTCACCTGTATTAATATCGATTATCCCAATACTCTATCTAGCCATCAGCTTATTAAAGTGTTTAGTGAAGTTTGACTTCAAACTAGATAGTAGTTTCAAAATTTAAAATATATTGTTTATCATAGTATTATGCATTAAAAGGGCAGTGGCAGTAATGGATTTATGCCTAGGCCCGTGAGGCCCGGGCCTAGGGCGGCATGTTTTGAGGGGCGGCAAAATTATTGAAATGCCGAACTTTCAGTGACGAAAAACGTATTGCTAGGTATTGCTCCATAAGTTTATTTCAACGTACATTGAAAAATGGAGAGATTCAACGCTGTGAGTGGTTAATTTATTCAGAAATTTATTATACACATTAGTATACACTATAGATATATATTTAGATTAAAATTTATTTTCAGCTCACTAAATGGAGTTGTACAAAATGCTAAAACAGGTTATGGTTTCGTTACACAAGTGTACATATCAAAGCGTTAACGCCACGCCAACAATCAAGTTCGCCCTCGCCTATAGATGTTTCACATCAAAATTTATTCTAATATTAAAGGCGGCAGGGCATAAACAGGGCCTAGGGTGGTATCAACCCTAAATCCATCCCTGGACAGTGGTTTTTCGGTTCGACTTATATCGCACCCAAGAGATGGAAAACTCGAAATAAAACCCTCTACTTGTTGGTACGTCTGACCAGCGTGATATAGTAGGTCAATTTCAGATTAAGAATAGAGAGCTACAGCGAAGCCATAGCCCTTAACGAAAAAAGGTAACGGAGCATGAATAGAATGTGTTATAAGCTATGCCATGGAAGTCATTAATATATATCGACGGATCAGGAGGACAAAGGGCAGCAGCACTCTTGGTTAGCTTATAACCAATTCGATCGCTTGTCTGTATGCTAAGCGTGGTATTATCCTTGATGCCTATTCTGAATAATGAATATTGACATGTTCATGAATAATTAAAACTAAAAATTACCTCACAAACATTATTAATTGACCAACTATACCACGCGGGTGAAACAGGTTGATAAAGGGTCGGGCCGACCATGAAGGACAAGGAACTCGGTACCGATGGTCGGCACAACGATGAAGACGAGGAGCTACGGCGGGTTAGGGGGCCGCGCGCCGCCCCTTCGTCGCCCCGGATGGAACCAATCGGCGGGTGCACTGACCATGGCCCACCCCAAAACAAAAGGTTGGTAAAGGATTTTATTTCAAGTTTTCTTGCATAAATGTAAACTGCGTATCCATTAGTTGTCTTTTATGACACCCACGAATATAAGAGGGGACGGTGAATTGCATTCTTGCTCCGTCACCACACGTAAAATTTGTGGAAGGCTATGTTCTGAACACACCCCGTCTGTTCCGTTCAGGACGATGGAAAGACGGCGTACGGCTTGATAACCTATTGTATCTCCTCCTCATCGTCAATGGACTAATCAATAATACTGATCCCTTGACCTCGGTGACTATGGATACCTTATCTCTAGTATATCTCCACTATCTTATACAAATAGTCCCCTTAAAATTTATACCAATATAATGCACAAAATAGTTTAAACAGGCGAAGCCATGGAATAATACTAGCCCGCATACTTAAGACCAAATTTATCGCCTAGTTCGTACAAGATTAAAATTACTTTGTTATTTACAAAGGCTTAATCTAGTTTTAAACAAATTGGTGGAAACATACAGGCGAATGTTAATTACGTATAAAATAACTACATTGCTTTTTAAAATATTTCTGTTGCACAGATCTTGAGCTGTTTCCGATAAATAAATAGACTCGTTCCCTTTATGAGGGAAATTTTATAATTATCTAAAGAAAATGTGGTGATGGAATTAGAATATAATTCACCACTCTCTATCTTGCCCGTGGATGTCGTAAAAGATGACTAAGGGATAGCATATACATATAACATCTATCCAAGAGAAAGAAGACTCAAAACAAACCCTATACTAACCTGACCACCCTGGTATAGCAAGTTCAGTTTCTCTCCTATTTTAGAGGAGGCTCGACTCCAGCAGTGAGACATATATGAGCCGAAATGATGATGATGATGATGATGAAAGAAAATACAAATTTTTTTAATGATTGAAGTAGTTTTTTTATTAAAGACGCATCCTTGTATCGCGATGGACTTAACAAACATATCATTTATCATCATTCAGCCTATCGCCGCCCACTGATGGACGTAGGCTTCCTTCATGCTTCGTCACAAAATTCGGCCCTGTACCGCTTGCCAACGACGTTCAGCAATTTTCACTAAATCGTCGGTATACCTAGTGCGGAAGGACGTCCTACACTACATTGTGCGATACATGGTTTGCCACTCGAGAACCTTTCTTCCTCAGCGGTTGTCGTTCATCAAACGATGTGGCCTGCCCTTTGCCACTTCAACGTGCTAATTTTTCGTGCTATGTCGGTACAGATAAATTACACTCAGACTCAGAACAACAATTTGTGGATTGCATAAAGTATTGCCTTTCGTGGCAATCGAATCTACGTCAGTAGTTACATAAAAGGATGAAAAAACATAACTAAAGAGAAGGAAAGCTTGATGTCAAACCCTATGCCATAATGTCTGGTCAGTGTGGTTAGACTAAATGCCCTCATTTGCAGCAGAGATCTGCTCAACATGGACGTATAATTGGTCAACTATTAAAATAGATATAAATATAATAGTTCAAAAGAACCAAAAAAATACGCTTAAATCGCTAATCCTGATTATCCTAGTAAGGATAACGGGTTAAACTGTTTAAAATATTATATTGTTATCGGTCCTTAATAAGTATGCCAAATTTCGAGTTAATCCGACGTTTTGAAGGGGGTCAAAATCATGTTCAAAGATTCCGTTACATACTAACATAGATACGTCTAAAGCTAATAAAAGCGTATTAATAAATGTATGACATAAATGATTGCAGAGATATCAACCACAAACGAGGTTGGTACAGTTATTCATTTATAGAGTTGGGGACTAACTCAAAGACGAGACAGGCTATTTACGGCTGTCAGCAACCCTTCACCAACGAGGCTTTACCACTTAAATAGTTATTATAAATCATTACTGATATTGGGACTAAAAAAAATATTAAATAAATGTATTTTTCTAAAGATTTATTGTATCAATAAATCGCTTATTGAACTAAACAGGATTATTCTTCTTTGACACTTTCTTTGACACGGTGTTTATACTGGTTGACAGAAGTTACAAATAATACCAATCTGTACATTTCTCGACGATGTTGTTAGAGTCTATTAAGAGCGTTTTCGGTAATAAGCGGCCGTAAACCCAAAAATGTGGTTTTTTGAGGACTGGTTACTCGTTCATGATAATAGCTTACTAAAAATTTATATAACCACTACATTAAACACATCTTTATATTGTGTTTGTATAGAATTATAACTCAATATTGTAACTATTTTATTAAAAGGCATGGGTATTTTGAACTTAAGTTCATGAGATTTTACGAAAACGCTGAGTTTTGAAGTTCAGGTACGAATAAACCATAAGTCATGGCAGCTCGAAAAAAATTGTAGATGTTAGGAAAATTACTGTTCTTGTGTATGTATAAAATGAAATTCAAGATTTCTTCCTTTTAAAACTAAAAAAAAAATATTTCTTTAAGATTAATTTGACGAAAATGGCTCCTGTAAAACATTTAATTTTGTGGATAATACTAACCTTGGAACATTTAAAAAAATATCCACTATTTGTTCGACTATTGTAGAAGCAGTAAAAAAAAAACCAAATTGAAATACGAATAGTCACCCTCGTAATTAAATTTTAAATATTAGTATAAATTGAACGGCATAATTGTTCATAAGCCACATCATAGTCGGTTTGGAGGTCGCAGCGCACGGACGTGTGCTGCTCTCCTCTCTATCGCGTCCTACGCGCCCCGCGGCGACGATCTTTCGCCTTGGCGTGCTCACGTGTTGCCGATCTGCGTCGCTTAAGTCACGAGTCTCCGCGTCATTGTTTCGCGTTATTGTTTCGCGTTATTGTTTCGTATCATTGTTTCGCATCATTGTTTCGCGCGCTTCTAACGGTCAAATAACGGTCATCGTAACGCCCCGCCCCGCGCCGGCCGCCCCTCGGCGAGCCCCGCGCTCCTAAACAAACCGTACCGCGCTACCTGTGAACGTGCGTCATCGTGCCGTCTCGCTCGCTCACACAGCGAGCCTCGCGTAACCGCCTCTCGCTCGCACCCACAGCGAGCCCCGCGCGTCGAACATCTGGCGCGCAGCCGGTGCCGCCGCTACCTGCGATCGGCCGTATCCACGTACAACAAAGGGAGTAAGTACACATCCTCCCGACCTGCACACGGTTGGGAGGGACTCACACACCACTCACCCCTGGGTTCTTACCCCACTCAGGGTGTTAGGGCTTCCACATCCCTCTTAAACGTTCTTTCCCCGCTAGCCCACGATGGCGGAGAAAACCATCACAATAGACGCCCTTCTGGCAATTCCTGAAATTCAGGCATATATCGCCCAACACTTCGGGGCGATAACAATACTACCACCGCAACCTCAACGCGCTCCTACCACCGCACTGCCGCGTGATCCGGCATCACCGGCCATCGGCACGGCGGCGGCGATGGAAACGGAATCGCCCCCGTCCTCCTCCGCCTCATCTTCCTCCTCCTCAGAGTCGGAAGACTCAACAAATGAGGGCTCATTTATTGAGGTCCGCTCCCGCAAACGGAGCAAAAGGTCCAAAGAGGCCCCCTCAAAGACCCCCAAGATTAAGCCGACTGACTCGGAAGAATCAACTCCTACAGTCGCATCTGCAAAGACCGCCACGGCCGCTCCGGCCCCCCCAGTCGTCTCACAGGCAGCCCAAACCACTGTCCCACCAACTACGGACAGCATCACCGTAGCCCCACCGACGGTTAACAAATCACCCGCTCCGCCGCCCCTATATATTAGGGACAAGGAGAAATGGTTAGCCATCACCGCGTGGCTAAACACAAATAGGATTTCATATAAATCCGCAAAATCCACCCCCAACGGTATTCGAGTTGACCTTCACTCGTCAGCCGACCACCGAGCAGTTTCAAGAATGTTAGGGAATCAACAGATTCCCTACCATACCTACACCCTTCCCGAAGCCAAACTTCTGCGTGCAGTGATACGCAATGTCCCTAGGGAAATAGACACAAAAGAGATTTTAGAATCTCTCAAATCCCAAGACTTGCCGGTTGTAGAAGTACACCGGATGATCCGGGGAAAAGGTCGCGAGCCCCTCAATATGATACTCGTCTGCCTTACTAATAACGCAGAGGGTAAATCCATTTACAAAATTAAGACCATATGTGGCCTCTCTGGGGTCTCAGTAGAGCCCCCGCATAAAAACGGCAACTTGGCACAGTGCCACAAGTGCCAAATGTATGGACACTCGTCCAAGAACTGTTTTGCCCGTCCTAGGTGCGTTAAGTGCCTAGGTGACCATCACACCTCTCAGTGTGAACGTCCAAAGGACGTCACCCTCTGCAAAGAGCCACCAGCGTGTGTTCTCTGCGGAGAATACGGCCACCCGGCTAACTATCGCGGTTGCCCTAGAGCGCCGAGAAGGTTGGCCCGCCAGCCCAACTCAAGCAGCAAGGCCTTATACTACAACAAGGCCTTCGTCCCAGCCCCCTTACCAACCCACAATGCGTGGGCTCGCCCCCTGCTAACCAGCAAGGAGGCTTTCCCAACCCTACCCAACAGGCAGCCCGCTGCCCCACCCGCACCTTCTCAGTACAAGCCACCAACAGCGGGGCCAAATCAGCCCACCGGTGGCAATCCCAAGCCCCCTCTGGGCCTCCCCGTTCCCATCGCCGTCGCTAAAAACGCGCCCCCAAAAGCCCCCCAAGGACTAGATCCAGATCTAGCCCTGGTGGCACACTTCGCGGCTCAAATAAACTTCACGGAAATCCGTGAAATTGCAGCCGAATTAAGGAAAAACGAGGGAAACAACCTCGCCCTCCTCAACACTGCGATTAAATTCGCTCCCACGCTAGAGCGTCTAGGCTCACTCAAATTCCAATAAGATGGATAGTTACACTCCCGGCAGAGTTAAACCCAGACACCTCAAAGTAGGGACATTCAATGCAAATAGCCTCGCCCAACAGAAGGATGAAGTAGGCACATTCCTTCGGGATCACCAGCTCGACATCTTGCTAGTACAAGAAACGTTCTTAAAACCATTCAACAGGGACCCTAGAGTCGCGAACTATAATATAGTACGCAACGATAGGACAACCTCACCAATGGGCGGAACGCTTATCTACTACAAAAGGTCGCTGCATTGCACACCTGTGGATCCACCCCCTCTGATGTACATTGAAGCTTCAATTTGCAGGCTAGCCCTCTCAGGCCATCAGCCTATCACCCTTGTCTCGGCATATCTCTCTCCCAATAGAGAACACTCGAAACAGTTAGTTGAAAATGATCTAAAAGTCTTATTAGAATTGGGAGGCGCCGTCATAATAGGCGGTGACCTTAACGCCAAGAACACCTCTTGGAGCTGTCAAAGCTCCAATAAGAGGGGTAAGACTTTAGAGCTATTCGCTGACAGACTGGGATTCGATGTCATAGCGCCCTTAGAGCCGACACACTTCCCCTTTAACGTTTCGCACAGGCCGGACATACTCGATATCTTTCTTCTCAAAAACATAAACCTTCGTTTATGTTCTATAGAAGTTAATCACGAATTAGACTCAGATCACCGCCCGGTGACTCTGGAATTAGCCTCCCGCATCCCCGGCCCCTCAGGCCACAATAACGAAAGGACCAAGATAGCGACTGACTGGGCACGGCTAGAGAAAAATCTCAAGTCAACCTCGTCGGCCCACCTTGACCAAATCCCCAAAGACATAACGTCTAAGGAAGACACCTCTCAGGCGATCGACTCGCTCACCAGTCACGTGCAGTCGATAATGGACGACTGCTCGCGGGCGGTACCAGATACGAGCGATCGTAAATGGCGCCTGCCTGACGACGTCCGTGACCTGTTGAGACGGAAAAACGCAGCGACACGCGCTTATAACCGCTACCCCACGGAGGACAACCGTACCTGCCTACGGTCACTCCAGAGGGAGGTTAAACAAGCAATTAAAGAATTGAGACAGAGCAAATGGGACGCCATGCTCGAGGAGCTAGAGCCCTCTCACACAGCCTTTTGGCAGCTTTCCCACTCACTCAAAAAAGACATCGTGTCCATTCTCCCTCCTCTCACCAGACCCAACCAGCCTCCGGCATTCATGGACGATGAAAAGTCAGAATGCTTGGCCGACTGCTTGGAGCTTCAGTGTACGCCGAGTACACTACACCCCGACGCCGCAAATCACCGCTTCATCGACGATGAAGTGGAACGTCTTACCACTCTCTCGCGCTCGTTAGGAAACGACAGCCCCGACCAGCCAATCCCAGCAGTGACCACCGATGAGGTCGAATCGTTAGTCAGGGGTCTCAAAACCAGGAAAGCCCCAGGTTCGGACGAAATCTCAAATAAAGTCATAAAATTATTCCCTGCCCACCTGATAATCTTATTGTGCTGCATCTTCAATGCAGCACTAAAAAATAACATCTTTCCCGCGCAATGGAAAGAGGCCGTGGTAATAGGAATCCACAAACCCGGAGAGCGCCGTACCGAACCTAGTAGTTACCGCCCGATTAGTCTACTAAAAGGTCTAGGTAAGATCTACGAACGTATAGTTCTTAGTAGACTACGTACTTTCGCCGAGGTTAACAACCTTATTCCCGACGTACAGTTTGGCTTCCGAGCTAAACACAGCTGCGTACAACAAGTTCACCGTCTGGTAGAATACACAAGTAGTCAGTTCATCATGAACAGATATACGGGTGTATTATTCCTAGACGTAGCGAAAGCATTCGACAAGGTTTGGCACGAAGGCCTAATCTACAAACTCTATCTCCTCAAGATCCCTCACTACTTAATTCTAATTATACATGACTACTTAAGTCATCGCAGCTTTCGCTACAGGGTGGAAGGGACGTTGTCGACCTCCCACCCTATCAAGGCCGGCGTCCCTCAGGGGTCAGTCCTCTCCCCATTTCTCTTCACGCTATACACTAGCGATATGCCCAAATCCAAACGGGTACATAAAGCGCTTTACGCTGACGACACCGCACTCTTCTGTGCTGGTAGATCCCCGACAACAGTAGCCAAGACTCTCCAAACAGCGGTTACCGCCCTAGCCAACTGGTTTAGGAAATGGAGATTAGAAATCAACCCCGAGAAGAGTCAGGCGGTCATGTTCACTAGACGAACTGCCCGCTCCTACTCTATCGATAGCATTCCCCCTCTTAAAATTTTCAACAAGCCGGTCACTTGGACCAGACAGGCCAAATACTTGGGAGTGACCCTTGACGACCGACTCAGCTTCACCCCTCACATAAAGCAAGTCCGCGCGCGGGCAGCCTTTGTGATGGGCCGTCTCCACTGTCTACTCAACTCTAGGTCGCGTATGCCCTTGAGTAGCAAAGTTCGACTTTACACCACCTGCATACGGCCTATCATGACCTATGCCAGCGTGGTGTTCGCGCATGTTAAGCCACACAGGATCCACAGGCTACAGACATTACAAAATCGTTTCATGCGCCGAGCTACGGGAGCACCGTGGTTCATACGAAACGTCGATCTCCACATCGACCTCGAATTGCCGACCATCAAGCAGTTCATGAAACGGTGCTCTCAGAGCTACTTTGACTCTGCCATGACACACCCCAACCAACTAGTGGTTGGGGCGGCTTCCTATAGACCCTCCAAAATCTCCTCCATCCGACGTCCTCGTCTCGTCCTCGACGAAGAGGACGACATTATCACACTCGCTCAGCAAAGAGCCTACACGGCCCGCGAGGCCATAACAAACAAATATCCGCGTTTCCGCCCTCGCCGTCGAGGTACGAAAACACGCCGCGCAAAAGTCACAAATATAAACGTGGGCATGCCCACTTTGCCTCCAGCGACGCCCCAAGCCGAGGTCCGTTCCCCACAGGGGGAGCCCTTGGGCGATGTCGCTTAGCTTACTCTTCACCGGGTTGAGAGCCCTCAGCGCTCACCCATAGTCCGAGATAAGCTGTCAAGGCCATCTGCGGCCAACAGCTAAACACTCACACAAAAAAACAAAAAAAAAAAAAGTTCATAAGCCAGTCGCGCATTGGCGCTCAACGGAGCAGGGTCATGTCGCTCTGGTTCTCGCCGGCCAGTGCAAAAACCGACAATACGAACTTGAGCGTATACTGCGACTGTTCGGTTTTGATTCGTAAGTATTTATTACTACCTAATTCTGTTAATTACTTTCATGCGATCTCTTTTAAGAATAATATAGAATCTTTTTACGTTTTAGGTGATGGGTCGAAAAAGCAGATTGTATCTTCGGAACAAAATCGGTTACAAGGCAATGAAAAAGAGAACACACGACAAAACTGTAAGGTACTTAAAGTTTCAAAAGAGTAAACGAAAAGAAAAGTGAGCCGTCGCTCAGGACGCCTGGCAGATGTGAAACATCAAAATTATTTTGAAGACGTTACCGCAAAGCATGGCGTTAACGCCGCTTTTAATGCCATGCGACGATCAGGTTCACCCTCGCCTATAGATGTTTCACATCAAAAATCCGAACGGAACATTTATACAGCCTCATCTTCTGAAGATTATCAGCTAACTCAAATTTAATGTTTAATAATTACTAACCATACACAATATAATTTTTTCATAGAGAATCATTTTCTTCTTGTACTAGCAATAAATATGTAGTAAAATGTGGGTTAAAATTTAATAACTAATTTCTGTAATGGGTAGATTTAAATCTCTGACTGGACTTGTTAGACATCCATGGCCATGGCGACTAGGGCTATACTCGACTACTGCACGGCAGCCACGGAGGCAGCGTGCCTCTTGGCTGGAACTCCCTGGTGGGACCTGCAGGCGGAGGTACTCGCCGAGCTTTACCGCCGAGTATCAGAGACGCGAGCCACATATAGTCTCAAACAAGGTGATTGCCGCCTGGCGGGTCGACGCCCGCCGAGGCGCCATTGCTCGTTGGGCAGTCGGACTGGAGAAGCCTCAGTACGGTATCAGGACCGTCGAGTCCTTCCAGCTGGTGCTGATGGGGTGGTTGGGTCGGCAGCACGGGGTACTTATCTTCCGACTGGTGCAGGTATTGATGGGTCACGATAGCCAAGTCCTGCGCAAGCTCGTTAGGAGGGAGAGCACATCATCCTGCCACTACTGCTATTGCGACGTGAGCACGGTGCAGCACACGCTCGAGGTGTGTGCCTCGTGGGCAGAGCAGCGCCGTGAACTTGTTGCAACCATCGGTGCCGACCGGACGCTGCCGACCATCACTAGGGAGATGCTCAGCAGCGTCAGGAACTGGGACGCGGTCACTGCCTTCTGTGAGGCTGTCATCTCACGAAAGGAGGCGGCGGCTCGTGTGTGATCGATCTTTGGTGACACGTACTGCCGCCGGCGACTCGGGCGGCGCAGGTGCGAGTATCCGCGCCTGATGCCGCCTTAGGCGAGTCCGCGGGTGACCAGACCGGGGACTTTAGTGCGTCACCCGCAGAGAGCCTGACCGCGTGACGGCGACCGACGTCCCGGGATAGGGACGTCGAGAGGCGAGGGAGGGAAATAATTTATAATTCGGCGTAAAATTATAAATAAAAAACAATTTATTTTTTTAAATTATTACACAATAATGTGATAATTAAAAAAAAAATAAGTTGTCGTGTCTCGAACCCGAGACCAGAGTTCCCGCCGGCGAGCACGTTACCACGAGACCACCGCTTGTTGGCGATTCGACTGCGAATTTTTCTAGTACATAAATTACCCATCCAACTTTAAAATCTTTTTAACGAGGGCCCAGTTGACCCTAATAGTAGCTGGTAGTTGTGATACCCCCAGGCCCCCTCTACCACCCCACCAAAAATCATGGAAATCCCCGACCCACGCGTCTGAGGGTCTCCTTGTAAGTTATACTCTGTGCCTATATTTTACTATTTCCTATACTTTGCATATTAAAAATACAATTTTAACCGTTTTACTGTTATGAGTTTTGGTTTTTAATTAAAAATTTTAAAATTTACATTATGTTGATTTTTGAAAATCTACTTCTCCGAAGAATATATTACAGATTGATTATAAGCGCCAAGGCTCAAGACTGGTCATTCTATGAACTCTACGCGTTGTTGACAGTAGTCTAAACTATTGTAGTGCATTAGTGTGCGTCGATATCGGAACGTAGCAAATTGCCTACATGCGAGAAGTGCCGATTACCGATAACCCTCTTAAGAACTTCACACATAGATTTGTATGCCAATCTTATTAACTAGTTTTTTAAAAACAACATCTCACAGTGAAGAATAAATCCTTGTATCGCGGTGAAGCTTTTAAATTTAATACGCACTTACATAATACATTCACTTTTAATTTTTTTTTTTGTTGGGTATAATGCCAAAATCGTCACGCTTGGCAGACGAGTTGGCGCTCGCAGTAGGGATTATAAGTACTCCCAGGAGATATCTGCTGCCCATTCTCCTGGTGAGTTCTTTAGCCGATTTTTACGACTCCCACTCGGCAAGCTACGGTTGAATTATATTCTACTCTATCTCCACATGGGAATACAAGTCGTAGGGAACTGTTGGATGCAGGTGACGCAGGACCGTTCCGAGTGGCATTCTCGTTAGGAGGCCTATGTGCAGCAGCGGACGTCTCTAGGCTGATGGATGGATGTTTATAATACCTTCAAATGATCGTGTTAGATGGTTGGATTAAAAATCTAATGGAGAACATGTAATGTAGTGCTGTATATGTATAGTAATATATATAGTGTAGTAATTGATAAAGAATAACATGGTGATTACCTCTTCATTTCCCGTGGGTGAAAAACCTAACTAAGGGACACAAGCAGATAATATACTAAGCCGTCAGCAGTAGGACGTATACGAGCTGAGATGATGATTATGACGATAATTCTTTTAAATAAAGATTAAAGTTCTTTTATTATAATAAATCTACCTCCATATGATTTTACTGGTTCTTCCAAAGTAGTGCTCGGTCCTTTGGGAGGCTCGCAGGGGGACCATAGGTCTAAAGTGCTGTGACCGTTGGAAAAATTTAATTTAAAAATGGGATGCGACATCCACTGAAGATACTCCACGCCAATGTATAACAGTCGTGGACTGCCAACGATGGGTGTAAAATATTATACCATACATACATGTTATACCACGCTGATCATACCTATTAGGGTTTAGGGCTACTACATACATAGGGTTTTGTTTCGAGTTTTCCTTCTCTTGCGTAGATATTATATGCATATTATATCCCCTAGTCGTCTTTTACGATACCCGCGGCCAAGAGAGGGGGTGGTGAATTTTATTCTTATTCCGTCACCACACGGCAAATTATTATTATTATTTTTATTTATCACTAGCAACCCGCCCTCGCTTCGCTTCGGTTTTAGTCATTTTACCCGCGTAGTTCCCGTTCCCATGGGAATACCGGGATAAAATATAGCCTAGTTTACGCCCTGATATTATAGCTTGCCATTCGTGAAACAATTTTTGAAATCGGTCCAGCGGTTTTGAAGATTACCCGGAACAAACAGACAGACAGACAAAATTTTTTTAATCTGTATTTTAGGCATAGGTGTGCAAATAACCGTGTGAGCATGAAAGAAGCCTATTATTTTGACATTACAAACAGACACTCCAATTTTATTTATTGGTATAGATAGGTATATCTTTCATCAATGTAGTGATTTAACAACGATTATTCTGAAAAGTTACCTGCCATGTTAAGCTAAAGTGTAAGGCAATAATGTTTTGATGAATGCTCAATGAGTGACACGTTCAAGCACCTTCACGTTTGTATCGCGAGTAACGTGACCATACATTTTTTTTAAGAGGATACTCCCGTTTTCTAACTATCTGTCCCTTTATCCCTAAACATAACAAAAATGTCCCATTCTTGCAAACAAATCAAATTATTATTTGTTATACTGGTATTAAATACACTTTTCACATATTCGTGTTTTTCTTTTCTGAGGTTTAAGTTCATATCTTCACATATTTCTGCAAGTATACCGTTTAATGAATACGAAAATAATGCTCATGTTATAAAAGCATATTTTCGTGTGGTGATGGAGTAAGAATACAATTCACCACTATCTTTCTTACCCGTGGATATCGTAAAAGACGACTATCGAATATACATTTAACGTCTATGCAAGAGAAGGAAAACCCGAAAAAGAACCTTATACCAACCCTTTGAGCAGCATAGTATAGTAGGTCAATATCCCTCCTATTACGGAGGAGGTTCGAGCCCAGGTGTGGGACGTATATGAGCCAAAATGATGAAAATGATGATACAAGAGTCACGTTAAGCAATATTTTCGTGTGATGACGAAGTGAGAATACAATTTACCCTCTTTTTTTGCCATGGGTGTTGTAAAAGACGACTAATGGATTAAATATGAATATAACATCTATGCTTCCGTGTGGTGACAGAGTAAGAATACAATTCACCACCCCCTATCTTACCCGTGGGTGATCATACGAGACGACTAAGTAATATAAAACGCATATAACATCTATGCGAGAGAAGGAAAACTCGAAATAAAACCCTATACCTACACGTCTGACCAGCGTGGCATAGTAGGTCAATTACCCTTCCATTATGGAGGAGGCCCGAGCCCAACAGTGGGACGTATGTGGGCTGAGATGATGATGATAACATCTATGTATGAGAACGAAACCTTGAAATGAAACCAACCAACACATCTGACTAACATGTAGATAATTTTTTCTCCTGTTGTTGAGTCCAAGTCCATCTCCCTGAGATGTATATTAGTTGGAATCAAGATGATGGATGATGATACAAGCGTCCTGTTTCAGATAAAAAGATATGGTCACCTTAATCATGAGGTGCCTGTGACCAAATAGCTTTGGGGCGAAATTTTGTAGCGTGTGAACGTTTTTTTTTTCAAAGCTTTTACCGCTGTATTATTCGAAGCTTTTGAATGCTGCTGAAAGAAGTAAAAGCTAAACGTGTGGTAGGTGAGAAGGAATATACCTATTGTGTCATTAACCCTATCTAACTCGTGGGCATAGTAAATACCTATTTAGGGATTGATGCTTATTTTTAACAACGAAATTAGGTAATACCTTAGAATAATAACGTATAGAAGGATAGTGTCAGTACTTCGAACTTTAAAAATTTGAATCTAAAAATACTAATGGCGGGCAGACAATTACACACGTACACACGGAAACCTCTCTACAAATTATGAAATCAAATTTTGTTTTTATTAATATAAATTGTCGAAATACTTTTAAAAGTAATGTTAAAAACCTTTTTATGTTTTTCAAATGTGTTGTGGCACCATTTGAATGCACAAGCCGTCATAATTACCTATTTATTTTTTAAGAGTTGCATACGTTCGTGCAGTGCAATGACTTGTACAGTACGGGACTGTTCCGGCGTAAGCTCCATTAGGCTCCAATTGAAATGCCTCACTTTTTGTGCTTGAACTTACCTTCTATATGTTATTATTCTAAGGGTAATACATATAATCGTGTGACTGTGGATGTATACTATAAAAGTTTTACTATTTAAAGCTCTGCAAGTACATAATATTCCGTATGGTGACGGAGTAAGAATACAATTTTCCACTCCCCATCTTGCCCGTCGATGCCGTAAAAGACCGCTATGGGATATAATGCCTAATGCCACCCTAGCCGAGGCCGCGGGTGATCGGATTGGGGAATTGTCCGTCACCCGCAGAGAGGCTGACCGCGCGATGGCGACCGACGTTCCAGTAAGTCGAGAGGTGAGGTTACCCGAAAGGGTATTCCGTCGGGCCGACCACTGATGACAAGTCACATCTGCTCCGGTGGTCGGCCCAACAACGAGGTGACGTTCCCGCGCGCCGTCCTTTCATCGCCCCGGACGGACAAGACCGCGCGCGCGCTTACCATAGCCCACCCACAAAAAAAAAAAATGGGATATGATATGCACATATCATCTGTGCAAGAAAAGGAAAACTCGAAATGAAACGCTATACCAACATGTTTGACCAGCGTGGTATAGTAGGTCAAATTACCTCCCATTGTGGTAGAGGCCCTAGCGCATCTGTGTTTTGATGTGGTGAGTAGGTGGTGCTGTGATTGATTTAAAGTAATTTTATTTTCCTTTTCTTAGATTTGTACAAAACAGCTTTATTAGGTTAGCGTCTATATCCATTCATCCATCAGCCTACAGACGTCCACTGCTGACATAGGCCTCCCCACGGGAATATTACTCGGGACGGCCACTTGCATCCAACGGTTCCACAACTTCGCGAATCATCAGTCCACCTAGTGGGGGGTCGTCCTACGCTGCGTCGTCCGATTTGTGGTCGCCACTCAAGAACCTTTCTTCCCCAACGGTTGTCGGTTCGACGAGCGAGTGACAACCGTTAGGGAAGAAAGGTTCTTGAGCGACAATATATACAAGATAAAATAATCCGCACATAAAAAATATCAAACTAATGAAGGAGCAATTAAATTGATTAATATGTTATTTGAAGAGGAATAAAAACAAATTATAAATTAAAATTAAGAAATAGACAGAATTAATACTCTGTGAATTAGTATTCATGCTTTGGCTCGCGAATTCGACAGCATATCATGTGAGTGTGAACGATACGTACAACACTTTCGAGAATACCCAAATACATGGGCCTTTATTAATTATTTTGTATTTTGTGGGGCTCAGTTGGAAGGGAATTGGAGTGGTAGGACCATATTGTCGACAGTTATCTGTCTACAGCCGCGGGCCGGTCCATCCGGGGCAGTACCACGCTCTCGCAGAAAATCGACGTCTGAGTAGTAGCAATTTGTTACTGCGCTTCGTTCGGTGAGCGAGAGAGCCGGAAGCCCAACTTTCTGAGGTTGTTTGCGTGTGGAGGGTTTTGATGGTGCCTTTAGTATCACCGAGCCTCAATGCACGCATTCACACTCCCTTCACTTTCTTCACGGTAGGCAGCGGCCTTGTAAAGATCCATGAGCGGCAGCAACACTTATCATCAGGTGTACTGTTTGCTCGTTTGCCACTGCTTGCAATAAAAAAAAAAAACCGTATAATACCACAAATTTAGTATAAGATTTATATTTCTTGTTTTTTTGCTCTGATTGCAATCATATCATCTGCCTACACGAGTCACAAAAGGGGTGGTGATTTGCATTCTTACTCCGTCACCACACAGAAAACCAGTATAAAGTATAGTATCTTGGTAAAACCAACTTAAAGAAATAATTTCTTTTCTCCATGTGGCGTTCATAGAGAAGGAAAACTAGAAGTAAAACCATATACCAACAAATCTGACCAGCGTGGTATAGTAGGTCAATTTCCCTCCTATTCTGGAGGAGGCTCCAGCCCAGTAATGGGGCCGGCCACTGACGACCAGTAACTCGGCGCTGGTGGTCGGCGCAACGACGAAGGCGACGCGCTACGGGTGGGTTATGGGGCCGCGCGCTGCCACTCGGTCGCCCCGCTGACCATAGCCCACCCCAAAAAAAAGCTCAGCAGTAGGAGGTGTATGAGTTGAAATTAATGAATGAATGAAAATGATATTTAACTTGCATATAAGAGATTCTCTTTCAAAAAATATATATTATCAATGAGAACCTCTGGTAAATTGACCCTACACATTAAAACGGGCGACAAATCTCTCGAATATTTTCAGAAGTTCCCCAAATCGAGTTTCAAAAGTCAGAGGCGTCATAAATTGTTTCAAATAGCCTTAAGTTTCAAATGTAATCGCTGGGAACGCCCTAAGCAGCAGTTTGTAATTTCTAACAGAATTGTAAGAAAGATTGTGATAGCTGGTGTCAGAAATTATATCACGCATTCAAGGATTATGCTACGTTTGAATTTGGAAAGTATACTTGCTAGAGTAACTAGGGTATGCATAGCGGGTCATTGAATTGGCTTGCTTAAAAACTAAAATAATAAAATGATACAAAAGAATGCCCTAAATTGATATTCCATCTGAGATTCAGAATAGAATGTGTGATGACTTCTTACTTTACCGTGGATATTTTGAAAACAGGCTAAAAGAGTATGAGGGAAGTGGATAGCAGCGTTCTCCTGAAAATTACATATACCAACTGCCATCGCAAACTCACTTGCGAAGTGACTCGTTTACAGCATTATTCCCTATTATAATATCTAAAACGGCAAAAACACTCACGTGCTGAGATCGATTACGTCGACCCGGGTTTCGAGCATGTCCGATGCTCATCATCAGGGCGAGTGCACAGCGGCGTCTGCGAGGTTCCGGCGTGCACTGCGCGATGCACATATTTTTTTTTATATATTCACGCCTTTTTCCCATAGGGGTAGGCAGACCTCCACCTGCTACGATCTTTGACATATTCAGCGTAGCAAAGCGGTTCTCTGTGGGCCACTTTTCGCCCCCGACGGAAACGAGACGTGACGTGTCGCGAGCCACATCGCCGCCATTCGTACAGTTTTTTTTAATTTTTGAAACTCATTGCGTTTCCGCGAGAAATACATACACATATAATTAACGGACACAAATTACATCCAGACTCAGAACAACAATTTGTGGATCGCACAAAGTGTTGTCCTGCGTGGGATTCGAACCCCCGACACTGGCGCTGTAGGTCACTAGCATTAACCACTACGCCATCTGTGCAGTCAAAAGTTTTTAAGATTTAATAAAATAGGTATAAATAAAAATAATAAAAATAAAGCAATAATCTTTCTCTAAAAATCTCATCCTTGGGTGATCGTAAGAGACGAATAGGGGACCACAAGCATTTAACATCATTTTAAGAGGCGGATAACTTGAAATGGAACCCGTTTGGCCAGGGTGGTACAGTAGGTATATTCCCTTCCACATGTGGAGGAGGCTCGAAGCTAGCAGTGGGACATATATAAACCAAGATGATGATGTGTTAAAATTTTGGGTTGAGAGCCCTCAGCGCTAACCAGTGGCTAACACTCCTAGTCCAAATAAAAAAAAAAGAAGTGTTAGAATTATTTCATAAGCATTTGGGTACTTTTGTAATTCGTGCCTAACATACGATACGTGCGATAAAAAACGTCGTCCCAATAGACAGTAAGTAGTTTGCACTTTTCTTGCGTCTAAATATTTTAGATTACCTATCAATAAACAGTTTCTTTTGTTATTTTATTCACAGATATTTAAAACCCGAATTTAAGTCGTATCTGTCAAGGCCCTTAGTGGCATCATTCAAATATTGAGTATTACAATTATTTTTATAATACTTGTTTATTTTAAGTTTATACAGAATTACACAGACAGCCATAGTGTTCTAGAGGATAAAGTAGGTTAGTCATTATAATATGCCACGTTTGGTAGGAATATTCTTGTCACCAAACGAGGCATTTCGTGAAAGACGAATAAACTTTTTGTCTATAACTAGCTAGAGACAAAATTGATTTTAGGAGTCCTAATATTGACTGTTTTAAAACTTTATTTTTAGTATTTATACTAATAAATATTATATTTACTTAGCATCGCTAAAGACTATGTCTCTTAATGTTCATTAGCAAAGAATACCATGTACAATAACTATCAGTAACACGTTGTATCTGCTGTAAAATAATTAATATCAGCGACATCTATCAACAATATTACACAATTTCAGTGGGTAAATATCATAATAGATGGCGCTAGTAGTATAATAAATTAAATTTTAAAAGGATCTAAACGATAAACTTTGTGTGTAAGCATTAAAATTCTTATAAAAGTAATTTCGATTATTTTGCATAGATGTCGTTAGGAGGATATTCCTACTAATGGTTTTTAAATAACACAGTAAATGAGAAACAGTGCCTTGTGGGAATAGACAGTGATGAAAGATGCCCGGTTTCAGACCTACTGCGCGCATTATATGCTATTTTTATTTATGGTATGTGTTTATGTTAAAGAAAACTATATAAAACTCAAATTTCAAATCAGTCATCAGGTTTAAACGCCGCGCTAGGGTACTTACACATTGCGCGTCATGCCGCCCTAGTCGAGGCCGCGGGTGACGTGACCGGGGAGTTAGTCCGTCACCCGCCGAGAGGCCGACCGTGTGAGGAAAGACCGACGTCCTCCCCGAGGGGGGGACGTCGGTCGATGGGAGAGTACCCCAATAGGGGGTATTCCGTCGGGCCGACCACTGATGACAAGTAACCCTGCTCCGATGGGCGGCCCAACGACGAAGGGGACGTGGTGTTCGGGTGGGTTGCGGGTGTTGCGTGCTTACGCCCCTCTGTCGCCCCGGACGGAGTGGAGCGAAGAGTGCGCCGACCACAGCCCACCCAAAAAAAAAAGGGTACTTACACATATCACTTACATATATCGTCACAGCTCACACATTGACCTACTATATCGCGCTGGTTAGATGTGTTGACATAGGGTTTTATGACAAGTTTTGCTTCTCTTGCAAAGAAATGATCTGTGGGCCTACTCTTGAAATCAATATGCGTAAAAATTGCATTTTATCACGCTTAAAAAGAGTATCTATCTGTATCTTAATATGTGAAGCAAAAACATTGTCTCTCCCTTTTTACGAAAATTACGCGGATGGACAAGTAGGAAATTTGGTGCAGTTGAGAAATATATTGAGCCATTTCCTTTATTAGACGGTTAGTACTAGTTTTGTACAGTTATGTATCTTGTATAGATGTTATAAGCATATTTAAATAGTCGCCTTTAACTACGCGCACGGGTAAAAGAGGTGGGTAGTCTTACTCCGTTATCAGACGGATAGCTTGAATTCTTACTCCGTCACTGTACAAATGGCGTTATAGAGAGGCCAATATCCAGTAGTGAACTAATGGAAGGTTAGATATTGATCATATAGTTCCAGGTGGAATAGATCTAATTCTATACAGCTCTTAGTGGCTTTCTATAATACTCATAGAAAGTATTGGGTTGGGTATATACGGAATGCCATACATCGTGTTGATATTATAATGTGTTTTATGTAGACATAAATTTTGTTACGGAAAAATCGTTTTTACTGTGACGATAGTCCGTGACGGTATAGGGGGTAAAACGTAGCGTATTGGAGTGAGGTGCAACCCCCGGGGTGCATGTAAATTATTGTTCTCATCGGGATTGGGTCAAATGCCGAACGCTCTTTCACGAAAAAAATAGTGACGTGATAATATATTTTTATATTGTTGAAATTTTTTATCGATAGAATTTTTTTAGACATAATAAAAAATTGAACTTTTTATTGTAATTTCTCACTACTAATCATCGTTGTCTTAGTTTTTTTTCATGTGATGATGAAATAAGAATAAAATTTACAACCCTCTATCTTATCGGTGGGTGTCATAAAAGACAACTAAGGGTTATAATTTGCATATAACATCCAGGCAAGAGAAGAAAAACTCGAAATAAAACTCTATAACAAGGGATAATTCTTGTTATAGGGTTTTTTTATTGCCAGTCTATAAGGAGATCCGAGTACACCAGTGGACGTACATTAGTTGAGATGATGATGATAAGGATATATCAACGGCTAGGAAGCCGTTACAAGTCCAACTGTTTCGCTAGATCTCCGTCATAGAGAAATTTATATACTACAGATTGGTTAGACAGGTTGTGTATAGAGTTTATATTTGTTTGCCTTGTCTTGCATTGATGATGTCTGCATATTGTATTTTTCAGTCTTCTTACTAATACCTACGGAAAAAGAAGCGATTGAGACCATTTTATTCTTAGTTTGTCACTATTTAGGCCTCAATACTTATTAATAATATGTTAGGAATAAAGCCTAATAAAACTTAATCATTTTCTTTGCTCTGTGTTAATTATGTCTATAATCATCAACTTATGAAAAGATAATATCCCCGTGGACTCATAACTAAATTACATCGCCCACGATACATGTCCTTGGTGTTATCTAAATTGATACAATATGAAGAGTCATATAAAATATAGAGATATAGGTACGTAATTTTCAGTTAATAGAAAAATACATCGGCGATTTATAGTGATACTCACCCCTGCGTTGATTAGAAAGAATTAGAACCTGGACGTCGTTGGACGCAGGACGGCTCATGACCGCACTCTGTGGCGTAACATGAGGGAGACCTACGTTCCCTACTGGACGGGTAAACTGAAATCATGATGATAAGGAGAACCAAAAAACAAACTAGTTGGACATTAGTTTTGGAATTATTTTTTAAAGGTATAAGTTGTGAACTTACAATAATACTGTAACAGATGTGTATTTTACGTGTGGTGACGGAGTAAGAATATAATTCAGCACCTCATATTAGGCCTGTGGGTGTCGTAAAAGACGACTAAGGGATATAAGAGTAAGGCGTGTTACGGGGTCGCATGCTGGCCTTTTGTCAACCAGGACGGGAGGCGTGGCGTACATCTGCATCATAGCCTGCCATGAAAAAAGTGACTGAATTAGGAATTTAAGCGTAATTATCGATGAAAAAATATTACATCACTATGATAGTCAACATATTTAAACAATGAGAACTGTTGAGTTCACAGAATTTTTCGATTTCAAATTATAGAATTTATTCGTTTTTATTTTAATAATTTACCTTATACGTGTCCTTTATGCTTTCGAAAGTCAATGGATTTTTTAAAATTTAATTAAATTTAAGAAGTGCTTGAAAGGAATTATTGCTCTCCAAATTATGAAGCTAAATACCCTTCTGTATGGCTGGCTTGACAAGTTGGCATGTTTTTCTTTAGATTTCCATACTTTAGTCATGTTTTGCGACGTAATTAAGATAAAAAGAGGTAATGATACATTGTTTCTTCTACTTTCTTTTTTTTGAAACTAATCCCACCAAACATTGCCACCATTGCAACTCCTATAAGCCAGGATCCGCAATGGTTTCCATAGATCGCACCGAGGTCTGACCTTTAGGCAGTCCCGAGAAATGATTTTAATTGTCTTGGGACCCGCAAGAAATTTAATTAGAAAAAGTTAAACAGGAGGAGTTGGAAGAGATTGATTGCACTACCCTTCTACACAATGCGGGAGTCATGAAGCAAAATTGACTAGTTAGTTATTAAATAAGAAGATGTGCAGTTACGATAAGCGTAGCCACACAGCACCAGGCATATGGGAGAACTATAATATGAATAAAACTAAATGTTTCTTCTACTATACAAATGAAATTTTGATTAAATAATATCTATTTCGTAAGAGACAACATTTTTTTTTTTGTGGAAGGCCACATGGTCTGACATGATATGGACACACCCCGCCTAATCTGTCCGGGGTAACGAATGGGCGACGTGCGGCAAAGACAACACTCTGCACTAAGGAAATTATCTTTGTACCTATTGCGGTGGATTTACAAATGGAGCTTCCTCCACAATGGGAGGGAAATTGACTTACTATATCACGCTTTTTTTTGGCCAGACGTGTTAGTACATGGTTTTATTTAGGGTTTTTTTTCTTCTGCATAGTTTTTACATGCGCATTATATGCCGTAGTCATCTTTAACGACACCCACGGGCAAGAAAGGGGGTGAATTGTAGTCTCACTCCGTCATCATCCAGACTTAGAACAACAATTTGTGGATCGCACAGTGTTGTCCTGTGTGGGATTCGAATGTGGCACTGTGGGTTGGTATGTTAACGACTACGCCATCTGTGTAGTCAAAGATGTTGGTCACGTTGATCGAGATGGTCTTCGTTTTGATTCGCAGTTCAAAGTAAACGCTTTATCTGATATTTCCATATAGATACTACAATTTTTATTCGCAAATTTGAATACTATTTGTCTCTCTATCATCATCAATCTCCTGTTCTTATCCCAATCATTGGGGTCGGCTCAATATGTAGTTTTCTTTCATAGTTGGTATAGGGTTTTTTTTCATTCCGTGTGGTGACGGATTAAGAATACAATTCACCACTACCTATCTTATCCGTGTATGTCGTAAAAGACGACTAAGGGATATAATACGCATATAACATCTATTCAACAGAGGGCAAACTCGAAATAAAACCCTATATCAACCTGTTTGACCAACATGGTATAGTAAGGTCAATTTCCCTCTTATTGTGGAGTAGGCTAGAACCCAGCATTGAGACGTATATGAGCTGAAATAATAGTGTTTTCATTCCTAGAATTCCTTCTCTTATATAGCTCTTATATGCATTTACGTTCAAGTTTAGTTGTATTATTATTTCGTCACCACAACAGAAAATCAAACGGATTGTTATAGTTTTATTATATGTTTAATGTAAGACCATACGGTTCGGCGCAGCACACACTCGAGGTGTATGCCGCGTGGGCGGAGGAGCGCCGTGAACTCGTCGCGATCATCGGTGCCGACCTGGCGCTACCGACCATCGCCAGGGAGATGCTCGACAGCGTCAGTAACTGGGACGCGGTCGCCGCCTTTTGTGAGGCCGTCATCTCACGAAAGGAGGCCGCGAGTGACCGGACCGGGGATTTTAGTCCGTCACCCGCAGAGAGGCTGCCCGCGCGACGGCGACCGACGTCCCGGGACAGGGACGTTGAGAGGTGATGGTATATATAATGGAGCGTGTGTGCGCTTACCACAGCCCACCCGTAAAAAAAAATGGTGAAAAACAACAGAAGATCAAACGGATTGTTATAGTTCTATTATACGGCTAATATAGCGGTAGAACCACACTGTTGACAGTTGTTTGTCTACAGCCGCGGGCCGGTCCGTCCGGGGTAATGCCACATTCTCGCAGAATATCGAGTAGTAGCAATTTGTTACTGCGCTTCGTTCGGTTAGCGAGAGAGCCGGAAGCCCAACTTTCTGAGTGTGTTTGCGTGTGGAGGGTTTTAATGATGCCTTTAGTATTACCGAACCTCATTGCACGCATTCACGCTCTCTTCACTTTCTTCACAGTAGGCCTTGCAAAGGTCCATGAGTGGCAGCAACACTTTTCATCAGGTGATCAGGTGTACTGTCAGCTCCTTTACCATCGTTTACAATAAAAAATATGTGGTAGGCTCCTACCACATACCGTTGACAGTTCTCTGTCTACAGACGCGGACTGGTCCGTCCGGGGTAGTTTCACACTCTCGCAGAAAATCACTAGCCATTTGTTACTGCACTTCGTTGAGGGTGCGAGAGAGATAGAAACTTAACTTTCAGAGGTTGTTTGTTTGCCTATGGTGGGTATTGATGATGCTTTTAGTATCAATAAACCTTATGGCACGTATTCACAATCCCTTCACTTTCTTCACGGTAGGCAGCGGCCTAACGAAGCTCTATGAAAAGCAGTATCGCTTACCATCAGGTGTGCTGTTTGCTCCTTTCCTACCAACAGCAATATAAAAGAATGAGTTATCCTTATTCTCAACTAATATTATCAGTTTTTGTACTTTTTAATTCTTACCACATGGAATGATTACATAGTATACCGTAGTTATTAAATTGATTACTGGAGCAGGCATCGCGGCGCTGTAAACCACAAGTATTACGGTCGTAATAAAATTTTCAATGGCATCTTTAATCAACGAAGTCTTCGTCTAGTCAAGTAAGTCAGTAAAAGAATTGTTAGTGTTGTAATGTGTGCTAATAAGTATTATATTCTTCATCCTTACTGTCTATGGTCTAGTAAAGATTTAAAAAGGTAATGCTGTCAAATTCTCTTCTTCTTCTTAGTTAATGGCAATGAGCTACAATATTGACTTTGCTTCGTAATGCGATTCACGTGTAAAAATAAGTTTTAAATTCTTTTCTGGGATTTTTGACGCGAATGTCAAAATGTCATGTAGCGCTTTTATATTTTTTTCATTATTTTAGTGTTTTATAGTGTTATATTGAATAATTTTGTTGATATTTTATATAATATAATGTTGATAGAATGCTGATATATAGTGAATATGATATAATAGCAAATTGCGTGCATTTTCACATTCTGTCAAATTTCCCAGAAGAAGCTTGATTTAGCTATCAACACCAAATCAATGCTAACGACGGACTACTTACGAAGACTAAAGACGTGACTAATTAACTAATTATAACTCGACATTGGCACCAATAGCTCATATTACTGCAGCTCATTGCCATTAATCAAGAAGAAGAAATTCTTTTCTATAAAGTGTAATTGACTGATACAACGTGTGTGCAATTCACACATGGTGGAAGTGAAACCTTCAAAAATTTTGTTCAAGCTTTGTACTACGCATGCACTAGCACATATACACGTTTTAATATACGTACAACGCTGAGGCCCAAGCAAACTCCAACTATGTCTTGGTAAACACGAGTGGAGAAGCCATGAAGCAGACGGACAGATAAAGAGAACCACGAATATAAGAAACACTGTATAATGCTTCCTTTCTCATTTTCTCTCACGTTAAATCTTATGAATTTATGTGTCTGTCTATTTTTACTGTCGCTTTTTTGTTTCATCAATTTTCAAATCACAACGAAAAAATTTTGTCACTTTTACAAGTAAGTTGCTTACTTAATTATGAGCTCTTCCATCCAACTGTTCGCATTTGACCACACTCATGATGAAGGCTTATGCAATTACTATATAAATATCCTGTAGACATAGAGAATGTTTCTTAATGATTTATAAATTCAGAATTCAACGTACATAATTTAGATCTGTTGATATTGTCCGTATGGTGGCCAAGTAATAATAGAATAAGATACAACGCCGTTGCTCTACCACCCTTTGCCTTCCTCTCGTCACCCCGGGTGTCTAGGCGGAGTGAGGCCGGACCATAGCCAGCTCAAAATAGAAAACACATTATAAGAGATATAGTTGACATTCCGTGTAGCAATAACAGACAATTTTACCAAACAAAAACAGACTTCAAACAGTGAGGTCAAGATAAAGCCAACACGTATTATTAAGGATAACTCAAAATATAGTCAGATGCATAGATGGCGTAGTGGTTAAGATATAGACCTACCGCGCCAGTGTCGTGGGTTCGAATCCCCTGCACTAAGGTAATTAATTAATTATTTCCGTGTGGTGACGGAGTAACAATTCACCACCTATCTTACCCGTGGGTGATCGTACGACGATCGATCGACGACTAGGGGATATAAAACGCATATAACATCTATGCGAGAAAAGGAAAACTCGAAATAAAAGCCTATACCAACACGTCTGACCAACGTGGTATAGTAGGTCAATTACCCTTCCATTATGGAGGAGGCCCGAGCCCTACAGTGGGAAGTATATGGGCTGAGATGATGATGATGAAGGTAATCCTTGAATTACGAGGGACTTTACAATCCTGTAAATTAATGGCCACAAATTACATCCAGACTTAGAACAATAATTTGTGAATCGCACAAGGTGTTCTCCTGCATGGGGTTCGAATCCGTGACACTGGCACGGTAGGTCATTATTTTAACGACTACGCTATCTATTGGTGCAGTCGATCGTTCCAAAAATGTGATAATATAATGCCGACCTACCACCAGTAACTACCACCGCCTTCTTATGTGACACGGGCGAAGTTGTGTGGAATAGCTAGTTACATTTAAAAGAAGTAAAAAAAAACGATATGGACGAGTTTCTTATTAGATCTTTTCGGTACCCACAGACGCGACTACCTGCGCCTGATGCTGTTCTTTTTTTTTGGGGGTTGGGTTGGGGTCGGCGCTCTTCTCGCACCACTCGGTCCGGGGCGATAGAGGGGCGCAAGCAAGCACACCCGCAACCCACCCGAACACTACGTCGCCTTCGTCGTTGGAACGACCTCCCTCCGCGAGATTACTGCTTCGCAGAAGGCTGCGATCGCGTCCCAGTTCCTGACGCTGTAGGCAGCGTCAGCTTGGCATCGATAATTGCGACGTGTTCACGACGCTGCTCTGCCCAGGCGGCACAAACCTCGAGCGTATGCTGCACCGCCTCCTCGCTGCAATCGCAGACGGTGTACTCTCCCTCCTAGCGACCGTGTACTACCTTATTTGGCGAGCCTGATGCTGCCTTAGTGAGGCCGCGGGTGACTGGACCGGGGATTTAGTCCGTCACCTACCGACCGCGTGACGGCGACCGACGTCCCCGAGGGGGGAAAAAATAAAAAAAAGAAAGTACCTACGGTTGTGCTTCAATCCCGTGCTAACTTTTAGTATTAAGGTAAAATGTAAAGATTTTCTACTAGGGGTTATTTATACATAACTCCCGTATGGCCTAGTGGCTAGGATACCTGGCTTTCACCCAGGAGGTTCGGATTCGATTCCCGGTACGGGAAATCTCATTTGTGAGGGTACCCGAAAGGGTATTCGGGTCGACCACTGACGACAAGTCACCCTGCTCCGGTGGTCGGCCCAACAATGAGGTGACGTGAGTACGGGTAGGTTATAGACCCGCGCGCCGTCCTTTCGTCGCCCCGGACGAAATGGACCGCGTGTGCACTTTCCATAGACCACCCATAAAAAAAGGGGTCATTTATACATAATAAGTGGTTTGAATTTTAACTGTACCTCTACCTATTGCCATTAGTGGGCTAAAATAATGAGCCCTTGCCTTTAGTGTTCTGACTAGCAGGTTAATCTTCGGATACCATCTCCTGTAGAAACCCCACCGTCCTTATTGGCTGCCGGGAAATCCAACTCGATATCCTAAGTAAAATCAAACGTAATTTCGCTATCAAAACATATTAATCTTACGGAAAATGTGTATACATTACCAAGCGTTCGGCTATCTTTAAAAGACAAAATTAATTTGACGCGTAAACAAGAGGCCTGCGTCATCTATCAAATAAATGAGCTGTGCCAATAGCAGAACCCGCCCTAATCTCCTTCGTGACTTCACTGCATACGCTTGGTTAAGTTTTTGTTGGTAAATGTATTTCCGAACTAATTTACTTATATTTGTCGACATGAAATTTGACTGAACAGCGGCGTAATGGTTTAAATAACAATCTTCAGTGCTGATTGTTATGGGTTCGCATCTAATAATTATTATTCTGAGTGCTGCTCCCTTAGTAAGAATACAATTCACCGCTGATGGGTGTCGTAAAAGAAGACAAAGGGACATACATCATTTATGCAAAGGAAGAAAAAATCGAAATAAAACCCTGTACCAATCCGTCTGACCAGCGTAGTGTAGTAGGCCTTTTCCCTCCCATTGAGGATAAGGCTCCAGCTTATCAATGAGACGTACATATATGAGCTGAGATAATATCATGCTCTTATCCCAACGACTTGAGGTCAACACAATACGTATTCTTTGTATATATTACAAGAGGTTTCATAATAGTTTTATAACAGGCAGCTTGACTCACGGTAACCCTTCTTAGAAATGTAATTATTGGGCCGACCACTGAAGGGCCGACCACTGAAGACAAGGAACTCTGAATCGGTGGTCGGCTCAACGACGAAAGCGACGTGCCATGAGTGGGTCATGGGGCCGCGCGGCACCCCTCTGTCGCCCCGGACGGAGCCTTCGAGTGAGCTGACCATGGCCCACCCCCGCAAAAAAAAGGAATGTAATCATTGATCAGATAGTATCAGATCAATTAGTGGATTTAAATCTCTCTGTCATTCTTTACGACACCTACGAGCAATATATATGTTAATTGCATTCTTAGCTATCACAGTGATACAATTTTTTTTTGCTTTATGTAATTTGTATGTGGCGACATCATACGGAATACAATTTATAAATATTTCAGGTTATGAATACATTATGTCAATATCACGCAGTCCTTCCCATGGAAGTCAGTAACTAGGAGTAGATATTCACTGGAACAAGAACACGGCCAGTAGCATTTTCCTGGCCAATTTGTTTCACGAATTGCTATCTTCCCTGCTTAAAATGGTGATTTAGACCATTTCTATGTCCAGCAGTGACCTGATTGATGGATGAATTCAAATTGAAATTCAGAATCATTCATTATTTATAAATCACGCGAGGGTACTTACATATTGTCTATTGTCATTTTAACTTAAATAATTTCAATTCGCTACTACCAGATCGGCACGCGACCGCTACTGAGAAGTATCCGGCAAGAAGCTCAATGGGTTTGTCAATTTTTTATATATTTATATATGTTAGCACGTACCAGCTTCAGTGTGATGCCCTTCGAACCATAAGATACCTAATTTAAGTCACAAAGATAATTCAAACGATTATGGCTGGACTAGATCTTACAAACAACTCTCAATCACGAGTTAACTACTAGAGCAGCCATCACTTCTCTCAACTACTTCAGAGAAAAGGGAGAGTCCCGACTCTCCCATCCTTCTGTGGTGCAATTGCATTCAAAATCCACCTCAATATAAAAAAACATTCTCCGTTGCGAAGACTTACAAATATTGCTTGGTTTCTAAAGGAAAACAAAAAACAAAATCATGGTCAAGTGGAAATACCCACTAACAGCGAACTCGCTGAACATTTTACTTGATTTTACTTACAAAAATATTTATAAGGCCGTAGGTATACATCTTATAACACTCACGACAATTCCGAGCACTTAACGGAAGTACTTCGATAAATTTTTGGACCCTCCATCTCGTGTTTTTGATTTATATTCAGCATTAAATCCACAGGGTGGCTGTTTGAGACTGTGCAAATATTCGTGAGGGATATGAAACTACTGTCTTCAAATAAATGTCTTGTTTTAAATTTGCCTACGGGGATATTTTATGTAAATCCACCATTTCTTCTATGGTGAGTTTATTTTTATAGTTTCTGGTTTGGTAGTAGGTATAATATTAAATATTTTTTAAAAGCTTTTATTTTTTATTTATTATTATTTAATTAACTTTCCCTGTTAGTATGGGACAAATCTTGCGAGTTAAATTAGAACCACTTCCTGTCGTTAGATTAGGTTGAAATTTGGTTTACTTACGTAACTTCGGTGACAATGCAATAATATGGTACCATGAAGCTGGTCTCAAGATGTCGTCGAAAGTTGGCTATAGGAACTCCTAAACTAAACGAGATAAAACCATCGAGTTTGGACGCGTTTGAATAGTCTTGACAAGTTTTCTTCGTTTTAAAGCATTTAAATAAACGCTTCATTTTTTTTTTAAATAATTAACATTTTTATAATATTTTTCTTTTTGTGTTGGAATATCATTTACTGCGTGGTGACGGAGTAAGAATACAGCTACCTATACCTTTGGATATCGTTAAAGACAGCTAAGGGACATACAAACAATAACATCGATGTAAGAAAAGATAGATGTAAGATAAGAAAGATTCGTGTGGTGACGGAGTAAGAATACAATTCACTACGCCCTTTTTTGCCCATGGGTGTCGTAAGAGATGACTACGGGATATAATATGCATATAACATTTATATAAGAGAAGGGAAACTCAGAAATAAAACCCTATACCAACACGTCTGACTGGCGTGGTATAGCAGGTTAATTTCCCTCCTAGTCCCACAGTGGGACATATATGAGCTGTAGTGATGATAATGATGAAAAGACATCTGCCCAACATGGTATAGTAGTTCAATTACCTTCCTATAGGGGAGGTTTCAGCCCAGCAGTGGGATATGTATGAGCTCATTATCACTATATCACGATGATAATGATAATCATCACCTATATGAGATATGGTGACGAAATAAAAGTGCAATGACATCTTGTCTTTCATCATCAAGCTCATATAAGTCGCACTCGAGCCTCTTCCACAATGTGAGGGAAATCGACCTACTATACCACACTGGTCAAACGTGTTGATATAACGTTTATTTCGAGATTTCCTTCTCTTGCATTGATATTATATGCATATTATACCCCTTAGTCGTCTTTTACGACACCCATAGGCAAGAGAATCCTGTCTATTGGTATTTACAGGAGGGAGGTCACTGCTTAGACCTTACTATGTTATTCTTTGTAGCTTAACATTTCTCCTTAAACTTGTAACGTACCTGTAAGTGTTATTTAAGCGGTGTTGCCTGATTCTTATTTGATTTAATGCCGCGGATAAATCGAATATTAATCGTTGCTGAATAATGGCGAAATTCATTTTTCTTTTGTAGCAAAAATATGCGAAACGAGGCGTGTATTATATTTGGTATTGTATAGGCCACGTTATAGGTGTAATGCGTTAATATCTTACTCATTGATATAGTGAATTGTAAATTGCCAGACAAAAAGTCTTTGTTGGAGTTTCCTACTCATTTAATTCGAAATATCTGCTCGGTATACAAATATATTTTTGGAAATTGTATTTTTGACGAACATATTTAGATATATATTAATGAAAAATATAAAATATTACAAAAACAATAATAAATAATAATACTGAGATACAATCTCAGGCTGTTTGAATGCGACTGGACAACTGCCCAATTGCGCTATTGTCACTTTTGACGGCGACAGCGAAATTTACATTCCTATTTTAATGACATTTTATTGATTAGCTAGAAACACCGACAAGACGACATTTTCTATGAATAAAACCTTAGCTAGGTTTTTTGCTCCCGAAACCTCTAGTATACTAAAATTTCATGAAAATCGTTGGAGCCGTTGCCGAGATTATGAAAATATAGAAAATATACATTATATATATATATATAGAAACATAGAAATATACAAGAATTGCTCGTTTAAAGATGTAAGATTTAGAGTTTTTTTTTTCAGGAAATTCAATACCGAAGTCTATACGACTATATATTTAAATTTCGCCGTCGTCGTCAAGAGTGACAATAGCTCAGTTGAGAAGTTGTCCAGTCGAATTCAAACACCATGAGAGCGAATCTCGGTGTTATTATTATTCTCTTTTTGTAATTGTTGATATTTTTTTCATTATTTCATCATTTTTATTTTTTATTAATATATATCTAAATAATTTCGTCAAAAATACAATTCACGAAAAAAAAAATATACCAAGCTAAGCTCGGTCAACCAGATATTAAATATATAAACGTAAGATTGTAACTTCGTGCATAATTAATATACATATGTATATCGTAGGACCACATTGCAGAGAGTCTTCTGTCCACAGCCACGGCCAGTCCCTGCGGGGTAGTAGCACTCTATCGCAAAAAATTGACGTTTGACATAGTAGCAATTTGTTACTGCAATTCGTTCGGTGAACTAGAAAGCCGGCAGCCCAAATTTCTGAGCGTGTATTGTGTGGTGGGTTTTGGTGGTGCCTTTAATATTTCATTGTATCTAATCATACTTCCTTCACTTTCATTCTGGTAGGCAGCCTAGTAAAGTTCCATGGGCTGGTGTGTCAGTGTTATCATCAGGCGTGCTGTTTGCTCGTTTGCCACCAATAGTATTAAAAAAATACGACTGAGATTCATAAGTTTACAAATATGATTTTCCATAATTAGTTATAATTATCTGAGTATAAGAGTGGTGGTACGAATATAACATCAATGCAAGGGAAGGAAAACTCGAAATAAAACCCTATATCAACCTGTCTGAGCAGCATGGTATAGTACAGTCAATTTCCCTTCTATTGTATAGGAGGCTCGAGCCCAGCAGTGGGACGTATATGAGCCGAGATGAAGAGTCATATGTGTTTGGTCCTGTATAACTGTGAGACGTATACATATATATCATTCCTTGATATGATGGAGTAAGAATACAATTAATTTACAACTTGCCATGTTGTCCTGCCATAAATGTTATTTTATGCAAGAGAAGGAAAGTTGAATTAAAACCACATACCAACCACACGTCTGATTATCTTGGTATAGTGAGTCAATTTTATCATTGAATATCATCACTGCTACATCTTTGCTTTTTTTTTTTAAAGGACTACACTTCTCACTAGAAAAAATGTCATAGGAAGCTTTACAAAACTGCCATTAGACTGCACAGATGGCGTAGTGGTTAAGATACCAACCTACCGTGCCAGTGTCACGGGTTCGAATCTCACTGAGGACAATACTTTGTGTGATCCACAAGTTCTTGTCCCGAGTTTGGATGTAATTTGTGTCCGTTAATTATATGTTTGTAAAGTTCTCCGCAAATACAAGGATTATTTTCTTAGTGCAGGGCGCTGTCTTAAAAAAAAAAAGAAAATTAAGACAAATCAGATTAGATTTAGAACAATTTGTGTCTATTATGGAAATCGAACCCATTAAACTCTGCACAAGACGGTATTTAAATCACTTTGACACTCGTGCAATATCTTTAGTTAGTTACTTATGAGTTTAACCTAAATTACTGAATAATTACCTGACCTGACCGACCTGATGAATATGGATATGTTTGTAAGTTCTCAATTTCTTTTATTTATCGCCCACTATTGCATGTAGCTCATGAAGAGGCGATAACGTCATAATCACCACTATTAGCAGGCGAGTAGATGATCGCATTTGGTATCATGAGGTTTTTAGAAGTGCGCTGCTGCCAACACACTTGGTGCATCCTTAAAACTGGATGACACATTGGCCTACTACAGGTGTAGTAAGATTCTACCTTCAAATCGTGTTATCTTTTAAACAATATAATTTAATATATATTATTTGTGAGGTACATTGTATTTTCATGCGATAACACAGTGAATCTGTTTATTTAAAACATTAAAGATCTTTAATATTGATATGGTCACTATAGGATGTTGTTAGGTTAGCTAATTTTGCAATAACTTAAGACAGAAGATTCTTATGTAGCGGGGAACTTTACGAATATTTACAAATTACACCCAGACTCTGAGCAATAATCTGCAAATTGCACAGCGTCTGTATGGGAATCGACTCTACTACAGCGCGGGACACGAATATTCAGAGCCCTTCGACATCTGAGCAGTCCAATAGTTTCTCTATTCTTCTCGGTGTTTCGTGGTCTACCTTTGGCGTGGATATCATAAATAAAGATCTATTACAGCAAGTATATAATTTTGAGAAGGTATAATTGAAATAAAATACCTATCGGCGCACTATTGATTATTTTATAAACTTAAATTATAATTACAGTTAAAATAATTAGTTTTCACACTATCACCATCATAATAAGGTGGATGTGTTGTTTTAAAAACAACGTGGCGCGACCTGCTCCGTCATACCAGTTTCACTGAGGTCAAGGAATCAGTACCAGCGTTATCGTAGCGAGAGAACACTGTAGTTTATGCCTTGCGCCTCGTAAATGAGTAGGGAAATAGGAAAAATAATTGAGTTTTTAAATAAAACTACTTTACGGATTTTATCGCGTTTGTATTTGATTTTTGATTACCCGACGTTTCGAACACTTTAATAACTAATTTCTGTATCGGGTAGATAATTAAAAATTTTCTGCAGTAACGATGACTTGTTGGACGTGAGACATCTTAGTCCACCCGTGACCATGAACGCTGTAAAGCGTTCGAAACGTCGGGTAATCAAAAATCAAATACAAACGCGATAAAATCCGTAAAGTAGTTTTATTTAAAATGTATAATACTCGCGTAAACATCAGAAATCATTATAATTGAGTTTCATGAAGTATTCTTTCAGATATTTTCTTTGCACGCCATCGAGACGACGAGACGACGCGTGACTCCATAACCCGCAGTATTCTCTCCCCTTCGCTAATGGGCCGACCACTGGTACCGAATTCTTTACTTCCGTAGCCAGCCCAGCGTGATACTTTCGGGTACTCTTCCTCCTCGACGCCCCCGGGGGCGTCGCCCACACGCCTTAGCTTTTTTACGGGTGACAGACCCCAGTTCAGTCACCTGCAGTTTCAGCTAGGGAAGTAATCATTCAGTGTAACTAAATTTAACAGTCTTAATGGTATTGCGTCATAAATAGGCTTACACAACAATGAATCGCTATGGTTTAAATCCTGGGCTGTGCAAAGTTTTGGGTGTAAATAGAAGGATTTTAGCCCGGATAGTGATACATTAAGAATACATACAATACACATGTGGATCATAAGAACAATGGGCCCTCCATCGTGGATGATGATTGGCCGTTTTATGGATGTACCAAACTCTTTGCAGATTTACTAATTTTTAACAATTTTTTTAGAAAATTTAAGCACCTTGTATTTTGGAATTGTAGTTACGAGTAATGCCCTGCGCCCTCTACTACGTGGCTCGGTTTGACGTATGGCGAAATATGGATGATTTTATATTTCTGCTGAATCTTTCTTGTAATGATGGAATAAAAATAAACCCTAATCTTGCCCGTTTTTGCTCTAAAAGACAATTAAGGAATTAAATATGAAGAATGATATGAGAAAAAACTCGAAATAAAACTTTGTACCAACCCGTTATGAGCTTGGTATTGTAGGTAAATTTTCTCCCCTTATGGAAGATACTCAAGCGTAGGGATTGAGCCGTGTAGGACGTATATAAGCTGAATTTATAATGATGACTGTAAAAATATTTACTCAGTCGAAAAATAAACTTTGACGTTATGTTAAAAGAGAGTTAAAACTACCGCCTTTCATAAAACATGACGTATCCAATTTTATCCTCGTCTTTTAAGCAAATTAATATTCTAATCAGGTGTATCCATAATAATCTAGCTACTATGTATTCCTGAGAGTAATTTATCAAAGTCGGCCTTGTGACGTCCGTTAATTACCGTGTATCGGATCACTCATCGACAAGATCGATACAGTCCGCGACAAGCATTTTCGAGCAAAATTATTGGATCTATATTAAGATCTTAGTTGGTCCCTGTCCGCATCAAATTCAATTTCGTTAAGTAATCTCGTTGCTGCACAGAGAGCGTAGTAGTTAAGATATAGAACTACTGTGCCCGGGTTCGATTTCCACGCAGACCAATACTCTGTGTGATACACAAATTGGTGTTCGGAGTCTGGGTGCAATTTGAGTTGGTTAATTATATATTCCGTGTGGTGACGGAGTAAGAATGCAATTCACCACTCCCTATCTTGGCCGTGGATGGCGTAAGAGACGACTAAGGGATATAATATGCATATAACATCTGTGCAAGAGAAGGAAAACTCGAAACAAAACCCTATTCCAACACGTCTGAACAGCGTGGAATAGTAGGTCAATTCCCCTCCCATTATGGAGGAGGCATGAGCCCAATAGTGGGACGTATATGGGCTGAGATGATGATGATGATGAATTATATATTTTTGAAGTAGAAGTAATAGAAGCATTATTTCCCTAGTGTAGGGTAGTAAGCGTAGAATTAATCCAATTAAATATTTGCGTATAATTGGTGTCCGTGTGGTGACGGATCAAGAATACATATCACTACCCCCTATCTTGCCCGTGGATCTCGTAAAAGACTACAAAGGGATATAATACGCATATAACATCTATGCAAGAAAATGAAAACTCAAAATAAAACCCTATACCAACTTGTCTGACCAGCATGGTAGTAAAGTCAATTTCCCTCCTACTTTGGAGGAGTAAAGGAGGAGAAGAGTGGAACGGCAAATGGAAATTAACCTACTATAACGTGCTGGTCACACGTATTGCTTATAGGGTTTCATTTCGAGTCTTCCTTGCATGGATATTATAAGCATATTTAATCCCTTAATCGTTTTTCACGACACACACGGGCAAGAGAGGTGGATGGTGAATTGTATTCTTTCTCCGTCATCATACGGAAAAGATAGGACATTTCTTTCTAGTTTCGAAACAGAACGATGCTCAAGGAGTTTCACTTCAAAAATTATTTCTTATCCTGTACTGTAGATACATGTAAGGACAACTTGACCGCGTCACAAAGTAAAAATGCACTTGTGTTGTTACCGACTCATGTCTATTGTTCTGTACCCTTTGAGCTCTTTGCTATGGGGTACATAATTCAGGGAGACTTTTATTACTATATGACTTTGAAATAATTCTTGAGGCTATGAATACTATCAACTCTTAAATTCATCATTTCGGCCCATACACGTCCCACTGTTGGGCTCGGGCCTTCTCCGATATGGGAGGGAAATCACCGACGTCCTCCCAGAGGAGGGGACGTTGGTCGATGAGAGAGTACCCCAAACAGGGGGTATTCCGTCAGGCCGACCACTGATGTCCACTATCCGTGTGGTGACGGAGTAAGAATACAATTTACCACTCCCTATCTTGCCCGTGGATGTCGTAAAAGACGACTAAGGGATATAATATGCACATAAGATCTGTGCAAGAGAAGGAAAACTCGAAATGAAACCCTATACCAACATGTCTGACCAGCATGGTATAGTAGGTCAAATTCCCTCCCATTGTGGAGGAGGCCCGAGCCCAACAGTGGGACGTATGTGGGCTGCGATGATGATGATGATGACCACTGATGACAGGTAACCCTGCTCCGGTGGTAGGCCCAACGACGAAGGCGACGTGGTGTTCGGGTGGGTTGCGGGTGTGCGTGCTTACGCCCCTCTGTCGCCCCGGACGGAGTGGTGCGAGGAGTGCACCGACCGCAGCCCACCCAAAAAAAAAAGATGGGAGGGAAATTGACCTACAATACCACGCTATTCAGACGTGTAGGTATAGGGTTTTGTTTCAAGTTTTCCTTCTCTTGCATAGATATTATATGCATATTATATCCCTTAGTCGTCTTTTGTGACACCCACGGGCCAGGGGGTGGTGAATTGTATTCTTACTCCATCACCACACTCTTGTACTGGTATTACCCGTGTCGTAAAAGACGTAATCGACCAAGGCCAGCTACATCTGATGCTGTCTGGTCAAAAGTTACATTCTCAAGGAGGTCTGACGTCAGGCAGGCAACTGATCATAAAATTATTGCTATTAAATTTGTTTTGAGGAGTATTATATTATGTTAACATCAAGCAATTGAAATAAGAGCCGGTTGATGATGACTATGGTAGAACTTTGAGATAAAAACTGTTTTTAGAAATTTTGTTTTGTATTTGATTTTTAATTATCGATCGTTTTGGACATTTTATAGCGCACATGATCGCGGGAGGTCTTCGAAAATTCGTAGTGTTACTTTAAATGCATAAACATTAGAAATCAATGCACTATGATTGTTAAATCTCACTCGATGATAAGTAAAGAAGTAGGGATGGCGATCTGAGATCGATTAATCGAAGAATCGATTTGTCAGGCCCAAAGAATCGATTTTTTAAATCGATATGTTGTACTGAATCGATTCAGTGAATAGATTTTTCACCCTTGAAAATCGGCATTTGATTTTTTTTCTGTCCATTCGATACTAAGATAAATAACACTTTCAGATGCCTTATAAAAAAAAAGCTAATCACAATCCTACCAGGAGAAAGGTACCCAATACTTTAAAAGCGATTCTTCGGTACTAGCATTCCGTTTTCGATCGATTCATGTCTATATTATTATTGTAAGACATTATACTCTCTCCAGATATCTTAAAAAAAGCTCATCACAATCCCGCCAAAAAAAATATCTCGTGTGGAATTGGAAGAAAATTCGAAAAAAAGATTGATAGATCGATTAATCGGGAATCCATCCTTCAGACCTCGATTTTAATGTGAATCGATTCTTTGGACGACGATTCAAATCGATTCAAGAATCGATCTTTTACAGAAAGTAGGCCCTTGCTTGCTCCTCCATCCATCCATCCATCAGCCTTCAGATGTCCACTGCTGGACATAGGCCTCCCCCCGAGAATGTCACTCGGAACGGTCCTACGCCACCTGCATCCAACGGTTCCCTGCGACTGCGAATATCGTCAGTCCACCTAGTGGGGGGTCGTCCTACGTTGCGTCGTCCGATTCGTGGTCGCCACTCCAGAACGTTTCTTCTCCAACGGTTGTCGGTTGGACGAGCAATGTGGCCTGCCCAATTGCCCATTGCCATTTCAACGTGTTAATTCTGCGGACTATATCGGTTACACTCGTTCTTCTACGGATTGCCATGTGCTGGATTTTATCAAGTAGAGAAATACCGAGCATAGCCCTCTCCATAGCATGTTGAGTGGCTTTAAGCTTTTTTATGAGGCTGACATAGCTTGCCCAGAGGAGTCGTAAAAAGACTGAGAGATCATCTGGAGAATGAGCATGTGTAGCAGCATTCTGCTGTGAAGCTACACAGATGGCATTGTGACAAAGTAATTAGCTACAGTGACGATGTCATTCGTTCCAATGCCACGCGATATAATGCGCTCCTCGCACCACACCGTCCGGGGCGGCAGAAGGGCGTAAGCACGCACTCCCGCAACCCACCCGCGATGCACGTCGCCTTCGTCGTTGGGCCGACCAGCGGAGCAGGGTGACTTGACATCAGTGGTCGGCCCGACGGAATATATATAGTATTGGGGTACCCTCCCATCGACCGACGTCCTCCCCGAGGGGGGGATGAGCATTTTCTGTTTGTCAGTTTCTGCCGGTTAATCTCAACTCGATCATTCTTGACGGGCTTTCATTGGATGATAGTTGACAAAAATAATTCAAAAAGAAACAGGTTTTTTTACATTGTGTATAACTAGATGGCGTTGTTCTATTGCTTACAATTTAATAGTCGCTACTCCAAACACATTATAGGCCTTGTTGAAAAATCATTATGTTCAACGGTCGCTTAACTTTATCAGGTTGAGAGCCCTCAGCGCTCAGCCACCAATCCGGGTAAAGTTGGCACAGCCATCTGCGGCTAACAACTAGGTCACACAAAATAAATAAAATATGTTCAAACCCACTTAATTCTAACGTTATAACCTCTTAAAATTCTTTTTTACTGAGGCTTTAAACATTTATAGTAAGAAATCAATTACATTTATTTAATCTTTTAAATAAATTGTATGAAAGAGCCGCTTTGCTCATTACCTTATTCGTCGATAGATGGCGCTAATTAGTTGTACTAAATCGCCTATAGGAAAGATTTCTCATAATGAAAATCTATCAATTTATAAAAAATCTAAAACTAAGTAATTCAGGTACAATCGTAGGCGTATATAATCGGAAACATATGTATCATTCTTAAATATCTTTTTTACGCGTGTGATTAATTCAACTTAATTACATTGTCAGGTAAAGGTTTTTATTAGAGGAGGTGGAAGAATTTTGTAATTTGCTTTCAAAAGTATCATAGTAGTAATAAAATATCTATTTGACACACGTTTATCAACACGGATTCTAAATTAATTCTAGGTATGACAAGATGAATCGAAAGACTCGTGGTAGTAAGATACCATATGCGTCGATAGATGGCGCAATACAGTATCGCTGAATCGCAATCGTAAGCAATTTCTACATATTTCGCGGTTAAGTATGACATATCGAAAATCTATATTGATGAGACACGACCTACGGCAAGTGAATTATCATTATGAAAATCATAACTCTGATAACAAACTTAAAGAAATTATACTTCAAAAATAAAAACCCGTCCACGTTTGGTAATCTATATGAAAACAAACAAAAATATTTCTGTTCTGACTTTGAAACCATCCAACTATTGTAGGTACCTACTCTAAACCAGTCTCATTTGAAAGGCAATAATGCGAAGACTGTTTCAGATCACTAAAGCAAAGCAATCGAACCCAGTAGGTGGCGCTGCGATCAATTTAAAGGAATTGTGTTTATTTTATTTTATAAAGAACAGTCTCTGTTGGGTCAGTTATATGATAATTATTTACTATAATCTACGTGTCATGATCAAATTACAACGCTTGCAGAAATGGACACTGCTGTGTAGTGGCGTCTACGAATAAATACCACCAACCCTTAGAATAATAACTCATAGAAGTTTTACTTCGCACACAAAATTTGAAGCACTTAAATTGGAGCCAGATGGCTTCCTACGCCGGACCGTTCTGTAGTGTACAAGGTCACTGTGTACAAGGCAACTCTATTGTAGTCTTACTACGTACTCTAGAGTTTCGCCAACGACACAATTCTAAGTCAAAAATAATTCAAGTTTGGCCACTTTACGCCGAGCAACGACTTGAGGTGAGATTCGTATCTCAGTAGCCTTGAACAGCTTTGTTCCTTAAAATCTCTTGAGTCGAGACGCACTCACCGCTTATCCACAAAAGAAATGATAACTGTTCGAGTCGAACAATGTAGTTAATTAAATAATATAAAAACAGTTCTTTAATTTGTGAAGCAAGTATTTTGCCTGTAATGAAACTATGGCCTAATTAAAGTGAAGAGACAAATTGTGTGAATATTGTTGTCAGTCTTTTTTTTTGGGGGTGGGTTACGGTCGGCGCGCTCCTCGCACCACTCCGTCCGGGGTGACAGAGGAGCGTAAGCATGCACACCCGTCGCCTTCGCCGTTGGGCCGACCACCGGAGCAGGGTGACTTGACATCAGTGGTCGGATATTGCTGTCAGCCTCTGATTTTAAACAAGTTGCATGATTTTTTCTTTGTGTGGTGACGGAGGAAGAATATAATACACAGATAACATGAATGCAAGAGAAGTCAAACTCGAGATGAATGGCCTATGGAAACATATTTGATCAGTGCGGTATAGTAGGTCAATTTCCCTTCTATAATAGAGGAGACCCAAGCTAGACAGTGAGACGTATATGGCTGAGATAATGATGATAATGCTTTGTGAATTTGAATCATTTCATACACGCTAATTTTTAATTAAACCTTACTAGGTTAAAATTATCTGCCGTGCCCCCAGATAATTTGCAAAGTCATTCAGTCAGTCATAAATTGCCAAGTCATTCTGTTTATTTAAGACATAAAAGGTCTTTAATATTGATATAGTCACTATAAGAATTTGTTAAGTTAGCTATTTACGTAATAACTTAAGAAGAAGGGTCCCTTATGCAGGGAATGAATGAGTTAACCGACTTGGTATAACATGGATCTCACAACTTTTTATGGTAGAAAAACTCAGTTGCGAGGCTTGGCTTTTTTTTACAAGTTTTCATTCTGTCATGTTGATAAGACGTGCTGGTATAGGGTTTCGTTTCAAATTATTCATCACTGACATAGATGTTATCTGCATTTAATATACCTTAGTCGTCTTATACGTACCGGTGATCGGCCCAACGAGTACTGGTGATCGGCCCAACGACGAAGGCGATGAGCTACGGTGGGTTATAGGGCCGCGCGCCGCCCCTCTGTCGCCCCGGACGCAACCGGGCGACGGGTGCTGTGTGTGAACCGGGTGGCTGACCATAGCTCGTCCCAAAAAAAGTCGTCTTATATGACATCCACGGGTAACATAGGGAGAGATGAATTGTATTCTTGGTCTGTCACCACACACAAAATAAAGTATATGTTATATATTAGTTGTACAACTATATATGTACATCTATAGTAACCAAACGTAAAAATTAGTTATTTTCTGAAAACAACGTTTAGTTTCCTTATTCAATTTCTTGTTCTGAAATCAATAAACTACTTGTACTAATATAGTGACCAGTGTCGGTAAAGAATGCTGGAAGCTACGAATTCCTGAACGTAGTGAAAGGTTAAATTACACTAGAGTTCTCCGAGCGGGGTTGGCAGCGAATAGTGGCGCCATTACAAGGCGGAAACGCGGCCATTTTTCCCAACACTCACTTCCTGTCGCCGACTTGAGTTAGGACCGGAAGTGCCTAAGAGTTGAAGTAAGAGCGATTTATGTAAGTGCTCAATATATTTAAGGACTCTGCGATCTTTTAATTATTATATTTTAATTTAGATAATTATCGAGTCAAAAACATTTTAAACCTTGTTTTATAAAAATCTAATGTAATGTTTCTCGTATTATAAATATAAAAGTTTAGATGGATGGATGTTTGTTACTAAATCATTAACATGCTCGAAACAGATCAGTATGAAATTTGAAACAGAGATAGCTTATGTAGTCTCGCATAGGACGTAAAATATTTTTAGAAATGAATAATGTACGGTTCTCGTGGAATTAATTTAAATGATAAAATCTATATTAACGCCGGTGAAAGCGCAAGAACGGTCAGTTAAAAATAAAATTCAAACTCCAGGCGAGTGACAAAATCATGTGATTTTAGATTGTAATCTCCAGGATTACAATACTGGTTAAAAATATTGTTAGTTTTCTGCAGGAGATTAAACTACTGAGCTCGTAGTACCATAGCTTCGTCTTCTTTTGCACAGAATAAAATTGATATGCTATCGAATATTACAAATAAAAATCTATCTGACAGCGGAACCGAATCTGAGATAAAAATTATGAATAATTTCGGATAGGTTTGGATTCTATATAAGATTGTGACAGGCTATCTTTCAACTCAAGCTGACAGCCGAAACATTAATCTCTCCAAAGGGCAATAATACAACAGTCACTACGCTTACCGTTTCAGGCTTACAGAGATTATAAATCAAATAATAATGAAGCAATCAATATTGATATATAGGGCTCATTTCTAATAAATGACGTCGATACAGAGAACAAGTGGTAAGATAGTCAGTATGTAATGATATCTGATGTTTACGCGAGCACTACACATCCTAACTAATACTAATATTATAAATGCGAAAGTAAGGATGTATGTTTGTTTGTTTGTTTGTTACGCTTTCACGCTTAAACCACTGAACCGATTTCAAAAATTCTTTCACCAATGGAAAGCTATAATATCAGGGAGTAACATAGGCTATATTTTACACCGCGGGTAAAGCGACTGAAACCGAAGCGAAGCCAGGGCGGGTTGCTAGTTGTAAATAAAACTACTTTTACGGATTGTGTGTTCGAAACGTCGTCGTTCGAAAAATCATAAATCAAATACAAACACGATATAATCCGTAAAAGTAGTTTTATTTATAACTTTGGATATCTAAAAGAAAGAAATGGGAGATGAAAATTTGCATTTTTAGTCCATCTCCACTATCAGCATCATCGCCCTCATCACCTTGGCGTTACATTTATTTTTTGGGGTCGACGCTACATGCCCTCTTTTTCCACACAACCCTATCAACTTACGTTTCTTTTACTCTCTTTCTGTCTATATCACAACTTCACGCAACACACGTGTCCTTAACCCTTACACATTCATTCGTAAAACTTTCTTAACAACATTACTTGTGTTCTGTCTCATCGCATCTCTAAATGTACATACCATTCCACACGTTCGCTTTGAGTATGCCATTACTTTTTTTTTTAGTGTGGAATGCGGTCGGCGCGCTCCTCGCACCACTCCGTCCGGGGCGACAGAGGGGCGTAAGCACGCACACCTGCGGATGTGCGTGCTTACGCCCCTCTAGCCTAACCCACCCGAACACCACGGCGCCTTCGTCGTTGGGCCGACCACCGGAGCAGGGTTACTTGTCATCAGTGGTCGGCCTGACGGAATACCCCCTATTTGAAGTACCCTCCCATCGACCGACGTTCCCCCCTCGGGGAGGACGTCAGTCTTTCCTCACGCGGTCGGCCTCTCGGCGGGTGACGGATTAACTCCCCGGTCACGAGTTTGCCACCACTGGCACAATTTTGGAACTTTCTCTTCATCCTGTACCTACATCTCCACCTAGTGTTAACACTAAGGTAAAGTTTATATTTATAAAAGTGTACCGCTTGTACCTTGTACCAGTACATTTGTTAAATATAAGAGCATAGCTCAAACGAAAATCATATTCACAGCAAATGAAAAACCTTATTAAATGTAATTTCTCTACGTAATTTATAAAAAATATCTGATTTTTTTCTAGGCCACCCTAGACAATCAGCAATAAGCCGTTCAGAAAACGATAAATCCTTATATATCTTTTTTTTTTTGGGGGGTGGGTTACGGTCGGCGCACTCCTCGCACCGCTCCATCTGGGGCGACAGAGGGGAATAAGCATAACCCACCCGCGCGACCCACCTTCGTCATTGGGCCGACCACCGGAGCAGGGTGACTTGACGTCAGTGGTAGGCCCGACGGAATACGCCCTTTACGGGTTTACCCTCCCATCGTCCGACGTCCCCCGATGGGTGGAGCAGTTACTGATTACGGTGCGCCTTCTACGTATTTACATTTTGTGCCTTACTACGATCGACTGGCCTAATAGTCGCGATCGATTGGACTAATAGCCACGATCGACCAGTGGGCCAATCTTGGCCTATAAGATACAATAATATGAACTATTAGTGCCAATGTCCATTTATAATGTTCTTCTTAATTCATCTTTAGTCTCTTCATATTAATTTTAGTCGGTGCCATTAATTAGCAAAAACAACCAAATCCGCAAAAATGCATGCAATTCACTATTAATTCATATTCACTACGAATTTTCTCTGCACTATATTACATACCAGCAAAATTATTCAATATAACACTGTAAAACACCAAAGCAAATACAATTTAAAAGCGCTATAAACATTTTGATATTCCCATAAATATCTTATAATATATGCTGTCAAGATATGTCTAATCGGGACATTTCTTCATTACTTCAAACCAGGACTATTGCATAATGTAATCATATTTTTTGTGTCAAAATGCGACACTTGCAGATATTTAAGTAAAAATATATTCTCAGAAGCTAATAAAGCAAAGATACTCGTGTATGTTATCAAATATATCCATAACGTTTGCAGAAATAGGCAAAAATATCAACTTAAGCTAAAATAATAACCCGGACACACACAGAATTACAGAATTAGGTAGACTGACTGATCTATCAAATATTTTTTTTTGAGGTGAGCTATGATCAGCACCCATGTCATAAGCCACCAACACTTCCCGTCGTCCACTGGTACCAAATTTCTTGTCGTACATGACCAGCCCGGTGGGGTACCCTCCCGGGACATCGGTCGCCCTCTCACAGTCACCCTCTCGGCGGGTGACGGACTATTCCTCGTTCCGGCCTCAGTTAGAAATCTATTCAACACTAAAAGAATTTTTCAATTCGAACTAGTAGTTTCTGATATTAATGAACTAATGTCAACCAAACACTCTTAGCATTATAATATTAGTATAGATTAGCCATAATAGTCTGTTCTTTTATTATTTACATCATTGTTAAAGTCATTATGACGGGAAGCCGTTAACGAACAATGAAAGTAATATTGCATAGCCGGCCCGTAACTATTTAAAGTTCAGCCATAAATTTAAATATGAATATGTCGTTTGAGCCAAGTACCAGCCTTTTGAATAATTGGCGGTCTTTACACCGTAGCAGTTTTGAAATATTTTTTATGTACTCAAATAGTTTTTTGGGACAAGTTATGGTCTGATTTTTCAGTGTGGTGACGGAGTAAGAATATAATTCACCACACTTTATCTTGCAGGTGTCATAAAAGACGCATATCGGCATTGTAATATGTCTATAACTTTTGTATCGGAGAATAAAAACTAGAAATAAAACACGATTATAGTCAACGCACAATACATAATCTATAATTTTTAATTAAAAAAACCGCCTTCAAATTGTATCTTCCATCATCAGCTCTGCAACGAGATGATGACTACCAGGCGCACCTAAATAGCTTTACGAATTATAAGAAAAACGTTAAAATTGCCTATAAAATTTTAAGAATTCCACCAATTTCTCAAGGCTACCATCATCAGATCCTGATCTGATGACTATAGGACCACCTGGGCAGTATACCCTATCAAACAAAAAGAATTTTACAAATCGGCCCAGGCATCTTTGAGTAATCGGTGAACATACATCAAAAAAAATTCCGACGAAATGAGATTTGACGATTGTTTTGAAGTCGGTTAAAAACCATGTAGCAATCCGTTTGACCTGAGAATATCAGAACAACTAACGGGATGTAATATTTCTATAACATATGTACCAGAAAAGAAAAATCATATACTAACCTAGGATTAGTATATGGGTTAGATTCAGGTAAATTTTTATGGAAGGGTCAAATTTAATAAGAGGTCTATTATGGAGAAGGAAGTGCGAAGGAATCACGTTATAACAGATCTTAAAGACAAGAGTATTAGTAGTGCATTCTGACTTCTGATTCATGTATAAAAGTGAGTCGAAGCCAGTCGGAGATCCATATATTTTTTTAAATTTATATTATGTTGTCTGTAGCGGAATAAAGTTTTAAAAATCTTCAATAGATGTCGCTGTATCAAACTTTTAAATTACGATATGGTTTCGTTACAAAAGCTATTACATGAGATTGAAAAATTGTTATTTCACTATCGTCTTTTACGACATTCTATGGGATTAAATGTTTTTTGTGCTGACCTTCGGGCGTTGAAGCCTCTAGGTTATCATTCGGTAAATGGTTCGTAATCTTTATGTGATATGATTATGATGGCGCAGGGTGTTTTATTTTTTTATTTTATTTTTATTTATTTACAATCAAATCAATTATAATACCTTTACAGGACATTTACCTAATGCGATATTATAAGAGAAAAATATAAAATTAATAACAGTTATATATAATAAGATAAGACAATAATATTAATATTACACAAATAATAAAATATAATATCAAAATATAAATCATAATTTAATATTATATTTTACCAAATAACATTTAATTAAATAATAAATTAAGACATGTAATACAATATGACAATAAACAAATAATAAAATATAATATCAAAATATTAACCATAATTTAACATTGTATTTTATCAAATAATATTTAACGGAATAATAAATTAAGATATGTAATACAATGACAATAATATAAAACAAAAAAATATAATATTCAAAATATTAATCATAATTTAATATTATGTTTTACTAATTATAAGCAACGCACTCATATACAACGTCTGAAAATGCCCGTATTGTAAATGTCCGCGGAATAATGAACTGTATTTATTAGCCTAATAGCACGCGTCAATGGGGCGTAATGGAGCATATTAGTTCTGGCCGTTGGCAAGCTTAAAGCAAGTGGCCGGCGCCGTATGTGACTTGAGTTGGAGGGAAAATAATCGATCTTTTAAATAATCGATTTTTTGTCCTTTAAAATAAATCGATTTTGAAATAATCGATTAAATAAAAATAAAAAATCGATTTTAAAATAATCGATTTTTCCCTCAACAGGATTATGACCTTTTTTTTTAGGAAATGTGAGCTTTATTTTCTAATATTGTATGAAACAATCGCGATGACCTCTTTTTTAGGAAATGGCAGTGAATAATCGATTAATTTCGAATAATAAAAAATTGATTTATATTATTTTGATAATCGATTGTAAAAAGCGATTATTAAGCGATTATTATAAACATCGATTATTTTTTCCCATCCCTATGGTCTTTTTAAAGTAACGTATTAGGGAATTTAGGAATGATCGTTTTTAGGAAAACATCGAAGGAACACGATATCGAACAAAAGTATTGATACTGTACTATTGAGTAGTTTTTTTTTTAGAAATTTGCCCGTCTGTGAATATTTCCAGCCACGTTTTAGAATATTCATTACGTTTGAACTAGATGGCGTTACCATAAACGTGAGTCGTAAGGTCGAGTTTAACATAATTGTTCGATACGATACCTGCCATAAAGTACTCATTGAGTATAAGTGTCGAATGATCGAATCCAAAGTATCGAGTACAGAAGTATCGGTATCGAAAGAGAAGTACTCGATACCTAAAAGTATCGATACTTTTATCGTGTCCCTAGCCACGCGATGGTCAGGTTCACCCTCGCCTATAGATGTTTCACATCAATATTTTTATATACTCAAATAGTAGTTTAGTAATTTTTTGGGACAAGTTTTGGTCTGATTTTTCTGTGCGGTGACGGAGTGAGAATACAATTCACCACACTTTATCTAGCACGTGTCATAAAAGACGCATATCGGCATTGTAATATGTCTATAACTTTTGTATCGGAGAATAAAAACTAGAAATAAAATCAGGTAGCAACCCGTTTGACCTGAGGATATCAGATCAATTAACGGGATGTAATATTTCTATAACATATGTGCCACAGAAGAAAAATCATATACTAACCTAGGATTAGTATATGGGTTAGAATCAGGTTAATTTTTATGGGGCAAATTTAATAAGAGGTCTATTATGGAGGAGGAGTGTGAAGGAATAACATTATAACAGATCTTCATTTCGGCAAATACTAATTGCCGATAAATACTTTCGTTCTATTTTAATAAAGACCAGAATATTAGTAGTGCCTTCTGACTTCTGATTCATATATAAAAGTGAAAGCTCAATGTTTAATTATATCTAGTAGTTGTATGTCCTTTATAGGTGTCGAGGGCAGTATTACCTCTTAAGTACAAGTACACGATCCTGTATTAATATATTAAAACATGACGGGTCGAAGCCAGTGGGAAATACTTATATTTTTTTAATTTATATTGTTGTCTGTAGCGGAATATAATTTTATAAATCTTCAATAGATGTCGCTGTATCAAACTTATAAATTACGAACTGGTTCCCTTACAAAAGGATTACATGACATTTAAAAATTATTATTTCTTAATCGTCTCTACGACATACTCAAGACAAAATGATTTTTGTGTTGACCATAGGGCGTTGAAGCCTCCAGGTTACCAAATAGCCACATACTAATGCAGTGTTCTCGAACTTACCGATTTTTCGGTATTTCTACCGATATGGGCCACGCTCTACCGAAATGCAACGATTTTTCAATGATTTCCGAGAATACACGGAAAATCTCCCGATTTTTTACCGAATTGGCGATTTAAATTGACAAAAGGGATTTTATTTCATCGTAAGTGCGTCCCTCGTATCTTAACAATAGATCCCGACATATGTCCATTCACATAAAATAGTACTGCCGGGAGGCGTTCAACTGTGGATGGTTTCACACAGTCTCTGCGACGCGGGCGCGGCACTTGCAGCTTGTTAGCACGTAGAACCTGCTTAACATGCTGCAGCTCCCCAGCTAGGTGTTCATCGTCACAGATTCTTCGTGCTCACTGCAACAAAGATTTAGACACGGTAACTGTGAAGGGGGTGATGAGAATCTCCATTCAGGAATATATCTGTATGTGTTGCTTTACGATACACTGTATGACTCTTATAATATTCAAAATCGGTCCAACCGTTTTGAATATTACCTCAAACAAACAGACCAACAGACAAAAAAAACTGGTTTTTGGGCATAGGTGTCGTGCAAATAACCGCGGGAGTATAAAAAAAGCCCAGTATTTGAACATTACAAAAAGACACTTCAAATTTATTTATTTGTATAGATGTTTAATAATACTGTGTAAACATTAGAAATCATTAAGTATATGTACTGTTATACTTCTTTAAGGTTAAAATCTAGACCTCTGAAGACGAAAATAAATTCCTGAATGGTGTAACACAAGTCCGCATAAAGTTGCGCCGTAGAATATTGTTTTCTTCGAAACTGCTAAACTTGTTCCACATTAATAGCTTAATCTGTGGACCTGTTTGCAGCTCGCTTATAGTTTTTACTGCAATTTATAAATAGATACTTTCTTTTTAAGAGAACACTCGCCGCTTAAGGAAAAGACTTTTTACATTGTGGGCGATTTTACAAGCATACAATTACCAAAATATATATTTGCTGTGTGGTAGCGGGTACCAATACTGCAATTCCTTACATTGGTTGTGAGTTTCGTAAAGGGCCTCGGCGGCGAGTGACAGCGAAATCGAATCGTTGATCCCAAAGAGTCACGATATTCATGATTGCATGGGATTTTGTTGCGATCTCCGACATCGTTTTCGATGAAGTAAATCGTTGACGATCTTCACATACACTATTGATCCGTCATTTCGATCGGTCTGAAATGACGGATCGTACAGACGGATCGTTCCATGTATTCTTTTAAAAACCCGGTCCATTGCATCTGATGCCGTCTGGTGAAGAAATTAATTTTCAAGTAGGGTCGACGTCAGATAGGCCGGTCGTAAAACTATTGCTGGTAACTTTTGCAATGTGTACTATGAAAGAAAAGTAGACATATAACTGGCGGTTCTGATAGACGTTGATATTAATATAAAAAATACTAAAGAAAGATTTTTTTCATAATAAAATATAAATTAAAAAAGTTTTTAAAAACAAATTTTTATTTAAATGCTCTAAAACGAAGAAAATAAATTTTTAATGCAATCAACCCACCATTTTATTAAATTATAAAATTTATATTGATATAAATAAAAGCTTGTAAAAATAATAAAAAGATCTAAAAAGTGATCGTGTGAATCAATCATTTTATAAATATCAGAAAAAGTCAAACTTTGAAGGCAGTTTTAAAACTTCTTTAAGTTATTTTTGCACATGTTGGGTTGTCTTTTCTTCCAGAGCTTAATCATGGATATTTTTTTTTGTTGGTATATGCCATAGCTGCGGAGTGTGATCTGATAGGGCTAGATCAAGTATTTCATATTTACAATTATGTTTAAAATTATGTGCATAGTTATCTACATAGCTTTTGCTTATTAGTTTAGTTGGTTCAGGTATAATTAGTTTTAATTTATAGCTCAAGAGAAAGCATTCACATCTATAAGACATTTATTATAGAGATAGATATTTTTTATAGAGACAATTTATTACGTTTCAAAATATCAACGTTGCATTCCCTACACAATAGCACCTTTGTATAATTTTTACAATATAATAATTTTAAAATAGTTTCTAGGACTTCATAAAATATGGCAACATTATTAGCTCTTGGTAGTCTATATATGCATAAGATTTTAATATTTTGTTGTAACAATTCAATAGCACAGCATTTAATAATAGGCGTGACGACAGTACAAAAGAATCGATGCATTAATGATTTTAAGGGAAAATACATATCAAATAAATTTAATACGCTACTTTAGATTTATCTAAATAATTGAGATTATTAAGATTTTCAATAAATTAAATCATTAAAATACTGCATTCGGCCATTTTGGCTGAAACACCAATCACAGTGTATTACGTCACGTTAAGGTAAACTACTCTGTTTGTTGTTCTCAGTACTACTGATTACGCATTTGGATTGATTTTTTATTTGTTTACGTGTGATTTACCGACTCCACTCGATTATTACAATAGAACCAAGCTTTGTTAAAGCAAACAGCTCAAATTTGCCCAGGATTGATGTATTGTCGGCTGGTGGCAGACTATTTGGAGGGGCGCAGCGTCCTCTACGCCAACCGAGTAGGGGACGTTGTGCAAACGCCCATGACGTGCGGTGTTTCACAGGGGTCGGTCCTCGGACCCACCCTGTGGAACATCGGCTACGACTGGGCGTTGCGGGGGAGCCTCCCACCCGGGCTGGGCGTGATTTGTTACGCCGACGACACGCTCGTCACAGCCCGCGGTGGGACGCTACAAGAGGTGGTAAGCCTGGCGACCTATGGCACCGAAGAGGTCGTCAGGCGGATCGAGGCGCTGGGGTTGAGGGTGGCCCTAGACAAGACGGAGGCCCTCTTGTTCCATGGGCCCCGTATGGACCCTCCCATCGGCGTCTCGATCACCGTTAATTCGGTTGGGATCAGCATCCAGGCCCATATGAAGTACTTGGGCCTGGTGCTCGACGGGCGATGGTGGTTTCGGGAGCATTTCCGCAGGCTCGTCCCGCGGCTCGTCGGCGTGGCGTCCGCCCTACAATGGCTGATGCCAAATGTGGGCGGACCGAGCGCGGCATGTCGACAGCTGTACGTGGGGGTCATCCATTCGATGACCCTCTACGGCGCACCGGTGTGGGCGGGATCCATGACCGCCCGACTTAGGGCCCTTCTGTGGCGTCCACAAAAGGTCATGGCGGTCAGTATCATCCGCGGGTACCACACGGTGGCGACGGAGGCGGCGTGCCTGTTGGCCGGGACTCCCCCGTGGGACCTGGTGGCGGAAATGCTCGCCGACTTGTATCGGCGGGTGTCGAGGGTGCGCGGGGGGGGCGGTGTTGTTTCCCTGAGGGAGCTCACCGCCTGGCGCGTCGACATCGCCCGTTGGGCAGACCAGCTGGAGAGGCCTCGATACGGTGTTTGTTCCGTGGAGGCCTTCCGGCCGGTGCTGATGCAGTGGTTGGAAAGGCGGCTTGGGGTGCTCTCCTTCCGACTCGTACAGGTCTTGACGGGGCATGGATGCTTCGGCAAGTACCTGTACAGGGTCGCTAGGAGGGAGAGAACTCCGTCCTGCCACCACTGCGATTGCGACGAGGACACGGCGCAGCATACGCTCGAGGTCTGTGCCGCTTGGGCAGAGCCGCGTCGTGAACTCGTCGCAATCATCGGTGCCGACCTGACGCTGCCGACCATCGCTAGGGAGATGCTCGGCAGCATCAGGAATTGGGACGCGGTCGCAGCCTTCTGCGAGGCAGTTATCTCGCAGAAGGAGGCGGCGGGTCGCGAGCGCGAGGAGCACAGCCTCGATGATGCGACCCGCTGCCGGCGACTGGGGCGGCGCAGGCGGGATTACCTGCGTGCAATGCCGCCCTAGCCGAGGCCGCGGGTGACGTGACCGGGGATTAGTCCGTCACCCGCCGAGAGGCCGACCGCGTCGATGGGAGGGTGCCCCGGGTAGGGGGTATTCCGTCGGGCCGACCACTGTAGTAACCCTGCTCCAGTGGTCGGCCCAACGACGAAGGCGACGTGGTGTTCGGGTGGGTTGCGGGTGTTGCGTGCTTAAGCCCCTCTGTCGCCCCGGACTAGTGTTGCCCAAATGCAAGACCAAGACGAGACTTGGACCGGTCTTGGTCTTGGTCTTGCAACATCACACCTGGTCTCGTCTTGGTCTTGGTCTTGCGCACCCGAGTCTTGGTCTTGGTCTTGGTCTTGCGCACCCGAGTCTTGGTATTGCAGCAAGAGTCTCGCAAAGTTTTGCAGTTAGAATAACGTAACAGTAATTTATCATAGCAATGAAAAATCCAACTAAATTAATCAAATATCCTATCCTATCTATCCATCTGCTAGCCTATAGTTCACTATTGAATACAATACTTACCACTGACTGGAGAAAATTAGTCTTCTATTCCCCTGGTGTTCCATTAGACAGCGTTACTACTCTTATGACAGGACTTTCGACCCTATTTTCTTAAGACGTCACCACACGAGGCAGTTGATACAATAAATTTTATGTCATTTTATAATCAATGCGATATTTTACAATTAATGCGATTGTTTATATTCCCCTTCAAGTTAAGTGGTATGTATCTATTGTATTTCCAGTTTAGTTACTGATACTCTGGATACTTGAAAAAACCTATTGCTCTATTGCCTATATAAATACTTTGGCCGCTGGATCCATGTAGCTCTTATTATACTATTTATTCAAGAACATATAAAACTGATTTAAAATTTTATGGTTTTAATACTTGTAAAATGTATGATATTCGTCGTCATCGTCACAGCTCATAAAAGTGCCACTGCTGGGCTTAAGCTTCCTTCCAGTAAGAGGAAAATTGATCTACTATACCACGCTGGTCAGACATGTTGGTACAGGGTTTTCTTTCTAGTTTCACTTCTCTTGCACATATGTTATATACACAGGGTGTATCAGGTTATGGGACAACTGTTCATGTATGTTGTAGTTCAACAGTCATAGATCATAATTAGAATGTATATTACACAAAAACAATATAACGTAAAAGTTATAGTGATTACAAAAATGTGTGGCTAAGAGTTTATGCCTTAAATTTTATGCATTATGTAGGTATGTACAGACAGGATATATGTAAGCATGTAAAATTTCGACAGTATAAATAGGTACAAAGGCGACTCATCAACGGTGATCGACCGATCAGCTGATTTATGTTAAAGTGAAGTTTGTCTTGCTTATGCAAACGTAATCATTGATTTATTCAAATTCTAATGAACATTTAACAAAATACGAATATGTTGTAGATTAAGTATCATTCCTTTATACATTTTAATCAATTTACACGAAAAAACGATGACAGAATTGAGAACTTACATGTCTCTCAATTCATTAACGAATCGATATTTTTATTTCAATTTTTTTTCATGGGTTCCTAACACCATTGCCCGATCCGATTTGATACGACATCCACGAGTAAGAGAGTGGTGAATTATATTCGTACTCTGTCTTTTTTTTTTGTGTGTGTGTGTAGCTGTTGGTCGCAGATGATCTTGACAGCTTAACGCGGTCAATGGGTGAGCGCTGAGGGCTCTCAACCCGGTAAGTAAGTTAAGCGAACATCGCCCGAGGGCTCCCCCCTGTGGGGAACGGACCTCGGCTCGGGGCGTCGCTGAGAGCAAAGTGGGCGTGGCCAAATTTAGGTTAATGACTTTTACGCGGCGCGGTTTTCGACCTCGACGGCGAGGCCGATACCGCGGAGTTTTATCTGTTATCGCTGCGTGAGCTGTGTAGGTCCTTTCTTGGGCGATCATAATAGCGTCATCTTCTTGAAGAAGAAGCAAAATAGCGCTGGGAGCAACGCTTCATGTACTGCCTGATGGTGATCGTACTCTGTCCCTACATGGACATTTATATAGATTAATTGTAGGCATATTTATATGTCCAACAGTGAACGTCGTTGGGCTAATGAATAAACGGATATATAAATATGCAAGAGCACTCTCGTGATTACGGTATTTTTGTCCTTAAGCCTTTCCGAAGAGTAATTCTGAAAAGCCAACACCAACATTGGGAATCGATTGGCCAATAGATGGATATCTCAAGACTGATTTGACTTGCCGTGTAGTGACGGAGTAAGAATATAATTCATCACCGTTTTACCCGTGACTGCGAACCCACGACTAAGGGCTATAATATATAACATCGGTGCAAGAGAAGGAAAACTTGACATGTATGACCTGTAACAACACGGCCGATCACCGTGGCGATTCCCCTCCGGCCACGGCCGATTCTCCTCCTGTTATGTAGAAGACACGAGCTCAACCGTATATAAGCTGAAATGGTGATTTGAATTAAATGCAAGACCGCGAGACTCTTGCAGGCCCAGTCTTGGTCTTGCTCAAGTCTTGCAGGGCCAGTCTTGGTCTTGGTCTTGCAAAAATTTAGCGGTCTTGGTCTTGGTCTCGGTCTCGCATTTCTCGCAAGACCAAGACCAAGACCGCAAGACCAAGACTTTTTTGGGCAACACTACCCCGGACGGAGTGGTGAGGAGGCGCGCCGACCGCAGCCCACCCAAAAAAAAAAAAAGTATTGATGTATTAATGTTGGGTGATTTCCTCGCTACAAATAAAGAATTTTGCTCGCCTGAGTTTAGAAACGTAAAAACTTCTTTGTAAGTAAATTTTTGTTTATCTTTACTACCATGTTTCTAGTAACCTAATCTCTAGTACCAACTTAGATATACTCGTTTTGAACTGATGTGAGTTTATTTTATTTTCATAGCTTATTTTTACATTAAACTTGTCATTGTTTATTCTTGAGGTTAGCTCCCTCACAGCTTTACGAGCTTTCACCACTTAACTCTTATTATTTTCTTGGTAGGAACATGTACAAATACTTTGTTGGGGGTTTTTATTGATGTATTTTTGCACTGAGGTACTGCACACCACTTATAAACTTTGGAATTCATTTTTATCACAAGAATTAATTTAATGTTTTGCTTACTTTCTTCGCTACACATAGACACAAGGACGTGGTTACCTTAACGTGACGTAACAGCCGACGCCATGACACCGGCGACCTGTTTTCGCGCAAAAAATATTGGAAAAATTATTTTAAACTTCTTTAAACATAAATTTATTACCGAAATATAGGTTTTTTCGTAAATAGTAAGTGTGTGCCCACATTACGGAAAAGGATTTCAAAATCTTTCGTTACGCCTATTCCTGGTCTAGATAATTTTGCAATATTTGATAATTATTTGAAGCCATGATCATGCTTGACTAATATACAGGAACCAACGCGTTTTTGTATGTTTCTGGAATAATATGCGGCTAGTCTATAATTTTGTATATACAGTAATTTTTCATGATCTGATAAAATGAAAGTTTCCGTTAGACATTTAACATCCGGATATTGCCTGTTTTTAGCGAGAATATCTAGGTGGACTGACAATGAATCACATTTATTAAGAAGATCAGCTATATTCTGCTGGAGAATGTACATGTATTTACTATCGAAAAAAATCTACATTAAATTTGTTTTGGTCGGTTCTGCAACATCGTTAAGCTTAGATACAGGCAGTGAATCTAATAGATTAATGTTATGAGTATTTATTATTTCTAAAATATTCTTGTATATGCCTGCAAAACCTTTCTTATTCAACATACCCATTTTGGAAGAAAACATGTTAAAACTCAGATGGTAATTTGTATTATGTAATTACTATTTTCCAATGCTTAGTATAACAAGATAATTAATAGATCGACCTTATATTTATATAATTATAGGAGCCCCGCAAATATATGTGGGGGTACATATTATGATGTTTATGTATGTTATGTGCTTTAGGGATTCCTTAATTATTTTTATTAGGTTTGTATTGTCATAGATTTTAAAATACTTTTCTCCTATCATAATAATACAATAGTCATGCAAATTACAACCAATTAACTTTAGCTCTATGTTTTTTAGTAGGCGTTCTATATTACAATGTGGTAAAGCGTAACGACGCGACGGTATTTATAATTAAACTAGCAATCCGCCCTCACTTCGCTTCGGTTATAGGTTATAGTCGTTTTACCCGCGTAGTTCCCGTTCCCGTGGGAATACCGGGATAAAATATAGCCCTGATATTATAGCTTTCCATTGGTGAAAGAATTTTTGAAATCGGTCCAGCCGTTTTGAAGATTACCCGGAACAAACAGACAGACAGACAGACAAAAATTTTTAATTGCTATTTTAGGCATAGGTGTCGTGCAAATAACCGTGTGAGCATGAAAAAAGCCTATTATTTTGACATTACAAACAGACACTCCAATTTTATTTATTGGTATAGATGTATCCTCAATACCTGTAATGTGCCGTAGGAGTTATAGTTGTCACAAAATAAGAGGCCCGTTTTGACACTTGGTCTTACCGATGTCTTTAGTGATGGACCATACGACTCAGTTCTCGATACTCACGATAAATCGAATCAAGTTTATATGAGTATATAATCGATTCAAAAAGTGCATTGGATTAAAGTTTGGATTTGAAAATTTTACTTAAACTGTGATATTGTAGATATTTTGAAATGTCACAATGTTACGAATGGTCATTTTTCTATCATTTAATATTTTTGTTACAATAACATTCACTCAATCACAAAAATATCGAGAAAAAGTGAACCATTTTCTTAAGATGATGTGCCAAAATTGTCAGTTGAGCTGTGACGTCTCGAATTTTCAGTAAAAATCACTATACAGCTGTTGAAATTCTGTAATTAATTGGTTAGACCAACTACTACAATACTAGTATTCAAATTAATAACACCGGCCAAGTACGAATCCGTCTTAAAAAAATATATCTTGATCGATTAATTTTTCTTAACCGATTATTAATAGTCTGTGGACAATATGAAAAAAATCGTTATGCCACAGCACTAAGTCCAGTGGGCGGTACCCGTCAATGAAAAATATAATTACCTTCAAAACATTTCTATCGGTAACAAATAGAAAACTTCTTGCGCGTGAACTGTCAAAACGGGCCTTTTATTTTGTGAAAACTATAGTATTACATAGTTAATAAACATATTTTATTCTTGATCTGTTTCGTTTGATACATAAATATATAATATCTCATCGCATCTCTCATTATCCATACAATTCAAAAAAAAAAGAAAAAAAAATTCCAGATGTTCATTCTAACTTTGCCGTCACTGTTGCAACTTTGAATCATTTTCTTCATCCCGTATCTTCATCTCCACCCAGATAGTATTAATACGAACGTAATATACAGGGTGTATCAGGTTATGGGGCAACTGGTCAAATGGGAGTTAGGCAATGGTGGTAGGACCCCATAAAAAAAATTTGAAGGAAAAATAACGATTTGTTAATGAATTAGAGACATGTAAAGTTTTTAATTTTATCATCGCTTTTTCATGTAAATCTGATTGAAATGTATACAGTTAGCGATACTTAATGTGTAACATATTCGTACTTTGTTAAATGTTCATTAGAAATTGAATAAATCAATGATTACGTTCGCATAAGCAAGACAAACTTCGCCTTAAAATCAGCTGGAACGAAGAGGCGTGGCCATAGCTATTGAAAGAAATACCGACACAGAGGTGTATTAAGGAAAAGGGAAATAAATGAAATAATTACCTATATCTTGTAGGCAAAATAAAACAATAAAACCGAAACTGTAATTTTTTAACGAAAATGAATTTCGTCTCTGTATGCATGTAGGCATGTGGGCAAGCCCACGAACAAGGTCAAAAGAGCCGCCCGACGACGTTTGCTCGCTTAGGGCCTGTCCGCACTGCGACACTTCACAATGAGGTATTTTTTTTTATTCTCGCGTTTTATATTCCGCGATCGAAATTGCACTTAGTACGCACTGTGAATAAATTTCGTACGATTTTTGATAGTTTAATTCGGTTCTCAGCTGAGACGCAAGATGGACGATCATCATCATCATCGCAGCCCATATACATCTCACTGTTGGTCTCGCCCCTCCTCCATACTGGGAGAGAATTTGACCTACTATACCATGCTGGTCAGACATGTTGGTATAGGGTTTCATTTCGAGTTTTTTCTTCTCTTGCACTGATGTTATGTGCATATTATATCCCATAGTCGTCTCTTACGACATCCACAGACAAGATAGGGATAGGTGCGGAGGCGCGGATCGCCTGCGCGAGGCGCGCAGCCTCGATGAGGCGATTCGCTGCCGGCGACTGGGGTGGCATAGACGCGAATACCTGCGCCTCATGCCGCCCTAGCCGAGGCCGCAGGTAACCTGACCGGGGATAGTACGTCACCCGCTGAGAGGCCGACCGCGTGAGGAATGATCGACGTTCTTCCCGAGGGGGGGATGTCGGTTGATGGGAGCATACTCCAAATAGGGGATATTCTGTCGGGCCGACCACTGACGTCAAGTCACCCTGCTCCGGTGGTTGGCCCAACGACGAGGGCGATGTGCATCGTGGGTGGGTTGTGGGTGTGCGTGCTTACGCCCCTTTGTCACCTCGGACGGAGTGGTGCGAGGAGCGCGCCGACTACAACCCACCTCCAAAAAAAAAATAGTGAAATATGTGTGGACAGGCCCTTATTGCCTATAAAAGATATAGGTTTTTAAACTTGAATTATTCGTTTTTATTTAATTATTTTAGTTTGACTCAGATGTCCATCCAGTCTAGGTCCGCGGTTGGCGTTATTATCTCCTTACGACTTTTTCGCGTATTAAAAGTCCGCGATTTAAAGCGATTGAAATATGGTTTTTTCCCGGTTCGGTGTGTTAAAAATGTGTGAATTGCAGTGAAGCAATTGTTAATTTCGAAATGTTAATACCTATTACATATCTGGATTACTCCGTTTATCGATATGGGATATTTACTTTTATGGCAACTTACACGAAAAAGGTTTTTATTAAAAAAATCTTTTTATTAAAAATAGGTAGATATCTAGCTTCTATTTTATTTTTAAGTTAATAATCTTTGTATTGTAGGAGACTTCACAAATAGAATTAACGGACAGAAATTAGATCCAAATTCAGTACAATAATTTATTGATCGCACATGTTGTCCTGCGTGAGATTCGAACCCGTGACACTGGCACGGTAGGACGGTATCTTAAACACTACGTCATCTGTGCAGTCAAATTCAATAGTACTTATTTTACAATTTACCTACAAGAGTTTATTATAAACCAAACAAACCTAACACACACCGATATTATTTAGGTATGAAGGTGGGCGATGACCTAGACGCCTACGTAACATCAACACCTCCCATTTAAGGCGTAGACTCTTTGACACAAATCTTTGAAATCACTGTAACTATTTTGTTTTATAGTTTTTTGTGAAATATACATTCTAATTAAGATCTGTGATCTGTGACATACTCAAACAGTTGCTCCATAACCTGATACACCCTGTACATTTATACAAGGATACCGCTTGTACCTTGTACCAGTAAGTACATTTGTTAAATATAAGAGCTGAACTCTTAAAATTGTATTTATAGCAAATAAAAATTTTATTAAATGTAGTTAGCAAGTAGATGGAGTGGCTATGGGCTCGCCGGTCTCCCCTGTCGTTACCGATATATTCATGGAGGACTTCGAGGAAACGGCCTTATCAAGCTCACCTGTCACACCTAGGTTCTACAAGCGGTACGTAGATGACACTTTCACAATATTACCCACAGACAAAATAACCATATTCCTAAACCATCTTAACTCCATTAATCCAAAAATTCAATTCACTATGGAACTGGAGTTAAATAACTCTTTAGCCTTCTTAGACATTTTGGTTATACGTAACCCTAATAACACCTTGAGTCATACAGTGTATCGTAAGGCAACACATACAGACAGATACTTGAACGGTGATTCTCATCATCCCCCTTCACAGTTAGCTACCGTGTGTAAATCTTTGTTGCAGAGAGCACGAGGAATCTGTGACGATGAACACCTGGCTGGGGAGCTGCAGCATGTCAAGCAGGGGCTACGTGCAAACAAGCTGCCAGTTCCTCGCCCCCGTCGCAGAGACCGAGTGAAACCACCCACAGTTGAGCGCCTTCCTGCAATACTACCTTATGTCAAAGGAGTCACTGACAAGATTGGCTACATCCTGAAACGTTCTTCCATTAAAACTTATTTTAAGCCACTGAAGAGGATTAGCCAATTCTTACCACCTGTCAAGTGCCAGATCCCTTTACAAGATGCAGGAGTATATAAACTTGACTGTGACTGTGGTCTCTCTTACATTGGACAAACAAAGAGATCCATAAGAACTCGGATCAAAGAACACGTAGCCGATGTGAAGCACCGCCGGGACACTAGGTCTGCAGTCTGTGAACATAGTCAGGACCGCGCCCACCATAACATCAGGTTTGATAAACCACAAATCCTCGCAAAAGAACACCGATACCTGCCTAGAATGGTACGCGAGGCTATTGAGATTAAAAAACACAAAAATTTCAATAGAGAGGATGGCTGGGTGTTACCATCAAGCTGGGATCCTGTTATAAACATTATTAAAAACAAATCCAAAAAGACCACCACAAGACTGCAAGACACCGTGAGTTCATATTGTATAGATTTGACCCACAATAATAATAACTAAAGATAATTTTATAAATTAAAACCTTTTAGTAACATAAAGTAAGCCGCCTTCAAAATTAACTTTAATTTAGCATCATGTTACCTGAGTTTTCTTGCCGGATCTTTCTCAGTGTAACCGTGTTCCGATCCGGTGGTAGTATACTAGATTATTAGTTAGTTTTTAAATATAATTACTATTAATTTTAATGTTTAATTATTACTAACCATAAACAATATAATTTTTCATATAGAATCATTTTCTTCTTACACTGGCAATAAATTTTGTATCAAAATGTGGGTCAATACTTAATAACTAATTTTCTGTATCGGGTAGATAATTATAAATTTTCTGCAGTAACGATGACTTGTTGGACGTGAGACATCTTAGTCCACCCGTGATCATGAACGCTGTAAAGTGTTCGAAACGTCGGGTAATCAAAAATCAAATACAAACGCGATAAAATCCGTAAAGTAGTTTTATTTAAAATGTATAATACTCGCGTAAACATCAGAAATCAAAATGAAGGAAAACTTGAAATAAAACCCTATCTGATTAGCATGGTATAATAAGATCAAATTCCCTTCTTTTGGCGAGGAGGCTCGAGCCCAACAGTGGGATTAATATGAGCTGAAATGATGCTACATAAAAATTAAAGAAAAGTGACGCGTGAAAATTAAATCGAAAATATCCAAAACTTATGTAGAAATAGGCAAAAATATCAATTCAAAGGCGAAAAAAGAATACGTAAAGTCCTATAGAAATCGATAGATCTTAAAACCTAACTTAAAAAACTTAAAAACAAAAACAAATGAAAAGTGTATAAGAACACGCCCACAGAGACGTGTTCTATAAAGTATAACATGATAATATTTGTCTATCTCTATGTGTCTATCTACGCAAAAACAGCATATTTTTGAAGTGAAAACTGCTATAGTTTTGGATGGAGAATATATGCATGAAACTAGACCACGCGACGTGTTAAAGCTATATAGTATATCTGTGCCCAGATTCAACAAAACCAGATAAATGTAAAAAGTTTTAATTTACAAATTTTAATTTAAGATCAAGCAATTAATTCGTATATTCAAAAATAACAACTATTTGTCTATGGTCTTCACTTCTGTCGGCAGTCCTCATGACTGTTTGGTGTTCTCTTTTTTTGTTATGACGAGGACAAAGGGACAGTCAACTTTAAAACGAGTCTGTCCCATTCAAAACACTACATATAGATTAGGTATCCTTGTCGTTACTTTATCGCTGTTTGTTGACCCCACGAATTCTTTAATAATACCTTTATTGTAGCCGTTTGACTTCATCATCATCTTAGCTCATATCCCTACCATTGTTGAGATGGCACATCAGACATATTGATTTTATTTACAGATTTCCTTGTCTTGCATCATTGTTATTTGAATACTATAATCATTTAATCCGTATGGTGACGGAGTAAGAATACAATTCACCATTCCCTCTTTTACCCGTGGGTGTCGTAAAAGACGACTAAGGGGATAATACGCATATAAAATATATGGAAGAGAAGGACTTTTATCTACTCGAAATATAACCCTATACCAACCTGTATAACCAGTATGACGTAGTAAAGTCCATTTTTCTCCTCTCTTATTATTATTATTATTAACATTTTCCATTGAAGCTCCTATTGGTCGTAGCGTGATGTTATTTAGCCTATAGCGTTCCTTGATAAATGGCCTATCCAACACTTAAATAATTTTTCAATTCGAACTAGTAGTTTCTGACACTAGTGAACTAATGTCAACCAAATACTCCTACCATTATAGTACTCGTATTTCAGACCGACCTTCACCGTCACCCTGTTCTGGTGGTCGGCCCAACGACGAAGGCGACATGTTACGGGTGGGTTACGGGTGTGCGTGCTTATGCCCTTCTGTCGCCCCGGACGGAGTGGTGCGAGGCGTGCACCGACCGTAACCCACCCCAAAAAAAAAGCATTATAATATTAGAATAGATTAGCCATAATAGTCTATTCTTTCATTATTTACATCAGTGTTAAAGCCATTATGACGGGAAGCCGTTAACGAACAATGAAAGTAATATTGCATAGCCGGCCCGTAACTATTTAAAGTTCAGCCATAAATTTAAATATGAATATGTCGTTTGAGCCAAGTACCAGCCTTTTGAATAATTGGCGGTCTTTACACCGTAGCAGTTTTAAAGTATTTTTTAATATACTCAATTAGTATGTTGACGGAAAAAGGATATAATTCGCCACTGCCTATCTTGCCCGTGGATGTCATAACAGACGACTAAGGTAATACGCGTATAATACGCGTATAACATCTATGCCAGAGGGGGAACATTTGAAATAAAACCCTATCAACCTATCTGACCAGTATGATCTAGTAAGATCAATTTCCCTCCTATTGTGAAGGAGATTCGAGCTAAGCGTGGGGCGTTTATGAGCCGAGATGAAATAAATAAGTTATGACCTGGTTTTTCCGTGTGATGACGGAGTAAGAGTACAATTCACCACCTCCTATCTAACACCTAAATGTCGTAAACGACGCTTAACGAGATGTAGTTTCTATAAATAACATGTGTGTCAGAGAATAAAAACGCCGAAACCGTGCCGCGTAAAAATAAATCAATCTGACGTGGGACCTCCCACATTGCCCTCAGCAACGCCCCAAGCCGAGGTTCGTACCCCACAGGGGGTGCCCTTGGGTCCCGTTGCTTAAATATTTTGGGTTGAGAGCCCTCAGCGCTCACAACTAGACCGCGTAAGGGTGTAACAGCCATCTGAGGCCAACACTCCTAGTTAGGGTTGCCACCCGTACTTTATTATAAAGTATTGTACGTTATTTTTATTAATTGTACTTTATACTTTATGTAAGGGATAAAGTACGCGAAAATACTTTATTTCGCAGGAACTGATTTCTTGAGATAAAAACTAAAGACATTTTTTTCAAATTTATATAAAATAGTTACATATTTAATGGCGATTCCTGCCACGGCAGCGTTCATATGGAGAGATTTTTGCATGTGATGTGCAATATATTATTTAGTTTCACTTAAATAAATAGGGCAAAGATGTTGTGCAGAGGTCTATTTGTGGTAATTATGCGATAAAAGTTACTAAAATTATGTTTTGACGAAAATTATGAAATAAAATCAATCGTACTTTATTTTGACACAATGTACTTTATTTTTCTAACTTCATTAACCAATGTGCTTTATTTGCACGAAAAAAAGGTGGCAACCCTTCTCCTAGTCCAAAAAAAAAGAATGAAACCTAGATTTAAACCATATACTAACCCGTTTGACGAGCGGTATGTCAGGAAAATTTTTATGGGAGGTTAAAATTTAATAGGAGGGCTATTACGGAGGAGTCGCGAAAGAATAATGTTATAATAGATCTTTATATTTATTTCGGCAAATACTTCTTTGACAATAAATTATTTAATCTACATAAAGACAAAAGTATTATTAGGTAGGTACTTTCTTATCCATATACAAAATCGAAAGGTCAACGTTTAATTATATGTTGCAGTATGTTCTTTATAAGAATATCTACAATGACTATTAATAAATCCCAAGGCCACACAATGTCTGTTTGTGGCTTAGATTTGAGAACACCATGTTTTTCACACGGACAATTGCATGTACTCGAGTGGGTAAACCAACAAGTTTGTTTGTATTAGCTGAAGACGGGCTAACAAAAAATATTATTCACACTGTATCATTAAGAGATTAATATTATGTAATGAATTAATGATATAAATAATTATTACTTAAAATAAATTACAATAAATTAAAAAAGATTAATGTTTGGTGTTTTATTATTTTTATATTCTCTCATTGTTTACAGCGCTCCATGCCTTTTTCACTCATATACTACATCCTTACATACTTCCAATAAGTTAGTTATTTTTTTTTCTACACGAGAAATTCTCTAGAAATTATTTTCATGGCAAAACAACGTTTGCCGGGTCAGCTAGTATGTACATAAAAAACAAGACGGGTCCGAGATTCTACTATTTTTCTAAGTGGATTAGAGTTTATAAAGTCTTCAATAGATGTCGCTGTATCAAATTTATAACTTACGGTATGGTTTCGTTACAAAAGTAACTACATGACATATGGATATTTCCACTTCGACATCGTCTTTTACGACATCCTACGGGATTTAACGATTTTTGAGTCAACCTTAAGGCGTTACAGTCTACGGTTGCCTGATATCTAATTAAGATGTGTAGTCAAATGTATTGATACCTCAGTCTATCGAGTACTGAGTACTTTCCCTTTGAATCTTTTACGTGATGAGGAATTTTTTTAGAAATTTAACCGTTTGTGAACGGTCAACTCATCAACTGATTAAATTATTTCGTTTCAGAAGGTTCATTACGTTTAAACTAGATGGCGTTACTGTAAACATAAGCCGTAAGGTCAAGTTTAAAATAATTTATTTTATTCGTAACGATACCTGTGAAAAAATATTCATTTGGTATCGAATATAAAGTATCGAGTACAAAAGTGTCTCGAAAGAAAGGCATTCCATACCAAAAAGTATCGATACCTTTTTCGTGTCCCTACTCCCTGTTAAGGGAGGGACTCTCGATCGAACAGAAAGTATCGATACTATTGGGGCGATTTCTTGGATGGTAGGCGGCATAAAACATGTGGACCGTATATTTGTATATTGTTAGTACAGGTAGTTACTTAAAGTTAAAGTTACAACTGAGGCTAGTATTAAAATGTAATATGAAAAATGTAAATAAGTGAATGCGCGCGCGCGAAATGATTGATGAAGCGCAGCTCAATGTTCTATTGGTCGACGCGGCGCGAGGCAAACAGCTGTTGGTGCCGTGTACACGTTAAAGTATCGATACTTCAAAGTAACAAGTATTTTTCATAGAGCCTAGGGCTGTTGATATTTTTTAAATATCTTTTTTTCGATATATCGATATCTTTAAATATAACAATATCGGAGTTATATCGATATTTTTCCATAACCACTCTTTTTAGCTTCGTTCCATACCGTGATGACCATTTTTTAGCTAAGTTCCAGGAGGCAATGATAACTTATTATCAATTTCATGCCAGCATTTTTCCTAAAACACCAAAATTTGCGAGAATCCCGTGATGATCTTTTTTTAGCCTATGCCATTGAGTGAAAATAATTTACAGTAGATTAAATTCATAGTCATCTACGGCGGTCAGTTATAGTCACACAATAAAAAAAACTTTTTGGGGTTGAGAGTCCTCAGCGTTCATCCAATAACTCGGGTAAATTTGTTATATATGTATAGCCCTTAGAATAATAACGTATAGAAGGATAGTGTCCATATGTCAGCCATTAAAAATTTGAAGCAAACAATACTACATTCGTGCAAGCGATTACAGACATACACATGCACACCACTATACAAATTATGAAATCAAATTATGTTTTTATTAACATAAATCGTCGGAATACTTTTAAAAGTAATGTTAATATATCTTTTATGTTTTTCAAATGTGTTGTGACACCATTTGAATGCACAAGCCGTCATAATTATCTATTTATTTTTTAAGAGTTGCGTACGTACGTGTAGTACAGTGACCTTGTAGACTACGGAATGGTTCCGGCGTAAGCTCCATTAGGCTCCAATTGCTTCACTTTTTGTGTGCGAACTTACCTTCTATACCTTATTATTCTAAGGTATAGCCTCATAACAGAGTCATCTGCTATTAACAATTTTAGTCACCTAAAAAAAATACCTATCAATTTTTTTTAACTTGTAGAAGATACTCTACTCTATATAACGATTAAAGGAATTTTTTATCTATAATAGTGATTTAATGAATGTTAAATGCCTTATTCTTAACTTTTAATAGTAGACAGGCATATTTTACATGTCGGACACGTGTATTAAGCGAATACAATTGAGCTGAAACCGATAAGGGTAGGTATCTCTTGAAATTAGTCTAATTTTCATTCGATATAATATTTAGATAGGATTCCATATTATAATATAAATATAATTCTAGTTACTTAACACATTTATAGTTATGAAGAACCGACCAATGAATACCAATAATTTAATTCCAACTTTGCGGTGGCTATCATGTAACGAAACTACCACGCAGTTTAATTTTTAATACAGTGCCATCTATTGAAATACGTCCAAAACTTTTACATGGTTCCCGCTTTACATGTCTATCTTTATACATATACTAGCTGACCCAACAGACGTTGTTCTGTTCAAATAAAATACAAGGAATTCTCCTTGAAATCGACATCAGCGGCACCTACCGAGTCCAATTGTGAATTTAAACCATTCTCGAATCCCCTTCAACACGCACAGAAAATTTCATCAACATCGGTCCAGCCGTTTAGGAGGATATATATACACGAGAAATATACCTATCTTATACATATATAAATTTCTAGCGTACGTGTGTATGTCACTGAACTCCTCCTAAACGGCTGGACCGATGTTGACGAAATTTTTTGTGTGTAGTCAAGGGGATTCGAGGATGGTTTAGATTCACAATTGGACCCGGTAGGTGGCACTGTTCGGGCAGGACAATAACATAACTTGAGAACGACTTTACCGATTTCGTCAATCTTTTTTTTTAAGTTTTCTAATATTTAAAAAAAGGCCTTTATGAAAAAATAATAAGAAAGTTGCGCAGAAAATTAGAAAATTTAAGAAAAACTTAACGTTCATATATACTTTTCTAATGTAACCTTTTTTTCGACTATATAAACTTTTCTATCTTTATATATATAAATCTTCTGTTCGTGTGTTTGTAATTGAACTCCTTCTAAACGGCTGGACGAATTTTGATGAAATTTTTGTGGCCATTCCGATGGATATGATATAGCTATTCGGAACACAGCCATTCGAAACATCCAAACCATTCGGTTTAGATTAATTATTGGAACCGGTAGGTGGCGCTGCCATCGATTTCAAGGAGAATTCAAATTTTACAGATTTGAACAGAACGTCTGTTGGGTCAGCTAGTATATGTATAAAGATAGACATGTAAAGCAGGAAGCATGTAAAAGTTTTAGACGTATTTCAATAGATGGCACTGTATTAAAAATTAAACGGCATGGTAGTTTAGTTACATGATAGCCACCGCAAAGTTGGAATTAAATAGAAACAAACTATGTCTTGCGATATCACATAAGATTGAGTAAAGGTATTGGAAAAGGTAGGTATACGTTCCCGTTATCTGCTCAACGAGGCGGATGATTTCATCAAGATGGCTCAGCAAAGAGCCTACACTGCCACCAGCAATGCACCAAGCCGAGCTCCGTTACCTATAGGGGGAGCCCTTGGGCGATGTCACTTAAAGCTTTACCGGGTTAAGAGCCTTCGGCGCTCATCCATGGTCCGAGCTAAACTGAGATAGTCACCTGCGGCTAACAGCGATACAAACACACAAAAAAAAAAATTGACATTTGTGACGATGGGCGCGTGCGCATCATAAAACATCTTGACATTACCAGAATTATAACGAAATAAAATAATTTCAATGTTATTTAAATTGTTATAAAAAATTCTTTCACCAATGGAAAGCTATAATATCAGAGAGTAAACTAGGCTATATTTTATTCCGGTATTCCCACGGGAATGGTAACTACGGGAATAAGGCGACAGAAACCGAAGCGAAGCGAGGACGGGTTGCTAGTACTTAATAAAAATGACGTTCTTTAGTTTCGCTATAACTCAAAAACTAATAATCGCAAAATTCAAAATTAATAATTTCATGGTGGGATATTTTAATAAATCCTTTAAATTTTCGCGTGGTGATTGAATAAGAATACAATTCACCACCCCTTTTTTGCCCGTGGGTGTCGTAAAAAAACGACTAAGGGTTATAATATGCAGGTAACGTATGTACAAGAGAAGGAAAACTCGAAATTAAATCATATACGTTGGTATAGGTATACGTCTGACTAGCGTGGTACCTATGGTCAATTTCCCTCTCATTGTTAAGGAGGCTCGATGACAGCAGTGGGACGTATATACGAACTGAATGAATGAATGAATTCAAATTTTGTACACGTTTAAGCCAGTACTATTAACCTCGATAAATGGGGGTTTTTGGCGAGAATCTGGAAGTGTCATGTGGTGTTCTTGTATTATATTCAATATCTTAGTATTTTAACGTGTTATCTATACCAATAAATAAAATTGGAGTGTCTGTTTGTAATGTCAAAATAATAGGCTTTTTTCATGCTCACACGGTTATTTGCACGACACCTATGCCTAAAATAGCAATTAAAAAATTTTTGTCTGTCTGTCTGTCTGTTTGTTCCGGGTAATCTTCAAAACGGCTGGACCGATTTCAAAAATTCTTTCACCAATGGCAAGCTATAATATCAGGGCGTAAACTAGGCTATATTTTATCCCGGTATTCCCACGGGAACGGGAACTACGTGGGTAAAACGACTATAACCTATAACCGAAGCGAAGCGAGGGCGGATTGCTAGTATTCAATAATCTTGATGGCATTTTATGTAATATACAGCGGCAGAACTGCTGAGTTGTAGTGAATATGATATAAAACTGCTATACATACCTTTTTGTTTCCACCAAAATTCTCAGAAGATACCCTTAACAGTGGTCATTACACTGTTCAGAGCGACACTTTGACTTACTGACGGACCATTACTGACATGAAGAAACTGATAACTTGAAAAGTTAATTATAACTCGACACTGGCAAAAATGGCTCGTATTAGTAGCTGATCGCCAAGACAAAAAAGAAGAAGAAAAACCTCGATAAATTTAAGTTGCAAGGCTATTATTATTACTAATATTCGCTAAACCAAGTTCATCATAAAAATCCTCATCGCCCTGTTCTTATCCCAAATTACCTGGGATTGCCTCTTCTTTCAAAGTTAAGGAGTGAACGGCTAACATGGAATGGACATGCGATACGGCGGAATGAAAGTAATGTTGTGAAAAAAGTTTTGGATATGAATGTTGAAGGTTTAGGGGTAAAGGAAGACCGAGGAAAAGATAGGCGCAAGATGATGATGATAGTGCAAATTGCAATTATTTTGGCAATGATTTTTTAACTGGCCTGACGTCATTTGTCTTTGGGAATGTAATTATTGAGCAGATGACTTCAAGCAGAAGTTGATGTAAAACTCTAATCGTCTTCCAATGCGGCTATGAATAAATTGCTCGTTATAGTCGTAAAAGACGACGATATCTTAACATCGACCTAGGCCAACTGCATGTGTTGCCGTCTAGTCAACAATTATATCATCGAGGAAAGCTGACGTCAAACAGGAGGCCAGTTATAGAACAATAGCCAAAACTTTTTCCAACATGAACGATGGAACAAGATTACCTATTACACCGACCCCAAGTAATTGGGATAAGAGTAGGATGATGATGATATTTATTGTGGACTAGCAACCCGCCCTCGCTTCGCTTCGGTTTAAGTCTTTCCTGCGTAGTGCCCGTTTCCGTGGGAATACCGGGATAAAATATAGCCTAAGTTACTCTCTGATAATATAGCTTTCCATTGGTGAAAGAATTTTTGAAATCGGTCCAGCCGTTTTGAAGATTACCCGGAACAAACAGACAGACAGACAGACAAAAAAATTATAAAGTGTAGGCATATGTATAGTGCAAATAATCGTGTGAGCATGAAAAAAGCCTATTATTATGATATTACAAACAGACATTCCAATTTTATTTATTGGTAAAGATTGAATTTAGTTTATTGTTTGTTGCTTAGCATTAAATATATTGTAAAACTAGCAACCCGCCCTCGCTTCGCTTCGGTTATAGGTTATAGTCGTTTTACCCGCGTAGTTCCCGTTCCCGTGGGAATACCGGGATAAAATATAGCCTAGTTTACGCCCTGATATTATAGCTTTCCATTGGTGAAAGAATTTTTGAAATCAGTCCAGCCGTTTTGAAGATTACCCGGAACAAACAGACAGACAGACAAAATTTTTTTAATTGCTATTTTAGGTATAGGTGTCGTGCAAATAACCGTGTGAGCATGAAAAAAGCCTATTATTTTGACATTACAAACAGACACTCCAATTTTATTTATTGGTATAGATATAAATTGACAATTTGCCTGGGAGGTAAGTGAATACGACAATGTAACAAAAATATTGCTTTGAAATTTTATTTCATAATCTTAATGACGTTATTAAAGTTATAAGTATACTAATAAAAACTAATAAATCCATTTTACATTAAAGTGTAAGTGTTAGTCTTGGAATAGGGTTCTAGATATATCGATTTTGAAGTGAAACTTCTTTGTTCGCATGAGGGTAAATTTTGTACGGATGAAACGCAATTTATCGTCACGAAGATGTGCAGCGTTTTTGTCGAAGAAGAGCGATTGAGATCGATTGAGAGAGAGTGAGAAAGGGCGAACATAGCACGAAGCAAAGCCATGGGGCTAGAGAAGGGAGCAAGCGAGTGAGAGAGATCGGGAGATTTCTTTTTTATTTTTTTTCTTTTTTACTTTCTTTTTTAAATACTGATAAAAAACACATTTGAACCAAAGAACTTTTACTTCTGACATGCGTACTTAGTAAGCGCTATTTTTTTTTTTGTTCTCTTCCACCAATGCTTAATGATAAATTTTACTGATTTCTTTTCTTTAACACATTAAAAACGCGACATGCTATACTGTATATGCATTTCAAAGTCCCATTGTTGGGCTTAGGCCTCCTCCATAATAGGAAGGGAATTGACCTACTGTTCCACGCTGGTGGACTATTCCAACACGTCTGACGCCTATAATTTTATATCTATTTTGCCTTTTCTTGCATTTTTGTCATCTACATATTACAATCTCTTAACATAACCACGTTTTAGGATACCCCATGAGTAAGAAAAGGGATGGTTAATTGTATTCTTACTCCGTAACTATATGGCTCATATATGCATTCTCATGTCAGCCCATAAACGTTCCACTGTTGGGCTTGGGCCTCCTCTACTATGGAAAAGAAATTGACCTAGCATACCAAACTGGTCAGACGTATAGGGTTTAGTTTCGAGTTTTCCTTTTCTTGCATAGATATTATATGCCAATTTAATCCTTTAGTCGTCTTTTATGACACCCACAGGCAAGAGAAGGGATGGTGAATTGTATCCTTACTCCGTCACCACATGGAATTGTATTTAATGTTTTGACCAAATCGGTCAGTTATTTACCATGTAATTCGATAGATGGCAGTATACAATAGGGCTAAATCGCACAATATTTCACGAGATTTAAGAGTGGTAGGACCACACTGTCGACAGTTATCTGTCTACAGCCGCGGGCCGGTCCGTCCGGGGCAGTACCACGCTCTCGCAGAAAATTGACGTCTGAGTAGTAGCAATTTGTTACTGCGCTTCGTTCGGTGAGTGAGAGAGCCGGCAGCCCAACTTTCTGAGGGTGTTTGCATGTGGAGGGTTTTGGTGGTGCCCTGGGTATCAACAAGCCTTAATTCACGCATTCACACTCTCTTCATTTTTTGGCGGTAGGCAGCGGCCTTGTAAAGGTCCATGAGCGGCAGCAACACTTACCATCAGGTGTACTGTTTGCTCGTTTGCCACCGTTGGCAATAAAAAAAAAGAGATGTTTTGTTCTCATTTTTAAAATTTCATAGATTCATTGTATCAGTACTTTAACATTTTATTTTTTAAGAATAAGGTATAGTATACCTGTATATAAATTGTGTTTTTATTCTACTACTTACTAACTTCCTTCTCGCGACTTCGCCCTCATAAGAAGTAACTGTCCCAAGATGAAATTTTATTCAAATTCTTTCAAAGGATTACGCTTAGGGACACGATATCGAAAAGAAATTATCGATACTGTACTCATGAGTAGTATCGTACTCAATAAAGTATCGATACTGCAAAGTATGGAGTACTGAGTACTTTCCCTAGAATCTACGTCGTGATGAGCTTTTTTTTTATTTAGGAATTTGACCGTCTGTGAACGGATTAAAATATTTCGAGCCACGTTTTAGAAAGTTCAATAGGTTTGAACTAGATGGCGTTACCATAAACGTGCGCCGTAAGGTCAAGTTTAACATGGATAATTTCTAAAATTTGTTCGATACGATACCTGCCAAAAAGTACTCATTGAATAAAAGTATCGAATGCAAAGTATCGAGTACAAAAGTATCGGTATCGAAAGGAAAGTACTCGATACCTAAAAGTATCGGTACTTTTTTCGTGTCCCTAATTACGCTTGATTGAGTAAAAGAGTAAAGTTAAACTATTATTCCAAGGGAAAACATTAGCGAAATAAAAGATAATACATTCATAATATTAGTAAGATTTTTATAAAGCTAGGTAGGTTCTTTTTACACCGTCTGTTTCACAGTATGTCTCATAATAACTTTAAAGGTTCAAGAACTTCTTTAGTTTACTAAACACATAAATGAGAGTAATAATAATGGTAGGACCACATTGTTGACAGTAGTTTGTCTACAATCGCGGGCCGGTCCGTGCGGAGTAGTACCACACTCTTTTTTGGTCACCCGCCGAGAAGCCGACCGCGTGAGGAAAGACCGACGTCCTCCCCGAGGGGGGGACATCGGTCGATGGGAGGGTACCCCAAGCAGGGGGTATTCCGTCGGGCCGACCACTGATGACAAGTAACCCTGCTCCGGTGGTCGGCCCAACGACGAAGGCGACGTGGTGTTCGGGTGGGTTGCGGGTGTTGTGTGTTTACGCCCCTCTGTTGCCCCGGACGGAGTGGTGCGAGGAGCGCGCCGACTGCAGCCCACCCACAAAAAAAAAAATTGATCCTTACTAATATTATAAATGCGAAAGTAACTCTGTCTGTCTGTCTGTCTGTCTGTCTGTCTGTCTGTCTGTCTGTCTGTCTGCTACGCTTTCACGTCTAAACCACTGGACCGATTTTGATGAAATTTAGTACAGACATGGACTAAAGCTTGAGAAAGGACATAGGCTACTTTTTATTGCGAAAAAATGGGTATAAGGGGTTGAAATAGGGGATGACATTTTGTATGGAAATTCGTTATTTTCGATGATAGAACCACGAATCTTTGTATTATGGTACCTGATAATAAATAAATAAATATTCGTTCAAGCGTTTTGGAAATTTCAATTACATGGGGATGAAATTCAACCCCTAAAATACCAAAAAGCATACAGCCGAAACCACTGGGCCTAGAAACGTATTTTTTTTTTACACCATCATATTTCTTGGGGTGCACGAGCACTAGCAAAGGATTTTTGGAAATTCACCCCCTTAAGGGGGGGAAAAGCATATAGTCTTTCACGTCTAAACCGATTTTGATGAAATTTGGTACAGAGATGGACTAAAGCTTGAGAAAGGACATAGGCTACTTTTTATCGCGAAAAAATGGGTATAAGGGGTTGAAATAGGGGATGACATTTTGTATGAAAATTCGTCATTTTCGATGATAGAACCACGAATCTTTGTATTAAGGCACCTAATAATAAATAAATAAATATTCGCTCAAGCGTTTTGGAAATTCCATTTACATGGGGATGAAATTCAACCCCTAAAATACCAAAAAGCATACAGCCGAAACCACTGGGCCTAGAAACGTATTTTTTTTTTACACCATCATATTTCTTGGGGTGCACGAGCACTAGCAAAGGATTTTTGGAAATTCACCCCCTTAAGGGGGTGAAAAGCATATAGTCTTTCACGTCTAAACCGATTTTGATGAAATTTGGTACAGAGATGGACTAAAGCTTGAGAAAGGACATAGGCTACTTTTTATCGCGAAAAAATGGGTATAAGGGGTTGAAATAGGGGATGACATTTTGTATGAAAATTCGTCATTTTCGATGATAGAACCACGAATCTTTGTATTAAGGCACCTAATAATAAATAAATAAATATTCGCTAAAGCGTTTTGGAAATTCCATTTACATGGGGATGAAATTCAACCCCTAAAATACCAAAAAGCATACAGCCGAAACCACTGGGCCTAGAAAAGTATTTTTTTTTATACCATCATATTTCTTGGGGTGCACGAGCACTAGCAAAGGATTTTTGGAAATTCACCCCCTTAAGGGGGTGAAAAGCATATAGTCTTTCACGTCTAAACCGATTTTGATGAAATTTGGTACAGAGATGGATTAAAGCTTGAGAAAGGACATAGGCTACTTTTTATCGCGAAAAAATGGGTATAAGGGGTTGAAATAGGGGATGACATTTTGTATGAAAATTCGTCATTTTCGATGATAGAACCACGAATCTTTGTATTAAGGCACCTAATAATAAATAAATAAATATTCGCTCGAGCGTTTTGGAAATTCCATTTACATGGGGATGAAATTCAACCCCTAAAATACCAAAAAGCATACAGCCGAAACCACTGGGCCTAGAAACGTATTTTTTTTACACCATCGTATTTCTTGGGGTGCACGAGCACTAGCAAAGGATTTTTGGAAATTCACCCCCTTAAGGGGTTGAAAAGCAGCCTTTCACGTCGAAACCACTTAACCGATTTTGATAAAATTTGGTACAGATATGTACTAAAGCTTGAGAAAGGATATAAGGCTACTTTTTATCGCGAAAAATAGGTATAAGGGGTTGAAATAGGGGAAAGTATTTTCTTTTTACATCGTCTTATTTCTTGGGGTATACGAGCACTAGAAAAGGATTTTTGGAAAATCACCCCCTGAAGGGGGTGAAAAGCGTATAGACTAAACTATTAGTGCTAGGAACGTAAAACTTTCTATGCAATTCTCTTTCTTTTGTTGTAAGTGAGCTCTAAGAAATTATTTTATTAAAATCAACTCCTAAAGGGGTGCAAAATATATAGCCGAAATCATTAGGCCTAGAAACATGGAATTTTGTATAAAGTTGCTTTTCTTGGGGAAAGAGAGATTTTTGCAATTTTAACCCTAAGGGGGTGAACAGCGTTTAACCAAAATCACTGAGTCTACGAAGGATCATTTTAGTACAGGCTTTCTTGGATTACCCCAAGATTTTCTTAGTGCTCACGTACCAAGCACTATGAAAAAATTTTTGGAAAGGATAAGCGAGCTCTAACAAAGAATTTTTGGAAATTCAACCCCTAAGAGGGTGAAAGTGTATAGCCAAAGATACTAAGCCTAAGAATGTGAAATTTTGTATACCGATCGGTTATTTGGGGTAAGCACTCACTAAGAAACAATTTTGGGCTGCCCCAAAAGGATAATACGCATATAGTCGATATATCATCATTATCATGCGCTTATCCTAATTACTTTGGATCGACGCGATATGTAGGTACTCTTCTGCCATCGTAGGTATATTGCAAAGGTTCCAGCAACATTTTATGACCTGGCGGATGACATTGTTGGCCAGACGGCATCACCAATTGGTCCAGGTCGATGTACATCTTTGTCTTAGTAGTATTTTGCGACACCCACGAACAATGAAAGCGTGGTAATATTTCTAGCAGCTACCAGACAGTAAGTTACAATCAAGATATTATTCCAATTTTCTATCTCTACAAATAAATCAATGTCAAGCATCTGTTTGTCTATCAAAATAATAGGTTTTATTTATGCTCACACAATACGGTCCAAATTTTTTTGTCTGTCTGTCTATTCGTTACAGGTAATCTTCAAAATGGCTGGACCGATATTGATTACATTTTACCATCAGGTCTACCAGGCGTACATAAGGAATAACTTAAACTATATTTTATCCCAGGCTATATTTTATCCCGGTGTGGTTGGAGCAACCTTGAGAATTAGGTCGATTTTAAAATTATTTCACTAATGGAAAGCTATTTTTAAGCCAGTAACATATTTAAGCTATTTTTATCCTGATATTCCTACGGGATCGGGTACAATGCCGGTGAAATCACGTGAATTTAATGGTTTTAAAAATTAATTCACTAATGAAAAGCTATATTATCAGTGAATAACATATAAAGGCTATTTTCATCCCAGTATTTGCCCGGGAACGAGAACTAAACCGGGGGATGTCGACCAATTTTTAAAATTCTTTCACCAATGGAATGCTACCTATGTTGTCAGCGAGTAACATAATTTTTATCTCTGATATTTCTGGGATTTATATTTTTTTTTTCACCCATGTAAATTTATAATATCAGCGAGTAACATAGGCATTTTTTATTTCGGTATTGGCATGAAAATGGGGTCTACGTGAATGAAACTGCGGGTGTTTGATTGATATAATTTTTTTTTTTCACCAATGGAAAAGTACGTTATCAGAGACTAAGGAAAGGCATATTTATCATCGTATTTGCACGGGAATCTGAACTATAAGGCTGGAAGTAATATTCAAATGTGAAAGTTTTTGAAGATATTTGGATGTTTGTTACTCAATCATGCTTAAACTGTTGAGCAGATTTGGATGAAAATTGACACGTAGATAGAGTATTTCTTAAATTAAGAAATGTAATACTTTTTATGCCGATAATATTCTTTGCGATAATAGTTCAATATTCAAGTAAATTTTACGCGGGCGAAGCCGCGGGCAAAAGCTAGTGTAAATATATTTTTTGTTATATAATCTTAGAACAATCCATAAAGGCAACAAAACAACAAAACAAACTGGATTGGAACCCATTTTGATCCTTGTTCCTATTGTAACCACAAATATTAACATCTCAGTTTGTGTACATCCATCCCACTGTTGGTCTCGAGCCTACTCCGCAATGGAAAGAAAATTGATCTGCTATATCTCGCTGGTTAAACGAATTGGTATAGGGTTTTATTACAAATTTTCCTTCTCCTGTTTAGTTCTTATATGTACAAAATCCCTTTGTCGTTTGTCGATACCCTGTCGATGTCTTCATCGTTTGATTTTCGCTACCCATGGGCAAAAAAGAGGCTGGTGAATTATATTCTTACTAACAACCCGCCCTCGCTTCGCTTCGGTTGCAGTCGCTTTATTCGCATAGTGCCTGTTCCCGTGGTAATATCGGGATAAAATATAGACTATGTTACTCCCTGATATTATAGCTTTCCATTGGTGAAATAATTTTTGATATCGGTTCGGTGGTTTAAGCGTGAAAGCGTAACAAACAAACATACCTATTTACACATTTATAATATTAGTAAGGATTCCGTCACCACACGGAAAAAATACCGCATATGAAACAGAGTCAGTAGATTAGACTTTAAAAATACTTAAGAAAATATCAAACAACAATTTTTAAATTCTGTTTAACTAGCGCCTACAAATAAATAAAAACAAGTCCTCTAAAGGGGATTATTTTATCTGCCGTTTAAACAAAATATTGTACTAAGACCGACAAGTAGACTTTGTGCAATTAAGTCCTTTTAAGCGCTCACATAGAGCTTTTTATCTTAAAATAAGCTGCACTTTTTACCCGAGTGCTTATAAAGGCTTAAACATTTTTTTATATTGCACCTTATGGAGAGCGATAATGATGTTTTTATAATAAAGTTACTGGATTTGTGTAGTTACAATTTCAAAAATAATGTGCCTAATGTTATCTTCATGAGATTAATAATAATAATATATAGTTTCTATTTAATTCTAAAGTGGCGGTAGTTTTAAATAAATACGAGCGATACCAGCGATACCAGTGATACTAATAATAGTGATGACAGTAATATCAGTAGATGACAGTGATACCAGTAAAAACAGTGATACGAAAGATATGAGTGTTTTACTAGTGAGGCTAAATACTATGTAATACTAATTTGTGAAAAGTGCCATCAATTGCAGGGTGAGTATATAAATATACCAGCAACCCGCCCTCGCTTCGCTTCGGTTTCAGTCGCCTTACTCGCGTAGTTTCCGTTCCCGTGGGAATACTGGGATAAAATATAGCTTATGTTACTCAGGGATACTGTAACATTCTAATAGTGAAAGAATTATCGAAATCCGTCCAGGAGTTTTTGAGTTTATTCGTAAGGAACGTTTTCTCGTGAAAATTAAAAAATGCTGGAAGACGTGTTTATTTATTTTTACTAAAGAGTATTTTTGGAGAATTTGAAGAAAATTGATGTAATTTTTTTTTCTCCTTATACAAACTTTGTTACTGCGATTTACCCCCTAGGGGTTGAATTTCAAAAAACCCTTTCTTAGTGGGTTTCTACGTCATGCAAAGAAACTAATGTCAGCATTTCATGCTTCAGTAGTTTCGACTCTGTGATAAGTCAGTAAACTGACATCTTTCCTCCTATTTTACACCCTTAGAGGATGAAAATGGACAAACACTGAAACACGTGTTTATTTATTTTGATTAAAGAGTATTTGTGCTTAATTTGAAGACAGTAGCTAAAGATTTTTCTTCTTTCCATACAGACTTTACCGTTGCGTTTCACCCCCTTAGGGGTGAAATTTAAAAAAATCTTTTCTTAGTATGTGCCTACGTCACGCAATGAAACTACGGTTCAAACTTTATTTTTCTAGGTTCAGTAGTTTCGGCTCACCCTGTTCCTTTATATGTATATTATTGTTAACGACCCCGCAACACCCCTTGTAGGTGGAATTTCGTAAAATCCGTTCTTAGCTGACCTCTACTCGACGAAAGGAATATTTATGCCAAATTTCAAGTCTGTACGCCTTATGGTTCCAGAGATATGGTGATGAGTCAATATATCGCTCGCAAAACCCTCCTCTCCTATATATATATATATATATATATATATATATATATATATATATATATATATATATATATATATATATAGAGACAAGGGCGTCGCCAATGCAGTTGCTAGCTATTTGCGGTACTCAAAACCTCTATTTCACTCTGCAAATCATCTACTTTAACTGATAATGATTCAAATTTGGCAAAATTTAAATTCAACATTGTTAACTGAATGTCACTTAACTCCTATTCTTTAGAAATATTATTTAAATAATTTTTAAATCTTGTAATTTGTCCTTTGGCTGACGTTCTTTTAGCAAATAACTCTTTATAACGCTCTTCAGCCATTCAAGTTAAGTACTTTTCTAGCTAATTTGTTTTATAATAGTTATAAAAAAGGACAAATAAAAATGATTAAATAAGCTCACGTCACGTCCTTCGGTGTCACCTGCTAGTTGGAAGACTGGGGCAGGCGTGTTACATACATGTCTGAGGAGCTCGTTAATTGCAGTTATTGTCTGGAATTAGTCGGCAAACACAATGAGAATTTGCTAGCAATAAATTGTCACGGAACGGAGTATTGGTGATTACTTTAAATCATTCAATAGTTTGTTTTTATTGAATTGTTATTATTAATTTATCTTCTCAAGGCCTATAATATAATAATATGAGTGCAATATATTGCTTATAATCTGTTTACAATGATGAAATAATGAAAAAAATAATAATTTAACGGAAATACCCAATTATCGATAATTAAATCTATGATTCTTGCACAGAATAGTAAGTTTTGTCTTTATAATGTATTAATTACCTTTATTTTATAGCAAGACGCTTATATTACTGAGAAATAATAGACTGTATTTGAAATTTGTTCGTTAATTTTAAAATTAATAATAAAAAAAAAGTGGGTAGAAAATAATCAGATTTTTGTAAAAATTGGGACGTTTACCGTTATGACTTACCACAAAATCCCCTGTTTACACAAATTAGTTATAATTAAGAATAGTACATAAGGTGTACGAGGTATTTTGGATGATTTGGATTAATATAGTGACTGTAGGAAGACACTTATCTATTTGATGCAGATGTCGATATAATACTTTTCATGTATCACCGCTCGAACTTAGCTTCTGAATTGCTCTGAAATCAGTATATATTCGTCTGGAACCCGTGGCTTTAGTCCATCCACTATAAGGCTCCAATCTTTGATGTAATCCGATTCGGAAGTGGATGAACCGTTTTGACGAACTTTGCCCTTTTTAAATGTCTTGAAAATTTTCGTATTTCTTGCAATTTGCAGTAATTTCTAATGTTACCCTCATGGGCCACCAATGTAGTATCTTTAGAGGATACAATGGTGCCAAATAAAAGTCCCAAATAAGTTTAAATCTAGTATATTACAAAATTACTTGTTACAAGTTGCGAGTTCTGTGGGTAAGTGAATCAAGTGAGTATTTGTTACGTTAAACTTAATAACGCCTAGTGTATTACGCATATCACTGCACTATAACTCGGAGAATTAACTAAAAGCATCCAGGCTCTTTGGTTCTCTCTGGTTTCAAGCTCGAGCAACCCCATAACCTGATACCCACGGAGTTGACGTAGTGCTTTTATTCTGAACACAAAATTCTCTTTAATATATTTTTTAAATCCGTTATTAAACGGGCGTGAATGTAAACAATAACATCTCATAGTAATAATTGTCACTCACCTGAATTATATTGTAAAATAAGCAAATGTTGACAATAAAAACCCTTGTCCTATGGGGGTGTGGGATGCCACTAACGATTCTATTACATAAGGACATTATGGTGCCATTAGTCTACAAAGTCTCACCCATACTCTCATAGCATTCTGCGGTGAAAATCGCCTTGTTACTTACGTAATTTGGTAAACGACGGTCATTTTGCTGCAAAAACGTTGAACGGTATAATTTATATGATGATACTTATTAAATTATTAGCTATGGTTATTTTCATACGCATTTTGTGCCGGAATATTCATGGATTTTAATTTCAGTGGTCAACGTTGGTATATTAAATCCATTTTATCACAAATTTCGATTTTATGCACGTGAATCCTACGTTCCGTTTGGTGACTGAGTAAGAATACAATTCACCACTCCCTATCTTGGATGTCGTAAAAGACGAATATGCACATAACATCTGTGTGGGAGAAGGAAAACTCGAAATGAAACCCAATACGAACATGTCTGACCAGCATGGTTATAGTAGGTCAAATTCCCTCCTATAATGGAGGAAGCCCGAGCCCAACTGTGGGACGTATGTGGGCTGCGATGATTTATCCTACGTACGGGTAGGTGATAAGATTTATCCTACGTCCCTTACCCGTAGGTGTCGCATAAGACGATTAAGTGATATAACTGGAGGATATAAGTGAGGACTGAGATTTTAGTAAACGCTGCGTCGGGTAGAGTGAGAGCAGTATCTGAATTGTCTTCGGGTATTGCAGAAACAAGTAAAAGTACAAGTTATGGCGCTATTTTTAAAAGTGTAGATTTAATAGTATTAAAGATTTCGTTAAAAATATCAATTGTTATCAAGTTGTACTTCCAGTTTCCGTGTGGTGACGGAGTAAGAATACAATTCACCACCCCCTATCTTACCCGTGGGTGATCGTACGAGACGACTAAGGGAGATAAAACGCATATAACATCTATGCGAGAGAAGGCAAACTCGAAATAAAACCCTATACCAACACGTCTGACCAGCGTGGTATAGTAGGTCAATTACCCTTCCGTCATGGAGGAGGCCCGAGCCCAACAGTGGGACGTATATGGGCTGAAATGATGATGATGATGATGTACTTCCAGCCTCACATATACGGCTAACTCGGGTACAGCTTAATTATTAACAGACTTAATTTTATTATAATAGTTGATTCATATTTCTGTAAGTTGATATAATTTTCATACAATGGACACCTTGCGTTTGTCAGCTTACAACGCGACTACTAAATAGTGCTTATTGTTATAGACCTCTGTACTTTCTTACACTATGTTGATTAATCAATCCTAAAATCATTATGTTTTGCTATATATATTAGATTCGAATTTTACTGATTTATGATTTCATCATACTGACACCTGCATGCCAACTGCCGACGTAATAAATATTTAATATTGCATAATCCTGTATAATATTTGCACGTAAATAATTATTAGAATAATTAATATATTTTATATTTAATTATTATCTATTAAGTGTGTGAATTTAGTATTAGCTCAGTTAGAATATCTTAGGGGATTCGTATTGTAAGTGCTATAATGTGTATTACAAGTTGGAAAATACAACGTGTGTCTTGATTATCATTGGCACTACCCTCGTCATCATCTTCATTCTACACAATGTATCTTATATCTTTAAACGAGCAATTCTTGTATATATATATATATATATATATATTCAGGATCTCGGAAACGGCTCCAACGATTTTGTTGAAACTTGGCATACTAGAGGTTTCGGGTCCAAAAAATCGATCTAGCTAGGTTTTATTTATAGAAAATGTTGTTTTGTCTGTGTTTTTAGCAAAACAAACAATGACATTAAATTTTAAAAGAATATGAATTCAAATTTCGTTATCAACGTCATGAGTTACGATAGCTCAGATGGGAAGTTGACAGGTTCTAATTTTGATTTTGTTGACATTCAAACAGCGTCGGTTCGAATCTCGGTGTTATTATTATTCTCTTTTTGTAATTTTTTATATATTTTTCATTATTTATTTTTTATTTTTCATTAATATATATCTAAATAAATTCGATAAAAATATTCCGAGCGAAGCTCGGTCAACCAGATATTATACTTAATATTGTAATAGCTACAAGCTCGTCTTTTAAATCTGTTTTGTCCATATGAAGTTCTCGAATAAGGATTATCAAAAAGAGACAATAAACGCGAAGTTGGCCTTTTACAACGTAATCCCAAAGCCAAATGCCTTAATAAGCTAAATGGATATGGAGAATCAGCTGAATTATTAATATTTTTTTTTATATAACAAGATTAAATCTTTGTAACTGCGAAGAGTTTATAAAGATGTCAATTTATTTAAAGAAAAGTTAACATTGTGCTCTAAGCCATTTTTGTATAGCATGTATTAAATTGTATTTAATAAATTTATGCTGTTTTTTTTATCTAAGCGTATTACGTTATTTCTATTGTTATCAATTAAGACTACTCAAAAATGGCGTTGTACCTGCCGTAAAGGCAATGATTTTGAAATAAATGACTTTATACCTCTTTATATATACATAAGTGCTGACAGTAGTATTAGACGACTATGGGATATATGCACATAACATCTGTGCAAGAGAAGGAAAACGCGAAATGAAACTCTATACCAACATGTCTGACCAGCATGGTATAGTAGGTCATATTCCCTCCCATTGTGGGCTGCGATGATGATGATGATGATGAAGTAGTGACCCCTCAGCTTCCCTGTTGAGCTCCAGGTTCTCCACAGTGGGAGGGAACTTTGTTATACCACGCTGGTTGTTTAAACAACCCATTTGGGTTAAACATAGGGTTTTGAGTTGAGTTTTCTTCGTATCATATCACTTAGTCTTTTACGGTACTGACGAGTAAGACAAAGGTGGGGAGAATTGTATTTTTATTTCGTCATCAAACGAAATAATTTCATCATCATCATCTCAACTCATATATGTCCCATTGCTGGGCTCGAGCTTGCTCTAAAATGGAAGGGAAATTTACTTACTAAACCACGCTGGTCAGACTGGCTGGTGCAGCGATTCATTTTGAGTTTGCCTTCTCTTGCATATCATCTGCGTATTATCATGCATTGCATCTGCCTATTATATTCCTTAGTAAACTTTTTCGACAGCCACGGGCAAGAAATGTGATGGTAGACTGTATTCTTACTCCATTACTACACGGTATTTAATAATACACTCATTTGCAAAAAAAACGGGCACCTAAGCAATGAACCATTTCAAATGTTAATATTTCTTTGTTTGATAATTATAGGTAGTTTTATCCACACAATTTGCTAAATTAATAAGAAAATAATCGTTTTCATTAGTATTTCATAAAATTTAGATACAATTTATGGGAAATAATGCTAAACCTCGCTAGTAGTGTATATTCGCTAGTAGTGCATATGCTCATGAAGTAAAAATAAAAAAGTTTTTTTGTTTGTTTTTCTTTAATAAAGTAAAAGCAGATAAATGTTTAGTATCGAGTGTGACCCCCTCTAGCTAAAATCACAGCTTGAATTCATCTGGGCATGCTAGCGAGTATATCCCGGATACTTGCTTGCGGAATACGTTCCCACTCCGCAGTAATCACATTCTTCAGCTCTCTGATGGTCTGCGGAGCCGGGTGTACTGATCTCACACGCCGTTTCAGAACGTCCCAGACATGCTCTATGGGATTGAGGTCGGGACTTCGAGCTGGCCAATCCAAACGACGAATGCCGACCTCTTGCACATACGCATTAACATCGCGGGATCGGTGGGCGCGAGCATTGTCGTCCATAAAAATCGAGTCTTCACCTAGAGCGGCCAATGCGGGTTGTGCATGAGAAATTAGAACTTCCGTTATGTATCGATGCCCAGTCAGTGAGCCGTTTTCAATGAAGACTAACTCTGTACGATCCATTGAATTTATTCCTGCCCAAAACATAACAGAGCCCCCACCATAAGGTGTGATTTCTTCGAAACATGCCTCTGCAAAGCGTTCTCCTTGTCTTCTTAGCACTCGCCGACGTCGATCTTCACCGAACAGAGATATCCTGGCTTCATCAGAGAACAAAACCCTATTCCAATCGTCTTGAGTCCATGATTCACAATTTCTAGCGAACCTAAGCCTGTGAACTCTGTGCTCACGGAGTAATTTGGGGCCGCGGGCCGGGCGGTGACTGCGTATATTGGCAGCGAGAAGCCTCCTCCTGACCGTCCATAGACTAATATGCACATTTCTTACTTCTTGGAGGTTGTTCTTAAGATCCACATACGAAGATTTGCGATTTCTCAATGCGCGACTCACAAGAAAACGATCATCCCGTGGTTGGGTACATGGTTTTCTTCCAGAACCAGGCCTTCTCTCGACGGAACCAGTCTCCTGATATCGCTGCCAGGTCCTTTGGACTGTCGAGCGACTAACATTTAGCCTCCTAGCCACGAAACATTGGCTGCAACCCTCTTCAAGCAGCGCGATAATTTTGGTAGCTTTTACCACTTTATCTACCATTTTTGATACAGCCAAACAGCATTAAATAAAGCTTTGACAGTCAAGGATATGAAATTAATCGATAAAAATTGAATAAAAGTTATGAAAGTCGATGTTAACTTCTGGAACTTCGCGCCAAAAATGTAGGATAAAAAGGGGTTTTCTGTAAAAATGAACATCAAATGAAAAATTGAATTTAGAACGTACTTTTTTAAATACCACAGCATTTTTAAAACCGGCCAGTAACGTGTACAAACGATTGAAACCTTTTTGGTATTGTATCTTTTTAAATATGAATGAAAATCAAAACCGCCCGTTTTTTTTGCAAATGAGTTTATTATTAACTTAAAGAATACTTAATTATCGTTATTCTGTTCTTATCTCAATTACTTGGGGTCAACGCAATATTCCATCGTGCACAAAGCCTGCCTGACGTCAGCTCTTCTTGAGAATGTTATTATTAACCACATTTTTTTTCTCGCTGTGGAAATGCTTTTACGCACTATCCCCCCGCCGGTAACAGACTCTCACCGGCCACATAAGCGACCGAAATACCCACTAAAACCACAGCGGTCCCTTCCGTACTTTTATGGTGTGCCGGAGAGATCGTCTGATGACATTCTATCCCTGACACCCCAACGCTTGGCCACGTCCTGTCATTATTCGGGGTGGAGGAGCGCATAGCGGCGTCTCCTCCTACCTCAACATTATGCTGAGCAGCTATCCTTTTTCTCTTTTGCGAAGGGGACGCCAATCTTAAAGTAATTTTTGTTATTTTCATTGAATTTCTCTATTGACCACATGCCATTAGATGGAATCGATCCAGGTTAATGTAAAGCTCTTAGTCATCTTCTACGATGATAACATGACCATCAATCAGACTACATGAACAATGTAAGTGTAGGTAGTATTCGTAGCCACCACCAAACACCACGTAAATTAAATACTAATTAGTCGTTCTGAAATGTACATTGTTTTAATATCATCATCATTATCTTCGCAGCCCACATATGTCCCACTATTGGGCTCGGACCTCCTCCACAATTGGGTTTCATTTCGAGTTTTCCTTCTGCACAGATGTTATGTGCATATTATATCCCATAGTCGTCTTTTACGACATCCACGAGCAAGATAGGGAAATCGTTTTAATATACCTTATCATTAGCACTGTAAAATGCGTATATATATTCTTTTGTCGAGATCGGTTAAATCGTATTTAAGTTATCGAATGACATACAGACAGATAAACAATTTAAAGAAAATTACGTTTTGGTACAGTGCCTCCGAAAAGGAAGATACAATCCAATTGCCAACAAAAATATAGGTATATACAAACAGAACACACAGATTTTTACTATAGTAAAAGATACTTTTGGTATGTACTGATTAGATATATTATCATACAATCTTTAATCCCTATTTATTTTCATTATAGTTTTATTAATGCTTAGATTAAAAAATAACACGTAAGTAGATAAGTGATTTCGTAATCAGATATATCTACTTATTATACATTAATATCAGGTTGACCGAGCTTCGCTCGGAGTATTTTTGTAGCATTTATTCAGATATATATTAATAAAAAATAAAAAAATAAATAATGAAAATTATATAAAAAAATTACAAAAAGAGAATAATAATAACACCGAGATTCGATCCGACGCCGTTTGTCGCCGATGTCAAAAATAAAATGAAACCTTACTACTTCACCACTGAGCTATCGTAACTCATGACATTGATGGCAAAATTTGAAGAGAAGAATTGCTCGTTTAAAGATATAAGATTTATTTTTGCCAACAATAGTTTCAATGTAGTGACGGAATAAGTATAAGGCAAATGAAATAATTTATTCTGCATAGGCCCCTTGAGGGAAATTACATATTGTCATATTTATACATCGTTTGAATACAATACAATATAGAAAAGAAAGAAAGAAAGACATTTTATTTTGTAAACCTCACACAATATAGACACCAACTAAAGAAATAAGAACTACTAACTAAAAACAAGGAGTCGAATATGTGAGGCCAAAATATGGTGCCCATCTCAGCTTATGGTACAGTAAATATGATACTACACCGCTGATATTCTGATGGACCCGTACAATCAAGTCGCGGAAGCAACAATATATCCAAAACAAATATATTTAAAAAAAGTTAAACAGTAATATTTGAAATAATAACATTAAATTAAGAATGAAATAAATCAATACTATACTATATCATATTCTATTTTGTAAAAAATATCATAATTATCACATAGAATAGCTTAAGTGAAAGAAACAAATTATTTAATAAAGACATATAGAATATAAAATAAAATAAACATTAATAGTATAAAGAAGAAACCGAAAGTACATAAATCTTGTGGTTAGCTAGAATGAGTCCTTAATGAAATAGAACGAGAAATAAATATAATATAATATCAATATCTACCACCGGATCGGAACGCGGCCACAGGCTGAAAGATCCGGCAAGAAACTCAGCGGGCTGTCATTATATTACCATCTTTTGAATAAAATTACATGTATACAACATTTAGTCTTAGTTCCAGTGTGATGCCCTTCGAGATAGAATATAACTATTTTTTTTAATTTAGTTCAAATAAAAAGGAAAGAAAACATGGTATTTTTTTTTTTTTATGGGTGGGCTTTTTTTTTGTGGGTGGGCTGCGGTCGGCGCGCCTCCGCACCACTCCGTCCGGGGCGACAGAGGGGCTTAAGCACGCAACTCCTGCAACCCACCCGAAAACCACGTCGCCTTCGTCGTTGGGCCGACCACCGGAGCAGAGTTAACTTGTCATCAGTGGTCGGCCCGACGGAAAGAAAACATTGTATGCGGTATAAGGAAAAGAAAACATGGTAACGTATGGTGGCAATACCATTCATAATTACCTATCCTGCGCTTGCGTGTCGTATAAGACGATTAAGGGATGTGATATGTAGATAATATATATGCAAAAGAAAGAAAGCTCGAAATAAAATTCTATATCAACACATCTGACCGGCGTGGTAATTAGATCAATTGCCCTGTCATTGTGAAGGAGATTCGAGTCCAGCAGTGGAACATCTATGAGCTGAAATGGTGATGATAATAGTCAAAGATCGAAGAACGAAAACCATCCATTTTAGATGGACGGCGCGAAGTGACAGAGATAACATCTGTTGAGGTTGTATGGGAAAAGTGGATATAATGCGTGTAAAGTAAATAAGAGATTATTATGAATACTAGTGGTCGCCGAGTGGTCGAAATTCGGCCATAGGTAATTAATTTAAATTAATTGTTCTGCTAGACATTTTTTTTAAATTTTATTTATGTATAATTGTATATTTTATTTATTTATTTATTTATTTAAGACAACACCCTGCACTAAGGAAATAATCCTTGTATTGCGGGGGACTTTACAAACATATAATTAACGGACACAAATTACATCCAGACACAAAACAACAATTTGTGGATCGCACAAAGTGTTGTCCCGCGTGGGATTCGAACCCCGACACTGTAGGTCGCTATCTTAACCACTACGCCATCTGTGCAGTCATAGTGCAGTCATAGTCATATTGAGCAAGTTGTATTTCACTAATCTATACCAATAAATAAAATTGGAGTGTCTGTTTGTAATGTCAAAATAATAGGCTTTTTTCATGCTCACACGATTATGTGTACGACACCTATGCCTAAAATAGCAATTAAAAATTTTTTGTCTGTCTGTCTGTCTGTTTGTTCCGGGTAATCTTCAAAACGGCTGGACCGATTTCAAAAATTTTTTTACCAATGGAAAGCTATAAGATCAGGGCGTAAACTAGGCTATATTTTATCCCGGTATTCCCACGGGAACGGGAACTACGCGGGTAAAACGACTATAACCTATAACCGAAGCGAAGCGAGGGCGGGTTGCTAGTAATTAATATATAAGTACAAATGTCTATTAGACATTGTCATCATAATTATAATTGTTTGACATTCAGTTCAACCAGAGATTTTAACCGTAAACAAAAGTGTATAAGCGTGTATGGGTGTGTGTGTGTGTGTGTAGCGATTGCATGATAGTGTCCGTAATGCCTTTTTTAATAAATTTAATGTATTTCTAATCCATTATTATATGAAATTTTAATTTTATGCAGTTCTCCTCATTACATATATACTTCATAAGAGCCAAATTTCATACTTGTCCATCCACGTAATCTTTGTAAAATGGGTTACAAAGTTTGTGCTTCATGTATTAATATAATATAGTACTTAATGGTACTTCTGTTCGGTGTTCTTGTATCCGTGTGGTTACGGGTTTTTTTTTTTTTTTTTTTTTTTTTTTTTTTTTTTATGGGTGGGCTACGGTAAGCGCACGCGCGGTCCAGTCCGTCCGGGGCGATGAAAGGACGGCGCGCGGGCCCATAACCCACCCGTACCCACGTCACCTCGTTGTTGGGCCGACCACCGGAGCAGATGTCACTTGTCGTCAGTGGCCGGCCGACGGAATACCCTTTCGGGTACCCTCACCTCACGACGTCCTGGGACGTCAGTCGCCGTCGCGCGGTCAGCCTCTCTGCGGGTGACGGACAATTCCCCGGCCCAATCACCCGCGGCCTCGGCTAGGGCGGCATTAGGCGCAAATACTCGCGCCTGCGCCGCCCGAGTCGCCGGCGGCGGAACGTGTCGCCGAATAGGAGCTCTACTCGCACACGATCCGCCGCCTCCTTCCGTGAGATTACGGCCTCACAGAAGGCGGTGACCGCGTCCCAGTTCCTGACGCTGACGAGCATCTCCCTGGCGATGGTCGGCAGCGCCAGGTCGGCACCGATAATTGCGACGAGTTCACGGCGATCCCCCTCCCATGCAGCACACTCCTCGAGCGTGTGCTGCGCCGTGTCCTCGTCGCAACTGCAGTGGTGGCAGGACGGTGTGCTCTCCCTCCTGACAATCTTGTGCAGGTACTTCCCGAAGCAACCGTGCCCCGTCAGCACCTGCACCAGTCGGAAGGAAAGCACCCCGTGCGTCCGCTCCAACCACTCCATCAGCACCGGCCGGAAGGCCTCGACGGTCCTGACACCGTACCGAGGACTCTCCAGCCGGACTGCCCAACGGGCAATGACTTCTCGGCGGGCGTCGACCCGCCAGGCGGTGATCTCTTTGATGGAGACCATGCCGCCGCGGGCGCGCGTCTCCGACACCCGCCGATAAATTTCGGCGAGCATCTCCGCCTCCAAGTCCCACGGGGGAGTTCCGGCCAGGAGGCACGCTGCCTCCGTCGCCACCGTGCGGTAACCCCGTATGGCCCTGATCGCCATGACCCTCTGTGGTCGCCACAGGAGGGCCCTAAGACGAACGGTCAGGGACCCCGCCCACACCGGTGCGCCGTACAGGGCCATCGACCGGATCACCCCCACGTACAGCTGTCGGCACGTAGCGCTGGGTCCGCCCACATTCGGCATCAGCCGCGAAAGGGCGGACGCCGCGCCGACAAGCCGGGGAACAAGTCGATGGAGATGCTCCCGGAACCAAAAATGCCCGTCGAGCACCAGGCCCAAGTACTTCATGTGGGCCTGGATGCTGATGGTGACCGACTTCACGGTGATCGAAGCGCCGGCGGGAGGCCCGGCAGTACGGAGGCCATGGAACAAAAGGGCCTCCGTCTTTTCCAGGGCTACCCTCAACCCCAGCGCTTCGATCCGCCTGACAATCTCCTCGGTGCCGAGAGTTGCCAGGCGTGCCGCCTCCTCTAGCGTCCCACCCCGGGCTGTGACGAGTGTATCGTCGGCGTAGCAAATTACGCCCAGCCCGGGTGGGAGGCTTCCTCTCAACGCCCAGTCGTAGCCGATGTTCCACAGGGTCGGACCCAGAACCGACCCCTGTGGGACACCGCATGTCATGGGCGTTCGCACAACGTCCCCTACTCGGTAAGAATACAATTCACCACTGCCTATCTACCTATGGGTGTCTTAAGAGACTAAGATATTTAATATGCATTAGAATCTTTGCGAGATACGACAAACTTAAAACAAGCCAACCCGTCCGAAAAGCATGGTATAGTAGGTCAATATCTCTCCTAACATGTTAACAGTAATAAAATGTTAAAATGTTAACAGTTGTTTACCTACAGCCGCGGGCCGGTCCGTCCAGGGTAGTACACACTCGCGCAGAAAATCGACGTCTGAGTAGTAGCAATTTATTACTGCGCTTCGTTTGGGGAGCGAGAGAGCCGACAGCTCAACTTTCTGTGGGTGTTGGTGTGTGTGATGGGTTTTGGTGATGCTTTTAGTTTCCCCGAACTTCATTGCACGCAGTCACACTCCCTTCACATTCTTCACGGTAGGCAGCGGCCTAGCAAAGGTAGGCCATGAGCGGCAGTTACACTTACAATCAGGTGTACTGTTTGCTAGTTTGCCACCGTTAGCAATAAAAAATACCTAAAGTATTGGCATCGTTGGTGAAAACGAACTAAGTCTATTTATCGTCACAGTTAGAGTAGAAGTCTTGATGTAATTTATGTCCATTAATTATACTTGTAAAGCCATCTGTAATAGAAGAATTATTTGCTTAGTGCAGGGTGTAGTCAAAAAAAAAATACAATATGTAAGTGCCCTAGCAGAGTCTATACACATAAATTTCAACCAAATAAATATTTCGAATTTGATAATACAACGTAATACAATTTACTTTAAGGCCAATTAATACAAAAACTGGCTGAATCATCACACACATATAAAATATTCACAACAGCTGTTTCTAAGATAACTGCATAGTGAAAAGTATGCAAGGAAAAAATCACATGATACAGAGTGTTGATAAGAGTTTGGTCGCCCTCTTGGCACTATGTTAAGTTGATCTCAGTTGTAATCGTTTAACTCGAACTCCGTTTATCATTGTCAATCCCACCTTCACGTATTAAATTACAAATTAAATATTTAAACTTAGTTTTACACTTCCTAAAGGTACGATTCAATTTTAATCGATTTTGTCAACGTCCATTCATTTGTAAGAAGAATATATTGCTTAATAATTTACGAAATATATCAAAAAATATGATTAATTTAGGAAATTGTTTACATAAGTAGTTTACGAAATTGTTTACAATGAAAATTCATATTTTTACAACATGTAATTTAGTGCATGTCGAAGATAGTGATTATTTTTTGTCGCGATTCATTTTATTGACGCTTTATCAATTGTACTTTGCAATATGACGTGGAATGGTTTAGGATTATTCGATTGTGTATAAATAGCAGTAATTCATAGAATTTCGATCTAATATTTGTTCCTGTGTGGCGATGGCATAAGCATACAATTGACGTCACCTCTTGCTTGGTCGTTAAAATGGTTTAAGGATTCACCTGGTGGACTCATAACATCTTGAAAGTTACAGCGAATTATGAGATGCAGACGGCACAGAATCATTTTAATTTAAGGCATTCTCGTGAAGAGACATATGTTAAGTGGACATAAATTGGCATGGATGGTATTCAAAAATATAGAAGTATGCGCCTAGGACTCGAACTCCAGGTCTCTCTGTTGCAATTTAGTGGTCTCTTTGTTGTTAAATTATCGACGATCGATATTTCTACGTATATGTATAAATATGAATGTCATTATTGATTGATCGATTTATTATTATCAAATAAAGTGATTAAGATATCATTAGGTTTATTAATTTATTTAGTGTCAGTGTGGAAACGATGTTGAGAGCTATCAGTTTGTTCGTCGTCATCGGTTTGGCTTTGGCCAAACATGAGATTTATGATGGGTAAGTTGAGTTATTATTAACTTTTGTTTCTTTTAGCGTCGAGGTTAGAAAATAATATGTTACCAACTCTTACTTACTTTTCCGAAATCACAATCCTGTTTGTGGATATTATAAGAGATGATTAAAATATATAATATGCACATAACATTAATGCAAGAGTAGAAAAAGTTTAACTAAATAAAACTCTATACCATATTGTATGAACAGTATGATACAATAGGTAAATTTTGGGGCAGGCTTGAGTCCAGCAGTGGAACGTATATAAGTTGAGATAATAATGATGATGATGCACCATTTATTTCTCTTGGATCAATTAGACCCTTTAAGCCTTTTCAAGGATTAATACGAGGATACTCAGCAGTACTGTCCAAAAAACATAAACTCAACTTCGATCACTTGCTAAGCATGGCGATGACGCCGTTGTCCTTTTTTGGGTAGACCTTCGTCCAACATTGAACCCCAATAAGCTGCTATATGGCTAAAAATAGGAACTAACTGTAAAAGATTTTAGCATTTAAGGAGAGAGGTCTAATATCATGCACCAAGATTGTTTGTTCAGAGACTACACGAAAAGGAGAAGTTAAGTCTTTAAATGATAACATTTTAGATACGATAGTATGAGCTGGTTTAATCAAATGAGTATTATCACTATTCTCTTTTATTTAAGGAGGTTTTATTACTGTCAAATTTTCATTAAATTGCCTTAGAACATGCTAAAACACCAGGCCAGGCCACTGTAGACAAGGCAAAACTAATCTTAAGTCGAACAGAGAAAAATAGAGTTAGGCTGGGCAGTGTTCAAGTACCTGGAAAATATATTTGCATCTGTTACATGAGAAATTCATGTTTCTTTTTTTTGATTCTATTAGTTACGCTTTGTATGAAGTATCAGTAAAGAACACGGATGAAACTGAACTGGTCAACTATCTATCTGTCACACTCGACCTGGACACCTGGTCTCATGCATTACCTGGACGGACTGGACAATTATTGGTACCGAAGGACAAGAAACGTCTCTTCCAAAATGAACTTGATGCAGCTCACGTAGAATATAAAGTCCTGACTGACAATATCAAGGAGTAAGTATTTGATGACGTTTACTTAATTCCATATTTGCAATGTAGCTTTTTTATTGTCTTGCAGTGGTAAAAGAGTAAGCAGACCACTTAACAGTAAGTGGTAACTGCCACTTATGTAATCCGTAATACCAGAGGCACAACTAAGTGCTGGACCACTTTTCTGTGCCATATTCGGCGTCTCTGTCATGGAAACTTACATTACCTAATGCTATTAATGTATTTGGTAACCCAGTTCGGTGACAAAAGTAATAATATCTGTAATACATACATCAATTACAATTTTTGTTATCTCAGCAGTTTTCCTGACAATAGCGACTATGCAGAACGCTTGATGGTCATTGTTACTGTATTCAGCCCGATTTGTTAATATTTAAAGATCTGACTTTATCGCTGCGTTATGTATAATAAACCCTTTTCAGTAAACAGACTATTTGATACAAGTAAAATGTATTGCAATCCAAACAGTAACGCCTAAGATTACGCGCGCAAACAAACAAACAAACAGACATACTCTTCAGCATTCATAGTATTGTAAATTGATAACATTTACTTATCTAAGGTGGTCTCTACACGATTAATTAAATTGCGTAATATTACGAATTGTGCAATATTATTGGCCGTATAGGTTTAATATTGAAAACAGCGCAAGAGCGCGTTTATTATTTATTGCATGGAATTTTTCCATTGCATCGTATAGGGTCACTATTGCGCAATATTTTTTAGCCTGTGTTTCATTTTGATGAGAAGTACACGTGCTAAATTTTGTTCGGACATGTTGCGGAAACATTGCGCAATTCATATTATTATGCGATAATTCGGGTTCAAAGTTTTTAATTTTATTGTAGGTACAATAAAATGTATTATATAATATTATTATTAGCCTTAGTTACGTGTCAATATAATATATATTTTAACTTATCATAAAGCTACTGTATGGACTAGCTATGCAAAGATTTTTTTTCTGTTTTTGAATCTTACAGTGCGCATTCCTCACTTTAATTATTATTGACCTAACATGTACTGTTCTATTAAAAAAAAAAATGCATAATTCCTTGAAGTTGGTTTGCAGTGCCATTTAACATGTCTTAATGTATTTTTGTAGTGGTCCAAAATTAACTTAGGATCAATGCGTTTCCAATGAAACTGGTTTGAGACACATCAGTTGCAGGATTTCAGAGTCTATAACCGATTTAGATAGAAATCATTTTTGTATTATATGGTAGGACCACAGCATCGACAGTCGTCTGTCTACAGCCACGCGCCACTCCTATCGGGGTAGTAAGTACTTTCGCAGATAATCGACGTCTGAGTAGTAGCAATTTTTGTTATAGCATTTCGTTAGGTGAGCCAGGGAGTCGGAGGCCTAATTTTCTGTGAATGTTTACGTGGGATTTGGTGATTTCTAATGAGCGTCACTACCAGTTACCATCGGGTGTGCTGCTTGCTCGTTTGCCTTCAATAACAACAAAAAAAAAATAGATTAAATTGTACATCATTAGTCATTGCTTATTTTAATCGTGAAAAGAACATCGCAAGAATACCCAAATGTCAAAGTATTGTATAAAAATAAATACTATCAAAGCTTTTTTAAATCGGTAGCTCGAAGATCACATTAATCCGTGGAACGTCTCAGCTGTCATTAATATCTCTGATATTCGATATGAGGAGTCAATATCTTTAAATATTCTATCTTATCTTAGAACATAATAATTCTTTTGGTTTGCTGTACTCAGATAATAATCTATTCATGGGTAAATCGTATTTGAAACTCGTTGGACTAGAAACTCGATTCAAATGCAATTGGAAGCAATTAAGGCTGAGGATAACGACTAGCTTTAATAAATTAATCATCACATTGGTATTGGTAAAATGTTTTTTGCACCTTTTTTGAATCTCATTTAACTATTAGCTAAATAGAACATTAGTCTTTTTAACACGCTTTTATTAGTTTCACCTGTATGTATGTTTGTAACCGACCCCTTTGAGCTCGATTTTGTCCTACTTTGAATGATCAGATTTAATTCAAACTTTGCACACCTGTCAAAGACTGATGACAATGCAATAATTCGATTAAAATATCCGATTATCCTTATTAAATTCGCCAGGATTCATCAATTTCTTTCCGCATCCTTTGCATGAGAGTAAGAGAGATAGTACTAGTGCGCGAGCTACGCATGTGTTAGCTTGATAATCCGCATCCTTTGCATGAGAGTAAGAGAGACAGGACTAGTGCGCGAACTACGCATGTGTTAGCTTGATAAGAAAATAATGTTTAAATGTATAATTAGTATTTCACACTTAATAAAAATTCATCATTAATTGTAATAAACTTCCGCTACGCTCGAATATTTTATCTAAATTGAAGTATTGTTCGTTGTTTAAGTTATTATAAAACATGTAAATTTTGATACCTAATTCTAGAAATATTGGTTTATATTTTTAGATAACTATTATATTAATAACTATTATACTATATTATTGTAAGTAAGTGGCTCAATAATGACTTCCGGCAATATTTAAAAAAGATGTCGCTCTTTTGTATACATTTCCGCCAGGCGGTACTTCCTTTGTGTGGTTTTAAGAAATAAGAGATGGTTGCCATTCTACGTTACTGTATTTTCAAAATTGTGTTCTATATTGATTAATAGCGAATTTTCAACAACCAAATTGTAAATAATCAATAGAGAATTGTATCCTGCATTATACAGAGAATAAATAAAAGTTTATCAAGCACGTTTATATTTCAATTGGCAAATTGTAACAATTCCGAAGCTGGGATAACACCAAGGAATTCAGATGTATCATACCACCTTGGTGTGAACGTATACCCACAGTGAGGTATGTAATAATCTTATAATCAACTTTATTCTACGTATGTTATGGTATAGTGTTGTATAAATGTTATCAAGTAACACTTACGACCTTACATATACGGCTAGTTCGGATACATACATTTTAATTTGTGAACCGACTTTATTATTGTTTTGTAATTTAATTGATAATTTCATAAGCGAGTAAATGGTTGACTCATATTTGTGTAAGTTGATATAGTAGTTTCTCGATAATGAAATTTCGTTTGTATTAAAACACTGATTGCTATGTTTTGGCGGAAAAAGATACTCGTTGTTTGAATTTCAATTCCAGTACATTGGACAATAGATTGAAAAATATATTGAGTGAGGATGCCGAGTAACCGATCCACAAGTAGGCGAAGGCCTATTGGACGGCATTTGAGCCCTGATTTTGGAGAAGCCTCGAGACGCAGCCGACCCCGAACGCGAGACGATGTTTCGAGGCACGGAAATAGTACGCCAGTAACACGTTACGCCGAAGATCATGATGCTAAACAACAAGGATCGAGAATATCACCCGAACGGATCGAGTCCTATGAAAAGCGTAGATATAAGTCAGTTATAACACCGCCTTTGCAGGGTCAGGTATCGTTTATGTCAATAGATTGTTACAGTAGAGAGTATAGACTCTACACTGTAGAGGTACTAGGCAGAGGCGTGACAGAGTTCAGACTACCCGTGATGCGAGCGTTGTAAGGTCACGTAGCCCAGTCCAAACGCAGATCGACAGGGAGTCTTCACCTGTGACTCCGCAGCCTTCATCTGTTGATACAGTGAATTCTGAATTACTGAAATGTCTTAAGGAGTCTGCAACTTATCACAGCTGTAAATCCACAGAGTAGAGAAAGGTTCACTGACAGTAACGTAGTGCCAGAATTTGATCCTAAATCAAAAAACCAAACGATTGTTACATGGTTAAATAAAGTTAAGAATGCTTTGAAATTTACGGTTGGGATAGTAAGCAAACTGTGCACTATGCCCTCCCAAAGTTAGTTGGCACTGCAAGAAGATGGTACGAGGGACAGCCTTCTATATTACTTACATGGGAAGAATGGACAGATAAACTTAAATGTGCATTTCCAACGTACGAGAATTATGGTCACTTGCTCACAGAAATGTTAGGGAAAAGGGCAAAGTTTGGTGATGATTTGGAAGAGTATTATTATGATAAATTGATAGCCTTGCATAGATGTGGTATAGTAGGTAGGAACGCAATTGATTGTATTGTGTATGGAATAGAGGACAGGTCAGTTCGGTACGGAGCGGAGGCAGTAGGTTTTGAAAATGTTGATAAGTTATTAGGTTACTTAAGGAGTGTGAAACATGAACAATTCAATAAATCTAATAAGAGGTTACTGCTTCCTGTAAATGAAGGTTCCCGTAAGCCTGTAAGAAATGATTTTAATAAAATTTTGAAATGTTATAATTGCCACGAAATAGGTCATTTAGTATCTAGCTGTAAAAAGCCTATTATTAAATGTCAAAAGTGTAAACGTTTTGGTCATGATAACCCTGAATGCAATATAAGCGCATGGAGTGCAAATGCCGAAATTAAGACATTATGAGTAGATGATAGCATGTTAAGAGTAGACAATAAGTTCATAAAAGGTGTGAGTATTAATAATGTTCGATTAACAGGATACAAAGATTTTGGTAGCCATTGTACTCTAATAAAAGAATCTGTTATAAAAGAGATCGTGCCACGAGAAAAATGGCAAATTAATAAATTGCCCTCTTTAAGAGGATTCGGTAATACATATGTATATGCATTAGGCAAAACAGAAGTTTCATTATTAATTGACAATGTTACAATTCTTGTTGAGACGATAATCGTCCCTGATAATTATTTGAGTTACGATTTGCTCATTGGCCAAACTGCAACAGAACAATCCCACATATGGGTGATCAAATCCAATAAAATTTGATGATTACCGTTAAACGAATAATAGATAATACACGGCTTGTCCTAAGATCACTTATGGCCGTCACGGCTGACGGTTGTATAACTTTGAAAGTATTCACAGATACAAATTTTAGTGGCTTAATTTTTGTTGAAAATGGTTATCGTCCTAACTACAACATAGAGATTGGTATTCACAAGATTAAAAATGGTAATTGCTATTTAACTATTCTAAATTATGATAACAAAGTGATTCAATTTAAATTAAAAAACTAAAAAACACGCTTTTATAGAAAATTCAACTAAAAAATGGAAAATAAATAATAGTTTAAAAAAACTAAAAAACACGCTTTTATAGACAATTCAACTAAAAAATGGAAAATAAATAATAGTTTAAAAAACTAAAAAATCACGCTTTTATAGAAAATCTAACTAAAAAATAAAAAATAAAATTTGATAAATTTAGATTAAGAATAGTGTAAATGAAAAATAAATGTTTATTATTGTAAAAAAGCTAGTTTCCGTGTTATGAATAAGATATTATACTTTATTTTTCAGATATATTCAATACTAGCAACCCGCCCTCGCTTCCGTTTCTGTCGCCTTATCCCCGTTATTCCCGTTCCCGTGGGAATACCGGGATAAAATATAGCCTATTTTACTCCCTGATATTATAGCTTTCCATTGGTGAAAGAATTTTTGAAATCGGTTCAGCCGTTTTGAAGATTACCCGGAACAAACAGACAGACAGACAGATATAAATATTATAAAGTATATTTTAGGCATATGTATAGTGCAAATAACTGTGTGAGCATGAAAAAAGTCTATTATTTTAACATTACAAACAGACACTCCAATTTTATTTATTGGTATAGATTTGTATAATTTTTTTAATACTTATCATTACTGTCTACTTAGACTGACTTGACGCACAACCTCTGAGCATCAGCTTAGTAGTTTAATGACGATTTATGTGAATTTGTTATTTTAAGAGCTGTCACGTTGCTTGAAAGTCCTATACGTATCAAATCATCAATAGTAAATTATAGGCATTGTGCCTATTTATAATATGAATCTTAATATTTTAAGAGCTTTACAAACTATCTTTTCAAGTTTAAATCTGGGTATTATTCTCATACATAAGATTACGGAAGATGTAGCAAAAATATTACCATTTCAGCAATTATGTCGCATATTTTTATTTATAATATTTCTAACTTTCATTTATAATATTAGAGTGATAAATTAATAGTGCAATAAATACTAACTAGTTATAAATTTTAAGGTTCCTGGAACTTGAAGACCAACTTCTCAATGCGGCTAACAAGAGGAATAGCAATGCTTCCAAACTTGATTCTCTTCCCTTCGACTCCATTTACACCTATCATCAGGTAATATTATCGGGTTTTATTTTTATAAGAGATAGATTGAGCAGATTTTTAACCCACTTATTTTGATTTCGTTTGTATGTAACAGGGTCTCTTTGAATGTGATTTTTAATCCCCTTCTAAATCTCGGATTAATTTGTAATTTTCCATATTCATCAACGATAGATGACAATGTAATAATTCTAATGGTTTGACCTATTCAATAACAAGATTAGTATTTTTTTATAACTGTGATTGAGACTTTGGCATGACTCGATAGATGTCGCTAATCCTATTCTCTACATTACACTTTTACAACATCATCATCATTTCAACTCATATACGTCCCACTGTTGGGCTCGAGCCTCCTCCACAATAGGAGGGAAATTAACCTTCCTATACCATGCTGGTTAGACAGGTTGGTATGGAATTTTGTTTCGAGTTTTCCTTCTCTTGCATGCGTTGTATGCGTATTATATCCCTTAGTTGTCTTTTACGATATCCACGGGCAAGATAGAGAAGGAAAACTCGGAACAAAATCCTATACTAACACGTCTGACCAGCATGGTATAGTAGGTCAATTTCCCTCCCTTAGTGGAGGAGGCCTGAGCCCAACAGTGGGACGTGTATGGGCTGAAATGATGATGATGAGATACAGAATGGTGAATTGTATTTTTACTCCGTCATCACACGGAACATCACACGTTTTATTTCTACAAAACTGTATTTTATGTTTTTAAACTATCTATATTACTCGGGTTGAGAGCCCTCAGCGCTTACTTAACAATCTGGGTAAAGTTGTCACAGCTATCTGCGGTTAACAAGTATGGGCACACGAAAAAAAAAACCTCTATTTTTGTATTAAACTTTATAGGGTTGAAAGTCTTCAGGGCTCATCCATCAGTCCGGGTAAAGCTATCATAGCCGTTTGTGGCTAACAACTATATTCGCACAAAATATAAGAACTATATTTTTGTATCACCTTTCCTTTGAAGTGATTGTCATACTCGTAAGCAAGAACTAAAGAAGGTAAATAGATTATATTATAATTAAAGAAGGATAATTCGAAGCAAAAAAGCCTATGTAAACTCTTCTGGTTAGCATGATATAACAAGTATGCTTGGGACCAGTGGCGGCTGGTGGGTCAACAAAGTGGTGGTGCACTTTACTTGCTCATTAAGTATTAAGATGAGAAATTGCAATGGAACAACCATTTATAAAAAAAAATGTAATTTTTTATTATTTTCGAACTCATTACATTTTGTAGGTATACATGTGAAGAAACATGTGGTTTTATTTGCTTTTCACATTTCAAAAAATATTTATAAAAGAGTGCAAATCAAAAAATATTTTGATTTGAACTCTTTTATTAAATTTAACGAGGGCCTTGGCGGTCCCGCCAATTTTATATCAACTTTATTTTGAAAAGTTTTATCATGTTGGGCTCATTTACACTCACACCACGCACGGTACACGAAGTATAGAATAGAACTAAGACCAAAATAAAAAAAATAATTACTTAATGTAAACAAACAACATTTTACGCGTCACAGGATACATCAAAACTATATCTACTGACGTCGCCGCCACCAGGCAAATTTCGTCGATAGTCGAGTGCTCTCGGTAATGTTCGGTTTGCCCGTGCGGCGCTCGAGCAGAGACTTATTTTTCGGTATTTTTCTATGAACTATCTTCTGTCTCACGCGCCAGGCGTTTTAACTCATAACTAATACAAGTTGTATTAGCAGTCCCCGTGCGCTCGCCTCAGCGCACGAGATTTTTTTTTACAGGGAAAATAAGTTTTAGTAGTTTAGAATAGTTTAGTAAAGCGTTTAAATTGTTTCGTCATAATTTGTAATTATATTTGTTATATGTTTTTGTATGTTTAAAAAATAAATATAAATATAGTAATTTAAACTATAAAGATGAACCAACATTGCAATTATTAAATCTTTTGAATTGGTGGTTCAGCACAAGCGCACTTAAGGTACAGCTGCCACTGCTTGGGACTCCATTACCCACCGTATGCCTCTTTCTTCTTGGTGACCACTAGCACCACAAGATTTGATGTTAGTATTCTCCTATTACTCTTTCGAATGATTGAACTATTTATATCCCGTATTTCTGGTATGTAGTAGTGGTAGTTAAGTAACCTTTAAAAAAATTAATAATTTGCTTTACTTATTCAATTAACTTTTTCTCCAGGTGGACGTATTTCTAGAGCAGTTAGCAGTAGCCTACCCTGACACAGTAACTCTAGTCAACGCTGGCAAGAGTTTTGAAGGGAGAGACATCAAGTATGTGCGGATATCCACCACGAATTTTGAGGTATGTGTAGAAGATCATAGTTCATCTTTTTTTAAAATAACTCACAACATTAAGAAATAAGTCACGGCGTGGAGGGTTTTACAAACATGCATTTAATGGACAAAAAGTACCCCCAGAATAGGAATACATATTTATTCTCAGAATTCACAAAATATTGTGCTAAACTTACATCAATCGACACGTGTACATAGACCCTGTCATCTATGCAGCGAAATTGGGCTACCGTACCGCGCCACACAACTGGGCATAGAGTTTAATTTCAAGTTTTCCTTCCCTTGCATAGATATTTGGATATTATATGTGTTAGTCGTCATTTACGATGCCCAAGAGTAAGATAGGGGGAGGTGCATTGCATTCTTTCTCCGTTACTACACAAAATAAGAAGAAAGATTCTTGAGTGGCGACCACGAATCGGACGGCTCAGTGTAGGACGACCTCTAGACCACTAGGTGGATTGACGACATTCTCAAAGTTGCAGGGAACCGTTGGATGCAAGTGGCGCAGGACCGTTCCGAGTGGCATTCTCGTGGGGACGCTAATGTCCAGCAGTGGACGTCTGTAGGCTGATGGATGGATGGACACGAAAAAAATATTCATCGTCACCTTTCTTGTTCGTAGGTGTCGTAAAACACGACTAAGAGGTCTCTTATTGGGTCCAATATCACAAAACAAACGACCACCAGAATTCATATGGTGGCAATTCGTATGGTACAATTCAGCAAAGCCTCGACAAGACTCTGTACGACACAAGAGGTCCTATTAATTTCTTAATCTAAGTAGTATATTTTTTATATAACAATCAACATTTTTTTTATTGCCAGCAGTGGCAAACGAGCAAACAGTACACCTGATGGTAAGAGTTGCTGCCGCTCATGGACCTTTCCAAGGCCGTTGCCTACTGCGAAGAAAGTGAAGGGAGTGTGAATGCGTGCATTGAGGCTCGGTGATACCAAAGGCACCATCAAAACCCTCCACACGCAAACATCCTCAGAAAGTTGGGCTTCTGGCTCTCTCGCTCACCGAACGAAGTGCAGTAACAAATTGCTACTACTCGGACATCGATTTTCTGCGAGAGCGTGGTACTACCCCGGACGGTCCGGCCCGCGGCTGTAGACAGATAACTGTCGACAGTGTGGTCCTACCATTAATTAGGCAATTACATAAGGCATAGTGGTTATAATATCGACCTTCCATGTTAGCCATGACGACTTTGGTTAACAATGGGAAGAATGAGAGACCACAAGAATGACAATATATTAACTTTAAGCGATCCACAAATTGTTGTTCTGATTATGAGTGTAACTTCTGTCCGAAAATTTTATGGTGTCAAAGTAAAAATACAATTTACTATGCCTTCTCTTGCTTGTGGGTGTTGTAAAAATCGATTAAGGGATATGATATGCAAATAACATTTATCTAAGATATGGAAAACTCGAAATTAAACCCGAGATATATTAGGTCAATTACCCTCGCGACTAACAGTGGGACGTATATATGAGTTAAGTAGAATTGTATCTGTGTAAAGTTCTTTGTAATACAAGAAATATTTTCTTCGTGTACGATTTTGTGGCTTGAAAAAAAAATTATATACTATATAAAAACTAAAGCGTTCGGGAAACTTAAGAGGATCTTCTCGTCCAACATATCTCAGTGTCTGAAAACACAGGTCTACGACCAGTGTGTGTTACCAGTGATGACTTACGGCACAGAAATATGGTCTCTAAATATAGGCCTCATAACAAGGCTCAAAGTCGCTCAGCGTGCTATGGAACGGGCTATGCTCGGGATTTCTTTACGAGATAGAATCCGAAATACAGAAATCCGCAGAAGAACGGGTGTAACCGACATAGCACGGAGAATTAGCACGCTGAAGTGGCAATGGGCAGGCCACATCGCTCGACGAACCTACAACCGCTGGGGAAGAAAGGTTCTTGAGTGGCGACCACGTATCGGACGACGCAGTGTAGGACGCCCCCCAACCAGGTGGAACGACGACCTGGTGAAAGTTGCTGGGCGTCGTTGGATGCAGGCGGCACAGGACCGCATTTTGTGGCGTAACATGAGGGAGGCCTACGTCCAGCAGTGGACGGCGATAGGCTGAAATGATTATGATGATGAAATGAATGAAAATCTAATATTTTCCAATCTCAAAGTAATTGTTTACGTATTGCATAAAAACTCGAAAAATACCGATTCACTCAATATCGTATCTTTGATTGCATAGACGTAAATGATTAAATATGATTAATGACTTTAACACCATTAAGATAGCTATCTAGTGTAATCTTTATTTGTTAACCGTTTTGAAACATTTACAATTACAAAATAATATTATTTTATTGACAGCATTAAGAAAGTAACGGTGACGGCGTTATTATGAGCATTTAAATATGAAGAAATCAGTGGTGTAAAAATTATTTTCTATAACTATTATAGGTGTTTAAATATAAAGGAATCAATTGTGTAAAAATGATTTTTATAGTTAAAAAAACATTACTTTTTTTTAATTAATGATAATTAAATTAATTTTGAAAAGTATTGAGTGAAGGAATTAAAAGTCAGATTTGCAAAACTTTAATGTTGGATAAAATACTGATTTTCAAAACTTGGTTGGTTGTTACACGTCGGCCTACATTCGTCTAGTTCTTGTACCAGTAATATTAGTTATGCTGACGATATGCTGCTACTTACGCCATCTATTAGTGTTCTTAGGAAATTGTTGGCCATGTGTTAAAAGTATGCTGCAAGGCATGGTTTGCAATATAATCTTTAAAAAAATGAAGTCATGGTATTTGCACCTCAGAGTAAATACTTGGCAGTGGTATTTCCTGTAATGTTATGTGGGATTGCTTTAAAACGGGTAACTCCCTTCAAGTACTTGGGAGTTGGGACATATTGTTAGTAAGTCTCAGTGATAAGCTGGATATAGAGAGGGCACGACGAGCGTTGACCGAGAGAGCCAACATGTTTATCTGTAGGTTTTATCGATGTTCGAGAGAGGTTAAAATTACTTTGTACGACTTCTTTTACCGAACTGTTTTATGCGAGTGACCTACGTAGTCTACGTGACCTCAAAAATCGGAAAACACACTTCATCTTTAATATAGTAATGTCTTTAGGATGCTATTGGGGCTCCCGCAGCTCAGTAGCACGCCTGAAATTTTCGCCGAAACATGTACTGACGGGTTCCATGCCTGTATGTGGAAAAATCGCTGTTCGGAATCTGTGCAAACGTCAACACCATCCTATAAAGCTATTAGCTTTAAGCTTAGCCACTAATGGCGACGGCCGTTTTTTCAAACAGTAATGATGGCATAGAAGACTATTCCATCAGTGTTTGAATACAATTGTTCGAATACTAGTTAATTAATATTTATTTTTATGATACTTCTAACCTAGATTTTATTCACTAATAATACAATGAAACTTTGATGTCTATATTACTATGATTAATAGCGTTTTTATTGAATCAGGACACAAGCAAGCCCATAGTTTTTATGGAATCGCTTCTCCACGCCCGTGAATGGATTACCCTTCCTGCCACACTATATGCAATCCATAAGCTGGTGATTGATATTACTGAGCAAGATCTTGTGCAAGATATTGACTGGATTATACTTCCAATTGCCAATCCTGATGGATATGTGCATACTCATGTTGAGGTAAGGAAAAAAGTTGGATAAAATAAATATTTAAGGTTAAATTTTTATTAATATCATATGGTTAGTCAATGTAAATATAGCAACAATTATACTTTTGGCATAAATAGACTATATCGTTTTCTGAAAACAACACTAAATTTATTTTCTTGTTTGGCTAGTGATAAACACTTCAATTTTATTGATGAGACAGAGAGAGGGCAATACAAACAATGTGACGTTAATATCCCACTAATCTGCGTCTACCCTAAATAAAGGAACTTCTGCGATTCAGCGATTTCACATTTGTTTGTAATTTTTTTTACTGGGTATATTTTTTCATTATTTCTTATTATCCTGCTACCCTATTCCAATTCTGCTCCGGTGGTCGGCCCAACGACGTGGGTACGGGTGGTTTATGGGCCCGCGCGCCGTCCTTTCGTCGCCCCGGACGGAATGGACCGACGTGTGCGCTTACCATAGCCCACGCATAAAAAGAAAACCCTATTCTAATTACTTGGGGTCAATGCAATATGCACCCTTCTATCAACATTCATATTGTAAATAGTTTTAGCAATCGTTTTATGACAGGCTGCATGCCTAACGTAAACTGTCCTTGAAGATATAGTTATCGATCACACAGCATCGGATGGAGTTGGCCCAGGTCTATTTAGATCTCTTAGTCGCCTTTTATTAATCCCACGAGAAATCTAGGGGTTGGTAGTATTCGTAGTTGTGGTGACAACTGCGAAATATATGTGGTGACATAGCGTTATTATTATTGCACACTTTCTTAAATTCACGTACATGTACGATTACAGCCAACTATCTACACATACCAAATTATTTTTATAATTATAGTTTATCTAAAGATTGTACTAAACATGACTTAGAATTATATTTCAATTTTCAGTCTCGTCTCTGGCGCAAGAACCGCAATACTAACAATGGTCTAATTTGCGCTGGTGTTGATCTAAATAGAAACTTTGATATCAACTGGTCTGAAGCTTCTAGCAATATGGTGTGTATGGAAACCTACCATGGCAGTGGTCCCTTCTCTGAACCTGAAACCCAAATCACTAGAGACATCTTTAAGCAATATGGTGACCGTATTCAGCTCTTCCTTGATATCCACAGTTTTGGCAGTATGATCTTATACGGTTATGGCAATGGTGTTCTACCCAGTAATGGTTTGTTACTTCATATGGTAGGAATTAGAATGGCTACCGCCATAGATGCCGTTAAAATGAGCTGGAATCCAGATTACATCGTTGGTAATGTAGCTTTAGTGCTGTACGATGCTTCTGGAAGCGCTGGTGATTATGCTACATCTGTTGGCGTGCCTTATTCTTACACGTATGAGTTGCCTGGTCATAGATTTGGAATCGGAGGTCTCGGTTTCTTGGTAGACCCGGCATTTATTGAACAGGCTGGTTTTGAAACTTGGGAGGGCATCAAACAAGGGGCAAGATATGTGCGCGATAACTATAGGAGATAAGGGACACAACACCGAACATGATAATTGCAATAAACTATTATTTTGATATTATAAGTGTTTTATTTTATTAAAATTGAGCAAACAACCTTTTATCCTTTCCGGAATATAATATTTTAATAGAAACTTATTTCATTATCATCATCATCCTTCAGCCTTTCAACGTCCAATGCTAGACGTAAATCTCCCTCGTGTTTCGCCACAAAGTGCGGTCCTATGTCACTTGCATCTAATGACGGCCAACAGCTTTCTCCAGGTTGCTGGTCCACCTGGTGGAGGGTCGTCCTACACTGCGTCGTTGGATACGTGGTCGCCACTCAAAAACCTTTCTTTCCCGGTGGTTGTCGGTACGTCGAGCTATGTGGCTTACCCATTGCTACAGCGTGCTAATTCTCCGTACTATGTGGGTTACACACGTTCTTCTAGGGATTTCTGTACTTCGGATTCTATTTCGCAGAAAAATCCGGCTTTATAGCATGCTGAGCAACTTTGAGCTTGGTTATGAGGTCTACAATTAGGTATCACGTTTCAGTGTTACGACACTGACAACACACACTGGTTGTAGACCTGTGTTTTGAGACACTGATATATATTGGATGAGAAAATTCTTGTAAGTTGCCCGAACGCTGCCCAGTCGAGTTGGACTCATCGGCTAAGCTCTTTCTACAAATTGGATCTACCTAAATGAACTGTTTATCCAAGGTAGACATTTTTAATCCCCCATTGATTTCGGCTCATATACGTCCCACTTCCGTGTGGTGACGGAGTAAGAATACAATTCACCACCCCCTATCTTACCCGTGGGTGATCGTACGAGACGACTAAGGGATATAAAACGCATATAACATCTATGCGAGAGATGGAAAACTCGAAATAAAACCCTATACCAACACGTCTGACCAGCGTGGTGTAGTGGGTCAATTACCCTTCCATTATGGAGGTGGCCCGAGCCCAACAGTGGGACGTATATGGGCTGAGATGACGTCCCACTACTGGGTTCCAACCTCCTCCATAATAGGAAGGTCATTATTACATAATTGTTTAATTTTAAGTTTTTCTTCTCTTGCATAAATATTGCATGCATATTATATCCCTTAATCGTCTTTTACAACATCCAAGGGTCTCGAAAAGGGGTGGTAAATTGTGTTCTTACTCTATCACCAAACGTATAATCTACATCAATCAAAGATAAAACCTAATCACCCATTGCAGTGTGTCAGATAACAGGCTTGCAGGCTTGTTGCTAAAAACCCGAGAGATAATTTCGATAGGCACTAGAAACTTACCGTGTAAAGATATTAAAAAAAAATTCAAGTGGTGTCCATTTTTGAGAAAATAAATTTAGTTCTCCTAAAATTGCATGAGTTAGATACTTTGGTTTAAAAGATGATGATGATGCATATATTATTATGTTATAAAGCTCGCGCATATACCGTATAAGAAATTTCTTGACCACCTGTCCTTAAGTTAAATATGTCGTATCTATTAGCTCTATGTCGTGTACTGTTGAAGGCAGGCTTCTCTCAAAGAATCTGATTGTGTATTGTATGCATCGAAAGGCTCCCTACTACTTTGACCAAGTCTTCAGTTCAGTGGTGAGTTATGAACACGATATGCAATTTTAAATTTAATAATGAAGCAGTCATTTAAATGCCATGCCTCTATACCGTAAGCTATAACTTCATAAGCATTAACATTATTCGTTTAGATTTTATTGAATATTAGATGAAAAGATTCTCCTGAGTCTCCTCAACCCAAATTTATAGTGGTTGGACCGTACTGTTGTCAGTTGTCTGTTTATAGCCACGGAGAGTTCCGTTCAGGGTAGCATCACACTTTCGCAAAAAATCGACGTCTGAGTAGTAGCAATATTTTACTGCGTTTCGTTCGGTGAGCGAAAGAGCCGGCATCCCAACTTTCTGAGGATGTTTGCATGTGGTGAGTTTTGGTGATGCCTTAGTATCAACGAACCTAATTGCACGCATTCACATTCCCTTCACTTCCTTCGCAGTAGACAGCCTAGCAAAAGGCCATGAGCGACAGTATTTCCTACCATCAGGTGTACTGTTTGCACGTTGGCCACCGTTTGCAATAAAAAAATAGAAATACATCGTAATTATTAAAAGTTAGATGAGGTTTACTATAAAAATATGTTATATCTGATAATCATCGTTTATGAATCACGTGACCACAAAACTCTGTAATGTCATTGAGGAAAAGAAGTTATGATTCTTCAAAGAATAATGTTATTGAGGTCAATTTAGTTTGAAATTTATATTCTAAGCACGTCCTTCAACTTTTAAATGAGTTTTGTTAGGAAGTGACGTTTCTTTTTCCTGTATTTTGGGCTTTCTTTTTTAATTAACGAAAGTGTCAAGCGTTTTTTTTTGCAAATACCTGCAGATGGTTTCGAGGAAAGAACCTTATCTTAACTACTATCATTGTGATTGTAGCAATTGCTACCGTACGAGTTGTTATTCAGGACAATTTCCTTAAAGTTATTTTCTGTCCTTCAGGTAAAATGCCTTATTTTAAAGGCAACGTAATTTATGCCTTTTTCGGTATATCTGACAAAGTCTGTGAAAAACTTTTGTTGAAATACCGTAATAAATATACCCCTAGATTCATTAAGTTAGGATATCATTTGATTCTGAAGTCAAGCAATCGAATTTAGTGGTCCGCTCTGAATGTGATGAAGGTGAAAAATTACATTCACGTCGCCTTTTCTACGACCCTTATAGTTTGACTGTAGACTGCACAGGTGGCGTAGTGGTTAACATACCGACCTACCGTGCCAGTATCATGAGTTTGAGTCCCACGCAGAACAATACTTCGTGCGATCCAAAAATTGTTTTGATTTTGGAAGTAATTTGTGACCGTTACTTATTAGATACGTTGAATTTTTTACAATCCCCCGCAATACAAGGGTTATTTTCATAGTGTAGGGTCTTTATAAGAAAAGTTTCGCCAGACTATACTGTCAAGAAATAATGAATTTCTTGACAGTATAGTCTGGCCTTGTTTATGCTATTAAGCCATAATATTCAATAACAGAAAATAAACACTAGTTGGTAATTATATCAGTTACTCGCGGATTAGGTTGGTATGTAATTATACGATTAGATTATATACTTTCGATACACTTAATAATTCGCTGTTTACTTCAAATCAATTGTTGCTCCCCAGTAATTGTGTGATATTAATTGATAATGTGGTTTTTCATTAATTTATTAATATTTATCAGTGCTGTGAGAGCAAATGAGGAATATAAAGGGTGAGAATAAATTTTTATGTTTTAGATCTTTTGTTTTAGATCAGATTGAATTATTTTATTATCTTTATATCTCTTAACATATAAAATTGATTACTGTTTTCACCAACGATGCCTAAATATTAAGTAACACTTAAGGCAAAAATATGTCGCCTTAGATGTACAAAAAAATATATTTAATTTAACTTCAATTAACATCAAAAATTTCAATGATATGAATTTTAGGCTTTATTTGAATTGTATTAGGAATCTCCTAAGATTTAGGGGTTGCCTGGCAAAAGGGTAAGTGTCACCGCTACTTTGCTGGTGTTTGAATCTTTCAATTCTTATCTTTATGTATACTAGCTCCCTAGGCCCGCGACTTCGTCTGCGTGGAACAGTTATCTTGGGCAAATGCTAATTTTAACCCGCGACTTTGTTTACGTAGAAGGTGAAAATATTTTTAAATACATAATACAATTCTGTCACACATAACATTTGCGAAATCTAACCATTTATGTAGTGCCGCAACGGAAGCTCTCAAAAGGAAAAAAAAAAACCAACTATGAATCATTTTTCATTGTTGCTCCGATTCTATTGATTTTAGCGTGATGATATATAGCCTATAGCCTTCCCCGATAAATGGGCTATCTAAAACTGAAAGAATATTTCAAATCAGACCAGTAGTTCATGAGATTAGCGCGTTCAAACAAACAAACTCTTCCGCTTTATATATTAGTATAGATTTTAAAATAATATTTTAAAGCTAGTCTCAGAAACTGCTGATTCAAATTGAAAAGTCTTTTTGTGTTGAATAGTCCATTCATCAAGGAAGACTATAAGCTATATAATATAACACTATAAACAATAGGAGCGGCGCATTCATGAAAAATGTGGCATTAACCGGCAAAAGAAATTCATTTTGAGAGTTTCCGTTGGGTGCTCTGCGTAAACAGTCAAAATTACGCAGTAATTATGTATGACTGCATTGTTACTTTTTAAAATTTCTACCATAAAAGTCTGCGACAGCATGTGTTTATCTTCAAAGGTTAACGCACCATAATCAAATTTGGTAGGTAATCAAATTTGTTATTTGCGAAGGTATTTTTATAAACATGATATTAATTTTTATCCAAATAAATATTATTTATTCATCAAAAGTATATAATTTTGAAAAAAAATTGCCCTTGACATTATTTGATTTCAACGAATATCTTAAAAGATAACATAGCTTTAATCGAGTACCATGCGCTCAATCATGATATGTAAGGCAATCATGAGCTGACCGACTGCCACTAGTAGCTTTGCGAGATATTATAACGCGAGAATTCAGCACATGGTTGCCTAACTTTTTTTAGGCGGACTATGGTCTGGATACATGCCGTCCGTTCCCTCCAGGGTGACGAAAGGGCGGCCACAGGGCGATCATAACCCACCGTATTCCTTCCTACGCCATTGGATCGCCCAATGGGACCGAATCCTTGCCACCCGTGGGCGGTTCAGCGGGTTTCCCTTTCGGATACCATCCCTCCCCTTCACGCGGTCAATCTCTTTTCAGATGTTGGGCTAATAAACAATTAACAAAGCACCTGTGCTTTTTAAAACATTTAATTACGTCCAAATTTCTCACAAAGATAGCTCTAAGTTACGTTATCAAGATCAGTTTACGAAGAAAACCAGTACATTTTATTGCAAGAAAATACAACTAAAAATATTCTGTACGCAGAAGTATTTTAATAACCTGCTAAAATACCACAGATTGTTCGTAGCCTACTAACCTACATAATGTTCGTGGTATCTATACATATGTAATAAGTCAATTGCCCTCCTATTTTGGAGGAGACCCGAGCCCAGCAGTGGGACGTATATGAGCTGAAATGATGATGATGATTATTATCATATACCCACATTTACTTATATCTATATAGAAAGGCTGGGGGAAAATAATGGAGATCTAATTCCAATTCTCGTGGCATTTTTACTATAGTTTCACTGTTTCCGATTATAGCGTGATATACCTTTTCTTTTGTAGGTTCTTTGGTAGGCTATGATCCGAATTAGTTGCCCCGGACTGATTCAGCAGGTTGGGTCTATATACCACCTTATCGCCGTTGGGTCGGCCACTGGTACCGATTCCTTGACATCCGTAGCCGGCCCGGTGGATTACCTTTTCGGATGACGCCCCCTTCGATGGCCGGCAACAAGGCAGTGTTTTGCGGACTATCCTCAGTCCACTCACTCGCAGCATGATATATGGTGGGTTATGGGGCCGCGAGCCGCCCCTCCGGACGCGCTCAACATAGTAGTAGTAAAAAAAGTATGATATACCTATAAAATAGCTTCTTAAAGCAATCTATACTAATATTAAAAGCCGAAGAGTTCGTTTGTTTGAACATATTAAGCTCTTGAACTAAAAGGTCGATTTCAATAATTTGCACTTTGTACCCTTATTTATTTAGGAAGGCCTATTTATAGACACCATAACATCACGCTATGACACAGTAATCATAAACGCGGGTGAAACTGCGGGCATAGATGAATATAAACGCAAACGTTTGTATGTTTGTCATTAACGAATTCCTAATATCTATCGTCTTAATTTTTCGTTTGTATTCTTAATCCCTCACAATACGGTAAACCATTGCTATGATAATGATAACGGCTTATGAAGAAATTAAATCAAATACATTTTATGTGGCACGTAGGAGGGGGTTATCTAGTTTTTTATTTTTCTCTAATGCGATAAAGTTTTTAGCGCCACGTAATCTTTTTTTTTGTGGGCGGGTTATGGTCAGCACACAAACCGTCTATTCCGTGCGGATTGACGTATGTACGGCGCGTGACCTTATAACCTACCATTATCTCTCCCTTTCGCTATTGGGCCGATCTATCCATCCATCAGCCTACAGACGTCCACTGCTGGACATAGACCTCCCCACGAGAATGCCACTCGGAACGGTCCTGCGCCACTTGCATCCAACGGTTCCCTGCGACTTTGAGAATGTCGTCAGTCCACCTAGTGGGGGGTCGTCCTACGCTGCGCCGTCTTCTTCTTCTTGACGTCTGTGGCCAGCCTGTCAGGTTACGCTTTGGGTACCGCGTCGCCTTCACGCGGTCACCCTCCCTGTGTGACAAACTATACCTACCCTAGTCTAGTCACCCGCGACTTCGGCTAGGGCATCGGAACGTCTCGCCGTAGAAGAGTTCCTCCTGCACACGCCCTACCGCCACCTTCCGTAAGACGACTGCCTCCCAGAAGGGGCGCCATGTAATCAAGATATGAATTATTCATAATCATCAAGGTCTTATCCCTATTACTTCATGTGGACGTAATATATAATCTTGTTCCATCGTAAATACTGCAAAAGATCTGGCAGTAATTTTATGACCGGAGGATTGCCGCCAGGCAGGCCTGATGTCAATACTTCTTCATGTTTTTTGTTTTTTTCTCTCTGTAAAATGTTTACTACGATATGTTTTGCAAAATATTTAATCATTCATCATTTCAGCTTATACATTTGCCACTGTTGGGCTTGGGCCTCCTTCACAATAGGAGGGAAATTGACTTACTATACCACGCTGGTCAGACGTACTGGTGTAGGGTTTAATTACAAGTACTTGGTGGCAGTGGATATAATTTATATTTGTATCTATAGATTTGATATAAATGCAGGTGTTTATTATCTATTGACGACATTATTTTATTTACACTTGTACGATGACGTGTTCATCATGACTCTGCTCTTATACCAATTACTTAGGGTCCTGGGGGTATATACACTTCTTTTGTAGTAAATATTGAAAAAAATTATTGGCAATGGTTTTATGACCTACCTAACGTCAACCTTCCTTGGTAATACAAGTTAAACCTGAGATTTTTTTGTTTTGTTTATACAAACAACAACAAGCTGTTAGCCGCAGATGGCTTTCACAGGTTTGCCCGGACTGTGGGTGAGCGCTGAGGACTCTCAACCCGGTAAAGACTTTAAGCGACATCGCTCAAGGGCTCGCCTTCTGGGAAACGAACCTCGGCTTGGGGCGTTGCTGTAGGCAAAGAGGCAGTGGCCACGTTTAGTTTAACTACTTTTGCGCGGCGTGGTTACCGACTTTGACGGCGAGGCCGATACCGCAGGTTTTTATTTGTTATCGCTGCGCGAGCGGTGTAGGCCCTTTCCTGGGCGATTGTGATGAAGTCATCCTTTTCGTCGAAAGATGATGGGGACGACGGACCGCGGATATTTTTGAGGGGACATAGCTTACCGCCCCAACCACTAGTGGATAGGGGTGTGTCGTGACAGATAAAATCTGAGAGCTAATATAATATTGATATTAAAAATATAGTGGTATAAACACTATATTTTATTGTTTAAACGTAATAATTGCCGTTGATGATTTTTTAGATTGGTAATTAAAATGTATAATATCTGGTTGACCGAGCTTCGCTCGGAATATTTTTGTTATATTTTTGTCGAATTTATTTAGATATATATAAATAAAAAATAAAAATTGAATAATGAAAAAAATATAAAAAATTACAAAAAGAGAATAATAATAATACCGAGTTCGATCCGACGCTGTTTGAATGGAAAAACAAAAAGCGAACTCGATCACTTCCCACCTGAGCTACCGTAACTCTTGACGTTTACAACGAAATTTGAATTCATATTCTTTTAAAATTTAATGTCATTTATTGTTATGCTAAAAACACCGACAAAAGAACATTTTCTATAAATAAAATCTAGCTAGATCGATTTTTTGGACCCGAAACCTCTAGTATGCCAAGTTTCATCAAAATCGTTGGTGCCGTTTCCGAGATCCTGAATATATATATATATATATATATATATATATATATATATATATATATATATATATATATACAAGAATTGCTCGTTTAAAGATATAAGATTAAACTGTTTAACGTACAAGTCGTGAAACTTAATAAAGTGCTTCAGTGACGTATACCTTTGGTATTTGCTGTAGAATAATGAACCTGTTTATGGACTATGAGTTTTGACCGATCATTTGGTAACTTTTGTATGCAGGGCCCTTTAAATCAGTCGATACGTGCTGATGAAAAATCCACTGCGACATTTTAGGCTTCAGCATATGCTTATAGTAGTAATCTAAATAAAGTTGTCGAGAGACATTCTTGTTTTTTTTAAAGATACAACTTCTTGTATCTTGAGTTATGTGGGTGAATCCACATAATTGACGTATGTAAATTATGTGGGTGAATCCACATAATTGACGTACGTAAATTACAACTCCACTTGCGAATATTATTTATTAATTGCACAAGGAATAATTGAGAGGATCGAATCTATAACAGTCGGTATTAGAGATCGGTATTTAAACTATTTCCACAGTTACTTGACCCTAATTGCTTTTGACTTCTATAACTATGGAACATAAAAAGTTCTTCAACTAAAGCAAAATTTGGCAGTAGAGCCTAAGGCTGTCTTTTCTGGGTTAAGAATTTCAGTTCTACGAATTCTTTTTAGAACACCAAGTTCAACAAAAAGTTTCGCTATGAAAAATTGTGTTTATATTTAATTATAACAGTCTATCCAATTTTGTTAGTCACTGTTTTCAGTACATATATTCGATTAATTTTTTAAGTCACTAAATTGTTGGAAATATATATATACTAGCTGACCCAACAGACGTTGTTCTGTTCAAATAAAATAAAAGCAATTCTCCTTGAAATCGATAGCAGCGTCACCTACAGGGTCCAATTGTGCATCTAAACCGTTCTTGATTCTCCTTGAATACACCCAAAAATTTCATCAACATCGGTCCAGCCGTTTAGGAGACGTTCAGTGACATACACACGTACACAAGAAATATTTACATATATAAAGATATAAGCCGTGTGGTGACGTAGTAAGAATACTATTCATCACCCGCCATCTTGCCGTGGGTGTCGTAAATAATGACTAAGGGATTGCAATATGCATATAACATATATGCAAGGGAAGGGAAACTCGAAATAAAACCCGGTACCAACCAGTGATACATTGACGGCCGGCGTGATATATTTATTGTGGAGGAGGCTCGAGCCCAATAGTGGAATGCATATGAGCTGTGATGATGATGGTTTAAAAGCCAAACAACTATCGCATTAGGATCAATTACTTCGACCCTAGTTTTAAGCATAACCGATGCTCTTCAGATCAAAATTGACAGAAATTTTTATACCTTTTCATTCTTATTTTTTAATAGACTTTAAAAAGGAGACGCTTCTCTATTCCATTATATATTTATTTTTGGGTATCAAAGGCGACTTTATTTTACACAAGCTGATAACAGAGAACAGAAGGCAGCAAATTGAAGGTGTTGGTGTTTTTCTTTTTTGTGCGGGTTGTGGTTAGTACACACGCTGTCCACTCCGTCCTCGCTCGGCCTCATAATATACCAAATATCCTCCTCTTCGCCTTCGGACCGGCCACTGGTATCGAATCCTTGACGTCTGTAGCCAGCCCGACGGGACATCCTTAGGGACACGAAAAAAGTATCGATACCTTTAGGTATCAAGTACTTTTCTTTCGATATCTTTAGGTATCGAGTACTTTTCTTTCGATACCGATAACTTTGGATTCGATACTTTTACTCACTGAGTACTTTCGTATCGTATCGAATAAATTGTAGAAATGATTCATGTTAAACTTGACCTTACGACTCATGTTTATGGTAACGCCATCTAGTTCAAACGTAATGAACCTTTTAAACGTGGCTCGATAATATTCACAGATGGTCAAATTTCTAAAGTATCGTACTAAATAAAGTAAAGAATTTCTCTAGAAATTCGATACTTTATTTAGTACGATACTTTTTCTTCGATACTACTTATGAATACAGTATCGATACTTTCTGTTCAATATTGTGTCCTTGGACATCCTTTTGGATACTGTCTCATCGACGTCCCTTCCTGTAAGCCTCAGGAGAGGTGTCGCCCTCACGTGGTCAGCTTCTTTGCGGGTGACGGACTATTCTCCGGTCTAGACACCGACAGCCTCGGCTAGGGCAAGATGTTGATGTCACCTTCGCATTTACGCGCTTTTGTTTATTTACTTTCAGGTATAAGGTCTACAAAGTGGAACTCGATTCGCAGTTGCAACAAGATAAACTACCTCAGTTAAAGAGTGATCTCATAGACTATTGGGTCAGACCTAGCTTTAAGCATGGAACAGACGGCCTGGCAATGGTACCACCAAGTCATTTTAATTGGTTTGAAGAGCAGCTTGCCGAACTGGGAATAGCCAAGGACGTTTACATCGAGGATGTATATGAGTAAGTTCACAAAACATGTACCTAATAATTTAATGCAGCCTTTGGGAAGTTTGTGGGCTTGATGTACTCCAATATCATATAATGTTCTCTGTGACAACGCCTTCAAGGTTCTGTTAGGCCCGTCCCGCTTCTGCAAAGCTTCAGGGATGTTTGCCGAGGTGTATGTAGATTACTTTTACGCTACAATTCGCGAAAGATGAGCGTCCTAGATGCACAGAGTGCACTGACCAGCTCATACCTGTCCTGGCTCTGGTTGCTAATCAGTGAGGGACCGCCATGTGGTGGCAAAGTAAAAATATAGTTTACCACCCAGTGTCACCACCAGTGGATGTCGTAAGAATCGACTAAGGAATATGATATGCAGATAGTTGATATAGAATTTTAGTAGTTAGTTTAACTACTAAAATTCTATATCAACACGTCTGACTAGCGTGATTATAGTAGGTCAATTCTCCTTCTATTGTGGAGGAGGCTCGAGCCCAGCAGTGGGACTTATATGAGCTAAAATGATAATAAATTAAAATGAATTATTCAAAAATATGTTAAGAGACTTTTATGAATAAAAAAAATACGTATATTCAGATATCGTTGTTTTTCATGTAAGATAAAAAAAAAACACAAACACACAAACAACGAGATCTGAATATACAGATTCCATACATTTCACTGCTGGACTCAAGCCCTCTACACAATAGGAGTGAAACTGTTCTACTATACTCTGCTAGCACGTTCGTTGCATTACGAGATCTATCAGATCTCTTGCAGGACTTTTGTATTGTGCGTTGACTATAATCGTGTTTTTTCACTCCTTGCGGGGGGCGCTAACGTGTAAAATACTTTAAGTATAAGTAAGACAAATATACATATTTGTTTCCTACGTAAAGGTGAATTCAAGAACATAAAAAGAAAAACAATTAGAGATGGATTAGGTCCCTAACGCACAGTAGAATAATTATTTTCACAGTAGTATATAAATTATTTTCAATACCGTATTTTTAGGAGACTGATTAGGTCTCAAACGCAACAAAGGGTAGGTTAGTTACGAGATCTTTTAGGTCTCCAAAGCACTAGTTGAAAGTTCTTTGAAAATTATGGGGCAGGGAACGTGCTAGTCAGACATGTTGTACGTTTTTATTTCGTGTTTTCTTTTCCTTGCATACACATGACCTCTCTCTTACATCTCTTAGTTGTTTTTAGGATGTCCACAGAGAAGATAGGGAGTGGTAAATTGTATTCATAATACGCCATCAAATAGTAAATTTTACAATGTAAATAGCAATTTATTGATTTATTTATTACAGATATTTAATGAAGGAGTTCGGCAAAAAAGAGAGAAAAAAGCGATCTTCTAGAAATGATGAAGACTTTGATATAAGACGGTATCACAGATATGACGATGTAAGTCATTCATCATGCAGTCCTGTACCTTAAAATAAGAAACAAATGTTTTTGACTCGATTACAATATATATTAATGAATATATTAGATGATACGATCATATGAATAAATAATAATATATTTAGTTATACCCAACAAATAATGAATCTAAGTAAATAGACATACAAATAAAAATAAATGTATCCACATTTATTTGAACTAGCAACACGCCCTCGTTTCGCTTCTGTGTCAGTCGCCTTACCCGCATAGTTCCTGTTCCCGTAGGAATACCGGAATAAAATATAGCCTACGTTACTCTCTAATATTATAGCTTTCCGTTGCTGAAAGAATTTTTGAAATCGGTTCGGTAGTTTAAGCGTGCAAGCGTAACAAGCAAACAAACAAAGAAACTTATTTTCGCATTTATAATATTAGTAAGGATTTGCCTTATGGGTACAGAGTAAGAATATAAATCACTAGCCTCTATCTTGCCCGTGAGATAATAATATTATCCATATAACATCTGTGTAAATGAAGAAAAACACGAAATAAAATTCTATACGTTTTACCAACGTGGCATAGTAAGCCCATTTCGCTTCTATCCAAAAGGAGGCTCGAGCCCAGCAGTGGGACATATCGCATATGAGCTGAAATGATGAATCAACTGTAATTGATTTTATACATATACTAGCAACCCGCCCTCGCTTCGCTTCGGTTATAGGTTATAGTCGTTTTACCCGCAAAGTTCCCGTTCCCGTGGGAATACCCCGGTATTCCCGGGTATAGGTATAAGCTATAATATCATAAACGCGTAAACTAGGCTATATTTTATCCCGATAAAATATAGCCTAGTTTACGCCCTGATATTATAGCTTTCCATTGGTGAAAGAATTTTTGAAATCAGTCCAGCCGTTTTGAAGATTACCCGGAACAAACAGACAGACAGACAAAAATTTTTTAATTGCTATTTTAGGCATTGGTGTCGTGCAAATAACCGTGTGAGCATGAAAAAGTCTATTATTTTGACATTACAAACAGACACTCCAATTTTATTTATTGGTATAGATATAGATGTAGGCGAATATCATAAATTTATCATAAATTCATACACATTTTCCAGTGTGCTGACCTAACTTTCCATGTGGTGATGGAATAAGAATACTATTCACCACTTCCTGTCTTAACAGTAGAAGTCGTAAAATACTACCAAGGGATATAGTAAGCATATAACAAAACCCTATCCAACCGAAACGAAACCAAACTGTCTGACCAGTATGTTATAGTAAGGTTAATTTCCCTCCTCCTCCAATTGTGGAGGAGGCTCGAGTCCAGCATGATGATGGGATATATATGACTTGTGATGGTGATGATGACATATACAAATGTATAATATATTATTATATTAAATAAGTATGGCTAAATAACCTTACTTATTTAGCGCCTGTTCAATTTGTGATGACATTTAAACAGCTACAATACACAAGCATTCAACCATTTGTCTCAAATTAGGCGTTTATCTATAAGCACCTTCCAATTTATCTCTAATGCTTTAGAAAGCCTAGCTCGCTTAGGTCCTATATATAGACTACTAGCAACCCGCCCTCGCTTCGCTTCGGTTTCAGTCACCTTACCCGCCTAGTTCCCGTCCCCGTGGGAATTCCGGGATAAAATACAGCCTATGTTACTCCCTGTTAGCTTTCCATTGTTAGAAGAATTTTTGAAACAGGTTTGGTGGTTTAAGCTTGAAATCGTAATAAACAGACCAACAAACAAACTTACTTTCGAATTTACAATATTAGTAAAGATGGTAATTATCTTCAGTTTAGTACTGCATGTAGCTGGTAAAGAGGTTAAGAACACAAGGTCATCACTGGCATCTTGCCCGTGGGTGGGGTAAAAATAGGCTAAGCCAGAAAGCGATCTCCTAGGACACTCATAACGTTGACGTTGATTAACTGATCAATAGATAGAATTAGAATAAAAGTGATATACATAATTTGTTTTACTTTCCAGATTTTAAATTACTTACGCTTATTAGCAGACCAATATAATACTCCTGCATCGAGAATAGAATTAGTAGAATATGGAGTTACAGACGAAAATAGACCACTTGTTTATTTGAAAATCACAAGTATCAATGTAGAGTTACCAACTGTACAAAAGCCTGTAATAGTCGTAGAAGCCGGTATTGTTCCTAGAGAATGGATAACTATACCCTCAATCTTATATACAGTAGAAAGGTTATTGGTTGAGCAGACTTTGTTGCAACAATTTGATTGGATTGTGATGCCCGTGGTTAATCCTGATGGATATGAATATTCTCATACGAATGTAAGTAATTTTGTTTATTCTATAAATATAGTGGCGTTTATTCCTTATAATTAATAATGTATTACTGTGCTGTATGGAGGCGATTACGAATACTATCAATTCTGTAATTGCTAACGGGCGTCGTAAAAGATGACGAAAAGTTCTACATTAACCAGGGCCAACTCTATTTGATGTCGTCTGATCAATAATTACATTTTTAAGGGCTAGTACGTTGATGTGGCAATGGGCAGGCCACATCACATCGCATTGGAAAGGAAGGTTCATGAATGGTGACCATGAATAGGACGATGCAGCATAGAACTACTGACTAGGTGTGGTAACGACATCTTGAAAGTCGCAGGGACCGTTGGATACAAGTTGCACAGGACTGTTCTGAGTGTCATTCTAGTGGAGACAATTGTCGTCAAACAACGTCCAACAATAGAATTTCACTTCCATTGTTTTTAAAACAGAAATAGATATAATTACGTCTATGAAATGTTCACGCCCACAACCTGTTTTGGAATTCTATTATTATAACTGTTATTTTAACTGTTTTAAAAAATATCTTAACGTGGCATGGTATCTATAATTATAAAATTCTATTCCATTTTACCTAATATTGTTATATAACCAGCTAGCTAGCATATTCTCTTTTATATTTTACAATTAAATATAATAAAGTACCTGCAAAGTTATAATAAAGATACCACGACAGCTTAAAGAGCATGTATTGAATAATATACAGTAAAACCCGTTTAATACGATCACATTTAATACGATTACCCGCATAATACACCATTTTGCGTCAGTCCCAGCAACTTGAGATATGTTTTCATACATTTCTTAATGCTTAATACGATCGTCATCCCGTTTAATAATCAAACACACATACTCGTATTAACCCTTGCGGCAGCGGCCAGCGACTGTCGAGCGACTCTAAGTGATGATGACCAAGAAGAAGATGAGTCAACTCCGATTTTGTCACACGCCCAGGTATTATCAGCAGTTAATGATTTAAGACGCTATGTAACTTCTTTGAATCAAAGCGAAGACGCACTGCGATAAATTAAATTACGTTGAAAATTAATTGCTTATGCCTCAAAATCTTTAGTCAAACTAAAATAAGTAATTACTTTAAGTAACGTAATAATAATAAACAACATTTTTTATATTTTTAAACATTTTTTATTTTTTAACATTTATAAATGTATCTAGTAGTAAGTATATTAAATAAAGAAAATAAACAACATTTTATTTAGGTAATTTTTAAATGTAAATTCAATATGCAGGTATTCAAAATAATAATATAATATAATAAATAATAATGGCACTTTTTTCCCTTTCCCGCATAATATGCTTTCCCGCCTAAGACGCGTTTTTGGTCGGGTCCCTGCGAAATCGTCTTAAACGGGTTTTACTGTAGCTGTTTTATCAAATATTTCATTCGTGCGTTGACGGAGTAAGAATACAATTCACCACCTTCTTCTCTTGCCCGTGGGGTGTCATAAAATACTACTAAGGGATATAATATGCTGATAACATCTTTGTAAGAGAGGGAAAACTCGAAAACGTCGGAGTAGCGTGGTATAGTAGATTAATATCCCTGTTATTATGGCGGAGGCCCGTGCTCAATACTGGGACTTTTGTAAGGCTGAGATAATGACGATGATCAGATATTTTGTAACATATATATTTTATTAGGTCATCATTATTCATCATTGCAGCTCATATACGTCCCACTGTTAGGCTCAAGCCTCCTCCGCAACAGGAGAGAAATTGACCTTACTATACCATACTGGTCAGACAGGTTGGTATAAGGTTTTATTTCGAGTTTTCCTTCACTTGCATAGATGTTATATGTATATTATATCCCTTAGTCGTCTTTTATGACACCCACGGGTAAGAGAGGGGGTGTTGAATTGTATTCTTACTCCGTCATCACACGGTTTTTATTAGGTAGTATATTTTCATTTCTCACACTGAACAAATATTTGTGTAATACTTATTTTAAGGTCTTATTTTAGCTTCGACTTTGGACAAAGTCTAGGAGCATGAAAAGCAATTTGGGGCACATTTGTCCAGGTGTCAATATCAACCGCAACTTTGATGTTGATTGGCTTAATTTCGACGCGAGCTCCAGCCCATGCAGCCATCTTTACGGTGGTATAGAACCTTTCTCAGAAATAGAAACGCAAATGATACAAAGCATAATTAAAGAGTATGGTTCAAGAATCAGATTGTATTTATCTCTGCAAAATAATGGAGGTTTTGTATCATATCCTTGGAGTTATGAAAGAGCAGCGAGTGGTATGTTCAGACAGCATCATCTAATTGGAATGGAAATGGTAAATGCTGCTAACGAACCTTATAGTTTAGATGTGAGTTCTACAATTTTTGACAGAGCATCCGGAACTAGTAGTGATTATGCTAAAGATAATGGAATTCTATACACATATAATATAGATATTGTGCAGAGAGATACTGTTGTAATACCAGAAGATGATATAGGTCAGATAATTGAAGATGTTTGGCGTATTGTATCAACCGCTGCTAGTGAAGTAGCTAGTATGAATATATAAATATTTATTAAAATAAAACCTGAACTATGAATTGATTTTCTTTTGATTTTACATGTTTTTTATAGATAATCCCTCACCAAGGATTATATCTCTGTATCGCGAGAGATTTCCGAAATATGCATTTCATCATTATCATCATCAACATCTCAACTCAGATATATGTCACACTGTTGGGCTCAAGCCTCCTTCCTCCATAGAGAAAGAAAATTGATCTACTATATCATGCTGGTCAGGCGGGTTGGTGTAGGGTTTTATTTCGAATTTGCCATATCTTGTTCTATATCTGTCTTTTACGACACCCCCGAGCAAGATAGGTGGCGGTTAATTGTATCCTTACTCCGTCATTACACGGAGAAGAAGAATTTCAAGTGTCACTAGGTTTTGTATTAAATTTATTCTGAGAATCCTAAAAACCAATCGCGAAATCACCATCAGAACAGGCAGCAGTACTGTCTTGAGTAACAATTAGGTATGTCAGTTGCAATTGTCAACCTGCCTACTATCTGTGGAAAATTACGGTATTTGCCAAATTAGGGGGGGCCTATGTTAACATCGGATGAAATTAATATAGTAAAGTTAAAATTTAACAATCAAAAATCACAGTAGATAGATGAAATAGTGACGAATGATAAGTTAGTCATAGTGATATCATGGATGTAACATCACGTATACATCTATCACCTAATCGACATCAACTTTTGAACCTATGCCTCCCTATGAGAATGTCACGAAACATGGTCCTGAACCTCTTGCATTGATTTATATGGTGTGCTATGTTCAATTTACGTTGTAACCTCCTGTCACATATACTTTACGAAATTTTGTTTTAACTATTGAGCGTTTCTTGTGAAAAAATCCATCAGTTTTCTATCATCCAGGCTACGAATATAGAAGTTTAATCGTTATTTTATTGGAGTCGTAAATAAAGAAAAAAAAATGGTCAAGGTGGTTCAGATGTATAGGCGTAGATGGAGAAATATTTACCCAGTAAGTATATTAAGCTAATAAGTGGAACGGTTATATAGGAAAAGAAAATTCCGGTAAGTTTTGAATAAAATTCACGACTTTCATTTCGTAAGTTATATTAATAAAAACTGTATCGTATAGGTAAGGTAATTTACCTTTTATAATTCTAAAAACAGTTTTATTTGATTCTTCAATGATCTTTCGCACTCTTCAGATACAGTAGATTGGTGAAACTATATTTTATTAATTATTGTTTCAACATTACTGCTTTCACAACTAATAATCATTATGACTGGCATCATAACAGTTTATCATAAATATTATGAGGATCACTGTATGTAGGTTGCGTATTATCAGAAGTTACAACGTCAAATTTCTTGGGGGTGTTCACGTAAGTTGCTTGCTTTCTTTTACCTTTAGGCTTTATTTGTGCATAGACAGCTTTGGGAGGTTCACTGCTAGAGGTTTCTTCATTAGCGTAAATCCACTCTGGTTTATATTCCTTTTGATTTCTAGGTAGTGTGTTATTGTAAATTACATCCATCGGAATTTCCACGCGATTAGTTCTTTGCGCCTCTTTTGAGATTGCTTCATTAGCATATGTAACTTCGTCTTCGATTTTATGTCGTGCGCTTTTTGGCACAGGTTTTGTGTAAAGATCTTCATGTTTTGCAACAATAGAGCTGCTATCACTTTCGTTTTCTAAAGTTTTATAAATGTTGCTATTCCATTGAGGCGGATAAGCTGGGATTTCTGGATCAACGATATTTATATGCTTTCTTGGTACTCTCTGAAAAATATTTCTTTATTTATATAAATATACAGCTTCGTGTGATTATGAATATATTGCATCACCTTACGTTCTTGTGGTTAATGAGTGGGTAGCAGCTCTCAGTAGAATTACTGAGAGATTTATAACACCAATTGCGATCGTCACCCGTTTGCCAAGCCTATGTAATTATTCTTCATTGAGGAAGCATATGTCCTGCGTTGGAGATCGATAGACTTATGGATGAGTAGCAGCCACATTTAATATAATATTGTTTCTTGCTCCCAACTCTCTTACTTTCTTGCCCGTGGGTGTTGTAAAAGACGACTAAAGGATATATGACGATAACATCGATGCAAGAGAAGGAAAACTCGATATAAAACGCTATTCCAACCCATTTAAACAGCGTGGAATAGTAGGTCAATTCGCCTCCCATCGTGAAGGTGGCCTGAGCCCAACATTAGGACTTATATAGGCTGAGATGAATGATGAAAGAATGACTGCTGACAGTCCAGCCCAAATATTTCAAAATGAAAAATAAAACAAATGAAAAATGTAATCATATTGTGGTCATGTGCCTAGTAAAAGGCTATAGGTACTTTCATCTTCTGTAACGCGTATTGCATACAACATATATTATATAGGTAAGTAAGTAAATTAATTTTTTTTAGGATGGCCTATGGTCAGCGCACATGCTGTCCAGCTTCGTCCGGGGCGACGAAGGGGCTGCGCCACATAACTCACCGTCTCCTTTCCTTCACCGTTGGGCCGACCATTAGTACCAAGTTCTTTGTCCGTGGCTAGCCCGGTGGGATACCCTATGGGGTACCCTCTCCCTTCAGTTGTCCGTCCCTCTCGGGCCGTTGATCGCCGTCGTGCGGTCAATTTCTGTAGGGTACGATCTAATCCCCGGCCCGGTCACCCGTTTGTAAGTAATACCTGACGTATTGTGTATATATCTTCACTATGAAATCATTGTTCATCATACTCTTAGCTCATGTGTGTCTTGGGCTGAACTTGAGCCTCCTCCACAAGGGTAAGGAAATTAACCTACTATATCACGCTAGTCAAACGTTTTGGTATCGGGTTTTATTCAAGTATTCCTGCCTTGGATAGATGTTATCTGTATATTATATTTGTCGATTTTTACGATACCCACGAGTAAGAAATGGAGTGGTGAACTCTACGTATTACTACTCCATCACCCCACAGAAATCATTGTTAATATATAAGGATAAGTAATAACCTGTCTTTTTTTCTTCCCTGTATCTCGTTTAACAAATTTATATATGCCAATAAACGAGCCTATTAAGACCGATATTAACAAAACGCCAAACACAATAAAGGCCATCATATCCGGTAAATTTTTCTTCTCGATATCTGTAACATTAACTTGTGAAATTATTATTTGTTCCGTCATATGCTCTTTCTTTTTCTAAATCTATTGGTTGTCGCTGTATTGAGCACGGGTGTATTCGGCATTGGAAGATTTACTACACTACGTTGGATAGGCGGGTTAGTGTAGAAATTTAATCCAAGGTTCCTCCTCTAACAACGATGTTATCCACATACCCTTAATTGTGCCTGTGGGAAAGCAGATTTATTCTGTTTCTCTCTTTTTTCCCTGAATTTACAAATATTTGTGCGGTATATAGATAATATTTTGTAGGTCGGGTGTATGTTGGAAGCATTTCCCGGTACCTTTTGAGGGTCGAACCTGAGCGTCATTTACAGAAACTATCTTGGATTCTGACTCCATTACTGTAACTCCTGTAGAGTTATAGTGATGGTAATATGTGGACGCTCAGTCTGTGGTAGACCTTGCCAAAAGTAACAGCCTCTTCTATTGGGAAGTCCATATTCAACATTGGACGCCAATAAGCTGCTATTAAAAAAAAAATGTTTACATTTACTTTATATTTAGTGAGTAGCTTCAACTACCTTAGTATACATAGACAGACATAAGCTCCACTGTTGGGGTTGGCCTCCTCTACAATGTAAATTCTGTCAAGTTCTCCTTCTCTTGCATAGATGTTATTTGTATATTATATGAGTTAGTAATCTCATTTATACCCAGGATAAGAGCCCTGGGTATCGTAATGTGTGTAGAAATGTATAAAAGTAAGGTAAGAGATACTACCATACTGAGAAACAATTACATAGAAAACTGGAATCTAATGTGTTTTTCCACCTGTTTATTGCCATTCGCCATCGATATATAAGGCTAAAAAGACAAGCAACATTTGAAAAAACTACACTCGCGTAAAAGACCAATACTTAATAATGAGTGAGAGTTTACACAGTGAATTGTGGCTTGGTATTTTTCATTACTCTCGGTTTAGTAGTTACCTATGGTATGATACATATAAGAGCATAGGTCATCCAAGAAAATTCAAATTACAAATACTTTTGTAGTGAAAAGGAGAACAAAATCACTTACAGTTATTAATACTTTTTGCTTCTGAGGCCAGTGATGCAGTTGGAAGGTCAAGTGAAGACAGAGTTGTCGGCGTACTCGAAATTACTGTAGATTTCGTAGTTACTGGTATATTTGTCGTCATAGCTGGAATTGTACTAGAAGATGTTGATGAGATGGATGATGTAGTTGAATTCCAAAACCAAGTGGCGATTGACGATAGCTTTTCTACTTTGGTATTTGAAGAAGGTGTTATTGAATTTATCTTTGATTGGATGGTACTTGAAAGTCCTTCTGAAGGCTCTAACGACTTGTTGAATCGTACAGATTTTTTTGGGACCGAAGTTGATATTGTAGATGACGCTGCTTTAAAAGTTGGTAATGCCTCTGAAGTTGATGTTGGTGTCATTGATGACGTTAGATTGATCATAAAAAGTTCTGATACAGTAATAGTAGTAGGTACAGTTATATGTTCATTCAATGTCGTGTCGGGGCTTGTCGACATAGTCATGGCTGAAGTTACTTTAGAAGTAGTAATGCTTGAGTTTCTGATCAGAGTCGCAGTAGGATGGTTCATTAAGGTTATAAGTTTTGTGGTCATTTCAGTGGTAGTAATGTCAGATATATTGATGTGGTCTAGTACCGATCTTGTTGAAAGTTGGTTAGTTGATGTTAAGGTCGATATCATTATCGCCTTGTCTAAGGTCCTTGTTGCTGACTTTTGTTTTGTCATAGTAGGAGTTGATAGAGGTGAGGGAGTTATTGAAGTTAAAAAAGGTGGTATAGTTGTTATTGTGGCTAAGATTGAGGGAAACAAGGTTGCATTGCCATTTAAATATTTGTTTACAGGTGGTATTGATAAAGAAATTGTAGAAGGTGTTGTTATTAGGTTTTCTATCGTCGTTGGGAAAGTTGAAGAATTTATGATACTTGAGGTATTTTTGAAAGTCGAGAGTGGATTAAAGTTTGAGTTAGTGATATGAATTATGCTTGGAAGCGTTGTTAAAGTTTTGGTTTTGGTATCCGCTTCATTGGTGGTTATCTTGTAATTCTTGGCCGATGTAGTTACGATTGTCACTGCGGGCTCTATTAAGTGGAGAAAGTTTGTAGCATTATTTGAATTCTTATTTACAAGGGGCGTGTCTAAAGAAATTGTAGAAGGTGTTGTAACTAATGCCCCTAACGTTGTTGGAGAAGTTGGAGACGTAGTAACCGACAAGGTCTCATTGATATCCTTGTATGGATTAAGACTTGATTTTGTTAATAGAAACGTCGTTGGTATCGGTGTTGGAGTTAAATGTTCTGTATGCATTTTATTGACAGTGTTGATAGACTCATTCGTCGATGGCGTTATTGTCGTCGTTGTGTGTTCTACTGAGTGGAGTGAGTTTGTAGTATTATTCGAATTCTCATTTACACGTGGCGAGGATAAATAAATAGTAGAAGGTGTTGTTAGTAGTCCTTCCTCCGTCGATGGAAAAATCGAAGACGATGTGAGAGCTGAATTCTCTTTGAAACTCAAGAGGGGATTGAAGTTAGAGTCTGTGATATGAATTGTGCTTGGAAGTGTTGTAAGGGTTTTGGATTTAATATCCGTTTCATTGGTGGTTATCTTGGACTCATTGGTCGATGTAGTCACGTTTGTTGTTATCGCCACTACTGAGTGGAGCAAGTATGTAGCATTATTAGAATTCTTATTCACGGGCAGCGTGGCTAAAGAAATTGTAGGTGTTGTCATTAGTGCCCCTAACGTTGTTGGAGAAGTTGACGTAGTAACCGACAAGGTCTCATTGATATCCTTGTATGGATTAAGACTTGACTTTGTTAATAGAAACGTCGTTGGTATCGGTGTTGGAGTTAAATGTTCTGTATGCATTTTATCGACAGTGTTGATAGACTCATTGGTCGATGGCGTTATTGTCGTCGTTGTGTGTTCTACTGAGTGGAGTAAGTTTGTAGTATTATTCGAATTCTCATTTACACGTGGCGAGGATAAATAAATAGTAGAAGGCATTGTTAGTAGTCCTTCCTCCGTCAATGGGAAAATTGAAGACGTTGTGAGAGCTGAATTCTCTTTGAAACTCAAGAGGGGATTGAAGTTAGAGTCTGTGATATGAATTGTGCTTGGAAGTGTTGTAAGGGTTTTGGATTTAATATCCTTTTCATTGGTGATTATCTTGGACTCATTGGTCGATGTAGTCACGTTTGTTGTTATCGCCACTACTGAGTGGAGCAAGTATGTAGCATTATTAGAATTCTTATTCACGGGCAGCGTGGCTAAAGAAATTGTAGGTGTTGTCATTAGTGCCCCTAACGTTGTTGGAGAAGTTGGAGACGTAGTAACTGACAAGGTCTCATTGATATCCTTGTATGGTTTAAGACTTGATATTGTTAATAGAAACGTCGTTGGTATCGGTGTTGGAGTTAAATGATCTGTATCCATTGTATCGACAGTGATGACAGACTCAGTGGTTGATGGCATTATTGCCATCGTTGTGTGTTCTACTGAGTGGAGTAATTTTGAAGTATTATTCGACTTCTCATTTACACGCGGCGAGGATAAATAAATAGTAGAAGGTGTTGTTAGTAGTCCTTCCACCGTCGTTGGGAAAATTGAAGACATTGTGAGAAATGAATTCTCTTTGAAACTCAAGAGGGGATTGAAGTTAGAGTCTGTGATATGAATTGTGCTTGGAAGTGTTGTAAGGGTTTTGGATTTAATATCCGTTTCATTGGTGGTTATCTTGGACTCATTGGTCGATGTAGTCATGTTTGTTGTTATCGGCACTACTGAGTGGAGCAAGTATGTAGCATTATTAGAATTCTTATTCACAGGCAGCTTGGCTAAAGAAATTGTAGGTGTTGTCATTAGTGGCCCTAACGTTGTTGGAGAAGTTGCAGACGTAGTAACCGACAAGGTCTCATTGATATCCTTGTATGGATTAAGACTTGACTTTGTTAATAGAAACGTCGTTGGTATCGGTGTTGGAGTTAAATGTTCTGTATGCATTTTATCGACAGTGTTGATAGACTCATTGGTCGATGGCGTTATTGTCGTCGTTGTGTGTTCTACTGAGTGGACTAAGTTTGTAGTATTATTCGAATTCTCATTTACACGTGGCGAGGATAAATAAATAGTAGAAGGCGTTGTTAGTAGTCCTTCCTCCGTCGATGGGAAAATTGAAGACGTTGTTAGAGCTGAATTCTCTTTGAAACTCAAGAGGGGATTGAAGTTAGAGTCTGTGATATGAATTGTGCTTGGAAGTGTTGTAAGGGTTTTGGATTTAATATCCGTTTCATTGGTGGTTATCTTGGACTCATTGGTCGATGTAGTCACGTTTGTTGTTATCGCCACTACTGAGTGGAGCAAGTATGTAGCATTATTAGAATTCTTATTCACAGGCAGCTTGGCTAAAGAAATTGTAGGTGTTGTCATTAGTGGCCCTAACGTTGTTGGAGAAGTTGCAGACGTAGTAACCGACAAGGTCTCATTGATATCCTTGTATGGATTAAGACTTGACTTTGTTAATAGAAACGTCGTTGGTATCGGTGTTGGAGTTAAATGTTCTGTATGCATTTTATCGACAGTGTTGATAGACTCATTGGTCGATGGCGTTATTGTCGTCGTTGTGTGTTCTACTGAGTGGACTAAGTTTGTAGTATTATTCGAATTCTCATTTACACGTGGCGAGGATAAATAAATAGTAGAAGGCGTTGTTAGTAGTCCTTCCTCCGTCGATGGGAAAATTGAAGACGTTGTTAGAGCTGAATTCTCTTTGAAACTCAAGAGGGGATTGAAGTTAGAGTCTGTGATATGAATTGTGCTTGGAAGTGTTGTAAGGGTTTTGGATTTAATATCCGTTTCATTGGTGGTTATCTTGGACTCATTGGTCGATGTAGTCACGTTTGTTGTTATCGCCACTACTGAGTGGAGCAAGTATGTAGCATTATTAGAATTCTTATTCACGGGCAGCGTGGCTAAAGAAATTGTAGGTGTTGTCATTAGTGCCCCTAACGTTGTTGGAGAAGTTGGAGACGTAGTAACCGACAAGGTCTCATTGATATCCTTGTATGGATTAAGACTTGACTTTGTTAATAGAAACGTCGTTGGTATCGGTGTTGGAGTTAAATGTTCTGTATGCATTTTATCGACAGTGTTGATAGACTCATTGGTCCATGGCGTTATTGTCGTCGTTGTGTGTTCTACTGAGTGGAGTAAGTTTGTAGTATTATTCGAATTCTCATTTACACGTGGCGAGGATAAATAAACAGTAGAAGGCATTGTTAGTAGTCCTTCCTCCGTCGATGGAAAAATTGAAGACGTTGTGAGAGCTGAATTCTCTTTGAAACTCAAGAGGGGATTGAAGTTAGAGTCTGTGATATGAATTGTGCTTGGAAGTGTTGTAAGGGTTTTGGATTTAATATCCGTTTCATTGGTGGTTATCTTGGACTCATTGGTCGATGTAGTCACGTTTGTTGTTATCGCCACTACTGAGTGGAGCAAGTATGTAGCATTATTAGAATTCTTATTCACGGGCAGCGTGGCTAAAGAAATTGTAGTTGTTGTCATTAGTGCCCCTAACGTTGTTGGAGAAGTTGGAGACGTAGTAACCGACAAGGTCTCATTGATATCCTTGTATGGATTAAGACTTGACTTTGTTAATAGAAACGTCGTTGGTATCGGTGTTGGAGTTAAATGTTCTGTATGCATTTTATCGACAGTGTTGATAGACTCATTGGTCGATGGTGTTATTGTCGTCGTTGTGTGTTCTACTGAGTGGAGTAAGTTTGTAGTATTATTCGAATTCTCATTTACACGTGGCGAGGATAAATAAATAGTAGAAGGCGTTGTTATTAGTCCTTCCTCCGTCGATGGGAAAATTGAAGACGTTGTGAGAGCTGAATTCTCTTTGAAACTCAAGAGGGGATTGAAGTTAGAGTCTGTGATATGAATTGTGCTTGGAAGTGTTGTAAGGGTTTTGGATTTAATATCCGTTTCATTGGTGGTTATCTTGGACTCATTGGTCGATGTAGTCACGTTTGTTGTTATCGGCACTACTGAGTGGAGCAAGTATGTAGCATTATTAGAATTCTTATTCACGGGCAGCGTGGCTAAAGAAATTGTAGGTGTTGTCATTAGTGCCCCTAACGTTGTTGGAGAAGTTGGAGACGTAGTAACCGACAAGGTCTCATTGATATCCTTGTATGGATTAAGACTTGACTTTGTTAATAGAAACGTCGTTGGTATCGGTGTTGGAGTTAAATGTTCTGTATGCATTTTATCGACAGTGTTGATAGACTCATTGGTCGATGGCGTTATTGTCGTCGTTGTGTGTTCTACTGAGTGGAGTAAGTTTGTAGTATTATTCGAATTCTCATTTACACGTGGCGAGGATAAATAAATAGTAGAAGGCATTGTTAGTAGTCCTTCCTCCGTCGATGGGAAAATTGAAGACGTTGTGAGAGCTGAATTCTCTTTGAAACTCAAGAGGGGATTGAAGTTAGAGTCTGTGATATGAATTGTGCTTGGAAGTGTTGTAAGGGTTTTGGATTTAATATCCGTTTCATTGGTGGTTATCTTGGACTCATTGGTCGATGTAGTCACGTTTGTTGTTATCGGCACTACTGAGTGGAGCAAGTATGTAGCATTATTAGAATTCTTATTCACGGGCAGCTTGGCTAAAGAAATTGTAGGTGTTGTCATTAGTGGCCCTAACGTTGTTGGAGAAGTTGCAGACGTAGTAACCGACAAGGTCTCATTGATATCCTTGTATGGATTAAGACTTGACTTTGTTAATAGAAACGTCGTTGGTATCGGTGTTGGAGTTAAATGTTCTGTATGCATTTTATCGACAGTGTTGATAGACTCATTGGTCGATGGCGTTATTGTCGTCGTTGTGTGTTCTACTGAGTGGAGTAAGTTTGTAGTATTATTCGAATTCTCATTTACACGTGGCGAGGATAAATAAATAGTAGAAGGTGTTGTTAGTAGTCCTTCCTCCGTCGATGGGAAAATTGAAGACGTTGTGAGAGCTGAATTCTCTTTGAAACTCAAGAGGGGATTGAAGTTAGAGTCTGTGATATGAATTGTGCTTGGAAGTGTTGTAAGGCTTTTGGATTTAATATCCGTTTCATTGGTGGTTATCTTGGACTCATTGGTCGATGTAGTCACGTTTGTTGTTATCGCCACTACTGAGTGGAGCAAGTATGTAGCATTATTAGAATTCTTATTCACGGGCAGCGTGGCTAAAGAAATTGTAGGTGTTGTCATTAGTGCCCCTAACGTTGTTGGAGAAGTTGGAGACGTAGTAACCGACAAGGTCTCATTGATATCCTTGCATGGATTAAGACTTGACTTTGTTAATAGAAACGTCGTTGGTATCGGTGTTGGAGTTAAATGTTCTGTATGCATTTTATCGACAGTGTTGATAGACTCATTGGTCGATGGTGTTATTGTCGTCGTTGTGTGTTCTACTGAGTGGAGTAAGTTTGTAGTATTATTCGAATTCTCATTTACACGTGGCGAGGATAAATAAATAGTAGAAGGCGTTGTTAGTAGTCCTTCCTCCGTCGATGGGAAAATTGAAGACGTTGTGAGAGCTGAATTCTCTTTGAAACTCAAGAGGGGATTGAAGTTAGAGTCTGTGATATGAATTGTGCTTGGAAGTGTTGTAAGGGTTTTGGATTTAATATCCGTTTCATTGGTGGTTATCTTGGACTCATTGGTCGATGTAGTCACGTTTGTTGTTATCGCCACTACTGAGTGGAGCAAGTATGTAGCATTATTAGAATTCTTATTCACGGGCAGCGTGGCTAAAGAAATTGTAGGTGTTGTAATTAGTGCCCCTAACGTTGTTGGAGAAGTTGGAGACGTAGTAACCGACAAGGTCTCATTGATATCCTTGTATGGTTTAAGACTTGATATTGTTAATAGAAACGTCGTTGGTATCGGTGTTGGAGTTAAATGATCTGTATCCATTGTATCGACAGTGATGACAGACTCAGTGGTTGATGGCATTATTGCCATCGTTGTGTGTTCTACTGAGTGGAGTAATTTTGAAGTATTATTCGACTTCTCATTTACACGCGGCGAGGATAAATAAATAGTAGAAGGTGTTGTTAGTAGTCCTTTCACCGTCGTTGGGAAAATTGAAGACGTTGTGAGAAATGAATTCTCTTTGAAACTCAAGAGGGGATTGAAGTTAGAGTCTGTGATATGAATTGTGCTTGGAAGTGTTGTAAGGGTTTTGGATTTAATATCCGTTTCATTGGTGGTTATCTTGGACTCATTGGTCGATGTAGTCACGTTTGTTGTTATCGGCACTACTGAGTGGAGCAAGTATGTAGCATTATTAGAATTCTTATTCACGGGCAGCTTGGCTAAAGAAATTGTAGGTGTTGTCATTAGTGGCCCTAACGTTGTTGGAGAAGTTGCAGACGTAGTAACCGACAAGGTCTCATTGATATCCTTGTATGGATTAAGACTTGACTTTGTTAATAGAAACGTCGTTGGTATCGGTGTTGGAGTTAAATGTTCTGTATGCATTTTATCGACAGTGTTGATAGACTCATTGGTCGATGGCCTTATTGTCGTCGTTGTGTGTTCTACTGAGTGGAGTAAGTTTGTAGTATTATTCGAATTCTCATTTACACGTGGCGAGGATAAATAAATAGTAGAAGGCGTTGTTAGTAGTCCTTCCTCCGTCGATGGGAAAATTGAAGACGTTGTGAGAGCTGAATTCTCTTTGAAACTCAAGAGGGGATTGAAGTTAGAGTCTGTGATATGAATTATGCTTGGAAATGTTGTAAAGGTTTTGGATTTAATATCCGTTTCATTGGTGGTTATCTTGGACTCATTGGTCGATGTAGTCACGTTTGTTGTTATCGGCACTACTGAGTGGAGCAAGTATGTAGCATTATTAGAATTCTTATTCACGGGCAGCTTGGCTAAAGAAATTGTAGGTGTTGTCATTAGTGGCCCTAACGTTGTTGGAGAAGTTGCAGACGTAGTAGCCGACAAGGTCTCATTGATATCCTTGTATGGATTAAGACTTGACTTTGTTAATAGAAACGTCGTTGGTATCGGTGTTGGAGTTAAATGTTCTGTATGCATTTTATCGACAGTGTTGATAGACTCATTGGTCGATGGCGTTATTGTCGTCGTTGTGTGTTCTACTGAGTGGAGTAAGTTTGTAGTATTATTCGAATTCTCATTTACACGTGGCGAGGATAAATAAATAGTAGAAGGCGTTGTTAGTAGTCCTTCCTCCGTCGATGGGAAAATTGAAGACGTTGTGAGAGCTGAATTCTCTTTGAAACTCAAGAGGGGATTGAAGTTAGAGTCTGTGATATGAATTATGCTTGGAAGTGTTGTAAAGGTTTTGGATTTAATATCCGTTTCATTGGTGGTTATCTTGGACTCATTGGTCGATGTATTCACGTTTGTTGTTATCGGTACTACTGAGTGAAGCAAGTATGTAGCATTATTAGAATTCTTATTCACGGGCAGCGTGGCTAAAGGAATTGTAGGTGTTGTCATTAGTGCCCCTAACGTTGTTGGAGAAGTCGGAGACGTAGTAACCGTCAAGGTCTCATTGATATCCTTGTATGGATTAAGACTTGACTTTGTTAATAGAAACGTCCTTGGTATCGGTGTTGGAGTTAAATGATTTGTATCCATTGTATCGACAGTGACGACAGATTCATTGGTCGATGGCTTTATTGCCATCGTTGTGTGTTCTATTGAGTGGAGTAATTTTGTAGTATTATTCGAATTCTCATTTACACGCGGCGAGGATAAATAAATAGTAGGTGTTGTTTGTAGTCCTTCCACCGTCGTTGGGAAAATTGAAGACGTTGTGAGAACTGAATTCTCTTTGAAACTCAAGAGGGGATTGAAGTTAGAGTCTGTGATATGAATATTGCTTGGAAGTGTTGTAAGGGTTTTGGATTTAATATCCGTTTCATTGGTGGTTATATTGGACTCATTGGTCGATGTAGTCATAGTTGTCATTGGGGGAGCTTTTGAATTCACTGATTGTCGTATTGTTGATTCAGCTGTAGTAGTTAATCTGTTCAATGTTAAGAATGTTGATTTATTAGAATTATGCATAAACTTAATCACGGGTGGGATCATTGTACTTTTTGTAGCAGATGTTATAAGTTCGTCCATTAATGTGAACGCTGAGGTATATTTAGTAATATTTGCAGCTTTTAATTGAAACATTACTTGAATATGTCCTATATCACTTTTCGGGTTCGGCCAAATGTCATTGTGAACATTTTTTAAAGAACATTCTATGATTGTGTTGTTTTTCTGTTGCGTGAAGGTTATATTTTTTTTGATACTGTTCTCATTCCAATTCACTGAAATAATAACACAACATTATATATTTATATTATGTTTATGATAATGGATTTAGGAATATTATATGTCACTATCACTTCCTTTCAGAGAGAAACATTCAAGATAAACAAGGAACGTAGGAAGATAACATCGCTACAAAGAAATATTACAATTAAATAAAGTTTATATTCATAGAGCGAAAGCGGTTTATAGGAGACTCCTCTTCAATTTAAAGGCGACTACTAACAAAGGGATGCTTATAAGTTGAGCATGAATATGAGAGAATCATTATCATGTACACTTGTATAGCCAATTGGGTATCTAGACTAGCAACTCTAGATACACAATATTGCTAAAGATATGTAAGGACATTTTATTTATTATATTTACAAACATTGTTTATTACATTACACAACATAATTGGTAAAAAATAAATATTATTTAATGATTAGGTAAATATTTTACAATTCAACTAATGTATTATCATTAAAATATACTCACAGTTTCCATCGAAAGTAAGATATGTGTATGGATTTGCAGTCACTTTTGCACATGTCAGTAATAAAGTTTCGCCTACATCAAAATTATAATAAATTGTCTTTGGTTCACATTCACTTATATTTAGTAAATTATTATTAAGAAGAGAACTCTGGATAGCTAAACTTACACCTGAAAATTCAAAGGGACAGTTAATAAAAATAGCATAAATCTGACTTTTTTAAGGAAATTATTATCATCATCCTGCTCTTATACCAATTACTTACGTAATATGTGCTTTTTTTAACCCCTGAAGGAAAAAGAGGGGTGTTATAAGTTTGACGTCTCTCTGTGTGTGTGTGTGTGTGTGGCTGTGGCATCGTAGCACTCAAACGGACGGACGCATTCCGATGCGGTTTTTTTTTTATTTGAAAGCCTGGTGGTGATACTCGGCTATTTTTGGGTAAAATCGGTCCAGTAGTGTAAGAGTATCAGCTCTTTTCCCAAGTCATGTAATGGCGTATGATTACATTTTTACGTGCTTAACGAATGCCAGTACCTATACTTAATTGTTGAATGACAATTAATTAATAACTTCGTCCTGATGCAGCAATGAGAATAGTCTCCATGTCATAGCCGTCTGCTGTGTGTTTTCGAATTAAAAATATGATATTTTTGGGTTCAATAGAGTAGTATCAATGAGTAGGTACTTTGCACGTTTTGATCTTGCAATACAGTCAATGTGACCTGGTACTACAACCTGAATGGTCTCCAGAGAGCCCAATTCCTCGAAAACTTGCTGCAGACATATCGTGTTTGAATTCAATATTAATTTTAACAAGTAAATTTCTTGCAGGTTATAAGTCTACCAGCCTGCAGACTTTTTATGTAAATAATAATGTATGAAAATATATTCATGATGATACCAATTATATATGATAGTACGTAAAATAATTATTGTGCTTCGAAAATATCTAATATATAAAACTCTGTTACAATGTTCGTTCCCATACTCCTCCGAAACGGCTTGACCGATTTTCATGAATTTTTTTATGTATATTCAATAAGTATGAGAATCGGCTATTATCTATTTTTCAAATCCCTAAGTGATAAGGGGTGTCCACCCCAAAATTTTCTTTTTTAATTTTTATGATATTTTTTTATTTTTTTATTTTTATATTATGTGGCATTAAAAATATACCCAACCCTAAATTTTCACTTTTCTATCACCAACCTCTGCTTTTTAATAGTCATTTTAATAATTGAATCATTTGTTATCCCGCTCGATAACTTCAATTATTATCACTTGGTAAGTTACTCCCTTCATCTGTCTACCGGTGTCACTTCTTACTCAGTAAACAGCACAGAGTAGGGATGACAACGAAGATGGTCTCCTATTTCTCTCAAACAATAAGCCTTCTCTTACTCCCTCTACAGTTTTCGCGAAGCCACTATTATAAATGGCAAAATTCGAGGTGAAAATATATTAATACCACATATACCTATTATATCCATAGATGTGCCGATTAAATTTTCGATTAGATTGGCATTTACAATGACTATTAATAAATTCCAAAGTCAAACAATGTCTGTTTGTGCCTTAGATTTAAGCACATCATGTTTTTCACACGGACAATTATGTCGTTGCATGCTCTCGAGTGGGTAAACCATCAAATTTGTAGGTGTTAGCTGAAGACGGGCTAACAAAAAATATTGTTCATGCTGTAGCATAAAGAGATTAAAATTATGTCGAGGAGTGGTAGGACCACACTGTCGACAGTTATCTATCTACAGCCGCGGGCCGGTCCGTCCGGGGCAGTACCATGCTCTCGCAGAAAATCGACGTCTGAGTAGTAGCAATTTGTTACTGCGCTTCGTTCGGTGAGCGAGAGAGCCGGAAGCCCAACTTTCTGAGGGTAATTGCGTGTGGAGGGTTTTGGTGGTGCCCTTGGTATCACCGAGCCTCAATGCACGCATTCACACTCCCTTCGCTTTCTTCGCGGTAGGCAACGGCCTTGTAAAGGTCCATGAGCGGCAGCAACACTTACCACCAGGTGTACTGTTTGCTCGTTTGCCACCGTTTGCAATAAGAAAAAAAAAAATTTAATGAATTAATGATATAAGTAATTATTACTTAAAATAAATTATTATAAATTAAAAAAATTAATGTTTGGTGTTTTGTTATTTTTATATTCCCTTATTGTTCACAGCGCTCCATGCCTTTTTCACTCATATACCATCCTTACACACTTCCAATAAGTTAGTTATTTTCTTTCCACACAAGAAATTCTATAATTTATATGTTTGTAAAGTCCCCCGCAATACAAGCCTTATTTATTGGATGCAGGGTGTTGTCTTAAAAAAAAGTGCATAAAAATGCTTGAAAGTTCAAACTGATTGAAGAATTTATTACCCAGATTTTGAGGCATTCTTTAAATAAAAAGAATTAATGATGTCTTTTTTGTTTAAAAGGCCACAGTTATTTAAATAATAACTGAAAACATTCTATACATTGCCCGTGTCCTTGGCGGTCTTTTTAGGCATCCATTCATCAGCCTATCGATGTACATTATTTGAGATTGCATCCAACGTGCCTCAGTCCAACCCGGGTAGATTATTTTTCTGTTATTTTAATTGCATTTTTGAGTGGAAAATTATAGTAATTAATCAATCTACTTATATTATAGTAGTTTAGAGTGCTACCACGATTATATTTGTTACTTATTGCAATAGACTTGTAATGATTATCACAAGCAGGATAGTTGCGAGAATGTACCCAATACCCTTTTGGCTGAAAGAACCGGTAGGTCTGCCTGATATAAGACCTATCACATAGGAGTGCATATGCAATGAGACTTCGCTCAGATTGTTAGTATTCGATACTGTAAGGCGCTAGTTGAATCATCAATTCAAATCTGCTATGCAGAAAAATATTTACTTCCCGTCGTCCCGAACACTTTAGCTTTCATAACGAGAAGTCGTATAAAAAAGGTGGTCTCAAAATCAAATACAAACGCGCAAAATCCGTAAAATATAGCTAGTCTACCAAAACAGGTGGTGTCAATTTTTTTTTCTGTTCAATATCATTGAAAGATTTGACATTGGAATCATATAGGAATATTAATCAAGGATGTTCTTTCAGTGAGTGAAGATAAAATAGATAATATGTAGTCGTTAAAAAACTGACATAGAATATTTAACTCGAGTAAATATATCGTCGTTGCCGTTGACGGGTTATTTCAATTTCAGTTCGTTCACCCGCCACTACAGTAATGGGAAAATTGACCACACATACCTATACCTACTCATTGTAGAGTATTTTCTCCCTGATTTTCTGTTTCTCTCTTGTGGGATTTAGCCTATCTGTAATCTTTTACATAATATTTCATTATCATTATAGGCCACATTAAGTCCCATTGTTGGGCTCGGGCATCCTCCACAATGATAGGGAAATTGATTTACTGTACTGCGCTGGTCAGAAATGTTGGCACAATTATTTTATATCGAGTTTTCCTTACTCTGGCATAGATGTTATCCACATATCATATCCCTTAGTCGTCTTTTATGACGCCCATGGATAGTTGTGAATTGTACTCTTACTCCGTCATTATACGGAATATATATTTAGGAAATATTACACCCTGATTCGAACATCCCTGAAGCTAATACATACTACATATTTAGAATTTTATATAAAAACAAATCATTGAAAAAAGACAAGACCGTTGAGTTTCTTGCTCGTAATTCTGTTCTGTCTAATACTCGCGGGCCTATTCTAGGGTGGATTATTGGACATTAATGTAAAATGTAAAAATGACAATATCTAAATATCCCACACGGTTTATCCATACTAATCTTATAAAGAGGTAAGGTTTGTATGTATGTTTGTAAAGAATTGGCTCAAAAAGTACTGGACCTATAGAATGCTACATTATCCCTGAGTAACACAGGCTACATTTTATCCCGGTATTCTCACGGGAACAGGCACTACGCGGGTAAGGCGATTGAAACCGAAGTGAAGCAAGGGCGTGTTTCTAGTCCTTACTAATATTATAAATGCGAAAGTAAGTTTGTTGGTTTGTTACGCTTTCACGGTTAAACCACCGAGCCGATTTCAAAAATTCTTTCACCAAGCTGTAATATCAGAGAGTAACATAGGCTATATTTCATCCCGGTATTTTCACGGGAACGGGATCTACGCGGGTCAGGCGACTGAGACCGAAGCGAAGCGAGGGCGAGTTGCTAGTACACAATAAATGATCTGTTATATAGTGACAGATTAAGAAAACAAATTCAGTTCACTGCTCCATATTTTGCACGTAAATGTAATAAAAACTAAAAACTACTAGGGGATATGAAACGTCTATAACAGCCATACAAGAGACGCATACCTTGAATTAAAACCCTATATTAACCAGTTTCACCAGATATAGTAGGTCAGTTTCATTCCTATTGTTGAAGAGGCTTGAGCCCAGCTGTGGGACGTATATAAGCTGAGATGATGATGATATGTTTTATAATTTTAAAATCTTCCTTCCTCCTTATCCTGTGAGATCCTATTTTCGCCGAAAGCGGCAATCGTGTCTCAGTTATTATTACTAAATTATCGCTTTGATATGAGTGACAGGTCCGCATCAAGAACTGTACTGAACTGTAGCTCTTTTATATTAATAAAAAAAAGTAAGACTTACAGGCTTCCATTCCCGCTATTACCACATTAATAATAATAAAAAATATGAGTTTTCGTATCATTGTTATTTATAATTATCACTAATTTTATAGTTTATTTACACACAAATCACATTATTTATAATTTATATACACTTGATGTATAATTTTTAAATTAAAAGTGTTATTATACATTATTTTTAAGGCAATATTTAAAGCATATTCAGGATGAATAAACAAGTATTTCTGTTAGAATATTAAAACAAGTGAAATAATAAATCATATTATAAATAACATGATGGAAGACAAAATTGGTTTATGTAAATTATCCTTCATGTTCGTTTTCCTTGTACCATATATATTGTAAATATATTGTTCTATATATATTGCTCAGTGAATCAGTGTTTAGAATTGATATCATTTTTATGTCACGCGCTTTCGTTTGGTTTTACTACGTTCAAACTGTTCGGGGAGAAAGAAGTCCGGCATGGAGCCGCATAACCGGTCTTATTCCCCTTTACGTCTATCAATGGCAGACGATTCCTTGACTTCGACTTCGGTAAACATAAATAGCCTAGTGGTAAGACTGAGGATTGTGAACGAGGTATCGAGTTTAATGCAATATTGAAATAGGTAACTGTCAATAGAACATTCGTCACCACTTTTATAGATTGGAAGAACCTTGGCTTGTTTTCAATTGTAAGGGAATTTACCGGTACTTATTGCTAGATTACATATATGAATAATCAAAGGAATTATATGCTTTCTATATCTTTTTATGAGCGTACTAGAAATGTTATCTCTTCCAATGCTGCAATTGTTTTTCAGACTAAGAATAATCCCTTCCACTTCTGTTGGGTATGGTTTTAGTGAATGTGAATGAGAGTAATAGGGCACCGTTTCTGCTGAGGTTGGATATTTTACCTATCTTCGTATAAGCGATTATTATATTATTTAAATTATTCAGAAAATAAAGGCACAGCAGTATTAACATCCGATGTCATATAAACATTGTCAAAATTTGCGTTAGTTATATCATTATCCATTTTATTGCAGTGAAGATGCTTATTAGCTTTATCAATTTTATTGCTATTGTAGCTCTGTTTGCAAATAAGAATGATGGATGATTCATGATTCGTTACAGAAGTTTCTGCCATATAACAATTAAAAAGATTTAAATATGAGAGCGAATTTGGATCATGGTTACTAACCTTTATATCCACGTTAAGATCACCTATTAGTACAATATTATTACTATTGTATATCGTATTAAGGTAATCAATGATCAAGAGATACTAGGAAATTATTTAAAATTCTGTAGCTAGTAGGTCTGTAAATTGCTGGGATGGCAGAATTAGTATTGATTTTTACAAGTACATAATTGCACTCAGAAATAATGGGTTTATCAATTGTAATAAGTCTTATTGTCTATACCAATAAATAAAATTGGAGTGTCTGTTTGTAATGTCAAAATAATAGGCTTTTTTCATGCTCACACGGTTATTTGCACGACACCTATGCCTAAAATAGCAATTAAAAAATTTTTGTCTGTCTGTCTGTCTGTCTGTCTGTCTGTTTGTTCCGGGTAATCTTCAAAACGGCTGGACCGATTTCAAAAATTCTTTCACCAATGGAAAGCTATAATATCAGGGCGTAAACTAGGCTATATTTTATCCCGGTATTCCCACGGGAACGGGAACTACGCGGGTAAAACGACTATAACCTATAACCGAAGCGAAGCGAGGGCGGGTTGCTAGTTTTTATAATAAATTACAACAACACCTTTATTTTACATCAAATTATTATTAGTTTTTCTATAGCCGTATACTTGATGTATATCATGATTATATGATATATGTCATGGGAATATTATGGCTACAAGGTATCCACCACTCTTTCAGGATAATAAAGTCCCAATTTGTCAGAGATCTTTTAAGAATTATTATATTTAAGACAGATACTGTCACTTTACAATTGTGTTTCATAAATTGCAAGTTTTAGTGTAATTTAATATTGTTTACTTCACAAAATATAGTTGGTTATACACAGTTCAAAAGTCTTAAGTGTCGCGAATCAGATGATCTCAAATATAAAGAAAAACACTTATTTTTCGCGATATTAAGAGTTTTTAAAGGTCTAGGATTATACGTCTCACTCGTACAGCGCCATGTAGTGATTAATATTTAAGTAATAATTCTTATGATCAACTCATATACCTCCTACAGCTGGGTTCGAGCTTGAGCGAAATTGAGCTAGAAGAAGATTGATGCTGATCAAACGGCTTGGCATAGGACTTTATTGCAAAATTTCATTATCCTGTCGTGATGATATCTGCATATTTCCCCTTCCCCTTAAATGTATCGCATCCCTTTTAAATATATCGTCAGTCCTAGTAGAGGGTGTCTTACACTGCGTCATCCAATTCGTGGTCGCCACTTTCTTCCCCAACGGTTGTCGTTTCGATTAGCGATGTGGCCTGTTCATTGCCATTTCAATTTGCTAATTCTTCGGGCTATGTCAGTTACACTCGTTCGTCTACGGATTTTCGTGGGCCAGATTTTATTTTGTAGAGCAATTATCATCATTCATCAGTTTAGCTCATTTACGTCCAATAGTTGGCCTCGAGCCTCCTCCACGATAAGAGGGAACCTATATAGAAAAATAATCCTATATAGAGAAATTGACCTACTATACCACGCTGGTCAGACATGTTGCTTTTTTTTTTCTATGGGTGGGCTATGGTAAGCGCGCACGCAGTCCATTCCGTCCAGGGCGACGAAAGGACGGCGCGCGAGCCTATAACCCACCCGTATCCACGTCGCCTTAGTCGTTGGGCCGACCACCGGAGCAGGGTGATTTATCGTCAGTGGTCGGCCTGACGGAATACCCTTTCGGGTACCCTCACCCCTTGACGTCCCTGTCCCGGGACGTCGGTCGCCGTCGCGCGGGCAGCCTCTCTGCGGGTGCCGGACTAAAACCCCTGGTCCGGTCACCCGCAGCCTCGGCTAGGGCGGCATCAGGCGCAGGTACTTGCGCCTGCGTCGCCCGAGTCGCCGGCGGCGGAACGTGTCACCGAAGAGGAGCTCCTCTTGCGCACGATCCGCCGCCTCCTTCCGTGAGATGACGGCCTCACAGAAGGCAGCAACCGCAAGACATGTTGGCATAGGGTTTTATTTCAAATTTTCCTTCTTTTTCATAGATTTTATATGCATATTTAATCCCTTAGTTGTCTTTTGTGATATCCACGGGCAAGAGAGGTGGTGATGAATTGTATTCTCATTCCGTACCTATACAGAAAGAGAGCAATAATAATAAATCACAGAAAATAATAAGGAAATTCAATTTATCGACATCATAATGTATGTATTACCAACACTTCGACTCTTTAAAGTGTTCAACACCGAATGGTAATGCGGCGTAATCCCAAAGTAGGAAGTTTTCAATGAATTTTAAATATCACTGCACCCCTGCATCTTGAATTTTAAACTTTTATAAAATTTAATTTTCTCTGCATTTATTGGATATTAGACATATACGTTTTCCGTATGGTGATGGAGTAAACATATACACATGAGATGTAATTATAATGCAACCCTTCCTTTCTTGTACGTGGGTGCTGTAAAAAACGACTAAAGATTAACATGTAGATAACGACTGCGAGAAAAGTAAAACTTGAAATAAAACGTTATATAAACGGGTTGACCCTTTGACCAGCGTGATATAGTCAGTCAATTTTTCTCTCATTATGGAGGAGTCTAATAGTTACTTATAAAGGATTTGGAGTTTGAATTCATAAAGGAAACTTGTGGTAATGAAATTTTATGCATTTATATTTTATGTGTTGTACTTATTATACCTCTGGTGACAGAGTAAGAATGCAATAGCTTCCAGGGTTGACAGAGTAAGAGTGCAATAGAAAGGAGGGCGACTCCTTTCCTATTGATTGAAAAAAAAAACGACTAGGAGTGTCTTTACCTTACATTTTACTAGCAACTCGCCCTCGCTTCGCTTCGATTTCAGTTGTCTTAAGCATAATGCCCGGAACACCACTTATTTTTTGATTTAACTTTATTTTTATATTTCTGCTATATAGCAAATACATATATTGGAATAGTTTCAAATATCTGCTTGTAACGTTGTAACGGTTCCAACGCTACAGTAAAAAAAATTGTACGGGGACCCCCCTATTTCGTATTTCTTTTTATTTTTAGATTTATTCCTACGGTTACACACAATTACCGAGCTGAATTCCAAATTTCATCCTTCTAGGTCATCTGGAAGTAGGTTAGATTTAGGTACTATATGTCAGTCGGTCTGTCAGTGCTAAAATTTACGACTTTTTGACCTTCATATCTTTATAACCGTTTGAGCTAGCTTCATGAAATTTGGGCTTCCAGATGTCCTTATGGATATAATTAAACACCTCGTCGGCACGGGGCCCGATCTGTCGGACGCCCAGTTTGGGTTTAGGAGGGGTCGTTCGACGATCGCGGCTCTGTTGCGCCTGAGGGCCGTGGCGACTGAGGCCGTCACCGGCGGGGGAGTGCTGTTGGTGGTGTCCCTAGACATCGCCAACGCATTCAATAGTCTGCCATTCAGCTGCATCAGGGAGGCGCTCCGGTATCACGGGGTGCCAGTTTACCTGAGGCGGCTAGTGGCAGACTATTTGGAGGGGCGCAGCGTCCTCTGCACCGATCGAGCAGGGGACGTCGTGCGAACGCCCATGACGTGCGGTGTTCCGCAGGGGTCGGTCCTCGGACCCACCCTGTGGAACATCGGCTACGACTGGGCGTTGAGGGGGAGCCTCCCGCCCGGGCTGGGCGTGATTTGTTACGCCGACGACACGCTCGTCACAGCCCGCGGTGGGACGCTAGAAGAGGCGGTAAGCCTGGCGACCTCTGGTACCGAAGAGGTCGTCAGGCGGATCGAGGCGCTGGGGTTGAGGGTCGCCCTGGACAAGACGGAGGCCCTCTTGTTCCATGGGCGCACTATGAGCCCTCCCATCGGCGTCTCGATCACCGTCCACTCGGTCGACATCAGCATCCGGGCCCATATGAGGTACTTGGGCCTGGTGCTCAACGGGCGATGGTGGTTCCGGGAGCATTTCCGCAGGCTCGCTCCACGGCTCGTCGGCGCGGCGTCCGCCCTATCGTGGCTTATGCCGAACGTGGGCGGACCGAGCGCTGCGTGCCGACGGCTGTACGCGGGGGTCATCCGGTCGATGGCCCTGTACGGCGCACCGGTGTGGGCGGGGTCCATGACCGTCCGACTTAGGGCCCTTCTGTGGCGACCACAGAGGGTCATGGCGGTCAGGGCCATCCGCGGATACCGCACGGTGGCGACGGAGGCAGCGTGCCTATTGGCCGGGACTCCCCCGTGGGACCTGGAGGCGGAGATGCTCGCCGGACTATATCGGCGGGTGACGGGGGTGCGGGCGGAGGGCGGTGTGGTCTCGTTAAGGGATCTCACCGCCTGGTGCGTCGACGCCCGCCGAGACGTCATTGCCCGTTGGGCAGTCCGGCTGGAGAGGCCTCGGTTCGGGGTGCAAACCGTGGAGGCCTTCCGGCCGGTGCTGATGCAGTGGTTGGAGAGGCGGCACGGGGTGCTCTCCTTCCGACTGGTGCAGGTTTTGACGGGGCATGGGTGCTTCGCCAAATACCTGCACAAGGTCGTTAGGAGGGAGAGTACACCGTCCTGCCACCACTGCGATTGCGACGAGGACACGGCGCGCCATACGCTCGAGGCCTGCGGGGCTTGGGCAGTGCAGCGCTGTGAACTCGTCGCAATCATCGGTACGGACCTGACGCTGCCGGCTATCGCTAGGGTGATGGTCGACAGCGTCGGGAATTGGGACGCGGTCGCAGCCTTCTGCGAGATGGTGATCTCGCGGAAGGAGGCGGCGGATCGCCTGCGCGAGGAGCGCAGCCTCGATGGGGAGGTCCGCCGCCGGCGACTGGGGTGGCGTAGGCGTAACTATCTGCGCCTCATGCCGCCCTAGCCGAGGCCGCGGGTGACATGACCGGGGATTAGTCCGTCACCCGCCGAGAGGCCGACCGCGTGAGGAAAGACCGACGTCCTCCCCGAGGGGGGGACGTCGGTCGATGGGAGGGTACCCCGATAGGGGGTATTCCGTCGGGCTGACCACTGAGGATAAGTTAACGCTGCTCCAGTGGTCGGCCCAACGACGAAGGCGACGTGGTTTTCGGGTGGGTCGCGGGAGTTGCGTGCTTAAGCCCCTCTGTCGCCCCGGACGGAGTGGTGCGGAGGCACGCCGACTGCGGCCCACCCACAAAAAAAAAATGGATATAATTAAACACACGTAGTTTTATATGTTTACGTTAAAGAGATTTTGAGTTATAGAAGGGTCAAAAGTGTCACCAAGTGGTTCGTGTAATATTTAGAGATTGCAAACCGGGCCCGGTGGCCCTTTTAGGCACCCACCGGGCCCGTTAAGGATGGCCTGCTTTTTAAGATCATTCTTTCAGACTGCAAAATAATTATTTTGCCTTATGCAAGTTAGAATATACTTTTTGTTTTGTTCTAATATTGTAAGGGTTAAACTAAAATCACGTATCAAGTAAATTATGTTCTTTGCTATTGGCTAAATATATGTATTTGTTATGAAGCGATTAATTCTAAGAATTAGAAACTCCTTTTGCATGCTGCTTGATGGTCAAATATGGTGATACATTGTCTACCTGCAACTACTAATACTTTATACCCATTTTTCGCAAAATAAATGATTTGAATGATGGAATATACTTATAAAACCTACGTAACGTAACCAATTTTACGTTACATTTTGTTAGTTGAGACTATACAAGTTTGGTTGTTTACAGTTACAATACAGGCTAGCCTATAAGATTTCGATATTTGCTCAATTAGTAATAGTAACACTCACTAGTTTTAATAACCAAAGTTTAAGAAAAAACATAATACTTTACTTTTAGCAGATAAGAATTTGTTTTGTTTATACCAAAGCTACCAAAGTTTATCTATCTAAGTTGTTATGACACGTTTAGTACTTTAAGCTGTGTTATTAGTTTCTTATTTTAATACTATATTTTCAAATAGACTCTATAAGGAGCAAAGAGAAAGATCTGCTTGTTTAAATTTATAAAAATGACTAATTACCAAAATTTATGTTACTTTTCCGTCCATAAGTAAAAGTAATCAATTATGTATTAAGTGTGATTTTGAGACATGAATGAGACTGATTATTATGATAACTGTTCATAAGCCAGTTTGAAATAAATATTAACGTTGAATCATTGTCTTTTTCCATTCATATATAGGAAATTTGAATAAAATAGTTTTGACGTTTCACCACTAATACAACCCGGCCGGGCCCAGCTCACCCAGCCGGGTTGGCGACAATTGCAGCCGGGCCCAGCCGGGGTGAGAAACATACCGGGTTGCAATCTCTAGTAATATTACACTCGGCGTTGGCTAGCCAGTGCCTTTGCTTGAACTTGGCTTGACACGCTGCCGCGTATCTAGATTAGTACGGATATCCACGCTCAAAAAAAATCTTAGTTGTTCGCACAAATAGTTGTCCCGTGTAGAAATTAAACGCATTATACTCAGGGTGAGAGGCCGTTACTAGACCATAATTATATTGTCATTGTCGATCTAATGCCGTAAGTATATTACAGTTTACGGTTAAATGATTAAAGCCTTAGGAGCCGTCAGTCCTGTTCTTCCATTAAAAAAGTTCTGGACTATTAAAATTAGTTTCAATTCATAATTCGTCAGTTAAACAATAAAAAAATCTCTTCGTCCTCTATTTAGTTCATATCATGTAACTCATTGTTGTACCGGTTTCCTACTTCTATCCATTGCTGTTTTACTTAATCCTTCCTAAAGGAGGTATAATGCCATAATCCTCACCCTTGGTGGGTTGCTCGACGATCGTAGTTGGTGTTGTAAGTTTTTAAGAAAAGAAACGCTACTCGTTTTTGTTAATAGATTATTTGAGCCTGATTTTACAAATTTTATGAGAAAGTAAGGGTTGGTGTCAAATTGTGTACTTAGTGTTTCACCAAGTGGAGAAAACTTACTAAGGTGGTGGTATATTAATTTTGCCTTATTATTATATCGAAGACAGGAGGATCTTATGATAGTATAAATAAAATACACATACGGTCACATCTTGTATTTCATATAAAAATTATTATGCTGTCAGAGTAATTTAAATATTGGCAACGTATCTTACACCAGCTTTAATACCCTCCCATGTTTCGTAACCAGCCTGTTCAATAAAATCTGGATCTACCAAAAAGCCATTCAATGTTCCCTGGATATTTCTATAAGCTGGTAGTTCATAGGTGTATGAGTATGTAGCTCCTGCAACCATGCCATAATCACTGGCGCCTCCTGAAGCGTCATAGAGCACGTGAGCAATATTTCCAACAACATAATTAGGATTAGAGGCCCATTTCACTCTGTCAATTTCTTGTGCCATTAGGATACCCACCAAATGTAAGAATAAGCCATTAGGTGGAAGAACTCCGTTTCCATAACCATATAAGATCATGCTACCGAAACTGTGAATATCTAAGAATAAAGCCACACGGCCACGATGTTCGGCCAAGATATTGGCAACTACTTGGGTTTCAGGTTCAGATGCAGCTCGGGTGCCGTGGTAGGTGTCAGAGCAAACATTATTACTGGAAGCAGTACTCCAATTCATGTCGAAATTTCTATTCAAATCGACTCCTACGCAAATATCACCGATGAGAAGGCCAGTTCTGCGGTTCTTGCGCCAGAAACGAGACTAGAAAAATGTAACAAACTGTTAATTTTTATCTGAATGTAACAGTAATGTTTGTATAAAATTTTACGTGTTTTATACAAGAGACGTGCGATATGCTAAATTACCTTGTGAAATGTGAAAAATAAAATGATTTAGTGACATGTATGTATATTGTATATGTTACAACTAAGAACACTGGCTAGTTTATCACATCGTGGAACAAACATAATTTTCAGTCTTTTTAAAATATAATTGGATGATTTGTCGAGTGGAAACACTAAAATACAATGTATTAGATAGATATTTTATGAGAGAACTAAGATTAATTTTCAATCATGTGCTCTTAATTATAGGTAACACCTAAAGTAATTTAAATGGCACATAATATTAATGTTATATATCATTCATATGTAAGTAATAAGCAGAACCATAGAGAAAAGTATTAGAGAAAAGAATCAAAATTCGTTGTACATATCTATCCTTATCAGAAAAGACCGTCGTAGTAGCTTAATTTGCTTCTGAATTGAGAATGGGCTTGTGCCTTTCAATCCTCTATATGGGGAACGTAATAGAAAAAGAAATTAGCTAAACTTACATTGGTGTGGGTCCAAACATATCCATCAGGATTAACGACGGGCAAAATAATCCAGTCGACGTTGTTAATCAAATCAGGATCTGTTACATCAATAACAAGCTTTTCAATGGCATAAAGAGTTGCCGGGAGAGTCACCCATTCACGAGCGTGTAGGAGAGACTGCATTATCACTACAGGTTTGCTTGTATCCTGTAATTGAAAATGTTGATTATTATGTACATAAATTGTAAATACTCATGTGGTGAATATACGTTCATAGCACTCCCAAAGAGTAAACAAAACAAATGCAAAAGGCCTAGAAACACTGATCCAGTATTCGATTCAAAGTTTACACAATCGGCTATTGGATATACACGTACATACAGTTCATAAAATAAAATTGATCATCTATATCATCATCTTTTTGCCCTTAATACAATAATTAAGAAGCTGCGTAATGTGCTTTCTGTTTCTACATAATCCTATTAGGTATCATCTGTGTATTTACTTTTTTTCCATCCATCTACGTTTCCTTAGGCCTTGCTTTGTACCCACAGATTTTAAAATATATGGTTACATCATTCCTAATAACATTTATTGTGACAGATAATTCCTTCGTTACAGTACTACCACTACCATGATTTTCAACCGACTTTCTATTATGATCAATTCTTATTGAGAATAAAGCATCGCCAAATCTTTTTGCAACTCTAATTCCACAAAAATAGAATAAATTACAACCTGGAAGTTCGTATTTGAAATTCTAATGTATTTGATTGGTCTACCCTGGAAGCTTGTGCCTCCTAGAACAAGTGTCACGACATTGGGATATGCTCGAGCTAGTTCTTCCAAATAAGCATCAACCTGAAAAGATTTTAGAGAAATTTATTAACTGAAAAATCTGTGCCTACATAAAGCGTTCTATTCTAATCAAAATGTGTTTTCTTACAAAGAACGTTAATAAAGAAAACCACTGCCTGAGAAAATACTCAAATCAACTTTATGCAATCCACATTGTACATAATTACTTTTGAGTTGGAATGTAATTTGTGTCCTTTAACTATATGTTTATGAAATCCCCCGTAATACTAGAATTATTTTCTTAGTGCAGAGTATCTCAGGATCACTGTTCATTTAAGACATAAGTGCTTATCTCAAGAAGAAGCTGGATTTAAAAAACTGATTACTTAGCGTCATTATCGAGGAAAGTTATAGGCTATAAAGCATCAATTTATATTACATTATCATTATATATTGAATTATCATTAAGGTATTATGTAGTCATATAAAAAAAATAGTAGCCATAAATTGAAAATAATTATAAATTGCAAATAAATATATCTTATCATAAAAACAACGAATATATAAGCAATCTACGCTGCGGCTATGATAATTAATAATATTTCAACTTACCTCTTCATAAGTGTGTATGGTGTCGAATGAAAGTCTGGAACTATTACGACTACTTCTAGAAGCTGCAGCAGCTAACTTTTGATTTTCTATGTCTAATAGTCTAAAAAGATGATTTATTTTAAATTATATACTGGTATGCTCACGTATCAGGAACTTTACGGAGTGCGTGGTCACTGATTCTTATTGGACGGATAGGTGTAAACTTCTATAAAATTTACATAGGATTTTCGGATTACATAGGATGTTCGTATTTATCAACTGTAGTAAACTAACAGCCTTAAACCTAGCACTAGTAATGTGTAGGAACTACATGCTATAAACTCATCTATTATATCAGCCCAATCTGGAGTTGCTTTATAGCTCGGCAATCTACTTCAGTAGACTCCAGACCTAGTAGCTAAATATAGAGCAATTTTCGACCCGTAGAAGGCCTGTTGGTGTGGCAATATTCAATGATTGTAAACTCGCAAACTCGTCTAATAAACAAATGAACATCTTGCACTTTGGCAAGCCGTGTAACGCTATTTTACACCGTTCATAGAAATGGAGATAGAGTGAGACAGCGCTAATACAATGTGTTGCAAGCCTTTATATTCTCGTGGTAGTAATAAAAACACCTTTTATTTAGGGGGTGAGCCATGGTCGGCCTCCCTGCCGCCCGGCTCCGTCCCGGGTGACGAAAGGTCGGCGCGGGGCCCCTTGACCCACCCGTGGCACGTCACCTTCGTCGTTGGGAAGACCACCGGTGCAGACTTCCTTGACTTCAGTGGCTGGCCCAACGCAATACCCCAATCGGGGGGTACCCTCTCCTCTCGACGTTCCTCTTCAGGGGACGTCGGTCGCCGTGGCGCGGTCGGCTTCTCTGCAGGTGACAGACTAAATCCCCGGTCTAGTCACCCGTGGCCTCGGCTAGGGCGGCATCAAACACAGGTATTCGCGCCTGCGCCGCCAGAGTTGCCGGCGGCCGACCGCGTCGTCGTGGGGGCGTACCTCCCGCGCGCGCTCTGCCTCCTCCTTCCGCTAGACGACTGCCTCGTATAAGGCGGCGATCGCGTCCCAGTTCCTGACGCTGCCGACCATCGCCTAAGAGATGCTGATGCACCGATGATTGCGATGAGTTCACGGCGCTGCTCAGCCCACACGGTACACACCTCGAGTGTATACTGCGACATGTCAATAAAAACAGCCTAAGGGAACATATGGCGAATAAGCATCAGCACTCTTTGTAAAACTCGTAATATACAATGCGATCGTCAATCTGCCTGATAACTGGAGTAATAATATTATTATCTTGCTTTTTTGTGGTACCTGTATCTAGAAATGAACATTCATGAGCTCATGGACTTACATTAATGATATACATGATTTTTCAACAAAAGGTCGGCTTATCAAATGTTACATAAATGATATTAATCCTTATTACGTGGGTAAAAAATCAACCTAAGTGTGCAACAGCTGATTATTTGTCGTATCGGTTTTTATCATTAAAGCTTTTAATTCATTAAAACGATATCAAATGCTTATTATTGATTAAAAACATGTAGTATTAACTACTTAATACTGTATTGTAATGGATTGTATAATAAGATAAATTAATGTATTCAAATAAATTATGATGATAACAATAATGTTAAGTAATGTTTTCTTTTCCCAGTAAAAAACCAAATTATACACCGGCATATATTAATGGCCGCATTGTACCATATGAAAATACGGCAAAATACTTGGGTATGACGCTTGACACAGCTTCTCTGGAAGGCACATGTCAAAAAGAAACGTCAGGAGTTAGATCTACGCTACCAGAAAATGTACTGGCTACTCGGTAGACAATCAGTATTATCAGTGTACAACAAAGTACTTCTGTACAAACAAATACTTATGCCTGTATGGGCATACGGCATTCAACTTTGGGGTTGTACAAAATGCACCAATGTTGATATAATCCAAAGATTCCAAAAGAAAGTACTTCGGAGTATAGTAAACGCTCTCTGGTATATTAGAAATGAGGACATCCACCGTGATTTAGGAGTGGACCTTGTTACTAAGGTTATAAAAAAATATGCCGAGGCACATGAACAAAGACTAATACAACACGTAAATGTCGAGGCTATCCAGCTCCTCGACACCACGGACATAGTAAGGAGACAGAAAAGAACTAAGCCTTTTAAGTTAGTTTAGTGAAATAAGTGATAAGTAGTGCAGTGAGTGCTATCCTTGAAGAACACAAGAACAAGGTGTATTTTATTATTATCAGAGACAATAAGAAAAGTGCCAATGGACACATTCTTTACTCTGTAAGTCTTAGCAAATTAAGTTAGATTTAAATTACTTATTAGCCTCATAGCTAGATTGTAATTATTCGAGGCCGCGGGTGACGTGACCGAGGATTAGTCCGTCACTCGCCGAGAGGCCGACCGCGTGAGGAAAGACCGACGTCCTCCCCGAGGGGGGGACGTCGGTCGATGGGAGGGTACCCCAATAGGGGGTATTCCGTCGGGCCGACCACTGACGACAAGTTAACGCTGCTCCAGTGGTCGGCCCAACGACGAAGGCGACGTGGTTTTTGGGTGGGTCGCGGGAGTTGCGTGCTTAAGCCCCTCTGTCGCCCCGGACGGAGTGGTGCGGAGGCGCGCCGACCGCGACCCACCCACACAAAAAAAAAAAAAAGATTGTAATTATTGTGAGGTAACTGTTAAGTTATATCATAATTAGAAAAAAAAATATTTTCTTTTCCCAGTGATGTGACGGTTTATAAGAATACAATATGTTATCATATTTACTTTCCGTAGGAGTCCCACATAGCAACTGATGGATCACTAGGAAAGTCAACATCATCATCATTTTACTCCTATCCCAATAACTCTTCTTCGTAGTACGTATTGTAAAAGTTTTGGTTACGATTTTATGACTGGGCTCCTGTCTGATGTCAACACTCCTTGGGAATATAATCGCTGACCAGACAATATCAGATTGAGTCAGCCGAGGTCGATTTAAACCCCTTGGTCTTCTTTTATGACATCTACGAGCAACGTAAGAGTTTGTAGTATTCATAGTCGCCACTACACAGCAAGAGAGTGGGTAGTAGTATTTTCCTAGTACTTTACAAGTTACTTAGGGACGTGACGTAAAAATAGTTATATTGCAGGAGTATGAATTCAATTCACCACACCCTTCCTTGTCCTTGTGTGTCATAAAAGACGACTGAGGGATATAATGTGCATATAGTATCTACGCAAGAGAAGGAAAACTTGAAATAAAACCCTATATCAACACGTCTGACCACCGTGGTAATTTGCCCTCCCATAGTGGAGGAGGTCTAAGCCCAACAGTGCGACGTGTACGGGCTGAGATGATGGTGATATGTTTTTTTATATAGAAAAGGTAATCAGATTCAGGACGTCAGAATTAGCATTTTAAACTTATTTAATAAGTCCTTCCGTGAGCATGAACACTGAAAAGATACACGCGATAAAATCCGTAAAAAAAAATATCTATAATGTTTAATTTTCGAATTTCCAAAATCCTTATTACTAGTCACTTAAGTTAAAAATGGGGTCAACCTCGGATTGAAAGATAATAAGCTATAAGCTCGTATACACTTTTTTTGGTGTTCTAAAAGTTGTCTCAAAAGTCTCATAATATCTGACGTCTGCGCTGTAAGTTATTCAAGGTTAAAGGTATAAAAATCTGTTTTTCGCGATTATCTCGGATTATATAGCGCCGATGATATTAACATCTATTATAAAATTGTAGAACAATGAATTTGCGTTAAATTTTGTTTTAAAAAGTTTTCATACACCCAACCGTTTTTGAGACAGAGGGCAGAGAGCCAGCAGCGCTGAGTAATACAGATTGCAGTATAAGGCCAACCATGAATCTCAGTGGATAACATCTTGTATGAAGTTTTGAAATCATTGAAATATCAATAACGATAAATAATTTGTATTCTTTATTAGCTAATACAAACATAGTACTCTTTTTAATACTTTGTTTTCTGTTACTGTTTTTATGTAAGGATTACGCGTTAGAGAAGCTATTCCAAACAAAAAAAATCCACTTTACTGATAGGGTTCTTGTACGGAGCGAAGCACCATGGACTAATGTTGGTGTTGCAATACTTAAACATTAGTTAAGTTGTCCAACCAAACTATTGTATCATGTACCGCTAGAACACTAAGAAAGTAAAATTTTCTTGCGTGCCAAGAATCGTAAGAGCCAAGGAATTTTATGGCACTTACTCATTTCTTTCAACATTGTGTAATAATATATCGCTACTATAGATTTAAAAGCGCAGATGTAAGAGATTTTGTTTAAGGCGTGCCAATGAAGAAACAAATCGAAAATGGCGGCTCCTGCTTGTGGTGTGGTAATGGACTATCAGCAAAATACGATTGGTTACTCGATAGATAATATTTTTTTAATATAGACCTTTGTTGATTGGTAATAAATAGTAAGCAAGGTATTTAAAAATACAACAAATGCTAATCGAAGTTGCGAAGGACTCACGCAGTCCTCCAGTTCAGCAGTTTTCTAGAAAGTAACAAACCTAACGTTGAGTACATAATTAACACTGAGTGATACTTGATCGGTGTTTAGTATGTATGTTATTTTAAATATACCTCTCACCACCTTATGACAATTTACAAATGAAATAAGAAATGAAACCTAACAAGTATATTTATGTTAAACAATAACGCACGTTTGGTATCACAGTAGGTATACAATTCAACACCATTTTTCGTACCCGTGAGCATCATAAAAGACGACTAAGAGATATAATATACAGATAATATCGATATTAAAGAAGAAAAACTTGAAATGAAAGCATATGCCAACAAATCTGAACAGCGTGATATAGTTGGTAAAATTCCCTCTCATAAAGGAGAAGGCCCAAGCTGAACTATGGGATATATAGGAGCTGTGATGTGATGATGAATAATGTAATTAACGTCAATAACAAAGATATAGCTTAACAAAAATTAAAGAACAATAACAATTGAACAATTAATTTAAAAAGAGCAGCTCTAAACAGATTAAACTGATTATTTTTTTGTGTACAGTACCAACGTGTGTGAGTGAGATAGACATAACATGCGAGGAAGAGGGAATGATTAGCGCCGCCATTTATAATTCGTTTCTTTATTGGACGTGTTTTACATACAAACATTAACTCAACTCTGTTTCAAAATATATTATTAAGTAAATGTAATATTTATAAATGTACGATTTTGATTCAAATTGAAGAAATATATAGTTTCTGAATAAAGATACAATTACAATATGTTGCCTCGCTTTAATTCTCCCCAAAATCTACTTTAAATAAATTAATATGAAATTAGGACATGCACAAAGTAAATCATCTAATAAATTTTGAATTACACAAAGCCAGTAAGTATTTATAAATAAATCAATAAGATATATGCAAAATTTTAATAAATAATGTATTAACTGATAAGTATATTAACTAATAAATATAAATGTATATAAATGTATTAACTAATAAATAACATATTATTTATTGTTATTAATATCTTAATGATTTAATATGTTTATACAGAATATTATTCCCTGAGTTTTTACAGTTGATCTTACACTATGATATCTGGTACCTACCTCAAAAAGGATTGAGCGTATAAAATTTTAAAACAAAATTTATCACTTATTTTATGTTCTACAATTTTTTATTATAACTGTTAACATCATTAACAGTGTGATTCTAGCATATAAATTATGAAACATGTATGAAAATTTGAAGTTCATAATAATTCTTGGTCGTCTGTAGGCTGATGGATGGATGGATGGATGGAATGATTCTTGGAATTGTTCATATGTAAAAGTATAACTAACAACTAAACAAACATTTAGTTAGGATTTTATTGATTGCGATTTGATATGGGTTATACGCATTATCATTATCATCATCACAGTCCATACGCTCCACTGCTGGGCTCGGGCCTCCTCCACAATGGGAAGGAAATTGACCTACTATCGCATGCTGGTCAGACGGCATAGGGTTTTCTTTCAAGTTTTACTTCGCTTGCATAGATATTATTTGCATATTACTATCCCTCATTTGTCTTTTACCACACTTACGGACAAGACAGGGGATGGTGGATTGTATTCTTACATTGTCACCACATGGACCATAATGGCCAATAAGCATAATGGTACCTAATTATTCTAAGAGATGGCGCTTTACAATAACGGTAACTACCTACAATATATTACCATAAAATCTTATATTTTTAAATTATAAAAAATATGAATAATAATAATTAATACATATGTGACGTAAAAAAGGGTAATATAAATTAATATAAATTAATAACAATAAATTAATACAATTATATATTCCGCACTAGGAAATTAGACCATTTAAAGCGTGGCGTTTTACTAACATTCACCTAATGAGTGGAAACAAATTAGATTTCAATCGGAACATGCATGTGTGAATCGCACAGAGGATTATCCTATTAGTATAGAAAGCACAGTATTTAGGCATGGGTGTTCATTACTTAGACTAACTAAGCCATTTTATGTAACTTATACATACACCTTTTCACATCAAAACTTATAATCGTATCTGTAATCTATATTTGTACAATTAATTCATAATTTGTGACCATAAAAATACTTACTCTTTAATATTCTCAACTTCAATTTTGTAATCTACTCCAGCAGCTTTCAATGCATCTTCGAAGGTTTTCGATTGTTCCTTTGACACAAGAATTTGTCCAGGCTTACCAGGTAGAGCATGCGACCATACGTCTAAGAGTAATTCATTTTCCAAATCATTGATCAGCTTTATTTCATCTACATTTTTGACGTTCACTTCATAAACTGCAGATCTATAGAATAAAAATATATTTTTTTTAAATTCTTTCAAAAATTTTAGAATAAAATAAAATACAGCGTGTAGCAGGTTATGAGGCAACTATTCAAGTATGTTGTAGTTTAACGGTCATAGATTGTAATTAGAATGTATATTACATAAAAAACAATATAACATAAAAGTTATAGTGATTTCGAAAATGTGTGTCTAAGAGTCTATGCCTTAAATGTTACGTGTCATGTCGGCATCATCATGTAGGCATGTACAGACAGGATACACGTAGGCATGTAAAGATTCGACAGTATAAATAAGTATGATTTGCGCGAACGCTTGGTAGCGTAGGTACAAAGACGCCTCGTCAATAATCATCGGCCGATCAGCTGATTTAAAGCGAAGTTTGTCTTGCTTATGCAAACGCAATCATTGATTTATTTAATTTCTAATGAACATTTAACAAAGTGCGAATATGTTGCAGACTGCAGGCTTTATACATTTCAATCAGATTCACGCGAAAAAGCGATGGCGAAATTGAAAACTTTACATGTCTCTAATTCATTAACGAATCGATATATTTTTTAATATTTTTTCATGTGCTCCTACCACCATTGCCTAGGTCCCGTTTGACCAGTTGTCCCATAACCTGAAACACTCTGTACCTATAGCTTATTTTGACGCAGGTTTCGCATGAAGCCTAAGCAATATCAATAAATTTTACAAAGGGAAGGAAAATTCAAAATATGTGCTTGGATTGAATCTTATTAATTATATTAACAAGTAGATTTTTCCACCTAATCCATCTACTTACGACTCACACTAAACAAAGGACAAATTCCTACGACTGAGACGTCGATTTTCAGCGAATACCCTCTAAAAGGATTATTCAAGACAGTCAAAAAACTGTCAGTAATCTTCAAAATTGCTAATACTGTTCATTAATAATATTATTAAAAAAATAAGCGAATATACAATATTAAGTATTTCTGTGATTTTGATATTTAATTTTATAAACTAAATGGATTTTTAGAGACGCGAAACCCTATATGCCTTAATATAGGCCTCCCGCCCGGGCTGGGCGTGATTTGTTACGCCGACGACACGCTCGTCACAGCTCGCGGTGGGACGCTAGAAGAGGCGGTAAGCCTGGCGACCTCGGGTACCGAGGAGGTCGTCAGACGGATCGAGGCGCTGGGGTTGAGGGTCGCCCTGGACAAGACGGAGGCCCTCTTGTTCCATGGGCGCACTATGAGCCCTCCCATCGGCGTCTCGATCACCGTCCACTCGGTCGACATCAGCATCCGGGCCCATATGAGGTACTTGGGCCTGGTGCTCGACGGGCGATGGTGGTTCCGGGAGCATTTCCGCAGGCTCGCTCCGCGGCTCGTCGGCGCGGCGTCCGCCCTATCGTGGCTTATGCTGAACGTGGGCGGACCGAGCGCTGCGTGCCAACGGCTGTACGCGGGGGTCATCCGGTCGATGGCCCTGTACGGCGCACCGGTGTGGGCGGAGTCCATGACCGCCCGACTTAGGGCCCTTCTGTGGCGACCACAGAGGGTCACGGCGGTCAGGGCCATCCGCGGATACCGCACCGTGGCGACGGAGGCAGCGTGCCTATTGGCCGGGACTCCCCCGTGGGACCTGGAGGCGGAGATGCTCGCCGAACTATATCGGCGGGTGACGGGGGTGCGAGCGGAGGGCGGTGTGGTCTCGTTAAGGGATCTCACCGCCTGGCGCGTCGACGCCCGCCGAGACGTCATCGCCCGTTGGGCAGTCCGGCTGGAGAGGCCTCGGTTCGGGGTGCGAACCGTGGAGGCCTTCCGGCCGGTGCTGATGCAGTGGTAGGAGTGCTGCTCTCCTTCCGACTGGTGCAGGTTTTGACGGGGCATGGGTGCTTCGCCAAATACCTGCACAAGGTCGTTAGGAGGGAGAGTACACCGTCCTGCCACCACTGCGATTGCGACGAGGACACGGCGCGCCATACGCTCGAGGCCTGCGGGGCTTGGGCAGTGCAGCGCTGTGAACTCGTCGCAATCATCGGTACGGACCTGACGCTGCCGGCTATCGCTAGGGCGATGGTCGACAGCGTCGGGAATTGGGACGCGGTCGCAGCCTTCTGCGAGACAGTGATCTCGCGGAAGGAGGCGGCGGATCGCCTGCGTGAGGAGCGCAGCCTCGATGAGGAGATCCGCCGCCGGCGACTGGGGCGGCGCAGGCGCAACTATCTGCGCCTCATGCCGCCCTAGCCGAGGCCGCGGGTGACGTGACCGGGGATTAGTCCGTCACCCGCCGAGAGGCCGACCGCGTGAGGAAAGACCGACGTCCTCCCCGAGGGGGGGACGTCGGTCGATGGGAGGGTACCCCAACAGGGGGTATTCCGTCGGGCCGACCACTGACGACAAGTTAACGCTGCTCCAGTGGTCGGCCCAACGACGAAGGCGACGTGGTTTTCGGGTGGGTCGCGGGAGTTGCGTGCTTAAGCCCCTCTGTCGCCCCGGACGGAGTGTTGCGGAGGCGCGCCGACCGCGGCCCACCCACAAAAAAAAAAAAAAAAAAAATGCCTTCATATAGGATCGAAATAACGTTTTATTGAGAAAATCAACAAAATAAATCAAGAGCCATAGCTTAGTAAAGTCTATCCTAATAATCTAATGAATAAGTCTTAATTTTTACTTATAATTTTTGATTATTTTCTGCCATGACAAATAGAATTAAGACAATGATTTAACAATTAAACTAAAAACATTTTATTTTATGAGAACACTTTGATATAATCATAATGTTCCCTTAATGGTAACGGGTTAAATATACAATATTTTGCCGTCATACTTTTAAAAATTGGCTGAAGAATCCCCAAGAGGAGGAAGGAGGCGGCGTGGCGCGTGCGCGAGGAGCGTCCCCTCGACAACACGAGTCGCCGCCGGCGACTGGGGCGGCGCAAACGCGCTTACCTGCGTCTGATGCTGCCCTAGCCGAGGCCGCGGGTGACTGATCGGGGAATTAGTCCGTCACCCGCCGACAGGCCGACCGCGCGAGGAAGACCGACGTCCTCTCCGAGGAGGGGACGTCGGTCGATGGAAGGGTACTCCTCAGGGGGCTTTCCGTCGGGCCGACCACTGACGATAAGTAACCTTGCTACGGTGGTCGGTCCAACGATGAAGGCGACGTGGTGTTCGGATGGGTTGCGGGTGTACGTGCTTACGGCCCTCTGTCGCCCCGGACGGAGTGATGCGAGGAGTGCAGCGACCACAAACCACCCGCAAAAAAAAAAAAATGTAATGGTATATAATTGTGCCAATCATCTTGCACATACCTCAATTTTGTGGGCACGTCGCAATATATTTCGTCGCATTATAAATATTGCATAAGTTAATAGCAATAGTTGTATGAGCTGTCGACTGTTTGATTTTAACCCCTGTTGGGAATGCAACCCCTGACCGTATTAGATAGAGTTGGCCCAAATCGATGTAAAGCTCATTTACGACATCTACGAATAATGCAAGGGCTGGTAGTATTCGTAGTTGTTACCATACAGCTAAGGTTGCCAACCATACTTTCTAATAAAATATTCTACTTTATTTCGAAATTTACTGTGATGCGTAAAGCAAAACACTCATTATGGGTACATAGCTATTTGAGTGAAAACGGACGATGGAAACTATTTATAAATTACTAGACGAAATATTCGATGTCAGATGTGGTGTGAACCAGACTTTATATGTTTAGCACACAAAAATACGTTTTTTAAGGCAATAAAAACATATCTTCCAAATTCAAAAAACGTTTTTTTTCTATCTAAATCGTTTTATACTCTTTTCGTCAAAAGTTGACAGCCCTACATACAGCATAATTTTATAATATATTATGTAGTGAAGGCCATCTTCAGCGTTCTTTGGGCAATAGCTATGTTAATACAATATGTGCTTTGTAACAATAATTATATAAGACTATGTTAGACAAATAATAAACTCTTACCCATCATATATTTCATGTTTAGCGTACACTACAGAGAACAATAAACAAAAACCAACTACGAACTTCATGTTGGCGTTTTAGCCAACTTATACACAAATTAATTGAACCAGTAGCGTTCTCCAGTTATATGCTAGACGACATCTGATAAAATTATCATTTTAATTATGAAAATATCTATTTGATTACAATGATTGATTTGATTTATGTTAATTATCTGCGATTATTAATAGTTTGGGAATATTTAAAGCGATGATTATTATAACTATACCTACTAGCTGACGCAACAGACGTTGTTCTGTCCAAATAAAATAAAAAGGATTTTCCTTTAAATTGACAGCAGCGCCACCTACCATGCCCAATTGTGAATCTAAACCATTCTCGAATCCCTTTGAACACACTCAAAAAATTTCGTCGATATCGGTCCAGCCGCTTAGGAGGAGTTCAGTGACATACACACGTACCCAACAGACGTTGTTCTGTTCAAATAAACGCGACCTACCGGGGCCGGATTTTTTTAGATTTTATTGATACATCATTGATTTGACAATACAAATTATTCATCACCGAAATAAATCGGCTCATATCGCTCCATTGCTAGGCTGAACCCTCCACCGCAATAGTAGAGAAATTCACCTAATATGCCACGTTGGTCAAACGGGTTGGAATGGTGTTTTATTTCGAGTTTTCATTATTCTGCACAAATAAGATATGCATATATTTTTTAGGGTCCGTTCACACAGACCGGCTCGGAGAGCATCGGCCCGCTTTTTTCTTTTCACACAGACCGGATCGTATACGCTTGGAAACGGCCGGAGCGGCGCCGCCAACTATTTAACATAGAACGGTTGGAAGAGGATGCGCTCGGAGCCGGTCGGATGTCCTCGGAGCCGGTCGGACGCGCCCGAAGCCAGTCGGATGCGTTCGGAGCCGGGTGGATACACTACAAAGGCAGTACCAGTATTCCGTGCAGTCCAAGTTTTGTTTTCGGTGTGTTAACATGTGCTGTTCGAAACATGAATTTAGATAGTTCCGATGAAGAAATATAGTTGTTAGCAAGATTACTTGAAGCAGAACAAAACAAACGAAAGCGCAAGGGGACACAAATATGACACGAAAATTATTAATTTTTCATCTGTCATGTTTTCGTACAAGTACACACAACTGTTCCGTTCAAATGTTTCTATCAAAATGGCAGTCGGCACGGCGCGCACGCAATCGGAGCCGATCGGCTGCGCGAGCGAAAAAGAGCACGCATTCGGAGGCGACCGGCTGCGCGAGCGAGAAAATCACGCAATCGGAGTAGGTCGGCTCCTCTTATTATTTCACACGAAGCGCGTTCAAGGATTCTTAATGACAAAAGAAGTGCACATGCAAAAATAAACTTTAAGTACTACAATCACTCAAAACTCTGTTTCCAACATGATAAAAATCTGCTTTCCTCTCCGAGCCGGTCTGTGTGAATGGACCCTTAGACGTCATTTGCATCCACCAGTAAAATAGGGTGTTGTGAATTTCATTCTTATTTCGTTATCACAAGAAAACACAAAATATTATCACCCCTTTGTTACCATTGATGCCGAAGAAAGCGTGTGTCACCTTAGGACAGGGGATAACAACCTGCCTATAAAAGAAGGTTACTCCTGGTGATAACAGAGTAAGAATATAACACTTCTTTTTCTGTTGACAATCGTAAAAAACGACTAAGGGACGAATTAAGATAATATCTGGCAAGAGAAGGAGACCTAAAAACCCTGTACCAACCCGATAAGGAGAGGGCAATTAATACTGGTGAAGTAATGGGTTAAGACTATTTATCACCACCCCTTAATTTTCTGTAGAAGTTGTATAAGCAAACAGATTTCTGATGCTTACGCGAGTAGAGAATATAGCATAAACGATAGGATTTTTTCATATAGAATCATTTTATGTACTGGTAATAAATTTGTATCGAAATGTGGGTCAAAGTTTTATAATTAATTTCTGTAGCGGGTAGATAATTTTAAATATCTGTAATAACGATGACTTGTTGGACATGAGATATTTTAGTCCCTCCGTGACCATGAACGTCGGGCAATCAAAAATCAAATACAAACGTGATAAAATTCGTACAATAGTTTTATTTACAACTAGCAACCCGCCCTCGCTTCGCTTCGGTGTCGGTCGACTTACCCACATAGTTCCTGTTCCCGTGGGAATACCGACATAAAATATAGCCATAGTTACTCCTTATACAGCTACATGGTAGTAAAATATTATCAAAACCGGTCCAGCCGTTTTAAATATTACCTCAAACCAATAGACGACAAACAGACAGACAAAAAAAATAAACTGTATTTTAGGCATAGGTGTCCTTCAAATACCCGAATGAGCATGAAAAAAGCCCAGTATTTTGTCATTACAAACAGACACTTTCCGTGAGGTGACGGAGTAAGAATACAATTCACCACCCCCTATCTTACCCGTGGGTGGTCGTACGAGACGACTAAGGGATATAAAACGCATATAACATCTATGCGAGAGAAGGAAAACTCGAAATAAAACCCTATACCAACACGTCTGACCATCGTGGTATAGTAGGTCAATTACCCTTCCATTATGGAGGAGGCCCGAGCCCAACAGTGGGACGTATGTGGGCTGAGATGATGATGATGATGATGAAACAGACACTTCAATTTTATTTATTTGTATAGAAGATTAGCAATCCGCCCTCGTTTTGTTTCGGTTTCAGTCACCTTACCCGCATAGTTCTCGTTTCCGTGGGAATACCGGGGTAAAATATAGTCGAAAACAAGCGTTCTTACACCATACGTTTTTATAACACTTCCGTTAGCCGCATAAAGTACGTAATCATCAAACTTGGGCTGTTTATGTAAAGTTTTAGTTACAGTTATCACGCATATATTTGCAACAGTATCAACCAAAAAATTAAATCCGGATGTCTTATCAATAATGGTGAGGCGTTAAGATGGCTTATCTAGTTTTCCTGCGGTTTCGATTAATTTTTCCAAGCGCCAAGCTCTACGCATTTAATTATCCTATCTCTGTACTTATGATAATAAAAACAAAGGCAATCAGCACTATCGGGCGTACGCCGGGTCAAGTTGCGTCCATGTGACGTAGAACGTAGCCTTTGACTATTATATTTGTCGCGACGTAACCGTGATCTCTTTCGCTCTAGTTGTGCCATCTTCAAACTTAATTTTGCTACGTCAGTTAAAATAAACGCGTTATCATTGGAACTCGATGTACAATGTGCTTAAAAGTTATCTGTACAAAAATATGCAATTACTTATATGTTATCTCTAAACTTACTACATTTGAGAAAAGAAATAGTTGGTTAAAACATTTTTAAGTTGGGAGACACTAGTATTAAAATGATCAAATCCAAAGGACAATGGGCATTGCGGCCCATGAGCGGCCATCAATGAAACTAGTGTCATTTGAAAGGGGAGATCTTTGACAACAAATATTGTTCAAGGAGTACTATGAAATACCGTTTGGGAAAAAAAAATATAGTTAAAATACTATTATTAAAATACTATTTTTTTTTTCATTATTATTTATGTATCCTAATATTCAATACTTTTTCTATTAGAGGTCTAAGAACCTTTGTTAAAATCGGTCTCGCCATGTTTCATGCGTCAACCAATCAGCGACGAGCGCCGCTCGCACTCGGCGACTCGGCGATTACCGTTATGCTCGAGCGCACAGCGCAGTCCATCGTTAACATTTGTTTCGTTGAGTACTGTGCGACTATTATTGTTTGACAATTTCTTTTGACTCTGGCTTGCATATCGGACTTGTTAATATCTATCTTGGTGACTTGTGCTCGTTTTTTTGGACTTTTTTTAAGCAGATTCCTATAACAATGGCAGATAATCGCCAAGTGTGTATTTTATGTAATCGATCCGTGATAAACAGAAGAAGATACGAAATAACCCGTGCTCGGTTTGAAGAACATCTCGCTGTAGGCCAATATATCTTTGAAGCTCTTACCTCTGAACATCAGGTAAGTACATCAAACGAAATCATTATTTCTTAGTTGTCACGTCAACAATATAGTACTGTTTAACTTGAGGTGGTCACAGTGTTTTAACTCTCGCGCATTGAGATTACATTTCGCTGTAAGTAGTAAGTAAACTGTTACCGACGCGGCGACGTTGTCGTTCCGTTTGATCCACGGGGCGAGAACGGGATAGAAGTATCGGTATTTACGTATGAGTAAGCGAGATAATTAATACTGCTTAGGCAATCGAGTAAAATATTTTTCTTTATATTTCGCTTTGTTTGAACAGCGTTCAATGAAAATAACTAAGCGTTTTAACTAATTGTAATATTCTCATTTTCAGATACAATACAATGGTCAGGAGTACATTTGTCGACCATGCTGGAAACGGGCAGAAAGAGCTGCGCAGCCAAGAGAAGACCGTCCACACGAATGTGTATTACATATTGAAGAATATTCAAGACTCCCTAATACAGCAACGCGTTGTATGTATGAAAACTGCAGACGAACGGATCTCCGAAGGATTCCGGATAACATTAAAGTGACATTCTTGATTCATTTTAATTTTTATATTCCAAATAGTGCAAGAGTTTGCGATCATCATTTGGTATCCAATGATTGGGATCAAATAATTGACAGCCCTAACTTGCTCCACGACTTCAATGCCACACATTTTGTGCATATCATGAGCCTCATGAAAATCGCGGTGCTTCGAGGATCTATACTAGATTTTGATAATATAGATGACATGGACCCAAATGTATGTAATACATCCGATTAGGCGTTAGTCGAGACCAATTTATGAATATTTTGGAACAAACTCCTTCATTGTCGAACGTATCAACACGCCCGAAAACATCTTTGGCATGCTACTTAATGAAACTGCGAAGCGGTCAAGCAAATGAAAGGCTGGCGACGCTTTTTAATATGAGCCGTAGAACCCTAGAACGACATTTAACGTTCGCCAGAGACTCTCTTTTACTGGACTTCGTTCCCCGGCATCTTGGTTATGATCATCTCAATAGAATTGATGTAGCTAACCGAAATCTACAAGTTCCAAATGCAATTTTTGGAAATGCAAATGCCTTAAACAGAAAGGCAATTGTGATAGCAGACGCCACTTATATATATATATATATACAAAAGTCCGCAAACTATTTATTCCAAAAGTGATCATATAGTCTACACAAATACACGAATTTGTTGAAACCGTTTTTAATAGTGTGCTGCGATGGCCACATTTTAGATGCCTTTGGGCCATATTCAGCCATAGAATCAGATGCACAAATAATGAAAAATATGATTGACGACGAAGGAAATCCTTTCCATTGGTTTTTTGAACATGGAGATGTGTTCATCTTAGACCGTGGGTTTCGCGACGTAATCGACGACTTACATGCCTATGGTTATGAAGCTCACTTACCGAAAACAAAAAATCGAGACGAAGATCAATTGACGACAGAACAAGCGAATAAGTCTAGGTTGGTTACTATGTGCCGCTGGGTTGTTGAAGTTATAAATGGTTGGTTCAAACGCGATTTTAAACTATTCCGACAAGACTTTTTCAATCGTGCTTTGCCTCATATGATGACAGATTTTAGAATAGGTGCTGCATTATTGAATGCTTGCAGAGAACCATTGTCAGATAACGTTCACGCTGAAACATTTATAGAAGTTATAAACCAAAGAGTGAACCAACCAAATAACCTAGCAGAGTATGTCCTAGCCAACAACCTTAATCGTAGACGGGCTAGTTTCGATAGCATTACAGGAAACCAACCTAACATAAGTGATTTTCCTTTGCTGACTGAGGACGATTTAACCATTTTTGCACTTGGTACATACCAAGTGAAGCTAGCCCGCAGCTATTATGCGGAGCATGTGCGACAAGGTCTCTATAATATAGAAACGTATAGGGACCCCGATGTTACAGGCCTAGGCAGGTGCGGCATCACAGCAACAAATGTTTGGCTGCTAAGATGTCGAATACAATCTAGACATACTAGGTCAAAAATATATTATTCGTACATTATAGTAGATAGAGAGAAAAGCGGCAGAGAAGCCATAGAAAACTACTATTGCAGTTGTCTAAGCGGTAAGCGCACTCTTGGTTGCTGTGCCCACATTATGTGTGTAGTGTGGTATTTAGGGTGGGCGAGAAACCAAGAGGAAGATATCCGTTTACCAGCTCATTTTTTAAACGATATTATTGTAGACGACAATTGAATCCCATCATTTTCTTTTTTTAAAGGAATACTAGCATTATATACGAGCATTGTATATGTGTCTGTCAATAAATCGATGTATTTAATAACCAATTAACCTTTAGTTTTATTTAATCCATCATTATCTTATACTTAGACATGCATTACGTTTTATCATTTACGTACTTTCGGTTTAATTAGCAATTTCGTGAAAGGTCCTAGATGCGCGTATAACAAAACTATTGAGCCTATAAGTTGTACTAACAACTGGCATGTGCAATAATATCGGTTGTGTCTAAGTGTCATGGGCCGTGTGACAATTCCAATTTTGCCTAGAAGCTCAGTAGGATAAGTCAGCTATACGCCTACGCTCGTGTAGAGGTAATAAATGAAACAATTTGCAACGCCGAATATAGTCTGAGGATTACCTGCATGTTTGAATTGAAAAAAACGTAAAAATCGTTTCTGAATACTTTCAATCCTATCAATATATACATATAATATGTATTGGATTGTCCGTGTGGTGACGGAGTAAGAATACAATTCACCACTCCCTATCTTGCTCGTGGATGTCGTATAAGACGACTATGGGATATAATGTGCACATAACATCTGTGCAAGAGAAGGAAAACTCGAAATGAAACCCTATACCAACATGTCTGACCAGCATGGTATAGTAGATCAAATTCCCTCCCATTGTGGAGGAGGGCCGAGCCCAACAGTGAGACGTATGTGGGCTGCGAGGATGATGATGATGTATTGGATTCCACACTTGTTAAGCATATTCCAAATGGCTGCGAACAAAAGCGCAATAAAGAATTTTTCATGTTTTGATATTCTTGAAATCAGAAGATAATCTTTATATATATATGTCGCAGCGTCATTCTTAATACTTAAGAAACACTCGATTATGGAAACGAAAAGTGCTACACTTTGGTGGAGTCGATACAGCGATTGGCAATAATTTATGACCTCTTGACATGACCGTTTACATTTGGAATGTTATTATGAGAGTTTGTTTTAAAGCGGTCCTATGAATATTCAGATGGGAATGAGACTTGAGGGTGATCGGTTGTAGTTGTTGCCACGTTGCATCGAAATCACCACGTTTCCCTAACTTGTAATTTATCTGTCGGCATCCGCGTAATTAGTGATTGTAATAGAACATTGTCGTCGCTAATTGTTGAATACAGTTTAAAAGCCATCCGAAGTATTATTTTGACTCCATCGCGATGTCTGATCCATCCGATGGTGATGCACTACGAAGACCCCTCGTTATATACATATATAATTTTTTTGTACGTGTGTATTTCACTGAACTCTTCCTAAATGGATAAACCGATGTTGATGATTTTTTATTTGTTGACAAGAGTGTTGTTCAATGTTCGAGAATGGTTTATATTCACAATTGGACCTGGTAGGTGGCGCTGCTGTCGATTTCAAGCGCAGAGATTTCCTTTTATTTTATCAGAACAACGTTTCTTAGGTCAGTTAGTCTTAATATAAATCCAAGGGCGTTGTTAGCTTTCTTTATGATCTTATAGACGTGAGCATCAAATATTAATATGGAGTGAAGTAACACCTAGATCCTTGATTACATTAGTTTTCTTTATACTTATATTTCGCAGCTTGTAAACAAATGAAATTGTTCTAGGCTTGCGTGAATACATAACAGCAAGACACTTGGAGACGTTCAAATCAAATCTATTAAGGTGGCAGTAGTTTTGGAGTTCATCTAAATCTTTTTGGAGGTTGTAGCAATTAGATATATGTATTTACGATAGACGATAAGATAAGATATCATCCGCATAAGTAATTATTTTAGAATGTGAGAAGCAGGTACCAATATCATTAACGAATATGATAAATAAGAAAGGCTTTAATTTAATAAAGATTCTTGTGGAATGCCAGACGGGATATGTACAGAAGCTGACGTGTAACCGTTTAATACCACCGTTTCGCAGCGGTTATCAATATAAGACTGAAACCACAACCAAAAAAAGACGAGAAATGGGTATAAGGGTTGATGATCTGTTCAGATGAATAGATCACCATTTATACCTATTTCTCGCTTTTTCGTTTTTTTTTAGTAGAATAAGATGGTCTATTCTGTCGAACGCTTTACTGCAGTCTGTATATATAGCATCCAATTGGGATGGGGCAGACATGCCATATGTAAAGTAATCCGAGGAGACCAATAGATTACAAGTAATAGATTTATTCTTAAGAAAACCATGTTGATAATCATTTAACGAATGTTTAATGGTATAATATTGTTGAGTCATCTAACTCAACTTGGCCGGACAACGGCGGGGGCGTCGCGGCGAGGGGGCGCCAACAGCTGTTCGCCGCGCACCGCGTCGACCAAAAGGACATTGCGCTGCACTTCATACATCAATACCGCGTGCGCATTCACATACTTTCATTCAATTATTTATTACATTTTAAATACCCGCCGCAGTTGCGACAATCAATGTAACTTAAAGTAACTTCTTGTATATGGTCCTTCAACCGTTACATTTCAACTGAAGCAGAAGAAAAAAAGTTATTGGAAAGCTGTACTTTGGGTTCAAGTCGTCTTCACCTCGTTCTTCACTTCTTTTGTGAACATATTGGCCATTAAGTATGCCGTCGTTTTGCACATCAACAAAATGGTCACAAGAAGATTCGAGTCTGCGGCAGTAGAGGGACGTCTTCATTTATGGCATATCCACTTCTGAGTGTCATCGTACCTTGAGGTCATCCAGAAAGAATCTCTACGTCACCATCGACATCAGTGGTTTGCACCAAAAACAGTGAGATCGTTCCAATATTTCCAAGTTTTCATCTATTCATACCTATCCTAGTTGTCATAATTAACTTAATTCAAAGCAATATTCATACCTAATTATCATTCCATAACCGTTATTTTAATTTCATTAGAACTTTTTCGTTTTTCATGTAGGCATTTGGCAAATAATACTAATTCGCTTATTTTAGTCTTTCATTTTGTCTGTCACATTTATTCATTCTTTTATTTTGTAGTTAATTAATTATTTTGTAGTTAGTTAATCATTTTCATAATCATATAAAATCATTTTTCATAGTATTTTAGCTTCTTTGCATATACGTTAATAATTTTTTTCATAGTACAAAAGTACCTACGCTAATATAAATGCAACATTTGCTTTAAAATTAGTAGGCGTTTTATTAGTTTACAGTAATAGATATAATTTCTACAGATTTATTTATGCATTTTTATCCAATTTTAACCTTTTTGCCTGAAATATGGCTGACGCCAAAGCCTTAATCAAAAAACAAGCTTCATTTAAAGCTAAGCTTACACATTTTTCAAGTTACCTACACACAAGCAGGTCTTGTAAAAATTTGAGTAATGTACAAATCATCGAAATTGTATTTCGACTTCATATATTCGAAAACAATTATGAAAAATATGATGAATTACAGAGTGACCTGGAGGCACTGGTGAACGATCCCAGCGAGCAATATGCGGCACGCGAGGAGTTCGAAAACGAGTACCACAATTTGTTATCCACTGCACGCCTCTTAATCAACAATGCTCGCAGTGAACATTTAGGAGATTTAGTGTCCGAGGTTGCACCTGGTACTAATGACACAAATAACCATAATTCTATTAATTTATCTAAAATTGATTTTCCTAAGTTTTCTGGTAGCTTTCATGATGGGTTAGGTACATTACCAACAGAAGTAAAAACCTCTGTACATTATTGCTAATCTGAGAATCATTATTATGAATCTCAGATTCTGTTACAAAGTGTTCATGGCGTAGTTATTCGTCACTTGAAAACCCCGCAGAAACCGCTTCACGCGGGCTTAGAGCTGGGAGGGTTTCTTCTTGTACCTGGTGGTCACAACCGCCACTTTTTCAAATAGAAACATTTTTTGTAAACTGGAATCATCTTTATCATTATTTCCAATGCCAGATATTGTATCTTCAGATCATGTTAACATTACAAATTCTGTTAATAACATTATACCAAAATCTTTGTACTTTAATAAATTATATAGTGTAGTACCCTCTCTTATTGTATAAGATTATACAATTATTAAGTAGGTATAGTATACAGTCTAATCTGAATTGCCTGGGAGACTGTCCTAATAAATTATATTATGACCCTATTATTATAGCTAAGTATCCTATTATTTGTATTTCAATATTTAACATATACCGTGTTCTTATTATAAATACCGGACTTTTTTTTTTTTTTTTTTTTTTTTTTTTTTTGTCGGCGCGCCTCCGCACCACTCCGTCCGGGGCGACAGAGGGGCTTAAGCACGCAACTCCCGCAACCCACCCGAAAACCACCTCGCCTTCGTCATTGGGCCGACCACCGGAGCAGGTTTACTTGTCGTCAGTGGTCGGCCCGACGGAATACCCCCTACTCGGGGTACCCTCCCGTCGACCGACGTCCCCCCCTCGGGGAGGACGTCGGTCTTTCCTCACGCGGTCGGCCTCTCGGCGGGTGACGGACTAATCCCCGGTCACGTCACCCGCGGCCTCGGCTAGGGCGGCATGAGGCGCAGATAGTTGCGCCTGCGCCGCCCCAGTCGCCGGCGGCGGATCTCCTCATCGAGGCTGCGCTCCACGCGCAGACGATCCGCCGCCTCCTTCTGCGAGATCACTGTCTCGCAGAAGGCTGCGACCGCGTCCCAGTTCCCGACGCTGTCGACCATCGCCCTAGCGATGGCCGGCAGCGTCAGGTCGGCACCGATGATTGCGACGAGTTCACGGCGCTGCACTGCCCAAGCCGCGCAGGCCTCGAGCGTGTGGCGCGCCGTGTCCTCATCGCAATCGCAGTGGTGGCAGGACGGTGTACTCTCCCTCCTTACGACCCTGTGCAGGTATTTGGCGAAGCTCCCGTGCCCCGTCAACACCTGCACTAGTCGGAAGGAGAGCACCCCGTGCCGCCTTTCCAACCACTGCATCAGCACCGGCCGGAAGGCCTCCACGGTTCGCACCCCGAACCGAGGCCTCTCCAGCCGGACTGCCCAACGGGCAATGACGTCTCGGCGGGCGTCGACGCGCCAGGCGGTGAGATCCCTTAACGAGATCACACCGCCCTCCCCGCGCACCCCCGACACCCGCCGATACAACTCGGCGAGCATTTCCGCCTCCAGGTCCCACGGGGGAGTCCCGGCCAATAGGCACGCTGCCTCCGTCGCAACCGTGCGGTATCCGTGGATGGCCCTGACCGCCATGACCCTCTGTGGTCGCCACAGAAGGGCCCTAAGTCGGACGGTCAAGGACCCCGCCCACACCGGTGCGCCGTACAGGGCCATCGACCGGATGACCCCCGTGTACAGCCGTCGGCACGTAGCGCTCGGTCCGCCCACGTTCGGCATTAGCCACGATAGGGCGGACGCCGCGCCGACGAGCCGCGGAGCGAGCCTGCGGAAATGCTCCCGGAACCACCATTGCCCGTCGAGCACCAGGCCCAAGTACCTCATATGGGCCCGGATGCTGATGTCAACCGATCGGACGGTGATCGAGACGCCGATGGGAGGGCTCATAAGGCGCCCATGGAACAAGAGGGCCTCCGTCTTGTCCAGGGCGACCCTCAACCCCAGCGCCTCGATCCGCCTGACGACCTCTTCGGTGCCATAGGTCGCCAGGCTTACCGCCTCTTCTAGCGTCCCACCGCGGGCTGTGACGAGCGTGTCGTCGGCGTAACAAATCACGCCCAGCCCGGGCGGGAGGCTCCCCCGCAACGCCCAGTCGTAGCCGATGTTCCACAGGGTGGGTCCGAGGACCGACCCCTGTGGGACACCGCACGTCATGGGCGTTCGCACAACGTCCCCTGCTCGGTTGGTACAGAGGACGCTGCGCCCCACCAAATAGTCTGCCACTAGCCGCCTCAGGTAAGCTGGCACTCCATGATACCGGAGCGCCTCCCTGATGCAGCTGAATGGCAGACTATTGAATGCGTTGGCGATGTCTAGGGACATCGCCAACAGCACTCCCCCACCGGTGACGGCCTCAGTCGCCACGGCCCTCAGGCGCAACAGAGCCGCGATCGTCGAACGACCCCTCCTAAACCCAAACTGGGCGTCCGACAGATCGGGCCCCGTGCCGACGAGGTGCCGCTCGATGCGGGCAGCTACCACCCTCTCCAGTAGCTTGCCCGTGTCATCGAGCAGCACGATAGGCCTGTAGGCCGAAGGCGACCCCGGAGACCGTCCCGGCTTCGGCAGGAGCACCAGCCTTCCCTCCTTCCAGCACCCAGGGAACCGTCCAGACGCTAAACACGCGTCGAACAGCTCCCTGAGGCGGGGACCCAGGTGGTCGAGGACCAGGCCCAACACGCGGTTTGGAACACCGTCGGGCCCGGGGGCGGTGGACTTTGCGCACATGCGCGCCACCGCCACTCCCATCTCGGGTTCCGTGATGGGCGGAACACTGTCGTCGTCGGCCTCCCGGTCAGTGTCTGGCGGAGCCATGACCGGGGGCGTGTGTTCCCCTGTGACGCGCCAGGCGGTGAGATCCCTTAACGAGATCACACCGCCCTCCCCGCGCACCCCCGACACCCGCCGATACCGTGCGGCGCCGCGGGAACAGGTCCTCGACGACCCGGGTGAGAAGGCTGGGCTGGAGAGTCTCGGTGAGGGGAAGGCCCCGCGCGCGGAGCTTATTCAGCACCGCGCGATAGGGGCGTCCCCAGGGGTCACGGTCGAGACCGTCCAGCATCTCCTGCCGACTGACGTCCTTGGCGGAGCGGACGGCCAGCCTGAAGGCCGACCGCGCATTGCGGTAGCCCTCATACAGCAAGGCCTCCCGCTCCGCGTCGCGTTGCCGCCGCCGGCTGCGGGTGTAGGCCCTCCGGGCGCGAATGCACGCGGCCCGGAGATCCGCCAGCTCCCGGGACCACCAGTGGACCGCCCTCCTCGGGGGCGGACGCCGTACCCGGGGCATGGCCGCATCGCAGATCTGCGTCAACGCACTGCGGATGCGGCCAGCCTCGGCGTCCACCCCGTCCGACTGGTTGGCAGAGGACAGCCACGAGTAAACGATGGCTGTCTCCGCCAGCTGGTCCCGGTCTAAGCGACCCACAGCCCATCGCGGGAACGCAGGACGTCCATCCGCCCCGTGACCCCTGCTGGGCGTCGGGATTACCGGGGAGACCTCCATCCGGATATACCGGTGGTCCGACAAGGTCTCCACCTCCTCCACGACGCGCCAGCTCCCCACGCGTGCGGCGACCTCGGGGCTAGCGAACGAAAGGTCCACTATCGACCCGCCCCGTTGTCGCACGCACGTATGCACCGAGCCCCTGTTCAGCAAACAGAGGCCCAGTGCCGCCGCCCACTCCTCGATCGCCCGTCCTCGGTCGTTCGTCCGGGGAGACCCCCACGCCACGGACTTGGCGTTGAAGTCCCCCAAGACGAAGACCTGGCGCGATGCCATTCGCCGTAACGAGGCCTCCATGATGGTGAGGGAGGCCTCGAAATCGGTCACACTCCAGTTAGGGGAGAGATAGACTCCGAGGAGCGTAATCTCCCCCCAGTCCGCCGCGACGTATCCGACGCCCCTGTCCCTAAGGGTCAGAGGCGACGAAGGCCACGACGTGGAGGCGACGATTGCCACGGTGCCATCGGTGCTACCCAACCAGTTAGGCCGGTCGGGCACCACGTACGGCTCCGCGGCTACGGCTACTCCTATCAACCACTCCGCCATGGCTTGCAGGAACACGTCCTGCGCACCGGCGGTGTGGTTGAGGTTGGCCTGGAGGAGACGAATGGATACGGGGTCCATTAACGGTCCGTATCCATCGTCACCTCCTCCGCGCTGACGGGCGATCGGGCCGCGCTCGGAGCGGGGACTGGCCCGGTCGATGGGCCGTCCCGCCCCTTCGGGGCCGATGCCGGGGGTCTGCAGTCCCCAGAGCCCATGCGGTGTTTGGCAGGCCTATTGCCTGCCGCACACGCGGGGCAGTGGGGCACCGCAGAGCACGATGCCGCCTGGTGTCCGGTCTGACCGCAACGGAAACATAGCCCGCTGCAGTCAAAGCAGTTTTTGCATGTCGGTCGGGTATGCCCGACCGCCATGCATTTGTAGCACCTCGCGGGCCGGGGCTCTAGCACGGTTACCCGTGCCGAGCTCCAGCCCACGAGGAGCCTGCCTGAGTCGGCCAATTGCTTGACCGACTCCACCGGACACTGCACCCAGGCAGCACCGACGCCGCCCGGACCAGTGCGGATGGTGCCAATCCGGACGGTGTCCGAGGCACATCCGGTACGCGCTATAATGGCCTCCCGGACGTCCTCCACCGTCACGGAATCGTCCAAGCCCGTCAGGCGCATCTCTGCGCACTTGACAGGCCTGGCGATTCGGACATCATCCTCCGGCCCGAACAGCCCCCTCAACATCGTGGCCAAACTATCGGCCGTCTTCGCGCACTCGGCCCCAGGGAACTCGAGTATTCGAGCCCCTGTCCGGGCCTTGCGGGTCCTCGCCTCGACGCCCCCGATATCGGAGACGTCCAGCTCCCGCCGGGCGCGTTTTAGGACGGCCTCATAGTTGAGGCCCCTCTCAGCCGCCTCAGGCAGCACGGTGATGACCACCGCGGCCGTCTTCGGCGACTTGAGGCCCCTGCGCGACCTTTTCTTCCCCTTTCTGCCGGCTCCCGCCTGGGGAGCGGCGGCCACGGCGGCACTCTTGGCCGCCGCTCTCCGCTTCTGACCACGTGCCTTCCTGCTCCGCTCAGCCACCTGCCAGCCCTGTTCGAGCCTGGCAGCAGCGCTGAGCGCAGCAGGAGCGGTCGCGGGTGCGCTGGCCGGCGCCTGCGGTGCAGCCGCTGGCGCCGGCCGCGGCCCGGCCTTGGCGGGAGCCGGCACCTTGCCGGCCTTCTTGGCCCCCTTGGGCCCGGCCGCGGCCGCAGCGTAGCTCACCACACGGCCACCCTGACAGGGCAGCGGGGTGGGAGCTGACGCTTGCGGCCGCCTCGCCCCGTCCGCGGCGAGCGGCGGTTGGAGGGGCGGCTCAGGCGGGAGCCTGGCCGCTACGGCGGCGATACGCGCATCCACCATCACCCCTACTCGGGCTAGGATGACGCGTACCGCCGACTCCGACACGCCGTGCACCTCGTCGAGCGGCGGCTCCTCCCCCTTCCGCGGTCTCCCGCGGCCACGAGGCGGCGGAGGGACCACGATGAGCGGAGGAAGCGCCGAAGCCACGACAGGCGCAGCCGGCGCAGCAGCCGCGACGGGCGCAGCCGGCGCAGCAGCCGCGACGGGCGCAGCCGGCGCAGCAGCCGCGACGGGCGCAGCCGGCGCAGCAGCCGCGACGGGCGCAGCCGGCGCAGCAGCTGCGACGGGCGCAGCCGGCACCACGGACGCCGACGACGGGCCCGCCCTCCCCGGCGCAGCCCGTTTCGATGGCGAGGCCGGCACCGGCGGCGTGGCCGGCGCCAGGCGCGCGAACTGGGCCCGCAGGTCGGCCATCTCTTTGGCCAACCCGCGGTTCTCCCGTCGCACCGCCGATAGCTCCGTCTCCAGCTTGCGGTTGCGTTCCCGCAAGCCGGAGACCTCCTCGCTAAGGCGGGCGTTCGCGGCCTGTAGGGCCGCCACCTCGCCACCGTGGCCGGCCAGGCCGGGGGTCCCCGGTCTCGCCGCCACCGCCGATCCGCGACCTCTGCGCCCACGGGGCATGGTCGGAACCTTGGGAGGAGGCATGGTGGTACTCCCCTCCGAGTCGGTGTTCGAGCTGCCCCCCTTTTGGAGGGGGCGCTTCTGGACGCTCGGGGGGAGGGCCTCCTCCCTCTTCTTTACCCTTGGGGGTGGCGCCTCCGCAGCCTCCCCAACACTCTCCCTGTTCCTCTCCGGCGACACCGACAACCTACGCAACGACGACCTACGCGACGCCTCGATTGACGGCCCACACGAAACCTCAATTGACGGCCCGCTACTCACTACGGCGCATCCACCGCCCTCGTTGTTGCTCCGGCTGACCACCATCGTGCTACTTTCGTCGGCAGACGGCTCTGTGGCATTGCCGCCCTCGTCCGCCGACATCTCTGAGGCCGTGTACGCCTCCTCCTCCGACGGCTCTGCGTCACTGCCGCCCTCGTCTCGCGCCGGCTCTGCAGCAGTGCTGCCCTCGTCGCTCGACAACTTAGAGTTGTCATTCCGGTCGGAGTCGCTCCGCTCCTCGAATGCGCTCCCTCCGCCTTGTTTCTTCGTGGACGGTCCTGCGGCCCCGCCGCCCTCGTCCTGCGACGGCTCTGCAGCAGCAGTGCTGCCACCCTCGTCGCACATGGCCATACCGGCCGCCTTCTGCCGCTCCCGCCACGCCTTCCCCCTTGCGGCCTCAATGCGGGCTCGCGCCTGGGCGGAACGCTTCGGCTTCCTCTTCCCCTTCTTCTTCCTTTCCACCTCTTCCTTCTCCAACTCCTCTTTCCCCTCCCCCCGGTGAGCCTCAAGATGTTGTGCCGGGCTCTCGGCAGTAAGGGCAGTAGTTGTCCCCCACCCATACGACTGGGGACTGACTGTGCCGGGACTTGAGCGCGACTCCAAGTGGACGTCGCGCGCAAGCACCGGCACAGCAAGGGATTCCCCGGCTTGGCCGGGACCCTCTGGTGAAGTTTTACAGGTATTCACTTCTGCCATGTTATTGGACATTTTTAAGTCTTGCCTTGACTACCACTCTAACGGCTGGACGCTCGCGCGCTTTTTAACCCACCAACCATTCATCCCCTCGCCGAGTGGCCAAACTTAGGATTAGGGGTAATTTTTTATAGGGGTTTTTCTTCCCCGCGGTCCGAAGACCCCCGGTCCTGATCCCCCTGCTCAGGATTACGGTTTGGGCCTTCCGGGTCTGGCCGCTCGCGAGCGACCGACCCGTCACGCCCCCGGGCCGTGACGCAACCGTCCCTGGCGACGGAGTGCCATGAGGCACATCCGCCCCATTGGCCCCGGGTCAGATCCGCCGTGCGCTCTGCCACCAGAGCCGCACACGGAGACCCCCACCTGCCGGAATCTTAGCCGTCCAAAGGGACGCATGACGTCCAAATGGACGTTACCAGGGAGCACCACGAGGAGGTGCTCCGGCCGCGCCCCCCATAAATACCGGACTTAAACGTTTATTTGCCATAATTCCTCGCTTCTGGGATACCGGTGGTAAAGATCTTGCTATAGGTATTTATACATCAATGCTTGAAACGCGGTACAATCAAGGCCATTGTTGTGTAACTTGTCATGGTTAAAATGCCATTGCTGTTTATATAAGTACATAAATATTATACATGTTTTTATTTTATTCTATATTTATAATTTACCTTTTAGCATTACGCTGTACCTATCATGATAGCAGGCTGTACAGGCTTTTATTTACCGTCGATGTAAGATCATCTAAGTATTTTATTCGCATATTTGTGTTTTTAGCTACTAGTAGTTTGTAACTTACTTTTTTCTTGTTTTTGATTTGAAACTTAATTTTTACTTCACAAAGAAATTTTCACAAACATTTTACATTTTCTCATATAACAATAATACATTTTTTAAACCTCTCTAAATAAGATTTAAATCTTCGTTATATCAATCACGTATAAACCTCTCTTTTACGCCAGCGTATATATCATATTTTAGCGGACTATAGTAGTCTGTAATGAAGTAAGTATATATAAACTCATTTGCAAAAAAAACGGGCACCTAAGCAATGAACCATTTCAAATGTTAATATTTCTTTGTTTGATAATTATAGGTAGTTTTATCCACACAATTTGCTAAATTAATAAGAAAATAATCGTTTTCATCAGTATTTCATAAAATTTAGATACAATTTATGGGAAATAATGCTAAACCTCGCTAGTAGTGTATATTCGCTAGTAGTGCATATGCTCATGAAGTAAAAATAAAAAAGTTTTTTTGTTTGTTTTTCTTTAATAAAGTAAAAGCAGATAAATGTTTGGTATCGAGTGTGACCCCCTCTAGCTAAAATCACAGCTTGAATTCGTCTGGGCATGCTAGCGAGTATATCCCGGATACTTGCTTGCGGAATACGTTCCCACTCCGCAGTAATCACATTCTTCAGCTCTCTGATGGTCTGCGGAGCCGGGTGTACTGATCTCACACGCCGTTTCAGAACGTCCCAGACATGCTCTATGGGATTGAGGTCGGGACTTCGAGCTGGCCAATCCAAACGACGAATGCCGACCTCTTGCACATACGCATTAACATCGCGGGATCGGTGGGCGCGAGCATTGTCGTCCATAAAAATCGAGTCTTCACCTAGAGCGGCCAATGCGGGTTGTGCATGAGAAATTAGAACTTCCGTTATGTATCGATGCCCAGTCAGTGAGCCGTTTTCAATGAAGACTAACTCTGTACGATCCATTGAATTTATTCCTGCCCAAAACATAACAGAGCCCCCACCATAAGGTGTGATTTCTTCGAAACATGCCTCTGCAAAGCGTTCTCCTTGTCTTCTTAGCACTCGCCGACGTCGATCTTCACCGAACAGAGATATCCTGGCTTCATCAGAGAACAAAACCCTATTCCAATCGTCTTGAGTCCATGATTCACAATTTCTAGCGAACCTAAGCCTGTGAACTCTGTGCTCACGGAGTAATTTGGGGCCGCGGGCCGGGCGGTGACTGCGTATATTGGCAGCGAGAAGCCTCCTCCTGACCGTCCATAGACTAATATGCACATTTCTTACTTCTTGGAGGTTGTTCTTAAGATCCACATACGAAGATTTGCGATTTCTCAATGCGCGACTCACAAGAAAACGATCATCCCGTGGTTGGGTACATGGTTTTCTTCCAGAACCAGGCCTTCTCTCGACGGAACCAGTCTCCTGATATCGCTGCCAGGTCCTTTGGACTGTCGAGCGACTAACATTTAGCCTCCTAGCCACGAAACATTGGCTGCAACCCTCTTCAAGCAGCGCGATAATTTTGGTAGCTTTTACCACTTTATCTACCATTTTTGATACAGCCAAACAGCATTAAATAAAGCTTTGACAGTCAAGGATATGAAATTAATCGATAAAAATTGAATAAAAGTTATGAAAGTCGATGTTAACTTCTGGAACTTCGCGCCAAAAATGTAGGATAAAAAGGGGTTTTCTGTAAAAATGAACATCAAATGAAAAATTGAATTTAGAACGTACTTTTTTAAATACCACAGCATTTTTAAAACCGGCCAGTAACGTGTACAAACGATTGAAACCTTTTTGGTATTGTATCTTTTTAAATATGAATGAAAATCAAAACCGCCCGTTTTTTTTGCAAATGAGTTTATATATAAGCACCACCTTAGAATTATATTAGTTTTGACAAACTTGGAGTCTGAAGAGATGGTCACATGCTTGATACAGATGGAACCTACTTAAAATTCAAGTCCTTAGTTCCTTTATCTAAAGATCCTGCAGACCTGACTCCTTCATATCCTTTATCATATTGGACGATCTTTAAGCATGGTACATTCACAGACCTAAAATATCTTCGTGATCAGCAAACAACGTCATCAAATACAAGGGTTTACCACCCCTTATTATGGCTTCTTGGACGCATCGTTCACGTGCTGTATAATGGTGACGAAATGGCAAGCGGCAATCGGCAATCATTCGGCGCGCCTATAATAAAATCTGCCCTCTTTCAGTCACTACTCTTGAAGATACTTCAACTGGGGGAGTATGTTGAGTCATCCAACTCAACTTGGCCAGACTACGGCGGAGTTACGGCAACCACTGTTAACTGTAAATAACTTCTTGTACTGTAGTACATTATACATATACAGTATATTGTAATATACAAATATACAGTCCACGGCTATTATTCCGTCTCCCAACCAAGGGATCGCCCCAATAAATATACTGACGCATAAATTATTTTTTCTAATATTTTGTTTTTGTTAAATATACAAAGTTTCGATATTGGTCTGTTATTCTCTTTGCGCTCATATTTATGTATCATCATCATCATTTCAGGCTCTTGCCGTCCACTGTTGAAGCCTCCCTCATGTTGCCACAAAGTGCGGTCCTGTGCTTTCTGCATCCAACGATATATTTATGTATACGTGAACTAAATGCAGTCTTCCATTACAGAAGATCGTCAGAATAGCAGTGTCAAAGGTAATGATAAACTTTTAGTAGAATCCTTTATTAAAATAGGATGTACGGTGTCAGGCCCAGCTGTCTTACTGACTGACATCAACGGTACACAATAACTTATATATTTCAGCTTCCTTCGCATCTATCGAACTAATATTTACAGTAGCCGCAATTGGACAGGGAATGGAGATATCATTGTTGTCACTGTTAGTATTATGAAGAAAATTACAGTAAAAATAATCACTAAACATGTTACAAATAACACTTCCTCGATCAGATGTGAAGAATTCATATTTCATTGCAGACGGATAAGCTTTAGAGGATTACTTACTTTTAAGATAGGACTAGAAAGCCTTAGGTGACTTATATATGTATATTTGTTTTCGTATTTACTATATTATAGTCTTCATATATTTGAGTTTCGGAAAGTTTTGCGCGATAACATAAAACTAAAAATGATCCATGGTCTGACTGATTACCATATTATTTGAATTTAAAATTATAGTTAAATTTTCTTTTAGAATTTTGATAAGAGGTTTCTTGTACCGCGGGGGATATTTAGATGTCGATTTTATTAGTTGTGATATTTGTTCAATAATTTAATTAGTCTATTACCTATATAATAATAAGAGAGCATCTTCCGTAGTGCCTCTGCCTAAATTAATATTCCAGTAATACTCGTCAAGTTTACTCGATATAAGACTAAAGTTTGTTAGGTAATACATAAATATAGTTCTTGGTTGACGTGTAAGTATGCGGTGTTTAACAGAATCTGCAGAAATAATAGGAGATGAATACTGAGATTCCTTAGGCATTACATTTTAAAATGGAAATATGTCCATTACATAAAGCTAAATCTAGTATTCTCTCATTAGCGTTTTTATGAAGAATCCAAAAAGTCGGATTGAACCCCATGTATATTGACTCGGGTCGCGCGCGCGAGGAGCGCAGCCTAGACGAGGCGACCAGTCGCCGGCGACTGAGGCGGCGTAGGCGCGGCTACCTGCGTCTCATACCGCCCTAACCGAGGCCGCGGGTGACGTGACTGGGGAATTAGTCCGTCACCCGCCGAGAGGCCGACCGTGTGAGGAAAGACCGACGTCCTCCCCGAGGGGGGGACGTCGGTCGATGGGAGGGTACCCCACTAGGGAGTATTTCGTCGGGCCGACCACTGATGACAAGTAACCCTGCTCCGGTGGTCGGTCCAACCACGAAGGCAACGTGGTGTTTGGATGGGTTGCGGGTGTGCGTGCTTACACCCCTCTGTCGCCCCAGACGGAGTGGTGCGAGGAGTGCACTGACCGCAGCCCACCCAAAAAAAAAAGTATATTGACTGGTTGAAACGAGTACCCATCATCAGTAGGACGCCACACTATATTAAGTAAATTGAAGTCCCCTATAATTAAAAAATAATAAGTTAAATGATTAAGAACTATGTATGTATGTCGCTTAATCTTCTTCTTTATATATAAATTTCTTGTGTACGTATGTATGTCATTGAACTCCTCCTTAACGGCTGGACCGATATTGATGAAATTTTTTGTGCATGTTCAAGGGGATTCGAGAATGGTTTAGATTAACAATTGGACCCGGTAGATGGCGCTTATTTGAACAGAACCACGCCTGTTGGGTCAGCTAGTTTTTTATAAAAATAGGCTAACTGTGTATGTAATGAATTTTCTAGGTTTTGTTTACATAAATAAGCGGTACAAATATGCAACTTATAGGACACACTAGGTTTAGAATGACGAAGTGTGTACGCTACCCATACATTTTCAGTAGAACAATACCAATCAATTCGCCCTTTCGTGATGTATTCGCGGCGAACTGCAATAAGTACACCCCCACCAAGCATTTGCTTAGTCTCAATATAATTTCTGTCCCGCCTCCAGAAGTAACGATCATCAAGAATGAAGATCATAATGAAATCTTCTTTAAGCTATGTTTCTATCAAACATATGATGTCATAATTACTCATACTAGTGCATACATTTCTAAAGAAACATGACGCCTTTGTACGCAGACCACGTACATTCTGATAGAACACTTTAATTGTCATTTTTACGGCATAAAGTAACATAAGGCATGACTTACTAAATTAGATAACAGTGTTAGTTGCATATAGATATGATGATAGTTATGCGACATGTATACGTGTTATAAATATTCTATCTCACAAAGTCCACTGGGCTCTGGTTGTAGTGGTGACGTGCACCGATAAGCGCGCTTGGGTGCGAACGTGAGGAGCGTTAGCAAAGAAGTACATACACATTTTATTTTGTGCTTGCACTTATATTTAACTCCAAAATTACGCATTTTGCAATAAAATTTAAAGGCGAAATATTAAATGAAAAAATTGCAAACATTTTTAAAGACAGCTTTTTTTTTAAGTACGACAGAGTAAAATCAAAATTACATTTTAGTATTTTTCAATCATTATCTGATAAACATTCTAAGTCCGATGCTGATACGTTGTCAACAGAATCATCTTGTAATTTTAAAATTAATCAAAAATCCAGATCAACGTATTTTAAGTAGGCTTTTTCAATTTTCTACACACGATCACGGGTTTTTGCCACGTTTCACTGCAAATTTGATTCAAGCTTTCATGGATCAGGCTTTCCGTGTTTGTCATGTTCTGATGGATATTTTTTGATGAGATGTGATTTTTTTTCTTGAATACTGTTCTTGTTGGAATTTCTTTATGGTCACAACGTTGGAATTTATTTATGGACAACATTACCGACGACGGCAGTGTTGTACTTCGAATAACATCAGACGTAAAATTATATATTACTAACTTATTTTCTCGCTTTCTTCTTTTATTCACGGGAGACGTGAATTTAGATTTTGATATGTGGACTTTTAATATCCGTTGGACAGTCTTTTATAGACACCTATAGCCTCAGTTGTACGCCGTGTAATATATCGTAAATGAGACAAATTACAATTAGGCTCCATAAATAATTTTGAAAATATTACTCTTGTCGTAGGAAATAGGAGATAAACGCTAGTTAAAATGCTTCGGCCCTAAAAAAACTGAATAAGTAACAAATACTAAGTAATACAAAACCACTATAAGGATCAAGTATTGTTAGGTTTTTATAAATGTATTTTGATATATTGATATATTTCCGTGTGGTGACGGAGTAAGAATACAATTCACCACTTCCTATCTTGCCCGTGGATGTCGTATAAGACGACTATGGGATATAATGTGCACATAACATCTGTGCAAGAGAAGGAAAACTCGAAATGAAACCCTATACCAACATATCTGACTAGCATAGTATAGTAGGTCAAATTCCCTCCCATTGTGGAGGAGGCCCGAAGCCCAACAGTGGGACGTATGTGGGCTGCGATGATTTTGATATAAATATTAATATCGTATTATTAGTGTGGATGTTATTGTTAAAATGAAAAAATAAAATACCTCAAAATGATGAACAACTCTTCTATGTTGAGTTGCTATGCTGACGTTACTACATGAAACAGTTTGGCGCGAACTCAGAATGCCGGTAGCTGGGACCGCGTCGCGATCGAGACCAGTGGCGGCTTTTTTTTTGGGTTGGGCTGTGGTTGGCGCACTCCTCGCACCACACCGTCCGGGGCGATAGAGCATAAGCACGTACACCCGCAACCAACCCGAACACCACGTCGCCTTCGTCATTGGGCCGACCACCGGAGCAGGGTTATTTGTCATCAGTGGTCGACCCGACGGAATACCCCCTAGTGGGGTACCCTCCCATCGACCGACGTCCCCCCTTCGGAGAGGATGTCGGTCTTGCCTCACGCGGTCGGCCTCTTGGCGGGTGACGGACTAATTCCCCGGTCATGTCACCCTCGGCCTCGGCTAGGGAGACCAGTGGCGGCTGGTGGATCATCAAAGTGGCACTTAACTTGCTCACGAAGTATTAAGATCAGAAATTGCAATGGAACAATAATTTACCTAAAAATATTATCTTTTATTATTCCAAATTAAACTCATTATATTTTGTAGGGTTACTTGCGCAGAATAATGAGATTCTATGGCCAAATCGCTTTGCTGCCAAAATAATGCAAGGAAAGCAAAAGAATGCATTAAAACGCTCACATCTACACAACATTTCTTTCTATTATACATTTTACTTTTAAAGCGAACTAAAAAGATTTATAAAAGAATGCAAATAAAAAATATTTTGATTTGTACTCTTTTATTAAATTTCAAGAGGGATTGGCGGTGGCGGCAATTTTATATCAACTTTATTTTGAAAAGTATTGTTATTGTCTTTAATTGTTGTGTATCATTGTCATTGTAGACAATAACACATTGTCTTCAATGTATGTAGTTAATATTATTTCTTGTGATATTACAATTAATCCTACAACAAATTTGGGAGAGAATGTCGAATTAATTTTTCTGAGGGGGTAACGGGAATACCCTTGAATTCTATATTATATATTTTTGATCATTTTCACGAATACTTAATTCAATTTTTCCAATCGTTGCTCGAGCCTTTGAATATCCTGTTTCGTTTTTTGAAAATGCTGAATTTTATATTAATTTCTATCATTGTCTTATGGACGTCTATGGGCTGATGGATAGACAATGCCCATGTAAGAGAGTGAAAACTCGAAATGTCTTATTTCGAGTTTTCACCTTTTGACCAGCATAGATCAATTTCAACCCTATCCAGGAACAAGCTCGACACAAACAGCGGGATATATATGAGCTAACATCAAGGTAATAGCTGATGTAATATAAGATTTTTTTTTATCTTTATTAATAATGTCTTATCGGATCTTTTATAATAATAATAATAATTTATTTATTTCTCCTTCACAAAGGTACACATATTATACAGGTACAACATAAATAGGTGGCAAACTTTCCTTTGTGAGAGGCTGGAGAACCCTGTGTTACAGATCACCAGGCTCTCACACCTCCAGGATAAATAATAACCGATCTAAATATTACATATTTCGTGTTACTTGTGTGAAATAGAGAAAATCAGTAGTTTAGTGTGTGTGTGTGTGTGTGTGTGTGTGTGTGTGTGAGTGTGCGTGCGTGTGTTTGCGTGTGTGCGTGTGTGTGTGTGTGCGTGTGTGTGTGTGTGTGGGTGTGTGTGCGCGTGCGCGTGCGTGTGCGCGTGCGTGTGCGTGTGCGTGTACGTGTGCGTGTGCATGTGCGTGTGCGTGTGCGTGTGTGCGTGTGCGTGTGCGCGTGTGTGTGTGTGTGTGTGTGTGTGTGTGTGTGTATGTGTGCCTGTATGTTTGGGTGAGTCCGTCTTTTATCCATTTATTATGTCAGTGGAGTAAGTAAATCCTCTGTGTCACTATATGACAATGTTTGTAGCCACTTTGTTATCAATATTTTTAGTTTATATTTATTTTGAGAATATATATGAAGATGTGAATTAATTTTATTGTAGAGATATGGACCTAAGAAACAATAAAATCTATGCGACAGTGTCGTCTTAAATATTGTACTAGTATCATAAATTGTGTATTTATGACGTTTTTTTGCGATATTTAAAGGATCGTAGATAGAGAGTGAGTGAGACCTGTAGAATAAACGGAGTATAAAAAGTTGTCAAACTATAAGGACATTAAATTTCTGATATAATTCAAATGTAGGATGCCAAAAAAGAAGAAAAAGGGCCACTTTTAGGACTGCTCGTTATGCGCGTTCAAGTTTTAGTATAATGGTTTTCGCCGCGCCTCCCCATGATGTAATACAGTACGTTAATAATAATTGACATAAGGCCAAATACGTTAATCTTAATACTTTGTTGTCGGCTACGTGACGTAAATTTTTAAATACGAAAATAAGCTTTCTAATCCTGGATGGCAATAACTCTATGCGGGCTTGAAAACTTAAGTTTTTATCAATTAAAATGCCAAGATATTTAATATTATCGATGGATTGTAGTTCCTCACATGTACATTGATTAGACAAGGCCCCGCGACTACTACAAAAATGTGCTTTGATAGGTATAGGAACTATTGGAAATAAATTGTCATTCTTCAATCTAAAAGCTACGTATCTTGATTTAGAGATTTAGAGATTTTACGCAGTTAGAGAAAGGTTATTGGAGCTGAGCCACCTAGTAATGACGTTCATACCATTCTGAACGTGTTGGTATGTATTATCCCAAGTGTCACCCTGGAAAATGATTGCGGTGTCATCTGCAAATGTGATAATCTGCCCGTTCAATAGTTCTAATTGACATAGGTCATTTATAAAGGTCAGAAACAAAGTCGGCCCAAGAATACTGCCTTGTGGCACACCAATTCCAATAGGAAGGTCAGCACTACGAGTGTTATTTAGTTGTACACACTGTGTGCGGTCCGTGAGGTAGCTTGCAAAGAATTGCCTTTGAATTCCACGGATACCCATCCGTTCCAATTTGTCTAGTAACAGTGGAATAGACACCGTGTCCGTGTGGTGACGGAGTAAGAATAATATTCACCACTCCGCCCGCAATCTTGCCCGTGGATGTCGTGTAAGACGACTATGGGATATAATGTGCACATAACATCTGTGCAAGAGAAGGAAAACCATTGTGGAGGAGGCCCGAGCCCAACAGTGGGACGTATGTGGGCTGCGATGATGATGATGATGAGACACCGTGTCGAACGCCTTGGTCAAGTCTAGAAGTACCGCGATCACTTTTTCTATGCATTTAAACTAGTAACCACCGCATTAGTGAGCTCATGAACTGCATCATCCGTTGACTTATTTCTACGAAAACCAAGCTGTGACTTAGATAAAAGATTTTTCTTTTCGAGATAGTTGACAAGTCTTTTATTAATAATTATTTCAATAATCTTTGACAGTGCTAGTAGGATAGATATGGGTCGATAATTGCTGACAATATCTTTTTCACCGCCTTTATGTATGGGATGGATTTATTGAGCAGTTTTTAAGGAAAAATTTTAACGGCCGATTAAGGAAAAATGTGTCGTCCTATTCATCGAGGACCTATCCTCGACGAAGGGGACTATATTTTTGAGAGCGATTATTTTGTTCACATACCTATAACTTACTTTGACAGCTGTCAAAATGCTCTTCTTAGATTAGATAGACTATAGTAAGATAGAATAGAAAAATAATAATTAAAAATAATAGACAAGCCCGCTGAGTTTCTTGCCGGATCTTCTCAGTGGCGGTCGCGTTCCATTCCGGTGGTAGTCTATTTTTTTGGATAATTTTAATTTAATTTTGTAAACTTGACAATCGTAAAAGATGACTATGGGATATAATATGCACATAACATCAGTGCATGAGAAGGAAAACGCGATATGAAACTCTATACCAACATGTCTGACCAGCATGGTATAGTGGGTCAAATTCCTTCCCAGTATGGAGGAGGGCCGAGCCCAACAGTGGGACGTATATGGGTTGCGATGATGATGATGATGATATCCACCTTGTATCTCAGCTAGAACCGAATTAAACTATCAAAAATCGTACGAAATTTTATTCACAGTGCGTACTAAGTGCAATTTCGATCGCGGAATATAAAACGCGAGATAAAAAATAAACTTCATGGTGAAAAATCGCAGTGCGGACAGGCCCTAAGCGAGCGAGTGTCGTCGGGCGGCTCCTTCGACCTTGTTTCGCCGGCTTTATTAGCCTAAACAGAGACGAAATTCATTTTCGATAAAAAATTACAGTTTAGGTTTTATTGTTTTAGTTTAATCAGCTGATTTTAAGGCGAAGTTTGTCTTGCTTATGCGAACGTAATCATTGATTTATTCAATTTATAACGAACATTTAACAAAGTCGAATGTGTTGCATATTAAGTATCGCTGACTTTATACATTTCAATCAGATTTACACGAAAAAGCGATGATAAAATTGAAAACTTTACATGTCTCTAATTCATTAACGAATCGTTATTTTTCCTTCAAAATTTTTTTATGGGGTCCTACCACCATTGCCTAACTCCCGTTTGACCAGTTGCCCATAACCTGATACACCCTGTATATACGGTCTTTTTTTTTGGGGTGGGTTGCGGTCGGCGCACTCCTCGCACCACTCCGTCCGGGGCGATAGAGGGGCGTAAGCACGCACACCCGCAACCTACCCACAATGCACGTCGCCTTCGTCGTTGGACCGACCACCGGAGCAGGGTTACTTGTCATCAGTGGTCGGTCCGACGGAATACCCCCTAGTGGGGTACCCTCCCATCGACCGACGTCCCCCTCTTGGGGAGGACGTCGGTCTTTCCTCACGCGGTCGGCCTCTCGGCGGGTGACGGACTAATTCCCCGGTGACGTCACACGCAGCCTCGGCTAGGGCGGCATGAGGCGCAGGTATTCGTACCTTCGGCGCCCTAGTCGCCGGCGGTGGAATTAATATATATACGGGTGACGATAGCTCAACTGACAGTTTTTGTTCATCATCTGAAGAAAATGATTGACTGAAGATTCACTCTTTCTCGATTTTTTTGTGATTGAGTGAATGTTAGTGTAACAAAAATATTAAATGACAGAAAATTGACCTTTCGTAACATTGTATCATTTCAAAATACCTACAGTATCACAGTTTAAGTAAAATTTTCAAATCAGAACTTTAATCCAATGCACTTTACAGTACATATCCAAATCGATTATATACTCATGCAATCTTGAATCGGTTTATCGTGAGTATCGAGTACTGAGTCGTATGGTTCATCACTAATTACATCGCTAAGACAAATGTGAAAATGGACCTTTTATTTTGTGACAACTATATTTATTCGTCTCCGTGTGGTGACGGAGTAAGAATACAATTCACCACCCCCTATCTTACCCGTGGGTGATCGTACGAGACGACTAAGGGATATAAAACGCATATAACATCTATGCGAGAGAAGGAAAACTCGAAATAAAACCCTATACCAACACGTCTGACCAGCGTGGTATAATAGTAGGTCAATTACCCTTCCATTGTGGAGGAGGCCCGAGCCCAACAGTGGGACGTATGTGGGCTGAGATGATGATATTTATTCGATACGGTACCTGCCAAAAAGTACTGATTGAGTAAACACAAATTTGTACGTCTTAGGATGAACATGACTGGACTTTGTACACCATGTAACATCGTGCATTAATGTTTAAATTACCATGTTCAAACAAATAAAATATTATTGCCAAGTCAATCTATTTACTTAAAACATAAAAGATCTTTAATATTGATATACTCACTATAAGAAGTTGTTAGGTTAGCTATTTACATAATAACTTAAGAAGAAAGGTCCCTTGGACTGAATGAGTTAACCGACTTGGTACAAATATGGATCTCACAACTTTTTATGGTAGAAGAACTCAGTTGCGAGGCTTGGCTTTTTTACAAGATTTGTTTTTTATGGTATCTCATTTCTTTTTGTAGATAGACCTACTTATTTTCCTTTCCGGTACCTTCTACTTCTTGAATACCAACAACGGATTTTCTTAGAGCCCACTCTTTGAAAAATGACACATCTTTTCTTTCCGTTTGAGTCACTTCTACCTAAACTAAGCGGAGAGATGTGGAAATTAAGAAATTTGATTGGTTTTTTGAAACACATCTCCTCTAGTCTCCTCTCCGCTTTGATGGCAATCGAGCCTAACGATGGCGTTCTTTCCTTCAGATAAATTTCAGGCAATTTAGTTTACTTAATACTTTCTCCGTGTGGTAACGGAGTAAGAATACAATTCACCATCCCCCATCTTACCCGTGGGTGATCGTACGAGACGTCTAAGGGATATAAAACGCATATAACATCTATGCGAGAGAAGGAAAAGTCGAAATAAAACCCTATATCAACACGTCTGACCAACGTGGTATAGTAGGTCAATTATATCCTATAGTCGTCTTATGCGACATCCACGGGCAAGATAGAGAGTGGTGAATTGTATTCTTACTTCGTCACTATACGGAAAGGGCATATATTTAACCGACACAAATTATATTCAGACTTAGAACAACAATTTGTGGATCGTACTTCTTGCATGGAAGTCGAACCCGCGACACTAGCACGGTACGTTGGTATCTTAACCACTACGCCATCTGCGCAGTCTTTAGCCGGTTGTTACGATTCCCATAGGGAAGCAATGATGGCGACAAATGCATTCTTATTTTTTACAAAGTTACATATAATTAACGGCAAATGTAACTTTGTAATCCTATATATTTATACAAGTTTACAAAATTATTTATGCAGTTAGTGTATCTCGGAAACTGGGTGAAAATTACAATGTTTCATAATTTTTCCTTCATTAATACACTAAACACTAATTGTATTCTAAATTTGAAGCCTCTATGTCTGCTAGAAGTGCCTCTTTTAAATTGATGATCGGTCAGTCAGTCAGTGAGTGACAAAATTGCGAAATTTTGACTAGTTATAATTCTTAAACTATCGGTTCAAATTGACTGAAATTTGAAACACATAATGTGTATACAATTCCTGCTGGGATACTAAAAATTCAGGCTTCTAGTTTTATTAACAACGAAGTTATAGGGGGTCGAAAATGGCCTGAATGGCTTCGAGAAAAGTATGTTACGGCAGTGTTGCATTATGCCCGACTTTTTTTTTCTCGACTTGGCGGGGGCACTACGGTGCCCCCAGACATTAATATTGTCTGCTCACTGTAGCAGGACATAAAGAATCCTACCAATAATGTACAATCTTTATGTTAACCTATGCCCACAATCAATAAATTTGAATTTAAAAACTGTGAATGCAAATATTCTTTTTTATTTTTTTTACTCCCTAGGATAATAATTAAACTGGACAAAATGAAATAGAAATGCATTTTACAAAAAAAATATATTGCCAATTTAAGGGTTACAATTGATTTAGTGGCTTAAGTATGAAAACGTAACTAACAAACTTACTTCCGCATTTATGTTATATTTATGATGACATTATAATAATATTATCGTACCGTATCTATAATCTATGCGTCTTATTATATTTAAATTTTATTGAATTACTTATCGATATCATTCATTACGTTTATATATTCCTACATATTCTATATAATTACGGATTATCTTTACGCTTAGTATCTTTTGTTTCAGCTATTCAGGGAGTTTTTGGTAATCACGTAATTTATTTTAATCCAAAGACAGAAATGGATGAGTAATACCATTCCTTGCTTTCCGGTGAGAGCAGTAATAACCAATTTACCAGAAGAATGACCTACAGTATTCTTATTTATAATACTTACTCTGCACCTGCTGAGCATGGCGTTTATGACATTATTTCTCTCATAGCGAAGCATGCTCCTCAATGGACAACGATAAAACGTCCTTTAAAAAAATAGGATTCGCTATATTTAAGTGGAAGGGCTGAATGAAGAAAAAACTCCACGTGATGTGTATCTTTATATTATTCTTTATATCTTTATATGTATCTACATTCGTTAAAGATAATATAATTCTTTAATCATATTTATCATCAAAATTTTTACCAACTATCCGGTTCAATAATGTTTGAAAACCACCTGTAACATATATTATTGACTGATTAATTGGAATATAACTTTATCTACCAATTTATTAATCCACGTGTCGTTAATACAATTATCACAATAATGTATCAAATGATTGATATTTTACAAGTAGCTAAGCATTTTATTTTATATTTATATAGATAACGTACATATTACAAAATTTATTTTATATCTATTACTTTTCTATGTAACTCTCATTTAAGTAAAGGCTCTCTCTTTCTCTCTAAAAATGAATAAACAGTATTTGTCAATTTTTACCCTCTAAGGGTGTAAATCTACACTTAATATTATAAAGAGGCAACGTTATATTTTTGTTACGAATAAACTCAAAAACTACTGGACGGATTTCGATAATTCTTTCACCATTAGAATACTATATTATGGGTAACATAGCCTATATTTTATCCCGGTATTCCCACGCGAATGGGAACATTGCGGGTTAGGTGACTGCAACCGAAGCGAAGCGAGGACAGGTTGTTTTTCTTTATATATAAATTTCTTGTGTATGTGTGTATATCACTGAACTCTTCCTCAACGGCTGGGCTTGATGAAATTTTTTGTGTGTGTTCAAGGGGATTCGAGAATGGTTTATGGAATGGACATTTCATTACATCTCCCCCCTAAGAGCGAAAATTCCAAATAATATATCTATACAATCTATTTAAACGTTATCTTCATATTCGCTTTCTTCTACTTCATGATCTTCAGTTACTGTTGTGACCGGTTGTAGTTTTGTTATGTGGAATAAGGTTGATTCTGTTTTTCTGTTGCCAGTGTCAATCTTAAAAATTGAGTTCGATATTTTCTCTACTATCTTGAAAGGACCTATTTTTAATTCGTCTAATTTTTTTCTATACAGTCTATTTCCATTTTCTACATATACGCTGTCTCCTATCTCTAACTCATGCATTTTTCTTTTTATATCAAATATTTTCTTGTTGTATTTGTGGGATTTTATTGTATTCTCTAAGGCTAATCTTCTATCAGCAATCCATTTGTCTTCTTTTTCTATTGTTTTAATTTCATTTGGTAGAATACTGACATTTGTACCATACAGTAAATATTTTGGTGCAAAACCTGTAACTGAGTGTTTCGTTTCATTATATTTCTGGGTACATTCTCTTGCTACTGTTGTCCATGTTCTCTTATTATTTTTCTCATTTATTTTACATCTGATTTTATTTACTATTGTTTGATTTAATCTTTCGTTCAAGCCATTCGAGAATGGTAATTCACCGCTGTAAAAAATAGTTTAACATTATTATCCTGTAAAAATTGCTTAAATTCTCTTGAATTGATGCCCGGATATTGATCTGTCAGAATTATTCCAATCTCATCTGTCTCTAGTACTTTCTTTGTTAGTTTTATAAAATCGCTTGCATTCTGTGTTTTTGAAGTCGCAATAAATGCATATCTTGTGTAGTGGTCTACTAAAACATGTAGGTATTTTTTGTTGACCTAGATCCTCCGAAGCCACCGATAGTATCCATTGACATTATCTCAAATGGTTTTGTCGCTGGTCCCAATTGTGACATTAATCCAAATTTTCCTTGACATCTTGATTTATTTTTTATGCATACTTCACATGTTTTACAAATATTTATAATATTTTTTGTTAGATTTTTAGCTGTATATATTGGACTTATTTTTTTTTGTATTTGACTGATCCCAATATGGCATAAATCTTCGTGCACCTTTTTTATAAATTTTTTACTGAATTTTTCTGAGAGGATAATCTTTTCATGTTTCTTGATTTTTTTATAGTAGATTGTATTTTTTTTTATTAGATTTTGTTTCTTTTCTTTTATTGTTTCATTATTCTCTTGGTCTTCAACTATATCTTTTATTTGTATTAAATTAACTATTTTCAATAACTCCTCTTTGTTATCCTCTGATTTTAATACAGGGTTTCGGCTCAGACAGTCTGCTTCTACATTTTCTTTACCAGATATATATTTTACTGTAAAGTCATATTGAGATAGGTAATATGTGAGGTCATCCAATTCCTCATCTGTCCTGCATTTAATATTCATGTTCTCTAGAAGTTTGTGGTCTGAGTAAATAGTGAATTGTTTTCCAATGAGCCAGTGTTGCCAATATTTAACAGCTTCTTTCATAGCAAAACATTCCAAATATATAGCCTTCTTACGTTTTTGAGATTCATTGAGTTTTTTCGAGAAGTATGCCACTGGTTTGTCTTGACCGTCTAGTTGTGTCTGTTTTAATATTGCCCCGATACCCTCTAAAGATGCATCTGTAAAAATTTTTATTGGTAAGTCTTTGTCAAATATTTCTAACACAGGTTGAGAACATAAATATCTTTTTATTTGGTTAAATGATTCTTCACACTTCTCTGACCACACAAACTTTTCGTTTTTTCTTAATAAATTATGTAATGGGTCTAAGATAGTTGCACTTCTTGGTATGTATTCATGGTAGAAGTTGATTTTTCCCAAAAATTGTCTGATATTCTTTTGTGTTTTAGGAGTTGGAAACTGCCTTATTGAGATCAAATTATCTTTAAGCGGTCTTACCGAATTGTTCTGGATTATGTGGCCGAGATACTTTACTGAGTCTGAAGCAAAGGTACATTTCTTGAATTTCAGTCTAAGTCCTTCTTTTATTATTGCCTCTAATACCGTTCTTATGTGTCTTAAATGTTCTTCAAAAGTAGACGAGTATATCAAAATGTCATCGATATAGTTTACGGAGTATCCTGTGAGATTGTTTTCTTAGAATATTGCTTAAAATTCTCTGGAAAATTGCTGGTGATGTTTTCAATCCAAACGGGAGACAGGTCCACTGGAAGTGGCCATCTTGTGTGACAAATCCTGTTTTATTTCTATCTTCCACCCGTAGTGGTATTGCCCAAAATGCTTAATTTATATCTAATGTAGTAAAATACTTACAATTTCTAGTTTAAATAATCAAATCATCTATTAACGGGAAAGGTTGAGCTTGTGGTACAACAAGTTTGTTTAGTTCTCTGAAATCTACACATAGGCGGGATTTTCTATTTTCACCTTTTTTAAAGGCCAATGTCACTGGGGCAGCGAAAGGACTATAAGATTCTTCTATTAAATTATTCTTAAGTAACATGGATATATATCGGTCCGTGTGGTGACGGAGTAAGAATACAATTCACCACTCCCTATCTTGCCCGTGGATGTCGTATAAGACGACTATGGGATATAATGTGCACATAACATCTGTGCAAGAGAAGGAAAACTCGAAATGAAACCCTATACCAACATGTCTGACCAGCATGGTATAGTAGGTCAAATTCCCTCCCATTGTGGAGGAGGCCCGAGCCCAACAGTGGGACGTATGTGGGCTGCGATGATGATGATGATGAACATGGATATTTGCTCTTCAATTTCTAATTTATCCTCTATTGTGCATCTGTATGGTCTTTTACTACAGTATCTATTTACCAGTAAATCTATGTGAGCTTCATAATCTTTAACTGATCCTATATCGTACTTGTCCTTAGCAAAAATTGTTTTATATTCCTTTATAATTTTCTCTATCTCGATTTTCTTTTCATTATCTAAATGGTCTGTCACACTTACACATTCCTCCATTTCTATATGTTCATTGAAATTTATTGCAAATGTTTTATGTTATTTTCTTTATCTTTAGACATTCTATTTTATTTATTATTTTCTTTTGTTCTATCTGCAAGTTCTCATTTTGGGTTAGTTTGAATTTCTTTATCATATCCAATCCGATTATAAAGTCATCAAAATCTTCATTTTCTACTATATATACATCTACCTCTTCTTCTAAATCAAATATTTTTATCTTTATTGTTATCAAGCCATCTGTCTTCTTCACACCATTAACCGTTTTCATATATGCTAAATTCACGTTGTCTTTTTTTCATTTACTTTAATTAGTCTTGAATTTATTAAAGAGATCTGTGAACCTGAATCATAAATGCCGTTCACCTCTAGTTTATTTTCTAATAAAAGCTTGATTTTGATTAATGGTGTACTTTCTCGTTTTTTTGTTCCGTATTTATATCTACTTCAATAATGGAATTATTATTTACATTTCTGGCTTTAAAAACCTTTTCATATTCATTTTTATTTTTCTTGAACCAACATGACTCCTCCGGATGATATCTAATTCCTTTGTCCAAAGATTCACAAGTCTTGCATGGCTTCTTCTCATTAGTTTTATTTTTATAAGGTACCACTCTTTATTATAGTTGAGTTTTTCTTGTACATCATGCCTACATATTTTCTTATGTCTTTGAAGAAATCAGTAATGTCATTGAGTTCGTCCCTGTTTAACTTATTTAAGATAAACCCAGGTAAACCTGTTGCAATAAGATCTATCATCGTTTTGCAGTCTATCGATTTGTTAATATCTAGTATAAGCCGTTCTTTTTTTATAGCATAATCAATTAACAGTCCTTCTTTATACCTGAGTGTGAGGGCATTCGTGACTATGTCCCATCCTTGGTTTTTAAAAGTTTCTAAAAATTTGTCTTTCCATTTATTCCATTCAGAATTTACTGTTAGTTTTATAGCCATCGATCTATATCAATCCAAACAAGATTTTTCTAAAAATAACCTCAATATATCTATTTTTGTTTCATCTTTTGTTATATTAAATCGCTCACACTCTTTTTCAAAATTCTCTATCCATTGCATTGGATGAGGGTTCTTGCTTGTGAATTTTTCAATAATAAATTTTTCAGAAACATCTTTTGGGTTACAACATAACTTGTTTCTCTAAAAGTACAAAGTACAGAGTTTTGTTTTATTCAAATATTACAACAACTATCGTTTAACAATGGAAAATATGAAAGTTATTTTATCTCACCTGAAAGTACAAAGAAACGACATTTAATGTCCACTAATGTCACCTCCTCAATTATATCCTCTCATTTAAATAAATACAAAACAATCTCTCAATATTATCCGCCATCTTTTCTAGCGTCACCTCGACCGTTGCGCCGTCTACCAACTTCCACTGACAACTTATGCATGCGCGAAGCGCGGCAAATTTGAATTAATGAAATGACATTTCATTACATATATATATTCTCAATCTTATTTTTATATAATATTAAAAAACTATAGTTGTATTTCATGTCGTTAACCTCTCATTGATGAAGTTTTTACACCTGTCCTATGGTCCTTCATCTCGGCATTTATAAGTCACATTATTGGGCTCAGACTTATTCCACAATGGTAGGGGACTTAACCTACTATTCCACGTTGATCATACGTGTTGGAATAGGGTTTTATATCGACTTTTCTTTCTCTTGCATCGATATTATCTGAATATATCCCCTTAGTCATCTTTTGTGACACCTACGGGTAAGAGAGGAATTGTTTTATTGTATCCTTAATCCGTAACCAGATGGACACTTTGTTGGTCTTAAACACTCGCTAATTTTGTCAATCAAAGCAGTGGGCGGAGATGCGCATATCGGTGCCTCCTCTTCCCTACTCGCCGCCGGCGGAGCGAGACAGCGGACGCAAGTGCTTCGCGTTTCCGCTCCGCGGCCTACTTCTTTGTGATGACCTCTTCGTAGAAAGAGGCCAGCGACGTCCAGCACCTGTCGCTGTCGAGCATCTCTGAGATGATGGTCGACATCGACAGGTCTATTCCTATGACCGCCGACAGGTCGTAACGCTGAGGCCGACAGGTCTTAACGCTGAGGCCTCCAGGCGGGGCATACTTCCAGGGTGTGGCGCGCATCATCATTTGGCGCGCCACACTCAAGGCATCCAGGGGCCTCTTCTAGTCCAATTCTGTGCAGGTACTTACCGAAGACCCCGTGGCCGGTAAGTACCTGCGTCATCCTGAAGGTCAGGTTGCCGTGCCTTCGGTTAATCCAGCGGTGAAGGTGGGGCGTAATCGCCTCGACAGTCCTCCGCCCTGCTACGGGGGACTCCAATTCCTCTCGCCACCGCCGAATTACTGTTCTTTGGGCAGTTTCTCTTGCCCTTCTCAGTCCCCTCGTGGCATTGGATCCGCCAGTGGCGCGCGCCGCAGCGCGTAATCGGTAGACTTCCGCAAGCGCCCTAGCTTGAAGTGGCCAGTGTGGATCGCCCGCCAGCAGTGTGGCTGCGGCCCAGGATACCGCACGATATCCTCTTATAGTTCTCACCGCCATTGCTCTTTGCGCCTTTCGCAGAAAAGCCTTATTGGAGGCGGTGAGGAACTCTGCCCAGATGGGGCCTGTCTTGTACCTATTGAACACCTGTGACATCCCAAAAATAAAAAACAGCGTTATTGCAAGCTTTGCAAATGACACAGCCATCATGGCAACAGGTGTCGCTCATAAAAAAATTCGTAGAGAGAGTACAAACTGCCATCAACGCTAAACTAACTGAGTAAACGAACTAAATGAGTCCAAATGAAGTCATATAGACTTCACAAACAAAAAATAATTATAGTAATTATACACCGGTATAAATTAACGGTCGTACCAAATGAAAATACGGAAAAATATCTGGGTATGACGCTTGACGCAAAGCTTCACGCAAAGCTTCACTGGAAGGCACGTGTCAAAAAACGGCAGGAGTTAGATTTACGCTATCAGAAAAGGCCGAGGTTACTCGGAAAACACTCAACATTAATAGTGTACAACAAAGTACTTCAGTACAAACAAGTACTTATGCTTGTACGGCATACGGCATTCAACTTTGGAGCTGTATAAAATGCACCATGTTCATATAATCCAAAGATTCCAGAACAAAGTAGTTCGGAGTATATTAAACGCTCTTTCGTACATTAGAAATGTGGACACCCACCGTGACTTAGGAGTGGACCTTGTTACTAAGGTTATAAAAAAATATGCCGAAACATATAAACAACGACCTCTACAACAAGTAAATGTCGAGGCTATTCAGCTCCTTGACAGCACGTGGTGTCACCGTAGTGGGGAGACTGAAAAGAGCTAAGCCTTTTGAGTTAGTTTAATGAAATTAGTGATACGTAGTGCAGTTAGTGCTATCCTTGAAGAACACAAGAACAAAGTGATTTTATTATTATCAGAAACTATAAAAAAGTGCCAATGGACATATTCTTTACTCTGTAAGTCATAGCAAGTAATAGTATAGTAATAGTTAAATTTAAATTACTTATTAGCCTCACGGCTAGGCTGTAATTGTTAAGACGTAACCGTTAGGTTATATCAAGGGAAATATATATATATGTATAAATTATACGTCGTGTGAATAAAACTAAAGTTATCTTAGCACCCGAATTTTATCGCTATTACTTTAATAATATTATTTACGTTATCTTTGGAATAAAAAATTATCAACATAATCTAAGCGAGTTAATACCCAGTATTTTTATTGTTTTTTTTAAAGATAGGAAAACTTGTTTACAGAGATATGTATAGATAAATTTTCAAGCCTCGAGCTGGGCGTGGTCGGGCTGGGCGTAATTTGTTACGCCGACGACACGCTCGTCACAGCCCGCGGTGGGACGCTAGAAGAGGCGGTAAGCCTGGCGACTCTAGGCACCGAAGAGATCGTCAGGCGGATCGAGGCGTTGGAGTTGAGGGTGGCCCTGGACAAGACGGAGACCTTCTTGTTCCATGGGCGCCGTATGAGCCCTCCCATCGGCGTCTCTATCACCATCCATTCAGTTGAGATCAGCATCCGGGCCCATATGAGATATTTGGGCCTGGTGCTCGACAGGCATTGGTGGTTCCGGGAGCATTTCCGCAGGCTCGCTCCACGGCTCGTCGGTGCGGCGTCCGCTCTATCGTGGCTTATGCCGAACGTGGGCGGACCAAGCGCTACGTGTCAATGGCTGTACGCGGGGGTCATCCGGTCGATGGCACTGTACGGCGCACCGGTGTGGGCGGGGTCTCTAACCATCCGACTCAGGGCTCTTCTGTGGCGACCACAGAGGGCCATGGCAGTCAAGGCCATACGTAGATAGCGCACGGTGACGACGGAGGCAGCGTGTCTATCGGCCGGGACCATCGCCCTGGCGATAGTCGGCAGCGTCAAGTCGGCACCGATGATTGCGACGAGTTCACGGCGCTGCTCTGATCAAGCGTCACAGACCTCGAGCGTATGCAGCGCCGTGTCCTCGTCGCAATCGCAGTGGTGGCAGGACGGTGTACTCTCCCTCCTAACGACCTTGTGCAGGTATTTGGCGAAGCATCCATGCCCCGTCAACACCTGCACCAGTCGGAAGGAGAGCACCCCGTGCCGCCATTCTAATCACTGCATCAGCACCGGCCGGAAGGCCTCCACAATTCGTACTCCGAACTGAGGCCACTCCAGCCGGACTGCCCAATGACGGGCAATGACGTCTCGGCGAGTGTCGGCGCGCCAGGAGGTGAGCTTCCTTAAAGAGACCACACCGCCCTCCGCTCGCACCCCCGACACCCACCGATAGAAACCGGCGAGCATTTCCACGTCCAGGTTCCTCGGGGGAGTCCCGGCCAACAGGCACGCTGCCTCCGTCGCCACCGTGCGGTATCCGCGTATGGCCCTGACCGCCATGGCCCGCTGTGGTCGCCACAGAAGAGCCCTGAGTCGGACGGTCATGGACCCCGTCCACACCGCTGCGCCGTACAGGGCCATCGACCGGATGACCCCCACGTACAGCCGTCGGCACGTAGCGCTCGGTTCGCCCACATTCGGCATAAGCCACAATAGGGCGGACGCCGCGCCGACGAGTCGTGGTGCGAGTGGTATAGTAGGTGAAATTCCTTCCCAGTATGGAGGAGGGTCGAGCCCAACAGTGGTACGTATATGGGCTGCGATGATGATGATGATGATATCCACCTTGTGTCTCAGCTGAGAACCGAATTAAACTATCAAAAATCGTACGAAATTTTATTCACAGTGCGTACTAAGTGCAATTTCGATCGCGGAATATAAAACGCGAGAATAAAAAAAAAACTTCATGGTGAAAAACCGCAGTGCGGACAGGCCCTAAGCGAGCGAGTGTCGTCAGGCGCCTCCTTTGACCTTGTTTCGCCGGCTTTATTAGCCTAAACAGAGACGAAATTCATTTTCGATAAAAAATTACAGTTTAGGTTTTATTGTTTTATTTTAATCAGCTCATCTTAAAGCGAAGTTTGTTTTGCTTATGCGAACGTAATCATTGATTTATTCAATTTCTAATGAACATTTAACAAAGTACGAATGTGTTGCATATCAAATATCGCTGACTTTATACATTTCAATCAGATTTACACGAAAAAGCGATGATGAAATTGAAAACTTTACATGTCTCTAATTCATTAACGAGTCGTTATTTTTCCTTCAAATTTTTTTATGGGGTCCTACCACCATTGCCTAACTCCCGTTTGACCAGTTGCCCCATAACCTGATACAACCTGTATATTGAAATAAAAAGCAAAAGTATTTTAACACGTCCCCTAGAAAAACAGGCCTCTTCATGTTTTTTTTTTTCAGGTGGTCTTTAGTCAGCAGACATGAGGTCTACTTTCATAACCCACCATATTCCTACCTCTTAGCCATTAGAGCGATCTCCGAACAACTTTAATGTCCGTGATCAGCCCGGCGGGTTACTCTTTCGGGTATCGTACACTCTCTCTCCTAACGGCCGTGTACTTGGTGGCGGCAGGTACTTGGCGAAGCAACCGTGCCCCGTAAAGACCTGCAGTCAGAAGTAAAGCATCCCTGGTGCCTACCCAACCACTGCATCAGCACTAGCTGGGAGGCTTCTCCAGCCGAACTGCTCAGTAGAAAATGAATCCACGCCGGACATCGCCTCACCAGGCGGCCCTCTCACTGAGTGATACTGAGCCGACCATTACATGCGTCACTGACACTCGCCAATAAAGTGTGGCAAGCGTCTCTGCCTTCAGATCTCACGGGAGTCCGGGCCAACAGGCACGTTGCCTCCATCGCCATCGTACACTATCCGCGCATGACCCATAACTGCCATGCCACCATAAGAGAGCTCTAAGACGGACGGTCAGGGCCTCACCGACACCGGTGCGCCATATAGGAACCATCGACCGGGCCACCCCAGTTTACAGCCATCGCCTCATTCAGGATCATCCAAGAAAAGGTAGATGGCGCGCTGTCAAGCTACGGAGCAAGTCGAATCTTAAAAATGGGCTAACAAATTTTCGTTTTATTTTATATACCATCTCGAAGGACATCACACTGGAGCTAATATGTTGTATACTTGCAATCTTATTTAAAAGATGAAAAAACAAAATGACAGCCTGATCTCTGGCAGTGATCCGGCTACTAAAGAAAACGATTTGCTTGACGCTTCGGCCCTGGTAATACACAGCATTTGGACACTCAGGACTGACGAGAAGATCATCGAGCTGGAAGTAGTATTGAGCAAAAGCTGACGGGATATTGTAGGATTATTAGAAACATGCTCTTCTATGTCGGGGCGACCTCCCGTTCTAAATCGGTATAGGGTTTATCGATCGCAAGTCTTTCGTGTACAACATGGAAAGGATTGAGAGTGTGTCAAAGTACCAAGAAGTATTCGTTGAAGTTCATACAGGTTTACGCACCGACCTCAGCATACTCCGACGACGAGATGGAGACCTTTTAGTAGGACATTTCGAAAGCCGAGAGCTCGAAGACGAGTCTAAAACCTACTTGACTGTGGTTGTGGTTGAGGGGACCACCTATCGGATGATGTATGTATGACGCCCTTTTTCTGCCCACTAAGTGAACCGACGACCTGGTGAAAGTTGCTGGACGTAGTTGGATGCAGGTCGTACAGAACCGCACTTTGTGATGAAACGTGAGGGAGGTCTGCGTCCAGCAGTGGACGGCGATAGACTGAATGATGAATATAATAATAGGTGTAGATAGATACCTAGATGTAATTATGTTCAAAGGTGACTTGTAAAATGGTCAATCAACGGATTGAAAAAGCAAGAATGGGAAATTGCTCATGAAGTTGTACCAAAATCTCCCAAAGTATTAAATAGACTAAATTGCCTGAAATTGACATCAACACTAATAATCACAAGGCCAGGTCGCCACCAAACGCGCCACTAAAAGAAGAGAAAACGAAAGAAGATGTGTTTGAATAAACCAATCACATTTCGTTATTGCCTCACCTCTCTACTTAGCTTCGGTGGAAACGGATCAAGCGGATAGGAGATATATCATTTTTCAGAGAGAGCTTTAAGAAAATCCGTTGTTGGTATTCAAGAAGTAGAAAGTACCGGTAGGAAAAATAAATAGGACTATCTACAAAAAGAAATGAGATACCATCAAAAACATAACTTGTAAAAAAACCAAGTCTCACAACTCAGTTGTCTATATATATAAAATACTTTGTCCTGAGTGAGGTATCAATGCACAGCATAAACCGCTGATCGCAGAGACTTGAAATTTCGAGGGTGTGTTCTTTGTGGGACGTAGGCATCCGATAAGAAGAGATTTTTAAAAATAATGCCTCTAAGGAGGTGATAAAGCGGGGCAAAGTTTGTATGGGGCAATGTGATTCCTTGGTCCAATCTATTTCAAATTTTGCATGAACATTCTTTAACAGAATTAATGAAAGACGTATTTTGTATTTTATTGAAATTCATTTCCTAACAGGGTTAAAAATAGGATACGGATAGAAAGTTATTGTGGGGGTGATTTGCTTCAAAGTCGATAACAATACTTTTTAGTGTTTTTGATTTAAATAACATTTTATTTTAACACATGTTTGAAAACTCGATTCGATTTTATTCAAAAAACCGGCTAAGTGCGACTTGAAGTCGCGCACGGAGGGTTCTGTACCATTATCTATATAAACAGTAAAAAATCGTGTTTTTTGTACAGGAATAATTCTTAAATATTTTTATATTTGTTTTTTTATTTATTTTAATTAATTATTTCTAAAGTGAATATGAAACTAAATATTGTCTGAACATTTTAAGCGCCTACCTGTTGCCGTTATCGACATTGAGCAAAAAGGAACAAAAAAAAAATACATTTGTTGTATGAGAGCCTCCTTAACTTTTATTTTATCGTTTTTTAGTAGTTGTCGTTATAGCAGCAATAAAAATACATCAGCCTGGTGACAGATAGACGGACAGTGAAGTTTTAGTTATAGGGTCCCGTTTCACCTTTTTTGTATGGAATCCCAAAAAGGTTGAACTCCCATAAAAGCTTGGTATAATGTGAATACTCTATAAAATTGGAATTTCTCGAAAGTCACCGTACTATATCATTACAGTTTTTGAAGGTTTCTAAGCTTTAGGCAGGTCAGGCACTTTTAGAACACGTGTAGAACACCCGAATGGGACGTAGCGTCGACGACGACGTTTCCAAATTTGAAATGGTAAGAACTAGAACATTTTAATTATTCAGTATACGACGTATTCCATGTTAAAAAAAAGAAACATGTAAAATACAAATATAACTGGTCCGGTATCTGCGCGTAGCCATAAACGTCATGACTTTCTATGAATGCCAGAAAAAAATTCTAAGACCAGTGGGCAGAACTGGTCCACATAGGTTCACTGGCTACAGAGCCAACGTCAACGCGTCAACGAGCCGGGGAGCAATCTCTTATAGCCCGTACACATATTGGCTGAGCCTAGGCCAACGCGAGCGTCGGAAAATAGGTACAAGGCGAGTGCTAGCGTCCACACGTTGGCCGAGTGCGGCGCCAACGCGAGTGGCCAACGTAGACGAATGTTTGTAGAGCTGTCCATACGTTGGCCTCCGTCAGTGTTCATTGTGCACTGAAACACTACGGACGTTGACATTAACGTTGCTGCAGCTTCGACTATTTATTTAATGAGCGTATATAACTATTATCTCAGTGTATACCGCAATAAAGTGGGAAAAAAAGAAGGTGGTTGATGCTGAGTATTCACAGAAATAGAACAATGTAAGATATATCCGTGTGGTGACGGAGTAAGAAAAAAATTCACCACTCCCTATCTTATCTGTGAATGTCGTAAAAGACGACTAAGGGATATAATACATAATAAGCATATAACATCTATGCAAGAGAAGGAAACCTCGAAATAAAACCCTATACCAACCTGTCTGACTAGCATGGAATACTAAGGTCAGTTTCCCTCCTATTGTGGAGGAGGCTCGAGCCCAACAGTAGGACGTATATGAGCTGAAATGATGATGAATGTTGAAGATACTTTTTGATACTATAGGTAACATATAGGGTGACTTGGATCTAATTATTTACGTCGCATATCTAGAAGTAGTGATGCAAATTTGAAAATATAATCATTTATATTGAGCGACAATATCACATTAAACATGTCTAACCGCGATGGATGTCAACCGTGTAATGACGAGCGGGCCAACGTGTGGACGGCATTGGCCGAGCGCAGATGAGTGCCTTTGATTTGTGCACAAAAACCGACACCGAGGTGAAGTGAGGCAAGTGATCACGAGCGACGGCGCACTCGCCGTGAAGCGAGTTCACGGCGAGTGAAGATCAATCAGCTGTCCACACCTTGGCGCTTGTATTCACTCGGCCAACTAGGCGAGCGACGGCGAGCGTTTGCCAACTAAGACAAATCGGGTGTACACACGTTGGCGTTCGCCATTGCTCGCCTGCATTCGGCCAACATGTGGACGCCCTATTAAAATGCTCTCGAAAGCACTATCGCCCATCGAGTTCTAGGCCCAAATATTTTATGTGAGCATCGACCATGAGTAGAACTCAATTAACGGTGTTTGATGTGCTGATGGATGGACAGGTACAACAGTAAATCATTTCTATTATATTGGGCCACTCTAAGCGTTTATCGAATCACCATCACGAGTGTGACCAAACTTATCGCCTATTATCGGAGGGGGTCCAATCCTAAATAAGGTCACAACACAATCACCCGCAAGTACGGCCTCAGCTGGGCTTCGTACGACATAGGCATTAGCAAAAAGTGCTCAGGGCGCTTCACGCAGAGGCTACTGCGCCAAACAGTTTGAAACCAGCTACCTTAGATATGGAAGTGCCCCCTGATAAGAGAGCACCTCCCTGATGTACCAGAACGGCAAACTATTACAGGAGTTGACGACATCCAAACACACCGCCAATAACACCAGTGCCCGCCTTCGTGACGCCACGCACCGGACGCGTAGAAATGCTGCAATCGTCTGACAGAAACTGAACTGAGCATTGAACAGATTGCTAAGGTGTTGGGTGATGCGAGCAGTCAGGATCCTCTACACTAGCTTGCCCACATCATCCAGCAACACGATGGGCCTGTAAACGGGCCTGAACGTACTACATAGTTATCTTTTTTTTATTGCTAACGGTGGCAAACGAGCAAACAGTACACCTGATGGTAAGTGTTGCTGCCGCTCATGGACCTTTGCAATACCAGGGGCACAGCTAGGCCGCTGCCTACCGCGAAGAAAGTGAAGGTAGTGTGAATACGTGCAATGAGGTTCGGTGATACTAAAGGCATCACTAAAACCCACCACACGCAAACACCCTCAGAAAGTTAGGCTTCCGGCTCTTTCGCTCACCGAACGAAGCGCAGTAACAAATTGCTACTACTCGGACGTCAATTTTCTACGAGAGTGTGGTACTACCCTAGACGGACCGGCCCGCGGGTGTAGACAGACAACTGTCAACAGTGTGGTCCTACCACTGCCGGCCATTTAGGAGGAGTTCATGACATAAACACGTACTCAAGAAATATATATATAAAGAAGATTAGTGTTAGATTTCTAAATCACAAACATAAATTTCAGTCAGTGAATATTGGTGGCAGCTGATGGATCAATCTATATTATTATACTAACCAACAAACAGGTAGTTCATGAAATTTTTCCATGGAATTTAGTCTGGATAAATCTTAAGTAAATGATAGAAAGTCCACAAAAATTCGCATTCGAATCTAAATCATGCAGGCTCCAACTTGAATGCATTCGGAAAAAATCATTTAAATCCATCCAGCCGTTTAGTTGCAGTATAGATAAATAACATGGATACCGACTGCAGCGCCATCTGCCGGGCTGATTTGTAAATCTAAATTATCTAGGCTCCCACTTAAAAACATTCACAAAAATTCATTGAAATCCATCCAGCCGTTTAGTTGCAATATGGATAAATAACCTAGATAAGTAGTCGTTAAGTTTTCTTGAATTCTCTGATTTTCTGCGCATCTTTCTTATTTTTTTTTCGTAAAAGCCTTTTTCAAAGTATTAGAAAAATTAAAAAGAAAGATGGACGAAATCGGTGAAGTCTTTCTCAAGTTATGTTATTGTCCTGCCCGAACAGCGCTACCTACCGAGCCCAATTGTGAATCTTAACCATCCTCGAATTCCCTTGAACACACACAAAAAATTTCGTCAACATCGGTCCAGCCGTTTAGGAGGTGTTCAGTGACACACCTACGCTAGAAATTTATATACATATAAGATAACAAATATTACTTGTCGGGTACATTGTGTTTTCATGCGATGGCCTAGTCAATCTATTTATTTAAAACATAAAGGATCTTTAATATTAATACAGTCACTATAAGAAGTTGTTAGGTTAGCTAATTACGTAGTAGCTTAAGACAGAAGGTCCCGCAAGTAGCAACTGAAAAAATATATTGTATTGGACTTGGTATATGTCTCACCGATTACTTGACGGTTCCTGCATGGAGCGCGACTGTATTAGTCGGTGACGGAATAGTTCGGTGAACATAGTCTATTATCATAGGCTTTTTATTTAGAAAACTATTTTTTTTTGCCTGATATGTTCCTCGAAAGGCTAGTATGAGACTGTGTAGTAGGCATACAGCTTCAAGCGTTCGTGCTCTATACCGTCCATTGTCCCAGACAAATTTTACCGTAATGCGGGTTTGAAAAGTATCTTCACGGCATGTCTTTATATTCCGCAACTCGAGGTCTTCACGACGTCTCCCTGGTAGGGGAGGACGTGGACGCAGTACCGGGCCTAGGGCCCCTACCTGCAGTTTCTATTCGCCAGCTGTAGGCTTACAGCTGGGTGGTTGGGGTCGGCCTCTCTTGCCTGTAGTCTTTTTTCTTCATATTTTGTCGGGTGGTTGCTTCCGCTCTCTCGTGCGTTGTCCCTTCTACGGCAGCGTCAGTGTACGTGTACACCACAAAAAGAAAAAACCAAAAGAAGAGGGGGAAAGTCAGGGAGGGGTTATATTCCATGCAATCATATACCGCTATATAAGCACTCACCAATTGTAACATCCTGAATCGCAATGTAAGATGTGTGACCCTTTTTTCTTCATAAATATGTCCTTATTTTGAGGTGCACTTTACACATACAATTAACAGATACAAGTTACAATCAAACACAGAAAAATCACTTTTGGATCGTCCAAATAACTATTGAATCCACAACACTAGGTATGGAAGTTCGTTATATCGACAACTACGCCATCTAGGCAATCAGTAAATAGGATCAAACCACAGCGTATGTCGAACGTAGTGTACATTCTACCAATATCAGGTTAATCCCGATAGGCTTATCTTCGGTCACATCTTGTACGTCAATAATCTGTAACATCTTATCAACCCAATACTATAAAACTGACAATGTGTTTTCAATTCTCATTTGTCATCATGAAGCTGTTGGGACTCTTACTAGTCTGTGCGCTTGCACACGCTAAACATGAACAATATATCGGGTGAGTTTGTTTTTAAACAATATAACTCAAGCTTTTTTTAACAGACTTCAAAAAAGGCGAAGGATTCTTAATTCGACCGTATATATGCTTTTTATGTTTGTTCCCGGATAACTTCGTCATTTATGAACCGATTTTGATGATTTTTTCTTTATTGGAAAGCGTATACTTTCCAAACGGTCTCATGAAATTTGAAATCGAAATCGGACAAGGGATTTTTGATAAATCAACAAAAATCTAAAAAAATATCTACACTGTCTACATTATTGAAGGCGGTTTCTTTTTTGCAAAAAAATTATTATTAACTATCATTAACACTATAGATATTTTCTGTAATAAAGCGTTTCCTCGGCAGATCAGTGCAGGTTCTTTTAAATTGCAATATGCTGAGATGGAGACGTTTTGTGATGTGCAACAACTTCATCTGTTATTTTATTCTTGTATTTAAATCAACTGTAAATTTGTTCATCATAATAAATAGATTTTCTTTCTAATAAAAATATGATGGCTGTTCTAGTAGCTAATTCGATCAGGTACCGCTTGTGGCATCTGTTTCAGTAATTATCTATTTTTATATTTTTAAAATAAGTAACATATCTTAGATTCATATCGTAGATTATCTTATGGTAAATTTTGCTACAAAGATGCTTTGTTAAACTTGAACTTTAATTACACTTTATATGCTTAGTATCATGGGTTTGATTATCATGCATCACATCTTTTTATGTATTCTATAAATGATCTTTCTTCCGAGTTTTATTTAAATTCGTTATCCTACTAATATTATAAACGCGAAATTTGTGAAGATGTTTGGATGTCTATTAGTTTATCACGTGTAAACAGGAACAGAACAGATTTGGATGAATTAGACCATTTTTTTGGATTAACACATATGTTACTATTTATATAGGGAATTGGGACAATACTAAACTCCCTTGGGATAATAGTTCAACTTTGAGTAAGCTATTTACGTCTTTTGCGAAACAAGGATTTATTCAAAATTTTCTCGTATGGCATAAAAATTCAATTTATTTGTTATTATTATACATTACCTTTTAACTCCCCTTATATTCTTTGAGAGGCACTATATCCTAGGAATGAGTAATGGTTACCTTATCTTTTTAAAATATAAATAAAATAATGTTAAAAATATTCAGCGTGTATTAATTACTTAATCTCTTTTAGGTGGAAATCATACTATATCGGACTTTCTACACCAAGTCATTCTGAAGTCTTAGAGAGTCTTCAACATAAATATGAAGTGGATGTTTTGAGCCACCCCATCAACGGACGTGAAGGCATAGTTTTGGTCAAACCAAAATATCAAGATGCATTCATCAATGAAATTGAAGCTGCAGGAATTACTCACAGAATCCATGTTGAAGACGTGAAAAGGTAAAATATGTTACGATTTATAATTGTTACTTTACTATAAAAGCCTGACCCGGTGAAAACACTAGAAGAATAGGCGGGAATACTACGCCAGTGTGCTTATAATACTAGCGTACATCAATCCATACTAATATTATAAATGCGAAAGTAAGAATGTTTGTTTGTTTGTTTGTTTGTAACGCTTTCACGCTTAAACCACTGAACCGATTTCAATAATTCTTTCACCAATGGAAAGCTATAATATCAGGGAGTAACATAGGCTATATTTTATCCCGGTATTCCCACGGGAACGGGAACTACACGGGTAAGGCGACTGAAACCGAAGCGAAGCGAGGGCGGGTTGCTAGTCTTTTTATAAAGCGAAGCGCTATTCGACTTTTTACGCCCTTAGTGAACTCTTGTATCCAACATTAGAAGTTGATAAGTTGAATGATTGATAGTTGTAAACCTTTTAAAAACATAATGAGAACAATATTCATCATCATCATCATCATCACAGCCCATGTCACTTTTGCGCTCGAGCCTCCTCCGTAATGGGAGAGAAATTATCTATTATACCACGCCCTTCAGATGGGTCGGTAAAGGCATCTATTTCAAATTTTGCTATTACTATTTTACTTGTATGGTTGTTATATGCACATTGTACCCCTTAGCCGTATTCTATGACAGCCAGAATCTTCCCCCTTGCATGATAGGAGGTGGTGAATTGTATTCTTACTCTGTTACCACATAAACATGAATTGTGTAATGATATCTGATGTTTACGCGAGCACTACACATTGTAAATAAAACTACTTTTACGGATTATATCGCGTTTGTATTTGATTTATGATTGCCCGACGTTTCGAACACTTTGCAGCATTCATGGTCACGGGAGGACTAAGACTGTCTAGAATGGTACGCGAGGCTATTGAAATCAAAAAACACAAAAATTTCAATAGAGAGGATGGCTGGGTATTACCATCAAGCTGGGATCCTGTTATAAACATTATTAAAAACAAAACCAAAAAGATCACCACAGGACTGCAAAACGCTGTGAGCTCATACTGTATAGATCTGACCCACAATAATAATAGTTAAAGATAATTTTATAAATCAAAAAACCCTTTAGTAAGACAAAGTGAGCCGCATCTAAAAATAAAAATCAATATTAATTTAGCATCATGTCCCCTGAGTTTTCTTGCCGGATTTTTCTCAGTGTGGCCGCGTTCCGATCCGGTGGTAGTATATTAGTTTTGTTAGTTTTTAATCAACAAATTGTAACAATAATTGCTACAAATTTAATAATTAATAATTACTAACCATACACAATATATTTTTTTCATATAGAATCATTTTCTTCTTACACTGGCAATAAATTTGTACTAAAATGTGGGTCAAAATTTAATAAATTTAGAACTAATTTTCTGTATCGGGTAGATAATTATAAATGTCTGCAATAACGATGACTTGTTGGACGTGAGACATCTTAGTCCGCCCGTGACCATGAATGCTGCAAAGTGTTCGAAACGTCGGGCAATCATAAATCAAATACAACGCGATATAATTCGTAAAAGTAGTTTTATTTACAATGAATTGTGTAATTTTTAATTAAGTACACGCTACAAAGGGCGGCGTAAGATTACAATTTAAATGTTGATAACACCTATATGATAAGAGAAGAAGAATTCGAAATTAATTCGTATAGCAACCCGTTTGAGTAACGTGGCATTGTAGGCAAATTTTCTCTCCTATTATGGAGGAGGGTTTAACCTGGCATTGGGAAGTATACGAGCTGAGATGAGAATGACGCTGATGGCGGTAGTGATCGTTATAGGGTATCATTCATTATTTATAACACCGTTTTTTTTTTTTTTTTTTTGTGGGTGGGTCGCGGTCGGCGCGCCTCCGCACCACTCCGTCCGGGGCGACAGAGGGGCTTAAGCACGCAACTCTCGCGATCCACCCAAAAACCACGTCGCCTTCGTCGTTGGGCCGACCACTGGAGCAGCGTTAACTTGTCGTCAGTGGTCGGCCCGACGGAATACCCCTAATTGGGGTACCCTCCCATCGACCGACGTCCCCCCCTCGGGGAGGACGTCGGTCTTTCCTCACGCGGTATTTATAACACCGTGGCCCTTTTGTCTCGTCGTCCACATTAAGACTTATCACTTAACTTTTCTCAGTGTTGTCGTATAACAATAACGAGTTCGAGTAAAAACGTGACGTACAATACTATCTTCTTGACCTAGTGCAAGCTATCTTTACTATCTAGCAATTGCAATTCGCCAAAATACGCAAGTCAGATTCAATGTGACATTTAGGTGAAAAACCGATGAATCTAAAGCTATTGATATTTAAACCTTATTGCTTTAGTATTAAGTGGATATTTGCTAATCATTAGTTTTAATAAGATAAAGAAGTATTTTTCCTTCGTATCTAGTAATTGTTTGATAATGTTTGTGTTATCAGTTATCAGCTAATTTATTTCTAAATAGCAACCCGCCCTCGCTTCGCTTCGGTTATAGGTTATAGTCGTTTTACCCGCGTAGTTCCCGTTCCCGTGGGAATACCGGGATAAAATATAGCCTAGTTTACGCCCTGATATTATAGCTTTCCATTGGTGAAAGAATTTTTGAAATCGGTCCAGCCGTTTTGAAGATTACCCGGAACAAACAGACAGACAGACAGACAGATAGACAGACAGACAGACACACAAAATTTTTTTAATTGCTATTTTAGGCATAGGTGTCGTGCAAATAACCGTGCGAGCATGAAAAAAGCCTATTATTTTGACATTACAAACAGACACTCCAATTTTATTTATTGGTATAGATGTAATTGTTTGGTAATCGTTGTAATTTTTATTTATTTTTCATACCATGTTTCATAATTGTTCATATACAAATGTCCATTCATATACAAATTATTGACTAATCACCCCATATTTCCACACCACAAGATCTGTAACAGCAGATTAATAGCAGGAAGGTGGGTGGGTCAATGGACTCATTCCACGCAAGACATAGGAAAATACTACCAAGAAATTGCTGAATGTCATAAGACAGATTGCAAGGAGAGAAATGTTAAATAAAAAAATATTGCCACCGTGTGGTGACGGAGTAAGAATACATTTCATTACTCCTATCTTGCCCGTGGATGTTGTAAAAGACGACTATGGGATATAATATGCACATAACATCTGTGCAAGAGAAGGAAAACTCGAAATGAAACCCTATACCAACATGCCTGACCAGCTTGGTATAATAAGTCAAATTCCCTCCCATTGTGGAGGAGGCCCCAGCCCAACAGTTGGACGTATGTGGGCTGCGATGATGATGGTGATGACCCCAGATTTTCCTATGGAAATTACGAAACTCACTGAAAGGTCGACATGAGAAGGGACAGCATCATTCGCCTGGGAGTAGCACCAACTGTGATTATCAATCCAGCAGACAAGCGTGGCGATTACGTCATCGTTGCCTGTCACCATCGATGTTTTATATATGCCCGACAGCTAAATATACATTATGAACTTTATCTATGTACTAGCAACTCGCCCTCGCTTCGCTTCTGTTATAGGTTATAGTCGTTTTACCCGCGTAGTTCCCGTTCCCGTGTGAATACCGGGATAAAATATAGCCTAGTTTACGCCCTGATATTATAGCTTTCCATTGGTGAAAGAATTTTTGAAATCGGTCCAGCCGTTTTGAAGATTACCCGGAACAAACAGACAGACAGACAGACAAAAATTTTTTAATTGTTATTTTAGGCATAGGTGCCGTGCAAATAACCGTGTGAGCATGAAAAAAGTCTATTATTTTGACATTACAAACAGACACTCCAATTTTATTTATTGGTATAGATAGATATAAAATACAATATCTTTCTATTTCCTTTATAGACAATGAAATCATTCAGTCAATGTGCTCCAAACCAATTTTATTAAAAAGCCAATAACGCGAAGATGATTTTAGTCAACTAAACGAATGCCTTTGGTGTTAAGGAATTCAATTGATTTCAAGGTATTATATTTCAATTTTTTTGTCATTTGTGCAGAACAGCTAGTTTAAAATAAGCTTATTAAAAGCTAAGTTACTCAATTTATTATCCGGTTTATTTTCAGCCAACTTGATAAAGAAGATGTAATGATCGATGCACATAGAAAGGATCAGATGACAAGACACGGAGGTCAACGCTTGCCTTATGATAGCTATCAAGAAATTGAAGCGGTATGTCTTATATTTTAATATATACTTATTAAAATCTCATCATCATTATTATTTCAGCTCATATACGTCCCACTGTTGGGCTCGAGCATATATAATAATAGGAAAATCGATCTACTATACCACACTGGGCAGACGTTTTGCCATAGGGTTTTTATTTCGAGTTTTCTTTCTCTTGCATAGATGTTATATGCATATTTAATCCCTTAAGTCGTGTTTTACGATATTCACGGGCAAGAGAATAGGGGGTGAATTGTATTCTTACTCCGTCACCGATATGAAATCTGCCATTTGTAAAATTTTATATATAACTATTAATTTTAATAACTATTAATATAGTCTCAAAATGTGATGAAATGCGTGATAAGATCAATCAGCCTGTCAAAAAAGGCTATAAACCATAAAGTTGTGATTTATATCAGCATAACATCGACAAAGGTTTTGTAATATAGCAGAAAGCCAAGTAACTGAGGGACCATCATATTTTTGGTATGTCCAATGAAAGAAATAACGCATTGAAACCTCGTAGAATAATTAATTATGCAAATAGATAGGCTGTATATATATTCATATAGGTGACGGTGTAAGAATACAATTCACCACTCTCTGTCTTACCCGTGGATGTCGTATAAGACGACTAAGGGATATAATATGCATATAACATCTATGTGAGAAAAGGGAAACTCGAAATAAAACCCAATACCAACTTGTCTGACCAGCATGGTATAGTAAGGTCAATTTCTCTCCTATTGTGGAGGAGGCTTGAGCCCATCAGTGGGATGTTTATGAGCTGAAATGATGATGATGATATTCATATAGCCTCGAGAGAATTGCCGATAAATAGTACAGCAATTTTTTGCTAAAGATTTGTATTGTATAGAAAAGTACACTATAATCTATCCATATAATAATGCAGAACAATGGTCCGCTCTTCCTAAAATTTGCTAAAAAAGGCGCAAATAGTCACTGAAAAAGAAGCAAAACTCAAAATAAAGCCCCATACCAACCCGTTTACAGTGTGGTCAGTTTCCTTTCCATTATAGAGGATTTTTGAAATCAATTTTAAAACGTCTATAACCTGATATGATGCTGGCGATGAATCTTAGTTTAGTTAAATCAAGAAAATAATTACTAAAATACTGAAGCACTTCTTTATTTAAAAAATTAGTTAGATTTTTATTAAGATTATACAGGCTAACAATGATTTTACATAGAAAACTACGTGTATAACATGCAACATTGAAATCAATATAATTAGCGCAGTGACAATAAATATTAACAAAGCAAGTGGAATGTAAAATTAAAATAAATATAAAGAAGGGTCCTAAGGCTCTGGTAATGAGAGATTTTACTATCTCTATTCTTAATTCTTATATATTCACAATAGTAAACCATAGTATAAACGCATAACACGGTTACGCGTAATAGACGCGATATTACCAGAGTCTGTGTACACCCAGCTAGAACTGCACTCATGCAAAAAAGTATTGTTTGTATGGCTCCAAATATATTTAATAAATTCCCTAAACTTTGGAGGGAGCTGAGCGGCAAGGCATTCAAACGTCTTGTAATACAATTTCTAGTACATAAAATATATTATAATGTTGCTGAATTTCTAGCCGAAAAAGACTGGACTGGACCGAATTAAATTGACTACTATAATAAAACTAATGGACATATTTGTAAAATTTAAATAAGTATGATTTGACAATTTTCTATTTTCTAATATGACATTTGTAAATTAATTACTTATTTGACATGTAACATTAATATTCTTGACTTTGACATTTATATTATTTTATTATTATTATTATTATTTTTATTTAATTAGGGAATAGTAATTTATTTAGACTGATTTATTTAGTGTTCTACTTGTATTAAAGCCATTGATGGTATAATTAATGTAGATAATAATTAATACCGAAATTAAATATTTGTACGCCGATACAAACGGCCAAACATGAATGGGCTCTCTACTAATTCCATCTTGCATGCTTTGTTGTATGTATACACGTGTTTGAAGAAATAAAATTTTATTATTATTATTATAGTGAACTTCAATAAAATGGCACATTTTTATATTAAATTGCCTGATTTTTATAGATTGAAGAATACGTAGACTATATAGGACGACAATATCCCAATGTCGCTACAGTTGTCGAGCCTGCAAGATCTTTTGAAGGACGTCCCTTGAAATACGTAAAGATTTCCACTACTAATTTTGAAGACACAAGCAAACCTGTTATCTTCATTGATGCCGGTATTCATGCTAGGGAATGGATTGCTATTCCGCCAGCCACTTGGGCTATTCATAAGTTGGTTGAAGATGTCACTGAAAGTGATTTGTTAGACAGATTTGATTGGATCATCCTTCCAGTCGTCAATCCTGATGGATATAAATTCACACATACAACCGTAAGTGTATTAATAGAGTATTCAATTTATTTATAGCTTCATGTACTTATTTCTGAAGAGTTAGCAAATGCATAATAACTTTGCTCACCTAATTTTTATTTCACAAAACAGAAGATTGAAGTTATGGGGCACAATTGTCAAATTTGACGTTGCTATTGGAGAATGCTCAAAAAACGTTGCTTACAATAATGCCTATACATATACCGCATATCCTTAATCCTTACTAATATTATAAACTAGCAACCCGCCCTCGCTTCGCTTCGGTTATAGGTTATAGTCGTTTTACCCGCGTAGTTCATGTTCCCGTGGGAATACCGGGATAAAATATAGCCTAGTTTACGCCCTGATATTATAGCTTTCCATTGGTGAAAGAATTTTTGAAATTGGTCCAGCCGTTTTGAAGATTACCCGGAACAAACAGACAGACAGACAGACAGACAAAAATTTTTTAATTCCTATTTTAGGCATAGGTGTCGTGCAAATAACCGTGTGAGCATGAAAAAAGCCTATTATTTTGATATTACAAACAGACACTCAAATTTTATTTATTGGTATAGATTTTTTTTTTTTTTTTTTTTTATGGGTGGGCTATGGTAAGCGCACGCGCGGTCCAGTCCGTCCGGGGCGATGAAAGGACGGCGCGCGGGCCCATAACCCACCCGTACCCACGTCACCTCGTTGTTGGGCCGAACACCGGAGCAGATGTGACTTGTCGTCAGTGGTCGGCCTGACGGAATACCCTTTCGGGTAACCTCACCTCTCGACGTCTTGGGACGTCGGTCGCCGTCGCGCGGTCAGCCTCTCCGCGGGTGACGGACAATTCCCCGGTCCAATCACCCGCGGCCTCGGCTAGGGCGGCATTAGGCGCAGATACTCGCGCCTGCGCCGCCCGAGTCGCCGGCGGCGGAACGTGTCGCCGAATAGGAGCTCTACTCGCACACGATCCGCCGCCTCCTATTTATTGGTATAGATGCGAAAGTATATTTGTTTGTTTGTTACACTTTCACGCTTAAACCATCGAACCGATTTCAAAAATTCTTTCACCAATGGAAAGCTATAATATCAGGGAGTAACATAGGCTATATTATATCCCGGTATTCCCCCGGGAAGGGGCAGAACGCGGGTAAGGCGACTGAAACCGAAGCTAAGCGAGGGCAGGTTGCTAGTGCATAATAAATTTGCTCACCTAATTTTTATTCCATAATACAGAATATTGGAGTTATTGGGCACAATTGTCAAATTTAACGTTGCTATTGAAGATTAGAGAAGGAAAACTCGAAATGAAATCCTATACCAACATGTCTGACCAGCATGGTATAGTAGGTCAAATTCCCTCCCATTGTGGAGGAGGCCCGAGCCCAACAGTGGGACGTATGTGGGCTGCGATGATGATGATGATGATGATTGAAGATTACCCAAAAAAATGTTGCTTATAATAACGCATATATAATAACACATATCCTTAATCCTTGCTAATATTATAAATGTGAAAGAAAGGATGTTTATTTGTTTGTTTGTTACGCTTTCACGCTTAAACCACCGAACCGATTTCAAAAATTCTTTCACCAATGGAAAGCTATAATATCAGGGAGTAACATAGGCTATATTTTATCCCGGTATTCCCACGAGAACGCGAGCTACGCCGCGGGTAAGGTGACTGAAACCGAAGCGAAGCGAGGGTGGGTTGCTGGTATTATTATAAATGCGAATGTAAGTATGTTTATTTGAATATTACGCCTTCACGCTTAAACCACCGAACCGATTTCAATGTGCAAGGGCATATTCCCACGAGAATGGGAACTAGGTGCATAAGGCGACTGAAACCGAAGCGAAGCGAGGGTGGGTTGCTAGTATATAATAACGCATTTATATAATAACATAACATGAAGTAGAGATAAAATTTAAGTTGTCTTAGTATTCATTTGCCACATGTCATTCTGTGTTTAACCGCATATTATTCGTTTTCTATTTTATTAAATTTTGCTACCAAATGCTATGTCGTCTTTTTTTCTATATCTTCTTTAAATTTTCTGAACGACTTTCACAGAGTATTTAGCATCACTATGTCATACACGTTATAAAAACGAAAAACTTCAAAGAATCTATTATAATGTTTTAATGCGTTCTATAAACCATTTTATAAACCTTGAAAACCACTCATATTCGGCCTATTATAGAGCATAAAACTGAAGTATTTTGAGAAAGGAATTGAGTGATATTTTCCTTGCCGTAGCATTTCATGTTTTTCTTCGACAAAAGTGTTTTCTGCTTAAGTTTGATTTTAGATGTCTTTTGAGACATACTAATGGAGAGGATATATAAAATTATGCAATTTCATAAACTTTAATCAAAATGTTCACACGAGTAAAATATTTGCATTTATTTTTCAGACACGCATGTGGAGAAAGACTCGCTCTACAGATCAGCATGTTTTGAGCTACTTGTGCCCTGGAGTCGATGGCAACCGTAACTATGACTTCGCCTGGAATACTGTTGGAACATCAAACAATCCCTGTTCTGATATTTATGCTGGCAGTGCACCATTCTCAGAAGCTGAGACCAGAGTCGTTAGAGACATTATCCTTGAAAACTTAAGCCGCATGGCATTATATATCACCCTGCATAGTTATGGAAGTATGATCTTGTACCCTTGGGGACACGATGGATCTCTATCGCACAATGCTCTTGGATTGCATACTGTTGGTATTAATATGGCTGACACAATCACTGCAATGGCTCTACCCAATTTTCCTCGTTACATTGTTGGAAATTCTGCTCTTGTATTGAATTACGCAGCCTCTGGTGGTGCTGAAGATTGGGCACATCAGGTTGGAGTGCCTCTTTCGTACACCTATGAACTACCAGGTCTGAGTTCAGGCACTCAAGGATTTATTCTCAACCCAATCTATATTGATCAAGTCTGTAGAGAGACTTGGGAAGCAATTGTAGTTGGTGCAAGAAGAGCTGGTGACTTATTTGTACCATAGACATAATTTGAATTAAAATTTAATGTAATGATCTGTTAATAAACTGTGTCTGTCAATAAACTAAAAGCTGCAACAGGTGAACTCAATTTAGTACTTCATCCATCATTAGGATTCCGTACCCAAAGGGCAAAAACGGGACCCTATTACTAAAACTTCGCTGTCTGTTTGTCCGTCTGTCCGTCCGTCTGTCTGTCATCAGGCTGCATCTCAAGAACCACGATAGCTAGACAGTTGAATTTTTTACCAATTATGTATTTCTGTTGCCGCTATAACAACAAATACTAAAAACAAAATAAAATCAATATTTAATCTCATACAACAAACACGATTTTTTGTCCTTTTTTGCTCGTTATAGATAATGATACGGAATCCTACGTGCGTGACTCTGACTCGCACTTGGCCAGTCTTTTTTTTATTGCAGACCTACTTAAGCTTTTATATATGTATATTTCTTTTTATTATATTTTTCTTTATATAATATTTTTCTTTTTATTATATTTTATATTATACTTCTGACCTTCTCATTTAGTCTGTGCTAATCTACATATCTAACTGACCTGTTGCCGTACGTCGAAGAAAAGCTAAATTGAATGAAAATGTTCACGCGAATTTTACGTGAAATTATTGTTATTCATTTATGACCACTAACCATGTGGTATTAGTTTGCAATTCAATATGCATTACACTTTATAGGATGTGTCTAGTCCAAACAAATTAGGAATTGTTTCTAAAGTGAAATTTTATAAGATCTCAGATACTGAATGCGAATTGATCTTGTCGATGAATACAGACACATATCACTAAGTCACGAATAACTATTGCTAAGTAATTGTATGTATCAATATCTATATATATAAAATAAAGTCGTGTTAGTTACACTATTTATAACTCAAGAACCGCTGTACCGATTTGGCTGAAAATTGGTGGGAAGGTAGCTTAGATCCAGAAAAAAAGAGAAAAACGTCAAAGAGAATACAAGTCACTATGAAACGTGGTATAACAAAAACGCATCTGACATGTAATAGCAAAACGCAATGCCAGCTATAGACAGACCATATTTTCGAATATTTAGAAAATATATTTACGAACAAAAATATGGCGGTACGAAGTTCGCCGGGTAAGCTAGTATAAATTCGATGAGGAGATCCGCCGCCGGCGACTGGGGCGACGCAGGCGCAACTACCTGCGCCTCATGCCGCCCTAGCCGAGGCCGCGGGTGACGTGACCGGGGATTAGTCCGTCACCCGCCGAGAGGCCGACCGCGTGAGGAAAGACCGACGTCCTCCCCGAGGGGGGGACGTCGGTCGATGGGAGGGTACCCCAATTAGGGGTATTCCGTCGGGCCGACCACTGACGACAAGTTAACGCTGCTCCAGTGGTCGGCCCAACGACGAAGGCGACGTGGTTTTTGAGTGGGTCGCGGGAGTTGCGTGCTTAAGCCCCTCTGTCGTCCCGGACGGAGTGGTGCGGAGGCGCGCCGACCGCGACCCACCCACAAAAAAAAAAAAAAAAGCTAGTATAAATATATATTATATCATTAAAGTGTTTAATGATATAATGTCTCACAGCAGTGACCGGCGATAGGTTGCAATGTTGATGATGAAAGTGTTTAATAATGTTCTGTTTATAATACAATAATTAAAAAAGAATCGGTGTGCTGGCGTCATAAGAATACTATTTACCACCCCCTATCTTGTCTATGGGTGTCACAAAAGACGACTATGGGATATAATATAAGAGAAACATCTGTGCAAGAGATGGAAATCTTGAAATAAAACCCTATAAAAAACCCTCAGATCAAACGATCAGCGTGGCATAATAGGTAATATCCCTTTATTGTAGAGGAGGCCTAAGCCCAACTGGGTCGTTTATGAGCTGAGATGAGGATAAGATGACTAGTATATAAAAAAATGTATATAATTAATTTGTTTAATTTTATTTTTCCAAAAATTTAGGATTTTGTGTACTTTATTCCAATATTCTGCCAATGAATACTATTTGTCAGTTATATTTAATTTCAAATATAGTTTGGGGTCAAATCTTGCAGCGGCATTTTAAAGAATGCCTGCTCAACCTGGAGCTGAAATCTTGCATACATATTAAGTTTTGATGACAACGTATGGTGAGTTAAGTAACCTCATTCTAGGTCCAATATGGCGGACGATTCAAAATGTCGGATTAACTATTTTTGTGTATTCCTACAAAATAGATATCAAATGAAAGACTTTGTAAATAACACAGAAATTGAAATGATTTTACTCTAACAATAAGTACAAAATGGTAAATCATCCAAGAAGGCGAACTAGTTATTCTTTGTACAGTCTCATGTATCAAATGAAAAGAACTACTGAGAAGAATCCTTACTAATATTATAAATGCGAAAGTAAGGATGTTTGTTTGTTTGTTACGCTTTCACGCTTAAACCACCGAACCTATTTCAAAAATTCTTTCACCAATGGAAAGCTATAATATCAGGGAGTAACATAGGCTATATTATATCCCGGTATTCCTCCGGGAAGGGGCAGAACGCGGGTAAGGCGACTGAAACCGAAGCGAAGGCGGGTTGCTAGTAATCCATACTAATATTATAAATGCGAAAGTAAGGATGTTTGTTTGTTTGTTTGTAACGCTTTCACGCTTAAGATTCTTTCACCAATAGAAAGATTGTTTCACCAATAGAAAGCTATAATATCAGGGAGTAACATAGGCTATATTTTATCCCGGTATTCCCACGGGAACGGGAACTACACGGGTAAGGCGACTGAAACCGAAGCGAAGCGAGAGCGGGTTGCTAGTATGATATAAAGTGACGTTAGCCTAAATGCAATATGGGAGGCGGAGATGCTCGCCGACATTTATCGGCAGGTGTCGGAGACGCGCGCCCGCGGCGGCATGGTCTCCATCAAAGAGATCACCGCCTGGCGGGTCAACGCCCGCCGAGAAGTCATTGCCCGTTGGGCAGTCCGGCTGGAGAGTCCTCGGTACGGTGTCAGGACCGTCGAGGCCCTCCGGCCGGTGCTGATGGAGTGGTTGGAGCGGACGCACGGGGTGCTTTCCTTCCGACTGGTGCAGGAGCTGACGGAGCACGGTTGCTTCGGGAAGTACCTGCACAAGATTGTCAGGAGGGAGAGCACACCGTCCTGCCACCACTGCAGTTGCGACGAGGACATGGCGCAGCACACGCTCGAGGAGTGTGCTGCATGGGAGGGGGATCGCCGTGAACTCGTCGCAATTATCGGTGCCGACCTGGCGCTGCCGACCATCGCCAGGGAGATGCTCGTCAGCGTCAGGAACTGGGACACGGTCGCCGCCTTCTGTGAGGCCGTAACCTCACGGAAGGAGGCGGCGGATCGTGTGCGAGTAGAGCTCCTATTCGGCGACACGTTCCGCCGCCGGTGACTCGGGCGGCGCAGGCGCGAGTATCTGCGCCTAATGCCGCCCTAGCCGAGGCCGCGGGTGATCGGACCGGGGAATTGTCCGTCACCCGCAGTGTGGCTAACCGCCCGACGGCGACCGACGTCCCAGGACGTCGAGAGGTGAGGGTACCCGAAAGGGTATTCCGTCGGCCGACCACTGACGACAAGTCACATCTGCTCCGGTGGTCGGCCCAACAACGAGGTGACGTGGGTACGGGTGGGTTATGGGCCCGCGCGCCGTCCTTTCATCGCCCCGGACGGACTGGACCGCGCGTGCGCTTACCATAGCCCACCCATAAAAAAAAAAGCCTAAATGCAATATGGCGGACTCCTAAAAACATAGTTCGTCATCGTACTATGTTTTTTAAGCATCGCTACAATATTGGTAACAAATGTAAGGACTTATTGAAAAGAACATGGAAAAGAAAATGGCGTTACTAAATTCATAGCATATCTACAATGTGGGTCTCACATGAAAGTGCTTGCTGAGGAAAATACGAAAAGTAATACTGTCACTACGTGGTGTGGTAGAGTAGCCATGTCATGTGTACTATTAGGATTAGATTGTTGAAGCACCAGAGTAAGCTTATATAGAAAGCTCCTGTAAGCTATCATGATATCAGTTCTGCCAAGAGCGACAAAGATATTTGCTTTATTATGAAGTTAAAAAGTACAAATTATACATGATCATAATGTGCTATATCTTGTTATATGTTTTTAGTAAGGTTTTTTTTTATTAAAAGCTTATAAACTAATTGGCTACATGATTTAAATGTTTACATGCAATCCATATTACAACTAAATGCACTATGGTGGCACCTCAAAGACGCGATTAAAGGATTTAAGAAAGAGAAACCTCTAAAGAAGTTTATGATAAGCGCGTAAATAAAAAAATGAAGCAAGAATGAAAATTGTCAAGAAATTGACAAAGAAAATAAGGTATTCGTTATTACTGTATAAGTGTATACCTTCAAGCGGTTCTTTTAACACCCCGGTCTAATGTGTCGTTAAATTATTATAAGACTAAGCTCTGTGTTCATAACTGGTGTATTTGTGATATGAAAAGTAGCGATGGTTATTACTTCCTATGGAATGAGATCGAAGGCGGACTGAATTCCGATGAATTTGCAACGATTCTAGTTACTTTTTTAATAGACAAAGTAATACTAAAAATGGAAGAAGATAACAGACACATAATCTTGTACACCAATGGATGTACATACGAAAACAGGAATTTTATTTTAAGTAATGCTCTAGTCAATGTCGCTGTGGTACTTAAAATAACAAATGGAAGTATATTGCATACATGCAATGATAGAAAAAAACTGAAGAACCAAATAATCAATGTTCCCGCAGAATATTGTACTATCTGCAAAAAAGCAAAAAGATAAAAGTCATCATCATCATCATCATCATCATTTGCCTGCTCTCATCCTAGGCTAAGTGGGGTCGGTTCTGGGTTATTCTACTTTCCTCTCTCTCATTCTTTTCTCTATTAAAAAAAATGATGAAAGGAAGGCGCAGGCGCAAGTATCTGTGCCTAATACCGCTTTAACCGAGGCCGCGGGTGATTGGACCGGGGAATTTAGTCCGTCACCCGCAGAGAGGCTGACCACGCGACGGCGACCGACGGCCCAGGACGTCGAGAGGTGAGGGTATCCGAAAGGGTATTCCGTCGGAACGATCACTGACGACAAGTCACCTCTGCTCCGGTGGTCGGCCCAACAACGAGGTGACGTGGGTACGGGTGTGTTATGGGTCCGCGCGCCGTCCTTTCATCGCCCCGGACGGGATGGACTGCGCGTGCGCTTACCATAGCCCACCCATAAAAAAAAAGGGTGCACGTAGCTATTTTTATTTGCTTGACCACTAAAGCTGTTCATCTAGAACTTTTGAGTGGCTTACCTTTCTATCATCGTTATACCGATGCATCGTTCGTCGCGGGAAGCCTTTAAATATTCGCTCCGATAACGGTACTTCATTTGTTGGTGCATATAACGACCTTTCAAAAGGTTAAAGTCTAGTTGTGATTCTGTCAGTAAAAGGATGACAATTGATGGAATTAACTTTCATTTTATACTCGCGTATACTCCTCATTTTGGTTGTCTCTGAGAGGCTGGTGTCAAATCGGTTAAATATCATTTATAACGAGTGTTGGGCCATTGTAATTTAATGTTCGAGGAACTGTACACCATAATTATATCTGATGTTTACGCGAGCACTACACATTGTAAATAAAACTACTTTTACGGATTATATTGGCTATTGAAATCAAAAAACACAAAAATTTCAATAGCCTCTCTATTGACTCTCTCTCTCTATTGATGGCTGGGTATTACCATCAAGCTGGGACCCTGTTATAAACATAATTAAAAATAAATCCAAAGAGACCACCACAAGACTGCATGATACTGTAGATTTGACCCACAATAATAATAGTTAAAGATAATTTTATAAATCAAAAATCTTTTAGTAAGACAAAGTAAGCCGCATCTAAAATTAAAAATCAATACTAATTTAGCATCATGTCCCCTGAGTTTTCTTGCCGGATCTTTCTCAGTGTGGCCGCGTTCCGATCCGGTAGTAGTATATTAGTTTTATTAGTTTTAAATCAACAAATTGTAACAGTAATTGCTATAAATTTAATAATTAATCATTACTAACCATAAACAATATAATTTTTTCATATAGAATCATTTTCTTCTTACACTGGCAATAAATTTGTACTAAAATGTGGGTCAAAATTTAATAAATTTATAACTAATTCTCTGTATCGGGTAGATAATTATAAATGTCTGTAATAACGATTACTTGTTGGACCTGAGACACCTTAGTCCGTCCGTGACCATGAATGCTGCAAAGTGTTCGAAACATCGAGCAATCATAAATCAAATACAAACGCAATATAATCCGTAAAAGTAGTTTTATTTACAACTGTACACCAGTTTAACGCAAACAGTGGCAATATTAAATCCACGCCCACTAACGCCGCTGTTATAAGATCCTGCCGAAGGCACTTCACTGACCCCAGGTTATTTTCTATATAAAGTCATTATAAATGTTATTCCGCAAACCATCTATCCCGTTACCAACGTATTGAGCAGTTTCGTCAGCACTTCTGGAATAGATGGAGTAAGGAGCACGTTGCAGCAGCGAACCCAGTGGCGTTCCAATAAGGATGGTTTGAGCGTGGATTCCTTGGTCATGATAAAGGAGGAGAATCTTCCACCGTTGATTAGGGGATTAGGAAGAATTGTTGCCATTCATCCGAGATCTGATGGAATTGTTCGGGTGGCTGATATTAGAACTTCCACTGGAGTATCCAGAGGGCCTTCAGCAGGATATGCCCCTTGCCCCTATCTTTGGAAGCGGAGTCTAGTTGGAAGTACGACTTACAACGCGGGCCGTGGATATGTTGGCGCCTGCGCCAATATACAATGCAAAGTGTCGCGATACGTGGGATTCGCCCCCACTACTGGTTTTATGACAAGTCATGTAATTTTTTCTGTTAGACCTTCATTAAACTCAACGCAACTACTTGTAGGTACCGGCTGCTTTTTATTTTCACTGCATTTATTCCCCAATAGTAGGATCACACTGTTGATAGTTGTATGTCAACAGCCGCGGGCTGGTCCGTCCGGGGTAGTACCACACTCTCGCAGAAAATCGACGTCCGAGTAATAGCAATTTATTACTACGTTTCGTTCGATGAGCGAGAGAGCCGGCAGCCCTACTTTCTGACGGTGTTTGCGTGTCGCTCACTAGTTTTACCGAACCTCATTGCATGCATTCACACTCCCTCTACTTTCTTCACGGTAGGCAGCGGCCTAGCAAAGGTCCATGAGCGGCAGCAACACTCACCGTTAGGTGTACTATTTGGGCGTTTGCCATCGTTTACAATAAAAAAAATTTACAGTTATTAAAGAAGTCAATGCTGAGTACCTAACTACTACTATGACAAAGATTGTCATAACAGTTTCAAATGAAGAAGACGAGTCATGAAATAGTCTCACTATGTAACATGTGTTTAAAATTTCTTTAATTATTATTAGGTCATCTTTAAAAAAAAGTTTTAATATAACAAATAACATAATTTTGAAGTGAAAACTTCTTGAGACACGTTGGGTACTTTTTGGAAAGGGAATATGTAACAGTTCGCGTCACCGATATTCTTATGACTGAATATATACTGCGCATTGCTGAAATAGTACTTTTGTTTGATTATTATTTGAATCGTTATTGAAATTAAAAAATCAACTAAACCAGACCCCTTTTTATTTGGCATTGGGCCTAAACCAAATACTATCCTAAATTCAGATCTTATTTTTACACTTTCTCGGAATTAATTTTAGGGTAACTTATACCGTAGCATTAAAAATAATAATTTATAGTCATACAAACGAACTTAGGTTTGTGATTTACATATATAGATCGGAGTGACAGGTGAGTGCTGTCAGGTGGGATCATAATATTTTATCAAAATTAGCGTTGCGTAATTCGAATCATTTAATTCGAATAACTCGAATAAGACTATTGACTCGTTCATTCGAATCGCCGTTGACCGAATCCGAATCAATTCTGTGCGGGACGGGCCTCCAGACAAATGTGTTTTAGTCGGCTGACGTCCCGGTTGGTCGCTGGTTCGGTGGTTTATGTGGACTGTATGTGTGGACTGTATCTTCGGGTTCAGTTCCCTACTGGCGGGTTTCAGTGAAGAAATAAAACGATCGATTTTGAAGTAACTTGCACATCAGACGAATATTACACCGTTGCTGCCTAGCCCCTGAATGTTAATGCTTGAAGTTCGTTATTTCTTCATACTATTTCTTCATACTGTGGTTTCAAGCTTCCATCGCGCGCCGCTAGGTGTCTTCGGTAGTCTATGCTACGATGTGTTCATTAAAACGAGGGGCTTAGGCACCTCGAGGTGTTACCGTAACGACAGCCGCGAGGCTGTTAGTGTAATCGGTTGTCGCATTCGTCCGATTTGTGCTATGATTTTATTGAATAATTAACTATAACGCTAAAACTATTACAGATATGCTTACATTCTATATACTATTCTATTTATCTAAGACACATCTATCTGTTTCAGTAGTGGCCGCGACCCTAGGTAGTAAAATAGGCTTTATACAAGCACTAAAAACTATTATTTTATACTATCAGCATTGTTTTTCTATCTTTATTACGCTATATCTCGCAAGTTATAATACCTAGGGTGTTGGTTCTTACTGCATTCGATAGGTCCTATTGTATATTTCAATAAAACACCAAGAATATTTATGTTTATTGCAAATTTGACACTATAAACAACAAAAATTACAACGTAACTAAGTACAATTATGCTTTTACATAAATTAAGAAAAACAAACAGTTATAGGCTATTTTAATACTATTTTTACTACAATATAACGTATAATTAATCTAATGATTTCTGATGTTTACGCGAGTATTATACATTTTAAATAAAACTACTTTACGGATTTTATCGCGTTTGTATTTGATTTTTGATTACCCGACGTTTCGAACACTTTACAGTGTTCATGATCACGGGTGGACTAAGATGTCTCACGTCCAACAAGTCATCGTTACTGCAGAAAATTTTATAATTATCTACCCGATACAGAAATTAGTTATTAAATATTGACCCACATTTTGATACAAAATTTATTGCCAGTGTAAGAAGAAAATGATTCTATATGAAAAAATTATATTGTTTATGGTTAGTAATAATTAAACATTAAAATTAATAGTAATTATATTTAAAAACTAACTAATAATCTAGTATACTACCACCGGATCGGAACACGGTTACACTGAGAAAGATCCGGCAAGAAAACTCAGGTAACATGATGCTAAATTAAAGTTAATTTTGAAGGCGGCTTACTTTATGTTACTAAAAAGGTTTTAATTTATAAAATTATCTTTAGTTATTATTATTGTGGGTCAAATCTATACAATATGAGCTCACGGTGTCTTGCAGTCTTGTGGTGGTCTTTTAGGATTTCTTTTTAATAATGTTTATAACAGGATCCCAGCTTGATGGTAACACCCAGCCATCCTCTCTATTGAAATTTTTGTGTTTTTTAATCTCAATAGCCTCGCGTACCATTCTAGGCAGGTATCGGTGTTCTTTTGCGAGGATTTGTGGTTTATCAAACCTGATGTTATGGTGGGCGCGGTCCTGGCTGTGTTCACAGACTGCAGTCCTAGTGTCCCGGCGGTGCTTCACATCGGCTATGTGTTCTTTGATCCGAGTTCTTATGGATCTCTTTGTTTGTCCAATGTAAGAGAGACCACAGTCACAGTCAAGTTTATATACTCCTGCATCTTGTAAAGGGATCTGGCACTTGACAGGTGGTAAGAATTGGCTAATCCTCTTCAGTGGCTTAAAATAAGTTTTAATGGAAGAGCGTTTCAGGATGTAGCCAATCTTGTCAGTGACTCCTTTGACATAAGGTAGTATTGCAGGAAGGCGCTCAACTGTGGGTGGTTTCACTCGGTCTCTGCGACGGGGGCGAGGAACTGGCAGCTTGTTTGCACGTAGCACCTGCTTGACATGCTGCAGCTCCCCAGCCAGGTGTTCATCGTCACAGATTCCTCGTGCTCTCTGCAACAAAGATTTACACACGGTAGCTAACTGTGAAGGGGGATGATGAGAATCACCGTTCAAGTATCTGTCTGTATGTGTTGCTTTACGATACACTGTATGACTCAAGGTGTTATTAGGGTTACGTATAACCAAAATGTCTAAGAAGGCTAAAGAGTTATTTGACTCCAGTTCCATAGTGAATTGAATTTTTGGATTAATGGAGTTAAGATGGTTTAGGAATATGGTTATTTTGTCTGTGGGTAATATTGTGAAAGTGTCATCTACGTACCGCTTGTAGAACCTGGGTGTGACAGGTGAGCTTGATAAGGCCGTCTCCTCGAAGTCCTCTATGAATATATCGGCAACGACAGGGGAGACCGGCGAGCCCATAGCCACTCCATCTACTTGCTTGTAGAAGTCATCATTCCACATTAAATAGCCAGTTGTTAGGCATTGACGTAACAGTTCCGCATATCCCAATGGCATATTATTGTCAGATAGCTTCTTAGATATGGTTTTGATGCAATCCTCCACAGGTAGAGAGGTGAAGAGTGATGTGACATCAAAACTGACCATAGTTTCATTGTCAGCGAGATGTAGATCTTTAATTTCACTGACAAAATGGTAAGAGTCTTTCACAAATGCACTAGTGTGTCCCCGGAGTTGGGAGAGGACTTTCGCAACCTTCTGTGTTAATTTATAAGTCGGCGTGTCGATCTGACTTACTATTGGTCGCAGTGGTGCATTTGATTTGTGTATCTTGGGCAACCCATATAATTTAGGTGGTTTGAAGCATGGTGGTATTAGATTTTTCACGTCTAGATGTAATGTATCGGAGTACTTTATTATTAGTTTCTTTGTGTTCTTTAGAACGACATTGGTGGGGTCTGTTTTGACCTTCTTGTACGTTGTTTCATCCGACAAAAGTTGGTTAATTTTATCATTATAATCCGACGTATTCATAACCACGGTCGCGTTTCCTTTGTCTGCGCGCAGGATGACGATATCTGATTTATTCCGTAGGTTTTTTAAGGCTAAATATTGTTGTTTTGGAAGATTATTTTTGGGTAGACCGCTACGACGCAATAAGGACGAGACATCCTGCCGAATAGCCTCCATATCTTCCTTTGGCACGGTATTTTTAATCAGAACATCTTCGACAGCACAAATTATTTCTTCATAAGGAATTCGCGTAGGTGTTACAGCAAAATTTAGACCTTTCGATAAAACTTGAATTTCGGTGTTGTCTAAATGTTGTGTTGACAGATTTATGACAGCGCGGTCTGCGTAAGAGTCTATGGTTGACGGGCGCGTTCCGTCCCCGTGCTGCGTTCCATGTTCAACGCGAGATTTTTTGTTACATAATTTTTCAAATTTTGTAACGTGTTTATTTTTGCATCTATTATATTTAGTTATTTCGCGCTTACCTAGATGTTCGATGCAACTTTTGAATTCGGCTGTCGTTAAAACTAACTCAATCACACTAGAATTTTTCTCGATTTCACGGTTAATATTGTATAGATCGGATCGGGTCTCGTGAATTACCGTCTGCAATAACTTTTTACTCGCCTGTTCTAAGATCTTAGCGCTTCCACGTATGTTTTTCTTGCAAGGAATCCTTACACACGTAGGAATGAGGTCATGGTCTCGGCATCTCTTCAAGAAATTTAGTGATGTTATATATCTTGCGCGCTTGGTATGAAGATACTCTAACCGGCGTATTTTATTTGCAAATTCCAGTCCGTACTGGCTTACATAATGATTTCTGATGTTTACGCGAGTATTATACATTTTAAATAAAACTACTTTACGGATTTTATCGCGTTTGTATTTGATTTTTGATTATTTGATTGAAACTATGGTCAGTTTTGATGTCACATCACTCTTCACCTCTCTACCTGTGGAGGATTGCATCAAAACCATATCTAAGAAGCTATCTGACAATAATATGCCATTGGGATATGCGGAACTGTTACGTCAATGCCTAACAACTGGCTATTTAATGTGGAATGATGACTTCTACAAGCAAGTAGATGGAGTGGCTATGGGCTCGCCGGTCTCCCCTGTCGTTGCCGATATATTCATGGAGGACTTCGAGGAGACGGCCTTATCAAGCTCACCTGTCACACCCAGGTTCTACAAGCGGTACGTAGATGACACTTTCACAATATTACCCACAGACAAAATAACCATATTCCTAAACCATCTTAACTCCATTAATCCAAAAATTCAATTCACTATGGAACTGGAGTCAAATAACTCTTTAGCCTTCTTAGACATTTTGGTTATACGTAACCCTAATAACACCTTGAGTCATACAGTGTATCGTAAAGCAACACATACAGACAGATACTTGAACGGTGATTCTCATCATCCCCCTTCACAGTTAGCTACCGTGTGTAAATCTTTGTTGCAGAGAGCACGAGGAATCTGTGACGATGAACACCTGGCTGGGGAGCTGCAGCATGTCAAGCAGGTGCTACGTGCAAACAAGCTGCCAGTTCCTCGCCCCCGTCGCAGAGACCGAGTGAAACCACCCACAGTTGAGCGCCTTCCTGCAATACTACCTTATGTCAAAGGAGTCACTGACAAGATTGGCTACATCCTGAAACGCTCTTCCATTAAAACTTATTTTAAGCCACTGAAGAGGATTAGCCAATTCTTACCACCTGTCAAGTGCCAGATCCCTTTACAAGATGCAGGAGTATATAAACTTGACTGTGACTGTGGTCTCTCTTACATTGGACAAACAAAGAGATCCATAAGAACTCGGATCAAAGAACACATAGCCGATGTGAAGCACCGCCGGGACACTAGGTCTGCAGTCTGTGAACACAGCCAGGACCGCGCCCACCATAACATCAGGTTTGATAAACCACAAATCCTCGCAAAAGAACACCGATACCTGCCTAGAATGGTACGCGAGGCGAGATTAAAAAACACAAAAATTTCAATAGAGAGGATGGCTGGGTGTTACCATCAAGCTGGGATCCTGTTATAAACATTATTAAAAAGAAATCCAAAAAGACCACCACAAGACTGCAAGACACCGTGAGCTCATATTGTATAGATTTGACCCACAATAATAATAACTAAAGATAATTTTATAAATTAAAACCTTTTTAGTAACATAAAGTAAGCCGCCTTCAAAATTAACTTTAATTTAGCATCATGTTACCTGAGTTTTCTTGCCGGATCTTTCTCAGTGTAACCGTGTTCCCATCCGGTGGTAGTATACTAGATTATTAGTTAGTTTTTAAATATAATTACTATTAATTTTAATGTTTAATTATTACTAACCATAAACAATATAATTTTTTCATATAGAATCATTTTCTTCTTACACTGGCAATAAATTTTGTATCAAAATGTGGGTCAATATTTAATAACTAATTTCTGTATCGGGTAGATAATTATAAAATTTTCTGCAGTAACGATGACTTGTTGGACGTGAGACATCTTAGTCCACCCGTGATCATGAACACTGTAAAGTGTTCGAAACGTCGGGTAATCAAAAATCAAATACAAACGCGATAAAATCCGTAAAGTAGTTTTATTTAAAATATAATTAATCTACTTTAATGTTCATTACTCACATCGTTTATTTAGCACTGTACACATTAATTCGTAATGTTTACATCTTACGAATTTCGCTATGTATTTGGAGCGCCCTGATTGGTCGATATTCGTTACGCACTCCTATCGGGCGATACACTTTTAGTTAATTTTCACGGTATTCTTATCACTATACTTTTTCTCAAAAATTCACTATTATATTACAGTTCGTTTTTTAAGCACTATCACGGTATTTTACACTTGTCGCGAACAAATTCGTTAACTCGTGTCGTACTCGTAGGCAGGTAGGTACTCGTTGCGCGGGCGGCCGCGGCGGCGCGGCGATCAGTCGACTCGGTTTGATAGGACTTTTTTTTTTTTTTGTGTGACTTAGTTGTTAGCCTCAGATGGCTGTGACAACTTTACCCGGACTGGTGGGTGAGCGCCGAGGGCTTTTTTTGTGTGACTTAGTTGTTAGCCTCAGATGGCTGTGACAACTTTACCCGGACTGGTGGGTGAGCGCTGAGGGCTCTCAACCCGTAATTTGATAGGACATTCGTTGATTCGTTTTCTATTCGTTGATTCGCTCTCTAATACGGAGTCGAAGAATCGTATGAATGAATTGTACGAGTGAGAAAATACGAAAATACACGAAATTTTCTAAGAATCACGAGTTGGTTGGATACAATTCGATTCATTTGAGGTACCTATTACATTTACAATTCGTCCCTCGCGCGATTTAATGTTTTCTTGTTTTTGTTGACTACTTGTTTACGTAATTAATAATAATAGCTATTAATTATGAGTAAACCTGAGACGTATAAAAACGAATTTATTTTTTTTATAGTTGATTTATCGGGTTAGCTTATTAGAATCAGACTTTATTTAAAAATGTATTTTTTGTATATGATTTTATTATTACTTTTTGTTATTATGATATGATAATTTTAATCGTAATAATAAAAAAAGTATTGTCATTATCTACGTGTTTAAAAGTCAATATATCTATAAGTCCCCTTTCCGTAACCAAATACCGAGCACACAGCTGTATCTCGAAATCTCGACTCATTCGTAATGCAAACCGATCCGCCAAAAAAAACTCGCTCGAATAATAATGTAAACGAATTATAACTCGCCAACTCGGCTTCACAGGCGAATGACTCGACTTACGAGTACGAATTTGACTATAATGCTGATGTGACGATTCGAATCAATTCGAATTGCGATTCGAATCAATAGTAATTTTAATTCGATTGATTCGAATTGAAAAAAAAGCAATTCGTCTCATCGCTAATCAAAATATATCTGTTCAAGCGCCGATCTAAATTGTGTCCATACATAAGTTTACGAGTATGTTTTGCACTACTTGTTCATAAGGCGTCTTATAAGTGGACGGTACATTTAACTTTTTAATATAAAAAATATTAGTACGGGATCCATCGCACATTTTTTTATTTTGTAATAAAATAACAAGCTAATTTTTCGTGAGCAGCTTTCTTTTGATGAGACGCCCAACAACATCTGTACGAAAACTCTCAATTGTGGTAGGTTACCGAGGTAGCAGGGATAGAATATGTCCATTTAGTGGTTCTCAATAATTTATTACTAACGGGGTGATTTTTGGTAAATCTCAAGATAATTATCTACATTAACAAAAAAAAAATATTTGCACTAAACAATGTATGGTTAGACCACAGAGTCCCCTGCTTCCAATATGTATCGATAACGAGGTCATTAAAAATGATTACTAACAAGCTGATTTTTCTTTTCTTACTTATTTAATATTTATATACATTAACAGTCATATTGTCCTACAAATTGCGTGGTACGTTATCCCGGTCCTACGCTCAGAAATTGTTAATACCACAATACCCTTTTTCTCATTTCTAATTGTAGCACAAAGATATTACATAATAGTTAGTATTAGAGATTGCAACCCGGTATATTTCTCAACCCGGCCGGGCCCAATTGCATTCGTCGCCAATCCAGCTGAGTCCGCCGGGCCTGGCCGGGTTGTAATAGCGATGAAACCTTTAAAGCAGCTATACTCTAAGTGTGTTCCGCGGAACCCTAGGGTTCCGTGATACCTCTGTCGGGGTTCCGCAAGAATTTAGAAATAAAAAAATCAAAACACCTCTCTCTGGTCGCTCCGCGGCTGTGCGGACTTCGCGGCCGCGCGGAGACAAAACGCTATGAATGTTATTTATTTATTTATTTGTATTTGTATAAGCTTGTGTTACATTAGCTGGTACAATATCTCATAAGTTTAGTCTCAACAATTTTATACTTGTACAACGCGTTCGCTTTAAGTTTGCCGGTCTGTGGAATGCGCGTACCCTCCCCCACGTGACAACAAAACTTATAATGTGTCATAGTTTTACCCAAATATCTAACGTACACAATTTTTATTGTTACAATTAAATAAAAAATTTCGAACGTCATACACTCATACCTATCGCCAGCGGCAAACTTAAAACGAGCGGGTAGTATACTTGTAAGCGCTCAGTCTCTTTGATAAAAGCCGCCTCTGAATTAGACGCTATAGTTGTCAACTAGCGACTTTCGTCTCTAACTTCAAAGGATAAAGTCGATATTGTTTACAACGCTATTTTTAAATTTCTGTTTTTATTTTTGCTTTTTGTTTATCAAAGGTGCCGAATCGAGTATTTTCGAGAATATTTGAGATCGAGTCTAGGACTAAGTATAAAAGCGGCGATCGCGCGTTGGCGTCGTCAACCGGGTTGAGAGCCTTCCGCTCGCCCATTGCCCGCGTTAAGCTGTCAAGGTCATCTGCGACCAACAGCTAAGTACACACAAAAAAAAAAAAAAAAAAGTTGGCGTCGTCAGTTGATGATTAGCGTTCGGAGCGATAAGTTACTACCTACTTACAAGCTCGCTAGCGAGAAACTAGTGTTCATTGTTTTACTGCCTGCTGTATTCTGTTGTCTCAGTTTTATACATTTCTTCCCTGTAGGTTCTAAATTTAGTCTCTTATACGCAGTAACGATTGTGCATTATTTAAACCCCACTATCCTGACTTGTAACATTATAAATAAAGAAGAATGGAACGTTGGCTTAAAGGTGTTAAACGTGTTCCAACAACATCTTCTAATGACGCTGAATGTTCAAAAGCAATGCGCGCGGAGAATTTAGCAATCACCGATCCAGAAGATGATGCCACGAGTGCCACGACGTCAAGCTCGACGGTTTCAAAGACGAAAAAAGGAAGTATGATGAATCTTATATCAGTTTCGGATTTGTTGATTCCAACGGCTCACCTCTCTGCATGCTCTGTAGTAAACTGCTTCCTAATAGTTCCATGGCACCTGCCAAATTGCGTCGACATTTAGAAACCGTACACCCCGAGACTAAAGACAAGAATAAAGAATTTTTTGTTCGCAAAAAAGATCAGTTATTAGAAAGTCAAAAAAATATGATGCATGTAACACAAACTACCAACGAAAAGGCCACGGAGGCATCATACTTAGTTAGCTATCGCATTGCACAAGCAGGTGAAGCGCACACTATCGCTGAGAAATTAATAAAACCATGTGTATTAGACATAACAAAATGTATGCTTGATGAAAAATCTGCAAAGCATCTTTCTACTGTTCCGCTATCAAACGATACTGTTTCACGACGAATCCATGATCTGGCAAGCTACGTCAAACAAGAACTAGTTACACGTCTACAAAATACACGATTCGCTTTGCAAATGGACGAGTCGACTGATGTCGCTGGTTTGGCTATCCTGCTGGTTATTGTGAGATATCCATATAAAAGTTCTTTTGAAGAAGACATGCTTATGTGTTCATCGCTGCTTACAAACACTACCGGGGAAGGAATTTTTAATAAAATAAATATATTTTTTGAAGAACATAATCTCAGTTGAAACAATTGCATTGACATTTGTACAGATGGGGCCAAGGCGATGACAGGTAAAACAGCAGGAGCAGTGTCACGAATGAAAAATAAAGCGCCTAATTGTAGTTCCAGTCATTGTATTCTGCATAGACAAGCACTTGCGATGAAGCAAATGCCGTCTAATCTAAAATTAGTTATGGATGAAGCGGTAAAAATAATTAATTTTATCAAATCACGACCACTACAATCCCGATTGTTCTCATTATTGTGTGAAGATTATGGCAGCAAACATAAAACACTGCTGCTCCATACAGAAGTGCGATGGCTGTCTCGGGGAAAAACTTTAACAAGGCTATTTGAACTTAGAGCCGAGTTACAAATGTTTCTTTCAGCAGATACTTCTTTTAATTTGAAGGACCGTTTGTATGATAAAACTTGGTTGTTCCGATTGTCTTTTATGGCGGATATCTTTCAAAAACTTAACGAATTAAATTTATCGTTGCAAGGTAAACAGACAACAGTGTTTCAGGCCTATAATAAAATAACTGCTTTTAAAAGAAAATTAGATTTTTGGATCATTTGCATTGGTAAGAAAGAAATAGAAAGTTTTACGTTACTCAGTGAGTTTGTTAGCGAAAACGACTCAGAAATGTTTGAAGATAATGTGTTTGAAGAATTGGTCCAATATCTCAGTTCGATGCGCGCATCTTTTGAAAAGTATTTTCCCGAAGAACACAATACAAAAATTAAAGTGAACTCCTGGATTCATAATCCTTTTTTACCCAACTTGGAAAAGCCTGAAAACATGTCAAATGAGATATATGAATCTCTTTTAGAAATGTCATCAGACACAAGTATGGAGTCATTGTTCAAAACGACGCCTCTTAATGATTTTTGGTGCAGAATCCAAGATGAATATGCAATGCTTGGCCAAATGGCTCTGGATATTCTTCTCCCGTTCCCAACTACATATTTGTGCGAAACAGGATTCTCTACCTACGCAGCCACGAAAACAAAATATCGCAATAGACTGGACGCCGAAGCTGATATGAGACTCCAACTTTCTTCCATCAAACCTGATATCAAGCAATTGATGAAAAATAAAAAACAGTTTCATACCTCCCACTAGTTAGATTTTTTCTTTTTTAATGTTTTCTATTATTGTCCTTACCAAGTGGTGAAGTAAATAATAATTAGTAACTGATACATTGTACTTTTATTATGCTGATTAATATAGAATACACATATAAAAATAATTGTTTTATTGTAGGGTTCCATCAAGTATTTTGCTTCCCAAAAGGGTTCCGTCATTTAAAAAGTTTGAGAACCACTGCTTTAAAGTATTTTATGAAAATTTTCTATATGTGAATGAAAAATGACAATGATTCAAGGTTAATATTTATTTTAAACTGGCTTATGAACAGTTATCACAATAATCAGCAACACTAAAGTCTCAAAATCACATTTAATACGTAATTGATTACTTTTACTTATGGACGCAAAAGTAACATTAGTATTAGTAATTATTTATTTTTATAAGTTTAAACAAGCAGGTCTTTCTCTTTAATATTTATAGTGTCTATTTGAAAACATAGTATTAAAATAAGAAACTAATAAAGCAGCTTAAAGTACTAAACGTGTCATCAACTTAGATTAGATAGATAGATAAATTATGGTAGCTTTGGTATAAACAAAACAAATTCTTATATGCTTAAAGTAAAGTATTATGTTTTTTCTTTAACGTTTGTTATTTAAACTAGTGAATGTTACTATTACTAATTGAGCAAATAGCGAAATCTTATAGTCTAGGGCTTAGCCTTACAATACAGCCTAGCCGCTAGGCTGTATTGTAATTGTAAACAATTAAACTTGTATAGTAAGACTATAATATACTACTAACAAAATGTAACATAAAATTGGTTGCGTTACGTGGCTTTATAAATATATTATAACAAAACAAAAAGTATATTCTAACTTGCATAAGGCAAAACAATTATTTTTCAGTCTGAAAGAATGATCTTAAAAAGCTGGCCATTCTTACCGGGTCCAGTGACCGGGCCCTATAAGAATGGCCGGGCCCGGTGGATGCCTAAAAGGGTACCGGGCCCGGTTTGCAATCTCTAGTTAGTATGTTCTCTACCCGAATGAAACAATGTCCTACAAGAAAACAGGTAGGTTTCACTAGTCCGACAAGAATCGTTATTTTTTCGATTTCCTATTTCTAACATAAAATACATTGTAAACATAGTTTTAAAATTTAAATAACTATAGTTTTTAATAAACAGGTACTAAAATTTGTATATTTATGTAAATAAAAAAAAAAACAATCATCATCAGTTTCATCCGATAAATCTTCGCTACTAACATCGCTCTCAGTCTCGCTCTAGTCCGTGAGGTGACGGAGTAAGAATACAATTCACCACCCCCTATCTTACCCGTGGGTGATCGTACGAGACGACTAAGGGATATAAAACGCATATAACATCTATGCAAGAGAAGGAAAACTCGAAATAAAACCCTATACCAACACGTCTGACCAGTATGGTATAGTAGGTCAATTACCCTTCCATTATGGAGGAGGCCCGAGCCCAACAGTGGGACGTATATGGGCTGAGATGATGATGATGGTGAACATCGCTCTCATCTTCATCTATTTCATTTACCTCATTAGGAATATATGACTAAGTATAAAATAATGAATAATCATTCAATAAATAACAATAGTGTTAATAAGGTACCTTATATGTCACAGGATAATTCTTCAAAAGATGGACTTTGGGGACCGTCTAAGCAATAAAATCCATATTTGCCATCAACTATTGTCCATCCAAAATGTTCTGGCAATTTTGTCGTAGGGCACCACATGTGTGCATTAACACCGTACATTGCAGATGTATGCAGTTATTTTTATTTGTTGCAACAATTCTTCTCTTGTTGGTGGCAAACTTATACATTTTGTAGGACAAATATTTTTTTAGTTAATGTAGAAAAATCTTGAGATTTACCAAAAATCACCCCGTTAGTAATAAATTTTTGAGAACCACTAAATGGACATATTCTATCTCTCCTACGTAGGATTCAGCTTGATACTAATTATTTTTATATCAAGGATCTGTACTACAACTTTTGAGCGTAGGACCGCGATAACGTACCACGCAATTTATAGGACAATATGACCATTAATTTATACAAATATTAAATAATTAAAAAAAGAAAAATCAGCTTGTTAGAAATTATTTTGGATGACCTCGTTATCGATACATGTTGGAAGCAGGGGACTCTGTGATCTAACCATACATTGTGTAGGACAAATATTTTTTCAGATAATTTAGATAATTATCTTCTTTCTTCTTTTTATATAAGGGAAAATATTAAAAGGTGATGTGATATTTTTTTGAGTAGGGTTGCCAGGTCGTCACACCTAATAGCCGGACAGACCAGCCAGTTTGGCCAGACATTTGGGTAGAAAGGCTGGACGTCATACATTATTGAGGATTTTGTGTTTTAGTATTATTATGTACGACAAAAAAATATATGTAAAATTAAGCTTTTTAGATTATTATGACAACAGTCGACTCGCCTGTGCTCGGCCACGCTCGGCGCTAGCTCGCTTGCGAAATGTAGAAAGCCTAATAATCTGGACAAGCCGGACACCGATTATTTTGGCCGGACACGCAATGAAAAAGCCTACCTATGTCCGGCTTTATTCGGACGCCTGGCAACGCTATTTCTGAGTATATACAGCGATTTTATTTTTCAGGTTGAATCTAAACGATTTATGATGGTTAGCATTAGGAACTTTAAAATGTGGTTGTTAATGCAAGATTATAGTTTATTACCTTATTTACCTCATATTATGAACTCTAGAAGCCAAATCTAGGTTATTTTTACCTACATGCAAACGCATATTTAGGATTACTTTCGTATGGACTCTTCGATCGTCCTGATTGATCAAACTGAGTAGCCGTCAAGAGCTAATAGAAGATGGTTATGTCGCTTTGCTAAGTACCTCCATTACTAAATTATCGCAATATTGTAGGTCAATTATATACATATTTAAGCTTTGTGTAACTTTTGAATTCAATTTACGTATTTATAATGAGATTGATGATTTGATCTTTTTTAAAAAAAATGTGTTATATTTTCCTTTGATTCCTACTATAATCAATATTTTTAGATAATAAAATAAATTGGCGTCCTCGCGACAGTTGAGTGGTGCTGAGATTTTGTCTCTTTTAGAAGATGATTATATTGGTATTATGCAGTATTTCATTAAAACACTAGTCAGATTTCTTAGTAAACACGAAAAATGCATAGGTATGTTCCGGCTAGTATATTAAATCTTGCCTTTTTCGAAATAATTACTCTTGAGATCGATGATAATTTGTATATTTACAATATAGTAATATAGTAAGATTTGTAATAGATAATTAAAATTGTTGTTGCAAGGCTGGTACTATGTAAGAACGTTGTTAACAAAGATATCGGGCCGAATCGTCTTCGCTAATCGTCGGCGCAGATCGGCTGCTTATATGCCACGCATAGGCAATAGATGGCGTGACACGTTCACAATGTGAACATTATATGTTCCTAAGTAACATAAATACTTCGTATGTACACAAAAGGAAAAAGGCGCCACTAGCGGCAGTAAAACAAAACAACATGAACGTTTATGAAGGCTGGCCGCAACAAAACGTTTACCAAGACACTTATGAACTAAATTATAAATTTATATTTTCTTCAACAAATGATAACTCAGACAGAGGGGCCTTAGACAAAGGGGCGTAAGTTGGTATAGTCGTTTTATATTATAGCGCTATCTAGTTTTGAACTCTAATAGTTTTTATTTGATTTGACACTAATAATGTAAATAAATGTCACTAGATGTCCCATATAAATATATATTTTGAATACAATAAATTAAATAACTGATATTTTATTGATGTTTATTTTATTCAATAAGAATTTACTAACAACATATTTAATACAAAATAATTATTATGGATAACCACTTTAAGTAGCCAAAGTACCTACATAGTTTTAGTTTATTCTCATGTAACCTCCATCGAACTGTAAAGTACCCACTATTTCTCTATTCTCTAATTAAAAAGTTGCAGATGCCTATTTGACGATGTCAATTGTAATTTTTAGTATATTGTAAAATTGAAATTTATAAAATTTTTAGCGACTATATTATGCGACGTGACTAAAAATCTGAAAATTTTGTAAAATGTGAAATATTGTATCTCGACACTGGTATAATTGTGGCTGATTGTCATTACACAACAAGAAGAAGAATAAAAAATTTGGCGTAGTAGGTATAAGTTTTGTGGGCTGGTGTAAAAATTATAGAAATCAAGACTTTATTGCCCAACGACGGCCTAAAAAGTATTAAAGAAGCTGTATAACATGTCAAAAAATGTTCATTTGATTGTCCCTATGACTCCTGTAAGTACCTACTTTATATATTTATTCAACAGAACATATTTTCTTAATTCTTAGTAGATTGTATTTATATTACAAAAATTATGAAATCATTACGTTTCGTGTAATGTGTCCGTGTCGTGGGCGTGTTAAAAGACGTTTAAAAGTTTGTAATATACTTCATTCTTCTTCTATTAAAACGTCCATACAGGTAAGGAAAATCTTAATATAAAATATTATTCCATCCTGTTTGACCATTACCATAATAGGTTAATTTCCTCGCAATCGTGGAGGATTCTGAATTCTAGCAGTGAGACTGAGATGATGATGATGAATACTTATAAAAAGAAGTGGCATTAACATACTTAAGAACTCTGGCAGTGGCATGACTCGCTCAGAGTACATAACCTACCGTTGAGCATTAAAGATTTCCGAGTAAGAACCAAGAATCTACCGGTTCGTTGTAAGTCAGAAGGTTGACCTAGAAGACTAATGATTAATTAATCGTAGAATTAATGAAAGTCTTGAGTGGCGACCACGAATCGGACGACGCAGCGTAGGACGACTTCCCACTAGGTGGAATCGTTGGAAAGAATCGTTGATGCAAGTGGTGCAGGACCGTTCCGAGTGGCATTCTCATGGGGAAGGCTATATCCAGCAGTGGATGTCTATAGTCTGATGGATGAATAATGAAAGTCATAGGAAACTGCTAGATGTAAACCACTATATACCATATTTCAGTTATTCTGTGAGAAAACCTGTTTATAGCAGTAGACCCTTTACCCGAAAATTATCTCTGTTTCCGTATTTATTTATTACAATTATTATATGTACTCATGTTTAAAGATCAGACAGGCCTTTTTTTTAAAGATCAGACAAAATCTTTAAGCAAAATTGTAAGATATTATCATATTACATACTGAAATGGTTTTTGTTTATTTTTTCAGTTTGACCTACCATTTGTCGAATCCTGAAAAATGCCCAGAACGGTTCCAAGAATGGGTACAAAGAGTCCAGGGCAAACTGGAGAAGGATGCGGATTTAGAACTTCTTAAGAAGAAAAATGGTGTGCGATATTCATTTATCAGACAAAACCGAAATCGTCGATTGAATGTTTTGACACTGCCTATAGGTTGTCTGGTTAGTATGGAATAGTATTCTAACGTAATAATGTAGCAATAGATTCTTTTTAGGTGATTGACTGACATGTTAGTCCAAGAGCTTAAGTTTCTGCCATCCTGGTACCTGCGTTGAACTTCTATGGCCTTATCGTGACCGCCGAGACAGTCACTAATGTCAAGGAATCGACACCCGTGGTCGACCCAATGATATTGGCGAGGAAACTGAGCGGGATGTATCCAGACCATAGTCTAACATAAAACAAAAATAAAGGCTTTATCGTATTACGGGCATCTTTAGGAACAACAAAATTGTGTAACACAAAAACAACATGGGTGTAATTAACACCCAGACTCAGCGAGAATTCGTGGATCACACAAAGTATCGTCGAAGATCGTAAAAATCAAATTTACGATACATGGCCTGTGTTTTAACCACTACGCTATCTATGCAATCATTAGGCTGTCCGTGACTCACTAAACACCATAATGGTAAAAAAAGAGATAAATGATTATTCAACTTTTTTGTATGCTATTTTACGTCGTCTTATCAGCTCATAGACGTGCCACAGCTGGGCTCGAGCTTCCTCCCCAGTAAGAGAGAAATTGACCTACTATACCATGCTCGGCACACATGTTGGCATAGGGTTTTATTTCGAGTTCTCCTTTTCTTGCATAAATGTTATATTTGTATCCCATAGTCGTCTTTTACGACAGCCGCTGGAAAGATGAAAGTAGTGAATTGTATTCTTACCACACGACATTTGCTGTTCTATTCACGGAATTTTCTCTCTATTATATCTATTTTACGTACATCTACAATAATAAAAATCTTCTGCAGTCTATACTTTCATTAATAGATATGGCAAGAATGGAAAGCGAAATGTATTAAAAACAAAGTAAAATATTTGAGCTAAACCATAAGAAATGACATAGTTGGGCTTTGGCATATTTGTTATTGTAATAACTAAACATTTTAAATGTAATAAATAAGTATATTATTTTAAATATAAAATATTAACACATTATGTATCTTGACCTACTTTATTAAGAAGATTTATTATGTGTATTTACTCACAGTCGATACATAATTTTCAGATTTTGAATGTTACATAACAAATTATCTTAACACTTCATTATTACCGAAGAAAAATAATCAGCCTTCTACATCAAGTGCAGTTAATTTAGGTAATTAAATTATTTATATATACGAGTATATAATACATGAATAATGTGTGCTAGTTTCACTAGTATGTGTTTGTACTTGTTATTATTATATATCTCCATTTATTTCTATGGGATCATCAAGGAGTCGACGACACCCGATATTATGAGAGCTTTATATGAAGATATAGGTCCAAAACGTCCTTTAAAAAAGCTGAATATAAAAATGGCATGGAACGTCTACTGATGACATCTACATCAATGCCCTAAAGCGAATCTTACCCATAGAAATGTGACGGTAACGGTTTGGTGGTCACTTCATGGTGTTACTCACTACAGCTTCCTCAGATTTGGTCAAATAATAAACATAGGTGTCTACTGCTGCAGAATTCCGAACAATGATGGTGATACTCAGAGTAAAACAGCCCCGATTTGTCAATCGATCTGCACTATTATTGCTCTATGATAACGCAAGACCTCATACGGCTCGAGAAACTGCTTTAACACTACAAGACTTGCAGTTAGAAACCATACGTCATCCTCCGTACTCGCCAGACCTCGCCCCAACAGACTACCATTTTTGCCGCGATTTGGACAGTTTTTTGCACGGAAAAAAATTTCTTTCGAGGAAGCAGTACAAAATACCTTCACACAGTTTGTGGAGTCCAGGACCCCAGAATACTATCGCAAAGGATTAAATGATTACATTAGACTTCAAATTAGATAGCAGAAATGTGTTGATAACGAGTGTAGATACTTTGATTAGAGAAATCTGTTTTATGAACAAGAAAATGGTTTTAATTTATCAGTACGAAACGGCAATTTCATACTTTAATCCCTAATATTAATAAGCTGTCATAATTTGCCAAAACCATTTTAATATATTTACCACACTATATCTGAAATTCTGTCTTACATTTTAGATTTATTTTTAAATATTTCTGTTACTGGTACTACTACTTAAAAATATTATTATCGTGTATATTTCGTATTACGTCTGTGATGTTATTTTTCTCTTATTTTACTATATTGCTAATTGATTGTTAGTGTTTCAAGCAAAGAAATTAATTTGAACAACAATCTTAGTTTTACCATGTAATCTTTAAGATTCAAATAATGTTTACATATATCGATGTACATATTATATTATATAAATTACGTTCTGTAGCCTAACTCATTCAATGTATAAAAATAAATTGAGTGTTTCATATATGTAAATTGTCTTTAGATTTAAATGTTTAATGAAATGGCCCATAATATAAAATTGCGTCCTGTGATTTCAGAAATGTTCTAATTATTGTACTATCTGAGACTATTATTTTCACTACATACTTGCATTTTAAGAAAATTTACCAACTATCGCAATTCGTGTTAAATTCTAGCTACGATAACAAATAATTTAGAATAAAGAAACACTAGTAAGTTTAAATCTTCATAAGGTCATCCTCGTACTCCTTATCGTTCTCTAAATTCTTGTCGTCCACTTTGTAATTTAACAGTTTCGGCAGAATATCATTTTCTATGGACCAACGTTGTTGATAGTTAATTGTGTGCTATGTATTACATACACAAATCTGCCCACGCTGCTTTGCTTCAAGTAGTAAAGCAAGCGTAATTTCAATGTACGATTTAATGAATATTGTAACTGCTTAAAGTCCCGGGCACTGAATTCGCGCTCGACACTATTTCTTTATAGTTGTTGATTTGCTAAGTATTAGCAATTCAATACTTAGGATATAAAGGATGCTTAAAATTCTACGAATAGGATAATAGAATGCACACATGTAAAGACGCATGTGTGTGTGTGTGTGTGTGTGTGTGTGTGTGTAAGACGTATGTGTGTGTAAAGAATGTCTTTGTGTGGGTACAAAATAATTATTGATTAAGATAATAGATGGCGCTTTCTTTTGATATTAGTGATGTTAACAAAACGCGAGTGGGCTCTCTATTTCCAATATATAGTATTACTCTATGGGCGTAAGCACGCACGCCCGCAGCCCACCCGAACACCACGTCGCCTTCGTCGTTGGGCCGGCCACCGGAGCAGGGTTACTTGTCATCAGTGGTCGGCGCGACGGCATACCCCTTTTTGGGGTACCCTCTCATCGACCGACATCCCCCCTCGGGGAGGACGTCGGTCTTTCCTCACGCGGTCGGCCTCTCGGCCAAGTAGTACACTTGAGTAAGGTCGATACAGGAAGTGAATGCGAACCGGATGTCTATCGGTTGCCGATGTTTTACTAACGTGAGTATAAATACGACTTATTCATGGACACCTGTATCGAAACCTGTATCCTGTATCGAACTTGCTACGTTTCCATCCACCATAAATTGCCGTGGTTAGTTCTTGTAATCGTAAACGGATTAATAAACAGTGTTACGGGACTAAGCTTTTAATTGACGCCTATAACATGTCGAATGACGGTTCTGCTGACGAATTACCCCACGAGGTCCACTTATCTCCGTCAAGAATATATTTTATGAAATAAATTGATGATAAGCTTCTAAGAATACGGCGTTTAAATACAAGCTTGTTTTTAAAAATGTTTTTTATTTTTATTATTAATTTAAGTTTTTGTAACTACTGTATTAATTGACGATCGATAGACATGGATTATATTCCTGTGATTTTTTATATTGCTAGCGAGCTACGTTAAATTATTATTTCTGTGTACCAATTTATAGAACAGCGATTTAAGCAAAAACTTATTTATAATGATTATGAATATGAATAAACTTAAGCTTAAGTTAAGTTAATCATCATCTGTCTCTTTGAGGGAGCTCACCGCCTGGCGCGTCGACGCCCACCGAGACGTCATTGCCCGTTGGGCAGTCCGGCTGGAGAGGCTTCGATACGGTGTCTGGACCATGGAGGCCTTCCGGCCGGTGCTGATGCAGTGGCTAAAACGGCGGCACGGTGTGCTTTCCTTCCGACTGGTGCAGATCTTGACGGGGCATGGATGCTTCGGCAAGTATACTTGTACACGGTCGCTAGGAGGGAGAGCACACCGACCTGCTACCACTGCAGTTGCAACGAGGACACGGCGCAGCATACGCTCGAGGCTTGTGCCGCCTGGGCAGAGCAGCGTTGTGAACTAGTCGCAATCATCGGTGCCGACCTGACGCTGCCGAACTGGGACGCGGTTGCAGCCTTCTGTGAGGCGGTGGAGAAGGAGGCATCACGCAGAAGGAGGCCGCGGGTCGCGCGCGCGAGGAGCGCAGCCTCGACAAAGCGACCTGCCGCCGGCGACTGGGGCGGCGCAGGCGCCACTACCTGCGCGCCATGCCGCCCTAGCCGAGGCCGCGGGTGACGTGACCGGGGAATTAGTCACCGTCACCCGCCGAGAGGCCGACCGCGTGAGAAAAGGCCGACGTCCTCCCCGGGGTTTCGTCGGTCGATGGGAGGGTACCCCACTAGGGGGTATTCTGTCGGGTCGACCACTGATGACAAGCAACCCTGCTCCGGTGGTCAGCCCAACGACGAAGGCGACGTTGTGTTCGGGTGGGTTGCGGGTGTACGTGCTTACGCCCCTCTGTCGCCCCGGACGGAGTGGTGCGAGGAGTGCGCCGACCGCAGACCACCCCAAAAAAAAATAAAAAGTTAATCATCATCTTCATCATTATTTCGACTGATATATGTCCCACATCTGGGCTCGGGCCTCTTCCACAATAGAAGTGAAATTGATCTAATTATATTATGCTGGTCAGACCGGTTGCTATAGGGTTTTGTTTCGAGTTTTCCATCCCTGTATGAGTGGTGAATAGTATTCTTATTCCATCACCACATGGACAAGTCAATAGTCACTAATTGGCAACATAGCTCAAGAAGAAAATTTTGAATTGTTCTTTGAGTATATTTAACATACTTCATACACAAAGCTGCCGTTATCTTTTCAGAAGTCCAGTAATCATTAAGCCATAAAATGTACTTAGTTGATAAGTTTTTGATAAAATTATATCAATAAATCTAGGCATTAACGAACTATGTATATAATTTCTTTAGGCGTCAGCTGAACTTCAATGTCTGATGTAATTTCGGAGTGTTTTACATTACGGTAATAACCAAGTGAAATATCTTGGATTCAATTTCCGTATAGGAAAAATATTTCCACTGACGTCAAATCACCTGCTCCGGTAATCGGCCCAACGACGAAGGCGACGTGTCGCGCGGGTGGGTTACGAATGTGCGTGCTTACGTCCCTCTGTCACCCCAGACAGGGCGGACGCGGAGTGCGCCGACCGTAGCCCATCCCAAAAAAAAATAGAACAAATATTTATACATATATATTTAAGAGTGTTAGGACCACACTGTCGACAGTTATCTGTCTACAGCCGCGGGCCGGTCCGTCCGGGGTAGTACCACACTCTCTCGAGTCTGAGTAGTAAGTAGCAATTTGTTACTGCGCTTCGTTCGGTGAGCGAGAGAGCCGGCAGCCCAACTTTCTGAGAGTGTTTGTGTGTGGAAGGTTTTGGTAGTGCCCTTGGTATCACCGAGCCTCAATGCACGCATTCACACTCCCTTCACTTTCTTCGCGGTAGGCAGCGACCCTGTAAAGGTCCATGAGCGGCAGCAATACTTACCATCAGGTGTACTGTTTGCTCGTTTGCCACCGTTTGCAATATAAAAAAAACCATTAGTATATCATAGTACCATAAATAGCACTGCAGAGGCCTGAGTGTGAGTTTTGTCGTTAATATTACGCGTTCTACCGTGAGCGCGTAAACATGTTATTTGTATGAAAAAAAGTACAGCGCCACACTAGCGGTGCGTATTTAAAACATTGTTTCAAATACGCACCGCTAGTAGCGCTGTACTTTTCTTCATACAAATGACAGTTTACGCGCTCACGGTAGAACGCGTAATATTAACGACAAAACTCACACTCAGGCCTCAGTACCATAAGTAGATTTATCGTAAGCCCCAATATATTCAGTATCAAACTATCATCATTATTTCAGCTAATATACGTCTCACTGTTCGTCTTAAGCCTCCTCCACAATAGGAAAAAAATTTAACTATTATACCACGCTATTCAGACGAGTTGGTATAGGATTTCATTTTGAGTTTTCTTCTCTTGCATAGATGTAATATGATTGATTGATTTAATCCATTAGTTGTTTTTTACGACATCCACGGGTAGGTGAGGGGGTGGTAAATTGTATTCCTACTCCGTCGCCACGCGGAGAATCTAACTAGACTTTATTTACAAAATATCAACTTCATTTAAAATTTTTGATAATGTTAAAATCGCGGTGCATATTTATTTTGGACATCTTTTTCGCATATAATTATTTGATATTTACGCGAGAGTAAAACATTTTAAATACAACTATTTTTATGGATTTTATTCACACAATATCTCGAAAGGCAAATCATACAGATAAATACTTGAACGATGTTTTACATCACGCCCTTTCACAGTTAGCTGCCATGTCTAAATCTTTATTGCAGAGAACACGAAACTGTGACTATGAACACTTGGCTAAGGAGCTGCAACATTTCAAATCGGTTCTACGTGCAAACAAGTTGCAAGTTCTTCCGCTCCGTTTCAGAGACCTTATGAAACTAGTCACAGTTAAACGTCGTCCTACTTTATGTGAAGGGAGTCACTGACAAGAATCATCATGAAACATTTTTCAATAAAAGCTTATTTTAATCTGCGGAAGAATATTACTCATTCTTGCTTTCTGTTATGTGCTAGATCCTTACGTGATCAAAGACCATATTGTTCAGAAACAGTGGCCATCGAGTTCACTCCAAGAAAACGATTTCTGGGTATAGCTTTCATTTAATGTTTAAATAAGAAAGGTTTAGGTAACCATTAACCTTAAGATTATTGAAAAAGGTAAAAGAAATTCAATCGTCGTTCATTTGTTTGGTAGCGAACATTATTTCAACCTCACTCGTCAAGGTTGGAACTTCGTAAAATGACACTAGATGGCGCTAGAAATAAGTCGACACTCATAGCTCATATGGATCATCGTTGTCATACTAAGTCTGCAGTCTGTGAACAAAGTCGACACCGCGCCCACCATTACATCAGGTTTGATAAACCACAAGTTCTTGCAAAATAATACCGATACCTGCCTAGAATGGTTCACGAGGTATTGAGGGAAACAGTAAAATTTAAATGGAGAAGATGGCTGGGCACTATCATCAAGCTGCAATCATGTTATAATCATAATTAGAATTAAAACCAAAACGACCGACATTGCTCAAAAGACACTGTGAGCATTTTTATTCTATAAATTTAACCAATTACAATTAAAGAATAGAAAACTTTCTTATAATTTTAAAAACAAATAAGAAAAGATAAGGTAATGGCCGCTTTTTTTTCGATTGAGGTTTACAAGTCAAAAATTTGTTCAGCTTATTAGATTTATTATTTTTAAATAATTAACTGTCATAATATAATAATTACCATGTTTTAATGTTTAAGAATAACTCAACAAAACAAAATAAGTTTTCCAAATAGAATAGAAATATCATCATCGCAGTTCACATACGTCCCACTGTTGGGCTCGGGCCTCCTCCACAATGGGAGGGAATTTGACCTACTATACCATGCTGGACATACATGTTGTTATACATTTCGAGTTTTCCTTCTCTTGCACAGATGTTATGTGCATATTACATCCCTTAGTCGTCATCATCCCTCTCGTGATCATGAACGCTAAAAAGCATTATAAATTCGGAGAAATGCAAAAACAAAAACAACCGTGATATAATTCGTTAAAATGGTTGATTAAAAAACGTTTTCGAACTTTCGTTGCAAAATTTTTAATGTTTAGATCTTTCCGGTTTTTAAATTGGATTATTATTTCCATTATTCTACTTCTGCATAAAAAACCATGTATAATAGATACATGGATATTGTATTTAAAAATGGACTGTATGGCAACAAATAACAGAGTAATAGACATCACAAATTTGTATGTTCATCCAGCACTTAAACCCGTCTTTAACATAAAATGTACAAAGATATGTAAGATTAAACTATATAAGCAAAGTTTTCAATATTATAATAAAAAAATGGAAAATTTGTTTGTTTGAACGCGTTAATCTCAGATACTAGAAGTGGGATTGCAAAACAGCTATAAAAAGATGTAAGATAACTTTTGAACAACGTTTATAATACATAACGTTTAAGTTTATGTATGGATAACTTAAAACCGTTTGTCACAATAAATGAGAGTGACGCAATATCTATAAATGTTAGCAAATCCAACACAAATTGATAAAAGTGGAATGTCGCGCTTCATGCGTTCTGAGCAGTCGCCGTTGAATGAAACTACTGAGATAACAAAAACAGTGATCGATTTTGTTTTGGATATTATCAATGTTGATATTATTGTTATTACCACGGGATGTGAGTTTTAAAACAAAATAATAACATAAAATAAGTTATCTACGCAAGCGAAGATGCTGGCGGATCTAGTAGTGAGATATGTACTGTAATTAATTACCGCAACGGACAACCAGTCCACACAAATGCTTTGCAGCTTCGGATGTTGTACTTATCAAAACAATTTGCACAATGCCAACATATGAGGAAGATAGCATAGGTTTTCTTCAGTACATATTTTTTATGTTGGTTCTTGACACATCCCAACATTAAACGGAGTAATTTATAGTCTAATATTATTGTCAATATTCGGTAGCGATATTGCACGGATTAGTATTCAATTTAAACCGTAATTTATTATCTAAAACTCTTTGAGATATACTTATCGGCCGATAAGCGTTAGAGGCATATTTCACTGTATCTATAAATATACGAATAGGTGTACCCGCGGTTAATTGGCACAATGAGGTTCTTGGTGTTGTTTGGTCTTCTGGCATTGGCTTATGCTAAACATGAACAGTATATCGGGTTAGTAGCAATTTATTCTTTAATTTGTCTCTTTTTATTATATAGAACATCCCATACTAAGGAATAAATCTTGATATTGGACGTCTTGAACAAATAGTTACAGGCAGCAACTCACTCAAAACAACTTAAAACAATATCTTTTTTTAAGAGGGCATGTCTTGCGCGGAAATCATTTCTACTTAGCTTGGGAGATTACTAGCTACATCTAGTACCAAGGAGATTGCTTTGCGAATCAAGGCATTGAGACGGGGATGCCCTTGGATGAGATGATTCCACAAACTCTGTGCTACTGCGATCATTGTTAATTCGGTTTTATAGCAGCATCTAGACCCAAATGCAATATGTAAGCTGGATGCTTGGGTGAGTGGGAGAGTAGGAAGTATTTCCGGCAACTTGCTTCTCGATTCTTCAGTATATTATCCGTTACTATTTTTTACAAGTTATGATCTAGGCACACCCTGTCCAAACTATCCTAAGGTGTTAGAAAAGTAGCATGGAGCCCCATTAATCGCCATATAACATTTTACACCAATTGAACGGGTTATGGTTACTGATTGTGGAGTCCGTGCTGTTTTATGTAATTGTACTTGTACTGTTAGTTGTATCAAAGTGTTCTTTTCTATGCCCGTCCTTGATTATTCAGGAAAGACATTTTTTACCTTAAATACTACGATGGCCAAACAGATTGCCATAGGGTTCTGTTTCGAGATTCTTTGCCCTCAAAGTGATGTAAGCCGCTTATTACTCTTATTTCACTTGACATCCTCTACCAAAAGAAAGACATGATTAATTCACTACCACAGGAAAACTTGTTTTCATGAATGTGCTCTTCTTAAAATCTTCGTGAGTTTTAAATCCAATAGTTTGAATAGAATTATTGAATTCGTTCGATTCTAAAAAATATTTCCACCAGGTGAGATACTGAAAATTACTTTGAAAGTTATTATGAATTTCAAAGAACTTCGCTGTTACTCTGACGGGCTAAAATTTAATTTGTTTGTAGAATATAATTTTAAAAAGTAATAATCTTCGTATTTTAATCACTACGACTGTCATTAACTTGAATGATATCAGCTAGGACATTTAAAATAGGGCTAAAAAGTAGATGAAGTATTCAAAAATGATGGCTTTAAGTCCACTGTGAACACTGTTACAGAAACCTGAATATCAAATTAAATAGGAATGCCGCAAATATTTAAATATTTCTTTATAAATTTCAGCTGGCAATCCTACTTTGTAGGACCTGGAGAAAACGAACAGTTGAAATATTTAGATTCGTTAACCACTAAATATGATTTGGACTTTTTGAGCCATGCCACCAGTAGACGCGAAGGAGTTGTGCTCGTTAAGCCGGCGTATCAGGAAGGTTTTGTTATGGAACTGAAGAACATAGGCTTAAAATACAGAATCCACGCTGATGATGTTAAAGCGTAAGTTTAATGTAATTGTCAAATTCTAATAACTAGAGTACTGTTTATTTTTTATTCATTTTCTCTTAATATAACACCATAAGGGATAAGCAGAAAGCTGAGATATAAATATACTATACTTGGAAGTATTCATACAACTTTATGTCTATCAGCCTTTTGATGTCTACTGTCGTACAAAAGACTTGCCACGAAAAGGGATTGTGACATAATTGTCACGCTTGGTAGGCTGGTTGGTGATTGCAGTTAGTGTTACGAGTTTTCCTAGAGAATGCTGCGGACCTCTCTGGTGATATATTAACTGACAACTGGAACACATAGGATGGTGAATGGTGGTGACACATTGTGTCAAAATCGGGAGACTACAAACTTCTAGTTTACTGGTCCGTGTGCTGACGGAGTTAGAATACAATTCACCACCCCTTATTTTGTCCATAGGTGTCGAAAAATACGACTAAGGGATAAAATATGCATATAATATCTCTACAAGAGAAGATAAACTGAGAATAAAACTCTATATCAATCCTAATGACCAATGTGTTTTGGAGGAGGCTCGAACCTAGCAGTGGGACATATATAAGTCGAAATGAATGAAGTTTACTATTGAACATTGCCAGAGAATACCTTCAAAAATCAATAACATAGAATTGAAAATTTTGAGTAACTCCTGACAATAAAAGTAATATGTTCTCTTCAACAGGAATTATTAATTAATTATCATTTAACACGTGCCAGACGTGTGAAGCACTTAATCGAATAATCATACGCCATTACATCATTTTAAAAAAGGGTTGATACTCTTATACTACTGAACCGACATTAACCAAACATAGCTAAGAACCACTGCAAGGAAACTAGCTTTTAAATGAAAAAAAAACCGCATTGAAATCGACCCATTCGTTCGAGACCTACGATGTCGCAAACAGATACACATATACACAGACATACAGGCATTGACGTCAAACTCACAGCACCCCTCTCTTTGCATCGGGGATTAAAAAGAGTACTGAAACAAATTTTCCAGGACCCACGATCAAAATAGCTTACTTATGTCCCGCGACCAATGAACCACATAAATAATGTAAAACCATATAAATATGGATGCCAAGATTTTAATAATTTACATGCGGTTCATATACGCCCCCGTCCATCCATTTGTGCTTGTTGGATAAAAGAAGGAGAAATTATTCTAATGTTAATTAAACTGGATGAAATAAATCGCTTTTAAAAACTACTTACAAACGCGGCAAATTTTTTGAACGCACCGATAAATACAATTATCATCATTGCCATCATTATTTCAGCTCATATGGTGGGACTGATGAGCGTGAGCCTTCTCCTGGACAGGAGTAAAGCTGACCTACTATAAAACGCTAATCAGACGGGTTGAGTTTTATTTCGAGTTTTCCTTCGATTGCTTATCATATGCGTTTTATATATCTTAGTTGACTTTTACGTCCTCCACGGGCAAGATGGATGGATGCATGAAGCAAGTGGTGAATTGTATTTTTAATCCGTCGCCACACGTTTAGAAAATACAATGAAAGTGCCCTAATTATAATGAAGCTATGTAAAAATATAAAAAAATAAAACATTAAAAACAAGTCAATATATTTATACCTAAAAACACCAATCTTGAAGTAATTAATGACTGCCATAAATCTATCTTTGCAATCACATCCTGTATTAAGATTGGTTAAGTCTAGCTTTTTGCGATTTAATATTCGTTTTTTGCACTTGGTTTAAGTGATACAAGCCAAGCATGAGCGAAGCGCTTATAAAGGGTTCGGTGACTTTCAAGACTTAACGCTATGTACTATTTAAGTACTTTCGCAAAAGAAACAAGACAAAGATAGAGATTAAAAAATAAATAAAAGTAAAATATAATTCTAAACAATAAAAACTTACAACATTTTAAACAATTTGATTGCATAGATATATTGTTCTGGTAAATCAATGAAATCAAAGGCAACTTATCCAAGCCATGTCATGTTATTTAGCCCAAAAGTTGACACGATGGTCTTAGAGGTTATGGAACGTTGCCTTATTTATCAACATGGAATCATCGGACTCCTTCTAATTTTCTAATGATGCCATTGATAAGTCATAAAATATTTGTTGCTTATATATTATATTCAAGTCTTGGAAGTCGATCCTATGCTCGATTCCTTTTTGATTATAGACAATCGTCTATATATCTATTTATATATTTTCAGAAAACTCGATGAGGATGATCAGCTCATTGCTGCTCGAAGACTACAAAACCTAGTCCGAAATGGTGGAAAGGAAATGCCGTACGATAACTACCAAGAACTTGATGACGTAAGTAATTCAAATTCTATTGCGCAGATGACGTTTGAAATGTCAAGTGTCTACCTACAGTATCTGAGATGCAATTCCTGCAAATGATAACGTTCTTGTCAGACCATGTATGTCCTACTATTGGGTACAGGCCAGACGAGGAGGATTAGTATAGGCATAGGGTTTTATTTCGAGTTTTCATTCACCTGAAGTGAATTTGTATCTTTAACTAATTTCTCCCTTAAGTTCATAAAAGTTGATCATGTTTTCTTCCAGAGGAAGGATTGTCCATTGTCCCGGACTTTTTTCTTATTTCGAGTTTTCATTAACTTATCATACAATATACATCAATATATTTAATTTTTATGATATCCATAAGAAAATAAGGTATTTTTGAAGGTGCATTATACTCTTCTACCGTCACAAAATGAAAAGTTGCATCTATTAGGTACTAAGTATATTTACAAGTAATACTGATATTAATACTTAATAACAATTTGAAATGAATATGTTATTTCAAAATTTGCTTGTTAACAACAACGATTGTCAAGTAAAGTATTAACAATAGCTTGAAGCTTTAATTTTGCCTAATTTGCTAACTTTTAATGCTTCACTTCAGAGTGTCACCACGTTATTTTTTAACCCTTTTCGGTAAACGGGTTATGTAATAAAAAATGATTTCATAAAACCGACTGACGATTCTTAAGATTAATGCGTTCAAACAAACATACATTAATTAAACGATACAACGATATTTTGAGTTTTCTAATAAGAATGTAGTTTAATTATGTAAAACTTCAAAGTTCAATAAGCCAATATTATTAACAATTCTAGATTTACGCGTACATGGAAGATATCGCAGCCAACTACCCTGAAGTAGCTACTCTGCATAGCGCCGGTGACTCTTTTGAAGGACGTCCCATCAAGTACCTGAAAATTTCTACTACAAACTTTGAGGACATTAGCAAGCCAATCATATTCATCGACGGTGGTATTCATTCAAGGGAATGGATCTCTCCCCCTTCAGTTACTTGGGCGATTAAGAAGTTAGTTCAAGATGTGACTGAACCTGATCTTTTGGAGCAGTTTGATTGGATTTTGTTACCTGTGGTCAATCCTGACGGTTATGTGCACTCCTTTACCACAGTAAGCATTTTTATCATATCACAAACTTAATATACTGTATTCTTATACTGACAGTTTATACTGCTTTAATGATGCAATAATATAAGCACGCGTGTAGTACCAGGGCGTGAATATAATTTAATTACATTATCTAAAGTCGTAAAAACTATATCACTAAAAAACAGAGACAGCAGCTCTCTTCTGGTAAATGAATTACTGAGATCAGTTATCCATTTACCAAGTTGTCATGAGGTTATATACTCGTACACTAGCGGTCGTCGATAAGCTGATGAATGAATGTGCCTGCATGCGCTTGCATTCGATTTTAAGTTCTGGTTCCGGTAAAAATATATATTTTTAGAACTTTTTTGACTGTTACGGTTCCTAAAGCTAGATCCACTATAGGATAAAAGATTCAGCTTCGGCAGTATATATTGCACCTTTGCTTACTTCTTCGGAGTCAAAAATAAACAAAACGATATTTTTATAATTTATACCTAGGCATATTTATAATCTTGTCCCAGGCATTAAAGTAAATATGTGAAATGATATCACAGACATGATTCTATTCTCACACACTCATAATCTTTCAGGCACGTCAGTCTTTTAGGGTCGAAGAGAAATATAAACCTTGTATAACTTTGTAATTGACTAATCTTATTTCATCATTCTGCCAGTACTATAACCAATTAACAGAATGCTTTTTTTTTCAATATCTTCTATTTTGCTCTGCTTATTAAATTTGTTACGGGTCCCGAGACAATTATAAGCAGTTCTTGGAAGTCCCTGACAGTTCAAATCTTGCTTACAAGAGCTGTATGAGTGGGCATGTGTAGTGCGAATAATCGAATATATTATATGTAGACTGGTTGTATTAATTTCGTTTCATTGCTTTTTGCTCATACAGATTCATAATTTTTAAATAACATGTTAAAATTGACAAAACTGCAAATGAATGTAAGCTTGCGATGCTAAATCCAGCGCGATAGGGTATTTTGTTAATGAAGATGGTAGCTGAAAACTTCTCAGAGAAAATGCAGAGCCTAGAATTTTGTTTGCCTAATATTAAAAAACAAATAAATATAAGGGTGGGACTAATAAAGTCTAGTTATATTACTTTGCTTGGTGACGGCGTAATACCTTTCACCATTCCCTTTCTTGACTGTGGGCCTTGTAAAAGACGATAAAGCATATAATATGCAGACAACATCTCTACGAGAGCAGGCACGCACGAAATAATATTTTATATCAACCGATGTGATCAGCGTGGTATAGAAGGTCAATTGCCTTCTCATTATGGAGGAGGGTTGATCTGGGATCTCGGACCAATACTGGGGTAAGAGCTGAAATGTTAGTGATACTAAATATATATAAAACATATTGTGACTTTATTATTTTTTTTTAGGTTAACCTTTCTTTTTTAATTTTCAGGCTCGTTTTTGGCGTAAAACTCGATCTACTAACACCCACTCCTTATCTTACTTGTGCCCTGGAGTTGATGGAAATCGTAACTACGACTTCTTCTGGAATACAGTTGGTACTAGCGCTAACCCTTGTGCTGATACGTATGCTGGCAATCGAGCTTTCTCTGAAGTTGAAACAGCGGCTGTTCGGGCTCTTCTTCATGAACACCTTGCCCGTATTCCCCTTTATCTTACAATGCATAGTTACGGTAGCATGATTTTATATCCATGGGGTCATGATGGTAGTCTCTCTCACAACGCTTTAGCTCTCCATACTGTTGGTATTGCTATGGCTGAGGCTATACATGACGTTGCTTTGCCCTATTTCCCACGTTACGAAGTTGGCAACTCTCTTCATGTAATCGGGTATGGTATTGCTGGATCCGCTGAAGATTATGCTCATTATATCGGTATTCCGCTTTCTTTCACTTACGAATTGCCTGGTCTTTCTGGCGGTTTTGAAGGTTTTCACCTTGACCCAAGGTATATCGAACAAGTTTGCCATGAAACTTGGCAAGGCATCGTTGCGGGAGTCAGACGAGCTGGTGCTTTGTTTGAATAAATAAAGATTTTATTTATAAATTATTGAAAATGAAATGTTTTTTTTTATGAAATGACCTTTTTAAATAGATAAGAATAATTTTGAATAATATTACGGCATTCATTTTGTTTTTATCCGAGTGGTGACGAATATAATTCAACACCCCTTCTCTTAACCGTGGGCGTCGTAAAAGACGACTAAGGGTTGTAGTGGTAAGACCTCACTACAGGTGTCTCTCTACAACCGCGGGCCGGTCCTTCCGGGATAGTACCACACTCTCGCAGAAAAACGACGTCCGAGTAGTAGCAATTTGTTACTGCGCTTCGGTCGATGAGAGAGAGAGAGAGAGCCGGAAGCCCACCTTTCTGAGTGTCTGCGTGTGGTGGGTTTTAATGATGCCTTTATTATCAACGAATCTCATTGCACGCATTCACGCTTCCTTCACTTTTTTCGCGGTAGACAGCGGCCTTGCAAAAATCCATGAGTAGCAGCAACAGTTACCATCAGGTGTAATGTTTGCTCGTTTGCCACCGTTTGTAAGAGAATGAAAACTAGACATAAACTTGGCATAGCCAACAAGTCTTGTGTATACCAGCGTGGTAGAGTGGAGCAGTATTTCCTTCATTGTGGAGGAGGCCCAATCTAAATAGTGGAATTTATATGGGCTGAGACGTTAATTATTCATTTGATTTACTCTGCCGGCACTTTCAATATTATAAAGCATGTCATGGAGATGTTTCTCCCAACTTATTGTTGTTTTATGTCTAAGATGACATAACTAATGCTAGTTATACCAGAAGTGGGTCCCATATTAAAAAAAATAACTAATAGGTGGTATGGCTTACGAAAACCAAATAGTTATAAGTTGTAATGGTAAAACTATATTATTCTTCAATCCCAATTTTGATGGTGAATGTCGTTAAAGACGACTAAGGGATATGATAGGCATATTATATTTATGAAAGAGAAGGAAAACACGAAGTAAAACCTTATAAGTCTGACCAACGTGGTTCAGTAGGTCAATTTCCTCTCCTATTACGGAAGAAGCTCAAGCCCAGTGGTAGGATGCACTTGAGCTCAGTTAAAGTTATTGTAAGAATTATTTGTTTTCATTATATTGTGTTGTAGGATATAGTCTTTTACACATATGTATAATTGTCCTTAATTAGCAAACCGTCCTCGATTCGTATTGATTTCGGACGCCTTACCCGAGTAGTGCCCGTTCCCGTAGGAATACCGGGATAAAATATAGCCTACGTTACTCCCTGATATTATAGCTTTCCGTTGGTGAAAGAATTTTTGAAAACGGTTCGGTGGTTTAAGCGTGAAAGCGTAACAAACAAACAAACTTACTTTCGCATTTATAATATTAGTAAGGATAATTCAATCCCTCTATTCATACATTCATACACGCAGCAGTGTACGATTCGAGCCCCCTTCAGATGAAAGAAATAACCAAGGGATAGGAAGGGGGTAAAAATTCTTTACATTCTTACTTCATCACGACATGTAGAATTGTTCAATTAACTAAATAAATATCGACAACACTACTACCGATACATTTCCATCTCTACAATTTCTAGCAAAACGCGAATAGAATACTCAGAATTGGAAATTGATCCCGGGCCACGTTAAAACTTTCGCGCCTCGAAGAGCGATGGTGAAATTCCAATTAAAAGCCCCCCCAAGTTTACATGCACGGCGACCTCTCTAAGGAATATGCAAATACTCATCATACTTTGAAATTCTTAAAACTTTGTAATACTATTAAGTGGCGGAATATTGATGGCGTGTAATTAATGTTAGCGTATTTTGTACGCTTCTTGTTAAGAGTTAAATAAACTTTTGCTGAAATATTCTATTGAAATTATCATTCTCGTTCTTTACTTTCTCTACTAATTATATTTTATTACGACTTGCCGAAACTATACAGTTTCGGCACCTAATTATTTTCTTTTTTCCCAAGTAACTGGATAGATTATATACGTATACATAGATTAGTTAAGTATAAATTTTATCTACACTAATACATATTATAAAGAGGAAAAATTTGTATTTTTGTGTGTGTGTGTGTGTATGTTTGTAATGAATAAACTCAAAAACTACTGTGCCGATTGCAAAAATTCTTTCACAATTGGAAAGCTACATTATTCCTGAGGCTATTTTATCCCGATATTCCCACGGGATCGGGAACTACGCGGGTAAGGAGACTGTAACCGAAGCGAGGGCGGGTTGCTAGTGTAAAATAAATGTATGTAAAATTTCCGTGTGGTGACGGTGTAAAAATATAATTCAACACCCCCTGTCTTGCCTGTGGGTGTTGCAAAAGATGATTAAGGGTTATAATATGCAGATAAGATCAACGCAAGAGAAAGAAAACTTGAATTAAAACCCTATACCAACCTGTCTAACCAGCATGGTATAACAGGTCAAAGTCCCTCCGATTGTGAAGGCTTGGGCCCACCAGTGACACACTTATGAGCTTAGATGATAATGATGATGTTATAAAAAAAATATTTCTAATGCTATTATCGCCTTATCTTATCGCATTCGTGGTCACGAAAAGACTTAGAGGTATTGACGTCCTAAATACTTATTGGCCAATGATGAAATTAGGTCACTACGATTTTAGAGTAATTTGTTTTTAAAAGTGGTAGGACCACATTGTTGACAGTCGTTTGTATACCGCAGCGGACCGCCCCGTGCGGGATAGTACCACACTCTCGCAGAAAATCGACCTACGGGTAGTAGAAATTTATTACTGCGCTTCGTTCGGTGAACGAGAGAGCCGGAAGTCCAACTTTCTGAGGGTGTTTGCGTGTGGTTGGTTTTGGGGATGCCTTTAGTATCACTGCATCTCATTACACACATTCACACTCCTTTCACTTTCTTCGCGGCTGGCAGCGGCCTTGCAAAGGCCCATGAGTGGCATCAACACTTACCATCAGGTGTACTATTTCCTCGTTTGCCACCGTTTGCAATAAAAAAAGCTTCATTCTTATGTAGCTATTAATATCTAGTTGACCGAGCTTCGCTCGGAATATTTTTGTTGTATTTTTGTCGAATTTATTTAGATACTAGCAACCCGCTCTCGCTTCGCTTTGGTTTTAGTCGTTTTACCCGCTTAGTGCCCGTTCCTGTGGGAATACCGGGATAAAATATAGCTTAGTTTACGCCTTGATAATATAGCTTTCTATTGGTGAAAGAATTTTTGAAATCGGTCCAGCCGTTTTGAAGATTACCCGGAACAAACAGACAGACAGACAGACTGACCAAAAGTTTTAATCTGTATTTTAGGCATAGGTATCGTGCAAATAACAGCGTGAGCATAAAAAAAGCCTATTATTTTGACATTACAAACAGATATTTCAATTTTATTTATTGGTATTGATATTAAATATTAATAAAAAATAAAAATTAACTAATGAAAAAAATATAAAAAAAAATACAAAAAGAGAATAATAATAACACCGAGATTCGATCGTAACTCATGACATTGACGGTAAAATTTGAATTCATATTCTTTTAAAATTTAATGTCATATTATTTTGCTAAAAACACTGACCAAACAACATTTTCTATAAATAAAACCTAGCTAGATCGATTTTTTGGCCTCGAAACCTCTAGTATGCCAAGTTTCATCAAAATTGTTGGTGCCGTTTCCAGGATCCTGAAAAAAAAAAAAAAAAAAATATATATATATATATAGGTATATATATATATATAGGTACATATATTCAAGAATTGCTCGTTTAAAGATATAAGATTATGTTGTAGCTTTTTCCTGTAAATCTATCCACGTAGAAATCATGTGTGACAGAGGCAAACATAGAAAGCGGTACAGGGTATTCCAGGCACTTTGACGTGCACAGTTCTCTATTTCTGTACATTCTACAAACTGTTTCATTTTATGACATACAAAGCAAACGTATGTTAGTGCACAATCTCTTTATTCATAATATTCACGGTCTTACTTAGCGGTACATAAGTTACCGTACTGCTAGCGAAACTAACTTGGGAAGACACCACATAGAATTGTTCGTATGAGAAACAGTCCTCTCTTAGCCGACTCATATATTATTTTTATTACTCGTGTTATATTATGAAATATATGAAACCTAAAAAAGAAATGATTTTCATAATATTCTTTATAAAAGAATATATCACTATAGGTGAGCCTCTATTTCAAAAAATTATGACGCCGTCTATTATTTTTCTTATTGCCTTTTAGTGGGGCGAGAGAGTAGCCCAGTTGGTTGTTTGTGGTAACTGCCATTCGTGAACATCAGCAATAGCAAAGATATTTTCCTGTCTCCCGCTTTGCCTAGGAGGGAAGTGGAATCTCTCTTTCCAACTCCTCCTCTTTAATCTTTTCTAATTAAATCTGTTGCGGGTCCCAAGACAATTAAAATTATATCCCGGGACTGCCTCAGGGTCAAACCTCGGTGTCATTTATGGAGACCATTGTGGATCCTGGCTTACAGGAGTTACAATAGTGGGAATGTGTGATGGGATTAGTCCCAAAAAAAAAAAAAAATAGCAAAGATATAGATAAGTCACTGCTTATCGTGAGAGAGGAGTTCTTCTTAAATCTCGTCTAAAGTTGGACATGGTAAACTAAAATAAACTTAGGAATTTGTGCTACTCTTTAAATTAATAAATAAATACAAGATAAACGACATATCTGTTGTGTGTGACTCAAATTTATTTTTTAACAGAGTACTTTAAGACCACTTGAGGGCGCCATATTAAATTCAGTGACATATCGTAAAGTCTATAACCAGTGGACAATGAAGATGCTTCTAACGATACCTCATTTTACCGGTTCTAATAGATAGCTGAGGAGCTATGAGGGAACAGATGAACATCCATAGATAGCCTTTCAAAATCATAACCCTTCGTAGTCGGGTAAAAATGAAGTAAAATTATCATCGAAAATTTATAACGTGACAATATATTATGTTAATGTTAATAAATATATGAGAGCTATTAAAAATAATTCCCATGTGGTAAAAAGATAAGGATACACGGCATAACCGCATTTTAAATTCCTCTGGGATTCATAAAACCCGCAGCCAATCTTTCTTATAATTTCTAAGGTGATAATTATGGCATTATGTCTAACAGTTGATGTATAAAGGATGCATGGATGGGAATGAAAAGTTATTATTTTATCATTTGGGAATTGAGATTGATTAAATTTGATAATGAAACAAAGTTTGCATTATATAGCGCTATACTAAATAGGAGGTCACATACTTTAAGTCAAAAGCCTTCTATCTATTCATCCATTAGCCAAGAAACGTCCGCTGTTAGACATAGGCAACCAAGAAAAGGCAACTCAGCACGGTCCTGTGCCATTTGCATCCAACGCTTCCCCGTAGCATTTAAGATGTCGTCAGTCTGCCCATTGCCATTTCAACGTGCTTATTCTGCGGGCTATGTCGGTTACACTTGTTTTCCTACGCATTTCCGTATTCCAGATTGTATCACGAAATCCTTATAATGATACAAATAAACGAGGTCAAGGACAAGCTTTGTACGTCGGGGATCCCAATCTTACGGACAGATTGGAGTCGCTGGAGCAGCGGAGAGACTTTGGGTCACTCTGTGTACTCTACCGACTCTTTCACGGGGAGTGCTCCGAGGAACTGTTTGACTTGGTACCACCGTCACCATTCTACCAATGTACCACTCGACATCGCAGCAGGGTTCATCCATTTCACCTGGAAACGTTATGGTCTTCAACTGTACGTTTCCAGCGATCATTTCTCCCACGTACGTGCAAGCTCTGGAATGAACTACCTGCTGCTGTGTTTCCCGAGCGCTATGACATGTCCTTCTTTAAACGAGGTTTAAGAATAGTATTTCCTTCACGGTAGGCAGCGGCCTGGCTGTGCCCCTGGTATTGCAATGGTCCATGTGCAGCAGTTTCACTTACCATCAGGTGTGCTGCTTGCTCGTTTGCCACCGTTGGCAATAAAAAAAAAAAAAAAAAAAAAAACACCCACTGTAAAGAAATGTGATGTAATGAATACGTTGTGAATTATCATTCATTTAATAATATATGAAACTAGTATGAGTTACATTCATTCATGTAGCGGGCTTGCATTTGCAACAAAGAATGATGACGAGAAATGAGAAATTTTAATGAATTCAATCCATCTGTGTATTACATAAAATAATAACTAGAAGTGGCACTGAAGTAGATATCTTTAAACAAGCAATTCTTGTATATATATATATATATATATATTTTCAGGATCTCGGCAACGGGTCTTTGATGAAACTTGGCATACTAGAGATTTTGGGGCCAAAAAAACGATCTAGCTAGGTTTTATTTATAGAAAATGTTGTTTTGTCGGTGTTTTTAGCGAAACAATACAATGACATTAAATTTTAAAAGAATATGAATTCAAATTTCGCCATCAACGTCAAGAGTGTAATAGCTGAGTTGGGAAGTTGTCCAGTTTTCTTTTTGTTTTGTTATTCAAACAGCGTGGGATCGAATCTCGGTGTTATTATTATTCTCTTTTTGTAATTTTTGATATTTTTTTCATTATTTTATTTTTATTTTTTATTAATATGTATCTAATAAATTCGACAAAAATACAACAAAATTATTCCGAGTGAAGCTCAGTCAACCAGATATTTATGATTAATATAAGCAAGAAACAGACAGCATGGGTTCATACCCTGATACCATGGGTTCATACCATGATAGTATTCATATACTATCAATGCTAGCACGGCTGATGTGTGTCGTGAAAACTAATAAGATGAACTGTGCTGAATTGTACTATAGCTCTGTAGTGCCACTTAAAAAATATTCAGAGAGCCGACATCTACTAGGCGCCTGATAGTAAAACTTATCCAAAACCCGATGTAGCATATTTTGCTCTTATTCCAATTGTGTTGTAGAAATTTTATATATGCTAGGATCATACTCTTGACATTCGTCTGTCCACAGCTGCGACTGGTTTGTTCGGAGTAGCGCCACATTCTCGCAGAAAATCGTCGTTTGAGTAATAGCAATTTGTTACTGCTCTTCGTTTAGAGCCCTTATTTCTGAGGGTGTTGCGTGTGGTGGGTTTTGGTGATGTTTTGATACTAAAGTCAAACCCCATTGTAAGCATTCTATACATATTGCCTTCACTTTCTTCACTGTAGGTAACGGCCTAGCAAGATGGGGTTGGTCGTCGTCCTACACTGCGTCGTTCGATACGTGGTCGCCACTCGAGATCCTTTCTTCCCCAGCGGTTGTCGGTTCATCGAGCGATGTGGCCTGCCCATTGCTACTTCAGCGTGCTAATTTTTCATTTTGTTAATCTTTATTTATTTAGGAGCATTTAGCCTCAAGGCCATGTCACAATAAATCATATCCTAACCTTATATTAATTTATCTTATAATACCTTAGACTAACCCTGTTTACTAACTTGTAAACTAAAATGGTCGCCACGAAGAGGGTTCTTGATGAAATGCTTATAGAAATTCCAACATGCAGCATTTTATAAACTTTGACTAAAATTTCTATCCTCCTCAAATATCGCACCAATATTAATATCACATGCGCTTGTTAGAAAATTATTTCCTTCCCTTTTTTTTAAGAAGGCTATTATCTGGATACCCCGTGCATTCCACCCAGTGTGATAGAGAGACGGTATGCAGCTTCAAAACCCATCGTGTTGCTTTCTCACCGCCGTTGGTTCGACCATTCGTACTGATTTCTTGACATTTGTGGCCAGCCCGATGGATTATAATTATCTTTTACCGAGTATAGTAATCGAAAAGGTAATCCATCGGGCCCGCCACGAATATCAAGAAATCAGCACCACCGACACCCCGGCAATAGTATTGAGGGTCGTTGCTCTCACGAGGTTGGTCTTGCTGTGGCTGTCGTACTAATCCCTGGTTTATAAGTTCATTATTCCCTCTAAAATGAAAATAAGTAAATATTTAAAAATATTATTATTCATAAAAAATATAGTTCATTATTTACATTTTAACATCTGCTGGTAATAGATTCTCTTGCATGGTCCAATATTTCAGGACGTATGTAGATCGAAGTATATAAACTGTTGTTAGGTTATAACTTATAAACGTAATAAACTCTCTATTAACGGTGCAAACGGGCTTTCTAGTGTTAACTTTTTTTCATTTATATCTTAATTATGTCCAAGTAAACTTCACTTATCTAGAATGTTATATATCGCAGTCGTGCCATCTGCGAAGCCCCAGGTAATTAACTACCGAGTATTTAATGAAAATTATTATTAGGACCGTTTTCACCAAACTATTTGCATTTTATATTCTATTTGAATAGATGCAGAGGTATTACTGGCGTTTTCTTTGACTAAGTAGAAAATGCTTCAGAAAACTTAAATTTCTTTCGTAGGAGTCACTTATTTTGCGGGTAATCGGACCGGGGATTTATACTGTCACCCGCGGAGAGGCTGACCTCGTGACGGCGACCGACGTCCCGAGAAGAGGACGTCGATGAGAGAGGGTACTTGGGGTATTCCGTCGGGCCGACCACTGAAGTCAAGGAACTCTGCACTGGTCTGTCGACCCTACTACGAAGGCGACGTGCTTTCGCATGGGTTACGGGGCCGCGCGCCGCCCCGCCCGCGCGTTCCCAAATAGAAGGGGTCATATATTTTGTGTTTATGTTTGTTAAATTATTTAACTGTATGCAGATGAGTACTCCAAGATATGCTAATGTGTTTTATAATATCCTAACCTAACATTACAGTTACACGTATTCGTTACAAAGCTCTAGCAACTACTAAAGTATTATGAGGACTGTCAGTGGGTCGACGTTAAGTACACATAACAATACCAATCATTATATCGATCCATTAACACTGTTTAATCGCAGTTTAATCGCAGCTCCTAAAGATACTTGCTGAAACAAGTAAAAGAGCAGTATAGGTTCAAAAAAGTTTTTAAAAAGTGAACTGGAATATATTGAAAGAAAATTTAAACAATATACTTTTGATTTTGATGTGGAAAATTTTTCATACACTGTTACCAAATATTTCATCTTAATAATTTATTTAGTCTATGAAGAGGGATCTGCTGATCTATCCATGGGAGTATAAAAAATCTTGTATACTTTATTATTTCCGTGTGGTGACGGAGTAAGAATACAATTCATCAGTCCCTATCTTGCTCGTGGATGTCGTATAAGACAACTATGGTATATAATATGCACGTAACATCTGTACAAGAGAAAGAAAACTCGAAATGAAACCCTATACTAACATGTCTGACCAGCGTGGTATAGTAAAAATCAATCCCGAAATCTCCCATTCGGAGGTCAAATTTCCTCCCATTGTGGAGGAGGCCCGAGCCCCACAGTGGGACGTATGTGGGCTGCGATGATGGTGAAGATATACCTTATTAACTTCTGTTCACTCCCCAATATAAATAGGATAGATGGTTGGGAGAAAATATGCTATATTCTTGTCTATAATGTGATAATAATACTATATATATGTCTTTCCGTGTGGTGATGGAGTAAGAATATCATTCACTACTCCATTTCTTGCCCATGGGTGTCGTAAAGCGGGTCGCGCGCCCGAGGAGCGCAGCCTCGACGAAGCGACCCACCGCCGGCAACTGGGGCGGCGTAGGCGCGACTACATGCGCTTCATGCCGCCCTAGTCGAGGCCGCAGGTGACGTGACCGAGGAATTAGTCCGTCACCCGCCGAGAGGCTGACCGCGTGAGAAAAGACTGATGTCCTCCCCGAGGGGGGCACGTCGGTCGATCGGAGGGTACCCCACTAAGGGTATTCCGTCGGGCCGACCACTGATGACAAGTAACCCTGCTCCGGTGGTCGGTCCAACGATGAAGGCGACGTGGTGTTCGGGTGGGTTGCGGGTGTGCGTGCTTACGCCCTTCTATCGCCCCGGACGGAGTGCTGCGAGGAGTGCGCCGACCGCGACCCATACAAAAAAAAAAGGGTTTCGTAAAAGACTATTAAGGGATTACAATATGCAGATAATATCTATGTAAGAGATGGAGATGCTACGATGCCACACATCACGTGACATTAAATGAAGTATGCAAAATATATTTAGCAAATACAAAATTAATATACCATGAAATTAAAAATGTTTTACTTCAGTTATCTATAACTTTCGTAATTAAAATTGTGTACATAATTTCTGTTTGTCTTATAAAAGTAAGTTATATAAATCCAAATAGAAGCCCGTAAAATCTATCCAATATTTCAATCTTCTCTTAAATGTATGCAATCACAGAACTAGGTCGGCTCACGTCAAGTAAAGTAATAAAACCTATAAAAAAAAAAACAAATAAAACTCCCGATACATATCACATGTGAAATGTTTAGTATTCAAAGGTAACGATGTACGGTGGGAATTTCAATCAGTTCTCTCGTCTTATCGCTCTTCCACGAGAATGTATGATTTTTCTTGATTTCAAGATTGGTGCAAGTAAGAAGCGAAATATGTTTAGGTAGATGGTACAAATAATATTAATATAAATGTTAGAAACTCTAAAACGGCAAAAAATTCACGTGCTGAGATCGATTATCACGATAATTTCAATACTAAAATACAAATATTGTTTGTACCTTAAAAGTGATGTCACCAATTAAGAGATGTACATATGTTACACGAACTAATACTCCTCAGAAATTATCATCATATCAACTATTACAATCTTACGATGGTTTGAAATCCTTTTAGCGAGACTATAATGTTATAAAAAGAGCTAAAATATGGTATATATTTAGGACGACAAATTTAAAGCATCAGTACGAATACTTGTTACAGCTCTAGCTGAGGGTGACTGGAAACGCACTAAGTAAATCTGGACGTCACTCCAACGTAGGTTCTACGCAGTACGCAGTTAGCTATTGTCTCTTCAGCGGCAGAAATCGACCCACGTTCATTAATAGGGTTCCACTTTATACTGTTGATTATATAATAAGCGATATGGCTGTATTCCATTGAAAAAAGAAACGTAAATAACAATTATCAAATAGACTCCATTTTTTTTCCTATGCATAAGGAAGAAATGCTCTAAACTTCTATTAAATAAGATATGGATTATCTTATCTAATAGAAGTTCAGAGGGTTTCTTCGTTTCATTGACATAAAAATGACAACTATTATTATTATTTTTTATTGCCAATGGTGGCAAACGAGCAAGCAGCACACCTGATGGTAAGTCAAACTGCTGCATATGGACCTTTGCAATACCAGGGGCACAGCCAGGTCGCTGCCTACCGTGAAGGAAATACTCTTCGTAAACCTCGTTTAAAGAAGGACATGTCATAGCGCTCGGGAAACACAGCAGCAGGTAGTTCATTCCAGAGCTTGCACGTACGTGGGAGAAATGATTGCTGGAAACGTACAGTTGAAGACCATAACGTTTCCAGGTGAAATGGATGAACCCTGCTAAGATGTCGAGTGGTACGTTGGTAGAATGGTGACGGTGGTACCAAGTCAAGCAGTTCCTCGGAGCACTCCCCGTGAAAGAGTCGGTAGAGTACACAGAGTGACCCAAAGTCTCTCCGCTGCTCCAGCGACTCCAATCTGTCCGTAAGATTGGAATCCCCCGACGATTCGAACAGCCCGTCTTTGCAGGGAGTCAAGTGGGTCTAGCTGATATTTGGGCCCACCTGCCCAGAGATGTGAGCAGTACTCCACATGAAGACGAACTTGTGCTTTGTATAGCACAAGACGCTGTCTCGGTGTGAAGTACCGTCTGGCTCTGTTCAGGACGCCCAACTTTTTGCTTGCCAATTTGGCTTAATAATTATTTCTGTTTCATATTAATAATTATTATTCTAGATTTTATTATTTTAGTTCTCCGTATGATGACGGAAGAATACAATTCACCACCTTGCCCGTGGTTGTCGTAGAAGACGACTAAAGGATTTGATACGCAGATAATATCTATGTAAGAGAAGGTAAGGTCGACGTAAAACCCGATGCCAACACGTTTAACAAGCGCATTACATTAGGTCTATTTCTCTCCTTTTGCGGAGGAGGCTGGAGCTCAGCAGTAGGATATATATGAGCTGTGATGATTCTAGCTGGAGCAATGTCTATGTGCCTATTAATTTCATAAATGAACAGCAGCAAAAATACACACAGTAAATTTTAGTAACCAGCCCCAATATTTTGTCCATATTAAATGCGTAAGATAGCGTCGTTGCAATCTAATATTTATGGACTCCCGAGAAGTATTTCCAAATATAAAACTTTGAAACCTTGTGCCATTACCTGCCAATTATTAAAGAATTTAAATAGCGTCATTCACTTAAAGTTAATTCAGGTTGATCTCCAAAAATCCTTGCAAAAATGGAGGCTCTTCTCGACTCTAGACGTCGTAATTGGACTGCTTAAGGAAATATTATTTTCAAGAGATACCGTTTAGCCCGGTTTAATTTGAAATGGCTTTGTGATTGAAAAAAAAACCAAGTAAATGATTTTTGTTTGAGGATGTTTGTGCAATATTACTTCTAATATTTATGCTATTAAAATCTAGCAGGCGGATTCGATTTGAAAAATGTATAGGAAGATTTAAGGAGATTGTAAGTGAAATAATTTTTAACAAAAATTTAGTAATAAGGAACGTCGATGTCAAGATATTTCAACTGATGTTTGCCATAATGATTTCTGATGTTTACGCGAGTATTATACATTATAAATAAAACTACAGGTTTTATCGCGTTTGTATTTGATTTTTGATTACCCGATGTTTCGAACACTTTATAGTATTCATTGTCACGGGCGGACAAAGATGTAAAGTGTCCGAGACGTGTTTTGTAGTTTCCAAAATTTATATGATTTATTTTTTTACATTATGAATGATTAAATTTTACATTTTTTAGATGTAGCTATTTGAGAGATTACTGGTGGAGATAGTTATTTTTGAGGAAAATAAAAATAAGAAGCCATCAAAACTATAATACGATAGACAAATCAAATTGTTAGCAGCCAATATTTTGTAGTTGATAAAATGTTATGGTACATAATTGAACCCGCTGCTGCGTATTCCAATTATCTCTGTTTTCGTGAGAATGACATATTTACCATTCATCCATCACGAGTTTACCATGTTGAAAAATTATGTACCCCCCTTGCTTGCTATGTTATATTTCTTCGACGTCTTCAATACAGAGTGACACGGTTGATATAGGTTTCTGTTTCCAGAATTCCTTCCCTTATAATTTTATACGCTTATTGCTCTTTTGTGATACCGGTGGGAAAGGCCCTTCCATGTTGAGTATTCTAGTAGTACTTCAGGAAAAACTTGTGGTATTTTTTCTAATTATATGATCATATTATTATATGACTATACTATATGACGGTACGGTTGGATAGGTTTCGATTCGTTGTTCGGACGGTCGAAGCCTTCAGGCCGGTGTGAGGTACTCTCCTTCTGACTGGTGTAGGTCTTGATGGGGCATGGTTGTTTTGACCAGTAACTGCACTAGGTCGCGAAGAGGAAGAGAACGACGTCCTGCCACCGCTGCGATTGCGACGAGGATACGCGCAGTACCCTCTCGAGGTCTGCGTGGCCTGGGCAGAGTAGCACCGTGAACTCGTCGCAATCATCGGTGTCGACCTGACACTGCTTACCATCGCTAGAACGATGCTCGACTGACTCAGGATCTGGGACGCGGCCGCACAAAAAAGGCGGCATTTCACGTGAAGCGGATAGCAAAAAAAGCAAAATTAAATGTTGGATTTTAGAGCATATTTAGATTAAATGTACTACTAGACCTGAACGAATGTAGGTACATCACTACCTTGTTAATGAAGCTTAGTTAGCATTTAAAGTATTCATGAATTTCGAGCAAGGGATTTTTCTAAAACTTTGTTAGCTAATATAAAATTTTATAAAAAATAAACTAAGTTTTGCTATCCGTGTCACGTGAAATGCTCCTATTGTGACATCGCAAGAACACAATTCTCCCTCCTCTTTCCTATCCGTGGGTGTGGTAAAAGATGATTAAAGGATTATAATATGTATATAACATCTATGCAAGTGAAAGAAAACTCGACTCGAATATAACCCTGTAACAACCCGTCTGAGCAGCTCGGTGTATTAGGTCAATTTCACTCCCTTTATGAAGGATGCTTGAACCTAGCAGTAGGACGTATATGAGCTGTAAATGATCACAGCTCATATACGTCCCATCATCATTAGATAGTGAATGCACAGATAATGGTTAAAAAAGAAATAAATTAAAAAAAAAAACATAAAATGAAACAAATTATTTTTAACTTTTTAGCGTTTATTAAATTAACATTAAAATATAGTAAATAATAAGAATAATACTAAGAAATATTTTTTTCAGCTTTACAAGGTTTTAGAAACATACAATAGCTAATACAAATTAAATCTAAATTCTGAACAATTCCTTATGCGTGGGAATCGAACCCACGAGACATCGGAGGTACTAAAGCGTCTCCGCTATCTTTGCAGTTAACAATATTGTACAGGCGTAGTATGGGCTAGTGGACTAACGCCGTGTTTGACAGAAGAACCTAAGGTTATAGTTTGATGTACCTAAAGCCCTTAAGTTCCTAGCCTATATGATGGGATACCTGCACCGCGCTACCTAAGGTGACAGGTAGATGTGAGATGGATGTTTGGGTGGAGGATTGGTAATTCTCACTGCCGGTCAAGCAGACTCACAGGACCGGTCAGAACTGACGGCTAAGGGTGTCTTGGCCGCAGTGAGAGGGAGGTTTGGGTGGAGGATTGGTAATTCTCACTGCCGGTCAAGCAGACTCACAGGACCGATCAGAACTGACGGCTAAGGGTGTCTTGGCCGCAGTGAGAGGGTAGTAAATGAGAGATGAATAAATTCAAATCTGATTTATTTTACACAATGTACACCTTATATACTACTTATTGCTAATACACACATATACCATTTTGTGTTAGTGTGTCGTAAGTGTAAAGTATAACGCAGTGTCTTTAATCATGTCAGTGCTAATTTTGCAAATTTGTATGTTGACATGCTTTACTTGTATGTTGACATGCTCTACTTATGAATTTGCTGCGTTGCATGTTCAATGTGCATTGAACAATATAAAACTTTAAATGGATTGTGGTCTTGTACGCGCTGTTTCAACAACGATTCTTTGTATTAATACAGCATTTTCAGTCTAGTTCCTCTCCTTATTTTTCCTTCCACATTGATCACCTTCTCTTCTTCCACATTTATTTCGATTGGATACTTGGGTTTCCTTATTTTTTGAACAACAACGTCCGCTTCGGCATTTTTCGCGGTCACTCCCTGAACATCCTCCCGGTCGATCATAGGGGCCTAGTCTACGATGGCATTCATGTCTTTTTCTAAAATGAGGTCCAAGACCAAAGTCAAAGTAGTTACTCCAGCTACGTCTGTCTCCATAAGGATGATGATGATTATGAGGTCCAAACCTGCGACCAATATGATGTTCATATCCACGACCACAATAATCGCAGTCGTTATTTCGTAGTCCATTATGATCGCGTTCAGTAGGTTCGTGGTGGTCTCCAGGAGGCCCTGGCTGTAGTCGTTCACATTCTTGAGCTGGACCTCGTCGTTCGCATCCTTGAGATGATCCCCCTTGTTCGCATCCTTGTTGTTGGTGATGGCCAGATGACTCATTACAATCCTCTGGGGCCCTCGGCTGTCCCGATGTTATACAAGGTCCTCGAGCACCATTATCTTCAGGTGTCTCATGATATACACCACTAGGCGATTGATGTTGACCATCAGACGGTCCAGGACTGTCACATTCTGGACGTTCGTGACACTCATCGTTTGGCATTCCATGCCGCTCATCATGACGTCTATGATGACCTTCATGAGGCGGCGGTGGGGGGCATGCTGCTGGTGGTGGCGGCCCACATGGAGGCCATAGAGGTGGAGGCGTTCCATATAGATCAGGGCTGTGATTTAATCCAGGGGGTCCATGAGGTTTAAAGCCGAGTCTATGGTGATCGGGCCATCCCATCAAGCCAAAGGAAGGTCTACCACGTCCGAAAGATCCAAAACCGCGACCCCAAGGTCCAAAATGAGGAGGAAACTCGAAAGAGTCATAACCAAAATGACCTCGCATCTTGATAATAATCGGCAAATGTTCTTATTTCGAAAATATAGCTCGAATGATGATTATGCCGGTTGAACAGTGTTTATATATATTTTTTGTGACACAACATGGCATAATCTAGGTAGGGTGTTGTGCAATCATTTTCCGATAATAATGAGTCATAATTGTTGGAATGTACTTTTATTTTCTTCTTTACTTTGAGAAGGGGTTTAGCTACTCAGTGACTAGGTCACACCCGTACAAACAAAATAGTTATTTAATCTATACCAATAAATAAAACTGGAGTGTCTGTTTGTAATGCCAAATTATTGGCTTTTTTCATGCTCACACGGTTATTTGCACGACACCTATGCCTAAAATAGCAATTAAAAAATTTTGTCTGTCTGTCTGTCTGTCTGTCTGCCTGTCTGTTTGTTCCGAGTAATCTTCAAAACGGCTGGACCGATTTCAAAAATTCTTTCACTAATGGAAAGCTATAATATCAGGGCGTAAAGTAGGCTATATTTTATCCCGGTATTCCCACGGGAACGGGAACTACGCGGGTAAAACGACTATAACCTATAACCGAAGCAACGCGAGGGCGGATTGCTAGTCATTCATATATTTTAACTGGTTTAAATATATAGTTTGTAATAGTGGTAGGACCACACTGTTGACAGTTACTCGTCTACCGCCGCAGGCCGGTCTGTCCGGGGTAGTACCACACTCGCAGAAAATCGACGTCCAAGTAGCAATTTGTTACTGTGCCTCGTTCGGTGAGTGAGAGAGCCGGAAGCCCAACTTTTTGAGGCTGTTTGCGTGTGGTGGGTTTTAGTGATGCAAGCATTCACACTCTCTTCACTCTCTTCGCAGTAGGCAGCGGCCTTGCTAAGGTTTATGAGCGGTAGCAACACTTATCATCAGGTATACTGTTTGCTCGTGTGCGACCGTTTGCAATAAAAAAAATTACGTAAGGTGCCTAACATTTTTAGCTCGCTTTAGTATATATTTTACAAGTGCACTAGATACATATCACAGTTTTGTCATTTTGAACTCTTATATTCTGTCTCACGGTATCCTTACGAATACAGTCAATGAGCACATAATCGTCATCATTATCATGATAGCTCATATACGTCTCACTGCTGGGCTTCGAGCCTCCTCCACTATGGGAGAGAAATAGACCTACTATACCGCCCTGGTCAGATGGGTTGCTATAGGGTTTTATTTCAAGATTTCCTTCTTTTGCATAGATGATATTTGCAATAAAATCCCTTAGGCATCTTTTACGACACCTACCGGCAAGAAAGAGGATAGATGTATTGTATTCTTACTCCGTCACCACACGGAAAAAGCACATGATGCAAGTCTTATATTATGTTGCTAAATGGACATTCAGCCCAACAATGGGACATTTATAGGCTGAGATGATAATGATAAATAGCAAAAACTTTTGTAGTAGAAGAATATAGAAATAGCATATTAGAAATAGAATTAGCATACGATAAGTGATAAACTATTACTTATAACACTTGGTTGCTCGATCAGCGCCCACATTACTAATAGTACTTATGTGAAAGGGTATCGATCGGAAAACTATTTCCTCTATTCAGTGCAGGTCTCTTACAAATGGAAACTTAAGATATGGTAGGCTGTCGAATAATCAGCGCCGATAACTCGTCGCAGTCATTGGTGTCAACCGAACCTGCCGACCATCGCTAGAACGATGCTCGCCTGAGCCTTGCCAATGCTTTATAGCGTTCTGCTACTGCTTTAGATAATTCCTGATAACAATATGGCAAGAATTTAGCTTTGCGGACAGGATTTTTACATATTTTTATATAATGTGATTGTTCCTTTTTTTTTTTTTTTTTTTGTGACTTAGTTGTTAGCCTCAGATGGCTGTGACAACTTTACCCGGATTGGTGGGTGAGCGCTGAGGGCTCTCAACCCGCTTTGCGCCCGATTGATGCATTAGTTGCTTTATGTATGTAGTTAGTTTATGTATAGCAGATGTTCAATAAATTACCAAACGATATTGTAGAAACTGACACTGATTACTATATTTAAAAAGAAATTGAAAAATTATTTACTATCAAATCAGGTTTGATAAATTTATATTTTACTAACCGCTTACTAATATTGTGTATAATATAAAATGTATCTTATAATATTTTAGATTGTCGTTGTATAACTATTTAAATGATTAGATGTACAATTTAGCTCTTTATGTCGTCCACTTGTTATTTAGATATATGTATATTGTTGTAATTTAATTTTAAGTTTCTCATGTAAGTGAACCCTGTAAGTTCTTATGAGAATAAATATCTTAAACCTTAGTTTAGTATTAAGTTCATGGTAAGCAAATTGTTAGTCTTCTGATATTGTCAAGATCTTATTTTTTTTTAAATTACATCTCTTCGTATTCGAAAGGGATCTTCAAACATTAGTTTTATTTTATTAAATAAGTAGTCACTCCCCAAGTTCTCATTTAGGATCTATGACGTGCGGTGTACCACAGGGGTCGGTCCTCGGACCCACCCTGTGGAACATAGGCTACGACTGGGCGTTGAGGGGAAGCCTCCCGCCCGAGCTGGGCGTGATTTGTTAGGCCGACAACACGCTTGTCACAGCCTGCGGTGGGATGCTAGAAGAGGTGGCAAGCCTGGCGAATCTAGGCACCGAAGAGATCGTCAGGCGGATCGAGGCGTTGGGGTTGAGGCTAGACCTGGACAAGACGGAGGTCCTCTTGTTCCATGGGCGCCGTATGAGCCCTCCCATCGGCGTCTCGATCACCATCCATTCGGTTGAAATCAGCATCCGGGCCCATATGAGGTACTTAGGCCTGGTGCTCGACGGGCAATGGTGGTTCCGGGAGCATTTCCGCAGACTCGCTCCACGGCTCGTTGGCGTGGCGTCCGCCCTATCGTGGCTTATGCCGAACGTGGGCGGACCGAGCGCTACGTGCCGACGGCTGTACGCGGCGGTCATCGCGGGGTGCTCTCCTTCCGACTGGTGCAGGTGTTGACGGGGCATGAATGTTTCGCCAAATATCTGCACAAGGTCGTTTGGAGGGAAAGTACACCGTCCTGCCACCACTGCGATTGCGACGAGGACACGCCGCAGCATACGCTCGAGGTCTGTGCTGCTTGGGCAGAGCAGCGTCGTGAATTAGTCGCAATCATCGGTGCCGACCTGACGCTGCCTACCATCGCCAGGCGCCAGGCGTAGGCGCGAATACCTGCGCCTCACGCCCCCTAGCCGAGGCCGCGGATGACGTGACCGGGGAATTAGTCCGTCGCCCGCTGAGAGGCCAACCGCGTGAGGAAAGACTGACGTCTTCCCAGAAGGGGGGACGTCGGTCGATGGAAGGGCGATGAATAGGGGGTATTCCGTCGGGCCGACCACTAATGTCAAGTCACCCTGCTCTGGTGGTCGGCCCAACGACGAAGGCGACGTGCATCGCGGGTGGGTTGCGGGAGTGAGTGCTTACGCCCCGTCTCTGTCGCCCCGGACGGAGTGGTGCGGGGAGCGCGCCGAGCGCAACCCACCCGCAAAAAAAAAAAGGAAGTTCTCATTTAGGACACTGCACTCGAATCTTAAAGAAATATCTACTGAGACCATCGTAATATCGGGTGATGGTTTTTGAACAACGCCATTCATCAACTTAACTCTTGCATATATACCATCATTCAAGGAAATACAGTGGTTGGCTTTAATGGAATCGAATATTTGATTAGGTACCTTTTGCAACTGTCATCAAATCAAATCATTTATTTTGCAATACATGGGTATAAAATATTAGTTGTTCCAGGTATTCATTGTATCACCATATTTGACCGTCAAGCAGCATGCAAAAAAGCCTTCAGAACAAATACCCTTTTACATGATTATAATTATACATAAACACTTGTAATAAAGTCATATTTTGGTCAAGGTCATTTGCTAGTTAGTCTTTACTGACGTGTAATGGCAATTTAAGTCACCAGTAATAAAAGATTTTCTATTAAACGGAACAAAAATTTGGTCGCAATCTTAGGAGGAAGTATCAGCAGATAGTGGACAATATAAAGGCAATAAATATATGCTTTAAATGATCACAGTTCATTAGTTTTACGTGAACAATCTCAATTTATGTGTTTGATAGTGTTGTACTGCATTGACCTGCTTTGGTCGATCGATGAGTCAAAATAGCTGCAGCTCCAAAACCGTCATCGTAGTCACTTCGTTCAATTCAAATATATTATAATCACTTATTCGAAATCGCCTATCTGGCTCTAACTAAGTCTAATATAATAACCACTTAGATGAAAAATTGATATCTATACTAACCATACAAAGTCGTGAGCATCAACTGAGAAATATAAAAAATGAGTGTGAACTAATTGAAAATTGTTATTAAATATTTGCAATATATTTGAATAGGTCTATAGAGTTGGATAATTAGATAAAATAGTTCTTTTTGTGGTGGAAAAATAAAAGAAACTCTTTACAGAAAGTTATTTATTGTATCCTTAAAATATTACACAATATTGTGCAATATTATATTCAATATTTTATTTTCATGAAAAGTTGTGTCATTTTCTAAAATTCATCTAGTAAAAAATATATTTCACAATATCATGTAATTGTAAATTTAAAATATTGCAAAACGTTATGCAATAAGGTATTTAATATTTTATTTCTGGGTCTCATTGATAAAATTCTTCAAAATTATAATTTTAATTTGTCATGATTACTTTATTACGCAGCATAGTGAAATATTGCATAATATTGTGCAATATGATAATTCTGAAAGATAATCAAGTCAAATAATCTTTATGTACAAACTACCTAAAATATTCAACAACTTTGTGTAATAATGTATTTAATACTATATCCAAGTAATAACATAAATGTGGAAAAGGTAGTCAAGTTCGAGTGATGTGGTCAAGGATCGATCGATTTCACCTACAAAAGACTTTGATATAAATGCGCGGCAAGTTTTGTAGTTTAAGTCTGTTCCGGAAGCTTATTTATTTTAAAAACATATAGCATTCTTAGGTAAACTCAACACGGGACGCGAAGCCGAAACAACTCCTTATGGTGTGCCCTTTTTTATTATGATAGGTTATGATCTAGACACATCCCGCCCAATCTGTCCGCTGCTTGCAGCCTGAGGACTGGGGGGACTGTTGCTTTTGCGAGCGGCAGCCCTGCGTTTGCGACCAGGCCCTAGCTGGAAGTCTTTATACCGCAAGGTAGTAGCTCTCGTCCAAAAAAGACTGTAATGTGCAATATTATATAATAATATTGCATAATATTATGTAATATTATAAATATTGAATAATATTATGTAATACTATAATTCTGAAACATAATCAAATCATTCAAAATTAATATAATTATAGTTATGGTGTGTTGTTGACTTTAGCTGGCACTTGACGCCCATTTACATATAAATGGGCGTCAAGTTCTGTAAATTAGCCTGAAATTTATTTATTAGAAAATCTTATAATATTTTTAGGTAAATTTAATATAATAATAATAATAATAATAATAATAATAATAATAATAATAATAATAGCCTTTTATTCGGATCAAACAATAAGTGTTAGTTAACAAATTTATTATAACTAAGTTAGTATTCTGCTTTTATACAATATATTTTTGCTTATTTTGTGCCCTTGTTTTATTAGTAATCATATATCATTCTTTTTTTCCATTTTTGCTTGTCCGTTTGCCAGTTGGCAAAGGCCTCCTCCAACCTTTTCCATTCTGCCCGTTCTATAGCTACCCTGCCCCAAGTTGTTCCTGCCACCTGCCTGATATCATCTGCCCATCTTTGTTTAGGCCTTCCTTTCTTTCTTTTTCCTTCTCTTGGATACCACTGTGTCATTATTTTACACCATTTATCTTTACCCCTTATGATATGGCCTGCCCATTTCCATTTTTGTCTTTTGATTTTAAGTGTTATACCCTGGACTTTTGTTCTTTTCCTGTTGCTCATATTACTGATCTTGTCTCTTATTTTAATACCTAACATGCTCCTTTCCATAGCATATTGACATGTTGAAAGTCTGCTTAGCGTGTTTTTGGTCAGAGCCCATGTTTCGCTCCCATATGTTAGGACTGGTAAGATACATGTATTAAATAGCTTAGCTTTTGTAGTTAAGTGAACTTTTTTATCTTTAATCACTTCTTTTAAGCCCCAGAATCTGTGCCAGCCATTTGTTATCCTTCTCTGTATTTCTTTCTTTATGTTGTCCTTTGGTGCCATCAGTTGCCCAAGATATATATATTCATCCACATAGTTAATTTGTGTCTCACCTAATTGTATTGTGTTTTTCTTGCTGTTAGTCATTATTTTTGTTTTCTCATAATTTAGCTGTAGGCCCGCCTTTTCACTTTCTAATGCTAATTCAGTTATCATTCTGTTAAGGGCTTGCGATGTTGCTGCAAATAGTACAATGTCATCGGCGAATCGTAAATGTGTTAGCAACTGACCATCGATAGATATTCCCAAGTTCTCCCATTTAAGATTTCTAAAGATTAGTTCTAGTACGGCTAGAAAAAGTTTAGGAGAGAGAGGGTCTCCTTGTCTAACGCCTTTTTGTATTTTAAATGGATTTCCTTTATTTTCCAACTGTATAGATGCTGAACTATGCTTGTAAATATTCCTTATTATCCGTATATATTCGTGTTCTATCCCCTGTTCTTTTAGGGCTTCCCAGATCTTTGCATGTTTTAAAGAATCAAACGCTTTACGGTAATCAATGAATGCTATATAATATGTGAGCTGATATTCATCATATTTTTCTAATATTTGCCTCACAGTGTGAATATGATCTAAAACAGAAAAAAATTTGCGGAAACCTGCTTGTTCCATTGGTTGCTGATCGTCCAATTTTCTTTCTAGTCTTTTTAGAATTATTCTTGCAAATATTTTATATATGTTGGACATTAAACTGATGGGGCGGTAATTGCCAATATTCCAAATATCCCCTTTTTTAAATAATAGTATTATATTAGAATGTGTCCATTGAGTAGGTATGTTTTCTGTGTTGATGATGTCATTGAATATTTCTGTAAGAATAGGCACTATTGTTGGCATAGCTAGTTGTAATATTTCATTACATATTCCATCTGGCCCTGGAGCTTTGTCTTTTTTCTGTGTTTTTATGGCATCTCTTATTTCATCATCAATGATTTTGGGCACAGTTACTGTATCAAACAGATCTATTTCCGTGTCATCACTTCTATTTTCATACAGTTTGGTGTAAAATGAGGTGGCGATGTTTAATAATTCTTGTCTATTGCTTTTCTTTTTTCCATTTCTGTTTTCCAGCTTCACAATCCAATCTTTTTTATTAAGTAACTCTTTGTATGCCTTCTTGATTCCACCTGTCTGTTGTATATACTGCTCTATTATTGTCATTCGGTGTTGTCTCCTATCTTTTCTTATACTTTCCTTTATTTCTTTACTGAGTCTGGCTATCTCTTTTCTTCTGTTAGTTGTGGTTTTTGTGCTAATTAAGGCTGATCTTTGTTTTAGAAGGTTAATAGTTTGGGTTGAGGTCCAGTCTTTGTTATCTGATTCATTATTTTTAGTCTGTTTCATTGTGTCTCTTATTGTTTTTTCTAATTTATTATATTTTTCTTGTATATTGGCATTTGCATTTTCTTCCCTGAAATATCTCAGATTGTCCATTAACGAGTTAGACAGAAGATTGGCTTGCTGTTTGCCAAGATTTAAAATCTTTATTCTTTGTTTTGGTCTTGCATTTTTTGGAGGTGCTGTCCTTAATTCAGTTCTGACCATACGGTGGTTTGTATTAAAATTTAAATTATTGATGATGCTGATATTGGTGAAACATTTTATTTTATTTGTCAAAACAAAATCTATTTCATTTTTTGATTTGCCATCAGGCGATATCCATGTCCACATCCTGTTCCTGTTCTTCTTGTACATTGTATTGATTATCTTGAAGTTATTTTCCATTGCAAATTCGATAAGCTTCTGCCCATTCCTACTCCTGTGTTTTGAACTGTATGTAAAGGGTCCCATAAATGTATCTTCTTCCAGCTGTCGTTCTCCAAGTTGACCGTTAAAATCTCCCATTACAATCACGTTTTTATGTGCATTTCTTTCAATTGTTTTATTCAGCTCCTGGTAAAACTTATCAATTGTCTCATTATCAGCCTGGTTTGTGGGTGAATATATTTGTATTATTGTCCATAGGTCTTTGTAATTTGGTAGTTTGAGATTTAGTACTGCGATTCGCTCAGAAACTCCATAGAATCCTTCTACATGTTTTGCTAGATATTCTTTTACCATAAATCCAACTCCATGTTTTCCTGGAGTCTGGCCAATATAGTATAGTAAGAATTCTGGATATGCAACTATATGCTCTCCCATTCTTCTTACTTCACTCAAACCGAGGATATCCCAATTGATTTGTTTCAGTGCAAGTGATAATTCCATTAGGTTCTCATCTAATCTTAGTGTAAGTACATTCAGTGTGGCAATATATATTTTGGTGTGTTGGCATTTTTGCTTTATCAGGTGTGTTTTGTTGTCTTTGTTGATTATTTGTGATATTATTTGTGTGCTTTGAGTATTGTTCCTTTCCTGTTTGGGTGTTGGAGGGTGGTGGTCGTTCTTCCCCACGGAGACCAGCCGGGTTGGGGAAGGTTTTGAGTTGTTGCTATTTTTTATTGCTACATATTTTGTTTTTAATTTTGATTTTCCGGCTGCAGATGGTTAGTTTTTTGGTGTAGGTTCTGGTGATGATTGAGTTGATGGTCTAGATAAATAATTCTTCATATTATTTCTATTTATTCTTTTTGGCACATCTCCTACTCTACCGGTCCCAGGGGTGGTGTGATTGTCAGGTGATATGGTGTTATCTCGCTTCCTTTTCTCCCTGTGTTTTTCGGTTGCATCCTTGATAATTAGTTTATCAAAGCGGATATAAGCCTGTTTGCCCTTTTTTATTTCCTCTTGTTGACGTAATTTTAATTCTTTCCTTTTATTCTGTACTTCCTTGGAGTAGTCTTCGCTAATGTAGATGTTTCGTGGTAGAAATTTTTTGTTTTTGAATAATTCAAATTTTCGCCAGGTTAGGGTTACCGAGATGAGGATAGGTCTTATCTTATTTGGGGTTGGCCTTCCTAATCTGCGTATATTGCATAGCTCCCATTTGTCCCATTTTTCTGTGTTTGCTCTTTCGTTAGCAGTGTTAAGAGTTTCCAATATGATTCCTTGAAGTTCTTCATAATTATTTTCATTTTCCTTGATGCCATATAATATGATGTTATTTTTCTTTAGATTTTTTTCCATTTCCTGAAGTTTTGATTTTAAAAATTTCACCTCATTTTTTAGTTCTTGATTTTCCAACATAAGCGGTTTAAGTTTCTCGTCCATAGCCAGAGAAATATTTTCAGTTACATTTTCGGTAATTCTGGCTGTTTGTTTTTCGAATTGTTCTTCCATTTTCTCCATAAGAATTTTCAGATCCATTTTTAAAAGTACAATTCTACAGTCAATTAGTAGCTTTCGGCTAGTAACACTATGACCGCAATGGCAACCCAGAAGTCTATGAATTCTGATTTTCTCACGGCAACACTAGCTGTCAAACGTCAATGTCAACAAGTGGATATATGTTTTTTCGTTATTGTTATGTTTAAAACGAAAGCTTATTTCACTGTTTTTTACTAATTATCACTCGTATTTTGCACTAAAATGTCTTGATTACTATTTCTTGTAAGTCAATATTTACTTGGAACACTGTTTTAAATGCTAATTTTACGATTTAACTACACTTTTCTTTAAATATTGCAGTGACTTGATAACACACGTTAATCTCTTGACAGATCGCAACCGGATTTCTATTTTCTTCCACTACAAAAACGATTGCTATTTATTACGAATAAATCACAACGCTTCAAGACTGCAGCATATAGCTTAATGGTTTAGCCACAATAAACTCTAAACACGGCTGTTATTTTGTCTTCATAGGTCGCAGTCACATTAACCATATTAAAAACCACCGTCATTTGTAAATAAAATACAAATTATTCTACAATTAATCTCATAATGATATAATTATCAGAATATTTTCGAGATCGTAATAGCTCGGTCATCGTTCCATTACAACAAAAGCTCTCGTTTCGAATAAAAAAGTATCTTAAGCTATATCTATATTTCATAATCATCATCATTTCAGCTCATATACGTCCCACTGTTGGGCTCGAGCCTTCTCCACAATAGGAGGTAAATTGATTTTACTATACCATGCTGGTCAGACAAGTTGGCATAGAGCTTTATTTCGAGTTTTCCTTTTCTTGCATAGATGTTAGATGCGTATTATCTCTTAGTCGTCTTCAGGGCAGTATTGAGTATATTGTTGTACAAAATTGTACTATGCTTTAGGTAGTTTATACATAACAAAATATTAGATTTTATTATGTTTCAGAAATATCGTATTGCACAATATTATGCCATATTACACTATGTTGCGTAATAAAGTAATCGTGACAAATGAAAATTTTACTTTTTGAAAAATGATAGCCATGCGGACACAGTAATATAATATTAAATACATTATTGCACAACATTTTGCAATATTTTAAATTCACAATTACATCATATTATGCAATATATTTTTTGGTTTTTCACTGAATAAATTTCAGAAAATTACAGAACATTTCTTGTAAATTAAATTTAAAGCACATTCATCATCATTATTTCGGCTCATATACGTCCCACTGTTGGGCTCGAGCCTCCTCCATAATAGGAGGGAAATTGACCTTACTATACCATACTGGTCAGACAGGTTCGTATAGGGTTTTGTTTCGATTTTCCATTTCTTGCATAGATATCATATGCATAATATATCCTCTAGTCGTCTCTTACGACACTTACGGGTAAAGGTTCATTTCCGTGCATCGCGGCTGATCGCGGCGGCGCGAGACAGTCGTAAGCGATCTTCATACATTGACTGCTGTCGCAAACATCTATATAGCGCCATTCCTGTCGTTGGCCGCACGCGACTGTCGCGTACCTCGGAAATGGCGCCATACATTCTCATACATTGACTATTATCGCATCGGCCGCGCGCGGCTGATCGCTTACGACTGTCGCGCGCCGCCGCGATCGTCCGCGATGCACGGAAATGAACCTTAAGAGTGGGCGTGGTGAATTGTACTCTTACACCGTCACCACACGAAAGATTTATTGCACAATAATAATGTGTAATGTTTTTAGTTCACAAAAATAATTTGGTATCATGTTTAAATAAATTTCAGATTTATTAACTGGATAACCTCCAAGGAATTGCAGCCTTATTTCAGTTATTATTCAATTCCATAGCCCTGTTCAAATATTTGATAAGGAGTTTCATTTAGTGATAAGAAATCTGCTTGATGTAGCCAAAGAAGTATTAATATCCTTATTTAATAGTTTTCTGTTAGAGGATTTTGTACCATGGCATTGGAAGGAAATTGAAACAATACCTATATTGAAGACTGAATCAAATATTTATTACGTATCAAAAATTAAACCTATAGTTTTAAAATCTTATCCAGTTTTTTTTTTCTTTTTTTGTTCTGACAAGGAGTGTTAGCCTCAGATGGCTGTTACACCCTTACGCGAACTAGTGGTGAGCGCTGAGGGCTCTCAATCCAAAAAAATTAAGCAACGGAGCCCAAGGGCACCCCCTGTGGGGTACGAACCTCGGCTTGGGGCGTTGCTGAGGGCAATGTGGGAGGTCCCACTTTAGATTTACTTATTTTTACGCGGCACGGTTTCGCACCTCGACGGCGAGGACGGAACCGTGGTCTTTTCTTTGTTGCGGCTTCGCGGGCCGTGTATGCTGTATTCTGAGCTATCGTGATCTCGTCGTCGGGCTCGTCGAGAGCAAGTCTCGGTCGAGTGACCTTCGAGATGCGGGGCGGGATATAATTGGTCGCAGCGACCACTAAGGGGTTGGGGTGTGTTGTGGCAGAATCAAAATATCTACGGGCACACTGTTTCATATATTGCCTGATGGTCGGCAAGTGCAAGTCGATGTGGAGATCGGCATTGCGTATGAACCACGGTGCGCCCGTAGCCTTACGCATGAACCTATTCTGAAGTGTTTGTAGCCTATGGATCCTGTGTGGCCCAACGTGAGCGAATACTACACTGGCATACAACATGATGGGGCGTATGCAGGCAGTGTAAAGACGGATTTTGCATTTGAGCGACAGCTTACTCTTTGGGTTGAGTAAGTTGTGTAAACGACCCATAACGAACGCTGCACGCAAGCACACAATGGTTATGTGTCGAGCGAATCTTATCCAGTATGGTATTCCACTCAATTTCATTACGCAAATTAGAGTGGTATTTTGAAGTTAATAAATACTTACTCTGTGTGGTGACGGAGTAAGAATACAATTCACCAGTCCCTATCTTGCCCGTGGATGTTGTAAAAGACGACTAAGGGATATAATAAGCATATAACATCTGTGCAAGAGAAGGAAAACTCGAAACAAAACCCTATTCCAACACGTCTGACCAGCGCGGAATAGTAGGTCAATATCCCTCCCATTATGGAGGTGGCCTGAGCCCAACAGTGGGACATATATAGGCTGAGATGATGATGATGATGAAATACTTTCCAGAAGAAATGACAGGCTTCGGCAGAGGAAGATCTTGTATGGAAAATCTGACAAGAATCATATCTAGATGCAGTTTACTAAAGATCTAACTTTTTTTAAGTTACTTTATTGATGTAGAAAATGCAAATAATAACGCTAATTTAATCACGCTTCTAAGCTCTTTGGATAATTTTCAAGGGAAATCCGTTATTTGTTAGTTGCTTTGGGCAGTTTTAAATTCCCGACGATGGAGTTTTGCGCTGGATGATAAAGAATCGATATCGTAAATATCAGGTTTTTTTTTTTTGGGGTGGGCTGCGGTCGGCGCGCTCCTCGCACCACTCCGTCCAGGGCGACAGAGGGGCGTAAGCACGCAACACCCGCAACCCACCCGAAAACCACGTCGCCTTCGTCGTTGGGCCGACCACCGGAGCAGGGTTACTTGACATCAGTGGTCGGCCCGACGTAATACTCCCTATTGGGGTACCCTCCCAGTCGTAAATATCAGGTATAGGTATATCACAAGGCGCTCCATTAACTCCATTGTTATTTGAAGCAGTAACTCTTTTCATGTGTAAAGAAATTAGTCCATTGAAAAGTTACATTTGGGGTTGCGTTTTTTAGAGGACGCAATTTTATTTTTTTGATGAGTTGGGTCAGTGTAAAGCTAAAACCAAGTTTATGGGATCGCCACCCTTGTCCCACGGCCGCCATCTTGAAAATAGGGGTTGAAATGGTTTTTATGATATATCTCTAAAACTATTTATCTGATAAAAAAAAATTGTTAACATTTTTTGTTGCAAATTAAATTCTCTACAACTTTGGTTCAGCAAGTTTTTGTCGTCGTATAAATAAAAAATGAAAATGTTCAGAAATTCGAGAAAAAAAATTATATTTTTCGATATAACTTTTTTTTTATCATTTTACCAAAAAATGATATCAGACCATTTTTGTAAATCGTTTTTTGAGGAACAACTCTTATAAGCAACATTTTTTCATAAGTCAATAGCGAAGGCTTTACAGCACTCCGAAGTGAGTACTATTTTTCGGTACTCTTATCTATACATATATTATACGTGTGTAGGTACTAATAATGTGTCATCGGTTATTGTTTTTTTTTATTTTGTTATTATAATTTTTTTAATTATTAATTTTGTAATATTATTAATAATTAATTATTGACTCTTTTCCCCACCACCCACGAGGCGCTCCGGTATCACGGGGGGCCCGCTTACCTGAGGCGGCTAGTGGCAGACTATTTGGAGGGGCGCAGCGTCCTCTGCGCCAACCGAGCAAGGGACGTTGTGCGAACGCCCATGACGTGCGGTGTCCCACAGGGGTCAGTCCTTGGACCCACCCTGTGGAACATCGGCTACGACTGGGCGTTGAGGGAGAGCTTCCCGCCCGGGCTGGGCGTGATTTGTTACGCCGACGACACGCTCGTCACAGCCCGCGGTGGAAGGCTAGAAGAGGCGGCAAGCCTGGCGACTGTAGGCATCGCAGAGATCGTCAGGCGGATCGAGGCGTTGGGGTTGATGGTCGCCCTGAACAAGACGGAGGCCTTGTTCCATGAGCGCCGCATGAGCCCTCCCATCGGCGTCTCGATCACCGTCCATTCGGTTGATATCAGCATCCGGGCCCATATGAGGTATTTGGGCCTGATGCTTGACGGGCAATGGTAGTTCTGGGAGCATTTCCGCAGGCTCGCTCCACGGCTCATCGGCGCGGCATCCGGCCTATCGTAACGTATGCCGAACGTGGGCGGACCGAGCGTTACGTGCCAACGGCTGTACGCGGGGGTCATTCGGTCGATGGCTCTGTACGGCGCACCGGTGTGGGCATGGTCCCTGACCGTCCGAGTTAGGGCTCTTCTGTGGCGACCACAGAGGGCCATGGCGGTCAGGGCCATACGCGGATACCGCACAGTGGCGACGGAGGCAGCGTGTCTGTTGGCCGGGACTCCCTTGTGGGACCTGGAAGCGGCAATGCTTGCCGGTTTGTATCGGCGGTTGTCGGGGGTGCGAGCGGAGGGCGGTGTGGTTTCGTTGAGGGAGCTTACCGCCTGGCGCGTAGACGCCTGCCGAGACGTCATTACCCGTTGGGTAGTCCGGCTGGAGAGGCCTCGGTTCAGGGTGCGAATCGTGGAGGTCTTCCGGCCGGTGCTGATGCAGTGGTTAGAACGGCTGCACAGGGTGCTCTCCTTCCGACTGGTACAGGTGTTGACGGGGCATGGGTGCTTCGCCAAATACTCATACTCATTTATTTCGTAAAACCAATTTACATGTCAATTTTATAGTCACATTACATTATCATTATTAAATTATTACTATTCCATTATTCCATTACATTATACTTATTACATTACTTACATAGTTATTTATTATTATCAATTCATTTTCAGGTATTCGTCATAGCTATAAAAAGTTTGCTCGACCAGCCAACGCTTAAGTTGCATTTTAAATACATGAAGACTAGGAGCTATGGCAATTGTGCTCGGCACCTTATTATGTACGTCATGGGGCTGGCAGTATTGCCAGCCCCATGACGTGAGTTGTTCTGGCGGGTTTTTTTAGTGTTTGTTTTATGCTGTATAATATACTATAATAATACCTGCACAAGGTCGTTAGGAGGAAGAGCACACCGCCCTGCCACCACTGCGATTGCGACGAGGATACGGCGTAGCATACGCTCGAGGTCTGTGACGCTTGGGCAGAGCAGCGCCGTGCACTCGTCGCAATCATCGGTGCCGACCTGACGCTGCCGACTATCGCCAGGGCGATGGTCGGCAGTGTCAGGAACTGGGACGCGGTCGCAGCCTTCTGCGAGACAGTAGTCTCGCGGAAGGAGGCGGCGAATCGCCTGCGCCAGGAGCGCAGCCTCGATGAGGCGATCCGCTGCCGGCGACTGGGGCGGCGTAGCCGCGAATACCTGCGTCTCATGCCGCCCTAGCCCAGGCCGCGGGTGACGTGACCGGGGATAGTCCGTCACCCGCCGAGAGGAAGACCGCGTGAGGAAAGACCGACGTCCTCCCCGAGGGGGGGGACGTCGGTCAATGGAAGGGTATCCTAAATAGGGAGTATTCCGTCGGGCCGACCACTGACGTCAAGTCACCCTGCTCCGGTGGTCGGCCCAACGACGAAGGCGACGTGCATCGTAGTTGGGTTGTGGGTGCGCGTACTTACGCCCCTCTGTCACCCCGGATGGAGTGGTGCGAGGAGCGCGCAGACCGCAACCCACCGTCAAAAAGAAAAAAAACAACTTTCCAGTTTTTGTATGTAATAAACGCATGTATGTAATAAAATGTAATATAAATAAATGTAAATTTTGTATCATTTCATGTCTTTTGTAAATCTTTAACACGTTAGCTGTGAGGCCATTTTGAAAATACTTACAGGCACTACGTTTGAGACCTATTAGACCTCGTAACCATGCTTAACCGAAGTGCGTATAACTTCTAAAGAATCTTCTGAAAAATGCTTTTTTTTTTTTAATGATACTCGTTCAGAAAAATGAGTAAAAACATATGGAAATTTCTGTAGTGTTCCCACGGGAACGGGTACAAACAGGTGTGGCCTCAATTTAATCGATTTTAAAAATCTTTTGCCAATGGAATACTAGATTATCAGCGAGTGAGACATGTAGGCTATTTTTGTCCCTAAAAACCACGGGAACGAGAAATACGCGAGCGAAACCGCGTGATTTTAACAAATTTTAAAAGTTCTTTCACTAATATAAAGCTACTTTATCACCGAGTAACATTACATAGTTATCATACCGATATTCTCACAATAATGGAAACTACGCGAATGAAATTGCGCGATTTTGACTGATTTTAAAAATTCTGTCACCAATGGAAAGTTTCAGGATCAGCGTATAACATATATACGCAATTTATTGTCCCAGTATTTGCACGGAAATGGAAACTTTTCGTAGGAAACCCTAGAAGTTCCGTGTATTTTTTAAATTCTTTCACCAATGGAAAGCTACATTATCAGTGAATAAAATATGTAGACAATTTTTTATCCTGGTATCGACAGGGAAACGGAACTAAGGAAGTAAAACTAAGGGAATTTGATCAATTTTTAAAAATACCAAAAATCAGTAGACTACTATAGTACAGTACAAAACCAGTAGAAAATTGCATTATCAGCGATTAAGAAAGGCTTAGAAAATCTATTTTCTATTATATTTACCACCTAATTTCCATGGGAATCTTAACTACGCGGGTGGAAGTAATAGTATGGATGTGAAAGTTTGTGAAGATGTTTGGATGTTTATTACACACGTAAACAGTTAATCTGGTATAGATGAAAATTGGCATATAGATAAAGAAATGTCATCAGTGTCAAAAATGGCCTTATTGTGGTTTATACACAAAAAATATTTGCCCAATATTATGCAATATTTCACTATGTTGCGTAATAAAGTAATCGTGACAAATGAAAATTATACTTTTGTAAAATTATAGCTATGAGATATAGTAATAAAATATGAAATACATTATTGCACAACATTATGTAATATTTTAAGTTAACAATTACATAATATTGTGCAATACATTTTTTCTTGTTTCACCAGATTAATTTCAGAAAATTATACAATATATCATGTAAATAAAATATTTATTGTGGTTTATACACAAAAAATATTTGCCCAATATTATGCAATATTTCACTATGTTGCGTAATAAAGTAATCGTGACAAATGAAAATTATTCTTTTGAAAAATTATAGCTATGAGATATAGTAATAAAATATGAAATACATTATTGCACAATATTATGTAATATTTTAAGTTTACAATTACATAGTATTGTGCAACACATTTTTTCTTGTTTCACCAGATTAATTTCAGAAAATTATACAATATATCATGTAAATAAAATATTAAATACGTAATTGCACAATACTGCGTAATATTTTAAGCTTAGCATATCATATATTATTTTATGTTTTTTTGTTTTATGTTTTTTTTTTCTATTTTATGTTCTTTTTTATTTTCCACCACATCAATTTCAAGAAATGGCAACTGTATATCATTTATTATGCAATTTTACAATTTAAATAGTTGTAAAATACCAATTTTACAACAATTTCATTATTCATTATTTCAGCTCACATACGCCCACTCGCCTCGAACCACGGAGTTAGTACAAAGTATAGTATAGTATAGTTTGTATATGCTCCGTGGCTCGAACCTCCTTCACGTTAGGACTTACTATACCATCCTGGTCAGACGTGTTATATGGTTTTATTTTGAGTATTACTTCTCTTACAAAGCTGCTTTCTGCATATTATATCCCTTAGTCGTCTCTTACGACACCCACGGGCAAGAAAGAGAGTGGTGAATTGTATTCTTACTGTTACCTCACGGATACTACAGCCCTATTCAAATATGATGCATATATCTAATAAGGAGTTTCATTTAGTTTATTCTTATTTTTTATTTTTTTCAGTTGATGTCCATGATTTTATATGGTAAATATGGATATCAGTTTCTCTAATAATTGGTCATTAGACATTTATCAGAAATATTTAATACTTCGTATGACTACTGAGTAAGAAAGAACGTATGTCACTACACTTTCTTCTCTATGTGTAATAGGGTGTACAATTTTTTTTTTCAAATATCGTAATGCAAGACCTCTTAAAATTTGCGTTATTACTTGTAGATTGTGAAATCAGTAAAAAAAAAAAAAAAAATTAAATCTTAAGGGCTCTACCAATGCTTAAAGTTTAAGAAAAACACACTTTTTATGGTGATATCTTGCTGTTTACAATGTCAATTTCTAGACAATAATATTGAAAAACACATTCATTTTATTCAATGTACTTATAAAATAAATACTAATATTTGATTTGCATGCAACTACATGTCACTAGGTATTCGATTTTGTTCATGAGACAACTTGCAAATACCTTCGAGTTTTGACTTGCTTCGCGGACTTTTTCGACTTAACTCGCTTTGGTTTGTGTCGTGGTCTTAAAAATTAATACGCCATAAAAGTGCAGTTACGACTATTTTAAGTAATTTATATTGTTCTTGTGGTTGTGAATAATGAGTTCAAGACGTAGTGACACTACTTGTTCTATATTAGAACCATTCAAGGAACTTGACGGTCGGCAACTACCCCATAAAAGATGTAATTAAATTTATTTTATTTGTAAAAAAATACATGAAATTCCAGTACAATGGAAACGATCCATCCAATTCCGATGCTTTTGCTGTTATTTCTGAAGAGATTTGCAATATTTGGACCAAGGCTTCTATTCCAATCGCAACTAAAGAACGAGTTACACAACTATTGAAATCTTATTTTGAAAAGTACCTTAATTTAAAACGATACCCCAAGAGCAAACGTAATGATAGTTTTGAAAAAAAAAACTACTGTGCTTCTTACAATTATCAGAGACTCTTTTTGATGTTGCTGCCTGTAAATGCACGTCATTTGAATGTTGTTTGTGTTCGAAACAAAGCAAGGTTCCACATAACGAAAGAAGCTTTTTGTTGGACCAAAGGAAAGATAGAAAGATGTTTATAAGTTTTGTAGACAAACGACAAAGAAACGGCTAGATTATTGAAAAGACAGAAGCTACAGTTTGAAGAGACAAGAAGGCCAGTAAAAAAGTTATTATTTACACAGGAAACCGACTCCACCTTGGACCACCAAAAGTATCTTTTTGAGATATGTAAAGCTGTGTCGATTGGTTACTGTTCTCCTGAGTTAGCAAACCATCAGCCTGGAAAAATGTCACACTCACGATGGCTTACATTTGCTAATCGTATACTTCCATCCATCAGCCTACAGACGTCCACTGCTGGACATAGGCCTCCCCACGAGAATGCCACTCGGAACGGTCCTGCGCCACTTGCATCCAACGGTGCCCTGCGATTTTGAGTATGTCGTCAATCCACCTGGTGGGGGGGATATTGTATACTTAGAGTTTACGAAAGTACTCTTAACCCACCTAAAAATCTATTGTTACTTGTCGACTACGTGGTTAAAGTATACGCCCCGTTTGATTTTTAATTAAACAAAAGAGCTCCTTTAAAGATGGAGCCCAACATATGTTCTAGCTGATTAATTTCTCTCGGTTTTTACCTGATAATCTTAAATCTATTGTGGATGCTGTTATTGAAAGAAATTCTTTTTTTGCGCATTCTGAGAACCTCCTCGCTACCATGTTGTTCGATGATAGAGAACATATTCCGGAGCTGGCGTTGCGAAGAATATTAAAAGCCCGTGTAACTCTAACTAGCGCTAAATGCAGGATATTTAAGCCACCAAAAATTTACTTCTCTGCAACAGATTACACCGAAATGATTGTGTGGCATGAGTGCCAAGTTACGGAGCCGCCAGTTCTTCGGCAGATTTCCAATGAGGACCTCCAGATCATGGCAAGAGAAAGGAACTTAGATGTTCCTGACTTTCCTTGTCACACACAATCTGTGGAGCGATGTGTTAAGCTAGTAACAGAAGATTCTCAAAGCGTTACTAAAACTAATTTTAGAGATGGATTTATTAGAACCCGCTTGCAATTTCGTACAGAAATGCCTAATTTTAAACACAAAAATACGTTCACATTTTAATTTTTTGACATTGATTGTTTATGTTTAATTTTATTTATTTTATTTTATGTAGTTTGTAATAATATTTGAAGTAATAAAACTAATTTTTATCTTGTTTGTTGTGTCATTTTGTACATACGGAAGAAGTATGTAAAACCCTCAATTTTACAAAACTTTAACGTCTGGTAGAGATATAACGATATAAAGATATAACGTGATTCTATTTTTAATATCATTTTTTTTAATCTACGTTAAAATACACAAATTGTGACACCTCTTGCGTTAGTGTAGCTCAATTTTAGTTTTCTTCCATACATGAACGGGACACCCTAATGTGTAACCTTCCTCCTTTTAATTGATTCTAAAATCCATTGAAAGGATAGAATTTATTTTTGAAGAAACTACTAAGAGTACGCCCCTTGGTATGTTACATAGGTACTATGTAAATGGACGTGTATTTACGTCAAAGAATCTTTCCCTTAATTGCATTGATCGATACCATAACTTAGGAGAAGATATAACGTAATTAGGACAACTTATTCATAATAATAAATTAAATTTGACCCTCTGGGCTAGTCGTTATCTCACCATGAGACTAACGCAAACATACGGCTCTCTAAGTTCTTTTGATATAAAAGAAAAAATGTATCACAAGATTTATAGAAAAGCCAATAATCCCCAGGGCAGCATGTGGCGTGCTGAATGTGAGTGGCGACACTGCGGTCCTGAGTGCCCCAGAGAGTCGGTCAGGGCCTTGTACCCAGCTCGCCTTTACTGGCTGGCTGGAGTGGAGATCGAAGAGTGCCCGCAGGATTCTCAACTCTGGCTTGCCTTAAACGGCTGGTCAGAGAGGGGTCGCCAGAGCTATACGCTCGGGGGTGGAAGTGTCATTTTCAAGGGCATAACTACGTGGAAACCACTGCGATGGTGAAACCGGCGCCGCACCGCTCAATACCCCAAGCCACTTGCACCAATGTTGCCCCCCTATTGCCCGTATGACCTGCGTGTCTGTGGCGACCGTTTGGGGGGGCCCATTCAGTGAGTTGACGAGTCACCGTCTGCCACCGTTCAATACGATGCTAGGGATTGAAGGCAGACGACAGGTCAAAATCAATAATTTTAAGTAAAATAGTCCACCAAACCTCACAACCCCATAACCAGGTTTTAGATATCATCATTGTAAAATAGTTTTACACCTATCGTTGGCAGTCCACGAGTGTTATGTGCAAACGTGGAGTGTCATCGGTAGATGTCCCATCCGATTTTAACATGTTGGATCCATATCCTCATGTAAGCCTACCAAAGGACCGGGTATCTTCCTTTGTAAAATACCCGTGACACTGAGATACATAAAAATTAAATTGTTATCGGTATGTTGGTGAGGTCTTCAAAATTTATTCAGTATATTAGACGTATCAAATGACCACATAGACGTGTAAGAGGCAAAAAGCAACTTTATTTTCTAATATATTAACTTCATTCTTATGTGGATAACTTAAAATACAGTATCTAAATATAAGCTATCGATATTGTAAACTCTCTATTTACATTTAAGAGCAGTTAAGATATACGTTCTTATATTAAATTCAAGCCACCTTCATGCCGTAGAAACTGAATAGGAGCCTATTTAAATTTATTTTGTGAAGCGAAATCTGATAACTTTCACTCTAGGGCACCGCGTGGTGTCGGCGGAAATTAAGGTACCTTACATGCCTTCATCTTAAATTGGCTTTTGGCTATGTACACGGTAAGACTTCGGCGAAAAAAATCTTAGATCAAAACTGTTGTCAAGAAAATGGGCGATGTATTTTATGAGAAAATGGCATAGATATTGCATTTTTAGTCAGAATTTCAGTTATATCAGATTTGGTGAAAGTACCATATGATCTCGACAAATTTAACGTATAACAAGATATCTAATAATATCATTTCATTATCATTGCGGCTCTCTTGCAAAGACGTTATATGCATATTATATCCCTTAGTCGTCTTTTACGACATCCAGAGGTAAGAAAGGGAGTGATGAATTGTATTATTACTCCGTTACCACACGGAAAAAATGATAATAGTATTGAACACTTTTTAGTATTCATGGTCAGTCTCAGAATATTCTTCTGAGAACATGAATTCTGAAAATAAAATTTCGGCCCATTGAAAATCACGAAATCTGATGAAAGCTGTTATTGGATGTAGGCAGGCGACACAGGATTCTATGGCGAAATGTGAGAGAGGCCTACATCCAGCAGCGGGCGACGATAGGCTAAATGATGATGATAATGATGATGAAAATCAAGCACAAATGCGAAAAAAAACGAAAAATTTGATTAATTTGATATCTCTCGTTAAAATCAAAATTCATTATGATAATAACCACTATAAATTCTAACCTAAATTGATTCACATACTGATTATTTGAAGGTGTTAAATGTTTATGACCGCTTGAATTTTCAGAACGAAATTTCCGCACAGATGTCGCACATTATAGAGTTCATTTTTATAGAACTCTTAGACTAGTCCAGCTAACGACAAAGCCGCCCCTCCGTCGCCCTAGACGGAGCCGGACACCAGGTGCGCTGACCATGGTTCAAACCTAAAAAAAAGACTAGTCCAGGGTCTTATGATCAGCAGTCATACTTATCAAAATGAATTGTTGTTGGCTTAGCAAAATGAACGGTTGTTGGAATAGATTGTTGATAGTTGCCGGAAAAGAGCATCATAAATAAATTAAACTAGGAAGTTTACTCACTATCCAAGTGGTCATGTGTTGAGAATATCATTGGTGTAGGAGGAATCACAAGAATTTATTCAGTGATTACAACAAAAAATTGATCATCACCCTTCTGGGAAATCTATAAAACAGTTTTTGGTAAGACCATCCGAAGCTAGAATATTTCATTAATTAAAGTCTAAGATTACCTACATTACTTCTATTTTAGAAAACCATTCCAACCTTTTCAGAATTTCCTGCTAATAAATATATTTCAATTTTCAACATAAATATTAAGATATGGAATGCGAATTTCAATTCAGACTTGAAATTAGGCAGCTAAAGCCAACCGAGATAATTTTCAGGCTGCTTTGCTTGGCAAATATAGGTTCCGATGAGAACTCGTAGCAGTATGGCAATCTTGCCTCAGAGCTAAGGGATGCTTAGCGATTTATTATGTACATACGACTATTATGAGTGCAATTATGACAAGAAATAAAATTTGAAAAAAATGTCAAAATGTAGTATAATGGAAAGAGAGAGGAAATATAGCAGATATTAAAGCACCATGCCGCCCTTAAGCCCAAAAAAGTAATCATTTTGAGTAACGTTTTGGTCTTTGTCAGGTGTTGGGTATTAATGTGTAAATTGAACTATTCTCTTTAATTAGAGAGACATAATTTACATATATTTAATAGGCATTATAGTATGTATTAAACAACCTTATAGTCATTAAGAGCCTATTTATTTGGAGATATTAACACACGGCGTCTGCCTTTGGCTGTTTTTAAGAGTTACTGTTAAGATTTAAGTCATGTTGCCTAATTGATGTTAATGCTACTTGAAAATAGTCTGATAGTTACTTATTATTAAAAATAAATTATAAGTAGATTTGTGTTCAAAATAATATTTATATTGATACGTTAGGTATATCTCGTAATCAGTCAATAACCTTGAATTCGCACTTAAATAGATCATTTTGCATGACCGTTGAACATTATATTTTGTTTGCCTACTCGTTAATATATCTATATATCTATAAAATATGAATAGATCTACAAAATATAAATTACTTTGACATTTCGTACTCTTCATAATTATACTCAAATTCCAATCTCAATCAATTTATACTAAAATTATAAAGAGGAAAGATTTGTTTGTTTGTATTGAATAGGCTCCGAAACTACTGCACCGATTTCAAAAATTCTTTCACCAATGGAAAGCTATATGACAGGGAGTAATATAGGCTATATTTTATCCCGTTATTTCCACGGGAACGGGAACTACGCGGGTAAGGTGACTGAAACCGAAGCGAAGCGAGGACAGGTTGCTAGTTTAAGATCAAGAAGAAAAGAAAAAAGGTAATTACCTCACTAATTAAGTATTACTTTTTATGACTGTAACTTTCAATAAAAATTTATTACAAATAGTGAGTGCACTTACACCGTGAGTAACACTCCAAAATAGATGTGGCGCTGTAATGCGTGTCTTATTTGGATCTTATCTTAGTACAGGTAGACTAAATCAGTCCTTGTTGTTGTTCGAGTAAATAAAGAAGGAGAAATTTCACTTAGTGAGAAAAAATCATTTATAATGGAGAATTCGTTAAAATACTGCACTATAATTTCTTGAACGTATTTTAATTCTCACCGCTAAGCGTTGCGGTAGCGGTGAAGTGTGTTTCACCTGATAGTGTGCAATTCCAGGCCTATTGGATTTCATAGTATTAGAGCATTAGAACTAGGTATATTTCCAATACGAGAGAGGCTACAGAATGAAGGATGCACTTGGAGTTAATATGGTAATGCATTATCAGTTGTCTGTTCTTGAATCAAGAATGGCTGGACTTTAATTGGGACTGGACTGATGGAATATGTGGCAATTTCCACTTATCAACAGAAGGGCGGTTCACATATCACCCATTGTTGGTCTCGAGCCACCTCCACAACGGAAGCGAAATTGATCTACTATACCACAATGGTTAAACGTGTTGGTATAAGATTTTACTTCAAGTTTTCCTTCTCTTGCATACATGTCACATGCATATAATATCCCTTAGTTGTCTTTTACAATACCCAAGGGTAAGAAAGGAGGTGGTGAATGATACTCTTACTTCATCACACAGAGCATACGTGTCCATCTGTGAACCAGAAATGAATTCATGTAATATACATCTTTAGGTAGAGGTCATGCTTGAAAATACCATATAAATAGAAAATTACGCTTTGCTAAATCTGTATGTAATAACTTAAGTGAAGTCAAAATTATTTGTATTCAAACATTTTTTTAATATTAAGGTGAGTGTGTATGTATAAAATATGCCATTAAAAAAAAATAACTTGTAAAAAAACCAAGTTTGCGAGACTTGGTTTTTTGGTTTCTTCAGACTCGGTTGTTCTACCATAAAAAGTTGTGAGATTCATGTAATACCAAGACGGTTAATTTATGCCGTCTCTACTTAAAGGACCTTCTGTGTTAAGTTATTATGTAATTAGCTAACCTAAGAACTTCTTATAGTGACCATGTCAATAGTATAGATTTCTTATATCGTATCAATATTAACGATCCTTTAGGTTTTAAATAAACAGATTGATTTGCTCATCGCATGAAAACACAGTGTACCTCACAAGTAATACATATTATATTTATTTAGATTGTTTAGTGCGATTGCCAAGTCAATTTCATCTATAAGACATTTATTTGTCTTTTAATTATAATTATACTAGCCCTCGCTTCGCTTCGGGTTCAGTCACCTTACCCGCAGCGTAGTTCCTGTTCCCGTGGGCATACCGGGATAAAATGTAGCCTATGCTACTCCCTGATATTATAGCTTTCCATTGGTGAAAGAATTTTTGAAATCGGTTCGGTGGTTTAAGCGTGAAAGCGTAACAAACAAACAAACATCGCATTTATAATATTAAGTAAGGATTACCCTGATGATTTGAATACCTGTAGTTGTATTTACTATGTATGATTATACACCTGAAGTGATCATAATAGAAAGAGCGTATTCGTAGTGTAAAATTAATCAAAATTCTGCAGAAATAATTATATTTTGTCTATTAAGTGTCACTTCGTATGGTAACGGAGTAAGAATATACTTCATTAATACCTATTTCGCCCGTAGGTGTCATAAAAAAACAACTAAAGTATTAAATATGCATAGAAAATCTGTGCAAGAAAAGGAAAATTCGAAATCAAACGCTATACCTACCCTTCTGACCAGCGTGGTATAATAGATCAACTACCCTTCTATTATGGAAAACTTGATCCCCTCCGTGGGGTGACGGAGTAAGAATACAATTCACCACTCCCTATCTTGCCCGTGGATGTTGTATAAGACGACTATGGGAAATAATATGCACTTAACATCTGTACAAGAGAAGGAAAGCTCAAAATGAAATCCTATACCAACATGTCTGACCAGTATGGTATAGTAGGTGAAATCCCCTCCCATTGTGGAGGCCCGAGCCCAACAGTGGGACGTATATGAGCCTAGCAGTAGGACGTATACCAAATGAGATGATGATGGTGATTAAGTATACATAATTAAATTAAAAGAGAGAATCTATGTGGTTAAATAAAGAGGTAAGTATCTAAATTCAACATAACTAATATGTGGTTATGTGGATATAGGTTAGGAAGATCGCCAAATCTTGATCCTCCATGGGAGTCGTAAAATCGATTGAATCACCAGTAAAATGAGTGATATTACTCTTCTAAGATCCGTATGGTGATGGAGTAAGAATACAAGTACGACCTCCGCTCTTACCCGTGTAGTAATTACCACTAAGCGATATAATATGCATATAACATCTATGCGAAAAAAGGAAAACTTGAAATGAAACCCTAGGTGAGGTTACCCGAAAGGGTATTCCGTCGGGCCGACCACTGATGATAAGTCACATCTGCTCCGGTGGTTAGAACAACAACGAGGTGACGTGGGTACGGGTGGGTTATGGGCCCGCGCGCCGTCCTTTCATCGCCCCGGACGGACTGGACCGCGCGTGCGTTTACCATAGCCCACCCATAAAAAAAAAATAAAAAAAATATACCAACACGTCTGACCGTGGTAGAGTATGTCAATGTACTTCAAATTGTGGAGAAAGCTCGAGCCCAACAGTGGGACTTATTTGAGCTGTGATTATGATCATGCCTCTTCTAAGAAACTTAAAGCTCTAACTAAGAAGCGCGGCCATTATAATATTATTTCATCGCAGCCCACACCCGTCCCACCGCTGTGCTCGGGCCTCCTCCACAATGAGAGGGAACCTGACCTACTATACCATGCTGGTCAGACATGTTGGTATTGAGTTTCATTTCGGGTTTTCCTTCTCTTGCACAGATGTTATGTGCATATTATATCCCATAGTCGTCTTGTTCGACATCCACGGGCAAGATAGGGAGTGGTGAATTGTATTCTTACTCCGTCACCACACGGAAATATTATTTACACTTGACTAAGTGTATGTCCAAAAGTGGACGTTGGTGGGCTGATGGATAGATGGCGCTTTCGGCACTAATATTTGTTGATTATTAAAATAAATGCTTATCTTAATATTGACACAATATAGGAATTACTTTTGATGGCTGGTGTTAAGTAAGAATAGCTAAGTCACCATACCATTTATAAAAGTACTTTGGGATTCCCATTAAAAATAGTCAGTTTCCGGCAATCAATTGTGTACGCTGTAAACAGTCGAACAATCACTCGGTTAGGGTTGTCAAAAGTTGATATTTTTACTATTTTTCACTTTTATTATATTTAAGCGAACAGAAGTATGAGTTTATAAGTATGAAATCGTATGTAAAGATGTGGAATCTATCCGTCTGGTGACGGATTACCAAGCACCCCCTGTCTTATCCATGGATGTCGTAAAAGACAATTTTATTTTATTTATTTATTAAACTTCATGCAACAATGCAATGGCGGACTTAATGCCAAAGGCATTCTCTACCAGTCAACCATAGGTGATGCAGAGACGAAAAAATGGTGGGTGCATGTTCCGAGATAGCTATATTATTGTAAAATGAAAAAGAAAATATATTTTACATAGATAAATAGGTATATACGAAAATATATAATACATACCAAAGATACATACATACCCAAATACAAAGATAGATATGATATATATTAAGATATACAAATATATACACAGTATATATACATAATTATAAGGACATTATATCAGTTGTGATGATTCTGCCAACTCGTTGAGCAACTCTGCCAACTGTCAACAATTGAGGTATATAATACAGCAGACCCCCGGTAATCCGACAAACATTTTGCACGGCAGTGTCGGATTATCGAATTTATCGGATTATAGAGTACTGCCTAAGAACCCCTTATAGTCCTGCTTATTATTACAAAAGAGTACCTTGTAATTCGACAGGTACGTATACGTAATATACAATGAAATATTAAACCATGAACGCACATTAGACCATACCGCTATTACATGTAGTCAAATTCAAACTAATCAATCAGAAACAAAACAAAAGCATAACTTACATTAGAAAAAATTGACGAAAAAATATTTAATAATACTAGACATCTCGGATTACAAGGGGTGCCGGATTAAACAGGGGCCGGATTACCGCAGGTCCACTGTATATATATAACGTCTATACAAAAAGAGGAATGCTCGAAATACCTTACACCAAGTCACCAACCCATCTGACTAGCATTGTATAAGTAGGGTAATATCCCTTCCATTAAAGAGGAGGCTCAACCCCAGCATTGGGACAGAGAGAGATAATGATAATAATGATGAAGTATAGAATTGCTGCCTCTTGCATTTAATTTATGGGCTGACAATTCATATATTAAAACTTTCATCGGTACGGACCTGACGCTGCCGGCTATCGGTAGGGCGATGGTTGACAGCGTCGGGAATTGGGACACGGTCGCAGCCTTCTGCGAGACAGTGATCTCGCGGAAGGAGGCGGCGGATCGCCTGCGCGAGGAGCGCAGCCTCGATGAGGAGATCCGCCGCCGGCGACTGGGGCGGCGTAGGCGCAACTATCTGCGCCTCATGCCGCCCTAGCCGAGGCCACGGGTGACGTGACCGGGGATTAGTCCGTCACCCGCTGAGAGGCCGATCGCGTGAGGAAAGACTGACGTCCTCCCCGAGGGGGGGACGTCGGTCGATGGGAGGGTACCCCAATTAGGGGTATTCCGTCGGGCCGACCACTGACGACAAGTTAACGCTGCTCCAGTGGTCGGCCCAACGACGAAGGTGACGTGGTTTTTGGATGGGTCGCGGGAGTTGCGTGCTTAAGCCCCTCTGTCGCCCCGGACGGAGTGGTGCGGAGGCGCGCCGACCGCGACCCACCCACAAAAAAAAAAAAATTTAAACTTGAAACTGTGACAAGTAGACTGTAATAGATAGGTTAACGTTAATTGAACGGCTGGATTAGTTTTTCGTGAGGTGAAGGAAGAAGAACAGACAATTCATCATTCCCTCTCCTGCCCGTTGGTGTCGTAAAAGATGACTAAAGGATGTAATATGCATAGAATTCTGTGTGGTGACGGAGTAAGAATATAAATCACCTCTCGCTTCTTCTTCATCTTGCCCGTGGATGTCGTAAAAGACGACTAAGGGATATAGTAAGCATATAGCATCTATGCAAAAGTAGGAAATCTCGAAATAAAACCCTTAACCAACATGGTATAGTAAGGTCAATATCCCTCCTATTGTGGAGGAGGCTCGAGCCCAACAGTGGGACGTATATGAGCTGAAATAATGATGACCTATGCATGAGAAAGAAAACTCCACACAAAACACGTCTGACCAGCGTGTATACCACGCTCAATTTCGCTCCCATAGCAGAGGAGTCCCAAGCCCAACAGTGGGACGTATATAGGCTGAATGATGTAATAATATCTAAGAAATGAAAATACATTTCAAAAAACAATGACTCATTATTATCGAAAAATGATTAGGCAAAACCCTGCCTAGATTACGCCATGTTGTGTCACAAAAAATATATATAAACACTGTTCAACCGGCGTAATAATTATTCGACTCTATAACTTCGAAACGAGAACATTTGGAGATTATTATCAAGATGCGAGGTCATTTTGGTTATGACTCTTTCGAGTTTCCTCCTCATTTTGGACCATGGGATCGCGGTTTTGGATCTTTCGGACGTGGTAGACCCCCCTTCGGCATAATGGGATGGCCCGATCACCATAGACCCAGCTGTAGACCTCATGGACCTCCTGGATTTAATCACAGCCCTGATCTATATGGAATGCCTCCACCTCAATGGCCTTCATGCGGGTCACCACCACCACCCCATGAAGCTCATCATAGACGGCATGGAATACTGAACCATGAGCGTCACGAACGTCGAGAATGTGGCAGTCCTGGACATGATGGTCAACATCGATCGCCTGGTTGTGGATGTCATGGGCCACCTGAAGATCATGGTCCTCGAGGACCTTGTAGAAGATCGAGATATTCGAGTGGCCCAGAAGATTGTAATGAGTCTTCTGGTCATCAAAGACATCAAGGATGCGAACGACGAGGACCACCAGGGCCTCCTGGAGATCACCAAGGACGCCATCATCATGGACCACGAGATAACGACTACGATCATTGTGGTCATGGATATGACCATCATGGTGGTCACAGGTTTGGACCTCATTATCACCCTTATGGAGATGGACGTGGCTGGAATAACCACTTCGACTGGCGGGGCTTTGGTTTTGGGCCTCATTTTGCAAGAAGAGATGACTGCCATCGTAGACCAGGCCCCAATGATAAACCAGGAGGATGTCCTGGGAGAGACCGCGAAGAATGCCGAAGTGGACGTTGTTGTTCAAAAAATAAGGAAAACGAAGTATCCAATCGAAATAAATGTGGGGGACGAGAAGGTGACCAATGTGGGAGGAAAAATAAGGACAAGAACCAGACTGAAAATGCTGTATTAATACAAAGGATCGTTGTTGAAACTGCACCTACAAGACCACAATCCGTTTAAAGCCTTATTAACTGCAAAGATAGCATGGTCGCTTAAATACCCCCAGTGTCGTGTTGGGTTCGATTTCCACTCCCGACAACTCTTAGCAGGATTGTTCAATATTTAGATTTGATTAATATTCACTATTCTATGTTTCCAAAATCCTGTACAATTCAAACATTTATTCCTTAGTAGATGATGACTTATAAAAACGTTAACACTTTTTCATAAGTCATCATAAATAATGCTTTAATCACAATTATTTATTTATTATATATTAATATTAATATGCTATAGAAAAACCAAATAAACGTAAAAAAAGTTAACATAATTTGTTTCTTTTCATGTTTATTTTATAATTTTATACCTTTTTCAGTCAGTATTTGTACATTTGAACTCATCATCATAATAGTTCAGATACGTCCCACTGCTGGGCTCGAGCCTCCTCTATAATGGGAAAGATATTTAGCCACTATATCACGCTGATCAGATGGGTTGGTACAGTGCTTTATTGTGTTTTCTTTCTCTTGCACATATGTTTGATGCATGCTATAATTCCGTAATCGTCTTTCACGAAATCCACGGGCAAGAAAGAGGGTGAAGAATTATAATCATACGCCTTCACCACCGTTAGTCTAACAGTGTGATGTATTTAAATTATGATGATGATAATGATGATGATGGAGTAAGAATAAATTTCATCTTTAATTTTTCATTTTGCGCGTAGATAACTTGATAATGACTAAGGTATATAATATGTAACATCTATGTAAGGTAAGCAAGCTTAAGTAGAAATGGGCAGGCCTCATTGCTCGACGAACCGACTACTGCTTTTTTTTTTTGGGGTGGGTTACGGTCGGTGCAGTATTCGCCCGAATTCGTCCGGGGCGACAGAGGGGCGTAAGCACGCACACCCGTAACCCACCCATATAGCATGTTGCCTTCGTCGTACCAGCCGACTACCGGTGCAGAGTTTCAGAATTCAGTGGTCGACCCGACGGAATACCCCGAGGGAGTACCATCTCCAGTCAACGTCCTGTCTACTGGGACGCCGATTGCCGTCGCGAGAAATCCCCGGTCTGGAACCGATAACTGTTGGGGAAGAAAGATACACAGGTAGCGACCATGTGTCGGATGATGCAGTGTAGGAAAGTGAAATTTGGCGTCGTTGGATATAGAAAATACAGAATCGCACACTAAAAGAAGGAAAATTTGAAGTAAAGCTATGACTAGCGTGGTATATCAATTTACGTCCTATTGTGGAGTAGGATCGACAATAAGATGTAATATGTAAGCTAGAGAATGTTATGATTATTATGAATAATATAATATAACAGAAGAAATTAAAGAAAAATATTTATTTTCCTTAAACGACAACGCCCTGCATTAAGGAAATAATCTTTGTATTTTGGGGACTTTACAAACATACAATTGACGGACACAATTACATCCAAACTCAGAAGAACAATTTTTGGATCGCACAAAGTTTTGTCCTGAGTGGGATTCGAACCCGGCACTGGCATGGTAGGTCGGTATCTGGTTAGATAGCGTAGTGGCGTAGATGGCACAGATGGCGTAGGGGTTACTACAAGCCATCTATGTCAACTGATGATAATGATGAATAATATATTACAGAAGAAATTAAACACGAAAAATTCTTGGTACCTACAATGAGTTTGTTTTCATTACCTTAAAGTAGTGTAAACAATGATTAGATAAAATTGCAATCTCATTTATTGGTACTTTGATAAACATTATTTATATCTGTATATTATTCATAGATACGATACATATTTATTTATTATTGCGTCAGATAGCATAGTGGGTGTGACCTACTATGCCAGTTTCAATAGGTGCATGGTGGCATGGTAGTTAATATCTTAATCACCAGGCAATCAGCGTAGTCGTTCATATTACATTTGTAAAGTCCTCGGTAATACAAGAATCATTTCTTTAATTCAAGGCGAGGTGTAAAAAATAGAAATAATTAAATCTTTATTTCATCATCTTCAACACTAACATACGTCCCACTATTGGGTTCGAGGCTCCCTACAATGAGAGGGAAATTTAACTTCTACACCACGCTACTCAGACGTGTTAGTATAGGATTTTATTTCGAGCTTTCCAGGAGGGGCTTTATAAACATATAATTAATGGATACCTACAAATTACACCCAGACTCAGAACAACAATTTGTGGATCGTACAGTGTTGTCCTGCGTGGGATTCGAATCCACGATACTAGTACGGTAGATCGTTATCATAACAACAGTGCCATTTGTGCAGTCACAGTCACTTATAATATTAATAAGATAAGCGATTTCCGTGTGGTGACGCAGTAAGAATAAACTTTACCACTCCCTATGTTGCCCGTGGATGTCGTAAAAGACGACTAAGGGATATATCCCTTATATGCACATAAGATCTGTGCAAGACAAAAAAAAAAAAAACAAAAACTTGAAATGAAATCCTATACCAACATGTCTGATCACCATGGTATAGTAGATCAAATTCCCTACCATGGTGGAGGAGGCCCTAGCCCAACAGAGGGACGTATGTGGGCTGCGGTGATGAAGACTTAGTCTTATACCAGGAATGCCTAGGCTGATTTGAACTCTAATTCACACTGTTAACTACTTGTACGCTTAGGTTTTGCTATTTACACTATATTATGTTCATTAACTTCCTCATACCTAAACATATTCTAGTTATAAATTTGACTTAATGGCGAAGAGCATGGCCGACAAAATATTGTGTTTGATAAAATAAATAAACAGTTTTTAAATTAGGCCTTTTTAATTGCAAACGGTGGCAAACGAGCAAACAGTACACTTAATGGTAAGTTGCTGCTGCTGCTTGCTTGCTGCTGCTCATGGAGCTTTGCTAGGCCATTGCCTACGGTGAAGAATGTAAAGGGAATGTGAATGAGTACGATGACGTTCAGGGAAACTAAGGGCATCACCAAAACCCGCCACACCCAAACACCCTCAGAAAGTTGGGCTTTCAGCTCTCTCGATCACTGAATGAAGCGCAGTAACAAATTGTTACTACTCGGTCGTCGATTTTCTGCAAGAGTGGGGTACTATCCCGGACGGGCCGGCCCGCGGCTGTAGACAGACAACTGTCAACAGTTTTTTTTTTTTTTTTTTTTTGTTGGTCGCAGATGATCTTGACAGCTTAACGCGGGCAATGGGCGAGCGGAAGGCTCTCAACCCGGTAAGTAAGTTAAGCGAACATCGCCCGAGGGCTCCCCCTGTGGGGAACGGACCTCGGCTCGGGGCGTCGCTGAAAGCAAAGTGGGCGTGGCCACGTTTAGGTTAATGATTTTTACGCGGCGCGGTTTTCGACCTCGTCGGCGAGGCCGATACCGCGGAGTTTTATGTGTTATCGCTGCGCGAGCTGTGTAGGCCCTTTCTTGGGCGATCGTAATGGCATCATCCCCTTCTTCAAGGAGATGACGGGGTCGTCGGACCGCGGATATTTTTGAGGGGACGTAGTTTACCGCCCCAACCACTAGTGGATTGGGGTGAGTCATGGCAGAGTCAAAATAGCGCTGGGAGCAACGCTTCATATACTGCCTGATGGTCGGCAATTCGAGGTCGATGTGTAGATCGACATTACGAACGAACCACGGTGCTCCCGTTGCCCGTCGCATGAATCTATTTTGTAGTGTTTGTAACCTGTGGATCCTGTTTGGCCTAACGTGCGCGAACACTACACTGGCATACGTCATGATCGGCCGTATGCAGGTAGTGTATAATCAGACTTTATTTTTAAGTGATAGTTTTGACTTTGCGTTTAATAAGCAGTGAAGGCTCCATGAGACAGGTCGGCCGAAGAGAGTGAGAGGAGGGATGCTGTCCGGAGAGCACAGACGGGCAGTTCGTTTAGTGAACATGACCGCTTGGCTCTTCTCGGGATTAATTTCTATTCTCCATTTCCTATACCAATTGGCAAGGGCGGTAACCGCTTTTTGGAGTGTATTGACTACGGTTGTCGGGGACATACCTGCACAATAGAGTGCGGTATCGTCGGCGTAAAGCGCCGTGTGCACACGAGTGAACTTGGGTAAATCACTTGTATACAGCGTAAACAAAAATGGGGCGAGGACCGAGCCCTGTGGGACACCGGCCTTGAGAGGATGGGAGGTCGACAACGTCCCTTCCACCCTATAGCGAAAGCTGCGATGACTCAGATAGTCATGTATTATTAGAATTAAGTATTCGGGGATTTTTAATAAATATAATTTGTAAATTAAGCCCTCATGCCAAACTTTATCGAAAGCTTTCGCTACAACTAGAAATAATACACCAGTGTACCGTCCCCTAATGAACTGACTACTGGTGTATTCTACTAGTCTATGTACTTGCTGAACACAGCTGTGTTTAGCACGAAAACCAAATTGCGCGTCCGGTATAAGTTTATTTAACTCTGCGTATGAGCGTAGCCTACTGAGTACTATTCGTTCGTATAATTTACCTAAACTTCTCAGTAGGCTAATAGGTCGATAACTATTGGGTTCGGTACGTTTTTTGCCGGGTTTGTGGATTCCGATTACCACGGCCTCTTTCCACTGTGAAGGAAAGATGTTATATTTGAGGGCTGCATTAAAAATACAACACAGTAATATTATTAAATGGGCTGGTAATAATTTAATTACTCTATTTGTAATACCGTCCGAACCCGGGGCTTTCCTAGCGTGGAGACCCCTAATAAGCGACTCGACTTCGTCGGTGCTCACTGTTGGGATAGGCATATTGTTGTCGTTGTTTATATTCGACCGCGATAAAGTGGTACGACTAGCCACTTCCGAATTAATAGTGTTGTAGTGAGTCGCTTCTTGTTCGTATAATGTACTCGGCGTACACTGAAGCTCTAGGCTCTCTGCCAGACATTCAGACTTTTCGTCATCCATGAATGCCGGCGGTTGATTTATTCTACTGAGGGGAGGGAGTGTGGACACTACATCTTTTTTGAGTGAGCGGGAAAGCTGCCAGAAGGCTGTGTGCGTGGGCTTCAGCTCTTCTAAAGTGGCGTCCCATCTGCTCTGTCTCATATTATTAATTTTGGTTTTGACCTCCCTTTGGAGGGCCCGGAGGCGTTTGCGGTTCTCCTCCGTGGGGTATCGGTCGTACGCGCGGGTTGCGGCGTTCTTTCTTCTCAGTAGGTCGCGTACGTCACTCGGCAGTTGCCATCTACGATCGCTCGTATCCGGCACCCGCCGCGAGCAGTCGTCAATTACCGACTGCACGTGACCCGTGAGTAAATCGATCGCCAGGGAGGTTTCTTCCTCGGACTTTATGTCCTTGGGAATCTTATCAAGGTATGCCGATGAGGTGGCCTTGAGATTTCTCCCGAGCCGTGCCCAGTCGGTGGTCAACCTTGTTGTTACGTTATTGTGGCCTGAGGGGCCGGGTAAGCGGGGGGCGAATTCCAGAGTCACCGGACAGTGATCTGAATCTAGTTCGTGTTGTACTTCTATTAAACATAAACGTAAGTTTATATTTTTGAGAAGTACTATATCTAATATGTCTGGCCTATGGTCGACAATGTTAGGGTAGTGAGTCGGCTCTAATGGCGCTATGACGTCACAACCTAATCTGTCAGCGTATAACTCTAAGACTTTGCCCCTCTTGTTCGAACTATGACAGTTCCATGAGGTGTTCTTGGCGTTAAGGTCACCGCCAATGATGACGGCGCCGCCCAAGTCAAGCAATGCCTTGAGATCGCTCTCCACTAAGTGTTTACCGTCCCTTCTTTCGGGTGACAGGTAAGCCGAGACAAATGTAATTGACTGATGGCCGGTGAGCGCTAATCTGCATACTGACGCTTCAATGTACGCCAGAGGTGGCGGATCCACAGGCGTGCAGTGCAACGACCTCCTATAGTAGATGAGCGTTCCCCCTCCTTGCGAAGTGACCCTATCATTGCGAACTATATTATAATTCGCAATTCTAGGGTCCTTGTTGAAAGGTTTGAGAAACGTCTCTTGTACCATAAGAATGTCGAGCTGTTGTTCCCTAAGGAATGTACCTAACTCGTCCCTCTGTGAGCAGAGGCTATTCGCGTTATATGTCCCTAACTTAAGGTGTCGTGGTTTGACTCTGCCGGGAGTGTGCTTATCCATTTTATTTAAAACTAAGGGACCCCAGACGTTCGAGTAGGGGTGAGAATTTTATGGCAATGTTAAGGAGGGCGAGGTTATTACCCTCATTCCTCCTTAGCTCTGCGGCGACCTCGCGGATTTCCGCGAAGTTGATGAGTGTGGCAAAATTTGCCACAAGGGCTAGATCCGGGTCTAGTCCTTGTGGGGTCTTAGGGAGCGCGTGTGAGGCTACCCTAACTGGTGCGGGTTTGACGACGGGTGTGCCCATAAGGGGCTTAGGTTGGCCCCCGGCGGGCGTTTTATGCCCAACGGTTGGCGGTTGGGGTTTTGGTGGGTGCGTGAAGGGGGGTGGGGGGGGCGCTTGCGTGCGCGGTAATGCGGGGAACGCCTCCCTACCTTGAGTGAGGGGGCGAGACCACGCATTGTGAGTCGGGAGGGGGGCGGGCACGAAGGCCTTGTTATAATAGCGGGCCGGGCCCGTTGGACGAATCATCCTTTTAGGCGCCCGTGGATAGCCGCGGAAGTTGGCCGGGTGGCCCATCTCCCCGCAAAGCACGCACGATGGCGGCTCTGTGCAGAGGGACAGGTCCTTGGGCCTCTCACACTCGCTGGTGTGGTGATTTCCCAGGCACTTAACGCACCTTGGGTAACAATTATTTGATGTATGGCCATACATCTGGCATTTATGGCACTGAGCCATAATGCCGGTTTTGTAGGGGGGCTCTACTTTAACGCCCATAAGTCCGCACACATGAGTGATGCGGAAAACCTGTTTACCCTCGGGAGTGTTGTCCAGGCATACCAATATCATATTCATAGGTGCGCGTGCTTTGCCGCGCACCATACGGTGAACCTCCCTCACGGGAAGGTTTTGGGCCTTGAGTGATTCGAGAATCTCCTCTTTGGCGAATTCTCGTGGGACGTTCTTAATCACGGCCCGTAGGAGTTTGTCCTCGGGCATCGTGTATGTGTGGTAGGGGATGCGTTGCTCCCCATTTCATGAGAACATTTCTGAGAGCGCCCTGTGGTCGTCGGTCGAGTTGACCTCGACCTTGATCCCCTGTGCGGTAGATCTGGCGCTTTTGTATGTCACGCGGTGCGAATTGCACCACGCGGAGATGGCAAACCACCTCTCCTTGTTGCGTATGTACAGAGGAGGGGGGGTGAGTTTTTTGGCGACTGATGTTGACGCCGCCGTGGTAGTTCTGACCGTGGGGGCCTTGTTGGCCGTGGTGGTCATGACCCCACTTGTGGAGGGGGTGGGGGCACCTTGCTCCTGGAGGGGAGCAGCGGGTGATGGTGTCGGGGTGGATGAGTTCGACTCCACTACGGGAGCGACCTTTGGTGCCTTTGCGGCCTTATTTTTGCGCGCCCTGCGGCTGCGCTTGCGAGACTGTGCCTCGGTGAATAGCCCCTCATTGGGGGAATCTTCCTCCTCGGAGGAGGTGGAAGCAGCGGGAGCGGAGTCATACTCCATCTCTGAGGTGGCAGTACGCTCACTCTCATCCCCGCTTTCTGGGGTAATGGTGACGGTGGGGGACTGCGGGCGCGATGGTGTGCGCTCCGGTAATCTGTCGCGATATTTACGGACGATAATCGCCCATATTTCTTCATCTTCGTCTTCGAAACCTACTACTTTTTCCATTATGTTAGCGGTTATAACCACTATTCTACTTTTAATTGCAAACAAATCGCTAAATCGCGGTCTCCTAACAGCCTAACACCCCGGGGGGGAGTGAGGTGTGTTCCCTCCCAACCGGGGTAGGTCGGGAGGATGTGCTTAACACTAGGGTGTGCCCTAAGCTAGTATCCACCGGCCGATCTTAATGTGCCTGCGTGGTTCCTAACAGCTCGATTGTAGGGGTGGTATGGGCCCTTGCGGGCAGTCACACCCAAACTGACACCCGAGAATGGGAGTAGGGAATAGGTAGGGTGGGTAGGAGATAACCGGGGTAGACTAGGGGTCATCCCCAAGGCCTACTGTTCCGGTCCCGTCCGAGTTGAGCGCCTCGCCCTGAAGGGGCTCGGCAGGCGACTCGGGGCTTCGCCTCACCCGGCTTCGTTGACACCGTTAGGTTTCAACCGGGGACCAAGAAACACTTGGTTTTGCCCTTAAGGGGCCACTATGACTTTATCTGACTTTGTAGAAATAGATATTACTACCTGACCTCACTTTTTAACAGTGGGCAGTTAGTAATAACTGTGAGTGACCCAATGTGTCTTGAAAAAGACGGCTTGAGTTACCACTGTCGTCCACCGAAGAAACGCTGCCGAAGTTGGGACCGTTAGAAAGCGCGCGAACACTCGTAACGGAAATTTTTCGCAGAGCGACGGCACGTGTGCACGCCAAGAAGGACGACCGCTGTATGACGTTGTGTGGACTGTCAACAGTGTGGTCCTACTACTAATAAAGGTTTATCGAAATTAGAGTCTACAACGCGATCTCAGCTCATATAAGGTCTACTGTTGCGCTCCAGTCTCGTCCATAATAGGAGGAAAATAACCTACCATGATACTCTGGTCAAACGGGTTGGTATGGTTTAGTTTCCGTTTTAGTTTTCAAACATGAGTGTTATATGCATGAAAATATCTCTTAGTCGCCTTTTACGACATCCATGCCAGGATTATGAGATGGAGAATTGTTCTTCATTCTTCTTCATTCATTCTTACTCCGTAACCATACGGCAAAGTTGGAATAATAAATCGTAATAATTTGTAAATATTCTCTGATGAAGTGATAACTTCTACAGTAAAGACTAAGATGCAAATGACAATGGGATTATCATACGTACTCAACCACTTTAACCTAATTGATAAGGTGATTGGAATCGGTTTTTATAAGTTCATTTGTCGTTCGTAAATAGTTTTTTATAGCCTTCTATGTTAAATGCTATATCACCAAAAAGTAATCAATAATTTAAACTTCAAATTGATACATTCATACGTTCATCCATCGACGTACATTATTGAATAGAAAGCACATATATGAGATTATACCAAAATTGCCACGCCTGGCAGACGGCTTGATGATATCAATTAGTGTAAGAAGTTTCCTAGCAGAGATGTTGCTCACTTCTTTCGTGCTCTTTTACCAGGTTTTTAGGAGTCGAATCGGAAATCAAGGGTTAAAGACATACTGTATACTTAAAACTTACATAGAGAATATGTAGGGTAATATATTTCTACCAATCTCAGGGAATAACAATCTCAGTTAAAGGTTAGCTTAGCGTAAGAGGTAATAAGGCTTGTTAGGAGACCGTATACCACCCTTCCTTTGTCCTCGATGGTGGGATATACTATCTGACCATAACCTGACAAAGATGGGTAATGTCATCATCATCATCACAGCCCACATACGTCCCACTGTTGGGCTCAAGCCTCCTCCACAATGGGAGGGAAATTTGACCTACTATACCATGCTGGTCAGACATGTTGGTATAGGGTTTCATTTCGAGTTTTTCTTCTCTCACACAGATCTTATGTGCATATTATATCCCATAGTCGTCTTTTATGACATCCACGGGCAAGATAGGGAGTGGTGAATTGTATTCTTACTCCGTCACCACACGGCAAGGGTAATGTAATTGAGACATTTTATTCAACTCTTTCTGTGTAGTGTTTGAATTAGAATGTAATTTACCAACTTTGATCATGGGTATCGTAAAGACAACTAGAGATATAATATGCGGATAAAATCTATATAAGAGAAGAAATACTCAAAATTAAAATCCCACAAACCAATCCCTTTGCCTGTTGTGAAACAGGCTCGAACACTGGGTTCTTAGGAACAAATACTTTCGTGAAATCAGTGCTCGAGCTAAGATTCTTATACTGTCGCGAATTAGTGTTATATATTATTAAGTCTTATCAATAAATCACCGATATCACGTATAATCACCGAACACACAATAATTGTGTGTAATTGTAATATGGCACTCCAAAACTATGGCGAACTGCTCTATAGTTCGCCATCTTGTTTTTAAAGGTCGCAGCCGTGTTATAAATATTTGAAATCGCCGTCACTTGATAAATAAAATACAAATTAACTTATTATTAATATCATAATGATATAATTATGCAGAATATATTCGAGATGATAACACTTTTTACACATGCATAATTTTATATCTTTCAACATATAAACAACAAGTTTACCAACAAGTTGGACGTATTTCGTTTGAGTGTGTCGCATTTAATAGCTTGTTTATACTAGTTATCTGTGTGAAACAGCCGTAGAGTTAGTAGGTATAACCAAAGCGATGACTGGTAATGAACTCTCCCTGACTCACCATTGCTCGTAAAGTATAAACACAATTTATGGTTCAATAGTATATTAGGTTATGTGAAAATCAAAACTTCATCGTAAGCGCAAATCTTCAAATTGTAAGTTGATATCTTAGGATATTTATATAAAAAACTTATTTGCGTGCAAAAAGTTATTACCGCACGTGAGATTTGGATATACATCTTTATTAAATCTCATTCAACTTTTTAAAAGAAGGACAGATAATAAAACCCTGAAGTTAATGTCAAGTTAATGTCTGAAAAGTAAGTCATTTTTCTTCCATTACGAAAGGGGGTCGAACCCCATAGTGGGACATACATGAACCGAAACAATGATAAATAGATGAACTTATAGAATAAATAGACGAATTTATTGCTTATAGACGAATAATTATTATATGAAAAAAAGAATCATAATGTTTTCTGATGTTTACGCGAGTATTACACATTGTAAATACGCATTTTATCGCGTTTGTATTTGATTTTTGACTAACTATAAACAATATATTTTTTTTATATAGAATCATTTTCTTCATATAGGTACCTACTGGCAATAAATTTGTATCAAATGTGGGTCAAAATTTAATAACTAATTTCTGTAGTGGGTAATTATAAATCTTTGTAATAGCGATAACTTGTGGGACGTGAGACTTTTAGTCCGCCCCTGACCATTAACGCTGCAAAGTTTTCGAAACGTCGGGCAATCAAAAATCAAATTCAAACGCGATAAATTCCGTAAAGTCGTTTTATTTACAAAAATGATCTTATTATTATTTAATTACGATATTGTCAAAGAATGTGCTTTTAACCGTCCGTCACCACCTTCCGTGTGGTGACGGAGTAAGAATACAATTCACCACCCCCTGTCTTACCCGTGGGTGATCGTACGAGACGACTAAGGGATATAAAACACATATAACATCTATGCGAGAGAAGGAAAACTCGAAATAAAACCCTATACCAACACGTCTGACCACGTCTGACTAGTAGGTCAATTACCCTTCCATTATGAAGGAGGCCCGAGCCCAACAGTGGGACGTATGTGGGCTGAGATGATGATGATGATGATGATGTGCTTTTAAATCTAATGCTCAGTTCCTCCTATTACCGTCGATATCATCATCATCTCAGTTTGCATATAACTTACTGCTGAGCTTGAGCTGCCTCCAAAATGAGATGGACAATGACATATTATACCATGCTCGTTAGGTGGGTTAGTATGGCCACTGATGATAAGGTCAGGTGCCGGTGGCCCACCTAGTTGGCGCAAGTAGTACGTACTCGGCGGGTTATGGGCTCACTCGCCGCCCCTCCGTTGCCCCAGACGGATCGGAGAATGTGTGTAATATGGCCTGTCGCCAATAAAAAAAAATAAAAGGAGTCTATTTCGAGTTTTATTTCTTTTGTGATAACGTACACATTTGCTTATTATATCCCTTAGTCGTCTTTTACGATACCTACAGGCAGGAGTCAGAGGTGGTCAATTATATTTTTACTCCATCACTACATGAGAAATTTTATAATAACGCTTTTGAATAAATAAATAAACTATTTGCCTATGTATTATTTACTATAGGCAAATTGTATATAAAATAATAATATTATAATACATTATTTTTATCCTTATTGAGATAATGCTATATTATAGTTATAAATGTATATTCTATGGCATTATGTTTCAGTGTAGGATACTCTACGTGAGTGTTTTTAAACATAATAATGATTTTACTGCAACTTTGAAGCCAGTAGAAGTAAATAGAAATGAGCTTGGATAAAGAGTTTTTCCAAACCTGCTAGGGATTGCAATTGGCATAGTCTCATTTGCCAGTTCTTGGATAAAGCGTTAATCAATAATTATAATAACGTTGAGAATTGTTTGTATTATTTATGGGTCTATATCTAAATTACGCTTATAAAATTAATGAAAAGAAGTTAAAGTACTTTTTCTATACTAATCTTTTATCTTTAAACGAGCAATTCTTGTATATATTTAGCATACTAGAGGTTTCGGGCCAAAAAATCGATCTAGCTAGGTTTTATTTAAAGAAAATGTTATTTTATCGGTGCTTTAGCTAATCAATACAATGACATAAAATGTCAATAGTATAGGAATGTAAATTTAGCCCTCGCCATCAAGAGTAACAATAGCTAATTTGGGAAGTTGTTCAGTCGCATTCAAAGAACGTGAGATCGAATCTCGGTGTTAATATTATTCTGTTTTTTATTTTTGATATTTTTTTCATTATTTTATCATTTTAGTTTTTTATTAATATATATCCTAAATATATTCGTTAAAAATACTATTTACAAAAAAAATATACCGAGCAAAGCTCGGTCAACCAGATAATATCTATTTATCTGTCTACTATCTTTAAACGAGTAATTCTTGTATATTTTCTTAGTATGATTTCTACTGTTTAAACGAGTATTACACATTTGAAATGAAACTATTTTAATGGATTTTATCGCGGTTGCGTTTGCCAGTACAAAAAGAAAAATATTTTTTTTATACTGGCAATTAATTGGTATCAATAATGTGGTCGAAATTTAATACCTAACTATGTAGTAGGTAGATATAAATCTCTTTATAACGATGACTCGTTGTTCGTGAGACACCTTAGTCGAAACGTCGTGAAATCAAAGATTATATTTCTATTTGCAATTTTAATTCTAACAAATCTGATTAATGCTCTTTTTAATATGATTATTTATAAATCGTTTTTATTTATCATTTCTATTTGTATTGTTTAATCTCAACATTTCAACGGAAATTATTTAATTTAATATGTATGTCGTATAAGGACTGTCTACATAATACACAGTCAAAAGTCGCCCTGTGCCCTTCTTTTCTTGACCGGCACACGGGTTTTTAACGGTGTACCTATGTTTCGCTCCCCCTCATGACGTCTCCGAGCCACCTAATACGACTTGTGATTATTTCTTCGCAATGGGAGCAACTTTGAAAAAGTAATTCAGTGTAATTAAGTGAAGAGCAAAGTAGCAAGTAGAAGTGATTAAGCGAAGGAGCAATTTTGAAAGAATGTTAGTTTAGTAGCACACTCCAAAGTAAAAATTGGTATGGAATAGAGTCAAGTTGGAATAGCATATAATAGAAAATTCTTATAGGACCAGAGTGAGACTTGGCTTGGTCTTGAAGATATCTCGTTCAGGGGCCAAACAAGTATTAAATTGATACTTGTAGTACTAAATAAATTTTCAAACGCAAGTTATGGTCGGTATTGAAAAAAAAAGTTTTTTTATAATATATAATGAAAAATAATCTTTGGTGGTTATCTCATAATAATTACAATCTAGTCGTAAGGCTAATAAGTAATTTACATTCAACTTAATTTGATAAAACTTACAGAGTAAAATACGTGTCCATTGGCACTTTTTATAGTCTCTATTGATAATGTACTAACTTTGTGTTTGTGTTCTTTAAGGGTGAGCTCAACTTTCGCTTTAAGCTCACTGCACTACGTACCTATCACTAATTTCACTAAACTATCTCAAACGGCTTAGTTTTTTCAGTCTCTTCACTATGTCCGTGATGTTGGGAACTGTCAAGCCTTGACATTTATATTTTGTAAAAGTCTTTCCTCATGGGCGTATTTTTTATAACTTTAATAACAAGGTATCGGTAGTCTCTCCTTCTAAGTCTCAATGGATGTCTTCATTTCTAATGCACCAGAGAGCGTTTACTATACTCCGAAGTACTTTGTTCTGAAATCTTTGGATTATACCAATATTTGTGCGTTTCGTACAGCCAAAATATAACATATGTAATGAATAACATATGTCCATACAGCCATAAGTACTTGTTTATGTAGAAGTACTTTGCTGTACACTAAAAATGCTGAATGTCTGCGCAGTAACCAGTACATTTTGGTTGTAGCGTAGGTCTAACTCCTGGCGTTTCTTTTTGACATAAGTCTCCCAGCGAACCAAAGAAATAAAAGGGGTAAGGCTACTTTTCCATTGTTTAAAGATACAGCGACAATAATACACTTTAAAACAAAAATTACCTTCCATTATAACTTGACCTTACAAATTTTCTTTCTATTCTAGATTTGGAAACTGTAATGGATATAAAGATGTAATGAATAGGTGGACTGAAGAAGAAGGAGAAGTTACTAGGCGTCGTTTGATGCAAGCGGCACAGCACCATACTTTGTGGCGAAACATGAGAGAAGTCTACGTTCAGCAGTGGACGGTGATAGGCTGAATGATGATGAATGGATAACCACCATTCATATCACCTAATTTAAACGATTTAATTATTTGGATATTGAATTATTACAATATTGCTGTTCCTCTCCAAATTCTTCTGTTTGATGTTTTGAAATATTGGCGTAAGTCAGTTCCTCCTTTTTCTTGTTGTTAATCAGTACTTTTGCATATATTTCTTTAACAGGATCAGAATTGGGAGATGTTTGGAGATTCTGATAATTAGTGTTATTAATGTATTGAGGTTTCTCGTATTTTGCGTCTGGAACAGAATGTGTATTATCTTCTAGCTTCTGATGTTCAGTAGATATTTTATGATTAATTAATTTGTCAGGATCCATATAAACTGCTTCTAAATTACTCTGCTCAGGACTTGTTTGGCTTGAATTATAAAACTCATTTGTATAAAGATGGTTATCGCTTTCTTGCTGAAACATAAAAGTATATCAAGTTATAATATTTGTCTGTCAAAGGAATACTATTTAATGCCTTTACTGATATAATAAGAAATGCTCGAAATTGTTAAAAAAAAAATTGCCGTGTGGATACGGCGTAAGAATACTATTCACCAGTCCTTATCTTGCCCGTGGATGTCGTAAAAGACGACTAAGTGATATAGTATGCATAAAACATCTATGCAAGAGAAGGAAAACTCGAAATAAAACCCTGTACCAACATGTCTGGGTCATTACGCTATTCAGAAATGTTGATGTAGGATTGCGTTTCAAGATTTACATCTCTTGCATTGGTATTATATACGTACTATATTCCTTAGTTCTATTTTACGACACCCATGGGCAAGTGGTGAATTCATTAGGTAATTGTATACGTACTCCGTCACCACATGAACTATTCTTTTTATATGTTTTATAAAAATAAAGTCGGCAGATTATTAGCAGTTGTATAATACTTTAAAAGAAAAATAGAAATGTCGTAGGATATTTCATTCATTACTATTTAATTCCCTTTCTTCAGATTCTCCAGCTGTTCTCGTAACAGATAAAACCGGTTGGTGTTGTCTATTTAGAGATTTCCTTCTTTAACAATGCTTTTTCTGCCTATGTGTTAGACATGTTTTACGGCAAAGTACCAGACGACAACGTCTTACATAACTATATAATCAAACAAAAAAGAAATTATTTCTCTTCTTTGTGGAAGAGATAGTACTCTAATATCAAAAGTCTTAATCATTATATATATATTTCTTGTGTACTCACGTACACAAGAAATATATATATAATGAACGTATTCACATACGTCACTGAACTTCTCTAAAACTGCTAGACCAATGTTGATGAATTTTTTTGTGTGTGTTCAAGGGCCTTCAAGAATGGTTTAGAATCACAATTGGACCCAGTAGGTGGCGCTTATTTGAACAGAACAACGACTGTTGGGTCAGCTACTTTATCTATAAAATGCCGAAATCTCCTTACCTGCATAAGCGTACGTTTTATCTTCTTGTATATTATGGTAGAAATAACTATTAGAACAACAATTACTATGATGCCAATAATTATAGGAAGCCATTGGCTTCCGTTTTCTGAAATTTGAATCAAAATATGTAGTTAAACTTGGAACATGAATTTATGTATTCTTTAACTTTTTAGAGCAAGAAACAATAATTTAGATTAATCATTACAGTTCATATACGTTCCATTGCTGGACTCGAGTCTATTCCAAAATAGGAGGGATATTGACCTACGGTCTAGTCAAACAGGTTAGTATAAGGTTTTGTTTCGAGGTTTCGTTTTCTTGTTTAGACTTTATACGACTTAGTCGTCTTTTACAGTAGCCACGGGCAAGATAGAGGCTAATAAATTGTATTCTTACTCCGTCGCCACACGAAATATTAATATAGATTAATTATATAAAACCAGGTTGACCGAGCTTTGCTCGGTATAATTTTCTTTCGAAGTAAATGGTATTTTTAACGAACGTATTTAGGATATATATTAATAAAAAACTAAAAATGATGAAATAATAAAAAAATTATCAAACATTAAAAAACCGGATAATAATAACATCGAGATTCGATCTTACGCTGTTTGAATGCGACTGGACAACTGCCCAACTGGGCTATTATCACTCTTGACGGCGACGGCTAAATTTAAATTCCTATTCTAATGACATTTTATGTCATTGATGTCATGATTCAGATTATATATATACAAGAATTGCTCGTTTAAAGATATAAGATTAGAGAAAAACTAATAAAATATTAATGGTTTGCTTATTTTACGTTGTTGTTGTTTGTTGTTTGACTAATAGGCCTAAAAAAGAAAATTATGCTAAACATAATTTTCTTAAAACAAAATAATGTCACTTATTATTTAAAACTTTTACTTTCTACATTATACTTACACATCCAGCTAATAAACGATGGCAAACCTTTTTCATTTCGTAGTGTTATCTATAAAAGGCTATGGATTTCCATCTGGACTGGACTGTCTGAGTGTCAAACCTTGGTGTGAACTATAAAGACCGTTGTAGATCCTGGCCTACAGGAGTTACAATGATGGAACTGTATGGTGAGATACCTTCTTATATATTATATCTTTTTTTGTTAAAGCCCTAATTTACTATGTTTTTATATCTGTGGATAAGAAGAAAATAAAGCATACGTACCAATTTTAGTATAAATCTTTTCAGTAGTATTTTCAGTAGGTATTGAAGTTACTTCCAATACATTGATTCTCTTTCTAATTACAGTGTTCTCTAAAATAATAATAAATATACAAACTTTTTTTTGGGATGGGCTTACGATCAGCGCATCCGCCGCCCAGCTCTGTCCTGGGCGACAGAGGGGCGGCGCGCGGCCCCGTAACGCACCTTATAGCACTAAATCCCCGGTCCGGTCACCCACAGCCTCTGCAAGGGCGCCATCAGGCGCAGGTACTCGCGCCTGCGCCGCCCGAGTCGCTCGCGGAGGACCGTGTCCGTGTGGAGGCGTTCCTCACGCTCATAGTCCCCCGCCTTTTCCCGCGAGATGACGGCCTTGCAGAAGGCGACTACGACGTCCCAGTTCCTGACGCTGGCGAGCATCTCCCTAGCGATGGTCAGCAGCGTCAGGTCGGCACCGATGATCGCGACGAGTTCACGGCGCTGCCCAGCCCAAACGACACATACCTCAAGTGTGTGCTGCGCCATGTCCTCGCCGCAATCGCAGTGATAGCAGGACGGTGTACTCTCTCTCCTCACGACTGTGTGCAGGTAATTGGCGAAGCAACCGTATCCTGTCAACATCTGCACTAGTCTGAAGGAAAGCACCCCGTGCCGCCGCTCCAACTACTGCACCAGCATCGACCGGAAAGCCTCGACGGTCCGGATACCGAGCCGAGGCCTCTCCAGCCGGACTAATATACAAACTTAATAATAAATATATAAAAATGATATATTATAATCCTTTAGTCGTCTTTAACGATACCCACGGGCAAGGAAGGGGGTGGCGAATTGTATTCTTATTGCGTCACCACACTTCGATGCAACAGAAGAAGAATACATTTTATTTTTCAATTACTTTTTATAGACTACGTTTTGTGTTTTTCCTAATTTACGATATGTATTTATATCTGTAAATAAGAAATAAATAAATCATTACCAATACCAAGCAGTACCAATCCTTACTAATATTATAAATGTGAAAGTAAGTTCGTTTGTTTGTTACGCTCTCACACTTAAACCACCGAACTAATATCAAAAATTCTATAATATCAGGGAGTAATATAGGCTATATTTTATCCCGGTATTACTACGGGAACGAGCACTACGCGAATAAGGCGATTGAAACCGAAGTGAAGTGAGGGCGGGTTGTTAGTATTAGTATAAATTATATTATTAATATTTACAGTAGGCGTTGAAATGACTTCCCATTCAATGATTTTTTTAAGAGAAGGAATTCACGAAATAAAGTTCTGTACCAACATGTCTCTGCATAGTATAGTAGGTACGCTCTCTTCCTATTAGGGAGGAGGTACAAACCCAGCAATGGGACGTATATGAACTGAGACGACAATGATTTTAACCCTCCATCCCTCCCGACACCCCTACCGGGGCGTCGCCCTCCCGCAATCCCTCTCTCTGCGGGTAATGGACTATTCCCCGGTCCTGTCACCCGTGGCCTCGACTAAGGAATAGATGTACTCTTGCTAGGTAATAATCAATTAGGGCCAAACAGTGTACATAATCCCCACAGAATTCTAATTATTGTAAATAAAACTATTTTTACGAATTTTATAGCATTTGTAATTCATTTTTGATTGCTCGAAGTTTTGAACACTTTTCAGCGTTCATGATCATGGGCGGACTGAGATCTGAACAATCAAAAATTATATACAAATGCGATATACTCCGTAATAAGTCAAATTGAAAAGTTTGAATAACACCCGACATACTAAAATTCCATGTGGTGACGGAGTAAGAATACAATTCACCACTCCTTATCTTACCCATGGGTGATCGTATGAGACGACTAAGGGATATAAAACACATACAACATCTATGCGAGAGAAGGATAACTCGAAATAAAACCCTATACCAACACGTCTGACCAGCGTGGTATAGTAGGTCAATTACCCTTCCATTATGGAGAAGGCCCGAGTCCAACAGTGAGACATCAATTAATTGTCATTTAGCGATTATACTGGCATGCACGAAACACTTTTGCCAGTAATCATATGCCATTATATCATTTTTGAAAAGTGCTAAGAGACACTCTCACACTGCTGGACCAATATTAATCAAACACATCTAAGAACCACCGCAAGGAAACTGGCTTTCAAATAAAAGAATCGAAATCGGTCCATCCGTTGGAGAGCTACAATGCCACAGCCAGACACATACACACACAGAGACAGACAGACATCGACATCAAAGTTATAACACTCCTTTTTACGTCGGGGGTTAAAAATACTTTTATTTATATTTTAATTAATATGGCAATTATTACTTACGATCCGGGATAATATGAGTAAAAGTTATTATTATTGTCTCTATTACATAACCATTTAAGTTACTTTTCATGGAAAATATTATTCTTGAAAATATATTTGGAATTATTCTTAATGTAAATTTGGTCTTGTCGTCTAATCTATCTGGAATAAAATAATTATCATATGTTACGAAAATTCACAAAATTGCTTTAAAATAAAAAAGAGAAAAAAAAAATTACGTTAAACGATTTTGTTGATTTTACAAACGGCAAAAATAAAATCGTGGGACCACTACAAAACGATCATTTTAATTGACGATTGTAGATATCATCATCATCATCATCTCCATCTCAGCCCCTATATGTCCCACTGCTGGGCTCGGGCCTCCTCCATAATGGAAGGGTAATTGACCTACTATACCACGCTGGTCAGACGTGTTGGTATAGGGTTTTATTTCGAGTTTTCCTTCTCTCGCATAGATGTTATATGCGTTTTATATCCCTTAGTCGTCTCGCACGATCACCCACGGGTAAGACAGGGGGTGGTGAATTGTATTCTTACTCCGTCACCACACGGAAAAATTGTAGATATAAAACCGTTTAATTTATTTTTTTTTCCTTTCTCTTTTTATATTGATTTTGTATACTGTGTTTTACTTGTCAAACCCTTTCATTTAATACCCATATTGATGGGATTAAAAAAAAGGTTATCCGCCATTTTGTAGTCGCGGCCTTCTTGAATTTATAACAAATTTCAGTATACATAATTGTATTGTCATCAGAACCAAAGGCGTTTACCAAATTTCAGATCAATCGGTTGTCAGGAAGAGGGTGAAATTTCAATTACTAAATTTGACCCAAGAAAGAAAACAAACGGAGTAAGGTAAATAAAACCGTTTAACTAACGACAAATACGAACCTAATTGTGTATTTCACTAAGTTATGAGTGGCAGTTTCGCTGACTATTATGTGTGCTGTTTGCTTGTTTACCATCAACAGCAAAAAAGAAGTTAAATATGCACTTATTTATCTACTTCTTCTTACTGTTCTACCTTCTTATTTTTCTCAGCACCTTTACGTTTCGATCTGATGAGCACAATCTACTCCCGTTGAAAGAAATTAGTCTACTACACTAAGCTGTCTGAATGTGTTGCCATTTTTTTTTATCGGTGGGCTATGGTGAGCGCACGCGCGGTCCACTTCGTCCGGGGCGACGAAAGGACGGCACGCGGGCCCATAACCCACCCGAACCCATGTCAACTTCGTCTTTGGGCCGACCACCGAAACAGGGTGACTTGTTGTCAGTGGTCGGCCCGACGGAATACCCTTTCGGGGTACTTTCACCTCTCGACGTCCTGGGACGTCGGTCGCCGTCGCGCGGTCAGCCTCTCTGCGGTTGACGGACTAAATTCCCTGGTCCGGTCACCTGCGGCCTCGGCTAGGGCGGCATCAGGCGCAGGTGTGTTGCCATAGAGTTTTATTTGGAAAGAAATCATCTCTCTTTTTTTATTGTTTTTGTGTTACGAGTTGATAAGAATTGTTAACTGAGACATATGAATCTCTATAAATGCAGAGGAGAGACAGGTCAAAGAAGCTAAGTCTTTGCATATCACTCCAGGAATTAAACGTAATAGCAAACTGCTATTACTCTGATATACATATATTTGCCATTGATAGTGTAGTATAATTCAGACAAGCTGGCCCATATATGGTTCGAGTCAAAGAACTATTAACAGTTCCGTCCACTCATTTTATTTGCTTACATTTATTTTCCGTATGGAGACTGAGTAAGAATACAATGCACCTGAAGGAAAACTTGTGGTCGGCCCAACGAGGTAGGCGACGTGCTGTCGGGTGGGTTATTAGTGAGATGTATATGACCTGTAATGGTTATTATCTATTAATATTTTTTTTTTTGGGTGGGCTATTTATTATCAGCGCACACGCCATCTGTTCCGTCCGAGGTGACAAAAGGGCGGCGGGTGACCCAATAATCCATTGTATTTCCTCTCCTTCAGCATTGGGCTGACCACTGGTACTCCCATACAGGAAGTCCCGAAGTTGAACGAAGGGGCCATGCTTGTGCCAACGCAGGGGCCCTAGCTTTGGCAAACCTATCTAGGCCCACGCCTAGGCTACGACAGGGTAGATATTCTCGGCTATTCCAATGATTAACCAAGCTAGGCCCGAGATCTCAATGTTTAATCAAGCCTGGGCCAAGATTGGTGAGCCTGAACTTGATCAACTAATGGCAACCCAGACTTGCCCCAAGACAAGTTTACCTAGCCTTGGCCATTCCAATGTTTAACCAAGCCTTTTTTTTTGTTCACGCTATGGAAATGCATTTACTTACTCTCCCCCGCCGGTGATAGACGGAGGAGTGTGTGGGACTCACCAGCCACTGCGTGACCGGAATACTCACTAAAACCACAGCAGCCCCTTCCGCGCTCTACGGGGCGCCGGAGAGATCGTCTGATGACACTCGATCCCCAACATCCCAACGCATGGCCGTTTGGACACGTCCTAACGTCATTCAAGGTGGTGGAAGGAGTTGCGCATATCGGCGCCTCCTCCTCCCTGGCCGCTGCTGGCGGAGCGAGTCAGCAGACGCAAGCGCCTCGCGTTCTCTCTCCGCAGCAAGGAAGGAGCCTTGTAATGACCGCCTCACAAAATGAGGCCATCGACGACCAGCACCTGTCGCTGTCGAGCATCTGTAAAATGACGGTCAACGACACGTCTATTCCGAGTTCCATCGATAGGACGTGGCGCCGCCTGGGAGCCCCAGGCTCCCAGGCGGGGCAAACTTCTAATGTGTGGCGCGAATCGTCGTTGCTGCGCCACATTCATGGCATCCTGGGGTCCCTTCTCTTCCAATTTTATGCAGGTACTTACCGAAGACTCCGTATCCGGTAAGCACCTGCACCATCCTAAATGTTAAGTTGCCGTGCCTCCTCGTGAGCCAGCGGTGGAAATGCGGCGCAACCGCCTCCACAGTCCGCTGTCCTGCTACGGGGGACTCCAGGTCTTCCCTCCACTGCCGGATGACTTCCCTTCGGGCTACTTCTTGTGCTCTGCCCAGTCTCCTTGCGGAGACCTGCTCACCGTTGATCCGCACTATGGCGCGGAACCGGTAAACCTCTTCCAACCTCTCAGCTACAAGCAGCCAAGGTAGGTTACCTGCCAGTAGTGTCGCCGTATTCCAGGACACTGTACGGTAACCCCTAATAGTCCTCACTGCCACGACCCTCTACGATTGTTGCAGGAGGGCCCTGTTGCGGGCAGTAAGAGACTCCGACCATATAGGGGCACCATACAGCGCCATGGACGGCACGATTCCGATGTAGAGTTGCCGACAAGACGACCCAGGCCCACCAGTATTTGGTAGAAGCCTTCCCAGTGCCGCAGCCAACTTAGTGAGCCTCGGGACGAGTTGGGCAAAGTGTAGCCCGAAGTTCCAATTTCTATCGAGATGCAGGCCCAGATATTTCATCTGAGCCCGCACAGACACGGCAACTCCAGACACACTGATGTGTGCTCCTCTTACCCCGACGCGGACCGTGGAATAAGAGGGCCTCAGTTTTGTCCAACGAAACCCTCAGACTCAGCATTTCAATCCGGTCAACGACGAGCGCTATTCCTTCTTGTGTCATTCGAGAGGCCCTCTGGATGTTTAACCAAGCCTGGGCCAAGACTGGTGAGCCTAAACTCGGCCAACTAACGGCAACCCAGACTCGGCCCAAGATAAGTTTACCTAGCCTTGGCCATCTCAATGTTTAACCAAGCCTGGGCCAAGACTGGTGAGCCTAAATTCGGCCAACTAACGACAACCCAGGCTTGGCCCAAGGTAGGGTTACCCAGCATTGGCCATTTATAAGTCATCCCGACTTGAGGCAAGATTTGCTCCTTCCTTTGCCTCTACATTGTCTGAAAATATTCGGGCGTTTTCGATGTAACGTGCTGGGTATTGTAGTTCAATTCTAATACCTCATATCAGCATTCCAATCGTCAGTTAAACCACCGCCATATTCGAAACAGTATCTTTCAAAAAACATTTCACATTGTACAACGCTGTGAACTTTTTTCATATACTTCAATAGATGGCGATGTATGATTTTTGTACATCGCGATGTTAAGAATGCTAAATGATATAAGACCTTGTTCCGGTACATTTGTAATTAAACAAACAACCGCGACTAATACTCGACGAACCCGACGACACTATAACGCTCGCCCAGACTGAGGCATACACAGCCCGCGCGGCCTTGACAAATGGTAGTAAATATCCACGTTACCGCCCCCGCCGACGGGGAAGGAAGACGTGTCGCGTTAAAATCATAAACGTGGGAGTGCCCACTTTGCCAGCGACCGCCCGAGCCGAGGTCCGTCCCCACAGGGGGTGCCCTCGGGATGGGTCGCTTAACTTTAAGCGGGTTGAGAGCCCTCAGCGCTCACCCACCAGTCCGGGTAAAGTTGTCACAGCCATCTGAGGCTAACAACTAAGTCACATAAAAAAAAAAAAAAAATTGTAATTAAACATTCGCTATACTTCATCAGTATTTTATTGAATACGACCTCCAAGGAGACTTTTTGGGACGGCGAAACACACATTGTTTGCTATTCCTTTGGTAATAAAGTATGACCCAGTCTTGGCAACAAAGTGTGGCCCAGTCTTGGCAACAAAGTGTGGCCCAGGCCCGGTAATAAAGTATGGCTCAGCCTTGGTAATAAAGCATGGTCCAGTCGTGGTAATAAAGCATGGCCCAGTTCCGGCAATGAAGTATGGCCCAGCCTTGGTAATAAAGCATGTCCCAATCTTGAAAATGAAGCGTGAACCAATCTTGGCAACCATGAGTGGCCCCGTGTTATCGTATCTTGGTTGGTTTGTTTTCTTTTAAAAGACGTACTAATTCCGCTTTTAACATATTTATGTTTGCATCTACGCCATTTTTTTGTAGCCAAGCGACGATGTCAGCTTTCTTTTGGGATTGGGCAGGTGGCTTGTCAGTTTGCATCGTGGTATGGGGCGTTATCCGTAATTATAATAGATGGTTCAGGGAGGCTAAACAATATTGAGGTAAACCATTCAGTATATTTTTCTCCATTCAGTTCTTCATGATAGTCTCTAGTAGTTTTTGATGCAAAAGTCATGATAGAACCTCCGACAAACCCGTTGATGGTTCCGGCTTTACAAATTATAAGTCGTGATACTTTTACAACAGGAACTATGGATGTAGATGCTGCAGTATCATCGGTCCAAGAACAGCCGTTACGTCCAAATGTAATTACTATAAATACGAAACTTCATGAGCGGACAAACGTCAAAACGGCCATCATAGCGTGGTGGTAGTGTAAGAAGTTATTAAAACGTACCTCTTTCTTTAGACGAGTCAACACGCACTATTAGTATGTCATCACTTCTACTTGAATCTATACGATTAACAATATTTAACATATTATTTGAAAAATATCCGTAATTGACATAAAATTTCTTGCAATTTTGGTTATCCTGTTTAAGAAATGTCTGCTTTACTTTAACGCCATTAATTTCCAAATGCATGCTATCTGAAACATATTGGGAAATAATATACTTAGAAATTATTGTATCAGATTAATTCTAAACTAGCTTTTGCCCGCAACTTCGTCTGCGTAGAAATTATATGTGGCAGGGGCAATCACAGATAACTATGTAGTGTGTTCAGGCTTCTACACGCCCACTGTGTTGCTCTGGATGGCAAGCTAGTGTAGAGAATCTTGATTCCCCGTATCAGCCAGCACGTTAGCGAGGTTGTCTCGATCAGACCAACACTTTGTGGCAGACGATTCCAGCCTTTCTATGTTTGTGGCTCGTTGTCATTAAGGCGCCCACTGGTGGAGAGATGCTGTTGGCGGTGTATTTAGATGTCGTCAAGTCATTTAATAGTTTGCCAATCTGGTATATAAGGGAGGTGCTATTATCAGGGGGTGCTTCTATACTTAAGCGGCTGATTCCAGATTATTTGAAGTGGCGAAGTGATCTCTACGTGAAGCGCCCAGAGGACTTTGAGCTAACGCCTATTTTGTTCTGCTCCCAGCTGAGGTAGTTCGTGCGGGTGACAATATGGTTTATTAGCTGAGATTAGGCTGAACTTAATTTAAATAAGCGATACATTTGGCCATAATTAGTATCTAGATGATGATTCAATGAGTAGCTTTATATAAAACGAATTATTTGCTGTTTCATAGACCTTGTAACTATACACCCATCAGCACAGCAATCACTGTTAATTCCGTTGCACTCAATCGAGGATCAGATAAAATATTTGGGCTTAGTACTCGACGGGCGACGGTGCTTTCAAGAGCATATTTATCAAATTACTCCCCGCTCGTTGAGCGGTGTTACATGTTGACGGCTGTACGCGAGGCTAGTTTGATCAATGGCCCTGTACGGTACATCTGTGTGGATGAGTTCTGAGTACTTGTCTTAAAACTTTCTTCTGGCATTCGCAGAAAAGCATTGTACTTATGCTACACGCAGATACCGTACCATGGCGACCGAGGCAGCGTTTGCTTTGGGCGGAACCCTCCCGTGAGACTCATATGTGGAAATACACGGAGCCCTCCCACGATTATGATTCCGGCTAAGATACAGCAGGCATACTTTTGAGATCTTTTTTTTATTAAATAGTGGTAGGACCACACTCTTGATAGTTGTGTGTCTACAGCCGCGGGTAGGGCCGTCCGGGGTATTACCATACTCTCGCAAAAACTCTACGTCTGAGTAGTAGCAATTTGTTACAGCGCTTCGTTCGTTGATTGAAAGAGGCGGCAGCCCAATTTTCTGAGGGCGTTTGCGTGTGGCATGCATTCACACTGCCTTATCTTGCTTCACTGCAGGCAGCGGCTTAGCAAACGTCCATAAGCGGCAGCAACACTTACCATCAGGTGTACTGTTTGCTCGTTTGCCACCGTTTGCAATAAAAAAATATTCACAATCCTTTTAGTTTCTTCATGGTTGGCGGCGGTCTAGCTGTGCACCTGGTATTGCAAAGGTTCATGAGCGGCCGCAACACTTACCATCATGTCTACTCTTTGGTCGTTTGCCACTGTTTGCAATGAAAATAGAAAAGATCTGTGTAGCCGGAGTAGAGCAGCGTCGTAAATTCATCGCAAGCATCACTGCCAAATCTACCGACCATTACTTAGTCCATAGACTATATGAGGTCGCCATCTTCTGCTTGGCAATTATCTCGCATAAGAACTCGGCGGAGCGAGTCAGGAAGAAAAACTTCCAAGCTGTCGTGTCGGGTGGGCTAGCCCAAGTACCTACTTGCTCTTTACTATCTTTACGTGATAGAATCACACTCTCGACAGTCGTCCATCTAGCGTCGCGAGCCTGTCCGTCCAGAGCGAGAGAGCCGGAACCTAAACTTTCTGATCGTGTTTGCATGTGGTGGGTTTTGGTGATACCTTACCTTTAATATTACCAAACCTCATTGCACGCATTTACACTTTCTTCACTTTCTTCACGATAGGCAAAAGTTCATGCACAGTATCACTTATCATTAGGTGTGCTATCTGCCCGTTTGTCAATAATGACTGCGCACGGGTGATACCACTATAACATAATTTGCTGCCTGGGGTCAAAAAAGGGTATTTGAGTGACCATGCACAGCCCTCTTTTGTAGGGTTTTGTACCCAAGGGATGAAAACGGGATCTTATTACTAAGACTTCGCTGTCTGTCCGTCGGTCTATTTATCACCAGGCTGTATCTCAGGAACCACGATAGCTAGACAGTTGAATTTTTTACAAATTATGTATTTCTGTTACCGCTATAATAACAAACGCGATCACGCCACTTTTTGCCTATTTTTGCTTGATATCAGTAAACGGTAACAGGCGAAGGTTACAATATGAAATTTGTATACCCACTGTTGTTTACGTAGTTAATGGTACGGAACCCTTCGTGCGCGAGTCCGACTCGCACTTGGCCGATTTTTATTGGTTATTCTACAAACTATGAATTTCGCCCGCTACACCCTCTACTAAGGAACCTCACAAAAATATAAGTGACATACACAAATTAGACTCAATTTACTACTATCTAGTCTACTCTACCCAGCAACAATTTGTTGATCACACAAATAATTGTCCGGCGTTGAAATTGAACCCGTGACACTGACATGGTAAGTTGCTATCTTAACCACCATGCTATCAGTGCAGTTAATTAATCATTAAGGTTGTATGTATTTATTACTTGTGTATGAGAGTGAATAATATCAAAGCAATTCCTTCCCTATTTTACACCCTTAAAAAAGAATATATTCTCTGAGGGGTGGATTTTCAGAATAGTTTCCATTTATAATTAATCTTTTTATATCGATTTCCAATTAAGTAGGTTGTGTACTGAGCTATATAAGTTACTATAGTTTTTTACCTATCCCACGGGAACTCTTTGATTTTCCGGGATTAAAAATATCCTAAATGTTGACCGGGGATGTAAGGTACCACCATGCGAAATTTCATTTAAATCAGTCCAATAACTTCCGAGATTAGCCCGTACAAACAGATAAACAGACAAACAGACAGAGAAACAAAAAAATTGAAAACAATCTGGATGTGTTCTATTTCACTTCTAACACCCTCCTGATTCGGATTTTAGCGTTTTTTTTCAATGTACAGAATTTCGACTTCTACAGTTTTATTATATGTATAGATTAGTATATTATTAATTACTTTTACATTTAGATTTATATGAAAGATTTTCGTATTGCGATGGAAATGTGAATAAAATAGCGATGGATTTCGTATAGCGAGAAATGAAAATACAATCTATTATCATAAATTCCTTTATATTTTTTTTTTTGGGACGTGGGCGAGCGCGCACCGCCCGGTTCCGTCCGGGGCGACAGAGGGCCGTAGGTATACACACCCGCAACCCATCTGTGAAACGTCGCCTTCGTCGTTGGGCCGACCACCGGTGCAGGGCGACTTGTCGTCAGTGGTCGGCCCGACGGCCTAACCTATTTTTTTTTGGGGGTGGGTTATGGTCTGCGCGCTCCTCGCACCACTCCGTCCGGGGTGACAGAGGAGCGTAAGCCCTCTGTGGTCGTCACAGAAGAGCCCCGAGTTGGACGGTCAGGAACCCTGCCCACACCGGTCCGCCGTACAGAGCCATTGATCGGATGACCCCCGCGTACAGCCGTCGACATGTAGCGTTCGGTCCGCCTATATTCGGCATAAGCCAGGATAGGGCGGGTGCCACGCCGACGAGCCGTGGAGCGAGCCTGCGGAAATGCTCCCGAAACCACCAATGCCCGTCAAGCACCAGGCCCAAATACTTCATATGGGCCCGGATGCTGATTTCAACCGAATTGACGGTGATTGAGACGCCGATGGGAGGGCCCATGCGGAGCCCATGGAACAAGAGGGCCTTGGTCTTGTCCAGGGCCACCATCAACCCCAACGCCTCGATCCGCCTGACGATCTCCTCGGTGCTGAGAGTCGTCAGGCTTACCGCCTCCTCCAGCGTCCCACCGCGGACTGTGACGAGCGTGTCGTCCGCATAACAGATCACGCCCAGCCCCGGCGGAAGGCTCCCCCTCAACGCCCAGTCATAGCCGACGTTCCACAGGGTGGGTCCGAGGACCGACCCCTGTGGGACACCGCACGTCATGGGCGTTCGCACAACATCCCCTACTCGGTTGGTGTAGACGACGCTGCACCCCTCCAAATAGATGCGCGCAGCTAACACCCTCTTCAATAGATTGCCCGTATCATCGAGCAGCACGATGGGCCTGTAGGCCGAGGTCGACTCTGGAGGCCGTCCCGGCTTCGGCAGGAGCACCAGCCTCCCTTCCTTCCAGCACCCAGGGATCCGTCCGGAAATATATTCTATTCCTGTGGGTGACCGTAAAAAATAACTAAAGGATGCAAGCTGTTAACACCACGGCATGAGTAGAAAATCCTTATCCTTACTAATATTATAAATGCGAAAGTAAGTTTGTTTGTTTGCTATGCTTTCATCCTTAAACCATCGAACTAATTTCAAAAATTCTTTCACCGATGGAAAGCTATAATATCAGAGAGTAGCATAGGCTATAGTTTATCCCGATATTCCCACGGGAATAGGAACTACGCGAGTAAGACGACTGAAATCGAAGCGAAGCGCGGGCGGGTTGCTAGTAATATTATAAATGTGAAAGTAAGTTTGTTTATTTGTTACGCTTTCACGTTTAAACCACCTAACCGATTTCAAAAATGTTCACCAGTGGAAAACCATAATATCAGGGAGTAAGATAGGTTATATTTTATCTCGATATTTGCACGGGAACAGGAACTACTCGTGTAAGACGACTGAAACCGATGCAAAGCGAAGGCGGGTTGCAAGTTAGCCACCTGCCGGTTAGCAGGGGAACCGAACCCAGGATCATTCTCCCTGGGAGGCTGTCCCACCAACCAGCGAAAATCCCGTTGGGTAGTTGTCATGCCGGTGTGGGAAACCGGAGTGGACCACGGCGGCTACGCACGGCGGGGCATCGGGGGCCCTTCCGTGCTTCATGTCAGCTCCTCACAAAACTCACTCCTCGACCATGCATTATGCCCCGCCCTTTTCCTTTGGTATCATCGAAATCCATTATACACATTCACACTCCCTTCCTCCTCTACTTAAATAAAAACCATGGCCAAGAAAATTAAAAAGAGAAGGTTTCTACGGCGGTCCTCTTATCCACATTTGATGTGGATTTTTGCAAGATCAGGGGCTTACATAGCAACCTCGACGCCGTCCACCATCATCTCGAAACGGCGCGGCCGGCCCTACTCTTTTTAACGGAGACGCAAATAGGTGCTCCGGATGCCATCTCGTACCTAAATTACCCCGGCTACGAGTTGGAGCACACCTTCCTTCGTAAATCCGGGGTGTGCGTATTCATCCTGGGTGATATTTGCTGATAGCTGTCATCGCCTTCGGGGCCTCGAACATAATGACTTGGCAATACTATGGTTACGTGTAGACTATGGAGGGCTTACCCGCATCTACGCGTGCCTCTTCAGGTCACATGGCAGTGATCCGAGGTCGATTCAATTATTTTAGAGCGTCCAATGGGGGATTGACGAACTATTGGACTGGTGTCTATCAGCGGAGGTGGTGTTTCTTGGAGACTTCAACGCTCATCATAAAGAGTGACTGGAGTCCTCATTCTTTAATATGGTCTCGCCTATGGTCTCTCACAACTAGTGGCAGAGCCCACCTGTATCCCAGACATTGAGAGCCATGAGTCTTCTTTACTGGATCTTCTGCTGACTACACACCAGCATGTATACCAGGTAGTGGTTGAAGCCCCTTTTGGGTCTTCCGACCACTGTTTGGTTCGTAGCAGTTCCCTTGTTGTGAGGCCTAGTCGTTCTAAGGCGACTGGGACTCGCAGAGTCTGGCAATATAAGTCAGCAGATTGGGATGGACTTCGCGAGCTTTATGCATCCCACCCATGGAAGCGGCTTTGCTTCGCCTCTAGGGATCCTGGCATCTGTGCGGACTGCGTACCTAAACGAATATTACAGGGATGGATTTATTCATCACCAACACCAAAATATCCGGCAATGGCCGCAACCGACCCTGGTTTAACCAAACCTGTAGGACGGGTGCACGCCAAAAACAGTCCGCATTTCAGGTCTGGAATAGGGCCAAAAATATCAGAACCCGAACGCTAAAGAGGTGAAGCGGCAATTTAATGCCGCATCTAGATCTAGTAAGAAAGCTATTGCCAGAGCCAAGACGGAACATGTTGCCAGAATTGGCGAGTGATTGTAAAGCTATCCCGCCGGGAATCGTGCATTCTGGTCGCTCGCTAAGGTTGCCCAAGACAACTTCTGTCAGCCCAATCTCCCACCACTACAGAAACACGATGGTAGTCTAGCCCACAGGGCAAAGGAGAAGGCCGATCTTCTAGGTCAATTCTTTGCCTGTAACTCGACTTTGGATACCGGAGCTGCCACACCACCTACCATCCCACGGTGTGAAAGCTCGCTGTCCGAAATCCGCATCATGCAACAAGCGGTTAGGCAGGAGCTGCGGCTTTTAGACGTCCATAAGTCGAGTGGGCCGGATGGCATCCCTGAAGTGGTGCTAAAGAAGACGTGCGCTCCTGAATTGACTCCCATCCTCGCGTGCCTATTCCCACTTTCCTACGATACTAATAGGGTTCCGTCTTCGTGGAAGGTAGCCTATGTCCATTCGATCGCTAAAGGGGGAGACCGGTCCGACCCATCGAATTACAGGTCAATTGCGATAACATCCTTGCTCTCCAAGATAATGGAGAAAGTTATAAACGGCCAGATTCTACAGTACCTTGAGAATCACCAACTGATCAGTGATCGTCAATACGGCTTTCGTCATGATCGGTCGGCTGGTGATCTTCTTGTGTACCTCACACATCGTTGGGCAGAGGCCTTGGAGGGCAAGGATGAGGCACTGGCGTTCAGCCTAGATATCGCAAAAGCGTTCGATAGGGTCTGGCACAGGGTACTTCTATCGAAGCTACCATCATACAGAATCTCCGAGGGACTCTGTAATTGGATCGCCATCTTTTTGTTGGATGGTCGGAGTATAAAAGTCATCGTAGATGGCTCCTGCTCCGATACCATGGTCATTAATGCTGGTGTACGACAAGGCCCGGTGCTCTCCACGTCCCGTAAACAAAGGGTCCTGCATATCAATGATATGCTCTCTATCTATCTATCTATATATATATATAAATACGGAGAAGTTGACTGACATATCAACGCAGGGTTCAAACTATAAGGGTTAGAAACTTGAAATATTGGTTTTTTCCTTTTATAACGCAGGGGAGCACTAAGAAAGGATTTTTGAAAATTTACCCCCTAAGGGGGTTAAACGGGGGTGCAAAATTTATATAAAACTTTGCCGTTTTTGAAGTTATTCAAATGAAATTTAATACGAAGGTTCTTCATTGAAAATCATGAAACAGGTGTAAAATATTTTTTCGAAAATCATCCCTATCTTTTTTGGGGTGGATTGCGGTCAGCGCGCTCCTCGCACCACTCTGTCCGGGGTGACAGAGGGGCGTAAGCACGCACACCCACAACCCACCCACGAGCACGTCACCTTCGTCGTTGGGCCGACCACCGGAGTAGGGTTAACTTGTCATCAGTGGTTGGCCCAACGGAATACCCCCTATTTGGGGTACCCTCCCATCGACCGACGTCCCCCCCTCGGGGAGGACGTCGGTCTTTCCTCACGCGGTCGGCCTCTCAGCGGGTGACGGACTAATTCCCTGGTCACGTCACCCACGGCCTCGGCTAGGGCGGCATGAGGCGCAGGTACTCGCGCCTACGCCGCCCCAGTCACCGGCGGCGGATCGCCTCATCGAGGCTGCGCTCCTCGCGCAGGCGATCCACCGCCTCCTTCCGCGAGATCACTTCCTCGCAGAAGGCTGCGACCGCGTCCCAGTTCCTGACGCTGCCGATCATCGCCCTGGCGATAGTCGGCAGCGTCAGGTCAACACTGATGATTGCGACGAGTTCACGGCGCTACTCTGCCCAAGCGTCACAGACCTCGAGCGTATGCTGCGCCGTGTCCTCGTCGCAATCGCAGTAGTGGCAGGACGGTGTACTCTCCCTCCTAACAATCTTGTGTAGGTATTTGGCGAAGTATCCATGCCCCGTCAAGACCTGCACTAGTCGGAAGGAGAGCACCCCGTGCCGCCGTTCCAACCAGTGCATCAGTGCAGTACCGGCCGGAAAGCCTCCACGATTTGCACCCCGAACCGAGGCCTCTCCAGCCGGACTGCCCAACGGGCAATGACGTCTCGGCGGGCGTCGACGCGCCAGGCGGTGAGCTCCCTCAACTAGACCACACCACCCTCCCCTCGCACCCTCGACACCCGCCGATACAAAACCGGCGAGCATTGCCGGCTCCAGGTCCCACGGGGGAGTCCCGGTCAACAGGCACGCTGGCCCCGTCGCCACCGTGCGATATCCGCGTATGGCCCTGACCGCCATGGGCCTCTGTGGTTGCTAGAGAAGAGCCCCGAGTCCGCCCACATTCGGCATAAGCCACGATAGGGCGAACGCCGCGCTGACGAGCCGTGGAGCGAGCCTGCGGAAATGTTCCCGGAACCACCATTGCCCGTTGAGCACCAGGCCCAAGTACCTCATATAGGCCCGGACGCTGATTTCAACCGACGAAAATCATCTATTAAGAGAATAAAAGGGGAGAATAAAAGGTCTAAACTTAGTATGAAAGTTCTCTGATTTTTAAAGTTATTTTAATGAAATGTTGTATTTGGGTTACAAGTTCGTTATAATGATTATTGCCGATATCCCTTTTTGTGAATTCACTCCCCAAGGGGGTAAAAGAGGGGTACAAATTCAGTAGGTATAAAAGTTTTTCGTATTTACCTATATTGTTTCAACGAAATTTTGTATTTATGTTATTAGTTCCTAATAATTATTATTGACGATACCAGAGTTACTGTATTATTAGCGATACCAGAGTACTCGGAGTTTAAAGTAGGGGACGGGACGTACATAGTCAACATGTGGGCAACTCGAAGGCAGGCAGACGTCGCGTCATTTAGATTATCTATTTGTACTAGTGTTGCCCAAAAAAGTCTTGGTCTTGCGGTCTTGGTCTTGGTCTTGCGAGATGTGCGAGACCGAGACCAAGACCAAGACCGCTTAATTTTTGCAAGACCAAGACCAAGACTGGCCCTGCAAGACTTGAGCAAGACCAAGACTGGGCCTGCAAGAGTCTCGCGGTCTTGCATTTAATTCAAATCACCATTTCAGCTTATATACGGTTGAACTCGTGTCTTCTACATAACAGGAGGAGAATCGGCCGTGGCCGGAGGGGAATCGCCACGGTTATCGGCCGTGTTGTTACAGGTCATACATGTCAAGTTTTCCTTCTCTTGCACCGATGTTATATATTATAGCCCTTAGTCGTGGGTTCGCAGTCACGGGTAAAATAGGGGGTGATGAATTATATTCTTACTCCGTCACTACACGACAAGTCAAATCAGTCTTGAGATATCCATCTATTAGCCAATCGATTCCCAATGTTGGTGTTGGCTTTTCAGAATTACTCTTCGGAAAGGCTTAAGGACAAAAATACCGTAATCACGAGAGTGCTCTTGCCCATTATACATATTTATATATCCGTTTATTCATTAGCCCAACGACGTTCACTGTTGGACATAGAAATATGCCTACAATTAATCTATATAAATGTCCATGTAGGGACAGAGTACGATCACCATCAGGCAGTACATGAAGCGTTGCTCCCAGCGCTATTTTGCCTCTGCCACGACTCACCCCAATCCACTAGTGGTTGGGGCGGTAAACTACGTCCCCTCAAAAATATCCGCGGTCCGATGTCCTCGTCATCTTCTTGAAGAAGAAGATGACGCTATTATAATCGCCCAAGAAAGGACCTACACAGCTCGCGCAGCGATAACAGATAAAACTCCGCGGTATCGGCCTCACCGTCGAGGTCGAAAACCGCGCCGCGTAAAAGTCATTAACCTAAACTTGGCCACGCCCACTTTGCTCTCAGCGACGCCCCGAGCCGAGGTCCGTTCCCCACAGGGGGGAGCCCTCGGGCGATGTTCACTTAACTTACTTACCGGGTTGAGAGCCATCAGCGCTCACCCATTGACTGCGTTAAGCTGTCAAGGTCATCTGCGATCAACAGCTACACACACACAAAAAAAAAGACAGAGTACGAATATAATTCACCACTGTCTTACCCGTGGATGTCGTATCAAATCGGATCGGGCAATGGTGTTAGGAACCCATGAAAAAAAATTGAAATAAAAATATCGATTTGTTAATGAATTGAGAGACATGTAAGTTCTCAATTTTGTCATCGTTTTTTCGTGTAAATTGATTAAAATGTATAAAGGAATGATACTTAATCTACATATATTCGTATTTTGTTAAATGTTCATTAGAATTTGAATAAATCAATGATTACGTTTGCATAAGCAAGACAAACTTCGCTTTAACATAAATCAGCTGATCGGCCGATGACCGTTGATGAGTCGCCTTTGTACCTACGTAACCATTGAAAGGTTCGCGCAAATCTAATACCTATTTATAGTGTCGAAATTTTACATGCTTATATATATCCTGTCTGTACATACCTACATAATGCATAAAATTTAAGGCATAAACTCTTAGACACACATTTTTGTAATCACTATAACTTTTACGTTATATTGTTTTTGTGTAATATACTTTCTAATTATGATCTATGACTGTTGAACTACAACATACATGAACAGTTGTCCCATAACCTGATACACCCTGTGTATATAACATATGTGCAAGAGAAGTGAAACTAGAAAGAAAACCCTGTACCAACATGTCTGACCAGCGTGGTATAGTAGATCAATTTTCCTCTTACTGGAAGGAAGCTTAAGCCCAGCAGTGGCACTTTTATGAGCTGTGACGATGACGACGAATATCATACATTTTACAAGTATTAAAACCATAAAATTTTAAATCAGTTTTATATGTTCTTGAAAAAATAGTATATTAAGAGCTACATGGATCCAGCGGCCAAAGTATTTATATAGGCAATAGAGCAACAGGTTTTTTTAAGTATCCAGAGTATCAGTAACTAAACTGGAAATACAATAGATACATACCACTTAACTTGAAGGGGAATATAAACAATCGCATTAATTGTAAAATATCGCATTAATTATGAAATGACATAACATTTATTGTATCAACTACCTCGTGTGGTGACGTCTTAAGAAAATAGGGTCGAAAGTCCTGTCATAAGAGTAGTAACGCTGTCTAATGGAACACCAGGGGAATAGAAGAGTAATTTTCTCCAGTGGTAAGTATTGTATTCAATAGTGAACTATAGGCTAGCAGATGGATAGATAGGATAGGATATTTGATTAATTTAGTTGGATTTTTCATTGCCATGATAAATTACTGTTACGTTATTCTAACTGCAAAACTTTGCGAGACTCTTGCTGCAATACCAAGACTCGGGTGCGCAAGACCAAGACCAAGACCAAGACTCGGGTGCGCAAGACCAAGACCAAGACGAGACCAGGTGTGATGTTGCAAGACCAAGACCAAGACCAGTCCAAGTCTCGTCTTGGTCTTGCATTTGGGCAACACTAATTTGTACGGACTAATAAAACGCATTTCGAAGCTATTCGACCAATTTAAATGAAATTTTGCATGGTGGTCCTTACATCCCCGGTCAACATTTAGAATACTTTTAATCAAGGAAAATAAAAAGAGCTACCGTGGGATAGTTAAAAAGCTATAGTAACTTACACAGCTTAGTCCACACCTTACTTCAATGAAAATCGATACAAAAAGACTAATTATAAAAGAAAATTATTCTGAAATTCAACCCTTATAGGATATATTTTTTTCTAAGGGTGTAAAATAGGGATAGAATTATGCTTTGATATTTTTCACTCTAATACATAAGTAATAAATTCATACAACTGCACTGATAATATAGTGGTTAAGATACCAACCTACCGTGCCAGTGTCACGGGTTCAATTCCAACTCCGGACAATCTTTTGTGTGATCGACAAATTGTTGCTCTGAGACTGGGTGTAATTTGTGTCCGTCACTTATATGTTTACGAAGTTCCTTAGCGAAGGGTGTAGCGCGAAATTCAGTTTGTAGAAGGATTAGAGAAAGAAGGTGGTGCAGGGTCACTCGAACACCCCTTTTTTGATGCCAGGCAGCAAACTATATTGTCGTGGTATCGACCTCGCGCGTTCAGTCTCTCTACGAGTGGAGGACTAATCCCCGTTGCAGTTATCTGTGTCTTTGACTAGGTTGGTTTTTTTATTACTGTTGTTGGCAAACGAGCAAACAGCACACCTAATGGTAAGGAGTTTTGCCAGGTCGCTATCTACCGTGAAGAAATTGAAGGGAGTGTGAATGCGTCCAATGAGGTTTGGTTATACTAAAAGCATCACCAAAACCCACCACAGGCAAAAACACCCTCAGAAAGTTGGGCTGCCGGCTCTCTCGCTTTGGATGGACCAGCCCGTGACATTAGATGGACGACTGACGAAAGTATGATTCTATCACGTAAAGAGAGTATAGCGCAAGCACTTTGGGCTAGCCACCACCCGACGCCACAGCGGTGGAACGAGTCAGCTTGGAAGATTTTCTTCCTAACTGGCGCCGCTGAGTTCTTAGGCGAGATAACTGCCAAGCAGAAGATGGCGACCTCATACCAGTTCCTGACCTGTCGTCTATGATTTAAGTGATGGTCGGCAGCTTCGGCACTAATGCTTGCGATAAATTCACGGCGCTGCTCTACCTAGGCAAGACGGACCTCATAAGTATGTCTGCTGTATCCTAGCTGGGACCACAATTGTGGGACATGGCGCGGTATCCGCGTGTAGTTCTAAACACCATGGCTTTCTGCGAGTGCGAGAAGAAAGTTTTAATACAAGTGGTCAAAATTTGCTCACACAGGTGTACCATACAGGGCCATTGATCAAACCAGTCGCCTGTTCACACGTCAACATTTAACACCGCTTTAACGAGCCGGGGAGTAATTTGATAAAATGCTCCTGAAATACCGTCGCCCGTCGATTACTAACCCCAAATACTTTATCTAGTCCTCGACCGAGTGTAACCGAATGAACGGTGATTGCTGTGCCGACCGGTGTATAGCTACAGGGTCTATGAAACATCAAATCATTCTTTTTATATAGGACTACTCTAGGCGGCATCATGACTCATTGAATCACCACCTCGATACCCATTTTGTCAAACGTGTCGCTTATTTAAATTAAGCCCAGCCCGTAGAGGGACTAGCCTCAGCTAATGTACCATGCAATCACCCGCAAGTGCGAGCTTAGCTGGGAGCAGTACAACATAGGTGTTAGCACAAAGTCTCCTGCGCGCTTCACGTAGGGGCCACTGCGCCGCTTCAATTAGTCTGGGGTCAGCCGCCTTAGGTATAGAAGCACTCCCTGATAACAGCACCTCCCTGATATACCAGATGGGCATTAAATGATCCAGAGCATCAGTGAGCTTGTAGAACCCTGAACGCACTACACAGTTATCTGTGATTGCCTCTGCCACACATGATTTCTACGCGGACGAAGTCGCGGGCAAAAGCTAGTCTAGAATATGCGGATGACAGCACGGGTGACGAGTGGTACACCGAGCAACGGAATATTCCTCGGAGTACTCAGGAAAAATGGGTTCAATTTGAGTCTGAAATACAGTGCTCAAAAAATAAATTAAAAAAAATATTAATAATAATGAATTAAATATGTATATATATATATATATATATATATAAATATATAAACAAAATTAAACAAAAGAAAATACAAAAAAAAATACAAAAACAAAAAAAAAATACAAAAAACAAAAATATATATAAAAAAAAATGTACATATTCTATCTCCTATTACTATTACTATAATTACTATAAGTTACCTAAATAACTATTATAATTTTAACTCTTCACTTATAATTCATCATCAGCATATTCACTGATATATGCATAAATCATATGCATATATCATTGACATTTGCATATGTACATGTGCTTCATCTAATCACTGAATAATAAAAACATCATTGTCTATTTCTTTACTATACCAATATTCACCACACTCCTACTCTCATTCTTATTACTTACTACTACATTACTACTAACTATTTTAACACGTCATCCTACTTCTTTCTTCCTTATCAATTAACTATTCTTGCTATAAATTAGTCTAGCTAATAAAAGTCTCTGATTATGTCAGAGGAGCATTTAAGCCCAAGTCCCCTAATGATTTGGAACTAAAACCTGAAATCGATAGCTCTCTGGGTCGAGCCTCTGAATGGAATGAACGGAACGGTACTGCGCCATAGGTTTTAAATACTGCCACTCGCATTCGGCTCGTGACGGCCAATGCGAGTGTGGCATATGCGGTGGGGTTTAATGCCAAACTATGTAACGTGTGTAAAAAGGGTGGTTATAAAATATGATAATCTTTATATATATGTATATATATATATATATTAGGGTGTCCCAGACTATAAGGGCAAAATATTTTTTTACAGATTGAGACACGCATACCCTCTTATTTTGTTCCATTTGACCTTAATAACTGAAATAATAAATATTATTGAAATCGGAGAGCGATAACCCGTGCCGACTTGATGTCAAACTATGAATACAAAAGTTTGTATGGTAACTATACCTCTGTGAACTTGGCAGCCGACTTTTAGAAAAATTTTTTTTGTTATTCTCATCGGATTCCACATCGTTTGTACCCGTATGTACCACTTTGATTTTCGTTTGTACCTCAAACCAAAAAAAGTTACAGCGTTTTCAAAATATGACCCGCAGCCAACTTTGGAAAATTAAAAATTTACAAAAGGGGTCTGATTCGGGATCTTTTGTACCCGTTTGTACCACCTTCATTTTTTATTTTCTCAAAACCCAAAAAAGTTACAGAAGTTTGAAAATTTCGAAAAACCTATTTCCACAATTTTTAGATTTTCGAAAATCTGCAAACGGAGATCAAAGCTGAATCGTTTGTACCCGCAGAAATCATTTTTCTTTTCGTTTGTACCTCAAACCAAAAAAAATTGGGAGCATTTCTAATTTTTCGAAAATAAAATCCATGCAATTGCCATAATTTTTGAGATATCTCAATTCTGCAAACGGGGTTCGATAAGGGATGGCGTCGTGAGGTTTGTACCGCTTTGAGTTTCGTTTGTACCTCAAACAAAAAAAAAATGCGAACGTATTAAAAATTAAAAAAAAAAAAAAAAAACTATTTTCAGATTTTCGAAAATCTGAAACCGTGAATCGACGCATAATCGTTTGTACCCGCAGAAATCACTTGTCTTTTCGTTTGTACCTCAAATCTAAAAATTTTGGGAGGTTTTCTAATTTTTCAAAAATAAAATCCATGTTATTTCTGTAATTTTTGAGATATCTCAATTCTGCAAACGGGGTTCGATAAGGGACGGCGTCGTGAGGTTTGTACCGCTTTAAGTTTCGTTTGTACCTCAAACTAAAAAAACTGCGAGCGTTTTAAAAATTAAAAAAAATGATGATGATCATCATCATTTCAGCCTATCGCCGTCCACTGCTGGACGTAGGCCTCCCTCATGTTGCGCCACAATGAGCGGTCCTGTGCCGCCTGCATCCAACGACGCCCAGCTACTTTCACTAGGTCATCGGTCCACCTAGTGGGGGGGCGTCCTACACTGCGTCGTCCAATACGTGGTCGCCACTCGAGAACCTTTCTTCCCCAGCGGTTGTCGGTTCGTCGAGCGATGTGGCCTGCCCATTGCCACTTCAGCGTGCTAATTCTTCGTGCTATGTCGGTTACACCTGTTCTTCTGCGGATTTCCGTATTCCGGATTCTATCTCGCAGAGAAATCCCGAGCATAGCCCGCTCCATAGCACGCTGAGCGACTTTGAGCCTTAATATGAGGCCTACATTTAGGGACCACGTTTCCGTGCCGTAAGTCATCACTGGTAACACACTGGTCAAAGATCTGTTTTCAGACACTGAGGTATGTTAGACGAGAAGATCCTCTTAAGTTTCCCGAACGCTGCTCAACCGAGTTGGATTCGTCGGCTGATCTCTTTCTCGAAATTGGATCTACCTAACTGGACTGTTTGTCCTAGGTAAACATAGTGATCGACAACTTCAAGAATCGCATTGCCAACTAGGACCGGTACAGGAATGACATGGGCATTTGACATGACTTTCGTCTTGTCCATGTTCATTCATAAACCCACTAGTTGGGATACCCTGCTGAGATCATTGAGCATTGTGCCAAGGTCCTCCATGGATTCTGCCATAATGACTATATCGTCCGCAAATCGAAGGTGAGTGATGTATTCGCCGTTAATGTTGATGCCGAGTCCAGTCCAGTCTAAGAGCTTGAAGACATCTTCCAGTGCAGTGGTGAACAGTTTCGGAGAGATAACATCTCCCTGTCTCACGCCTTTCTGCAACTGGATCGGTTTCGTACTCTTATCCCGGATACGGACTGACATTGTGGCGTTCCTATACAAACACTTCAGCACTTCAATATAGCGATATTCGAATTGGCACCGCTGAAGGGACTGCAGCACCGCCCAGGTTTCGACTGAATCAAAGGCTTTCTCATAGTCCACAAACGCTAAGCACAGGGGCCGATTATACTCCTCGGTCTTCTGTATAATCTGCCAAAGCGTGAGAATATGGTCTATGGTGCTATAGCCTTTTCGGAAGCCGGCTTGTTCGGGCGGCTGGAAGTCATCGAGCTTGCGCGAGAGTCGATTGGTAATGACCCTCGAGAACAACTTATAAACATGGCTCAGGAGTAAGATGGGTCTGTAGTTCTTTAGAAGAGCTTTGTCACCCTTCTTGAAGAACAGCACCACCACACTCCTGGTCCACGACTCTGGAACGTCGCCCCCGAGGATTACGGAATTAAATAGCTTTTGAAGGGTTATTAAGACTGGCTTGCCGCCCGCCTTCAGAAGCTCTGCCGTAATTCCGTCATCTCCCGGTGCCTTACCGTTACGTAGTTGTTTGAGAGCCATTCTGATCTCGTACAAGCTGATGTCCGGGATTTCTTCGGTATAGTGCCGAGTTAGCTTGGATCTGGGATCTTGCACCAAGCCGACAACAGGATTTCGGGATGATTTGTATAACTCTCCATAGAACCTTTCGACCTCTCCCAAGATCTCACTTTGGGATGAAATGACAGTGCCATCGTCGGTCTTCAGCTTAGTCATTTGGCTTTGCCCAATAGACAGATCTTGTGCGAACACTTTTGAGCCACGATTCCGCTCTATCGCTTCTTTAATACGGAGCGTATTAAATCGGCGAATATCGCGACGCACAGACCTGGAGATCTGCCTATTTAGCTGCCTATGTTTGGACCAATCGGCTGAAGACTGCACCGTCATTTCTTTTCTCCGCCCCATGAGCTCGAGAGTCTGGTCAGAAAGTTTTTTAGGTCTATTAACGCGGTGAGCCTTGAAAAATTTCGACCCAACCGCGTGGACAGTTTCCACGAACCTGTTGTTCATATCGTTCGGAGATTCGCATTCGTCCAGACAATGGAAGCGATTGTATAATTCGAGTTGAAAGCCTTCGAGGTTCTGGTATTGGACAGATGTAGGTCGGAGTGTAGACTTCATCAAGCGTGACCGCTCGACTTTTGTGTGGATATTCAATGTGGCTGGTACCATCCGGTGATCGCTCCCAGTTTTAATCCTGCTGATCACTGAGATATCATTGAATATCTGTCGTTTGTCTGACAAGATGAAGTCTATCTCGTTTTTTGTACCATTTGAACCATCGGGGCTAATCCAGGTCCATTTCCTTTGTGGCTGCTTCCTGAAGAAGGAATTCATCATAAAGAAGCTTTCCCTCTCCAGAAAATCAGCCAGTTTCTGGCCCCTCTGGTATCTCTGTCCATATCCATGTTTCCCCACTCTCAACTCATCATCACTCCCTTTGCCTATTTTCGCGTTAAAGTCTCCCATGACTACCGTGAAGTGGGTTTTGGACGTGTGTATGGCTTTCGAGATGTCCTCGTAAAATGCCTCCACCTCGTCGTCGGAGTATGTCGAGGTCGGTGCGTATACCTGTATAACCTTCAGCGAATACCTCTTGGTAATTCTGAGTATAAGGTACGCTACCCTTGTCGACACACTCTCGATCCTCTCCACGTTGTCTACGAGGGACCTACGAACGATAAACCCTATACCACCTTGGGACGGGTCATCGCCCTCCCGGTAGAAGAGCAAGTTTCCAGACTGGAGGATTATCGTGCCCTCGCCCTCTCTTCGCACTTCTGATAATCCTACAATGTCCCAGCGGATTTTGCTCAATTCCTCTTCCAGCTCGATGACCCTCTCGTCAGTCCTAAGTGTCCGAATGTTGTGTGTTACCAGGGCCAAGGGTCGTTTTTGTTGGTAGTCGGATCGCTGCCGGAGATTCCTCGCACCCCCCGCTCCACCACTACTGGGCCCGCCACCAAAATGAGCCCGTAGAGTACCGGAGCTGCCGTGACTGGGGGCCATTTTTTTATTGTACGCCATTTCTAAAAAAGGGGATATTGCCGTAATCGCCACGCTTGGCAGGCGGGTTGGCGATCGCAGTATAGGTGTTTTACGTTTCCCAGGAGAGAGCTGCTGCCCTGCTCTCCTGGTGAACCCTCAGCCGATTTTTACGACTCCCACGGGCAAGTAAGGGGTGGTGACATATGTATTCTCAGCCCGTCGCCACACGGGCAATGGTATATTTATTATTTATTACGCATATTCATTATTTAAAAGACATTATTCATTAAATTTTCTTTTTAATATTTGTTTGTTACAGTCAGGATTTACCTTTCTGTGTTCTAGTACGCAACGTAATAAATATTGTTTTTGTTCTTCGTCCACTGTGATTAAGCCATGAAAGTCTTGCATCAACTTAATAGCTCTTTCAGCCGTATCATTAACTGCTTTCAGTAACTTCACTTTCATTTTAGCGTGTTGAAATGAAGCATTAACAGGCCACGAAGTAGGACACTCCATGTTATGTTGAGGCTTAGTGGACTGTATGGGGAGGTTTATGCCAACAACATAACGACGTGGGCTGAACGGCGAAGGACCAGCGGGAGCCAACCCCACTAGTGGGACTGGTTCCCACAAAATGAGGGTTTGTTCGGGAAAAGGTGGGAAGTGGGCGGAGAGATGGTAGAACCTTACCTCGTTTTTCCCTTGCCTTGGCGAAGCTGCAGACTCGGCGTCCTGAATGTGGTGTTCACGACGAGGTAGGTTAGGCTATAGGCTGAATGCGGGCACTGAAGTTATTGTCTGTGATCACTGTTACGATATATATCTACACTCGCGTGCGTATGTCATGTCTTTTTAATGCTGAAGGATATCGTGTAGCGGAAAGAATACGTCACAACTACTTTTTATAGCGTCTCAATGCCGACCGTCGCGATACTTCTATAAAGATGGCGTCGTCGCACGACACTTTTCTGAGCAGAATGGCGGCGGCGCACGAATCTAGCGACGATTTACTGAATCTAGGCGGAGTTGACCGACATCGCACGATACGCGCGAACACTCCATGAAAAAACTGTCATTGATTTTGAGTCGCCTAAAAAAAGATTTGCTCTTTATGGAGACAAAGTCATCGATGTTTTTTTTTTCAAAAAGAGGCCCGCTAAGTTCTTCTCTCGATGGAATGTAGCGTTTATTGTGGATCGATGGATTTTCTTTGGCCAAATTAGCAACTATTTTCACCTTACTTTCTTGGTTAATATCATCGTCAAATAGAGACAAGATAGACACTTCGTCTGCCAAATACCACAAATGCTGGCAAAACTTCTCTATAGCCGCGTTTGATATAGTTTTGTCGACCATTTCGTAAGCCTTCACAGCCTTCAAAAAGCATAGGTCCTGGTAGGGCGCTTTTACCGTTAAAGTGCATTGCAGCCAAGGCTTGACATAGCATGTCGCGATAAACAGGCAGATGTCTCATAGAGCTGTTTTGTCCTTATTTGACATTTTGAATTGACAGCTAACTAGCGATATTTTTAATGAATAAATAGCTCTCGCCATCCATCTCGCTTGGTGCATGGCACCTGGAGGTCGAATTTTAAATTTATTAACTGTATCGCCGCCATGAAATATTATGCAGAGCTCTATTAACTGTGGGACGCTAGAAGAGGCGGTAAGCCTGGTGACCTATGGCATCGAAGAGGTCGTCAGGCGGATCGCGGCGCTGGGGTTGAGGGTCGCCCTGGACAAGACGGAGGCCCTCTTGTTCCATGGGCGCCGTATGAACCCTCCCATCGGCGACTCGATCACCGTCCACTCGGTTGATATCAGTATCCGGGCCCATATGAGGTACTTGGGCCTGGTGCTCGACAGGCAATGGTGGTTCCGGGAGCATTTCCGCAGGCTTGCTCCACGGCTCGTCGGCGCGGCGTCCGCCCTATCGTGGCTTAAGCCGAACGTGGGCGGACCGAGCGCTACGTGCCGACGGCTGTACGCGGGGGTCATCCGGTCGATGGCCCTGTACGGCGCACCGGTGTGGGCGGCGTCCTTGACCGTCCGACTTAGAGCCCTTCTGTGGCGACCACAGAGGGTCATGGCGGTCAGGGCCATCTGCGGATACCGCACGGTGGCGACGGAGTCAGCGTGCCTATTGGCCGGGACTCCCCCGTGGGACCTGGAGGCGGAAATGCTCGCCGAGTTGTATCGGCGGGTATCGGGGGTGCGCGGGAAGGGCGGTGTTGTTTCCTTGAGGGAGCTCACCGCCTGGCGCGTCGACGCCCACCGAGACGTCATTGCCCGTTGGGCAGTCCGGCTGGAGAGGCCTCGGTTCGGGGTGCGAATCGTGGAGGCCTTCCGGCCGATGCTGATGCAGTGTTTGGAAAGGCGGCACGGGGTGCTCTCCTTCCGACTAGTGCAGGTGTTGACGGGGCATGGGAGCTTCGCCAAATACCTGCACAAGGTCGTTAGGAGGGAGAGTACGCCATCCTGCCACCACTGCGATTGCGACGAGGACACGGCGCAGCATACGCTCGAGGCCTGCGCCGCTTGGGCCACGCAGCGCCGTGAGCTCGTCGCAATCATCGGTGCCGACCTGACGCTGCCGGCCATCGCTAGGGCGATGGTCGACAGCGTCGGGAATTGGGACGCGGTCGCAGCCTTCTGCGAGACAGTGATCTCGCAGAAGGAGGCGGCGGATCGCCTGCGCGAGGAGCGCAGCCTCGATGAGGAGATCCGCCGCCGGCGAATAGGGCGGCGCAGGCGCAACTACCTACGCCTCATGCCACCCTAGCCGAGGCCGCGGGTGACGTGACCGGGGATTAGTCCGTTACCCGCCGAGAGGCCGACCGCGTGAGGAAAGACCGACGTCCTCCCCGAGGGGAGGACCTCGGTCGATGGGAGGGTACCCCAATTAGGGGTATTCCGTCGGGCCGACCACTGACGACAAGTTAACGCTGCTCCAGTGGTCGGCCCAACGACGAAGGCGACGTGGTTTTTGGGTGGGTCGCGGGAGTTGCGTGCTTAAGCCCCTCTGTCGCCCCGGACGAAGTGGTGCGGAGGCGCGCCGACCGCGTCCCACCCACAAAAAAAAAATAAAAAAGAGCTCTATTAACTCTCGATAGTCATCTCTTACAATTTCTTTGATCAATTCTGTTCTGTAATACTCCAAAAGTTCATCAATTTTGGAATCATTCAGGCGTAATAGTATTTCTTTGTGGCTTTGTATCTTCTCTACATTGATATTTTTCCAATTTGATCGAAAATTTTGAAATAAAGGTATATTGGGACTTGTAATGACTTGGCTGACTTTGGCCTCGAACACAGCTTTTAGTAATAGTTTGTAGATGTGATGGCGGCAAGCAAAAATCAACATTTCTCTGTTCAATTTCTGTTCGAGAAGCACACATGCACCATTAATTAAATCCCGATGAGTTTTCTAATTTTGGCACAGCAATAAGTTGTTCTTTACTATCATATGAAATAACGATTGGTAGACGTTCCTCTTTACATTTGCGTACATCTAAAGCCGGCAACAGTTTTCCATCCCAGTGGACAGTTACAGTGTCTGGTACATTGTTTTGAAAATTAAGTTTTATAGCTTCTGCGCGCTGTTTTCGTTTTTCCGTACGAATTCTTTGGATGGAGGACTTGCTTATAGGAAATTCGTCAGTGTTGTAGCCAAGTGCTTCAATAGTTGCTTCAATAATAAAGACAGAATCTCTCACATTTAACTGACACCTGTCTAATGTCGCCACCAGTTTCGGAGTAACGAAATTTTTCTTCATAGAAGTTTTAATAGTATCAGGCTGTTTCCTCTCAATTGGAATGGACAAATCTTCTTGTAAGTCCGTTACTTCAGAATCAGAAGATGAAGTTTCTTGTAAAGGCTCATGAGAAGACGTAGAGTGTATAATGGATGCCAAATAAGTGGCCAGCTATGATATTTCTAAGAATCGCCTTTTCCTCCTTTTCTGTCAATTTTTTGTCCACTCCAGCTAAGTGACCGGGTCGTCCTGGCTCTCTCTGCTTTTGTAAGAAAATCTTATCCTCATCTATCTTTATTAATTGAAGCGCATCGGCATGTGCAATATCAAACAAATTTTTTATATTTGTAACAAACTCTTGTCGACGCTGCTCAAACACATCTTGAGTTTTGTTTGCATCTTTTTGCAATTTTCTCCAATCTTGGTATAAGGCTACAAGTTTCTTAATACAGTTAGGTAAAGATTTAGTCGGTATACGTGCCTTTTCACAATAAATAACGCACTCACGAATAGTAAGATTTGCACTTTCATTGACACTTAAATTGACTTTGTGAATATTATAAAATAAAACCACCAGCACTTGTCCATTAGAGGGCAGTTTAGAACCTGTAATATCCCCGACCAAAAATATTTCTTTATTAGAACTGCGTAACTCCACAGACATGTTGACACAATGAAAACAATGCATTCACTAATAAAAACAAACACGATATAACAAGCACATAACACTTAGTGCGTGCGCACTGTACTATGCAAGTTCTGACAAGTTTCGATGCAAGTCGGCACGGGTTGCCGTGATTCAATTTACGTGAAATTTTATTTATAAGTGTTTTGACATCATTCAAACAAAATTAGAGGGTATGCATTGTAAAAATAAAACTTTAATTTTTCTGGGACACCCTAATATATATATATATATATATATATATTTATATTTATATACTGGGTGTCCCTAAATTAAACGTCCAACGAAAAGTGGGTGGTAGATAACTTTATGACAGCTATGAAAAAAATAAAATAAAAAATCCATGTCACTTTTTTTTGATAATGATATAGCTTATAGCCTTTCTCGATAGATGGGCTATCTAACACTGAAAGAATTTTTCAAATAGGACCGGTAGTTCCTGACATTAGCGCATTCAAACAAACAATCTCTTCCGCTTTTTATATTAGTATAGATATAGATTTTATGTGTACGGTGTATGTCGTTGAACTCTTCCTAAACGGCTGGACCGATGTTAATGAATTATTTTTTGGGTATTCAAGGGAATTTGAGAATGATTTAGAGTTACATTCCTTTATTCCTTTTATTTGATTTGAACAGAACAACGTCTGTTGGATCAGCTAGTCTATATATATATAAAAGGATGTCACGTTAGCTACACTATTTATAACCCAATAACGGCTGAAAATTGGTGGGGTGGTAGCTTGGAACCAGGCGAGGGACATAGGTTACGTTTTATCCCGTTCGACCGGGTTCCCGTGGGACGTAACATAAAATGTCAAAGAGAATACAAGTCACTATCAAACGTGGTATAACAAAAACGCATCTATCATGTAATAACAAAAGGCAAATGACAGCTATATTTTCGGCAATAGACAGTCTATATTTTCGGCAATTTAGAAAATATATTTACGAAATAAATTATGGAGGTACGGCGTTCGCCGGGTCGGCTAGTATTATAATAAAATTAATTATGTTTTAAACTCACCTTTTGAATTTTGAAATATAAATGTTACAGTTAGTGATATCGTAGGTTTTGCAAAACGTGTACATGTACAAATAATATAAGCATTATTGTGTCTTACTTCCAACTTACTCCTCGGACCTGTAATGTGATTATATCATAGTAATGTTATGTCAAGAGTATGTTACATATCCTTGTGGGACAATAATACTAACTATTAATACATTTTATTTACCCGTAGGACCTTAAATATCAATATCTGGTTGACCAAGCTTCGCGCGGTATATTTTTTGTTGTATTTTTGTCGAATTTATTTAGATATATAATAATAAAAAATAAAAATTAAACAATGAAAAAAATATCAAAAATTACAAAAAGAGAATAATAATAACACCGAGATTCGATCCTACGCTGTTTGAATGCCAAAACAAAACAAAAAGAAAACTGGAGAACTTCCCAACTGAGCTACTGTCACTCTTAACGTAGACGGCGAAATTTGCATATTCTTTTGACATTTTATGTCATTGTATTGATTAGCTAAAAACACCGGAAAAACAACATTTTCTATAAATAAAACCTAGCTAGATCGATTTTTTGGCCCCGAAGCCTCTAGTATACCAAATTTTATCAAAAGCATTGGAGCCATTTCCGAGATCCTGAATATATATATATATATATGTACAAGAATTGCTCGTTTAAAGATATAAGATAATTGAGGCATCCGAATTATACTATATTATATGGGTCTAAAAATTATATAATTAAATGTAAGTGGCAACCACGCGTTCATTTTCTGCAAATAGCAAACCTACGTCTGAGACTAAAAGACTTAGGCAGATCTTTAGACTTAAGCATCAATGTAATAGAATACATACTTGAAGCAAATAAATTATAAACTATATAGTATATTTAAGTCGATTGCCCAATTATTGTGGAGGTGTTTAGAATTACAAATTTCCAAAACTGACGGAGTAGAAGAAGTCTTACCATAGTCAGAGTCGAATCCATAATAACTCATTTGTAAGCTACAGTTATCATAGTTATTTGATATACACAAAACATCAACTGTATTACCATCTTCGTAATAATATACTACTTCAAATCTTTCAGAATCTTGTTTCGTAGGCGTCAGTATTATATTATTTATGAGAATAGTTTGGGGAGGTTCTGCAAGTGAAAATGCATTTATCGTTGACTTAAGATCAAAATCGTTATTTTTTATGTAAATATGATACTATATCTTAACTCACTGTTATCTAATACGTTTATATCAAAATATATGTAATGATATATTTCATTATATTGACTTCCACTCAATTCCAAAATAGTACACATCCATGTACCGCTCATCCAACGAGGGATATCGTCTACCTAAAATTCAAATTTTGCATTATACATTAATTTTATTTGTAGGTAGTAGGTACTAATAAATCCGTGTGGTGACTATAGGTGATAAGAATAACATTCACCAGCCCCTATCATGCTCGCGGGTATCGTAAAAGATGACTCTGAGGCATATAATATCTCCAGTGGTCGGCCCAACGACGAAGGCGACGTGGTTTTCGGGTGGGTCGCGGGAGTTGTGTGCTTAAGCCCCTCTGTCGCCCCGGACGGAGTGGTGCGGAGGCGCGACGACCGCGGCCCACCCACAAAAAAAAAAAAAAAAAAGGCATATAATATACATAAAACGTCTATGAAAGAGAAAGAAAATTCGAAATAAAGCCCTATAACAAACGCGTCTAGTGACCGTGGAGAAGTGGGACAATACCCCTCCTAATGAGGAGGAGGCCTGCGCCCAGAAGTGAGACGTGACGTAAAATTTGAATACGGTTCGGCTGGCTTCTGCGTGATCGGCTCCTTCCCGAGATGAGGGTTATCTTTTACGCAGATGATACTACCGTCATGGTGAAGACAGTTGAGTTTCAGGGGGGCTGTCTGATTGACGCTCGTCGTGGACCTAATTGGCATGTTGGGTCTCATTAAATAAAACTGAGGCCCTCCTATTCCATGACCCATGTTCCGTACCTCCGAGACGCACATATCAGTGTCTGGGATGGCAGGCAGAAATACTTATATATATAATACCCGCAACTGGCCCAAATGAAGTATATGAGTCTTGCACTTCGATTGTAATTGGAATTTTGAGCTACAATTTACCCAGCATGTCCCTAGGCCAAGTCAGCCGCGGCGTTGGAAAGGCTTCTACGAAACACTGTATCATTTCGCTGAAGAAGGCGGTGGAACATGCGTGGGAGGCCGAGGTGCGGGTGACCGGACCGGAAATTTTAGTCCATCACCCGAAGAAAGACTGACTACGCAACGTCGACCGACGTCCTGTACATTGAGAGGAGAGGGTACCCCGCGGGGTATTCCGTCGGGCTGACCACGGAGGACAAGTACCGGTAGTCAGCCCAACGATGAAGGCGACATACTATGGTTGGCTACGGGGCCGTGCGCCGCCCCTCTGGCGCCCTGAACGGAACCGGACGGCGGGTGCGCTGACCATACCCCCAAAAAAAAAAACATTACCGGATCAAGAGAGTGCGGTATTATTGAACACTTGCGCACAATCGCCCTTTGATCGGCTTTATAACCTGCGTACCTGTTTCCTTGTGTAAAGATATTTTTAAATATTTTTACTTTTTAATATAAATTTAATTATTATCATCTTTTTTTAATGGAGCGATTGATGTGATATAATAGGTATAAATAAAACGTGACGCTATTGACAATATACTTATATACATATACAATACGCCATAATCTATAAATATATATATATGTCGCAGCGTCACTACCTATCGCGTCATATCTTAATAGTTTTTAAGAATCAATCGATTACGGAAACGTCAAGTACTTGGGTGTTTTTGATACAACGTTGGCAATGATTTTTGATGTTTGTCGTTTGACCGTTAACGTTTGAAATAATACCGAGCTTTCTTTATTGAGAGCGGTCCGTTGAATACTCAGTTGAATGGGAGACACGAGAGCGATCGGTCGTTGTTGCTGCCGTGTTGTATCAAATTCACCGCGGTTCCCTAACTTGTAAGTTAGCTGTCGGTATCCGTGTAATTAGTGGTTATGATAGAAAAGTGTTAACGCTAATTGTTGAATACAGTTTAAAAGTAGTCATCCGAAGTATTATTTTATTCCACTGCGATGTGTGACCGACCTGATAGTGATACAGTACGGCGCCCGCCCCAATCCGCGATATCAGAAGTGGGATGTGAAATACCACGCCACATGTTTCGAATAGTGATACCAGTGATGAAAAGTGAATGCGGCTATTAGAACATCGGAGTGAAAATTTTATTCGAACTATGAAAACGCCATCTTCGTCAACGGAGCTGTGCCTACCCGATTTTGATCCCGATCGCTCGGATGTGGATGCACGTGCACGGATTTTGACGGTGACGTTTTAGTGATGAAAATCGACATGGCTCGCAGCTTATGGCTACTTTAAGCCGTGCTTTGAACGAACAAGCGTCTATGTGGCAGTCAACAGTATATTTTCCTGGGAAAACCTGGAGTAACTTTAAGGAGCTGTTTATACAAAGGTACGATGGTCCTGAGAATACTGCCTCTTTTTTTGATAAACTTAAGCGAAAACAAGCCTAAAGAAAATGAATGTAGCTAGCTACATCATGGGAAATGCTCTGAGGAACTGTTTGACTTTGTACCATCGTCAATGTTTTACCACTCGATACCGCAGCGGGGTTTATTTATTTCACCTGTAAACGTTATGGTCTTCAACTGTACATTTCCAGCGATTTATTTGCACGTACTACGTGTACGTGCAAAGCCTGCACGTACGTGTACCCACGTACGTGCAGGTTTTGAAATGAAGTACCTGCTGCTGTGTTTTCCGAGCGCTATAACATGTCTTTCTTTAAACGAGGTTAAAGAAGAGCATTTTCTTCACGGTAGGCAACGGCCTAGCTGTGTTCCTGGTATTGCAAAAGTCTATGTGCGACAGTATCGCTATCAGGTGTGCTGTTTGCTCGTTTACCACCATCGGCAATAACATGTGCTGCTTCATTAATGACCTCTATTATGTCGAGATGGAAGGGCTTATTACATGAACAGCTTGCTACTATTACCATGTTAGTATGTTTCACGCTTTGATCATCGTGTACAAAGACTGTCATTTACAACCGAAATGACTACCCGCAATCAGTTATAGCAGGAGTTCAAAGTTGTTTCATTTCTCAAACTAAAATCCCTTGTTAGTGAACATATGGTGTGAACATATGGAGTGAAGAAAATGTGTATTCATGGTAATCGTTCTCCTCTAAAGTCTTTTTACTGTGACCAACTGGGCCACGAGTTTACAGATTGTTTCTCCAAGCACCGTGCCTGTAGGCGCCTGCACCGAAACCTGCTACTACCTGCTTCCGCTGTCGAGGCCAGGGTCACTACGCATCCAACTGCCCGCCACGAAGCAACCATTACTGGAGTAACAGTAGAGGTGCAGCGAAAGAGTAACGAGTTGACCTGTGCATCGTGATTTTGCCTAGAGGAACACTTCGCCATAACGGTGAGCAGTTCTCATTTCATAGGGGGTCTGGTGTCATGTGCTCTTGTGGTAAAAGGTTTAACAACCATATAGCATGTGGTTGGAATAGATCGGACTTCTGTGCATTCTACTAAACAGATTTTTAGCAAATCGTTGACATTGATGACATTAATCATTAATTTAGACATTCTTGTTCACGTTTTGACTGACCTTCTATTATGATAGTTTATGAGGTTCTTAAACAAGGCTTAGTGTTTTAAATGTCTGCTAACTAGTTAGTTTCTTTTGAAAATCTCATCTTATCCACTAAAGTGAGCTTCAATCTGATGATGGTAACACCATTGACATTGAAACCATTAATACTGACGAGACCAAAAGATAATGAAGGAGTTAGACCTTCGGAAGCGAGTGTAGTATGCAAATAGCTCAGTATCCGGAGCCTTTGCGCTGGCCGTGGGTGCAGGTCTTTGTAACTCTAACTTGTAAGTTAGCTGTCGGTATCCGTGTAATTAGTGGATATGATAGAAAAGTGTTAACGCTACTTGTTGAATACAGTTTAAAAGTAGCCATCCGAAGTATTGTTTTATTCCACCGCGATGTGTGACCGACCTGATAGTGATATAGATATATATATATATATATATATATATATATATATATATATTCCACCTGCAAGGGGTGTTGCGGGGGCGTTAACAATAATATACAAATAAAGGAACAGGGTGAGCCGAAGCTACTGAAGCTAGAAAAATGAAATTTGGACCATAGTTTCATTTCGTGACGTAGGCACCCACTAAGAAAAGATTTTTTGAAATTCCACCCCTAAGGGAATAAAACGCAACGGTAAAGTCTGTATGGAAAGAAAAGTCTTTAGCTACTGTCTTCAAATTAAACACAAATACGCTTTAATAAAAATAAATAAACACGTGTTTCAGCGTTTGTTCATTTTCGTCCTCTAAGGGTGTAAAATAGGTGGGGTGCGAGGCCGGGGCACCTCCACGTGGTGTCCATTTTCGTCCTCTAAGGGTGTAAAATAGGTGGGGTGCGAGGCCGGGGCACCTCCACGTGGTGCACCCTGGAAACGTCCATTTGGACGGCCAAGATTCCAGCGGGAGGGGGGGTCTCCGCGTGCCGACTCTGAAGGCAGAGCGCACGGCGGATTTGGCCCGGGGCCAATGGGACGGATGTGTCTCATGGCACTCCGTCGCCAGGGACGGTTGCGTCACGGCCCAGGGGCGTGACGGGTCGGTCGCTCGCGAGCGGCCAGACCCGGAAGGCCCAAACCGTAATCCTGCGGACTGCGGGGAAGAAAACCCCTATAAAAAATCACCCCAATCTCAAGTTTTGCTACTCGGCGAGGAGATGTATGGCTGGTGGGTTAAAAAGCGCGCGCGAAAAAAAAAAAGAGCGTCCAGTCGTTAGAGTAGTAGTCAAGGAGGACTTAAACTTCCAAACCACGATGGCAGAAGTAACATACCGTATGTCTTCACCAGAGGGTCCCGGCCAGGCCGGGGAATCCCTTGCTGTGCCGAAGCTTGCGCGCGACGAAGAGTCGCGCCCAAGTTCCGGCACAGTCAGCTCCCAATCGTATGGGTGGGGGGCACCTTCTGCTCCAGCCGCGAGCCCGGCGAAACAGGTGGCTCCAAAAAGGAAGAGGAAGGGCGCCGTGGAGACTGCGCATCATCGCAGGTTGCGCCTAAAGCGCGAAGCGGAACGGCGGGCACAAAAAGATACCGCCGTGGCCGCGCGCGACGAGGGCGGTGCATCCGCAGCTACCGCAGAGCCGTCGCGGGGCGGAAACGGAGATATTGCCGGGGCGCCGAAGGAGACGAGGGATAGCTCAAGCCTGTCGAGCGACGAGGGCGGATCAGCCGCAGGACCGTCGCGGGACGAGGGCGGCAGGGCCGCAGGACCGTCTAAGCAAGATGGAGGGAGTGACTCCGGCTCAGAGCGGAGTGACACTCAACTGAGTGACAGCGTCAACATCTTGCTTTCGAGCGACGAGGGCGGCACAGCCGCAGAGCCGTCGCAGGATGAGGGCGGCGGTGCCGCAGGACCGTCGGGACGTGTTAGCTCGGGGTCGGAGATATCGGCGGACGAGGGCGGTGTCGCAGGGCCGTCTGCCGAGAAGATGGAGGGAGTGACTTCGGCTCAGAGCGGAGTGACTCACAACTGAGTGACAGCGTCAACATCTTGCTTTCGAGCGACGAGGGCGGCACAGCCGCAGAGCCGTCGCAGGATGAGGGCGGTGGTGCCGCAGGACCGTCGGGACGTGTTAGCTCGGGGTCAGAGATATCGGCGGACGAGGGCGATGTCGCAGGGCCGTCTGCCGAGGAGGGTAAGGACCGGAGTAGGGACGAGGGTGGTCATTTCGCCGCAGGGCCGTCCGTAGTGCTGGTGAGGTTGCCCGGAACGACGGGCGGGTCGTCCGGAGTGCTGGGCAGGTCGTCCGGCGGTTGTAGGTCGTCCGGTGGAGGCAGGTCGCCCGGCGATAGAAAGGCTGCCGAGGAGGAGTCTGAGCCCGACGAGGTGCATGGCGTGTCGGAGTCGGCGATACGCGTCATCCTAGCCCGAGTAGGGGTAATGATGGATGCGCGTATCGAGGCTGCAGCGGCCAGGCTCCCACCTGAGCCGCCCCTCCGACCGCCGCTCGCCGCGGATAAGACGAGGCGGCCGCAAGCGTCGGCTCCCACCCCGCTGCCCTGTCAGAGTGGTCGCGTGGTGAGCTACGCTGCGGCCGCGGTGGGACCCAAAGGGGCCAAGAAGGCTGGCAAGGCGCCGGCTCCCGCCAAGGCCGGGCCGCGGCCGGCGCCAGCGATTGCACCGCAGGCGCCGGCCGGCGAACCCGTGACTGCGCCTGCTGCGCTCAGCGCTGCTGCCAGGCTCGAACAGGGCTGGCAGGTGGCTGAGCGTAGCAGAAAGGCACGCGGCCACAAGCGGAGAGCGGCGGCCAAGAGTGCCGCTGTGGCCGCTGCTCCCCAGGCGGGAGCCGGCGGAAAGGGGAAAAGGTTGCGTAGGGGCCTCAAGTCGCCGAAGACGGCTGCGGTGGTAATCACCGTACTGCCTGAGGCGGCTGAGAGGGGCCTGAACTATGAGGCCGTCCTAAAGACGCGCCCGGCGGGAACTGGACGTCTCCGACATCGGGGGCATCGAGGCGAGGACCTGCAAGGCCCGGACAGGGGCTCGAATACTCGAGTTCCCTGGGGCCGAGGGCGCGAAGACGGCCGATAGTTTGGCCACGATGTTGAGGGGGCTGTTCGGGCCGGAGGATGGGGTCCGAATCGCCAGGCCCGTCAAGTGCGCAGATATGCGCCTCACGGGTCTGGACGACTCCGTGGCGGTGGGGAGGCCATTATGGCGCGTACCGGGTGTGCCTCGGACACCGTCCGGATTGGCATCATCCGCCCTGGTCCGGGCGGCGTCGGTGCTGTCTGGGTGCAGTGCCCAGTGGAGTCGGTCAAGCAATTGGCCGACTCAGGCAGGCTCCTCGTGGGCTGGAAATCGGCGCGGGTAACCGTGCTGGAGCCCCGGCCCGCGAGGTGTTATAAGTGCATGGCGGTTAGGCATACCCGACCGACGTGTCGCAACTGCTTTGACTGCAGCGGGCTATGTTTCCGTTGCGGTCAAGCTGGACACCAGGCGGCATCGTGCTTTGCGGTGCCCTATTGCCCCGCGTGTGCGGCGGGCAATAAGCCTGCCAAGCACCGCATGGGCTCTGGGGACTGCAGACCCCCGGCATCGGCCCCAAAGGGGCGGAGCGGCCCATCGACCGGGCCAGTCCCCGTTCCAAGCGCGGCCCGATCGCCCGTTAGCGCGGAGGAGGTGACGATGGATACGGACCGTTAATGGACACCGTATCCATTCGTCTCCTCCAGGCCAATCTCAACCACTCCGCCGGTGCACAGGACGTATTCCTGCAAGCCATGGCGGAGTGGTTGATAGGAGTAGCCGTAGCCGCGGAGCGGTTGGGTAGCACCGATGGCACCGTGGCAATCGTCGCCTCCACGTCGTGGCCTTCTTCGTCTCTGACCCTTAGGGACAGGGGCATCGGATACGTCGCGGCGGACTGGGGGGAGATTACGCTCTTCGGAGTTTATCTCTCCCCTAACTGGAGTGTGACCGATTTCGAGGCCTCCCTCATCATCATGGAGGCCTCGTTACGGCGACTGGCATCGCGCCAGGTCTTCGTCCTGGGGGACTTTAACGCCAAGTCCGTGGCGAGGGGGTCCCCTAGGATGGATGATCGAGGACGGGCGATCGAGGAGTGGGCGGCGGCACTGGGCCTCTGTTTGCTGAACAGGGGCTCGGTGCATACGTGCGTGCGACAATGGGGCGGGTCGATAGTGGACCTTTCGTTCGCTAGCCCCGGGGTCGCCGCACGCGTGGGGAGCTGGCGCGTCGTGGAGGAGGTCGAGACCTTGTTGGACCACCGGTATATCCGGATGGAGGTCTCCCTGGCAATCCCGACGCCCAGTAGGGGTCACGGGGCGGATAGGCGTCCTGCGTTCCCTCGATGGGCTGTGGGTCCGCGGATACCGCACGGTGGCGACGGAGGCAGCGTGCCTGTTGGCCGGGACTCCCCCGTGGGACCTGAAGGCGGAGATGCTCGCCGGACTATATTGGCGGGTGACGGGGGTGCGAGCGGAGGGCGGTGTGGTCTCGTTAAGGGAGCTCACCGCCTGGCGCGTCGACGCCCGCCGAGACGTCATCGCCCGTTGGGCAGTCCGGCTGGAGAGGCCTCGGTTCGGGGTGCGAACCGTGGAGGCCTTCCGGTCGGTGCTGATGCAGTGGTTGGAAAGGCGGCACGGGGTGCTCTCCTTTCGTGCTCTCCTTCAGACTGGTGCAGGTTTTAACGGGGCATGGGTGCTTCGCCAAATACCTGCACAAGGTCGTTAGGAGGGAGAGTACACCGTCCTGCCACCACTGCGATTGCAACGAGGACACGGTGCGCCATACGCTCGAGGCCTGCGGGGCTTGGGCAGTGCAGCGCTGTGAACTCGTCGCAATCATCGGTACGGACCTGACGCTGCCGGCTATCGCTAGGGCGATGGTCGACAGCGTCGGGAATTGGGACGCGGTCGCAGCCTTCTGCGAGACAGTGATCTCGCGGAAGGAGGCGGCGGATCGCCTGCGTGAGGAGCGCAGCCTCGATGAGGAGATCCGCCGCCGGCGACTGGGGCGGCGTAGGCGCAACTATCTGCGCCTCATGCCGCCCTAGCCGAGGCCGCGGGTGACGTGACCGGGGATCACCCGCCGAGAGGCCAACCGCGTGAGGAAAGACCGACGTCCTCCCCGAGGGGGGGACGTCGGTCGATGGGAGGGTACCCAACAGGGGGTATTCCGTCGGGCCGATCACTGACGACAAGTTAACGCTTCTCCATGGTCGGCCCAACGACGAAGGCGACGTGGTTTTTGGGTGGGTCGCGGGAGTTGCGTGCTTTAGCCCCTCTGTCGCCCCGGACGGAGTGGTGCGGAGGCGCGCCGACCCACAAAAAAAAAAAAAAAAAACGGTGTAAAATAGGTAGAAAACTGTCAGTTTACCGACTTACCACAGAGCCGAAACTGCTAAAGCCAGAAACATGAGCTTTTGACATTAGTTTCATTGCCTGACGTAGAAACCCACTAAGAAAGCATTTTTTGAAATTCAACCCCTAAGGAGGTAAACCACAGTAGTCAATTTTGTATAGCGAGAACAAAAATCTTCATCGATTTTCATGAAATTGTCCACAAACACTCTTTAATAAAAATAAATAAACAGGTATTTCAACATAGTTTAATTTTCATCCTCTAAGGGTGTAAATAGGTATAAAGAAGTTGGTTGTCCGATTCATCAATGCCGAGCGGAAACTTTTGAAGCTAGAAGCATCCAATTTTGACTGTAATTTTATTTTGTGACGTAGGGACCCATTAAGAAAGGATTTTTAAGAATTTATTCCCTAATTGAACCCATATATATCCCACTGTTGGGCTCAAGCCTCCTCCATTATGAGAAGGAAATTGACCTACTACACCACACTGGTCAAACGTGTTGGCATCGGTTTTAGTTTTTCTTCTCTTGCATAGATGTTGTATGCTTATTATAATCTCTTAGTCGTCTCCTACGACAGCCACGGGTAAGAGAGGGGGTGGTGAATGGTATTCTTATTCCGTCACCACATGGAAAATACTCTTCAGTAAAAATGAATAAACAGCATTTGTCAATTTTTACCCTCTAAGGGAACTAGGCGGGTAAAGGTGACTGAAACCGAAACGAAGCGAGGGCGGGTTGCTAGTTAATAGATAAAATACTCACCAACGTGATTACAGTATCTCTGTCATAGCGCGGCCAAATGAGAACATTAAGTGGTTCTAAGTACCGATGATGACGGCATCTGTTAATAATGTTTTTTTTTTTAATTTATTTCCAACCCTTTTTTTTGGGGGTGGGTTGCGGTCGGCGCTCTTCTCGCACCACTCCGAAATGCTCGCGGAACCACCATTGCTCATCGAGCACCAGGCCTAAATACCTCATGTGGGCCCGGATGCTGATTTCAACCGAGTGGACGGTGATCGAGACGCCGATGGGAGGGCTCATGCGGCGCCCATGGAACAAGAGGGCCTTCGTCTTGTCCAGGGCGACCCTCAACCCCAGCACCTCGATCCGCCTGACGATCTCTTCGGTGCCTAGAGTCGCCAAGCTTGCCACCTCTTCTAGTGTCCCACCGTGGGCTGTGACGAGCGTGTCGTCGGCGTAACAAATCACGCCCAGCCCGGGCGTGTTCTACAGGGTGGGGCCGATGTTCTACAGGGTGGGTCCGAGGACCGACCCCTGTGGGATACGCACGTCATAGGCGTTCGCACAACATCCCCTGCTCGGTTGGTGCAGAGGCGTTGCGTGTCTCTAAATAGTCTGCTACTAGCCGCCTCAGGTAAGCTGGCACCCCGTGATATCGGAGCGCCTCCCTGATGTAGCTGAATGGTAGGCTATTGAATGCGTTGGTGATGTCCAGGGACGCCAGTGACAGCCTCAGTCGCCACGGCACTCAGGCGCAACAGAGCTGCGATCGTCGAACGACGCCTCCTAAACCCAAACTGGACGACCGACAGATGCGGCCCCGTGCCGAAGAGGTGCCGCTCGATGCAGGCAGTTAGCACCACAGAAATATTAATACTTTAGAAAGGCCATTCAGCTGATATTGTTCGAAAACCAGCGTGGCTGATTTTGTTCGAAAACCAGCGTGGCTGAATTTCTCTCCCGCTGATGTTAACACATATGCAAGGTCTATGCTTACAACAATTTTACACACTAATATAACACACACACATCAATCTCGAAGCTGCAGTTGGTAGGCAAGGTATACTCAAATATAAAAAAGCACATGTACGCTAGTGCTTGCCATGGTCGATATACTACACGATATTTATTTAGCCTGTTTTATCGAAACGAAAATATTAATGTCTTTAAATTAAGCACTTACTTGTGTGATGTGTTGAAGTTATTTGTAAAGCAAGTCAGTAATTTAACAGTAAAATCATGCAAATAAAATACTCCACACTACATTCTGCCGTCTTTTGAAGCGCGCCGCCAAGAAGCGCGGCGGGCTTCAAAAGACGGCAGAGCCGCTGCCCGTGGTGCATGGCGTGCCGGAGGCGGCGATGCGCGTCATCTTTGCTAAGTTTGAACTTATGCTGGATGCGCGCATCAAGGCCGTGTCGGATCGCCTTCCGCCCGAGCCACTCCTCCGGCCGCCGCTCGCCGCGGATAAGGCGAGGCGGCCGCAAGCGTCCAAGCGGGCCAAGAAGGCCGGCAAGGTGCCGGCTCTCGCCAGGGCCGGCCCGCGGCCGGCACCAGCAGCTGCACCGCAGGCACTGGCCAGCGCACCCGCGACCGCTGCACTAAACGCTGCTGCCAGGCTCGAACAGGGCTGGCAGGTGGCTGAGCGGAGCAGGAAGGCACGCGGCCAGAAGCGGAGAGCGGCGGCCAAAAGTGCCGCTGTGGCCGCCGCTCCCCAGGCGGGAGCCGGCGGCAAGGTGAAAAGGTCGCGCAGGGGCCTTAAGTCGCTGAAGACGGCCGCGGTGGTTATCACCGTGCTGCCTGAGGCGGCCGAGAGGGGCCTCAACTATGCCGTCCTAAAACGCGTCTGGCGGGAGCTGGACGTTTCCGACATCGGAGGCGTCGAGACTAGGAACCGAAAGGCCCGGACAGGGGCTCAAATTCTCGAGTTCCCTGGGGCCGAGGGCGCGAAGACGGCCGATATTGTGGCCTCGAAGCTGCGGGGGCTGTTCGGGCCAGAGGATGGAGTCCGGATCGCTAGGCCTGTCAAGTGCGCAGAAATGCGCCTGACAGGCTTGGATGATTCCGTGACGGTGGAGGACGTCCGGGAGGCCATTATGGCGCGTAGCGGATGTGCCTCGAACATCGTCCGGATTGGCACCATTCGCCCTGGTCCGGGCGGCGTCGGTGCTGCCTGGGTGCAGTGTCCAGTGGAGTCGATCAAGCAATTGGCCGACTCAGGCAGGCTCCTCGTGGGCTTGAGCTCGGCGCGGGTAACCGTGCTGGAACCCCGGCCCGCAAGGTGTTATAAATGCATGGTGGTCGGGCATACCCAACCGACATGCAGAAACTGCTTCGACTGCAGCGGGCTATGTTTCCATTGCAGTCAGGCTGGACACCAGGCGGCATCGTGCTCTGCGGTACCCCATGGCCCCGCGTGTGCGGCAGGGAATAGGCCTGCCAAACCGCATGGGCTCTGGGGACTGCAGACCCCCAGCATCGGCCCCAAAGGGGCGGGGCGGCCCATCGACCGGGCTAGCCCCCGCTTCGAGCGCGACCCGGTCGCCCGTTAGCGCGGAGGAGGTGACGATGGATACGGACCGTTAATGAACCCCGTATCCATTCGTCTCCTCCAGGCCAATCTCAACCACTCCGCCGGTACGCAGGACGTGTTCCTGCAAGCCATGGCGGAGTGGTTGATAGGAGTAGCCGTAGCCGCGGAGCCGTACGCGGTGCCCAACCGGCCAAATTGGGTGGGCAGCACCGACAGTACCGTGGCAATCATCGCCTCCACGTCGTGGCCTTAGTCGTCTCTGACCCTTAGGGACAGGGGCGTCGGATACGTCGCGGCGGACTGGGAAGAGATTACGCTCTTCGGAGTCTATCTCTCCCCTAGCTGCAGAGCGGCTGATTTCGGGGCCTCCCTCGCTATCTTGGGGGCCTCGTTACGGCGATTGGCACCGCGCCAGGTGTTCGTACTGGGGGACTTCAACGCCAAGTCCGTGGCGTGGAGGTCCTCCGATACGGACGACCGAGGATGGGCGGTCGAGGACTGGGCGGCGGCACTGGACCTCTGTTTGCTGAACAGGGGCTCGGTGCATATGTGCATGCGACAGCAGGGCGAGTCGATAGTGGATCTTTCGTTCCCTAGCCCTGAGGTCGCCGCACGCATGGGGAGCTGGTGCGTCGAGGAGGAGGTTGAGACCTTATGGGACCACCGGTATATCCGGATGGAGGTCTCCCTGGGGGGGGGGGGGGGGCGGCCCTCGCGCAAAGCTTATTCAGCACCGCGCGATAGTGGCGACCTCAGGGGTCACGGTCGAGACCGTCCAGCATCTCCTGCCGACTGACGTCGTTGGCAGAATGGACGGCCAGCCTGAAGGCCGACCGCGCATTGCGGTAGCACTCGTAAAGCTGGCCCTCCCGCTCCACGTCGCGATGGCACCGCTGGCTGCGGGTTTAGGCCCTACGGGCGCGAATACACGTGACCCGGAGATCCGCCAGCTCCCGGGGCATGGCCGCATCGCAGATCTGCGTCAACGCACTGCGGATGCGGCCAGCCTTAGCGTCCACCCCGTCCAACTGGTGGGCAGAGGACAGCCACGAGTGAACGATGGCTGCCTCCGTCAGCAGGTCCCGGTCTAAGCGACCCACCGCCCATCGCGGGAACGCGGGACGTCCGTCCGCCCTGTAACCCCTGCTGGGCGTCGGGAGGGTCCGGGAGACCTCCATCCGTATATACCGGTGGTCCGATAGGGTCTCAACCTCCTCCACGACGCGACAGCTTCCCACGCGTGTGGCAACCTCGGGGCTAGCGAACGAATGGTCCACTATCGACCCGCCCCGCTATCGCACGCACGTATGCACTGAGTCCCTGTTCAGCAAACAGAGGCCTAGTGCTGCCGCCCACTCCTCGACCGCCCGTCCTCGGTCATCCATCCCGGGGGACCCCCACGCCACAGACTTGGCGTTAAAGTCCCCTAGGACGAAGACCTGGCGCGATGTCGGTCGCCGTAACGAGGCCTCCAAGATGCTGAGGGAGGCCTCGAAATCGGTCACACTCCTGTTATGGGAGAGATAGATTCCGAAGTATCCGACGCTCCAGTCCCTAAGGGTTAGAGACGACGAAGGCCACGACGTGGAGGCGACGATTGCCACGGTGCCGTCGGTGCTACCCAGCCAGTGAGGCCAGTCGGGCACGACGTACGGCTCCGCGGCTACGGCTACTCCTATCAACCACTCCGCCATGCTTTGCAGGAACACGTCCTGCGCACCGGTGGGTGGTTGAGGTTGGCCTGGAGGAGACGAATGGATTCGGGGTCCATTAACGGTCCGTATCCATCGTCACCTCCTCCGCGCTAACAGGTGATCGAAAATCTTATGTATGTAAAAAAGAATTTTGAAAAATTTGAAAAGTACAGTAACATTCATCATGTAAACACTAGGAATAAGGATAATCTAGTAATTCATACTACTCGTCTACAAAGAATTAGTAGGTCTTTCATGGGGCAATGTATACGTTTTTACAATAAATTACCTAAAAATGTCCGAGACATGCCAATTAACATGTTTAAAAAAGCTATTGAGAATAGACTTTGTAGCAAAGGCTATTACAAAATTTCGGATTATTTAGATGATAATACAGAGTGGTTATGAGCAGCTCCTCATTAAGCAATTAATGTTATTGTAATTGTTTTAAGATAATAGCTTTAAGGTATTCCTAACTTGTAATATTTATAACTTATTTTATTTTCAGGCGATGGTGGTGGGTGGTAAGGGGCCTATGCAGAATAAATGATTTGATTTGATTTTGATTTGATCGGGCCGCGTTCAGAGTGGGTGCTTGCTCGGTCGATGGGCTGCCCCGCCCCTTTGGGGCCGATGCCAGGGGTCTGCAGTCCCCATAGCCCATGCGGTGCTTGGCAGGCCTATTGCCCGCCGCACACCCGGTTCAGTGGGGCACCGCAGAGCACGATGCCTTCCGGTGTCCGGTCTGACTGCAGCGGAAACATAGCCCACTGCAGTCAAAGCAGATTTTGCACGTCGGCAGGGTATGCCCGACCGCCATGCTCTTATAATACCTCGCGGGCCGGGGCTCCAGCACGGTTAACCGCGCCAAATTCCAGCCCACGAGGAGCCTGCCTGAGCCGGTCAATTGCTTGACCGACTCCACCGAGCAGTGTACTGACGCCGCCCGGACTAGGGCGGATGGTGCCAATCCGGACGGTACATTTCTAACCCTAACATCGACATTTAGATTTTTCTACCATAAGTGCAGTCTATATAGTCTATCCTTGCTCTTATCCTAATAATAATAATAACAATTCAATGTGTACTCTTACATTCATAGTACATACTGTAAGAGTTATCGGCAATAGTTTTGTCACCGACTGCCTGCCTGACGTCAACTCTCTTAGGGAAGGCAATTATTGTTGAATAGATGGCATCCGATGCAGTAGATCCAGTTCTTGTATATCTTTATATATAAATTTCTAATGTATGTATGTCACTGAATTCCACCTAAACTACTAAATTAATATATATATAGTAGTTTATGTGGTATATATATATATATTCGAAATCACTGTTATTTTTAACTCTTTTTAACTCATTTATATTTTTATTAGTCTTATGTAATTTTTCACAATTAAGAGCCTCCTCTATTCTGAGAATAAAGTAGGCCTATTTTATACTAAGTTATTTAGGTTGTCAATCTCTCTCTTGCTTGTATGTTGTGTAAAAATATTCGGAAATTGGCGTTTTCTACGGGAAGGAATATAAGGTAATTTTTTTTGTTTATATTTTATTTGTATTTTATATTTTATTTGTTTATATATATCGACGCCGAGTGGATTTCGGGACCCAGTGGACACACATCTTCATTGGATTCCGACATAGTGGGTAGCCTCGAGCAGTAATAATAAAGGTGCTTATTTTAACGAGGATTTATTTAAGCAATTTACACTAACGCTTTACTGACTATTATGCAATACTCGAACAGACACGTCCGCTCCGTGCGAGCTCCGATATTAGAATGACTCTCGCTACAACGGCCGCGTCCGAGCAAGACTCGTTTGTCACGATGCCGTGCTCGCGTTCGGTCGTCGGCTCAATTCTCCGACATACACTTCCCACAAAAATTAAGGGAGCAAGAAAAATCCAAAGGACAATGGGCATTGCGGCCCATGAGCGGCCATCAATGAAACTAGTGTCATTTGAAAGGGGAGATCTTTGACAACAAATATTGTTCAAGGAGTACTATGAAATACCGTTTGGGAAAAAAAATATAGTTAAAATACTATTATTAAAATACTATTTTTTTTTTTCATTATTATTTATGTATCCTAATATTCAATACTTTTTCTATTAGAGGTCTAAGAACCTTTGTTAAAATCGGTCTCGCCATGTTTCATGCGTCAACCAATCAGCGACGAGCGCCGATCGCACTCGGCGACTCGGCGATTACCGTTATGCTCGAGCGCACAGCGCAGTCCATCGTTGACATTTGTTTCGTTGAGTACTGTGCGATTATTATTGTTTGACAATTTCTTTTGACTCTGGCTTGCATATCGGACTTGTTAATATCTATCTTGGTGACTTGTGCTCGTTTTTTTTGGACTTTTTTTAAGCAGATTCCTATAACAATGGCAGATAATCGCCAAGTGTGTATTTTATGTAATCGATCCGTGATAAACAGAAGAAGATACGAAATAACCCGTGCTCGGTTTGAAGAACATCCCGCTGTAGGCCAATATATCTTTGAAGCTCTTTCCTCTGAACATCAGGTAAGTACATCAAACGAAATCATTATTTCTTAGTTGTCACGTCAACAATATAGTACTGTTTAACTTGAGGTGGTCACAGTGTTTTAACTCTCGCGCATTGAGATTACATTTCGCTGTAAGTAGTAAGTAAACTGTTACCGACGCGGCGACGTTGTCGTTCCGTTTGATCCACGGGGCGAGAACGGGATAGAAGTATCGGTATTTACGTATGAGTAAGCGAGATAATTAATACTGCTTAGGCAATCGAGTAAAATATTTTTCTTTATATTTCGCTTTGTTTGAACAGCGTTCAATGAAAATAACTAAGCGTTTTAACTAATTGTAATACTCTCATTTTCAGATACAATACAATGGTCAGGAGTACATTTGTCGACCATGCTGGCAACGGGCAGAAAGAGCTGCGCAGCCAAGAGAAGACCGTCCACACGAATGTGTATTACATATTGAAGAATATTCAAGACTCCCTAATACAGCAACGCGTTGTATGTATGAAAACTGCAGACGAACGGATCTCCGAAGGATTCCGGATAACATTAAAGTGACATTCTTGATTCATTTTAATTTTTATATTCCAAATAGTGCAAGAGTTTGCGATCATCATTTGGTATCCAATGATTGGGATCAAATAATTGACAGCCCTAACTTGCTCCACGACTTCAATGCCACACATTTTGTGCATATCATGAGCCTCATGAAAATCGCGGTGCTTCGAGGATCTATACTAGATTTTGATAATATAGATGACATGGACCCAAATGAAGTATACATCCGATTAGGCGTTAGTCGAGACCAATTTATGAATATTTTGGAACAAACTCCTTCATTGTCGAACGTATCAACACGCCCGAAAACATCTTTGGCATGCTACTTAATGAAACTGCGAAGCGGTGAAGCAAATGAAAGGCTGGCGACGCTGTTTAATATGAGCCGTAGAACCCTAGAACGACATTTAACGTTCGCCAGAGACTCTCTTTTACTGGACTTCGTTCCCCGGCATATTGGTTATGATCATCTCAATAGAATTGATGTAGCTAACCGAAACCTACAAGTTCCAAATGCAATTTTTGGAAATGCAAATGCCTTAAACAGAAAGGCAATTGTGATAGCAGACGCCACTTATATATATATACAAAAGTCCGCAAACTATTTATTCCAAAAGCGATCATATAGTCTACACAAATACACGAATTTGTTGAAACCGTTTTTAATAGTGTGCTGCGATGGCCACATTTTAGATGCCTTTGGGCCATATTCAGCCATAGAATCAGATGCACAAATAATGAAAAATATGATTGACGACGAAGGAAATCCTTTCCATTGGTTTTTTGAACATGGAGATGTGTTCATCTTAGACCGTGGGTTTCGCGACGTAATCGACGACTTACATGCCTATGGTTATGAAGCTCACTTACCGAAAACAAAAATCGAGACGAAGATCAATTGACGACAGAACAAGCGAATAAGTCTAGGTTGGTTACTATGTGCCGCTGGGTTGTTGAAGTTATAAATGGTTGGTTCAAACGCGATTTTAAATTATTCCGACAAGACTTTTTCAATCGTGCTTTTCCTCATATGATGACAGATTTTAGAATAGGTGCTGCATTATTGAATGCTTGCAGAGAACCATTGTCAGATAACGTTTACGCTGAAACATTTATAGAAGTTATAAACCAAAGAGTGAACCAACCAAATAACCTAGCAGAGTATGTCCTAGCCAACAACCTTAATCGTAGACGGGCTAGTTTCGATAGCATTACAGGAAACCAACCTAACATAAGTGATTTTCCTTTGCTGACTGAGGACGATTTAACCATTTTTGCACTTGGTACATACCAAGTGAAGCTAGCCCGCAGCTATTATGCGGAGCATGTGCGACAAGGTCTCTATAATATAGAAACGTATAGGGACCCCGATGTTACAGGCCTAGGCAGGTGCGGCATCACAGCAACAAATGTTTGGCTGCTAAGATGTCGAATACAATCTAGACATACTAGGTCAAAAATATATTATTCGCACATTATAGTAGATAGAGAGAAAAGCGGCAGAGAAGCCATAGAAAACTACTATTGCAGTTGTCTAAGCGGTAAGCGCACTCTTGGTTGCTGTGCCCACATTATGTGTGTAGTGTGGTATTTAGGGTGGGCGAGAAATCAAGAGGAAGATATCCGTTTACCAGCTCATTTTTTAAACGATATTATTGTAGACGACAATTGAATCCCATCATTTTCTTTTTTTAAAGGAATACTAGCATTATATACGAGCATTGTATATGTGTCTGTCAATAAATCGATGTATTTAATAACCAATTAACCTTTAGTTTTATTTAATCCATCATTATCTTATACTTAGACATGCATTACCTTTTATCATTTACGTACTTTCGGTTTAATTAATTCGATTTTTTTATATGATCAACGCTTTATAACTTTTTATCTAAACAAGTTGCCGAAATAATTTTTTGCAGTCTTAATATATACATAATTGTCGACTAAAAAATATATAGGACAGATGTGGCCGCCGATGGGACAAGCGCCATACATTTTTGCCCATTGTCCTTTTTGGGGGATTTTCAACAGGCTGTAACTTATACAAAAATGGGCGTACAGCAAAAAAAAAACAATGAAAATTGTAGCTCTAAGTGTCCAGTTCTTGGATCTCAGTTTGAAAATTTTTTTAGAAATTTTTTCGAGTAATCTTAAGAAAACCACTGAAAACATTTTCGAAAATTTTTTGTTTTTTTTTTTTAATCTACGGACGTGGAAAAAAATTTTTGGACTTAACCTTTATATGGACCAAATAGCTTGTTTATTCAGCTTTAATTTGGTTTTTTAAAAATCTCAATACGACCATTTCTCACTGAGATATCTGTGTTTGAATGGAAAAAGATCATTTTGTCATTGATTACCAATATCTCGGCAACCAATGATCGCACAGAAATTTTAAGGTTGGTTTTAAAAACTTGAATAAATTCTCTACTTTAAAGTTTTTAGCCAATTGAAAAAAAATTTTTCTAAAATTTTTCGATTTTTTTCTCAAATTTACCAAGTCACTAATAGAGAATAATGAGAAAAATGAAAAAAAAAATATTTTTTTTTCATTTTTGATAAAAATCATGAATTTTTCAGAGCGAAATTTCTGCTCCTTTAATTTTTTCAAAGATTCAATCAAGCGGAAAAAAAAAAACGGTTGGCCGGATTAAATTGTAACTTCGTAGGGTTTTTGTGGGTATATTGAACAGTAAAAGGCACACTTAACATTAGTGGTTTCCGCAATATTTTTGATTGGGCGCTTGATTTTCCAAAAAACCACCAAAAGCCCTTTTTTGGTTGCTTTTTCAAAATCATGTAATGATTGAAAAAAAAATTTTTTTTTTTCAAAAAACAGTAACTAATCCTTGTAGAGAATTTATTTAAGTTTTTAAAACCAACCTTAAAATTTCTGTGCGATTATTGGTTGTTGAGATATTGGTAATCAAAGACAAAATAATCTTTTTCCATTCAAACAACGATATCTCAGTGAGAAATGGTACGACCATTTCTCACTGAGATATCTCATTGAGATACCAAAAGATGATTTAGGTCCTTCTTCATATTGTTTTTTCTTAGCTTGTGTGTCAGCTTGCAACACTTCTTCTCTTAGTTGTGCCATATCAATAGCTTCAACGTTCCTCCCACCCGGACCCCACTGCTGTTCATGCTCTGTAACATCATTGATAAAATCGGGGTCCGTCTCCCAATCATCAGCTTCTGGTAAAGCCGGTGGCTTTACATCCGTTGCCGCTTTCCACATCTTATGAAGCCGGTTTTTAATTATTCGTAGAAGTGTTTTCCTTTATTTAAGATAGTATAAGACCATTCCAGTTGATAATACGGTACGAATATGCACTAACACAATGCTTTTTACCAAAATAAAATCAATGATAACACAACAGATGATGTATGATTGACCAATCTCGGTTATTTAGCAGCTAGTTCTTCCTTCATGGTTTACAGTTGCATATAATAGATATCTGCCGTAATTATTTGGCCAGATTATAGAAAGCTGTAGTGAACGACACCAGCGCTAGTCCACCAAACATTCACAAGTAACTTTTTCTGAGTCAGTTTTCGTTTAGGGCAGTTTTGTCTCGGTCTCCAGGGTTCAGCCATTGCGACGAGCACTTCCGATTATCGTACAGTATTCAGTTCTCATCAAAAGTAGTAATTCGATTTAAAAGTCCTTCATTATTGTGTCGGTTGAGCAAAGTAATACCGTAGTCGACGCGTGTTTGCAAGTTCGATTCATTCAATTCATGAGGTACCCATCGTTCAAGTTTTTTTACTTACCCAATTTGCTTCAAGTCGATTAATATAGTTTTGTTACTTACCCTGAAGCCTGCAGCTATCTTTGAAGTGCTTTGTGATGGATCCGCTTCCAAAATAGCCTTTATTTCTTCATTTTCCACTTTGGTCTCCGGCCGTCCACGGGGTTGGTTATGAAGGTCGCAATTTCCAGAACGAAAACGTTGAAACCAAAAAAGTACCGTGCTTTCTTTTGCGACAGCAGCACCGTACACATGATTAATACTTCGAGCTGTTTCTGCAGCACTGTTGCCACGCTAGAACTCGTGCTCTTAAATATACCAATATTTCATGTTTTCCATTGTGCGGTAATAAGCGATGCCAAAGAAAAAAAAATACTGAGGAAAAACAAATGAATGACTGTTTTCAAAACTCAAATGTAACAACTAAATGAATTTATAAATTTGAATTTTGAGTTTTAAACCAATGGACCTAATAATAATGGACTCGAGCCTCTTTCAAAATTTTATTGTATTTTCATTTATTCGGAAAACTTACAGCTTTTTTTTTGTGGGGTGGGTTGCGGTCGGCGCGCTCCTCGCACCACTCCGTCTGGGGCGACAGAGGGGCGTAAGCACGCAACGCCCGCAACCCACCCACCTGCACGTCGCCTTCGTCGTTGGGCTGACCACCGTGGAGCAGGGTTACTTGACATCAGTGGTCGGCCCGACGGAATACCCCCTACTTGGGGTACCCCCCCCCCTCGGGGAGGACGTCGGTCTTTCCTCACGTGGTCGGCCTCTCAGCGGGTGACGGACTAATTCCCCGGTCACGTCACCCGTGGCCTCGGCTAGGGCGGCATGAGGCGCAGGTATTCGCGCCTACGCCGCCCCAGTCTCCGGTGGCGGATCGCCTCATCAAGACTGCGCTCCTCGCGCAGGCGATCCGCCGCCTCCTTCTACGAGATCATTGCCTAGCAGAAGGCTGCATCCGCGTCCCAATTCCTGACGCTGCTGACCATCGCCCTAGCGATAGTCGGGAACCTCAAATCGTCACCGATGATTGCGACGAGTTCAGGGCGCTGCGTGGCCCAAGCGGCGCAGGCCTCATGCGTATGCCGCGCCGTATCCTCGTCGCAATCGTTGTGGTGGCAGGACGGTGTACTCTCCCTCCTTACGACCTTGTGCAGGTATTTGGTGAAGCACCCATGCCCCGTCAACACCAGCACCAGTCGGAAAGAGAGCACCCCGTGCCGTCTTTCCAACCACTGCATCAGCACCGGCAGGAAAGCCTTCACGGTTCGCACCCCGAACCGAGGCCTCTCCAGCCGGACCGCCCATGGGGCAATGAAGTCTCGGCGGGCGCCGACGCGCCCGGCGGTGAGCTCCCTCAACGAGACCACATGGCGGCGGACAATCCGGCGAGCATTTCCGCCTCCAGGTCCCACGGGGGAGTCCCGGCCAACAGGCACGCTGCCTCCGTCGCCACCATGCGGTATCTGCGGATGGCCCTGACCGCCATGGCCCTCTGTGGTCGCCACAGAAGAGCCCTGAGTCGGACGGTCATGGACCCCGCTCACACCGGTGCGCCGTACAGGGCTATCCGCAAGACCGGAAGACCCCCGCGTACAGCCGTCGGCACGTAGCGCCCGGTCCTCCCACGTTCGGCATAAGCCACGATATTGCGGACGCCGCGCCGACGAGCCGTGGAGCGAGCCTGCGGAAATGCTCCCGGAACCACCATTGCACGTCGAGCACCAGGCCCAAGTACCTCATATGGGCCCGGATGCTGATTTCAACCGAATGGACGGTGATCGAGACACCGATGGGAGGGCTCATACGGCGCCCATGGAACAAGAGGAAAACTTACAGCTAATACATGCTTAAATATATACTAAACTAGCTGATCCGACAGACGTTATCCTGTACACAGTTTATATAGTCGTTAAGTTTTCTTAAATTTTCTAGTTTTCTGCACTACTTTCGAGAAAAATGAAAACAAAAAAATGGACGAAATCGGTACAGTCTTTCTCAAGTTATGTTATTGTCCTGTCCAAACAGCGCCATTTACCGGGTCCAATTGTGAATCTAAACCATTCTAGAATCCCCTTGAATACACACAAAAAAATTCATCAAAATTGGTCCTGCCGTTTAGGAGGACTTCAGTGACATACACAAGTACATAAGAAATCTATTTATAAAGATAACAAAGGCCAATTACAAGTTTTCACATATAGCTTGCAATGATTAAATAATAAATACTATTTATTATGAAAATTCACCTTATATACTGCGCCGGTTAGACCGGTTGGTTTTATTTCAAGTTTTTCATCTCTTGCATAGATGTTATCTGAAAATTGAGACATCTATGGGATATCCCATAGATGTCTTTTACGACACCCATAGGCAGAAAAGGTAGTGAATTGTATTTTTACTCCGCCGCAACATGGATGAAGATGATATTAGTAAAGAATTTGATTAATTGCCCTGTTAAACACACATTCGTATTGTTACGCGAGGTCTTGTAATAGTTTTTTTAAAAAAACTACTTTTATTCACAACACATATATATTGAAATAAACACTTATATAGAAACTTTTATAGAACTAGAAAGAATTAGAAGGAGTCTGGCACGCGTAGGAATTATTGTGAATCGTGTTACTCTCCCGGATGGTTGATCTCGACTGAAGGCCTGGCTCTTTTATTTGACAGGAAACCTATGGCGTATAGTTAAGGCTGGGAGGCCGTTTCGTTGTGTCAGCCGATTTGGCAACAATGTAGGGTTGTAACAGCCCCCCGATTTAGAGTAAACTTCGGGGTTACATCGAAGTTTACGTGAATCATAGTGATACTAGGCTCAGCCAATTCGAAGGGCAGGAGCTGGGATTCTATCAACCATCTCTAAATCTTCGTTATCTGATTCAGGATTTTGAATTTCAGAGATTTCTTTATGAAATATTTTCTTAAGAATGCCAGACTTCTTATACAATTTAAACAAAACGTATACTATCATTAAAACTAAAACTATTACTATTACAGTAGTATAATAATTTTCATAGAGAACAATATGTGGTTTTTCTATAATCTTATCTGATTCTTTTAATACATGAGGGTTATTAAATGCTATAGTGTCTAAATCGATATCTTTCAGATTTACAGTAGGCAAAATAGATGAGATATTATTATAGCTAATTTTGTTATAATTATAATCGTCGAGGATGTTTAACTTAGTTCTAATGGGTTTTAGCGTTATCTCTAAACTATCCTTAGATACAAGTTTGATATCTTTACAATATGCAGTACACCCTTGAGGTAAGTATAAGATTCCAGTACCACTTATATCTATATCTAGTGATTGTGTAACATTACATTCTATGATTAGTTTAGATTCTTCAGATATGACAAATAGCCATTTGCTATTTTGTAAGGGTTGCCAAATATGAACGTTACCATGGAAGAATTTAACTATACACTATTCCGGAATTGTCGTGAGTGTTTTACTCATAATTTCAGTTTCGCAAGTAGGCAAAGCGACTGTAGAGTAGGATATTGACGTATCGCAGAGGTAAGTATCGCTGTTTATGACCCTACAATTGTTTAGTGTGTCTAGTTTGCAGTATGTGGACTTGTCTTTACTTATACCGAGGTATTTAGAGGAAGGTATAACGGTAGAATATGATCTAGGGTTGTTTATGTCATGAGGTGCTGGGCAGGGTAAGTTATGATAAAGTTGAAAGTTAGTAGGACTAACCAACGGGATATCGATTACGAATACTATTTTCTCTTCGTTGAGATAACAGGAAACCGAAGAGATATTCAGGATAGTGTGTATATTACTTAAACTCAGCGGAACTGGTAAATGCTTAGAATCAGATAGAAGTCTGTAATTATTAACTAGTTCGGTATACAACTCTTTCGGAGTTAAAATAGTGGGGTATAGTACTTTGGACTTACTAAACATTATAGAATTTATTATATCTTCGACCTTGAAGGATAGAGCCAGAAGGTTACTTTCCAACATATAAGTTAGTTCTGATATACGCGATCTCACATTTAGTTCCTGGGCGACATAGGTTAGGTTTTTAAGGTCTTTGTATAAGGCTTCGATAGCAACGTTTAATTCATGTTCATTAGATCTAATTGTACGGACAGTTTCGTTTACTGACTTTAAAGTGGACGTTATAACTAAGATATTCTCTTTCATTAGCGACGCTAGTTTCTTTTGGTCTGTTTCTACTTCTCTTATCGCTTGATCGTAACGTATAGCGTCGTCTTCATCCATCGTACCGAATAGCTTTTTTGAGATAGTACCCACGTCTCCTAGGAGAGCGGATCTTCTGGAATGTCGAGACGTCAGATGAGTAATGGCTTCGTAATCACGGGTGATATCTTTGTATCGAATGATGAGGGGTTGGAAGAGATTATTACATTCTATGTTATCAAAAGTAAGTGTTTTCTTGCAAATGGATTTAGTACTATCAATAATATGGTTTAAGTTAATAAGATGTGGTTGCCTATAAGAGACGTCAACTGGAACGATTACATTGAGAGAACTATCTATTAGGCGTAAGGAGCCTAGGTTGTCGAAATAGATGCCAGGATTGTTTGTTAGAGACTCGATGAAGTCTTGGCCCGTTGAAGGGTTACTGTAAAGAGAATAGTGATTATAAAACATCTAGATTGTGTAACTAGATTATGTGCTTATGATTAATTCTAAACTACAAGTTTTCTGGTGAATTGTATACGTACATATACGTATCTCAAGACTGTATTTTGCTGAGTTTTATTATTATGATGAAATTGATCGAGGTGCAAGTTTGACTTCGTCGTAATGATGGGAAACGTGGCGTCTATTTATTAGAAGAGTTAAAGTATTTCTGCCGTTGATTTTTACTACCTTGTATGGTCCCTTCCATACAGGTGATAGCGCTTTGCGGAGTCTCAAGTGATTTTTGAGGTACACGTAATCGCCTACTTTATACTGCACGGGACGCGAATGGTTGTCATGGTATTCTTTAGACCTGTCTTTGGATCTTTGTATATTTTCGAGAGCTTTATCTCTAGAGAGTTTTAAGCGATGATGTAGAAATTTAACATATTCGGGATATGTTAATTCTGACCATAATACGTAGAGCGAGTCAGGAATGAATGCTTTGTGACCGTAGAGTAGTTCGTAAGGAGTGAAGTTGGTAGAGGCATGGACAGAAGTGTTATAAGTTAACATTGCAGTATATACGAATTTATGCCAGTTTGTGTGGTTTTCATTTACATAGGATTTTAAGTATTCTTTGAGTGTCGAATGGCTGCGTTCAAGTGCTCCTTGCGTCTGCGGGTGGTATGGGGATGACCAGATTTGTTTGATTTTAAGAAATTCGCAAGTCTTTTTGAATAGTTCTGCAGTAAAATTAGTACCTTGATCGGTTAAAATCATTTTAGGTATTCCAAAGAGGGAGATGAAGTGGATCAGGCATTCGCATGAGTCTTCGGCGGTTGCATTGGCAATGGGGTAAGCGAAGGAGAACTTAGTAAGATCATCTTGCATGGTAACTATGAATTTGAGTTTACTTTGCCCCGCCTCGGGCAGAGGGCCCACTAGGTCTATGCTGAGGCGTTCAAATGGTTTAGTGGATGTAGTGGTTATTTGCATTGGGGCCCGGTTTGTTTGCCTTAATGCTTTATTGGATTGGCATTGTGAGCAATGTTTTATGTAGTTTTCTATATCTGTACGCATATTTTTCCAATAGTATTTTTCTTTGATTCTGTTTAGCATACGAGCGGTGCCAAGGTGACCGGCTATAGGGATATTGTGATTTTCTCTTAGTATTTTCTGTATCTCAGAAGGAGTTGGAAAGATAACTGTGTTATGATACACCTTAATATTTATGTTGGTATTGTTAAATATATATAGAAACATGTTATATATTCTTGACCAAATAAATCTGTCAAAAGGGTTCTGGAAGTCAGCGATGGCTATTTCTAAAGGTTCTGAGGGTAAAGGAACAGTCGAAAGAATGTGAGTTTTTAGATATTGTAGACTTTTAAAGATATCTTCGTAAGTACAGCTGTCAAAGTGATATATTTTCGTGAATAAGAGGTAAATGTGTTTTCCTTGGTGTGTGAAGAAGAGGTAAGTATGTAAAGTTCTTTCTCTATACAAGATCGATTTTGGATCTGGGATGTTATTAAGGACTTCTTCGACATGTGGGTTGGAATTGTCGAGGTCGATAGAAGTAGGAACTACAATATATTTAGAGTTGGTTTTGAGAATGCTTTCATTATACTCTTGGATTTTAGCGTTGCTGTTAAAATTTTTGTTAGATATAGTTTTCAGGAACGTAGAATAATTTCCATCAGAGGAAGTTGGAACGGTAGGAATGGTTTCCGCGGAGGAGGTTGGTAGTTCGTTAATATCAGAGACATCGTTAATCGGATTCAATAGAATTTCGGTGGTTTAGCCTGTGTTATCATTATTCATAGGATTTAGGATCCTTGTAATAGAGTCATCGTTGTCTAATAGATCTATGGATGGTATATCATCGGAGTCTATAGGAATGGATGGTAATTGAATATCGAGGTCTTCTAAAGCAACTGGGCTGAATTCTGGTGATATATCTTGTATATTTTGCCTAGAAGTAGAAGGAACAGGATTGTCATATGGATTTTAAATTGGGTTTACGGGAAATCGCGACAGTGCGTCAGCATTGCGATTTATTATTCCTTTCTTGTAGTCAAATTCTTCTAACTTTAAGCGCCACCTTACTAGGCGAGAGCCCGGATCTTTGCAATTAAACAACCATTTTAATGGTCTATGATCGGTTATGATGGTGAACTTGTAACCATAAAGGTATGGACGAAAGGTTTTGGTGCCGAATATGATTGCGAGACACTCTTTTTCGGTAGTGGAATAGTTTACCTCAGCTTTGTTCAGGGTTCTGGAAGCATACGCTATCGGAAGATCTTCACCTATATCTCCTTGTGATAGGATGGCGGATATAGCATGATTAGAAGCATCACAGGTGAGTACAAAAGGTTTAGAAAAATCTGGGTAAATGAGGATAGGAGCAGAAACGAGTTTTTCTTTTAGTTCATCAAATGCTTGTTGTTGTTCGTTAGTCCACGAGAATAAAATATCCTTCTTCAATAAAGTAGTTAAGGGTTTCGCTATTTTGGAAAAATTAAGAATAAATCGGCGGTAGTAGGAGACTAGTCCTAGAAATGATTTGACGTCTTTCGGGCATTTAGGAATGGGGAATTGAGTGACTGCTTTTATTTTTTCTGGGTTAGGGCTTACGCCCTGATCACTTATTACGTGACCAAGGTAACCGACTTCCTTGCGAAGGAATTCACATTTGTCGGGTTGGAGTTTTAGGTTATGTTTCCGTAGCCGGTGGAAGATTTTAGTCAATTTTTCGCAGTGGGAATTTAAATCTGTGCTGTATATTACCTTATCGTCTAGGTACACGTAGCAGTGTATCCCTTGAAGCCCTGCAAGGGCTGTGTTCATAAGACGCTGAAAGGTGGCTGGTGCGTTTTTTTAGACCAAACGGCATGCGTTTAAATTCAAAATGACCTTGTGGTACTGTGAAAGCGGTTTTGGGCGTGTCTTTATTTGAAATCGTGATTTGGAAAAGCCTGAACAGAGGTCTAATGTAGAGAAATACTTGCTTTTCCCTAATTGATCTAGTATTTCACTTATTTGAGGAATAGGGTAGCTTTCTCCAATGATGATGTCATTGAGTTTTCGATAATCAATGACAATACGCCATTTCTTTTGATTTGAAGAATCTAATTTCTTTGGGACAACCCATATGGGGAATGACCATGGTGAATTGGAAGGTTGTATAATATGTTGAGATAGCATTTTAGAAATTTGTGTTTCGACCTCTTTTTTGTGGATTTCGGGGAAACGGTAAGATTTAACATTAATAGGTTGTGTAGGAATCGTGTTTATTTCGTGTTGTAATAAATTTGTTGTAGATAGTTTATCGTCGGGCAATTGGAAAATGTCAGAATATTGCGAACAAATATCAAGAAGGTGAGATTTTTCCTCTTCGTTAAGGTGATCTGTACGTAACATGCTTAAGACTTCATCTCTGCGAGCAGATGATGATTCTGAAGCGTTGAGAACAGAGTGGACTAGGAAGGAGTTATTCTGTAATGGTTGTAATTTTATTTTAATATCCGAGTTTATTGAAACTGTTTTTTCTGAGGTATTTACTACCGAGACATTGACTCGATTGTTGTCTTTGACGGCCACAATGCAATTTGCAACTAACAGTGAATCGGAAATATGTTGATCCAGAATGACTCCTACGCGGAGTTCAGGATTAGCAACTGTACATTCAATTATGGTTTCGGAGCGAGGTGCGACTTTGTAAACAGGTTGAAAATATTTTAATCGGATTGTAATGTAGCGAATTTGTAAAGTATTGTGGTTATAATCTATGATTCCGTCGAGATCGTTTAGGAGATCTGTGCCTATGATTCCGTCGTAATTTAGATCGATGTCTTCAATTACGTGAAAGTTATAAAATATATTCGTTGATTTGAATAATTGTAATTGAAAGTGTCCGAGAGTGGATACGGTTTCGTCACTAGTATTTATTCCCTTCAGTTGAATGATTTCTTTCTTTAGCCTGGGCATATATTGAATTGAATTTCTTTTTACTAGACTAACGCAAGAACCGGTGTCAATTAGAAAGGTGAGACTTCGGTTACTTAATGGAGTTTCTAGAGAGACGTGGGGTAAGTATCGTTTCTTCGAATTTGGTGTTATTTCGTAAATTCTGACTTCCCTTTCTTTTATTACGGATTTCGAGCATGGTGTGATTGTAGATATGGTAGAATCGGTATCTGATTTCGATACAGTGGATTCGTTATTTGTATTTGAAACAGTGGATACAGTGGGTTCATTATTTGTGTTTGATACAGTGGGTACAGTGGATTCGTTTTTTGTGTTTGAAACAGTGGATTCATTATTTGTGTTTGAAACAGTGGATACAGTGGATTCATTATTTGTGTTTGCAACAGTGGATACAGTGGATTCATTATTTGTGTTTGAAACAATGGATACAGCGTTGGTGTCATAGATATAAGGGTTCGTAGAGTTTTGATATTGAGGTCTCTCGAGACACCGCCGGAAGCCCTTTATTCGTTTAAATGTTCGTTAGTAATCATTTGGCCTTGATCGGGTACGTTCTCATTGGTAAAGGTTTGTTCCTCGTCCATCATATGGACGCGAGGTTGTTGGCGATTTACAAAACGCGAATGATTTGGATATTGAGAGTTTTCTTGTCTAAAGCGGTTGTTGTTGTAGGCTCGCTTGCGGCATTCTTCTATCACGTGACCTTTATTTTTGCAATATCTACAAATTTTTTCGAACTGATTTTGGGATGTTACGTTATTTACATTCGCATTTCTATAGTTTTCAGGGTAGCGACGTTGTAATGAAGTAGGTGGGTTCGGTATATTTCGCTTGTACATGAGTTTTTGGATTTTTTCTTCGGAAATGGCAAAACCGATTGCTTCATTTAGGTTTCTGGGAGACTTGCATCTGACGATGTTAGAGATTCGTGGAGTTAAACCTATCAAGAAGTGGTGTAAGGCTAGATCTTCCATAGCTGCGGTGCGACCCGGGGTTTCTTTGGATTTCGCAAGAACGATATCGGTTAGTAATTGAGACAAGCATTCTTCAATTCGCAACGCGAATTGGCTAACGCTTTCGTTTATGCCTTGCCTACTTTCTTGAAGTTCAGCTGGGAGGTGTGAATAATGTTTAGTGTCGGATAATTGGGTTTTTAAAAAGTCTTTTAATTGGTCCCAGTGGGTAAATGCTTTAACGGAACATGCAATTTCCGCTTTGCCTTGCAGCTGACTTAATATATATTTGAATAGAACTGGCTGTTGTTCGGTATTGGCTAAATCGTAGGCATTATTGCAGTTAGTTAAGAAGGAATTTAAAGTTTGCCTATTGCCGTTATAAGGCTTAATAAATTTAAATAGACTGTTTAGGTCGACGTTCATATAGGCTCCCTTCTCTGCTTTACTCATTTTGAGAATAAACGCTTAAGTGTAGATTTTACAAAAGAAATATAAAACAGTACAATGTTCACAAGACGACAAAACAGTGTATAAAATAAGCAGTTGTATGATAGAACAAAATATAAGCGCTCGGAATTAGAGTGCAGTACAATTGTAGATAAGAGATTCTGAGAATCGACGTCGACGTAAGATGTTTTGACTTGACGGCTTGTCGGTTGTCTCGGCACGTTGCTACACTTTTGGTTTGGGTTTTAATAGTTTATATGAAATAGTATAATAACTCACAGTAAACTGGCGATGGCGAGTATAAGGATGGACATCGTCACCTTGTCCTCAGCACAGCAGTTTTCTTACAGGACTCGTGTGGTTCTTCTGCTGGATTTTGTAGTAGCAATGTGTATCTTCTCTGCTTTATTATCTTCGTTCAGGAATGGTAGCTGCGGTGTATTGCGCTTTGGATATGATGGACGTCGTGAGTCGTGAACTGGGTGTTTGGATTTCCAGACTTAGAGGCGTAACCAGGATTTTAGAAATCCCTTAAGCTGCCACCACTTGTTACGCGAGGTCTTGTAATAGTCTTTTTAAAAAAACTACTTTTATTCACAACACATATATATTGAAATAAACACTTATATAGAAACTTTTATAGAACTAGAAAGAATTAGAAGGAGTCTGGCACGCGTAAGAATTATTGTGAATCGTGTTACTCTCCCGGATGGTTGATCTCGACTGAAGGCCTGGCTCTTTTATTTGACAGGAAACCTATGGCGTATAGTTAAGGCTGGGAGGCCGTTTCGTTGTGTCAGCCGATTTGGCAACAATGTAGGGTTGTAACAGTATTAATAATAATTTTTAACAAAATAAAATCGACTTCAAACCGTAAACTAAAAACGTTAAAATTGCCTATAAAATTTGAAGAATTCCACCAATTTTTCAAGGATACCTTCATCAGATCCAGACTTGATGATTATGGGACCGCCTGGAAAGTATACCCTATGAAACAAAAAAAGAATTTTGCAAATCGGTCTAGGCGTCTTTGAGTAATCTGTTAACATACATAAAAAAAAAATATTCCGAGAATTGATAACCTCCTCCTTTTTTTGAAGACGGTTAAAAACTTGTGGTCGCCGTGTGGTCGAATTTCGCCCATAATGCCATTAAATTATTTTTCTGCTACACAAGTTTCTCGTATATTAGGCAAGCTGTATTCCACTAATCTATACCAATAAATAAAATTGGAGTGTCTGTTTGTAATGTCAAAATAATAGGCTTTTTTCATGCTCACACGGTTATTTGCACGACACCTATGCCTAAAATAGCTATTAAAAAAATTTTGTCTGTTTGTCTGTCTGTTTGTCTGTCTGTCTGTTTGTTCCGGGTAATCTTCAAAACGGCTGGACCGATTTCAAAAATTCTTTCACCAATGGAAAGCTATAATATCAGGGCGTAAACTAGACTATATTTTATCCCGGTATTCCCACGGGAACGGGAACTACGCGGGTAAAACGACTATAACCTATAACCGAAGCGAAGCGAGGGCGGATTGCTAGTAACTAATATATAAGTACAAATGTCTATTAGACATTGTCATCATAATTATGATTGTTTGACATTCAGTTCCACCAGAGATTTTTACCGTAAACAAAAGTGTGTGTGTGTACGCGTGCGTGCGTGCGCGTGCGTGCGCGTGTGTGTGTGTGTGTGTGTGTGTGTGTGTGTGTGTGTGTGTATGTGTGTGTGTGTGTGTGTGTGTGTGTGTGTGTGTGTGTGTGTGTGTGTGTGTGTGTGTGTGTGTGTGTGTGTGTGTGTGTGTGTGTGTATGTGTGTGTAGCGATTGTATGGTAGTATGCGTAATACATTTTTTTATGAATTTAATCTCTTATATGAAATTTCAGTTTTATGCACTTCTCCATATTATATACTTCAACTATGCCAAATTTCATACTTGTCCATCCACGTAATTTTCCCAAAAAATTTTTGCTTCGCGTATTAATATATAGATAATTAGAATTACTTAATAAAAACATACATAACACTTTCAGCTAAATAGTCCACCAGCGTGATTTCAAGAGGTGTATTTAATTCAACAATTTGTGATCCCGTATTTATATAAATATTTGTATATGCTTGAGCTGTTTTAAGGTCTTCAGTTTGCAGTTGAATCTCTGAAATCAGTTATTTTTAAGATGAGGCATTACCTGAACCTTTCCTTTCCTTTTTGTGATGGAATAAGAATACAATTCATCACTCCTATCTTGCCCGTGGATGTCGTTGACTAAGGGATTATATACGCATACAATATCTATGTAAAAGAAGGAAACCTCGAAATAAAACCCATGCTAGTCAAACAGGTTGTTTGACTAGCATGGTACAGTAAGGTCAATTTCCCTCTTGTTGTGAAGGAGGTCGAGCCTCCTTCACAGCAGTGGGACGCATGTAACGTTTGTAACACATTTTTGCGTACTATCCGGCGAAGTATACTTGAAATAAATATTGTTATCCTTTTTTCTCTCTCTTCTCAGTTAATAGATAGCCCATTATTAATCTCTAGCTTGGTTTATAAACGGAGGGATAAGATTATATATGATGTTATGCCTCTTTTGTACCAAAACGTTCTACCTATTATATCATTTAGTGGACGACAATCCACGGGAAGGAAAGAAAGTGGCGAATTTTTTTCTTATTCTGTTACTATAAAAACAATATACTATGATTTCTGATGTTTACGTGAGTATTACACACTGTAAATAAAACTACGGTTATGAACGTTATAGTGTTCGAAGCTTCGAGCAATCAAAAATAAAATACAAACGCTATTAAATCTGTATTTTATTTGGAAAATAATATACCATGATTTACTCACCATTTTCTCGAGTGATATCTACATACAAGCTGATGAAAATAACACACGTAATTATCCCCATTTTGTTTGCCTTTATTATATATAACTATAAAAATCGGCAATAACGAAACTAAGCATATGTATAAATTATTTACTAAAATATTATAATACGATTTAAATAATCTCCGAAATTATAATAAAAATCCAATGAAGTTTACTATAACAAAAGGCACGAAATAAATTATAAAGGTTTAATGAAATGTACTAAACGGTTGAACAACACTCTATAAGTGAAACGAAAATTTGTTTATATAGAATAAGGATAAAATAATATTATATTAATGCTGTTATTAGTCATAACATTTATTTGTTTATATTCCTTAAATGGTTATGAGTTCTATGATAACGGATTGGGTTCAAACCTTCAATTACTTGCCCGCGGGAGTTGCCCAGATTGATGATTTGCCTTTAGGAAATATAACACTAAATTTCCTTATCACCTACTTGGTTTGCCATTTATGGCATCAACTCTTACTCAAGAAGGCTTATATCCAACAAGAGACATAATAGCTGGTGGATCGATAGAATGATTTAATATGTATTTTTACAACATCCGGTATTAAGGAAATAATCCTTGTATTGCGGGGAATTTTACAATCATATAATTCATCATTCATTATTTCAGTTCGTATACGTCCCAATGTTGGGCTCAAGCCTCCTCCACGATGCTAACGGGTAAGAAAGGGGGCGGTATAATCTATATATATATAAAAGAAAGTCGTATTAGTTACACTATTTATAACTCAAGAACGGCTGTACTGATTTGGCTGTAAATTGGTGGGGAGGTAGCTTAGAACTAGGAGAAGGACATAGGATACTTTTTATCCTGTTCGATCGCGTTCCCGTGGGACGTGACATAAGACGTCAAAGAGTCACCATGAAACGTGGTATAACAAAAGCGCATTTAACATGTAATAACAAAACGCAAATGACAGCTAAACGTAATTTAATCTATGATTAAGTACGGTTGAAAATTTGATAATTATAATTTTGTCTGAAATCAATAATCAGTAAGTTGATCAAATTAAATCAGTATGTTTTTTGATTTATCATTCACAATGCCGCAATCAAGATGATTGAATCTTTCCTGACAAAGCCGTAAGGTTCTTCTATTAGAGAATATATCTTCGGAAATTTAGAAAATATATTTACGAAAATAAAATGTCGGTACGAAGTTCGCCGGGTCAGCTAGTATTGTAATAAGCACTAATATTAATGTGTTGTGATGAACATTCAATGACATTTTCACAATATTAAAACAAAAGATGATATTTGCGTGTGGTGACGGAGTAAGAATACAATTCACCACTCCCTATCTTGCCCGTGGATGTCGTAAAAGACGACTAAGGGATATAATACACATATAATCTCTATGCAAGAGAAGAAAAACTAGAAATGAAACCCTATACCAACATGTCTGACCAGCATGGTATAGTAGGTCAAAATTCCTCCCATTGTGGAGGAGGCTCGAGCCCAACAGTGGGACATATATAATATAATATGAGCTTAAACTAAAACAAAAGAAAATAATTCATTAGATTAGGTTAAAAGGGATTATAAGAAAAACATTTTAATATTTACGTTGATTCCTAATTATAAAACGATTGTTATCAAGTAACACTTTCGGCCCCACATATACGGCTAGTTCGGGTACATTTGATATTTTTTGGACTTGATTATCGTTTTATAATTTTATTTAATTGGTAATTTCGTAATCGAGTAAAAAATTAATTCATACTTCTGTAAGTTGATATAAATTTTAATACAAATAAAATCATTTATTCTGCATAAGCTCCTTAAGGGCACTTACGTATTATCAAATTTACACATCGTTTGAACACAATACCATAATCTACCACCGGATCGGAACGCGGCCACAAATTGAGAAGATCCGGCAATAAACTCAACGGGTTGTAATATTTTTATGGTTCCTTAACCAAAGGGTAAAAACGGAACCCTATTACTAAGACTTCGCTGTCTGTCCGTCCGTCTGTCCATCCGTCTGTCTATCACCAGGCTGTAAGCTTAAGAACCACGATAGCTTAACAGTTAAAATTTTTACAAATTAAGTATTTCTGTTGCCGCTATAAAAACAAACACTAAAAACAAAATAAAATAAATATTAAAGGGGGACTCTCATACAACAAACACGATTTTTTATCGGTACCGACCACGGAGCATATACAAAGAGGAGACGGCCTAAGCAACTGTGCACCGTGACTCAACTAGGTCCTGACGTTATCACGTCAATATCAGGTAGTGGGCGTGGCCTATTAGTCTGCTGTCGACTCTGCCCGTGTTCGTACTGTGGACACAGTTATATTTTTGGTGTATTTTTGCTTTATTACGCAGAAAATCAATATTTTTTTGTTTTATCATGTAAATAGTACTCCGATAAACGTTCAGATGCTATAAAAGGAATTCATTTCCTTTGTAAGTATATTTTTTTTTATTATTTATTTATCAGAACAAAAAAATGTTACAATTATATACAAGTAATGACATTTAAAACCACTTGGGTTTGTTACAATTAATGCCATTGACAGTAGCGGTCTATAACGTAGATATGAAATACGATTTCAATTTATGTTTGATGTTTGAAGTAGTAATAATATTTCTAACTTCGGGTAGTAATTCGTTTATAATTCTCGGGACCATGTAGGTAGCCGTGCGTTCACCGTAAACATTGTGTGCGCGTCTCACACACAGTCGGCTATTAGCAACAGCTCGTGTATATATAGAATGTTCAATTTTGTCTGGTATATTTGTATTAAAAAAATGCTCTTTGAGTAGTACGTACTTAACTTGTAAAAAAATAGGCAAGACGCTGCAGTATTTAAAGAGAGCCATTTCGTTATCATGAAACATACTTTTTATTTTATAAGGGACTATGTTCTTAAGAATTTTGAGCTGTAGTTTATAGATATCTTGTAGATATGATTTATATGTACGACCATAGCTGCTAAGGCCATATTGTACATGCGATTCAGCTAGTGAATTATACAACATTAGTTTCACTTTCAATGGTATGCGATTTTTTATGATTATGATATTCGCTAAAAATTGTCTTACTTTATTGCATTCATAGTTTATTAAAATATTTTCTAGAAAAATCCTTTGACGATTTCATGTTCAAATATAATTCTACTCAACGTTAGATGGCACTACTTTTCGTAATGGGACTTAGAACTATAAAAATAGATAAAGCTCAGACTATTAAGAGTATCATAATAACTAATGAACATATTTATTTAAATTAATAGCTAAATACTTTTACCTGGACAAAAATGATTTTTACATGTACTTTGTACTTACTCCGTGGTACCGGACCCTTTCGTGTGCGACGCCGACTCGCACTTAGCCGGATTTTACCTTTTATTTGCTGAACGAACTTAAGTATTACGTATTTGACTATTTATTAGTATTTGACTTCTAATTTATTTATTTATTTATTTATCGGGAAACCAACAGCTTAAAAGTAATAAAAATCTAGAAAAACATATTTAAGATACATAAAGCTAAGAACAGGTCTTCACTACTATGCTTCACATAAAACAATACAACGGAGAAAATTAAATTAGTCTTTTTTTTTTTTTTTGTAGGTGGGCTGGCGGTCCGCACGCCTCCGCACCACTCCGTCCGGGGCGACAGAGGGGCTTAAGCACGCAACTCCCGCAACTCCCCGAAAACCACCTCGCCTTCGTCGTTGGGCCGACCACCGGAGCAGGTTTACTTGTCGTCAGTGGTCGGCCCGACGGAATATCCCCTACGTGGGGTACCCTCCCATCGACCGACGTCCCCCCCTCGGGGAGGACGTCGATCTTTCCTCACGCGGTCGGCCTCTCGGCGGGTGACGAACTAATCCCCGGTCACGTCACCGGCAGCCTCGGCTAGGGCGGCAGGAGGCGCAGATAGTTGCGCCTATGCCGTCCCAGTCGCCGGCGGCGGATCTCCTCATCGAGGCTGCGCTCCCCGCGCAGACGATCCGCTGCCTCCTTCTGCGAGATCACTGTCTCGCAGAAGGCTGCGACCGCGTCCCAATTCCCGACGCTGTCGACCATCGCCCTAGCAATGGCCGGCAGCGTCAGGTCGGCACAAATTAAATTAGCCTATTGAGGTGTTAAAAATCCTATTGTGAAAAAATCGAGACTGAGTGTCCGTTTTATCGCATCCGTATTAGCGTTGAATATATCGAATTTATGTTTTTTACATTGATTATTAAGTGTATTGCTCGCTCGCCACAAAAACGCATTCTGACGGTAATTAGTAGATATTTATTAAGGCCTTATTAGACAATGGCAGTCAATGTTCGTTCATTACACACAATGTCAAAGAACAATTGAACTTAATTTCTCCTTCTTCTAATATCCAATATATTACCGGCATAGGCGAAACGGCTTTAAAACTTAATACTGAACGTTGTAGTGTATGAATACAATCAAAGAAAAGTTCTTTTAGCGTTATAACATCATGTTTAGTTATACCTAAAATTACAGGCAAAATACCTAAATCAAAGGCAAGACCTAAATCAAAAGATATTAGGCATCTAAACTTAAAAAACTTTGAGTTAGCAGACCCCAAATTTTATGAACCGTCTGACATAGGATTGCTTATCGGTGCTGATCTATTTTGGGATATCATTGACACCAAACAGCACTCCTTAGGCAAGGGCAATCCTAGGCTACACCATTCTAAGTTAGGATGGTTCATCGGTGGTCCTATGCACTATTATACTCATAACAAAAACAACAATTACAATAATACAAAATAACTTTCTTGTCGACGATGTCATCATAGGCTCAGACAGTGAAAGTCAATTCTTACATTTTCTAAATACATAACACTATTCAATTAAATAACGGCAGATTCTGCGCCAGGTTGTCACTGAAGGCATCCCCAGACTGTCTTGGTAATTCATAAATTCTGGGAACTTGAGAGTCTTCCCCAAAGCGAAGTCCTCAGTCTCAACGATAAAAACAATAATACAATATGACTTTCTTGTCGACGATGTCATCACAGGCTCAGACAGCGAAAGTCAATTAATCTACAATTCAAGATTCTTTATTCAACATTCTTATCAGATTTCGACAGCACCGCTTCGTATTGTCCGCGGACATTGAAAAAATGTACCGTCAAGTACTAATAGACGAGTCTGATAGAGACCTTCAAATGATTTTATGGCGCGATGCTGAAAATAAACCAATGCAAGCATTCCGACTTAATACGGTTACATATGGCTACTCTAGCGCTAGCTTCCTGGCTACAAGATGTCTATGGCAGGCTGGCGAAGAATGTGATGACGAATTCATCAAAACTATCATACAAAATGACATTTATGTCGATGATTTATTAACGTCTTGTAATGACTCTAATCAGCTTCGTTTCATTCAACGATCCGTTGCCAAAGCTCTTAGCGAATCTGGATTTTTTCTACGAAAATATCGATCTAATCTGCCTGCGTTGTTATCTTCAGACACAAATGAATCACATGAAAACTTAACAATAAGTCATTCTACTAACACTCTAGGCTTAGATTGGGATCCTCATTCTGATACTCTTCGTTTTCCTATAACATTGATTGATACTGGTTCAATTACAAAGCGAAGTATCTTATCTTCAACTTTTAAAATCTTCGACCCTTTGGGCCTCCTATCCTTGTGCACTATCGTTCCCAAAATATTAATTCAAACCCTATGGTCACTTAAACTTGATTGGGACGATCTTGCACCAAAAGAGATAGTAAAGACTTGGAATACCTTCAGTGAAGGCCTGAAGTCCATCAATTCTTTATCTATACCTAGATGGGTATCAAATGAGGATCCCGTCGAGGTAGAAATACATTGTTTTTCCGACGCATCTCTACGTGCATATGGTGCGTGTTTCTATCTTCGTTCTATAGACAAAGACGGAAAAACACACGTCCAATTATTATGTGCAAAATCTCGAGTTGCTCCTGCTTCAAATCCCATTACGATTCCACGGCTCGAACTCTGTGGTGCTCTACTGGCCGCAGAAATGAGCTCTACCGTATCAAAGGCCTTACGACGCAAAATAACACAATACGTCTATTGGACTGACTCTAGCATCGTACTTAGTTGGTTACACATAAGCTCAACTAATTTAAAGGCTTTTGTTGCCAATAGGGTCGCTGCAATTAGGGAATTGACTGACATCAACTCGTGGCGCCACGTACCCACAGAACAAAACCCAGCTGATCTATTATCTCGTGGAGTTAATCCACAAGAAGCTGAATACTGTGACATGTGGTGGCATGGACCAACATTTTTATCCTTGGATAAATCAAATTGGCCTTGCGTAAAAACAAATACTAGTACAGAATACCATATTTAACCAGGCCAGCACGAACCGCCACGCACACGTTAACAGCTCGCACTCTATACGACACGCTATTTTATCTAATGTAATCTAATTTAATCTAAATCTAATAAATTCAATCAATTCAATCAACCAATTTTATTTATGTTCCTGCGCGAACATAAGTGGCGCATCTTAATAAGATACTAATGGGAGATGGCAGGGGGTATGATGTCTCGAAGCTCTAATTGGTATATTAAAATTTAATTTTGATAATAGTGTAGGACAGTCAACAGATCCATTGATTAATTTTAATAAGTACGTGGCATCAGCTATATTTCGTCTTGTGACTAAAGGTAAGATGTGGAATCTAGCACACAATCTTAGATAATGCTCGGCTTTATAGTCAATTTTTAAACGATAGCACAGGTATTTAATAAATTTACGCTGTATATTTTCAAGTCGCGAAGCATATATTTCGTAACGCGGACTCCATACTTGACTGGCGCACTCTAATATGCTACGCACAAATGTGCAGTACAAAATCTTAAATGTTTTTGCATCATTAAAAGAGTTCGACATACGCATTATAAATCCCAATGATTGAGATGCTTTTGACACAATATTATCAAAATGTCTGTCAAAGAGCAATTTGGAGTCATGCGTGACACCGAGGTCGGACTTTTGACGCGAATGTCAAAATGTCATGTAGCGCTTTTATATTCTTTTCATTATTTTAGTGCTTTAAAGTGTTATATTCAATAATTTTGCTGATATTTTATGTAATATAATGCAGATAAAATTCTGAAATGTAGTGAAAATGATATAATAGTGAATTACGTGCATTTTGACATTCTGCCCAAATTTCCTGAGACGCATGACTTGTATCAGCACCAAGTCATGCTAACGACTGACTGAAAGACTAAGACTAAAGACGTGAATAATAATCAATATACTCGACACTGGCACCAATAGCTCATATTATTGTAGCTCATTGCCATTAAATAAGAAGAAGAAGAAGACACTGAGGTCACGTATGTTGTCACACCTCTGAATTTTTTGTCCTTTCAAAAAGTAATCCACTTTAATGACATGAGGTTTTCGGCTGAATGTAATGATAGAACACTTTGAAGGATTTAAATCTAATTTATTTAAAGAACAGTAGTCATCCAATCTTTGTAAATCTAATTGGAGTGCTAGTGCTTCAGCGGGAGAAGAAATAGGCGAGAAAATCTTCATATCGTCAGCGAAACATAATAATTCAGAGGAGTGAAAACATTTGTCGATGTCATTCACAAATATGAGAAACAGCAATGGGCCGAGGAGCGAGCCTTGTGGCAAGCCACTAGGTACTTCGACCCAACTGGAAATATAGTTATTAATAACTACAGCCTGGTTACGATTTGATATGTACGAAGAGAGCCACCGTAGTAAGTCGCCTCTAATGCCCATTTGCTTTAGTTTAATTGTAAGTGTATTATGATCGATTCTATCGAAGCATTTACTATAGTCTGTGTAAATAACATCGACTTGTTTGCCTGTGCTCATGCACTCTGAAACATAGTCATTTAGGAGTATCAGATTTGACGAAGTTGAACGCCCTTTGAGAAAACCATGCTGCTTACTACTGAAGTTACTCTTTAAGGCTGCATATAATTGATCATATACTATTCTTTCAAATACTTTACTTATTGTACATAATTTGGAAATTGGTCTACAGTTAATGACTTCTGTTTTTATACCTTTTTTGTGCACTGGTGTTATGAAGGCGGACTTCCATATAAATGGCACTCTGCATTCAGATAAGGACTTAGTGAATAGTATTGCCATGGGTAAAGAAATATTATCAGCACAATGGACTAAAAAAATAGAAGGTACCTCGTCAGGACCAGCGGACTTGTTAGGGTCTAAGGCCTTCAGTATTTTTACTAATTCTGCTACAACAATGCTAATATTAGAGATATCCGATGTTACACCAAGAGAAGCTGACGGGCTACAAACTGATGATGCATTACTAGGCTGGAGATATGTTGAGTAAAAATAATCCGAGAATATATTACATATCGCGTTACCAGTATTTGCTATTGTGTCACCATATTTGATAACGCTAGGAATGCATAAATTAGCCCTTCGGGTTTTCACGAAAGACCAAAAGCATTTTGGATTGTTTTTAATCGATTCCTCAATGGTTGACACATAATTCTGATAGCACCTAATTTCCAATATTTTTACCCTTTCTCTGAGTAATTTAAATGTCTCAAAATCAGAACGGTTACCATAATTTTTAAACTTCCAATAGAATTTATATTTTTCTTTAATAACTTTTTTTAACGCAGGTGTATACTATACGGGAAAAGAGTTGAAGGAATTTGTTTTTGTTAACGGTATATATTTGTCTATTAAAAGTATTATGACTTCATAAAAATACGCAACCGCCTCGTGCAATGCTAATGCATACATCATCATCATAGTTCATACACGTCTCCACCGCTGTGCACGTGTTTCCTCCTGTATAGTAGGAAAATTGATCCACTATAACGTACTGGTCACACATGTGGATATCAGGTTTTATGTTGAGTCTTATTCTTTTGCATAGATTGATAACTATATACAAATTATATCTCTTAGTTTTTACGACATAGATGGGCAAGATATGATGTGAATTGTATTCCATGTGGTGACGGTGTAAAAATACAATTCACCACTCCATTTCTTGCTTGTGGGTGTCGTAAAAGATGACTAGAGGGTAATGTGTCGCCCTAGCCGAGGCCACGGGTGATCGGACCGGGGAATTGTCCGTCACCCGCAGAGAGGCTGACCACGCGATGGCGACCGACGTCCCAGTACGTCGAGACGTGAGGTTACCCGAAAGGGAATTCCGTCGGGCCGACCACTGATGACAAGTTCCATCTGCTCCGGTGGTCGGCCCAACAACGAGGTGACGTGGGTACGGGTGGGTTATGTTCCCGCGCGCCGTCCTTTCATCGCCCCGGACGGACAGGACCACGCGTGCGCTTACCATAGCCCACCCATAAAAAAAAAAGGGGTTTGTGTACATACCATTTATGAGAGAGATAATTTGAAACAAAAATAACCCGTCTGACCAGCGTGGTATAGTGATAGGTCTATTGATCTACTATACCACACTGGACCTACTATATCCACACATTGTGATGGAGGCTCGAGCCCAGCAGTGGGACGTATTTGAGCTGTGACCACGAATTGTATTGTTACTCCGTTATCAGACGGTAAAGATGCGGCATGAAATTATCTAAAAACCTCCGATAGCATATAATGAATTAGGAAAGTTACCATTTGTGGTTTTTAATTGAATTAATTTATTTCAGCTCATACTCGTCCCACTGCTGGGCTCAAGCCTCCTCCACAGGAGAAGAGAAATTACCACGTTCACTATACCACGTTCGTCAGAAATGTTGGTATATGTTGTAAATAAAACTACGGATTTTATCGCGTTTGCATTTGATTTTTGATTGCCCGACGTTTCGAACACTACATAGCGTTCATGGTTACGGGCGGAGTGAGATGTCTCACGTCCAATAAGTCATCGTTATTACAGATATTATATGATACCTAATATTTATACAATAAGTCGGGCAATCCAAAATCAAATTCAAACGCGATAACATCCGTAGTTTTATTTATAACTAGCTGACCCGGCAAACTTCGTACCACCTTTATTCGTAATTATTTTGTTTTAGTATTTATCGGTTTGGATTTAGTATTTATCCGTGCGGTTACGTAGTAAGAATACTGTGCGGGACGGGCCTCCAGACAAATGTGTTGTAGTCGGCTGACGTCCCGGTTGGTCGCTGGTTCGGTGGTTTATGTGGACTGTATGTGTGGACTGTATCTTTAGGTTCGGTTCCCTATTGGCGGGCTTCAGTGAAGAAATAAAACGATCGATTTTGAAGTAACTTGCACATCGGACGAATATTACACCGTTGCTGCCTAGCCCCTGAATGTTAATGCTTGAAGTTCGCTATTTCTTCATACTATTTCTTCATATCATTACTTCATACTATGGATTCAAGTTTCCATCGCGCGCCGCTAGGTGTCTTCGGTAGTCTATGCTACGATGTGTTGTTGTTATTGGTAATTCCCTCCGCCTCATAAGGGGCGGGTTCGGCAGTCTCAGGGCCGAGCCCTCTTACTGTGGTGTCTTGCGCCGTGGTTTAATAACCACGGGTCCTGGGGATTAATTCACCGAGGTCCCCACCACTCTTCACTCATGGCGGCGGTTGACCCGAGCTGGATGAGACCGGTTGACCCGAAGGAGGTCCAGCTCCAAGTGACCAGCGACATCCATGAGACTTAGCGTGTGAGGGACTCTCGGACTGGCGTTCCCTGTTTTGGAAAAATATTTGTTGATATTTGTTAAGAGCGCCCAAGCGCCGAGACCGGTGACCCCAAGCATGATGCTGGTATTATGACTATACGAGCAGATGCAAAGGAGGCAGCGGCCGCGGCGCTGGGCACTACCGGTGCATCCACACGGTTATGAGCCGAATGTGGGGGTGACCACGTTGGGATTACGTGACCTGAGGAGAAGAGGGAATAGGATATTGGGCAGGTAGGGTGATGGCACTGGTATTCGAGAATACCAGGCTGGAAGAAGGGTTTGGGTTTATGGTACCCCAGCGAAATCCCTGGGATAGGGTTTCTCGTTGGGGTGAAACTCCGGTGGGCGAGCATGAAGGGGTGCGATACCACGAATGTGGTCCCACTCCGAGGAATCCGCTCTTGCGAACATATTGTGCGCCAGAGATCGGGCAAAGTCTAAGAGACTAGGCATCCTGAGGTCCCTGAGAAGGGTGGAGTTTAAAACGAAAAAGGGGGCACCTACTACCTTGCGTAAGGCAAGGTTTTGTTGGGCCTCGAGTCGTTTTAAATTGGAAACACTTTCCAGCCCGTACCACGCCGGGGCTGCGTAAGTGATAGACGAACGGATATATAATTTATACACCCCCACCTTGGTACGCATTGGGAGATGGGAAGAAAAAGTAGGGAAGAGTAAATTCCTGGCCGCTGCTGCTCTACCGATTACGGCTTTGACATGGTGGGTCATTGATAAGCGGCTATCTAGGGTGACGCCCAGATATTTAGCATGTTTGCGCCAAGGAATTGGTATGTCCTGTAGCACGAGTGGTGGTGGGAAATTCGGGCTGGCGTTAAAAGAAATGGCCTGTGTTTTGCTCACGTTTACCATGAGCCGCCATTGGGAAAACCACGGTGAAAGATGGTTTAGAGCCCTTTGTACTTTGCGCGCGGCATGATGAGACTTGAGACTCGTCGAGATGAGGGCTACATCATCCGCGTACAGGGCAAGCTCTGCATCTGGGGACTGTGGGATATCGTATGTAAAATGTGCGTAGAGGGTTGGCGAGAGGCAGCTGCCCTGAGGGACACCTGCAGACGCTCGTTTCAGGGAGGATGGTTCCCTGTCCACCACCACTCGGAATGTTTTGTCCTTTAGGAAGGAGGAGACCACCCTCACGATGCGACGGGGGGTCGATGTTCTTGCCAACTTAAGCAGCAGACCGTCATGCCATACTCGATCGAAGGCTTTCTCTATGTCGAGGAATACTGCTACGGCGTGCTCACGCTTGTTGTAAGCTGCCGTGATCTGATGCGGTACCCTCGACAATTGGAGTGACGTACTGTGGCCAGGCCTGAACCCAAACTGTTCGGGTCTTAGAGTGATGTGCTGGTTAAGATGCCGCTGTAGAAGTCTCTCAAGTGCCATGTTAGAGATCCCGTCTGCTCCCGGGGCTTTCCTGGGTTTGAGGCGCCTAATCATGCTGCGGACTGCATTCGGTGAGAAGGAGATTGGATCTTCATCCGGGGCTATCGGAGTTGACAGCTGCTCATGAAGGGCAGCGAGTTCGCATTCTACAGCGGCTAGCTGCTCAGGGTCTTCTTCCCCTGAAGGGTTAGGCCTGAACACACTTTCCAAATGATCCGCGAAGATCTCGGCCCGGTCTGCCGCTCTATACCTTAAGGTCCCGTCGCCGTGGAGTAAGGGGCGTACCGGAACTGGGGCTTTAGTGAGACGGCGGTGGATTCCGTTCCAGTCCCCACTGGAATCTTCTATAAAACGCTCCCAGTTCGCGGTAGAGTGGTCCTGCAACTCGGCTCTTATTTTCTCCGCTAGTCGGTTGAGGTCAAATTTCAGGGTGGGGCATCTCGTCCTCTGCCACTCTTTCCTGAGGCCGCGCTTTTCTGATAGCATCTTTCTGATGTGATATGGAATAGGTGGTAGTTTTCTGGCTGGAGATGGGTATTTAGCCTTTTTAAGTGCGTGAGAGATGGCTGTAGTAACCTCGGTGGCTAATAGATTAACCTCAACTGCGGAGCTAATTGGCCGAGTTGGGGAGGTGGTCTCCAGCGCTACCCTGAATTGAGTCCAGTCCAGTAGGTGATGTGGCGCTGGAGGGACAGCTGTAGTGGGTGGCTCGCTTAAAATGACGAGAACCGGGTGGTGGTCTGAAAGGAGATGGTCTTCGAGCACTGTCTGAGTGACCTGGCAGCCGATGTCATTGTAGACTATAATGTCCAGCACATCAGGGGTATGGGTAATAATGTACGGGTAGTGGGTTGGGACCTCCGGGCCCAGTACCACATACCCCCGGGACTCTGCGTGCAGATGGAGTCGTACACCAGATGCATTATGGATCGCTGCATTCCAAGCCGGATGCTTGCTGTTTAAATACCCCGCTATAATTGTCCTGACGGGGGGGTCGAGTAGTAAGGAGATGTCCCCTGTATCCAGCAGGAGGGGTTCAGGTGGCTTGTATGTGGCGTATAGCCTGAGTGGATTGCTACCATGCAGGATCTCTACTCCTAGTGAGTAGATTGAGTTCGTAGCTGCTGGTGGTAATGGCTGATGCACGACTCTTCTCTTGATGAGTACTGCCAGGCCTCTGTAACGGACAGCCTGTTCGGTCATCTCGTCCCTCCTGTAAACGAGATAACCCGGGAATTTTATTTTGTCCGCCGGTCCCAGGTGAGTCTCGTTTATGAGCGCCACGTCTACGTTCTGCTCCTTCAGCAGATGGCGGAAGAGCGCGACCTTTGCTTTGAGGCCGCGGGCATTCCAATGCACTATCCTCAGGTCAACCGCGAATGTGCAGGTTGATGATTCTTTGGACATTTGTCAGGAGTATATCCACGAACTCGTCGCTCACGTCTTCCTGATCAAGGGCCGTCATTACCGTCTGCAGGAAGTCGATCACGGTTCTCAGTATGTCGGCTCTCTTTGTGGCCGAAGAGGTGGTAGGTTGGGCTACTATTCTGGCCTTCTTGGTCCTCTTGCCAGGTGCTAGAGGTGGCCGTGGGTGTTTGGAGATAGCGTGGGCTATGGGCTCAGAACTGTCCTCAGTAGCCTGTGCATTGGAATGCTGTCTGAGAATAGGTTTGGGTTTCGTAGGACCCTTCCTTGGTGGTCTTTCGTCCTCTGACGGGGGAACCGAAGAGTCAGTCCTTGGACCTGACTTCCCCCTCTTTTTCTTCCGCCTCCTAGGGAGGGGAGCTCCTCGTTCCGTGGGCGTATTGGCTTCAGCCATTAGTGAAGTCCCTTGTGCGGACTCGCCCTTGGGGTGGGGACGAACTTCAGCTGGCGATTTATCCGTCCTCTTCCGTCTGTCTCCCGAAATGGCAATAGTGCCTGCTCTCCGATTCTTGGCCTCTTTCATGAAGACCGGGCAGTTTACATGATTGGCCGGGTGGTTACCCCCACAGTTGGCACAAGTGGGGGGGGTCTTCTCTAGGCCTAGGACAGTCTTTGGCCGCGTGTTCGTCCCCGCATCGCACGCAAGCCAATGATCTGTGGCATTGTAGGCAGGAGTGACGGAAACGTTGGCACCTGTGATATTGGGCGGGTTGCCGTCTCCCCCGCCAGGCTTCGATTTTAATTCCGGGGATATTAAGAAGTTTCGTCACTCCATAAATACCCGGGATTGTATTCGCGTCACGCTTGAAGGTCGCAAACAGTATGCACCCCGGTCTTTCGCCACGGGCGCGTATAGGGCGTATATACTCCGGGGAAAATCCGAGCTGGCGAAACTCCTCCTCCATTTCCTCGGGAAGTACGTCATGTGGTAATCCCCTAATCGCTACCTTGAGGCTCCGCTCCTCAGGCAGCGAATAGGAGAACCAGCTAAGCTTCTCGGTCTTGTCAAGTTCGGTCAGGTATCCCCATCCCGTAGGGGCGCGCATAAGCTCTCCTTCCCAGGCGGCGTTTAATTTCGCGTAGGTGGTGAGACCAGTTAGGGAAGGTCTCCACCACCAACGGAGGGTATCTAACCTTTCTGGTTGTTGTAACCTGAGGAGTATGACTCACCTGGGTTCCTCCCTGGGAGGAGGCTAAGGGAGCCGAGGCAGCTGTCGCCGTGCTGGTGGTTGCCGCTTGTGAAGCTGTTACTGAGGCGTAAGAAGTCGGCTTCTGTGAGACTGGAGGGCGAGGTGCAGGCTCCTCCGCGCAACTCCTCTTGGCTCTGGTTAACTCCTCTTCGTCAGTGCTGCGTCTTCTTCTGGGGCGGCTGCCCGTTGGGAGCTCGGAGGCTGAAGAGGAAGCATTTGTGGTTGGTTTAGTTCTTTTCTTTTTACGATTAATACGGATAGTGATGTCGAGCTGGCGTGACGGGCGGCCAGCTTGGCTGGCTGCGTCTGAGTCCAACGCTGCCGATGAGTCGGAGCGCTCACAAGAGCTGTCAACTTGACTCGCCTTATAGTGACGAGCCAGCGACTCTCTGGAGGCATCTGGTTTATACCTAACACCAGCGTGGTAGCGGGATGCTGGAGGGGAGCGTTTGCCTTTAGGCGACATCTGCGCAAGGATAGCTGTCGAGGTAGACGCTCGCATATAATCAGGCGTGTGCTTGTTGTCAGACGAAATTTCCATACTAACCCCCGCTTCAGGAGGGGAGGGGGGTATGGTTTTCTTGGCGAACGGCGAAGGCGTATTGAGTCAAAAGACTCATCGTGAGTGGCAGTAGACGATCCCCCATGCGCGGCATAGGGTGTCGCAAAGGGTGTCGCAAAGGGTGTTGCGACTGGCTTAACTATTGGGGCAGCTTGGAAAGCCACCACTGGTGTCTGGTTTCTGACAATGAACAGTGAAATCTTCAGTCTGCGTAACCACGCTGGTCTGATGAGAAATTTTTGTTGGGCTAGAATGCTGTGCCACTTCCGCAGGTGCTTCCCGGGCGACTTTTGATGATGTGGCAGTTGTGGTACGGCGAATTGCCGAGGGTGTTGCATAGGGTGTCGCGACCGGAATTGCGGACTTTTTCGCTATTTGGGCGCGCGGGTAGTCCACCGGGATGGCGACAAACGTCGCAACCGGCTGTTGGTGGTGAATTGAAAGGTCCGATGTGCGTGAGTCCATGCTGGTCAGACTCGATGCGGCTGTTTCATCGCGGGTCGTTCTCGCAGACGTGCAGGGAGGTGACATACGCGATGGTTGGGGCGCAACCGAGGCTCTCGATGTGGAGGCAAATACCGCGGTAGGTGCGGTGGTGGGGGGGTGGTAACGTGTTACCGACCCGCTGGTTTCACTATCAGTGCGTGGGCGATAGTGTGTGGCCGGCGCTATATACGTAGCGCCGGTGCCGGTGAATCGCGAACTAAGCTAGTTCGCGTAGTTGCCGCGGTGGCGCTAGTAGTGCTCAGAACACTGTCTAGTGATCGACGTGATTGATGACCACTGGATATTCCGGCGAACGCTGTTGGGCTCTTCGGACGCGTCTTCATGATTGAAGGAGGCGGCGGAGGCTGTTTTTGGCCCTTAGAAGGACCTTTTTTCATTATTTCAACTGCAGAAAAGGATACTTTTGGACGAGTTTTGGTGCGATCTTCACGCGGGGCGGGGTTTTTGACGCGACGACAAGCCCCCGGTGTTCACGCTGACGACGAGCGCCGACGCAGACACCGGAGCGAGCGAAGCACTTAAGATCCGTACACTACACTAGTCACTTGGAACACAATGTAACGAAAAAACTCAGGCCAATCCGCTACGATGTATTCATTAAACGAAGAGCTTAAGTACCTTGAAGTTATACCGTAACGTGAGCCGCGAGGCTTTGGCGTAAACGGTTGTCGCATTCGTCCGATTTGTGCTATGATTTTATTCAATAATTACTTATAACGCTAAGACTATTACAAATATGCTTACATTCTATATACTATTCTATTTATCTAAAATACATCTATCTGTTTCAGTAGCGGCCGCGACCCTAGGTAGTAAAATAGGCTTTATACAAGCACTAAAAACTATTATATTATACTATCAGCATTGTTTTTCTATTTTTATTAGTCTATATCTCGCAAGTTATAATACCTAGGGTGTTGGTTCTTACTGCATTCGATAGGTCTTAGCGTATATTTCAATAAAATACCAAGAATATTTATGTTTATTGCAAATTTGACACTATAAACAACAAAAATTATAACGTAACTAAGTACAATTATGTTTTTACATAAATTAAGAAAAACAAACAGTTATAAGCTATTTTAATACAATTTTTACTACAATATAACGTATAATTAATCTACTTTAATGTTCATTACTCACATTGTTTATTTAGCACTGTACACATTTTTTCGTAGTGTTCACATCTTACGATTTTCGCTATGTATTTGGAGTGCGCTGATTGGTCGATAGTCGTTACGCACTCTTATCTGTCGATACACTTTGAGTTAGTTAATTTTCGCGGCACTCTTATCACTATACTTTTTCAAAATTCACTATTATGTTACAGTTCGTTTTTTAAGCACTATCACGGTATTCTACACTTGTCGCGAACAAATACAATTCACCACCTGTGGGTGTCGTAAAAGGCGACTAATAATAATAATATTTTAGTTACTCAGTACATCAAACCTCCAACCCCATAAAGATTTATTAGATACCATCATCACACAATAGTTTTACACCTACTGTTGGCAGTCCACGTGTGTTATGTGCAGGCGTGGAGTGTCATCGGTAGACGTCCCATCCCATTTTTACATTAAATTTCTCCAAAGGCCTCTGCGTGTTGGATCCCTATCCCCATGTAAGCCTTTCAAAGGACCGGATATCTTCCCTTGGGAGATAGCCGTGAGTCGGAGATACATAATAATAATTGCCCCCCTGTCGCCCGTATGACCTGCGTGTCTGTGGCGACCGTTTTGGGGGTCCCATTCAGTGAGTTGGCGAGTCACCGTCTGCCACCGTTCAATACGATGCAAGGGATTGAAGGCAGACGACAGATCAAAATCAATAGTTTTAAGTAAAATAGTCCATCAAATCTCACAACCCCATAACCAGGTTTTAGATATCATCATTGTACAATAGTTTTACACCTACCGTTGGCAGTCCACGAGTGTTATGTGCAAACGTGGAGTGTTATCGGTAGATGTCCCATCCCATTTTAATATTAAATTTCTCCAAAGGCCTCTGCGTGTTGGATCCATATCCCCATGTAAGCCTACCAAAGGACCGGGAATCTTCCTTTGTAAGATACCCGTGACACTGAGATAATAATAATAATTTTATTTCAAGTAACATAAGACTCATAACAAATAAATAATAATAATCACAGTAATAAAATAGGTACAATAGAATAACAAAATTTAGGTCATAATAATTACATTCACACAATAATTACATTCATACCGTTAGAATTAATTAAATTAAATTAGATTTATTTTTAACAAAATTCACATTCTAACTTAAAATCATTACATACAAATAAAATACAGCTAGTTTACACATAGGTACCATAAATTATAATTAGTAATAATAAAATAGGTACAATACAATCACAAAATTTAGGTCATAACAATTACATTCATACACTACGGGATTAAAGGATATAATATGCGTATAATAACTATGCAAGAGAAGGAAAACTCGAAATAAAACCCTATACCAACACGTCTGATCAGCGTAGTATAGTAGGTCGATTTCCCTCCCGTGCTTTTTTATATGTGGGTATACGTTGCCTACAGAACTTAGTTATAGTTTGTGTACCAACTGCAGCTTCGAGATTGATGTGTGTGTGTGTTATGTTAGTGTGTGAAATTATTGTAAGCACAGACTTTGTATATGTGTTAACATCAGCGGGAGGGAGGAATTCCGCCACGCTGGTTTTCGAACAAAATCAGTCGAATGGCCTTTCTAAAGTATTAATATTTTTGTGGGCCAAACGCTATTCAAGCGTTGTACAGTCAAGTTACCAGATGCTCAAAGACCAGCGCCAGCACCCATCAGGAGATGCTGGAAAGTGTTAAACGTGACCCCTGGGGTCGTCCTTATTGTGCGGCACTAAGTAGAGATTTCACTTCTTAATCAGTAAGGAATTTTGGACAGTCTTGAATGTGACCCCTGGGTTCGCCTCTATCGCACAGCGTTGAGTAAGCTACGCCCTCCTCCCCTCACCAAAATTTGCCAACCCGACCTCCACATCAGGGTTGTCGAGGACCTTTACCCACCGCGGAGAGCACCTCGAATCATTGCTTTGCTGGATAGTAATCGGGAACCGCCCCGCCACGGACACGGAGATGGGGCGGCAATGGCGCATATATGTGTTAAATCTATCACTCTCCAGCCAGATGGTTTACCCTAATGGGTGCTGGCACTGGTCCTTGAGCACCTGGTACCACATCTCACGGGTTTGTACAATGCTTGAATAGCGTTTATCCAGTTTCCTGGATGATGGAAGGAGGAGAGGCTGATGCTCCTGCCGAAGGTAGGACGGTATCCAGCATCGGCAACAAACATGTCAATATAATGGTATTATTGATAATTTAACTGGATTGAATTTACGGATAGTGTTATATTTCCTTAATCCGCAATTTTACGCCATTTGTAGGAGGCTGATAAATTATCATCATCGTCTCAACCCATACACGTCACACTATTGGGCTCGGGCCTCCTCCACAATGGGAGGGAATTTGACCTACTATACCATGCTGGTCAGACATGTTAGTATAGGGTTTCATTTCAAGTTTTCCCTCTCTTGCACAGATGTTATGCGCATATTATATCCCATAGTCGTCTTTTACGACATCCACGGGCAAGATAAGGAGTGGTGAATTGTATTCTTACACCGTCACCACACGGAAGATATACAAGAATGTACTATAGATATACAAGATAAATTAAGTAGGTAATGTATAACAGAATAATTGATTTTTAAATACATATTTAAATATTGTTAATATAACTATTACTAAATTAAAAGTGTTAAAAGTATTTATTTATATGATAAAATTAACCCATAGCTAATTATTGAAATCGATAACTTATAGTATGTTGGACAACACTATCGATACGCGTGGCTCAACGTCGATGTTTTGAATGAAAAGGTATGGTAAGGCGGTTCTTAGTGATATCGCATTGAACGCAATACATTGCGGGGTTGCTGGACTAATAAAAGGTGATATCCATGTGTGGCAAACGATGTATAATGTTTGGCTCTTTTTGTTATTTTATAATTGTTGCTTACATACGACATAATACTATCAAAAAATTATGAAATATCACTGAATTAATAAGTTTATGGACTTAACGATGAAAAGAAATGCCTTCTTAGACTATAACTATGCAACTGACGTCTTTTTCGACACGTTGTAACAGCGCAAGACGGCATATTTCTCTTTTTTGTCGGAGCTTCGTTCAAGGTTACTATATGAGCGCAACTAAGAACCGGTAAAACGAATTTGGCAATATTAAGACCGTTTGATCGCAATTGTGGCACGCTTGCCCCGCCCACATGGCCGTTCTATCTTATTAATTTTTCTGTGGTTTGGCCATTTCCCTGGATGTTGAAAGAAGGAGAGACTGGTGCTGCTGCCGAAGATGGGGGCGATCTCTGGACTCGCCCTCAAACGTATCAATATAATGGAATTATTGATAATCCAACTGAATTGAATTTACGGAAAGTGTTATATTTCCTTAGTTCACAAGTTTTTACTACACTATTTGTGTGAGGCTGATAAATCATCATCATCATCTCAGCCCATACACCTCCTAACTGTTGGGCTCGCACCCTCTCCACTATGAGAGGGAAATCGACCTACTTTACCACGCTGGTAAGACGTGTTAATATAGGGTTTTGTTTCGAGTTTTCCTTCTCTTGCATAGATATTATATGCATATTATATCCCTTAGCCGTCTTTTACGACACCCACGGGTGGTGAATTGTAGTCTAGCTATTTAATATACCGCCTTTTCTTATCGATTCCAAAACCTTTTTAAATCTAGATCTACACGTAAATGCCAAAAATGCCGAACCGACGGGACGAACGTCAAATGTTTGACAGGTAAGAACAGTTTGAATGGGAAAACAAAATTGTTCTTTTTAGTATTTAACTCGTAATTTTCCATATTTTTCACCGTATAAACCTTACCTGGACTTCCACAATTAATTCAAGACCAAGATTAGCCAAATCGGTCCAGCCATTCTCGAGTTTTAGCGAGACTAACGAACAGGAATTCATTTTTATATATTTAGATACTAGCAACCTGCTCTCGCTTCGCTTCAGTTTCAGTCGCCTTACCCGCGTAGAGCTCCTTCCCGTGGGTAGGTATACCGGGATAAAATATAGCCTATGTTGCTCCCTGATATTATAGCTTTGCATTGTTGAAAGAATTTTTGAAATCGGTTGGGTGATTTAAGCGTGAAACAAACAATCAAACTTACTTTCGCATTTATAATATTAGTAAGGATGTAATACTCGCGTAAACATCAATTCGTTAAGTTGGTATATGGTTTTATTTCAAGCTTTCCTTCTCTTTCATAGATAATTATTATGTTTGTCGCATTTTACGATACCCACGGAAGGATTGGGGATGTTAAATTGTATTCCTACTTCGTCACCGCACGGAAAAATTTTATTAATTACTAGCAAGCCGCCGTCGCTTCGCTTCGGTTTCATTCGCCTTACCCGTCTAGTTACAGTTCCTATGGGAATACCGGAATAAAATATAGCCTATATTACTCAGGGTGAATGTAGCTTTCCAATGGTGAAAGAATTTTTGAAATCGGCACAGTAGTTTTTGAGTTTATTCATTATAAACATACACACACACACACACACACAAAACTACGAATTTTTCCTCTTTATAATATTAGTATAGATTAATATTAAAAACTAAATCCTTTTATGGTATGAGCCCAAAAGTATTCTATGTATATTATTTGAGCACATTTATAGAATAAAGATAACAATTTCAAAATATAATTAATATTAATTAATATTTAGTATTTTCATTGTCCTGTTATTGTTATATTTGCTCCTTATCGCCATGGCTGGACTGTTGATAAGTGGCAATAATAATCATCATCATCACCGCCCACATGCGTCCCACTGTTGGGCTCGGGCCTCCTCCATAATGGGAGGGAATTTGACCTACTATACCATGCTAGTCAGACATGTTGGTATAGGGTTTCATTTCGAGTTTTCCTTCTATTGCACAGATGTTATGTGCATATTATGTCTCATAGTCGTCATTTTTTTTGCTTTTTTTTTGGGTGGGTTTCGGTCGGCTCACTCCTCGCACCACTCCATCCGGGGCGACAGAGAGGCGTACGCACGCACAGACGTAACCCACCCGTGACACGTCGCCTTCATCGTTGGGCCGACCATCGGAGCAGGGTGACTTGACGTCAGTGGTCGGCCCGACAGAATACCCCCTGAGGAGTACCCTCCCATCGACCGACGTCCCCCTCGGGGAAGACGTCATCTGTCATTACACCTGGAATGAAATCATTCATTTTCTATCAATGTAATAAGGAAAAGGGTGTTATATCTTTAGAACGCAAGTTATTTAAAAATACATCATATCTACTCCTCTCTATACTGCTGTAAGTGCCATTACACATAAAATATGGCGACACAATGCCGTGATATCGATCTATCAAACCACTTTTATATCCTCACACTGTTTGGTATTTCATGAAGAATTTTATCGGAACTCACTATCTTTTTCAAATAACAGCACAGTCTTAAAATGACTTTGACAGTCGGTGAGGGCAGAAGCCAGTTCGATATATTAACAAATATATTTATGCATTTACATATACGTATCAAGAATATTCAGTGTCTTTATATCAAGTGTACAAAGTCTATTTTCGCTCCATGAGTTCTTAAATGACTGGAATGGGGGTGGCCGTTTTAAAGACAGCGGGTATGGTGCCATTTGTAGAGGATATCACTAGAACTGCAGAATAAACTAATATTTTCATTGAAGACCTATATCAAATCAAATCATTTATTCTGCATAGGCCCCTTAAGGGCACTTACATATTGTCAAATTACACGTTTGAATACAATACAATAATCTACCACCGGATCGGAACGCGGCCACAAACTAAGAAGATCCGGCAAGAAACTCAGCGGGCAGTAATTTTTTTTCTTAATCCTTTAAATATACATAATATTATGCTTCGTACAACATATATGGTATTACCTTCAGTATGATGCCCTTCGAAATTGTATATATATATATATAAATTTTCAAGATTTAATACAAGACAAAAAAAAAAAAGAAAAGATTAAAGCATAAGGAAAGGAAGAAAATATGGCTGGACCAGATCCCACAAGCAGCACCCGATCACGAGTTAACTACTAGAGCAGCCATCATTCTCCTCAACCAAATTAGAGGGAAGGGAGCGACCCGCCCCATATATGTGGATACCATTTTCTATTAATATTATAAATAAAAACTCACATAGAGTTGCCTGGCTGTTTGAAAAATAAACTGTTTTGCCGGATTTTAACGCGTTTGTATTTGATTTTTAATAACACGACATGAATGAGTCGTCCTTCCCTGACTATGAACGCTGAAAAGTATTCGACATTTTAGGAAATTAAAAACTCGATACAAACGCAATAAAATCCATAAAAATATTTTTATTTGTTCAGATGTTTGTTCAAGTATCACAGTAAAATTACTAAATAGAATTTGATGAAACGATACTGTAGTGATATAGCGTATAAATTTAAATGCTAAGTAGGCTATAATTTATAAAAGGTTTTAGAAGTACATTAAGATTATAATAATTCAGCTAAATTTCTGTAACCAGTGATATTAGTGAAGCAATGTTAAGCCGGCAAAACCATCTAGGCCTTAAATATTAAGTCCTCGATAATGGTGGTTCACCCAAATGACGATAGAAAGGTGCAGTGCGGTAGGTTATGGGGTTATATCCCGTCACTTCGCACTACCTCAGACGTTTTGGGTGGCATGAAATCAGGCCATGCCTTATTCACCAAAAAAAAACTTATATTGCCAAACTCGTATGAAATTATCATGAGTATTATATTTCCTTGTAGTTTAAGAATATAAGGAGTAAGAATATAATTCGCTACTCCTATCTTGCTCATTGGTGTCGTAAAAGAGGACTCAGGGGTATAATGTAATATATTATGCATACTAGCAACCCGCCCTCGCTTCGCTTCGGTTTCAGTCGTCTTTCCTGCATAGTTCTCGTTCACTTGGGAATACCGGGATAAAATATAGCCTATGTTACTCCCTGATGTTATAGAGCTTTCCATTGGTGAAAGAATTTTTGAAATCTGTCCAGCCGTTTTGAAGATTACCTGAAACAAACAGACAGACAGACAAAAAATATAAAGTGTATTTTAGGCATATGTATAGTCCAAATAACCGCGTGAGCATGAAAAAAGCTTATTATTTTGATCTTACAAACAGACGCTCCAATTTTATTTATTGGTATAGATAATAATTAAGCTATATGCATTTAATATTTATGCAAGGGAGGAAATATTTAAATAAAAATCTATATGTTCTATTAACAGTGTGTTGATTTAGGTCAATTTCAGACTTGAGCCCAACGTTGGGGCGTATGTGAGCTGAGATGATGAATTTAAATTATGTCAAAATGCTTAGCAGAAATTTTTTCTTCGTGTACAGAAATTACAAACAAAATTAAAATTATTAGCAGTAAACGTTTTTTTAAAATCGCATCGAATTGATAATCCTTCCAACATTTATTATTGCCGTTCCCCAATTTTTTTTATGAACTTATAATATTTATAAGTGCTAGTTCATTCGATGTCTTTCTTCAGAAGTAAAGTAAGGGATAATTAATAACTTAATGCATTCATAAATAACTTAAGAAAAACTCATAGGTATACGCTGTAGGTATAGATGTTGCTATTTTCATATGCAAATGAAAAAGAATCGAGTTGTTTTATACTTTTCATTATCCGATGAAATTAATAGCAACAGCTTAATGTGAGAACAATATTGGAAATTAAAAATCTGGAGTAAGAAAGATTTGAGTTTATTCCCTACCGGTACTTCATACGATTTTTAACGCTGCTCAATGGCGAAACTTACAATCAGAGGCTTTAGTCAGTCTATCAGTTTGTTGACGTCCATTACGTGAAGAGATTTCCCTAGAAGGGATTAGAGATAACATTATACAATAATATCTACTTTAAAGAATCGCATTTGGTTTTTACCAAAATAATTTTGCTGCCCAATCGTTTAGGAAGCTATCCACTAAATAATTAGTTATTAAAATCGGTTTACAAGTGGAAGAGATATCGATTTACACCTCATTGGAGTCCAATTATATATTGTGATACTTAGGTGTACTCTAAATTTCTTGAGAAAAATCAATGACACAAATAAAATTAAATGTAGTTGAATTATACTTTTTCAGGTATTTAATTTAATTTCCATATATACGTGATTACATTCTGCAATATGTAATCATAGAATCATTATAAAATTTTTCCTATACTGTGACCACACCCTAAAGTCTTTGGAGGGGTAAATGACGCTATCGTGCAGCGGAAATTATCAGCTATGAGGCAAATGGCCTGCCGATACCGCTTATCTACCACAAACGGTTTCACACGTTCTCAAGCTGAGACTACGTATAATAAATAGACTTGGAGAGAATTGATATCCAGACTTATTGCTTATTTAATTCAGAACTGATTTTGCCAATGGTGTTCCTAGTCAAATACTTTTGCTAGCTTCGTATTGACCATTATCATCATCATTATTATTCAGTCTTTCGCCGATCATTGATGAAAATTAGCCTCTTTTTTTTTAGGGGCTGGGTTGCGGTCGGCGCGCTCCTCGTACCACTCCGTCCGGGGCGACAGAGAGGCGTAAGCACGCAACTCCCGCAACCCACCCACGATGCACGTCGCTTTCGTCGTTGGGCCGACCACCGGAGCAGGGTTACTTGTCATCAGTGGTCGGTCCGACGGAATACCCCCTACGTGGGGTACCCTCCCAAAAATTAGCCTCTTAACCCATCAATGAGGGGATAGTGTCATAATCGAAACGTTTGGTAGGCACTCACTTACCCGATTTTTACCACCCCCATGGGCATTAGAATATTCCTATCTGGCAATAATATTCTTGAACTCTCGGTAAGTTAATGAGGGGACAAGAAATGCATCGGTAGTTAAGAATGAATAAACATTTTGGCAACTTTTTTAACATGCCTATATTATAACAAAATTTTTAAACGTTTCATTCCCTTCTAAATCAGATTTATTTGAATTTTTTATCGAGGGCTGATGCAAATATATTAATTTAATATATTTCGTCGTATTATCCACCATAAGCATATTATACACCATATTATACACCATAAGCAATTTTTCGAGGGCTTTTTTTATCGAGGGCTGATGCAAATATATTAGTTTAATATATTTCGTCCTATTATACACCATAAGCAATTTTTCGCTCCTAAGGGGGCTGAGATTATCGTGATTTGATAGATGGCGCTACCAGTATTTATTTTCTGAATCACATTTTTTTATTTCGGTTATCTACAAGTGCGTGTTTTTTAGTTTTGGTAAACTATCTATTTCTTTTAAATAACGATGCCTTATACTTTTTTGGGTCAGAGTATGGTCCGGTCACACCCTACCCAAACTACCCGGGATGGTGAAAGGAAATCTACTGTCGTCTTTTGGGCAGGCCGATTCAACTGATACCGAATGTTGTTGGTAACAATCCTGATATCGGCAGGGTGCTTGCGAGCAGCTTGTTCATAAGATCCATCCATCCAATATATTGTTAGATATAGGTCTATTTACGAAGAGGGGATAGAGTAATAATTACTTCGTAGATGGGTTTATAGTCACAGAAAGCGCTTATACTATTTTAGTGCTCTTTGAGCCAGTTGTGCAACTGCCACGGCAAATTATGTACTGGGAACAGACTGTATTTTTAGTTTCACACACGATAAGGATACTATTAATAGACACAAATGATATCCAATGTATATTATATTACGTCCGATTGGTAGTTTGTTTTAAATTTGGCTACTGACAAACAGGCAAACCACTGGATATATATATATTTCCAGTAGTTGTTGCCATATTATATCTATATAAAATCTGGTGTATTTTTTTTTTGTAAGTAAATGACATTTTTAACGAACATATTTAGGATATATAGGTATTAATAAAAAACTAAAAATGATGAAATAATGAAAAAATATCAAAAATTAAAAAACAGAATAATAATAACATCGAGATTCGATCTTACGTTGTTTGAATGCGACTGGACAATTTCCCAACTGAGCTATTGTCACTTTTGACGGCGACGGCTAAATTTACATTCCTATTCTAATGACATTTTATGTCATTGATTACATAAAAATACCAACAAAACAACATTTTCTATAAATAAAACCTAGCTAGATAGATTTTTTGGCCCCAAAATCTCTAGTATGCTAAATTGCATGAGAATCGTTGGGGCCGTTTCCGAGATTCAGATTATATACAAGAATCGTTTAAAGATATTGGCTCGTTTAAAGATAATATCTGGTAGATCGAGCTTCGTTCGGAATAGTTTTGTTGTATTTTTGTCGAATTTATTTAGATATAAATATATTAATAAAAGATAAAAATAAAATAATGAAAAATATCAAAAATTAAAAAAAGAGAATATTAATAACACCGAGATTCGATCCCACGCTGTTGGAATGCCAAAACAAAACAAAAAGAAAACTGGACAACTTCCCAACTGAGCTATAACTCTTGACGATGATGGCGAAATTTGAATTCATATTCTTTAAAAATTTAAATCCTAATCTTGATCCCATAGCTCGCTTCATAGCATGCTGAGCAACTTTGAGCTTCATTATGAGTCCTACATAATGTATATATGGCCTATTATATGTATATTATTATACCTTTATTTAAAGTAAATTTTAGTGATAAAACTTATTGACAAACGTAACTAAAAGGTTAGATAAACAACTAGAAAATAACAGAAATCAAGTGTCATTTGATGTCTAACTTTATTTATTCTACTATATTTTTTCTAACTCTGATGGTTTGAGGACGTGATTGTTGTCGCAACCAAGAAACACCATTATTTAATATAACTTTAATTTTATTCTAAAATTAGATATTAATGACATAAGTAGGTAAGACAATACTGCATAGTCAATATTCATCATCATCATCATCATTTCAGCTCATATACGTCCTCTCTCGGCTTGAGCCTAGCAGTCCTAGGCTCGAGCCTCCTTCGGCAGCGACAGCTGTTGGTCGTCGATGGCCTCCTTCTGTGAGGCTGTCATGACAAGGAAGGAGGCCGCGGAGCGGGCACGCGAGGCGCATGCGTCCGCTGACTCGTTCCGCCGGCGACGACCAGGGAGGAGGAGACGCCGGATAGGTGTTGGCACTCGTACAGGTCGGACGTGTGCACTGGATGGATAGTTGGTTAGGTCGGTCTTTAGCATCGAATTTGATTGGCGGGTTGTTGTCGTTGTCTTGTCGTGATCGTTTGTCTTGTCTTTGTCGTGTCGTGTCTTGGGACGGGAGAAGGGAAGGTAGGGGTGAGGTCGCATAGGTACCGGGACTGCGTCCGTATTACGAACGCACTCAACCGGTGTGCAAAAACGCGACCAGCTTGCTGGTCGTGGCCGGGTTGTATATATAAATTCTCGATAAAACTCTAATATCGCGATTCAGGCGTATTAACGTTTCTATTAAAATTTAATATCGCGATTCAGCCGTTATAATAAGTTAGTGAGTTCGATACATTTAGTATCTGGGTTAATTACCCATTTTCTAGATGGACGACGACTCAGAATTAGAGACGGACGCACCATCAGCTGTCGAATGCGACACGGGTGAAACGGACGTCACCCCCACGGGGAGGAAGCGCTTCTATTTGAAGACCTGCCACTCTGGACGGAAGGATTTGGGCTCCGATACTGAAGCGGAACCCCAATCCAAGGTAAATACCTCGCGCCGGGGTAAGGCAGTGCAGAGGGGCCATAGTGTAGGGCTCACACGTGCCAAGGCGGATCTCAAAAGGAGAGACGACGAAGCCGAAGAAATTGAATACGAGCGTGTGCTTAGAGCTCGTGCCTTCCGCAAGGAAGTTCTAGCACCACCAATGGACTCGGCGGATACCTCAGCATCGGAGTGCCCTACCGCAGAGAACCTCTCCGCCATAGGGCCTGAGGAGATACGCGCCCGCGGGGGCCGCAACGCGGCAGTAATCCTGGAGGTTACTCGAAAATCTGGTCATCTTCAGGGCCCGTTTATAAAAAAGCTCAGGGATGCAGCAGCGGACATGCAAGCCATCATCGAAGCTTTGTGCTCTAAATCGGAGGCAGAGGAAACCCGCCGACTGAGAGCGGAGAACAATAGGCAGCGCCAGGAAGTAGAAGCCCTTAAGGCGGAACTCAAGGCATACCGGCGCGAATTTTCAGAGATGAGGGCCTCTACGTCCTCAATAGGAGCAAACGCAATAGAGGAAATAAAATCTTCTATTGTGAAGTCAGTTGGGGAGATGATGAATGCCCGATTTGCGGGGTTAGAGGATCGCCTTCTCCCCGCTAAGGTGAACCGTCCGCCTTTAGCTGCGGACAAAAGAAGGAATGCAGCATCTGTCGTGGCCTCAGCCGCCGTCCGTGCGGCTGCACCGGCTCCTTCTAGTCAGTCAGTCCCTGGTACTTTAGTGGACGTTCCATTGACGGTCATTTCGCCGACAGTCGCTCCTTCGGTCCAGCCCACAATTGAGGACACTTGGGCAACCGTTGTGAGGAAGGGCAAGAAAAAGTCTTCCCCTTCTGCACCACCCTCTGCGGCTATTGCACCCTCCGCGACTCCCAACCCAGCTCTTCTGGCGCAGAGGAAATTGAAGACAGTGCTTGCTGCTCCACGTTCCCCGGCTGTAATCTTGAAATTGCAGCCGGAGGCCGAAAAAAAAGGGGTCACATATGCCGATGCGATGCTGCGCGCCGAGCAAGAAGTAAATCTCCAAGAGATGGGGATTAAGGACGGCCTCAAAGTTAGGCGCTCCGTGACTGGGGCTAGGGTCTTGCAATTATCCAAGTCCCAGTCAACAGAAGTTGCTGACCAGCTGGCGGTCAATTTGCGTACAGTACTGGCGGGTATGGCGGATGTCATCCGACCTGTCAAACGGGCTGATATTCGGATAACCGGGATGGATGACTCCGCCACCGAGGAGAAAGTGCGTGCGGCTGTAGTCCGCACATGTGGCTGTGAAGCCGCAGAGGTCCAAGTTGGACAAATCCAACGAGGACCGCGCGGTATGGGCATGGTAAAGGTACGTTGCCCCGTCGCCGCCGCTAAAATGCTTGCCGATGCAGGAAGGCTCCTGGTCGGCTGGAGCTCGGCTGGCATCCAGGTGCTGGAGAACCTCCCACTGAGGTGCTACCGGTGCCTGGAATTGGGGCACACGGCTCCGCTATGCCCGTCCACTGTAGACCGCTCCGAACTCTGCTTTCGGTGCGGCAACAGTGGACACAAGTCGGCTGCATGTGTGGCCATGCCGCGCTGTGCAGTTTGCGCCGCTGCTGGTCGCCCCGCAGAGCACACGATGGGGGGGAGGCTATGCAAAGCCCCCTCATCAAAAGGCAAGGTGGCCCAAGGACCTCGGGCCGCCGAATTAAGAGATAGCCGCAGAGCCCAGGAGGAAGCCGAAATGTCCACCTAATGGGAGACACAGTACGTTTCCTCCAGGCGAATTTGAACCACTGCGCCGGGGCTCAGGACCTGCTACTGCAGTCCATGGCGGAGTGGGATATTGATTTGGCTGTGGCCAGCGAGCCTTATTTTGTTCCCCAATCACCTAATTGGGTGGGGGACCTTAGGGAAGATGTAGCTGTTCTGTCAAGGGGCTGTGCCGGCCCTCCCCTCTCTTCGCTTGAGAGGGGCAATGGATATGTTGTGGTGGGGTGGCGAGATTTTGCCATCATTGGTATTTATTTTTCCCCCAATCGCGGCCTGGCAGAGTTTGAATTATTTTTGGACTCTGTCAGTGCCGCGGTTCGTCGTCAGTCGCCGAGGAAAATTTTGGTCCTCGGCGACTTCAATGCGAAGTCTCGCGTGTGGGGGAACCCCACTACTAACGCCAGGGGTACGGCGGTTGATCAATGGTCCTTGCTCTCCGGTCTGTCCCTTCTTAATAGAGGGACCGTCCACACTTGCGTGCGACATCGGGGTGGGTCCGTGGTGGACCTATCGTTTGCCACCCCCGGTGTCGCTCGCGAGGTGAACGACTGGAGAGTAGAAGAAGGGGTGGAGACTCTGTCGGATCACCGATATATACGATTCGAGATCTCCGCCCCTCGGGGACCACTAAGGCCCCGGCGCGGAGAAAGAGGTGGACTTCCAAAATGGGCCATCGGGCAAATTGACCTCGAAATGGTCCGAGAGTCCGCCATATTGCAGCGCTGGGGTATAGCAGGACAGTTACCCACAGGTGTGGAGGGGCTCGCTGGTCGTATAAGAAATGCCCTTGAGGCAATATGTGATGCGGCGATGCCGAGAGCTCGGCGGAAGCCGCCGCGTCGTCAGGTGTATTGGTGGTCACCCGAGATTGCTAATCTCCGGGTGGCTTCTAATCGGTCGCGGCGTGCCTACGTCCGATGCCGTCAAAGGGTCAACCGGGATGACGTCCTTGAGGGTCAGCTGCGGAGAGAATACAGGACAAGGAAGAAGATACTGCAGCTGGCCATCAGCCAGGCGAAGGAGAGGGCCCGTGAAGAGCTACTTGCGGGCCTTGACAGAGATCCATGGGGGCGCCCATATCAACGGGCGCGTAACAAGCTCCGTGCCTGTGGCGCCCCCATCATCGAATCCATGGACCCGGGTCTCCTGTCGGGGCTAATGGGGGAATTGTTCCCGCGTTCTGTGGGGCACATTCCCCCCAGAATGGCTTCTTCGTCGGCGGTGGAGCTGGAAACCCCTATTCCACCCATCACCGACCAAGAAATGGAAGTGGCCCTCTCCCGACTTCATGGTAAAAGAAAAGCGCCTGGTCCGGACGGCATCCCGGGACTTGTACTAGGCATCGCCGCAAAATACCTCAAGGGTGAACTCCGGGAACTGCTCAACAATTGCTTGAGGTCCGGGCAGTTTCCGGAGCAATGGAAGTGTGGACGGTTGTGTCTACTGCGGAAGGAGGGTCGTCCAGCTAACTCCCCTCCCGCATACAGACCACTGGTGTTGCTGGATGAGATGGCTAAATTGTTTGAGAAGGTGCTCGCGGACCGTCTCGTCCAGCACCTCGAGGAAATTGGACCGGGACTGTCAGAGAAACAATACGGGTTCAGGAGCGGCCGGTCAACGATTGACGCGCTGGCCGTTCTGAAGTCCCTGGCCACCGAAGCGGTGGCCAAAAAGGAAGTCGTTCTGGCAGTCTCACTCGATATAAAAAACGCTTTCAACAGTCTCCCACATGAGACGTTGAAGGAGGCACTCAGGTACCATGGAGTGCCTCCGTATCTTGTGAGGCTGTTGGAGGCGTACCTCGAGGGAAGGTACGTGCTCTGGGAGGGGGGCGACGGGCGCATCCATCGCCATCGGGTGGAGTGCGGCGTCCCACAGGGCTCGGTGCTCGGTCCGGTGCTGTGGAACGTCGGGTTCGACTGGCTCCTACGGGGTCAGCTCCTTCCTGGGATGGGGATCATCTGTTACGCTGATGACACCCTCATCACGGTGAAGAGGGCGGACTTCCGGGGGGCTGCCCGATTGGCAGAGGAAGGAGTGGCGCTCGTCGTAGACCGGATTGGGATGTTGGGTCTGAGGGTCTCGCTGGATAAAACCGAGGCCCTCCTTTTCCATGGCCCACGCCGAGGTCCCCCCCGAGGAGCACACATCAGTGTGTCTGGGGTTGCCGTGCCGGTGCAGGCCCAGATAAAATATTTGGGTCTGCACCTCGATTCAAATTGGAATTTCGGGCCACACTTTGCCCAGCTCGTCCCGAGGCTCGTCAAGTCGGCCGCGGCACTGGGAAGGCTTCTGCCGAACACTGGCGGTCCTGGGTCGTCATGCCGGCGACTCTACGCCGGCATTCTGCGGTCCATGGCACTGTATGGTGCCCCTATCTGGTCGGAGTCCCTCACCGCCCGCAACAGAGCCCTTCTGCGACGACCGCAGAGGGTTATGGCGGTAAGGGCTATTAGGGGCTACCGTACTGTGTCCTGGACTGCGGCGACACTGCTGGCAGGCGATCCGCCTTGGCCGCTGGTGGCAGAAGCGCTGACAGATGTATACCGGTTCCGCGCCACAGCACGAGTCAACGGCGAGCGGGTCTCCGCAGGGGGACTGGGCAGAGCTCGAGAAGTGGCTCAAACGGAAGTAATCCGGCGGTGGAGTGAAGATCTAGAGTCCCCCGTAGCAGGGCGGGGGACTGTGGAGGCGGTTGCGCCGCATCTCCACCGCTGGCTCAGGAGAAGGCACGGCAGCCTTACATTTAGGATGGTGCAGGTGCTTACCGGACATGGGGTCTTCGGTAAGTACCTGCACAGAATTGGAAGAGAAGAGGCCCCAGGATGTCATGAGTGTGGCGCGCTAATCGACGATGCGCGCCACACACTGGAAGTATGCCCCGCCTGGGGGTCTCAGCGCCACGTCCTGTCAACGGAACTGGGAATAACAGACCTGTCGCTGACGACCATCATCTCCAAGATGCTCGGCAGCGACAGCTGTTGGTCGTCGATGGCCTCCTTCTGTGAGGCTGTCATGACAAGGAAGGAGGCCGCGGAGCGGGCACGCGAGGCGCTTGCGTCCGCTGACTCGCTCCGCCGGCGACGACCAGGGAGGAGGAGACGCCGCTATGCGCTCCTCCACCCACCACTCTGAATGATGACAGGACGTGGCCAGACGGCCAAGTGTTGAGGTGTCGGGGATAGAATGTTGTCTGACGATCTCTCCGGCACCTCGTAAAAGCGCGGAAGGGGCCGCTGTGGTTTTAGTGGGTATTTCGGTCACTTCTGTGTCCGGCGAGTCCCACACACACTCCCCTGTCTGTAACCGGCGGGGGATAGTGCGTAAATGCATTTCCACAGCGTGAAAAAAAAAAAAAAAAAAAAAAAAAAAAAAAAAAAAGGGAGGAGGAGACGCCGCTATGCGCTCCTCCAACCACCGCTCTGAATGACGACAGGACGTGGCCAAACGGCCAAGCGTTGGGGTGTCGGGGATAGAATTTTATCAGACGATCTCTCCGGCACCCCGTAAAAGCGCGGAAGGGGCCGCTGTGGTTTTAGTGGGTATTTCGGTCACTTCTGTGACCGGCGAGTCCCACACACACTCCCCTGTCTGTAACCGGCGGGGGATAGTGCGTGAATGCATTTCCACAGCATGAAAAAAAAAAAGGCTCGAGCCTCCTCCACAACAGGAGAGAAATCGACCTTATGTTGATTAGATAGGTTGGTATGGGTTTTTATTTCAATTTTTCCAGCTCTTGCATAGATGCTTGTTATACTCCCATAGTCGTCTTTTACGATATCCACAGGTAAGATATGGAGTAGTGAATTGTATTCTTGTTCCAATTCAATTCAATTTTATTGGAATTATAGCCAATATTATTGGAATATAATTAACGTTTCAATGGGTTCTTACATCACCAAGGTGTACACAAGCGAGCGACATCACGCTTGAAGCGACATGTACGTACTGATTTATCTCTTAAACTAATTTAAAACCCTTGATTTTAGACGTTAAATTAATAAAAAAGTTATATTTGCCAACAAAAAAATCTAAATCGACATCGTTGAAATTGTAAAAAAAAATACTTGAAATATTTACTGCCGGTTTTATCATCATCATCATAGCTCATATACGTTCCACTGCTGGGCATGAGCCTCCTCTACAGTGGGAAAGAAATTGACCTACTACACCTCCATGGTTAGCCGGATGGATATAGGGATTTTCTCCTCTTGCATAGATGTTGAATCCCTTAATCATCTTTTATGACAGGGGCGGGTAAGAGAGGTGAGGTGCCGTAAGGTTCGCCGTAAGGTAGTTTCGTAAAAGCTTAGCCCCCAGGTTTCTCGTAGGTTGATAGAAGTACAAATTTCTACTACTCAAACGTTGATTTATGCGAAACTATGATAACTAATAAGTACTACCCCGGCCCAGCTAATCTTTTATGGCTTCAGGCATGAAGTTGTGCTGTGTGTAATGTGGCTTCAGTACTAGAACTATTAATGGTTCAAAAGATATTTTAGTATCAACTATTATCATATTAAAATTTCATCATTTATCATATTAAAACTTTAGAATATTTCGTGAATAATTTCAGTCAGACATGAAAAAAATCCAAAAATCATCGAAATATTTTCTGCCTATTCACAATGCACCAATACAATACCACCTACATTTTTATTTTAAATATCTCCTTTTTACAGATGTTATTTATTCTGCTGTTTTATTAAAATTATGACTATTATATAGGGAATAGTTTTATGATCGTGTTTACGCTGTGGAAATGCATTTACGCACTGTCCCCCGCCAGTGAAATTATGGGGGTTTTGCTCGTGTGGAACTTTTACGGGGTGCCGGAGAGATCGTCTGAAGACATTCAATCCCTGACACCCAGCGCATGGCCGCCGTCTGGACACGTCCTGTCGTCATTTCTTATAGCGGTGGGAATAGGTGGCCATATTCTCAGCTCCTCCTCCCGAGTCGCCGACGATGAAGCGAGTCAGGAGATGAAAGCGTCTCGCGTTTCCGCTCCACAGCTTCCTTCCTTGATATGACGACCTCGCAAAATGACGCTATCGATGAACAGCACCGGTCGCTGCCGAGCATCTTTGCGATAACGATCGGCAGCGATAGGTCCGTTGCAAGTGCCATCGACAGGTATGGCGCTGAAGCCCCTGGGCGGGGCATACTTCCAGTGTGTGACGCGAATCATAAGCAGCTTGCGCGCTCCACTCATGGCACCCGGGGGCCTCTTCTCTTCTAAACGTCAAACTTTCTCGAGAATGTTGCTGTTGGCCAGACAGCATCAATTGAAGTCAGACCAGGTCGATGTTAAGCTCTAAGTCATATTTTACGACACCCACAGGCTTTAAATATATACTTGCGCCTCATGCCGCCCTAGCCGAGGCCGCGGGTGACGTGACCGGGGATTAGTCCATCACCCGCCGAGAGGCCAATCGCGTGAGGAAAAACCGACGTCCGCCTCGATGGGGGACGTCGATGGGAGGGGGTATTCCGTCGGGCCGACCACTGATGACAAGTTAACCCTGCTCCGGTGGTCGGCTGCGCCGACCGCAACCCACCCCTAAAAAAAAAGGCTTTGAATATAATTTAATAATATCGCCAACTATAGTTAAAATTAACTCTTTGAGAAAATCTACGTATAACGAGTAGACGTTTGTAGGTCTATGTGTGAATTATGCAATTGACTTACAAATCACGAATATTATTATTTTAGGACTTCAGGGCCCAGTGAAACCATTATCAATGGTTTATTTAGGACCTGAATAGATTATAGGTGATGTTTTTATTAAGATTGCATATAACTTAAACAAATATCCTACTTTTTTGCTCACGTATAATGGACTATTAAAAAGGTTTTTATTTTTATAAAGACACTTATTTCTTCGAAATAAATGATCATATTTACATGATGATGATGATTTATACAATTTTATTTTACCGGAAATCAAACCTTTGCGGTAGGTAGTAATTTAACTGTATTTCTAGTATTGCAGAGGTCCACGAACGATAGTTATCATATACCATCAGAAAGTCGGCCTACTTATCTGCCATTATAGATAATTAAAAAATCGTATTGAAAAACGCAAGCCTTAAAAAGATATACAAGGCAAAGTAAAAGATGTAGGTATAAGGATGTCTTTAACCTTTTCTTTTTTTTATAATGGTGCTTTGTGGTCGACCACTCCACGCTCAGCCACTCGAAGGAAATATGTAGTTGCGCACTATAAAAAGGGATTAATTACGTGCTAGCAACCCGCCTTCGCTTCGCTTCGGTTTCAGTCGTCTTACCCGCGAGTGGTCGTTCCCGTGGGCATACCGGGATAAAATATAGCCTATGTTACTCCCTGATATTATAGCTTTGCATTGGTGAAAGAATTTTTGAAATCGGTTCGGTGGTTCAAACGTGAAAGCGTAACAAACAAACATCCTTACTTTCGCATTTATAATATTAGTAAGGATGTAATCGTAACCTAACAACAGTACATTATAGAATTCATTATAACTAGTACGCGATAGAGTCCATTGATTTATTAAATAAATAACATATGAAATAGTCACTTATTTTTCGTCATTAGAGGCGGCAATGAGGTTCCAAATAGGATACAATATATTAATATTGGTGCAGTATTTTCGGAGATATTTCCATCCATCTATCTATGCATCTCAGCTCATACACATCTTACTGGGCTCGAGCTTCCTCTACAATAGAAAGAAATTTAACCTATTATCCACGCTGGTCAGATATCTCGGCATAAAGTCTCATTACGAGCTTTCCCTTTTTTACATAGATGTTATATACATATCCTTCAGTCGTCTCACACAATAATCTCCTGCAAGATGTGGGGTGGTGAATTAAATTGTCACTCCGTCACCTCACGGTAGATATTTTATACTGCCCAAAACAACTTCTGACGAATATGTACCTAATGTATATATTTGGACATATTTTATTTCATATTAACAACCCGCCCTCGCTTCGCTTCGGTTTTAGTCGCCTTATCCGCGTAGTTCCCGTTCCAGGGAGACCTGGAAAAAATATAGTCTATGTTACTCCCTGATATTATAGTTTTCTAGGTTTAAGCGTGAAAGCGTAACAAACAGACTTTCGCATTTATAATATTAGTAAGGATTGGCAATAACCGCAAAAATTATTATTGTTTAAGGCCGTCTTCCTTCACAACTTGTGCATTCATTCTACTTTTATACATAAACCTCATTTGCAAAGAAATTAAAACACACTGTTTCACATGGGTCTTACGGGTTGACATAGAATTTTAAGAGTTTATCGTGAGGACTTACGACCCATGTGCGCGGGATCGTCGCTTTAGAATAGGTGCCCACCGAGACAAGCCGCTGACAGACTATCAAAGACAGTGAGGCCATGGTACTGGTGGTCCGTCTTTCAAGGAGGAGGTAGGGGGCACGACAGGTTATTTAGTGGGCGAGGGCCCTACACTACTTCCTTGTTGCCCCGGACAGTGGAGGGTTTAGGTACTTTTTTCTTGCCATATCAAAAAAAAGGATTTTAAGAATTTGTGTATTGCTGTTTTAAGCTAAAATCATAAAAACTTATGATGTGAATACCATGTTTGCTTCTCTATCATCATCATCTTGCTCTTATCCCAATTACTTGGGGTCGACGCAATATGTCATCTGTTTTGACATATTGCAAAAAGTTTCGGCAATGACTTTTATGACCGGCCGCCTGCCTGACGTCAACCCTCCTTGGGAATGTAATCGTTGACCCAAATGGTACCAGATGGACTTGGTCCGGGTCAATCTAGGGCTCTTAGTCGTCTTTTGCAACACCCACGAGCAAAGCAAGGGTTGGTAGTATTCGAAGCCGCTACCACATGTTTGCTTCTCTATCACTTATTAAAAAAAATGTAGATCTACATAATATTATTTGATTTCCCCCCCAATAAGGACAAGGCTCGAGCCCAATAGTGGGACGTATTTGGCTTGCGATGATGATGACGATTATGCCTCGGGCCTCCTCTACAATGGGAAGGAATTTGACCTACTATACCATGCTGGTCAAACATGTTGGTATAGGGATTTCGAGCTTTCCTTCTCTTGCACAAATGTTATGTGCATTTTATATCTCATAGTCGTCTCTTACGATATCCACGAGCAAGATAGGGAGTGGTGAATTGTATTCCTACTCCGTCACCACACAAAGTAATGACATTATTAGTCCGTTCAAAAATATTTTTTTTCCTAAAGCGCTAAATAAAACCACATAGATTGTTCAGGGAAAACCAATGCGGACTATCCGGTTCATTGCAAAGCACACAATTTATAAACATTCGAAACAATACCAATATAAATGATTTCAAAACACCACATCTATACATCACCGACAAGTAATTATTATCAAAAACAAACGAAACCACAGATCATTTATCATAAACAACAAAAACATGATAAATTGAACTCATTGTAGCAGTCGTTATACAAATTCTATTTAAAACAAAAGATCCCGGATATCTTGAGACAAAATATTATCGAAAATCCTCGAATGACTCGTTCTGAACCGACACTTACTTAATGGTCGATCGTTTGTGAGATCGCCTTTCATTTCCGTAGCCCGATGAGCCCATTTACTTCCATATTTAAGATCTGGTGAACACTAGCGACATGGCATCATTATCTAAAACTTGATATTCTCTACACTTATCATTATCTTAGCTCATATACCGTGTTGGTCATATACCCAGTGCTGGTTTCGAACTTCATCCATAATGTGAGCGACTGCTATAACAAGCTGGTGAGACAGTTTGGCTAAGTTTTATTTTGAGTTTTTCTTGTATTGCAGAGAGGTTATATGTATATTATATACCTTTTTTTGGCAGGCTCTGGTGCGGCCACTCGCCGTCTGTACCATCTGGGGTGATGAGAGAGCGGCCCGTGATCCCATAAACCGTCGCATTCCCTCCCCTTCGCCATTGGACCGACCACTAGTAGTGAATCCTTGACTCCTTGACGTCTATTATATCCCTTAGTAGTCTTTTGCGATACCTGCAGGCAAGGTAAGGGAAATAAATTATATTTATACTCCGTTACCACACGGAAAGTATACACACATTGTCCTATCAACATTTACTGTTAGCATTAAGCCTCGCTAAAGGAAGATGACGCCATAATTGCGTCGCTTGGCAGGTGAGTTGGCGGTCGCAGTAAATGTTGTAGTCAACATAAACCATTTATAACATTATCTGTTAATCTCAACATAATAATTACATAAACAAATAATTTATATATTTTCTAATCTATATAAGTTAAAAATTATAATCTAAAATTATGCTAAAATAGGATATTATGAAATTATCAACGAGAGTCATTATATCAAATTATACATTGTTATAGCATATTTCAAATAACATTGCTTTTTTGAATTCTACAATTGAACAAACGAATAGATCAATTTTGTCGGCGACTTATTCAATGTTCGTAGCGTACGCGTCAAGGGTGCCATAGGCATAATCGACGCCGCCGCGCAAGGTATTCATCTGGTATACATAGTCTACATAGTCCCATCAACCACAGTGTATCCGGACTAGAGGTCCTTTTTTTTTTTAACGCTGTGGAAATGCAATTTACGCACTGCCCCCCGCCGGTAACAGACGAGGGGGGTGTGTGGGACTCGCCGGTCACCTATGCAACCGGAATACTCACTAAAACCAACAGCGGTCCCTTCCGCGCTTTTGCGGAGTGCCGGAGAAATCGTCTAGTGACATTCGATCCCCGGCACTGCTATGCAAGGCCGTCGGGCCACGTCCTGTGGTCGTTCAAGGCGGTGGGAGGAGATGCGCGTATCGGCGCCTCCTTCTCCCTGGTCGCCGCCTACGGAGTGAGTTAGCGGACGCAAGTGCCTCGCGTTCCCGCTCCGCGGCCTCCTTCCGAGCGATGACCTCCTCGCAGAAAGAGGCCATCGACGACCAGCACCTGTCGCTGTAGAGCATATTTGATGTGATGCTCAGCAACGACAGGTCTGTTCCTATAACCGCCAACAGGTCGCGGCGCTGAGGCCCCCAGGCGGGACATACCTCCACGGTGTGACGCGCAACATCATTTGGCGCGCCACCCTCATGGCATCCGGGGGCCTCTTCACGTCCGATTCTATGCAGGTACTTACCGAACACCCCATGTCCAGTAAGCTCCTGCGTCATCCGGAAGGTCAGGTTGCCGTGCCTTCGTTTCATCCAGCGGTGGAGGTGGGGCGCAATCGCCTCTACAGTCCCCCGCCCTGCTACGGGGGACTCCAATTCCTGCCTCCAGCGCCGGATAACTGTTCTTCGGGCCGTTTCTCTTGCCCTACTTAGTCCCCTTGTGGTGATATGTTCGCCCCTGGCCCGCGCCGCAATGCAGAAGCGGTAGACTTCTACAAGAGCCCTAGCCTGTAGCGGCCAGGGTGGATCGCCCGCCAGCAGTGTGGCTGCAGTCCATGACACCGTACGGTATCCTCGTATTGTTCTCACCGACATGACTCTCTGCGCTTTTTGCAATTTAGCCTTATTGGAGACGGTGAGAGACTCCGCCCAGAGAGCGGACTAGAGGTCTTGCCCCGGAATACTCTCATCATATAAGATGCGAGAGCCAAATCCCTTTTTCCAATTTGTTGTATCCAACCATGCCAACATATCTCTTTTGCTCCTTCCCATTCGCGACATGATTCCTCAGCCGGTTTGACTACTCACACGGCAAAAGGGTGGGATACTGGTAAAACTTAATATTATTCCAATCATAATATTATTACTAAGTATATACTATGTATTACGCTTTCAGCATTCATCCACAGTCCAAACTAAGCTATTAAACCTGTCTACCCCTAACAGCATTATAAGAAATCCCGAACCAGCTGGGCCACTGGTTGGGAATTTTTGCGTTGATGTTTGTGACACTAATATTTCTTTTCGATGGGATGTTTCTTTTTTCGCATTAAATGGTAAGTATTGTTACTAACTCATCTATAGTATCAAAATTGTATTGCGATAAAACTATTATAGCAAATTATACTACAATGCGTTCGTTACCTTAAGTTAAAATGACGAAACGCCCCAGTACCGAGACCAACTTTTTAAGGCAATTAAGGCAAACTTCGTTTGCGAAAGAGAAAAATTGTTTTAAATACATATCTCTAGTTTCATAATATCTCATTATAAAAATCTTTTTCTCAACGACTTCGAATGAAATGGATGACCCGAAACTGATCATAATGAACGGTAAAAATTTGAGACGGAATATAGTTATAAAACCGTACCGCAAAGGAATATATAGTTAACAAATGTACCCATCGGAGGGACATGCCCATGGAGATAGGGATAAAACTATACCACGCTGGTCAGACGTGTTGGCATAGGGTTTTATTAAGATTTTTTGAAGTGAAAACTTATTTAGCGGCGTTATACACTTTTTTGGGTAAAAAAGGTTAAACTTGCGTCAGGACATGTGACAGTGACCGAAAATTCGTAAGACGCCTGCTCTTGGCTTTCAAATCCACAAACACCAAACGCTAAATTTGAAATTTACACATTTTCTAATAAATAAAACCTATTAATTTAGATTATTATTTTCGAATTATTTTTGGTTTATAAAGAAGTGTTAAATTTTGAATTAGTCACTAGCTCGAGGACAAAGTTACATAGTTTTCACTTCTATCGGCAGTCCCCAAAGACTGTCCCGCATTTTTTGCTTCTCTTGCATCGATGGTATCTGTATATTGTATCCGTTAGTCATGTTCTATGACACCCATGGGGTAAGAGAGGGGGTGGTAAATTCTATTCTTACTCCATTACTACACAGATAAGATTAATCTTTATATTATACCAAGTTATATTTATATTGAAAGGTTCTATTGTTATATTTGAAGGATGCTGGAAGTTATAAATAGTAAAGGTTTATAAAAACACCTTTTGCAAGTGATAAAGTAAGACTAAATTAATTTGGAACGGACGGAAGCGTTTACACATTGTAAACGTTTCCGATAGATGGCGTATGAAGCATTTGCTATAAATAGGACAATGTGAAGGAGAATTTATTCATCAGTCGTAACACCGTAATATTAAATCATCATCATCATCTCAGCCAATAGAAGTTCCACTGTTGGGCACGGGCCTCCTCCAATTTGATCTACTATACCGAGCTGCAGTCGTGTTAGCATAGGAATCCGTTTCGAGGTTTTCTTCTCTTGCATAGATGTTATATGCATATAATATCTTTTAGACGTCTTTTAGAACATTCGACCATACGCAAGGGAGAGGGTGGTGAATTGTATTCTTACTCCATCACTACAAACCACGAAAATGATAAATGTAATGAATTTAGTGAATATTTTTATTTTTGTAGTATAAAAAATCAAGAAATTGTGGAAAAGTGTTGCATTGAAATATTTTAATATTATTAAAAAAATGTATCTCTTAGTCGTCTGTTGTGACCATACGTAAAGAGACGGTAAGACGTAAGCCAGAGACTTTATTTTTAATCTATATCCATTTCTATCAAATTATGTACATGTTATTTCAAAATTCTCTGGTATATTTTGTCTTATAATTTATGAAAGAGACATTAAAATATCTCTCCCTGCAATTAAAAGCTTAACAAACGAAGTGTTAAGTTCAGTCGTAAAGATAAGCTTTATGAGGATTAATGAAAATCCAAGGATCCAGCGCAGACATGACGCGAAACGATCGGACCTAGGTACTAATAATATTTATGCAACTATATTTTTAATGAATTTAATACAACTAGTGGTCGCCAAGTGACCGATATTCGGCCATAATTTATTTTAATTAAGTTTTTTGCTACACAATTTTCTTTTAATGTTATTTATGTATAATTGTATATTGAGCAAGCTGTATTTCACTAATAACTAATATATAAGTACAAATGTCTATTAGACATTGTGATCATAATTATGATTCTTTGACATTCAGTTCGACCAGAGATTTTAACCATAGACAAAAGTGTGCAAGCGTTGGTGTGCGTGTGTGTGCCGTGATTGCATGGATTTTATTGCATGGATTTGCATGGATTACGCACAATAGTGCGTAATGCCTTTTTAATGAATTTAATGTATTTCTAATCCATTATTATATGGATTTTCAGTTTTATGCACTTCTACTCATTATATATTCATTATATAATTACCTCATTATATAATTTGGTACAGTTGAACTGTGCCTAATTTCATACTTTTCATCCACGTAAATTTCGTAAAAAGGGGTACAAAGTATTTGCTTCACGTATTAATATATGTTGTATCTTTAGAGGATACACTGGTGCCATATAAAAGTCCCAAATAAGTTTAAATCTAGTATATTACAAAATTACGTGTTACAACTTGTGAGTTCTGTGGGTAAGTGAGTTCAAGTGAGTATTCGTTATATTAAACTTAATAGCGCCTAGTTTATTGCGCACATCACTACACTATAGCTTAGGGAACTAAATAAATACATCCAGGCTCTATGATTCTCTTTGGTTTCTGGCTCGAACAATATATAGATACTTAAAGAGTAGACTAAAGTAACTATTGGGTTTTTTTTTTCTGGGTGGGCTACGGTCAGCGCACCCGGCTCCGCCCGGGGCGACAGAGGGGCGGCGCGCGGCTCCGTAACTCCGCTGGTCAGACGAGTTGACTATTGGTATTATTAGTAGTTCTTTTTGTTTTATGGTGGGCTATGGTAAGCGTCGTCCATTCTGTCCGGGGCGACGAAAGGGCGACGTGTGAGCCCATAACCCATCCGCAGCACGTCGCCTTTGTCGTTGGGCCGACCACCGGTGCAAATTTCCTTGACTTCAGTGGTCGACGTGACGGAATACCCCGGACTATTGAGATAGTAGATATTGTCAACACACAAGAAGCGTGTTGATAATATTCAAAGGTGTACACAGAAAATACTTTTTGACTTGTGGTTAATAACCACAATTGCTTATTCTACCATCGAGATTTCTTGATGATTATTTTGCTAACCTCAGTCTCGTACTCGTGCTTAAGTAGGGTAACAAAACTGATTTTATAGAATTTGTCATTCTTAACATTCGTTTCAAGACTGACCTTTTTTGAGGACAAAAAATAAATTCTGCTTTTAGATAACTTGGCATTATCTACCATAACTTACAAAATACTCTAAGCATCATTAAAATGTACTTGAGAAAGTGAAAGGAGAGTGAAAACACTTTAACTCTCAAGTTGCCTGGGCTTTTTAAGCCTTCAGAGAGTTTCTAAGTTAAAGCTATTCAACTTTAACATTATTTTCTCATTATAAAATAAATTAGGTGGTCTAAATGAAAAAGCCGCAATATTGCGAATTGCCTAAAATTATTAACGTGTATGGTGATGCAGTAAGAATACAATTCACCTCTCCCTATCTTGCCCGTGGATGTCCTAAAAGAGGACTAAGAGACATGATAAGCTTATAACATCTGCACAAGAGAAGGAAAATTTGAAACAAAAACCCTATTCCAACACGTTTGAGCACCGTGGAATAGTAGGTCAATTCCCCTCCCATTATCTAGGAGGGCTGCGTGCAACAATGGGACATATATTATAGGCTGAGATGATAATTATCATTTTGATATTTTTTCCGTGTAGTAACTGATTAAGTTTTTTAGTTTGTATGATGACTGTGATAAGTTTAATTTAAGAAAATATTTTTTGCAAAAAAAAAATAACCGTATTCAATGTAGATAAATTTTTAGATTGTTGTTGATTTTTCAAAAACCGCTTGTCCGATTTCAATAAATTTTTTATGGCCCCAATTGGGAAGATTCCAACAAAATAAGAATTTTTAAATTGGTTGGCAAGCGATGGAGTTATGCGCGAACTAACATAAAAAAATATATAACTACCGTATTGAGAACCTCCTAATTTTTTAAATGTCGGTTAAAAATACAACTCATTACTCTCCGGTATTCCGTCGAGTCGACCACTGAGCACATGAAACTCGGCACCGGTGATTGGCCAAAGGTGACGTGCTACGGATGGGTTATTGGCCCACGCGTCGCCCTTTCATCGCCCCGGACAGAATGGACGACGCTTACCATAGCCCACCATAAAACAAAAACAAAAAGAACTACTAATAATACCAATAGTCAACTCGTTTGACCAGCGTTTAGTAGGTCGATTTCAATTTCATTGTGGAGAAGTTTCAAGCCCGGCAGTGGGATATATACGAGCTAGGATGATAAGAGACTTTGGCAGATACATATACACAATTTAAAAGAAAAAATACTCGATGTAATAGTGGTAGGACCACACTATCGACAGTTATCTGTCTACAGCCGCGGGCCGGTTCATCCGGGGCAGTACCACACTCTCGCAGAAAATCGACGTCGAGTAGTAGCAATTTGTTACTGCGCTTCGTTCGGTGAGCGAGAGAGCCGGAAGCCTAACTTTCTGAGTGTGTTTGCGTGTGGAGGGTTTTGGTTGTGCCTTGGGTATCACCAAGGCTCAATGCACGCATTCACACTCCCTTCACTTTCTTCGCGATAGGCAGCGGCCTTGTAAAGGTCCATGAGCGGCAGCAACACTTACCATCAGGTGAACTGTTTGCTTGTTTGCCACCGTTTGCAATAAAAAAAAAATGTAAGCTCTATTCCCATCCGATAGCCAAAGTCTTTCGTAATGGAAGACTCGTGTCTTACAGTGAGATTTATATAGAGCGATAATAATCCATACTAATATTATAAATGTGAAAGTAAGTTTGTTTGTTTGTTACGCTTTCACGCTTAAACCACTGAACCGATTTCATAAATTCTTTCACCAATTGAAAGCTATAATATCAGGGAGTAACATAGGCTATATTTTATCCCGGTAATCCCACGAGAACGGAAACTACGCGGGTAAAATGGCTGAAACCGAAGCGAAGCGAGGGCGGGTTGCCAGTATTGTATATTTCTGATACACTTATTTATATCGTATAAATATTTTTCTTTATTGATTGATTGATAATGAACAGTGAACTACTGAGGTTGTACGGACGCGGAATGAGACTGGATGAATGTAATATTATGGGGAATGTTTTAAATATGAATAACGGCTTATACCACGCTGGTCAGGTGGTTGATATAGGATGTCACGAGACTTTTTAACGCTAACGCTATTCTTTTCTTCTCCTTTCGTAATGGCAATAAGCTAAAATTATCAGCTGTTGGTGTTAGTTGTCGAATTAAAACATTCTTTACGTCTTCAGTCTCTGTATTTCAGTCAGTTATTTGAATTAGGTGTTGACAACCAAATCATGATTCCCCTGAAAATTTCGACAGAATATGAAATGCAAGCAATTCACTATTATATCATATTCACTACACCTCAGAATAATCTACGCATTCTATTATATTAAATACCATCAAAAACAAAACTTGTAAAAAAAGCCAAGCCTCGCAATTGAGTTCTTCTACCATAAAAAGTTGTGAGATTCATGTTATACCAAGTCGGTTAACTCATTCAGTCCCTGCTTAAGGGACCTTTCTTCTTAAGTTATTACGTAAATAGCTAACCTAATAACTTCTTATAGTGACTATATCAATATTAAAGATCTCGAAAACTGGACGAAAATTACAATGTTTCATAATTTGCCCTTCATTTATATCCTAAATACTAATTGTATTCTAAATTTGAAGTCTCTATGTCTGCTAGAAGTGCCTCTTTAACATTGATGATCGGTCAGTCAGTCAGTGAGTGACAAAATTACGAAATTTCGACTAGTTATAATTCTTAAACTATTGCCTACATATGCCTGCTGGGTTACTAAAAATTCAGGCTTCTAGTTTCATTCACAACGAAGTTATAGGGGGTCGAAAATGGCCTGAATTGCTTCGAGAAAATTATGTTACGGCAATGTTGCGTTTTGCCCGACTTTTTTTTGCTCGACTTGGCGGGGGCACTGCCGTGCCTCCAGATATCAGCAAAATAATTCAATATAACACTTTAAAATACCAAAGTAATTAATGAAATTCTTCTTCTTCGAAGAAGCTTCTTGAGTAATGGCTTATAAGCTACAATTATGAGTTATTGGTGCCAGTGTCGAGTTATAATATATATTCTTCACGTCTTCAGTCTTCGTATTTTAGTCTTACTCGTTACCATGGATTAGGTGCTGAGAAATCCATGGTTCCTCTGGGAATTTTGGCAGAATATAAAAATGCACGCAATTCACTATTATATCCTGTTCACTATATTTCAACATTTTGTCCGCCTTATATTACATAAGATATCAGATAAATTATTTAATACTAGCAACCCGCCCTCGCTTCGCTTCGATTTCAGTCGCTTTACCCGCGGCGTAGTTCCCGTTCCTGTGGGAATACCGGGATAAAATATAGCCTATGTTACTCCCTGATATTATAGCTTTCCATTGGTGAAAGAATTTTTGAAATCGGTTCGGTGGTTTAAGCGTGAAAGCGTTACAAACAAACAAACAAACAAACATCCTTACTTTCGCATTTATAATATTAGTATGCATAACACAGTAAAACACTAAAATAATGAAAAAAAAATATAAAAGCGCTACATGACATTTTGACATTCGCGTCATAAACCCCACTAACACTATATATGTAACTACATAAATGTGACATTTATATATCTGTGTCAATAGAGGCCTGAGTGTGAGTTTTGTCGTTAATATTACGCGTTCTACCGTGAGCGCGTAAACTGTCATTTGTATGAAGAAAAGTACAGCGCCACTAGCGGTGCGTATTTGAAACAATGTTTTAAATACGCACCGCTAGTGGCGCTGTACTTTTTTTCATACAAATAACATGTTTACGCGCTCACGGTAGAACGCGTAATATTAACGACAAAACTCACACTCAGGCCTATGATGTCAAAACCAGATAAATATAAAAGTTTTAATTTACAAATTTTAATATAACATCAAACAATAATTTCAATATCTAATAATAACCATAACTTTTTCATAGTTTCACCCGCAGAGAGGCTGACCGCGCGACGGCGACCGACGTCCCGGGACAGGGATGTCGAGAGGTGAGGGTACCCGAAAGGGTATTCCGTCGGGCCGACCACTGACGACAAGTCACCCTGCTCCGGTGGTCGGCCCAACGATGAAGACGACGTGGGTACGGGAGGGTTATGGGCCCGCGCGCCGTCCTTTCGTCGCTCCGGACGGAATGGACCGCGTGTGCGCTTACAATAGCCCACCCATAAAAAAAACTTGTTCATAGTTTTAAGTTTTCATTTCTGTCGGCAGTCCACATGACTGGCTTGTTCTTTTTTTTTAAATGAAATGCTGAATGAAATACGTAGGCATTCAATAAAGAAACTATATTCAAATTGTCCACAATGGCCATTCGTTCCGGCACATCAATCAGTCGCGAGGTCCGCACTGACAATTGAATGTTTCCATTTTATGGCGAAATTAAAGTGCTTTTAACTATATATACAGATGGAAATAGGCAATTAAACACATCCGTTGTCACCCGGGTAACTGGGTTAAAGGCAGAATAAGAGAATATTTTTTTTAATTATCAGATAAAAGTTATCAAATCATTTATAATATGAACTAGCAGCGTCCTGCGCTTTTACCCGCATAGTTCCCCTTCCCGTGGGAATATCGAGATAAATTATAGTCTATGTATTAGTCTGATATGTAAGCTATATTATTGTGAAGTTTTATCAAAATTCATTGAGTAGTTTTTTCGTGAAAGAGCAACAAACGTCTTCATATCTTCACATTTCCACATCTTCACATCCTCATATACTCACAAACTTTCGCGTTTATAATATTAGTAGGATATAGAATTAAGCTATAGAACTTTCTCTGTTGTAATGGAGTAAGAATGAACTGTATTACCACTTATCTTGCCTGTGGGTTTGGTAAAAGACGAATAAGGGATTATTCCAGATACCATCTATGCAAGAGAAGGAAAACTCTAAATAAAACCATATTTCAATCTGACTAAAGTGGTATCATCATCACCATTTCATTCATTAATACAGCCCATACACGTCCTGAAATGAATAATGCCTGGCTGAAATGAATAATGATTATTTACTTATAATAACGACAGAAATGAAATAAATCTTATCGTTTTCAAAATACTCGTACTTGTTCTATTGCACGCTATGTTCGCGGAAACAAAACTTCGTTACTTTCAAACTTCTACATGGTTTGCGGTAAATTTTCTTAATAACATATCGATACTCAAGAAACAGAACTTCTTATGTAAATTTCTACGGAATTTTCCATGCACATTACACTTGTTACACAGTTGGCCTTTAATAATTTTCTCTTTGACGGGATCGTAATAAGGTAAGTAAATTGAGTTCAGGGAGTTAGAACTGGTAAAGTGTAAATTCTGAAATGTTTGCATATATAAAGGAAATATTAATATTGATGAGAAGATTATACTTTTTATTGCCCGTTAAGTTTATTAATATTTTAAAAACTCTTATTAATAAATAAGAAATTTTAAAAAGGTGAAATAGGAAATTGTATTCTTATCCAATTATATAAGAACACAATTAAAATTAAATAATATAAGAATACAATTCTCGCCACCCCTTGCTTGCCCGTGATAGTCGTAAAAATCGGGTAATGGTTCACCAGGAGAGTGGGCAACAGCTCTCTCCTGGGAAATTTAAAACATCTCACTGAGATCGCCAACCCGCCTGCCAAGCGCGGCGATTACGCTATTATCCTTTCACGTCAAGTACAACAAAAACGGCGCCCAGTCACGGCAGCTCAGGTACCCTACGGGCTCATTTAGTTGCTGAGCGTCGTTGGATGCAGGCGGCACAAGACCGCACTCTATGGCGTAACATGAGAGAGGCCTACGTCCAGCAGTGTACGGCGATAGGCTGAAATGATGATGATGAAATAGGAAAATCAGGGACCCCTGTGGTGACGAAGTAAGAATATAATTCACCACCCCCCTTCCTTACCCGTGGGTGTAGTAAAAGACGACTAAGGGATATAATATGCATATAACGTATATGTAAGAGAAGAAAAACTCGAAATAAAATCTTATACCCACCCGTCTGACCAGCGTGGCATAGTAGGTCAATATCTCTCCCATTAAGGAGGAAGCTCGAGCCCAGCAGTGGGATTTATATAAATGAATGATGATAAGGAAATCTTTCCCTTGGGAGTCGTAAAAACCTAGGGAAGTCGTAATGGAAGCAAGCAACAATACTTGCTCGAGAGATGCGGCAATAACTGTCGAAACACCTCGAAAACGTAATGATTTTTAGACATTATCTCCACTGCGGCAACCTGACCTCGTGCTACCCAAAACCTATACTGTCATAGCTGGTCTTTGCAACTCCCACAGAATAATTAAGGGTTGTGCCACATCTTTTCCTTTATCCTTACTAATGTGAGTAGATCATTATAGGCATGGCGATCTGAGATCGATTAATCGAGGAACCAATTTTCAGACCCAAAAAATCGATTTTATAAATCGATATGAAGCACTGAATCGATTCGGTGAATCAATACTTTACCTTAGAAAATTGTCATTCGATTTTTTTCTGCCCCTTCAATACTAGGTGTTCAGTATCGAATGTGTTTTATGCTATATTATAAGATTAATAACATTTTCAGATATCCTAAAAAAAAAGCTCATCTCATATTTACTCTCCAGATTATCTAAAAAAAAGGTCATCACAATCCCGTCGAAAAATAGATAGATTAATCGGAAATCGATCCTTTAGACCGCGATTTTCTTGTGAATCAATTCGTTGGACGACGATTCAAATCGATTCAATAATCTATCTTTTTCAGAAAGATCGCCCATCCCTAGATGATTAGTAACAAAATAAAACATTCGTGTATTAACAATAATCTAATTTAGACTAAAATACATAGCTTTATATCCACAAATACAGAAGCCAAGCGAATGCAACGGACGGGCTCAGTTTGTGCATCTGACACTGATTAATGTACGCTCCGCCGATGTTACGTATTATGAATTAATTGCTCTCAACTGTACAAACTTTACGAGTTATTAAACTTTCCTAAATACTATACTCCGAATACTTTCCTAAATACTATTCCGTGTGTTAACGGAGTAAGACTACTATTCACAACTCCCTATCTTGCCCGTGGATATCGTAAAAGACGACTAAGGGATATAATAGGCATATAACATCTATGAAAGAGAAGAAAAACTTGAAATAAAACCCTATACCAACCTGTCTAACCAGCGTTGTATAGTAAGGCCGTATTCCCTCCTATTGTGGAGGAGGCTCGAGTCCAATAGTGGGACGTATATGAGCTGAAATGATGACGATGATGATGAAAGAGAAAGAAAGAAGAATCATGTAGGCTAAGAAGACACATAATAATATAGACACATAAATACACACTATACTTAGTTTAAAATACTGTGTGTTAACAATTGCATTCCTTATTTTTTGATTCGACCACCGGAGCAGGGTGACTTGTCGTCAGTGCTCGGCCCGATGGAATACCCCTTGAGGTAGAGTACCCTCTCCTTCCCAATGGACGGTCTTCGTCGCGCGGTCGGCCTCTTGACGGGTGACGGACCATAATTGCATTTCTAAGACAGGTTGACGTTGAGCAGACGGCCGGTCATAAAGCTTTCGCTGTATATGCTATAAAAGAAGAGTATATTTAAGTCGACCCCAAATAATTGAGATAAGGGAAGGCGTGCCTTGTATTTTATTTTAGGACTAATAAAATTAATTGATTTGGGCTTGGAATTTTATTAGTCTGGGCGTGGAACTTAGTATTATTGGATTGCTCAAAGTGTTGTCCCCTTTTTTGACAGGCTGTGGTCTGACCACCCCCCGTATGAAGACCCCAGGGCGACATCGTCGGTGTGGGACGGCGTGTGGCTCCATGCTTACCTACCAGACAGACCACTAGCACCAACTTCTTGACATAGGTAGTACACAATGTCGCCCCGTGTGAAAATTAAACCCGCAAGAGTTAGCAAGATAAAACGGTATTGGCGGTGTACATAGTTGAATAATATTTTTGTGCAATTTTTGTCATTATTTATTACATTAAAGTAATAATTCTCCGTGTGGTGATGAAGTTAAAATACAATTTACCACCGAGGGGTCTTACCCGTGGATGTCGTAAAAGACGACTAAGGGATATAATCTTAATAAAACAACTGTGCAAGAGAACTCGAAATAAAACCCTATGCCAATGGTCAGACGACCAGGTAACAACCTGGTAACAGTAACAACAATAATAGGTCAATTTCCTTCTAATTGTGGGGGAGACTCGAGCCCAGTAGTGGGACGTGAATAGATGATGATGATGGTTCATTATTTTAGGTAAGTACTTAAATTATTAAAATAAATATGGTCACATCCGGGTTTAATATGTAAGTTTACATACTAGTGTCATGTTTGTTGCCTAGAGAGGTAAATGGAGGCTACGGATTACCACAAGCCACTGTCCTGATATACCTATAGGACTTCATTTACATTCATCACAACCTTAATTCATGGTCTACACTAGTACTTTTTTTATAACCTTTGACCAACACATCTTCAATTTAATTTAGAAACGTTCAACGTAGTCTTTTACTTGTAAAGGTATCGCTCACATATAAAAATTCGGATGTAAAATATAAATAACAACCGTTACGTCATAATGCACTAATAAAAGATAATATTAGTTTATTCCTAAAGAAAATAATCTAGAGATAAATTAATAGAACTGCAAACAATAATAACACAGCATAACTATTTATATAACATAACAATTCAGCAATCCAATTTCATCTGTAAACAGTTTCGAGGCCCAATATCACAGAGATAGAACCTTTAATTATAACCAGCTGTAGTGAATAACAGAACAAATTAATTGGTCATCTTCTAGCAATTTATCTTAGATCGCTTAGTTTATACTATTAGATACTAACAAAGTTAAGAACTGATTTAGTAAGGGTCTCATTTATCAGACAATTTAATTGTTAATATTGAATGCAAAACCTTTATTCCTTTAGATTTTTGATAATCGAAAGGTGATAACTCAAAGTATGCTCTGGCAAGATTCATAACTGCAGGTCATCTTTTTGAGTGGTTCAATAGCAAAAAACGGGTATAAAGACACCGTCTCGAATGATTAAAGGACACCGGGTTGAGAGCCCTCAGCGCTCACCCATAGTCCGGGTTAAGCTGTGAAAGCCATCTGCGGCTAACAGCTATACACACACAAAAAAAAAAAAAAGATTAAGGGTCATTCGGTAGTCGGAGTCAGCAAGGAAGCAGTGAAATAGTATAACTATTTCATGTTAAGTGCATATTAAGGTTATACTACTAAGTATGTAATTATGAAAATGAGAAAGGCCATAAAAAGCGCCATTTTCATTGAAAAATAAGAATGGATGCGGTCCAACCATAGCATATTAAGAAAACAGAAATACCAATCCACCTATGGATATTCATCTTTTCTTTGGAGAAGGGCTCCCATTATCAACCTCATCCTCATTTTATTCCAATTGCTGATGTCCACGCAATATATACTAGTCTTCTACCGCGACTATTGGAAAAGTTATTGGCAATAGTAATAAGACCAGTCGCTTGTCTGACATCAGCCCTCTTTAGCAATATAATTGTTGACCAAATGGCATCACACGGAGTTGGCTAATGCTCAATGTAAAGGTACGGCCAAACCTGTGCGTCAAACACGCGGGACGGGAGACAAGAGCGTCTATAACGCGAAACTAGATGTGCATACCTGCGCGACTACGACGCGAACCGATAGAATCTCATATTTTATCTTGTTCTCTTACTTTTTCTATAAACATCTCTGTATCTTCAATTATAAACACTGTGGTCATCGTGGATTAATCATTTTCATCATTTCAGCTTATATACGCCCTTTTTTTTTTTTTTTGTGGGTGGGCCGCGGTCGGCGCGCCTCCGCACCACTCCGTCCGGGGCGACAGAGGGGCTTAAGCACGCAACTCCCGCGACCCACCCGAAAACCACGTCGCCTTCGTCGTTGGGCCGACCACTGGAGCAGCGTTAACTTGTCGTCAGTGGTCGGCCCGACGGAATACCCCCTGTTGGGGTACCCTCCCATCGACCGACGTCCCCCCCTCGGGGAGGACGTCGGTCTTTCCTCACGCGGTCGGCCTCTCGGCGGGTGACGGACTAATCCCCGGTCACGTCACCCGCGGCCTCGGCTAGGGCGGCATGAGGCGCAGATAGTTGCGCCTGCGCCGCCCCAGTCGCCGGCGGCGGATCTCCTCATCGAGGCTGCGCTCCTCACGCAGGCGATCCGCCGCCTCCTTCCGCGAGATCACTGTCTCGCAGAAGGCTGCGACCGCGTCCCAATTCCCGACGCTGTCGACCATCGCCCTAGCGATAGCCGGCAGCGTCAGGACCGTACCGATGATTGCGACGAGTTCACAGCGCTGCACTGCCCAAGCCCCGCAGGCCTCGAGCGTATGGCGCGCCGTGTCCTCGTCGCAATCGCAGTGGTGGCAGGACGGTGTACTCTCCCTCCTAACGACCTTGTGCAGGTATTTGGCGAAGCACCCATGCCCCGTCAAAACCTGCAACAGTCGGAAGGAGAGCACCCCGTGCCGCCTCTCCAACCACTGCATCAGCACCGGCCGGAAGGCCTCCACGGTTCGCACCCCGAACCGAGGCCTCTCCAGCCGGACTGCCCAACGGGCGATGACGTCTCGGCGGGCGTCGACGCGCCAGGCGGTGAGATCCCTTAACGAGACCACACCGCCCTCCGCTCGCACCCCCATCACCCGCCGATATAGTCCGGCGAGCATCTCCGCCTCCAGGTCCCACGGGGGAGTCCCGGCCAACAGGCACGCTGCCTCCGTCGCCACCGTGCGGTATCCGCGGATGGCCCTGACCGCCATGACCCTCTGTGGTCGCCACAGAAGGGCCCTGAGTCGGGCGGTCATGGACCCCGCCCACACCGGTGCGCCGTACAGGGCCATCGACCGGATGACCCCCGCGTACAGCCGTCGGTACGCAGCGCTCGGTCCGCCCACGTTCGGCATAAGCCACGATAGGGCGGACGCCGTGCCGACGAGCCGCGGAGCGAGCCTACGGAAATGCTCCCGGAACCACCATCGCCCATCGAGCACCAGGCCCAAGTACCTCATATGGGCCCGGATGCTGATGTCGACCGAGTGGACGGTGATCGAGACGCCGATGGGAGGGCTCATAGTGCGCCCATGGAACAAGAGGGCCTCCGTCTTGTCCAGGGCGACCCTCAACCCCAGCGCCTCGATCCGTCTGACGACCTCCTCGGTACCCGAGGTCGCCAGGCTTACCGCCTCTTCTAGCGTCCCACCGCGGGCGGGGACGAGCGTGTCGTCGGCGTAACAAATCACGCCCAGCCCGGGCGGGAGGCTCCCCCTCAACGCCCAGTCGTAGCCGATGTTCCACAGGGTGGGTCCGAGGACCGACCCCTGCGGGACACCGCACGTCATGGGCGTCCGCACAACGTCCCCTGCTCGGTCGGTGCAGAGGACGCTGCGCCCCTCCAAATAGTCTGCCACCAACAGCCTCAGGTAAACTGGCACCCCGTGATACCGGAGCGCCTCCCTGATGCAGCTGAATGGCAGACTATTGAATGCGTTGGCGATGTCTAGGGACACCACCAACAGCACTCCCCCGCCGGTGACGGCCTCAGTCGCCACGGCCCTCAGGCGCAACAGAGCCGTGATCGTCGAACGACCCCTCCTAAACCAAAACTGGGCGTCCGACAGATCGGGCCCCGTGCCGACGAGGTGCCGCTCGATGCGGGCAGCTACCACCCTCTTCAGTAGCTTGCCCGTGTCATCGAGCAGCACGATAGGCCTGTAGGCCGAAGGCGACTCCGGAGACCGTCCCGGCTTCGGCAGGAGCACCAGCCTTCCCTCCTTCCAGCACCCAGGGAACCGTCCGGACGCTAAACACGCGTCGAACAGCTCCCTGAGGCGGGGTCCCAGGTGTTCGAGGACCAGGGCCAGCACGCGGTAAGGAACACCGTCCGGCCCGGGGGCGGTAGACTTTGCGCGCATGCGCGTCACCGCCACCCCCATCTCGGGTTCCGTGATGGGCGGAACACTGTCGTCGTCGGCCTCCCGGTCAGTGTCTGGCGGAGCCATGACCGGGGGCGTGTGTTCCGCCCGCCGCGGGAACAGGTCCTCGATGACCCGGGTGAGAAGGCCGGGCTGGAGAGTCTCGGTGAGGGGAGGGCCCCGCGCGCGTAGCCTATTCAGCACCGCGCGATAGGGGCGTCCCCAGGGGTCACGGTCGAGACCGTCCAGCATCTCCTGCCGACTGACGTCCTTGGCGGAGCGGACGGCCAGCCTGAAGGCCGACCGCGCATTGCGGTGGCCCTCGTAAAGCACGGCCTCCCGCTCCGCATCGCGATGGCGCCGCCGGCTACGGGTGTAGGCACTCCGGGCGCGGATACACGCAGCCCGGAGATCCGCCAGCTCCCGGGACCACCAGTGGACACCCCTTCTCGGGGGCAGACGCCGTACCCGGGGCATGGCCGCATCGCAGATCTGCGTCCACGCACTGCGGATGCGGCCAGCCTCGGCGTCCACCCCGTCCGACTGGTGGGCAGAGGACAGCCACGAGTATACGATGGCTGTCTCCGCCAGCTGGTCCCGGTCTAAGCGACCCACAGCCCATCGCGGGAACGCAGGACGCCCATCCGCCCCGTGACCCCTGCTGGGCGTCGGGATTGCAGGGGAGACCTCCATCCGAATATACCGGTGGTCCGACAAGGTCTCCACCTCCTCCACGACGCGCCAGCTCCCCACGCGTGCGGCGACCTCGGGTCTAGCGAACGAAAGGTCCACTATCGACCCGCCCCGTTGTCGCACGCACGTATGCACCGAGCCCCTGTTCAGCAAACAGAGGCCCAGTGCCGCCGCCCACTCCTCGATCGCCCGTCCTCGGTCATCCGTCCTAGGGGACCCCCACGCCACTGACTTGGCGTTAAAGTCCCCCAGGACGAAGACCTGGCGCGATGCCAGTCGGCGACTGGCATCGCGCGAGGCCTCCATGATGGTGAGGAAGGCCTCGAAATCGGTCACACTCCAGTTAGGGGAGAGATAAACTCCGAAGAGCGTAATCTCCCCCCAGTCCGCCGCGACGTATCCGACGCCCCTGTCCCTTAGGGTCAGAGACGACGAAGGCCACGAAGTGGAGGCGACGATTGCCACGGTGCCATCGGTGCTACCCAACCAGTTAATCCGGTCGGGCACCACGTACGGCTCCGCGACTACGGCTACTCCTATCAACCACTCCGCCATGGCTTGCAGGAACACGTCCTGCGCACCGGCGGAGTGGTTGAGATTGGCCTGGAGGAGACGAATGGATACGGGGTCCATTAACGGTCCGTATCCATCGTCACCTCCTCCGCGCTAACGGGCGATCGGGCCGCGCTCGGAGCGGGGGCTGGCCCGGTCGATGGGTCGCCCCGCCCCTTCGGGGCCGATGCCGGGGGTCTGCAGTCCCCAGAGCCCATGCGGTGTTTGGCAGGCCTATTGCCCGCCGCACACGCGGGGCAGTGGGGCACCGCAGAGCACGATGCCGCCTGGTGTCCAGCCTGACCGCAACGGAAACATAGCCCGCTGCAGTCAAAGCAGTTTCTGCATGTCGGTCGGGTATGCCCGACCGCCATGCATTTATAACACCTCGCAGGCCGGGGCTCCAGTACGGTTACTCGCGCCGAACTCCAGCCCACGAGGAGCCTGCCTGAGTCGGCCAATTGCTTGACCGACTCCACTGGGCACTGCACCCAGACAGCACCGACGCCGCCCGGACCAGGGCGGATGGTGCCAATCCGGACGGTGTCCGAGGCACACCCGGTACGCGCCATAATGGCCTCCCGGATGTCCTCCACCGCCACGGAGTCGTCCAGACCCGTGAGGTGCATATCTGCGCACTTGACGGGCCTGGCGATTCGGACTCCATCCTCCAGCCCGAACAGCCCCCTCAGCATCGTGGCCAAACTATCGGCCGTCTTCGCGCCCTCGGCCCCAGGGAACTCGAGTATTCGAGCCCCTGTCCGGGCCTTGCGGGTCCTCGCCTCGACGCCCCCGATGTCGGAGACGTCCAGCTCCCGCCGGGCGCGCCTTAGGACGGCCTCATAGTTTAGGCCCCTCTCAGCCGCCTCAGGCAGTACGGTGATTACCACCGCAGCCGTCTTCGGCGACTTGAGGCCCCTACGCGACCTTTTCCCCTTTCCGCCGGCTCCCGCCTGGGGAGCGGCGGCCACAGCGGCACTCTTGGCCGCCGCTCTCCGCTTTTGGCCGCGTGCCTTCCTGCTACGCTCAGCCACCTGCCAGCCCTGTTCGAGCCTGGCAGCAGCGCTGAGCGCAGCAGGCGCAGCCGCGGGTTCGCCGACCGGCGCCTGCGGTGCAGCCGCTGGCACCGGCCGTGGCCCGGCCTTGGCGGGAGCCGGCACCTTGCCGGCCTTCTTGGCCCCCTTGGGCCCGGCCGTGGCCGCAGCGTAGCTCACCACGCGGCCACCCTGACAGGGCAGCGGCGTGGGAGCCGACGCTTGCGGCCGCCTCGCCTTGTCCGCGGCGAGCGGCGGCCGGAGGGGCGGCTCAGGCGGGAGCCTGGCCGCTACGGCGGCGATACGCGCATCCATCATCACCCCTACTCGGGCCAGGATGACGCGTACCGCCGACTCCGACACGCCGTGCACCTCGTCGGGCGGCGGCTCCTCCCCCTTCCGAGGTCTCCCGCGGCCACGAGCCGGCGGAGGGACCACGACGAGGGGAGGCAGCGATGAAGCCACGACAGGCGTAGCCGGCGCAGCGGCCGCGACGGGCGCTGCCGGCGCCACGGTCGCAGACGACGGGCCCGCCCTCACTGGCGCAGCCCGTTTCGGCGGCGGGGCCGGCGCCGGCAGCGCAGCCGGCACCAGGCGCTCGAATTGAGACCGCAGGTCAGCCATGTCTTTGGCCAACCCGCGGTTCTCCCTCCGCACCGCCTCCAACTCCGTCTCCAACCTGCGGTTGCGTTCCCGCAAGCCGGAGACCTCCTTGCTGAGGCGGGCGTTCGCAGCCTCGAGGGCCGCCACCTCGCCTTCCCGGCCGGCCGGACCCGGCGTCGCCGGTCTCGCCGCCGCACCACCTCCCCGACCCCCGCGCCCCCGGCGCGCGGTCGCAACTTTGGGGGGAGGCCTGGTAGAATCGCTCCCCTCCGAGTCGGACACAGAGCTGCCACCCTTTTGCAGGGGGCGCTTCCGGTCCCTCGTTGGGGGGCGGGCCTCCTCCCTCTCCCTCCTAACATCTAGGGCCGCCGTCAGAGCCCTTGCCGCGTGAAGCGGCTTGGACTCCTCGGGGACCCCACCATCCTCTCCATCTAATCTATCCGATCCGGACGACCTGCTCTTCCTCATTCCGGACCCCTCACTTCGCCGGCCCGTTCTTGGCCCCTCATCTCCAGACGGCACTGCGGCCCTGCCGCCCTCGTCCGTCGACATCCTCGACGCAGCCGTACCCAGTCGCTCCGACGGCGCAACGGCACTGTCGTACTCGTCCGTCGACAGGTCGTACGCCACGTCAGTCTCCGACACCGGCGCCGCGGCCCTGCTGCCGCCCTCGCTCTGTGACGGCTCTGCGGTAAATCCGCCCTCGTCACTCGACAGCATCGTTTGGCTGCCACTCCTCCTCACCTCCTTAGACGGTCCTGCGACATTGCCGCCCTCGTCCTGGGACACACTTTTGTTGCCGTTCTCCTTCCGCGACGGCCCTGCGGTGCTACCATCATCATGCGACGGCTCTGCGGTCACTGTGCCGCCCTCGTCGCTGGGAGCGCTGGTCTCGCGGGATTCCGCGGCCTCCTGCGCCTCCCGTTCCTTTTTGAACCGGATCGCGCGCCGTTTAGCACGCTCCGTGGCTGGAGTTATTGGTGGCCTCCTACGCCTTTTTTCTTTGGGAGCCTCAAGTTTCGCCGGACTCACGGCTGGAGCAGAGATTGCCCCCCACCCATACGATTGGGAGCTGACTGTGCCAGAACTTGGGCGCGACTCCTCGTCGCGCACAAGCACCGGCACAGCAAGGGATTCCCCGGACTGGCCGGGACCCTCTGGTGAAGTCTTTACTGTATTGACCTCTGCCATCATGGTTTGGAAGTTTGAGTCCTCCTTGACTACTACTCTAACGACTGGACGCTTTTTTTTTTCGCGCGCGCTTCTTAACCCACCAGCCATACATCTCCTCGCCGAGTAGCCAAACTTGAGATTGGGGTGATTTTTTATAGGGGTTTTCTTCCCCGCAGTCCGCAGACCCCCGGTCCTGACCCCCCTACTCAGGATTACGGTTTGGGCCTTCCGGGTCTGGCCGCTCGCGAGCGACCGACCTGTCACGCCCCCGGGCCGTGACGCAACCGTCCCTGGCGACGGAGTGCCATGAGACACATCCGCCCCATTGGCCCCGGGCCAAATCCGCCGTGCGCTCTGCCTTCAGAGTCGGCACGCGGAGACCCCCCCTCCCGCCGGAATCTTGGCCGTCCAAATGGACGTTTCCAGGGTGCACCACGTGGAGGTGCCCCGGCCTCGCACCCCAGCTTATATACGCCCTACTGTTAGGCTCGAGCCTCCTTCATAATAGGAGGGAAATTTACCTTACTATACCACGCTGGTCAGAGAGATTGGTATAGGGTTTTGTTTCGAGTTTACCATCTCTTGCGTAGAATTCATTTGCGTAATAAATCCCATAGTTGTCTTTTATGACAGCCGCGGGTATGAGGGGGTGGTGAATTATATTTTTACTCCGTCACCACATGGAAAACCTCTGTCACCATTGTGGATTATAATAAAATAATTATAGTCCCGCGCCGTGGTCGCTTAGGTGCTTGTGGTGCCGTAACATATCATGGGTAGTGTCTGTCGCGGGGCTGACGCTAACGCTTCGCAGTCGCTTTGGTCGCGCATATTTGGCCGTACCTTTTCTTCTCATATGGCCCACATAAGCAATGTAAGAATTGGTAGTACTCGTCGGCGCTAAGACACAGAATATGGACTAACTCTATGTACTTGCTTCCATATGAGGGAGATAATGCCATAATTGATGCACCTGGCAGGGGGCGGTAGCGAGTTCAGTTAATATTATGAATTTCCTTGGAAGACGCTGCTGCCTACGTCATGTGGTGCTCCCTTAATCAGGTTTAACGGGCAACTAATTGGTAGCAACACAATAATGTAAAACTATTTGATTGAATTGGGCGATACGTGACGGAAATCCATTACTATTCTAAAATGGAAGGAAGGAAGGGAGACCCACCACTTTCTCATGCTTAATCAATATACCACACACTACAATGGAATGGAAGGAATACGGAATAGGATCAAGGTGGAATAGGATATAAGGAAATCTTACTCTCACGTGACGAGCTCATTCCAGAACGTCAATTTGCAATTTTTCGTAGAACTTCGAATATTTATTCGACACGTGTTTCGCCTCGACACGAGGCATCCTCAGCATGAATCGGCGCCAAATGCGCCTAATGTAAAATAGTTTTAAATGCCTTTAAAGTATGTTTTCTTCAAATTTTCATTGTATAATGCTGAACGTAGGCGTGCCCCATATAATACCAATTGGCGCGTTCTTTATTTAGTAAGATTATTGGCAACACTACGCTTGGTAAATGGATTGGCCATCGCAGTAAAGTATTGGCAAAGTAAGTACTGGAAAATATTCCAGGAGACGTAATCCCTCAGCCCATTTTTACCATTCCCATGAGCAACTAAGGGGTGCCGATAACTATATTCTCATGTCTCGAAAACTAATCACTTTAAACATCAATTCTAATGTTTTACTCCCACCGTATCTAACTAATTTAAGCCTCGAAATTTCGAAGCAATAATTCATCATGAAATGATAACTGTTTTGCGATGCGAGCCTTGATAGGAACAGTTCAAATTAAGTTGGGACTTAGTTGACATAAACGATATAGGTTTTATATATCCCTATCCAAGTCTGATAGATAATATTGGAATAATATTCCTTCACAAATACGTGATTTACAGGATTTAAACAAATCTACACTATTATTATAAAGAGGAAAAATTTGTATTTTTGTGTGTGTATTTGTAATGAATAAACTCAAAAACTACTGTGCCGATTTCAAAAATTCTTTCACAATTGGAAAGCTACAATATTCCTTAGTAACATAGGCTATATTATATTCCGGTATTCCCACGGGAACTATGCGGGTAAGGCGACTGTAACCGAAGCGAAGCGAGGGCAGGTTGTTAGTGCTTTAGGTAGGATTAATATGAAGATTGAATTAGTGGATGGATGGAGGAGGACCAGGTTTCCTCCTCTGCAATTGGATCATTTACTGTTATCTGTTATGATTGAGTCATTTACATATTTTTAGCAAATATAGCGTTGTATTTGCTAAAAATATTTAAAAATAATTCAAATTATGAATTTCGCTAATGAATTTTGCATATTTTATTCCGAACATATTTTATTTACATAAAATAAAGCTTATAAAATGTTATCTGCTCCATATAACCAAGTTTTTAAATATAATTAATCCGTTGCCGGATCGTTGAAGCTGTAACTAGATGAGCCGTATACAAACAAGATTAGCGAGTACTGACTGACGAAAAATTAATATAAAGTTTTCTTTATTCTCGATATTTCAAACTTAGATCAGTAATGCCCCTTTTATCATCATCATTATCGCAGCCCATATACTGTATCCCACTGTTGGGCTTGGGCCTCCTCCATAATAGGAGGGATATTGACCTACTATACCATACTGGTCAAACATGTTGGTATAGGGTTTTGTTGCGAGTTTTCCTTCTCTTGCACAGATGTTATGTGTTATTAATGTCCCTTGATTGTCTTTTATGACGTCCGCAGGCAAGAAAGACAAGGAGTAGTGAATTCTATTCTTACTGTGTCACTAGGCAGAGTAGGATAGTGGAATAAGCACACAAACTTTGTTTTATGCACTTGCATTATTCATGTTTAAGTTCATTAATTAACTAATGCAATTCATTCGTGTTTCACCACCCCCTCTCTTGCCTGTGGGTGTCGTAAAAGACGACTAAGGGACATGTTATGCATGTAACAACAATGCAAGAGAATCTTAATATAAAACGAAATTCTTACAATAAAATCAATTTTACGGATTCGCATTTCAAAAATCAAATACAAACGCGATAAAATCCTTAAAGTAGTTTTATTTAGGATGTGCAATATTCACGTAAAAATCAGAAATCATTATAAAAACGATTTGATAAGAATTGTTTGTATTATTTAAAATAAAAACTGTTATATTACAGTTGTTTTGTTTTCGAGATCTCACGAACGAATCAGCCGATCCTGAATCAGTTTACGGTAATCGACGTCGTTTATTGAGTAGAATCTGATTATATACAAATGATCGATAGAATAGTTTAGAAGTTTTTAGATCGATTGATAGAGCAACTCGATATAAATTATTTTTAAATAATAAAACGTAACTATAATTTTGAATTTTTCATTATCTACGTTGTCGATTCGATTTAAAGTTAAATGAAATCTCAGTTTAGCATAGCGGCTTAAAATACTGCAAACCACTCTTAAATCGTCGTAAAAATCGTAAAAGTTGTCGGCCCGATGGAATACCCTTTCGGGTACCCTCACCTCTCGACGTCCCTGTCCTGAAACGTCGGTCGCCGTCGCGCGGTGAGCCTCTCTGCGGGTGACAGACTAAAGTCTCCGGTCCGGTCACTCGCAGCCTTAGCTAGGGCGGCATCAGGCGTAGGTAATATTATATCCCATAGCTGTCTTTTACGACACCCGCTGGCATGAAAAGGGTGGTGAATTGTATTCTTACTCCGTCACCACATGGAAAAATATATAGAGAAGAATTTTTCACCTATCGCTACTGGATTATTTTTAATGAAAATTAATTTCATGTCGTTTAGTACTATTTACGCATAACGATCATTATGGAGAAATTACTGTGTTATGTACTTATCACAACCGAAAGTATAAATGTGGAAACGGAAATCAAAGTTCGATGTTATGAAAATTAAGGTTTGTGACAAATGACTTAAGGTCTAAATGCATAGAGACGTAGACAATTCAGAATGTATTTATTAGAGGAATGCCTAAGATAACGCCCTGCAACGTACAGAAAAATTATATACAAATATACTAGCAATTACCTTATACAAATATACTAGCAATATACTAATGTCAATAATAAGTGGCATAAAACTGTATCAATCTACACTAATATTATAAAGAGAAAAAATTTAATTTTTGTGTGTGTATGTTTGTAATGAATAAACTTAAAAACAACTGTGCCGATTTGAAAAATTCTTTCACTAATGGAAAGCTATAATATTAGGGTGTAATATAGGCTATATTTTATGCCGGTACTCCCACAGGAGCAGGAATTACACGGGTAAGGCGACTAAAACCAAAGCGAAGTGAGGGTGGGTTGCTAGTTTTAAATATATTTATTACTAGCAACCTACCCTCGCTTGGCTTCGGTTTCAGTTGTCTTTCCTGCGTAGTTCCTGTTCCCGTGGGAATACCGGGATAAAGTATAGCCTAGGCTACTCCCTGATATTATACCTAACCATTGGTGAAAGAATTTTTTAAATCGTAAACAAGTTCGTCCTCATGTGGAGTACTGCTCACATCTCTGGGCAGGTGCGCCCAAATATCAGCTAGACCCACTTGACTCCCTGCAAAGACGGGCTGTTCGAATCGTCGGGGATCCCAATCTTACGGACAGATTGGAGTCGCTGGAGCAGCGGAGAGACTTTGGGTCACTCTGTGTACTCTACCGACTCTTTCACGGGGAGTGCTCCGAGGAACTGTTTGACTTGGTACCACCGTCACCATTCTACCAACGTACCACTCGACATCGCAGCAGGGTTCATCCATTTCACCTGGAAACGTTATGGTCTTCAACTGTACGTTTTCAGCGATCATTTCTCCCACGTACGTGCAAGCTCTGGAATGAACTACCTGCTGCTGTGTTTCCCGAGCGCTATGACATGTCCTTCTTTAAACGAGGTTTAAGAAGAGTATTTCCTTCACGGTAGGCAGCGGCCTGGCTGTGCCCCTGGTATTGCAATGGTCCATGTGCAGCAGTTTCACTTACCATCAGGTGTGCTGCTTGCTCGTCTGCCACCGTTGGCAATAAAAAAAAAAAAAAAAAAAAAAAATCATTCCAGCCGTTTTGAAGATTACCCGGAACAAACAGACAGAATTAAATATATTTAAAACTAGCAACACGCCCTCGCTTCGCTTCGGTTTCAGTGGCCTTAGCCACGTGGTTCGCAATTTGTTTATTACGCTTTCACGCTTAAACCACCGAACCGATTTCAAAAATTCTTTCACCAATGAAAAGCTATAATATCAGGGAGTAACATAGCTTATATTTTATCCCGATATTCCCACAGGAACGGGAACTACGAGGGTATGACGATTGAAACCGAAGCGAAGCGAGGGTGGGTCGCTAGTTTATAATATTAGTAAGGATGATCTATAATATTTTTATGCCATAATACCAGATACTATAAAAAGAGAAGAACATTATTAATTCTAGTTTTATTTACATGCCTTTTATGCTTTAAGGACATTCTTTAGTAAAATCAATAGCAATGTAAATAAATGTAGGTAACTTGATAAAAAGTTTCTTTCAAAGACAAGGGTAAGTCAGTCAATGACATTCACAGACTTTTACATGGAGATTTGTTCCACCTTATGCCTGATACAGACTACGGGTTTATCCGATGTAATAACGGGGCCGACAACTTTTTGCCTCGAGCTGGTCACTGATGGCCGTAGTGAGGTGTTATATCGATAGAAATTAAATATCGATGTTAATTGTATTTCTTAAATAGAAACTATTTTTACTGATTTTGTCGCATTTGTATATGAATTTTACATTACCGATGTGGTGAAAATTTTCGGAGTTTACGTTTCTGATCATCATTATTACCGAGGCTTTTATTTATTCCCTATAAAATTACTTATTTATACATGGAAATAGTTTTATTTTATATAATACTCGCGTAAACTTTTTCCGTGTGATGACGGAGTAAGAATACAATTCACCACTCCTTATCTTGCCCGTGGATGTCGTACAAGACTATTAAGGGATATAATATGCACATAAGTTCCGTGCAAGAGAAGGAAAACTCGAATAGAAACCCTATAACAACATGTCTGACCAGCATGGTATAGTAGGCCAAATACCCTCCCTTTGTGGAGGAAACCCGAGCCCAACAGTGGGACGTATGTGGGCTGCGATAATGTTGATGATGATGAAGGAGTAAAAGTACAATTCACAACCCCCTGTCATTTTTGTAGGTATCGTAAAAGACGTCGGGCTGGCTACGGACGACAAGGTATTCGGTACCCGTGGTTGGCCCAATGGCGAAGGAAAAAAAATACGGTGAGTTATGGGGCCGTGCGTCATCCTTTCGTCACCTAGGGTAGAGAGGACGGCGCGTGTGACCACCAAACGCCACTGAAAAAAAAGGTATCGTAAAACACGACTAAGGGATATAATATGCATATAACATACATGTAATAAGTAGGCAAACTCGAAATAAAACCTCATACCAACCCGCCTGGCTAGCGTAGTGCTGTAGGTCAATTTACCTCCTATCTTGGAGGAGGCTTCTTTTTTAAAAAAAAACGAGGCAGATTGTGTTTTCATAAAGAATTCTTAAAGAATATTTCTGTCACATTGAGGTTATAGGGGAAATAATTGTTAATTTGATTAGTTTTTCTGTCAGGATGTAATCAGCTTAGGGAGGGGTACCCGAAAGGGTATCCAGGCCACAGAAGTCAAGGATCAGTGGCCAATGGCGATCTTAAATAAGTCTTCTTAAATCATTTTACAAAGTTCCCCATTTTTTATTCTACTTTATCTAAATGCTGACTAATTACTCAATGATAAAATCTTTTTGCTAATATGTGTAGCCTCGTAAGTAATATAATATAAAATTCAAACAACTATACCACGGTGGTCAGACGCATTGGTAGGTCAAATGCATAGTCGCGGTCCTTAAGGATTCAGTACCTTTTTTTCTTATATTGAAAACGGTGTCAGATGAGCAAACAGTACACCTGATGGTAAGTGTTGCTGCTGCTCATGGAACTTTGCCAGCCCGTTGCCTACCGCGAAGAAAGTGAAGGGAGTGTGAATGCGTGCAATGAGGTTCGGTGATAATAAAGGCGTCACTAAAACCCACCACACGTAAATAACCTCAGAAAGTTGGGCTGCCGGCTCTCTCGCACATCGATCAAAACACAGTAATAAATTGCTACTACTCGTACATCGATTTTCTGCAAGAGTGTGGTACTACCTCGGACGGACCGACTCGCGGCTGTAGACAGACAACTGTCAACAGTATGGTCCTACCACTAAAAAACCCTGTAATGGGTCCAATGGCGATGGGATTATGGTGGGTTATGGGGTCTATGGATTTGTTTACACGAGTGTTAAAAATTGTAAGTAAAATTATTTTAGTGATTTGATCGCGTTTGTATTTGATATTTGATTGCCCGACGTTATACAGCGTTCATGGTCACTTGCGAACTAAAATGCCTCACGTTCAACAAGTCATCGTTCAGTCCTACATAATAAGGCGAGTCAATTATAGTTTACTGGATACAATGTTAGAATTCTAGATTGCTTTTAAGAATTGAATAACAAAAATCCGCAGAAACACACTTACAATATTGACTTAACATTCAAACCCAATATACCAATTTACATGTCAATTTTATAGTCACATTAGTATTTAAGCTGCTAGATCTACAGAGCAGTCAATATACTAATTAGATTCTATATCCTTATATATATATAATTCTTCAATCCGTGTGTATGTGACTGAACTGCTCTTAAACAGCTGGACCAATTTTGTTGTTTTTTTTTTGTTTATGTTCCAGTGGATTCGAGAGTTTTTTTAGATTTGAACAGAACAGTGTCTGACCCCCTTAAAACGACACGAATCTTATTTATCGATAAAATGTATTTTAATTCGATATCCCATCTCTAGAATATTTTTGTGGCGGAAAATGTTTTCTTTGTCCTCTACGCATTTTATTTTCAAAAAGTTAAAATTATAATAAGGCCTGATCTTATTTTTAGCGGTTCTTGTTCTTTTATAGCTGTATCAAATTACTTTATTGTGTAACGATTTTTAACGCTTAGACGATTACGTTTCATATGTAAATGAATGAAGCTATTGTTACAGATTTTTGAAGTTTTCATTTTCCGATATCGACACTTCCTATACAATTCATTTCTCTAGTATTATATAAGAATAGTTTTGTTCGACCTTGTATACTGAAGATGTACTAACTTAATAACCGAACATCATGAAGTTTGATTTTATATTGTCTAAGGTTTCCGGTTTACACGTGGTGACGGCGTAATAATACAATTCACCACTCCCTATCTTGCCCGCGGATGTCATAAAAGACGACTAAAGGATATATAATAAGCATATAACATATATCCAAGAGAAGGTCAATTCGAAACAAAACGTTATTCCAACACGTCTGACCAGCATGGAATAGTGCGTGCTTACGCCCCTCAGTCGCCTCGGACGGAGTGGTGCGAGGAGCGCGCCGACCGCAGCCCACCCCAAAAAAAAAAGCATGGAATAGTAGGTCAATTCCCATTATGGAGGCCCGGAGGAGGCCCGAGCCGAACAGTGGGATATATGGGCTGAGATGATGAGATAATGATCCTAATTCGTCATTATATGAAATAACGAGATTACAGATGGAAAGCTGTAATTGGGCACTATTGCACTTCTTGATTAATGATAACAAATCCATTATTCATTAAAAGTCGAGGAAATCTTTAGAAAGCTTCAACACTATTTTCGAACTTGATATCTCACAACAGCAGTAGCAAAAATTACTTATATTATTACATCAACAAGACAGGCTATTTCTACTATAAAATATCTAAAAGGAAAACGCCAAACGAAGCTGGGTCGCTGTAGAACAAATCGAAGCAACAATAAACGCAAAATATTCTTAAAAGTACAAGACATTGACATGAATCCCAACATTTCCCAGGGCATAATTCTCTGCCCCAGCCTCATTCGCTTCCATAATAATAAATATACGTTGTCGTTTATACAATGTGTATATTTCACTTGCTTATCCCCTTTTATTTAGTGATGTGGGGGAATGGAATGTTTTATGTACTTAATACTCCATAGTCTTGATAACCTAATAGCAAGAACCGTAAACGTTGCTAGTTTTAAAAGATTCAAATAGCTGTTTCCTCACTTTTATTTTATGTATAATAAAGCAAGAGATGAAAAGACTCGAAATGAAGTTCTATACCAACACGTTTGACTAGCTTGGTATAGTAGGTCAATTTTCCTTTTAATGTGGAGGAGGGTCGAACCCAACAGTGGGACGTATTTAGGCTGAGATGATGATAGTGAAGTGCAATAATTCAGTTCGACGAGCGATCTGGTCCGCCCATTGCTATTTCAATAGGCTGATTATGCGGGCTATGCCGGTTACACCCCGCTCTTCTACGGATTGCCGTATGTCGGATTCTGTCACATAGAGAAATACCGAGCACGTTGAGCGACTTTGAGGCTTTTTATGAGGCCGACATTTAGAGACCACGTTTCAGTACCTTATGTCATCGTTAGTTAATAACCCAACCAATAAGTAACCTAGTCTTGCGGTACTATACAGAAGGCCTAAGTCCAGCAGTCGATTGCGGAAGACTGATGATGATGACGAGGTAAAATATATTTATTCTCGTGAATGATTCCAGAATCAGTATTTCAAATTCATTTTATAACAGGAATTCTATTTAGTCTACGGACTAAACTTGGTACTTTTGTTAGACAACGTTCTGTGATTAGACAGGGCAGGGTTTGTTGTTTGATACCCACGGGCAAGAGAAGGGGATTTGAAATTGTATTTTTACGTCATCACCACACGGCATAAAATCATATATATATATTTTCTTTTTATTGCTAATGGTGGAAAACGAGCAAACAGTACACCTGGTGGTAAGTGTTGCTGCCGCTCATGGACCTTTGCTAGGGCGCTGCCTATCGTGAAGGAAGTGAAGGGAGTGTGAATGCGTGCAATGAGGTTCGGTGAAACTAAAGGTATCACCAAAACCCATGCGTTTCACCCTCAAAATGTTGGGCTGATAAACTAATGTCAAAATATCATATCAGCCCATACACGTCCCACTGTTGAGCTCGGACCGTCTCCACTATTGAAGAGTAATTGACCTACTATACGACGCTGGTCAGTCGTGTTGGTATAGGGTCTTGTTTCGAGTGTTCCTCTCTTGCATAGATATAATATGCAAAATTACATATTACATCCCTTAGTCGTCTTTTATGATACTCACGGGCAAGAGAGGGGGTGGGGGTGATTCTTACTCCGTCATCACACGAAAATGTCACAGTATAGTAACAGTTATTTAAGTTACAATGCTAAATGTGCAAAACCAGGCCTACATTTCAAAAACAGTGTAGAGAAATACACCAGCCAATGTTCTGGAAATATCCGAAATCATGTCATACAGTCCGATAGGTACACATCGGAAACGGATGTCTGATTTGGCATCCCTACTGGCACCTATAGAGTCCGCTACAAAATGTAAATGCCGAATGCCATTTGGTTTGGGATTCATTCGTATATTTGAGTTACAAAATACGATAGAATTTTGAACGTTTGTATTTCTTTATACGCTTGATTTCGAGAATGCATTCTGTACTTATAAAATAGTTTGTGAAATAAAATCTATACGTTGAAGACATTTGATGAAAACAATACAAAGTATAGTATTTTTATTTCTGATCACATTCTAATAATATATACCTAAACTTCCTTTCAGTCTATTAATTTGTTCACGAATCACGGCAAACTGCTAAGCCATTTTTTTTTTAATTATTGTTAAATAATTGTTTATACTGTACTAACAAATAAGTATACACATCTGTATAACTAGCGAAATACTAAAAAGGGCCAAGAAATCTTTTAAAATATGTTTATATTTTGAAATGATATAGACATTTTTACAAGCTTTTATTTAGTTTCACCTGTCCCGTTGTCTGTAATCAAATCTTGCAAGTTAAATTTGGTCCACTGCCCGGTTTTCGATTGAGCTGAAATTTTGCATGCATGTATAAATCGGATGACAATGCATTATTGTGACAGAGTTGATCTGATGTTGGACCTGGAAGCTGGCATAGGAACTCCGTAATTAAACGACGCAACCCCATCAAGTTTGAGCTAATTTGATTAGTCTTGACGAGTACTATATGGTAACCAGGGTCTGATGATAGACCCGGAGGCTGGCTATGGGAACCGTAATTAAACTGATGCAATCCCATCGAGTTTGGGCTCGTTTGATTCGTCTTGGTTGGCGTGAATATGCAACTCCAACAAATTTTGGAAAAGTTCGTTCCGTTTCTTATGAATGTGGATTATGTCTGATTGATTAGATGGATGACCCAATGTCAAGGTGAGTACGTGCCAAGGGCTTAATTTTATGGGGGTGTATAAACATTTCATATCGCTAACGTTACACCTCAGTGTACCAGGGCGAACCCTGTTGTACTGAAACCCTTATTCCTCTACAGTGGCCCTCAGGGGGGATAGACCGCTTTTGTCCTATACTCGTGGGAACAACATGAACAAAAAAGAAAATACTAATGTGAGTTTTAAATAAAATGCTAAACTTAAACTCCTTTATTCAATTCGGCTGTACAATTTTGGTGTACTTGGTACTCCCTTTTCGGCATCCTCGATTATGATATTGAAGTCAAATTGTTCAATTCTGTAAAAACGGGTAGTTAACTTCGACTTGTTTCATTTGGTGAGACAGGTGATAATAACATTGATTTGCAACCTGTCTAGAAGAAGGACAACTACAAAATCAAATCCAGAACTGTGTTTCGTAAGGCACAAATAAGCTTCATGTTGAATTGAGATGAAGTCACTAAGGAACGTGTACAACAATAACTAAAAAGTAAAAAATAAATTAAAAGTGAAAAAATCTTTAACGTTGCAGACGTTGCAAATAAACACGTTTTATTTGCAACGTGATTACACAATTTATATGTTTTAAAAGCTTGTCGCAAGATTTAAGTAGGTATTCGTATTTATTTAGTTAAAATTATATAAGTGCCCTAAAAAAAGTAAACTTCATCAAAAATCTCTCTTAAGGTTACTTAAGAGAGATTTTTGTGTAGATAATCAAGTTAATTAAATAACTTCATGTGATTGACTTTAACTATAAAATTTTTTTAAACTAAGTAAATACGAGTACTTAAATCTCGCGACAAGCTTTTATAACATATAAATTGTGTAATGATATCAGTTGATAGTAAAAATTTTAAAACTAATGTTTATTTTTATCTTTTAAATAAAAGCTCGTTTTTAAAAACATTTTTGATTAAAAATATTATTTTTTATGAAAGATATACATTTAAGCTTTTAAAATAGTAAGGAAAGTTGATAAATTATATAAAATAACATGTTTGTTAGAAAAAAAAACAATAATTAGTATTGCGTATGTTTTTCTCATGCTTAAAAAGTAAACTATAATAAATAGAAACTTTCAATTCTTTTTCCTATTAAAAGATTTTAGAAAAAAATTAAAGAAAATCCGTTAGTTTTACGGTGAAAAAGATTTTAACATATTTGCTGCCTTTTTCTTAAATTGCACTATTTTTGCCGGTATTTCTTAATATTACATTAATTAAATCTTTTTGTTATATATTGGTAGTGACCAAACATTCGAGTAAATAACATACAAATATTATTTATATTAAAAATAGGTATAATAATTTGATTCTATTGCCTGTAAGTCATAGAATGTAGCGATTTTATTGATGAAGTATAATTCACTTGTTCACAAAGTAAATTTTCAAGTCTTATTGTAAAGTTTCCTCTAACTTAATGGTTTAAATAAAACTATTTATACGGATTTTGTCGCGTTCGTATTTGATTTCTCTTCCTTTTCTTTTTTAAGTCTCTGTATAGAGACTCTCTGTACTAACGATGACTTATTGAACGTGAGACACATTAGGTTTCTCGTGACCGCTGAAAAATGTTCGAAACGTCGAAAAATCAAAAATCAAATACAAACGCCATAAAATCCGTAAAAAGTGTTTTATTTAAAATTTTTAATACTCGCGTAAAAATCAGAAATCACACTCGCACTCCTCGCTCCACTCCGTCCGGGGCGAGAGAGGGACGTAAGCACGCACACCCGTAACTCACTCGTATAGCACGTCGCCTTCGTCGTTGGGCCGACCACCGGTGTAGAGTTTCTTGATTTCAGTGGTAAAAAAAATCAGCATTATGTTGCAGCTTAATTGTCCAATTTAGTCGTAACACTAATCAAGTCTATTTTCTTCATGAGACTCACTCTAAGCAGTCACTGAGGCGCTGATAAGTCGAAAAGATACGGGTTTCTGATCGTATAGTTTTCCCGTGGGTAATTGTGACATTGGTTTTTCAGATGTTAGGTAAAATAAGGCCCGAAAAGTCTACAATCCTTCCTTGCTTATTGTGATATATAGTCAAATGGAAACAAGATTTGATTCTAACTCAAGGTATAGAAGACAAACCTGTCCTTAACTTCAGAGTGTTGATATCCAACAGTGAAATATACAAAAATATTTATTAGTATGTTATGTTGACATTATATTTAATGATAGGAGAGACCTTGTTGACACTAACACCACGCCTCATTTTGTACCAAAACCGTCGTATTCTCCGGAATGAAAACGGAATTTCAGCTCGTAGACAGGTTGTCACATAAATTCAATTTCGCACGGCGGCTAAATGAAGACGTCTGGCATTCTTTCAAATTGGTATCGTTGATAGATATTGTTGCTTGCTTCAGAGGAAATTTCGTGTGTATTCCGAGCCTTTATTATGGAATTGGGTGAGCAAGAATAGAATTATACGTAAATGTGTAGATGCTAGATAATAATTTTGACGTTCCTTTGAGATTTAGAGAATGAGTGACATCATTTATTTGTTAAATGTAATATTACGCTTTATTAATGTAAAGAAAAATCTATCCGTGTGGTGGCGGTATAAGAATACAATTCCTCACTCCCTATCTTGCCCGTGGATGTCTTAGGAGACGACTATAGGATATAATATGCACATAACATATGTGCAAGAGAAGGAACAAAATTAAACCCTATACCAACAGGCCTGACCAGCATGGTATAGTAAGGTCAAAGTCCCTTCCATTGTGGAGGAGGCCTGAGTCCAACAGTGGGACGTATGTGAGCTGCGATGATGATGATGATGAATATTGCGCTTTATTAATGTAAAAAAAAGCTTTTTGTGTGGTGACGGTATAAGAATAGAATTCACCAATCGAAAGACGACTAAGGGATATTATACGCGGATATTATCTTTGAAAGAGAAGGGAAACTCAATAGAAATGGCTATACCAACCGTCTAATCAAAGTTATATATAAAAAACTAACTGACCCAACAGACACTGCTCTGTTCAAATAAAATAAAAGGAATTCTTCTTGAAATCGACACCAGCGCCATCTACCGGATCCAATTGTGAATCTAAACTATTCTTGAATCAACTTGAAAACACGCAAAAAATTTCATCAACATCAGTCAAGCCGTTTAGGAGTTCAGTGACATACACACGTACACAAGAAATTTATATATAAAGATAGGTAATTTTTTTTTTATTGTGGAAGAGGTTTGAGCCTAGTAATGGGATGAATAGAGCTGAAATAGTGAATACTAATTCTTCGTTGATTTACAGTAGCAATAAAGATTAAAATATACATATACATGCGCATACATATACGCATGCACGGACGCACTTACGGACATACGAACGCATGCACTTCTTAATTTGGCTATAAATGATACACTAAATATACTGTATAATTATATCAATAAGGATATTGGTCCATACTGTATTTCAGAGATTAATCTATATCTATACCAATAAATAAAATTGGAGTGTCTGTTTGTAATGTCAAAATAATTGGCTTTTTTCATGCTCACACGGTTATTTGCACGACACCTATGCCTACAATAGCAATTAAAAAATTTTTGTCTGTCTGTCTGTCTGTCCGTTTGTTCCAGGTAATCTTCAAAACGGCTGGACCGATTTCAAAAATTCTTTCACCAGTGGAAAGCTATAATATCAGGGCGTAAACTAGGCTATATTTTATCCCGGTATTCCCACGGAAACGGGAACTACGCGGCTAAAACGACTATAACCTATAACCGAAGCAAAGCGAGGGTGGATTGCTATTATATACTATAATTATACTTGAGGGCACCGTAAGACTTCTATACTCAATATATTTTCTTATCATTATTAATACGCGTGACGCTTGTAAGACTTATGCAAAACGAGTTCAGTTACGACGCGGAGCGCTAACGAAAATTTATTGGTTAAATTTCAAGAAAATCGATTTTAACAGTTGCGTAACTCTGCCGTCATATTCTTTTCTTTTTATAATGAATCTTAAATAGTAAATAATGACTAAAAGACATATGCAAATAATTTAAAACTGTAGTAGAAGTATTATTAAATGTCTGGTCACGGACGGACCATGAACGTTGCAAAGTGTTCGACACGTCGGGCAATCAAAAATCAAATAAAAACACGACAAATCTCATAAAATAGTAGATAAAGTTTAGCAAAACCGCCTTTTTCGAGGCGAACTATTGGACTGCTCACGAATATCACTAACTGCCTGCGTTCAAAGCAAGGTCAGGTAGTGATATTTGTTTCTGTCTAAGCAGATAAAGTCATAGTGGCCCCTTAAGGGCAAAACGAAGTTTCTCTTGGTCCCCGGCGGAAACCTAACGGTGTAAACGAAGCCGGGTGAGGCGAAGCCCCGAGTCGCCTGCCGAGCCCCTTCAGGGTGAGGCGCTCAACTCGGACGGGACCGGATCAGTAGACCTTGGGGGTGACCCCTAGTCTACCCCGGTTATCTCCTTCCCACCCTACCTATTCCCTACTCCCATTCTCGGGTGTCAGTTTGGGTGTGACTGCCCGCAAGGGCCCATACCACCCCTACACTCGGGCTGTTAGGAACCACGCAGGCACAATAAGATCGGCCGGTGGATACTAGCTTAGGGCACACCTAGATTTTTAAGTACATCCTCCCGACCTAACCCGGTTGGGAGGGAACAATAATACACATCCCCGGGTTTTCCCCCCGGGGAGTTAGGCACTATAAACGCGCAGGAATATACCCACCTCCCATCATGGCTCTTCCAGCCTTAAATATAGACATGCTCCTCGCCGACGAGGAGATTTACACTCTATTAAAAAGACGGTTCGGGAACATGATTCCCGACCGCCCCGCGAACGCAAACACCGAGCCCGTATCCGGGCCGGTGCATTTTGACTCCCCCGCCTCCCCAGACGAGGAACCAACTCCGTCCAACGAGATGGAGACGGAGGAAGCCACCGACGACGAGAACGCCGACACGGTGTCGTCGTCCGCCGGTTCGGAGTCCGAGTCCACCTCGGCGGACTCTGAATTCACCGTGGTCAGTTCCCGCAAAAGGGGACGTAAGAACCGCGGAAAGGCGCGAAAGGCCGCCAAACTCGACGAGGCGAGCACCTCTGCCGCCAATGACGTCACCCCCCCCCCCACCCCGTCACCAAAGCCACAGGCCGCTGTACAGCAGTCTCCGGTTAAGGTATATAAACCACCCACACCGCCGCCACTAGTCATCCGCGACAAGGAAAAGTGGCTTCATATCTCGGCTTGGTGCAACACCAACCGGGTACAATACCGCTCGGCCCGGTCAACCGCCTAGGGTATTAAGGTGCAGTTGTCCACTTCGGACGACCACCGTAAGATGACGGCTATGTTACATAGCCAGCATATTCTGTATCACACATTCACCCTGCCCGAGGAACGTAAACTTCGCGTAGTAATACGCAACGTCCCCGTGGAACTGGGATGTGAAACAGTCAAGGAGGATCTCCTCGAACAAGGACTTCCGGTGATCGAGGTGCACCGAATGATCCGAGGACACACTCGCCAACCATTCGACCTTGTAATGGTCGTCCTTGACCTCACTCAAAAGGGCAAGGACATATTCAACACCACCACGGTGTGCGGCCTCTCCGGCATCGTGGTCGAACTCCCGCGCCGGAAGGGCATGCTTTCGCAATGCCACCGGTGCCAGCTCTACGGCCACTCCGCACGCAACTGCTACGCGAGGCCCAGGTGCGTAAAGTGCCTGGAGGACCACGCTACGGCGGATTGTGCCAGGCCCAAGGCCAACGACCCCATCAAGAGTACCACACCACCATCGTGTGTACTCTGAGGGCAAGTGGGACACCCCGCTAACTACCGTGGCTGCCCACGCGCACCACGGCCGGTTGTGAGGAGACCACCACCACCCCCACCACAAAGGTACCTTTCGGCACCGAAACCCCCGGTGAAAAACCCGTGGGTAAATACTCAAAGCAGGGCGGAATACAAATTAGCCACCCCTGCCCACCCAATTAGCCACCCCGCCGGTACCCGCAATCGCGACACCGTCGGCAAAGGCCGGGAATAATAATAACATTTACAAACCGCCAACCGTTGGGCAAAAAATGCCACCCGCGGGCCTTCCTAAGCCTCCTCAAGGCAAACAAGTGCACACACACGCGCCAGCCGCTAGCGGTTTAGACCCGGATCTAGACCTAGTGGCCAGATTCGCGCAAATAATAAACATCTCAGAAATATGCGTAATCGCAGCGGAACTGCGAAAAAATGAAGGCAACAGCCTCGCGTTACTTAACGTCGCCATGAGGTTCTCACCCGTTCTAGAGAGCCTCGGTTCCTTCAGAGCCTAATTATGGATACGTACACACCAGGCAGAGTCAAAACACGATCACTCCGCGTAGGGTTTTTCAACGCGAACGGTCTCGCTCGCCAGAGAGACGAATTAGGTACATTTCTACAAGACCAGCAGCTCGACCTTTTACTAGTCCAAGAGACATTTCTTAAACCCTACTCAAGAGACCCTAAAATTGCAAACTACAATTTAGTGCGCAACGATAGGGTTGGTTCTCCCCTAGGTGGGACTCTCATATATTACAAAAGGTCACTGCACTGCACACCCCTAGATCCCCCCGCCATGACGTACATTGAAGCCTCGGTCTGTCGGCTGGCCCTCACCGGTCACCAACCACTGATCATAGCATCAGTATACCTTTCCCCTCCTAATGGGGACACACCAAAAGAGTTGCTTGAGAGTGATCTCCAAGCCCTCTTAAAACTCGGCGACGCCGTCATTATCGCAGGCGATCTAAACGCCAAAAGTAAGTCGTGGAATAGCCACACCAACAACCGCAGGGGACTGGCCCTCGAGACTTACGCAGATCGGCTCGGTTTCGACATCATAGCCCCAATGGAGCCGACTCACTTCCCTCACACAGTCGGGCACAGGCCCGACGTATTAGATATAGCCCTATTAAAGAACATAAACCTCCGTTTATGTCTAATAGAGGTAATTCACGAGCTTAACTCGGATCACCGCCCGGTGGTCTTCGACTTCGCCCCCCGATACGGCCCCTCAGGCCTCACAACTGAGAAAGTGTGCACAGACTGGGAGCGACTGAAGGCTAAACTCCAGTCTCCCTCCACGTCGGCTCATCTTGACAGTGTATGTAATACATTAAACAACAAAGAGGACATCGAATCCGCGATCGACGCCCTCACCGGTCACGTACAATCGTTAGTTAACGATTGTTCACGGAGAGTGCCTGACACGAGCAATCGTAGAAGGCGCTTACCCGCTGACGTCCGCGACCTACTGAGGCGTAAGAACGCAGCCATAAGAGCCTACGACCGCTTCCCCTGCGAAGATAACCGCTATCATATGCAATCAATGCAGAGGGCGGTTAAAACGGCTATAAACGAGTTTAGACAAAACGAATGGGACGCCACCTTAAGCGAACTGGAGCCTTCGTACCAGGCTTACTGGCGGCTTGCCCGTTCTTTCAAAAAGGATACGGTGTCCACCATGCCACCCTTAAACCGCCCCAATCAACCGCCGGCGTTCGATGACGATGAAAAGTCTGAATGTCTCGCGGCCGATCTTGAGCAGCAATGTACGTCGAGTACACAACACACAGACGCGCGACACACCGACACCGTTAACAGCGAAGTGGAACGATGTACATCGCGTACGCGTACCGCAGACGCTGAGCCACAAGAGCCTATACCAACAGCGACAGTGGAGGAGGTGCAGTCGATTGTTAGAGGTCTCTGTTTAATTATATATTTAATATATTTAAATAATAAACATTATTCAAATTCATATGTATATTCTAATCTGTCAAGTTCTAATTTCTAATATATTTTTCCTCATAATAATCTAGCTTCCAATAATAATAACCAAGAAGTATTTACTTTAAATGACATAGAAACTTAATATAACATCCTCCCTTTTGTAGAATATAATTAATAATAATAGTAATAAAAGAAATGAAAAACAACTGTACGTTCAGTAAATAATTCAGCTATGAGTTGAATCTTGCTGATCGAGTAGGCCATCTCTTACTACTGCTTACATCTTCATTGTGTTCTTGTCTGCGCTCCCTTTCTTTCTCTTTAGCGACGTCATAGGATATTTCAGTAATATGCCGCCTATTTCTGCGTACCAAATTACCGTTTGATGTCTTAACGTCATAACTTCTTGGTTCATTTCTTTGTTTGACAATTACTCCATAGCTCCTTGAGATCGCGTCCCACACATGCGTGCCAGGAGCCAAAGCAGGCAACTCCTTACTTTTGTGCGTTCTATCATAGTTTTGTTTAACTCTATCTTTATTAACCCTCTTGTGATCACTAATTGTCTTTATATTTATATATTTTGGTATTAGTAAATCTGTTAGTATAGGCACAGTTGTTCGAATTCGCTTACCAAATAGAAGTTGTGCTGGACTAAGACCATTTTCGGTTGGCGTACTCCGATAAGCCATTAATCCTAAATGAATATCTTCTGATTTCAAGATTATGCCCTTCACAATTTTTACTGCAGCTTCCGCCATACCGTTACTCCAGGGTGCATGAGGACTACTAGTAATATGCTTAAAACCCCATGAATCAGCGAATTTTTTAAATTCAGCAGCTATAAATTGTGGTCCATTATCTGACCTTACTATCTTTGGAATAACATATCGAGCAAATAATTCTTTAAGTTTGGATATAATAGTGGTTGAAGTTGTAGAATGCAAAGAAAACATTTCTGGAAAACGCGAAAAGTAATCAATTACTACCATAAATACTTTGCCTTTTATATTAAATAGATCTACACCTACTATTTCCCATGGCGATATGTCATTTTTTTCCACGATCAAAGGTTCAATTGGGTTAATTCTATGTTCTATACATTCTTTACACTTATCAATAAATGTGCGAATATCATTAGAGATTCCAGGCCACCAGATAGACTCTCTAGCGCGCCTTCGACATTTCTCTATTCCTTGATGGCCTTGATGTAATTTTAGTAACATGTCTTTTCGCCATTCTTTCGGTACTAGAATCCTATGATCTCGCATTATAAGACCTTCTTGAATTGCAAGTTCTGCTCTAAACTGGTAAAATATGCCAATGTTTTGATTCATATCATTTCTTTTGGGCCAGCCGTTTTGTATTAACTCTTTGAGAATAGAGCATGTGTTATCGCGTTCTTGCGCGTCTTTTATTGCTAATAGTAATGTGTCTGTTATAGGAATTGATTGTATTTCAGCAATCATGGCTTGTTTAATTTCACATTCATTCACAAAATCTCCCATTTCCTCTGTTTTTACAGGACTTTGGGAAAGTAAATCTGCTGTGTGCATATACTTTCCAGGTATGTGAGCTATTTTGTATGTGAACTTAGATAATCTCATATGAAATCTTTGCATACGTACAGTTAATTCAGCAATTGGTTTATCGCCCAATATTTTCACCAAGGGCTGATGATCTGTACGTAATTCAAATTGTGCCAACCCTATAAGATACATAGAAAATTTTTCACACGCCCAAGTTAATGCTAAAGCCTCCTTGTCAATTTGAGCGTAATTCTCTTCTGTTGGAGTTAAACTTCGTGATGCGTAGCTGACTGGTTTCCAGATATTGATTCTACATTCAAACTGTTCTATAACAGCCCCTAAACCATAAGAACTAGCATCTGCTGATACTCTTATTTTTTATTAGGATCAAATAATGCCAACGTACATGGTTTTGTCAAATGATTCTTTATATCATTAAATGCTTCTTCACATTCTTTCGTCCATGTAATAGAGTTGCTAGATGTTATGCTATGATTTTTTGTTTTTAATAAGTCTCTTATCAGTTTCGTAATTGTAGCTTAATTAGGTAAGAATTTTAATTGATAATTTACCATACCAAGTAAGCTTCTCACTGTTGTAACGTTAGTGGGTCGAGACATTAATAATATTGCTTCTGTCTTTTTGGGACACGGTTCAATGCCGTTTTTAGACACTACATGTCCTAAGAATGTGCATTTTTCCACTTGAAATTGACATTTATCATTGTTTAGGGTAACTCCTTCATTTTGCATTCGATTCAGAACTTCCATTAATCGTCTATTGTGCTCTTCTAGCGTATTGCCGCAAATCAGTATATCATCTTGACAGCAAATAACACCTTCAATCCCTTCAATAATATTTTGCATTTTCCTCTGAAAGACTTCACTAGCGCAATTAATACCCATTGGCATTCTTTTAAAAGCGAATCGTCCGAATGGAGTTATAAAAGTTGTGAGTAACCTTGACTCTTTATCTAGAGGTAATTGAAAATATCCTTTATTTGCATCTAATTTCGAAAAAACCTTTGCTGTACCTATTCTTGCCAAGCATTCATCAACCGATGGTAAGTGGTATCTAGATCTTTTTATATTTTTATTAAGTTCTGTATAATCAACGCAAAGTCTTATGTTACCATCTTCTTTAGGGCGGACTACAATACCTGCACAATAGTCTGTTGGTTTGTCTACTGGAAATATAACATTTTGATCCTGTAGCGTTTTTAACTCTTTTTTTAAGGCTTCATATAAAGGGATAGCTACTCTTCTGGGGTATTCTATAGCATATGGTGTGGCTCCTTCTTTTAAGCAAATTTTATATTCTCCTTTTAATCTACCAAGGCCTCCAAATAATGTAGGGTAGGCTCTTTGTGGGTCTGTATTTTCTGTGCAACACTCTTTGTTGATTCGAATTGTTTGTTCAATAGTGTTTATCCGCGTAATTATTCCCAATGACTCAATTTCTCTTTTTCCAAGCAGAGAATGTTGTAAGTTCTTTATGACATATACAAACGGTTTTATAATGTTGTTTTGCCATATTATTTCAGACTGAAATTTACCTACTACATTAAGGGGTTTATTACCAGCTCCTTTCAGACAAGTCTCAGTTGCATTCAATTTACATCCTTTTCTAATACTTTCAAAAACTTTCTCACTTATTGCTGACACATCAGCACCAGAGTCCAGTTTAAAATTTAATTCACTTCCGTTTAGCATTATTTTTGCTGTCCATGGATCGATTTTATTTATATATTCAATTTCTGTCTGAACTCCATGTATTGTATTCAAAAAAGGTTCCGCTTCTTCACTTTGTGATTCATCTTTTTCAATTTCATTCAGTTGTTCCATAGATTTGCAATATTGTGCCCAATGTCCCTTTTTCCGGCACTTAATACATACATTATTCCTTGCTGGGCACTTTGAATAAGCGTGCGACGGTGATTTACCACATCTACCATATGTGCTTCTGAAGGGTTTTTGGAACGTATTATTTGTCTGCTTATACGTCTTATTTCTTTTATTTGTATAATGTTGGACGTTATTTATTTCCTCAGCAAGTGTGCTTGGTCTAATTGCATTTTGTTGTCGCGCAACTTCGTCTTCTTGTTTTATTTTTATGATTACTGTATCCAGTGTGATTTCGGGGTCTAGTTGTAATTTATTCGACACTTTTATGTCTCGTAGTCCTACAATAATCCTGTCTCGTATTAATTCATCTTTCACGTTTACTGGATATTGACAGTATTCAGCTGCGGCATATATTCGGCATATGAAATCGTCCACTCTTTCATCCTCCTCCTGACATATCTTATTAAATTTTGCACGAGCATGAATTTTGTTTTGTGCTGATGAGTAATATTCATCATTTTTTTTGTAATTTTGTCATATGTGTACTGTTTGTCACCTTGTTTTATGTTGAACATTGTTAACAAATGGTCAGCTTTGTCTCCTATTACATACATTAGCATGCTAACCTGTTTTATGTCGGGTTGTGCTGAAAGTCCTGATGCTTGTCGATACCATTCGAACTTTCTGATAAAAGATTTCCAGTCTTCACCTTTGCCCGAGAATATCGGTGCTGTAAGCATTGCCATATTTACCTGATTTTCCATTATATTATTATGAGCGTTGTATTTATACGTAGTTTTACTGTATATTTATACCGCTGTCACCATGTTTAATTATATATTTAATATATTTAAATAATAAACATTATTCAAATTCATATGTATATTCTAATCTGTCAAGTTCTAATTTCTAATATATTTTTCCTCATAATAATCTAGCTTCCAATAATAATAACCAAGAAGTATTTACTTTAAATGACATAGAAACTTAATATAACAGTCTCCACCCTAGAAAATCCCCCGGTTCGGACGGTATTTCTAACAGAGTTATTAAACTCTTCCCTCATTCATTATTATTAATATTAACAGCAATTATTAACGCCGCATTAGTTAATTACATATTTCCTAAACAATGGAAAAAAGCCGTGGTAATAGGTATACCTAAACCCGGCAAGCGACGTACCGAACCGTCATCATATCGCCCGATTAGCTTATTAAACAGTTTAGGTAAAATATATGAGCGCGTACTACTTAGTAGGCTAAGAAAGTGCGCTGAGGAAAACAGCCTCATCCCGCCGATTCAGTTCGGCTTTCGCACGCAACACTCTTGCGTTCAGCAAGTACATCGAATAGTCGAGTATACAAGTTATAAACTGCAACGCGGCTTATATACGGGTATGCTTCTATTTGATGTAGAAAAAGCGTTTGACAAAGTCTGGCATAACGGCCTTATTTTCAAGTTAATAAAGCTTAAAATCCCCCACTACTTAGTTATGATAGTTAGGGACTTCCTACTCGAGCGAAGCTTTCGCTACAGAGTGGAAGGTACTCTATCAGCACCGCACCCACTAGAAGCCGGCGTCCCCCAGGGATCGGTGCTCTCTCCAATTCTCTTCTCGCTGTTCACCAGCGACATACCCCAACATAGTAGAATTCAAACAGCATTATTCGCTGACGACACTGCCATCTTCTATGCAGGTCAATCTCCCTCAACAGTGATAACCGCTCTCCAAACTGCGGCTACCGCCCTAGCAAAATGGACTAGGAAATGGAGAATCGGTATAAACCCTACCAAAAGCCAGGCGATCATATTCCATAAGGGGATAGATCGCCGCTACCCAATGGCTGAATACCCACAGATAAAGATGTTCGACCAACCCATCCCCTGGACAAGGGAGGTCAAATATCTGGGTGTGACCTTGGACAGACGACTGACCTTCGGTCCTCACATAGGGCGAGTCCGCGCGCGCGCAGGCCTAGTGCTAGGATGGTTACACAGCTTAGTACACGCAAAGTCTAAGCTATCTCTTCGCAATAAAGTTAGATTATACACCGCTTGTATACGTCCTATCATGACGTATGCAAGTGTAGTGTTCACACAAGCGAAGCCACGCAGGCTACATCGGCTACAGGCATTACAGAATAGGTTCATGCGCCGAGCGACGGGAGCACCGTGGTACATGCGCAATGTGGATCTTCACATAGATCTTGGCTTGCCGACCATCAGGCAATTCATGAAACAGTGCTCTCGCCGCTACTTCGACTTTGCCGCGACACACCCGAACCCATTAGTGGTAAGGGCGGCTTCTTACATCCCCTCTACAATGTCCGCGATTAAACAACCGCGACTAATACTCGACGAACCCGACGACATTATTACGCTCGCCCAGACTGAGGCATACACAGCCCGCGCGGCCTTGACAAATAGTAATAAATATCCACGTTACCGCCCCCGCCGACGCGGAAGGAAGACGTGTCGCGTTAAAATCATAAACGTGGGAGTGCCCACTTTGCCAGCGACCGCCCGAGCCGAGGTCCGTACCCCACAGGGGGTGCCCTCGGGATGGGTCGCTTAACTTTAAACGGGTTGAGAGCCCTCAGCGCTCACCCAGTCCGGGTAAAGTTGTCACAGCCATCTGAGGCTAACAACTAAGTCACACAAAAAAAAAAAAAAAACCAAATAGTTTAATTTACAATGTGTCGCGCTCGCGTGAACATCAAAAATCATTACTTACCTGAATATTTTTAAATTTTATATGTAGGTACAAGAATGTATTCTTGTTGGATAGGCCGTAAATAATAACAGCTTTATTTGAGAATAGTGGTTTCATAAAAAACACTACTCCCGACGATTAGAACAATGAAATGTTCTGTCAGATTAAACACCGATGTCAAGGAATCGGTACCGGCGGTCAAACCAAATGGCGATGGAGTGTTCACACGATAGGTTATGGGGCAGCATAATGACCTTCCTTCATCCTGGACGGTTCGGGAGTTGTCTAATACGTAAAACACGTCATTACTAGTAATTTAAATGAACATCATCATCGCAGCCCACATTCGTCCCACTGTTGGGCTCAGGCCTCCTCCACAATGGGAGAGAATTTGACTTATATATATACGCTTTTATATACGCTGTTCAGACATGTTAGTATTGGGTTTCATTTCGAGTTCTCCTTCTCTTGCACAGATGTTATATGCATATTATATCCCGTAGTCGTCTTTTACGACATCCACGGGCAAGATCACCACACGGAACAAATTTAAATAATCATTATTTATTAATTTTTCACAATTATCATCATCACAGCTCATATAATTGCCATTGCTGGACTCGAGCCTCCTCCATAATGGGAGAGAAATTGGTCTACCTAGTAGATCACGCTGGTCAGACAGATTGGGAAAGGGTTTTATTTCGAGTTTCCTTCTCTTTCACAATAATAAACCAAAATGGGTACAAAATTTAACATAAATTATTGTCTTCCATATTAACATAATATTGGAGACATACAAAATCCTCGGTAATTCTTGAAATAAAACGTAAAATAGTATATGGGATTTGCGCTATAATATAATCAGTCCTGAGGGAAAAGCAATGATGTCTCGTTTGAGTTGATCAGGCTTTATAGCATTTGTACTAAAAAGGTCTAAAAGTTTAGGGTTATTACATTGTACAATTTTGTTCTGCCCGTATCTCATGATTATTGTAAATTATTTGTGTTTTAGGTCTTTTAGAGGCTTGTAGCTCAATAAAGAATTATTATAACTAGTGGTCGCCGTGTGGTCGAAATTCGGCCATAATTCATTTTAATTTATTTTTCTGTTACACAATTTTCTTTAATTTTATTTATGTATAATTGTAAATTGAGCAAGCTGTATTTCACTAATAATTAATACATAAGCACAAATCTCTATTAGACATTGTCATCATAATTATGATTGTTTGACATTCAGTTCGACCAGAAATTTTAATCGTAAACAAAGTGTATAAGCGTTGCTACGCAACACATTCACACAAACGCGCGCGTGTGTGTGTGTGTGTATGTGTGTAGCGATAGCGTTGTAGTGTGTGTAATGCCTTTTTTAATTAATTTAATGTATTTCTAATCCATTATTCTATAAAATTTTAGTTTTCTGCACTTCTCCTCAATATATTCTTCAACCATGTCAAATTTCATATTTGTCCATGTGCGTGATTTTCGTAAAAAGGGGTACAAAGTTTTTGCTTCACGTATTTATATATAGATAATGTATGCACATTGCAAAACTTCTCTCCCAAGGGCTGTTCTTAGTGGATATTTCGTTGAAGGATCAACTATGGTTATCAGGAGTCGGGGGATGGACTATAAAACTTAAGTTATGAATTACATTTTGTTCAAAATACTGGCTAGCTGGCTGTTGAAACCAAACGAGCAAGCAACAAACTTGATGGTGACTGCTACTGTTGTTCATGGATCGATATGCTTCCATCGATAGGTATTCTTCCAGGACTGCCGTAAATAAAGTGTTCTTTTTCATCCTCGTTGCTTGACTTCTTCCTTCACATAGCTCTCAATAATCTATAAATAGAATTTACAAAATAATCTAAACAATAATTCTGTATTACAGAGGTAAATCTATAATTTTTCTAGAATATGCTGATAGTTTTCTGCCTGTGGCTTTGCCAGGATACTACTTTCTAGCAAAAAATCGATCTTTGAGTTGTAGCAGTTTGTTACTGTGTCTTTTTTCGATGAGTAGCAGAAAGATAGACCCAAAACCCAACCTAAGGCAGAACTCTGCTTGTTACTACATGACTAAAGCCCTATGTCAAGGGCATCACAGTGCGTTATGACCGATAGTTATCAGCTTGCTCGTCTGTAACCGAAGGTAGTAAAAAAGACTACATATTTTTTAATTAGGTGCACACTCGTCTAGTAATATAGTCACAGTAGATTATCTAGATAAGTTGTAATATTTATTGTATAAGTGTAGCCACAGAATTAATTTCACTGATTTTCAATTTTAATTATACGAATAAAGAGGGCTATGCTCGGTATTTCTCTACGTGATAAAAGCCGGAACACGGAAAGACGCAGAAGTACGGGTGTAAGCGACATAACCCGTAGAATTAACACGTTGAGATGGCAATGGGCAGGCCACATCGCTCGTCGAACCGACGACCGTTGGGGAAGAAAGGTTCTTGAGTGGCGACCACGAATCGGACGGGGCAGCGTAGGACGACCCCCCACTAGGTAGACTGACGACATTCTCAAAGTCGCACGGAACCGTTGGATGGAAGTGGCGCAGGACCGTTCCAAGTGGCATTCTCGTGGGGGTGGTCTATGTCCAGCAGTGGATGTATAATCTCTGCTCATATATGTCCCACTGTTCAAGGTTCGAGGAGGGTTCGAGCCTCCTCCATAGTAGAAGATATATTGATTGACCTTGATTCTGTCGGACTAGCGTGGTATGATGGGCATCATAATATCAGCGTTGTAGTATCGTGTCTACTGCATAAGCTGAGATGGGCATCATATTTTGGCCTCGCGCATTTTTATTCATGTGTTTTCAGATATTGTTTATTTCTTTCTGTAGTCTAATTTAATTTATTTCTTCTTTTGATTTATGGCTCACTATTGGCTAAAATTTAACTCCATCAAAGGGGTATAAATTGACCTAAGGCTTAATCTCCCGGACCCGCTCCGCTACATTCGTCTGCGAGATAACTGCCTCGCAGAAGGCGGCAAACCCGTCCCAGTTCCTGACGCTGTCGAGCATCGTTCTAGCGATGGTCGGCAGCGTCAGGTCGGCAGCGATGATTGCGACGAGTTCACAGCGCTGCAGAACTCAGGCCACGCAGACCTCGAGCGTATGCTGCACCGTGTCCTCGTCGCAATTGCAGTGGTGGCAGACCTTTTTCCTCGCGAACTTATGCAGGTACTTGCCGAAACAACCCCTAGGGCTTAACCTGCCGCTTGTCAGATATGTCAGTGATATTATCTACTAACAACTCTAATTAATTCTATACGACACCCACGGGAACGACAAAGGTGTTGAATTGGACTGTAATCGTTACTACAGGAATATAATTATACAATATACCTAAGTGGGTATGATAGCCTCCGTAATGTTAATATCGTATAATGCAACTGACAAGTCCAGTACACGCTGACAAAGATTTATGCCGTTGCTACTGCTAACGCTTCACATTGTAAATTAATGGGTCCTCACTGTAGAATGCACAGATGCCGCTATGGTTTGTTGTTCAAGCTTTATACAATACATTAGATCACGCAACACAGATTTAGCAATAATTTTAAAATATCATGGAACGTTCTCAAATTCCAATTAATATGGTAAATAGAACGACGTTCCGTATGGTGATGGACTAAGTATGTAATTCACTAGCCCCCCTTTGGTAAAAGACGACTAATGCATACAATATGCATAAAACTTCTGTGCAAGAGAAGGAAAACATAAAATAAAACTCTATACCAACATGGCCGACCAGCGTGGTGTAGTAGGTCGATTTCCATTCTATTATGGAGGAGAACCGAGCCCAACAGTGGGACGTTTATGGGTTACGCTGATGACGACGATGAAATGATTAAATAATTTTGTTGGCATTTTATGTAATATAATACAGCGAAAGTAGAAAAGTGTTGTGATATGATATAACGCGTGCTTCCATGCGCAGCTAAAATTATGAGAGGTAAATAGGTAGCCAGCATTTATTTAAAAACAATGAGTTGTCTTACTGAATTTAAAAGTAACTGCAATCTTTTGAAATTAATTCATTCAACGCTGGCAAAACGGAAACATAGCACGAAGAATTAGCACGCTGAAGTGACAACCGCTGGGGAAGAAAGGTTCTCGAGTGGCGACCACGTATCGGACGACCCAGTGTAGGACGCCCCCCCACTAGGTGGACCGATGACCTAGTGAAAGTTGCTGGGCGTCGTTGGATGCAGGCGGCACAGGACCGCATATTGTGGCGTAACATGAGGGAGGCCTATGTCCAGCAGGGGACGGCAATAGGATATTTAATGGCTAATTTCTGTATCGGGTAGATAATTATGGGGTTTTCTGCAGTAACGATGACTTGTTGGACGTGAGGCGTCTTGGTCCACCCGTGATCATGAGCGCTGTGGGGTGTTCGAGGCGTCGGGTGATCAAGAGTCAAATGCAGGCGCGATGGAATCCGTAAAGTAGTTTTATTTAAAAAAAAAAAATAAAAAAAAATGTGTACATATTTTAGTGAGTACTATTATAACTTATTCTTAGTTAATCTTATTTTCTTATAATCTATGTTCATTACCTTTTCTATATTCGCTTTGTATAATCACCCCCATCTGCTTAATAATAATTATATCAATGTCTATTTTATTACCCTAATATACATCACACTTCAATTATCACCAAATCTCTACACCTCATTTTACACTAAAACTAAAACTAATATAACACATTAACATCATACTCTAACATCACTTGTTAATTCAATACCTTTTCAAATTTTCCTCCTACATTAATCTATCTTGCTATTAATCTATATGCTAATTAAGGTCTCTGATCATGTCAGAGGAGTCTTACTAGCCCAAGCCCCCAATGACTTGGAAACTAAACAAGGCAATAGGCTGAAATGATAATGATGATGAATGATGGCAAAAAGGCAAGTTGTTGCGCTGGCAACACTGAAGGACGGTTCTTGAGTGACCACCACTTATCGGTTGGGGATGCTCTCGGGGATACATCGCGACGGAGAAGGTCCGGTATACTACACGGATCTCGTGGCTTCGGAGGCGAACTACCGGCAGTTACGGGAATTCGCGCACGCCTGGTACAAAGCCCGCCGGCTTGAAGACCAGGTTGGCAGGATAAGCCAAGATGGCAGCCAGAGTAGCGGGTAAATGTGGCTAGCTAGCAGGAATACCGCGGACGACGAAGTTCGTACCGTGTGTTGTCCGCCCTAGTTATACAGGGAGAAGGACACAGGGCAAAGGATGAAGAAAGTTAAATAACTTGTAGAGATTCAAGAAGCATGTGCATACTTACGCAAAGAGCATGGTGTGCACATGTATCTCGATGATTCGACCTGTATGACCAAGATGTCGAAAAGGCCATGGGTGGTTGGAGGGATTTGTTATCGGACGACGCGTATAAAGAAAGAAAGAAAACATATTTATTCGACGCTGACCACACCACAATTGAGATGGTTAATTATGCATATATGTCTGAAATATACTTATAAAAATTATAATTACAAAAAAAGGTAGTTAGGTGTTTTTTGTAATGTGCTTAAAGAAACTAAGACAATAGCCGAAGTGTATGAACGCGACCGATACCACTCGTCCTCGCTCGCCTACAAAATCAGTTGGCTACTCGGGAGCTGCGATCACGACGGCCGCAGCCTCACGTTTATTATACTATACGAGATAATCTTTAAACGAGCAATTCTTGTATATATATATATATATATACCTATATATATGGATGGCTAAGGATATAATCCTTGTGTTACGAAGGATTTTACAAACATGTAATTAATGAGCATAAATTACATCTGGGCAACAATTTGTGGAAAAAGCGCAAGCGCAAAAAGTGTTGTGCTGATGGATTCGAACCCTTGACACTGGCACAGTAGGTATCTTAACCACTATGCCATCTGTGCAGTCAACTTTACCTTATAGCTTAAAGCTTCCCTAGCCGAGGCTGCGGGTGACTGGACCGGGGAATTAGTCCGTCACCCGCCGAGAGGCCGACCGTGCGAAGAAAGGCCGACGTCCTCCCGTGGGACATCGGTCGCGGAGAGGATACTCCTTAAGGAGTATTCCGTCGGACCGACCACTGACATTAAGTCACCCTGCTCCGGTGGTCGGCCCAACGACGAAGGCGACGGGTCACGGGTGGGTTACGGGTGTGCTTATGCCCCTCTGTCGCCCCGGACGGAGCCACCCACCCCAAAAAAAAGTCGCATAAAGCTCTAAAACTCTAAAAATTTTAATGAAACCTACGTACATGTTCTAATATGCGATAATGATAGTTATATTAGCTTTGATTGTACTAACGTCATTTAATTCTATTTCTAAAGACCTTTCAAGTATAAGATTTTATTGCTTTTGAAAAAATAATTTACGCGAAACATAAAATGCAATGTTATTTCATATAATAATATACACTTGTCTCTGTCATTATTAATATCGTTCTTGTTTTGTTATAAAAAATGTCCCTTAAATTTCACGAGAAGCTTTTCAAATTACTTTTTCACAAATTGGGCAAATATCATATCATGGCTATTTGTATTTTATGAATAAGAAGTAGACATAATGAGACGGTATTTTCGGCTTCGTTGGTGTAGAATGTCCTTATGTTGAGTTGAACATTATTTCATATCAACGGGAAACGAATTTTGAGTATAATGTTACGAGATTTTTTTTTTAAATTTGAGAACGGTTGAAGCGATTTGACTCTATATAAATGAAGGTTTTGAGGAAATAAAATGGAAACGTTGGAAGTTCGGAAAATACAAACAAATTCAATGTTATTTCTCTCGGAGATTCTAATGAAAACGAAGATCATAACTCAATTTGTAGGATGAATATGCTGTGTGTATGGTATCCGGATGGATATGTATATATATCCGTATGTAACGGCATTTGAATACAATTCACCATTTCCTATCTTGGCCGTGGATGTCATAAAAGACAACTATACAGAAGGAAAATTCGAACCAAAACAATAAGGTAAGACAGGTTAGTATAAACTAACCTGTCTTACCAGCATGGTACAGTACAGTCAATTTCCCTCCTATTATGAAGGAGACTTAAGCTTGGCATTGAGACGTATATGAACCGAGATGATGATGATGGAGGTGAAACAAAATTATAATGATCACTACACTTTATCCCGTGGCTATCTTAAAAATCGTTTTTTTTTGGGAATGGGTTACGGTCGTCCCACTCCTCGCTCCACTCCATCCGGGGCGACAGAGGGTCGCAAGCACGCACACCCGTAATCCTCCCATACAGCACGTCGCCTTCGTCGTTAGGCCGACCACCGGTACAGAGTTCCTTGACTTCAGTGGCTCTTAAAAATAGGTTAGGAGATTTAAACGTCTATAATCAGGGCAAGAGAAGGAAATCCCAAAATCAAACACTATAGCAAGCACTATGATCAGTATTATGCAGTAGACTAGTTTTTCTACAGAAACAAGTTTTCAACAGCAAGATTTATATCGGCTAAAAAGAAGAAAAATATAAATAAGCGAATGACGATACTGAAAATTTGGTTGATATAAAGGTCGCTATACGATCTTAATATCATGTTTAAGGTAGTTTGAGTTATCAATATCGGCTACCGTTTTATCCATTTGATAATAATTTTATTAAAAATAGATTTATGAAATAGCCACAAATAAATTTTATTTATTTCTAGACAGAATAAGTAAGACAGGATAGAATAAGCTACGGATTTGTTAACTTTATTTAAATTTACATTATTTTGAAATACTAACAGGACATTAATCATAATACAATTATTATTACTTTATACAATTATAACGAAATTTATACAAAAATAATTCTATGAATTGATTTCCCAATCGACCCAAATTAAAACTTGGAGTTTATCCTTTAACAATCATTAGAATATTTTACGTAATTTAATGTCACGTTTAATAATCTTTTTGAGGGTGCAAGTGACAGGGCCGGGTAATGATCTGTCACCCACAGTGAGGTTAACCGCGTGAGAGCGACGACTCGGAAGGAGCGTCTGGAAGGGACCTTAAAGGGTATCCCACGGACGACACAGAATGCGGTACACCTGGCCAGCCCAATGGGGAAGGGGTGGCAATGCAGCGGGTTAAGAGACCGCCGTCCCTGTGTCGTCCCGGACGGAATGGACGGTATGAATGCTAATAGCCTGCTACAAAAAAAAAACAATATATTTCTCCAAAAAATGAGCTTGTACAGACAGATAGACAAAAATGTTTTACCCTTTTTTGGTTTTCTGTAACTTTTTCCTTCTCGTCCAATTTTTTTTTATTTACCGATGATGGCAAATGAGCTAGCAGAAGGTTCACCTGCTGGTACGATACTGTCGCACAGAGTCTGTCCAGTGATACTGTGCAATACCAGAGGCACAGCTAGGCCGCTTACCGTGAGAAACAAACCTCGTTTAAAGAAGGACATGTCATAACGTTCGGGAAATACAGCCAGAATATAGCTCATTCCAGATCCACACGTACGTGGGCAAAATTATCGCTGGAAACCTACAGTTGAAGACCATAATATTTCCAAGTGTAATGGATGAATTCTGATACTCTGTCAAGTGGCACGTTGGTAAAACGGTGATGGTGGTATTAAGTCAAACAGTTCCTCAGAGCACTCCCCATGAAAGAGCCGGTAGAGTACACAGAGTGACCAAAAGTCTCTCCGTCGCTCCAGAGACTCCAATCTGTCCGTAAGATCGGGATCCCAGACGATTTGAACAGCACACCTTTGTAGGGAGTCAACTGGGTCTAGCTGATATTTGGGTGCGGCTACTCAGAGATGTGAGCAGTACTCCACATGAGGACAAACTTGTGCCTTGTATAACACAAGACGCTGTCTCGGTGTGAAATACCTCTTGGCTCTATTCAGGACATCTACTTTTTCCTTGCCAATTTGGCTTTATCCGCCAAACTGGACTTTAATCGATATTTCGAAAAATCGCTAATACGAAGGTTGGAGTTCGAGATTTAGGACTGTAGGTACATTAAAATCAATATTTTAAGTTCAACCTTAATATTAACTATTTTTGGTCTCAGTACCGATGCTATCCTGCAGCAGCAAAGATGTTCACCATAAAGTTGAAACGTGTAGCCGCATAACTTCAGCACTTTGTAGGCGATTAACGAAAAATTAAACTGCTTGTATTTAGATTGTCGTCGCCTCTCTCCTCATTTACAGAATACTAATTAAATAAGTTTAGGGGAGGCGCCCCCGAATCCAAGAGATGTGAAATGAGTAGGAAATGAAGGTGGCATTGTTTGGTTTCACAGTAGGTAGTACGACACTGTCCAGGATTTTTTTTGTGAATGCAATACACACTTGTTGAAACAATATGCTGCTATTTTATGAGAAATTCTTAAGCATGACTCGATCAGGATATCTTTTTTCACTAATGATCATTTTGAATCTTAAATAGCGTAGTTATTTCTAATTTTCTCGTCACTCTGAACGCGGGAAAATAAGAACCAAATACAAACTATAAAATCCATAAAATTAGTTTTATTTCAAAGCCGAAATGGTGATGAAAGGTATTTCATCACCATTTCGGCTCATATATGTTCCACTGCTGGGCTCAAGCCTCTTCCCGAATAGAAGTGAAATTGACCTTACTACACCATGCTGGTCAAACAGGTTGGTATAGGGTTTCGTTTCAAGTTTTCTTTCTCTTGCATTAATTTAGCATTTATTAATAGTGCTCTGCGGTTTTATCCGCATAGTTCCCCTTCCCGTGGTAATATCGGGATAAATTACAGCCTATGTGATATTCTGATATGTAAGCTGTATTGTTGTGAAATTTCATCAAAGTCCATTCTGTAGTTTTTGCGTGAAAGAGTAACAAATATCCTCACATACAAACTTTGGCGTTTCTATTATTAGTAGGATAGGATTATATATCTTAGTCGTCTTTTACGACATTCACTGGCAAGATAGGAAGTGGTGAATTGTATTCTTACTCCGTCACCACACATATAATTTTTCCCTTCCTTTTACTCAAGTGCAATCTAATAATATCACTGATTAAATATCATATAAAAGTAAATTTAAAAAGTAAAGCCGGCAATTATAACTCGAACACTATAAGATGAAAATCATGCAGCCATATCTTAAACTATATTCGAATTGGGACGCGGTCGCACCGCGTCCCAATTCCCGACGCTGTCGACATAGCGATAGCCGGCAGCGTCAAGTCCGTACCGATGATTGCGACGAGTTCACGGCGCTGCTCTGCCCAAGCCCCGCAGGCCTCGAGCGTATGGCGCGCCGTGTCCTCGTCGCAATCGCAGTGGTGGCAGGACGGTGTACTTTCCCTCCTAACGACCTTGTGCAGGTATTTGGCAAAGCACCTATGCCCCGTCAAAACCTGCACCAGTCGGAAGGAGAGCACCCCGTGCCGCCTTTCTAACCACTGCATCAGCACCGGCCGGAAACCTCCACGGTTCGCACCCCGAACCGAGGCCCCTCCAGCTGGACTGCCCAACGGGCAATGACGTCTCGGCGGGCGTCAACGCGCCAGGCGGTGAGATCCCTTAACGAGACCACACCGCCCTCCGCTCGCACCCCCGTCACCCGCCGATATAGTCCGGCGAGCATCTCCGCCTCCAGGTCCCACGGGGGAGTCCCGGCCAATAGGCACGCTGCCTCCGTCGCCACCGTGCGGTATCCGCGGATGGCCCTGACCGCCGTGACCCTCTGTGGTCGCCACAGAAGGGCCCTAAGTCGGGCGGTCATGGACCCCGCCCACACCGGTGCGCCGTACAGGGCCATCGACCGGATGACCCCCGCGTACAGCCGTCGGCACGCAGTGCTCGGTCCGCCCACGTTCGGCATAAGCCACGATAGGGCGGACGCCGCGCCGACGAGCCGTGGAGCGAGCCTGCGGAAATGCTCCCGGAACCACCATCGCCCGTCGAGCACCAGGCCCAAGTACCTCATATGGGCCCGGATGCTGATGTCGACCGAGTGGACGGTGATCGAGAAGCCGATGGGAGGGCTCATATGGCGCCCATGGAACAAGAGGGCCTCCGTCTTGTCCAGGGTGACCCTCAACCCCAGCGCCTCGATCCGCCTGACGACCTCCACGGTACCCGAGGTCGCCAGGCTTACGGCCTCTTCTAGCGTCCCACCGCGGGAACGCAGGACGCCCATCCGCCCCGTGACCCCTGCTGGGCGTCGGGATTGCCAGGGAGACCTCCATCCGGATATACCGGTGGTCCGACAAGGTCTCGACCTCCTCCACGACGCGCCAGCTCCCCACGCGTGCGGCGACTCCGGGGCTAGCGAACGAAAGGTCTACTATCGACCCGCCCCGTTGTCGCACGCACGTATGCACCGAGCCCCGGTTCAACAAACAGAGTGGGCGTCCTCCCACTCCTTGATTGCCCGTCAATCGGCGATCGAGGAGTGGGAGGAGTCATCCGTCCTAGGGGACCCCCACGCCACGGACTTGGCGTTAAAGTCCCCCAGGACGAAGACCTGGCGCGATGCCAGTCGCCGTAACGAGGCCTCCATGATGGTGAGGGAGGCCTCGAAATCGGTCACACTCCAATTAGGGGAGAGATAAACTCCGAAGAGCGTAATCTCCCCCCAGTCCACCGCGACGTATCCGACGCCCCTGTCCCTAAGGGTCAGAGACGACGAAGGCCACGACGTGGAGGCGACGATTGCCACGGTGCCATCGGTGCTACCCAACCAGTTAATCCGGTCGGGCACCACGTACGGCTCCGCGGCTAGGGCTACTCCTATCAACCACTCCGCCATGGCTTGCAGGAACACGTCCTGCGCACCGGCGGAGTGGTTAAGATTGGCCTGGAGGAGACGAATGGATACAGGGTCCATTAACGGTCCGTATCCATCGTCACCTCCTCCGCGCTAACGGGCGATCGGGCCACGCTCGGAGCGGGGACTGGCCCGGTCGATGGGCCGCCCCACCCCTTTGGGGCCGATGCCGGGGGTCTGCAGTCCCCAGAGCCCATGCGGTGCTTGGCAGGTTTATTGCCCGCCACACACGCGGGGCAGTGGGGCACCGCAGAGCACGATGCCGCCTGGTGTCCAGCTTGACCGCAACGGAAACATAGCCCGCTGCAGTCAAAGCAGTTCCTGCATGTCGGTCGGGTATGCCCAACCGCCAAAATGACGTAATGGCGTATGATAACTCTATTAAGTTCTTCACGTGTGCTAGTATAATCGTTAAATGACAATTAATTGAAAAGTCCTATTGAAGAGTACGTAATACCTTTTCTTTTATTATTTTAGTTTGTGTCGGGGGTTTTTCAATTTTATTTATTATAAAGTGCGTATATCACATTCAGATTCATGAATTATTTGTATGTGTTAGTTTTGAAAGAGAAAACTTTTATAAGGAAGTTTAGTTTGAGAGTAAACTCATGTGTCGCCTTGGATATGGTCACGTGATATGTTAACGCTACCACTATATCGATAGCTACGTCAATATTACTACGTCTGTGCTGATAGTTATTAAAACTAGGGATGATCGATGTTAGAAAAACATCGATGTTAACATCGATGTCGTTTATCAAAAGTCCAACATGGATGTTAGGTTTTAATATTGGACAAACAAATAAAATTCTCCGACAGAATTGTATTGAGTTTTTTTTTAGGAATTCCTGAGTCGTGTCATATAATATAAGGGTAATTCCCAGTAGTAGTGAGGTTTCTCGGCGCAGGATTATGATGAGCTTTTTTTAGGAAATCTGAGTCGGCTCTTATAATAAAGGGTGGCTCCCGGTAGTAATAAGGTACTTTTCTACGGGTTGAACAGTGTTGAGTTTTTAAGCTATTGCATAGCTTTTATCGCGGACTTTGCGCGGCGACCGAATCAAGAAATCCCATAACGAAAATAAAACCTAACTACCATGTAGCTCGGGCCGTGCTACATGGTAGGCGGGTGGCGGTGGCTCGGCCAAGCGTACGGTCGTCGACATTCTGCGTTCTGCCGTCTCGGTGCGCACACGTGCCACCGCTTTGCGTAGCTTACGTCAAAAAGTATTTTCACGCGTTTTCTAATGATCCCATCGATCTTCAGCGGACGACAGTGGTAATCCAAACCGCCTTCATTGTTTGTTATACATATAGTACATTTGTTTTCTTATCGGTCACCACGCTCAAAAAGGGTAACTTGAATTAATATCAAAGAAAAAAATACTGCGTAAATAAAAAATTAATAAATAATTATAATTGCACAAGTTGATAAAAAATGCTATTCAATAGCTTTACCGCGGCAGTCCCCGAGTGCCACACGTTTTTTTTTTTAGGACGTCGATGAGTGATCGTTATTTCATTGCGTGAGCTATCATCGATAATCAATTCCGTTAACATCGATGTTACGATATTTTTCGTATAACAACATCGATGTTTTTAACATCGACGTTTTTAACATCGATGATGAATTCCGTTAACATTGATGTTACGATGTTTTGCCTATAGCATCGAAAAAATATCGATGTTTTTCCTATCAACATCGATGATCATCGAACATCGATGCTCATCAAACATCGATGTTCATCGATCATCTCTAGTTAAAACTAGGTAAATGCAAATTTCCGTGTGGTGACGGAGTAAGAATACAATTCACCACCCCCTATCTTACCCGTGGGTGATCGTACGAGACGACTAAGCGATATAAAACGCATATAACATCTATGCGAGAGAAGGAAAACTCGAAATAAAACCCTATACCAACACGTCTGACCAGCGTGGTATAGTAGGTCAATTACCCTTCCATTATCTTAAATATGTTTTTCTAGATTTTTATTACTTTTAAGCTGTTGGTCTCCCGATAAATAAATAAATAAATAAATAAATAAATAAATTATGGAGGAGGCTCGAGCCCAGCAGTGGGACATATAGGGGCTGAGATGATGATGATGATGAAATGCAAATAGCTTTAATTTACAATGTTATATTTAAGTTCAAACAGTTTAATTCGAATATCCAACCATAATAACTGTTTGTTCATAGTTTTAAGTTTTCACATTTGTCGCCAATCCTCATAATTGCTTGGGTTCTTTTTTCTATTACAATCAATCATATAAATCGCGTATACAGGCTTCTTAAGCCTTGCTGCTATTCTATTGGCTTTATTCTAAGTTGCACGTTATTTTATTTACTAGCTTATCAGTCATTTTTTTTGCTTCATAACTCTCGTTTTGCATAGTAGGAATGTGGAATCTTTCAAACTTCTCCTGCTTTTCTTTTCTAAATATTTTTTGCGGGTCTAAGGAATAATACTGTATAGTTTAAAATAGCTGCGTAAATAACTTATTACTTTTTGTAATATATATGTAAAAGATAAAAATGGTTACCGTGGGTTTTACTTAAGAGAAAAGCGTGTAATATTGTTGCATTTTTGTAGATCTTTTCAAGATACAATTTGTACTATTATTGTGATGTATTTCATAAGATTTAACGTGTACCGTTTGCAATGTAAACAACAATGCAAATATCATAAAAATATATGTTTTCACGACAAAAGATTACAAATCATTAAAATATTTGGCTTTTCTCTATATAGATGTATTATACATTTAATTTTTTGTCTTGAATCACTCTGTATATTGACGAATCGTATTAACTTCTATGGCAAAGTTTAAAAGATCTAAGCATATAGACGGCGGGCAGTGACTTTGTTTTAAACTATACTAGCTGACCCAACAAACTTTGTTCTTTTTAAATAAAATAAAAGGAATTATCCTTGAAATCAACATACACACGTACACAAGAAATTGATATATAAAGATTCACCTTTGTTTTATTTTCAAATACAGACATAATAAGGCCAACTAAATAAGTTAGGTCTACATAATTCAATAACAGCAAATTTTGGGTCTACTGTATACATAATTCACAATTTACGCCGAGGTAAATAACTCCAAATCTTAATAAATTGAATCAATGGAAAATATTACTATAATTAATAAATGCCACCTCCATCCTTCTTAGATATAACCCACCCATTTAAGGAAGGCATGAACTTCAAGGCAGAGATAACGAAGAATTATCCCTTCTCAAACTCAACAGTTTAACTCTAAGTAATTAAATCTGCCAGTGTAAACATTCTCGCCATTTATACTAAACGTGTATACGTTTTGGATAATTAATTAGGTCCATAATAAGTAGAGACTTTGATAATTTATTTATCCAATAAAACTATGTTTTTATTTTTATACTTTTATGATTAAAAATAGCATAGAACCATTGAGCGGTCTAACGAAAGGCTGAGTTGGTATTCTGGAGAGAGGGTGTACAGTGAATTATAAGATCTTTTTGACATTTCATATGGTCAGGCGAATAGTGATCAAAACCAAAAGACTAGAAAAAAGTAACGGATTCGTGGGATGTAGAGATTTCTTCATATTTATTTGTTCATGGTTACAGGCGGATTCCGTGACCATGAAAGCTGTAAAGTGTTCGAAACGTCGAGCAATCAAAAATGAAATACAAACGAAATAAAATCTGTAAAATAGTTTTCAGAAAAATAGAAAATTATAAATATAAATCTATATCTATAATCTATATCAACACGTTTGAGTGACGTGGTAGAGTAAGCCAACATTCGTCTTATTGTGGGGGAGGGTCGGGACTCCTCCACAATAGAAGAGAATTAATTGACCTTGAGCCCAGCATTGGGTCGTATATTAGCTGAGATGATTATATGCTTAAGAGTGAGACACTGTTCAATTTCGATACTTAGGTATAGTTGATTCCCCAGTTGTTCAGGTTGCCATACGTGGCGATTACGACATTAGCCCCTTATTTCTGGAGGAAGTCTACGCTTAGCAGTGAATGATAAAAGGCTGAAATAAAATGACAATGATAACGGAGGCACCAAGAGAGTGGACAAAGCACTCCATTGAGAAAATTTAACACAAATAAATGACTGAGTTCATATTTGTTTTAATCCCCTTAATGTTGGTAATAATAAGTAACAAGGAACCTTCCTTGTGTGGTTACAACATTTGTGTGGTTACGGAGTAAGAATATAATTAAGCACCCCTGTTACCCTTGGGTATCGTAGAAGACGACTAAGGGACATATAAAGGGCAGGTAAAATCGATGCCAGAAAAGGAAAACTCTACATTTCATCCACGTGCGTGCCTGCACGAAATAATCATTGGAAACATACAATTGGAGACTGTAACTTTCCAGGTAAAAAGGATGAACCGGTGACTACGGTGTTGAGTGGAACCTTGATAGAACGGTGACGGTGGTACCAAACTGTTCAAAGCACTCCCCATGAAAAAGTCGGTAGAATACAAAGAGCGATCCAATGTCTCTCCGCCGCTCCAGGGACAATCTGTCTGTAATATTGGGATCTCTAACGATTCGAACAGCACCCCTTTAGTCAGGGAGTCAAGTGGGTCTAACTGATATTTGGGCGTGCCTGCTCAGAGATGAAAGTAGTACTCCACATGAGGACAATCTTGTGCTTTGTATAAGATAAGACGCTGTCTCAGAATGAAGTACCGCCTGGCTCTGTTCCGAACGCCCAATTTGGATTGGCCAATTTGATTTGGCCCCCAAATACCTCCCAAACTGTACTCTGTTCGATATTTAGGTACAAAAAATATCCAGGATAATCTGCGTCGCCGTTAAAAAAAGTAGGATAGACCGTGCCATCTTTTGATGATGGTGGACAGCGTCGAGGTTGCTATGTAAATCCCTGATGTTGAAAAATTATCGCATGTGGATAAGAGGACCGCTGTAAAAAACCTTTTCCTTTTTGTTTTCACATCTCTGCGCAAGAGAAGGGAGTATCGAAATAACACCCTATACCAACCCTTACAGATGCTCGACAGCGTCAGAAACTAGGACGTGGTCGCCGACTTCTGTGAGGTCGTCATCTCACTGAAGGAGGTGGTGGATCGTGCGCGAGAGGAGCTTCTCTTCGGTGACACGTTCCGCCGCCGGCGACTCGGGCGGCGCAGGCGCGAGTACCTGCGCCTGATGCCGCTCTAGCCGAGGCTGCGGGTAACCGGACCGGGGAATTTAGTCCGTCACCCGCAGTGAGGCTGACCGCGCGACGGCTACCAACGTCCCGGGACAGGGACGTTGAGAAATGAGGGTACCCGAAAGGGTATTCCGTCGGGCCGACCACTGACGACAAGTCACTCTACTCCGGTGGTTGGCCCAACGACGAAGGCGACGTAGGTACGGGTGGGTTATGGGCCCGCGCGCCGTCCTTTCGTCGCCCCGGACGGAATGGGTCGCGTGCGCGCGCGTGCGCCCACCCAGAAAAAAAAACCAACCCTTACGACTAGCATGGGTGTAGTGGGTTAATGTTTCTTCTATGACGGACGGTAGCTTGAGCTCAGCAATGCGACGTATATGAGCCGAGATGAGTTGATTAATATCATATAAAAAATATTAGAAGTTCAATCATTCATTCATCCATTAGCCTATTTACGTTCACTGTTAGACATAGGCCTCTCTAAGCGTGATATCATATCGGCATCCTTCGCACCCGGTTTGGCAATCGTTTGAAGGTTTTCTTAAGAAAATGTTGCTGCTATTCTTCTGATTATCTTTTAGCCAATTTTTACGATTTTCACAAGAAAATATGGAAGCTACAACGAGCGAACCTCTGTCTTGTCGTGCATCTACCTCTGCGGTGCCATTAACGTGGGTCACTGGTACCCTGTACTTGTCATCGGTGGCCAGTCCAGGTGAATTTCCTTTATGATACCTTTTGGAGTCCACGCCTTGGCAACTTTCTCTTCTTCTTCTCACGTGGTCGGCCTTTCCAATGATAGACTAAGTCCCAGTATGATCAGAGATATGATGATGTATTGTATTTTTAACCCTAACGGGTTAAAAATAATTATTAATTAGAGTACACAACAAATTTTAGCAAATATAGCGTCAGAAGCTAATATTTATGAACCGGTCGTTGCTTGCTAAGCACTCAAGCGAGCTCTGCCCGCTCGTGAACTAGTAAAATATTGACTGATAACTCCAAAATGAGGAATTAAAATTATGTGACGCTTTTGATTTCACTTTATAGCCAGACATCAAGCTACCTTATCTTTAACGGTTGTTTATGCTTTCGTGGGTGTTACATATTTAACATATTATTTCATCGCGTTTATTTGGCAGTTGTTCCCATGACCATGAATATTATAAAGTGTTCGAAACGTCGCAAAATTCAAAAGCTAATAGAAACGCCATAAAGGTTTATTTAATCTATATTTAAAACCAAGAAAATAATCATCAAAATCGATTCATAATTGGCGGGATAATCGCTTAACATAGACAAAAAAAATAACAGCAATATGCTTCCAAATTTAAAATATAAAAGAGGCCATTATACAGATACCAAACTTGTCAGAAACCTTTACTCACGATTGAAGTAAAACCTCTTTAACTTTTATTATTCAGTTTGTAATAATAAATATTTAATATTGTAAATAAAACTACTTTTACGGATTATATCGCGTTTGTATTTGATTTATGATTGCCCGACGTTTCGAATACTTTGCAGCATTCATGGTCACGGGCGGACAAAGGTGTGTGGTTTGTGAGACAGACAATGTCTGTAATAACTATTACTTGTTGGACGTGAGACACCTTAGTCCGCCCGTGACCATGAATGCTGCAAAGTATTTGAAACGTCGGGCAATCATAAATCAAATACAAACGCGATATAATCCGTAAAAGTAGTTTTATTTACAATGTGTAGTGCTTTTTTCTTTTTTTTTTTTTGGGGTGGGCTGCGGTCGGCGCGCCTCCGCACCACTCCGTCCGGGGCGACAGAGGGGCTTAAGCACGCAACTCCCGCAACCCACCCGAACACCACGTCACCTTCGTCGTTGGGCCGACCACCGGAGCAGGGCTACTTGTCATCAGTGGTCGGCCCGACGGAACACCCCCTACCTGGGGTACCCTCCCATCGACCGACGTCCCCCCCTCGGGGAGGACGTCGGTCTTTCCTCACGCGGTCGGCCTCTCGGCGGGTGACGGACTAATCCCCGGTCACATCACCCGCGGCCTCGGCTAGGGCGGCATTGCACGCAGGTACTCCCGCCTGCGCCGCCCCAGTCGCCGGCGGCGGGTCGCATCATCGAGGCTGTGCTCCTCGCGCTCGCGACCCGCCGCCTCCTTCTGCGAGATAACTGCCTCGCAGAAGGCTGCGACCGCGTCCCAATTCCTGATGCTGCCGATCATCTCCTAGCGATGGTCGGCAGCGTCAGGTCTGCACCGATGATTGCGACGAGTTTACGACGCGGCTCTGCCCAAGTGGCACAGACCTCGAGCGTATGCTGCGCCGTGTCCTCGTCGCAATCGCAGTGGTGGCAGGACGGAGTTCTCTCCCTCCTAGCGACCCTGTACAGGTACTTGCCGAAGCATCCATGCCCCGTCAAGACCTGCACGAGTCGGAAGGAGAGCACCCCGTGCCGCCTTTCCAACCACTGCATCAGCACCGGCCGGAAGGCCTCCACGGTCCAAACACCGTATCGAGGCCTCTCCAGCCGGTCTGCCCAACGGGCGATGACGTCCCGGCGGGCGTCGACGCGCCAGGAGGTGAGCTCCTTCAAGGAAACAACACCGCCCTCCCCGCGCACCCCTGTCATCCGCCGATACAAGTCGGCGAGCATTTCCGCCTCCAGGTCCCACGGGGGAGTCCCGGCCAATAAGCACGCCGCCTCCGTCGCCACCGTGCGGTACCCGCGGATGATCCTGACCGCCATGACCTTCTGTGGACGCCACAGAAGGGCCCTAAGTCGGGCGGTCATGGATCCCGCCCACAACGGTGCGCCGTACAGGGCCATCGACCGGATGACCCCCGCGTACAGCTGTCGACTTCATATGGGCCTGGATGCTGATCCCAACCGAATTGACGGTGATCGAGACGCCGATGGGAGGGTCCATACAGGGCCCATGGAACAAGAGGGCCTCCGTCTTGTCCAGGGCCACCCTCAACCCCAGCGCCTCGATCCGCCTGACGACCTCTTCGGTGCCTGAGGTCGCCAGGCTTACCGCCTCTTGTAGCGTCCCACTGCGGGCGTGACGAGCGTGACGTCGGTGTAAAAAATCACGCCCAGCCCGGGTGGGAGGCTCCCCCGCAACGCCCAGTCGTAGCCAATGTTCCACAGGGTGGGTCCGAGGACCGACCCCTGTGGAACACCGCACGTCATGGGCGTTCGCACAACGTCCCCTACTCGGTTGGCGTAGAGGACGCTGCGCCCCTCCAAATAGTCTGCCACCAGCCGCCTCAGGTAAGCTGGCACTCCGTGGTAACGGAGCGCCTCCCTGACGCAGCTGAATGGCAGACTATTGAATGCGTTGGCGATGTCTAGGGACACCACCAACAGCACTCCCCCGCCGGTGACGGCCTCAGTTGCCACGGCCCTCAGGCGCAACAGGGCCTCGATCGTCGAACGACCCCTCCTAAACCCAAACTGGGCGTCCGACAGATCGGGCCCCGTGCCGACGAGGTGACGCTCGATGCGGGCAGCTACTACCCTCTCCAGTAGCTTGCCCATATCATCGAGCAGCACGATAGGCCTGTAGGCCGATGGCGACTCCGGAGGCCGTCCCGGCTTCGGCAGGAGAATCAGCCTCCCCTCCTTCCAGCACCCAGGGAACCGCCCGGACGCTAAACACGCGTCGAACAGCTCCCTGAGGCGGGGACCCAGATGGTCGAGGACCAGGGCCAACACACGGTTTGGAATACCGTCGGGCCCGGGGGCGGTGGATTTGCCGCGCATGCGCGCCACCGCCGCCCCCATCTCCGGTTCCGTGATGGGCGGAACACTGCCAACATCGCCCTCCCGGTCATTGTCTGGCGGCGCCATGACCGGGGGCGTGTGTTCCGCCCGTCGTGGGAACTGGTCCTCAACGACCCGGGTGAGGAGGCTGGGCTGGAGAGTCTCGGTGAGGAGAGGGCCCCGTGCGCGGTGTGCGTACCCTCTCCAGTTCCGCGCTGCGATTGCGCCGCCGGCTGCGGGTGTAGGCCCTCCGGGCACGAATACACGCGGCCCGGAGATCCGCCAGCTCCCGAGACCACCAGTAGACAGCCCTCCTCGGGGGCAGACGCCATACCCGGGGCATGGCCGCATCGCAGATCTGCGTTAACGCACTGCGGATGCGGCCAGCCTCGGCATCCACCCCGTCCAACTGGTTGGCAGAGGACAGCCACGAGTAAACGATGGCTGCCTCCGCCAGCAGGTCCCGGTCTAAGCGACCGACAGCCCATCGCGGGAACGCAGGACGCCCTACCGCCCCGTGACCCCTGCCGGGCGCCGGGATTGTCAGGGAGACCTCTATCCGGATATACCGGTGGTCCGACAAGGTCTCAACCTCCTCCTCGACGCACCAGCTCCCCACGCGTGCGGCGACCTCAGGGCTAGCGAACGAACGGTCCACTATAGACCTGCCCTGAGGTCGTACGCACGTATGCACCGAGCCTCTGTTCAGCAAACAGAGGCCCAGTGCCGCCGCCCAGTCCTCGACCGCCCGTTCTCGGTCGTCCGTATAGGAGGACCCCCACGCCACGGACTTGGCGTTGAAGTCCCCCAATACGAACACCTGGCGCGGTGCCAATCGCCGTAACGAGGCTCCCAAGATGGTAAGGGAGACCCTGAAATCAGCCGCTCTCCAGGCAGGGGAGAGATATACTCCGAGGAGCGTTATCTCACCCCAGTCCGCCGCGACGTATCCGACGCCCTTGTCCCTAAGGATCAGAGGCGACGAAGGCCATGACGTGGAGGCGACGATTGCCACGGTACCGTCGTTGCTGCCCAACCAATTTGGCCGGTCGGGCACCGCGTACGGCTCTGCGGCTACGGCTACTCCTATCAACCACTCCGCCATGGCTTGCAGGAAAAGGCTTAGGATTAGGGGTAATTTTGACGTGACAACGTCTTATAAATTGGTTTGCCGGGTGACACTTCAAGAAACTGCGTTACGCTCCGCTCACGTTATGCGCTCACAATGAGAGCGAGTGAGAGGCACGCGTCCCTTCCACTCGGGCATGGTTAGCCCGCCTAAGAGCGAGAGAGACAGACATAAAAATTGTATATTTGTATATAAATACGTATGTATGTGTAAAGGTAAAAATAAAATTTTGTTAATATGAAATTCAGTGCGAGATTCTTTATGTTGAATGTTTTAAATATAATTCTTTGTATAAATAAATGTTTTAAATTGTTACTATTATTTCATCCTTCTTCCTACTATACGAATGAATATTCACATTAAAATTATTTTACCACTCAAAGTCGTTGTCACGTAAAACTTTCGCCCGTATACTGACTTTACAGGCAACCAATATTTTTTATAGGGGTTTTCTTCCCCGCGCTCCGAAGACCCCCGGCCCTGAGCTTCAGCCGCAGTCACACTCAGGGTTACGGTTTGGGCCTTCCGGGTCTGGCCGCTCTCGAGCGACCGACCCGTCACGCCCCCGCGCCGTGACGCCACTGTCTCTGGCGACGGAGTGCCATGAGGCACATCCGCCCCATTGGCCCCGGGTCAGATCCGCCGTGCGCTCTGCCATCAGAGCCGCACGCGGAGACCCCCTCCTGCCGGAATCTTGGCCGTCCAAATGGACGCGTGACGTCCAAATGGACGTTTCCAGGGAGCACCACGTGGAGGTGCTCCGGCCCCGCCCCCCACAATGTGTAGTGCTTGCGTAAACATCAGATATCATTAAATATTTAATATATTTACAAACTTATATAAACATAAATAATGAGAATGGAAATACTTGGGATAATAGAATAGTTCTTAATATAATATTAAAGAATTATTTTATAGTGGTAGAAGCACAGTGTAGACAATCGCCAGTCTACAGCTGCGGGCCGGACCGTCCGGGGTAGTATCATACCTACTCTCACAGAAAACCCAACAGACGTTGTTCTATTGAAATAAAGGGCCACCTACCGGGTCCAATTATGAATCTAAACCATTCTCGAATCCCCTTGAATACACAGAAAAAAATTCGTCAACATCGGTCCAGTCGTTTAGGAAAAGTTCAGTGACATACACACGTACCTGCGCAAGAAATTTATATATTATATTAAATAAGCATTAAAATGTATAAATATTGGATAAAAAAAAATAAAATTCAACATTCACTAAAGCGTAACAAAATTGCAAGAAAACTTAATTATAAAATTTTGGATTTTTATTAGTGTATCTTTTATTTAGTTTTTGTTCAAGGGCCTTATGTAAACGAAATGAATAGGCGTTTGTTTTACTTTCATTTCATTGGTTAAATAAAGATTTTTATTTAGTCGTAGTTTATATTAAAGAAGCAAAATAATATTTCTTTATACTATCTGGGGATAATTAGGAATACATTGAGAGTCCTCATTACTCATGAATGTCGAAAGACGAGTAAGATCTTAACTTAGATCTATATCGTTTGAGTTATCAAAGGTCGACTAGACGTTAGTCTAGTCGGCCTTTTTTTTGGTAGACTAGTGATAAAAAGGTTAACTAGCTAGCTAGAAAAAAGGTTAACTACCTAACAGGGTGTCGGTTTTTCGTGACAGTATGCGCGTACATCATAAAAAGTTACTCTCATTATTTTTCTTAACGCACCATAAGAATTATTCAATTTCAAAAGTACGTCTTTTAAGACATTCACAACAAGCGGTAATGTTTATCATTACTATCATTATTAGTCTCAATTTTAGTATTTTAACCGACTTCAAAAAAGGAGGAGGTTTCTCAATTCGACCGTTTATATGCTTTTTTATGTTTGTTCGCAGATAACTTCGTCGTTTATGAATCGATTTTGATAATTCTTTTTTTGTTGGAAAGGGTATACTTCCCAAATGGTGCCATGAAAATTTTATCGAAATCGGACAAGCGATTTTTGAAAAATCTAAAATGTATCTACATTGTTTACATTATTGAAGGCGGTTTCTTTTTTTGCAAAAAATAATTATGTTATATAAATTCAATCTGAAGGCTTTATATTTATAATAAAAACGAAATGCTTAGTACGTTTACACTTAAAGCACAGAGAGCATTACCGCAGCCAAAGATTTGTGCATAACATTAAGATGTTAACAACGTCCTAAATCTTTGGAATCTCCCCACAAAATGTATATAATACATGAATGATATTTATTTTTCAGTATAGTGAAGGATTAAGAATGTAATATATATCAGAACTACTTCATATTCCACTGGCATAAAAAGAGGCTATTAGGGGATGTTAACAGATATTGTCACTGCAAGAGAAGAAAAGATTGAACATAAAATGGCTAATTCAATAGCAATGTATCAGCTAATTTATTGATGTAAAACATTTATAGGCGAGAGTGAACATGATCGTTGGAGTGGCGTTAACGCCACGCTTGGATATGTTCATTTGTGTAACGAAATCATAACCTGTTTTAGAATTCTGTACAACGCCATCTAGTGAGCTCAAAACAAATTATAAACCTAAACACATACCTATAGTGTATACTAATGAAAATAAATGGTTATTGGACAAAAATCATAATTTTCAGAAAAAAAAAGTAATATTTGATTAATACTTTATGCTATATTAGTTCCTGTCGTAATTTTGATAGTGGTAGGACCACACTGTCGACAATTATCTGTCTACAGCCGCGGGCCGGTCCGTCCGGGGCAGTACCACACTCTCGCAGAAAATCGACGTCTGAGTAGTAGCGATTTGTTACTGCGCTTCGTTCGGTGAGAGAGAGAGCCGGAAGCCCAACTTTCTAAGGGTGTTTGCGTGTGGAGGGTTTTGGTGGTGCCCTTGGTATCACCGAGCTTCAATGCACGGATTCACACTCCCTTCACGTTCTTCGCGGTAGGCAGCGGCCTTGTAAAGGTCCTTGAGCGGCAGCAACACTTACCATCAGGTGTACTGTTCTCGTTTGCCACCGTTTGCAATAACAAAAAAATCTACTCGTTTATGCATATATACTTGTACAAAATAATTTCGATGTTTCACATCTGCCAGACGTTCTGAGCCACGACATAATTTTTTTCATTGCGAGGAAGACTTTTGCGGCTGATTTATTTTTATACATGACCAAGATAAAGAAATACCTGAAGAAGAAAATCATAGTACTGTAGTTAAAGTAATTTAAACGACCTCAATTACAAGATTTTTCTTACAGATAGAAGGCTACTGATACAGTTACCTTAATTTCCCGGGCGCAGTCGGTATGCTACTGTTTCATATCATCATTTTCATCATTTCAGCCCATACACGTCCCACTGTTGGGCTCGAGCCTCGTCCACAATAGGCGAGAATCCGACTGTACTATATATATCATGCTGTTCAGACAGGTTCGCATTTTTTTTTTTTTATGGATGGGCTATGGTAAGCGCACGCGCGATCCAGTTCGTCCGGGGCGATGAAAGGACGGCGCGTGGGCCCGTGACGTGGGTACGGGGAACGTCACCTCGTTGTTTGGCCGACCACTGGAGCAGATGTGACTTGTCATCAGTGGTCGGCCCGACGGAATACCCTTTCGGGTAACCTCAACTCTCGACGTCCTGGGACGTCGGTCGTCGTCGCGCGGTTAGCCACACTGCGGGTGACGGACAATTCCCCGGTCCGATCACCCGCGGCCTCGGCTAGGGCGGCATTAGGCGCAGATAATCGCGCCTGCGCCGCCCGAGTCGCCGGCGGCGGAACGTGTCGCCGAATAGGAGCTCTACTCGCACACGATCCGCCGCCTCCTTCCGTGAGATTACGGCCTCACAGAAGGCGGCGACCGCGTCCCAGTTCCTGACGCTGACGAGCATCTCCTTGGCGATGGTCGTCAGCGCCAGGTCGGCACCGATAATTGCGACGAGTTCACGGCGCAGACAGGTTGGTATAGGGTTTCATTTCGAGTTTTCCTTCTCTTGCATAGTTGTTATATGCGTATGATATCCCTTAGTCGTCTCTTATGACATCCACGGGCAAGGTAAGGAGTGATGATCTGTATTTTTACTCCGTCACCACACGGATAGGTTCATATACCTACCCCTTATTGACATAACAATATACTAAAGTATTGTCTATGTGGTGACGCCCGACGACGACGACGACTATCTGGCGACTATCTTGCCCGTGGATATCGTAAAAGACGACCAAGGGAAGGAATAAGCTTATAACATCCGTGCAAGAGAAGGAAAACTCGAAATAAAACCCTATTCCAACACATTGTGGAGTAGTAGGTCAATTCCCCTCCCCTTATGGAGGAGCCCTGAGCTCAACAGTGGGACATTTATAGGCTGAGTTGATGATGACGATAATAAGGTAATAAATTATTTTCACAGTATATAAATATATTATTAACGAAAATCTGTTCAAATAATTCACGTCACAGGGGATAATTAGTGCCGTATTATGAATCTTTCATTCACCCATTCTGCCCTATCGAGGTTCACTGCTAGACCGAAACGTTGCTATAAGAATGAGATAATAAATCGTAACGGGGCGACGAAAGGATGACGCGCGGGCCCATAACCCACCCGTGCCCATGTCGCCTTCTTCGGTGGACCGACCACCAGTGTAGAATTCTGTGCCGTCAGTGGTCGGCCCGACGGAATACCCTTTCGGGTACCCTCACCTCTCAACGACCCTGTCCCGGGACGTCGGTCGCCGTCGTGCAGTCAGCCTCTCTGCGGGTGACGGACTAAAATCCCCGGTCCGGTCACCCGCGGCCTCGGTTAGGGCGGCATCAGGCGCAACGTTTAGGGTTGGCTTGGATTTTATAGTTGATTTTAAGAGTTTTGGTGGATTGGTGTCCATAGTTGTTTATATAACTTTTTCAGAAAACCATGCTCTCTATAGCCGGTTTTACGATTCCTACGAAATAGTAATTGAAGTCGGGACATATTTTATTTTTAATACGTCGCCATACAGAAACCTTTAGATAATTAAAAACCCTTTCGCGTAGATAGTTAATATATAAAGAAATTCTTGGTTATAAAGCATGGTCAGCGAATTCAAAATAAATATCCTCCAGAAGAGATATTTTCTATTAAAAATTAAACAAACGAACTAACAACTTGAAATTCAACGCTATTTATCAGAAGTTTCATCATATACGGGTAATATTGCCACAGTCTGAAAGCATCCAACATTTTATTTACTTGGTTTCACGAATGAAATTTTCTTTTGCAATTTATTAAATGATTTCTCATTATAAATTGCTTTATTTTGATTCAGGCCCGTAATCATGATTTCTTCTCCCATAAGGATAACATATTTTTCTCGGATCAAAAGCAGCATGCAGCATAAAGGGTTAATGAGGTCATCTAATAAAACAATCATTATTAAAATCAATCGCATTCGGGGCGTATTAACAGATACTTTGGAAACATAGGTAATAAATAAAAAAAATATGAAACTAGAGACATGAACAAGGTAACTTTCAATCCTATTCGAGTGCATTTAACAATAGAATTCTCTATGACAACGCACTCACAATGGAGAGCGTTGTTGCGATTTTATTGCGAGTTTATTATATTTTTCATTTTATTAACAATATCCTATTTTTGTCATTTCTCTTTTTAACAAAAAACTTAACTTTTATATAGTACTATCAACCCGCCCTCACTTCGGTTCGGTTTCAGTCGCCCTACCCACGTAGTTCCCGTTCCCGTGGGAATACCGCGACAAAATATAGCCTATGTTACTCCCTGATATGGAAAGCTATATTATAACTTTACAATGGTGAAAGAATTTTTGAAATCTGTTTAGTGGTTTAAGCGTGAAAGTGTAACAAACAAACAAACTTATTTTCGCATTTAATATTAGTAAGGATATTATAATCATCTCAGCATATACACGCCCCACTGTTAGGGGCGAGCCTCCTCCATAATAAGAGGTAAATAGACATTTTAAATTAATTTATTTAAATAGACATTTTAAATTTATATTTTTAAAAATCTTAGATATGTGGCGAATAAGTCAATATTAAAAAACACCTATACTGCTTTGTGTCAATCGATCTCGACTTACTGCATAACAGTGTGGGGTGGAGCAGGAAAGACAATAATTCTCCCATTTGAGCGTGCTCAAAGAGCCGTTCTAAAAGTTGCTCACTGTCTTTCTTTCTACCATCCTACCACGGAGTTATACCAAAGACGCCAAGTACTTTCTGTACGTCAGCTTTACATCTTATTCATGGTACTTAAGAAACATTCTAAGATTCAGTATAAGCCATCCACACAAAGACGCCGAAACAATAAAGTTTGCCTACCAGTACTTTATAAACTTAGTATGTCTCACAAATCTTATTGCTTTCTAGGAAGTCACCTTTATAATCGGATAAATGTAATACTTATGATATATTCATTATCAAAAAGTAAGTGCAGACGCATTATTTCTAAATGGCTTCAAAATTTAACTTATGAACAGACTGAAAATTAATAATTACAATATCCTAATCTCAAAATTAACACTCATTAAATTACACACTTAAACATATTGTACGAGCACTCTTACGTATGCGCACACTCATACACAAACAGGAACTCGAATGTGTATAAAGATGTGACTTGTCGTCAGTGGTCGGCCCGACAGAATACCCTTTCGGGTAACGTCACCTCTCGACGTCCTGGGACGTCGGTCGCCGTCGCGCGGTCAGCCTCTCCGCGGGTGACGGACAATTTACATACACGGTATAGGGTTTTGTTTCAAGTTTACTGTCTTTTGCATAGATGTTATGTGCTTATTATATCTCTTACGGCCGGTTCCTATATCTGCAAAACGAATCGTTTTGGTTACGAACAGTTAAATTTTAAACGAGGCGTGAGTCAAAACTGTTCCTATAAAAACCCCTCGTAAGACAATTTACCGACGCTTTGCTACTAACGGATTGGAGGGCTACCAGCTACTATCCGTAAGCGTAATGTATGGAAATGACTGTTTATGTTGTTCCTATAAACTTTTCAAAACGTCAGATAGCTGTCAAAGTGACTACGCGTCGTAGAAATGGCTACCGGTCAATTTCGGGCGTAATTGTGAGTAACGGATGGTTGTTAATGTGTTTTATAGTTGTTTAGAAGTGATTTTTGATGAAAACAAAATGTCTAGTTCAGATAGTGATGCGGAAATGCTAAATTTGATTTCTACCCTAAGTGATACCGATTCAGAGGATGATTATCGTGATAGAGTATATAATCAAAGAATGGATTATGTTACTACACTGGACTCTTACGAATTTCAATTAAGATTCAGACTCGATAAAGCATCAGTGCAAGAGTTATTATTTGAAATTCATCCCTACTTGAGTCACAGGAGCAAGGTTAGTTTTATTTTGATACTTCCGATTATAGTCTTTGCTTTCGGCTATGTAAGAACAATATTTTAAAGTGTGCATACGATTTTTATTTCAGGAATCACGGAATATCGCCGTTACAACAACTTCTACTGGCGTTAAGGTTTTATGCATTGGGTACAATGCTCTTATCAGTAGCCGACTTTATGGGTGTCTCAAAATCATCAGCTTGTCGAATAGTGCGTGATATTAGTTATGCCATAGCACGGCTATACAATAAATATATATATATGCGCACTAACACTGATCTAGACTTTTATAACATAGCTCGTTTTCCTCGTGTTCTTGGGGTACTTGATTGCACACACATCAGAATACAATCACCATGTAAATATTAATTTACCTACTTAATGAACTGCTGAAACATATCTATAGATATCCCATATTTATAGCACAAAATTTATTCCAGGTTCTCAAATTGGTGAGGAATTTAGAAACCGAAAAGGTTACTTTTCTTTAAATACGCAAGCTGTGTGTGATGCGAATTTGCTGTTCATGAATGTAGTAGCTCGCTGGCCAGGCTCAGCACACGATGCTACTATATTCAACAATTCAGAACTGCGAGGTAATTCATTAATACTAATTACACAAACTTACATAAACAAACAAACATACTAAAGATATTTATAACAAATATTATGATTAGGTAAAGATTCATAAATAAAATTACAATTCAGTGTAGTTACAGCTCTTGTTTTAATTTTCATCTACATTTGGTTAATGAATGTACATATTTTTATAGCTCAATGTGAAAATGCAGCATTTGGCAACAAATGCTTGCTCGGAGATAGCGCATATCCTTTGCGATCATATCTCCTTACTCCTTTGTTGAATCCCGAAACAAGAGGCCAACAACTCTACAATGAAGCTCATATTCGGACGAGAAACTGCATTGAAAGGTATGCCCTACCCCTATGAATATTATCATTCAGTGTACATAAAAATATATCTAATAAATATTTTATTTTTTAGGTGCTTTGGAGTTTGGAAAAGGCGATTTCCAGTAGTGGCTCTTGTTATGCGGTTAAGTCTTGTGAGAGCTAACGCTGTTATTATTGCAACAGCAGTTCTTCACAATATATGCCGGATTAAGAGCCTATCAGAAGTGCCACCCGAGGTTGAAATACCGGATTCAGACGTAGTACCTATAAGTAATTATAATGAGGCAACAATAAATACAGCGAGGGAAATCTTGATTACAGAATACTTTGATAAGTGAGTATCAAATTAAAAGATTCATTGATTTATATATGATATTGGTGGCTTAAATTATTAAAGAAACTAATTATTTACCATGACAAAGTTGATCTATGTATTATAAATACAGGAATAACATTTAAATTCAAATAGTAGGTAATATTTATAATATTTTATGTCAATAAACCTATTACAACTGTGTTTATATTTACTTTCAGCTTGCAATAAGATAATTACCATGGATGGGCAAGTCTTCACGGCTAGTTGTCCTATTTAACATATATGAAATTTCTCTCATGACAATGGAGATTTTAATAACGCTAAGGAAAGTTACAGTTTTATGTGATAAATTGTTTGGATGTCACCTCAAATAATATAAGTTAAATATATGGATTTAATATTGTTATAATTAAGTGAATATAGTTTTAAAATATAATTTCAACCGTAAAATGTAAATAAAACATAAATTGAAACAATTTGAAAACATTTTTCATTATAATTTTAACCTAATTGTATATACCTATACATAGGCTTACACCTTGACGCCTAGATGATTAAGCAAATACTTTGCATATCATAGGTTTTATAATTCCCACAGGAAAGTAAGGAGTGGTGATAAATTGTATTCTTAACCTGTCATCACATGGTTACAAATAGGCGCCATTATTCTTAAAATTGATTAATTGATATCAGCAGATATTGGAAGGATAGGTAATATTTAAAATAAACTTAAGAAGTCAAGAAAATATTTTATTTGTGGATACATATATACTTAATACTACCTTGCATAATTACTACTCTTAACTTTTTCTTATCCGCTATTTGTAACTCTATCTAATTTATAATTTTTCTTATCATAATATTTTTTAAGGGATGCATAAAATTCTTGGCGACTCTGCTCATATGGCCTTTTCCTTTTACCTGAAAAATATAAATACAGTCATTCATAAAATCTTTAGAAATATTAGATGTGGTGGTGGTTTGATTAGTATGCTATACACATACCTTTTGTTTTTAAACAATTTGACATTGTTGCCATTCCAATAAATCTCCCATCCTCAGCTTGTTACCTAAAACAAAGAACAAATTAGAAGAATGGCAATATGACAACTCATCCCTAATACTTGTATATAGGTACCTTATTCACTAAAATGATAAGATATTCACTAGAATGAGGAATATTCAATAAAAAGTGTTACAATACCTCTTGAAGTGGGAGTTAAAATTATACTATTCATATCTTCTGTAGCGGTTGCGTCTACTACATCTGCAAACTGGCATTTATCCTCCTCGCCAAAAGTTAAAACAGATGCTTCACCATCACCACCTAAAGGCACTATAAAACCTGAGCATGTTGACCCTAATAAATTTGCAACTTTATCCAGAGTATCATCAGGCGGGATAACATCTGGCTTGCCACCACCAGTCTACACAAAAGATAGAAAAATGTTAATGACTATTTTATAAACAATCACTAATTTGCCTATAACAATTTAGCTAGTTCACCTTAGTTACCTACCTTAAGATTGTTCATCCTAATGGATTGTGCTCTTTTACGGGCAGCTTTTTTTAAGTTGTCCCATTTTAATTTTAACTGTTCCATCTGCCTGGGAATGGAGCCGTTTCTGGCATTAAAGGCAGCCGTTACCAGTGCCCAGGCCTCTTCCTTCAGCTTGTTGGTGGTGGCATTCGTCCCTTTACTAGTTATTATTGGCGTCGATTCCACCAGTTCAACAAGGCAGTGCACTTCATCCTTCGTCATAGCCTTTTTAGATTTCTGTAAATAACGTATACATTATTTATCGAAAGAATATTTTTGTAAGTTACGTATTCTATGTAATGAATATGTATTACAAAGATACTTACAGGTGTAGAATCCATTTTAGATAATATTTGTTTATCAAACTTATTAATATAGAAATGTTTAGTGCTTAAACAGACAAATAGCATGAAGAAAGTTGCAGAAACAAAGAGAAATGTGCGCGTGATTTAGCGTCCGTTTTTTTTAAACTGGCGGCGTTTTGTTTACAGCACTGGTGACGTATATTGTATTCGGGTAACATCCAATAAAATGTTACATTATTCTACTTTTACTTTTATAAAGTTTGTTCCATTTTGTTTATTTTACATAAAATAGTTAAAACTATAAATAATATAATTAAAAATTCACTTAAAACTTTATATTTACACAGAGCGCATTGATTTTGTCAAACAGCATAATAGTTGAAACTAAACGTGAAGAGGACCACAGAGGTCCCTAGCCGAACCGTAGGCGGCCTACCGATAACGTCTCGTCGTAGGTAGTGCATTGTGAAACACACGTTTTGTAACGGTATCCGTAACGCGAAAACGAATGGTAGGCTGATACAAAAACGAATCGTTTGTTATAGGAACCGGCTGTTAGTCGTCTTTTACAATATCCACGGCAAGATAGGGAGTAGTGAATTGTATTCGGATAACGGATTAGTATAAGTATACCATAATGTCATCATCCTGCTTCTCTTATCCCAATTACTTGCGGACCAGTCAATATCTACTCTCATTTCATAGTGTATATTGTAATAGTTTTGGCAATAGTTTTATGACCAGCCGCCTGGGAAAAGTAAAAGTTGATTGCAATCTTAACTTGTAATCATTAGAAGTATATTGGCTGTAGAAGAAGAAAAAAGTATACAAAAAAAAAATGATTTGATTCATATGTTTAAGTATTAAGTAAAATTTTCATCAATATTAGGGGGTTGGAATCACTAAACCACCCCTTATCAACAAATCTAATCTAAAATCAACACTGGCTATGTAATCACCTCAAGTATAGCACGATTGTTTTTAGAGGTCGACGAACTTTAATGGTTATGAGTCGTGTACACAGAGTTGAATTTGGGTAAAGAAAAGAAAAATAAAAACAAAAAAATATTCAGCATAAATTTTGAATTTACTACTTACTTAAAAAACGTAAAAATAATAAATAGTTCATATTAAAAAGTTAGTCCGTGTGGTGAATGGAGTAAGAAGACAATTCATCACCCTCTTTCTTGTCCGTGGGTGTTGTAAAATACGACTAAGGGATAATATGTAGTTACCATCTATGCAAGAGAAGGAAAGCTCGAATCAAAATCCTATACCTGTTTAACCAGTGTGGTGTACTAGGTTATTTTTTCTCCCATTGTAGAAGAGGTTTGAGCCGTATAAGAGGTGTGATAATGATTTTTAAAAAGTTTATAAGTTGTGTATAATACATGTATTTATCCGTATGGTGACGGCGTAAGAATACAATTCACCATTCTATATCTTGCCTATGGATGTCGTAAAAGACGACTAAGGGATGTAATAAGCATATAATATCTGTGCAAGAGAAGGAAAACTCGAAACAAAGCCCTATTCCAATACCTCTGACCAGTGTGGAATGTCGTTCAGTAGCTCAATTTCCCTCATATTATGGAGGAGGTCTGAGCCCAACAGTGGGACATATACAGGCTGAGATGAAATGATAATATACGTATCACATCCTTACTAATATTATAAATGCGAAAGTAAGTTTGTTCGTTTGTTACACTTTCACGCTTAAACTATCGAACTGATTTCAAAAATTCTTACACCAATGGTAAGCTATAATATCACGGAGTAACATAGGCTACATTTTATCCCGATATTCCCACGTGAAAGGGAACTACGCAGGTAAGGCGACTAAAACCGAAGCGAAGCGAGGGCAGGTTTCTAATATAATATAGGCTTAACTATTAGTAAATCAATTTAAAAAAAATCGTACAGGAATAGAAATATAATTTATAATATAATACAATTTATTCTCTGTTCACAAGGTTACTTTAGGTGTAATTAATATATATGCTTTTGCTTTAATAAGAATAACTACAACCTTTGTGAGAGACTGATGTCTGAACTAGATTTTATTAAATAAAATCTGTGTTACAAGAAAGTTACTTTATTTCTAAATACTTTGTGGTGCATGCGGACGTGTTCATTCTAAAAATAGTAGGGAGAAAAATTTACTAAAGAAAAATAAAAATAAATAAAAGTAATAAAGAATTAGAATATATTTATTGGTATTATACATTGTATTATATAATGCAAAAATTAAGTGACTTGAGGTTATTCTAAAAGTGATTGTATAGAGACTATTTGGCTATTTTTTATTCTAATTTTTAAAGAGCAATAATTACATCACTGAATGTGCCGTAATGTAACGTCCACCATTCTTGTATCGTAGGGGACATCGGACATCGGATACTATACTAAAGCATAAATAATACTTAAGTCTATTTTAAGAAACTGACCTCAATCTTTATTTAGCATAATCTTAAATAAGCAGATAGCTAAAATTTTGCGTCCTGAAATCGTATTCAAGAATATGGATGAATTTAAGTCCTAGTATTGCGAGAGATCTCACGAACATACCTTTAAGGGATGAAGTTACACCTATATCCAGAACAATCACTTGCGAAAAACCCAATCGTTTTTTTTTTGTTTGTATTCTTATTTCGACACTAAATGAAACCCTTGTTTCATTAGGGATAAAAAAAAATAATTAAATTCTTAAATTGCTCAAAACATAATTTGTTGATAATAATTTTCGAACTCCTTTAGGTCTTATTTCGCCTCTGTTAAATTGTTGAACCGCATGCAACGCGTTACTTTCACGTGTTTATTACCGCTGTAAATAGAAAAAAAAATATAATTCAATACATTTAGTTGACTAGCCATATGGTTTGCCTAATAGATTTGCTCCATTTATATTATTTTTCCTTCTTCTATTAAACGCCTTACATTTTTTATAAAAGTATGAGTTCTTATAGGAGGTTACCAAAGATAGGACTTGAAATATTATATACTAGCTGACCCATCATCCATGAACTGAGATATAATGAATACAACTAGAATATCAATTGCACATATGTACCGCTGTACACTTCTCTACTACACTAGGATTTTGACTAAAGTAACTATAATGGCAAAAATACTAGCTGACCCAACAGACGTTGTTCTGTTCAAATAAGCGCCACCTACTGGGTCCAATTGTGAATCTAAACCATACTCGAATCCCCTTGGTCACACACAAAAAAATTCCGTCATAATCGGTCCAGGCGTTTAGGAGTTCAGTGATATACACACTTATACAAGAAATTTATAAATAAAGACTAGCTGATCCAACAGACTTTCATCATCATCTTGCTCTTATCCCAATTACTTGGGGTCGACGCAATATGTCATCTGTTTTGACATATTGCAAAAAGTTTCGGCAATGACTTTTATGACCGGCCGCCTGCCTGACGTCAACCCTCCTTGGGAATGTAATCGTTGACCCAAATAGTACCAGATGGAGTTGGTCCGGGTCAATCTAGGGCTCTTAGTCGTCTTTTACGACACCCACGAGCAAAGCAAGGGTTGGTAGTATTCGAAGCCGCTACCACACAGTCATGACCCAACAGACTTTATTCTGTTCAAATAAAATAACGCCACCTACCGAGTCCAATTATGAAATTAAAACATTGTCTAATCCTCTTGAATATACACAAAAATAAATCATCAACATCGGTCCAGTCGTTTAGGAGGAATTCAGTGACATACACACGTACATAAGAAATTTCTATATCAAGATATAGCTAATTTATTTAATAGATTTTTCTTAAACATGTAAAGATTGTTTGACATCATATCAAGAGGGAGCTCGTTTCAGAAAAGAGTAGACTGAGAAAATATTGAAAATGAGAATTAAATCAAACCAGAAGTTAGATAAGGTCAAAAAAGACGGCTTGTGTTAGTAGAACGATTGCTTTTTAGATTGAGTATAGGTATTAAAAAAAACAGCATTAAATATTAGGGAGAGATCAATGATATATCATTTTAAGAGAAGAGACATTAACGATATGTCTTGCAATAAACTAAGACTATGCATGTAACCGTTGACGGATGGGTAGAAAATCAGATACATAGGTACATTTTCGAAGGACGAATAAAATACCTATGTTTTCCATGTGGTGACCGAGTAAAAATATAATCACCCCTAACTTTTTTGTCTTTTATTTTTGGGGTGGGCTATGTCATCACACTCGCCGTCCGTTCCGTTCAGGACAACGAAAGGGCGGCGTGCGGCCCTATAATCCACCATATCTCCTTTCCTTCACCATTGGGCTGACCACCGGTATAGAGTTCCCTGTCCTTCATGGCCGGTCCGGCGGGATACCCTCCCCTTCCGATGTCCCTTTCCCGGGAAGTCGATCGCCATCGCACGGTTAGCCTCTCTGCGGGTGATGGATTAATCCCCGCTCCGGTCACCCGCGGCCTCGGCTACCACCCCTGACTAAGAGATTTAATAATGTATATTACCATCTATGTAAGAGAAGAAAAATTCAAACTAAAACCGTATACCAACCTAATTATCAAGGTATAGTAGGTCAATTACCCACCTAGTGTGGAGGAGCCCAGCAATGGGACGAATATGAGATGATAGGATGATGATAATATCCAACAGTCAACGTTGATAGGTCAACGGATGAATAGATATCGTGGTCCTACTGTATCCTTCTTGAAAATATCTTAAAAACTCGTAAAAACTTTTCAAGTACCTAAAGGTGAAATTTTTATTAATACATTCAAATGTCTGCAGGTGGAAGTAGCATAATTAAAATAAATTAATTAAGATTTCAGAGCAGCTAGAACAAAATTAAATGTCAAAAGAGTTCGTACGAATCGAAGCGAAGCTAGGTGGAGCTAACTTCAGTTTCGTGGCGCAAACACGAAATAAAATTTTTGTTTGTCGCATAAATAATTTTAACGAACTTGCAGTATTTTGATAATAATTTGCTTGTGTGACTGAAGTTCGCTCTGTTTGTTTACAATTAGGTTCGGTTACATCATAAGTGTAAACATACTTTAATAGCATGTCTGTTTGTTAAAATTGACGCTTATATAAATATGCATAGAATAAAGAAGAATCCGAATTATAAAATCTGTAGAAAACGAATGTAATCGACATTCACTGTCTGTCTTATATCAAAATAGCAATCCACCCTAGCTTCGCTTCGGTTATAGGTTATAGTCGTTTTATTCGCGTAGTTCCCGTTCCCGTGGGAATACCGGGATAAAATATAGCCTAGTTTACGCCCTGATATTATAGCTTTCCATTGGTGAAAGAATTTTTGAAATCGGTTCAGCCGTTTTGAAGATTACCCGGAACAAACAGACAGACATACAAAATTTTTTTAATTGCTATTTTAGGCATAGGTGTCGTGCAAATAACCGTGCGAGCATGAAAAAAGCCTATTATTTTGACATTACAAACAGACACTCCAATTTTATTTATTGGTATAGATATAGATTAGTAAGGTTTTTATGTTCATACGGTTATTTGCACGATATCTATGGGTAAAAACTATGCTAAATATTTTGCTACCAGGTAGCTGTCTATATAAGGAAGCAACTTAGGTTATTTTTTCTCTCATAAAATGTGCCCGAACTGCGACTAGAAACCGAGGCCATATCTTAGGAGATACTGCTACTGAATTAAAATGGGGATAAAGCGATTGGAATCAAAACCTAGCGAAGCGAAGGCTCGTTAGTTATAAATAAAACAAATTTTACAGATTTTATCGCGTTTATATTTGATTTCCCCATATTTCGAACACTTTTCAGCGTTCATTATTATCTCGTCACAATCATCGGTGCCGACCTGACGCTGCCGACCATCACCATAACGATGCTCGATAGCGTCAGGAATTGGGACGCGGTCGCAGCCTTCTGCGAGGCAGTAGTCTCGCGGAAGGAGGCGGTGGAGCGCGTGTGCGGAGCGTCTTCTCGACGAAGCGACCCGCCGCCGGCGACTGGAGCAGCGCAGGCGCAATTACCTGCGCCTGATGCCGCCGTAGCCGAGGCCGCGGGGGACTGGACTGGGGAATTAGTCCGTCACCCGCCGAGAGGCCGACCGCGCGAGGAAAGACCGACGTCCTCCTTGAGGGGGACGTCGGTCGATGAGAGGGTACTCCTCAAGGAGTATTCCGTCAGGCTGACCACTGACGTCAGGTTACCCTGCTCCGGTGGTCAGCCCAACGACGAAGGCGACGTGTCGCGGGTGGGTTACGCGTGTGTGTGCTTACGCCCTTCTGTCGTCCCGGAGGGAGTGATGCTAGGAGCGTGCCGACCGTAACCCACTCCCAAAAAAAAGAAAAGTGTTCATTATTATAGGCGGACTAAGGTGGATAAATTGACTGCCAATGCATAAACCTTTTTTTTGCACTGGCATAAATTTGTATCAAAAGTTAATACATATAACATTTGTGCAAGATAAGGAAAACGTGCAAAAAACCCTATACCAACATGTCTGACCAGCATGGTATAGTAGGTCAAATTCCCTCCCATTGTGGAAGAGGCCCGGGCTCAACAGTGGACCGTATGATGATGATGATGAGATCTTCTATATTCCGAGGATTGGTATATCGTTTTGTTTGGATTTTATCATCTCTAGCATAGGTGTATTTTGCATATTATATCTCTAAGTCGGTTTTTATGACACCTAAGGATAGGGAGGTGTTTGAATTACTATAACTATTAGAAATAATGTTGTAATAACTACTTTATAGTAAATATCTATTCCGGAATACTATTTATCTAGCTAAAAAAATCTATTAGATTTTCAAAGTATTTCACGCCTATCTTCTTGCCAGTTTACTTATCTCGCTAATCTGACTTCTTAGTATATTGTTTTTACTAGAAAACTTGAAAGAAGCGTAAACTAAAACCAATGTACGTAAATAGAAGAGTTTGAAGCTAGACTGTCTTGTAATTTACAGGTAAATAAATGTCTAAGCACTATCTACTACTTAAGGTTTGTTAATGTTAAGGAGTTTTTTGAAGTATATTTTTTATTTTTTTATTCCGTTGAACTTAAATTTTTCAAATACAATAAATAAAATTGGAGTGTCTGTTTGTAATGTCAAAATAATAGGCTTTTTTCATGCTCACACGGTTATTTGCACGACACCTATGCCTAAAATAGCAATTAAAAAATTTTTGTCTGTCTGTCTGTCTGTTTGTTCTGGGTAATCTTCAAAACGGCTAGACCGATTTCAAACATTCTTTCACCAATGGAAAGCTATAATATCAGAGCGTAAACTAGGCTATATTTTATCCCGGTATTCCCACGGGAACGGGAACTACGCGGGTAAAACGACTATAACCTATAACCGAAGCGAAGCGAGGGCGGGTTGCTAGTTTAAGAAATAAGGTTGGTATTACGGGAGACTTACAAGCATTTAATTAACTTTTTTTAAACACTATCATCGTCATCATCGTAGCCCACATTCGTCTCACTGTTGGGCTCGGGCCTCCTTCACAAATTGACCTAGGTACTTATACCATTCTGGTCAGACATGTTGGTATAGGGTTTCATTTCCAGTTTTCCTTCTCTTGCACATATGTTATGTGCATATTATATCCCTTAGTCGGCTTTTACGACATCCTCATATTGGTGATTTGTATAATGCCCATTTACTTTTCACAACTAGGCTCGGGTATTACCATTGGTAAGGTAATTAACATGTTGGTTGTAAACTATCTCGTAATGCTTTAGTAGCAACACTCATTTATTTAGGAACTTAGAGAACACACTAATGCAACTATTTGTTTTATTACTCTTTAACACTTGATAAGCGGAGATGAGTAATGTGAGCAAGTTATTCCCCCCTTATGGCTAAGCTAAACTCTAGAAGGTTTTACATTTATATGCCAGAGTACATGAAAGACAAAATGGATTTAAGTAGCCTTTAGGAAAAGGCCACCGTATTCAGGAAATCCGTAGCGGTAGCATAACTAGCCTGTGTAGTGACGGAGTAAGAATACAATTCACTACCCCTTGTCTTGCCCGTGGGTGTGTAAAAGACGACTAAGGGATATAATATGCATCTAACATTTATTTATTTACAATCAATTATAATACCTTTACAGGACATTTAACTTAATGCGATATTATAAGTAAAATGAAATGAATTTATTGCAAGAAATATGGTTTACATTGTGTGGTTAATGGTTCACAAAGAGGTCTCACATACTTCGACACTCATTACGACATGCAACATAATACACATATGTATTAACATGTATTTCTTACATGTATTTCTATTTCATGTATTACATGTATCTCTTTCTTTCTTCTTCTTCTTTCTTACTATATTTTTTAGTCGATATTAGACTTCTGAGTCTTACATTTGAAATTCTAATTTTATTTATATTTATTAGATTTTTGCAATCATAAAAATAATTTCATGTCATAATTATAAAAAAAAAATGTTAACAGGATAATATAGAAAAAAAATATTAATACAAAACATAAAAATTAAAGTGTATAATCATATCAGTTTATAAATAAGGTTATGTCATACTAAAAAAGTCATTCATTGAATAAAACATTTCTCAAGGAGCCACTTACGTAGATTTGTCTTAAAAGGCTTAAGTGGCAGATCTCTCGTAATTTTTGGTAAATTATTATAGATTTTAATTATCATATAATAGCAGTTTCTTTGATACAGTGTAGTTGAACAACTAGGTGTAATTAGTCTTGTCGGATCCCTATTTTTTATTCCTGATTTATGTTTTTTTTTCAAAAGTGCTAAAATATGAACCGTGTTCCTTAACAAAACAACCTGCCTGAAAAATATATAGACATGTACGAGTCAGTATCTTTAATTTTTAAAAAGCGGTTCACAACTTGCATGAGGATGAGCAGCACATATTGCTCGTACAGATTTTTTTTGCACAATGAATGCTCTATTAATATTTGTTGAGTTACCCCACAATAGAAGACTGACTCTCAAGACTGAGTCAATGTAGCCATAATACGCAGTAAGTGCAATACTATGTCCCGAAATACGCCTTAAAGTTCTAAGGGCAAAATTAAATTTATTTAATTTTTTACAAATGTCATCTATATGCGTTTTCCAGTTACAGTTTTGGTCAATATTTATACCTAAAAAAATTGTATTGTCAACCTTCTCTATAATTTCATTACAACATGTCAAATTAAGATTCAAATTATTGTCATTTTTATTGTAATTACAGAAATGCATATATTTAGTTTTAGACGGATTTACTTGGAGATTATTAGATTTCAGCCACTGGACAATAGAAGCTATCTCGTTATTGACTATATACTCATAATTGACAGACTTTATTTCATTTTCGATTATAATAGATATATCATCGGCAAAGAGGACGCATTTATGTTTGGTGGTGGAAGGTAGATCGTTAATGTATAAAAGGAACAATAGTGGCCCTAATATACTACCTTGAGGCACACCAAAAAGATTATTTTTTTTACTTGATTTGTACGTCATACATAATAAAGAGCTATATTGCTGTGTGGTAGCGGCTTCGAATACTACCAACCCTTGCTTTGCTCGTGGGTGTCGTAAAAGACGACTAAGAGCCCTAGATTGACCCAGAACAACTCCATCTGGTACTATTTGGGTCAACGATTACATTCCCAAGGAGGGTTGACGTCAGGCAGGCGGCCGGTCATAACAGTCATTGCCGAAACTTTTTGCAATATGTCAAAACAGATGACATATTGCGTCGACCCCAAGTAATTGGGATAAGAGCAAGATGATGATGACATAATAAAGAGCTATCAGTGCTCCTAATTTCCACATATTGTTCCCGATTTTTAAGATAACTCTCTAGCCAATTATGAGTTGTACCACGAATACCATAAGTTTCACATTTTTTTAGTAAACTATTATGGTTTACAAAGTCAAATGCCTTGCTCATATCAAAAAAGATCACTGAAACCGGAATACGCTTATCAATATATTCAACTATATTACGCACTAATTGAAATGCCGCAAGAGTAGTAGACTTTTTCTTTTGAAACCCATTTTGCTCTTTAGAAGTAATAAACTTCGTGTACTACCAGGAAATCAATGATGCGTTTATGCATAGCTTTTTCAAATATTTTGCCGAAAATCGATACGAGAGTAATAGGTCTGTAATTATTTAACTCCTTCCTATTTCATCATCATCATCTCAGCCCATATACGTCCCACTGTTGGGCTCGGGCCTCCTCTATAATGGAAGGGTAATTGACCTACTATACCACGCTGGTCAGACGTGTTGGTATAGGGTTTTATTTCGAGTTTTCCTTCTCTCGCATAGATGTATATATATATAAAACGCATATAGCGTTTTATATCCCTTAGTCGTCTCGTACGATCACCCACGGGTAAGATAGGGGGTGGTGAATTGTATTCTTACTCCGTCACCACACGGATATTCCTATTTAGTTTTTTAAAAAGTGGTTTCACTATAGATAGTTTAAGTCGGTTTGGGTATATTCCTTGAGTAAAAGAAAGGTTTAATAAATACTTCAACACGTAACAGATATGGGGTGCACTTTTTTTTTAAATATCCGTTACAATGCCGTCAAATCCTAATGACTTTGTGTTGTTTAACGCCGAAATTATAGTAGCAACTTCATTTGTTGCTACCAGTCGTAAAAATATAGTATTACTTACGTGTTTAAATGTTGCAACGGTATGTTTATTTTGTGTGTATTTTTTTAATGTTATTGATGACGAGTTAGTGTTAGTTATGTTAATAAAATAATCATTGAATGTCTCGGCAATTGCGTGAGGATTTTTAATGATGTAACCATTATTGTCAATTTCTTGAATACTGTCAAATGATTGTACAGAGTCTACTCTATTTTTAATAATATTCCACGATGTCCTACATTTATTGTTCGATTTTTTTTAAAACTTCATGGTCATATTAGATTTAGTTTTGATTATACTTTTCTTTAGTATGTTGCTGAAGATATTATATTTTGCCTTATTTATGTTTTATATTTATAGTAACGATACCTTTGGTCTCTTTTAGTTTTCGTAGAAGTTATAATGCCTTTTGTAATCCATTTCGGCGCAGAAAGGTTACTTTTAACTGTATGTCTTTCTATTGGAAAACAAAGGTTATAAATAAAGTAGGCAAAACATGTCATGAAAATTATGAAATGCCTCATTTAGATCAGTGGCCATGAAAACATCGGAACAATTGAGGTTGGATAGGTAACTATTAAATTTCTCTATATTTTCCTTGCGATAGTTTCTTTTTTCAATATACCATTTCAATATACTGATGCGGTGTTTTATGTCTATGTGGAATAGGGACTGTAAGTGTCTGACAAGTTTCGTGATCAGAAAGATACACTTTGTGAATACAACCTTTCGCGTTATCTAAATTACTTAGTATGTGATCTATACAACTACCCTGCCTGGTTGGCTCAGTGATGAGCAGAGTAAGGCCGTAATTATATACTACATACAAAAATCGTGTTATTGCTGGCCCTGTTTTTAAAGTATCAATATTGAGATCACCGGTGATTATTATTTTTTTTAGTTTTTATTTAGAATTTTATGTAGTAAAATGTCAAAATTATTAATAAAAGCATCAACATTACTATTAGAGATTCTGTATAAGCACAATACAATACAATCAATTAATGGAATTTGTATACCACAAACCTCAAAAATTTTTTCCTTACAATAATTATTACAAATGTCAAGTGTATTATAATCTAAGTTCCTTCTCACTAAAATAGAAACGCCACCTCGTTTTTCTTTCTTTCGGGAAAAATAACTGACCAACCGAAATTGCTTAAGTCGAATATTTAATTAAAAATTATAAAATTAATAACAGTTATATATAATAAGACAATAATATTATACAAATAATAAAATATAATATCAAAATTTTAATCATAATTTAATATTATATTTTACCAAATAATATTTAACTAAATATTAAATTGAGACATGTAATACAATTTGACAATAATATAAAACAATTGATAAAATATAATATCAAAATATTAATCATAATTTAACATTATATTTTATCAAATAATATTTAATTTAACTAAATAATAAATTAAGACATGTAATACAATATGACAATAATATAAAACAATTGATAAAATATAATATCAAAATATTAATTATAATTTAATATTATGTTTTACTAATTATAAGTAAGAGAAGGAAAACTCGAAATAGAACCCTATTCTAACACATCTGATCAGCACGGTATAGTAGGTCAATTTCTTTCTCATTGTCGAGGAGGCTCGAGCCCAACAGTGGGATTTATATGAGTTGTGATGATGATGATCAATCAGGCTAAGGGCGATTAACGAATTAATACTTTATGTTAAAATTCTGTCACCCGAGACGATTTAATCGGAGTATACCCAGAGTCGGTCACAAAAAAAAATATAAGGAAATCTGGTAATCTGAAAATGACATCATCATAACGATTTTTGATGTTTACGCGAGTATTACACATCTATATCAATAAATAAAATTGGAGTGTCTGCTTGTAATGTCAAAATAATAGGCTTTTTTCATGCTCACACGGTTATTTGCACGACACCTATGCCTAACATAGCAATTAAAAAATTATTGTCTGTCTGTCTGTTTGTCTGTCTGTCTGTCTGTCTGTCTGTTTGTTCCGGGTAATCTTCAAAACGGCTGGACCGATTTCAAAAATTCTTTCACCAATGGAAAGCTATAATATCAGGGCGTAAACTAGGCTATATTTTATCCCGGTATTCCCACGGGAACGGGAACTACGCGGGTAAAACGACTATAACCTATAACCTATAACCGAAGTGAAGCGAGGGCGGATTGCTAGTTGTAAATAAAACTACTCTACGGATTTTATTGCGTTTATATTTGATTTTTGATTGTTTTGAACACTTTACAGCGTTCATGGTCACGGGCGGTCCGCCGGTCCAGCATGATCCGTCCGTGACTGAACGCTCGAATAGAAACGCGATAAAAGCCGTAATTTTATTTAAACAGTCATAATCATCCTTTTCTTATACTAATTACTTGGGGTTGACTCTATATGTATTATTTTTCATAGTACATATTGCAAAAGTTATTAGCAATAATATCCGAATAATAATAAAATAGTGGTGTAAGGCTGAAAGATAAAATTAGGAACACTATGGTAAGAGAGCGGTGTGGAGTGAACGAAGAAGTAGTGACAAAGATTAAAAAAGGTTGAGGTGGTTTGGACATGTAGAAAGAATAAGTGATGATAGAATGACGAAGCAAGTATACAAAGCAAATGTGAATGGAACGGTTGCAAGACGAAGACCACGTCATACGTTTCTGGATCAAATAGGAGACGTACTGGCGAAAGGTCATGCTAAGAGTATGCGTAACCGTAGAAAATGCATGAAAACTTTGATGAGTGTGAGTGAAGCGATGGAAGTACTCCAGAATCGTGTCTTGTGGCAATCCATAGTCTCTGCTTACCCTGGGAAGTGGAATTGAGGCTATGTATGTATATATCTGATGACAAGTCTCCCTGCACTCGTGGCGGGATTTTTTTTTTTTTTTTGTTCACTCTGTGGAAATGCATTTACGCACACTAGTCCACCGCCGGTTACAGACGGGAGTGTGTGTGGGACTCGCCGGCCACAAATATGACCGAAATACCCACTAAAACCACAGCGGCCCCTTCCGCGCTTTTACGGGGTGCCAGAGAGATTATCTGATGACATTCTATCCCCGACATCCCAACGCTTGGCCGTCTGGCCACGTCCTGTCATCATTCAGGGCGGTGGGAGAAGAAGCGCATAACGGCGTCTCCTCCTCCCTGGTCGCCGCCGGCGGAGTGAGTCAGCAGACGCAAGCGCCTCGCGGGCACGCTCCGCGGCCTCCTTCCTTGTCATGATAGCCTCACAGAACGAGGCCATCGACGACCAACAGCTGTCGCTGCCGAGCATCTTGTAGATGATGGTCGGCAACGACAGGTTCGTTGTTCCTATCTCCGTTGACAGGACGTGGCGCTGAGGCCCCCAGGCGGGGCATACTTCCAGTGTGTGGCGCGCATCGTCGATTAGCGCGCCACACTCATGGCATCCTGGGGCCTCTTCTCTTCCAATTTTATGCAGGTACTTACCGAAGACCCCATGTCCGGTAAGCACCTGCACCATCCTAAATGTAAGGCTGCCGTGCCTTCTTCTAAGCCAGCGGTGGAGATATGGCGCGACCGCCTCCACAGTCCCCCGCCCTGCTACGGGAGACTCTAGATCTTCCCTCCACCGCCGGATTACTTCCCTTCGGGCCACTTCCTGGGCTCTGCCCAGTCCCCTTATGGACACTTGTTCCCCATTGGCTCGTGCTGTGGCGCGGAACCGGTACACTTCTGCCAACGCCTCCGCTACCAGTGGCCAAGGCGGGTCGCCTGCCAACAGTGTTGCCGCAGTCCAGGATACAGTACGGTAGCCCCTAATAGCCCTCACCGCCATGGCCCTCTGCGGTCGTCGCAGAAGGGCTCTGTTGCGGACGGTGAGGGACTCCGACCAGATAGGAGCACCATACAGTGCCTATGGACCGCAGGATGCCGACGTAGAGACGCCGGCATGACGACCCAGGACCGCCAGTGTTGGGCAGAAGTCTTCCCAGCGCCGCGGCCGACTTGACGAGCCTTGGGACGAGTATGGCAGACTCCTGGACCATTTCCAGATCAAGTTGACCAATGGCCCATTTTGGGAGTCCACCTCTTCTTCCGCGCCGGGGCCCTAGTGGTCCCCGAGGGGAGGAGATCTCGAACCGTATATATCGGTGGTCTGAGAGAGTCTCCACCCCTTCTTCTACTCTCCAGTCACTCACCTCGCGAGCGACACCGGGAGTAGCAAACGATAGGTCCACAATAGACCTAAGCCGATGCCGCACGCATGTGTGGACTGTCCCTCTGTTAAGGAGAGACAGACCGGAGAGTAAGGACCACTGTTCGACGGCCGCGCCCTTCATGTTTGTCGTGGGGCCCCCCACACGCGAGATTTCGCGTTGAAGTCGCCGAGTACCGCAATTTTTCTCGGCAACTGACGGCGAACCGCGGCACTGACAGAATCCAGGAATAACTGAAACTCCGCTAGGCCGCGGTTGGGGGAGAAATAAATTCCAATAATGGCGTAGTCTCGCCACCCCACCACAACGTAACCATTGCCCCTCTCAAGAGGGGAGAGGGGAGGGCCGGCGCATCCTCTGGACAGAACAGCTACGTCTTCTCTGAGGTCCCCTGCCCAATTGGGTGAGTGGGGGACAAAATAGGGCTCACTGGCCACGGCCAAGTCTATGTCCCACTCCGCCATGGACTGTACAAGTAAATCTTGTGCCCCGGCGCAGTGGTTCAAATTTGCCTGAAGGAAGCGTATTCTGTCTCCCATTAAGAGGACATTTCGGTTTCCTCCTGTGCTCTGCAGCTACTGCTTGATGCGGTGGCTCGAGGTCCTTGAGCCACCTGGCCTTTCGATGAGGGGGCTTTACAAAGCCTTCCCCCCATCATATGCTCTGCTGGGTGACCAGCGGCGGCGCACACCGCACAGCGTGGCATGGCAGCCGCACATGTAACTGACCTGTGTCCACTGCTACCGCAACGGAAGCAGAGTTCAGAGCGGTCGACAGCGGACGGGCATAGCGGGGCTGTGTGGCCCAGTTCCAGGCACCGGAAGCACCTCAATGGGAGGTTCTCCAGCACCTGAACGCCAGCCGAGCTCCAGCCAACCAGGAGCCTTCCTGCATCAGCGAGCATTTTAGCAGCAGCTACGGGGCAGCGCACCTTGACCGTGCCCATGCCGCGGGGTCCATGCTGGATTTGTCCAACCTGGACTTCCGTGGCATCACAGCTACATGTGCGGGCTACTGCTGCCCGCACCTTCTCCTCGGTAGCGGAGTCATCCATTCCGGTCACACGGATATCAGCACGTTTGACAGGGCGGATGACATCCGCCACACCTACGAGCGCCGTGCGCAAATTGGTGGCCAGCTGGTCAGCAACTTCCATGGACTGGGACTGGTCAATTGCAATTGCAGGACCCTGGCCCCGGTCACAGAGCGCCTTATCTTGAGACCCTCCTTAATTCCCATCTCCTGAAGATTGACTCCCTGCTCGGCGCGGAGCATGGCGTCAGCATATGTAACGCCCTTTTTTTCAGCCTCCGGCTGCAATTTCAGGATTACAGCCGGGAAGTGGGGAACGGCAAGTGCAGCCTTTAGCTTCTTTTGCGCCACAACAGCCGGGGCAGGAACTGTGGACGGCGCAGCAGTCGCGGGAGTCTGTGCAGGGGGGGAAGATTTTTTCTTCCCCTTCTTCACTACGGTTGCCCAGCTATCCGTAGTCACCGGATGGACCGACGGAGTGACTGCCGGAGTACCAGGGCCTGTCTGCGCAGAAGACGATGGTACAACCGTAGGGACGGTGGATGTGGCCATAACAGACTTTGCGTTCTTCCGTTTGTCGGCAGCTAGTGGCGGACGGTTCACCTTAGCGGGGAGAAGGCGGTCCTCCAATCCCGCAAGCCGGGCGTTCACCATCTCCCCAACCGACCTCACGATAGAAGATTTGAGTTCCTCTATGGTGTCCGCTTCCATCAAAGACGAAGAGGCAGTAGCCCTCATTGCTGAGAATTCCCGGCGGTAAGCTTTAAGTTCCGCCTTGAGGGCTTCGACTTCCTGGCGTTGCCTGATATTATCTGCCCTCAGTCGGCGGGTCTCTTCTGCCTCCGATTTTGAGCACAAACTATCAATAATTGCTTGCATCTCTGCTGCTGCATCCCTGAGCTTCTTTATATAAGGACCCTGTAGGTGCCCAGATTTCCGAGTAACTTCCAGGATTATTGCTGCATTGCGGCCCCCACGGGCACGTATCTCCTCCGGCCCTATGGCAGAAAGGTTCTCCGTGGTGGGACACTCCGAAGCTGAGGTATCCGCTGAATCCAAGCGTTGTGCATCTAAAGCTTCTTTGCGGAAGGTCCGGCTTCTAAGCACACGTTCGTACTCAACTTCCTCAGCTTCAGCGTCTCTATTTTTGAGGTCCACCTTGGCACGAGTGAGTCCTGTGTTATGGCCCCTTTGTACAGCCTTACCTCGACGTGAGGTATTAACCTTAGATTTGGGTGCCACCTCAGTATCAGACCCCAAATCGACGAAAGAGTGACTGGTCTTCACATAATGACGCTTTCTGCCCATAGTAGTGTTAGTTTCACCAGTGTCACATTCGACAGCTGAGAGTGCGTCTGTTTCTCCTTCAGTACCGTCGTCCATTTAGTGAAACGAGGATTCACTAGGTATTAAATTTATTTGTTTCGATGATTTAATAATACGTCTAAATCGCGATATCACAATTTCCTAGCAATATTAGCAAGGCTGAATCGCGATATCAAAGTTTTTTAACAATATTTTTTTAACCGGCCATGGCCAGTAAACTGGTCGCAACTTTTCGAACACTGGTCGACGCGCCTGCAACGCAGTAGACGTCCCAGTACCCAAGCGACCCCTCCTACCTCCCCTCCCTCAAACAAGACCCGATCACCCGACAATGACCCGACAAGACAAGACAACGACAACAACCTGACAAAGACCGACCTAATCCAACTATCCATTAAGAGCACACGTCCGACCACTACGAGTGCTAACACCTATGTCCGGAGTGCGCCGACCTAACCCTACCCAAAAAAAAAAAGAAAAAATGTATGCATATATGTATTAGCAATAGTTTTATACTGACAACCTTCCTGAGATCAATTCTCCTTGGGAATGTAATTATTGACCAGATGGCGTCAGATGGAGTAGATCCAGGTCGATACAAAGCTCTTAGTCGTCTTTTACGACACCCATAAACAATATAAAGGTTGACAGTATTCGTAGCCTCTACACCACATAGCATAACTCTATAATACTGAAAAAGCAAAGTTATAAATATAAAATATATTCAATTGGTATAAAATAATTTACCAACATTTTCACTTGTCGCCTGCGCGAAATCACACTTCGCCGCACACTCGACAACTCGCCTCGTTGAAGCTTTTTATATAAAACTTTATTCTAACTGTATGTTGAGTAATAATAAGTTTGTTCATATTTTGTATAGTATTTAGGTGAATATTATTAGAAAGGGAAAATCTATATGATTTTTGTTTATTTATTTAGTGGAAACTACATAACTAGTGATATTTTTTAATACCTTTTTCTGTTTTACTGAAGTTATTCTTATTTTTTGAGAGGTAAGAATATGTAATATTCATAATCACCACCTCTACTCTTTCGCGTGTATGTCGTAAAAACGACTAATATGTATGCATATTATATCTATGTAGACTATATCTATGTAGATTATATCTATGCAAGAAAAGAAAAACTTGAGATAAAATCCTATGTCAAGACGTCTAATCAACGCAGTATAATAGGTCAATAAGCCGGCCCCAGCCTAACAGTGCGACTTATCTGAGCTGACATGATGATGATGAGACATTATTATAAAATTAATAAATTCATCATCATCATCATCATTTCAGCCTATCGCCGTCCACTGTTGGACGTAGGCTTCCCTCATGTTGCGCCATAAAGTGCGATCCTATGCCGCCTGCATCCAACGACGCCCAGCAACTTTCACCAGATCGTCAGTCCACCTAGTGAGGAGGCGTCCTACACTGCGTCGTCCAATACGCGGTCGTCACTCGAGAACCTTTCTTCCCCAGCGGTTGTCGGTTCGTCAAACGATGTGGCCTGCCCATTGCCACTTCAGGTTATTATTATATTAATAAATTAATATAATAATAACCTCTTGGTTTGTGATTATTTCACTATAAGACTAGAGCAAATCTTGAAGGAACATTAAATGCCTCTCTAATTTTTTTTTTTTTGATATACCTAAAGGAAAAAATTTATCACAAGATTTACAGGAAAGCCAATAAACCGCAGGACAGCTTGGGGCAAGCTGAATAGGAGTGGCGACATTACGGTCCCGAACGCCCCAGAGAGTCGGCGGGCCCCTCTTTTCCAGCTCGTTTTTATTGGCTGATTGGAGTCGAAACCGAAGAGTGCCTGCACGATTCTCAATTTTGGCTTGCCTTAAATGGTTGGTCAGAGAAGGGTCGCCAGAGCTATATGCTTGGGGATGGAAGTATTATTTTTTTTTTTTTTTTTTTTTTTTTTTAAGGGCATAACTACGGTGAACCCACTGCGGCACTCGGAGATTTGCGATGGTGAAACCGTCACTGCACCGCTGTAGACGCCTAGCCACTTACACCAATGTTACCCCCTGTTGTCCGTATAACTTGTATGTCTGTGGCGACCATTAAGGTGGGCCATTCAGTGAAATCGCGAGTTACCATGCTCCCATTCAATACTATGCAAAGGATTGAAGGCAGACAACATCATAAGTTCAAAATCCATGGTTTAAATAGTCCATCAAACCTCGCAACCCCCTATCAGGTTTTAGATATCATCATTATACAATAGTTTTCCATCTACCGTTGGCAATCCACGAGTATATGCAGACGTGGAGCGTCATCAGTAGAAGTCCCATCCCATTGTAAGATAAAATGTCTCCGAAGCCTCTGCGTGTTGGATCCATATCCCCATGTAAGCATTTCAAAGAACGGCATAATTTCTTTGTGGAAGATCCCGTGTACAAAAAGGAATTACATAATAATATTTTTTATATTTATTGCAAGCAATGCCTAAGGTGTTAGTAATAATAATCTTAAAAGCTAGTGTTAGTAGACAAATATACATTTCATTTTATTTACTGTATGGTGACAGAGTAAAAATACAATTCACCACCTCCTCTGTTACCCGTGGGTGTCGTAAAAGACGACTAAGGGATTAATTATGGGGTACTACGCCAGAAACCTCCGCGTGGTGTACCCTGGGCACGAGCGACAATTTCTTGGACTGCTCTCTGGAATTGTCGCTCGTGGCAAATATCTGGCCCGAGGGGGGGCCCAGTTTGTGGGATGCCCCAAATTCGCTCCATGCCCTCTAATTGTAGAGGGTATTGGATGCGAAAATTCGACGGGTCCAGTCACTCATTCATTTGAGGACTGGGCAGGCATTTGCCAACCGCGACAAATCGTAGACCTGATTCTTGCTTCGGGACATTTGTCTTGAGGTCTAGATTCAGGAGCGAGGGTCTTGGCTTAACCGCCTGGACCGCGAGGAAGAAAACCTCTATAAAACAATCACCCAGAATCCTAAGTTCTGGCGCGCGGCGAGAGGATGCATGGCTGATGGGTTGTTCAGTCGTTAGCGCGCCCCCAGCCAGGGTACCTGCGGACCCCCTGTGTTGGGATACAAATGTACGCTTGCCCGGGTATCGGGATCTCTGCCCGGGTCGACCGTTATTTCTCCCATGCTCGTGGGAACTTGATGGATTCATGTTCAATTAACACAGATGAAGATAGGAGGGGTGAGACGCCCAAAAACACCACCACGGAGAACCGGAATTCGATTGGTTCCCACCTAAAAGCCTTGCCAAGCTACAGAAAAACTGGCACAGAGGAAGGAGTGGCCTCGTCCGACTGCAGCTCGGCTGCTGGTCCGGCACTTGAGGCCAGGCAGATTAGGCAAGATTAGGCAAGGGGCCGGTGACACTCGAAGCCCCCAAGAAGAGAAAAAAAGCGGAAGAATATGGGGACGGGGAAGGCCACGAGTGTCAAGAGGCGCGAGTTGGCCAGGCAGGAGCGGCTGGCTAGGGAGGCCGCTGCAGCCGCTCCGACTGCTGACGAGGACGGCAGCACTACCGCAGAGCCGTCGGACACTGAGGGCGGCAGCACATCAGCTGCAGAGATCGCCAGTCAGTCCCCAGCGTCGGCCTTGACGGCGGCCCTAGCGGTCAGGGAGGAGGTCCTCCTCTCGCAGGTGCGGAAGCGCCCCCTGAACGAGGGTGGCAGCTCGGGATCCTCCGAGGGGAGTAGCACCATCATGCCTCCTCCCAAAGTCCCGACCTCTCGCAGGGGGCGGGGCGGGCGAGGCGGCGCGGTAGTAGCGGCAAGGTCGGCGACTCCATCGCCGATCGGCACGGCGCGGGGGACTGAGGCCCATAAACGGGCAAATGAGGCGGCTGCCGAAAGAATGATGAGGGTGTTGGCGGACATCCCTCCCACCGAAACGGCGGCAGCTGAGCCCGCTGTGGGTGGCGATCCCCCAGCTGCCAATGTGGCCACCCTGCAGGCCGAAAACGCCCGCCTTTCTGGTGAGGTTTCAGGCCTGCAGGAGAAAAACAAGGCCTTACACAAAGAACTGTCGGCGGTGCAGAAGGCGAACCGCGAGTTGGCCAAGCAAATGGCCGACTTGCGGCGCCAGGTCGCACAACTGGCGAGGACTGCGCCGCCGACAAGCGCCGGCCCTGCCGCCGCCCCCACTGTCCCCGTTGCGCCAACTCGCGCTGCGGCGAGTCCCCAGAGGGCCCAGCCGGCAGAAGCGGTCCCGCTGCCCGCAGTGAACGGCGTGCCGGATCAGACCATGCGCGCCATAGTGGATGTTGTGGGCAGAATGCTCGACGCGCGCATGGCGGCTCTGGAGTCAAGACTGCCTCCGGAGCCCCGTCTTGGAGCCGGAGCCGCTTGCTGCGGACAGGCCCAAGGCCGCGGTGTCAGCCCCTGATGCGCTACCCTGCCAGGGCGGGCGCGTAGGGAGCTACGCTGCGGCCGTTGCTGGACCGAAGTCCAAAGGGACCGCCGCGAGGAAGAAGGTGGCACCGGCTCCTGCTCAGGCCGGACCTCAGCCGCTGCCGGCACCGCCGGAAGCAGCCAATGCAGCCGCGGCCGTGACTGCTGTGCCCGGCCCCTCCGATGCACCTGAAGAAGGTTGGCAGACAGCCGAGCGCAGCCGAAAAAGTCGCGGCCAGAAGAGGAGAGCGGAGGCCAAAAGTGCCGCCAAAGCCTCCGCTCCCAAAGCAGGAGCCGCAAATAAGAGGTCGCGCAGGAGGCTCCGGCCGCCAAAGTCAGCCGCGGTGGTGATCACCGTGCTGCCTGAGGCGGCCGAAAACGGCCTCAGCTATGAGGCCGTCTTACGTCGCGCCCGGCGGGAGCTTGACGTCTCCGATTTAGGAGGCGTTGAAGCCAGGACCCGCAAGGCCCGGACAGGGGCACGGATTCTCGAGTTCCCTGGGGCCGAGGGCGCCAAGACGGCCGATAGCATGGCGGCCAAGTTGAGGGGTCTGTTCGCAGAGGAGGGTGGCGTCAAAATCGCCAGACCCGTAAAGTGCGCAGAACTACGCGTCGCGGGTCTGGATGACTCCGTGACGGTGGATGACATCCGGGAGGCCATCGTCTCGAAAACCGGGTGTCCCGTGGACACCGTCCGATTTGGCGCCATCCGCCCTGGTCCGGGCGGCGTCGGTGCTGCCTGGGTGCAGTGCCCGGTGGAGTCGGCCAAGCAATTGGCCGGCAGGCAGGCTCCTCGTGGGCTGGAGCTCGGCGCGGGTGACCGTGCTGGAGTCCCGGCCTGCGAGGTGCTACAAGTGCATGGCGGTCGGACACACTCGGCCGACATGCACCAATTGCTTTGACTGCAGCGATCTCTGCTTCCGCTGCGGTCAACCCGGGCACAAGGCGGCATCCTGCGCCGCCACTCCCCACTGCCCCGCGTGTGCAGCGGGAAATAGGCCCTCCAAGCACCGCATGGGGGGCAGGGAGTGCAGACCCCCGGCTTCGGCCCCAAAGGGACGGAGCGGCCCGACGACCCCGGCCGCTCCCGTCCCTAGCGCGACCCGATCGCCCGCCAGCGTGGAGGAGGTGATGGATACGGCCCACTAATGGCGCCCGAATCCTACCACCTCCTGCAGGCCAACCTCAACCACGCCGCCGAGGCACAGGACGTTTTCCTGCAAGCCATGGCGGAGTGGTTGATCGGTGCAGCCGTAGCCGCGGAGCCGTACGTGGTGCCTGACCGTCCCAATTGGCTGGGCAGCAGTGACGGCTCTGTGGCAATCGTCGCCTCCACGTCGTGGCATTCCCCGCCTTTGTTGCTCAAGGACAGGGGCGATGGGTATGTCGCGGCGGAATGGGGAGAGGTTACGCTATTTGGTGTCTACTTCTCCCCTAACAGGAGCGCGACGGATTTCGGGGCCTTCCTCACCATCCTGGGGGCCTCGATACGGCGACTAGCACCGCGCCAAGTCTTCGTTCTGGGGGACTACAACGCCAAGTCCACGGCGTGGGGGTCCCCCAGGACGAATGCCCGCGGGCGGGCGGTCGAAGAGTGGGCGGCGGCACTGGGCCTCTGTTTGCTGAACAGGGGCTCGGTGCAAACGTGCGTGCGGCAGCAGGGCGGGTCGATAGTGGACTTGTCGTTCGCTAGCCCTAATGTCGCAGCACGTGTGAGGAGCTGGTGCGTCCAGGAGGAGGTTGAGACCCTATCCGATCACCGATACATCCGGATAGAGGTCTCCCGGACCCTCCTGCAGCCCAGCAGGGGTCACACGGCGGACGGAGCTCCCGCGTTTCCGCGGTGGGCTGTGGGTCGATTGGATCGGGACCTGTTGGCCGAGGCAGCCATCGTTCAGTCATGGCTGTCCTCACCGCCCCAGGCGGACGGGGTGGATGCCGAGGCTGGCCGCATCCGCTGTGCGTTAACGCAGATCTGCGATGCGGCCATGCCCCGTGTGCGGCGCCTGCCCCCGAAGAGTGCGGTCCCCTGGTGGTCCCGAGAATTGGCGGACCTTCGGGCCGCGTGCATACGTGCCCGGAGGGCCTACACCCGCAGCCGAGCGCGTCACCGCGACGCTGAGCGGGAGGGCCAGCTGTACGAGGCTTACCGCTGTGCGCGGTCTGCCTTCAGGCTGGCCGTCCGTACCGCCAAGGACGTTAGTCGGCGGGAGATGCTGGACAGTCTCGAGCGTGACCCCTGGGGTCGCCCCTACCTCGCGGCGCTGAATAAGCTCCGCGGGCGGGGCCCCCCCCTCACCGAGACTCTCCAGCCTAGCCTCCTCACCAGAGTTGTCGAGGACCTCTTTCCACGGCGGGCGGAGCACACGCCCCCGGTCATGGCTTCGCCGGACAGCGACCGGGAGGCCGACGATGAAAGTGCTCCGCCCATCACGGAGCCGGAAATGGGGGCGGCGGTGGCGCGTATGCGAGTGAAATCCACCGCCCCCGGGCCCGACGGTATTCCGAACCGTGTGCTGGCCCTGGTCCTCGAACACCTGGGACCACGCCTCAGGGACGCTTGTTTCGACGCTTGTTTGTCGTCCGGACAGTTCCCTGGGTGCTGGAAAGAGGGGAGGCTGGTTCTCCTGCCGAAGCCGGGACGGTCTCCCGAGTCGGCCTCGGCCTACAGGCCCATCGTGCTGCTCGATGATGCGGGCAAGCTGCTGGAGAGGGTGTTGGCTGCCCGCATCGAGCGGCACCTCGTCGGGGACGGGCCCGATTTGTCGGACGCCCAGTTTGGTTTTCGGAGAGGGCGTTCGACGATCGCGGCCCTGCTGCGCCTGAAGGCCGTGGTAGCGGAGGCCGTCACCGGCGGAGGAGTCCTGTTGGCGGTGTCTCTGGACATCGCCAACGCCTTCAACAGTCTGCCATTCAGCTGCATCAGGGAGGGGCTGAGGTATCACGGGGTGCCCGTGTACCTCAGGCGGCTGGTGGCAGACTACTTGGAGGGGCGCAGCGTCCTCTACGTTGACCGAGTAGGGGACGTTGTGCGAACGCCCATGACGTGCGGTGTCCCGCAGGGGTCGGTTCTGGGTCCGACCCTGTGGAACATCGGCTACGACTGGGCGTTGAGAGGAAGCCTCCCACCTGCTGGGCGTAATTTGCTACGCTGACGATACACTCGTCACAGCCCGGGGTGGGACGCTAGAGGAGGCGGCACGCCTGGCAACTCTCGGCACCGAGGAGATTGTCAGGCGGATCGAAGCGCTGGGGTTGAGGGTAGCCCTGGAAAAGACGGAGGCCCTTCTGTTCCATGGCCTCCGTACCGCCGGGCCTCCCGCCGGCGCTTCGATCACCGTGAAGTCGGTCACCATCAGCATCCAGGCCCACATGAAGTACTTGGGCCTGGTGCTCGACGGGCATTTTTGGTTCCGGGAGCATCTCCATCGACTAGTTCCCCGGCTTGTCGGCGCGGCGTCCGCCCTTTCGCGGCTGATGCCGAATGTGGGCGGACCCAGTGCTACGTGCCGACAGCTGTACGTGGGGGTGATCCGGTCGATGGCCCTGTACGGCGCACCGGTGTGGGCGGGGTCCCTGACCGTCCGTCTTAGGGCCCTCCTGTGGCGACCACAGAGGGTCATGGCGATCAGGGCCGTACGCGGTTACCGCACGGTGGCGACGGAGGCAGCGTGCCTCCTGGCCGGAACCCCCCCGTGGGACCTGGAGGCGGAGATGCTCGCCGACATTTATCGGCGGGTGTCGGAGAAGCGCGCCCGCGGCGGCATGGTCTCCATCACAGAGATCACCGCCTGGCGGGTCGACGCCCGCCGAGAAGTCATTGCCCGTTGGGCAGTCCGGCTGGAGAGTCCTCGGTATGGTGTTAGGACCGTCGAGGCCCTCCAGCCGGTGCTGATGGAGTGGTTGGAGCGGACGCACGGGGTGCTTTCCTTCCGACTGGTGCAGGTGCTGACGGGGCACGGTTGCTTCGGGAAGTACCTGCACAAGATTGTCAGGAGGGAGAGCACACCGTCCTGCCACCACTGCAGTTGCGACGAGGACACGGCGCAGCACACGCTCGAGGAGTGTGCTGCATGGGAGGAGGATCGCCGTGAACTCGTCGCATTTATCGGTGCCGACCTGGCGCTGCCGACCATTGCCAGGGAGATGCTCGTCAGCGTCAGGAACTGGGACGCGGTCGCCGCCTTCTGTGAGGCCGTTATCTCACGGAAGGAGGCGGCGGATCGTGTGCGAGTAGAGCTTCTATTCGGCGACACGTTCCGCCGCCGGCGACTCGGGCGGCGCCAGGCGCGAGTATCTGCGCCTAATGCCGCCCTAGCCGAGGCCGCGGGTGATCGGACCGGGGAATTGTCCATCACCCGCAGAGAGGCTAACCGCGCGACGGCGACCGACGTCCCAGGTCGAGAGGTTACCCGAAAGGGTATTCCGTCGGGCCGACCACTGACGACAAGTGACATCTGCTCCGGTGGTCGGTCCAACAACGAGGTGACGTGGGTACGGGTGGGTTATGGGCCCGCGCGCCGTCCTTTCATCGCCCCGGACGGATAGTACCGCGCGTGCGCTTACCATAGCCCACCCAAAAAAAAAAAAAAAAAAAAAAAAAAAAAAAAAAAAAAAAAAAAAAAAAGGGATTAATTATGCATATATATATAGATGTTCTATGTAAGAGAAGGAAAACATGAAATGAAACCCTATACCAACCCGTCTTGCCGGCATGGTATAATAGGTCAATTTACCTCCTATTGTGGAGGAGGCTCGAGCCCAACAGTGGGACGTATTATGAGCTGAAATGGAATGATGATCAACACATCATTTCATAACGATATAGGTGCTTGTTGCATCTTTAATTGAAATAGAATGTTCCAGGTTTATATTATTAATAAGTTAGGCTTATATGCATGTTAAGTCTTGGTCATTTCTAAGCATTCTCCCAAACCACGCTTATTTTATTCCTTCATTCACGTAAATATTCGAAGGGACTGTAGCGCTCATTTCGAAATAACGCAGTGGACGGTCATTCACAAATAATAATCTGTATTTCTAAATAAATATAGTACGTACTGAGATTTGCTGATGCATGATTACCTTTGAATCCTAACTAATTTCAGACTATTAACCTAAAATAAAGCAAGTTAGGCAAATTATCTATTAAAATTAGTTTAAGAGTTTGTTTAATAAATTTAGTGTTGGCGTTTTAAGCTGAACAAAAGCCTAATAAAGTTGAGTACTTTATCAACTAAATTAATTGCTTGAACACGAGCTTTAGAGAGAAAAACTTTCTAGTATATTTTTTCTTTTTTGTACACGAAATAACTCATTAGCCAATTTATAATAGTTGTAAAAGTATATATAACAATTCGATAATGGGTATATAAGATGAGATACAAAATATTAAGTCCTTACATATGAATTTGGCGTTTTGTACGGAAGTAACATAAAATCATTTTTTTTTTGTAAAATATATTTAATTAATCAAAGTATGCACCGTTGTTATCTATGCACTTTTGCCATCTCATAAGTAGTTCATTGATCCCTTTACTAAAAAAACCATGCGGGCGAGAATCAATAAACTCTTTGAAGGTAGTTTGGACTGCCGCATCGGAGTTGAATTATTTTCCTTGTAAGAAGTTGTCCAAATTCCACAAAAATGGAAATCTGTCAGAGCAAGGTCCGGGAAGTGCGGTGGGTGTCGCAGACATTCCAATTGTAGCTCATCTAACTTAGTGGTTGTTTGTTGTGCAGTGTGTCGTCTTACGTTGTCGTGAAGCAGTAGTGGCTTAGAGCGATTGACCAATCTCGGTTCTTTAGCAGCTAGTTCTTCCTTCATGGTTTGCAGTTGCTGACAGTCTGCCGTAATCATTTGGCTAGTCCACCAAACACCCGCAAGTAACTTTTTCTGAGTCAATTTTCGTTTAGGGTAGGATTTGGCTCGGTCTCCAGGGTTCAGCCATTGCGACGACCACTTTCGATTATCATACAGTATCCACTTTTCGTCAGAAGTAATGATTCAATTTAAAATTCTTTCATTATTGTGTCGATTGAGCTACAGCAGTCGACGCGTGTTTGCAAGTTTGATTCACTCAATTCATGAGGTACCCATCGTTCAAGTTTTTTTACTTTCCCAATTTTCTTCAAGTGGATTAATACAGTTTTGTTACTTACCGAAGTCCACAGCTATCTCTGAAGTGCTTTGTAATGGATCCGCTTCGACAATAGCTTGATTAATTAATTCTTTCTTAATTCTTCATTTTCCACTTTGGTCTCCGGCCGTCCACGGGGTTGGTTCTGAAGGTCGAAATTTCCAGAACGAAAACATTGATATCAAAAACGTACCGTGCTTTATTTTGCGACACCAGCGCCGTACACATCATTAATCCTTCGAGCTATTTCTGCAGCACTGGTGCCACGGTAGAACTCGTACTCGTAAATATACTGATAATTCATGTTTTCCATTGTGCGGTAATAAGCGACGCCAAAGAAAAAAATTATGAGATAAAAACAAAGTAATGACTGTTTTGAAAACTCAAATGTACCAGCTAATTAAATTTATAAATTTGAATTTGGAATTTTTAACCAAACAGGAAATATTTCAAATCAAAGTGGTCAGTACAACAAAATGCTAATTTCATATGTAAGGACCTAATACTATTGGATTGTTTGGAAATTAGTATGTGACTGTGCATCTAATACTAATTAAGGATCCTATTATTTTATTCATATATATACATACGTTTTTTTTAATTCATCATCGTTATCGCAGCACACATATGTCCCACTGTTGGGCTTGGGCCTCCTCCACCATGGGAGGGAATTTGACCTACTATACCATCCTGGTCAGACATGTTGATATAGGGTTTCATTTCGAGTTTTCCTTCTCGTGCACAGATTTTATGTGCATATTATATACCATAGTTGCCTTTTACGACATGCACGGATAAGATAGAGAGTGGTGATTGTATTCTTAATCTGTCACCACACGGAAATTAAAATTGCATAAAATAAAAAATCCTAAAGAATTTATGAAAAAAGATAAGAAAATAAGAAAAAATCATAAAAAGGGAATTATTTAATTAGTTTACAGTGTTCAATAGTGAATGTTGATAGACTAACGGATTGACAGGTGTACCACGGAAGTCCAGGATTTGGTATACTGATACCGATAGCCATTGAACCGACTACTGGGTCGATATCATGTAGGTATTGTTAAGTTAGGTATGTATTGGGGCGGCACAGGCGCGATTATCTGCGCCTGATTCCGTCCTGGCCGAGGCCGTGGGTGACTGGACCGGGGAGTTAGTCCGTAACCCACCGAGAGGCCGGTCATGCGCCGTCCTTCCCTCGCCCCGGAGGGGACGCATGGCGTCCGCCGGCACCAAAGTCTGCAATAAAAATGGCGTGTTCGTTATCTGTATGTCATTTCATTCAAATCTTCAAGATAGAATAGTCTAATAGCTGTCCCACGTTATTAACTTCTACGCAGTTTTATTACTACAAAAACACTGCTACCGGAGCTTAAAAGTTTTATTAAGTGATCCAAGAACAATCAAAACTTTTGTACTTCCTTATGAACTTTTTATCCAACTTCTAAAAAATAGAATTAGTTACTTAATCAAGTATTTTTCTTATTCTCTTCCATTTATGTCAATGTATAGATTGGTATATATAGCATTGTTTTTTTTTGTATCTGTCCTATCATTAGTAAATTAGAAAAAGTAAAAATAGGTTTTAATGATAAATCGAACAATAAAAGTGAAAAATAATTTAGGTATTATTTGGAAGAAAATAATGAAGGAATAATATTAGGTGCATGTTTTATCAGGGCATAGTAACTTCAGTACGATCGCAAGAAGGGAAACAACTCTCTTTTGTCAACGGTGCGGTTGCAAAGAGGACACGATGTGACACACGCTTACGTTAACGTTAGCGTTAACCATCGTAAAAGCGACAGTGTCAGGAACTGGGACACAATAGACACTTTCTGCGAGGCAATTGTCTCGCGGAAGGAGGCAGTGGAGCATTTTCGGGTGGAACTCCTAAAGCGAAAAACCCGAGGAGTCGATGGAACTTGTTCAGGAAGAATTCCGGAAATGTAAAATGTCGAAACCCAAAAGGGCAACGCGCCTAGATAGGACATTGATGATGAGGACTAGGTGTCGGTAGTCCGCCCATAATTATGGCGCTTAGAGCGGTACAGGCATGACAGATTATGTTATCTGTATGTCTCTTTCGCCCCGGACGGATCAGGCGGAACGTGACTATACCTTAGTCTGTCGCTTAATAAAAATCAGTTTTTCGTGACTGTGTGCGCGCTCATCGATAAAATATACTCTTATATTTTTTCCTAACGCGCTAAAGGAAGTACAACTTCAAAAATATCATAATGCTGCGGATAAATACCGCTTTCAAATAGTGATTGTTAAATAGTTCAAATAGTGAATGTTGATCTCAAGAAATGTTATCATGATATTACAGAAACTAAGTTTAAGGTTTTAAAATCAATATTTATACAGAATAGTAGTTCAATTCTCGTTTGAAATCCCCAACTGCAGCCGCTTTAAAGTCTTACAAAGGATTTGAAAGACAAGTTGAGTATGATGTCCACTGCACAAACGAATACACCGTGAAAGAAATATATTGATACAACAATAGGTTTTTAAATAGATTTTAGAATTGTAGATAATTCTTTTAATAATGGACTAAAAATATAAGATTAAAACGATTCTGAACCATGGATATAGTTTCAATCACCATGCGTAATGTCTTATGGCGATAACACCGTAGAGCAAGGTGGTGTCATTGAATCTTCGGTGTACCTAGCCACATTTAGCATCATGGATATAACCTGGTTCTAAAGTTCCATGCAACAAAACACTGTGAATGAGATTCTCTTTAGGCCTAAAACAAATATCCATACGCGGGCTTGACGTATGATAGTGATTCTGGAAGCATTTGCATTGTCAAGCCATGAATTTTGATATAACGTATAAAATGTTATTTAGTAACATGCCGAATCAGAACAGACTTAATTGGCAGCTGTAATTGTAATTGGAGCTGGTTCGGGCAATTTCCCTTATTATTAGTGGTGTCATTGACCATCCGTGACAGGACTCTCTCATATCTGTGATACAAGGATTTCGTTTCTTACTATACTAGTAGAATGAAGTAATCCAGTATTATCTATAAAAGTATTTTTTTTTTAATTTTGAGTAAAGTAGTTGTACATGGCAATTGGCCATTGTACGTATTTTTTTTATTGCAAACGGTGGCAAACGAGCAAACAGTACACCTGGTGGTAAGTGTTGCTGCCGCTCATGAACCTTTACAAGGCCACTGCCTACCGCGAAGAAAGTGAAGGGAGTGTGAATGCGTGCATTGAGGCTCGGTGATATCAAGGGTACCACCAAAAGCCTCCACATGCAAACACCCTCAGAAAGTTTGGCTTCCGGCTCTCTCGCTCACTGAACGAAGCGCAGTAACAAATCGCTACTACTCAGACGTCGATTTTCTGCGAGATCGTGGTACTGCCCCGGACGGACCGGCCCGCGGCTGTAGACAGATAATTGTCGACAGTGTGGTCCTACCATTCTTTTTTATTGAAGACGGTGTGAAATGAGCAAACAATACACCTGATGGCAATTGTAGCTGCCGCTTATGGACCTTTGCTGGGCCGCTGTCTACCGTGAAGAAAGTGAAAGCAGTATGAATGCGTGCATTGAGATTCGGTGATACTAAAGGCATCACCAAAACCCACCACACGCAAAAATCCTCAGAAAGTTGCGCTTCTGGCTCCCTCGCTCACCGAACGATGCGCTGTAACAAATTGCTACTACTCGGACGTCGAATTTCTGCAAGAGTTTAGTACTATCCCGAACGGACCAGCCCGCGGCTGTAGACAGACAACTGTCAACAGTGCAGTCCTACTATTAGTCATTATCCTAGACCTAAAGAAGTGTACATATATGTAATTGTTATTCTAGTGATATTCGTCATATCTAGGTAGATGGATTGGCTGTTGAATGCATGTATATCATACGTTCACTTTCAACATAGGTCTTGTATAGAATACCAAGAGTGAAAATACAATTGTGTCCAAGCTTGCCTAACGGGTTAGCGATTATATTAGTGTTATAAATAATCCAGAATAGTGTTGTTATGCATTCTCCTGGTGATCTTTAAATCGTCTACCTCCCAGAAAGTAAAGATTGGTGATACAATGTATTGACGTGATCGTCACCTTCCCCTTTCTTGCCCGTGGATGTCATAAAAGATGACTAAGAGTTAATATGCGTATAACATTTAGGCAAGAGAAGGAAACTGGAAGGAAACAGAACCCTATACCAATATGTCTGACCAGTCTTATTACTGAGGAGGCTCGAGCATTTCTGCTCATATATATGGGCGCATATCGCCCACTATCGGCAATATTTGTAAATTGTTGATGTACGTGTTATCAATTATAATTATAAACATGTTTGAAATATTTGCAACTAATATTTAAATAATTATTTGTAGTAACAACACTGCTATTTACCATGCTATGATATTTAAGACACTTTTTGAATGTATTTCTAGAAATCTTTGATTTAATTGTTTAAATATTTATATAATTGATCAAATTAAAATCAATTAGAATTAATGTAATTATTTGTAACCATATTTAGTTGTTTTTACATAATAAAGATTGTAATATATTTCTAGTTAGAGCGCCGTCTGTTGAACAATATATGAGAACAATATTTCCTTTAATTACATTAATGTAAATTGTGTAAAATTGACTATTTGGAATTATGTTAAATGCATTAGAATATTTATCATTATTATTTAGCTATATGCCGATAGTAAAAGTAGTTGTTTTATTTGTTTGTTATAAAAAGTAATTGTAGTTACTAAGACTAGACCGTTTCATTGTAAAGCGGAGGTTATAAAAACATTGTAAGATTAGAATAGAGGACAGTTTTACTTCACTCACTTCTCCGGCAATAACTTGTAATAAATACAGTGACTACATAGTGATCGTTTTACTATCGACATCAATATTCCTGGCGCAACGCCGACATATACGTCCCACTGTTATGCTCGTACCTCCTCCCGGATGGAAGTGAAATTAACCTTCTATACCCACTAACTGTTATGCTTAATAGCTGAGACAGATACCATATTTTGGCCTCACACATGTGCACAGTTATATATAAAAATTCATTGCTTGAGGAAAATGTGAGATTGCAAAATAAAACTATTTACTTTCTTTCTTTCACTAGTCAGACGGGTTGGTATAGTGTTTTATTTCGAGTTTTCCTTCTCTTACATATATATAAAACACGTATATAATATACGTGTTTAACTTAACCGTCTTTTAGAGAATCTCAATATTTACATGCATAAATTTCACAGTTGTAATAACGGCAACTGTATCGGTGTTTGTAAAACTGAATGTGAATGGAATCGAATTTCAGAATAGAATTTAGTTCCGATGCGATTTGTATTGAAATGTTATGGATTCACCGTTTCAAATAAAACTAACGCAATGTTACGTAAACTATTTGTTTCACCACACACGAGTAGATGCTTGACATGTCATGCGAAGATAAGCAGTACCTAATTTTAGATGGTGAAATGCACTGGACGAATTTTCGTAAAAATGTTACTCATGATATCGCCATCTTATCAGTTATTACCTTAGTAAAGATGTAAACATCGATGGTAGTCATCCATTACACTAGAGTAATGAGCCTTCTCTATAATAGAAGAGATTGTAAATAAAACTAATTTACCTAGCAATAAATTTTTCCAAAAATGTGGGTCGAAATTTAATAACTAATTTCTGTATCGGGTGGATAATCCATACTAATATTATAAATGCGAAAGTAAGGATGTTTGTTTGTTTGTTTGTTTGTTTGTAACGCTTTCACGCTTAAACCACCGAACCGATTTCAAAAATTCTTTCACCAATGGAAAGCTATAATATCAGGGAGTGACATAGCCTATATTTTATCCCGGTATTCCCACAGGAACGGGAACTACGCCGCGGGTAAAGGGACTGAAACCGAAGCGAAGCGAGAGCGGGTTGCTAGTTATAAATATCCATACTAATATTATAAATGCGAATGTAAGGATGTTTGTTTGTTTGTAACGCTTTCACGCTTAAACCACCGAACTGATTTCAAAAATTCTTTCACCAATGGAAAGCTATAATATCAGGGAGTAACATAGGCTATATTTTATCCCAGTATTCCCACAGGAACGGGAACTACGCCGCGAGTAAAGGGACTGAAACCGAAGCGAAGCGAGGGCGGGTTGCTAGTCCGTAATAACGATAACTTGTTTGGACGTCAGAGATGTTAGCCCACCAATAAATGCCGTAAAGTGTTCGAAACGTCGAGGAATCATAAATTAAATACAAACGCGATAAAATCCGTAAAGTAGTTTTATTTATATCTAGCAACCCGCCCTCGCTTCATTTCAGTTTCAGTCGCCATACCCGCGTAGTTCCCATTCCCGTGGAAATACTGGGATAAAATAGCTTATATTACTCCCTGATCATAGCTTGCCATTGGTAAAAGAATTTTCGAAATCGGTTTGGTGGCTTAAGCGTGAAAGCGTAACAAACTTACTTTCGCATTTATAATATCAAGTAAGGATGTATAATACTCGCGTAAACATCAGAACTCATTAGATGGAAGAGATATTAACCAATTACACACACATTATCACACTGAATCATATCTATGTGGTTACGGAGTAAGAAAATAACTAACCAGGCCTCTCTTACCCATAGGTATCGTATAAGACGACTAAGGGAGTATAATATGCAGATAACATCTATGCAAGAAATGGAAAATTCGTTATAAAACCCTATTCCAACACGTTATACCGGCATGGATTAATAGGTCAATTTTCCTCCCATTATTGAGGAGGCCTGAATCAGATCCTATGATAGAAATTCGAGGAAACCTATATCTAGTTGAAAACGTTGAGCCTATATCTAGTTTTTTTTATTGCAAACGATGGTAAACGAGCAGTACACCTGTTGTGTTGCTGCCGCTCATGGACCTTAGCTAGGCCGCAAATGTCAGGCCGCCTTCGGGTTGAAACGGGTAGTATAGGACCGCACTTTGTAATGAAGTATTAGGAAGACCTACGAGTAGCATTGGACGGCGAAGTGCTGATTAATGATGATGATGATACATACCAAGGTACACATACCAAGTGATCTGTTCACGATTTTTTTTCAAAAAATCTTGAACTAAAGCGGTTATTTGCCGTAAACTACGAGTAGTCACTGAGGGAGGTGAGGGAGATAAAAATTGTAAAAAAATGTGTCACGTAGTATCGGTTCTATCCCTTAGACTGACGACGTATCGATAGTTTAACTTATTTCTTTACCTTTATCACCCTATCAACGTCATTACATGGCCTCCTTAGCTGGAGAGCCCATTAGAAAGAAGAAAGAAAATAAGATTCATTGGACTTGGATAGTCCTCATTAGAGGAAAATACCATAATCTCCACGCTTGGCAGACCAGTTGGCTCACTCAGTTAATGTTATAAATAGGAAAGCGCTGTTGTCCACTCACCTGATCCCTCAACCGATTTTTATGACTTCCACGGAAGGTAAGGAGTAGTGCCACATTGTATTCTAGCCTATCAACACGGTTAAGCTTAGCTTATTGATCGGAAGCACATAGATTAGATATATAATATGTTATGTCACTCAGTAAATCTCTGAATGGCTGAATGCATTTTACATTCGATAAGCGTGCTTGTTCGATAATCTCTTCGACGCTTCATGTATGTAGACATTGATGACATTATGTTTGCTTTAGATTAATGTATAAGGTAATTTGTTATCATAAATATAACATTCTATATTCGTCGCGTAGTCGTCGCAGCCCACACACATCCCACTGTTGGGCTCGGGCCTCCCCCACAATGGGAGGGAATTTGAACTACTATACCATGCTGGTCAGACATGTTGGTATAGAAAATTACTAGACTTTTTGCGTCGTAATCCATTGTATACGATAAACTCCTGACCGAATTGCAGGAAAGGTGGGATTCGTCAACAAAGGGTCGCCATCTATATCTATTCTTCCATCTGTTTGTGAACGTTTGGAGTGAACTTGGCTAGAAATTGACCACTATGTAGCCCAATTCCTCACAAGCCATGGGAATTTGAGAAGTAAATTATTCTATACGGTTTCATTTCGAGTTTTCCTTTTCTTACACAGATGTTATGTGAATATTACATCCCATAGTCGTGTTGCACGACATCCACGGGCAAGATAGGGAGTGGTGAATTCTATTTTTAATCCGTCACCGCACGGACATCCTAGATTACCGTTAATTATTTTAAAACCCTTAAGACCTAACTAAGGCAAATAAAACTTTTCTGCTTTATATATTAATTAATATATAGAATTAGACATAAATTTCACCCAGATTCGGAACAATAGTTTGCGGATTAGACAAAGAATTGTCCTGCGTGGGAAACGAACCCACGGTTCTTGGCATGGTAGATCGATATTTTAGTCATCACGCCGACTGTGCTATAGATAATTGGTAATAAGAATATTGGTAAAAAGTTGGCTAAGCATGCTGTACTAAATACTGCAAATAAATCGCATATCCATACTAATATTATAAATGCGAAAGTAAGGATGTTTGTTTGTTTGTTTGTAACGCTTTCACGCTTAAACCACTGAACCGATTTCAAAAATTCTTTCACCAATGGAAAGCTATAATATCAGGGAGTAACATAGGCAATATTTTATCCCGGTATTCCCACAGGAACGGGAACTACGCGGGTTTAAGCGACTGAAACCGAAGCGAAACGAGGGCGGGTTGCTAGTTGATAATAAATCTTCCGTGTGGTGACGGGGTAAGAATACAATTCACCACTCCCTATCTTGCTCATGGTTGTCGTAAAAGAAGATTAAGGGATATAATATGCATATAGTATCTATAACAATCTGTCTGATCAGCATGATATAGTAAGGTCAGTTTCCCACCTATTATGGAGGAGGCTCGAGCCCAACAGTGAGATGTATATGAGCTGAAATGATGACGAAAATGATGATATTAAGAACAAAAAATTAACTAAACATGCTTACCTAAACAGTGCAGATAATTCGCATAGATTATCTTGGCATAATAAATTGTTTAATGGATAATTTTATACTGAACGTGTCTTAAATCTATTTCCATCACCTAAAGCCGAAATAGCATAGGAAACTTATACCCTAGAGGCATCATTACTCACTCTTCTACAGTTACACCACTATATTTGCTGTTAATGTTTCCATTTTATAAATAGCACGTATCTCGTCAGGGAGCGCAAATATATATTCGTAATCCCTGACGTAATAAGTTTTTAGTATTTATAGACTTAATTCTATAGCGTAGAGATGTAATGGATGTGATTTTATCGGCGCCTAAGTCGGAATCGGAGTTTTAAAATTTGACTTATTGGATTCGGAATCGGAGGCACAGACAGTTGAGTGATGTTTTAAGGGTAGGTCTAGTAACACAAAATATTATTACAAATATTATTCAGTCTCTTTAATTTAAAAAGTCATAAAAGACTTGTATAATTAATCAAATGCGAACGCACAAAACAAAATATCCATTACCAACAAATTCCCAAGGAACGAGGGAAAAGTAAGCGCAGAAAATACTTGAAGAAGGGTACCCCGCGCAACAAACATAAACTTGTCTAAGAGGGTTATCGGTAATCGGCACTTCTCGCATGTAGGCAATTTGCTACGTTCCGATATCGACGCACACTAATGCACTACACTAGTTTAGACTACTGTCAACAACGCGTAGAGTTCATAGAATGACCAGTCTTGAGCCTTGGCGCTTATAATCAATCTGTAATATATTCTTCGGAGAAGTAATTTTCAAAAATCAACATAATGTAAATTTTAAAATTTTTAATTAAAAACCAAAACTCATAACAGTAAAACGGTTAAAATTGTATTTTTAATATGCAAAGTATAGGAAATAGTAAAATATAGGCACAGAGTATAACTTACAAGGAGACCCTCAGACGCGCGGGTCGGGGATTTCCATGATTTTTGGTGGGGTGGTAGAGGGGGCCCGAGGGTATCACAACTACCAGATATTAGGGTCAACTGGGCCCTCGTTAAAAGGATTTTAAGGGTCAAAGTTGGATGGGTAATTTATGTATTAGAAAAATTCGCAGTCGAATCGCCAACAAGCGGTGGTCTCGTGGTAACGTGCTCGCCAGCGGGAACTCTGGTCTCGGGTTCGAGATTCGACAACTTATTTTTTTTTAATTATCACATTATTGTGTAATAATTTAAAAAAATAATTTGTTTTTTTTTTTATAATTTTACGCAGAATTATAAATTATTTCCCTCCCTCACCTCTCGACGTCCCTATCCCGGGACGTCGGTCGCCGCCACGCGGTCAGGCTCTCTGTGGGTGACGCACTAAAGTCCCCGGTCTGGTCACCCGCGGACTCGCCTAAGGCGGCATCAGGTGCGGATACTCGCACCTGCGCCGCCCGAGTCGCCAGCGGCGGAACGTGTCCAGTGGCGGCTGTACCTTAAGTGCGCTCGTGCGCTGAACCACCAAATCAAAATATTTAAGAACTACAAAATTTATATTTTTAAATTACCATTAATATTTATTCTTTGAACATAAAAAAAACATATAACAAATAAAATTTCAAATTATGACGAAACAATATAAGCGCTTTACTAAACTATTAAAACTTATATTCCTTGTAAAAAAAATCTCGTGCGCTGAGACGAGCGCACGGGGACTGCCCATACAACTTGTATTAGAAATAAGTTAAAACGCCTGGCGCGTGAGACAGAAGATAGTTCATAGAAATATGCTGAAAAATGAGTCTGTTCCCGTACGGCGCACGGGCGAACCGAACATTGCCGAGAGAACTCGACTTACGACGAAATTCGCTGATGATGTCTCGTTAAGTACAGTAAATAGGTAGGTATAGTTTCGATGTATCTGTGACGAGTTAAATATGGTTTGTTTACATTGTTTTTTTTATTTTGGCCTTAATTCTATTTTATATGCGTATACAGTGGTTTTCCGTGTGGTGACGGAGTAAGAATACAATTCACCACCCCCTATCTCACCCGTGGGTGATCGTACGAGACGACTAAGGGATATAAAACGCATAGGTATAACATCTATGCGAGAGAAGGAAAACTCGAAATAAAACCCTATACCAACACGTCTGGCCAGCGTGGTATAGTAGGTCAATTACCCTTTTATTATGGAGGAGGCCCGAGCCCAACAGTGGGACGTATATGGGCTGAGATGTTGATGATGATGATACAGTGGGTGAAAATGAGCATAAATATAGACTATATTAAAGACAATAACAAAACTTTTTAAAATAAAGTTGATATAAATTGGCGGGACCGCCAAGGCCCTCTTTTATAAATATTTTTTGAAGTGTGAAAACAAACAAAATACCTATTTTTCTTCCCAAGTACACCTACAAAATGCATTCAAAAATAATTAAATTTTTTTTTTACGTAAACTGTTGTTCCATTGCAATTTCTAATCTTAATACTTAGTGAGGAAGTAAAGTGAACCACCACTTTGATGACCCACCAGCCGCCACTGAACGTGTCACCAAAGATCGATCACACACGAGCCGCCGCCTCCTTTCGTGAGATGACAGCCTCACAGAAGGCAGTTACCGCGTCCCAGTTCCTGACGCTGCTGAGCATCTCCCTAGTGATGGTCGGCAGCGTGCGGTCGGCACCGATGATTGCAATGAGTTCACGGCGCTGCTCTGCCCACGAGGCACACACCTCGAGCGTGTGCTGCGCCGTGCTCACGTCGCAATAGCAGTGGTGGCAGGATGGTGTGCTCTCCCTCCTAACGAGCTTGCGCAGGTACTTGGCTATCGTGACCTATCAATACCTGCACCAGTCGGAAGGAAAGTACCCCGTGCTGCCGACCCAACCACCCCATCAGCACCAGCTGGAAGGACTCGACGGTCCTGATACCATACTGAGGCTTCTCCAGTCCGACTGCCCAACGAGCAATGGCGTCTCGGCGGGCGTCGTCCCGCCAGGCGGCAATCACCTTGATTGAGACTATATGTGGCTCGCGTCTCTGATACTCGGCGGTAAAGCTTGGCGCGTACCTCCGCCTGCAGGTCCCACCAGGGAGTTCCAGCCAAGAGGCACGCTGCCTCCGTGGCTGCCGTGCAGTAGTCGAGTATGGCCCTAGTCGCCATGGCCATGGATGTCTAACAAGTCCAGTCAGAGATTTAAATCTACCCATTACAGAAATTATACTCGTTCCAACCATTTATTTTACTTTTGGCAGGTCGAATTCTGATCAATTAGTGTTGTACCAATGTATTACGGATACTATGTTTTGTAATAATCGATTTTAGTCAGGAAGAACTTTTAATCGATTTAACACGGATATTTTATTTTTGCTTAAATACATATTTCATATTATTTAAAAACTTCACTTCTGTAAATATATTTGTTATTTGGGCACATTAATTTTTGCATACCCACTAATTCAGTCCTTCCAAAATATTTTACTTTGTACTTTGCAAAATAAAAAATAACTACTTTATGAAGCATTTTTCCATTAAGCGGGGTCCGCTGCTCCAAACTTTACTTAGAGACAATGGCGCCCTCGTCTGCGGTAGTAAATCACTAATTTTCTCATCCAGCCTACCCCTTTTTTTTTAAGCCGAATTGGCAACACTGAACGGCGCGCCGGCGACGCCATTTTGTTGTGTTGTCTGTCACTCGCAACAAGACTCCCGTGCTAGTCACATTTCTGTTCGCTGAGTGCTCTTTCATATTTTTCATACGCTGTGTTGAGTATTTATATTCCACCGTATTGATTTCATTGTTCTTACTTTGATTGAGTTGAGCGTATCGTTCCTCCCAGTAAGATTTTACTTGCAAAATGCCGAAAGGTATGGTGCTTAAAGGACAATCCAGAGAGTTAGTGCTGCGGCTTCGTGAATTTTTTGAAAAGGAAAGCCGCAATGGCGGATTCCTTATACCAGTAACCCAAGTTAGAGACCGTGTTGCAGCAGCATTAGGTATTAGTGCTCCAACGGTGGCGAAAATCACTAAAGAAGCCTATGGTAGTAGTGGTATTGAACAGAACAAGCTATCTACGCCTAAGAAAAAATGTCAGCCCCGTAAAGTGACAGCAATTGACAGTTTTGATACTGATGCTATTCGTCGTCATATATACAATTATTACACAAGCAAAGAGATTCCTACTTTGAAAAATTAGTAGCGTCTCTACGAAATTGTGGCTTCTTTCGTGGTCAAAAATCTTCTTTGTCAAAGGTGCTGCACCAAATCGGGTTCTTTTATAAGAAATCCGACAAAAGAAAAATTTTAATGGAACGTCGTGATATAGCCTTGTCTCGCTGTGAATTTTTAAGACAAGCGAAGAAAATAGAAGACTGGTCGAATGTCGTTTTCACAGATGAAACTTGGCTCAATGCCAATCATTCCATACCAAAAGGTTGGACTGACGATACTGCTGCTTCTACTTCTGCAGTGCCAATGGGGAAAGGTGAACGCCTCATCATTTGCCATGCGGGAACTACAAAGGGATTTGTACCAGACGCTCTGTTAGCGTTCAAATCAAAAAACAGGAGACTATCATGAGGAGATGAATGCAGACGTGTATGAAAAGTGGTTCAGAGAAATGCTTACATCACTTGAAGAGCCATCAACAATATTTATTGATAATGCACCCTATCACTCTCGCCAAATTAATAAAATGCCAACACAGGCCAACAAATAACACGAGATTATAAACTGGCTTCATGATAATGGGGAAGATGTGGACGAATCCCTACTAAAAGTAGAATTACTTAAAATATTAAAAAGTAAAAAGCAGCCAAAACAATATGTCATCGACGAAATGGCAGCAGAATATGGGCATGTTGTAATCAGAAGTCCTCCGTACCACTGTCAATATAATCCAATTGAAATGATCTGGGCACAAGTCAAAGGACACGCCGCAAGAAACAATACAACTCCTCCTTTCACAGCAAATAAAATGCTTGAACTTTTAAAAAACGCATGCTAGTGTGACGCCTGAAAACTGGGCGAGTGTCGTCAACAAGACAAAAAATATAATATTCTCTGATTGGGATCGGGAAATTGAATTTGACAACATACCTACACAAGAGTTAATAATAAACACTGCAGATGATTCAAGCGACGATTCGAGTTCGTATGAAGAATCCGACGATTCGTTATAATAAAATAATATTAAAATATTTTGGTTGTTTTATTTCATGTTATAGGTATGATGAGAAGATTTTATATCTCCCTGATACAATTTTAACGTGTTGTCTATTACAACAATTCAAAACTCAGTTGTCAGCTGACTTAACTGCAAATAAGTGTAATCGATTATTTGCGATTCATTAGTTTGCACCGAATACTTTTGATCCTGTCACTAGATGCGATAGAACGTAACTTTTTTTATAACGGAAATGAATTATCACTTAAATTTTATGAATAGAGCTATTTACGGCATATTAATGTATTTAGTGGGTAATAATTAAGATATATAAATATTATTGGGCAGTTTATATATTTCTCTGTTCACTCGTTTCAAAGTTAATAATTGCGTATAATGAAACAGTTACGTCCTAAAGCATGTGTCAAAAGTAAAATAAATGGTTGGAACGAGTATAGTTATTAAATTTTGACCCACATTTTACTACATATTTATTGCTAGTACAAGAAGAAAATGATTCTCTATGAAAAAATTATATTGTGTATGGTTAGTAATTATTAAACATTAAATTTGAGTCAGCTGATAATCTTCAGAAGATGAGGCTGCATAAATGTTTCGTTCGGATTTTTGATGTGAAATATCTATAGGCGAGGGTGAACCTGATCGTCGCGTGGCATTAAAAGCGGCATTAACGCCATGCTTTGCGGTAACGTCTTCAAAATAATTTTGATGTTTCACATCTGCCAGGCGTCCTGAGAGACGGCTGACTTTTCTTTTCATTTACTCTTTTGAAACTTTAAGTACCTTACAGTTTTGTCGTGTGTTCTCTTTTTCCTTGCCTTGTAACCGATTTTGTTCCCAAGATACAATCTGCTTTTTCGACCCATCACCTAAAACGTAAAAAGATTCTATATTATTCTTAATGGAGATCGCATGAAAGTAATTAACAGAATTAGTTAGTAATAAATACTTACAAATCAAAACCGATCAGTCGCAGTATACGCTCAAGTTCGTATTGTCGGTTTTTGCACTGGCCGACGAGAACCAGAGCGACATGACCCTGCTCCGTTGAGCGCCAATGCGCGACTGGCTTATGAACAATTATGCCGTTCAATTTATAGTAATATTTAAAATTTAATTACGAGGGTGACTATTCGTATTTCAATTTGGTTTTCTTTTTACTGCTTCTACAATAGTCGAACAAATAGTGGATATTTTTTTAAATGTTCCAAGGTTAGTATTATTCACAAAATTAAATGTTTTACAAGAGCCATTTTCGTCAAATTAATCTTAAGGAAATATTTATTTTTTTAGTTTTAAAAGGAAGAAATCTTGAATTTCATTTTGTACATACACAAGAACAGTAATTTGCCTAACATCTACTATTTTTTTCGAGCTGCCATGACTTATGGTTTATTCGTACCTGAACTTCAAAACTCAGCGTTTTCGTAAAATCTCATGAACTTAAGTTCAAAATACCCTTGCCTTTTAATAAAATAGTTACAATATTGAGTTATAATTCTATACAAACACAATATAAAGATGTGTTTAATGTAGTGGTTATATATATTTTTAGTAAGCTATTATCATGAACGAGTAACCAGTCCTCAAAAAACCACATTTTTGGGTTTACGGCCGCTTATTACCGAAAACGCTCTTAAATATGTTGGCCGCGGTCGTCCGTCTACCTGCCGCTGCCCTAGGCTTATTGCCTTATCGGACCACTGATTTAAAAATGTCGGAACCGAAATCGAAATCAGAGGTGTAAAATCAATCGGAAATGCCGACTCTTCGGAACCGGAGTCGAAGCTCCGTAACATCCCTAGTATAGCGTTTGACGTGGTAGAATGTGAAGAAATAAAAATAATGATATGTGGAAAGTATTATTAAATGACTTTTATTTATGTTCATGAATGTTGAAGGCTTTAGGTGTAAGTGGCATATGAGAAGCATAACTTAGATAGAAATGGGGTCTATATAGAAACAAAATCTGTAACGGTTACATGGACTACATATTGATCCAAGTAATCGAGTTAACCCGTGTAGTGACGGAGTAAGAATACAATTCAACACCCCCACTCTTGCCCGTGGGTGTCGTAAGAGACGACTAAGGGATTGAAGATGCATATAACTTCTATGTTATAGATGAAAAACTCGAAATGAAACCCTATATCAAGACGTCTGACCAGCAAGGTGTAGTAGGTCAATTTCCCTCCTATTGTGGAGGAGGCTCGAGCCCAACAGTGGGACGTATATAAGCTGAAATTATGAATTGGATTAATAGTAGGATGATAGTAGATTTAATTGCACTAGTGGTCGCCAAGTGGTCGAAATTCGGCCATAATTCATTTAAATTAATCTTTTTTCTGCTACACGATTTTCTTGTATATTGAGAAAGCAGTATTTCACTAATAACTCTTGTACTTAGTCTATTAGCCATTGTCATCATAATTATGATTGTTTGAAATTCAGTTCAACTAGAGATTTTAACCGTAATGCCTTGATCACACCTAACGAGTACAGTGGCGAGTCAGTCAGTCAGCTCTCGGACGAGAGAGTCGCCGAACCGAGTGGGTGGTCACACGTATTTATTAAAGTGGCGAGTCAGTTCAGTTTTGACACGGTAATATAATCTACCAGTAATCCAACTTCATACAAACGGACGAAACGCGAGCTATACCTACGCGCCTCGATCTCGGCATGCGCTCGGCATGTAGACAGTCGCGACTGTGCTGCAGTGACGAACGAACGGTGTGTTGTTTTTTTAACAGAGATAACTTTTTTTAGATTACCTGGAAACTCTGAAAGGTAAGATTATAAAATAATTTTACTTACTAGTAGGTAGGTACATAATGTGTGTCGTTTTCATTTCCTTTTATCTCCCGAAAAAAGTTGTCTGGATTAATAAATAAAGTGAATAAAGTGATTGACACGAGTGAAATAGGTAGTTATAGGCGGTTCATGAATCATGTTACGGTACGCTTGTGTTAAAACTCATAATGTGTTTTGTTTTGTTAGTTTATGTAATTCAAAGTAAAGACGTGCTATTTTATTATTAATAATATATGTTTATTGTACTATGTATATGAATAGTACTGGAAAAAAATAATTTGACCGTCTGTCTGTCACTAGATAATTTAAATTTATAGACCGATTTGTTATTTAAACATAAACATGTTTTTTTTTTTAATTAAAACTGCCAATCAAAAATCAACACGCATTCTTATTGAACACTTCCTATTCAATTCAAAAAGTATTTTATTTGTTTATATAAGAAAAGTATATACAAAACTAAATGGAAACACAAAGTAGGCAAATGTAATTAAGATGCTGGAGGCGGGCAGCCCTATCACATGTTTACGTTTAGGCATTTAATTCAAGGTTACGGCCGAGATACATTACTGGATAGATGACTATACCGTGGTTTTGATCACGCTTAAAAGTAAAGGGCGTCTGCAATGGATCGCAAAAAAAAGGAATTTAAACGAGTTTTCAACCGGCTGTTACCAGACATTATTAACGAATTGTGGGATTTATTAGAAGAAGAAGACCAAAGAATTTGGAAATTTATTGTTGTTTCCAAGTTCCATTTGTTAGCGGACATTTTAATTATTAAATTAATCTAATTAATTTAATGTAATTAATTTAATCTAATTAATTTAATTAGATTAGGATAATTTGAAAACAAAAACAACACTGCTTGATGATGAACGAACGAGTGGCAAGTGGCCGAGTGACAAGCGAGTGCGTGTTCATTCCTGACGAGCGGGATATCGAGTCGTTGCGGGGGCAGAAGAATAAAGCGGGGAGGTGGGTACTCGGCCTAGTAAACAGATTGGGATTCTAGTGACTCTCTCACCTCTCTGCTCGACCTAGCACTCGGCCAAGCACTCGTTAAAGTGTTTATACCAACCGGGCGCTCGGCCGAGAGCACTGTCTCGCCACTGTACTCGTTAGGTGTGATCAAGGCATATACAAAAGTGTATAAGCATTGGTTTGTGTGTGTGTGTGTGTAGTGATTGCATAGTAGTGTGCGTAATGCCTTTTTTTAATTAATTTATTGTATTTCTATTTCATTATTATTTGAAATTTTCAGTTTTACGCACTTCTCCTCATTATATACATCAAATGTGCCAAATTTCATACTTGTCCATCCACGTAACTTTCGTAAAAAGAGGTATCTACAAAGTTCTTGCTTCAAGTATTAATTTATCTGCATGTTAACTAGTTGAATTAAAACGGTGTCACTAGTTCCTTTATGTAGTCAGGTGCCAGCGAAACTAAGTGGTCCTGCTCTTTTTGCCTTTTCATCTATCAACCTTGACTGCATAGATATTTTACCTTTTTACTGCACACATGGCGTAGTGGTTAAAATACCGACCTCCCGTGCCAGTGTCACGGGTTCGAATCCCACGCAGGGCAACTCCTTGTGCGATTCACAAATCGTTGTTCTAAGTCTGGATGTAATTTATGTCTGTTAACTATGTTTGTGAAGTCCCCCGCAACTGAAGATGCAACGATACTATTCAGGTATCGATACTGTATCAGTCGTGAAGTATCTGTACTTAACCAGTATCAATTGAAAACTATCGATACTTACTGGTATCAAATCGTGTTTGAAGTATCGAGTACTTTTCATAAAGCCAATCAGATACGTTCCTTGCGGGACGGTGACGAGCTTTGTTTTCGGTAAATCTAAGAATATCAACGTTTGCGGGATTCCCGTGATGAGCTTTTTTTAGGAATTAAACATCTGGCTGCATAAAATTGATGATAAGTTACCATTTGCTCCTACAATTTAGCTAAAAAAAGTTCATCACAGGATCCCCCTAATGAACGAAGGTAAATTGAGCTCTCCGCCCCAATGCCGTTAAAATAAAATCGTGGGATACTACAAAACATACATTTTAATCGACGATTATAGATATTTGACGTGCCCCACGATTTTATTTTTACTATTTGTTTATAATAAAACCGTTACAATTAAAAATTATTATTACCTATTTTATTTTCAAGTTTTTAATTTTTATATTGATTTTGTATAGAGCACTGTATTCTAATTGTCAAGCCCTTTTCATTTAATACCCATATTAATGGGAATAAAAATAATAGGCTATACGCCATTTTGTAGCGGCGGCCATCTTAGATTTTGAATTTGTATAGTGCACTGCATTTTACTTATCAAGCCCTTTCATTTTATACCCATTTTGATAGGATTGAAAAAAAATAGGTTATCCGCCATTTTGTAACGGCGGCCATCTTGGATTTACAATAAATTTTATTATACATAATTGTATCATTGTACCAGAACCAAAGGCGTATACCAAATTTCAGATCAATCGGTTGTCAGAAAGAGGGTGAAATTTCAATTACTAAAATTGACCCAAGAAAGAAAAAAGAAAACAAACGGATTAAGCTAAATAAAAATCGTTTAAAAACCTACATTATCGTGGTATTGTCATAATAATGTAGGTTACGAAGACCTTTTTATGTGATAAGTTTCCTTTATGTTGCCAATATTAAAATACATCACCCGTAATTTTGCTTCGTGGAATACGTAACTCAATATAGTTTGGCAATCAGTTTCGTGGAAAACATTACTACTTATAACGCTTCGTAATCCATATTAGCCTTGTTATTAAAAGCTTTTATTTAACTTGCCCTGTTAGTATGTTAGTATGGGACAAATCTTGCGAGTTAAATTAGAACCACTTCCTGTCATTAGATTAGCTTGAAATTTGGTTTACTTACGTAACCTCGGTGATAAAGCGATAATATAATACCATTTTTTTTTTTTTGTGGGTGGGTCGCGGTCGGCGCGCCTCTGCACCACTCCGTCCGGGGCGACAAAGGGGCTTAAGCACGCAACTCCCGCGACCCACCCAAAAACCACGTCGCCTTCGTCGTTGGGCCGACCACTGGAGCAGCGTTAACTTGTCGTCAGTGGTCGGCCCGACGGAATACCCCTAATCGGGGTACCCTCCCATCGACCGACGTCCCTCCCCTCGGGGAGGACGTCGGTCTTTCCTCACGCGGTCGGCCTCTCGGCGGGTGACGGACTAATCCCCGGTCACGTCACCCGCGGCCTAGGCTAGGGCGGCATGAGGCGCAGATAGTTGCGCCTACGCCACCCCAGTCGCCGGCGGCGGATCTCCCCGAGCGCGAGGAGCGCAGCCTCGAGCTGCGCTCCTCGCGCAGGCGATCCGCCACCTCCTTCCGCGAGATCACCGTCTCGCAGAAGGCTGCGACCGCGTCCCAATTCCCGACGCTGTCGACCATCGCTCTAGCGAACGATTGCACTGCCCAAGCCCCGCAGGCCTTGAGCGTATGGCGCGCCGTGTCCTCGTCGCAATCGCAGTGGTGGCAGGACGGTGTACTCTCCCTCCTAACGACCTTGTGCAGGTATTTGGTGAAGCACCCATGCCCCGTCAAAACCTGCACCAGTCGGAAGGAGAGCACCCCGTGCCGCTTTTCCAACCACTGCATCAGCACCGGCCGGAAGGCCTCCACGGTTCGCACCCCGAACCGAGGCCTCTCCAGCCGGACTGCCCAACGGGCAATGACGTCTCGGCGGGCGTCGACGCGCCAGGCGGTGAGATCCCTTAACGAGACCACACCGCCCTCCGCTCGCACCCCCGTCACCCGCCGATATAGTCCGGCGAGCATCTCCGCCTCCAGATCCCACGGGGGAGTACCGGCCAACAGGCACGCTACCTCCGTCGCCACCGTGCGGTATCCGCGGATGGCCCTGACCGCTATGACCCTCTGTGGTCGCCACAGAAGGGCCCTAAGTCGGACGGTCATGGACCCCGCCCACACCGGTGCGCCGTACAGGGCCATCGACCGGATGACCCCCGCGTACAGCCATCGGCACGCAGCGCTCAGTCCGCCCACGTTCGGCATAAGCCACGATAGGGCGGACGCCGCGCCGACGAGCCGTGGAGCGAGCCTGCGGAAATGCTCCCGGAACCATCATCGCCCGTCGAGCACCAGGCCCAAGTACCTCATATGGGCCCGGATGCTGATGTCGACCGAGTGGACGGTGATCGAGATGCCGATGGGAGGGCTCATAGTGCGCCCATGGAACAAGAGGGCCTCCGTCTTGTCCAGGGCGACCCTCAATCCCAGCGCCTCGATCCGCCTGACGACCTCCTCGTTACCAGAGGTCGCCAGGCTTACCGCCTCTTCTAGCGTCCCACCGCGGGCTGTGACGAGCGTGTCGTCGGCGTAACAAATCACGCCCAGCCCGGGCGGGAGGCTCCCCCTCAACGCCCAGTCGTAGCCGATGTTCCACATGGTGGGTCCGAGGACCGACCCCTGTAATAATATAATACCATGAAGCTGGTCTCAAGAAGGCGTCGGAAGGTGACCATAGGAACTCCTAAACTAAACAAGATAAAAACGTCGAGTTTGGACTCGTTTGAATAGTCATGACAAGCACTTTTTCTTCGTTTTAGAGTATTTAAATTAAATCTTGTTTTTTTTTTTAATTAATATTTTTATTAGTCAGGCTATATTTTTGGCATGTGAAAGAAATGTGTGATAATTACTGTATCCTTACTCTGACACCATACAGAAAATTGTCTCTGCATATAATTATTCATATGGTGACGGAGTAAGAATACAAATCACCAATTTCTATCTTGCCCGTGGATGTCGTAAAAGACGACTAAGGGACATCATACGCATGTAACATCTATGCAAGAGATGAGAAACTCAAAATTAAACCAACCTCTCTGATGAGCATGGTATAGTAAGGTCAATTTCCCTCCTATTGTGGAGGAGGCTCGAGCCGAACCGTGGGACGTATATGAGCTGAAATGATGATGATGATGATAATGTAGGAATACACTTCACCATCCCAGTTCTTGCATATGGGTATCCTAAAATAAGACTAAAGGATTATGATATGCAAATAATTTATACAAGTTAAGGAAAACGCTAAATAAAACTTTGTACCAACCAGCGTGGGAAATATTATCTAAATATAATCTACCCGATACAATTTTCTGTATCGGGTAGATAATTATAAATTTTCTGAAATATAGCGATTTTTTTTTGGGGTCGTCTGCGGTCGGCGCACTCCTCGCACCACTCCGTCCGGGGCGACAGAGTGGCGTAAGAACGCACTCGCAATCCACCCGAACACCACGTCGCCTTCGTCATTGGGCCGACCACCGGAGCAGGGTTACTTGTCATCAGTGGTCGGCCCGAAGGAATACCCCCTATTTGGGGTACCCTCTCATAGACCGTTTCCTCACGCGCTTGGCCTCTCGGAGGGTGACGGACTAACTCCCCGAACACGTCACCCGCGGCCTCGGCTAGGTTAGCCGCCGTTTTAGCCACTGTATCAGCAACGGCCGGAAGGCCTCCACGGTCTAGACACCGTATCGAGGTCTCTCCAGCCGGACTATCCAACGGACAATGACGTCTCGGCGGGCGTCGACGCGCCAGGCGGTGAGCTCCCTCAAAGAGACCACACCAGCCTCCATTCGTATCCTCGACACCCGCCGATACAAATCGGTGAGCATTGCCGCCTCCAGGTCCCACGGGGGAGTCTCGGCTAACAGGCACGCCGCCTCCGTCGCCACCGTGCGGTACCCGCGAATGGTCCTGATCGCCATGGCCCTCTGTGTGAAATATAGCGATGACGGGCAATCGAAAATCAAATACAAACGCAATAAAATCCGTAAAGTAGTTTTATTTAAAATGTATAATACTCGCGTAATCATCAGTAATAATAGTAATGTGATAATAAAAATAACGTAAAAATTTTTGGCATTTTTTTTTGTGTTTGGGTCTAATCCCACCACACATTCCCACCATTGTAACTCCTGTAAGCCAGGATCCACAATGGTCTCCATAAATGACACCGAGATTTGACCCTCAGGCAGTCCCGGGATATGATTTTAATTGTCTTGGGACCCGCAACAAATTTAATTAGAATTTATGGCATATATATTTAGAGCGCGTCTGAGTGGTGCTTGCTGTAACAAGTTGGTGCGAGACCGCGGCACGTCCAGGAGTGGTGGTCGCCGCTGCCTACCAACGTACTCGTCTGGTACATACAGCCGAATCTCTTGCAGAATAGCTGGGATGTGTACACTTTAAATACATATGTACATGACAAGAGCCATTTCTCTTCTTATTTGTAATTTGTAGTAACCTACCAAATCTAATATAAATGCAGTCGGATATAATAATGGGATATACCCCTGTTACTATTATAAGTTATATATTATAAGTTATAGTTTTTAATATAAAAATCTTAAGAATTTATTTTGTATACGCCCTATCATTATTATATATTTAGTTTCACGGGGAGCCTACACTGCCGCATTGCATTCCAAGTGACTTCTAACTAATGTCTCGAATATATTTATATATATCCTTACTAATCTTATAAATGCGAAAGTAAGGATGTTTGTTTATTACGCTTTCACGCTTAAACCACCGAACCGATTTCAAAAATTCTTTCACCAATGGAAATCTATAATATCAGGGAGTAATATAGGCTATATTAAATCCCGATATTGCTACGGGAACGGGAACTACGCCACGGATAAGGCGACTGAAACCGAAGCGAAGCGAGGGCGGATTGCTACTATGTATTTAAAAACTCTTACAAAGCGTTTTTGAAATACAATTTCTGCACAGCATATACCTATATAAAGCTCAGTCACCACACGAAAGCGATTACGGGTTGAGAGCCCTCAGCGCTCACCCACCAGTCCGCGTAAAGTTGTCACAGCCATCTGAGGCTAACAACTAAGTCACAAAAAAAAAAGTGCGACGTCGCTCAGGACGCCTGACAGATGTGAAACATTGAAACTATTTTGTACGAGTAGATACACGGTATCGAATTATATTCGTATCACAGTATCAAAAGATAAGTAACGTACTGTTTAAAGTATCGAGTACTTTTATTTACTTTATCTTTAGGTATCGAGTACTTTTCTTTCGATACCGATACTTTTGTATTCGATATTTTAGTCAATAAGTACTTTTTGGTAGGTATCGTATCGAATAAATTATCCCATTTTAAAATTGACTTTACGACTCATATTTATGGTAACGTCATTTAGTACTAACGAAATGAACCTTCTAAAACATAGCTCGAAATAATTTGCGATTTATAAACCAGAAATAGCGCCATCTATCGAGCAAACGACCACCTCTAAGCTACAATATATTTTATAAAGAACTCTCTAATCCTGTAATGATAATAAGAAAAGCTGTTTAAAGTGAGTCAAAATCCAATTCTTAAGGAGTTGGTGACATACAAACAACTAAATACACAGCTGAAACTAATAAAAGCCTATAAAAAATGAAATGCTTTTATCCGTTCACAGACATTCTTTCCGCACGAAGAGTGTGATTTAGGAAACAGAAATGGCGGCATTTATCGAGCTAACGACCAACTCTCAGCTTCAAAATATTTAATAAAGAAATTTTTAATCCTGTAATGATAATAAGACAAGCTATCTAAATAATTTTAACGTCATTGGTCCTCCTTAAATTTTCAACTTTTAAATGAAATTTGACTGTTTAAAGTGAGTCAAAATCCAATTCCTATGAAGTCGGTAATATACAAAGAAATAAATATATATACACCTGAAACTAATAAAAGCCTATAAAAAACGGTTCTCCAGTTTTCGTAGCTGAAAGTAAACTAAATACCATACCTACTGGTATATTTATATTACTAAGTTAGAGAATTTTACATTAATTTATAAAACAAGTATATATACATAAAAGAACATTAGATTACGACAGGAACTAATACGAAAAAACTAAGGCATAAAGTATTAATAAAATAGCGCGATTTTTTTCCAAAAAATGATGATTTTTATTCAATAAACATTTATTTTCATTAATATACATTATAAGTAACAATTTACTTTGAGTTCACTAGATGGCGTTGTACAAAATTTTAAATCGCACCATGGTTTCGTTACAAAAATGTAAGTATATGCATCCAAATAATTATTTAATATTTAACTAATAGGGGACCGCGAGGCGTGGCGTTAAACGCCACGAGACGATCACGGTCACCCTCGCCTATAGATGTTTCACATCAAAAAACAACGAAAGCGGCACGGCAAATGGAACTTATATCGCTTTAATCTGATAAACTCATTATATAAGTGTTTTTTTTTCAGCAGGCTATGGTGCAGACGCCTGTCGTACATCCCGCCTAGGATAACGTGAGAGAGCGCACGACCCCATAATCAGCTGTATTGCCTTCCCTTCGCTATTGAGACGATCACTGGTATCGAACCCTTGACTTTCATGATCAGCTATTTTAGGTTTATTTTAAAACTATACCATAATCTTTAACATCAAAATGACATTCTTGTCATCAAGACACTCTTACAATACGTTTTTAATTTAGATAAGTAATAAGTATAAGGCTATTATTAAAATTATAACCAGTTATAGCTGTTGTAAGTCTATGGAAATTGTGTTGATCACTAAATTCCTGATTGGATGAGTACACTCTACATTCAGTGAACACATTTCCTCGTTAAACTGTTCGCTTCGTTACTCATGTGAATATTAATGACATTGAATTTGAAATTTTGAGGATGAAATACATGATATGTATCAAATCAATAACAAATCTGAATAGATTTCATCTAACCATACAGATTTCTATGTGGTAACCGAATAAGAATACAATTCACTACTCCCTATCTAGCCCATTGATGTCATAAAAGAGGATGAAGGGATATTAATACGCATATAACATATATGCAAGAGAAGGAACACTCGAAACAAAACCCTATACCAACCTGTCTGACCAGCATGGTATAGTAAGGTCAATTTCCGTCCCATTATAGTGGAGGCTCGATCGAGTCCAGCAGTTAGACGTATATGAGCCGAGAAGTGGAAGAAAAATCATACAGAGATTTACATAGTCATTAAATACCACTTCATCACGTGATCACAACTCATATACGTCCCACTGATGGGCATAAGTATCTTCCGTAAAAGGAGGAAAATTGATCTACCTGGCGTATACCTATACCACGCTGGCCAAATGGGTTGGCATATGATTTTATTTCAAGTTTTCCTTCTCTTTCAAATATGGTATATGCATATTATATCCCTTAGTTGTCGTCTTATATGACACCTACGGTGGTGAATTGTATTCTTGCCTCGTCACCACACGGAAAAATATCACATAAATGTATATTAATTTCTTAAAATGCTAGCGAAAGAGCTCGAACATATTCAATATATGCACGAGTATGTCAGATTTGCTGGGCAACTCGTTAAAAGCAAGATAAAACCTAAACACAGTTTGCCGCCTTCTATTACCAACGACGTGTAGTAATTTATAAAAGCGTATTAAAAAGACGTTTCACGAGAAAAGTATTAATGCACAACACTTTTATTTTTAATAATAATGCACAACATTTTTTATTAACTTCACCTGTCTCTATCTAACTTAGTAAGAGAATCTTTGAACGTGATTTTGACTCGCTTCCAATCGTTGAATTTAATGAAACTTTGCTTAGGACCGATGACAAGATAATTATTTAAAAAAATATTCCATTATATTGATCTAGATCACCAGCACTGATGACATATAAACCATTGTCTCTAAATATGGCCAATATTCGTTAAAAGGCTTAAAGACGCTCAATGTGCTGTGTAGAGTCATGCACGGTATTGCTCCAGGTGATAAAATCTGGAACACAGATATCCGTAGAAGAAAGGGTGTAACCGACATAGCTCGAAGAATTGGCAGGTTCTAATGGCAATGGGCAGGCCACATCGCTCGTCGAGCCGATAACCGTAGAAGAAAAAGGTTTTCGAGTGGCGACCCCCTATTAGCTGGACTGACAACATCTTATAAGTCGCAGGGAACTAGTAATTGCAAGTGGCACACGGCCGTTCCGAGTGGCATTCTCGTGAGGAGGCTCAGGTCCAACAATAGACGTTTAAGGCTGAATTAAATCATCAGGATGAAATGAGAAATATATTTATAAATATATTTTTAGATTGTAACTCTATGCAAAAGAAAGATAACTCGAAATAAAACCCTATACCAACCCGTCTGACCAGCATGGTGTAGTAGGTCAATTTCCCTCCTATTAAGGAGGATGCCCGAGCCCAAAAGTGGGACGTATATGGGCTGTGATGATTATGATTGTTAAAAGAGAGGAGTTTAGTTTAATTAAACTACCATTTTGTTTATTACTTCAATGTTTACATGATTTAATTTGAATATAGAGGGAAATCGTACATTCAGGAGGATGGAATAATAAAATTGAATTATTCAGCTATTGTATATCTATTTTAAGTAAAATACACTTGAATATTTTTGGCTTGGCCATAATAGCTCAAAGGAGTTAAAAAATGTACCTACACAATAATAGTAATGAAACAAAAATAAGTTCTAGACAGAAATAATAGACATGTTTTTCGTTTTATTTTATTTTTATCTTATATGTGGCTCGGATCAATTTGCTTACATCTACCATTGAAGCGTTCGCGCAAATAATGCCTATTTTTTACTATAGAAGCTTTACATGCCTACATGTGTCCTGTCTGTACATGCCTACATAATATGTAACATTTAAGACATAGACTCTTAGACACACAATTTTGTAATCACTATAACTTTTATGTTATAATGTTTTTCGAGTAATATACATTGTAATTACGATCTATAACCGTTAAACTACAACATACTCGAACAGTTGCCCCATAACCTGATACACTCTGCATAGGCTATTTTTTTTTTGCTATTTATCACTAATATTATACCTAAAACACTTTTTATAAAATGGGATGTTTAGTCCAACAAGCCCAGATCTGAAACTAGACTACAAATCATAGTTTTGGAAGACACGTCATATTAAGTAATTCATACTCCAAACGACATGCTGACATCAAGTCACTTAAAAAATCTCTAAAATAACCTGTGACTAAATTTGCCAAAGAAAGTGCGTATATCCATAGATTCGTGGCTAGGCAGATTAAAGGGCAGCATTAAAGCCAAAGTCACTTATTTCGAATTGAATTCTTTTTCATTTGTTGTTAACGTTTAATAAGTAAAAGTATAACTACATACAATTCTTATTATATCTTAAAACAGTATTTAGAAACATTACAAACTAATCCTAATCACTGTTTTGATGCTCTCTCACGCTTTTGATGTGAAACCTCTTTAGTCGGGGGTGAATCTGATCGATGGCGTGACGTAAACAGCTCGTGGCGTTACGACGTCACGCTATATGGCGAAGAGTGCGGTGTTAAATCTGGCGTTAACGCCACGCTATATATATATATATATACACAGGTTGTATCAGGTTATGGGGCAACTGGTCAAAAGGGAGCCATGAAAAAAATTTGAACGAAAAATATCGATTCGTTAAGGAATTAGAGACATGTAAAGTTTTCAATTTTGTCATCGCTTTTTCGTGTAAATCTGTTTGAAATGTATAAAGTCAATGATACTTAATACGCAACATATTCATACTTTGTGAAATGTTCATTAGAAATTGAATAAATCAATGATTACATTCACATAAGCAAGACAAACTTCGATTTAAAACAGCTGATCGACCTATGACCGTTGACCGCTCGCCGTTGTACCTACAATGTCATTGAAATGTTTGCGCGATTCTAGGTATGAATGAATGAAATTATACTGTCGAAGCTTTACATGCCTACATGTATTCCGTCTGTATATGCCTACATAATACGTAACATTTAAGGCATAGGCTCTTAGACACATTTTTTTGAAATCACTATAACTTTTATGTTATATTGTTTTTTGTGTAATATACATTCTAATTACGATCTATGACCGTTAAACTATAACATACTAGAACAGTTGCCCCATTACCTGATACACTCTGTATATACATACGTAGTCTGTACGTAGTAGTGAATGAGTAAGATGGAGCGACGAGATGTTGTGCGCAAGCGCCTGTGCGCTATCTCTCTCTCCGTACTGTAGGCCTACTCTTGAAATCAATTCTAGTTTCGAATCCGATTCGATTCCAATCTCACCAAACTTATATTTGGTACTCTTGTACAAAATCGAGAATGAATTTTACGCGTTCGTCGTTGTTATTTTCACCAAATGTGCCATGTTTTCTTACTTTAAATTAATAACGTTATCGAACTCGATCACCACAAAGACGCTTTCTTGAAATTGTGTAACATTAACGATTTTAAACTACGTCAAAATCCCGTCGGGAGTAGCAAATATTTGACTTAATCGACGAGAGTCGAATTCATTTAGTTTAGAAACGTTCCACCTAATTTGATTCCAATCGGGCGCTAGTGCCGCTTTCAAGAGTACCAAATTTGTTCAAATTCGAGCTGCGATTGGATTTAGGATTAGAATCGAGATTCAAGAGTAGGCACACTGAGCTCGCGTACCTATACTGTATACTAATTAAAATAAATGTTTATTGAATAAAAATCATCATTTTCTGGAAAAAAAAATCGTAATATTTTATTAATACTGCCATATTAGTTCCTGTCGTAATATGTTCTTTTATGCATATATACTTGTAAAATAATTTTAATATTTTATATCTGCCAGGCGTCCTGAGCGACGGATCCCTTTTTTTCCCCTTTACAATTGCATCAGATATCATCTTTACATTTTCTTTATTTTTATCTATATCATATTTCACGTAATACAGTCATATTTTATTTGATCCACCATTGCTCATAAAATCTTAGGCATTTCCTAATTAAAAATTTCCTCTTAGCATCATTTTCATCCCGTCTAATTACATAACCACACACATATATGTACCACAAATATATTTCAAACACATCAATTACCATTAAAATATTGTAAATGGTTTTATCTTATTTATGAATTCCCTGAAGAGTCGTAAAATATAATTTTTGGAGCTTATATGTGAATCAAACACGTGGAAGACTAGAAGATCGTCTAATGATGCCACATGGGTATTTCTTGATATGGATACTATGTCTTGCCACTTAGATAGCACGTGTGATAAATAGATGTAAGTTTTACTTAAAAAAAAAGCTGTATGATAGCAGCTATACGATGAGTATCAATTTTCGAATACCCAGAATTAATATTGAAAGAAGTTTCATTACCGACATTGGTATGGTCCATCCATCCTTTAGCCTATCCACTTCTACTACTGGATATTTTCCTTATTGGAAAAAGGAATAGTGTCATAACGGTCTTGTTATGCAATTTGATGATCGTAGCTGGATTGTAGATCGTAATAAGTTTCTCATGAGAGCCACTGGCCACTGGTAATTTTTACCACTACCACGGGAGTCACCCCGTACGCGATCCCGTACTCGATACGCATCAGCGTAATGACACATTTTATTCTTAACACGCCACCATATCGGTGTAGAGTTATATAGTTTTAGTTTATGTTTTAATAGGTTTTTGTTACGTAGGCGGACAGATTAGACGTGTGTGATTCTAACCTTTCTACCTTAGTCTGCATGAATTATTCTTTAATACGTTTGTATAGCTTTAATATTTTAGGAAATTTGTGAGGTAGACTGACGTGGAATTCACAATTATATCTAAAGCTACACTAAAACCACTCTCCGCTTTTGATAGAGTATTTATACACATTTGATGTGAAACATCTATAGGCGAGGGTGAACCTGATCGTTGGTGTGGCGTTAACACCACGCTTGGATATGTACATTTGTGTAACGGAACCATAACCTGTTTTAAAATTTTGTATAGCGCCATTTAGTGAGCTCAAAATAAATAATTAAATATCGAATAAAAATCTACATTTTCTGGAAATAAAATCGTAATATTTTATTAATACTTTATGCCATATTGGTTCCTGTCGTAATCTGTTCTTTTATGTATATATACTTGTACAATTAATTTCCATCTTTCACATCTGCCGGTGTCCCAAGTGATGGCTCCCTTTTTTTGGATACTATACTCTTACTATTTTTTATCTAAACAAAGCACCAAAGAATCATTTGATCATAGAAATACATCACGAAAAATTCAGTTAATCATAAATTCAACTATAAATATTTCGAAAAAGTTTGGAGTGTTATAAATAATATGCAATTATACAAAAAAAAAATACTAGTAACAGGCTTTCCAAAATGACGGCTGAATCTAGCGCCTTCACGTCCCGCCAAATTGGATTTACATTCTGGGTACTCATGAACCTTTTCGAAAAATAGAAACTCAGTCTATAGATCATTGCAATGGCAAATTATTGGCTTACAAACTCAGAAAAAATTCTTGTGGATCCTACAAATAATTATTTTGCGTGGGGATGGAATCAAACGATACTTGGTACGAAAGCTCTCTATTAATACCAACTTCGTCATCGGTGTATTCAGTTTAGTAAACCAAACTGAATACACCGATGTTCCTTAATATAGGTATGAATCAAATATAGCCTTTGTGTAACTCAAGCATGTGATTACAAAGTAATATCTTCCGCTATGTTCAAAACTTAACAAACCATATCTCAACTAACCGGGCATTATCAATAGATATGAGGAGGCTAATAATTTATGCCTTGCCTCTAATAGCAGTAAATAACATAAGGCTTATATTATGTTAAGTGGAGCTTAGTGAAGCGGGAGTATCAGTAAATTTGCGTTTATTGATTAGTGGTACTGAATATCAATTTAGTTATGTGTAAACTTTAGATAATTAAGGATTATATATACAGAATGGTATTTAATATAAAAAGTTACTTTTTTAGTACTTTCAGTTGAGCTTGTTTCGTGTGGTGATGGTGTAATAATATACCACTCTGTCGTAAAAGGATAACGGAGTTTTCTTGGTGGTAGGACCACACTGTTGACAGTTATCTGTCTACAGCCGCGGGCCGGTCCGTCCGGGGTAGTACTACACACTCGCAAAAAATCGACGTCCGAGTAGTAGCAATTTGTTACTGCGCTTCTTTCGATGAGCGAGAGAGCCGGCAGCCAACTTTCTGAGGGTGTTTGCGTATGGTGGATTTTAGTGATGTTTCACCGAATCTCATTGCACGCGTTCACACTTCCTTCACTTTCTTCGCGATACACAGTGGTACACTTACCAGCAGGTGTTCTGTTTGCTCATTTGCCACATATTTGCAATAAAAAAAATAAATATAAGACAAATAAGGGATTAAATATGCACAAAACATCTATTATATATGCATCTAGTATATATATGCAAGCGAAGGAAAACTCGAAATAAAACCCTATACCAACACGTCTAACCGGCGTGGTATAGTCAATTTTCTTCTATTGTGGAGGAGGCTCGAGCCTAACAATAAGATATTAAATTTAATATTAACTATGTATTATGGTTTTAACGCTTGAATTAAAATTTCCCTCTAGTTTAAAACATAAAACAAACTTTACCGCGAAACTAATTGAAACTTAAAGCTTACCCGTAGGTAACAATTAAAAATTATGTTTCATAGAATATATACTATAAATTTTATAGTAGCGAATATGCTTGCCTGTTAGCATCTGTTAATACCTGTAGGAAAATTAGTTTATTTTTCTGCTAGCTGTACTGGCAGAGTCGTTTGTTTTACTTTGGTACTAAGTATTTCATCTCAATGGTAGACTTATCTTTCCGTGTGGTGACGGACTAAGAATACAATTCACCGCTCCCTATCTTGGCCGTGGATGTCGTAAGAGACGACTATGGGATATTATATGTACATAGCTGTGTGGTAGCGGCTTCGAATACTATCAACCCTTGCTTTGCTCGTGGGTGTTGTAAAAGACGATTAAGAGCCCTAGATTGACCCGGACCAACTCCATCTGGTACCATTTGGGTCAACGATTACATTCCCAAGGAGGGTTGACGTCAGGCAGGCGGCCGGTCATAAAAGTCATTGCCGAAACTTTTTGCAATATGTCAAAACAGATGACATATTGCGTCGACCCCAAGTAATTGGGATAAGAGCAAGATGATGATGATGACATCTACATAACCTCGTTGCAAGAGAAGGAAAGCGGGAAATGGGACCCTATACCAACATGTTGGACCAGCATGGTATAGTAGGTCAAATTCCCTCCCATTGTGGAGGAGGCCCGAGCCCAACAGTGGGACGTATGTGGGCTGCGATGATGATGATGATGATGGACTTAGACTTCTTTTATAATATGAGGGAAATAAACCCTAATTATAACGCGCTCGTCAAATGTGTCGGTACAGGATTTTGTGTTGAGTTTTTCTTCTCATCGATGTTATCTTCATACCATATTCCTTAATAGTCTTTTACGATACTCATGGATAAGGAAGGGAATAATGAATTGTATTTTTATTCAGGTATCTACTACGTATTTAATATTGTTTTTATTTGAACATTTAAGTTATTTCATAACGGCAATATAAATGTGTATAGTTAAAAGACTTAGTTTGGCCTGGAAATCAATGGTAGGGATGCACTTGCCTGTCCGGCCACAAGTTGATCCCAACATAGTTTTGTTTTTACCCGACTACGGAGGGTTATGATTTTGACAGGCTATGAATGTTATGTATGTATGTTTATCTGTTCCCTCATAGCTTATCAACTACTTATTAGAACCGCCAAATGAGGTATCATTTGAAGCGTCTTGACCGTCTGCTGGTCATAGGCTATATGATGTGTCACTGAATCTAATATGGCGCCCTCTAGAGGTTTTCAAGTACTGTGTTTTAAAATAAATTTGAGATAAATATGTCGTGTTTTACATCATTCGAAAGGGCGTTACTTGTACATTTCAAATATATATATATATATTATTAGCATTTGCTCGTCACTTTATCCGTATATATCCGATAACTCGTTTTTTGCCGTAGTTGGGTTTTAGTTTTTACTGTTATCTAGTTTCTTTTAGTTTTGTTTAGTTTTGTTTTACTCGTCAGTCGTAATTAGGGTCAGCGACATCTTATGGCGTCCGGTCAAAAATTTCTTTGCAAGGAGTGCCGACATTAGACAGACGTCCGATCGCCTGATCTGACCTGATCACAGCATTTATTATGTAGCGGCAACTGCGCATAATTATTATTGCGTGATGTGACTAAATGTTGCACGATTTACTAACATTTATAAATACCCTCCTGTTAGTCGCAATATTATGTATTATACTCATGAAAAAAGACATTTTTGGAGGGCCATTAGTATTTACTACTAAACCTAGCATGTTCAAATAAAGAAACAAACTGATCAGCTTTATAATATTAGGTTAAAATCTTTAGTGTGATGACGGAGTAAGAATACAGTTCATCACGTGCTTTCTTGCCCGTGGGTGTCGTAAAAGAGGACTAAGAGGTTATAATATGCAGAAGGAAAACTCGAAACAAAATCTTACCAACTCGCCTGACCAGTGTGGCACAGTTGGTTAATTTTTCTACCATTATAGAGATGCTCAAGCCCAGCAGTGGGATGTGAATGAGCGATGACGATGATGATGAGGTAGAATTGAATATAAAGTGACATTACACCGTTGGTCCAATGATACAAACACACTACTGCAGTTGGTGATATCTTGAGTTCATTTCCAAAATTAGATGAACAATTATATTCCCAGGGAGGATTGACGTCACGCAGCCGGCCAGTCATAAAAATATTGTCAGAACTTTTACAATACGTTCTAAGAAAAATGAGTATATACTGAGTCGATCCCAAGTAATTGAGATAAAAGAAGGGTTATTATAATCCTAGCAGAGGCTGCGGGTAATCGGACCGGGGACTTAGTCCGGCACCCGCGGTGAGGCTAGCCTCGCGACAGCGATCGGTGTTCTGGGAAGGGGATGTCGATAGGAGAGGGTACTTCCTCAGGGTATTCCGTCGGGCCGACCACAGCAGTCAAGGAACTCTGCACCGGTGGTCGGCCCAACGACGAAGGCGACATGTTATCGGGTGGGTTACGAGCCCGGGCGGCGGGCGCGCTGACCGTAGCCCAGCAGAAAAAAAATGATAATAATTATGATGATGATGATTATAGTATAGTGATTATGATGAATTCCTACATGAGCAAAAAGTAGAAAACCTTAAGAGTGTTTCTAAATAATTTTATGATTTCTTGTAGATTTTTCAGAAATTTTGTAATAACTCAGTTTCAAAATGTACGCGGTAATTTTCATTCACTACTGCTTGTACCTTTTTCATAGATCATGATCAAATAATAACTCGCCTAAACGGCATCATTATCTCAGACATAGATCCCGCTTTCGGGCTCGAGCTTCCTCCATAATAGATGATATTGACCAATTACACCACGTTTGTGAAACGGGTGGGTATAGGATTTATTACGAGTTTTCCTTCTCTTGTATAGATGTTATATGCATACGATATCCCATAGTTGTCTTTTATGACACACACAGGTAAGAGAAGGAGTGGTGCATTATATGCTTACTCCGTCACCGATGTGACCATGAAAGCTGAAAAGTGTCAAAAATGTTGGGAAATCAAAAATCAAATACAAACACGATAAAACTCGTAATAATAGTTTTGAACCTCAATGTTACATGTTGAGTGATAGATCACTTCAATCTAATGTAGATATTATGTATTATATGAAATGCTATTATCTAAAATGTGGCCATCTTTATCATCATCATTAACATGCCCTCACCCTACGCCAAGTGGGTAGGATACAACATGTTCTTATATTCATAGACTCCTATCAGCAGTCATAGCAGCTCTCACTGCTTCCATACGCATATCCTCATTCACAAAATCCACTCATCTTTTTTTGGATCTTCCACTATTCTTACGTCCATCCATAATCATATTGATAACCCTCTTTGTCACATGCCTTTCATCCCTCCTCATATATCCATATCAGGATAATCTCGAGCTCCTAATCTTTTCTACCATTGGTGCCACTTTCAGGCTTCCCCTAATATACTCATTTCTTATGTTATCTAACCTTTATCTACAATTAAAGTGTGTTCATTTAGTTAGGTAGTTTAGTTCATTAGTGAAAATTGGGATTAGTCTTACATTTACTCGTATATCAAAAAGTATTAAGTATATTCTACCAAATAAGAATTATAACTAAGCCTTAAGACAGTCCATGCATCATCATTTCAGTCTATCGCCGTCCACTGCTGGACGTAGGCCTCCCTCATGTTACGCCACAAAGTGCGGTCCTGTGCCGTCTCCATCCAACGACGTCCAGCAACTTTCACCAAGTCGTCGGTCCTAGTGGGGAGCGTCCTACACTGCGTCGTCCAATACGTGGTCGCCACTCGAGAACCTTTCTTCCCCAGCGGTTGTCAGTTCGTCGAGCAATGTGACCTGCCCATTGCCACTTCAGCGTGCTAATTCTTCATGCTATGTCGGTTACACCCATTCTTCTGCGGATTTCCGTATTTCGGATTCTATCTCGCAGAGAAATCCCGAGCATAGCCCGTTCCATAGCACGCTGAGCGACTTTGAGCCTTGTTATGAGGCCTATATTTAGGGAGCACGTTTCTGTGCCGTAAGTCATCACTGGTGTGTGTTACACACTAGTCGTAGACCTGTGTTTTCAGACACTGAGGTCTGTTGGGCGAGAAGATCCTCTTAAGTTTCCCGAACGGTCCATTCAATCATGTTCAATCTCCAGTCCTAACTAATGGCTCAAAGATAATTATATTGGGCAAAATGAGTTAGGAAGCTGATTTTCTTATAAAATAAAATTAATGTTAATAAAACGAACTAGAGAATGGTATTAAACATAATATCTTAAATGACATCTTTTGGGATTAGCTGGCCAAGACATTCAGCTATCCCAAAAAATGGAAGATAGGTAGGTATATAGCACCACACCTCAGAGTGTTGCCCACTTCGGATTATTGCGTTGATACTCAGAACCAATGTTTTTGGTTTGGTAGCACATCCCATCTGTTAACCTAATTGCATTCTGGTTCCTAATTTAGATATAGTATAAGTTCTTTTTGCTTGTGGTGGCGGAGTAAGAATTCAATTCACTACTTCTTCTACTTATCCGCGAGTATCATAAAAGTCGACTACAGGATGTGCATATAACATCTCATTTCGTCTCTCTTTATGTTTGCTTTTTTTATGTGGGTACCGTCATTTTGTTATAATAATATAATGAAAATATAAATTAATAATAATATGAACTAAAATAATATTTTTTACTGTATAATTAGTTTAGAATGTTTAAGACTTTATCGTATTTTAAATAGGTTCAATTATCAGAGTAATTGTAAAAACATATATTATTAATTAAATAAAAAAATCTATGCTAGATAAAGAAGATTCTAAATAAAACCCAACATCAATCTATCTGCTTAGTGTCATTTTCCCATGAACTGTGGAGATGTCTCGAGCCCAACAGTCAGACCTATATGAGCTAAGAAAACGTTGATAAGTTCTATTAATATTATTAATTTCTATATTAGAAACTTTGAGACCACAGATATAAATAGTTTCTTATCATCATATGTTTAGTATAGGTATTAACACTTGTCAAAATGTTCAAGCTATCTAAAATCTTATAAATACAGAAAAAAAATCTGCAAATTTCTTCTTTTGAAAAGAATAAAATCGAATTTTATCGAGCTCTTCAAGTGACATGATTAATAAAATCTGTAGGCGGTTGACGCAAGTAAGCCTGTGCTTTTGTTGAAGATTTCTTTTATATTTACGGATCTGGGAGACTTCTAAAATAACTTATCTCTGCATTTGACATGTTTTTTTAACAATAGCAGTATTTAAATTTAATATTCGTCGGTATTGTTATGTTATTATTTATAAATATTTTATTTATGTCTTGTGTTTACATATAGCTTAATTATATTGTGCTGTGTGGTAGCGGCTTCGAATACTACCAACCCTTGCTTTGCTCGTGGGTGTCGTAAAAGATGACTAAGAGCCCTAGATTGACCCGGACCAACTCCATCTGGTACCATTTGGGTCAACGATTACATTCCCAAGGAGGGTTGACGTCAGGCAGGCGGCCGGTCAGAAAAGTCATAGCCGAAACTTTTTGCAATATGTCAAAACAGATGACATATTGCGTCGACCCCAAGTAATTGGGATAAGAGCAAGATGATGATGATGATATAGCTTAATTATAATGATACTCTGAGTAGTACCGGGATATGAATTCCGGAAATATTTGTTGCCACGAATTTGCCCGTGGGTGTCACCAAAATTGGCTTAGATTCTCACTAAGAGACAGGCAGTACTTCTCTTCTGAGAGATGTAGAGCACCCACTACGATCCGCCTGCCAATCAAGACAATTGTAACACAAACCCTATATGTATGAGAGGTCTTTATCCAACCGCGATACATTTATTCCTTAGTGCAGGGTATCTTCAAATAAAATAAACAGTTTATTATTACAACACGTTTACTTGCCTTTAATAGGCAACTTCAAACTATAAACCCACGCTCATAACAATGGAAACTTATGTTTTATAAATGTTGAAGTCGACGAGAGTTCAGCGAAATATGCTAATGTCCTTGATAAAACTACATCCAAGTGAAATTACAAACGATTTGTACGTGAATTCACAGAGATGTTTTACATTTTAATAAAGAATCATTTACTGTTAGCAGTTTTGGTTTTAATTAATTTTACATATTTTGACTTGCATCAGGGCAAAGTAGTCATTAAATTGTACATTCATAAGGAAGCTCAACTTTCCTCAGCGTGTTATAGAAAAATCCGAGCAAGGCTATTTGGATTTTTCTACGAGATAATACACCGAATAATAAATAATATCATTATTTTTCGAAAAATTCTTTATTTTTCGTATGGTGACGAAGTAAGGATACAATTCATCACCACTTCTCTTGCCCGTTGGTGTTATAAAAGATGACTAAGGGATTAAATTTACTTATAAAATCTACGCAAGAGAAGAAAACTCGAAATGAAACCTACTAGGTTTCATTTACCTAGCGTGGTATAATAGATTAATTTCATTTCTACTCTGCAGGAGGCTCTATGCAAGATCTATGCAAGAGAAAGAAAACTCGAAATAAAACCTTGTACCTAGCGTGGTATAATAGATCAATTTCACTTCTATTGTGTAGGAGGCTCTATGCAAGATCTATGCAAGAGAAAGAAAACTCGAAATGAAACCTTGTACCTAGCGTGGTATAATAGATCAATTTCACTTCTACTGTGGAGGAGGCTCTATGCAAGATTTATGCAAGAAAAAAAAAACTCAAAATGAAACCTTGTACCTTGCGTGGTATAATAGATCAATTTCCCTTCTACTATGGAGGAGGATTTATGCAAGATCTATGCAAGAGAAAGAAAACTCGAAATGAAACCTTGTACCTAGCGTGGTATAATAGATCAATTTCGCTTCTACTGTGGAGGAGGATCTATGCAAGATCTATGCAAGATCTATGGAAGAGAAAAAAACTCGAAATGAAACCTTGTACCTAGCGTGGTATAATAGATCAATTTCACTTCTACTGTGGAGGAAGCTCTTTGCAAGATCTATGCAAGAGAAAGAAAACTTGAAATGAAACCTTATACCTAGCGTGGTATAACAGATCAATTTCACTTCTACAGTGGAGGGGGCCCTATGCAAGATCTATGGAAGAGAAAGAAAACTCGAAATGAAATCTTGTAGCTAGCGTGGTGTAATAGATCAATTTCACTTCTACAGTGGAGGAGCTCTATGCAAGATCTATGCAAGAGAAAAAAACTCGAAATGAAACCTTGTACCGTGCATGGTATAATAGATCAATTTTCCTTCTATTATGGAGGAGGCTCGAGCTCAACGGTGAGACGTATATGAGCTGAAAAGAATACACTGAATATGAGAATTCAAAGAACAACAGGTGTAATTGGCTAGCATGATCTGATCGAATATTATGTTGAAATGGCAATCGAAATGCCATATCGCTCAAACATTAATCGTTCTCGAATAGCAACCACAAATCGTACCGCGCATTATACGATTTATTTTTTGTGGTGGGCTATGGCCAGCGCACCCGCTGTTCGGCTCCATCCGGGGCGAGCGACGGAGGGGCGACGCGCGTCCCCAAAACCCACTGCAGCTCGTCGCCATCATCGTTGGCACGACCACTGGTACCGAGTTCCTTTTACTCCGTGGTCGGCCCGACGGAATACCCCTTCTCTCGACGTCCCTTTCCCGAGACATCGGTCGCATTATACGACCAACGACACTTTGAAAATTGTAGGGAAACATTTAATACAGGCAGTATAAGAACGTTCTACGTTAGGCGTGGCCAGCATAATAATATTCATTTTTTTTTATTTGACTGCACAGATCGCGTAATGGTTAAGATACCGATCTACCATGCCATTGTCGCGGATTCGAATCCCACGCAGGACAACATTTTATGCGATCCACAAATTGTTGTTCTGAGTCAGGATGTAATTTGTGTCCGTTAGTTATATGTTTACAAAGTCCCAAGCAATACAATTCTTTGGTGCGTTGTCTTAAAAAAGAGAAAAAAGAAAGGAAGAAAGAGGTAGTAGTATAATTAATAAACTAAGAGGCTATATGGGGAGATAAAAGTCAGTATTATTATATTAGTTGCACATCCATATGGTGACAGCGTAAGAATACAACGTATTACCACCTCTTCTTCAGAAAATGTACCACGAAAGGTGGAACAAACGCAAATATATAATATAACATCTATAAAGGACAAAGAAAATTGAAAAAACATCTTATACCAATTCATCTCGCCAGTGGAGCTAGGTAAGCTTCATTCTATTTTGACAGAGGCTCATCTATATATATATATTTTTTTTAACACGCTTTTATTAGTTTCACCTGTATGTATGTATGTTTGTAACCGACCCCTTTGAGCTCGATTTTGTCCTACTTTGAACCATCAGATTTAATTCAAACTTTGCACACCTGTCAAAGACTGATGACAATGCAATAATTCGATTAAAATATCCGATTATCCTTATTAAATTCGCCAGGATTCATCAATTTCTTTCCGCATCCTTTGCATGAGAGTAAGAGAGACAGGACTAGTGCGCGAACTACGCATGTGTTAGCTTGATAAGAAAATAATGTTTAAATGTATAATTAGTATTTCACACTTAATAAAAATTCATCATTAATTGTAATAAACTTCCGCTACGCTCGAATATTTTATCTAAATTGAAGTATTGTTCGTTGTTTAAGTTATTATAAAACATGTAAATTTTGATACCTAATTCTAGAAATATTGGTTTATATTTTTAGATAACTATTATATTAATAACTATTATACTATATTATTGTAAGCAAGTAACACTTACGACCTTACATATACGGCTAGTTCGGATACATACATTTTAATTTGTGAACCGACTTTATTATTGTTTTGTAATTTAATTGATAATTTCATAAGCGAGTAAATGGTTGACTCATATTTGTGTAAGTTGATATAGTAGTTTCTCGATAATGAAATTTCGTTTGTATTAAAACACTGATTGCTATGTTTTGGCGGAAAAAGATACTCGTTGTTTGAATTTCAATTCCAGTACATTGAACAATAGATTGAAAAATATATTGAGTGAGGATGCCGAGTAACCGGTCCACAAGTAGGCGAAGGCCTATTGGACGGCATTTGAGCCCTGATTTTGGAGAAGCCTCGAGACGCAGCCGACCCCGAACGCGAGACGATGTTTCGAGGCACGGAAATAGTACGCCAGTAACACGTTACGCCGAAGATCATGATGCTAAACAACAAGGATCGAGAATATCACCCGAACGGATCGAGTCCTATGAAAAGCGTAGATATAAGTCAGTTATAACACCGCCTTTGCAGGGTCAGGTATCGTTTATGTCATCAAAGGATAAAATAGATTGTTACAGTAGAGAGTATAGACTCTACACTGTAGAGGTACTAGGCAGAGGCGTGACAGAGTTCAGACTACCCGTGATGCGAGCGTTGTAAGGTCACGTAGCCCAGTCCAAACGCAGATCGACAGGGAGTCTTCACCTGTGACTCCGCAGCCTTCATCTGTTGATACAGTGAATTCTGAATTACTGAAATGTCTTAAGGAGTCTGCAACTTATCACAGCTGTAAATCCACAGAGTAGAGAAAGGTTCACTGACAGTAACGTAGTGCCAGAATTTGATCCTAAATCAAAAAACCAAACGATTGTTACATGGTTAAATAAAGTTAAGAATGCTTTGAAATTTACGGTTGGGATAGTAAGCAAACTGTGCACTATGCCCTCCCAAAGTAAGTTGGCACTGCAAGAAGATGGTACGAGGGACAGCCTTCTATATTACTTACATGGGAAGAATGGACAGATAAACTTAAATGTGCATTTCCAACGTACGAGAATTATGGTCACTTGCTCACAGAAATGTTAGGGAAAAGGGCAAAGTTTGGTGATGATTTGGAAGAGTATTATTATGATAAATTGATAGCCTTGCATAGATGTGGTATAGTAGGTAGGCACGCAATTGATTGTATTGTGTATAGAGGAATAGAGGACAGGTCAGTTCGGTACGGAGCGGAGGCAGTAGGTTTTGAAAATGTTGATAAGTTATTAGGTTACTTAAGGAGTGTGAAACATGAACAATTCAATAAATCTAATAAGAGGTTACTGCTTCTTGTAAATGAAGGTTCCCGTAAGCCTGTAAGAAATGATTTTAATAAAATTTTGAAATGTTATAATTGCCACGAAATAGGTCATTTAGTATCTAGCTGTAAAAAGCCTATTATTAAATGTCAAAAGTGTAAACGTTTTGGTCATGATAACCCTGAATGCAATATAAGCGCATGGAGTGCAAATGCCGAAATTAAGACATTATGAGTAGATGATAGCATGTTAAGAGTAGACAATAAGTTCATAAAAGGTGTGAGTATTAATAATGTTCGATTAACAGGATACAAAGATTTTGGTAGCCATTGTACTCTAATAAAAGAATCTGTTATAAAAGAGATCGTGCCACGAGAAAAATGGCAAATTAATAAATTGCCCTCTTTAAGAGGATTCGGTAATACATATGTATATGCATTAGGCAAAACAGAAGTTTCATTATTAATTGACAATGTTACAATTCTTGTTGAGACGATAATCGTCCCTGATAATTATTTGAGTTACGATTTGCTCATTGGCCAAACTGCAACAGAACAATCCCACATATGGGTGATCAAATCCAATAAAATTTGATGATTACCGTTAAACGAATAATAGATAATACACGGCTTGTCCTAAGATCACTTATGGCCGTCACGGCTGACGGTTGTATAACTTTGAAAGTATTCACAGATACAAATTTTAGTGGCTTAATTTTTGTTGAAAATGGTTATCGTCCTAACTACAACATAGAGATTGGTATTCACAAGATTAAAAATGGTAATTGCTATTTAACTATTCTAAATTATGATAACAAAGTGATTCAATTTAAATTAAAAAACTAAAAAACACGCTTTTATAGAAAATTCAACTAAAAATGGAAAATAAATAATAGTTTAAAAAAACTAAAAAACACGCTTTTATAGAAAATTCAACTAAAAAATGGAAAATAAATAATAGTTTAAAAAACTAAAAAATCACGCTTTTATAGAAAATCTAACTAAAAAATAAAAAATAAAATTTGATAAATTTAGATTAAGAATCATCATCATCATCATCATCATCATTTCAGCCTATTGCCGTCCACTGCTGGACGTAGGCCTCCCTCATATTGCGCCACAATGTGCGGTCCTGTGCCGCCTGCATCCAACGACGCCCAGCAACTTTCACTAGGTCGTCGGTCCACCTAGTGGGGGGGCGTCCTACACTGCGTCGTCCGATGCGTGGTCGCCACTCGAGAACCTTTCTTCCCCAGCGGTTGTCGGTTCGTCGAGCGATGTGGCCTGCCCATTGCCACTTCAGCGTGCTAATTCTTCGTGCTATGTCGGTTACACCCGTTCTTCTGCGGATTTCTGTATTCCGGATTCTATCTCGCAGAGAAATCCCGAGCATAGCCCGTTCCATAGCGGCCAGCCTTGATATGAGGCCTACATTTAGGGACCACGTTTCCGTGCCGTAAGTCATCACTGGTAACACACACTGGTCGTAGACCTGTGTTTTCAGACACTGAGGTATGTTGGACGAGAAGATCCTCTTAAGTTTCCCGAACGCTGCCCAACCGAGTTGGATTCGTCGGCTGATCTCTTTCTCGAAATTGGATCTACCTAACTGGACTGTTTGTCCTAGGTAAACATAGTGATTGACAACTTCGATAATCGCATTGCCAACTAGGACCGGTACAGGAATGACATGGGTATTTGACATGACTTTCGTCTTGTCCATGTTCATTCGTAGACCCACTAGTTGGGATACCCTGCTGAGATCATTGAGCATAGTGCCAAGGTCCTCCATGGATTCTGCCATAACGACGATATCGTCTGCGAATCGAAGGTGAGTGATGTATTCGCCGTTAATGTTGATGCCGAGTCCAGTCCAGTCTAAGAGCTTGAAGACATCTTCCAGTGCAGTGGTGAACAGTTTCGGAGAGATGACATCTCCCTGTCTCACGCCTTTCTGCAACTGGATCGGTTTCGTACTCTTATCCCGGATACGGACTGACATTGTGGCGTTCCTATACAAACACTTCAGCACTTCGATATAGCGATGGTCGATTTGGCACCGCTGAAGGGACTGCAGCACCGCCCAAGTTTCGACTGAATCAAAGGCTTTCTCATAGTCCACAAACGCTAAGCACAGGGGCCGATTATACTCCTCGGTCTTTTGTATAATCTGCCGAAGCGTGAGGATATGGTCTATGGTGCTATAGCCTTTTCGGAAGCCGGCTTGTTCGGGCGGCTGGAAGTCATCGAGCTTGCGCGTGAGTCGATTGGTAATGACCCTCGAAAACAACTTATAAACATGGCTCAGGAGTGAGATGGGTCTGTAGTTCTTTAAAAGAGCTTTGTCACCCTTCTTGAAGAACAGCACCACCACACTCCTGGTCCACGACTCTGGAACGTCGCCCCCGAGGATAACGGAATTAAATAGCTTCTGAAGGGCTATTAATACCGGCTTGCCGCCCGCCTTCAAAAGCTCTGCCGTAATTCCGTCATCTCCCGGTGCCTTACCGTTACGTAGTTGTTTGAGAGCCATTCTGATCTCGTACAAGCTGATGTCCGGGATTTCTTCGGTATAGTGCCGAGTTAGCTTGGATCTGGGATCTTGGACCAAGCCGACAACAGGATTTCGGGATGATTTGTATAACTGTCCATAGAACCTTTCGACCTCTCCCAAGATCTCACTTTGGGATGAAATGACAGTGCCGTCATCGGTCTTCAGCTTAGTCATTTGGCTTTTCCCAATAGACAGATCTTGTGCGAACACTTTCGAGCCACGATTCCGCTCTATCGCTTCTTTAATACGGAACGTATTAAATCGGCGAATATCGCGACGCACAGACCTGGAGATCTGTCTATTTAGCTGCCTATGTTTGGACCAATCGGCTGCAGACTGCACCGTCATCTCTTTTCTCCTCTCCATGAGCTCGAGAGTCTGGTCAGAAAGTTTTTTAGGTCTATTAACGCGGTGAGCCTTGAAAAATTTCGACCCAACCGCGTGGACAGTTTCCACGAACCTGTTGTTCATATCGTTCGGAGATTCGCACTCGTCCAGACATTGGAAGCGATTATGTAGTTCGAGTTGAAAGTTTTCGAGGTTCTGGTATTGGACAGATGTAGGTCGGAGTGTAGACTTCATCAAGCGTGACCGCTCGACTTTTGTATGGATATTCAATGTGCCTCGTACCATCCGGTGATCGCTCCCAGTTTTAATTCTGCTGATCACTGAGACATCATTGAATATCTGTCGTTTGTCTGACAAGATGAAGTCTATCTCGTTTTTTGTTGAACCATCGGGGCTAATCCAGGTCCATTTCCTTTGTGGCTGCTTCCTGAAGAAGGAATTCATCATAAAGAGGCTTTCCTTCTCCAGAAAATCAACCAGTTTCTGGCCCCTCTGGTTTCTCCGTCCATATCCATGTTTCCCCACTCTCAACTCATCATCACTCCCTTTGCCTAGTTTCGCGTTAAAGTCTCCCATAACCACCGTGAAGTGGGTTTTGGACGCGTGTATGGCTTTCGAGATGTCCTCGTAAAATGCCTCCACCTCGTCGTCGGAGTATGTCGAGGTCGGTGCGTATACCTGTATAACCTTCAGCGAATACCTCTTGGTAATTCTGAGTATAAGGTACGCTACCCTTGTCGACACACTCTCGATCCTCTCCACGTTGTCTATGAGAGACTTACGAACGATAAACCCTATACCACCTTGGGACGGGTGATCGCCCTCCCGGTAGAAGAGCAAGTTTCCAGACTGGAGGATTATCGTGCCCTCGCCCTCTCTTCGCACTTCTGATAATCCTACAATGTCCCAGCGGATTTTGCTCAATTCCTCTTCCAGCTCGATGACCCTCTCGTCAGTCCTGAGTGTCCGAATGTTGTGTGTTACCAGGGCCAAGGGTCGTTTTTGTTGGTAGCCGGATCGCTGCCGGTGATTCCTCGCACCCCCCGCTCCACCACTACTGGGCCCGCCACCAAAATGAGCCCGTAGGGTACCGGAGCCGCCGTGACTGGGGGCCATTTTTTTGTTGTACGCCATTTTTAAAAAGGGGATATTGCCGTAATCGCCACGCTTGGCAGGCGGGTTGGCGATCGCAGTATGGATGTTTTACGTTTCCCAGGAGAGAGCTGCTGCCCACTCTCCTGGAGAACCCTCAGCCGATTTTTACGACTCCCACGGGCAAGTAAGGGGTGGCGACACATGTATTCTCAAACCGTCGCCACACGGCCAGTGTCAATAGTAATAAACATTTAATGGCAGATATGAGAAGGATCATCACTGAAAATATCCTAAAAAGCAGTTTAAACGAAATCTAACCGTTTGAAGTGGATCAAAATCAAATCCACTGGAGTCAGTTACATACAATCAAACGTACAAGTGAAGGACACTGCACCCCACGCTTTTTTACAATAATAAACATTTATTTTTCATTTACACTATTCTTAATCTAAATTTATCAAATTTTATTTTTTATTTTTTAGTTAGATTTTCTATAAAAGCGTGATTTTTTAGTTTTTTAAACTATTATTTATTTTCCATTTTTTAGTTGAATTTTCTATAAAAGCGTGTTTTTTAGTTTTTTTAAACTATTATTTATTATATATATAGAAAGTCGTGTTAGTTACACTATTTATAACTCAAGAAAGGCTGTACCGATTGGCGGGGAGGTAGCTTAGAACCAGGAGGATAATTTTATACGGACATAGGATACTTTTTATCCCGTTCGACCGGGTTCCCGTGGGACTTGACATAAGACGTCCTAGAGAATACAAGTCACTATAAAACGTGGTATAACAAAAACGAATCTATCATGTAATGACAAAACGCAAATGGCAGCTATAAACAGACTATATTTTCGAAAATTTAGAAAATATATTTACGAAAAAAATTAAGGCAGTACGAAGTTCGCCGGGTCGGCTAGTATTTAATAGATATTTTAGCGTACTATAGAATGTGAAAAAACATATATACATAGATTTACGCCTTTTTCCCATAGGGGTAAGTAGAGACCATTTCGCTGCACTTGCTATGATCTTGATATACGTCTTTCACCTCCTCTACATTCATTAATCTCCTCATACATGTTTTCAATTTAGGGTACTTTTAACTTGGTCAGCTCAACGACGAAGGCGACGTGTCGCGAGTGGGTTACGGATGTGCGTGCCCCTCTGTTGCCCCGGGGACGGAGTGGCGCGAGGAGTGCGCCGAGCGTAACTAACGCCAAAAAAAAGGGTACTTTTAACCTGACCTTTCTTATGAACGTCCCCGATTTAATCGTGAAATCCTGCCTGCCTCGGTCTTGCCCTTTCAACACTTCCATCCACATTCGTCGAATTGGTTAGGTTAACAAGGCTAGTCAAATACGTGTACATGAACACTAACCGAATTGAAATATATATAATTCACACGTAAATCTCTATACTAGTTATCATGATCATCCCATTTCATATATGGGTTTTCTCTGCAATGGGAGAAAAATTGACGTACTAAAACGCTTTGATCAGACGTATTGGTGTAGAGTTTTATGTCCAGTTTTCCTTCTCTTGTAGTGATTTAATCTGCATATCATATCCCTTAGTTGTCTGTTACGATACTCGACATAAGAGAGGGGATGGTGAATTGTATTCTTACTCCGTCACCAGACAGACGAATAGTTATATATCTAACTTAACCTTTCATCACATTAATGATATATTAAATTCAATTTTTTTTATCAATGACTAGCAATCCGTCCTCAGTCGCCTGTTCAGGCGTCTAAAACCGAAGTTCCCATTGCAGTACCCGATGTAGTTCCCGTGGGGCTACCTAGATGAAATGTAGTCTATGTTACTCTCTGATATTATAGCTTTCCATTGGTGAAAGAATTTTTAAAATCAGTTCAGTGGTTTAAGCGTAAAAGCGTAACAAACAAACTTACTTCGCATTTGTAATATTAGTAAGGATTCTCAGTTTAAATTGTAATCAAAATTACAGCGTTACGTGGTATGCTTACCGTATGTAATTAGTGTGTTAATACTAAGAGTACAATATGTAGTTTATGTAGTAAATTAAAGCGTGTTTGTTTCACTATAAATAGATAATTTCATCGCTTCTCATATTTTATTTCATTCTTTCAGTGTATTAAGAAAATATTAGCTAAATATCTTAGTTATACTCCAGGCCATAGAAGCATAATTAAATTCAATAGATAGCTAAAGTTTTAAACACATTTGTCACGAATTTAAAACAGATGACAAGAAATTATCAGACTGTAACAAGCTGCCTGGACAAAGTTCTATTTCGCTCTTTCTTCATCTATCAGTACTGTTGTCTGCTGACATCCTTTGACCGATTCATATATAACAATTACACAGGAATTAATACTCATAGGAACGTCAAGTATGGTGAATATTGTATTCTTATTTTGACACCATACGAATTTGTAATCTATTATCTATTATATATCTATAATATATTAGGAGTGGTAGGACCACACTGTCGACAGTAATCTGTCTACAGCCGCGGGCCGGTCCGTCCATGGCAGTACCACACTCTCACAGAAAATCAAAGTCTGAGTAGTAGCGATTTGTTACTGCGTTTTGTTCGGTGAGCGAGAGAACCGAAAGCCCAACTTTCTGAGGGTGTTTGTGTGTGGAGGGTTTTGGTGGTGCCCTTGATATCACCGAGGCTCAATGTTTCCTCAAAATTCACTCCCAACACTTTCTTCGCGGTAGGCAGCGGCCTTGTAGAGGTCCATGAGCGGCAGCAACACTTACCATCAGGTGTACTGTTTGCTCGTTTGCCACCGTTTGCAATAAAAAATCTATAATTGACTGCACAGATGGCATAATGGTTAAAACATCGACCTACTTTGTGTGATTTACAAATTGTTGGTCTGAGTCTGGATGTAATTTGTGTCCGTTAATTATATGTTTGTAAAGTCCCCCGCAATACAAGGATTATTGCCTTGGTACAGGGTGGGTCTTTTAAAAAAGAAAAATATCATGATCAAAATCAAATAGACATAGGCCTAGCAAAGGTCTATGAGAAGCAGTATTAATGATTTCTGATGTTTACGCGAGTATTATACATTTTAAATAAAACTACTTTACGGATTTTATCGCGTTTGTATTTGATTTTTGATTACCCGACGTTTCGAACACTTTACAGTGTTCATGATCACGGGTGGACTAAGATGTCTCACGTCCAACAAGTCATCGTTACTGCAGAAAATTTTATAATTATCTACCCGATACAGAAATTAGTTATTAAATATTGACCCACATTTTGATACAAAATTTATTGCCAGTGTAAGAAGGAAATGATTCTATATGAAAAAATTATATTGTTTATGGTTAGTAATAATTAAACATTAAAATTAATAGTAATTATAGTTAAAAACTAACTAATAATCTAGTATACTACCACCGGATCGGAACACGGTTACACTGAGAAAGATCCGGCAAGAAAACTCAGGTAACATGATGCTAAATTAAAGTTAATTTTGAAGGCGGCTTACTTTATGTTACTAAAAAGGTTTTAATTTATAAAATTATCTTTAGTTATTATTATTGTGGGTCAAATCTATACAATATGAGCTCACGGTGTCTTGCAGTCTTGTGGTGGTCTTTTTGGATTTCTTTTTAATAATGTTTATAACAGGATCCCAGCTTGATGGTAACACCCAGCCATCCTCTCTATTGAAATTTTTGTGTTTTTTAATCTCAATAGCCTCGCGTACCATTCTAGGCAGGTATCGGTGTTCTTTTACGAGGATTTGTTGTTTATCAAACCTGATGTTATGGTGGGCGCGGTCCTGGCTATGTTCACAGACTGCAGACCTAGTGTCCCGGCGGTGCTTCACATCGGCTATGTGTTCTTTGATCCGAGTTCTTATGGATCTCTTTGTTTGTCCAATGTAAGAGAGACCACAGTCACAGTCAAGTTTATATACTCCTGCATCTTGTAAAGGGATCTGGCACTTGACAGGTGGTAAGAATTGGCTAATCCTCTTCAGTGGCTTAAAATAAGTTTTAATGGAAGAGCGTTTCAGGATGTAGCCAATCTTGTCAGTGACTCCTTTGACATAAGGTAATATTGCAGGAAGGCGCTCAACTGTGGGTGGTTTCACTCGGTCTCTGCGACGGGGGCGAGGAACTGGCAGCTTGTTTGCACGTAGCACCTGCTTGACATGCTGCAGCTCCCCAGCCAGGTGTTCATCGTCACAGATTCCTCGTGCTCTCTGCAACAAAGATTTACACACGGTAGCTAACTGTGAAGGGGGATGATGAGAATCACCGTTCAAGTATCTGTCTGTATGTGTTGCTTTACGATACACTGTATGACTCAAGGTGTTATTAGGGTTACGTATAACCAAAATGTCTAAGGTTGTCGTGGCATACATTCTAAGATATTATATAATTTATTAGATTGAAAACCATTTCACAAGCATGGCTCCCTTTTTTTCTTTTTTTTTTTTGGGGTGGGCTGCGGTCGGCGCGCCTCCGCATCACTCCGTCCGGAGCGACAGAGGGGCTTAAGCACGCAACACCCGCAACCCACCCGAAAACCACGTCGCCTTCGTCGTTGGACTGACCACTGGAGCAGGGTTACTTGTCATCAGTGGCCGGTCCGACGGAATACCCCCTACCCGGGGTACCCTCCCATCGACCGACGTCCCCCCCTCGGGGAGGACATCGGTCTTACCTCACGCAGTCGGCCTCTCGACGGGTGACGGGCTAATCCCCGGTCACGTCACCCACGGCCTCGGCTAGGGCGGCATTGCACGCAGGTAATCCCGCCTGCGCCGCCCCAGTCGCTGGCGGCGGGTCGCTTCGTCGAGGCTGTGCTCCTCGCGTTCGCGACCCTCCGCCTCCTTCTGCGAGATAACTAACTCGCAGAAGGATACGACCGCGTCCCAGTTCCTGATGCTGCCGAGCATCTCCCTAGCGGTGGTCGGCAGCGTCAGGTCGGCACCGATGATTGCGACGAGTTCACGGCGCTGCTCTGCCCAAGCATGGCTCCCTGTGAGTTTTCAATTAGATATAGCTCGATGTTTCTATCAATCTATTAGTCTAGAAGAAATTCGTTATTTGACGTTGAGATAGTTACTATAATCATACATACATACATACATATAATCACGCCTCTTTTCACCACTTCTTTCCACTTGCTACGATCTTGACATACCACTTTCGCCTCCTCCACATTCATTAATCTCCTCATACATGTTATTCGGTTCAGGGTACTCCTAACCTGGCCTTTCTTAAGAACGTCCCCGATTTGATTGTGGAACGTTCGCCTCGGTCTTCCCCTTTCAACACTTCCGTTCACATTCGCCTTATAAATTCTTCTTGTTAGTCTCCTTTCATTCATTCTCTCTACATCTCTACATATAATCATGCTTAGACTTTTCAAATTTCATATAACTTCAAAATGTGTAACAATATTAAATTTTCCCTATTAATAGCTATTATCCGAATTATAATTTTCCGTGTGATGACGGAGTAAGAATACAATTCACCACTCCTTATCTTGCCCGTGGATGTCGTAAAAGACGACTGAGGGATATAATATGCATATAACATCTATGCAAGAGAAAGACAATTCGAAATAAAATACTTTACCAATCTATATGACCAGCATGGTAGCTAAGGTTAAGTTCCCTCCTATTGTGGAGGAGGCTCGAGCCCAACAGTGCGACAATTTATGAGCTGAAATGACGATGATGATCATGACTATAATCATAAGATAGTATAAAAGGAGTCGTGGGCATAGCTAGTATTAAATAAGCTGCTAATAATCTAATAGCTCTAATAATTTAAAGCTTTTAATAATTGAATAATTTAAAATTAATTCCCTTTTAATACCTCAATGAATATGTTCCAATTGTCACCGACGATAGTGTAAATAAATGTTAAATAAAAACTATATACACATACCAAGCATGTACTAGAGTTACCAACATTCAAAGTTAATCTTTCCACTAGCTGTAAAACGATACGCCCGCAGAAAATGTAATTCTAAAGCGCACATTGAAACAAACAGGGTGTCACCATTTAAGTATTCGATGCAGCGGTTATACTAAGAACAAAGAGATAGAATGTAACCGCACACGATCCTTTAAATATTTGGCATGATTACTTTGTATAAAAACCAGCCAAATTCGAATCCGATTCGTTTATAATAGGTTTCGTACATTCATTTATCAATTTTAATATTATAGATCCCTGTATTGACAGAGTAAGAATACAATTGACCATCCCCTATCTTGCCCATGGGTGTTGTTAAAGACGACTAAGGGATTAGATATGAATATTTGAAAGAAAACAAAACTCGAAATGAAACCCCTTTTTTTCGGGGGAAATGAAATCCTCTACCAATAAGTCTGAGTCGTCTGACCAAGCGTGGTTATAGTTAGGTCAAGTTCTCTCCTATTGTGGAGGAAGCTTGAGCCCAATAGTAGGATGAATACGCTATATAGCTGAATTAAATGAAAATGAAACCAGATATATACCTATCGACAGTAAACAATTAATCTCTGGCAAATCTATTATTTTGCCGAATCTGATTATAATGTGAAAACTGATCTCATCATATTTAGGAATAACAAAATCTAGATTGTTGTTCATTGTAAAATTATGATAGTTTTACATTTCTAAAATGTTTTTGGGAAATAAATTTAAATTAACTTTGTGATGGAATAAGAATTTGATATTCATATAAGTATAACAACCTGTCTGTAGTAGGCCAATTTCCCTCCCATTGTGGAGGAGGCTCAAGCCAAGCGGTGGGACGTATGTGAGCTGTGATGACGATGATGAAGATAATGATTCAAATAAGTTAATAGCTCATTTAGTGTAAGAGAGATATGTCTATGGCCGATTATAGAGTTGCGCGCCGTCCCTGCCATCCCTTATAGCCCCCCGAACAGATTGAGAGGGGGATCATTATAGCCTGTCGCAAACAAAAAAACAAAAAAGCGAGGTACGCTAAGCTTTTTCTTCTTCTACTGTACCATACTGTCTAGATGGGTTGGTATAGGGTTTATTTAATTTTTTTCTTCTCTAGTATAGATGTTATCTGCATATCATATTCCTTAGTCATCTTTTACAACACCTATGTGCAAGAAACGTAGCGATGAATGTCACTACAAGGAAAAGTCCCATAGGCATAATATTCGGCGGATCGCGCGCGCGAGGAGCGCAGCCTCTATGAGGCGATCCGCCGCCGGCGACTAGGGCGGCGTAGACAAGATTACCTGCGCCTCATGCCGCCCTAGCTGAGGCCGCGTGTGACGTGACCGGGGAATTAGTCCATCACCCGCCGAGAGGCCGACCGCGTGAGGAAAGACCGACGTCCTCCCCCTTGACGTCGGTCGATGGAAGGGTACCCCATATAGGGGGTATTCCATCGGGCCGACCACTGACGTCAAGTCACCCTGCTCCGGTGTGCGGCCCAACGACGAAGGCGACGTGCATCGCGGGTGGGTTGCGGGTGTGCGTGCTTACGCCCCTCTGTCGCCCCGGACGGAGTGGTGTGAGGAGTGCGCCGACCGCAATCCACCCCAAAAAAAAAGGCATAATATTGTATAATAAATGGGATGAGCAACCATTTTATTTACATTCTATGGATAAACAGCTGTGTGTTTTTGCTTATAACTTTTACATATTACATATTTGCAGACTATTGCTACTTAGACAGATATTATTGAACAACTCTAGGTGACAATTATCTCAAACTGCTTACAATTTAATATACTAACAGTAAATTAAATAAAACATTGGAACGTTTTTTAAAGACCCCGCCCTGCGGAACTAATTCTGGCGAGTACTTTATAAACATTTAGTTAATATACTCAAAGTACACTCCGACTCAGAATTACAATTTGTTTTGACCGCACAAAGTATCATACTGCGTGGGAAGGGAAAACAGCCGCACTGGGTACTAGATCGATATCTTAACCACTAGAACTAGACTGTTTATGCAGTCGAGTTAAATTGTAACATTTAAAATGTCATATTGAAGTTAAGAAGCTTGTGAATTTGTTACTTCCTACTAAATCTTTATCTATATCTATACCAATAAATAAAATTGGAGTGTCTGTCTGTAATGTCGAAATAATAGGCTTTTTTCATGCTCACACGGTTATTCGTACGACACCTATGCCTAAAATACAGATTAAAAAAATTTTGTCTATCTGTCTGTCTGTTTGCGCGAGGGAAGCGAGGGCGGGTTGCTAGGTTATATAATAAGACTAGCAACCCGCCCTCGCTTCGCTTCGGTTTTAGTCGTTTTACCCGCGTAGTTCCCGTTCCCGTTGGAATACCGGGTTAAAATATAGCTTAGTTTACGCCATGATATTATAGCTTTCCATTGGTGAAAGAATTTTTGAAATCGGTCCAGCCGTTTTGAAGATTACCCGGAACAAACAGACAGACAAAAATTTTTTAATCTGTATTTTAGCCATAGGTGTCGTACAAATAACCGTGTGAGCATGAAAAAAGCCTATTATTTTGACATTACAAACAGACATTCCAATTTTATTTATTGGTATAGATTTCTAGCGTATGTGTGTATGTCACTGAACTCATCCTAAACGGCTAGACCGATGTTGACGAAATTTTTTATGCATGTACAAAGGGATTCGAGAATGGTTTAAATTCACAATTGGACCTGGTAGGTGGCGCTGCTATTTTATTTGAACAGAACAGCGTCTGTTTGGTCAGCTAGTCTTATTTATAAATTTCTAGCGTACGTTTGTATGTCACTGAACTCCTCTTAAACGGCTGGACTGATGTTAACGAAATTTTTTGTTCATATTCAAGGGGATTTGAGAATGCTTTAGATTCACAATTAGACCCCGTAGGTGGCGCTGTTCACGATTTCAAGGAGAATTTCTTTTATTTTATTTGAACAGAACAACGTCTGTTGAGTCAGCTAGTTTAATATATTTTTTTTATATTTATTTCCCTATATTTTTTTTAGTATTTCCCTATTTCTTGTTATATTTAATATTTTTCCCTTTCGGTATTTTATTAATACGTATTATGTGTTACGAAATGCACTTCTAGACAGAAGTGCACAATATACCGGTGCTAACGGAATATGACCGTTGGTTACTAATAGTCAACACATTGCTCGGTCTGGATTGTAACAACCATAAGCAGCACGCTCTTTATTATTTTAATAATGATTTATAAAAATGATTCGCAAAGTTAGCGTCCTTTTACTTAGGCAAACGTATTCAATTTTGTTCTTTACGTAGAGGCACACACACGTAAAGGCCGATCGCGTGAGGGCTTGCACAGTCGAGGGGTCGACTCTAAACGGTATCCAACAGGGTAATTTGTCTATAAACTGATGATAAATTATAGGACTGGTGGCTCCTCTATTTGGCGCTAGAGAGAGATATGTGATCGCCCGCCGCTCCCTCTGTCGCTCTGGATGAAATCGGACAGGATGTGACTGCACCAAGGCTTTAAAAAAATTTGCATGTGCTGCTGGCTATGAATTCTACCAACCATTATATAGCTCGTGGGTGTCGTAAAATATGGCTAGGAACTGTTCATTCATCTGGGCCAACTCTATATGATGCTGTCTGGAGAAAAAATACATTTTCAAGGAGGGTTTTCGTCGGGTAGACTGCCGAAATCTTTTACCAAAAGTATAGCAATATTTACGATGAAAGTGTTCTTCCACACATATTGCGTACTTCAACATACAAATCCCGTTCCCGAGTAATAACGATAAGAGCAGGATGAAGATGATTCCGTCCGTCCATCTGTCTGTCATCAGGCTGTATTTCAAGATGGTTCTTGAGATACAGCCTGATGATGTCTAGCTATCGTGGTGATAGCTACAGTTGAAATTTTTATAAATTATGTATTTCTGTTACCGCTATAACAACAAATACTAAAAACAATATCAAATAAATATTTAAAGGGGGCTCCCATGCAACAAACGCAATTTTTTGCTCTTTTTTGCTCGATGTCGATAATGACAACAGGTAGGCTTAAAATATTCATAAAATACTCAGTTGTATTTTTACTTTAATAATAAAATTAAAATAAAATAAATAGGTATTTAAGGAGGGCTCCCATACAAAAGATTGTTAGGTTTTTTAAATATAATTACTCTTAATTTTAATGTTAAATAATTATTAACCATAAACGATATAATTTTTTTCATATAGAATCATTTTCTTCTTACACTGGCAATAAATTTGGATCGAAATGTGGGTCAATATTTAATAACTAATTTCTGTATCGGGTACATAATTATAAAATTTTCTACAGTAACGATGACTTGTTAGACGTGAGACATCTTAGTCCGCCCGTGACCATGAACGCTGTAAAGCTTTTGAAACGTCGGGTAATAAAAAATCAAATACAAACGCGATAAAATCCGTAGTTTTATTTAAAACGTGTCTAATAGTTATTTTTATAATGATTTCTGATATTTACATAAGCATTACCTACACATTTGAATAAAACTATTTTACGGATTTTAGTCTTTTGTTAACCTTTTTGGTTTTATTTTTTCTTATTGTATAGGAGTTTTTTTCTTATTGTGGGGTCCCACAATAAGAAAAACCACCCACTACCACCCACAAATAATAATAGTTAAAGATTATTTTATAAATCCACAACCTTTTGATAAGATAAAGTAAGCCGCCTTTTTAAATTAATAATGATTTAGCAACATGCCCTTCGAGTTATCTTGCCGGATCTTTCTCAGTGTGGCCGCCTTCCGGTTCGGTGGTAGTATTAGTATAAATCTAATAGATTTGTTAGGTATAAATTAATAAATTATCATAACATTTACTACAAATTTAATATTTAATAACTACTAACCATAAACAATAGATTTTTTTTTCTTGTAGTGGCAATAAATTTGAACCAAAATGTGAATCAAAATTTGCTAACTAATTTCTGTAACGGGTAAATAATTATAAATCTCTGTAATAATGATGACTTGTTTGGACGTCAGACATCTTGGTTCGCCCGTGACCATGAATGCTGTAAAGTCTTCGAAAATTCGGGCAATCAAAAATTAAATACAAACGCGATAAAATACGTAAAATAGTTATTTTGTAAATTCATATATGAAGAAATAAAACATGGTGGTTATTGAAATGTTATGAATTTATCTAAAACTAGTTCTCAACTCTTTATCTACAGTATGCAAATGATTTAATAAGTTTTACGTCTACATTAGACTCGTTCATAAATTGTATTATATTCCCTTGGCTAGAATTTATTATAGCGTAAAAATAAATGGCATTCATTTCTATGCTCGAGTCACCGCTCAGTTGAAAACCTCAGCGTATTTTTCGCCACAACTTGAATATATTTCTTTAGCTTTAATGGAAAACTTTAAAACTTGAATTGTTTTATGAAATTGATTCTGAAGGGAATCATGTTACTGTCGAAAAGATATATAATGAATCGATATTCAAATTCAAATCATTTATTATGCATAAACCCCGAGAGGGCACTTACATATTTTCAAATTTACAAAATTAAATTAAATTATCCATTAAAATAAACCACCATCAGATCGGAACGCGACTGCTACTGAGAAGATCCGGCAAGAAACTTAGCCAGCGTGTCTATTATTTTGATTTTTTTTTCTTCTTACTGTATTTAAAATTTTGTACGACATGTTTTGTAAGAACTAGCTCCAGGGTAGGCTCCCTTTGAACCACGATACGTAATATAATTCAAACGATTATGGCTGTACCAAATCCCACAAGCGGCACCCGATCACCAGATTTAACTACTAGGGTAGCCATCACTCCCCTATTGATCTAAATATCTTATTTGCATATAGAAGAGAATGGTTGTGTTATGAAGTAAAGAGCTTACGTATTTATAAATGTTTCTTTGATTAAAACTTTGAACTTATATCTCGAAACAAAATCCTATACCAACACATCTAATCGGCGCGGTCAGGTCAATTTCTCTCCCATAGCGGTGGAGGCCTAAGCCCAACAGTGGGACGTATCTCAACTGAAATGATGAGATTAATTTAACAAAAATGATATCTCAATTTTTTAATTATTTCTACGTGTGGTGATGGAGTAAGAAAACAATTCATTTGTGGGTGTAATAAGGACAACTAAGGGATACACTATGTAGATAATATCTATGTAAGAGAAGGGCAACTCGATATATAACTCTATGCCAACACGTCTGACCAGCGCGGTTAGTAGGTCAATTTCTTTCCTATTGTGGTGGAGGACCGGGCCCAATAATGGAAGTTAATCTGGGCTGAGATGATTCAATTCAAATTTAAATCATTTATATTATGTATAAACCCCTCGGGGGCATATTGTCATTTTTTTTACATTTTAACTTAATTTACTACCGGATCGGAACGCGACCGCACTGAGAAGAGCCGGCAAGAAACTCAGTGGCATTGTCTTTTTCTAGTTTTTTTAAATAAAAAATACATGCAACAACATGCCTATTAATAGCTTCAGTGTGATGCATTTCAAACCATGATATAGTTATTAAATACAATGAAAAAGTACCATGGCTGGACTAGATTCTGCAAGCAGTACCAGTTGTTGATGATAAATGTCAGAATCTTAATATTACTAGAATTTAGTCAATACAATGAACATAATAATCTGTTGTAATCGGTGTTAAGGCATTTAATTCAATTTGTGTTCTATCTCAACTGTAGTGATTGATACATGAATTCGTAATCGAGTAAACCAAGATATTTAATAGAATTTAGGGAACAATTTATGAAACAATATTGTCATAAATTACTATACTAACTCAGGAATACTTGTCAGATTAATTTTCTGCCATATGCAATGCTTTGTGAAATATCTATGAGCTCAAAAACATAACTTGTAAAAAAAACCCAAGTCTCGCGATTCAATTCTTCTACTGTAATAAGTTGTAAGATCCATGCAATACCAAGTCGGTTAATATATTCAGTCCCTACTTAGGGGACCATCTGTCTTAAGTTATTACGTGATTAGCTAGCCTTTTTTTTTTTTTTGGGTGGGTTGCTGTCGGCGCACTCCTCGTACCAGTCCGTCCGGGGCAACAGAGGGGCGTAACCACGCACACCCGCAACCCACCCGAATACCACGTCGCCTTCGTCGTCGGACCGACCACCGGAGCAGGGTTACTTGTCGTTAGTGGTCGGAGTAAGAACTTAGTACTTATTATATTAAATTAGATTGTTTAGTGCTTTATTCGCAAAGAAGTTATAGGAGGTCGAAAATGGCCTGAATTGGTTCGAGTAAAAGATGTTAGGGTAGTGTTGCGATTTTGAACGACTTGGCGGGGGCATTACGGTGCCCCCATATTTTTCGTGTGGTGACGGAGTAAAAATATAATTCATTACCTCTTTTTCCCTACAATAGAGATGGTATAGTAAAAGATGACGATGGAATATGATATGCAAATAATATCGACGTATGGGAAGGAATAGTCGATATAGCTCGCTACGCCAACATGTTCGATCAGCGTGGTACCAATGGTCTAAAAGAATACAGGGGATTATGATGCCGCCCACCGCCTTAGATGGAACGGATGGCGTGTATTCAGATCATAGCCTGTAAAATAAAAAAAAAACACAAAGCAGTCATATGGACTTCCGAAGTGAAAACTTAAAATTATGAACAAACAGTTGTTATTTTTGGATGGACATTGACATAACTACAGATATCGTTTTAGCGTTGACACTTCATATGACCATATCGACGACAGTGTACATGAATTTACTCCCTATCCAAACCTGCCTTTTTTTTTTTTTTTTTTTTTTTTTTGGGTGGGCTATGGTAAGCGCACGCGCGGTCCTGTCCATCCGGGGTGATGAAAGGACGGCGCGTGGGCCCATAACCCACCCGTACCCACGTCACCTCGTTGTTGGGCCGACCACCGGAGCAGATGTCACTTGTCGTCAGTGGTCGGCCCGACGGAATACCCTTTCGGGTAACCTCACCTCTCGACCTGGGACGTCGGTCGCCGTCGCGCGGTTAGCCTCTCTGCGGGTGATGGACAATTCCCCGGTCCGATCACCCGCGGCCTCGGCTAGGGCGGCATTAGGCGCAGATACTCGCGCCTGCGCCGCCCGAGTCGCCGGCGGCGGAACGTGTCGCCGAATAGAAGCTCTACTCGCACACGATCCGCCGCCTCCTTCCGTGAGATAACGGCCTCACAGAAGGCGGCGACCGCGTCCCAGTTCCTGAAGCTGACGAGCATCTCCCTGGCGATGGTCGGCAGCGCCAGGTCGGCACCGATAATTGCGACGAGTTCACGGCGATCCTCCTCCCATGCAGCACACTCCTCGAGCGTGTGCTGCGCCGTGTCCTCGTCGCAACTGCAGTGGTGGCAGGACGGTGTGCTCTCCCTCCTGACAATCTTGTGCAGGTACTTCCCGAAGCAACCGTGCCCCGTCAGCACCTGCACCAGTCGGAAGGAAAGCACCCCGTGCGTCCGCTCCAACCACTCCATCAGCACCGGCCGGAGGGCCTCGACGGTCCTAACACCATACCGAGGACTCTCCAGCCGGACTGCCCAACGGGCAATGACTTCTCGGCGGGCGTCGACCCGCCAGGCGGTGATCTCTGTGATGGAGACCATGCCGCCGCGGGCGCGCTTCTCCGACACCCGCCGATAAATGTCGGCGAGCATCTCCGCCTCCAGGTCCCACGGGGGAGTTCCGGCCAGGAGGCACGCTGCCTCCGTCGCCACCGTGCGGTAACCGCGTACGGCCCTGATCGCCATGACCCTCTGTGGTCGCCACAGGAGGGCCCTAAGACGGACGGTCAGGGACCCCGCCCACACCGGTGCGCCGTACAGGGCCATCGACCGGATCACCCCCACGTACAGCTGTCGGCACGTAGCACTGGGTCCACCCACATTCGGCATCAGCCGCGAAAGGGCGGACGCCGCGCCGACAAGCCGGGGAACAAGTCGATGGAGATGCTCCCGGAACCAAAAATGCCCGTCGAGCACCAGGCCCAAGTACTTCATGTGGGCCTGGATGCTGATGGTGACCGACTTCACGGTGATCGAAGCGCCGGCGGGAGGCCCGGCGGTACGGAGGCCATGGAACAGAAGGGCCTCCGTCTTTTCCAGGGCTACCCTCAACCCCAGCGCTTCGATCCGCCTAACAATCTCCTCGGTGCCGAGAGTTGCCAGGCGTGCCGCCTCCTCTAGCGTCCCACCCCGGGCTGTGACGAGTGTATCGTCGGCGTAGCAAATTACACCCAGCCCGGGTGGGAGGCTTCCTCTCAACGCCCAGTCGTAGCCGATGTTCCACAGGGTCGGACCCAGAACCGACCCCTGTGGGACACCACACGTCATGGGCGTTCGCACAACGTCCCCTACTCGGTCAACGTAGAGGACGCTGCGCCCCTCCAAGTAGTCTGCCACCAGCCGCCTGAGGTACACGGGCACCCCGTGATATCTCAGCCCCTCCCTGATGCAGCTGAATGGCAGACTGTTGAAGGCGTTGGCGATGTCCAGGGACACCGCCAACAGGACTCCTCCGCCGGTGACGGCCTCCGCTACCACGGCCTTCAGGCGCAGCAGGGCCGCGATCGTCGAACGCCCTCTCCGAAAACCAAACTGGGCGTCCGACAAATCGGGCCCGTCCCCGATGAGGTGCCGCTCGATGCGGGCAGCCAACACCCTCTCCAGCAGCTTGCCCGCATCATCGAGCAGCACGATGGGCCTGTAGGCCCAGGCCGACTCGGGAGACCGTCCCGGCTTCGGCAGGAGAACCAGCCTCCCCTCTTTCCAGCACCCAGGGAACTGTCCGGACGACAAACAAGCGTCGAACAGTCCCCTGAGGCGTGGTCCCAGGTGTTCGAGGACCAGGGCCAGCACACGGTTCGGAATACCGTCGGGCCCGGGGGCGGTGGATTTGACTCGCATACGCGCCACCGCCGCCCACATTTCCGGCTCCGTGATGGGCGGAGCACTTTCATCGTCGGCCTCCCGGTCGCTGTCCAGCGAAGCCATGACCGGTGGCGTGTGCTCCGCCCGCCGTGGAAAGAGGTCCTCGACAACTCTGGTGAGGAGGCTGGGCTGGAGAGTCTCGGTGAGGGGGGGGCCCCGCCCGCGGAGCTTGTTCAGCGCCGCGAGGTAGGGGCGACCCCAGGGGTCACGCTCGAGACTGTCCAGCATCTCCCGCCGACTAACGTCCTTGGCGGTACGGACGGCCAGCCTGAAGGCAGACCGCGCACTGCGGTAAGCCTCGTACAGCTGGCCCTCCCGCTCAGCGTCGCGGTGACGCGCTCGGCTGCGGGTGTAGGCCCTCCGGGCACGTATGCACGCGGCCCGAAGGTCCGCCAATTCTCGGGACCACCAGGGGACCGCACTCTTCGGGGGCAGGCGCCGCACACGGGGCATGGCCGCATCGCAGATCTGCGTTAACGCACAGCGGATGCGGCCAGCCTCGGCATCCACCCCGTCCGCCTGGGGCGGTGAGGACAGCCATGACTGAACGATGGCTGCCTCGGCCAACAGGTCCCGATCCAATCGACCCACAGCCCACCGCGGAAACGCGGGAGCTCCGTCCGCCGTGTGACCCCTGCTGGGCTGCAGGAGGGTCCGGGAGACCTCTATCCGGATGTATCGGTGGTCGGATAGGGTCTCAACCTCCTCCTGGACGCACCAGCTCCTCACACGTGCTGCGACATTAGGGCTAGCGAATGACAAGTCCACTATCGACCCGCCCTGCTGCCGCACGCACGTTTGCACCGAGCCCCTGTTCAGCAAACAGAGGCCCAGTGCCGCCGCCCACTCTTCGACCGCCCGCCCGCGGTCATTCGTCCTGGGGGACCCCCACGCCGTGGACTTGGCGTTGTAGTCCCCCAGAACGAAGACTTGGCGCGGTGCCAGTCGCCGTATCGAGGCCCCCAGGATGGTGAGGAAGGCCCCGAAATCCGTCGCGCTCCTGTTAGGGGAGAAGTAAACACCATATAGCGTAACCTCTCCCCATTCCGCCGCGACATACCCATCACCCCTGTCCTTGAGCAACAAGGGCGGGGAATGCCACGACGTGGAGGCGACGATTGCCACAGAGCCGTCACTGCTGCCCAGCCAATTGGGCCGGTCAGGCACCACGTACGGCTCCGCGGCTACGGCTGCACCGATCAACCACTCCGCCATGGCTTGCAGGAAAACGTCCTGTGCCTCGGCGGCGTGGTTGAGGTTGGCCTGCAGGAGGTGGTAAGATTCGGCCGCCATTAGTGGGCCGTATCCATTACCTCCTCCACGCTGGCGGGCGATTGGGTCGCGCTAGGGGCGGGAGCGGCCGGGGTCGTCGGACCGCTCCGCCCCTTTGGGGCCGAAGCCGGGGGTTTGCACTCCTTGCTCCCCATGCGGTGCTTGGCGGGCCTATTGCCCGCCGCACACGCGGGGCAGTGGGGAGTGGCGGCGCACGATGCCGCCTTATGCCCGGGTTGACCGCAGCGGAAACAAAGGTCGCTGCAGTCAAAGCAGTTAGTGCATGTCGGCCGAGTGTGTCCGACCGCCATGCACTTGTAGCACCTCGCAGGCCGGGACTCCAGCACGGTCACCCGCGCTGAGATCCAAACCTGCCTATAAACAATTTTCACTTAAACTTAACGTGATATAATGGGCAATGGCAATAATGGTACATGACTGAAGAATATTTATTCATTTAATCCACTAAATTTCATTTAAGTTATAATTTAAGAAAACGTTTAAACAATTCTTTTTAATTTTACACCTTCAAATTATATAATTAGAAGCATACCAATGAAATTACATTTTAATTTCACACTGCATTAAGAAAACGTCTCCAACAACGTCTTCACACGATATTACTAAGGTTACTTGAAAAGAAACTTTAAAAACTGGCTCCAGAATGTGTTAAGTGAACTCATTTTACATCGCCGTCTAACGCTCTTGAAATAGGATGCGCATGCATAATATATTGTGATGATAATATGTTTGAGACGACTCTATTTAGTCCGGAGCATCTTGTGTATTCACCTATACCGAATAATCTAAGTATATTATTTCTCAAAGTTGTTTTTAATCAATATAAAATACCTGTTATTTATTGTACAAGCATCAAATGTTTTCACCAAATGGTTTCATCTATGTTTATATTAACTGATAACGTGGTTTTCTTTCGGTGACAGAATTTTTAAAATCGACTTAGTGATTTAGGCGTGAAAGTATAATAAACAATATCTGGTTTTTTTTTTTTTTTTTTTTGTGGGTGGGCCGCGGTCGGCGCGCCTCCGTACCACTCCGTCCGGGGCGACAGAGGGGCTTAAGCACGCAACTCCCGCGACCCACCCAAAAACCACGTCGCCTTCGTCGTTGGGCCGACCACTGGAGCAGCGTTAACTTGTCGTCAGTGGTCGGCCCGACGGAATACCCCTAATTGGGGTACCCTCCCATCGACTGACGTCCCCCCCTCGGGGAGGACGTCGGTCTTTCCTCACGCGGTCGGCCTCTCGGCGGGTGACGGACTAATCCCCGGTCACGTCACCCGCGACCTCGGCTAGGGCGGCATGAGGCGCAGATAGTTGCGCCTACGCCGCCCCAGTCGCCGGCGGCGGATCTCCTCATCGAGGCTGCGCTCCTCACGCAGGCGATCCGCCGCCTCCTTCCGCGAGATCACTGTCTCGCAGAAGGCTGCGACCGCGTCCCAAACAATATCTGGTTGACCGAGCTTTGCTCGGAATATTTTTTTTTTTTTGTATATTGTGAACATATTTAGTTTAGAACATAGTTAGTGAACATATATATATATTAATAAAAAAATGAAGACAGAGTGAAAAATATATCAAAAGTTAAAAAAAAAAAAAATATAATAATAATAACACTGAGATCCGATCTCAGGATGTTTGAATGCGACTGAATAACTTCCCAACCGTTATTCTCACTCTTGACGGCGACGGCTAAATTTACATTTCTATTCTAATGACATTTTATTGATTAGCTAAAACACAGACAAAACGACATTTTCTATAAGTAAAACCTTGCTAGATCGATTTGTTGCCCCCGAAATCTCGTGTTTCTTGAAAATCATTGGACATAGATTTTAAAGAAAAAGATATAAAGATATTAATAAATATTTACCTTCCCAAAGAGGGTTGACATCAGGCAGGTTGGCTGTTATAAAACTAATGCCAAAGCTTGCACAATATGTACAATAGTAGAAATGAAGGGAACCCCAAGTAATTGGAATTAGAGCAGTATGATAATGATAATAAGTTATATTTATTTTTATCCTCATGATTTCGCAGTAAAAATACAATTCACCCCCACTTCTCTTGTACATGGATATCTTAAAAAAAAAAAAAAAAAAAAAAAAAAAAAAAAAAAAAAAAAAATGACAAAGGCGTACAATATGCAGAAGGGAAAACTGAGAAAACTCGAAATAAAACCCTATAGCACCCGAAAAAAAAAAAAAAAAAAACCAGTTTGAATATTTTTTTTTTTTTTTTTTTTTTTTCCTCTGTCTGTGCGTATCATTTAGAATTAAGTAAATTAAACATCTCTATATTATAAAAAAAAAAAAAAGACTTTTCAGCCTCATTTGGAATGAAATAATAATTATAAGAAACAGACTAAGTTAATCTTTGATTGATATAAAATTTATTATTTAAAAGTTTTTTGTGTTACCTGAAAAACAAAATTAACTTATTTTTATTCCCTGTGGTGAAGGAGTAAGAATATTATTTACCAAATATCCTGCTCGTGGATGTTGTATAATACGACTAAGGGATATATATATCGCCGATAACATCTATAGAACAGAAGAAAATTCGACATAAAACCCTATCTCGTCTAACGATCGTGGTATCGTAGGTCAATTTCCCTCCTATTATGGAGTAGGCTCGAGCTCAACAGTGGGAATTATGTAAGCTGAGATGAAAGACTAACTTTCCGTGTGCCGTTCTGGTTCGTGAGTATCCTAAAAGACGACTATAAATATGCATATAACGTCTATACAAGTGAAGGAAAACTTAATAATATAAAACCCTATTGCAATACGTCTAACCAGGGCGGAATAGTAGGTTAATTCTTTTTTAATTGTGAAGGAGTTCTGAGCCCAACAGTGGGACTTATTTACGACTTTTTTTTTTGGGTGGGCTGCGATCGGCGCGCTCCCCGCACCACTCCGTCTTGGGCGACGGAGGGGCGTAAGCACACACACCCGCAACCCACCCGAACACCACGTCGCCTTCGTCGCGTCAGTAGTTCAGCGCGTGGGCCAACCACCGGAGCAGGGTTACTTGTCATCAGTGGTCGGCAACTTATTTATTTACGACTAGCAACCTGTCCTCATTTCGTTTCAGTTTCAGTCGACTTACCCACATAGTTTCCGTTCCCGTGGGAATACCGGGATAAAATATAGCCTATGTTACTCCCTGATATTATAGCTTTCCATTGGTGAAAGAATTTTTGAAATCGGTCCAGTAGTTTCGAAGCCTATTCAATGTAAACAAACAAACAAATCTTTCCTATTTATAATATTAGTATAAACGATGATTTTGATTAAGATAAATTTCAAATATCAAACTAAATTAAAAATATATTGTTGCTTTCATAAGTACAAGAAAAATAATTTCTGAAGCTAAAAAAAATATTTTTAAAAGATAAATTACTAACAGATACGTACGTGCTTTTACTTAAACGAGCTATTTATAGTGTCTTAGATTTCGATCGAACGACGCTAGCTGATTCAGCAATGCAGTGTAACCGCATGAGGTGGAAATACAGTAGCATTATCAATTCTGCGGCACGACGACCTCGCTGCAGATCGTGGGTAAATTGTTTACGTTTATTAGATATTTTATTTTAACATTATGTATATGTTAATTACGTAATTTAACATATACTTTATTGTTCTGATGCAAAGGTATTAAAGAGTATATTCAATTATTATAAAAAAACTGTTTATTATTATTTTAATCTCACGCCTTTATGCCATCGTAAGTAATCAATTCCCGTGTGGTGACAGAGTGAGAATACAATTTACCACCTCCTCTCACCCCCGTGGGTAATACCCACGGGGGTGAGAGGAGGTGGACTAAGACAAAGACGAATAAGGGATATAATACGTAGGTATATAACGTCTATGCAAGAGAAGAAAAACTCGAAACAAAACCCTATGCCAACACGTCTGACCGACGTGATATAGTAGGTAAATTGCCCTCACTTAGTGGAGGACGCCCGAGCCCAACAATGAGACGTATATAGGCTATTTTTTTTTTTTGGGTAGGCTGCGGTCGGCGCGCTCCTCGCACCACTCCGTCCGGGGCGACAGAGGGGCTTAAGCACGCACACCTGCAACCCACCCGAACACCACGTTGCCTTCGTCGTTGGGCCGACCACCGGAGCAGGGTTACTTGTCATCAGTGGTCGGCTCGACGGAATACCCCTATTAGGGGTACCCTTCCATCGATGGACGTCCCCCCATCGGGGAGAACGTCGGTCTTTCCTCACGCAGTCGGCCTCTCGGCGGGTGACGGGCTAACTCCACGGTCACGTCACCCGAGACGTATATAGGCTGAGATGATGATGATGAGATGATGAAGTAAGCAAAACTCTCCGTGGGATGACGCAGTAGGAATACAATTCACCACCGCTTTAGCCCATTCTTATTGTTAAATACGACTAAGGCAGATAATATACATATAGCATATATAGGAGAGAATAAAAACTCGAAATAAATACGTTTGACCGCCGTGATATAGATAAATTTCCATCCCATTTTAAAAGGGGCCCAAAACTAGGAAAGAGAAGTAGGTATATGAGCTGATTTGATGATGATGAGATGAATCAATCAATAGTGGTAGAACCACACTGTTAACAGTTATCTGTCTACAGCCGCGAGTCGGTCCATCCGGGCTAGTACAACACTCTCGCAGAAAATCGTTGTCCGAGTAGTAGCAATTTATTACTGCGTTTCTTCGGTGAGCGAGAGAGCCGGAAGCCCAACTTTCTGGAGGTATTTGCGTGTGGTGGGTTTTAAAGGCATCACCTTTAGTATCACCGAAACTTATTGCACGCATTCACACTTCCTTCGCTTTCTTCCCGGTAGACAGCGGTCTTGCCTTGCTGTGGTCCATGAGCGACAGCAACACTTACCATCAGGTGTACTGTTTGCTTGTTTGCCACTATTTGCAATATTAATTTTGGAGTGGTAGGACCACACTCTCGATAGTTATCTGTCTACAGCCGCGGGCCGGTCCGTCCGGGGCAGTACCACACTCTCGCAGAAAATCGACGTCTGAGTAGTAGCGATTTGTTACTGCGCTTCGTTTGGTGAGCGAGAGAGCCGGAAGCCCAACTTTCTAAGGGTGTTTGCGTGTGGAGGGTTTTGGTGGTGCCCTTGGTATCACCGAGCCTCAATGCACGCATTCACACTCCCTTCACTCTCTTCGCGGTAGGCAGCGGCCTTGTAAAGGTCCATGAGCGGCAGCAACACTTACAATCAGGTGTACTGTTTACTCGTTTGCCACCGTTTGAAATAAAAAAAAAAAAACTAAAAAATCATAAAAAAATAATATAACTATATTTTAATGATATCTGATATTTACGCAAGCATTCACATTGTAAATAAAACTACTTTACGGATTTTATCGTGTTTCTATCTGATTTTTGATTACCTAACGTTTCGAACACTTTGCAGCGTTCATGGTCACGGGCGGAGCTATATCTTGTTTCATACTTTTAACACCAATAATAAGAGCTCTTTGCTGGGAGCCCAGGATGCAAATAGCTAAAGAAGGAAAACGCGACGTAAATCTTTTACCAACCCGTCTGACCAACGAGAAGCAATAGCGCAGTTTTCCATCTATCGCTGTGATGACCCGAGCTCCAGGTGACTTTTAAGGGTTGCATACTTTATTTACGATATTAAGTATCGTCCATAGAAGTCACAAAATTGGTCTCAATGGCCCTTTTAATTAGTCAACACTACAGGGTAGTAGTGGGTCGTCGACGATTTTACAGTCGACGCAACGAGACCGTTTATCGTCGATTGTAAACTAGTTGAATAAACAGTCTAATTTTCGACTAGTTTACGTCGTAGACGCTTGGACAAGACGAGAGGTTTAGTTTATATTATGACGTACGTTGATCGTCCATTGGTAAAGGACAACGAAACTTCAACGAATTTTATGAGACAACAGTTTCATTGTACAATATACATTGACGCTTCAATATGTAATGATAGTCCCATCACATGATAGCAGAGTTCAATGAATTGCAAACAATCTATCTATGTGTTATGATTTCGGCTCAACTCACGCCTACGGGCGGTGAGGTTTGCGGAGCGGGTAAAAAGCGTAGCGAGCCATGCGAGCGCGCGCGCATCTCGTCTTCCAAGTTCGGGCCGATTCGGGCGCTTTCGAATAGTCGCAAGTCGTCGCGTTCGTGTCATTCGTTGATACGACGACCGTTTCGCGAAGCCATTCATACGTAAACATGTTTATCAGTCAACTATAAACTGGTTTATTAGTTCACGGCAAAGAAACAGTCGAAAAAAACTGTTCGTTTATTCAACGACCACCACTACTACAGGGATAATATGCCAACTTTCCGTCGCCCTGGATGATATAAGCTAAATGTGGTCAGAGCAAAACAATAAGCATAGGCATAAGACATAACATAATCTATTGGGATATGTTATAATTAATTGCTTGACAGGCAGGTTTCCACTCGTATTTGTTTTCTTAAGTCTTCCAAGAAAGTCATCATCGTCATCATCGCAGCCCACGTATGTCTCACTGTTAGGCTCGGGCCTCCTTCACAATGAGAGGGAATTTCACCTTCTATACCATGCTAGTTAGACATGTTGGTATAGGGTTTAATTTCCAGTTTTTCTCCCCTTGCATAGTTTTTATATGAATGTTATATCCCTTAGTCGTCTTTCACGACATCCACGGGCCAGATAGGGAATAGTAAATTGAATTCTTACTCCGTCACCACACGGAAAGAACCACTAAGATAATGACATCACCGAGAAAGTGCTGCTGCTCATTCTCTAGGTTATCCTGGAACTCATATTAACTATACCCAAGTTAAGGCGTGGTGACATATTATTCTAAATCATTATATTAGAAATACTGGTAGGTATATCTACCCTTGAAAAGTTCATGATGAGCCTTTTACCCGATAATGTGATATACAAGGGCTGTAAAAAGAAATCAAAGTATATAATACAATATTTTTTAAATAAAAAATAATTGACATACCAATAAGCAGTTACTTTATGATGTTAGGTGAAAGCTTTTCTAAAAGAGAAAAGGGTAACACATCGTCTTAGTAGAGTTTAAATATTTCACAGCTGTCAAAAAAATTATATTTATAGATGGTTTATTATGTGTCTAGATTTATAAAATACTAGCTGACCGTTGTTCTGATCAAATCAAAATCGGTCCAGCCGCTTAGGAGTTCATTTACAAACATAGGAACAGAAGATTTGTATATAAAGATAGAAAAGTTTACATAGTCGAAAAAACCATCCTCGAATCCCCATGAATACACATAAAAAATCTCGTCAAAATCGGTGCAGCCGTTTAAAAGGAGTTCAGTGCATTCATATGTACTCTAGAAATTTATATAATATAAGACTAGCAACCCGCCCTCGCTTCAGTTTCAGTTGCCTTACCCACGTAGTTCCCGTTCGCGTGGGAATACTGGGATAAAATATAGCCTATGTTACTCCCTGATATTATAGCTTTCCATTGGTGAAAGAATTATTGAAATGGGCACAGTAGTTTTTAAGTTTATTCATTATAAACATACACACACAAAAATAAAATTTTTCTCTTTCTTATACTAGTGTAGATTATAGAAAATTATTGTTCATTTTCTTATAGTAGTTATAGTCCTTACCTATAGTAGTTTCTTATAGTTTGACGTCGATCTGTGTGTCTGTTTATGTGTGTGTATGTGTATCTGTCTGTGGCATCTTCCTCTCAAACGGATGGAACAATTTCGATGCCGTTTTTATCATTTGAAAGCCAGTTTCCTTATGGTGGTTCTTGGCTATGTTTGGTTAATATCGGTTTAGCAGTGTAAGAGTATCAGCTCTTATCTAAAATGATGTAAAGACGTATTACTCGATTAAGTGCTCACGCATGCCAGTATAATGGTTAAATGACAATTAATTTATATTTCCTGTTGAAGAGAACGTAACACTTTTTTATAATTTTAGTTTATATCGAGGGTTATTTAAAATTCTCAATTTTACTTTCCTCTACATAAGACTTTCCTGTGTGGGTGAGCACACTTTCCTGACACACTTTCATTAGTAAGAATGCAATTTACCTCCTCGTATCTTGCACGTGGACAGTGGCGTAGCGTGTGTCACTGTCGCCCGGGGCGGAGTCATAATATGCCGCCCTTTTGACACCGTAAAAATAATAATTGTTGGTGTTGGTAAGAAAAAACGTAACGAAATGAAAGAATTGAGTGAAAAATATTTATTTCATGTACATGTGTAAGTAACATGACTGTGTTAAAACATTAATAATTTACACTATTTTTTTTTGAGGTGGTTTGCGGTCGGCGCGCTCCTCGCACCACTCCGTCCGGCGCGACAGAGGGGCGTAAGCACGCAACACCCGCAACCCACCCACGATACACGTCGCGTTCGTCGTTGGGCCGACCACCGGAGCAGGGTTACTTGTCATCAGTGGTCGGCCCGACGGAATATCCCCTACTTGGTGTACCCTCCCATCGACCGACGTCCCCTCCTCGGGGAGGACGTCGGTCTTTCCTCACGTGGTCGGCCTGTCGGCGGGTGACGGACTAATTCCTCGGTCATGTCACCCGCGGCCTCGGCTAGGGCGGCATGAGGTGCAAAATAATTTACACTATAAAAATAATGTTTAATAAAGTCTAAACAGTCTGAAATTGTACTTTTCGCGACTTACGCGCAGCGAAATCATTTATTCGGTCCTCGGACCCTGTGCAACATCGGCTACGACTGGGCGTTGGAGGGGGAGCCTCCCGCCCGGGTTGAGCGTAATTTGGTACGTCGCCGACACGCTCGTCATTGCCCACGGTGGGACATTAGAGGAGGCGGCAAGCCTGGCGACTCAAGGCACCAAAGAGATCGTCAGGCGGATCGGGGTGCTGGAGTTGAGGGTAGCCCTGGACAAGATGGAGGCCGTCTTGTCCCATAGGCCCCGCATAGGCCCTCCCATCGACGTCTCGATCACCGTCAATTCGGTTGATATCAGCATCCGGGCCCATATGAAGTATTTGGGCCTGGTGCTCGATGGGCATTGGTGGTTCCGGGAGCATTTCCGCAGGCTCGCTTCACGGCTCATCGGCGCGGCGTCCGCCCTATCGTGGCATATGCGGAACGTGGGCGGACCGAGCACTACGTGTCGACGGCTGTACGCGAGGGTCATCCGGTCAATGACCCTGTATGGCGCACCGGTGTGGGCGGGGTCCCTGATCGTCCGACTCAGGGCTCTACTGTGGCGACCACAGAAGGCCATGGCGGTCAGGGCCATACACAGATACCGCACGGTGTCGACGGAGGCAGCGTGCCTGTTTGCCGGGACTCCCCCGTGGGACCTGGAGGCAGAAATGCTCGCTGGTTTGTATGGCCGGGTGTCGGGGGTGCGAGCGGAGGGCGGTGTGGTCTCTTTGAGGGAGCTCACCGCCTGGCGCGTCGATGCCCGCCGACACGTCATTACCCGTTGAGCAGTCTGGCTAGAGAGGCCTCGGTTCGGTGTGCGGACCGTGGAGGCCTTCCTACCGGTGCTGATGCAGTGGTTAAAATGGCGGCACGGGATGCTCTCCTTTCGACTGGTGCAGGTTTTGACGGGGCATGGATGCTTCGCCAAATACCTGTCTGTACACGGTCGTTAGAAGGGAGAGTACACTGTCCTGCCACCACTGCGATTGCGACGAGGACACAGCGCAGTATACGCTCGAGGTTTGTGAGTTTGTGTTCGGTGCTGGGTGAACTGAGACGCGGTCGCAGCCTTCTACGAGGCAGTAGTCTCGCGGAAGGAGGCGGCGGAGCGCGTGCGCGTGGAGCATCTCCTCGACAACGTGAACCGCCGCCGGTGACTGGGGCATCGTAGGCGCGACTACCTGCGCCGCATGCCGTCCTAGCCGAGGCCGCGGGTGACTGGACCGGATTTAGTTCGTCACGGCCATGGGTTACGGGTGTGCATGCTTACGCCCCTATGGCGCCCCGGACGGAGTGGTGCGAGGAGTGCGCCGACCGTAACCCACCCCCCAAAAAAAAAAGTGGCCGCACAAAATATTTTTCTTCCAATTTCACCACCCTTCTAATAGTGGCGCCCGGGGCGGTCCGCCTCGCCGCCCCAAATGCTACGCCACTGCACGTGGATGTCGTAAAAGACGACTAAGTGATATAATATTCATATAAACATCATTCGCGATAGCCTCGAGAGGAGACTCGAACCCAACAGTGATGGCGAATAATGGAAAAATTTCTCCAACAGTCTAGAGGTTGATCTATAAAGGGATAATGTTGTCAAATCAAACTTCAAAGTTCCTGTACATCAAAATAAAGTTTTAAACTCCAGCTGAAAACTAATTCAATTTGATTCTACAGTTAGACTAAAACAAAAACCGTGTTACATTAAGGAATGAGTGACAGCTATCTTTGTCTCATTAATTTTAAATTTTAATTTTAAAATGTAATTAAATAATATATATCGCCGCTCAACAGTTTGCCGGTTACTTAAGAAAACATGCACGTGTCTCATGCACGTGAATCGTAAAACTGCATCGCTCACGTGTACAGTAAATGTGTATCGTAATGCACGTGTCTCGTACACGTGTATGTGGTCTACAAATACGGCCGCTCAGTCGACGCTTGGTCAAGATCCATAAGTCCTTAGAGGAACAAAGCCTCCCTGTCCTAGCCGTGCACCGCATGATCCGCGGCAAAACCCGCAAACCCTTCGAGATGGTTCTAGTCCACCTCGAATTATCTCCAAAAGGCAAACAGATCTTCCGCATTAGTGAGATCTGTGGCCTGTCCGGCATTCATGTAGAGCCACCGCACAAAACAGGGCTCATCTCGCAGTGTCACAACTGTCAGATGTACGGGCACTCGGCCCGTAACTGCCATGCCCCCGCCAGGTGCGTTAAGTGCCTTGAAGACCATGGCACGAGTGATTGTCCACGGCCGAAAAGAAACGACCACATCCAATGCGACACACCGCCATCGTGCGTCTTGTGCCGCGAGGAAGGTCACCCTGCAAACTACCGCGGGTGCCCCAAGGCTCCCCGCAGGCAGTACAGACGCCCTCGCAACCCCCCAAACTGGGGCTTCCCACCCCAGCCCCCTCAACCTCTTCTTGCAAACCCAGTGCCGAAGCCTCCTCAGGTTAACGCATGGCGGGTATCCCAGGCGGAATTCCCACCGCTACCTAATAAACGAGTGGTGCCTAACACCACCCCACCACCCCCCCATACTGCAGCAACGCCATACACGGCGCCTTGCCCACCCCCCGCGAGCCAACCCAAGCCCCAACAGGGCGCACACTCGAAACCGCATGTAGCCCCGAGGTCCGTAAAAACCCTACAAGGCGTAGATCCGGATCTCACCTTAGTAGCTAAATTCGCATCTCAAATAAATTTCAATGAGATACGTGAAATCGCCTCTGAAATCAGAGCAAACGTAGGCAACAGCCACGCTCTCCTTAACGTAGCCATTAGGTTCTCTCCGGTCCTCGAGAACCTCGCCTCTTTTACAATCTAAAATGGATAGACACCCATCAGGCAGAGTTAAACCCAGACACATTAGAGTAGGGTACTTTAATGCTAACAGCCTAGCCCAACAGAGGGACCAAATAGGCGCTCTAATGAGCGACGAGCAGCTCGACCTATTTCTTATTCAGGAGACCTTCCTTAAACCGTACAATAGGGACCCCAAGATTGCGAACTATAACATAGTCCGCAACGACAGGCTTAACTCGCCTAAGGGAGGTACTCTCATTTACTACAAGAGGTCACTGCACTGCACACCTATGGATCCGCCCCAATTGACGTACATTGAGGCTTCAGTCTGCAGGCTAGCCCTCACGGGGCACCAACCCATCACCCTCATATCAGTATATCTCCCCCCCGGTAGGGAAAACAATATCGAACTCCTCGAGAGTGATCTTAAATCACTCCTCGACCTAGGCGGAGCCGTCATCATAGGCGGCGACCTTAACGCCAAAAACACCTCATGGAGTTGTAACACCACCAACCCAAGAGGAAAAACCCTCGAATCCCTTGCCGAACGGCTGGGGTTTGACGTCATCGCTCCTATGGAGCCGACGCATTTCCCAGGGAACATAGCGCACAGACCCGATATTCTAGATATAGCACTGCTAAAGAACATTAACCTTCGGTTAACGTCTATAGAAGTGCTACATCAACTAGACTCAGACCACCGTCCGGTCATTCTCGAACTTGCCCCGAGACTGCCAGTCCCCTCAGGACCTGGGCAGGCCCCCACCATAACAGTAACTGATTGGAATAGACTAGAGTCCGGACTCAAGTCTAAATCCACCAGTCACTTAGATAGGATCCCCGCTGACATAAAATCCCCGGAGGACACAATGACGGCAATCGACTGTCTCACAAGTCATGTACAATCATTAATTAATGATTGTTCGCGGCAAGTACCAGCAGCGAGCGATCACGGCTGGCGCCTGCCAGACGACGTCCGCGACCTTCTGAGACAGAAGAATGCAGCCATACGTGCCTACGACCGTTACCCTTGCGAGGAAAACCGCATACGTATGCGTTTCCTGCAAAGGACGGTCAAATCCGCAGTAGCAGAAGTCCGCGAAAAGAGATGGAACACCACTCTTAGCGAACTAGAACCTAACCACCAAGCCTACTGGCAACTCGCCCGATCCCTTAAGAAAGACATAGTTTCCACTATGCCTCCCCTAAAGAGACCCAACCTCCCCCCCGCCTTTGAGGACGAGGAGAAATCCGAATGCCTGGCCGACAGCCTAGAGCAACAATGTACGCCAAGTACCACATACCCCGATGCCGAACAGCACGCCCACGTCGATAGGGAAGTGGTGTGGCGAGCCTCTCTCCCACAACCGCCGCTAGATACAGAATTAGGTAGGGACGACGCCCCAAGTCAGCCTATCCCAGCAGTCACCATAGATGAAGTAGTTTCGATCGTCAAGGGTCTACGCCCTAGGAAAGCCCCCGGTTCGGACGGCATAACCAATAGAGTTATTAAACTTTTTCCCACGTCCCTACTGGTCCTTCTGACCTGCATTTTCAACGCAGCGCTCAATAACAAAATCTTTCCCGCTCAGTGGAAAGAAGCCGTGGTAATAGGAATCCACAAACCCGGCAAGAACCGATCCGAACCCAGTAGTTACAGGCCGATAAGTCTTCTTAACGGTCTTAGCAAAATGTACGAGCGCGTAATCCACCAAAGACTTAGAATCTTCGCCGAGGAAAACCACCTCATACCACACGAGCAGTTTGGCTTTAGACCCAAACACTCGTGTGTCCATCAAGTCCATCGTATCGTGGAAAGCATCAACGTAAAACTGCAACGCAACCTTTTTACGGGGATACTCTTCTTCGATGTAGCCAAAGCCTTCGACAAGGTATGGCATAATGGCCTTATCTTCAAGTTATTCCAACTAGGAATTCCCCACTACCTCGTAATTATCATACGAGACTTTTTAACAAATCGTAGCTTCCGCTACAGAGTAGAAGGGACACTCTCTTCCCCGCACCCGATCAGAGCTGGCGTACCGCAAGGTTCAGTCCTCTCACCCCTTCTATTCTCGCTATATACTAGCGACATCCCCAAGTCTAAGCTCGTGCAGTCAGCCCTCTACGCTGACGACACAGCTATATTCGTATCCGGGCTTAACCCGGACGCCGTCACTCGTAATCTCCAAACTGCAGCTACTGCCCTTGGCAAATGGTTCCGGAAATGGAGAATAGACATTAACCCAGAAAAGAGTCAGGCGGTCATGTTTCACAGGAGACGTGCCGACCTGCACCCCCCCGATAGCTTCACTCCAGTCCGCATTTTTGACAAGCCCATCCCCTGGGCGTCAAATGCCAAGTACCTAGGCGTCACCCTTGACAATCGTCTCAGCTTCGCTCGACACATAACCACTGTGCGCTCGCGTGCAGCGTTCGTTATGGGTCGTTTACACAACTTACTCAACCCAAAGAGTAAGCTGTCGCTCAAATGCAAAATCCGTCTTTACACTGCCTGCATACGCCCCATCATGTTGTATGCCAGTGTAGTATTCGCTCACGTTAGGCCACACAGGATCCATAGGCTACAAACACTTCAGAATAGGTTCATGCGTAAGGCTACGGGCGCACCGTGGTTCATACGCAATGCCGATCTCCACATCGACTTGCACTTGCCGACCATCAGGCAATATATGAAACAGTGTGCCCGTAGATATTTTGATTCTGCCACAACACACCCCAACCCCTTAGTGGTCGCTGCGACCAACTATATCCCGTCCCGCATCTCGAAGGTCACTCGACCGAGACTTGCTCTCGACGAGCCCGACGACGAGATCACGATAGCTCAGAATACAGCATACACGGCCCGCGAAGCCGCAACAAAGAAAAGACCACGGTTCCGTCCTCGCCGTCGAGGTGCGAAACCGTGCCGCGCAAAAATAAATAAATCTAAAGTGGGACCTCCCACATTGCCCTCAGCAACGCCCCGAGCCGAGGTTCGTACCCCACAGGGGGTGCCCTTGGGCCACGTTGCTTAAATTTTTTGGGTTGAGAGCCCTCAGCGCTCACCACTAGTCCGCGTAAGGGTGTAACAGCCATCTGAGGCTAACACTCCTTGTCAGAACAAAAAAAAAAAAAACAAAAAAAAAAAGACGCTTGGTCATTCGTGCTTCGTGCTCAAGTCGCCGTACAATAAGGACCTCTCTGTTAAATCGTTACGCTGTTCGCAGAATAGACAAAGTTATTATCCAGTACTTGTAATTTTCTTTTGAAGAACCAAATATGAGTCATCGTGGAATAGACGGTACTAACGTCAGCAATGATGACGTCGCCCTATGTAAAAATACCACGGAGGTTCCTCCTTCGTCATATATATTTACATACACGTTTGACATTTGGTAGTGACTACGAATGCACTTATATGACTCGTGGGTGTCGTACAAGGTGACTACAGAATTTTAAATCAAGCGGGACCAACTTCATCTGTCATCTAGTTAATAATTACATTCCCAAAAAGGGTTGATGTCAGGAAAGCGACGGACATAAAAAAATGTCATAACATTAGCAATATGCGTTATGAAAGACGTGTACATATTTAGTAGACCCCAAATAATTAGAATAAGAACAAGACCTTAATATTCCCACCTTGTAAGGAGATAATTTCCGTGTGGTGACGAAGTAAGAATGCAATTCCCCACTCCCTATCTTGCCCGTGGAGGTCGTAAAAGACGCCTAAGGGATATAATATGCACATAACATCTGTTCAAGAGAAAGAAAACTGGAAAAGAAACCCTATACCAACATGTCTGACTAGCATGGTATAGTAGGTCAAATTCCCTCCGATTGTGGAGGAGGCCCGAGCCCAACAGTGGGACGTATGTGGGTTGCGATGATGATGATGATGAAATGGATAAGAATACACTCGTCATCACACTCAACCTCATAGCTTGCCCGTGGGAGTTGCAGAAATCCGGTAAAGTTCAGATAATGGTTACCAACGGTGTTGCTGCTTAAAGGATAGATACTAAGGGCTTAATAGTAGAACTGGAGCAGCGTTACTGCTATCCATTCTCGTTATAAGCCCAAGGCAGCTTTTATCGCTCTCAAGAGCAGACACAGATTAGAGGTTACACTAGACGTATTCTGCATATTATAATTTCTGAATTGTCTTTTCTTCGTTTTTGTCTTCTCTGTGGATATCTTCCACGTGCAACAAAGATCTTGGTGAATTACATTCTCTACTCCGTTATCACACGGGAAAAGTTACAAATATGTAAGATTTTTTTAACACAATACTCTCTACTAAGGGAATAATCCTTGTATTGCGGGGGACTTTATAAACATAATTAACAGACACAAATTACATTCAGATTCAGAACAACAACAACAAAGTGTTGCCTGGAATCGAACCCATGACGCTACCACCGTAGGTTACTACCATCTTAACCACTACGCTATCTGTGCAGTGTGCAGTCCAAAATCTGTACACTCAATGAATAAAAATAATATATTGCTTCTCCTATTAGCATATTCTGTAGTTTTAAATTGTTAAATTGTCTATACCGAGTTTTAACAGTTGTAAAATTTTCATTCTGTTGAACAAAGTAGAACATGCCTCTAATTTCAGTCCAGTAAATTTTTGTTGAATTTTAAGCTATTTAGTTTTTTTAAACCAAAATGCGATCACATAATATGCATTTAATATAAAATCTATACCCTCTGAAAGTATAGTAGGTTCAATAGCGACTGCACAAATGGTGTAGTGGTTAAAATACCGACCTACCGTGCCAGTGTCGAGGGTTCGAATGCAATGCCAGACAACACTTTGTACGATTCACAAATTCTTGTTCCGAGTCTGGATGTAATTTGTGTCCGTTAAATTATAGGTTTGTAAAGTCTCCCGCGACATAAGGATTATTTCCTTAGTGCAGGGTCTTTAAAAAAAATATCTTTTCCTATGTAGGAGAGTCTCGAGCTCAGCAGTGGGGTGTATATGAGCGGAGATGATTCTTTATGGAAAAACCTTTGTACTTAAGAAATTAGAGTTTTATATTTCTAACATCAGCCTAAGAGATTAACATAAAAACCCGAGATGGGGGTGGCAGTGGCACGCATGCGCGACAAATACACCGCCCCGGGCCCAACGGTATTCCGAACCGTGTGCTGGCTCTGGTCTTCAACCATCTGGGTCCCCGCCTCAAGGAGCTGTTCGATGCGTGTTTAGCGTCCGGGCGGTTCCCTGGGTGCTGGAAGGAGGGGAGGCTGGTGCTTCTGCCGAAGCCGGGACGGTATCCAGAGTCAGTCTCGGCCTACAGGCCCATAGTGCTGCTTGACGATGTGGGCAAGCTACTGGAGAGGGTGCTGCCTGCTCGCATCGAGCGGCACCTCGAGAGAGGTAGTGAGTGGTAGGACCACACTGTCGACAGTTATCTGTCTACAGCCGCGGGCCGGTCTGTCCGGGGCAGTACCACACTCTCGCAGAAAATCGACGTCTGAGTAGTAGCGATTTGTTACTGCGCTTCGTTTGGTGAGCGAGAGCGTCGGAAGCCCAATTTTCTGAGGGTATTTGCGTGTGAAGGGTTTTGGTGGTGCCCTTGGTATCACCGAGCCTCAATGCACGCATTCACACTCTCTTCACTTTCTTCGCGGTAGGCAGCGGCCTTGTAAAGGTCCATGAGTGGCAGCAACACTTACCATCAGGTGTACTGTTTGCTCGTTTGCCACCGTTTGCAATAAAAAAAAAAACCTCGTTGGCACGGGGCCGGATCTGTCGGAGTTTGGGTTTAGTCGCTCGTCGGTCGTTCGACGACCGCGGCTCTGTTGCGTCTGAGGGCCGTGGCGACTGAGGCCGTCACCGGCGGGGGAGTGCTGTTGGTGGTGTCGCTGGATATCGCCAACGCATTTAATAGTCTGCCATTTAGCTGCATCAGGAAGGTACTCCGATACCACGGAGTGCCAGTTTACCTGAGGCGGCTGGTGGCAGACTATTTGGAGGGGTGCAGCGTCCTCTACACCAACCGAGTAGGGGACGTTGTGCGAACGCCCATGACGTGGGGTATCCCACAGGGGTCGGTCCTCAGACCCACCCTGTGGAACATTGGCTACGACGGGGCGTTGAGGGGGAGCCTCCCGCTCGGGCTGGGCGTGATTTGTTACGCCGACGTCACGCTCGTCACAGCCCGCGATGGGACGCTAGAGGAGGCGGCAAGCCTGGCGACTCTAGGCACCGAAGAGATCGTCAGGCGGATCGAGGCGTTGGGGTTGAGGGTGGCCCTGGCCAAGACGGAGACTCTCTTGTTCCATGGGCCCCGCATGGGCCCTCCCATCGGCGTCTCAATCACCGTCAATTCGGTTGATATCAGCATCCGGGTCCATATAAAGTGTTTGGGCCTGGCGTTGGTGGCTTTGGGAGCATTGCCGCAGGTTCGTTTTGCGGCACGCGGTCGCGGTCTTCTGCGAGGCAGTAGTCTTGTGGAAGGAGGCGGCGGGGCGCGTGCGCGAGGAGTGTCTCTTCGACGACGCGAGCCGCCGCCGGCGACTGTGGCGGCATCAGGCGCGATTACCTGCACCTGATGCCGCCCTAGCCGAGGCCGCGGGTGACTGGATCGGGCATTAGTCCGTGACCCACCGTGAGGCCGACGGTCGTCCCCGAGAGGGGGGCCTTCGAGAGGAGAGAATACGCCACAGGGGTATTTCGTCGGGCTGATCACTGACGACAAGTTACCCTACACCAGTGGTCGGCCCAACGTCGAAGGCGACGTGTCACGGGTGGGTTACGGGGCCGTGTGCGTTCCCCCTCTTTCGCCCCTGACGGAGCCAGGCGACGGGTACGCTGACCGTAGCCCAGCCCCCTAAAAAAGTGTTTAACATAAATATCTCATAACGTAAATATATCATAATTTAACCACCCACAGCTTTTCTAGGGCTATATTAAGAGCAGGTAAACCGCTAGTGCTCTCCTCCAAAGCATTGCAAAGAACAGCGAAGAAAACACCAACACCATCCCTACAACCATCAGTGTGGATGCAATGGCGGTAGGCTTAGACAAAGGAGAAGTCGCGGAATATATGGGGTGTATCATGGCCTCAAAACTCCATGAGATTATAACTTATGAGAACACAGATCAAGACCTGAACTTTTTACTTGCTCCCCCCTCTATAAACACACCACACTCAGCGACCAACGTCCAGAACGAAGCCCCTACATCAAGCCAAACAAATCCAAATCCACCGGACTAGCTACGCCTCAGCGCAAAAATGAGCAGAACGGTAACAGGGAAAACACCATTACAGAAACAAAATCAAAATTCAGCACGGTTAAAGCACTCTTAAGTCCACCCCTCGCCACCGTCACCACAAAACACGGCGAAGAAAAGAGCACGACGAGACTGGCTTCCGTACTAGAGGATTTTACCAGGGAAGAATACCACCCAATTATTAAAGAAGAACAAGCACAACTAAGTACAAACTCCGACAAAGGCATTATCAAACCATTAAACTACCGGCCGGTGAACACAACGATGGACCTGCACATAAATGTCTTCCTGGAATACAAGGACATCCTAGAAGGCACATTTCTCATCAGAACCCTTTTTTTTTTGTTCACGCTGTGGAAATGCATTTACGCACTGTCCCCCGCCAGTGATGCCCGGGGGGAGGGGCATGTGGGACTCACCGACCAGATCCGCGGCTGGAATACCGTGCTCGGCCCAACGACGAGGGCGACGTGCACGTGAGGTGGGTTACGGGTGTGCATGCTTACGCCCCTCTGTCGCCCCGGATGGAGTGGTGCGAGGAGCGCGACGACCGCAACCCACCCCAAAAAAAAAAGGAAAATAGAAACCGGTGAAATGGTTTCTATTTTCCTTTTTTTCCGTCTTCTTTCATGAACTTTTGCAAGTCTACCAAAGAAAATAATGGAAAACAACAAGAGAAATAAAACTCGAATTTTAACCCTATACTAAATAGCCCATCTGGCTAGAATGCAGTAGTAATAAAATAATCTCTTCTATTATAGGCTGTTGAAGAAAAATAAAAATAATATATCCTTCATTTGACAATATAATTTTCTGTGTGGTGACGGAGTAAGAATACAATTCACCACCCCCTCTCATACCCGTTTTTTTTTTTTTTTTTTTTTTTTCACGCTGTGGAAATGCATTTACGCACTATACCCCGCCGGTTTCAGACAGGGGAGTGTGTGTGGGACTCGCCGGCCACAGGAGTGACCGAAATACCCACTAAAACCACAGCGGCCCCTTCCGCGCTTTTACGAGGTGCCAGAGAGATCGTCTGATGACATTCTATCCCCGATACCCCAACGCTTGGCCGTCTGGCCACGTCCTGTCATCACTCAGGGCGGTGGAAGCAGGAGCGCATAACGGCGTCTCCTCCTCCCTGGTCGCCGCCGGCGTAGCGAGTCTGCGGACGCAAGTGCCTCACGTGCCCGCTCCACGGCCTCCTTCCTTGTAATGACAGCCTCACAGAAGGAGGCCATCGACGACCAACAGCTGTCGCTGCCGAGCATCTTCGAGATGATGGTCGACAACGACAGGTCCGCTGTTCCCATGTCCGTTGACAGGACGTGGCGCTGAGGCCCCCAGGCGGGGCATACTTCTAGTGTGTGGCGCGCATCGTCGATTAGCGCGCCACACTCATGGCATCCAAGGGGCCTCTTCTCTTCCAATTTTATGCAGGTACTTACCGAAGACCCCATGTCCGGTAAGCACCTGCACCATCCTAAATGTAAGGCTGCCGTGCCTTCTCCTGAGCCAGCGGTGGAGATGCGGCGCAACTGCCTCCACAGTCCCCCGTCCTGCTACGGGGGACTCTAGATCCTCCCTCCACCGCCGGATGACTTCCCTTCGGGCCACTTCCTGAACTCTGCCCAATCCCCTTGTGGAGACTCGCTCGCCGTTGACTCGCGATGTGGCGCGGAACCGGTATATTTCTGCCAACGCTTCCGCCACCAGTGCCCAAGGGGGGTCGCCCGCCAGCAGTGTTGCCGCAGTCCAGGACACAGTACGGTAGCCCCTAATAGCCCTCACCGCGATGACCCTCTGCGGTCGACACAGGAGGGCTCTGTTGCGGGCGGTGAGGGACTCCGACCAGATAGGGGCACCATACAGTGCCATGGACCGCAGGATGCCGACGTACAGACGCCGGCACGACGACCCAGAACCGCCAGTGTTCGGCAGAAGCCTTCCCAGCGCCGCGGCCGACTTGACGAGCCTCGGGACGAGCTGGGCAAAGTGTGGCCCGAAATTCCACTTTGAATCGAGGTGCAGACCCAAATATTTTATTTGGGCCTGCACCGGTACGGCAACCCCAGATACACTGATGTGTGCTCCTCGGGGGGAACCTCAACGTGGGCCATGAAAAAGGAGGGCCTCGGTTTTGTCAAGTGAGACCCTCAGACCCAACATCCCAATCCGGTCCACGACGAGCGCCACTCCTTCCTCTGCCAATCGGACAGCCCCCCGGAAGTCCGCCCTCTTCACCGAGATAAGGGTGTCATCTGCATAACAGATGATCCCCATCCGAGGAAGGAGCTGACCCCGTAGGAGCCAGTCGAATCCGACGTTCCAGAGCACCGGACCGAGGACCGAGCCCTGTGGGACGCCGCACTCCACCCGATGGCGATGTATACGCCCGTCGCCCCCTTCCCAGAGCACGTGCCTTCCCTCGAGGTACGCCTCCAACAGTCTCACAAGATACGGAGGCACTCCATGGTATCGAAGTGCCTCCTTCAGCGTCTCGTGTGGGAGACTGTTGAAAGCATTTTTTTATATCGAGCGAGACTGCCAGGACAACTTCCTTTTTGGCCACCGCTTCGGTGGCCAGAGACTTTAGAACGGCCAGCGCGTCAATTGTTGACCGGCCTCTCCTGAACCCGTATTGTCTCTCTGACAGTCCCGGCCCAATTTCCTCGAGGTGCTGGACGAGACGGTCTGCGAGCACTTTCTCGAACAATTTAGCCATCTCATCCAGCAACACCAGTGGTCTGTATGCGGAAGAGGCGTCAGCTGGGCGACCCTCCTTCCGCAGTAGATACAAACGTCCACACTTCCATTGCTCCGGAAACTGCCCGGACCTCAAACATGTATTGAGCAGTTCCCGGAGTTCACCCTTGAGGTATTCCGCGGCGATGCCGAGTACGAGCCCCGGGACACCGTCCGGACCAGGTGCCTTCCTTTTGCCACGAAGTCGGGAGAGAGCCACTTCCATTTCTTGGTCGGTAATGGGTGAAATAGGAGTTTCCATCTCCACCACCGACCAAGGAGCCATTCTGGGGGGAACGTGCCCCATAGAACGCGGGAACAGTTCCCCCATTAGCCCCGACAGGAGATCCGGGTCCATTGTTTCGACGATGGGGGCGCCACAGGCACGGAGCTTGTTACGCGCCCGTTGATATGGGCGCCCCCATGGATCTCTGTCAAGGCTTGCAAGAAGCTCTTCACGGGCCCTCTCCTTCGCCTGGCTGATGGCCAGCTGCAGTGTCTTCTTCCTTGTCCTATATTCTCTTCGCAGCTGACCCTCGAGGACGTCATCCCGGTTGACTCTCTGTCGGCATCGAACGTAGGCACGCCGCGACCGGTTTGAAGCCACCCGGAGATTAGCGATCTCGGGTGACCACCAGTAAACCTGACGACGCGGCGGCATCCGTCGAGCCCTTGGCATCGCCGCATCACATATTGCTTCAAGGGCATTTTTGATACGACCAGCAAGCCCTTCCACACCTGTGGGTAGCTGTCCTGCTATACCCCAGCGCTGCACTATGGCGGACTCCCGGACCATTTCCGGATCAAGTTGGCCAATGGCCCATTTTGGGAGTCCACCTCTTCTTCCACGCCGGGGCCCTAGTGGTCCCCGAGGGGTGGAGATCTCGAAACGTATATATCGATGGTCCGAGAGAGTCTCCACTCCTTCTTCTACCCTCCAGCCGTTTACCTCACGAGCGACACCGGGGGTGGCAAACGATAGGTCTACCACAGACCCACCCCGATGTCGCACGCAAGTGTGGACCGTCCCTCTATTAAGGAGGGACAGACCGGAGAGAAGGGACCACTGCTCAACAGCCGTACCTCTGGCGTTTGTGGTGGAGTTCCCCCACGCGCGAGACTTCGCATTGAAGTCGCCGAGGACCACAATTCTTCTCGGCGACTGACGACGAACCGCGGCGCTGACAGAGTCCAAAAATGATTCAAACTCTGCCAGTCCGCGATTGGGGGAGAAATAAATACCAATAATGGCAAAATCTCGCCACCCCACCACAACATATCTATTGCCCCTCTCAAGGGAAGAGAGGGGAGGGCCGGCACGGCCTCGTGACAGGACAGCTACATCTTCTCTAAGGTCCCCCACCCAATTGGGTGATTGGGGAACAAAATAGGGCTCGCTGGCCACAGCCAAATCGGTATTCCACTCCGCCATGGACTGTAGCAGCAGGTCCTGAGCCCCGGCGGAGTGGTTCAAGTTCGCCTGGAGGAAGCGTACTGTGTCTCCCATTAGATGGACATTTCGGCATCTTCCTGGGTTCTGCGGCTACTGCTTAATGCGGTGGCCCGAGGTCCTTGGGCCACCTTGCCTTTTGATGAGGGGGCTTTGCAAAGCCTCCCCCCCATCGTGTGCTCGGGTGGGCGACCGGCGGCGGCGCAAACTGCACAGTGTGGCATGGCGACACAAGCAGCTGACTTGTGTCCACTGCTGCCGCATCGAAAGCAGAGTTCGGAGCGGTCTACAGTGGACGGGCATAGCGGGGCCGTATGCCCCAATTCCAGGCACCGGTAGCATCTCAATGGCAGGTTCTCCAGCACCTGGATGCCAGCCGCGCTCCAGCCGACCAGGAGCCTTCCTGCATCGGCAAGCATTTTAGCGGCGGCGACGGGGCAACGCACCTTTACCATGCCCACACCGCGCGGCCCACGTTGGATTTGTCCAACTTGGACTTCTGCGGCTTCACATCCACATGTGCGGACTACAGCCGCGCGCACTTTATTCTCGGTGGCGGAGTCATCCATCCCGGTTACCCGAATATCAGTACGTTTCACCGGCCGGATGACATCCGCCATACCCGCCAGTGCCGTACGCAAATTGACCGCCAGCTGGTCAGCAACTTCTATTGACTGGGACTTGGATAATTGCAGGACCCTAGCCCCAGTCACGGAGCGCCTAACTTTGAGGCCCTCTTTAATTCCCATCTCTTGGAGGTTGACCTCTTGCTCGGCGCGAAGCATTGCGTCGGCATATGTGACCCCGTTTTTTTCACCTGCCGGCTGCAATTTCAAGATAACAGCCGGGGAGCGTGGAGCAGCAAGCGCTGACTTCAATTTCCTCTGCGCCAGGATAGCTGGATTGGGGGTCACAGAGGGCACAGCAGCCGCAGAGGGTGGTGAAGGAGGGGAAGACTTTTTCTTCCCCTTCCTTACAACGGTTGCCCAGGTGTCCGCAATCGTGGGCTGGACCGAAGGACCGACCGGCGGAGGAATGGCTGCTGAAGGAACGTTCGCTGAAGGAACCACCGCCGAGGTACTGGGGACTGGCTGACCAGAAGGCACCGGTGCAGTCGCACGGACGCCGGTTGTGGACACGACAGACGCTGCATTCCTTCTTTTATCTGCAGCTAAAGGCGGACGGTTTACCTTAGCGGGGAGAAGGCGATCCTCTAGCCCCGCAAACCGGGCGTTCATTATCTCCCCAACTGATTTCACGATAGAGGATTTTATTTCTTCTATTGTGTCTACTCCTATTGAGGACGAAGAGGCCCTCATCTCTGAAAATTCTCGCCGGTATGCTTTGAGTTCCGCCTTGAGGGCTTCTACTTCCTGGCGCTGCCTCTTATTCTCCGCTCTCAATCGGCGGGTTTCCTCTGCCTCCGATTTGGAACACAAATTCTCTATGATGGCTTGCATATCCGCTGCTGCATCCCTAAGCTTTTTTATAAAAGGGCCCTGAAGATGGCCAGATTTTCGGGTAACCTCCAGGATCATCGCTGCATTCCGGCCACCACGGGCGCGTATCTCCTCAGGCCCTAAAGCGGAGAGGTTCTCTGCAGTAGGGCATTCCGATGCTGAAGTATCCGCTGAGTCCATCTGTGTTGCTACAGCTTCTTTGCGGAAGGCACGATTTCTAAGCACGCGGTCGTACTCAATTTCTTCAGCTTCGGCGTCTCTCCTTTGAAGATCCGCCTTGGCACGTGAGAGCCCTACATTATGGCCCCTCTGCAGTGCCTTACCTCGACGTGAGGTATTTACCTTTGATTTGGGTTCCGTTTCAGTATCGGAGCCCAAATCCTTCCGTCCAGAGTGGCCGGTTTTCAAATACTGGCGCTTCCTCCCCGTGGGGGTGGTGTCCGTTTCACCCGTGTCGCATTCGACAGCTGATGGTGCGTCCGTCTCTAATTCAGAGTCGTCGTCCATTTAGTAGATTGGTAGTTAACCCAGATACTAAATGTATCGAACTCACTAACCTAATACAACGGCTGAATCGCGATATTAGATTTTCTCCACAATGTTAGTACGGCTGAATCGCGATATCGAAGTTTATTTTAAATTTTATATATACAAGCCGGCCACAACCAGCAGGCTGGTCGCAAAATTCTTGACACCGGTTGAATGCTTCCACAATATGGTCGCAGTCCCGGTACCTAAGCGACCCCTCCCCTCCCTTCCCCAGGCACAACACGACCCGACAAGACAAACGAACACGACAAGACAACGACAACAACCCGCCAATTAATTCCGATGCTAAAGACCGACCTAAACCAACAATGCATCCAGTGCACACGTCCGACCTGTACGAGTGCCAACTCCTATCTCCACCCCCTCTCATACCCGTGGGTGTCGTGAAAGACGACTGAGGGATATATTACGCATATGACATCTTCGCAAGAGATGGAAAACTCGAAACAAAAGCCTATACCAATCTATCTGACCAGCATGGTATAAGTATAGTAAGGCCAATTTTCCTCCTACTATGGAGGAGGCTCGAGCCCAGTAGTGGGATGTATATGAGCCGAATTGATCATGAATGATGAATTTGTCAATCTGTTAGCATTATTTAATCTCCGACGGTACATACTCGTAAATGCATTAAAGGAGCAGCCCGCCATTGATATTAGTTATTGTAAACAAATATTCGATCAGAATAACTGATTGATTGGAGTAAATCAAACAAATAATAGTTTGATTTACTTATTTAGCCATCTTTTGCATGCCGTATAAAATAACTGAGAGACGAAGGTAAAAACGTAAAAGACAACTGAAATTAAAATGTAAATCACATCTCTCTGAATTCCGCTTAAAATGTTTTATGCTAGTATAGTACACCAGTATAGTTATTCGTTTGGAGATGGAGTAAGAATACAATTCACCACTCCCTCTCTTGCCTGTGGGTGTCGTAAAAGATGACAAAGTAATACAATATGCATATAACAGCTATACAAAAGAAGGATAACTTGAAATAAAACCCTATACCAACCCGACTAGGTATTGACCTAGGTCAATATTTCTCCTATTATGGAGAAGGCTGGACTCAGTAGGGGGACGTGAGCCAACATGTTAGTACACGATTCTTTCTTTTCATATAGAAAAGACAACAAGATTTATTCTCAGTAATTTGGTCTAAAAAATTAAGGAAAAGATTAAAATCTTTACGTTTAGTTTCAAAATTTATTCATTATATACAGTATTATTGTATGTGTAAAGAATATGAACTACTACTACCTTTATGACAGAGTTAGTAGGTATTTGCAAAGCCATGGTAGCAATATAGAATTCCCAACAGCAGATCATTAATATGCTGTTAGTGAGATAACAACGCTATAAAGTTAGGTCTAACTGTGAGCGATAAATGAACAAAATATTGGAATTTTAAATAATGCAATTACATATGACGACGGGTCAAAAGAAAAACATGTTCTTCAGTGGCAGTACAACTATAGGAAAATACTCGGTTGCATTCTTCTGGGAAATGTTTAATACTATCTGCGAATAATACTTCTTTCCATCTGACTAGGCTAACGATTATGGAATAGTCCTCCCCCTTTTTGTTTATCAATGGACGTAGATATATTAATAGGTGGATGGATATTGTATTAGGATGATACAAATTACTGAATAAATTTGCGGCCCTTGTCAATATTAATTTCGGATTTTGGCATTACATCTACAAGGCATAAGCGCGCCCATTATTACGTAAGATAAAATTATATAACAAAGTATAGTTACCTACTTCCAATTATTCCAATAAAAATAATGTCGTGGGACTATAAAATAAGATTAATACTCATGAACTTATACGCTATTTAAATATAGTTTTTTTTTTTTTTTTTTGGGTGGGTTGCGGTCGGCGCGCCCCTCGCACCACTCCGTCCGGGGCGACAGAGGGGCGTAAGCGCGCAACTCCCGCAACCCACCCACGATGCACGTCGCCTTCGTCGTTGGGCTGACCACCGGAGCAGGGTTACTTGTCATCAGTGGTCGGCCCGACGGAATACCCCCTACTTGGGATACCCTCCCATCGACCGACGTCCACCCCCATCGACCGACGTCCCCCCCTCGGGGAGCACGTCGGTCTTTCCTCACGCGGTCGGCCTCTCGGCGGGTGACGGACTAATTCCGCGGTCACGTCACCCGCGGCCTCGGCTAGGGCAGCATGAGGCGCAGGTATTCGCGCCTACGCCGCCCCAGTCGCCGGCGGCGGATCGCCTCATCGAGGCTGCGCTCCTCGCGCAAACGATCCGCCGCCTCTTTCTGCGAGATCACTGCCTCGCAGAAGGCTGCGACCGCGTCCCAGTTCCTGACGCTGCCTACCATCGCCCTAGCGATAGCCGGCAACGTCAGGTCGGCACCGATGATTGCGACGAGTTCACGGCGCTGCGTGGCCCAAGCAGCGCAGGCCTTGAGCGTATGCCGCACCGTGTCCTCGTCGCAATCGCAGTGGTGACAGGACGGTGTACTCTCCTTCCTTACGACTTTGTGCAGCAGTTATTTGGCGAAGTACCCATGCCCCGTCAACACCTGCACTAGTCGGAAGGAGAGCACCCCGTGCCGCCTTTCCAACCACTGCATCAGCACCGGCCGGAAGGCCTCCACGGTTCGCACCTCGAACCGAGACCTCTCCAGCCGGACTGCCCAACGAGCAATGACGTCTCGGTGGGCGTCGATATAAATATAGTTTAAAAAAACTAAAAAAAAGAAAAAAAACACGCTTTTAATTAAAATGTGTAAAATAATTTTCAATATAGGAAGAAAATAAGTGATACCTTATAGTAATCACGTAAAGAATCTTGGCCTTTTCTTAGACTCGACGATGGAGTGGCAAACGCAGGTTACTAACATAACCAAGAAAGTCACAGGAATACTCCGTTCACTATACCGACTGAAAAACTTTCTGCCAGTCACGACTAAAACATCGCTGGTTCAAACCTTAGTTCTTCCTATCATCGATTATGCTGATGTATACTACCTCGACCTGAATGCAGATCTGCTCAATAAGCTGGACCGACTCCTCAACAATTGCATTCGATTCGTTTTTAACCTACGTAAATTTGATCATGTAACCACATTTCGCTCTCGCCTCAATTGGTTACCGATTAGACAAAGACGTAGCCTGCGGACTCTTTCTTTGCTCTACTCTATTCTTAACTCTCCTAACGCTCCTTCCTACTTAAAACTGAACTTTCAATTTCTTTGCTCCACCTATGACCGTGCTCTTCGTTCCTCCAATAATCTTCTTCTTCACTGTCCCTCTCACTCTTCTAGTCTGGTGCACTCCTCTTTTGGTATCCAGGCCATTTTTCTCTGGAATGCATTGCCTCTGAACATCAGGATGGCTACCAGTCGCGACATTTTTAAGGCCATGGTCAAACGATTATACTTGAATTTTCTGGCAGAGTCAACACATCTGTGACGGCTCACATCCACTCATTCAAATATCATTATCATTATTTATATTTTTATGTATGTATTATATATATTCATAGAGTTTATATGTAATGTGTAATAGTAATTATATATAAATGATTTATTACGCGACATCGTTAACCACCTTGTATTGCACCTGCCTGACATTATTTCTGCTAGAGCAAAAATAATGTCAGACATAGGGTAGACCCTAGGTCGGCTGGTAGAGAATGCCTATGGCATTAAGTCCACCTTGTGCGTTTGTTTGTGCAAAAGTTATAAATAAACAAATAAAATAATAATGGACGAAATATATTAATATTATTGTGAAATAAGCGTGGGACGCTTAGTGCCACATTATCGTAAATCAAGCACCGGACGCTTTTTTCTAGTTTTATTTTGCAACATCAATATTCACGGGATAAAACATATACCTACACCTATTGTATTTTGGCAATCCCGCTAGCTATGAGTAGGACCTCACCTTCCTCTTGTACAGAAACAAACTGACATCGATCCCTAGAGAATACCAGATGTGCCAACAGAACACGGAATAATATGAAATATTAAAATAGAATTCTGCTAAAGAATTTAAGAGTGGTCAGGATTTGATTATTTTAGCACACGTCCCATTGTCGGGCTCCTTTTCTTTCATAGATATTATATGGACATTTATTCCCTTAGTCGTCTTATACGACGCTTACGTGTAAGAGAGGAGGTGGTGAATTGTATTCTTACTCCTTCACAACACAGGTGGTAGGAACCACACTGTTGACAGTTGTCTACAGCCGTGGGCCGGTCCGTCCAAGGTAGTACCAACAGGAAATCGACATCTGAGTAGTAGCAATTTGTTCGGTGAGTGAGAGCCGGAAGCCCAACTTTCTGAGGGTGTTTGCGTATGGTGGGTTTTATTACTAAAAGTAGTATCACCTTTAGTATCACCGAACCTCCCAAACCTCATTGCACGTATTCGCATTTCTTTCAAATTAGGCAGCGGCCTATCTGGGCCTCTGGCATTGCAAAGGTCCACGTGCGGCAGCAGGACTTACCATCAGGTGTACTGTTTGATCGTCTTTGGCAGACGCTTGCAACAGAAAAAACGTAAGTCAATTTATACAATTTAATAATTTCTGATGATATATGAGCCGAAATGATGATGAATGATACATATCTATTTTCTACTCTTATCTCAATTATAATCGATGCAAATTAGTCTTCTTTCATCGTACATATTGAAAAAAATTATAGGCCATAACATTGTTTGACTGCCTGCTTGACGTCCTTGAGGACCAGACAGCATCAAATAAAATTGGTCCAGTTCTATGGAAAGCCGTCTTTTACGACATCCATGAGCGATGTATGGATTGGTAGTATTTGCAGTTATTACCATAATCATCATACATCCTTACTAATATAATAAATGCGATAGTATGTTTGTTTGTTTGTTACGCTTTCACGCTTAAACCACAGAACCGATTTCAAAAATTCTTATACCAATGGAACTCTATAACATCAGGGAGTAACACAGGCTAAATTTTGATCCCGATATTCCCACGAGAATGGGAACTACGCGGGTAAAGCGACTAAAACCGAAGCGAGGCGAGGGCGGATTGTTAGTATATAATAATATAATTATATATATATATATGTATATGTATATATATATATATATATATGTATATGTATATATATATATATATATATACATATATATATATATATATATATATATATATATATATATATATATATATATATATATGTAAGTAAATGCAAAGAACACCTGAGTTTAATATAAAGTAACTAAATATTGACGTCCTACTAGCAACCCGCCGTCACTTCGCTTTAGTTTCAGTCGCCTTACCCTCCTGTTTCCCGTTCCCGTGGGAATACCGGGATAAAATATAGTCTAAGCTACTCCTTATATAGACAGCTACCTGGTAGTAAAATATTATCAAAATCATTCCAGCCGTTTTGAAGATTACCTCAAACAAACAGACAGACAGACTGACAGACAGACTCACAGATAGACCGACAGACAAAATATTCGGGCAAACGAAACGTCGGGCAATCATAAATCAAATACAAACGCGATATAATCCGTAAAAGTAGTTTTATTTACCAGACAAAATAGTTTTTAACTGTATTTTGGGCATAGGTATCGTGCAAATAGCCGTGTGAGCATGAAAAAAGTCCAGTATTTTGACATTACAAACAGACACTTCAATTTTATTTATTTGTATAGATATAGCGAATAGTCTTGTTTTGAATTAAGTCCGACTTAAATAAAAATAAAAGTATACTATTATCTTCAAGCAGTTATATTATATTTCCCTTATAAAGCCCTTTTTCATTAAACTAGGAGCTTTAGAAGCTTTAGCTCATATCCAGGTGCAGACAGTCACAGTAATTAAAGTAAGAAGATGCTTGAATAAACCAAGTTGGTCTCTGAACTTACTTAAATCCATTAAGATGAATCTACTTAACCGTAAGTTAAAGTAACTTATTACTAAGCAGTACTCGCAGCTCCATCCGCATACTTTTTGTGTATTGTACATGTTAGTATAGAGTTTTGTTTCGAGTTTTTCTTCTATATATATATTCAGGATCTCGGAAACGGCTCCAACGATTTTGATGAAATTTGGCATACTTGAGGTATCGGGGCTAAAAAATCGATCTAGCTATGTTTTATTTATAGAAAATGTTGTTTTGTCGGTGTTTTTCGCTAATCAATACAATGACATAAAATGTCAACAGAATATGGATTCAAATTTCGCCGTCAACGTCAAGAATGGCGATTGCTCAGTTGGGAAGTTGTCCAGTTTTCGTTTTGTTCTGTTTTGGCATTCAAACAGCGTCAGATCGAATCTCGGTGTTATTATTATTCTCTTTTTGTAATTTTTTATATTTTTTTCATTATTTAATTTTAATTTTTATTAATATACATCTAAATAAATTCGACAAAAATACAACAAAAATATTCCGAGCGAAGCTCGGTCAACCAGATATTGATGATAATATGAAAAATTTTAACATTATTTTTACTATCCTGGCATATAGTGTGGTGCAGAAGTAGGAATACAAATCATCATTCCCTTTTTTTCCATGGGTGCCGTAAAATATGACTAAGGGATATAATATGCATACAATATATATACAAGTAGGGAAACTCGAAGTAAAACTCAGTACCAACACATCTGACCAGTGTGGTAATGTAGATCATATAGGAGCTGTGATGATGATGACGATATATAGAATAGTTTTTAACATCTATTGTTATTAAGTATTTATTAACCTATTTACTTATTAAAGAAATATTTAGTTATCCAGTTATTATTCTCGGTTGTATAATATTAATTATCAAAGGAGTTCATTTGATGGAAGGTTAACAAAACAACAGCAATAAACAAATCTAATTTAATTGAATGAATTAAAAACAAATAAACAAATCCCTTTACATTAGGAAAGAATGAATAATGTTTTTAAAATTTTCAATCAGTAAAATTATACGTAGGCTTTAATTAAAAACTTGGTTGCTTGTACATTTCTTGGCTATTTTATTCGATCTTTTCTCACCTCGTAAAAGTTTACTGGGTTGAATATAAATTACTTTCTTAAGATTCTTTCGGTTTATGGCAACGGATTTAATTATTATGCCATAATATTATAGTGTTTTTTTAGATGGTAACATTTTTAATTAGCATTTTCTATGTTCGTTTTTATTTTTGTGGTAGCGATCTATAAATCTTTGCTAGAGTTTTTTTAACTAAATTAGTTATTGGGGTATTTTGACCTTTATACTTAAATGGTCAGTTTAAATAATGTAAATAATAATAGCTTTTTGTTATCAGATTAAAAAATTCTAAATGTGTAATTAAAATGTGTATATAATGGGCTTATAACTCAGTATTGGGCTTGAGCGTCTTCCACAATAAGGATGAAATTAAATACACGGGTTTATATAGTTTTATTTTGAATTTTACTTATCATGAATAAACGTTGTATATACATATTATCCCTTAATCGTCTTTTACCACGGGTAAAAGAAGGGAGTGATTATACTCTTAACTCCGCCATCACACAAAAAAATACTACATTTTATAATATTTGATTAAAAGAAATTAAGGAGTAGTCACAATGAATTTAGAGAATAATAATGCCATAATCACTTAGTAAGTGGGTTAGCTATCGTTGCTGACGTGCTTAGTTTTCCAGGCAAATGCTGCAGCCCATTTTCTTGGCGATACCTTAACCGAATTTCACGTCTGCCACGGGAAGGAAAGGGGTGGTGAAAATTAAATTAAAAACCGTCACCGCACGTGGGTAGAGAGTAGGCCCACATTTACTGACAATGGTTTTCATACTTTTAGCACAGCTCATATACGCCCTTTTGTTGGGCTCGAGCCTTCTACTCAATGGGAGCGAAATTGACCTATATACCACGCTGGTCAGACGTATTGGTATAGGATTTTATTTCGAGTTTTCTCTCTCATGCATCAAAATTATGTGCGTATTATATGCCTTAGTCATCATTTACGACATCCAAACGCAAGTATAAATACTATACGTCTTTTTATGCAATATATATAAAAACTTGAAACTTGGCATACTAGAGGTTTCGGGGACAAAAAACCGATCTAGCTAGGTTTTATTTATAGAAAATGTTGTTGCATGGTTGCTGCATGTTGTTGCATGTTGTTGTTGCATGAAAATGCACGGTGTTTTCAGCAAAACAATACAAGGACATTAAATTTTAAAAGAATATGAATTCAAATTTCGCCGTCATCGTCAAGAGTTATAATAGCTCAGTTGGGAAGTTGTCCAGTTTTCTTTTGGTTTTGTTTTGGCATTCAAACACCGTGGAATCGAATCTCGGCGTTATTATTATTCTCTTTTTGTAATTTTTGAAATTTTTTCATTATTTTATTTTTATTTTTTATTAATATATTTATATCTAAATAAATTCGACAAAAATACAACAAAAATATACGAAGCGAAGCTCGGTCAACCAGATATTGATTAATTAAACTATAACTGATAACAATAATATGTATAATAGGTACTAAGTAATATATTAGAGCTGTCGCCACGTAATAAAATGATTAACAAGGTTGGTCAACTTATGAAAGATATGTTAATGCCTGGTTATATTTTATACTTGTAATGATGGCTATAAATTTTAAACGTATTTAAACCCTTATCTAAAAACCCATTTTCACTCGCGTTAAGTTTAAAACGTAAAAATCTGGTGACGGATACAATAAATCAAGCGTATTTGAGATATTACAATTATAGCGAAAATCTGGCATAAGAATGAGTAATTTGGGACAGTGGTAATTTGCCAAAAATGCCGTATATGCAGTATTTTTTTTTGTTTTTATGATAGTTATTGTTCGACATTTTAGTTAGTAAATTACACAGTACAGTCTTGTCCATGGATGTCGTAAAAGACGACTATGGGATATAATATGCACATAACATTTGTGCAGGAGAAGGAAAACTCAAAATAAAACCATATATCAACATGTCTGACCAGCATGATATAGTAGGTCAAATTCCCTCCTATTGTGGAAGAGGCCCGAGGCCAACATTGGGAATGTATGTGGGCTGCGATGATAATGATGATTATCAAACGCCCACTGTTGCGCTTAGCCATTATTTTGAGGTAGTTAGTCATACCTGTGTACATGGTAATAGTGGTTTATAGTGCCTGATAATTGCCAAGATTAGTATTTATCTATAGGTTCGCGGTTTCAGTTGGTGTTATAAGTCTCCCACAATAGTACTGGTATCCCCTGTTATGGTAACCCTTAGTAGACTTTTACTATTCCTTTTTTTCTTTATGGGACTAATCCCACCACACATTTCCACCATTGTAACTCCTGTAAGCTAGGATCCACAATGGTCTCCATAGATCACACTGAGGATTGACTCTCAGGCAGCCCGGGAAATGATTTCAATTGTCTGGGGACCCGCAACAAATTTAATTATAAAAATTAAACAGGAGGAGCTGGAAGAGATCAATTCCACTTCCCTCCTACGCAATGCGAGAGACATGAGGCAAAATTGACTAGTTAGTCAATAAGAAGACGTGCAGTTACGATTAGCGCATCTGCACAGCACCAGGGATATGGGAGAACTATCGGGGCCTATATAACTACATTCGCTGTACCTTAAGATTGATTGCTATAGTAGGTATGGCAGAAACGCCTGAACGGAATTTTTCTCGAGTTGCTACAAGGTCTATATAGTATACTACTCCAGAGGTCACTTGCAAATGGTTTAACATATGATCGCGCTCGTTACGCCAGAGATCGCACTCCCAGAGAATGTGGTGTGCTGATTGTTCATACTGGTGGTTAAATGTGGAACATTGACATAATGGTGAGGATGCGGGAATAAAAATATCCTACTTAAAATAACTTAGGTAGGTACTCTTGAAATTGCCATGGCCAGTTAAGAATTGGGTCACACAATGGTGAACCTCAAGCCACATTTTCTCTATGCGCTTGCATATACATGGCAAAAATAAATAGAGATGACGACCTTTTGGTGATGAATTCCATCTCTTCTGCCATTCAGTTAGAAGTTCTTCGTAAACAACGGATTGTGGCGCAAACAATCTAGCGATTTTATTACGATCGCGCGGTAGAAGAAAATCTGTGCTCACAGTTTTCCTGGTGGTGTAATACATTGAAGCCCGTCTCTAAATTTTACTATTCCTATGGGAAAGCACGAGGTAGCAATACATTGTATTGTAAATTCTTCTTATAATGTCTATGTTAGAGAAAGAATACTCGAAATAAAACCCCATATATAATATATATTCATATATTGTGTTGTCAGTTTAATTGCTCTATTTTACTCTTAACACAAGCTATCTTACACGCGTACAGCACATTCATTAAGGCAATCAAGCGAGCGATATGTTATAGTAACATAAGTTAATTACGGCGCGGACATAAATGTGATTCATGGCTTTAATGTGACTGATTCGCTGTTGCCAGATGAGAAAAATTTACCCTGATAATGTGGGGTTGGAATTTAATAGCTGCAAATTAATATTATATAAAAATATTTGCTACAGGTATTATTATTATTTTAAGTAGCTTGTCGAGTCATAAATATAATATTTGTAGTGCGGTGGCGGCTTTGAATGCTACCAATCTTTGCACTACTCGAAGTTGTCGTAATAAACAACTGAGAGCTTTACATTGACTTTAGCTAATTCCATCTGATGCTGTCAGATCAATAATTACATTCCCAAGAAGGGTTGACGTCAGGCAGGTGGCCGGGCATAAAACATTGCCAAAACCTTTGCAATATGTACTGTGAAAAAAGAGTACTTATTGAGTTGACCCCAAGATCCTAATTGAGATAAAAGCAGATCATTGCTCTTTTTCTAATTTTTGCACTCATTAGTTAGACGTGGACACGACTTTTGAGAAATGATCATCTTTATCATCATCACAGCTCATAAATATTCCACTGCTGGGCTCAAGCCTCCTCCCATACGGGAGAGAAATTGACCTGCTACCACGCTGGTCAGGCGTATTTTGCGAGTTTTCAAAGATATTATATGCAATGCATATAATATCTTCGAAAACTGATATTATGCATATTATAATCCCATAGTCGTCTTTTACGACAACCACTGGTAAGAACGGGGGTGGTGAATTGTATTCTTACTCCGACACGGAGTAAGAATACAATTTTGAGACGTAAAGCGATAATATCATTGGAAGATTCTCCATAGGCTAATAGAAGAATAAAAAAGTCATTTGCTAAAAGCAAATGTTTGATTTCTAAAAATAGTCATACTATTTAGAAAAACAAAAAAAGATCAGTTTTGAAATCAGTATCGTAATCAGTCGGCGAAAATGTAGTTTAAATTGGTGTGAGTATTCCTTTTTTCTAATTCTCTTAATTTTTATTTGGTTATTTACAGACTGTTTATGTTAATGCAGTTATAAAGACCAGCACTCACTAAAAACCGTTTCACATTAACAAGTATTACTATTCATAATTCGGTATATTTTACCGCCTAGCATGGCAACATTAATTGTACCCATGGGTATTAAATTTCACCACCCCCCTCCTTCGGTCCACCTTTGTTGGCCTCGTAATTAGACCACCAAATAATGGTGATGACTATGGATTTTTTACGCACATCATATTTTCGTATGACAATATTTATTTTTTCACTTTCCTTTGCGAAAATCGTCATTTTAATGTACTAAAATGAAGTATGACCTTACGAGTTTTTTGGATACGCCATGTAATGTATTAATCACTATTGCCAACAATTGCCTATTAATTTCAACAAAAGTTCTACAGATTTATTTTGGTTATTACAAGAAATATTGAATAACGTTTGATTTTCTCTACGATTATTAGAATTATATTTATTTTATCATAGGATTGTTAAACTTTTTTTGTTAAGATCACCAATAAGAAAATAGTCATAATGATTTATGAAGTTTACGCGAGTATTACACATCCATACTAATATTATAAATGCGAAAGTAAGGATGTTTGTTTGTCTGTAACGCTTTCACGCTTAAACCACCGAACCCATTTCAAAAACTCTTTCACCAATGGAAAGCTATAATATCAGGGAGTAACATAGGCTATATTTTATCCCGGTATTCCCACAGGAACGGGAACTACGCAGTTTTAAGCGACTGAAACTGAAGTGAAGCGAGGGCGGGCTGCTAGTTTTAAATAAAACTACTTTATGGATTTTATCGCGTTTGTTTAGTCACGGGCGGATTTTTGATTGCCCGACGTTACGGACAGTTCACAGCGTTCATGATCATGGGCGGATTAATGTGTTTTATAAAATGTGATACAATACTCGCGTAAACATAACAAAGTGATTATCTAAATAATTAATTTCATACTCATTTATTTATAAACTTCGACCTTCACTTTTACACGTAAGTCTCCCTAAGGGCGGGTAATGTCATATTAGCCACGCTTGTCTGGCGGATTTGTTATAACAGTTGAAGTCATGGTTTTGCCAATATAATGCCAATATTTTCATGGTAATCCCACAGCTGGTTTTACGATTGCCACGGCAAAGACTGGGATGGGGATACGTTTTATTCCTAACCCGTTCCTCATCACCTTATTTCAACTCCTTTTGGTCTACGCAATAATAAAATAAATAAACTATTATCGAAAAATAAAAAAAATACGTACTGTACGGGCTGCTGCTTCGTACAACCTTTTGATATGCTAGATGATTTGATATATGCTAAGAATAAAACGATAAGTTGTTGTTGCCGTATATTCGCGATGATAAACTATGATATAATGCTAATATGAGTCAATAGTACGAACTGCTTATAAAGTAAATGAATGTTAATTTATACAGGATGTATCAGGTTATAGGGCAACTACAAACGGGAGGTAGGCAATGATGGTAGGAACCCATAAAAATATTTGAAGGAATAATATTGATTCGTTAATGAATTAGAGACATGTAAAGTTTTCAATTTTGTCATTGTTTTTTCGTTTAAATCTGATTGAAATGTATAAAGTCAGTGATACTTAATCTACAACATATTCGTATTTTGTTAAATGTTCAATAGAAATTGAAAAAATCAATGATTACGTTCGCATAAGCAAAACGAACTTCGCTTTAAATCTGCTGATCGGCCGATTACCGTCGCTGAGTCACGTTTGTACCTACGGTCCCATTGAAGCGTTTGCGCAATTCTAGGTATGTATGAATGAAATTATACTGTCAAAGCTTTACATGCCTACATGTATCCTGTCTATCCATGCCTACATAATACGTAACATTTTAGGTGTAGACTGTTTGCCACACATTTTTGAAATTACTATAACTTTTATGTTATATTGTTTTTTGTGTAATATACATTTTAATTACGATCTATGGCCGGTATACTACAACATACTCGAACAGTTGCCCCATAACCTGATACACCCTGTATAATGCAATATTGATGACTGCGCAAATATAAAATGTGCGGTTGCACCGTACACCTACTACTCTTCTATCATAGATATTGCCAAATATGTTGGCAATAGTTTTATTACCGGCCGCTTGCCTGATGTGAATCTTCCTTAAGAATTTAACCGTTGAACGGACGGCCTCATTAAATTAGCTCAAGGCGATGTAAAAACTTAACTCGTTACTACACGACACTTTTACATTAACCTGTGCTATATGCAAATAATTATCCGTGTGGTGTCGGAGTAAGAATACAATTCACCACCCCCTTTCTTCCACGTGGGTATCGTAAGAGATGATCAAGGGATTATCGCAAATAACACAATAATCACTAACCACTCGATATCATAGCAGGGTTCATCCATTTCACCTGGAAATGTTATGGTCTTCAACTATACGTTTCCAGCGATCATTTCTTCCATGTACGTGCAAGCTCTGGAATGAACTACTTGCTGCTGTGTTTCCCGAGCGCTATGACATGTCCTTCTTTAAATGAGGTTTAAGAAGAGTATTTTCTTCATGGTAGGCAACGGCCTGGCTGTGCCCCTGATATTGCAAAGGTCCATGTGCGGCAGTATCACTTACCATCAGGTGTGCTGCTTGCTCGTTTGCCACCGTTGGCAATAAAAAAAAATAACATCTGTGCAAGAGAATATAAACTCGAAATTAAAACCTACACCAGTCTGACCAGCGTGTTATGTTAGGTCAATTTTCCTCCCGTTGAGGAGGAGGCTCGAGCCCAGTATTGGGACGTAGATGAGTTGAAATGATATGCAAATAATATAAATAAAATAAACTCATACGTAAGACAATTCTTTTTATACTTACATCTAATCAAATAAAATCGTGACACCAATTATTTGCATCACCCTAAAGGCCTTTTTTTTATTTTCTTACTTTTATTCTAATTGGCAATTTGGTATGTACAAACCTTAGAATAATAACGTATAGAAGGATAGTGTCAGTACTTCGAACTTTAAAAATTTGAATCTAAAAATACTAATGGCGGGCAGACGATTACACACGTACACACGGAAACCACTATACAAATTATGAAATCAAATTTTGTTTTTATTAACATAAATCGTCGAAATACTTTTAAAAGTAATGTTAAAAACCTTTTTATGTTTTTCAAATGTGTTGTGGCACCATTTGAATGCACAAGCCGTCATAATTACCTATTTATTTTTTAAGAGTTGCGTACGTTCGTGCAGTGCAATGACTTGTACATTACAGGACTGTTCCGGTGTAAGCTCCATTAGACTCCAATTGAAATGCCTCACTTTTTGTACGTGGACTTACCTTCCATATGTTATTATTCTAAGGTACAAACGTTGTCAATTAAAATCCAATTAAATAAAACATTTATTTCAAATTGTATTTATTTCCTTATTACAATTGTTAACCATTCATTCCACACTATTGGTCCTACCATAATTCCAAGACATACCATAAATACTTTGCTTCACTTAAAAATAATTTAGAATTACGTAATATTTACATTTTTACATTATTTTAATAATTTCTTATCATTAAATTTAACTGGCGTATTTATAAACACGGATAAAAGTTGAAGATAATCCTGATCAATATTATAAATGCGAAAGTAAGTTTGTTTTTTACGCTTTCACGCTTAAACCGCCGAACCGATTTCAAAAATTCTTTCACCAATTGAAAGCTATAGTATCAGGGACTAACATGGGCTATATTTTATCCCCGTAGACCATCAGGAACGGGAACTATATGGGTAAGGCGTCTGAAACCTAAGCGAAGTGAAGACGGGTTGCTAGTTATAAATATGTATGTAATGATTTCTGATGAAACTATTTTTGCGGATTTAAGTTTTTACTATCCCGATTATCCGTGTAGAATATAATTCACCACTCTCTAATTTTTTTTTTATGGGTGGTCTATGGTAAGCGCGCGCGGTTCATTCCGTCCGGGGCGACGAAATGACGGCGCGCGGGCCCATAACCCGCCCGTACCCACGTCACCTTCGTCGTTGGGCCGACCACCGGAGCAAGGTGCCTTGTCGTCAGTGGTCGGCCCGAAAAAAAAAAAAAACCTCCCTCTATTTTACACGTGGATATCGTAAAACACCACTCAGGGATATGATAACACATAACATCTATGCAAAAGAAGGAAACCTCGAAATAAAACTCTATGCCAATGTCTCACTGAAGTTTCTATACTATGGGAGGAAAATTTATCTACTAAACCACACTGGCCTAACTGGTTGGCATAGGGTTTTGTATCAAATTTGCCTTCTCTTGCATAGATATTATTTGCGTATTATATCCCTTAGTCGTCATATATGACACTGATAGGCAAGAGAGGGTATGGTGAATTATATTTTTACTCCATCATCACACGGAAAACTGAGACTACTAGATACTAGACTAAACGCTTAGCCGAGAGACCAACCGCGAGAGGAAAGACCGATGTCTCTGTAACCACCAAGTAACCCTACTCCGGTGGTCGGTCCAGCGACGTGGTGTTCGGGTGGGTTGCGGGTGTGCGTGCTTACGCCCCTCTGACGCCCCGGACGGAGTGGAGCGAGGAGGGCGCCGACCGCGACGCACCCCAAAAAAGAAAGCCTAAATGCGTTAATACCAGAAATCATTATACTAGGTTATGTATAAACACATCTGATAGCGAAAAAAGTATTACTATTGTTTAATAAATACACTCATTTGCAAAAAAAACGGGCGGTTTTGATTTTCATTCATATTTAAAAAGATACAATACCAAAAAGGTTTCAATCGTTTGTACACGTTACTGGCCGGTTTTAAAAATGCTGTGGTATTTAAAAAAGTACGTTCTAAATTCAATTTTTCATTTGATGTTCATTTTTACAGAAAACCCCTTTTTATCCTACATTTTTGGCGCGAAGTTCCAGAAGTTAACATCGACTTTCATAACTTTTATTCAATTTTTATCGATTAATTTCATATCCTTGACTGTCAAAGCTTTATTTAATGCTGTTTGGCTGTATCAAAAATGGTAGATAAAGTGGTAAAAGCTACCAAAATTATCGCGCTGCTTGAAGAGGGTTGCAGCCAATGTTTCGTGGCTAGGAGGCTAAATGTTAGTCGCTCGACAGTCCAAAGGACCTGGCAGCGATATCAGGAGACTGGTTCCGTCGAGAGAAGGCCTGGTTCTGGAAGAAAACCATGTACCCAACCACGGGATGATCGTTTTCTTGTGAGTCGCGCATTGAGAAATCGCAAATCTTCGTATGTGGATCTTAAGAACAACCTCCAAGAAGTAAGAAATGTGCATATTAGTCTATGGACGGTCAGGAGGAGGCTTCTCGCTGTCAATATACGCAGTCACCGCCCGGCCCGCGGCCCCAAATTACTCCGTGAGCACAGAGTTCACAGGCTTAGGTTCGCTAGAAATTGTGAATCATGGACTCAAGACGATTGGAATAGGGTTTTGTTCTCTGATGAAGCCAGGATATCTCTGTTCGGTGAAGATCGACGTCGGCGAGTGCTAAGAAGACAAGGAGAACGCTTTGCAGAGGCATGTTTCGAAGAAATCACACCTTATGGTGGGGGCTCTGTTATGTTTTGGGCAGGAATAAATTCAATGGATCGTACAGAGTTAGTCTTCATTGAAAACGGCTCACTGACTGGGCATCGATACATAACGGAAGTTCTAATTTCTCATGCACAACCCGCATTGGCCGCTCTAGGTGAAGACTCGATTTTTATGGACGACAATGCTCGCGCCCACCGATCCCGCGATGTTAATGCGTATGTGCAAGAGATCGGCATTCGTCGTTTGGATTGGCCAGCTCGAAGTCCCGACCTCAATCCCATAGAGCATGTCTGGGACGTTCTGAAACGGCGTGTGAGATCAGTACACCCGGCTCCGCAGACCATCAGAGAGCTGAAGAATGTGATTACTGCGGAGTGGGAACGTATTCCGCAAGCAAGTATCCGGGATATACTCGCTAGCATGCCCAGACGAATTCAAGCTGTGATTTTAGCTAGAGGGGGTCACACTAGATACTAAACATTTATCTGCTTTTACTTTATTAAAGAAAAACAAACAAAAAAACTTTTTTATTTTTACTTCATGAGCATATGCACTACTAGCGAATATACACTACTAGCGAGGTTTAGCATTATTTCCCATAAATTGTATCTAAATTTTATGAAATACTGATGAAAACGATTATTTTCTTATTAATTTAGCAAATTGTGTGGATAAAACTACCTATAATTATCAAACAAAGAAATATTAACATTTGAAATGGTTCATTGCTTAGGTGCCCGTTTTTTTTGCAAATGAGTGTATATGTTTAAGACAGATACTTAAAATATAGCCTTAATTGTTCAGTAACGTGAAGCGCCAATCTTACGTTCGCAATGGGGAGAACGATTCTATGGTGTATATATAAGATTATGAGTGATAATGTAACAAAATACAACATGTTTCAGCAGCTCTGATAATGAAAGGCCTATAAACCAACATGAGTCTGTTCTTCACGCGTATTTTGTATTGAACACGCGTTCGAGAGGAAATATCCTCTTCAATGTCAAACAAATACATTAAAGTATGACTATTAATTAAATAAAGTATTAATAAATTCTATTACTTTTAACCGCCGACGCAAAAAGGGGTGTTATAAGTGTAACGTCGATATCTGTCGGTCTCTGTGTCTATCTGTAGCATCATAGTTCTCAAACGGATGGCCCGATTTTGATGCGATTTTTTTCATTTGAAAGCTGGTTGCCTTGTGGTTCTTAGCTATGTTTGGTTAATATCAGTCCAGCAGTGTAAGAGTATAACCTCTTTTGTGTCGGAGGTTATCCAAAATTTTCAATTTTACTTATAATTATATCTTCAACTTATAGCCGCATTTTATAACAAAGCGATTCTTTACTCAACGCTCTCAATAAATTAACTATTATTAAAATTTTATAAATATCTTATACAGGATATGAAAAACTTTAAATATACTCTTATTATCATCTTATTATAGATACTATATTATATTATGTATATGTTTAAATATATATAGTTAGGAACATTGTGAACTGAAAGCATGAACTAGATTTGAATCACAAAGAAAGGATATCATATTAAAAATGTTGCCTACACACCACTAAATAACTCATAAACATCCCACTGTTGGGCTCGAGGCCTCCCCCATATTAGGAGGGTAATTGGCCTACTATATCACGCCAATCAAACTATAGTTAATATAGAGTTTTATGCCGACGTTTACTTCCCTTGCAGAGATTTTATATGCCTATTGTATTCCTTCGTCGTCTTTACGAAACCCACGGTCAAAAGAGGACGTGAAAACTGAATTCTTACTTCGTTACTACACGAAATCTTGCGTACACCATACCTGTTAAGCCGGTTTCAGACTACGCTATAATATAATAGCATATAGCACATCGCACAACAATATCGCGCACCTTAAATTGTTAAGGACACGTTCACACTGTACTATATTTTATACTGTACTATATTTTATGTATAGTGCGCAATATTGTTGTGCTATGAGCCATATACTATATGCAATTATATTATAGCGTAGTCTGAAACCCACTTGACCCTTTTAAAATTAAAAGAGCTAACACTAAGCAGTGAAAAATTAAAATTATAATAGTTACATATATAACAAAGCTGCCAAGCTTAATGCATAATATGATGATGGAGACAATTCACCACTCTCTATCTTGATCGTGGATATCGTAAAAGACGAGTAAGGGATATAATACGCCTACGATTCGAGTTTTTCCTCGAAAACTCGAAAACAAAACCCTATACTAACCTGTCTGACCAGCATGGTATAGTAAGGTCAATTTCCGTCCTATTGTGGAGGAGGCTTGAGCCTAACAATGGGATGTATATGAGCCGAGATGATGATAATGATGGACGTAAAAATACCGTGATTGAATATTACTAAGAGTTGCAACAAAATTCACAATGTTCCTTAACATTATTAAAAAAGAAAGCGGTATGGCTATATGTATAATGCAATTATTTTATTTTACTCATAAGCACCAATAATAAATACTAATATATTACAAAAAATACATGCTATACAATAGATTAGATAATACAATATACTAGCTGACCCAATAGATGTTGTTCTGTTCAAATAAAATAAAAGGAATCACCTTGGAAATCAATAGCAGCCCAGCTAGCGGATCCAATTGTGAATCTAAACTATTCTCGAATCCCCTTGAACACACAGAAAATATATATACTTACATATATAAAGATCTGTCAATTTTATTAGAATTTTTAACGATTTTTTTGCTATTGTTTTTGAGTATTTATCGTTCTTTTAACCCCCGATGCAAAAATGAGGTGTTATAAGTTCGACGTCAACGATTTTAAATCCAGTTTCCTTTCAGTGGTTCTTAGCTATGTTACGTTAATATCGGTCGAGCAGTTTTAGGGCTATCAGCTCTTTTCCAAAATAATGTAATGGCGTATGATTACTCAATGAATTGCTTCACGTGTTAATACGTGTATAATTGTTAAATGATAATTAATTGATAATGCGTGTGGAAGAGAACGAAACAGTTTCTTTTTTTATTATTTTTGTTTGTGTCGGAGGTTATTCAAAATTATCAATTTTACTTATTGATGATAATTAACAGCGAACCAACATGACTATATTCAGACTATAAGCAATTTCGAAAATTTACATTACATTCTAAATGCCATTTTACTGTTAACAGTATTAACAAAGATAATTAAAGATAATTGGTAAACAATAACCATAAATGCTAAATCAATTAGGCTATCCATTATGACCAACGATACAGTACTGCATCCTTCAAATTTAAGTGATTAATACTATTATTTATCTTATGGGAAAAGGACAAGATTTTTGTCCACTAATTTAGACTAAAAATTATTATAGCTTCAATGAGTACAATGATAAAAAAGCACCAGGGATGTAAACTAAGTTTTTTTATTTATTTTTATTTATTTATTTAAGACAACACCCTGCACTAAGGAAATAATCCTTGTATTGCGGGGGACTTTACAAACATATAATTAACGGACACAAATTACATCCAGACTCAGAACAACAATTTGTGGATCGCACAAAGTGTTGTCCCGCGTGGGATTCGAACCCCCGACACTGGCGCTGCAGGTCGCTATCTTAACCACTACGCCATCTGTGCAGTTGGTCGGGTGGACGGGCCAGGGATTAGTCCGCCACTCGGAGAGAGGTCGACCGCGTGAGGGCGATGCTTCGGCAACACTCTCTTTTTGCCGAGATGTCGAATGGGACGATACCCGAAAGGGTAACCCGCCGGGCCGGCCACAGAAGTCAAGGAATCGGTAGCAGTGGTCGCCCCAATGACGTGGGAGAAGGAATACGGTAGGTTATGGGGTCACACGCCTTACATCGCCGCCCCAGACGGATTGGGCGGGTATGTTCAGACTATAGCTTACCAAAAAAAAAGGAATGTAATATAAATTAAATAAATATAGTTTAAAAAAAAACTAAAAAACACGTTTTCAACTAAATAGTGTAAAATCATTTTCAATATAGGCAGAAAATTATAATGAACGAAATATATCAATATTATTGTGAAAAAAGCGTGGGGTGCTTGACTTACGAATATGTGGCACAAAGCGAATTTTTGCCTATATATTTACACTTTTTAGTTTAAAGCGTGTTTTTTAGTTTTTTTAAACTGTATTTATTTTTTATTTTTTAGTAAATAGCCACCGGAATGTAATTAGTATGCGTATTAGATTTGTCGGTACATCGATGAATGTATACGGCTCAAGATGCAATTATTACCATAGGAAAGTCTCTACGTGTTTGTGTTATGCCGAGTGCCCGACTAGCTCTATCTCTCTTACTCTCATGCAAATGATGCGGAAAGAAGTTGATGAATCTTGGCGAATCTAATTAGGACAATTGATTTTTTTAAGCGGTTCATTGCATCCGACCACTGACGCCACCTGCGGGTGGGTTATGGTTACGTCCCTCTGTCGTCCCGGACAAAAAAAAACGGATCATTATATTGTCATCGGTCTTTGATAGGTGTGCAAAGTTTAAAGAAAATCTGATCGCTCAAAGTAGGATAAAATCGAGCTCAAAGGTGGACGTTACAAACAAACATACAGGTGAAGCTAATAAAAGCGTGTTAAAAAAGTCCGAAGTTTATCGTCAACCTCACGGCCTATATACGTGGCAATGTTAGACCTTTTTTTTTTTTAAGCGGTGGGCTGCGGTCGGCGCTCTCCTCGCACCACTCCATCCGGGACGACAGAGGGGCGTAAGCACGCAACACCCGCAACCCACCCGAACACCACGTTGCCTTCGTCGTTGGGCCGACCACCGGAGCAGGGTTACTTGTCATCAGTGGTCGGCCCGACGGAATACCTCCTACTTGGGGTACCCTTCCATCGACCAACGTTCCCTCCTCGGGGAGAACGTCGGTATCTCCTCATGCAGTCGGCCCCTCGGCGGGTGATGGACTAACTCCCCGGTCACGTCACCCGCGGCCTAGGCTAGGGCGGCATGGCACGCAGGTAGTCGCGCCTGCGCCGCCCCAGTCGCCGGCGGCGGGTCGCTTTGTCGAGGCTGTGCTCCTCGCGGCAATGTTAGACCTAGAACCTTTTCTGCAATAGGAGGGAAATTGACCTACTATACCATACAGGTGAGTAGGCATAGTATTTTAGTTTGAGCTTTTCTTCTCTTGCATGAATGTTATCTGCAAATTGTAATTCTTTAGCTGTCTTCTACGATATTCAAGGGCAAGAAAAGGGTGATGAATTGTATTCTTACTCCGTCACCACAAGGTATTCGAAGTTTATACCACTAATAATTTTGTTATACCATTGTATATATTAGTAATTGAGACAGATAAACGATTCAATAGCTATTACAAAAGATTAAAGATAGATAAAGATAAAACTATTTTATTGACACTTAGCTTAAATTTAGATATTACAGTTAATCAAATAAAATATAAAGGTTTTAAAGGTTTATTAAGGTTAATTATTTAATCCGTAATAATTATCCGTGTGGTGACGGATTAAGAATACTATTCATCATCCAATGTCTTACTCGTGGATGTCGTAAAAGACGACCAAGAGACATATAACGTATATAATATATATACAAGAGAAGGAAAACTCAAAGTAAAAACCAACCCGTCTGACTAGCGTGGTACAGTAGGTCAGTTTCACTACTATCGAGGAAGAAGCTTGAGCCCAGCAATGGGACGAATATGACCTGAAGTTAATGAATAAAAAATATTTTATCATAGCAATATCAATTTCCCTAGTCAGTGCTACTGCACTAATACTGTGCTGTCTAATATACAATATTAGACCAATTTATTTTCAGTATGAAAGCGTTCTCAGTATTCAAGCTTATACGGAACGAAATAGCAAACAAAATAAAAGAATATACAATAAATATTCCTTTTCCAAATAAATAAAATTAGTATTGATATAGGTACGTTCTGGTAGATTTAATTAATTGTCAATATTACCAAACAAACATTGGTCATTACGGAGTTCACACACGGACTTGATCGTACCCGATGTTTACGCATCAATAATGAAAGCCAATTTGTTTTCACATTTTTCAATTAAAACTGGCGAAATACACATGCAATAAAACAAACGGCTAAGTGAATGAAAATGAAATAAACCGCTTTAAAATTTCGATTCATAAATCGAGCAATACGTTAAGAGATGAATGAGTTTGTTTTAATTAAAATAACATAACATTTAGTAGATTTTATTGAATGAATGAAAAGAGATAAGGGGAATTTATAGGGCGAATGTGAACGAAAGTATTAGAAGGGGAAGACTAAGGCGGACGTTCCACGATTAAATCGGGGAAGTTCTTAAGAAAGGCCAGGTTATAAGTACCCTAAACCGAAAAACATGTATGAGGAGATTAATGAATGCGGAGGAGGCGAAAGTGGTTTGTCAATATCGTAGCAAGTGGAGGGAGGTGATATCTGCATACCTCTATTGGATTTTAGAATTATATTATTATTCATATCAAATATCTATTTCATAACTGTGGCATATATAAATACAATAATATTAAATGAAATAATAATGTTCCGTGTGGTGACGGAGTAAGAATACACTTGACCACTCCCTTTCTTGTCCATGGATGTCGTAAAAGACGACTATGAGATATAATATGCACATAACACCTCTGCAAGAGAAGGAAAACTCGAAATGAAACCCTATACCAATATGTCTGACCAGCATGTCAAATTCCCTTCCATCGTGGAGGAGGCCTGAGCCCAAAAGTGGGACGTATGTGGGCCGCGTTGATGACGATGATGAAATGAAATAATAAAAATTACAAATATTATTTGTATTATAAATATGAAATAAACTATTTTTACACGGTTTATACTTAACGTTTGTTTATGATTTTACCTTTTCCACAGTCTCGAACACTCCAACATGTATATGTTCACGGGAATAATTAAGGTGAATTATTTTTTATTTTAGAAGTATACATTACACTAAAAGGTACAATAAATTAAAATAGCATTACTTATTATTACATATTGTTTTAATATTTGTAGTTATTATTATTACTTTTCTCGTTTCAGTATATTACATTTTGAAATAATGTTATTTAAAAAAATCTTGATCCGTATAGTGAAGTGCCTTGTAGTATTTACTAAAATTCTATTATTTTGAAAGCGTACTTAATTTTGAAGGCATATAAATCGTTTTTAAAGATGATGTATCTAACTGTGAATATTTTTGTAGACTTATTATAAATTTACTTTGAAAAATATTTTTATTATTACCGATATTTCTATGGCGAACAAAATTTTATATTACAAAATAGTGTATTTGTTATCATGCAGTATTGATACATTTTAATATATATTAACAAAACTAAGAATAATAAATAACGTGAAGTGAATTAGAGACTATATTTTTTGTACATTTCGATATATACAGCGGTTACAAAAAGTCAGAGATCCAATATTTTGTCATTTTAATTTATGGTTTTATTGATTCAGAAGTGATATAGAAATAATATGAATTAATTTTCAATGTACTTATAGTAGATAGATTTTTTTAATATACATAATTATGTTCAGAATACATTGTTATAATTTCATTATATTAGATTTATTCATTTTAATGTTTAGAACATATGAAATTCACAATGTCAGTAAAATTATAATTCTTTAGAATTAATTAAAGTCACTAAAAAGGTCACTTAAATATTTAAAAAGTAAAATATTTGGAATCACCGTTCGAGAAGTTTCTTTTTAAAAACATCATTTCCTAAAACAGACTTTTTATACTTCAATTCGATTAGACCAATAAAAAGTAAACAGTTCAATATTATTATCGTTCCAATCATTATGACCGTAAAAATTCATAGTTATGTCTTTTTGATATCCTCTATTACATATAATATTGCCAGAAACTGAGTTTTAAACCCAAAAACGATTACCTGAATGATTATAGTCTCATTATAGCTCTATTTTGGTCGCATAATGTTAATAGTTGGTGTTATTTGAAGTGATTTAATAGTGTACAGTAAATACAAAAACATTCTATATTACATAAATTACTACATTATTGAATTTTTGATGATCTGTAAACATTATAATGTCGTAAAATATTAAAACTTAATGTTATTACTAAGATCAGGATCTAAAGGTTTTCCATTATTCATATTAACTCAGACGTAATTATTATAAAGTGTCATGTATTTTTTCAGAATTAAATAGATCAAATTCAACAGTACCTAAAGGATTTAAAAATTAAATGCTATGAATTAAAAAACAAACATAAATTAAAATACGAAATGATTTCGTTTTATTTAATGTAGTTATTCTTATAAGCAAATAAAAAGGCAATAAAACTATTGATATGGATTTTATCGCGTATTTATTTGATTTTTAATTGCACGACGTTTCGAACACTTTTCAGCGTCCGCCCTTGGCCATGAACGACACAAATGTGATAAAATTCTTTTTTTTTTTGTGTGTGTAGCTGTTGGTCGCAGATGACCTTGACAGCTTAACGCGGTCAATGGGCGAGCGGAAGGCTCTCAAGCCGGTTGTGATAAAATTCGTAAAAGTAGTTTTAATTTATAATGTGTAATTCTCGCGTAAACATCAGAAATCATTAAATAATAAGGTATTTAAAATTAAGCTACAAAATAATTATTAAAATTTAATATTATTAAATATTGGTTTAAGGACCAGATCAAATTTAACAAAATATCAAATTGCAATAACAGAATATATATTTTATGAAGATATAAGAGTCTGTGAATTTGCCTACGACTTATGACTCGTAATATAATATAATTAAATTTGTCTTACGAAATAGGGTTACATCAATTATACTGTATTAACAATTACACTTGGGTAGCATTTTCAGCAGAGTTGATTAAAAATTGTTCTTTCACATCACACATATTCTTCTTTCGCGGTTTTGGGGGTGGTTTTGGGGCAGTCCTTGATCTACCAAGCGTACCACTAACAACATTCACAGAATATCCTGATCTAAAGTCACGATTTTTTAAAAGTCCTTCGTTCTCTGCTAGAGTAACCTTTAGAGGTCTTTGTTCCGATTTTATCATCTGATTTACAGACATAGCCTGTAATGTTAGAAGTTGGTTATGTATATTTGGTGAACTTAAGCTGTTTCTGGGTATCGTAGCATGCGGGGTTCCAGGAGCTGGTGATGGCGCAGGCTCCTCGTCATCCTGATATGACGGCATCTTTCCAACAGGACCCAAATCTATTTCACTCTTGTTTAAACTGTAATAATTGCCGTTGTGGTTGAAGAATCTCATGTTAAAGGCGTCGTAATAAGGAATTACTCCATTTAGAGTTGAGAATACTTGTGGACGAAGGTTACTGTCGGATGGTAACTTTGGTCTTCTGGGTAAAGTCACATAGCCTTTGGAACTTATAAGGGGAATAGAACCTTGAAGATTTGTTCCTTGTAACCGATTGTATAGTGCAGGGTTTATGGCTGTTACACCATATTCCGGGGATTTTATCGGACTATCGGTATTGTGAGAGAGACTACTTGTAGGAAGAACACGATCTCCCCGAAGAGGAAATGAGAGAAGGTCTGGAGGATATGCCTGATGATCTTGAGTTAAACGATCAATAAGCAGAGTTTCTTGAGATATTTTTGGGACTTCCACGTCATGGTGGCGGCTGTTGTCCTCTGTTGATGCTGTGGAGAAAAGAAATGCCTTTAAAAATGCAGAATGTTACAGTTCAGAATTTCAGTTAATGTGATTCATCTGTTTATTTAACATCTCATCATCATCATCATCCCAGCTCAAACACGTTCTACTGCTGAGTTGAAGCCTCATACACAATGGAATGTAAACTGATCTATTATAACATGATGGTCATGTGGTTTGGTATAGGGCATTCATTTAGTATTTTATTCTTGCATATGCACAAGATATCCCTTAGCCGTTTTTTACGCAACCCACGATCTACATAGGGATGGTGAATTGTATTCTTTCTCCATGACCACACGTAACATATCTTTTAATTTTTTTTTGTATCATCATCATGATCACAGCCTATATATGTTCCACTGTTGGGCTCAGGCCTCCTCCATAATGGGAAGAGAATTCACCTACTATTCCACGCTGGTCAGATGTGTTAGAAATAGGGTTTTGTTTGGAGTTTTCCTTCTCTTGCACAGATGTTATATGCTTATTATATCCCTTAGTCGTCTTTTACGACATTCACGGCCAAGATAGGGAGTGGTGAATTGTGTTTATACTCCATCACCACACGGCGAATTTTTTTTTTAATAAGAAAATAATATATATATATATATAAATATAATATAAATATAGTTTAGAGAATATTAGCTATAATAGTAAACGTTGGCTGAGGTTAAAGGATGGATAAAATATTTTTAATTACATTTTTTTGATAAATAACGGTAGAAATATGTAGGTTTCAATTAAGTTTTTTAGGTAGACAGAGTATAGTAATTTTTATGTTGATGAAAGACTGATTCCTGATGGGATTACATACATGGTAAACTTCCTTAAAAAGGCATATTATCTCAAACGAAAATTCATCATCATCATTTAGCTCATATATGTACGTCCCACTGCGGGGCTCGAGCCTCCTCCACAGTAGGAGGCAAATTGAGCTTGCTATACAATGCTGGTCGGATAGGTTGGTATAGGGTTTTGTTTCGAGTTTTACTTCTCTTGCATAGATGTTATATGCCTAATATATTCTTTAGTCGTCTTTTACGACATCCACGGGCAAGATAGGGAGTGGTGAATTGTATTCTTACTCCATCACCACACGGAAAATAATTTATATATTTTTCCAAAAATCTAGATTCTAGTAAAAATTCAAACAAAACAAAAAAAAAACAAAAATTTGTTCTTAATAAATATTAAAGGTCAAATTTTTATAACCATGCAAATCCATCAAGTTATCCATATTCGCTATAGACTTTTCCAGGAATGACGGATAATGTTTAGACAAGTTGGCGATCACAGATGATGTGATGCCAGGAGAGCGGTGGCCTGGGGATCATTTAGCTGGTTTTTGCGACTCCCATGGCAAAGGAGTTAACATGGAATAATAGTAAGGAGGTACATGTTCATAATCTATTACCGCACGAGGAAAGTTTCATAATGTGATCAGTATTGTTGTAATATAAAATTTACTGCATAGATGCCATTGTGTTGTATTTATATTATTTGTATATAGGTATGTAAAACAACTTTAGATTTTCAAATGTTAGATCAAAGTGAATTAAGGAATTCGTTTGAATATCCCTAAGAAAGTTTATTCAGTATAATTTTATCAGTCAAAAGGATTAATTTGTTTTCAGAAATCAAAACAACAGAGCGAACTTTAAGGAAAGGATAAATAAACGACTATAGTTATTTAATTTGCTTTTCGGGATTACACCTTTTAATACTTTACATTGTTATAGAAAAGCTTCAAATGAACTAGGATTTGACGCTAGGACTACGCAATAAATTATGCGAACTGAGGCATTTAACTAGGAGATTTAATGAAAACTCGTATTTTATTTGTTATGATGATGATTTTATATAATGATTTACATACAATTTACATATACATACAATTTTTTTTTTTAATAAATAAGAAATTAAAATGTTTTTTTGTGAAATTTATAATTTTTTTAATCAACTAAGAAATAGAGCAGGTTCTCAATTCAACTGCTTTTTTTCTGTTTATTACCTTAGAACTTTCGGCGGAGTGAATCAATTTTGATGATTCTTTTTTTATTTAAAAGCTGGTGCTTCTAGTGTGGACCCGTTTTAATTTCGTGTAGTTAAAGTTTTTATTTCCTTAAAATTATCTGTTATTTTATAAAATATTACCCCGCACAAATAAATAAATACGGGGAATTTTTTATGAATATAATTAATGAATACAATTTATCGGCAATTAAAATTGCCATAGGTAAATCGGTTACATCTACGTGACGTTTGAATCCTGGAAACTCAAAGGATGAGTTGCCTTATTAGACGTAGTCTATGTGCGCGTTTGAATTTTTAAATTTGCAAACTATATGTAAGTATAAGCAAAAATAAATTCCTTAAATCATAAACCTTTATAATAATGATTTGTTTTTGGTTTCAATGCTCTGAATGCTTTAGTTTGTGTCATTTGTTAGTAACAAATGCTAACTGAAATGGATCTAGTGAAACATTTTAGATTATAAGGCTGGTTTGCTAATTTATAGTCAGTACTCAGTTCTTATAAATTAAAGTAGTATTTTTACACAGCTTTCAATAAATGCGCTACCTAGTACAACATTATTCCCCATACTTGATTTAAATTTCTTTGACTTATATTGTGATTAGCGTCTTTAATTCAAAAAATCTCAGATGCGTTATATTAACATATATATTCCGTGTGATGACGGAGTAAAAATACAATGCCCTAAATCTTGCCTGTGGGTGTTGCAAAAGAAGACTACAGGATATAATATGCATATAATATCTATGTAGGAACTCAGCAGTTGGATGTATATGAGCCAAAATTATTGAATGATTAATAATTATACTCACCTAGAACAGATTCATTGTCCAGAAGAGTTTTATTTAATTCCGACATTTCCGTAGCTTCACTCGTGAAAGAGGGAGGAGCTTCATATTTTCTAGGTGGCTTTGTAACTGGATTTACATCCATTTTTAATGGTTTTTCAGTTTCTGATGCCACTGAACCTTCAATAAGTATCTCTCCGTTAGAAGATCGAGCATCATTCTTAATCAGTCTTTTAATTTCATTGTTTTGCGTCGTAAAATAACAAATTACTAATGCCGCTCCGAAAATTATAACTATTGCTGTTAAACAGCCTACTAAAATGGCAAATGAATCTGTATCCATGCCGGCTATTGTGCCCATACTACCGTATCTTGACAGTATAAGAGTCAAAGTCCTTTCGTCTCGACCTCCAGGATTTTCTGCAATACAAGTATAATTCCCTCTGTCACTATAACGGGCGTAGACAATAGTAAGATTCACCCAACGAATCAAATCCATAGTATTTTCAGCCACACTATATCTAATCTCTCCGAAAGCTTTCATTTCAATGGTTCTGCCATTAAAACGCCAACCAACTTCAGGTGGCGGATTCCCAACTACTTTACAAGTCAAAGTCACGTTTTCATCGTAACTTTTAACCGATGCATCTGGCATCGGTTCGAGGATTGTAGGCCGGCATGCAAAGTTGGAAGAATCTAATTCATTCCAAAGTTTGCCTTGTACAGATGGAGGTTCAATGCATGATGTTGGAGGAGTATATAAATTGTGACTGATCACCCAATCTTTAAATGATTGGAGATTACAATCACATCGCCAAGGATTATTGTGTAGATCCAAACCCGATAAGTTTCTCAAGCCCATCAAAGTTTCTGGTTTCATATGACTCAAGTTATTGCCATTGAATCGTAATATTTTCAACTGCGGCAAGTTTACGAATGCTTTCGTTCCTATTCGGTGTATTCGATTGTTGCTTGCTTCAACTTTTTGTAAAAACTTCAAGTTGCGAAATATACCGTCTTCCAACTTATCGATAAAGTTGTAGCTTAAGTTTATTAATCTTAGTTTCTCTGTGCCTTTGAATGTATCGGGATGGAGTGATCGAATTTTGTTCTTTGACAAGTCAAGTTCTATCATAATGGCTAAAGTTACGAATGCAGTTTTATGAACTACTTCAATATTGCATTCTCTAAGTAGCAATTTTTTTAAATTGCTTAGGTCAACTTTTTTAAATCCTTCTTGATGAAGTTGTTGTAAATTATTATTTGACAAATCAAGTATTTGAATATCGTTGCTTAGATTGGCAGGTATTATTTTTAAGCTTGAATTTGAACAAATAGCGGCTTTATTGCCAGATTGCCATTTACAATCGCAAGGTCTCTGGCACTCTGTAGTGAAGTCAGCCACCGTAGTGGCAAGCAAAGCAATAGATAAACACGCGAAACTCATCCATGTCGTCCAATATATATGACCCATTTTGCTATGATGTTGGTCATTTCTTTATGCCGTTGCATACCTGATTCGTGCTCGTCAACTGACGCATTTGTAGTCTGCAACAAAGAAAAATAAAGTGAAAATAAATCTCTAAAGTGATAAATTCTAATTAATATTGGGCGATTAGGTCTGTGTTGTGACCGAGTAAGAATACAATTAACTACGTCGGGGGTGCTTATCTTTAATCTTGCCCGTGGGTGTCGTAAAAGACGACTAAGGCCGGATCTTTTTCAGTGTAGCCGCATTCCGAACCGGTGGTAGTATATTAGATTTGCTAGATTTAGATTAATAAATTGTCATAATATAATAATTACGACACATTTAATGTTTAAAATAATTACTGACAAAAATATTTTCCTTTTTTCATATAGTATCATTTTTTTTTTTACTGGTAATAAATTTGTTGGAGCTTGAAAGAGATACTAAAGGGAACTATGCCTATAAATTTAAAGAAAATATTATGGACACTTGCTTGCTCCCGTCTATCACCTATGGATGTCAAACCTGGAAATTTACAGTACGAGTGAAAAACAAAATTAAATCCTGCCAACGAAGTATGGAGAGAAGCATTACAAATGTGAGAAAAATACAAAAAATCCCACATAAATCTATACGGGAGAGGAACAAAGTTATTGATGCACTTAAATTCTGACAGAAGTTGAAATGGCACTGGGCAGGCCGTATAGCCATGATGATTGATGACCGTTGGACGTCTAGACTGACGTCTTGGCAAGGCCCTTTGGGTATTAGAAAGAGAGGGAGGCCAGTAACTCGATGGGAAGATGATATAATAAAACTTGCAGGTAAAAATTGGAAAACAATTGCCGATGATAGAGACAAATGGAAAAGTCTGGAGGAGGCCTTCACCCTCGGATAGATAGGTTCCTGCATGCCTGCATGAAAACTTTAATTAAATATGTTTTACTTATTATTATTATTTTATAAATGTAATTTAATATAATGAATCATAATTTAATCATTGCAATTCATTAATCGTAATAATAATTCTTTAATCAATTATTTTTTAATATATAAATGTAATTCATTGATCGTAATTTACGTATACTTTAATGAAAAAAAAAAAAACAAATTTGAGTAATCTTTATCAGAAATTTCGAAAATTAACATTTTCTACATTATTATATCTCTCATATTTATCAAATATAGAAAATAAAAAACAAGAATGTGTAAAACTTTAATATAATTAAAAATTAACATTTACGTTCATTTAAGATGCTCTATAACTATGTAATTTATATGCGCAGGAAATAAAAGGCTTTTTATTTTATTTTATTTATTATTTTATTAATAAATTTGTATCAAAATGTTGGTCAAATTGATAAATAATTCTGTAACGAGTACATATCTGTAACTAATAACTTTTGTCGTCTTTTACAATATAAAACGCTATACCAATTCGGAGGTTGGTATAGGTTTTAGAGTTTATTGTGGTGCATGTGAAAATGGTCCCATAACTTCGTCGTAGCTGAGGGGACAGGAATAGCGTGTGGTTTTTAGCTGGTAGTGGCGCTGATAATAAATCAACGTTGAGCCCGGCATACCCCACCCCATCTATCAAAGGTGGGCATGCGTAAAGATTGCATGTTCCCACACGAAAAAAAAAAAGAGTTTCGAGTTTTATATCTCTTGCATAGATGGTACATGCAGAAAATATCTTAGTCGTCTTTTGCGGTAAATTATATTCTTATTCCGTCACCATAGGACAAAATAGCCTGAGTGATTGAGTAATGAGTTCTCATTTCATAACAGAAATTATTTCGAAATTATTATTTTAATAACACAGGCCCACAATAACAATTGTAATGCTATTATTTTTGTCATAACAAAATTGCTTCTCTTTTATCAAAAGCGCCGTAATAAATACGGCATCAAAACTATATGACTTCGTACATCATCATTCATACCTCGCATGGACTTTTATGCGGCACCCTGAAGTTTAAGAACACCATACTTTTTTAAGACAGTAGAAGCGACTTCAGTAAGATGTAGTTTTTAATTGAGACTATCTTATTTATTTAGATACCACAAATAAATGTTTTGACACACCTCGTTCGTATTGTGACGGGGTTTATTTTTGGTGTGGGCTACAGTCGGCGCACCCGCCACCCGGCTCCATCCGGGGCGACAGAGAAGCGGTGCGCAGTCCCGTAACCTACCCGAGATACGTCGCCTTCGTCGTTGGGCTGACCACCGGTGCAGGGTGACTTGTCGTCAGTGGTCGGCCCGACGGAGTTCCCCCGAAAGAGTACCCTCTCCTCGACCAAAGTCCCCCCGCTGTTCGGGGACGTCGGTCATCGTCGCGCGGTCGGCCTCTCGGCGGGTAACGGACTAACTCTCCGGTTCAGTCACCCGCGGCCTCAGCTAGGTATTGCCCGGGCTACGAAGACAAAATCGCTTGCGAAAAATTTTTTAAGGATATTCAATGTTCTCAAATACCCACATAAACATCAGATATCATCTGTACAAGTAAATAAAATTGAAATGTTGTTTGAAATGCGGTTATTTTGTGTGTAACTATGCCTAAAAACCAGTTTAAATATTATTTGTCTATTTATTTGTTTCAGGTAGTCTTCAAAACGGCTATACCGATTTGTATTTTTTTATACTACCAGGTATCCATTTATATGGAGTAACTTAAGCTATATTTTATCCCGGTAATCTCACAGGAACGGGCAATATGCGAGTGAAACCGTGAAAAATTGCTGTTTGCATAACAAATCCTAATACCTACCCTGAGCGGGATGAACATAATCTAAATTCATTTCGTTATATTATCTATTCAATGCCAGAATCAACCTTCTAGTTTCGTGTTTCCTGTTAACAATGGAATCATTTACGCATCAATCCTAGAGATTGAACACGTTTTGAACGGATTATCTTGTATCTAATACAGTTTCACTTAACACTAGGCAAGCTAAATAGGGTGTAGTGACAATAACAAGATGTTGTTCAATGACGTAGTATCGTAAGCCGTGTATTGAATATCAAATCATCAAATCAAATATCGTAATTAAGTAAATATAATGTTCGGATTCATTTTATTTTGCCCGTTCTATTGTCTAGCTGATACATACATCTTCTAATTATATATTCCGTGTAATAACGGAGAAAGAATACAGTTCACCACTCCCTTTCTTACGTGTGGGTGTCGTAAAGACAACTAAGGGATTTAAGACACACATAGCACAGTTCAAGAGAAGAAAACTTGAAATTAAGGATGATCGATATTAGAAAAACCTCAATGTCGACAACGATGTCATAATCGAAAGCCCAACATCGATGTTCGATATTTATCGAAAACCAGAATTTTGCATTAATAATTGACACAAAAATAAAATACAGTGAAATCTAACGATTTATCTATGTGAAATATATCGTTTTACCTCTTTTTAATTAATAATCAACATGTGCAGATAGCTACTCGCCTGAGGACATAACAGCGTTTATAGAAGACATCATTTGTCTAGTGGCATGCCATGAGTTAACATCGATTTTAAGACATCGATGTCTTTGCTTTCAACATCGATGATCATCGAGCATCCCTATCGAAATGAAACTCTATACCAACACTTCTGACCAGCGTGGTGTAGTACGTCGATTCCCCTCCTATTGTGGATGAGGCTCGTGCCTAACAGTGGGACACATAGGAGCTGTAATGATGATGATATACTGATTCCCATCATCATCTTCCTCTTATCTCATTTGCTTGGGGTTCTCATAGTACACTGAGCGTTGTGAACTTGGTTAAGAGGTCTACTTTTAGGGACCATGTATATAACTATTATAAATATAACTAACATAAAATATTAGTTTTTATGTAACCGATATTTTTTTCATCTTCGGCCCTTCGGATTACTTTTCAGGTTTTTTAATTATATGTTATCGCATAATTCAGTCTTATATGAACCAATTTAGTAAATTATCTATTACCCTACAATAAACAAAAAAATATATATTTCCTATTAAAGTTGTTATTAAAAAAATCTGCTGCTGTTGCTGCCAGCTTCCAGTTGCAATCTTCTATCATATCATGTTTTTAGCAATGCAACTAGTAATGAACAACATGTATTTTGAAAATTCTTGCAAAATCTCACTGTATTTTTAGCTTAGAATATTTGTTGTTGATTTGAAAGTTTCTGAAAATAGATTATATCCTTCTTTCAAAAGAAAATATTTTCAATGTTCTATTAGTTTCTAAAATCTCAATGTTTTTGGTCACCGTAATCGTCAAACTGTTAGGGACGTGCGTGTCATCTGAAAAACGATTTCCCATTCTGCGGTTGAAAGAAGGTCGTAATGTCTTCTTTGCTTTATGTGTTATTGGCCCTAAAGTTTTCTATATATATTTTTATGTTCAACGTAATATGTACCGTTGAATTGTGTTGTCAATTTTAACTGTAACGACTCAATTTTGTTTTAATGCTTTAAGAGATAAAAGTGTTATCTAAAATAAAAATGTTATATAATTTATCTAAAGCAACATTGTTTCTTTTTTTAGAAGAGTATCAAATTAGCTAATATGTCGAATGCATAATAATTACCAGTAATATCGACTATATTTTTATTTGATAGTAAGAAGTAACTCGCCAGATAGCAAGATAGTGATAAATATTTCTACATAACGGAGATTTAAAATGCAAATTTTCTTTACGGTAGGCATCGGCCTAGCTCTGCCCTTGATATTGCAAAGGTCCACTTGCGGTAGTACCACTCACCATCAGGTGTACTGCTTGCTTGTTTGCCACCATCGGCAAATAAAAAAAAATTGAACACCCTCAAAAAGTTAAAGATAAAATTAGCTTAAAGACACGTAGAATTATTTACTTTCACATATTCATCGAATCTCTTTCCCTGTAGTGATGGAGTAAGAATATAATTTACCTCTCCTTTCTTACCGTTGAGTATTTTAAAAGACGACTAAGGTATTAAATATGCATAAAAAATATATGCAAGAGAAGAAATACTCGAAATAAAACCCTAATACATCTGACCAGCGTAGTTATAGTAGGTCAACTTCCTTCCTATTGCAGAGCAGGCCCAAGTCCAACAGCGGACCTAATGTTGGCTGTAATTATGATAATGATACCTAATTTTTAGGTAACGACAACACGATGGTAAATTGTGAATTATCATCTCACGAAAACCTCAATAAGTATACTTCATTTATTGACAAGTTAGGGGGATCCCTGAACAATTGCAAAACGATAATCCTTCGAAATAAATGAGCCCTAAAAGGAGAGGCGGAGGATTTTATAGGTCAACTACATATCACAGATCACAATAACTGTACAGGCGTAGTCTGGGCTATGGACTACCGCCGTGTTTGACAGAAGAACCTAAGGTTATAGTTTGAAGTACCTAAAGCCCTTAAGTTCCTAGCCTATATGATGGGATACCTGCACCGTGCTACCTAAGGTGACAGGTGGATGTGAGATGGATGTTGGGTGGAGGATTGGTTATTCTCACTGCCAGTCAAGCAGACTCACTCGACTAATCAGAACTGACGGCTAAGGGTGTCTTGGCCACAGTGAGATGGAGCTTTGGGTGGAGGATTGGTAACTCTCACTGCCAGTCAAGCAGACTCACTCGACTAATCAGAACTGACGGCTAAGGGTGTCTTGGCCGCAGTGAGAGGGATGTAACTGAGAGATGAATAAATTCAAATCTGATTTATTTTACACAATGTACACCTTATATACTACTTATTGCTAATACACACATATACCATTTTGTGTTAGTGTGTCGTACGTGTAAAGTATAACGCAGTGTCTTTAAATCATGTCAGTGCTAATTTTGCACATTATGTTGACATGCTTTACTTGTATGTTGACATGCTCTACTTTTGAGTTTGCTGCGTTGCATGTTCAATGTGCATTGAACATTCTGGGGTCTCTCAGGAACACGACTGCAAGTCGTATAATTCGATAACCTCATATGGTCCAATGTGTCCTTCCGTCGTTTGTGGTGTTTGGACTGTAGCCTGGGGACGAGGTTTCCCATACCGTGGCCGTGGTTGTGGTGGAGCTGCCCGCTGTTTGTCTGTCTCTGTGGCTTGTGTTGTAGTTGTCTCCTTGTTTTGTCTTCTCGTAAGTCTATCTCGACATTGTTTGAGTGGTCTGAAATAAATTAAAAGACAAGCTAATACTATTAAAGAAAGAGATGTCACGGTGCTAACCACATAGGAATGAGACTCTATTCGCCTCCATATTGTGTTATCTAATCTTGTTTTTAGCTTTGCTTCTGAAGCGGCTAAGTGGTCAAATATACTGGTGGAGCTATCTAATACTTCCTCCTTCGGTATGTCTGGTATCTCTGATTGGACTACTTGTGTGTCTAGAGTAAAATTACTCCTTTTAAAATATGATGCTTGCACAGTTGTTGTTGTTATTCGTTTAGCTGCAAGAATGTTGTTCAACGTCTTTACTACACAGCTTTCTGAAATGTGTAGTACTCCTATATCCTCTAGGTTAATCTCTTGTCTTTGTCCATCACATATTATCGAAGCTGATTGTGTTTTTGTAGTGATAAACATCCACGTATTCTGCATGTAAAGTTGTTTCCATAGAATTGTAGATTGAATGTTGTATCTTCTTGATGTGCATTGTGATTTAGTGTTATTATTGTTGCTGAATAGCTGGTCAACAATGCAATTCTTGTTCAATTGCATGTTCTTAACAGCCACGGGATAGCAAACAAACTCCGATTTTTTGTGTAAACAATCTTTGAACTCGTCTTTACTTAATTCAAAGTATCGTTCATTGTTATAGTCGAAGCCTATGAATGCTCTTGGGATTGACAAGCATTCAAAAGAACTCCCGGTCAACTTTTGAGGAATCGCCGTTATGTGTATTAGCGTATATTTTCTTATGTCATGAATAGGATAGTACGCAAATACGTTTATATGTGTTGCATTTATTTCCATGTTAGTCTGTATTAATTGATCCTGAATTATTCTTAAGTTTCCAGGTAACTTTTGATTGGTTGTTTGTATTATATCATTAGCGTATTTAGGACTCAAAATCGTGTATATCGATGCGTTATTTAGGTATATCTCAAGTAACCCGTTGTAATAGTGAATAATCTCTGTTATGTAATTGCTCGCTAATTGATACGTTTGTATTACTTGTATTTTCACATTGTTAGCGTCTACCATCTTATACCATACGTCGTTATCGTACATGAATGCTATAGCTTCATTTAACTTCTTTTCAAAATTCTCTAACTTTTTCTTAATCCGCTCCTCGGTTTGGTTTACAGCGGATACTGTAGATATCATTATGTTTGTTTGATGATTGGCGGCGTTTATAAGTTCTTGTTGATTGCTACTCAATGAGTCAATACTTCTGTATACTTCATCGTTTACTCCGAACACGTATGTTAACATTTGTCCTAATAATCCACGTCTCCTTCTAGAAATCTTTATCCCAGTAAGGTAGTCCTTTATCTTCTCAAATCGTGCTTTCTCTTCGTTCAAATGATAATAAAATTCTGCACAATGGGTGTCTTTTGTATACTGTTGTGTGTCAGTGCATAACTTTTGAAACTGATTAGTTATTTTTATCGTATTATTTAAATTCAGTTCCAAATCACTCCTTTCGTAATTAGTTTCTATTCTAAAACTTCCTCTGTTTATTGTTGAAGTACCTATTTGTTCTACATATAGGCCTGGATTTAAATGTTTCATAGTAAACATTGATGTACTTGTTACTTGTCCGATACACAATAATAATGTAGTATAGAGTAACACGCCTGACTTAAGTGTCTTAGACTTTTTATTTATGTTATTTGCTATGTTACTATTCACAGGCGTTTCGGTATTTTTTCTTAACGTATTCGTGTTAGTCATTAATTCTTCCTGATATACGGGTAAAGGAATTAATGTATGTATTGATCGTTTTTGACATAAACCTGTCGATTTTTTGAGTGTCACTACTCTTATCACCCCGTCGCTTCCTGGGTGAACGCTTTCCACTTTTGCCAAGGGCCACTTACTTGGACTTATGTTTTCATCTTTTATTAGTACTATGGTTCCAATTTTGATATTTTCTTGAGTTTCTTTCCACTTGTATCTTTGTTGAAGTTGATGTAAATAATCAGATGACCAGGCTTTCCAGAAATCTTTCTTCATTCTTTGAATTTGTTTCCATCTATTTATTAAATCAGTATTTATGTTTGATAACGGATCTGGGATTCCAACTGCTTCCCGACCAATTAAAAAGTGACTAGGCGTTAGTATTGTATTATCATTGATGTCTTCGCTTTGTGCACATAACGGCCTCGAGTTTAGGCAAGCTTCAATTTGATGTAAAAATGTTATCATTTCTTCGTACGTTAATGTCGATTCTCCAATTACTCGACGTAAATGGTACTTTACTGATTTTACGCTGCTCTCCCAAATCCCACCAAAATGGGGGGTTGCTGGCGGATTAAAATGCCACTGAGTACCTATACTGGTCATCGTATTTTGGAATCCAGGTGACTGTGTTATTTGCAATAATTCTTGTTCCAAAAATTTCGCTGCGCCTACGAAGTTCGTGCCATTGTCACTATACATATGTGACACGTGTCCTCGTCTGGCCATGAACCTCCGCAGTGCCGCAATAAATGTTTCAGTTGTCAAATCTCCCACTAATTCTAGATGAATTGCTTTTGTTGCTAAGCATACAAATACAGCAATATATGATTTGTAGGACTTGTGACCTCTTCCTTTCATTGTTCTTGTTTGTATTGGTCCCGCATAATCCACTCCAGTGTGACTAAATGGATATGATTGCGTGACTCTTGCTTTTGGAAGTATCCCCATTTTCTGTACTTTCGTTTCGGACCTGTATCTCGCGCATTTGACGCACTTTTTTAGTGTACCTTTGACAACTTGTTTTCCACCTATAATCCAGTATTTTTGTCGTAGGACAGCTGTAGTTAGTTTATTTCCTCCATGTAATGTTTTCATGTGTGCGTTTTGTATTATTAATGACGTTATATGATGTCGGCGTGGTAATAGTATAGGATGTTTTTGATTATATGGCAAGTCAGCGTTTTCTATTCGACCTCCAACTCGTAATAATCCATCGTTATCAATAAATGGATCTAGTGTGGATAATTTACTGTTTTTCTGCAGTGATTTTTTCTTTCGAATAATTTCTTTTTCATCGTAAAATTCTTCTTGTTGCAATATGCATAGAATTCGTTTCTCTGTTTCTTCTAGTTCCGTACAGGATAATGGTTCGTGCTTTTTGCGCTTGCTGATAAATCTATAGCAATACGCTAATGTTCTTATCATTTTATTGTAGTTAGAAAATCGACTCCAGATGTCATACTTTTCATTCGTAGTATTAATTGTTGTTGATAAACAGTACTTGGCTTCTTCATTTGGCTGTGGTGCTGTTGTTGTAATAGGTATATCACTCGTCTGTAACCATGGTGGGCCGTTCCACCATAAGGAACAGTTTATTAATTTTTCTGGCTCCAATCCTCTTGATATAATGTCCGCTGGGTTTTCAGACGATATGACATGATTCCATTGAGCGTTAGGTATTATGCTGTTAATTTCTGACACTCTGTTGGCCACGAACGTATGCCATCGCCCAGGATCTCCTGACAAAATATCGTCAATATAGAAATCCTGTAACGTTACTCTACTGGCGATAGGGTAATTGTCTTGTTCGTCTAATGCTAGTTGTTGTAATGTTCTCACGGCCAGATAAGGCGCGCTTGTTGTGCCATAAGTGACCGTTGTTAGTTCGTATTCACTAATGGCCTTTTTTGGAGAAAATCTCCATAAAATTCTTTGATATTTATAGTCTTCTTGGTTTATTTTTATGAACCGGTACATTTTCATAATGTCGGCCATGAAAGCAATCTTATGCGTTCTCCAGCGTAATAATATGTTTGATAAGTCTTGTTGAAGTCGTGGTCCTTTATGTAAATTTTCATTAAGGCTTATTTTACTACTTGTTTTACTACTAGCGTCAAATACCACTCGTAGTTTTGTTGTAAGAGAGTCTTCTTTTATTACCGCTTGGTGGGGAATATAATACTCTCCTGTGTAATATTCTGGTTTAGGTACTTTTCTCATATGACCCATATTTAGGTACTCGTACATAAATTCCTTGTATTGTTGGCGTAAATTTTCATTTTTTTCGAACTGACGTTCTAGTTGTAATAGTCGAGCCACGGCTTTTTTCCTTGACTCGCCATATTTTATGTTCGCGTCCTTAAACGGCAGTCGTACCGTATAAGTGCCGTCGAAACTTCGTATTGTAGTATTTGTATAGTAATTTTCACACAACTCATCATCTTTGGTGAGTGCATAGTGTCGTGGAATTTCTTCTAATTCCCAAAATTTTGTTAATTGTTGTATGTCGTCGGTGCGAGTCATCATGCTTAATACTTTGATGCCACCGTTTGTGTCTTGCGGATATAACCCGGATAAAATCCAACCCAATTCTGTTTCTTGAGCGATTATACCGCCTTGTAGTCGTTTAAAACCTTGTAATAGTATTTTACTATATTCTTGGGCACCTAAAATTATGTCTATAGGTCCCTTTTTGTTGTACGTTGGGTCTGCCAATAGAACATTGTCCAACTCTTGTAATTGTTGTAAGTTACTTCTTGGTAACGAGTTTGTAAGCTTTGGTAGTACTATAAGTGTTACAGGTAGTCTGTACTCACTAGAGTACCTTGGTTGTAGTTTTATGTTAATTGTATATTTCGATGTCTTAGGTTCGTTGTCTCCAATGCCTTTTATTTCGGCTCGAACCTTTTGTCTTGGATACGACAGCAGTTGTGCTACTTCTTCCGTGCAAAATGACGCTTCTGAACCTTGGTCACACAATACTCTTAATAATTGTGGTGTTCCATCATACGACGTGGTTTGTAATAGCGCTGTGGCTAATAAGACCGTATTTTTTGCCTCTAAATTGGTAGCTGATAAGTTCGATAACGTTGTGTTTTGTTTTTTATCACTCATAGTTGGTTTAGGAGTGAACTTTTTCGTATACTCAGAAGACTCTGGTTGTCTTTTAATTGAATCGAATGTTCGGTGTAATAGTGTGTTATGACCTTTATGTTGACATATTTCACATTTTGTATAAAACTCGCTCGTGCATTTTATTTGTTTATCATGATTTAAGCAGCGTTTGCACATTTCTTTGTCTGAGACTTCCTTATATCGTTGCGTCACGTTCAAGGTTTTAAAACTAGGGCATTTATTTATATTATGTTCTGTGCTTTTGCAGTACCAGCAATGTTTACTTTTTGATGATTCTGCTATTGGTATGAGTGTTCCCCGGTATTTATTTATTGTATGATTCACCGAGTTATTACTCAGGTGATTATACGTAATTTTTTGCTGATCGTAGGACTTTAAACTTTTAAATCTTTTTTCTAAAAACTGTAACATTTCTTCAAACGATTCCAATTTGTTTGGGTGTTGTAACTGATCCTCGTATTTTGAGTCAGTTTGTTGGTCCCATTTCCTGGCCAAAAGTCTAGCCAAAATAGGGTCCCATGTTGAAATGTCAATTCCTTGATGTTTTAAAGATTCCAAACATTCTTTTATGGTGTCGTGCATGTCTCTTAAACCCGCTGCATTCGCAACATTTAGCTTGGGTAAATCTAATAATTTATCGATGAATTTAATTGATATCATTCGTTCGTCTTCATAACGTTGCGTAAGCAATTTCCATGCGGTTTCATAGTTCGATTCACTTATCGTTAGATGACGTATAATTTTTGCTGCGTCACCTTTTACATTTGTCTTTAAATATTGCATCTTTTCTACCAATGAAATATTTTTATCTTCATGAATAATTTTTTTGAATAAATCATGAAAAGTATACCATGAGTCATAACTCCCAGTAAAAGTTGGAATAGAGATACGGGGTAGTTTTCCTGACGACTGTGTTAAGGTTATTTTTTCGCTGGAACTGTCATGGATTTTTTCTTCCAGCATCTCCATTGTAGTATCGAACTCAATTTGGGTGTTTTCAAAATATTTATTTTTGAAGTAAAGGTGTCCCGATGTATCCTCCTCCAATAATAATTCAATGTGTGTTTCTTCAATATCCTGCCATCGTTTTTGTAAGTTGTTTATTGTAGTTTGTAAATGCCATATAGGTTTGTTTTCAGTGACTGATTCTTTTGCCTGAATTAGCCTTTTTGACATCTGGGATATCCTGAACATTTGTATAAACGTCTTGGGATTCCCTCTCCCTTCTTCTTCGTTTGTGTTTTGTTCTTCAGGTTCATATATCGCCTGAACAAGTTGAAGTCTTGCTTCATAGTTTTGTAGGTGGGCTAAGCCCTCGTTGTATTGTTTTTGGATATTTCCAAAGTAATTTGTAGTGATATATTTGTGAGATGATAACATCTCTTGTTTTTCCAGTTTCGAGTGATTCTCTTGCACCCGTTGGAAAATAGTAGTTAGTGTTTGTCTTTTTTCGTCAATGTATTTTTGTGTTCTTCGGCTCACGGAGTCCTTTTTAATGTTTGTAATTATCCTCCTGATCTCGTTATAATCCTCCTCCTGGCTTCTGATTGCTGTGTTTATTTCTTGTATGTCCATAGTGCTTCTTTTGTCTTCTTCCCTAATAGCCCTACCCTAACTTCCCTACTACTAATGTTTTAAGTCAATACTTATCGTACCTGCGCTCTCGCTATAACACGTCCCTGAAGGTGCGACTTCTCAATCAGCTGGTGAGTCCCGCTTGTGGGAGGCCAGTGACCGAACCGCAACGAGAGGCTTTCTGGCAGAGTACGTAAGTAAAAGTCCTTCAGTCAATTCCGAAACTGATGCTTTGTTGAGTACACCAGCCCGTTCTTAACTGATTCGTATGTCTGTTATGTCAAACCTACGGGGGGGTTAGAGGGAGGAAAATCTTTACTTTTACTCGAAGGACCAAATGTACAGGCGTAGTCTGGGCTATGGACTACCGCCGTGTTTGACAGAAGAACCTAAGGTTATAGTTTGAAGTACCTAAAGCCCTTAAGTTCCTAGCCTATATGATGGGATACCTGCACCGTGCTACCTAAGGTGACAGGTGGATGTGAGATGGATGTTGGGTGGAGGATTGGTTATTCTCACTGCCAGTCAAGCAGACTCACTCGACTAATCAGAACTGACGGCTAAGGGTGTCTTGGCCACAGTGAGATGGAGCTTTGGGTGGAGGATTGGTAACTCTCACTGCCAGTCAAGCAGACTCACTCGACTAATCAGAACTGACGGCTAAGGGTGTCTTGGCCGCAGTGAGAGGGATGTAACTGAGAGATGAATAAATTCAAATCTGATTTATTTTACACAATGTACACCTTATATACTACTTATTGCTAATACACACATATACCATTTTGTGTTAGTGTGTCGTACGTGTAAAGTATAACGCAGTGTCTTTAAATCATGTCAGTGCTAATTTTGCACATTATGTTGACATGCTTTACTTGTATGTTGACATGCTCTACTTTTGAGTTTGCTGCGTTGCATGTTCAATGTGCATTGAACAATAACCTTTGTACCCTCTACATTTATAAGAATTACATTCACAATATATTTCTCTTATTAGACCTTAATTTATTGTATATTACTTCCATTACTCACAAATACAGTAGCAACGATTAGTAGATACAATATTGCTACTGGCTAATATGTTATTATTTTTCTTCTATTGTATAGTGACAGAGCAAGAATATAATTCACCGCCCGTTTTTCTAGTGGATGTCGTAAAGGGATATTTTATGCATATATCCACTATGAAAGAGAAGGAATACTCGATATAAAAACCTATGCCAACACGACTGACCAGCGCGATATAGTATGTCAATTTCCCTCCTATTATGGAGGAGGTCCAAGCCCAATAGGTCCTATATGGACTAAGATGATGATGATATCTATATGATTACGATGTAATTATAGCACCTACGTAATACTTGTAGTATAGGGAATGTGAGTTATATTGCCTACTAGCAACCCGCCCTCACTTCGCTTCGGTTTTAGTCGTTTTACCCGCGTAGTTCCCGTTCCCGTGGGCATACCGGGATAAAATATAGCGTAGGTTACTCCCTGATATTATAGCTTGCCATTGATGAAAGAATTTTTCAAATCGTTCCAGCCGTTTTGAAGATTACCCGGAACAAACAGACAGACAGACAGACAAAAATTTTTAATCGGTATTTTAGGCATAGGTGTTGTGCAAATAACCGTGTGAGCATGAAAAAAGCCTATTATGTTGACATTACAAACAGACACTCCAATTTTATTTATTGGTATAGATATATTGCCTATAATGGCAAATGAGTTAGTGAACCATCTGATTATAAGTGGTAACTGTCATGGACTTCAGCAGTATAGCCAAGTTGCTGCCTACCTTAATGATTAAAGAAAAGGAATAAAAAGAAGAAGAAAAAAGGGGAGGGTCTTTACAGACAGGGTCTTGTAAATAAAACTACTTTTACGTTTTATAAATGTCTGTAATAACGATGACTTGTTGGACGTGAGATACCTTAGTCCGCCCGTGACCATGAATGCTACAAAGTGTTCGAAACATCGGGCAATCATAAATCAAATACAAACGCGATATAATCCGTAAAAGTAAAACTACTTTTACAATTTATTAAAACTATTTTCAAATATTATATTAATAAAACTACTTTTCAAATTACATTTACAATGTGTAGTGCTCGCGTAAACATTAGATATAATTAGACAGGGTCTTTTTAAACAGACAGGTCTTAAAAGACACTGTCCTGGTGTGCTATTATTCTTTACTACTACAGTTTTGAAAAACACGACACGAAACAAAAAATCTAAAGGATTCCTTATGCCAAACCAAAACTTCTAGCCAGCGTAGCGTAATAGAGTAATTGTGCTATTTGAGCATAATAAACAAAGTTCCTCTAATTATAGGACTTGATCATAACCAGCTTAGGAATGAACTTTATTCATATACGTCTCATTGTTGGAAATGTATGTGACAGTGTACGAATACAATTCATCACCCTCTCTCTCTCTTGCCATCTTTATATACATATATAAATCTTCTGTTCGTGTGTTTGTAGCTCCTTCTAAATGGCTGGATCGATTTTGATGATTTTTTGTGGTTGTTCCGATGGATAGAAGAATGATGATTTATATTATCTATTGCAACAGGTAGGTGGTGCTTTTTTTGCGGGGTGGGTTAGGGTCGGCACACTCCTCGCACCACTCCGTCCGGGGCGAGAGAGGGGCGTAAGCACGCACACCCGTAACCCATCCGCGACACGTCGCCTTTGTCCTTGGATCGACCACCGGAGTAGGGTGACTTAACGTCAGTGGTTGGCCTGACGGAGTGTTCGGCCCGACGTAAGGTAGGTGGTACTGTGATCGATTTAAAATCCAAAAAATAGTAAACTTTTACTACGTTTTTAGATTTGAACAGAACAACGTATGTTGGGTCAGCTAGTTTTATTTCGCGTGAGGAAAGACCGACATCCTCCCCGAGGGGGGGACGTTGGTTAATGGGAGGGTACCCCCAAGGGGGGGGTATTCCGTCGGGCCGACCACTGATGTCAAGTAACCCTGCTCTGGTGGTCGGCCCAACGACGAAGGCGACGTGCAGGTGGGTGGGTTGCGGGAGTTGCGTGCTTACGCCCCTCTGTCGCCTCGGACGGAGTGGTGCGAGGAGCGCGCCGACCGCAACCCACCCCAAAAAAAAAAGCTAGTTTTATTTAAAACATATAATTTAAAAAATGATGAAGGAGATGAATAGGATCTACTCAGTTTGTGGCAGCGGTAAGATCTAGTAATACATTAGATTAATTCGAAACTAAATATAAAATTCACAATATGTAAGTACCCTTATAGGACCGTACACACAATAAATGATTCAATTTGGTTCTCTGTGTTATTCTGTTCTGGTTGTCTTTTAAATAATACCTACCTACCACATCACCCACAGACTCTGCCTAACCACAAAACTTTTGAATATCCATAGGACATAGGACTTCCCAAAAGTAAATAATGACATAAGCGCTACGCTTGGCAAACAAATTGGAAATCGCTGTCACCATAAAACGTGCTAGTTAATCATCATCATCATTTCAGCTCATATACGTCCCACTGTTGGGCATAGGAGGGTAATTGACAGGTCAGACAGGTTGGTTTTATTTCGGGTTTTCTTTCTCTTGCATAGATGTTATATGCATATTATATCCCATAGGCGTCTTTTACGACATCCACGGGTAAGCTAGGGAGTGGTGAATTGTATTCTTACTCCGTCACCACACGGAATAGCTGCTAGTTAATAAATCTAAAATATGACTTTTGTGGTTATAAAAAATAATTTAAACATGTTAGGCAAAGATAATAAAATTAAATAACATTCTTATCTGCCCCTTGGAAGATAAAGTCACGAAGTTAAAAAAATAAATAAAACAAATATAAAAATAATACAATATGCGTGTGAAAAAGAAAAGTTTTTGGTATCAAGTACTTAACGTGCCGCGTAAAGTCGTAAAACCTTACCAAAGGAAATAAGCAGACGATATGATCGCAACCTGTCACAAGCGAACTTGACATCATACTAGCATACGTACTTAAGGCTATACATACATATTGTTAACTTTTGGTGACCTTTTTTTTTTGAAGTTATTCTTCTTTTGGCGTGGTAGGGAAAAATGATAAGAATAAATTTTGTCGATGAACACCGTCACGAAAAACCGCCAGCCTTTTTTTCTTCTTCTTTTTTTTTGGGGGGTGGGTTACAGTCAGCGCACTCCTCCCACCACTCTGTCCGGGGCGACAGAGGGGTGTAAGCATGCACACCCGAAAAACCACCCATGTCTCCAGGACGTCGATCTTTCCTCGCGCGGTCGGCCTCTCGGCGGGTGATGGACTAATTGCCCGGTCCAGCCACCCGCGGTCTCAGCTCGGTCAATGGTGAAGGAGAAGGATAATGGTAGTTTATGGGGCCCCGCGCCGTCCTTTTGTCGCCCAGGACGGAATGGACGGAGTGTCCGTTGACTACAGCCCACCCAAAAAGAAGGTAAATGGTACTTATACTATTCTGCCATATGTACAGTCTTAACCTATCAATATATAGGGATAGAATTTTCAAACAGTACCAAAATATTCATTGTGGTACTTTAATAATAAACTTGCCAATCACATAGAAAACTTCACAACGAGAGTGTCCCAGGGATAACATGAATATATGAACGGGAAGTGACCTCCAGCCATTAGTATTTGACACGGCAACTGGCTTCACATTAGATCAAACGTAATATGAACCAAATTACTTAAATTACTTTCTTTTTGTTTTCTATTTTTGTGGTATTTCCTTTATTTCGTATTATATACTTAATATTTTTCATCATCTACTACACAATAACGGCATGGGGGTTGTCTACAAAGATAGGAAGGAATAAATTCACATTATATTTATACATAAATCCCGCGGGGGCACTTACATATGGTCATTTTTACATTTTACCTTAAATTTACACCAGATAATCTTTCATAAAACCCAATTATTTTCGTGAAAGGTGGCAAATTAATAAGGTGTCCATATGAGTTACAATGTTTAACTGTATAAAATGTTGTCAACGATATAAAATTTAACGCCTGCTAATAGAGTTTTATTTGAAAAAGTACTTGCAAAAAATGAATTTTACTAGTTCATGTATTAATCTCTAATGAAATTCATAAAATTAAATAACTTTTTTGTTTCATTATGATGAAATCATGTATGTGTATGAACGAGGTTCTAAAGTCTATTTTTGTAGTCACGTTTTTTTTTGGACGGGCCATAGCTCGACCATAGTCTGGACTTATGCCATCCGTTCTGTACAGGGTGATGAAAAGGCGGCCCCATAACTCACCGTATTCCCTCCCCTTCACTATTGGGCTGACCACCGGTACCGAGAGTTTTTGACATCCATGGCTAGCCCGGGATGCCGCTGATCCCGCCTGAAAAATCATTGTAAACCTGCCACTATTTCAAACTACCTATCAGCAAGTTGATAGATCCGCTTCTGAATCAATGTTCTTTTGGTAGACTCATAGACTCACCTTTGTATCATTAAATTGACTCGAGACTATTAAAGGCATGGACAAGGACTTTTCAGAAAAGGCAATCCTCCGTATTATCTATGGTAATCATTATGGATCTTAGCTTACAGGAAATGTATTGATAGGACTGTGCTCGCATTTATCCGAACAAAAAGACTAAACTGAATATTCCCAGAGAAAATAGTATTTATTAAAATTCATCACATCATCTCGGCTCATGTACGTCCCACTGCTGAGCTCGAGCTTCTTCCACAATCCGGGATTTGACTTACTATACTACGTTGGACTGACTGGTGGTTGGAATAGGATTTTATATCGAGTCGGCACCACCATAGTTAGTAAATAGTTATATATCAGACAAAATCTTACCAACACCCCTAATTCGTCATCTCATCATCATCTCGGCTCATACACGTCCCACTGCTAGGCTCAAGCCTCCTCCGCAATAGGAGGGAAATTGACCTTTACTTTACCATGTTGGTCTGACAGGTTGGAATATGATTTTTTTTCGAGTTTTCTTTCTCTTGCATAGATGTTATATGCGTACTATATCCCTCAGTCTTCTTTTAGGACATCCACGGGCAAGATAGGGAGTGATGAATTGTATTCTTAATCTGTTACCACACGGAAAAGTCACATCTTATCAATAAGCATGAAAAGGTGTATTCTAGTATAAATATACTAACTATAAGAATAAATCATGTCAACATTATTATGTATGACTTCCGTCTTTGAATTTATTCTTAAAGATCGTTCGCTTGTTACAGTACGAATTCAAAGGCACACACTTATCTAACTTTTCGAAAAGTTCTTCAAGTCAAGAAGATTACGCCTCCGCGAGCAAATGGTTACGGTTCACCGCAATTCTTGTATACAAATATATAATAATCATTAATTCAATGCAAGAAAATGCAAAAGAAAGTAGCTAGAAATTTGACTTGCTGTGTTTCTATATTCTTCTATAATACATTAGCTATTAGGTATTTTCATAATATCTGTTCTGTTCAACGTAATTAGTAATTAGAAATATTATAATAAGGCTACAAAGAAAATCAAGAGGAGTACATTTTTAATTTTTCTGTTTTTGTTAGCTTAATTTTTTTTTGTAATGTTTTTAGTTTTCGTTGAGGTTTGGAAATGTAATAATGCAAATTAAATACCATAAACTACGTTATTTAGCGATAGATATATGTCCTTAGTACAGGTGTAGTCTTTAAAAAAAAAAAGACTAATAAGCAAAAAGCTGGGCGTCCTGAACAGTGCCAAGCGGAACTTCACCCCGAGACAACGTCCTATGCTGTACAAAGCACAAGTTCGTCTTCTACTACTGCTGATATCTTTGGGCGGGCGCAGCTAAATACCAACTAGACCCATTTGAGACCTTAAGACGTGCTGTTCAAATTGTTGGTGATCCCAATCTCATGGACACGTTGAAATCGCTGGAGTGGCGGCAAAACTTTAAATTACTCTATATACTCTAAGAGCTCTGTCACAGAAAATACATGAAGGAACTGTTTGATTCGGTACTGCCATCACCTTTTTACCATCGTACCATTCGACACCGTATTAGTACCCATGTCAACGATATGGTTTACAACGTACGTTTTTAGTGATTATTTCGCCCATGTACATGTAGGATCTGAAATGAACTACTTGCTGCTGTCTTTGTCGAGCGTTATGCTATGTCCTTCTTTTAACAAGGTTTAAGAAAAACACTTTCTTTATGGTAGGCTGCAGCTTGACTGTGCCCCTGGTATTGTAAAGTGGCAGTAACACTTACCATCAAGTGTGCTGTTTGCTCCTGTGACTACAGATATAAAAATCTCTAAAATAGATATAAGTGCAGTATTCGCACGGGTCTTATAATTAAACAATACAATTATTAATTTGGTTTGTCACCAAACCACCTGTGGTGATACAGTAAGAATACTATTCACCACCCCCTTTCCTGCCCGTCGATGTCGTAAAAAACGACTTAGGGATATAATATGCATATAACATCTGTGCAAGAGAAGGAAAATCCGAAATATAACCCTGTATCAACACGTCTGACCAGCGTGATAAATTTTTCTCCCATTGTGAAGGAGGCTCGAGCCCAACAGTGGGACGTATATGATGAAGATGATGATGATGAAAAAGAAAAGAAAATATATTTAATTTAATGGTTTTTTTTTTTTTTTTTTTTTTGGGGTGGGTCGCGGTCGGCGCGCCTCCGCACCACTCCGTCCGGGGCGACAGAGGGGCCTAAGCACGCAACTCCCGCAACCCACCCGAAAACCACCTCGCCTTCGTCATTGGGCCGACCACCGGAGCAGGTTTACTTGTCGTCAGTGGTCGGCCCGACGGAATACCCCCTATTGGGGTACCCTCCCATCGACCGACGTCCCCCCCTCGGGGAGGACGTCGGTCTTTCCTCACGCGGTCGGCCTCTCGGCGGGTGACGGACTAATCCCCGGTCACGTCACCCGCGGCCTCGGCTAGGGCGGCATGAGGCGCAGATAGTTGCGCCTGCGCCGCCCCAGTCGCCGGCGGCGGATCTCCTCATCGAGGCTGCGCTCCACGCGCAGACGATCCGCCGCCTCCTTCTGCGAGATCACTGTCTCGCAGAAGGCTGCGACCGCGTCCCAGTTCCCGACGCTGTTGACCCTCGCCCTAGCGATGGCCGGCAGCGTCAGGTCGGCACCGATGATTGCGACGAGTTCACGGCGCTGCACTGCCCAAGCCGCGCAGGCCTCGAGCGTGTGGCGCGCCGTGTCCTCGTCACAATCGCAGTGGTGGCAGGACGGTGTACTCTCCCTCCTCACGACCCTGTGCAGGTATTTGGCGAAGCTCCCGTGCCCCGTCAACACCTGCACTAGTCGGAAGGAGAGCACCCCGTGCCGCCTTTCCAACCACTGCATCAGCACCGGCCGGAAGGCCTCCACGGTTCGCACCCCGAACCGAGGCCTCTCCAGCCGGACTGCCCAACGGGCAATGACGTCTCGGCGGGCGTCGACGCGCCAGGCGGTGAGATCCCTTAACGAGATCACACCGCCCTCCCCACGCACCCCCGACACCCGCCGATACAACTCGGCGAGCATTTCCGCCTCCAGGTCCCACGGGGGAGTCCCGGCCAATAGGCACGCTGCCTCCGTCGCAACCGTGCGGTATCCGCGGATGGCCCTGACCGCCATGACCCTCTGTGGTCGCCACAGAAGGGCCCTAAGTCGGACGGTCAAGGACCCCGCCCACACCGGTGCGCCGTACAGGGCCATCGACCGGATGACCCCCGTGTACAGCCGTCGGCACGTAGCGCTCGGTCCGCCCACGTTCGGCATTAGCCACGATAGGGCGGACGCCGCGCCGACGAGCCGCGGAGCGAGCCTGCGGAAATGCTCCCGGAACCACCATTGCCCGTCGAGCACCAGGCCCAAGTACCTCATATGGGCCCGGATGCTGATGTCAACCGATCGGACGGTGATCGAGACGCCGATGGGAGGGCTCATAAGGCGCCCATGGAACAAGAGTGCCTCCGTCTTGTCCAGGGCGACCCTCAACCCCAGCGCCTCGATCCGCCTGACGACCTCTTCGGTGCCATAGGTCGCCAGGCTTACCGCCTCTTCTAGCGTCCCACCGCGGGCTGTGACGAGCGTGTCGTCGGCGTAACAAATCACGCCCAGCCCGGGCGGGAGGCTCCCCCGCAACGCCCAGTCGTAGCCGATGTTCCACAGGGTGGGTCCGAGGACCGACCCCTGTGGGACACCGCACGTCATGGGCGTTCGCACAACGTCCCCTGCTCGGTTGGTACAGAGGACGCTGCGCCCCACCAAATAGTCTGCCACTAGCCGCCTCAGGTAAGCTGGCACTCCGTGATACCGGAGCGCCTCCCTGATGCAGCTGAATGGCCAGACTATTGAATGCGTTGGCGATGTCTAGGGACACCGCCAACAGCACTCCCCCACCGGTGACGGCCTCAGTCGCCACGGCCCTCAGGCGCAACCGAGCCGCGATCGTCGAACGATTTAATTTAATGGTAATAGTTACTGTAAATAAATTTATTAAGTACCCCTATACTAGTGAAGCTGACCTTTAGAAAATAAATGACGTTATGGCCGCTAACTTATTACGGAAGTCGGCAGTCGCTTTGTATTCATTCATTATAAGCTCCTAAGTTTTCCTCACAACAGCGATTTATTCTTTAGTGCGATACCATTATAACTTTTTAATATAGACGTATATAAGTATACAGAATAAAAGTTGGTTGGTAGATTGTTATGAGTCTGAACCATAGCATGCAAAGTATGCGTTTCGCAATTAATTAATAATGACGAAGGAAGATATTCCGAGAACCTATCTATAACTTTTAAGGATCACATATATATTAACGACTCCAAAAAAAAAAAAGGAGGAGGTTCTCAATTCGATTTTATGTTCTTTCTATATGTATGTTACGCGATCATTCCGCCAATTACAAAAATATTTTAATGATTCCTTTTTCAGAGGTACAACACATAAATTTTATTAACCGATAGTTATCCTTAATAATGTGTATTTGATTCATCTCGGTAATATTGTTTTATTGAATTTTTTTATGAATATATTCGAATTCTTATTAAATTGTGTGTGATATGTCATGAAAATTGTATTAGTTGATATGGAGACTTACATTATAAATAAATATCTAGTTGATCGAGCTTCGCTCGGTATATTTTTGTTGTATTTTTGTCGAATTTATTTAGATATATATTAATAAAAGATAAAAATTAAATAATGAAAAAATATCAAAAATTACAAAAAGAGAATAATAATAACACCGAGATTCAATCCCACGCTGTTTGATTGCCAAAACAAAACAAAAAAACTCTTGACGTTGACGGCGAAATTTGAATCCATATTCTATTGACATTTTAAATCATTGTATTGATTGGTTAAAAACACTGACAAAACAACATTTTCTATAAAAATAGCATAGCTAGATCGATTTTTTGGCCCCAAAACCTCTAGTATACCAAATTTCATCAAAATCGTTGGACCTGTTGCCGAGATCCTGAAAATATATATACCTATATATACAAGAATTGCTCGTTTAAAGATATAAGATCTTATAGATGTTAATTGGTGCGATAAAGCTGACAACAGAGTGGTTTACGGTGATACATCTTTTTCCTCACGTATTTTCTTATCGTCGAGGTCGTCTCATGACTAAAATGTAAACTTTTATTCTATTTTGCATAAGAATATGTAAGTGTTAGTTTTAGTTGGTATTTTAATATATAGCCCTCAATTATCCAGTTTTTTTTTTGTTGTTGCTGTCGGTGGCAAAAAAGTTAAAAGCACTGCCGCTGCCTACCGTGAAAAAAGTAAAGGGAATGTGTGAACGCGTGCAGAGAGGTTAGGTGATACTAGAGGTATCACAAAAACCTACTACACGATAATACCCTCACAAAGTTGGGCATCTGGCTCTACCGCTCACTGAACGAAGTGCAGCAGCAAATTGCTACTATTCAGACGTCGATTTGCTGGGAGAGTGTAGTACTATGCCAGACGGACTGGCCTCCAATTATAGACAGATGACTGTCGACAGTGTGGTCCCACTACATGGAGTTATGGAAATGTGTGAATGAATTTAATATACCATGAAAAAGAAGATCTTATTCTGATGTGTTTGAAGATAATGATCATTACTAGGTATTAGGATAGTATCGTCATTTTCCGTAATGGCCGCTGTTGTAATTGGATAAAACCGAAAACGCAAAAATTTTTTCGACTTTAGTTTGTTGTTCAAAACAGTCTATCTCCAACGTTCTTTTTTAAATAGTCTACTGAGGGTTGTAAAAATTTTCTTAAAATATTTAGCGCATAACTGAAGATTTTTATTTATAGAGATTAGCAAATATTACCTTCCTATTAGGTACTTATAAAATACTATTATTAACAATCTCAATCTATAAAAAATACAAGCACTTTTACTGTTAATATTTATCGAAGAATGAAGAAATGTAACATGCTATATTTGAGACCAAGCGGGCTTCAATTCGGACAGAGATGAAAGTGTTTTGTATCCAATAATTTATTAGAGAAATCCCTCTATGACAGAATGGGCGTAATCTTCCTTGTCTCGTGTTACTATTAGTCTTTCATGTTATAGCTATCTTCTTAGACGTTCACTTATGAAGTTTTATGAGGGCTAATAAATATTGGACGCTTATAAGCCCGTTGGCTCGAGATGTCTTGATCCCAATTAATACACGAACTACGTGTAGTAAGAAATAATAGCATATTGTCCACGTAATCTAGAGTTAAATAGTCATATGTCTACTATTAAATTGTCGACTAATTTTATACTTATTTGCGTCTTAAATATAATCGAAGAATTAAATAGCAATTTTCATAATACCTTCTTTAACATTGACCTCTTTTTTGTCAGACCTTAAGACATAGTCTAGAGACAACATGGACCCATATGTGCCAGTAGAATCCGAAGCAACGCTGAGGCACTATGCGGCCTCATGACCTATTATTATCTACTCATCGCCATTTGGTCTGTTCGCCGGTAACGATTCCTTGACATCAGTGGGACAGACTGTATCATCATTAATCATCAACATTCAGCCTAACGCCATCCACTGCTAGACGCAGGCTTCCCTTATATTGCGCCATAAAGTGCAGTCACATCCCACGAAATATTATCTTAATATTTCACCTTCCAAATTTTGATCATACCATACGTAAAATAATGTAAGAAATACATCATATGAACAACTTATCGTAAGAGTGCAGTCACCACGATGAACACGGAAATAGGTGAGAGTTATCGCAGCTTACCGAATATAAACGATGTTCAGAGCATTTGCTATTAATTTTGAGAATGGTGACATTTATTTATATATTTTGGCTCCCTTTAGATATGGCATATTATATTAAGTAGTAAACGACGTTCAAACTATAATTTACTATAATAATAATAAATTATAGTTTAAAAACAACTAAAAACGCTTATAAGTTACAAGTCAAGTAGTTACTAGTATGCACACCCGCAACCCACCCGAACACCACGTCGCCTTCGTCGTTGGGCCGACCACCAGAGCAGGGTGCCTTGACGTCAGTGATCAGAATAAAACAGGGTTACTTGTCATCAGTGGTCGGCCCGAAGGAATACCTCCTATTTGGGGTACTCTCTCATTGTCCGACGTCCCCCCCTCGGGGAGATTTTACTTTCATCTTACAATTTTTGAACGCTTAGTCTTTGCTACATTGTGCTAAGCTGACAGCCCGAATCATAGAAATTTCGGTTTCGCGCATGCGTAGTTCGCACACTAGCTCTATCTCTCTTGCTCTTATGCAAAGGATACGATTAGAAATTTCTAACTCATGGCGAATCTATTCACGATATTCGCCAATTTTGATCGAATTATTGCATTGTCATGGGCCTTTGACGAGTGTGCAAAGTTTAAATAAAATATGTTCGTTCAGTGGGGCAAAATGATGTTCAAAGATTCCGTTATATACATAGATACATACGTACATACAGGTGAAACTAATAAAAGCGTGTTAAAAGTGATAAAATTTTTACATTTAAATGTATACAATAATTTCTAGAACTACAAAATCATCATTCATTATCATTTTTCATTTCGGCTCATATACTTCGCACTGTTGGGACATTTAAAGTTCCTCGCCGTGTGGTGATGAAATTATAATAGAAGTCACCAACCACTCCCTATCTTTCCCGTAGATGTCATAAAAGACAACTAAGGGATATAATACGCATATAACATCTATGCAAGACAAGGAAAACTGGGAACAAAACTCTATATCAATCTGTATATGACCAGCATGTTATAATAAAGTCCTACTGGAGGTAGCTCCAGCCAGGCAGTGAGCGTATATGAGCCGAGATAATAATGAATCTACACAGGTGAGGGTGGTTCATCATCATCATCATCGCAGCCCACATACGTCCCACTGTTGAGCTCGGGCCTCCTCCACAATGGGAGGGAATTTGACCTATTATACCATGCTGGTCAGACATGTTCGTATAGGGTTTCATTTCGAGTTTTCCTTCTCTTGCACAGATGTTATGTGCATATTATATCCCATAGTCGTCTCTTACGACATCCACGGGCAAGATAGGGAGTGGTGAATTGTATTCTTACTCCGTCACCACACGGAAGGTGGTTATTCTCTTAGATTTAATGCCATAAATATTCAATTGCCGATTGTAAGGTTTAAATATTAACTCGAACAAAAAGTATTTTCACTTTAGAAATACGAAATCCGAGAATACCAAAACCTCACTTGGTTTTCTTTCTACGGCTAAAAGAGATTTTTGTCAGACAAAGGAATATGAGTTTGAATGTGCATTTGATTAAATTTTTCAGCAGGAAATATTTAATAAAGCAGCGTTTAATATTTGGGACACGGGATCAGCTCATAACAAGAGTTTTATTCTTGTGGCTTTAATCTGCGACCGTCTGATGGTCTGAACGAAATCAAAAAGTATAGAACTACAGTATAATAAAGAATTTTCTTATATTTAAAAGTTTTATAGAAAATGCTTTATAGAAAACTAGCAACCTGCCCTCGCTTCGCTTCGGTTTCAGTCGCCATACCCGCGTAGTTCCCGTTCCCGTGGGAATACCGGGATGAAATGTATCCTATGTTACTTCCTGATATTATAGCTTTCCAATGGTAAATAATTTTTGAAATCGGTTCGGTGGTTTAAGCGTGAAAGCGTAATAAACAAACAAACTTACTTTCACATTTATAATATTAGTAAGGATAAGTATTCCTTATAGAAAATGTGTCGCCCGTATGGTGACGACCTCTCTTGCCCGTGTGTGCCGTAAAAGTTTGGTAAGGGATATAATATGCTTATAGCAAGAAAGGAAAAACTCGCAACAAAACTATACCAACACGTCTAACCAGCGTGGTATAGTAGGTTGAATTCCTTCCCGTAATGGAGGAGGCCTGAGCCTACCTACCTATACCACGCTGGTCAGACATATTGACATTGGGTTTCATTTAGAGTTTTCTCTTGCATTGGTGTTATATGCTATATCCCTTAGTCGTCTTATAGACATCCATAGGCAACAGCGGAAGTGGCTTCCTACGTTCATCCTCACAGCTCATATACGTCCCACTGCTGGGCTTGAGCCTCCTTCACAATGGGAGCGAAATTCACTTACTATATACCATACTGATCAGGCGTATTCGCATTGGGCTACATTTCGATTTTTTTTTTTCTCTTGCATCAATATTATTTGCATATTATATCTCTTAGCATAAGAATACGACATCCACAGGCAACAGAGAGGGGTGGTGAATTGTATTCTTACTATTCCTACGACGTTACCACACGGCAATCATAAAATTTGGCTTTTATCCTAATTTCTTGAAGTTGATGCAATAAGTAGAATAGTAGAAGAATAGGTACTTTTCTTCCATTGTATATCGCAAACGTTTTGGCAATCATATTGTGACTGGTTTTATGATCACTTCCTAATTTAACTTATCTTTGGGAATGTAATTGTTGACTAAAGACTGTTAGACGGCGGTGTTTACACCTGAGTTAAATCCATGTACCGTTAATAGTTTCAACTCTTATTTGTCGTTTATGATAACTCACGAGTGTAAGGGAACACATTGTAAATACGTGAACTGGTTAGAGGTGATAATAGGCCTAAAAAATACTACGTTTTGTCTAAATTAGGTCTTGGCCATTAGTTATAAGCGGTACCTGATGAGGTAGAAGGCTATTAAATTGAAATAAATGGGTCACATAGAGTGGGTACTTCGCTAGGGATCGTATTCGTAACCACTACCCGTTATAGGACCTTATTCGCTACATTTGGATTGTAAACTCATCAAAATAGAAAAGCAATTGACATAGCATACTACATAAAAAAACACATGATTTTAATATTGTCTCCTTCTGGGGACGGAGTAAGAATAAAATTCACCACTCCCTAACCTAGCCGTGGATATCATAAAAGACGACTAAGGGATATAATATGCATATAATGTCTATGCAAAAGATGGAAAACTCGAAATAAACCCCTAATTTTTTTTTTTTTGGGTGGGCTGCGGTCGGTGCGCTCCTCGCACCACTCCGTCCGGGGCGACAGAGGGGCGTAAGCACGCAACACCCGCACCCCACCCGAAAACCACGTGGCCTTCGTCGTTGGGCCGACCACCGGAGCAGGGTTACTTGACATCAGTGGTCGGCCCGACGGAATACCCCCTATTGGGGTACCCTCCCATCGACTGACGTCCCCCCCTCGGGGAGGACGTCGGTCTTTCCTCACGCGGTCGGCCTCTCGGCGGGTGACGGACTAATCCCCGGTCACGTCACCCGCGGCTTCGGCTAGGGCGGCATGAGGCGCAGGTAGTTGCGCCTACGCCGCCCCAGTCGCCGGCGGCGGATCTCCTCATCGAGGCTGCGCTCCTCGCGCAGGCGATCCGCCGCCTCCTTCCGCGAGATCACTGTTTCGCAGAAGGCTGCGACCGCGTCCCAAATAAAACCCTATGCCAACACGTCTGACCAGCGTGATGTAGTAGGACAATTTCCCTCTCATTATGGAGGAGGCTCGAGCCCAACAGCTGTGATAAGTAGATTTATAATTTGAGATTCCTCTCTTTCAGTGCAAGTGCACTAGTGAAATATTACATTCTTACAATTTTTATTCTTAAAACAAGACACGAAAATATCGAAATGAATCATTATGAATTTATAATTTTTCATTCTTTATTTACGTTTAAAAGTTGCACGAATGACGGCAAAGTTACAAAGTGAACGCCTGACATAGTCTGTGTATGTTATGAGACAGGATAAAAATAATGTTTTGAAAGTTTTAAGTATGACTGTCAATGACGTTAAGCATAATGGAAACGGAAGAAAAGATGAATGGGCTGCGTGAAACATGACATGGATAGACAGAATAGAGAAATGAGATTTGGTAGTTTTGTGAGGAAAAAGAAGATATTTTTCAGTCAATTCCAATTAAGTAGAATTAGGGCAGGATGCCAGGCTGGCCACGGACGAAGGGGAACGTCGTTTCCATGCGAAATGAACGGCGTGTGACCAGTTTATACATCGCCCAAGAAAAAAAATGGAGCGAGATGATGATGATGAATTCTTTATTAGATGGACTTTTGGTTCCATTTGGAGTTCAAATAGGATTGTAATAAAGTTTTACAGAAACGCTTGTTTTCAAATATTAAGTTATATTAATAAATAAATATAATAAATGTTGAATAATAATAAAAAATAGTAGAATAATAATATTTTAATATAATATATAATGTTATATTAATAAATTAAGTTAATTCAAATATTAAGTTATTATGCGATTCCCGAAGTTGTCGATCATTATGTTTACCTAGGACAAACAGTCCAGTTAGGTAGATCCAATTTCGAGAAAGAGATCAGCCGACAAATCCAACTCTGTTGAGTAGCCTTCGTGAAACTTAGGAGGATTTTCTCGTCCAACATACCTCAGTGTCTGAAAACACAGGTCTACGACCAGTGTGTGTTACCAATGATGACGGCACAGAAACGTGGTCCCTAAATATAGGCCTTCTAACAAGGCTCAAAGTCGCTCAGCGTGCTTTGGAATGGGCTATGCTCGGGATTTCTCTGCGAGATAGAATCCGAAATACGGAAATCCGCAGAAGAACGGGTGTAACCGACATAGCATGAAGAATTAGCACACTGAAGTGGCAATGGGCAGGCCACATCGTTCGACGAACCGACAACCGCTGGAAGAAAGGTTCTCGAGTGGCGACCACGTATCGGACGACGGAGTGTAGCACGACCACCAGGGCGATAGGCTGAAATGATGATGATGATGAAGTTATATTAAATAGCAACCCGCCCTCGCTTCGCTTCGGTTTCAGACGCCTTACTCACGTTGTTCCCGTTCCCACGGAAACATCGAGATAAAATATATGTTATTTCCTGGTATTATACCTTTCCAATGGTGAAAGAATTTTTGAAATCGGTCGAGTAGTTTGGGAGTCTATTCAATACAAACAAACAAACAAATATTTGCTCTTTATAATGTTAGTATAGATTTACACAACAACCTTTGCTGTATTATTGCGGCTACAATTACTACCAAGCCCTAATTGAATGATTTCTGTTATTTACGCAAGCATTATACATTGTAAATAAAACCATTTTATTACAGTAACTATAATAACGATGACTTGTTGGTCGTGAGACGTCTTAGTACACCTGTGATCGTCAACGCTGTAAAGTGTTCGAAATGTTGGGCAATCAAAAATCAAATACACATGCGATTAAAATAAACTCCGTAAAATTGTTTTATTTACAACCATTAATTTGCTCGTGGATGTCAGTCAAGTAAGAGCTCTATCTTGATCTGGGCCCACTCCATCTAATGCCGACTGGTCAACAATTTCATTCGCGAGTTGAACGTAAGCCGCCGGTCATAACACTATTGTCAAAACTTCTCTAATATGCATGCATACATATACGACTCTTTCCCATAGGGGTAGGCAGAGATCATTCCCTCCACTTGCTATGATCTTAACATACCACTTTCGCCTCCTCCACATTCATTAATCTTTTAATGAATGTTCTTCGGTTTTTTTTTTTTTTTTTATGGATGGTAAGCGCACGCGCGGTCCAGTCCGTCCGGGGCGATGAAAGGACGGCGTGCAGGCCCATAACCCACCCGTACCCATGTCACCTCGTTGTTGGGCCGACCACCGGAGTAGATGTGACTTGTCGTCAGTGGTCGGCCTGACGGAATACCCTTTCGGGTAACCTCACCTCTCGACGTCCTGTGACGTCGGTCGCCATCGCGCGGTCAGCCTCTCCGCGGGTGACGGACAATTCCCCGGTCCGATCACCCACGTCACATCATGACGGTTTAGGGTACTTTTAAACTGGCCTTTCGTAAGACCGTCCCCGATTTGATCGTGGAACGTCCGCCTTGGTCTTACCCTTCCAATATTTCCGTCCACATTCGCCCGTATAAATTCTCCTTGTCAATCTTTTTTCATTCATTCTCTTTACATGACCAAACGAACTTAACGTACCTTTTTCAATCCTTGTCATTACATCTACTTTCATACCACAACGTTCTCCAATCACTCTGTTCTCAACTCACTCTTTAATGTGCTTTAAAAAAAGACCACACATTGAGTCGAACCCAAGTAATTAAGATAGTGATATTCAATCTGCGACTCGTGTATTTATTTATTTTTTATCAAACTACTCTTACTTTTTTAAAGATAAATAAATATATGTATAATATAAATATATATATATAATATATATATATATACGTGAGGCAATCAATCTTAATCGATTCTATACAATGTAGGCCGAGGGAGTAGCTGCTAAAGGTCGATTACTGACCTTATTTGGGTTATGTGTTTAGTAGTATGTAAAAGGCGGTAACAAAGTGTTTTTATGGCTTTTATAAACATATATTAACATCACGCAATCTAAATATTCAATAGAAGCACGTATATCGTTACAAATGCTAAACCGCTTCATTAGTACAAAAACCCTTCTGGTATAATTTTTAAAACGCGTTTACGACTATTAATCATAAGTAAAAATAAAAAGAAAATGTTACAGGACTACACTGTCTACAGCCGAGGGTCGGTCTGTCCAGGATAGTATCATAATCTCACAGAAAATTGGCCTGATTAGTAGCAATTTGTTACTACACTGCGTTTAGTGAGCGAGAGTGTCAGAAACCCAATTTTCTGAGGACGTTTGCGTGTAGTGGGTTTCAATGATGTCTTTCCTATCACAAAATCTCATTGCTCATGTTAAAATAAGTAATTTGAAGAAATTGATGTTTTTCTAACGACCAACTGCTGATATTAAATAAGTATTACATTTCAGCATATATAATAAAATACCAGATAACATTAAAACCTGCCTTTTATAAAATTTAAAAATGTACTTAATAAATTACTAATGTTACGAGTATCATTCTATAGAAACATTTTTAAATGACAAATTGTACCTAATTATATAACAGTCTTCTATAAATATCAATGTCAGTGTCATGGGTTCGAATCCCACACAGGACAATAGTTTTGGTGGTGGGTTACGGTCGGCGCAGTCCTCGCACCACTCCGTCCGGGGTGACAGGGGGGCGTAAGCACGCACACCCGTAATCCACCCGCGAAACGTCGCCTTCGTCGTTGGGCCGACCACCAGAGCAGGGTGACTTGACTTTAGTGTTAATATGTATGCTTGGAACAAGATCCACGTTGCCGTTAGCGATTACATGTCATAAAGCTTCAACGTATTGAGATAAAACCATTGAACAATAAAATAATAAAAACAACGCGTGATATAGTAGGTCAATATTCCCTTCTATAGGAGGCTCGAGCCCAACAGTGGGACGTATATGAGCCGAGATACTGAAGCTGAGATATTGATGATGATTGAACGCGAGGTGGCTGAACAAGAATAAAATTCATCACTCCCTTACTTATACGTGGGATACCCTTCTTGTGTGTATCGAGGGGCTTTTTGATGCATAACATGATTTAAGAGAAGAAAAACTTGATATTAATACGACATAATGTCCGACAAGCGTGGTATAATGGTTAGTTTCCCTTTCATTGAGGAGACAATACGAGCCCAAAAGTAGGACGTTATTATTGTAGAAGAAAAAAGAACGAGAGAGAAAAATCAGACATCTACTTATGAATATCGAATACATCTTAATATATATAAATTACGTGTCACGTTGTTTGTCCGCGATGGACTCCTAAACTACTTAACCGATTGTAATCAAATTTGCACACCGTGTGCAGTTTGATCCAACTTGAAAGATAGGATAGCTTACATCTTAATTTATAGTCGCAATATTATTTTATTGCAAATTATTTGTATTATTTATATATACCTATTATTTGACATTCAGAATTATCTGTTAACTCCAAACGATTTTAACAGATGGCGTTATCTGTTGACTGGATTGAGAAATTAATTAATAGATGGCGCTGCTATGTCAAACCTACAAACTTGTCATATACAATTTTAATTAGCTTTTTTACATAGATGCCATTTGTAAAAAAATATGACGACCTCCATGACAGATGTCATGTATGTAGATAGACATGTCATGTCAATAGTTTAGTTCCACTTAAATAGTTTAATAAAATGTAAAATAACAAAAACATTAGCCACAGCAACGCGTGGCCTGGTCTGCTAGTATGTAATATATTTGACACTTATCCTATTGGTGTCTTAAAATTTTCTGCCAGATAAAATTATTTCATGAATAGAAGAACTTAAAATAAAATTATAAATAAATTCTGATGTTTACACGAATATTCAAAGTTTCGAACACTCATGGTCACGGGCGGACTAAGATGTCTCACGTTCAACATTTAAATAATATTGTTTGTGGTTAGTAATTGTTAAATAATTACTAACCATAAACAATATAATTTTTTCATATAAAATCATTTTCTTTTTATACTGGCAATACATTTGTACCAAACTGTGGGTCAAAGTGTAATAAATCATTTCTGTATCGGGTAGATAATTATAAATCTCTGTAATAACGATAATTGTATGTGAGTCATCTTAGTCCGCCCGTGGCTATAAACGCTGTATAGTGTTCGAATGGTTGGGAAATTAATAATTAAATAAAAACGCGATAAAATCCGTAAAGTAGTTTTATTTACAACTAGTCTACTCGCAACTTCGTTCGCGAGGTATAACTACTTTGGGCTAACGCTAACTTCAACCTAAGACTTTGTTTACGTAGAAGGTGAAAATATTTTTTAATAACACGATTCTGTCCCACACGGTTTTTGCGAAAATTTAGACGTTTAAGCAGCGGAAGCTCTCAAAAAAAAAACCTCTATTTTGAAACATTCATCATTGGTGTTCCACTTCTATTGGTCATAGCGTGATGATATATAGGCTATATAGCCTTTCTCGATGGACTTCTAACACTAAAAGAATTTTTCAAATTGGAACAGTAGTTTCTGCGATTAGCGCGTTCAAACAAATAAACTCTTCAGCTTTATATATTACTAGCAATCCGCCCTCGCTTCGCTTCGGATTCAGTCGCCTTACACGCGTAGTTCCCGTTTCCGTGGGAATACCGGGATAAAATATAGCCTATGTTACTCCCTGATATTATAGCTTTCCAATGGTGAAAGAATTTTTGAAATCGGTCCAGTACTTTTTGAGTTTATTCGTTACATACAAAAATACAAATCTTTCCTCTTTATAATATTAGTGTAGAAGTATAGAGTCATCATCATCATCTTGCTCTTATCCCAATTACTTGGGGTCGACGCAATATGTCATCTTCTTCCATACGGTCCTATCAGACGTCATCTCTGCAGTCACTCCCAGACTATCCATGTCACGCCACACGCAGTCCATCCAATTTTTCCTCGGTCTTTCTTTACCCCTAGGGCCTTCAACATTCATAATCAAAACTTTTCTCACAGCATTACTTTCATCCCGCTTCATCACTAATGTCCATACCATGTCACCCGTTCACTCTTTAACTTTTCCGTCACTGGCGCAACTTTAAGACTACAGATGTAAAATTATAAACTTCACGATCAAGACATTTTCTTTTCATAATGGAGAGCCTATTTAATTATGCCAAATAATAAGTCTTGTACAAATCAAAAATAAAGAAAAAGAATTTCTGTTTATAAATTTAATTTTATATTCAAATTACTCTTAATTAAAAAGTTCGTATTTTTTATGGAATTAATATACCTTGTTAGGCGTAATATAACTACGTCAATTCTCTATAATATCAGTAGAAAAACTTTTTAAATTTACTATAGTTGTTGAGAATAAATTATTTTATAATTTTCCTAATTCTTTTCAAAGAATTACTTAATATTATGTTACTTTAATTAAGCGATTGTAACAAGAAACAACATGTCTTGAATTAAATTAGTATACCAAGTTTTCGTAGAATTCTAATACTTAGGTTTTATACAAACTTACAAATAAATTAAATTGAAGTGTCTGTTTATAATGTCAAAATACTGGGCTTTTTTCATGCTCAAACGGTTATTTGAACGTTACCTATGTTTAAAATAGTTTAAAAAATTTTTACCTGTCTATCTGTTTGTTTGAGGTAATCTTCAAAATGGTTGGACCGATTTTGACAAAATTTTACTACCAGGTATTTGTATATATAAGGAGTAACTTAGGCTATAAAATATCCAGGTATTCCCAAAGGAAAGAGAACTATGCGGGTAAGGCGACTGGAATCGAAGCGAGGGCGGGTTGCTAGTATTTAATATTATTTCAGACGCCGTACCGTTTCACATTAAAAATACTTGTACATTACAATACTTATCTTTTATTATACACTAAAAGTAACTCTTGGAATTTTAATCTAGTCACAAAATTAATCATCATTTCAGCTCTTAAACGTCCCACTATTAGACACAAGCTTCCATCACAGTACGAAGAAAATTGACCTTATTGACTATATCACGTTGGTCAGACGTGTTGGTATAGTTTTGTTTCAAGTTTGATAGAGAGAAAAAAAAAATAAAAATAAACTGACCACATTTTTTTCAGTGTGTTGCCCGTGTGGCGACGGGCTGAGAATACATATGTCGCCACCCTTTACTTGCCCCTTGCCGTTGGGAGTCGTAAAAATCGGCTGAGGGTTCACCAGGAGAGCAGGGCAGCAGCTCTCTCCTGGGAAACGTAAAACACCTATACTGCGATCGCCAACCCGCCTGCCAAGCGTGGCGATTACGGCAATATCCCCTTTGTTAGAAATGGCGTACAATAAAAAAATGGCCCCCAGTCACGGCGGCTCCGGTACTCTACGGGCTCATTTTGGTGGCGGGCCCAATAGTGGTGGAGCGGGGGGTGCGAGGAATCTCCGGCAGCGATCCGGCTACCAACAAAAACGACCCTTAGCCCTGGTAACGCACAACATTCGGTCACTCAGGACTGACGAGAGGGTCATCGAGCTGGAAGAGGAATTGAGCAAAATCCGCTGGGACATTGTAGGATTATCAGAAGTGCGAAGAGAGGGTGAGGGCACGATAATCCTCCAGTCTGGAAACTTGCTCTTCTACCGGGAGGGCGATCACCCGTCCCAAGGTGGTATAGGGTTTATCGTTCGTAGGTCTCTCGTAGACAACGTGGAGAGAATCGAGAGTGTGTCGACAAGGGTAGCGTACCTTATACTCAGAATTACCAAGAGGTATTCGCTGAAGGTTATACAGGTATACGCACCGACCTCGACATACTCCGACGACGAGGTGGAGGCATTTTACGAGGACATCTCGAAAGCCATACACACGTCTAAAACCCACTTCACGGTAGTCATGGGAGACTTTAACGCGAAAATAGGCAAAGGGAGTGATGATAAGTTGAGAGTGGGGAAACATGGATATGGACAGAGAAACCAGAGGGGCCAGAAACTGGCTGATTTTCTGGAGAAGGAAAGCTTCTTTATGATGAATTCCTTCTTCAGGAAGCAGCCACAAAGGAAATGGACCTGGATTAACCCCGATGGTTCAACAAAAAACGAGATAGACTTCATCTTGTCAGACAAACGACAGATATTCAATGATGTCTCAGTGATCAGCAGGATTAAAACTGGGAGCGATCACCGAATGGTACGAGCCACATTGAATATCTACACAAAAGTCGAGCGGTCACGCTTGATGAAGTCTACACTCCGACCTACATCTGTCCAATACCAGAACCTCGAAGGCTTTCAACTCGAATTACACAATCGCTTCCAATGTCTGGATGAATGCGAATCTCCGAACGATATGAACAACAGGTTCGTGGAAACTGTTCACGCGGTTGGGTCGAAATTTTTCAAGGCTCACCGCGTTAATAGACCTAAAAAACTTTCTGACCAGACTCTCGAGCTCATGGGGCGCAGAAAAGAAATGACGGTGCAGTCTTCAGCCGATTGGTCCAAATATAGGCAGCTAAATAGGCATATCTCCAGGTCTGTGCGTCGCGATATTCGCCGATTTAATACGGAGCGTATTAAAGAAGCGATAGAGTGGAATCGTGGCTCTAAAGTGTTCGCACAAGATCTGTCTATTGGGCAAAGCCAAATGACTAAGCTGAAGACCGATGACGGCACTGTCATTTCATCCCAAAGTGAGATCTTGGGAGAGGTCGAATGGTTCTATGGACAGTTATACAAATCATCCCGAAATCCCGTTGTCGGCTTGATCCAAGATCCCAGATCTAAGCTAACTCGGCACTATACCGAAGAAATCCCGGACATCAGCTTGTACGAGATCAGAATGGCTCTCAAACAACTACGTAACGGTAAGGCACCGCGAGATGACGGAATTACGGCAGAGCTTCTGAAGGCGGGCGGCAAGCCAGTCTTAATAGCCCTTCAAAAGCTATTTAATTCCGTTATCCTCGGGGGCGACGTTCCAGAGTCGTGGACCAGGAGTGTGGTGGTGCTGTTCTTCAAGAAGGGTGACAAAGCTCTTCTAAAGAACTACAGACCCATCTCACTCCTGAGCCATGTTTATAAGTTGTTCTCGAGGGTCATTACCATTCGACTCTCGCGCAAGCTCGATGACTTCCAGCCGCCCGAACAAGCCGGCTTCCGAAAAGGCTATAGCACCATAGACCATATCCTCACGCTTCGGCAGATTATACAAAAGACCGAGGAGTATAATCGGCCCCTGTGCTTAGCGTTTGTGGACTATGAGAAAGCCTTTGATTCAGTCGGAACTTGGGCGGTGCTGCAGTCCCTTCAGCGGTGCCAAATCGACTATCGCTATATCGAAGTGCTGAAGTGTTTGTATAGGAACGCCACAATGTCAGTCCGTATCCGGGATAAGAGTACGAAACCGATCCAGTTGCAGAAAGGCGTGAGACAGGGAGATGTTATCTCTCCGAAACTGTTCACCACTGCACTGGAAGATGTCTTCAAGCTCTTAGACTGGACTGGACTCGGCATCAACATTAACGGCGAATACATCACTCACCTTCGATTTGCGGACGATATAGTAGTTATGGCAGAATCCATGGAGGACCTTGGCACAATGCTCAATGATCTTAGCAAGGTATCCCAACTAGTGGGTTTACGAATGAACATGGACAAGACGAAAGTCATGTCAAATGCCCATGTCATTCCTGTACCGGTCCTAGTTGGCAATGCGATTCTTGACGTTGTCGATCACTATGTTTACCTAGGACAAACAGTCCAGTTAGGTAGATCCAATTTCGAGAAAGAGATCAGCCGACGAATCCAACTCGGTTGGACAGCGTTCGGGAAACTTAAGAGGATCTTTTCGTCCAACATACCTCAGTGTCTGAAAACACAGGTCTTTGACCAGTGTGTGTTACCAGTGATGACTTACGGCACGGAAACGTGGTCCCTAAATGTAGGCCTCATATCAAGGCTCAAAGTCGCTCAGCGTGCTATGGAGCGGGCTATGCTCGGGATTTCTCTGCGAGATAGAATCCGGAATACGGAAATTCGCAGAAGAACGGGTGTAACCGACATAGCACGAAGAATTAGCACGCTGAAGTGGCAATGGGCAGGCCACATCGCTCGACGAACCGACAACCGCTGGGGAAGAAAGGTTCTCGAGTGGCGACCCCGTATCGGACGACGCAGTGTAGGACGCCCCCCCACTAGGTGGACCGATGACCTAGTGAAAGTAGCTGGGCGTCGTTGGATGCAGGCGGCAAAGGACCGCTCATTGTGGCGCAACATGAGGGAGGCCTACGTCCAGCAGTGGACGGCGATAGGCTGAAATGATGATGATGATGATGATGATGACGCTGTAAGAATACAATTCCAACCCCGATCTTGCCCGTGGGTTGTCGTGAAATAAGACTAAAGGATATAATATCCATATAACATCTATGCAAGAGAAAGCATATTCGAAATAAAATCCTAAACCAATCTATCCGGGGCGGGGTCCCTGACCGTCCGTCTTAGGGCCCTCCTGTGGCGACCACAGAGGGTCATGGCGATCAGGGCCATATGGGGTTACCGCACGGTGGCGACCGAGGTAGCGTGCCTCCTGGCCGGAACTCCCCCGTGGGACCTGGAAGCGGAGATGCTCTCCGACATCTATCGGCGTGTGGTGTCGGAGACGCGCACCCGCGGCGACATGGTCCCCATCAAACAGATCACCACCTGGCGGGTCGACGCCCGCCGAGAAGTCATTGCCCGTTGGGCAGTCCGGCTGGAGAGTCCTCGGTACGGTGTCAGGACCGTCGAGGCCCTCCGGCCGGTGCTGATGGAGTGATTGGAGCGGACGCACGGGGTGCTTTCCTTCCGATTGGTGCAGGTGCTGACGGGGCACGGTTGCTTCGGGAAGTACCTGCACAAGATTGTCAGGAGGAAGAGCACACCGTCCTGCCACCACTGCAGTTGCGACGAGGACACGGCGCAGCACACGCTCGAGGAGTGTGCTGCATGGGAGGGGGATCGCCGTGAACTCGTCGCAATTATCGGTACTGACCTAGCGCTGCCGACCATCGCCAGGAAGATGCTCGTCAGCGTCAGGAACTGGAACGTGGTCGCCGCCTTCTGTGAGGCCGTAATCTCACGGAAGGAGGAGGCGAATCGTGTGCAAGTAGAGCTCCTATTCGGCAACACGTTCCGCCGCTGGTGACTCGGGCGGCGCAGGCGCGAGTATCTGCGCTTATTGCCGCCCTAGCCGAGGCCGCGGGTGATCGGACCGGGGAATGGGTTATGGGCCCGAGCGCCGTCCTTTCATCGCCCCGGATGGACTGGACCACGCGTGCGCTTTCCATAGCCCACCCATAAATCGAATCGATCGATCGATCAATCGAACACAAGGGATGGTTTAGAGAAATTAGCGGAAACATGCCTCAATGATATATTCGATTGGGGTACACGAAACCGGCTTGCCTTCGCACCACAAAAAACATATCATCTTTTATTAAAAGGACATTTACAATCAGCGCCGCGTATAAAATTTAATAATATAACTGTCAAAAAGAAAGAATCAGTTTGCTATCTCGGCCTAGACTTAGAAAAAAATTTTTCATTTATTGAACATATTAAAACTGTAGGCGAAAAAGCGAAACGGAATTTCTACGCGCTTACTAGAATATCCACATCTACTTGGGGCCTTCGTTTTAATACACTTAAAACCATATACATGGCCACATATTTGGGGTGTATTTGTTACGCTGCACCTGTATGGGCCGATAGGGCCACCATAGGGGCGGCTCGCCTTAAATTACTACAGAGCCAACGATTGGCCCTAATATTCTTATGTAAAGCCTATAGAACGGTTAGTACCGAGGCCTTACCAGTACTCGCGGGTGTACTTCCGGTTGATTTGGAGATTCAGAGACGAGCGTCAATGTACACCACAAAGGAAACTATGAATACAGATTTCCTTCTACCGCGCGACCGAAATAAAATTGCTAGATTGTTTGCACCACAATCCATTGTTTATGAGGAACTTTTAACTGAATGGCAAGAAAGATGGGATTCATCATCGAAAGGTCGTCATCTTTATCTATTTTTCCATGCATCCGGGAGCGCCTGGAGAAGGTGTGGCTGGAGGTTGACCACTTCGTGGCCCAATTTTTAACTGGCCATGGCAACTTTAAAAGTAAATTATTTTCTTTTAAACTCGTACCATCACCATTATGTCAATGTTCCACATCTGACCACGAGTATGAACAATCAGCACATCACATTCTCTGGGAGTGCGATCTCTGGCGAAACGAGCGTAACCTTATGTTAAACAGTTTGCAAGTCACCTGTGGGGTAGTATACTATACGGACCTTGTAGCAACTCGAGAAAATTTCCGTGCGTTCATGCGTTTCTGCCATACCTACTGTAGCAATCAATCTTAACGCTCACATATAGGCCCCGTTAAGCTCTTCCGTATCCGTGGTGCCGTACTGCTGCGCTATCGTAGCTGTACTCCTGTTTACTTATTGGCTGACTAGTCATTTTGTTTTCCTGTCTCCCGCTTTGCCTGGGAGGGAAGTGGAATCTCTCTTTCCAACTCCTCCTCTTTAATCTTTTCTAATTAAATTTGTTGCGGGTCCCAAGACAATTAAAATCATATCCCGGGACTGCCTGAGGGTCAAACCTCGGTGTCATTTATGGAGACCATTGTGGATCCTGGCTTACAGGAGTTACAATGGTGGGAATGTGTGGTGGGATTAGTCCCAAAAAAAAAAAGCCCACCCATAAAAAAAAAAAAACCAATCTATCCGACTAACTTGGTGTAGTAGGTCAGTTTCCTTTCTGTTGCGAAAGACCAACAGTGGAACCTAGATAAGATGATGATGATGACGATTAATAACAGAAATGTTTTTTCTTATTGACCAAGAAATATTTATCTGCTCGGAATGAAATAGATTGTTTTGTTTATCAGTAATCTGCAACATTCGATGAAAATTAATAATGATTTTTGATGTTTACGCGAGTATTACACATCTATATATATATAAAAGAAGGTTGTGTTAGTTACACTATTTATAACTCAAGAAAGGCTGTACCGATTTAGCTGAAAATTGGCGGGGAGGTAGTGTAGAACCAGGAGACGGACATAGGATACTTCTTATCCCGCTCTTCCTCTTATTTAATAGCAATGAGCTACAATAATATGGGCTATTTATCCCGTTCGATCGCGTTCCCGTGTGACGTGATATAAAACGTCAAAGAGAATACAAGTCACTATGAAACGTGGTTTAACAAAAACGCATTTGATATGTAATAACAAAACGCAAATGACAGCTGAACGTAATTTTGTCTATGATTATATTGTATGGTTGAAAATTTGATAATTATAATTTCAGTCAGAAATCAATAATCAGTAATTTGTATTCTCTTTGAATCAACATTAACAATGCCGCGACCAAGACCATTGAATCTTTCCCAACAAAACCGTAATGGTTCTTCCCTTGGAGACTATATTTTCGGCAATTTAGATAATATATTTACGAAAAAAAATATGCCGGTACGAAGTTCGCCGAGTCAGCTAGTTGTAAATAAATCTACAGTTTTAACCGCGTTTGTATTTGATTTTTGACTGCCCGACATTTAGAACACTTGGAACGTTCATTATACACTCATTTGCAAAAAAAACGGGCACCTAAGCAATGAACCATTTCAAATGTTAATATTTCTTTGTTTGATAATTATAGGTAGTTTTATCCACACAATTTGCTAAATTAATAAGAAAATAATCGTTTTCATCAGTATTTCATAAAATTTAGATACAATTTATGGGAAATAATGCTAAACCTCGCTAGTAGTGTATATTCGCTAGTAGTGCATATGCTCATGAAGTAAAAATAAAAAAGTTTTTTTGTTTGTTTTTCTTTAATAAAGTAAAAGCAGATAAATGTTTAGTATCGAGTGTGACCCCCTCTAGCTAAAATCACAGCTTGAATTCGTCTGGGCATGCTAGCGAGTATATCCCGGATACTTGCTTGCGGAATACGTTCCCACTCCGCAGTAATCACATTCTTCAGCTCTCTGATGGTCTGCGGAGCCGGGTGTACTGATCTCACACGCCGTTTCAGAACGTCCCAGACATGCTCTATGGGATTGAGGTCGGGACTTCGAGCTGGCCAATCCAAACGACGAATGCCGACCTCTTGCACATACGCATTAACATCGCGGGATCGGTGGGCGCGAGCATTGTCGTCCATAAAAATCGAGTCTTCACCTAGAGCGGCCAATGCGGGTTGTGCCTGAGAAATTAGAACTTCCGTTATGTATCGATGCCCAGTCAGTGAGCCGTTTTCAATGAAGACTAACTCTGTACGATCCATTGAATTTATTCCTGCCCAAAACATAACAGAGCCCCCACCATAAGGTGTGATTTCTTCGAAACATGCCTCTGCAAAGCGTTCTCCTTGTCTTCTTAGCACTCGCCGACGTCGATCTTCACCGAACAGAGATATCCTGGCTTCATCAGAGAACAAAACCCTATTCCAATCGTCTTGAGTCCATGATTCACAATTTCTAGCGAACCTAAGCCTGTGAACTCTGTGCTCACGGAGTAATTTGGGGCCGCGGGCCGGGCGGTGACTGCGTATATTGGCAGCGAGAAGCCTCTTCCTGACCGTCCATAGACTAATATGCACATTTCTTACTTCTTGGAGGTTGTCCTTAAGATCCACATACGAAGATTTGCGATTTCTCAATGCGCGACTCACAAGAAAACGATCATCCCGTGGTTGGGTACATGGTTTTCTTCCAGAACCAGGCCTTCTCTCGACGGAACCAGAGTCCTGATATCGCTGCCAGGTCCTTTGGACTGTCGAGCGACTAACATTTAGCCTCCTAGCCACGAAACATTGGCTGCAACCCTCTTCAAGCAGCGCGATAATTTTGGTAGCTTTTACCACTTTATCTACCATTTTTGATACAGCCAAACAGCATTAAATAAAGCTTTGACAGTCAAGGATATGAAATTAATCGATAAAAATTGAGTAAAAGTTATGAAAGTCGATGTTAACTTCTGGAACTTCGCGCCAAAAATGTAGGATAAAAAGGGGTTTTCTGTAAAAATGAACATCAAATGAAAAATTGAATTTAGAACGTACTTTTTTAAATACCACAGCATTTTTAAAACCGGCCAGTAACGTGTACAAACGATTGAAACCTTTTTGGTATTGTATCTTTTTAAATATGAATGAAAATCAAAACCGCCCGTTTTTTTTGCAAATGAGTTTATTACAGAAATTTATATATTTAATTTACATTACGACGACTTGTTGGACGTGAGACAGCCCGCTCGTGACCATGAATGCTGCAAGGTGATCGAAACTAATAACGGACTTGTTGGACCTGAGACATCTTAGTCCGCCCGTGATCATGAACGCTGCAGAGTTCTTTTCCCTTCTTTTCCTTTTTGTCCTTAACAAACATAAATTAATAAACAAACATTACATTCAGAATCTGATATACAATTTCCCTTACCTCTTACATCCTTACTAATATTATAAATGCGAAAGTAAGTTTGATTGTTTGTTTGTTACGCTTTCACGCTCAAACCACGGAACTGATTTCAAAAACTCTTTCACCAATGGAAAACTATAATATCAGGGAGTAACATAGGCTATACTTTATCTCGATATTCCTACGGGAACGGGCACTACGGGAGTAAGGCGACTGAAACCGAAGCGAAGCGAGGGCGGGTTGCTAGTTTAAAATAAATGTAATAATTAATATTCCAACTAAATGTAGTTGAACACACGACTATCCGGGATTCGTGAATAAAAAAGAAAATGATTTTCCGATGTTTCGAATATGTTCATGATCGCGAGAGTATGGGACGGGAGTTCCCCATGACCGTGAACGATGAAAAGTATTCGAAGCGTCGCGTAAAACAAAAAAAGAAAAACAAATACAAACGCGATAAAATCCGTAAAAATGATTTTATTTCAAAAATCTCCTTACTAATATTATAAATGCGAAAGTTTGTTTGTTACGCTTTCATGCATAAACCACCGCACCGATTTCAAAAATTCTTTTATATATCATCATATATCGGAAATCATTACCAATAACATCGACACGAGATTTGAATATAAGATCTTGATCTTGTATAATTATGATTCCGGCAAGCATACAGTATAACATCATGAAATTGGTAATCTATACTAATATATAAAGTTGAAGAGTTTGTTTGTTTGAGCGCGTTAATCTCAGGAACTACTAGTCTGATTTGAATAATTATTTCACTGTTAGATAGTTCATTTATCAAGGAAAGCTATAGGCTATATATCAATATAAGACCAATAGGAGTGGAGCAGAAATGAAGAATGTTTAAAATCGGGGCTTTCTTCCTTGTGCGAGCCGCCACTGCGTGTGCGACGTAAACGGTTTCGCAAAAATTATCATATATGACAGAATCGTATTATTTAAAAATATTTTCACGTTCTACGAAAACAAATTCACAGGTTTAAAATTAGCGTTACCTCAAAGTAACTATTCCACACGGACGAAGTCACGAGCAGCAGCTAGTAATTAAATATCCATCCAAAATTCTATCAGCTTATCAACCACTGTTGCACATGGACCTCCCCAAAGGAGAGCCTATTTTTTTTTTTTTGTTACGCTGTGGAAAATGCATTTATGCATCCCCCCCGTATGAGTCGCAGGGGGGTATGTAGGACTCGCCGACGATGGCTCGTCGGAATACCTACTAAAAACCAGCAGCGGCCCACTTCCTCGTCTATTTTGGGGTGCCAAAGGGTCGCCTTTTGGGCATGCGACTTTGGCATCCCGACGGTCGGCCTTGCGGCCAAGTCCCGTGTAGGGATTATCACGATGGAGGATCCATCAGGCGGGCGTACTCTCTCCGCCATCTCCCTAATCGCCGTCTGCGAATTTGATTGGCGTGGGCGTTGGCTTCTCGTACTCGTTCTGCGGCCTCCTTCTGCGCTATCACGGCTTCGCAAAAGGAGGCGGTCGCCGACCAGCAGTCGTCACTGCTGAGCATCTTTCTAATTACAGCCGGCAGTGACAGATCTCCTCCAATGGTCGCCACTAGGTCGTGCCGCTGCGCACTCCAAGTGGGACATTCTCCCAGAGTGTGGTCCGCATTATCAATAGGTGCACCACACTCATGGCATCCAGGGGCCTCTTCTCGTCTCGCAATCTGATACAGGTACTTACCGAAGCACCCGTGCCCGGTAAGCACCTGTGTCAGCCTAAACGATAGGTTGCCGTGTTTTCTATTTATCCAGCGGTAGAGGTGCGGACCCACCGCGGCTACGGTTCCTCGCCCTGCTAAGGAGGATTCTAGGTCCCCTCTCCACCGCCGGACAAGAGCTGCATGGGCCACATTCTTTATCCTGTGCCTCTCCCTTTCGGACATCCTTTCACCCCGTGTTCGTGCTGCGACGTAGGCTTGATATACTTCCGCCTGCAGCTTTGCTTGTAACTCCCAAGGCGGATCACCTGCCAGCAATGTGGCTGCCGTCCATGAAACCGTACGGTAGCCCCTAATAGCTCTCACCGCTATAATTCTTTGAGGTCTTCGTAGAAGAGCCTTGTTACAGTCGGTGAGTGAGTCAGCCCATATAGGAGCACCATAGAGTGCCATAGACCGCAAAATACCGGCGTATAATCGCCAACAATATGAGTGTGGCCCTCCAGAATTGGGAAAAAGCCTACCCAGCGCCGCAGCTGTGTTCACGAGTTTTGGAGAAAGCTGGGTAAGATGTGGTCCGAAACCCCATCTTCCGTCCAGGAGCAGGCCCAGATATTTCATGCTAGCCCGTACAGGCACGGCAACTCCTAGTACCCTGATACATGCACCTCGCGGAGGACCTCGCCGAGGACCATGAAATAGGAGGGCCTCTGTCTTGTGCAGGGCGACCTTCAGGCCCAGCATACCGATTCGTTCTACGACGAGGGCCGTTCCGACCTCCGCCAAACGGGCTGCTTCTTGGAATCCTGCTCTTTTCGCGGTTACAAGAGTGTCGTCTGCATAGCAAATCATTGCCATTCCAGGGAGGAGGGCACCCCTAAGCAGCCAGTCAAATCCGATGTTCCACAATACCGGGCCAAGGACCGATCCTTGTGGAACACCGCACTCCATCCGATGGCGAAACAGACGTCCATTTGTCCCTTCCCAAAGCACGTATCTGTTTTGAAGATAAGCCTCTAGCAGCCTGCGGAGATAAAGGGGCACGTTGTGATATCGGAGTGCCTCCCTGAGCGTCCCGAACGGGAGGCTGTTGAAGGCATTTGCAATGTCAAGCGATACTGCCAAAACAACCTCGCCGTTAGATATCGCCTCCGTCGTTAAGTTCTTCAAAGCACCTAGCGCATCTATTGTCGACCGGCCGACCCGGAAGCCATATTGTGCATCCGACAAGCCCGGACCTTCTATCTCGAGATGCCGAACAAGGCGGTCAGCTAATATTTTCTCAAACAGCTTAGCCGTCTCGTTCAGTAGTACGAGCGGTCTATACGCAGAGGGAAAATCGCTTGGTCGATCTGGCTTATGTAACAAGCAGAGTCTACCAACCTTCCATGACTCCGGGAATCGACCGCATGTCATACATTGATCGAGGAGTTCCCGGAGCCCTCCCTTCAAATATTCCGCGGTGGTAGCAAGTATCAGCCCCGGGATACCATCAGGACCGGGTGCTTTTCTTTTGCCTCGGAGACGAGAGAGAGCCCTCTCAATTTCTCCATCAGTGATAGGTGGGATCTCGTCACTCTCCTCCGTCATCAGTGGCAAAGTCATAACTGGGGTGACTTGATCTGTAGGATGTGGAAACAGATCCCTGACAAGCTTCGACAGGAGATCCTGGTCCATAGTCTCAGTGACAGGAGCACCGTAAGCTCGCAGCTTGTTCCGTGCCATTAAATACGGTCGTCCCCAGGGATTCCTATCAAGAGCTTCTAGAAGCTCCTGGCGAGCTCTGTCTTTGGCCTCTCTGATGGCCAGCTGTAAATCTTTTTTCTTTCGTCGATAATCTATTCGCAGTTGGCCCTCTAGGATAGCACTACTATTTTGTTGGCGGCTTCTTACGTAAGCTCGGCGGGCCTGGTTGCAGTTCGCTCTAAGCTCTGAGATCTCCAGCGACCACCAGTATACTTGGTGTCGAGCCGGCCTCCGCTGGGTCCTCGGCATAGCCGCATCACATATTGCAGTTAAGCTATTACGTATATCGTCTGCAAGCCTCTCCACATCGCTGCTTTCGTGCCTTATTGAGCTCCAGCGCTATACAATGGCAGCCTCCTGAACTATTGCCCGATCTAGCTTACTAAGAACCCACCTGGGCGGCTTACCAGTGCGCTGTCGAGGCACCGGTGTTCCGGAAGAGGTGGAAACCCTAAATCGAATGTATCTGTGATCCGACAGAGTTTCCACCGCCTCCTCAACCCTCCAGTCATTCACCCTGCTAGCGACATCGGGGGTGGCGAAGGTTAAGTCTACCACGGACCCCCCACGGTGCCGCACGCAGGTGTGGATTTCCCCCTTGTTGAGAAGCAACAAACCAGAGAGTAGGGACCACACTTGTACTGCTCGTCCCCGGGCATTAGTCGCAGGGTTGCCCCAAGCCCGAGATTTCGCATTAAAATCACCGAAGACAATGGTGGGCCTCGGTGACTGTCTGCAGACCGCAGAATTGACGCAATCTAGGAAGACCTCGAATTCCGCTAGGCTACGGTTAGGGGAGAAATATACTCCCACAATAACGAATTCTCGCCATTCCACCACAACATAACCATCACCCCTCTCGAGGGCTGACAGTGGAGGACCGATACCCCTTCTAGACACTATTGCAACTTTATCGTCTAGATCTCCCACCCAATTAGGTTGCGAAGGAATGAAGTAAGGCTCACAGGCTACCGCAAGATCTATACCCCACTCCGCCATAGATTGCAGTAATAGGTCTTGAGCTCCGGCGGAGTGGTTTACATTTCCCTGTAGAAATATGCTTGGTCCACTCATTATGAGGACATTATGCTATTATCCTCCCTAGCCTGACGGTCTTTTGCATTCTGGGTGACCCGAGATACTAGAGTCACCGTTCCTCTTATAGAAGGAGGATTACATATCTTGCCCCCCATTACATGCTCCGAAGGAAGGCCCGCGTCAGCACAGACTGCACAGCGAGGTGGTTTATCGCAGTTCGCTGATCTATGTTCGACGCCAACGCACCGAAAACATAGTTTAGAGCGATCGACAGTGCTTGTGCACAGTTGAACCGTGTGTCCCAGCCCCATGCATCGGTAACAGCGAAGAGGTAATTGTTCCAATATATGAATACCTGCAGAGCTCCAACCAACGAGAACTCTGCCAGCGTCAGCCAGCGCCTAGCTGCTGTCACTGGGCATCGGACTTTAGCCATACCCATTCTTCTGGCCCCGACTTGGATATCTCCAGCTCGAATTTCTTCCACGGTACAGCCGCCAGCACGAGCTATAGCAGCAGCAAGCTTCTCGGGATTGATTGAGTCATCTAGACCCGTCACCCTAACATCCACATATTTGACGGGACAGACGACATCGGCCACACCATCCAAAGCAATACGAAGCTTCGCTGCCAACTTTTCAGCATGCTCTGAAGTTTGTGCCTTCGGCAGCTGCAAGACCCGTGCTCCGATTACAGCACGGCGTATTTTTAGACCATCTTTAATACCTAATGACGCCAGATCGACAGCCTCCTCGGCGCGCAACATTGCTTGGGCGTATGTCACTCCCTTTTCAACGGCTTCTGGCCGTAAGGCTACGATTACTGCAGCTGTGCGTGGTTCCGCGAGCGCTTTTTCAATTTTTTGCGCTTTGTTGCTGGGTGGGGTAGTTATCGCACCCGTGGGAAGCGGTGCAGCAGCAGTGGTCTTCTCTGCAGTGTTCTTATTCTTCGTTCTTCCTTTTTTGACAACTGTCACCCAACTTTCTTCCTGCACGTTAGGTATCGACGAAGGCCGGGCCTCAGTAGTGGTGTCAGTCGGTGTTGGTGCAGACATTCCTTTCGCTGCAGCGGTGATGAGATTTGGCGCTACAAGTTGAGACGAGGGGGATGCAGTGCTAGTTTTCTTCCTGTCCCCGACAAGGGGCGGGCGAATTGTCTTGGCGGGGAGAAGACGGTCTTCAATACCGGCGAAACGGGCAGATATCATCTCTCCAAGCAACCTTGTGATAGAGGATTTTAGGTCCTCCAAGACATCCACACTCAGTATCGACGAAGAAGCAGAAGCCCTCATTTCAGAGAACTCACGGCGGTATGATTTGAATTCCGCCTTGAGAGCATCTATTTCCAATCGCTGCCGGTTATTTTCTGTCCTCAGTCGGCGTGTCTCCTCCGTCTCCTCTTTGGTACACAAGGCGTCAATAATACCCTGCATATCCGCCGCTGACTCCTTTAGTTTTTTAATTATGCCACCTTTGAGTTTCCCTGATTTTTGGGCAACTTTCAAAATAGCGGCCGCGTTGCGGCCACCTCGGGCACGCATTTCCTCAGGACCCAACGTTGTATGGTCTTCCTTGCGAAGTTCAGAGGTCGACGTATCTTCGGTATCTGGATCTGCCAATGAGGCCTCCTTGCGGAAGGTCTTACTCCGAAGAACTCTCTCGTGTTCTACTTCTCGGGCCTCTGCATCGACTTCCTTAAGTACTGCCCTTGCCCGGGCGAGTCCTGTGCTGTGACCTCTTGGTGCCACCTTACCACGGCGGGCCGATTTAATCTTTGATTTGGGCTCAGCTTTTGTATCGGTGCCAGAGTCCGCACGTCCATGATGAGAGGACATAGGAAGCTGACGCTTCCTTCTGCCAGGCATGAAGTCAGTGTCACCGGTATCAACGTCAATAGCCGATGGCATGTCCGTCTCGTCATCTGAATCATCTGCCATAGCAGTTGCCGGTCTTTACACTAGTGTATTTATGAGTATAAGATTTTTTTTTTTTTCTTTTCTATAATATCTTTACACAACCACGATTCACTATAGCTAAGTTTAGTACGTAATGCTAACACTAATACACGTCATTATCGCACTTATAGAATAACATTGGTATACGTCATTATCGCACTGATTTTATATACAAAATGTAGGTACTTCAATAATAAGCCGCGGTAACTCGCACGAATACACGAACGAATTGCGCACACGTCTATCGCGAACGACTGTCGCTTGGGCACTCCCCAAAGGAGAGCCTGCCATAATCGCCTCGCCTAGCAGATGGATTAATGATCGCAGTTGGTGTTTAAAGTTGCATTGCTGCGCTCCTTTTACACCGTCACCACACGCCATCAAGTATAAAATACCTTTCATCTTCATCAACCCAGCTATATACGATCACTGCTGGGCTGGACCTTCTACAATGGGAGGGAAATGGACCTACTAAACCACACTGGTCAAATGTTTTGGTATTTTTTTTTTATGGGTGGGCTATGCTAATCGTACACACAATCCGTTCCGTTCAGGGCGACGAAAGAACGGCACGCGGGCCGGGCATAATCCGCCCGTATCCACGTCGCCTTCGTCGTTGGGCCGACCACCGGTGCAGAATTCCTTGACTTCAGTGGTCGACCCGACGGAATATCCTGAGGGGGGGTACCCTCTCTCATCGACGTCCCCTTCCCGGCACGTCGGTCGCCGTCACAAGGTGAGCATCGCGGGCGACGGACTAAATACCCGATCTGGTCACCCGCAGCCTCTGCTAATGTTTTGGTATACGGCATTATTTCATATTTTTCTTTTCTTCACACACTCTTCAAAACACTCTTAAATAGGCCAAATCCAAAATATTTCCATTCAAAAACAAGGTCAGTTATTAAATTTCAACCTTGAAATAAATACCTCATGACAGTTGGACAAATGGTGTATTTACAATTCCATCATAAACATAAACAATTATATCATAAGGCGTGTCCAACTCCCCTAATGGTGTTTTAACATGATATGGAAATGTATTATGGGTTTTCCAAGTTATTTAATGACAGGAGGGTTGAATTCTAATTGGCAGCTTTTCATCAAACTTAAACAATATTCCTTTTTATATCTTTAATCGTAAACGGCAAGAAGCCTACCTGATGATAAGTGGCAATTGCCGTATAGAGCTTACAGCAATAGCAGCAACTTACTAGCAGAGGCTGCGGGTACCGGACCGGGGATTTAATCCGGGCACCTGCGGAGAGGTTAGCCTCGCGACGGCGATCGGCGGGTACTCCCTCGGGGTACTCAGTCGGGCCGACCACTGACGTCAAGTCACTTTGCTCTGGTAGTCGGTCCAACGACGAAGGCGACGTGTCGCGGATGGGTTACGGGTGTGCGTGCTTACGCCCCTCTGTCGCCCCGGACGGAGTGGTGCGAGGAGTGCGCCGACCGTAACCCACTCCACCAAGAAAAAAAAATAGGAAATAGCTTCGATTTTCTAGGAGAACATTGTATGGACGAGCCCGGTCATTTATTTATTTATCATTAGCTTCCACGGTTTCAAATGCGCAGCTACCGTTCCCGCAGGAATGCTGAATGATAAAATTTTGCCTATGTCACTCGCTGATAATGTAGTTTTATATTGTTTAAAAATAATTTTAAATAGACTCTATGTTAGATAGAAAAGACTGTATGTTTCTGATTATGGACTTTTTTTTTCAAGAAAACACCTTGCACTAAGTAAATAATCCTTATATTGCAGGGATCTTTACAAATATCTAATTAACGAATGCATAAATTAAAAAAAAAAGGTATATATTTGAGGATAGGAATTAGGTGATTCACACATTAGCGACGTGCTCAGGCGCGGAGGCGTGGGATAGCAGATCGCGCACGTGGCGACGGAAGAGCAGATCTGCCTCTTCGAGCAGTTTTTATCGCGCCTCTACGTCCGACGGCTTTGTACGTGGCCCGCGCCAAACTAAAGGTTACTTTCCATTTGGTCGTCGTGGTTACGTTACAATGGGCAATACTGAACCCATTCAAGACGCTGCAATTGTTTTAGCAATATGGTTTTTGTATAAGCAAATAAGTAGACCTAATAGAAGATATTGGATACACAATAGGCGTGATACTGCGGGGCGTAGTGTTTCCTGCTGCGGTCCACCCTGCGCCTCTGCGCCTGGCGGCAGAATCTGCTAGCGGGACGTGTTCCCTGAACCTGTCGTGTTTTCTATACTAATCGATGTACTTATATACAATATTAAAATCTGCCACTCCGCGCCAGGCGACGGAGTGCGGACCGGTGTGTGTACTCGTTTAAATTAAGAGAGTCATTTGATAATAGTAAATTAGCAGGCTGAATTATAGTGTAATAGTAATCTACTACGCTATAACTTGAAACTAAATTTAAATAACAAACTATTTATAATATACTAACAACCCGCCCTCGCTTCGCTTCAGTTTCAGTCGCCTTTCCCGCGTAGTTCCTGTTCTCGTGAGAATACCGAGATAAAATATAACCTATGATACTTCCTGATATTATAGCTTTCCATTGGTGACCGAAATTTTGAAATCAGCTCAGTGGTTTAAGCGTAAAAGCGTAACAAACAAACTTACTTTCGAATTTATAATATTAGTGAGGATACTCATATAAGCTTTTACTAATAATAACTGTAAACGAAAAACTATTAGTGTTTCGTTTTATATATTCGAAAATAGAACATTTTCAATACGTTAGAAATTGCACGCCTCAACGCGAAGCATTTAAGGTAGTTCTCAAAGCCTTATCGGAATCAAGAAATTGCTCGAACTGAAAATGTCTCTATTCTATTCAGCGACGGCTTTACCACTAGGTTGAGTAGTCTGCAGACTAGAGCAGCCTATGATGGCAAATTTATCTCAAAAATTTAAAGTAATCATAAAGATCGTCATTTAATTTTAAGTTTATTATAGAAATAAAATATTCTTATATTCTATACTCTACACAAATAAATATAAACTCAAGTGTCTGTTTGTAATGTCTTAATAATAGCGTTTTTTCATGCTTTGCACGATACCTAAGCCTAAAAACCGGTTTAAAAAAATTTTGTCTGTCTGAATTTTTTTGGTAATCTCGGCAATCGGAGTATTAGAATACTTATGCAGAAAATGGTGCTATTTAAGTGTCAAATTTAGCTTCAGCATAGCCAAGCCACTGTTTATCGATTATACAACCTCACACTGACCTGGTGAACCCTTTGAACTTTACGTTAACTAGGTAATTATTTTGTTTTTTTGTATGACGACGGAGTAAGAATATAATATACCATCTAGCTTTTGGGTGTCGTAAAAGATGACTAGGAGATGTTTTATGCAGATAATATGCAAGAGAAGGAAAACTTGACATAGAGCCTTATACCAACATGTCTGACCAGCGTGATATTGTAGGTTCATTTCTTTCCAATTGTGGAGAAAATCTAAGTCCAACAGTGGGACTTTTGTCATAAAACGGGCTGTTAACATGAACATCTTATTTGCCCTTCCTCTCGATACGCTTTAGTATCTGAAAATAATACAAAAAATTGGGGTAGTATTATTCTAAATCTATATATGTATAAAGTAAAGGGCAATAGGCAGGCCTCATCGCTTGACGAACAGACAACCACTGGGGAAGAAAGGTTCTCGAGTGGGACCACGTATCGGACGATACAGTGTAGGACAACCCCCCCACTAGGTGGACCGACGACCTGGTGAAAGTTGCTGGGCGTCGTTGGATGCAGGCGGCACAGGAGCGCACTTTGTGGCGTAACATGAGGGAAGCCTACGTCCAGCAGTGGACGGCGATAAGCTGAAATGATGATGATATATGGCTCCTGTATAGTTTTAACACACAAGCACTATAATGGCGTCATGATCGCGTTAGCCAGCCTAGAAAAATTGAATATGGTATTCCCCAAGGCTCTATCCTCGGGCCCCTGTTATTCTCTATCTATATAAACGATATGTATTGGGCTGGACTCCAAGGTCAAATTACACCATACGCTGATGATACCTGCCTTTTTTATTTCAGTCACTCTTTACGCAATATAATTACACAAGCTCAAAGCGATCTTAATATTCTGGCGAATTGGTACACATAAAACTTTCTGTCAATTAACATATCCAAAACATTTTATATGATATTCTGTGTGAAAAATAAAAAAAATCTCCTCTCACAATATCCAATCAAATTATATAGAAATCCTCTGAAGAAAAATATCTTGGACTTTAGATAATAGGCTAACATGGAACATATTGAACGTGTGAGATCCAAAATTATTTCACTCACTGGAGCCCTTCGCAGAACTAATGGATGCATTCCAATACCAGTGTGCCGTACAATCTATAATGCACTGGTAAATCCACACTTGGAGTACTTATTAGAGGTTTGGAGAAGTGCTAAAACTCATTTGAAATACTTGCAAACTGCACAAAATAAAGCAACCAAAACATTGTTTAGATACAATTGCCTTACACCTACAACGGAACTATATCTAAATTATTTAATTTAAATCAAATGTACTTTTATAAAACATGCATTCTCATAAAAAAAAAATAACGACTAAAGCAATTCATTCCGATATAATTTTCACTAAAAAGAATCACAGATATTTTACTAGAAATAATAACAAATTTAACCTTACAACTCCGCGAACGAATTATGGTAAAAGAAATATAATGTTTGAGGGGGTGCAGATGTTCAATAAATTACCAAAAGATATTGTAGAAACTGACACGATTACTACATCTAAAAAGAAATTGAAAAATTATTTACTATCAAATCAAGTTTGATAAATTTATATTTTACTAACCGCTTACTAATATTGTGTATAATATAAAATCTGTATCTTATAATATTTTAGATTGTCGTTGTATAACTATTTAAATGATTAAATGTACAATTTAGCTCTTTATGTCGTCCACTTGATATTTAGATATATGTATATTGTTGTAATTTAATTTTAAGTTTCTTTTGTAAGTGAACCCTGTAAGTTCTTATGAGAATAAATATCTTAAACCTTTTTTATGGAAAAAAAACTGTTGAAATGAACAACATTTTGCGTTATTATTTCGTTGTTTTCAACAAAACTTCTGTATGGCCCGCTAGTAGCATAATAAATTTTAATAAATGTGAATAAAAAATTATTAGAAGAAATATTTTTCACCAATAGTAGAATTTATAATTACACATGTAATTAAGCTATCCGTGTACATACCCACATCTATATATATATATATAAAAGAAAGTCGTGTTAGTTACTACGTTTATAACTCAAGAACGGCTGTACAGATTTGGCTGGAAATTGGTGGGGAGGTAACTTAGAACCAGGAGATGGACATAGGATACTTTTTATCCCGTTCTTCTTTTTCTTCTTATTAATGGCAATGAGCTACTTTTTATCCCGTTCGATCGCGTTCCCGTGTGACGTGACATAAAATGTCAAATAGATTTTTTTGGTTTCTGTTTATCCATTCGGACAGGCAAAGGGATCAAAGCCCATACAGCCAATTGTGATATAATTTTCTTCATATTATTTAACATTTCTTTATATAGAATAGCTTATTTATAATCATGTCCATCAATAAGTCAAGTCTTTACCATTAATTAGGCGCTGAAAACCTAATTAAATGATTTCTTAGGGAATTTCAATAGAATGTGAAAATACATTAGGTGTATTTTCTACCACTCTAATATCACATTCACCACACTTCAGTACCTTAACTGTATTTAATTATATTAAGTGTCTTGCGGTTCGAAGGGCATCACACTGGAGCTTGTTCTTACAAAACATGTACACAATTGTATAACTAGTAAGAAGAAAAAAAAAATTAAAAATAATGACAAGCCCGCTGAGTTTCTTGCCGGATCTTCTCAGTAGCGGTCGCGTTCCGATCCGGTGGTAGTATATTTTTTTGGAAATTGTAAACCTGACAATATGTAAGTGCCCTCTCAGGGTTTATGCATAATAAAATAATTTGAATTTGAATTTATTATATTACATAAAATATCAGCAAAATTATTCAATATAACACTATAAAATACTAAAATAATGAATATAATACAAGAGCTTAACATGACATTTCCATATTCGCGCCGAAACTCATGTCAAAGAGAGTACAAGTCACTATGAAACGTAGGATAAAAAACGCATTTGATATGTAATAACAAAATGCCAATTACAGCTAAACGTAATTTTGTCTATAGTTAAGTATGGTTGAAAATTTGATAATTATATTTTTTTCAGAAATCAATTTATCAGTAAGTAGTGTTCTCTTTGAATCATCATTAACAATGCCGCGACTAAGACGATTGAATCTTTCCTGACAAAGCTGTAATAGTTCTTCCGTTAGAGACTATATATTCGGCAATTTAGAAAATATATTTACGAAAAAAATCATGGCGGTGCGAAGTTCGCCGGGTCAGCTAGTCTATATATATAAGAGAAAGTCGTGTTAGTTACACTATTTATAACTCAAGAACGGCTGTACCGATTTACCTGAAAATTGGCGGGGAGGTAACTTAGAATCAGAAGACGAACATAGGATACTTTTTATCCCGATCGACCGGGTTCCCGTGGAACTTGACATAAAACGACGAAGAGAATACAAGTCACTATAAAACGTGGTATAATAAAAACGCATCTATCATGTAATAACAAAACGCAAATGACAGCTATAGATAGACTATATTTTCGGAAATTTAGAAAATATTTTTACGAAAAAAATTATGGCGGTACGAAGTTCGCCGGGTCAGCTAGTATACAATAAACCACCCGTTCTCATGCCCGTGGATATCATAAAAAATGACCAAGTGTTGTATGCAGGTATTATTGATGTAGGAAAAAGAAAAGTTAATTTAAAACCCTTTTAAAACACGTCTGACTAGAGTAGAATAATAGATCAATACCCCTCTTCTTACTGAGTAGGACAGGCTGAGATTAAACTAAGTTACGCTATTTATTATCTACTTGGATATTTGTTTTTATATATAAAGGTGCATCACGTACTAAAATATTTTAATTAATGTATAATTTAATTATTTAATATCGAGAAAAATAATCTTCAAAATGGCGTATCAAACGTTAATATATACTCAGTATTACGTATTATACTTTCTAATGGCAAATCTCTATAGAGAATTATTCAAATATTAACAAAATACTGACTTTGAAATAATATATTACTAAACAAACACGCATTATTGAGGATTACTCTCGGGGATCCGTATGGTGACGGAGTAAGAATACAAATTGCCACTACCTATCCTTTTTTTTTTGGGGTGGGTTACGGTCAGCGCACTCCTCGCACCACTCCGTCCGGGGCGACAGAGGGGCGTAAGCACGCACACCCGTAACCCACCCGCGACACATCGCCTTCGTCGTTGGGCCAACCACCGGAGCAGGGCGACTTGACATCAGTGGTCGGCCCGATGGTATACCCCCTTGAGAGTTACCCTCCCATCGACCACTACCTATCCTGCCCGTGGATGTCGTTAAAGACGACTAATTGATATAATATGCCCATAAAATCTGTGCAAGAGAAGGAAATCTAGAAATAAAACGTTATACCAACTTGTACGTTAAATAAGTAATTATGTTATTTTTGCGTATGATGACGGAGTATAAATATAATTTATCACCTCCACCTAGCCTGTGGGTGTCGTACAAGATGACTAAGAGATGTAATATGCAGATAATACCTATGCAAAAGAAGAAAAACTTGACATAAATCCCTATGCCAACATGTCTGACCAGCATGGTATAGTAAGGTCAATTTCACTTCTATTGTGAAGTATGCTCGAGCCTAACAGTGGGACATGTATGAGATAAAATGAAAAAAATTACTAGAAAACTACTTTCTTGATGCAGACACGAAGTTTAAAATTAAAAAAGAATCATCATAAAAAAGATTCACCCGGTTCACCTAGAAAATAGTTCTGAGGTACACAAAAAAAATACTGAACACTGACATATTGAGAATCGCCTTTTTTGTTTGTAAATAGTGATATATGCTCACATTTATTAGTTAAGCCTATATGTTTATTGTGTATCAACAAGACGATCGCTATCAGAAAATCACTAGTCACTTGTCAGAAATGATAACCACCATTTTTCATCCATAAAAGACATAACAAGCTGTAAATAACCAATAAATGGATGCTTTTAATAAAAAAAAAGTAACATTGTCATTTACATTGAAATCGAAAAATTCCAGCTGCTGCCAACATCAATCAATGTCATAGCATTATTTTATCAATGGTAACACCATATTGCGTCAGTCCTATGTTGTCACGAATTTTGGATTCGAAAGCACGGGGAAAAGCCGGCTGTCCAGCCATCAATCTTATTAAAAAAGTATTATTCATTTTTCTAAATAAGAGGCTGCATAATAAACTTCGAAAGTGAAAGTTTTAAGTAGTAAGGAATAATGATTTCTGATGTTTATGCGAGTATTACACATTTTAAATTAAACTGTTTTACGAATTTTATCGCGTTTGTATTTGATTTCTGATTGCCCGACGTTTCGAACACTTTGTAGCGTTCATGGTTACGGGTGGACTAAGATATCTCACGTCTTATTTTTTTCGGGGGGTGGGTTGCGGTCGACGCGCTCCTCGCACCACTCCGTCCGAGGCGACAGAGGGACGTAAGCACGCTCACCCGCAACCCACCCACGATGCACGTCGCCTTCTTCGTTGGGCCGACCACCGGAGCAAGGCTACTTGACGTCAGTGGTCGGCCCGACGGAATACCCCCTCTTTGGGGTACCCTCCCATTGACCGACGTCCCCCCTCGGGGAAGACGTCGGTCTTTCCTCACGCGGTCGGCCTCTCAGCGGGTGACGGACTAATTCCCCAGTCACGTCACCCGCAAGATATCTCACGTCTAACAAGTCATCGTTGTTACAGAAATATATAATTATCTACCCGATACAGAAAATTAGTTATTAAATATTGGTCCACATTTAGATACAAATTTATTGCCAGTGTAAGAAGAAAATGATTCTAAATGACAACAATATAATAAAACAATATAATTATTTCATTTAGAATCATTTTCTTTTTTTTATTGTATTAGTAAGGAATACATTACGATCATCATAAAAAAATAATTAAGAGATAGGCGCAGGATAATGATGACATTATCCTGTTCTTATCTTAATTACCTTGGGGTCCACTTAATGTGTACTTTACATATTATTGAGATACCAATCCAACTTAATATACACTCTTTTTTCATAGTACATATTGCAAACATATTCCGTGTGGTGACGGAGTAAGACTACAATTCAAATGAAACCCTATACCAACATGTCTGACCGGTATAGCAGGTCAAATTCCCTCCCATTGTGGAGGAGGCCCGAACCTAACAGTGGGACGCATGTGGGCTGCTATAATGATGATGATTGCAAACGTTTTGACAATAGCTTTATGACCGGCCGCCTGCCTGACATTAATCCTCCTTGGAAATATAATTGTGGACTAAACAGTATTAGATGGAGGTGGTCCAGGTTGATATAAAGCTCTTAGCCGTCTTATACGATTCCCACGAACAGTGTATGGGTTGGTAGTATTCGTGGCCGCTACCATCTAATAAATATATATTCCATTACCAGTATATATATATATATATATGAACATTTATTGACCTTTATCATACTCAAATTTAAATTTTACAGCAGAGGCGCTGAAAGCAAATCTACAAACAATTGATAGATCATCGAATCCAAAAGACTGTTTAATACACTTATAAAAGAAGGAAAATTAAGGTTTTTGGGATCTATTACCCAGACTTAGGAAAGTTGAAATTTTAGACATTCCGTAGTAGATTGAAGATGACAAATCTGCGCGATAGTCTAAGTTCTTACACAAAAGTCGCCATTATGCTTGTAAAAGAACCAATAAGGGCGACAAAGGAGAGAAAAATATTCGAAAAGGTACTTGGAATAAAAGTTTCCTAAATAAAAGGGCTGTTTTTGTTAGTATGCCAACAAATAACCCTTTTATTTAGAAAACTTTATATTTATTGCCTATAGGCAAAGAAGTCTGGTCGGGCAGGTATCAAAGAATCTTCTTTTTATAATAGACTAACAACCTGCCCTCACTTCGCTTCGGTTCCAGTCGTCTTACTCGTGTTATTCCCGTCCCCGTGGGAATACCGGGAGAAAATATAGACTATGTTACTCCCTGCTTTCCATTAGTGAAGAATTTTTGAAAGGTTAAATAATTTCGGAGCCTATTCAATACAAACAAACAAACAATAAATCTTTCCTTTGTATAATATTAGTATATGTAGAGAAAAAAGATATGTTATGTCTTATCCCTCTAACATAGCTGAAAAAAAAAACAAAATTGGCTAGAATATTTCAAAATCTTTTCGGCTGTTTGACATTAAATCTCCTTGGAAATGCAATTACTAACTAGATAGCAGTAAGTGGAATTGAGCCAGGGCTCACCTCTTAGTTGGCTATTACTATTATCATCATTTCAGCTCATATACGTTTCTACCATACCATTTTACTGGGCTACCAGGTACTCTGGTCAGACGGGTTGCTATAGGGCTTTATTTCGAGTTAACGTACTCTTCGCTGTTATATTATATATTTTAGTCACCTTTTATGATACTCACGGGTAAGACAGATGATAGCGGGTTGTATTCTTTATCCGCCATCATACGGATAATATTTAAGATTACTATGTAACAAAAATTATAAATTTACTTACCAAAAATATGTTAACAATTGTAGCCGGGTCTTAAACCATGACGTGTAGTCATCATATCTATAACAATATAGAACATAATATGAGACTTCTTATTCGTCTATATTACGAAAAATAAGTAAGTTTTTAATACTCTCTCATCATCATCATATCAGCCCATAGACATCCCACCGCTGGGCTCGGACGACCTTTATTCTGGGAAGGACATCAACCTGCTATACCACGCTGATCGAACACGTGTTAGCATAGAGTCTTTTATTTTTTTTGTATGGATATTATGTGCATATTAAATCCCTTATTTTTTTATTTTTATTGCAAGCAATGGCAAACGAGCAAACAGTACACCTGTTGGTAAGTGTTGCTGCCGTTCATGGACCTTTACAAGGCTGCTGCCTACCGCGAAGAAAGTGAAGGGAGTGTGAATGCGTGCATTGAGGCTCGGTGATACCAAAGGCACCACCAAAACCCTCCACACGCGAACACCCTCAGAAAGTTGGGCTGCCGGCTTTCTCGCTCACCGAACGAAGCGCAGTAACAAAATGTTACTACTCAGACGTCGATTTTCTGCAAGAGCGTGGTACTACCCCGGACGGACCGGCCCGCGGTTGTAGACAGATAACTGTTGACAGTGTGGTCCTACCACTACTAGTAGTGGTAGGACCACAATAATACAATAATACCTTAGATGTTTTTTACGACACCCATGGGCTGGATAGGGGGTAGCCAATCATATTCTAACTCCGTCATGGACAGAATCACATGGAGGACTCTAATATCATACATAAACTTTTATTATCGAGTGCTATCAAAACAGAACGGTGAATATAGCTATAATGACTGAGGGCTTATAAGCCATTACAGCTATAGGTTACCATTTATCCCTGAAAAAACGTCATTCCCGTGGAAAGAGAGAAATTGGGCTTGTGGAACTGGGTATAAAGCCAGTAATTTATAAATCTTCAATAAATATTCTTCATTAATCATCATTTGGTTTATAGTTTGGTTCTATATTTATCAATAAAAATTTGGTATCGTGAAATTACGTAATAATTACAAATAATATTTTCCACCCCCTATTTTACCCATGGGTGTCGTAAAATAAAATATAAATAAAAAACTTTTTAAAAACAATCTTTTATTTAAATGCTCTAAAACGAAGAAAAAGTGCTTGTCAAGACTATTAATACGAGTTCAAACTCAACGGTTTTATCTTGTTTAGTTTAGAAGTTCCTATGGCCACCTTTCGACGCCATCTTGAGACCAGCTTCATGATACCACATTATTGCATTGTCACCGAAGTTATGTAAGTAAACCAAATTTCAACCTAATCTAACGACAGGAAGTGGTTCTAATTTAACTCCCAAGATTTGTCCCATACTAACATATTGCTAGAGCAAATTAAATAAAATGACTTAGGACTAACGACTAACACAGATATAATATCCAAGAGAAAGGCAATTTTAAATTAAACGCGTGATCAGAAAGTTGGTACAGTAGGTCAATTTCACTCCTATTCCGGAGGATACTAGAGTTCAGTAGTGAGAGTGATAACATTCTGAACTAAGGAAATATTCCTGGTATTGCGACTATGAGACTTTACAAACATATAATTCATCATCAGCTCATATATATTCCAATGATAGGCTCGAACCTCCTCCAAACTGGTGGGATTGAGGTGTTATACCAAACTGATCAGACGGTTTTCTTTTCGAGTGTCCCTTTTGTTGCATTGATGTTATAAGCATATTATAATATGCCCTGAGTCGACTACGACACCCGTGGGCATGAAAGGGGATGTGTACCTTCTCCCATCGTCCTGAATAATGACGAAAGGATATGGCTAGACGACGTTGGGGTGTCGGGGATTGAATGTTATCAGACGATCTCCCCGTAAAAGTGGATATTCCGGCCGCAAATGTAGTCGGCGAGTCCCACATGAGCCCACCGCTCCCTCTTCTGTCACTGGCGGGGGACAGTGCGTAAATGCATTCCCACAGCATGAACAAAAAAAAATGGGCAAGAAAGCGGATAGTAAATTGTATTCTAATCCGTCACAGAACATATAATTAACGGACACTAATTACACCCCAACTCGGAGCAGCCATTTTTGAATCGCATTGTATTGTGCTAGGTGGAAATCAAACCCGAAAATCATAATCACTACACCATATGTACAGTGAAACATTATATTATAAACATTATTATAAATGTATGAGGAAAGTTTTGTTAGAAACCCTCCCAGTTTTTTCTATCAAGCTGATTTTATTGCCCGTGTAGAAATGACATTGAGTTACGCTCATATGTCAAATGTGGTAAATTGGGCAACGTTTTTATTGGAGACCACAATAGGAGGGCTTATGTACGTGACGTCAAAGTTTAGTGTGATAACCACACTTTATATGATTTATCGTTTTTTCGCCGTAGTACCATAGAAATATAGTAATAATTTTCAAGAGTAATATATAATGATTTCTGATGTTTACGCGAGTATTATACATTTTAAATAAAACTACTTTACGGATTTTATCGCGGTCATGGTCACGGGTGGACCACGACGAGTCCACCCGTGACCATGAACGCTGTAAAGTGTTCGAAACGTCGGGTAATCAAAAATCAAATACAAACGCGATAAAATCCGTAAAATAGTTTTATTTAAAAAGAGTAATATTAGTATATGTTTTTATGTGTATTATTTACGCTCAATATTAACTATTTGATAAATGTCAACATAAAGTGTTTTAAAAATATGATTATTAAGACATTTAACCTATCTGAGGTTTATTTGTTTGATGATAATAAATATATTATAACTCATGTGGTGACAGAGTAAGAATACAATTCACCACCTCGTCTCTTGTCCGGAGGTATCGTAAAAGACGACTAAGGGATATAACATGCGTTTAATATCTATGCAAGAGAAGGAAAACTAGAAACGCAACCCTATACCAACACGTCTGACCAGCGTGGTATAGTAGGTCAATTTCCCGAGGCCCGAGCCCAACTTGTATTGGGTTGTGTAATGGTAGAATAATTCTTATCGATATTACAAACGGATTGTGATTTGCTGAGTTTGAATCCTATGCGAGCTTTATCCAACCGCCCTGAATGACGGTAGGACGTGGCTAGCAGACATCCGTTGGGGTGGCTGCGATTGAATGTCATTAGGTGACATCTCCAGCACCCTGTAAAAGCACAGAAGGGTCCGTTGTAATTTTAGTGAGTATTCCAGTCGCGAATGTGGCGGGCAAGTCCCACACACAATACCGATATATATCTTTTATGTTACGCTTAGATAATTTGCCACTTACTAAGACATACCATACTATAATGCGACTTGTTTTGATAAAATAAGGTTTAAATTTTTTTTTAAAGTCAGCATGCGGCTCTAAAGAAATAATGCCTATATTGCGGCGGATTTACAAACATGCAATTAACAGAAATAAATTACATCTAGACTCAGAACAGCAATTTATGGATCGCACGATGTATTATCTTTTTTTTTTGGGGTGGGCTACGGTCAGCGCAGCCGCCGCCCAGCTCCGTCCGGGTCGACAGAGGGGCTCCTTGCGGCCCTGTAACGCACCCATGTAGCCGTGTGGCCTAACGGAGTACCCTGAGGCAGTATCCTCACCCATCGAAGTCCCTCCCGGGACGCCAATCACCGTCGCGAGGCCAACTTCGCCGCGGGTGCCGGACTAAATCCCCGATCCGGTATAATGTATTGTCCTGCATGGGAATCGAACTCACAATAGTGGAATGGTAGTTTGGTATCATAATCACTATGTCATTCGAGTAGTCAAACAATCCTTATTCCTTTCTTAAGCCCTAAAAAAATAAACCACTTAAATAGTTAAAAATTTGGTTTATTTTGTGGGTAGTTTTATACAGACTATATAAAAAGGCTTACAATATAAGCTAAAACGAACGAAAGCTGTTAAAAATTTAACAATAGATAGTGGTGGCTTTGTGTCGTGCGACAAAGCGAAAATTGTGAACGCAGCGTGAATTTATAATCGCTGGAAGGGACACATTGTATTTATCTATTCATATAGATTTTATAAATTTTAAGTTGGACTTGTTTGCTAATATAATCATCATTCATTTTAATTTATCATATTTATCCTTATCACGAGTAAGAATACAATTTAACACCCGCTCTCATACCCGTGGGTGTCGTAAAAGATGACTAAGGGATATGACATGCAGATAACATCTATGCAAGAAAAAGAAAACTTGACATAAAATCCTATTCCAATACGTCTGACCAGCGCGGTTTAGTAGATCAATTTACCTCCCATTACAGAGGAGGCCCGAGCCCAACAATGAGAGTTAAATGGGCTGATATAAAAGTGATGAAGAAGGGGCAGAGACAGGAGAATTTATGGAGACAGTTTGGTACAGTGATTTATTTCGAAGTTTTTTTCTTTCATATCATTTGCTTCCATTTTTAGTTGCCTTTTTTACGTTCATCCGCTGGAAAAGAAAGAGAGTTGGTTTTATATAGCGACTGCACAGATGGCGTAGTGGTTAAGATACCAGACCTACCGTGGCAGTGTCGTGAGTTCGTATCCCATGCAGAACAACACTTTGTGCAATCCATGAATTGTTGTTTGGACCCTGGATGTAAGTTGTGGCCGTTAGTTATATATCTGTAAAGTTTTACGCAATGCAAGTATTATATTTTAGTTAGTACAGGATGTTACTCTAAAAATTTTTTTTGTTTTTTTTATTATGCACAAACCCCGAGAGGGCACTTACAAATCGTCAAATTTACAAAATTAAAATAAATTATTCAAAAAAAAAAATACCACATCGGGTATGCCTGTATCGATATAGGTATATATATATGTAGGTAATGGAAGGAGACTTGGTAAATTATATTAGTATATTATGTAGATTATCGCCACATGAACAAGTCCCATTATAAATTTAAAAAATGTACAAAATGGAACAAGGCGGTAGTCGACAAAATTCGCAGGACGTCGTAAACATAGAATGCAAGCGGCAGAAAGCCATTCTGTGTAACACTCTTGTGGGAATAGGTCTCATTTTCGAGACTGGACGTCGTTTAGTCAAGAGATGAATGGATAAAATGTATACTTAAATGCTAATTTTGCAGCACTTCTACAAAGCAAATTTTTATTCGCCTAATTCTTTTTTTTGAGGCAGGCTTTATTTCATTTAGACGGGAACAGGGTGCGGAAGGGACGGTGTTTAAACCCAAACTTATGTGTACTGCCGCTATCCTCATTTAGTCAGACTAACTACCACACACTGACATACCGAAACCTTAATTTAGTGGCTTATGTGGCGGCGTAATTATAATCGGCTTAATTCTGCTGACTATTAGAATTGGATTAGTAATACGATTAATTTCCTATCGTTTAGCAACATACTTAATTTTTTTTAATGTTGCCGGTGGTAGTGAACCAGCAAACAGCACACCTGGTGGTAAGTAACACTGCCGCTCATGAACCTTTGCTAGGCCGCTGCCTACCGTGAAGAAAGTGAAAGGAGTGTGAATGCATACCATGAGGTTTGGTGATATTAAAGGCATCACCAAACCCACAACACGCAAACATCCTCCGAAAGTTGGTCCTGCTTTCGCACTCACCGGACGAAGTGCAAAAACAAATTTTCACTACTCAAACGTCGATTTTTTTGCGAGAGTGTCGTATTTCATCTGACGGACTCGCCTGCGGCTATAGACAGAAGACTGTTAACAGAGTGCTCCTACCACACATAATGGTAATGTTTGTCATTAATTAAAAGATTTTTTGGTTTATGATGAAGAAATATGAATGCGTGCTTAAGCCCCTCTGTCGCCCCGGACTCTGTGGGCCCGGAATGGTGCGGAGGCGCGCCGACCGCGACCCACCCACAAAAAAAAAAAGAAAAAAAAATGGTTTATAGATGAAAACACCACATACCAATTAGCGACACTATGTTTAGTGGGTCAAGTAGCCATTTCCTTAATAAAAGTTTACGATCTCGGCGTAAATAGCGCAGGTGAGTGCTTAAATATTTCATTGTTTAGGTATGCGCTAATAGTTATGAGCTTTAGTCCTACTATAGTGACATACTTTGTTGAAGAGAATCTTTTTTAGGCTCGACTAATTATTACCTGAATGTTTTAGAATGAAAATTAATACCAATAGTCAAACGAATACTATCACGAGATGACCGTACGTGTTTATTAAAATATAATTTTAATACTATTAATATGATTGGATGAATAGAACAATTCACTATTAAATTATACGTGATTTCATAAATCCGTGATTTCACTCACAGGTTCCATTTGAAAATCAGCGCCAGGACTTTGTACCTGGGATATGCTGAAATGGACTCCTGGTTGATACATTTCACACGCACGTTGTATATCCTTTTATTATATTTTGTATAATCATGTTAACGAAATGTATCAATAAACTATTCTTTCTTTCTTTATTTCTTTCTTACTCAGTAAGAGACTTCAGTATTGTCTTTGGATTATATTCCATAAAATATCAGTAAAATTATTCAACATAATACTGTAAAATTCTAAAATAATGAGTAAAATTTAAAAGTGTGACACGACATTTTAATATTCCTGTCAAATTCCCCAATATGACTGGGGTACTTATTGTTTTAAGTTAATGCTTGTCATATGTCAAAATAACAAAGAAGTTTTATTACAACCGCACATGTTGAAATAAAACTTCTTGTTTACACAATTTTTTTAATTATATGGTTAATCAAAAAATAAACAATCATCTTAAAAATTTAGGAGTTTACCATCTATATATATAACAATGAATTGCTGTTCGTTAGTTTCACTAAAACTCGAGAAGGGCTGGACTGATTTGGCTAATTTTGGTCTTGAATTATTTGTGGAAGTCCAGGGAAGATTTATACGGTGAGAAAATATGGAAAATTGCGAGTAAAATACTAAAAACAATAATTTTATTTGCCCATACACACTGATCTTACCTGTCAAACATTTGATGTTCGTCCCGTCGGTTCGGCATTATTGAAATAATTACATGTAGATCTAGATTAAAAAAGGTTTTGAAATCGATAAGAAAAGGCGGTATATCCCTTAGTCGTCTTTTACGACACACACGGGTTGTGAATTGTACTCTTACTCCGTCACCGCACGAATAATACTAAAACCAAACTGATAAATCCTAAAGCAAAATAATTACGAAAAAGGCGGTGCGAAGTTCGCAGGGTCAGCTAGTAAATTATAAAATAGTGTTATTTTTCTAGAATTATATTTTTAGATAGATACCTTATATACTTAAAAATAAAAATCTTATCTAAATGCAAAATTTGATCCACATCGTTAGAGCTACTCAGAGGATAGATGGAATGTATTTTATACACCAAAATTACTCGTTTAAAGTTATTGGATTTACTGTCTTGCTGTCTTCTTATTACCTCTGACCAGTCTAACATCGTTGATAGTAAAAAGACTTATCTAGAATCTTTATATCACAGTAATAGTAAAACTGCGGGGCTGTTTCATTTTAGTAGTCATTGTAATTTCGCTTCAACACGGCACTGTCCGTCCTGCTCGGGATCCCGCCAACTTTTGCTTTGACAGACATTTTGAGGGCTCGCTGCTAAATTATATTCTTTCTGTTCATCATTAGGGTTACGGGCTTTTGTTGCCGTGATTGTTATGCTAACGAGGCCTTAAAGTTGCTTATTTGGAGAAGTAAGCAACGCTATGAGACGCAAAGGTTTATTTTGACAAATAAAATCAGAAAATGAAATTACACGAACGCACATTTGACGGTATTTTCCATTAAGTAAATTAAGGATATGATGAAACAAATACCAGCTTCAAGTACTTAATCAGGTATTACTGGTTTACACTGAGATTACATTCAAAATTTCCCAATAGTTACCACAAAACCGACGTCTGAACGTGGGGGTGGTCCGGTTAATGGCTCTATACGACGCACTGATATGGGCGTGGTTCCTGACCATCTATTTGAGGATTCTCTTGGGGTAATCACGGAAAGCCATGATGATCAGGGCCCTACGTCGATACTACATGGTGGTGACGAAGTTAGCGTGCTATTTGGCCAGGACTTGGGACTACCCCTATAAAGCTGGAGGCGGAGATGTTCACCAGATTCTAATGCTGGGTTTCGCAACGAGGGGAAGAGGGAGACATAGTCTTGTTGAGCGAGATTGCTGCCTGGCAGGGTGACATTCGCTGTATCATCATTGCTCGTTGGGGAGTCCGGCTGGAGAGGCCTCAGAACGGTATTAGTCCTTGGTAACGATGGTTCACCCAAATGGCAATATAGAAGTGGCGTACTGTAAGTTACTGCGTTACACGTAATCTCTTCCCCTGCTACAGTCGATTTGGGCCAGGAGTAATCGGACGATAGATTATCACCAAAAAAAAAAAAGAGAATTTGTAAGCATGGTAATACTATACAGTGAAAATTATTATTGTTTGAACCTATTTTTTTAACTGACTTCTAAAAAAAAAAAGGAAGAGGTTTTCAATTCGGACGTTTTTTTTTTATGTTTGTTCGCGCAAAACTCCGTCGCTTGCCAACCAATTTGAAAAATTCTGTCTTTTTTGTTGTAAAGGATATCCTTCGTAAATGGCCCCAGGTAAACTTTATTGAAAGCGGACAAGCGGTGTTTGAAAAATCAACAAAATCTAAAAATTTATCTACATTAAAGACGGTTTTTTTTTTGCAAAAAATGTTCTATATATATTTCATACGTAGGTACGTAAAATAAATATTTTTATTATTTACATATTTTCTTTTAATAATAATACCATCACTTCAGCTCGTATACGTCCCACTGTTGGGCTCGAGCCTCCTCCAGGAGAATCTGCCTCCTCCAGGTCAATTTCCCTTCTCCATAGGAGGGAAATTGACCTTACTATATCATGCTGGTCAATCAGGGGTTTTATTTTGAATTTTACTTTTCTTGCATAGATGGTATATGCGTATTATTCCCTTAGTAGTCTTTTACGACATCCACGGGTAAGATAGGGAATGGTTCTTATTCCGTCACCACGCGGATAATAATAATATTTATTTTAATAATTATATACATAGTAAAATCTTAAATACTTTCAAACATCAAATTATTCATTTAGTTAGGAGTAATTTATTACAATTTATGGAAAATATTTAAAATTATATATTGAATTATTTCGGCTATATAATTCATTACATGTAGGATAGTGGACAGACGCGAAAAAAAATTAGGACATCATCATCAGTCTCTATCTAAACTTATATCTTTAAACGAGCAATTCTTGTATATATATATATATATATATATATATATATATATATATATATATATATATATATATATATATATATATATATATATATATATATTCAGGAGCTTGGAAACGGGTCCAACGATTTTGATGAAACTTGGCATACTAGAGGTTTCGGGGCCAAAAATAGATCTAGCTAGGTTTTATTTATAGAAAATGTTTTGTCGGTGTTCTTAGCTAATCAATACAATGACATAAAGTGTCAATAGATATGGGTTCAAATTTCGCTGTTGACATCATGAGTGACGATGGCTCAGTTATGGAGTCGTCCAGTTTTTTTTTTGTTTTGTTTTGGCATTCAAACAGCGTGGGATCGAATCTCGGTGTTATTATTATTCTCTTTTTGTAATTTTTTATATTTATTTCATTATTTAATGTTTATTATTTTTTATATATATCTAAATAAATTCGGCAAAAATACACGAAAAATATACCGAGCGAAGCTCGAAGTCAACCTAATATTTCAACTTAAATAAGATTAGCGCAATATCACTTCTTCTGTTCATCATCTCATCAGATATTCGTCTAACTACTGGTCTCGAGCCTTCTCCAAAATAACAGAGAAATAGGCCTACTATATCAGCATGATATATGATACTATATGATTCATGACCATCAGGTTAGATGGGTTGCCATAGGGTTTTTTTTTTTCAGTTTGGCTACCTCAAGATTGCATAGAATATCTGCTATCATGCTACTTATTCCACTTTTTAAGACAACCATGGGCAAAAAAGTTGTGAAGTGCATATTTGTCTCCGTCACCACACAGAATTCATCGACACGCTTAGAATAATAACGTATAGAAGGTAAGTCCGCGCACAAAAAATGAAGCATTTAAATTGGAGCCTAATGGAGCTTACGTCGGACCGTTCGATAGTGTACAAGATCACTGTACTGCACATAGGTATGCAATTCTTAAAAAATAAATAGGCAATTATGACGGTTTATGCATTTTAATGGTGTCACAACACATTTAAAAAACATAAAAAGTGTATTAACATTACTATTAAGAGTACTTTAACGATTTTTGTTAATAAAAACAAAATTTGATTCCATAATTTATATAGTGGCGTGCGTGTGTACGTGTGTATGTAATCGCCTGCGCGCATGTAGTATTTTTGGCTTCATGTTTTTGATCGCTTAAGTACCGACCCTATCCTTCTATACGTTATTATTCTAAGATCGACACTGTTTCTTTAACACAAATAGACGGCAAATAAAATATTCTATATAAAATTTTTGCTGACTTACGATAAGCGACCTACTTGACATCAATCCTCATTAGAAACGTAATCTTTGACAACAAAACAGTAGGTGGAACAGCCAACGCAAAGAACTTATTTGGATTTATTGCCGCTCACGAGTAATGTTAACATTATTAGTATTTGTGGTCTGTTAAAATATCCTTAGAAGATATCATTTTCTACGTGTGGTGACGGAGTAAAAATACAATTTCCCACCCCCATTCTTGCTCGTGGGTGTCGTAAAAGATAGCTTTTTTACGGTCGGCGCACTCCTCGCTCCGCTCCGTCCGGGGCGACAGAGGGACGTAAGCACGCACACCCGTAACCCACCCGTATAGCACGTCGCCTTCGTCGTTGGGCCAACCACCAGTGCAGAGTTCCTTGACTTCATTGGTCGACCCGACGGAATATCCCGAGGGAGACGACGGTCGAAAAAGATGGCTAAGGAATATAAAAATATAAGGCATATAACAAAGAAGAGAAGAAAAACGCACGATAAAACCTTATACCAACACGTTTGACCGCCATGATATAGTAGTTCAATTGCCGGAGGAGGAGGCTCAAGCCCAACAGTGGGACGTATACGAGCTGTGATGACGATGGAGATATCTATACCCGTTAGGATACTGTTAAGATACCGTACCCTGTTAAGATATACTGCTAAGATATACTGTTAAAATTACAAATCAATCTTGATAATTGCGTTTAATCCCTAATAACATAATCAACATACAATTGAAGTCAAATTGGCTGCAGTATGCTAGTTCTCATGACCCAGTAACCTCGCTTTTCTACCAATATAATGAAATAGTACCGAATGTTGGCATTCGGTATTATTTGACAAAGTAATTGTTCTATAACAACGTACGTATTTGATACCTTGGGGACTTACAAAGGGTAATTTTATTGTTTTAAAATTGACCACAAATTCTTATCCATTAATATTTACATTGTGAGTGAATATCTTACGTGTTACTACTATCCATACTAATATTATAAATGCGAAAGTAAGGATGTTTGTTTGTTTGTTTGTAACGCTTTCACGCTTAAACCACCGAACCGATTTCAAAAATTCTTTCACCACTGGAAAGCTATAATATCAGGGAGTAACATAGGCTATATTGTATCCCGGTATTCCCACAGAAACGGGAACTACGGCGATATGATACATACCGAAGCGAAGCGAAGGCGCGTTGCTAGTATTTTATAAGAATTTAAACATTTAAACGTAATAATTTATATGTTGTAACAAAATTATTTACGTAAAAAGCAAATTAAACCCCTATTGGAATCATTTTTGATATCTATGTTGACTAAGATGCGAGCTAGAAGCTAATTAAAAGTATAAATCCATCCACCATCTCATTGAAATTTACTGTAGCATTTAGTTTCCAAGAGAATACCGCTGCCGCTGCGCCGCGGGTAAAGCGACTGAAACCGAAGCGAAGCGAGGGCGGGTTGCCAGTAATTAATATACAAAAAAAATAGGTTATTTACCTAGGATTATATATATGTATATATAGGTACTAGCTGATCCAACAGACGTTGATCTGTTCAAACATGAAATGCAGTGATACCTACAGCGTCCAATTGTAAATCTAAACCATTCTCGAATCCCCTTGAACACACAAAAAATTTCATCAACATCGGTCCAGCCGTTTAGGAAGAGTTCAGTGACATACACACGCACACAAGAAATATATATATGTATGTATATATATATATATATAAAGATATGCTGAGATAAAACAACTTCTTACATTTTGTGTTTCATTTTTGATTATTCGTAACCTTCGCTTGTTTTTGCAGTATGATCACGAGAGGCCTCAGGCGAGGATCAGGCGTCCTCCACAATAGGACGAAAATTGACCTTAATATATCATGCTGGTCAAACAGGGTGGTATAGGGCTAATGTTCATACCCGAATATTACGTATTTTAAATATAAAAATCTTCGGAATACATTTGACGTTTCGAACACTCTTCAGCGTTCATGATCACGTCCTCGCCGAGGGGGGACGTCGGTCGATGAGAGGGTACCCCAAATAGGGGGTATTCCGTCGGGCCGACCACTGATGACAAGTAACCCTGCTCCGGTGGTCGGTCCAACGACGAAGGCGACGTGGTGTTCGTGTGGGTTGCGGGTGTGCGTGCTTGCGCCCCTCTGTCGCCCCGGACGGAGTGGTGCGGGGAGCGCGCCGACCACAGCCCACCCCAAAAAAAAAAAAAAAGCGTTCATGATCACGGCCTAGCCGAGGCCGCGGGTGACGTGACCGGGGAATTAGTCCGTCACCCGAGAACGACCGCGCGAAGAATGACTGACGTCTTCCCCGAGGGTGGGACGTCGGTCGAATGGAGGGTACCCACTAGGGGGTATTCCGTCGGACCGACCATTGATGACAAGTAACCCTGCTCCGGTGGTCGGCTCAACGACGAAGGCGACGTGGTGTTAGGGTGGGTTGTGGGTGTGCGTGATTACACCCGTCTGTCGCCCCGGACGGAGTGATGCGAGGAGTGCGCCGACCGCAGCCCACCCAAACAAAAAGCGTTCATGATCACGAGAGGCCTTCTGACCTAATTCAGTTCACGACCAGTTAGACAAACGCAATAAAAAAAAATCAAAAGAACAGAGATTTACACCCATCCCTTTCTTTGAGGTATTCTATTAAACAAAAAATAGTGGTAAGTGAAGAAAATCTTGAAAGAAAACATTGTCAATTAGTTAAAAAAATATATTTGTCTTTTTATCACTAGAATGAAGCGGTTGCCTATCAAAATCCATCTGCTAAGTTCAGATTTTAACATATTATAAATAATTAACTAAGCGGGTATTCATAGGGCTACAGAGTTACCCTTTATAATTAAGTTCTATATGAAAATTAACGAAAATTTGAGTGTTATTTACGTGTAGGTTCCAAAACTCCCCAACAGCTTATAATAAGCGGCTTAGCCATACAGATAAATTTGTGTTAGCGTAATGTAGCCTTATATGTTTTAATGGTTATAAATTTTTGTTTAGGGTTAGTAAATATTTTTGTTGCCGGTAAAATGTTGATATAAAAGGTAATTAATGTAAATAATCTTTAATTGAATTAATAACTTAAACAAATTTATTAAGATTAAATTTAATACAGTGCGTAATCACGGGTAAATATTATTATTATTATTATTTATTTATTTATTTAAAGAAATTGTTTATAACAAAGTGATTTATAAACTAGGAGTTACAACTAAACTTATATAAAACAATTATTGGTTGAAGTTCTGATACCCTTGATGGTTACTACCTAACCTAGGTAAGTAACCTGTAGTAAGAGATAACAGTCCTCTTCCCTTGTAACAAATGTAAGTATTATTAATAGTTGTTTTGAATAAGGTGTAAATATTTTGTGATCTTTTAAATGTGTGGGTAGTTGTAAATTAAAAAGTAATGATAAACAATGTATTCATAATGTGGTTTAGTAGGTTGTTCAATCCGATGTGAAAGGGGGGTATATCTATATCTGTTTAAAATGAACGAGTGTGTAATAAAAATAAGTTTACAAGTGATAAGCTTTATACGGAACGAATGAATTAGTATTTGATTTATAAATATAGGCTCTTTTTAAAATACGTAAATATATAAATAAATAAAGCAAATAAAAATATCTTATTAGGTCGAAGCGACAGAAATCTATGTCCAATGTTCCAAAAATCTTTCGGTTTCAATAGAAGTTTTGTTTAGAGAAAAAGATCTTACAGTCTTTTTGCAAGCAAATCGAGATAATATTGTTTGAATGTTGACTTTTCGAGCTGAATTGGGGTTTGAATTTCCTCATATCATAAATATTTAATGAACTACTAAGATTAATGATGAAGTAGATTATTTTAGAAGACTTATGCCCATTTTCATTAATGTTCCTTAAAGTTTAAGTAACACCTACAAAATTGATGTTGTGTCATTTATATTGCTTTAGGAATGATATTTAAATCTCATTTAAAATAACTTGACTTCAAAAAATATTAAATTTTCATGTGGTAAGAATACAAAGAAATGGGCAGGCCACATCGCTCGTCGAACCGACAACCACTGGGGAAGAAAGGTTCTCAGAACTCCCACAACTAGGTGGACCGACAACTTGGTCAAAGTTGCTGGGAGTCGTTCGATGCCGGCGGCACAGGCCCGTACATGAGGGAGGCCTACGTCCAGCAGTGGACGGCGATAGGTTGAAATGATGAAGAATACAATTCACCACACCCTCTCTCGCTCGTGGATGTTAAAGACAACTAAGGAATCTTATATGCAAATAACATCTATGCCAAAAAAAAAAGAAATCTCGGTATAAACCAACGCCTGACCAGAGACTGTCTTTCCAGGTCTTTCCTCCCATTTTGGAATATGCAATAATAATAATAACCAGCACGTAAATCACCGCCCTCACTTCGCTTCGGTTTCAGTCACCTTACCCGCGTAGTTCCCGTTCCCGTGGGAATATCAGGATTAAATATAGCCTATGTTACTCCCTGATATTATAGCTTTACATTGGTGAAAGAATTTTTAAAGTCGATTCGTTGGTTTAAGCTAGATTGACCCGGACCAACTCCATCTGGTACCATTTGGGTCAACGATTACATTCCCAAGGAGGGTTGACGTCAGGCAGGCGGCCGGTCATAAAAGTTATTGCCGAAACTTTTTGCAATATGTCAAAACAGATGACATATTGCGTCGACCCCAAGTAATTGGGATAAGAGCAAGATGATGATGATGATTCGTTGGTTTAAGCGTGAAAGTGTAACAAACAAACATTAGTAATTCTGTTAAGTTTTACTTATAATTGAGAAGCCTCTGTTGAAAATAAGCATTAGATGTCTATAATATTGAGATGTGTCTAATAATTGACCAATCAAAATCATATCCAAAAAGTGAAGATTAAACACAGATAAAAGATAAAGGAGTAAGAATTATCCGTGTGGTGACGGAGTAAGAATACAATTCACCACTTCCTCTCTTGCCCGTGGATGTCGTAAAAGACGACTAAGGGATATAATATGCATATAACATCTGAAGAGAAGGAAAACTCGAAACAAAACCCTATTCCAACACGTCTGACCAGCGTGAAGTAATAGGTCAATTGCCCTCCCATTGTAGAGGAGGCCTATGCCCAACAGTGGGACATATATAGGCTGAGATGATGATGATGAAAAGATAAAGTAGTAGGTATTTTATCATTGTAGATTTCTATTGTACTTTGAGTTATGCGAGAAAATGTGTTAGTATATTTTACTTACTAAAAATATCTACATAATGGTCAGCGAGTAATAAGCTACTTAATCCGCCTGTTATGTTGTGTATTGTAATGTTATTTTATTCTCTTGTGAAATAGCTCTAGCGAATAGATAGATAGATAAATCTCAAAATATAAAACAAACACACATTAAAAGTAGTAAAACCAAATAGTATCCACTCAAAGACTTAAATTACATTCATTAGACCCACTCAAAACAAATTTCTCTTTCTCTTGAGGCTTTCAATTTTACCTCAATTCTTTCAATCCAGAATTCCCGGAGAACTCGTCTTCATTTATTCCAGTTAACAGTTATTACTGTAATCCAGGATTACACAGACTAACGTACAAACTAATATCTATAGAGTGTATCTTCCTACGACCGCCTCTATTAAGCGATCAGGGTTTCAATAATACTAAGAATTTAAGTCGCTGGTTCGCTAGAAGAGAATTTTAAATGAGATTATTCTACTTTCACTTTCTAGTTATTACCTCAACATTCTGCTCACTATTCCATTACCAACTTTTTATATATTTACAGTATCTATTTGCTTACTATAAATAAATATAAAGAAAATATATGAATTACGTTAGGTTTTTTTAAGGAATAAATCTTTGTACTTTTTATATATAAAGTCTAACTTTTTATTAGGTGCAGTAAAATGACGTTTCTAAATGTCATTCCGTAAAATAATGTTGACAGCCTAATCTCAATAGGGATGTGATTCAGTTCACAAAAGTTTACAGAATATCTAATCGTTCCATAGCTGACTCATAATGATCATACTAAATTCTATTTAATATTAAAGTACATAAAAGGCTGTATAAACGTTGATCCTTTTAGACACATACAAGGTAACACTCAAGAAAACGCTCTCTCAATTTGGTAGTACTGGTTTTTCGTTACGGTGCTACGATGACGCTTGACCGCCATTTTGTTTCGGTTGTCATTCGCTCATTCGGCTTCATACTTCTGTTTTGAGTGCATGAATAACTTTGATTTGCCCACTGCGCGTTGTTTTTGTTATCATTATTGTTAAACTCATGTTACGGTGTGTTTGTTTTTCATTACCTGTTTTCGTTAATCGTGTTAGTTTTTTTTTGTTTGATACATTGAAGACATGGATGCTCTGCCGAGCACATCGCAAGATGGAGACAGATTTTTATCTCCTAAGAAAAAAAGGCCACGTGTAGCTCTAAGTGCAACTGAAAAACTTTGGGTCCAAAACGTTTACAAATATGTGTTTGAAGTGAAATCTTCAGAATCAAACATTGAAGTTCCAAAAACAAGTGAATGCGTTAACAAGGTGGCTGAAGTCTTGGGAATATCCGTCCGCACAGTTTATTCCGTTTTAAAGGAGCACAAGGAGACAGCGGACAGAACGACAGCGAATCACCAAAACCTCCCGAAAAAACGGGCCCAAAACTTACATTTAAAGATAAACTTGATGATTTCACATTCACTGCTGTTAGACGAATTGTACATCAGTTCTTTCATAGAAATGAAATACCCACCATCGCAAAAGTTAGTTTACACATGTCGTCACTCATCTTTTTATTATACGTTATGTATGTTTTCTCCCATCCCATGTGTAATCTTAACCAATTAGGTAATAACTTTAATCATTTTTAGGTGCTGCAAGTTGTAAATGATGACCCAGGATTGCCCAACTTCTCGAAAGAGACATTGAGAAAAATTATGAAGCATCTTAATTTCGAATTCGCTACTCGATCACGCAAGAGTGTGCTTATTGATAGACAAGATATCATATCATGGCGCCAGCGCTACCTGCGTTTAATTAAACAATATCGTAGGGAGGGAAAATACATATATTATCAAGACGAGACCTGGGTCAACGCTGGTACGTGTCAACTCTTAGTTTCTTCTATTTGTTCCCTTTTTGTTTTGATGTCGAAACTTATGATTCTTTTTTGTTCTTTTCAGGTCATACTACAAAAAAAAACCTGGATTGACGGAAGTATTAAATCTTCTCGACAGGCATTTTTAGACAGCCTGACTACGGGATTAAAAAATCCCACAGGAAAGGGCAAAAGACTCATAATTAGTCACGTAGGCGGAGAAGAAGGCTTCCTGGTCGACGGACTTCTTATGTTTGAAGCAAAGAAAGGTACAGAAGACTACCATGATGAAATGAACGCGGAGTGTTTCGAGGATTGGTTCGGCGGTATTCTACCTAAACTCAAGCCGAATGCAGTAGTCGTAATGGACAATGCGCCCTATCACTCTCGGAAGATCGAAACAATCCCGAAGATGTCGTGGACGAAAGCACGAATTCAAGAGTGGCTGACTACTAAAAATATTGCGTTTGAACCAAATATGCTCAAGGCCACTCTCGTAGATATTGTGAAACAACAAAATCATACTGAGAAATATGCCGTAGACGAGATGGCTGCTTAAAAAGGTATCACACTTTTAAGACTGCCCCCTTATCACTGTGAATTGAACCCCATTGAGTTGGTATGGGCGCAGGTAAAGAGTCACGTCGCAAACAATAATAAGACGTATAAAATGCAAGAAGTGAAAACTTTATTCCAAGAAGGAATCAAGAAAGTGACACCGGCTAAGTGGAGTGACTGTGTGTCTCACACTATTAAAGAGGAAGATAAAATGTGCCACCTCGATCATATTATAGATGAAGTGACAGATAGATTTGTTATTAGTTTGACCGAAAGCGACAGCGACAATGATTTCGAAAAAGATTAATTAAATAACATTATTATGACGTTTTTGTTACATTTTGAATGTACCTCCCTATACTTCCACTAAAAAAGATCAATCCTCTAGTATAGTAATAATAATAGGTTAAAAAAATACATTACAACTTAATATTAAATCTCAAAAAAAAAACCACAACTGATTATTCATTTATGATTCACTCATTTACCTACATCCCTATTTATTTTTCTTCAAAAACCGGCAACCCACAAAACGTCATTTTACTGCAGCTAATAAAAAGTTAGACTATAGTTCAATTAGCGATAGGATACATATCACCATCATCGTCATCATTTCAGCCCATATACTTCTCAGTTATGGGCTCGAGCCTCATCCACAATAGGTGAGAAATTGACATACTATACCAAACTAGTAAGACCTGTTGATATAGGGTTTTATATCAAGTTTTTCTTGTTTTACTTAAATAATATATGTAATCTCCTAGTCATCTTTTACAACACCCCACAGGGTAGAATTATTTATGGATCGCACACGAAACTATCCTATATGAGAAATTAACCTTCAACTTGGGAGGTCGTTATTTAGAGCTAAGCAGTTCGTTAAATATAAACCATCATATTTTTAGATGTTATATAAATATAATCAAATGAAACATTTTTGTTTTTAACCGACTTCAAAAAAGGAGGAAGTTTCTCAATTCTACCGTATATATGCTTATTCTACCGTATATATGTTTTTTTATGTCTGTTCGCGGATAACTTCGTCGTTTATGAATTTGTTGGAAAGGGTAGGTATACTTCCCAAATGGTCCCATGAAAATTTTATCGAAATCGAACAAGCGGTTTTTGAAAAATCAACAAAAATCTAAAAATTTATCTACATGTCTACGTTATTGAAGGTGGTTTCTTTTTTTCCAAGAAATAATTATTAGTTATTGTTTAGGGTTTGATTACTCTCTGAGACCCTAAAACATTACAGCATACCAAAGTGAGCCAGATGATTTCATAACACCTTATAATCGAATTACTACCACCGGAGGCATACCTTTTCGATTACTTACACTTATATTATCCGGAGCACATTAAGATCAGAAATATACAGAGTCGTCTATAAATACCCTATAACTTATGTTTTGAAACAAAAGGAAGCAACTCAGTACAGCAAAGATACCTACAAAACAAATAAAACAGTTACAACAATATAATTTGGGAGTATTATACGTTTATATCACGTACCTATTATCCAGAAAGTTACAGAACTTATAACTTGGCAAAGTTGAAGTGTTACTCGAGTACAAATTGAATAAATATATATTACGTCAGTAATAAATATTTACTACAATAGGAAAAACAAAGAACAAATATTACAGATTCGTTATACTTTAATATGAGCGTGTAATTCGTTTACTGAAATACGCATCTCTTATCGTAGACCAATATTATTAAACTTATGACTCACCAAAGTTAAAGTGTCACTCGATTACTAGTAATATAAATTTTTACTATGTCTGAAAGGCTTTTTTTCATTGAAAACGGTGGCAAACGAGCAAACAGTACGCCTGATGGTAAGTGTTGCTGCCTCATGGAGCTTTATAAGGCCTACCGCGAAGAAAATGTAGGAAGTATGAATGCGTGCAATGAAGTACGGTGATACTGAAGGCATCACTATAACCCAATACATGCAAACACCCTCAGAGAGTTGGGCTTCCGGCTCTCTCGCTCACCGAATGAAGCGCAGTAACAAATTGCTACTACTCGGACGTGGATTTTCTGCGAGAGTGTGATACTACCCCGAACGGACCGGCTCACGGCTGTAGACAAACAACTGTCAACAGTGCGATCCTACCACTATTTCTTTGCGTATGCGGAATTTCTCCCCCTTATCAAATATTGTATATTAGATGAGAGCAGTTTGATGAGGATAATGATATAATTATCAAATATAATGTTATGTAGATCTAATTTCGAGAAAGAGATCAGCCGACGAATCCAACTCGGTTGGGCAGCGTTCGGGCAACTTAAGAGGATCTTCTCGTCCAACATACCTCAGTATCTGAAAACACAGGTCTACGACCAGTGTGTGTTACCAGTGATGACTTACGGCACGGAAGCGTGGTCCGTAAATGTAGGTCTCATAACAAGGCTCAAAGTCACTTAGCGTGCTATGGAGCGGTCTATGCTAGGGATTTCTCTGCGAGATAGAATCCGGCATACGAAAATCCGCAGAAGAACGGGTGTAACCGACATAGTACAAAGAATTAGCACGCTGAAATGGCAATGGGCAGGCCACATTGCTCGACGAACGGACAACTGCTGGGGAAGAAAGGTTCTCGAGTGGCGACCACGTATCGGACGACGCAGTGTAGGATGCCCCCCCACTAGGTGGACCGACGACCTGGTGAAAGTGGCTGGGCGTTGTTGGATGCAGGCGGCAAAGAACCGCACTTTGTAGCGTAACATGAGGGAGGCCTACATCCAGCAGTGGACGGCGATAGGCTGAAATGATGATGATGAATGCAAGAGATTATGACTTAACCAGATCTCACAGGCAGCAACAATAACGACTGAACTAATTGAGCAGCCATCACTCTCCTTAACCACTTGGGAAAGAAAGAAGCGATCCATCATTCTCAGTCCATACACGTCCAACTGCCAACAACTGCCAACTTCCGAGCAGTTGCTCGGACTACCTCCACTATAGGAGTGAAATTGGCCTACTACACTATGCTAATCAGACGTGTTGGTATAGGGTTTTGTTTAGAGTATTCCTTCTCTGGCATAGATATTATATGCATATTATATCCTTTATTCGTCTTTTACAGCATCCACGGGAAATAGAAGGTATGGTGAATGGTATTTTTATTCCATCCCCACACGGAAAAGAAGTGATCCATTTCAATACAATTATTCCCACGCATTTTCCAGTGAATATTTGCTCTTAAGATGTTTCCGAGCTTCGTTTTAAACCTATAATAGATCATTGCAGCTAAACCCCTTTTTACACAAAATAAAATTATTCTTACGTGTTTTATCTGTCATGACGTGACGGAGTAAGAATACAATTCACCATTCCCTATCTTGCCCGTGGATGTTATAAAAGGCGACTATGGGATATCATCATCTCAGCCCATATATGTCCCACTGTTGGGCTCGGGCCTCCTCCATAATGGAAGGGTACTTGACCTACTATACCACGCTGGTCAGACGTGTTGGTATAGGGTTTTATTTCGAGTTTTCCTTCTCTCGCATAGATGATATATGCGTTTTATATCCCTTAGTCGTCTCGTACGATTACCCAAGGGTAAGATAGGGGGTGGTGAATTGTATTCTTAACCCGGTACCACACGGAAAATGGGATATAATATGCACATAACATCTGTGCAAGAGAAGGGAAACTCGAAATAAAACCATAAAATATACCAACATGGCTGACCAGTATGGTAGAGTAGGTTAAATTCCCTCCCATTGTGAAGGAGGCCCGAGCCCAATAGTAGGACGTATGTGGGCTGCGACGATGATGATGTTTTTTCCTTTGTCAATATTCTTCTTTCTTTCTTTATTCAGCCGCTTACATATTTCACTATTTACACGATTTCCTACCTTTAGAAAAAGTAATGATGAATAGTAATATTCAATATAAAGTTGTCCAGTGAGAACAGATTACACGCCGACATCCACACTGGCGTATGAATAATGTAGGAAACTGGCACTTATGAGAAAAATACGACCTGTACTCAATTTTCTTACACCTAAGAGTATAAGTAGTGATAGTACTATTTTGACTAAAACCTTCCCTTAAGTATTAACTTCAATATTCGAACCAGATAGACAAGCGCATTAGGTATATAACAATACAGGCTTATACATTCTTGTGAATACAGAAAAGATATTTGCGTGTGGTGACGGAGTAAGATACAATTCGCCACTTTCTTGCCCATGGGTGACGTGACCGGGGAATTAGTCCGTCACCCACCGAGAGGCCGACCGCGTGAGGAAAGACCGACGTCCTCCTCGAAGGGGGGACCCCATTAAGGGGTATTCCGTTGGGCCGACCACTGATGACAAGTAACCCTACTCCGGTGGTTGGTCCAACGACGAAGGCGACGTGGTGGTCGGGTGGGTTACGGGTGTGTGTGCTTACGTCCCTCTGTCGTCCCGGACGGAGTGGTGCGAGGAGTGCGCCGACCACGACCCACCCAAAAAAAAAATGGATTACGTAAAAGACGACTAAGAGATTATAATACCCATACAACATCTATGCAAGAGAAGGAACATCTATACCAATAAATAAAATTGGAGTGTCTGTTTGTAATGTCAAAATAATAGGCTTTTTTCATGCTCACACGGTTATTTGCACGACACCTATGCCTAAAATAGCAATTAAAAAATTTTTGTTTGTCTGTCTGTTTGTTCCGGGTAATCTTCAAAACGGCTGGACCGATTTCAAAAATTCTTTCACCAATGGAAAGCTATAGCTTTGTTGTTGATGTTATAACCTGATGTTATAACATCAGGGCGTAAACTAGGCTATATTTTATCCCGGTATTCCCACGGGAACGGGAACTACGCGGGTAAAACCACTATAACCTATAACCGAAGCGAAGCGGCGGGCGGGTTGCTAGTTTGAAATAAAACCCTATACCAATCTGTCCGATCAACATGCTATAGTGCGTCAATTTACCTCCAATTGGAGAGGAGAGGAGGCTCTCGCCCAATCGTGGGACGTGTATAAGTTGCGATGATTGCGATTGATTGATGAGCGGTATTCTCTTGGAAACTAAATGCTACAGTAAATTTCAATGAGATGGTGGATGGATTTATACTTTTAATTAGCTTCTAGCTCGCATCTTAGTCAACATAGATATCAAAAATGATTCCAATAGGGGTTTAATTTGCTTTTTACGTAAATAATTTTGTTACAACATATAAATTATTACGTTTAAATGTTTAAATTCTTATAAAATACTAGCAACCCGCCCTCGCTTCGCTTCGATTTTAGTCGTTTTACCTACGTAGTTCCCGTTCCCATGGGAATACCGAGATAAAATAAAGCCTAGTTTACTCCCTGATAATATAGCTTTCCATTGGTGAAATAATTTTTGAAATCGGTCCAGCCGTTTTAAAGATTACCCGGAACAAACAGACAGACAGACAAAAAAAAATTAAATGTTTTTAGGTATATTTATAGTGCAAATAACCATGTGAGCATGAAAAAAGCCTATTATTTTGACATTACAAACAGAGACTCCAATTTTATTTATTGGTATAGATAGTCTTTATGAAGTTCTATCTTATGTGGTCAATTAGAATAAGATAAGAAACATGTCCTTCATTAATTATATTAAAGAACTAGCAATCCACCCTCACTTCGCTTCGGTTATAGGTTAGGTTATAATCGTTTTACCCGCGTAGTTCCCGTTCCCGTGCGAATATCGGGATAAAATATAGCTTAGTTTACGCTCTGATATTATAGCTTTCCATTGGTGAAAGAATTTTTGAAATCGGTCCACCGTTTTGAAGATTACCCGGAACAGACAGACAGACAAAAATTTTTTAATTGCTATTTTAGGCATAGGTGTCGTGCAAATAAACGTGTGAGCATAAAAAAACCCTATTATTTTGACATTACAAACAGACCCTCCAATTTTATTTATTGGTATAGATAGGATAAAAAGTAGAACATTATATTATAATAATTTCCCTTTTCTTATGTACTTCTTTGGAGAAAGTTACTTAAATCCTATTTTTTTTAAATATCTACACATCACACTTAATGCTACATCTACACTTAATGCTTGAATTTTTGAGATATGCTATTTATTTGTACAATGTTATAATACGCCGATCTTTAACAGCATTTTAAAACACGGCATTTGTAAAAGTCGCCTAGAAAAATGGAGAGTACTTAAACCTGTCGTCCCGTAAGTTTAACTTATGCATTCAGATGAGCTCACGTCCGTCCATAAAACATGTGCGCTCTTGATAGGTATAGATATTATTTTGGTTGGAAAGAAGATACCTCGTCAGTAATTACGTTACAACAGTATCTGTGCCACTCTCAATAAGCAGAGAAGGGGTAACAATTAATTATGGGAACCCATAGTTTTAAGGCTTATTAACACAATAGTGTACCTCAGATAGTATTAACACTTTCTAATAATTAAAATGTAAAATTTATATTCTACTAGGAAATCGCCCGCACTTCGTTTCGGTTTCAGTCGCCTTACCCGCCTAGTTCCCGTTCCCGTGACACTGGAGCGTCTCCCTGATGCAGCTGAATAGCAGGCTATTAAATGCGTTGGCGATGTCCAGCGACACCGCCAATAACACTCCTCTACCGTCGACCGCCTCCTGGGTCTCGGCCCTAAGGCACAATATGGCCGCGATCGACGAACACTCCTTCCGAAAACCGAATTAGGCGTCCAACAGATCAAGACCAGCCCCGCTAAGGTGCCGGCGGACAAATTCACCTACTACACCAGGCTAGTTATGGTTTTGGATTTTATTTATTTATTTATTTAATTATTATAAAATACAAATGTTACATATTGATAAAACATAGCCCCACAAAACCGCGTTATCGGTTTGACTGTGGGATCGATGACTCTAAGTTACATCTTTAGTATAAGACCTACGTAACAATTACACTAAATATTTAAAATAATAATAATGATAATATTAAACATGCAAATACTCTCTCTCACACACACACACACAAGCACGCACTCCTGCACATATACACACACACATACATATATACAGACACATATACATATACAGTGGGTTGCCAAATTATTAGGGACAGTCACATTTTTTATCAATCTGATCCTTTGGGCACACTTAACTTCATTTCTAAGTGGTCTAAGTGTTATTAGAATTTGTTTTAATGTTCTCCATATATATTTTACTCAAATTTTAAGTAGATGTTGAGGGCTGCATGGTTTTTTGGTTTGCTAAAAATATTTTAATATCGGGCGAGACACAGTGTCTTTTACACGCGTAACAGCGATTGTCACATTTAATTATTTTTTAAAGGGATTTTGGTATTTTCTGCAATAATTGAGGATAAAAGTAAGTATTATTTTACTGTTATTAATTAAAAAATATTGAGAGCGTATTTGTGTTAAAAATTTTTGGTTTTTAATATTTTTTATGGTTTCAGGATGGGTCGAGGGGTTGATTTGTCTCCAAGAAAAAAAAAATCTGAGGTTAAGACCCTTCTCTTGCATACCAGTCATTCCCAAAGAAAGATAGCAGAGCTTGCTGGCGTTTCTAAGACTGCTGTTAATAACATTAAGACAAATTTGGATCACAACCAGCCACTTTCGCCTCAAAAAAAAAGGCAAATGCGGAAGAAAACGAATGACGACACCTCGGGCAGATAGGAAAATTCGGGATATCTGTTTACAGAATTGAAAAAAAAAAAAAAAAGTGCGGGACTGTTAACTCAGATGGTTCAGGAATCTGGCATACCCGTTTCAAAAAGAACTGTGCAGCGAAGGTTGGCTGAGGAAGGTCTAACGGGTCACCGGCCGGCTAAGAAACCACGCTTGACTGCAGCGATGAAGAAGAAACGACTTGCTTGGGCTCGTGAACACCGTTCGAAGACTGTTGAAGACTGGAATAAGGTCAGTTCTGATACTAAATACTAGTTTAAGCTCTTAAATATAAAATAGACTGACAATATTGAATGTTTTTATTTATTTTCAGGTGTGTTTTTCAGATGAGTCAACTTTTGAGATTCTGACCGACAAAAGTAACTTTGTCAGGCGACGCCCAGGCGAGAAATATCACCCCGACTGCATCGTGGAACGTGTCAAGCACCCCGTCAAGATAATGGTTTGGTCTGTGATAAGCACTAAAGGGGTTGGACGCCTATACATCGTCCAGGGAACCATGAGACAGGACCAATACAGGCAAGTTCTAGAAACTCGCCTTTTACCCCAACTCCAAGAATGGTTTCCAGATGGAGAGGAATTCATGTTTATGCATGATTCAGCACCGTGTCACAAAGCTAGAAGTGTCACTAAGTTTTTGGCAGATCATAATATATCAGTTTTACTAGTTTTTTTTTTTGGCCTGGCAATTCTCCCGACATGAACCCAATAGAAAACCTATGGGAAATCACCAAGGTCGAAATTGCCAAAGAAATGATTACCACTAAGGTAAGACTGATAGAAAAACTCATAAATGTATAGCACCACAACCCTACAATAAAAGAAAGTGCCAAAAAGTGCATAGAAAGCATGCCGAGGCGGATCGAAACGCTTATACAAGCCAAGGAAAATGCAACAAAATATTGAATAGTTTCTTAGTACTATATATATTTTCGTCTAAAATATTTCTTTATTATTTAAATATTAAAATAACTTTTTAAAATACTAAATGAATAACTTGCTAATAAAATTAAAAGTAATTATAACCAAGAAACCCCGTTTTTTATTATTCTTAGACCATTATAGTATAAAATACCGATAATAAGTGACTGTCCCTAATAATTTGGCAACCCACTGTATATAGGTGTATACATACACAAACGCACTTACACACTCATATGTATATATATACTTACATATATAAATAGGTGTATACACACACACGCATAATCACACGCACACACACACGAACACACAGTTTCGAGTTAGCCTTCTCTTGCGTTCTTCCCTTTGTTGTTTTTTACTACAATTTTTGGAAATTAGCTCGGTCATGCTAGTCATGTACACCACGTCGGCTAGATGTAATTGATATAGGGTGTTATGTTGTATCTAATTTCCTTAGAGAGCTGTTATCTCTTATATTTGTATGCTAAAAGACTTTTAGCGTTTTAACATACGAAAAGAAAAATTCTTTATGTGACCTAAATGCCGTTCGTATCTAAATTCGATTTTTTGTCGTAATATATTCATAGCTTCGTGCGTATTTTGTTAGGACGATCCAAAGGGCGGCATAATTAAATATAAAATGCTTTTAATCTTGCACTCAAATGGCCCTTAATGTTTCGGGCAACAATTACCATTAAACTGATAATTCAATTTTCGTCAACGATTTGTTTACTTTCCGTATTAAATTATTCAGAAATACAGGTGACTTAATATAGGTGTAATATATTTAAATTTTCTTGTTATTTACTTTAAAAAAAAACACTAAGGTATCACTGTTCGTTTCGAGATGGAATTTGTAAACGTGCAATGAATATGTATATATTACATCCAGACTCGGAATATTCATTGGTGAATTACAACAAGTGGTAGAACTACACTGTTGTCTGACAGTTGTCTGTCTACAGCCGCTAGCCAGTCCCTCCGGGGTATGTACCAGACTCTCACAAAAATCGACTTTTGAGCAGTAGCAATTTGTTACTGCGCTTCGTTTGGTGAGCAAGAGAGCCTGATGGTCAACTTTCTGAGGCTGTTTGTGTGTGGTGGGTTTTAGTGATGCCTTTAATATCACCAAACCTCATTGCACGCATTCATACTTAACTTTCTTTGTGGTAGGCAGCGGCTTAGCAAAGGTCCATGAGTGGCAGCAACACTTACCATCAGTTGTACTGTTTGCTCGTTTGCCACCGTTAGCAATAAAATAAAAGAACTGTTACAATTGAATGTGACGAAGAATAAAACTTGACTATTTCTTATTACTCACGGGTTAATCATGCCAAAAGCCGACTAAGACATTTAATAAACATACACACATAATAAACAATAAGAACCTATACCAACTCTTCTGACCAGCGTAATAAAATAACGCAATTTTCCTTAAGGAGAAGGCTTAGGGCTACCTTTAGATCCCACAGAACCTAAAGTATTGAGACGATTTTTTTTTTTTGAGGGTGGGCCGCGGTCGGCGCGCCTCCGCACCACTCCGTCCGGGGCGACAGAGGGGCTTAAGCACGCAACTCCCGCAACCCACCCGAAAACCACCTCGCCTTCGTCATTGGGTCGACCACCGGAGCAGGTTTACTTGTCGTCAGTGGTCGGCCCGACGGAATACCCCCTACGCGGGGTACCCTCCCATCGACCGACGTCCCCCCCTCGGGGAGGACGTCGGTCTTACCTCACGCGGTCGGCCTCTCGGCGGGTGACGGAGTAATCCCCGGTCACGTTACCCGCGGCCTCGGCTAGGGCGGCATGAGGCGCAGATAGTTGCGCCTACGCCGGCCCAGTCGCCAGCGGCGGATCTCCTCCTTCTGCGAGATCACTGTCTTGCAGAAGGCTGCGACCGCGTCCCAATTCCCGACGCTGTCGACCATCGCCCTAGCGATGGCCGGCAGCGTCAGGTCGGCACCGATGATTGCGACGAGTTCACGGCGCTGCACTGCCCAAGCCGCGCAGGCCTCGAGCGTGTGGCGCGCCGTGTCCTCGTCGCAATCGCAGTGGTGGCAGGACGGTATACTCTTCCTCCTTACGACCCTGTGCAGGTATTTGGCGAAGCTCCCGTGCCCCGTCAACACCTGCACTAGTCGGAAGGAGAGCACCCCGTGCCGCCTTTCCAACCACTGCATCAGCACCGGCCGGAAGGCCTCCACGGTTCGCACCCCGAACCGAGGCCTCTTCAGCCGGACTGCCCAACGGGCAATGACGTCTCGGCGGGCGTCGACGCGCCAGGCGGTGAGCTCCCTTAACGAGATTTCACCGCCCCCCGCTCGCACCCCCGTCACCCGCCGATACAATCCGGCGAGCATCTCCGCCTCCAGGTCCCACGGGGGAGTCCCGGCCAATAGGCACGCTGCCTCCGTCGCCACCGTGCGGTATCCGCGGATGGCCCTGACCGCCATGACCCTCTGTGGTCGCCACAGAAGGGCCCTAAGTCGGACGGTCAAGGACCCCGCCCACACCGGTGCGCCGTACAGGGCCATCGACCGGATGACCCCCGTGTACAGCCGTCGGCACGTAAGGCTCGGTCCGCCCACGTTCGGCATAAGCCACGATAGGGCGGACGCCGCGCCGACGAGCCACGGAGCGAGCCTGCGGAAATGCTCCCGGAACCACCATTGCCCGTCGAGCACCAGGCCCAAGTACCTCATATGGGCCCGGATGCTGATGTCAACCGATCGGATGGTGATCGAGACGCCGATGGGAGGGCTCATAAGGCGCCCATGGAACAAGAGGGCCTCCGTCTTGTCCAGGGCGACCCTCAACCCCAGCGCCTCGATCCGCCTGACGACCTCTTCGGTGCCATAGGTTGCAAGGCTTACCACCTCTTCTAGCGTCCCACCGCGGGCTGTGACGAGCGTGTCGTCGGCGTAACAAATCACGCCCAGCCCGGGCGGGAGGCTCCCCCGCAACGCCCAGTCGTAGCCGATGTTCCACAGGGTGGATTCGAGGACCGACCCCTGTGGGACACCGCACGTCATGGGCGTTCGCACAACGTCCCCTGCTCGGTTGGTACAGAGGACGCTGCGTCCCACCAAATAGTCTGCCACTAGCCGCCTCAGGTAAGCTGGCACTCCGTGATACCGGAACGCCTCCCTGATGCAGCTGAATGGCAGACTATTGAATGCGTTGGCGATGTTTAGAGACACCGCCAACAGCACTCCCCCACCGGTGACGGCCTCAGTCGCCACGGCCCTCAGGCGCAACAGAGCCGCGATCGTCGAACGACCCCTCCTAAACCCAAACTGGGCGTCCGAAAGATCGGGCCCCGTGCCGACGAGGTGCCGCTCGATGCGGGCAGCTACCACCCTCTCCAGTAGCTTGCCCGTGTCATCGAGCAGCACGATAGGCCTGTAGGCCGAAGGCGACCCCGGAGACCATCCCGGCTTCGGCAGGAGCACCAGCCTTCCCTCCTTCCAGCACCCAGGGACCCGTCCGGACGCTAAACACGCGTCGAACAGCTCCCTGAGGCGGGGACCCAGGTGGTCGAGGACCAGGCCCAACACGCGGTTAGGAACACCGTCGGGCCCGGGGGCGGTGAACTTTGCGCACATGCGCGCCACCGCCACCCCCATCTCGCGTTCCGTGATGGGCGGAACATTGTCGTCTTCGGCCTCCCGGTCAGTATCTGACGGAGCCATGACCGGGGGCGTTTGTTCCGCCCGCCGCGGGAACAGGTCCTCGACGACCCGGGTGAGAAGGCTGGGCTGGAGAGTCTCGGTGAGGGGAAGGCCCCGCGCGCGGAGCTTATTCAGCACCGCGCGATAGGGGCGTCCCCAGGGGTCACGGTCGAGACCGTCCAGCATCTCCTGCCGACTAACGTCCTTGGCGGAGCGGATGGCCAGCCTGTAGGCAGACCGCGTATTGCGGTAGCCCTCATACAGCAAGGCCTCCCGCTCCGCGTCGCGTTGGCGCCGCCGGCTGCGGGTGTAGGCCCTCCGGGCGCGAATGCACGCGGCCCGGAGATCCGCCAGCTCCCGGGACCACCAGTGGAGCGCCCTCCTCGGGGGCAGACGCCGTACCCGGGGCATGGCCGCATCACAGATCTGCGTCAACGCACTGCGGATGCGGCCAGCCTCGGCGTCCACCCCGTCCGACTGGTTGGCAGAGGACAGCCACGAGTAAACGATGGCTGTCTCCGCCAGCTGGTCCCGATCTAAGCGACCCACAGCCCATCGCGGGAACGCAGGACGTCCATCCGCCCCGTGACCCCTGCTGGGCGTCGGGATTGTCGGGGAGACCTCCATCCGGATATACCGGTGGTCCGACAAGGTCTCCACCTCCTCCACGACGCGCCAGCTCCCCACGCGTGCGGCAACCTTGAGGCTAGCGAACGAAAGATCCCGACGATATCGACCCGCCCCGTTGTCGCACGCACGTATGCACCGAGCCCCTGTTCAGCAAACAGAGGCCCAGTGCCACCGCCCACTCCTCGATCGCCCGTCCTCGGTCGTTCGTCCGGGGAGACCCCCACGCCACGGACTTGGCGTTGAAGTCCCCCAAGACGAAAAGTATTGAGACGATGAAGAATGTCGGTTTTTATCACTCTATCAGAAAAGTAAGGCTAAAGATACAATGCGTCGCTATCCTACATATTGTCTTGTAAATAAAACTATAGATTTTATCGCGTTTGTATTTGACTTTTGATTGCCGACGTTTCGAACACTTTGCAGCGTTCATGGTTACGGGCGGACTAAGATGTCTCACGTCCAACAAGTCATTATTATTACAGAGATTTATAAGTATCTACCGAATTTAGTTATTCTGTTTACATTGTATAATGCTACTAGTTTTATTTACTATAAGTAATCCTCGCGTAAACATTAGAAATCATTATTTTACATATTGTATTTTTAGCCCGTGATCACACGCTGGATTTATGGGAATGGAACTCACAATATCAATCACCGAGGACTGTTAAAGAAGTCAGACTAGTCTAAAACATATCTACAACTATTTCTTATACGATTTTGTTAGAGAGCTATGTAGCTATTACTAACAGAAATTTGGGATATAAGTTTCTTGAGGTTTATTCACGTTACTGAACTGTAAACTTGACCTTACTGAACTATTGTATGCTAACTTTAGTTTCATGGTTAGATACTTAGATTTAGTTTGATGCACCTAAACAAATTTAATTTGTGAAAAATAAATATGAATTACACTATCGTTCCCTTACGGTGACGGAGTAAGGATACAAATCACCACCTGCATATAACTATGCGAGAGAAGGCAAACTTGAAATAAAACTTTATACTAACCCGTCTGACCAGTATAATATAGTAGGTCAATTTCCTACCATAATGAAGGAGAACCGTATGCAACAGTGGGACATACGAATATATAGGCAGAGATGATAATGTCGTTTAATTAAAATATTTATTCGAAAACATTATTATCAAAAATTATGATTCATCATCATGGCGGCCCACGTAAGTCCCATTATTGGACTCGAGCCTCCTCTACAATGGGAGGTAATTTGCTGGTCAGACATGTTAGTATAGAGTTTCATTTCGAGTTTTCCTTCTCTTGCACAGATGTTATGTTCATATTATATCCCATAGTCGTCTTTTGTGGCATCCACGGGTAAAATAGGGAGTGGTGAATTGTATTCTTACTCCGTCACCACACGGCTTAAGATTAATATGTTTTAATATTTTATTTGCTTTAAATATCATGCATGCATAGTATCTGCTATACTTGTGGTGATGGAGTAAGAATACCTTTCATCAGCACTTTGCCCGCCCCTTAATGTCCTAAAAGACGACTAAGGGATATGATATAACATTTACGCAAGATAACGAAAACTCGATATAAAATCAACCCGTCTGAGAGGTGTGGTATAATATTTTAATTTCTCTCTTATTGTGAAAGAGGCTTGAGCCCAGCAGTGGGACATATATGATTTGAGAGAGACACTCATTTATTTTCCCAGTCAGTCATAAAAACTGCCTAAAGATTTAGCAGCAGATCAGGCAGCACTACCAAATATTCCTTTGGTAAATTTACCACTCTTTAATGTGCCTACTGAGCGTGGTATTTTTGGAATTATTATTAAAAAGCGTATAGCCAGCAGAGGTTCTAAATTGCCTGATGTATGGTTGGATGAAGAGTGATAGAGTAATATAATAAATCATTACACCTTCCATTTCTGCGAGTATTATTTAAGAGGGAGGAACTTATTTTTGTTATTGTTGATAGCAAACTAGCAAATAGTACACCTGATGGTCAGTGATTGTGTTGCTCATGAGTTCCATGGAACTTTGTCGTTGGTTACCATGAAAAAAGTTAAGGGAGTGTGAATATGTGCAATGAAGGTCGGTGATACTAAAGGCGTCACCAAAACCCGCCACACGCAAAAAGAAAGTTGGCCTTCCAGCTCTTTCGCACGCCAAACAAAGTATAATAATAAATTACTATTATGCCAACGTAGATTTTCTGCTAGAGTGTGATACCTACTATCCTGAACAGGCTCACCCGTGGCTATAGATAGACAACTGTCGACAGTATGGTCTTATCACATAAGTATGCAAGTAAATTATTGATCATTGATAAGAAATAGAAAGAAAATCCTACACGAAGCCGTTTAAATGGTTTGGTCTTATTCTCTTCTTATTATAGAAAACTTTTACAAAAATGGAATGCTGTAAAAAATAATGCTAAAGCAACACGAAGTAAATCTACCTAAGTTTTGGTTACAGTTAAAAATAAAGTACGAATCCGACGAAAGTTTGCAAGGATTTCTTATTTAAATTACTTTATCTTTTATCTCTCTCTGTCTCTCTCGTAACGACAGTTGTGTAAAGTAAAAAAATCACAAACGATCCATATTTCCCAAAACCAAAATCCAGGATAAAATCTGTCACATGCCGAATGACCTGCGATCTCTTATCCCGGCTAAATAATGGCTACCGATGGATGTGAAACGTTCAACTGCGGATAAATGGGACCCTTCTATGAATTATTACTTTAACAGTTTAGAATAGTTGTTAGGTGGTATTACTATTCACAGTTGGGAGTCAGATAAATCATTTTGGCAACCCTGTGGTACTGACATTCTGGGCTCATAACATTTATAGTTAATATCAAGATGAATAGATCTGAACATTCATAGTTGATAACAACAACGCAACAGAATTGAATAAATTGCTACATGTTATTATTATATTTTCAATAAATCAGGGATGTCTCACATTTAAAGCCAAGTGAAATTTTTTAAATCAAATATTCTATATTATTATTTTTTTCCTAGATTTAAACTATTTATTAATTATTTAAAACTTTTTTGGCATCCATCAATTCATTCATATCAGCCTGGAGACGTCAACTTTGAAGATATGCCTCCCCACAAGAATGCCACTCAGATCGATCCTTCCATTTGCGTTCAACGGTTCCCCGCGACTTTCAAGACGACGTCAGCCTGCCTAGTAGGGAGTCGTTTTTGACATTTTATATAAAATTTCATGGAATAGAGATCAGTGGAACACCAGCACCAATGTAAAAGCCGGGATTAAATATGCATATAATATGCAAGAGAAGGAAAACTTGAAATGATACACTATGATATCTGATGTTTACGCGAGCAATACACATTGTAAATAAAACTACTTTTACGGATTATATCGCGTTTGTATTTGATTTATGATTGCCCGACGTTTCGAACACTTTGCAGCATTCATGGTCACGGGCGGACTAAGGTGTCTCACGTCCAACAAGTAATCGCTATTACAGACACTTACAATTATCTACCCGATACAGAAAATAGTTATAAATTTATTAAATTGTTACCCATATTTTAGTACAAATTTATTGCCAGTGTAAGAAGAAAATGAATCTATATGAAAAAATTATATTGTTTATGGTTAGTAATTATTAATTATTAAATTTGTAGCAATTATTATTACAATTTGTTGATTTAAAACTAACAAAACTAATATACTACCACCGGATCGGAACGCGGCCACAATAATAATAGTTGAAGATAATTTTATAAATCAAAAATCTTTTAGTAAGCCGCATCTAAAATTAAAAATCAATATTAATTTAGTATCATGTCCCCTGAGTTTTCTTGCCGGATCTTTCTCAGTGTGGCCGCGTTCCGATCCGGTGGTAGTATATTAGTTTTGTTAGTTTTAAATCAACAAATTGTAATAATAATTGTTACAAATTTAATAATTAATAATTACTAACCATAAACAATATAATTTTTTCATATAGATTCATTTTCTTCTTACACTGGCAATAAATTTGTACTAAAATGTGGGTAATAATTTAATAAATTTATAACTATTTCTGTATCGGGTAGAAAATTGTAAGTGTCTGTAACAGCGATTACTTGTTGGACGTGAGACACCTTAGTCCGCCCGTGACCATGAATGCTGCAAAGTGTTCGAAACGTCGGGCAATCATAAATCAAATACAAACGCGATATAATCTGTAAAAGTAGTTTTATTTACAATGATACACTATACCAACATAGCGCTGTGAGGCCGTTATCTCACGGAAGGAGGCGGCGGATCGTGTGCGAGTAGAGCTCCTATTCGGCGACACGTTCCGCCGCCGGCGACTCGGGCGGCGCAGGCGCGAATATCTGCGCCTAATGCCGCCCTAGCCGAGGCCGCGGGTGATCGGACCGGGGAATTGTCCGTCACCCGCAGGGAGGCTGACCGCGCGATGGCGACCGACGTCCCAGCACGTCGAGAGGTGAGAGGTTACCCGAAAGGGTATTCCGTCGGGCCGACCACTGATGACAAGTCACATCTGCTCCGGTGGTCGGCCCAACAATGAGGTGACGTGGGTACGGGTGGGTTATGGGCCCGCGCGCCGTCCTTTCATCGCCCCGGAAGGACAGGACCGCGCGTGCGCTTACCATAGCCCACCCATAAAAAAAAAAAAAATAAAAAAAAAAAAAAAAAAATACCAACATAGCGTGGTATATTAAGTCAATTACTCTTTTACTATGAAGTAGACTCGAGCCCAATAATGGGACGTGTATGTGTTGAAATGATGATGAATGATAATGCATGATGATATATGATGTAGAAGAAAAACTTTTGCATATTAATTATAATTGTAAAATAAGAGTTGTCTTTTATCATGAAATATCCACATTTTGCTGAAAAATTCACGAAATCCGAGCCGTTCCATTTTATCCAAGTTTGAAGTCATGACTTTCCCAGTTGCTGATAAATATTTTTTCTTTTATTCTTATCAAAATTATGCGTTTGATAATTGTATTCTGGTATGTTGAACCACCACTACCTCCACTACTCACGTCAACTGGCCAAGCATTGACGTAACTTTGTGAGGACGTTCACCGTTAACGCTGACTTTTTTTTTTCACCCAGTGGAAATGCATTTTCTCACTATCTCTCGCCGGTTACAGACAGGGGAGTGTGTGTGGGACTCGCCGGCCACAAAAGTGACCAAAATATCCACTAAAACCACAGCGGCCCTTGCCGCAATTTTATGGGGTGCCAGAGAGATCGTCTGATAACATTCTATCCCCGACACCCCATCGCTTGGCCGTCTGGCCACGTCCTGTCATCATTCATGGCGGTGGAAGGAGGAGCGCAAAGCGGCGTCTCCTCCTCCCTGGTCCTCGCCGGCGGAGCGAGTCAGCGGATGTAAGCACCTCGCGTACCCGCTCCGTGGCTTCCTTCCTTGTCATAACAGCCTCACAGAAGGAGGCCATCGACAACCAACAGCTGTCGCTGCCGAGCATCTTGGAGATGATGGTCAGCAACGACTGGTCTGTTATTCCCAATTCCGTTGACAGGACGTGGCGCTGAGGCCCCCAGGTGGGGCATACTTCCAGTGTGTGGCGCGCATCGTCGATTAGCGCGCCACACTCATGACATCCTGGGGCCTCTGCTCTTACAATTTTGTGCAGGTACTTACCGAAAACCCCATGTCGGGTAAGCACCTGACCGTTAACGTTGACTTGAAAGCAAGTCTCATTTTTATTATTATCGTTTAAGTAACATAATAAAGTTATAAAGACACGACTAAACCTTGTTTCGACGACTTTTCCGACGTAATATCGTAAAAAAATTAACTGACTAAAGTCATCAACTGCCAGGAGGCCTACTACTATAAGATTTCGATATAATTACTGCTCTTTTAATTAAATTTATTATTGAAAATCCTATTTTCCATTAATAAATTATTGAGAGCCGCCAGCTTAATCACGGCATCGTTTACTAAAAAAATAAATAATTCTACCAATAAAATAACGAGTGAAAAACAAAAAGCAACAAATCTTTACGCTTCAAATTCTATTTGAAAACAAACAATTCTTGTCCTAAAATACCAAACACTTTCTAAAGGCCACAAATAAAAATCCCTTTTGCTACAAAAAAATAATAGCGGTGAAACCAATCCATTCGTTTTCCAAAAAAAGAAAAAAAAAACACAAGTGCTCTTTCCCAGACGTTACGGGTCACGATAAATCACCGTGACCAACTCGGAATGGGAACCTGCAATAAATTTATCAACTGACAATTATTTTAGTGAACGTTAAATGTCCTGATTTTAAGGTATTAAATGTTAATGAATATTAAAATGAACGTAGGCTTTGATCGGATTTGGGAATAAAATATATTTGCGGGCTGTCGAATTTGGCATGTATTATGAATAAATTATTTAGACGGCAATAGGATTGCCCTTATTACATGTGATTAAAAGTTAGAAATTGCCTCGTTAGTTGAGTGACCGCTGTCGGTATGTTTCAGAAAATGTGACATATACTTGTAAATTTCATAGGTTTCGAGGATTTTCTCAGGCAGTGTTCAGAAATAAACGCAAAGTTTGAAACTAAACCCAGCTAACAGCCATAGAGTCATTTTTTATTACATCTGACCAAAACAGTGTGCTGGTGGAGAAATAGGTATATAATATTTCTTTTAGGCTAACAATAAGAAATACTTTTCACTATACTCCAGAACCGCTTTTATAACGTGGGAGTATTTGCTCTATGTATTGTCCATTGGCACGCTAATCATTCAGTTAAGTGAAAGAATTAATTTGCAACATGGATTAATTTCCATTATTGATATCAGTTTACGTAGTTTATGAAATAAAGGCATAACCCAAAGTATAATTCAATAATTCTTAATCATTTTTACAATGTACATCTCAGTCAGCTGAAACATAAATACATTAACTTGTCCTTCGTTCGGCTTTAGTTTTTTTTTGTATATAACTCTACTGAAGAAATCTGACGGATACAATTTTATATTTTATGGATGACGAGCTGACTGCTGCTACAATCTCTGCAAATGAGATTATCATGAAAAACATCCAATAATATAAACAACACTGTGCAAAATTTTAGAAGCTCAGATTAAACGCTCAAGAAAATTTAAAAACTGATTGTGAAAATTCTCACAATTTATAAACCAGCATGATCCTGAATTTATCAATTATTTACCTATTATATATTTTAATTTTGTTTTTTGGAGTGCAAAGAAAAAATAAATAAAATATGATAACTTCACAAAAAAATCATAAATTTTAAATATTTTTAATCATATTACAATATCATTTTTTTATATTTATTAATCATCATCATTTCAGCTCATATAAATGCCACTGTTGGGTGCGAGCCTCCTCCACAATAGGAGAGAAAATTACCTTACTATGGTGGTCAGACAGGTTGGTAACGGGTTTTATTTCAAGTTTTCCTTCTCTGGCATAAATGTTATATACGAATTATATCCCTTAGTCGTCTTTTACGACATCCACAGGCAAGACAGGGCGTGGTGATTTGTATTGTTACTCCGTCACCACATGGAAAATTATGTTTTTTGATAAATAATAATTTATATAGAATATTATTGAAAAGTAATTGTGCTATGTGGTGCAGGCTAACAATACTACCAACCCTTAAATTGTTCATGGGTGTCGAGAACTATGAGAAAGAGGGCTGAGGACTTTACATCGACTTTAACCACCTCTTTCTGATGCCATCTGGTCAAAAAGATTTGATGTCAGTCAAGGGGCCAGTCACAAAACTGTTACCAGAGTATTTCCAACATTTACGTTGAAAGAGAAATACATATTGCGTCGGCCCCAAGTAATTGGGTTAAGAACACAACGATAGTATTAAAAAAAATCTATGAAAAACGTTATTTTTGTATAAACTTCCTAATATTTTTACAGAAGATGATATATTTTTTTATCTTTATTATATTGTATTAGTTCTCATCGTATTAAGCTTATACTGACACTATCTTGCTCGTGTTGGTCGTGAAAGACGAAAGCGATTAATTATGCGTCTATGCAAGAGGAGAATCGAAATAAAACCCTATATCAGCCTATCTGAGGTGAGGTTACCCGAAAGGGTATTCCGTCGGGCCGACCACTGACGACAACCCGCCTCTACTCCGGTGGTCGGCCCGACAACGAGGTGACGTGGGTACGGGTGTGTTATGGGCCCGCGCGCCGTCCCTTCATCGCCCCGGACGGACTGGAGCGCGCGTGCGCTTACCATAGCCCACACGTAAAAAAAAAAAAAAAAATATCAGCCTATCTGTACAGTGTGGTATAGTAGGTCAATTTCCTTTCTATTGTGGATGATACTCGACCGCACTGGGACATAACAGACGTCTCCAAGGGGGAACGTCGAGAGGAGAGGGTACCCCGCGACGGGGTATTCCGTCGGGCCGACCACTGAAGACATGTTACCCTACACCGGTGGTCGGCCCAACAAGGAAGGCGACGTGTCACGGGTGGGTCATGGGGCCGCACGCCGCCCGTCTATCGCCCCGGACAGATCAGATTAGTTTAATGGCAATAAGCTACAATATTGGTGCCTTGTCTTGTTATAATATTGATTATTCACGTGTTTATAGTCCATAAAATATAGGATGATCTCTGTGACAGTTGTCCCTAGTGCTGTCACGCTTACGATAAAGTCCGTAGTTTTTTTTTTCGATAAACTCTTTATTTTTATAATTGTGATTTTCTATTATAATTAAGATACAATCAATGAAAATCTTTTTGAATTTATTTCAAACAAAAAGTGTTTTTTTGACCATTTTAATTATTCAAAAGGAGTACAATCAAGGTCTAGGTTATTATTATCGTCATCACTGGAGCGTTCCTACTAGAACATTTATAATTTTTTGCCAAATAGGGACAGTCGTTAGATCACTCGATCAATTACGACTGTTTTATAAATAAATATGTCTAGTTTATTGACAATAATGCGTACATAATATTATCATTTACTTTAAGATGAAAAGTAGTTTTTTAATGTTTAATTAATTCAATTTAAATATTTTATAATGTAACTGTTTTAATTGTAAAAAAATTGTTGAAAGTTTTATATAGATACTGTATTCGGTTTATTTCTTTTATGAATAATTTAATAAAGATCAGTTATCCATTTACGTATATCGACTGTCGCATCTCTTTTTTTATTTTCAGTCCAGTATGACCTTGTAAGTGAGTAAGCGTCATTTACGTACGGGTACGGGTGTGTTATGGGCCCGCGCGCCGTCCCTTCATCGCCCCGGACGGACTGGAGCGCGCGTGCGCTTACCATAGCCCACACGTAAAAAAAAAAAAAAAAATATCAGCCTATCTGTACAGTGTGGTATAGTAGGTCAATTTCCTTTCTATTGTGGATGATACTCGACCGCACTGGGACATAACAGACGTCTCCAAGGGGGAACGTCGAGAGGAGAGGGTACCCCGCGACGGGGTATTCCGTCGGGCCGACCACTGAAGACATGTTACCCTACACCGGTGGTCGGCCCAACAAGGAAGGCGACGTGTCACGGGTGGGTCATGGGGCCGCACGCCGCCCGTCTATCGCCCCGGACAGATCAGATTAGTTTAATGGCAATAAGCTACAATATTGGTGCCTTGTCTTGTTATAATATTGATTATTCACGTGTTTATAGTCCATAAAATATAGGATGATCTCTGTGACAGTTGTCCCTAGTGCTGTCACGCTTACGATAAAGTCCGTAGTTTTTTTTTTCGATAAACTCTTTATTTTTATAATTGTGATTTTCTATTATAATTAAGATACAATCAATGAAAATCTTTTTGAATTTATTTCAAACAAAAAGTGTTTTTTTGACCATTTTAATTATTCAAAAGGAGTACAATCAAGGTCTAGGTTATTATTATCGTCATCACTGGAGCGTTCCTACTAGAACATTTATAATTTTTTGCCAAATAGGGACAGTCGTTAGATCACTCGATCAATTACGACTGTTTTATAAATAAATATGTCTAGTTTATTGACAATAATGCGTACATAATATTATCATTTACTTTAAGATGAAAAGTAGTTTTTTAATGTTTAATTAATTCAATTTAAATATTTTATAATGTAACTGTTTTAATTGTAAAAAAATTGTTGAAAGTTTTATATAGATACTGTATTCGGTTTATTTCTTTTATGAATAATTTAATAAAGATCAGTTATCCATTTACGTATATCGACTGTCGCATCTCTTTTTTTATTTTCAGTCCAGTATGACCTTGTAAGTGAGTAAGCGTCATTTATGTATAAAATGTTTACTAGGTATTTCAGTACTTACGAGGCACATTTTAGGCATGAATATTAATATTTTTATATTTATAATATATTGCAATTCAGTTGCAATAAAACTGGCACGATAAGAATGAAAATATATTTGATACAAAATGAAATTGTAAACATGTCGCTCGTTCAAACTTACTTCGTTGGTTTCATTGACATCTGTCACAGAGATCAAGCTATATTTTATGGACTATAGTCATCGTTACTTGGTAGTCGTTACCATTGATTTTGTGCTGATAACCAAATCATGCTTCCTCTGGGAATTTTGGAAGAATGTGAAAATGCACGCAATTCGCTACTATATCATATTCACTGTATATCAGCATTTTATCTGAAATATCCTTACTAATATTATAAATGCGAAAGTAAGTTTGTTTGTTTGTTACGCTTTCACGCTTAAACCACGGAACCGATTTAAAAAATTCTTACACCAATGGAAAGCTAAAGTATCAGGGAATAACATAGACTATGTTTTATCCCGGTATTCCCACGGGAACAGGAACTACACGGGTAAAACGACTGCAACCGAAGCAAAGAGAGAGTGGGTTGCTAATAATAAATAAAATTTAAAATCGCTACGTGTTATTGTGACATGCCCGTCAAAAATCCGACGTAAAATTTACGAAATTTAAATAGGCTGTGAGTGATTCGTCGGATTTTTGACTAGAATGTCAAAATGTCATGTAGCACTTTTAAATTGTATTCATTGTTTTAGTGTTTTACAGTGTTATATTGAATAATTTTGCTGATATTTTTATGTAATATACCTAATGTAGATAAAATTTTGAAATGTAGTGAACATGATATAATAGTAATAGTAATGAATTGCGTGCATATTGACATTCTGCCGTAATTCCCAGAGAAGGCATGATTTGGTTATCAACACCATGCTAACGAAAGACTGAAAGACGAAAACTAAAGACGTGAATAATTTATTTTATTTATTTAAATTTCATGCACAAATTAATAGTACATAGGCAGACTTAATGCCATAGGCATTTTCTTTCAGTCAACCTACTAATCAATTTAATAACTCGACACTGGCACCAATAGCTCATATTATTGTAGCTCATTACCATTAAATAAAAAGAAGAAGAATGATTCGTCATTGACAATCTGAGACAAGATAATAAGATATAAAAGAAGGCCTTTTTGACGCGAATGTCTAATTGTTACGTAGCGCTTTTATATTTTTTTCATTATTTTAGTGTTTTGAAGTGTTATATTGGATAATTTTGCTGATATTTTATGTAATATAATGCAGATAAAATTCTCAAATGTAGTGAATATAATATAATTGTGAATTGCGTGCATTTTGACATTCTGCCAAAATTCCCAGTGAAGGCATGACTTGGATATCAGCATCAAATCATGCTAACGACTGACTGAAAGACTAAGACTAAAGACATAAATAATCAATACAATAACTTGACACTGGCACCAATAGCTCATATTATTGTAGCTCATTGCCATTCAATAAGAAAAGAAGAAGAAGATATATAAAATACTAATACAAGTGTCACTTTGAAGCATAGGCACAATATATTTATACTAAAATAAGGCTACAGAAACGTCTTTCTAACAATCTCAATAAATTTATTAAGCGGTATTATTACATTTATTTCGGGGTCTTTAGAGTAGCGTTTTTGTACATCGTTACAGACTCCTAAAGGCAGTTACACTTTAGTTTTACGAGTTCCGTACACGGTATTATGGTTGTTATTTGTTGCTTTTTATATTTGAATTGTTTTGGATAAATATAATTCAATGTTTGTGCCGGTTATTAACATTCGGGTAAGGTGGTTTATGAAATTAATATACCAAATATTTATTTGTAGTATATATATTTTAGTCTTCTTCCACTACTTTAGCATATATGTATCAGCCTATTCACGATCACTCTTGAACTTACGACTCGCAAGGTGGTGATAATGTCATAATCGAACACTTGGCAGGCAGGTTGGTAATCGCAGTTGGTGTTATACATTTTCTAAGAGAATACAGGCACACACACACACGCACGCGCACGCGCGCACGCTCAAAGACACACACACACACAAACATGCACGCATGCATCACGCACGGATGCATAATATGAACGCACACACGCACGAATACATATGCCATATACATACATGGCCATATGGTATTCGTGCATATGGTCATGTATGTATATGGGTATATACCCACAGTAATTAATAATTTTGATAACTACAGCACTAATGCATGTAAGTGTAGGCAGAATATCAGCGCTATTTCATTAAAACGAAGCCGCACAAGCTGAGCCAACAGCCTTTTTATTTCTCATTAAACTTAGATTCATTTATGTCCGCAGTTATTTTATCTTGTCTTGTTGATTTTTAATTACCGTGTGTTATAACTACTATAAGTTTTTTTTTTAAATTTTGCATGAACAGAATAGATGTTTTTCTTCCTTTAAAAATACGACTTGGAAACGTAAGCAAATAATATTCGCAAGTATCGTAATTGTAGCAAATAAATCACCATCGCAAGTCTTGAAATAAAAACTGATCAAACTGGACAGTACTGCAAATTGGCATAGACAACTCTGTACAAAATTTATACGCTTGTAAGAAGAATGCACCTAAAACTTCTACCATAATAAAATTTCTATGAACGAATTTGAAAACAATCAAAACTTAACCCTTCTAAACATTATCCACAAATTGCTCCATAATTTTAAACATTAAAAAGCGATTTTGAAGCTCAGATATGCCTCGGTTTTCTACTACAGAGGTCACATAGTGGGTTAATTATTACATAATAGAATATCTGAGGATCCGGCAAGCGTAATGACCGATTTATCGCTTTACCGCTGGGACGAAATTTCCAGAAACTTAAATTAGAAGGCTACAAATATGTATGTATAAATACGCATAAACTAAATTAATATTTCTTATAACATATTACATATTTAAATTGGCCGAAAAGTGAGAGATTACCTTTAAATATAATAGAATAGCAATATTATTACAAACTACTAATAAAAAAATAAAGTCGGTGTGGTGACGGAGTAAGACATTCACCACTATCTTGCCCGTGGATGTCGTAAAAGACGACTATGGGATATAATATGCACATAGCAACTGTGCAAGAGAAGGAAAAGTCTAAATGAAACCCTATAGCAACGTGTCCGACCAGCATGGTATAGTAGGTCAAATTCCCTTCTATAGTGGAGGAGGCTCGAGTCCAACAGTGGGACATATATGAGTTGAAATTATGATGACTGGTGAATTATGATGATTCCTTTTTTTTGCATACGGTGGCAAACGAGCAAGAAAAGTACACCTGGTGTTGCCGCCAAATTATAAAATTTGTACAACAGATCTAATCGGATCATTTTTGAACGGTGACGACAAGTACTTGCTATTTGCCTCCCTTTCCCCCGCCACGCGTGTGTCAGTCGCGTACGCCGCTCGGTCACAAAAACATCATTATAGACAATTAGTGCCGAAGATCAATATCTAAATCCCAAAAAGTCACCGTGGCTGTGCTTCCCCAGTTCCTGATCTGCATTTTGGTGAGTACTTTGTTTTATACCAGACACCTGGTGGTAAGTGACGCTGCCGCTCATGGACCTTTGCTAGGCCGCTGTTTACCGTGAAAAAAGTAAAGGGAGTGTGGATGCGTGCAATAAGGTTCGGTGAAACTAATCACCAAAATCCACTACACGCAAACACTGTTAGAAATTTGACCTTCCAGCTCTCTCACTCACCGAATGAAGCGCATTTACAAATTGCTACTACTCGGACGTCGATTTTCTGTGAGAGTGTGGTACTACCCTGGACGGACCAGCCCGTGGCTGTAGACACTCAACAGCGTGGTCCAACCACTACAGTGTGGTCCTTCCAATACAAAACAGACAACAATAATTGGTGTACCGTGTAGCAACTTCCTATACAAGTTGATGCGGTAAGCAGTTGGTCATTCGCTCGTATTCAAACAAAATTAAGTTATAGACGTAGTTTTCACAATTCTATCCAGTGAAATTTGGTTTCTGAACATATCTGAAACTAAAAGGGATTGGCAAATACATCTCTATCAGATATTCAGGCCACAAACCGTCACATTCAAAGATCCCAACACATTTGTATGTTATTTATGATATATATAGAATCCTTTCGATCCCTTTGGGCTATTTTAGATCAATATGTACAATTATCTTAATTGTCAATCAATGTAATTATGGATATTTAGTAGAACATCACTTCAATATAAGCATGATTTCGCATAAATTCACGTCGATAAACTTAAATAGTTAAGTTTATCGAAGTGTTGGTTATGAATATGGAAATGCCAGAAAGCTGACATTTTAGAATTGCAGAATATATAAAAAAAAATAAAAATAAATGTACTTAATTAACATTTTAGATAGGTGTAAGAGCTGGGATTTTCCCGTAAGTGAGTAAAAAGATTGCTACTCAGCTTAATGTTAAGGTAACACCACAACGCTGTTGTTCAGTATCGGCCTATAATAGGTCAATTTCCCTCCCATAGTGGAGGAGGCTTGAGTCCAACAGTGGGACGTGTATGAGCTGGGATGATGATAATGATGAAATAATTTTTTTTTATTGTTTTTTTTTTGTGGCAGACGAGCAAACAGCATAACCGGATGGTGAGTAATATTGCCGCTGGAATTTTGCTAGATGGCTGCCTAACCTGACTTCTTCACGGTGAAGGAAGTGTAAAAGCAATGAGATTTTGTGTGAGATTGTGTGTACTAAAGTCATCAACAAAATTCAACACAGGCAAATACTCTCAGAAAGTTAGGCTCGCAGCTCTTTCTCTGACTGAAGGAAATGCCGTAACAAATTGCTACTCGAGGAAATAATACAAACTAAACCCACCACATGCAAACACTGTCAGAAATTTGGGCTTCTGGTTCTCTCACTCACCGAACGAAGCGCAGTAACAAATTGCTACTACTCAGACGTCGACTTTCTGCAAGAGTGTGGTACTACCCTGGACGGACTGTCCAGCGGCTGTAGACAGACGTCTACAACATATAAGGTGATCTACACAATACTGGTAGATGTATTATTATAAAGCAATGATGGTAAACTAATAGCCTGGCTATTTGGCAAGCGCAATATAATTACCAAGTGAACTTAAACCCGCGTCTAGGGGAAATCCGTTGGAAAGGAATTTTCACGGAGCGCAACGGAATTTTCCTATCATTTCCCAGTTCTAATTAACTTGAATTTTACCAACTTTTATCTTAATGATGATAACTTAAATGTACAGTTTTTTTTTTAATATTTAATTATGACATTTCCGTGTGATGACGGAGTAAGAATACAATTCACCACTCCCTATCTTGCCCGTGGATGTCGTACAAGACGACTAAGGGATATAACTTAACCTCTGTGCAAGAGAAGGAAAACTCGAAATGAAACCCTATTCCAGCATGTCTGACCAGCATGGTATAGTAGGTCAAATTCCCTCCCATTATGGAGGAAGCCCGAGCCCAGCAGTGGTACATATGTGGGCTGCGATTATGATGATGATGAATTGTGCCAGACATCATCTAATTCAAGCTCGTCGGCATACATTGCTTGTACATCAAGAAGCTGTTAATTCCTCCTCCCCACAGCACGCATATATCCCATTGCTGGGCTTCAGCCTTCTCCACAATGGGAAGGAAATTGACCTAATATATTACTCTGGTTAGGCAGGTTTTTACCTGCTAGATGAAAGCATGTAAAATTTAAACACCTAATCTAAGCATAAACACTTAATAGAACAAGTGCGAGGCGGAGACGTACACGTAGGGTTCCGTACCATTATTTACTAAAATCGCGTTTGTTTTATGGGAGCCCCCCTTAAATATATATTTTATTTTGTTTTTAGTATTTGGTGTTATAGCGGCAACAGAAATACATAATTTGTAAAAATTTCAACTGTCTAACTATCGTGGTTCTTGAAATACAGCCTGGTGACAGACAGACGGACGGACAGACAGCGAAGTCTTAGTAATAGGGTTCCGTTTTTACCCTTTGGATACAACACCCTAATAATAAAACGTTGCATGTCAAATAATTGGACTACAAATATGGTGCAATAAGTAATATACCGACCTAATGTGCTAATTATCACGGGTTCAATTCGGACTCAGGAATATATTTATTTATTATTAGCAAATGCCTTCGGTTTACCAGTACAGTTTCCGTTTGCATGGGATTACTGCGATAAAATATATCCCAAATTACTCCATATACGGACAGCTAATCGTTAGTAAAATATTATAAGAATAGGTCCAGCCATTTTGAAAATTACCCGGCACAAACAGATAGAAAGACAAAAAATATTTAAACTGGTTTTTAGGCGTATAAATAACCGCGTTAGTGTGAAAAAGGCGTAATATTTTGATATTACAAACAAATACTTTAATTTATTTATATAGAGTTATTTAGAAATAACCATTTTTTTAAGGAAATAAATATGAAGTTAGAAAATATCACGTTCCCATAATAATTATACTTTTATGTGCATTTTAAATTATATATTGGTACAAAATAATACGTTTAATAAAAAGGCCTTTGTACTGTTACAAAGTGAACGTGTACGCTATAGCAAAATGTCTATATAACAAATGAGTGAACGATGCTGTTTGATGTCAGACAGTAATGTTAGAATGCGATATAATAATTCCCAATGTGGTGACGTAGTAAGAATACAATTTACCACCCCCTCTCTTGCCCGTGGGTGTCGTAAAAGACGACTCAGGCATATGATATACAGATAATATCTGTGCAGAAGGTAAACTCGATATAAAAGTGAACAACACGTCTGATCGCGCGCAATAGTAAGTTAATCTCCTTCCCATTATGGAGGAGGAGAGAGTCAAGTAAGCATATTAATGTTTATCATTATGGTGATACGAACGTAAAAGGTACTAATGAAAAAAAAACCTCCGCTACACATTCAACTTCACAAAAGCCGAAGTTCCATCATTTCTTTAATATTTAATTTCTGATCTCCGTATAATATTATAAGAAACAAGTGTACGACGACAAATCTTTAATTAATAAATATCAAAAATGAATTTGCTATATGAATATACACTTCATTTTCTAAACTGTAAATGCGAATTTTTCCTAAAAATGTTGTTGATTTTTTTGTGAACAGGGTAAAAGGTTCCATCGAGTTGAATAAAGCTATGGAAACAAGATGTCAAGGTTGATGTAATGTAAATATGATGGCTGATTACTGCTGCTTATTAAAACGTGATTTTCCTGGTGATATTCATAAAAAAGTAATATCTAGGTGAAATTTTATAGCGATGCTTCATTCAACATAGCCTCGTAGTAATGGTTATATTTGATTTTTTTTTTTCAAATGTTTAAATATAAATTGGCGTATATAAATCTGTGTAATACTAGATTTTTTAATTATTAATTTTTTTTTCGTTGTATGTAAAAACCAGATGAGATAGAAGACATTAGTGGCTATTTGTATAGTTAGAACATTATAAATGAGAATTTTAATTAAAATGTAATTTATTTAAGTGACAACATTCTAAAATTTTTATTTGACGGCCGAAGGTTACAGTTTATTTTTGAAATTAAAAGTATTTTTAAATGCCTAATAGGGCACTACTGTGATCCATATTTTCAATGTTGCAAACTTAAAACAACCTTGGCTAGAAGATGCCTTGTGTAGCTAAAGTAAACAATTATTCAACGATAAATAAAAAATAATTGTTCAAATATTGTAATTTGATAAATGTTTTTTGTAAAATAAAATTTAATATTTCCACAAAATTAAATAAAGTATATTGGAAGAAAAATTAAAACTCAATTACCTGAGATTAATCTATACTAGTATGAAGAGGTAAATATTGTGAGTTTGTGAAGCTTGTGAATTTGGATGTAGAGAACCAATATGATTTTGATTTTTATTAAAACTTTATTTTGATAAATACGTGTTTTCAATATTAAATCACAATAAAAATAATTGAAGTCTGAACAAACTATCCGTCTTGTTGATTTATCGGCTTACACTACCTGCAGTTTGAGATAAAGAAATAAAATGTACCACAAAAAGATTATCTTTACAAAAATATTTGCGTCACTATACTTTTAACTTTATTTCAACAAATGTTTAAAAGTAAAAGACAAACACAGCATGAAGTTTCCTTTTATGTATTGTTTGACACCGGGATACATTATGGAAATAGGTCTATGAAGAATTTTAGCAATCTCTATGTAGGTTTGTACATTTCTGCGTATTTCATATGCCCTGGTAAATCAAATTGGGGCCAAATCAAGCATAATAAAGTCCGTATTTCCCTAAATTATTCGAAAACGTGGAAAACAACTCAAGTTTAAAATGTATCGAACTTTTACAAATTATTAAATAAAAATTACTAGAATAATCTGAAAAGAATTTTGTTCTGTTTTGCGCAACTGTAAATGATATAACAATTAATGTTATTTAATTGTTTTATCTATTCAGAAAATTTCGTTGTTAAATTAAATTTAAGGAAAAAAATTAAATAAAAGCTAGTCAGTTTTACAACAAGAAAAATATTTTAAAATATTTTCGATTTTGTTTTATTTCACTAATGTTGCCAGTATTTATATTAGTATAATTTTCTCGACTTACCTTTGGCAAGGAGCAGATGCTCTTGTCCGATGTAATTAATATAAATGGATTCCAAAGCTATCCACAGAGATGATATCATATGATATCTGTACATTAAAACCACAGGAACCACAAAGGTCTTGTACCGATAATCTACATATAAAATAAGACTCTAATCTGAACTTTGATATTTCAATAACGCTTCATATAACGCTTGTGGTTTCTCGATCTTGAAAAGTATCAAGATCATTGAGTTGTTATAAAATTATACACAGGTATCTCAGATTATGGAGCAACTGGTCAAACGGGAGTTAGATAATGGTGGTAAGAACCCGTGAAAAATTTGAAGTAAAAATATCGATTCGTTATTGAATTAGAGATATGGAAATATTTTCAATTTTACCTTTGCTATTTTATGTAAATCTGCTTGAAATTTAAAAAGTCAGTGATAGTTAATCTGCAACATAATCGTACTCTGTTAAATGTTCGTTAGAAATTGAATAAATCGATGATTACGTTCGCATGAACAAGACAAATGTCGCCTAACTATCAACTGATCGGCCGATGTACCTTAGTCGCACTCGACAGCGCGTTCTATCGTACCTACTTTTACTGTCGACGTGTCATAAATGCCTATGTACATGTATCCTTTACATAATATGTAGCATTTAAGGCATAGACTCTTAAACACGTATTCTTGAAATGACAATAAATATTGTCTTATTATTTTTGTGTAATATACATTCTAATTACGATCCATGACCGTTAAACTATGACATACTTCAACAGTTGTTCTATAACCTAAGACATTTTGTATATATCGAAATAAGTATTTGCATACAAGTCTTTTCATTATCACCAACAACTCTCAATTCCAAAAGGTCACACTGTTGAGCTCGAGCTCCCTCCAGAATCGAAGGTAAATTGACCTACTATACTACGTTAGGTCAGACGTATGTGGTATAGTGTTTTATTTCGAGGTTTTCTTCTTTTAGATGGATGTTATAAGCATAACACTTCCCTTAGTCGTTTTTTACGATACCCACGAGCATGAAAGCGGGTGGTGAATTGTATTCTTACTTCGTCACCACATGGAAAGAATTGTCTTTTACTCAATACAAAACATTTTTTGCTTAGTTACATTAGCAAAATTTTAAATTTCTAGAAGGACTTGTAATGTCACCATTTGAAGAATTAGTTTTGGTGGTGGAATTAGTATTAGCCCAAATATGTATAGGGAGGTAATAGAGCGTGATACGGTGCCAAATGTCGTGGATTCGATTCCTACGCAGGACAGTTCTGAGTCTGGCTATAATTTGTTTTCGTTTTTTTTTTAAATTAGGGAATTTTCTTGCAAATACTTATTAGTTATTGATGATTATCATCGCAGCTTATATACATCTTAGTGCTAGTCTCTCTCCTCTATGCAGCTGTTTAGGAGATAAGTACTATATTTTTTTTATAAATGCATACGTACAAGTGAATGAATAAAAAAAATATATTTAAGAGTATAGACTAGTGTAAACTAGAATTTACGAATATAAATAGAAATTTACAAGTATAAACGAACACTTATAAGTATAAGCGGCAATTTACAATTGTAAACGGTAATTTACGAATATAAGCGAAAATTAACGAGTATAAAATGAAATTTACTTCTATAAACACAAAAATTCTTGCTATAAACGGCAATTTACGAGTATGAACGTAAATTTATGAGTATAACTGCGATTAGAAATACCCTTGCCATGCATGGTGATTAAACCATTATCTATTTTGCATGGAGGCATATGTCTAAGAATAAACGTCTATACAGGTTATCGACGTTTCACAATGGATGATTAGCTTGGTTATATTATGTGGGAATCTAATACATGGAACTCGGGATGGAATTTCAGTTCACAGCTTAATTTGTCAGTTGTTAATACTGAAAAAATCTTTTAATTTCACATTATTCTGCTTTTAATATTGCTACTTTAGAATAACAAATCATAGAAGGTAACTCCACGCACAAAATGAAGCATTTAAATTGGAGCCAGATGGCTCCATACGCTGGACCGCTCGGTCGTGTACAAGGTATTGCGTACGCAAGGTAACTCTATTGTATAATGGTATACGTGTGTATGTGTGTAATCGCTTGCACGCATGTAGTATTTTTGGCTTCACGTTTTTGATCGCTTAAGTACCAATACTATCTTTTTATACGTTATTATCTAAGATTGCTACACACAATAAATGTGGTTTAATGATTTTTAAGAGTTTTTTTTATATCTAAAGTTGGAGTCTATTATAAGCAACAATACCTTATGTGCTTAAGCGTAGTTTCGTGTTTGGGTTACCTGATAAGGTTTCATAAACCAATTTGCTATCATTTGGCAGTATGGTTTTATTGTGTGTGTGGTAAATAACTCAAGGTTATTTACTTACTTATGTAAGATACATATAGATCATACTTATGTAAGATATTTTGCAATTATATACAACAAGTATTGAATTCTTCTGTTGGCAAGTGTGAAATTATGATTCTTGGTCATGATCTCTGATGTTTACGCGAGTATTACATATATATGAGTATGCGTAGCTATTATATCCCTTACTCGTCTTTTACGACATCCCCGGCAACATAGGGAATGGTGAATTGTATTCTTACTCCGTCAAGTTTTTCATATAAAATCCTTTTATTCTTGTATTGGCAATAAATTTGTACTAAAATAATTTCTATAGCGGGTAGATAATTATAAATACCTGTTTAATAACGATGACTTATTTGATATGTGATATCTTAGTCCGCCCGTGACCATGACCACTGTAAAATTTTAAAACGTATCGCGTTTGTATTTGAGTTTTGATTGTCCGAAGTTTCGAATACTTTTCAGCGTTCATGGTCACTGACGGACTAAGATGTCTCACGTCCAACAAGTCATCGTTATTATGTAATAAAGTATTCGAAATATAGGGCAATGAAAAATCGAAAACAAACGCGATAAAAAACCTTAAAAATAGTTTACAAATTATGAAATTTTACGTTCATTATTATTAGCATTTCTGCTCATATACGTCCCATGGCTGGACTCGTGCCTTCAAAATATGAGGGTAATTTATCAACTTTATCATGCTGATGAACCAGCTTGGTATAGTACTTTGTTTAGAGTTCTCATTCACTTGCATAGATGTTATATGCATATTATATATCTTAAGTCTTTTACCACATACACTGGCAATACGGAATAGTGAATTGTATGTTATTCCATCACCACACGGAATAAATTTACAATTTTATGTTAAATTTGCTAAAGTATGATATGGTAATTGTAATCAACATCTCAGTCTACATGTGTCCCATTTTTAGTTTCGGGCCTCCTTAATTATGAGAGGAACATCAACCCCCTATACCACGCTGGTCAGATGTATTGCCATAGGATTTTATTTAGAGTATTCCACTCAAAAAAACTTATACATCATAATGTTTTGCCAAATTTTATTGTACTGTAATAGATCAATTGCCTTCCTACTACGGACGCGGCTCGAGCTCATTGTGAGATTTACATGTATTTTTTTTTCGTGTGGGCTATGGTCTGTGCATGATACAGGTTATCAACGTTTGACAATGGATGGATAGAAATGGGAATCTAAAATACGGAACTCGACATGAAAGGTCCGTTCACAGTTCAAATCGTCAGTTGTTAATACTGAAAAAAAACTTTTAAGTTCACATTATTCTGCATTTTATATTATTACACACAAAAAAAAATGGTGGTGGTTAAATAATTGTTTTTTTTTTTGGGTGGGCTATAGTTAACAAATCCGCGACCTCGGCTAGAGATTTACATATATTGCCTGCGATTGTACTTAAAACTAACAGACCTAACAGACGTAGTCCTGTTCAAATCTAAAACATAGTAAAAGGAATTCTCTTTGGAATCGATGGCAGCGCCACCCACCGCTTACAATTATTAATCTAAACCACTCATATCCATCGGAACAGCCACAAAAAATCATCAAAATCGGCCCAGCCGTTTAGAAAGAGTTCAATTACAAATACACGAACAGAGATTTGTATATAAAGATGATTATCATTGTTCTCGACAAGTGTACAAAGATTCACTTTCTTTTTCATTATTAAACTTATTTCATTATTAAACTTATTTCATTATATCGTACCTATTTTTAACCCCTAAATATAGGCAGTAAGCCTTTATTGTGATACTGAAATTTGTTATTTATCTTTTTTCGTTGAAATTTAGGACAAATTTTATTTTTATCCTTAATTACTTACTCCTACGTTGTATTACGTTACCTTGTTCAAATTAAAAATTATTAGTCGTAAGTTTTCACGCCTTAGTAATGAAAAAACTTCTATTAAAACTTATTTACGAGTGAAAAATGATTACCACACATGGGACTCAAACCCTGTTTGAGTGTATTGAAAATCCATTCTAATTGTTCTCTCTTTCCAAGTCACCATTTGGAAATACCCATGACATTGCTGAAATAGTAGTTGGCCTCGCGACGGCGATCGGCGTCCCGGTAGGGGTCGTCGACGGCAGAGGCCAACTACTCTCTCGGGGTATTCCGTCAGGTCGACCACTGAAGTCAGTGAACTCTGCACTGGTGGTAGGCTCAACGACGAAAGCGACCTGCTATATGGGTGGATTACGGGTGTGCGTGCTTACACCACTCTGTTGCCCCGGACGGAGCCGGACGAGGAGTGCGCGGAACGTAATCCACCCACCAAAAAAAAAAAAGAATAATAATAATAGAAAAAAAGCGGCTAAGTGCGAGTCGGAGTCGTACACGTAGGGTCCATCTATAAAATCGCGTTTGTTGTACTTCCATAAATATTTATTTTGTTTCTAGTATTCGTTGTTATAGCGGCAACAGAAATACAGAATTTATAAAGAATTCAACAGTCTAGCTATCGCGGTTCTTGAGATACAGCCTGATGACAGACAAAAGGATGGACAGACAGCGAAGCTTTAGTAATAGGGTCCCGTTTTTACCATTTGGGTACGAAACCCTAAAAAAGATATTCAATACATTGAAAGTTTTATTAGAACGTATTATCTATTTGAAATTTGTGACGGTCCATGCGCGCGTCGTAAAAAATGTTGCGCTCCTTAAATATTAATTTTATTTTGTTTTTAGTGTTTTTTATTATAATGGCAACAGAAATACATAATTTGTAAAAATTTCAACTGTCTAGCTATCGTGCTTCTTCAGATACAGTCTGGTGACAGACAAACGGACCGACAGACAGCGAAGTTTTTGTAATAGGGTCCCGTTTTTAGCATTTGGGTACGAAACCCTAAAAAAGATATTCAATACATTGAAAGTTTTATTAGAACGTATTATCTAGTTGAAATTTGTGACGCTCCATGCGCGCGTTGTAAAAAATGTTAGCTAGCTGACGGTATCGGTTTTTCGTGACGGTGTGCTCACGCTTTGTAAAAAAATATTATCATTATTTTTTCCTAGGGCGCCAAAAGACTACTTAAAAAAATATCTATATTTAATATTTAAATATGATACTGTTCCTAAAACTTTATTTAATCCAGTATATAAAGAGTTCTGAGGAAATTAGGTTAACCGCTGCTTATACAGTTTAAAAATTCATCCCTTTAACATGAATTAACTGTTACTAGTCTACCAGACGAGGCAAGGCAGTCATTATTAAGCCCATTTAATATTCTTTATAAAATATCAGGTGTTTGGCCTATGCTGAGGTTTCTACTCGGGCTTCAAATAGGCTATGGTGAATAAATCAACTCTCTTTATTAGCTTAAAACCTGTTTGATAGTATTTAGCGATAGCTATGTCACGGTATAATATTTATTATGACTTAAATACAACACTAACTTAAAAGATACGGTTCCTTAAAAATAATGTGCATATTTGTTCAAAATATCCCGACTTCTTCAAAAAATTTGATAGTACTTCGAGACATAAAGCTAAATTAAAAATGCCAGCGATTAAATTAGAAATATATAATCGAAACTCATATTGCATGTCAGAAAAAATATTTAACAACCTGCAAAAAAAATGTGAGATTGTTACCGTTGCACAAATTTAAAAAAGTTCTACATAATTAAATAAAAACTATTACAATTGCAAGGAATATTTGGAAGATAAAATAAAAATGAATTGATTGAAATATGAACTGACATTTGTAATTTAATACTATCATCAATTATATGGACATTTATAACATTGTAATTAACTGTAACTAAATCTTAAATATATTTTTATATGTATGGTATGTGACGTGACCGGGGATTAGTCCGTCACCCGCCGAGAGGCCGACCGCGTGAGGAAAGACCGACGTCCTCCCCGAGGGGGGGGACGTCGGTCGATGGGAGGGTACCCCAAGTAGGGGGTATTCCGTCGGGCCGACCACTGACGACAAGTTAACTCTGCTCCGGTGGTCGGCCCAACGACGAAGGCGACGTGGTTTTCGGGTGGGTTGTGGGAGTTGCGTGCTTAAGCCCCTCTGTCGCCCCGGACGGAGTGTTGCAGAGGCGCGCCGACCGCAGCCCACCCACAAAAAAAATAAAATAAAAAAATATATTTTTATATCATTATTTTTTTTTTACAAATTATACTACTGTCAATTAAATTATATTTTTGACATGTAACTAATATAAAATATTATTATATAACCATTTGCACGCTCAACGGGGCAGAATATGATGTACTCAAGTATAAACCATATTTTAACAAATAAAATGAATTGAATTGAATAAGCTCTCAACTACAGTTAGTCATATTCGTTTCTTCTTCCTCTTAATTCATATGGAACCCACTGCTGATCTTGGACTTCCTCCATCTTGCAAGAAAAATTGGCTTACCATGTCACGCTAGTCAAGCGGTTTGGCATTTTATGTTTACTGTTTGTATGCGGGTACCGTAATTTTTCATTTTAATTTTTACTGTATATTTAGTTTAGATTACTTATAAATACGTATTTAAGCTAATATAGGCTTTTGGTAATTTTTATAAGTTCAATTGTCAAAGTAATTGTAAAACATTGTTATTAAATAAATAAATTAAATAGGCTTAAATGCCAAGCTTTTCTTCTCTTGCATCGATGTTATCCACATTTTTTTCATTTTATTTCCCCTTTTTTTTGGGGTTGGGTTACAGTCGGCGCACTCCTCGCCCGGCTTCGCCCGGGGTGACGAAGTGGCATAAGTACACATACCCATAACCCACCCGTATAACATGTCGTCTTCGTCGTTGCGCCGACCACCGGTGTAGATTTCTTTGACTTCAGTGGTCGACCCGACGGAATCATCATCATTTCATCATCATTTCAGCCTACAGCCGTCCACTGCTGGACGTAGGCCTCCCTCATGTTGCGCCACAATGTGGATTCTGTGCCGCCTGCATCCAACGACGCCCAGCAACATTCACTAGGTCATCGGTCCACCTAGTGGGGGGGCGTCCTACACTGCGTCGTCTGATACGTGGTCGCCACTCGAGAACCTTTCTTCCCCAGCGGTTGTCGGTTTGTCGAGCGATGTGGCCTGCCCATTGCCACTTCAGCGTGCCAATTCTTCGTGCTATGTCGGTTACACCCGTTCTTCTGCGGATTTCCGTATGCCGGATTCTATCTCGCAGAGAAATCCCGAGCATAGCCCGCTCCATAGCACGCTGAGCGACTTTGAGCCTTGATATAAAGCCTACATTTAGGGACCATGTTTCCGTGCCGTAAGTCATCACTGGTAACACACACTGGTCGTAGACCTGTGTTTTCAGACACTGAGGTATGTTGGAGGAGAAGATCCTCTTAAGTTTCCCGAACGCTGCCCAACCGAGTTGGATTCGCCGGCTGATCTCTTTCTCGAAATTGGATCTACCTAACTGGACTGTTTGTCCGAGGTAAACATAGTGATCGACAACTTCGAGAATCGCATTGCCAACTAGGACCGGTACAGGAATGACATGGGCATTTGACATGACTTTCGTCTTGTCCATGTTCATTCGTAAACCCACTAGTTGGGATACCCTGCTAAGATCATTGAGCATTGTGCCAAGGTCCTCCATGGATTCTGCCATAACGACTATATCGTCCGCAAATCGAAGGTGAGTGATGTATTCGCCGTTAATGTTGATGCCGAGTCTAGTCCAGTCTAAGAGCTTGAAGACATCTTCCAGTGCAGTGGTGAACAGTTTCGGAGAGATGATATCTCCCTGTCTCACGCCTTTCTGCAACTGGATCGGTTTCGTACTCTTATCCCGGATACGGACTGACATTGTGGCGTTCCTATACAAACACTTCAGCACTTCGATATAGCGATAGTCGATTTGGCACCGCTGAAGGGACTGCAGCACCGCCCAAGTTTCGACTGAATCAAAGGCTTTCTCATAGTCCACAAACGCTAAGCACAGGGGCCGATTATACTCCTCGGTCTTTTATATAATCTGCCGATGCGTGAGGATACGGTCTATGGTGCTATAGCCTTTTCGGAAGCCGGCTTGTTCGGGCGGCTGGAAGTCATTGAGCTTGCACGAGAGTCGATTGGTAATGACCCTCGAGAACAACTTATAAACATGGCTCAGGAGTGAGATGGGTCTGTAGTTCTTTAGAAGAGCTTTGTCACCCTTCTTGAAGAACAGCACCACCACACTCCTGGTCCACGACTCTGGAACGTCGCCCCCGAGGATAACGGAACTAAATAGCTTCTGAAGGGCTATTAAGACTGGCTTGCCGCCCGACTTCAGAAGCTCTGCCGTAATTCCGTCATCTCCCGGTGCCTTACCGTTACGTAGTTGTTTGAGAGCCATTCTGATCTCGTACAAGCTGATGTCCGGGATTTCTTCGGTATAGTGCCGAGTTAGCTTGGATCTGAGATCTTGGACCAAGCCGACAACAGGATTTCGGGATGATTTGACCCGACGGAATATCCCGAGGATTTTATTTCCCCTTAACCATTTTTTATTCATATTATGAAATAGGATAGGAATAGGATGTATAATAGGGCATAAAATAACTTCATATGTCATGAACAGTCTTTAGATCTTCCATTTGAAATTTTTAGCTTGAAATGACTTTCAAGGCGCATTTAAACCTGAAATCCGTCCCGAGGGCCGTGCCACAGAAATGAAAAAGATGTCACATCAAATTTCTTTACTGTTAAAATTTAATTGTATAAATCTGGAAGCTGCTTATCACATTAAAGTAAGAGGTTTCCTCACATTCTATTCTTACTTGATAATATCCCGTCCGTACTTTCCCTGTGATGACGGAGTAAGAATACAATTCCCCACTCCCTATCTTGCCCATGGATGTCGTAAAAAACGACTTAAGGATATAGTATGCACATAACATCTGTGCAAGAGAAGGAAAACTCAACATGAAACCCTATACCACCATGTCTGACCAGCATGGTATAGTAGGTTAAGTTCCCTCCCATTGTGGAGGTGGCCCGAGCTGAACAATGAGACGTATGTGGGCTGCGATGATGATGATGAATATCCCATATTCCTTCCTTAATTATGCAGCATAATGATTAATGGTGGTAAAACAATGAGTTGCTGTCAAATATGGCGATATTTCAACCAATTATTCATATCTTTTGCTTACATTATAGCTATCGCGTCGCTTTTGCTATTACACAAACATATATTCAGACTAAATGCAAAACTGTTATATCATAAAGTATAATGCAGCACTGACGAATTCATTATTTTGCATAACAAAACCCAACAACTAAGAAGCGAAGTTGAAACAATAACCGCTCTTCCTCTTCAACTTCAGGGCTGCTCGTAATTGGGTGAACTCCAAATTTCATTATGCTCGGCATTTTGGGCAACTGTAGAATTTGACTGAATAAAAACGGATGTGAGAAAAGCGAAGGTAGTGAGTGAAATAATCTTGCAATTGTCTCTGCGTAATAAATCCGAATAATCAATATCTATAGTATTTTATAAAGATTATTACCCCCATTAGTATCTGAAAACACAGGTCTACGACCAGTGTGTGTTACCAGTGATGATGACGTCACGGAAACGTTGTCCCTAAACGTAGGCCTCATAACGAGGCTGAAAGTCGCTCAGCGTGCTATGGAGCGGACTATGCTCGGGATTTCTCTGCGAGATAGAATCCGAAATACGGAAATCCGCAGAAGAACGGATGTAACGGAAAAAGCACGAAGAATTAGCACGCTAAAGTGGCAATAGCCAGGCCACATCACTCGAAGAACCGACAACTGCTGGGGAAGAAAGGTTCTCGAGTGGCGACCACGTATCAGACGACGCAGTGTAGAACGCGCCAACTAGATGGACCGACGACCTGGTGAAAGTTGCTGGGCGTCGTTGGATGCAGGCGGCATAACACCGCACTCTGTGGCGTAAAATGAGAGAGACCAAGTCCAGCAGCGGACGCCAATAGGCTGAAATGATGATTACCCCCATAATTATCACCATCTTAGCATGTAAATTTCATTATTCTAAACTTTATGTCATCATCATCATCATAGCTCATATATGATCCACTGCTGGGCTCGAGTCTTCTTCATAATATGAGGAAAACCACCATTTTTTCTTTTTTTTGTGGGTGGGCCGCGGTCGGCGCGCCTCCGCACCACTCCGTCCGGGGCGACAGAGGGGCTTAAGCACGCAACTCCCGCGACCCACCCGAAAACCACGTCGCCTTCGTCATTGGGCCGACCACTGGAGCAGCGTTAACTTGTCGTCAGTGGTCGGCCCGACGGAATACCCCTAATTGGGGTACCCTCCAATCGACCGACGTCCCCCCCTCGGGGAGGACGTCGGTCTTTCCTCACGCGGTCGGCCTCTCGGTGGGTGACGGACTAATCCCCGGTCACGTCACCCGCGGCCTCGGCTAGGGCGGCATGAGGCGCAGATAGTTGCGCCTACGCCGCCCCAGTCGCCGGCGGCGAATCTCCTCATCGAGGCTGCGCTCCTCGCGCAGGCGATCCGCCGCCTCCTTCCGCGAAATCACTGTCTCGCAGAAGGCTGCGACCGCGTCCCAATTTCCGATGCTGTCGACCATCGCCCTAGCGATAGCCGGCAGCGTCAGGTCCGTACCGATGATTGCGACGAGTTCACTGCGCTGCACTGCCCAAGCCGTGCAGGCCTCGAGCGTATGGCGCGCCGTGTCCTCGTCGCAATCGCAGTGGTGGCAGGACGGTGTACTCTCCCTCCTAACGACCTTGTGCAGGTATTTGGCGAAGCACCCATGCCCCGTCAAAACCTGCACCAGTCGGAAGGAGAGCACCCCGTGCCGCCTTTCCAACCACTGCATCAGTACCGGCCGGAAGGCCTCCATGGTTCGCACCCCGAATCGAGGCCTCTCCAGCCGGACTGCCCAACGGGCGATGACGTTTCGGCGGGCGTCGACGCGCCAGGCGGTGAGATCCCTTAACGAGACCACACCGCCCTCCGCTCGCACCCCCGTCACCCAAATTGACCACCATAGACATTACCTGCATATATTATCCGTTAATACTATTTTGCGACTGTTAAAAGCAAAAAAAAGTGGTGGCGAATTACATTCTTAACCCGTCTCTATACGGATATGTAAATATGTGTGTATGTTATGTACAAAACACGTTGTGTTCTATGAATTTGCTGGTTTCTACAGATTTTCTCAATACTCGAGGATTTTCTCTCGCCTCTTATTACGTGAAACCAAGATTTATGTGAAGTAATATACACATAAATATCTGCTTATCCCATAAAAAACAAAAAGGTCAAAGACCGTAAAAATACTTACTATATAGAGACAGTAAAATTGATCTCCTAATTAGTCCTTATCCCAGAGGATCTTTGTAAATTTAAAATTAGTGGATATAAAATTACTTTCAAATTCAGGTTATTTATAATTCTTTTTTATCGTATGAATGGATTCATGCACAATTTGAATGAAAATTTACATATTATCATCATCATCATCACAGCTCATATACGTCCCACTCCTGGGTTCGAGCCCCCTGTATAATAGGAGAGATAATGATCTACTATACTACACTGGTCAGATGGGTTGTTATATTCCATCACACGGAGACCTTGTCGATACCGCTTGGTAATTCTGAATATAAGTTACTCTACTCCAATGGACACATTCTTGATGCTCTGCACGTCGTTATCAACAAGAGACTGAACGATAAAGCCTATATCGCCTTGGGATGGGTGGACGCCCTACCGGTAGCAGAGCAAGTTGACAAACTAGAGGATTTTCATGTCCTCGCCCACACTTGATAAACCCACAATGTCCCATCAGATTTTGGTCAATTCGTCTTTCAGCTCGATGACCCCCTCATTAGTACCTATATGCATGGATTTTGTGTGTCACCAGGACCAAGGATTGTTTTATTTTTGGTAGCCGGATCGCTGCAGAAGATTCATCGCACTCCTTAATCTACCATTGCCAAGCCCGCCACCAAAATGAGTCCGTAAGAAAACGGAGCTGCTACGGCTGAGGGCCATTTATTATTTGTCCGTGATATGAGGTGATAATCGCCACACTTGATAGGTGATCGTAGCAAGGTGTCATACGTTTCCCTGGAGAGCGCTGCTCCCGCTCTCCTAATGAACACTTAGATGATTTTTATGATTCCCACAGGCAAGCAAGAGGTGGCGACAATTGTATTATTATCCCATCCCTAGACAGAGAACAAGTGCAGATTAACTCTGTTTTTTGGAGCCCGAATATATATAGTCCAGTCATACCCCAACTAAACCGCCTGGAGCGGTAGAAAAGTGAAGCATAACCTGGAGTATTGTACCGCTCTATCCTCATTTACGATGCGCCGAGTTTGAGGTGAAGGGGTATCATAATCCGTTAGTAAATAATTTGTTTCTTTGGTGGTAACATAGTAAGATATATAGTATATCCCATATCTAAATTTCTCATGGGAGCAGTAAGTGGTACTCATTAGAATAGGGGGCAGCATCGCTCTCCTGGCAAAACGATAACACCAACTACGATCACTAATATTGTGGTAATAATCACCAATGTACCCTTTAGAGAATTCTAAGTCCAATAGGAAAGAGAAAAGTTGAGAGTGGCTTAAAATAGCACATATTTTAACTGAGTCATTAGTTCCTTTAGACCCTACCAGCTAATTATATACGAAATGTCTAATTAGAATTTATCTGCTTAACTTAGTGTTTTGACCTTTAAAAACATTTTCAATCAAAAAATCTCTCAAGAAATTATAAAAGAAATACTTAGACATTAAACTCAGAGCAATTTTACAAGTATATATCTCAAAATAAAGTCATTTTCACTGTTCATAAAGTAAAAATTTATTCACAAAGTAGATAAAAAAGATCAAAATTAACACGAAAACTTTTGTGGCTTTTTGCTTGTTTTGAAAGTTAAATGAATCGCAAATTATTTCACAGAATTGAAAGGGTAATAATATAATTATATTACATAGACTTCTTTGAATTATGCTTCTAGAATAACATGTAAAGAATTTAATTAAAGGAAAGTACACGATTTAACTAATTTAGTAGGTATGTGACACCAATCTCAGTTGGTATGGCAATGCCTATACTCCTTTTTACAGCATAGCAGTTTTCTCAAGTGATGCAGAGGTCTATCAGTAGCAGTTACCACTTACCATCTGGATAATGACCGTCGTCGATCGTCTGGGTAATCATTAATCGCAAATTTTAAAGACAAAACCTTAACCCACCTGCCAAGCGTAGCTCATCATCATTGCAGCTCATATACGTTCCACTCTTGAGATTGGCCATCCTTCAAAATAGGAGGGAATTTGGCCTACTATATCACGTTGGTCAGACATGTTGGTATAGGATTTCATTTCGAGTTATCTTCTCTTGCACAGATGCTATATGCATATTATATCCCTTAGTCGTTTTTTACGACATCTACGGGCAAGATAGGGAATGGTAAATTATATTCTTACTCCGTCACTACACGGAAGCATAGCTATTATAACCTTATACCCTTTGGTGAGGACTACATCTAACAGTAGAGATGAATATGTTGATGTATAGATGTTATATGTTACGATTAACACTTCTTTTACGGAGCTGGCTTATGCTTCAGCATAAGCCATATACCACTGTAAATATTCATTCATCATCATTTCAGCCTACAGCCGTCCACTGCTGGACGTAGGCCTCCCTCATGTTGCGCCACAATATGCGGTCCTATGCCGCATGAATCCAACGACGCCCAGCAACTTTCACTAGGTCATCGGTCCACCTAGTGGGGGGCGTCCTACACTGCGTCGTCCGATACGTGGTCGCCACTCGAGAACCTTTCTTCCCCAGCGGTTGTCGGTTCGTCGAGCGATGTGGCTTGCCTACTGCCACTTCAGCGTGCTAATTCTTCGTGCTATGTCGGTTACACCCGTTCTTCTGCGGATTTCCGTATTCCGGATTCTATCTCGCAGAGAAATCCCGAGCATAGCCTGCTCCATAGCACGCTGAGCGACTTTGAACCTTGATATAAGGCCTACATTTAGGGACCACGTTTCCGTGCCGTAAGTCATCACTGGTAACACACACTGGTCGTAGACCTGTGTTTTCAGACACTGAGGTATATTGGACGAGAAGATCCTCATAAGTTTCCCGAACGCTGTAAATATTAGGTCGGAAAAAAAGAATTAAATCCTGAATATCGACAACCCTAGCTGTGACGTATAATGAATTAAAGGAAGTTTACAACTCGGCTCGTTATTTAGCTTGTTCTCAAGCCACATGTTTCTTATATAGTATATATGCAGAGTTAAATCATTAGTATGCAAGTATACGAGTGCGTATATGATGAAATGTCTTGAGAATTTAATGCCAGGAAAAATAAAAAAATTACAGTTTACTTGTAAGTACATAATTTTCCGTGTCATGACGGAGTAAGAATACAATTAACCACTCCTTATCTTACCCGTTGATATCGTAAATGAGGTCTAAGGGATTTACTATGCATATAACATCTATGCAAAAGAAGGAAAACTTGAAATAAAGTCTTATATCAATATGTCTGACCAGCATGATATAGTAGAACAATTTCTCTTCTATTGAGGAGGAGGCTCGAGTAGCAGTAGGAAATTAATGAGCTGAGACGACAAGACTTAAGTAAAAGCGAGTGTAAACGGCAAGGTGATTCGCAACGCTCAATTTTTTAAGACATCAGACAAAAGACGTATGTCCCATGTCCAATTATTTTAAAAGCAACACCCCGTAAGCAATAAATCTTGGTATCGTGGGCGACTTTACAATGATACAAATCTATATCTATACTAATCAATACTAATATATAAAGTTGAAGAGTTAGTTTGTTTGAACTAGCTAATCTCAGGAATTACTGGTCCGATTTTTCTTTCAGTGTTAGACAGCCCATTTATCGAGACAGACTATAGGCTAAATTTCATCACGCTAAGAACAACAGGAGTGGAGCACCAATGAAGAATGTTTCATAATCGTTTTTTTTTCCTTTTGAGCGCTTCCGCTGCATAAACGGCTAAATTTTTCACAAAAATCATGCGTGACAGAATCGTATTATATCTATATATATAAAAATGAATTGCTGTTTGTTAGTCTCGCTAAAACTCGAGAACGGCTGGATCGATTTGGCTAATTTTGGTCATGAATTTTTTGTGAAAGTCCAGGGAAGGTTTGCACGGTGAGAAAATATGAAAAATTGCGAGTAAAATACTAAAAACAATAAATTGATTTGCTCATACAAACCTTTCTTACCTGTCAAACATTTGATGTTCGTCCCATCGGTGCGGCATTTTTGACATGTAGGTCTAGATTAAAAAAGGAATCGATAGGAAAAGACGGTATGTCCCTTAGTCATCTTTTATGACACAAACGGGTGGTGAATTATATTCTTACTCCGTTACCGTACTGATAATACTAAAACCAAAGTGATAAATACTAAAACAAAATGATTACGAAAAAGGCGGTGCGAAATTCGCCGGGTCAGCTAGTATAAAATATTTTCTCCTTCTACGTAAATAATATCTTAGGTTATAGTTAGCGTTAGCCCAAACTATCTATACCGCGCGGAAGAAGTCGCGAGCAGAAGCTAGTAATGGATACAAATTATATCTAAACCCTGAACAAAAAATTTAATCAAATCATTTTTATTTGGAAAACTTGTTTAGCTATAAAATAATTGACTGCTTCCGTGTCTTGATGAAGTTAGAAATTTACCAGATTATTTCTTGTTTGCGGAAATCATAAAAGACGACTAAGGGATAACCCCTTAGTAATATCATCACAGCTCATATACGTCCCACTACTGGGCTCGAGCCTCCTCCACATTCAGAGCGAAATTCACCTTTTTTTTAGGACTAATCTCACCACATATTCCCACCACATATTCCCACCACTGTAACTCCTGTAAGCCAGGATCCACAATGGCCTCCGTATAAGACACTGAAGTTTGACCCTCAGGAAGTACCGAGAAACGGTTTTAATTGTCTGGGGACCCGCAACAAATTTAATTAGAAAAGAAAAACAGGAGGAGTTGTAAAGATTCCACTTCCCTCTTATGCAAAGCGGGAGACATGAAGCATAGTTGGCTAATAAGTCAGTAAATAAGAATTTATACAACTACGTGAAACGCAGCGGTACAGCACCACGGATTGGACAGAGCTTAATGGACCTATTTTTGAGCTTTAGGTTTGGTTACAATAGTAGGTATGGCAAAAGTGCCTAAACGCATGGAAATTTTCTCGAGTTGCTACACGATCCGAATAGTATATTACCCCAGACGTGATATTACACGGGATTGTAATATAAGGAACTATAATAGATAACATTTAGGCAAGGGAAAGAATATTTGAATTGTTGTTAATATTTCACTTTAAAATATTACAATCCTTAAAAAAATGTTAAGAAAAAGCAAATGTGTGTATATATATACATGTCCGTGTGGTGACGGAGTAAGAATACAATTCACCACTCCCTATCTTACCCGTGGATGTCGTAAAAGACGACTAAGCGATACATTATGAACATAACAACCGTGCAAGAGAAGGAAAACTTGAAATGAAACCCTATACCAACATGTCAGACCAGCATGGTACAGTAGGTCAAATTCCCTCCCATTGTGGAAGAGGCCCGAGCCCAGCAGTGGGACGTATGTGGGCTGCGATGATGATGATAATGATGATATACATGTCATTGTGGAGGAGGACAATAATTAATAATTGGATATGCAATAATTAATTATTAGCAATTACTTTTTGGAGGACACCAATAATTATTTATTCGATATGCAATAATTAATTATTGGCATTACTCCAAAAAGTAATGCCAAAATTATTGACCTCTAAAAAATAAGTTACCTACTATGACTACTATATATTATAAGTCATTATGTCCATAGCTTAATGCCTGAATCGATTAAAAACTGCTATTACAGCTTTCTAATGAAACATTAAGACCTTAGCAAGTGCGAAATATGGAATAATATAAGACAGCAATAGACTAATACTGCGATCACATGAGATTAAAGTTATACAGTGAAATATATTTACTAACTAGCAACCCGCCCTCGTTTCGCTTCGTTTGCAGTCGTCTTTCCTGCGTAGTTCTCGTTCCCGTGAGAACATCGGGATAAAATATAGCCTATGTTACTCTCTGATATTATAGCTTTCCATTGGTGAAAGAATTTTTTAAATCGGTCCAGCCGTTTTGAAGATTACCCGGAACAAACAGACAGGCAAAAAAAATATAAAGTGTATTTTAGGCATAAGTATAGTGCAAATAACCGTGTGAGCATGAAAAAAGTCTATTATTTTGACATTACAAACAGACACTCCAATTTTATTTATTGGTATAGATGGTATAGTATTTATACCAGGACCACACTTGACGGTCGTCTGTCTACAACCGTGGACCGGTCCGTCCAGGGTAGTACCAGATTCCTAGAAAATCGATGCCTGAATAGTAGCAATTTGTTAGTGCACTTAGTACGGTGAGTGAGAAAGGCGGAAGACCAACTTTCTGAGGGCGTTAGTGTGTGATGGGTTTTGGTTGTAAAATTTTAAAGTGAAATAATAACAACATTTCAAATATTCTTTCCCTTTCCTAAATGTTATCTATTATAGTTCCTTATATTATAACCTTTCCGTGTGGTGACGGAGTAAGAATACAATTCACCATCCCCTATCTTACTCGTGGGTGATCGTACGAGAAGACTAAGGGATATAAAACGCATATAATATCTATGCGAGAGAAGGAAAACTCGAAATAAAACCCTATACCAACACGTCTGACCAGCGTGGTATAGTAGGTCAATTACCCTTCCATTATGGAGGAGGCCCGAGCCCAACAGTGGGACGTATATGGGCTGAGATGATGATGATGATGATATTATACCCCATGTGATATCCGTGTGGTAATGGAGTAAGAATACAACTAAAAGTAGCCCTTTAGCATCACTGAACCTTATTGCACGCATGTACACCTTCTTGACGGTAGGCAGCGGCCTAGCAAAGGTTCATAAGCGGCAGCATCATTTATCATCAGGTGAACCGTTTGCTCGTTGGCAATAAAAAAAAAACTAAATTATTCTTTTTAAAGTCAATCTGCACTAAGGAAATGATCTTAGACTTGCGACGAACATAAACATATAATTTAACGGACACAAATTACATCCAGACTAAGAACAACAATTTGTGAAGCGCTTAAAGTATTGTCCTAGATGGGAATCGAACTCACGACAATGTAATGGTAACCACTACGCCATCTGTGCAGTCAAATTCTAAAAAATATAAGTCCGTGAAAATGTGTAAAATACCAAATTAAACATTTCTACATTCAATTTTAGCAAATTTTAACCAGGAAATCGGAGAGAAAGGCAAATTTCCAAATTAAGTTTATTTATAAAAACTCGGCAAACAAAATTTTCGAGCATCACGGAACAAAATTTTCAAAGTACTTTTACAATAATCAACTTTGTTATTCTTATTGACAAAGTTTCTTATCGCCGAATAAATTATGTCGTACTGGTGATTGTTTTTCAAACACTGTCCTCAGGTTAACCTCTTCGGATAACTGAATTGTTTTGAAAATTTCTGTTGTTATTATATTTAATTATTGATCTGTGGACCTTTTTAGAGATACAGGTTCTTATAATTGTGAAAAATCTACTGTCATTACTAATTATTTTATTCATTCTTGTTTTCTTCTTCATATCAACCCATATACTTCTCACTATGGAGCTCTCAAATGACATAAATGGTACAAACTAGAATAAGTATATTATTATAGGAATAAATACAGCAAACTATAGGAAAATCTATATATATAAATAAAATTGAAGTGTCTGTTTGTAATGTCAAAATAATGGGCTTTTTATCAAGCTGCTTCAGTTATTTGCACGACATCTATGCCTAATGTATGCCGGTTTAATTTTTTTTGTCTGTTGGTTTGTTTTGAGTAATCTTCAAAACGGCTGGACCGATTTTGATAATATTTTACTACTGGGTAGCTGTCTATATAAGGAGTAACTTAGGCTAGGAACAACGCGGGTAAGGCGACTGCAACCGAAGCGAAGCGAGGGCGGGTTGCTAGTAATAAATAATATTCTTCTTTTTTTCACCCCATATATGTCACATTATTGAACACAGGCCGCTACATAATGAGGTGGAAAATAATTTGTTTACATCATTTAGTCATATTTGAAGACATCTACGGGATGTAACTCCGCAATCACCTTGAAAGAGATAAGCTTAAGTATTCCAAATGTAGGTAATATGTAGGTATGCTCAAAATGTATGTAAATGTATTATTAGGTCTTTACCTATGAAATTGCCGTTATGTATGAAAAAAATTAAGCGATTTTTTTTCATGTATTTTTTATTTGTATTAATCGAAGTAATCACCCATGCAATCGATGCATCTTTGCCAACGCAGCGGCAGTTTATTGATGCCCTTCTTAAAGAAATCAGCTGGACGGGAGGCAACAAATTCTTAAGAGGCATTTTGTACTGCCTCTCGGGTATTGAATTTCTTTTCCGCCAAAAAGTTATCCAAATTCTGGAAAAAGAAGTAGTCTGTAGGCGCAAGGTCTGGTGAGTATGGCGGATGACAGAGAGCTTCCAACCCCAGCTCTCGCAACTTGGAGACCGTCTGCTATGCAGTATGAAGTCGCGTATTGTCGTGCAGGAGCAGCGGAGACGAGCGATTGACCAATGCTGGTTGGAGATGTGCCAGCTTCTCCATCATTGTGTTCAGTTCTTCACAGTACACATCTGCAGTAATGCTCACCCCGTTTGGTAAGAAGCTGTGATGAATCATACCAGCGCTAGACCACCAAACAGTGACCATCACTTTTCTAGGGGTAAGTTTTCGTTTAGGGCATTGTTTAGGTGCTGAATCAGGATCCTACCAACTTGCTGAGCGCTTGCGGTTATCAAACAGAATCCATTTTTCATGGCAAGTAACAATGCGTTTCAAAATTTCTTCATTTGTGTATCTGTTGAGCAATGCAAGGCATGTCTCGACGCGTACTTCGCGCTGGCGATAATTGAGTTCGTGGGGCACCCATTTGTCAAGTTTTCTTACCTTGCCAATTTGACGCAAATGGACCAATATTGTTTTGACGCTAATGTCAAAAGCTGCTGCTAATTCAGCCGTAGATTGTGTATCATCGGCTTCCACAATCGCCTTTAATTCGTCATCGTCGACCAAAGTCTTCAGACGACCGCGAGGTTCATTTTTCAGGTCGAAATTTCCAGAACGGAAGCGAGCAAACCAATAATAGGCAGTGCGTTGGTTTGTAGTGTTAGCTCCGTAAACGTCGTTGATGTTGCGTGCCACTTGTGCCGCGTTGCTGCCACGATGATACTCATACTCCATAATTACTCGAATTTTTAATGTATCCATGATGATGAAAAAGATTGAAATGCGATGAAAACGTAACACTAATCAATAAACAAATGACTACTTTTGGAAAATGAATTCCATGTTTCAAAATGAAATTAATTTGAAATTAGAATTCTTAGCCAAACAAAAATTATTTTGATTTGAAATGGCCAGTATTGCAGAACGGCAATTACATAGGTAAAGGCCTATTATAATATAAAATTTACCTATGCGTATATTTGTCACCTAACTTCTCTCTAATAACTGAATAGATTTAGATGATATTTGTGTAGATATTTGAAAAGGGTCCTGGATAAATCCGAAAGATGCAGTCGTGATCACGATTTCGTTACGAGTCGTTACGACACGAGTTATTTTGTTTTCATGCAATCCATTCAAACACTTGTCGGGTCCGCAAATATACATAAATGTTAGGTTCTATAATAAACCCGGCTTTTTATAATAAACCTAAAGCTGTAAGCCGAATTTAAAATAGTATAAATCTAATGAGCCTGAGTTATACATGTTTGATTTAATAACGAAAATATAAACCACGAATTTTTATGGAATTATGTTATTGTTAAGGCCAGAATTTACCAAAATGTTCTCTAGCTCAAGCTTATACGAAAACTTTATCAATGGTAATATCATAATTTTTATAAGTATATCACGTTTTGACTCAATCACACAAATAAACCTAATTTTCACCATCTTCATCTTGGCTCATATACGTCCCATTGCTGGGCTCGAGCCTGCTCTACAATAGGTGGAAAATTGACCTACTATACCATGCTGGTCAGGTTGGTATAGTATTTTGTTTCGAGTTTTCCTCCTGTAGCATAAATGTTACATGCATACTATATCCCTTAGTCGTCTTTTATGACATCCATGGGCATAATGGGGAGTAGAGAATTTTATTCTTATTCCGTCACCATACGGAGGATAAACTTGTTCAAGTAAATATATTTTATATAACACTAGCTGACCCGGCGAACTTCGTACCGCCATAATTTTTTCGTAAATATATTTTCTGAATTTCCGAAAATATAGTCTCTAACGGAAGAATCATTACAGCTTTGTCGGGAAAGATTCGATCGTCTTGGTCGCGGCATTGTTAATGATGATTCAAAGAGAATACAAATTGCTCATTATTGATTTCTGACAAAATTATAATTATCAGATTTTCAACCATACTTAACTATAGACAAAATTACTGTCATCTAGTTGTCATTTACGTTTTGTTATTACATGTCAAATGCGTTTTTTTTTATACTACGTTTCATAGTGACTTTTACTTTCTTTGACATTTTATGTCACGTCACACGCGAACGCGATCGAACGGGATAAAAGAGTTATCGGCGAAATCTTGTAAATACCATTAAAAAAAACGGAATAGAAAGTATCCTATGTCCGTCCTGGTTCTAAGCTACCTCCCTACCAATTTTCAGCCAAACCGGTACAGCTGTTCTTGAGTTATAGTGTAACTAACACGATTTTCTTTTATATATATCTATACAAATAAATAAAATTAGAGTGTCTGTTTGTAATGTCAAAATAATAGGTTATTTTCATGCTCACACGGTTATTTGCACGACACCTATGCCTAAAATAGCAATTAAAAATTTTTGTCTGTCTGTCTGTTTGTGCCAGGTAATCTTCAAAACGGCTGGACCGATTTCAAAAATCTTTCACCAATGGAAAGCTATAATATCAGGGCGTAAACTAGGCTATATTTTATCCCGGTATGACGGACGGGAACGGGAACTACGCGGGTAAAACGACTATAACGTATAACCGAAGCGAAGCGAGGGCGGGTTGCTAGTAGAAAAAATAATTATAAACTTTATATAAGCTTATAAACTTGCTTAAGTAAGAAAACTTAAGAAATACTTAACAAATTTAAATATAACACATAACATTCATTCATCGCCTTACTTCGATAAACTCCTTTACAAATTGTATTGTTATATCTAAACTACAACAAACCCAATAGTTCGACAACAATCTGGATAAAAGCAATTGACTTGCGTCGTAACCCAAATAGCTTTTTAAATTAATGTCATTATTAAAACTTTGTTTTATAGTTGTTTAGTCAAGATAAGAATAAATATTTCAAAGGAAAACTATATTAATAACTTAAATGGTTAAAAGTATTTAGTTGGCATATTTTTTTTTTTGGGGTGGGCACGCTCCTCGCACTACTCCGTCCGGGGCGACAGAGGGGCGTATGCACGCAACTCCCGCAACCCACCTGAAAACCACGTCGCCTTCGTCGTTGGGCCGACCACTGGAGCAGGGTTATTTGACATCAGTGGTCGGCCCGACGGATTCCCCCTATTGGGGTACCCTCCCATCGACCGACGTCCCCCCATCGGGGAGGACGTCGGTCTTTCCTCACGCGGTCGGCCTCTCGGCGGATGACGGACTAATCCCCGGTCACGTCACCCGCGGCCTCGGCTAGGGCGGCATGAGGCGTAGGTAGTTGCGCCTACGCCGCCCCAGTCGCCGGCGGCGGATCTCCTCATCGAGGCTGCACTCCTCGCGCAGGCGATCCGCCGCCTCATTTAGTTGGCATAGACATTTTCCGTGTGGGGACGAAGTAAGAATACCATTCGCTACCGATCTTACCCGTGGATATCGCAAAAGGCGACTAAGGGATATAATACGCGCATATAAATTCTATGCAAGAGAAGGAAGACTCGAAGTAAAACCCTATAGTAACCTGTTTGACCAGCCTGGTATATTAAGGTCAACTTCCCTCCTATTGTGAAGGAGATTCGAGCCCACCAGTGGGCCGTTTATGAGCTGCGATGATGATCATGATACTTAAATGAAACTCATTCCAGAGTTTTCATCAGCTGATTGGCAGCATAAGTGTTACAGGTTTTTTTGATAACATACGATGTATGGTATATACGTGTACAATACCAAATTCGAACTGTATTAAATTTGTAACAAAATTAGGTAATTAATTCTTCATTAAAATACCTTTGGGACATTTCACGTGAAGTGAGAAGGGAAAATAATGTCAGATTCAGAATTTTATTTGTATTCGGTTTAATTATACTAATGGCTTGAATAAATGTACATGATGTTTATTGTGCCTAATTGCCAGTTCATATTAGCCTTTATAGAAATTTAGCCTTTAAAGAAATTTAGGAAGGGTTTTTTTGAAAGCTTACCCAAAGGATGATAAATAGATATGTAGTTTTTTTTTTTATTAATCATCATCATCATCATCAGTACGCCTTATATACGTCTTACTGTTGGGCTCGAACCTTCTCCACAGTACAGGAAAATTGTTTAAAAATATGAGAGACATTTTGTTACCATGCTGGTAAAATGGGTGGGTCAACTACGGTCACGAAAGTAATGAATTATATTCTATACTAGCAACCCGCCCTCGCTTTGCTTCGGTTTCTGTCGCCTTATCCCCGTAGTTCGCGTTCCCGTGGGAATACCGCGATAAAATATAGCCTAGTTTACTCCCTGATATTATAGCTTTCCACTGGCGAAAATTTTTTGAAATCGGTCCAGCCATTTTGAAGATTACCCGGACCAAACAGACAGACAGACAGACAAAAAAAATCTACAGTGATTTTTAGGCATAGGTATCGTCCAAATAACCGCGTGAGCATGAAAAGCCTATTATTTTGACATTACAAACAGACACTCCAATTTTATTTATTGGTATAGATGACATTTATTAAGAACTAGCAACCCGCCCTCGCTTCGCTTCGGTTATAGGTTATAGTCGTTTTACCCGCGTAGTTCCCGTTCCCGTGGGAATACCGGGATAAAATATAGCCTAATTTATGCCCTGATATTATAGCTTTCCATTGGTGAAAGAATTTTTGAAATCGGTCCAGCCGTTTTGAAGATTACCCGGAACAAACATACAGACAAAAAAAATCTAAAGTGATTTTTAGGCATAAGTGTCGTCCAAATAACCGCGTGAGCATGAAAAGCCTATTATTTTGACATTACAAACAGACACTCCAATTTTATTTATTGGTATTGATGACAGTTATTAAGAATTAAAAAAAATCACTACATGGAGAACTATGTAGTGATTTTTTTTTTGATTTCCTGATTTAGTAATTTGTTGTTGAGATCTTCTGATCTTAAGAACAATTGTTTAACACGATCATCCTCATCTCAACTTATATATTCACCACTGATGTACTTCAGCCTATTCTACAGTAGGAAGGCAATTGTCCTACTATACCACGCTCAGATGTGTTGGTACAGGGTTTTATTTCAAGTTTTCCTTGTATTACATAGTTTTTATATGAATATATCTGACATATTTTACGACATTTACGACGCAAGATGATGTGATAGAGTGATGAATAGTATTCTTATTTTATTACTACACTGAAACAATAATATTGTGTATATATACTCATAAACCTTGTAATACTACCGACTAAAAAAACGCATTTATTTACAAACAAGCAGCTTAGCTGTTCGCATAGCCGTGGTGCTTAGCGATAACACAGTGGCTAAATAGAACACAATCTCCTTAATCTGCCAACTCACGGTGTATTAGCCTCGTCATCGTGTAAAAGGAATTCTATGTTTTTAAAGCCATATAATCCGTGGAGTAAAGTTGTTGTACATTATTATAATCATTCTTAAAATAGTAGTAAAGTATTTAGTTTACTATCGTTATTAGTCTATTCGCTTCCCTTGTAAGACATAGGACTCTCGCAGGGATAAGGGCTTTATAGCGTGATCAACATGTAGTTGGTCACAAGATTCCTAGAAAAGTGTTAATGTTATTTTTTCCAATTCAGTAGTCATGCCGTGCACGGATTTTTTTTATGGGTGGGCTATGGTAAGCGCACACGCGGTCCATTTCGTCCGTGACGACGAAAGGACGGCGCGCGGGCCCATAACCCACCCGTACCCACGTCGCCTCGTTGTTGAACCGACCACCGGAGCAGGGTGACTTGTCGTCAGTGGCCAGCCCGACAGAATGGGTATTCCGTCGGGCCCGAAAGGGTTTTCGGGTACCCTCAACTCTCAACGTCCCTCTCCCAGGACGTCGGTCGCCGTCGCGCGGTCAGTCTCTCTGCGGGTGACGGACTAAATTCCCCGGTCCAGTCACCCGCGGCCTCGGCTAGGGCGGCATCAGGCGCAGGTAATGCCGTGCACGGATGAGTATTCGTTTATTTGAACTTAATCTTATGCTCCAGAAGTAATTAATTTGTTTTAAATAAATTTACCTATATATTGAGAAAGAAATGTCAATAAATAATAAAAATGTAAAAATAAAGTTCTGCAGAATTAATTTTCACTTAATACGTGCACATACCTATATAAGCTCCGGTAGGAAAATTCGGTTATCTACTTAATACATGCCATCATTATCATCACAGTCCATAATGACCCTCCAAAACAACTTGCACACGTGGCTCAAAAGTGAGATGTGTTAGTTTATAGAAGTGCTTTGTGGCCTTTCATGGAGAAAAGCACCATCACACCCCCACGATCAACGGAATTAAATAGCTTTCGAAGGTGTTTTAAGACCGTCTGTCTGCCTACCTCCAGAAGCTCAATCCTAATTCCACCATCCCCCGGTGCCTTACCGCTTTTTAATTGTTTGAGAACCATTCTGATCTAGTGTAAGTTGATGTCCAGGATTTCTTTGGTATAACGACGAGTTAGCTTGGGTCTGGGGAATTGGATCAAGCCGACAACACGGTTTCGGGATGATTTATATAACTGCCTATAGATCCTTTCGCCTTCTTCCAAGATCTCGGTCTGGAATGAAATGATAGTGCCGTCATCGGTCTTTAGCTTAGTCATTTTGCTCTGTCAATAGATACATTTTGTGTGAACACTTTAGAGACACGGTCCGCGCTCTACCGCTTCTTTATTACGGAGCGTATTAAATTGGGGAATCATCATCATCATCATCATCATTCCAGCCTATCGCCGTCCACTGCTGGACGTAGGCCTCCCTCATGTTGCGCCACAATGAGCGGTCCTGTGCCGCCTGCATCCAACGACGCCCAGCAACTTTCACTAGGTCATCGGTCCACCTAGTGGGGGGGCGTCCGACTGCGTCGTCCGATACGTGGTCGCCACTCGAGAACCTTTCTTGCCCAGCGGTTGTCGGTTCGTCGAGCGATGTGGCCTGCCCATTGCCACTTCAGCGTGCTAATTCTTCGTGCTATGTCGGTTACACCCGTTCTTCTGCGGATTTCCGTATTCCGGATTCTATCTCGCAGAGAAATCCCGAGCATAGCCCGCTCCATAGCAATTGGGGAATATCGAATATTAATTGGGAGACCTTCTTGTAGATCTAGCTGCTTATATTCGAACCAATCGGCTAGATTGCCTTTCTCTGCTCTGTTATTTAGCACAATATCGAACGGGTCATTAGCTGTTGCTTAGAAGTAAATGCCTTAAGCGTTTATATATTTTAAAATAATTCTGTTCAATTAAAAAGTATGTACGTACCCATAGAGAATGCTTTACGGATCAATATCTGGAACAAAAAATATATTTTACATTTTTTTGAAAATAGTAGATTGTTGTATTATTATTATTGTTGGAAACAGGACCACTTTTACATTAAACATGGGAATTTTTTATTCTTATTAAACGAGGAGTAGAGCTAGTCTAGGAAACTCCATATTCTTGGTCTCATGCGGTTTTATGTCAAAGGAGGAAACAAATGTGTAACATATTTATATTTTGAGCATATTAATTTTATCTTACCCGAAGACAAGCCCATTACTAATAACAGGGCCAATTTTTATTGATAGACCCCTTGGTCTGTATATGTACAACTCAAAACATCACATAGGCACATCATGTTTACTAGGAATATTGACTAAACAACCTAAACGTATACAGTAACGTCATTTTGGTCTGCCGCGTTTAATGGTACGAGTTTGGCAATATTAAAATCATAAAATTCCAAAGCATGTAAATTCACATTTGGATCTTTTCTCTACACTTTCACGCCTTAAACCCTCATCATCTCCCAATAGCACTCATTTTCCATAAATTCTGTGAGAAAATTAAAGCTTTAAAGTATTTTTGAGCAAAAAACCTCTTCCTGAAGCATAAAATCATTGATTAACAAACTCCACATTAAAATAGACATAGTTAAAGGTATATATACCTTCCGTATCGTGGCAACAAATTGTAATAAATGAGAGTTGGAAGGGGATTAAGCATAAGCCAATACAAGTAATTAGTTTTAATGTCACAAAATGGTTTATAAATTGTAAAAGAAACGTGTATTACCGGACGGCGCATCGCGGTTAAACTTAGATTAAATTCAAAAACGAATTTAAAATCTAAAAAACTAATAGAAATAAAACTATACCATACATTCTAAAAATTGTTGTGTCAGAAGATAGAAAGCTTGATAAACTAGCTTCATTAATTGGAGTGGCAATAAAGAAAACGAAGATCTTGTTAATATCGACTATGGAGAAAAAATTTGATCTCAAATGGAGTCAACAGATTTATTGTAATATAACTGTGTTATATTTTTAGGTATAATAATGAATTACCAACATAGACGACGCAGTAGTCGAAATAGCGACCTAGATTCTGTCGTGTATTCTAGGTTCGATCCTTTGCTTTGCACGCTTTGCACGATTCACGTAGATTTGGATCCATTAATATTTTATTTGTTATCACGATTTAGCCATGGAAATTGAGAATGCGATACCAGTTGCCGCTCCAATGACGAAGGGTTGGGAATATGGCAGGTTATGGGGCTACGCACCACCCTTTCGTCATTCCGGACGGAATGAAGACGTCATTCGTGATGACCGGAGCACGCCCCAAAATAAATGCAATGTATAGATTTTCTCCTTAATCTTTAAAAAACTATCAGATAATATTTTTTCGCTTTAAATGCGTTTAAGATGATAAACGTATATGATGGTTAAGAAACAGCTGACTGGGGCAATGAAAGTGCAGTATACAATCTTAGGTATTTCCTTTTGCAGACTATTGAGAGAACCGCCAGTACCATTTTACAAATTAAAAATAATCAGACATTAAGATAAGTCAGTATTGTACATCTAGTGATGGCCTACTAATAAAACATGTCACTATATTTCAATACTCGTAAATATTGTAAAAGATGATTAAGCATTGTTGCAATAAAATCTAAAGGAATCCACCTAGCCGACATGATAGCTTCCCCATTATTTAAGCCCATACAGATCCCACCGTTAGGCTCGGAACTCCTTCCCCTGTAGAAAAAATCTAGACCTTCTATACCATACTAGTTCAATGTATTGGCATAGAGTTTTACGTTGAGTTTTCCTTCTCTCACCTGTTACTTATTATCTGTATAAAATCCCATCCCTTAGTCGCCATTTACGAAAGCTATGGGCAAAAATGGGGCGGCAAATTTTATTGTTACTCCATCACCACACGGCCAATTATAGTAGATTAGCAACATATTTAGACCACTTTTGTTTTCATTGTAGTAGAAAATTATACACAACACTGGCATTTATTTTATTAGTTAAAAAGAAATCCTAATGGTATCTTTTATTTAAATTAATAGACTAGGAATTCAGCTGTAATATAATCAAGCATGGACACCCAAATAAAAATCATGTATTGAAGATAACAAAACAGTAAATATTTTACAAATAAACCAGTAACATGATTGTCTATGCAGAAAAGCTGCCATTTACAGCGAAAAGATTGATGCCCTGATGTAAAGTAAATCCTTTTTTATGACCCATCTTGTAATATACTGCCTCATAACGTAACAGATGAAATCTGGAATATATTTTATGTAGCAACGGTACTGATTCCAAGACATAAATTATATGGGAGAGTCCTTCATGTTTTGTTTGGATCACCGTTATCGTAAAGCACTACACCGTTCAGTTTTAGATCGAATAAGTAGATTTTTCCTCACTAATATACCCGTGAATAGAATAGAATTTGTCACCACTCATTCCTTGCCCGTTGGTATCATAAAAGACGACTAAGAAACGTGAGCAGAAAGTATTATTCTAAGAGGAAGTAAACTTGAAATAGAATTAAGTATTTTGAACCAAAATTATAGCGAAAAATGATTTTAAATAAATAATATGTACTTTATAAAAGCTAATAACTAGCATCACGTCTTCAGAGTTCTCTTAATAGATTTGCCAAATGATTTTTCTTAATGCGTTCCGATATTTCATTTAATAAACTGAATGTCAGTTAATAGTCACTATTAAAGTGACAAAAGCAAAATATTTTTCATTGGGTCCAAAAATAATTTGTATTGAATTATGGGTTAGAATTAATACCTAATTCTGTAGTAAATAGATAAAAAAAAACTCTCTAATAACGTCGACTTGTTAGACGTCAAATACATTATTCCACCTTTAATCTCGAATACTATAATGTTTTTGATACATAGATAGTATTTTTTAAATTATAGATTAAAAGTGATCCGCGAATGAAACAAGAAACTCTAGAAAGTAAGTGTCACGTCATGCTTGTTATCATGTGATATGAATAGTACTAGTTAATATGAATCCAATGAGCCCATACTTGATCCATTTCAACATCATTATGATGGGTGTTTCAAATGTTAATTCATGTATAATTTTGAAAGTAAATTTATGCGTCTAAGAACCTCTAAGGCAGCTGGCAAAAAAAAACTCATGCTTATGAAACTCCTGAATAGACATTCATAAACTGTCTCAAAGAACCATCTCGATCACATACGCTTCTTAACAAAAAATCATTGAAATTGGTTCATTCGCTTAGGAGTTATGATACCACAGAGAAAAAAATAGACTCGTCAAAATTATAACAAGTTTTTTTTACCTTGGGGAATATAAAATATAATTAAAACGCAATTACTAAATCGACAGTGTTACTTTATCTGATTTTCAAGATATTCACGGGCAAGTTAAAGGTGACGAAATATTCCATGAATACAAGTAATTTAGATCCCATATAATGACGGATTAAGAAGTGTTAATCTACCGGGTATTTTAGTCTGTCACCCGCAGAGAGGCTGACCGCGCGAGGACGACCGACGTCCCGGGACAGGGACGTCGAGAGGTGAGGGTATCCGAAAGGGTATTCCGTCGGGCTGACCACTGAGGACAAGGAACTCGGCGCTGATGGTCGGCCTAACGACGTAGGCGACAACGTGGGTACGGGTGGGTTATGGGCCCGCGCGCCGTCCTTTCGTCGCCCCGGACGAAATGGACCACCCATAAAAAAAAGAAGTCTTAATCTGTCACTATATATGGTCTTTATAATCATTATCATCATCATCTCAGCTCATATACGCCCCATTGCTAGGTGCGAGTCTCCTCCCTAATGAGAGGAAAATTGACCAATTACACCACGCTGGTCATACGAGATAATAAAGGTTTTACTTAGAGTTTTTCTCTTCTTGCATATATTTTATAGGCAATTTATATCCCTTAGCCGTCTTTTATGACACTCACAGGCATGTGATGATTTGTATTTTCATTCCGTCCCACACGAATAATTATTATATACGGTATATATAACTCAATCCTAATTATTATTGTGCAGAATTTATGATCATAAATCTATGCATGAACAATGGTACACGGCAATAAGGGAAAAGTTTTCTTACCGTTGTTCGAAAAGATTCACGTGTCCAAAATTTCTTCCAACCTAAATTGAATTTAAGAAATAGTAACTATACCTTTCACATTTCGCAACAAGCGGTTCCCAAACGTTAATAAACTTCTATTTTAATGTACCATTTGTTTCCTTCGCTAGTGAGGTAAGAGTAAAACAAAAAGCCCTTGCACGTGTTTTTATTACTGAAAATACTTTGCTATTCTCGAAATAAGTGCTCAATATTTATACCATTTACTTATATAATTTCAAAGAAAACGTTTTATTTTCAAAGGAAATTTAGGAATATGTATGTATGTAATATATATATGTGTCGCAGCGTCACTACCTCTGGCACCATATCTTGATAGTTTTTAAGAATTAATCGATTACGGAAACGTCAAGTATTATACTTGGGTGTTTTTGATACAATGTTGGCAATGATTTTTGATGTTTGTCGTTTGACCGTTAACGTTTGAAATATTACCGAGCTTCCTTTATTGAGAGCGGGCCGTTGAATACTGAGTGGAGTGCGAGACACGAGAGCGATCGGTCGTTGTTGCTGCCGTGTTGTATCAAATTCACCGCGTTTCCCTAACGTGTAATTTAACTGTCAGCATACGTAATCATTAGTTATAATAGAAAATTGTGTTAACGTTAATTATTGAATATAGTTTAAAAGTAGCCATCCGAAGTGTTATTTTATTCCACCGCAATGTGTGACCGACCTGATAGTGATACAGCACGGCCGCCCCCACCCTCGATATATGGTTATTATTTTCTGACTTATTTATCTTACATAGGCAAGTTCTATTAATAATTAAGCTCTTCTAATAATCAAGGTTTTTGTGGCGGTGTTCTTTATAATAAATCTTTGGAATACTATTATAGGGCTCATAATTGGACGCAGTTATGTTTTCGAAAAGTCATAAATTTAAACTTACTTATTGTGATTACAAACGAGCTCCTTATTAAAAGGTCTTACACTCTACGGCCACGCTTAATATGAGGAGAGACGCCTGAGAGTGATTAACCTAGCTAGAACAGTTAGTCAAGCAAGCCGCCGTGGCTGCGTATAACGCTCGTTCCCCTTTTAGTCTGAACCTTCCTAATTAGGTGGCGGTCAGCAGCAATTATGCACAAGAAATACCAGCAATATAGCATGGGAAGCACAAAGTATGGATCGAGCACGTACTAATAGTTAACTGAAGGGAACACAAAGTTTTAAATTTGTTTTAAAATTGTTTGCAATACTTTTTAATGGCGTCATGTTCAGGAGCGGTCTTTCACTTGAATGAACAAAGAAATTTCATAAAATTTCTATATATGCAATAAATAATATTTAGTAAGAGATATACTCATGTATGTTTCTAGATTAATGAACGCCCCTCGTGTTAATTTTTCTGTTTATTGTTTGCTGTTATATTAATTGTTGTTCTGAGCCGCCTGTATCCAACGACGCCAAGCAAGTTTCACCAGGTCGTCGGTCCACCTAGTAGGGGAGCGTCGTACACTAGTATTTCCACTTTTTGTGGAGTAGGCTCCAGCCCAACAGTGGGACGTATATCAGCTGTGATGGTAATGATGATGATAATTATCATTAATATATCAGTAACCTTGGTTCATCATAGGTATGCATTTGTAAAATAAAATTTAATATTGTATGTGCTTTAAACACATATTAAAATTCGTTCATAATTTATAAATACACATGTTTGTTCTGAATCCGAAACGGATATTACGATTATAGATTACGTTACACATTATTTGGTATTTTGAATATTAATATGGCATTGATTCCGTTTATCGATAACACTGAGTATTCGCAAAATCGTTTAAAATGAATACATATTGAATACACTTATATTTTTAGATGAAATATAGTAATTTGATATTTAATAATGATATCTGATGTTTACGCGAGCACTACACATTGTAATTAAAACTACTTTTACGGATTTTATCGAGTTTGTATTTGATTTATGATTGCCCGACGTTTCGAGCACTTTACAGCATTTATGGTCATGGGCGAACTGGACAGTCATAAATCAAATACAAAAGCGAGAAAATCCGTAAAATTAGTTGATATCCAATATTTTTCCAATCATTTTGAGAGAGCTGGAAGCCCAACTTTGTAGGGTTGTATGCGTGTAGTGGGGTTTAGTAATGTTTTTAGTATCACCGAACTACTGCACGCATTCACACTCCCTTTACTTTCTTCACGATAGACAGCGGCCTTGAAAAGGTCCATGAGCGGCAGCAACACTTACCATCAGATGTACTATTAGCTTGTTTGCCAATAAAAAATAAATAAAAAATATCATACGGGTAGTCAATCAGTTTCCAAATCATTTTGCATAATAAATAACTGTCATCATTATCATCATCTTAGCCCATATACGTCCCACTGTTGGGCTTGGATCTCCAGCTTTGAAAGGGAATTTAACCTACTATACGACACTAGCTAGATGTGTTGGTATAGGATTTCATTTCGAGTTTTCCTTCTCTTGCATCGATGTTATCTGCATATCATATCCTTAGTCAACTTTTACGATACCCATACGTAAGAGAGGGTGGTGAATTACATTCTTATTCCATCACCACAAGGATAACTGATTCTATGTTGACTTACGGTAAAAATGCGCGCTGTGGTAGTGACTACTATAACTGCAAACCTTTTCAATGCCCGTGGGTGTCATAAAAGACTACTAAGAGCTTTAAATTGATCTGAGCCACTTCATATGATGCAGTCTGGTCAACAATTTTATTATATTCCTAAGGAAACTTGACGTCGGGCTGACGGCCGATCAGGGCAATGCTGTTTTGCTGCCAGGACGTAGAGGAGGATGGTACTCGAAAGGTTAATCCACAGGCCTGGTCACGGATGTAAAGGACTCTGTACCAATGGTCGCTCTAATGGTGATGGGGAGGGCAAACAGTAGGGTATGAGACCACACGCCGCCCATCCGTCGCCCCAAACAGATTGGGTGGGGTGTTTCCAGATCTTAACTTACCATAAAAAGGCAAGCGGGCGCTTATAAAAGTATTACCAATAACTTTTATGTGTACGATAGAAAGTTGGGCTCGGAAAGTTGGACTTCTAGCTTTCTCACTCACCGAACGAAGTGTAGTTATAAATTGCTACTACTAAAAAGTCGATTTTCTGCGAGAGTGTGGTACTACGAACCATCCGCAACTGTAGATGGACGACTGTTGATAATGAGGTCCTACGACGTAAAATGGTTTTAAATGCCATGCAAATTAATAACGCTTGTACAAAAGCAAACTAAAAATATTAATTTTGAGTGATTTTACTTCTATAACAATATAATATTCTGTTTATAAATATACTTATACTCCTTTATTAGTCCATAAACGTTACTCCACAGACCTTTCACATTTAAAGAAAATAGCCTAATATTATGATATCTGATGTTTACGCGAGCACTACACATTGTAAATAAAACTACTTTTACGGATTATATCGCGTTTGTATTTGATTTATGATTGCCCGACGTTTCGAACACTTTGCAGCATTCATGGTCACGAGCGGACTAAGGTGTCTCACGTCCAACAAGTAATCGTTATTACAGACATTTACAATTATCTACCCGATACAGAAAATAGTTATAAATTTATTAAATTGTTACCCACATTTTAGTACAAATTTATTGCCAGTGTAAGAAGAAAATGAATCTATATGAAAAAATTATATTGTTTATGGTTATATTGTTTATGTTATATATATTATTATGGAATATAAAGTTTTTGAGATACTTTTTTAGTTTAATTCACAATTTAAGTAAATAAAAAGGACATCAAACAGTATTAAACAGATAAGAAAATATTTGAGATACTCAGACTAAAAGCTTATTTCGATATAGTCCGTGAAACTCACAGTTTTATTTGGAAGGGCCGAGAAACTGCCGAATTCCATTATATACATTATGTGCACCATTCAAACCATTATTTACATAAACCATGTTATTAACTTGATATATTTGTGTTTGGTAACTGATTGATTATGTACATATATCTTTATATTTTGTTTCAGAGTTTTAATATGTTTCAAAGATTGCATGGAGATTATTAATAAATTATGCTATACAGTACTCGGAGCGGTTGTGCTATCTGGTCAAATCTGAAATATCCCACATGAAAAACCAATGCTTGGACAACGAATCGTTATTATCTCATCATCGTGGTCTTATTGCAATACAATATGTACTCTTCTTTTATCATATACATATATATTGCAAAAGCTTTGAATATAACTTTATGACCAATCAAAAGACACAGTATATATTACATTTTTAAACTTTAATGTGCTTCCAATAAGAGCTGAAACACGAATGAATGTAATGATTTCTGATGTTTACGCGAGTATTACACATCCATACTAATATTATAAATGCGAAACTAAGGATGTTTGTTTGTTTGTTTGTTTATAACGCTTTCACGCTTAAACCACCAAACCGATTTCAAAAATTCTTTCACCAATGGAAAGCTATAATATCAGGGAGTAACATAGGCTATATTTTATCCCGGCATTCCCACGGGAACGGGAACTACGCGAGTTTAAGCGACTGAAACCGAAGCGAAGCGAGGGCGGGTTGCTAGTTTTAAATAAAACTACTTTACGGATTTTATCGCGTTAGTATTTGATTTTTGATTGCCCGATGTTTCGAACACTTTACAGAGTTCGTGGTCACGGGTGGACTAAGATGTCTCAGGTCCAACAAGTCATCGTTACTGCAGAAAATTTATAATTATCTACCCGATACAGAAATTAGTTATTAAATATTGACCCACATTTTGATACAAATTTATTGCCAGTGTAAGAAGAAAATGATTCTAAATGAAAAAATTATATTGTTTATGGTTAAACTAAAAACCACTGGTTTGTTGTAACTATTTAACATTAATATTAATAGTAATTGTATTTTAAAAAACCTACAATCTAGTATACTATCACCGGATCGGAACATGGCCACACTTAGAAAGATCCGGCAAGAAAACTCAGGTGACATGATGCTAAATTAATATTAATTTGAAGGCGGCTTACTTTATGTCAACTAAGAGGTTTTAAATTATAAAATTATCTTTAGCTATTATTATTGTGGGTCAAATCTATACAATATGAGCTCACAGCGTTTTGCAGTCCTGTGGTGATCTTTTTGGTTTTGTTTTTAATAATGTTTATAACAGGATCCCAGCTTGATGGTAACACCCAGCCATCCTCTCTACTGAAATTTTTGTGTTTTTTAATCTCAATAGTCTCGCGTACCATTCTAGGCAGGTATCGGTGTTCGTTTGCGATGCGATCTCTGCAGTAACGATGACTTGTTGGACGTGAGACATCTTAGTCCACCCGTGACCATGAACGCTGCAAAGTGTTCGAAACGTCGGGCAATCAAAAATCAAATACAAATGTAGTTTTGTAGTTTTATTTAAAACGAATCAATGTAGATATTAAATTTTCGACCATTACATTATTTAATGTTAGGCATAAATGGCCGTTAGCGCCACTTTTGACAAAATTAGTCAAATTCGATACAGTACTATTAATTTATTAAAAAAATGGGGCCATATTATAAGATCATCATCATCATCATCTTGCTCTTATCCCAATTACTTGGGGTCGACGCAATATGTCATCTGTTTTGACATATTATAAGATAACACCTAATATTCAAATTATTTGTGATTTTTATTACAAAAATATGTATTATATTTTATTATCTCTAATAAATAGATAACAATAATAAAGTTAGAAAGTTGATTCAACTATAGTCAGTTTAGAGCTTTATAACACCAAATACCATTTTACAACTTAGAAACTGCGCTAGGCATTTTATTTTATATGCACTTTAGTTAAGTACTCACTGTTTTATGAACTTTTGATTATAAAATAAAAATACGCTATGATATATATACATCAAACCTTTATCTTCACATCCAAATTTTTAAACGTTTTATATTTATTCACACATGTGTGGGGACGGAATAAAAATATAATTCATCATCTCCTCTCTTACATCTGGGTGTCGTAAAAGACGACTAAGGGATTATAATATGCATACAACATCTATGCTAGAGATTGCAAACCGGGCCCGCCCGGGCCCGGTGCTCTTTTAGGCACCCACCGGGCCCGGCCATTCTCACCGGTCACCGGACCCGGTAAGAATGGCCGGTTTCTTAAGATCAATCTTTCAGACTGAAATATAATTGCTTTGCATTATGTAAGTTAGAATATACTTTTTGTTTTGTTATACTATCCTTATAAAGCCTACGTAACGTAACCAATATTACGTTACATTTTGTTAGTTAAGACTATACGAGTTTGGTTGTTTACAGTTACAATACAGCCTAACCTATACGATTTTGCTATTTGCTCAATTAGTAATAGTAACACTCACTAGTTTTAATAACCAAAGTTTAAGAAAAAACATAATACTTTACTTTTAGCAAATAAGAATTTGTTTTGTTTATACCAAAGCTACCGAAGTTTATCTATCTAAGTTGTTATGACACGATTAGTATTTTAAGCTGCATTATTAGTTTCTTATTTTAATACTATGTTTTCAAATAGGCACTATAAGGAGTAAAGAGAAAGACCTGCTTGTTTAAACTTATAAAAATGAATAATTACTAATACTAATGTTACTTTTCCGTCCATAAGTAAAAGTAATCAATTATGTATTAAGTGTGATTTTGAGACTTGAGTGAGACTGATTATTGTGATAACTGTTCATAAGGCAGTTTAAAATAAATATTAACCTTGAATCATTGTCTTTTTCCATTCATACATAGAAAAATTTCATAAAATACTTTAAAGGTTTCATCGCTCACATAACCCGGCGGACCCGGCCGGGTTGGCAATTTTCCTCCCATAGTGGAGTAGTCCCGAGACTAACGTGCTAGGTCCCATACGTGTATTAGCTGAGATGATGATAATGCTGATAATACTCATAAAAGAGCATCATGATCATCATCACAGCTCATATATGTATGTCCCAGTACCACGCTGGTCAGACGCGTTGATTTAGATTTTATATTGAACTTTCCTTCTCTTGCACGGTTGTTATATGCATAATATATGCCTTTGTCGTCTTTTATGACATCCACGGTAAGAAATAGATAAAAGCGAAGAACTAATAAGCATTAGTCGCATTCAGCGTTTTCCAAAATTCATTGTTCAATTTTTGGCAGCTGCCTCAATTATGTCAGAAAATTCTTAGTTACACTCATGAAATTTGGAATAGTATAAGGTTAATAATAAGTCTTCTTCTTCTTTTCTTTTATAAGCACGTCCTAAATATAATTTCTATAGTCGGCAAATAAATCATAATAACGATTAATTTAAAAAAAATTAAAAACAAGCTTTTATTTAAATGCTCTAAAACGGAGAAAATGGCTGTCATGTAGCCACAAGACTGCTTGTCAAGATTATTCAAACGAGTCTAAACTCGACGGCTTCATCTTATTTTAGTTTAGGAGTTCCTATAGCCGCCTTCTGACGCCAACTTGAGACCAGCTTCATGGTACTATATTGTTGCATCGTCACCGAAGTTACGTGATTAAACCAAATTTCAACCTAATCTAACGACAGGAAGTGGTTCTAATTTAACTCGCAAGATTTGTCTCATTCCAACTGGGCAAGTTAAATAAAAGCTTTTAAAAACACGTTAAAAATATTTGAAATAACAATGTTTAAAAGCTTCTCGCTATATAAGAAGTATAACGAAAGCTTTATTTGTTACGGACGAGGGTAAGCCGAATTTTATCACTTCTTCTATTTTATATCCAACACATTATTTATAGGCGCCTATATCTTGATTTATTTTTTTGCACTTTTTGCTAAGATTTATGGAGTGTGGGATGGAGTACAGCTATTATTTAAACATTTATTTTGTTTCCTTTTATTAATAGTGAAGATAAATTACGTTATTCGTGTGGTAGCGGAGTAAGAATAGAATTTAAAACCCAACTCTTGTTCGTGGGTGTCGTAAAAGACGACTAAGGATGTGACATGCATATGACATCTTTGCAAGAGAAGGATAACTCGACAAAAAACCCTATGCGTTTGGCCAGCGTGGCATTGCAGTTAATTTCCCTCTCATTGTAGCAGCGGTCAGTGCCTTAAAGTGCGCCTTATGTGAGTTTAGATGAAAAGACAAAGACGCTTAAAAAAGAACTACCATATAGGTGGGCGTCATTCTAAAATTACCGTTCCAAGGTTTGTACCGTTTGAACTGGAAACACTATGGTCCGTGGTTGTGCGTTTCCCACTACCTTTGCTTCCACGTACGTTCTTTACTGTGGGAAATAGGTCTCATACAAAGTGCCATGCGCGGCAGTATCATCAGTAGAATTGCGTGCATCATCTGAAGTATAGGTTCGCTGTTTACCTATTCGAAAATCTAAGAATTTAACCATATAATATACATTGTGCATGCAAGTGTATGCAAGTATATTTTTTAAGACTACGGAGTGACCTAGTTAATGTATCTTCATACCAAATCCTCATCCATTTCACAATTCACAAGGGAAATTAAGACGTAATTACATATTATGTTCTCATCACCACACCGTCTTAATTAGCATAGAGCACGGCAAAAATCACATTGAGTGAAATTCAATTCCATGCTCTGTATTACCTGTAAAACAATTCTCAGAGAATTGGAATTGAAAACATAAATGAACATCAAATTTCAAAAGACAAAGCGCAAGAAAACTTCGTTGGTGAAGCTAAATTATTTGAAGAAGCAAACTAAGTAGGAGTTTTGAGAGGATTTTAGTTCATTAACGCTACAAAAGGCAAACAAATTGGCTTAACGTTTCTAAACAACTATTTAACTAGTAAACTACTAAGTATTTCAGTATTTAAGAGTGTTTATTCACAGATATCAACAACAAGAGTCTCCAGGTGGGGTAGTTCAATATAGACCTTATGTATTAAGTGCCGTGAGTTTGAACTTCACGCAGAACAATTCCTTGTGTAACTTACAAATGGTTATGTTTAAAGTGTATTTTTTCCGTGTGGTGAGAAGTAAGAATACAATTCACCACTCCCTATCTTGCCCGTGGATGTCGTAAAAGATGACTAAGGGGTATAATTTGCATATAACATCTGTGCAAGAGAAGAAAAACTCGAAATGAAGCTATACCAACATGTCTAACCAGCATGGTATAGTAGGTCAAATTCTCTCTCATTGTGAAAGAGGCCCGAGCTCAATAGTGGGACGTGTGTGGGTTGCAATGATGATGATGTTTTAATTTATGTTCTTAAATTCATAATCATTATTATTCAGCCTATTGTTGTCGATTGCTAAACATAGGTCTTCCCTATGTATGAGGATATTGTATTGTAATCGCCACGCTTAGCAGGAGCATTGGCGATTACAGTATGATATTGTACGTGTCCCAGGAGGCGACTACTGACCAGTTTGCTGGTGAGCCCATTAGTCAATTTTTACTAGTTACACGGGGCAGATATGCATGTGAGGGATAGTGGCTATTGAATTCTTATCGCCATACACGGAAGTCTATTAATTCAATGTTTTAAATTCCACTGTTATATATAATAATGATTTAAACCTTAGCAAGTACATTAGATTTTCCGTAGGATGACGGAGTAAGAATTTACCTCTCTCTATCCTGCCTGTGGTTATCGTAAAAGACGACTATGGGATAGTGTTGCCCAAATGCAAGACCAAGACGAGACTTGGACTGGTCTTGGTCTTGGTCTTGCAACATCACACCTGGTCTCGTCTTGGTCTTGGTCTTGCGCACCCGAGTCTTGGTCTTGGTCTTGGTCTTGCGCACCCGAGTCTTGGTATTGCAGCAAGAGTCTCGCAAAGTTTTGCAGTTAGAATAACGTAACAGTAATTTATCATGGCAATGAAAAATCCAACTAAATTAATCAAATATCCTATCCTATCTATCCATCTGCTAGCCTATAGTTCACTATTGAATACAATACTTACCACTGGAGAAAATTACTCTTCTATTCCCCTGGTGTTCCATTAGACAGCGTTACTACTCTTATGACAGGACTTTCGACCCTATTTTCTTAAGACGTCACCACACGAGGCAGTTGATACAATAAATTTTATGTCATTTTATAATCAATGCGATATTTTACAATTAATGCGATTGTTTATATTCCCCTTCAAGTTAAGTGGTATGTATCTATTGTATTTCCAGTTTAGTTACTGATACTCTGGATACTTGAAAAAACCTGTTGCTCTATTGCCTATATAAATACTTTGGTCGCTGGATCCATGTAGCTCTTAATATACTATTTATTCAAGAACATATAAAACTGATTTAAAAATTTTTGGTTTTAATACTTGTAAAATGTATGATATTCGTCGTCATCGTCACAGCTCATAAAAGTGCCACTGCTGGGCTTAAGCTTCCTTCCAGTAAGAGAAAAATTGATCTACTATACCACGCTGGTCAGACATGTTGGTACAGGGTTTTCTTTCTAGTTTCACTTCTCTTGCACATATGTTATATACACAGGGTGTATCAGGTTATGGGACAACTGTTCATGTATCTTGTAGTTCAACAGTCATAGATCATAATTAGAATGTATATTACACAAAAACAATATAACGTAAAAGTTATAGTGATTACAAAAATGTGTGTCTAAGAGTTTATGCCTTAAATTTTATGCATTATGTAGGTATGTACAGACAGGATATATGTAAGCATGTAAAATTTCGACAGTATAAATAGGTATTAGATTTGCGCGAACCTTCGACTCATCAACGGTCATCGGCCGATCAGCTGATTTATGTTAAAGCGAAGTTTGTCTTGCTTATGCAAACGTAATCATTGATTTATTCAAATTCTAATGAACATTTAACAAAATACGAATATGTTGTAGATTAAGTATCATTCCTTTATACATTTTAATCAATTTACACGAAAAAACGATGACAAAATTGAGAACTTACATGTCTCTCAATTCATTAACGAATCGATATTTTTATTTCAATTTTTTTTCATGGGTTCCTAACACCATTGCCCGATCCGATTTGATACGACATCCACGGGTAAGAGAGTGGTGAATTATATTCGTACTCTGTCTTTTTTTTTGTGTGTGTGTAGCTGTTGCCGTGTGTGTGCTGGTCGCAGATGACCTTGACAGCTTAACGCAGTCAATGGGTGAGCGCTGATGGCTCTCAACCCGGTAAGTAAGTTAAGCGAACATCGCCCGAGGGCTCCCCCCTGTGGGGAACGGACCTCGGCTCGGGGCGTTGCTGAGAGCAAAGTGGGCGTGGCCAAGTTTAGGCTAATGACTTTTACGCGGCGCGGTTTTCGACCTCGACGGCGAGGCCGATACCGCGGAGTTTTATCTGTTATCGCTGCGCGAGCTGTGTAGGTCCTTTCTTGGGCGATCATAATAGCGTCATCTTCTTCTTTAAGAAGATGACGAGGACGTCGGACCGCGGATATTTTTGAGGGGACGTAGTTTACCGCCCCAACCACTAGTGGATTGGGGTGAGTCGTGGCAGAGGCAAAATAGCGCTGGGAGCAACGCTTCATGTACTGCCTGATGGTGATCGTACTCTGTCCCTACATGGACATTTATATAGATTAATTGTAGGCATACTTCTATGTCCAACAGTGAACGTCGTTGGGCTAATGAATAAACGGATATATAAATATGTATAATGGGCAAGAGCACTCTCGTGATTACGGTATTTTTGTCCTTAAGCCTTTCCGAAGAGTAATTCTGAAAAGCCAACACCAACATTGGGAATCGATTGGCCAATAGATGGATATCTCAAGACTGATTTGACTTGCCGTGTAGTGACGGAGTAAGAATATAATTCATCACCCCCTATTTTACCCGTGACTACGAACCCACGACTAAGGGCTATAATATATAACATCGGTGCAAGAGAAGGAAAACTTGACATGTATGACCTGTAACAACACGGCCGATCACCGTGGCGATTCCCCTCCGGCCACGGCCGATTCTCCTCCTGTTATGTAGAAGACACGAGCTCAACCGTATATAAGCTGAAATGGTGATTTGAATTAAATGCAAGACCGCGAGACTCTTGCAGGCCCAGTCTTGGTCTTGCTCAAGTCTTGCAGGGCCAGTCTTGGTCTTGGTCTTGCAAAAATTAAGCGGTCTTGGTCTTGGTCTCGGTCTCGCATTTCTCGCAAGACCAAGACCAAGACCGCAAGACCAAGACTTTTTTGGGCAACACTACTATGGGACATAATATGCATATAACATCTATTTAAAAGAAGGAAAATTCCAAAGAAAACCCTATACCAACCTGATCAGCTTCTTTCCCATTATGGAGAAGGCTCAAGCCCAGTAGTGAGACGTAAATGGGCTATTATGAATAAAATTTTGATATATTTATTTTGCATATTGTGAAATTCTGATAAAACATTGTAATAGTTTTTCCTCTTGAATAGGTATAAGTATTATGATCACTTTGTCGCAGCTCACATACGTCCAACTATTGGGCTTGGGCCTCCTTCATAATGGGAGGGAATTTGACTTACTATACCGTGCTGGTCAGACATGTTGGTAGAGGGTTTTATTTCTCTTTCTCTTGCACAGATGTTATGTGCTTATTACATCCCTTAGTGGTCTTATACGATATCCACGGGCAAGATAGGGAGTGGTGGATTGTATTCTTACTCCATCACCACAGGGATGGATTATGATCACTTAGACTTTTAAATTTTAATTCAAACCCAAGATTTTGTTGCATCAATGTATCAATTTTTGCTCTTAAAGGGCGAAAGATCGCCTTCAGAGATTGTGTCATATTGAGATTTTGGATTTCATTCTCTCCTTGGGGATATGACAAATTTATCAGCCCAACTGGTGTAAGGCTATCTGTACTCTCCATAAACTAGACAGAAATCGCACGCTAATAATTTAATAAGACATTCTAAATGATTAGTTTAGTTAAATTTAAAATCAAGTAAAAGCAAAGAAAGGAATTTTCTTTAAACAGAAGCGACGGATAAGAAAGTCCTTTTTGTGTAGAAAATGTCTTCAGAAATTATCTAAATTGTGTCTGTACAAAACAGAACCTGCGTAATTACAATGGAAAACAGGAATGAACACCAAATTAAAAGCTACGAGAGGCAGGGAATCGTCGCTGCAAGGAATAAGAAACGAAATTATTCGAAGAAAGATCCCTGCATCACTGAGAATTTTCAAAGGATCGGAGTTTATTAACAATGAAAGATGACAAACAAATTGGTTTAAGTGCTTTTCATTCTGTAAATAGTAGAATAGTATTTGTTATTCACTTGGCCTGAATAAAATAAATGAGTACCTACTTGATTTTTACTTATTTAATTTTTACGTGTGGTGACGAAATAAGAATACACCACTCCCACTATTGCCGTAGGTGTCGTAAAAGACGACTAAGGGATTAAATATGCATATAACACCTATTCAATAAAAGAAAAACTCAACAAAATCCTATACAAATACGTCTGACAAGTGTGGTATAGTAGGTCAATTACCCTCCTGTTGTGGACGACTCTCAAGCCCAACAATGGGACATATTCTGTTTCACAAGTACTGGCCATTTCAAATCAAAATAATTTTTGTTTGGCTAAGAATATAAAATTTCAAATTAATTTTATTTTAAAAAATGGAATTCATTTTCCAAAAGTAGTCGTTTGGTTATTGTTTAGTGTTAAGTTTTCATCGCATTTCAATCTTTTTCGTCATCATGGATACGTTAAAAATTCGAGTAATTATGGAATATAAGTATCGTCGTGGCAGCAACGCGGCACAAGCGGCGCGCAACATCAACGACGTTTACGGAGCTAACACTACAAACCAACGCACCACCTGTTATTGATTTGCTCGCTTCCGTTCTGGAAATTTCAACCTGAAAAATGAACCTCGCGGTCGTCCAAAGACTTTGGTCGACAATGACGAATTAAAGGCGATTGTGGAAGCCGATGATATACAATCTACGGCTGAATTAGCAGCAGCTTTCGACGTTAGCGTCAAAACAATATTGATCCATTTGCGTCAAATTGGCAAGGTAAGAAAGCTTGACAAATGGGTGCCCCACGAACTCAATGATCGCCAGCGCGAAGTACGCGTCGAGACGTGCCTTGCATTGCTCAATAGACACAAAAATGAAGGAATTTTGAAACGCATTGTTACTTGCGATGGATGATGGATTGGATGGAAAAATGGATTCTGTTTTATAGCCGCAAGCGCTCAGTAAGTTGGTTGGATCCTGGTTCAGCACCTAAACAATGCCCTAAACGAAAACTTACCCCTAGAAAAGTGATGGTCACTATTTTGTGGTCTAGCGCCGGTGTGATTCATCACAACTTCTTACCAAACGGGGTGAGCATTACTGCAGATGTATACTGTGAAGAACTGAACACGATGATGGAGAAGCTGGCACATCTCCAACCAGCATTGGTCAATCGCTCGTCTCCGCTCCTCCTGCACGACAATGCGCGACCTCATACTACACAGCAGACGGTCTCCAAGTTGCAAGAACTGGGGTTGAAAGCTCTCCGTCATCCGCCATACTCACCAGACCTTACGCCTACAGACTACTTCTTTTTCCAGAATTTGGATAACTTTTTGGCGGGAAAGAAATTCAACCGAGAGGCAGTACAAAATGCCTTTGAAGAATTTGTTGCCTCCCGTCCAGCTGATTTCTTTAAGAAGGGCATCAATAAACTGCCGCTGCGTTGGCAAAAATGCATTGATTGCATGGGTGATTACTTCGATTAATACAAATAAAAAATTCATGAAAAAAAATCGTTTAATTTTTTTCATACATAACGGCAATTTCATAGGTAAAGAGCTAATATGAGCTGAAATGATGATAATGAATAATATAATTTTATTTTTTATCTTTACATAATATGTTTACGTCTATAACTTTGAAATTGATGATCAGCCAGGTCCGGAGACACGAATCTTTGGTCAAAATAAAACAAAAAGAATAGAAATTAGCTGCTATAGCACGTTGGTCTGACGAATTGGCATAGAACTTTGTTTTGAAATTTTTTGTTTTTTGAGTTTTCTTACATAGACATTGGCTGTATATATACAATATATAGGCTGTTAATAGTCTTGCGACTCTTAAAGACAAAAAATGTGCTGCTGAATTACGTTTTTACCTCATTAGTATATGGCTATGTAAATATATATGTTTATTTCATATATATAACATGTAGGGTTCTGTGTATGTGCTGGTTTCTATAGATTTTCTGAATATTTGAGGGACTGGTCTCACCTTTTATTATATAAGACTAAGATTTATTTGGTGTCATATACACATTTCTGCTTATGCCTTAGAAAATAAAAAGGTCAAAGACCGTAAAAATATTTTCTTTATAAAGACAATGAAATTAATACCTTAATTAAGCTTTATCCTACAGGATCTTTGCAAACATAAAATTAATGGACACAAAATCACATTGAAGTTCAAAATATTTATACATTTTTTATCACGTGAAATTTATGCACAAATTGAATAAAAATTTACTTATCATCATCATCTCAGCTCATATTCGTCCCCCTGCTGGGCTCGAGCCCCCTGTATAATAGGAAGGATATTGTTATACTATACCGCGCTGGTCAAACAGATTGATATAGGGTTAAATTCAAGTTTTCCTCCTATTACATAGGTATTATATGGATATTGCATCCTTTAGTCACGGATAAGTGAGGGGGTGGTGAATTGCATTCTTACTCTGTCACCACACGGAAAATATTTTTCAATATATCTGTTGTAATTTTTGTTATAAGGAAAATGTTAGAAGGGGAGTGTTAGAAGGGGAAGACCAAGACCGATGTTCCACGATCAAATCGGGGACGTTTTTAAGAACGACCAGGTTAGAAGTACCCTAAACCGAAGAATATGCATGAAGAGATTAATGAATGTGGAGGAGGCGAAAGTGGTATGTCAAGATCGTAGCAAGTGGAGCGAAGTGGTCTCTGCCTACCCCTATGGGAACGAGGCGTGAATATAAGTATGTATGTATGTTGTGTTATAACACATTAAGGATACACTATCACCGCACCATTTTTACCTGTGAGAGTAGTAAAATCGACAGAGGAATCACGAGTAAAATGGACAGCACCAGTTAAATTGATAAAACCAACTACAATTGCCAACACGCCTGCCAGTTTCATTTAAATAATAAGAAAGACTAACATTTTATGGTTCTATCATTAAAATAAATCAAAAAAATCTCACACTTTTTATAACAATCACAATTAAAGCTTGCTGACAATAGTTTTAGAGAAAAAGTCTTTAAAATTTTTGAATCGTTTATCTATACCAATAAATAAAATTGGAGTGTCTGTTTGTAATGTCAAAATAATAGGCTTTTTTCATGCTCACACGGCACGACACCTATGCCTAAAATACAGATTAAAAAATTTTTGTCTGTCTGTCTGTCTGTTTGTTCCGGGTAATCTTCAAAACGGCTGGACCGATTTCAAAAATTCTTTCACCAATGGAAAGCTATAAGATCAGGGCGTAAACTAGGCTATATTTTATCCCGGTATTCCCACGGGAATGGGAACTACGCGGGTAAGACGACTAAAACCGAAGCGAAGCGAAGGCGGGTTGCTAGTTTTAAGAATACAATCAGTGTTATCTAGTGATGACAAATTATTTAGAGTTTCATTGTCGATAGTTGCCTTCTAAAATCAGTTAGGATATCTATAGGACTATCAATACTATAAATATTGTTGATAGTACAAAATGCGGTAATACTATTGCTGATTAGTAATAGTATTGATTGTATCGATACTATTTTCATCCCTTGTAACATTATTATTGATACTCTCGATAGTATTGGTACTATCGATAGTCCTATCGATATTCTCACTATTAACGCATTATCAATAGACTATCGATAGTCTATCGATAGTAGCCTATCGATCGGTATCACTAGTCTTATCATCTGTTTCATCAACTTTTGTTTCAAGCGTTTATAATCACGTTTACGTGTCGTTTGAAAAATATTAATAGCATTTAGGCAAAGAATAAAACAAGTAATTTAGTTTTAAATGATCGATGAGTTTAAATGGTTTTAAACTCATATACGTCCTACTACTGTGTTCACGCCTGAGACGCTGTGGGAGAGCGATTGATTTCACCTGTACGGTCAAATAGGTTGTCATAAGATTCTATTTCAATTTTTTATTCTCTTGACTTTATAAACCAGTTAAATAATAGTTGCTAAAATGATTTACGAGTTAATATATCCATGTGGTCGACAGAGGGGCGGCGCGCGGCCCCGTAACCCATGCATAAAGCACGTCACCTTCGTCGTTGGGCCGACCATCGGTGCAGAGTTCCTTGAATTCAGTGGTCGACCCGACGGAATACCCTTTTCCATCAACGTCCCCCCGGGACGCTGATCGCCGTCGCTAGGTTGTAAAATACTCTTATGGGATTATAATATGCAGATAACAACTACGCAAAGTATCGGAGGTCAATTTCCCTCCCATTATGGAGAGGGCTCGATCCCAGCAGTGGGACCTGTATGAGCTGTGATGATGAATTTCAATTATTATATAATAATATTAAATTAAACCTATTATACAGTTCCGTGCGGTAACGGAGTAAGAATATAATTCACCATTCTCTATCTTTCCGGTGGATGTCGTAAAAGACGACTATGGGATTTAATATCCACATAACAACTGTGTAAGAGAAGGAAAACTCGATTTAAAACCCTGTACCAACATGTCTGACCAGTATGGTAGGTCCCTCCCATTGTGGAGGAGGCTCGAGTCCAACAGTGGGACGTATGTGGGCTGCGATAATGATGATGCTGATATCAATATTAACTAGATACTATAATTACTCAGCCTATCCACTGTTTTTTTTATTGTGTACAGCCTATGGGTTAGGGTGGTCCTTAATAAGGTTATTTTCAAATTTCTTTGCTCCCAGGGGCTCAAATGATAAAAAAAAATCCCTGAAAATTTGAGCTCTTAATATTAACTCTAAGATAGTGCGCATTCCAATCTAAGTTTCCTATGGAAATAACATACGAAAAATTACTTTTGTTGTTTAAAATTTTATAACTTGGGAACGAATGAATTAAAAATTATAACTCATACATATTTTTATAGAGAATTTAACGCTCTACAAAAAAGGTTCCTTATAATTTTTCCATTAGTCTCAGACACACGCCGTATGATCCGTCCGGCGGCCCTAATATTTTGCCACAAATTGCGGTCATGTGCACCCCATAACCAAAAACAGCCAAGGAAAATGAGTTCGTGGGATAGTGGAACTGGCGTGACTGGGAACCATTTGGTTTTTGTCCGTAATATGAAGAGATAACGCCGTAATCACCGCGCATGGTGGGCGGGTTGGCGATCGCAGTTAGATGTTGAACATTTCCCAGCAGAGAGCTGTTGGAAATTTTAAAATGTGACCTGTTTGAGTTTCTTTTAAATTTTGCTATATTATCACTAGGTTTGAATAAATATATATCTAAATTAAAAAAAAATAAAAAAGAATTATTCATTTATTTATCATCACAGGTCATATACATCCCACTGCTGGGCTCAAGCCTTCTTCGCAAAGGGAGTAAAATTGACCTATCATACCACGCTGGTCATATGGGTTGGCATAGGGTTTTATTTCGAGTTTACCTGCTCTTGTATATATGTTATATGCATATTACATATATAATGATTTTTTATGTTTACGCGAGTATCACACATTGTAAATAATAAATAATAATATTATAAAGAGGAAAGGTTTGTATGTATGTTTGTAACAAATTGGTTCCGAGACTACTGGACCGATTTCAAAAATTCTTTCACCAATGGAAAGCTATAATATCAGGGAGTAATATAGGCTATATTTTATTCCGGCATTCCCACGGGAACGGGAACTACGCGGGTAAGGCGACTGAAACCGAAGCGAAGCGAGGGCGAGTTGCTATTGTAAATAAAACTATTTTACGGATTTCATAGCGTTTGTATTCACGCTGTAAAGTGTTCGCGCATGACCGCTGTGAAGCGTTCGAAACGTTGGGCGATCAAAAATGAAATACAAATGCGATAAAATCTGTAAGATAATTTTAATTACAATGCATATTATATCTCTTAGTCACCTTATAGGACATCCATTAATAAGATAGGTGTCAGCACCTAACTTTTTACCTACTTTATTCTTACACCGTCACCACATGGCAAATGCCAGTTTCTATCTTGCAATGCTTTTTTTTTTCTTTTTCGGGTGGGCTGCGGTCGGAGCGCTTCCGCACCACTCTGTCCGGGGCGACAAAGGGCTTAAGCACGCAACACCCGCAACCCACCCGAACACCACATCGCCTTCATCGTTGGACCGACCACCGGAGCATGGTTACTTGTCATCAGTGGTCGACCCGACGGAATACTATATTTGGGGTACCCTCCCATCGACCGACGTTCCCCCCTCGGGGAGGACGTTGGTCTTTCCTCACGCGGTCGCCCTCTTGGCGGGTGACGGAATAACTCCCCGGTCACGTCACCCGCGGCCTCGGCTAAGGCGGCATGGCACGCAGGTAGTCGCGCTTGCGCCACCCCAGTCGCCAATAATGCTAGTTAAATTCAAGTTTATAAAAATGCAAGGCTAAAATGAACCTCAACAATAAAAATACCGTTTCTAGAGTCATTAACGCCTTAGTTTGTCTCTATCTTGATACTCAAGGTTTTCTCTCACATTACACTCATATGCATTTCCTCAGCCTTCGTAACCCTAATATTCTTTTACGATATACTCAATTCTAAGAAACATACAGTAACATAAAATTAACTATGTCCATTTCAATTAAGATTCCATCCTCCAAGAGGCAAGACAAAGAACCCAACAGGAAGAAATTCCAAAGATGTTACTACGGATACCATTACAAAACAATTTATTGTTTAGAAAATCTTTGTTCTGCAATTACCAAACAATCTCTTGGCATATCAGACTAGTGAAACGAGAATGTATCAAGGACAAATAAAAGAAAACGATGATTACTGTTGTCAGTTACGCAATAATCAGGGGTCACTTCTAAAAATATAACAGTTATTTTAAATAAAACTACTTTACGGATTTTATCGCATTTGTATTTGATTTTTGATTGCCCGACGTTTCGAACATTTTGGAGCGTTCATGGTCACGGGCGGACTAATATGTCTCACGTCCAACAAGTCATCGTTATTGCAGAAAATTTATGATTATCTACCCGATACAGAAATTAGTTATTAAATATTGACCCATCCGTGACCATGTCCGCTGTGACCATGAATGCTGCAAAGTGTTCGAAACATCGGGCAATCAAAAATCAAATACAAACGCGATAAAATCCGTTAAGTAGTTTTATTTAAAATGTGTAATACTTGCATAAACATCAGAAATCATTATATAGCAATTATTTATGACCCAAAAATATTTAATAATAAAAATAAGCGGAGATCATTTTAGGGTGCCGATATTTGACGGTCTCGTTACGTATGACAAGGAGCTCGGTACCGGTGGTCAGCCCAATGGTGAAGGGGAGAGAATACGGTGGGTTATGGGGCCGCGCTCCACCCTTTCGTCACCCCGGAGGAGCGGAGCGGACGGCGTGTGGCGTGACTATAGCCCACCCAAAAAAATGTATGTTGATATTAATGAATAAGATAAGATTTTAAATTGTCATTATTTCAGCTGATTATGCGATCCACTATTGGGGTCGGGTCTTTCCATGGTGAGAGGGAAAATGAATGTGCCACGCTGGTCGAATGTGTTGTCATAGGGTTTTATTTTGAGCTTTCCTTCTCTTACATCGATGTTATTTGCATATTATATCCTTAAGTCGTCTTATACGACTGCCACTGATGAATTGTATTCTTACTCAGTCCCTACACGAAAATTTTAATTTCGATGAATAAAATCATTTCTACGGTCTTAATAAAGTACCGATATCACTACAATAACATGTTATATCTAAGACTGTGTTCTATATGATCTATTTCTATGAAGTTTTTTCCTGTTTGATCCACAAGGGCTTACAATTTTCCTAGTATTCAGATAGAAAGTTTTACTAAAGATCTTTCCTTTCACCATTACAGCTAAACAGTAAACGTTTTCCAATACACACATGGTGCGTACGTTCAGATCCAAATTACCTACTTAAACAGTTTTAGCCCTCTTTTTCTGATTATAACGTGCCATTAAACCTTTTATCCCCTTTACTTCGTATGTGATAAACTCATGAAAGAGAACTAATTCTCTAACTTGGAGAATGGTGTTGACGTGATCTTTTCAACGCTAAATTATATTGTATACGGCTGGTAGATTCATTGCGTTTCAATTTAAAAATGTTGAAATTCAGTCATACTCGAATAACCTTAGTAATTCTAGCAGTTTATTTGCGCTATACATTCATGATTCGTAATATTCATATGATTCTAAAGGAACACCGAATTTTGTGGATTAAATAATTTTTGTAGTTATAAATTTTTTATTGCAAACGAGCAAACAATACATTTGATGGTAAGTATTGCGGCCGCTCATGGACCTTTGCAAGGCCGCTGCCTACCTCGAAGAAAGTGAAGGGAATGTGAATGAGTGCAATGAGCTTCGGTGGTACTAAAAGCAAACACGCCCAAAAAGTTGGGTTTCCAGCTGATTTAAGTACTTATATCAAACCTTTTATATACATTTCTCAGATAAATATGATGTATAAATTTTCTCAATCTAATATTTATCTTAGATATAATCAAAGATTTGTTATTAACTTTAATAGCATAGATGATGAATTGCTTTAAATCATAATTTTTATCGTCTTAGCTCCTATATGCATACATCTCACTGCCAGGCTCACGCTTTCTAGACAATGTGAGGCAAATTAGCTACACTGGTCAGACGGGCTGGTATAGAGTTTTATTGTCAATTTTCCATCCCTTGTTCTTCCATTTTCCTTCTCTTCTCCATACAAGTTATCTGCATATTGCTACTTAGTCGTTTTTTTACGATATTCAGCAGCAAAAAACGTGGTGGCATGTTATATTTTTATGCTACTCGATGACACGGGCAAGCTACTGGAGAGGGTGGTAGCTGCCCGCATCGAGCGGCACCTCGTCGGCACGGGGCCCGATCTGTCGGACGTCCAGTTTGGGTTTAGGAGGGGTCGTTCGACGATCGCGGCTCTGTTGCGCCTGAGGGCCGTGGCGACTGAGGCCGTCACCGGCGGGGGAGTGCTGTTGGTGGTGTCCCTAGACATCGCCAACGCATTCAATAGTCTGCCATTCAGCTGCATCAGGGAGGCGCTCCGGTATCACGGGGTGCCAGTTTACCTGAGGCGGCTAGTGGCAGACTATTTGGAGGGGCGCAGCGTCCTCTGCACCGACCGAGCAGGGGACGTTGTGCGAACGCCCATGACGTGCGGTGTCCCGCAGGGGTCGGTCCTCGGACCCACCCTGTGGAACATCGGCTACGACTGGGCGTTGAGGGGGAGCCTCCCGCCCGGGCTGGGCGTGATTTGTTACGCCGACGACACGCTCGTCACAGCCCGTGGTGGGACGCTAGAAGAGGCGGTAAGCCTGGCGACCTCGGGTACCGAGGAGGTCGTCAGGCGGATCGAGGCGCTGGGGTTGAGGGTCGCCCTGGACAAGACGGAGACCCTCTTGTTCCATGGGCGCACTATGAGCCCTCCCATCGGCGTCTCGATCACCGTCCACTCGGTTGACATCAGCATCCGGGCCCATATGAGGTACTTGGGCCTGGTGCTCGACGGGCGATGGTGGTTCCGGGAGCATTTCCGCAGGCTCGCTCCGCGTCTCGTCGGCGCGGCGTCCACCCTATCGTGGCTTATGCCGAACGTGGGCGGACCGAGCGCTGTGTGCCGACGGCTGTACGCGGGGGTCATCCGGTCGATGGCCCTGTACGGCGCACCGGTGTGGGCGGGGTCCATGACCGCCCGACTTAGGGCCCTTCTGTGGCGACCACAGAGGGTCACGGCGGTCAGGGCCATCCGCGGATACCGCACGGTGGCGACGGAGGCAGCGTGCCTATTGGCCGGGACTCCCCCGTGGGACCTGGAGGCGGAGATGCTCGCCGGACTATATCGACGGGTGACGGGGGTGCGAGCGGAGGGTGGTGTGGTCTCGTTAAGAGATCTCACCGCCTGGCGCATAGACGCCCACCGAGAGGCCGACCGCGTGAGGAAAGACCAACGTCCTCCCCGAGGGGGGGACGTCGGTCGATGGGAGGGTACCCCAATAGGGGGTATTCCGTCGGGCCGACCACTGACGACAAGTTAACGCTGCTCCAGTGGTCGGCCCAACGACGAAGGCGACGTGGTTTTTGGGTGGGTCGCGGGAGTCGCGTGCTTAAGCCCCTCTGTCGCCCCGGACGGAGTGGTGCGGAGGCCGCGACCCACCCACACAAAAAAAAAATGTTATATTTTTATACTCCGTCTTCAATCGCAAAACTTGTTATAGGCAACTACCTTCTATTAGGAGAGGTGTAGATTGGATTATCACCTAAAAAAACAGATTTTTAGTATTTAGATGGTTGTATGGAGACTGTTTGTACATTATTAATTATATATATGTAAATATGACTAAGGGATATACGCATATAAAATCTAAGCAATAGAATTTGAAATAAAACCCTATACCAACCTGTTTGACTAGCATGGTATAGTAAGGTCAATTTCTTTTCTATTATGGAGGAGGCTCGAGCTCAGAAGTGGGACGTATTTAAGCCTATATGATGATGATATATATATTACGACGTATGATTATTGTCCTCTACATTATGAAAAAACATTTTTAAAAACAGGCTTTTATTTAAAAGCTCTAAAACGAAGAAAACTTATTAAGACTGTTCAAATGAGTTCAAACACGGCGGTTTTATCTCGTTTAGTTTAGCAGATTCTATGGCCACCTTTCGACGCCATCTTCAGACCCTGGCTGTCATGTAGCACAAGACTGCTTGTCAAGATTATTCAAACGAGTCCAAACTCGACAGTTTTATCTTGTTTAGTTTAGGAGTTCCTATAGCCACCTTCCGACGCCATCTTGAGAGCAGCTTCCTGGTACTGTAATATTGCATTGTCATCGAATTTACGCAAGTAAACCAAATATCAACCTACTCTAATGACAGGAAGTGCTTCTAATTTAACTCGCAAGATTTGTCCCATACTAACAGGGCAAGTTAAATAAAAGCTTTTAAAATTTACTCGGGCAATGTGATTCCTTTAGGTGAAGATTAACTATATAGTAATAAAAACTTACAGGATTAAGAAAAATGTCATCAAAAAAATAATTCGCTTGGAGAGCCATTACTTTGGGTTGATGATTGAATTCAGCCGATGTGCGTTCTTGCGTAATACGGAGCAGAATGGATCATTTTCAATCAACACGTTCACTGACTATGATAAGGTGACCCTATGGAAAAATTTTGTGGGACATAAATCTTTTTTATACTTTACGATTTTATGAATATCAGTAATCACTTCGTATAATAAAAATACTTTAGTGATGCCTTCTTTTAATAATTTAATTTAATAATGTATGTAAGATATGGTCTGAACACACCCCGTGCAATCTGTCCGGGGCGATGAATGGGCGGCTGTGGTCTCATAATCTACCGTGTTTCAGTCGTGTTTAGTAATACCCACCATCATTTCCTTTCCACGGCTATTACGAGATGAGTGAATGATATCACTTCACAAGATGGAAGGCCTATGACAAAGTGTCACACTGGCGTATACATTGCGGGCCAATTACATGTAACAAGAGCTATAATCTCCATTTTTTTTTCCTCGTCTTTACGACTCATAAATGCCCCAATACTTGGTCCAGTCCTCAAATCATCTCGAAAATGGGAAGGAAATTGACTTACTACACCATGCTGGTCAGGCGGGTTGGCATAGCGCTTTATTTTGAATTGTTCTTCTCTCACATAGATGTTATCTGCATATTTTAATCCCTTAGCCGTCTCTTGCGACAATCACGGGCAAAAAATCATTGTATTAATCTCTCACCATATGGAAGATTTACTTAGTTTATATTGATTTATAGGACAAATATTTAAGTCAAAATGAAAATGAATATATAATTTCCCAAAATAATATATTTTTCAAGCATTATAATTTTGCTGTAACCCTTAATTAATTCGATTTTTTGTATCATGATTTTAAGGACCTCGATAGTCAAAAGGCATAAAATGTGATACTTTTATAACTAACATCGTGGGTTAGGATTGAGTGCCGAATTGGTGGTAAAATATTATCGATTATATTTTCCTTAGGTTTTTTGGTGATTCTATTAGGATTCTCATTAATAAGTTTATTGATTGTAAATGCGTTCAACTAACCGCAGCGTTATATAATACCTGAGTAGTAGTATTATACTTATAGAGACAAAAGACTATTGGATAAAAAGGCTGGAGAGATTATAAAGAAATTAAATACTTATCCTACAATTTTGATGATTTTTGGTTACTTCATATACCACTTAAAAGGTCTCCGACTTATCTTAATGACTTTCTGTGATGAGAAAAACAACTTTTTACGTACCTAATTTTGAAAGCACGTAGACGCTAAATGAGAGTAATAACACTATGTTGCTGATAAAAATTTAAGAGTTAATTTACTTTAATGCATTCATCTTAAGAGCTACCAATTCGATTCAAAATATATTTTATTTGATTGAGAAATAAATTTATATATTTTCTTCTTGTACTGGCAATAAATTTGTACCAAAATGTGAGTCAAAATTTAATAACTAATTTCTGTAGCGGGTAGATAATTACAAATATATGTAATAACAATGACTTGTTGGACGTGAGATATCTTAGTCCGCCCGTGACCATGAATGCTGTAAAGTGATCGAAACGGCTGTTGGCGAAAGGCCGTTGCCTACCGCGAAGAAAGTGAAGCGAGTGTGAATGCGTGTAATGATGTTCGATGATACTAAAGGCACCACTAAAACCCACACCCAAACCCTTAGAAAGTTGAGCTTACAGCTCTCTCGCTCACTGAACAAAGCGCAGTAACAAATTGCTACTACTCGGACGTCGATTTTCTGCGAGAGTGTAGTACTACCCCGGACGGACCGGCCCGCGGCTGTAGACAGACTACTGTCAGCAGTGTGATCCTACCACTATTAGATAGATACCACCAGTAGATAGATATCTTGAGATGCAGCTCTTTCTATGTTCCTAACAACCTGTTTGCCTTGCAAAGCTTTTTCAAGAGTGAACAAAACATACTTAATAACGTCATGTCCTCGTCCTTCACGCAGTTCTTGTTTTCACACATAAATGATGCTGAAATCACAGCCAATAAAGAAAAATAGGGGACCAAGACGCTGCCAGAAAAAGATCCGAAAATTATAAAACTGATATTGATCTGAAAACATTCCTAATATATCCGCAATCCGTGGCCCCCATGCGCCCCATGTTCGCATATGTATATGAACCATGTCAGTTGATATTGACAAGCGGATCCCAACGGATCTCAATAAAGCAGTCAATTCCCCTTATATCTACTGACGGAATCCGCCGCAATGGATAATGTTTATTTTGGTAGAGTTAACCTTAAAATTGGATTCATTTTATATACAGATGGATAGATGAGGGATAGATACCTGTAAGTTAAATTATAGGCAAAGGTTAGATAAAATAAGGAATGAATAAAATAATAATAGTTTAAGGGAATGTTGCTGTGTGGTAGCGGCTTCGAATACTACCAACCCCTGCTTTGCTCGTGGGTGTCGTAAAAGACGACTAAGAGCCCTAGATTAACCCGGACCAACTCCATCTGGTACCATTTAGGTCAACGATTACATTCCCAAGGAGGGTTGACGTCAGGCAGGCGGCCGGTCATAAAAGTCATTGCCGAAACTTTTTGCAATATGTCAAAACAGATGACATATTGCGTCGACCCCAAGTAATTGGGATAAGAGCAAGATGATGATGATGATGAGTTTAAGGGAATGTATTAAGTTATTAAGTTTTTTAAATAGTAACTAATTTTCTGTAGCGTGTAGATAATTATAAAAATCTGTAGTACGTTGACTTGTTTGGACGTCAGACATCTTAGTGACTATGAATACTGTAAAGTATTCAAAACGTCGGGCAATATAAATCAAAAACAAACGCGATAAAAACGGTAAAAGTAGTATATTACGGGAAGCCTGAAAGTGGCACCAGTGATAGAGAAGATTATTGAATTGGGTGAATGGCCATATGCATATGAAAGTAGTTGAATGATGGCTAACAGGAATCAACGGAAGGTAAAAATATGCTGTGCCGACGCCACTTAGCGTGCTATGAAAGCCGGCTAATGATGATAAATTACTTGTGGAGTTCGTAAATTTTCATTATTATTACGTGTAATGACGTTTGAAGAAAATATCGCAAAGAATATCATCATTTCATCATCATTTCAGCCCATATACGTCCCACTGTTGGGCTCGTGCCTCCTCCACAATAAGAGGAAAATTGACCTTACTATACCATGCTGGTCAGACAAGTTGGTATAGCGTTTAATTTCGAGTTTGCTTTCTTTTTCATAGATGTTATATGCGCATTACATCCCTTACTCGCCTTTTACGACACCCACGGGCAAGATAGGGAGTGGTGAATTGTATATATGTGTATACCTAATTTTGCGGTGTGATTGAACTTCTAAACGGTGGGCCAGATGTTAATGAAATTAGTGGTGTATGTTTATGTGGATTCAAGAGTGGGTTAGATCTAGGGTTTTATGCCAAATTTTTTTTTCTCTTACTTAGAGCCGGTGCAGAGTAACTTGTCTTCAGTGGTCGGCCCGAAGGAATACGCCGATCGCGGGGTACCCTCCCCTCACAGTCTCCTCTCGGAGACTTTTATAATCCCTTAACACGTTGAATGCCTTGGGGGACACCATGTGGGCGACATTTGCATAGTATTGTGACTCCCTTCGCGTTCAACGTATTAATCGTCTTTTATGACCCCCACGGACAAGAAAGAGTGTCCTCAGTTGTATACTTCCTCTGTTGCCACACAAAAATAACATGATTTATTTTTAAATAAAACTACTGAAAGCATATTAACCACATAAAATGCGAGACAGATGTAAGTGAATACAACATACGCTGACAATAATACCATTACGTTCGAGAATATACTCCAGACCAATGGTTCGTGTAAACAATTAAATGTTTATTCACGTACAATGCACCTAATTCTGCACGTTCTAGATATAGGGTCGTACGTGATTCGTTCTACAACTCGTGCAAAGTCGTATGTGTATTAAATAATACATAAATAGCTACAGCTTATTGATGAATGATATTTATTAACTTCTTTTTTTTTACGATCGGCGTACTCCTCGCACCACTCCGTCCGGGGCGACAGAGGGGCGTAAGCATGCACACCCGTAACCCACCCGTGACACGTCGCCTTCGTCGTTGGACCGACCACCAGAGCAAGGTGACTTGTCATCATTGGTCGGCCCAGTGGAATACTCCTTGAGGAGTACCCTCCCATCGACCGCCGCCCCTCCCTCGGGGAGGACGCCGATCTTTCCTCATACGGTCGGCCTCTGGGCGGGTGACGGACTATCGCCCCGGTCCAGTCACCCGCATATTTATTAACCCCTGACGCAAAATAAGATCTGTCTATCTATCTACGTGTGTGCGTGTCTGTCTGAGATCGATTTCGATGCGATTTCTTTTTCATTTGAAAGCCAGTTCCTTGCAGACGTTTATAAGCTATGTTTGGTTAATATAGGTACAGTAGTGTAGGAGTATTAGTTATTTTCCAAAATGATGTAACGGCGTATGATACCCGATTAAGTGCTTCACGCATGCCAGTATAATCGTTTAATGACTATTCATTAATAATAAAAGAGTAACGTATTTTTTTTTAATTATTTTAGTTTGAGTCAGGGGTTATTCAAAGTTTTCAATTTCATTTTTTTTACAGATATCTGATGTTTTCGCGAGCACTACACATTGTAAATAAAATTACTTTCACGGATTGTATCGCGTTTGTATTTGATTTATGATTGCCCGACGTTTGGGTCACAATTTAATAAATTTATAACAAATTTTCTGTATCGGGTAGATAATTATAAATCTCTGTAATAACGATTACTTGTTGGACGTGAGACACCTTAGTCCGCCCGTGACCATGAATGCTGCAAAGTGTTCGTCGGCAAACGTCGGGCAATCATAAATCAAATACAAACGCGATATAATCCTAAAAGTAGTTTTTTTTTTTTGTGCGTGTGTGACTTAGTTGTTAGCCTCAAATAGCTGTGACAACGTTACCCAGACTGGTGGGTGAGCGCTGAGGGCTCTCAACCCGTATGTTTTCTTTTATTTCCTTACAGCTTATGTACATGCTACTGTTAGCTCAAGCCTAATCCACAATAAGAGGGACCTAGAGGGAGGGATTAACCTACTATACCACGCTGGTCAGATGTGTCGCAGGTTTTTTTGTTTGGAGTTCTGTTTCTCTTGCATAAATGTTCTAATCTTAATTTTTCCTAAGTCGTTTTTTACAACGGGCAAGAGAGGGAGTGGTGAATTGTATTCTTACTCAGTCACCACATGGAGAATACGGATGGATATATACTCTGTGATAATGATCATTATCATCATTTCAGCTTATACTTGTCTCACTGCTAGGTTTGATCCTACTCCACAGTAACAGGGATATTGAATATTGACCTCTTATACTAAACTGGTAAGAAGAGTATAAGGTGTTATTTTGAGCCTTTCTTCTTGAAGATCTTGCATATTTCGTCATATTGTTGTCTTTTAGGAAACTAACCTGGGAAATGAGGTGGCGCCATATATTGCTAGGTTTTGGATTGATTAGATAAGCTTGGATATGTCAACGATCAGGTTCACCCTCGCCTAGAGATGTTTCACATCAATAATTTACTAAACTATAACGACTTTTTTGGAACAGACTATGATATGATCATACTAGTGTTGGGTAGGACTGTAGGACATGACATGAAAAGAGTTTGTATGAGGTGCCTCTTTTGTGTAGTGAGCCAGTACATTGTCGCACTTCAAATGAGGCGAGGCCAATGAGGATTGGAGTGTTGGGTTAAGACGCGACATGAATGAGAGTTTGTAAGAGTATCCTCTTTTTGTACTAAGCCAGTACAATGTACTATCCTACTTCAAACGAGGCGATGCCAAAATAAAATCACACCATTTCGTGACATTTGAAACTCTATTTATATTATATTTAAAGCTCAATATTGTTGTTCACGACGTTCACGTTTCAGCATTTTTGATATTAATTGTATTCTCATTTTTATGTCAAAATGAATAAAAATGATGAAAAAAGCTTTGGGTTCAGGAATAGTTATCTGACGCGAAATATATGCCAATGAAGGATTGTAGTGACGTAGAACCTGATCTAAACTGGATTCTGTACAGAGAGAAGGCGAGTCTGAATCTGAAATTGAGGGTGATAATGACAATATATTCTAAATATATTATAATACAATCATGAAAAAATAGGCGTGGATCTGAAGATACCGGCTTTTGACTATATTTTATACGATATTGAACATATCAGTGTCCAATAGATACGTTATCAGTTTAAGCAATCAACCACAAAATATTCTATTCATCGTATGTGGTAGATTAATATATGGTCGTGGTGGCATCGTATATGGTAGAAAAATTAGAAATACATAATACATGCTCCACTTAGGATGGCAAAAATAAAACCTAAGACAGCTTACTTATGTTTTTTGTGTCGACTGCCTATTTGTTTGGAGTGTATGAACTAATTAAGCAATAAGTGTCGCGATAAACTGTCAATGTTTATGTAATGCAATTTTGTTTAATTTGTCATTTTTTGGTTGCTTTTATTATTTTACTTTATAGACAATTCATTTTTATAGGAAATAATATCAAATGATAAAAAAATACTATTTAATGTCATATTTTTTTTACCTGAGAATGATATTTTTTTTCAGTCTAAATTACGACTATATGAATAGTTATAAGTTTATATCAAGATCTCTATATAATTTATATTTTTTCAAAGTTTCATATAAAGGTTTAACATATAAAGAAACATTTGTTAAATTTTACTGTAGCATTTTTGGAATAGATCCTGAATTAAATGCATTAAATTATGAGAGGTCTTCAGGACCGCAGGTAGGTGGTTAAAGGGCAGAAATATGAGGTAGGTGGTTAAAGGGCAGAAATATGAGGTAGGTGGTTAAGGGTTAAATTCCTTATCTATGTCTAAGAATTAGATACCGTATTTGAAACGGACAATAGTCTTTTACATGTAAAAGAAAAGAATGTTAATATATTATTATGCCGGATAATTGAACTATTAATTTATATTGTAATTTTATTATAAGAAGCTATGTGGTGACCCAAATAATTATATGGGCTCTTTCATGGGGAGTGCTTTAAGGAACTGTTTGACTTGGTCAAAGGTTGGATAAAGTCACCGTTTTACCAACGTACCGCACGATACCGCAGTAGCGTTCATCCATTTTACCTGGAAATGTTATGGTCTTCAACTGTACGTTCCCAACGATCACTTCTCCCACATACGTGCAAGCTTTGGAAGGAACTACCTGGTGCTGTGTTTCCCGAGCGCTATGACATATCCTTCTTTAAACGAGGTTTAAGAGTATTTTCTTCACTGTAGGCAACGGCCTGGCTGTGCCCTTGGTATTTCAAAGGTCCGTGTGCGGCAGTATTACTTACCATCAGCTGTGCTGCTTGCTCGTTTGCCATCGTAGGCAATAAAAAAAAAGGTTGTCGGTGGTTTATGTAATTTTATTATTGGCTTCATTACAAAGGCACACAGTTAATTAAAACAAGTTGTAATCTATTCACATACGAGTGAAAAGATTTCATTCCAAGAACATCTAACAATTGTCAATGCTATTCAGTTCTGTGAATAAAGGGAAAATCTACACCATGCTCTCAATTTTCTGTTGAAGGCACATCAGAGTAGAAAACTGATACAAATGAGGGAAGAAAATTACTAGCTTACAAGGGTAAATGTATTGGAAAAGTATTCAGTGTGACCCCGGCAATACTATATAGAACGTACAAACAAACACACATGTGTATTTTTACCCTATACCCTATATAATAGCGATAGGGCCATGAAAGCAACGATATATATATATTTTTAAACATCAGTGATTCCTAATAAATTGCACAAGCGATTGAGATTTCAAAACCTTCATTTTAGTTTAAAGATCTGCGTCTTTATTTGCCGAGTATCGCTCTTTTATTATTATTATTTTTACTTTTTATAAGATAACAGCCTGCACAAAGGACTAATCCTTGCATTTCTGTGGATTTTACAAATATAATTAATTGACACAAATTATACCCAGACTCAAGACAACAAATTGTGAATCGCACAAAGCAATGTCCAAAGTTATAATGCCGATAGATTGCTATAATCGCAAAGAGTGTATAGCTGGTCCTTACCCTGTCAAACCATTTATATATTTCTGTATTTTGAACAGGCCACCAAAACCACGATGAGACAAATTCATGTCGAAAATTATTTAATTAAAACCTTTATCCGCTGATTTCTGAGCCACGATCTTTATATTGCTTTGGCATTCTACGATCGTTTGTACTATCCTCACCCAACTAGTAAATGAAAGTTAAGTCAGACTATTGCCTCGACTAGATTCTAAACTTGTAGCAGACGTTATTATTGTATAATTTCCAGGCGTGCGAATGAAGTTTATATGTTTTATGTTCCAGATAATTTCTATTAGCTTATTAATTAAATTGTTTTTTGAACTTTGTAGATTTCTTGTCTTATTTGTTAGTATTTTGCGTGTAATTTGCTAATTAATGTGAATACAGTAAGTCTATTAATTTTTAAAATTGATATTTTGGCTTTAAAATTAATCAAGTATATATAATGAACATATATAATGAATTGTGCTAGTTACACACACAATTAGCTAGTTTATTTTTTTTTAATAAAGAATATATTGCTATAAATTTAGTTATCTTTCTAATGCAAATATAGTATATGATTTCATTTCATCATATCTGCCCATATACGTCCCACTTGGCTTGAGCCACTTCCATTTTAGTAGGGAATTTAACCATCTATATATAGGTGCTACGCTAATCAAACATTAATATAGGGTTTTCATTTGGAGTTTTCCTTCTTTGTATCGATTTAACTACATAATATGTCATCTTTTATGACACCCAGGCACAAAAGATGGAGGTACCCAGGCATAAGAGGTAAATTTTATTATTTATCACCACACGGAGAGGTGATGGTTTAATTAAGCTCAATCACGAATTATTTTCTTTCCGTGGATAATTTAACGAAAAATGTTAATAAAATTGGGCAAGTCAATAATAAATCCAGAACTTTTTCTTTGTCTAATTCGTATTCCAAACCCAAAGTTTTGCATTTAACAGTCGTACGATTAAGGAACTAGAATATTATAATAACTAATGTTATCTATTTCGTTTAGAATTTAAGCGCGCTTTGACCTTACTGAAGAAAGTTACAGTAATTGTATACGAACAAAATACAAAACAATACGTAAAAGAATGAAAATTATCCTTACGAAACTACCAAGGAATATTAAACAAACATAATAAAATAAAAACAGCGAGGAATATAATAAAATATATCTTCAGGACAATATTATATACGAGTAGGTACAGAAAATACCCGTTACTTTATAAGCCTTATAAAGAGGTCTGAATACAAACCATTGTTTTAATAATACATTCTCGAACAACTTACGTTTTAAATGGTATTAAAAGAATTATTGTAGATTATAATATGATTCTTTTGCTTTTTTTTAAAGCCAACATTAACCCAGTACTAAGCAATCCTTGTGTTGCGGGGATTTTACAAGCATGTAATTAAACAGACATTAATTGCACTCAGACTCATAACAACCATTTGTGGATTGCAAAAATACTGTACTGCGTAAGAATCGACCAAGGACTCTGATACGATAGATGAATTGGTATGGGGTTTTATTTCGTGTTTTCTTTTTTTTCATGTGTGAGATGTGGTAGGAACACACTGTTGACAGTTATCTGTCTACAGCCGAGGGTCGGACCGTCCGGGGTAGTATCGCACTCTCGCAGAAAATCGACATCCGAGTAGTAGCAATTTGCTACTACGCTTCGTCCGGTGAGCGAGAGAGACGGATGCCCAGCTTTATGAGCGTATTTGTGTGTGGTGCGTTTTAGTGATGTCATATCACCGAAACTCATAGCACGCATTCACTTTCTTCCTTTCACTTTCTTCGCGGCAGGCAGCGACCTTACATAGGTCCACCATTAGCAATAAAAAAAAGTTACCTGCGTATTGTAATCAATTAATCGTCTGTTACGACATCCACAGGCAAGAGGGGGGGGGGTTGGTCAATTGTATTCATACTCCGTCACGACATGAAAAATTTTATGTGTATTTTGTACGATATTTTAGTAACTATATACCTCAAATATAACGCAAAAAATATTTAAACTACGAAATCACAACGTAAAAGAAAAAAAAAACTTACAAAAAACTGGAGCAAACTTACAAAGCAAAAGTTTACGTACAAAAACATTGTTATCAAAAAAATTACAATTCACAACGAAACTACAAGAAAAACGAAGCAAAATTCAAAATAATAGTATTAAATCTCGCAGAGGTTGAACGTATTTCATACTAAGGGAAGTATGTAAATGAAAGGGAACAAAAGAGGACGTTATAATCGTCACATTTTACCTTCTATTGTCTATAGAACGTTTTAAACAAAACTCCAGGAAAAGGGTTTATAAATATACTACAAGAACTTGGTGTAATCTTGGTTTAAGACCACAATATATCACAACCCATTGATTTCCCTTAGGATTTATAAAAACCAGCCCAGCAATCATCATGATATGGGTAGTAGTTTACTCCTCGTCAAAAACAAAGAACCGGTACTGGTAGCCCTGCCCAGATAGCAACATAGAAGTAGTGTAGGAAGGTTTTGGGATGCCAGTCAGAACCCTAGGCAGTTTAGGCGTCATATGCTTATAAAAACAGCACTCCTAGAAACCTTGTAACCAATTACAATAACCAATTCATCTAACAAGCGAGGCGATTATGACGATATGCCATTGGAGACATCTATGTCCAATTGTAAACTTTCACACTGATGATTTGTTGGATGGACGGACTTCATGATTAGCGCACTTAGCAGGTCTCTGTAGTATAAATCAGATTAATCAACGTTAGCGTCATAATTACAGTCATCGTCATTTTAGTCCATTGCCGTCTGCTGGACATAGGCTTCCCTGATGGTCCTGAAGTTCAGCGTATTCATAGCTCCTCATCACATAGCGCAATGTATCTACACGATGTATCTACATAACACGAATGCGTATATGTGTACCTTGAGTGGAAGTTAGAGCTCAGATTGGAATTTGAACTAGACAGACTTAGTATTAGCATTCTGAGTTTAACTAATAGGCTATTAACGCATGTGTATTTTGTATTTCACACCCAATCGAATAAAGAGGATGGGTATAAAATTTCACTCCACTTCACTTCAGCTTCACTATAGGAGGGAAATTGACCTACTATACCATTTTGGTCACAAATGTTGGTATAGTGTTTAATTTGAGTTTTCCTTCTCTTATACGGATATTATATGCATAATATATCCCCTTAGTCATCTTTTACGACATCCACGGGTAAGATAAGAAGTGATGAATTGTTTTCTTACTCCGTCACCAGTCGGATAAATCTCAGGCACCTAAAATTATTTAAAGAAACTAACTGCGCCCTGCGGTTTCACCCGCGGGGTGTTATGTTATGTGTTTTATAAATAATAGTTTACACATAAAAGATAGGTATATGTCATAGCGGGCTTTTTTGTAGGACTACTTAAGGTAAACATTTCCATTATAGATAATATAGATATATCTACAACAATTTATGAGGCGCATGCTGGAATAGCTCGCAGATAACAGATTTTTCTACTTTCTTGACACTTATAAAGATATATTGTAATAATCCAAAATATAAGGAATATTTTGGATTATTACAATATATCTTTATAAATTGTAGCCTATATTGTTATTCTGATGTGCAAGCTATATGAAGCTATAGCAAGTTTTATCAGAATCCATTCAGTAGTTTTTGTGTGAAAGAGCAACAAACATACTCACACTCATACAAACTTTCGCGTTTATAATATTAGTAGGATGTTCTGCGCAATACTTGGCACGAAATATCGGTACAAACATTACATCATTTGAACAGTAAAAAAATATTCGTAAACAAAAAAAAACAAGCTCAGACTAAAAAGAAATGAGCAATACATACGCTTATCCACGTGCCCGAAAAAAAACTACGTTGAAATTTAATGGAAATAAGTGAAAAAATTTCACACGGAAAATATTTTATGAAATTTATTTTACACGTGTATCGTTAAGGGTTATATTTATGTATGGGCAGCTTAATACAAACTTTAACTGTACCTATGTGTTAAAATCTGGTTAATTACTTCATAGTACAGATTGCTTACAATTGTTCATTTTGCTTTTGGTGTGTGGCACAAATAAGAGCGTTGAACAGAGAATGACTCGTCTTCTGGATTCAGTGTTAATTTTTTTTACCCCCTCGAGCGCTTTTGGGACACCATTTGACCCAAAAAAAAAAAAATGTGCTCAAAGCGCTTTTGGGACACACGTTGACCCAAAAAAATACTTTACAATTAGCAATTACTTTTAGTACATTTATTTAAATCAACCAATCAAAAGCTATTAATATATATTTTATTTCATATTTCCTTGTCATATAGCAACAATAATAGTTTACGTAAAATCATAAAATTCACTGATCTTTTTTTCAATATACTTAAGCGCGCGGGGCACTCGAGAGCGCTGCGATGTTTGGCGCGTGAGGGGTTAATTCTAATATCATTGTAAAAATAACTAAGTATATTTTTATACTTATTTATATTTTCACCTATCGTAGGCATATATCGTGTCCGCCTTCTTTTGCGAAGCCGTGATAGCGCAAAAGGAGGCCGCAGAACGAGCACGAAAAGCCAACGCCCATGCCAATCAAATTCGCAGACGGCGATTAGGGAGACGGCGTAGGGAGTACGCCCGCCTGATGAATCCTCCATCGTGATGAATCCCTACACGAGACGAGGCCTCAAGGCCGACCGTCGGGATGCTAAAGTCGCATGCCCAAAAGACAACCCTTTGGCACCCCAAAATAGACGAGGAAGTGGGCCGCTGCTGGTTTTTAGTAGGTATTCCGACGAGCCACCCTACGTCGGCGAGTCCTACATACCCCCCCCTGCGACACATCCGGGGGGGGGATGCATAAATGCATTTTCCACAGCGTAAAAAAAGGTATATATCGTACATATCCTAACTAATAATGTAAGTGCGAATGTGTTTGTTATACTTTCACGCCCAAACAACTAACCGAATTTTGAAATTTAGAAAGTATCCTAACAATATACTTCTACATCATCTAACATTAACATACGCACGGGTACACAGAGGGACTACGTAAGTGAAAAAAATAAAGATTGTCGAGTTATTCTTATAGGTATGAATATACTACTAACATGCCAGTGACCTTGAAAAATTCAGTGCGCCTAAAGTCCTGCTAAAATGCAAGGTCAAAATAAAAAAACCAATTCTGTAACAGGCAAATAAAAACCTTTGTGACCTGTAAGATCATGAGAGGCCTAAGGTGTTGAAGTGAAGTGCTCGAAAGGTCATCATCATTTCAGTCTATCGCCTTTTGCCGTCTGCCTCCCACGATGCCCAGCAACTTTCACCGGGTCGTAGGTCCACCTAATGCGGGGACGTCCTTCACTGCACCGTCCGATACGTGGTCGCCACTCGAGAACTTTTCTTCTGCAGCGATTATCGATTTGTCGAGCGATGTGGTCTGCCCAGTGCCACTTCAGCGTGCTAATTCTTCGTGCTATGTTGGTTACACGGTATTTCAGATTCTATCTCGCAGCGAAGTGGTGAGCATAGACCGCCCCATAGCACGCTGAGCGACTTTGAGCTTAGTTATGAGGCCTACATTTAGGGGCTACGTTGCCGAATAGTCGGTTAAGTAAAAATCAAATGAAAACGCGGCAATATTCGTAAAAATATTTTTATTTCAGACAAAATGTAGTATTTGTCTACCTCTTCAGCGATGAAGTCATGAGACTACAAATAAATCTATAAAAACATACGATAATAGATTTCAGTGAAAAATTTAATTAAGTTAAAACCATGTATGTGTGTTGTAGTTGTATGGCTTATTGGTTAGGGAATATCGAGTGTCAAGCCGACCTAATTATTGGCTTCCAACAAAATTTGCAATTTTGTTAAAATAGATAATTGTATTTTACTAATTGTATACGCGATTTAACGAATGAAGAAAAAAATTAATGTTTTCTACATTTTATTATCAACCTTACTAGTATGATTCACTAGCAACCCACCCTCACTTCGCTTCGGTATAACCGAATCGGTTATAGTCGTTTTACCCGCGTAGTTACCGTTCCCGTGGGAATACTGGGATAAAATATAGCCTAGTTTACGCCCTGATATTATAGCTTTCCATTGGTGAAAGAATTTTTGAAATCGGTCCAGCCGTTTTGAAGATTACCCGGAACAAACAGGCAGACAGACAGACAGACAAAAATGTTTTAATTACTATTTTAGGCATAGGTGTCGTGAAAATAACCGTGTGAGCATGAAAAAAGCCTATTATTTTGACATTACAAACAGACACTCCAATTTTATTTATTGGTATAGATTAACATTTTTGAAAATAGTAATACTGAGTTGGAGTTGTTGACTTCAGTTGGCTTTTGAAAATCTGAATAAATCACGAAATCAATATTAAAAAAAGAACCTTTAATTTTTCGTGTCGTGAAAAAGAAAACAGTTTATCCTTTTTATCTGTGGGTGTTATTGAATACGATTAAAGCATATGAAATCTATGCAAGAGAAGGAGAGAAAACTCGAAATAAACCTTGTGTCAATCCATCTGACCACTGTGGTATATTAGGTCAATTTGCCTCCTAGTAGGGAACAATAGAGTCCAACAGTGGTAACATATATGAGCTGAAACGTTGATCATAAAATTATTTAAGACTGGCAACCCGCTCTTGCTTCGTTTCAATTTATATGAGATTTTTTACTCAAGCTTTAATTTTGCTCAAACGTACTCCCATGATAATGATTTAAATTAAGTAGTGTAATATACATAACTATTCAAAATTAAAAAATACTTTTAATAATAAAATTATTTAATTGGTAAAGAGAAGGAAAACTCGTAATTAAGTAAGCACGCAACACCTTCGTCGTTGGGCCGACCACCGGTCGAGCAGGGTTACTTGTCATCAGTGGTCGGCCCGACGGAATACCCCCCACTTGGGGTACCCTCCCATCGACCGACGTCTCCCCCTCGGGGAGGACGTCGCTCTTTCCTCACGCTGTCGGCCTCTCGGCTGGTGAATTCACCCCCTAAGAGGGTCAAACGGGGGTGCAAAGTTTGTATGAAACTTTGCCGTTATTGAAGTTATTCGAATGAAATTCAGTACAAAGGTTCTTCATTTAAAATTATGAAACATATAAAATATATTTTCGAAATCATCACTTAAGGGAGTAAAAGTGAGGTCCAAAGTTAGCATGGAAGTTCTCTGATTTTTAAAGTTATTTCAATGAAAAGTTGTATTTGGGTTATAAGTTCCTAATAATGATTATTGCCGATATCCTTTTTTGTGAATGCTATCCCTAAAGGAATAAAAAGAGGGGAATAAATTTAGAAGGTATAAAACTTTTTCGTATTTACCTACATTACTTCAATTAAATAATGTATTTAGCTTAATAGTTCCTAATAATTATTATTGGCAATATTCTACTCAGTGTTTAAAGTATCCACATCATCCAGCAACACGATGGACATATAGAACCTTGAAAATCATGCATAACTATGTGTGTTAACCTCTATTATAAATAAATTTCACACGAACGAAGTTGAGTCGAAGAACGAACCAAAATAAAAGCAGATATTAACATGAAGTTTGTGAGTGAGACCAAAAGTTATTTTGTCACAAGTTGCTGTTATGATGAAACTTATCTTCTCAGTTGTAGTACAGAAAATGGGTTCACTAACTAACATTTCGAAGAATCTCATTATGTCGACTTTATTATTTCCAATATTATTGTTATTGGTAATCCACTATTGAACTGTTACGATGGAATATGCTAGCATAAATGGCGCAGTGATGTTTGTAGCGACCTTCGTGTCAATACAGGGCCGGGTTCTCGTGCTATTCACGAATAATTGATCCGAGTCTGAGTTATTTGGTTCCTTAAATTCGTTTTTTTTATGATACCACCCTGTACGAAGAAAATAGGTAAGCCTTATATTGTGGGTAACTTTACAAACGTATAATTTAACGATGACAAAATACACCCAGACTCAGAGCAAACATTTGTTAAGGTAGGTCGGTATCTTAACCAGTTAGAGTCTTAAATATGTATGTTAATAATAACATTCACAATATAAGAATTTGGCACGGCAGTGCCCCCGCTAAGTCGAATAAAAATCGGCACGGTTGTACCATCATTTTCTCGAAACAGTTCAAGTGATTTTGGACGTCCCCTATAATTTCGTTGTGCATAAAACTAGAAGCCACTGAATTTTCAGTAACCAAGCAGGCATTATCGTATGTGTACACACGATTTACTAATTTTGTGATTCGCCCACTAACCAATTGACCGATCATCAAAATTCTAAGGCACTTATAGCATACAGACGCTTCAAATTAAGAATATAATTAGTGTTTAATATATAAATGAAAGAAAAACTGTTTTTTTTTGCAATTTCGGTGCAGTTTTCTAGATGTATATCAACTGCATAAATAACTTAATATAATATTTTAATTAAATAGATTGACTTGGCCATAACATGAAAACATTGTGTATCTCACAATTAATACATATTATATTAAATTAGATTGTTTATTAAACAGAAAAGATTTTTAATATTGATATGGTCACTATAAGATGAAGTTAGGTAAGGAGCAACTTGATTTTTACACGGATCTCAAACTCTTTTCAGTACAAAAACTTGTTATTTTTACAAGCTATGTTTTTGATAGAATTTTGCTTTCTGATTCAGTTCAGATCATGAACACTAAACAGCGTTCAAAGCAATGGCAAGATAAAAAGGAAATATAAACTCTATAAAATCCGTAAAAATAGTTTTATTTCACAGTATAGGAAATGACACTAAGTCACAGCTTATATCCATAACTCAAAAGAATACTTTTATTTCCAATTTAGCATGAAAACAGAGTGACAGGATATTAACTCTCATCACCATACTGATTATCATAACTATTCATCACTGCCGTAATTGAGGTTTTATCGCACTGCGCATTTACAGTTTTTGTTTTCAAGTACTCAAACATACGGTTAAAGTAACCCGAAGTTTACAAATTCAAATTCAAACCATTTATATCTCTACTAATATTATAAAGAGGAAAAGTTTCAATGAGTGTATGTTTGTAATGGATAAACTCAAAAACTACCGTGCCGATTTCAAAAATTCTTTCACCAATGGAAAGCTATAATATCAAGAAGTAATATAGGCTAAATTTGATCCCGGTATTTCCACGGGAACCAGAACTACGCGGGTAGGGCAACTGAAACTGAGGCGAAGCGAGGTCGGGTTGCTAGTTATGTATAAACCCCACGGGAGCACTTACATATTGTCATTTTATTTTACATTTTTCTTAAAATTACCGCCGAATCGTAGCGCGACCGCACTGAGATGATTCGTCAAGAAAGCGGGATTATCTATTTTTATTTATTTTCTAATTTCACTTAAATAAAATTACATCTTACAACATACTTATTAATAGTTCCAGTATGATGCCATTTAAAATATTATATAATACAATCTATACCAATAAATAAAATTGGAGTGTCTGTTTGTAATGTCAAAATAATAGGCTTTTTTCATGCTCACACGGTTATTTGCACGACACCTATGCCTAAAATAGCAATTAAAAAATTTTTGTCTGTCTGTCTGTCTGTTTGTTCTGGGTAATCTTCAAAAAAAATAGTCCACCAAACCTCAACCCCATAACCAGTTTACCAGTTTTACACCTACCATTGGCACTCCACAAATGTTATGTGCTAACGTGGAGTGTCATCGGTAGATGTCCCATTCCATTTTAACATTAAATTTCTCCAAAGGCCTTTGCATGTTGCATACATATCCCCATGTAAGCCTACCAAAGGACCGGGTATCTTCCCTTAGAAGATAACCGTGAGAAAGCCAAGATACATAAGTTATTATTATATTAGTGGACTTTGAGGAAGAATATGTAAATCATTTATATAGAATATGTAACCTTTATTAAAACAACAGAAATGTAGTGAGTAAAATATAATAAATAAAAACACTGATTATTTATATTTCTTTTATTTTCAAATAACATTTATTTTGTATAAACCCCCTTAGGTGGCACTTACATACTGCCAAATTTTCAAAAATTGTCTAGGTAATGCATCATCATCATAGCCCATATGCATCCCACTACTGCGCTTGAGCCTCTTTCACATTGGGAGGGATATTGATCTACTATACCACTCTGGTTAGGTGGGTTGATATAGGGTTTTTGAATTTTCCTTTTCTTGCATAGTATGTGTGTCTGCATAAAGCATCCTTAGTCAGCTTTTATGATACCTATGGGCAAGAGGGAATGGTGAATTGTATTCTTACTCTGTCACCACACAAGAATTAAGATACATCTTGAATTTTCTTCAAACACTGCATGTTAGGAATACCTACTACTATGTTCATTTATAATTTTAATCAAAACTATTTTTTTTAGTACAGCAATATAGAACTGATCTTTTTCTATCTCATTCATGCTATATGTTCTACCAAATTAATTCATGTTACACTTGAGCAAAATGGTTGTGGTTTTATAAATGGAATCGAATCTGAAATTTTTAATATTAAGAATTTTTAATAGAGAAATTGATACAGATGCTGTAGAAATCTTTATAGGAAAGGTTTACTTCATATGTGATTTGATTTCAGTCTGAGTAGTTTTACTTCCATTTTAGCTATGATGTATATTTGTGCTGCTTTATCAACTTTGATATTTTAATTTCTTGTTCTTGGAGTAGCTCTAAAAAAGAGATAATTAAGACTTTAAGTATACTTTTTATTTAATTCTTTTTAAAGAAGTTATACATAATCTAAGCCTGTTTAGTATGCATGAATCAGATACAACAGACAATATTTGAGAGAACAGGGTTATTAACTAGAACATTCAGATATTAAATTAGACCCGTTGTCTGCCTTATGTGGTATATTAAACAAAATTGCCTACATCCATCTCCAGGTTCTATACCAGGTACATACATAGATACCGGATATGATAAAACTTGGTTCATAGGGTAACAATGATACAGTGACGTGAGTGATAAGTGGTACTTGTAAATTTATACTATTTTACGATGTCAATGAGTACCAGCCCTCACCTTGCCTTGGATAGTTCAATGTTGAAATTGTATTTATATTGAAGTGCAGCAGTTCTTATCTCTTCTTCACATTCTTTTATCAATACGAGTCTTTGCCTTTTTGCAACGGCTGGTTGACAGATATCAGTAGAAGTAGCTACTAGCTCTCCGTGGTTGGTAAGCAAATTTAGTAAGCAAACAACCAGATCTTATCCTTATTCGAGATACTACACCCATTGTAGTATATTTTACATCATTTTCCATGTCATTTTAAAGCTGAAATTTGATTTATTACCAATTAGTTACTTAAATGTAGCCCAATAAACAAACGACAATAAGCACTTAATTTTTATTACGTGACCTAAAATAATTTGTAGTTTATTAGGACTTACATCAAAATGATCTTCATAAAAAAGACTGGTGTTTGTTGGTCATTGATATTGGATGTCTTCTTGCGAGTGTTAACCATTTACTCCTTATTTTTGCAACTTTTCGCACGATTTTAAACAGTTTTTTGGTGTGTACTGATTGATGTACTATCACACATCGGCACTGCACGGCATTTGTGAAATGACATATTCATTTTACCGCTTTTATATAAACTTAATCGTAAGAACTTAGTAAAAATCTATTACCTTTGATAGACGCGGACTTTGTTTAGCGGAACCCGGAGCGTGACGTAGATCATAGTCACGAGACAATTTGGAACGTTTTAGCGGCAATTTTGAAAAATATTTTTATTTGCATATTTTAATATTGAAATATGCTATATTTTTTCATGAAGTCAATATTTTCATGTTTATATAGGGTTTATCTATAAAATAAAATGAATTTCAAAAATTTGTCAACATCCCCATAGCTCGTTTAAAGATATAGGATATAAAAAGTGAGCGTGTACTTATGTATACGTAAAAAGTTATACTTTGGCGTAACAAGATAAAAAACTTTCTTAAAATTTTATTTATACATGGCAAGTTTTATTATAACGCCTTATCTAGTTGACATTTGTGACTGTGTGCACGAACCTCCTAAAAATGTTGACTAGCTAACTTCAGGGTATCGATTTATCGTGACGGTGTGCGTGCACATCGTAAAAATTTACTCTCATCACTTTTCACCTAACACGCCCATAGAAGTATAAATTTCAAAAATATAAGTCCTTTATAGTTATTATCCGTTACCTCTCCTGACTTTCACATGACAAGTTACCTCGATTATTTTACGTCTACTGAATTGTATCACAACTAGGTCAAGTTGAGTTGAGTCGATTTTTACCATTTAATTAAAGCACAGCCAGCTGTAATTCAGTACAGCTCATTTTTACCACTAATTTCTCACTGACGACAAGTAAACCTGCTCCGGTGGTCGGCCCAGCGACGAAGGCGAGGTGGTTTTCGGGTGGGTTGTGGGAGTTGCGTGCTTAAGCCCCTCTGTCGCCCCGGACGGAGTGGTGCGGAGGCGCGCCGACCGCAGCCCACCCACAAAAAAAAAAAAAAAAAAAACCACTAATTTCTCAGTTTAGTTATACATATTATACGTACTACACCTTTTAGTTTGCATTATAAATAATTTTCAGAGTTGCAAAAACTTTGGACAATATCAATGCGAATATAAGTACCTATATATTTTATTTGTAAAGATATTCGACCATATCTTATTTGCTTATAAACTAATATATAGGATTATATTTTTGTTGTAATAGACATATGAGTGTCATTTTAATTTTAATAGAATTGGATATCAAACTTAGAAGATATACTTGGCAACTTTAAATTGCCTTTTTAATAAAAAACTAATAATTTTACATGATGCAATTTACTTAACCCCTCACGCGCCAAACATCGCGCTCTCGAGTGCCTCGCGCGCTTTGGTATATTGAAAAAAGTTCAGTGAATTTTATGGTTTTACGTAAACGATTATTGTTGCCATATGACAAGAAAATATGAAATAAAATATATATCAATAGCTTTTGATTGGTTGATTTAAATAAAGTACTAAAAGCAATTGCTAATTGTAAAGTGTTTATTTGGGTCAAACGTGTGTCCCAAAAGCGCTTTAAGTACATTTTTTTTGGGTCAAACGGTGTCCCAAAAGCGCTCGAGGGGTTAAAATGAATATTACAATCAGTAATTTAAGAATTAGTTATCCAAATCTGTGTTACTAATTCGGATAACAACAATTCAACAATATTAATTAGACATAAACACGTATTCCTTCATTCGTCATTATTTCTAAAACAACACTATGCACTAAGGACGTTTCAAACACTTAGCACGACGTTATAATGTGTTAATAAAGTTTAGACTAACGGTACTGACATTTGGGTTTTATGCTATGTATATTTTGACGGAATTTGGTTTGGACACATGCCGTCTGTTTCATCCGGGGCGATGTAAGGGACTGCCCTTATAATATATAGATAATGTGGCCGCGCACTGGCGCGACCACATTATCCACTGTATTCCCTTCCCTTTGCCATTGGGCCGGCTACTGGTACAGAATCTTTGATGTCCGTGACCAGCTAGGCGAGGCCACTCAAGGCGTCGCCTTTACGCCTTTAGCCTCTCTGCGGGTGACGGACTATTCCTCGGTCCAGTCTACCACGGCCTCGGCTGGGATGGCATTAGGCGCCGGTCATCGCGCTTAGATAGTTTTATTTTACACATTATAACTAAATTTCCTTCATTTCATACATTCATTTTAGTTTATATGCATCCTATTGTTGGTGTCAAGCCTCCATCACAAAATCAGTGGAAAATTTACATGCTACATACACCACGCTGGTTAGACGGGTTTGTATAGGGTTTTATTTCGAGTTTTTCTTCTCTTGCATAGATATTATGTGCATACTAGCAACCTGCCCTCGCTTCGCTTCGGTTTCAGTCGTCTTTCCCGAATAATTCCCGTTCCCTTAAGAATACCGAGATAAAATAAAGCCTAGTTTATGCCCTGATATTATAGCTTTCCATTGGTGAAAGAATTTTTGAAATCGGTAGAGCCGTTTTCAAGATTACTCGGAACAAACAGACAGACAAACATAAAAATATAAAGTATATTTTAGGCATATGTATAGTGCAAATAACCGTGTGAGCATGAAAAAAGCCTATTATTTTGACATTACAAACAGACACTCCAATTTTATTTATTGGTATAGATTGTATCCCTTAGGCGTCTTTTACGACAACCACGGGCAAGAAAGGGGGTGGTGAATTGTATTCTTATTCCGTCACCACACGGAAAATTGAAACGATTTTGTGTTAAGTGTTATTTCGAAGCATAAACAAATTTCATCGACTTAGAAATAAACTTTCATCCTTCAACAATAAGTTTCGAGAATATGTTGAATTAATTAATAGCCCTCAACACCTGAGCTGGTTAAGGGCTCCGGTTGGATCCTTAAGTAGCCAAACAGTTTCCAACTCTAACTAGAGTTAAGTCGTTATTTTAGTTTAACAAGAGTACAATGCGTTATTCGCTGTATACTTGTTATATTTAACTGTGTTGTTATAATACGTGCGCGTAAATTATTTAGTAGCAAAGATTATTATGATATACTGGCTGACCCAACACAGAACAACTGTTCAAATCTAAAAGAATAATAAAATTAATTCTCTTTGAAATCGATCGCAGCGCTACCTACCGTTTCCTATTATTACTCTAACTGATTCTCATATCCCGATGGATATGAGAATCGGTTCCTATGAACAGCCACAAAAAATCAATAAAATCAATCCAGCCGTTTATAAGGAGTTCAATTACAAAGACAAGAACAGGAGATTTACATATACAAGGATTTATAAACAATATTAATATCTTTACATGTATTATGTCATAGATTTTTTATAGAAATTACTAGCAACCCACCCTCGCTTTGCTTTGGTCTCAGTCGCCTTATGCGTGTAGTTCACGTTCCCGTGAGAATACCGGGATAAAATATAGCCTATGTTACTCCCTGATATTGGTTTCCTTTGGTGAAAGAATTTTTGAAATCGGTTCAGTAGTTTAAGCGTCAAAGCGTAACAAACAAACAAACCTACTTTCGCATTTATAATATTAGTAAGAGGCAAATTCATCTACTATGCTACGCTTGACAGACATGTTGGAAAAGTGTTTTATTTCAAGTTTGCCTACTCTTGCACAGATGTTATATGCATCGTCCATCATTAGTCCTCTTCCCTTAGTCATTATTTACGACACCCACGGGTAAGAGAGCGGGTGGTGAATTGTATTCTTATTTCATCATCACACGGAAATTTATTACCTATACTAATTACTAGCAACCCGCCCTCGCTTCGCTTCGGTTTCAGTCGTCTTTCTTTTTAGATTAAATATGCATACAAGGTCTCTGCAAGAGTACAAAAACTATAATAAAACTCTATACCAAACCCTCTGCTCAGGGTGGTATAGTAGGTTAATTTCCTCCTAATCTAAAGGAAATTCGAGCCCAACAGTGGGACGTACATGAGTTGAGACGATGATGATGTATCTATAAAAAAAAAAATATAAATATTTTATATTTTTCCTTTCTTTAATGTCAGTAACAGACAACGTACCGTTAAAGTATAAAAAATGTCTATGCTTTTAACGCTTTGAACAAACTGTGGGGTGAGGAAAATAAGGCAAAAAATAAAGCCTGGCCATAAAACACTGGGGGGGAAAGATGTGAACACAGGTGGTTGAAAGTAAGGTTGAAATGTGTTTCGGAAATTTTGTATTTGCCTGAATATATTCCATTTTTCGCGCTAATGGTGAACAAGAAGTCAATAGTTTTGCTTTTAAAGAATTGCGTATTTCCTAGAATAATTACTCATAGAAGGTAATTCTGCGCACAAAAATTGAAGCGTTTAAATTGTGGCCAATTGGAGTCCTATCCCGGACCTTTCCGTAGTGTACAAGGTCACTGCGTAAGCAAGGCAACTTTATTGTATAGTGGTGTGCGTGTGTATGTATGTAATCGCTTGTTCTCATGTAATATTTTTGGCTTCACGTTTTTGATCGCTTAAGTACCGACATTATTCTTCTATACGTTATTATTCTAAGCATATTTCATTACTAATATATTTATACTACGATTTTCTTGTAGTGGTCATCATCATCATCGCTGCTCACATAAGTTCCACCGCTGGGCTCAAGTTTTCAAATAATCAATTAATTTAATAAACTTTATAGGCTAATTCCAATTTCAGTTGATTTCTTCCATTACCCATTACGGAATCATCTCATAGAACTGACCGCAGTCATGTTCTGAGCAAACAATACGCAATTGTGTTGTTTATGTACCTGCGACCTATTTCCCACTGGTCCCTATAATACAACGAGATCAACTCGACTGGACGTGCTCTGAATTCAGTTGTTGCTTTATACATTGTACTTACATAGACAAATAATTTGCAGAAGTTCAAATTTGAGCATTTCATCAAAATCTTTATCTAATCCACTAATGATTTCTGATGTTTACGCGAGTGTTACACATAATAATTTAAGTAAAATTAAAAATTTTGACTAACCCCCGACACGAACTAAAATAATTACCAATCACCTGGAAAAGAGCTGGTACTCTTACACTGCTGCAGCGATATTAACCAAACATAGCTAAAAAACTACTGGCAGGAAACTGGCGTTCAAATTAAAAAACTGCATTGAAATCCGTCCATCAGTTTAAGAGCTATGATGCCGCAGACAGACACACACACACACACAGACAGACATCGATGTCAAACTCATAACACCCCTCTTTTTCCGTCGGAGGATAAAAATCTCTATAATAATTGGAAAATGATACGCTATCTCACGCTATCCCGAGCTATGCTCGGGATTTCTCTACGAGATAAAATCCGAAATACGGAAATCCGCGGAATAACGGGTGTAACTGACATAGCACGAAGAATTAGCACGCTGAAGTACCAATGGGCAGGCCACATCGCTTCGAAAAACTGACAACCGCTGGGGAAGAAAGGTTCTCGAGTGGCGACCACGTATTGGGCGACGCAGTGTAGGACGCCCCCCACTTAGATGGACCGACGACCTGGTGAAAGTTACTAGGCGTCGTTGAATGCAGGTGGCACAGGACCGTACTTTGTGGCGTAACATGAGGAAGGTCTACGTCCAGCAGTGGACGGCGGTAGGCGAAATGATGATGACGCTATCTTGTCTCGTCACTACACACATATACTATAAACTGTCACAAATTATAACGACTCTGAACAAATCTTTATGGATCATATAGAAAATAGAAATCGAAATCAAACTCAAGACGCTTGATACAGAAGGTCTGTATTTAAATAATTGTAATAGACACCGACTATTAAACGTAAAGGGCATCTTCTAAATAAAATAGAAACATTTATATACTCGGGTTGTATACTTACCTCGGATCTAAAGGATAATGCTGATATAGAGGGGGAGCGTAGGGCATTGTCTGTTCGTGCTAATATGATAGTTCGTAGATTTGCACGTTGTTCGAGGGATGTCAAATCACTTTGTTTAGAGCATTTTGTACGTCCTTCTATATGTTCAATTTCTGGGTGAGTTATTCGCGGCAATAGTAGGTAGAGTGCACTGCGGATACAGTACAACAATGCGTTTAGGGTGCTGTTGGGGCTGCCTCAGTTCTGTAGAGCGTCGAGCATATTTGCTGAAGCATGTAAATTGATTTGAATCACTGGCTCATGAGTCATGTACGGACTAATGTAAAAATATTATTTTAAGCTATTGTATTTATTTCAATTTTAATTAACGTTATTTGTGTTCTTATGTATATAATTTAATAATTCAATTTGTAAATGATCTTGGTTAGTCGAATCATCATCATCATTTCAGCTCATATACGTCCGAGCATTGGGCTCGAACCTCCTCCACAATAGGAGAGAAATTGACCTTACTATGCCGTTCTAGTCAGACATGTTGGTATAGGGTTTTATTTCGAGTTTACTTTCTCTTGCATAGATGTTATATGCGTATTATATTCCTTAATCGTCTTTTACGACATCTACGGGTAAGATAGAGAGTGGTGACTTGTATTCTTACTTCGTCACCACATGGAATCTGGTTGGTCAAATAAATAAATGAATAATAGTAGAATAATAATAATATATAAAAGTTATTTCATTATCCTCTCAACAAGTTATCAACGATTGAATGACCCTTTTATTGAATACTTTGTCGTTTTCCATTATTAACTTTTTCACATCATTTCTCGAAATACAATTATTAATAGAAAACATCTATATTTTCTGGGGACTTCCTCTTTCCGCATAACTGTCTACATTCAAAGTCATTCTTATTCTTCACATTCCTTTCAATTCATTATATATCAATACTAGGAACCTGCCATCGCTTCGCTTCGGTTTCAGTCGCTTTACCCGCATAGTTCTCGTTGCCATAGGAATATCGGTATAACTATAGCCTAAGTTACTTCTTATATAGACAGCTACTTGGTAATAAAATATTATCAAAATCGGTGGCGCCATTTTGAAGATTACCTCAAACAAACCGACAGATAGATAGGCAGACAGGTAGACAGACAGACAAAAAAAAAATAAGTTTGTGTTTTAGGTGTCGTGCAAATAGCCGTGTAAGCATGAAAAAAGCCCAGTATTTTGACATTACAAACAGACACTTCAGCAGATAACAACTATGTAAGAGCAGGAAAATTCGAAATAAAACCCTATGCTAACCCGCCTGATAAGCGATATATTGTATGTCAATTTCCCTTTTTTTGTGGTCGAGGCTAGAGTCCAGCTCTATGTAATATATGCAAAATAAATTGAATTTGTTAAAATTATTTTCAACGCTTTTTTTATTGCGAATGGTGGCAAACAGGCAACCAGTACAGCTGATGGTAAGTGTTGCTGTCGCTCATGGACCTTTGCAAGGCCGCTGCCTACCGCGAATAAAGTGAAGGGAGTGTGAATGCGTGCAATGAGATTCGGTGATACTAAAAGCATTAATAAAACCCACCACACATAAACACCCTCAGAAAGTTGGGCTTTCGGCTCTCTCGCTCACCAAACGAAGCGCAGTAACAAATTGCTACTACTCGGAAGTCGATTTTCTTAGAGAGTGTGGTACTATCCCCGACGGACCCGTCCGCGGCTGTAGACAAACAATTGTCAACAGTGTGGTCCTACCATTTTTAAAATTCTTTAAAATATGGATACTATGTTTTTAAATTAATGAATTATAATTTTCACATATATTTTATTACCTTTGTACCTGTAATGCTGTGTGGTAGCGGCTTCGAATACTACCAACCCTTGCTTTGCTTGTGGGTGTCGTAAAAGACGACTAAGAGCCCTAGATTGACCCGGACCAACTCCATCTGGTACCATTTGGGTCAACGATTACATTCCCAAGGAGGGTTAACGTCAGGCAGGCGGCCGGTCATAAAAGTCATTGCTGAAACTTTCTGCAATATGTCAAAATAGATGACATATTGCGTCGACCTCAAGTAATCGGGATAAGAGCAAGATGATGATGATGATGATATTTTATTACCTTTATAGTACTGAAAAAAGTTCTACAAAGTTTAAGCTGGCATGCAAATACGACCACACATTTCAACATAGGAAGATTTTACTTTTGTTTAGTAGGCATGCATTTATAGACAGCGCCATGCACTAATTAAATTCTTATGTTTGAGTATAAATATACAAATAACGAACATAAATTACACCTAAACTCAGAATAATCGATCAATCAATCAGTCAATTTATTCTTGCGAAATATGGGTACATAAGATGTTACAAATAATATAAGTCTTACCATAGTCGACCGTACGGTATGCAATCAATGTCAAATATTAACATACTATAATTATCAACATAATAGAATAATTAACACAATAAAATAATCAATATAATATAATAATTAACACAATAAAATAATCAATATAATAGAATAATTAAAACAATAAAATAATCATTATAATAGAATAATTAACACAATAAAATAATCAATATAATAGAATAATTAACACTATAAAATAATCAACATAATAGAATAATTAACACAATAAAATAATCAGTATAATAGAATAATTAACACAAAAAAATAGTCAACATAATAGAATAATCAAAAATACAAAATAACATGCCAAAAATTATGAAAATCATTGCCATTTATAATTTGTCATTAAAAATTCGGCTAATGAATAATATGTAACAATTCGTTTATCGTTCAAAGTATTGTCCTATGTAGAAATCAAACCCATGATAATAATAGGTCAATATCTTAACCACTACAGTCAAGACGCAATCTATGCAGAAATTTTTTATCCTGTCCAATCTTTATCAATGGAGTTATGTAAAAGCAATGAACGCTGTAAGAAAATAGGTATTATTAACAATAAAATGTAACCCTGAAATTAATAATCCTTATATTAATGCGTTTGATTAACCAAGGTCGATTTTTATCTTATCGCGGAAGAGACTCCAAGCCATAAGTACAGGCAGTAAAACGAGAAGTTTGTTGAAAACCCCTCCTAACTTATCAACCCTTCGCCATTATCATCATAGGACAGACATCTTAGTCCGCTCGTGACCATGAATGCTGTAAAGTGTTCGAATCGTCAGGCAATCAAAAATCAAATACAAATGCGATAAAATCCGTCAAGTAGTTTTATTTACAATCGTCAGTTAATCAATTTCTACTAATGGCAAAATATTCACCATCATATGAGCTCATAGGAGTCCTTCCGCTGAGTTGGAGTCTCCTACAGAATCTGATCTAAGTAAATACTTACTTTTATTATAACGATACGATTTTTACGTTATATTTTAACATATCGTCATTTCAGCTCATATTCGTCCCACTGCTGGGCTGGATCCTGCCCCTATAGGAGAGAAATTGGCCTAATATGCCATGCTGGTCAGACGTGTTGGTATAGGTTACTTTCAAGATTTCTTTCTCTTGTACAGATATTATATGTAGATTAAATCCCTTCGTCGTCTTTTACAACATCCACAGGTAAAATAGGCAGGGATGAATTCTATACTTACTTTTTCACCGCTTGGAAACATAATAAATCACAATTCAAATGTTATTTTTGTTGCCATATATTTTCCACAATATTTCTTTAAACGTTCGAAATGGATAATAAAAATGAATTATTTCATTTTTATTGGTACTTAAAAAATATTTTTATAAAGTCAATGCCTTTTTAAACTTCCATGTTGCTACTGAGAATTTCATCGAATGAAACTTATCGCATTTTCTGACCCAGGAATCGTATCAGCAATCTCGTGTTATAAAATTAATAGGCCGTAAAGCTAGCACACCGGTTAAAAATTCCAAATGTTATATTATATACTTCATCTATATATTAATGCGTGAAGCAAAAACTTTGCACCTCTTTTTAATTATTAATTTTAATTTAATTTAATTATTAATTTACGTAAATTACGCTGATGAACAAGTATGAAATTTGGCACTGTTGAAAAATATATTAATGAAAAGTGAACAAAACTAAAATTTTATGTAATTATGCATGGGAAATACGTTAAATTAATAAATAAAAACATGATGCACACATTTTTTTTGGGCCGTGGGTTACGGTCGGCGCACTCCTCGCACCACTCCGTCCGGGGCGACAGAGGGGCGTAAGCACGCACACCCGTAACCCACCCGCGCGACACGTAGCCTTCGTCGTTGAACTGACCACCGGAGCAGGGTGACTTGACATCAGTGGTCAGCCCGACGGAATACTCCTTGAGGAGTACCCTCCCATCGACCGACGTACCCCCCCCCCCCTTCCCCCCCGGGTGACATCAGTCTTTCCTCACGCGGTCGGCCTCTCGGCGGGTGACGGACTAATTCCCCGGTCATGTCACCGGTGTCCTCGGCTAGGGATGATGGACACTGCTATTCACTCGACACACACATATAGGTATATATACACTATCGTCTAAGATTAAAGTCTCTAGTCGAACTGAGTGTCAATTAATCATAATTATGATGATAAAGTCTAATAGATATTTGTTCTTATATATTAGTTATTAGTAGAATACAAAATTCTTACACAATAGGAGGGCAATCGACCTTACCATACTGATCAGACAATTGGTTTTATTTCAATTTTATCTTTTCTTGCATAGATTTCTGTATATTGTAATCCCTCAGTCGTCTTTTACGACATCCACGACCGAGATAGGAAGTGGTAAATTGTATTCTAACGCCATCACCACACGAAACTAACTCTTAATGCAATTCATTATAAGAAATATATAATGTAATCAATTTTGATGAGAGTTTAAGTCATATCTTTTTTTTGTTTATTTATCGGGTTCACAAATGAGTTACTTATCACCATATAATACAATCATCATCATCTCAGCCTATACACCTGCCACTAATGGTCCTATACTCTCGTTAAAAATCGACATTTGAGTAGACGATCGGTGAGCAAAATCGGTCGACCCAATCATAAGGCATAACGCGACTAGGCTGTACCACTAATATTACTGAAATCCTTCAGCAGTATAACCAATTATTTATTTATTAATGTAAATTTCATGCACAAGTACATAAGCAGACTTAATGCCATAGGCATTTTCTTCCAGTCAACCTTTGGGTGATGACGAAATATTATAGTAGGTGCCATTTATATTGAAAATTGTTGAGATAACTACTTCTGTTTATGTTAAAAAAATATATACCTGTATATCTAAATAACAATAATATGAAAAATAATAAACCTTACATATATTTACATATAATACATACTCATAGAAATATATATATACAAATACACATATACCTACATGAATATACACTCGAAAATTTATGAAGAACAATCTGCCAAAAAATCAATATGAAACTTATTATTATAATTATCAGTTGGGCAGCAGCCTATTGTCCCAAGCATGCATGCTTATCTACTATAATATTATATAGTAAAAATGTAGAAATTAACAGTTTTATAAAAGCGATTATGAAGCAAGCAAAATGAGTACATTCAAACCTCACTTTAACGGACAATTTCCTACCCATTATTAGAGTCGAAACCCATTTCACATTGATAGTACAAATCTGTTGGGTACTAGAGAACTCGGATATGCTGTCAATCATTGTCATTGTCCGGCGGCTGTCCGGAAAGGGATAGACTTGAACGGAATATTAAACTGTAGAGAAAACAGTGGAGATAGGTATTGAGTTTAGACAACCTTGAAATGAAGTATGTCTAATATTGTTTTGACAAATGACGAGTAAGTTATTAAAACGGAATGTTATGTTGACAACATTTTGAGTATTATTAGAAGTACTGCTGTTTGTTTAGTAATTATAATGCCATAAGAAAGTAATATTTATAACCTGTGGTAGGACCACACTGTTAACAGTTGTCTATCTAAAGCCGGTCCTCCGGAGTAGTACCACACCCTCGAAGCCCAACTTTCTGTGGGTATGTGCGTGTGGTGTGTTTTGGTGATGCCTTTAGTTTCACCGAACCTCATTCCACGCATTCACACTCCCTTCACTTTTCTCACGGTAGGCAACGGCCTAGAAAGGGTCCATGAGCGGCAGCAGCACCTATCATCTATCTACCATCTACTGTTTCCTCATTTGCCACCGTTTGTAATGAAAAAAAAAATCACATAAACAACTGCTCCATACTGTGTATTATAAAAAAAATACAATTAATAATGTTAAGATAATTAAAATTCATTTAAATTGAGTCTTTAATATGCTTACGGTAATTTATATAATACTCCCACGATTTTTACTTCATTATCATCAAACAGGTAAATTTATGATCTCATTCTAGGATGGAATGAGTGTGTTTATCAATTAGCAATTTTTTTATTGAAAATATTACTAAACCGCGACTTAAATGAGATCTCATAATTGTAATGCATTTATAATTAAGATTCTTTGAGATTGGTTTATTATTTAAACAATTTGATTTAATAGTCCATTCAAGATCCTTCCATATAATGGATTCGATTCCAGTCAGGATAAATATTTTCTAAACCAAAGTAAATGTGTGTGAGAAATGAGTGTGTTTGCCATTTAATTAAGCGCTTAAATAAATTAATTCTAATTCAGAATTGATAGCAATTTTGTTAGTGAAAATTATAACAAACTTAAAATGTAAGTCAAAATTGAAGGGCGGTTATAAAAAAGATGATTAGAGAAGAATTCTCTATTCAGACATAATAATCTAGTCAATAGGGTTCAATTCCCATAAAGGATATTTTTTTCTAGCGACACTACAATTCACAAATAGTTTTGATGCTCAGGTGGTGTAGTAGTTAAGATGTCGACGAACCGTAGCAGTAGCGTGGGGTCGAATGCCACGCAGGACAACACTTTGTGTGCCCGATGCCCTAGCCGAGGCCGCGAGTGACTGGACCGGGGAGTTCGTCCGTTCACCAGGTGAGAGGCCGACCGCGCGATGAAGACTGACGTCCTCCCCGAGCGGATCGACGGAATGATGTCGGTCGAAGAGAGAGGGATCAAGGGGTATTCCGTCAGACCAACCGCTAACGGTCACCCTACACTGGTGGTCCGCCCAACGATGGAGGCGACGTGTCACGGGTGGGTTACGGGTATGCGCGCTTATGCCCCTTTGTCGTTTCGGATGGAGCCTGGCGACGGGTGCGCTTTTGCGTATTTATACTTAATTAAGTTTTAAAATGGATAATATGATTAAAGATACCACACTCATTACGTGCATCGTGACCGATTGTAGTGACACGCGTTTGATGATGTGCGCGACAGGTCCGTTAATAATCATAGCATGCAAATGTATGGCGCCATTGCCGAGGTTTGCGAAGAATAACGTAAGCTACATCCATACATGTTCATATTTGACTATGGCCACATTAGATTTTTTTTTTGGACTAGGGGTAATATGGCGTGGTGGTGAATTCCTACTCCTCAACCTAAAACATTTTAACAATGGAGCCCAACGGCATCACCTGTGGGGTACGAACCTTGACTTGGGGCATTGCTGAGAGCGATATGGGAGTGCCCACGTTAAGGTTTATTGATTACTCAGCACGATTTTGAGTTGCATAAATGTGCGCGTTAGTCGCACGCGATTAATCTTGTGCAGCTGTGATGGACCGCGATTTATGGAAAAATTTTAAGGAAAAAATTAGTACTGGATATTCTTCTGAATTTCCGTGTGGTGACGAAGTAAAAATATAATTTACCACATCTTGCTCAACAACAATTTATGTTGTAAAAGACGACTAAGGGATATAATACGCATATAACAACTATGAAAGAGAAGAAAAACTTGCAATAAAACCCTATACCAATCTGTCTCACCAGTATGGTATAGTAAGGTCAAATTCCCTCCTATTGTGGAGGCGGCTCTAGCCCAACGATGGAACGTATATGAGCTGAAATGACTATAATGATGATTCTCCTCAAAATTTATTTATTATTTAAAAGTATTTAATAAATATTCCTTCAAGATTTAAATTATATATTCCTTAAGATTTAAATTGTACTCGAAATAAAGACACAAAATATTCATTAAATATTTAGACTTATCTAAATAAAAATACGTCTACTTCTCATCCTAACATAAAATTAATTAGAATATTTACATGAAAATATGAGTATTCAGTCTCTTAGAAATAACATCGCTTAATCAAAAAGTGCCACGATAAAATAATTTGATTAATAACCTAAATTTGTCCATAAAGTTGTATAAAGATAATAATTTAAGGGCGACACATATTTTTAGATTATTATCTTTGTACTTCTTATTCCATTTAATTTTGGATCGTGCCCGGAGATTTTTATTAATTATGTCTTATTTTATTATTCTTAAGAATATAAAATACCTAACATTGGATACTAAGCTTCATCTATATGAAAAACAAATGATTTATACCTACTAGCACGCTAGATTACGAATTGGTTATATTTACATGTACTAGTGGTTGCCGTATGGTCAAAATTCATTTAAATTTCATGTTCTTATTTATTAATTTAATGTATATCTAATGCATTATTGTACCAAATTTCATACTTGTCAATCCGCGTAATTTTTGTAAAAAGGGTACAAATTTTTGCGTGTTGTTTTAATATATAGATATATCCCACCCTCTTATTATATGCCGTATGGTATCAGCTACGAATACTACCAACCTTTAACATTGCTCGTAGGTGTCCTAAAAGACGACTAAAATCTTTACCTAGGCCTGGGCCGACGCCATCTGATGCAGCCTGGTCAACAGTCGCATTCCCAAGGAAAGTTGCCGTTAGTCAAGCAGGCGATCGATCATAGAACTATTGCCAATATATACAATGAAATAAGAGACTGAATTTGGGACAAAAAAAAATATGTTGCATTTTGAATAATTAACCTCGCCTTAAAGTGTTTGCTTTCGTCGAGTGGTCTAACTTATATAACAATTTTTGTTTTAGTTTAATGCATGCTTATTCTGAAATTCTAATAGGGTTTACATTTAATAAAAATAATTTCGTTTCAATAATTTAACTTAATAAATGTAAGCGTTGAGATTTATTATTGGCTTTAAGTATTTAATTGTTTAACACATAATAATCTTTTTAACTGTTGCTCTTTCAATGATAATAATAATAAATTTCATACATATGTTATGTCATACGTGCCTATACATACGCTAGCGACCCAATCACATGTCCTTTTGCACCTGATCTTTCTAATACTACTCTTAGATTTTAATAATTATGCTGTAAAGGCCAATTTTAATGTACATTTAATGCACCACGTAATTAATGTATTTAATTGGCTTTTTTTTTATTTTTTTTTTTTTTTTTTGTGGGTGGGTCGCGGTCGTCGCGCCTCTGCACCACTCCGTCCGGGGCGACAGAGGGGCTTAAGCACGCAACTCCCGCGACCCACCCAAAAACCACGTCGCCTTCGTCGTTGGGCCGACCACTGGAGCAGCGTTAACTTGATGTATTTAATTGACTAAGGAATACCACTCTATTATTAAAAATAGCGTTGTAAATTATCCATCATTTTTAGTATAGTGTATATAGATAAGTGTGGTAATTGTGGATTATCCTTCTGAGGTAGATAAATCGGCTGCACAGGTGCGAAAACCTGCACCTGATGCCACCCTAGCCGAGACCGCGGGTGACTGGACCGGGGAGTTCGTCCATAACTCGCCGACAGGCCGACCGCGTGAGGAAAGACCGACGTCCTCCCCCTTAACGGTTGAGGAGAGGGTACTCCTCAAGGGGTATTCTGTCGGGCCGACCACTGACGATAAGCCACCCTGCTCCGGTGGTCGGCCCAATGACGAAGGCGGCGTGTCACGGGTGGGTTACAGGTGTGCTGACCGTAACCCACCCCCAAAAAAAAAAGAGGTAGATAAATCCACCATTACGCATTTTTTAGAGATCTTTTTAAGGTATATAGTTTCATAGCACAGCATTATGATCTGTCTCATAATGTTTGCCTTTCCAATGTAAACGCATAAAATATATTTTTTTTTTTATGATATCACATTATGAATGTTTGAAATTTCGGTTTCTATTTACTATGCAGACATGTATAAAATATTCTCTTTAATTAATCTATCAACTACCGAAAACCGGAGTAAAATCAGATACGTAGTTTAAAAGATCCAAGCGTGCAAATGGCGGCCATTTTATTTTATACTATATGAAAGTAAATATCATTTCAATAGCTGTGTGGTAGCGGCTTCGAATACTACCAACCCTTGCTTTGCTCATGGGTGTCGTAAAAGACGACTAAGAGTCATAGATTGATCCGGACCAACTCCATCTGGTACCATTTGGGTCAACGATTACATTCCCAAGGAGGGTTGACGTCAGGCAGGCGGCCGGTCATAAAAGTCATTGCCGAAACTTTTTGCAATATGTGAAAACAGATGACATATTGCGTCGACCCCAAGTAATTGGGATAAGAGCAAGATGATGATGATGATGATGATGAAGGTAAATATCATTTCATCATCTCACTCCATATATGTAAGTATTACGGTCGAGCTCAGGCCTCTTACATAAAGATAAATTCATGTACACTATACCGCGCTGGTCAGGCGTGAAGGCATCCTATGATTTGTATCGAGTTTTCCTTCTCTTGAATAGATATTATCTAATTCTACATGCTATATCCCTTAGTCGCTTTTATATCGACTAAGGGATATAACTCTTTATTGCTTTTACGACACCCACGGATAAAAGAGGGGATGGTGAGCTGTATTCTTACTCCGTCACTACATGGAAAGAAAGATAAACATAGAATATATATTTCACATTCATACAGTGTAACAAGTTTTATATTAGATAAATATTTTAGCAGTCAAGTTTCAAAATATTTTTGTGGGATACTATTGAAATATAAAATAAAGATAATGCAAAGGTAATGACTTCATTTAAAAGAAATAGAAACGAATTAATCTTTATACAGGGTGTATCAGGTTATGGGGCAACTGTTCGAGTATGTTATAGTCCAATGATCATAGATCATAATTAGAATGTATATTACACAGAAAATAATATAACATAAAATTTATAGTGATTACAAAAATGTGTGTTTAAGAGTCTATGCCTTAAACGTTACGTATTATGTAGGCGTGTACAGACAGGATACATGTAGGTATGTAAAGCTTCGACAGTATAAGTAAGTATAATTTGCGCGAACGCTTCAATGGTAACGTAGGTACAAAGGCGACTCGTCAACGGTCATCGGCCGATCAGCTAATTTAAATCGAAGTTTGTCTTGCTTATGCGAACGTAATCATTGATTTATTAAATTTCTAATGAACATTTAACAAAATACGAATATGTTGCAGATTGAGTATCATAGACTTTATACATTTCAATCAAATTTACACGAAAAAGTGATGACAAAATTGAAAACTTTACATGTCTCTAATTCATTAACGAATTGATATTTTTATTTCAAGTTTTTTTATGGGTTCCTCCACCATTGCTTAGCTCCCGTTTGACCAGTTGCCCCATAACCTGATACATTCTGTATATATATTTCTTGTGTACCTGTGTATGTCACTAAACTTCTTCTAAACGGCTGGATCGATGTTGATGAAATTTTTTCATCATCATTTATTCATCACAGCTCATACACGTCCCATTCCTGAGCTCCCCCGCAAAGAGAGGGATATTGACCTACTATACCATGCTGGTCAGACTGAGCAGACGATTGACATAGGGCTTTATTTCGAGTTCTCCTTATCTTGCATAGCCCTTCTGCACCGGTGGGCGGCTCTGCACCGGTTGTCGGCCCAACAACGAAGGCGATGTATTATCGGGTAGGTTCTGGGGCTGCGCGCCACCCCTTTGTAGCCCCGGACGAAGGCAGATCTGACCGTAACCCACCCAAAAATCGAAAAAACTTACATAAAGTCTATGCATATTATACATGTATATTACATCCCTCAGTCGTCTTATACGACACCCACGGGCAAGATAGGGCCACCCCATTCTGAATTGTATTCTTATTCCGTCACCACACGGAATAAAATATAAATTTTATTTAGAAAAACATAAAAGAATTTCAGATACAATTTCTCTATATATAAATAATAAATACGAAATGATCTATAAATATAAATATTGTTTCTCTGTTCATAATCTGGATAGTGGCCGAAGAAAATACTATTTCCTACTCTTGTGATCTGATGTGCTTCATCCTAATTTAATATAGCTTATACGTTTCGTGCTGGGTGAACGCCTTAAGCCAATATATAAAGAGACCTCAAAAGGCGACGATGTATCTCGTTACACATCTATATAATTTGATAAAAATCAACAACGAAAATATGGTATTTTGCCAAGAAGATATACGCAGTTCTTAATACTTTATCTTCTTTATATATATATATTTCTTGTGTACAGTGGTGACATACACACGTATGTCACTGAACTCCTCCTAAATGGCTGGACTGATGTTGATGAAATTTTTGGGTGTGTTCCAGTGGGATCGAGAATTTTTTTTTTTATTGCAAACGGCGGCAAACGAGCAAACAGTACACCTGATGGTAAGTGTTGCTACCGCTCATGGACCTTTACAAGGCCGCTGCCTACCGCGAAGAAAGTGAAGGGAGTGCGAATGAGTGCATTGAGGCTCGGTGATACCAAGGGCACCACCAAAACCCTCCACACGCAAACACCCTCAGACAGTTGGGCTTCCGGCTCTCTCGCTCACCGAACGAACCGCAGTAACACATTGCTACTACTCAGACGTCGATTTTCTGCGAGAGTGTGGTACTACCCCGGACGGACCGGCCCGCGGCTGTAGACAGATAACTGTCGACAGTGTAGTCCTACCACTATTAATGGTTGAGGAGAATGGTTTAGATTCACAATTGGGCCCGGTAGGTGGCGGTTATTTGAACAGAACAACGTCTGTTGGGTCAGCTAGTGCTATATAATTTCATAAATAGGAATGTCATTTATTTTCTCCTAAATCAACTTTAAGAACTTTTGAGAAGAAAAACTCGAAATGAAATCCTATACCAACATGTCTGACGAGTTTGATGTAGTAGGTCAATTTCACTCCCATTGTGGAGGAGGCTCGAACTCAACAGTAGAACATATCTGGGCTGCGTTGATGATGAAATCAACTTTTAGAGTCACACGGAAAGGGAATAAGTGTTGTGAATTATCATAGTTATTTTTATACTCCGTCATTACGTGGATAGGTAATACTAGGGTGACGTAGAAGACGACTAAGGCTACGACTATAATATGTACATAACATCTATGCGAGAGAAGAAAAATTCGAAATAAAAAACTAAACCAATATGAACCCCTTTGACTAGCTTGATATAGGAAGTCAATATCTCTTCTATTATAAATAAGGCAATAAGACATAATAAAGTATCTATTTTGTAGTTAGTAAAAGTCGATTTATTAAAGTGAAACTTTTATTATATCGCCTCAAACTTTTTCGTCCATCTATTGCATGTCGCGTGACGGTCGGCCGCGGAATAGGGGTAAAGCGAAAGGCGCTCTATAGAGCAGCTGAGGCCAATATGGCGGCGTTCGCATCAGCTGACCGTGTAGTGTAGACTATTACTCATTTGTGCCAATGCTCTACGCTATTCGTTTGTTTTTATCAGTGTTTAATGTAAATGTTGCTATTTATTTGTAACGCGAAAAAAAAGTTTCACTTTTATTGTGGTTTCATAAAACCACACAATCATTATTTTATTTTATATCGCTATAAAAGCTTGTTTCTTAATATTATAAGGTAAACATTTCAATATAATTAAAACACCATAAAACTACAGAGCACTATCAGAAATGTATGACCTAATAATTTCTGTACTATCAGTGGGTTGAGTGCGCGCTGTGTAATATAAATTGTGGCAATTAATACTATAAGTCTTAATTAATACGCGGTTATATAAATCGCGGATGTTATTACAAGGCTTGGTGTATACTTACCATAGCCGACAAACAATGTAATATTTAAAATAATCTATTTAATATTTTTTACCGCCCACTCTCTTATCCGTGGTTGTCATAAAGGTATCCATATAAAATCTATAAAAGAGAAAGAAAACTCGAAATGAAACTCTAATACTTCTGACCAGCATGGTATACTAGGTCAATTTTTCTCCTATAGTGAAAGGGGCTCGAGCTCAAAAATGGGACGTATGTGAGCTGAAATGATGATGATGATGTAATATTTTGTTACCATATGGTATCGGATTAGAGAAAGCAAGACAAAATAGAACATATAGCATCTCATCTTGCAGGCATTGTGATCTAGTATTCGAATGTAAGACTCATCTTGCAATTGACGGCACTTTCGCGGATTAGTATTAAATAATATTCTACCTTACCAATAAATCATCGATATCACATATAATTACCATTACATTAAACACATATATAACACAACATTCCAATACTACAGCGTAGAACTTCACAACAGCTTGACCATCGAACGACTGAGCTCTAACCACGGCTTTTTTTTTTGTGTGTGTACAGCTGTTGGCCGCAGATGGCCTTGACAGCTTGACGCGGACTATAGGTGAGCGCTGAAGGCTCTCAACCCGGAGAAAAGTATGCTAAGCGACATCGCCCAAGGGCTCCCCCTGTGGGGAACGGACCTCGGCTTGGGGCGTCGCTGGAGGCAAAATGGGCGTGCCCACGTTTTTAGTCGTGACTTTTACGCGGCGCGGTTTCGCACCTCGACGGCGAGGGCGGAACCGCGGATATTTATTTGTTAAGGCCTCGTGGGCCGTGTAGGCTCTTTGTTGAGCGAGTATGATATTGTCGTCCTCTTCGTCGAGGACGTGACGAGGACGTCGGATGGATCTAACCGCGGCTGCGATCTCGTTCTATAGGAAGTAGCTGCGCTAAAAAATATTTCAACAACGCTACTTAAAAAATAAAAATACAAAAGTACTATTATGAATATCATGATGATATAATTATGTCCAACATTTTTAAGATCGTAACATGAATAGATCTTCTTCTATTATATACGAACATGTATAATAGTGGGACAGAAATAAGTAAAAGGAGCAAAATATTCATATCTTCATCGAGTTGTAAAAAGATGCAGGCTTAGATGGGAGTACCTGCGCTTGATGCCGCTCAAGCCGACGCCGGGAGTGGCTGGACTGGCGAATAGTCCGTCACCTACAGAGAGATTAATTGCGTGAGGGCGTCGACCCGGGGCGTCGGCAGGTCCAAAAAGGTATCCCACCGGCTGGCCGTTGGACGTTAAGGATTCGTTACCTGTAGTCGGCCTAATAGCGAAGGGGAGGGGGAAGGGGATGTGTGAAAGTATGCCATTACTGGGCTCGACCCTCCTCCACAATATAGTAGAAATTTATCTACTATACGACCTTGGCCAGACAGATTGGTAAAGCGTTGCAAGTTTTACATCCCTTGTATAAACTTTATCTATATATCTATTCGACTGCACAGGTGGCGTAGTGGTTAAGATACCGACCTACCGTGTCACTGTCGCGGTTTCGAATCCTATCAATACTTTGTGCGATCCACAACTTGAAATTTTGAGTCTGGATGCAATTTTTGTCCGTTAATTATATGTTTATAAAGTCCACCGCAATGCAAGAATTATTTCCTTGGCGAAGGACGTTGTATTTTATATAAAAAAAAAATATATCCCCTAGCCCTGTTTTTAAAAAAACCAACAGACAAGATTGTGGACGGTGAATTTTATGCTTACTCTGTTCCGACACAGAGAATATTTCTTTACATATATATTTCTTGTGTACGGGTGTATGAACCCCTCCTAAATGTCTGGACCGATGTTAGTGAAATTTTTTGTGTGTGTTCAAGTGGATTCGTGAATGGTTTAGATTCACAATTAGAAAGAAAGAAAAAATAATTTATTTTGCTCTCATACATTTCATAAATAATAACAAAAATAATTGAAGCTTAGTTAACTTAATATATGCTGAGAGACAAAACAGGATCTTAGCTCGGTTAGTGTTACTTCATTGTGTTGAAGTAACGCTAATATTCTGCTAAGACTTAGAGGGGAATCACGGACAGTCACAATTGAATACTTTTAATTAATTAAATCTAAATAACTGTGTGCATATTATAACAGTAATGCGTTGAAACATACATATTTAATTACCTTGTACATAAGTCTATATAACATAAGTCTACACAACATAAGTCGACCCGGTACGTAAAAATGTTGGCAATAAAATGAGTGCTCGCTATAATGTAGACCTAGCCTTACTTTAGTGGTATTGTGCTGTTGACTGTATTCTGATTTACTGGTTTATTGCAGTAATTATTACAAAGTGCACAAATGAATAGTTTCATTGAATTATTATTTCTTTTTTGGATTGCTCTTGCTTGACTTATTTTTATGGTATTATCCGTGTGGTGACGGAGTAAGAATGAAGATGTCGCAATGTATATAACGACTCTGTAAGAGAAGAAGAACTCGAAATGGTGACGAGGAAAACACGGTGCTGAATTGTATTCTTACTCGCTCCGTCACCACATGGATAATCTATAGTTATACTCCGTAATAATAATATTTAGTCTCTTTTAAGTGTGAAGGGTGTGAAGGGTATCAGATAAGCCAATAAAAAAAATGTAATGAATATTTAAATCGTTCAGTATCCCTAATTCTTTGTCGTATTGAGAAAATTGCGACGCCAAGACAAAGTATGGAATTCGACAGTTTTACTGGCTACGAGGACGTTGGTAGGTTGATGGATTAAAAAATGAATCTTTTAAAATAATACATGCAAATTAATTATACTTTTGCCACGAAAAAATTATTAAATAAAAACATCGTCATAGTTGAAGTATATATCGGGCAGACCTCATTAAAATCATAACTTTATTACATATAAAAATAATGCTGACTTACAAATATAAATATAGACGTTAACGTCATACAAATAGAAATTAAATTTATATGCAATTCGGATTTATTTTTAAAATATTTGCAGTTCATGATTGAAAAAGCCAACTAAAATCAGTGAGCATGCCAAAAGCGGACTGTAACTTTTTAATATTATAAATATTGAGGTATTTGGCGTTCATATATTTCAAGCTATAAATAGAGTAGGTAGGCAAGATCAAGTTCTTTCATTTCTTAAAAAAGTATTTATACCTAACTAGTTTCTGCTCGCGACTTCGTCTTCGTGGTATAGATACTTTGCTAACGCTAACCTTAGGTAGAATGCGAAAAATTCGATTACGAAAATACGATACGGAAAATAATACGATTCTGTCACAAATTAATTTTGTAAAAAGTTTGCCGTTTACGCAGTGGAAGTTCTCAAAAGAAAAAAAAAGATTTTGAAATATTCTTTATTGGCGCCGCCAATAAAGAATATTTCAAAATCGTTTGTTTGGCGCTCTGCTCCTATTATTATTCTTATTCTTAACGTGATGATATATAGCCTACAGCCTTCTTCGATAAAAGGGCTATCTAGCACTGAAAGAAGTTTTCAAATTGGACCAGTAGTTCCTGAGATTAACGCGTTCATACAAACAAACTCTTCAGCTTTATATATTAGTATAGAGTATAGATTTAGCCTTTAGATAAACTTACGAAATAAGAAGATTTACTTTATTTTTTATTACTATTTATTTTTATCAGAGACCCGAATATTGAGATAGATAAGTTGGATTGGAAACTTGAAACAGTTTAATCTACTGATCGCCACCAATGGCAATTTAGTCATTCTCTCTTCTCATAGAGCGTTTAGTCTAGCAGTGGACCTTGATGGACTAATAAATGGATTTATGTTAGAACGCTTTTTTTATAAAAAGAATTTGAGGTAAAATGCTATGAGCAAATCTTGTCCACTGACAGCGATTAATTTAAATAGGTTTTTCATTTAATTTTAACCGACTACGGCCAGGCGAGGGTTATGAATTTGACTGGCTATGTATGTATGTACGAGTATGTATGTTCATTTGTTCCATAGCTCTTCAACTGCTGATAAGAACTAGACAAATAAGGTATCGTTAAAAGCATCTTTATGGTCCGTTGGTTATAGGCTATATGACGCATCACTGAATCTAATGTAGCGCCTTTTAGCGGTCATAAATTATTACTTTATTATTATTTTTTTTATTATAACTATAATTTATTGTACACCAGTGAATTAGTGTTGGGTAGGACATTACATAAAAAAGAGTTTGTATGAGGAGCCTCTTTTTTGTAGTGAGCCAGTACATTGTCGCACTTCAAATGAGGCAAGGCCAATGAGGATTGGAGTGTTAGATTAGGACGCGACATGAATGAGAGTTTGTAAGAGTAAGCTCTTTTTGTACTAAGCCAGTACAATGTACTATCCTACTTCAAACGAGGCGATGGCAAAATAAATCACACTATTCCGTGCCATTTGAAACTCTATTTGTATTAACCTAAAGCTCAATATTGATGTTCACGACGTTCACGTTTCAGCAGAAACTTAATAGCGCCATCTCATTCTAGTACATATAAATTAGGTGAAAGAGTAGACGCAGTACTGAAGTGACGCATACGACTACGACGAGGCTCGACGCGTTCTCTCTCACTCACTCTCTAGAGTTTTGAAGCGTGTCCCGTAGTTCTCGCTTGCGACTACCGCGACAGAAAATTTGAAGCTGTACATTTTGAAATGCCGAGCCGCTCTTACATTTTGACGTTTTTGACGCGATAAATGTTCTGCCTCTTTGACGTGCTACTCAACACTACAGTGAATATAAAAGAGCTTAATATAAAAGATACAGTACAACGGGCGGCCTTAACGCTATAAGCAATTTCTTCCAGGCAATTTTTGAATGGAATTAGCACAGGAAAGAAAGTAAAGTGCTGTGTTAAAAAATAAATTTGAGATAAATAAAGCCTTACAACGAGAATATCACTCCATTTGCATCCAACGGTTCCCTGTGACTTTCAAGATGTACACCGAGTAAATATAACGATATATATATATTTTACAATCAGATTTTCATTAATCTAGTGCTAACCTCGCAGTCAAAGCATTTGTACTTAACACAAGTCATAATCACGAAACAGTTGAAACATTTGCCATGTAAGATAAAATCTGGATTAAAAGCACTTTGGCGCACTATTACACTTCTCTAGTTCAGTATATTAAGATATGAATCTGTGTTTAACGAACCAAAATACATTTGTGAGTTTATTTTAAGTAATGACCTTGCATAGAAAGTATTACAGACTAGCTTCTGCTCACGACTTCGTCCGCGTGGTATAGATACTTTGGGCTAGTGCTAACTTTAACCTAATACTTTGTTTACGTAGAAGGTGAAAATATTTTTTAATAATACGATTCAGTCACACATGATTTTTGCAAAACTTCAGCCGTTTACTTACAGACGCAAGAAGCGAAAGCGACGAAGCTCTCAAAATAAAAAAAAAACCCCGATTTTGAAACATTCTTCATTGGTTTCCCCTCCTATTGGTCCTAGCGTGATGATATATAGCTTATAGCCTTCCTCGATAAATGGACTATCTAACATTGAAAGAACTTTTCAAATCAGATCAATAGTTCATAAGATTAGCGCATTCAAACAAACAAACTCTTCAGCTTTATATATATTACTAGCAATCCGCCCTCGCTTCGCTTCGGATTCAGTCGCCTTACGCGCGTAGTTCCCGTTCCCGTGGGAATACCGGGATAAAATATAGCCTATGTTACTCCCTGATATTATAGCTTTCCAATGGTGAAAGAATTTTTAAAATCGGTCCAGTACTTTTTGAGTTTATTCGTTACATACAAACTTACAAATTTTACCTCTTTATAATATTAGTATAGATATAGATTTTATCCTCGATAAATTAATATAACACCCCCTTTCTTGCCCGTGGGTGTCGTAAAAGACGACTAAGGGATATAATACGCATATATCATCTATGTAGGGAGGGAAACCTCTAAATTAAACCCTATACCAACCTGAATAATCAGAATAATCAATTTATTGGTAAATGTTATTTACAGGTCAAATATATATATATTGTCAAACGTACACACAGTCAATCATTTCATTTACAATAGATAATTACATATAACATCAAGTATATTAAAACTAATTGTGGTAAATTGTTAAAAAAATAATAATAATAATAAATCATAATACTAAATAAATTGATTTCAACTACTTAATAATATTATAATAATAAATGACCTGTCTGACCAGCATGCATATAGTAAGGTCTATTTCCCTTCTATAGTGGAAGAGTAGGAGAAGGAAAGAAAGTTTTCTGCAAAAGAATATCCTCCATAAAACTCACAAGAAATTGATTTGTTTCATACCAAAGTGTATACAATGATTAGATAATAATATTGTTAAGAAAAATATTGAATGGTGATAAACAGTGTTAGCTTGTATCAGGCAACTTTAACCATTTCAAACTACTAAAGAGCGTTAAGTTTTTGTGATTGAAGAATGCATTGGAATTCCTTTGCCCGACATACTACATTATCATTTATTCATTCATTCAATCACACCTTTTCTATACAATTGAGGTTGAATATATTTGTTAAAGATATCAAAGTATAACTACGAACTATGAATAAATAATGGCTTTTGTTTAAATTGTAGTATGAGACCCACTTATCGTAGACGTATGGATTAGTTTCGTGTAGCGATAGGTTAAGAATACACTCCGTCAGTATCCCTTACTCTCTCGTTAGATTCGTATAGAACACTAAAGGTTCATTTCCGTGCAGCGCGATCGCTTACGACTGTCACGCGCGGCCGATGCGACAATAGTCAATGTATGAAAATGTATGGCGCCGTTTCTGTCTTTGGCCGCACACGACGATGGTCGCGTACCTCCGAAACGGCGCCATAGATTTTCATACTTTGACTATTGTCGCATCGGCCGCGCACGATCGATCGCTTACGACGATCGCGCGCGGCCGCGATCAGCCGCGATGCAGTAGTATTTATAATTACATTCTTAAATTATGTTATTACTCTTTTAATGATGCAGAGTAATCAGAGTTGCTAAATATTTACGAAAACTGTACGACTAAATATAAAAATATATTTGTGCAAGTATATTCAGTGTAATAGCATATCAAAAGTGTAGAAAATTTTAATTCAATGCAGAATGAAGTAAATAAAATTAAATAAGTCAACTGACATTAAAAGAATCTCTATAATAGAAAAACAGAAGAAATTGGGAAATATAATATTTTTTGGTATAAATGAAAGAGAAAAACATATGACGAATTTGAATGGATTTTTTTAAATATCGATCTAATAGAGCTACAAGTGGTTTGAAGAATGGATAATCATGAAGAAAACAAGCTGAGAGCTATTGTCGTAACTGTCTCAAACTATAGCAGAAAGATCACTACCCTAAAAAATAAAGAAAACATATTAAATCAGGAACAATTTTCATAAAAGAAGATTATCCTTCAATATTCCTAGAAACCAGGGAAATTCTACAAGAACAATTATAAAAAGGAAAGAAGTTAAAGATAGTCTATGGACTATTCGGTACGATGAATTAAAGGTACGAGAACCAACTAAAAGCCACAGCAAACAGGAGGAAAAAAGAGGTATAGAAGAAACAAAAAGAAAATACTAGAAATAACACCCAAAGCAGCAAAACCTGAAATTTTTACTACATTGAAACACTAAACGTTCGATCACTAGTAAACGAAGCCAGAATACGCAATATCCCAAATTAAATAGAACAATCTAGTCATATCAGAGTTAAGAAGAGAAGGATATAAAATTGAAGATAGCGGTAGAAGATAGAAGGTAAAACTAAAATTAGTAATTATTTGGGAATCTTGAAAAAACACTATGTTACTCTCTCTAGATAACGTAGATTAGTTATTTTGCCATCCTTGAATTGTGCCCCGGAGTAGCAAAGTGTTTACCATATATTTGGGTCGATAATTAAAATATAATCCATTGTTTTTATGCCATGGTTATTACCGGCGTTAATTGTCTCGGTTAATAGACTTCGGTCCGGACCACTCCTAACACCACTAAAGTAATTTCAACGCTTCTCGAATCTGGTAAAAAGGTCAGCAAAATGCGGCAATCCGCAATTATATCGTGGAAAGGAAACACCGAGGTTTATGGCATTTTTTGCATTTATTTGTGGGTTTAGAATTTTCAATTTACTTTGGCAGTGTTTGTAATTTGAACAGTTTTGAGTTTGCATTTTGAGCGTAATATTTTTGAAGATAAATATAATTATGAATTTTGATTTGTTTTTTTATTAAATTATTATTTTTTTATTGTTGTCACGTTAATTTAAAAATCCCATGCCTAGAGCGACAATGGGTTAAGGATATAAAAGATCTTTAACTATGTCACGGAAACAGTAGAAGTCAGTCGAAATATTACCACTAGAATAGGTAGCAGGGTCCTCCAGGGAAACTTATAACATATTAAAGTTATATAATAAGTTAATTAATTCTAGATATCATCAAAAGTTTTAAATGGAATGAGTTAATGTCATTTCAGCTCATATATGCCCCACTGTAAGGCTTGAGTCTCCTCCACAATAGGAGCCTATATAACCAGCGGACGATCAAGATTCTTCTAACGATACCTCATTTGTCTAGTTCCTATCAGTAGTTGAAGAGCTATGAGGGTAGAGATGAACATACATACATAGCCAGTCAAATTCATAACCCTCCTCCGACCGTAGACGGGTAAAAAAGAAACTAAAATGACATCGTAAAACCCCGAAATTGAAAACACGTTATTCCTCAGATAATTTCAATAGATGGTATTCCTGGCGACCTTGTTGTGTAACCGATGTACACATCATAGACGTTATTACCGCTCATATACGTCCCACTTTTGGGATTGAGTTTCTCCTATAATAGGAGGGAAATTGACCTGTTATACCACGCTGGTTAGACGTGTTGGTATAGGGTCTTATTTCGAGTTTTCCTTCTCTTGCATAGATGATATATGCATATTTAATCCCTTATACGTCTTTTACAACACCCACGGTCAAGGGATGGGGTGGTGAATTGTATTCATACTCCTTCACCACAATACTTTCTGTCATAGTGGCGTTATAAGCTTACAGTTCTTATCCCTTTACGAATAATATAAAGAAGTAAGTGAAAGTAAATCGTCACCACACAGCAAAGAAAAATATTATCTTAAGATTGTTGTTCCCTTAGCAGAAAAGTAGGGTTAAATACGGATATCCAGCAGTTCAAAAGGAAACACTTAAAAGCTTACCGTTGCAACACGACCGAGACGATGGCTTTAACAAGCTCAAGTCTAGCTCAAAATGTGAATTAACTTTACAAAAGTAATTGCTAAACATCGAACACTAGTAACAATATTATTTACTTGCTTGCTTGTTTCTCCATTTTTTTATTTTCTTTTTTGTAAGACGACGACCCTCTGCACTAAGAAATAATCCTTGTATTGCGGGGGACTTTATAAATATATAATTAACAGACACAATTATATCAGACTGAGAACAATGATCTGTGGATTACATAAAAATTTCCGTTTTTTTTTGTAGTCTGTCCAAGGTGAGTAAAGAGCAGCGCGTGACCTCATAACCCGCAGTACCCCCTCCCCTTCGCTATTAGGCCGACGACTAATACCGAACAAAGGGTTGTCCTGCGTGGAATTAGAATCCACGACAATGGTTCAGTAGGTTGGTATCTTAACCAATACGCTATGTGTGCAGTCAATTAAAGAAAACTATTTAAAAGAAAAACTAGATGCTTTTTAAGTTTAATTTATAATAATTTGTGATGTTTATGCGAGTATTACACATTTGAAATGAAACTATATTTATATCTTTTATCGTGTTCCGACGTTTCGAACATTTTCCAGGGTTCATGAAAACGTTCGGGAGGACTGAGTCCACCCGTGGCCATGAACTCAATCCGCCCGTGACAGTGAACTCTAAGAACTTTTCGAAATGTCGGGCAATGAAATAACAAATATAAATGCGATAAGATCTGGAAAAATAGTTTTATTTCAAATAACTAATTTGTAAGTTATATTATTTTTCTTTTATCATTATTCAGCTGGTCGCCCTTCATTGCTCAACGTAGACCTCTTATTAAAATGGAGGATAGTGCCATAGTTGCTACGCTTGGCTGGCGGTTTGACGATCATAGTGAGGTCGAAAAGACCCTCTCTCCTGCTGAGAGTTAGGCGATTTTCAAAATCCCCACAAACATGTAAGAGATAGCGACAATTGAATTCTTATCACGTCGCCACACATTTTATTATCTATAACAATATGTATATATATTAAAATTTGTAAGTTTACATATAGAGGATAATCTCTGAAACTAAATGTATGTAATATTGATATAAGACGTCGCGCACAGTTTTGAGATCGTGTCTTACCATAGATGAGATACGGTCTGAACGCCGTGCCGAACATCTGTTTTAGTTTTAGTATTTAGGTTTATTATGTGGAAGATAAGATTTTCCGTGTGGTGACGGAGTAAGAATACAATTCACCACCCCCTATCTTACCCGTGGGTGATCGTACGAGACGACTAAGGGATATAAAACGCATACAACATCTATGCGAGAGAAGGAAAACTTGAAATAAAACCCTATATCAACACGTCTGACCAGCGTGGTATAGTAGGTCAATTACCCTTCCATTATGGAAGAGGCTCGAGCCCAATAGTGGGACGTATATAGGCTGAGATGATGATGTGGAAGATCTAATGGAGGGACATAGTCAAATGAACTTGACCACGCTCCTTAAATTTAAGAAATAAAAAAAAATTAAAAAAAAAATTATGTAATAAGAAATTTTATTACCCAATATTATCTGGCTAACTGTTGTTACTGCTTACCTGAAAAGGAAATATTTTTTGTTATTATTTAAAATAGTTATATAAAGAAAAATCCACATTATTATCAATTTTAGTGATAGAAACATAGTGTCGACAGTCGTCTGTCTTCAGCCGCGGGCTGATTCGTCCGGGATAAAATCAATGTCTCAGTAATAGAAATTTGTTACTTTATTTTTTTTTTTGGGGGGTGGCAATTTGTTACTGCACTTCGTTCCGTGAGCGAGGGAGCCGGCAGATCAACTTTTTAGGAGTGTTTGCTTATGGTGGGTTTTTGTAATGCCTTTAGTATCACTGAACCGCATTGCACGCATTCACACTTAGAAGAAAGAAAGAAGAAAGAAAAATAATTTATTACTCCTTTACGGGAGGGACGTACAAGAACATAGAATAAAAGTAAAATAACATAAAAAAACAATAAATTTTCATTCGTTCACTTTCTTCTCACATTCGCTTCTCTTTCTTTACGGAAGGCTCCTGCCTAGCAAAGTTCTATGAGTGGCAGTATTACTTACTATCAGGTGTGTTGTTTCCTCATTTGCCACCAATATCAATTCAAATTATTTATTATGCATAAACCCCGAGAGAGCACTTACATATTGTCAGGTTTACAATTTCCAAAAAAAAAATAATATACTACCACCGGATCGGAACGCGACCGCTACTGAGAAGATCCGGCAAGAAACTCAGCGGGCTTGTCTATTATTTTTAATTTCTTTTTTTTTTCTTCTTACTAGATATACAATTGTGTACATGTTTTGTAAGAACTAGCTCCAGTGTGATGCCCTTCACCGCATGACACTTAATATAATTCAAACGATTATGGCTGGACCAGATCCCACAAGCGGCACCCGAACACGAGTTAACTACTAGAGCAGCCATCACTCCCCTCAACCACTATGGAGGGAAGGGAAAGACCCGCTCCACGCAGCTACCGCAAGTAGATCCTTAATAAAAAATACTCTTCCTTAATTTTCCATATGTTTAAAACGTTTCCACTATTTGTTCAGAAACAGAACTTTCTTAACACGTTGAGCGCCAAGGGGGGTCACAATACTATGTAAATGTCGCACACATGGTGGACTTCATGATGTTCAACGTGTTAAGATATAAATAACAGAATGCACCAGTACTGCATTGTGCCGCAGTAGGAAATTGCTTTTATACACTACGTACTTAATAGTAACTAAAGATACTAACATAAATATAAAGATAATTTAAAAGTTATGTAAAATATTTAAGAATATATTTAAGGGCCTCTTTGGTTAAATATTCTGAAGCTGGATCAAAAAATTGTTTGAGGAAGTTAATAACATTGTTAGATTTTTTTGGGGAAATTCATAATGTTCACATTCAGTCACTATCCGCTTCATTATCCGACTAGCTTATTTGCTAATAAGTACGATAGATATGTTAGTCTTCTGTTTACTCCTTTGGAGGTACAAAATAAATCTGATCACAAATATATAAATTATATGATTAATTACTATGTTTCGCATTTTTGATGTTGAAGAAAGATTTCTTGCGTATTAATATATTAAATCAATAAGATAGTTTCATCATGGCAGCCCAATACATCCCACTGTTGGGCTCGGGCCTCCTCCACAATGGGAGAGAATTTGACCTACTATACCATGCTGGTCATATATGTTGGTATAGTGCTGGTCAGACATGTTGGTATAGAGATAAGATAGTTTAGTATACTTCAATTTGCGTGAATATAAAAGTTTTAATTTATACAAACTTATTCGATAGAAATGTCATTATAAAATCGCACTAATATTCTTAGTAATGGGTTCTTAGTTATGATAAGTATTTAAGATCCTGATCTTAAATATCTACTTATACAAGAATATGTATAAAATATGCATAAATCTCTCAAACTGCATAAATCTTATGCCATTAACTGGGTACAGTTTATATATATACTTGGATCTTTTTATTGAAAACTAGCAGCCCGCCCTCGCTTCGCTTCTATTTCAACTGCCTTATCCGCCTAATTCCCGTTCCCGTAGGAATACCGGGATACAATATAGCCTATGTTATTTAGGGACAATGTAGTATTCTTATGGTAAAAGAATTATCGAATCGCGTCCAGTAGTCTTTTAGTTTATTCGTAACATACAAAAATATAAAAATACAACGTTTCGTCTTTATAATATTAGTGTAGTTGTAAATATTAAAAAAAAAAATTATTAATCAAGAATATTTTGAGACAATCTTAAAATCACTCTTTCTTTGCTCTTTGGGTGGTACTCGAAATGGGAACCCACCAAGTTGGCCACAGATGTCAAGGAATCGACCCAATGGCGATGGATATGGAACACGGCGAGTTATGAGGCCAGACGCCACCTTTCCGTCGCCCCCGACTGACGAGGTGTATCCAGACTATAAAAATAGGATAGCCTGCAAAAAATAGGATAAGTATTCTCCTGCGCATTTAAGTGAATTAGCGACATAACTCATTTTAAGATTTCTTATCTTCGCAAAAGTTCTCATTATGGCTAGCGGAGTATTTGTAATCCATCACAGACTCTGCTAGAGCAGCATCAAGTGTACTGTTGACAGTCTAAGTAAAAAGAGTCTAAGTAAATGGTTTCTCACGATTATATGAAATGGTATCAGGATTTCTCTGTCATTAATGCTGTCGAGCGTATTAGTAGGTTCGTTGATAAGAGAGAGATCCTCGCGAAGAGCGGATAACCTATAATTTCTATGCTTGACAGCCGAATGTAGCGAACATAGTTCTTTTTTTTTCTTCTTTTTATTGCAAATGGTGGCAAACGAGGAAACACTACCTGATGGTAAGTGTTGCTGCCGCTCATGGATCTTTACAAAGCCTCTACCTACCGCGAAGAAAGTGAAGGGAGTATGAATGCGTGCAATGAGGTTCGGTGATATTAAAGGCATCACTAAAACCCACCACACGCAAACACCCTCAGAAAGTTGGGCTTCCAGCGCTCTTGCTCACCGAACGAAGCTCAGTAACAAATCAGTACTACTCGGACGTCGATTTTCTATGAGAGTGTGGTACTACCCCGAAAGGACCGGCCCGTGGCCTTCACTGAATAAGGTTCTGCTTGCGGCAGCTATGTGGGGCGGGTCGCTCCCTTCCCTCTAATTTGGTTGAGGAGAGCGATGGCTGCTCTAGTAGTTAACTCGTGAACGGGTGCTGCTTGTGGGATCTGGTCCAGCCATATTTTCTTCCTTTCTTTATGCTTTAATTATTTTTTTTTTGTCTTGCATTAAATCATGAAAATTTATACATATATTTAATTTCGAAGGGCATCACACTGGAGCTAATACCATATATGTTGTACGAAGCATAATATTATGTACATTTAAGAGATTAAGAAAAAAAATTACTGCCCGCTGAGTTTCTTCCCGGATCTTCTCAGTCTGTGGCCGCGTTCCGATCCGGTGGTAGATTATTGTATTGTATTCAAACGTGTAATTTGACAATATGTAAGTGCCCTTAAGGGGCCTATGCAGAATAAATGATTTGATTTGATTTGATTCGTGGCTGTAGACAAACAACTATCAGCAGTGTGGTCCTTCCACTACCTTAACATTTGTTGTATTGAATGTGAATTAAGTTTCTTTCATATCTTTTCTATTTAATAAAATCTACAAGGTTCCATCTCCATTATCATATATCAGTGTCACATATAACTTTAATAAAAGTTATCTGTGCCACTAATCTTACAAAACATTTCAACTATCGAACCCTACCCAACTTCCAGCCCCAACCGATTACCCATTTTCATCTCACCAATCATCGACGAATCCTCTTAACTCGGAACTTAACTAATGAAAACTGATCAACGATCACTGACAAGGGATCCAATCAGCTTTGATCGAATGCTTGCTACAGTGATTTTAGTACTTTAGGAAAGGCTTAAGAGTCATTATGGGTTAGCTATAGATAGTTAACTGATTCGAGAATGTAGTAATCTGATAATAAGAGTAGAATCTTGGACCAAACGGTCTTAACTATTAACGTTATTCGTATCTTATCTGGTGGTGTGAATTGAGGCCATGACTTCAAATAAGTATTGGTTCACACTTGACGATTGAGTAGCGACTGTGTGTTCTTTTCTCCTTATTTTTAACGAATTCTAATAACATTCTAATCACAAGAGTTCACATGTTTTTGATGTATAAAATCTGTCCTTTTGGTTGCTGAATACTGAGTGCTTTTGGAAAAAGGGATGGAAATGAGTTACAGGAAACCGGGAAGCGCACGTTATTTAATTTGACCAATAAGTACAGAGTAGCGGAGAGATGGCTATGAGATGGTGCCAATCCATTTTGTATTTTACGCATATTATTGCGTATTTACTACGGCGAGATTTACATATATTTTCATGATTAGAGTACATTAAAGCCAATAATATAACGAATAAAATGACTTCACATATATTTCATCTCAATCTCATAGCAGGATAACATTGCGGGTGACGTGACCGGGGATTAGTCCGTCACCCGCCGAGAGGCTGACCGCGTGAGGAAAGACCAACCTCCTCCCCGAGGGGGGACGTCGGTCGATGGGAGGGTACCCCAAATAAGGGGTATTGCGTCGGGCCGACCACTGATGACAAGTAACCCTGCGCCGGTGGTCGGCCCAACGATGAAGGCGACGTGAATCGTGGGTGGGTTGTGGGTGTGCGTGCTTACGCCCCTCTGTCGTCCCGGACGGAGTAGTGCGAGGAGCGCGCCGACCGCAAACCCACCCCAAAAAAAAAAAGAAAAATTGTAGGATAACATGGCAGATGTGAAGAACATCCCTAGCCGAGGCCGCGGGTGACTGGACCGAGGAGTCAGTCAGTCACTTGCCGAGAGGCCGACCGCGCGACGGAGAGGTTACTCCTGAGGGTATTCCGTCGGGCCGACCACTGACGACAAGTCACCCTGCATCGGTGGTCGGCCCAACGACGTAGGTGACGTGCCACGGGTGGGTTACGGAGCTGCGCGCCGCCCCTATATCGCCTCGGGTAGAGCCGGGCGGCTGGTGCGCTGACTGTCACAAACCCCAAAAAAAAAAAAGAAAAAATGTGAAGAACACATCACAAGCGACTACTGTAAGGTTCGTTTTTCTTTTAAATTTTCTTCCTATTTACTGTCTGCTTATGACTATTCTGCCCGTTTCCTAATGACACGTAAATTGCATAACGTATAAGGCAATTAAGATTTTCTTCTACCAGTTAAAATGATGACATTTTAAAATTATCAGGGAACCGTTCAATGCAAGTGCTATAGGACCGTTCTGAATGACGTTGCCGTAGACATCTATATCCAATAGTTGACGTGTCCGGGCTGATGGATGGAAAGCAATTTATATGCTACACATAATATCAATGATAGATTGATGTTATGCATCATTCAATATGTAAGATTGATGTTTATATTTGCTTAGGTGCTATCTAAAATTTAGATGTCGTTTATTAAAGAGAGTATTTCATTAAGGCACCAATAGGAAAGGGAATGTGGTGGTACACTATAATTGCTGAGGCGGCGGATCGCCTGCGCTAGGAGCGCAGCCTCGATGAGGCGATCCGCCGCCGGCGACTGGGGCGGCGCAGGCGCGAGTACTTGCGCCTCATGCCGCCCTAGCCGAGGCCGCGGGTGACGTGATCGGGGAATTAGTCCGTCACCCACTGAGAGGCCGACTGCGTGAGGAAAGACCGACGTCCTCCCCGAGGGGGGGACGTCGGTCGATGGGAGGGTACCCCAAATAGGGGGTATTCCGTCGGGCCGACCACTAACCAAGTAACCCTGCTCTGGTGGTCGGCCCAACGACGAAGGCGACGTGCAGGTGGGGTGGGTTGAGAGTGTGCGTGCTTACGCCCCTCTGTCGCCCGGACGGAGTGGTGCGAGGAGCGCGCCGACCGCAGCCCACCCCCAAAAAAAACACTATAATTGCAATCCGATACCAGACAAATAGAGTCGTTATATGTTTTCAAATCTATAACACTCGTCAAAATCCTGCCAAAAAAATTTCAAGGTTTCAAGTGTTAAATTTTTTATTGAACATACAGCTTCTCGTCTCATTATTTTGATGGAAAACGTTGTCTACTGCAAAAGAACGAAAAAATATTTTATTTTAAAACTGAAACTGTTAACACGTTGACAGAGCATTCTGAAGTAACCAATTATATAATTGCTTGGGGCAAAAAGGAGTATTTTTTTTTATTGTGACTAATCATACCACACATTCCCATCATTGTAACTCCTGTAAGCCAGGATCCACAATGGTCTCCATAGATTAGACCAAAGTTTTACCCTCAAGCAGTCACGCGAAATGATTTTAATTATCTTAGGACCCGCAACAAATTGAATTAGAAAAGTTAAACAGGAGGAGTTGGATGATATTGATTCTACTTCAAAATAGGATTATTATGTAACTTATTAACTACTACGAAATGAATATCACAGTCATAAATTACGAAGAATAGAAATATTGGACTATATCTCAAACCCCTAACTGACTGGCAAAGAGATTTATTTCAAGTTTCTCCCTTCCCCTTCTTGTTGGCATATTGGCTGGTATATTACATTAGTCACGATAAAGGCATTCTGAAATATTGTATTCTTACTTCTTCATCACAGGAATAATTTTTGGAAAAGATAAATTTTGCATAAAAGTCATACACTGGACTTAGGCCTCCTTCATGTTTCGCCACAAAGTGCGCTCCTCTGCCCCCTGTATTTGTACTATATATTGCTACAGAATGTATAAAAATTCAACCGCTGAATCTAAAGTAGATACATATATATACTCAGAGGAAGAAATTGAGATAACACAAATATTTGTCCTGAACGTATAAAACTTGCAAGGATACTGGTAGCTATTTTATTTCACAGCTCGATACATCTCGTCACGTTTCAGAATCTGAACGACTGCCGATGTTTGGAGCCCTAATATTGACGTACGTGCGTAGTTTTGGTCTTCCGTGTATGCTACCAATAAACCCTTTAGCTATATTGAGTGCTTTTTGATGTTAGCAGATAGAGATAATAGTAAATAGTATTTTTGATCCAAATTTATTTATACTTATTTTAAGAATACCGTTGACTTTGTTGTCAGAAAAACAACATCATGTCTAAATTAACCTTCATTCCTCAAAATGAAAAACTACAATATAGTTTACAGCCTAATAATTATTTACGTCTACAAAACAACATTCTATTCATGTCCGCCCGTGACCATGCACGCTGTAAAGTGTTCGAAACGTCGGGCAATTAAAAATCAAATACAAACACGTATAATGTAATACGTAAAGTAGTTTTATTTACAATGAAGATAATGTTTTAGTATATAGAGGTTAACAGATAATTAGACAGATTCTAGGTATTAGTCATCATACCACCCTCTTCATCAATCCAATATGCTGAACATACTCAAAGATAAAAACACTAACCGTAAAGTAACATGAGTAAATAAAAAAAGTAAAAATAAGAAAACTAACTTCAAAAAACACAGAGGCACTAAAAAGCAAAATAGCAGTTTTTGCTTTTGAAATCCTCGGTGTTTTTTGAAGGCGGCTTTTTTCCCTTAAAACAATTTTATTTTGTTTTTAGTGATAGATCTCATCATAAGATCCATATGGAAAAGGTATATCGTGACCACCTGGCTAGTTGAACCATAAAAATGTAAAAAGAATTTTAGAAATCGGTCCTAGTTTTCGTATAATCGGTGAACAAACATAAAAAATATAATTTAAAAAAACTAAAAAAAACCCCCGCATTCATAGCATATTGAACTAAAAAGTGTAAAATAATTTTCAATATAGGCAGAAAATAATAATGAACGAAATATATTAATAATATTATAATAATATATTAATAATGAACAAATATTATTGTGAAAAAAGCGTGGGGTGCTTTGTGCCACATTTTCAACAAAAGCAACAAATTATTTTACACTTTTTAGTCTGATATGCTATGAAAGCGTGATTTTTAGTTTTTTAAACTATATTTATTTTTCACTTTTGAGTGAATATCCACCGGAATGTAATTAATAGTAGCGTATTAGATTTTTCGGTATATCGATGAATGTATACGGCTCAAGACGTAATTATTACCATAGGAATGTCTCTACGCGTTTGTGTTATGCTGAGTGCCCGACTAGCTGTCGCTCTATCTCTCATGCAAAGTATGCGAAAAAAAGTTGATGAATCCTGGCGAATCTAATTAGGATAATCGATTTTTTTAAGCGGATTTCTTCATCCAACCACTGACGTTAAGTCACCTGCTTCGGTGGTCAGCCCAACGACGAAGGCGACGTGTCGCGCGGGTGGGTTACGGGTGTGCGCGCTTACGTCCCTCTGTCGCTCCGGAGGGAGCGGGCGAGGAGTGCGTTGACCATAGCCCATCCCCAAAAAAAAAAAGAAAGCGTATTATTGCATTGTCATCGGTCTTTGATAGATGGGCAGAGATTAAAGAAAATCTGATCACTCAAAGTAGGGTAAAATCGAGCTCAAAGGTGGACGTTACAAACAAACATACAGGTGAAGCTAATAAAAGCGTGTTAAAAAATTGACGAAACGAGAACCGCCTTTTTTGAAGTCAGTTAAAAAAACATTTGTAATGATACATTACTTTATATACTTTCTGTGTAGTGAAAGAGTAAAAATACAATTCCCCTCAACAAAAAAAAAATCTTATGACAAACGATCTAGTTAGCGTGGTAGTAGGGTCTATTTCTCTCCTATTGTGGAGATCTCTGATAAAAATTTCACGCACCTTATTTTCTTCTTTTATTTCCTTCTATTGAAATAATCTGCTTGAATACCTTAATGATTTGTTACGATAACTACGAGAAAAGTTTTTCATTGAAATTGACCTATTGTAATTGATATGGAGAATAAAATATGAAAATGTTTAACCAACTCAAATATTCAGCCTGTGTTCGACTTTTCCAATATTGACTGAAGTTTATCGACTTTTTATGCAAACATGGATCCAGTATATTATATTCAATATTCATACGTTTAACATTACTTTTAGTTGGTTTAATGTTTGTTAACCAGAGGGGCCAGAAACTGGTTGATTTTCTGGAGAAGGAAAGCCTCTTTATGATGAATTCCTTCTTCAGGAAGCAGCCACAAAGGAAATGGACCTGGATTAGCCCCGATGGTTCAACAAAAAACGAGATAGACTTCATCTTGTCAGACAAACGACAGATATTCAATGATGTCTCAGTGATCAGCAGAATTAAAACTGGGAGCGATCACCGGATGGTACGAGGCACATTGAATATCCATACAAAAGTCGAGCGGTCACGCTTGATGAAGTCTACACTCCGACCTACATCTGTCCAATACCAGAACCTCGAAAACTTTCAACTCGAACTACATAATCGCTTCCAATGTCTGGACGAGTGCGAATCTCCGAACGATATGAACAACAGGTTCGTGGAAACTGTCCACGCGGTTGGGTCGAAATTTTTCAAGGCTCACCGCGTTAATAGACCTAAAAAACTTTCTGACCAGACTCTCGAGCTCATGGAGAGGAGAAAAGAGATGACGGTGCAGTCTGCAGCCGATTGGTCCAAACATAGGCAGCTAAATAGACAGATCTCCAGGTCTGTGCGTCGCGATATTCGCCGATTTAATACGTTCCGTATTAAAGAAGCGATAGAGCGGAATCGTGGCTCGAAAGTGTTCGCACAAGATCTGTCTATTGGGAAAAGCCAAATGACTAAGCTGAAGACCGATGACGGCACTGTCATTTCATCCCAAAGTGAGATCTTGGGAGAGGTCGAAAGGTTCTATGGACAGTTATACAAATCATCCCGAAATCCTGTTGTCGGCTTGGTCCAAGATCCCAGATCCAAGCTAACTCGGCACTATACCGAAGAAATCCCGGACATCAGCTTGTACGAGATCAGAATGGCTCTCAAACAACTACGTAACGGTAAGGCACCGGGAGATGACGGAATTACGGCAGAGCTTTTGAAGGCGGGCGGCAAGCCGGTATTAATAGCCCTTCAGAAGCTATTTAATTCCGTTATCCTCGGGGGCGACGTTCCAGAGTCGTGGACCAGGAGTGTGGTGGTGCTGTTCTTCAAGAAGGGTGACAAAGCTCTTTTAAAGAACTACAGACCCATCTCACTCCTGAGCCATGTTTATAAGTTGTTTTCGAGGGTCATTACCAATCGACTCACGCGCAAGCTCGATGACTTCCAGCCGCCCGAACAAGCCGGCTTCCGAAAAGGTTATAGCACCATAGACCATATCCTCACGCTTCGGCAGATTATACAAAAGACCGAGGAGTATAATCGGCCCCTGTGCTTAGCGTTTGTGGACTATGAGAAAGCCTTTGATTCAGTCGAAACTTGGGCGGTGCTGCAGTCCCTTCAGCGGTGCCAAATCGACCATCGCTATATCGAAGTGCTGAAGTGTTTGTATAGGAACGCCACAATGTCAGTCCGTATCCGGGATAAGAGTACGAAACCGATCCAGTTGCAGAAAGGCGTGAGACAGGGAGATGTCATCTCTCCGAAACTGTTCACCACTGCACTGGAAGATGTCTTCAAGCTCTTAGACTGGACTGGACTCGGCATCAACATTAACGGCGAATACATCACTCACCTTCGATTCGCAGACGATATCGTCGTTATGGCAGAATCCATGGAGGACCTTGGCACTATGCTCAATGATCTCAGCAGGGTATCCCGACTAGTGGGTCTACGAATGAACATGGACAAGACGAAAGTCATGTCAAATACCCATGTCATTCCTGTACCGGTCCTAGTTGGCAATGCGATTCTCGAAGTTGTCAATCACTATGTTTACCTAGGACAAACAGTCCAGTTAGGTAGATCCAATTTCGAGAAAGAGATCACCCGACGAATCCAACTCGGTTGGGCAGCGTTCGGGAAACTTAAGAGGATCTTCTCGTCCAACATACCTCAGTGTCTGAAAACACAGGTCTACGACCAGTGTGTGTTACCAGTGATGACTTACGGCACGGAAACGTGGTCCCTAAATGTAGGCCTCATATCAAGGCTCAAAGTCGCTCAGCGTGCTATGGAACGGGCTATGCTCGGGATTTCTCTGCGAGATAGAATCCGGAATACAGAAATCCGCAGAAGAACGGGTGTAACCGACATAGCACGAAGAATTAGCACGCTGAAGTGGCAATGGGCAGGCCACATCGCTCGACGAACCGACAACCGCTGGGGAAGAAAGGTTCTCGAGTGGCGACCACGCATCGGACGACGCAGTGTAGGACGCCCCCCCACTAGGTGGACCGACGACCTAGTGAAAGTTGCTGGGCGTCGTTGGATGCAGGCGGCACAGGACCGCACATTGTGGCGCAATATGAGGGAGGCCTACGTCCAGCAGTGGACGGCAATAGGCTGAAATGATGATGATGATGAATGTTTGTTATTTTATTTGTCCAAAAAATAACCGAATTATTTCATTTATTTCTTTGTATAAAAAGTAGAAAGAAAACAAATGATAAAAAAAAATATTGTTTCTTTAAAAATATATATTTATATTCTTGTAACAAGACCGTGTTGCTGATAGTAACCCGCAGGCACAGCATTTTCTTATGCTTTTTTTTCGGTGAATGAGAAAGTTGAAGCCTCAAGCCCCAAAATACGTTATTAACTAACAGGCGAGCTGTTTACTCTTCTGGCACCAAAGGCAGGCAAATTTAATGAATGCTTTTTTTTAAATTTAATTTATGACATGTTAAGTAGTACCTATAGTCTTTTAGTAAACATAATTCAATTAAGCTAGCTTGATGTTATATCTAATTTATCATTCACCTTCACGTTTATGCAGATCTTTTTTAAGGATAAATTTATGCTAATATGCATAGGCATATGCATACTAATATAAAGATATGCAAGGCATATGCATACTGCGTGCCATGCCGCCCTAGCCGCGGCCGCGGGTGACGTGACCGGGGATTAGTCCGTCACCCGCCGAGAGGCCGACCGCGTGAGGAAAGACCGACGTCCTCCCCTAGGGGGGGACGTCGGTCGATGTGAGGGTGCCCCGGGTAGGGGGTATTCCGTCGGGCCGACCACTGATGACAAGTAACCCTGCTCCAGTGGTTGGCCCAACGACGAAGGCGACGTGGTGTTCGGGTGGGTTGCGGGTATTGCGTGCTTAAGCCCCTCTGTCGCCCCGGACGCCTCCGTCCGGTGCGCAGCCCACCCCAAAAAAAAAAAAAAAAAGGCATATGCATACTAATATAAAGATAAATTTATACTAATATGCATAGGCATACATGCCATGACTTTAGGTAGCAAAATCCTAATTTTAATGTTCAGAATTGCCGATAACTATATTCGCAATTTAACGTTCCTAAAATTTTGTGTTGATAATACCGGGGACATTAGATGCTATTTTTTTCAATTTATTAATATTTTAGCCTTTGGGCTTTTACATTTTAGCTTATATTTTATCGACGGATCGCCTGCGCGAGGAGCGCAGCCTCGATGAGGCGATCCGCTGCCGGCGTCTGGGGCGGCGTAAGCGAGAATACCTGCGGCCTCATGCTGCCTTAGCCGAGGTCGCGGGTGACGTGACCGGGGATTAGTTCGTCACCCGCCGAGAGGCCGACCGCGTGAGGAAAGACCGACGTCCTCACCGAGGGGGGACGTCGGTCGATGGGAGGGTACCCCAAATAGTATTCTGTCGGGCCGACCACTGACGTCAAGTCACCCTGCTCCGGTGGTCGGCCCAACGACGAAGGCGACGTGCATCGTGGGTGGGTTGTGGGTGTGCGTGCTTACGTCTCTCTGTCGCCCCGGACGGAGTGGTGTGAGCAGCGCGCCGACCGCAACCAAAACCCCCCCCCAAAAAAAAAGAAAACGCTTATATTTTATAATAACATTTACTTAATAAATATGCTTTAGAACTTCGACATATTTAACGGAATAAAATTATATTTTATCCCGGTATAAAATATAATTTTATCCCGGTCTTCCCACGGTAACGGGAACTACGCGAGTAAGGCGACTGAAACCGAAGCGAAGCGAGAGCGCGTTGGTAGTATTATATATAACTAACAGATTTTTCAGCAGTAACGGATTAATGATTCTATAAACCAGCTGCGGGATCATCAGGAAAATAGGCAACATCATTCTACCAACTACAATTTTCTAATCGTCTGCTAACCATGATGATTATAACTTGTCTTTAGTCTCTAAAGATAAGTTATGACCTATATCCAAATTATATGTTATGTAAGTAATGATTTATGTCCAAATTGTAGGTCGATAAAACAATGAATGCATCCTTTCATGGTTTCATCAATCTTTTAGATAACATTATAGATAATATTACAAGAACGAAATGAGAATAGAGAAAAATACTATATTTAAAATCTTAGACAGAACACATTTCAATTTCTATTTGTATTTTTATTTATTTATTCGCGAATCGTATAAAAATAATATGCTCATAATCTTGAAATATGGTATGATAATAGTTCTGTGGTAACATATATACATATGAATTTAATCGAAAAAAGTATAATTTAATCGTTTAAATACAAAAATTCACTGTAAACATTACCGTGGGCGCAGCAGGTACCTAGTCATTTATGACTTGGAGTGATTGTAGATTCAAAGATGAAATATTTCGGTTTGGTTCACTGAATGATCTTTGAATTCACCAACTACAATATTATAAAGCTCTGTGATTTAGACATTAAATTATCTCAGCTTTAAGCTAAAACTTAGCCGCAGCCTAGTAAGTCATTTAATAATCTTCAAAGCGACATGTCACTTATAATCCAGTTTATATATCCATTCATAGTTCTCAAACTTTAATTGAACAACTTCAATAATGGACGTTTTGGAATTCGTTAATTATTATGTGACTTATGCAGACCACAAAATTTGTTTGAATACTAGCAACCCGCCCTCACTTCGCTTCGGTTATAGGTTATAGTCGTTTTACCCGCGTAGTTCCCGTTCCCGTGAGAATACCGGGATAAAATATAGCCTAGTTTACGCCCTGATATTATAGCTTTCCATTGGTGAAAGAATTTTTTAAATCGGTCCAGCCGGTTTGAAGATTACCCGGAACAAACAGACAGACAAACAGACAGAGACAGACTGACAAAAATTTTTAATTGCTATTTTAGGCATAGGTGTCGTGCAAATAACCGTGTGAGCATGAAAAAAGCCTATTATTTTGACATTACAAACAGACACTCCAATTTTATTTATTGGTATAGATCAAGGTTTTTCTTTATACAACTTTAAATTGCAGTTGCGAAATTAATTAATGTAATTACATTAGCATTAGCAATTGCTAACACGAGCGACTTTCCAAATCTTTTTCATTTATTTTAATTGATCATGATTTCGTTTTTGAAAGCTCTAGATGGTTTAAATAAAAATTTATTTTGATGTATAAATGAATAAAATTGAAGTAGGTATCTGTTTGTTACCATCCATACCATTAATAACAGGTCTTACTGAATGTATAAATAGTGTACTAATAATGCATATATGTAATAGTACTTATAATAACAAATCATTTTTTTTTGTCTGTTCGCCGGCTAACTTTCTAAAACTGCAGGCATGATTTCGACAGGACATTACTGTTAGCTGATGCTGACGTTAGCTGATGTTTATAGTAAGTAACTTGTAGGCTACCTTTACTTAATAAAATATATAGTTGTAGTGCAAAATAAATAAACGTTAACATTTCAATATATGCAACATAATTTTTCGTGTGGTAACGGAGTAAGAATACAATTCATCACTCCCTATCTTGCTCGTGAATGTCTTAAAAGACGACTATGGGATATAATATGCACATAACATCAGTGCAACAGAAGGAAAACTCGAAATGAAACCCTATACCAAAATATCTGACCAGCATGGTCAAATTCCCTCCCATTTATAGCAGGCTCGAGCCCGGGACGTATGTGGGCTGTGATGATGCTGATGATGCATTTTTATATTTTTGATTTCAATCGTTAGATTTAATAGTATTCTGAAATCAGCGTAAATATATAGATAAAACAATAGAAAGACTGAGTACTGTTGGAACCCTTCTATCAGATTGGTGAGAAGTTTCTATCGTATTTCTATGCAAACCCTCCCGGTTCTCCGTATGCTGACTTATTGCCGAGGAAAGTTTATTCATATTCTTTCCTATTATCATCATCATTACCATTTCAGCTCATGTGTGTCCCACTGTTGGGCTCGAGTCTCCTCCACGATAGGTGGGAAATTGACCTTACTATACCATGACGGTTAGGCAAGTTGTCATGGGACTTTATATCGAGTTTTCCTTCTCTTACATAGATAGATATTATGTGCGTATATATATCCCCTAGTTGTCTTTTACGACATCCACGGGGAAAATAGGGAGTAGTGATTTGTATTCTTACTCCGTCGCTTTCACGTCTTTTAAAATCTGATGCTTTTAACTGTTTAATTAGTTAGTTATAACTTTTCGCCTACACATCGTATGTAGAATAACATTTTCTTTTGAATTATTTTCAATCCTCAGTCTTAATACGTTTACCGTTACAACCAGACCGGTTAGAACAGTTTTATTTTAAATTTTTTATTTACCTGCATATTAAATTTATCTGTTTATGTGCCTTAGTGATCTATTATGATATTCATTGAAATTGATTTAGAATAATTGATATATAGAACAAAATATTAAAATATTTATCCAACTCAAATATCTCCGCTTGTGTTCGACTTTGCTAATATTGACTGAAGTCTATCGACTTTTTATGCAAACATTAATCGAGTAGAATATATTTGTAAGTTTCATTTTAATTTTAGTTGTTTATAAACATTTTTGTTTTATTTGTACAGTAAGCAATTGTTTCAGTTCCATTTACTAAAATATATATTTTGCGCCAGACCTAATAGCAAAACAAAATAATTGACAATTTAATTTGAAAAAGAAATTAATAATCTATTAGAAAATGCAAAAGTACACCTGATGATAAGTGATACACATGGTATGAATATCATGATATCGGAGCAGGAGCCATCCACGGCGACTTTTATATACCAACCATCCCGAAAGCTTGCGATCCAATTACAGAGTCTCACAGGGATTCCGTATGATGGCAGCTTCGATGGAACTATTCTATGCCAACCATATCGAACGCCTTCCATTATCTAGGCTAGCGCCACCCTTGCCCTCTAAGACAAGGGTGAGGGATACAAGAAGATCACCATTCAATTAACCATGATGCAAGCCATATGGCGGTCACTGATCAACTGGTGATCCTCTCGGTACTGTAAATACTGGTGGTTTATAATGTTCACGATTATGTTGAAAAGTAAGGATATCATCGCAATTAGCCTGTAATTCAATAGTCCGTTGCCATTTTTAGGGACCGGGTGGACATGGCCTACCTTCCAGGAAGACGGAACTCTATTAGTATCGTGAGAAAGTTGGTATAGGCGCATGAGGTCGGGGGTCAACTAAAGGGCACGTCTTTAGCACCGCAGCATTATTAATAAACAAGTAATGGATGCTTTATCTTGCAGCCATTCTAGATTTCCCTATTTATTAATAACCCATGGTGCAATTTGAAAGCTTTTTGTAGTCCAAGTGAAAAAAACAAATTTTTCTTCAATATCTCAGTTCTGAAGTGGCAATGGGCAAGCCACATCGCTCGACGAACTGACAGCCGCTGTGGACAACCCAGTGGCGACCATGTATCGGACGACGTAGTGTAGGAGGGAATCGGAAAAAAAAGGAGGGAAATTGGAACCATGCTTACTTTTCCGCGTGGTGACGGATTAAGAATACAATTCACCAGTTTCTTGCCTGTGGGTATGGTAAAAGACGACTAGGGGATATACTATTTAGGCAAGAGAAGGAAGTTTCGAAACAAAACCCAAACTAACACGTTTGCCCAGCGTGGTTATAGTAGGTCAATTTCCCTTCCGTAGTGAAGGAGGCCCGAGAATTACATTGGGACGCGTGTACGGTGATGATGCCACGCTGGGTACGGTTTTGTTTTGAGTTTTTTTTTTCTTTTTTCTTTGCATAGACGTTCTATGCTTATTATATACCTTAGTTGTCTTTTACAACATCTACCTGCAAGATCGGGAGTAGTGAATTGTGTTATTATTCTGTCACCATACGAACATTAACTAGGTACTATAACTTTTACCTGCAATTTCATGAAAACAGCGATTCTAAATTAAATATTGTACTGAGTTTGTTACAGACGCTGCAATCACTTACCGATCAGATATGGTAAATGGCTTGAAACGCCTCAATTGATTAAAATGTTTTACGACAGATAAAGTGAGTCGTAAAAAACCGCTGAGTGTGACTGTTCTAAACGATGATGAAAAAAGTTACCCCCTAAAAATATATGGAGCATGACAGCGCTCAATCGTAAAGAGTTAAATAGATATTGTAAATTCTTAATTTGTTTGGTTAATATTTAATTAAATTAAGGTATTTGTAAAACTACAGTTAGTTCGTAAGTACCTTTGTGTCGGCAAATAAATAAATAATAATAATTATTATTATATCTTTAGTGAGTTTATTATTTAGTGAGGTTAAAGATATTTGATATTGATTTATATAAGAGTAGCATGTGTCATCACGCTTTGCTTTGCCATTTTTTTTTTGGTAGTTATGATTTGGATATTCTTCACCCAATCTGTCCAGGGCGACGGATATAACCTACCATGTGCCCTCCTCATCACCATTCAACCACTGGTGCTGATTCCCTGACATCCGTGGCCAGCCTGGTCGGATACCTTTTCGGGTTCGCTTACTTTAATAACGAGCGCGCCGGGCCGCCGGGCGGCAGGACAGGAACCCCTGAGAGTCTTAAAAAGCGATTAAGGGATAACCAACAGAATAAGCAGCAGGATTTTACTATGAAATTTATATCATTGATAGCGATTACCTAAAAAAAAATTAAAGTGTGAGTAAAGACTAGTTGTTTGAAGTCAGTTACTCCAGATTATACCATTAGATGGGCTTAATTTTTATTTTCACAATATGGAAATGTATTTGTTTTCTATACCCCACCAGTGATAGACAGACGGTGGTACTGATACTCACCGGTCACCTTCTTGACCGTAATACCTATAGCGACCCCTTTGCCTTTAATTTTTCTATACTGAAGATATTGCCTAGTGATATTTAATCCCCTTTTTTATGGGTGGGCGCTTTTTTTACGGTAAGCGCTCACGCGGTCCATTCCGTCCGGGGCGACGAAAGGACGGCGCGCGGCCCCATAACCCACCCATACCCATGTCGCCTTCGTCGTTGGGCTGACCACCGGAGCAAGGTGAATTGTTATCGGTGGTCAGCCCGACGGAATATCCTTTCGGGTACCCTCACCTCTTGACATCCCTATCCCGAGACGTCGGTCGCCGTTGCGCGGTCCGCCTCTCTGCGGGTGATGGACTAAATTTCCCAGACCGATCACCCGCGGCCTCGGCTAGGGCGGCATCAGGCGCAGGTACTCGCGCCTGCGCCGCCCGAGTCGCCGGCGGCGGCACGTGTCATCGAAGAGGAGCTCCTCTCGCGCATGATCCGCCGCCTCCTTCCGTGAGATGACGGCCTCACAGAAGGCGGCGACCGCCTTCCAGTTCCTGACGCTGTCGAGTATCTCCCTGGCGATGGTCGGCAGCGTCAGGTCGGCACCGATGATCGCGACGAGTTCCCAGCGCTCCGCCGCCCATGCGGCACACACCTCGAGCGTGTGCTGCGCCGTGTCCTCGTCGCAATCGCAGTGGTGGCAGGACGGTGTGCTCTCCCTCCTGATAATCTTGTGCAGGTACTTGGGGAAGCAACCATGCCCCGTCAGCACCTGCACCAGTCGGAAGGAAAGCACCCCATGCGTCCGCTCCAACCACTCCATCAGCACCGGTGATATTTAATCCGCTATGTCGACTTTTACGACACCTGTACACACGTGAACTGTATTCTTACTCTGTCATCACACGTATCATGGAAATATCAGATAAATGGGTACCACAAATTTGAGAAACTGGATGATTCTGAGTCATTAGAAGGTCTCGATGCCCATCTGTCAGCAAACTCGGTAAAAAAAGTTACGCTTCCCTGAAAGCGTTTTTATACACTTAAAAGCACATTAACAGTACTCGCAAGCTTTCTGTTCGGAGTTCTTGTTAAATGAACCTTGAGATAGCATATATCCTGAACAGTGACTACATTTTATGCAAAATCTTGTGGCAGAGTATAATTATGATGTTAACATACTTATAATAAAGTTGTTGAATCAATGAAACTACTAATTAATGATATCTATCAATAGATCTTACCTGTGAAACTCACGCTAAGAGTTTATAGCAGTTCATTCTTGAAGATTATATAATACCTTTTCTCGCAAACGTTACTCATCATCATCATGGCTCATATACGTCCTATTAGTCTTTAAGTCCTTGCCTTAAATCACGTCCACAATGAGAGGGCCTACTTTACCTACTATACTACGCTGGTCAGACGGATTGGTAAAGGGTTTCATTTCAAGTTTTCCTTTTCTTGCATATATGTTGTATTGTATATATGTATTTTCCGTGTGGTAACGAAGTAAAAATAAAGTTCACCACTCCTTATCTTGATGTCGTAAATTCAAAATTCAAATTAACTATTATGCATAAACCCCGAGAGGGCACTTACATATTGTCAGATTTACAATTTCCAAAAAAAATATACTACCACCGGATCGGAACGCGACCGATACTGAGAAGATCCGGCAAGAAACTCAGCGGGCTGGTCTATTATTTTTAATTTTTTATTTCTTCATACTAGATATACAATTGTGTACATGTTTTGTAAGAACTAGCTCCAGTGTGATGCCCTTCGAACCGCAAGACACTTAATATAATTCAAACGATTATGGCTGGACCAGATCCCACAAACGGCACCCGATCACGAGTTAACTACTAGAGCTCCACGTAAAAGATGATTAAGGGATATAATACGCACATAACATCTATGCAAGACAGGGAAAACTCGAAATGAAACTCTAAACCAACCTGTCTTGACAGGTCCTGACTTAAGACAGGTTGGTATAGAGTTTCATTTCCAGTACCATACTTGGTATTGTAAAGCCAATTTCCCTCCTATTGTAGAGGAGGCTCGAGCCCAAGAGTGGGACGTATATGAGCTGAATTGATGATGATGTTGTACGCATATTATAATAATATCGTTACCCTTTGTTGTTTTTTGCATTTATAATATTAGTTGATTTCCGTGGCGTCCATATTTGTATAATAAGCGATTTCAATTTAATATTAGATCTATAGTTTCATCAAGTACCGTATATATCTGGGGCGGCGTAGGCGCGACTACCTGTGCCTCATGCCGCCCTAGCCGAGGCCGCGGATAACGTGACCGGGGAATTAGTCCGTCACCTGCCGAGAGGCTTACCGCACGAGGAAAGACCGATGTCCTCCCCGAGGGGGGGGGGACGTCGGCCGATGGGAGGGTACTCCTCAGAGGGTATGCCGTCGAGCCGACCACTAACGACAAGTAACCCTGTTCCGGTGGTCGGTCCAACGACGAAGGCGACGTGGTGTTCGGGTGGGTTGCGGGTGTGCGTGCTTACGCCCCTCTGTCGACCCGGACGGAGTAGTGCGAGGAGTGCGCCGACCGCAATCCACCCTAAAAAAAAAGTACCGTATTTGTGGATGATAAAGGTCCAATTTCTTTAACTCTTAGTCAATGTCCATAATTTTGGCTCATTTATCTGTAGCCGCTTCAATAACAACATAAATACATTTAAAAACGTTATCTTGGAACACGAAAATAAAAATATAAATATATGTATCTGAAATTACTTAATAGCTTGATTTATATACATTCCATTCCTAATCACGAGTTTTTCCTCTTTGAAAAAGTAATTAATCTAATCAATCGTTCTGGCTAAATAAGTTTGAATAGCGTTTTATTTCAATTATTCCTTGGCGTACTTGATATTCGATTGAAAATGATTATTTTCTATGTTCCACTAAAATATACACCATAAAGAATGAGAAAGCTGCATATTTTAGGATTGACTATCTCCAAAAACAATAGAATTAAGGTAACAGAAACAAATCTTGTTGTTTCATAAATTTTCAATCTTGCGCATTTGTACGTTTCTGTCGGATTATTGTATGGTACAATACAAAAGCGATGGTCTAAACACAAAATTACGATAACCTGTCCATTTACTTGAAATCAAATACCAAATATTATGAATCCATTCCGTAACAGTTAATTAGATAATTAAATAAATCATCATTATCATTCTACTCTTGTCCCAATTACACGGGACTCAATAACTCTTCTTTCATAGTACATATTACGTCTTGAGTTTGGTAATAGTTTTATGACCAACCGCCTGCCTGATATCAACTCTCCTAGGAAATGTAATTGCAAACCAGAAGGCATCAGATGGAATTGGTCCAGGTCGGTGTAAAGCTCTTAGTCGTCTGTAACGACAACTACAACTAATGTAAGGGTTGTAGATAAGGAAGATAACGAAATTACTGAGTAATACAGTTAATATTTATTTATTAGGTTAGTTTTTCTTGTCTAATGACGATTTAATAAATAAAATATTGTATAGGCGCGATTATTTGCGCCTGATGCCGCCCTAGCCGAGGCCGCGGGTGACTGGACCGGGGAGTTAGTCCGTCACCCGCTGAGAGGCTGACCACATGAGGTAAGACCGAGGGGACGTCGGTCGATGGGAGGTTACTCCTCAGGGGGTATTCCGTCGGGCGTACCACTGACGACAAGTAACCCTGCTCCGGTGGTCGGTCCAACGAAGGAGGCGACGTGGTGTTCGGGTGGGTTGCGGGTGTGCGTGCTTACGCCCCTTTGTCGCCCTGGACGGAGTGGTGCGAGAAGTGCGCTGACTGTAACCCACGCCAAAAAAAAGCATAGTATTGTTATGGTGCAAAGCAAATATAATTCATGTATTATTGTAGGCACGTAAGAAGTTATAATTTCTTGGCATAACAAAATAAAAATCTTTTTAAAATTTTAACCTTCGCATTATCCTGCCTTTGTAGAAACTAATAATAGAAAAAAAAATATTTAATATATTTAAAGTTTTATTATAACGAATTAATTAGTTGACATTTGTTACTGTGTGCGCGCGCCACGTAAATTTTTCTCTCATCATTTTTCCCTAACATGCTAAAAGACGTATAACTTCAAAAACGAAATTTACGTATTCGCTATTTGCTCACAACTTGCGTTGTATACCAGCGAGGCATAAAATAACCACAATGCTGCAATACAACTATATTGGGCATTTCATGGCGTATTGCCGCTCATATGATATTAGAAAATAAATCTGTTATTATTAGAAAGCAGAATCATTACAATTTATCAAATTTTATTTATTTTGTTTAAATATAAATAATATTAACTACTTGTAACGATGTAAGAATACAATTCATGACGACTAAGTGATATAATATGCTTAGAACATTTGTGCAAATGATGGCAAACTCGAAATGAAATGATGGCAAATCTAAACTACATAGCATAACTAAACAAAAGTTTACGTTGTTTTTTTTTGTGTTGTAAATTATCATACCTTTTAACTATATTTCACAGACTGCTATTGAATTGTTTTGTGGTGGTCGACACGAACTACTATTAAGGTTTAAATTGCTCGTGGGTGTCGTAAAAGATGACTTAGAGCTTTACGTCCACGCCGATGATACGCTCATCACAGCCCGGGGTGGGATGCTAGAAGAGGCGTCACGCCTGGCAACTCTCGGCACCAGGGAGATTGTCAGGCGGATCGAGGCGCTGGGGTTGAGGGTAGCTCTGGACAAGACGGAAGCCCTATTGTTCCATGAGCTCCGTACCAGACCTCCCACAGGCGCTTCGATCACCATCAATTCAGTTACCATCAGCATCCAGGCCCACATGTAGTACTTGGATCCGATGCTCGACGGGCATTGGTGGTTCCGAGAGTATTTTCGCCGAATTGTTCCGCGAATTGTCAGAGTGGCGTCCGCCCTTTCTTGGCTGACGCCTAATGTGGGCAGACCTAGCGCTACGTGTCGACGGCTGTACGCAGGGGTGATCCGGTCGATGGCCCTGTAAGGCGCACCGGTGTGGGCGGGGCCCCTGATCGTCTGTCTGAGGGCTCTCCTGTGGCGTCCACAGAGGGCCATGGCGATCAGGGTCATACGCGGCTACCGCACGTTGGCGACGGAGACAGCGTGCCTCCTAGTCGGAACCCGTGGAACCTGGAGGCGGAGACTACAATAAGACTTTCGCAAGCAAGCGCGCGTCTTAATATAGAATTGTATATATATATATATATTTTCATACTTAAAATATATTCGACTCGATATAGAAAAGAAAAGAGAAAGAAAAGAAAACTGGACAACTTCCCAACTGAGCTATTGTCACTTTTTACCAACCAAAGTCTTGCCTATATGTGTCATAATACTAAGGTACATATCACATAATATGCAAAAAACTATGCAATAAAATGAAAGTTCTATATGAGCTAAGAGGACGATGATGAAATGGCTTATATTATGGTCAATCTTTATTGATTAGATATTATTTAGTCCATCTCTACGAGTTGCATGACACGAGACTACACAGACAGCGAAGTGGTTGAGATACCAACCTACAGTACCAGGGTCGTGGGTTTAAATCCCACGCAAGACAACACTTTGTGTGATCCACAAATTGTTGTTCTGAATCTGGATGTAATTTGTGTCCATTAATTATATGTTTGTAAAGTCCTCTGCAACACAAAGATTATTTCTTTAGTGCAGGGTTGGGTAGGAAAAATTAAAGGTATTGAAAACCTAAGTACACTGAAACAAAATTAAAACTGTTGGAAATCTGAGAAAACAGTTTTATGTATCTAATTCTCGCATAAATTATTCCTTTAGACATACATTCGGTGCAGACCGAATGTATGCCCTTTGATAGCCTGGAGGCTTACCGTGCAAACAATGAACTTCACGAATGAACTGTTAAGCTACCTGAAAAATCTCCCTTAATCAGGGAATATTATACCATTCTAGGTGAAAATATAAATCGAGTGATAATATAATAGATACAAATACACACATTTATTAAATAACTAGCTGACCCGGCGAACTTCATACCGCCATAATTTATTTCGTAAATATATTTTCTAAATTTCTGAATATATACTCTCTAACGGAAGAACAATTACAGCTTTATCAGGAAAGATTCAATCGTCTTGGTCGCGGCATAGTTAATGATGATTCAAAGAGAACACTAATTACTGATTATTGATTTCTGAAAAAATTACAATTATGAAATTTTCAACCATACTTAACTATAGACAAAATTACGTTTAGCTGTCATTTGTATTTTGTTATTACATATCAAATGCGTTTTTATCTTACGTTTCATAGTGACTTGTATTCTCTTTGACATGAGTTTCGGATTGGACTTTTGACGTGAATGTCAAAATGTCATGTAGCGCTTTTATATTCTTTTCATTATTTTAGTGTTTTAAAGTGTTATATTCAATAATTTTGCTGATATTTTATGTAATATAATGCAGATAAAATTCTGAAATGTAGTGAAAATGATATAATAGTGAATTACGTGCATTTTGACATTCTGCCCAAATTTCCTGAGACGCATGACTTGTATCAGCACCAAGTCATGCTAACGACTGACTGAAAGACTAAGACTAAAGACGTGAATAATAATCAATATACTCGACACTGGCACCAATAGCTCATATTATTGTAGCTCATTGCCATTAACTAAGAAGAAGAAGAAGACATGAGTTTCGGCGCGAATATGGAAATGTCATGTTAAGCTCTTGTATTATATTCATTATTTTAGTATTTTATAGTGTTATATTGAATAAAATTGCTGATATTTTATGTAATATAATACAGTTAAGGTACTGAAGTGTGGTGAATGTGATATGAGAGTGGTGGAAAATACACCTAATGTATTTTCATCACGGATATCAGGTAGTGGTTGAAGCTCCTCTTGGGTCTTCTGACCACTGCTTGGTTCGTAGCAGTGCCCCTGTTGTAAGGCCTAGTCGTTCTAAGGCGACTGGGACTCGCAGAGTCTGGCAATATAAGTCAGCAGATTGGGATGGACTGCGCGAGTTTTACGCATCCTACCCATGGAAGCGGCTTTGCTTCGCCTCTGGGGACCCTGGCGTCTATGCGGACTGCGTTACCGAAACGGTTATTATGGGGATGGAATTATTCATCCCCAACACCAAAATACCCGTCGGTGGCCGCAGCCGACCCTGGTTTAACAAAACCTGCAGGACGGCTGCATGCCAGAAACAGTCCGCATATCGGGCCTGGAATAGGGCCAAAAAATGCCAGGACCAGAACGCCAAAGAGGTGAAGCGGAATTTTAACGCCGCTTCTAGATCTAGTAAGAAGGCTATTGCCAGAGCCAAGGCGGAACATGTTGCCAGAATTGGCGAGCGATTGCAAAGCTATCCCGCTGGGAGTCGTGCATTCTGGTCGCTCGCCAAGGCTGCCCAAGGCAACTTCTGCCAGCCCAATCTCCCACCACTGCAGAAACACGATGGTAGTCTGGCCCACAGCGCAAAGGAGAAGGCCGATCTTCTAGGTCAATTCTTTGCCTGTAACTCAACTTTGGATGCCGGAGCTGCCACACCACCTACCATCCCACGGTGTGAAAGCTCACTGCCCGAAATCCGCATCACGCAGCGAGCGGTTAGGCGGGAGCTGCGGCTTTTAGACGTCCATAAGTCGAGTGGACCGGATGGCATCCCTGCAGTGGTGCTAAAGACGTGCGCCCCTAAGTTGACTCCCATCCTCACGCGCCTATACCGACTTTCCTACGCTACTAATAGGGTTCCGTCTTCGTGGAAGGTAGCCCATGTCCACCCGATCCCTAAAAAGGGAGACCGGTCTGACCCATCGAATTACAGGCCAATTGCGATAACATCCTTGCTCTCCAAGATAATGGAGAAGGTTATAAACCGCCAGCTTCTGCAGTACCTTGAGGATCGCCAGCTTATCAGTGATCGCCAATACGGCTTTCGTCATGGTCGGTCGGCTGGTGATCTTCTTGTGTACCTCACACACCGTTGGGCAGAGGCCTTGGAGGGCAAGGGTGCGGCGCTGGCGTTCAGCCTAGATATCGCAAAGGCGTTCGATAGGGTCTGGCACAGGGTACTTCTTTCGAAGCTACCATCTTACGGAATCCCCGAGGGACTCTGTAATTGGATTGCCAGCTTTTTGGATGGTCGGAGGATAAAAGTCGTCGTAGATGGCTCCTGCTCTGATACCATGACCATTAATGCTGGTGTACCACAAGGCTCGGTGCTCTCCCCGACGTTGTTTATCCTGCATATCAATGACATGCTCTCTATTGAGAGTATGCATTGCTATGCGGATGACAGTACGGGTGATGAGCGGTACACTGAGCAACGGAATATCCCTCGGAGTACTCAGGAAAGAAGGGTTCAACTTGTGTCTGAAGTCGAGCGCTCTCTGGGGCGGGCCTCGGAATGGGGTGAACGGAACCTAGTCCAGTTCAACCCCACAAAGACACAAGTTTGCGCGTTCACTGCAAAGAAGGACCCGTTTGTCATGGCGCCTCAGTTCCAAGGAGTAACTCTCCCAATTTCTGAGAGTATTTGGATTCTCGGCGTCAAAATATCGAGCAAAGTCCAGTTTGGGAGTCATTTGGAGGACAAAGCCAAATTGGCAAGCAAAAAGTTGGGCGTCCTGAACAGAGCCAGGCGGTACTTCACACCGAGACAGCGTCTTATGCTATACAAAGCACAAGTTCGTCCTCATGTGGAGTACTGCTCACATCTCTGGGCAGGTGCGCCCAAATATCAGCTAGACCCACTTGACTCCCTGCAAAGACGGGCTGTTCGAATCGTCGGGGATCCCAATCTTACGGACAGATTGGAGTCGCTGGAGCAGCGGAGAGACTTTGGGTCACTCTGTGTACTCTACCGACTCTTTCACGGGGAGTGCTTCGAGCAACTGTTTGACTTGGTACCACCGTCACCATTCTACCAACGTACCACTCGACATCGCAGCAGGGTTCATCCATTTCACCTGGAAACGTTATGGTCTTCAACTGTACGTTTCCAGCGATCATTTCTCCCACGTACGTGCAAGCTCTGGAATGAACTACCTGCTGCTGTGTTTCCCGAGCGCTATGACATGTCCTTCTTTAAACGAGGTTTAAGAAGAGTATTTCCTTCACGGTAGGCAGCGGCCTAGCTGTGCCCCTGGTATTGCAAAGGTCCATGTGCAGCAGTTTCACTTACCATCAGGTGTGCTGCTTGCTCGTTTGCCACCGTTGGCAATAAAAAAAAAAAAAAAAAAATCATGGAAGTAGTAAGTACTACGTACAACTGGAATGAGCTCTGTTTGTGCATCGTGCAGCTAAAACAAAGAAAATAAAACCTTATGTCAAGGATGTAAGAGTCTTGTCGCGCGCAAAATAAAAATGAAGCCGAGTGAGAAGGCAACCACTGTACCCTGTGTCCCTTTCTAACAGTGACTTAGAGTTGCCAGAGTTAAGTTGATTTCAATTATTTCGTTGTTGGTAAAAAAATAGGCGATTTATGCAATGTAATGAAGTAAAAACATTTACTTCTAAAACGTTTCTAAATATAAATAATAATTTATTACCGACTTGTTAAACCAATATTATTTGTTGCTACGTGCAAAACCTTATTAACGCAAAAATGTTGCGATTGGCGTATAGGTTTTCTTTTATTTGTATGAAATACGGACACCTGACCTGACAACCCCACATGAAATTTTTAAACATAATTTGTGAATGAAGAATTACGGTGACCATGCTATCCTAGTCCTAGTTCAAGAACAAATAACTTAAATACCTATGCATTTTTTATTCCTTTCGATATTAAAATTACTTTGTTTCAATTTCAGATTTCCTAAAGATCTTAATATTAGGGAAATATGGATAAATATTATACCCATGTATTATATACCCATAGGTGGGCACAGTTAATCCAAAAATTAACTTCGTTAATCGTTAATTAAAAATTTAACTTGGATAATCGTTAAGCCTTAAATTCGCAAAAATTTAACGCAAGTTAAAGTTAAAAGTTAACCATTTAAAACTTACTATTTTTTACTTAGACTTAGGTATTATTTAGACTATACTGTTTTCGTGCCTGTGTGGTGACGGAGGAGTAAGGGTCGGTATACACGACAACGATATATTGTAGCGATTCGACTGCACAGACAGTTTGTGCAGTTTTATCAATAGTGTGTACGAAAATCGTCTTAGATTTTTCTGGTGGCGCAAACGATCGCGGTAGTTTCAAAATTATAAGTTGGAGCGATCGTTCAATTCGTTCGCAGTGCTTGCTGTAGGTGCAAATCAACATATCACAAGACTATCGCAAGAAGTAATAATATGTGGTGTGTGTCACGTGGATAGAACAGCGCCTTGAACTTGACTAACGTAACGGACTAAAGTTAACGAAAGTTCAGTTTAATTAACGATTAATGGATTAACGAGTTAATGCCCACCTCTGTATATACCATTATATTATATAATATTTCGAATGGCATCACACTGGAACTATTAAAAAGCATGTTGTAAAATATAATTTTATTTAAGTGAAATTAGAAAAATTAATAAAAAATAGACAATCCCACTGATTTTCTTGCCGGGTCTTCTCAGTGCGGTCGCGTTCCAATCCGGCGGTAATTCTAAGAAAAAAATGTAAAAAAATTACAATATGTAAGTGCCCCCGCTGAGTTTATACATAATAAATTATTTGAATTTGAAAAATTGAAGCCGAGCAAGAGCTCAGTAAAAGGCTTATTACACCACATGATATTCAGGGCCCTAACTTAGTAGGGGTGCTCTACAACAGCTAAATTGTGAAACCTGTTTCACCTGTTTCAGTTATAGCCAAATAACAGTTTCAAAAAACTGTTCCAAAATAACAGCCTGTTGTTCTGTAATACGAGAAAAAGGGGGAAAATAACCATTCTTTGGGAATAATGTTTAGAAGTGGTTTCAGTGTTTGTTCCTAAAATGAAAACGATCCTTCATGCTTTACATGCTTAGGGCTGATTTATTTATATATAATCAGTCCTATATATATAGAGGACTGATTTATATATCTCATATTGCAGCACAGCAGGCTTATTTTGGAACAGTTTCCTGAAACTGTTATTTCGCTAAAACTGAAACAAGTTTCACAATTTAGCTGTTTTAGAGCACCTCGACTAAGTTAGGGCCCTGAACATCGTGTAGTGTAATAAGCCTTTTACTGAGCTCTCACTTGGCTTCAATTTTGCGACAACAGCTCATTCCAGGAATGATCTGTCTGTGAATGATCTGAATGATCTGCTCTGTCTGTGCATCTTGCAGCTAAAACAAAGAAAATAAAACCTTATGTCAAGTTTCAGTTTCAGATTTTAAACTGAACATTATTTATTATATTGCTGGATATATCGTGAATGGGATGATTGACAAAATTTCTTGTTCAAATTATCGTGTGGTGTTATTGGATCATAAGACCATAGATCACAACTACTGTGTCGACATATCACAATGTTCGGCATTTACTGCTTTTATTGATCGGGGAAAACTTAAGGATGTTGCCAGATTTGTATTTGAAATTCTAAAGTACACTGAAAAACTTTTTATTACATTATCAAATCAATAATTAAAAAACTTACATTAAAATAAAATTATCATGTATGTTGTCCAAGAATTTTATAGCAAACTACATACATTGTTAGATCCACCACATCCTCCTCAATCTATATTTGAAGATCCACATGATATTCAATTGGTGAAGGCGTTAGCGAATTCATATCTCAATTTACGTTTAACTCATAATGCAAAATTAGAATCAATGAAACATATGAGGAATAAGCTGGGTTTGCGGCAGAAACTTCACAAGACTGTTTTATTTAGCAATGTCTGATTCCTAATTAATTAAATATACCATAATAGGTAGTTTATCGTAATTTTATCTCAGTCCAGCTGCATGTAGTGTCGTGTCCCACAAGCACCAGTCGGTAAGTACCTACCTATAGGACGCGAGTGTGAAAAGCAAGCAAAAACAGCAAATGTATAGTACCGCAAAGGCCAAATTTATCATTAGCATCTTTGATTAAAATCCATCTGAAGCAATGATCTGCTGACGTCAGATCATAAATCATTTTTATAATTATTGTCCTTAAATCATATTTCAATATGGTCACCATCGCCAGAGAGGGATAAAAGATACAGTTACTGAGCTCTCGCTCGGCTTCAATTTTGCGACAACAGCTCATTCCTGTTGTACGTAGTACTTACTACTTCCATGATTTTCATATTCTATATATATATTCTGAAATTCCCTGAGAAATCATTTAATTAGGTTTTCAGCGCCTAATTAATGGTAAAGACTTGACTTATTGACGGACATGATTATAAATAAGCTATTCTATATAAAGAAATGTCAAATAATATGAAGAAAATTATACCACAATTGGCTGTATGGGCTTTGATCCCTTTGCCTGTCCGAATGGACAAACAGAAACAAAAAAAAATCTATTTGACATTTTATGTCACGTCACACGGGAACGCGATCGAACGAGATAAAAAGTAGCTCATTGCCATTAAGAAGAAGAAGAAGAAGAATGGGATAAAAAGTATCCTATTTCCGTCTCCTGGTTCTAAACTACCTCCCCGTCAATTTTCAGCCAAATTCTTCAATTCAAAACAGCCGTTCTTGAATTATAAACGTAGTAACTAACACGACTTTCTTTTATATTTTTTAGTATATTTTGTCATTAAGAACGTAATTCTTGTATCGTGGTGGATTTTACAGACGTATTATTAATGAATCCTAATCATAATTTATAATAATCAATGCGAATATGAACAAACATCTTCTCTAAAGGTTGGCGACATAGAAAGGCTCAAAGTCGTTAAGCGTGCTGTGGAAAGGGCTATGTTCTGTATTTCTCTACATGATAACCGGAATACAGAAACTCGTAGAAAATTAGTGTAACCTGTTGATTACACCCATTTTCCAGTTATAAGCCCGAAGAGTGAGTGCATTAAAATGGCTATGGGTAGAACACAACGTTCCTTGAACCGACAACCATTGGCGAAGGAAGGTTTTCGACGACATAGATTAAGACGACTAGGTAGATTGATGAAATCTTGAAAGTCACAGGGAGACGTTGGTTGAAGGTGGCACAAGAGCGTTCTGATTGTTATACTCGTGGGGAGGCCTATGTTTAGCAGTGGATGTCTACGGACTGATGGGTAAAAATGCAAATGTGAATTAATGTTTATGTTATGTGAATTTGTTTATGTTTCTTTGTTACGCTTTCACGCCTAAACCACCGATTTAAAAAAAATATATATTTTATCTATGTAATCTCAGGGGATCGGCAAATACGCAGATGAAACACAAAAATTGAATCGATTTTAAAAATTCTTACACCTCTTTTTTGGGGGGTGGGTCGCGGTCGGCGCGCTCCTCGCACCACTTCGTCCAGGGCGACAGAGGGGCGTAAGCACGCACACCCGCAACCCACCCACGATGCACGTCGCCTTCGTCGTTGGGCCGACCATCGGAGCAGGGTTACTTGTCATCAGTGATCAGCCCGACGGAATACCCCATACTTGGGGTACCCTCCCATCGACCGACGTCCCCCCTCGAGGAGGACGTCGGTCTTTCCTCACGCGGTCGGCCTCTCGGCGGGCGACGGACTAATTCCCCGGTCACGTCACTCGCGGCCTCGGCTAGGACGGCATGAGGCGCAGGTATTCGCGCCTACGCCGCCTCAGTCGCCGGCGGTGGACCGCCTCATCGAGGTTGCGCTCCTCGCACAGGCGATCCGCCGCCTCCTTCTGCAAGATCACTGCCTCGCAGAAGGCTGCGACCGCGTCCCAATTCTATCTATGCTGCCGACTATCGCTAAGGTGATGGTCGGCAGCGTCAGGTCGGCACCGATGATTGCGACGAGTTCACGACGCTGCGCTGCCCAAGCGGCGCAGGCCTCGAGCGTATGCCACGCCGTGTCCTCGTTGCAATCGCAGTGGTGGCAGGACGGTGTACTCTCCCTCCTTACGACCTTGTGCAGGTAAAAATTCTTACCCTAGCAGAAAGCTACATTATCAGCAAGTAATCCAAACTATATTTCATCCCAGCATTCCTATTGGAACAGGCACTACACGAGTTTAACCACAGGAATTTGCAAGTACCCAGATTAATGAAGATTTATGACGGAACAACATCTAAAGAAATTGTACATGAAAACGATATAATCAGCATAGTAAGTAGCTAAACAGCAGCAATCACCTCAGCCCATATAAGTCCACTGTTGGGCTCGGGCCTCCTTCATAATGGAAGGGAAATTGACCCACCATACCACGCTAGTGAAACGTACCCAAATAAGGTTTTATGTCGAGTTTTCCTTTTCTTGAATAGATATTATTTGCATATCATATCCCTTAGTTGTCTTTTACGTCGCCCACGGGTAATAGAGGGGATACAGAAGCAATGGATCGTTATAATGACTCAAATTTCGTTATTATTTCAACACCTACGTTGCCGTATATTATAATACTTAAAGCAACTCTGATATTCATAAAATATGAATACATAAACTGTTTCGAAGTTTAGAAGTATTTTGGTATGAAGGTTTTAGTGGACACATATACTTTAGTGTAACGACTTGTGCCCTACTTTTGTAAGTTTTGACACATGTTTATTTTCACTTTGTTGTTTTTAAACACCCATTTATTTAATGTGTATTATTTTAGTTTCATGTTCAATTTTAGTAATATTGTTTTCATAATGGTAGGGGTCAAACTCGATCACGACTTTTCACTAGGAAACAAATATGTAATTTTTGTAATAAATAAAGAAGACGGCTTTGTCGTTCTATTCTTTAAGTTTGAAAAAAAAAATAGGGATTTCTTAAATAAAATCAAATAATTTACGCATACGAATAAAAGTCGTAGCTAGACATCTTCGTCCATCCCGTAGACGTCCATTTTAGAAGAGGGTACTCCTCAGGAGTATTCCGTTGGGCCGACCACCGACGACAAGTCACCCTGCACCGGTGGTCGGCCCAACGATGAAGGCGATGTGCCACAGTGGGCTACAGAGCCGCGCGCCGCTCTTCTGTCGCCCCGGATGGAGCCGCGGAGGGTGCGCTTATCGTAACAAACCCCCCAAAAAAAAAAGACGTTCACTTTTGGACAAAAGCCTCTCATCGCTAATGTCATGCAAAACGATCCTATGCCACTTGCATCCAAAGGTTCCTTGTGACTTCCAAGATCTTATCAATCCACCCAGTAGTGAGCCCCTCATCCCACGCGACGTCATCCGATTCGAGACCATTTCCTCTTCAACGGTTATCGGTTCGACGAGCGATGTAGCCTGCCCATAACCATTTCAACGTGATAATAGTTTAAGCTACACCCATTCTTCTAAGGATTTCTAAATTTCAGAATCACAGAGAAATACCGAACACGGCCCTCACCATAGCATATCGAACTTTGGACCTTTTTATGAGGAAGACGTTTAGAGACCACGTTTCAATGCCATATGACATCGTTGGTTATAAACCCCCAAGCATCTTCAAAATTATTATTTTATCATTATAGCTCATGTGACCGCGAAGGAGGACTCCATCATCCGCTCAGCTCACATATGACCCATTGTTAGGCTCGAGTCTCCTCCATAATAGGAGGGATATTGACCCTACTAAACCATGCTGGTTAGACAGGTTGTTTCGTTTTGAATTTTCCTTCTCTTGCATAGATGTCATATACGTAATATATCCCTTATGTCTTCTTTTACAACATCCACGTGTAAGAAAGGGGGTGGTAAATTGTATTCTTGCTCCGTCACCATAGAAGGACTAAATTGAGCAACCGATTAGACTGACGGGTATATTTTTGTCTCGACATCTTGGGTCAATATTATCTGCATATATCTCTGAGTCGTCTTTTGCATTAACCCACAGCAAGGAAGGGATGGTGACCATCATATTCTTAGTCTTGCGAACAATGGATTCACGACGCGGGTGAGTCCATTATGTTCTATATTTAGTCTAGATAGTAATAGAACTAGACCAAAGGAGCACAGAACTAAACGTCATACTTGCTAAATAGGATTTATTAAGAAGAATTATCACTACCTAGTATAAAACAAAGTCGCTGGCCGCTGTCTGTTTTTACGTATGCTTAGATCTTTAAAACTACGCAACGGATTTTTATGCGGTTTTTATTAATAGAGTGATTCAAGACGAAGGTTTATATATTTAATACATGCATAATATGTCGCTTTTTCAAAAGTAACCTCTAAAAAATCATGTTTGTGTGGACAAAAAAGCTGTGAACGTTGTATATAAAGATATTCTGTAGTATATTTAGTATCAGCATTGGACTCGTGCGAAGCCGGAGCGGGTCGCTAGTTTTATATATTTCTTTAAAACACATTTTGTAATATAGTATTTCAAACTAAGAACACAGAATTATAAGTCACCAATGCAGAAACGTCAATATTATTTTTATATGCCAGTAGTAAAAGTAATATATAAAAGTATATTTGCTGTGTGGTAGCGGCTTCGAATACTACCAACCCTTGCTTTGCTCGTGGGTGTCGTAAAAGACGATTAAGAGCCCTAGATTGACCCGGACCAACTCCATCTGGTACCATTTGGGTCAACGATTACATTCCCAAGGAGGGTTGACGTCAGGCGGGCGGCCGGTTATAAAAGTCATTGCCGAAACTTTTTGCAATATGTCAAAACAGATGACATATTGCGTCGACCCCAAGTAATTGGGATAAGAGCAAGATGATGATGAGTAGTAAAAGTAATATATTTCCACGAATTCAATTGGATTCCAAAATGGTAACAAATTAAAAATGTATACTATAATCACAGGTTAAAATTTAAAAGGCGTTAAATATTAAATAACTTTTCATATACTTACGAGTATTCTGAAATAACATTCCTCATGTTGTATATTTAGAAATTTGGATGTATTTTCTATCAGCATTTTTGATAATGTCGAAACATAAATAGTTTTCAAACGGTTTTATTTATTACTAGCAACCCGCCCTCGCTTCACTTCGGTTTCAGTCGCTTAAACCCGCGTAGTTCCCGTTCCTGTGGGAATACGGGGATAAAATATAGCCTATGTTACTCCCTGATATTATAGCTTTCCATTGGTGATAGAATTTTTGAAATCGGTTTGGTGGTTTAAGCGTGAAAGCGTAACAAACAAACAAACATCCTTACTTTCGCATTTATAATATTAGTATGGATTTGCGTATTTTAGTAATGCCGGGAGGTAGCATTGCATTTTAGGTAGTGATTTTATGCCGATCGAGTATAATCTTTTTCAATAGATCTCGAATGAGTAATATTCGAATCAAGGGTCAGCTGGCGCAACCGCGGTGCGTGTGGGTGTAGGAGGTCACAAAAGTCGTAAAAAAAAATTAAGCAATAGCATGATAAACATATTTTATCATATAATATCATTTTCTCTTTGTACTCGCAATAAATTTGTATCAAAATGTGTGTAAAAATATAGTAACTAATTCTGTAGCGGGTAGATATAAATTTCTGTAATATTGATAGATTATTGGACGTGAAACATCTTAATCCACCCGTGACCATGAATGTAGTAAAGTGTTCGAAAAGTGTGGCAATCAAAAATCAAATACAAATGCGATAAAATCCGTAAAAATAGTTTTATTTATAATATATATATATATATAATTTAATGTATATATATATATATATATATAGATTTAATGATTTAATCAAAGGCTATTACATATGTCCGGACTTTCTTGAACGCATTTCAATAAATGTTCCAAAGCTTAATTCTCGACAAAGGAATATTCCTTTTTTCCATATTCCTAGGTGTAAAACTAATCTTGGCATGAACTCTCCTATCTCGAGACTAATGTCTACTTATAATAATTGGTGGAAAATCTTAGGGCTTGATATTTTTCACGATCGATCTCGATATCGATTTAAAAAAAAGTTTCTTAATTTATAACTTTTATCATTATTACTATTGCTATTTTTCTTATAGGTTCACATCATTGGTTTATAGTTAGAAAATATGGTTTATTTTATTTTTTATTATGCGTGTTTTTCAAATTCTAGTCGCTAATTTTTACCCATTACTTACATCTTACTTATATTATAAATTATTTTTCTATATAACTACTTATCTTAGATTTTACTTAGGTACCTTCTAATTACTTCTACTCGTTATTTTATTTATTACATAATGAATACTTTTCTTTTTATATCTAACTTTAATTTACGCATAGTAATATATTCCTTAATGTTGTGCACATCTGTAATTGATGTAAACACTAGTTTTAAGCCACTGGAATGTTTTTAGCATATGTTTGTGTTTATATCGTAGATGAGCCTTATATAAATAAATAAATATGTGATACTCGTGTAAATACCAGAAACTATAACAGTATGCTGTTTTGATCACATATATTCAGAACAAGTTGAGAATAAGCGAAGAGATTTAGATATATATGTAAGTATTATATTAACATTAAACAAACAGAGGGTTGGTGAAACAACAGCAGAGACACGAACAGTTTACAATACAAACATACGGAGTATTGCGACATTACAACGTTACGAGTCGTGTTGTATACATATATTGTTGAAAACGAGACGGAAGTTGTTTATTTAATAAAATATTTAGATAGAGTTTATCAATTTCTAAGCTAAATATTAATATTCATAGAAGAACGGGTGTAACGAATATAGCACGAAGAATTAGCACGCTGAAGTGAATTGGGCTCACCACATCACTCGACGAATCGACAACTGCTGGAGAAGAAAGGTTCTTGAGTGGCGACCAAGTATCAGACGACGCTCTGTGGTAGCGGCTTGAATACTATTAATCCTTACTATTCGTTGGTGGCTTAAAAGACGATTAAACGTTCTAGATTGAACTAGACCAACTTCATTTGATATTGTCTGATTAACAATTACATAACTGAGGAGGGTTGAGGCGGCCAATCATAAAACTATTATAAGAGTATACTACGTTTTCAGCGTTCATTTCTCTCATTCATGTTTAGGCCCTCGAATGCGCTGCGTGCCTATTTTCAAAACACGTTTTTCTGTTATGATAGGCAATATAGCTATATCCCTGATATTATTAAGGTCTGCCAACATACCGTCAATAAAAAATTGGTCACTCCTTTGCTTAAGGTATAACGTCATCAGTAAACTAATATCGATTTCATAATTTTAATAATAATTATCGACTATTCTCTACTATTTATAACTTAACGATCAATGATAAAGTCAAAAACACGCAGTTACACAAAAGCCAATTGATTAGGAAGATATAATGTTCAAGGAATCGAATTCGGAAAACTTCGCAAGAAAGATTACTCCTTAAGCCTCACATAAAAAGTATAAACGTACCAAGCCTTACAAAGACTTAACAACTAACCTACAAAGACTTATGTTTGATTTACTGGTCATCAAACTGCGCAGGAGAACTTAGAAACTAAGGAGAAACTTTGAATATAGAAACTTTCCATACATATTGCTTTTGCTGTTATCTTATATCGTTCTTTGTCTGTGTTTTAGTAAAACAATATAATGACATTAAATTTTAAAAGAATATGAATTCAAATTTCGTTGTCAACGTCATGAGTTACGATAGCTCAGTTGGGGAGACGGCCGGTTTTAATTTTGGGTTTTGTGGCATTCACACAGCGTCGGTTCGAATCTCGGTGTTATTATTATTCTCTTTTTGTAATTTTTTATATAATTTTCATTATTTATTTTTTATTAATATATATCTAAATAAATTCGACAAAAATATTCCGAGCAAAGCTCGGTCAACCAGATATTACGTATCAAAGAGCGAACTTAGCTGGAGATAATTTTATATCTAGTATCTCTAAGATTGGATTTCTAAAAATATTAAGTTGAATTGAAGAAAATGCGTTTACTGTGCCAGTGTCATGGGTTCGCATTCACGCAGGACGATATTTTATAGAATCCACAAATTTTTGTTCTGAGTCTGGATGCAATTTTTATCCGTCTATGTTTGTAAAGTCCCCCACAATAAAAGGATTATTTCCTTAGTGCAGGGTGATGTCTTGTCTTAAGATTTATATTTTAATACTAGCATTATAATTAAATACTATACTAGAAATTACATTTACATATAATTAAATTTCATTCATAATTTTTATTTTAAATTATTATCGGGTATTAGTTTTTCACTTCTCTTATCTTCTTATGTCAGTTTTATCATCGCAAATAGCATTGATACCTTGAAGATGACTCTATTATGCGTGTGATTAAGGAATAAGAATGTAATATATTAACTCATTTTCACAAAGACCGTACAATGCGAGTAAGAATGTGATTCTATGATTTCATCCATACATCAATTTTCATAATATACGATTAAACTTTAATTCAATATTAGTCACGATGTACCCAGTAAGGCCAAGCCAACTTATTAGAAGTTATTACGCAAGTCATGTGCAGGCAATTATCTCTACTAATATTCCTTATTAACCAGAAATACACATATCGCTATTTATTAATAAGTCCATCTGATAACAAGTAACATTATGTTTTAGAAGCTATATAATTCTAATTCTCTAAATAAGATAATTTCGAAATATTTCGAGATATTTTCTCGTAAATGCAAGAAGAGGATGTTGTTATTTCCTCACGCGGTCGGCCTCTCGGCGGGTGACGGACTAATCCCCGGTCACGTCACCCGCAAAATATATATATATATATATATATATACGGTATATTTTTGTTGGATTTATTTAGATTTAGATATATATTAATAAAAAATAAAAATGAAATAATGAAAAAAAATATCAAAAATTACAAAAAGAGAATAATAATAACATTGAGATTCGATCCTACGCTGTTTGAATGCCAAAACAAAACGAAAAAAAAAACTGGACAAATTCCCAACTGAGCTATCGCCTCTCTTATCGTTGACGGCGAAATTTGAATCCATATTCTATTGACATTTTATGTCATTGTATTGATTAGCTAAAAACACATTTTCTAGATACATCATGTGCATAAAATCCATGCAAGAGAAAGCAAAATCGAAATAAAATCCTATACCAGCCCGTCTGACCAATGTGGCATACAGGTCAAAGTCCCTCCCATGGTGGCTCGTGCCCCTATCTATGAGCTGTAATGATGATAAAATTCATATACTAGTTTCACCTTAAAACGCTACTTATTTAAAAAGAAATATTTTTATTTGTCAACTATTATGATGAAGTCTAGTTACACAACAATATTTTTTAAGTCCAAGAGGTATTACTTAAGATTAATGTATTGAAACAAACAAATTATTACAGCTTTATAAAATTAATATACATTACTAAATGCCTAAAGCATAAGATATCCAAAACAAAGATACTGTCATCATCATCATCACCATCATTTCAGCTCATATATGTCCCACTGTTGGGCTCAAGCCTCCTCCACAATAGGAGGGAAATTGACCTAGTAAGGTAATATAGTAATACCATGCTGGTCAGATAGATTGATATAGTTTTCCTTCTCTGGCATAGATGTTATATGCGTATATCCCTTAATCGTCTTTTACGACATCCACGGGCACCACTCCAACATTCTTAATCCATCACCACACAGAACTAAGCGTAAGCGTATTCTATTCTATTAACTCATACTAACTGTCGTTATAAGATTTCTTTCTGAAAGAAAACAATCATCCTCTATAATAAAGTAGTTGATATGGATGAAAGAATACACACTATTATTTGAATACCCCAAGTATTATTTTGCTCCACTGATGACAAGTAACCCTGCTCCGATGGTCGGCCCAACGACGAAGGCGACGTGCACGTGGGTGGGTTGCGGGTGTGCGTGCTTACGCCCCTCTGTCGCCCCGGACGGAGCGATTCGAGGGGCGCGCCGACCGCAACCCAACCCCAAAAAAAAAATATTATTTTGTTGAAACTCGAGTGATGTATGAACATAATAATTATATGTAACGAGTGATATTTGTCTCTTATTATTATGTGTTATACCATGTAAATTAATTACTATAAAATAATATTGTTTCTTGGTAGCATTTAGGGCACGATGATTTAGAACAAACATCACCATGTAAATCCTTACTTACTAATATTATAAATGCGAAAGTAAGTTTGTTTATTTGTTTGTTACGCTTTCACGCTTAAACCACAGCACCGATTTCAAAAATTCTTTCACCAATGGAAAGCTATAATATCAGGGAGTAACATAGGCTATATTTTATCCCATTATTCCCATGGGAACGGGAACTACACAGGTAAGGCGACTGAAATCGAAGCGAAGCGAGGGCGGATTGCTAGTATGTATTTATATACTTATTAATTATTATCTTTATATATTATATTATTCGTGTACGATTACCGAGCTTGTTCTGATACAGATGCGGTATCAACTTCTTAATATCCTAATGGTGTGCTTAATTATTCTTTTTTTATCACTTAATATGAAGCAGAAAAATTCAGGGTTCACCGAAATGCTACAAGAAACCAAAAAATTGTAATGTGAAAAATTCAAATTAATAACCTATATCGCTGGCAATGAAAATTCCCACTCTTGCATCAAATAAGACCAGAAGCTTTAAGTTTATTGTTGATACAGATCATACCCTCAATTATTTCCTACAGTTTAACCACCTGAGAGTAGCTCGATAAAACTGCTTGCTGCACCGAGAAACTGGTGAGAAGTACAGGATTATCCTTGCACGGATGGGAAAAGGGATACAATTGAACAACACTACAGTAATGAAATTGACACAATATACGCTCATAGCTTAAAAGAAGGCTCATAAGTGTGATGTAGTAAATTATATAACGGTCATAATTATCATTAACATTATCAAGAAGTAACTAAGCTTCATTATTGCGAAAAAGGAGTGATAAAATATTAATGTATCAAAAGGCTATCTTAAATCGTATTGTGGAATTTCTTAGTAATACGCTTATTTAAAATATACATGGGTCACAAGGCACAAACTACCCAAGCTTAGCTCGAAGTCAACGCGCCAGAGATTATAAGAGTTGAAGACTGGCCTTGTCTAGTCCATGTCTGAACCCTTTGGAATACAAACTACGATCAGTTTTAAAAGTTACAGACACCAATTCATTTAAAGACATCAATTTGTTTACGAAATCTCTAAAATCTTACTAATGTTAATTAAATTTGTAATGGAAAAAGTGTGAAAATCCATAGATTCATCGCCAAACAGGTTAAAGGCCTATATTAAAGCCAAAGGTTACAAATAAAATTCTTTTTATTGCTGAGACTTCAATACATATATAGAAATAAAATTTATCTATTAAGATCTTCATAAGAACAAAATTCATCATTCATTGCCAAAACTTATGCCTCGGCTATGAATTTGAGAATATACGTACATATACGCATATGGCCTTGTGATAATAAAGGTTAACTATAATATTTTTCATTACCTAATGAAGTAGCTTAAGTTCGCAACACTACGTTTGATTAATGATATCATTTGTTGCCTAGGCCCCATACGTAGATGCCATTAGCGTTATTGGCGCCCAAACTGGGGTTCAAGTGCGTGACTTTAAGTGCTTCGAGGAAACTACGATTAATAGTTGGCGAATTCTTGAAACATACTATTTGAATAGAAAAGCGGATTAGCTTAAATTGAAAATGTATTTGTATTTTAATTCTTATCCTTCAATCATAATTAAGTATTGTCATTTTTATGCCAATTTACTTTTGGACTGGTAAAGGTAAAATAGGGCAGGCAAATTATTTATTTTTTGTGATGCCGTAATATGGCATTAGTTATTGATATTTAACTCACATTTTGATACCATATTAAATACAATATAGAAAATGATTAACAAATTATACATATTATTTTATAACAATTATTATAAAGAAATAATCCATTCTTCCTTTTAATATGCTATAATTATATGAAATAACGCACACCTAATGGTAATTAATACGGCCAGTCATGAACCTATGCTAAACTGCTGCCTACTGTAAAGAAAATTAAGGAAGTATGGACGCGTACATAAAGGTTCAATGATACTAAAGGCATCAAACCAAAATCAACAGAACGCAAACATCCTCAGAAAGTTGGGCTCACTCACCGAACATAGTGCAGTAACAAATTATTTTTTTTTTTTTTTTTTTTATTGCAAACGGTGGCAAACGAGCAAACAGTACACCTGATGGTAAGTGTTGATGCCGCTCATGGACCTTTACAAGGCCGTTGCCTACCGCAAGAAAGCGAAGGGAGTGTGAATGCGTGCATTGAGGCTCGGTGATACCAAGGGCACCACCAAAACCCTCCACACGCAATCACCCTCAGAAAGTTGGGCTTCCGGCTCTCTCGCTCACCGAACGAAGCGCAGTAACAAATTGCTACTGCTCAGACGTCGATTTTCTGCGAGAGCATGGTACTGCCCCGGACGGACCGGCCCGCGGCTGTAGACAGATAACTGTCGACAGTGTGGTCCTACCACTCCTAAACGAATTATATACCCAGTCGCGTCAGAAAACTAAACGCTAATAATTCTACAATGCATCTCAAAGTCTTTGTCTAACACGCAAACATGTGCATACGATCTAAGAATTTCAAAGCGATATTGCCCGTCGACATGCCAACTTTGGCTACAACCACACCGCCGGAAGTTTCACTGCAATACAAGCTTTATTCTCTGTACAATATTCCACAAATATCTATCGAATATCCAATTGGAATTAATTTCTTGCTTTGACAGCTCCCGACGTTGTTTCAATGTTTGCCATAAGTTAAATATCACATTTCAAATTATATTAAGTTTCTATGAATAAATATAAAAGGGCCGATTTATTATCGTATTTCTGAATTTTATGTTAATCAATAACGAATTATAATTACCTACTGCATCATTTATTATACGAATAAACATGTCACTGGGCATCGGAAGTACGTATTCAAATCGTGGATCCTGCAAAAAAATATTACTGCTGTATAATTGGCGCTTGCTTGATTGTTCAAATTTTGAGGATTTTTTTCAATAGAAACCTAAGCAAAACATTGCTCTATTAGTTTCGATGAACTCACTTCATACAAAATAACGTGCAACTAAAGAACTGACTCATTTTTCCTTATTGTTTCAGAGATAAAGGTGTAAGGTATTAAATATATAATGTTTATGTCAAATAAGATAATTCTGCTGTTAGTAGTTATCCTATTCATCTCAGCTTATATACGTCCGACTATTTAGACTGAATGATAAGGAAAATGGCATTTTATCCCATCCTGATCATACAGTTTGGTATATGGAGCCTTTTCAACTTATTTTTTCATAAAATATTGAGGAAAATTTAATGCTTTATTTACATTCGAAATGTGAATTGTAAAGAGGAGGCGTGAAAAAAAAAACTGAGGGAAAATGTGAATTTTCGTTTTTATATAGTATGCGGTAAACGCGGTTATCGCGTTTGACACGTTTCTAAACATGTTTCTGAGTATTTACATACATAAACCTATACTGCATTCATCACACCAAGTTCTAGTCTCTTTTATACCGTCTACTATTTCTTGAATAGCATATCTCACATCTCCTTCGAGGTTCCTTTTTGATTGGATTCGGTGCCGTTTGGGTAATCAAATGTTAAAACCATTTTGAATTAGTACTTTTCTAATCAAACCGGTTGGATCGTTTCAAAGTCCCTTATAGAAACCGTTTTTGTTAGGTAGTTAGTATTATGAACCCTTACATAGACTGTGGATGTCATAAAAGAATTTTTTTTTTTTATTGCAAACGGTGGCAAACGAGTACACCTGATTGTAAGTGTTGCTGCCGTTCATGGACCTTTACAAGGCCGCTGCCTACCGCGAAGAGAGTGAAGGGAGTGTGAATGCGTGCATTGAGGCTCGGTGATACCAAGGGCACCACCAAAACCCTCCACACGCAAACCCCTCCACCAAAACCCTCAGAAAGTTGGGCTTATACCAACCCCACCACCAAAACCCTCAGAAAGTTGGGCTTCTGGCTCTCTCGCTCACCGAACGAAGCGCAGTAACAAATCGCTACTACTCAGACGTCGATTTTCTGCGAGAGCGTGGTACTGCCCCGGACGGACCGGCCCGCGGCTGTAGACAGATAACTGTCGACAGTGTGGTCCTACCACTCCAAAAGAGCATTAATGCAGGTAAACACGGGTCCATGACCAGTGTGTTACCAGTGATGACTTACGGCACGGAAATGTGGTCCCTAAATGTAGACCTCATAAGTATAGCTTACTTCGAAGTCGTTCAGCATGCTATGAGCGGCCTATGCTCGGGATTTCTCTGCGAAATAGAATTCGAAATACGGCAATCCATAGAAAAAGGGTGTAATCAACATAGAAAGAATAATTAGCACGCTGAAGTGGCAATGGGCAGGTCACATCGCTCGCCGAATCGACAACAGCTAGGGAAGAAAGGTTCTCGAGTGGCGACCACGTATCGACCGACCCAGTATAGAACGCCTCCCTACTGGTAGACTGACAACCTGATGAAAGTTGCTGGGCGTCGATGAGCGGGCGACACAGGACCACGCGCTATGGCTTACGTTCAGCGGACGGACGGAGCGGACGGACATCCAGTGTATAGCGATAGGCTGAAATGATGAATGATGAAGAGCTTTAAATCGACTTTGGGCAACTCCATTAATTCTGTCGATCAAACTCGTCCATAAATACATTCCCAAGGAGGGTTGATGGCAGGCAGCAGTTATAAAACTATTTTCAATAACTTGTGAAATATGTTCGAAGTAAGAGGAATATTCTGATCTGCTGATCTAAATGCAAAAAATACCTATAGCGATATTTGAATTGAATTATTATTATTATGTATCGCCGAGTTTCACGGATTCCAAGGAAAGATACCCGGTCCTTTGAAAAGCTTACATGGGGAAATGGAATCAACACGCTCCGATGACACTCCACGTCTGTACATAATACACGTTGACTGCCAATGGTAAGTATAAAACTATTACTTATTATTATTATAAAATTTACCGAATACCGCAGCCATAGATATAAAAAGAAACGCTAATCCTGTAAGAAGAATGGAAGAAACTGTTATTGATAAGTAAGCAAAGTTCAAAGTTTCAAATTAATCCGAAGTTTAGAAGAGGGTGAAAATCACGTTCAAAGATTCACTAACAAACTATCTTAAAAAATACTTTAAAAATAATTTCATTTCAAAAATAATCTCATCATCAGAACCTGACTTCACGACCACGGCATCACCTGAATAGAATACCCTATCGAACCAAGAAAGAATTTGCCAAATCGATCCAAGCGTCTTCAGTAATCGGTGAACACACACACATAAAAGATGCAGACGAATTAAGAAGCTCCTCCTTTTTTAACGTCATTTAAAATGTCTAAAACCTGTTCTTCATAGAATAGTTATTCAGAGACTTGTCACTAATATCATATTAAATAAAACTAATATTACATTACTTCATATTCAAAATTAAAAACTAAATATAGAAACGTCCAACGTCGACGTAGTATCTAATTGTCAGTGAGATAGACGGGTTATAATTATGATAATTAACTTATATAGCCTATAATTAGATTAGCAAACTGAAATATAATATATATGAGTGTATATTTAATCACCATTGACGAATCTATACTGGTGGACTTCCATCAATGCCTAGTTGTGGCCAAGGCTTATTTAGTACTTTTCTCAAATAATGCACGCTTTTTTATATGAAAATAAATATGAATTACATTTACGAAGTTTCTATTATAGCTCTTGCTGCTTCTTTAATTCCAGGTGGAGTTAAAGTAGGTTCATTATACTCACTGTCTTCACTTGAACTCATTTAATGCCAAATACGATTATTTTTAAAAATCAATGGCGAACAAAGAACAACATATTTCACGCGCCAAAGGGTTAATTTGTTTTTTTTTTCATTATCAAACAGGTTTCTTTTTAAAGCCAATTCGAAATTTAAATAAAACTCTAATAAGTTGCCTCCTGGATAGCCATGTTTTACAGTAACAAATCGTTACATTCCTAAAATACACGATAGATATAAATTTACATGTATATTTATTTGGCCACTAAAACACGACATATGGATATTCTTATATTTTTTGCATTTTTTGCAGGCCACTGCTCGTATGTATTTGGACAGTGCAGCAAATCGATTTACCTCGAAGAAGGTTGTCAAAATAATGCTCAAATTTCCAAGCATGTTTGAGAAAAATTATTTTTATATTTTTAAACATATCTTTATAATTTTTGTTAACGAAATTTGCTTCCAAAGTTATCAGTATGATGGGTATGTATAATATATCTACACAGAAGATGTAGTACTCAAAATAGTGATCTTTCTTGTGTAATATTATGGGTTTGATTACCACACAAGTGTTTTTTTTTTAACACAGGAAAGAAGGGTTTGAAACTGAGTGTAATATGTGTTAATTTTATAGTCTTTTTATGGTCCGTTTATGGCGACGGAATAAAAATACAGTAGTCGCCACCATTTTTCTCTGCACCTCATAAAAATCGTTTAAGGTAGGTAAGCAGATGATATCACAATAAGAGAGGAAAAACTGGAAATACAATCCTGTAGCAACATAGATATGTTACCATAAGATTTTAGGTGCGGCAAATTAACTTACCACATCGTAGCCATATGGTAAGCTAACTTTCCTCATTTAAAAGAGTACCTTCCCTTATCTAAGTGAGTTATCCGTGTGATTCATCATCATCATCAGCTCATATATGACCCACTGCTGAGCTCGAGCTTTCTCCACAATTGGAAAGAAATTGACCATTTTTTTAGGGGCGAGCCATGACCAGCGCCGCCGCCGCCCGGCTCCGGCCGCCGGGGCAACGGAGGCCCGACGCGCGGCTCTATGACCCACCCGTAGCACGTCGCCTTCGTCGTTGGGCTGACCACAGGTGCCGAGTTCCTGGTCTTCAGTGATCGGCCCGACGGAATACCCCAGTCGCGGGGTACCCTCTCCGCGGTTGACGGACTAAATCTCCGGTCCAGTCACCCGCGGCCTCGGCTAGGGAGGCATCAGGCGCAGGTAATCACGCCTGCGCCGCCCGAGAGAATTGATCTACTATAACCACGCTCGTAAGACAGGTTGGTCTAGGGTTTCGAGTTTTCTTTGTATTGTATAAATGTTACCTGCGTGTCGTTCCTTAATCGTCTTTTACGACACCCACGGCACAAAATAGGGTGCTGAATTTGTATTCGTAGTCCGTCACCACACAACACCCACGGGTGAGAGGGACTGGGGTTTTGGACCCCAAAAGTGGGCTTAATATATGCTGAAATGATGAAATGAGGTCTTATAATTCAGTGGCGTTTATGAAATTTGTTTTCAGCCATATTTTTTGTTTTATATTTAAAAAATAAAATATTCTGGGCATGGATTGGGAATAATAATCCTTACTAATATTATAAATGCGAAAGTAAGTTTGTTTATTTGTTTGTTACGCTTTCGCCCTTAAACCACTAAACCGACTTCAAAAATTCTTTCACCAATGGAAAGGCAAATAATATCAGGGAGTAACATAGGCTATATTTTATCCCGATATTTCCACGGGAAGGGGAATTACGCAGGTAAAGCGGCTGAAACCGAAGCGAAGCGAGGGCGGGTTTGCTAGTTAACTTAAAATACTATGAGCTCCCAAATGAATCGAGATCTTTCTAGATTAATTTCAAACACAACAAAAAATTACAATATCTAAGTGCTTACTTATACAGAATAGATGATTTGCTTGCACTTCTGTTGGGATTACTTAGAAGAATATTAAAATAATTGTTAGTTAACGCAGAAGAATAATTAAAACGCCATTTGTAAATTTCATTTTTGCAATATGTCTATCCGTGTGGTGACGGAGTAAGAATACAATTCACCACTCCCTATCTTGCCCGTGAATGTCGTAAGAGACGACTAAGGGATACAATATAATATGCACATAACATTTATACAAGAGAAGGAAAACTCGAAACAAAACCCTATTCCAACACGTCTGACCAGCGTGGAGTAGTTGGTCAATTACCCTCCCACTATGGAGGAGGCCTGTGCCCAACAGTGGGACATATATAGGCTGAGATGATGATGATGATGAATATGTTTTAAAGCAATTTTCGTGTACTGATGGAATTAAAATATTATTCGGCACACACTATCTTGCCCGTGGATATTGGATAAGACGAATTGAGACATAAAATATTCTCCCAATTTGGAGTAGTCTCGAACTCAGTAGTGAGACCTGTACAAGCTGAGATGATAATGTACAGCAGTTTGTTAAGTAATTTCTATTTAATTTATTACAAAATATAAACGATATAATATCCGTGTGGAGACTGAGTAAGAAAACAATTCACCCCCCTATCTTACCGTGAGTGTAGTAAGAGACAGCTAATCTATACCAATAAATAAAATTGGAGTGTCTGGTTGTAATGTCCAAATAATAGGCTTTTTTCATGCTCACACAGTTATCTGCACGACACCTATGCCTAAAATACAGATTAAAAAATTTTTGTTTGTCTCTCTGTCTGTTTGTTCCGGGTAATCTTCAAAACGACTATACCGATTTCAAAAATTCTTTCACCAATGGAAATGCATAATATCAGGGCGTAAACTACGCTATATTTTATCCCGGTATTTCCACGGGAACGGGCACTACGCGGGTAAAACGACTAAAACCGAAGCGAAGCGAGGGCGGGTTGCTAGTTAAAAAATATAAACGATATAATATCCGTGTGGTGACTGAGTAAGATAATAATTCATCACCTCTATTTTACCGTGAGTGTAGTAAAAGACAACTAATCTGCATATAATATTTAACACAATATACTTTGTGTGGTGACGGAGTAAGAAAACAATTCACTACCCCCCCTATCTTACCCGTGGCTGATAAAATTCGACTAACAAATATAATATGCGTGTAATTTCCCATCTATTATGTAGGAGGTACGAGCCCAAAAGTGGGGAGGTATATGAACTGAAATAATAAATGAAATAATATAAAAACCTTAGAATAATAACGTATAGAAGATAAGTTCACGCACAAAATGTGAGGCATTTCAATTGGAGCCTAACGGAGCTTACGCCGGCACCGTTCCGTAATATACAAAGTCACTACTGCACGTACGTACACAATTCTTAAAAAAATAAATAGGTAATTATGACGATTTGTGCTTTCAAATGGTGTCACAACACATTTGAAAAGCATCAAAAGGTTTTTAACATAACTTTTAAAAGTATTACGACGATTAATGTTAATAAAAATAAAGATTCCTAATTTGTATAGTGGTCTGCGTGTGTACGTGTATAATCGTCTGCGCGCATGTAGTATTTTTAGATTCATATTTCGATCGTTCGAAGTAATTACACTATCCTTCTCATCATCATCATCATCATCGCAGCCCACATACGTCCCACTGTTGGGCTCGGGCCTCCTCCACAATGGGAGGGAATTTGACCTACTATACCATGCTGATCCGACATGTTGGTATAGGGTTTCATTTCGAGTTTTCCTTCTCTTGCACAGATCTTATGTGCATATTATATCCCTTAGTCGTCTTTTACGACATCCACGGGCAAGATAGGGAGTGGTGAATTGTATTCTTACTCCGTCACCACACGGATACACTATCTGTCTATACGTTATTATTGTAAGATAAAAACCTTCATTTTTCTTATATATAAACCATACACATCAACTATCCATTTCCAACATGAGACGTATATTAGAATATTATATTACCATAGAAAGAAAGGGACAATCACACATCACGTTTATTATCTGTCAACACAGGGAAAGGGAATTATATCAAAAACAAAGGGACAGCATTGTGGTAAATGTTTGACTGATAATACACATTGCCTATGTGGGCCTTTATCAGCTGTCAAGTTTCATATATGAGGTGCGGGTGTTTCGAGTTCAAATATTTCATGTGTTTACGAGAATACCTCACAATCGTTGATAGGCACATTGTGAAGAGTGATCTCGTCATTAATCTATATTAGTATAATAAAGTTGAAGATAAATTAGGAATAGTATGATAAAAGGGGGCTGCGGAGTGAACTAAGAAGTAGTGACAAAGATTAAAAAAGATATGTTGAGGTGGTTTGAATGAGTGAAGAGAGAATGACTAAGCAAGTATACAAAGCAAGTGTGAGTGGGACGGTTGAAAGAGGAAGACCACTGCGTACGTCATTAAATTCGAGACTGGTGAAAGGTCATGTTAAGAGTATGCGTAATCGTAGAAAATGCATGAAGACCGATGAGTGTGAGTTAAGCGATGGAAGTATGTCAGGCTCGTAGCTTGTGGCAATCCGTAGTCTCTGCCTACCCCTCTGGGAAGCAAGCGTGAGGCTATGTGTGTATGAATAATAAAGTTCAAGAGTTTATTTGAACTCACAAAACCTCAAGGGTACCCCTTTAGATTCCAAGTAATGTTATTGTACATATAGGACTGCATCAGTATTTTGTTTTTTATTTATATACTAGCTGACCCGGCGAACTTCGCACCGCCATATTTATTTTCGTAAATATATTTTCTAAATTTCCGAAAATATAATCTCTAATGGAAGAATAATTATGGCTTTGTCAAGAAAGATTCGATCGTCTTGATCGCGACATTATTAATGATGATTCAAAGAGAATATAAATGACTGATTATTGATTTCTGATAAAATTATAATTATCAAACTTTCAACCATACTTAACTATAGACAAAATTAAATTTAGCTGTTATTTGCGTTTTGTTATTACATATCAAATGCGTTTGCGTGACTTGTATTATTTTTGACATTTGTGACACACGGGAACGCGATCTAACGGGATAAAAAGTATTCTATATCCGTCTCCTGATTCTAACCTACCTTCTCACCAATTTTCAGCTAAATGGGTACAGCCATTCTTGAGTTATAAATAGTATAACTAACACGACTTTCTTTTATATATAGATGTGTATAATATGTGTCATTAGCTCAGTCTATATGTATGTTCCAGTACTACGCTCGAGCCTTCTCCAGGCTATTAGGGCAACTAGCTTACTATTTCAGTGTCGTGGTAAGAATAAATACACCATCCCCTCTTACTCGCGGGTGTCGTGTAGTGACGAAGTAAGAAAACAAATTCACCGCCTCATTTTACGCTCATGGGTGTCGTTAAAGCTAATTAAGGGAATATGATACGCAGATAATAAGCAAGACAAAGAAAATTCCAAATAAAGTCTTATTTTTTTTTTTTTTTTTGGGCGGGCTATGGTAAGCGCACGCGCGGTCCTGTCCGTCCGGGGCGATGAAAGGACGGCGCGCGGGACCATAACCCACCCATACCCACGTCACCTCGTTCTTTGTTGAGCCGATAAAGCACTATACGAACCCGTCTGACCAGCGTGGTTATAGTAGGTCAAGCTCTCTCCAATTGTGGAGAAGGCTTGAGTCCAGCAGTGGGAAGTAAATGAGCTGTGATGATGATGAGCCACAGTGATAATTTTCTTAGATAAAGAAAAATACTTTTTAAGACTAGGAAAATTAGTTTATTGGTCAGATGACCAGCGTGATGTGAACTAAAATCCTTTGGCAACATATTTATATTATTACAGGATTTTATTTCGAGTTTTTCGGTATATAACAGAGAATATCTTGATTCATTTGCGAGCTCATCATTTCATAAGTTACTTCCTTTAAAGAAAATTGGACGCAAAATATTAATAATTATTAGCTCAAATTCCATGGTCAGAGTATTTTAGTTTTGAAATGTAAAACAAAAATAAATCTGCAACAAATCCTACAAACGCCAGCGAATTATATGACCTAATATCATCATTTCAGCCCATATAAATCACACCACTTTTGGGATCTGGAAAGGAAATTGACCTACTATACTGCACTGGTCAGACGTGTTGGCATAGGGTTTTATATCGAGTTTTCCTTCTCTTGCATAACTTTATATATTATCTACATATCAAATCCCTTAGTCATATTTTACGACACTCAGGTAAGAGAGGAATTAGGGTATTCTTACTCCGTCATCATAGGGAAAATCAGGAGTAACAGTTGAGAGATATTTGAAATTGTAGTGTTAGAATTTCATAAAGGATTTTATACAGATTAATATTACAACTATAATACACTTATATATAATAAGATATATTATCGATATCAATTATCACACATCACTAGAAGCCCTCCGCTAATCGTCTCCTTATAATTATAGGTTATCGTCGCGCACGATTTCACAGGCTTCTTTCTTTTGTTTCTTTCAAGCTAGACGTTCGCGTTAATTAGTTACCACGTTCATAGCATAACGAACCGTAACAATTTAATCTTACAGTTCATTTTTCAATAAAGCCTACACTAGTCGTATTCAATGACACTTCGGCAGACTGAAGAACTATTCATACTGCGACGCCTGATTTTTCCCTGATATTTCATGTGACATTTTTCCAACTTTTTCTGCTTCGTGTTTATGTTTTTTCGTTGAAATTCCCGCTTATTTGATGTGCAGAGTGTTGGCATCGGGTTTTTAACGAAGTTCCAAAAAGATCACGTTTCAGTTTGATGGTTCAGCACTTTTTTAACATTTAATTATAAGAAAAATATAGGTGAACGGATTCAATAAAATAGGTATAATTAAAATCCTTAATATAATAGCAAACAATGCTAACTTTAAAGTAAGGCTGACTTATTATAAATGTCATATTCCTAAACCATCATTTATGATACCCAAGGTTAGGTGTTGGGTGATGAATTGTATTCTTACTCCCTCACCACACAAAAGACCGATTAAAAGACGATTTTTTTTAAATTTGTTTAAATCATACATTAGTAGATAGTATAGTATAGTACTATAATATAAATTTGAATAATGATTTCTGATGTTTACGCGAGAATTACACATCTATACCAATAAATAAAATTGAAGTGTCTGTTTGTAATGTCAAAATAATAGGCTTTTTTCATGCTCACACGGTTATTTGCACGACACCTATGCCTAAAATAGCAATTAAAAAATTTTTGTCTGTCTGTCTGTCTGTTTGTTCCGGGTAATCTTCAAAACGGCTGGACCGATTTCAAAAATTCTTTCACCAATGGAAAGCTATAATATCAGGGCGTGTACTAGGCTATATTTTATCCCGGTATTCCCACGGGAACGCGAGCTACGCGGGTAAAACGACTATAACCTATAACCGAAGCGAAGCGAGGGCGGGTTGCTAGTTTTTTAAATAAAACTACGGATTTTACCGTGTTTGTAATTGATTTTTGATTGCCCGACGATTCCAACACTTTGCAGCGTTCATGGTCACGGGCGGACTAAGATGTCTTACATCCAACAAGTCATCGTTATTACAGAAAATTCATAATTATCTACCCGATACAGAAAATTTGTTATTAAATATTGTCCCACATTTAGATAAAAATTTATTGCCAGTGAAAATATAGAAGTATAGAATCATTTTCTTCTTACACTGTGTTCGAAATGTCGGGCAATCAAAAATCAAATACAAACGCGATAAAATCCGTAGTTTTATTTAAATTTGAATAAATATGTGTTGTATGCATTTATTTCGGTTATTATATCACTGTTTTTATTCAGCACTATCCCAGAATATATTATTATGAAAATTAAAAAAAAATGGTTCTATTAAAAATTATATAACCGTTATTCAATAGGTATACAGCTTTCCAAGACACCTTATATTTTATAAGACATTTACTACTATGATATCACTAATAAACTTTATCAGAAATAGAAATCACTAATTGGATTACTTACTTCGATAATTTCAGCATTAGATCTGTAACAAGGCAACATTTTTCATTAGAAATAAATCAAGTTTCAGTACTATATACCTTTAATTATTTTTATTGCCTACTGATTTGGGTTAGGTAGTCGTTATTCTTTTTTTTTTCTTTCGGCTCTTACATCCCAATGTGGGTCTCGAACCTCCTCAAAAATAGGAGAGAAATTGACCTATTATACTAGGTTGGTCAGACATGTTAATATAGGGTTTTATTTCAAATTCTCCTTCTCTCATTGTATATGTATAATTTTTCAAAATCCAGTACCAAAAAAAAAAATAAAGGCTCGATCAGATCCCACAAGCAGCACCCGATCATGAGTTAACTACTAGAGCAGCCATCACTCACCTCAACCACATTGGTAGAAAGGGAACGACCGCGTGAGGCGAAGCCCCGGCGATATTTATTTGTTCCAGGCGTGTTAACGACTACAGTACCGAAAGGATAGTCTGTGACAAAAAAGAAGAAATTGGAGTCGCTCCGTGAAGAAGAATATTTTGCTAAAACCGGCATTATACAAGGATTTCCATTATGATTGGATAAAATAAAGAGTTAGAGCATATATGTACTATGAATAGCTTCCACTGTTTTATAAACAACAACAATATGTAAGAGAAGTCAATAAGTTTCATCCTTGCGGAAAGTTCGCATCCTGCTTGAGCTAATAATTCTCTAGATCCCATTTCCGGTACTAATGTTGAGAAGTATCTATTTTGCAAGATTTTATCCAAATTATATTAAATGCAGACATTTAATGCCCTTTTTCTGTAAAAACAATATACGCTTGTTATTTAATCACAAACAGCTTCTTCATAAAGTATAAATAATAATTTATAGGTTGAATGTGAATTGAGGTGATGAAAGGTGGAGACCAAGGAGAACGTTTCACGTTCAAATCGGGGACGTTTTTAGGAAAGGCCAGGTTAGAAGTACTCTACATGCTTGAGGTGATAAACGAATGTGGAGGAGGCGAAAGTGGTAAATCAAGATTGTAACAAGTGGATGTAAGTGGTCTCTGCCTACCCCCACGAGAAAGAGGTGGAATTGTATATATGTATATATACAGTATAAATAAGTATGCTGCTTGTAAAATTCTAAAATATATCAGTGAAAAAAAGATTGAGTTTGTTATCTCACGCTAGTCTTAGATAAAAGAATTTCATTTGTAAATTAAAACTGTAGATGAAAGCGAAATGGAATTTCTATGGGCTTACTAGAATTTCAACATCTATGTACATGGGGGCTTCATTTTGATATACGTAAAACTGTCTATATGTTTGGGATGTATTTGTTACGCCGCACATGCTTGGGCTGATTAGGTTATCATACTGGCATGTCTCAACTCATTACAAAGCCAGCGATTGGCTCTAATATGTTTGTGCACTTGCTCCGTGTTCAGAGCCCTCAGCGCTCACTCATAGTCCGGGCTAAGCTGTGAAAGCTATCTGCGGCTAACAGCTATACACACATAAAAAAAAAATGTGCACTTGCCAGCACTAGCGGGCGTATGCGAATACTGCAGATACTGTGGCGACGAACGAAGCGTGGTTAAAGACCGGAACGCTCCCGTGGAACCTGGAGATGGTCGCCGGACTCTACCAGCAGATATCAGCGACGCGGCGGGGGCTGACTCAGTCAGATGGCCGCCTGACGGGTCGACACCCGGGAGAGCCTCGGTACGATGTTCGTACTATCGATGCTTTCCGGCCGGTGCTGTTGAACTGGTGGGGAAGGCAGGAAAGGGTTCTTTCTTTCTAACTGGTGCAGGTGCGGACAGGACGGTGGACTCCAATACATACATACCAATACATACCAATCATGGCAGTATCGTGGTTCCAAATCCCATGCAGGACAATACTTTGTGCGATCCACAAATTGTTGTTCTAAGTTAGGATGTAATTAGTATATGTTAATTATATGTTTGTAAAGTCCCCCGCAGTGCAAAGTTTATATCCTAAGAGCAGGGTGATCTTTAAAAAAAATTCTTAATCTCCTTGTCCACGAGCAAGATAAATGTTGTTAATATTCGTAGCACAATCTAAGTATACTCACCCGGGGAATGCCCACTCAACTAATTAGTTTCATTGCAGATGTCGATTTATATCTAGCTTGTCCACACTCAGTAATGAGGACCTTTAAAAAATTGCTTCTATGCACATGCAAATTAATATTTAAATCATTTCATCACCATCATCATCGCAGTCCACATACGCCCCACAGTTGGGCTTAGGCCTCCTCCACAATGGGAAGGAATTTTACGTACTGTACCATGCTAGTTAGACGTGTTGGTATAGGGTTTCATTTCGAGTTTTCCTTTTTTTGCACAGATGTTATGTGCATATTATGTCCCTTAGTCGTCTTTAATGTGAATTATCCCATACTTACGTGTATGTCGATACACGTAAGTATGGGATAATAAGTCACAAGTAATTCAATAATAATTCACAAGTAGCACGCAAAAAATCATATGATATGGTTTTTCATACGTCATATCTGTTACCTACCTTAAAAATCATGTGATGCTACTTCTCTGTTACCGACCTTGCCTACGTCACACAGCACAGCTTAATCGCATATCATTGTAGTCAACAAGAGTGAATGGGACAAGTAATAATATTTATTTAGTGGTGTTAGAAAGAGCAAAATGTAATTTTCTGATTCGTCGCTATACGCTCGCACTACAATTTTGGGGAGTGGTGAATTGTATTCTTACTCCGTCACCACACGGAAAACTTTAAGTTTAGTGCTTCAAAATATTAATTGTTTTGCAACGATTTGTAGCAAATCACAAAAATCATTTGTTTGTTTATAAAATGAATGAAATGAAATTTTACTTGTCGTGTGATATTATTTAAGGGCGATACGTGTTTATTATAATTTTGCTTTCAGTTTGTTTCCAAGTTATTTAGTGCAAATAAATATAGATTAGTGTTTAATGTTTTATGTATTGTCTATTTGGAATACACTTTGTATTCCAAATAGTTATTATAAATATGATTCTCATTTTTACGCGACTATTACACATTTGAAATAAAACTATTTTTTATCAAAATTACCGTAATTTTATATGTTTTTAACGAGGAGTGGTAGGACCACACTGTCGACAGTTATCTGTCTACAGCCGTGGGCCGGTCCGTCCGGGGCAGTACCACACTCTCGCAGAAAATCGACGTCTGAGTAGTAGCGATTTGTTACTGCGCTTCGTTCGGTGAGCAAGAGAACTGGCAGCCCAATTTTCTGAGGGTGTTTGCGTGTGGAGGGTTTTGGTGGTGCCCTTGGTATCACCGAGCCTCAATGCACGCATTCACACTCCCTTCAATTTCTTCGCGGTAGGCAGCGGCCTTGTAGAGGTCCATGAGCGGCAGCAACACTTACCATCAGGTGTACTGTTTGCTCGTTTGCCACCATTTGCAATAAACAAAAAAAAAAAACTATTCAAACACTACAGTGTCCGTGGTCGGGGATGACCAAGGTATCTTTTATCATACAAGTTATCGTCATTAATTATTATTAAACATAAAATTTTATGATAGTTATTATATAACATCAATTTAATTTCATCATTATCATTACAGCTCATCTGTGTCCCACCATCTAAATAATAAATTAGGGATTGCAAAAAGAAAAAAGTGAGTGCATTTATTGAGATCATGAAAGAATCCCAGATAAAACTGTGTCAAAATGTATATTGTGTAAAAATAATTATTCGTATAACCTAACTTCCGTTAATAATTAAAAAAAAAACATTTGAACCACAAATATTTAAATGCGTACCAAAATTATTCCAATTCCCAACAAAAACAAACTGGAGTGGCTGTTACGCTTGAAAGTTATCCAGCTTCTGTTATCGCACAGGCGGGATCATCAAGCTCGGCTAAACCAATTGAAATTCCAACAAACACTCAAATTGTCTCGCTAGAAAATATGCCCCAACGTAAACAATAACAGGCAATAACTTCATACGTGCCACGTAAAATAGACGACAAACAAAAAAATATATTGGCAAAAAGTTACTCCACATGACTGTGAAACATTTTCTAAAACCAATTTTTAAAAAGTTAACATAAAGTTGTATATAAAATCAATAAACTCTTAAAAATGCCTGTGTTAAAATTTAACTTAGTATAAAATATTTTCTTCTCCACATAAATGTGTACTTTAACCATAGTTATTTTTGCGATCTAACTTTTATATTGTCAGTCCCAAACCTGTATCAAGTATGAGAGAAAGTGCATTAATAAAATTTTGCTTAGCAGCTAAATCAAGTCTATGCTCTAATTATAGATATTTTTTAGTTTTCTTTAAGGATGGCGACCGAATTCATTATTTTTAAAATTGAACTTATATTTATTTTTATATTATATTTTTTCTGTTAGCTTCGAGATACATTATTGTTATATCATTACACGTAATTGAAATTATCGACCACAAAGTCAGTCGGTTATCGCCAATTTTAGTAAAATACTTAAAATAGTGGCCACACTACTAAAAGTTTTCACAGACTTTATGAGGCAATCTAAAAACTGACGTATGAATTCATGTTTAAATTTTAATAAATAAAGATTTCAGTTAACTTGGTTTTTTTTTTTGTAATTATTCTTTAGCTACAATGCCATTGAAATTAATAAATAACACTCAAATTAGCATCACTTTATAAAATTAAATAAAAAAATCAAGTTATATGTTCCCAACAAAAAGCTAATAATTTAATTGATACTGTAGCGCCGCGCCACGAATCATAAATCATTCTGCATTTGTAATAGCAAGCGTGTAGTAATATGACTTTAGAGCATTGCTAAAAAAAATCATTGGAGGTGAAATTTCGCATGTGAAATCACTGTGAAAACAAAAAATAATTTCATCAAATGAAAATTAAATAAAATTAGCAATAATTTCCATGTCTACATACACGGGCAAGATAGGGAGTGGTGAATTGTATTCTTACTCCGTCACCACACGGATAGCTTTAATCATTTTATTATTTCAGTATAGTAAATAAACGCAGGCAGCAAATATTCGTATTAAAATACCTTTTAACATAAGCCTAATATTACTATATCTAATGACGACCCTCTTCAAACTGTAAGCAAATATATGTAGTGATTACCCTTTATAGTTTCCCAAATATTTAACGTAAATTTACATGTCAGATTATAAACATGTTTTAGATTTATTTATATAACTTAAATGGAAGTATTTAACACGTTAAACGCCATAGGAGTCACCATGTGGGCCTCTATTGCCTAGTTTATGGAGTCAGCATAAAATCGCTTGTTTCTAAAATTTTACTGATAATTATTTATTACTTCGGAGGCTTTAAAATGTGGTGAATCACGTAGTAAACACCGATGAAAAGTAATTTGTGACCTTATTTTACTTAAATTCGCCCCTGGTTCACGGGCATGAGTTAAAACCCTATACCAATATGCTTTGTGCCATTGTGGCCGACCCGAGCCCAACAGTGGGACCTATGTGGGCCAACATGAAATTACATAAAAGTTCTTATAACTTAAAGACTCAAAAATATAATCTATACCAATAAATAAAATAGGAGTGTCTGTTTGTAATGTCAAAATAATAGGCTTTTTTCATGCTCACACGGTTATTTGCACGACACCTATGCCCAAATGAGCAATTAAAAATTTTTTGTCTGTCTGTCTGTCTGTTTGTTCCGGGTAATCTTCAAAACGGCTGGACCGATTTCAAAAATTCTTTCACCAATGGAAAGCTATAATATCAGGGCGTAAACTAGGCTATATTTTATCCCGGTATTCCCACGGAAACGGAAACTACGCGGGTAAAACGACTGAAACCGAAGCAAAGCGAGGGCGCGTATCATAAAATTAAAAATATCATTTGATTACGAAAGAAAATGCAGTATTTTTTTTTTTTTTGTGGGTGGGTCGCGGTCGGCGCGCCTCCGCACCACTCCGTCCGGGGCGACAGAGGAGCTTAAGCACGCAACTCCCACGACCCACCCAAAAACCACGTCGCCTTCGTCGTTGGGCCGACCACTGGAGCAGCGTTAACTTGTCGTCAGTGGTCGGCCCGACGGAATACCCCTAATTGGGGTACCCTCCTATCGACCGACGTCCCCCCCCTCGGGGAAGACGTCAGTCTTTCCTCACGCGGTCGGCCTCTCAGCGGGTGACGGACTAATCCCCGGTCACGTCACCCGCGGCCTCGGCTAGGGCGGCATGAGGCGCAGATAGTTGCGCCTATGCCGCCCCAGTCGCCGGCGGCGGATCTTCTCATCGAGGCTGCGCTCCTCGCGCAGGCGATCCGCCACCTCCTTCCGCGAGATCACTGTCTCGCAGAAGGCTGCGACCGCGTCACAATTCCCGACGCTGTCGACCATCGCCCTAGCGATAGCCGGCAGCGTCAGGTCCGTACCGATGATTGCGACGAGTTCACAGCGCTGCACTGCCCAAGCCGCGCAGGCCTCGAGCGTATGGCACGCCGTGTCCTCGTCGCAATCGCAGTGGTGGCAGGACGGTGTACTCTCCCTCCTAACGACCTTGTGCAGGTATTTGGCGAAGCACCCATGCCCCGTCAAAACCTGCACCAGTCGGAAGGAGAGCACCCCGTGCCGCCTTTCCAACCACTGCATCAGCACCGGCCGGAAGGCCTCCAAGGTTCGCACCCTGAACCGAGGCCTCTTCAGCCGGACTGCCCAATGGGCAATGACGTCTTGGCGGGCGTCGACGCGCCAGGCGGTGAGATCCCTTAACGAGACCACACCGCCCTCCGCTCGCACCCCCGTCACCCGCCGATATAGTCCGGCGAGCATCTCCGCCTCCAGGTCCCACGGGGGAGTCTCCGCCATGGCTTGCAGGAACACGTCCTGCGCACCGGCAGAGTGGTTGAGATTGGCCTGGAGGAGACGAATGGTTACGGGGTCCATTAACGGTCCGTATCCATCGTCACCTCCTCCAACGGGCGATCGGGCTGCGCTCGGAGCGGGGACTGGCCCGGTCGATGGGCCGCCCCACCCCTTTGGGGCCGATGCCGGGGGTCTGCAGTCCCCACAGCCCAGGCGGTGCTTGGCAGGCTTATTGCCCGCCGCACACGCGGGGCAGTGGGGCACCGCAGAGCACGATGCCGCCTGGTGTCCAGCTTGAACGCAACGGAAACATAGCCCGCTGCAGTCAAAGCAGTTCCTGCATGTCGGTTGGGTATGCCCGACCGCCATGCACTTATAACACCTCGCGGACCAGGGCTCAAGCACGGTTACCCGCGCCGAACTCCAGCCCACGCGGAGCCTGCCTGAGTCGGCCAATTGCTTGACCGACTCCACTGGGCACTGCACCCAGACAGCACCGACGCCGCCCGGACCAGGGCGGATGGTGCCAATCCGGACGGTGTCCGAGGCACACCCAGTACGCGCCATAATGGCCTCCCGGATGTCCTCCACCGCCACGGAGTCGTCCAGACCCGTGAGGCGCATATCTGCGCACTTGACGGGCCTGGCGAATCGGACTCCATCCTCCGGCCCGAACAGCCCACTCAGCATCGTGGCCAAACTATCGGCCGTCTTCGCGCCCCGATGTCGGAGACGTCCAGCTCCCGTTGGGCGCGTCTTAGGACGGCCTCATAGTTCAGGCCCCTCTCAGCCGCCTCAGGCAGTATGGTGATTACCACCGCAGCCGTCTTCGGCGACTTGAGGCCCCTACGCGACCTTTTTCCCTTTCCGCCGGCTCCCGCCTGAGGAGCGGCAGCCACAGCGGCACTCTTGGCCGCCGCTCTTCGCTTTTGGCCGCGTGCCTTCCTGCTACGCTCAGCCACCTGCCAGCCCTGTTCGAGCCTGACAGCAGCGCTGAGCGCAGCAGGCGCAGTCGCAGGTTCGCCAGCCGGCGCCTGCGGTGCAATCGCTGGCGCTGGTAGCGGCCCGGCCTTGGCGGGAGCCGGCACCTTGCCACCCTTCTTGGCCCCTTTGGGTCCCGCCGCGGCCGCCGCGTAGCTCACCACGCGGCCACCCTGACAGGGCAGCGGGGTGGGAGCTGACGCTTGCGGCCGTCTCGCCTTGTCCGCGGCGAGCGGTGGTCAGAGGGGCGGCTCAGGCGGGAGCCTGGCCGCTACGGCCTCCATACGCGCATCCATCATTAGCCCTACTCGGGCTAGGATGACGCGTATCGCCGACTCCGACACGCCATGCACCTCGTCGGGCGGCGGCTCCTCCCCCTTCTGAGGTCTCCCGCGGCCACGAGCAGGCGGAGGGACCACGACAAGGGGAGGCAGCGGTGAAGCCGCGACGGGCGCAGCCGGCGCAGCGGCCGCAACGGGCGCAGCCGGCGCCACGGACGCAGACGACGGGCCCGCCTTTACCGGCGCAGCCCGTTTCGGTGGCGGGCCCGGCGCCGGCGGCACAGCCGGCACCAGGCGCTCGAATTGAGACCGCAGGTCAGCCATGTCTTTGGCCAACCCGCGGTTCTCCCTCCGAACCACCTCCAACTCCGTCTCCAAATTGCGGTTGCGTTCCCGCAAGCCGGAGACCTCCTTGCTGAGGCGGGCGTTCGCAGCGTGGAGGGCCGCCACCTCGCCTTCCCGGCCGGCCAGACCCGGCGTCGCCGGTCTTGCCGCCGCACCACCCCCCGAACCCCGCGCCCCCGGCGCGCGGTCGCAACTTTGGGGGGGGCCTGGTGGAATCGCTCCCCTCCGAGTCGGACACAGAGCTGCCACCCTTTCGCAGGGGGCGCTGCCGGTCCCTCGTTGGGGGGCGGGCCTCCTCCCTCTCCCTCTCCCTATTAACATCTAGGACCGCCATTAGAGCCCTTGCCGCAGGAAGCGGCTTGGGCTCCTCAGGGACCCCCCTATCCTCCCTATCCAACCTATCTGATCCGGACGACCTGCTCTTCCTCATACCGGACCCTTCCTTTCGCCGGCCGATTCTCGGCCCCTCGTCTCCAGACGGTACTGCGGCCTTGCCGCCCTCATCTGTCGACATCCTCGACGCGGTCGTACCCTGTCGCTCCGACGGCCCCACGGCACTGTCGTCCTCGTCCGTCGACAGGTCGTACGCCACGTCAGTCTCCGACATCGGCTCTGCGGCTTTGCTGCCGCCCTCGCGGTGTCACGGCTCTGCGGTAAATCCGCCCTCGTCACTCGACAGCTCTGTCTGCCACTTCTCCTCGCCTCCTTAGACGGTCCTGCGATATTGCCGCCCTCGTCCTGGGACACACTCTTGTTGCCGTTCTCCTTCCGCGACGGCCCTGCGGTGCTATCATCATCATGCGACGGCTCTGCGGCCACTGTGCCGCCCTCGTCGCTGGGAGCGCTGGTCTCGCGGGGTTCCGCGGCCTCCTGCGCCTCCCGTTCCTTCTTGAGCCGGTTCGCGCGCCGTTTAGTAAGCTCGCTGGCTGGAGTTATTAGTGGCCTCCTACGCCTTTTTTTTTGGGAGCCTCATGTATCGCCGGATTCACGGCTGGAGCAGAGATTGCCCCTCCACCCATACGATTGAGAGCTGACTGTGCAGGAACTTGGGCGCGACTCCTCGTCGCGCGCAAGCACCGGCACAGCAAGGGATTCCCCGGCCTGGCCGGGACCCTCTGGTGAAGTGTTAACGGTATTGACCTCTGCCATCGTGGTTTGGAAGTTTAAGTCCTCCTTGACTACTACTCTAACGACTGGACGCTTTTTTTTTTCGCGCGCGCTTTTTAACCCACCAGCCATTCATCTCCTCGCCGAGTAGCCAAACTTGAGATTGGGGTGATTTTTTTATAGGGGTTTTCTTCCCCGCAGTCCGCAGACCCCCAGTCCTGACCCCTCTACTCAGGATTACGGTTTGGGCCTTCCGGATCTGGCCGCTCGCGAGCGACCGACCCGTCACGCCCCCGGGCCGTGACGCAACCGTCCCTGGCGACGGAGTGCCATGAGACACATCCGCCCCATTGGCCCCGGCCAAATCCCCTGGCCAAATCCGCCGTGCGCTCTGCCTTCAGAGTCGGCACGCGGAGACCCCCCCCCCCCTCCCGCCGGAATCTTGGCCGTCCAAATGGACGTTTCCAGGGTGCACCACGTGGAGGTGCCCCGGCCTCGCACACCAAGAAAATGTAGTGTTACAGTTTTCTTCTATTCGTATGGTGACGGAATAAGAATACAATTCACCAGTCCCTATCTCACCCGTGGTTATCGTAGAAGACTACTAAAGGATATATTAAACATATAACAACTACAAGAGAAGCAGAACTCAAAATAAAACCCTATTCCCATCCGCCTAACCGACGCGGTGTGATCGGTTAAATTCCCTTCCATTGTGAAGGAGGCTCAAGCCCAGCTGTAGGACCCATATGAGCTGTGATGATGATAATTATAGTTCTTGGGTTTTCTCTTATAATGTCAATGATAACACACTACAATGGCAAATTTAGAGATAAATTTACAAAGAGAATTAATTAAAACAAATTACATTGAGGCCCACAAAAATAGGTCAAATGCTATGGGAATCGGTGTTTTCAGTACGCCAACTGAGCCATTATTTTATAACTAAATGTTTATGTTAAAGTCTGGCCATCGGTTCTTTGCACAAGAAAAGAGCGGTAAATTCAAAAAAAACAAGGGGTGACAACACCGACTATAGACTGAAAAAATGCGTTTGATACTTTTAATTTTTATATTCAATTAAAGTTATTTTATACATTTTTATTTATTATGTGTTATCATACCTGTACATATATAACAAACTGAGTTGGATAAGCTGCACAAACTTTAAAATTAGCTTAGATATCATCATCATAGCGTTTAGTCCCGTTTGTGGCCCAAACTTGCACTCCGGTATTTATGAATTAACGGTGACTGTAGCCTAATAGTTATGGCGTTGGACATACAATGTCGAGGTTGCAGTTTCGATCCCCAGTCATTGTACACTACCGGCATGAACCCAAACCCACACACCACACAAGCAGTTTTATACTAGTAATTTCAGTTGCTAGTATGCTGTTATTAAAAAAGAAATATCCCACTTACACATAAAGTTAACATAGGTACATGGTTTCTCGTCATGCAAAATAATGATCATGTCCAGGATACAAGAAAAAAATAATTACAAGTCATTAATATTTATAATTTTGTTATGATTCATAATCAAAGTCTGATTCTATAAATTCAACACCTGAAAATGAACTGTCACTGTCGTCATCATCATCACGTACATTTATTATAAATCGTTCCAGTGCTGTTTCTGTGATTCCATCTCTTAATTTGTATTCATTTTCGACGTTAATGACGTGATCTGTGCATTTCTTCCAATCATCAGCTGTTATACTAAGAAATGACTCTTTAATTAAATTTTCCATTTCTGCCCCTGGTACTCCTATATTTTTGCTAGCCACTTTTCGTTTAGCTAAACTCCATATGAGCTCAATAGCATTTAAATCACAGTGGTATGGAGGTAGTTTAAGCACTTCGTGGCCATGTTGTTTTAGAAGTTCTTCTGCTTTATACAAGGGTTCAGGCTTATTCTCTTTAACGAGGCACATTAATTCATCTTTAGTATAAATTTCTTCAAACGGAATGTCATTTTCCCTAAGCCATTTCTGTATGTCACTTTTTAAGTTCTGCATTGTTGGTGGTTTATTTATTTGTGTAACATGATAACTAGCATTGTCCATCACAATCACACTAGGCTCTGTCAAATTTGGAATCAATTTCTCACCTAACCACTTCATAAAATTTTGTGTGTTCATGTCATCATGATAGTCAGCTGTTTTTGATTTGGTACTAAATACTAACAGTGCATTGGGCACAAAACCCTTATCCGATCCAGCATGTACTAAAATATGTCTCTTGCCAGACGACATTTTGTCTATCACTCCACTAGTGGAAGGACCTTGCCATGATTTTTTTACCTTATAATTTTGGTGAACATAGGTTTCATCAAGATAAATTATTGGTTTCCCTTGTTGTCGTTTTTCAGCAATTGTTCGAAGATATCTGTGTCTCCAAGCTGCTAGTTCAAAGTTCTCTATGAGCAAAGACCTTTCATTCTGGTTTTTCTTAAACTCGAAACCAATTCTTTTCAATACCTGCCGTAATGTTTCACGACAGCCAGTGAAGCCAATTGACTCTCTGAGTTCAACAAGTAAATTCCGTAGAGTAGGAACCTGTTTTTTTACACAGTAAAATTCATTAATCTTATTCCTGATAGCCGTTAAATCAAAATCATCCAGATTTGACACCGTTCCCGGACGAGGGCGTTTCTTGCCGGGTGTATTCCATTCTCCTTGGTTTATAGAACCCTCCTTCTTGATCATTTTAATAGTTCTAACAGATATTTCTGCAAAGGAAAAATATTAAAATGTAATTGAATGTAAAAAATATAAAAGCCTAACAATAATTTAACTGTTCCACTACACTATGAAGAAAGATAAACTTGTAAGCAAACATTGAAAATAATCGTACAAAGATTTTAAGATATTTTACAATGCTATAATTAATTTACCTGTCATAATAGAAATTGTATCCAAATATTTCGTTTCAGAGTTCAACGCTTCCTTTTCCTCAAAACATTTTAACTCTTTCACTAACGTCTTGACTCTCGCCATGTCACCTTCTAAAACACATACAAGAAAAAAAATTGTAAATAGTATTCACATAATACCCGGACATAAATATCAAGCCAACTATCAAGACTACTTACCAGCAGCTATAAGGATTTCGTCTAAGCGATGTATTTTTTCGTTCCGGATTCGTTCATTATCAAGTTTTATGTCTTGATACTTGCCGATCATGGTAAATATCAACTTTCTAACTACGCCTTTGATAGCTTTCGGCATTATTTTTCAATAATTTCAAAAGAATAATGATTGAAAAACACTAAACACAAAAACGGGACAATCCGTTTGACAGTGACATGACAATTCAAAAATATTGCCATGTATAGATTTAAAAAAACAGTTCAGTGCAGAGAACCGATAGCCAGACTCTATTAAAGCTGAGAGTTATTACCTCTTTCGATCGTTGGATCCCATACCAGTATCAGGTTTATTTAAAGTTTCTTCGATATATTTTTTTTTAGTATTCAAAGTCACTTCTACGGAACTACATATGAATAATAATTGATTTTTGTTTCTTTTTTTTTTTTATTGCAAACGGTGGCAAACGAGCAAATAGTACACCTGATGGTAAGTGTTGCTGCCGCTCATGGACCTTTACAAGGCCGTTGCCTACCGCGAAGAAAGCGAAGGGAGTGTGAATGCGTGCATTGAGGCTCGGTGATACCAAGGGCACCACCAAAACCCTCCACACACAATCACCCTCAGAAAGTTGGGCTTCCGGCTCTCTCGCTCACCGAACGAAGCGCAGTAACAGATTGCTACTACTCAGACGTCGATTTTCTGCGAGAGCGTGGTACTACCCCGGACGGACCGGCCCGCGGCTGTAGACAGATAACTGTCGACAGTGTGGTCCTAATGTTCATTGTATGGTGACGGAGTAAGTATACAAATCATCAATCTCTATCTTGTCCGTGGATGTCGTAGAAAACTACTAAGTAATATTACGCATATAACATCTATGCAAAAGAAAGAAAACTCGAAATTAAATAATATACCAACCTATCTGACCAGCATGGTATAGTAAGGTCAATTTCCCTCCTATTATAGAGGAGGGTCAAGCTCAACAGTGGGACGTATATGAGGTGAAATAATGAAAGAATATTCAATTTAAACCAAATTTTTACTATAATTCAACTAGGCTTTATTTGTTAAAATACATACATATATACATACATATAATCACGCTTCTTTCCCATAGGGGTAGGCAGAGCACTTCTTTCCACTTGCTACGATCTTGACATATCACTTTCGCCTCCTCCACATTCATTAATCTCCTCATACATGTTCTTCAGTTCAGGGTACTCCTAAAGAAGAAAGGCCAGGCTTTCTTAAGAACGTCCCCCGATTTGATTGTGGAACGTCCGCCTCGATCTTCCCCTTCCAACACTTCCGTTAACATTCGCCTTATAAATTCTCCTTGTTAGTCTCCTTTCATTCATTCTCTTTACATGGCCGAACCAACTTAACATACCTTTCTTAATTCGTTTACATCTACATTTATTCCACAACGTTCCCGTTATTTGTTAAAAATTTAATATTATTATGAAATAGAGGATAGAAAGGCAAACTCACTACTTTCTCACAACCTTACAATATATTCATCATCATCATCATCTCAGCCTACTAAGTCTATGTCATTCTATGACCCACTGTTGAGCTCGGGTCTCCTCCTTTATGAAAGGGAATTTCATCTACTATACCACGCTGATTAGACGTGTTGGCATAGGGTTTAATTTCAAGTTTTCTTCGTGCATTAATGTTGACTGCATATTGCATCCCTTAATCGTCTTTTTCGACACTCACGAGCGAGAAAGAAGATAGTGAATTGTGTTTTTATTCAGTTTCTATACGGCAAACTTACAATGTATTTGACATCTGCAAAAAGAAGAGAAAATGATATTGAATCAAGATAGATAAGAAATTTGGTAAATATAACAGTTTATTTCTCTAGTTATAAAATAAAAACTCTCATATTTTTGTTTTTATTCGATTAAATCTAATCTTGTTCTTTTTAGGGTTCCGTACCCAAAGGGTATAAACGGGACCCTATTACTGAGACTTCACTGTCCGTCCGTCCGTTCGTCTGTCACCAGGCTGTATCTCAGGAATGGTGATAGCTAGACAGTTGGGGGGGACGTCGGTCGATGGTAGGGTACCCCACGTAGGGGGTATTCCGTCGGGCCGACCACTGACGACAAGTAAACCTGCTCCGGTGGTCGGCCCAACGACGAAGGCGAGGTGGTTCTCGGGTGGGTTGCGGGAGTTGCGTGCTTAAACCCCTCTGTCACCCCGGACGGAGTGGTGCGGAGGCGCGCCGACCGCAGCCCACCCCCAAAAAAAAAAATAAAAATAAAAAACAGTTGAAATTTTCACAGATGATGTGTTTCTATTGCCGCTATAACAACATATACTCCCATACAACAAACTTTAATTTTTTACCGTTTCTTGCTCGATACTAATAATGGTGACAGGTAGACGCTCCAACTATTCGCAGAATATTTAGTTTTATGTTCTCTTTAAATATAATTAATTAAAATAAAATAAATAATTAAGGGGGCTCCCATACAATAAAAGAGGTTTTTTTATAGATAATGGTACGGAACCCTTCATGCGCGATTCGACTCGCACTTATTGTTAGCCGGGTTTTTTTTTTCAGAGAATCCTCAGTCATTTAATCTGTCATTTATAAATATAAGAACGTCTATTAGAAATTAAACGATTCTTAAATTGCTCCGTAAGCCAAATTAAAATAATTTCAAATGGCAACTGTTAGGATTTTTATATTACTAATAACATTAAAGATTTAAATTAATTCTTGGACACCGCAGGTTGCCAAAAGGCACTACGCATTTTTATTGAATTTATTTTAATCTTTTTTATTACTTATACAAATTGGAATGAAATTGCCTTGAGTAAAGTAAATAATTTATAAGTTTGGGAGACTGCCTTGGTGTTGAAAGTATGGGTTCCATAACCTCTATTTGCTCTTTGGGTGGTCAACCAGCACTTGTTATCCTTTGCAGTCAGCACCTAGGCACTGAATGACGTCCTGACGCACTACAAGACTATTACTTAGACGGTAGATCAGAAAACACCGGTGGATTTTCTTTGGTCTGGCGATCGCTCTTATGATGCTTGGTAGTTACATATTGAGTATACAGATGGTGGAATCGATTGAGTACTAACCTCCCATGGTGTGCAATTTATGGTGGTGTGGGTGTTAAGGAAATAATATATCTATTTTCTTTTTTTTTTTTGGGGTGGGCTACGGTCAGTGGACCCGCTGCCCGGCTCCGTCCCGAGCGACAGAGGGGCGGCGCGCGACCCCGTAACCCACCCATGTAGCACATCGCCTTCGCTTTAGTGATCGATCCTACGGAATACCCAGAGGGAGTACCCTCTCCATTGACGTTCCCCCGGGACGCCGACGGAAAACCGTGTCCGCATGGAGTCGTTCTTCTCGCACACGGTTCGCCGCCTTCTTCCGCGAGATGACAGCCTCGCAGAAAGCGGCGACGGTGTCCCAAAATAATATATCTATAAGATTCTTTTAAGAGAAGAAAAACTCGTAATAAAACCAAGTGCCAGTACACCTGATAAGCACAGCGTAGTAGGGCATGTCTCTCCCATTGTGGAGTCGGATTTATCTTCTTATGTAAATAATTTCTTATGCCATCGTGTGCTGTACTGCAATACACTACATTTAAAACGATTGGAGTGCTTGAATAATAAATATTAAGGCCTTTAATATTAGAAAGATTAGAGAGTATTACGTTTTCTTTAGATTATAATCCTGTAAAAATAGAATATCAGAGGATAAATGTAGCCAGCTTTTGAAGTGATCTAATTGAATGGGATAGTAATGTATTAGTATGGTAAAATAATAAATCAAAATTTTTGAGACTTGACTTTGCATTTTTGATATCATGTAGTTTTAATAATAAATAAGAAAGAAGCAAGCAATATTCCATTTTTATACAGTTACTCGAATACCAAAGGTAGATAAAATAATTCATATGAAACGCTCAATGCCCCAATTAAGACTTAACCACCGCAAGTTTTAGACATAACCAGAACCCACCATATACAAACACATTCGGAAAGTTGGACTCTGGCTCTTTTACTCAGCGAAACAAATGCAGTGATAAATTACTACTATTCAGATGTCTATTTTTGCGAGAGGGTGTACTACCCCGGAGAGGCTTTTCCACGACTGTAGACAGAAAACTGTCAACAGTATGGCCTGTCAACAGTCTACCTTTTTATTTTGGTGGTGTCTACGGTCAGTGCATCCGCTGCTCGGCTCCGTAGGCTGCTAGCTCCGGGGCGGCGCGCGGCCCCGTAATCCATACATAGCACGTCGCATTTGTCATTGGGCCGACCACCGGGGCCGAGTTCCTTGTTTTCAGTGGTCGACCCGACGGAATACTCCGAGGCAGTACCCTCTCCTCTCGGCGTCCCCTTCCCGGGACGTCAGATGCCGTAACGCGGTCAGCCTCCCAGACTAATCCCAGTCACGTTACCCCCGGCCTCGGCTAGGTCAACACTATACCTGCCCGTAAAAAATTTTTCGAATTGAAATTCAAGTTCTTAAAAGTTAATTATTTTTTCCATATTTACATTACTCGTAAAATTTCCAAAGTTTTATAAGTAAATAAGATTTATAAGCAAGAAATAAGTAAGAAAATCTTATAAGTGATTTGAAAGCATTGAACCTATATAGAAAACGTATTGAGAAAGGACTATAATTCGTATCATTCGTTCGAAATGATCGAAATATATCAAGAGGATATTAATAATGAGTAATATCTATTTTTATCCATTAATTTAGGATGTCGTAGAGATTTGGAGAAAGCCACGTTTTGGTTGCTCCGTAGAGTAATGTATTAATATTTCTCTAAGAAGCAACTGCATGACAATTTTATTTTTCATGTCTATCCATCCATCAGCCTATAGACGTCCACTGCTGGACATAGACCTCCCCACGAGAATGCCACTCGGAACAAGCCTTTGTTTTGACAATATTGGATTATCTATACGGTACTAAATTTAAATAATTCTTTGTACAGTGTAACTATACAGATAACCTATGCATACCAAGAATAGTACGTATAGACCTCTTCTCCATATGAGAGAGACTGGATTTATTGTACCATTTTGGGTTTTCTATCGAGTTTTGCTTTGCTTTCAGTCATATTATCTGCTTCTATTTCTTTTGGTTGTCTTGTCCGCGCGAATAAATGATGTGTGGTTTTATTTCGAGTTTCCCTTTTCTTGCAAAGATGTTTTCTTCCTATTATAATCCCTGAGTCGTCTTCTACGACACTCATGGACATGTAAGGGGGTTGAAAATTGTAGTCTTATTTCAACACTATGTGGAAAATGTATTCTTTTATGCAGAATTGTTTTGTACTGTTTTCTAAAACCAAAAAATATATATTGCTATATATTCAGAATCTCGGCAACGCCTCCAACGATCAATGAAATTTAGTAAGCAGATTTCAGACGCGAAAAATCGATCTAGCTAAGTTTAATTAATAGAAAATCTGATTATGTATATTTATCAGTGCTTTTAGGCAATAAAATAAATACTATTAGAACGTAAAGGTAAATTTATCGTCTGCCATCGAGAAAAGAATTGCTTAGTTAGGGAATCGATCTATACTAGGGCTGTTTTTAAAATAATGATATATCGAAATATCGGTATTATTATTTATAAATATCGATACTTATTACTGATATTCTTTGGACCCTATATCGATACTAAAAAGTAAATATCAAGGATCGTTATTTATTTGAAATAAAATGTTGTTTTATCTTTTCTTGTAAAGTACTTATTCTATAAAACCACGCTAAATTTACGGTAAAAATGCTGGTTTTTTTTTTTTTTTTTTTTTTTTGGGTGGTTCGCGGTCGGCGCGCCTCCGCACCACTCCGTCCGGGGCGACAGAGGGGCTTCAGCACGCAACTCCCGCAACCCACCCGAAAACCACCTCGCCTTCGTCATTGGTCCGACCACCGGAGCAGGTTTACTTGTCGTTAGTGGTCGGCCCGACGGAATACCCCCTACGCGGGGTACCCTCCCATCGACCGACGTCCCCCCCTCGGGGAGGACGTCGGTCTTTCCTCACGCGGTCGGCCTCTCGGCGGGTGACGGACTAATCCCCGGTCACGTCACCCGCAGCCTCGGCTAGGGAAAAAAAAATGCTGGCATGACGTTGATGATAAGTTATCATTTACTCCTAGAAGTTAGCTAAAAAAACTCATCATGGAAACTCGGCAATGAACGAAGTTAAAAAGTTTTAATGCGAAAAATATCGATATATAATTTTTTTCGATATATTGGATTCCGATATTGATATATTTAAAAATATATCGAAACAACGATATTTTAAAAAATATGAACAACCCTAATCTATACATACCCATTCCTTAGTTTTCCCTTTTTCAATTTTCTTTTGAATGATAGAAGATTCTTCTTCTGTGAGATTTGCTAAATTTATTAAAAAAAAAAAAAAAACATTTCTACTGAATAAAATTCTGAACTGAGCTCGGTCATTCAGGTATTTCAGATTAAACAAGAAACACCAGGTGTGTTATCTGTGGCGGTCCGTGTATTCAACACAATAATCCGCCTTACAAGTTGCTAACCGCAAATCAACCTTACTCAGACCTGCAATTTGCTTTAACAATAAGCGTACATACCACTACTAAAGGCCTGTTGTAAGTTTTAACTATCCGTCTGGAGACGGAGTAAGAATGTAATACAATTCATCACCCCCGTATCTTGTCCGAGGGTGTCTTAAAATATGACTAAGGGATATATGCAGATAACATTGATGCAAGAGAAGGAAACTCGAAATAAAATTCTATTGCAACACGTCTGACCAGCGTGGAATAGCAGGTCAATTTCATTCTTACTGTCGGGTGTAGAAGCTCAGCAGTGGGACGTATATAAGCTGTGATGAGAATGATGATACAAATACTAATGTCAATATGTGACGAAGTAAGAATACAATTTATCACCCTCTTTCTTGATCGTGGGTATAGTAAAAGCCGACCAAAGGATTATAACATGCAGATAACATCAATGCAAGAGAAGGAAAAATCGATATGAAACATCTATACCAACCTCTTCTGTGTGGTGACGGAGTAAGAATACAATTCACCACCTTACCTGTGGGTGATCGTACGAGACGACTAAGGGATGGAAAACGTATATAACATCTATACGAGAGAAGGAAAACTCGAAATAAAACCCTACACCAACACGTCTGACCAGCGTGGTATAGTAGGTCAATTACCCTTTCATTATGTAGGAGGCTCGAGCCCAACAGTGGGACGTAAATGGGCTGAGATGATGATGATACCAACCCCTTTGACCAGCATAGTATAACAGGTCAAATACCCTCCTATTGTGGAGGAGAATCGAGCCCAGCACTGGGGCGTATATAAGCTGTAATGATGAAACACTAATTGCATTGATCACGATGTATAATATAGATTTTTTTCAAAGACAACACTCTGCACTAAGGAAATAATTCTTGTATTTTTTTTATGAGTTGGGCTTTGGTCAGGACACCCTTCGCCCGCCTCCGTCCGAGGCGATAGAGAGACGGCGTGCGGCCCCGTAACCTACCCATGTAGCACGTCGCCTTCGTGGTTGGGCCGACCACCGGTGCAGAGTTCCTTGACTTCAGTGGTCGGCCCAAAAATAATTCTTGTACTACAGGTAAATTTATAAACATGTAATAAGGGACACAAATCACACCTAGACACAGAAGAGCAATTTGTGGACCACACAAAGTATTGCTCTGCGTGAGAATGAAACCCACAGCACTGGCCGGTAGGTTGGTATCTGAACCACTACATGTTAGCTCAATTTACTTTCCATTGCAAAAGAGGTTCGAGCATACTAGTGGGCTGCATAAAAAAAAACAATATGTTTCGCATCGTATAAACACCAATAATATCACTGAAAACTCTAATATTAAATTTAAGTTATAGTTAAATTTAGTATTTTTATAAGAATTCGTAAAGCTGATATCAGACGGTTCACTCGAGTGATTGTTCACTCGAGTAAATGTTCATTTTTCTTTCATTCTATGTTCACACGACTAAGACGGAATGATTTAAAAAAGAACATTCACTATTCACGTCTTACAATATGTTATCGAATGAACTCGTGCGTCTTGGAATTACTTTAATTTGTGATCACTTAATCAAGATCATTTAAAAAAGAAGCAAAAAAGATGTCGACGGTGATGAGTGCGACCATGGATTGAAAGAAGAAATTTATTAGGAAGAAATATATTCATGAATTTTGTGGTTCCAAAGGCAATGGTACTTTTGAAGTTATCCAAAAAAAGCAATGTATTTTGATCGTTCCACTTGAACACTATTTTTCCGCGTGCAGCCAGTGCAACCCATCGCAGAAAAAATATCAACATGTGACGTCCTTCGGCTACAGAACTCGAAACATAATGGCTAAACCCGAATGAACGTTCTCTCAGTGTTCAGACCGTTCATTTCTTGTTCATTCGGAGTGCGGGTGAAAGATGCCGAATGCCAATATCCAATACTGTTAGATCGGTTCACTAATGAATTCATTCGGCACTAATGTTTCATTTTGTGTTCAGATGCTTCACTTCGAGTGAAAGATGCAAAATGAAAGACAAAAGTGAACAAAAAAATGAACCGTCTGATATCAGTTTAGGACAAGAAAAAACTAGACGGCTACATTTTTTAACCACCGATGCAAAGATGGATGTTATAAGTTTGACGTCGATGTCTGTCTGTCTGTGTGTGTGTCTATCTGTGGCATCATAGCACTGAAACGGATAGACCGATTTCGATACGGTTTTTTTTATTTGAAAGCCAGTTTCCTTATGGTGGTTCTTGGCTATGTTTGGTTAATATCGATCCAGCAGTCTAAGAGTGTGAGCTCTTTCCCAAAATGATGTAATGGCATATGATTACTAGATTAATTGCTTCACTGGCTGACATGCACCAGTATAATCATTAAATGACAATTAATTGATATTTTTTATTGAAGAGAACGTAATACCTTTTTTTTGATATTTTAGTTTACTTTGAGGTTATTCAAAATTTTCAATTTTACTTATTCAAGATTATAATTTAAGTTAGCTTCTCGAGTAAAAAAAAAACATGACTAGTTTTATAATTGCAACAGCTGGTAGATTGCCAAGAAAAAAGTTCTTAGTTTTATCGTAGAACAAACAAAGACTGAAAGAACAATATGAAAAGCAATGAATCGGAAAGTTCTTAATAGTTCCTAGGCTTAGGCTCGGATAAACTGAGTCCAATAATAATATATCAACCGAACAATTGGTGTAAGCCAGATAGATAATCTCAGTTTTGTATTGGTATTTACGTAGCATTTTTTCTATTCAAAAATCTTAAGTAGTCATTAGAAAAAAATTGTATTATTTTATTTGTTTATGAAATATATTACATGTCAAGATATATCTTAAATTAGTGAAAATCTTGAGATATTCGCTATGGTGACTGATTAAGAAAATAATTCACCACTCCCTTATCTCTTGCCCGTGGATGTTGTAAAAAGTGACTAAGAGCTAATAGGCAATTAACATCTATACAAGAGAAGAAAACCTAAATGAAAGCCTATACCAACCGGTCTGACTACCATGGTATAGTACTCTCCCTCCACTTCCCTCCTACTTTTTAGGAAGCTTAAGTTAATGGAACCTATATGAGGTTAGATGAAGAGATTTAATAATCATTAGTAGTTGTAACACGACGCAAATCATTGCTACGAGAAATTATCCCCGTATGGTGACTGGTTAAAAATGAAATATCTCCCCATCCCTTAGATTAGCGTTGAAGTTGTACAACAGGCTGAATGACAGGAGTATGATCAGCAGCCTTCTTCTGGCAAACTCATAATATAAACTGTGATCGGATACCCGTTTATTAAGCATAGTGATTAAGGCATTATCATTCCTCTCATGAAGAGGCGTATCACTAGCCGTTAACACAATAATCTGATAGATGAATTACTTAAGATGTTTTAGTAAATATGCCATTTTTTTTTTAGGTGGGCTACGGTTAGTGCACCCGCCGCCCGGTTCTATCCGGGGTGGAAAAGGGGCGGCACACGGCCCTGTAACCCACCCCATAGCACGTCAGCCTCTCCGCGGGTGACGGACTAAATCCAAGGTCCGGTCATCCGTAGCCTCAGCTAAGGCGGCATCAGGCGCAAGTAAATATGTCATGAGTATTTTGAAATTTAAATATACCTAAATTAAATCACGTTTACGCCCATATACGTCCCACTATTGCGCTCGGGCCTTCTCTACTTTGACCTCTACATCCAACTAGTCAAATGTGTTGACATTTTTTTTTTTTTTTTGGGTGGGCCATGGTAAGCGCACGCGCGGTCCTGTCCGTCCGGGGCGACGAAAGGACGGCGCGCGGGCCCATAACCCACCCGTACCCGTCACCTCGTTGTTTGTTGGGCCGACCACCGGAGCAGATGTGACTGGTCAGCCCGACGGAATACCCTTTCGGGTAACCTCACGTCTCGACGTACTGGGACGTCGGTCGCCATCGCGCGGTCAGCCTCTCTGCGGATGACGGACAATTCCCCGGTCCGATCACCCGCGGCCTCGGCTAGGGCGGCATTAGGCGCAGATACTCGCGCCTGCACCGCCCCAGTCGCCGGCGGCGGAACGTGTCGCCGAATAGGAGCTCTACTCGCACACGATCCGCCGCCTCCTTCCGTGAGATTACGGCCTCACAGAAGGCGGCGACCGCGTCCAAATGTGTTGACATAGGGTTTCATTTCGAGTCTTTCTCTCTTACATCATTGGCATCTGAATATTATATCCCCCAGACGACTTTTACGACACCCATGGACAAGTAGTGAATTGTATTCTTTCTTCGTCGACACGGAATAATTCATTTTTATCAAAAGATTATGTTTAAAACCATTTTAAAACATATTTACAAATTATGATCATTCGCGTGAAATAAAAATCAAATTTTTCCGTCTTGGCTGTTGATGCCCACCATGTGTTACCCTCGAACATTCCACTACAATATAAATAATTGTCATATAGGAAGGTAAGGGAAGTAGTACTATTTGGAGGGAGTTCGTTTGGTATCAAACTGTTAAACCGTAACTAAGTAATAATGTTAAAACATTTACTGAGTAATTTGCATTTTAAACTTTGAAACGTGAATACTAATATCCTTACTAATATTATAAATGTGAAAGTAAGTTTGTTTGTTTGTTTATTTGTTTGTTACACTTTCACGCTTAAACCACTGAACTGATTTCAAAAATTCTTGCACCAATGGAAAGTTATAATATCAGGCAGTAACATAGGCTATATTTTATCCCGGTATTCCCACGAGAACGGAAACTATGCCGCGGGTAAGGCGACTGAAACCGAAGCGAAGCGAGGGCGGGTTGCTAGTAACGAATAAACCTGAAGTTTATTTACAGATCTGGTATGTTATGATCTCTTGAGTCGGCTTCACGTGGTATTATCGAACATTTATGTTGAATCTTATTATGGTGGTAGTCGCTACGAATACTGCTAGCCATAACATTGCTCGTGGGTGTCGTAAAAAAAAAAAAAAACGTCTAAACGTCTAAAAAAAAAACGTCGTAAAAAACGACTAAAGATTAAACTTTACCTGATGCCACCTGGTCCACAATTACATCCCCAAGGAGGGATGTCATCGGCATTTTGTATTCTATATACTCTACATATGACATCGACCCCAAGTAATTGAGATACGAGCAGGATTATGATGATTTATATCAAATCTGATGTAAATGGATGGTATTGACTTGTGGAGTGCTTGTCTAGCTAATTGGTAAATCAATAAAGAATTGCGTTGTGCAGAGAATAAAATTTTAATGTGCCTTATTACAGCGTTAGTAAGAGAATGAATTATTTTTGTAATAAGCTTAACATTCTAAATTATGCACGCATGATGACGATCGTGCGTGTTGCGCTAAAGTTTAAATCAGGCATGCTGCACTTTCTGAACATCTGATCTTATCCAAACCTATCGACCTACATCCTGTTTCTCTCCTACTGCTGGGACTGAGCCTCCCCCACAGTGAAAGAGAAATTGACCCACTACAATACGCTGCTCATTTTCCTTCTCTTGCAATAATGTTATTTGCTTAAGCGTCCCTTAAGCGTCTTTTGCAATCATCTGCTTTTTATGTGGTAAACAACAGTGACGGAGTAAGAATGCAATACACCACTACCTATCTTGCCTGTGGATGTTGTAAAAGAAGAATATAATATGCATAACGTAGTATATAGACACACAGTGCGTAGAGGCGATGAGAGGCTGGAAAAGCTGATTGTCATTGGGAACACCGAAGGTAAGAGATCGCGTGGTCGTTCACCAACCAGATGAAATGATCAAGTGAAAGACTTATGGTCCTCCAAATTCTATGCGGTCGTGAGAGACGCGCTGGATCGAGACTGGTGGACGCAGATCATCCGCTCCAGATGTAACTCCGATGCTAACCACGATCCTCAGACATAAGGGGCCGACTATAGAGAGAGAGAGAGAGAGAGAGCATATAGACATTATGTCTATCCAAGAGAAGGAAAACTCGATATAAAACCCTATACCAACTCATCTGACAAGCGTGATATAGTAGGTCAATATCCCTCCTATTATGGAGGAGGCTCGAGCCTAGCAGAGGGACATCATCATCACAGCCCACACACATCCCACTATTGGGCTCGGGCTTCCACCCCCATGGGAGGGAATTTGATCTACTATACCATGCTAGTCAGACATGTTGGTATAAGGTTTAATTTCTAGTTTTCCTTCTCTTGTACAAATCTTATGTGCATATTATATACCTCAGTCGTCTTGTACGATATCCACGGGCAAGATAGGGAGTGGTGAATTGTATTCTTACTCCGTCACCACACGGAAAAGTGGGACATATATGAGCCAAAATGATGGTCCGGTTACACCTCGACCATTCCGTTTGAAGCGAAGAATTGGTTGTATGGTCCAATAGTCTAACCTATCACCAATTATCGTTGACTACTAGTACCGATTCGTAGAACTTACCCAGCTCCACAAATTTGCGATCACTCACGCGAAAGTAAGGGGTGAAGAGGATTAGATTCTTACTCCGAGAAAACACAGACACGTATGTTACATATGAGACGTTGATTTGATGTAAATGTTCGTAGATATCACGCCGAGCTGAGTTAAGGGTATATTTGCTCACAGTGAATACGTAACCAGATTCATGAATGTTACAAAGATTTAAGAGGCTACACTAGAGATTTGAGAATATTCCGGTTTGCAGAAAGTGATGTGAGTAACGGGTAGATATAGATAAATCTCTGTTATAACGATGACGTGTTCGACGTGAGGCACCTTATTCACTCCTTGACCAGGAACGGAAAAATAGTTCAATTTCAAATACTCGCGTAAATATTAGAAGTCATTATATCAGAGATTTTTAAATTGCGTTGTCTATGTTATTTGGTGGGGACGGAGAAAGAATACAATTCACCACCACCTCTCTTACCTGTGGGTAGCGTATAAGGTCACTGAGGAATATAATATGCATATAACATTTATGCTAGAGAAGGAAACGTTGAACAAAACCCTATGGCAACACGTCTTGTCAGCGTGGTATAACAGATCAATTTCCCATCATTATCGACTAAGATGATGATAATGTTATTTTGCGGGTCGCATAATTCGATAATTAGCCGCGCCGATGAGAGTCAAGTGGTAATTGATGTCGTTACCTACTTTTTTTTACAAGACAGGGATTGGTGAGTTGTATTCATATTTCGTCAACACACGGTCATCACCAAAGGATTCCACACAAGACGCACAAATTTGTGCAGATTGAAACGGCAGCTGTTGTATTAACATTTGAAATGTGTTAAAGGACACAGCTTGCTTTCACTTTAACCGCACTGAAAACCAAGTTAATTCAACTCGTGCATAAATTTGCAGCAATGTGTACGATGCACTTGTATAAATTGGTGTGGCTTGTACTGAACTGGTAAAAGGTAATAATTTAAGTCCTCTATGTGTAATGTATATCCTTGTGTGATGAATTTAAAATACAGAGTAAGAATAAAGAAATATATTCTATTGAAACCTAGTATATCTAATATGTAGGCTGAAAATATGAAAAGAGAAAATACGGCGTATTAACAATACGCCGTAAATTGAAATTATTACCTCGGCTTATGAACGACCCATTACTGAGCTCGAGCCTCATCAACAATTAACAAATAAATGACCTACCACGCTGGTCAGATGGGATTGTATAGGGTTTTATTTCGAGTTCTCTTCTTCCTTCCTTCATAGGTATTACGTGCATACTTTTGTCATCTTTTACAAAACCTTAAAGCAGGATAGATACAGGATAAGATGGTGAAGTATAGGGATAAGATGGTGATGTGTAGGGATAAGATGGTGAAGTGTAGGATTAATTGTATTCTTAATCCGTCACCATAAAAAAAATATATATATAGCATGCAGGGTGCAGTCGCGAACTTGCGACAACACTACAAGAAGATCGATTCGATAGATAAGTGATCCCAGCATTGAGTTAGAATCGGTTACTCGGTTTAAACCCTTTTTTTTTTAGGGTAGGTATTGTCTGGACAGACCCTGTCCAATCCATCCAGGACGACGGAAGAGCGGCGTGTGTCCTCAAAATCTATTGTAATCTCAGCCCATCGCCATTGGGCCAAGGACTTGTACCGATTTCTTGACATCCGTGGCTGATCCGACGAATTAGTCTTTCGGGTACCTCCGCTGACGATGGCGTCGCTCTCACGCGGCGCATTTCTGCAGGTGGCAAACTAATTCCTGGTCCATCCACGATGGATAGGCGAAATCAGGCGCAGAGAATCACGTTTACGTCGCGCCACGCGCCGGCGGCGGCAGAAAGCTACATTACCAGCAACTAAGAAAGGTCATAATCATCATCGTATTCACGGAAATCTGAACAACTAGTGGAAGTAATATCATAAACCTGAAAGTTCGGAAAGATGTTTGCTACTCAATCACGCATAAACCATTGACGAAATTTGGATGAAAATTGGCACAGAGTATTTGTTAAATTAACAGCTTTCGCGGGAATCCGCACTACTGGTGCAAGTAATATTATAAATGTGAAAGTTCGGAAAGATGTTTGCTACTCAATCACGCATAAACCATTGACGAAATTTGGATGAAAATTGGCACATACATAGGGCATTTGTTAAATTAACACATATTAAATAATTTTTATTTCGATAATATGTCCCATTAAGATAATAGTTCAACTATAGGAAAGTTAATTTAGACGCAAGCGAAGCCGTAGCCAATGCTGCTAAAATATAAATGTTATTCAGAAATAGAATAAAAAGATAAAACAAAGCTTGTTTTTTTCTTCTTGTTGTATTTTTCTTTTATTACGTTCTTAAAATGAACTTAAAACTTAAAAAAAGACTTAGAACAACTAAAATCCTACATCAAATATAATCCTTGTGCGTTATAAGAATTTATTCAACCCAAATCAATCGATTCAATGATGAAAGGGTTTGGTATTAACCGAAACTTAATAATTTCAGCTTCATACCGTAATTGTTTTTTTTTTCAACTATAAAGGTGTTACATGGATGTGGAATTAAAAAGGAAAAACTCTAAGGTTTTATATTGCTGTCTTGAACATAGACCACCTAAAAAAATAGTTGTATATTTTTAGGCGCAATTAATGCCAAAACTGTCAGGTATCCATTTGATTATAATCGATAGTAACAACTTAATTCGGCAGTATTGAGTGGCATTAAATAAACTTACTATACCATGCTGGTCAGACAGGTTGGTATACGGTTTTATTTCGAGTTTTCTTCCCTATAGATGTTATATACTTATTATATCCCATAGTCGTCTTTTACGACATCTACGGGCAAGATAGGGAGTGGTGAATTTTATTCTTATTCCGTCACCACACGGATTCTCGAGCAAGGTTTGGTAGTATACGAAGCTACCACCACACAGAAATGGTAACAACAGGAGTTATGAATATATATATTTTTTTTAATTAGAACCAATATCATCTGCTTAGTACTTCAAATATTTATATATACCAATTACCGCAGATTAATTAGATGGAGTTGAAACTGATAATAATCTCCCACTATTTCGTATATACTATATTCACATAGTCGTTATTTTAATTATGCGCTACATATGACTAAAACAACCACTATGGGGTAAATAAACAAAATATAAAGTGTGCCTGCACTCTCACCTCTATAAATTAATGTAGAGTAAACGCAATGTACCTCGTATTTTACGAGTGTTTTTGCAAGCCCCTATAGTACAGTTGTATAAAAGAATAAAGGTACAGAGATCTAAACTGGGTCGCGAAACCGACTGCAGTAGTTTTTCAGTATATTTTTAAAGTTCCTTTCGAATAAATTGCCAAAAATCTGGGATTAACTGTAGCAAAGGAAGTAGTTTACACTGAGATATCTTAGTCCGCCCATGACCATGAACGCTGCAGTATTTGAAATGTCGGGCAACCAAAAATCGAATACAAACACGATAAAATCCGTAGTTTTTTTTTTTAATGTATTACACATTGTTGTTGTTGTAATACTCGCGTAAACATTAGAAATCATTATCTCCCGTGTGGTGACGGACAATACAATTCATCACCCCCTTTCTTGCCCGTGGGTGTCGTAAAAGACGACCAAGGGATTATAAAACGCAGATAACACCTATGCAAGAGAAGGAAAACTCGAAATATAACTCTATGCCAATACGTTTGATCAGCGTGTTATAGTAGGTCAATCTCCCTCCTATTGTGGAAGCTCGAGCCCAACAGTGGGACATATATGAGCTGTGATAATGAAGATGAAAGACATGTAGTTATATAATTAAAGAGAAATACTTTATACCATTTTTATTAAAAGGTAAATTTTCCAATATTTTTCTGTAATTACGATGACTTGTTGAACATGAGACATCTTAGTCCGACCGTCACCATGAACGCTGTAAACTGTTCGAAACGTCGGGCAATCAAAAATCCAATACAAACGCAATAAAAGCCGTATAGTAGTTATATTTAAAACATACGGGAGATGTCATGTCTATACATATGCTAAATCGTTTATCTAATGATAGCGCAGAAACTTAAAGAGTAGGGAGTCCTAAAAACTGGTTGAGGTATCCCCAAAAGAATGGCCAAAGGTGTTCTCTTTGGAAATTTTTATACGATCATGAATTCGTTTTGGATGGTCTAAAAACTTAAACTTTGATTTAACAGGGGATTAGGCTAAACGTAGTCAAAATCCATTATTATTTTAAAATGGACGGGATGGGTGGAGCAGGCCATCCACCTCCCTCCAGTTAATGCAGCATAACTACTTCGAGAAAAGAAGAAATACGGGACAAGATCAACGTGGAATAGGTTATAAAGAAACTTCTTACTCCTATGTGATAAAAACCCTAAAGAAGTACAACTTGCAATTTTTTGCAAAACTTAGAATTAACTCGACACGTATGTCATAATAATCATATATAAATAATATAATAAATATAATCATAATAACGAAATATTCTTAATACCATGCGGCTTCAAATTAGTCCATTAAGAACCAAATAAATCAATTTGAGGCCATCCATCTCTAAACAAAACATTTTATTGTTTCACCTTGTAGAAATGAATTGGTTTGTAGTATCAAGGCACGGAACCACTTAATCTAAACACAATGCAGTCAGTACTTAATTGGAGTGTAATTCTGTTTAATTCTTTAGGGATAAAAGCCTGAAAAAATGTTGGTAGCTCCAATATGAGCGTCGTAATCCCTAGCAATTTGTATAGCCGTCTCATTCACATTTACTTGCGTTTAGAGTCTCTATTTCTAGTGATCTGCCCATCACAGTTGCGTCGTAAACCACGAATGCAAACATTGTGGCTGTTAACAACCGACCAGATTAATTTCCGGGTCCACTCGGCCGGTATAAATTGTGGCTCTTCTGGCTTTTGTTAGAAGGAGCTAGTTCTGTTTTAATTAGTACAAATTTTGAACATTAATCTTGTTGTAGGTATATAGTAGGGATTGTTTTATGATATATTATTTATATTTGAAGAAGTTGCCTAGAAATCAATATTCAACTGTAATTAATTATTTTTAAGTTTCAACCTTATAAAGTTTTCCGTTCTATTTTTTGTTTGGGATCTTCCCTCAAACGTGATATTAAATTGAGTAGTAGTATAAAATAATGAAACTTTAAAATATAAAACCCACTTTTTACTTCATATAGCATCTATGTACAAGAAGGAACATTCGAAATTAAATCCTATACCGATCGGTCTGACCAGCGTAACTCGAGCCCAATAGTGGGACTTATTATGAGCTGAAATGGTGATGATGATGACGAACATTCCACACATTTAAGCGTGGTTTGAAATGATTCTTCATTCATCATTCTAGATTATTTTCGATTATTCACATCATTCAATAATGTACAAGATATTCTAGAATGTTAAAGAATATTGTAATCTACAATACTCGAATACTTTCAAATAATCTAGACTATTTTAATAATTTTTAGAGGTGATAAGGCCCAAACCTTTAAAGAGGCCCTTTCAAAAGAAAACGGGCATCATGCAGAGAACTTTTTAATCATTTTAATCTATTGGTAATAGATTAGTAGCTTATTAAACCAAATAGCCTAGGACGATACTCCACTTGGTGGAGTGAGGACATTTGAAAAGAAGTAGGGAACCGTTGAATGTAAGTGGCACAAGACCATTACTGAGTGTCATTCTTGTGGGGAGGCCTCTAACTGAGATCGTCGGCGGATTGATGGATGGATGAATGAATGGTGGTCTTTACAGGATATTTTCTTCTATAAAGATGATAATATCGGATGAACGGACCGGGGACTTTAGTCCGTCACCCGCAGAGGCTGACAGCGCGAAGGCGACCGCCGTCCCAGGACAGCGACGTCGAGAGGTGAGGGTGCCCGAAAGGTTATTCCGTCGGGCCTACCACTGAGACACAAGGTAGGTACTCGGCACTGGTGGTCGGCCCAAAGACGAAGGCGACGTGGATACGGGTGGGTTATGGGCCCGCACGCCGTCCTTTTATCGCCCGGATGGAATGGACAGCGTGTATGCTTAATGGGTGGGCTTTGTCACCCATAAAAAAAGGACCATAATATTGCGTCACAGTTTAGTTATCACATGTATCCATCTAAACTCATTTAGTTTATAAGACGGTTTGAACGGTTTTACATTAGGTTGAAATCCCACGTGTGGTATTTATTATTTTTCGCTGTCTTGGTGGTCTTGTACGCTGGTAATTCAGTTTCAAACTCTTGCCTTTTCTATATAAATTCTTCAAAATGACGTATTAATTAATGATATACATAGTGGCGAAAAAAAAACACATTTGAGAAATAATGTATAATGATTGAAGAAAACATATTTCATAATACCTATATTACTTACATATAAAATAGGCACGGCACATCTATACACGCAATAAGGTGTCGAGCTAAGTTCAAGTAAAGAACGCGCCGATGTACATATATTTACACGAACCATTTCTACCGACTTTTGAGCCCTTTATAACTCAAAATCTTCAATATAATCGCATCAATTTTGGCATATATATATTGAGACTCACTAAAAAAGTTATGGTGGTGACGGAGTAAGAATACAATTTGCCACTCCCTCTCTTGCCCTTGGGTGTCATAAAATACGACTTTGGAATATAGTTTGTATGAGGCATCTTTGCAAGACAAAAAAAAAACTTGAAACAAGCCCTATATGTCAACCCGTTTGACCAGCAGTATAGTAAGTTCGGGTCGACCACTGATGTCAAATCACCTACTCCGGTGGTCGACCCAACGATGAAGGCGACGTGTCTCGCGGGTGGGTTACGGGTGTGTGTGCTTGCGTCCCTCTGTCGCTCTGGACGGAGCGGACGAGGAGTGCGCCGACCGTAGCCCACCCAAAAAAAAAAAGTGGAGTAAGTTAATTTCTTTTCCATAGTGCAGAAAGGCCGAGACCAACAGTGATACGTATATTTGCTGGGAAAATTCAAAAGCAATGATTTAAGATCATAAGATTAGTTCTTGATTTGCTATTAGAAGCAACTGCAAATTACTTATCTCTTTGCATATAATCACGCATTCATATAAGACCCGTATTCCTGAAAAATATCAACAACTTACTGGTTGTAAACTACCTGAAAATAGGCGCTGAAATAGGTATCCTAATAGAGAATATTGTTTTAACATACTCTTATGGATGAAGATATAAAATTTTTGTTGTTTCATATCTCGGGAATAAAATTGTTAAAACATTTAACGGAATAGAAAAATAAGGATTCGTTTATTACCTTCTATGGGGTATTTTAATTTTGTAAAGGGTTTCTTTGTAGATACATTTTAAGTATGTTTATACTTTGACTGGGGCGGCGTGGGTGCGAATACCTGCGCCTCATGCCGCCCTAGCCGAGGCTGCGGGTGACTGACCAGGGAGTTAGTCCGTCACCCGCTGAGAGGCCGACCGCGTGAGGAAAAACCGACGTCCTCCCCGAAAACGTGATATTTATTTTTGTATTATTTTAGTTTGTGTTGGGGTTATTCAAAATTGTAATTTTTACTTATATTATTCTCTAAGGAAAAAGCCAGTTTGAAAATCGAAACGAACATGGACTGTCCCGTAATAACCCCGTATCGTTCCGTAGCGTACCGTAAAATCTTAGGAGATATTAGAGATTTAAAATGCGGCGATATAACGACTGAAAGCAAAACGAAGCGAGGATGGGTCGCTAGTATTTTATAATCAGCCATATTACGTGGTAAAATCGCTCTAAAATGCATGGAACCGCATTACTGTACTGTGGCCTTCGTTGTGACGTAACTAATTAACTATTAATACCCATGGGGAAGTGTTAGCGTGCATTTGTCCCTGGCAAGTACTTACTTGAAAATAACAAATCCTTAACATACACTTTACTAATGGTTAAATATTGATCATCATCATCATCATTTCAGCTCATACACGTCCTGTTGGGCTCGAGCCTCCTCCGCAATAGGAGGGAAATTGACCTTACCATGCTGGTCAGTCAGATTGATGTAGGGTTTTATTTCGAGTTTTCATTCTCTTCAATAGTTGTTATATGCTCATTATACCCCTTAGTCGTCTTTTATGACATCCACGGGCAAGATAAAGATAAAGATAAAGATAAAACTGTTTTATTGACACTTAGCTTAAATTTAGATATTACAGTAAGTCGAATGAAATATAAAGGTTTTAAGAAAATTAAAATAATAGCTAAACTTAACTGTAAATACAACACAAAGAAGAAAAACAAAATATGATAAGTGTCAATGAGATAAGGAGTTTTTTTGTGTGTGTGTATAGCTGCTGTTAGCCGCAGATGGCTTTCACAGCTTACCCCGGACTATGGGTGAGCGCTGATGGCTCTCAACCCGGTAAAGATAAGGAGTGGTGATTTGTATTCTTACTCCGTCACCACACGGACGACGAATATTGATAGCCGATTGTGATACATATTTTGGATTGCAGATAAATTAGCCGTGATTATAGTTAAGGCACGTTCTTTGTGAAGGAATAAGAATACAATTCGACACCTTCTATTTTCCCTGTGAGTGTTGAAAAAGACGATGTAGGGATATCAAATATATATACATCTAAGCAAAAGTAGAATCTCGAAATAAAAACCTGTACCAGCCCTTCTGAACAGCGTGGTACATTAGGTCAATTTTATGCATTATATGATATTTTATGTATTTCTAAATTGTGCTTTATTTATTAATGGTCTAAGATTCCGCTATACAACGACCTTCCCCGAGCTGTTTATTTAATGAAGCTTATTTTTTTATTTAATTTAATATGTCAATAAATATATTGCATATGGGTTGCCTAGCAAATTTTAGTCCAGAGTATGATTAGTATTTTTTTTTATACATTGCACTGGTTTGATTATTAGACAAATTCTATACCAATCGAAAGTATGAAGCCCATAGAATATGCAAACGTCGATCAGACCGGTGCAAAATGCTAGTATCGATTTATCTATTTATACCTGGCTACCCGAGAGTTGTGACCGGAAAAGAATAAAAATAATAAATTAATAATAAAAATAGAATAATAAAAAATAATAGAAAATAAAAGAATATATATATAACGTTAGATTGCTTATTTTTTCCGGTGCATATATATGCAATATATTTATTGACATATTAAATTAAATAAAAAATAAGTTGCATCAAATAAACATCTCGGTGAAGGTCGTTGTATAGCGAGATCCTATACTATAAGTGATATTCATTATGTATTTTGATGTGTATTTTACTATGTTTGCTAAATATATTTATTCTTATACTGTTCACATTATCTAATAGTTATTCAATTATGACAATTAAATTATGTATACAGCGTGTCGTGGTGGCCCGTACTCAATAAATGGTTTTACCTGAAAACCAGCGCTGTAACACATCTGTGCTACAGCTTATGCTGAGGTGGAACCTTTTTAGTGTATTACGTTATTTTTGTTGTTGTTTTTCTTTAATATTATTGTTATTTAATATTATTTCCTTAATATTATTGACTTTCTTAATTTTGTATAATATAATAGCTGTTAATTTATTTTTTTTACTCTTAGAAAATAATGCTGTAGAACCCAAATAAATAACTTTCTTTCTTTCTTTCAAATTTCCCTCTTATTGTGGAGAAGAATCGAGCCCAGCAGTGGGACGCGTATAATAAGATGATGATGATAGGAAGCCATAAATTACAAAATACAAATTTCGCTAGTGGTAGACATTATAATTGATTATAATAGCTTATTCATAGCCGATTGCAACTTAATCATCATCATCTCAGCTCGTATACGTCCTCTTGCTAACCTCAAATCTTCTCCTTCTGGTGGGAAATTGACCTACTGTACCACATTATTCTGCCGGGTAAGTATAGAGTTTTATTTCGAGTTTTTCTTCTCTTGCATAAATATTGTATGCATATATAAATCCGTAGTCATCTTTTACAACTCCCACAGGCATGATAAGGGGTGGTGAATTGTACTTTTACTCCATCACTAGATGCAAATTATAATTTAATAACATAGGGATTTCCCATGTGGTGACGGGGAAGAATACAACTCACCACCCCTTCTCTTATTTGTGGGTATAATATGCATATTACATCTATGCAAGAGATGAAAAACTCGAAAGAAAATCCTATACCAACACGTCTGACCAGCATGGTTTAGTAAGTCAATTTTCCTCCTATTGTGGAGGAGGCCCGAGCCCAACAGTGGGACATGTATTAGCCGAGATGATAACATAGGGATGTTGGACAACAAATAAATTTCACTAGCCCTGTTAGTAAAGAAATGGAGTAGTCAATCCATAAGTCCAGTCCAGGCTGTCCAGACTATAACCTGCCAAAAAAGGTACACTTCCTCAAAATCACTCAAACATAACCACTAAAATAAAAACAACTTTCTACAAAAAGTATTCCCCGCAAACTCTAACAAGGCTTTGTTGACGTTCGAATGTTTTAAGCCACTAACACGGTTTAATTTTCTGCGCCGGCGACCCGGCAACATCAGCTTGTACGAACCTCCTTACATTTTGGGGGATTAGTTAGCTTTGGTTGTCTTACAATTTGTCGGTGTTTTAACAGGGACAAATTATATAAATTCCTTACAAAAATAGATAAAGACATGTAATTCTTTTTGGATAATGCTCGTTCTGTTAAATCTGATCCTATAACTAATTTCACCATTAAAAGACATCATCATTCTCATCATCACAGCTCATGTACGCTCTGCCGCTAGGCTCGGACCTCCTCCATAAGGAGAGGGAAATGGATCTACTATATCATTTCCGTGTGGTGACAGAGTAAGAATCCAAATCACCACTCCCTATCTTTCCCGTGGATGTCGTAAAAAACGACTAAGGGATATAATATGCATATAATATCTATGTAAGAGAAGGAAAATTCGAAATAAAACACTATACCAACCTCTCTGACTAGCAGGGTATAGTAAGGTCAATTTTCCTCCTATTGTGGAGGAGACTCGAGCCCAACAGTGGAACATATATGAGCTGAAATGATGATGATGATGATACCATGTTGGTTTTATTTCAAGTTTTTTCTCTCCTTAGTTATCTTTTACAACACTTACAGACAGGAGCGTGGTGAATTGTATTCTTACTCTGTCACACTCATCATCATCTTGCTCTTATCCCAATTACTTGGGGTCGACGCAATATGTCATCTGTTTTGACATATTGCAAAAAGTTTCTGCAATGACTTTTATGACCAGCCGCCTGCCTGACGTCAACCCTCCTTGGGAATGTAATCGTTGACCCAAATGGTACCAGATGGAGTTGGTCCGGGTCCATCCGGGTCACACTACGGTAAGAAAATATGAAAAACAAACATCATCATTACAACTGTATAATAATAATATAATATTATGTACTTAGAATAATAACATATAGAAGGTAAGTTTGCGCACAAAAAGTGAAGCATTTCAATTGGAGCCTAATGGAGTTTACGCCGGGACCGTTCCGTAATGTACAAGTCATTATACTGCTCGTACGTACGCAACTCTTAAAAAATAAATAGGTAATTATGACGGTTTGTGCATTCAAATGGTGTCACATTTGTAAAACTTAAAAAGGTTTTTAACGTCAATTTTAAAAGTATTTCGACGAGTTATATTAATAAAAACAAAATTTGATTTCATAATTTGTATAGTGGTGTGCGTGTGTACATGTGTAATCGTCTGCGCGCCATTAGTGTTTTTAGATTCAAATTTCGAACCTTCGAAGTATTGATACTATCCTTCTATACGTTATTATTCTAAGATTATGTATAATAATATTTATCTATTCCACTCGGCTTGAGCCACAATCGTCAAGGGAAAGAAATTGACCTACTATCATTACTATCATCGTAATCATTATCATCGCAGCCCACATACGTCCCGCTGTTGGGCTCGGGCCTCCTCAACAATGGGAGGGAATTGGACCTACTATACCATGCTGGTCAGACATGTGCACAGATGTTATGTGCATATTATATCCTATAGTCATTCTTTACGACATCCACGTGCAAGATAGGGAGTGGTGAATTGTATTCTTACACCGTCATTACACGGAACCTGCTATACTACGCTGACCTACTTACTATACTACGCTGTATATGGAAATACGGAATTCCAGAATCCATAGACGAACGGAGATAACCGATATAGCTTGAAAAATTAGCACGTTAAAATTAGAATAGCCAGACCACATCGCGAGCCGACGACGTGACCACGAATCTCGCGTAGTGACCACGAATCGGACGACATAGCGTAGGAATACCCCTTACTAGGCGGACTGACGACATCTTGAAAGTCGGGAACCGTTGGATGCAAGTGGCTCAGGATCGTTCCGAGTGGTATTCTCGTGGGGAGGCCTATGTTCAACAGTCTATGAGCTGATGGATAGATCATCATTCATGATTTCAACCCATATACATCCCACTGTTTGGGCTCGGATCTCCTCCATAATGGAAGGGTAATTGACCTACTATACCACGCTAGTCAGACGTGTTGGTATAAGGTTTTATTTCGAGTTTTCCTTCTCTCTCATAGATGTTATATGCGTTTTATATCCCTTAGTTGTCTCGTACGATCACCCACGGGTAAGATAGGGGGTGGTGAATTGTATTCTTACTCCGTCACCACACGGAAGATAATGATGGACAGATAATGGATGGATACCATGCTAGCCAGACAGTATTTTTTTTTTTTTTGGGGTGGGCTGCGGTCGGCGTGCCTCTGCACCACTCTGTCCGGGGCGACAAAGGGGCTTAAGCACGCAACATCCGCAACCCACCCGAACACCACGTCGCCTTCGTCGTTGGACCGACCACCGGAGCAGGGTTACTTGTCATCAGTGGTCGGCCCGACGGAATACCCCCTACGTGGGGTACCCTTCCATCGACCGACGTCCCCCCCTCGGGGAGGGCATCGCTCTTTCCCCACGCGGTCGGCCTCTCGGCGGGTGACGGACTAATCCCCGGTCACGTCACCCGCGGCCTCGGCTAGGGCGACATGGCACGCAGGTAGTCGTGCCTGCGCCGCCCCAATCGTCGGCAGAGCCAGACGGTATAAGGTTTTATTTTGAGTTTTCTTTCTCTTGCATAGATGTTAACTGCATATTATATCCCTTAGTCGTCTTTTACCTCAGTGACGGGAAAGATGTGGGTGATGAACTATTCTTACTCCGACATCACACGGTAAACAAAAAATATCATCATCATCACAGCTCATATACGTCCACTGTTGGGCTCGAGCCTTCCCCACAATGGGAGGGAAATTGACTATACTACGCTGGTCAGATATATTAGCATTCGGTTTCATTTCGAATTTTAAATGTCTGGCATAAATTTATATACATATATCTTAGTCGTCTTTTATGACATCCACGGGAAAAAAGGGGGTGGAGAATTGCATTCTTACTACCATATGGATAAAAAAAAACTAACACAAATTATAGCCATACTCAAAAAAAAATTATATAATTACATAGATTGTTGCCCTACATAGGAATGGATCACGCGACACTTGGCACGCCATTTGTGATGTAAATAATACATCTTACTAATGTTATAAATGAATATTTACTTTTTACTGCATATTCCTTAATTAATAACAAAAAATCAAATAGAATTCCTTTTAGGCTAATATAGAACTAAATAACTTTGATAAAGCGGTCTCAAATTAAATTTCAAATTTACTGACCTCGCGCGAACAAAGCGTCTGACTATGTATTAAAACTTTAACGAAATAAAATTGGAGTGTGAATGAATACATGATGGAAATAAATAAAATCTATTGCTGAATAGTACTAGTAGTATTTCCGTATAGTGGCGGACTAAATATACAGTACATGCCCTTTCTTGCCCGTGGGTGTCGTAAAAGACGACTCATCATCTCGGCTTGCAATTACGGCTCGGGCCTCCTCCACAATAGGGGCGAAATTGACCTCACTATACCATGCTGGTTAGACAGGTTGGTATTTTTTTTTTTTGTTTTTTGGGTGGGCTATGGTAAGCGCACGCGCGGTTCAGTCCGTCCTGGGCGATGAAAGGACGGCGTGCGGGCTCATGACCCACCCGTACCCACGTCACCTCGTTGTTGGGCCGACCACCGGAGCAGATGTGATTTGTCGTCGGCCTGACGGAATACCCTTTCGGGTAAGCTCACCTCTCGACGTCCTGGGACGTCGGTCGCCATCGCGCGGTCAGCCTCTCTGCGGGTGACGGACAATTCCCCGGTCCGATAACCCGCGGCCTCGGCTAGGGAGACTGGTTGGTATGGGGTTTTATTTCGAATTTTCCTTCCCTTTCATAGATGTTATATGCGTATACTATCCCGTAGTCGTCTTTTACGACATCCACGGGTAAAATAGGGACTGGTGATTTGTATTCTTACTCCGTCACCACACGGAAAAACATACTATTATTATACTTAAACCGATGAATTTTGACGTTAACATAAATAAACCTAAAGTTAATACGGTAATTTTTTGACCACTGGCGCGAAAAAATGGTGTTTGACGTATCTACGTGTCTGTGGATTTATCTCTAACGTCGTAGCTTCTAAATGAATGGACCGATTATTATATAGTTTAGTTTTTAAGATGACGTGTTCTAAAGTGGTTCTTAGTTATACATAATTATTACAATTACTTATTTTCAACTTTATTCAATTACAATTCATGTTCAGGCATTTCAAAATCCAGGCTAGACATGGTCATCAAGAACTTGGTTACCAGTTTTCAACCCAATGGCGAAGAGGAGAAGGTGGATTATGGAGCCGTGGATTCCCTTTCATCACCCCGGACGGAATGAATGGCACGCGCCTGGACCATAGCCCGCCTAAAAAAAACGTTTCAGGGCCATCAACCCTTTGCCCGTCTTAGACGCATAATGGATGTTATATAAAGAAAAGTTCTTTCAAATATAGCTGAGCTAACATTGAAATATGCATAGTCAGGGGTACCGAGTTGCTCTGATGATAGAGCTTGAATTTACGAGACAAAATCCATTGTTACATAAAACTAATTTACGACGAAATTATAATTTTTCTGCAATAACGATAACTTGTTGGACGTGAGACACCTTAGTCTGACCGTGATCATGAACGCTACAAAGTATTCGAAACGTCGGCCAATCAAAAATCAAATACAAATGCGATAAAATCCGTAAAGTTTTATTTAAAATGTAGTAAACATCAGAAATCATTATGAAATCCATTTTTTTTTTGTTTGTGTCTGGGTTTTATATTATTTTGAACATCATCTTCTCAACTTAAATACATAGCACTGATGTGCTTCCTCCATTATTTAAGACGATTAAGCTACTACATGTGAGGTACTACATCTAACGCTATTAGTATACGGGGTTTACTTTATCTTATAATCTTATTGTTTGCGTATGAAATGTTGTTTCCATTCTTCTTCTTTGCAGTATTTTATAAAAGTCCCTAGTTATGCACGATAATTTCCATCCCTCGGGAACATTATTTTATCTGTAAAAATGGTACTCTCTTGTAAATTCTTCGTATTGCTAACGATGTTTATGTGAAATTGCCAAACAATAATTTGGGTAATAAATAACAAACAAACAAACTCAACTTCGTATTTTTAATATTAGTCAGGATTATATCTTGTTATGTTTATCTGATCGCAAAGTAACAACACTAAGAACATTTGTTAAAAATTTAAGCGGTTATCATGCTGCTTCATTATTGTATTATTAATTTAAATTACATATCTGTTTTATTTCAATTACATTAAAACCATTAAAACAAAAATATAAGACAGATAAGTGGAATTTAATACATAATAATTTAAAAAATAATTAGAATTTCCTGACTGAAACAATTCACCGTAATTTCCAACTTGCAACCAGGCCGCAACTGAGAATTTCTTATGGTAAACTTAATAACAATTTGCTCAACTCGAAGGTTTGGTTCGGCATCTCATAATTAGTAAACAACTACTTAAGCGATATCGCTAACCTAACAAAAGTAATGATTATATTGATGGCATTAATTTTAGGCTAGTTTACAAATTAAAAAAATATTAATTCTTCTAAAACATAAAAGATAGCTTTTGTATTCTAAATAAAGTAATGTTTAAAATATATTAATGTTTTCTAGCTAGTAAAAAGTGCAAAAATTTTAAATAAATTAGGATGTGAAAAACGTAGGTACAGTTCTTCCCAAATAATTCCGAAACTATAAGAGATACTCACGATAGGAAAGATTCAGACAAAATTTAATTGTTGTAAATGATTGGTTGATCAAGGTCTTATATTTGGTATTAAATGTGGTATTAAATAAAATGTGGATTATCCGTGTAGTAACGGAGTAATAGTACAATTTACCATCCCCTTTATTACCCGTGGGTGTCCCAAATGACGACTAAGATATATTAAATGCATATAACATTTATGATGCAAAAGATGTGAAACTCGAAATGAAACCGTATGCTAACACTTCTGGGGTGCTACGCCAGAAACCTCCGCGTGGTGTACCCTGGGCACGAGCAACAATTCCTTGGACTGCTCTTTGGAATTGTCGCTCGTGGCAAATATCTGGCCCGAGGGGGGGCCAAGTTTGTGGGATGCCCCAAATTCGCTCCATGCCCTCTAATTGTAGAGGGTATTGGACGCGAAAATTCGACGGACCCAGTCACTCATTCGTTTGAGGACTGGGCAGGTATTTGACAACCGCGACAAATCGTAGACCTGATTCTTGCTTCGGGACATTTGTCTTGAGGCCTAAATTCAGGAGCGAGGGTCTTGGCTTAACCGCCTGGACCGCGAGGAAGAAAACCTCTATAAAACAATCACCCAGAATCCTAAGTTCTGGCGCGCGGCGAGAGGATGCATGGCTGATGGGTTGTTCAGTCGTTAGCGCGCCCCCAGCCAGGGTACCTGCAGACCCCCTGTGTTGGGATACAAATGTACGCTTGCCCGGGTATCGGGATCTCTGCCCGGGTCGACATTTATTTCTCCCATACTCGTGGGAACTCGATGGATCATTGTTCACACACACACACACCTGATGTATATAGGAGGGGTGAGACGCTCAAAATTACCACCACCACGGAGGATTCAATTAGTTCCCACCCAAAAGCCCTGCCAAGCTACAGGAAAACTGGCACAGAGGAAGGAGAGGCCTCGTCCGACTGCAGCTCGGCTGCTAGTCGAGCACTTGAGGCCACAAGTTCAGGCAAGGGGCCGCCGACACTCGAGGCCTCAAAGAAGAGAAAAAAGAGGAAGAACATGGGGACGGGGAAGGCCACGAGCGTAAAGAGGCGCGAGTTGGCCAGGCAGGAGCGGCTGGCTAGGGAGGCCGCTGCAGCCGCTCCGACTGCTGACGAGGGCGGCAGTACTGCCGCACCGACAGTCGACTGCTGAGACCGTCGGTGGGTCATCCCGGTCTCCGGCATCGGCCCTCGCGGCAGCCCTAGTGGTTGGGGAGGAGGCCCTCCCCTCGATGGTGCGGAAGCGCCCCCTGAATATGGGTGGCACCTCAGGATCCGCCTCCGAGGGGAGTGGCGCTATCATGCCTCCTCCCAAGGTGCCGGCCTCTCGTAGAGGACGAGGAGCTGCAGTGGTGGCGGCGAGGTCAACGGCTCCTGCGTCAATCAGCCATGCGCGGAGGACTGATGCCCAAAAGCGGGCGAATGAGGCGGCTGCCACAAGAATGATGAGGGTCTTAGCGGACATCCCTCCCACCAGCGCGGCAGCTACAGAGCCCGCTGTTGGTATCGACCCCCCACCAACTGATGTGACAACCCTGCAGGCCAAAAATGCCCGCCTTAGTGGCGAGGTTTCAGGCCTGCAGGAGAAGAACAAAGCCCTCCAAAAGGAGCTGTCGGCGGTGAAGAAGGCGAACCGCGAGTTGGCCAAACAAATGGCTGACTTGCGGCGCCACGTTGTGTAGCTGGCGAGAACCGCGCCGCCGACAAGTGCCGCCGCCCCCGCCGTCCCCGTCGCGCCAACTCGCGCTGCGGCGAGTCCCCAGAGGGCCCAGCCGGCCGAAGCGGTCCCGCTGCCCGCAGTGGACGGCGTGCCGGACCAGACCATGCGCACCATGGTGGATGTTTTCGCCAAGATGCTCGACGCGCGCATGGCAGCTCTGGAGGCGAGACTGCCGCCAGAGCCCCGACTCCGGCCGCCGCTTGCTGCGGAGAGGCCAAACGCCGTGGCGTCAGCCCCTGCCGCGCTACCCTGCCAGGGCGGGCGCGTAGGAAACTACGCTGCGGCAGTTGCTGCGCCGAAGACCAAAGGACCAGCCGCAAAAAAGAAGGTGGCACCGGCTCCTGCCAAGGCCGGACCTCAGCCGCTGCCGGCAAATACCCCGCCGGCGGCGGCCAACGCAGCCGCGGCCGTGGCTGCTGCGCCCGGCACCCCTGCCGCGCCTGAAGAGGGTTGGCAGACGGCCGAGCGCAGCCGAAAAAGTCGCGGCCAGAAGAGGAGAGCGGAGGCCAAAAGCGCTGCCAGAGGCTCCACTCCCAAGGCAGGAGCCGGTAAGAAGTGGTCGCACAGGAGGCTCCGGCCGCCGAAGTCAGCCGCGGTGGTGATCACCGTGCTACCTGAGGCGGCCGAAAACGGCCTCAGCTATGAGGCCGTCTTGCGTCGCGCCCGGCGGGAGCTTGACGTCTCTGATTTAGGAGGCGTCGAAGCCAGGACCCGCAAGCCCCGGACAGGGGCTCGAATTTTAGAGTTCCCTGGGGCCGAGGGCGCCAAGACGGCCGATAGCATGGCTGCCAAGCCGAGAGGTTTATTTGCTGCGGAGGATGGCGTCAAGATCGCCAGACCCGCCAAGTGTGCGGAACTGCGGGTCACGGGTCTGGACGACTCCGTGACGGTGGATGACATCCGGGAGGCCATCGTCTCGAAAACCGGGTGTCCCGTGGACACCGTCCGAATTGGCGCCATCCGCCCTGGTCCGGGTGGCGTCGGTGCTGCCTAGGTGCAGTGCCCGGTGGAGTCGGCCAAGCAATTGGCCGGCTCAGGCAGGCTCCTCGTGTGCTGGAGCTCGGCGCGGGTGACCGTCCCGGCCTGCGAGGTGCTACAAGTGCATGGCGGTCGGACACACTCGGCCGACATGCACTAACTGCTTTGACTGCAGCGACCTTTGTTTCCGCTGCGGTCAACCCGGGCATAAGGCCGACGACCCCGGTCGCTCCCACCCCTAGCGCGACCCGATCGCCCACCAGCGCCGAGGAGGTGATGGATACGGCCCATTAATGGTGGGCGAATCATACCACCTCCTGCAGGCCAACCTCAACCACGCCGCCGAGGCACAGGACGTTTTCCTGCAAGCCATGGCGGAGTGGTTGATCGGTGCAGCCGTAGCCGCGGAGCCGTACGTGGTGCCTGACTGGCCCAATTGGCTGGGCAGCAGTGACGGCTCTGTGGCAATCGTCGCCTCCACGTCGTGGCATTCCCCGCCTTTGTTGCTCAAGGACAGGGGCGATGGGTATGTCGCGGCGGAATGGGCAGAGGTTACGCTATTTGGTGTTTACTTCTCCCCTAATAGGAGCGCGACGGATTTCGGGGCCTTCCTCACCATCCTGGGGGCCTCGATACGGCGACTGGCACCGCGCCAACTCTTCGTTCTGGGGGACTACAACGCCAAGTCCACGGCGTGGGGGTCCCCCAGGACGAATGACCGCGGGCGGGCGGTCGAAAAGTGGGCGGCGGCACTGGGCCTCTGTTTGCTGAACAGGGGCTCGGTGCAAACGTGCGTGCGGCAGCAGGGCGGGTCGATAGTGGACTTGTCTTTCGCTAGCCCTAATTTCGCATCACGTGTGAGGAGCTGGTGCGTCCAGGAGGAGGTTGAGACCCTATCCGACCACCGATACATCCGGATAGACGTCTCCCGGTCCCTCCTGCAGCCCAGCAGGGGTCACACGGCGGACGGAGCTCCCGCATTTCCGCGGTGGGCTGTGGGTCGATTGGATCGGGACCTTTTGGCGGAGGCAGCCATCGTTCAGTCGTGGCTGTCTTCACCGCCCCAGGCAGACGGGGTGGATGCCGAGGCTGGTCGCATCCGCTGTGCACTAACGCAGATCTGCGATGCGGCCATGCCTCGTGTACAGCGTCTGCCCCCGAAGAATGCGGTCCCCTGGTGGTCCCGAGAATTGGCGGACCTTCGGGCCGCGTGCATACGTGCCCGGAGGGTCTACACCCGCAGCCGAGCGCGTCACCGCGACCCTGAGCGGGAGGGCCAGCTGTACGAGGCTTACCGCAGTGCGCGGTTTGCCTTCAGGCTGGCCGTCCGTACCGCCAAGGACGTTAGTCGGCGGGAGATGCTGGACAGTCTCGAGCGTGACCCCTGGGGTCGCCCCTACTTCCCGGCGCTGAACAAGCTCCGCGGGCGGGGCCCCCCCCTCACCGAGACTCTCCACCCCAGCCTCCTCACCAGAGTTGTCGAGGACCTCTTTCCACGGCGGGCGGAGCATACGCCCCCGGTCGTGGCTTCGCCGGACAGCGACCAGGAGGCTGACGATGAAAGTGCTCCGCCCATCACGGAGCCGGAAATAAGGGCAGCGTTGGCACGTATGCGAGTGAAATCCACCGCCCCCGGGCCCGACGGTATTCCGAACCGTGTGCTGGCCTCGAGCACCTGGGACCACGCCTCAGGGGAATGTTCGACGCCTGTTTGACGTCCGGGCAGTTCCCTGGGTGCTGGAAAGAGGGGAGGCTGGTTCTCCTGCCGAAGCCGGGACGGTCTCCCGAGTCGGCTTCGGCCTACAGGCGCATCGTGCTGCTCGATGATGCGGGCAAGCTGCTGGAGAGGGTGTTGGCTGCCCGCATCGAGCGGAACCTCGTCGGGGTTGGGCCCGATCTGTTGGACGCCCAGTTTGGTTTTCGCAGGGGGCGTTCGACGATCGCGGCCCTACTGCGCCTGAAGGCCGTGGTAGCGGAGGCCGTCACCGGCGGAGGAGTCCTGTTGGCGGTGTCCGCCAACAGTCTGCCATTCAGCTGCATCAGGGAGGGGCTGAGGTACCACGGGGTGCCCGTGTACCTCAGGCGGCTGGTGGCGGACTATTTGGAGGGCGCAGCGTCCTCTACGTTGACCGAGTAGGGGACGTTGTGCGAACGCCCATGACGTGCGGTATCCCACAGGGGTCGGTTCTGGGTCCGACCCTGTGGAACATTTGCTACGACTGGGCGTTGAGAGGAAGCCTTCCACCCGGGCTGGGCGTAATTTGCTACGCCGACGATACACTCGTCACAGAACGGGGTGGGACGCTAGAGGAGGCGGCACGCCTGGCAACTCTCGGCACCGAGGAGATTGTCAGGCGGATCGAAGCGCTGGGGTTGAGGGTAGCCCTGGAAAAGACGGAGGCCCTTTTGTTCCATGGCCTCCGTACTGCCGGGCCTCCCGCCGGCGCTTCGATCACCGTGAAGTCGGTCACCATCAGCATCCAGGCCCACATGAAGTATTTGGGCCTGGTGCTCGACGGGCATTTTTGGTTCCGGGAGCATCTCCATCGACTTGTTCCCCGGCTTGTCGGCGCGGCGTCCGCCCTTTCGCGGCTGATGCCGAATGTGGGCGGACCCAGTGCTACGTGCCGACAGCTGTACGTGGGGGTGATCCGGTCAATGGCCCTGTATGGCGCACCGGTGTGGGCGGGGTCCCTGACCGTCCGTCTTAGGCCCCTTCTGTGGCGACCACAGATGGTCATGGCGATCAGGGCCATACGGGGTTACCGCACGGTGGCGACGGAGGCAGCGTGCCTCCTGGCCGGAACTCCCCCGTGGGACCTGGAGGCGGAGATGCTCGCCGACATTTATCGGCGGGTGTCGGTGACGCGCGCCCGCGGCGGCTTGGTCTGCATCAAAGAGATCACCGCCTGGCGGGTCGACGCCCGCCGAGATGTCATTGCCCGTTGGGCAGTGACTTGCTTCGGCTGCCGCTTCCGGGGGGGACTAGTATGGTGGCGTACGCCGACGACTTAACCATCTTAGTCGGTGCAAATTCCAGGGCGGGCATAGAGGCCAGCGCGGCTGCCGTTTTACAGGCAGTTGGAGAGTGGGGAGCCCGTAATAGGTTGGAGTTCTCCCCAAGCAAGTCAGCCAGTATGACGCTGAGGGGACGACTCCAGCGGCCCCCCACAATACGCCTTGGGGGTCGCCCGATAAGGGACGTCAAGTCGGCCACGATATTGGGGGTGGTGCTGGATACAAGTCTGTCCTTCACGCAGCATGCGTACTCGATCGGTGAGCGGGGAGCACATTGCTTCGGCAAAGTCTCCCGTATCTCGGCGTCGAGTTGGGGGATCCGCTACAAGGCCCTTAAGACCTTGTACCACGGAACATACGTGGCGACGATTACGTATGCGGCTGATGTATGGTTTCACAGAGCCGGACTGTACACGGTTAGGAGCGCGATGTTACGCTCGCAGAGGGCAGCGCTCGTTTTACTCACCAAGGCGTACCGTACGACTAGTACGGCTGCCCTGCCGGTCATTGGCGGCGTGCTGCCTGCTGACCTGGAGGTCATCCGTGCTGGTCGTGCAGCGGCGGCGCGTCAGAACGCGACTGGGCGGGAATACCGTGGTAGGAGGAGGGCTATATGGGCGGATGTCGTAGCCCAGTGGCAAGAAAGATGGGATCGCGAGGATAAGGGGAGGGAAACGTATCGGTTTTTCCCGGACATGGCGGCTCGGCTCAAGGCCACTTGGGTGGAGCCGGACTATGAGACCTCCCAGCTGTTGGGGGGACATGGGTGTTTCCGTAAGCGGCTGCATGACCTAGGCTTAGGGGATAGGGCGGACTGTAGTTGTGGTGGTGGGGCTGAAGACATGCACCATGTGCTGTGGGAGTGCCCACTGTACGATGTGATTAGAGACGGGATGCTCTCGGGGATACACCGCGCAGAAGAAGGACCAGTCTACTACGCGGATCTCGTTGCCTCTGAAGCGAACTATCGGCGGCTACAGGACTTCGCGCACGCCTGGTACAAGGCCCGAAGGCTTGAAGACCAGGTTGGCAACACACGCCAGGATGGCAGCCAGAGCAGCGGGTAGTGGCTAGCTAGTAGGAATATCGCGGACGACGAAGTCGTACCGTGTGCTGTCCGCCCTAAGATACAGGGAGAAGGACACAGGGACAAGGATGAGAGAAGTTAAATAACTTGTAGAGATTCAAGAAGCATGTGCATACTTACGCAATGAGCATGGTGTGCACATGTATCTCGATGATTCGGCCTGTATGACCAAGATGTCGAAAAGGCCATGGGTGGTTGGAGGGATTTGCCCGTTGGGCAGTCCGGCTGGAGAGTCCTCGGTACGGTATCAGGACCGTCGAGGCCCTCCGGCCGGTGCTGATGGAGTGGTTGGAGCGGACGCACGGGGTGCTTTCCTTCCGACTGGTGCAGGTGCTGACGGGGCACGGTTCCTTCGGGAAGTACCTGCACAAGATTGTCAGGAGGGAGAGCACACCGTCCTGCCACCACTGCAGTTGCGATGAGGACACGGCGCAGCACACACTCGAGGAGTGTGCTGCATGGGAGGGGGATCGCCGTGAACTCGTCGCAATTATCGGTGCCGACCTGGCGCTGCCGACCATCGCCAGGGAGATGCTCGTCAGCGTCAGGAACTGGGACGCGGTCACCGCCTTCTGTGAGGCCGTAATCTCACGGAAGGAGGCGGCGGATCGTGTGCGAGTGGAGCTCCTATTCGGCGACACGTTCCGCCGCCGACGACTCGGGCGGCGCAGGCGCGAGTATCTGCGCCTAATGCCGCCCTAACCGAGGCCGCGGGTGATCGGACCGGGGAATTGTCCGTCACCCGCAGAGAGGCTGACCGCACGACGGCGACCGACGTCCCAGGACGTCGAGAGGTGAGGTTACCCGAAAGGGTATTCCGTCAGGTCGACCACTGACGACAAGTCACATCTGCTCCGGTGGTCGGCCCAACAACGAGGTGACGTGATTACGGGTGGGTTATGGGCCCGCGCGCCGTCCTTTCATCGCCCCGGACGGATTGGACCGCACGTGCGCTTACCATAGCCCACCCATAAAAAAAGAAAAAAAAAACATGCTAACTCTTCTGACCAGCGTGATATAGTAGATTAATTTTTTCTCTGAGTAGACGTCAACGTCGAGCTCAGCAGCGAGCGTTACTGAGATATAATGATAATAATAAAATAAATTATCCAGCGTTCGAAACGTCGGACAATCAAAAATCAAATACAAACGTGATAAAATCCGTAAAGTAATTTTATTTACAATGTGTAATACTCGCAGAAATCATTAAAATAGAGTATAATAAAAATTTTAGCCGTATTATTTAATTTGAAAGATGACTTTAAGAGCAAAATAATAATTAACAAATTAATAAGCATATAACTTGGAAATTATTGACAAGTACAAAATATCAGCCAGTGAGTCTTGTTTTAATTGCTTTATTGTTCTATAATCTCTACGACCAAAACTATTTCTTAAATACGTTCAAATAAAACAACTATTTTATAGCCCTACTATGCGTGTGCAATCTACCTTAGTAATCACTTTTATTTCGTTAATTCTACCGTAACTATTCAGTGTGGCTATAAAAATAAAAATCCCTGCAACCTCTTTGAATACAGCTGAAATAAAACCTATACATAAAATGAATCAACATTCCCAAAGAATGTATTATTTAACTGGTAACCGTTAAGAAAAATCCAATCTTCGTTAACAGCACATGAAAAGGCAAACACTCATTCAAAGCTTAGATCACCACAACAAAATGTTTATGAAGCCTCTATGTTTACGCCTTTATATATTCGCTGAAGCCTCCAACTCCACCCCTACAAGCCTTCGTTTAGAAAAGGCATTGGCAAAGTGGCTGTTAACCCCGTTACAGGATCACTCGCATGTGGGTTTTATTTCTTTTGGCCTTTGCTGATCAACTTAGTATCCGAACATAGCCTTTCAATTAAGTGATTAAGGATTTGAATGAGAAATTTGGAGAGAAATCAAATTGAAATCCTAAATTCCTATTGAACAGTTTTGCAAGTTAGGTAAAGTTTAAAACAAACTTTGCGAAATCCTGATTGGCAATGGTTTTACGCGCAGTTTGAAAAGAGGAACTTAACGTAAGATGGAGACGAATAATTTAATGGAGATTTATTTTTGTCCTAACCTTCAAAAATTTAATGAAATTAACGGTTTAAACAACAGTGTAACTATAGTTAAAAATTGGTTGATGAATATAATTACTAAAATATTATATTAAATGAAATAGAATATATCCATTTTTTTATATCATGACGAAGAATTAGCACGTTAAAATGGCAATGAACCAGACATATCGCTCGTCGAATCGGTAACCATTGGAGAAGAAAGGTTCTCGAATGGCGCACATGAATCTTACGACGCAGCGTAGAACGACTCCCTACTACGTGGACTGACGACATTTTGAAAGTCGCAGGGTACCGTGGGATGCAATTGGCACATGACCATTCCGAGGGGCATTCTCATGAAGAGGGCTATGTCCTACAGAGGACATCTATGGGCTAATGGATGGATGATAGATCGTGGTAAATTTTTTTTAAGTTTTAGTTGTAGGATAACTTATAGAGAAAATAGATAATATACAAATTAAGAGTGTAACAAGACTGTCATGAGACCTGTCGTCTATCCTATGTATGGATCTGAATGTTGGTCATTGAAAAAGACGGAGAGAGAAGAGTGCATGCTACAGAGTTGTGTATGCTAAGATGAAAGTGTGGTGTTACAAGATTAGATAAAATAAGAAACGAGTATATTAGGGGAAGCCTGAAAGTGGCACCAGTGATAGAAAAGATTAGGAGCGCGAGATTGTCTTGGTATGGACATGTGATGAGGGGGGATGATCCCTATGGCAGATAAAAACATGTTGTGCCGACCCCACTTAGCGTAAGATGAGGATTGACAAATGACGATTTCCATCAGCCCTTTCATCGTTCAACATCATCCCAATTGTAAATAGTAAAATATTTTTAAAAACTAACTGCACAGATGGCGTAGTGGTTAAGATCGATCTACTGTACCAAATGGTTTGATTTCCATGCTGTATAATACTTGCAGTAATTCCCATGCAGTAATTTGGGTGGTCGGCCCAACGACGAAGGCGAGGTGGTTTTCGGGTGGGTTGCGGGAGTTGCGTGCTTAAGCCCCTCTGTCGCCCCGGACGGAGTGGTGCGGAGGCGCGCCGACCGCAGCCCACGCACAAAAAAAAAATGCAGTAATTTGTGTCCATTAAATAAATATTTGTAAAATCACTCGCAACATAAGGACTATTTCCTTAGTGCAGAGTGATGTCTTAAAAAAATAGCTATCCAGGGACCCGTTTAAATATCTACACACAATTTTATCTACATGGGTCTAGACGCTTAGAAGTTCAGTTACTTAAAACCCATACCGTAAAAATTCGCAAATTAAAATGTAATTAACCTACGATTCATTAACTTATAATATTAATAACAATAACAGTTCTTTGAAATTCATACTACATTAATATAAAAGGGAGATAAAAGTGTGCATATTTTAGTCGGATATTTGCATGGCGGTTTTGTGGCTTGGTATGTTTAATGAATTTTCTAGAAAATGTAATTACTTTGTTGTTTGTCAGTTACGGTGTAAGCTACAGTTAGAGGATGGAGTAAGAATACAATTCACTACCGTTGCCTTTTAAGTAAAAGAGGACAAAATAATTTATATACCTTAGGTCGTTGTTCTGCGTGGTGACGGAGTAAGAATACAAATCACCACTCCCTATCTTGCCCGTGGATGTCATAAAAGACGACTAAGGGATATAATATGCATATAACATCTATGCAAGAGAAGAAAAACTCGAAATAAAACCCTATACCGATCTGTCTGACCTGCATGGTATAGTAAGGTCAATTTCCCTCCTATTGTGGAGGAGGCTTGAGGCCAACAGTGTGACATATATATGAGTTGAAATGGTGATGATGAGGTCATAACGGCTCCGCGTATCTTAATGATGATGGGTTGAGAATGGAATTCTTCAACCCCGTGCAGCACAGAGATTCAGTTCGATCCTTTCCCCTTTTTTAATTATTTTCTCTCTTTTATTTCTCTCTCTCTCTCTCTTAATGATATGATGACAATTTCTAATCATATCATCATCGCAGCTCATATACGTCCCACTGTTGGGCTCGGGCCTCCTTCACAATGGGAGGGCATTTGACCTACTATATAATGCTGGTTAGATAGGACTTTATTTCGAGTTTTCCTTCTGTGGCACACATCTTATATGCATCCCTTAGTCGTATTTTACGACATCCACAGGCAAGATAGGGAGCGGTGAATTGTATTCTTACTCCGTCACCACACTGATCAATCTACTCATATCAACTCTTATTTATACCGAATATAATAATCCATACTAATATTATAAATGCGAAAGTAAGGATGTTTGTTTGTTTGTTTGTTTGTTTGTAACGCTTTCACGCTTAAACCACCGAACCGATTTCAAAAATTCTTTCACCAATGGAAAGCTATAATATCAGGGAGTAACATAGGCTATATTTTATCCCGGTATTTCCATAGGAACGGGAACTACGCGGGTTTAAGCGACTGAAACCGAAGCGAAGCGAGGGCGGGTTGCTAGTATTGTATAACCTCGTAAGCTAATATCACGTTTTATGCCAATTTCTTACGTAAATCATTTAGATAATAGAAAGTCCCCATATGATGACGGGTTTGTAATTGTATCCTTACAATTCACCGTCATGTTTATTCTTGGGTGGATCGTAAAATGCGAATTTAGGTCAAATTACTCTACGAACCGATAACCTCTGGGGAAGAAAGGTTCTTGAGTAGCGACCACATTTCGGGTGACACAGTATAGGGTGCCCCCCATTAGGTAGACCGGCGACCTGGTGAAAGTTGCTGTGCGTCGTTAGATGCAGGCAACATAGGACCGCACTCTGTGGCGTAACATGAGGGAGGCCTATGTTCAACAGTGGGCTGCGATAAGCTGAAATGATGATGATGAATGAACTAATATTATATTATGGCCCTGAATAATTAATATTTATTGTACCTACATGAAATTTATAAAGGTATTCATAATAGTTTTTAAATTAATTTTTGGTACACTCACGCAAAAAAGTTATGCATACCTACTTGTAATTGTCATTAAAATTTTAAATCTCTGCACAGAATGATTTTATGCAAATAATTAAACGTTCAAACTCCTCGAATCTCTTGTGAGATTTTTATAACTTGAATATTAATTAATTTTGAGTTATAACAGTTCGTTTTTTATTTCTCTTCAATAATTTTCAGTATTGAAATTTAATAACAAATCATCACCATAATAAAAAAAACCTTGAGGTATGAAAGTTTTTTACTTAATCTTACTAAACACTCGGGATAGGGAAGTAAAATACCAAGTTTTGCCACTTAAAAACTATTGTTTATTTGGTAGTTTATGGTTTAGACACCCCGCTCAATATGTCCGGGGCGAAGAATAAGTGGCGTGCGACCCCATAACCTACCATATCCTCTCCCCATCGCCATTGGGTCGACCACTGGTACCAATTCTTTGACTTCCATGGGCGGCCTGGTGAGTTACGCTCTCGAGTACCGTCCCAATCGACGCCACCAGGAAACTCGAAATAAAACCCTATTCCAACAAATCTAACCAATGTGAATAGTAGGTCAATTTCCCTCCCATTGTGGAGGAGGCCCGAGCTCAACAGTAGGATCTATATGGGCCAAGATTGATGATAAATACTCGCTTGAATATCAGAAATCATTACGTAGTGATGATGTTCTTTTTTCTTCACATCCGTGTGGTGACGGAGTAAGAATACAATTCACCACTCCCTATCTTGCCCGTGGATGTCGTAAGAGACGACTATGGGATATAATACGCATACAAAATCTATGCAAGAGAAGGAAAACTCGAAATAAAACCCTATAGCAACCTGTCTGACCAGCATGGTATAGTAAGGTCAACTGCCCTCCTGTTATGGAGGAGGCTCCAGCCCAGCAGTGGGATGTATATAAGCTGAAATGATGATGTTCTTTTTGCCGTTATCGAAATCCGCAGGATAGAAATAAATAGCAATACTGTAGTACTATTCTGTACTATTCTGTCAACATATGGAAAGTTTGGATGTATGGCTATTTTTTCATATACTTATGTGCTGATATTTGACGACAATACGAAAGGCAATGTTCATCCTTGCGTGAAGTATTGTATGACATATTCGTATTCCAATATGGTCCAATAAAATTTACTTATTCGACATACTTTCCGATTTTTACTGCAGTGACAATCTGACGTCAAAAATTTAATTTTAAATAACCAAAAATTATATATTGAATGAATTCAAAACATTTAGTAGTGGAGTAGGACTACAATGTCGACAATTATCTGTCTACAGCCGCGGGCCGATCCGTCCGGGGTGGTACCACGCTCTCGCAGAAGATCGACGTCTGAGTAGTAGCATTTTGTTACTGCGCTTCGTTCGGTGAGCGAGACAGCCGGAAGCTCAACTTTCTGAGGGTGTTCGCGTGTGGAGGGTTTTGGTGGTGCCTTTGGTATCACCGAGCCTCAATGCACGCATTCACACTCCCTTCATTCTCTTCGCGGTAGGCAGCGGCCTTGTAAAGGTCCATGAGCGGCAGCAACACTTACCATCAGGTGTACTGTTTGCTAGTTTGCCACTGCTTGCAATAAAAAAAAAAAAACATTTATATTTCAAGTCTTCCGTTTGGTGAGAGAGTAAGGAAAGTAAGAACGTATTTCGCCACCTTCGTTCTTACCACTTGGTGTTATAAAAGGGATGTAGTATCATATGCTAAGGGATGTAATGTGCAAACAACATCTATGCCAGAAAAGTAAAATTTCAAATAAAACTTCAAATAAAACCTTATGTATACCTAGGGACGGGTTGCTACGCCAGAAACCTCCGCGTGGTGTACCGTGGGCACGAGCGACAATTCCTTGGACTGATCTCTGGAATTGTCGCTCGAGGCAAATATCTGGCCCGAGGGGGGGCCCAGTTTGTGGGATGCCCCAAATTCGCTCCATGCCCTCTAATTGTAGAGGGTATTGGACGCGAAAATTCGACGGGCCCAGTCACTCATTCGTTTGAGGACTGGGCAGGCAAATGCCAACCGCGACAAATCGTAGACCTGATTCTTGCTTAGGGACATTTGTCTTGAGGCCTAGCTTCAGGAGCGAGGGTCTTGGCTTAACCGCCTGGACCGCGAGGAAGAAAACCTCTATAAAACAATCACCCAGAATCCTAAGTTCTGGCGCGCGGCGAGAGGATGCATGGCTGATGGGTTGTTCAGTCGTTAGCGCGCCCCAAACCAGGGTACCTGCGGACCCCCTGTGTTGGGATACAAATTTACGCTTGCCCGGGTATCGGGATCTCTGCCCGGGTCGACCGTTTATTTCTCCCATACTCGTGGGAACAAGATGGAAAACTCACAAAAAACAACACAAATTCGACGGGTCCAGTCACTCATTCGTTTAGGACTGGGCAGGCATTTGCCAACCGCGACAAATCGTAGACCTGATTCTTGCGTCGGGACATTTGTCTTGAGGCCTAGATTCAGGAGCGAGGGTCTTGGCTTAACTGCCTGGACCGCGAGGAAGAAAATCTCTATAAAACAATCACCTAGAATCCTAAGTTCTGGCGCGTGGCGAGAGGATGCATGGCTGATGGGTTGTTCAGTCGTTAGCGCGCCCGGGTGCCAGCCAGGGTACCTGCGGACCCCCTGTGTTGGGATACAAATGCACGCTTGCCTGGGTATCGGGATCTCTGCCCGGGTCGACCTCTTTTCTCCCATACTCGTGGGAACTGTTATGGATACTTGTTTCTCAAACGACGTTGGAGTTAGGAGGGGTGAGACGCCCAATACCATCCACAGGAACGGGAATTCTAGTTCCCACATTAAAGCCTTGCCATGCTACAGCAAAACTGGCACAGAGGAGGGAGATGCCTCGTCTGACTGCAGCTCTGCTGCTAGTCTGGCACTTGAGGCTCCAAGATCAGCCGGGGCCCCGCCGAAAATAGAGGCCCCTAAAAAGAGGAAGAAGAGAAAGAACATGGGGACGGGGAAGGCCACCAGCGTCAAAAGGCGCGAGTTGGCCAGCCAGGAGCGGCTGGCTAGGGAGGCCGCTGCCTAGGGAGGCCGCTGCAGCCACTCCGACTGCTGACGAGGGCGGCAGTACTGCCGCAGAGCCGTCGGACGCCGACATGTCGGCTGCTGAGACCGTCGGCGGGTCATCCCGGTCTCCGGCATCGGCCCTGCCGGCAGCCCTAGAGGTTGGGGAGGAGGCTCTCCCCACGACGGTGCGGAAGCGCCCCCTGAATATGAGTGGCAGCTCAGAGTCCGCCTCTGAGGGGAGTGGCGCTATCATGCCTCCTCCTAAGGTTCCGGCCTCTCGTAGGGGACGAGGGGCTGCAGTGGTGGCGGCGAGGTCAGCAACTCCGGCGTCGATCAGCCATGTGTGGGGGACTGATGCACAAAAGCGGGCGAATGAGGCGGCTGCCGCGAGGATGATGAGGGTGTTAGCGGACATCCCTCCCACCAACGCGGCAGTTATAGAGCCCACTGTAGGTGTCGACCCCCCACCTACCGATGTGGCAACACTGCAGGCCGAAAATGCCCGCCTTAGTGGCGAGGTTTCAGGCCTGCAGGAGAAGAATAAGGCCCTACAAAAGGAGCTGTCGGCAGTGCAGAAGGCGAACCGCGAGTTGGCCAAGCAAATGACCGACTTGCGGCGCCAGGTCGCGCAGCTGGCGAGGACCGCGCTGCCGACAAAATCTGGCCCTGCCGCCGCCCCCGTCGTCCCCGTTGCGACAACTCGCGCTGCGGCGAGTCCCCAGAGGGCCCAGCTGGCCGAAGCGGTCGCGCTGCCCGCAGTGGGCGGCGTGCCGGACCAGACCATGCGCGCCATGGTGGATGTTTTCGGCAAGATGCTCGACGCGCGAATGGCGGCTCTGGAGGCGAGACTGCCCCCGGAGCCCCGACTCCGGCCGCCGCTTGCTGCGGATAGGCCGAAAGCCGTGGCGTCAGCCCCTGCCGCGCTACCCTGCCAGGGCGGGCGCGTCGGAAACTACGCTGCGGCCGTTGCTGGGCCGAAGCCCAAGGGACCCGCCGCGAAAAAGAAGGTGGCACCGGCTCCTGCTAAGGCCGGACCCCAGCCGCTGCCGGCAAATGCACCGTCGGTGGCGGCCAACGCAGCCGCGGCCGTGACTGCTGTGCCCGGCACCCCTGCCGCGTCTGAAGAGGGTTGGCAGACGGCCGAGCGCAGCCGAAAAAGTCGCGGCCAGAAGAGGAGAGCGGAGGCCAAAAGCGCCGCCAAAGCCTCCGCTCCCAAGGCAGGAGCCGGTAACAAGAGGTCGCGCAGGAAGCTCCGGCTGCCAAAGTCAGCCACGATGGTGATCACCATCCTGCCTGAGGCGGCCGAGAACGGCCTCAGCTATGAGGCCGTCTTACGTCGCGCCCGGCGAGAGCTTGATGTCTCCGATTTAGGAGGCGTCGAAGCCAGGACCCGCAAGGCCCGGACAGGGGCTCGAATTTTAGAGTTCCCTGGGGCCGAGAGCGCCAAGACGGCGATAGCATGGCCGCGAAGCTGAGGGGTTTGTTTGCTGCGGAGGATGGCGTCAAGATCGCCAGACCCGTCAAGTGTACGGAACTGCGGGTCACGGGTCTGGACGACTCCGTGACGGTGGATGACATCCAGGAGGCCATCGTCTCGAAAACCTGATGTCCCGTGGACACCGTCCGAATTGGCCCTATACGCCCTGGTCCGGGCGGCGTCGGTGCTGCCTGGGTGCAGTGCCGGTGGAGTCGGCCAAGCAATTGGCCGGCTCAGGCAGGCTCCTCGTGGGCTGGAGCTCAGCGCGGGTGACCGTGCTGGAGTCCCGGCCTGCGAGGTGCTACAAGTGCATGGCGGTCGGACACACTCGGCCGACATGCACTAACTGCTTTGACTGCAGCGACCTTTGTTTCCGCTGCGGTCAACTCGGGCATAAGGCGGCATCGTGCGTCGCCACTCCCCATTGCCCCGCGTGTGCGGCGGGCAATAGGCCCGCCAAGCATCGCATGGGGAGCAAGGAGTGCAAACCCCCGGCTTCAGCCCCAAAGGGGCGGAGCGGCCCGACGACTCCGGCCGCTCCCGCCCCTAGCGCGACACGATCGCCCGCCAGCGTGGAGGAGGTAATGGATACGGCCCACTAATGGCGGCCGAATCTTACCACCTCCTGCAGGCCAACCTCAACCACGCCGCCGAGGCACAGGACGTTTTCCTGCAAGCCATGGCGGAGTGGTTGATCGGTGCAGCCGTAGCCGCGGAGCCGTACGTGGTGCCTGACCGGCCCAATTGGCTGGGCAGCAGTGACGGCTCTGTGGCAATCGTCGCCTCCACGTCGTGGCATTCCCCGCCCTTGTTGCTCAAGGACTGGGGCGATGGGTATGTCGCGGCGGAATGGGGAGAGGTTATGCTATTTGGTGTTTACTTCTCCCCTAACAGGAGCGCGACGGATTTCGGGGCCTTCCTCACCATCCTGGGGGCCTCGATACGGCGACTGGCACCGCGCCAAGTCTTTGTTCTGGGGGACTACAACGCCAAGTCCACGGCCCCACGCCGTGGACTTAGCCCATCCACAAAAAAATAAAAAAAAAAGCTAACTTATTTAACCAGCGTGGTATATTAGGTCACTTTCCCTGCCATAGTGGAGGAGGCTCGAGTTCAACAGTGGAATGTGTATGGGCTGAGATAAATGAATGATGAATAAAGTTCTATAAGCCCGAACACTAATTAATATTGAAAGATAGCAAATTTACTTTCATGTCGATATTTAGATAATTTTCAAATCTTTCGAAGCACTTTCAGTTTTGTAACTCATTAGCAAGTCACTGCTACGCGATAAGAAATTAATAAACATAGTTTCTTTAGGCGATAAATAATTGCCAACTATTTCATATTGAGATATACTCGACGATCTTGACAGGCAAATACTATAAAAGGCAATCTTAAAATTTATCTTTATATGTAGACATATAAAGGTGAATTAACATGTTAAATTGGATTTTCTGAAAAATATCGTCCTATTCCAAATAAATCTTGCGTACGTGTGTATGTCACTGAACTCCTCCTAAACGACTGGACTGATGTTGACGAATTTTTTTGTGTGTGTTCAAGGGGTTTTGAGAATCAAATCAAATCAAATCGTTTATTATGCAAAATATGGGTATAAAATATTAGTTGTTACAGGTATTCTTTGTATCACCATATTTGACCGTCAAGCGGCATGCAAAAAGAGCTAACGCCCTCACAACAAATATGTTTAAATAAATGAAGGAATGAATTTATCTCTTACATTAATATATTTTGATTAATACATAAACTCTTGCAGTAAAGTCATATTTTGGTCAAGATTATTAGCTAGTCAGTAAATATTTAATTATATAATGTCAAGAATAATAATAACAACAATGTCAGATTAATAATATAAAAACAAAAACATGAGAATGGTTTAGATTCACAATTGGAACCAGTGGGTGGGGCTGCTGTCGATTTCAAGGAGTATTCCTTTTATTTTATGTGAACAGAAGAACGTCTGTTGGGTCAGCTAGTCTTTTATATCGACTGATATATAATCAAAATTTTACCAACAACATTTTCATTATACTTCTCGTAACATTTTTTTATATTGGTCACACTCACGGGATTTTAGTAAAAATTTAAATTAGACAGATAAGATACTAATAATTATTCATGATAGAGGCTACTTGACATCTAAACAACGTCCAATTGCTATAGCAGATTTTTCTTTTGAATTAGCTTTTTTTTGGGGGTTGGGTTACAATGTCATGAGTTACGATAGCTCAGTGGCGAAGTAGTCAGGTTTCATTTTATTTTTGACATCGGCGACAAACGGCGTCGGATCGAATCTCGGTGTTATTATTATTCTCTTTTTGTAATTTTTTATATAATTTTCATTATTTATTTTTTTATTTTTTATTAATATATATCTGAATAAATGCTACAAAAAATAGTCCGAGCGAAGCTCGGTCAACCTGATATTTCTAATAAGCGGGTATAGCCTTTATTAGTTGCAATTATAGCGTGAACCTCTAAACGATGTAAAGGATTGAATTAAAAAAAACTTTCATAGTAGCAGGTTAATAATGGCTATGTTCAAATTGGAAAATGTGAAATGCAAAACAAAATAGTCTTTACACTCTATCCTTTTCGTATTCAGAGGGCGTTGTTGTAATTTGTCAGGCTATTAAAGCGATAGGCGTAGCAGTTTTTAGTTAGTGATTTATCAGTTCCAAACTAACTATAATGTAATTTGTTAGAAGTACCTGCTTGCTTAAATATATTAACAATTGTGTATTTTTTGAATTCCATACCCAAAGGGTAAAAACGGGACCCTATTACTGAGACTTTGCTGTCCGTCCGTCCGTCTATCACCAGGCTGTATCTCAAGAACGGTGATAGCTAGACAGTTGAAATTTTCACAGACGATGTATTTCTATTGCCGCTATAACAAAAAATACTAACAATAAAATAAAATAAATATTTAATACCCCCATACAATAAACTTGATTTTTTTGCTCAATATCGATAATGGCAATAGGGAAGCACTTGTTTACCTAGTCAATGGTACGGAACCCTTCGTGCGCAAGTTCGACTCGCACTTGGCCGATTTTTATTACTTGCACCGTGCGTGGCAAATACGTGCTTAAGGTTCTTTTAAAAATACCACAATTAAACAATTGGTATTTATCTTGTAAATTCCTTTTATAAAACCAAATGGTGTCAATAGAATAAAAAGATTCAGATACAATATTTTCTTTTACATTTTTATTAATTAATTTTTATAGACCATTAACAACGGTGGGTTTAATACCAAGGCATTCTCTAACATATAATTTACAGTTTCTCGCATTTCTCCATATCTTCTGCTTGTGGAGAGAGAGAGAGAGAGAAATAGAGAGGGAAATTATATACTCAGATACATGTTATGCAGATGTACATTCTTGTGACAAATCAAATCATTTATTCTGCATAGCCCCTTGAGGGCACTTACATATTGTCAAATTTATACATCGTTTCAATACAATACAATATCTACCACCGGATTGGAACACGGCCACAAGCTGAAAAAATCCGGCAAGAAACACAGCAGGCTGTGACAAACATTAATATTGCAACATATTAAGAAAGAAAGAAAGGAGAAAGAAAGAAAAACATTTATTTTGTTCTCGTTAGATCTTATAAAAACACAAACAACTAAAAAAAAGCTTCTAACATAAATTGAAACAATTCAAACGAGGAACAAAAAAGGCTATTGGGTCAGCTCGTGCTACTTCTGCTTAAAGAAATAGCGCAGGTATTCTGCCAACACCTGGTACATATACATAGGTACATGATAAAAATAATTATAAAAACTTAATTAGTATGAGAATGAAATATGAAATGAAATTAGTGTATGAATGTTATTACATACTTTATTGTCTACATAGGAACTCGATCTGATACTATCTAATCAATAATTACATTCCCAAAGAGGATTGATATCAGGCGGGCGGCCGGTCATAAAACTTTTACCTATACTCGCCGATCTTCTTATCATTTTTTTAATAATTTGTATTTTATGTCATTTTAAGGACGGAGTCTTTCGGGTTAAAAAAACAAATTGTATCGAAATCGGTTCACCCGTTTGAGAGCTACGATGCCACAGACAAACAGATCTGTTATTTTTGTCAAACTTATAACACTCCTTATCATCATCATCATCGCAGCCCACATTCGTCCCACTGTTGGGCTCGGGCCTCCTCCACAATGGGAGGTAATTTGACCTACTATACCATGCTGGTCAGACATGTTGGTATAGGGTTTCATTCCGAGTTTTCCTTCTCTTGTACAGATCTTATGTACATATTATATCCCTTAGTCATCTTGTCGTACAAGTACCGTACATCCACGGGCAAGATAGGGAGTGGTGAATTGTATTCTTACTCCGTCACCACACGGAAAACACACACAAAACAAACACACTCTTTATCGCGAACATTAAATTTCACATAAGATAAAGTTAATAAGTTGATTAACTTATTTGCGTGGTAGGACCACACTGTTGACAGTCATCTGTCTACAGCTGCTGGCTGGTCCGTCCAGGGTACCAGACTCTCGCAGAAAATCGTCGTCTGAGTAGTAGCAATTTGTTGCTGAACTTAGTTCAGTAAGCGAAAGAGTCGTAAGGCCAACTTCAACTCACTGCGCCTCCTTCATTCACACTCTTTTCACTTTCTTCACGGTAGGTAACGGCCTAGCAAAAGTCCACGAGGGGCAGTATCAGTTACGATCAGATGCGCTGTTTGTTCGTTTTCTATCAACAGCAATGAAAAATAACTAATAACACCTAAAATAAAGATTGATACAGTTTATTTACAGAGCCTAATATGTTAATCTTTTGATTGTTATATTAAATGGATTTTCAGTTATGAACAAGATAAAAGCGATTTGTGTGAACTTACACACAGTACGGCTCGCAAGTTCTCTGCACTTGAACTTGACACTCGTGTTTTAAAGTTAAATCTATAATGCTACTTGTGCAGAATTTTCGCACTTTTTTAAATTAAGCAAACATTGCTGCAATTCATTTATCCATTTTGGAGTTTGTTAATCAGCTTTTTAATTTAATAATATAATATTTTAAACTCTTCATATTCTTATAAAGAAAGCACAAAATAGAGAGCACAAGGGGATCAAAACACCGATTTTATATTTGGTATTCACAAAGGGTTAACGTTTATTGCTTGTCGGCCGGCCATATAGACCACAATGGATTTATCAGCTAACCCTCACACTTTTGGCTACTTTGCCAAATGTAATTTGTGATTTTAAAAATTACTTAAAATTACATCTTTTTTTACAACTTTAAATTTACAATTAGAAATTATTAGCTAAAATACTGTTCTGGTTTGAAGGATTATTTATTCCTTGTATAATTTTTTTAACCCTTTTCTGTCTGACCAGCGGGATATAATGAGCCAATTTAACTCACGCTCTAGAGGAGGCTTTTGCTTATAAAATAAAGTATATGATCAAAAGGGCAAATTCAGTTTATAAAGAAATATATTTCTAATTTTAAAGTTTTCAACAAAATAATTATAATTTTTAACAAAAAAAAACCGACTTCAAACAGTAAACTAAAAACGTTAAAATTGCCTATTAAATTTTAAGAATTCCACCGATTTCTCAAGAATGCCATCATCAGATCCTGACCTGATGACTATGGGACCACCTGGAAAGTATACCCTATTAAACAAAAAAATAATTTTACAAATCGGTCCAGGCGTCTTTGAGTAATCGGTGAACATACATAAAAAAACAAAGATTCCGACGAATTGAGAATCTCCTCCTTTTTTTGAAGTCGGTTAATAAAAAGTCTAATACGGCTCAACCCTAATATACCAATGACATATAAGGTGTTATTCTGCGTAATAAGAACATTACCTATTTTTATACTAGCTACTCTTGACTTAAAGACTTCTTTATGATAGCATGTGAACGATACAGGTAAATTATTACATTTTTCGCGATTTCCATTATGCGTGACGCAAAATGTTATGTTCGTAAAAACAAAATGTTTATAATGAATTACAGGAGGAATCACTATACATCTGGATATTCGAATCGTTCTAATATATCCATTTATGCATTCATTAGCTGAACGACGACTAATTTTGGATATACGAGTAGATTTCACTACGAAGGGGCAATAATGTCTTAATGCTTATGCTTAAGCGACGAGTTAATGATCCCAAGTTACCCTATCCCAGTTAATGTTACAATTGTTACAGGAAAGTGCTGTAGCCTAGACCTTTGGTAGACCTTCAGCTATTTTTCAGACTCCCAAGAGCAAGTGAAGGTGATCACATAGTATTTTAATCCATAATTACTGAATGAAACATCTAATAGGTATAAGTAAATCATTTTCATCATCATTTCAGCTCAAATACGTCCCACTGCTGAACTCAATCCTCATCCGTAAAAGATTATTTGTAATCCACCACCCCCCTCTCTTGCCCATCGATGTCGTAAAAGACGACTAAAGGATTAAATATGCATATAATATGGGGAAGAAAAACTTGAAATTAAACCTAATAACCCATCTGACCAGCGTGATGTAGCAGGTCCATTTCTCTCTTATAGCAGAGGAGACTCAAGTCCAACAGTGGGAAGTATATGAGCTGAACTTACTGAATGACTAATCTACTAAACCATTCTGGTTCGACGGATTGTTATAGTCATATTAAAGGTTTTCCTTCTCTTCAATCAATGTCATATGCATACTATATCCATTAGCCATTTTCTACTTCATCTGCGGGCAAGTTGTGGTATATATCACATCAAGGGATTTTGAAATGACTCCTTACTCTATCATCATACAGAAACCTTCATCATACAGACCTTTTTTGTAGATCGTTAAATTTCCTACAAGAATATGTATTAATTTTTACGAGATATTAATTCGTTCGAGTGCATCAAAAATCCAAACAATAAAAAATAAAAATTCCTATGTTATTTAAATGGGAAATCAAAAATCACAATGAGCGACCTCTTAATATTAATATTAAGGGCTGAAACTCTACCAGGATTTCTTTTTCGTCATCTTGGACGATATTTTCGTAGTAGCTAAGAAAAAAAATTAAGTTTTTTTTGGCACACCTTAATATATATATATATATAATATATAATATATATATATATATATATATATAAAAGGAGAAGCTGACTGACATATCAACGCAGGGCCTAAACTATAAGAGTTGGAAACTTCAAATTTTGCACAAGGGTTCCCTTTATAACGTAGGGGAGCACTAAGAAAGAATTTTGGAAAATTCACCTCCTAAGGGGGTCAAACGGGGGCACAAAACTAGTATGTTATATGCATATAATATACCTTAATTGTCTTTAACGACACTCCATACACAAGAGAGGGTGATGGTGAATTATATTCTTAATGCGTCACCATACGAAAAAAAAAACGTTATCATCATCATTTCAGCTCATACACGTCCCACTCTTGGGCTCGAGCCTCCTCCACAATAGGAGGGAAATTAACCTTACTATACCACGCTGGTCAGAGTTTTCTTTGCATAGATGTTATACGCGCATAATATCCCTTAGTCGTCTTTTACGACACCCAAGGGGCAAGAGAGGGGGCGGTGAATTGTATTCTTACTCCATCACCATACGAAATAAATACTAAGTCTCAATTGATCTGCAACCATAAATATTGAAAATTACAACGGTATACACAAAATTGATGTGTAAGATGTTCTAATATGATCAAGAAACCTTAACCTACTTACAAAACAGCGGTAGCGAAATAGATCACAAACAAGGCAATTGACACGCCTCTAGGGATGACAAAGACACGATACATAAGTAGGCACTTGTAGATACGAATGAATAAAAGATCATGCTGTGTAAAGAACCTCGACTACATAAGCTTTAGAATTACTTATCGACCTTATCTCGACGTACGGATAAAAAATTGGACTAACCTATTTAACTTTTAAATCATTATTTCAGCCTATGTATGAATGCCTAATAAATGAATGGACGGATTATGGTGCGGTTTTCTTTATTAATTTCTCTTTATAATGGCTGTCAGAATTAATAATTCATTAATAAAGTTATGAGCCTAATGTCATAAGATTTCTAAGTATTACTTAGATAAATTGTACTTAGTATGGAATAACAATCCGGTCGATGGCCCTGTACGGGGCACCGGTGTGGGCGGGGTCCATGACCGCCCGACTCAGGGCCCTTCTGTGGCGACCACAGAGGGTCATGGCGGTCAGGGCCATCCGCGGATACCGCACGGTGGCGACGGAGGCAGCGTGCCTGTTGGCCGGGACTCCCCCGTGGGACCTGGAGGCGGAGATGCTCGCCGGACTATATCGGCGGGTGACGGGGGTGCGAGCGGAGGGCGGTGTGGTCTCGTTAAGGGATCTCACCGCCTGGCGCGTCGACGCCCGCCGAGACGTCATCGCCCGTTGGGCAGTCCGGCTGGAGAGGCCTCGGTTCGGGGTGCGAACCGTGGAGGCCTTCCGGCCGGTGCTGATGCAGTGGTTGGAGAGGCTGCACGGGGTGCTCTCCTTCCGACTAGTGCAGGTGTTGACGGGGCACGGGAGCTTCGCCAAATACCTGCACAGGGTCGTGAGGAGGGAGAGTACACCGTCCTGCCACCACTGCGATTGCGACGAGGACACGGCGCGCCACACGCTCGAGGCCTGCGCGGCTTGGGCAGTGCAGCGCCGTGAACTCGTCGCAATCATCGGTGCCGACCTGACGCTGCCGGCCATCGCTAGGGCGATGGTCGACAGCGTCAGGAACTGGGACGCGGTCGCAGCCTTCTGCGAGACAGTGATCTCGCGGAAGGAGGTGGCGGATCGCCTGCGTGAGGAGCGCAGCCTCGATGAGGAGGTCCGCCGCCGGCGACTGGGGCGGCGCAGGCGCAACTATCTGCGCCTCATGCCGCCTTAGCCGAGGCCGCGGGTGACGTGACCGGGGATTAGTCCGTCACCCGCCGAGAGGCCGACCGCGTGAGGAAAGACCGACGTCCTCCCTGAGGGGGGGACGTCGGTCGATGGGAGGGTACCCCAATAGGGGGTATTCCGTCGGGCCGACCACTGACGACAAGTTAACGCTGCTCCAGTGGTCGGCCCAACGACGAAGGCGACGTGGTTTTCGGGTGGGTCGCGGGAGTTGCGTGCTTAAGCCCCTCTGTCGCCCCGGACGGAGTGGTGCGGAGGCGCGCCGACCGCGGCCCACCTACAAAAAAAAAAAAAAAAAAAGTATGGAATAACAATTACAAGTATCTATTGGGAGTAAATAAACTCGCCATAACGCTATTTTGTTTTATTTGTACGAGCGGATTCTTATTAAGATTTGAAAAGGGCCAAGGCCAAGTGACTTCAATAATCATGAAATTTGTATCGGTGGACAGCGTAATGATGATACGAAGGTGGAACGGTAGGTTCGCCTATCTTCCATCGTCCTGGGTGATTAACTTGAAGTATTTGTATTTATTTTATATTTTTAATTGGTAATAGACTATCATCCAATTTAATAGAGAAATAGAAGAGAAGTTTGGAGAATAACACCAGCAAATATTCACGTCAAAACTTTGCTAGATGTTATATGCATATTATATCCCTTATTCGTATTTTACGACACCCACGGGCAAGAAAGGGAGTAGTGAATTGTATTCTTACTCCGTCACCACACAGGGAGTCAATTTAGTACTTTGCCACAATTAAATAGGTGAATGGATTACAAAAAAATTGCATTTATCTATTGTTAGACCAACGTGCAGGCTAATATCTGTATTTGCTGAACTCATAGAATCCTGAAATACAGTTTAACTCCTCAATGGTAGTAACAGATTTTTCTAAAATCCAATAATAATTAATATAATACACAATACAGATATTACATAATTATATTTATTATCGTCACTATCATATCTCTAATACGTCCCAATGCTGGGCTCGAGCCTCCTCCACAATGGGAGGGAAATTGTTTAACTATACCACGCTGGCAAATAGGTTGGTATACGGTTTTATTTCGAGATTTCCTTCTCTCGCATAGATGCTATATTCACAGTATATCCCTTAGTCGCCTTTTACCACAGCCACGGGTATGATAGGAAGATATTTATATTGTTACACTTAAATTAAAATCCTTCGTTCACAACTAAATTTTTATAGAAATCTTATTATATAAAACTATTTTTAATACTGGAAGGTAGTTAGGTGACCATTTAAAACACTGAATATATATTTCTTGTCACATTTAATCCAACATTTATTATTTGAACAAGATAAATGGATTACCAAGACATCTAGAGCTCGCAAAACCTTCCTTCTCTATATCACCCCGGACAAAAACGTCTGAAGACATCATCCCAAACGTCTGTCATTTCTGGATGCCGTCTCATTTCGCGCCTCAACGACTCCATTCCGTTTGATTCCCTTCATTATCGCAAAGTATACGGTGATGCAATGTAGCTGATTGAGATACTTTCTGACAAGAGCTATGTCTACTAATTTAGTTCACTGTATACAATTATAGAAAAATCTTTTCAATGTTTATGAATTTGTACACGATTTTAGCGAGTTTTGTTTATAAAATTATTTATTCGCCCATGTTTTTATTTTCGAAGAGATAAGTTAAAGATAAAGGTACATTTTTTTATATTATTTTAATACCATGTAAAGGAAAATTTATAAATAATAAAGTATCGAGCTGTATTTCGAATTTCGTGCTACTAAACAAAAATGTTCTTTGAAGACTTCCAGAAAAATTTAATGTTTTGGCAGTTTTAAATATTTATATTCAAGACGGTTGTAGATGGTTATAACAGTTTTCCGTGAGTTAATGAAGTAAGAATACAATTCACCACTCCTTCTGGTTGCTTACGTAAAAGACAACTAAGAGAACTAATGCCTTATTTATTATACACTAGCTGACCCGGCGAACTTCGCACCGCCATAATTTATTTCGTAAATATATTTTCAAAATTCCGAATATATGATTCAAAGAGAATACAAATTACTGATTATTGATTTCTGACAAAATTATAATTATCAAATTTTCAACCATACTTAACTATAGACAAAATTACGTTTAGCTGTCATTTGCGTTTTCTTATCCTACGTTTCGTAGTGACTTGTATTCTCTATGACATGAGTTTCAGCGCGAATATGGAAATGTCATGTTAAGCTCTTGTATTATATTCATTTTTTAGTGTTTTATAGTATTATATAGAACAATTTTGCTGATATTTTATGTAATATAATACAGTTAAGGTGCTGAAGTGTGTTGAATGTGATATAAGACTGGTGTACGTGTATTTTCATATTATCACGAAATCCCCAAAGAAATTATTTAATTAGGCTTTCAGCGCCTAATTAATGGTAACGACTTGACTTACTGATGGACATGACTATAAATAAGCTATTCTATATAGAGAAATCTTAAATAATATGAAGAAAATTGTATCAGACTTGGCTGTATGCGCTTTGATCGCATTGCTTGTCCGAATGGACAAATAAAAACAAAAAAAAAATCTATTTGAAATTTTATGTCACGTCACACAGGAACGAGATCTAACGGGATGAAAAGTAGCTCATTGCCATTAAGAAGAAGATGATCGGGATAAAAAGTATCCTAAGCGACAGGCATTCTTCTTGGTTCTAAGCTACCTCCCACCAATTTTGAGCCAAATCTGTACAGCAGTTCTTGAGTTATAAATAGTGTAACTAACACGACTCTCTTTTATATATATATAAGAGAAGAAAAATTCGTAATGAAACTTTATATCATCCCCTCTAACCACGTTGGTATTGTAGGTCGATTTTCCCCGATTGTTGAAAATGCTCGATACCAGCAGTGGGCGATCAGAGATGAGATGAAAATAGCATTTTTATGCTATTAGATTGACGAAACAGATTTATTCTGTCTATGACTGTATAAACACCAAGGATTTTTTTTTCTATCTCACGACATTAGTAAATCTGAATCAATATACTTTTATAATTCTGATAACGTATATTCTAAACTTGCCGAAGTTCGTTTGTATAATTAAAGCGTGCTTGAGATATAAACAAACAAACTCACTCGTATTCTTGACACGCCTTATGATATAACAGGATAAAGGATATCTTATCCTATCGTTATGTGGAGAGCTCATTGGATCCTCTTAATAACTACTCCAATCCATATTGCTTCAACGAATCCTACGCCATATGAAAATATATTACAAATATGTAGAAAATATATTTTTCATTCATTTTGAGTTCAACTACTAGGAATGCGCTTTTACAATTGTTATATATGTACATATCTTATATCTTTAAACGAGCAATTCTTATATATATATATATATATATATATATATATATATATATATATATATATATATATATATATATAGATATATATATATATATATATATATGTATATATATATATATTTCAGGATTTCGGCAACGGTTCCAACGATTTTGATGAAATTTGGCATACTAGAGGTTTCGGGGCCAAAAAAACGACGATCTAGCTAGGTTTAATTTATAGAAAATGTTGTTTTGTCGGTGTTTTTCGCAAATCAATACAATAACATAAAATGTCAATAGAATATGGATTCAAATTTCGCCGTCAACGTCAAGAGTGGCGATAGCGCAGTTGGGAAATGGTCTAGGTTTTTGTTTTGTTTTGGCATTCAAACAGCGTGGGATCGAATCTCGATGTTATTATTATTCTCTTTTTGTAATTTTCGATATTTTTTTCATTATTTAATCTTTATTTTTTATTAATATATATCTAAATAAATTCAACAAAAATACAACAAAAATATACCGAACGAAGCGCGGTCAACAAGATATTAACGTACATAAATTGTCCACGTAGAGACGGAGTAAGAATACAATTCACCACTCTCTATCTTGACAGTGGATGTCGTAAAAATTATAAAGGTATATAATTCGCAAATATATGTAAGAGAAGAAAAAACTCGAAATACAAGCCTATTCCAACCCGCCTGACTAGTGTGTTATGGTGGTGGTAGTAGGTCAATATTCCTCCTATTATAGAGGTCCGAGCCCAGTTTCTTTTTTCTTATGAAAAATAACACGATGTTTTGCATTTAATTTTGATTTAGTAAAAAAAAAAATAAAATTTTAATTTTAATCCTTCAGACTAGAATTTGTATTTAATGTTATATTTTCAAATAATACATTAGCAATTATTCCCATTTCATAAAATAAGAAAATTTATCGTCAAAATAACGGCATACAGCACTTAAGTTATAAAAAAATAGGTAATAAAAAGACTGAAGAGCGCGATATATCGTAGAAATGAGACAGTAAATGATCATGAAATACATTGAACGGGATACCTTATTATAACTCAAATGTTTTGTAATATGATCAAGTTAATAACTTCGGACGTTAACGCACGTATTACATTTAGGAAATAAAAATATTTTCATTTGTACTTATCATCATTTTGGCTTATATACGTCACACTGTTGGGCTCAAGCCTCCTCTTCAATAGGAGGGATTTGACGTATACTATGCTGGTCAGAAAGGTTGATACAGGGTTTCATTTCGAGTTTTCCTTCTCTGGTATAAATGTTATATGCGTGTTATATCCATTAGTCCTTTTTCAAGACATCCACGGTCAAGATAGGAAGTGGTGAATTGTATTCTTATTTCATCACTACCCTCTTTTTTTTTCACTCTGTGTAAATGCATTTACGCTCTATCCCCCGCCGGTTACAGACAGGGGAGTGTGTGTGGGACTCACCGGCCACAGAAGTGACCGAAATACCCACTAAAACCACAGCGGCCCCTTCCGCGCTTTTACGGGGTGCCGGAGAGATCGTCTGATAACATTCTATCCCCGACACCCCAACGCTTGGCCGTCTGGCCACGTCCTGTCATCATTCAGGGCGGTGGGTGGAGCAGCCCATAGCGGCGTCTCCTCCTCCCTAGTCGTCGCCGGCGGAGCGAGTCAACGGACGCGAGCGCCTCGCGTGCCCGCTCCACGGCCTCCTTCCTTGTCATGACAGCCTCACAGAAAGAGGTCATCGACGACCAACAGCTGTCGCTGCCGAGCGACAACGACAGGTCTGTTATTCCCAGTTCCGTTGACAGGACGTGGCGCTGAGACCCCAGGTGGGGCATACTTCCAGTGTGTGGCGCGCATCGTCGATTAGCTCGCCACACTCATGACATCCTGGGGATTCCATCACCACACTAAGTTATTTGTACTATCTCAAAGATTTGTACTATCTCGAGATGACTGAGTTTATAATATGCAAATAACTTCTATCCAAGAGACGAGAACGTTGAAACCCTTTAACAACCCGTCTGAGAACGAGGTATAGTAGGTCAATATCCATCTTATTATTGAGGAAGCTTGATCTGTGGGACGTATATAAGCCGAGATGATGATGATCTCGACGAATATAATTTTTTATGTGGTGGCGGTTACGTATAATACCAACCCTTATATTGCTCTTGGCGCAAAAGACGATCAAGAGCTTCACATACACCAGATCCAACTCTGTCTGATGACGTCTGGTCAATAATTAAATTTTCAAGGTGGGTTGATGTTAGCCAAGTTGTTTTGAAATATGTACAGTGCATTCATTGATACTAGTGGACTTAGGTATTTCAAGTCTAAAATTCACCATTAATACAGAGTTTTTTTTTACTTTTATCAATTCCGATCGACTTTTTGACACCGTATTAATTGCCAATAAAATAAGTAAATTATTCTTTATAAAATGATTCTGTGTGAAGACGAAGTAAGAATACAATTTACCACTTACCGTTGTAAAAGAGGTCTTTTTTTTATATTACCAACGGTGGCAAACGAGCAAGCAGCACACCTGATGGTAAGTAATACTACCGCACATGGACCTTTGCAATACCAGAGGCACAGCCAGGCCGTTGCCTGCCGTGAAGAAAATACTCTTCTTAAACCTCGTTTAAAGAAGGACATGGCATAGCGCTCGGGAATCACACCAGCAGGTAGTTCATTCCAGAGCTTGCACGTAAGTGGGAGAAATTATCGCTGTAAACGTACAGTTGAAGACCATAACGTTTTCAGGTGAATGGATGAACCCTGCTCCCCTGTCGAGTGGTACGTTGGTAGAATGATGACAGTGGTACCAAGTCAAACAGTTTTTCGGAGCACTCCCCGTGAAAGAGTCGGTAGAGTACACAAAGTCTCTCCGCTGCTCCAGCGACTCCATTCTGTCCGTAAGATTGGGATCCCCGACGATTCGAACAGCCCGTCTTTGCGAGGAGTCAAGTAGGTCTAGCTGATATTTGGGCGCACCTGCCCAGAGATGTGAGCAGTACTCCACATGAGGACGGACTTGTGCTTTGTATAGCACAAGACGCTGTCTCGGTGTGAAGTACCGCCTGGCTCTGTTCAGGACGCCTAATTTTTGGCTTGCCAATTAAAGTATATAATATGCATATAACTATTATGCGAGAGAAGAAAAAAAAAACTTGAAATAAAACCAATCCAACCATCGTGGTACGTAGTAGATCCATTTCCGTTCCATTGTGGAGGTGATGGTATTTTTACTGATATTTCCTTTTTTTTGCTATATTCATTGAAACGAGTCGAACGCTTTTCAGCATTAATTTTTATGGGCAATTAAGATGTAAACAACTTATTTATAGTAAGACATACCTTTTAAAAATTATAATAAACAGAAAAGGAATTGAATTTGAGATCCCAACTAATGAATTACCATTGTGATGGACAGGCTAACGTAATTTTATGAATATCGATTAAAGAATTCTTAAAGAACATCTGCAATCTAGATTAACTTTATTTTGGTACGATTTGTGTTATTTACAACTAGACGATATTGCAGCACTTACTTAGCAATATTCAGATAAGCAGCATGTATATAACAACAAAGGGTTAAAACCTTCATTTATAGTACCCCTATAAAAGGTAGACTGTAAAAATTCGGACAGATCCCACAAAATTACGTGACCTATCGGACACCTGCACACGATTTCAATTTGTTTTATGATCACCTGTGCAATACCCGGAGGAAACAAGTTTTGTGTTTCAACTACAATATTGGAAAATATGCTATAGAATATTAAGAAAACTGCAGATCTAAGGTTTAACTTGTAATTTTTGCTTATTGAAATTCGTCATAATATTTGCAATAGCACGTAGATTTCGAAGGGTAGTCAAAGAGTATTTTTGCTACAAATTTGGCATCTATGTGCTTGCGGGCTAGAAATAAAATGTTTTACCATTCCTTACCTTATCATGAGAGTTGTGAAAGTCGGCTTCCGGCAGCAGGAGTATAGGTCTTACCTGAGGCGGCTGGTGGCAGACTATTTGGAGGGCGCAGCGTCCTCTACGCCAACCGAGTAGGGGACGTTGTGCGAACGCCCATGACGTGCGGTGTTCCACAGGGGTCGGTCCTCGGACCCACCCTGTGGAACATCGGCTACGACTGGGCGTTGCGGGGGAGCCTCCCACCCGGGCTGGGCGTGATTTGTTACGCCGACGACACGCTCGTCACAGCCCGCGGTGGGACGCTACAAGAGGCGGTAAGCCTGGCGACCTCAGGCACCGAAGAGGTCGTCAGGCGGATCGAGGCGCTGGGGTTGAGGGTGGCCCTGGACAAGACGGAGGCCCTCTTGTTCCATGAGCCCCGTATGGACCCTCCCATCGACGTCTCAATCACCGTCAATTCGGTTGGGATCAGCATCCAGGCCCATATGAAGTACTTTTTCGGTGAGCTCCCTCAGGGAACCAACACCGCCCCCCCCGCGCACCCCCGATACCCGCCGATACAAGTCGGCGAGCATTTCCGCCTCCAGGTCCCACGGGAGAGTCCCGGCCAACAGGCACGCCGCCTCCGTCGCCACCGTGCGGTACCCGCGGATGACCCTGACCGCCATGACCTCTGTGGACGCCGCAGAAGGGCCCTAAGTCGGGCGGTCATGGATCCCGCCCACACCGGTGCGCCGTAGAGGGCCATCGACCGGATGACCCTCGCGTACAGCTGTCGACATGCCGCGCTCGGTCCGCCCACATTCGGCATCAGCCATTATAGGGCGGACGCCACGCGGACGAGCCGCGGGACGAGCCTGCGGAAATGCTCCCGAAACCACCATCGCCCGTCGAGCACCAGGCCCAAGTACTTAATGTGGGCCTGGATGCTGATCCCAACCGAGTTGACAGTGATCGAGACGCCGATGGGAGGGTCCATACGGGGCCCATGGAACAAGAGGGCCTCCGTCTTGTCCAGGGCCACCCTCAACCCCAGCGCCTCGATCCGCCTGACGACCTCTTTGGTGCCTGAGGTCGCCAGGCTTACCGCCTCTTGTAGCGTCCCACCGCGGGCTGTGACGAGCGTGTCGTCGGCGTAACAAATTACGCCCAGCCCGGGTGGGAGGCTCCCCCGCAACGCCCAGTCGTAGCCGATGTTCCACAGGGTGGGTCCGAGGACCGACCCCTGTGGAACACTGCACGTCATGGGCGTTCGCACAACGTCCCCTACTCGGTTGGCGTAGAGGACGCTGCGCCCCTCCAAATAGTCTGCCACCAGCCGCCTCAGGTAAGCTGGCACTCCGTGGTAACGGAGCGCCTCCCTGACACAGCTGAATGGCAGACTATTGAATGCGTTGGCGATGTCTAGGGACACCACCAACAGCACTCCCCCGCCGGTGTCGGCCTCAGTCGCCACGGCCCTCAGACGCAACAGGGCCTCGATCGTCGAACGATCCCTCCTAAACCCAAACTGGGCGTCCGACAGATCGGGCCCCTTGCCGACGAGGTGCCGCTCGATGCGGGCAACTACCACCCTCTCCAGTAGCTTGCCCATATCATCGAGCAGCACGATAGGCCTGTAGGCCGATGGCGACTCCGGAGGCCGTCCCGGCTTCGGCAGGAGAACCAGCCTCCCCTCCTTCCAGCACCCAGGGAACCGCCCGGACGCTAAACACGCGTCGAAAACATTGACATACTGTAACCTATGCTGAACAGTCCTATAGACATTTCATACATATTCTATACCTTAGTAACCTACCGATACCAACAGATAAGATTGAGGGTGGTGAATTGTATTCTTATCTCGTCACCATACGAACTATGTGAGACAAAATATAATACACACGAATAATATTTATATTTATATTATTATAGTTACCAAAACATTTTCCTCATACTAAAACCTTGACGATATATATTAAATTTTTTTTTATTTCAAACGGTGGCAAACGAGCAAACAGTACACCTGATGTTAAGCGTTGCTACCGCTCAAGGACCGTTGCAAGGCTGCGGCCTACCGCGAAGAAAGTGAAGGGAGTGTGAACGCGTGCAATGAGGTTCGATGATACTGAAGGCATCACTTAAATCCACTACACGCAAACACCCCCAAAAATTTTAGGCTTCCGGCTCTCTCGCCCGCCGAACGAAGCGCAGTAACAAATTACTAATACTTTTTAATAATATTTTATTTATTTTTCTCTCATATGTAAAAGTAAGAAAAATCAGTCTTAACCTAAGTTGTTTTTTTTACAATATTGTAGACATCTGTGTGAGAAACTGGCATCTATACTAAGAAAACCGGTATGACAAATTACCAAACAACGTTATTTTAGTAGTAAAAAGTAAGTTAGGTTATAAGTCTTATAAGAAACCAGTATAAATAAAAGACGACAGTTTATAGCGAATAAAATATATTGTTCTCCAGTTCTTCTAACGATAGATCTTTTAAAGATATAACCACTTTGTTTTATTGTGAGGAACGAAACAATTTTCGTTGGACGAAATGCAATTTCTATTGTGTTTTGTGCTAAAGCCCCCTCAGGGTTCAATTTCTTGGATTCCTAATATCTTATATAAAGTATTGGATATTTTTTAAAGTCTCTTGACGTTTTATGTAACAGTAACATTTCTATAATTTTCTTCATTTTGTAAACTTTACTTCGTTCAAAAATTGCATCATAAATTTTAGCCGTAATGTGACGGGTTAAAAATATAAATTTTTTATTAATTTACTTATCTGAAACATAAATACAGCGTGTATTTCCCACCACAAAAATGGGCAGCAGACGTCCCCGATACATTTACAACATCATCGGTATTCGCCGATCCAAATGCCATGCGTAGTGTTTATGACATAGTCCGTCCTTGGGTTGGACTATGTTCAATAACAGACTTCGACTACAAGACTGATGAATGTACAGTTGAACTTCATAGAATCAATCAGTGGATGATGATATTTATAACGATTACAAAGTAAATAACATATGTTATAATGTAATAAAAAAGATGTTTTGCAAGCGCTTTTGGAATACCATGTGGTATATTATATTTATTCTACTAACATAACTCGTATATATTTTGGATATTTAAAAAATATAAAAATTAAGTAAACTAATCATACAATACCTCAAAAAAAATAACAAAAAATATTACATTATTAATAAAATATCCTGTAGAATGACAAATACTTGTTATTATATACTTAGAATTCGCTTAGAAAATTTATCACAATGCACAACATTATGATAAGCTGTTTTTATTTTTTACCAGAAATTATTAGTACGTATATTAAGTATAAGCCTAAAATAACTAAATTCACTTCCCATTAGGTATGCTATACAACACCGATAATATCTAGGGTCGTTACTGATTTTATCACTAAATGTATTATATATTCATTTCTAACGTGTCAGCAAACGATATCATTAGTGTTGAGTCGACTAATCTAAAGAATAAAAAATATAACAGGGCATATGTAGTTTCTATTTCGGCTTAAATACATGGAGATCTTTTTGAAGAAATTTTAATTGCATGCATTGCAATAGCGGCGGGTAATCGTCTGCTTCGTAAGCTAGGGTTTGACCGCACGATGTCTCTTTCCCTGGTACAGCTAAGCAGTGAAGCTAATCCGGCTTGCGTCCGCTCGTCGCCTTTTGAAGCTATCACTCGTATTATATGTATTTGACTTTAGTGGTTGATCGGTAACTTTTCGGTATCGGTGACTTTTCAGTATCTATCAATGGAATGATATTTTATGGGTTAATACATAATATCAGGTTGACCGAGCTTCGCTCGGAATATTTTTATAGAATTTATTTAGATATATATTAATAAAAACTAAAAATTATATAAAAAATTACAAAAAGAGAATAATAATAACACCGAGATTCGAACCGACGCTGTTTGGATGCTACAAAACTCAAAATTAAAACCGGCCGTCCCCCAACTGAGCTACCGTAACTCTTGACATTTACAACGAAATTTTAATTCATATTCTTTTAAAATTTAATTTCATTTATTGTTATTCTAAAAACACCGAGAAAAGAACATTTTCTATAAATAAAACCTAGCTAGATCGATTTTTTGGACCCGAAACCTCTAGTATGCCAAGTTTCAACAAAATCGTTGGAGCCGTTTCCGAGATCCTGAATATATATCTATATATATATATATATATATACATATATATATATATATATATATATATATATATATATATATATATATATATATATATATATATATATATATATATATATATACAAGAATTGCTCGTTTAAAGATATAAGATTAATAGTAATTTCTCTGTCTAATAGATGAGTATTTAAACATTTAAAGATATAGATTAATGCGTATTTGAGAGCAAACTAAAATAACCAACCTTCATGAATTAACTAATATTGTAAAACTAAGGTTTGAAAATATTTTGCAACGCTTTAAAACACACACACACACTTTTATTTATTAAAACTCCTAATAAACATTTTTCACAAAAATTTGAAAATTAAACGAAAGAGTGTGCGTAAGATACTGAATAAGAAAGTGGAATCAGCTATATTAGTTTATTTGTCTTTTCTATACCATAAAATTTTCTATACCGTTGCACATGTTAATTTTATTCAAGACTGTTTTTTAATATTGCACAGTAGGCAGCAAGACAGCTGTACCCCTATCGCTAAGATGAAGGTCGGGCATGAATCCGCCACCTACAGAGTGGGCGAACACGGAAGGGTGATGACCCGGCAACATTGTTGTTTGTTTGCTGTCGACAAGAGATTGTATCCGAAAAATTAATCTGCCGGTTGGGTTACTGAATACAAAGATTCAGTAATTGTGGCCCGTCTACATGGTAGAGCGGTATGTGTACTTCAGGTTATTGGTTGGTTTGCACACCGTCACTTTCGTTGCCCCGGGCCGCTTGAGCAGACTGTAACCAAACCATAGTCCGTTCCTAAAACCATATATATCAACAGAGTAGCCATTAAAAGTGTTGCTTCTAAAACTACCACTAAAACAATAAAAATATATGAGGATTTTGTATTTGGAATTTATCAAAGCTTAAGCCTTTTCTTGACAGTAAATATTTCGCTGTTTGGATGTTAAAAATATTTAATATTACATCATTTTTGTGTAATCTCTGCTTCCCTTGGATTATATTGACAGAAAAATATTTATGAGCCCCTGATTTTTTACATATGATTTGTATTATTAAAAGACATCTATTTAGACACTCTGATTAATAAAATATTTCTGTTTGTGATAATCAACTAAAAACACTGTTTTCTTCACTGGGTGATCACCACACATTCAGCCCATTACAAGGATCTCCGTAGATGACACCGAGGTGTGACCATCAGGCAGTTCTGGAAACGCCGATACCATACAGTGGCGATAGAGGTAGCGTACCTCTTGGCCGGGAATCCCTCGTGGACCCTGAAGGTGGAGATATTCGCCGGACTCTATCAGCGAGTATCTACGATACAGGCGGTTGGCGGCTGGATGCCAGGTGAGACGAGACCCGCCGTGACGTCATTGTCTATTGGTCAGACCGGCTAGAGCGGCCTCTATACGGTCTTCGGACCATTGAGGCCTTTCAGCCGATGCTGATGGAGTGGTTGGGTCGGCAGCACGAGGTGCCTTCCTTCCGACTGGTGCAGGCCTTGACGGCGCATGGTTGCTTCACGAAGTACCTGCACAAGATCATCAAGAGGGGGAGTACACCGTTCTGCTACTACTTTGATTGCGACGAGGACATAGTGCAGCACATACTCGAGGTGGCACTGCCGATCATCGCTCATCAATACTTGACACCGTCAGGAACTGGGATCCGATCGGCGGCTTCTGTGAGGAAGTTATCTCACGGAAGGAGGTGGCGGCTCATGCGCGGGAGAAATTTCTCTACAGCGACAAGATCCACCGCCGGTGACTTGGGTGGCGCAGACACAAATACCTGCACCTTATGCCGCCCTAGCCGAGGCCGCGGGTGATTGAACCGCAGAGTAGTCTCCGGGGCATCGAGGAGGGAGGGTACCTGATAGAGTATCTCGCCGGCTTGGCCACGGAAGTCAAGGATTCGATAACAATAGTCGGACTAACGGTGAAACGAAGAGAATACGGCGGGTTATGAAGTCACGTGCCGCTCTTTCGTCACTCCGAACGGGACGGACGGCGTGCATCCGAATCAAAACCTGCTAAAAAATGGCAGTTCAATGAAATTCCTTTAGTTGTCTTGGGACACACAATAAATTTAATTAAACAGTTATGAAGAAGATGTTGAAAAATTATGAATTTACATCCCTTTTATACAATGTGGGCGACAGGATGCAAGTTGACTAGTCAATTAAAAAATAAAGAGTCTACGGTTGGCAGCATAGGCAACTATGGTCTGCCCATGTGCCGTCCGGAGGGACGGTAGGGCGTTATGGTGCGCCATAAACCATCTCATTTAATCACCGCCTATTTGAGTAACTACTATGTATTTCTAGGCATTCCTTGCCGTCCATTTTGAAGGAAGGGACAGGGAACATTTGCGTCGTGTCTGCTGTTTAGAAAACAGAAAATTTTAAATAAAACTTCATACCCTAAAGCAATCCGTCAAGTCCCTCCCAAGAGGCTCATAGCCAAAAGATATTTAATGTATCCAGGTCCACTGATAGTCATAGGCCTCTAGATATGTTAAAGGGCATAATACTCAAAATTATCATTTACCATCATCGTTGGACTACGATGGTGATTGAAGTCGATATAAGTATTCTAAATTCCGTGTGGGGACAGAGAAAGAATACAATTTAACTACTTCAAATCTTACCCTTGGTTGTCGTAAAAGACGACTAAGGGATATAACATCTGTGCAAGAGAAGGCAAATTTGAAATAAAACCCTATACCGACATGTCTGACCAGCATGGTATAGTAGGTCAACTGCCCTCCTATTGGGGAGAAGGCTCGAAACCAGCAGTGGGACATGTATTAGCTAAGACGGCGAAGTGAATGCTTCTGCAGATTTTCCTGATTACTGCCTTGCCGATTTGGATTCCTCGGCTGACCTCTTTCTCAAAATTTGATCTACCTAATTGGATCGTTAAGTAAATCCAACTGACAGAAATATATTACTTAATAAATAAAAAGCCTTCATTATATCTAATAAGTTTAGTTGAAATTTATTTCAATCTAGAGTTTAATATTGCAATAACTTTTACAGCATAACTCATGATTAAACCAATAAAGTAAAACTATTTCTAAGTATTTTTTTAATTTTATCCACGGTCTATTATATACTAGACTAAAATAGCAATATAAAAGCAATTTTATCTGACCCGTTCTCGACTTTGCTTTTAATTAAGATCTCATTGGCTATGAGGCACTTATTAAAAATGTTTTGGTAAAAGGTTTTTTTATAGTTGTAATTATAAAAAAGGGAGTCGTCACTCAGTACGCCTAGTAGATGTGAACATCAAAATTATTTTGTACAAATACATATACATAAAATAACAGATTACGACAGGAACTAATATGGTATAAAATATTAATAAAATAATACGATTTTTCCAGGAAATGATGATTTTTATTCAATAAACATTTATTTTCATTAGTGTAGACTATATGTATGAGCTCAGTGTAGTGAGAGAGAGATATCGCACAACATCGCGTCGCTCCATCTCACTCACACACTACTACGTATAGGCTACGGATATACATATATTTAGCGTGGCGTTTTACCGCCACGACAACAATCAATTTACCCCCGCATATTCCATCATATAGCGTGACGTTACGCAACGAGCTGTTTATACCACGCCAACGATGAGGTTCACCCTCGCCTGTAAATGTTTCACATCAAAAATAATTAAGGGACGCAAGCAGATAACGTCATTAAAAAAGTAATCAAATGATTTCTGATGTTTACGCGAGTATTATACATTTTAAATAAAACTACCTTACGGATTTTATCGCGTTTGTATTTGATTTTTGATTACCCGACGTTTCGAACACTTTATAGCGTTCATGGTCACGGGTGGACTAAGATGTCTCACGTCCAACAAGTCATCGTTACTGCAGAAAATTTATAATTATCTACCCGATGCACAAAATAAGTTATTAAATATTGACCCACATTTTGATACAAAATTTATTGCCAGTGTAAGAAGAAAATGATTCTATATGAAAAAATTATATTGTTTATGGTTAGTAATAATTAAACATTAAAATTAATAGTAATTATATTTAAAAACTAACTAATAATCTAGTATACTACCACCGGATCGGAACACGGTCACACTGAGAAAGATCCGGCAAGAAAACTCAGGTAACATGATGCTAAATTAAAGTTAATTTTGAAGGCGGCTTACTTTATGTTACTAAAAGGTTTTAATTTATAAAATTATCTTTAGTTATTATTATTGTGGGTCAAATCTATACAATATGAGCTCACGGTGTCTTGCAGTCTTGTGGTGGTCTTTTTGGATTTGTTTTTAATGATATTTATAACAGGATCCCAGCTTGATGGTAACACCCAGCCATCCTCTCTATTGAAATTTTTGTGTTTTTTAATCTCAATAGCCTGGCGTACCATTCTAGGCAGGTATCGGTGTTCTTTTGCGAGGATTTGTGGTTTATCAAACCTGATGTTATGGTGGGCGCGTTCCTGACTATGTTCACAGACTGCAGACCTAGCGTCCCGGCGGTGCTTCACATCGGCTATGTGTTCTTTGATCCGAGTTCTTATGGATCTCTTTGTTTGTCCAATGTAAGAGAGACCACAGTCACAGTCAAGTTCATATACTCCTGCATCTTGTAAAGGGATCTGGCACTTGACAAGTGGTAAGAATTGGCTAATCCTCTTCAGTGGCTTAAAATAAGTTTTAATGGAAGAGCGTTTCAGGATGTAGCCAATCTTGTCAGTGACTCCTTTGACATAAGGTAGTATTGCAGTAAGGCGCTCAACTGTGAGTGGTTTCACTCGGTCTCTGCGACGGGGGCGAGGAACTGGCAGCTTGTTTGCACGTAGCACCTGCTTGACATGCTGCAGCTCCCCAGCCAGGTGTTCATCGTCACAGATTCCTCGTGCTCTCTGCAACAAGGATTTACACACGGTAGCTAGCTGTGAAGGGGGATGATGAGAATCACCGTTCAAGTATCTGTCTGTATGTGTTGCCTTACGATACACTGTATGACTCAAGGTGTTATTAGGGTTACGTATAACCAAAATGTCTAAGAAGGCTTAAGAGTTATTTGACTCCAGTTCCATAGTGAATTGAATTTTTGGATTAATGGAGTTAAGATGGTTTAAGAATATGGTTATTTTGTCTATATTTATGGTTATATGTAATCAAAACCGAATACTATATCAATCATTGCAATCTGTTTATCCAGAGCGATATACCTAAGAAATCAATTTCCTTCCCAAAATCATGAGAGGACGGAATAATAAATTAGTGCAACATATTCCTTTTTAGGGTTCCCTACCCAAAGGGTAAAGACAGGACTCTATTACTAAGACTTCGCTATTTGTTCGTCTATCTGTCTGTCACTAGACTGTATCACAAGAACTGCCATAGTTAGACAGTTGAAATTTTGACAAATTATGTATTTCTGTTGCCGCTATAACAACAAATACTAAAAACAAAATAAAATAAATATTTAATGGGGGCTCCCATACAACAAACGTGTTTTTTTTTTGCCTTTTTTATATATAACTAGCAACCCGCCCTCGCTTCGCTTCGGTTTCAGTCGCTTTACCCGCACCGTAGTTCCCGTTCCTGTGGGAATACCGGGATAAAATATAGCCTATGTTACTCCCTGATATGATAGCTTTCCATTGGTGAAAGAATTTTTGAAATCGGTTCGGTGGTTTAAGCGTGAAAGCGTTACAAACAAACATCCTTACTTTCGCATTTATAATATTATTATGGATAACGGAATGATCTGCGACTCTGACTCGCACTGAACCGGTTTTTTAGTAAGTTTTACGTAAATCGATTGAGATATGTAAACATATAACATCTTTGCCCGTGAATAAAAATAATGAAATTAGTATGTGCTTAAAATCATTATGAAGTGAAAATTTCGTCATCTCTCATCTCATATACGTTGCACTGCTAGATTCGAATCTTCTCCACAATGGGAGGTAAATTGACCTACTATGCCACACTGATCAGATGAGTTGGATTTTTTTTTATGGTTGGGTTATGGTAAGTGCACACGGCATCCATTCCGTCCGGGGCGACGAAAGGACGGCGCGCGGGCCCATAATCCGCCCGTACCCACGTCGCTTTTGTCATTGGGCCGACTACCAGTACCGAGTTCCTTGTCCTTAGTGGTCGGTCCGACGGAATACCCTTTCGGGTACCCTCGGGACGTCGGTCGCCGACGCGCGGTCAACCTCTCTGCGGATGCCGGATTAAAGTAACCATGTAAGTAGACGTGTATGAGCTGAGATATCGATGATAAATATCATATTTGTTCTATGTTCATAAATTCATAATATTTACGACTGGCAATCTGTCCTAGCTTCGCTTCGGTTTCAGTCGCCTTACCCGCGTAGTTCCCGTTCCCGTGGGAATACCGCGATAAAATATAGCCTATGTTACTCCCTGATATAATAGCTTTCCTTTGGTGAAAGAATATTTGAAATCGTTTCGGTAGTTTAAGCGTGAAAGCGTAACAAACAAACAAAGTTTGTTTCGCATTTATAGTATTAGTAAAGATATATAGATTTACTAGCAACCCGCCCTCGCTTTACTTTGGTTTCAGTCCCTGTACCCGCGTAGCTTCTATTCCCGTGGGAATACCGGGATAAAATATAACCTGTGTTATTCCATGATATTATAGCTTTCCATTGGTGAAAGAATTTTTGAAATCGGAATGGTAGTTTAAGCGTGAAAGTGTTACAAACAAATAAACAAAGAAATTTATTTTCTCATTTATAATATTAGTAAGGAAGTAAAAATAATCGTGTATAAATTACTCTGGTAAAATTTTCTATATGGATCGCGGCGAACATAAATCTATTTAAAGTAATCCAATAATAAACTAAATTAAAACATACACCAACACACAATAAACAACCTATTCAATTTCAACTACACAAATCTCGTAACGAACCTCGAAACCATTAAATGGGAACCGAAAATAAAAAAATACACACTAAAAGTGAAAAAGCAGTGAAAATATTCATAGTCCCAAAGTCGCACGTCGAACTAACTCGTGCCACCCAAATGCATTCGTTTTATTTATGGCCACAACATAGTGGTTAACGTCACCGAGTCACGATTTTATTCTCTTTACATTTGTAATATTTTTATTTTTTACATAGTTTTTTTTTGTTCTTTGGTATATATAATTATTTGAAATTTACGGAGCGGTTAAAAGAATCCTTTTGAAGCGATTTTATTATTCACGACTATATAATGACTGCCAACTATACATTTATGGGCGATCTATGGTTTGAACACACGTCGTCCGTTTATCTTCACGCCTGACCAACGTGGAATAGTAGGTCAATTTCTCTCCCATTGTGGAAGAGGCCGGAGCCAAACAGTCGGACGTACATGAGCTGAGATGATGAATCTATAACCAATAAAGAGTGTCTGTTTGTAATGTCAAAATAATAGGCTTTTTTCATGCTCACATGGTTATTTGCACGACACCTATGCCTAAAATACAATAATATACACAATACCTATGCCTAAGTACGGTATTCCCACGGGAACGGGAACTACGCAGGTAAAACGACCAAAACCGAAGTGAAGCGAGGGCGGGTTGCTAGTCTATACTAAAATAGAATTATCCGTGTAGTGACGGAGTAAGAATACAATTCACCACTTCCTCTCTTACCGTGGGTCTTGTAAAAGACGACTAAGAGATATGATAATCAGATTATAATAATTCAAGAGAAGAAAAAGTCACCATAAAATCCTACGCGAACACGTCTGACCATTGTGGTATAGTAGGTCAAATTCCCTCTCACAATGGAGTAGGCCCGAGACCAACAGTAGGATATATGGGCTGAGATGATGACGATGATGATGAAATTAGAATTCTACTAAAGCGGGTTTCAGACTACGCTATAATATAATAGCATATAGCATATAGTATATAGCTCATAGCACAACAATATCGCGCACCATACATTGTTAAGGACACGTTCACACTGTACTGTACTACATTTTATGTATGGTGCTCGATATTGTTGTGCGATGAGCTATATACTATATCCTATTATATTATAGCGTAGTCTGAATCCCGCTTTAGACTATATATATTATCTCGTCGCAATCATCGGTGCCGACCTGACGCTGCCGACCATCGCCCTGGCGATAGTCAGGAACTGGGACGCGGTCGTAGCCTTCTGCGAGGCAGTAATCTCGCAGAAGGAGGCGGCGTATCGCCCGCGCGAGGAGCGCAGCCTAGATGAGGCGATCCGCCGCCGGCGACTGGGGCGGCGTAGGCGCGAGTACTTGCACCTCATGCCGCCCTAGCCGAGGCCGCGGGTGACGTGACCGGGGAATTAGTCCGTCACCCGACGAGAGGCCGACCGCGTGAGGAAAGACCGACGTCCTCCCCGAGGGAGGGACGTCGGTCGATGGGAGGGTACCCCAAATAGGCGGTATTCCGTCGGGCTGACCACTGATGACAAGTAACCCTGCTCCGGTGGTCGGCCCAACGACGAAAGCGACGTGCATCGTGGGTGGGTTGCGGGTGTGCGTGCTTATGCCCCTCTGTCGCCCCGGACGGAGTGGTGCGAGGAGCACGCCGACCGCAACCCACCCACAAAAAAAAAGACTATATCTTATATCTTTAAACGAGCAATTCTTGTATATATATATATATATTCAGGATCTCGGAAACGGCTCCAACGATTATGTTGAAACTTGGCATACTAGAGGTTTCGGGTCCAAAAAATCGATATAGCTAGGTTTTATTTATAGAAAATGTTGTTTTGTCCGTGTTTTTAGTAAAACAATATAATGACATTAAATTTTAAAAGAATATGAATTCAAATTTCGTTGTCAACGTCATGAGTTACGATAGCTCAGTTGGCGAGACGGGCGATTTTAATTTTGGATTATGTGACATTTAAACAGCGTCGGTTCGAATCTCGGTGTTATTATTATTCTCTTTTTGTAGTTTTTTATATAATTTTCATTATTTATTTTTTATTAATATATATCTAAATAAATTCGACAAAAACATTCCGAGCGAAGCTCGGTCAGCCAGATATTATAATCTTTGGTTATTACACGCATGCTCTTCGCGTGACTTTTTTTTACAATAGGCGAGGTAAATAAATATTATTTTCATTAATTATTCATGAATGATGAATGAAAATTGACAAAAGAGTATAGTATCTCGTAGGCAAAGGAATATGCTTGGCCCAGTAATTTAATCGAAAGAATCCAATCAGCAAAGAATTCGGATAAAAGTGCACAAAGCTGACGTTACATATAATTTACAGTCTATATTAACATAGTCGAAGTGACGTCCGCTATTGCATTGAGTTTCATACCGCACAAACGGGCGAAATTTCCAATAATATCAGTAAAAAGATTATTTCGAGTGTGTTAACTCACGCACTGTGTATTTTTCTTTGAATCGTTTTTGTAATCTTAGTATTCAAAATGCTAAAATAAAGGTAAAAAAGCCATTAAAATTCAAACTATGTAAACAAAATCATCTTGATCTAAGACAAAGCCTCACAAATACGCTTTTTACGTAAAGAACAAATAAAACTGTTTGATTTATATCAAATTGGAAACATAAAAAGTTTGGTAAGTATGTGGCATATGACTTCAATAAAAAACAAGAATACAATCCCCGCAAAGGCAAGCCTTATTGACTTAACTTGTTGAATAAGCAACCAAATAAAAGGATTTTGAGGCTGCTTGTCAATTGTGATAAAAAAGAATGTTGTGTGACAAAACAAAATGTTTATCGTATTGATTAAGCTCGGGGAACTGTTTAATCATACATCTAGCCACCATCGACAGTAGATACACAGGTGTATCTAGTAATAGTAGTATTACACAGGTATATTTACTGTTGGAAATAAGTCTCCTCTAAAAAAGGGAAAATGAAAAACAAAAAAGTTCTGTCATGACTATAAACGCTTAAAAGTGTTCAAAACATCGAGAAATCAAAAATCAAATACAAACGCGATTAAACCATTAAAACAGCTTTATTAAAAAAAAGAGAAATTTATATGACACAAAGCCATATTACTCATACCACTACGACACAAAGAGAAATTTGTACGACACAAAGCCACACTACATCACAATAAATTCTATATACTCTTCATAGACATCGCAGATATTTGAAAAAAAAAAGATAATGAAAAAAACACATAAATAAGGTATATAATAAAATACTAAGCATATAAAATAAGAAATAAAATTAACTTAAAAAAAATCGACCAAGTGCGAGTCGGGCTCCCGCAGGAAGGGTTCCGTACCATGGACTAGGTAAACAAGTGCCTCCCTAATGCCATTATCGATATTGAGCAAAAAAATCAAGTTTGTTGCATGGGAGTCCCCCTTAAGTATTTATTTTATTTTTAGTATTTGTTGTTATAGAGGCAATAAAAATACATCATCTGTGAAAAATTCAACTGTCTACCTATCACCGTTCTTGAGATACAGCCTGGTGACGGACGGACGGACGGACGGACAGCGAAGTCTCAGTAATAGGGTCGCGTTTTTACTCTTTGGGTACAGAACCCTAAAAAACCAAAGAACTCGGAAAAAAAAGGCACTCCACAGATCCAAAATTGAAAAAAGAGGAATCTTGGGAAGATAGCGGGTAAGATCACGATCACTTACTCGGCATGTGCCAAATAATGCTGCGTCTTACTTGATACGCTGGTCAGATAGATTGATGATTGTAGTTGGAGTTATAAGCTTCCTAGGAGAGTAGTACTAATATCGGTTCTCCTGGCTTTTACGATTCCGTTGATTATTAAGGTGACACAGTGTACTCGTAACTAGTAATAATATGCCTATAAAATTAATTTCAAACAAAATTATAACAAACGCTAGCTTACAAACTAGTTTATAACTATAAATAAATTATAAAATCCTACTATTTATATCTCATAAAAATATAAGCTCTTTTAAGGACTATTTTTATATAAGCTATGGTGGCAGACAAATTTGTAAGTACTAAATACCACTAATGAAATTTAGCAGTATTAAGGACTGAGATCAGATAAATAGTGCCTGATGCATCGTAGAAAATTGCTGTTCTTTAAACCCGTTTACCGAACGTTCCATTAGCTATTAATTGTTTCAAGGTTGCCAGTGCGCAGATGCAGACTGAGTAATAAAGTAAAGATCTTCATCCCTTATGTTTATCTATGAGTCTTTACAACCGGCTGAGGAATCACAAAGAGCATACTCCTGCGAAGATTGATAAGACCCAAGAGAATGTTAGTAGTTAGTACCAACTGCGATGGCCAATCGGCCTGTCAAGTGTAGCATTTATGATATTATCTCTCATTGAGTTTAAATTAAATAGGGAATGTTTTGCTAATGAACAATATCTGGTTGACCGAGCTTCGCTCGGTATAGATGTATATTAATAAAAATAAAATAATGAAAAAAATATCAATAATTACAAAAAGAGAATAATAATAACACCGAGATTCGATCCCACGCTGTTTGAATGCCAAAACAAAACATAAAGAAAACTGGACAACTTCCCAATAGGGAATATGCATGATATTTTTTTATTTTTTTAAACATTTCTACTAGTTATTATATTACTAGAAATAAATATAACACATCCAAAGTATAAACCATTACGCTAAAAAAAATTTTTAAAATCGCCTTTATTTATGGGCGATGTAAACGCGACTACTTCGGCGCGCGTATTCTGTGACGTCAGAGTACTCGACACTCGTACAAGTTGCTAGGCCTGCCAACTAGGGCTGTTGATATTTTAATAAATATCGTTTTTCGACATATCGATATTTTACAATGTATCAATATCGGGGTTCGCTATATCGAAAAAATATCGATATATCGATAAAAGTATCGATTTTTTTATTATTATTACGATTATTAAATATATTATATCTTATTTACCTTGCAACTTTTATTCCTCCGAGTTTAACAGACATTAAATCTGAATTAGACGCGAAATATGTTGTCATCATATACACGTCTATTTTAGGAAGATTATCTGACCTATACCTACTTTGACGAAACCGGTTTCAGTCATTGTAATAAGACTTATTCACAAGATTAATACTTGAACACAGAAAATTAATAACTTATTATGAAATAACTGGGTAACAATACAAAATAATTAGGGATGTGACTTAGAGGGAAAAAATCGATTTTGTAATTATCGATTTTTTGTTCTTTAAAATAAATCGATTATAAAATAATCGATGAATTAAAAAAAATCGATTGTAAAATAATCGATTAATTAAAAAAAATCGATTTTAAAATAATCGATTTTTTGTTCTTTAAAATAAATCGATGTTAAAACAATCGATTAATTAAAAAAAACGATTATAAAATAATCGATTAATTAAAAAAACGATTATGAAATAATCGATTAATTAAAAAAAAATCGATTCTAAAATAATCGATTTTTTTCTCCCAACAGGATTAGGATGGCTTTTTTTTAGGAAATGTGAGCTTTATTTTCTAATATAGTATGATGAATTTTGATCGAATTTCGAATAATAAAAAATCGATTAATAATCGACTATTATTATTTTGATAATCGATTGTAAAAATCAATTATTAATCGATTATTTTTTTGTAAAAATCGTTTTTTATAAAGATCGATTATTTTTCACATCCCTAAAAATAATCACTAGAAACATACAAACAGCAACTTGATATCACAAGGTTCTCCTCCTATCCAAGGTTCAAGGAGGGCTGTTGATAAAATATCGATATGTCAAAATATAGATATTATTATTTAAAAATATCGATACTTAATACTGAACTTTTTTTGGACGATAATAAAAAGTAGGTACGTATCGAGGGTCGATATTTATTTGAATAAATTTGGTGTTTTATCTTTTCTTCTAAAGTATTTATTCTACAAAATCACCGTAAACTTAATCTACTGTAGAAGCGCTGGCATGAAACTGATGATCAGTTATCACTTACTCCTAGAATTTGATAAAAAAAAGCTCAGCACAGCAACCCCGCAATAAACGAAGTTAAAGAGTGGTCATGGGGAAAATATCGAAATATCGATATTTTTTCGTTAAATCGAACTCCGATATTGATATATTTAAAAACATCGATATATCGAAAAACTATTTTTTTAATATAGATAGCCCTAACTAGAAGACTCGGGTGTCACGTGTTCAAAACGTGACATCATAGTACTCCAACCAATGCGGTGCGTTTCAGAAATTTTGCGCGCGAATCTCAAAAAAGGCACTTTTGATAATTAAATTTAATTATTAAATAATGATAAATTAAAAAATAATTTTATAGGTACGTTTTTTAAGCAATAAAGATTACAAATAAAAATAATTTGTTCATTTTGGAGTTTCGTGCATATTCCCTATTAAGCTATCGCTCTTGACACTCTTGACGTTGACGGCGAAATTTGAATCCATGTTCTATTGACATTTTATGTCATTGTATTGATTAGCTAAAAACACCTACAAAACTACATTTTCTATAAATAAAACCTAGCTAGATCGATTTTTTGGACCCGAAACCTCTAGTATGCCAAGTTTCATCAAAATCGTTGGAGCCGTTTACGAGATCCTGAAAATATATATATATACAAGAATTGCTCGTTTAAAGATATAAGATAAGATATTTCACGGACCGGAAATAATGGTCAGCTTTTGAAAACCACTAAAAAGAAGATACAAATCAAAATTCGTTCAACCTGGACTCTGGGACACATTCCCTCGGGCACGGTTACAAGTAAAATTTCCAAAAGCCGTTTAGACTCACGATCGTGCGGACTATAATTGGACCATTTCGACCCTAAAGTTTGCAGGGTAGCGGTTTATCTCCATCAAATGTGTTCCATTGCTGTTTATAACTGTAAGTGCTGTTGATATAAAACTAATACATGGTAATAATATATAAATGGCTATCTATGTGGTAAGGATTCTAACTCTTACTTACCCATAAGAGTTATAAACACTGGCTAAAGGTTCACCAAAGAATTGAACGACACTCCATTTTTATATAACCCTTCTATTTAATACAAAAAAAATATTTAGCGTTGTAAAAAGAATCTTTAAAAAATAAATAAAACTGTTGTTATTAATTTTATATATAATCTTGAATAATAATGCAATTGTTGTGAAAAGTTTAATTTTGAAAATTGCGAAAAAATTGTATCAGCTTTTTACATCAGAACTGTCGTTAAAATTTTTAAAAGATTTGGATGATGATTTCTTATATTTACGCAAATATAACATGACATGAAATAAAATTATTTCTACTTTCCGGACGTTTCAAACAAATTTCTACGTTTATGATCAAGAGAGGTAGGCCCACACGCCGTCTGCTCTATCTGGGGTGACGAAAGGTGCGGTCCTATAGCCCACCATATTTCCTCTCCTTTGCCATTGGGACCACCACCGATACCGAGTTCCTTGTCCTTCTTTCCCTTCCTCGATCAAGGAAGGACTAAGGAGTTTCACTTCCTAAAATTTATTTTTATTGCAAACTAGCAACCCGCCCTCGCTTCGCTTCGGTTATAGGTTATAGTCGTTTTACCCGCGTAGTTTCCGTTCCCGTAGAAATACCAGGATAAAATATAGCTTAGTTTACGCCCTGATATTATAGCTTTCCATTGGTGAAAGAATTTTTGAAATCGGTCCAGCCGTTTTGAAGATTACCCGGAACAAACAGACAGACAGACAAAAATTTTTAATCTGTATTTTAGGCATAGGTGTCGTGCAAATAACCGCGTGAGCATGAAAAAAGCCTATTATTTTGACATTACAAACAGACACTCTAATTTTATATATTGGTATAGAAGAGGAGCGAAATTTTATAACTAATACTGTAGCGATTAAATAAAAACCTCTATGAGCGTGCCTTCCGAGAGTTCTTAGTCTTACCCCTCCTTAGCCGATGCGGCAAATCGACGTCTGAATAACATTCAGACGTTGATTTTCCTTGACCACTGACGTCAAGTCACCCTGCTTCGGCGGTCGGTCCAACGACAACGACAAAGGCGACGTTTCACGGGTGGGTTACGGGTGTGCGTGCTTACGCCCCTCTGTCGCCCCAGACGGAATGGTGCGAGGAGCGCGCCGGTTGTAACCCAACCCCAAAAAAAAGACGTCGATGTTCCGCAACGGTTTAGTACTACTCCTGATATTTTACTGTTGCTTTGGAACCTTCTAGAATATGACGAAATAAATATTCAAACCTGTTGATTACGCTATTAAATTGTTAGAACTCCGATTTTATATATCAAAGACATAAATTACTTTTAAATTTTAAGAGCTCAAACTTATACAAGGTTAGACTGAGAAAATTAAATTTAATAGCTAACCTTTGACATCAAATATCATTGTATATGAATCAATTTGAATGTTTTATGAGGTAGTCAATTGTAATTTTTAATTTAGATTTTATACTTATTTCAAATTAATATTATAACTTTTTATGATATAATTCTGATATAATTCTGATATAATTCTCTAAATAAACTTTATTTGGTTTTTTTTTTATTGCCTATGGTCGCAAACAAGCAGGCAGCACACCTGATGGTGATACTGCCACACATGGACCTTTGCAATACCAGGCGTATAGCTAGGCCATTACCTATCGTGTAAAAAATACTCTTCTTAAATCAGCTGATAGTTCATTCCAGAGCCTGCATGTACGTGGAAGAAATGATAGCTGGCAACATACAGTTGAAGATGTTAACGTTTTCAGATAAAATGAATGAACCCTGCTACGGTGTTGAGTGGTACGTTGGTAATACGGTGACAGTGGTACCAAGTCAAACAGTTTCTCAGAGCATTATTTAATAACTACTTTATCATTAATAACTTTTTGCGTTAACCATGCTAGGTTATTTATAAAAACTTGCTTTTTTATTGCTGTTGTCTGTGTTGTTTGCTGTTGACAAACGAGCGAACAGCACACCTAAAGATAAGAAGACTTTTTCTAGACCGCCGCCGATGAAGAAGGTAAAGGTAGTGTGAATGCGTCCAATAAGGTTTGGTGATACTAAAGGCATCACCAAAACCCATCACATGCAAACGTGCGTCCATCTCTCTCGCTCACCGAACGAAGTGTAGTAATAAATTGCTACTACCCAGGCGTCGATTTTCTGTACGAGTGTGGTACTAGTCCGTACGACAATTTGGGCGAGAATTTAGTGTTATACATAGGCCCACGCTCATCTAATTGTTAAGACGAATTCAACAGATTTTTAATAGATGTGTGTGAAATCCTACGTCTGGCAATCATTGTTCGCTCGCAAAAAAAAATATCTAATTCTTTAAGTTTAATTGTATCTAATATGATCGGCATTCTAATCTAACTCAATTTGGTAGTGGACAATTTTTCAACGACGGAACTTTCATAGACCAGGAGTGTGAGTTTTGTCGTTAATATTACGCGTTCTACCGTGAGCGCGTAAACTGTCATTTGTATGAAGAAAAGTACAGCGCCACTAGCAGTGCGTATTTGAAACAATGTTTTAAATACGCACCGCTAGTGGCGCTGTACTTTTTTTCATACAAATAACATGTTTACGCGCTCACGGTAGAACGCGTAATATTAACGACAAAACTCACACTCAGGCCTCAGATGTCAATATATTTGAGAGTATTGACTCTCCATATCCGTCAGTGTCATATATATTTTGACAGTTAAGATAGACGGTTAAACGTGTACAGCGAGGCACTTTCAAATATTTGCATGTTATTGTTCAGAACACTTAATAAGGTGGTTTTTATCACGATGTTTTCCAACGCCGTAAAACTAATTTACCTTTTATACACAATGGACATGAAAACAATAAGCACATAAATATACATTTAAATATGTAAAAATAGCAAAACTGACTGCACAGATGGCGTAGTGGTTAAGATACCGACTTACAGTGCCATTGTCCCGGGTTCGAATCCTGCGCGGGACGACACTTTGTACGATCCACAAATTGTTGTTCTGAGTCTGGATGTAATTTGTGTCCGTTAATTATATGTTTTTAAAGTCCCCCGCAATACAAGGATTAATTTCCTTAGTGCAGGGAGGTGTATTAAAAAAAAAAAATTAACTACAGTACTGAGAGATTTAATACCCACCTACGTCAGAATGTGAGTTTGAAAAACTGATTTAGGTCGTGTGTGTTTATCAGGAATTCGATTGGCTTCTTTTGTAATGGAAAAGTAATACAATTCGGGAGCTTACTTTTGTGTTCTGGTTTGAAGCTAAAGATAGATAGATATTAAATCGAATATATTGGGATCACCGAAGTCAGTATTTTTTTCGATTACAGAATACAATAGGATTATGAGAAACAATGACTAGATATAAATACGAATCACATTAAATGTAAATATCCTCATTACGTTTTTTTCATCTTCATTATCTTTTCTTCAGTTTCACTAGTCTAGGCTCAAGTCTCTTCCACAATCAAAAGGGACACGGCTGACCGGACCGGGGATTTTAGTCCGTTACCCGCTTTCTCTCGACGTCCCGGAAAAGAGACGTCGAGAGAAGAGGGTACCCCCTTAGGGTATTCCGTCGGGCCGACCACTGAGGACAAGGAACCCGGCACTGATGGTCAGCCCGACGATGAAGGCGACATGCTATGGGTGGGTTATGGGCCCACGGGCCGTCCCTTTGTCGCCCCGAACGGAGCCGGGCGGCCGACAATAACTACCCCAAAAAATAAAATAGTCAAAAGGGAATTGACTTACCATACCATGCTGGTCAGACAGATTGGTATAGAATTTTAGTTCTAGTCTTCTTTATATTGCAGTGATGTTATTTTTATAGTTGTAGGATCACACTTTTGAGTTGTCTGTCTACAGCCGCAGGCCGGTCCGTCCGGGGTAGTACCACTCTCTCGCAGACAATCGACGTCTAACTAGTTACAATTAATTATTACATTTCGTTCGATGAGTGCGAGAGCCGGCAGCTAAACTTTCTGAAGGTGTTTGCGTGTGCGGGGTTTTGATGATGCCCTTAGTATCACCAAACCTCATATACGCATTCACACTCCCTTAATTTTCTTCACTGTAGACAGCGGCCTAGGAACATCCTGGAGGTATGTCCCGCCTGGGGGCCCCAGCACCATGATCTGTCAGCAGTGATAGGAACAGACCTGTCGTTGTTGACCATCACATCAAAGATGCTCGACAGTGACAGGTACTGGTCGATGGCCTCTTTCTGTGAAAAGGTCATCTCTAGGAGGGAGGCCGCGGAACGGGAACGCGAGGCACTTGCCTCCGCTGAATCACTCCGCAGGCGGCGACCAGAGAGGGGGAGGCGCCGATATACGCATCTCATCCCACCGCCTTGAAAGACGACAGGACGTGGCCAGACGGCCTTGCGTAGGAGTATCGGGGATCGAATGTCAACAGACGATCTCTCCGGCGCTCCATAAAACCGCAGAAGGGGCCGCTGTTGGTTTTAGTGGGTATTCCGGTTGCAAGTGACCGGCGAGTGCCACACACCCCCCATGCCTATTATTGGCGAGGGACGGTGCGAAAATGTATTTCCACTGTGTTAACACAAAAAAAAGGCAGCGGCCTAGCAAAGGTTCATGAGCGGCAGCACAACTTACCATCAGGTATACTGTTTACTCGTTAACAATAAAAAAAAATTCTTGCTTCCCTTAGTTGTCGCTTATGATTACATACAGGTAAGATAAAAGACAGTGAATTTTTTTTTTAATTCATACTTCGTCACCACATAAATACGGTCTTTCTTTATACAGGACTTTATCATTCAAACACAATATGATTGATTGAGAACTGACTGGTATGGAAATGATAATAGAATTGCAAGCCCGTTTATGATCTATAAACAGCCTTGCCCTAAATATTTAACAACAGTAACCATTCTATCGGGGTCCGTACTCAACTAAGTTATTAATATCAGTATGGTAATGTGAATTAATATCTACAGTTTACATATTTGTGGTATGAGTAAGTAATGTTGATAAATTACTAATTAACACTCAATGTGGTGTGTAATATTTCAATCTGCGCTGGGTTTGTTTAGTAGACTATAGTATAAAGGCTATTTTGCGAAAGGCATTTGTTGACTAGTATAGTGAAGACATAGTATGGAATAAGACTACAATTCACCACCGCTTTTCTTGCAAGTGGATATCGTAAGAGACGACTAAGGGATATAATACGCATATAACATCTGCAAAAGAAGGAAAACGCAAAACAAAACCGGTCTGACCAGCAGCCATTTCATCATCATCATCATCCGTCCCACTGTTGGCCTCGGGCTCCTCCACAATGGGGGGGAATTGGACCTACTATACCATGCTGCTCAGAGATGTTGGCATTTTTTTTTTTTTTTTTTTCGCCCTGTCCAGTGCGTTCGGGGCGATGAAAGGACGGCGCGCGGGCCCATAACCCACCCGTACCCACGTCACCTCGTTGTTGGGCCGACCACCGGAGCAGATGTGACTTGTCGTCAGTGGTCGGCCCAACGGAGTACCCTTTCGGGTAACCTCACTTCTCGACGTCCTGGGACGTCGGTCGCCGTCGCGCGGTCAGCCTCTCTGCGGGTGATGGACAATTCCCCGGTCCGATCACCCGCGTTCTCGGCTAGGGCGGCATTAGGCGCAGATACTCGCGCCTGCGCCGCCCGAGTCGCCGGCGGCGGAACGTGTCGCCGAATAGGAGCTCTACTCGTACACGATCCGCCGCCTCCTTCCGTGAGATTACGGCCTCACAGAAGGCGGCGACCGCGTCCCAGTTCCTGACGCTGACGAGCATCTCGCTGGCGATGGTCGGCAGCGCCAGGTCGGCACCGATAATTGCGACGAGTTCACGGCGATCCCCCTCCCATGCAGCACACTCCTCCAGCGTGTGCTGCGCCGTGTCCTCGTCGCAACTGCAGTGGTGGCAGGACGGTGTGCTCTCCCTCCTGACAATCTTGTGCAGGTACTTCCCGAAGCAACCGTGCCCCGTCAGCACCTGCACCAGTCGGAAGGAAAGCACCCCGTGCGTCCGCTCCAACCACTCCATCAGCACCGGCCGGAGGGCCTCGACGGTCCTGACACCGTACCGAGGACTCTCCAGCCGGACTGCCCAACGGGCAATGACTTCTCGGTGGGCGTCGACCCGCCAGGCGGTGATCTCTTTGATGGAGACCATGCCACCGCGGGCGCGCGTCTCCGACACCCGCCGATAAATGTCGGCGAGCATCTCCGCCTCCAGGTCCCACGGTGGAGTTCCGGCCAGGAGGCACGCTGGCTCCGTCGCCACAGTGCGGTAACCCCGTATGGCCCTGATCGCCATGACCCTCTATGGTCGCCACAGGAGGGCCCTAAGATGGACGGTCAGGGACCCCGCCCACACTGGTGCGCCGTACAGGGCCATCGACCGTATCACCCCCACGAGACATGTTGGCATAGGGTTTCATTTCGAGTTTTGTTTTTCTTGCACATATCTTATGTGCATATTATATCCCTTAGTCGTCTTATACGACGTCCACGGGCAAGATAGGGTGAATTGTATTATTACTTCGTCACCACACGAAAAAGCATGGTTTAGAAAGCTATTGTAGAGGAGGTTCGAGCCCTGCAGTGGGACGTATATGAGCCGAGGTGATGATAATGATGTAGTGAAAATTCTGTATGGTGACGGAGTAAGAATACAATTCACCACTCTCTTTCTTGCTCGTGGATATGGTAAAAGATAACAAAGGATATAATATGCATATGACATAAATGCACGAGAAATTCGAAAGCCATATAGCAACATGTCTCACTACCATAGTATAGTAGGTCAACAGGAGTGGTAGGACCACACTGTCGACAGTTATCTGTCTACAGCCGCGGGCCGGTCCGTCCGGGGTAGTACCATGCTCTCACAGAAAATCGACGTCCGAGTAGTAGCAATTTGTTACTGCGCTTCGTTCGGTGAGCGAGAGAGCCGGAAGCCCAACTTTCTGAGGGTGATTGCGTGTGGAGGGTTTTAGTGGTGCCCTTGGTATCACCGAGCCTCAATGCACGCATTCATACTCCCTTCGCTTTCTTCGCGGTAGGCAACGGCCTTGTAAAGGTCCATGAGCGGCAGCAACACTTACCATCAGGTGTACTGTTTGCTCGTTTGCCACCGTTTGCAATAAAAAAAAAAAAAAAAAACTTCACTCTCATTTTGGAGGAGGCTCGAGCCCAGCAGTGGGTCATATGTGAGCTGAAATGATGATGATTATCCTACTACCAATTCTGTCTTTGCATCTATGCCAAGCCACATATCCGCACGCTAGTGTAAGAATACAATTCATCACTTTAATCTTACCAGTGAGTATTGTGGTCGGGGGGCGTCAAAATGGGAGGGGTACCCGAAAGGGTATCCCGCCGGGCTGGCCACGAACGTCAAGAATTTGATACCAGTGGTCGGCCTAATGCCAAAGGGAAGGGAATATGGTGGGTTATGGGGTTGTGCGTCACCCTTTCGTCGCCCCGGATGGGACGGATGGCGTGTGGCCGCAACAAAGCCTGCCAGGAAAAAAAGTAAAAAAGACCCCATGGGTAATGTAGAAAATGACTAAAGGATATGATTTATTAGGGTTCCGTACCCAAAGGGTAAAAACGGGACCCTATTACTGAGACTTCGCTGTCCGTCCGTCCGTCCGTCTGTCACCAGACTGTATCTCAAGAACGGTGATAGCTAGACAGTTGAAATTTTCACAGATGATGTATTTCTATTACCGCTATAACAACAAATACTAAAAATAATTTAAATGTTTAAAGGGGCTCCTATACAACAAACTTGATTTTTTGCTCAATATCGATAGTGGCAATAGGGAGGCACTTGTTTATCTAGTCAATGGTACGGAACCCTTCGTGAGTGCGTCGTACTCGCATTTGGCCAATTTTATATGTATAAGATATCTATGCAAAACCCTATGCCCACACAGCTGACTAGTGCGGTATCTTTTTTTTTTTTTTTTTTTTGGGTGGGCTAAGCGCACGCGCGGTCTAGTCCGTCCGGGGCGATGAAAGGACGGCGCGCGGGCCCATAACCCACCCGTACCCACGACACCTCGTTGTTGGGCCGACTACCGGAGCAGATGTGACTTGTCGTCAGTGGTCGGCCTGACGGAATACCCTTTCAGGTAACCTCACCTCTCGACGTCCTGGGACGTCGATCGCCGTCGCACGGTCAGTCTCTCTGCGGGTGACGGACAATTCCCCGGTCCGATCACCCGCGGCCTCGGCTAGGGCGGCATAAGGCGCAGATACTCGCGCCTGCGCCGCCCGAGTCGCCTGCGGCGGAACGTGTCGCCGAATAGGAGCTCTACTCGCACACGATCCGCCGCCTCCTTCCGTGAGATAACAGCCTCACAGAACGCGGCGACCACGTCCTAGTTCCTGACGCTGACGAGCATCTCCCTGGCGATGGTCGGCAGCGCTAGGTCGGCACCGATAATTGCGACGAGTTCACGGCGATCCCCCTCCCATGCAGCACACTCCTCGAGCGTGTGCTGCGCCGTGTCCTCGTCGCAACTACAGTGGTGGCAGGACGGTGTGCTCTCCCTCCTGACAATCTTGTGCAGGTACTTCCCGAAGCAACCGTGCCCCGTCAGCACCTGCACCAGTCGGAAGGAAAGCACCCCGTGCGTCCGCTCCAACCACTCCATCAGCACCGGCCGGAGGGCCTCGACGGTCCTGATACCGTACCGAGGACTCTCCAGCCGGACTGCCCAACGGGCAATGACTTCTCGGCGGGCGTCGACCCGCCAGGCGGTGATCTCTGTGATGGAGACCATGCCGCCACGAGCGCGCGTCTCCGACACCCACCGATAAATGTCGGCGAGTATCTCCGGCTCCAGGTCCCACGGGGGAGTTCCGGCCAGGAGGCACGCTGCCTCCGTCGTCACCGTGCGGTAACCCCGTATGGCCCTGATCGCCATGACCCTCTGTGGTCGCCACAGGAGGGCCCTAAGACGGACGGTCAGGGACCCCGCCCACACCGGTGCGCCATACAGGGCCATTGACCGGATCACCCCCACGTACAGCTATCGGCACGTAGCACTGGGTCCGCCCACATTCGGCATCAGCCGCGAAAGGGCGGACGCCGCGCCGACAAGCCGGGGAACAAGTCGATGGAGATGCTCCCGGAACCAAAAATGCCCATCGAGCACCAGGCCCAAGTACTTCATGTGGGCCTGGTGACTAGTGCGGTATAGCTCAATTTCCTTTTATTACGAAAGAGGTGCGATTAACCTAGTTTTTATAAGGTTACTAGCAACCCGCCTAAAACTTCAGTTTGGTTTCAGTCAAGATACCCGCGTAGTTCCTGTTCCAGTGGGAATACCGCAATAAAATAGCTTATGTTACGCCCTGATATTATAGCTTTCCATTGGTGAAAGAATTTTTGAAATCGGTTCGGTGGTTTAAGCGTGAGATCGTAACAAACAAACTTATAATATTAGTAAGGATGTTTAAGTACATAAAAGTAAATTTATGCTAGATTGAAGGGATTTAAGTTCGACGAAATCGTCTTTATAAGAATTTTATTATAAGAATTTTATCACATGTTGTGTATTAACTTTACTCTTTATTTCGTTCACAATTTATGATCAATTTTGTAATATGTTCTGACATTCGATTACGTTGAAATTTGGCATACATGAGTAATGACTTCTCATGTTCTCGCGAATGTATGAAATTGAAATATTTTTTATGAATTTTTAATACATTTTATTCTGTTTTTATTATTCCGAAGTTTTAGATAATTTATAGAATCCACGCGGCAAAATTTGAATTTGCGGTTTTTAATTTCCGTTACATCTTTAATCATTTTATCTGGACAGATTTTAGTGTTTATTTTTTTATTGTATATTCAGGTGGAGTAAAACTGGTTTATTTTTAGAACTAATTCCAGTAGATGGCGCATTAATGGTTTTATAAGAAGTATATTTTATATTTTACCATATTAATCTACATATTATGTATTCACATTAAGGGAAGTCTGAAAGTGGTATCAGTGACAGAAAATATTAGGAGCGCGAGATTATATAATAATGAAAACATGTAATAAGGTTTAACAGTATGAGCGTAGATAGATATGGTCAGAGACATAGAGACATCTTAGTCCGCCCGTGACCATGAACGCTGCAAAGTGCTCGAAACGTTGGGCAATCAAAAATCAAATACAAACGCGATAAAAGCCGTAGTTTTATTTAAAATCTATAATACTCGCGTAAATATCAGAACTCATTTTGTAAGTCGGTTAAAAACTGAAAAAGACATCTCATAGCTTTAGTAGTTAGAAGATTTACATAACTATTTTAGATATAGGTCGAGCAAACATGAACCTTATAATAAAGCTCAAACACCGTTCGCAAGTCAATCAGAGTTAAAACAATTCAGCTTCAACAATTATGAGCGAAGTGTGATGTGTAACTTTAGTAAATACACGTATAACTAATGAAAGGAGGGACTTTGTATGGATTGAACCAATTGGTCTACATTGATTGATTGTGAAATAGGTTTACTGTTTATTCTCTTCAGTGTCAATACACTGTGTGAATGGTACCACTCACAGCTAGTTGTACTCGCTGACCCCTATATTAAGGGTTCGCAATCTTGTTAAGGTCAGGTTAAAACATAATGTTTTGTAGTTCAAACTGAAAAAAAATCCTACTTAGTAGAACACAAAAGTCTTCATCCCACTTCCGATATATGTTTTTTGTTGTTCATTTCATCGATATTATATAAATTATTCATCATCTCGGCTCATATATGTCCCATTGGTGGGCTCGAGCCTTCTCTAAAATAGAGTGGTAATTGACCTACTGTACTACGCTGGTAACACGGATTGGTATAGTGTTTTATTTTGAATTTATCATCTCTTACATAGGGGGAGACGTCGGTCGATGGTAGGGTACCCCAAATAGGGGGTATTCCGTCGGGCCGATCACTGATGACAAGTAACCCTGCTCCAGTGGTCGGCCCAACGACGAAGGTGACGTGGTGTTCGGGTGGGTTGCGGGTGTTGCGTGCTTAAGCCCCTCTGTCGCCCCGGACGGAATGGTGCGGAGGCGCGCTACCGCAGCCCACCCAAAAAAAAAAAAATATCTCTTACATAACTTTTTATGAACATTATATCCGTTAGTCGTTTTTTACGACAATCACGGGTGGTAAATGGTTTTCTATCTCCGTCACCACACGGTAGATAACATTGTTTTATGAATTTTGTTGCGTATTCATTTTGTAATTGTTATATCGCAGTTTTTGGATATGTATCAACTTTTATGGCCACAGAAAGACTAAGATTTTTTACCATCCAATCATTTTTTTAATATAAAGGTTCTTACATCAAAACATATTTATTGTTTTTATGAATTTGATGATAATTAGGTATAAAACACAGGAAAAATATTCAGTAACCAATGAAGATAGCCATGCTTTTGAAAATTCATTGAAAGCTGAATTCCTTAATAAGGGAAGCGGATGACTTCTTTCAATGTGGTTGGGGTTAAGTGATGAATTAGCAAGTAGTTAACTCGCTATCGACTGTCACTTGCGGGATCTGAACCAGCTTAGTACCTTTCACATGATATCTTGAAAAAAGGAAAACATCCTGGTTTGAGTGACATCATAATAGGGCTAATATTTACTAAATACGCTTTAACCAATTTTAAATCAAAAAGTTACTTTTTAAAAGACAAACCCCTTCAGATTCTTGCCAGATTTTTCCGATTGCTTATTATCATCGAAACAGAATGCGGTCGCGTTAATATTAAATTAATTTTAAACAAAATGGAAAGTTATCAATATCCAAGTGCAGGGTTTATAGATAAGAAATGATTTGGACTAGAATTCAAAATGTAGCTTTTAGAATTAGCAAGCCGAATATATATCTGCCGACAGAGTAATGCTCTATAGCATAAATATCCAGAATTTGAGACCGCAAATTAGCAACTGTGAGGCTGGCTTAACCGCCAATAAATAGGCGTCGAGAATTCCAAAACGATTTCTGAAATATTTTGAGTTAGAAACGCCCCGTATACCGATTGGAATAAGTGTCTATTTGCCGTTTAGTCATCACCATCATCATCATCATTTCAGCTCATATAAGTCCCACTGTTGGGCTCGAGCTTTCTCCACAATAGGAGGGAAATTGGCCATACTATACCATGCTGGTTGGGATAGGCTTTTATTTAGAGTTTTTCTTCTCTTACATAGATGTGATATGCGTATTATATCCCTTAGTCGTCTTTTACGATATCCACTGGCAAGATAGACTAGTAATTTGTATTCTTATTCCGTCACTATACGTCTATCATTACACGTCCGTATAGTGTTAGAATTCACCACTTCTTTATTTGTCCGTAGATGTCATAAAAAACTGCTAGGGAATTTAATAATCGAGAGACCGACCGCGCAACGACTACCGACGTTCCCGAACAGCGGGGGAACGTCGGTTGGGGAGAGGGTACTCCTCAAGGGGTATTCCGTCGGGCCGACCACTGACGACTAGTCCGCACCGGTGGTCGGCCCAAAGACGAAGGCGACGTGTCACGGGTGGGTGGCCGTGCGCGACGCCCATTGTCGCTCCGGATGGAGCCGGGTGACGGGTGCGCTGATCGTAGCCCCAAAAAAAGGGAACATAATAATGCACATGACATCAATACAAGACAACGATAGCTTAAAATAAAATCCTATGACTACACGTCTGAACAGCATGATATAGTAGGTCAAATGCCCGCCCATATGTGGGACGTACTGATATCTCTTCTATACCAATAAATAAAATTGGAGTGTCTGTTTGTAATGTCAAAATAATAGGCTTTTTTCATGCTCACACGGTTATTTGCACGACACCTATGCCTAAAATACAGATTAAAAAATTTTTGTCTGTCTGTCTGTCTGTTTGTTCCAGGTAATCTTCAAAACGGCAGGACCGATTTCAAAAATTCTTTCACCAATGTAAAGCTATAATATCAGGGCGTAAGCTAGGCTAGGGATATTTTATCCCGGTATTCCCACGGGAACGGGAACTACGCGGGTAAGTAAAACGACTATAACCTATAACCGAAGCGAAGCGAGGGCGGGTTGCTAGTTTACTATATAATTACAAACTGACATAAATAGTTCACGGGAAAGACTTGTTTACTTTATATATATGCAATTTCCGTGTGGTGTTGGAGTAACAATACAATTTACCACTCCCCTACTCGCTTGTGGGTACGACACCCAAAAAGACAATTGAAGGATTAAATATGCATATTTTTTTTTTTTTTTTATTGCAAATGGTGGCAAACGAGCAAACAGTACACCTGATGGTAAGTGTTGCTACCGCTCATGGACCTTTGCAAGGCCGCTGCCTACCGCGAAGAAAGTGAAGGGAGTGTGAATGTGTGCATTGAGGCTCGGTGATACCAAGGGTACCACCAAAACCCTCCACACGCAAACACCCTCAGAAAGTTGGGCCTCCAGCTCTCTCGCTTACCGAACGAAGCGCAGTAACAAATTGCTACTACTCAGACGTCGATTTTCTGCGAGAGTGTGGTACTACCCCGGACGGACCGGCCCGCGGCTGTAGACAGATAACTGTCGACAGTGTGGTCCTACCACTCTTATTTATCATCTTACCATATATCATCTACGCAAGTAATACTCGAAATAAAACTCTATAGTAACACATTTGACCAGCGTGTGCTACAGTAGATCAATTTCCCTCCCATTGTGGAGGAGGCTCGAGCCCAATAGTAGGACGTATATGAGCTGTGATGATGATAATGATTATGAATTTGAATATCCAAAAGTAACAGCCGTTTGTTCTTAATTTAAGTTTTCATTTCTGTCCACAGTCCTCATGCCTGCTTTATATTCTTTTTCATTCTATTAAGTGTACCACTAGTTTGTTATTTTAATTTGAATGATCTGAATTATATTTTACAAGGATCGCGTAAATACACTTGTGTATTTTTATATCTTTAAAAAACTAAGTAGCAAAACCTAAGAATGCTGTGTTTGTATGAAGATCAGTCTGGTTATAACGTAGTAAAGGAATATATTTATACTCACTCAATAATGTTTAACAGAAGAAAATTGAACTTTGCAAAAGTTGTTAAACACAGATTAGATAATTTTTTTTTACAAAATGGCTATGACCTCAGTTTTCCTCGTGTCAAAGCAAATTTAGTCAATGATACAGCAACAACCGTACTTAAACCGAGAAATAAACTATTCTACCTACCATTCCAAACTATAACCTAATTCTGTGCGTATAATAGATATGTTTAAATATTTTGATTGAATAACATTCATTCATCCGTCAACCAAACTGTCGCATTTTGAACAGCAGTAAAATTATCTCCACTCTTAATATTAATATATCAATCCCTTGGTCGTCTCATAAAACACCTATAAGAAGAGAAGATATATTAACACTTATTGGATTCTTACTTTTTAATTTTATTTACAAAACCAAATTGTTACTGATTTCTGATGTTTACGAGAGGATTGTCATGTTAAATGTAATTATTTTAAGGATTACATAGCGTCATAGTCGTAGAAAAACAGTGCTATAGAATGCTGAAAAGTGTTCTCAATATCAGTAAAGTAAAAATCAAATACAAATATGATAAAATACATGAAAATGGTTTTCATCAAGTTATTATATAATTTTCTAAGAATTATAAGTATATTAAGGCTACTACTTTACGGATTTTATCGCGTTTGTATTTAATTTTTGATTACCCAACGTTTCGAACACTTTACAGCGTTCATGGTCACGGGTGGACTAAGATGTCTCACGTCCAACAAGTCATCGTTACTGCAGAAAATTTTATAATTATCTACCCGATACAGAAATTAGTTATTAAATATTGACCCACATTTTGATACAAAATTTATTGCCAGTGTAAGAAGAAAATTATTCTATATGAAAAAATTATTTTGTTTATATGTATATAATAGTTTATATGTGTAATAATTAAACATTAAAATTAATAGTAATTATATTTAAAAAACTAACTAATAATCTAGTATACTACCACATCTTAGTCCACCCGTGACCATGAACGCTGTAAAGTGTTCGAAACGTCGGGTAATCAAAAATCAAATACAAACGCCATAAAATCCGTAAAGTAGTTTTATTTAAAATGTATAATACTCGCGTAAACATCAGAAATCATTATATATTAAGGCTGTATAGTCCTATGATCGAAACCAAATGGCTGCTAATGCAGCAATATAAATATGGTTTCAATAATTTGCCTCCTAAAAGCGTAATCCCAAATGTTTTCTTCATCAAACTAACACACCCTTACAGGTTTTAATACCAACGGTTCGTTTTACGAGGTGAAAAATTGACCTCGCGTGACGTGTGTTAGCCGATTTATTACATAGGGTCACACCATACATATACAGGGCCGGATACGATTTACCTTGTCGCTGTAGTTTTGGTAAATAATAAAAGTATGTCGTTAAACTCAGCGGAACGCTACCTACAGTTCGAAAAAAATTTAAATAATAAATGTTTGATCATATTATGACAGTTTAATAATGCAGTATAATGATCACTACTTATTTTATTATTATTATTTTTCTTTTATTGCAAACGGTGGCAAACGAGCAAACAGTACACCTGATGGTAAGTGTTGCTGCCGCTCATGGACCTTTACAAGGCCGTTGCCTACCGCGAAGAAAGCGAAGGGAGTGTGAATGGGTGCATTGAGGCTCGGTGATACCAAGGGCACCACCAAAACCCTCCACACGCAATCACCCTCAGAAAGTTGGGCTTCCGGCTCTCTCGCTCACCGAACGAAGCGCAGTAACAAATTGCTACTACTCAGACGTCGATTTTCTGCGAGAGCATGGTACTACCCCGGACGGACCGGCCCGCGGCTGTAGACAGTAACTGTCGACAGTTTGGTCCTACCACTCCTTAACAAGTATAATAGAAGAGATTCTTGATGACCTATGTTATTACATGTATCCTAATTACCTAGCGCAGGTATCTGTAACTACTTTTATAAGAGTAAGAATTACTACGTGCTGTAATACCATTATTATTACTATTAAAATTACGAGATGTTGTTCTTTCCCATAGAAAGCCACATGGCGCAGTTCTATGTCGCCTACATCCAACAATACTCAGAGCAGGGACTTTCTACTAGTTGTCAGTTAGTCTGGTATGGACTCGCTGTTTGTGTCATCATTTCTTATTAGTTATCGTCCTTAGAAAAGATAACTGGTCACTTGGCAGGCTTACATGGGCGCATGACTCCAACATGCAAAGGCTACTTAAAGTAAATGTAGTTTAAAATTGGGAAGTGACATCAACCGATGGCTCGTCACGTCTGCGTATCATACATCTATCTTTTCATCCATCAGCCCATAGACTTCCACAGTTCGACGTAAGTCTCCCCACGAGAATGCCCTCGGAATGGTTTTGTGCCACTTGCATCAAACGATTTCCTGTGCCTGACCATTGCCACTTCTGCGTGCTATATTGGTTTCACCCATACATCCAATTGTGATGGTGTTGTTCTTCAAGAAGAAGAACTATAGGTCCATCTCATTCTTGAGCCACATCTACAAGTTGTTTTCGAGAGTCATTACAGATCGACTTAAGCGCAAGCTTGATGACTTCTAGCCGCCCGAACAAATCCGCTTCCCAAGAGGCTATAGCACCAGAGATCACATCTTCACGCTTTGACAGATTATATAGAAGATTGAGGAGGGGGAGGTGGACTAAGACAAGGCCTTTAATTCAATCGAAACTTGGGTGGAGCTGCAGTCCATTCCAAATAAATCCAACTCGACTGCGCGTTCGGAAAACTTCAGAGCATCTTATCATGCAACATACCTCAGTATATGGAAGCACGGGTCTAAGACTAATGTATTACCACTGATGACTTACGACACAAAAACGTGATCCTTTAGACATAATAACAAAGCTCAAAGTCGCTCAGCGCACTATGGAACGGCCTATACTCAGAATTTCTCTGCGAAATAAAATCTGGAATATGAAAATCCGTAGAAGAACGGGTGTAACCAACATTTCTTTATGTCAAAAAAACTTAGAAAGCCATAATTATAATATTCCTCTTGACGACACTTTTTTACAAACACTCGTAAATAATTTAAATACGAAGAATTGTAATTATGACTGAATTATACATTTAACAATAAAATACTTTTTCCTATATAATTATACAGAAACTGTTTACAGTAATAACAGCTATTGAAAAAAATACATTTCTATTATAAAAGAACGAAATAATGACGTGTGTTCATTATTTTAAGAAGAAGTACCAAAGCCTTTGTACGTTCTTCATATTCATAAAAATATGAGAACCTTCAAGTTCCTATATCAAGCCAATTATAAATATTCTATTATTACATGTATTTAGGAATGATGATGATAGATATATTATATTTATTTCCTTTGTAATAATAGACCATTTTGCTGAAATTTTAGACAGTTTATAATGAAGTTCCATAAAAACTGTAGCTCGTCAGCGTGGTGTGCATCTTGTCATAGTATATGCTGTGGCATTTGTTTTCTGTGCAGATAGTCAGTCAGCTTTTATGTTAAAATAAATACGTAAATAACTATAAACAAACCATCGTTGATGTAAGAAACATCATGTCATTTGTGAGGCACGCTTCAACTATTAATAGGATTAATTAAGACTTTGGCAGAGTTCGTGGCAAATTACATAGCTATACATCTTCTCAGTTTCACCCATCTTTGAAAGGAATTATAATTATGAGCAATTATATTTTATTAAGATAGATTAAATGACGAAGACTTTATGTGATCTCTGTATTTATCTGAAATTACTTATATTGCTTTCATGCCAATATTTTACTTATGATATTTTATATAATAATTATGCTAAACAATTCCAAAATTTATAATTACTAGCAACCCGTCTTGACCTCGCTCGGTCTCTTTATGGAAAATAAAATATAGCCTAAGTCACTCCAATAAGATATGTATTTCCAATAACTAAAAAAATTAAATAGACATAAAGGCACGGCGGAGGGGAGCGAGCAGAGACACTGACGACACAGCTATCGCATCAATTGAACCCAGTCATCGCTGCAAGAACGCGCTTGAATTTTATCTTCGCGACTGTAATTTTTACAATAACTCCCAAGATATTTATTTAAATTACTAGCGACGAACTTTGTACAGCCATATTTTTATTTTCGTACATATTATCTAAATTTTTCAACCTCTAGTCTCAGATTGTGCCGCGCCGGAGTTTACATAGCTCCGTGCGATAGCAGTGACCTCAGACGTCACGTTCGAGGCTCTCCAGTATCTCCGGTCGACTGAAGTCTTTGGCGTGACGGAGGGCCAGCAGGAAAGGCAGACCGTGCGCTGCGATAAGCCTCGCCCAGCTGACCCTCCTCCTCTGTGACTGTGGCCTCGGCGTTAACCACATCCACCTAAGGCCATGAGGACAGCCATAAATGAAGGATGGCTACCGCTGCCAATAAGTCTTAATCCAGTCGACCCACCGCCCATCGCGGAAACGTGGGAACTCTGTCCACCATGTGACCTTTTGCTGGACTGCTAGAACATCCGGTAGGTCTCTATCCAAATATACCTGTGGTAGGAACTATTCTAACTCAACCTGCTCCTGGAGGCAGTAGCTCCTTACACGTGCTGCGACATTGAGGCTAGTGAACGATAACTCTACTGTTGACCCGCCACGCGGTCGCACGCATATATACTACAAGCTCCTGTTCAGCATACAAAGGTCCAGTAACGTCGCCCACTCTGCGCCCGCCCGCCTGCGATTGTCCGTCATAAACGTGTTAGTTTTAAAAGTTAAAGTCCCCCAGTTGAAGTCGACGATATGGATTCCTCCAGAATCATGGTAGATCTCGATTAAGAAATTACTCTATTTGCCTACAAATACTTCTTTCACTCTTCTTCAGGCTCATTGTTTTGAAGACTGCAAACTCTGTCAGACTTAAACTCAAAACTTCTTCAGGCTCATTGTTTTGACGATTGCAAACTCGATTTACACTGCACATACTTAGAGTAATATTTTGACGGCTCAGGGATGAAATTGTCTTATAAATGAATAATAAATATAACACTAACATTTGCTTACATTTTATTTAAACTTATGCATAAAACAAAAGCATAAGACAGACTTAATGTCTTAGACATTTTCTACCAGTTGACCTAAGGTGGAGCAGAAATAATTTAAGCAGGTGCAGTGCAGTGCATTACAAGCAATAATCAGAGGAATTTATCAGTTATTTAAATATTTGTTGTAGTATCATGTTTTATGTAGGGAAGGAGCATTAAGAGAGTTTAAAATAGAGTTTGAAAGCTTCGCCTTTGTCTAGTCGATAACTAATTGAGCCGATAGTGGTAGAACTACACTGTTGGCAGTAATCTGTCTACAACCGCGGGCCGGGTCACTCGCAGAAAATCTACGTCCGAATAGTAGCAATTTGTTACTGCGCTTCGTTCGGTGAGCGATAGAGCCGTAAGCCCAACTTTCTGGGGGTGTTTGCGTGTGGTAGGTTATAGTGATGCCTTTAGCATCACCGAACCTCATTGCACGCATTGACACTCCCTTCACTTTCTTCGCGGTAGGCAGCGGCCTTGCAAAGGTCCATGAGCGGCAGCAACACTTATCAGATGTACTGTTTGCTCGCTTGCCACCGTCTGGAATTAAAAAAAAATATAAATGTGGATACATGGTAAGTTTAAATTATAATCCCTTCCCATTGTCGTTCCTATCCACGGGCAATAAAGTGAATGGTGAATTGTAGTCTTATTAAGTTAGCACACAGATTATACATAGAAACACATAATAAAAAACAAGAACCTTCAACCTCTTCTAAAAATGTATACCCATTACTTTTAGTGGTCATACTCCAGCCCTGTGCAACACGTAAATTTTGCACATACCAACCCGAGCTGCCATTTATACAGACGCTTTGTGGAAACATGAATTTAGATTGGATATACAAACGTAAAAAGCATTAACGTGCTTAGGTCAGCGCTTGATTACGATATGAAATTTACACGGGTATTACTTCAAAACAATGTTTATAAAAATAGTATACTTCTTTATGTAAATTTATTTTTGTTAAAGTTATTTGTGCTTGTCTCATCATCATTATCTCAGCCCATATAAATCCCACTGTTGGGTTTGGGTTTTCTCCGTAATGAGAGGGAAATTGAGCTATTACACCGCGCTGGTCAGACGTGTTGGTATAGGATTTTACGTAAAGTTTGAATTCTGAAACAAACTTTCTTTCGCATTTATAATATTAGTAAGAATAAGGACTTAAGGACACTTACATATTGTCAACAGGTAGTACAGTACCAGTTACACAATGTTTGAAATTAATCTAATAATTGCCCACCAGATCGGAACGTGGCCATAAACTGAGAATAACCGGCAAGAAATTCAGCTGACTGTTCTCTTTAAATAGTTTATTATAAATGAAATTCTATATATACAACGTACAGTATTAGCTCCTACATGATACCCTTCGAAATAGGATATTTTTTCAAATGCAGATATAATTAATAAAAAATAATATGGCTGGATCAGGTAACACAAGTGGCAGCAAATCAAGAGTTAAATATAGGAGCAGCCAACGCTCCACGATTACAAATTAGTTGAGGAATTACGAAGAGAATGAGTACTTATAACACTTGAACTTATAACACCGACTACGATCGTCAAACCACCTGTCAGGTAGTATAATCTCATTTGCGCCTGATGCCGCCCTAGCCGAAGCCGTGGGTGACTGGAGCGAGGACTTAATGCGTCACCCGCAAAGAGGCCGACCGTGCGACCGCGACTGACGTCCCTCGAAGGGTAACGTTGAAAAGAGAGGATACCCCGGACGGAATACATCGGTCGCGACTGAGGTATTCCATCAGCCCGACCATTGTAGTCTAGGAGCTATGCACCGGTGATCGGCCCAATAACGAAGGCGACGTGCCACGAGTGAGCCCTAAAAAAAATAAAAAAAAGACAATATAATCTCCATTGGGAAGGTCTTTATATCGGAAAATGCACGCTGTGTGCAAACAATCATACTCTAAGCACCTATAGGTTAAGAATAATAAAATTCACTGAAACAGCTAGCCATTTATAAATATGTATGTATGAGAAACTAATAAAGACGCTTGTGAAAGTAATAATATATGCATACACCTCGCTGATACAAGTCTAGACGGTCTCAAAAAGATTTCAAAGAACACGTCCGCCAGTCAAGTGTACCCTAGAGCTGCACAATATTCAGATAACAGAAATAGCTGTACACTTCGTGTCAACTATTCTAAAACTAAGAGTTTTGTAAGAGTTAAAGACCTTGTATTTTAAATGAAAATGTTATTCAAATACGTACTCATTTACGCGAAAATTAAATTTTATGCTTGAAATCATGATTTCAGCTCTTATACGTCTCATTGCTACACTCCAGCCCCTTCTAAAATGAGAGAAAATACCAAATATCACGCTGATGGATGTAGGTTTTCGTGTGGTGACGAAAAAAGAATACAATTCATCACTCCCTTGCTTGCCCGTGTGTCGTAAAAGACGACTAAGGCATTAAAATAGGTAGATAACATAGCAAGAGATAGACTTGAAGTAAACCCTGTATCAACACGTCTGACCAGCCTGTTATAGTAGGTCAATTTCCTTCCCATTGTGGAGATGACTCGAGCCTAGTAGTGGAACATATATGAGCTGCGATAATCATGACGGGTCATATGCACATAACATCTGTGCAAGAGAAGGAAAACTCGAAATTAAACCCTATACCGACATGTCTGACCAGCATGGTATAGTAAATCAAATTACCTGCCATTGTGGAGGAGGCCCGAGCCCAACAGTGGGACGTATGTGGGCTGCGACGACGATGACGACAACGACGACGAGCTGTGATAATCATGACGGGTGGAAGCTTTTATTTCCAGGTTTCTGTATGTTGAAATGATTTTATCCGCTTGTGTTCCTTTCATCAGTCATCAGTCATTTTATTAAGAGAAAAGAAAGGGCAGTGGCATCTTAGATTCTTACTCCATCACCACATGAAATGCTTTAAATAACATTTACCAATGAAATGTAATGGATCTAGAATACTACATATTACGATATTGTTTCAAAACTGAATCCGGTCCGTTCTGAATAGTTCTTCTTGCTGAATTCACCACTAACAGTAATAAAAAAAAACAATCGTCGTACATCTTCATGTACAACTTTAGAGGTAGTAAATTGTAAACAAGGCTGCTGGCGAAGATAAAATATCAAATAAAATGATCAAAGAAGCTAGTCGAGCATCGGGCGACTCAATGTTAATAATTTTTAATCGTTGCATAACTGAAGGCATTTTTCCTCGTATATGGCGGCGCGATTATATACGTATAATTCCTAAAGGCGGTGATAAGCCACCAGACGACCCGAAGTCATATCGACCAATCACCTTACTGCCTTCATTAGGCAAGCTCTTAGAACGTCTCATTGTTCCTCGTTTATTGCCGGGTGGACCAACGTTCAATCATAAACAATTCGGCTTCACTCACGGCAAATCAACTATCGACGCGGCCGTTGCGGTAAGACGTGTCATTAGCGCATCCGTTTTTAAATACGTACTGGGTGTCTTCCTGGATATCTCAGGTGCTTTCGATAACGCCTGGTGGCCAATGCTACTTCTTAAATTAAAGGCTCGTGGTTGCTATAGAAATATCTACCAAATCATACAGTCGTACTTTTTAAATGGCTCGACTAAATTGAAACTTGGTCACCATGCTGTGTCGAAACCACTGACGATGGGCTGCCCTCAAGGTTCGGTATTAAGTCCATATCTATGGAATTTAGGTTTTGACGATTTTCTCGAGTTACCACTACCGAAAAATTGTCTACTGATCGGCTATGCAGACGACGGACTTTTACTTATACAATCGAACACAAGGGATGGTTTAGAGAAATTAGCGGAAACATGCCTCAATGATATATTCGATTGGGGTACACGAAACCGGCTTGCCTTCGCACCACAAAAAACATATCATCTTTTATTAAAAGGACATTTACAATCAGCGCCGCGTATAAAATTCAATAATATGACTGTCAAAAAGAAAGAATCAGTTTGCTATCTCGGCCTAGTCTTAGAAAAAAATTTTTCATTTATTGAACATATTAAAACTGTAGGCGAAAAAGCGAAACGGAATTTCTACGCGCTTACTAGAATATCCACATCTACTTGGGGCCTTCGTTTTAATACACTTAAAACCATATACATGGCCACATATTTGGGGTGTATTTGTTACGCTGCACCTGTATGGGCCGATAGGGCCACCATAGGGGCGGCTCGCCTTAAATTACTACAGAGCCAACGATTGGCCCTAATATTCTTATGTAAAGCCTATAGAACGGTTAGTACCGAGGCCTTACCAGTACTCGCGGGTGTACTTCCGGTTGATTTGGAGATTCAGAGACGAGCGTCAATGTATTACACCACAAAGGAAACTATGAATACAGATTTCCTTCTACCGCGCGACCGAAATAAAATTGCTAGATTGTTTGCACCACAATCCATTGTTTATGAGGAACTTTTAACTGAATGGCAAGAAAGATGGGATTCATCATCGAAAGGTCGTCATCTTTATCTATTTTTTCCATGCATCCGGGAGCGCCTGGAGAAGGTGTGGTTGGAGGTTGACCACTTCGTGGCCCAATTTTTAACTGGCCATGGCAACTTTAAAAGTAAATTATTTTCTTTTAAACTCGTACCATCACCATTATGTCAATGTTCCACATCTGACCACAAGTATGAACAATCAGCACATCACATTCTCTGGGAGTGCGATCTCTGGCGAAACGAGCGTAACCTTATGTTAAACAGTTTGCAAGTCACCTGTGGGGTAGTATACTATACGGACCTTGTAGCAACTCGAGAAAATTTCCGTGCGTTCATGCGTTTCTGCCATACCTACTGTAGCAATCAATCTTAACGCTCACATATAGGCCCCGTTAAGCTCTTCCGTATCCGTGGTGCCGTACTGCTGCGCTATCGTAGCTGTACTCCTGTTTACTTATTAGCTGACTAGTCATTTTGTTTTCCTGTCTCCCGCTTTGCCTGGTAGGGAAGTGGAATCTCTCTTTCCAACTCCTCCTCTTTAATCTTTTCTAATTAAATTTGTTGCGGGTCCCAAGACAATTAAAATCATATCCCGGGACTGCCTGAGGGTCAAACCTCGGTGTCATTTATGGAGACCATTGTGGATCCTGGCTTACAGGAGTTACAATGGTGGGAATGTGTGGTGGGATTAGTCCCAAAAAAAAAAAAAAAAAAAAAAAAGGTAGTAAATTGTTTGCCTGTCATACTTATTCGATTAACACGATGCGTAATAATACTCCTTGTCCTCCGATTTGAGCCGAAACCTAAGTCTATTTTTAATGCGACGAGTGTTGTCAACTCATTTCAAGTGACGCTATTAAAAAGTTTGACGTAAATAAATCCTAAATTGGTCTGAGATAAGAGTCTTATGGTTCTTTGTTCCTAACAACCAATTAAGACTTATCCTGTTTTTGACAGTTTTTCCTTTGATGTATGAAACAGGCTCGTTAAGATTAGACCAAATTAGAGTTGCTACAACGAGATATTTATATTCTATTTTACGTAAATTTCTGAAACAACCATTCAATTGATAATTATAAATATATTTAACATACTAGCAACCCGCCCTCGTTTCGCTTCGATTTTAGTCTTTCCTGCGTAGTTCCCGTTTCCGTGGGAATACCAAGATAAAATATAGCCTAGTTTACTCCCTGATATTATAGCTTTCCACTGGTGAAAGTATTTTTGAAATTGGTCCAGCCGTTTTGAAGATTCCTCGGAACAGACAGACAGACAGACAAAAAAAATTTAAAGTGTATTTTAGGCAAATGTATAGTGCAAATAACCGTGTGAGCATGAAAAAAGTCTATTATTTTGACATTACAAACAGATAAGATAAGATAAGATAAGATAAGATACTTTTTATTTGTGAACACACAGTTGTGAACAGACACTTCAATTTTATTTATTGGTATAGATAATTAATAAAAAATAAACTAACTACTACTAACTTTCTCTGTGTGGTGACGGAGTAAGAATACAATTCACCACATCCTTTTTTTTTTCTTTGAGGGTCGGTTACGGTCGGCGCACTCCTCGCACCACTCCGTCCGGGCGACAGAGGGGCGTAAGCACGCGCACCCGTAACCCAACCGCGACACGTCGGGCCGAGCACTGGAGCAGGGTGACTTGAGGCCGTGGTCGACCCGACGGAATACCCCCTGAGAAGTACCCTCTCCTCGAAATTAATTATTACCTTAGTGGCAATTCCTTGCTGAGTTGTAGGACAACTTTGGAAGAAAAGGTTACTAGAGTGGACGCCGATCGCCGTCGCGGGGCTAACCTCTCCGCGAGTGCCTGGTCCGAATACCCGCAGCCTCTGCTAGGGCGGCATTAGGCACAGGTAATTCACCACCCCCTGCCCTGCCCGTGGGTGTCCTAGAAGATGACTAAGGGATATCTTGTTCATGTAACAACTATGCAAGAGAAGGTAAACTCGAAATAAAACCAACTCGCCTGACCAGTGTGGTATAGTAGGTCAATTACACTCCCATTGAGGAGGAGGCTCGAACCCAGCAGTGAGACGTATATGAACTGTAATGAAACTAACTTATACACGCGGTTTTATTCACGTTAACATGGGTTTTGTATGTATATCTTATATCTTTAAACGAGCAATTCTTGTGTATCTAAACCTATATATATATATATATATATATATATTCAGGATCTCGGAAACGGCTCCAACGATTTTGATGAAATTTGGCATACTAGAGATTGCGGGGCCAAAAAATCGATCTAGCTATGTTTTATTTATAGAAAATGTTGTTTTGTCCGTGTTTTTAGGTAACCAATACAATGACATAAAATGTCAATAGAATATGGACTCAAATTTCGCTGTTGACATGAGTGACGATAGCTCAGCTGGGAAGACGTCCAGTTTTTTGTTTTGTTTTGGCATTCAAACAACGTGGGATCGAATCTCGGTGTTATTATTATTCTCTTTTTGTAATTTTTGATATTTTTTTTCATTATTTTATTTTTATTTTTTATTAATATATTTCTAAATAAATTCAACATAAATACAATAAAAATATACCGAGCGGAGCTCGGTCAACCAGATATTCTATATAATAAGTAATGTATCCGCTACACCTTGGTCTGTGGTGTTTATCCTGCTTGTCCCTGTAGTGGAAGAGTAAGAATACAATTCACCACCCCCTTTTTTACCCGTATGTATCGTAGAAGACGACTTAGGGAAATAATGTGCTGATAATATCTTTACAAAAAAGGTAAACTCAAAATAAAACCCTATACAAATTCGTCTGACAAACGTGGTAAGCCAATTTCCCTTGTAATGTGGAGGAGTCTCGAGCACTTGCAATGAACTTAGGCTAATGATGATTATAAACTTAAAAATATATATCAGACACAAATATTATTAAATTTTAATTGATTTGCGTAAAATCTGAAAAAAAAATGAAATGAAAATGAATCACTCTAGTACTTAAATAATTATTTTTTGCAAAAAAAGAACCCATTCAATAATGTAGACAACGTAGATAATTTTTTAGATTTTCGTTGATTTTTCAAAAACTGCTTGTTCGATTTCGATAATATTTTCATGGGACCATTTCGAAAGTGTAGCCTTTCAACAAAAAAAAAACATCAAAATCGGTTCATAAACGACGAAATTATCCGCGAACAAACATAAAAATATTATATATACGGTTAAATTGAGAAAGCTCCTCCTTTTTTGAAATCGACTAAATAAATACAATTATCAGGAATGCGCAGAAAAGTCTTTAAAAATATCAAGTCACCGAATACAAAAAAAAAGCAATTAAAAAATTATCTATTTAGTAATTTCCATAATAACATTTATAAAGTAATTAAAATATAATTCTTGCATCAACATTAAGGCTACAATCCCCCTAAGTGGGTCATTTTAAATATTCAGCCGTGCCCGTTTCGTGGTTTTGCTTGCAAACATAATAAACTTAGGGTTCATGTTAAGCATCCGTATCTGAATAATAAAGAAGGTACCGCAATCATAATAGTTATTAAAATTGATCTAAAATATATACTCACACTTGCTGCGTATGCTGACGTAGTAAGAATACAATTCAACACCCCCTATCTTGCCCGTGGGTGTCGTAAAAGACGACTAATGGATTATAATATATATACAACATCTACGAAAGAAAAGGAAAACTTGAAATAAAATCATATATCAATACGTCTGATCAGCCTGGTATAGTAGATCGATATATCTCCTACTGTGGAGGAGGCACCAGCCCAGCAGTTGGACGTATATGGACTGTGATGATGATGATACATTTACACAAGTTTAAAATGTATTATCATCATTAGCATTTCAGTCTATTGCCATCCATTGCCGGACGTAAGCCTCCCTTATGTTCCATCCAACAACGCCCAGCAACTTTCACCAGGTCGTCGGTCCACCTAGTCGGGGACGTCTTACACTGCGTTGTCCGATACGTGGTCACCACTCGAGAACCTTTCTTCCCCAGCGGTTGTCGGTTCATCGAGCGATGTAGCCTGCCCATTGCCACTTCAGCGTGCTAATTCTTTGTGCTATTTCGATTACACCCATTCTTTTGCGGCTTTCCATATTTCGGATTCTACCTCGCAGAGAAAATCCGAGCATAGCCCGTTCCATAGCACGACTTTGAGCTTGGTTTTGAGGCCTACATTTAGGGACCACGGTCAAACGAATGGAATATTTTTTTTTCGTTTTGGAATGAACTACCTGCTGCTGTGTTTCCCGAGCGCTATTACATGTCCTTCTTTAAACGAGGTTTAAGAAGAGTATTTTCTTCACAGTAGGCAACGGCCTGGCCGTGACCCTGGTATCACAAAGGTCCATGTGTGGCAGTATCACTTTCCATTAGGTGTGCTGCTTGCTCGTTATTGCCAATGGTAGCACCATTGGCAATAAATAAAAACGGGTGTAACCGACATAGCATGAAGAATTAGCACGCTGAAGTGGCAATGGGCAGGCCACATCACTCGACGAACCGACAACCGCTGGGAAAGAAAGGTTCTCGAGGGGCGACCACGAATCCGATAAGTATAGGACGCCCCCTCACTAGGTGGACCGACGACCTGGTGAAAGTAGCTCGGCGTCGTTGGATGCAGGTGGTACAGAACCGCACTTTGTGAGGTAACATGGGGGAGGCCTACGTCCAGCAGTAGATGGCGATAGGCTGAAATGATGGTGATGATGAATTTTTACTACTATTATTTTATAATATAAATATACTATTAGCTTTATATAGAGAGAAACAGATCAGTCAACGAATCCTACTCGGATGAGAAGTGTTCGAGTAAATAAGGCGAAGAAAATGATTCTTTGCATATTATTCCTTAGTTCTCTAAACTAACAAGATAGCGAATTTCATAAATTCAATCCAAATTCACAATTTCGCCACTCATTTTTTTAACTGTTGTTATTTCTATTAATATTAGGTAAGCATTCTGAGCGCTATTAAAACTGAAAGTAGTTTTAACAAATAGGTATATTCACTCCTTCATCGGTACCACATCTTTGTTTTCTCCCAAGATTAAAGTCTCCAAAGTTATACACATTCGAAAAATTGCAAGCATGAATTAATTATCCGATCGATGGCCCTGTACGGCGCACCGGTGTGGAGGGGTCCCTGACTATCCAACTAAGGGCTCTTCTTTGGCCATAACAGAGGGCCATGGCGGTCAGGGCTATACGCGGATACCGCACGGTGGCGACGGAGGCAGCGTGCCTGTTGGCCGGGACTCCCCCGTGGGACCTGGAGGCGGAAATGCTCGCTGATTTGTTTCGGCGGTTGTCGAGGGTGCGAGCGGAGGGCGATGTTGTCTCTTTGAGGGAGCTCACCGCCTAGCGCGTCGACGCCCACCGAGACGTCATTGCCCGTTGGGCAGTCCGGCTGGAGAGGCCTCGGTTCGGGGTGCGGACCGTGGAGCCCTTCCGGCCGGTTGAAACAGCGGCATGTGGTGCTCTCCTTCCGACTGGTGCAGGTGTTAACGGGGCATGGATGCTTCGCCAAATACCTGTACACGGTCGTTAGGAGGGAGAGTACACTGCTCTGCCACCACTGCGATTGCGACGAGAACATGGCGCAGCATACGCTCGAGGTCGGTGCCGCTTGGGCAGAGCAGCGTCGTGAACTCGTCGCATTCATCGGTGCCAACCTGACGCTGCCGACAATCGCCAGGGCGATGCTCGACAGCGTCAGGAACTGAAACGCGGTCGCAGCCTTCTGCGAGGCAGTAATCTCACGGAAGGAGGCGGCGGATCATGCGTGCGAGGAGCGCAGCCTCGCTGAGGCGATTTGCCGCCGGCGACTGGGGCGGCGTAGGCGCGACTACCTGCGCCTCACGCTGCCCTAGCCGAGGCTGCGGGTGACGTGACCGGGGAATTAGTCCGTCACCCGCCGAGAGGCCGACCGCGTGAGGAAAGACCGACGCCCTCCCAGAGAGGGTACGCCAAATAGGGGGTATTCCGTCGGGCCGATCACTGACGTCAAGTCACCCTGCTCCGGTGGTCGGCCCAACGACGAAGGCGACGTGCATCGCGGGTGAGTTACGGGTGTGCGTGCTTACGCTCGTCTTTCGCCCCGGACGGAGTGGTGCAAGGAGTGCGCCAACCGCAACCCACCCCAAAAAAAAGCATGAATTAATTAAATGTATCTTGTGACTGATTTTTTTTTACCATTGAGTTTTGTTAATTTATTATGTAATGGCTTCGAATTATTCAAGAGGCACGTTATTTTATTTTATCTGTTTTATACAATCAAAACTGTATTATTTCAAATTAAAACAGCTACATAGCTTTTAACGTATTTACAAATTTGCGAAAATTTAAAAGCGCATGCGAGTTTTAGGCCCATAGATGTACACGAAAATGGTTTCACTAAAAAAATATAATACTTATTTTAGTTTTTCTTGTATTCATTATTTTATACAAGTTCGTAATATTTTTCCGAAATTATTAAATGAGAAAACGGTTAAACGAACTTGTAAGTACATTAACGTAAAAATGTTGCAGACAGAAAAACATGTTAACAGAATAAATACATTGAAATACTAATTTATTACTGTTGTATTATTTATTATTTAATTCGTTAATTTCACTTTTACCAAATATAAATAATATATTGGACCATAAATTGACTTCTAATAATAATATTTGGCTTCGCAAGAATTGCATAAAGTAACGTATATTATCAATGTATGTGTATGTGTACTCTACCGACTCTTTCACGGGGAACGCTCCGAGGAACTGTTTGACTTGGTACCACCGTCACCATTCTACCAACGTACCATTTGACACCGTAGCAGAGTTCATTCATTTCACCTGGAAACGTTATGGTCTTCAACTGTACATTTCCAGCGATCATTTCTCACACGTAGATGCAAGCTCTGGAATGAACTACCTGCTGCTGTCTTTCCCGAGCGTTATGACATGTCCTTCTATAAACGAGGTTTAAGAAGAAGGTTTCTTCACGGTAGGCAACGGCCCAGCTGTGCCCCTGGTATTGCAAAGGTCCATGTGCGGCTGTATCACTTACCATTAGGTATTCTGCTTGCTCGTTTGCCATCGTTGGCAATAAAAAAAAATGTATCGATTTTTGTTTCTCTAACTCGTCAGACACGGGAAAACGTTAATTGAACCAATATCATTGCTTGTTCAAATGCATTGTGTCGGTATTTATTTACTGTGGCTAAAATCAACGATCAGTTGTAAAACTAATATATTTTGTTTTTTTTTAATCCTAATTCATTGTGCTCATAAATAAATTATAATCTATACTAATAAATAAAATTGGAGTGTCTGTTTGTAATGTCAAAATAATAGGCTTTTTTCATGCTCACACGGTTATTTGCACTATACATATGCCTAAAAATCGCTTTATATTTTTTTGTCTGTCTTTCTGTTTGTTTCAGGTAATCTTCAAAACGGCTGGTCTGATTTCAAAAATTCTTTCACTAAGGGAAATATAGCTTTCTCACTATGCACTACGTTTAGTACAACTACTGCACTATGTTTAGTACAATTTAATATAATATGTATTACTTGTGAGGTGTGTTTTCATGCGATTGCCAAGTCATTCTGTTTATTTATAACATAAAAGATGTTTAATATTGATATAGTCACTATAAGAAGTTGTTAGGTTAGCTATTTATGTAATAATTTAAGAAGAAAGGTCCCTTAAGCAGGGACTGAATGAGTTAACAGACTTGGTATAACATGGATCTCACAAATTTTTATGGTAGAACAACTCAGTTGCGAGGCTTGGCTTTTTTTACAAGTCTTGTTTTTGATGGTATCTCATTTCTTTTTGTAGATAGACCTACTTATTTGCCTTTCCGGTACCTTAAACTTCTGGAATACCAACAAAGGATTTTCTTAGAGCACACTCTCTGAAAAATGAGACATCTCTCCTTTCCGCTTGAGTCAATTCTACCAAAACTAAGCGAAGAGATTTGGTAGTAAAGAAATTTGATTGATTTTTCGAAACACATCTCCTCTAGTCTCCTCCCGCTTTGATGGCAATCGAGCCTAATGAAGGCGTTCTTTCTTTCAGATAAATTTGAGGCAATTTAATATAATATGTATTACTTGTAAGGTGTGTTTTCACGCAATTGCCAAGTCATTCTGTTTATTTATAACATAAAAGATGTTTAATATTGATATAGTCACTATAAGAAGTTGTTAGGTTAGCTATTTACGTAATAATTTGAGAAGAAAGGTCCCTTAAGTAGGGACTGAATGAGTTAACAGACTTGGTATAACATGGATCTCACAAATTTTTATGGTATAACAACTCAGTTGCGAGGCTTGGCTTTTTTTACAAGTCTTGTTTTTGATGGTATATATAAATTTCTTGTGAACGTGTGTATGTCACTAAGCTCCTTCTAAGCGGCTGGACTGATGGTTGACGAAATTTTTTGTATGTGTTCAAGGGGATTCGAGAATGGCTTAGATTCACAATTGGACCCGGTAGGTGGTGCTGCTTTTATTTTATTTGAACAGAACAACGTCTGTTGGGTCAGCTAGTCTTATTTATAATTTTCTAGCGTACGTGTGTATGTTACTGAACTCCTAAACGGCAGGACCGATGTTGACGAAATTTTTTGTGTGCGTTCAAGGGGATCCGAGGATGGTTTAGATTTACAATTGGACCTGATAGATGACGCTTATTTGAACAGAACAACGTCTGTTGCATCAGCTAGTTTAATATAAGTATTTTTTTAACAAAAGTAGTATTGATGAGATGTATGCTACTATTGCCTACTAAGCCTTGCTTTATTACTAATATTAGCCTTTATATGTAATAGGTGAGCGCTATGGACCCGAATTACCTCCGCGAATTGACATGGCCTTTTAAACACTGAAAGCGTTTAAGAAGACGTAATTTGCAAAAAGCTTAGGATATCAAACGTTGACGATGCACGCCACACACTGGAAGTATGCCCCGCCTGGGAGCCTCAGCGCTACGTCCTGTCCATAGAAATGGGAACAACAGACCGGTCGTTGCCGACCGTCATCACCAACATGCTCGGCAGCGACAGTTGTTGGTCGTCGATGGCCTCCTTTTGTGAGGCTGTCATGACAAGGAAGGAAGCCGCGGAGCGGGCACCCGAGGCGTTTGCTCCCGCTAACTCGCTCCGCCGACGGCGGCCAGGGAGGAGGAGACGCCGCTATGCGCTTCTCCTCCCGCCGCCCTGAATGATGACAGGACGTGGCCAGATGGCCAAGCGTTGGGGTGTCGGGGATAGAATGTCATCAGACGACCTCTCCGGCACCCCGTAAAGCGCGGAAGGGGCCGCTGTAGTTTTAGTGGGTATTTCGGTCGCTTATGTAGCCGGTGAGTCGAACACTCATCCCCCGTCTGTCGTCGTGTGTCGTGCGTAAATGCATTTCCACAGCGAGGAAAAAAAAAAGGTTATGAAACGTTGCCAACGAAAACAAGATCTCGGTACCAGTAGACCGCCCAAATGGTGACAGATGGAGATAATGTAGCGTAGGTAATGTAGGGGCTACTAGTGATTCTAGAGAAAGATTTACATGTATAACTAGTATGTGAATAAGTTGAGGATTTCAAAGATTTGTTTAGTGATGTTCTGAAAAACATATTTTTGTGCGCTTTTAATGCATACATGAACTACATGTTACGAAATAGATCAAATTAATATAGCACTGGTATTATATATCTAAAAAAAACCAACAGAAAGTCCCTAATGATACCTTTTAAGAATCACACAGAGAAGTCATTTTTATCTTTTACATATTATAAAAAGAAATATCTGTTTGACCGAGCTTCACTCGGAATATTTTTGTTGTATTTTTGTCGAATTTATTTAGATATATATATTAATAAAAAATAAATATTGAATAATGAAAAAATATATAAAAAATTACAAAAAGAATAATAATAACACTGAGATTCGATCCGACGCTGTTTGAATGCCAAAACAAAACAAAAAGCGAACTGGATAACTTACCAACTGAGCTACCGTAACTCGTCGAAAGTTACGGTAGCGCAGTTGGTAAGTTTGTTGACAACGAAATTTGAATTCATATTCTTTTAAAATTTAATGTCAATGTATTGTATTTATTTTAATTTCTATAAATAAAACCTAACTAGATCGACTTTTTGGACCCGAAACCTCTAGTATGCCAAGTTTCATCAAAATCATTGGAGCCGTTGCCGAGATCCTGAAAAAAAATATATATATATAGGTATATATATATATATACAAGAATTGCTCGTTAAAAGATATAAGATAATGGATTATTTACGAATCTATTTTAAACAATACATTATTACGTATTATAAGTTTTGTTTTTAATGTAGGTCAATATTGCCCTTTATAACATAAGTAATAATCACGTAAATGTAGAAATAATTACAATAAGGTATTCAATAATTTAGAATGAAATGAATTCCAAGAATAATTAGAACTGAATTCATGACACACGGAAGGCCCTTACAACACTACGCCATCTAAGTAATGTAATACCTCCATTGCGAATACTTCAATGGTAACGTATATATACGTATACATACCAAGGTAAGGTATGTTGTAAATCAAGGAAGGTTATATCCATGTTTCAACGTACATAGCTAAAATTTCTTGAATACTTCAAGAAGGTGGTTTTATGCAGAGTTTCGTATGTTGACCGACTTTTGTACGTAAGGATTCGTGTGAACACAATGGTGACAAGATAATGTCAGTTCATGTTTCATTATTTAGCGTTAAATACAAAACTGCCTTTAAATTGTTTTTCAAATAATACTCAACGTTTTAGAAATTGTGTGTATCGAATTTAAGCTTTGTGTTGGCATTGTGAATTTAATTATAAAGCTAAAATTTCTATACATTCATCCACCCATTATAGGTAGTACCCACGTACATATGTAGTTAGATATAGTGGTGACGGGATTCTTTCCACGTGTGGTGACGAGATCTTAATTCTATAGGTACCTATGGGTACACACTTTCCCGTGGGTGTCTGAAAAAATGAATAATGAATCACCAGGATCATTGTCAGGAAATCTCTTGCAATAATACCAATTATCTGTCTTGAAGAGGCAAATATCCAGCAGTGGACTCGGAGTAGCTGATGCATGAATAAATAGCGACAATCGAACAAGTATCTTATTTGACGGAATCGGAAACTGCCACTCATAGATGTTAGCAATATTAGAGGCATAGCCAAGTCGATCTCTAAGTTGAGAATATTTCTCCTCTTAAAACTTCTTTAGAGAAGAATATCTCCTAAGTCCTAAGAAATACAGCAACAGATAGTTCAATTCGGAGCCAACATATGTAATTGAAAAATAAACACAGTAAATTTAAAGAGAACCATATTATTTCTAAGATGTCCAGTTTCATTTGGGTATCGTAAGATAACGAATTGGGCAGGCTATGATCAGCACACACACCATCCGTTCCATCCGAAGTAACAAAAGAGCAGCACTTGGCCCCATACCTCACCGTATTTCTCTGCAGGTTATCCTGTCAGACACTTTCCCTGCCCGACGCAATTGGCTTCGCCCTCACTCGGTCAACTTCTATTTGGATGACGGCATCAGGCGTAGATACTCGCGCCTACACTGCCCAAGTCACCGGCGGCAGATCGTGTTGTAGAAAAGTGCAGGACGCGCATGATCCGCCGTCTCCTTCTAGCGAAGGGGGCGACCACGTCTCAGTTCTTGACGTTGTTAAGCATCGTTCTAGGGATGGTTGACAGCGTTAGAACGGCATCAATGATTGCGACGAGTTTACGCTGCTGCACCGCCCATGTAGCACATATCTCGAGCGTGTGTAGCACCGTGTCCCCATCACAATAGCAGTAGTGTGCTCCTTTTACCACGCTCATGTGCATGCATTTGGCCTAGCAACCGTACCCCGTTAATACCTGCACCAGTTAGAAAGAACCAGCAAGTTTTTTTTTTTTGAGGATAGGCTATTTAGCATGGTCATACCCCATTAATGCTCCTCTCTAGTCTATGTGGGTGGGCCACCACTCCATCGACGTACTCAATCCTCATCGACGGGCCCATCAGCGTTGGGCCCGTCCAGCGATGCGGTGACGCAATCAGCATATTCTCTGGTGACGGACTAATGTGCAATCACTCGACTAGGACCTCAACTAGGGCGGAATCGGGCGTAAGGATTCACGCCTCCACCATGTCTCAGCCTCCTTACGCAGGAGATGATCTCGTAAAAGGTGGCCTCGGTGTTCCAATTCTTGACTCTGTTGGCTATCGCTGCAACGACGGCCAGCGGCATCAGATCGGTACTAGTTCAAGGCGCTGTTTTATCCAAACAGACTTCGAGCGTATGCTGCGCTGTGTATTCATTGCAACAGCGCTGGTGGTTTCCTTGAGACTGAGTACAGATATTTGCCGAAGCAGCCATGTCTCCACAAAACCTGTACCAGCCACTACTACTCCATGCCACCGCTCCATCCACTCTATCAGCACATATCGCAGGGCGTCCATAGTTAGAAAGTTAATCGAAGCCTTCCCAGCCGGGCTGTCCAACAGGGGGATGACGTACTAAATGGCGAAACACTGCCACCTTCCTCAAGCATGTTGTAACATAAAAGAGCTATTCCGCTTGACCTTAGAGGAAGCAATCGATTTTCAATGCGAAGCATAATTTGTGGAAGAGGATGAAAATAACTTTACTGATGAAAAGAATGTTGTTTCTTTGTAACTATAGACGTAATAATAAAAACCTTGCTAGTAACAATGAACAATGTAAGTCACATCAAAAAAACGCGGCATAACGAAATTATTAAAGCCACACAACGTCTTCACAAAGGCTTCTCTAGTTTCCCCTTTACGCAGTACATTACGATATTACTTATTCAGATTTCAACATCTCGTTTCTGGCCCTTCCGCATACGTTTTATAATACGTACAGTTTTTACTATGACTATATCCAGTTTGGTCAATATCAATAATATAATTACAAAATACCAATAGAAAAGGCATTATATTGTTATGAGTATCGTCGTTTCAGCCCATATACTATTGGACTTGGTCCTCCTCCATTATGGAAGGGAATTTGACCTACTATACCACGCTGGTTAGACTTATTGATATAGGGTTTCATTTGGAGTTATCCTTCTCTTGCATTAATTTTATTTGCATGTTATATCTCTTATACGTCTTTTACGATATCCACGTGCTAGGGAGGAGGTACATATTATGAGCTTGATAGGCATACATAGCAAAAGGATAGGCATCTTAATTTTCATATTTTATTCTTTAACATCAGAGTATTTACAAAAAATAAATCCCAAACTTAAAATCTAGTTAGAAAAGAAATGCACGCCAAGAAATCTACAAAAAGAAAATGTTTCTCTCAAATTCTTGTATACAAACTAAGAAATATTTAACCATCAAAGAAATGACTTAGTACAGATAACATTTCTAGCAAATGGCTTTTGAGTTTTTCGGATTCAGATTACTGTAAATGGAATCAATATCTACAGATTGTGTGAAAGTTTAAGAAAAGTAGTGATTATTGACTTCGAGAATGCTTATAACAAAATACTGAGAATGGTTTTGTGATAGACACAGAAAGAGAAAAATATGATTATGAAGTATTTTAGGTTATCTGTATTGGCGGTCTAGTTTGTACGCAAAATGAGTTACTGGAGACTGCAATGGGTTCATTATGAAGATGGGCCTACACTAAGAATCGGCGTTAAGTTCCTTCCTCTTCCTAGTAATTGTTATATATTGTTCGATACTTTAACAGCGGACAAACATCAAGAGGCACCCTACCTGTACTCCATCCAACCATCCATCCATCTCAGCTCATATACGTTCCATTGTTGCACTTGGACCTCCTTCACTATCAAAGGTAAATGGACCTACTATACCACGCTGGTCAGACATGTTGGCATAGGGTTTTATTTCGAGTTTTCCTCCTCTTGTTATATGCATATATCCTTTAGTCGTCTTTTAGCCTAGAATTTAAATGCGAATGAGGCACACAACGAGGAAACTTACGTCTTTAAAATAACGAATTTACTTGCAATATGAGGCATATTTTTATTATAACACTCCAAAGTTATTGCAGCCAAGACGCCTAGTCTTATCGCCTAACATTATAGGTGATTGTAATTACGTTTAAGTTGCTTGAAAATGCAAGAACCGTGTAAATAGCGGACTGAATTGGATATTAGGATATATATATAAATATTTGCATATGAATTAAATAAATATCTTTTGTACTGAATGAATGGGCTATGTCGTGTTTTTGTCCTTATTTAGGACGAGGGCAAATCAAAAACATTCATGTCTTTATCCCTAGCTGACACGCAATCAGCACGTTAACTCCATCAAATAAATCTCTATCTATCTTTACAAACTTTAGACTCAATGGAATCACAAATTGGCTACGGTTGTTCCAAAATTCCATTTATGGCTGTGATCCAGACATTTAAGTGGTACGTGCGTTGTTGTCAGAATTTCGTTCCATCTGCAATTGGTAGAAATAGCTTGTGTCTACACATACAAAATGACCTAATCTCCTGACATTTTAAGAGGTACACGGTGCCCTGAATTTTGACTGAATTGGGTCCACAGTGATAATACTTTTTCCTTATTTGTTATATTTTAGTATTATGAAAAGTATAACGCCAATATTTTGTAAAGTTAGTTGAGAATTTATTACGTATAACTGAAAACTAGCAAAGGAATGTTTCACTTTGATAAACTATGGCTTTATATGTTGCGATATGGAAAATAAATAATTGTCACCAGATTACGTATTGAAATGATACCAGAAAACTTTATATTTTAACGTAAACCTTAATTTTGAGCTATTCACATTTCATCATTAGTTGATAAGATAATATGCAAAATGGGATATCAATCCCATTTCATACATCAAAATCATATCAAACATCAAAATTTATGGCGTATTATTCATCATTCATCATTCCAGTCTATCGCCGTCCACTACTGGACGTAGGCTTCCTCATATTACGGCTCAAAGTGCAGTTCTATGCCGCCTGCATCCAACGACGCCCAGGAACTTTCAACAGGTCGTCAGTCCATTTAGTGGCAGGGCGTCCTACACTGCGTCGTCCGATACGTGGTCGCCACTCGGGAACCTTTCTTCCCCAACGGTTGCCGGTTCGTCGAGCAATGTGGGCTGCCCATTGCCACTTCAGCGTGCTAATTCTTCGTGCTATGTCACCATTTTCTCTATAGTTATTTTTAAATTTTATTTAAAAAATCTTTTTAATTATTACTAAAGAAGATAAATGGTGTAGAAAGATTAGAGTGTGATACAGTGTATGAATGTGTAAAATTATTATTTTTAAATTTGACACTTGGATTTAAGTATAAAATAAACTTAAAAAACACTTCTCTTGATATGACAACTATATACTAGACTAAATATACTAGACTATGGCTCGTATTAGGACCTAATTACCAAATGAAACATATAAGAAGAATAAACTGCATTAAATGAAGAATAAAATTGACTATACATTATCGAAGATGTCACAAATGACTAAATAAAAAGCGAGCAAATAACATCATTGTAAGAGAAGAAAAACTAACTCGACAACTCGGACAACTATCACGTCTGGTAAGTATGAGATATGAATAAATGCTATTATGAAAGAGATTAGATCATAGACCACATCCACATGCTACGCCAGTTTATACATAAGATCGAGTAGTATGATCAGCCTTTGTGTCTAGCGGTTATGAACTACGAAAAAGTCTTTTATTCCGTTGAAACTTGGCTGGTGCTACAGTCTCTTCATCGTTCTTTAAAAGCTTGACGCAGATTATGAATGAGCACTAAGGACTCTCAACCCAGTGAAAGTATGCTAAACGACATCACTCAAAAGCTCCCCCGGTGGAGAACAGACCTCGGCTTAGGACGTCTTTGGAGGCAGCGTGGGCGTGCCCACATTAATTTTAATAACTTTTACGCGACATGGTTTCACACCTTGAAGGCGAAGAAGGAGCTGCGGGTATTTACGTGTGGTGGCCTCGCGGGCCTTGTTCGCTCTACGTTAAGCGAGTGTAATAGTATAGCCCTCCTTGTCGAAAACGTGTCGAGGACGCCGGATGAAGGCTTCAGCGGTACCAAATCGACCATCGATAAATCGGAGTGCTGGAATCTTTACATAGAAACGCTACTATATCAGTCCGCATTGGCAACCGAGATGTGCGGCAGGGAGACGTTATCTTTCCAAAATTGTTTACCACTGCGCTGAAAGATATTTTCAAGCTCTTAGACTGGACTGGACACGGCATCAACATCAACAGTGAATACATCACTCATCCTCGATATGCTGACAGTATTGTAGTCATCGCAGAATTCTTGCAGAATCTTGGCACCATGTTCAATAACCTCAGCTGGGTTTCCAGATGAACAAGAACAGACGAAAATAATGTCTAAAACCCATGTGATTGCTGTACCAGTCCTAGTTGAGAATGCGATTCTCGAAGTTATCGATCATTATGTTTACCTAGGACAAACAATCCGCTTAGGTAGATCTACTTTCGATAAAGAGAACTGACGAATTTAACTCGACTCGGTAACATTCGGAAAACTGAACAGGATTTTCTCGTCCAATATTCCGCAGTGTCTGAAAACAAGAGCTTATAACTAGTTTGTGTTACCAGCGACGACATACGTTATTGGCACGTGGTCTGTAAGCATTGGCCTCATAAAAAGGCTCAAAGTCGCTCTATGTACTATACAAAGGCCTACGCAAGGTATTTCTCTACGTGATAAAATCTCCAATACTGAAATCCGTAGAAAAACGAGAGTAACCGACATAGCCAAAGGAATTAGCCCATGAATATGGCAATAGACAGACCACATCTCACTGAAAATCTTTGAGTAAGAAAGGTTCTCGAGTCGCGACCACCACAAATCGGACGATGCAGCGTAGGACAACCCTCTACGAGGTGTACTGACAACTTCTTGAAAATCGCAGGTAACGCTTGGAGGCAAGTGGCACATGATCATACCGAGTAACATTCTTTTGGAGAGGCTTATTTCCAATAGTGAACGTTTATGGGCTAATAGATGGATGGGCAAAAATTCCTGGTCAGTAGTTCTATATATATGACCTGAAAAATAATAAAATAGAAGCTTACTTAGACTAGCTATATATATATATATATATATATATATATATATATATATATATATTTATAAGTATATTTCGTAGCTACTGTGTGAATATTTATTTACATTTCTGTAACGTCTCCTTTGCAAATAATATATTTTTGCAAGCGTAGTTTAATTTCTACCATCTGTTTTAGGATTCTGTACTCAAATGCTTGTAAGGGAATTGTTTTAGAAAGCTTTTGTTGCTCATTCGTTCGACTGTTTCTCATAATCATTTCACTATCATCCGCCATCCTCCTCTTATCCTAATTATTAGGGGTCATCGCAATATGTACTCTTCTACAACGTACATATTGGAAAAAAATATTAGCAATAATTTTATGATCGGCCGCCTGCCTGATAAGTTGACAACTGCTCCTTTGGAATGTAATAATAATTGTTGACTAGACGTCATCAGATGTAGTTGATCCAGATCGATAAAGAGCTCTTTCTTAGTCGTCTTTTATGACACCCACAAGCAATATAAGGGTTAGTAATATTCGTAGGCACTACCATACAGCAGTCCTTCCAAACTATTTATCTGTTAATAATCTGAATCTTTTAAAAAGTCACAATAAAACTTTTTAAAATTTATTTACATCTTTATAACACCATAAATAAAAAGAAAACAATGATTTCTGATGTTTACGCGAGCACTATACATTGTAAATAAAACTACCTACTATTTTTTTTTGGGTGTGGGCAACGGTACGCCCGCCGCCTGGCTCCATCTGGAGCGACGGAGGGGCGGCGTGAGGCCCCGTAACCCACCCGTGGTACGTCGCCTTCGTCATTGGGCCGACCACCGGTGCAAGGTAACTTGTCGTCAGTGGTCGGCCCGACGGAATACGCTTTTTTTTTACTACGGTCGGCGCATCCATCGCCCGGCTTCGTCCGGGGCGACAGAGGGACGAGGTAAAAGTAGTTTTATTAACAAAAAGAAAATAAGTTAAAAAGTATGGTGTGATGGTAAATTAAGGTAATTTTTCATTTACAAAATTATTTAAAAACATGTATTTTTAAATCATTAGTCGTAATCTTAGTAGGTGAATATAATATGTACGCTTATAAACTACTTCTGCTACACCCGCGCTCGAAGCGTAATATCAGAAGTATAAAAGTACCAGAAGGTAGCAGACGGGGCCGTTTTCAATTATGAATGAAAACTATTAACATGTGGCCCTATTATTATACAAGTACTAGGTATAATAATTACAAACTGCCTCGCCTAAATCAAACAACATGTAATTACTAATTAGCTCTAAAATGTCTAATTAAGATAAAAACAACAAAGGTGGGTCGCTGTTAGCACGTTAACAACTACCGTCCGCTATCATCCTTACAATTTACAACTATTAGTGAGCTATTTTATAAACGGCGATTTATTTGTACGTACAACGTAAATTTTACCTTGTAAATAACCGTTTTTTTTTTTTTTTTTTTTTTTTTTATGGGTGGGTCGCGGTCGGCGCGCCTCCGCACCACTCCGTCCGGGGCGACAGAGGGGCTTAAGCACGCAACTCCCGCAACCCACCCGAAAACCACCTCGCCTTCGTCATTGGGCCGACCACCGGAGCAGGTTTACTTGTCGTCAGTGGTCGGCCCGACGGAATACCCCTACGCGGGGTACCCTCCCATCGACCGACGTCCCCCCCTCGGGGAGGACGTCGGTCTTTCCTCACGCGGTCGGCCTCTCGGCGGGTGACGGACTAATCCCCGGTCACGTCACCCGCGGCCTCGGCTAGGGCGGCATGAGGCGCAGATAGTTGCGCCTGCGCCGCCCCAGTCGCCGGCGGCGGATCTCCTCATCGAGGCTGCGCTCCACGCGCAGACGATCCGCCGCCTCCTTCTGCGAGATCACTGTCTCGCAGAAGGCTGCGACCGCGTCCCAGTTCCTGACGCTGTCGACCATCGCCCTAGCGATGGCCGGCAGCGTCAGGTCGGCACCGATGATTGCGACGAGTTCACGGCGCTGCACTGCCCAAGCCGCGCAGGCCTCGAGCGTGTGGCGCGCCGTGTCCTCGTCGCAATCGCAGTGGTGGCAGGACGGTGTACTCTCCCTCCTCACGACCCTGTGCAGGTATTTGGCGAAGCTCCCGTGCCCCGTCAACACCTGCACTAGTCGGAAGGAGAGCACCCCGTGCCGCCTCTCCAACCACTGCATCAGCACCGGCCGGAAGGCCTCCACGGTTCGCACCCCGAACCGAGGCCTCTCCAGCCGGACTGCCCAACGGGCAATGACGTCTCGGCGGGCGTCGACGCGCCAGGCGGTGAGATCCCTTAACGAGATCACACCGCCCTCCCCGCGCACCCCCGACACCCGCCGATACAACTCGGCGAGCATTTCCGCCTCCAGGTCCCACGGGGGAGTCCCGGCCAATAGGCACGCTGCCTCCGTCGCAACCGTGCGGTATCCGCGGATGGCCCTGACCGCCATGACCCTCTGTGGTCGCCACAGAAGGGCCCTAAGTCGGACGGTCAAGGACCCCGCCCACACCGGTGCGCCGTACAGGGCCATCGACCGGATGACCCCCGTGTACAGCCGTCGGCACGTAGCGCTCGGTCCGCCCACGTTCGGCATTAGCCACGATAGGGCGGACGCCGCGCCGACGAGCCGCGGAGCGAGCCTGTGGAAATGCTCCCGGAACCACCATTGCCCGTCGAGCACCAGGCCCAAGTACCTCATATGGGCCCGGATGCTGATGTCAACCGATCGGACGGTGATCGAGACGCCGATGGGAGGGCTCATAAGGCGCCCATGGAACAAGAGGGCCTCCGTCTTGTCCAGGGCGACCCTCAACCCCAGCGCCTCGATCCGCCTGACGACCTCTTCGGTGCCATAGGTCGCCAGGCTTACCGCCTCTTCTAGCGTCCCACCGCGGGCTGTGACGAGCGTGTCGTCGGCGTAACAAATCACGCCCAGCCCGGGCGGGAGGCTCCCCCGCAACGCCCAGTCGTAGCCGATGTTCCACAGGGTGGGTCCGAGGACCGACCCCTGTGGGACACCGCACGTCATGGGCGTTCGCACAACGTCCCCTGCTCGGTTGGTACAGAGGACGCTGCGCCCCACCAAATAGTCTGCCACTAGCCGCCTCAGGTAAGCTGGCACTCCGTGATACCGGAGCGCCTCCCTGATGCAGCTGAATGGCAGACTATTGAATGCGTTGGCGATGTCTAGGGACACCGCCAACAGCACTCCCCCACCGGTGACGGCCTCAGTCGCCACGGCCCTCAGGCGCAACAGAGCCGCGATCGTCGAACGACCCCTCCTAAACCCAAACTGGGCGTCCGACAGATCGGGCCCCGTGCCGACGAGGTGCCGCTCGATGCGGGCAGCTACCACCCTCTCCAGTAGCTTGCCCGTGTCATCGAGCAGCACGATAGGCCTGTAGGCCGAAGGCGACCCCGGAGACCGTCCCGGCTTCGGCAGGAGCACCAGTCTTCCCTCCTTCCAGCACCCAGGGAACCGATCGGACGCTAAACACGCGTCGAACAGCTCCCTGAGGCGGGGACCCAGGTGGTCGAGGACCAGGCCCAACACGCGGTTTGGAACACCGTCGGGCCCGGGGGCGGTGGACTTTGCGCACATGCGCGCCACCGCCACTCCCATCTCGGGTTCCGTGATGGGCGGAACACTGTCGTCGTCGGCCTCCCGGTCAGTGTCTGGCGGAGCCATGACCGGGGGCGTGTGTTCCGCCCGCCGCGGGAACAGGTCCTCGACGACCCGGGTGAGAAGGCTGGGCTGGAGAGTCTCGGTGAGGGGAAGGCCCCGCGCGCGGAGCTTATTCAGCACCACGCGATAGGGGCGTCCCCAGGGGTCACGATCGAGACCGTCCAGCATCTCCTGCCGACTGACGTCCTTGGCGGAGCGGACGGCCAGCCTGAAGGCCGACCGCGCATTGCGGTAGCCCTCATACAGCAAGGCCTCCCGCTCCGCGTCGCGTTGCCGCCGTCGGCTGCGGGTGTAGGCCCTCCGGGCGCGAATGCACGCGGCCCGGAGATCCGCCAGCTCCCGGGACCACCAGTGGACCGCCCTCCTCGGGGGCGGACGCCGTACCCGGGGCATGGCCGCATCGCAGATCTGCGTCAACGCACTGCGGATGCGGCCAGCCTCGGCGTCCACCCCGTCCGACTGGTTGGCAGAGGACAGCCACGAGTAAACGATGGCTGTCTCCGCCAGCTGGTCCCGGTCTAAGCGACCCACAGCCCATCGCGGGAACGCAGGACGTCCATCCGCCCCGTGACCCCTGCTGGGCGTCGGGATTACCGGGGAGACCTCCATCCGGATATACCGGTGGTCCGACAAGGTCTCCACCTCCTCCACGACGCGCCAGCTCCCCACGCGTGCGGCGACCTCGGGGCTAGCGAACGAAAGGTCCACTATCGACCCGCCCCGTTGTCGCACGCACGTATGCACCGAGCCCCTGTTCAGCAAACAGAGGCCCAGTGCCGCCGCCCACTCCTCGATCGCCCGTCCTCGGTCGTTCGTCCGGGGAGACCCCCACGCCACGGACTTGGCGTTGAAGTCCCCCAAGACGAAGACCTGGCGCGATGCCATTCGCCGTAACGAGGCCTCCATGATGGTGAGGGAGGCCTCGAAATCGGTCACACTCCAGTTAGGGGAGAGATAGACTCCGAGGAGCGTAATCTCCCCCCAGTCCGCCGCGACGTATCCGACGCCCCTGTCCCTAAGGGTCAGAGGCGACGAAGGCCACGACGTGGAGGCGACGATTGCCACGGTGCCATCGGTGCTACCCAACCAGTTAGGCCGGTCGGGCACCACGTACGGCTCCGCGGCTACGGCTACTCCTATCAACCACTCCGCCATGGCTTGCAGGAACACGTCCTGCGCACCGGCGGTGTGGTTGAGGTTGGCCTGGAGGAGACGAATGGATACGGGGTCCATTAACGGTCCGTATCCATCGTCACCTCCTCCGCGCTGACGGGCGATCGGGCCGCGCTCGGAGCGGGGACTGGCCCGGTCGATGGGCCGTCCCGCCCCTTCGGGGCCGATGCCGGGGGTCTGCAGTCCCCAGAGCCCATGCGGTGTTTGGCAGGCCTATTGCCTGCCGCACACGCGGGGCAGTGGGGCACCGCAGAGCACGATGCCGCCTGGTGTCCGGTCTGACCGCAACGGAAACATAGCCCGCTGCAGTCAAAGCAGTTTTTGCATGTCGGTCGGGTATGCCCGACCGCCATGCATTTGTAACACCTCGCGGGCCGGGGCTCTAGCACGGTTACCCGCGCCGAGCTCCAGCCCACGAGGAGCCTGCCTGAGTCGGCCAATTGCTTGACCGACTCCACCGGACACTGCACCCAGGCAGCACCGACGCCGCCCGGACCAGTGCGGATGGTGCCAATCCGGACGGTGTCCGAGGCACATCCGGTACGCGCCATAATGGCCTCCCGGACGTCCTCCACCGTCACGGAATCGTCCAAGCCCGTCAGGCGCATCTCTGCGCACTTGACAGGCCTGGCGATTCGGACACCATCCTCCGGCCCGAACAGCCCCCTCAACATCGTGGCCAAACTATCGGCCGTCTTCGCGCCCTCGGCCCCAGGGAACTCGAGTATTCGAGCCCCTGTCCGGGCCTTGCGGGTCCTCGCCTCGACGCCCCCGATACCGGAGACGTCCAGCTCCCGCCGGGCGCGTTTTAGGACGGCCTCATAGTTGAGGCCCCTCTCAGCCGCCTCAGGCAGCACGGTGATGACCACCGCGGCCGTCTTCGGCGACTTGAGGCCCCTGCGCGACCTTTTCTTCCCCTTTCTGCCGGCTCCCGCCTGGGGAGCGGCGGCCACGGCGGCACTCTTGGCCGCCGCTCTCCGCTTCTGGCCGCGTGCCTTCCTGCTCCGCTCAGCCACCTGCCAGCCCTGTTCGAGCCTGGCAGCAGCGCTGAGCGCAGCAGGAGCGGTCGCGGGTGCGCTGGCCGGCGCCTGCGGTGCAGCCGCTGGCGCCGGACGCGGCCCGGCCTTGGCGGGAGCCGGCACCTTGCCGGCCTTCTTGGGCCCCTTGGGCCCGGCCGCGGCCGCAGCGTAGCTCACCACGCGGCCACCCTGACAGGGCAGCGGGGTGGGAGCTGACACTTGCGGCCGCCTCGCCTTGTCCGCGGCGAGCGGCGGTCGGAGGGGCGGCTCAGGCGGGAGCCTGGCCGCTACGGCGGCGATACGCGCATCCACCATCACCCCTACTCGGGCTAGGATCACGCGTACCGCCGACTCCGACACGCCGTGCACCTCGTCGGGCGGCGGCTCCTCCCCCCTCCGAGGTCTGCCGCGGCCACGAGCCGGCGGAGGGACCACGACGAGGGGAGGAAGCGCCGAAGCCGCGACGGGTGCAGCTGGCGCAGCAGCCGCGACGGGCGCAGCCGGCGCCACGGGCGCAGACGACGGGCCCGCCCTCCCCGGCGCAGCCCGTTTCGGTGGCGAGGCTGGCACAGGCGGCGCGGCCGGCGCCAGGCGCGCGAACTGGGCCCGCAGGTCGGCCATCTCCTTGGCCAACCCGCGGTTCTCCCGTCGCACCGCCGATAGCTCTGTCTCCAGCTTGCGGTTGCGTTCCCGCAAGCCGGAGACCTCCTCACTAAGGCGGGCGTTCGCGGCCTGGAGGGCCGCCACCTCGCCACCGTGGCCGGCCGGACCCGGTGTCCCAGGCCACGCCGCCACCACCGATCCTCGGCCTCTGCGCCCCCGGCGCATGGTCGGGACCTTGGGAGGAGGCATGATGATGGAACTCCCCTCCGAGTCGGTGTTGGAGCGGCCACCCTCTTGCAGGGGGCGCTTCCAGGGTCTCGGGGGGAGGGCCTCCTCCCTCTTCCTTGCACTTGGGGCTGGAGCTGGCGCCTTTGCAGCTCTCTCCGTCCTCTTCTTCGGCGACGACGACGGCGACGACGGCGACGAAGACGGCCTAACTGAACCCCCTACCGACGGCGCGCCTAACATCTGCCTATCTGCGGCGCATCCACCGCCCTCGTCCCTACTCCGGCCGACTTGCACCCAAGGGGTGCTGCTCTCCCCGGCGGACGGCTCTGCGGCACTTCCGCCCACGTCCGTCAGCTCCATCTCCGATGCCTCGGATGGCCCTGCGGCACTGCCGCCCTCATCCTGCGACGGCTCTGCGGCAGTGCCGCCCTCATCGCTCGGCAGCTCAGAGCTTTCGCCTGCAACCCTTATGCACGGCTCTGCGGCAATGCCGCCCTCGTGCTCGGACCCGCTGCTGCTGCCGCTCTCCTCACGCGGCGGCCCTGCAGTGGTCTCCATCCTCTCCTCTTCCGACGGCTGGGTAGCAACGCCACCCCCGTCCCGCGACGGCCCTGCAGCAGCAATGCTGCCGCCCTCGTCGCGTGCGGCAATGGCTTCAGCCTTCATCCGCGCCCGCCACGCCTTGGATGCAGTGGCGCTAATGCGGGCTCGTGCAGCGGCGGAACGCCTCGGCTTCGTCCTCCGGGTCTTCTTCCGCACCTGCACCTCCTCCTCGTTTCCCCTCCCCCCCTGAGCCACTTGATGTTGAGCCGGGCTCTCGGCTTCTGAGGCAGTAGTTGTCCCCCACCCATACGATTGGGGACTGACTGTGCCGGGACTTGGGCGCGACTCCAAATGGACGTCGCGCGCAAGCACCGGCACAGCAAGGGATTCCCCGGCCTGGCCGGGACCCTCTGGTGAAGTTACACGTGTATTGACTTCTGCCATATCTTGTTGGACGTTTTTAAGTCTTGCCTTGACTACCACTCTAACGACTGGACGCTCGCGCGCTTCTTAACCCATCAGTCATACATCTCCTCGCCGAGTGGCCAAACTTAAGATTGGGGTGATTTTTTATAGGGGTTTTCTTCCCCGCGGTCCGAAGACCCCCGGTCCTGACCCCCCTGCTCAGGATTACGGTTTGGGCCTTCCGGGTCTGGCCGCTCGCGAGCGACCGACCCGTCACGCCCCGGGCCGTGACGCAACCGTCCCTGGCGACGGAGTGCCATGAGGCACATCCGCCCCATTGGCCCCGGGTCAGATCCGCCGTGCGCTCTGCCACCAGAGCCGCACGCGGAGACCCCCCCCCCTGCCGGAATCTTGGCCGTCCAAATGGACGCCTGACGTCCAAATGGACGTTACCAGGGAGCACCACGAGGAGGTGCTCCGGCCGCGCCCCCCTGTAAATAACCGTTTGAGCTTGAAAGAGTCGACTATTTTAACATTACAAACAGACTTCAACTTTATTTATGCGTATAGAATATTTCTCTAGAGATTATTATTCTTTCGTGGGGAGGCTTATATCCAGCAGTGAACGTCTGTAGGCTGATGGATGGATAGGTACTTGGATGGATAGAATATTTTATCTTCAAGGAAGATTATTGTGATGTATGTACTGTGTACAATGTTTTTTTAGAAGACAAGAGTCGCCATTAAGGACCTTAATGCTTGTATTACATAGGATTTTCCAAAAATACAATCAACGGACACAAATTTCAAACAACCTTAAATTAAAAATTTGTGGACGGTACAGTCTATAGTTCTACATGAAAATCAGATTCGCGACTCTTAGAAGGTATAAAGGAAGTCTGTATTTTAAACACTACCTTACTTATACAGTAAATTAAGTTATTCAAGGAAAATATCACGCACTAAAAAAGACCAAATAATATAGTCAGCCGGTCGATCTTTAATATATTCAAATTCATACCGCAAGTAAATTTTAATACTATGTTAAATAGCTGTTAGCTAAGCACGGTAAACATTTACGGACCCTCATAATTTCTTCAGACAAGAATGTTTGACTTTTATCTTTAAAATTTTTTTCGCAAACCTACGAAGAGGTAATAAACTTTCGCACCCTTTGGCCTTGTACATATTCTTTAAAGATAATCTTGTAAGTTCCGCTTTATTTTGCAACTTTTATATTATGTAATATTCTTGTCACTTTATTCGTTTTATGTAACAGTATTATTTAAAAAAATTCACTATCTTTGATGCCTATTTCAATGTACGCAGCAATAAAGCATTTATTCTATAGACTATAGGCAAACGAAAAAATAGTACACCTGATGGTAAGTGTTGTTGCCGCTGTATGGACCTTTGCAAGGCCGCTTGCAAAGGATTGAACGTGTTATAGAAATTGCTTGTATTGAGTCGGAGCAGTTCATAATTGTATGCGTATACAGACCTCCATGTTCACCATATGATAATTTTGAAAGATATATGGAGGATATTTTGTTCAAAATCTCTACCACTAATAAAACAGTTATTATCTGTGGCGATTTTAATATTAATTTATTAGACCACAACAACATCACACAAAAATTTATAACTCTTATGAAATCATATGATTTATATAATGTCTTCTTGGAGCCTACTAGGATAACGTCTGGGAGTGCAACTTGTATTGATAATGTATTTACAACTGTTAAACCCATTGCTCACTCTATTCTGAGTGCTCTAGAATCGGATCATTGTGGTCAATTTGTTGTATTTCCTAGAACTAGTAGGATTCAACGAGAAAGTATTAACTTTGTTCCCATGACTGCTAGCCGCTTAGAGCAGTTTAAAGATGAACTGAGTATGAAGGTACCGCTGTTGCCTATTCATGACAGTCCTAATGAGCTATATACATCTTTATTTCACACAATTAATACCGAATTTAGTAAAATTTTTAAACCAAAAAGATTAACATTTGGAGTGCCTGCTGGTTTTAGTGAATGGGCTACTCGTGGTATCTACAAGAGTAGAAGAAGGTTATATGATCTTTACACTGAAAAATCTTATAACCATAACCCAGTATTTTTAGAGTATGTCAAAAATTATTCAAAAATTTTTAAACGTGCCTGTTCTAGTGCTAAATCCATTTATTTAAGGAGGAAAATTAAAGGATCTAGTGATATAATTAAAATGACTTGGACAGTGATTAATAGTGAAACCGGTAGGAACACTGTGCGGAAGAAGGACTTTAATTTAAAGATTGGTGATAAAAATGTGACAGTAAATAAAGAAGTGGCACATGAATTTGAAAACTATTTTACAAATGTGCCTGTATTAATAACAAAATCCTTAGCGTCGTGCCCTATTTTGGCGGAATCGCTCCTTAAACAAAGCATTGTAAAATGTGACACTTCCTTTGAATTTTCAGATGTAGGTGTGGATGATATTTTAAAGTCTTTTAAAAATCTTAATATTTAGAAAACAGCAGATTTATGGGGTTTATCAGTAAAGACTATTGATTTTATAATACCTGTTATTGCTCCCCACCTGGCATTTGTATTTAATGGTTGTGTTGCTCAGGGTGTGTTTCCTGATCTCATGAAAATTAGTAGAGTAATTCCTTTATTTAAATCTGGTAGTATGTCAGATATTAATAATTTTCGTCCTATTTCCATACTACCAACACTCAGTAAAGTATTCGAAAAAATTATGCTTAATCAGATGTTGATTCATTTTAAGAGACATGGTATTTTTCACAAAAATCAATTTGGCTTTACTAAGAATTGCTCTACTACTGATGCGGGCGTAGAGTTATTGAAAAATATTTTTGCAGCCTGGGAGGAATCACATGAGGCCTTAGGTGTTTTCTGTGATTTATCCAAGGCATTTGATTGTGTACAACATGAAACACTCATCAGAAAACTATACCACTATGGGATCAGGAATAACGCTCTTGAACTTGTAACTTCTTATTTAAGCAACAGAATCCAGAGGGTTGATGTTAATGGTGCACGATCATCTGGTTCTATTATAAAAATGGGCGTTCCACAAGGGTCCATTCTGGGGCCATTTCTGTTTCTTGTATATATTAATGACCTACCCTACCATATAGGGGACAATCTGGACATTGTGTTGTTCGCAGATGACACTTCTTTGTTATTTAAAATTAAAAGACAAATGTTGAATTATGACGATGTGAACAATGCACTGTCTAACGTTGTTCATTGGTTTAACACTAATAATTTGGTTCTCAATGAGAAAAAAACTAAATGTATCAAATTTACTACTCCTAATGTGAGGCAAGTGGAAACCAATGTCCAAATGAATGGTGTGGCTCTAGACCTTGTGGAGTCAACAGTCTTTTTAGGTATCACCATAGATGCTAAACTTCAGTGGGGACCTCATATTGAAAAGTTGTCGAGTAGGCTTAGCTCAGCGGCTTATGCAGTAAAAAAAATAAGAATGTTAACAGATACTGAAACAGCTAGAATGGTTTATTTCGCTTATTTCCATAGTCTTATGTCTTACGGTATATTACTGTGGGGATGCTCCGCGGACTTTAATAGAATCTTTGTTCTCCAAAAAAGGGCTGTCCGTGCAATTTATAATCTAGGCCCAAGAATCTCACTTCGGGAGAAATTCAAAGAAATAAATATTCTAACTGCTGTATCACAATATATATACGAAAATATACTATATGTCAAAAAAAATATCGCTAACTTTAAGAGATATTGTGACATTCATGAAATGAATACTCGTAATAAGGACAGATTAGTTGTACATACTACTCGTCTCCAAAAAGTTAACAAATCATTCATGGGGCAATGTATACGCTTTTACAATAGATTACCTAAAGATATCCGAGACCAGCCTATGAAAAAGTTTAAAAAAGCCATCAAGAATAGACTTTGTAAAAAAGCTTATTATAAAATCTCGGATTATGTAGATGATAATACAGATTGGTTGTGAGCAGCTCCTCATTCAGCAATTTCCTTGTTATTTTAAATATACTGTTTGTATATGTACTTTTAACTTTTATTGTAAAGTGTAGCGTGTTTTGCCTAACGAATTTTTGTATTTTCAGGGTTTGTAACATATTGTGGTGTTGGTCATGCTCACATAGGGATCTACTTGCGGTAGCTGCGTGGAGCGGGTCTCTCCCTTCCCTCCATAGTGGTTGAGGGGAGTGATGGCTGCTCTAGTAGTTAACTCGTGATCGGGTGCCGCTTGTGGGATCTGGTCCAGTCATAATCGTTTAAATTATATTAAGTGTCTTGCGGTTCGAAGGGCATCACACTGGAGCTTGTTCTTACAAAACATGTACACAATTGTATAACTAGTCAGAAGAAAAAAAAAAAAAATTAAAAATAATGACAAGCCCGCTGAGTTTCTTGCCGGATCTTCTCAGTAGCGGTCGCGTTCCGATCCGGTGGTAGTATATTTTTTTTGGAAATTGTAAACCTGACAATATGTAAGTGCCCTCTCAGGGTTTATGCATAATAAAATAATTTGAATTTGAATTTGCTGCCAACCGCGAAGAAAGTGAAGGGAGTGAGAATGCGTGCAATGAGATTCGGTGATAGTAAAGGCATCACTAAAACCCACCACTCGCAAACACCCTCAGTAAGTTGGGCTTCTAGTTCTCTCGCTCATCGAACGAAGCGCAGTAACAAACTACTACTGCTCAGACGTCGATTTCCTGAGAGAGTGTGGTACTACCCCGGATGGACGGGCCCGTGGCTGTAGACAGACAACTGTCGATAGTGTGATCCTACCACTATGTACATATTATTCGAATGTCTAACACTAAGTAAAAATAAAATAATTACAAATGCAAAATAACTTCTATACCAACGTATCTGAGCAGCGTGGTAAAGTCAATTCCCTTACTATTGTAGAGTAAGTTCGAGCCTAACAGTAGAATCTCTAAGAGCTGAAATGAAAAGAACTTCTAAATTAATAACTACTTACTTATTACTTTAGAATATTGTTATACTTAGAAATTTATATCATATATATATCTTATATATACCATTTAGTTCTCCAGCTTTTCAGCAGTAGAAATTGTATTCTCACACTTTCATTACACAAAATAGAGACTGATAAATGTCCGTCAAGTGACAGAGTAAGAATACAAATCACCACTCCTTATCTTCCCCGTGGATATCGTAAAAGACAACTAAGGGATATAATACGCATACAACATCTATGCAAGAGAAAAAAAACTCGAAATAAAATCCTATACCAACCTGTCTGACCAGCATGGTATATTAAGTTCAATTTCCCTTCTATTGTGGAGGAGGCTCGAGCTCCACAATGAGATGTGTATGAGCTGAAATGATGTAATGAATGATAATGAAATGTATTTTAAACTGATTTTTAAACATAGATATCGTGCAAATAACCATGTGAGCATGAAAACAATCTGCTATTTTGACATTACAGACAGACCCATTAATTTTTTTTTAGTTTGTATAGATATAAAATCTCTCTTAAATCTTATAATAACATAGGTATGTCAAATGTCCGCTGTACTTACGTTTTCAAATATTCACGTCATCTGAAACAAGAAAAAAGATTTGTCACTCCAATGTTAAAAATTATAAAGATCTCAATATAAAAAAAAAAATTTGGATATGAGTACAATATTTCCAGTATCAACGTATATATTCCATTTTTCCGTGTATATAAAATGTATTCTTACTCCATCATGGAATAAAAATAATTGCTGCATGGGGATTTTTATGACTCCCACAGATGATTGATGTTCATCAACCTCAGCGATCTTATCTCGTTACCATCCGGTGTCTTATTTACTATGCAAAGTAGGAATACGTTTTATTTTTTTACAATTTTAATCGTTCTCATTTCAATGAATTCTAACTATACATAAGGTTCTATACTGATAGGAATAAGTCTTAAAAACCTATGAAAGATTTATTACAATACAACTACCTAGTATTGCGGGAAACTTTACAAATATGCAAGTACCAACCACAAATTACACCCAGAGTCGGAATAACAATTTGTGGACCATAAAAAGTAATGTTCTGAGTAAGGATCGAATCCAAGACACTGGCATAGAAAGTTGGTATTTTAACCACTATACTATCTGTACCGTCGAAATACTAAAATTTACTACTAAAATTTATCACCAATGGAAACCTATAATATCAGCTAAAAACATAGGCTACATTTTATTTCAATATTCCTATGGCAACGGCAAAACCAAACCGCGGGAATCCAAGCGGTTTTAATTTTTTTTTAACCAATGTAAAACTACATTATCTTCGAGTAACATATGTAAGCTATATTTATCCCGATATTGCCATGATATTCCTGTTCCGGTGCCTGAGTAATACAATTAATCACTCCTTCTCTTGCCCGTGGCTGTGTCACCTTACCTATGGATGTGGTAAAAGACGACTAAGGGATTCTAATGGGTTATATTCTTCTTCCAGCTACATTGTTACTCACTGACAATGTAGCTGACTCGGGTATTTCTGATTATTTCGAGGATTCCCAGAGGGACGAGAACTATAAGGGGAATCACACGTGAGTTTGCTAGTTTACATATTGAACCTAACTAATATTATAAATGCGAACGTGAGTTTGTTTGTATGTTATGCTTTTACCCTTAAACAAATAAACCTATTTTAAAAAATTGTTACCTATATTATCAGCGGGTAAAATAGGTTACATTTTATCCTCGTATTCCCACAGGAACGGCAACTACGCGGGTGAAAATCTATGATTTCCTTTGTGACAGGTTTTCTTTTTTATACCTTTTTTAACTTTTGTTTAAACTTTTTTGACAGGTTTTCTTTTTTATGCCTGCCGTATTGAACCTTTCTCTTTCATTTGAGCTGATCATCTGTGTCAAATCCTTGTCTTCGGTGGATATCTTTATAAGATGATGAGGATAATAATGATTAAGATGATTACAAAATCTATAAAACCCATAAAATTAATTACTGCTCTCTCAATGTGAACAACCCTTAAAGTATTAAGGGCGGAATTTATATAAGACGGGGATTAAAAGCTGACATTTTGTTATGATTTTATTGGAATATTTTGTCTTCGTATTTTAATATTTTTACGAAACAATTCTTTCTTAAAGTAACAGTTAGGAACGGCTCCGCACTTTGTATTAAATTTTTTTTGTAAACAATAAATATTAATGTATAATGGATATGAAATTGTAACGTTCATATAAATCGCGTTTATTCATTACAACTGTCATTCACGCAAATAATTAAAAAAGATTATTAAAGAAGATCTCATGCCCGTAGATGTCGTAAAAGACGAGTAAGGGATATAATATGCATATAACATCTATTCGAGAGAAAGAAAACTCGTAATAAAATCACAATACAACTGATCAGCGTGGTATAGTAGGTCAATTGCCTTCCCATAGTGAGGAAAACTCGAGCCCAGCAGTGAGACGTACGAGTATATGGGCTGCGATGATGATGATGAATCCTCCCTGATGATGATGATAAGTCTCCCGCAATACTAGGTTGTCTCTTAAAAAATCTTTTATAGGTTTTAAGCCTTTTTCCCATCAGTATAGGAGTAATAGGATACCTTATGTATAGTTAGAGTTTATAGAAATGAGAACGATTAAAATTTAAAGAAAAATAAAATATATTCCTAGTTTGCATACTAAATAATACACCGGATGGTAACGAGATAAGATCGCTGAGATTGATGAACATCAATAACCCATGGGAGTAATAAACATCCTCTAAGAACGTCCTAAATTAGTCTGCATTAGGAATAGAAGATGGAAAAATTAAGACAACTGATGGACGAAGAAGACTGCACAGTTGGTGGTTATGATATTAACCTACTAACCTGAGATACTTGAGATATTCCAAGTGTTTTAGGTTCTATTACTACGCAAAATAATACTTAATTTCATACATTCATCATCATCATTTCAACCTATCGCCATCCACTGCTGGACGTAGGCCTCCCTTATGTTGCATCACAAAGTACGGTCCTGTGCCGCTTGTATCCAACGATGCCCAGAAACTTTCACCAGGTCGCCGGTCCGCCTGGTGGGAGGGTGTCCTACACTGCCGTCGTCCGATACGTGGTCGCCACTCGAGAACCTTTCTTCCCCAACGGTTGTCGCTTCGTCGAGCAATGTGGTCTGCCCATTGCCATTTCAGCGTGCTAATTCTTCGTGCTATGTCGGTTACACCCGTTCTTCTGCGGATTTCGTTATTTCGGATTCTATCTCGCAGAGGAATTCCGAGCATAGCCCGTTACATAGCACGCTGAGCGACTTTGAGCCTTGTTATGAGGCCTATATTTAGGGACCACGTTTCTGTGCCGTAAGTCATCACTGATAACATACACTGGTCGTAGACCTGTGTTTTCAGACACTGAGGTACGTTGGACGAGAAGATCCTCTTAAGTTTCCCGAATTTCATACATGTATAGACCAAAATACAAGAATTAATTCCTTATTGCTGGGTGTTTAGAAAAATAGCTGAACCACTATTCATATTGCACAAAATATAACATTTATATTTAGACGTGTATTTTTAAAATAAATTTGTTAAAACCTTTTTCGAGTAAATCTATAAATTATTCAAAAATTAACAGAAATGTATGTTCTATCCTGTTTCAGATACATTCGATCGCAGACCTATCTTTAACCAATAAATGATCATCACGTAAACCACAAGGCAAGACCTTTTATAAGTGAATTTCATTTGCAATAATGTATGTTAATGTACTACACATATTTACAAGGCTAATTCAAATAAAATTTTACAAAACTCGACATCAGTTCGTCCCTTAGAATTATAATGTCGAGTGCGCCGTTTATTTTGCTCCGACATGTAATTTTCTTTCATGGTCGTCAAGAAATTTAATATAATATGCTTACCGCGTTACATTTACGGGAACGACTGTGTTTGTGAATTTATTTTTAAGTATTTTTAATGCTGTGTTCTGGAAGAAGTTAAAAGATTTATCTGTAATAGTTTTCCATGGCCTTTAAATTTGAGTATTACCCTTCTATTTTTATATACATTATCAAACAGGGCATAACATAATAATTACAACATTTATAGACCAGTATTTATGACTTGTATAAGCAAAGTATTAATTGTCGGTGTTTGAAATTCGATTTAATAGATTACAACGTAATATAAATTCCTTGCCTTTCACAGTCACTAGATTATAATGTGATATATGGTCGTAGCTACGAATATTATCAAACCTTATTCTATTTCATCATATCTTGTTGTGTATATTCACATGGAGGATTGACGTCAGGCAGCCTGCTGATCATAAACTATTAGGGGGAGGCCAAACGAGCGTAATTTTGTGAATATCGCGTAGTTCCAGTTCGTGCCACATGGCGACGCAAAATGAATTGTGTGCCGACTCACACGCATAATCCGACCGAATTGAGTTCGTAGGGGGTGAGATGATAGTAATTTTAAAATATATCTAGATTTTCACATAAACGTTCATATAAGTTGTGGAACTGTCCAAGCATCAGTATTTCAGTATTAAGTGAATTTACCCAGCTTCTTTTTCTGACATTATAATTCGTGTCTTCTAGATATGCTTGTACAAAAATTTGCAACGGTCTCATTGCACGACAAAAACTAGCGGATCTAGAAACGTATCCACCGTTTCTGAGCAACTGAATTAAATTAGGGATGTGAAAAATTATCGAATTTTATAATAATCGATTATTTTTTGTAATAATCGTTTTTATAACCGATTATCACAAAATCACATTTGCTAAAAAAAAGGTCATCGTAATCCTGTTAGGAGAAATAATCCATTATTTTATAATCGATTATTTATTTTTAATTAATCGATTATTTTATAATCAATTTATTTTAAAGAACAAAAGATCGATTTTTTAATTAATCGATTATTTTTCCTCCAAGTCGCATCCCTGAATAAAATGCGCCCGTCTGGTAACTCAACCCAAATTCTGCAAGCCAGAATTTCTGCGATCAAAATTACACGACTCACAAGTCAAAAAAATACATTCGTTTGGCCTCACTCTTACCAATAACTTTTGCAATATAGACGATAGAAAAGGAGTACTTATTATATCAATGATGTTATTGATAAAAGCAGGATGATAATAAATCACTAGATGATTCTCGTTACAAGACTACGTCTACGATTATTTTTATCACTATATTGCTTAATTAAATAAATTATGAATAACAGTAGTAATAACTTTGACGCGAATGAATAAAGTCGATATCTTTGCACGATCGACGAACATTATAATTTTTATATAATTTCATTCATGAAGTATAAATATTAGAACTTATATACACACTTTATATGCAAAGTGTTAGATGAATTGGGTCGTAACTTTTCTGCAAAGAGGTAGGCGAACTAAACGCTTAGCAACAAGATTGTGGTCTCTCTAAGTTGACAGTGTACCCACATAAACGCCAGCGGTGGCTCAGTGTAAACCTTAATCTATAAAGTACACCTGAAAGATGTGGGCTGAATTCTAAAGGAGTAAGTATGCATTAACTGTAAAGGTTCAAGAAGAGAATTATTTATGAATCACTCCTATCGAAACTGTGTAGTATTTTAAATGTAAACAAATTTGATTTGTCTTATCCATAATAATGTCTTTTCAGTAGATTTTTTCGCTACTCAATAACGATGTACATATGGTGTAGTGGTTACCAGACCGACCTATTATACCAATGTCATGGGTTCGATTCCCACATGGGACAAAACTTTCCGCGATTCACAAGTTGTTACTCTGAGTCTGGGTGTAATTTGTGTGCGTAAAATTATATCTTTGTAAAGACCCCCGTAATACAACGATTAGTTCCTCAGTGCAGGGTGTTGTTTATAAAAGAAAAAAATAAAAATAAAACAATAACCTATAATCTACACTAATATTATAAAGAGGAAACGTTGAATTTTTGTATGTTTGTTACGAATAAACTCAAAAACTACTGAACGGATTTGGTTAATTTTTTCAACATTAGAATGCTACATTATCCCTGAGTAACATATGCTATATTTTATTTCGGTATTACCACGGGAACGGCAAGTACACGGATAAAGCGACTGAAACTGAAGTGAAGCGAGGACAGGTTACTAGTGAAATGAATATTATGTCGCGTAGGACTTTAACATCATCATCATCATCAGCACATACGTCCCACAACAGGAGGAAAATTGAGCTTACTTAACGACACTAGTCCGATAGGTTGGTACAGGGTTTTGTTTCGTGTTTTCCTTTTCTTGCATAGATGTTATATGCGTATTATATCCCTCAGTCGTCTTTTACGATATCCATAGGCATGATAGGGATTGGTAAATTGTATTCTTACTCCGTCTCCACACGGCTTGTGTACTAGAATTATATTTCGTCAACCACAGAACAAGCAGAAATGGTGACATGTTTTATTTTTTAATCCGTCACCATGGATTTTACGAGCTTTATGTCAATAAAGAGATTGCCTAAAATTGTTGGCGCCCGGATTATAATATATAAGCCAATATTGCTAGCAACAGCGATAATCCTACAAAATTATATTGTTACTAACATGCTTTACTTTCGCAAAATTTATATTCATAGTCGTCTAGAAATTTTAATAAAAATATGAGTACGTACATGTCATTATAATATTTTGATATATTTCAAAATTAAATTGAATTTTATCCTCCACTTTTTTCGTTTCATTTTTAAACATCCAGTAGAGATTGAATTACAAAAAACTAAATATTTTTAATTAACACAAGTTTAATATTTTTCTCATCTTCAACATAGTCACATAAGTCCCACTATTGGGCTCGTGCTAAAATGAAAAGGAACTTGACCTACTATATCAAGACGTGTTGGTAATATTTTTTTTACGTTCGGCGCACTCCTCCCACCACTCCGTTCGAGGCGACAGAGGGGTGAAGCACGCACACCCGTAGCCCACCCGTGACACGTCGCCTTCGTCATTGGGCCGACCCGACGACCGGCTCCGACTTCGCCCCGGAGCAGGGTGACTTGACGTCAGTGGTCGGCCCGACGGCATACCCCCTTTAAGGGTATTCCGTCGGGCCTCCCTCCCATCGACCGACGTCTCGGGGAGAACGTCGGTCTTTCCTCACGTGGTGGGCCTCTCAGCGGGTGACGGACTAAGGCGCAGATAGTCGCGCCTACGGCGCCCAGTCGTGTTGGTATAGGGTTTTATAAAGAGTTTGTCCTCTCTCGTTTTTCTTATCTTCATATTATATCTCTCAGTCATATTTACGACACCCACAGGCAAGAGGGGGTGGTGAATTATATTCTTACTCAGTTACTACACGAAGATTTTTTTTTATTAATACATAAATTATGCGTTGCTCCTTGTGGTGACGGAGTAAGAATACAAATCACCACTACCTTACTGTGGATGTCGTAAATTACGATTAAGGGATATAATACGCAAATAACATCTATGCAAGCGAAAGAAAACTCGAAATAAAATCCTATCCTAACTTGTCTGACCAGTATGGTATAGTAAGGTTAATTTCTCTCCTATTGTGGGAATGCTCGAGCCCAGTGGGACATATCAGAGCTAGAGTGATGATATTGAATGAATGAAATTTAATTATTCTTCCATGATTAAACGAGACCATTCAAATTTCTATGCACTGCTTATTTTAAACCTACAATAGACAATTGATCTAAGAATGATTGTTCTATGTCCGAGTATAAATCCTGTTAGTTAATTACGTCTCCCACGCGACTCGAGAATTCATTATTCCCTAAACTAACATTGTTTGCAAATGTATGTGGATGTGTCTCTTGAGGAATATTAAATGCTTTCTTTCCTTTTATACAAATTCGACATTTTAATAAACTTATCACAGAGAAAACTGTATGGTTAAACCACGCTGCTAACTATTTTCTGCCTGTAACAAGAAACAGGTCATCTTGTCCAAGATAGTGTTACCATTTTACATAAAATCGATGTCTCATTAGTATAAAGTTATATATTTTTTTATTATATTTAAATCCTAACATCATAAATGCGAAAGTAAGTTTATTTGTTACGCTTTCACGCTTAAACCACCGAACTGATTTCAAAAATTCTTTCACCAATGGAAAGCTATAATATTAGAGACATAATAACATGGGCTATATTTTATGCCGGTATTCCTACGGGAACGGAACCTACGCGGGTAAGGCGACTAAAATCGAAGCGAAGCGAGGGCGGGTTGCTAGTCATCATCATCATTTTGGCTCATATACGTTCCACTGCTGGGTTCGAGCCTCGTGAGGGTATGGTTCGGGGCTCCTATATGAGAGGGGGTGGTGAATTATATTCTCACTCCGTCACCACACGGACAAGGGTTACTAGTCTTAATCTTAATATATATAAATTACGTGTCACGTTGTTTGTCCGCGATGGACTCCTAAACTACTTAACCAATTTTAATCAAATTTGCACACCGTATGCAGTTTGATCCAACTTGAAAGATAGGATAGCTTACATCTTAATTTATAGTCGCAATATTATTTTATTGCAAATTATTTGTATTAACTATATATACCTATTATTTGACATTCACAATTATCTGTTAACTCCAAACGATTTTAATAGATGGTGTAGTTAATTAATAGTTTTTTTTTTTTTTTTTGTGTGTGGGCCGCGGTCGGCGCGCCTCCCCACCACTCCGTCCGGGGCGACAGAGGGGCTCAAGCACGCAACTCCCGCAACCCACCCGAAAACCACCTCGCCCTCGCCATCGGGTCGACCACCGGAGCAGGTCCACTTGTCGTCAGTGGCCGGCCCGACGGAACACCCCCCACGTGGGGCACCCTTCCATCGACCGACGTCCCCCCCTCGGGGAGGACGCCGGTCCCTCCCCACGCGGTCGGCCCCTCGGCGGGCGACGGACCAATCCCCGGTCACGTCACCCGCGGCCTCGGCTAGGGCGGCATGAGGCGCAGATAGTTGCGCCTGCGCCGCCCCAGTCGCCGGCGGCGGATCTCCTCATCGAGGCTGCGCTCCACGCGCAGACGATCCGGCGCCTCCTTCTGCGAGATCACTGTCTCGCAGAAGGCTGCGACCGCGTCCCAATTCCCGACGCTGTCGACCATCGCCCTAGCGATGGCCGGCAGCGTCAGGTCGGCACCGATGATTGAGACGAGTTCACGGCGCTGCACTGCCCAAGCCGCGCAGGCCTCGAGTGTGCGCGCCGTGTCCTCGACGCAATCGCAGTGGTGGCAGGACGGTGTACTCTCCCTCCTTACGACCCTATGCAGGTATTTGGCGAAGCTCCCATGCCCCGTCAACACCTGCACTAGTCGGAAGGAGAGCACCCCGTGCCGCCTTTCCAACCACTGCATCAGCACCGGCCGGAAGGCCTTCACGGTTCGCACCCTAAACCGAGGCCTCTCCAGCCGGACTGCCCAACGGGCAATGACGTCTCAGCGGGCGTCGACGCGCCAGGCGGTGAGCTCCCTTAACGAGATCTCACCGCCCTCCGCTCGCACCCCCACCACTCGCCGATACAATCCGGCGAGCATCTCCGCCTCCAGGTCCCACGCAGGTGTCCCGGCCACGGGGGAGTTAATTAATAGATGGCGCTGCTATGTCAAACCTACAAACGTTTTACATAGAATTTGAACTCTAGTACATAGATGCCATTTGTAAAAATATATGACGACCTCCATGACAGATGTTCTCCCACAGTTCCACTTAAATAGTTTAATAAAATGTAATATAACAAAAATATTAGCCACAGCAACGTGTGGCCGAGTCTGCTAGTGTAATATAACAAAAACATTAGCCACAGCAACGCGTGGCCGAGTCTGCTAGTAATTTATAAATATTAAATGTCTGAGTGATTAAAACAAACAACTAGTAATTACATTTTTATAAGCAATTGATTTCTAAGAAAAAAACATGTATTTTTAAATAATAAGATGCCCTTTTTCTACGGCTTTTGAAAATCATTATTCGCTTTTGAGCTTATACAAATGCTCTTGCGGTGTCATGAATGATTGACATTGTTTCATTCAGGGAATTGGCCTCAACTCGGAATTAAATATGTGGGTCAGTGATGGAAACCTCAGCACTTTATGAGCGTTTATTACAAATGAGATTTTTATTATTTACCTATAAGGTTTTTTGTTTGTTTTCTTGTACGCGCCACTCATGTGAGTGAAAAAACTAGGGGTCCTTGTCCTAATCGATAATTTTGCCAATTAAGTGTGCCATTTTCTGTATTAACGAATATAATATGCATATAACATCTATGCCAGAGAAAGAAATTTCGAAACAAAACTCTATGCTAACACGTCTGACCAGCGTGATATAGTAGGTGACTTTCTCTCCCATAGTGGAGGAGGCCCGCGCCAAACAGTGGTACGTATATGGGCCAAGATGAGATGAATATCACGCTACAATCAATAACAAAGCAATCAGAGCAAGTCCTCAATGAAAAATAATGTTTAAATGGTGCGCATTTATTTATTTATCCTTTTGAGAGCTGTTTTTGCTCTCTAAAAGTAGGGGGACTTAATAAGAGAATTGGGAGCGTTTCTTATGTAACACAGATGAAGCTACTGAATCTATACTTTAAACAATAGACAGAAAGATTTTGTTTCTTTTAAACATATTAATAATATTTAGTTGACAGGAATAAATATAATAAAATAGTTAAGCCTGTTTTGTTTTAAAATTTAAAATTTTAAATGTGAACTGTAGTAGGTTAATAAGCCAGGACTTTACCGACCAGCCGTTCCAAAATATAGTTAAAAGTTTTATAAAGAATATAAAAAGAAATATTCTAGTTTCCTTCAAAAAGAAACAGAACTAAAAATAAAATATCTAAAAGATATAACATGTAAGCAATATTAATGCAAGAGAGGTAAACTTTAACGTAAAACCTTACGTTATGAACAGGATCCAAGTCATCATCATCATTTTGGTACAGCGTAGCGTGTTTTGTCTTACGAATTTTGGTTTTGATCTTTTTTAGCATTTCTACTATTGTTCGTAGTTTATTTTATTTTATAGTATACTATAGTAGTAGTTGTAGTTCGTGTTATATTTTTATTTATGGTTTGATCATGCTCACCGTATAAGGTTCTGCTTGCAGCAGCTACGTGGGACGGGTCGCCCTTCCCTCTACTATGGTTAGGGGATTGGTGGCTGTTCTATTAGTTAACTCGTGATTGGGTGCTGCTTATGGGATCTGGTCCAGCAATATTTTCTTTATTTTTTTGATTTTTTTTTTCTTGATTTGTACTAAATTTTAAAAATTTAATAATGTATATAATTTGGAAGGGCATCACATTGGAGCTAATGCCATATATAAGTGCCATTAAGGGGCTTATGCTGAGTAAATGATTTAATTTGATCATCACCCTGCGTCAACACAATATTATGTATTTTCTTTCACATTGCAAAAATTAATGACAATAGTTTTATGACCAGATGACTTGCGTGACGTCATCCGTCATTCGTCATCCTTAGGATTATAATTGTTAGTCAAAACCATCAGATGTAATTGCTCCTGGTTGATGTAAAGCTAAGTCTTTTACGATACCCACGAGAAATGTAAGAGTTGCGAATATTCGTAGCCGCCACCACACAGCAACATAGACACGAATATAGACATTTATTTGTTTTAATCATTAATCGAACTTGTTTCATTCATTTTTGAAGTGAAACTTCTTTAGAATCATTATGATTTCAAACTTGATGAAACGAAAAAGCGAGTCCATAGAGACACAAACACGTAAATGAATAGGATTCAGCCAGCGAGAGAATGAGATAGAACACATTACGTGTTCTCGGTCGCCTGTTTGTGCGATGCTTCGTAGCGTCCCCACTATCGTCTACCAAGCATTGTCCATATGTACTCGTATGCTTCTGTGTAGTGGGATAGTCAGTATATCTATATCTTGCTCCAGTTCTGAGCGTTCTACATGTTTATGATTGTGTTAGTATGTGTTTAATACATGTGTTTGCGCCTGAGTATTAGAAAACTTTAATATAAAGCAAGCGTGTGATTGTTGATGCTTTGTTATTATTTATTTAATCATCATCATCTTGCTCTTATCCCAATTACTTGGGGTCGACGCAATATGTCATCTGTTTTGACATATTTCAAAAAGTTTCGGCAATGACTTTTATGACTGGCCGCCTGCCTGACGTCAACCCTCCTTGGGAATGTAATCGTTAACCCAAATGGTACCAGATGGAGTTGGTCCGGGTCAATCTAGGGCTCTTAGTCGTCTTTTACGACACCCACGAGCAAAGTAAGGGTTGGTAGTATTCGAAGCCGCTACCACACAGCAAATTATTATTTATTATTTATTTATTTAATATCTATTTATTTAATATTTATTATTATTAATTTATTTAATATTATTTATTTAATATTGACAAAAAACATGTAGCACCAAAGAAGTTTCACTTTTGACATGCGTGTATTTGTACGCACATTGTTTTATATTAACATACTTCCGGACCTGATACTATCAGATATTCATTATCATCATCAATGGAGCCGACATACGTCCCACTGTTGGGTCTCCACAATGGAAGGGAATTTGACCTACTATACCATGCTGGTCAGACATATTGGTATAGGGTTTCATTTCGAGTTTTTCTTCTCTTGCACAGATGTTATGTGCATATTATATCCCTTAGTCATCTTTTACGACATCCACGGGCAAGATGGTGTGTTTTTTTTTTTTTCGGTCGCGGTCGGCGCGCTTCTCGCACCACTCCGTCTGGGGCGACAGAGGGGCGTAAGCACGCAACTCCCGCAACCCACCCACGATGCACGTCGCCTTCGTCGTTGGGCCGACCACCGGAGCAGGGTTACTTGACATCAGTGGTCGGCCCGACGGAATATCCCCTACGTGGGTACCCTCCCATCGACCGACGTCCCCCTCTCGGGGAAGATGGTGTATGTGGTGAATTGTATTCTTATGCGGTCACCACACGGAAGAGAGACATTGAATATCACGCTACAATCAAGTTTAAAAAAACAATAAAAAAAAACTATATCTAATGTCAAAATCGAACACGCCATCTACCGAGCTCTATTGTATTTACAAGATTGACAAATACACCCACATACATCCACACATATGCACATAAATGGAATAAAATGAAAATTTCCAATTTATTTAAACTTCCTCAAATTATTAACGCGACAAATTTTAGAAATATCTACAACTGACTAACAAATGTAATCTAAGTGCGACTAAATGTGGTTCCTCGGGTAAAATAGTTGAAACTTGTGGTATACCGAGCCGACTTGTATCTTACCCTTGTACGTTTTAACACACAAATATGTTGCATATATATAGAAACATGAAATCAACGTTTGTAGATAACACATTATTTTTTACAAACTATCATTGTGGTCTATAAATGTTGACCTCATAAAAATACTCAAAGTCGCTCAACATGCTATAGAGTGGACTATGTTCGGTATTTGTCTACGTCACAAGATCCGGAACACGGATATCGGTAGCATAATAGTTGTAATCGACATAGCCCGAAGGATTAACAGGCTGAAGTTGGAATGGCCCGGCCATATTGCTCATCGATTCGCAAGGAGGGATCAGATCTGTTGGACGTCCAGCGCGGTTATCGAAAGGGACGTTCGACCAACACGCCCTTGCTGCGCCTGAGAACTGTCAAAGAGATTATCTCAGGTGGAAGGGTGTTGTTGGCGGTGTCCCTGCACACCCCTAATGCATTTATATATCAAGGAGGCGCTACGGTATCACAGGTGCGTCTATACCTCAAGCGGCTAGTCGGACCAGCGTGTATATCATGCAGTATCATCATTTCAGCCTATCGCTGTCCACGGCTAGACATAGGCCTCCCTCATGTTACGCCACAAAGTGCGGTTCTATGCCGCCTGCATCGAACGACGCCCAGCAACTTTCAACAGGTCGTCGGTCCATCCAGTGGGGGGGCGCCCTACACAGCATCGTCCGATACGTGGTCGCCACTTGAGAACCTTTCTCCCCCAGCGGTTGTCGGTTCACCGAGAGATGTGGCCTGCCCATTGCCACTTCAGCATGCTAATTCTTCGTGCTATGTCGGTTATACCCGTTCTTCTGCGGATTTCCGTATTCCAAATTATATCTCGCGGAGAAATTCCTAGCATAGCCCGCTGCATAGCACGCTGAGCGACGTTGAGCCTTGTTATGAGGTCTACATTTAGGGACCGTTTTCCGTGCCGTAAGTCATCACTGGTAACACACACTGGTCGTAGACCTGTGTTTTTAGACACTGAGGTATGTTGAACGAGAAGATCCTCTTAAGTTGCCCGAACGTATGCAGTATAGTACATCGATTTTCATTCCTATTCTGGAGGAAGTTCAAGAGTTCAATGTTTATGAGATGATGATGAAATATAAATATCATTAAACTACAAAACATTTCCCTTACCATACATTTTATTCTCCTCACGATCACGAACAAAAAAAAAACTCCATTGACCATGACACCAACTGATATGAGAGTATCAAATTTTACGAGTTCACATTGATATTTGCCATTCGTCGCTTTGCTGCGATCCGAACTGAAAAATAATGAAAGGGTACACATAAAAGGATATTCAGAGCCATAAGCTGGAAATTTGACAGACTATATTGCCTATTAATTTCTGTCATCATCGTCAATATTATTGTCTCTTATAATTAAGCTTTCAAGGAGATATTATTTACATATATTATAACCTTAATAATCATATAAACGTAAAGATTTTTGATGTTTACACCAGTGTTATACATTTGAAATAAAACTATTTTGGGAGTCTTATCCTGACAATGAACTCTAACCAGTGATTGTAACATTGGTTAATCAAAAATCAAATACGATCGCGATAAAATCTGTAAAAATAATTTTATTTTGTGTAACAATTTTTCAGCAATGTCCCACTGCTGACTCTAACCTACCTGCAGCCATAGTTTGATCGGTTCCTCAAAAAATAGACCGCGATCGATCAAGCACTTAGACTATGACTCGATTCCCTAAGACTACGCTCCATTCGGTAAGCTGAGGACCACAGCTATTCGCCCTTATTTTTTGCCGTCATTACAGTCCTTTAAATCGTTTACCTTCACGGTAATTAGCTTCTTGGCTGCACCTCTAGTATTGTAGAAGTCCATCTTCGATCCAGCAAGTAGGCTCCTTGCGATGAGTAAGGCAGTCAATACATGACTGTTGCTTAAAAATACAAATTTCAGACAATATGAAATTTAATTATATTATATTATTATTACCTCAGTGTCTGAAATTAGAGGTTTATGACCAATATGAGTTACCAGTAATGACTTACGACATGGAAACATGATCTCTAAATTTAGACCTCATAACCAAGCTCAGAGTTGCTCAGAGTTGCTCAGCGTGTTATGGAGCGGGCTCTACTCGGTATTTCTCTGTGAGATGGAATCCTACGAGGTAAATTCATAGAAGAACTGAAACCGTAATTGACATAGCATGAAAAATTAGCATGCTGAAGTGGCAATGGGCAGGCCACATCGCTCGACGAACCTACAACCGCTGGGGAAGAAAAGTTTTCAAATGGTCATCACATATCGGGCGACGGAGAGTGGAACGCCCCCAACCTGGACTGACTACCTAGTGAAAGTTGCATGGCGTCCTTGCATGCAGGTGGCACAAGATCATACTTTGTGACGAAACATGAGCGAGGCCTACGTCTGGCAGTAGACGGCGATAAATTAGATGATGATATTGACGTTATTATTTACCATTTTTAATTGCGCTGGCCTATTGAACACCTAAGTGTACTTAATATCTTCGTTATATATCTGTGGTGCTTCAATAAGTACAACCAATACCTACCAACCATAATTAATTTCGCAGAAGGTAAGTTAACCTTAACTTTTAACTTATTTAAAATTCGATAAAATGTAAATACCTATATAAAAATAACTGATATACTTACTAAACTTATAACGCTGTTAAAGAAAATTAACTTTGAAACAATACCTGCCTGCCTTCATACCTTTGCAGCTATTTGTTTTTTTATGAGAAAGGTGTTTCAAAGGCAAAATAAATGGTAAACAAGGAAGACGGTCAATTTATACACTACACTTTATTAAGAAGAGGATTCTGAATAAACCACCAATTTTTCTACTGAAATCCCAAAAGGAGCTTTCAATGTCCTTTAATAAAAGTCGATGCGTTTAAACTGGTGCAAGATATTAGAGTAAAGATGGCGATTTGCATGTATAATTTAATAATATTAACGAAAACATTTAATTATTTTATTTAATTCATTAGTATTCAAATTAAGTTTTACTAGTACAGTGAGTTCTAAAATATATTTATTCAAATATTTCTACACCCCAGCGCCAGAGTCCTTAATGTAATTTTGAAGCACTTTTAATTTATGTTTTAAAGAATTTATTACATTTACATTTTAATACGATGAGTTCGGTGATACGATCTTACGTGAATTGTATTCTTGCTCCATCACCGCGTGTAGGAACTGGGCGAATCGCACAACAAAATAAATTATAAGGACGGAAAACCTCGAATATTGGCTGTAAAAATACAATGTGTGCCCAACTCTTATTTTCTCATGGGCATCAGCTAAGGGATGAAACTGGCAAATGGGTACGTTTTTCTGGCAAATTTATACACCATACTGCGATTGCCATCTCTCTTGCCAAGCGTAGCGATTATGTATGGTATTATGCCACCTCGAGGAGATCTATGTCCTACAGAGGACGTCAATTCATTGAAAGAAATATGGAAATGGTAGTCACAATTTCATATGAAATACAATAAATTATTTAAAAAAAATACATTATATGAAATTGTTATATTTTATCGCTGTAGTTTATAACATAGCACATTTCGCTGTATCTATTCTTATAAACAGCGTAATGTCGAATTTGCCGTGTAGCCAAACCCTTAAGCTCACCTTTTGAGTCTTCTTGCCCCCTATTTAGACTCGTTTGATGTCCAAATTGTTGGGAATTTTTTCACAACCGATTCTTTTGTGGTTCCAATAATGATTGGTATTATTATAGAAATGAACTCTTTTTACAATTACTAAGGTTTTGGTAACACAATAAATTGGTTGTTATAACTCTAGGCTAGGCTTAATAGAGGTAGGCTTTATATTATTTTTAGATGTAAGAAAAATAAATATCGGTAATCGTCTAGAATATCTTTGTGATTTCGGTAATGATGGATTTTTTTCGATAAAGACCTTTTGGTAATAGATCGAATGGTAAATAAGTCTATAATAAAATAAAACGTCTATTATTGAAAGTTTAAATAAGTGTCTATTTAGTAAGAAATTATTTTGTTAAAATTATTCTGATTTTACTGGCGTAATATTAGTCAAAAACGTCAATCGAAAATGTTGACTTCTATTGTGATCTGATTGTAGGCAACGCTAAGTTGCCTACAATTGTTGTAGGATTACTATATCCTTATCTAATTGGACAAATATCGCAGCGTCCGTCGGTGACCATGAACACTGAAAAACGTTCGAAATTTTGGGCAATCAAATATCAAATACAAACGCGATAAAATCCGTGAAAATAGTTTTATTTATAAATAGCATAGATAAGCTTTTGTACGATTTATGAGAGAATGTTCTCAAAAAACACAAAAAAATACTTTCATAGTTCTTCGATATTCTGAGCACCATTGCTGTTAGTAGATTGCTTATATAATGCCTGCCAAACGAGTTTTTATCAAAACTATGGAAAATATTCAAACTCTACAATCTAATAACTTTTGGAAAAACGCCAAAATCAAAGTTGCATCAAGAATCAATAAATTTCAACGACGTGAATTATTGAGACGGTTCTCAAATATGTGAGCATTTCCTAATAAATTTTAGGAGGAACGCTTAAGTTATGTTAAATTGACTAAAAGAAAGAGTAAGTGATATAATATGGCTATAGATTTGTGTAAGAGAAGGAAATCTTGAAATAAAAGCCTATAACAACATGTCTGACCAACTTCGTGTAGTACAGAGGTGTAAACTCAATTTTGCAGAGGGCCATATATTAAATTTAGAATTCGTTGACGGGCCAGATTGAAAATAAAATAAACTGAACTGAATTATTATAAAAATTTATTTATTAAATTATATAGTATATAATAAACGTTTGTTATAAATCGACCAATCGCGGGCCTTATTGATACGGACCAGGGGCCGGATGCGGCCCGTGAGCTGTATCTTTGACATGACTGGTGTAGTAGGTCAATTTTCCTGCCATTGGGGTGGAGGCTTGAGCCCAGCAGTGGGACATGTAGGAACTGAGACAACAATAGCTTTAATATTACTTAAGTTGTAATATAATTCTGTTAATAAAACGTTTCAAACGATTGTATATCATGAAATTTCAATATTAGTAACCAATTTTTACGTCCATTGAAAAAGCGCTAAGTTATTTCATAATTACTACTTTATACCCGTGGCATGGGAACAAAACACGTGTCCAATCAAATTATATTAATATATCATAATGAAAGGAACTGATCTTATCACTTTATAAGGCAATATAAGTTTATGAAATAAAATTATTTTTGTCGATTTTAAGGTGTTTTAATTTTGTTTTTACTAGTCTGAGGTTCATCCCTATGGTGACGGAGTAAGAACACAATTCACCACCCCCTTTCTTACACTTGGATGAACATAAGAGATGGACCTGATGAAATCACTGCAAAAATGGAAGCCACGAATAAACCTCTCAAAAAATTTTTCTCTACAGTACATCATATCCGTGTGGCGACAGAATAAGAATACAATTCGCCACTCTCTATCTTGCCCGTGGATGTCGTAAAAGATGACAATGGGATACCATACGCATATAATATCTATGCAAGAGAAGGAAAACTTGAAATAAAACCCTATACCAACCTGTCTGACCAGCATGGTAAGGTCAATTACACTCCTATTATGGCGGCGGCTCGAGCTTAATAGTGGGACGTTTATGAGCTGAAAAGATGATGATGATATACTATTATCATTAACGCCTCTCTAAGAAGGCTCGAGTCCTATATTAGGACGTAAATAAGCTGAGATCATCTACAATCTTTAGGTTATTTAGGTATATTTTCGCCATGCCCATGTTAAAAGGTTTTAGCGCTTTTAAATTTTATTCATATTTTAGTGTTTTACAGTGTAATATTAAATAATTTTGCTGATATTTTATGTAATATAAAGCAGATAATATGCTGAAATGTATTGAATATTACATAATAGTGATTTGCGTGCATTTTCATATTCTTTTCATTTTCATAGCCAAAATTCCCAGATGAACCATGATTTGGTTATCAGCACTTAATCAATTGTAACGACTATGACTAAAATACGAAGACTAAAGACATGAAGAATAAATATTATAACTCGACACTGGCGGCAATAGCTCATAATTGTAGCTTTTTGCCATTAAACAAAAAGAAGAAAAACTTTGAGGAGAAAAATTGGTTATAAAAAAAAGAAGCAAAAACAAAACAAAACTCAGTAACTTTTTAAATCTGAATTCCATTCATTCATTGATACCAATTGAAATGTGTCAATAGTATTCATTACACGTCCCCCAGTTTTGCACCAAAAACTGAACATTGAATCTTTTAATCTAAGGATCAAAGCTGTATCAAAGGGGATTAGGCTCACAAATGCCCTATTGAAATAGGCAATTATGTGTGTTTTTGTGGCGTGCCGCCGATTGGGGGAGCCCGCGCAATTAGACATCGACAAATAGGGTTGCCCGTTAATTATTGATTTTATTAAAATTATTAGAGTTATTAAAACAATTTTAAGAAGATTATTTTTACTGATTTTATCGCGTTTGTATTTGATTTTCAGATTTATATATTCGCGCTAATTCCGTAGCAGGTAGATATTAATCACTGTAATCATCATTATCTCAGCCTATATATGTGTCCCACTGTTGGGCTCAAGCCTCCTCCATAATGAGAGGGGAATTGACCTACTATTCCACGCTGGTCAGACGTGTCGAAATAGGATTTTGTTTCGAGTTTTCCTTCTCTTGAATAGATATTATATGCTTATTATATCCCTTAGTCGATTTATATGACATCCACGGGTAAAATAGGGAGTGGTGAATTGTATTCTTACTCCGTCACCACACAGAAGAATATTTGTAATAACGATGACTTTTTTGGTGAGATATCTTAGTCCTCCTGTGATTATGAACGCTGTAAAGTATTAGAAACGTTGGATAAAATCAAATACAAACGCGATAAAATCTGTAAAAATTATTTTATTTATCATTGTGATAAAACATCAGAAATCATTATTTTAAGAAAAGCTAAACAAAACTAGCCAAAAGAAATTTTAGTATTATAAATGTAAATTTGAATGGATGATTGTTTGTTACTCAATAACGTCAGAACGGCTTTGGTTGAAATTCAGCATATAGATAGAATACATAAAATCTAGATTACACGTAGGGTACTTTTTACTCCTGGCAAAATACATAATTGTTATGGAATACTTTCGATTAACAAAATCTATATTAATGTGAATGAAAATCCGAGTATAGATATATTCGTAGTCAAGGACTCTAAGATTTTGCTTATTTCTTAACCTTAAAAATAGCTATTATATAAAAAATTACTACTAATTTTTAAAATGAAACTATACAGGCTTATTTTGTGATAACGAACTAAAAATACACTATATCTGCAACCCTTATTTTACCGTGGAAGTCATAAAAAATGGCTGGAGGACCAAGAAAGTGTAGAATGCATGATTGTTCGAATTATTTTTCAGATAATTCTCAATAGCTTTCTAAATAGAACTTTGGAACTGTATCCAGTGGGATCACCCGTTATTGCAATCACTTATTAGCGTCAACATCTATAGTCCAACAAAGTCTAGAGAGTCCAATCCTGTACCAATAAGAATAACACTACAATCACCGCTATATTTTTAGGGAAAGCGCTTCTGTACATTTCTCTAGTACTCCGTTAGCTGGTGTTTATTCCTATGAGAAGCTAAGGAGTTCCACATATGCTATTCTTATTCCGTCACTCCACGGGGACAAACTTCTATTCATCATCATCTCAGCTCATATACGCCATAAACTATTTGGTATATGGCTAATTTCGAGCTTACCCGCTCTTTTTTTATAGTTGTTACTAGCAACCCGCCCTCGCTTCGCTTCGGTTTTAGTCGTTTTAGCCGTGTAGTTCCCGTGGGAATACTCGGATAAAATATAGCCTAGTTTACGCCCTAATATTATAGCTTTCCATTGGTGAAAGAATTTTTGAAATTGGTTCAGCCGTTTTGAAGATTACCCGGAACAAACAGACAGACAGACAGACAAAAATTTTTTAGTCTGTTTTAGGCATAGGTGTCGTACAAATAACCGTGTGAGCATGAAAAAAGTCTATTATTTTGACATTACAAACAGACACTCCCATTTTATTCATTGGTATAGTAGTATAACCGTAAGTCCTCTTTTACGACATTCACGGATATAGGTGAATTGTATTCTTACTCTGTCACCACATAGAATAAATCCCAAATTCATTTGAATAAATGTTGCATGATGAATTATAATGTCACGCAATGAATTATTCATTCTTCTTGTAACCCGTAATTACGGGTAATAAGGAGAATTCCCTTTTATTTGTTCTCTTCTGAGTATGACTATTAGATTACGAAAAAAATATCTATGTAATTTTTCTTTTAACTTAATTTTTTCATCATAAATAAGTGGTTTCACTTACAGTTTGAAATAATTTATAATATTAATGTCGCTTAATATAAGCTATTTACTTTGTGCTTTGGGATTTGCCTAACAGAATTTTCTGAGTAATAAAATGTATTATTTCTCTTTATATAACAGAGATATTAATTTAGTGAGATTACCCACGCACTTCGCAACCTTTTTGAGTCAAAATATTATTCAACTCTGAGCAAAAATAGGTAACTTAAATAATAAATATCTGGTTGACCGAGCTTCGCTCGGCATATTTTAAACTGGACAACTTCCCAACTGAGCTATCGCCACTCTTGACGTTGACGGCGAAATTTGAATCCATATTCTATTGACATTTTATGTTATTGTATTGATTAGCTAAAAACACCGTCAAAACAATATTTTCCATAATGGCCCCGATACCTCTAGTATACCAAATTTCATCAAAATCGTACAGTCATACCTATGTATGACTGCACTTACATAATTAATTATTGATGTTGTTATATTTCATTACATGTGTTGTAGGGTGAAAAATATCATAGCAATTTTTATCCTCTATTTAATACCCTTTGAGGGTGGGAATCCTCTGATGGTTTAATTTTCTAGCCAGTGTTGTTGTGTTGATTTTAATTAAAATAAAAAATCAAGTGAAAGTATTACTGCAAAATTTAAGCTCCTATTTTTATCCTTACCTTAACCTTAAGGGATGAAAATTGCAAAACGCTAGAAGACGTCTTTATTTATTTTAACTGAAGAGTATTTATTTATTAGTGTATTTGCGCATAATTTTAAGAAAACCGATAAAAATGTTTTCTCGCTATACATACTTCAAACCCATGTCTATACATACTTCAAGCCTTGGGTATTTAATTTGGAAAAACTATGGAACAGATATCTTTTAATTTTTAACGGAGCTGCTATACAACGATTTTTATAACTCTATACTCAAAAATGACTGACTTTCATACCAAATTTTGAACCTCTTTTCACTACCTTAGGGGATGAATTTCTGAAAATTCTTTCTTAGGTGAGCAACCTACAGTGTAAAAAGAACCAGCATGCAAATTTTCAGGGGGCTAATCCTAGTAATTTCGACTGTGTGGTGATACGTCATTCAATCTGACAGCTTCTTCTATAAAAGAAGAAACCGACTGATTGAATGACGTGAATAAACCGCGTTGCAGTTTACAGCATAGGTTCATGCGCCGAGCGATGGGAGCACCGTGGTTCATGCGCAATGTGGATTTTCACATAGATCTAAGCTTGCCGACCATCAGGCAATACATGAAACAGTGTTCTCGCCGCTACTTCGACTCTGCCGTGACACACCCGAACCCACTAGTGGTAAGGGCAGCTTCTTACATCCCCTCTAAAATTTAAACTAAACAACCGCGTCTAATTTTATACGAACCCGACGATAATAACACACTCGCCCAGACGGAGGCGTACACAGCCCGCGAGGCCATAACAAGTAAATATCCACGTTTCCGCCCCCGCCGCCGGGGACGGAAAGCGTGTCGCGTTAAAGTCATAAACGTGGGAATGCCCACAGTGCCAGCGACCCCTCGAGCCGAGGTCCGTACCCCACAGGGGGTGCCCTCGGGATCGGTCGCTTAACGTTAACGGGTTGAGAGCCCTCAGCGCTCACCCACCAGTCCGCGTAAAGTTGTCATATCCATCTGAGGCTAACAAGTCACACACACAAAAAAAAAAGATTGAATGACGTACGATATATAGAAGTTTTCCAGTTTTTAAAATGCCATCATCCCGCGATTTCACTTGCGTTATTATCGTTCCCGTGGAAGTACCGGTACCTAATAACGTAGGTTTCCATTGTAAATTAAATTTTAAAATCCGTCAACATCCAGCTACTCATATTTTACTCACCAAAACTCCATTCTCGTGGGAAAACTGGGATTAAAATTTGTCTACATTTGTTACTTGTTCATAATGTGGCTGTCGGCATCGGTGGAATAATTTCTACAATTGGTCAACGTTCCGCGGCTCCACGCTCGTGACGTGTCTGTGTGACGTGTCTGTGTCTGTGTCTCGTGTCTGTGCACGTGTCTGTTTCACGTGTCTGTGTCTGTGTCTGTGTCTCGTGTCTGTGTCACGTGTCTGTGTCTGTGTCTCGTGTCTGTGTCACGTGTCTATACAACGTGTCTGTGTCACGTGTCTATAGTATAAAAGTAGTTTAAATGTTTACTCCATGCTAATGTATATTTCCATTGGTAAAAGAATTTTTGAAATCGGTTGGTTTCACTAGCGTAGTTCCTATTCCTGTGGGAATATCGGGAAAATAACCTACATATGTTACTCGCTGATAATGTGGCTTTCCATTGATGAAAGAATGTTTTAATTTGGTCGAAATCCCGAAATTTCATTTACGTTATTCCCGTTTCCATAGGAATATCGGGTAAAAATAGTCTACATACGTCACTCGCTGCTAATGTAGATTGCCATTGGTGAAAGAAATTTTAATATGTGACCAATTTCTTTTAAAATCTGACATCGAGCGGTTTCACTAGTAGTGGTAGTTCTCATTCCCGTAGGAATACCGCGATCGATCCCCCAGTTTTTACTCAAAACAGACAGACAGACAGACAGACAAAAAAAATTAAACTGGTTTTCAGGCATAGGTATATCGTGCAAATAACCATGTGAACATGAAAAAAGGCCAGTATTTTTACATTACAAACAGAAGTTCCAATTATATTTCTTTGTATATTATGTATGAAACTCACGTATACATTTGAAATCAAAAAGTAATCATTAATTTCATAAAACTAACAAAAACATTATCAAATATTTTTTTTTTTATTGCAAACGGTGGCAAACGAGCAAACAGTACACCTGATGGTAAGTGTTGCTGCCGCTCATGGACCTTTACAAGGCCGTTGCCTACCGCGAAGAAAGCGAAGGGAGTGTGAATGCGTGCATTGATGCTCGGTGATACCAAGGGCACCACCAAAACCCTCCACACGCAATCACCCTCAGAAAGTTGGGCTTCGCTGTAATCAATAAGGAAATGTTATTACCGAGTGTCTTGAAAACTTAGAATCATCATTTCCATTGCGAATGTAATGATGCTGACAATCATGTTTATTCAGTCTCTATATAAAGACAACAAAACAGAGAGAGACAGCCGGATCTACTCGGACGTGGTAACGAGTGATTTAAATTTCATGAGTTGCTTTGAGCTCACAATTGTTTGGTAACACAATTTGTACTGCTGTACGATTATGTAGGCTTCGTATGTGGTATTGAAATGTCTTTCGGAAGGCATTATTCTGTCTCTCAATAAATTTACTTTAACCAATTTTCTTACGCGACGTGCGAAGTCTATTAGGCGTTTTGTGAGAATGACATTTTGTCGTAGTAATTTAATTTCCCTAATACATTTCCTTGAATTTTCCGTGTGATGTCGGAGTAAGAATACAATTCACCACTCCCTATCTTGCCCGTGGATGTCGTAATAGACGACCAAGATATAATATGTACATAACATCTCGGAAAACTCGAAATGAAACCCTATACGAACATGTCTGACCAACATAGTATAGTAGATAAAATTCCCTCCCAATGTGGAGGAGGCCCGAGCCCAATAGTGGGACTTATGTGGGCTGTGATGATGATGATTTCTGATGATTTTATTATTTATACAAAAATAGTTCCCTTAGCCTGCTGCCCGGTGGCATCTATGAATACATTGTTCGTGGGTATCGTAAATCAACATCTATTAAAGAAAAGTTACATATTGTGTAATTATGATAAGAGCAGGGTGATGAGTACCTTACAGTATTATTCATTATCATTCATCATCATCATTTCAGCACATATACGTCACTATTGGTATCCAGTCTACCCTACAATAGGAGGGAAATTGACCTAATTTTTCACGTTTGTCAGACGTGTTGACGTAGGATTTTATTTCGTTTACTTCGAATACATAGATGTTATATGGATATTATATCCCTTAATCGTCTTTTACGACACCCACAGGCAAAAGAGGGGGTGCTGAATTGTATTCTTACTCCGTCTACCTAATTTTTTTATCCACATCCAATTATATAAATAGCAAAAAAAGTGTAATTGTGTGTGTGTGTGTGTGTGTATGTTTGCAATGAACAAACTCAAAAACCACTGCACCAATTTCAAAAATTCTTTCACCATCAGAAAGCTACAGTCACACACAATAGAAGGGAAATTGACCTACTATACCACGCCTGTCAGACGTGTTGGCGTAAGGTTTTATTTCGTATGTAAGGCAAACTGCCTGCCATTACATAGATTTTATATGCATATTATATCCCTTAGTCGTCTTTTATGACACCCACAGGCAAAAGAAGGGGTGGTGAATTGTATTCTTACTCCGTCACCATAAGGATGCGGACAATTCTATGACACCAAATTTATTTATTTTATAAAAACTCGATATAATCATCATCTCAGCTCATATACGTCCCACTGTTGGACGTATATGGGTTGAAATAATGACGATGATGATGATTATCCGTGTGGTAATGGAATAAAAATACAACTGAACACTCTCTCTTGCCCATGGATGTCGTAAAAGATAAATAAGATCACAGATAACATCTATGCAAGAGAAGGCAAATTCGAAGTTAAACCCTAGTGACGAGTGTAACAACATACCCCATATCTGAAAACACAGGTCTTTTTTTTGTGGAAAAACACAGGTCTACGACCAGTGCGTGTTACCAGTGATGACTTACGGCACAGAAACGTGGTCCCTAAATATAGGCCTCATAACAAGGCTCAAAGTCGCTCAGCGTGCTATGGAACGGGCTATGCTCGGGATTTCTCTGCGAGATAGAATACGGAATACGGAAATCCGCAGAAGAACGGGTGAAACCGACATAGCATGCATGAATAATTAGCATACTGAAGTGGCAATGGGCAGACCACATCGCTCGATGAACCGACAACCTCTGGGGAAGAAATTTTCTCGAGTGGCGACCACGTATCGGACGACGCAGTGTAGAACGCCACCCCACCAGGTGGACCGGCGACCTGGTGAAAATTGCTGGACGTCGTTGGATGCAGGCGGCATAGGACCGAACTTTGTGGCGTAACATGAGGGAGGCCTACGTCCAGCAGTGGACGGCGATAGGCTGAAATGATGATGATGATGACTAGTGTAATAACAGGGTTTTGTTTCGCCCTATACCAATCTATTTCACCAGCATGGTACTATTGTGGAGAAGGCTCGAGCCCAATAGGATGGATATGCGCCAAAATGTGATGAATTAAGTGTAACATTGTATTCTTATATCAAACAGTAAGGGGCGAAAAAATCATATAATTTATTTCATAGGCCAACAGTCAGCCCCATGCTGAGGTAAGGCCAGTTTATATATTTCAGACAATCAACTTAACCATTGCAAACATGAAATTTGGATCGGTTTTATTATAATATGCTAGTGCAAATTAAATGTTTCGAATAGTGTGTGTTTAATACAAGTTCTGTTCAATTATAGGCATAATTGCGTATCGGCAATGCTGGAATGGCTATATTGGCAATATTTCTTTACCTTCATAGGGTGCCGTACCCAAAGCGTAAAAACGGGACCCTATTACTAAGACTTCTCTGTCTGTCTGTCTGTCACCAGGCTATATCTCAAGAACCGCGATAGCTAGACAGTTTAAATTTTTACAAATAATGTATTTTTGTTGCCGCTATAACAACAAATATTATAAATAAAATAAAATAAATATTTAAGGGGGGTCCCATACAATAAACGTGATTTTTTGCCCTTTTTTATAAATGGTTATGGTACGGAACCCTTTGTGGGCGACTCAGCCTCGCACTTGGCCGATATTTTTTCTTGTTTGTAAACTGCAACTGTATTTTACAAATAAGAAAAAAGTATGGGAATTTTCTTGTTTGTAAACTCCTTGTGGTGACGGAGTAAGAATACCATTCACCACCACTTTCTTGCCAGTGGGTGTCATAAAAGACGACTAAGGGATTATTGCAGACGTAAAATAACATCTATGCAAAAGAAGCAGAATTTGAAATAAACCCTATACCAACACGTCCGACCAGTGTGGTTTAGTAAGTCAATTTGCCTCATTGTGGAGAAAGCTCAAGCCCAGCAGTGGGACGTATATGAGCTGTGATGATGATATTTTTATGAATAAATACTTTATACCACTTATTTCATACGTATGTATATTGAATAAAAACTCAATTTATATCAATATTATTTTATATTCGGTTATTGAATTAGATACTAGATTATAAATATCAATAAATTATTCGCAATTGACATTTATAAGCTACTTACTTACATACGAGCGCTCGAGAAAATGTGACGTAATTTCCGCACAATTCATTTCATAATATTTTTGTATTTGAAATAGGTATATACAGGGTGTATCAGGTTATGGAGCAACTGTTCGAGTATGTTGTAGTGCAGTGGTTCTCAAACTTTTTAAATGACGGAACCCTTTTGGGAAGCAAAATACTTGATGGAACCCTACAATAAAACAATTATTTTTATAAGTGTATTCTATATTAATCAGCATAATAAAAGTACAATGTATCAGTTACTAATTATTATTTACTTCACCACTTGGTAAGGACAATAATAGAAAACATTAAAAAAGAAAAAATCTAACTAGTGGGAGGTATGAAACTGTTTTTTATTTTTCATCAATTGCTTGATATCAGGTTTGATGGAAGAAAGTTGGAGTCTCATATCAGCTTCGGCGTCCAGTCTATTGCGATATTTTGTTTTCGTGGCTGCGTAGGTAGAGAATCCTGTTTCGCACAAATATGTAGTTGGGAACGGGAGAAGAATATCCAGAGCCATTTGGCCAAGCATTGCATATTCATCTTGGATTCTGCACCAAAAATCATTAAGAGGCGTCGTTTTGAACAATGACTCCATACTTGTGTCTGATGACATTTCTAAAAGAGATTCATATATCTCATTTGACATGTTTTCAGGCTTTTCCAAGTTGGGTAAAAAAGGATTATGAATCCAGGAGTTCACTTTAATTTTTGTATTGTGTTCTTTGGGAAAATACTTTTCAAAAGATGCGCGCATCGAACTGAGATATTGGACCAATTCTTCAAACACATTATCTTCAAACATTTCTGAGTCGTTTTCGCTAACAAACTCACTGAGTAACGTAAAACTTTCTATTTCTTTCTTACCAATGCAAATGATCCAAAAATCTAATTTTCTTTTAAAAGCAGTTATTTTATTATAGGCCTGAAACACTGTTGTCTGTTTACCTTGCAACGATAAATTTAATTCGTTAAGTTTTTGAAAGATATCCGCCATAAAAGACAATCGGAACAACCAAGTTTTATCATACAAACGGTCCTTCAAATTAAAAGAAGTATCTGCTGAAAGAAACATTTGTAACTCGGCTCTAAGTTCAAATAGCCTTGTTAAAGTTTTTCCCCGAGACAGCCATCGCACTTCTGTATGGAGCAGCAGTGTTTTATGTTTGCTGCCATAATCTTCACACAATAATGAGAACAATCGGGATTGTAGTGGTCGTGATTTGATAAAATTAATTATTTTTACCGCTTCATCCATAACTAATTTTAGATTAGACGGCATTTGCTTCATCGCAAGTGCTTGTCTATGCAGAATACAATGACTGGAACTACAATTAGGCGCTTTATTTTTCATTCGTGACACTGCTCCTGCTGTTTTACCTGTCATCGCCTTGGCCCCATCTGTACAAATGTCAATGCAATTGTTCCAACTGAGATTATGTTCTTCAAAAAATATATTTATTTTATTAAAAATTTCTTCCCCGGTAGTGTTTGTAAGCAGCGATGAACACATAAGCATGTCTTCTTCAAAAGAACTTTTATATGGATATCTCACAATAACCAGCAGGATAGCCAAACCAGCGACATCAGTCGACTCGTCCATTTGCAAAGCGAATCGTGTATTTTGTAGACGTGTAACTAGTTCTTGTTTGACGTAGCTTGCCAGATCATGGATTCGTCGTGAAACAGTATCGTTTGATAGCGGAACAGTAGAAAGATGCTTTGCAGATTTTTCATCAAGCATACATTTTGTTATGTCTAATACACATGGTTTTATTAATTTCTCAGCGATAGTGTGCGCTTCAGCTGCTTGTGCAATGCGATAGCTAACTAAGTATGATGCCTCCGTGGCCTTTTCGTTGGTAGTTTGTGTTACATGCATCATATTTTTTTGACTTTCTAATAACTGATCTTTTTTGCGAACAAAAAATTCTTTATTCTTGTCTTTAGTCTCGGGGTGTACGGTTTCTAAATGTCGACGCAATTTGGCAGGTGCCATGGAACTATTAGGAAGCAGTTTACTACAGAGCATGCAGAGAGGTGAGCCGTTGGAATCAACAAATCCGAAACTGATATAAGATTCATCATACTTCCTTTTTTTCGTCTTTGAAACCGTCGAGCTTGACGTCGTGGCACTCGTGGCATCATCTTCTGGATCGGTGATTGCTAAATTCTCCGCGCGCATTGCTTTTGAACATTCAGCGTCATTAGAAGATGTTGTTGGAACACGTTTAACACCTTTAAGCCAACGTTCCATTCTTCTTTATTTATAATGTTACAAGTCAGGATAGTGGGGTTTAAATAATGCACAATCGTTACTGCGTATAAGAGACTAAATTTAGAACCTACAGGGAAGAAATGTATAAAACTGAGACAACAGAATACAGCAGGCAGTAAAACAATGAACACTAGTTTCTCGCTAGCGAGCTTGTAAGTAGGTAGTAACTTATCGCTCCGAACGCTAATCATCAACTGACGACGCCAATTTTTTTTTTTTTTTTTTTTTTTTTTTTTTTTTTTTTTTTTTTGTGTGTGTACAGCTGTTGGCCGCAGATGGCCTTGACAGCTTGACGCGGACTATGGGTGAGCGCTGAGGGCTCTCAACCCGGAGAAGAGTATGCTAAGCGACATCGCCCAAGGGCTCCCCCTGTGGGGAACGGACCTCGGCTTGGGGCGTCGCTGGAGGCAAAGTGGGCGTGCCCACGTTTTTAGTAGTGACTTTTGCGCGGCGCGGTTTCGCACCTCGACGGCGAGGGCGGAACCGCGGATATTTATTTGTTAAGGCCTCGCGGGCCGTGTAGGCTCTTTGTTGAGCGAGTGTGATATTGTCGTCCTCTTCGTCGAGGACGTGACGAGGACGTCGGATGGATGACGACGCCAACGCGCGATCGCCGCTTTTATACTTAGTCCTAGACTCGATCTCAAATATTCTCGAAAATACTCGAGTCGGCACCTTTGATAAACAAAAAGCAAAAATAAAAACAGAAATTTAAAAATAGCGTTGTAAACAATATCGACTTTATCCTTTGAAGTTAGAGACGAAAGTCGCTAGTTGACAACTATAGCGTCTAATTCAGAGGCGGCTTTTATCAAAGAGACTGAGCGCTTACAAGTATACTACCCGCTCGTTTTAAGTTTGCCGCTGGCGATAGGTATGAGTGTATGACGTTCGAAATTTTTTATTTAATTGTAACAATAAAAATTGTGTACGTTAGATATTTGGGTAAAACTATGACACATTATAAGTTTTGTTGTCACGTGGGGGAGGGTACGCGCATTCCACAGACCGGCAAACTTAGAGCGAACGCGTTGTACAAGTATAAAATTGTTGAGACCAAACTTATGAGATATTGTACCAGCTAATGTAACACAAGCTTATACAAATACAAATAAATAAATAAATAACATTCATAGCGTTTTGTCTCCGCGCGGCCGCGGAGTCCGCACAGCCGCGGAGCGACCAGAGAGAGGTGTTTTGATTTTTTTATTTCTAAATTCTTGCGGAACCCCGACAGAGGTATCACGGAACCCTAGGGTTCCGCGGAACACACTTAGAGTATAGCTGTTGTAGTGTATCGGCCATAGATCGTAATTAAAATGTATATTACACAAAAAACAATATAACATAAAAGTTATAGTAATTTCCAAAATATGTGTCAAACAGTCTACGCCTTAAATGTTACGCATGGATAAACAGGATACATGTAGGCATGTAAAGATTCGATAGTATAATTTCATTCATACATACCTAAAATTGCGCAAACGCTTCAATGGGACTGTATATACAAACGTGACTCGGCGACGATAATCGGCCGATCAGCTGATTTAAAGCGAAGTTCGTTTTGCTTATGCGACCGTAATCATTGATTTTTCAATTTCTATTGAACATTTAACAAAGTACGAATATGTTGCAGATTAAGTATCACTGACTTTATACATTTCAATCAGATTTAAACGAAAAAACAATGAAAAAATTGAAAACTTTACATATCTCTAATTCATTAACGAATCGATATTTATCCTTCAAATTTTTTTTATGGGTTCTTACAACCATTGCCTATCCCCCGTTTGACCAGTTGTCCCATAACCTGATACAGCCTGTATAAACGATAATAAACTCATGTCTTAACAAGATTCCTTTTCTGTGTGGTGACGGAGTAAGTATACGATTCACCACTCCCTATCTTGTCCGTGGATGTCGTACAAGACGACTAACGGATATAATAAGCATATAACATCTGTGCAAGAGAAGTAAAACTCGAAATAAAACCCTATTCCAACACGTCTGACCAGCGAGGAATAGTAGGTCAATTACCCTCCCATAATAGAGGAAGTCTGACCCCAACAGTAGGATATATATAGGCCGAGATGATGGTTAAGATCTGACAGACTCTGTCTTTTCAATATCAGGGCGATGGCGGAACAGCATCGGGTGTGTATGTGATTATAAGCATCAGATATGGCTAGAATCTGCAACATCGTAATATATTCTGATACGTAAGTTTCATCATAATTTCAACTCATATACGTCCCACTGTTGAGCTGAAGCTTGATCCAAAGATCCAATCTTGCGGGAAATTAACCCACTATATCACGCTGGTCAGACGTGTCCGTGGGGTTTTATTTCAAGTTTAAGAGTTTTTCTATTAAATGCCAACCTATTTTGGAATAAACTTGAGCCCTGTAATGCGCAGCGCGTCATGCCGCCCTAGCCAAGGCCATGGGTGACGTGACCGGGGAATTAGGCTGTCACCCGTCGAAAGGCCGACCGCGTGAGGAAAGCCCGACGTCCTCCCCGAGGGGGGGACGTCGGTCGATGAGAGGGTACCCCAAATAGGGGGTATTCCGTCGGGCCGACCACTGATGACAAGTAACCCTGCTCCGGTAGTCGGCCCAACGACGAAGGCGACGTGGTGTTCGGGTGGGTTGCGGGTGTGCGTGCTTACGCTCCTCTGTCGCCCCGGACGGAGTGGTGCGAGGAACGCGCTGACCGCAACCAACCCCAAAAAAAAAGCCCTGTAATGCGACCCATATTAACTGTAAGAAGGATGAATAAGTAACAAACTTACGATAGCTTCAAGCATTACACATCCTTACTAATATTATAAATGCGAAAGTAAGTTTGTTTGTTTTTTACGCTTTCACGCTTAAACCACCGAATCCATTTCAAAAATTCTTTCACTGTTGGAAAGCTATAATATCAGAGAGTAACATAGGCTATATTTCATTTCGGTATGCCCACGGGAACGGGAGCTACGCGGGTAAAGCGACTGAAATCGAAGCGAAGCGAGGGCGGATTGCTAGTCATAAATAAAACTATTTTACGTAATGATTTCTGATGTTTACGCGAACATTACACATTGTAAATAAAACTATTTTGCACAGATGGCGTAGTGGTTAAGATAGCGACTTACAACGCCAGTGTCGGGGGTTCGAATCCCACGCGGGACAACACTTTGTGTGATTCACAACTTGTTGTTCTGAGTCTGGATGTAATTTATGTCCGTTAATTATATGTTTGTAAAGTCTCCCGCAATACAAGGATTATTTCCTTAGTGCAGGGTGTTGTCTTAAATAAATAAATAAAAAACTATTTTACGGATTTTATCGCCGACTGTGGATATGCCGCCCGTGACCATGAATGGTGCAGTGTTCGAAAGGTCGGACAATCAAAAATCAAATACAAACGCGATAAAATCCGTAAGGTAGTTTTATTTACATCTATTATATGGATTATATCGCGTTTGTATTTGATTTTTGATTGCCCTACGTTTCGAACTCTTTTCAACGTTCGTGGTCACGGGTGGATTAAAATATCTCACGTCCAATACGTCATCGTTATTACAGAAATTTATATATAGCGGACCTATAGTGTGTGTTACCAGTGATGACTTACAGCACGGAAATGTGATCCCTAAATTTATGTAGGCCTCATGACGAGGCTCAAAGTCGCTCAGCGTGCTATGGAGCGGGCTGTGGCTTGGGATTTCTCTGCGAGATAGAATCTGAAATCCGGAAGAACGGGTGTAACCAACACAGCACGAAGAATTAGCACGCTGAAGTGACAGTGGGCAGGCCACGTCGCTCGACCAACTGACAATCGCTGGGGAAGAAAGGTTCTCGAGTGGTGACCACGTATCGGACGACGCAGTGTAGGACCCCACTAAAGGGACCGACGACCTAGTGAAAGTTGCTGGGTGTCATTGGATGCAGGCGGCAGCACAAGACCGCAATCTGTGACGTAACATGAAAGAAGCCTACGTCCAACAGTGGACGGCGATAGACTGAAATGATGATGATATTACTCTAAACAATGACTATGGTAACAATGTCTTAATACGTTCAAAGCACTTTTATTGACAAGCACACCTCGTCTAAGCCATTTCCGGTGGTGACAATGATGGTGTGGTTCTATAATTCTTCCCTATGGCTATTTGGAGTAACCTCTATACCAGTATTTGTTTTCGATGAAAATGCCCGGCGGATTATTGTTACGTTATTGTTTTTTGCCTTTTGCTGCTCTATGGGCGCGGTCTTACCTAGGGCGACATCAAACAAAGATACTCACACCTGCGCCAACTCTCGCTAACTGAAAACACGGTAGTGAAGATTCGCCACCCTGTCTCGCTCGTTTCAAGGTTTTCACCACGCAGGAGGCGGTGACCACATCCTATTTCTTGGCACCGCATGGTTGAAGACAATAGGTCAGCACCGATGATTACGAAGAATTTGACGATGACGACGCTGCTAACTACAGAGTCCTTGAGTGTATGTTACGCCGTATTCTCATCGTAGCTGCAAGAATACTAAGATGGACTCGTTGCCTTCCCATGAACGTATTCAGGCGTTTATCAAAGCTACCATTACGTGACAAAACTTGCAACAGCTGAAAAGAGAGAAGCCTATGCCAACGCTCCGTATACTAGGCGGATCTCCGAGGTTCAAAAACTGAACAAAGGCCTCTGTGATAATCTATCCCCGAATCATATAGCAATTTTATATATCTTCCTAGAAACAAATCATTAATATTCGACGATTGATTCGACACTTGCAATTTTAGTACGCGCGTTTTTCTCATAGGTCTAGGCAGAGACTACTTCCCTCCACTTACTACGACCTTGACACACCACTTTTTACTTCATTGATCTCTCATGCATATTCTTCGATTTAGGGTAGGTTAGAAAACCTGGCCTTTCTTAAGAACGTCCCCGATTTGATCGTGGATCGTCCGCCTTAGTCTTCCCCTCCTAACACTTCCGTTCACATTCGCCCTATAAATTCTTCTTGTTAGTCTCCTTTCATTTATTTTCTCTACATGACCGAACCAACTTAACATACCTATCTCAATCCTTGTCACTACATCTACATTCATACCACAACTGCTATTTGAACGAATAACTATACATTCGAAAAGGAAAGAATTGCAATAACTCAAATGTTTTAGTAATAAGATTTTGAACGATAACCGTTGAGTGTTTGTAGTGGTCTGTAACGATCACTTTCAAGTTTGTTATCGAAACCTCGGTGTTCTAATACAAAATAACTTGTAGTGAGTCATTCAACTAGGAAACTATTGTGTAAACTGTAGTTTAAACTATGCGAGAGATAAACGAGCTTCTGAGACAAATCACATTTCTAAAAGGAAATTTAGAAATAATATAAGAATTGTTAAGTAAATTTAAGTTTTGATTTCACTCGGGTATTTCTTTATGTATTTTTTTTTCATTCTCATTTGTGACAGGATAAATAATCATAACATTAAATTAAATGGATAACCCATATATTCTACATAAGCTCTACCGTAGCCGTGGTGCCGTACTGTTGCGCCTATTGTAGCTGTTCAACTGTTTACTTATTGGCTGATTAGTCAATTTGCTTTTGTCATGGAATTGCTTAGGAAGGAAGCGATATCATTCTTTTCCAACTCCTCTTCCTTAACTTTCTAATTAAATTTGCTGCGAATCCCAAGACAAAAGCATTTCCCAAAAATGTCTAAGGGTTAAACCTCGGTTCGGGCTGACTACGGAGAACAAGGAACCCGGTACCAGTGGTCGGTCCGACGACAAAGGTGACGAGCTACGGAGGGTTATAGGGCCACGCGCCGCCCCTCTGTCGGCCCGAACATAGCCTTCTGATCATAGTAAAAAAAGGTTTAAACCTCGGTGTCGTCTGTGGCGACTATTGTGGATTCTCGTTTACGGAATTTACAATAGTGGAAGTGTGTGGTGGGATTAGTCGCAAATATAAATCCCGAATCTCCAACATGAGTATATATATTTAAAGACAAGTTAGCTACATATCACGTTAGCTAAATGATTAAAACATTTCCTATGACATTAGAGAGAAAAAAGGGCGGTAATATATTATCAGTCCATTCATCATCATCGCACCCCACATAAGTCCCATTGTTGGGCTCGGGCTTCCTCCACAATGGGAGGGAATTAGACCTACTATACTATGCTGGTCAGGCATATTGGTGCAGGGTTTAATTTAGAGTTTTCCTTCTCTTGGATAGATATTATGTGCATATTATAGATCAAAGTCGTCTTTTACGACGTCCACGGGCATGATAGGGAGTGGTGAATGGTATTCTTACTCCGTCACCACACGGAAGATTCACACACACAATATTAATTAATAATAAGAAAAAAACATGGTCTATCAGAATTAAATAGTTAGATTCCATTAGGCGGAATATTAAAAAGTAATAATGAATACTTATGACCCTGTATGCATCAAATCTTCAAAAATTATATAGTCTCTAAACCTAGAGGCACCGTTAGACAACAATTCCTTGAAAAATGGGTTGCAATGAACGTACAACTGGTGATCTGGTATTCATCAAAACTTTTGAATTGCCGCGTTTGCATCCTGTCATCAAATGAAAGAGAGATAAGTCTGTAGAGAGAGTAAGAATTGAGCTATTAGTCAAACAAACTATTATTGGTAATCCATCTATTCAATCTACGAGGTTATAGACGTCCACTGTTGACATATTGTTCGTAAAACTCTTTTTCTTCAAAAAAAATATTATAATTGCAGAAGACCAGAAACGGGAACAATTCACCAAGAATTATATTCTAACTGTTACCACATAGAGAATGTGCACTAATGTTATGGGCATATTAATGCTGACCTACTCGCAAGGTGTTCATACGAATTTCTGAGGAACTTTAACAAAGCTATATATGGTACCCTAGAATTAGGTTACACCTTAAGCATTGACTGTTCATGAATTATTAGGGATCGAATGGGTAGGGCAAAAAACCTCAGTCTCAGTCATTCCTTATATATACAGCTACCTGGTGTTAAACAGTTTGCAAGTCTCCTTTGGAGTAGTATACTATACATACTTTGTAGCAACTCGAGAAAAATTCCATGCGTTCAGGCGTTTCTGCCATACCTATTATAGCATTCAAACTTATTACCTTAGGCAGTTTTTGTGACTATCATGGGAAAGTAAGGAAGGCCAGAAAATTGTATTTATTTCCAAGCTTTCCAACCCTTGTAGAGACAGCGCCGTAAAACTTAGGAATCGTATAAGAAAATATCTCAGATACGCTTATTTTCTCGGCTTTCATAGTTATGTTTATACTCAGTTAATTAAATTAAAGAGTATTTTCAACTAAAATTTTAATTTGTATTTAGTGGAAACTGTGCACTAGATTATGAAATTACCTAGCATTGAATTAAAATCGTAAGAGAATTTCGGAGCGAACAACTAATTTTAGTTACCACTGTTAATTTCATAATATGAAATGACTATGTAATAAATTTGGCAGGAATGTGAAAATATATGTCACTTTTGAATTATATTTAGCACTTTAGTATTTTATAAATTCATTTTAGTGAAATTTTATGTAATGTAATACCGTCACTTTTAATGTATTCATCCAGAGAAAGTACTAAAGTTTTGCGAATATCGGTTGATAGTGGTTTATGTGTAATTTAATGTTCTGATAAAATTCTCAGAGTAATAGTTAATTTAGACGCTAGCGCTCAATTAATGGTAACAATTTGACTTATTGACTGAAATTAATTGAAATTAGATATTCTATAAATTATAAAGACTTGGTTACATTCGGATTATTGAACTACTATTATTCGACTATATATATACTATTATTAGTATTCGACTAAAGGTCTTTCTATTTATTGTTCATGAAAATACGAAATTTATTATTAAAAATATTTTTTCAACAACACATTGCAATAATCTAATGCCTCGTCTACACTACTCGCGAAATTGAACGAAGTTAGACGAATACGATAGTGTAGAGAGGCACTTCGGCTTACACTTTACTTCGCCTCGGGCAGCTTCCATTTATTGTCGGTTATTGCGCCCGAGTCAAAGGGCCCGAAGTTGCACGAAGTACCGCTCTACACTACTCGGCCGACTTCATTAGTTCAGTAACTTCAGTACTCAGCAGCTGGCAACTGGTGCTTGAATGTCCATTATAAACGTGCGCAAACTATCGGCACCACAGAGCGAATGAGCTCATTGCGAAGTTGAACGAGTGTGTAGTGACCCACTTCGGACTTCAGCCGAAGTTTCCAGAGTACTTCGCCGAGGAACTTCGCGAGTAGTGTAGAAGAGGCATATGGCATAAACCTTCTTTTACGGGGTACTTTACAGATACTTAACTAACGAACATATACTACACCCAGACTCAAAACAGAAATATTTGGATCACACAAAGAATTATTAAAGATTTTTTTTTATTATTATATTTTGTTTTGTGACTCTTAATATTAATTAGACTGAATAATGTTTATAATAATATTCTGTTCTATTAGACCTAACCTTAAAACATCATTCATCTGCCTCTGTCTGCGATTCCGAATCCGATTACGATAAGTCAAATTTAAAATCTCCGTTTCCGACCTCGGTTCCGATAAAATCACATCCGTTTTATTATTTGCAAATTCCTAGTATGGAGTGATATATCTGTACCTAATCCTAGTATTGCAGATGTCCATAAGTGGCAGTTAGTTACCACGATCAGAGGGGCTGCTTGGTAGTTTGCTACCAAAAACAATAAAAAGCAAACTATGACCGTCACTAGTGAATATTACAAAATATATGTAACTAGCTGACCGACAGACGTTGTTCTGTTCAAATAAGCGCCACCTACCGGGTCCAATTGTGAATCTAAACCATCCTCGAATCCCCTTGAATATGCACAAAAAATTCTTCAATATCGGTCCAGCTGTTTAGGAGGAGTTCAGTGACAGATACACACGTACACAAGAAATTTATATATAAAGACTAGCTGACCCAACAGACATTGTTCTGTTCAAATAAAATAAAAGGAATTCTTCTTGAAATCGACACCAACGCCACCTACCGGGTTCAATTGTGAATCTAAACCATCCTCGAATCCCCTTGAACACACACAAAAAAATTCAGCAGCATCGGTCCGATTGTGAATCTAAACCATTAAACACGATCGGGTCCAATTGTGAATCTAAACCATTCTCGTATCCTCTTGAACACACACAAAAAATTTCATCAACATCGGTCTAGCCGTTTAGGAGGAGTTTAGTGACATATACACGTACAGAAGAAATTTATATATTAAGAAGATATAAACACATAAATTTATTTCTTAGATCAAAGCTTTAATATAAGCTCATATTAAATGAGCTTTAATCTAATACGCTTACTATAAATATGCTTTAAGTTATTTGTATATTAGTAACGTAATTTGACTAACTTAATGAATTTATTAGATGTATTTTAATATATATATCTTGAGTCTAAAGTAATTTTACGTAATATCGAAATTATTTCGTAACTATTATAACTAGTTCTTCTTCTATTAATAAATTCTGACTAGTCTATACCAATAAATAAAATTGGAGTGTATGTTTGTAATGTCAAAATAATAGACTTTTTTCATGCTCACACGGTTATTTGCACGACACCAATGCCTAAAATAGCAATTAAAAATTTTTTGTCTGTCTGTCTGTCTGTCTGTTTGTTCCGGGTAATCTTTAAAACGGCTGGACCGATTTTAAAAATTCTTTCACCAATAGAAAGCTATAATATCAGGGCGTAAACTAGGCTATATTTTATCCCGGTATTGCCACGGGAACGAGAACTACGCGGGTAATACGACTATAACCTATAACCGAAGCGAAGCGAGGGCGGATTGCTAGTAATAAATATATTGTTCAACGTACAAACTGGAAACTTTATGATCTTCAACTGTACGTTTTCAGCGATCATTTCTCCCACGTACTTCTTTAAACGAGGTTTAAGAAGAGTATTTTCTTCACGGTAGGCAACGGCCTGGCTGTGCCCCTGGTATCGCAAAGGTCCATGTGCGGCAGTATCGCTTACCATCACGTATACTGCCTGCTCGTTTGCCACCATCGGTAATGAAAAAAACATCGTCATCTCGGCTCGTACACGGCCCAGTGCTGGGCTCGAAGCTCCTTCCCAATAGGAGAGAGAGATTATCTTGCACAGATGTTATATGTCTATTATATCCCTTAATCATCTTTTATAAAATCTACAAGCAAGATAGGTAGTGGTGAATTATATTTTGACTTTGTCACCACACGGAAAATTAAAGGCCTCACGGCGGGTGACAGACTAACTCCCCAGTCGAGTCATCCGCGGCCTCGGCTAGGGCGGCATCAGGTGCAAACGATTATATCTGCCTAAACTTAGTCATGACTAAGACATGTCTTATAACTATCTAATACTCTATATACTGACTTAAAAGATAAGCTATAGCTCTACAAAATCTGCACATTAGTTTTTGTTGATAGGGTCGTTGGTTTTTGCTTTATGGACTAATAAATAAATAAATAGACCTACTGGAATTTTATATTATATAAACTATTTAAATTTGCTACTGGGTATGATTTGTAGATAATATATATGCAAGAAAAGAAAAAATCGGCATAAAACCCTAATAAAAGCCTTTTTTTGGGTGGGCTATAGTCTGCACTTACGCCGTCCCTTCCATCAGGGGCGACGAAAGGATGGCGTGTGGCCCCACAACCCACCGTAATTCCTCTCCTTCGCCATTGGGCCGACTACCGGTACCGACCAGCGTGGTATAGTAGGCCAATTTCCTTACTATTGTAGAGGAGGCCCAAGCCCAACCGTGGGCCTTATGTGGGCTACGATCATGATGATGATAATCATGACCAGAATTACGACTCTATTAGAGTTTTATTATATGGAAAGACCTAATTGTAGTCTTATGGCCGTACGTAGTTATAAACTAGACACCCTAAATAACAATTATCGCATCGGTGTGGGCGAGGTCCCTGACTGTCAGACTCAGGGCTACTCTGTGGCGACCACAGAGGGCCATGGCAATCAGAGCCATCCACGGATACCACACGGCGGCGATGGAGGCGGCGTGCCTGTTGGCCGGGACTCCCCCGTGGGATCTGGAGGCGGCAATGCTCCCTGATTTGTATCGGCGGGTGTCGGGGGTGCGAGCGGAGGGCGGTGTGGTCTCTTTGAGGGACCTCACCACCTGGCGCGTCGACGCCCGCCGAGACGTCATTGCCCGTTGTGCAGTCCGGCTGGAGAGGCCTCGATACGGTGTCTGGACCGTGGAGGCCTTCCGGCTGGTGCTGATGCAGTGGCTAAAACGACGGCACGGGGTGCTTTCCTTCCGACTGGTGCAGGTTTTGATGGGGCATGGATGATTCGGCAAGTACCTGTACACGGTCGCTAGGAGGGAGAGTACACTGTCCTGTCACCACTGCGATTGCGACGAGGACACGGTGCGCATACGCTCGAAGTTTGTGCCACCTGGGCAAAGCAGCGTCGTGAACTCATCGCAATCATCGGTGCCGACCTGATGCTGCCGACCATCGCCAGGGCGATGCTCGAGAGCGTCAGGAACTGGAACGCGGTCGCAGCCTTCTGTGAGTCAGTAATCTCGCAAAAGGAGGCGACGGTTCGTGCGCGTAAGGAGCGCAGCCTCTACGAAGTGACCCGCCGCCGGCGATTGGGGCGGCGTAGGCGCGACTACCTGCGCCTCATGCTGCCCTAGCCGAGGCTGCGGGTGAGTCCTCCCCGAGGAGGGGACGTCGGTCGATGGGAGGATACTCCACTAGGGGGTATTCCGTCGGGCCGACCACTGATGACAAGTAACCCTGCTCCGGTGGTCGGTCCAACGACAAAGGCGACGTGGTGTTCTGGTGAGTTGTGGGTGTGCGTGCTTACGCCCCTCTGTCGCCCCGGACGGAGTGGTGCGAGGAGTGCACCGACCGCAAGCGACCCCCAAAAAAAAAATAACAATTATCTACGCTAATATTACAAAGAGGCAAGATTTGTTTGTTTGTTTGTATTGTAATAGGCTCCGAAACTACTGGACCGATTTCAAAAATTCTTTGACCAATTGCAAGCTATAATATCAGGGAGTAACATAGGTTATATTTTATCCCGGTATTCTCGCGGGATTGAGAACTACGCGGGTAAGGCGACTGAAACCGAAGCGAAGCGAGGATGGGTCCTAGTAAAGAATAAAAGAATTCTCTTCTAAAGATTAAAAGGGGTCTCTGCCTACCCCTAAGGGCACTATAAACACGTAAATTATTTACCTTCTCTATTTCTGTAAGAGAATGAAAATTAAAAAAAGAAATCTCTGCTAACACATTTGTTCTGTGTGGTGACGGAGTAAGAATACAATTCACCACCCCCTATCTTACCCGTGGGTGATCATACGAGACGACTAAGGAAGATAAAACGCATATAACATCTATGCGAGAGAAGAAAACAAACTCGAAATAAAACCCTATACCAACACGTCTGACCAGCGTGGTATAGTAGGTCAATTACCCTTCCGTTATGGAGGAGACCCAGGCCCAACAGTGGGACGTATATGGGCTGAAATGATGATGATGATGACATTTGTTCTGTGTGGTATAGCAGTACAATATACATTTTATTATGTAAATATCTCAAGCCTAGCAGTAAGCTGTAAGTGGACTGTTGTGAATGAAATAAAAAAAAAGTGAGACGTCGCTCAGGACGCTTGGCAGATGATTCACACATCAAATTTTGCACAAGTATATATGCATAAAAGAACAGATTACGACAGGAACTAATACGGCATAAAGTATTAAAATATATTTTTTCCAGAAAATGATGAATTTTATAATATAATAATAATAATATCTATTTATTTCAGACTATGTCCCTTTAAAAGCTTAATTTATATTATCATATAAAAGTTTTATTCAATAAACATTTATTTTCATTAGTATACACTATAGGTATGTGTTTAGGTTAATAATTTATTTTGAGCTCATTAGATGGCGTTGTAAAAAATTCTAAACCGCGCGATGGTTTTGTAACACAAATGTAGATATATGTATCCGGATGTTTATAACTGCAAAATGTGGCCTTAACGCCACGAGCTTTCAACGCCACGCGACGATGAGGTTCACCCTCGCCTATAAGTGTTTCACATCAGAAACAATAATAAATAAACAAATGCATTATGCATATAATTTCTACAATTTACGAGAACACAAATAAAAGAGATAGCATTAAAATATTGTAGTCTTTAAAAATATCGTCCTCATAATTTCGTCCAAACATTGCAAATTTACATTTTTGAGGGTTATTCAATTTGTATTTTTTTCGCTGTAAATGACAGATGATCTGAGGGTTTGCGAGGCATCAGCTGCTTTTAAGCTTGATTAAATACAAGGGTGAGCTAAGGATCGTTGAATTCGTTTGTTTTTGGCATTTTTCTAACAAGGCTGAGTAATTGAGGACTAATGTCCTATTTGTACAAGTTAACAAATGCTGTATATCTTGGTTTATTAAATTTGATATTATTAATTTCGATTTCTCATTATTATAAATATTTAGAATTATGGACTAGATACTTTTCCGTGTGGTGACGGAGCAAGAATACGCCACTCCCTATCTTACCTGTGGATATCTTAAAAGTTGACTAAGGAATATAACACGCATATACATGCATGTGAAGGAAAACTCGAAATAGAACCCTATATCAACCTGTCTGACCAGCATGGTGTAGTAAGGTCAGTTTCCATCCTTTTGTGGAGGCCCGAGCCCGACAGTGGAACGTGTATGAGCTAGAATGATGATGGACTAGAGTTATTGGGGATATGAGGCTTTTGATTCTTAATATAAGAATAACATTAAACTGGTTACGAATAAAATTCATCATCATCATTCAGCCTATCGCCGTCCACTGCTGGACATAGGTCAATCTCATGTTTCACTCCAAAATGCAGTTCAAGTGCAAGCAGCTTTCACCGGGTCGTCGGACTGCCTAGTGGAGGGCGGCCTACATTGCGTCGTCAGTCTACCTAGTGGAGGGCGGCTTACATTGCGTCGTCAGTCTACCTAGAGGAGGTCATCCTAGACTGCGTCATCCGATTTGTGGTTGCCACTTGAGAACCTTTCTTCCTTAGCGGTTGTCGGTTCATCGAGCGATGTTGATGACGGGTACAATTACGGATACAAAATTAATTTCGATTATCCGATAGTTTCGTATAATTTCGGCTACGGTTATTGATTTTTTAAGATATTTCAAAAGGGAAACGTTATGTGGTGATTAGCGCATTGTTCCCCTTTGGAAATGATACCAGTTTGGCTGTTTGAATAGAAATCTATTCTAACGTGTCTCATACACTTTTCTTCTTACTAAAAGATTTTTGATTTAATAATCTTTAACTATTATTAAATGAATGAATGAAACAATTATTATATAGTCTGCCCGCAACTATGAACGCTTTAAAATGTTCGAAACGTCGGGCAATCAAAAATCAAATACAAACGCGATAAAATCCGTAAAGTGGTTTTATTTACCCACAGGTGAAATGAGGTGATGAATTGTATTCTTACTTCGTCACCACATGTGTGTGTCACCACATGACGTACACAAATTAAAGCTAATTCCAACTCCATATAGCGACTGAGAAAGAATACAATTAACGACCCCTTTCTTGCCCATGGGTAGTGTTGCCAACCATGCTTTATAATAAAGTATTCTACTTTACTTTTGGTCATTACACTTTATAATTTTGCATACCAATAAAGTACGTGAAAATAATGATATCTGATGTTTACGCGAGCACTACACATTGTAAATAAAACTACTTTTACGGCTTATATCGCGTTTGTATATGATTTATGATTGCCCGACGTTTCGCACACTTTGCAGCATTCTTGGTCACGGGCGGACTAAGGTGTCTCACGTCCAACAAGTAATCGTTATTACAGACATTTATAATTATCTACCCGATACAGAAAATTAGTTATAAATTTATTAAATTGCGACCCACATTTTAGTACAAATTTATTGCCAGTGTAAGAAGGACGTGAAACACCTTAGTCCGCTCGTGACCATGAATGCTGCAAAGTGTTCGAAACGTCGGGCAATCATAAATCAAATACAAACGCGATATAATCCGTAAAAGTAGTTTTATTTACTATGTGAATATACTTTATTTTTCGACCTTTGCTGTGAAGCGTAATACAAAACACTCCTTATGGGTATTTAGCAATTTAACGGTACACATAAGGGAAAATTGACGATGGAAACGATTTCATCATCATCATCATCGCAGCCCACATACGTCCCACTGTTGGGCTCGGGCCTCCTCCACAATGGGAGGGAATTTGACCTACTATACCATGTTGGTCAGACATGTTGGTATAGGGTTTCATTTCGAGTTTTCCTTCTCTTGCATAGATCTTATGTACATATTATATCCCTTAGTCATCTTGTACGACATCCACGGGCAAGATAGGGAGTGGTGAATTGTATTCTTACTCCGTCACCACACGGAAACGATTTATAATTAATTAATTACTAAACGAAATAATAATAGATGTCAGATGTGGTGTGAATCAGACTTTATATGTGCTAAAAACCCACAAAAATACGTTTTAAGGCAATAAAAACATAAAATTTGAAAAATACTTTAATTTTTCTTCCAAATACTTTATTTTTTTCCTATCATCTTATACTTTTATCTACCAATAAAGTTGACAACCCCACCCATGAGTATCGTTGAAATCGACTTATAGATAAAATATAACAGAAGAATATTCCGAATAAAATCCTCTACCAACTCGACTGATTAGTATAGTATAGCAGGTCAATTACCCTTCTTTATACCAGAGGGTCGAGCCCAGAAGTACGAAGTATATGAGCTAAAATCGTAAAATGATGAAATAGATAACCACGCTGCAATGTTCATTTTTAAAATATGAAAAAAAAGTACAAAAGTTGACAATACCTCGGCAAAATAGAGAAACTTAAACTTTTGTACCTACTCAAAATTGTACAAAAGTTCCGCTCAAGTAAATCTTTACGAACCCGAAACTTTCCTTTAGCTCTTGACAGCGGTGAAAATACTAACGAGTTATCTTTAACTTTCTATTGTTGTATTTACACTCTTGTTTTTACAAACAACACCTAAATTCTAGGTGAAACTTTTTTTTTGACAGGCTATCGTCCGGTTTAGTATTGTGTGGTAGCGATTACGAATAATACACACATTTATATTATTTGTTTCGTAAAAAAAAATTTAAAATATGTACAAAGTACGCATGCCAGAAGTAATACTTCTTTGGTGCCACGTGTTTTTTGTCAATATGGTAAAAAAGGCAAATAAATTAAAAAAAAATCTCACTCGCTTGCTCCCTACTCTCGCTCCATGGCTATGTGCTTCGTGCTATGGCCGTCCTTTCTCACACTCTCTCAATCGGTCTCAATCGCTCTCGCCCTCTTCTTGGTCAAAAACATCCCACATTTTCGTGTCACTAAATTGCTTTTCATCCATAAAAATTCACAGGTTTTAGATTCACAATTACACCCGGTAGGTGGCGCGGCTGTCGATTTTAAGGAGAATTCCTTTTATTTCATTCGAACAGAACAACGTCTGTTGGGTCAGCTAGTTACAAATGTAATGTTATATATTATGGTATATAATATTGGTTATTTGTAATTATGCTCGATTCGATCTTTTAATATAATCAGTTTTGGCAGATTACCATTATTTCATAGCGAGAATGGCGTATGGGTTCTGCGATAGAGACATGACGATATTTCAGGACTAGATGTCAGAGTTTTTAAATTTCAAATTCTCTACATCGAGTATCATAGATGTCTATGGCGGCCAAAACGATTATGGTAGAAGTAGGACACTCGCTAAGACACGGATTTTACACATCTAAAAGATACGACGACGTTATATTTCGCCGTTACCAAAAATTTATATTTATATCCGTGTGGCAACGGACTAAGAATATAATTCCCCACCCTCTCTCTTGCCCGTGGGTGTCGTAAAAGACGACTAAGGAATATAATATGCATATGACATCTATGCAAGAGAAGGAAAACGCGAAATAAAACCCTATGCCAAGACGTCTGACCAGCAGGGTATAGTAGGTCGATTTCCCTCCCATTGTGGAGGAGGCTCGAGCCCAACGGTGGGACGTATATGAGCTGTGATGATAATGAAAAATTTATAGTTTATTATTTAATTATCATCATTCATTATTTCAGCTCATATACGTCCCCTTACTGGAGTCGAGCTTCTTCCTGGATAAATACATTGGCATACATTGATCTATTATACCACACTGGTCAAATGTGTTGGTGTAGTATTTTATTTCCTTTTCCTTCTTTTACATAGATATTATATGCGTGTTATATCCCTTCGTCATCTTTTACGACACCCACGGGTACGATAGAGGGTGGTGAATTGTATTTTTAATCCGTCACGGAAACAACGCTTAAATGCAAATACAATTTAGAAAATTTCTACGTTTGAGCCTTGGCAAATCGCTCTGCTGCTTTTATAGAAATTACACCTATTTTTTTAACATCATCATCTTAATATATTTCTTAGACACTCATTTAACTAAAATTATATGTCAGACAATAATCTAAATTAAATTCATAAGATAGGAGCATATTTATTTAGGTAAGACTATTTTTAATAAGATTCTTTCCGAAATAAAGCATTCTTGAACTTTAAACTACAATAGATTCTATTATAGATGAGTTTATACATATCATAGTGATCCTCAGTTTAATTCTCACGCAAGATATTTTAAAAGCTATTATTTAACTTGCACTGTTAGTACGTTAGTATGGGACTTTTGCGAGTTAAATTAGAACCACTTCCTGTCGTTAGATTAGGTTGCGTTTTGGTTTACACAACTTCGGTGACAATGCAATAATATGGTACCATAAAGCTGGTCTCAAGATGGCTGCGGAAGGCTATAGGAAGTCCTAAACAAGAATAAACCATCGAATTTGGACTCAATTGAATAGTCTTGACAAGCACTCTTGTTTAGAGCATTTAAATAAAAGCTTGTTTTCAAAATTTTATTTTAATTATTGTTTATTTCTATTTGTGTGATCAATTAATTATGTTGAGTCTTTGTTTAATTTATATCCATGAGTTGTAAGTTTATAAAATACTCATACGGTGATAAGTAAGGAATATAAAGCCCACCAGTTTTACTGTGAGGACTCACAGAAGGAAGGAATAGAAACATATAAGTTCTCTACTGGGTAACTTATAAGAACAATTGCAATTACCCATTCTGCAACCAAGCAAGGCAAATACAGAATGATCCGTCCTTGCAAAGGCCTTCTAATAGTTAACACCGATAGGCTAATTGGTAAATTAAATACATATATAAGTCCCCAATGATGCTGTATTTCTTTTTTGTTCAGAGGTATGTAAAGAAAATATCGTATTTTTTGCCTAAAAAGCAAACGAATCAAAAGAATACATGGCAAAGAACTTTATGTTCACGAGTATTCGGCGGATGGAAACTATTATTAAATAGTAGTACGATCTCGTGCATGGGCCAGACAGGTTTATATAGCTCTATAAACCTTTCTATTCTGCCGAATACTGGCCACTTTGTCCCTTACCTAATCTTTGCAATAAACCTTTTTTTTTCCTTGAGCAAAGTTCGCATGACCCAAGGGCGCATCTGTCTTAATTTCACTTTGTAAATTAATGGGTTCACATTTAAAGTCACATTTTTATTTAACATTGTAACTACGTGATAACGAGTTTTTAAACAATACTTTGTTGGTGTTGTTTATTTGTTTGTGGCTTCCTAGAATAAAGCTCGCCTCATTCATCATTTTGGTTTCGTGTTTTTAAACAAGTTTTAATTTTTTGTTGCATATGTTTAACTATTTTTATCTGTGTAGGGATTGAATTCGAAAATATTAGTTCCCGAATACCAAGGCCTCCCAAGCTGGCCATGTCGCTGAGTGAGACTTAGTCGTCCCATGCCCAAAAAAAAAACAATGCCTTGCACTATACTTATATCCTGGTATAAATAATACTTGTATTACGGGGGACTATACAAACATATAATATAACGGATACAAATTACAACCAGACTCAGAACAACAATTTGTCAATCGCACAAAGTGTTATCCTACACGGGAATAGAACTCATAATATTGGCAAGGTTGGCCAATATCTTAACCACTACGCTATCTTTGCAGCATTAAACAAATATCAAGAACTTTATCTTGTCTGAAATCTTTAAAAACAGTACTTTTTAATTCCGTTTTATATGAAAGCTTGTTGTCCCAAAGGAGAGTATTCTATCTTGATACTTGACAGACGGAAGGTAAATTGAAAACTATATGGATAATCACGGCTTTCCTTTTTCTTGTATCCTCCAAGGATTCAAGCATCGGTAAATATGGAGAAATACGGCAATCTCACGAAAATTATCTAAGCACTCAAGAAATATTTTCCTATGTTTGCTATAAATAAAACTAATATATTATTTGCAATAAAATAAAGAATATTTAATAATATAGAACTAAAGAATATTTAATAATATAGAACTAAAGTATATTTAATAATAAGTATAAGATAATAAGATCAACATTTGAATTTGTAAAATTCATCACTCCACTGTTAGTGGAACGTGCATAATGCACGTCCCACTGTTGGACTCGAGCCTCCTCCGCAGTGAAAGGGAAAATTTACTATACCTCACTGGTCAGATGTATGGGTATAGAGTTTTATTTCGAGTTTTCCTTCTCTTGCCTATGCAAACTAACATTTATATATTATCTGTATATTGTAATCCCTTAGTCGTTTTTTACGTTACCGACGGGTTAAAAACGGGGTGCTGAATATTATTCTTACTCCTTGATGGCCAACGAGCGGACAGTACAACTGATGGTAAGTGAATGCCGCTCATTGATGTTTGCTATGTTCGGCTTTGTAATGTTCGGTGGCATCACCAAATCCTATCACACGCAAACATCCTCAGAAAATTGGGTTTTCGGCTCTCTCGCTCATCGAACGAAATGCAAAAACAACTTGGTACTGATCAGACGTAGATCTTCTGCGAGAGAGTGGTACCATCCCAGTCGAATTAGTCCGCGGCTAAGGACAGACGATATTCGACTATACCTACCACTAATACAGCTAAAATAAATTAATGAAGCGATCAATTAGAATACCAAATTCTAAACACACTAAATTAGCCTCGAAACGTATTAACTAATTTTATATTCTGTTCACATTACATAGTATCTAAGGAAATAATCTTATACCAGGTAATTAGGTTACCTAATTGAGACTGTGTGTAATACTTGACTAATTGAAACCTGTCACCTCTTTTGCTGAGTGAATTACGGTTCTCGTATTTTACATTTTCTTATTATAATTAATGGAATCTCAGTCTTATTCTATTCATAAGATTCGTTTTTGTATCAAACATATTCCAAGTAATAATTTAGAGATTTTAGATTAATATGATGAAGGATTTTGTTTGACTACGTCCTCAGAAACAGTAATGTTATTACTATTTCTGAGGGTGTAGTCGATTGTATTCATTAAAGCAGTAAACTAATTCTTTAATTATTCTAATAACATTTTAAATAAAGACATTTCTTAAAAATATTGTTTATCATTTTTCATAATTTCAGCTCATATACGTCCCTCTGTTAGGCTCGAGCCTCCTCCACAATAGGAGGGAAATTGACCTACTATACCACGCTGATAGGATTTAATTTCAAAGTTTAATTCTCTTGCATACATGGCATCTTTGTGTATATGGCCATATATGTATGTTTTTTAAGTTTTACGAATAATCAAAAATCACAATTATAATAAATGAATAGGAAGAAATAGTACTTAGTATGTTTAAGTCTGTGTGTATATTGTGTGTATACTGTACATACAATATATAGTGTGGCGCAGTATTCTATTGTATACGTTGTGATGAACCGTACTCACTCTGAAGGTTTTATGCAAGCTCATGCTGAGGTGAGACCTTTTTCGTTATCCTATATGCATGAATTTGTACAAATTTTGATTACTTACTTTAGGTTTTGGAAACCGAAATAAATGTTTTTCTTTCTTCTTTCTTTCTTTCTTGTATATGCATATTTAATCGCTCAACCACCTTTGTGATACCTACGGGCAAGAGAGTGGCTGGTGAATTTTATTTTTACTCCTTTATTATACAGACACATTGTTAATAAGAAATTATTTATTACTATTTTCTAACTTCATTTGGAACTCTCTTTTACTGTTCACTGAACTGGATTGAAATTTGTAATAATTGATAAAATCCGTAAAAAAATATTTAAAATGTGTAATACTCGCGTAAACGTCAGAAATCAATATGTAGCTTGATATATATTCTATTCTTAAAAAACATATTTAACTTATCCTTGGGGTCTCTTCAATTAAACATGAAAAGTCCTGAATAATGAAACAACATTATAAGAATCCTTATTCCATTAAAACATTTCACAGCTATTTCCCTAAAACCCGGTACAAAACTTTTTCCCACGACACAAAGAGCAATGAGATTAGAAATTAATATGTCGTCCCCAAACGCACTTAAACGGAAAGTTCGGAACAAAAAAAATCTAAACTGAATTTCTGAAGAGACTGGGGTCGTCACGGCGTGAAGTGTACAAATTACAGCTGAATAAAAAGGAGACACGATGGAGGTTTTTATTTTGGCACTGGGGGATTAAACAACGGGTGTACGTATTCAGATTAATGGTTACCTCAAATGCAGGTTTTGACCCGATTTGGTTGGTAAACCTGGCCACAAATTTTATGAACAACTTTAAACTCGCCGCCTACGGGATTTGAGTTAACGATTTCACTAATCAAATGCAATCATACTTAATTCAAACGCTGCAACTTAATACTGTAGTCTATATTTTGAGTAATTAAAACTGACATGGCGTTTAATCAATTCTCGCAGAATAAGAAAGCCTTTTTTTAAGTTATACTTAATTCTTTTGGCGTGTTAAGGAAAAATGATGAGAGAAAATTTTTACGACGCGCGCGCTCAACGTCTCGAAAAACCAACACCCTGAATTTAGCTTGTCAAAATGTTCAAGGATACGCGCGCACTCCGTCACAAATGTCAACTAGATAATGCGTTACGTTAAAACTTTTAATGCTTTAAATACCTTTTTAAAAGCTTTTATTTAACTTGCCCTGTTGAGTATGTTAGTGTGGAACAAATCTTGCGAGTTAAATTAGAACCACTTACAGTCATTAGATTAGGTTAAAATTTGGTTTACTTACGTAACTTTGGTGACAATGCAATAATATGGTACCATGACGCTGGTTTCAAGATGGCGTCGGCCGCCGTCTGGCCATAGGAACTCCTAAACTAAACAAGATAAAATCGTCGAGTCTGGACTCATTTTAATAGTCTTGACAAGCATTTTTCTCTCGTTTTAGCGCATTTAAATAAGAGCTTGTTTTTAAAAATGTTTTTAATTAATATTTTATTTTTATTGTTATTGTCGCTTTTTTCTACAAACGTAGCATAACGCGAAGGATAAAACTTTTAGTACAAAATTAACTGGTTACGCCAAACAAGTATAACTTCTTACATGCGTACATAAGTACACACCTACTTTTTTTATAAAATGTTATACCAGTAAACAAATCCCTTGAAGAAAGTTTTAGTTATTGTATTTTTTAAATGTAATATGATAAAAATGTAAAAATGTATATATATATATATATATATATATTATATTATATTATATTATATTATATTATATTATATTATATATATATATATATATATATTATATTATATTATATATATATATATTTGGAGTGGTAGGACCACACTGTCGATAATTATTTGTCTACAGCCGCGGGCCGGTCCGTCCGGGGTAGTACCACACTCTCGCAGAAAATCGACGTCTGAGTAGTAGCAATTTGTTACTACGCTTCGTTCGGTGAGCGAAAGAGCCGGAAGCCCAACTTTCTGAGGGTGTTTGCGTGTGGAGGGTTTTGGTATCACCGAGCCTCAATGCACGCATTTACACTCCCTTCACTTTCTTCGCGGTAGGCAGCGGCCTTGTAAAGGTCCATGAGCGGTAGCAACACTTACCATCAGGTGGACTATTTGCTCGTTTGCCACCGTTTGCAATAAAAAAATATATATATATAGATCTAAAGATTTGATTATACCAATATCATAGGTAAACATTAGTTCTATCATAAGTAAGTCTCTTTCTTTCTCCGCTTAATACAGTCACACTACCACGGTGTGAAAATTCTCTCTCTGAAATTTGCATCACACAGCGAGCGGTCAGGTAGCGTAGTCTTGAAAACGTGCGCTTCTGAATTGACGCCCTTCCTTCACGTAACTATACCGATCTTCCTATGATACTTATAGAAATATTATAAATATTACAATAACATTATCATCTCATCATCATTTTAGCTCAAAAACGTCCCACTGTTGGGCTTGAGCCTCCTCTCCAATAGGAGCGAAATTGACCTTACTATACCATGCTGATCAGACAGGTTGGTATAGGATTTTATTTCAAGTTTTCCTTCTCTTGCATAGATGTTATATGCGTATTATATCTCTTAGTCGTCTGATAACCACGGGCAAGATAAGTGGTGAATTGTATTCTTACTCCGTCACCACACGAAAAATAATAATTAATTAAAAATAATATAACTCACAATAATATAATTAACATAAGTTTATGTAATATAAATTGAAACAAAAAACAAGCAAAGTATTTATTTTAATAAATTATTTAAATCAATTAAAACTTTTAAACGCAATAAAATTTAATGTGATACTTAAACTAGACGACAGTTATTTTAATATTAGAACAACACACCATAATGACGATAATAACCATTGTTATTGTATAATAAAAACTTAAAACTAAAAACAACTGTCGTAAAACTATACCATGCGATTCACAAATAGTTAAGAAAATATTGCTGAGACATTTAAGATTTTGTCGCAATATAACAGAGTTTTTGCTTTTATTGATCATTACTATAATAACGGCAATAATAGGCTACATAATGATACAACAGAATTTAGTGTATACATTTTTAGGCTTCCGTACACAAAGAGTAAAAACGGGAACCTATTATTAAGACTTCGCTGTCTATCCGCTGTCTGTCAGTCAATAGGCTGTACCGCAAGAACCGCGATAGCTAGACAGTTGAAATTTTTAAAAATTATGCAACAATAAATACTAAAAACAAATATTTAAGCGCAGCGTAGGACTACCCCCCCCTTTAGGTGGACTGACGACATTGTCAAAGTCGCAGGGAACCGTTGGATGCAAGTGGCGCAGGACTGTGCCAAGTGCCATTCTCGTGGGGAGGCCTATGTCCAGCAGTGGACGTCTGTAGGCTGATGGATGGATGAATGGATGGAAATATTTAAGGGGGTTCCCATACAACAAACGTGATTTTCATAGATAATGGTACGGAACCCTACGTGCGCGACTCCGACTCGTACTGAGCGCGTTTTTTTGAAGCTATTTTATACCTATAATGAGAGACTTAGAATTCATCTATCTAATCATCAGCGTTTTAACGTCCTTTTTTTGAACACTGATCTCTCTGCGAAAGTGGATATTGCCAAAATCGCCAAGCTTGAAGGGTGTGTTGGGATTGAGTTGGATTTTTGATTCTTTCAGGAGAGGCTGCTTTTCATTCTCTTAGGGATCGCTGAGCCTGTTGGTATATTGTATTTTTAATCACAACAACACCTTGCACTAAGGAAATAATCCTTTACTGCCTCCACTTTATAAACATATAATTAACGGACACAAATTACATTCAGACTCCGAACAACAGCCGGTATCTTAACCCTTACGCCATGTCGGGCGAACCACTGACGACAAGTCACCCTGCACCGGTGGTCGGCCCAATGACGAAGGCGACGTGTCACGGGTAGGTTAAGGATGTGCGTGTTTGCGCCTCTCTGTCACCCCGGACGGAGCGGAGCGACGAGAGAGCGTAACCCACGACCGAAAAAAAAATACGCTTTCGCCCTCTGTTTTGTTCTTTTTCCATCAATCAATTTTGAATAACATACATTGTGTATATCATTCCTTAATTTACATAAAATTATGGTAGCGAAAAGAGCGTATGCTCGCTTTTCAGTGCAAGGAAAGTGAGAGATTTGCCGCTGTACCTGGCACAGTGTTAGCCCCACCAATTTTCATCACCCAAATAGGATGCGACTCAAATTTTCAAAGCCCGTAAAAGGTTTTACTTCAAAAATATATAGCAAAAAGATTGGTAAGCGAACTAAGTACTTACAAAATAAATAAGACTAATTTGATCACATAACTGAATATGAAAGTCGACAGATTTGTGCTAACAATTCGTATTCCCGTCACGTATAAGCAAAATGGAGGGGTTTAATACTTTAGGCTTTTATGAAATACTTCTCTGTTTAACATCAAATTATAAACATACGATCAATGTCTTGTTTTAAATATTTTGTAATTTTTTCTAAGATTACTGCTCGATATAATTACAAACGATTTTCCGTATGGTCACTGAATAAGAATACAATTAACCACTCTCCACACCCACTCTTACCCGTGGGTATGGTAAAAGACCACTAAGGGATAATATGATATGCAACTATATCTATGCAAGAGGAGGAAAACTTGACATAAAACTTGATGACGATGATGTGAGATGTAAGATGATATAATGGCGTTTGAATACTCGGTTAAGTGCTTCACGTGTGCTAATATAATTTTTAAACGAGATTAATTGATAATTCCTATGGAAGATAATCTAGGTAATACTTTATTATTTTTTTTTTAGTTTGTGTCGGGGTTATTCAAAATTTTCAATTTTATTTATAAAATTTGGGTAATTTTATTTACGCATAATCATGATAAATTATTTTAATTTTTTTTACTCATATGTCTTCTGTTTTTTGTCTGTTTAAGTGAATGCATAATCGCTCACAAAATATGGTCTCTAAATTTTCGTGACGGCTAATATTTGTTTTCTTCATGTTAATTATATTATTTAATAAAATTATCTATCAGTTAGTAGAGGTGTAATGATTTAATAGCGTGATACCTACAATTTTAAAGGTTTAACTTCCAAAGGTGTTGAAAACTTTACGTTAAAAACTTTTCTTTTCTTTTCTAAAGTATAGCCATACTTTGTTACATATTTTCTTTCCTTTATATGACAAATAGTTGACAGCCAGAGGGCTGAAAGCGATAGTTTCTGAAAACTAAAATACAGTATCATAGATTGTGATGTATATAGCTACAAGCTTTGGTAGATTATCAAAAAGACCAAGGAATACAATCGGCCTTTGTGTATCGCGTTTGGACTATGAGAGAGCCTTTGATTCATTTGAAACTTGGACGTTGCTGCAATACCTTCAGCAGTGCCAAATCGGCTATCGTAATATTGAAATACTATCCGGGATAAGAGTACGAAATCAATCCAATTGCAGAAAATTGTGGAACAGGGAGACGATGTCTTCAAACTTTTATACTGGACCAGACTCAGTATCAATATCATCGACGAATAGATCATTAATTGTCGATTTGCAGACGATATTATCGTTATAGCAGAATGGAGGATCTTGGCGTTATGCTCAATGATCTCAGCAGGGTATTCCAACTACTACTAGTTGCAAATGAACATGAAAAAAATTAAATTCATATCTAATGCCCAAGTCATTCCATTACCGATTCTAGTTGGCAATGGGTTTTCCGAAGTCATCGAGCATTATGTTTACTTAAGACAAACAGTCCAGTTCGACATCCAATTTCGAGAAAGAGGCAAACTGACGAATTCAACTCGGTTGGGCAGCATTCGGGTAACCAGAGAATTGTTTCATCTACCTCAGTATCTGAAAGCTCGAGTCTGTGACTAATGTGTGTTGTACCCGTAATAAGTGATATCGCGGCGACTGGTCTCGCAATGTAGATCTTATAACTAAGGTGAAAGCAGAGCGAGCTATGCTTAGGATTTCACTGCTAGATAGGATCTGAAATAAGGAAATCTATAGAGGAACATGTGTAATTTTTTTAGCACAAAGAATTATTACGTTGAAGTTGCAATGGGCCGACTACACTAATAAGGCGACTCGCTGTAGCCCGCCACCCCACTAGGTGGACTGATAATTTGATAAAAGATGCTGGGTATTATTAGATGGTTCTATACCACAGTTCGCGGTGAATAATGAAGGATCCTTCCGTTCAACAGCACACAGCAAAGAGCTGAATGATGATGACGATATAAGACAATTCTATTAAAGATTTAATATCTTATATACATACATTAAAATGAAAATGTAATGTAATACTGCTATTTTCATAATAGTAGTAAAACTGAACAGTTTTGCTGTAGCAGTTTAGGATTTCGCGGTTCTTAGAACTACTGTTTTGAGTAGATAAAATTCTTTTAGTTAGATGAATAGCCCAATTACCGAGGAACTCTACAGGCAGTGAGGCACTATATCATCACGCTACAACCAATAGGAGCAATGCATCAATGAAAAATTTCGGAAACTTAGGAAAATTTATTTCTAGCCAGAGCTTTCTTTATTTTTTTTTTGTTGTGTGTTTAGCTGTTAACCGCAGATGGCTTTCATAGCTTTGCCCGGACTATGGGTGAGGGCTCTTAACCCAGGTCCAGAGCTTCCGTTGCGTGTGCGCTCTATAACCCTCTCTCTCTTTTTCTCTCTCTTTTTCTCTCTTTTTCTCTCTCTCTCTCTCCCTTATGTGACACAGATGAAATTGCACGGGTCAGTTAGCGGTTAATAGTGTTATCCAAAACACCTTGTACACTTAAAAGTAAAAGAAGAAATAAAGCATTGATCCTAGAACTTGAATGATTTATATTTATACAGTCTACTTGGACACAGGGTCATTAAATCAAAAGCAATTATCAATGTGTGAGAAATTTAAAATTGATACATACTCCTCTATTGAATAGAAAAGTCATTCAAGTGTCTCATAAAATTACTAGCATACAATATCGTTTATCTCGATAACAATAAAAGTCTGACAATACAAAAAAATCTAGAAACTTCGCAACAATCAACTTTGTGACGTAATACATGTGTACGATTCGTATATATGTGGAAATACAACAGATAAAGGACGCAAGTTCTGCAATACTAAGTAGGAAATATGTCACAGGACAGATAGTAGGCAGTAGTATAATAATAGTGAACAGTAGTAAATTTTGCGAAGCCGTATTTATTTGATTTACTTTATAGCCTGTATATGTTCCAATGTTACAATTGAACCTTCTTTAGGTTATGAGGGAAATTTGCTACACCACGTAGCGGCTGATTATTAATCACTGTTATTGCAAGAATTTTATCTGCTAGGTCTCTTTTGCGTGTATTGATGAAAAAGAGAAATGAAATGGTGACAGCGTATTTTATTCCTACTCTTATAGAAAACGTTCAATCAACTAACACAAAATCAACGCATATATGAAACTACCTTTAAAGTTGATTTTATAATTTAGTAGACGATTACGTAGTACGCATAAGGGTACACATCACCTGTTTGCACAATACGCCTTATAATCAGGACTTGAAATGATGATGGTAATTCCAGAATGTACCTGTTTGTGTAAAATTGTACATGTTATCATCATCATCTCGGCTCATATACGTCTCATTGCTGAGCTTGAGCCTCCTCCACAATAGACTTTACCACACTGGTCAGACGTGTTGCTAAAGGGTTTGTTTAGAGTTTTCCATCTTTTCATCATCATCATCATCATTTTAGCTCATATACGTCCCACTGTTGGGCTCGAGCCTCCTCCACAATAGAAGGTAAATTGACCCTACTATACCATGCTGGTCAGACAGGTTAATATTCCATCTTTTGCATAGATGTTATATGCGCATTGTATCACACCCACGGACAAGATTAGACAGATTATATTAAGATAGGTAATGATGAATTGTATTCTTATTCCGTCACCACATGACCAAATGTGAAGTACATATATTATGTATCCATAAAACAACTTTGACATAGTCATTCAAAACATTGTATTTTGTCATAGTCTGTTTTATTGAAGTAATTTTCAAAATAGGTATCTGCCTTCTGTATTCATCTTGACCTCCATATACAAAATGAGATTTCTGCTTTCTCAACTTACTGCTTGGTCGTTTTATTTACTTAAAAGTGTTTGAAAAAAACTGTTATTGTATTTTATAAAACCTATTTTTCTATTGCTAAACGGGTTTTAATCACATCTAAAGTGAGTAGAACATATCTTAAGAGTTAACACCCATGACCATATTGCAAACAACCAGGCCATATTGTGGTCAAATTATCTTGACTAAATATTAGTCTGTATAGTTAACAGTATGGCATAAAGTATTTATGTCAAATGGTTGCACTATCAGGTAGCCTAAAACATTGTTTTAATACCTTCGCATCAAACGTAAATAAGGACTTTCCGTGTGGTGACGGAGTAAGAATACAACTCCACTCCCTATCATATGCGTGGATATCGTAAAAGAGGATCAAAGGATATAATGCTCATATAATATCTATAAAAGAGAAGGAATACTCGAAATAAAACTCTGTACCAACACATCTGACTAGCATTGTCTTAGTAGGTCAATTTACCTTTATTTTGTGAAGGCTCGACCCTATCAGTGGGACGTATATGAGCTGTGATGACAGGATAGTAAAATTGAAGCAAATATGTATATCTGTACTTTTAATAGCCATTGCGCCCATGTATGTTGGAGATTTACCGGTACTTACAATCTCGATCAATGTCTGGTGCTGTCAAGATCTAAAACACAGTTTAGCACAACTCCTCATACTTTTATAAATTGTAATGAGTACCATTATTATCAGTATAATATCATTATACTACGAGTATCATTGTAGATATTTTTACTACATTAATATGTACTTCACATTACTTATCAGAAGGAATATTCATTAAACATCGACGCATCAAATCTACTCGATGTTTACCATACATCGGATTGTTTCGATAAATATCATCAATCGATGTATCAATTTTTTTAGTAAATTAATTAATTTAATGCCTTATTCAACTTTTACGACACCTACAGGCTCTTGCATTGAGAAATTGTATTTTTACTCCCTCACAACACAGTAAAAGTAATTATTGAAATTAATAAAGACAGGAACATTGTAAATAAAACTACTTTTACGGATTATATCGCGTTTGTATTTGGTTTATGATTGCCGCGTTCCGATCTGGTGGTAGTATATTAGTTTTATTAGTTTTAAATCAACAAATTGTAACAATAATTGCTACAGATTTAATAATTAATAATTACTAACCATAAACAATATAATTTTTTCATATAGAATCATTTTCTTCTTACACTGGCAATTAAGCCCTTGTGGTGTGGCGACCACAGAGGGTCACGGCGGTCAGGGCCATCCGCGGATACCGCACGGTGGCGACGGAGGCAGCGTGCCTATTGGCCGGTACTCCCCCGTGGGACCTGGAGGCGGAGATGCTCGCCGGACTATATCGGCAGATGACGGGGGTGCGAGCGGGGGGCGGTGTGGTCTCGTTAAGGGATCTCACCGCCTGGCGCGTCGACGCCCGCCGAGACGTCATTGCCCGTTGGGCAGTCCGGCTGGAGATGCCTCGGTTCGGGGTGCGAACCGTGGAGGCCTTCCGGCCGGTGCTGATGCAGTGGTTGGAAAGGCGGCACGGGGTGCTCTCCTTCCGACTGCCCCATGCCCCATCAAAACCTGCACGTTTTGATGGGGCATGGGTGCTTCGCCAAATACTTGCACAGGGTCGTTAGGAGGGAGAGTACACCGTCCTGCCACCACTGCGATTGCGACGAGGACACGGCGCGCCATACGCTCGAGGCCTGCGCGGCTTAAGCAGTGCAGCGCTGTGAACTCGTCGCAATCATCGGTGCAGACCTGACGCTGCCGGCTATCGCTAGGGCGATAGTCGACAGTGTCGGGAATTGGGACGCGGTCGCAGCCTTCTGCGAGACAGTGATCTCGCGGAAGGAGGCGGCGGATCGCCTGCGCGAGGAGCGCAACCTCGATGAGGAGATCGGCCGCCGGTGACTGGGGCGGCATAGGCGCAACTACCTGCGCCTCATGCCGTCCTACCCGAGGCCGCGGGTGACGTGACCGGCGATTAGTCCGTCACCCGCCGAGAGGCCGACCGCGTGAGGAAAGACCGACGTCCTCCCCGATGGGGGGACGTCGGTCGATGGGAGGGTACCCCAATAGGGGGTATTCCGTCGGGCCGACCACTGATGTCAAGTAACCCTGCTCCGGTGGTCGGCCCAACGACGAAGGCGACGTGGTTTTCGGTTGGGCTGCGGGAGTTGGGTGCTTAAGCCCCTCTATCGCCCCGGACGGAGTGGTGCGGAAGCGCGCCGACCGCAGCCCACCCACAAAAAAAAAAAAAGCACTGGCAATAAATTTGTACTAAAATGTGGGTCAAAATTTAATAAATTTTATAACTAATTTCCTGTATCGGGTAGATAATTATAAATGTCTGTAATAACGATTACTTGTTGGAAGTGAGACACCTTAGTCCGCCCGTGACCATGAATTCTGCAAAGTGTTCGAAACGTCGGGCAATCATAAATCAAATACAAACGCGATATAATCCATAAAAGTAGTTTTATTTACAATGTGTAGAGCTCGCATAAACATCAGATATCATTAAGACAGGAACAATTAAAAATTAACTTTCTGAATTTTCTGTGCAGTTGTAAATCATTTCACAGCATGTTAGGAATGACAACTATATGTTCGGTGTAGAATAATATGTAAATGTAAACATATTTATTTCTACGTTCATATTGAGTTTGATATATATACATATATATACGTATACACATAGATATTGTGACAACTGTTATGACATGGTTGTATTAGATAAAATACTGACAAAATACTAAGATGGAGATAAAGTATTTCGGTTTTCTTGCTTATTGTGCAATCTTCAGCGAGATTGGTATCGATTCGGTCCCAAAACTTGACAAAAATTTTTGCCTATGTTATGATGTTTTTATGTTTTCTTCTGCTAGTGTATTAGGGATAAAGATATACTGAATTCATTACCTATTTGTTGAGATTAAGGCCGATAACCAAAGGATGTTAGTCAGTATTTAGCATCAATGTACTCCTAGGCATCAAACAATCCAATGGACCGGGGATTTAGCACTGGAACGAAGATTTAGTGTGTCACCCATCGAGAGGCCGACCGCGCGACGATGACTGACGTCCCCAAGGGCCGACTATTGAAGACAAGGAACTCTGCACCGGTGGTCGGCCCAACGACGAAGGCGACGTGCCACGGGTGCATCATGGGGCCGCGCGGCGTCCCTTTGTCGCCCCGGACGGAGCCTGGCGGCCAGCAAGCTGACGTGGGAAAAAAAGGCATCAAACAATCCAGATAATATAGTATTGACACTATTGAAATTCTGTTATACAACAATGGACCTCGATGGCTAATGGATGAATAATGAACTACCAATTTAAAAGTAGTATACAGTAGAATTATCAACGTGGTGACGGAGTAAGAATACAATTTGTCCTGTCTTGCCTTTGGCTGTCGTAAAAGACGACTAAGGGTTTATAATATGCATACATCAATGCAACAGACGAAAAATTCAAAATAAAACCCTGTAGCAACTCGTCTGACGAGCGTGGTACTGGGGTAATGGACTCGTCTATTTCCCTCCCATTCCCTCTCCCAGGAGACTCGAGTTCAGCTGTGGAATGTGTATATGCTGTGATTATGATGAACAAAATATATACATTGGCAGGCTAATCCAATTTTAATAATTTCTTCAAAGAACGTAACAGAACCTTTTATAAATAAAACTATTTTTAAGGGATTTATCAAGTTGGTATTTGATTTTTGATTAGCCAACGTTTCAAATACTTTTCAGCGTTCATGATCACAGATGGACTGAAAAGAACGCTGAAAAGTATTTAAAACGTCGGGCAATCAAAAATCAAATACAAATGCGATAAAATCCGTAAAAATAATTTTATTTATAATGCGTAATATTCGAGTAAACATTCGAATTCTTTATATAAGAGAATATTTATTCAGTACTCTATAGAAAACTAAATCACTCAGTATGTTATTTTTACCGTGAATAATGCTTCTTATAAATATGCTAACCTCATGTAAACATGTGTAACCCTTCTAAAATCTATTTTCATTGATCACAAACATCTTTATATATCGGTAAGCTTTTAACATAAATTGATGCGTGAGTATGCAAGTTGGCAATCTATAAAGACTAGTGGTCGGCGTGTGGTCGAAATTCGGCCACTTAGAATAATAACATATAGAAGGTAAGACCACGCACAAAAAGTGAGGCATTTCAATTGGAGCCTAATGGAGCCTACGCCGGAACAGTCCCGTAATGTACAAGTCATTACACTGCACGAACGTACGCAACTCTTAAAAAATAAATGGGTAATTATGACGGCTTGTGCATTCAAATGGTGCCACAACACATTTGAGAAACATAAAAAGGTTTTTAACATTACTTTTAAAAGTATTTCGACGATTTATGTTAATAAAAACAAAATTTGATTTCATAATTTGTATAGTGGTTTCCGTGTGTACGTGTGTAGTCGTCTGCGCGCCATTAGTATTTTAGATTCAAATTTTTAAAGTTCGTAGTACTGACACTATCCTTCTATACATTATTATTCTAAGTTCGGCCATAATTAATTTTAATTAATTTTTCTGCTACACAATTCTCTTTAATTTATTTATGTATAATTGTAAATTGAGCAAGCTGTATTTCACTAATAACTAATATATAAGCACAAATCTTTAGACATTGTCATCATAATTATGATTGTTTGAATTGAAAACTGAATGTCAGTTTGACCAGAGATTTTAACCGTAAACAAAAGTCTATAAGCGTTGCTACGCAACGCACGCACACAAACGTGCGTGTGTGTGTGTGTGTGTGTGTAGCGATTGCGTTGTAGTGTGCGTAATGCCTTTTTTAATGAATTTAATGTATTTCTAATCCATTATTGTATAAAATGTTAGTTTTATGCACTTCTCCTCATTATATACTTCAACCGTGCCAAATTTTATACATGTCCGTCCACGTAATTTTCGTAAAAAGGGGTATAAAGTTTTCGCTTCACGTATTTATATATAGATGAACAAACTGGTTGGCTTTCTTATCAACGCCGAGGTGAAACTGCTGAAACTAGAAAAGTGAAATTTTGATATAGAACAGTTCCTTTTTGTGACGTAAGAACTCGCTAAAGAGCATTTTACATAAGATGTGAAGGAAAGTGGCTAAGTTGGTATGAGAAGAAATATAATTTCTATTCATTGTCTACGTGTTGTATTATTTTTGAAGACTGCAGGGGCACTAAGGACATAATTTTTGTATTATATATAAAAGAAAGTGCTGTGTGGTAACGGCTTCGAATACTACCAACCCTTGCTTTGCTCGTGGGTGTCGTAAAAGACGACTAAGAGCCCTAGATTTACCCGGACCAACTCCATCTGGTAGCATTTGGGTCAACGATTACATTCCCAAGGAGGGTTGACGTCAGGGAGGCGGCCGGTCATAAAAGTCCTTGCCGAAACTTTTTGCAATATGTCAAAACAGATGACATATTGCGTCGACCCCAAGTAATTGGGATAAGAGCAAGATGATGATGATATAAAAGAAAGTCGTGTTAGTTACGCTATTTATAACTCAAGAACGGCTATACTGATTTGGTTGTAAATTGGTGGAGAGGTAGCTTAGAACCAGAAGACGGACATAGGATACTTTATATCCCGTTCGATCGCGTTCCCGTATGACGAGACATAAAATGTCAAAGAAAATACAAGTCACTATGAAACGTGGTATAACAAAAACGCATTCTATATGTAATAAAAAAACGCAAATAACAGCTAAACGTAATTTTGTCTATAGTTAAGTATAGTTGAAAATTTGATAATTATAATTTTGTCAGAAAACAATAATCGGTAATTTGTATTCCCTTTGAATCATCATTAACAATACCGGGACCAAGACGATATAATCTTTTCCAACAAAGCCGTAATGATTCTTCCATTAGAATTTACGAAAAACAATTATGGCGGTACGAAATTCGCGCGGCTTAGATAGTTCACAATAAATAGACCTAGATTAGGCTCAGACCAAGAATAACAATTTATGGCTCGCTCAAAATATTGCTCTGCGTGGGAATCGATCCTGCGACAATAGCACGCGCCATCTGTGCAGTCAAAATAGGTGTTTCGGCATTTGTCAACATTCATCCTCAAAGGGTGTAAAATAGGGATAGCTACCTACCACTCAAGAATATGCGCAAAATCAGAAGTACAACCAAATTCATGCCTATCGTAGTTACAAGATTGGAGTGAAGGGAGTGAATCACCTTTCTCGCTCACTGAATGAAGCGTACTAACAAATTGCTATTACTCAGACGTCAATTTTCTACGAGAGTGTGATACCACCCGGAGCGAGTCGACCCATTTATAGGGGCGCCGACAGAAACCTATCAACCGCGTGTTCTACTAAAAATGATCTTTTAGTATACCTAATTTACTCAATGATGGTTTTTAATGTTCTTTAAACCAGACTACAGAAATGGCCTATTTGTCTAAATACTCACTTATCATTATAAATAAAACTAATTTTACGGATTTCATTATGTTTATATTTGATTTATAATTTCCCGATGTATCGAACATTTTTCAGCGTTCATAGTTTTTTTTTATTGCAAACGGTGGCAAACAGTACACCTGGTGGTAAGTGTTGCTGCCGGTCATGGACCTTTGCAAGCCTGCAATGAAGTTTGATAATACTAAAGGCATCACCAAAAGCCACCACAGACAAACGCCCTCAGGAAGTTGGGCGACCGGCTCTCCCGCTCACCGAAAGAAGCGCAGTAATAAATTGCTACTACTCAGACGTCGAATTTCTGTGAGAGTGTTGTACTACCCCGGCCCGCGGCTGTAGACAGACAACTGTCGACAGTGTGGTCCTACCACTAGTAAAGTTACGGGCGAACCGCCATACAAACGTGAAAAACCCTAAATGGGTTCTTTTATAATGAGTAATACCCGCGTAAGCATCAACTACTTACTTATCGTATTAATGTTCATGAGTTAAGGTCCCACGCAAGATAATATTTTGAAATTGCCGTTTTTTTAATGTCAGGTATAAAATAAATATCCGTGAAATTTATTTTTCTGAAGACCTTATCCAAAGAATTAATTATTGTATTCGTTAATGCCTAGAGTTATGTTTTTGAAACAATAAAATGTGTGATCTGTTTTCTACACTAATATTATAAAGATGAGAAATTTGTATTTTTGTGTGTTTGTATGTTTGTAGTGAATAAGCTCAAAAACTACTATGCCGATTTCAAAAATTCTTTCACCATTGGAAAGCTACATTCACCCAGCAACATAGGCTATATTTTATTCTGGTATTCCCACGAGAACGGGAACTACGCGGATAAGGCGATTTAAACCGAAACGAAGCGAGGGCGATATTAAATACTAGCATATTTAATAAGACGGGAACGGTCAGACAGCTCAGTACAGGTTTTATTTCGAGATTTTCGTCACTTGCATTGATTGTAACTGTATATTATAATCCCATAGTCGTCTTTTAGCATACCCATGGGCAAGAATGGGGGTGGTGATGAATATTTTTTACTGTCACCACACGGACGAAAAAAATGTATTCATTTGATTTGCTGGGCTTTATAACATACAATAAACGGTAAAATAATTTATTTGGGAACAAAAAATTATCCTCAAGAACATACGACATTTGGAATAGGCAGTCGGTACTTAGGCTACGCCGCCATATGTGTAGTCATTCGGTAACTACATTCCACAGAACTATTGACTCCAGCAATATATTCCATTCTATTTCTATACGAATAAAAGTTGATGCAAAACGTTTAGTTCCGCCATTTGGAATATATCCAACTCGACGTTTGTCTAAACGTCTTTTGTCTCATAGGAAATGAAAGAACAAAATTGTATAGTTTCTACACACAATTTTCAAAATGTAACAGGAATAATTTCGTTAATATTTGCTTGTATTTGGGTCTCCAAAAAGTTGTTTCGTAGCACATAAAGTTCACCGATTAACCTCAGCTTAGTTCTCCATATGAATTCAAAAATTACTGAAATAAACCAAATTTAGTCCTTAGGATTTTCGATCAATCTCTTTATTATAAGCTTTTGTTTAGTTTCACCTGTCCCGTTGTCTGTAATCAAATCTTGTAAGTTAAATTTGATCCACTTCTCGGTTGCCGATTGAGCTGAAATTTTGCATGCATGTACAAATCAGATGACAATGCAATATTATTGTGACATAGAGCTGATCTGATGATGAAACTGGAAGCTGGCGATAGGAACACCGTAATTAAACGAGTAATTTGATACTATATGGTAACCAGGGTCTGATGATTGACTTTTAACATTTTAGTTCTTTTTATTAATAAATAATAAAAGCTTGTTTTTAAAAAAAGGATTTTTCTTCAATTTATTTTAAAATGCAACTCGACCTATTTGTCACACATAAATTAGATACTATAAAATAATGTTACTGTGTTATGATTGTGTTAAAAATGGAAATTAACCTTACTTTCCTGTCTCGTAAATATCATAAAAGGAAGGATATACTCGTAAATAAGTACGTAATATTAATGCGAGAAAAAAATAAGAACACTCAACGTAGCATAATGCTTCGTATTCATATATTGCGACAGATGGCAGTTGTTGGCAATTGATGATACTCATGGCTTATGCGACAATATTAAAATGTATGGCGCCATTGCCGAGGACTGCGAACAACGCATGTGACGACTGACGTAAGCTGCGCCATACATTTTCATACAAAGATCGCATCACCCGCACGCATCAGCTGGACGCGATTAGGTCCAGCCGTTTTAAAGATTACCCGGAACAAACAGACAGACAGCCAGACAAAAAAAATATAAAGTGTATTTTAGGCATATGTATAGTGCAAATAACCGTGTAAGCATGAAAAAAGCCTATTATTTTGACATTACAAACAGACACTCCAATTTTATTTATTGGTATAGATATATAAGTTGTCTTTTACGACATCCACGGTCAAGAAAAGGAGTGGTACAAAGTAATAACTAAACTTACATATTTGTGCCATGATGTGGAGTAAGAAGGGTACACCCAAGTGCAAGAAATAGAATTCAAATGGTATTTTACAACGAAAAGAAGACTAATCATCATCATCATCTTAACCTGTATACGTCCCATACCTGAGGTCGAGCCTGCTCCATAATGGACGTAAAATTAACCTATTATACCCATACTGATACGATGTATTGATAGAGAGTTTTGTTAAGAGTTTTCCATCTTTTGCATAGATATTATATTATGCATATTATATTCCTTAGTCGTCTTTTAAGACATCCATGGGCAAGAGAAGTCGAAGTGTATTCTTAATAGGGATGTAACTTGGAGGGAAAATAATCGATTTTTTGTTCTTTAAAATAAATAACCGATTATAAAATAATCGATTTTTTCTCCCAATAGGATTATGATGACCTTTTTTTAGTCAATGTGAGCTTTATTTTCTAATATAGTATGAAATAATCGTGATTACCTTTTATTTTTTTTTTTTAGGAAATCTGGCAGTGAATAATCGATTAATTTCGATCGAATTTCGAATAATAAAAAACCAATTAATAATCGATTTTTATTAATTTAATAATCGATTGTAAAAATCGATTATTTATTGATATTTTTTGTAATAATCGATTATTATAAAAATCGATTATTTTTTCACATCCCTAATTCTTAATCCGTTATCATACGCCAGAGTGATAGATCAAATAACCAAACCATATAACCAGAGATCAAATTCCTTCAATTATTATACTCGTAGCAGGCTTAATCCCAGCAGTGCGACGTGTATAAAATAAAATGATGATGATCGTAAACTAAACTTATTTACAAATCCCTCGTTAACTTATTCTCAAAGTGATTTAAAGTCCTAAAAATTTTATATTTGCACTTACACTTAAAAGTTGGTGACAAAAAACCATAGCCTTCACTTAACACTCGGTACGCAAGACCATGAATATGTAACGAAGAATTCACCCCCTCTTCTACCTCACGTACATTTATTCACTTTCAAAAATAGGTCAGGTGTTTTAAGAAATGTGTTTACACTTTGTATAAATGAGACTGTCGCTATTAGCAATTTGCAGCTGCTTGTGTGATTACGATTGTTTTTTTTTTTTAATATATTTTTTATTTATACACAAATTCTTTATTTATGCATCAAGGAATTTTATTTCGAGTTACTCTACCAATACACCTACAACCAATGAACACAAATAACTCTCAGAATCCCACCAAGGTCGAGGATTCGGTACCAGTGATCAAACTAATGCTGATGGGAAGGAGCTACGGTAGATTAAGGGTACGTACACCACCTTTTCATCGACCCGACGTATTAAATGTGGTATATCCAAAGCATAACCTGCCACACCTCTCCTCATTCCCCTCTCTTCTCTTCTCTTGCCCGTGGGTATCGTAAAAGTCAACTAAGCAATTCAATGTGCAAATAACGTCTCTGAGAGAAAAGGAAAACTGAAAAAAAAAACCATACCAACACATCTGACTAGTGTATTATAGTAGGTCAAATTCCCTCCTATCGTGGAGGAGACTCGAGCTCAACAATAGGACCTACATGAGCGGAAAATAATTAACAAAACTACTTTACGGATTTTATCGCTTTTGTATTTAATTTTTGATTGCCCGACGTTTCGAACACTTTGCAGCGTTCATGGTCACGGGCGGACTAAGATATCTCACGTCCAACAAGTCATCGTTATTGCAGAAAATTTATTTAAATGTATAATACTCGCGTAAACATCAGAAATCATTAATTAATAAACTGCCCCAAAAAAGTCTCACAACAAGCATTTGTGGATTATACATTTTTTTTTCCGTGTGGAATTCGAATCCACAGCACAGGTACACCAGGATACACGTCTGAGTAAAGTAGTATAGTTCTGGATAACACCAAGTATGAAAGCCACTCCTAAATTATCAAAGATAATTATTTACTGTATTACTGATACGTTCTAATTGTCAGTGAGGATTAAAAGCGCGAGATGGTCTTCATATGAACATGCGATGAGGGGGGCTGAAAGGCATGTGACAAGGAGGGTTATCGATATGATTATGGATAGACGTAAGACTCGTGGGAGACCCAAAAAGAGATGAATGAATTAAATGAATGGGGATATCAGTAGAAAAGTAATGAGGGAACATAAAGGAGTCAATGGAAGGTAAGCTATTCTATGCCGAAACCACCTAGCATGGGATAAGGTCAAGCTAATGATGGTTACCATTAGATCCTAATTGGAGACGTTTAAGGAGATTCATGGATTAATAGATAGATGTGAACGCTTTATAAAATAAAGTTTTTGTCCATTAAACGAATAGAGGTCTAAATATCAATCATTCGTGGCTAGTATCCTTAGTTTGCCGAGTTTTCGTGTGGAGGCAGAGTAAAAATACAATTCACCACACCTATTCTATTATTGTGAGTGCTATAGTATTATCCGTGGGTGTCGAAAAACATGACTAAATAATATGCGTGTAACATCAATGCAAGTGAAGGTAATCTCGAAATCCTATACCAACCCCTCTGAACAACGGCGTGTAAAAGGTCAGTTTAGAGAAGGCTCGACCCTAACAATAAGTCATATATGAGTTGTAATGATGAATTATGAAGGTGTTAAAGATAACAAAAAAAAAAACTATTAACGCCAAACGCTAAACATAATTCTCCCCCAGGAGTATGTTTGACATTATCACTATGCTTGTAAGCGAATTGACGATGCTAGTTTTTCCGTGGTGTAGCCCAGAAAAGTGCCGGTTCTCACGACTGCTATGGGTAAATAACAATGGGTGACAAATTGTATTACTATTGCGTCACCACACGGAAACCATTACAACATTGGGCCTAGCTCCTTTCATTTCATGATCATTATTTCAGCTCCTATAAGTACCACTACTAGGCTCGAGCCTCCTCCATAATAGGAGAGAAATTTACCTACTTCTACTACACCACATTTATTAAACGTGGTGTTGGTATAGAGTTTTATTTAAAGTTAACCTGTTCTTGTATAGACATATAAACGCATAATATATTCTAAAGAATAGTTAGTTGTCTTTTACAATAACCACGGGCAGGATACAGGATAATGAATTGTATTTTTACTCCGTCATACGGAATGCTCCTAGCTCCTTTACCATTTTAATATTCTCTTTTAAAAGTAAGATACATTTAGAACAATTACAAAATTGTTCTGATATTAAATCTACAACAACCCTGAAATCCATAAAAATTTTATGAAGCCGAAAATTATATCTGTTGTAGCGATAATATCACCATTATAACTGATTTTAGGTAAAACTCTAGAATTATATAATTGTAGTGGAAGGCCTATTATTTTATTATTACAACCTTCACAAAGTACAATATGGCCCTTTTAGTTTGGTAATAAAAAGCACCCTGTGTAGATATAAAACTAATAATGTTACTTCTTATTAAAAAAGCCACACAAGTGCCTCTCGTGCAAGAATGGAGGACGTAACGTTTTGTGGTTTGTATAACATAAATAGTTACCGCTATTTTCTTCGTAAAACCCTTAGTATGTTTACTTGGCTGTATATTTAAGAGTTAGCATTGTTTTTGGTGGTAACTATAGTACAAAATCTTCAACACAGAAATCTTCCATACTTATAATTCGCTGGTTTGTGAGAATAGGGGCGCAAATAAAAATTACTGAATTTAGAGACGGTTTTTTAACTGACTACAAATAAGGAGGAGGTATCTCAATTCGACTGTATATATGCTTTTTTTATGTTTGTTCGCGGATAACTTCGTCGTTTGTGGACCGATTTTGATGATTCTTTTTTGTTGGAAAGTGTATACTTTCCAAGTAGGTGCATAAAAATTTTATCGAAATCGGAGAAGCGACTTTTGAAAAATCAACCAAAGTCTACAAATTTATCTAAATTGTCTACATTATTGAAGGCGGTTTCTTTTTTTTTTTGCAAAAAATAATTATTCTATTATTTTTATAAATGTTATTCCATACCATAATATTTAAATGATTTATTGAGGTTGTGACTGTACTGATTAAAGGATAATTTCTCTGTTCATGATCAAGTATTTTAGATATCGAGCATCATTTGGCATTAGTAAATGAATATATCGATGCGAAAAAAAAAATATTATGTGTGTTTCCATGTACGACGTAGTGTTAATAATTTTATCAATTTCAATTTAGTTAGTTATTTCTTTTCCTCTTCATATTCCCACTCTAATTTTTTTTTCCCCTTTTAATTATATTTAAATATTATGTTAATTACCAATAAGTATTGAAAAAATGTACCTACCTTTTTATTGTGCATGATGTGGCACCTTTAAAAATTGTGCAACTAATCGAGTTTGTTTTTCGTAATAATGTTTATTAAGTTTGTATTTGTAGTTGTAGCAATTCTTAGTTGTCCAAATAAATAAATAAATTACAATATTCAATTTGACATAATTTTGAATTACATATTCTCGCAAACCAGCGAACTATAGAGTCGATGTTACGTTTGAAATAATTACGATGTAGAAGCGGCTACGGCTACTACCAATCTCTACATTGCCCGTGAGTGTCGTAATATACAACTAAGAGTTTTACATCAACCCGGACCAATTACATCCAATGCCAAATGCTCATAGTTACATTCCCAAGAGGGATTGACGTTCGCCAGATGGGCGGTCATTATCCGTGTGGTGACGGAATAAGAATACAATTCGCCACCCCCTCTCGTGCCCGTAGGTGTGGTAAAAGTCGACTAAGGGATAAAATATGCATGTAACATCTATGCAAGAGGATGAAAACTCGAAATAAAACCCTATGCGAACACGTCTGATCAGCGTGGTAATAGTAGGTCAATTTCCCTCCTACTATGGATGAGGCTCGAACCCAAGAGTGGGACGTATATGAGCTGAAATGATGAATGGGTGGTCATAAAATTAAAACCAAAACTTTTTGCAATATAGAAGGATACATATTGAGAATCCATAATAATTAGAATAAAAGCAAAATGATGAGGATATCCCATTAAAGATAACGATTATACAGGATGTATCAGGTTATGGGGCAACTGGTCAAACGGGATTTAGGCAATGATGATAGGAACCCATGAAGAAAATTTGAAGTATAAATATTGATTCGTTAATAAATAAGAGACATGTAAAGTTTTCAATTTTGTCATCGCTTTTTCGTGTAAATCTGATTGAAATGTACATATAAAGTCAGCGATACTTAATCTGTGACATATTCGCACTTTGTTAAATGTTCATTAGACATTTAATAAATCAATGACTAAGTTCGTATAAGCAAGACAAATTTTGCTTTAAATCAGCTGATCGGCCGATGACCGTTGGCGAACCTCCTTTGTATCTTCGCTACCATTGAAGCGTTTACGCAATTCTAGATATGAATGAATAAAATTATACTGTTGAAGCGTTACGTGTCTATATCTATCCTGTCAGTACATGCCTACATAATACGTAACATTTAAGGCTCTTAGACACACATTTTTGTAATCACTATAACTTTTATGTTTTATTGTTTTTTAGTGTAATATACATCTATATCAATAAATAAAATTGGAGTGTCTGTTTGTAATGTTAAAATAATAGGCTTTCTTCATGCTCACACGGTTATTTGCACGACACCTATGCCTAAAATACAGATTAAAATTTTTTTGTCTGTCTGTCTGTTTGTTCTGGATAATCTTCAAAACGGCTGGACCGATTTCAAAAATTCTTTCACCAATAAAAAGTTATAATATCAGGGAGTAAACTAGGCTATATTTTATCCCGGTATTCCCACGGGAACGGGAACTACGCGGGTAAAACAACTGAAACCGAAACGCAGCGAGGGCGGGTTGCTAGTTCTAATCATGATCTATGACCGTTAAACTACAACATACTTGAACAGTTGCCCCATAACCTGATACACCCTGTATTTTCAGTAAGTATCCACATATTTTCTTAATATTCACAGTTTTTATAATAGTAAACAATCATCATCATTTCAGCTCACATGTACCACTGCTGACCTCGAGATTCCTCCATAATAGGAGTGAAATTGACCTTACTATACCATGCTGGTCAGACAGGTTAGTATGGCGTTTTATTTCCAGTATTCCTTCTCTTGCATAGATGTTATATGCGTATTATATCTCTTACTCGTCTTTTACGACTTTCACGGGTAACATGAATTGTATTCTTACTCCGTCACCACACGGATTTATTATTAACAAGCAACCCGCCCTCGCTTCGCTTCGGTTTCAGTCGCCTTACTCGCGTAGTTCTCGTTCCTGTGGGTATACTGGGATAAATTATAACCTATGTTACTCGGGGATACTGTAACATTCTAATGGTGAAAGAATTATTGAAATCCGTCCAGGAGTTTTTGAGTTTATTCGTAAGGAACGTTTCCTCTTTATAATACTAGTGTAGATTACACCCTTAGAGGGTGAAAATTAAAAAATGCTGAAACACGTGTTTATTTATTATTACTAAAGAGTATTTTTGGAGAATTTGAAGAAAATCGATGTAGATTTTTTTTTCTCCTTATACAAACTTTGTTACTGCGGTTTACCCCCTAGGGGTTGAATTTCAAAAACCCTTTCTTAGTAGGTTTCTACGTCACGAAAAGAAGCTAATGTCAAAATTTCATGTTTCTGGCTTCAGTAGTTTCGTCTCTGCGATAAGTCAGTAAACTGACATCTTTCTACTTTACATTCATCTTTCATTTTACACCCTTATAGGATGAAAATGGAAAATCGCTGAAATACGTGTTTATTTATTTTTATTAAAGAGTATTTGTACTTAATTTGCAGACAGTAGCTAAAGATTTTTTTTCTTTCCATACAAACTTTGCCGTTGCGTTTCACCCCCTTAGGGGTAGAATTTCAAAAAAATCTTTATTATAGAGTGCCTACGTCACGAAACGAAATTACTGTCTAAATTTCATTTTTCTAGCTTCAGTAGCTTCGGCTCACCCTGTTCCTTTATATGTGTATTATTGTTCACGCCCCCGCAACACCCCTTGTAGGTGGAATTTCGTAAAATCCGTTCTTAGCTGACCTCTACTCGATGAAAGGAATATTTCTGCCAAATTTCAAGTCTGTACGCCTTATGGTTCCAGAGATATGGTGATGAGTCAATATATCGTTCGCAAAATCCGCCTCTTCTGTACAGGGTGACTGGTAAAAGATTGTACATATTGAAGGAGGCTACTCGGTACTCGATTCTGATACCGAATATATAAAAAAAATAGTACATAAATTTTGAACTATTTATCTTATAAAAATATTTAGTCGTGGACACAGATGATAATATACCTACCTATAGTAGATATCTATGTATAGGTCAACGCACTTGTACTAAAAATTTACGTAACAGCGATATTGAACTAGTTATTGGGTGATATGCCGACAAGGCCGTCTCGGGCCAATGAGACCGCACTCCCCATTTATCCCTCGCGTCATACGCGAATCCTTCAAAAAATTGTAAAATAAAAAATTAGTTGTCCGCGGACCGCGATTGCCTAATCGTACTAGTGTGTTTCTAATCCTTACGTAGCTCCGTTCGCTGGATTGTCTTTATGCACGTTTATTATTTTTTGATATTATGTAAATAACGATTTTCGATGTAGTGGTTGATGGCATCTTGTGCTGATAATGCTATAATACTGCAGACGGTTGCTTAACTATGGCCCATTTCATATTCTGCGTCACCCTCAAGGACGTGGCTGAAACCGCTTTCCAGTAAGCCTTGAAAGACATATCTTGCAGTACTTCCAAGAGGAACTGCAAGCTAGCACAAAAGAAGCCGCTCGAAGTTTTAACGTACATATCTACGTCACAAAACTATTTGGAACATTTCAAAACGTGGCATGAAACATGCATGTCATTTTCAACATGTTCAAGACTTTGGTGAATGGACTATGTCCTGCGAGTTTTGCCAGTGATTAGTGATTAACGTAAAAAAAAAAATATTTAATGGACAGACAAACGTCTATTTACCCGTGTCGGATTGTATAACGTTCAAAATGAATAACGGTGGGCACATGTTAATCCACATAAAACTAGAAAAGACTAGCATCAAGTGAGAGTCAGCGTAAATGTGTTATTGTGTTGTCGGTCATAAGGATCCCAAGTATAAAAAGATACCTTATGTTGTATGTATTGTTCTTAGACAGGCGCTCTCGCCACGCTGGACGTCGTACAAACAACCAATAAAACATACGATTGTTTGTAGATTAATGACATTATCCCTACACCTACTTTTAATAATTCTAGCAGTAAAATCGGCATTAAAAAAGAAATTAAGGCGAGTGCGTGACAAGTGCTAATAAAACTAGCGTGCGCCGATTTCGCTATTTTGCATTTCCGTATTTGTTAACTTACGAGTCATTTGATCTGATTTGATTTGATTGATTTTTAACCGTATTTGTAAAAAGTGATAGAATAGTGATATGAATTTTTAATTTCATATTCACTAAATCGTTGTGAATTAACAATATTAGTAACTAAAGTTGATCATTTACATACGCGAAGAGGTAAGCAATTATTGTTAATTATTGTTAATTTTGATTGCTGGGATTAGCGTAATTGTAATTTGTAAATAGATTTATTATTTAATCACTGTACATAGGTATGATTCCACTTTTTAAATACGCCAGAAACACCAAGGTGCCTCCTTATTTATACCAACTGCCTCTAATACAATTTAAGTACATTAGAAATTAGTAATTTATTTTAAAAATTCAGTTACGAACGTTTATTATTATCTAGGTATTTTTGCCGGTCCTAAGTCAGGATCAAAGTATGAAGGAAAAGTGACTGATACCTTTATCAATGACCATAATAATTTATAATAATAATTTTAAGCCAACACCATGCACTAAGAAAATATTCCTTGTATTGCTGGGAACTTTACAAACAATAATAATTAACGAACACAAATTACATCCAGACTCAGAACAACAAGTTGTGGATCACACAAAGTGTTGTCCCGCGTGGGATTCAAACCCCCGATACTGGCGTTGTAAGTCGCTATTTTAACCACTACGCCATCTGTGCACTAAGCTCGAATACGATCCGATACCTCTAGACTATAGGGTGACCATATTTTTGGGAGTCTTGCGACACTAATATTGTTGATGTTTACTATGTTGTTAATTAATATTGTCTTCTTTTTACATTTTTATTGGTTACCTATGACCATTATCTATCGTTTCCTTCAATATGTACAATCTTTTACCAGTCATACTGTGTATATATATATATATATATATATACACAGTATGACTGGTATATATATATATATATATATATATATATATATATATATATATATATATAGATAACTAGATTCCTCAATTAACCTCACAACAAACACACAAACAACCAAAAAACTCTACACACTTAAAATATTTATTTGAGTGCGCCATTTTCTTTTTGTTTGTAAACCAGCCCTATATCATAGCAAACAAAAAATATTCGAAATTGTCAGCCGTCTTTAAATTCTTGCCGTAATAAGGGCGAACTTATTACGAGAATTTATAATAATACTGGAACAGAATCAAAGTATAATTATTCTATTAAAAGGAAACCGCATACCTAATATTTCCTTACCAATTAATGTCATGACCAGTACTTAATTATTCCCCTAAACCAATATAGTAACAATGTCTAATTATCAACTAGCCTTCATGTTATTTAAGCTTTAAATTTGATAATGAATGTGAATAATTGCTGTGTGGTAGCGGCTTCGAATACTACCAACCCTTGCTTTGCTCGTGGGTGTCGTAAAAGACGACTAAGAGCCCTAGATTGACCCGGACCAACTCCATCTGGTACCATTTGGGTCAACGATTACATTTCCAAGGAGGGTTGACGTCAGGCAGGCGGCCGGTCATAAAAGTCATTGCCAAAACTTTTTGCAATATGTCAAAACAGATGACATATTGCGTCGACCCCAAGTAATTGGGATAAGAGCATGATGACGATGATATGAATGAATGTGAATAATTATATATCATCACTAACGGTAAGAATATCATCATTATCATCATCATTTCAGCCTATCACCGTCCACTGCTGGACGTAGGCCTCCCTCATGTTACGCCACAATGTGTGGTCCTGTGCCGCCTGCATCCAACGACGCCCAGCAACTTTCACCAGGTCATTGGTCCACCTGGTGGGGGGGCGTCCTACACTGCGTCGTCCGATACGAGGTCGCCACTCGAGAACCTTTCTTCTCCAACGGTTGTCAGTTCGTCGAGCGATGTGGCCTGCCTATTGCCACTTCAGCGTGCTAATTCTTCGTGCTATGTCGGTTACACCCGTTCTTTTGGGGATTTCCGTATTCCGGATTCTATGTCGCAGAGAAATCCCGAGTATAGCCCGCTCCATAGCACGCTGAGTGACTTTGAGTCTTGTTATGAGGCCTACATTTAGGGACCACGTTCCCGTACCGTAAGTCATCACTGGTAACACACACTGGTCGTAGACCTGTGTTTTCAGATACTGAGGTCGAGAAGATCCACTTAAGTTTTCCGAACGAGAAGAGAAGAGACTACATGCATACAAAATTAATCTGCAAATACGTTTATCATCATCTCAACCCATACATGTCCCACTGTTTGGCTCTGGCCTCCTCCACTGTGAGAGAGAAATTGACCTACTACGCTGGTCAGACGTGTTCTTTTTTTATGGGTAGGTTACGCACACGCACACGCGGTCCATTCCGTTCGGGGTGACGAAAGGACGGTGCGCGGGCCCATAACCCACCCGTACCCACGTCGCCTTCGTCGTTGGGCCGACCACAGACGTGTTGGTATAGGGTTTTGTTTGGTGTTTTCTTTCTCTAGCATAGATATTATATGCATATTATATCCCTTAGTCGGCTTTTACTACACCCACGGGCAAGAGAAGGGGTGGTAATACGTCTATAATTCACAGCAGTTTCGCAGATAAATTAAAATTAACCACTTATAAGTGTAATCTCCGTCATAGCGTTATGACTTTGAAGATTAAATAAAGTAATCATTTCGTTGTTACGGTATTCATATTAATCATAGCTTCAAATTTTATAACATCTATATATTTCTTACCGTCAATATTTACCTAAGCAATACATGTATATTTACTTAAAAATGAAGATAAAAACTGCGTGGAAGAAAAGTATAACTTGAGCTTAAATTTTCAACAAATATTGTGATTAAAATATGCAAGTTATTTTATGAACGTTTTATCATAATAAAATAACGTGACTTAATGTAATAAATATTAATTTTTATTGTCAAGCAAATTTTTAGAAATAATATAGTCTAACAAAACTTACGTAATTTTTTAAGTGATAAAAAAAATCTTAACCTTTCGCTAAATTCACGACATCTCCGTCATTGATTAGATTTTTTTTTCAAAAACGGTTACAAATTACACACAGACTCAAAACAACAATTTATAGATCAGTCAATATTATGCTTCTCTGGTCGAACAAGAGTATGATATTTTGAAGTGAAACTTCTTTAGAATCGTGATTTCAAACCGGATGCAACGGAAAAAACAACAGGTAAGAGACACAAATACAAAAATGTGTAGGATGAAGCCGGCAAAGAATGAGACTGAAATATATATACTACTAGCAGACCGGGCCACGCGTTGCTATTTTTTTGTTTTTTTTTTAAGGGTGGGCTATGGTAAGCGCACGCGCGGTCCTGTCCTTCCGGGGCGATGAAAGGACGGCGCGCGGGCCCATAACCCACCCGTACCCACGTCACCTCGTTGTTGGGCCGACCACCGGAGCAGATGTGACTTGTCATCAGTGGTCGGCCCGACGGAATACCCTTTCGGGTAACCTCTCACCTCTCGACGTACTGGGACGTCGGTCGCCATCGCGCGGTCAGCCTCTCTACGGGTGACGGACAATTCCCCGGTCCGATCACCCGCGGCCTCGGCTAGGGCGGCATTAGGCGCAGATATTCGCGCCTGCGCCGCCCGAGTCGCCGGCGGCGGAACGTGTCGCTGAATAGGAGCTCTACTCGCACACGATCCGCCGCCTCCTTCCGTGAGATAACGGCCTCACAGAAGACGGCGACCGCGTCCCAGTTCCTGACGCTGATGAGCATCTCACTGTCGATGGTCGGCAGCGCCAGGTCGGCACCGATAATTGCGACGAGTTCACGGCGATCCCCCTCCCATGCAGCACACTCCTCGAGCGTGTGCTGCGCCGTGTCCTCGTCGCAACTGCAGTGGTGGCAGGACGGTGTGCTCTCCCTCCTGACAATCTTGTGCAGGTACTTCCCGAAGCAACCGTGCCCCGTCAGCACCTGCACCAGTCGGAAGGAAAGCACCCCGTGCGTCCGCTCCAACCACTCCATCAGCACCGGCCGGAGAGCCTCGACGGTCCTGACACCGTACCGAGGACTCTCCAGCCGGACTGCCCAACTGGCAATGACTTCTCGGCGGGCGTCGACCCGCCAGACGGTGATCTCTTTGATGGAGACCATGCCGCCGCGGGCGCGCGTCTCCGTGCGGTAACCCCGTATGGCCCTGATCGCCATGACCCTCTGTGGTCGCCACAGGAGGGCCCTAAGACGGACGGTCAGGGACCCCGTCCACACCGGTGCTCCATACAGGGCCATCGACCGGATCACCCCCACGTACAGCTGTCGGCACGTAGCACTGGGTCCGCCCACATTCGGCATCAGCCGCGAAAGTGCGGACGCCGCGCCGACAAGCCGGGGAACAAGTCGATGGAGATGCTCCCGGAACCAAAAATGCCCGTCGAGCACCAGGCCCAAGTACTTCATGTGGGCCTGGATGCTGATGGTGACCGACTTCGCGGTGATCGAAGCGCCGGTGGGAGGCCCGGCGGTACGGAGGCCATGGAACAAAAGGGCCTCCGTCTTTTCCAGGGCTACTCTCAGCCCCAGCGCTTCGATCCGCCTGACAATCTCCTCGGTGCCGAGAGTTGCCAGGCGTGCCGCCTCCTCTAGCGTCCCACCCCGGGCTGTGACGAGTGTATCGTCGGCGTAGCAAATTACGCCCAGCCCGGGTGGGAGGCTTCCTCTCAACGTCCAGTCGTAGCCAATGTTCCACAGGGTCGGACCCAGAACCGACCCCTGTGGGACACCGCACGTCATGGGCGTTCGCACAACGTCCCCTACTCGGTCAACGTAGAGGACGCTGCGCCCCTCCAAGTAGTCTGCCACCAGCCGCCTGAGGTACACGGGCACCCCGTGATATCTCAGCCCCTCCCTGATGCAGCTGAATGGCAGACTGTTGACCGCCAACAGGACTCCTCCGCCGGTGACGGCCTCCGCTACCACGGCCTTCAGGCGCAGCAGGGCCGCGATCGTCGAACGCCCTCTCCGAAAACCAAACGCGTTGCTATGGCTAATGTTTTTGTTATATTACATTTTATTAAACTATTTAAGTTGAACTGTAGGAGAACATCTGTCATGGAGGTCGTCATATTTTTTTACAAATGGCATCTATGTAAAAAGGCAAGTTAAAATCGTATATGATACGTTTGTAGGTTTGACGTAGCAGCGCCATTTATTAATTAATTACTCAATCCAGTCAACAGATATCGCCATCTGTTAAAATCGTTTGGAGTTAACAGATAATTGTGAATGTCAAATAATAGGTATATATAGGTAATACAAATAATTTGCAATAAAATAATATTGAGACTATAAATTAAGATGTAAGCTATCCTATCTTTTAAGTTGGATCAAACTGCATACGGTGTGCAAATTTGATTAAAATCGGTTAAGTAGTTTCAGTAGTTTAGGAGTCCATCGCGGACAAACAACGTGACACGTAATTTATATACATCTATTAAGATTTATATTATTTTTTAATCCGTCTATAATTGACGGATTAAAGGATAAAGGACGAAGGATGAGGGATAAGGCATGAGGGATGAGGGATGAAGGATGAAGGATGAAGGATGAAGGATGAAGGATAAAGGATAAAGAAGTTTCACTTCTGACATGCGTACTTTGCACGCACGCTTTTTTTTAAATAATGTCTTAAATTGAGAACTAACGTAAAATAGTTGTGAGAGTAATAAAGTCCTTAACTCTATTCATTACATTTTCGAAAACTAACTCCACATTATAGATAACAGAATCTTGTTGTACCTTCAAATTTACGACCCGGTAAACTCAGTCAAAGGATAAGTACTTACCCTAATCCTTTACCTTGACGAACTACCCAACATATTATTTTCAAAGGATTTATGTATTGCGAAGTTCAGAGAATTTCCGTAGATAGTTTATAAAGAAAAACTGTCGAATTCATTAAAAACAACTTTCTATTAAAGTATCTATGCATATTATTTTTTAATCCGTGTAGTGATTGAGTAAGAATTTAATTGGAAACAAGAAGAGGTTTGGTTCTCTCATCTTATATGATGAGAGTATTCCGGGGCAGGATCTCTAATCCAGATATATTGTGGTTGATGGGACTATGTGTACCAGATAAATACTTTGTGCGGCGTCGTCGGTTATGCCTATGGCACCCTTGACGCGTACGCTACGAACATTGCATCGACTCGCCGACAAAATTGACCTTTTCGTTGGTTCAATTGTAGAATTCAAAAAAGCAATATTATTTGACATATGCTGTAACAATATATCAATAATGACTCTCGTTGATAATTTCATAATTTCCTATTTTAGCATATTATAGAATTTTAGAATATAATTTTTAACTTATATATATAAAATGTATAAATTAATATTAATATCAGGTTGACCGAGCTTCGCTCGGAGTATTTTTGTAGCATTTATTTAGATATATATTAATAAAAAATAAAAAAAATTAATAATGAAAATTATATAAAAAATTACAAAAAGAGAATAATAATAACACCGAGATTCGATCCGACGCCGTTTGTCGCCGATGTCAAAAATAAAACGAAACCTGACTACTTCGCCACTGAGCTAACGTAACTCATGACATTGATGGCAAAATTTGAATTCATATTTTTTAAAATTTAATGTCATTATATTGTCTGCCAAAAACACTGACAAAACAACATTTTCTATACATAAAACCTAGCTAGATCGATTTTTTGGGCCCGAATCCTCTAGTATGCCAAGTTTCAACAAAATCGTTGGAGCCGTTTCCGAGATCCTGAAAATATATATATTTACAAGAATTGCTCGTTTAAAGATATAAGATTTATGTAATTATTACGTTGAAATTAACAGATAATGTTATAAATGGTATATGTTGACTTACACTATTACATTGGGGAAGCTTGTAATAATAGATGTAATTGGTAATTTAATAAATAAATAATTAATACATCACCCCCTCTCTTGTCCGTGAGTGTCGTAAAAGACGGACCAAGAGATAGCTGCAAATAACATCAATGCAAGTAAATTAAAACTTTAAATAAAACTTTTAAGACCCATTTTTTGGGTGGGCTTGGTCAGCACACACCGTCCATTCCGTCCGGGGCGACGAAAGGGCGAAACGCTGCCCCGTTACCCACCTTATACCCTCCTCCTTCGCCATTGGGTCGGCCACAGGTACCTTGTCGTCTGTGGCCAGTCCGACGGGATACCCTTTCGGGTACTCCTCTTTCTGACGCCTCTCCCGGGACGTCGGTCGCCCTCGCGCGATCTGCGTCTCTGCGTGAGATGCACTATTCCCTGGCCCAGTCACCCGCGCCCTCGGCTAGGGTGGCATCAGGCGCAGGTAGGCCCATCTAACCTGCGGCGTATTGTAGGTCAAATAACGTCCCATGATGGAGGAGACCCGAGACCAACAGTGGGACACATGACTGAGATGACGATGAGATGATGACATATTATTTAAAGAAGTTTCTTTGCAGTTACAAAATTATCTCCCTATTACGTATATAATTTATATATCAATTTAAAAGCCTGCTTCTTTCGCATATATTGCAAAAAGTTTTGGCGATAGTTTCACGACCACTGCTTGACATCAATTGTCCTAGCTACGTTATAGTTAAGTTTATAGCTTAGGTTGATATAAGGCTCTTAATCATCTCTTACGACACACTCGAGTAGTAATAGTAATTTTAGTCGCATTCTTACCACACGGCAAGTTCAGTAATAATAATATAATTGTACAATCTAATTGCACCAAGTCATTGTACTGATAATAATTTCGACCAACGGTCTAATAGCCAAGAGCCTCAAACAACACCTTTGAAGGCTCGCGTTAAGTGGTTGGATTGTGGGTCTAATACAAAAGTCAGTATTGATGGACACGGTGCGTATCATGAGGAATTGGTCCTTGTATACGCTGTCAGTGGGTCATCTCACATTCTATAATTAGAAGTAGTTAGATGTTTAAATAAAGATAATAATAATCTAATAATAAATGGGAACGCTAACAGTAACCGTCAAACCTTCCGAAATTTATTATATTTATCCTTAAAATACAAAGAAGCGCGACCGACATGAGTTTCGTATTAATAAGCGGAATCCAAACAATGTATGTTTGACCATGATTAATTAAAACAAGGTCGTTATACAGAATGTAGGAACGCTTTGTGTAGATACTGACGCGTGCCTCACGGCTCAGGGATTGCAACGCTACGAAGGAGCAACATCTCTACAATGTGTAGTGTATGAATAAATTTAATGTATCTTAGTGTAAATGGGGGTACAGCGAATGACATATAATTACAAGACCTTGTTACAGACTTGTTAGAGGTAGTAATGCCGAACTATCGATACACAGGTAGACTATCGATAGTTAGGCGGATATCAGTTAAGATATCGATAGGACTGTTGATACTATTGATGATATTGATAGTATCAACACTATCGATTGGTAATACTATTGCTGGTTTGCAATAATATGGATAGTATTCATACTATTTTCATCCAGGATAACTTTACTATCGATACTATCAATAGTATCGTTACTATTTATAGCATCCTTACTATCGATAGTATTCGTCCTATCGATAGTCCTATGGATATTTCCACTATTGCCACACCATTGATAGACTATCGATAATAGAAGTGGAATCTTTCCAACTCCTCCTGTTTTTCTTTTGTAATTAAATTTGTTGCTGGTCCCAAGACAATTAAAAGCGTTTCCCAGGACTTCCTGAGGGTCAAACCTCAGTGTCTTATACGGAGACCATTGTGGATCCTGGCTTACAGGAGTTACAGTGGTGGGAATGTGTAATGGGATTAGTCCCAAAAAAAAAAGACTATCGATAATCTATCGATAGTAGCCTTATTGATCGGCATCACTAGTTGAAGGGCAACGAGCATTTACAGATTGTTTGTCGAGGCGAATGGACGTGTAACTGCTCTACGAGCTATGCACGTAACCATCTAATGTACATGTACGCAACAGCGACTTTCGAAGCATACCGTATTCTATAAGAACCTTTGTTGTAAATTTGTCTTCGTAAATGTTCTTTGATAAAAATTAAAGAATAATTTATGAAAAACCCTCTAAAATTTTAAAGGCAATTTTGTGTCACGCCTACCAGATGTGTTAAAATATAATTTTGATTTTCTATTTTTTATGCCAATGAGGAGGTAATACCCTGCCCTGCTGTCACCCCAGATGGATTGGGCAGAATGTGTTCAGCCCTGCCAAACCAGAGAGAGTACTGCCCAGTACCATGATGATCCTTGAACTAGTTGGTACGACTTTCATTAAGTTTGGTGTGACCTTGTATTCTTCACTTGGCAACACAGAATTCAATATAGCTTGCATCCAAGCTATATTGAAATTAATGAGCAATGTTTATTACTAGTCAAAAGCCTCGATTTAAGAAGTGTTAGTGTTAAGTTTCATGTAATTTTGCATTGAAAATATCTACAGCCTTATACGAAGCCCAAAAACGCCTAAAAGATATAAAATGATAGAGGTTACGCCCTTGTCCTTTTAATAAATTGCCAAGACTTTGAGGTTAAATCTTATTGCCTTTTAATAGAACTACGATCAAAATATTCTAAGAAGTTTCTAAATAAGTTTGTCAAACCAACGATCAAGTTTTACATCGTTTATTAACTTTCTACGTAATGTCTACGATATTTATTGAACTAGTTTATTAGCAGACGTAGACGACATTAATGCTATTTAATTAGTGACTATTGGATTGTTTAATATTTGAAGAAATCTATTGCTTAAACATTGTAAATAAAACTACTTTACGGATTTTATCGCGTTTGTATTTGATTTTTGATTGGCCGATGTTTCGAGCACTTTACAGCGATCATAGTCACGGGCGAACTAAGATGTCTCATGTCCAACAAGTCATCATTATTAAAAACATTTATAATTTCCTACCCGCTACAAAAAATTAGTTATTGAGTCTGGATGTAATTTGTGTCCGATAGTTATACGTTTATAAGTCCCTTGCAACACATGGATTATTTCCTTTAATGCAGGGTGTTGTCTTTTTTAATCATTAGAAAAATAACAGTATTATTTTTCAAATAAAGGAATTTTTCTTAAAAAATAAAAATAAAGCTATTTTAGGGATTTCATCACGTCTGTATTTAATTTATAATTGTCCAACGCTTTAAACAACTTACAGCTAATAAAATAATTTTATTTGCAATTGTTAATACTCGCGTAAAAATCAGAATTCATTATAAAAAAAAGATAAAGAAAGAAAGAAAAGAAATACATTTTTTACTAAAGATGAAATATTTTATTTTAATATCTCTATGCGATCGAAAAGATGTAAAAGCTAATGTTATAAAAAGTCGATTTAAAAGAACCATTAACATTGGAAATAGCTTTAGATAAATTTTATCGATATTACACCCCAGATGAAACCGACGAAGTCTGCTTAGTAGAAAGACAATCTCGACTTATATTCTTTAAAACCATAATAAATTTGTTTATAGCCACTTATGGTTGGTGACAAAATATGCTAAGTCATTTAACGGCTAATATAAAAATTTAATGTTTATAAATTTAAAACATAAAAATACGTTTTTATGTATTATTTAACTACCTGCTTGCAAATCTTCCATATGGTCCAGGTAAGAGGTTGTCCAGTTTTTATTGACACTTACAAGCATCTGCACTTAACAGTGGCCAAAAAGCCTATTTTAACTCCCGACGCAAAAAAGGGGTCTTATAAGTTTGAGGTCGATGTCTGTCTGTCTGTGTATATCTGTCTGTCTATGGCATTATAGCTCTCAAGCGGATGGACCGATTTAGATGCGGTTTTTTTTTTCATTGGAAAGCCAGTTTCCTGGCGGTGGTTCTTAGCTATGTTTGATTAACGTTGGTCCAGCAGTGTAAGAGTATCAGCTCCAAACTAATGTTATGGTGTATGATTACTCGATTCGCTTCACCCATGCCAGTATAATTGTTAAATGATAATGAATTGATAATTTCTGATGAAGAGAACGTAATACTTTTTTATTTATTATTTTAGTTTGTAACCCCCGAAGGGTTAAACAAAATTTTTAATTTTACTTATATCTATTCATTCATCATTTCTTCACACTGCTGAGCTCGAGCCTCCTCCATAATAGGAAGGAATTTGACCTTACTATACCATGCTGGTCAGACAAGTTGGATTAGGGTTTTATTTCGAGTTTTCCATCTCTTGCATAGATGTCCTATGCATAATATATCCCTTAGTCGTCTCTTACGACACCCACGGGTATGAGAGGGGGTGATGAATTGTATTCTTACTCGGGCACCACACGGCAATATCTATTATTTATATATAGGTAAATATTTTTTTAGCCAGATAACGAAGTAGTAGTTTAAATAATTACCACGCATACGATGCCTCAAGAATTCTAGATTCAGATCTTCGGGCAAGATAAATATCAAGAAAAATCAGCTGCATATTATGAAAATCTCTGGCAATGTAAGTATAATTTGTATTCATGATTTCTCAATACGGAATGTTTTCTCAATACGAAATTTAAAAAAATATTTCTTTCTAATAATTAGGAGATCCTCATGAATCGCCCCTCCTTTCCCTATTTCATATCTTTATCTCTCACTTTTGTAGTCACTTATTCTTTCACAACTATATCTTGATGCTCCTGTCTAGTATTAGAAATAATTTGGTTTGGTTTTCGCTATAAATTATTTTATTTTTCCTTCAAATTATTTACATACAAAGTTATCATCATCAACTCAGCTCGTATAAGTCCTACTGTTAGGCTCAGGCCTCCTCTATAATGGAAGGGAAATTGACCTAATATACCGCGCCGGTTAAACGTGTTGGCATAGGGATTTACGTGGAGTTTTCCACCTCTTGCATAGATATTATCTGCATATCATATCCCTTAGTCGTCTTGTACGACACCCACGGGTAAGAGAGGGGATGGTTAACTATATTCTTACTCTGTCGTCACACGGCAAATAAACAAAATACATAGTTATTAATATCATAGTTTTCCTAATCGTATTTACGAAATTAGTAAATATAGAGAAAATAAGCCGCTTTCTAAAAGTATGTTTGTATAACAATGTAGCCTAAAAGACTAAAAATTAAATGTGTGAAGAGATCATCAAGGCGACTAATGACTGAAAAAAACGAGAATCATCAAGGCGACTAATGACTGAAAAAAATGAGAATCATCAAGGCGACTAATGACTGAAAAAAACTAGAATCATCAAGGCGACTAATGACTGAAAAAAAACGGAAAATGTCTGCATTGACCTACTATGCCAGTGTCGTGATTTCGATTTCCGTGCAGGACAATACTTAGTGCGATACACAGCTAGTCGTTCTGAAGCTGGGAGTAATTTGTGTCCTTTAATTTCAAATTTGTAAAATAAGGATATTTCCTTACTTCAGTGTTTTTTGTTTGTTGTTTTTTTGTTTTATTTTTTTAACGGTGGAAAAAAGAACTGCAAGAGAAAAAAACCTGAAATTTATGTCTTATGACGTGGGATAAAATCATTTTCCCTTACTAGTCCAACAATAATATAAATAGGTGAAATTTGGAAATGTAACTTCTGTATTATTCATGTATTATAAAAATGTTTACTCTTTATTTTCACCCTTATTGAAAGTTTCAGCAATATTTTATATAAAACTACTTTACGGATTTTATCGCATTTGTATTTCATTTTTGATTGCCCGATTGACGTTTCGAACTCTTTGCAGCATTCATGATTACGGGCGAGCTGGACTGTCCGCCCATGACCATAAAATCCGTAAAGTAGTTTGTTTAAAATGTGTAATACTTGCGTAAACATCAGAAATTATTATTTTCAGCAATAGTTTTTATATATAAAATACGTAACAAGTATAATAAGGGTAGTAGGTAGCAGTAGGTAGGGAGTACGTAGTACGCATAGGAATAGTAGTAGGGAGTATAACACTCATTGCTTATCATTATTATCACTGTCATCATCGTCATCACAGCTCCTATACGTCCCACTCTTGAGTTCAAGCCTCTTGCCCAGTGGGAGGAATATTGACTAACTATATCATGCTGGTCAGACGAGTTAGTGTATTTGTTTCGAGTTTTCCTTGTCTTGCGTAGATGGTAAAACATATATTCTATTAGTCGTCTTTTACGACACCCAAGGCTAAGAAGCCGTGTTCTTACTCCGTCACCACGCGGAATTAGATTAATTAAATGTATTATTACCCTTATTATTCCTTTTATACTTTATTATTCCTCTTTGAGAATAAAAACACGAGGCTATAAAATTATATTGTTTCTGTGCGAGAAAACCACATTTTGTTGCGAAAATATTTCCAAAATTACATCGTGGAGATTTCTATGAAATTTCATAAGCCTTTTAGAACTTCGCATATTAAATTAATGTTTTTTATTTAAGTCAACAAGCTTGAGAAAAGCGAGTTTTTTTAAATACACCTGGCACTAAGACGTAAAATCATTTGTGGCAAAGAACGTAAATCTATTTTAACCTTGATTATGATGTGAAATATCTATAGGCGAGGGTGAACCTGATCGTTGGCGTGACGTTAACACCACGCTTGAATGTGTACATTTGTGTAACGAAACCATAACCTGTTTTAGAATTTTGTACAACGCCATCTAGTGAGCTCAAAATAAATTATTAACCTAAACACACCTATAGTGTATACTAATGAAAATAAATGTTTAATGAATAAAAATCATCACGTTCGGGAATAAAATCGTAATATTTTATTAATACTTTATCCCATATTAGTTCCTGTCGTGATCTGTTTTTTTTAAGTATATATATGTCACCGGATTATTGTACGAACCGTTAGTTTATAAACTATCTAGTGAGATTATAAACTATCGATAGATTGTGAAAGGACACAAAAATTTACAATCAAACGCTTATATTTTCGTAAGATTATAAACTGATGAATGTTCAATCATCAAATTGTGATTTTAATACTTTTAACCATCAGTTCAAAAAGAAATGACCGTGACACAGCACTGTCTTACAATTTCTCGCTGCGAATTTGCGAACCGTCCTCTGATTGGTTGGCGTTATAGATAGCATGTGTTCGTGTGCATAGAGTTACAAACATAATTATCAGCAATTAAAAAGCTCATTGTCAGCAAATATTAACGTACATTATTAAATACCACCAAAAAAAACTGTTTTTAATATCTTTAAATTGATGTAATGTAGTAATGTTGCTAAAATAATAACTGTGGCGGGACAGCGTGTGAAAACAATGATTCGTTGAACCAATCAGCGTGCACTTTGCGTTTTGTTCACAATTTGACGGTTGAACATAGGCAGTTTATAAACTTACGAAAATATAAGCGTTACCTAGATTGTAAATTTTTGTGTCCGTTCACAATCTATCGATAGTTTATAATCTCACTAGATAGTTTGTGACATATACAACATAATTTCAATGTGTCACATCTGCCAGGCGTCATGAGCGACGGCTCCTTTTTTTCTTAAAATCCATTAGTTTATCTTTTTAAATATGATTTGGTATGTAATAATTTTTTTGTAAGCGGTCGAAAGAATTGGCTATGTTATGTAATACATACTATAACAAAAGGATAGGTCCGCTATAAATGCCATCTATTAAAAATATTCTAAAGTAGTGCGTCAATAATTATTAATATAAACTCATTTGCAAAAAAAACGGGCGGTTTTGATTTTCATTCATATTTAAAAAGATACAATACCAAAAAGGTTTCAATCGTTTGTACACGTTACTGGCCGGTTTTAAAAATGCTGTGGTATTTAAAAAAGTACGTTCTAAATTCAATTTTTCATTTGATGTTCATTTTTACAGAAAACCCCTTTTTATCCTACATTTTTGGCGCGAAGTTCCAGAAGTTAACATCGACTTTCATAACTTTTATTCAATTTTTATCGATTAATTTCATATCCTTGACTGTCAAAGCTTTATTTAATGCTGTTTGGCTGTATCAAAAATGGTAGATAAAGTGGTAAAAGCTACCAAAATTATCGCGCTGCTTGAAGAGGGTTGCAGCCAATGTTTCGTGGCTAGGAGGCTAAATGTTAGTCGCTCGACAGTCCAAAGGACCTGGCAGCGATATCAGGAGACTGGTTCCGTCGAGAGAAGGCCTGGTTCTGGAAGAAAACCATGTACCCAACCACGGGATGATCGTTTTCTTGTGAGTCGCGCATTGAGAAATCGCAAATCTTCGTATGTGGATCTTAAGAACAACCTCCAAGAAGTAAGAAATGTGCATATTAGTCTATGGACGGTCAGGAGGAGGCTTCTCGCTGCCAATATACGCAGTCACCGCCCGGCCCGCGGCCCCAAATTACTCCGTGAGCACAGAGTTCACAGGCTTAGGTTCGCTAGAAATTGTGAATCATGGACTCAAGACGATTGGAATAGAGTTTTGTTCTCTGATGAAGCCAGGATATCTCTGTTCGGTGAAGATCGACGTCGGCGAGTGCTAAGAAGACAAGGAGAACGCTTTGCAGAGGCATGTTTCGAAGAAATCACACCTTATGGTGGGGGTTCTGTTATGTTTTGGGCAGGAATAAATTCAATGGATCGTACAGAGTTAGTCTTCATTGAAAACGGCTCACTGACTGGGCATCGATACATAACGGAAGTTCTAATTTCTCATGCACAACCCGCATTGGCCGCTCTAGGTGAAGACTCGATTTTTATGGACGACAATGCTCGCGCCCACCGATCCCGCGATGTTAATGCGTATGTGCAAGAGGTCGGCATTCGTCGTTTGGATTGGCCAGCTCGAAGTCCCGACCTCAATCCCATAGAGCATGTCTGGGACGTTCTGAAACGGCGTGTGAGATCAGTACACCCGGCTCCGCAGACCATCAGAGAGCTGAAGAATGTGATTACTGCGGAGTGGGAACGTATTCCGCAAGCAAGTATCCGGGATATACTCGCTAGCATGCCCAGACGAATTCAAGCTGTGATTTTAGCTAGAGGGGGTCACACTCGATACTAAACATTTATCTGCTTTTACTTTATTAAAGAAAAACAAACAAAAAAACTTTTTTATTTTTACTTCATGAGCATATGCACTACTAGCGAATATACACTACTAGCGAGGTTTAGCATTATTTCCCATAAATTGTATCTAAATTTTATGAAATACTGATGAAAACGATTATTTTCTTATTAATTTAGCAAATTGTGTGGATAAAACTACCTATAATTATCAAACAAAGAAATATTAACATTTGAAATGGTTCATTGCTTAGGTGCCCGTTTTTTTTGCAAATGAGTTTATTATATTTCTTCATTTTAAACCATATGCTTTTGATGGTTTGCTAGTTTTTATTCTTAACACCCTATCTTACCCGTGGATGATCGTACGAGACGACTAAGGGATATAAAACGCATATAACATCTATGCGAGAGAAGGAAAACTCGAAATAAAACCCTATACCAACACGTCTGACCAGCATGGTATAGTAGGTCAATTACCTTCCATTATGGAGGAGGCCCGAGCCCAACAGTGGGACGTATATAGGCTGAGATGATGATGATTCTTAACACATTGAACGCCAAGGAGGTTACAAAATTAATGTAAATACAACGTGTTAAATTAGGATACTTTTTTTTTTTTTTTTTTTGGGGTGGGTCGCGGTCGGCGCGCCTCCGCACCACTCCGTCCGGGGCGTTAGAGGGGCTTAAGCACGCAACTCCCGCAACCCACCCGAAAACCACCTCGCCTTCGTCATTGGGCCGACCACCGGAGCAGGTTTACTTGTCGTCAGTGGTCGGCCCGACGGAATACCCCCTATGCGGGGTACCCTCCCATCGACCGACGTCCCCCCCTCGGGGAGGACGTCGGTCTTTCCTCACGCGGTCGGCCTCTCGGCGGGTGACGGACTAATCCCCGGTCACGTCACCCGCGGCCTCGGCTAGGGCGGCATGAGGCGCAGATAGTTGCGCCTGCGCCGCCCCAGTCGCCGGCGGCGGATCTCCTCATCGAGGCTGCGCTCCACGCGCAGACGATCCGCCGCCTCCTTCTGCGAGATCACTGTCTCGCAGAAGGCTGCGACCGCGTCCCGTTAAATTAGGATACTACGAAAAAATTTTTAAATCAATTAAGGTTTTTTTTTTTTTTTTTTTTTTTATTTTAACTAGCAACCCGCCCTCGCTTCGCTTCGGTTTTAGTCGTTTTACCCGCGTAGTTCCCGTTCCCGTAGGAATACCGGGATAAAATATAGCCTAGTTTACGCCCTGATGTTATAGCTTCCCATTGGTGAAAGAATTTTTGAAATCGGTCCAGCCGTTTTGAAGATTACTCGGCACAAACAGACAGACAGACAAAAATTTTTTAATCTGTATTTTAGGCATAGGTGTCGTGCGAATACCCGTGTGAGCATGAAAAAAGCCTATTATTTTGACATTACAAACAGACATCCAATTTTATTCATTGGTATAGATATAACTATTATAATCATCAACCTGCTATTATCCCAATTACTTGGAGTCAACGTAATATATACTCCTTTTGCATCGTTCATTTAGCAAAAGTTATTGGCAATAGTTTTATGACGGCTGCCCCGTTGACGTCAGCCCTCCTTGGGAATGTAACTGTTGACCAATAAGTTCTAACAGAACTAACGAATCATCATCTTAGGCTATATATGTCCCACTTTTGGGCTCAGTTCACCTTCATAATGGGAGGGGAATTGACCTACTATTCCACGCTGATCAGACGTGTTGGAATTGGGTTTTGTTTCGAGTTTTCCTTCTCTTGCAATGGTGTTATATGCTTATTATATCCCTTAGTCGTCTTTTACGACATCCACGGGTTAGATAGAGAGTGGTGAATTGTATTCTTACTCTGTCACCACACAGAAAGTAATTGATTTCCTAACAAATACTAATTGTTTTTTATATATTTACTGGCAACCCGCCCTCGCTTCGCTTCGGTTATAGGTTATAGACGTTTTACCCGCGTAGTTCCCGTTCCCGTTCCCGTGGGAATACCGGGATAAAATATAGCCTAGTTTACGCCCTGATATTATAGCTTTCCATTGGTGAAAGAATTTTTGAAATCGGTCGAGCCGTTTTGAAGATTACCCGGAACAAACAGACAGACAGACAGACAGACAGACAGACAGACAGACAGACAGACAAAATTTTTTTAATTGCTATTTTAGGCATAGGTGTTGTGCAAATAACCGTGTGAGCATGAAAAAAGCCTATTATTTTTACATTACAAACAGACACTCCAATTTTATTTATTGGTATAGATATAAAAATCTCTTATTTACTTACGTATTTATTCTTATATTTTTATAAAAAACATTTAGTATTTTATATTTATAGAAGTTAAAAAAACTAGTACAAGATGATTATACACTTTTATAATGCTCCAAACCACTACAAATCCAAAACTTATTTTTAATAACGTGTTAACACGCAATCTAATACGATTAAGTAAAACGTAGAATAGAGTAAGTTATTATTATAGCTAGCCTATTTACGTTATATTATAAGTTTCATTAAGTACAAATCGGTTCTTTTATTTCGTACACAAAATATATCTACACTAACATTATAAAAAGGAAAAATTTGTACTTTTGTAATTAGTAAACTCAAAAACTACTGTGCCGATTTCAAAAATTATTTCACCATTGGCAAACCACATTATTCCTGATTAATATAGGCTATATTTTATTCCGGTATTCCCACGGGAACGGGAACTACGCGGGTAAGGCGACTGTAACCGAAGCGAAGCGAGGGCGGGTTGCTAGTGTATAAATAAATATAGAAATGAAAGATTGCAAAGCATATAAAGTTGTTCAATTCTATCAAGTCTCTGGTATAATTTCGTGAGAAGAAAAATCATGATGACTGCCTGGTTTGGACGGGCTGATCTGCCGGATTAATCCGGCACCCGCAGAGACTGAGGGTGTGAAAGGGGCGATATCATCTTCATCATCATCGCAGCCCACATATGTCCCACTGTAGGGCTTGGGCCTCCTCCACAATGGGAGGGAATTTGACCTACTTTACCATGCTGGTCAGACATGCATTTAACGTCTATGCAAAACTCAAAATAAAACCCTATTCTAATCCGCCTGACTAGCGTGGTATCGTAGGTCAATTTCCTTCTTATTGTGGAAGAGGTTCAAGTCTAACAATGGAACATTAATGAGCTGAAATGATGATGTTTAGATACTACTATTTGAATTAGGCTATAGTTAAACGTACGTTTTAAATATCAACAATATTAACATAATCGAACTCGTCATATACATCCTTCATAATTCAATTCATTATGGTATTTATATTACTATCATTCTTATTGTAATTTTTTTTTTTCTCTTCGTTATTTTTGTTTCTTATATATTTGATGAAAGGGGTTTGCTGAAAACCAGCCCTGCATAATTTCTATGCAGCACAACGCCGAGCATTCCGCTATGGTCAAAATTAACCATAAAAATATGAAGATATTATGATTGATGTTACGTGAAAATAAATGCTATTCTATTCTAATATTTAAGTTTGTAGTGACGAGTTAAGAAAATATATATATGTCATCACCCTTTACTTTTTCGTGGGAATTGCAAAAATTGGCCCAAGGATCACCAAGCAAACGGGCAGCAGCAGCGCTCTTTTTGGCAAATTATAACACTGTAATCGCCAACTCATATATAATACGTGGCGATTATGAAATCAGCCTTAACTACGTCAAATTTCTATCAGTATAAAACCACAAGAGAGAGAGAGAAAGTGAGTGATAATTATATACATTCAAGTTTGAAGTTAAATTGTTCTGAATAGACGAACGAGTTAGCGCCATTGTCTGTCTTTAACTGAGAATTAATTATAAACCATTCTTAATCTCTTCTGCTCTGTCGAGTATAATTGTTAATTAATAATAGTATGCCGCTAATTGTTATAATCGAATATGTAGACTCATATTGAAATAACATCAGAAAATAAAATTGGTCGTTGAACTTAAATCAACATACAGTGCTTTCACCCCAAAAACAAATAACAAAATAAGAAAATTACAGGTTTAAACTAAGTAAGTATGACAAGCATCCATTATGCCTGGTACAATGTCAATCAGTATACCATTATAAGTCTGCTATAGGGGTTTCAAATGCGAGGTTGTTACCTATTAATCAACGTGATTGCATTGTCAACTTTCTATCACGCTACAGATACTGTTAGTAGAAATTTTATATGTTTGCATAGGGTATTAAAGGTCGTGTCATAAAAAATAAGTACCCGTAATTTCGCACTTTGAAGGTCGTCTAAAGGTCAACATAGTTGTATACAAATATTAATATTATGTAAAGAACGCGTACTTTCTTTGTATGACTATTTATTTTAGCTGAATAACACTTGACCATGCTATAATTAGTAAGGTACATGACCTTGGAAATGAAAGTTTAATGAGTGAAAGACCATGAACGAGGTAATATTACTCGTATAATAATTATCCATATTATTTTGGTTGCCTCGTTAATCTGGCTTAACCACCGCTAATAGAGTATTTCAGGTTTCAATCCAAACCAAATTTGTCGTGGAGTTTTCTTGCAGGTTTTCCTCCAAAACCTTTAATAGCAAATATAAAGACTGACATTGTGTTAAGTGAACACTTTAGTTTAATCTTTATAACTTTGTATTAAAATGAAAATTCCAAATCCCAATGGTGTGTGTGCATATTTGCGTGAAAAAAATAATTAATGAACACTAGCACTTCTATAAGTATTTTTTTTTATTGCAAACGGTGGCAAACGAGCAAGCAGTACACCTGATGGTAAGTGTTGTTGCCACTCATGAACCTTTACAAGGCCGCTGCCTACCGCAAAGAAAGTGAAGGGAGTGTGAATGAGTGCATTGAGGCTCGGTGATACCAAGGGCACCACCAAAACCCTCCACATGCAAACACCCTCAGAAAGTTGGGCTTCCGGCTCTCTCGCTCACCGAACGAAGCGCAGTAACTAATTGCTACTACTCAGACGTCGATTTGCGAGAGTGTGGTACTACCCCGGACGGACCGGCCCGCGGCTGTAGACAGATAACTGTGTTTTTCTTTTTTTTTTTTTTTTTTTTTGTGTGTGTACAGCTGTTGGCCGCAGATGGCCTTGACAGCTTGACGCGGACTATGGGTGAGCGCTGAGGGCTCTCAACCCGGAGAAAAGTATGCTAAGCGACATCGCCCAAGGGCTCCCCCTGTGGGGAACGGACCTCGGCTTGGGGCGTCGCTGGAGGCAAAGTGGGCGTACCCACGTTTTTGGTAGTGACTTTTGCGCGGCGCGGTTTCGCACCTCGACGGCGAGGGCGGAACCGCGGATATTTATTTGTTAAGGCCTCGCGGGCCGTGTAGGCTCTTTGTTGAGCGAGTGTGATAATGTCGTCCTCTTCGTCGAGGACGTGACGAGGACGTCGGATGGAGGAGATTTTGGAGGGTCTATAGGAAGCCGCCCCAACCACTAGTTGGTTGGGGTGTGTCATGGCAGAGTCAAAGTAGCTCTGAGAGCACCGTTTCATAAACTGCTTGATGGTCGGCAGTTCGAGGTCGATGTGGAGATCGACGTTTCGTATGAACCACGGTGCTCCCGTAGCTCGGCGCATGAAACGATTTTGTAGTGTCTGTAGCCTGTGGATCCTGTGTGGCTTAACATGCGCGAACACCACGCTGGCATAGGTCATGATAGGCCGTATGCAGGTGGTGTAAAGTCGGACTTTGCTACTCAGGGGCATACGCGACCTAGAGTTGAGTAGACAGTGGAGACGGCCCATCACAAAGGCTGCCCGTGCGCGGACTTTCTTTATGTGAGGGGCGAAGCTGAGTCGATCGTCAAGGGTCACACCCAAGTATTTGGCCTGCCTGGTCCAAGTGACCGGCTTGTTGAAAATTTTAAGGGGGGGAATGCTATCGATAGAGTAGGAACGGGCAGTTCGTCTAGTGAACATGACCGCCTGACTCTTCTCGGGGTTGATTTCTAATCTCCATTTCCTAAACCAGTTGGCTAGGGCGGTAACCGCTGTTTGGAGAGTCCTGGCTACTGTTGTCGGGGATCTACCAGCACAAAAGAGTGCGGTGTCATCAGCGTAAAGCGCTTTATGTACCCGGTTGAATTTGGGCATGTCGCTAGTGTATAGCGTGAAGAGAAATGGGGAGAGGACCGACCCCTGAGGGACGCCGGCCTTGATAGGGTGGGAGGTCGACAACGTCCCTTCCACCCTGTAGCGAAAGCTGCGATGACTTAAGTAGTCATGTATAATGTGAATTAAGTAGTGAGGGATCTTGAGGAGATAGAGTTTGTAGATTAGGCCTTCATGCCAAACCTTGTCGAATGCTTTCGCTACGTCTAGGAATAATACACCCGTATATCTGTTCATGATGAACTGACTACTTGTGTATTCTACCAAACGGTGAACTTGTTGTACGCAGCTGTGTTTAGCTCGGAAGCCAAACTGTGCGTCGGGAATGAGGTTGTTAGCCTCGGCGAATGTACGTAGTCTACTGAGAACTATTCGTTCGTAGATCTTACCTAGACCTCTTAGTAGACTAATCGGGCGGTAACTACTAGGTTCGGTACGGCGCTTGCCGGGTTTGTGGATTCCTATTACCACGGCCTCTTTCCATTGCGCGGGAAAGATGTTATTATTTAGTGCTGCATTGAAGATGCAGCACAACAGGATTATCAAGTGGGCGGGGAATAGTTTAATGACTTTATTTGAGATTCCGTCCGAACCTGGGGCTTTCCTGGTTTTGAGACCCCTGACTAACGATTCGACCTCATCGGTGGTCACTGCTGGGATTGGCTGATCGGGGCTGTCGTTTCCTAACGAGCGCGAGAGAGTGTTACGACGTTCCACTTCGTCGGCGATGAAGCGGTGATTCGCGGCGTCGGGGTGTAGTGTACTCGGCGTACACTGAAGCTCTAAGCAGTCGGCCAGGCATTCTGACTTTTCATCGTCCATGAATGCCGGAGGCTGGTTGGGTCTGGTGAGAGGAGGGAGAGTGGACACGATGTCTTTTTTGAGTGAGCGGGAAAGCTGCCAAAAGGCTGTGTGAGAGGGTTCTAGCTCCTCGATCATGGCGTCCCATTTGCTCTGTCTCAATTTTTTAATTGCTTGTTTAACCTCCCTCTGGAGTGACCGTAGGCGGGTACGGTTGTCCTCCATAGGGTAGCGGTCATAAGCGCGTGTCGCGGCGTTTTTCCGTCTCAACAAGTCACGGACGTCGTCTGGCAGGCGCCATTTACGATCGCTCGTATCTGGTACCGGCCGCGAGCAGTCGTCCATTATCGACTGCACGTGACTAGTGAGCGAGTCGATCGCCTGAGAGGTATCTTCCTTAGACGTAATGTCTTTGGGAATTTGATCAAGGTGGACCGACGAGGTTGACTTGAGATTTTTCTCTAGCCGTGCCCAGTCAGTCGCTATCTTGGTCCTTTCGTTATTGTGGCCTGAGGGGCCGGGGGTGCGGGAGGCTAATTCCAGAGTCACCGGGCGGTGATCTGAGTCTAACTCGTGTTGAACTTCTATTGAACATAAACGAAGGTTTATGTTTTTGAGAAGAAAGATATCGAGTATGTCCGGCCTGTGCGAAACGTTAAAGGGGAAGTGTGTCGGCTCTATGGGCGCTATGACATCAAATCCCAGTCTGTCAGCGAATAGCTCTAAAGTCTTGCCCCTCTTATTGGAACTTTGACAGCTCCAAGAGGTGTTCTTCAGATAACTGTGTGGTCCTACCACTCTTTATATACATCATCATTCATCATCATCATTTCGGTTCATATACGTCCCACTGCTGAGCTTGAGCCTCCTCCGTACATACATACATACAAATATTCATGCCTCTTTCCCAAGGGGGTAGGCAGAGACCACTTTCCTCCACTTGCTACGATCTTATCATACCACTTTCGCCTCCTTCACGTTAATTAATCTCCTCATGCATATCCTTCGGTTTAGGGTACTTTTAACCTGGCCTTTCTTAAGAACGTCCCCGATTTAATCGTGGAACGTCCGCCTTGGTCTTCCCCTTCCAACTATTCCGTTCACATTCGCCCTATAAATTCTCCTTGTCAATCTCCTTTCATTCATTCTCTCTATATGACCAAACCAACTTAACGTACCTTTTTCAATCCCTGTCGCTACACCTACTTTCATACCACAACGTGCCCTAATCACTCTGTTCTTAATTCTGTTACTCAATTTCACATTAATCATGCTCCTCAGCGCTCTCATTTCCACAACATTTATTCTATTTTCATATTTCTTCTGCCATACCCAGCTTTCACTTCTATTGCGCGTCCTCCATGATAAGAGGAATATTGACCTACTACACCACGCTGATCAAACGGGTTGGTACAGGGTTTTATTTCGAGTTTTCCTTCTCTTGCCTCTTTCGTTATGCATATTATATCCCATAGTCGTCATTTACGACATCCACATCCAAGAAATACAGTGGTGAATTGTATTCTTACTCCGTCACCATATGTGATATACTTGAAATTAGTACTTCAATAAACTAGGCTAAATATACTCCTCTTTCATTTAGTTCATATAAGTTCTACCACTGGACATGGGACATCTGCAATGGGAGGGCAATTGATTTTATTATGCTGATCTAACATTAACATAAGGTTTTGGTTTGAGTTTTCGCTCTTCTTGCAGTGATGGTATTTCGTTAAATCATCAGGCATTGGTTTCACGTTTTTCGTTTTTACGTGGCATTATGAGCAAGTTTATCATAACCAATTTCAGAAACAAGTTACATCCAAATTAAATATGTAACTTATAAAAACAAATTACTTCCTACTACTTCAGTGACCTGTTTGAATCCATAAAGAGAAATCATTTTTTCTGGCTTCAGAAATAGGCTCCATTTAAAAATGAAACCTACTTATCGGTGTTCCGACATTGAGTCAGCAAGAAACAACGTTCATACATATATGTAACTATGAAAGTAAATTTAGCAACTTAATATTTTCTATTGATCTAAGATTCCATGTGGTGACGGACTAAGAATACAATTCATCAGCCCGTGGATTTCGTAAAAGACACAACATCAGTGCAAGAGAAGGAATACTTGAAATGAAACCCAACATGTATGACTAGCATGGTATAGCAGGTATATTCCCTCTTAATGGGGAGGCGGCTCAAGCCCAGCAGTGGGACGGATTATACCCATCCGCTGAGACGATGACCTAAAACATAATCTTTTACATTTATTAAGAAACTGACTGCGAAGGCTCCGCAAAAAAATCTTAAAAGCAATAATGCGCTCATTTGTAGCACCATATATAAAACTTATATTTACGATAAAACGATCTTAAATCTTATAATTTATTATTTTATTTCCTCAATATAACATTGTTAATAATAATTTGAGTAAAAATATAGTTCTGCGGCAATATTTATAATACAAAATGTTGAACTAATTAATTTGAAACAAATTTAGAGAGAGTAAAAACTATCTCATCATAATGAAATATTGTACAAATATTTGAAAGTTTAAATCCCTATCAATAATGTACATACAATATATTAAAACGAATACTTATTATTAAGTCATGCTGAAACCAGATTACAAAATTTAATTAATTTAATCACACACCCCAACAATTCTAATAAATAGTTAATTGGTTACCAATAAGCGAGTCCAAAATGTTTTTGTAGACTATGTGACTTTAAAACAAGTAATGTTGCGTAAAGTTTTTATGACAAAGAATAAATTACAATTTGAAAAGTCTGTCTTTTTTATGTATTAAACTTTTCCATGTGGTGACGGAGTACGAGTATAATTCACTACCGCCTTCCTTGGCCATGAGTATCGTAATAAATCAATAAAGGATATAATAAGTAGATATTTTTATGCATATTCTCCGTGTGGTAACGGAGTAAGAATATAATTCACCACTCCCTCTCTTGCCCGTAGGTGTCGTAAGAGATGATTAAGGGATATGTATATAACATCTATGCAAGAACGTATATACATATGAACAGCGTGGTACAGCAGGTCAATTGCCCTCTCATGGTATATACAGGAAGCTCGAGCCTACAGTGGGACGTATATGAGCTATGATGATGATGACGATTTATGCAAAAGATGAAAACTAGAAACAAAACCCTATACCAACACGTCTGCCGGGCGGGCCGATGACGTCAAAGAACTTGGTACCAGTCGCCAGCCCAATGGCGAAGGGCAAACATATGGTAGGTTATGGGCCCACGGTGCACCCTTTTGTTACCCCAGACGGAATGGACGGCCTGTGTGTTGGCCTTAACCAACCCAAAAAAAAATACCAATACGTCTGACCAGTGTTATATAGTAGGTCAATTTCGCTCTCATTGTGGAGGAGGCTAGAGTCCAGTAGGTATATGAGTTAAAGTGAAACTAGCTAGACTCACAATTGCATACTTAACATTTTACAGGATTTTTGCAAATTAAATCCTTTTTGAAGTGAAACTTCTAATGCGACTTCCAACAAGGTTGCGTTAAACGTTCAACGTTCCTGGGGAGGGGGAATAGAAAAAGACAACGCATGTACGTAGTATACCTGTTACAGGCCAGCGCGAGCGTTAGCATCCAGTAGCATCAATTAAAAAAAAAATCCAATATTTGTTATCATTTTTTATTTTATTTAAATTGACAAAAAATACGTGGCACCAAAGAAGTTTTACTTCTGACAGGCGCATTTTGCACGCACGCTCTTTTTTTTTGGGGTGGGCTATGGTCAGCGCACCCAGCACCCGGCTCCGTCCAGGGCGACAGAGGGGCCGCGCGCGGCCTCATAACCCACCCGTAACCACGTCACCTTCGTTGTTAGGCTGAGCACCAGTGCCGAGTTCCTTGTCTTCAGTGGTCGGCCACGGAATACACTGAGATGGTACCCTCTCCTCACGACGTCCCTTTCCCGAGCCGTCGGTCGCCGTCACGCAGTCAATCTCCCTGCGGGTGACGGACTAAAATGCCCGGTCCGGTCACCCGCGGTCTCGCTGAAAGTTAAATCCCTAAAATTCGTTCCAGCTTTGTGACTAGAATTATTCGCCGATTTAGAAAAGATAATGGTCTTTATTGAACTACATGCATAATTTAATTTTTATATTACACATCACAGAAACTCGTGATTTAATATAGGTATTAAAAAAATAAAGAAAGATAAAATACAAATTAAATAGAAAAATAACAAAACAAAAAAGTGCTGCTTGTTATAAAACGCCTCCATCTTAGCGTATTGCAGGTTAATAGAACCTACACTGATATTTTGTGGAAATGCTTTTATGATGTCATGGATGCCAACTATCCCAGACTCGGTATCAAAGTTTTGCACATCCAGTGCAAAAATAAACACCAAGACACCATATAAGGGCAACATTTGAAACAGACAATATATAACTTATAATAAAATTAAATATTTCATGTTCAAAAAATAAGTGAAAAGTATTAGTAGTTATATTTATATAACAAACTTAACTAAACATTCATCATTATCATCATCATTATTTTAACCTATCGCCGTCCACTGCTGGACGTGGGCCTCCGTCATGTTACGCGACAGATTGCGCCTGCAATGTCTTCTGCAATCTATATATATCCATTCATTCATTTCAGCCTATTGCCGTCCACTGCTGGACGTAGGCCTCCCTCATATTGCGCCACAATGTGCGGTCCTGTGCCGCCTGCATCCAACGACGCCCAGCAACTTTCACTAGGTCGTCGGTCCACCTAGTGGGGGGGCGTCCTACACTGCGTCGTCCGATGCGTGGTCGCCACTCGAGAACCTTTCTTCCCCAGCGGTTGTCGGTTCGTCGAGCGATGTGGCCTGCCCATTGCCACTTCAGCGTGCTAATTCTTCGTGCTATGTCGGTTACACCCGTTCTTCTGCGGATTTCTGTATTCCTGATTCTATCTCGCAGAGAAATCCCGAGCATAGCCCGTTCCATAGCACGCTGAGCGACTTTGAGCCTTGATATGAGGCCTACATTTAGGGACCACGTTTCCGTGCCGTAAATCATCACTGGTAACACACACTGGTCGTAGACCTGTGTTTTCAGACACTGAGGTATGTTGGACGAGAAGATCCTCTTAAGTTTTCCGAACGCTGCCCAACCGAGTTGGATTCGTCGGCTGATCTCTTTCTCGAAATTGGATCTACCTAACTGGACTGTTTGTCCTAGGTAAACATAGTGATTGACAACTTCGAGAATCGCATTGCCAACTAGGACCGGTACAGGAATGACATGGGTATTTGACATGACTTTCGTCTTGTCCATGTTCATTCGTAGACCCACTAGTTGGGATACCCTTTTTTTTTTTTTTTTTTTTTTTTTCACGCTGTGGAAATGCATTTGCGCACTATTCCCCCGCCGGTTACAGACAGGGGAGTGTGTGTGGGACTCGCCGGCCACAGAAGTGACCGAAATACCCACTAAAACCACAGCGGCCCCTTCCGCGCTTTTACGGGGTGCCGGAGAGATCGTCTGATAACATTCTATCCCCGACACCCCAACGCTTGGCCGTCTGGCCACGTCCTGTCGTCATTCAGAGTGGTGGGTGGAGGAGCGCATAGCGGCGTCTCCTCCTCCCTGGTCGTCGCCGGCGGAGCGAGTCAGCGGACGCAAGCGCCTCGCGTGCCCGCTCCGCGGCCTCCTTCCTTGTCATGACAGCCTCACAGAAGCAGGCCATCGACGACCAACAGCTGTCGCTGCCGAGCATCTTGGAGATGATGGTCGGCAACGACAGGTCTGTTGTTGCCATGTCCGTTGACAGGACGTGGCGCTGAGGCCCCCAGGCGGGGCATACTTCTAGTGTGTGGCGCGCATCGTCAATTGCCGCGCCACACTCATGACATCCTGGGGCCTCTTCTCTTCCAATTTTGTGCAGGTACTTACCGAAGACCCCATGTCCGGTAAGCACCTGCACCATTCTAAATGTAAGGCTGCCGTGCCTTCTCCTGAGCCAGCGGTGGAGATGTGGCGCGACCGCCTCCACAGTCCCCCGCCCTGCTACGGGGGACTCCAGCTCTTCCCTCCACCGCCGGACTACTTCCCTTCGGGCCACTTCCTGGGCTCTGCCCAGTCCCCTTATGGACACTTGCTCTCCGTTGGCTCGTGCTGTGGCGCGGAACCGGTACACTTCCGCCAACGCCTCCGCCACCAGTGGCCAAGGCGGGTCGCCTGCCAGCAGTGTCGCTGCAGTCCATGACACAGTACGGTAGCCCCTAATGGCCCTCACCGCCATAGCCCTCTGCGGTCGTCGCAAAAGGGCTCTGTTGCGGATGGTGAGGGACTCCGACCAGATAGGAGCGCCATACAGTGCCATGGAACGCAGGATGCCGACGTAGAGACGTCGGCATGTCGACCCGGGACCGCCAGTGTTTGGCAGAAGTCTTCCCAGCGCCGCGGCCGACTTGACGAGCCTAGGGACGAGCTGGGCAAAGTGTGGCCCGAAATTCCAGTTTGAATCTAGGTGCAGACCCAAATATTTTATATGGGCCTGCACCGGCATGGCAACCCCAGACACACTGATGTGTGCTCCTCGGGGGGGACCTCGACGTGGGCCATGAAAAAGGAGGGCCTCGGTTTTGTCCAGCGAGACCCTCAGACCCAACATCCCAATCCGGTCTACGACGAGCGCTACTCCTTCCTCTGCCAATCGGACAGCCCCCCGGAAGTCCGCCCTCTTCACCGTGACGAGGGTGTCATCCGCGTAGCAGATGATCCCCATCCCAGGAAGGAGCTGACCCCGTAGGAGCCAGTCGAACCCGACGTTCCACAGCATCGGACCGAGAACCGAGCCCTGTGGGACGCCGCACTCCACCCGATGGCGATGTATACGCCCGTCGCCCCCCTCCCAGAGCACGTGCCTTTCCTCGAGGTACGCTTCCAACAGCCTGCCAAGATACGGAGGCACTCCATGGTACCGGAGCGCCTCTTTTAACGTCTCGTGAGGGAGACTGTTGAAAGCGTTTTTAATATCGAGCGAGACTGCCAGGAGGACTTCCTTTTTGGCCACTGCTTCGGTGGCCAGGGACTTCAGAGCGGCCAGCGCGTCAATTGTTGACCGACCGCTCCTGAATCCGTATTGTCTCTCTGACAGTCCCGGCCCAATTTCCTCGAGGTGCTGGACGAGACGGTCTGCGAGCACCTTCTCGAATGATTTAGCCATCTCATCCAGCAGAACCAGTGGTCTATATGCGGAAGAGGAGTCAGCTGGGCGACCCTCCTTCCGCAGTAGACACAACCGTCCACACTTCCATTGCTCCGGAAACTGCCCGGACCTCAAACACGTATTGAGCAGTTCCCGGAGTTCACCCTTGAGGTATTCCGCGGCGATGCCGAGTACGAGTCCCGGGACCCCGTCCGGACCAGGCGCCTTCCTTTTACCACGAAGTCGGGAGAGAGCCACTTCCATTTCTTGGTCGGTAATGGGTGAAATAGGGGTTTCCACCTCCACCGCCGACCAAGAAGCCATGCTGGGGGGTACGTGCCCTACAGAACGCGGAAACAGTTCCCCCATTAGCCTCGACAGGAGACCCGGGTCCATTGATTCAATGATGGGGGCGCCACAGGCACGGAGCTTGTTCCGCGCCCGTTGGTATGGGCGCCCCCACGGATCCCTGTCAAGGCCCGCAAGGAGTTCTTCACGGGCCCTCTCCTTCGCCTGGCTGATGGCCAGCTGCAGTATCTTCTTCCTTGTCTTGTATTCTGTTCGCAGCTGACCCTCAAGGACGTCATCCCGGTTGATCCTCTGACGGCATCGGACGTAGGCACGCCGCGACCTGTTGGAGGCCACCCGCAGATTAGCAATCTCGGGTGACCACCAGTACACCTGGCGACGCGGCGGCATCCGCCGAGCTCTGGGCATCGCCGCATCACATACTGCCTCAAGGGCGTTCCTTATTCGACCTGCGAGCCCCTCCACATCTGTGGGTAGCTGTCCTGCTATACCCCAGCGCTGTACTATGGCGGACTCCCGGACCATTTCCAGATCAAGTTGGCCAATGGCCCATTTCGGAAGTCCACCTCTTCTTCCGCGCCGGGGCCCTAGTGGTCCTCGAGGGGTGGAGATCTCGAACCGTATATATCGGTGGTCCGAAAGAGTCTCCACTCCTTCTTCAACTCTCCAGCCATTCACCTCACGGGCGACACCGGGGCTGGCAAACGATAGGTCCACCACGGACCCACCCCGATGTCGCACGCAAGTGTGGACCCTCCCTTTATTAAGAAGGGACAGACCGGAGAGCAAGGACCACTGCTCAACAGCCGTACCCCTGGCGTTTGTGGTAGGGTTCCCCCAAGCGCGAGACTTCGCATTAAAGTCGCGAGAACTACAATTCTTCTCGGCGACTGACGACGAACCGCGGCACTGACAGAGTCCAAAAATAATTTAAACTCTGCCAGGCCGCGGTTGGGAGAGAAATAAACGCCAATAATGGCGAAATCACGCCACCCCACCACAACATATCCATTGCCCCTCTCGAGAGAAGAGAGGGGAGGGCCGGCACATCCTCTTGTCAGGACAGCTACATCTTCCCTAAGATCCCCCACCCAATTGGATGATTGGGGAATAAAGTAGGGCTCGCTGGCCACAGCAACATCGGTATTCCACTCCGCCATGGACTGCAGCAGCAGGTCCTGAGCCCCGGCGGAGTGGTTCAAATTCGCCTGGAGGATGCGAAATGTGTCTCCCATTAGGTGGACATTTCGAGCTCCTCCTGGGCTCTGCGGCTACTGCTTAATGTAGTGGCCTGAGGTCCTTGGGCCACCTTGCCTTTCGATGAGGGGGCTTTGCAAAGCCTACCCCCCATTGTGTGCTCTGCTGGGCGGCCAGCAGCGGCGCAAACCGCACAGTGCGGCATGGCCATACATGTAGCCGACTTGTGTCCACTGCTGCCGCACCGAAAACAAAGTTCGGAGCGGTCTACAGTAGACGGGCATAGCGGAGCCGTATGCCCTAGTTCCAGGCACCGGTAGCACCTCAGTGGAAGGTTCTCCAGCAACTGAATGCCAGCCGAGCTCCAGCCAACCAGAAGCCTTCCTGCATCAGCGAGCATTTTAGCGGCGGCGACGGGGCAACGCACCTTCACCATGCCCATACCACGCGGTCCGCGTTGGATTTGTCCAACTTGAACATCCGCGGCGTCACAGCTACATGTACGGACTACAGCCGCTCGCACTTTCTCTTCGGTAGCGGAGTCATCCATCCCGGTTACCCGAATATCAGCACGTTTGACAGGTCGGATGACATCCGCCATACCCGTCAATGCCGTACGCAAATTGACCGCCAGCTGGTCAGCAACTTCCATTGACTGAGACTTGGGCAATTGTAGGACCCTAGCCCCAGTCACGGAGCGCCTAACTTTAAGACCCTCCTTAATCCCCATCTCTTGGAGATTAACTTCCTGCTCGGCGCGAAGCATTGCATCGGCGTATGTGACCCCATTTTTTTCAGCCTCCGGCTGCAATTTCAGGATTACAGCCGGGGAGCGTGGGGCTGCAAGCGCCGCCTTCAATTTCCTCTGCGCCAGAACAGCTGGGTTGGGAGGCGTGGGGAGCGCAACAGCCGCAGAGGGTGGTGCAGAGGGGGAAGGTTTTTTCTTACCCTTCCTAACAACGGTTGCCCAGGTATCCGCAATCGTGGGCTGGACCGAAGGGGCGACTGCCGGAGGAATGACTACGGAAGGAACGTCTGCTGTAGGAATAACTGCTGAGGTACTGGGGACTGCCTGAACAGATGCAGGCACCGATGCAGTCGTACGAACGGCGGCTTTGGCCACGGCAGCTGCTGCATTTCTTTTTTTATCTGCAGCTAAAGGTGGACGGTTCATCTTAGCGGGAAGAAGACGATCCTCTAATCCCGCAAACCGGGCGTTCATCATCTCCCCAACTGACCTAACGATAGAGGATTTTATTGCCTCTATTGTGTCTGTCCCTATTGAGGACGAAGAGGCCCTCATTTCTGAGAACTCTCGGCGGTATGCTTTGAGTTCCGCCCTGAGGGCTTCTACTTCCTGGCGCTGCCTTTTGTTTTCCGCTCTCAGTCGGCGGGTTTCCTCTCCCTCCGATTTAGAGGTACACAAAGCTTCGATCAGGGCTTGCATATCCGCTGCTGCATCCCTTAATTTTTTTATAAAAGGACCCTGAAGATGGCCAGATTTTCGGGTTACCTCCATGATTACTGCCGCGTTGCGGCCCCCGCGGGCGCGTATCTCCTCAGGCCCTATGCTGGAGAGGTTCTCTGTTATAGGGCACTCTGATGCTGAAGTTTCCGCTGAATCCATTTGTGATGCTACGACTTCTTTACGGAAAGCACGAGATCTAAGTACACGCTCATACTCAACTTCTTCGGCTTCGGCGTCTCTGCGTTTGAGATCTGCCTTGGCACGTGTGAGCCCTACGTTATGGCCTCTCTGCATTGCCTTACCCCGCCGTGAGGTATTCACCTTTGATATGGGTTCCGCTTCAGTATCGGAGCCCAAATCCTTCCGTTCAATGTTGGTGATTTTTAAAAAGTGCCTCTTCCTCCCAGTGGGGGTGACATCCGTTTCACATGTGTCACATTCAACAGCTGATGCTGTATCCGACTCTAATTCCGAGTCGTCCTCCATTTAGTAGCTAAGTCAGATACTAAAAGTGTTGATTCACTAACCTAAGAGAACGGCTAAATCGCGATATTAAGTTTTGTTAACAATGTTAGTACGGCTGAATCGCGATATTAAAGTTATTTTTAGATTTTATATATACAAGCCGGGCACGACCAGCAGGCTGGTCGCAAATTTTTTAACACCGGTTGAGCGCCTCCACAATGTGGTGGCAATCCCGGTACCTAAGCGACCCCTCCTCTCCCTTCCCCAGACACGACACGACACGACACGACACGACACGACACGACAAGACAAACGAACACGACAAGACAACGACAACAACCCGCCAATGAAATCCGATGCTAAAGACAGACCTAAACCAACAATTCATCCCAATGCACACGTCCGACCTGTACGAGTGCAAACACCTATCTCTAGTTGGGATACCCTGCTGAGATCATTGAGCATAGTGCCAAGGTCCTCCATGGATTCTGCCATAACGACGATATCGTCTGCGAATCGAAGGTGAGTGATGTATTCGCCGTTAATGTTGATGCCGAGTCCAGTCCAGTCTAAGAGCTCGAAGACATCTTCCAGTGCAGTGGTGAACAGTTTCGGAGAGATGACATCTCCCTGTCTCACGCCTTTCTGCAACTGGATCGGTTTCGTACTCTTATCCCGGATACGGACTGACATTGTGGCGTTCCTATACAAACACTTCAGCACTTCGATATAGCGATGGTCGATTTGGCACCGCTGAAGGGACTGCAGCACCGCCCAAGTTTCGACTGAATCAAAGGCTTTCTCATAGTCCACAAACGCTAAGCACAGGGGCCGATTATACTCCTCGGTCTTTTGTATAATCTGCCGAAGCGTGAGGATATGGTCTATGGTGCTATAGCCTTTTCGGAAGCCGGCTTGTTCGGGCGGCTGGAAGTCATCGAGCTTGCGCGTGAGTCGATTGGTAATGACCCTCGAAAACAACTTATAAACATGGCTCAGGAGTGAGATGGGTCTGTAGTTCTTTAAAAGAGCTTTGTCACCCTTCTTGAAGAACAGCACCACCACACTCCTGGTCCACGACTCTGGAACGTCGCCCCCGAGGATAACGGAATTAAATAGCTTCTGAAGGGCTATTAATACCGGCTTGCCGCCCGCCTTCAAAAGCTCTGCCGTAATTCCGTCATCTCCCGGTGCCTTACCGTTACGTAGTTGTTTGAGAGCCATTCTGATCTCGTACAAGCTGATGTCCGGGATTTCTTCGGTATAGTGCCGAGTTAGCTTGGATCTGGGATCTTGGACCAAGCCGACAACAGGATTTCGGGATGATTTGTATAACTGTCCATAGAACCTTTCGACCTCTCCCAAGATCTCACTTTGGGATGAAATGACAGTGCCGTCATCGGTCTTCAGCTTAGTCATTTGGCTTTTCCCAATAGACAGATCTTGTGCGAACACTTTCGAGCCACGATTCCGCTCTATCGCTTCTTTAATACGGAACGTATTAAATCGGCGAATATCGCGACGCACAGACCTGGAGATCTGTCTATTTAGCTGCCTATGTTTGGACCAATCGGCTGCAGACTGCACCGTCATCTCTTTTCTCCGCTCCATGAGCTCGAGAGTCTGGTCAGAAAGTTTTTTAGGTCTATTAACGCGGTGAGCCTTGAAAAATTTCGACCCAACCGCGTGGACAGTTTCCACGAACCTGGGAAGCGATTATGTAGTTCGAGTTGAAAGTTTTCGAGGTTCTGGTATTGGACAGATGTAGGTCGGAGTGTAGACTTCATCAAGCGTGACCGCTCGACTTTTCTATGGATATTCAATGTGCCTCGTACCATCCGGTGATCGCTCCCAGTTTTAATTCTGCTGATCACTGAGACATCATTGAATATCTGTCGTTTGTCTGACAAGATGAAGTCTATCTCGTTTTTTGTTGAACCATCGGGGCTAATCCAGGTCCATTTCCTTTGTGGCTGCTTCCTGAAGAAGGAATTCATCATAAAGAGGCTTTCCTTCTCCAGAAAATCAGCCAGTTTCTGGCCCCTCTGGTTTCTCTGTCCATATCCATGTTTCCCCACTCTCAACTCATCATCACTCCCTTTGCCTAGTTTCGCGTTAAAGTCTCCCATAACCACCGTGAAGTGGGTTTTGGACGCGTGTATGGCTTTCGAGATGTCCTCGTAAAATGCCTCCACCTCGTCGTCGGAGTATGTCGAGGTCGGTGCGTATACCTGTATAACCTTCAGCGAATACCTCTTGGTAATTCTGAGTATAAGGTACGCTACCCTTGTCGACACACTCTCGATCCTCTCCACGTTGTCTATGAGAGACTTACGAACGATAAACCCTATACCACCTTGGGACGGGTGATCGCCCTCCCGGTAGAAGAGCAAGTTTCCAGACTGGAGGATTATCGTGCCCTCGCCCTCTCTTCGCACTTCTGATAATCCTACAATGTCCCAGCGGATTTTGCTCAATTCCTCTTCCAGCTCGATGACCCTCTCGTCAGTCCTGAGTGTCCGAATGTTGTGTGTTACCAGGGCCAAGGGTCGTTTTTGTTGGTAGCCGGATCGCTGCCGGAGATTCCTCGCACCCCCCGCTCCACCACTACTGGGCCCGCCACCAAAATGAGCCCGTAGGGTACCGGAGCCGCCGTGACTGGGGGCCATTTTTTTGTTGTACGCCATTTTTAAAAAGGAGATATTGCCGTAATCGCCACGCTTGGCAGGCGGGTTGGCGATCGCAGTATGGATGTTTTACGTTTCCCAGGAGAGAGCTGCTGCCCACTCTCCTGGTGAACCCTCAGCCGATTTTTACGACTCCCACGGGCAAGTAAGGGGTGGCGACACATGTATTCTCAAACCGTCGCCACACGGCCATATATCCAACGAATATATATCCAACGACTGATAAACTAAACATTATATTACTTATTTACCTGTCATCATCATCATCATCATCCTGCTCTTATCCCACTTACTTGGGGTCGACGCAATATGTCATCTGTTTTGACATATTGCAAAAAGATTCGGCAATGACTTTTATGACCGGCCGCCTGCCTGACGTCAACCCTCCTTGGGAATGTAATCGCGGACCCAAATGGTACCAGATGGAGTTGGTCTGGGTCAATCTAGGGCTCTTAGTCGTCTTTTACGACACTCACGAGCAAAGCAAGGGTTGGTAGTATTCGAAGCCGCCACCACACAGCTACTTATTTACCTGTATTAACACTAAAAACAAATTATTAAAAAATCATAATTGCTATTAAATTAAAACAATAAATAACAAAATAAATATTTAAACTGAAAACACGAACTGATCTGGCCTGTTTTGAAGTCGATGTTAATACCAGACGACCGACAAAACCGTATTTTGCGCGCGACGACAGAGACTTACAATGTGACGGGAATGGATTTAGTCTATCCGACTACCTACAACCATTTGGCTTAGCACGTCGTTATATAAATCAGTAGGTCAACTTCTTTTTTAAATATGTATTTTATTATCTCTCGCTTTTTAGAGTTTTTCTTTATTTACAACTATATCTTACTTACAACTTTACTTTATTTACAACTATACTTCCGTGTGATGACGGAGTAAGAATACAATTCACCACTTCTTATCTTGCCCGTGGATATCGTAAGAGACGACTATGGGATATAATATGCACATAACATCTCATGGTCACGGGTGGACCATGAACGCTGTAAAGTGTTCGAAACGTCGGGTAATCAAAAATCAAATACAAACGCGATAAAATCCGTAAAGTAGTTTTATTTAAAATGTATAATACTCGCGTAAACATCAGAAATCATTAGGAGTATTTTTAAATGATAAATATATAAATTTTCTATATGGTGACGAAGTAGGAATACAATTCACCACCCCATGAGCACTGAATCCTCTGTTTATGTTACTAGAATATTCAGGAGTAGGCTGTAGTTTACGAAGAGGTGGGCAAATATTATCTCATCGGCTTTACTTGGATGATTTTAAATTATTTGCACCAACTCACATTCAAATTGCAGAATCATTAAAAGTTACTTAGATTTTTAGTAATTCTATCAAAATGGTGTTTGGTGTAGATAAGTATTCTGTCGTGCGTAAAGCGAGGAGGGTTATTGGAGGTTGATAGAGGTCAACTCTTTAATACTCCACAATTTAGGCATTTATAAGTGTGACAGGCTTTGAACATCAATGAAACGGACATGAAACGAACATTACGGCAACATTTCTTTGAACGCTTGAAAAGGTTTGAAATATTTTTTATCGGATGGCAATAAGGTGTGTGCCTACAACTGTCTTCGCCGCCGATATTTTAGAACGCCTTTTTTATATTTTTAAATATTTTTTGTTATATATTTTAAAAACGTATCTAGTAGTAGTAGTATATTGAATAAAGATAATTATGATGATAACATTTTTTTTTAATTAATATCTAATTAATTGTTTCAGTTTTACAGGTCTCTTTAAACTATAATGAGAAAATTAGGACTGCACTCTCTTATTATAGAACTATAGTAATACACAAATTATAATTACCAATACTACATATTGAAAGAGTAATAAAATGTTTTACTATTAATAATAATATACTATATAATAAATCCGAAATAATAGTTAAATAATATTATCTCAGCCCATATATGTCCCACTGTTGGGCTCGGGCCTCCTCCATAATTGAAGAGTAATTGATTAATTGTGGTATAGTAACCACAGACGTGTTGATATAGGGTTTTATTTCAAGTTTTCCTTCTCTCGCATAGATGTTATATGCGTTTTATATCCCTTAGTCGTCTCGTACGATCACCCACGGGTAAGATAGGGAGTGGTGAATTGTATTCTTACTCCGTCACCACACCAGTAATAGTCGCCGGCGGTGGATCTCCTCATCGAGGCTGCGCTCCTCACGCAGGCGATCCGCCGTCTCCTTCCGCGAGATCACTGTCTCGCAGAAGGCTGCGACCGCGTCCCAATTCCCGACGCTGTCGACCATCGCCCTAGTGATAGCCGGCAGCGTCAGGTCCGTACCGATGATTGCGACGAGTTCACAGTGCTGCACTGCCCAAGCCCCGCAGGCCTCGAGCGTATGGCGCGCCGTGTCCTCATCACAATCGCAGTGGTGGCAGGACGGTGTACTCTCCCTCCTAACGACCTTGTGCAGGTATTTGGCGAAGCACCCATGCCCCGTCAAAACCTGCACCAGTCGGAAGGAGAGCACCCCGTGCCGCCTTTCCAACCACTGCATCAGCACCAGCCGGAAGGCCTCCACGGTTCGCACCCCGAACCGAGGCCTCTCCAGCCGGACTGCCCAACGGGCAATGACGTCTCGGCGGGCGTCGACGCGCCAGGCGGTGAGATCCCTTAACGAGACGAAATAAAACCATATACCAGCTCGTATGACCAGAGTGTTATACTAGATCAATTGTCCTCTTATTTGGAGGAGGCTCGAACCCAATAGTGGGACGTATATAAGCTGAAATGATATAAATACTTCTCACAATTGATCTTAAGCCGTAATAGAAGTTTGGATTAGATTAGAAGTTTTGGACTAAGTAACCATTCTTACTGCCGAAATAAAATCGATTAGTCTAGAAAATCAATTCCCATATTATTTATTATGAAAAAGTGAAATTAAAAAAAATTTAAATAGTGAAAAAAAAAGTGAAGTGAAATTGAAAAAGTGAAACAAAAAGTGAAATTAAATTAATTAAGTAAACTAAAAAAAGAACCAAATGGATAACTAGAGGAATAAAAATATGCAGTAAAAAACAAAGACAATTACTTTGGACATATAGGCTTAACCCTACTTTAAAAAATAAAATAATTTTTAAAAAATATACTGCTATATATAAAAAGATTTTGAAGTTAACTCAAAGGGCTCAAAATAACCACTTCATTAACTCCTCTTATAATAAGTCAAAGGCTGCATGGCAAGTGATAAATAAATCAAAAATTTGTCGCGTACCGGAACAAATATTAGCTATAAAAAAGAATAAATTATCTTTAACACAACCTACTGACATTGCTGACGAATTTAATAACTATTTTATTGACGAAATTGAGAATAATATTACAACTGACATCATGTATGAAAATAATTTAGAAAATTTCATCACAATCTATATTCATATCACCTGTTACAAATAGCGATATTATAGGAATAATTAATAACCTTAAAAATACATGTACTGTAGGATATGATGGCGTTTCAACAAAAGCAATTAAATATGTTAAAGATGTTATTGCACCACTTTTAACACATATAATTAATTTATGTATCAGTGATGGTATTTACCCAGAAAAGCTAAAAGAAGTCATAATAAAACCTATATTTAAAAAAAGTAATAAAGCGGTTGTAAATAATTATAGACCCATTGCTAAAATTCCCATAATCTCAAAAATTTTTGAAAGGGTAATCTATAACGCTTTGTATAAATATTTTGAGAAATATAAGCTATTTTGTAAGGAACAAAAAGGTTTTCGTAAAAACACTACCATTAATATGGCAATCTACGACTTATTGTCAAATGTCATGGCTTCTATGGATAAAAGAAATCCAGTATGTGCCATATACACTGATATGACTAAAGCATTTGATTATGTGGACCATAAAATACTCCTGAAAAAACTATTTGCGTATGGTATAAGAGGAAACATTCTTAAACTCATACAGTCATATCTAACTGATAGATATCAACGTACAGAGATCTCTAGAATGTGCCCAGATAGTAAATTAGTTATTAACTATACATCAAGATGAAGACAAGTAAGATACGGTGTGCCCCAAGGGAGCGTACTAGGGCCCCTGCTTTTCTTAATTTATATTCATGATCTGCCAAAAATACTACATCATAAAATGGTTCTATTTGCAGATGATAGCACGGCCTTAGTTGAATGTAACAATTGAAAGACTATCAGTATGATATTAATAACTGTCTTTCTAACATCATAAATTGGCTCAACAAAAATAATCTGGTAATTAATTTAAATAAAACTAAGGTTATGCATTTTCATCAACGACTTGAAAATAAAAAAGTCAATGTCTCATACAAAGACGTGAATATAGAAGCAGTAGAAAACGCAAAATTCTTAGGGATAACAATCGACCACAAACTGACTTGGAAACCCCATATTAAAGAAATATGTATGCGTTTAAGTAAATCCATATATGCACTTTTTCAGCTATCTAAAAAGGTTAATAGTGAAACGCTACTGAAAGCTTATCATGGGCTGGTTGCTTCAGTTCTCCGTTATGGAGTTATTTTTTGGGGTCGATCTACTGATAGGGACCTTGTCTTTAAAATTCAAAAACGCTGCATTAGATCAATGTGTGGTCTAAAAACAACAGACAGCTGTACCCCTTATTTTAAGTCCCTAAAAATATTAACCTTGCCATCACTGTATATCCTAGAAACTGCTCTATTTGTGAAGGCTAATCCCCATCTATTTAGAAAATTATCGACAGCAAGAACAAATCCTATACGTGCTCAATATAAATACCAACTTTGCCAAATAAAATGTAAAACATCTTTGATGGAGAAGAGCTTCTTTGGTGTTTCCTCGAGTATTTACAATAAAATACCCGATAATATTAAAAACCTGCCGTTTATAAAATTTAAGAATGACCTTAATAAACTATTAATTTTCAAATGTTATTATTCTATTAACGAATTTTTATGTGACAAATTGTAATTAATTATGTAATAAGTCTTATATAATTTTAATGAATTGATTTAATCTATGAAATAATCTTATGACATTAACTAACTAATTAATCAATTAATCTGACATTATAATTATTACTGACATTATATAATTAAATGATTATTAACAGATGGATAATACTTAGATATGACTTATTGCGTTTAACTAAAGTGATGTTGCGTGTGAATTGTTTTTTCTTTTTTTTTTTAATTGGCTATTTGTTAAGAAGCCATTATTTATAGAATTGGAAATTCCTTTTGCATGCCGCTTGATGGCCAAATATGGTGATACATTGTTTACCTGTAATAACTAATACTTCATACCCATATTTCGCAAAATAAATGATTTGATTTTGATTTGATTTGATATGATAAATGATAGAATAATATTTTCCTTGTGGTGACGGATTGAGAATACACCACTCCTCCCTATCTTATCTGTGTGTTGTAAAGGACGACTAAGGGAAATGATATTCGTATAACTTTTGCGCAAAAGAAGGAATACTCGAAATTAGCCAGCATACCAAAATGTCCGATTAGCGTGGTATAGTGGTCATATTTCCTCCTATTGCTTATGAAGCTTAAGCCCAGTAGTGGGAAGTATATGAGCAGAGATAAAATTGAACTTCGTTAGTGACTAGGTTAATTTTTTACATATTCAAATAATAATTCATCCTGCTCATATTTTTTATCTAATATTTATAAAATCGAGACTAACTGAATTTTTTATCCACCCACATTCTGTTAACAAAAAGATTGGAACACAGAATCGTTGTGAACAGGATGTCTTTATTCGAATGTCATATCTTTATCTTTTCTTTTGTAAATAAAAGACAAAAGGGGTTTTTATTCAGGACCGTATTATCGTATAATAAAAGGCTGATCGCGATGCGATGGTCGGTTGAATTTGCTTTACGTTACCGAAACGTGACATGACATCAAAACGAATGAGATAGCTGAGGCGATGACTGAAAATGTGATTTGATTGACCTAAATTGTTGGCGGGCTATAGTCTGGACATACGTCATCTATTCGGTCCGGGGTAATGGAAGAGCAGCGGACGGCCATATACTATATCCACATTTCCTCTTCATTCATCAACATTCGGCTAGCCACTGGTACCAAATCCCTGACGTTCGTGGCCAGCCCGGCGGGATACCTTTGTGGATACCGTCGCGGCAACACCTCTCTGCGGGCGACGGATTATTCCGGAGTTCAGGGGTGCAGCCTGGTTTAGAACGTCATCAAGCGCTGATATTCCCGCTTGCAACGAGCCAGGCACCGGCGGCGAAGTGACTTAACTTGACTATGAACTACTCTGCCGCCTCCTTCCACGAGACTACTGCCTCACAGAAGTCATGTCCTAGTTTCTGACGCTTGACAGCGTGACTAAACGTTTAGGTATAAGGTTTTATTTAAAGTTTTCCTTTCCCTTTTTGGCCATTAGTGACACAAGATAGAGAAAGCTGGCATAATTTGGAGGCGGCTTTCACTGCAAAAGGCGGCCCTTATATCTAACAAAAATTATAAATTTAAAAGAAAAAAATAATAATTTAATTTTAATTATAATAACAATTTAATCTTAAGTAATATACTAACAAAAATCAATCAATGCAATCCAGCGCGGTAACGCAGCTAGTTTAATGGGTACTTTTGGGGCGAGGTCCGTACGTGGGGTCATTTAGTTTTTAAGTTTGACTCATGGCTTCCTTGTCATATAATTCTGTTATATCATAAACCAAAATCTACTCAATAAAATATTGTATATTATATTAAATATTAGAGCACTACATTATGGAACATTGTGGAAAATAAATAAAACGAAAATCTAATTTTAGTTATAATATTTTTGTATGGGATAAATAAAGCTTTATTATTTCCCTTTTTAACTTTACTAAGATATTTAATATTGGTATCGATTTGGTTCAGAACTAATACACGATAATGCGCTTATAGGTTTGTTATGAAATCAATGTGAAATATCTATTAATTAATATTCGACCACGCGTGTTTGTGTGTAAACACGCATACACACAAACACGCATACACATTTACTAGTTATTTCATTTCTTAAACAAACATATAATGTCGGGCTCGAGCTTCCTCCACAATGGAAGGGAAATTGACCTTCTATACCACGCTGGCCAGACGTGATGGCCAGTATGGGAATTTTGTTTCGAGTTTTCCTTCTCTTAGATAGATCTGCATGTCATATGCACGGGTAAGTGTGTAACATAATAATATTATATTTTAGTGCTTTCCCTTCTGCGATATAATAATTTCTTGTTATTGGCTAAACTAACCAATCGACATATTTAAAAGTGTTCCATAAGTTAATATATACCTACTTAGAGCCTGGTGATCCATCACACAGATTTACCCTATTACGGACTCCAGTCCCTCACAAAGGTTGCATAATATAACACATTGAATGTAATTCTTGGCGAGAAAATAAATTGAAAATTTTGTTCAAATGTGGAACGAACTCTAATTTTATTCCACGGTAATTAACTTTTGAGCGCTAGATTTTTACATATATATTTTACAAAAGCGAAAATAAAAATTTTGCTCATGATGACGTCATAACGTTCAAGTTTTTCTTCTTTTGCATAGTTTTTATATAGTCAATATATCCCGTAACTACATCCAAGGGTAAGACAGAGGTGGGGAATTGTATTCTTTCGCCGGAACTGCATGGAATTGCGTCACCATACCTAAATTTTTGCTAATAAACAGATAAAGCGAAAGACGCCAATAGCAAAATCATGAAATAATTTTAAGCATCACTTAAAAATTCTGTATATACGAAAATCAAAAGCCGTATTAAATACAATTCCCCAGTGCAAAAGCTACTAAAAATAAAGTACCTGAAAAATGTTCTGTTCAACAAAATTAATACTATCATTAAAGTCAACTTTCCAACAATTTATATTTAAATTTTTATGTGGCTCGGGCAATTTCACATGGTGAAATATTTGGATTAATTTCCATATCTTGGTTTGTAATTGCTACCGTTTAAGTAGCCCTGAAGTCAAATGAAAATATATAAAGTCGTATGAGGCAGACCGGAATATGGAAGGCGGGACCTTTACCTTCGCCTCGGATAAGCTCTTGAAAAATGCGCTCATGTATTTTAATTTCAAACTTTTGAAAATATTATCTTATATCTTTAAAGGAGCAATTCTTGTATATTTCTATATATATACTAGCTGACCCAACAGACGTTGTTATGTTTAAATATAATAAAAGGAATTATTCTTGAAATCGACAGCAGCGCCGCCTACTCGGTCCAATTGTGAAGCTAAACCATTCTCGAACCCACTTGAACACGTACTGTTCGGTACCAAACATTTTTATATTAGTTTAATAATTAAATCCATGTAGGGTAGTTCTGAATTTTGTGGTTCGCGGTTTGCGTTGGAAGTAACGGTCGCGTACGCATATATTTTTGTAATTGCTGTCTTTTGTGGACTAAAGCCGTGAAATCGTGGTATTTATAATATTGCGCGCCACCCTTTTGTTTTGTGTGCTGCTTATGTACGCGAGTTAATTAGAATTAAATATATTTTTGAACATTAAATTGTGTGTGCAAGTAGCAAGCCCGAGTCCTTGAGGTGTACGAGGCCGTTGTCATCACCGCGCTTTTGGATACAAAGCTAAGTAACCCCTCAGTTAGTTTCTATTTGTCTGGCCAGACCGAACGCTGAGTTAGGTTACGTTATAGCTACCTCCGCGGTATCTACTCGTAAGTGTTAAAATCTGTTCTTGTACTATCATTTAAGAGAACTTAAAATAGCCTTGCGTAATTGCAAGCCAATGTTGTTACCCATTTGGTATCCTTCACTGGCCTGGTGTTCCCTTCCACTGCGCATCCTAGGTCAGTAGGGAACGGTAATGAACATATTTTCTGGTAGCAGAGCGTGGTTCTAGTGAATCTAGTAATTTAGTTTGGTATTGATATCTACAAGTGCCAGTGTTGAAAAATAAATCGATGTATAATTACTTGAATTTTACGTATTACGGCTCAGTTTAATAAATAGTCTGGTGTATAAAGATACACATTAAATATTTGTGTGATTGCTTATTTGTGTACTTATTGTTATTAGTTATTAAAAATATCTTATAAATAAGTTCACTGCAACATATGAAATTTTGAATATCATTGTTTACTTAATGTGCCACAGAGTAATAAAATAATTTGCGTAGTACATTGTGCCACAGAGTAGTGTAGTCTCGTGATTGAATGAACGAATGAATTGAACTATATAGACAATTAGTTAAATATTATTTTTGCGTTTTGTTTATGGTACTTATACAGTAAAATATTAACGTTTCCCTTTGCGCAATAATTTAAATATTGTTCAATTTTGTAATTTGTATTTTTTGATTGTTGTTTCAATTGGTTGATTTGTTTAGTTGATTATATATATATTTTTTTTTGTTGGAATTTAATTATTTTATTCGATTATTATGGCTGCTTTTGCTAGCGCTAAGGACTCGGCAGGTAAGCTGCGCTCTGAGTTGAGATGGTTCTCGACTGCAACCGCCTTGGTTGATAGGTCTGATCGAAATGAGTCTCTCCTGGATAGGTACAGCAAATTGGATACGCGCTTACAATTTGTTGATGATGTGTACCGTAACTTCAACACAAAAATTTTAGATATTTCTTATTTTTAGATAGCCGTTTATTTAATTTTAGATAGCCGTTTGGGAGGAGTTCAGTGACATGTACGCTAGAAATTTATACAGGATGTATCAGGTTATGGGACAACTGTCGTCTTATCGGAGTTTTTAGTTAATAAAATGAAATTGAATAGAAATGTAAATTTAGCCGTCGCCGTCAAGAGTGACGTGAGTGATAGCTCAGTTGGGAAGTTGTCCAGTCGTATTCAAACGGCCTGAGATCGAATCTCAGTGTTACTATTATTCTATTTTTTAATTTTGATATTTCATTATTTCATCATTTTTATTTTTTTATTAATATTTTTTTTCTAAATGTGTTCGTCAGAAATACAATTTCCAAAAAAAAAAATATACTGAGCAAAGCTCGATCAACCAGATATTATAAAGATTAATAGACATATGATAAAGAACCACATTATTTTTTTTTATAATCAAGTACTTCTATTCAAAAATCATTCTTTTGTGGGATGACGGATCGAATAACAATTCACCACCTCTCTCTTCCCTGTCAATGTCTAAAACCCCTCTTGTAAACAAGTTTTGTTTTTTAATGTTCAATCCCCTATCGTAGTGGGCTCGAGCCTCCTCCCAAAAGGATGAAAGTTAACCTACCATACTACGCTGGTCAGACGTGTCAATATAGGGTTCTATTTCCAGTATTCCTTCTCTTGCACAGATATTATATGCATATTATATCCCTTAGTCGTATTTTACCACATCCACGGGCAAAATAGGAAATAGTGTATTAGTAATTCTTACTCTTTCACCACTCGAAAACTATGTTAAATGTATTCAGTACTAAATCTCAGCAATTTAGAAGGTTTTATTGCTATATAGGTATCTTTTACATGCGTCTGATGCCGCCCTAGCCGGAGTCGCAGGAGAAAGGAGCGGAGATTAGTCCGCCACTCGCAGAGAGCACAGAGATGCCGACCGCGTGAGGATGGCGGTACCCGAAAGGGTAATCCGCCGGGCTGGCAACTGATATCAAGGAATCAGGACCAGCAGTCGGCCCAATGGCAATGTGGCCGCACGCCGTCCGTCACTCCCTTTCTTGTTCGCGGATGTCGTAAAAGACGACTTAGGGATATGATATGCATATAACATGCAAGACAAGGCAAACTCGAAATAAAATCCTATACCAACCTGTCTGACCAGCATTATATAGTAAGGTCAATTTCCCTCCTATTGTGGAAGAGGCATATGCCCAACAGTGGGACGTATATGAGCTGAAACGAGATGAATGATGATGATGATAGTAGTATGGAAACAGTATTGACTGCACAGATGGCATAATGGTTAAATATCGACTTATCATGCTAGTGTTGCGGATTTAAATCCCACACAGGACAACACTTTATGCACTGCAAATTGTTGTTCGGAGTTTAAGCATTTAAGTTTTCTGCATTTAATTTGTGTCCATTAACTATGTTTCTAAAATCCCCCGTAACACAAGAATTCTGTTGACCACTGATGACAAGTAACCCTGCTCTGGTGGTCCGCCCAACGACGAAGGCGACGTGCACGTGGTTGGGTTGCGGGTGTGTGTGCCTTCGGCACCTCTGTCGCCCCGGACGGAGTGGTGCGAGGAGCGCGCCGACCGCAGGCCACCCAAAAAAAAAAAGACCACAGCTTAACACAAAGTAAAGCATAGGTATTTTTTCACAAAAAGTTTTTAAACAACATGTAAGTAATATTTTATTCGCATTTTTGATGCACAACTGGATTCCTATCTACTTTTAAGGTAACTTCTATTAAAAGTTTTCGGCGTGGGTGATAGTCAAATAGTAATCTTATCTTCTGAACGTGATACAAATTGAACACGTTATAAGTTTGAAGTGAATATAAACTTTCAATAGTAGTACAGTATTTCCGTGTGGTGACGGAGTAAGAATATAATTCAACACTTCCTTTCTTGTTCGCGGATGTCGTAAAAGACGACTAAGGGATGTGATATGCATATAACATCTATGCAAAACAAGGAAAACTCGAAATAAAATCCTATACCAACCTGTCTGACCAGCATTATATAGTAAGGTCAATTTCCCTCCTATTGTGGGGGAGGCATGTGCCCAACAGTGTGACGTGTATGAGCTGAAACGATGATTGGTGATGATGATAGTAGTATGGAAACAGTATTGACTGCACAGATGGCATAATGGTTAAATACCGACTGATGATGTAACGATTTTTAGAAACAGCAATAAAATTTTAATGTATAATAGTGTATCTATATTTAAATACGTGAAACAAAAACTCTGTACCCCTTTTTACGAAAATTACGTGGATGGATAAGTATAAAATTTGGCACAGTTGAAGTATATAATGAGGAGAAGTGCATAAAACTGAAATTTCATATTATAATGGATTAGAAATACATTAACTTAATTAAAAAAGGCATTACGCACACTACAATGCTATCGCTACACACACACGCACGTTTATGTGAGTATGTTGTGTAGCAACGCTTATACAGTTTTGTTAACTGTTAAAATCTCTGGTCGAACTGAATGTCAAACAATCATAATTATGATGACAATGTCTAATAGAGATTTGTGCTTATTATTAGTGAAATACAGCTTGCTCAATTTACAATTATACATAAATAAAATTAAAGAAAATTGTGTAGCAGAAAAATTAATTAAAATGAATTATGGCCGAATTTCGACCAAACAGCGACCACTAGTTGTAATTATTTAATAAATTGTCTATAGAATTGATTCATAATTAATTGTAAATAACTAATGTGTTTATTTAAATTGATGCATTCATATTATATAATCGTTAAATAATTTTAATTTGATAAGTAGTTTGTAAGTACATATTTTATATTTGCATGTCATTTGTAATGACTAGATGGGCTTGTAATTTTATAATTTTGATCACCTACACCCATAAATGTACCTTATTTAAAGCAAATAAAGGCTTCTATTCTATTCTATCCTATCCCATCCCATAATCCCATCCCATAATCCCATCCCATCCCATAATTCCCATCCCATTCCATTCTATCCTATTCTATTTTATATATTTCTATTCTATTTTATATGCTAGTGTCGCGGATTTAAATCCCACGTAGGACAACTTTGTGCACTGCAAATTGTTGTTCGGAGACTACATTTAATTTCATTCGATTTAATTTTTCCGTTATGAGTATATTTTATAGCAATATTAATTCATTTAACATTCTTATATAAATTGACAGAGATAATGTTCGTGTTCCGTTACCAAAATGTTCACTATACACAATTTTCATGCGGGAATGAAACAAAAGAGAAATTATCCAACATTTTATTTTCGTAAGTTTTATTGTTTCGAGGGAACGGGTTGTTTCATGTTGTTCGTTTGTCGGCAATTTAACATTATTGCAAAGAGATTCTTATCTAAACTTAATATTGCTTTTGTGAAACAATATTAACTTGCTCAAAATTTGTGAGAAATTTGGTTATTATTAAAGATAAATTTTATCAACCAGTACCTTGTTCTTTTAAGGAAGGACACAGGGATATAAATGCCACTTTTTTACTCCGTAATTATATATTACTTGCTTTTTAGTGGCTATGCCACAATATAAAATCAATCAAACGCTTCCATTGTGTATATAAAATTTAAATGATAACCTCAATTTTGCCAGGATCTCATCACAAGATCCTAACCCACGATCATGGGGCCATCCAAATCCTATCAAACAAAAAAAAACAATCTTCAAATCAATCCAAGCATCTTCGAGTAATCGGTACATCCTTACTAATATTATAAATGCGAAAGTAAGGATGTTTGTTTGTTTGTTACGCTTTCACGCTTAAACCATCGAACCAATTTCAAAAATTCTTTCACCAATGGAAAACTATAATATCAGGGAGTAACATAGACTATATTTTATTCCGGTATTCCCACGGGAACGGGAACTATGCCGCGGGTAAGGCGACTGTAACCGAAGCGAAGCGAGAGCGGGTTGCTAGTATACATAATAAAATTAAATAAAAGATTCGGAGGAATTGAAAACCTCGTCTTTTTCCGAAGTCAGTAATTAATCACCATATGCCATCTATGCAAGAGAAGGAAAACTTCCAACTTATAACTTCATTCTTTAGTCTCAAAGGAATACGCACAAGAAACATATCTATACCAATAAATAAAATTGGAGTGTCTGTAATGTCAAAATAATAGGCTTTTTTCATGCTCACACGGTTATTTGCACGACACCTATGCCTAAAATAGCAATTAAAAAATTTTTGTCTGTCTGTCTGTCCGTCTGTTTGTTCCGGGTAATCTTCAAAACGGCTGGACCGATTTCAAAAATTCTTTCACCAATGGAAAGCTATAATATCAGGGCGTAAACTAGGCTATATTTTACCCGGTATTCCCACGGGAACGGTAACTACACGGGTAAAACGACTATAACCTATAACCGAAGCGAAGCGAGGGCGGGTTGCTAGTCCTTACTAATATTATAAATGCGAAAGTAAGTTTGTTTGTTTGTTACGCTTTCACGCTTAAACCACCAGACCGATTTCAAAAATTCTTTCACCAATGGAAAAATCAGGGAGCTTTAGCTATAATATCAGGGAGTACCCTGATATTATAGCTAAAGCTCCCTGATTTTATAGGGATAAAATATAGCCTATGTTACTACATAGGCTATATTTTATCCCATTATTCCCACGGGAACGGGAACTGCGCGGGTAAGACGACTGAAAGCGAAGCGAGGGCGGGTTGCTAGTACCTTATATATTTTACCAATGAACTTCTAGCCTCACGTAATATAGGAATTAGCTTATCGCCTTCTACGCAATATAATTTTTGTTTCATTACTGTCATTCAGTATTTGTTTGCGATAAAGCGCAATAATACTATCTGATAGGAGCACGCTGTTGACAGTTGTTTGTCTACAGCCGCGGGCCGGTCCGTTCCGGGTAGTACACACTCTCACAGAAAAACGACATCTAAGTAGCAGCTATTTGTTACTACATTTCGTTAAATAAGTGAGATAACCGGAAGCCCAACCTTCTAAGCTTAGAATAATAACGTATAGAAGGATAGTGTCGGTACTTGTAGCGATCGAAAACATGAAGCCAAAAATATTACACGCGCGCCGGCGATTACATACGTACACAACACCACCACAAACCACCACTATACAAATTATGAAATCAAATTGTGATTTTTTTAATTAACATAAATCGTCGAAATACTTTTGAAAAGTAATGTTAAAAACCTTTTTACGTTTTTCAAATGTGTCGTGACACCATTTGAATGCACAAACCGTCGTAATGACCTATTTATTTTTTTTTAGAGTTGCGTACGTACATACAGTACAGTGACCTTGTACATTACGGAACGGTTCCGGCGTGAGCTCCATTAGGCTCCAATTGAAATGCTTCATTTTTAATTTTTTGCGCTGTCTTACCTTCTATAAACGTTATTATTCTAAGCTTCTAAGGCTGTTTGCGTATGGCCTTCAGTATCACTAAACCTCATTGTAGTCATTCACACTCTCTTCACTTTTTTCACAAGCAAAGATCCATGAGCAGTATCAGGTGTGCTGTTTGCTCGTTTGCCAACAACAATAACATAAAAAACACTTTTTATCTTAAATAAACACTCAAAGCTTATCGTCATAGTAATAGTAATCCTAACCCTATCTAACCCAACGTGGAATATTTCATAATCGTAACTAAACTCCTCAAATGTTTACTTCAAATAAACTTAAACTTTGGTCCCATTTAGGATTAATGTTCCTAAGTTTAACATTATATTTAGAACATTAAAATCTAACAAAATACCCAAACAGTGTTAGCCGAGATTTCAAGTTTGTTTAATTGTGTTTAGCTTAAGTTCCTATTGTGTACTGTGGTAACCCATGAGTTTGATCCTTAAGCAGCTCTTTATAACTACTGAAACCATATTTCATTTGACCCAGCTCGCTACCGGATCCTGTTGAATATGTAGTGAATTCTTAACACGGTATCTAAAATAGCAATAAGAGGAGCGTTTGGTTATTTCAGAAATATAATATTTAGACGATCAAGTCTTGATCGAGAGTTTATTTATTTGTAAAATTATTATCAAGAGTATTTGTTATATTGGCTTATTTATGTCCTGCTAATGGGCTCGAGCCTTCTCCATAATAGGAGGGCTATTAACCTCCTACATCACGTTGGTAAGACGGGTTGGTATACGTTTTTATTTCGGGTTTTCCTTTCTTTCTTTATGCACATAATATTGTATCCTTCTCTCGACTTTTACGACATCTACAGCTCAGGGGGTGGTAAATTGTATTCTTACTCCGTCATCACACGGATATATCAAAAGTATTACGTATATGAAATAAAATTATATTTATGGATTTTATTGTCAATATTTCGAACCTAATTCAGCGTTTACGAGCAGACTGGCCCTCATGGTCCTCTCGTGACCATCGTCATTCATCATTAATACAGCTCATGTACGTCCAGCTGTCCAAAATTGGTGCATACATAGACTATTTCCTAGACTAACACATATCATACTTAAATTAAAAACAGTTTTACGGATTTTATCACATTTGTATCTGTTTTTTGATTACCCGATGTTTCAGACAGCTTTCAGCGTTCATGATTACGGGAGGACTAAACTGTGTCACACCCAAAAAGTCATAGTTATTACAGAAAATTGTATATACCCGCTACATATTTAGTTTTTAACCTTAGTCCTACCGTGATCACGAATGCTAAAATGTGTCCGACACGTCAGGAAATCAAAAATCAAATACAAAATATATTATCCGTATAAAATCCATATAATCAGTAAAATTTAAAATTTTGTATAAGTTTGTTTCGAACAAACTAAAATAATTAAAAAAAAAATATTACGTTTTCGTCAAAAGAATTATCCCGAAAATATGATACGTCTAAAGTTTTTGAAGAGTTAGGTTAGTTCTCCGGAGACTATTCTGGTTGCAGCATCAAGTCGAAGTTATTAATTAATTGTTATTTGATGATTATACTCACACGCGTGAAGCACTTAATCGAAAAATCATACGACATTACAATATTTAGGAGCTGATACTCTTACATTACTGGACCGATATTAACCAAACCTAGCTAAGAACCACCGCCAGGAAACCGGCTTACAAATGAAAAAACCGCATCGAAATCGGTCCACCCGTAGGAAGTTACGATGCCACAGACAGACAGACAGACACACACACACACACAAACACACACACACAAACACACACACGCGCACACAGACAGACATCGACGTCAAACTTATAACACCCCTCTTTTTCGTTGAGGGTTAAAAAATAGGTCGCGTTAAAATCCGTAAAACTAATTGTATGTGAAATGTGTAATACTCGCGTAAACATCAGAAAGGAATACACAGCATACTTTTATCCCTGTAATATATCCCTTTATATATATTTACCTTTACCCTTTATTTACAGTAGTTCAACTTCAGTTTTTTATTCAAATCACCATAATCCATTGAATTAGACAAAATATCTTCTTATATAAATCTTATATCTTTAAATGACCAATTCTTGTATATAGACGTACTAGCGGTTTCGGGGCCAAAAAATCGATCCAGCTAGGTTTTATTTATAGAAAACTAGCAACCCGCCCTCGCTTCGCTTCGGTTTCAGTCGCTTTACCCGCGGCGTAGTTCCCGTTCCTGTGGGAATACTGGGATAAAATATAGCCTATTTTACTCCCTGATATTATAGTTTTCCATTGGTGAAAGAATTTTTGAAATCGGTTCGGTGGTTTAAGCGTGAAGGCGTTACAAACAAACAAACATCCTTACTTTCGCATTTATAATATTAGTATGGATGTTGTTTTGTCGGTGTTTTAGCTAATCAATACAATGACATAAAATGTCAATAGAATAGGGATTTAAATTTCGCCGTCGCCGTCAAGAGTGACCATAGCTCAGTTGGGAAGTTGTCCAGTCGCATTCAAACGATTCGAATCTCGGTGTTATCATTCTCTTTTTGTAATTTTTGATATTTTGTTCATTATTTCATAATTTTTATTAATATATATCTAAATAAGTTTGCGAAAAAAATACAATTCACAAAAAAAAAAATTATACCGAGCAAAGCTCGGTCAACCAGATATTTACTTTTTACACGGGCAAAGCGTCGGGTTTAGTAAAACGTAAGTAGTCGGTTAATTTAAATCTAAAAGTAAATGTTTAATCTAAATGTCGGTCATAGATCTACGTTCTTGACAGGCGAAGCAAAACTTTACTCCATCCACTTCCACGAATCCATCTTATATACCAGCTATCTATTAGTTACAACGACTTACCTTATCCAAATCTTGTTCCTGCTTTATCTTCATCTCTACATTGCAAAATAAAATATACACTGATCTTTTCAATATGATCAAAAGGATCTACTATCATTGATGGATACTTGGCTGATGTTTTCCTTAAAATATTTGTGCACTTTTCCTTATACCTTTAACATCATTATTCAATTGATAAAATCTGAATCGTTATCCTATAAAGGTTAAACTCTGTTTGAGTTCAGATAACGGCGGATATATATTTTTTGTCGATTAGAGAAAACCAATTTAACTTAATAAAAGCGCAAAATAATTTATTTTCAACCGTAATTGTACCAAAAACATCATCATCATCATCTCAGCCTACATACGTCCCACTGTTGGGCTCAGACCTCCTCCATAATGGAAGAGTAATTGACCTACTATAACACGCTGGACGTGTTAGTATAAGATTTTATTTCGAGTTTTCCTTCTCTCGCATAGATGTTATATGCGTTTTATATCCCTTAGTCGTCTCGTACGATCACCCACGGGTAAGAGGGGGTGGTGAATTGTATTCTTACTCCGTCACCACACGGATCGAAAACGTAAATTTATTTATTTATGGCACTATTGCAATATTTCTGTGTGGATACGGAGAAAGAATAGGATTCTCCGCATCCTATCTTGACCGTGGGTATTGTAAAAGACGGCTAAGGTATATTATATTTACATAACGTCTATATAAAGAAAACTTTAAATAAAACCTTTTTTTTTTATGGGTGGGCTATGGTAAGCGCACGCGCGGCCCATTCCGATCGGGGCGATGAAAGGACGTCGCGCGGGCCCATAACCCACCCGTACCCACGTCACCTCGTTGTTGGGCCGACCACCGGAGCAGGGTGACTTGTCGTCAGTGGTCGGCCCGAAAATAAAACCCTATACCAACATATCCGACTAGAATGGTACAGTAGGATAATTGCTCTAATATGAAGGAGGTTCGTGCCCAGCAGAGTGACGTATTCATGTACGTCCCTCTGGTGGGCTCGAGCTTCCTCCGCAATAAGAAGAAAATTACCCTTACTATACCAGGCTGTTTAGACAGATCGGTATAGGGTTTTATTTTGTAATTTACCTTCTCTTTCATAGCATATTATATCGATTAGTCGTCTTTTACAACATCCTAGGGGAAGATAGGAAGTAATGAATTGTGTTCTTATTTCGTCGCCATGCGAACATATATCTTTAATATATATATATTTTTTGTGTACGTGTGTATGTCACTGAACTGCTCCCAAATGGCTGGACTGATGTTGATGAAATTTTTGTGTGTTCAAAGGGATTCCGAAAATTGGTTACTTTCATAATTGAAACCTGGTAGGTGACCCTGCTAGCCAGTATGTATATAAAATCAGAATCAGAACATATGTAAACAGTATATAGATAGTTTATAGAACATATATACACAGCACAGTACATAAATACGTAAATAAAATCATGAAGAAAATACAGTTACTAAAGTACTCAGATCCGCATAGCTGAAGTCGTGGGCGTAGATATCATCACGGCGGTGGTATCTTACGAACATTATCTAAATCTAGTAGATTTTACTAAAGATTTTGATTCTTAACGCTCTCTTTAGAAAATTTATTACAACGTTCGTTTGTTCATTAAAGGGTCATTTTGCGATTCAACTTAAAATTCTACGATATTTTTGCAGTTTGGATAAACAAGATTTACGATCGCAGAAAATTATATAATTAATTAATTATTTATCATCATGTTTTAAATTAATATATTTATGAATTTTATTGCATTTCTTAACATATTTTATCGCGTTTGTATTTGATTTTTGATTGCTCGACGTTCAATCACTTTACAGCGTTCATGGCCACGGGCGAACTAAGTTATCTCAAGTCCAACGTTATTATTATTATAGAGATTTATATCTACCCGCTAGTTATTAAATCGATGGATAATATCTATGCAAGTGTAAGAAAACTCGAAAAAAAACCAACACGTTTGACCAGCGTGGTATAGTAGTTCCATATTCCTTCTATAATGGAAGAGGCCCAAGTCCAATAGTGGCACGTATATGGGCTAAAATGATGATGATTTTTTTTTTGGGGTGGGTTGCGGTCGCCGCACTCCTCGCACCACTCCGTCCAGGGCGAGAGAGGGGCGTAAGTACGCACACCCGCAGCCCACCCACGATGCACGTTGCCTTCGTCCCACCGGAGCAGGGTGACTTAACGTCAGTGGTCGGCCCTAAAATGATGATGATGAAGTAGATAAATAAAATAGAAAATAAAGTGTTCAACGAGAAAATTACCTATCCATTTTATCGAAATGAACAGATTATTTATGAGGAATTTCGTACAATCTCGTCGGTCCACCGGTGGATTGGCATCGTTTGACAAGTCAACCGCTTATCGGGGACAACGAAAAAAAAAATATCCGGTTTGTGTCAATATTCAGCAATGTCACGAGTTATTTTGTAAGGTTTTATTCTGTTACTAGCAACCCGCCCTCGCTTCGCTTCGGTTATAGGTTATAGTCGTTTTACCCGCGTAGTTCCTGTTCCCGTGGGAATACCGGGATAAAATATAGCCTAGTTTACGCCCTGATATTATAGCTTTCCATTGATGAAAGAATTTTTGAAATCGGTCCAGCCGTTTTGAAGATTACCCGGCACAGACAGACAAATTTTTTTTGATTGCTATTTTAGGCATAGGTGTCGTGCAAATAACCGTGTGAGCATGAAAAAAGCCTATCATTTTGACATTACAAACAGACACTCCAATTTTATTTATTGGTATAGATAATGTTATGATGAATATTTTCTATTGAAATAAAACTCTTTTTAACCAACTTTTTATGTACACCAATTATACGATTTACGTAATTCTTCTCTTATCTGAAGAGGCATAGAGGCCATTTAGTTCCATAAGAATGTAACATAGTGTGGCCCAATAGTTTACATTTAATGAACATTTTTTATGAACATTTTTGCTGACGTGGACGATGTAATTTTAGTTTGTGAGCTTTTTAGGAGTTTTCATGTAGGCTGATGGTCATAAAGGTGTTACGTTTGTATGTTATAGTCTAGATGATGTAATTTAGAAAAATCCTACTGACATTTAAAGAACAACCTATTACAGACACTAAAAGGTAAAAAATAAAATTTGATTGTGTGGTTAACCACGGTTAAAGTGAAACTTTTTCACATTACAAAAAAATAACAACATTTACATTAAACACTGATAAAAGTAAATAAATAGTACTGCCACAAAGGAGTAATAGCAATAGATATACGAAAAAGTTTGAGGCGATGTAATAAAAGTTTCATTTTAATAAAAAAACGACTTTAAAAACTAAAATGTATAAAATAGCTTAATAAAGATTTAATTTAATACACCTTTTATTCAAACTTAATACAGTACATTTCTTACAGTATACCTTTTTTTAATCTAGGCGAACTTGCAGCTATACTATACTCAATAATAAGCTAAAGGATTATGAACTATGTCACTAAGCTAAGAAACTTTACCTATATAAACTACCAAAATAAAATAAATAAGTGACAAATTCTTGTAAAGGAAACCTTACCTTTTCAAGGTTATCAGCAACGAAATTCATTTAGTTTGTTAAAGTAATTCACTTTAATTAGGCCAAGGTTTATTATTAGCATATTTAATTGAAGAAGCAAGGGTATATTTTAGTCCTACCTCTTTGTTCTTATAATATTATATTTTTAGCTCTTCACCTTTATTCTTATTATGATGTGTGGAGGCGGCTACGAATACTGATCCTTAAATTGCTCATAGGAGTTATAAAAAATGTCTAGCTGTAGATCGACCTTTTTTTTGGTTGGGCTATGGTCAGCTCAAATGCCGTCCAATTCGTCTAGGGTGACGAAAGGACAGCGTGCGGCCACGTAACCCACCGTATTTCCTCCCCTTCACCATTGGGCCGACCACCGGTACCGAGTTTCTAGTCATCCGTGGCCAGCCCGACAGGATACCCTTGCCGAACGCCCCTCCAGGGACGTTGGTCGCCCTCACGAGGTCAGCCTTTCTGCTAGTCTATTCCTCGGTCTAGTCACCCACGGCCTCGGCTAGGGAGCTGTAGATTGACCTGGGCAAATTTTATCTAATACAGTATAGTCAACAATTACATTGCCAAGGTGGGTTGACGTCAGGCAGGTCATAAAATTGTTGCCAATAACTTTTGCAATATGTATGATGGAAGATGAATACGTATTGCGTTGACGCCAGGTAATTGGGGGCTTTTCTTTAGGTAAATACTAAGTGGTAACTTACAATCAACTTCATGCAAGCATGTTTTTTTACATAAAGCACCAGCATTTGCGGGATATCCATGATGAACTTTTTTATTTTTAATTAAACATCTGTGAACGGGTGGAACTTTAAATTAAAAAAAAAGTTATTTCTGCAATTTATTCCACACGATACCTACCAAAATGTATTCGTTCTGTAATAGTATTGAATACAAAGTGTCGAGTACAAAAGTATCTGTATCGAAAGAAATGTATTCGATATCAAAAAGTATCGATACTTTTTTCGTGTCCCTACCCGGAACAACTGCCTATTAGCTCGATAGTAATCACACTTCAATTTTATTTGTTTATGAAAATAGAGTTTTATAATTTAGATAAATAACGCGAGACTAAAATAAAATTCAATATATTTATACTAATTCTATGTCAAGATATAAAATTCGGCAAACCATAAAATACGAAGTGTAAAAATATTACAAGTAAGAAAAACACAAACGAGAATGTTTGCGTTTAATATTTTGCGGTCACGCTGTAAAATTCCTATGCGCTTTTAATAAAAAGCTACATACGACTTGTATACAGTGCTAAAGCCACAGTATATTTTTTTATGCAGTGACACGCGGCAACTGTAATGATGATATGGTGTGCACGGAGCGACAAACAAGATATTCTTTTCACATATTCGTAGTATATGAAATAAGAGAAATATATCAGTCATACGTGATATTCAAATGTCAGTACCTTTCGTGAAATGGTTGTATGTTGAGAATATCAATAGGCGCGTTTAAAAATAACCTATTTTTATCAATTTTTCGTTTCAAGCTTGTTGAAAACGTTGTGATATTAGATTGAATTTAAATAACTTTGAACTGTTCTGTGAATATATCTAATTACATTTCGCACACGTTCTACATTGCTACTAAAAATAGCAAATGTTTTAACAAACTTTCTTTGTACCTATATGTCTCCGTACATAGTAAAAATATAATTCACCACTCCCTATCTTGCCCGTAGATGTCAAAAAGTTAATGTAATATGCATATAACATCTGTGCAAGAGAAGGAAAACTCGAAAGAATACCATATATTAGCATCATGTAGTAAGTCAATTTACCTTCTATTGGGATGGAGGCTCTAGCCCAGCAGTGGGACGTGAGCTGAAACGAGACGACTTGTATATACAAAATTATTACTTTAAATTAGGTGTCATAATCTTCATCACAATATCAGCTCAGAGACATCTCACTATTGGGTTCGGGCCTCCTCTACTATGGGAGGGAAATTGACCTACTATACCACGCATGCGCGTTGGCACAGGGCTTTATTTCGAGTTTACCTTCTCCTGCATAGATGTTATCTGCTTATTATAATGCCTTAGTCATCTTTTAGATAAATGAATTCAAGACAACTTAAAAAATAAACTACCTCCTCCTAGCATCAAACTATCTAGTTTAACTTATAAGTTCCTTAGGCTATCTAAGGGGCCGTCCATTAATCACGTGATCTTTTTTTAAGCATTTTAACTACCCCAATCTTGGTGATACGTGAGATATAAATCTACAAACATCACGTGTATTTTTAGTACCTACAAAGAATCTGAAAATTTTTAGAGTACATATTATCTTTAAATACAGGTATTTTTTTTTTATTGCGGGTGGGCTGCGGTCGGCGCGCCTCCGCACCACTCCGTCCGGGGCGACAGAGGGGCTTAAGCACGTAACTCCCGCAACCCACCCGAAAACCATGTCGCCTTCGTCATTGGGCCGACCACCGGAGCAGAGTTAACTTGTCGTCAGTGGTCGGCCCGACGGAATACCCCCTACTTGGGGTACCCTCCCATCGACCGACGTCCCCCCCTCTGGGAGGACGTCGGTCTTTCCTCACGCGGTCGGCCTCTCGGCGGGTGACGGACTAATCCCCGGTCACGTCACCCGCGGCCTCAGCTAGGGCGGCATGAGGCGCAGGTAGTTGCGCCTGCGCCGCCCCATTCGCCGGCGGCGGATCTCCTCATCTAGGCTGCGCTCGCGCAGGCGATCCGCCGCCTCCTTCTGCGAGATCACTGTCTCAAATACAGGTATAAAGTGTAATCTTATTGAAATTAAGGACCATAATAAAAATGTTTAGACATCATGTCTATCGGTTTAAAAATCGCGCGTTTGACGAAAAAATAAATACACGTGATATCTTACTACACACCCCCCTCCCCCTTGTGATATTTCGTGATTTTTGTCAAACCCCGACCCCCCCCTTTCAAGACTCACGTGATTAATGGATGGCCCCTAACCTAAGAAACTTATAAGTTTGTAAACTTGAGAATATCTTGAGATAAAACCTATCAATACGGCAAGCCTTACGAGAGTAAAGTTGAAAAGACTTACGTAAGTAAATTTGTGAAAAGACGATAAAATATAAAGGGAAACCCCATTAACTATGATCAGAATGATATAGACGCTTTAAGACCTACCTTACGTATCGAAACTGGCTATGTTTACAAGTAATAATCGTTAAAGGATGTTTCTCCAGCCGGTAGGGGTGTGACTTGGAGAGAAAAAATCGATTAATTAATAATCGACTTTTTTTTTTTTAAATAAATCGACTATAAGATAATTGATTATTTTACAATAGAATTTTTCTCCCAACAGAATTATGATTAACTTTTTTTTTAGGTAATGTGAGATTTTTAATAGAGTATGAAACATTTGATCGAGCACTTTTCCTGGCAGTATCGTTTTTTTTTTAGGAAATCTTGCAGTGATTTTATTTTAAACAAAAAAGCAAATACTAAAATAATCGATTAATTTTAATATAAAAAAATCGATTTTTAATTATTGTGATAATCGATTATTATAATCGATTATTACAAAACAATAATCGATTATTACAAAAAAAAATCGATTATTATAAAAATCGATTATTTTTCACATCCCTACCAGCCGGTAACAATCTTAAGGCTGTTTCATACTGCGATATTGCGAGTCGAGTCGCGGTAAGTCGATTTGCACGCGCCATAAGCTCGCGGTAGCCGTTTAAATTGCTTCACTGCATATTTAGACAAACAGCATACCCGAAATGTATGACGAAATGAATTACACCAGGAGTGCGCTAGGACTATGTCTTTTAAGTTCCCGACTTTTAGAAGCTTGGACGCGCCAGCCCGTGTCGCGCTAGCCAATATCTTTACACAGCGCGGAGCTCAAGCGCGAGCAGTACGTTTCGTGATCTCATGCTCCGTGTGAAGCCACCTTTATATTGATAAACTGTATAAAGTTCTGTATCCATTATGTATATGATGACTGGCTTGGCTTTTGTAAGCTTATAAGTACTTGAAGATGCGAAATGAAATTATTAAAAAAGTTTGTATAAATAGTTTGAGTTCTAGCAGTGATGAGTTTAGATAATAATGTCTTGACGATGACAGACTTACTTCCTTGTGAGATTGATAAAAACAATGACTCAGAGAAGAATAAAAATATTACTGCTTTTCTTAAATTAAAGATTTAAAATAATAGAAGAATAATGTGACCATATATCGCGTTTTTGTTTTTTTTTTTTTACACACCTGATGGTAAGTGAAACTGCTGCACATGGACCTTTTCAATACCAGGGGCACAGCCAGGCCGCTGCCTACCGTGAAGGAAATACTCTTCTCAAACCTCGTTTAAAGAATTTTTCAGGTTTTCGGTCCCATTGCCCCCAGGCGCTATCCCGTTTTTGCAAATGATCATCTTTTATACTGAAATGGATACGTTCATGTTCTTTTTAAGTTTTAGGTGCGTAGTTTTATCTATCGCTGAAATAGTTTTCAAGTGCTTTTGTTTTTTTTAAGCTTTTAATTACATATTTTTATGTTTCTGCAAGTGTTCCGTTTTAAAACAAGAAAAACGGGCAGTTACTCTAGTGTACGGTATTGATTTTTGAAAATATATGGTCAGATTATGTAAGAAGATCTTCGTTGCAGACTGTATAATTCCGTAAGGGTCTATTTACATGTCATCATCATCATCTTCATTATTCAACCCATCGCCATCCACTGCTGGATGAAGGCCTCCTTCATATTTCGACATAGAATGCGGTTCTGTGCCACCTGCATCTAAGGTACATGTAATGTAAACTAATTAAAATTGTAGCAAAATAAAACTTTTTTCATTTAAAATAAAACTTGAGTGTTTTAAGTTCACTTCAAGTTTCATATACAAGAAGACCATATATATACCAGAATTTAGAGTGCGGTTAGCACGATTTAGTAGGTGAATTTCACGCATTTAGAGATAGCTCCTTTTCAATAGTTTACTAACTTATAAATGCGAAACTAATATTATAAATACGAAAGTAAGTTTGTTTGTGTTTATTTGATTTGTTTGTTACGCTTCCACGCTTAAACCACAGAACCGATTTCAAGAATTCTTTCACCAATGTAAAGCTATAATATCAAGGAGTAACATAGGTTATATTTTATCCCGGTATTCCCACGGGAACGGACAGTACGCGGGTAAGGCGACTGTATCCGAAGCGAAGCGAGGGCCGGTTGCTAGTATACTATATATCCGTGTGGTGACGGAGTAAGAATACAATGCACCACCCCCGCTCTAGCCCGTGAGTGTCGGAAAAATCGACTAAGGGATATAATATTCATACAACCTCTATGCAAGAGAAAAAAACTCGAAACAAAACCCTTTGCCAACACGTCTGTCCAGCGTGGTATAGCTGGTTAATTTTCCTTCCATAGCGGAGGAGGTCCAAACCCAACAATGGGATATATATGGGCTGTGATAATGATAATGATGACCTCAGATTATATATGTCCAATGTCTTACATACCTATAGTTGGCAGTTAAATACACAAGTTTTTTTTTTTTCTTTTTTCGGGGTGGGCTGTGGTCGGCGCGCTCCTCGCACCACTCCGTCCGGGGCGACAGAGGGGCGTAAGCACGCAATACCCGTAACCCACCCGAACCACGTCGCCTTCGTCGTTGGGCCGACCACCGGAGCAGGGTTACTTGTCATCAGTGGTTGGCCCGACGGAATACCCCCTACGTGGGGTACCCTTCCATCGACCGACGTGCCCCCCTCGGAAAAGAACGCCCTGCTCCAAATAAATAATCCTTCTCTTGCAGACATATAATTAACGGAGACAAATTATATTCAGACTCAGAACAACAATTTGTGGATCGTACAAAACGTTGTCCTGCCTGGGATTCGAACCCGCGACACTGACACGTTAGGTGGGTTTTAACTATGGCATCTGAGCAGTCAAGTTGCTTTAAATATTCTAAAACGTCCTTCACTTTAACCCAGTTAATGAGATCCTTTAGTGTCACAGTGTACGTAAAAATGGTAAAAAGTATAAAAGTTTCCTTTTCACCATAATCCTGTGTCCTCGAGAAAGGTCGGATCTGCATAAGGACCATTGCAAAAAAAAAGAAAACATATGGCCAAAGTTATGCTTCATATACAACGTCAGTAATCTCCGTATGGCTTAAGTATTAAGAGATTATATACTTTTAAAATAAATCTATCTTTATCTATACCCTATACTAATATTATAAAGAGGAAAAGTTTGTATGTTTGTAATGAATAAACTCAAAAACTACTGTGCCGATATGAAAAATTCTTTCACCAATGGAAAGCTATAATATCAGGACGTTATATAGACTATATTTTATCCCGGTATTTCCACGGGACTATGTGGGTAAGGCAACTGAAACCGAAGCGAAGCGAGGGTGGGTTGCTAGTATGTATATAAATTTCTTGTGTACGTGTGTATGTCACTGAACTCCTCCTAAACGGCTGGACCGATATTCATGAAATTTTTTGTGTGTGTTTAAGGAGATTCGAGAGAGGTTAAGATTTACAATTGGACCCAGTAGGAGGTGCTTAATTTTATTTGAACAGAACAACGTCTGTTGGGTCAACTATTATCATTACTAATATTATAAATGCGAAAGTTTGTTTGTTTGTTTATTTGTTTGTTTGTTACGCTTTCACACTTAAACCACCGAACCGATTTCAAAAAATCTTTCACCAATGGAAAGTTATAATATCAGGGAGTAACATAGGCTATATTTTATCCCGGTATACCCACGGGAACGAGAACGACGCGGGTAAAGCGACTAAAACCGAAGCGAAGCGAGGGCGGATTGCTAGTATTATATAATGCTTGTGGGTTTAATAAAATCGTACTAATATTATAAACGCGAAAGTTTGTGAGTATGTGAGGATATGAGTATATGAGTATGTGAAGATATTTGTTGCTCTTCCACGAAAAAATTACTGAATGGATTTTGATGAAATTTCACAATAATACAGCTTACATAGCAGAATAACATGTAGGCTATAATTTATCCCGATATTCTCACTATGCGGGTAAAACCCCAGGGCGCTGTTAGCTAATGACATTATCTTCATTGTGTTAATGAAGTAGGAATACAATTCACTACTCTCTTGCACGAGAATCTCGTAAAACATGACTAAGGAATATGATATGTAGGTAACATATATGCAATAGCTGGAATATTTGACATTAAACCCACCAACAGGTCTGACCAGCGTAGTATTTTAGGTTAATTTTGCTCCTATTGCGGAAGAGGCCAGAGCCCAGCAGTGGAACTTACGAGGGTTGTAATTATGATAAGTGCTACAGCATATACACAGTTATTAATCTATACATTTAAAACTTTATTAAGACACTGCACTCACAATTTCATATATTAACATTAATAAAATGTTTAATCTTTACGTTTTAGGGAAGGGTATAAATGGTCCCATGAAAATTTTATCAAAATTGGACAAGCGGTTTTTGAAAAATCAACAAAAATCTAATAATTTATTTACATTGTCTACATTATTGAAGGCGGTTTCTTTTTTTTTGCAAAAAATGATTATTAATTATATTTATCTCAAGTCATATAAGGCCTTGTTGGTCTCGGAAAATTGATCTTCAATACTGCATCAGTAAGATGTAGTGGCATAGGGTTTTATGTCGAGTTTTTATTTCTTAAATAGGCAGGTAAAATTACTGTAGAAGCAAACTCGAAAGAAGACTTGGTGCCAAGTTTTTCTTTCGCAATGATTTATTTCACTCACTTATTTGCCACCGATGGAAAAGACAATATGTCGATAATAGTGAAACAGACGAGATCAAAAGTTAATTGAAAAATGTACTGTTAATGAAAAAAATGTTAATTGAAAAATGTACTACGGACTTTTATTCGCAAATATCATCATCATCGTCACAGCTGAACTACATCCCACTACTGGGCTTAAGTCTGCTCCATTGGGTTTTTGAGCGCAAAGTGTATTATAATAATTTTTCACAATTTTAATAAATTTAACCATATATTAACCTAATGATTTCTGATGTTTATGTGAGTATTACACATTTTCTTCTTACACTGGTAATAAATTTGTATCAACATGTGGGTCAATATTTAATAACTAATTTCCTGTATCAGGTAGATAAATTATAAATTTTCTGTAATAACAATGACTTGTTGGGCGTGAAACATTTTAGTGACCATGAACGCTGCAAAGTGTGTAAAACGTCGGGAAATCGTAAATCCAATACTAACGCGATAAAATCTGTAAAGTAGTTTTTTAAAATATATATTAACCTGATACATATATGTACTTCCTTTGGCCTAATTTTCCTACATAAGAAACTTATACATATTACTTAACGCATTTTTTTACCACCAAAACCACTTCAATCACTGGTTTATTTCGTCGCATTATACTATTTTAAGTCTCATAGCGGTCACTTGATCCGCGTTGGTAAGTTAGGATGCGGGACAGATTACAGTGTCAAGGAGAAGGGGACTTAAGTGTCAACCTAGAAGCTTAAGGCGCAACGCCCATAATCCGCATACCTATTCTGACTATATGTATACTTTTACTTTAAGTAATAAATTGGATAGTCCATGAACTTGAAATTAATTCGTACTAATCACATTAAAGTAAGGGCAAAGTTGATTTAAATAGTGCTAACTCATTTAGTAAGCCTAGTATTGTCTTTCTTTACTTTCTAGGCAATATCTTTACACTCCACTGTGATACATTTGTGCGGTCTGTAAGATATATATTTGTAAAGTCCCCTGGAATACAGGGATTATTTCATTAGTGCCGAGTATTTCTTTAAAATACATGAAAATCCTCTATAACTCTATAATGGAAGGAAACTCTTTATACAGGTTGTATCAAGTTATGGGACAACTGTTCGAGTACGTTGTAGTTTAACAGTCATAGATCATAATTAGAATGTACATTACACAAAAAACAATATAACATAAAAGTCAGTGATTTCAAAAAAATGTGTCTACGAGCCTATGCCTTAAATGTTACGTATTATGTAGGCATGTACAGACAGAATACATGTAGGCATGTAAAGCTTCGACAGTATAATTTCATTCATTAATACCTAGAATTGCGCAAACGCTTCAATGACATGTAGGTACAACGGCATGCGGTCAACGCTCATAGGCCGATCAGCTGTTTTAAAGCGAAGTTTGTTTTACTTATATGAACGTAATCATTGATTTCTTCTATTTCTAATGAATATTTAACAAAGTGTGAATATGTTGCATATTAAGTATCATTGACTTTATACATTTCAATCAGATTTATACGAAAAAGCGATGACAAAATTGAAAACTTTACATGTCTCTAATTTCTAAACGAATCAATATTTTTCGTTCAAATTTTTTTATGGGTTCCTACCACCATTGCCTAGCCCCCTTTTGACCAGTTGCCCCATAACCTGATACCAATTCTTCTATCCATGTATATCTGACTGAATTTCTCCTAAACGGCTGGACCCATTTTATTTCTGTGTATGTCTCAGTGAATTCGAGAATGGTTTAATATTTGGACCCGGTAAGTGGCACTGCGATCGATTTCAAGAATTCCTTTTTTTAGATTTGAACAAATCTTTATCTGTTAGTTCAGCTAATCATACAAAGATACATACTATTAGAAAAAAAATATTATTAGGCATGTGGTGCATATGACGTTTCAGAGCCAAATATGGTTATGGCTACGGTTATGGTTTTGAAATAATATCAGAGTATTTGACAATTTCGGATATTTTCAGTATTTTCAATAAACTTGTATTGAAGTTTTAGGGAATTGAAAAAGGGAATAACTAATTTATCGTATTATATCCCTCTGTCAGTTCGGTTTGATAGAAAATCTATCGTAACGTGTCTTATACAAACACCGACCTTCTCCGAAAACTTCCAAAACTTTTAAAGACGTGTTGGCATGTTTTTCTTAGGTGCTTATAATGTTAAATTTCTAAGCGTGGTAATTATAATATTATGCCTTCTATTGGAGCAGTTTTTGTCCTATAATGAACTTCAATAGACTTATGGATTAATATAGAAAATTTCATGGGACATAGTGGACTTAAATGGATCCACATTCACATAGAGGAACAAATAGTGAATAAGTAAAACTAAATCACTAAACATCCCAAATCCGCTTTCTCTTTTCACTCACTGTATTTCTTTGTAAAAACTTTAGCCCACGGCCCGTAACCGCATCTGTGGCGTACAACTTTGCTTGAAATACGATACAGCAGCTATTTTTATATAAAAAAAAAACTCTTTCAAAACATTATGATGTTGCCAATATAACACAGACTATAAAATGGGAAATGTATGTAAAAATTTAAGATCATTTATTATATTTATATATATATTATTATTATTTATATATATTATATTTATACATATATTATTTAAAATTGTTTACTTTGTTACTTTCTATGTGGTGATAAAATAAGAATTGTTGGTGTTGTAAAATAGAACTAAGAAATATAATATGTATAATTGTATATGACATATATGAAACAGAATTTTCCTCTCAAAATGGAATGATCGAAATAAAACCCTATTTCAACCCGTTCAATGGCTATAGTAGATCAATTTCCCTTCCATAGTGAAGGACGCTCGAGCCCAGTAGTGGGTCTAAGCTGAGATGATGATGACATTGTATGGTGTTGTCGAGTAATTTGTTGAATAGTTAATGAGTTCAATGGTTTACGTTTTCGGGTCCCATCTCGAGTCGACGCCCCGGTGGCTATCGTCGACGGGGTATCGCCCTTATGTCGTCGGTCTCTCCTCGGTTGACAGACTAATCTGAGGATTCCCAGTCACCCGAGATAATTTAGACTATGAAACTATTTAACCAAAGTGCCCCAAATATGTTTAATTAAAAAGGCAATAATGAAAAGATGATTTTAGACTATTAAAACATCGCCTTAGCAGCCCGTAGATGGCGCTTTGTTTAGTTTCAAGGAATTCTATTTTATTTTATTTTTCATTTGTACGGAAAAGCTTATATTAGATCATCATAGCAGCTCATCTACATCCCACTGCTGGTCTCGAGCTTCCTAGATAATAGAAAGGAAATTGACGTACAATACGACGCTGGTCAAACAGGTTCTCTCACAGATCTTATATGCATATTGTATTACTTAATCGTTTTTACGACACTCACGGGCAAGAGATGGGGTGATAAATTGTATTCTTAACATTGTATTGGATCAGTCAGTATAGAATAAAATGAAAGTTAGCGACAGTATTGAGGTACTGTCAATAGGCTCTCTCCCGAGAAACTGAAATTCGCGTGGTAAAATAGACTTAACCCTCCACTTTTAATATTAGGGCGATATGCATTTAAAAGCTTTTGACCACACTGTTATCCTTTCCTATCTACCCTACTATCCAAAAAAATGCTTGCCCATTCTTATGAATATTTGTCCGTGTGGTGACGGAGTAATAATATAGTACACCACTCCCTATCTTGCCTGTGGATGTCGTAAAAGACGACTATGGGATATAATATATATATATATATATATATATATATATATAGATATATATATATATATATATATTGCTGTGTGGTAGCGGCTTCGAATACTACCAACCCTTGCTTTGCTCGTGGGTGTCGTAAAAGACGACTAAGAGCCCTAGATTGACCCGGACCAACTCCATCTGGTACCATTTGAGTCAATGATTACATTCCCAAGGAGGGTTGACGTCAGGCAGGCGGCCAGTCATAAAAGTCATTGCCGAAACTTTTTGCAATATGTCAAAACAGATGACATATTGCGTCGACCCCAAGTAATTGGGATAAGAGCAAGATGATGATGATATATATATATATATATATATATATATATATATATATAACATCTGTGCAAGAGAAGGAGAACTCGAAATAAACCCCTATACCAACATGTCCGACCAGCATGGTATAGTAGGTCAAATTCTCTCATTGTGGAGGAGGCCTGAGCCCAACAGTGGGACGTATGTAGGCTGCGATGATGATGATGATTCTTATAAAAAGTTTGAGGGTAGTATACATTATATTCTTAACCTGTCAACACACGAAATATACAGTAAAAATAAAGAAAGTAGATTAAAATGTATGTATACTCTATACTAATATATAAAGCTGAAGTGTTTGTTTGTTTGAACGCGCTAATCTCAGGAACTACTGGTCCGATTTGAAAAATTCTTTCAGTGTTAGATAGCCCATTATCGGATAAGGCTATATATTATCACGCTAAGACCAAAAGGAGCGGAGCACCAATGAAGAATATTTTCAAATTGTTTTTTTTTTCGCTTTTAAGAGCTTCCTCTGCGTAAATAGCTATTTTTGTGACAGAATTGTATTATTAAAGAACTTATTTGTGTGACAGAATTGTATTATTAAAAAATATTTTCACCTACTAAGTAAACAAAATCTTAGGTTAAAGTATCTATACCACGCGGACGAAGTCGCGAGCAGAAGCTAGTATAGTATAAGAGGAGAGTAAATAAATAATGTAATTATATTAATAGTGCAATCAGTATTAGAAGACAAATTTTACGCTTAGTGAAGCAAAAAGAAACGCTCGTTTTTAAATGATTAAAAAAGCAATAAGGAAGTACGATTTAAATTTTGTTGACATTATTTTATATTACATTATTTTGGTGAATGAAATAAATGTTTGTCCTTCATAGAATTAATCAAGAAAATAAAATAATCAAAAAAATATTTGACCCATCAAAATTAAAATGATTGCAATATGCAATATTTATTGCTTTCCGTGTGGTGACAGAATAAGAATACAATTCACCACTCCCTATCTTGCCAGTGGATATTGTAAAAGACGCCTTTTTTTTTGAGGTATGGGTTGCGATCGGCGCACTCCTCGCACCACTCCGTCCGAGGCGACAGAGGGGCATAAGGACGCACACCCGCAACCCACCCGAACACCACGTCGCCTTCGTCGTTGGAACGACCACCGGAGCAAGGTTACTTGTCATCAGTGGTCGGCCCGACGGAATACCCCATAGTGGGGTACCCTCCCATCGACCGACGTCCTCCCCTCGGGGTGGACATTGGTCTTTCCTCACGCGGTCACCCTCTCGGCGGGTGACGGACTAATTCCCCGGTCACATCACCCGCCTCGGCTAGGGCGGCATGAGGCGCAGGTAGTCGCGCCTACGCCACCTCAGTCGCCGGCGGCGGGTCGCTTCGTCGAGGCTGCGCTCCTCGCGTGCGCGACCTGCCGCCTGCGGAACCGCATGCTGCCCTTCACTCTGTTACCCAGAATGGTTTGGGCGGGGTATATCCAAACTAAAAAAGCTGAGTCTAATTCTCGCATTATCAAATCGAGTTAAATTAAATATTATTTATACAGATTTTCGTCTTTTAATTTATCACTAACCAAATTTAAAGATAATGGATTATAAAGCTTGAATCCTAAAGGCGATTTTAAAACTAATAAAGTAGAGCAAGACTAAAACAAATCCAGTGAAATAATTTTAATTCGTTACACGTAAATCTCCATAATTACACCTTCATAAATACATACATACATATAGCATACTAATTTAACCTTTCTTTAGACTAATGGTTTATTGAACAATTTTACTAACGATCAAATCTTATAACTGAATGCCGTCTACACGGTCGAAACCGCTATTTATACATTTTTTTATGTGGAAAGTAGATAAAATCTGTATATAAAATATGTAATGTGTTTATTGTCCTTTTTAACCCACATACTAATAGGTCAAACTACTGGGCTCTTGCACCGTGCGAGAGAAATTAACCACGCTGGTCTGACGTATTACTATACGGAGGCCTTTATTTGGTGTTTCCTTTTCTTGTATCCATATTAATAGCAAATCATATCCTTTAGTCACTTTTTTACAAGATCCTCTAGCAAGAGATGGTGCGGTGAATGGAATTTTTACTCCGTCACCACGTGAAAGTATATTATAACTTAAAGTATCTTATATTTTAAAGTATCTCATATCTTAAAGTATCTTACATCTTAAAGTATCTTACAACTTAAAGTATCTTATATCTTAAAGTATCTTATATCTTAAAATATCTTATAACTTAAACTATCACAGCTCATACACATCCCACTATTAGACTCGAGCCTTCTCCATATTGGGAGAGAATTGACCTACTATACCATGCTGCTCAGAGGTTGGTATAGCGTTGGATTTCGAGTTTTCCATCTCTTATATAGATGTCGTATGCAAATTATATCCCTTAGTCGTTTTGTACGACACCCACGGGCAATAAGGGGGTGGTAAATTGTATTCTTACTTCGTCCGCGACTTCGTCCGCATGGAATAGTTTTTTTGTTGCTAACCCTAACTTTAGCCCGCGACTTTATTTACGTAAAAAGTGAAAATATTTTTAAATAATACGATTGTGTCACACATTATTTTTACAAAACTTTAACCGTTTATGGAGCTCACGTAGGGGAAGCTCTCCAAAGAAAAAGAACCCCCGATTTTAAAACATTCATTATTGGTGCTCCGCTCCTATTAGTCTTAGCGTAATGATATATAGCCTATAGCCTTTTTCAATAAATGGGCTATCTAACACTGAAAGATTTTTTTAAATCGGACCAGTAGTTCCTAAGATTAGCACGTTCAAACACACAAACTCTTCAGCTTCATATATTACTAGCAACTCGCACTCGCTTCGCTTCGCTTTCAGTCGTCTTAACCCGCGTAGTTCCTGCTATCTTGGGAATACCGAGATAAAATATAGCCTATGTTACTCCCTAATATTATAGCTTTCCATTAGTGAAAGAATTTTTGAAATCGGTTTAATGGTTTAAGCGTGAAAGCGTAACAAACAAACAAATAAACAAACATACTTTCGCATTTGAAATATAAGTAAAGCTGTATGATTATATCATTTTATTACTCACATGAACTTAAAAATATTCATATAAATAACTGTATTCTTATAAAATATGTATGACGCATTCTGACAATGTGTCCCTAGTTGCGCCAAGTGCTTGGCAAGCTCGAAAATTTAATTATACACCGGTGCACAATGTCATGTTTTAATATTTATTTAATATTGCACTAGCTTTTTATTTAGTCTCAGTACAATTACCTTTATTATTTTCAGATAATTCCGTGTGGTGACGTAGTAAGAATATAATTCACCACTCCCTTTACAGTGGGTGTCATAAGTGTCGTCTTTTATGGATATAATATAATTTAAGTGATATAATATGCATCTAATATCTATGTAAGAAAAATCTTGACAAAAATCCCTATAGCAACACGTTGAACGTGGTCTAGTAGGTCAATTTGTCGGGCCGACCACTGACGTCAAATCACTCTGCTCTGGTGGTCGGCTCAATGACGAAGGCGACGTGTCACGGGTGTGTTACTGGTGAGCGTGCTTACGCCCCTCTGTCGCCCCAGACGGAGTGGTGCCAGGAGCGCGCCGACCGTAACCCACCCCAAAAAAGTAAGAGTAGGTTAATTGCCTTCTTGTTATGAAGGAGGCCCGAGGCGAACAGTGGGACATATATGGGCTGCGATGATGATGACGATGATAATAATTCCTTTTTTTTATTTTCAGACAATTCCGTGTGGTGACGGAGTAAGAATATAATTCAACACCCCGTCTCTTGCCTGTAGGTGTCGTAAAAGACGAGAGGTGAGGGTACCCGAAAGAGTATTCCGTCGGGCCGACCATTGAGGACAAATCATCCTGCTCCGGTGGTCGGCCCAACAACGATGTGACGCGGGTACGGGTGGGTTATGGGCCCGCGCTCCGTCCTTTCATCGCCCCGGATGGAATGGAACGTGCGTGCACTTACCTTAGCCCACCCATAAAAAAAAATAGCAATACGTTTAACCAGCGTGGTGTATTAGGTCAATTTTCCTCCTGTTATCGAGGAGGCTCGAGCCCAACTGTGGGATGTATATGAGCTGAAATGTTGATGACAATGAAAGAAAGACAGGTTTTTTTTCTCTTTATGGGTGGGCTATGGTAAGCGCACACGCGGTCCATTCCGTCCGGGGCGACGACAGGACGGCGCGCGGGCTCTAACCACTTTGCCTTTGTCGTTGGGCCGAACACCGGAGCAGGGTGAATTGTCGTCAGTGGTCAAAGAAGGACAGGTTTAACGACATGTTTCAGTCTCAAGCCTTTATTGACGGAGCAATAATCACAAATATTAGATAGTTAATATACAAGATGATCTAACAAATTTAGTTCAGTACATAGATAAAAATGTTTTCCCTGTCCTCATCATCATCGCAGCCCACATATGTCCCACTGTTGGGCTCGGGCCTCCTCCGTAATGGGAGGGAATTTGACTTACTATATCATGCTGGTCAGACATGTTGATATAGGGTTTCATTTAGAGTTTTTTCTCTTGTACAGGTCTTATGTGTATATAATATCCCTTAGTCGTCTTTTACGACATCTACGGAAGGGATAGGACATTTACCTTTAACTAAACGTATTTTGTGAAAAATTCAATTATCCTTAACCGAAATGTTCCACACAATGTTCCACACTTGGAACATATTTTTGGATCCCGTGAAAATCTCCGAAAAACTAAGGATTAAAACAAGGTAGCTTAAAATCAGCAGTTGCGCGCTTATGCCTCTGAAATATGCAGAAGTACTCACAAATACATTACTCAGATTAAATACGAAACTCCCAAGATAACAGACGAAACATTTCCAATAATTATGGCCACTTTTATTACGAAATTAATAAATAAGTATAAGGCATTCTTCTAATAAAATCTTTAAAGACAAAGGAGTTTCTTGTTTTTCTATCTAGTTGAAAAAGAATAAGTTGTATAATCAGAAAATTTAAATTCCATAGAAGATATGACTGAATGACTCCCAAATTAAAAATCAATAATATATTGTCATAATTATAAAAAATCGGCCAAGTGCGAGTCGGACCCGCACACGTAGGGCTCCGTACCATTGAGCAAAAAAGTGGCAAAAAAATCGAGTTTGTTGTCTGTAGCTCCCTTGAATATTTGTTTTATTTTATTTTTAGTATTTGTTATTATAGCGGCAACAGAAACAGATAATTTGTAAAATTTTCAACTCTCTTGCTATCGCAATCCTTGAGATACAGCCTGGTGACAGACAGACAGAGGGACAGACAGCAAAGTCTTAGTAATATGGTCACGTTTTTACTCTTTGGGTACGGAACTCTAAAAACGTATCGAAAACAAAAGAATTTTCAATACACATACTTGCTAATATTACAAAAACTTTCATTAATAAACAATTAGGTCCTTTTTCTTAAGACTAAAAGCAAAGGAACTGTATTCAAACTAATAAAAAATGTAGAGCTTCAAAGTTTTCGGATTCATATACATTTCACCTTGAATAGATTTATTAGAAGACTAGCTAGGTGACTTTTCGTGTGGTGACGGAGTAAGAATACAATTCACCCCCTCTCTTCCCCACGGATATCGTAAAAGACGACTAAGGGATATAATATGCACGTAACATCTATGCATAGAGAAGGAAAACTCGAAATAAAACTATACTAACCCGTCTGACTAGCATGGCATCGTAGGTCAATTTTTAATTCAAACTTAGTAATGTGACGTATATAAAATGAGAGTTATTCAATGCTTGTATCATCGGCCAATATTTGTATTTTTATTTTTTAATTTAAATACATTCATCATCATCATCGCAAACCACATACGTCCCACTGTTGGGCTCGAGCCTCCTCCACTATGAGAGGGTATTTGACCTACTATACCATGCTGGTCAGACATGTTGGTATAGGGTTTTATTTCGAGTTTTTTTTCTCTTGCACAGATGTTATGTACATAATATATCCCATAGTCGTTTTTTACGACATCCACGGGCAAGATAGGAAGTTGTGAAGTATCTTCTTACTCCGTCACCACACGGAGAATTATCAAAAATATATTACTAACTAGCCGACCCGGCGAACTTCGTACCGCCATAATTTTTTTCGAAAATATATTTTCTAAATTTCCGAAAATAGTATAGTATGTCTATAGCTGTCATTTACGTTTTGTTGTTATATTATAGATGTGTTTTTGTTATACTACGCTTTATAGTGACTTGTATTCTCTTTGACCTTTTATGTCAAGTCCCATGGCATAAAAAGGGTCCACGGGTCGAACAGGATAAAAAGTATCCTATGTCTGTCTCCTGGTTCTAAGCTACCTCCTCGCTAATTTTCAGGTAAATCTGTACAGCCGTTCTTGAGTTATAAATAGTGTAAATAACACAACTTTATTTTATATATATAGATATTAATAAAATATATTTCTTCACCATAAGTATTATGATGTGCTTGCAAACTCATATTTAAGGTATAAATCCTCTGAAGGGCACTTTAATTAATTCATACGTCTATTATGGAGGTACCAAAGCATAGGTTTACTTAGGACATTTACACCGATCCAATGTATTTTTAACAGCCTGGAACGTGTATTTTAAACATATATGACGTATGCATGTATACTTAATATGATGTTTCCTTGTGAACATGTACTTACGTACCATATATTTGAACCATATTAAAAAAACTCGAATTAGATCGGCATTCCTGTTTGTATAAGGTGGCGCAAAAATAACCTTCCGATGTTTTTTGGCTGTAATTTAAAAAAAAAAATGAAAAACTTTGATTCTTCTTGTGGATTATTTTTATTTGGTCTTTTAATTTTTTTTACATCAGGTCGAGAATATGATGTCATGAATGGCCGCCGCCACAGTTGATTGTCATTTGAGCCCTTTTTATGGCATTTTCCATCACTTTGGCCAAAACTTCCGGCGATAGGTCCTCATATTCTTGACGGATATTGTCTTTAAGAGCTGCAAGAGTCTGAGGCTTGTTGACATAAACCCGCGACTTCAAAAAGCCCCACAAAAAGAAGTCTGCAGCGGTCAAATCAGGCGATCTTGTTGGCCAGTGCAAATCGCCAAAACGGGAGATAGTCACCAATATTCCGCGTTCTGGAGCAGTGTAGCGTAACATTGTTTATTAACGTGTATTTCGCATGTGTTTACTACACAAATGTCCAAACAGAACTGACATTAGGGGCCAATCGTAAAATTTATAGCATTTTCTGATAGGAGGATTACTTTTGCGCCACCTTGTATAACAGTTTGAAATACGCTTTTCTTAAATTATCCTTAATTTATATTTTCTGTATAATAACAGAGTAAAAATAGACTGGTTATGAGCAGCTCCTCATTCAGGCATTTCCTCATTATGTCAATGAAAAGTGTTACACACATGTTTTTTCTATTGTTGCTACTGTAATTGTAAAGCGTAGCGTGTTTTGCTAAACGAATTTGTTATTTGATCTGTGTTTTATGTTTGTAGCATTGGTGTAGGTATTGGTCATACTCATTGAAGGGTCTGCTTGCAGTAGCTACGAGGAGCGCGTCACGCCCTTAACTCGTGATCAGATGCCGCCTGCAGTATCTGGTCCAGCCATGGTACTTTTCATTATATTTAATAACTGTATTATATGATGGTTTGAAAGACTGGAGCTATTAATAGGCATGTTGTTGTATATAATTTTATTTAAATAAAACTAGTAAATGAATAAAAAAGAACATAATCCCACTGAGTTACTTGCCAGATTTTCTCAGTGCGGTCGCGTTCCGAACCGGTAGTAATTTAAGGTAAAATGTAAAAAAAATTACAAAATGTAAGTGCCCCCGCGGGGTTTATACATAAAGGATTTGAATTTGAATTTTACATTTTACCATGCCCCTTCTTGCCATAACGGATTAAATGACATCAAACGCTATACCAACATATCTTACCAGCGTAGTATATTAGAACAATTTTTCTCCTGTTGTGGAGGAGATTTGAGCCCAACAGTGGAACGTATAAGAGCTGAAATGATGATGATGAACCTTAAATTGGATGATTAAAAGATGTTTTCTGTGATAAAGAATATTGTATCTCACAACTTCTTTCTTTTCTTCTGTTGTAAGGGATGAAGGGATATATGCATACAAGATATATGTAAGAAAAGGATACCTTGAAATGAAACCTTCTCTTCATATATAAATTTCTTGTGTACGTGTGTATATCGCTGAACTCCTCCTAAACGGCTGGACCGATGTTGATGAAATTTTTTTTTGTGTATTCAAGGGGACTCGATGATGGTTTAGATTCACAATTGGACCCAGTAGGTGGCGCTTATTTGAATAGAACAACGTCTGTTGGGTCAGCTAGTACATTATAAATCTGGTTAGCATTATTTTCTTGAGATTTTCACACAACACTCATCGTCATTCCACTCTTATCCCAATTACTTCACTTATTATAATAGGAACTCCTTTTTCTTCCAATTATATACGTACTGAAAACTTTGGAGGTGGCAGGCGACTGACCACATCACTCCTTAGGAATAAAGTTATTGATCATAAAGCATCAAATGGAATTGGCACAGATCGATTTAAAATTATTAGTCATCTTTTATGACTTTGGAGAAGTCGTAAAAACCGACTTGGAAAGCACCAAGTAAGTGGATAGCAGCGCTGTTGTAAGAATTTCAGAACACCAACTGTGATCGCCATCACGTAAGTCAAACACAAAAATTATGGTATGGGTAATATGATTATGGTAGAGATTATGGTATGAACAACAACATTATAGTAAAAGATTACGTATCCTACGTATGGTAGTATAGATTATAGTATGGCTTATAAGCCACAATCTTCGTTTTTGTACAGGCATATATCCAGAAATAGAAGATCTTCTACGGTTGCGCATTTTGTCATAAAACTTTGCCCCATAAACCACAAATCACTTTGCCAAACATTAATTACTGCCTATCAAAACATATCTATGTCTCATAAGCGCGTTATTCAGCAAATACTTTACAAAATAGAAACTTTTCACAAAGCGTCAAGTGATTATCTTAAGAACCTCTCGGATGCAGCTTTCTAAAGGAACTCTTAATATAACTGAAATCTGCTAATGGTGATGGCCCCTTTACGAGTTCGGCCACGGAATGAGATTTGAAATATGTTCGTCTTATACCAAATAGATGGATGAAAGGAAAATTCAGAGATTTTAAAAGATATTATTTTTGTAGTTACCTATCAAAAGATTTATATATAAGAGCCGCGTAATACTGAAAGATCATTTTACGTAAACTATGTATTTCCTAACCATAGATGGTTAAGTTTTCCGGGTAGTGACGGAGTAAGAATATAATTCACTGCTCCCTAGATTGCTCGTGGATGTCGTAAAAGACGACTAAGGAATGTAATATGCATATAAGATCTATGTAAGAGAACGAAAACTTAAAATAAAACGCTATACCAACCTGTCTGACCAGTACGGTATAGTAAGGTGAAATTCCCTCCTATCGTGGAGGAGGAACATCCAGGAATAGAATGGATAGGATAACATCAACTCCCCACCTAGTTCTGTTAATTCATACAACCTACAGCAGCCTGTTCATACCCTTTATTTAAGAGGGTGGGCCATCATCAGCGCAAACAGGCCGGCCCGGGGCGGTGCGCGGCCCCGTGACCCACTCGTAGCCACGTCGCCTTCGTCGTTGGGCCGACCACCGGAGCAGGGTGACTTTGTCGTCAGTGGTCGGCCCGACGGAATACCCCAGTCGCAGGGTACTCTCTTCTCGGCGTTCCCCTCGGGGACGCTCTCTGCGGATGACGGACTAAATTCCCGGTCCAGTCACCTGCGACCTCGGGTAGGAAGGCTGTATGAACAGCCTCCCTACCCTCAATACAGATGCACGTAAATGCACTCATACCCTAAAATACAGATGCACGTAAATATGTATGAAAATAGTATAATTAAATCGAATATTAACATAATAAGCACTTACTTATTATCCTTTTTTTAAATGTATAAAAAACCTGCTTTCTTTTCCAGATCTGTAACAAAATAAATTTCGTTATATATGGTAATTTAATAGTAGGAATTAATGGGGTGGTGTGATGATGCAGTAATAGAATAAAACCCTATACCAACCCGTCTGACTAGGGTGGTCAATTTCACTCTTATCCAAGAGGAGTCTCGAGCCCCGCAGTGGGACGTATATGATCTGAAATGACGAATTATGAATGATAGATGGTTCTCCCTATATTCCAAAAATCTGATAACTATAGAAATAGAAAAAATTATATTAAGAACTTCATTATTTTTAGAGTTAGAATATTAATGTGTTTTAAAGTAATATGGCATATATATTGACAAGAATTTGAGCCTACGCAAAAATTTAATTAACGTTGATTTATAACAATAATTATTATAACAATCGGCTGAAAACTATATAAGTCTTAAACGTGAATAGCTAAGAAAACTTCCAAGAAGATTCTAATCATCATCTCATCATCTCAGCCTATATACGTCCCACTGTTGGGCTCGGGCCTCCACCATAAAGGAAGGGTAATTGATCTACTATACCATGCTGGTCAGACGTGTTGGTATAGGGTTTTATTTCGAGTTTTCCTTCTCCTGCATAGATGTTATATACGTTTTATATCCCTTAGTCCTCTCGTACGATCACCCACAGGTAAGATAGAGAGTGGTGAATCGTATTCTTACTCCGTCACCACACGAATAGAAGAAAGAAGAGAAAGAAGATTCTAATAGATTAAGCTTATTACTCAATCGATGAATTTTATGACCTCCGTCAGAGTCCTGAAGACGGCAGTCCTTTACTAGACCACTGCCTACGGTAAAAAAGTGAAGAGAGTGTGAGTTCATAATTAGTTCGGTGAAACTAAATCACCACACGCGAACACCCTCAGAAGTCAGGTTTTCGACTCTCTCACTCACCGAACGAACTTACTCTGTCATCACACAGAAATAATAGTTCTATATCCACAAATCATCATTATCTTCTCAGCCTATTCCAAATACGTCCTTTTACTGGACCCGAGCCATAATAGGACACACATTTTCCATAATAGGAGATACATCATCACCTCAGCTATCCGTCCTCCTCCATAATGGCCTACTATTTCACATTAGTCAGACTTGTTGGAATAGGGTTTTGTTTCGAATTTTCCTTTTCTTAATAGGAATCTCCTCCTATCTACCCTTTTTTATTCACGCTGTGAAAATGTATTTACGCACTACACACCTACTTGCCGGTCATAAACACGACCGAAATAACCACTAAAACCATAAAACCTAAAATTTCGAATTTGTCTTTTTTTTGCACAGAGTTACATGCGTATTATATTCTTTAGACGTCTTTCACGATACCCATGGCAAAGATTAGGTCAGTAAATTTTTATTCTATCACCATAGGGATAACTGCTCATAAAATTGTTTATTTCTTTTATCTTCAAAGACACACTCGCATAACTATCTTGATTACTATGTCCTGTTTGGAAATCAAACCCACAAAATGAACCACTAAATGTCGTCAATGACATCTTGGATCAATACACCCTTAGTCATTTATCTCGATAAATATTCGCCGGAAATATGCAAATGGAATGTTTGTTTTATATTTATACTTACGATATCAGATGCCTTAAATCAATTTTCAAGATTTATATCATAATTTACGACCAGATAATCTAATACAATATTCGTACAATTTCCTGCATCGGAAATCAGTGGGACCTTAAGGAAATAAGACGTAAGATAATTTTATCTCTGTGGAAATATATAAAATATGTCTTGAGTTTATAATATATATATATATATATATATATCGCCGCACGATTGATTATTTCATAAACTTGAATTATAATTACAGTTAAAACAATTAGGTTTAGTTCAAAATAATTAGTTGCCATACTTAAAATAGATAGTACAACAAATGTTATCATAAAACAGTTTTTATAGATTGTCATCGGGAGTTCCCCGCTCTCGGCCTTACTATAAATACGACCATTTGCTGGTACGACATTTCAAATCACAATCACATTCCGCGCTTGTCCGTCTCTCGGTACGCTTGCGTGCCGTTCCGCGCTCTCTCGATCTCACGTACGCTCCCGATTACGTCACACGTGCGCTCACGTACGCTGACGATTGTTCGCGCTTTTTAACGGACGAGCCAAGTGGCAGTGCAAAACCGCCTCTTTCGAGGCGAATTATTGGACTGCTCACGAATATTGCTAACTGCCTGCGTTCAAAGCAAGGTCAGGTAGCAATATTTGTTTCTGTCTAGTAGATTAAAGTCAAAGTGACCCCTTAAGGGAAAAACCAAGTTTCTCTTGGTCCCCGGTTGAAACCTAACGGTGTCAACAAAGCCGGGTGTGGCGAAGCCCCGAATCGCCTGCCGAGCCCCTTAAGGGCGAGGCGCTTCTTCGGACGGGGTCGGACCAGTAGGCCTTGGGGGTGACCCCTAGTCTACCCCGACTATCACCTTTCCCACCCTTCCACCTCCTTCTCCTATTCCTGAGTGCGTAGCTTGGGAGTGCCGGCCCTCACAGGCCGAATACCTCTCCGCCACTCGGGCAGCTAGGGCCCCTCTCGCACAATAAGATCGGCGAAGGGTTAATCACAGCTTAGGGCACACCTAGTTTTCTAAGTACATCCTCCTGACCTAACCCGGTTGGGAGGGAACATAATTACACATCCCCGGGTTTTCCCCCTGGGGAGTTAGGCATTACTTCAAACGCGTAGGAACTAATTCACCTCCCACCATGGCTCTTCCAGCCACAATAAACATCGACATGCTCCTCGCCGACGAGGAGATCTACGCTCTACTGAAAAGACGGTTCGGGAATATGATTCCCGACCGCCCCGCGATCGCGAACACCGAGCCCGTAACCGGGCCGGTGCACATTGTCTCCCCCGCCTCCCCGGAAGCGGAACCAACTTCGTCCGAGATGGAGACGGAGGAAGCCACTGACGACGAGAACGCCGAAACGGCGTCGTCGTCCGCCGAATCGGAGTCCGAGTCCACCTCGGCGGACTCCGAATACACGGTGGTCAGCTCCCGTAAAAGGGGGCGTAAGGCCCAAAAAAAGGCGCGAAAGGCCGCCAAAATTGACGAGGCGAGCACCTCTGCCGCCAAAGACGTCACCCCCCCCCACCCCACCACCAAAGCCACAGGCCGCTGTACAGCAGCCCCCGGCTAAGGTATACAAACCACCCACACCGCCGCCACTAGTCATCCGCAATAAGGAGAAGTGGCTTTCAATCTCGGCTTGGTGCAACACCAACCGAGTCCAATACCGCACGGCTCGGTCTACCACCGAGGGTATTAAGGTGCAGTTGTCCACTTCGGACGACCACCGTAAAATGACGGCTATGTTACATAGCCAACATATTCCGTTTCACACGTACACCCTGCCCGAGGAACGTAAACTTCGCGTAGTAATACGCAACGTCCCCGTGGAACTGGGATGTGAAATAATTAAGGAAGATCTCCTCAATCAAGGACTTCCGGTGATCGAGGTGCACCGGATGATCCGAGGGAACACTCGCCAACCGTTTGACCTAGTAATGGTCGTCCTTGACCTCTCACAGAGGGGCAAGGACATTTTTAAAATCACTACGGTGTGCGGCCTCTCCGGCATCGTAGTAGAACCCCCGCGCCGGAATGGCATGATCTCACAATGCCACCGGTGCCAGCTATACGGCCACTCAGCGCGCAACTGCTACGCGCGGCCCAGGTGCGTAAAGTGCCTGGAGGACCACGCAACGGCAGACTGTGCCAGGCCCAAGGCTAACGACCCGACCAAAAGTACCACACCACCATCGTGTGTACTCTGCGGGCAAGTGGGGCACCCCGCAAACTACCGTGGCTGCCCACGCGCACCACGGCCGGTTATGAGGAGGCCACCACCACCCCCACCACAAAGGTACCTTCCGGCACCTAAACCCACACGCAACCCGTGGGTTAACTCGCAAAGCAGGGCGGAATACCCCCCCCTGCCCACCAAATTAGCCACCCCGCCGGTACCCGCGATCGCGACACCGTCGGCAAAGGCCGGAAATAATAATAGTGTATACAAACCGCCAACCGTTGGGCAAAAACTGCCACCCGCGGGCCTTCCTAAGCCTCCTCAAGGCAATCAAGTGCACACACACGCGCCAGCCACTAGCGGTCTAGACCCGGATCTAGACCTAGTGGCCAGATTCGCGCAAATAATAAACATTTCAGAAATACGCGTAATCGCAGCAGAACTGCGAAAAAATGAAGGCAATAGCCTCGCGTTACTTAACGTCGCCATGAGGTTCTCACCCGTTCTAGAGAGCCTCGGTTCCTTCAGAGCCTAAATAATGGATAGGTACACACCAGGCAGAGTCAAAACACGATCACTCCGCGTAGGGTTTTTTAACGCGAACGGTCTCGCTCGCCAGAGAGACGAAATAGGTACATTTCTACAAGACCAGCAGCTTGACCTTTTACTAGTCCAAGAGACTTTTCTTAAACCCTATTCAAGAGACCCTAAAATTGCAAACTACAATATAGTGCGCAACGATAGGGTCGGCTCTCCCCTAGGCGGGACTCTCATTTATTATAAAAGGTCACTGCACTGCACACCCCTAGATCCCCCCGCCATGACGTACATTGAAGCCTCGGTCTGTCGGTTGGCCCTTACCGGTCACCAACCACTGATCATAGCATCAGTATACCTCTCCCCTCCTAATGGGGACCCACCAAAAGAGTTGCTTGAGAGTGATCTCCAAGCCCTCTTAAAACTCGGCGACGCCGTCATCATCGCAGGCGATCTAAACGCCAAAAGTAAGTCGTGGAATAGCCACACCAACAACCGCAGGGGACTGGCCCTCGAGACTAACGCAGATCGGCTCGGGTTCAACATCATAGCCCCAATGGAGCCGACTCACTTCCCTTACACAGTCGAGCACAGGCCCGACGTATTAGATATAGCCCTATTAAAGAACATAAACCTACGTTTATGTCTAATAGAGGTAATTCACGAGCTTAACTCGGATCACCGCCCGGTGGTCATAGACTTCGCCCCCCGATACGGCCCCTCAGGCCTCACCCCCCCCCACTGAGAAAGTGTGCACAGACTGGGAGCGACTGAAGGCTAAACTCCAGTCTCCCTCCTCGTCGGCTCATCTTGACAGTGTATGTAATACATTAAACAACAAAGAGGACATCGAATCCGCGATCGACGCCCTCACCGGTCACGTACAATCGTTAGTTAACGATTGTTCACGGAGAGTGCCCGACACGAGCAATCGTAGAAGGTGCTTACCCGCTGACGTCCGCGACCTACTGAGGCGTAAGAACGCAGCCATAAGAGCCTACGACCGCTTCCCCTGCGAAGATAACCGCTATCACATGCGGTCACTGCAGAGGGCGGTTAAAACGGCTATAAATGAGTTTCGACAAAACGAATGGGACGCCACCTTAAGCGAACTGGAGCCTTCGCACCAGGCTTACTGGCGGCTTGCCCGTTCTTTCAAAAAGGATACGGTGTCCACCATGCCACCCTTAAACCGCCCCAATCAACCGCCGGCGTTCGATGACGATGAAAAGTCTGAATGTCTGGCGGCCGACCTCGAGCAGCAATGTACGTCGAGTACACAACACACAGACGCGCGACACACCGACACCGTTAACAGCGAAATGGAACGATGTACATCGCGTACGCGTACCGCAGACGCTGAGCCACAAGAGCCTATACCAACAGCGACAGTGGAGGAGGTCCAGTCGATCGTTAGAGGTCTCCACCCTAGGAAATCCCCCGGTTCGGACGGTATTTCTAATAGAGTTATTAAACTCTTCCCTCATTCACTATTATTAATACTAACAGCAATTATTAACGTCGCATTAGTCAATTACATATTTCCTAAACAATGGAAAAAAGCCGTGGTAATAGGTATACCTAAACCCGGCAAGCGACGTACCGAACCGTCATCATATCGCCCGATTAGTTTACTCAACAGTTTAGGTAAAATATATGAGCGCGTACTACTTAGTAGGCTAAGAAAGTACGCTGAGGAAAACAACCTCATCCCGCCGATTCAGTTCGGCTTTCGCACGCAACACTCTTGCGTTCAGCAAGTACATCGAATAGTCGAGTATACAAGTTATAAACTGCAACGCGGTTTATATACGGGTATGCTTCTATTTGATGTAGAAAAAGCGTTTGACAAAGTCTGGCATAACGGCCTTATTTTCAAGTTAATAAAGCTCAAAATCCCCCACTATTTAGTTATGATAGTTAGAGACTTCCTACTCGAGCGTAGCTTTCGCTACAGAGTGGAAGGTACTTTATCAGCACCGCACAAACTAGAAGCCGGCGTCCCCCAGGGATCGGTGCTCTCTCCAATACTCTTCTCGCTGTTCACCAGCGACATACCCCAACATAGTAGAATACAAACAGCATTATTCGCTGACGACACTGCCATCTTCTATGCAGGTCGATCTCCCTCAACAGTGACAACCGTTCTCCAAACTGCGGCTACCGCCCTAGCCAAATGGACTAGGAAATGGAGAATCGGTATAAACCCCACCAAAAGCCAGGCGATCATATTTCATAAGGGGATAGATCGCCGCTACCCAATGGCTGAATATCCACAGATAAAGATGTTCGACCAACCCATCCCCTGGACAAGGGAGGTCAAATATCTGGGTGTTACCTTGGACAGACGACTGACCTTCGGTCCTCACATAGGGCGAGTCCGCGCGCGCGCAGCCCTAGTGCTAGGATGGTTACACAGCTTAGTACACGCAAAGTCTAAGCTATCTCTCCGTAATAAAGTTAGATTATACACCGCTTGTATACGTCCTATCATGACGTATGCAAGTGTAGTGTTTACACAAGCGAAGCCACGCAGGCTACATCGGCTACAGGCATTACAGAATAGGTTCATGCGCCGAGCGACGGGAGCACCGTGGTACATGCGCAATGTGGATCTTCACATAGATCTTGGCTTGCCGACCATCAGGCAATTCATGAAACAGTGCTCCCGCCGCTACTTCGACTCTGCCGCGACACACCCGAACCCATTAGTGGTAAGGGCGGCTTCTTACATCCCCTCTAAAATGTCCGCGATTAAACAACCGCGACTAATACTCGACGAACCCGACGACACTATTACTCTCGCCCAGACTGAGGCATACACAGCCCGCGCGGCCTTGACAAATAGTAGTAAATATCCACGTTACCGCCCCCGCCGACGGGGAAGGAAGACGTGTCGCGTTAAAATCATAAACGTGGGAGTGCCCACTTTGCCAGCGACCGCCCGAGCCGAGGTCCGTACCCCACAGGGGGTGCCCTCGGGATGGGTCGCTTAACTTTAAGCGGGTTGAGAGCCCTCAGTGCTCACCCACCAGTCCGGGTAAAGTTGTCACAGCCATCTGAGGCTAACAACTAAGTCACACAAAAAAAAAAAAAAAAAAAAGGTACGACATTTATTCGATCGCTAGCAGCCGAACAGTGCGTAGCTCTAGACTCCACTTAGTTTTAAACTAGAATTCAATAACACGAGTACTGTTTCAACGTTATTGCTTCAATTACGTTTATCATGGAACACCATCAACACTATCAACATTGTAGTGAGGTAGATGACGTTAGCCATGCTGACGTCATTGCTTTTAAAAACAACACGGCGCTACCTACCTGCTACGTCATCAGAAGTGGGATTGCTTACCACTTCCGCTCAACAACCTGACGCTGCAACGGAACTGAACCATGAAGTAAACACTATGGTATTTACTAAGATGGCACTTCGTTGCAACAGAAGCTGCTACAATCAAACTTGGTTCAGACAATGAATAATATACCACCACTACTCATTATGCAGATGCAGGTAAACATAATGATCGACAACTTCGAGAACGCGCATTGCTAACTAGGATCGGTACAGGAATGATATGGGCATTTGACACGACTGTCGTCTTGTCTTGTCCATGTTCATTCGTAAACCCAACGGTAGGGATACCCTGCTGAGATCATTGAGCATGGTTCCAAGGTCCTCCATGGATTCTGCTATAACGACAATATCGTCTACAAATCGAAGTGCAGTGGTGATCATCATCGTCGGAGAGATGAAGTCTCCCTGTCTCCCTGTCTCCCTGTCTCCCTGTCTCACACCTTTACGAAACTGGATCGGTTTCGTACTCTTATCCCGGAAACGGACTGTCATTGTGGCGTTTCTATACAAACACTTCAGCACTGCAGCACTGCAGCACTTCAGCACTTCGACATAGCGATGGTCGATTTGGCACCGCTGAAGGGACTGCAGCACCACCGCGCTTCGGGTCCACGACTCTGGAACGTCTCTCTCAGGGATGACCGAGCTGAATAGCTTTTGAAGAGCTTTTAAGACTGGCTTGTCGCCTGCCTTTAGAGGCTCTGCAGTGGTTCCGTCATCTCCTGGTGCCAAAACGTGCTATTACAAACTCGGCTGCAGGCAGCACATGCAGCGGCTACACGAAGCCGGCTGTGGCTGCACGACTGGTTTTCTATGTAGTATTAGTTTCGAGATCCATTCTGATCTTCTGCAAGCTGATGTCCGGAATTTCTTCGGTATAGTGCCGCGTTAGCTTGTATCTAGGATCTTGGACTAAGTCGACAACAGGATTTCGGGATGATTTCTAGAAACTTTCAACCTCTCCCAAGATCTCACATTGGGATGAACTGACAGTGCCGTCATCAGTCTTCAGCTTAGTCATTTGGCTTTGCCCAACTGACAGATCCTGTCCGAACACTTTCAAACAACGATTCCGGAGGAATACGGGACTCAACGAATCTCGAGCCTCGGTTTTATGGAGAACAGATAACCGTATCGGCGGCATACAACTCTCCAGAATTGGGCATTGAGCCCATATCGTCGACCTCATAAGACAGCGTAGCTGGACAACAGACGCAAGAACCAGAGGATTAAAAATCAAGGTTGTATTTATTTTAGTAAATACTAAATACATCACAGAACACGCCAAACTCCGTGCCACAGAGTACGCCCAACACAAGTACCACAGAGTACGCCCAACACAAGTACCACAGACTACGCCCAAATAAACTACATCAAATCTCTACGAGTCATAAATGTAGAAGAAAGGTACACGGATACCATTCTCAAAAGAAATTGCCTCTTTGATTACAGGTAGAAAAACTGGGCAAGCTCTTTGCAGAAATGTCTACAACACGGCTGGTGCTGAGCGCGCACCGCCGGTCAGAACGACCGTATCGGCGCATGATTGATTATTTTATAAACTTGAATTATAATTACAGTTAAAACAATTAAGTTTAGTTCAAAATAATTAGTTGGCATACTTAAGATAGATAGTACAACACATGTTATCATAAAACAGTTTTTATAGATTGTCATCGGGAGTTCTCCGCCCTCGGCCTTACTATAAGTACGACCATTTGCTGGTACGACATTCATTCGATCACTAGCAGCCGAACAGTGTGGAGCTCTAGACTCCACTTAGTTTTAAACTAGAATTCAATAACACGAGTACTGTTTCAAACTTTATTGCTTCAATTACGTTTATCATGGAACACCATCAACACTATCAACATTGTAGTGAGGTAGATGACGTTAGCCATGCTGACGTCATTGCTTTTAAAAACAACACGGCGCTACCTACCTGCTACGTCATATATATATATATATCTCAATACAAGATATTTTTTATGATATTTATTTTTAAATCAAGACAATGCATTTTGGTATGAGTAAGAACACACGAAGTACATAAGTGTATGTATTTCGTGTGTTCTTGCAGGGGGACAGGAACGGCACTGTATGGTGCTCCTCGGTGCCTCTATCTGGTCGGAGTCCCTCGCCGTCCGCAAGAGAGCCCTTCTGCAACGACCGCAGAGGGCCATGGCGGTGAGGGCTATTAGGGGCTACCGTACTGTTTCCTGGACTGCGGCGACACTGCTGGCAAGCGACCCGCCTTGGCCACTGGTGGCGGAGGCGTTGGCAGAAGTGTACCGGTTCCGCGCCACAGCACGAGCCAACGGGGAGCAAGTGTCCATAAGGGGACTGGGCAGAGCCCAGGAAGTGGCTCGAAGGGAAGTAATCCGGCGGTGGAGAGAAGATCTAGTCTCCCGTAGCAGGGCGGGAGACTGTGGACGCGATCGCGCCGTATCTCCACCGCTGGCTCAGGAGAAGGCACGGCAGCCTTACATTTAGTATGGTGTAGGTGCTTACAGGACATGGGGTCTTCGGTAAGTACCTGTATAAAATTAGAAGAGAAAAGGCCCCAGGATGCCATGAGTGGCGCGCTAATCAACGATGTGCGCCACATACGGGAAGTATGCCCCGCTTGGGGGCCTCAGCGCCACGTCCTGTCAACGGAGATAGGGACAACGGACCTGTCGTTGCCGACCATTATCTCCAAGATGTTCGGCAGCGACAGCTGTTGGTCGTCGATGGCCTCCTTCTGTGAGGCTGTCATGACAAGGAAGGAGGCCGCGGAAGGAGGAGACTCCGTTAAGCGCTTCTTCTTCCACCTGTCCTGAATGATGACAGGACGTGGCCAGACGGCGAAGCGTTGGGGTGTCGGGGATAGAATATCATCAGATGATCTCTCTGACACCCCGTAAAAGCGCGGAAGGGGCCGCTGTGATTTTAGTGGGCATTTCGGTCATATTTGTAGCCAGGGAGTCTCACACACACTTCCGTCTGTAACCGGCGGGGGAATAGTGCGTAAATGCATTTCCACAGCGTGAACAAAAAAAAGGGGAACAGGGACGTGTCGTTATCCTAACCTTCAGTGTCGTAAAGGACGACTAAGGGATGTGATATGCAGATATCTATGCAGTTGAAGGAAAACATGACATAAAACCCTATGCCAATTCATCTGATTAGTGTGGTACAATAGGTAAATTTTTTACCCACTATGGAAGAGGTTCGAGCCTAACAGTGGAAATTATGTGGACTGTGATAAAACGCGATAAATTGTAATACTCGCGTAAACATCGGAAGTCATACTAGTATACGTAATATTATTTTTTGACGTGACAACGTCTAATAATAGTCATCTTTTACGACATCCACGGGCAAGATAGTGGTAAATTGTATTCTTACTCCGTCACCACACAAGAGTTCCTTGTCAATAAATTAACTTAAAACATTTAACTAATATTATAAATGGACTAATATTATAAATGCGAAAGTAAATTTGTTAGTTTGTTATACTTTTACGCTTAAACCACCGGACCGATTTTAAAAACTCTTTCACCCATAGAAAGCTATAATATCATGGAGTAACATGGTCTATATTTTATCCCGATATTCCCACACGAACGGTAACTACGCAAGTAAGGCGACTGAAACCGAAGCAAAGCGAGGGCGGGTTGCTAGTATTTTATACTCCTTTTAAACCGGATCATAAATCATATAAATTGTTCAAATTCATTTAGAAAAATTTCTTTCAAAAACAAGTGCATAAAATTTTCTAATTTTTATTTCAGTTAGCTAAGCTTGTTTCAGCTGTATAAAGAATTTCATTTGTAGCAGAAGTTATGAGCTATTCCATAAATGAATATTTCAGTGTATTTCCTATGTTTAAAATTGTTAAAATTTTAACATTGAATGCCGAATAGAAGTGTTTTTAGACGCTAAAAAACACATGTTTTGTGTTATATTGTTAGGAATATTACCGTTCCTATGTTTAGCGTAAGTATCTTAAAAGATCACTTACAAAATTAAGCATTTAAATAAAACTTGTAATAAAATTTCAAATCTCACGTCAAATTGTTACATTAACTTGATATAGTAGTCCAATGTACTCCAGTTTACTGTGGTGAAATTAGGCCTTGTATTACCTATGAGTGTTGTAACTAATAACTAAAAAATTAATAGCATGCATAGAACATAATGATTTCTGTTGTTTACGCGAGTACACATTTTAAATAAAATTATTTTACGGTTGTTATCGTGTTTGTATTTGATTTTTGATTGACACTTTGCAGCATTCATGGCCACGGGCCGCCCATGAACGCTGTAAAGTGTTCTAAACATCGGGCAATCAAAAATCAAATACAAACTCGATAAAATCCGTAAAGCAGTTTTATTTAAAACTAGCTGACCCGGCGAATTTCGTACCGCCCTAATTTTTTTCGTAAATATATTTTCTAAATTGCCGAATATATAGTCTAAAATGGAAGAACCATCACGGCTTTGTCGAGAAAGATTTGATCGTCTTGGTCGCGGCATTGTTAATGATGATTGAAAGAGAATCCAAATTACTGATTTTTGACAAAATTTTAATTATCAAATTTTTATTTAACTATAGACATAATCACGTTTAGTTCTCATTTGCATTATGTTATTACATATCAAATACGTTTTTGTTATCCTACGTTTTATAGTGACTTGTATTCTCTTTGACATGAGTTTCGGCGCGAATATGGAAATGTCATGTTAAGCTCTTGTATTATATTCAGTTTCTTAGTGTTTTATAGTGTTATATTGAATAATTTTGCTGAGATTTTATGTAATACTAGCAACCCGCCCTCGCTTCGCTTCGGTTTCAGTCGCTTTACCCGCGGCGTAGTTCCCGTTCCTGTAGCCTATGTTACTCCCTGATATTATAGCTTTCCATTTTATATTCTACCGAACTTCCGAGAGAAATTAATTAATTAGGTTTTCAGCGCCTAATTAATGGTAACGACTTAAAACTTACTGACGAACATGACAATAAATAAGCTAGTCTATATAAAGAAATGTTAAATAATATGAACAAAATTGTATCAGACTTGGCTGCATGGGATACCTTTGCCTGTCTGAATGGACAAACAGAAACAAAAATGTCTGTATATATGTATGTGTGTGTGTGTGTGTTTGTGTGTCTGTTTGTGTGTGTGTGTGAATATTTGCATGTTTAATATTCACTTAACGTAACTTAAGAGCTATGTTTTAACAATAAGAAAAATTTGTATTTTATAATAATTAAATAAATAAAATAAAAAAAAATCTATTTGACATTTTATGTCACGTCACATGGGAACGTGATCAAACGGGATGAAAAATAGCTCATTACCATTAAGAAGAAGAACGGGATAAAAAGTATCCTATGTCCGTCTCCTGGATGTAAGCTACCTCACCACCAATTTTCAGCCAAATCGGTACAGCCTTTCTTGAGCTATAAATAGTGTAACTAACACGACTTTCTTTTAAATATATAAAAGATATGCATAGAACAACTATGCAAGAGAAGAAAACCTCAAAATAAAACCCTTTACCGATCTATCTAACAAGATTGGTAGATATCTCCTGTGGAGGAAAACTTTAAAACCCTATAACAACCCGTCTGACCAGCGTGGTATAGAAAGGTCAATTTCCCTCGTATTGTAGAGAAGGCAAGCCCAACAGTGGGACGTATTATGAGCTGAAATTATAAAAAGAAAATAATCAGCCCAAATGTGCCCCCAATCAGCCGGAACGGAATGTAACCTAACCATACCCAATCAAAAAAAATATAGTCTGTAAAGTCAGTTTACGAACAATAATGTTATGTGATAACGTTATGAAAACATTGATAAGAAATTGGATACTTTTATGAATTGAATTATCACTGAATTATTTTTAATTTTGTATAATACAAAAGAGTTTATTGAAAATTATAACTTTTTCGATAAATCTTATATTTTTAAACGAGCAATTCTCGTGTACCTATATATCAGGATCTCTGAAACGGCTGCAACGATTTTCATGAAATTTAGTATACTAGAGGTTTCGGGGCCAAAAAATCGATCTCGCTGGGTTTTATTTATAGGAAATGTTGTTTTGTCGGTGTTTTTAGTTAATCACTACAATGATATAAAATTTCAATAGATCGAATTTTGGTGTTTTTATTATTCTTTTTTTGTAATTTTTGATATTTTTGTCATATACACAAAAAGATTATTTTTGTAGTTTTTTTATATTAATATAGATCCTAAATATATTCGTTAAAATACTATTTACTTAGAAAAAAAATGTAGCGGTCTAACAAATATTTAATATTTATTTGTACTCGTTAATTCAAATATTTTTTCATTTTTTTTTTAATTTAAATTAGAGATAGATTCTTCACAAGCCAAACATACCAATCGTGCCTCTCTATCGCTAGTTCCATTCTCTCGCTTGCATGCTTCGCTCAGACGGAACGTGACAATCAGTCATGCTTATTCGTACGTGCAGTAGGCGTTCATCGATTTATAAGACGTTGTCATGTCCAAAAAAGGCGAATGTATCTTTAGTTGGGTGCTAACAAACTTCATTTTTAACCCATCATGTAGTAAAGAATTTATTCTCAAAAAAATACAGGTCACTTACATGAGAACAATGGTTATAAAAAGTAATAACTCAATCGGGTTACAAAGCTTTCTTAAGCATTCACTTGATATGTTTTTAATCATATTTGGATTTTTTCTTGTATATAATGTAATAACTTATGTTTGAACACATTAAATGAATTAACATTTTTATATATGAAGGTATTTTATTGTACAATTATGCTCCTTTGAAAGTGATGTTTCTTTTTCATGTAAATAAACCCAGCTAAACCATGGTGACTACTCAAAAACACATAGAAAGTCTACTAAAATTCACATTTCCTTAATCTTGTATTATAATTAAAAACTGAATTATTACCATCAAGTTTGCTTGTAATTAAGGCGCGACGGAACATAACGTTAATAGTAAATGGAGTTTACATTCGCCGGTACAGCGACTTCGTTTTAATAAGAATCTGTTCAGTGTACGAAACGAGTCGAGGTAATGGGGTCGCTATGCATATTTTTATTTGTAGATCTAAAACCAAGCAAACCTCTTCAAATGAGAAATGTTATTTTGCTTTATGGATACAAAAATGAAAAAAGGACACCAAGTAATCGTTAGGACTGCCATCAAAAAGGAATACTTAAAACTGAACAAACAGTCGTTATTTTTGGATAATAAAATAATGATACAGTGAATGGAAGGCATTAGACATAACTTTTATCTTGTCCATGTTCTTTTGTTGGTAGTTGTGAAACCCTGTTGATGTCATTGAGCATAGTGTTAAGGTCCTCCAGGGATTATGCCTTAACTACAATATAATGAGTTTTACTACTAGCTTGATATTCACACAAAGCATAGTCCCCAACATGGCTACTAGGTTAATTAATAGTCTAGTCTAATTAAAAGTCGTTAGGTCAACCGGCATTGCGTTACCGTCTGGCCATGAACGACAAGGAACTCAGTACCGGTGCTGTGCCTGGCCCAGTAGCAAAGGTAAGGGAATACGGTGGGGCGACGAAAGAGCGGCGTGCAGCGCTCTTTCGTCGCCCCGGATATAATGGGCGGTGTGCTGACCATACCTTTTCCAAAAAAAGAGTATTAGCCAGCCGCCATGATACAGAAATTGTTATATTGTTCACATTGAAAAATTATATTTAATATTCATTATTATTATTTATGTTTAATAATTTCTAATGTTTTATTGGATAGGTATAGTAGAATATTTTTTTATATAAACGTTTCTGGTCACAGGTGGATCCCTCGTAACTATGAACGGTGAACAGAGTTCGAAATGTCGGGAAAGTGAAAATCAAAAACATACGCGAAAAATTCATATAAATGCTTATATAATTTTTTTACAAAAATCTATTATTGAATATTATGTGAATCAATCATTCATCGCCGATTTTATTCAATAAAATTTCTTTCTGATCGTAATAAGATGCTGTATTGTTTCCCAGGATAGAGCTGTTTACACTCTTCTGGTGAGACCCTTAGCGGACTCCTAGGGTCAAATAAAGGGTTGTGACAATTGCATTCCTATCAATTGTCATCTTCATCATCATCATCATTTCAGCCTACCACTACTGGGCTCAAGTCTCCTCCATAAAGGGAGGGGAATTGACCTACTATTCCACGCTGGTCAGACGTGTTGGTATAGGATTTTGTTTCGAGTTTGCCTTCTTTTGCACGGATGTTATATGCTTATTATATCCCTTAGTCGCCTTTTACGACATCCACGGGCAATATAGGGAGTGGTAAATTGTATTCTTACTCCATCACCACACGGACAAGCATGTATTAATAATAACAACATAAATAACAATAAATCTCAAAATAATAAATATCTAGATTACACCCAGCTATTACAAAATATGCTAGTACTAACTAAATAACATAAAATCAAATAAAACTTAATACCAATTTGTCTAGCCAGGTTTATTAGAGCAATTATTATTCCGAAGGACGCTCAATTAAAGCACATAAAATTACATATTATGACCTATGATTTACTATGAATAATTGATAAATCTAGACTTTATGCCACTTTTCTGTCTAACTCGTTGAAATAACAAAAATGATTACAAGACTGGTCTATACAATAATTATTGGACGTTCTATTCAAATAAAGGTAGTTATATAGTCTGACATATAACTAATGATGAATACATAGTTCTTATTCTATGACGTTCTATAACGGAATAAGAATATGATTCTCCACCCCATGTCTTGCCTATAGGTATCATAAATTAAATACTAAGAAATAGGACACAATTTTTTTTTACTGCATATAGTGACAAACGAGCGAGCAGTACACCTGATGATAAGTGTTGCTGCCGCTCATGAACCTTTACAATACCAGGGGCACATCTAGGCCGCCGCCCTACCGCGAAGAAAGTGAATTGAGTGTGAATGGGTGCAATGAGATTCGGTAACACTAAAGCCATCATTAAAACCCACAACACGCAAACACTTTAGAAAGTTGAGCTGCCAGCTTTTTCACTCACCAAACGAAACGCAGTAACAAATTGCTACTACTCAGACGTCGATTTTCTACGAGAGGACGAACCGACCCGCGGCTAGAGACATCTTACTAGCGCGGTTTAGTAGTTCAATTTCCTTAATAAGTTCGAGCCCAACAATGAGACTTATGCGGGCTGAGATGATGATGATGACGATGAAATAATTCTTGAAAGTAAAAGACTAAGAGACTAGCAGAAGCTAATTATAAAATTAGAAATAACATCTAATTATCATATTGAAACAGATTGTACATTACATGAGGACTTGGAAAACTTGCTTTGAAGCAATATTTACACGATTTAAACTAAACTATGTTAGTTACTGTCTCTCCATTTGTCAGCTTAATAGCGTGTTAATGGTAGCCCTCTAAGAATAAATAATTCTGTAATCCCCACGTTTAGCAGGTGGTTTGATGAGCGCAATTGGTGTAATAAGTATTCCTGAGGAATGCAACAGCCCATTCTACTAGTTTCTCTTAGCCGATTCTTCCATGGCAAAATAAGGATTGATAAACTTTTGATACATTTTATTGCTTCGGCTCTTCTGCAGCTCCACGATAGGAAGGAAATTGACATACCACGCAGGTCAAACGTGTTCTTATGGGTTTTTTTATTTCAAGTTTTCCTCTTCTTGCATGGATATCATGTAAATGCTGTATTTCTCAATCGTCTTTTAGTGCACCCACAGACAAAAAAGGGGGTTATTGTATTCCTACTCCGTTATCACACGGAGAATTATTACATATACTTATATTGTACTTGGACTTCCTTGACTTATCAAAAGTATTAACTGACTTTGCATCCATATTTTAAACGTCGCACTTAACGTTGAGGTTATATAACTATATAAGTACTATTTTAACATAGCTAAAAGATACACGTACTATTCAAGACATTCGTTAGCAAATGGGGGTTCGTAAAGGATTGGTGCCGTGAATAAGATATAATTACGGTAGGGTATTTCATCATCGCATTACTTGGCCGACCACACAGACAAAGCTCTAAAGATTCCCAGACTTTAATATGAGAATGTTGGCGCTGAAATTTAAGATTCAGGTTACGTTTATTTGAAACTCAGATGTTAAAACATTTGTGACAAATCTAAATTAAAGTATTATATTTGAGTTGATGTCAAGCAGACTGCTGGTTATCTTCTCTTGTGTTCAGCAGAATTTAAATTAGTAGCGATCACTGCATAGTACCAGGCGCATTGACTGTCCACACAAAAGTCGGACGATCACGCTTAATGAAGTCTACTCTGCGACTTATACCTGTCCAATACCGGATCCTCGAAAGCGTTCAACTCGAGCTACATAATCGCTTGCAATGTCTAGATGAGTACTAATCTCCAAACGGTATGAACAACAGGTTCGTGGAAACTCCCTTAACGAACCGGCAACTGCCAGCAGTTGATGATGCCCAAGTCAATCTGTTTATTTAAATCATATTTTTTTTTCAAAGATCGTAGCAGGTGGAGGACAGTGGACTCTGCCTACCCCTATGGGAAAAAGGCGTGAATATATGTATGTATGTATGTATATTTTTTTTTTAATTCTGATATGGTCACTGTAAGAAGTTGTTAGATTAGATAATTACGTAATAAATTAAAGACCGAAGGAAGTGGGGACTGAATAAATTAACCGACTTAATATTACATGGATCTACATGGATCACGAGCTACTCGCATACCTGATAAAAAGTGATCTACCGCTCATAGTCTTTTACAATAGCCATGATAGCCAAACCGCAGACTACCTTATTTACTATGAAAGGAAATTACATATGGAGTCGATCATAAGTAATTGGGATAAGGGTAGGATGATGATTAGTATATTAAGAAAATTCTAAAAATTTTTTTTTTTCTCGTTCCGTGTTGTGACGGAGTAAGAATACAATTCACCACTCCCTATCTTGGCCGTGGATGTCGTAAAAACGACTAAGGGATATATATCTTTGCAAGATAAGGGAAACTCGTATAATAAAACCCTATACCAACATGTCTGATCAATATGGTATAGTAAGGTCAATTTCCCTCCTTTTGTGGAGGAAGCTCGAACCCAATAGTGGGACGTATATGAACTGAAATAACAAATTTTTATTATTTAAAAATGTAATTAATATTAATTAAGATCATAATTGATATCCACTTAAATAATATCCATTTAAACCGTACTAATATTATAAATGCGAAAATAAGTTTGTTTGTTTGTGACGCTTTCACGGTTAAACCAAAGAACCGATTTCCCACGGAAACGGGAACTACGCAGGAAAGACGACTGAAACCGAAGCGAAGCGAGGGCGGGTTGCTAGTTGTTAATAAAACTATTTTTACGAATTTTATCGCATTCGTATTTGATTTTTGACTGCCCGTAATAACGATGACTTGTTGGACGTGAAACATTTTAGTCCACCCGTGAACATGCACGCTGGTAAATGTTCGAAACGTCGGGTAATTACAAATCAAATATAAACGATATAAGCGATAGATTCCATAAAAACTTAATAGTTAAACATCTGAAATGAACCTCAAAAATTAAATAGATTAATCTATACCAATAAATAAAATTGGAGTGTCTGTTTGTAATGTCAAAATAATAGGCTTTTTTCATGCTCACACGGTTATTTGCACGACACCTATGCCTAAAATAGCAATTAAAAAATTTTTGTCTGTCTGTCTGTCTGTTTGTTCCGAGTAATCTTCAAAACGGCTGGAGCAATTTCAAAAATTCTTTCACCAATGGAATGCTATAATATCAGGGCGTAAATTAGGCTATATTCTATCCCGGTATTTCCACGGGAACGGGAACTACGCGGGTAAAACGACTATACCCTATAACCGAAGCGAAGCGAGGGCGGGTTGCTAGTAGGTAATAAACTAGAAGACTAACCTTTAAGAAAATCCTGAAAGAGACTGGAATTAAATTGCTAAAGTAGCGTATGATAAGTAATACGAAATTGCAAAGGTAAACTACAAAGCTATTTCATTAAAATCGTCTGCTCGCGAGACTAACTAATTATTTTAAATATCTGAAATGGAATAAAAAAAAATCATTTTACCGAAGATCAAAAATGTTCAGCTATGCAGACTAGAAAATTGAATATGTTATTATATTTTACTAGCAAACCGCCCTCGCTTCGTTTCGGTTTCAGTAGTGCCTGTTCCCGTGGGAATACCAGGATAAAATATAGCCTATCTTACTCCCTGATATAATAGCTTTCCATTGGTGAAAGATTTTTTGAAATCGGTTCTGTGCTTTCACAGACAAAAAAACAAACTTACTTTCGCATTTACAACATTAGTAAGGATTAACTTGTGGTAACGCAGTAGAGAAATTTGAAATGTACAAGTAACACCCTTTCCAATAATAGGAAACACGACATATTTATCTCAAATTTGTTTCTTAACACAGTACTTTAAGACCTCTAGAGTGCGCCATATTACATTCAGTGACACATCATATAGCCTATAACCAGCAGACGATTTGAATTTGAGTTGATGATGAATAGGGAACAGATGAACATACATACATAGCCTTGTCAAAATTATAACCCGCCGTACTCGCGTAAAACCCACAATTCCATCACAAATACTAACTCCACGATTTTTGCTATGAAATTAATAATAATCAAACTTGAATTAATAGAAAGTGATGTTGCGTATGAATTGTTTTTTTTTTTTTTTTTTTAATTGGCTATTTGTAATGAAGCCATTATTTTTAGAATTGGAAATTCCTTTTGCATGCCTCTTGATGGCCAAATATGGTGATACATTGTTTACCTGTAATTACTAATACTTTATACCCATATTTCGCAAAATAAATGATTTGATTTGATTTAGACTATTAAAATATTAATCACCATAGCAAAACATATAATTCATAATCTAATTAATAAAATCCTCTTTTGCATAAGAGTTTATTTATTTAAATACTACTGAATAATTTTCTATACATTATAATGCAGACAGTAACACGAAACGAATTAAGTCTGGAGTTAGGAATGTGTAGTCTAATTGGTCTCAGATGTGTCTGAGATGATTTAGAACTAGTTGTTCAAAAGTTAAATGAATTATTTTAATTATTATAAATATATATGATCTAACACCTTTATTTACATTTTAACTAGCAACCCGCCCTCGCTTCGCTTCGTTTTCAGTCGCCTTACCCGCGTAGTTCCCATTCCTGTGGCCCGTGGGCATACCGGGATAATATGCCTATGTTACGCCCTCATGTTATATTTTTTCCTTGGTGAAAGAATTTTTGAAATCGGTTCGGTGGTTTAAGGGTGAAAGAGTAACAAACAAACACACTTACTTTCGCATTTATAATATTAGTAAAGAATTGCAACCCGCTCTCGTTTCGCTTCAGTTTCAGTCACCTTAACTCACTCGCGTAGTTCATGTTCCAGTGGGAATACCGCGATAAAATATAGCTTATGTTACTCCCTGACATTATAGCTTTCTATTGGTGAAAGAAGTTTTGAAATCGGTTAATCGCTCGGTGGTTTAAGCGTCAAAACATAACAAACAAACAAACTTGCTTTCGCATTTATAATATTACTAGCAACCCGCCCTCGTTTCGCTTCGATTTCAGTCACCTTACCCGCGTAATTCCCGTTCCCGTGGGAATACCGGGATAAATAAAGTTACTTCCTGATATTATAGTTTTCCATCAATCAAAGATTTTTTTAAATCGGTCCAGCCGCTTTGAAGATTACCCGGAACAAACAGACAGACAAAAAAATTATAAAATAATTTTTAGGCATATGTATAGTGCACATAACCGTGTGAGTATGAAAAAAGTCTATTATTTTGACATTACAAACAGACATTCCAATTTTTTTTTTTTTTCATTTTTATTGCAAGCAGTGGCAAACGAGCAAACAGTACACCTGATGATAAGTGTTGCTGCCGCACATGGACCTTTACAAGGCCGCTGCCTACCGCGAAGAAAGTTAAGGGAGTGTGAATGAGTGCATTGAGGCTCGGTGATACTAAAGGCACCATCAAAACCCTCCACACGCAAACACCCTCAGAAAGTTGGGCTTCCGGCTCTCTCGCTCACCGAACGAAGCGCAGTAACAAATTGCTACTACTCAGATGTCGATTTTCTGCGAGAGCGTGATACTGCCCCGGACGGACCGGCCCGCGGCTGTAGACAGATAACTGTCGACAGTGTGGTCCTACCACTCCAGATATGGTATAGATAAGGATAAAGATTAGTATGTTTTTATTGCTGTTTGTAGCTAATTAATAAACAGCACACTTGATGGTAAGTGATACTGCCTCTTATGGACGTTTACTAGGCAGCTGCCCACCTTGAAAAGTGTGAATGCCTGCAATTACGTTTGGTGGTACCATACGCGTAAAAAAGTAGGAGTAAGACAGTAAGACAAAGCAACGAGTAAGACCAAGACTGCCTGATATTATATACCAATTCCGTGTGGTGACGGAGTAAGAACACAAATCATCACCCTCTCTCGTGCCCGTGGGTGTCGTAAAAGACAACTAAGGGATTAAATATGTATATAACATCCATGCAAGAGCAGAAAAACTCAAAACAAAACCTTATACCAACACGTCTGACCAGCGTGGTGTAGTAGATTAATTTCCCTCTCATAGTGGATAAGGCTCGAGCCCAACAGTGGGATATATATGAGCTGAAATGATGATGATGATATATCAGTTTACTGCTGAAAAAGGGCTTTCACTTATAGGAGAGAGACATTTCCATTAGGAGACATTCTTGTAATCATCAGGTTTGATAACTGCATTGGTGATTGTCGTTGATATGAATTTCTCAAGACAGTGTTCTTATCCGTTCTTCCTTAGCCGGTTTTAACTCTTAAAGGAAATAAGGTTTAACGGCAACATATTATTTATTTATTTATTCTTACCCCATCAACAGGATAGACAGATGTTTATACCTTCTCTCTCACCTTATTTTAATACGTGCTGCTATAAAAACTTTCAGCCGCGAAATCTAATTAGTATTTTTACAAAGCCAGATAAACAGAGCTCTCACAAATAGCATACTTCACTTTTACGCATCCATACTAACAAATAAAATATTTATGATGACAGTAAAAAATACTTTTACAAAAAAGATATCGTAATGAATATAAAGTTTCGTACGATGATTGCGTAACGAGCCCCGAATTACTCTTCTCAAATGGCTGATTTACAAAACTTTTAATATTCAGCGATTTCACATCTGCCATCTTGCCCCTCCATTGTCTGCCGACGTTTCTCCTTCATTAAACAAGTTTTAATGCAATTGTTAAGCACCATTACCAACAGGCTGAATACGACCCAACTGCACAAACACTGAGTTATAATGATCTGTTTAAGTTTTGAACTTAAATCTTGTGTAATTGCCGTCATTATTTTTATTAAAATACTTGTACCTATATGAATATAAAATAAACTGGTAGTCTCATTTTACAGTTGTCAAGAATTTGGTTCTTGTGACCAGGTGAAATAATCATCATCATTATCGTAGCCCACATATGTATGTCCCACTGTTGGATTCCGGCCTCCTCCGCAAAGGAAGGGAATTTGACCTACTATGCCATGCTGGTCAGACATGTTGGTATAGGGTTTCATTTTGAGTTCTCCTCCTCTTGCACAAATATTATGTGCATACTATATCCCATAGTTATCTTTTACGACATCCACAGGCAAGATAGGGAGTGATGAATTGTATTTTTACTCCGTCACCACACGAGATGGACGGTTTCAAGGTGTTGCCAGCCTTGAAACTTTAAAAATAGGTAATTTTACGGTTCTAGCTTTTTTTTGGGTGGCCTATGTTCAAAACACACGCCGTCCATTTCATTTGGGGTGACGAACAGGCGGTGCGCGACCCCATAACGCACCGTATTCCTTTCCCTTCATCATTGGGTCGGGCACTGGTACAGAGTTCCTTGTCATCCACGGCCGTTTCGGGTACCGTCTTTCCCCGACGCCCCTGTCGCAGCATCGCCCTCACTTGACGGCCTCTCTGCAGGTGACGGACTATTCCTCGGTCCAATTATCAGCTAGGGCGCCATCAGAAGTAGGTACTCACGTCTTCGCTGCCCAAATCGCTGGCGACAGATCGTGTCGCCGTAAAGGCGTTCCTCCCGCGCACGATCTGTCGCCTCTTTCCGTGAGGCAGCGGAGCGCGCGTGGGAGGAACGCCTCCACGACGACGAGGTCCGGCGCATACGACTGGGGCGGCGCAGGCACGACTAACTGCACCTCATGCCGCCCTAGCCGAGGCCGCGGGTGACTGGACCGGGGATTAGTCCGTCACCCGCCGAGAGGTCGACCGCGCGACGGTGACCGACGACCTCGAGAGGGGACCCCGCGATCGTGGTAGTCCGTCAGGCCGACTACTGAAGATAAGTACTCTGCACTGGTGGTCATCAAAACGACGAAGGCAACGTGCCGCGGGTGGTAACGGGGCCATACGCCACCCTTCTATCGCCCCGGATGGAGCCGGGCGGCGGGTGCACTCACCCCAAAAAAAAGAACAAAAAAAAAGTAATGTAATTGTTTACCTGACGGCAGCTTATACAGCACAAGTTGATGAAAAACTCTTAGAACGTCTTTTATGACACTCTCGAGTTCACACAATCTAAGGTTTGGTAGTATTCGTAGCCGCCACCACACCGACAAAACCTTATTTATTAAAAAAATATATTTTAAAAGAAGTGGAGTGACCTTGCCTGTCGAGTATCATCATCAATTATGATAATTCATCATCATCATGGCTCATATACGTCCCACGTTCGGTTCGAGCCTCCACCATAATGGCTGTGAAATTGACCTTTCAATAATATGTCCAAACAGGTTGTTATAGGGTTTTGTTTCGAGTATTGCTTCTCTTACATAAATGTTATATGCGTATTTTATCCCTTAGTCGTTTTTTACAACATCCACGGCCTAAATAATGATTTATTTTATTCTTATTCCGTAACCACGTGGAAAAACCGAGTACAGCAGAGTCAATTTCCACACAGATTTCTATTTCTAATTGGATAAATAGCGTTGTATTTAGCTAGCAAGACTAGCAAGTCGTTTCGCTTCGGTTTGAGTCACTTTAGCCGCATAGTTCCCAATCCCGTGGGAATACCGGGATAAAATCAGCCTATGTTACTCCCTGATATTTAGCTTTCCATTGGTGAAAGAATTTTTAAAATTGGTCCAGTTGTTTCGGAACCTATTCACAGAAGCAAACAAATCTATCCTTTTTATAATACATATTAGTATAGATGACCTCAAGAAAGTAAAGACTAGTGACATACAGTATTCTATACAGTATTCTTCACACTTTGCCATTAAGAAAGAAAAGTCACAGTCACGTTGCATATTGATTATAATTTATAGAGCATTTTATAAAGAAAACCACGTGAGATTTGTTGAAGAAATGAATTGTCGTTCTAAGGTATTCGTGAATTTGTATTTACATTTTAATGGCGACATTTTACGATGGTTTTTACAACACCGCGATGCTAGGCTCACGACAAAATAGACAAGAGTTTGAATCGTTACCACACGAAATTTACTATTGTATGTATACAAATGAAAATTACATTTCAGTACCATGAAGATAAAAATTTCGACTGCACAGATTGCGTAGTAGTTAAGATACCGACCTACCATGCGAGTGTTGTGGATTCGAATCCGTGCAGGATAACACTTTGTGCGATCCACAAATTATGCATTATAATCGGCATTATCAGAAGAGTCAACGCACAGAATTTGCCAGCAATTACTTATAACGGTATCGTGATACCTTATAGTAATCACGTAAAGAATCTTGGCCTTTTCTTAGACTCGACGATGGAGTGGCAAACGCAGGTTACTAACATCTCCAAGAAAGTCACAGGAATACTCCGTTCACTACACCGACTGAAAAACTTTCTCCCAGTCACGACCAAAACATCGCTGGTTCAAACCTTAGTTCTTCCTATCATCGATTATGCTGATGTGTGCTACCTCGACCTGAATGCAGATCTGCTCAATAAGCTGGACCGACTCCTCAACAATTGCATTCGATTCGTTTTTAACTTACGTAAATTTGATCATATAACCACATTTTGCTCTCGCCCCAATTGGTTACCGATTAGGCAAAGACGTAGCCTGCGGGCTCTTTCTTTGCTCTACTCTATTCTTAACTCTCCTAACGCTCCTTCCTACTTAAAATTGAACTTTCAATTTCTTTGCTCCACCCATGACCGTGCTCTTCGTTCCTCCAATAATCTTCTTCTTCACTGTCCCTCTCACTCTTCTAGTCTGGTGCACTCCTCCTTTGGTATCCAGGCCATTCTTCTCTGGAATGCATTGCCTCTGGACATCAGGATGGCTACCAGTCGCGACGTTTTAAGGCCATGGTCAAACGATTATACTTGAATTTTCTAGCAGAGTCAACACATCTGTGACGGCTCACATCCACTTATTCAAATATCATTATCATTATTTATATTTTTATGTATGTATGTATATGTATTTATATATATTTACAAAGTATATATGTATTGTGTAATAGTAATTATATATAAATGATTTATTACGCGACATCGTTAACCACCTTGTATTTCACCTGCCTGACATTATTTCTGCTCCACCCTAGGTCGGCTGGTAGAGAATGCCTATGGCATTAAGTCCGCCTTGTGCGTTTGTTTGTGCAAAAGTTATAAATAAATAAATAAAATAAATAAATTATTATTCTGAATCTGTATAAGATTTGTGTCCGATAATTATTGTTGTAAAGCCCCCCGCAACACAAGAACTTAATGCAGGGTGTTGTATTTCGGCCCTTCTGTGGCGACCACAGAGGGTCATGGCGGTCAGGGCCATCCGCGGATACCGCACGGTGGCGACGGAGGCAGCGTGCCTATTGGCCGGGACTCCCCCGTGGGACCTGGAGGCGGAGATGCTCGCCGTACTATATCGGCGGGTGATGGGGGTGCGAGCGGAGGGCGGTGTGGTCTCGTTAAGGGATCTCACCGCCTGGCGCGTCGACGTCCACCGAGACGTCATTGTCCGTTGGGCAGTCCGGCTAGAGAGGCCTCGGTCCGGGTTGCGAACCGTGGAGGCCTTCCGGCCGGTGCCGATGCAGTGGTTGGAAAGGCGGCACGGGGTGCTCTCCTTCCGACTAGTGCAGGTGTTGACGGGGCATGGGTGCTTCGCCAAATACCTGCACAAGGTCGTAAGGAGAGAGAGTACACCGTCCTGCCACCACTGCGATTACGACGAGGACAAGGCGACGCATACGCTCGAGGCCTGCGCGGCTTGGGCAGTGCAGCGCTGTGAACTCGTCGCAATCATCGGTACGGACCTGACGCTGCCGGCTATCGCTAGGGCGATGGTCGACAGCGTCGAGAATTGGGACGCGGTCGCAGCCTTCTGCGAGACAGTGATCTCGCGGAAGGAGGCGGCGGATCGCCTGCGTGAGGAGCGCAGCCTCGATGAGGAGATCCGCCGCCGGCGACTGGGGCGGCGTAGGCGTACCTGCGCCTCATGCCGCCCAAACCGAGGCCGCGGGTGACGTGACCGGGGATTTTAGTCCCTCACCCGCCGAGAGGCCGACCGCGTGAGGAAAGAACGACGTCCTCCCCGAGGGGGGGACGTCGGTCGATAAGAAGGTACCCCAATAGGGGGTATTCCGTCGGGCCGACCACTGATGTCAAGTAACCCTGCTCCGATGGTCGGCCTAACGACGAAGGTGACGTGGTTTTCAGGTGGGTTGTGGGAGTTGCGTGCTTAAGCCCCTCTGTCGCCCCGGACGGAGTGGTGCGAAGGCGCGCCGACCGCAGCCTACCACAAAAAAAAAGGGTGTTGTATTTTATAAAAAAAAAGCTGTATGGTAACAGTTGCGAATACTATCAACCCTTACAATGCTTGTGGTTGTCGTAAAAAATGACTAAGAGCCTACTCCATCTGATGCCGTCTGGTTAACAATTAGATTCTGAAGAAGGTTTGACGTTAGGCTGGCGGTTGGTCATAATAATTAAAAGAAAATTGTGTAGCAGAAAAATTAATTAAAATGAATTATGGCCGAATTTCGACCACACGGCGACCACTAGTTTACATAAAACCTCTTAAAGTAGTAACAATATTTAAAATATTGTACTTTATCATCATCATTGTTTCTAGTCATATGAGTCCCACTGCTGGGTTCGAACCTCTTCCATAATAGGAGGGAAATTAACCTTCTATACCACGTTAATCAGACGGGTTGGTATAGGGTTTCATTTCGAATTCTCCTTCTCTTGCGTAGATGATGTATCCCTTATTAGTCTTTTACCACACCCACGAGCAAGATGCTAGAGAATTATATATAAAAGGCTCAACGTACCATGGAGAGTGCTATGCTCGGTATTTCTGTACGTGATAAAATTTGGCATACGGTATATCCGTAAAAGAACAGGTGTAACCGACATAGGCCGCAGAATTAGCAAGTTGAAATAGCAAAGGGCAGGTGCCGTTTCTCGTCGTACCGACAACCATTGAGGAAGACAGGTGGTCGAATGGCGACCACGAATTTGACGACGCAACATCGGATGACGCCCTACTAGGAGGACTGACGATATCTTGGAAGTCGCAGGGAACCGTCAGATGCAAGTGGCACAGCACCTTTCTCGTGCTCAGTGACATTCTCGTAGCCTATGTCGAACAGTAGACGTCTATAGACTGATGGTTGGATGGATGGATGGATACATACAAGTATTTTTCTACGCCAGTCGGAATAGAACTAAATACAGCATAAATGTCCTAAAATACAATGTTACTATATGATATTTTATATATACCTACATTAACCATGAAAAAAAATCTTATAAACTTCATTATCGCTGACAGATTAATGAATATAAATGACGATTAACTCGTGCAAAACAAAAAATCATCGAAAACATACTCCCATTATCGTGCAAAACCGTTTCTAAGACAATGGATATGAACGATTTAGCTATTAATTTTATTATGCCGACAATTAATTGTGAAGTTCTTTTGAAAGTAATTCCCTTAATTGGGCAGACACTTGTGGAACAAAGGGCCTATTATAAAACCAGGCTCACGTTCTGGAAGACTTGCTTTCAATGAAAGTTTTGTATGAGCTGTTATTATGTAGAAAATCCTTTAGGTTCTTACTAAATTTACTATTTCAATTCAGGATCATCTAAATCATCTATTTCATTTCTTTTGTGAGAGAACCGGAGCCCTAAATCCCTTCTCACTACGTTATTGTTCTCTTTCATTACTTCAATCCTTCTTTTATAGTAAAGAACGGTTTCTACCTCATTCATCATCATCATTATCATCATTATCATCATCATCATTTCAGCCTATCACCGTCCACTGCTGAACGTAGGCCTCCCTCATGTTACGCCACAAAGTGCGGTACTGTGCCACCTGCATCCAACGATGCCCGGCAACTTTCCCCAGCGGTTGTCGGTTCGTTGAGCGATATGACTGTCTATTGTCACTTCAGCCTGCTAATTCTTCGTGCTATATCGGTTACACCCGTTCTTCTCCAGATTGCTGTACCTCATTGGTATTACTAAATCCATGAGCGGCAATTATCACTCTCTGTCGAGTAAAGTTGCTTATTTAGTTCCTATCTACTAAAGGCAATCAAAAAATTAATGCCATTAATCCGTGTGGGGACAGAGTAAGAATATAATTCACCACTCTCTATCCAGTCCGTGGACGTCGTAAAAGACGAGTAAGGGATATAATATGCATATAATATCTAATGATATCTGATGTTTACGCGAGCACTACACATTGTAAATAAAACTAATTTTACGGATCATACCGCGTTGTATTTGATTTATGATTGCCCAACGTTTCGAACACTTTGCAGCATTCATGGTCACGGGCGGACTAAGGTGTCTCACGTCCAACAAGTCATCGTTATTATAGACATTTATAATTATCTACCCGATACAGAAAATTAGTTCTAAATTTATTAAATTTTGACCCACATTTTAGTACAAATTTATTGCCAGTGTAAGAAGAGAATGATTTTTACATTATTTATGGTTAGTAATTATTAACTATTAGATTTGTAGCAATTATTGTTACAATTTTTTGGTTTAAAACTAACAAAACTAATATACTACCACCGGATCGGAACGCGGCCACACTGAGAAAGATCCGGCAAGAAAACTCAGGGGACATGATGCTAAATTAATATTGATTTTTATTTTTAGATGCGGCTTACTTTGTCTTACCAAAAGGTTTTTTCTTGTGGTGGTCTTTTTGGATTTATTTTTAATTGTCCGCCATCTTGTATTTAAAGAGAGTTTTTTTTCAATAAGCCCTTTCATATAGAGAACAGATTAAAAATAACTAGTCCACTATCTTGGGTGATCCACCATGTTGGTATTCATTTAATTTGTCTCTGCAAACCCTTTCTTTTGTATCTGCACATGAAATAGTTCGTCCGCCATCGTAGGCCGTCTGCCATATTAGATTTAAAATGACGTCACTAAGCTTACCATATATTGTCATCCAAACTAAAACCGTATACAAAATTTCAGCTCAATCAGTTGAATATAACTCCTTTAAAACACAATTGCAAGATTTGTCCGGAACACACATCATTCCAACTTATATACGTCCCACTGCTGGGCTCGGGCCTCCTCTATAATGGGAGGGAAATTGACCTTACTATAACCATGCTGGTTAGACAGGTTAAATGTTTTCCTTCTCTTGCATAGATGTCATATGTGCATGATAGCCCTTAGCCGTCTTTTACGACATCCGGAATTAAATAAAAGCTTGTAAAAATATTCAACAGAATTTTTTTTCAATTTAACAAATTTAATATGACGTAGTAGATTATTTTTCTTTCATAATAACAACTTGCGTACTACTTTCGTAACAAAAATTATTATATGAATAATTTAATAAAAACTTGTAGTAATTGATACTATGTAAATTCTCTTTAAAAGGTCACTTTTTTTTTTTTTGTGGGTGGGCTGCGGTCGGCGTGCCTCCGCACCACTCCGTCCGTGGCGACAGAGGGGCTTAAGCTCTCAACTCCCGCAACCCACCCGAAAACCACCTCGCCTTCGTCATTGGTTAAAAGGTCACCTACTGAAAGTAATTGAAAAAATATTTACTCTAATAATTGCCTTACTTGCTTAACAGACTGCCACGTTGATACCCTAGTATAATTGTGGGGGTCTGTGTTGAAATGCTAGGCTGGATAAAGAAAAGTTCTAGTGGGATATTCTTAAAATTTTGCTCTATACCAACAAGTCATATGCATGATACCGCCCTAGTTGAAGCCGCGGGTGACTGGACCGGAAAATAATCCGTCACCCGCAGAGAGGCCAACCGCGTGAGAGCGATCGACGCGTTAAGGAGGAAGGGTACCCGAGAAGGTATCCCACGAGACTGGCCACGGACGATAAGGAACCGGTACCGGTGGTCGCCCCAATGACGGAGGGTAATGAGCAATTTAACGCTTGATTGTATTCATAAAGGCTTAAAAAATTACCAGCATTTTGATAGTAATTAAGAAATCCATACTAATATTATAAATGCGAAAGTAAGGATGTTGTTTGTTTGTAACGCTTTTACGCTTGAACCACCGAACCAATTTCAAAAATTCTTTCACCAATGGAAAGCTATAATATCAGGGAGTAACATAATTATTTTTTCGGCTACACAATTTTCTTTAATTTTATTTATGTTTTATTTCTAATCAATTATTATATTAAATTTCAGTTTTATGCACTTCTCCTCATTATATACTTCAACTGTGCCAAATTGCATACTTGTCCATTCACGTAATTTTCGTAAAAAGGGGTAGGATAAAGTTTTTGCTTCACGTATTAATATATAGATAAGAGGCGACCAAAGAATGTACGTCGATAACTTTAATGTTTTAAAAAGAAAACTCCAAATAAATTACTAAATGAATCTATATAGCATATTTATGTGGAAGGACCTCATTGTCAACAGTAGTCTGTCTACAGCCGCAGGCCGGTCCGTCCCTGATAGATCCACTAAGTTGTATCAATTTGTTACTGCATTACATTCGGTGAGCGAGACAGCCGGCAGCCTAACGTTCTGAAGGTGATTACACGATTGGTCGATTTAATTATGTCTTTAGTATCGGTGAACCTCATTACACGCATTCATTTTCCCTTCACTTTCTTCATGATAAGCAACGGCCTAGCAAAAGTCGATGAATGGCAGTATCACTTACCATCAGGTCTGCTATTTGCTCGTTTGCCATCGACATCGATAAAAAAACTGTGGCACTTTAGACTAGATCAATATGAAGAATTGCGTATACAACAAGAATCCGTATGTATATGACTTGAAAAGACGAAGAAGAATAACTTTCCGTTCCGAAACAATCTTATATAATCTTATATGTATCGTATAAAGTGAAAAAAATAATAGATCGAATATTACAAAGCATTTTCCGCGTGGTGACGGAGTAAGAATACAATTTACCACTCCCTATCTTGCCCGTGAATGTCGTAAAAGACGACTATGGGATATTATATGCACACAATATCAGTGCAAGAGAAGGAAAACTCGAAATGAAACCCTATACCAACATGTCCGACCGTAGTCAGTCATGGTAGGTCAAACAAATTCCCTCTTATTGAAGAGGAGGCCCGAGCCCAATAGTGGGACGTATGTGGGCTGCGATGATGATGATTACAAAGCAACAAATACCAAAGAAAAGTTCTAGTGGATTCTCGAAGAAATTCCGAGAAAGATATTTGGTATACTATTAAATATTATGCTGTATTTAAGGCTCTATGTAAAATACAAAATGAAATACCTTCATTTCCATTAGCGTTAAGGCAATTGATCGTATAATTTTCATATTTACATTACGGCAAGTAAAACATTTAATATGTAAGGTAAATACAGCCTCAAATTAGATGCTTTATATAAAAACTATTAATAAAAGCATAAATATATTATGCTGCCACCGTGACCTCGACGTAAATAAATATTCATCATAATATTACAAATTTACTTAGTCTACTCAATTAGGCAGCGGACAATGATTGACAGAGTTCAAAAAGCTCTTACAGCAAGGTTAGTCAATGTCGTAGGTAATTATTACAAAATTTTAAGGCTTTTTACGGTTATATACAAAATCTGAGATCAAGACAAGGTACCCAATTATAACATTTTGCAATGAAGATTTTTAGAAACTCTACAAAAGAAGAAAACTAAATGGAGTTAATTACCGCGCCCACCATAACATCAGGTTTGATAAACCACAAATCCTCGCAAAAGAACACCGATACCTGCCTAGAATGGTACGCGAGGCTATTGAGATAAAAAAAACACAAAAATTTCAATAGAGAGGATGGCTGGGTGTTACCATCAAGCTGGGATCCTGTTATAAACATTATTAAAAACAAATCCAAAAAGACCACCACAAGACTGCAAGACACCGTGAGCTCATATTGTATAGATTTGACCCACAATAATAATAACTAAAGATAATTTTATAAATTAAAACCTTTTAGTAACAAAGTAAGCCGCCTTCAAAATTAACTTTAATTTAGTTAGCATCATGTTACCTGAGTTTTCTTGCTGGATCTTTCTCAGTGTAACCGTGTTCCGATCCGGTGGTAGTATACTAGATTATTAGTTAGTTTTTAAATATAATTACTATTAATTTTAATGTTTAATTATTACTAACCATAAACAATATAATTTTTTCATATAGAATCATTTTCTTCTTACACTGGCAATAAATTTTGTATCAAAATGTGGGTCAATACTTAATAACTAATTTCTGTATCGGGTAGATAATTATAAATTTTCTGCAGTAACGATGACTTGTTGGACGTGAGACATCTTAGTCCACCCGTGATCATGAACGCTGTAAAGTGTTCGAAACGTCGGGTAATCAAAAATCAAATACAAACGCGATAAAATCCGTAAAGTAGTTTTATTTAAAATGTATAATACTCGCGTAAACATCAGAAATCATTATGACAGTAATTTTCTGTCAGTAAGTTAAATTATCGCCTTCAATAGTTGTATGGTCACACTTTATCTTTTATATCAAATTCACTACACCCTCTTTTTTCTCAGCTAGCTCGTCGCCCAGCTCCGTCCGGGGCGACAGAGGGACGCCACGCAACCCCATAACCCACCCGTGGCACGTCACCTTTGTTGTTCGGCCGACCACCGGTGCAGAGTTCCTCGTCTTCAGTGGTCGGCCCGACGGAATACCCTTGCGGAGTACCGTCTCCTCTGAATTCACTACACTCTAGCAGTTCTTCTGCATCGCTTTACATAAAATGCCACTGAGACTAAAATATTGAATGAAAAAAAACCACATGACGCTTACACATTCCTGCCAAAAGTAAAAAAAAATAGCCACACTATATCTACTAAAAAAAATTAGAGAAATTCCAAATTGTCATGCGGAACTGAATACCCATTTACGACGAATGTAAACAAAGTCTTTGAATGCTGTAGAATATTATGTACATTTGTAGATGTCAGCGGATTGCGACTCGAGACATTCGCTAACCGCATTGCGGGTCGAGCGATATATAAGTCGTATGAATATCATTAGTTATGTTTAGTTATGCCCATGACAAAAACATTATGAATGAACCAAATGTTTAATAGGTAGCAATTACAGCTTGTAAAATGAGTAATTACCTTGATTGATAAGTTCCTTGTGGTGACGGGATAAGTATACCATTTACCACCCCTTATCTGGACCATGGAATATAATAGGAACATAATATAAACCCTATAGCAATACCTCGGACTAGTGCGGTGTAGATCAATGTTGATTTAAGCGTAGCAGTGCTTTATGAGCTGAATTGATGATGAAATTAATTTAAAAAATGAGTTCAAATGTAACCTATCAACCAATCATATATAGATCGTGTTAAAATTCTCCCTCGCGGGAGTTGAAACGGCGATACTTGGCACGGTAGATTGGTATCTTAACCACTTTACCAGTCGTTATGAATTCGTATCAAAAATGTAGGACAACGTTTACTAACTAATACTGTAACAGGTATATAAAAAGGCTCTATAATAACGATGACTTGTTGGACGTGACATACCTCAGTCCTTTCGTGAGTAATAATGCTGAAAGTATTCGAAACATCGGGATATTAAAAATCAAATGCAAGGGTGATAAAATCCGTAAAATCAATTTTATATAAATTTGTAATGCTCACGTAAACATCATTATCACAAATGATTACTCTGAGTCTGAATGTACATTGCATCTGTTAACTATGGGATTCTAAATTCACCAGTGATACAAGACTTTACTCTTTTTTTTATGGGTGGGCTATGGTAAGCGCACACGCCGTCCATTCCATCCGGGACGACGAAATGACGGCGCGCGGACCCATAACCCACCCGTACCCACGTCGCCTTCGTCGTTGAGTCGACCAGCAGTGCCGAGTTCCTTCTCCTCAATGGTTGGCCCGATGGAATACCCTTTCGGTTACCCATACCTCTCGACATCCCTGTCGCCGTCGCGCGGTCAGCCTCTCTGCGGGTACCGGACTAAAATCCCCGGTCCTGTCACCCGCAAGACTGTCCTCCGCTGGGACGTTTCAATCTTTAAAAAAACTGATCAAGTGCGGATCGTTGCGCATTACTTTAACTGTAACTTTTAAATATTTTGATAAAATAAAAATGGCCTTTTACTTCACCTGAAGGCCTTAATGGGATTTCTATAGGCTGAGAAGAATTCTAATAGCACCCTACGACCACAAAAGTTAACAGGTAACAGGTCGGCGTAGTTATAACCGTGTTATGACCTCGTCGAACCTGTTGTAACCTGTCAAAGTACGTACTACTTGCCGCCTTTTAAGTAGTATATGTCTACTGAACTTTGATCGATGTTAATGTTTTAGGAAGAAGAAAACTTATAATGGTAGAGGTTTAAATAAAGGTACTTTACGTCATCAGTCCGCCTGTGACCATGAACGCTACAAAGTGTTCGAAACGTCGGGCAATCAAAAATCAAATACAAACTAGATAAAATCCATAGTTTTATTTAAAACTAGCAACCCACCCTCGCTTCGCTTCGGTTATAGGTTATAGTCGTTTTTCCCGCGTAGTGCCCGTTCCCGTGGGAATACCGGGATAAAATATAGCCTAGTTTACGCCCTGATATTATAGCTTTCCATTGGTGAAAGAATTTTTAAAATCGGTCCAGCCGTTTTGAAGATTACCCGGAACAAACAGACAGACAGAAATTTTTTTAATTGCTATTTTAGGCATAGGTGTCGTGCAAATAACCGTGTGTGCATGAAAAAAACCTATTATTTTGACATTACAAACAGACACTCCAATTTCATTTATTGGTATAGATACTCGCGTAAACATCAGAAATCATAATGGTAGAGTTGTTATCATCATCATCATCTTGCTCTTATCCCAATTACTTGGGGTCGACGCAATATGTCATCTGTTTTGACATATTGCAAAAAGTTTCGGCAATGACTTTTATGACAGGCCGCCTGCCTGACGTCAACCCTCCTTGGGAATGTAATCGTTGACCCAAATGGTACCAGATGGAGTTGGTCCAGGTCAATCTAGGGCTCTTAGTCGTCTTTTACGACACCCACGAGCAAAGCAAGGGTTGGTAGTATTCGAAGCCGCTACCACACAGCACTATAGAAACTAATGGTAGAGTTGTTATAATAATGGAATAATATTATCTCGTAATTTTCATCCTGCTCTTTCCAATTACTTGGGGTTAACTTAATATTTTGTTTATTCATAATCCATATTAGCAAATTTTGGCTATAGTTTTAGTACCGGTCGTCTTCCTGACATCAACCCTCCTTGGGAATGTAATTGTTGACCAGACGATATCAGATGGGGTTGGCTCGATGTAAAGCTCTTTGACGTCTTTTACCACACCCACGAGCAATGTCGTCCCACTGCTGGGCTCCAGCCTCCTCCACTGTAAGAGGAAAATTGCCTTTACTATATCAGGTTTTGTTTAGAGTTTTCCTTCTCTTGTATAGATGTTATATGCTTACTATATTCCTTAGCCATTTTTTACGACATCCACAGGTAAGGTAGAGAATAGTGAATGTGTCATTTAAACTCAATTCATAACCAATCCACTGACATTATTATGTATTAAGTAATCTAATCATTATGCGTAAATGCAAGAGTTTATGAATATTATTAAGTTTGCATACCAAAGCAAAACAACTGTGATTTGTGACGCAAATAGTTTCATTTATATGGAAAAACTGATTAAATGTTAATTTATTATTGTTTTTCCTACGCACGCAATCCCTGGCCTCCTTTTGTCTGATGTAAAATATGTATTGTTGGTAACATGAAAGAGCTAAATTGTGGTTAGTTTATTAGATAATAGGAAAATGGTTTATAGCTTTATAGTTTATTTGCTATTAATAAAACGGATTCATTTGCTCATTATTATATACTTATTATGTTAATCGTTTATCTAAAGAGCTAATTTTACCGGACACGTCTTATCGAAACTTTATTAGAATTTGAGACGAGGGACACCGAGTAGAAGCCTCAATCAAAGGTCAATTACTACCCATGCAATAAAGTCAATTCTCCGTGTAGTAACGGCGTACCCCCACCACCCCTTTTTATACCCGCGGGTATCGCAAAAGCTGACTAAGAGATAGATATAAATATAATGTCTATACAAGAGAAGTAAACCTCAAAATAAATCCTTTTAAAAATCCGTCTGACCAGCGTTAGATCAATTTCCCTCCTATTGTGGAGGAGGCTCGAGCTCAGGTGTAGGTCTTATCTAAGTTGAGATGGGTAAAGTTAACATAGCTGTCTGTATGGTGACGAGATCAGAATAAAATTATCGCCACCCTTGCTTGACCGTTGGAGCCAAAAAAAAACGACAGAGGGTATGAGCGGATGAGTAAGAAGCGCCTCTTTCATGAGAAACGTATAAAACCTCACTGCTATCAAGTAGCCACATGCCAAGCGTGGCCACTAACTCCGTTATTTATGGGGAGAACTATTTAAAGTTTTGATGATGATAATGAATGCAGTTAATATAACAAATAATGTAAACGTCGACGGTAGATTATGCAGCCGTATGGCGATAAAGGTTCTCTCTCCCTGGTTGTGCCTAGATCACAGTATACAATAAATAAAAATGCTTAAGCGTAACTAGCATGGGACGCTGTCACCGCCTTCTGTGAGGCTGTCATCTCACGGAAGAAGGCGCCGGATTGAGCGCGAGAGGAACTCCTCTTCGGTGACACACTCCGCCGCCGGCGACTCGGGCGGTGCAGGCGTGAGTACCTGCGCCGCCCTAGGCGAGGCCACGGGTGACCAGACGAGGGACTTTAGTGCGTCACCTGTAGAGTGGCTGACCGTGCGACGACGACCGACGTCCCGAGACAGTGACGTCGGGAGATCGTCGGGTACCCAAAAGGGTATTCCGTCGGGCAGACCACTGAGGACAAGGAACTCGGCACTGGTCGTCGGCCCAACGATGAAGGCGACGTGGGTACGAGTGGGTTATGGGCCCGCACGCCGTCCTTTCATCACCCCGGATGGAATAGACGGCTTGTGCGCTTGCCATAGCTCACCCATAAAAAAAGCCTAAGTAGCAGCTTTCCGTGGGGTGACAAAGTAAGAATTCACCACACTCTTACTTGTCCTTTGGTTTCCTAAAAAACGACTAACTATATCTTCTTATAACAGCTAGTCAAGAGAAGGGAAACTCAAAAGAAAACCCCATAGCAATCCGCCTGATCAGCGTGGCGGAAGTGAATTGCCCTTCCGATATGAAGGAGGCTTAAGCCCAGTAGTAAGAAGTATATGAGCTGTGATGATGATGATGAAGACGACAGGTACGTGTTTATTCTTCCTATTATTAAATGTCAAATAACTACTTTAATAACTGTATATTTTAACATATACGTACAAACATTAAGGCCATTAAAAAAGTAATTAAGTTCAATTTTGCAATAACACATTATTTAGTAGTATACATATACTACCACTTCGCACGCTCGCTGTCAGCCATCAATTCATTTTCCATTATAAATTACTTCCATATAATGGTTAATTGCGAAATTATATTACTTTTAAAGCTGCATACGTAAATATTTACATATAAATTTACGCAAATAACGTTTAAGAATTAACGTCCGATCTGGTATAGGCACGTCGTGATACCGAATAAATGTAACCTTCATCATCATCGTTTTAGCTCACATAGGTCCCACTGTTGGGCTCGAGCCTCCTCCACAGTGGAAGCCAAATGACCTACTACTCCACGCTGATGAGATTAGTGGGTCTTTTTTTTTTACGGATGGGCGTGTGCGCTTACACACGCGGTCCATTCCGTCCGGGGCGACGGCAGGACGGCGCGCGGGCCCATAGCCCACCCGTACCCACATCGCCTTCGTCGTTGGACCGACCACCGGAGCAGGGTGACTGGTCGTTGGTGATCGGCTCGACGGAATACCCTTTCGGGTACCCTCACTTCTCAGGATTTTGTTTCGAGTTTTTATTCTCTTGCATAGATGTTATATGCATATTTATTCCCTCAATCGTCTTTTACAACACCCACGGTTAAGAGAGAGGGTCGTAAATTGTATTTTTACTCCGTCCAACCTGTCTGACCAGCATGGTTATAGTAAGGTCAATTTCTCTTTTATAATGGAGAAGACTCGAGCCCAACAGGGGGACGTGTATGAGCTGAAATGATAAAGATCTATCTAGACGTATATCTTGCTATGTGGTAGCGGCAGCGAATACAACCAGCTCTTGATTAAGAGCTTTTACTTACTTGTACTTTGTATTGACCTGGACTAACCATATCTAATGCCGACTGGTCAATATCTATATTTCTAAGTAATGTAGGTAGTACAGAGTTTTATTTCGAGATTTCTTTCTCTTCGAGAGAATATTATATTCTTTAGTTATGTATTACAACACCCACGGGTACCAGACCCCTTCTGGCAAATTTTATTCTAACAACGTCACCACACGACGTAATAAATCATAATTAGGTATAACAAATGATAATAAAAAATGGCCAAATAAAATAACATTCAATATAAATTAATCCAAGTTTAATGAGAGACAAAAAAATATGATGAATCTCGAGTCTTGTAATTATTAAGGGAACTACACTAATTAAGTTTATTATAAAGGTATTTAGGTTTTTGATATAAAATTAAATTGAAAAGAAAACCCGATACAATATAGTAGACAAGTGCCTTATTATTATGCGAGCGGGTAAGATAGGGTGAATTCTATTCTTACCCGGTCATTATGCGGCAACTGACTACGGATTTAGCTCAATAAGCCATATAAACGTCTACCATGTAGGTACTATAATATCTTAAAACTTTCAAAGAAATACTAAATTTGGACCCGAGTATGCCACTCATTAGCTCTGCTAATCTTAGTAAATTTTATAAACCAGTACCGACCAGGGTTTGAAAATAATTTTAAGCTTATTAACTCGCTTATTAATTTGTATTCTAGCGACACATTTTTATTAACCCCAACGACTACACCTCGGCTTAACCAAACACACTCCATTTCCTACCGTTCCCATTAAGATAACAAAACGAAAAATTACCCGCAACGTACATTGAAAGACCTCATTAACGCTTGTGTGTAAAACTATAGAAAGTATGAAATTGTGACGTATTACACTGTAATAGTCTGTAGTCACGATATGTACGCTAAAATTACGCTCAACCTTATGTAAATCATCTGTATATAAGCATTTTGTAATTGCGCATTTGCTTTTAATCACATGATCTATGGGAATCAACCCTGTAACGAAAAAATCGGTTGTCTGTAAAGTCGGTTTACTGACGATAGTTGAACGTGACAACGTCATAAGAAAATACTGATGGATGGATGGAACCTTTATCGCCGCAATTATCGTTACTATAAACAATTGACACCACATTCACTTTTCACTGCACTTCATACTTGACGAAAACATGTAAATGTATTATTGTATAGCAGCTGTCCACGCGGACACATCGCTCACTCAAGTAGGAGAGAGACAGATGTCGAACGCTGCCGAACGCAGAGGCCGATTGTGCCTCTTTGTCGCTCGTTCCGCGCTCTCGCTTGCACTTCAAGCCTTAAATAGAACGCCTCAGAGCGAGGTAACGCCGCATGAGTCATGTTTTTTTCGTGCGTGCAGTCGGCTCCATCGAATTATAAGACGTTGTCACGTCAAAAATGACTCAATACAAATTACTCTGCAGTCTCCATGTCATTACGTAGGTTAAGGGGGCATAGAGCTTTTGTCGCTAATCGATTTTAGGTATTTTATGCGTTTTATGTATGTGTGCGTGAGGAGCACCGACATTTTATATTTTCGTATTTTCTTAATACTTTTATGAAATTGTCCGTATGCGCAAGCGATACAACCTCGGGAAGCGTAGCCGCTCTAACTAAGATGGACGAAGCGCGGATGAATTTAGGTATTGCCTTCATATTATTAAAACAAATATACATTTTAAAAATGTATAAGTTATAGGAAACATGAAGTTTAATTAATTGTCAAAATTTTGTTAACTTTTGTGAATTATTTACGCCATATTATGGGTTGATTGTCCGTGTGGTGACGGAGTAAGAATACAATTCACCACTCCCTATCTTGCCCGTGGATGTCGTATAAGACGACTATGGGATATAATGTGCACATAACATTTGTGCAAGAGAAGTAAAACTCGAAATGAAACCCTATACCAACATTTTTGACCAGCATGGTATAGTAGGTCAAATTCCCTCCCATTGTGGAGGAGGCCCGAGCCCAACAGTGGGACGTATGTGGGCTGCGATGATGATGATGATGGGTTGATTTTCTCATTTAGAGGTAACTTTGGATTTTTTTCTATCGGGGAAATTACAAGTGATCGTGTTTTTAAAATGTATAATGTATAGAATATATCCTTATATATTCCTATAATATATACACTCATTTGCAAAAAAAACGGGCACCTAAGCAATGAACCATTTCAAATGTTAATATTTCTTTGTTTGATAATTATAGGTAGTTTTATCCACACAATTTGCTAAATTAATAAGAAAATAATCGTTTTCATCAGTATTTCATAAAATTTAGATACAATTTATGGGAAATAATGCTAAACCTCGCTAGTAGTGTATATTCGCTAGTAGTGCATATGCTCATGAAGTAAAAATAAAAAAGTTTTTTTGTTTGTTTTTCTTTAATAAAGTAAAAGCAGATAAATGTTTAGTATCGAGTGTGACCCCCTCTAGCTAAAATCACAGCTTGAATTCGTCTGGGCATGCTAGCGAGTATATCCCGGATACTTGCTTGCGGAATACGTTCCCACTCCGCAGTAATCACATTCTTCAGCTCTCTGATGGTCTGCGGAGCCGGGTGTACTGATCTCACACGCCGTTTCAGAACGTCCCAGACATGCTCTATGGGATTGAGGTCGGGACTTCGAGCTGGCCAATCCAAACGACGTATGCCGACCTCTTGCACATACGCATTAACATCGCGGGATCGGTGGGCGCGAGCATTGTCGTCCATAAAAATCGAGTCTTCACCTAGAGCGGCCAATGCGGGTTGTGCATGAGAAATTAGAACTTCCGTTATGTATCGATGCCCAGTCAGTGAGCCGTTTTCAATGAAGACTAACTCTGTACGATCCATTGAATTTATTCCTGCCCAAAACATAACAGAGCCCCCACCATAAGGTGTGATTTCTTCGAAACATGCCTCTGCAAAGCGTTCTCCTTGTCTTCTTAGCACTCGCCGACGTCGATCTTCACCGAACAGAGATATCCTGGCTTCATCAGAGAACAAAACCCTATTCCAATCGTCTTGAGTCCATGATTCACAATTTCTAGCGAACCTAAGCCTGTGAACTCTGTGCTCACGGAGTAATTTGGGGCCGCGGGCCGGGCGGTGACTGCGTATATTGGCAGCGAGAAGCCTCCTCCTGACCGTCCATAGACTAATATGCACATTTCTTACTTCTTGGAGGTTGTTCTTAAGAGCCACATACGAAGATTTGCGATTTCTCAATGCGCGACTCACAAGAAAACGATCATCCCGTGGTTGGGTACATGGTTTTCTTCCAGAACCAGGCCTTCTCTCGACGGAACCAGTCTCCTGATATCGCTGCCAGGTCCTTTGGACTGTCGAGCGACTAACATTTAGCCTCCTAGCCACGAAACATTGGCTGCAACCCTCTTCAAGCAGCGCGATAATTTTGGTAGCTTTTACCACTTTATCTACCATTTTTGATACAGCCAAACAGCATTAAATAAAGCTTTGACAGTCAAGGATATGAAATTAATCGATAAAAATTGAATAAAAGTTATGAAAGTCGATGTTAACTTCTGGAACTTCGCGCCAAAAATGTAGGATAAAAAGGGGTTTTCTGTAAAAATGAACATCAAATGAAAAATTGAATTTAGAACGTACTTTTTTAAATACCACAGCATTTTTAAAACCGGCCAGTAACGTGTACAAACGATTGAAACCTTTTTGGTATTGTATCTTTTTAAATATGAATGAAAATCAAAACCGCCCGTTTTTTTTGCAAATGAGTTTATATTCCTATTATATATAATTCTTAAATATCTTATATAAGAATTACATAACTAAAGCATTGGAAATAAGGATGCAGTAAGGGATTAAACGAACGGATTTTTTTTTTGTAAATTCCTCGATGCCCCCTTACGAATACAAAGTTCCACGGCCATGAGATTAATAAAAATACAAGTTTTTTTTTTTTTATTTCGTATCATTTTATTACATATTTATTGTAAAATATGTTTTCTTTCTTCTTCCTAACATATCTCATATCTATAAACGAGCAATTCTTGTATATACTCGTTATATACGAGTGAGAGATGTGAATCTCGGAAACGACTCCAACGCTTTTTATAAAATTTAGCATAATAGAGATTTCGGGGCCAAAAAATCGATCTAGCTAGGTTTTATTTATAGAAAATGTTGTTTGGTAGGTGTTATTAACTAATCAATATAATTACATTAAATATCATTAGAATAGGAATCTAAATTTAGCCGTCACCGTCAAAAGTGACAATAGCTCAGTTGGGAAGTCGTCCAGTCGCATTCAAACAGCGTGAGATCGGATCTCGGTGTTATTATTATTCTGTTTTTTAATATTTGATATTTTTTTCATTATTTTAGACTTTTGTTAATATATAGCCTAGATATGTTCGTTAAAAATACTATGTACTTACAAAAAAATAATAAACCGAGCAAAGCTCGGTCAACCAGATATTATTTATAAATTGAAGACAGCGCTGATTACAGCTATGACTGAACGAACTTGCTATGGAACTGGACACCTGTAAGATCCCATCGACTCTTTTATCTGTGATGCTGACAAGAAACGTTAATTCGACAGAAATTGGCTCTTTTATATATTTATGTTTTTGTTACGATTTTTAATTATGAGCTACGTTTGATTAATTACTTTTAGTACAATCACCAAGATAACCCTTATCTTTAGGTATACATATAATACTTTTGTTCATGTGTATGTGACTGAATTCCTACTAAATGGCTAGACCGATTTTGATGTTATTTTTTTATATGTGTGGATTCGAGAATGATTTAGATTAATAATTGGACTAGGTAAGTGGTGCTGTAATCTATTTCAAAGAGAATTTATTTTGTGTTATTTTTTAAATTTGAACAACTGCATCTGTTGGGTTAGTTAGTTCTAGTATAACAGTAGAAATCGCGACTGCAACTAGAGTTAAATAAGTATTCTGAAAAGACTATTGAAGTAAAGAATTGTCGTCATTTCATCTAAAAGCCAATGTTACCCGTCTATACAATCTTAAAAACACCACAACCAATTGAAGCAGAACTTTCTGAAGGCAGTATTTTCTCAACATGCTCCATTTAGCATCAGGTACGGGTGGCTTAAATAGGATAGATTAGGGTGACCATGACGTAAGCCCCATAAAATACATTTTTGACTTTTGTTAATTTAAATATATTTTTTTTATTCCAATTTCTTGACCGAAGAGTTAATATACATAGGGCAAACTATACATTTTACTAAGTATTTTTAATACAACATAAAACGGGTAAGGATCACCGCATTCAACTAAGTTTAACTTTGAAGTTTTCATTTCTGTGGTTTTTTTTTTATTGCCAACGGTGGCAAACGAGCAAGCAGCACACCTGATGGTAAGTGATACTGCCGCACATGGACCTTTGCAATACCAGGGGCACAGCCAGGCCACTGCCTACCGTGAAGGAAATACTCTTCTTAAACCTCGTTTAAAGAAGGACATGTTATGACATGCGCTACTAGATCTAGAAGCGGCATTAAATTTCCGCTTTACCTCTTTGGCGTTCGGGTCCTGGCATTTTTTGGCCCTATTCCAGGCCTGATTGCTTTTTTGTTAACTTCTTTCGTTAACAAATCATCTTAATTGCAATTTGCGCTAAATTTAACACCTCATTTAGGTATCACAAATAGCACCGTACGCAGCACATACCCATAGATTTTATATAATAAAGTACAATCAAATGTCAAACAATTTAATTAATATTGTTTTGTCTATTTTTTGTTAATTATGTATCAATAAATAAATTCCACATGGCTTAAATACGGCCCACTGGGTCCGAGCCTCCTCCTCAATGGAAGAGAAGTTGACCTATTATACCACGCTGGTCAGACAGATATTATGCATATTATAATCCCTTAGACGTCTTTTACGATATCCACGAGCAAGAAAGGGGGTGATGAATGATTGATGATGATGAATGTATTCTTACTCCGTCACCACATAGATTATCACAATGAAACCTCGATATATGAAAGAAGAGAAGAAAGAATTGTCCAATACTGAATTTAACTAAGCCCTTAATAAAATTACAAAATATGTTTTAAATATATTTCTTTCTAGGAAACCTTGATGTTTATTTTTCATTACGTAAATTTTACAGTAGGATGGTTACCGTACTAAGGTACCCCATTAAATGAAATGGACGAATTTTATATATGCAGGCACCTCAAGGTACGTAATCAATATTAAAGAGACCTTTCTGAACGGCATGTCGACACTCGATTGTATTCCGTGGGAGTTGAGTTTCTGAAAAATGCTCTCACTTTAACCACCCATAATCTGATAAAAGGTATTTATGACAAAATTGCTTTTTGTAGAAACATTTGTTTTCTAACGAATAATACTGCTGACTATAAAATATAAGGAATATGTTATGTTTATTTATTTTTGTAAAGTCCTATGCAATATTTCAATCTTTTTTGCAGACTAAGGAAAGGAAACGAAAAAAGTAAACCCTGTACTAAGGAAATAATCCTTGTACAGCGGGGGACTTTACAAACTTATAATTAACGGACACAAATTACATCCAGACTCAGAATAATCATTTGTAAATGTTGTCCTGCATGGGATTCGAACCTGCGACACTGGCACTGTAAGTCAGTTTCTTGACCACTACGCCATCTGACTTTCGCAGTCGCCATTAGTGGAAAGAAAATTTCAAGAGACAATGAAATTTAAAATATTTTTTTACTCGCAATTATCAATGTAAATTATATAATCATTATCATTACAGTTTATATACGTCCCACTGCTGGACTCGAGTCTCCTCCACATGGAGAAGTATATTGACCTACTATACCACGCTGGTCAGACGAGTTGGTATAAAGTTTTATTTAGAGTAGGGATGTGACTTGGAGGGAAAATAATCGATTTTATGTTCTTTAAAATAAATCAATTATAAGATAATCGATTAATTAAAAATAAATAATCGATTATAAAGTAATAGATTTTTCTCCTAACAGGATTATGATGACCTTTTTTAGGAAATGTGAGCTTTATTTTCTAATATAGTATGAAACAATCGTGATGACCTTTTTTTTAGGAAATCTGGCAGTGAATAATCGATTAATTTCGATCGAATTTCGAATAATAAAAAATCAACTAATAATCGATTTTCAATATTTTGATAATCGATTGTAAAAATCGATTATTAATCGATTTTTTTTTTTAATAATCGACTGTTATAAAAATCGATTATTTCTTCACATCATCACATACATATGAAACGTACTATAGAAAAATAGAATTATATTAGTTATTATACTATAATAACTAATATAAGTACATTCAAAGATACCGAGCTACATATTTTTTACATTAATTGAACAACTAATTCGTCTATTAGTTCTTGTTTCTTAGATTACGCGGTCTATTTCTCAAAGTACCGTATCCCACGCCTAATGTCGAAAATTTGATTCTAACGCACGAAAATTCGGTCCAAATGATTACATTTTCTATAACATCTACAAAAAAATACTGATGAATATTTTTCATAATATCAACAAAAATAATAAAAACAAAATAAAACGACTGAATGAACAATGAATACAAAAAAGCTAATAACTATAATGGGAACAAAAAAAAAGGAAATCTTATTTACCACGCCGTTCGCCGAGAAATATTTTCTTCGTTTTAGGATTTCGTCATTGGCCGAATATACAACAGAAAAGGCGAGACCCAGGCGTCATGGCATCATAAAATTAATAAGAAAAAGAAGGTCAATGTTGCCTGTGATCTCCAGTGAGTCTACGCGCATTCTTTAAATCAAATCTTTAAGGAAAATAGGTCTAATTGCATGAAGGCAACTCAAATAATTTCAGTCAGAAGATATTCATCTCGTACTTGCAATTTCATTTGTAGTTAAAATGTTTTATGTTATGTATTTTATTTTAAAGCAAGATTCCACGTTACAGAATGGATCCTCATGTTTGGGTTATCCTACAAACATCATCATCATCGCAGTCCACATACGTCCCACTGTTGGGCTCGGGCCTCCTCCATAATGGGAGGGATTTTAACCTACTATACCGTGCTGGTCAGATATGTTGGTATAGGATTTCATTTCGAGTTTCCCTTCTCTTGCACGGATCTTATGTGCATATTATATCCCTTAGTCGTCTTTTACGACATTCACGGACAAGTGTGATGAATTGTATTCTTAATCTGTCACCACACGGAAGCATACAAATTTAAATACATCTAATTGTCCGTGGTGATGGAGTAAGAATGTAATTCACCACCTCCCATCAAGATAGCAAGCCCGTAGTTTTCGTAAAATATGTCTAAAGGATATATATATAACATCTATAAAAGAGATTGAATACTCGAAAAAATAAAATTTTGACCAGCGTGGTATAATAGGTAATTTTTTTTATTACTTTTAGTGGCAAACGAATAAACTGCAGACTTGATGGTAAATGATACTGCTGTTCAAGAACCTCTGTCTACCGTGTTGAAATTGAAGGCAGTTTGAATGATTGCAATGCGGTTCGGTGATACTAAAGTCATCACCAAAACCCACCACAGGCAAACATCCTCAGAAAGTTGGGCTCCCGGCTCTTTCGGTTACCGAAGGAAGTGCAGTAACAAATTGCTACTGATCGCTTGACGATTTTGTGCCAGAGTGTGGTACTACCTCGCAGGAGGGATGTGCGATATTTACCGATATTGTTGAAATATCGATATTAGCCGCCGAAATATCGATCTTTCAATATCGATATTCATAACTTTGAAATATCGCCATTGTTCGGTACCAAACATTTTTATATTAGTTTAATAATTAAATCCATGTAGGGTAGTTCTGTTTTTTGTGGTTCGCGGTTGGCTCGGAGCCGGCCGCCACTTTCACTTTCACTTTGGTGCGCGGATGGCACGGGGCCGGCGCGTCGGCCGGCCCCGGGGTCGTTTTGTTTCCGCCCTTTTGGTTACTTTCACTTTCACTTTGGTGCGCGGATGGCACGGGGCCGGCGCGTCGGCCGGCCCCGGGGTCGTTTTGTTTCCGCCCTTTTGGTTACTTTCACTTTCACTTTCGCTTTGTTCGCGGATCGACTTGCGTTGGAAGTAACGGTCGCGTACGCACATATTTTGTAATTGCTATGTCTTTTGTGGACTAAAGCCGTGAAATCGTGGTATTTGTAATATTGCGCACCACCCTTTGTTTTGTGTACCGCTTATGTACGCGAGTTAATTAGAGTTAAGTATATATTTGTGAACATTAAATTGTGTGTACGAGTAGCAAGCCTGGGTCCTTGAAGTGTACGAGGCCGTTGTCATCACCGCGCTTTTGGATACAAGCTAAGTAACCCCTCAGTTAGTTTCTATTTGTCTGGCCAGACCGAACGCTGAGTTAGGTTACGTTATAGCTACCTCCGCGGTATCTACTCGTAAGTGTTAAAATCTGTTCTTGTACTATCATTTAGGAGAACTTAAAATAGCCTTGCGTAATCGCAAGCCAATGTTATTACCCATTTGGTATCCCTCACTGGCCTGGTGTTCCCTTCCACTGCGCATCCTAGGTCAGTAGGGAACGGTAATGAACACACTTTCTGGTAGCAGAGCGTGGTTCTAGTGAATCTAGTAATTTTGTTTGGTATTGATATCTACAAGTGCCCGTGTTGAAAAATAAATCGATATATAATTACTTGAATTTTACGTATTACGGCCCAGTTTAATAAATAGTCTGGTGTATAAAGATACACATTAAATATTTGTGTGATTGATCATTTGTGTACTTATTGTTATTAGTTATTAAAAATATCATATAAATAAGTTCACTGCAACATTTGAAAATTTGAATATCATTGTTTACTTAATGTGCCACAGAGTAATAAAATAATTTGCGTAGTACATTGTGCCACAGAGTAGTGCAGTCTCGTGATTGAATGAACGAATGAATTGAACTGTATAGACAATTAGTTTAATATTATTTTGCGTTTTGTTTATGGTACTTATACAGACAAATATTAACGTTTCCCTTTGCGCAATAATTTAATTGTTGTTCAATTTTGTAATTTGTATTTTTTGATTGTTGTTTCAATTGGTTGATTTATTTAGTTGATTATATATATATTTTTTTTTGTTGTTGGAATTTAATTATTTTATTCGATTATTATGGCTGCTTTTGCTAGCGCTAAGGACTCGGCAGGTAAGCTGCGCTCTGAGTTGAGATGGTTCTCGACTGCAACCGCCTTGGTTGATAGGTCTGATCGAAATGAGTCTCTCCTGGATAGGTACAGCAAATTGGATACGCGCTTACAATTTGTTGATGATGTGTACCGTAACTTCAACACAAAAATTTTAGATATTTCTGATGAAGATTACCCACAAACGTATCGTGACTTGGTACACGCGGATTATGACCAGATCATGGATTATGCAGATCGAATCTCACAGCGTGCTAGGGAAATTTCCGCGCCGAAAAGGGGTGAGTCTCCCGCGTCTAGGGATGTGAAACCTTCTACGTCGGGCTTATTGAGTAAACTGCCCACTTTGGACCTGCCGCGTTTTGATGGTCGTTTGGACCAATGGCTAGGTTTCATAAACTTGTTTGAGAGCTTAGTCCACGCGCGTTCTGACTTAGGTTCCGCTCAAAAATTGGCCTACCTGTTCTCCGTGTTGGAAGGTGAGGCGAGAGGTTTAGTTCAGCACCTGGAGATCAATGATGGAAACTACCTAGTGGCACGTAACCTTCTCATAAAGCGTTACCAAAATAAGCGTTGCCTGGCAGATACACACATTGGTCAGCTCTTGGGTCTGCCAGTGGTATCTAGGGTCTCGGCTTTAAGGTCCGACTTATTGAACCCATTGATGATTGCGATCAACGCACTGGAAAGGTTAGACCTTCCGGTGAGCACTTGGTCATATATGCTGGTGCATATTGTTTTGAAAAAGCTTCCTGCGGAACTTAGGGCTCGTTTCGAGCAAAAATATGGAGGTGATGATGCAACTCACTTGCCTGCTTTTGATGACCTTAAGAAGTTTTTGGAAGACGAGTGTAGGATGGTAGACATGACGGTCGTTGACAGGTCATTTGGTCAACAGTTGCCGCGGTCATCGGCTCCGACCCGCAATCACGCCTTTAGAAGGCCAGAGGTTCGTCACCCACCACGTTTTGCTGCTGTACAGTCGCGACCTGAGTGCACCTATTGCAAGTCCCCGAGTCATAAAGTTGCCAGTTGCTCAGATTTTACTGCGCTGCACGTGGCCTCGCGTAGGCGTTTGGCTAAGGCTCGAGGTTGGTGCTTTTCTTGCTTGGGAAACCATTTCCAGCGCGATTGCCCTAATCCTCGCCCATGTACATACTGCGGAGGCCAGCATTTGAAACTTCTTTGTGCGAATAATAATGGGATTGGTCGTGAACATGAACGTCAAGGCTCACCTACGGGTAGTTATGAGCGAAGGCACCGGTATGAAAACCGCAGTCCGAGACCTAGTCGCTCACCCCCGCGCGTCGTAGATTCTGCCGCAGCGAGGCGCCCACAAGGTCAATGCTCGCCGTCATCGGAAGCCCGTGGCAAGAGTGATAACCACGATTCGCGCCCGTATCGTCACGGGCGGGTACCTACCTTTGATGACGCTCCCCGTGAACATGAGAATCACCCGCTGCCTAGACGACATTAGGAACACGGCGCCTCCCCCCGTCATGCACCACCCCCGTTTGAAACCGTACTCCTACCCACTGCTTCTGTAAGGGTCTGGGGACGGACAGGTGCCTCTGTTGTGGTCCGGGCAATTCTGGACACAGGCTCTCAGGGGTGTATAGCGTCTTCTTGGTTGGTGGGGCAGGTACGCCTAAGTATGCGTGATTTTCCTCATGTCACTAGAGGTGTTGGCAACGCAGTTGTGGCCAATGTTGAAGGCCAAGTATTATGTGCGTTCTCTCCTATAAACTCGTCAAGCCCATTGTTTGAGTGTTCAGCCATTGTTATGAACAATATTTTGGGCACCCATCCGGAGAAGCAGTTGTCTCCGTATGCTATTGGTTTAGCGTCGGGTTTGAACTTGGCAGACCCCAAATTTGGTATACCTGGATCGGTCGATTTGTTGCTAGGCGCCGATGTTCTGGGAAACATATTCTTGGGTAGCATTCAGGTCATGCAACCAGGAGGCATGGTAGCCATCCCGACCATATTTGGCTCTGCACTGATGGGACCGGTCCTCACGGATACCCGTCTTGACATTGGCTTGATGGTAGGCTCTGCTCTCTCTGATGCGGTTCAGAGGTTTTGGGAAGTGGAAGAACCACCACAGGCTCCGCGCACTGATCCGGAGCATGAGGAGTGCGAATTGTTTTACCAAAACAATACGAGTCGCCTACGTACTGGTCAGATTATGACTCGATTGCCGTTTCTCGCCGTACGGCCACCACTTGGCACCTCGCGGCCTGCTGCTGAGAAACGACTATTGGCTATGGAGCGCCGAATGGCTCGAGATGCTCTCCTAAAGGAGAAATACATTGATTTTATGCGTGAATATGAGGAGTTGGGACACATGTCTGTGTCGAAATTAGATTGGCAAACAGTGGATCACTTCTTTCTACCGCATCATGCTGTAATTAAGGCATCAAATGGCAAATTGCGTACAGTATTCGATGGTTCTGCGCAAACTTCAACGCGTGTATCGTTGAACAATTGTTTGTATGCTGGTCCTAAATTGATCAAGGATCTCTGTGACGTCATCACTCGGTTTCGTCGACATCAGGTTGTATTTGTGGCTGACATAAGGATGATGTTCAGACAGACGATTATTCACCCGGATGACCGTCGGTATCAGTTGATTCTATGGCGTGAAAGCCCCCAGGATCCCATGGTTGTTTATGAGCTCAATACAAACACGTACGGGTTAAAGTCAAGCCCCTATTTGGCTATACGGTCTCTGTGGGAGCTCGCGGACCTGGAGCGCTTAAAGTTTCCTCGCGCAGCCGCGATTTTGAAAGAGGATTTGTATGTCGATGACATTTGTACTGGTGGACCCTCTGAGAAAGAGGCCATCCTTCTACGGGATGAATTGATAGGCATCTTAGCCACCGCGGGCTATGAGTTACGGAAGTGGATATCCAACTCACCTGCGCTTTTGAAGGGACTTCCGGATGAACATCAGCAAGATCCGCATTTGTTCGAGAATATCGAGAACCCGGCTATGATGACTGTTCTCGGCATTCAGTATAAACCAGCCCCAGACATATTCACTTACAATGTTGACTTAGAGTTGCCGCGCATTTGGACTAAGCGTTTGGTGCTTTCCACGGTTGCAAGAACATTTGATCCAAATGGTTGGATATGTCCCGTCATATTTTGGGCTAAATGCTTTTTACAAAGGCTTTGGATGGCAGGACTAGGCTGGGACGAACCTCTTCGGGGAGCTTTGATGGAAGACTGGACCAAATTTGTATCCTCACTTCCTGCGATCAATGAGGTATCGATCCCTCGTTCTATGCTTCCTCCAGGAAAGTACCAGGCAACTCTGCATGGTTTCTCGGACGCCTCTGAACGGGGTTACGCCACTTGTGTATATTTGCGTACGGTGGGTTCTGACAGCCAAGTGAAGATCTCACTGGTCATGGCGAAGAGCAAGGTGGCACCCCTACGGACTGCTTTGACAATCCCTAAACTTGAATTGGCAGGGGCTACTCTGCTTGTGCGTCTTCTTAATCACGTGTCGAATTTGTTGCGTCATACTGTGAACATTAGCACCACTTACGCGTGGACTGACAGCCAAATTGTTTTGTGCTGGTTAAAGGCTTCAGTTCACACCTTAGAGGTATTTGTAGCGAACCGAGTCTCCCAAATTCAGAAATCTGAGACTCCCTTGATTTGGAGGCATGTGCCTGGTGAGCTTAACCCAGCTGATTGTGCATCTCGGGGTTGTACATCCCCCGCCTTGGTAACGCACTCCCTTTGGTGGGGACCGGAATGGTTATTACGCTCAGAGTCTGAATGGCCACTGACGCCGGTTTTGGACGTAGGTCCGTTGCCTGGATTGCGACTGCTCGCTGTTGAGAGGCGTGCTTGCGTATTCGATCCAAATGTCTTATTGAATCGGTATAGCTCCCTCGATAAATTAGTAAGTGTAACAGCTTGGATTAAGCGCTTCTATTACAACTGTAAGCACTTACGGAACAAAAAATTAGAGGCTTTTCTATCACCACAAGAACGACAGGAGGCTTTTTGCCATTGGATACGTGTGGTACAGGATACATATTTTGAAAGGGAGATTGAAATTTTGAAAGCTGGTAAGGCTAAACTAACAGGAACCTTGCGTATGTTGAGCCCCTTTTTGGACAACACGGGTGTCTTACGTGTTGGAGGTCGCCTCAGAAACTCTAGTCTACCCTACGGTAGTCGGCACCCTATATTGTTACCCAAGCAAGGTCATTTTGTGCAATTGTTGGTGACGGACCGTCACATTAGAAATTCTCACGCTGGCTGTAACGCCTTATTAGCCATATTGCAGCGAGAATTTTGGATTTTGTCTGCTCGAAGAACGATTCGCAGTGTGGTATTTCGTTGCATGCCTTGTTACAGGCTGAAGGCTAGTACCATGCAACCTTTGATGGGTGACCTCCCTTCTGATCGTGTCAGAGAATCGAGGCCGTTCGCCGGTGTAGGCACCGACTTTGCAGGTCCTTTTTTGGTTAAGACTTCAACTCTACGAAACAGTAAAACAGTCAAGGCCTATTTGTGTGTCTTCGTATGTCTGTCAACTAAAGCGGCGCACCTTGAATTAGTGTCATCCCTCTCCACCGAGGCATTTGTTGCGACACTTGATAGATTTGTTTCAAGGAGAGGACTGCCTTCTTTGATACGTTCGGACTGTGGCACAAATTTTAAGGGAACCAATAATTATTTGAAAGATGTACATGATTTTTTAGCCAGCAATCACACAAATATTGGTAATAAACTAACCAGTCGTAGTATAACCTGGAAATTTAGTCCGGCAGCATGCCCACATTGGGGTGGTATTTTCGAAGCCGCAGTTAAGGTTGCTAAAGCACATTTGCGACGAGTTATTGGTGAGTCTGTACTCACATTTGAAGAACTCGCAACTGTGTTTTGTAAGATAGAGGCCGTAATGAACTCGCGACCGTTGTGTCCGATCTCTTCAGACCCGAGTGACTTGGAGGTTCTCACACCGGGTCATTTTTTGATTGGTCAGCCACTTAATGCTTTGCCTGAGTACCCCTTTGTTGATGTGAGACCAAGTCGTCTCTCGCGGTTTGAGTTGGTCCAACAGCTTACTCAAAGCTTTTGGAAGCGTTGGAGCTTAGAATATCTTCATGTTCTCCAGCAGCGCGTTAAGTGGACTGACAAGACTAATCCACCTCGAGTTGGTGACCTCGTTTTGATAAAAGATACCAATTTGCCGCCACTGTGCTGGCGTCGCGGCCGAATTTTAAATTTAGTATATGGCGCAGATAATGTGCCTCGTTTTGCTGAGGTTCAGGTGGACGGTTCGGTACTGAAGAGAGCGGTAGCAACATTGTCCCGTTTACCAATTGATTAGCGGCCAGGTAGACCTGTCCGAGGCGGGTAGATGTTCGGTACCAAACATTTTTATATTAGTTTAATAATTAAATCCATGTAGGGTAGTTCTGTTTTTTGTGGTTCGCGGTTGGCTCGGAGCCGGCCGCCACTTTCACTTTCACTTTGGTGCGCGGATGGCACGGGGCCGGCGCGTCGGCCGGCCCCGGGGTCGTTTTGTTTCCGCCCTTTTGGTTACTTTCACTTTCACTTTGGTGCGCGGATGGCACGGGGCCGGCGCGTCGGCCGGCCCCGGGGTCGTTTTGTTTCCGCCCTTTTGGTTACTTTCACTTTCACTTTCGCTTTGTTCGCGGATCGACTTGCGTTGGAAGTAACGGTCGCGTACGCACATATTTTGTAATTGCTATGTCTTTTGTGGACTAAAGCCGTGAAATCGTGGTATTTGTAATATTGCGCACCACCCTTTGTTTTGTGTACCGCTTATGTACGCGAGTTAATTAGAGTTAAGTATATATTTGTGAACATTAAATTGTGTGTACGAGTAGCAAGCCTGGGTCCTTGAAGTGTACGAGGCCGTTGTCATCACCGCGCTTTTGGATACAAGCTAAGTAACCCCTCAGTTAGTTTCTATTTGTCTGGCCAGACCGAACGCTGAGTTAGGTTACGTTATAGCTACCTCCGCGGTATCTACTCGTAAGTGTTAAAATCTGTTCTTGTACTATCATTTAGGAGAACTTAAAATAGCCTTGCGTAATCGCAAGCCAATGTTATTACCCATTTGGTATCCCTCACTGGCCTGGTGTTCCCTTCCACTGCGCATCCTAGGTCAGTAGGGAACGGTAATGAACAGCCATATCGATATTATGAACACGATATCGATATGGCTTTTTCAATGAAATGAAAAATTATTGATAACATAATTTTGATAAAATGTGTAATTCCCAGGCATCCGGATAAATTTCCTAATAAAAAAAAATAAAGCTCATCAAAATTTGTCCGGAGAATTTTCTTTCCTTTACTTTCGATATTATAAAATATCGATATTACACAATATCGATATTTTGTGTCCGATAATATCGACTTATCGATATTTGGCTATCGATTTCAATATCGATATTTTACTAATATCGCTCATCCCTACCTCGCAGTATGTATGCATGTAAGTCTCGCTGATACAGATTATTATATGCGTCAGAATATTCACTAAAAAACCTTATCGCCCTACCTCACTCTGGAGCTAAGGGGGAGAGGGAGACCTTCCAAAAAGGGGTGATACATTCTTTACCTATCATAATACGGAATAAATAAATACCAAATTCGTTATACAAGAAATATTGAAGAAAAACTATTACTAAGCCATTTCATATTTAATACACGAACAATGGTATTTTTTAAAACGAACGCTAAATATTTTAACATGCGTTTTTAATATATTTAACGCATTCCGCCATGGCCTCGATTAGTTGGCATTGGCACGACGTATACATTGTCCAACTGTTTGCCCTTGGTTTTGACCCGCATTGCGGCAGGCCACTTTAATATTTTAGTTATTTGATACATACGAGCAGGAAGACTGGACAACAATATAAAATTATATACACCTGATTGTTATCGAGGTAACAAGAGAAGAATACAACTTCATCCCATCATTCCAAAGGATATCACATTAATTAATTAAAAGATGGAAAATTTTAAGTAAAAGGACCCTACTCATATGACGTACTGTTTAGGAGGACGGGTTCTTCAAAAGAGGGAAGGGTTCTTGAACAATATTGGGTCTTAATTTTTACTACGGACGGTCACTGAAAGCGGCCTCCCCCTTTCCGTCCTCTAACCATCTGTAGCATGAATTGAATATTAAAAAAAGGATACATAGGATTTATTAATTTGGAGGTGGTCTGCGCCTAATAATAAGACTTATACGGAATTAAAAGTGAGAAAAAACCTTCGGTAACCAGTACTTTTATGTCTAACAAATACTCTACCTCTTCCGTGATTATCATTATCATCTCAATCTCAGCACATATATGTACCACTGCTGAACTTGAGTCGCCTCCATAATAGGAGAGAAATTGACCATACCACGCTCATGGTCAGACCGTTTAACATAGGATTTTATTTCAGGTGTTCCTAATCTTTCATATATACGTAGAGTACATTTAAACCCTTAATCATCACCACACGATAGTCCATGACTATAGATGATGTACATTCTCGGAAACTTTGTAGAATATTTAGTTGTGATGATTAAAATAAAACGAAGCAATAAAATCCTTTTTAGACTCATCATCATTATCATCATTTCAGTCTATCACCGTCCACTGCTGGATATAGGCCTCTCTCATGTTACGCTACAGAGTGCGGTCTTGTGCCGCCTGCATACAACGACTCCCAGCAACTTTCACCAGGTCGTCGGTCCACCTAGTGGGGGCATCCTACACTGCGTCGTCCAATACGTGGTCGCCACTCGAGAACCTTTCTTCCCCCGCGGTTGTCGGTTCGTCGAGCGATGTGGCCTGCCCATTTTTAGACTCATCTTATGTTTAATCTATACTAGTACATAAAAAAGCTAATCGACTTACTCACACCGAGTTGAAACTACTGAAACTAATTTGTAGTTTATAGAATCTAGTTTGTAGTTCTAGCAGGGATTTACTAGAAGGATATTCTGAAAATCAGCCATTTAAAGAATATATTTCACGCTATGGGTATAAAATGAAGAGCGAATTTTGTGTTATAACACAAATAATGAATTTAACGGGACACTACACTTAATATCTAGGCAGATGAAGTCGCAGGCAAAAGCTAGTACTCATATAAATAGCAAAAATCATTGATAGTTATACGACAGCTTGCCTGATGTCAACCCTCCTTAGGAATGCAATTGTTTGCGCCTGATGCCGCCCTAGCAGAGGCTGCGGGTGGCGGAACCGGTGAGTTTAGTCCGTCACCTGCGGAGAAGCTGACCTCGCGACAGCGACCGGCGTCCCAGGAAAGGGACGTCGATGGCGGAGGGTACCCCCTCAGGGTATTCCGTCGGGCCGAGCACTGCTTTCAAGGTACTCTGCACCGGTGGTCGGCCCAACGACGAAGGCGACGTGCTATCGGGTGGGTTACGGGGCCGCACGCCGCCCCTCTGTCGTCCCGGACTTTTTTATTTACCGTGTGTAACATACGGTAGAATAACAGACGTTAAAAGTGCGAACTGAATTGAATCGAAAATACCTACGACTAAAACTAATTCGCGTAACTACTTACTAATTAAGTTACTGATGCGTGCTTATTAACAAATTACTATCTTACCAAGATACCCTATTACTAACGGTCTCCCTTCTTAACTAACTGTGTCTATTTCGTTATTTAAGAGCTGTAAATGAGATTAGTTGAGTTTTATATTGGGTAAAACTTAGATTACTTGTATGATGCAGTCACGGAAATAATAGCCTTTCAAAAAGTATTACGACTTCAATTCTAAATCATTTGTTCAAACAAATGAATCATCGGCATGTACTCATGTATGTCCCACTGTTGGGCTCGGGCTTCCTACATTATGGGAGGGAAATTAACCTATTATACCACTCTGGTTAGACGTGTTGGCATAGGATTTGGTTTCGAGTGTTCCTTTTCTTGTATAGATGTTATAAGCACATTCCTTAGTCGTCTTTAAGGACATCCACGGCCAAGATAGGGAGTGGTGAATTGTATTCTTAATCCGTCACCATACGGCAAATTCAACAAGCATTACGACTTAAATTCCTAAACGATTGTTCAAACAAAAGCCATTCAAATCATCGTCATTTACTACTCATGTACGTCCCACTGTTGGGCTCGGGTTTCCTCCATTATGGGCGGAAAATTAACCTATTATGACGATAATGATGATGACTTCTTATATAGATAGCTACCTAATAGTAAAACATTATCGAAATCCGTCTCGCCGTTTTGAAGATTACCCGGCACTAAGAGACAGTCAAAAAAAATAAACCGGGTTTTTGGCATAGGTATGGAGCAAATAACCGTGTGGGCATGAAAAAACCCTACTATTTTGACAATACAAATGGACATTTAATTTTATTTGTATAGACGAATGGTTATAAAGGGGAATGCCTCATACATTTTGATTGCCCATTGTAAGCATGCATATATTGTTGACCACAATACTACTACGCAGCACTGAGGCGGTAGTTCTGTGTTATTAACCACATACAATAACATTGTATTTATGCAGATTTTATCTAGACTTCGTAGTTATGGCAGTTCATTTCTGTTACAATGTCATCGTTCATTTCTATTACAATGTCATAATGGTCTAAGATCCCGCTATACAACGACCTTTACCGAGATGTTTATTTGATGAAACTTATTTTTTATTTAATTTAATATGTGAATAAATATATTGCATATGGGTTGCCTAAGAAATTTTAGTCCAGAGTATGATTCATCAAATAAACATCTCGGTGAAGGTCGTTGTATAGCGGGATCCTATACTATAAGACTTTTTTACCTTTAACTCAATTAGGGATGGGCGATATTTCTGAAAAAGATTGATTCTTGAATCGATTTGAATCGTTGTCCAAAGAATCGATTCACAAGAAAATCAAGGTCTGAAGAATCCAATTAATCGATCTATGGATCTTTTTTTCAATGGGATTGTGATGAGCTTTTTTTTAGGAAATCTGGAGAGTAAATATGTGATGAGCTTTTTTTTAGGAAATCTGAAAGTGTTATTAATCTTATAATATAAAACATAAAAAATAGTATAAAACATAAAACACTAACATTCGAACACTTAGTAACGAATGGGCAGAAAAATCGAACGACGATTTTCTAGGGTAAAGTATCGATTCACCGAATCGATTCAGTGCTTCGTATCGATTTATAAAATTGGTTTTTTGAGCCTGAACATCGATTCCTCGATTAATCGATCTCAGATCGCCATCCCTAATCTCAATACAATTAAAATCTAATAGTCTATCTAATCTTTAAAGACCTTATACTAAGAAATTAATTCACACGGAGGAATTTATAAACAATTACAATTATGGATACAGATTACACCCAGACTAGTGACAATTTATCAAGAGCATAAAAATTTATCCCATGCCCATATTAAACCTCATCATTTCAGCCCATATAAGTCCCCTGGGCTCACGCCCATAATAGGATGGAAATTGATGGACTATATCATGCTGGTCAGACAGGTTGGTACCTATAGAGATTTATTTAGAGTATTCCTTCTTTTGCATAAATGATGTATATTGCATATATAGTCCCTTAGTCATCTTTTACGACCTCCATAGGCAAGAAAAGAAGTGGTGAATTGTATTCTTATTCCGTCACCACACAGATAAACCAGGGCAAACTAAATCAAACCTATAACTTACTAATAACTGAGTTACTGATAACTTAGCTGCATTCCGTGTGGTGACGGAGTAAGAATACGTTTCACCATCTTGCCAATAGATGGTTTAAGAGACGACTAGGGAAGGGAATACAATACGCATCCTTATTGTTACTAATATTATAAATGCGAAAGTAAGTTTGTTTGTTTATTTGTTCGTTTGTTACGCTTTCACACTTAAACCCCCGAACCGATTTCATAAATTCTCTCACCAATGGAAAGTTATAATATCAGGGAGGCTATATTTTATCCCGGTATTTCCACGGCAACGGGATCTATGCAGGTAAGGCGACTGAAACCGAAGCGAAGCGAGGGCGGATTGCTAGTATAACATATATAGAGGAGAAAGAAAACTCGAAACAGAACTCCATACCAACCCGTCTGACCAACTGATATAGGATAATTTCACTCCTAGCGAGGAACAAACTCGAACCCAGTGGGACGCATATAAGTAGAAATTAATGAACTTAGATGCTTAGATCACTGAGGTATCTATGCAGTATTTCACATTTTATAAAGATTATAGAAACACTTTTCATTCATGTATAACACCCGCGTCTTATATAGACAAAACACATTTTTTTCCCTTATGCAAGTTTGGAATCATGCCAAAAGCAACACAGGAGATAACGGAATATGAGTCTTAACATTTAAGGCATAAAATTCAAATAGCGCAAAAGATATAAATTATACGTAGGTAAATAAAATGCCGCTCTTGAACGAACTTAAATGCGATTCCGAATTGGTTGTCCTATTTGATTTCGATTCTATACTCTACAGTCTTTCTTTGTTTCGCTATTCGGGAAAACTTCTAGTCCAATATTCCGCAGTGTCTGACAACAAGGTCTATTTTTATTGTTTGTTACCGACAATGACTTAAAAAACTTTTGTAGCGGTAGATCCACAATGTTAGTAGTATTCTGTCTACAGCCGCGGGCTGGTCCGTCCTGGGTAGTACCACACTCTCGCTGAAAATCGACGTTTGAGTAGTAGTAATTTGTTAAGGCGTTCGGTGAGCGAAAGAGCCGGGAACCCAACTTTCTGAGAGTGTTATGACCAAACCGTAATGCACACTTCCGTCACTTCACGTTTGGGGTAGGCAGCCGCCTGGTAGTCTATGAGCGCCAATATCCCTTACAATCAGGCGTGCTGTTTACTCAATTGCCACCACAAAAAAAAAATAAAGGTCAAAAATCTCTAAATGATATATCACTAATAAGCTCAAAGTGGATTAGCATACTATGAAGAGGGCTATCCTCAGGATTTCTCTACGATATAAAAGCCAGAACGACAATCTGTAAAAACAGGCGTAAATGACATATCTTGAACGATTTGCATAACCAATTCTCACTATTCTTGAGTGGCAACTATGGATCGAATGACGCAGTGTAAAAGAGCATCGCCATGTTCATACATAGATCAGGCAGTATCTAAGTGTCATTTTCTAAGGGAATGTTTAATAGTGGATATGAATAGGTACTAAATTCAATGGATTTTGCAGGGTTTTTTTTTTTTTGTGGGTGGACTGCGGTCGGCGCGCCTCCGCACCACTCCGTCCGGGGCGACAGAGGGGCTTAAGCACGCAACTCCCGCAACCCACCCGAAAACCACGTCGCCTTCGTCGTTGGGCCGACCACCGGAGCAGGGTTACTTGACATCAGTGGTCGGCCCGACGGAATACCCCCTATTGGGGTACCCGTACCACTAATGCCATCGACCGACGTCCCCCCCTCGGGGAGGACGTCGGTCTTTCCTCACGCGGTCGGCCTCTCGGCGGGTGACGGACTAATCCCCGGTCACGTCACCCGCGGCCTCGCCTAGGGCGGCATGAGGCGCAGGTAGTTGCGCCTACGCCGCCCCAGTCGCCGGCGGCGGATCTCCTCATCGAGGCTGCGCTCCTCGCGCAGGCGATCCGCCGCCTCCTTCCGCGAGATCACTGTCTCGCAGAAGGCTGCGACCGCGTCCCAATTCCCGACTTATATAATTATATATATATATATATATATATATATATATATATTCAGGATCTCAGAAACGGCTCCAACGATTTTGTTGAAACTTGGCATACTAGAGGATTCGGGCTCAAAAAATCGATCTAGCAAGGTTTTATGTATAGAAAATGTTGTTTTGTCAGTGTTTTTGGCAGACAATATACATTAAATTTTAAAAGAATATGAATTCCAATTTTGCCATCAATGTCATGAGCTATGATAGCTCAGTGGCGAAGTACTCAGGTTTCATTTTATTTTTGACATCGGCGACAAACGGCATCGGATCGAATCTCGGTGTTATTATTATTCTCTTTTTGTAATTTTTTATATATTTTTCATTATTATTTTTTTTATTTTTTATTAATATATATCTGATTAAATGCTACAAAAATACTCGGTATTCGGGAAGCTCGGTAGCTTCGCTCGGAGGTTGGTTGGTTGTTATTAATAAAATATCATTATTGCTACATTTGTTCGTATGCTGACGGACTAAGAATACAATTTACCACCCCCTCTATGACCTATGGGTGTCGTAAAAGTAGGTTAAGAAATAAAATAAATGCAAGAAAAATAATTGAAAAAAAGTCCTATACCAATATGTCTGACCACCGCAGTGAATTATATCTACAGGCCTTCTATTTTGGCGAGGTAAGGTCAATTTCTCTCCTATTGTAGAGGAGGCTTGAGCCCAACATTAGAACGAATATAAGCTAAGATGACAGAAACCTCTTATGAAGTTCTGGAATAAGGAACATCAGGAGATAAAACACTTTGTGTTCGACTTTTACAATGTAACATTTTTGGACTTAACAGATACAAAGAATGAATTTAAATCATGTATCATCATCATCATCATTTCAGTTCATATACGTCCTACTGCTGGGCTCGAGCCTCCTCCACAATAAAAGGGAAATTGACCTTACTATACCATGCTAGTCAGACAGATTGGTATCGTTCTTTATTTCTAAGTGCTCCGTACTATCGTTTAGCCGAGCAGTAGCCCCTAGTCAGTACCAATATGCCTTGGACGGGATACCGTTAAAGCGAGTCACTGAGGTAAGAGACCTGGGCGTGCAATTCGCGAGCGACCTACAATTTCGGCAGCACATTACAGATGTATGTAAGAAAGCGTACCGAAATTTAGGGGTAGTTCTTCGCCAGGCTAACAATTTTACCAACATCGGGGCCTTAAAAGCATTGTATGGAGCACTCGTAAAGAGCCACCTGGAGTACAATGTGGTCATTTGGTCTCCACACAAACAAAAATATAAAATAATGTTAGAACGCATACAAAATAAGTTCCTTAGGATTTTATTTATGAAGCAGTATGGTGTGTATCCTAGGTATCCATTGCTGTATCCTTCATTATTTATTCTGGGAATGGTGGGATATAACAGGCTCGAAGTTAGAAGGGAAGTAGCTCTTGCCACCTACATATTCGGTGTAATGCGCGGTAAGATCCATAATCCGAGTATCTTGTCGGAGGTTCAGCTGTGCGTTCCGGACGAATACATAGGTCGTCGTCGGCAGCCGCCGCTGCTAGCGGTGCCCCGCGCGCGCACCAGACTCCTGCAGTGCACACCGCTGGTGCGGGCGCTACGTATGCTTAACACACTCTCCCACCGAATAGATTTTTGTTCTCGTGTTCACTGAACGTATTCACAAAGGCCGTTTACTTCCTCTGTTGTTTAGAGTGACTTGTTTATTTTTTTTTTTTCTTTTTCTCTTAGATAGTGAGAACATAACACTAGGTATAATATAGATTAAGATAGTTCACTACTCTGTCGCATTGGGCTTGTTGTCTGTAATAATAGATGTAAGTTTTATAGTAAATAAATAAATAAATAAATTTCGAGTTTTCCTTCACTTGCATATATGTTATTTGTGTATTATATCCCTTAGTCGTCTTTTACAATAGCTATGGGCAGCATAGGGGGTGGTGAATTGTATTCTTATTCCGTCACCACACGTGCAAAAAAAATCATGTATAATTTTATATCTCTATATACATATTTCCTGTGTACGTGTGTATGTAACTAAACGCCTCCTAAACGGCTGGACCGATGTTGATGATTTTTTTTGTGTTTACTGTATTCGAGAATCGTTTAGATTCATAATTAGACCTAATGGGTGGCGCTGCCGTCGATTCCATGGCGAATTTCTTTTATTTTATTTGAATAGAACAACGGCTCTTGGGTCAGCAAGTATATACAGTGTATTTCGGTTATAACGACGGCGGAGAGACCATTTTAATGTCGTCGCTATATCCGGAGGACTCTATATCCGAAATCAGTTTTTCTTTAACAGTAAATGTACGTCTAGGAGCCATTTTCACAAGTTTAAGAAACACTGTTCACTCACTGGAAATAGCTACGTAACTGATTCATAATTTTAACTTCGCGCTCATGCTAAGTAACGCTAAACACAAACAAAGCATTTGACCATCTGCGAATGTAAACAAAGGATATATATATATAAACTTAATATATCACATTGCTTACCATATTTCTTGTATGTTATTCTCCATTACGCTAAACTTGGACTTTCATAATACGAAAACCTTAATATATAATAGGCATACATAATCCTTATAATGTTCTACAAAAGCAAACATGATTTATAAAAAAAAATGTAGGCTGTATTAAACGAACCGGAAATGTTCGCTTGGCAGGAAATAACGATATTTGCATTCCTTTGTATAGTCTATAAAGGCGGTACTGCATATTACTTACCACGTAATCGACTTCATCTAAAGCTGTATAATTACCGTGTGGGTTATTTTACTCGAAAACTTAATGTTGTACTATTTCTGTTTTGTTAAGAATAATCCCTACCGCTTACTTGCTCATGGGAGTCATAGGAATAGGCTAAGGTATAACTAATGGGTCTATTATTAGCTTCAGAGAACTCTGTAGCCATAGTAACCATAATTATCGAATATCCGAAACGGAAATGCACCTGGAATCGAAACTGATATCAAAGTTTCAGATAGGGTCATTATATCTGTCTAGTGGACCATACGCAGAGGGGCCGACCGTGTGAGGGCGATGCTCCGGCAATACTGTCTTGTTGCCGGGGCATCGAATAGGACGATACCCGGAAGAGTAACCCACCGGGCTGGCCCCGGAAGTCAAGGAATCGGTACCAGTGGTCGGCCCAATGACCTTGGGGAGGGAATACGGTATGGTGCGGTACGCCGTCCGTCCTTCGCCTCAGGCTGATTGGACAGGTTGTGTCCAGACCATAATCTATAATAACAATAACATTATAGTTATAACTATAAAAATACGCTTGGAGTCGGGCAAACAAAAACTCGCTAATCTTGATTATCCTAGTAAGGATAACGGGTTAAACTGTTTAAAATATTGAATTGTCATCGGTCCTTAATAAGTATGCCAAATTTCGAGTTAATCCGACGTTTTGAAGGGGGTCAAAATCATGTTCAAAGATTCCGTTACATACTAACATAGATACGTCTGAAGGTAATAAAAGCGTATTAAAAAAAAGTAAGTAACTGTGTGACATTCGTTACTACAGGTGCCATCCACCAGCCAATCTTCACAGCCAAACACCAAGCCAACAAACTATATATAATTTTATTATATATAATTTTATTCTAATATCTGAATCCATAAACAGATACGAATTTTTAAATCCATACCGGAATCATTTTATACCCATAACTGAAACCGATATAAGTTTATTGTAATATCTGTATCCGTATTCAGATCCGAAATTTCATACATAACACCCATAAACACTGAGTGGGAATGGGCAACAGATGTCATCTGGGAAACTTATAACGTTTTACTGTATCGCCAAACTTAAATCAAATTGAAATCGTTTATTGGAAGGAAACAATCCTTGTAAAGTCCTTTTGTAAGTACCTTTGTAAAGTCCCGTGCAATAGCACGGGACTTTACAAATATATAATAAATGGACACAAATTACATTCAGACTCAGAACAACAATCGCACAAAGTGTTATTCTGCTTGGGCTTCGAACCTATGACACTGGCACGTTAGGTCGATATTCAAACCGCTACGCCGCCTGTGCAGTCAACGTTAAGAATATTACATTTTTCTAAACAATAACCGCGGCATATAAAATTCTATGGATGAAATCTACGTCCAGTCAGCGGACGCCGAAAAACTGAATGACGATCGACAACATCGCTGTTAAAGTACTTACTTCACCGATCAATTGTCAATCGATCGATAACCCGTCCGACCAGTAGTAGGTATACTATATTAATTTCCCTTGCAATATGGAAGCAACTCATACCCGGAAAAGGATCTTTATATATATATATATATGATTTTTGAGTGTGTGAATATGTGACCGAACTTCTCCTAAACGGCTGGATAAATTTGGTGAATTTTTTATATGAGCTCCAGTGGATTCGGGAATAGTTTAGATTAATAATTGGACGCTGCACTAAATTTCAAGAAGAATTCCTTTTATTTTTTTAGTTTCGAATAGAACAATGAACGTTGGGTCAGCTAGTTTTTTATTAAATAACTCTACTGAATAAATCCATGAGCAGCGGTATGTTTTAAAATCATACAATTAATGCCTAGAAGTAATAACCAGGTTCAGAAAAAATCATTTATTTATATAAATTATGACATAAATTCTGTCGAGATATAGACAATTTTTATTTTTCGGCTATCGAAATCACAACACTCTGTATAGCAACTCAACCTGCGCTGTGTAGTAAATGAAGGGACAAAAAGAAGATCGTTAAAAATAATCCAATTGAAAATTATAATATCCACTACGCAGCCTAGTTATTTATAAACCATTATTTACTTCCATCTCGGAACAGGAATCGATGATTGTGTCCCCAGGGGAATCGATTCAATTCCGATGTAAAAAATATCCGGTCAGAGATATTCCATTTTCTCGCCATTTTCATTTTGGCGTGTAAACCTTTTCGATGTATTTTCGAGGTCTTTATTTTGAAATACGGGTTAGTTGAGGTAGGAAATAAGCCGGGCCGTTATTTTCTTCGCTATGTTTGTATTCATCCATACAAAATTCAAAGAGGACACGATATCGTATTCCATGTTTTACGTTCGACATTTCTTTGAAAAGACTACTCTAGGGAATTTTACTAGTGCTATGAACACATTTATAAACAGAATTAGATAATACAAAGGACATTCTAAATCATATATTTCTAAGTGAAATAATACAAACATATATGGGCAGTTAATATTCTGCAATTGAAAGAGAACTGGAAAAACAATCCTATACCAATTTATCTAAATAATCATAGACCATTCTTTACTAAAATCTAGAATGGTAACGCATAAGACGAGACAACGTGACAACGTGCTCTGACACGGTCAGCATCTCTGCAGGTGACAGACTATTCCTTGCTGCAGTCACCTTCGGCCTCAGCTAGAGTTCCATCAGGCGCAGGTACTCGCACCCGCGCCGCTCAACTTGTCGTTGTAGAGAATTTCCGCCCGCGCAAATTTCGCCGCCGCCTTCCGCGAGATGACTGTCTCCCAGAAGGCGGCGGCCGTGTCCCTGTTCCTGATCCTATCAAGCATCGTTCTAGCGATGGTCGACAGCGTCAGGTCAAAATAAGTAACGGTCAAGGCAAACTCGGGGTAAGAATATAATTCACCATACCCTTTCTTGCCTGTGAGTGTCCATAAAACCACTAAGGTATTAAAATATGCAGGTGATAGCTATGCAATAGAAGAAAAACTCAACGTAAAATCCTATAATAGCACGTCTGACCAGTGTGGTATAGTAGGTAAATTTTTCTCCTATTATGGAAGAGGCTTGACTACAACTGACGTAAACGAGCTGTGATGATGATGATGATGCCAAGATGATCATAAAAATTAACAGAACGAGCAGGAAGTTCTTTTAAAACTTATTACAGTCACCGCGACTGCCAACTTATCTGCCAAACAGTGATTATCTGAGGGCACGGCAGTGCCCCCGCCTAGTCTAGCAATAAAAAAGTCGGGCAAAACGAAACACAGCCGCAACATACTTGAAGCAATTCAGGCCATTTTCGATCCCATATAACTTCGTTGTGAATAAAACTGGAAGCCTGAATTTTGAGTAACCGAGCAGGCATTGTATACACATCGTGTATTTCAAATTTCATTCAATTTGAACCAATAGTTTAAGAAATGTAACTAGTCAAAATTTCGAAATTTTGTCACTCACTGACTGACAGACCGATCATCAATATTAAAGAGGCACTTCTATCAGACATAGAAGCTTCAAATTTAGAATACAATTAGTGTTTAGTGTATAAATGAAGGAAAAATTATGAAACATTGTAATTTTCGTCCAGTTTCCGAGCTACACCAACTGCATAAATAATTTTGTAAACCCATATAAATATATAGGATTACAAAATTACATTTGCAGTTAATGAAATGTAACTTTGTAAAAAATAAAAATACATTTGTCGCCACCATTGCTTCCCTATGGGTATCGTAAAAACCGGCTAAAGACTGCGCAGATGGCGTAGTGGTTAAGATACCAACGTACCATGCCAGTGTCCACGCGTTCGAATCCCATGCAAGACAACACCTTGTACGTTCCACAAATTGTTGTTCTGAGTCTGAATGTAATTTGTGTCGGTTAATTGTATGTTCTTTCGGTGTGATGACGAAGTAAGAATACAATTCACCACTATCTTGCCTGTGGATGTCGTATAAGACGGCTATGGGATATAATATGCACATACCATCTGTGCAAGAAAAGGAAAACTCGAAATCCCTATATCAACATATCTGACCAGCATGGTATAGTGCGTCAAATTCCCTCCTATTGTGGAGGAGTCCCGAGCCCAACAGTGGGACGTATGAGGGCTGAGATGATGATGCGATAATGAATTATATGTTTGTAAAGTCCCCCACATTATAAGGATTATTATTCCCTTAGAGTAAGGCATTGTCATTTAAAAAAAAATTCAACAGGAGAGTGGGCAGCAGCTCTTGCCGGGGAAATATATGATATCTCACTGCGAAACCAACCCGCCTACCAAACGTGGCGATTACGGCATTATTCCTCATATGGCGAAGAAAAATGAGCCCTAGTCATGGTAACTCTGTTACCCTTGAGCGTCGTTGGATGCAGGTGCCACAGTACCGCACTTTATGGTGAAGCATGAGGGGTCTATGTTCTGCAGTGGACGGCGATAGGCTGAATGATGATTGGCATAACAGGTGTAGACAGATACCTAGCTATAATTATGTTCAAAAATAACTTGTAAAATGGTCCATCAACGGAATGAAAAAGCAAGAGTGGGACATGTCTTATGAAACTGTACCAAAATCTCCCAAAGTATTAAGCAATTTAAATTGCCTGAATTTTACCTGAAAGAAAGAACTCCATCATTAGGCTCGATTGACATCAAAGTGGAGAGGAGACTAGAGGAGATGTGTTTCAAAAAACCAATTAAATTTCTTTATTTCCATATCTCTCTGCTTAGTTTAGGTAGAAATGACTCGAGCGGAAAGGAGAGACGTATCATTTTTCAGAGAGTGGGCTCTAAGAAAATCCGTTGTTGGTATTCAAGAAGTAGGAAAATAAGTAAGTCTAACTACAAAAAGAAATGAGATACCATCAAAAACATTGATATAGAATAATAATAATAAATAATATTGATATAGTCACTATAAGAAGTTGTTGGGTTAGCTATTTACGTAATAACTTAAGAAGAAAGGTTTCTTAAGCAGAGACTGAATGAGTTAACCGACTTGGTATAACATGAATCTCACAACTTTTTATGGTAGAAAAGCTCAATTGCGAGGCTTGGCTTTTTTAAAAGTTTTGTTTTTGATCGTATAACATTATCTCTTTAGCAATGTGCTACAATGAAGGTCGTTACACTAATGAATGAATGAATTTATTTATACAACAAAATGTATTTTAAACTGTAAAGTACAAGCCAAGTAAATATATTTTGGCTCGTTGAGTTGAGTAGAGTATTTCTATTCATTATTCAGCATTAGTAGTTGGGAGCTGTCGGATCCAATGCTCACAAAGTTAAAATGGTTTGAGTTAGAGAGTGACAAGCTTTATCTACAATGTAAATGATTACGTGAAATGTAAAATCATGGAGATGACGTGTAATGTAGAGGTACAGCTCCATGTCCATAATTATTCCAACAGCCTGTTAATCATATCATAGTGGTAGGACCACACTGTTGACAGTTGTCTGTCTACAGCCGCGGGCCGGTCCGTCCGGGGTAGTACCACACTCTTGTAGAAAATCGACGTCTGAGTAGTAGCAATTTGTTGCTGTGCTTCGTTTGGTGAGTGAGAGAGCTGGCAGCCTAACTTTATGAGAGTGTTTGCGTGTGGTGGGTTTTAGCGATGCCTTTATCACCGAATCTCATTACACGCATTCACACTCCCTTCACTTTCTTCGCGGTAGGCAGCGGCCTTGCAAAGGTCCATGAGCAGCAGCAACACTTACTATAAGGTGTAATGTATGCTCCTTTACCATCATTTACAATAAAAAAAGGTAAATAACATAACTAACAGACTTTTGCCAAAACACTTCTCAACGCGTTTAAGCAACATCTGAGAATGCAGATATTGCCATTAAAAATCGGAATTGCTACTGCCTATTTTTCTGATGATTTCTTCAACAGTTTTCAGGACTCCCACGGTAAAGTAAGGAATGGTGACATTATATTATTAACTTATTACCGCACTAGAATGACTGACGTACTTGACACTTATGGATAACTTTTGACCGACTTACATATTTCATTAGAATTGGTTCGGCATTTATTGCGTAGAAACGTAATAAATTTCTACATATTATCAAATTTTCTCTACGATAGAACAGAATAAGGACGGATATAGTATAGCATATTAGATTTAAATGAATAAATTGTCGTAATATAACAATTTGATATATCAACTATAAATATAAAATTTAATAATTAATAACTAAAACAATATTATTTTTTCATATAGAATCAATTTCCTTGTGTACTGGCAATAGATTTGTATCAAAATTTAAGTTTATTTTTTAATAAATTCTAATTCTGTAGCGGGTAGATATTGTTGGACGTCAGACATCTTAGTCCGTCTGAGATCCTAAACGTTGTAAAGTGTTTGTACATCGGGGAATCAAAAATCAAATATAAACGCGATAAAATCCGCAAAATAGTTTTACTTACAACAGTATAAGGAAGTTAAGGTATCATTACCGGTAGTTCCCGTGATTGGGAACCAAAGGTTGGAAGCCGACCTTTCGTCACCCGCTACGGTTTGGGCGAGGTGTAACCAGATTGTTAAAAAAGGAAAGACAGTATTAGGTCATCTAGAAAGACTTGGTCTATTTCTATATCTGTATGTATTATATTCTATACTTAATATTATTCTACAGAACCTTTCCAAATGATTTCATTCTTAGAATAAAATTGAACAATAATGTGTTTAAACTTTTGTATTACATTATCTTAAGGATTTATACTAAAAGCAGGTGTCACGTATACTTTCCAGTCAAATGAACTTTTGCGCCTTTCTTTTTAAGCAAATGTATTATGTATGACAGTCCTGGGAAATATATGGACGACATAGGTTTTGTTTTCTTGACATTATTTCGGGCTCATTGGACCACATTGTTTTAACTTTGAAAATTTTCTGCAAATTATTATAATTTTAGATACCTATTATTTTTATGATTTTTCCTGATGTTTGCACGAGTATCACACATAAATAAAACAATTTTTATGGATTTTATTACGACAGGAGAGCACGATACTATAGTCCATAAAATATAGCTTGATCTCTGTGACAGATGTCACCGAAACCAATGAAGTAAGTTTGAACGAGCGACATGTTGACAATTTCATTTTGTATCAAATATATTTTCATTCTTTTCGTGCCAGTTTTGTTGCAACTGAATTGCAATATATTATAAATATAAAAATATTAATATTCATGCCTAAAATGTACCTTGTAAGTACTGAAATACCTAGTAAACATTTTATACATAAATGACGCTTACGCACGTACAAGGTCATCCTGGACTAAAAATAAAAAAAAAATGGGATAGTCGATATACGTAAATCGATAACCGCTCTTTATTAAATTATTCATAATAGAAATAAATCCAATATAGTACCTATAAAAAACTTTCAACATATTTTTTACAATTAAAACAGACACTTACATTATAAAATACATAAATTGAATTAATTAACAATAAAAAACTAATTTTCGTCTCAGAGTAAATGATAATATTATGTAAGCATTATTGTCAATAAATTATACATATTTATTTATAAAACAGTCGTAATTGATCGATTGACCTAACGACTGTATTTGGCAAAAAATGATAAATGTTTTAGCAGGAACGTTCCAGTGATGACGACAATAGTGACGTAGACCTTGATTTTACTCCTTTTGAATAATTAAAACAGTCAAAAAAAGTTGGTTGTCTGTAAAGTCGGCTTACTGACGATAGTTCAACGTGACAACGTCATAAGAAAATACTGATGGAATGGTTTCATTTTTCAAAAGAAAATTTTAATTTTATTTGTTTGATAGATGTTTTGTATGGATCAAGCCTTAAATGTAACGCCTCAGAGTGAGGTAACGCCGCATTCGTCATGTTTTTTCGTGTGTGCAGCCGGCTCCATTATAAGACGTTGTCACGTCAAAAACAGTTTTTGTTTGAGATAAATTCAAAAAGATTTCATTGATTGTATTTTAATTATAATAGAAAATCATAATTATAAAAATAAAGAGTTTTATCGATAAAAAACTACGGACTTTATCGTAAGCGTGACAGCACCAGGGACAACTGTCACAGAGATCATCCTATATTTTATGGACTATAAATTATTGAATTTAACTCTTTGAGTTTTCTTACCGGATCTTTCTCAATGTGGCTGCATTCCGATCCAGTGGTAGTATAATAAATTTGTTAGATTTTCAGAAAGAAATTGTCATTATATAATAATTATTACAAATTTAATGTTTAATAATTACGGACCAAAGACATTTTTTTTATATAAAGTCATTTTCTTTTTTTACTGGCAATAAATTTGTAGCAAAATATGGGTGAAAATTTAATAACTAATTCTGTTGGGGGTAGATGTAAATCTCAGTAATAACTATGGGACGTGAGACATTTTATTTCGCTCGCAGTAAAGTGTTCGAAATGTCGGACAATCAAACACATTAAAATCCGTAAAAATAGTTTTATTTTTATAATATATTTTTTAATTTATCATCATCTTGCTCTTATTCCAATTAGTTGGGGTTGACGTAATATCCCTCATATTAAACCTACATATAAAAAAATTTAGCCATAGTTTTACGACCGGCTGCCTGGCTTACTGCTTGGAAATCTAATTGTTGAGTAACGGTATGAGATGGATTTAGCCCAGGTCGAAGCTCTTGGTCGTCTTCTAAGACAGCCACAAGCCATGTATGGATTGGTAGTATTCATAGCCCGTAGTATAGTTGTAGTATACTACACCGCAGAGCTAAACTTATTAAGTTTAAAACATATGTATGACTATTCTCTAAAAGATTCATAAATAGTTGCTCTAGTTTTAGTCTGCCGCGACATAAGAATGTATTTTTTATGCAGGACTTCAAAAAGAAAAAAAATTATAGTGTATTAATCACATCATTAGATTGATGATTCCTGCTATGGAATAATAGAATACTAATAAATAAGCTTACACAACACCTGTAAACTATATTACTATACTAAACTTTATACTGCTTAAAGTACAAGATAAAATAAATAAATAACACCTCTTAAATAATAAAAATAGTCCAGTAATTCAAATTCTTCTTGGATACAGCCATCACTATTTCTACCGCATCGGGTGTCAGATTACTCTTTTTAGTGAATGAATGGCGCATTTTTTGCGGCTACCTATTACTGTCATATCGGTGGTTAATATTTTTACCGATATTTTCTGCTTAAATGATGCTTAAATCGTTGAATCATTTAAAAACGGTCCAAGTTAGTCACGAACTTTTTTAGCTACATATTCACATCCTGTATCAATGGTCATACCGATACATGTTTGATTTCAAGGAGATTAATAATATATTAGCTGTATTTCAGTAATAGTTATCTCTATAAAGTTTTATTAATATAAAATTTCGTAGATGTAACTTAATCTGTGGTCTGTTTGTCTACGGTAGTTATGTACAACCAAAAATACTGTCAAGTACTATCGAAAGATCAAAAGAAATGTATTAAGATATAGGTCTGTTATAAATATAAGAAGGGGACATATAAGCGATCTAGCCGTTAGCCTTTCAATGTCTATGTCCTCTCCAAATAATCTTAAATACTTAGATGCAGCATTCAACGATCATCATAAAATTCGGATAATGTAATATTTTTTAACTATATAACTTTTCATTTTATATAATATAATGAGATACATGAACAGCCATAGGAATGATCATCATTTCAGCTCATATACGTCCCACTGCTGGGCTCAAACCTCTGCCGTAATAGGAGTTATTTTGACCTATTATACCACGCTACTCAGACGGGTTGGTATAGGGTTTTATTTCGGCTTTCCCTTCACTTGCATAGACGTTCTATATATATTATATGCCTCAGTCGTCTTTTACGACATCCACGGGTAAGAAAGGGATTGTATTCTTAGTCCGTCATCACACTAAAAGGAATAATCATCCACAACAAACCTTCAAACTATTGACATCAAACTGTATGGTACAATTACGAACGGCTACGAATACTACGGGCTACGAATACTGCCAACCCTTACTACCCCTTATTGCTTGTGGGTTTCGTAAAAAACGACCTGGAGTTTTTCGTCCACCTGAACCAACTGCATCTGATGCTGTCAGGTTAACAATTACATTCCCAGGGAAGGTTGACGCCAGGTCCAGTAATAAAACTATATACTATAACTAAATAATAATAGTTAATGATAATTTTATAAATCAAAAACCTTTTAGTAAGACAAAGTAAGCCTTTAAAAATAACAATTACTATTAATTTAGCATTATGTCCCCTTAGTTTTCTTGCTGGATCTTTCTAAGTGTGGCCGCGTTCCGATCCGGTGGTAATATACTAGATTTGTTAGGATTTTTAAATTAATAAATTGTCATAGTAATTACTACAAATATGATGTTAATAATTACTAACCATAAACAATATATTTTTTTTCCAATATAATCATTTTCTTCTTATACTAGCAATAAATTTGTACCAAAATGTGGGTCAATAATTAATAACTAATTTTCTGTAGCAGGTAGATAATTATAAATCTCAGTAATAACTATGACGTTGGACGTGTGACATCTTAGTCCGCCCGTGGCCATGAACTCAGTGTTCGAAACGTCAGACGATTGAAAATCAAATACAAACGCAATAAAATCCGCGATTAAAGTAGTTTTATATATATATTTTTTATAGTACTCGCGTAAACATCAGAAATCAATATCCATGGGTAGGGAAGTGGTGAATTGTATTCTTACTTCGTCACCACACGGATGAGAATTGTTTTATTATTATTAATTTTTATTTACTTTCAATAATAACATTGTTCTTTATCAGCTTAATTTATCCGATATACCTTTTAAACAATGCAACATATTAAAGTAGTTCGCTATAAAATTTTACGGGCAACTCTTTTCATTACTTTATTTTACTGAACTATTTATCATGCAATCCATTATCCGTCGCACCTTTTAATATTCATAATGAATTTGAAAACCTTATTTCAATACTATTATATTGCCAACGGTGCGACGAAAAATATGATGAATGAGGGAAGCAAATTCACGCTAGTTGTTATGTATTGTCCGTGACAAGTAACGTGGGTCACTTTAGGTACAAAAAAGGACCTCGTAAAGGTCCATCAAAGGTCAAGTTTTAGTAGAAATTCACATATTAGAGCGGTCGAAATGTTTTGTATTCGGACCACATCTTTTAGACGAAGTTAAATTGCCAGCTTGTTTATTTACAAGGCAATTACAACTTTATTAAACATCCAAGTCTTGTATAAGCTATTGTTATACTTTGTTTTTATTATGACTGTAATAAAGATTAAATTATCTAAGTACGACCAAATTGTTTAAATCGTGCATTAGTTCATTTATACTTCAATGTTCGTTATTTTTTAAAAGTATATTATATTTTAAAGATTTTTTTAACGCTATGTCTGGATGAGGTCCCACAAACGGCATCCAATCACGAGATAACTACTAGTATAGCCATCGTTTCCCTCACATTGGAGTGATTATTGTCGACATGCTAGATTAGTGAACACAGTATAATATTTTTTTGAGACGAACGCTGTTGACCATTCCCCTGATTCTCTCTCTGAAATATCTCAATGCATTAGGAGTGGACAACAGATTGCATGTAACCTATTGCCATATCCTAAAAAGCAATCAATAAAATAACACAGGTATACTCTTTATCTGCGTGATGACAGAATCAGAACACAATTCCCTATTCCCTATCTTGCCCATGAATGTCGTAAAAGATGACTAAAGGATATAATACGCAAATAACACCTATGCAACAGAAAAAAAAACTCTATATAAATCCTTATAACCAACCTGACTAACCAGCATGGTGGCATAAAATAAGGTAAATTTCCCTCCTACTGTGGAGGAGGGTGGAGCTTAGCAATGGCATGATATCAGCCGAAATGATGAAAAATGAGTGATACTCTCTATTCCTTCACTTAAACTAATGGAACTTCATTGCTAACCGACTGGAGATCAGCCGCAATATACACTCTTAAGTGGTGTCCAAAGCCAAAAAGACTCCTTTAAAAAAAACTGCAATCATTAACATTCCATTAATATTAATGTGTTCCAGAAGGTTTAAAATGAGTCTGGTTTGCATTATAACCAACGTGCAGTGTATTTTTTATTTATTTCGCATATTCCCTTACAAAAAGACACGACGTACACACCCCAAGCTTTTATGCTGACCCCTCTTATGGTGTGTATAAACACAGATATAATACACCTACATCTCACCATGGAGTTTTCAAACTTACGTTATTGGGGCGCGAGGATAACCGTTTATTAAATACACTTTTATTTTTGGGACTACTCTCACCACATAGTCCCATCATTGTAACTCCTGTAGGCCAAGATCCGTAATAGTCTTTATAGATGACACCAATCTGATCCTCAGTCAGTCACGGGAAATGATTTTAATTGCTTTGAGACCCGCAACAAATTTAATTAGAAAAGTTAAACAGGAGGAATTGGAAGAAATTTATTCCACTTCTCTCATATGAAATGCGGGCGATGTGAAGCAAAATCAACTGGTTAACTAATAAATAGGAGGCTATGCAGTTATGATAAGCGCAACCGCATAGCACCAGGGATATGGGAGAGTTTGACAGGGCTCTATGTGAACCTTAAGATTGATTGCTATAGTAGGTAGGGCAGAAACGCCTGAACACGCAGAAATATTCTGGAGTTGCTACAAGGTCTGCGTAATATACTACTCCAGAGATGACTAGCAAGCTATCTAACATATGATCACGCTCTTTACGCCAGGGAACGCGCTCCCAGATAATATGGTCTGCTGATTATTCATGTTTGTGGTCAAATGTAGAACATTAATATAATGGTGAGGATACAAGTTTAGAGGACAATAATTTACTTTTAAAATTTCCATGGCCAGTTAGGAATTAAGCCACACAATGGTCAATCTCAAGCCACACTTTCTCCATACGCCTCATTAAGTTTACTATCAAAGGTATAAAATTTTTCATAAACCTTGCGAAAGAATTAAATTACACCTTCTCCCGACCGAAGTTTTTACTGAATTAATAATACAATAAATTGCATTTTCATAAAATTGTATTATAATGTTCAGTATAGGTGACGGAGTAAGAATACCATTCACCACCCCCCTCTTGCCTGAGGATATCGTAAACGACGACTAAGGGATTAAATATGCATATAACAAGAGATGAAAAACTCGAAATAAAACCCAATTTGACCAGCGTGGTAAGTCAATTTCTTTTCTATTATGAAGGCAAATCGAGCCCAACTGTGGAACATCTATGAGCTAAAATGATTATGTTGTTGATTATAATTTAAATAATAGCCATTATTGTAAGTTGTTAACACTATCTGAATCACCTTTTTATTTATTTTTTTAATACAAGGCCCAGCACTAAGAAATATATCCTTGTATCCTTAGGAAACTTCACAAATACGCAATTAACGGCCATAAATTACAACCAATCAAGAATATTATACGAAATACACTATTCCCGTGACATTATTAAGCCTACTCGTAATAACGGATGGTAGAAATTTGTGAAATAATAGCCTATCAACATTTATCGGTAATAAAATAACGCATTCTATTTATTTGTCACATTATTGTCAATGGTTATGAAAATATATGAAGAACCATATAATTCTTGATACTAATAATTTTGACTTATATAGTAAAACACTATTTTCTCATCAAATTACATTACTGTATACAGGTAATGGCAAAAGGATAATGGTAATTCCAATAATCAAAAATGATAAATATAGGTTTTGTAATATTTATTTATTTATTCAGTCGAAACGTCGTTTATTTATTCAGTCCTTTGATTCAGTCGAAACTTGGGCGGTGCTGCAGTCCCTTCAGCGGTGCCAAATCGACCATCGCTATATCGAAGTGCTGAAGTGTTTGTATAGGAACGCCACAATGTCAGTCCGTATCCGGGATAAGAGTACGAAACCGATCCAGTTGCAGAAAGGCGTGAGACAGGGAGATGTCATCTCTCCGAAACTGTTCACCCAGTGGTGAACAACACTGGAAGATGTCTTCAAGCTCTTAGACTGGACTGGACTCGGCATCAACATTAACGGCGAATACATCACTCACCTTCGACTCGCAGACGATATCGTCGTTATGGCAGAATCCATGGAGGACCTTGGCACTATGCTCAATGATCTCAGCAGGGTATCCCAACTAGTGGGTCTACGAATGAACATGGACAAGACGAAAGTCATGTCAAATACCCATGTCATTCCTGTACCGGTCCTAGTTGGCAATGCGATTCTCGAAGTTGTCAATCACTATGTTTACCTAGGACAAACAGTCCAGTTAGGTAGATCCAATTTCGAGAAAGAGATCAGCCGACGAATCTAACTCGGTTGGGCAGCGTTCGGGAAACTTAAGAGGATCTTCTCGTCCAACATACCTCAGTGTCTGAAAACACAGGTCTACGACCAGTGCGTGTTACCAGTGATGACTTACGGCACGGAAACGTGGTCCCTAAATGTAGGCCTCATATCAAGGCTCAAAGTCGCTCAGCGTGCTATGGAACGGGCTATGCTCGGGATTTCTCTGCGAGATAGAATCCGGAATACAGAAATCCGCAGAAGAACGGGTGTAACCGACATAGCACGAAGAATTAGCACGCTGAAGTGGCAATGGGCAAGCCACATCGCTCGACGAACCGACAACCGCTGGGGAAGAAAGGTTCTCGAGTGGCGACCACGCATCGGACGACGCAGTGTAGGACGCTCCCCCACTAGGTGAACCGACGACCTAGTGAAAGTTGCTGGGCGTCGTTGGATGCAGGCGGCACAGGACCGCACATTGTGGCGCAATATGAGGGAGGCCTACGTCCAGCAGTGGACGGCAATAGGCTGAAATGATGATGATTTATTTATTTATTTATAACTTTTGCACAAACAAATGCACAAGGCGGACTTAATGCCATAGGCATTCTCTACCAGCCGACCTAGGGTGGAGCAGAAATAATGTCAGACAGGTGCAATACAAGGTGGTTAACGATGTCGCGTAATAAATAATTTATATATAATTACTATTACACAATAAATATATACTCTATAAATATATATAAATACATATACATACATACATAAAAATATAAATAATGATAATGATATTTGAATGATAATATTATTCGTTCCTCTAAATTTTACCAACCTTTTGGTTACCATGGGAGTCCCAAAATTCAACTAAGGGTAAGCCAGGGGAATAAGAGGCAGCGCTCTCATGGCAAAATTATAAAGCTCATGACGATTGCTAGCCCATTTCGCAAGCGTGATGATTATGGTTCAAATTCTTGCTACTTGGGGATACCCATTTCCAACATTGACAGGCTGTAGGATAGACGTAACGACTGTAATAATGAGACAGGAGACATCTAACTGATTATTACTGCCTAAGTTAACCCTTGTGCAGTAAGTAGTTCCAATAATGCCTAAGTTAAACAGTATACATGTAGTATTGATTTTCAATTCATAATCATTTGTAACAGCAATTAAACAACATAATTACTTCTGTTGTTCCATAATAATCCTTACTAATATTATAAATGCGAAAGTAAGGATGTTTGTTTGTTTGTTACGCTTTCACGCTTAAACCATCGAACCGATTTCAAAACTTCTTTCACCAATGGAAAGCTATAATATCAGGCAGTAACATAGGTTATATTTTGTCCCGGTATTCTCTCGGGAACGGGAACTATGCCGTGGGTTAGGCGACTGAAACCGCAGCGAAGCGAGGGTGGGTCTAGTACTTATATAATTAAAGAATTATAAATAAAATAGCTGAACCAACAGACGTTGTTCTGTTCAAATAAGCGCCACTTACTAGGTCCAATTGTAAATCTGAAATATCCTCGAACCCCCCTTGAACACACACAAAAAATTTCGCCGACATCGGTCCAGCCGTTTAGAAGGAGTTCCCTGACATACACACGTACGCTCGAAATTTATATATAAGACTAGCTGACCCAACAGACGTTGTTGTGTTCAAATAAGTGCCACCTACCGGGTCCAATTGTAAATCTAAACCATTCTCGAATCCCCTTAAACATGCACAAAAAATTTCATCAACATCGGTTCCGCCGTTTAGGAGGAGTTTAGTGACGTACACACGTACACGAGAAATTTATATATAAAGATTAAGTTTGACAGAATTAATAATATTTGGTTATGAAAAAAAATCAATTAAACTTTTCTCTTAGTATATTTATAAGCTTAGTGAGTTTAGTACTTGCATAGCGCTTTTAAATTTTTCTTGACCCAATTCATATTTTATTTTCATGATTCCATTGCTGTAAGTATTATTATATGTACAATTTTTACTTCAGTACTATAGATAAAAAAACTATTCTACTCTAAGTATATATTAGGCACATAATAAGTGCTTTCCGTGTGGTGATGGAGTAAGAATACAGTTCACCACACCCTATCTTGCCCGTGGATGTCGTAAAAGACGAATAAGGGATAGACACATAAGATCTATGCAAGAGAAGAAAAACTAGTAATGAAAGCCTATACCAACATGTCTGACCAGCATAGTATATTCAAATTCCCTCCTATTGTAAAGGAGGCCCGAGCCCAATAGTGGGACGTGGGCTGCGATAAATAAGTACTTGCTACAAATACAAAATATAGACTCAACTGCCATTCATTTACCAAATTAGTTCAAGTCGTGTGAATTTATTATTAATTAAGACAATTAATATTCGGAATGATTGACAACGATTTGGTTAATTACTTAGGCTCTGCATTCATCAGCTCCAATGACGTAAAGAAATTTATTAGGCGCAAGATAAATCATGGTACAGTGAGAAACCATTTAACCGTTCTCTCGAATGCTTTATAAAGAAATTTTAATTTCGTTGTTCAATACAAGCTGCATTAATTTATTTAGGTCATATTTATTTTTGATGTTTACGCGAATGACACGCATTATAAATAAAACTATTTTTATAGATTTTATCACGTTTGTATTTGGTTTTTGATTGCCCGTTTCGAACACTCTTCAGCGTTCATAGTTAACACTGGCGTAGAGTCGCCCTGCTCTGGTGGTCGGCCCAACGATGAAGGCGACGTGTCACGGGTGGGTTGCGGGTGTGCGTGCTTACGCCCCTCTGTCGCCCTGGACGGAGTGGTGCGAGGAGTACGCCGACCGTAGCCCACCCTCCAAAAAAAAAGCATTCATAGTTACATTAAGACATTTATTTCATTGTCATTACAGAGATTTATTTTTGTTTATAATCTATATACTCCTGTTATAACTTTGAACATTGACAAAAATAAAACAAAGAGATTACATATTTAAACCGCCTTCAGGTTTGAGCATGGAAGGACGTGCGCCTTAAACAAAACTTTGGATGGCTAGATTGGGATAGGTGGATTCTTAACACCTATTGGGTGAAATAAAACATTGCTATAAATAAAGAGTTTAATAAAGTATTCTGGGTAGATAATATTAACTTTATACAGAATCAATGTTGCCACTTTTTGACGGATTAATAATACAATTCATCACCCTCTCTCTTACCCGTGGGTTTCGTAAAAGACGACTAAGGGATATAATTCAGATAACATCGATGCAGGAGAAGTAAAACTCGAAATAAAATCCTATACGCACACGTCTGACCAGCGTGGTATAGTCGGCCAAATGCCCATAGTAAAGGAGGCCCAAGCCCCATATTGAGACGTATATGGGCTGAGATGATGATTAAAATTTATTTGTTAGTTAAATAGTATAGCTGTTAGATAAGTTACAGTTTATCACAATCAAGCAACACGACTTTCAGTTTAGTCCCAAACTTAGATTTTGATATTGAGAAATTGTTAAAAAAATAGCTTGCAAGAAATATTGCACTACTTACCAGTCAGTTTAGAATAATTTTTAAGAAGTCTCCATGCAATTTGTACCAGTTAATGACGGTTCTAAAGTACCCTAGATCATTATTTAAAAGTGTAAGATGTCTTTAAAAACAATCATTTACAAAATACCACCCAAATATCGACGAGAGTGTATTAAAAACGGGTAAAAAATACATTTATTACATGAACTGGAAACATAACTGTGGATCGATCGAAGGTCAGCCACTGTGAACTGAAATAAAACATCGGCAATACTAAAATAAACTGTAAGATTTTATAGCGAGCGCGAGACATTTTAAATCTATATTCTCGTAGCCCCGAGCGGTACGAGCTCTACGAAAGTGCTACGGCGAACGTAGAGGCGTTCGCTTAGTCTGTAAATCTTCAGTGTGGTACGTCCGACATGAAGCAAATAACACTTATTATAAACTAGTCTTACCCTCCGACAATGCCTGTACAAGTATGTTCAAGTTGTGAATCTTTCGTTCCCGTTCAAACTATAGACATATATAATGCGCTAAGGTTATGTAAGTATTCTAATTTTTACGGATGTTTTATAAATTGAAATTATAAGGCCTGGAAAATTCCTATTGTGATAGCTAATTGTTAATGTTTTGTCTCACACCCCTATAACTTAATCCAGCCCACAAAAGTCCCACTATGTCTGGTCTTGGGTCTCCTTCAGAATAGAAGGGAAATTGGTCTACTCAGTCTGGTCAGACCTTTTGGCATAGGGTTTTACGTCAAGTTTTCCTTCTCTTGCATAGATATTATATAAATATAACAATCCTTAGTTGGCTTCTGCGACACCCACGGGTAAGAGAGGGGTGGTGAATTATATTCTTATTTCGTCACCACACTGGGCATAACCACTGTCATAAGAACTGCAATCATAATAAATAAATATACGTAAGTATAACGTCATTTAGTACAGATATACATAATTTCAGCTCATATACATACCACTATTGGGCTCGAGCACAATAAGAGGGAAATTTACCTATTACAACTACGCTGGTCAGACGTGTTGGCATAGGGCTTTTTTTTTCGAGTTTTCCTTCCCTTGTTATATTTATGTATTATCTCTTAGTCGTCTTTTACGATACTCACGGGCAAGAAAAGGGGTGTGGAATTGTATTCTTAGTCCATCACCACACGGAAAACAGATATACTTATTTTTTCAATTCATCCTTCAAATTTTTGCGTCTAATGTTGGAAAAAACCTTTCAAAAAGAATAATGCCATAATCGTCACGCTTTTTTTTTGGGGTGTGCTGCGGTCGGCGCGCTCCTCCCACCACTCCGTCCGGGGCGACAGAGGGGCGTATGCACGCACACCCGCAACCCACCCGAACACCACGTCACCTTCGTCGTAGGGCCGACCACCGGAGCAGGGTTACTTGTCATCAGTGGTCGGCCCGTCGAAATACCCCCTATTTGGGGTACCCTCTCATCGACCGACGTCCCCCCCTTGGGGAGGACGACGGTCTTTCCTTACGCGGTCGGACTCTCAGAGGGTGACGGACTAACTCCACGGTCACGTCACCCGCGGCCTCGGCTAGGGCGGCATGACGCGCACATTATCGTCACGCTTGGCAGGACAGTTGGCCCTTTTAATGCGAGATAATGATTTACCTGTAATCTCAGCGATCACAGATAGATAAGTGTAAATGGTAGACACGGGGCAAAAGATTTCAATTACCTGTTAGTGGATTATACAAATATTTATTCTGTGTAGAAAGCAAACTCATTACACTCTATTTCGAAAGCAATTTAAAAGATTAAGTGTAGATAAAAGAATATTATTATGTCATTATTTTTCTTAATTAATTGTTACCTTTTGTTTTCCGTCTGCCTCTTGTTTTGATCTTTTAAAAGATTGAGATCCCTCTTCAAATGTTTTTGTCCTCAATTTGATCAAACGCATTTGGCTGAATAGATTTATTAAAGAAGCAAGTTGAAAAAACTGGTCAAGTGGGAGCTTATCTGTAAATGGGACGTTCACTTGTATATTTTGTGAAAATGGTTGCTTGTAATTTAATATATAAAACTCTTATATCTTAATATTGTACAATCTGTATCTCCGTAAATGTCAATCCAATTTTAATTAAGTTTTGCAAGTGTACGATTCATTACAGCTGAAATATGGGATAGTTCTGGACCCATAAAAGAGGTTATTTGTTCTTTGAAGAGATACTAAGTAATTTAAAAGAATAGATAATATTAATATTTCAATAAACAATTTACTCGATATTTAAGAAAGGATGTTAAAAAGAAAATAAATTCTTAAATCATACGCGAAGGATGGTTATGTTAGCGATGGAAAATTTACGTTGAATGACATAATAATAAATATAGATTTATAGTTTACATTTAGAGCCCGAAGAATCAATTACCTACTAAATAAAATGAGCATTATGTGTCTTTAGAGATGGTGTGTGGGAAGTTTGTTATTGATGAATAGAAGTCTATTTTTATGATAATGTGAAAAAATAGGATCTAGGTATACAGTAGTGGTAGGACCACACTGTTGACAGTTGTTTGTCTACAGCCGCGGGTCGGTCCGTCCGGGGTAGTACCACACTCTCGTAGAAAATCGACGTCTGAGTAGTAGCAATTTGATACTGCGCTTCGGTCGGTGAGCGAAAGAGCCGTAAGCCCAATTTTCTGAGGAGGTTTGAGAATGTGTGCAATGAGATTTGGTGAAACTAAAGGCATCATCAAAACCCACCACGGTTTGATGATGCCTTTAGTTTCACCTCAACCTCAATTGCACACATTCACACTCCGTTCACTTTCTTCACAGTAGGCTACGGTCTAGCAACGGTCCAAGAGCGACAGCAACACTTACGATAAAGTGTACTGTATGCTCGTTTGCCAGTGTTTGCAATAAAAAAAATAATAAGGATATGACTGTTAAGAAGATGATTAGACCTTTCAACAGTAATTTAGCTTATAACTAAGCTCAACAGCAGTTCATAAAGCCATTCGATATGATTGCGTGCTGCGTGTTCCGTTCATGCCCCTTGAAGAGCAAAGTTCTTAGGCCCTCCAAACTGAAAACAGAAAAGTTAGAAGTACCACTTCTAGAAGGTGGTTTTAGATGAGACTTCTGGTTTTAGGTGGTTTTAGATGCTACTTCTAAAGTGGCATCTAAAACCTGCTGCAATCTACTTATGGCAGATTTTAGATGCAGGCAGGTTAGAATTATTAGACATTAATATTAGAAAAAGGATTATTATGGATAAGTTAAGTTTACAAACAATTCCCAACCCTTTTTGAGGGTGTCGAACGAATAAAGTGGGCACACTATTGTAAGAAAAGCAAAACTAAATATTATCCTATGTCAACACGCCTGACCACCGTTGTATAGGTTCTTTATATAATATCACTTTCTTGCCCATAAATTTCGTAAAAGACCATTAAAGGATGTATGATAGACACATTAAATCGATGCAAGATTAGGAATACACGTCATATAACCCTAGCTTTCACCAGCGTATTACAGCTAGTTAATTAACCACAGGACGTAGGCCTCCCTCATGTTACGCCACAAAGTGCGGTCTTATGCCACCTGCATCCAACGACGCCTAGCAACTTTCAACAGGTCGTCGGTTCACCTAGTGGGAGGGCGTCCTACACTACGTCGTCCGATATGTGTGCGCCACTCGTAAACCTTTCTTCCCTAGCGGTTGTCGGTTCGTCGAGCGATGTGGCCTGCCCATTGCCACTTCAGCTTGCTAATTCTTCGTGCTATATCGGTTACACTCGTTCTTCTGCAGAAATCCCGAGCATAGCCCGCGATAGATAGCGGTGAACGGCCATAGCCTGAAATGATGATGATGATGGTGAATCAACCTCTTATTGTGAAGAGAGCTTCAGGTGTCGTAAAAAACGACTAAGAGCCCTAGATTGACCCGGACCAACTCCATCTGGTACCATTTGGGTCAACGATTACATTCCCAAGGAGGGTTGACGTCAGGCAGGCGGCCGGTCATAAAAGTCATTGCCAAATCTTTTTGCAATATGTCAAAACAGATGACATATTGCGTCGACCCCAAGTAATTGGGATAAGAGCAAGATGATGATGATTGTGAAGAGAGCTTCAACTCAACAATGAAATATATATATAGACTGAAAAAAAGACGAGAAAGATTACCAGAAAAATTATCGTTTAAGAAACTGCATCTTCGGGAGCTTGAATGTGTGTATAGATAATTAACCAAGTCCACTTCTTCACTCGCATTAATATAAATTTTCTGAAACTGAGACATTTTGATCCGCCCGTGATCATGAACGCTGCAAAGTGTTCGAAACATCGGGCAATCAAAAATCAAATACAAACGCGATAAAATGCTTAAAGTAGTTTTATTTACAATAGATTTTCTAAATTAATCTTCTATTCGTTAGGAATATAATTCTTATAATTTGTGAAAGAAAATAAATTTATTGATTCGATCGCCACCAAACTTTACACGGTTCGGCAAAAAAGATTTACTGTGTACTCCAAAATCGGTAGAACCGTTTTGAAGTGCACAGGGAACATTTATATACAATCATCATCATCATCATCATCATCTCAGCCCATATACGTCCCACTGTTGGGCTCGGGCCTCCTCTATAATGGAAGGGTAATTGACCTACTATACCACGCTGGTCAGACGTGTTGGTATAGGGTTTTATTTCGAGTTTTCCTTCTCTCGCATAGATGTTATATGCGTTTTTATATTCCTTAGTCGTCTCGTACGATCACCCACGGGTAAGATAGGGAGTGGTGAATTGTATTCTTACTCCGTCACCACACGGTTTATATACAATAATATAGATTTAATTATCAGTAAAAGTCCACATTCCGTAAGGTGACGGAGTAAGAATACAAGTTACCACTCCTTATCTTGCCCGTGGGTGTCGTAAAAGACGACTACGGGATATAATATGCATATAACATCTGTGCGACAGAAGGAAAACTCAAAATGAAATCCTATACCAATATGTCTGACCAGCATGGTATAGTAGGTCAAATTCCCTTAGTGGGGCGTATGTGAGCTGCGTTGATGATGATGAAAAGTCCACAGAACTGTGACTAAGCATGCGCACTGCGGTAGTATAGTGATTAAAATACCAACCTATCGTGCCATGTGTCGTGAGATCGTTTGTTACGTAGAAAAGGAGTACTGCTCACATCTCTGGGCAGGCGCGTCCAAATATCAGCTAGACCCACTTGACTCCCTCCAAAGGCGTGCTGTTCGAATCGTTGGGGATCCCAATCTCACGGAAGGACCAATCCTTCCGTGAGATTGGGATCCCCAAGTCGCTGGAGCGGCGGAGAGACTGGGTCACTCTGTGTACTCTACCGACTCTTTCACGGGGAGTGCTCCGAGGAACTGTTTGACTTGGTACCACCGTTACCGTTTTACCAACGTACCACTCGACACCGCAGCAGGGTTCATCCATTTCACCTGGAAACGATATGGTCTTCAACTGTACGTTTCCAGCAATCATTTCTCCCACGTACTTGCAGGCTCTGGAATGAACTACCTGCTGCTGTGTTTCCCGAGTGCTATGACATGTCCTTCTTTAAACAAAGTTTAAGAAGAGCATTTACTTCACGGTAGGCAACGGCTTGGCTTGCCTCTGGTATTACAAAGGCAGTATTACTTACCGTCAGGTGTGCTGCCTGCTCGTTTGATTGTTTGATTTTTTTTATTGCTGATGGTGGATCAGCAATAAAAAAAAAATATCTACAAATTACGAATCTTTCTATAATTAGTATCTATTAATTGCAAGCCTGTAAAGTCTCTAGCAATGCAAGGATTATTTCCTTAGTGCATGTGTTCCCTAAGTCCTGTCTTTAAAAAAAAGGGGTAATCTTGATGACATTTTCAGTATTATTCTTATAAAACTGCGGATCCCCAATACAGTAATGCCCGGCAAGCTGGCATGAATCCAGTAAGAAAAATATTCAAAGCTGGTTCATTCTTATAAGGCCGCATGAATAAAATGTCACGTAGACCGGTATGTGCTTTACTCATCGCATGTAAAGCAACGGTAATACGGTCGCGAGATTGAATACAAACTTAAGAAATGCACGAGCTATTTGTCGATTTATATTTAAAGATGCGTGGCTATAAAATATATTGAAAATAAAGTATTTTTGGTCCATTAATAAACAATAATTATCACAGCTCATATATATCCCACTGCTGGGCTTGAATCTCCTCTACAATAGGAAGGTAATTGATCAACTATACCACAATGGTTAGACGGGTTACAGGGTTTTATTTCGGGTCTTTCTTCTCTTGCATAAATGTTGTATGCATATTATAATAACTTAGTCGTCTTTTACGGCGCTCAAGGGCAAGAAAGGGAGTGGTAAATTGTATTCTTACTCCATCACCATACATGAAATTACAAATACGCAACGCTGACGACAAAGCCAGACGTAATAGTTTAGATTAACAATATCCCTCAGAAATAATCCGTTTTACTTAGAATAATAACGTATAAGGAATGTAAGTTCGCGCACAAAAAGTGAAGCATTTCAATTGGAGCCTAATGGAGCTTACGCCAGAACCGTTCCATAAAGTACAAGGTCACTGTATTGCACGTACGTACGCATATCTTGAAAAATGAATAGGTAATTATGACGGTTTGTGCATTGAAATGGTGTCACAATACATTTCATAAACATAAAACGGTATATTAACATTACTTTTAAAAGTATTCCGACGATTTATGTTTATAAAATATGTATAGATGTAATTTGTGTCCGTTAATTATATGTTTGTAAAGTCCCCCGCAATACAAGGATTATTTCCTTAGTGCAAGGTGTTGTCTTTTTCAAAAAAAGAAAAACAAAATTTGATTTCATATTTTGTATAGTGGTGTGCGTGTGTATGTTACGTGTGTAATCGCTTGCACGCATGTAGTATTGTTTGCTTCATATTTTTGATGGCTTACGTATGGATACTATCCTTCTATACGTTATTATTCTAAGCCTTTTTATATAATTTGTGAGAGAAAAAAAATATTGACTCGATCTCTATCAAAGCTTTTTAATACTTAAATTTTTATAAGGATTACCTCCTTAGCACGTTATATAAATATGATGTGCACATATTTAATAATATAGAACAACACAGTATGTGCTTAATATATGTTATATAAAGAACATTATTATATGTTATCTTTATATCTCTGCCCAATTCATATAATATATATTTATTATTAAAGCTGCGGTTGCATCCCTTAGACCAATGATGGGCAAAGTGCGGCCCGCGGGCCAACTCCGGCCCGCCGAGAGTCCATCCATCCTAAATATTCTAGTCAGCATTTTGGCGCGAAAAATAAAATGTGACGTTTATAATTGAAAAGATTTCATTATCTCAAAATTAACATGCCATAATTATAATTATCTCGGCAGTCTGTCACAGGTATTAGTTTATTTATTGGAAAATATTCCATTCTATTCACCTATCGGTGAAGCTAAACTATTATGGAAAATCAAAAACAATTCCATATGTCTCACACGCCTAACAAGGCATAAAAGTAAAAGGTATTTTGTTTATAAAAATCCTTAATACAAAATGAATTTTTCTATAGCTCGCCCTTCTCTAGAATTTCTTAAACTTTGTGACCCGCCATTAAAAAAGTTTGCCCACCTCTGCCCTAGACCATTGCTAGTCCATCAAGGTGCGCCAAAATGTCACCCAATTCCTCATAGCGGCGCTAATACATTCTAAACATGGAAACTCGAATGGTGGGTTATGATATAATTTTGATTCAAGGACAAAATTATAAAACTATGAAGATAAAAAACTCGTGATTACGGGTTAAGGATTCAGTTACTTACTTATGGAACGCGTAAGATCGCCTCATAGTTCTCTAGAAGATTGGCACAACTTTGAACAAACGATGAAACTTTGAAGGAAGCACCTTACTACGATTACCAACCTACTTCTCAATCGCTACAATAAATATTGTAATGACACCGCTTTGAAATGACTGCAGCATATCAGGACTTTGTGGGACTATATTCCCTGAATGACTATATCCGTGTGGTGACGGAGTAAGAAAACAATTCACCACTCCCTATCTTGCCCGTGGATGTCGTACAAGACGACTATGGGATATAATAGGCACATAACATCTGTGCAAGAGAAGGAAAACTCGAAATGAAACCCTATACCAACATGTCTGACCAGCATGGTATAGTAGGTCAAATTCCCTCCCATTGTGGAAGAGGCCCGAGCCCAACAGTGGGACGTATGTGGGCTGCGATGATGATGACGATTCCCTGAATGACGAGAAACTGAATGCTGGTGGATATATAAAAAAAAACGTGTGGCACTTGGGGACTGTCGCGGTAAAGCTATTGCATAGCATATTTATCAACTTATGCAATTATAATTATTTATTTATTTTTTTATTTATGCAGTATTCTTTTTCTTTGATATTAATTCAAGTTTTTTCTTTGATATTAATTCAAGTTACACTTTTTGAGCGTGGTGACCGATAAGAAAACAAATGTACTATATGCATAACAATAAAGGCGGTTTGGATTACCACTGTCGTCCGCTGAAGATCATTAGGACCGTTAGAAAACGCGCGAAAACACTTTTTGACGTAAGCTACGCAAAGCGGTGGCACGCGTGCGCACCGAGACGGACGAACGCAGAATGTCGACGACCGTCACAACCGCCGACACCCGCCTACCATGTAGCTCGGCCCGAGCTAGGCGGTACCCACGCTCCAAGCCCGCAATAAAAGCTAGGCAATAGCTTAACTAGTTGTGCTTGCATTTAAAATAAGACATCTACATATTTATCGATATTCCTTCAATTAAATTTGTCGATCATCTTCATCATCTTAGCTGACATAATTCCTACCATTAGGCTCAAGTCTCCTCTATAATGGAAGGGAAAATAATCTGCTATACCGCGATGGTCAAACGTTCAGAAATATTGGCATAGAGTTTTATTTCGAGTTTTTCTTCTCTAGCATAGATTTTATGTGCTGGTATTTTATGTGTATTTTATACCCCTTAGTCGTCTTTTACGATACCCACGGACAAGAGAGGGAGTAGTGAATTGTATTCTTACTCTGTCACCACACGGAATCAGTTTTTCAATATTTATCTCAATTATCGCAGATTTCTTCCCTCTGTGGTGCTATGTCCCCTGAATGACAAAAACTGAATGATGGAATATATATATAAAAAATAAGACATGCTTGCGCTTGAAATAAATCTACTTCATATTTATTTCTTAAATTAAGTTTTTAATCATCATCATCATCTCAGCCCACATAAGCTGGTTTCCAGCCTTCTTATTGGCAGAGTTAGTAACCTGCTATACCACTCTAGTCAGATGTGTTGGCATAGGGTTTATGACGAGTTTCCTTCTCTTACAAACATTTTATCTAAATAATATATCCCTTAGTCATCTTTTACGACATCCACGGCCAAGATAGGGAGTGGTGAATTGTGTTCTTACTCCATCACCACACGGAAATTCAGTATATCCGTATCTTCGTTTTACTCAATATGAATGATAAAATCTAATACGTAAAGGTTCATAAGTAAACTTACTTTGTCAGTCAATTAAAATTAATTAGATCAATTCAAATCAAATTCAAATTACAAAGGCTATCAAGTTTGAAAATCAAATCATACAAGTGGCATCATTTGGTGTGCCTAATTGTTGTTGTCGGTCCACTTTATCTATCAGCTACAAAGGCTAAATATTTCATGTAATCAGATCAAGTTAATATTATAAAAAAGTCGGAGTCGCGCACGTAGGGTTTCGTACCATTATATTAAAAAAATCGCGTTTATTGTATGGGAACCCTCCTTAAATATTTATTTTATTTTGTTTAACGGCAACAGAAATACATAATTTGTAAAAATTCCAACTGTCTAGCTATCGCGGTTCTTGAGACACAGCCTGGTGACAGACAGACGGACGGACGGACAGACAGCAAAGTCTTAGTAATAGGGTTCCGTTTTTACCCTTTGGGTACGGAACCCTAATAAATGTGAAAATAAGTTTGATTGTTTTTTATTTGAATGTTTGTTTATTACGCTTTTACTCTTAAACCACCAAAACGACTTCAAAAATTCTTCACCAATGGAAAGCTGTAAAATCAGGGTGTAATATAGGCTATATTTTATCCCGTTATTCCCACGGAAACGGGAACTACGCGAGTAAAGATACCGAAACCGAAGCGAAGCGAGGGCGGATTTAGCAATCAGTCGTAACGTACTGCATATGTAACTGATCTAGAAAATAACGAAATAATTATTCAATTTTTTTTTTATTTTTTGTTTTGCGTGGTTTGCGGTCGCTGCGTCCCTCTGTCGTCCCGGACGGAGTGGTGCGCACTCCGTCCGGGACGACAGAGGGACGTAAGCACGCACACCCGCAACCCACCCGAACACCACGTCGCCTTCGTCGTTGGGCCGACCACCGGAGCAGGGTTACTTGTCAGCAGTGGTCGGCCCGACGGAATACCCCCTATTTGGGGTACCCTGCCATCGACCAACGTCCCCCCCCTCGGGTAGGACGTCGATCTTTTCTCACGCAGTCAGCTTCTCGGCGGGTGACGGACTAATTTCCCTGTCACGTCACCCGTGGCCTCGGCTAGAGCGGCATGAAGCGCAGGTATTAAAATAATTAATTATTTTATGAACTAGATATGATACGTTTGTATTTAAAGCAATTTCAGATAAACTTTGACAATTTAAGTTAAGCTTCTTTTCTTTTTTCACCAAGCTTAGGTAACATGTACTTAAGACTATTTGAATCTATACTAATATATAAAGGTGAAGAGTTTGTTTGTTTGAACGCGCTAATTTCAGGTACTACTGGTCCGATTTGAAAAATTCTTTCAGTTTTAGCCCATTTATTGAGGAAGGCTATAGGCTATATATATCATCATGCTAAGACTAACAGAAGCGGAACACTAATGAATAATGTTTCAAAATCGGGTTTTTTCCCTTTTGAGAGCTTCCGCTGCGTAAAGGGCTAAATTTTCACAAAAATCATGTGTAACAGAATCATATTAATAAAAAATATTTACACGTTCTACGTAAACCAGTCTTAGGTTAAAGTTAGTGTTAGCATAAGGCATACCACGCGGATAAAATCACGAGCAGAAGCTAGTAAAATACAAAATTGAGGTTAAATGTTATATCAAATCGTTCGTTATTTTAAATTTAAGAGTCTGCGATAATGAGAATTAGGTTAAACGAATTCTCGTTGGCTACCACTGATTTTGTGGTAAAAATCATATTGACAATTAACTTAATTAAATCTGAAATTTCTTCTTTTTCAAACCATATAGGTAAGCCCTACTGAAATCTCACATTATAAAAATTCAAAAAAAAACATTGTAGACATAAAACATAAGTACAAGATCGTCCTATGTGGCATTCCTACAGAGTTTTTTATGGGACTACGGTAGGTTATGGAATAGTCACATTCCGCTCCTTCCGTCCATGATGATATAAAGGACGACGTGTAATCCTATAATCTGCCATAAAGGTGCCTTATTAATGCCATGTAATTGAACCACCGATGTCCTTGTGAACGGTGTTACCCTTTCGGATACCACTACTGGAGCCCCTCCTTCGCACGGTTACTCGCTACCTCGTCTATGGCAACGTCAGGCGCAGAGATTCATACCTACACCACCGAGGTGCGTGCAGCACAACGTGTCTCTATAGAGGATTTCCCTCCGAACTCGCTCCGCCACCTCCTTCCGCAAGACAACTGCATCGCATAAGGTGGCAACTGCGGCTCAGTGCCTGATATTATCAACCCTGGCTTTAGCGATTACTGAAAAACTATACCCAACGCTGGACGCTAATCAACTAATGGATGATATACGGGCCAGAAGGTTTAACGTTTTAATTCAAGTTTCCTCCTCTTTCAATAATATAATTTCTACTTCTCTTAGCTACCCTTTCTACCACGTTTATGTATACAGACGACAAAATCAATTAGCTTTGACTTTGTGGAAAGGTCGAGATATCGCCATAAAATATTACATACCCTGGCTACACTAGCTATTGATTTTTCATTTACGAATAAAGTTTTATCATTTACTCGAAACAGACGCGAGTAACATCAACACTTGAAAATGACTAGGATATGTTAACAGATTGACATCCGCTATTTTGTATTAAGCCAGGACTATGGATTATAATCCAATCCATTGCTATCTTCCCTATAGGTTTCGTAAAAGACTACTAAGGACTAACACTACATACTAAGACTACATAATATGCAAACATCTATGCAAGATAAGGAAAACTCTAAATAAAACCCTACACCAACGTGTTATACGAACATGGGATATTTAGTAAATTTACTTCCTATTATCGAGCCCATCATCGCAGCCCACATACGTCCCACTGTTGGGCTCGGGCCTCCTTCACAATGGGAGGGAATTTGACCTACTATACCATGCTGGTCAGACATGTTGGTATAGGGTTTCATTTCGAGTTTTCCTTCTCTTGCACAGATCTTATGTGGATATTATATCCCTTAATCATCTTGTACGACATCCACGGGCAAGATAGGGAGTGGTGAATTGTATTCTTACTCCGTCACCACACGGATATCGAGCCCAGCAGTGGAATTAATATGAGCTGAGACAATGATGTTGTCTATAATTGTCCCTATTAATTTGATGTTAAAATTATTCCCACCATAGACTCCAATTGGAAATTAAGGGGCAGTGAAACATTCCTATTCAATCCTGCCTTCACATAGAAAAACAATGTATTTATTTTAGAATTATTATATTCCGAACTACCCAATGCGATGTTTATCAAGCTTTATGACATACCTTTCTTTAAACGACACTTTAAAATAGCCCTTTCTTCACGGTAGGCAGCGGCCTAGTTGTGCCCCTGATTTGGTGAATTCCATGGTAGCAGTATCTGCTACCATTGGATGTATGCCACTATTAGTTAAAAAAAGTCTTGAGATTATTACAGAAGACGTCCCGTAAACAAACACTAAATTACTAGTATTTCATTGTGTTTTATTAAGTTTTTACTATTCTGACATTTAAAATACTTTATAGCAGCTATATTCACGGTAAGAATGAGGACAAATGTCGAAACTGTTATTAGTATGGAAGTTTTATATATTATTGTTCTTACTAACATAGTTTTATCTTTATTCACTATCTATACCCGTGGCTTCACTCGCGAACCAAAGGAACCAGGATAATAAGTATACTACGTGATATTCCAAACTCTTTAGTTATCGTGGCGTGGTTGAGTAACAAATCTTCATTCACAAAATTTTCACACTTACAATCGTCATCTCAGCCTACATAAGATGGCTTATCTATAATGGGAGGGAAATTCCTATTATAAGGCGATTAGCGTGTTATGGTGGATTAATTGCCCGACAGGTCTGTTTTATTTGGAATTTTTCTTCTCTTACACAGATTTTAACAGTCAATCATATCACTTAGGCATCTTTTGTGGGTGTCAACCCACGCGCAAGAAAGGACATGTTCCGTCATCACACGGAGGAATATTTTAAACTTGAAATTTATCGATACTTTTTTAACAGGCCGTCTATTACGTTTAAAGCATTCGAGACGAAGGTGTATTATACAGTTTCATAATTCCCTGTATTATCTATTAACACCAATTGAGTTAGCCACCGATACCGTGTCCTTACCTTTACTTTACTGGCTTGATAATGCACCATGCAAAAGTCTGCGACTTTAAATGCCATTTCTTTATTACGTTATACAATATTCATGAGAAAACTTATTCATTTTCATTCATTAATTCATGAAAAAATATATATGATGTTATATTGCATTTTTACACGAAGAAAATGTACAATCCACAGCGTCGGCACAAATTACAATACGTAAGTCGTAAGGTCTGTGTCGATAGCTTGCTTAGCCTGCGTTTCATGACAACCGTACTTGACTCCTGTTCCCAAAAAAAAACTATCCGTAACATGAGATCGTAATATTTTACGAGGACGACTCTGGACGTTCCCACGCAACTCACGTACTGGCACCCACATTCCGATATTGCTAAACCCGATTCCGTTCAGCGAAAAATTGCCCGCGTGCCTTTTGAATGCTTAGATAAGTTTACCTGCTGAAGTTTACGCCTCTTAAACTATGAATATATTATTTCAAATGCATGCGTAAGTTTATGGGATAAAAACGTTTGGTTCTATAGAAACATAGTTCTTTATTTGATAATAATTTCTGATGTATATGCGAGTATTATCTATATATATAAAAGAAAATCTCGTTAGGTACACTATTTATAACTCAAGAACAGCTATACCGATTTGGCTGAAAATCGATGGGGAGGTAGATTAGAACCAGGAGACGGACACAGGATAATTTTTATCCTGTTTCTTTTTTTAATGGTGTTTACAAGATTTCGCCAATAACTCTTTTATCCCGTTCGATCGCGTTCCCGTGTGACGTGACATAAAATGTCAAAGAGAATACAAGTCACTATGAAACGTAGTATAAAAAAACGTATTTGATATGTAATAACAAAATGCAAATGACAGCTAAACGAAATTTTGTCTATAGTTAAGTATGGTTTAAATTTGATAATTATAATTTTGTCAGAAAACAATAATGAGTAATTTGTATTCTCTTTGAATCATTATTAATAATGCCGCGACCAAAACTATTGAATCTTTCCCGACAAAGCTGTAATGGTTCTTCCATTAGAGACTATATTTTAGGAAATTTTTGAAAATATATTTACGAAAAAAATTATGGCGTTACGAAGGTCGCCGGGGCAGCTAATATATTATAAATGAAACTATTTTTACAAATTTTATTGCGTTTATATTTGATATTTATTGCTTGACGTTCCGAACACTTCAACATTCATGGTCAGGGGCGAACTTCTTTATTTGATATTTATATGATACTATTGTCTCTGAAATAAATTATTTTTATGGCTTTGATTATCCGATGATTCCAATACTTTTTAGGATTCATAGTCACGGGAGAACTAGGGTGCCTCACGTGTATCAAGACGCATTATATTATTGTCATAATATATTCATAATCTTTGGCATAGGGTTTTATGTCAAGATTTTTTTTGCTCTTGCCTAAACGTTACCTGCATATCGTATCCCTTAGTCGTCTTTTACGATAACCACGGGTAAAAGAAAGGGTGGTCCATTAAATTCGTAGCCCGTTACCACATGAAAAATATAATAATTACCATAAATTTAATGTTTAATAATAACTGACCAAAACTATATTCTTTTGCATAGAATTTTTTCTTTTTGTATTATCAATAAATTTGTATTATTAATGTGAGTTCATTTTAAAATTAGGTAAAAAATAGCAGTAGGAACCATGCAATCTGTAATCATGGCGTGAAAGATTTTCAGATACATAGATTTAGGCACAAACTTTATTATACAAAATTGTTATTTTAATCACAGCACAGATCTATTCTTATTTTATAAGTCAATCTCCAATGGACGACAGTTAAATTGAGAATCTTAATCAAATTTATAGGTTTGTGCCATTCATCTCACCGATTTAGGTTTAGATAGGTTGCTATATTTTAGCGGCTTTATTAAACGGATTTGAAACATTTAGGTATTTTGCTGCGGCGTTATCCAGTATTATCACATCGTCCATATCTGCTCAGAGAAATTGTATTTTTACTCCGTAACCTCATGGAAATTTATTTTAATAGCTATTCCCATTCATCCATTCACCAACTTATTGAAATCCACTATTAGGCATACACCTTCCTAGGCAGGAGGATGATACCATAATCGTCGTGATTGGCAGGTGAATTGGCGATAGGAGTTGGTGTTATGAGTTGCCTAGTATATCGCCGCTATTTCCCTGATGCTCCCGTAAGGGATAGAGACCCCCATTGATGAGGATATTGACCCACTATACCATGCTGGTTAGATAAGTTGCCAGAGTTTTATTTCGAGTAATAAAATTCAACATCAATTGGAATATATATATACATTTTTTCATACTTAAGATTAATTGGATCAAAATATACAGTCACAACTCACGTAACGGTACTTCTTGTCCGTAGTTTTACGGCCGGCCTCTCACGTGACGTATATTCTACTTGAGAATGTAAATGTAGGCCAGCTGGTACGGGATCTAGGTGATAAGTTTTCAAGTCAGCTTTTACGACATTCGAGATCAATATTTTCGGTTCAATGTATTCGCGCCCGCTACGAGAAAGCGTTTATTATTTTATGTTAGTATATAAAAATAAGGATCTATTTTGAAATTATATTTTGAAAAATGCAGTGACTTTCTGTTCATTATAACCATATCATTAGCGAAATAAATAATCAAGTTTTATTATAAAGTGAAAATGTGTCCCGGGACATCGAAAGAACGGTACTCAAAAAAGTCACCCGTCGGGTCGGCCCACAGGATCGGTATCAGTACCTAGCTCAATGGCGGTGGAGAGAGTACATGTTGGGTTGTGGAGTCGTAAGCAGTCCGACCGTTACTCCAAATGGAATGGACGTGATGTGTCTAGACCATTGGTTGCCCAAAAAAAAGCGAATGGACGATAACATTGGCAGTTGGATTAGAATAGGACTATTTCTGAAAATACATTTTTTTTCAGATTGCACTGACTGCACAGATGGCGTAGTGATTAAGATACCGATCTACCATGACAGTGTCGTGGGTTCGAATCCCATACAGGAAAACACTTTGTGCAATCCACTAATTGTTGTTCTGAGTCTAGATATAATTTGTGTCCGTTAATTATAACATATTATGTTATGTATAAAAAATCGATCTAGCTAGGTTATATTTATAAAAAATGTTGTTTTGTCGGTGTTTTTAGCTAATTAATACAATGACATAAAATGCATTAGAATAGGAATGTAAATTTAGCCGTCGCTGTCAAGAGTTGTCACTCTTAGCACAGTTGGGAAGTTGTCCAGTCGCATTCAAACAGCGTGAGATCGAATCTTGGTGTTATTATTATTCTGTTTTTTTTAATTTTTGATATTTTTGGATATTTTTTTTCATTATTTCATCATTTTTAGTTTTTTATTAAATATATATTAATATGTTCGTCAAAAATACAATTTACGAAAAAACAATAAAAATTAAGCTCAGTCAACCAGATATTATTTTTAATAAATACAAGCCAACGTTATCATCACGAGTTCAAATAACTTCTTAAGAAATAATCTTCTATATCGTGCTTGTTACTTATTTATGCATCCCAAAATATTTACCCATTTTGAATAATTCTACATAAGTACCTCTAAGGGTTGCCTTATCTTTTAGTGAATAATCTCTTCGCCAATGGGAAGTGGAACGGGAAGGACCTGAACGATTTCAGTAATAATTCAGTTTGATTTGATCTTGTTAACACTTAAGCCTCGACGAATGAGACAATTTAAACTCTCGCTTTCCTCCAAGGTGTTTGAGAGGAATGATGGCGGTTAACTCGTGATTGAGTCGCGATTGTAGGAGGCTGGAGTAGAGTCTTGCCCATAATCTTTGGCATTATTTATGAGAATTATATTATATACTGGTTCGAAGGGTATCACACTGAAGCTAGGAATTGCTAAACATGTTGTATATAATTTAGTATTCAACTTAGCTCATAAACATCCCACTGTTGGGCTCGAGCCTGAACAGGCTCGAGCCCAACAGTGGGACGTTTATGAGCTAAGTTGTGGAAGCACAATAGGAGTGATTTTTTTATTTTTTTTTATTTTTTATTTAAGACAACACCCTGCACTAAGGAAATAATCCTTGTATTGCGGGGGACTTTACAAACATATAATTAACGGACACAAATTACATCCAGACTCAGAACAACAATTTGTGGATCGCACAAAGTGTTGTCCCGCGTGGAATTCGAACCCCCGACACTGGCAATGTAGGTCGCTATCTTAACCACTACGCCATCTGTGCAGTCAGTTGATCAATTGACCTTCTATATTGTGACACCCATGGATAAGATAAAGAATAAGAAAAAAAAAAATAATTTTATCTAGAACAAAGATAAAGAATAGACAAATTCGCTGATTCTCTTGTCGGTTCTTCCCAGTGGTACTCGCGTTTTATTTATTTAAAAGTTAAATTTTAGATTAGTTTAAAGTAAAATGTTAAAATTGTCAATATTTAAAAGACTACACGAGTTTTATAATTTTTTTGAATTTGAACTATTTATTAAAATAAAACTATTTTTGCAATCACAACAGGAGGAGTGTCTTTTTTATTGCCGGTGGTGACAAACGAGCAAGCAGCATAACCGATGTTTAGTGACACTGTCGCACATGGACCTTTACAATACTAAGGGCACAGCTAGGCCGTTGCCTACCATGCAGAAAATGCTCTTCTTAAACCTCGTTTAAAGAAGAACATGTTGTAGCGCTCGGGAAATACAGCAGCAGGTAATTCATTCCAGAGCCTAAACGTACGTGGCAGAAATGATCGCTGCAAACGTACCGTTGAAGACCATAACGTTTCCAGGTGAAAAGGATGAACCTTGTTGCAGTATCGAGTGGAACGTGTTGATAAAACAGTGACGGTGGTACCAAGTCAAACAGTTCCTCAGAGCACTCAGTCTTCTCAAAATCATGAACGCTTATCAAATACAAACGCGATAAAAGCCGTAAATATGGTTTTATTTCAATATGTAATACTTACATATATATCAGAAATGATTACGTTATGCTAGTTTAACAAACCAGCTGCGTAACTCGTCCAGCCAACATTCCCTCTACATTATACCCTACAATCAAAGATCCGAGTAAGTCTACAGTTGTAGAGTATTTATTTAAACGAATAGAGACTTGAAGTTCTGACTATTATGGCCTCATTTCTCTTGCAAGATAAGTCTGTGCGGTTCACAAATTGCTGTTCAAATTATGATTGTGTTTGTTAATTATATTATTTATTTATTCTACCTTTTTTTTTTTTTTGAGGGTGGGCCGCGGTCGGCGCGCCTGCGCACCACTCCGTCCGGGGCGACAGAGGGGCTTAAGCACGCAACTCCCGCGACCCACCCGAAAACCACGTCGCCTTCGTTGTTGGGCCAACCACTGGAGCAGCGTCAACTTGTCGTCAGTGGTCGGCCCGACGGAATACCCCCTATTGGGGTACCCTCCCATCGACCGACGTCCCCCCCTCGGGGAGGACGTCGGTCTTTCCTCACGCGGTCGGCCTCTCGGCGGGTGACGGACTAATCCCCGGTCACGTCACCCGCGGCCTCGGCTAGGGCGGCATGAGGCGCAGATAGTTGCGCCTACGCCGCCCCAGTCGCCGGCGGCGGATTTATTCTACCATGTGGCATCTTGACATTTTATTAATTTTAGACTAATTACAAGTATCCCCTCTATTACTGTTTTTAATTGTTATAATTCAAATAAAGTTTTGCCTATAATATGAATTGCCAAAATAGTCCACAAGCTTGAGTTTCACAATAATTTTCATCATTATCATTATCATCACAGCTCATATACGTCCCACAGCTGGGCTAAAGCCTCTTTCCCAATAGGACAGAAATTGATCTACTATACTATGCGTGTTGGCATAGGGTTTTATATCAAGTTTTCCTTCTGTTGCACGAATGTTATATGCATATCATATCTCTTAGTCGTCTTTTACGACAGCCATGAGTAATAGAGGGGGTGATGAATTGCATTCTTGCCCCGTCACCACATGGAAAATTTCTTTTTTTTTATATAATTTAAATAACGTGCCGCCTTTTGCATGAAATGCCAAAATAGTCCTAAGTGGTAGTCAACATCGGGTGACTGGACCGAGGATTAGTCCGACACCCGCAGAGGGAGAGGATACCTCGCAGGGTATTCTGTCGGACCGACCATGGAGGACAAGGAACTCGGTACCGGTGGTGGGCCCAACGACGAAGGCGACGAGCTACGATGGGTTATGAGGCCGCGCGCCACCCATCTGTCGCCCCGGATGGAGCCGGGCGGCGGGTGTGCTGAGCCACCACAAAAAAAGTGACATGAAACATGAAACTAACTAGTTTGTCTAATATTCCCACAAGCCTGAGCATCACCAAAGTTTTTCATATATACAGTATTTTTTATCCTCCAGTATAATTTAGAAAACAATTGTCCAATTAATCTGAACACCAATTAAGTTTCAAAAGTAAGCAGTGCTAGTTTTTGAGGGCGCTCCTGTTTGGGCAGCTAACGCGTTGAAGGTGCGACCCCATGAAACTTTGACTGTTTGCCAAAAGTTTTACAAAGCGGCTAACCCTAAATTCATTATACGGATAGTCCGTGGAGTACATTATGTCCTTAGTTTAAATAGTTCCTGTTCCATCTGGTTTTATTTAAAAATAAGTTTTGAATGTGTTTTGAATGTGGGTTTTTGACTAATCCTTTTTCTTTGCATATTAGCTACTAAACACGTTATGTTTTGTAATTCAATGTATATCTTAATAATATTATAAATGTAAAAGTTTCACATCAAAAAGAGAAAAGTGAACCGTCGCTCAGGACGCCTGGCAGATGTTAAACATCGAAATTATTTTGTACAAGTATATATGCATAAAAGAACAGATTACGGCACAAATATGGCATAAAAACAGGAACTAATATGACATAAAGTATTAATAAAATATTACGATTATGTTTCCAGAAAATGAATATTTTTATTCAATAAACATTTATTTTCATTAGTACCCTTTAATAATATAATACACTTTCAATTAATAAACTTTAAATCTTTGGTATACACTCTGTTTGTGTTTAGGTTAATCATTTATTTTGAGCTCACTAGATGACGTTGTACAAAATTCTAAAACAGGTTATGGTTTCGTTACACCAATGTACATATTAAAGCGTGGTATTAACGCCACGCCAACGATCAGGTTTACCCTCGCCTATAGATGTTTCACATCAAAAAGTTCAATCACGTGTAAACTGTTGAACAGATTTCCGTAAAAATTCTCACATGGATAAACCATTTCTTGGATTAAAACACAGGATTTTTTATCTTCTTAATATATTCCCCTGTGATAATAGTTTAGTTTTGCTTTTTCTAATCTATCAAGTATAATCTCTTGAACGAAATTGGTGAAAATCAAATCTTATGAAAACTACTTTTACGCAGACAAACGCGGACGAAACCTTGAGCAAAAGTTGGAGTAACGCATATTTCTTATACTACGATTATTTAATAATGGTTACATTTTTAAGTACGTACATGTGTGCATACACTATATAGGGCAGCTAAAATTGATTTATCACATTTATATTTACCACGCTGGTTAAGTGGGTTGGTGCCGAGTTTTATTTCGAGTATTCCTTCCCTTGCATAAATGTTGTATGCATATTATAATTCCTTAGCCGTCTTTTACGACACCCACAGACAAATGGTAAATTGTATTCTAAATCCGTCACCACAAGAAAACACATATTGTAACTACCTACCTACTATTTCGTCTAACAATTAGATATAAATAACTACGTGAATTATTATTATTCACCATTCATCTCGCCACAATCACAGCCTCGCCGTACAATTAGCAGTAATAGGGTAGAACCCAAAGAACGCGTGAATGATTAATTGGCAACGAATAGTTTTTAATCACTTTTCGCCCGTTTTCGATTACGGACCTAAGTGAGTTACGAACGGCAACTATATTTGAGATGAACGTTGATATAAAAAACTTTGTATAGATTTTTGTTTATAATACTGGTAACTTAGAATAATAACGTATAGAAGGTAAGTTCGCGCACAAAAAGTGAAGCATTTCAATTGGAGCCTAATGGAGCTTACGCCGGAACCGTTCCGTGATATACAAGTCATTGCACTGCATGTACATACGCAACTCTTAAAAAATAAATAGGTAATTATGACAGTTTGTGCATTCAAATGGTGTCATAACACATTTGAAAAACTTAAAAAGGTTTTTAACATTACTTTTAAAAGTATTTCGACGATTTATATTAATAAAACAAATTTTGATTTCATAATTTGTATAGTGGTGTATGTGTGTACGTGTGTAATCGTCTGTGCGCCATTAGTATTTTTAGATTCATGTTTCGAACGTTCGAAGTATTGGCACTATTCTTCTATACGTTATTATTCTAAGACTGGTAATAAGGGAAATTATTTTTAGAACACCTTAATTAAAAATACAAACCTGTATTAGTAGCCACAGATACGTCATCATCACATTATCATATACGTCCCACTGCTGGGCTCGAGACTATTTCACAATGGGATGGAAATTGACCTACTATTATACCACGTTAGTCAGACGGATTGGTACAGGGTTTTATTACGAGTTTGCCATCTTTTGCATAGATGCTGTATGCGTATTATTATCTCTTAGACGTCTTTTACGACACCCACGAACAAGAAAGAGGGTGATGAATTATATTCTTACTCCGTCACTCCGATACGTATCATCCATCCATCCATCCATCCGTCAGCCTACAGACGTCCACTGCTGGTCATAGGCCTCCCCACGATGGTTGTCGGTTCGACGAGCGATTTGGCCTGCCCATTGCCATTTCAATGTGCTAATTCTGAGGGCTATGTCTGTTACACTCCTTCTTCTGTGGATTTCCGTGTTCCGGAGTTTATCACGTAGAGAAATACCGAGCATAGCCCTCTCAATAGCACGCTGAGTGACTTTGAGGAGATAAGATACGTATATACTAACTAAAACTTGAAATAAGATTTTAACCAAACCGCCTGGCGATCGTGGTATAGTGGTATAGCTAGGGTCTCCCTCTGGTTGCCGGCCACGGATGTCAAAGAATCGGTGCCAGTGGTTGGTTCAATGGCGATGAAAATGGAACAGAGTATGTCATGGGGTCGCACGTCGGTCTGCCGTTGCTCTGGTTGGAATGGATGGTGTCCAAACCATAGCATGATCAAAAAAATATTTCTTTGGTAATCTGAAAGAGGCCTGATTTCGACAATACGACAGACAAGGGCTTAGAAGAATAAGATAAAGGCACTATGACATAATAGTATCTGAAATACAAACCATCACCCAATTTAGACACCAGTCTCCACATCAAATAATTAGGCAATTGTTATTGTAATAATTAAGATTTTTATTACTGCAAAGAGTAAAATAGGAATAATATAAAAGTTCGAGTTATAAATATTGTACCTAATATCTATAACTCTAACCTCGTAAGACGTATTCCTCTTTAAGTTATAAAAATGCCATTCTCTTCTTAAACGCCCAAATATGCGGTATACACTATTTATAATTTCTAATTCCAATGTTTTACTCCTAGGTATTGATATTACATATCCGCCAGTCGTAGTTAGTAAAACAAAAATACGTCTTACTCGGAATAATGTATTCCGAACTTATAGCTATAAATTCTAAAAAGAATACTCGATGCTTCTAATCTATAGTTTATGATTGATACGTGCGCAAAACATCCTAACTTTAATATTATAAATGCGAAAGTAAGTTTGTTTGTTTTTTCGTTTGTTTGTTACCCTTTTACGCATAAACGACCAAACCGATTCCAAAAATTCTTTCACCAATGGAAAGTTATATTATCAGGGTGTAACATAGGCTATAGTTTATCCCAGTATTTTCATGGGAACGCGAACTACGCGGGTAAGGCGACTGAAACCGAAGCGAAGCGAGGGCGGGTTGGTAATAACCAATAAATCGCTCAACAAAAATTAAAATTTAAACATTAATTTTCTATATCTCGAGCGAATCGTTAAGTTGAATACTCATTTAACTCATTCTTTAACCCTTAACATTTAATTTATCGAGATTGCAGTATATTGTGAAAAACTTCTTATAACAAATTATGTCACAGATTATTCATTCATCCATCAACCTTGCCAATCGATGTCTACTATTAAATAGAGGCATACTCTAGTAGAGAGGATATTGTACTCTCCATACTGAGAAGGAAGGCTGTAAAATCGTAGTTCATATTATATGTTTCCGAAGAACGTGCCGCTGGCTATCCTCTTGGTGATATCAAGTGTTTAAGAAGAAATTAAAAATAACAACTTATTCTTAAATGACCAGTGCATAACCGTATAACATTGAGAGATGCGATATTGTATTGTATTTAAAACTAGTTCTATCTTAGCAATTATTTTATTACCAAGGATTTACTATGAACACTGGGAGACTGATAGTATTATGCGTCTTTATGTTGCAACACTATCCTCTTCATCCCTCAAATAGACTACAAACTTAACTCATAATCCTTTGAAGATAAGAACCCTTTGAATAAGTGTTACTTATTTATCGTTATTTTGGTTACATTTTACCATCTTCTCTCATTCTTATCTTATATATTCTATCTATTTACGACGCAATATGTACTCTTATTACATCATTTAATATGTATAAAGGTTTTGACAAGACACTGTCTGATATTAATTCTTCTTGGAAATATAATTATTAACCAGAAGACATCAAATGAGTTTGATCCAGATCGATGTAAAGCTCTTAGTTGTCCCACCCACAAGTATTCTATAATTGTAATAATACTGAAAATAGAAGAAATGTACACAATAACTGATCTAATCACTGTCTACATTAATAAAAATACATCGTAGATATAAAAAGCCTACTTAACGAGCCATTTTAGGCGAAACTTGAAGCTATTAAGGCTAGGAGCGGCAGTTACATGTCTAGGTTACTTTTGAGCTGATGTTGACTGCACAGTTAGCGTAATGGTTAAGTTTGCCAGTGTCGCGGGTTAGAATCTCACGCAGGGCAACACTTTGTGCAATCCACAAATTGTTGTGCTAAGTCTGGATGTAATTTGTCCGTTAGCTATATGTTTGTAAGTCCCCTGTAATACAAGGTTTATTTTCTTAATGCAGGGCGGTGTCTTTAAAAAAATAACAATATAAAAATGTTGTGTCATCCTCTGACTTTTCGAGTTTTTACTACAACCTAGGTTTTTATATGTCTTATGAAATATGAATATACAGTAAAATTTCATAAATTCATTCTACATTGAATGGCTGTCGCCAAAAAGTAATCGGTATTGCTATTGGAGTATTTCTGAACTTACAAATACAATTATAAAAAACTGCACAAACTCCTGTCATTTTAGATAATAAATGATTGTTTCCTTAAATTTTTATCATATTTTATCTTTAACTTGACAGTCTGTGTGGGCTGTATGCTTAGATAATGGTCAACATTAAAACTTAATTTAACTTTATAACAGTAACATAATTTGTCACTGGTAAACATAAAAGTTATACCCAGAGACGTTCATAGACGTCAGAAATAATACGCGTGGGTTTGATACCTTTTTCGTAATTATTATAGGCGGTCCTTGTGTGGAATTTTAGATAACTTAACATCTTGATAAAATTAAATAGATATTATTCTTTCTTTTTAAAAGATAACAACCATTCATCATCATCATTATTCAGCCTTGCCCCGTCCACTGCTGAACGTAGGCTTCCCTCATTTCGTCACAAAGTATAATCCTGTGACGTCTGCATGAAATGACGCCCAGTAACTTTCACCAGGTCGTCGCTCCACCTAGTCGGCAACGTCCTACACCACGTCGTTCCATACGTGGTCACCACTCGAGAAAGTTTCATCCGTAGCGGTTGCCGGTACGTCAAGCGATATGGCTCGCCCAAAGCCACTTCAGCGTGCTAATCAGCATCCGGGCCCATATGAGGTATTTGAGCCTGGTGCTCGACGGGCAAATGGTGGTTCCAGGAGCATTTCCGCAGGCTCGCTCCACGGCTCGTCGGCGCGGCGTCCGCCCTATCGTGGCTTATGCCGAACGTGGGTGGACCGAGTGCTACGTGCCGACGACTGTACGCGGGGATCATCCGGTCGATGGCCCTGTACGCCGCACCGGTGTGGGCGGAGTCCATGACTGTCCGACTCAGGCCTCTTCTGTGGCGACCACAGAGGGCCATGGCGATCAGGGCCATCCGCGGATACCGCACGGTGGCGACGGTGGCAGCGTGCCTATTGGCCGGGATTCCCCCGTGGGACCTGGGGGCGGAAATGCTCGCCGGATTGTATCGGCGGGTGACGGGGGTGTGAGCGGAGGGCGGTGTGGTCTCGCTGAGGGAGCTCACCGCCTGGCGCGTCGACGCCCGCCGAGACGCCATTGCCCGTTGGGCAGTCCGGCTGGAGAGGCCTCGGTTCGGGGTGCGAACTGTGGAGGCCTTCCGGCCGGTGCTCATGCAGTGTTTGGAAAGGCGGCACGGGGTGCTCTCCTTCCGACTAGTGTAGGTGTTGACGGGGCATGGGTGCTTCGCCAAATAGCAGGTAAACAAGGTCATTGGGAGGGAGAGTACACCGTCCTGCCACCACTGCGATTGCGACGAGGGCACGGCGCGTCATACGCTCGAGGCGTGCACCACTTGGGCAGCGCAGCGGCGTGAACTCGTCCCAATCATCGGTGCCGACCTGACGCTGCCGACTATCGCTAGGGCGATGGTCGGTCGCGTCAGGAATTAGGACGCGGTCGCAGCCTTCTGCGAAGCAGTGATCTCGCAGAAGGAGGCGGCGGATCGCCTGCGCGAGGAGCGCAGCCTCGATGAGGCGATCCGCCGCCGGCGACTGGGGCGGCGCAGGCGCGAGTACTTGCGCCTCATGCAACCCTAGCCGAGGCCGCGGGTGACGTGATCGGGGAATTAGTCCATCACCCGCCGAAAGGCCGACCGCCAGAGGAAATACCGACGTCCCCTTCCGTCCCTCCCCGAGGGGGGGACGTCGGTCGATGGGAGGGTACCCCAAATAGGGGGTATTCCGTCGGGCCGACTACTGATGACAAGTAACCCTGCTCCGGTGGTCGGCCCAACGACGAAGGCGACGTGTAGGTGGGGTGGGTTGCGGGTGTGCGTGTTTACGCTCCTCTGTCACCCCGGACGGAGTGGTGCGAGGAGCGCGCCGACCGCAACCCACTCCCAAAAAAAAAAAAAAAAGCGTGTTAATTTTCCGTGGTGTTTCAGTCACACCCATTCACTAAAGAAATATTCCTTGGGGATTCACAAACATAGAATTAACGGCACAATTAACAGACACAAATTACGCTCAAACACAAATCAACAATTTTTAGATCGCAATTTGAAAGTATTTCTGAACCCGTTTTTAATCGTGGAATTAGAGATTCGACCATATTTTCAATAATTTTTCTACATCTGGTCTGTTGTTTAATAGAGAGGTCAAAAAATATTGCTCAGTTATTTCCCCGATACTTAACACTCCATCAAATCCTCTACTAAAGCCGCATAATGCCCTTGTCCCTTGCCCCTATATTTACTAATTGAAAAGCTTTTACTAGAGCTTTGAGTATTTTTGTAAACTCGGTCATTTTACTCATTTAATAAAGCTCTACGAGACAAAAAATCACAGCTATAAATATTTTTCTTATTACTTTAATTTGTATACCAACGTTGTTTCGTTTATACCACACTAATTATTTTAATTTGTTGATGTAAAACTTTGCGAATTAGGAGTAACTCAGATCTTTTTTCGGACGGAAATAACAATGCTAACGGAAGTGAGGTACTAATTCCCTTGCGATAGTAGTCTAACTATAGTGTGAGCGGCGGGTTACCTTTTAGGGTACCCTCCCCTTTGATGCCCCGGCAACATTGTAATGTTACTGGCCGGGGCGTCGCCCTCACGCGGTCGGCCTCTCTGCGGGTGGCGGACTAATCTCCGATCCGTCCACCCACGACCTCGGCTAGAACGGCATCGGGCAGTTACTCACGACTGCGCCGTCCAACGCGCCGGCGACGCAGCGTGTCGTGGTACGGGAATACCTCCCTGACCCGCTCCGCCGCTTCCTTTTGCAAGATGACTGCCTCGCCGTATACCGCCTTCTGCAAGGCAGTTATCTCGCTAGGGCTATTTAAAATGCGTGATTTGAATATAGTTAAATAAAACCTTGTGATATCGCATGTTTTTTTATTTTATTTCTTCATTACTTAGATGATTTTTTAGCATGAATAATACATAATTAATGAGATCTTTTTCTATTACAAATAGAGGATTAGTAATTATATTTATCAACTAGCAACCTGCCCTCGCTTCGCTTCGGTTTCAGTCGCTTTAGTCACGTAGTTGCCGTTCCCGTGAGAATACCGGGATAAAATATAGCCTATGTTACTCCCTGATATTATTACTTTACATTGGTGAAAGAATTTTTTAAAGGGGTTCCGTGGTTTAAGCGTGAAAGCGTAACAAACAAACAAACTTACTTGCCGCATTTATAATATTAGTAAGGCTTTTGTAACGTTATCCAGGTCTCTTTGTCACAGAATTCCATTTTAATACCAGAAAAATATTTTATACATATGTATGATGGCCCAAAAATGAGTCATTACTATGAATTTTCTTATGAGAACAGCAATTTTCACAGTATTTATAGGCGGAATATATATTTTAATATATTTTTTGTGTTGAACTGAAATATAAATTTATAATGTAGTACCTAAGTGTCTTTGTAAACGTTTGGTTGCGGACCGCCTTCGTAAACGTGTATCTTATGTTTTTTTTTTCTGCCGCTAGCAGCGCCTTTTTCCTTTTACGTTTTGTATCCATACGAAGTATTTATGTTACTTAAGAGCAAATGTATATATAGTGTTTGTTAGGAAACCTAAAGGTTGTTTTATTGAAAAACTGCCTAGATCCAATACTGCTTTACTTATCTTAGGCCACATAGGTCTCAACTATTGGGCTCGGTTCTCCTCCGCAATGGAGGGGAAATTGACCTACTATACGGCGCTGATTGGACGTGTTGACATAGGGGTTTACATTGTTTTAACCTTCTCATGCATAGATGCTATCTACATATCATATCCATTATTTGTCTTTTACGACCACGGGCAAGAAAGTAGGTGATGAATTATATTGCTATTCCGTCACCATATGTACTAATTAAACAAATATTTTTGTTAAATTTCTACGAATTTAACTATTTTTCTATTCTTAAATAACTTATTTTTAAATTTATTTACAAACGCTCAACTTTTAACTAATTAATTTATTGTTTTTGAGTTGTAATTATACTGAAACTTTTACGTATCAACTTTCACCGTTATAATAATTGCAACAATAGCCAGTTTATTTATAAGCAAAGTACGCTCTCCATAGCCCAACGAAACTTAGTTGAATTGGGCCATAATTAAATAATAATATTAGCGAATAAACTTACGCTGCTCCGAGACTGCTTTTTTTTAAAGAACCCTAAGTGTACACAAAGTACAACCAGACTCAAAACAATATTTTGTGGGTCACACGAAGTTTTGTCTTGCGTAGGAATCAAACCCATGACCCTGGTATGGTAGTAGGCAGGTATCTGTTTAAGTGAGCTGTAGACAGTTTGGGTCTAGTCTTATATTACACAAGCCTAATGCCTGTTTTTATTTAATTATCACAAGATAACACCTAAAATAATCTATGTCTTAATCAACAAGTAACATTAAACTTTAAATCGCCTTATGTGTTACCTAAAAATATATATCATTGGTCAAAACGGACATAATTTTTTAAAAGGGGTTATAAATGGGGCATATTTCCTCCCTAGTATTGACGGGGAAAATGTTACCCATTATTTTCTGGCCAGTGTTGTAAAAATCTTCAGTAACTTATGTAGCAGCATTCTTAAGCTCCTGAGAAATCTACAATATTAACGATCGCTGACTTCGTCGTAAAACTAGGTCTAAACAAATGTAGGTAAAAAGTAACGTTCTTAACTTCGTCAGAACTGCTCTCGTCTTTATTTCACTTAATTGTGACTTATAGTCCATGTTCGAAAAAACTAGGAAGCTTCCCTAAAGATAGTTTATTTGAATCAATAACTGTATACAACTTTTAAAGGATTATATTAAGCCCAATGATTGAGATCATTCGAAAAATTTCATCTTTTTAAAACACTATATATCTATAAAGAATCGTTTACAAGTAAAAAACGCCACAAACGCCACAAACGCCACCAAAAATTGCCACAGGTACATGGGACTCGAACCAAAACCTGTTGAAAATCATTTACAATCGGTCTACCAATTGGACCATCATGAATGTGTATGATAATCAGTTACAATAATTAAATAAACTTATAATAGTTTGTTATATACTCTACCGACTCTCATGGGGAGTGCTCTGAGGAACTGTTTGACTTGGTATAGTTCGCGTCATATAAAAAGAACGCTAGAAGAAAGTGAGGGGAGGGGGGGTGTTTTATCGGTCTATTTGGTGGTATGAGGCGGGGTGCGGAGTGGGCTGCTCACGCGTCACATTCTAGCAGGTTCGCTATTGGATCGTCAGTTGACTTTTGTTTCCCGCTTTGTCTACACGTTACATTTGTTCACAAAATACTATCGCACACAAAAGTTGTTAATTACAAAATGGTTTTACATAGAGAAGTTAGAAAAATGATTTATGACGTATATTGTTTTATGAAACGAGAGGCTGGATGGATGGAATGGATCGGTTGATAATTTAAAACAAGGCTCAAGTGACGATGATGAAATGGCCACCTCTACCACCAACACCGCGTCCTCATCTGGTTACCATGTCACCCACAACGACCTAATGGAAGGAGTTTCCCCATTACTTTAATTTATATTTACTTATTTTTTGCACTAAATTAAACGTTCTACACCGAATCAAACATGTTATTATTTATTCCATCTAATATATTTTTTGTTGGATGCAGGCGGCACAAGACTGTACATTGTGGCGTAACATGAGGGAGGCCTACGTCCAGCAGTGGACGGCAATAGGCTGAAATGATGATGATGATGATGAATTAATATATTTTTAATGTGCCAACCAATATACAAAGCCGAAAGCGAAAGACTACTTAGTACTTTTGTGCCCGAATGTATCCATGCGCAAACACCCCCCGCCTCACTTTCTTCTAGCGTTCTTTTTATATGACGCGAACTGTACCACCGTTTCCATTTTGCTAACGTACCACTCAACACCGTAGAGTTTATCCATTTCACCTGAAAACTTTATGGTCGTCAACTGCTTCCAGCGATAATTCGTCCCACGTAGGTGCAGGCGCGGGAATGAACTTCGTGCTGTTGTTTCCCAAGCGCTATGACATGTTCTTTAAGCGATGTTTAAGAAGAGTATTTTCTTCATGGAAGGTAATAGTCTAGCTGTGCCCCTGGTAAAGACCGACGTCCTCCCCGAGGAGGGCACGTCGGTCGATGGGAGGGTACCCCGGGTAGGGGGTATTCCATCGGGCCGATCACGGATGACAAGTACCCCTGCTCCAGTGGTCGGCCTAACGACGAAGGCGACGTGGTGTTCGGGTGGGTTGCGGGAGTTGCGTACTTAAGCCCCTCTGTCGCCCCGGACGGAGTGGTGTGGAGGCGCGCCGACCGCAGTCCATCCCAAAAAAAAAAAAGCTGTGCCCCTGGTGTTGCAAAGGTCCATATGCGGTACCATCTCATACCATCAGGTGCTGCTTGCTCATTTGCGAAATTGGCAATAAAAAAATATATATTACTAGATGACCAATAGATGTTGTTCTGTTCAAATAAAATAACGCCACCTACCGAGTTCAATTGTGAATCTAAACCATTCTCGAATCCCCTTGAACACACACAAAAAATTTCGTCAACGTTGTTCCAGTCGTTTAGGAGGAGTTCAGTGACATACACACGTACACAAGAAATTTATATATAAAGCTATGCAAAAAATATCAGTTAGTCGTATATTATAATAACTACGGGCAAGACGAATTGTATTTATACTCCGTCACCACACAGATTAGTGTATTTTATGGTGTTTTATTTCGTTTTTACTATTTTGACATTTAAAATAATTTATAGCAGCTAACTCCAATATAAGAATGAGGACAATCGTCGAAACTGTTGTCATTATTACATCGTTGTTTACGAGTGAAAAATGATTAACATACGTGGGACTAAACCCCACACTAATAAGGATTTGTTGTTAAATCCTAAATCCTAACGGCTGTCATCATCATCATCTTGCTCTTATGCCAATTACTCGGGGTCGACGCAATATGTCATCTGTTTTGACATATTGCAAAAAGTTTCGGCAATGACTTTTATGACTGGCCGCCTGCCTGACGTCAACCCTCCTTGGGAATGTAATCGTTGACCCAAATGGTACCAGATGGAGTTGGTCCGGGTCAATCTAGGGCTCTTAGTCGTCTTTTACGACACCCACGAGCAAAGCAAGGGTTGGTAGTATTCGAAGCCGCTACCACACAGCAAATCCTAACGGCTGTAAGACATATATTACATACCCATGGGTTATAACCGTTCTTCTACAGAAATCCGTAGAAAAATAGGTTTAACCGACATATCATGAAAAATTACCACGGTGAAGTGGCAATGGGCAGGAGACATCGCTTGACGAACCGACAACCGCTGGAGAAGAAAAGTTCTCTAGTGACGACCACTTATTAGACGACGCAGTGTAGGACGTCCACCACTAAGTGGATCGATGACCTGGTGAAAATTGCTGGGCATCGTTGAATACAGGCGGTACAGGACACTTAGTGACGAAACATAAGGGAAGCCTACGCAGTGGACGGCCATAGGCTGAATGATGGTGATTACATATGAAATAATATCATCATCATCATCTCAGCCCACATACGTCCCACTGTTGGGCTCGGGCCTCCTTCATAATGGAAGGGTAATTGACCTACTATACCACGCCCGTCAGACGTGTTGGTATAGGGTTTTATTTCGAGTTTTCCTTCTCTCGCATAGATGTTTAATGCGTTTTATATCCCTTAGTCGTCTCGTACGATCACCCACGGGTAAGATAGGGGGTGGTGAATTGTATTCTTACTCCGTCACCACACGGAAATGAAATAATATACTCTGCAAAAAATAATTTTAATAAGTTATTTATAATAAGAAAAACAATGTTTTCTTGTTACAATATATAAGAGTGGATTATGCACAAAGATTAAAGTTAATTCTCACTCACGGTATCACAATCCTTGAATTTCTCACTGATCATATCGTGGGTATTCCATTGGCAGACCGAGTCCTCATTATTTAAAAAAATATTTTTATTATTTTTACAAAAGATGGCCCCTTATATATAATGATAAACAGGCTAGTAGTAAAACAAAAGATTTTTAAAATCCGTCTGATAAATACTAATATTAAGAATATTAATGAAACAAAGGTCCATTTCAAATGACAGAATATAAAATAAGGATAGCATAAAAGGATAGCATTGGTCCACATAGAAACATCGAAATATTTGAGCACACAATAAATGTAGAGATACGTAGACATAAATGGAGAAAGTGGACATATCAGTCTCCATACTAAAAGCGACTGCAGACATCTTTCGTTTTATTGACAATTAAATAATAGTGATAGTATTTTGACAAATTATCCCGCTTAGAATAATAACGTATAGAAGGTAAGTCCGCGCACAAAAAATGAAGCATTTCAATTGTGGCCAAATGGAGCTTACGCCGGAACCGTTCCGTAATGTACAAGGTCACGGTACTGCACGTACGTACGCAACTCTAAAAAAATAAATAGGTAATTATGACGGTTTGTGCATTCAAATGGTGTCACAATACATTTGAAAAACATAAAAAGGTTGTTAACTTTTAAAAGTATTTCGACGATTCACGTTAATAAAAACAATATTTGATTTCATAATTTGTATAGTGGTGTGCGTGTGTACGTGTGTAATCGCCTGCGCGCATGTAGTATTTTTACCTTCATGTTTTCGATCGCTCGAAGTACCGACACTATCCTTCTATACGTTATTATTCTAAGTTATCCCGGTTGGTTACGCGAGTATTACGCATTAAAAATAAAACCAATTTAACGGATTTTATCGCGTTTGAGTTTGAAAAGTGTTCGAAACATCGAGCAATCAAAAATCAAATACAAAAGCGATAAAATCCGTAAAACAATTTTATTTAAAACTATGATCTGTTCATAACCAGCGTGCCGCCTCACTGTTGGTTATTTGTTTTTACTACCATGAGAGTCAATAGCTAAACTGTATGTTTCCCTACCAATCACCACCTAGTCAACGCTATAGCCATAAAATTTTTTTTTTTTGTCTGGGCTACGGTCAGCGCTTCCGCCGCCCGGCTCCGTCCCCACCGAGGGAGTAGCCATCGACGTCCCATAAAATTGATTGATTGATTTTGATTTCTGATATTTACGGGAGTATTACACATTATAAATAAAACTATTTTACAGATTTTATCGCGTCTGTATTTGATTTCTGACTGCCCGAACTTTTGAATACTTTTCAGAGATCATGGCCACGGGCGGAATATGAACATTACTGCGATAAAATCCGTAAAAATAGTCTTATTTCTAATTCTTTGATTTTACCATTTTAAATCACTTAATACAGCGTCTATTGTATATTCTTCTTTATAATAGGAGTTGACAAAGCCTTAGGACAATATTTCAAAGGATTGAATGATAATAATGTACGTCTGTACTTATTACAGAAAACATATATCAATTTCATACTCAAAGAGTGTTTACTCTGTACTTTGAGGATTATTTGACTTCAGGGTTTTATTCTCGTATTAGGCATGTCGTATCAATTCTGTCTTGTACGTTACGGATTCGAATAATAGGATTAGCTGGATTTTCTTTCGAAAATTTATAGCAGTAATTTAGCGTTTATACTTTTGCTACACCATTGTGGTAAATACATTAACACCAGCCTTAATTTTTAAAAGGAACTGAGGAAGGGTCACCATTGGAATGGATAGTAGCACCCTTCTTAGAAACTCACAATACCAACTGCAAGCGCCAATCCCAAGTAGAAATTATGTCGATATTCTTTTCACGGGGCAGCCTTTACGTAGCCATTTTTGTACGTTTACTCACTTGTACGAGTGTACATTAATTTGTATGCAAAACATAGGCAAAGTAAAATCAAATCTCAATGGAGTCCATAAAATTCGCTTTATATAATATATTTATTAAAAATAGATATATATATATATATATATATATATCTTAATATATATAAATCTCCTGCCACGATGTTTGTCCGCGATGGACTCCTAAACTACTTAACCGATTTTAATCAAATTTGCACACCGTGTGCAACTGCACCAACTTGAAACATAGGATAACTTACATCTTAATTTATAGTCGCAATATTATTTTATTGCAAATTATTTATCTATTATTTGACATTCACAATTATCTGTGAACTCCAAACGATTTTAACAGATGGCGATATCTGTTGACTGGATAGAGTAAGTAATTTGTGTGTGCTCAAGAGAGAGAGAATGGTTTAGATTCACAATTGGACCCGGAAGGTGGCGCTTTATTTGAACAGAACAACAGAACAACGTCTGTTGGGTCAGCTAGTATATATATATATATATATATATATATATATATATATATATATATATATATATATATATATATATATATATATATATATATATATATATATATATATATCAACAGACGTTGTTTCCGTGTGGTGAAGGAGTAAGAATACAATTCACCACTCCCTATCTTGCCGCTGGATGTCGTAATGGACGACTATAGGATATAATATGCACATAACACCAGTGCAAGAGAAGGAGAAATCGAAATGAAACCCTATGCCAACATATCTGACCAGCATGGTATAGTAGGTCAAATTCCCTCCCTTTGGGGAGGAGGCACGAGCCCAACAGTGGGACGTATGTGGCTGTGATTGCATCTTAAGTCCACATTGGACTATTTATGCCCTTAATATTGCAGAGGTACATGAGCATCACTACAGTCTTATTTATCAGTTTTGACGATTACCCGTTTGCCACCAACACAAAATAACAAATTGCGTGTGTACAAAGTACACATGTCAGAAGTGTAACTTTTTGGTGCCACGTATTTTGTCAATATTAAAAATATATATATAAAAAAAGAAAATAAAAAAGGAAATAAAAATTATTAAAAAATGTACTCTCTCACTTTCTCACTCACTTGCTCCTTACTCTCGCTCCATGGCTATATGCTTCGTGCTATGTTCGCCCTTTCTCACTCTCTTTCAATCGGTCTTAATCGCTCTCTCCCTCTTCTTGGCCAAAAAGTCTCACATTTTCGTCTCACTAGATTGCGTTTCATCCGTAAAAAATTTACCCTCATGCGCGCAAAGAAATACACGCCAATACACTCTATGGACGAATATAAAATAAGAATATATACCATAAATATTTAAACAGTGCGGTTATTAAAGTTAGGAAGATAATTATTGCAAATAATCATTGGCTAAAATAATACAAATTTTGTTACCTTTATTATGTTCTCTCAGTTAACAATGATATTTATCGTTATTAAATGTGCTATCTTTAGAAAATAGATATAAATCCTTCCTTAGAAAGTACCTAAGTAATATTCATCGTGTTAAATTAATGACAACACGAAGAAATTACAAATATATCTCACGTCTTTATAACGGAAGGATTAGACGGATGTACAATTTAATAGTTATACCAACTTTATTACTGAACTTTCAAATTCAAATCATTTATTATGCATAAGCCTCGAAAGGGCAATTGTCAAGTATACAAAATTAAATTAAATTATGTAAAAAATATAAACTATCACCGGATCGGAACGCGACCGCTACTGAGAAGATCTGGCAAGAAATTTAACAGGCTTGTCTATTATTTTTATTTTTTTTGTCCTTATTAGATATAAAATTGTGTACATGTTTTGTAAGTACTAGCTCCAGTGTGATACCCTTTGAACCGCAAAATCTATACCAATAAATAAAATTGGAGTGTCTGTTTGTAATGTCAAAATAATAGACTTTTTTCATGCTCACACGGTTATTTACACGACACCTATGCCTAAAATAGCAATTAAAAAATTTTTGTCTGTCTGTCTGTCTGTTTGTTCCGGGTAATCTTCAAAACGGCTGGACCAATTTCAAGAATTCTATCACCAATGGAAAGCTATAATATCAGGGCGTAAACAAGGCTATATTTTATCCCGGTATACCCACGGGAACGGCAACTACGCGGGTAAAACGACTATAACCTATAACCGAAGCGAAGCGAGGGCGGATTGCTAGTACTTAATATAATTCAAACGATTATGGCTGGACCAGATCCCAAAAGCAGCACGTGATCACGAGTTAACTACTAGAATAGCCATCACTCCCCTCAACCACTATGAAGACATATCCGAGCAGAGATTTCCACAATGGTGTCCATAAATCTTCAGTTTGTAGGTGGTAGTAGTAGATTGGTCCTCTGGAAAATACTTTTAATTGTTATGGTACCCGTAAGAAATTTAATAAGATATATCTTGTCTTTAGATTCTCCGTGTGGTGATGGAATAAGAATACAATTCACCACTCCTCTTGTTCGTGATGTCGTAAAAGACGATTAAGAGGTATAATCTGCCAACACGTCTGACCAGCGCGGTATAGTAGGTCAATTTCCCTTTTATAATGAAGGAGGTCCGAGCCTAAGAGTGGGACGTGGGCCGAAATGATAAAGAAGATAAACACGAGGAGCTGAAAAGATTCCACGTCCCTCTTCTACGAAATGGGATACATAAAGCAAATTTGACTAATAACCCAATAAAAAAAAGGATTCACTGGCACAAAAGACGCTGCAGTACAGCACCAAGAATACAATAAAAGAAATAACGACGTTTAGAAAAAACCTTTCCTTCCCGGTAGACAGACGCCTGACTGTGCCTCTGGTATTGCAAAGGTCCATGTGCGGCAGTATTATCTACCATCAGGTAAACTGCTTAATCAATTTCCACCCTCGCCAACAAAAAAAAATTGATAGAGCTTAAGGGAGTTTTATTTATATGTGCCTTAAGATTAATTGTGCAATAGTAGGTATGCCAGGAACGCCTGAACGCTCTGAAATTTTCTCCACTTGCTGCAAAGATAATACTGTACCTAGTACATTATCATTTCAACTCATGAACGTCCCACTGTTGAACTCAAGCCTCCTCCACAATAGGAGGGAAATTGACCTACTACACCATGCTGGTCAGACAAATTGATTTAGGGTTTTAATTTCGAGTCTTCGTTCTCTTGCATAGATGTTATATGCATATTATATCCCTAACATCTGACATCCACGGGCAAGATAGGGAGTGGTGAATTGTATTCTTACTACGTCACCACGCGGAAACAGTACCGGAGTAGTCCATAGTACGATATATAATACTACACCAGACGTGACTTGCAAATTATCTAAGGATGAGGTTCATCGATAGCAGCATTTTGTCCAAATATAATACGAGTGGATAAAAGTAATGTTATTAGGAGAACATAGTATATGAATATTAAAATATATAGGAGTAATCGAAGACAAAATAAAAGATAGAAGAATTATATGAAAAATGATATAAAGAGAAAGGTTTAAAGAGGGAAAGAATTTTCATAGAGTACAATTTTCATCTTAATGAACGCCTAGAAGGACGGTTGTAAATCGCGGGTTACGTTTGTAACCTACAAGGCATAACTCCAGACTTAATGCTTGGTTGTAAGAAACTTTATTCATCGCAACATTTTCACCCGAGTTTACTTATTCGACGATTGCCTTCCTATGGCAGTGAACCATTTATATAGACGCAGAATACTCTTAACTTTAGACCTGTTAGACTTAAATAACAACCTTGTAGAACTAACAAACTCCCCACAAGTTTTATTTACGTCAGTAATTCAACCTTTCAGTATAATAAAGATTCCCTATCTACAACGAAGTCTATTAAGGAACTTTTCAGAAAAACAATAATGTAGGTACCTCCTCTCGTCAAATTAAACCTGAGCACAGTTGCCTTACGATCGATTTACGAGCGAAGTCTCGTCTCAAAGTAGTTAATTAAAGGAAGATTGATTTTGTAAGAAGTTTATTGGAGCGGGCCTGTGACGCACCGATTATACGAATAATCGACTAAAAGTTATAAACCGATTTTAAATCATAATCAAAATGTAATAACGTTTCATTATCATCATTATCTCATTTTATATACGTCCCACTGTTGAGCTCGAGCCTGCTCCATAATAGGAGGGAATTTAAAAAAAAGACAGAAAGGGATCTTTTTCAAGTTTTTCCTCTCTTGCTTAGATGTTATATGCTTATTTAATCTCTTAATCGCATTTTGCGACACCCACGGATAGGAGGATAGATAGGTACTGAATTATATTCTTTCTCCGTTACCACACGTTTATACTATATCATTTAAAGTGAAATATATGAATTCATTTTATATAAATTATATGAATTCATATTCCGTGTGGTGACGGATTTAAAATACAATTTACCACCCCCTTCTCATGCTAGGTGTCGTAAAAAGCGACTAAGAAATATCTTGTGATAATACCAAGAAAAAAAAACCCTATACCAAGCCGCTTGACCATCGTGCTCGTATAGTAGGTCAATGGCCCACCCAATGTGGTTCTTTACATTGTTAATTTGCCCAGTAGTGGTATGTGTATAATGATGATATGAATTCAAAAGTTTAATAATTTTACAAAACTCTTTAACCATCAAATACTTTTCAAATCAGCTTAATATATATAATAACTAATTTACTGTCACTTTCGAAACTAACAAGTGCCCTTATATAGGTCTTATCAATTTCTATTAAATTTGATATTTCATTCGAAGCCAAACAACTAATTTACATTAAAGCTCGCCGAGTGCTTTGACGGAATCCGAATGTCGTATAAGCAATCGCCTAAATTCAACCAAGCAGTCGAGCACATCGACAATGGGCTCATCTCTACTGTATATATTAGGTTGATTTAATATATAACATGGGTCTCTCGATAAGGAGACGAAAGCAGTGACTGATTACTTATATTTTGGCTTATAAAATTCAAGCCTTATCGCTAGAGCCATACTGTTTGCATTTAGATTAGAGGATCCTTCATTTCCTTCTTGCTATTCTAGGCTGTAATCTAATTTTGATATATTATTATATGAGATGGAGCAGATGATATCTACAAGCGATGGATGTTGCAGAATCACAATTAGGTATAGCCACTCAATCACCTACCATAATAGATCGGGGGAAAAAACAATCTCCTTCGCTGTATTAGTTGTGTCTGGTTGGTTTTGATACCATTAAAACGTTACATTTCCAAAAAAGAAACAATTTAGTAAAATTTTGTTGCCCACCGTTTTTCCATTTATTTTTCTTTTTTTCAATATAAGTGAATCTAATGAAGAAAAACAATACATTTTAAAATTTTACTACAAAAAAAGAAAAATAAACCCAAGCTGCGAAAAAAATGTGACGTTTATGGACCCAATACAATATCAGTAAAATTAGCACAAAGTTGGTATAAACGTTATTAATCTGGGAATTTTGATGTCAAAAATGCAACTCGCTCTGGGTCACTTATAAAAAGGACGCGAGTAGTGAATTGTATTCTTACCCCATCACCATATGAAGTTTAAGTGAATATAAATGATTTTCTGAGGCAATCTCCAGAGTGGGGGGCCTAAGCACGCTTCTCTGGTCACCTTAAGGTAGAATCCTTACTTTGTTTTGGAAGTCGTAAAGACAGACTGGAGAATCACTAGGAGAATAGATACCAAAACCTCCTCAGAGATTTAAAACGCCAATTGCGATCGCCAGCCAGTTTGCGAGGAGTGCTAATCAGAGCATTATTCTCACTTGGGGAGGCCTATGTCCAACAGTGGACGTCGATAGGATCTAGACATGATCATGAGAAAACTTAATATTTACAGAAGAATTAATTTTTTAAAGAATCAAAATGCTGGAGAATTATCTTAGAAGTAATTTTAAATCCCTAGCCGAGGCCGTAGGTGATTGAACTATGGAATATTCCGTCATCCGCAGAGAGGCTGACGTGAGGGCGTCCGACGCCCTGGAAGGGGCATTAGGGAGAGAGGGTACCCGAAAGGGTATCCCGCCATGGAAGACACGGAACTCGGTACTAGTGGCCGACCCAATGGCGCAACCGTATTCCCTATACGGTGGGTTATAGGGCCACGCTCAGCCCTTTCGTCACCCCGGCCGGAATGGACTACGTGTGTGCCCACCCAAAAAAAAAGTAACCATAGAGGTTTAAATCAGGCTATAGAATTTAAGTAATTTTAAATCGTACTATATATTGAATAGAACTTAAACGTTAAGTTTTTCAAATCTATATTTTGCTATATTTTCTTTCAATCCACAGGTTACCTTTCACAATAAAGCCACCAAAAGTAAAAATAATGCTTATAAATACGTAGCTTTGTATAACAGGCAGTTATTGAGTCATCTTGTTGAGCTTTCCTAAAATAAATTACTGTTATTAATTTAGTAAAGTGAAAAAGATTTGGGGTAAAAATTGAAACGGAGTTATATAAAAAATCATTCAAGTAACTAAATTCTCATTTAATTATAAAATCTTTTGAAATGAGGCTGAAAAACATGAAAAGACCGTTTTTATTCTCATCAAACAGTACTCAAACAGTTCGTGGAAAAGGCGGAAACGATAAATAAAAATTCGATACAATATTTCGATAGAGATCGGCACGGTTTACCGGTTTTTATAGCAAATGGGCCAAGTTTTCGGTACTTTTTCGGTTATGCGCCTCTAGGGTGTTGTTACAAATAATATCTCAAGGGAGTACTCTTGAGTAAACTAATGTGCTGTTTCCTTGTAGACAATCTTATTATGATTGTCACGTTTTCTGTACTCTTAACTCGACAAGTTAACCTCATTCTTTGTTCAGTGACATCTAATCCTAAAAGAATATTTAGTCAAAATTTTCTTACATTTTTTTGTTTGAGTAGCGCTATAATCCCTTGTGAATGAACTTATTACGCTATACTAATTCTAACTATTGCCTTATGATTTATTAAATACCCTTTTACTTTACTTAATATACTTTTCAACTAGCCTCCTACACAATTATGTTGACAAAATAGATACCGCTCAGACAGCCTGGTTGATAAAGAAAAATATTTTCTATATCACACAACGGTATTTATAATCTGCTTATATTTCTTTTTTCCTGTGGTGACGGAGAAAGAATACAAGTCGCCACTAGTATACTCAGAATAAACCAATTATTAGTATGACTTTTGAAGGTCATAATTACGATAAAGTAATCAATCGTCAACAAAGACTTGACGTTGAGGTTTTTGTAACCATATCATAAAAAGCGTGTTGGCTTTCGACACGTTTAACTTTTGACATGTTCAATATTTACAGAAAAGGAAAGACTAGCGATTGATTTGATTATATCCGGCCCTAAAAGTGTATAGTCATTGATGTTTTAAAGTATTTGCTTGCATTCTTATCTTTGGAAAATTGTTCTCGTGTTGGACACTGAAACCAATATGATATGGTCTGTTACGTATTCTGTCTTATGCGTCACTTCTTTTTTAATGTTGGCTAAGACCTTAGTCTAACCACATCCTGCAAGACCTTCGATTAAAACAAAAACATAGAGAAGCCTTCTCAACACCGCAGCTGACTTAGCGCGCCAAGGGTTCACCCATTTAAGAGTAGAATTTTGGAAATCCTTTCTTAACAAATGCCTACGTCATACAAAGAACACATCCTCCAAGTTTGAGGTTTACGATCAGCGCTTTAGGCTGTGCATTGATTCGTCAGTCAGTCAGTTTGGGACAAGGCACTTTATACGTATAGATGATCACTAAATATAAATTATTCGTATCAATTCGTTCACGGTAATCTTCAAAAACATTTAACCAATTTTATTCAAACATTATAAATATGTTTGCCGATATCAATTTTAATATATAAGATAATTTTCTGTTCTTCTATACTTAATATCATATAGAGGAATATTGGTATTTTTGCGTGTGTGTGTGTTTGTAATTAATTAACTCAAAAACTACTGAATCGATTACAAAAATTATTTCACCATTGGAAATCTACATTATCTCTGAGTAATATAGGTTATATTTTATCCCGGTATTCGCACGGGAACGGAACCTACGCGGATAAGGCGACTGTAACCGAAGCGAAGCGAGGGAGGGTTGCTAGTAAATAATATAATTGTACCTTTTTGGCATCTATAATACCTTAGATAGCCAGTAAACTCTGTATAAAACACTTTATTACGATATTCATACGAAAAGCAAAAACTAAAGCCTCAAATTAACTCAATTTTTGATCCCCTTCATTTTGTTACAAAGTGTAGATAAAGGGCCCACTGCGGATTGTAAGGTTATGTCCGCTCAACTATGACATGACAACAAGTTCGTGTAAAGAATACTTCATTACTTTGAGATTTTTGTCCGGGATATAACGAAATTGTTCCACAGGGAAACACTTCTCTTTTAATATTATAAAACAGATGGACTGTATAGTGGTTAACATATCCTATCATGCCAGTGTCGCTGGTTTGACTCCCGTGGACACTAGTTTGTGCGATCCAGAAATAGTTCCTCTGAGTTTGAATGTAACTTGTATTCATCAGTTACATATTTGTTTAACTGCTTCATAACGCTGATAGTATTTAATGATTTTTGAGGTTTACGCGAATATTACACATTGTAAAATTTGACAATATGTAAGTGCCCTTAAGGGGGTTATGCAGAATAATGATTTGATTTGTAAATAAAACTATTTTACGGATTTTATCGCTTTTGTATCTTATGGATTATATCACGTTTGTATTTAATTTTTGATTTTGATTGATTACAGGCGGACTAAGATGTCTCACGTCGAACAAGTCATCGTTATTATAGAAAATTTATAATGATCTACCCGAAACAGAAAACTAGTTTTTAAATATTGACCCACATTTCTTGTATTCGAAACGTCGGGCAATCAAAAATCAAATACAAACGCGTTAAAATCCGTTAAGTAGTTTTATTTACACTAATAGTACTTCATTAGTTCAAGACGTTGCTTTTGAAAAAAATATACATTTTATTTACATATATGTAACTATAGAATCTCTATGTAATTACGGAGTACAAATAAAATTCACTATTCTCTATCTTGCTTCTCTCCTTTGCTATATTCGATGTCGTAATAAACGACTAAGGTATAGATTACGCAAATAACAGCCTATATAAGAGAAGGAATCCACGTGGTGACGGAATAAGAATATAATTCAACACCGGCTCTCTTGCCCGTGGGTATCGTAAAAGACGACTAAGGGATTAAATATGCATATAACATCTATGCAAAAAAAGAAAAGCTCGAAATAAAATCCTACACCAATACGTCTGGCCAGTGTGGTATAGTAGGTCAATTTCCCTCCTATTGAGGAGAAGGCTCGAGCCCAATAATGGGACGTATATGACCTGAAATGATGATGATGATGATGAATATAATGATTTGACATAAATTATTTAAATGTAAAGCAAAACAGGATATAGTCCATACATATATTCATAAAAATTGAGTTGTAAAACAAAACGAAAATAATCGATTATTGTTCCATTATAATCAATTAGAAGTTCAAAAACGAATCATCACTATTTCGATTACACACAAGTGGATTAAAATACAAAACATTTTCTTATATTACTAATAATATCTAGTAGTAATGTTCGAATCGCGTGTTCGGAACACTGCGGATTTATATACATATAAAGTTACAGACAACTTTGAAAGTTTCCACCTTGTGTATTCAGAGTCTGAGGTTAACGTATATTTACTATCTGTTCGCGAACCTTGGATTTGATTACATAAAACTATTATCAATATATATGTATAAGTTACAACTCGCTCTAAAATCATAGCTTCTGGATCGTGGGAGTTATTATTAAGGTCAGTCGTAAACTTTTGCAATCATCCGTGTATCTTTGTATAGCCTCAATCATTTTTTTTTTTACAAATATACACTAGGGTATGAATCCTCATATCGTAAAAAATTTTATAAACATATAATGGATTGACTGAATTTATACCTAGACGTATTCCGTGTGGCGTCGGAATAAGACAACAATTCATCACTCCATATCTTGCCCTTGAATCGTGGATGTCGTAAAAGACGACTAAGGAATATAAAATGTTGATTTCTGATGTTTACTCGAGTATTACACATTTTAAATAAAACTACTTTACGGAGATTATCGCGCTTGTATTTGATTTTTGATTGCCCGGCGTTTTGAACACTTTGCAGCGTTCATGGTCATGGGCGGATGTCACTGACGGACGTCGGGCAATCAAAAAACAAATACAAACGCGGTAAAATTCTTAAAGTATTATTATTTACAATAGGTTTTTGTATCGAGTTTTCCTTCTCTTGCAACGGTGTTATTTGCATATATCCCTCAGTCGTCTTTTACGATACTCACTGGCAATTGTATTCTTACTTAATTGATTAATTGTATTCTTACTCAGTTACCATAGGGATATAAGGTAAAATAAAAAATAAATAGTTATTACAATACATAATATACTTATTACATTACATTTTCCATGTGGTGACGGAGTAAATACAATTCATCACTAACTTTCTTGCCCGTGAGTGTCGTAAAAGACGGCTAAGAGATATGATATGTCCCTAGCCGAGGCCGCGCGTGACGTGACCAGGGAATTAGTCCGTCACCCACCGAGAGGCGGACCGCGTGAAGAAAGACCGACGTCCTACGCGAGGAGGGGACGTCGGTCGATGGGAGGGTACCCCACTAGGGGGTATTCCGTCAGGCCGACCACTGACGACAAGTAAACCTGCTCCGGTGGTCGATGCAACGACGAAGGCGACGTGGTGTTCGGGTGGGTTGCGGGTGTGCGTATTTACGCTCCTCTGTCGCCGGACGGAGTGGTGCGAGAAGTGCGCCGACTGCAACCGAGCCCCATAAAACAAAAAGAGGATATGATATGCTCCAAATATCTAAGCCAGAGAAAGAAAACTCGATATAAAACCCTGTACCAACACGTCTGACGCGATGGAAGAGAGATTGACCTACTAAGGTCAATTTGTCTTCCATTGTAAAGGAGATCTAAGTCCAATAGTGGGACTTTTGTGGGCTCAGATAATATTACACACATTCCAAACGTAACTGTATAATAATTACAATTAACAATAATACCGCAAAGCAATTATAGTGAATAGTCATGCAGTACGCGTCACAGCGTGCTAATTCGACTATAAACAATAGTCGATTCAAAAGCAGATGGACCGTACACGTTTCAGATTCCATTTTATTTCATACGTTATCACAGTACATTAAACATTGATATTGTGTTAGAAAATCGCTTGAACATTGTATTATATGTAAAAAGCAGTGTCAAACCCAGTGATAAAACCAGTCAATAGTAAAATTTTGACTTCAATATCGAGGCGAGTACCTCTGTTATACCAAAATTGTGTGCGTATTTATTTTTATTATTTCCCTATAATACCTATTGGTATTACAAGCGATGGCGAATTATTTTGTTTTCTTTTGAAGTACGATGGCTTAAATATCGTTCATATAATCATGGGCCTACCTTTATTTGAATAATATATAATGTATCCGTTACAAATGCCGAGACCGTTAGGTGACGGAATAAGTAATATAACCGACCCCTGACGAAGGATGACTAACATCTTTACAAGAGAAAGTTAACGCGTAATAAAACCCTATACCAACCAGTCCGACCAGCGTGGTGTGGTAGGTAGTTTTCCTCCTACTGAGAAGGAGGCTCGCGCCCAGAAATGGTCCATATATACTGAGATGATGATGACAATGACAATATGAGTTCGATACAACATGTTATTTTCTTTGTTTAACAATAAAAAGTGTTATTACTGCTCACGGCTTTAGCAAGCTTTTCTACATCTTTCCAAATATAATTGTTGCTTACATAGCTCTGGTTGACGATAGTGTATAAGTTTTTATTTGGCTTTTAAGATATCCATACACAAAATTAAGATCCGTCGCTGTTACAGTATGGGAACCACTTCTGAAGTTATTTTTAAATAAAACCCTTACAAATTTTAAAAAAATCTGCTAATATAATACAAGTACAAGTTATTATATTAATCTGGTCTATTTCTGCCGGTTTCGTAAAAGACGACTAACAATAAGAGGACATAAGCAGATAACAAAACTGCAAGATAAAGAGTTTTTAAATAAAATCTTATACTAATCTATCCAACATAGCATTTGTCTTCCAATGAAATCCGTGTCCATTATTGCCATGTACATTATTAACATGAAATATAAATGATAGACATTAAATGAAAAGCAAGCTGATAAAAGTTTTATGGCGTATGTATTTGATTTTTGATTGTCCGACGTTTCGAATACTTTACAGCGGTCACGAACGAACTCCATCCGAAATGAAACGAACGTTCAAAACATCGGGCAATCAAACATCAAAAAGAAACGCCATAAGACCCGTTAAATAAATAGTTTTATTTACAATATGTAATACTCGCGTAAATATCAGAAATCATTAATAAAAGTTTTTAATAAATTAATTACGTGAACCTTTTTCATGGACAAGCTATGGTCTCTTCACATACTGCCCGACCTGTCCACGGCGAAGGAAGGGACACTGTGTAACTCAATAATCTACCGTACAATACTTACCTTTCTATAACTACGTGGATAGGCCATCAGTACCCGGTCTTTATCTTTGATGTAAGTTACATCTTATGACTTGGAAACTAAACCAAGTAATATTTTATTTCATCATCATCATCACGGCTCATATACGTCCCATCGTTGGGCTCAAGCCTCTTCCATAATATAAGGGAAATTGACCTATCATATCACGTTGGTTAAACGTGTTGGTATAGGGCTTTATTTCGAGTTTTTCTCCTTTGGCATAGATATTATAAGCATATTATATCCCTTAATCGTCTTTTACGATACTCACGGGCAAGAGAGGGGGTGGTGAATTGTATTCTTACTCCGTCACTACACGGTATTTGTAATGTACTAAGTATATTATGTATTGTAATAATTATTTATTTTTTATTATACCTTATATCCGTGTTGTAACGGAGTAAAAATGATATGAAATATTATATGCATATTATAATCCTTTAGTGGTATTTAATAACATCCATAGGCAAGAAAATGGGTGGTGAATTCTATTCTTACTCCGTCACCCCACTGGGAATATATATTTCGTAAAATACATAAAAAACTTCATAATAATATTTCTTTGTTCGTAATCGTTAATCTTTTTAAAAGCTCACGAGCTGAAAGAATTAATATCTGAATTAAAACGGATTGTTTTCAATACTTGACCAATTGGTTTTAAAAGTTATTAGTCAAATATATTAAACAAAGCGATAAAAGAATGGAATCATGAGCTTTTAAAATATTATTTAGAATTATTCTTTTCTTTAATTCTAAATGTGAAAATAATAATATCATAAATGTGAAAATAAGTTTGTTTGTTTGTTTCATGCTTAAACCACCGTCAGTCAGCTGTCAATAGATTTCAAAAATTCTTTCACCAATGGAAACCTATAATATCAGGGAGTAATATCGGCTATATTTTATCCCGGTATTCCCACGGGGCTGGGCACTACGCGGGTAAGGCGACTGAAACCGAAGCGAGGCGAAGGCGGGTTGCTAGTTTTAAATAATCGCATGTCTTTACTACCATGAAAAATAGCTCAACCTTTAATATGGGCCATTGCCTGCATCGATACTCTCAGACTATCGCATCTACCAAACACGTTAGATTTTCCTAACCCTGCTGTGGCTTCTACATACCTTCATCATCATTATCATCATCTCATGCTATATAAGTCTCACTGTTTCACTCAAGCCTCTACAATGGGAGGGCAATAGACCTACTATTCCACGTAATTCAGATGTAATAGGGTTTTATGGAGCTTTCTTTCTCTTGCATCGATTTTACCTGCATATATGTCCTTTAGTCGTCTTTCACGACACCCATAGGCAAGAAACGGGATAGTTAAATGTATTCTTACTCCGTAACCATAAGGACATACCTTCAGATGGCATATAATACTTTGTTTGTAATTGTATTTTTTGAGTCGTTTGAGGTGAAAAGGTTCGGGTTATGGGAGCCGATATTACGGAGTCCTGACAAGGTTATCGCTAAAAGATTAGTCGATGCTTCACGTGAACATAAGGCTGAACTATGTTCAGCACAAAAAATAAGCATTGTCTTGCAACTATTACTGCCAGTATTACTGATACTGGCGGGCTTTTGAACACATTAACGTTCAACAGTGAAATAGAGTGTTTTTCGGATGGCTGAGTATAATCATCTTCTCAGCCCACATAAGCCCCATTGCTAGTCTCGAGCCTCCTCCATAATGGGAAAGAAATTAATCTCCTACAGCACGCTGGTCGAACGTGTTGGCATAAGGGTTTATGTCAAGTTTTTCTTCTTTTGCATAGATGTTGCGTGCATAATAGTCATCTTTTACGACATTCGCGAGTGGTGAATTGTATTTTTAATCCGTCGCCACAAGGACGCCTTATACCCCCTTCACATATTAAAAAAATATTTTCATCGCATGGACAAGTAATTTTATGTTAGGAAAATACCAGTAATAAATATCTTACACCCGCAGTGAACTCTCAACTCTCTGTTATTGACATTTGTTCTAACCGAAGTAATACTATCGCACGCTGGTTAGATGAATTAGAATATCTATGTCGAGTTTTTCTTCTGTTGTCTCTATCTATACCAATAAATAAAATTGGAGTGTCTGTTTGTAATGTCAAAATAATAGGCATTTTTCATGCTCACACGGTTATTTGCACGACACCTATGCCTAAAACAGCAATTAAAAAATTTTTGTCTGTCTATCTGTCTGTTTGTTCCGGGTAATCTTCAAAACGGCTGGACCGATTTCAAAAATTCTTTCACCAATGGAAAGCTATAATATCAGGGCGTAAACTAGGTTATATTTTATCCCGGTATTCCCACGGGAACGGGAACTACGCGGGTAAAACGAGTAAAACCGAAGCGAAGCGAGGGCGCGTTGCTAGTATTATCTAAAAATCGAAACCTTCGGTCGTTTTCACAACACCCACGGGTAAGGAAGGAGGTAATAAATTGTATCCGTTACCATACGGCAAGTTTAAAATCAGTGTTAAATTGCTACTAACAAAAATTAAAAAACCTTTCTGTTGAAGAAATATTTGCATTTTACATGCTACGAAAAACTTTCGTAGACGTCTACGTCGTAGCGCCGTTGAGAACCATCCTATAATTTTCTTTACAAATTATCCGTTTCTTCATATCTATATTTTATTCATATAAGTCATAGTCCATCAGAAAGTCAAATCGTCGAATTCAAGAGGGCTATAGCCACACATTGTATTTATTGTCTGAGAATTTTTGTGGCAATGAAATCATTATCTACGTATCTTATGGTTCGAAGGGCATCCCACTGGAGCTAGTACTTACAAAACATGTACACAATTCTATATCTGATAAGAAGAAAAAAATAATTAAAAATAATAGACAAGCCCGCCGAGTTTCTTGCCGGATCTTCTCAGTAGCGGTCGCGTTCCGATCCGGTGGCAGTTTATTTTTTTGCATAATTTAATTTTGGTAACTTGACAGTGCCCTCTCGGAATTTATGCATAATAAATGATTTTAATTTGAATTTGGTAATCCTTTTATACCATATTCACTACATCCCAGCCAGAGGAACCAAAGCACAGTACATAAAATACCACATTAAAACACTAAGATATTCAATATCTTATTCAATAACAGAACTACCAAAAGTCCCCCCTTCCCGCCAAAACTCTCTCAATCTCATCTCACTCACTGTTGGGCCTGGGCGGAGGCCCGGAGGAGTCCACAATGGGACGCAATTTGACCTACTAAACCATCAGACCTCCTAAACCGTCAGACATGTTGGTATAGGGTTTCATTTCGAATTTTCCTTCTCTTGCACAGATGTTATGTGCATATTATATCCCTTAATCGTCTTTTACGACATCCACCGGCAAGGTAGGGAGTGATGAATTGTATTCTTACTCCGTCACCACACGGAAACTAGGGAACTACAATAATATATTTATTAAATCCTTCGCCGTTCACTGTTGGACACTGGTCTTACCCACAAATGAAGAAATAGTTTCGTAATCACCGTGCTTGGCAGGTAGATTGATTGGAATGTTATACGTTACCCAGCATAAAACTGCTGTCCTCTCTTCTGGTAAGACTCTTAGCCAATTTCTAAGACTACTACAGCCAAGAGGTGGCTATAATTGCATTCTTATCCCGTCTACTCACGAGTAATTATCATCATCATCCTACTATTATCGCAATCACTTTTTTTATTATTTGCAAACGTTGGCAAACGAGCAAACAGTACATCTGATGGTAAGTGTTGCTGCTGCTCATGGACCTTTATAAGGCCGCTGCCTACCGCGAAGAAAGTGAAAGGAGTGTGACTGCGTGCAATAAGGTTCGATGATAATAAAGGCATCACTAAAACCTATCACACGCAAACACCCTCAGAAAGTTGATCTTCCGGCTCTCTCGCTCACCGAACGAAGCGCAGTAACAAATTGCTACTACTCGGACGTCGATTTTCTGCGAGAGTGTGGTACTACCCTGGACGGACCGGCCCGCGGCTGTATACAGATAACGGTCAACAATGTGGTCCTACCACTAGTAATAGAGTCGATCTTCTTTGATGTTACATATTGCAAATGTTATTAGTTTTATGACCGGCTGACTGCTTGACTTAAGCACTTCTTGAAAATGAAATTATTGCCCAGACGATATTAAATTGAATTGGCCTACGTAAAGCTCTTAGTTTTCTTTTATGACACCTACGAGCAATGCTACATGAAGTATTTATAGCTGCTACCACATAACATAATATAATAATATAGGGGCTAAGGTATTCAAAAGTAAAACAGTTATTATTATATCTTCATACTGTAGCATTGCATGCTAATTACCATGCCTTGACGTGACTACACGCGACCCAAACAAAAATAACGTAATGCCCGCTTAACTTTTTTACTGGCGAACATTTTAAGTTGATAAATAATTATTTATGACCTTTGTTCTTTTACGATTTTTTTTTTTGGGTTACATTATTAGGCTCACAATTCTGATAGCTGAAATGAACTAGAACGCAATAATTTCATTGGCGTTTAAAGAGTCAAAGATTATAGGATTATAGTTATAACTAGCAACCCGCCCTCGCTTCGCTTCGGTTTCAGTCCCCTTACCCGCGTAGTTTCTGTTCCCATCTGAATACCGGGATAAAATATAGCATATGTTACTCCCTGATATTATAACTTTCCATTGGTGAAAGAATCTTTGAAATCGGTTCGGTGGTTTAAGTGTGATAGCGTAACAAACAAACAAACTTACTTTCGCATTTATAATATTAGTAAGGATTTCAAAAATAATTAATATATACTATGTATTATAGTTATTATAAATTTTACCAACGATTTCTGGTGTTTATGCGAGTATCATATTATAAATAATACTATTTCACGGATTTTATCACGTTTGTATTTGATTTTTGACTGAGTAGTGATTGGTCCGCACGTGACTATGAACGCTGACAAGTGTTCGAAACGCCGGGTAATCAAAAATACAAAGCCATAAAAATAAATGGTTGTATTTAAAAAAAAGTGCCAATTTTCTATTATATTTATAAACTTGATTTATGTGACCAACTGGATATAGTTAGTCACATAGTCCTTTCAACAATGACAATAGGAGGTCCATATCGATGAATCGGGTTTCTAGTATGGTGTCTTAAACCACAGTAGCTGACGGGCAACCCTCCATTGTCGCTCCGACTAGTACTTTGACGGGTGACTACTTGTACCGTACGGAAATAAACGGAAAGTAAATCTAATCAATCAAATTAAGACATCATCCTGTCTTTTTACAAAGGCCTAAATCCAACTGTAGATGGCGGTATAAATGGCGGTAAGCCAATGGATGGATGGATGAAATTTGATATTACTTTAATATACACTTAAAAATATACGAGATAAAGAAATAAGGGTTGCTTATCATTGTAAATCAACTAAAGAATTTTAGTACAATCTAATTTTTATATATTATTTCTCTATAAAAACCCTATAAAATATTGATCGATCCGGGACTCTAACTCAAGACCATCTATAATTTCTTAAGAGATAACAGATTTGAAAATGCGGGGACAAAGCAGCTGGAACCGAAGCCAGATCGCTAATAATTAATATAAGTGGGGCAAGAATCACCATCATCATCATTCATTTCAGCCCATCGCCGTCCACTGCTGGACGTAGGCCGTCCTTATGTTACGTCACAGAGTACGGTCCTGTATCGCCTGTATCCAACGACGCCCAGCAACTTTCACCAGGGCATCGGTCCACCTAGTGGACGGGGACTGCATCGTCCGATACGCGGTCGCCATTCGAGAACCTTTCTTCCCTATTACCCACATATATCGGCAATTCGTTTCAATTATTTTACCAATTAAACCAGTATAAATAATACGTATGATAATAACATTATGACTGGCATTTTTGGATTTACGGGCGACGTAGTAGAAGAGTATTTCCATCACGGTAGGCAGCGGCCTGGCTGTGCCCCTGGTATTGCAAAGGTCCATGTGCAGCAGTTTCACTTACCATCAGGTGTGCTGCTTGCTCGTTTGCCACCGTTGGCAATAAAAAAAGAAAAAAACGTTTCACACACCATTATTTTCCTCCCTACAACTACAAATACTAACATACATTGCGATTATCGTACAATCTCACTACGAGCTTTATATCGACCTGGGTTATTCCATGTCTTCTTGTCATAAAACCGACAATTTTTACAATATCTTTCCGTGTGGTGACGGATTAAGAATATAATTCAACACTCCCTCTTACTTGTGGGTATCTATGCAAGAGAATGAAAATTTTGCTCACATTTTGCAGGAAGTTCCGTGTGGTGATGAGTAAGAATACAATTCACCATTCCCTCTCATACCCGTGGGTATCGTAAAAGACGATTAAGGAATATATTACGCATTTGACATCTATGCAAGAGATGGAAAACTCGAAACAAAACTCTATACCACCCTGTCTAACCTACATGGTATGGTAAGGTCAATTTCCCTCCTATTATGGAAGAGGCTCGAGCCCAGCAGTGGGACCTATATGAGCTGAAATGAATGAAATGAATGTGGAGGAGGCTGGTGCCTAACAGTAGGTCGTATTTGAGTTGATATGATGAATGATATACATATTGCATCAACCCTAAGTAATTTGAGATGGGAGTGGTGGTGGCGCGCATGTGCGCAAAGTCCACCGCCCCCGGGCCCGACGGTGTTCCTAACCGCGTGTTGGGCCTGGTCCTCGACCACCTGGGTCCCCGCCTCAGGGAGCTGTTCGACGCGTGTTTAGCGTCCCGACGGTTCCCTGGGTGCTGGGGAGGGAAGGCTGGTGCTCCTGCCGAAGCCGGGACGGTCTCCGGGGTTGCCTTCGGCCTACAGGCCTATCGTGCTGCTCGATGACACGGGCAAGCTACTGGAGAGGGTGGTAGCTGCCCGCATCGAGCGGCACCTCGTCGGCACGGGGCCCGATCTGTCGGACGCCCAGTTTGAGTTTAGGAGGGGTCGTTCGACGATCGCGGCTCTGTTGCGCCTGAGGGCCGTGGCGACTGAGGCCGTCACCGGTGGGGGAGTGCTGTTGGCGGTGTCCCTAGACATCGCCAACGCATTCAATAGTCTGCCATTCAGCTGCATCAGGGAGGCGCTCCGGTATCACGGAATGCCAGCTTACCTGAGGCGGCTAGTGGCAGACTATTTGGTGGGGCGCAGCGTCCTCTGTACCAACCGAGCAGGGGACGTTGTGCGAACGCCCATGACGTGCGGTGTCCCACAGGGGTCGGTCCTCGGACCCACCCTGTGGAACATCGGCTACGACTGGGCGTTGCGGGGGAGCCTCCCGCCCGGGCTGGGCGTGATTTATTACGCCGACGACACGCTCGTCACAGCCCGCGGTGGGACGCTAGAAGAGGCGGTAAGCCTGGCGACCTATGGCACCGAAGAGGTCGTCAGGCGGATCGAGGCGCTGGGGTTGAGGGTCGCCCTGGACAAGACGGAGGCCCTCTTGTTCCATGGGCGCCGTATGAGCCCTCCCATTGGCGTCTCGATCACCGTCCACCCGGTTGACATCAGCATCCGGGCCCATATGAGGTACTTGGGCCTGGTGCTCGACGGGCAATGGTGGTTCCGGGAGCATTTCCGCAGGCTCGCTCCACGGCTCGTTGGCGCGGCGTCCGCCCTATCGTGGCTTATGCCGAACGTGGGCGGACCGAGCGCTACCTGCCGACGGCTGTACACGGGGGTCATCCGGTCGATGGCCCTGTACGGCGCACCGGTGTGGGCGGGGTCCGGTCCGGACCGGTCCTTGACCGTCCGACTTAGGGCCCTTCTGTGGCGACCACAGAGGGTCATGGCGGTCAGGGCCATCCGCGGATACCGCACGGTGGCGACGGAGGCAGCGTGCGGTATTGCTAGCTATTGGCCGGGACTCCCCCGTGGGACCTGGAGGCGGAGATGCTCGCCGGATTGTATCGGCGGGTGACGGGGGTGCGAGCGGAGGGCGGTGAGATCTCGTTAAGGGAGCTCACCGCCTGGCGCGTCGACGCCCGCCGAGACGTCATTGCCCGTTGGGCAGTCCGGCTGGAAAGGCCTCGGTTCGGGGTGCGAACCGTGGAGGCCTTCCGGCCGGTGCTGATGCAGTGGTTGGAAAGGCGGCACGGGGTGCTCTTCTTCCGACTAGTGCAGGTGTTGACGGGGCATGGGAGCTTCGCCAAATACCTGCACAAGGTCGTAAGGAGGGAGAGTACACCGTCCTGCCACCACTGCGATTGCGACGAGGACACGGCGCGCCACACGCTCGAGGCCTGCGCGGCTTGGGCAGTGCAGCGCCGTGAACTCGTCGCAATCATCGGTGCCGACCTGACGCTGCCGGCCATCGCTAGGGCGATGGTCGACAGCGTCGGGAATTGGGACGCGGTCGCAGCCTTCTGCGAGACAGTGATCTCGCAGAAGGAGGCGGCGGATCGTCTGCGCGTGGAGCGCAGCCTCGATGAGGAGATCCGCCGCCGCGACTGGGGCGGCGTAGGCGCAACTATCTGCGCCTCATGCCGCCCTAGCCGAGGCCGCGGGTGACGTGACCGGGGATTAGTCCGTCACCCGCCGAGAGGCCGACCGCGTGAGGAAAGACCGACGTCCTCCCTGAGGGTGGGACGTCGGTCGATGGGAGGGTACCCCGCGTAGGGGGTATTCCGTCGGGCCGACCACTGACGACAAGTAAACCTGCTCCGGTGGTCGGCCCAATGACGAAGGCGAGGTGGTTTTCGGGTGGGTTGCGGGAGTTGCGTGCTTAAGCCCCTCTGTCGCCCCAGACGGAGTGGTGCGGAGGCGCGCCGACCGCAGCCCACCCACAAAAAAAAAAAAAAAAACCCTAAGTAATTTGGATAAAAATAGAAGACGATAATGATATAAATTTTATAAATAGTATAGTATGTCTAATACTAAATCTCAATAGATATAGAGATAGATATTTAGAATAACCGCCTACACTGCAAACATCTTCTTGATAAATGTCAACAGCAAGAATAGTTAAACAGTTACTGAATTTATTTCACATAAGTAAACAAGCGATCTCAAACGACAAGGTCTCTTTGAAGGGATAATACAACAGTAGTTATTCAGACAAAGCCCTAAGGGCCTACTCTATTACTGAGCAAAACTATATTATTACGTAACTCAATTTTTTTGAAATTGAACTACTTCTTAATTGCGTTTTGATTTTTATATTTCTTTATAATACCTAACTATATTCATTAAGGTGGTAGACAGATGCCTAATAAAATTATATACAGCTATGCAGGTGTACGCCCACTGAATGGGAGAAAACAACGCCAGACCCCTTTTCTGTGCTTATATAACTAGTAGGCATAGATGGCTTTCACAGCTTTATCTGGACTATGTGTGAGCTCTGAAGGCTCTTAACCTGGTAAGGCATTAAGCGACACCGCCCAAAGGATCCTCCTGTGGGGAAAGAATCTTTACTTGGTATCTCGACGTCAGGGCGGTACCACAGACATCTGTGCCATGGCCTCACGGACTGTGTATGCTCTTTGTTGAGTATCGTAATGTAGTTATTTGTCTCGTCCATCAAATAACTAGGGCGTCGGTCCACCCAGACCGCCTGTTGATTTAAAGATTTTTTAGAATGAGCCCAGTACTTTTTCCCCGTATTTACTATCCATAAACGTATGGTTAGTATGACTAATAAGGAAATGTGATGTGGTGAGTAAAAAATATAATAATAAGTAAACTGCCGTACGGTGACCAAATAACATACGATTCACCACGTACCTTACGTATCTTACCGTGGATATCGTAGAAGACGGCTAAGGGATGTAATACGCATATAACAGTTATGTAAAAGAAGGAACACTCGAAATAAAACTCCGTATCACGTTTAGCTAGCGTGGTATAGTGGCCCAATTCCCCTAATATTTTTGAAGAGAGTCGAGCCCAATAGTGGAAAATATATGAACTGAGATGAATCTAAATTATGTACTGTAATAAATGCTCTAAGTTTGATTTTATGCATGTAATTTTTTTGGATGTCTCACAAATATCAGTTTTGGCAAATTCGTTATCCAAATCTTATTACCTACCAAGTAATGAATCTTTGTATATAAAGGGTCCACAGGTACCTACATACTTACGATGTCATTGGTATACTTAGAAGGTGAAGAAAGATTGCATGTCATTTCATGAGCCCATGATGTTTTACCATCGTGCCGGCAGACATCGGAAATTTATTCTAACGAAGTAAATAGCTCACCAGTAAAGGAAAAGTGAAAGTGATTTCTAAATATCTGTTAAAGACATATTTAAATTAACAATTATTTAAATAATTTTATTTAAAAATCACATTGTCGTATTTGAGGGATTTCGAGATAGAAACGAATTTCTTGCACTTCAACTGAAGCATATCACTATTCAACAGCCAAAACACGAGTAATGCATTCAGCACGATTTACAAAATGTCGCTTACACTTAGGCTTTTTCCTAATATAACGCGTCTTTTTTTTTTTTTTTAAGCGATCATCAAAATTTACGCGAGTTTTAGTTTTCAGAAACCGTAATCCAATTTTATGAACTGATAAGACGATGATGGTCGTCATATCAGTTCATAAAATTCCCACTGCGGGGCTCGATCATTCCCTAACGTGGGTAAAGTTTCCCTCGCTTTCACCATTTAGTCGACCACTAGTACCGAGTCCTTGACGTTGGTGATCAGCCCGGCGGATAACCTTTTCAGCTACAATCTACTCCCCGAGTCAGTCGTCTGCAGCCTCAGCTAGGACGGCATCAGTTACGGGTACTCGCGCCTGCAGCGCCCAAGTCGCCGGCAGCAGAATGCGTCGCAGTAAAGGTATTCTTCTCGCGCATGAGCCGCTGCCTCCTTCTGCGGGCCAACTACTTTGCAGTTGGCGGCAACCGCATATCAATTCCTGACGCTGTCGAACATCGTCCTAGCGATGGTCAAGTTTTCTTTGTCTTTCATTATTGTTATATGCACAAGATACCCCTTAGGCGCCTTTTACGATACCTACAGGCAATAGAGGAGATGGTGAATAGTATTCTTACACCGTCACCACACGGATAATTCTTCCACGGAAATACTCTTCTAAATAGATGTTATCTGCATATACAGAGATGGTGAGTTCTTATTCCTTCACCACACAAAAATAGATTTATAATTCAAAACAAACATATAGCGTAAAAATAAATCTGTAGGGTAAAATCATGTAGATATATACGCATTGCAAATGAGAACGGTAGATCTTACCGGCACGAGGAAACCTGATACAGAGTGTTGAGTTACAAGTAGGGAAAATGGGCCAATAAACTTATAATCCATTAGCCTCCTTTTAAATAACCAATTGTTTAAAGTTATATATATTTTAGCGAAATATTATCATACTCATCATTATTCTAATAAAACGTTCGGAGTGATTTCCAACCCACTAAACATAAAATTTGAATAAAAGATTAATCTATTTATTAGAAATAATTTTCATTTTTAATTTCTTCAAAATAAATTCAGCTATTTTAGATAATTGACGAAATGATTTTCGACATCAGCTCATTCATATCCTTACTAATATTATAAATGCGAAAGTAAGTTTGTTTCTTTGTTATGCTTTCACGCTTAAACCACAGAACCGATTTCAAAAATTCTTTCACCAATGGAAAACTATAATATCAGGGAGTAATATAGGCCATATTTTATTACGGTGTTCACATGAAACAGGCACTATGCAGGTAAGGCGACTGAAACCAAAGCGAAGCGAGGGCAGGTTTATATAATATTAGTAGTATTGTATAAATGATGTATGTATTGTATAAATGCCAACCTTACTATCTCCAATCGCAATTTAGTTCGATTTCTACTCGTTCTATTTTCCATTTCCGTGTGGTGATGCAGTAAGAATACAATTTATCACTCCCCTTTCTTAATAATGTCATAATTAAAACGATTAGGGGATTATAATATGTTGTAGATAACATTCATGCAAGAAAGGAAAACTCAAAATAAATCTATATCAACCCATCTGAACGTCGTGTAAAATATGTATACTTACATATAATATTAAGAAATGTATGTTTTATGCATAACCTAATCTAACTAATATTGTAAATAAAACTACTTTTACAGATTATATCGCGTTTGTATTTGATTTATGATTGCCCGAACATTTTGCAGCATTCATGGTCACGGGCGGACTAAGGTGTCTCACGTTCAACAAGTCATCGTTATTACAGACATTTATAATTATCTACCCGATACAGAAAATTTGTTATTAAATTTATTAAAATTTGACCCACATTTTAGTAGAAAACCCACAAGAAAATGATTCTATATGAAAAAAAATTTTTTGTTTATGGTTAGTAATTTTATTAAATTTGTAGCAATTATTATTACAATTTGTTAAGGCTCGACCGAGACGGGTTTTTCGTTCTCGGCCGAGACCGAAACCGAGACGGAGAATAAAATAATATCTCGACCGAGACCGAGAGCCGAGACCGAGAATAGACAAAGCGTGAAAAAAAAATTTAAAACTTAACTTTTTAATACACTACTAATTGTTTAACAAAATTAACTGTTTTAATAATCAAAGCTAAATAACATCATATTATAACATTAAAAAAAGCAATTTTTCGGCATTTTCGCCCTTCAAAGAGTGTCGCCTCTCGTCATACAATTGTTCAGCTTCGCTAAACAGTTGTTCACTTGCTACGCTAGTAGGCGGTGCAGATAAAAACTTATTTGCTGCAGGTTTACGCACCTTATAAGGTGACGAAAACCAATACTCAAAATTATAAGCATTTCTTTGCAGTCTTGGCTCTCTAAGGAAGCTTTCTAGCGCTATTTTGATCACAGAGCTTGAACTGTATTCGTCATTGGTCATTGGCTCGTCTTCCAACTCTATCGAATCATGAACTGCCCATAAATTGAATTGATTTGTTGTAGCCATGTTTGATGAGTTAGTTGTAGATGCCCATGTGGTCTCACGAGAATCTGATTCACAATTCACCTCTCTCACGCACTTACACCAATCGACTTCGCGCTGCGGCGTAAAATTAAAATAAAATCGCCGTAAAATTTGAATGCCGATCCGAACAAAGTTACAATCTCGGTCATGACCGAGAATCTAGGCTATAATTAGCCGAGAACCGAGACAAATTTCTCGGTTGGATTTGTAGCCGAGAATGCCGAGACCGAGACCGAGATCTCGATCGAGCCTTACAATTTGTTAATTTAAACCTAACAAAACTAATATACTACCACCGGATCGGAACACTCAGGAGAACTGAAAACTCAGGAGACATTATGCTAAATTAATATTGATTTTTATTTTTAGATGCAGCTTACTTTGCTTTACTAAAAGGATTTTTGATTTATAAAATTATCTTTAACTATTATTAGTTCAGTCTGTGTCTAGTCTAGTCTCAACCTCAACCAGTACTAGTCCGCCCATGACCATGAATGCTGCAAAGTGTTCGAAAGGTCGGTTCGAAAATCATAAATCCAATACAAACGCGATATAATCCATAAAAGTAGTTTTATTTACAATCTGTAGTGCTCGCGTAAACATCAGATATCAATACTAAACTTATTTTAAATTCTTCTATCAAATAAAAAACTATTTTATCATCGAGTAACATAGGCTATATTTTATGCCCGTATTCTTGCGGTACTACGCGGGCGAAACCGCGGGAATTTGCCAGTTTGCCATCATAATAGCTGATAGTTACTAAACAATATGAACATATGCCGCAATCTATAAACTATAATGTGGCTTGGCACTTGTCGCTTAGTTAATTGTATATCAATAATTATTGAGTATATTAAGCTTTGATATGTTAACACATTGCCACAGAAAATACTTAAGGAATTTTAAACTCTAATAACATTATCATTTCAGCCCACGTATGTCCCACTGTTGGGCTCGGGTCTTCTCCACAATATATACCGCGTTGATCAAACATATTGGCATAGAGTTTTTGTCGAGTTTTCCTTCTATGTTATCTGCATATCATATCTCTTAGTCGTCTTTTACGACACCTACCAGCAACAGAGGAGTGCTGAGATGTATTCTTACTCAGTCACCGCACAGAAAACTATAAATTAATACATATAATATCTCGTGTGATTGACGGGTTAGAGAACGTACCCATGCTATGTGATCTACTTTTTACAATTTATCAAATTCAAATCAGTGACCACCTATATTATATATTTTAAGACATCCAGTTCCCATAAATACAATTTTAAATTACATTTCAAAAATAATAGCATTCATAGGTCATGTAAGTCCTATAGTAACCATGAATGCTGAAAATCAAATACAAACGCCATAAAATCCATAAAAAGAGTTTAATTTCTTGTCAAAATTACACTGTATTACATACTGTCAGTTTCATATCAGCTCACGTTCCGCCATAATAATTTGTGTCAATATTGTCACATATGAATTACAAAAGCGCTAAAGTTGCGCGCCATATTAATAAATAGCTTGACTGCGTAACGAAATCTAAGACACCAATGCGCTCCTCGGACTACGCATGGTAGTTTTGAGGACATCTGAATACGTAATGTAATTTAGATACGTTCTCTCAAACGTGACAAATATGATATTTTCCCTCTTGAGTAATTCTATGTTCAACAATGTACATTAATAAAGGGATGATGTACGAAATACCACCAAATTGTTGACAGTTGCCTACAGCCGCAGCAAGTCCGTCCGGGGTATTGTCACACTCTCGCAGAAAATCGACGTCTGAGTAGTAGCAATTTGTTACTGCGCTTCGTTCGGTGAGCGAGAGAGCCGGAAGCCCAACTTTCTGTGGGTGTTTGCGTGTAGTGGGTTTTAATGATGCCTTTAGTGTCACCGAACTTCATTGCATGCATACACACTGCCTTCACTTTCTTCGCGGTAGGCAACGGTCTAGCTGTGCCCCTGGCATTATAAAGGTTCATGAGCGGCAGCAACATTTACCATCAGGTGTACTGCTCACTCGCTTTTTCACTGTTTTCAATTAAAAAATAAGTGAACTAAAGAACTTGCGAATTCGTCAGTTTTGTAATATTTTTGAAGATTTATCGAAATAAATGCAATATAATTTCTTATAACAGTTTCAACCCCATATCATCGCAATATTTACTAAAAAATCCATAGGTACAACCTTCTCAGAAAATTTCATTAGAACTTGTTGAGAAATGCGACCTGTAATGGAGAATAACATTCGGACCTCGTAAGATAGACATACGAAAGCATTTTTTCTTAAGTTGAAACGGAAACATTTCGCTCTCACTCGGTCCATAATAACAATAAAATCGTGTAAAATATTTATTTATTGTGTTCAAAGAAACCTACAGTATTGCGTGATCTGAAAGGTCTAAAGATAAGTCTTACTCAGGCACTAAACTCGTACGCGCTAGATATATATTAAGACCATTAATATAAGAAGTTAACTAAATTATAGTTCACAATTTCTACAAATCGTGTTCAACTGTGATATTTCAGAACTTCAATCATCCTGACTAATATTATAAATACGTTTGTTTATTACGCTTTCATATGTATTATTCTCTGTTTTTTTTAATTTTTCGCCAATGGAAAACTTCATTATCAACGAGTAACACAGACTATATTTAATCCCCATATCCACACGGGAACGGAAACTACGATGATAAAGCCGCGTGAATCAATAATTAATATATAAGAAACAATTTTGCTGTGAGCCGATCTTTTTATACATTAAAAATATATGAAATTTCACATAGACTTCTCTGTTAATCTTGGTTTATGTATTGAACAACCGATCAAGAGGTTGGTGATCGAAGTGCTATGTTCGATTTATGAACACGAATAAAAAGTTAAATATTTTTTTGACTTTTTGAGGCTTTTCTCAAAAAATTCACCTTTTTTTTTGGGGGTGGGTTACGGTCGGCGCACTCCTCGCACCACTCCGTCCGGTGCGACAGAGGGGCGTAAGCAAACACACCCGTAACCAAACCACGACACGTCGCCTTCGTCGTTGGACCGACCACTGGAGCAGGGTGACTTGACATCAGTGGTCAAAAAAAAAATTTCGAGTCTAGAATTCATCATCATCGTGTCAGCTCATATATTGCCCGCAGTTGATCACGACCCTCCTCCATAATAGGATGGAAGTTGACCTGTAGAACCACGCTGATCGGACGGGTTGGTTTCATTTCGAGTTTAGCTTTTCTTGCATGGATGTTATGCGCATGTTGTATCGCTTATTCGTCTTTTACGACACCCACAGGCAAGGAAGGAGGTAGTTAATCATATTGTTACTCCCTCACCATACAGAAAAGTCTAGGTTTAAGTTCAATTAATTAAAGTTCAGTCATATGACACGAAGAATAAGTATTACTTGAAGAAAAAAGTTCGATTCGTATGATGCGAGACTAAGACTTCAAGAAAAGTATGTGGTACACTCCCACTTACTTCTAATATTTAGTCAAAAAATTGTAACATATAAAGTTCTCATCACAAACTTTAATAATTTATTGTTGAGGCTATTTTTTTTTATTTATTACGTATTTATTACGTATAAAGCACCTACAATACCATTCAATAAATGATATTTTAATAACAGATGAACTAGTATTCCACTTGATGTTCAAGAATACCTTTAGCTCATAGTAATAATAAATAATCAATGGACTTAACAGTCCGAGGTTTACCTCGTGAAGGATAAATATAAATTTCATAGAAGAAAAATTAATTAATACATTCTTAGAAGAAACATGCATCCATCCATCTATCAGCCTATCAGCGTCCACTCTTGAATCTCAGGCCTTTCTACGAAGGAAGGATAATGCCGTAATCGCCACGTTTGGTAAGGGGTTTGGTGATCGGTATTGGTGCTGTGAATTTCTCAAGAGAGCATTCCTAATCATTTTCCTACTACTTGAATAATTACTATACTATTTTAAGCGAATTTTACGACTTCTGCGGTAATATAAGAGCTGGCGACACAATTTATACTTTATTCGTCACTACAATTCACTAATATTAAAATTTTTAGCAAACTGTTAGAAAAAAAATTTTTAAATGGAAAATCATCATCATCAGCCCACATAAGGCCACTGTTGGCCTCGGGCCTCCTCCTCAATGGGAGGGAAATTGATCTACTACTGAGCTGTTCAAACGTGTTGGCATAGGGTTTTATGTAGAGCTTCCCTTATCTTGCCTAGACGTTATTTGTATATCATATCCCTTAGTCGTCTTTTACGATACCTACGGACGAGTGAGGGAGGTGATGAATTGTATTGTTATTCCATCACCACACGGGAATGGAGGCATAGAAAATGATTAAAATAATATTTATTAAACTCAATGATTTCTGATGTTTACGCGAGTATTATACATTTTAAATAAAACTACGGATTCTATCGCGTTTGCATTTTATTTTTGATTGCCCGACGTTTCGAATACTTTGCATCGTTCATGGTCACAGGCGGACTAAGATATCTCACGTCTAACCAGTCATTGTTATTGCAGTAAATTAATAATTATAAATGTTCTGCAATTCAAAAAATCAAATACAAACGCGATAGAATCCGTAAAGTAGTTTTATTTAAAATTTATTAAACTCTTTTATGTATCTCCAATTAAAAAGCATACAATAAGATAATGGTATTCCCAGGCATCTTATTGTATTAAACAAGTAACGAACACTAAGAGGAATAAAATAACTGTCGCGAAAATTATAGTCATCATCATCATCCTACTTACGAGTATAACATAATGACTTGGGTTCGACGTAATACGTATAAGAGTAAAAGTTTTACAATATGTATTATAAAAGATTTTATAATAAACTAGCTGACCCAACAGACATTGTTCTGTTTAAATAACCTACAGGGTCCAATTGTGAATCTAAACCATTCTCGAATCCCCTTAAACACGCACAAAAAATTTCACGAACATCGATGAAGCCGTTTAGGAGATGTTCAGTGACATACACACGTACTCAAGAAATATATATATATATAAAGATATTGTTAATGTTTTAGCAGTAGTGTTATATGACCAGCCTACGACCTCCTTGGAAATTTATTTGTAAACCAAACGGTTTCAGAAAGATTTGGCTAAGTCCTTGTAAACGTCTAGGTGGTCTTTCACGACATCCACGAGTAATATAAATATTCGTATCGGATACCACATAGCAAAAAGAGGAATTCGTTATATTATTATTATGTAATAAATCAGAATAAATTTTAAAGCCAATAAGGAAAACTGATGAAAAATTTCAAGGTTCATCTTCAATTATTTCGCTTTTCATAGAATTTTTTCTTAATAATATCGAAACTTCCGAAAAGATTATCGTAAGATCAATATATATTATTCAAACACGTCTTATATTTATTTAAAAAACACGACAAATACTTATACAATTTATTAAAATACATTTTCTCCCTACCAAAAGAAGAACAATATTTACTTATTTAAAATTATTGTTATAAATTACAACTTACCTCAGAAACGTATCAATATTTCTTCCACACACAATCACAGAACATATTTAAAACACCAAGTTATTAAACTCCATAAGCACATACACTGAAAAAAACTGAACACAAATTTTAATAAGTTAAAAAAAATTATAATTATATATTTATTTAAAAATCAAACACTTCAACACTGCATTTGAGTACAATTTATTATCTCAATATTTGATATTCGCGTGTAAATTTTCCAATTGTAGGAGCATACGTCCTACCTCGCCCTTTGCGAACTACCAACTGAATATATTGCGCCTAGCTAGGCTACGTTCAGTCACGAAACGCCTTTGCCGAAATCATACTGCAAGTAAAATAAACGTAAAACTATAATGAATAAAACTAAAGAAAAATAGTTAATAACAGCTTTTTCTGTCATACTAATATTGTTGGAAAAGCTATTAAAAGCGCTAATCTCACGCCATTTAAAATTACATATAAGTCAATGACTTTGTATTAATGTTCCGTTGTATACTAAATATTGTTTATTTTAGTCCAGTAGGAGTAGTTGGTAGGACCATAATATCAACAGTGTTCTATCTACTACCGCGGGCAGGTTCGTCCGGGGTAGACAATCACACGCTCGCAAAAAATCGAAGTTTGAGTAGGAGCAATTTGTTACTGCACTTCGTTCGGTGAGTGAGATAACCGGAAGTAGTAGTAGTATCAGTGAACCTCATTGCATTCACACTCCCTTCACTTTCTTTACAATAGGCAGCGGCCTAGAAAAAGTCCGAAGTGAAAGACGAGCGTGGTATAGTAGGTTCATTTCCCTTCTACTGTGGAGGAGGCTCGAGCCCAGGAGTTAGACGCATATTAACTAAAATTATAAATCCCATAATCCTGCATAGCTTGTCATGCCCTCACTAAGGGGCATTACTTATACCACATCACCATTAGGGCGTCCCTTATATGACCAAAAAAAAATTTTTTCTCGGTCTGCCATCTTCAAATACTTCTTTACGGCCATCAACTATTTAAAATAATACGTATTAACTTGAAGAAAAACGGAGAAGAAATGACAAATACCGCGAACACTCATCGTTACTTCTGCTGTTCTGTACATGTTCTGTACATGTTTAGATGCAACTCGGCACGGGTTATCGATTTTTAAACAAAGTAAATATTTATTTCTGAGTATATTAGGAACAAATGAACAAAACTAGGTTAGACCTATGCTTAAGAAAATAAAACCTTTGAAAAATAAGAGACACCCTAATCACCGTCTACAGTTTTTATTGTAAAATGAAGATCTTAACTACATTTATTAGTCGCATTAATTAATTAATTCAGTAGCAGCAAGCTATCTCAATAATAATTAAAATCAAAGTATAAATTTAAACAAAAAAATTTTAATGGAGACAAAAAAATCACGCACAATTGCATTTTGCCACGGGGAAGAAAAAATTTAAATACCTTTCGACAAGGGCCGGCGATGAAACTTTTGACACGGTCAACTTTTTATAATGCGTTTGTATAAAATGAATTTTAGAAATAACTCAATTTAAGGAAGGGATTTTATGACATATTAATTTTTGAATCGGTAAGGTATATCACTCGTGTGGTTACGTATCAAGAATATGTCACAATCCCTTTCATTCGTTATTTCGGCTCATATACGTCCCACTGCCGGACCCTAGCCTTGTCCTGGACAAGAGTGAATTGTTCCACTATATCATGCTGGTCGCGATTATCGGTGCCAACCTGGCGCTACCGACCATCGCCAGGGAGATGCTCGACAGCGTCTGGGACGCGGTCGCCGCCTTTTGTGAGGCCGTAATCTCACGGAAGGAGGCGGCGGATCGTGTGCGAGTAGAGCTCCTATTCGGCGACACGTTCTGCCGCCGGCGACTCGGGCGGCGCAGGCGCGAGTATCTGCGCCTAATGCCGCCCTAGCCGAGGCCGCGGGTGATCGGACCGGGGAATTGTCCGTCACTCGCAGAGAGGCTGACCGCGCGTCCCAGTACGTCGAGAAGTGAGGTTACCCGAAAGGGTATTCCGTCGGGCCGACCACTGATGACAAGTCACATCTACTCCGGTGGTCGGCCCAACAACGAGGTGACGTGGGTACGGCTGGGTTATGGACCCGCGCGCCGTCCTTTCATCGCCCCGGACGGACGGGAACGCGCGTGCGCTTACCATTGCCCATCCAAAAAAAAAAAAAATACCATGCTGGTCAGACGAGTTGGTATAGGATTTTATTTCGAATTTTACATCTCTTGCATAGATATCATATGCGTATTATATCCCGTAGTCATCTTTTACGACACCCACGGGCAAGATATAAGGTGGTGGTTCTTACACCGTCACCAACACGGAAGATTGTCATGAAATCCATACCTTACTATCCCATTATTATCTACCTCCTGTTATTCCTGTCCTTAATTACTTGATATCGATGCAGTATGTAAACGAACAAATTACAAAATTTTCAGTAATGTCTTTGGGAATGTAATCAAAAGGCATCAAGATAGAGCTGGCTCAGCTCTATCTTGGCCAGGCTGTTGTAAAGCTCTTAGCTATCTTTCTCGACACCCACAAGAGATGGAATGTTGCCCATTGCTTACCCAAGCAGTATTCTTATTCACTCATAGGAAAGTAATACTACATAGTATTGCCTTCCTATGAGAAAAAAAATAGAGCAACAGTGGAATATAAGTAAATAACAATATTATTGGCGATAATATTATATTATTAGGAGAATAAGGCACAGTATTCTCGTAGGAAATATATATTAATATCTGCGCTGTATATCTATAATAACATTATCTACCAAGCAGACTTATGATCAATAATAGGCGTAGACAAACTGATGGCTGCATGGTTACTTTTCGTAATTAAAAGCATATTTATTCATATAGGTTTGCTGTGCTTCAGAGAAGGCATCGGAATTAGGCTTAATTTATCTTTCTCTCTTTAGTCGTATTTTTTTTTTATTGCTGTTATTGACGATGTGCTGTGTGGTAGCGGCTTCGAATACTACCAACCCTTGCTTTGCTCGTGGGTGTCGTAAAAGACGACTAAGAGCCCTAGATTGACCCGGACCAACTCCATCTGGTACCATTTGGGTCAACGACTACATTCCCAAGAAGGGTTGACGTCAGGCAGGCGGCCGGTCATAAAAGTCATTGCCGAAACTTTTTGCAATATGTCAAAACAGATGACATATTGCGTCGACCCCAAGTAATTGGGATAAGAGCAAGATGATGATGATTGCTGTTATTGACGAGCAAACTGTACACCTGATGGTAATTGATACTGCCTCTCATGGACCTTTGCTAAGCCGCTACCGACAATAAAGTGAAGGAAGTGCATTGAGATTCGGTGTTACTAAGGGCATCTCCAAAAACTACTACACACAAACTACCTCAGAAAGTTGAGCATCCGGCACTCTCGCTCCGCGAACAAAGTGCAGTAACATGTTGCTTCTACTCAGACGTCGATTTTCTGTGAGACTTTGCCACTAACCCGGACGGATCAGCCTGCGGCTGTAGACAGATGACTGTCCTTGTGGTCCTACGACATAACACATTTCGAATTACCATTGCATTCAAATATGAAATACCAGCTTCTATAAACGTTTTCTTCATGAAACTAATGATAAAATGAGTTGGTCTTAAATGCTTTCGTGCTTAGTTGGTTCATTGAATTCTGTCACGCAATTAGGTACTAAATTTATGACAAGGGATGGATGTAGGGATAATTATCCCACTGAAACGTGTTTCATTTATATATAAATACCCTTTGAGGTTTTAGCGATATCTAGTGATACTGACTGGCCATATTTTGCAGAAACAGATCTTGTGAAACCATGAAAAATCACTAATATTTTTTTAAAGTATCTTTTACGAATTCGCTGATCATTCGAATCATGTAAGTTTGCCAGAACAATGACGCTATCATCTCTTAGTGATCCCTCTAATGCCTTATACAATCAACTGTAACGGTAAAAGTATGGGGACGATGACAAATTATATTTGAACCCGTCACCACACGGGTTCAAGAAAATATTTTTTAACTCTTGAGTATAGACAATTCATCATCTCAGCCTATATACGTCCCACTGTTGGGCTCGGGCCTCCTCCATAATGGAAGGGTAATTGACCTACTATACCGCGCTGGTCAGACGTGTTGGTATAAGGTTTTATTTCGAGTTTTTCTTCTCTCGCATAGATGTTATATGCGTTTTATATCCCTTAGTCGTCTCGTACGATCACCCACGGGTAAGATAGGGGGTGGTGAATTGTTTTCTTACTCCGTCACCACACGGAAAGACAATTATTACCTAAATATTTATATACGTTACCTAATTACTAAGAGAAGGATAATTAGAAATAAAAACCTATACCAATCTGTCTAAACGAACGTGGTATAATAGGTTATATAGTGGAAAAGACTGGATCCCAGCAGTGGGACGTATATGAACTAAGATATTGCAATATTAAGGGCGTAAGAAAAAGTAAAAAAAAATAATTATTGCAAAGAACCATAACCTATCCATTGCTAATTACGTGGCAGAGTGGATATATTTTATTATTTAATTACTCAACTAAAAGAATATGAGAGCCGATCCCATTCAAAAAATAACTTTATTAGTCAATAGCAATAGATAGCTTTTTGCTTTTTCAATATTCTTGTATCTTATTAGCACTAAAGAAGGATCTCAGACTTGTTCTGTACTGAAATCAAAGGCAAACATTGCGTTGGTTAAGTTTAAAAGATTGTTTGGGATATTTACACTGGTTTTGCAAGGAGTGAGGTTTTCCATTGTTACCAAACGCGGAAGGGTAAGTATAATCAACTTGTTATTTAAAACCAAGTGTAGTGTGTTTTTTAGGTCAGTAAGGATATATCGTATCGTAGGATATTTCAGCGTGCTATGGAGAGGGCTATGCACGGTATTTCTCTACGTGACAAAATCCGGAACACGGAAATCCGTAGAAGAACGGGTGTAACTGACATAGCCCACAGAATTAGCACATTGAAATGGCAATGGGCAGGCCACATTGCTCGTCGAACCGACAACCGTTGGGGAAGAAAGGTTCTTGAGTGGCGTCCACGAATCGGACGGCGCAACGTAGGACGACCCCCCACTAGGTGGATTGACGACATTCTCAAGTCGCAGGAAACCGTTGGATGCAAGTGGCGCAGGACCGTTCTGAGTGGCATTCTCGTGGGGAGGCCTATGTCCAGCTGTGGACGTAAGAAAGGCTGGTGAATGGATGGATGGAAGGATATATCTCTGATTCTTTCCTAATAATTTCGTATATCTTTACATCTGGTGACGGATAAAGAATACAATGGGACGTTGCCCTTCCTAATAGGAATACAGAATCGAAGTTTGAGTAGTAGAAATTTAAATCGTGGTCCTCCGTTTGGTGGTAAGAATATAATTAACCACCCCTTTTTTTTGCACGTGGGTGTCGTAAAAGACGACTAAGGCATTCATCATCATCATCATCTCAATATATACATGTCTTAATGTTGAGCTCAGGCCTCCTCCACAATGGGAGGGATATTGGCCTCTTATTCCACGCTGATCAGACATGTTGGAATAGGGTTTTGTTTCGAGTTTTCCTTCTCTTACATAAATATTATATGCTTATCATAACCGTTAGTCGCCTTTTACGACATCAACGGGCAAGATACGGAGCAGTGAATTGTATTTGTTACTCCGTCACCACGCGCAACACGGTCTAAGATATTACAATATGGATATAACAAGGGCCTCACCAGCGTGGAGTAGAGGATCATTTTACCTCTCATTGTAGATAAGGACCGAGTAGAACGAATATCGGCTAAGAAGAATCTTTCTCGATAAATAACCTAATAAAAAACTTTTATCATATCCAACTTCCAATTCCTGAGATTAACGTGTTCAAACTCTTCAGCTTTATTATAGCAACTAGCAATCGGCCGTCGTTTCGCTTCGGTTTCAGTCGTTTTATCCCCGCATTTTAAATCTCCAATGACTTTTAAAATATTATCATAGGACATGGGGTCTTGGTTTCGATGCCCGGACAGTAAAAAATATTATAGAAGTTCTTTGACAGGAAAAATAGTCAAGTTACTCCCTATAGGCAGGTACCTGATAGTGAAATATTATTAAAATCGGTCTAGCCGTTTGAAAGATTATTTGGAACAAACAGACGGACAGGCAGACAAATAAGCATTTTTTTACCTGATTAGGCGTCGTCCAAATAACTGTGTGAGTATGAAAAAAACCTACTATTTATTTTGACATTACAAACAGACACTTCAATTTTATTTGTATAGATGGAGTTGAACACGGAATTAAAAAGAGTTTCATACATCCTATTCCAGTTTACTGCTATCCCCTATTCCTTTCGCGACGGCGATCGGCGTCCCAGTAGGGGACGTCGATGAGAGAGTGTTCCTCGGGGTATTCCATCGGGTCAGCTACTGAAGTCAAGGAACTCTGCACCGGTGGTCGGCCCCACGATGAAGGCGATGTGTTATACGGGTGAGTTACGGGTGTGGGTGCTTACGCCCCTCTGTTCCCTCGGACGGGGTCAGGCGAGGAATGCGCCTTTTTTTGGACAAAAAAAAATATCCCGTATGCCACTTCAAAATAATCTTTTCTAATATTTCATGTGTGCTGCTCCATAACTCAACAACTGCAATTATTTTTTTTTTAATTTGATGATTGGAATTATGATTAGAAATTGTGAACAATTAAAGTTCTCGCATTCAAGTATAGGTCAACAGTGCCGCTCTAATGAGTAAACTTCTGGAATCTTGTGCCGGGAGCTATTTGGCCCAACTGTTTGTTCCTTATTCCGTATCTTATAAATTTAATAAATTACTACAATTCCCTTACAAACTCTGCTAATTTAAAATACATGTTCGCGCCTGCGCTGTTTTACGATGGTCTAAGAGATGGTCACCATCATGGTTGACAATTTACAGCACTGCTCGGCACAAATCTCATAGAACTCTATCTAACCTATGCTGCATGTAATAGAGGTAGGACGGAGTTGGTTCTCTCCTTATGACCATGTACAAATTATTTCCAAAAATGACCAAATAGGAACCAAAAAAAGAGAGCCGTTGCTCAAGACGCCTGGCAGATGTGAAACATCGTAATTATTTTGTACAAGTATATATGCATAAAAGAACAGATTACGACAGGAACTAATATGACATAAAGTATTAATAAAATATTACGATATTTTTCCAGAAAATGACGATTTTTATTCAATAAACATTTATTTTCATTAGTATACACTTTAGGTATCCGAACTCAGTGTCGCGAGAGAGATAGCGCATATGCGCTTACGCACAACAACACGTCGCTCCATCTCTCTCACACACTACTACCTATAGACTACGTATGTACATATATATATACCCTCGCATTTGCCGTCATGTAGTGAGACGTCGTAACGCCACGAGCTGTTTACGCCACGCTAACGATTAAGTTCGCTCTCGTCTATAGATGTTTCACATGAAAAAGGAAACGGTGCTCTGTGCTGCTACTTTCCGCCACCACCAGCCAGAAGGTCTCTACAGTACTGAACGCCAAATCGAAGCCTTCGTAAAATATTGATTCCAATAGTGTGGTATCTTAAATATCGTATTTGTTTACTTACACCTTCCCGCATGTAGATGGCAGAAGTATATCTTCGCTTCTCGAAGGAAGTTGTTAAATTCCACATATCATTGGTAAATTTGTAGCTTCCCTACGCTAAGTAAAGAGTACGAATGCGTTCACATCATCAATTAATACTTACTTAGTACTAGCTGACCCAACAGATGTGGTTATGTTCATATCGAAAAAAAAATAGTAAAAAAAATTCTCCTTGAAATCGATCGCAGCGCCACCTACCGGTTCCAATTATTAATCTAAATTATTCTCATATCCATCAGAACGAACACAAAAAAGAACATCAAAGTCGGTCCAGCCGTGGAGCAGTTCAATTACAAACACGAACAGAAGATTTATATTTAAAAAGATATAGCTGGTATTTTAGCCATAAAAAGAAATATGACGTTGAGTTTCTTGCCGAATTATCTAAGTGGCGGCCGCGTTCTGATCCGATGGTAGATTGTTAGATTAATTTATATATAAAGCACAAAAAAATGTCTCTATGTCGGTTGAAGACTTTAAAACCATCCAACTGATGTGCCCCAATCTCGTTTCCTTACATGACAATAATCCGAAGATAGACAGAACCTCATAGAAGGCGCTGTAATCCATTTCAAGCAAATCAATTTAATTAATTTTTTTTTAAATTTCTACGTAACAACTTCTGCTGATTCAATTAGTTTAAGTTAAAATACAAAACTAATAATTTGTAATTGCCCGCAGCCTTTATACATAATACATTATTTGAATTAGAAATGCCAAGTTTTCCTTTTCTTGGTTTGCGATACACATCTTCCTTATTGACCTGAGTTCGTCAAGAGCCCTTCACTATGGTTGAGGAGACATTGTATTGTTATTATGTAGTATTGCTGTATAAAATTATGTTAAAAAAATACATTTATAGTATATTTTTGTTGTTTTGAATCTGGATGCAGTTTGAGTCTTTTAATAATATTTTTATAAAGCCCCTCGCAATACAAGCATTATTTCCTAAATATTGTCTTAAAATAAAAAAAAATAAAAAGCTTTAACCTCATATAGCTATGACCCACTCCTGGGCTTGATCCTCCTCCATATTTATATGTCCACACAGAGTGAAATTGAGTTACTATACCGTGCTGGCCATATTGGTATAGGGTTTCATTTTAAGTTTTCCGTCTCTTGCATAGATGTTACTTGCATATTTTATTCCTTTTTTACGATAGCCACAGGCAAGAGGGGGAGTGGTGAATTGTATTCTTACTCCGTCACCACACAGAATATTCATTTCATCATTCATCATTTCAGTTCATATAATTTCCACTGTTGGGCTCGAGCCTTCTACGGGATAGAAATGAAATTGACTTACTATACCACGCTGGTCAGACATATTGGTATAGGGTTTCATTTTAATCTATCTCTTGCATAGATGTTACATGCATATTTAAGCCCTTAGTCGTCTTTTACAACACCCACAGGCAGAAGAGAGGGTTCTGAATTGTATTTTTCCTCCATCACCACACGGGATATTATATCCATCCATCCATCAGCCTACAGTCCACTGCTGGACATAGGCCTCCCCAAAAGAATGCCACTCGGAACAGTCCTGCGCCACTTGCATCCAACGGTTTCCTGTGACTTTAAGAATGTCATCAGTCCACCTAGTGGGAGGTCGTCCTACGCTGCGTCATCCAATTCGTGGTCGCCACTCAAGAGCCTTTCTTCCCCAATGGTTGTCGGTTCGACGAGCGATGTGGCCTGCCCATTGCCATTTCAACGTACTAATTCTGCGGGCTATGTCGGTTACACCCGTTCTTCTACGGATTTCCGTGTTCCGGATTTTATCACGTAGAGAAATACCGAGCATAGCCCTCTCCATAGCACGCTGAGCGATTTTGAGTTTTTTTATGAGGCCGACATTTAGAGACCACGTTTCAGTGTCGTAAGTCATCGCTGGTAACATTATATACATTTCATCATCTCCCTCGAGCCTCCTCCTGGATAGAAGTAAAATTAACCTTACTATACCACGCTGTTCAGGCGAGTTGGCATAAGGCTTTATGTCCAGTTTTCCTTCTCTTGCATTAAACAATATGCAGAAGATATTCTTTAGTCTCCTTTTACGACACTCATAGGCAAGAGAGGGGGTGGTGAATTGTATTCTTACTCCCTCATCTCACAGAATATACCTAGTATATTCAATCTACATGCTATTAAATAGACAAATGGATTGAACGCATAACGGGGTGTTTTTAAAAAGCTATTAAGCTATGGTATATTCGAATGTGAGGAGCTCAGGAAACGGAAGACATATACCATGCGAGATACGGCGGTAATGTTACAATGATGCCTAGATGGCGGATAACTGCGCTAATATATTTCGACTGCAACGATAACGTTTTGTTGGAACATTTTGACCTATTTAAAGTATTTGTTTACTTATGTACTTACATGTACGACACTATCTTAACTCATATAGATTTCTTCTCGGCCCGAGTCCCCTTTGTACTAGGAGGGCCGGGACCAGAGATTAGTCCGTCACCCAGATTAGATCAACAAAAAAAGAAAAAGATATATTTAAGTAGTAAGTGTTATGATTCAACACGAGCCTCATCCTCAAGGATAAATCCTATTATATCACAACTTTAAAACCCTTATTGTTAAAGGCCTACTCCAGATAAGTGAAATTAGCTCATTAACTACGAATAGCTCATAGTTTAATCACTAGGGATTTATTGCAAATTTGCCTTCTTATACAATAATTTCATCTTCTCACATTCTTTAATAGATCTTTTCTACTCACTGGAAAAGAAAATTTTGTATACATATATTCTTACGCCATCACTCAGGGACGTAACTCCCGCCGTATCAGCCCTAACAATGATACCAGTGTGCCTACTCTTGAATCTAGATTCCAATCCTAAATCCAATCGCAGCTCGAATTTGAGCAAATCTGGTACTCTTGAAAGCGACACTAGCGCACGATTGGAATCAAATTTAGTGGATTTTTTTAAACTAAATGAATTTGACTCTAGTCGATTAAGTCAAATATTTGATACTTCCGACGTGATTTTGATGTAGATTAAAATCGTTAATGTTGCACAATTTCAAGAAAGCGTCATTGTGGTGATCGAGTTCGATAACGTTTTTAAATTAAAGTAAGAAAATACGGCACATTTGGTGAAAATAACAACAGCAAACGCGAAGAATGCATTTTCGATTTTGTTCAAGAGTACCAAATATAAGTTGGGTGAGATTGGAATTGAATCGGATTCGAAATTAGAATTGATTACAAGAGTAGGCCCACAGGCCCCTACACTGCAGAGGCCGCGAATAATCTATTTGCAAGCAAAAATTTCTAAAATATTATAATTAATAACATTTTTAAGACTACTGCTAGGACAAGCATTTCATTTAAAAATCCCATTATCACTCCTTTTCTTCTTATTTTCTTTTTAAACTTTACCTGTCTTTCGGGTCCTCCTACACATTTTGATACATGTCCCGTCTAACGTAAGCTACAGCACTGCCATTACTACACATAACATGTTTATCACTATCTTTCAACTTTGATAAGCTAGATATACATATTTAGAAATAGCAAACCGCCCTCACTTCGCTTCGGTTTCAATGAATTTGTATCAGATTTAAATCTTTTAGATTTAGTTTCAATAAATTAGACTTAAATCTCTAATATCTTTTAAAATATTACAGTCCAATAGACCCCGGGTTCAATTTCCGGATCGGGTAAAATTTTATAGGGAGGGTTCTTGAGAGGAAAAATAGTCTATGTTACTTCTTATATAGACAGGTACCTGGCAGTAAAATATTATTAATATCGATCCAGCCGTTTGGAAGATTACCCGGAACAAAACAGACAAACAAATAAATGATTTTTAGGCAAAGGTATCGTCGTGTAAATAATCGTGTGAGCATAAAAAAACGGATTGTTTTGACATTAGAAACCGACACTTTACTTTTTTATACTCTAATAAACACTAGCAACCCGCCCTCGCTTCGCTTCGGTTTCAGTGGCTTTACCCGTGTGGTTCCCGATCCCGTGGGAATACCGGGATAAAATATAGCCTAAATAACTCCCTGATATTTTTTTATTCAAATTATATTACTGACATTAAAATTATATTTTTGACATGTAATTAATATAAAATAGCATTATATTATATAACCATTTGTACGCCCCACGGGGCAGAATTTGATGTACTCTATCGATTTGTAAACACCTGTATTAACCATATTTTAGCAAATTAAATGAATTGAATTGATATTATAGCTTTCCCTTGGTGAAAGAGTTTTTGAAATCGGTCCAGCCGTTTTGAAGATTACCCGGAACAAACAGACAGACAAAAAAAATATAAAGTGATTTTTAGTCATATGTACCTATAGTGCAAATAACCGTATGAGCATGTAAAAAGCCTATTATTTCGACATTACAAACAGACACTCCAATTTTATTTATTGGTATAGATTTTCAGACTTCTAGTTTGCCATTGCTTAATACTTGAAATTAATTATTACTCTGAACATTGATTCAACTTCACAACTGACAGTTGCATATATATGCCATTGTACTAATGAAGGATCATAATTAGCATAAAATATTCATGAATCTCTAGGCAATGGCTGCATTCAGGTAACCAAACCTTTCTCATTGACCCGTCTGTTTATTGAAACGTAATTAGAACAGACATTGCAGATTCGTTAATTTAAATGTTTTAGTTATATAGCTATACCAATAAATAAAATTGGAGTGTCTGTTTGTAATGTCAAAATAAAAGCCTTTTTTCATGCCCACACGGTTATTTTCACGACACCTATGCCTAAAATACACATTAAAAAATGTTTGTCTCTCTGTCTGTCTGTCTGTCTGTTTGTTCCGGGTAATCTTCAAAACGGTTGGACCGATTTCAAAAATTCTTTCACCAATGGAAATCTATAATATCAGCGCGTAAACTAGGATATATTTTATCCCGGTATTCCCACGGGAACGGGAACTACGCGGGTATAACCTCTAAAACCGAAGCGAAGCGAGGGCGGGTTGCTAGTTGATAATATAGTCATAATATGGAACTCGGAGATATGTTTTGTATAGTAGTAACAGTAATTATCTATACCAATAAATAAAATTGGAGTGTCTGTTAGTAATGTCAAAATAATAGGCTTTTTTCATGCTCACGCGGTTATTTGCACTATACATATGCCTAAAATACACTGTATATTTTTTTTGTCTGTCTGTCTGTTTGTCTGTTTGTTCCGGGTAATCTTCAAAACAGCTGGACCGATTACAAAATTCTTTCACCAATGGAAAGCTATAATATCAGGAAGTAAACTAGGCTATATTTTATCCCGGTATTCCCACGGGAACGGGAACTACGCGGGTAAACCGGGTAAAACCGTTGTTTCACCAATGGAAAGCTATGATATCAGGGAGTAACTTAGGATATACTTTATCCCGGTATTCCCAAGGGAACGGGAACTACGCAGGCAAGACGACTGAAACCGAAGCGAAGCGAGGGCGGGTTGCTAGTTAACAATAATTGTTTATCATCTCGGCTTGTATATGTCCTACTGCTAGACTTCAGCCTTCACATTAGAAGAGAAATTGACCTACTATACGACCCTGATCAGACGGATCGCTTTTATTTCGAGTTTCCCTTCCCTAGCACCCTCTATTTGTGTAGCATTTCTTAGTCGTTTTTTACAACATCCACGAACAAAATTATGAATGGAGAGTTGTATTCTTGCTCCGTCACCACATGGAGAGATAATTCGTCAATACCAGAATCTATATATAAATACGTGAAGCGAAAACTTTGTACCCCTTTTTACGAAAATTACGTGGACGGATATGTATGAAATTTGGCACAGTTGAAGTATATAATGAGGAAGAATGCATAAAACTAAAATTTTATACAATAATGGATTAAAAATACATTAAATTCATTAAAAAAGGCATTACGCTCACTACAACGCAATCGCTACACACACACACACACACGTTAGTGGGTTGCGTAGCAACGCTTATAAACTTTTGTTTACGGTTAAAATCTCTGGTCGAACTGAATGTCAAACAATCATAATTATGATGACAATGTCTAAAGATTTGTGCTTATATATTAGTTATTAGTGAAATACAGCTTGCTCAATTTACAATGTTAGTGAAATACATAAATAAAATTAAAGAACATTGTGTAGCAGAAAAATTTATTAAAATGAATTATGGCCGAATTTCGACCACACGCCGACCACGAGTAGTTATTTAATACAACAACAATCATATTTTGAATGTATATTGTATACACATGATGCACGTTTTCATTACCGAAAAACATCATTATTGGTTTTAATAATTATGAAACAAGTAATGCCATCTCTTATCAATGTTTTAAATAATCGTCAGTATAAATGAAAATAGATGGCGCTACTTATTGAAAACATAGCAGCTATTACAATAGTATGCATTATTCTACATTAATCTATACCAATAAATAAAATTGGAGTGTCTGTTTGTAATGTCAAAATAATAGGCAGCTTTACTACATATAGCTCGATGCGCCTCTGGCCTCAGAGGCTCACCGGTAGCATATGCAATTTTGGAGGCAATATACGAGGCCTACTCCAATAATATCAGCCTAACATTGCAATGGGTTCCATCACATATAGGGTTAAAAGGTAACGAGGAGGCTGATTTGTTAGCTAAAAAAGGAGTCATAGAAGGAACCGAAGTGTCTATCTTGCCACAATATTGTGAATACCTACCTCATTGTAAGAAAGATTGTTACCAAGAATGGAAAGAATACTTTGATAAATCTTTAGAGAAGGGTATATGGTACAAAACGCTGCAATGTGAACCACCTCGTATACCTTGGTTTATTAATGCAAAACTAAATAGAAAACTAATTGTAACAGCGTTCAGGCTTAGATCTGGACATATGCCACTCAACAGGCTAGCATATATGTTTAAAGTAAGAGACTCTCCGAATTGTGAACTATGTGGTATTGTAGAAGATGTGCAACATTTGTTGGTGGGATGTGTCCGATTTCAGTCAGAACGAGATACTTTGATGAAAAAATTAAATTTAAATAGACTTGACATGGGTACCTTCCATGGAGTGCTAGCCTCACCAACTTCAAATGCCGCGAAATACTTATTTTTGTATATTAGTCGTCGTTAGTTATATTAGATTTTTTTTGTAAAATCTAATAATATACTCAAACGGAACTGACATGTACTCAATGTATAAAAGTTCCTTAAATAAAAGAAAAAAAAAAAAAGAATTATTGGCGTTTTTCATGATCACACGGTTATTTGCACTATACATATGCCTAAAATACACTTTATATTTTTTTTGTCTGTCTGTCTGTTTGTTCCGGGTAATCTTCAAAACGGCTGGACCGATTTAAAAAATTCTTTCACCAATGGAAAGCTATAATATCAGGGAGCAAACTAGGCTATATTTTATCCCGGTATTCCCACGGGAACGGGAACTACGCGGGTAAAACTACTAAAACCGAAGCGAAGCGAAGCGAGGGCGGGTTGCTAGTCTATACCAATAAATAAAATTGGAGTGTCTGTTTGTAATGTCAAAATAATAGGCTTTTTTCAAGCTCATACGGTTATTTGCACGACACCTATGCCTAAAATACAGATTAAAAAGTTTTTGTCTGTCTGTCTGTTTGTTCCGGGTAATCTTCAAAACGGCCGGACCGATTTCAAAAATTATTTCACCAATGGAAAGCTATAATATCAGGGAGTAAACTAGGCTATATTTTAGCCCGGTATTCCCACGGGAACGGGAACTACGCGGGTAAAACTACTAAAACCGAAGCGAAGCGAGGGCGGGTTGCTAGTAATTAATAAATTCGTAATAATAAAAATGCTATATGTAAATAAACGCATTAAAATAGTGATCTTTATAATACGATATCTTAAATATCTTATTGTTATCCTCCCCGTATGTTAAAGGTATAAAAATATAAGGCTCTTCTTACTTGCACGAGGAATTGTAAAAATTAGCTACCAGATTACCAAGAAATGGACAGCAATCCCCTCCTGGGAAACGTACAACATCTCAGTCCATATACGTTTCATTGTTGGGCTCGGGGCTCCTCCATTGTGAGAGGGAATTTGACCTACTATACCACGCTGGTCAGACGTGTTGGCATAGGACTTCATTTGCGGGTGACTGGACCGGGGAGTTAGTCCGTCACCCGCCGAGAGGCCGACGTACTCCCCGAGGAGGAGGACGTCGGTCTAGAGAGGGTACTTCTCAGGGGATATTCCGTAGAGCCGACCACTGATGTCAAGTCACCCTGCTTCGGTGGTCGGCCCAACGACGAAGGCGACGTGTCACTGGTGCACGGAGCGTTCCTCGCCACTCCGTCCGGGGCGACAAAGGGGCGTAAGCACGCACACCCGTAACCCACACCAAAAAATAAAATAGGGTTTCATTTCGAGTTTTCCTTTTCTTGCATCTTTTTACCTAAATATACGTCGTCTTTTACGACACCCACGAGTAAAAGAGGGGGGTGGTGAACTGTATCCTTACTCCGTCACCACACAGAAACATATCTAAATATAATACTTTTCGCGGTCTCTAACCTGCTTGTTAAGCATGGCGATTATAGCAGTAACCCTTCAAGGAATGACTGACGTATGACATTATGGTGAACGACGAAAGGTTGAATAATAATACTCACACTGATACAATGCTTTAAGGGGGTATTCTCATGTAAACGCATAAATTTTACCTCTTTTTAGAGATTTTTTTTTTCATAATACAATAAAATTCAATCATTTAAATTTTTTCTAGGTTTTTATATGTATTTTAAACTGTATAAAAAAAAATATTTTTTCTCATTTTACATTTTTCATATATTTTTTTTTCTAATTAAATTAGACACCAAAATAAAAAGGAGGTCACTGGTCATGGTAATAGCGGCTGTTCATGTTGTCTGAAATAAAAAAAAATCGAATGGATCATTGTTCAGTAGATCTGTCACTATCAGCCCTACCAGAATTAATCAATTTCATTAAAAAGAAAAAAATGGCGGACTGTAGAAAAAAATTTTGTTTTTTTTGTCAATTTTTTTGTTAAAATCGGTTTAAAAACATAAGAAAATATTTTCGAAAATAAACAATTTTGGTACGGCCGATAACCATTAATAAGTAAAAGAATATGTATAAATTTCAAAGCAATCGCTTGAATACTTTTTTTTTAGGACCATGACAGTTTTAGAAAATGATGTTTCCAGAAAAATGCGTTTAAAGTTTCAAGAGCAGAATTTTGTGGAAAATTTATACTTACACTAATCTGCTATTTTCACAGCATATTTTCAATAGGTTTTACTAATGAAATATGAAAAAAAAACATCGATTTTTCGAAGTGGGTACATGAGAATACCTCCTTAAGAGCGTTATCGGTAATCGGCACTTCTTGCATTTTTGGTTTTTTGCTACGGTCCGATATCGACGCACACTAATGCACTACACACACGCGAGTTCATAGAATGACCAGTCTTGAGCCTTGGCGCTTATAATAATCAATCTCTAATATATTCTTCGGAGATTTTCAAAAGTAGATTTTCAAAAATCAACATGATGTAAATTTTAAAATTTTTAATTAAAAACCAAATCTCATAACAGTAAAACGGTTAAAATTGTATTTTTAATATGCAAAGTACAGGAAATAGTAAAATATAGGCACAGAGTATAACTTACAAGGAGACCCTCAGACGTGTGGGTCGGGGATTTCCATGATTTTTGGTGGGGTGGTAGAGGGGGCACGAGGGTATCACAACTACCAAATATTAGGGTAAACTGGGCCGTCGTTAAAAAGATTTTAAGGGTCAAAGTTGGATGGGTAATTTATGTACTAGAAAAATTCAAAGTCGAATCGCCAACAAGCGGTAATCTCGTGGTAACGTGCTCGCCGGCGGGAACTCTGGTCTCGGGTTCGAGACTCGACAACTTATTTTTTTAAATTATTACATTATTGTGAAATAATTTTAAAAAAATAAAAAAACCCCAATCGACGTCCCTATCCCGGGACGTCGGTCGCCGTCACATGGTCAGGCTCTCTGCGGGTGACACACTAAAGTCCCCGGTCCGGTCACCCGCGGACTCGCCTAGGGCGGCCGAGTCGCCGGTGGCGGAACGTGTGACCAAAGATTGATCACACACGAGCCGGCTTCTCCTTTCGTGAGATGACAGCCTCACAGAAGGCGGTGACCGCGTTCCAGTTCCTGACGCTGCTGAGCATCTCCCTAGTGATGGTCGGCAGGGTCCGGTCGGCACCGGTGATTGCAACGAGTTCACGGCGCTGCTCTGCCCATGAGGCACACACCTCGAGCCTGTGCTGCGCCGTTCTCACGTCGCAATAGCAGTGGTGGCAGGATGGTGTGCTCTCCCTCTTAACGAGCTTGCGCAGGTACTTGGCTATCGTGACTCATCAATACCTGCACCAGTCGAAAGGAATGTACCCCGTGCTGCCGACCCAACCACCCTATCAGCACCAGCTGAAAGGATTCTACGGTCCTGATACCGTATTGAGGCTTTTCCAGTCCGATTGCCCAACGAGCAATGGCGTCTCGGCGGGCGTCGACCCACCAGGCGGCAATCACCTTGATTAAGGCTATACGTGGCTCGCGTCTCTGATACTCGCAGGTAAAGCTCGGCGAGTACCTCCGCCTGCAGGTCCCACCGGAGAGTTCCGGCCAAGAGGCACGCTGCCTCCGTGGCTGCCGTGCAGTAGTCGAGTATGGCCCTAGTCGCCATGGCCATGGATGTCTAACAAGTCCAGTCAGAGATTTAAATCTACCCACTACAGAAATCAGTTATTAAATTTTGATCCACATTTTGCTACATATTTATTGCTAGTACAAGAAGAAAATGATTCTCTATGAAAAAATGATATTGTGTATGGTTAGTAATTATTAAACATTAAATTTGAGTTAGCTGATAATCTTCAGAAGATGAGGCTGCATAAATGTTCCGTTCGGATTTTTGATGTGAAATATCTATAGGCGGGGTGAACCTGATCGTCGCGTGGCATTAAAAGCGGCGTTAACGCCACGCTTTGCGGTAACGACTTCAAAATAATTTTGATGTTTCACGTCTGCCAGGCGTTCTGAGTGACGGCTCACTTCTCTTTTCGTTTACTCTTTTGAAACTATAAGTACCTTACAGTTTTGTAGTGTGTTCTCAAAGTCCGACTTTACACCACCTGCATACGGCCTATCATGACCTATGCCAGCGTGGTGTTCGAGCACGTAAATCCACACAGGATCCACAGGCTACAGACACTACAAAATCGTTTCATGCGCTGAGCTACGGGAGCACCGTGGTTCATACGAAACGTCGATCTCCACATCGACCTCGAACTGCCGAGCATCAAGCAGTTTATGAAACCGTGCTCTCAGAGCTACTTTGACTCTGCCATGACACACCCCAACCAACTAGTGGTTGGGGCGGCTTCCTATAGACCCTCCAAAATCTCATCCTTCCGACGTCCTCGACGAAGAGGACGACAATATCACACTCGCTCAACAAAGAGCCTACACGGCCCGCGAGGCCTTAACAAATAAATATTCGCGGTTCCGCCCTCGCCGTCGAGGTGCGAAACCGCGCCGCGCAAAAGTCACGCCTAAAAACGTGGGCACGCCCACTTTGCCTCCAGCGACGCCCCAAGCCGAGGTCCGTTCCCCCCAGGGGGAGCCCTTGGGCTATGTCGTTTAGCATACTTTTCTCCGGGTTGAGAGCCCTCAGCGCTCACCCATAGTCCGCGTCAAGCTGTCAAGGCCATCTGCGGCCAACAGCTGTACAAACACAAAAAAAAAAAAAAAAAAAAAAAATCGTGTTCTCTTTTTCCTTGCCTTGTAACCGATTTTGTTCCCAAGATACAATCTGCTTTTTTGACCCATCACCTAAAACGTAAAAAGATTCTATATTATTCTTTACTAGCAACCCGCCCTCGCTTCGCTTCGGTTATAGGTTATAGTCGTTTTACCCGCTTAGTTCCCGTTCCCGTGGGAATATCGGGATAAAATATAGCCTAGTTTACGTCCTGATATTATAGCTTTCCATTTGTGAAAGAATTTTTGAAATCGGTCCAGCCGTTTTGAAGATTACCCGGAACAAACAGACAGACAGACAAAAATGTTTTAATTGCTATTTTAGGCATAGGTGTCATGCAAATAACCGTGTGAGCATGAAAAAAAGCCTATTATTTTGACATTACAAACAGACACTCCAATTTTATTTATTGGTATAGATAGAGATCGCATTCTTTATAGAGATCGCATGAAAGTAATTAAAAAAATTAGGAAGTAATAAATACTTACGAATCAAAACCGACCAGTCGCAGTATACGCTCAAGTTCGTATTGTCGTCTTTTACGCTGTGAGCGGATAGCTCGAGCGACGTGACCCTGCTCCGTTGAGCGCCAAGGCGCGACTGGCTTATGAACATTTTTTTTTTTTTTTTTGTGTATTTAGCTGTTGGTCGCAGATGACCTTGACAGCTTAACGCGGGCAATGGGCGAGCGGAAGGCTCTCAACCCGGTGGGCTTACGAACAATTATGCCGTTCAATTTAAAATTTAATTACGAGGGTGACTATTCGTATTTCAATTTGGTTTTTTTTTTACTGCTTCTACAATAGTCGAACAAATAGTGGATATTTTTTTAAATATTCCAAGGTTAGTATTATTCACAAAATTAAATGTTTTACAGGAGCCATTTTCGTCAAATTAATCTTAAGGAAATATTTTTTTTTTTAGTTTTAAAAGTAAGAAATCTTGAATTTCATTTTATACATACCCAAGAACAGTAATTTTCCTAACATCTATAATTTTCGAGCTGCCACGACTTATCGTTTATTCATACCTGAACTTCAAAACTCAGCGTTTTCGTAAAATCTCATTAACTTAAGTTCAGAATACCCTTGCCTTTTAATAAAATAGTTACAATATTGAGTTATAATTCTGTACAAGCACAATATAAAGATGTGTTTAATGTAGTGGTTATATAAATTTTTAGTAAGCTATTATGATGAACGAGTAACCAGTCCTCAAAAAACCACATTTTTGGGTTTACGGCCGCTTATTACCGATAACGCTCTTAATATACATATTAAAATATCTCCATGACAAGCGTTTTACTTACTTAAACAAAATTAATTAATATAAGTAAATGTTATTAGGTAAATGTTATTAGGTAAATTGTCACTAGCTTTATCAGTTTTAGTAATTGAGTACAGTCATTAATTTTCAGCGTGAATATACGACATTTCTAATCACTATTTAGAACAGAAGCTTACGTCTTGGAAAGCATTTTTTTATTTTTATCTATATAAATAAATAAAATTGGAGTGTCTTTTTGTAATGTCAAAATAGTATAAGAATTTTTTCGTGCTCACGCGAATATTTGCACGACACTTATGCCTAAACGGCAATTGAAATTTGTCTGCCTGTCTGTTCTGGATAGTCTTCGAAACTCTTGGACCGCTTTTAATAATATATCTGTATAATAAGTAACTTGGACTATCTTTTCTCTGAAAAACCCTGTGAAATTTTGTCCGTTCCCGGACTCGAACTCTAGGCGATATTGCAGATTTAATATGCGGCGGCAAAGTGGCTGGAACTGAAGCGCAGTAATGGTGAGTCACTACTATCAAATACAGAAAGTATTTTTTTTAGTTTCGACTGGTTGAATATACTAAAATTTAATGCAAACATTTCAATTGCATTACAATAAAGTATCCTTTCAGTATTTTTTCTTATTTCTTTCAATGTACCTTAAAAACACCTTTTCAATATTCCTCTCAATAGAATGCAAGAGCTTAGACGATTTCAGTTACAATAGGATGTGAGAAGAATAATAACTTGCATTATGTTCTCTATAGAAAGAGACATGAATAGGTAATACGGCTAAAATATTTGTGTTTTCAGACATTTCTTCTATCGGATATTTTTTGCAAAGCGACCCAATGTAATAGTGGAGAATATAACCAGTGGCGTAGCGTATCCTGTATCAAAATTAGTCGGAAGCCCAAATTAAGGGTAAAGATTTCTCACAAAAGAAACAGAAAAAAGCTCCTTCCGGGAATCCAGCAATTTTTGGACGAACGCTTACCTAACTCGGAAAAAAGGATTGCTTTTGTTGGCTTTCATAGGCACATATGACAGACACACATTAGAGGCCCCTGTAGCCTGCGGCTAATACGTCAGTAGCTACGTCCCTGAATATAGCACTTGCCTTGCAGAATATAGCACTTGACTTGGAGAATAAAGCACTTGCCTTTGCCGAAAAAATGCATCCCCAGCCATTTTAATCTTACTTCCTACTAATTTTTCTGCTAAAACTTAAACTCTAAATTGACGTAATTTTTGTACAATAATCGCTATAAAACTCGCTTAGAACTTTCGACTAGATGAACCGATTTTAGAATTCTATATCTATTTGTAAACTGTAAGCGTTTTTCATTAAAATTTTGTCCTTTTGAAATGCCCTAAAATGTCTATATCAGCAACCGAAACTATCTGAAGCTCACGGATAAGCCAAAATTATTTCACATCCATAACCGAAACTAGGAATGTTATAGATATGAACTTTCGGATATGGAGTATGAATACGGTTACGGATATTAAGATAACATTATATCGGTTAGAGTTACGGTTAGGGATATGTAATTATTTCGGATTATCCGAAAACTTCGGCTAGTTTCCGTTACGGATATTGATATTTTTAGGAATTATATAAGGTTTTACCTAATTGTGGTGATCATTGTATTATTTCACTTTAGAGAGACTTAAATTTAGGCTGTCAGGTCAGTTGATGGATAAAAAACCTGTTATAACCAGTCTGTATGACTACCGACCTTATCCGAAAAGATCCAAAACTTTTATATAAGTTACGGTTTCGGGTATATTTTCATTTCGGATTTCCGAAAATTTCGGTTACGGTTACAAAGTTCTATAACATCCCTAACCGATACCGGTAAAATTTTATTCTAATATCCGTATCGACATATATCCGTAACATCTCCAATAAAAATGATAGTCATACTTATGGCTTGAAAAGAATTTAATAAAGTCAGGTCGAGCTTATCGAGAAGACTTTCAAAATAAAACACATCGCTATATTATATCAAATAGAAAACATCGTTTTTGTCATATTGAGGTTTATTCGAGCGTCTTTTTAGTCATGACTGGCGGAAACTTTGTCAGTCGATTAAGGGCATATGTGGTTTTAGTGACTTGCCGATTAATATTGACTTCTTGAGTCCTTCAGGAAAGAATAGTCATTCTTAATTCAACATAAAAACAATTACACTTCTATGTTCTTAATCCTTAGAGCGTCTATTATTTATTACTGAGAGTGATAATGCTTCCCAAGCAGTAAGAATATTATATTTCTACTGAGTATCTGAACAACTAAATCACGAAGTCCAGAGAAATAACAAAGCAGTTTTAGCGGGAACGTGAAAGCGTCATATGGTGGTCTTGTATTATGGTAAATATCTCAGTGTTATATTAAATAATTTTGGCAACATTTCATGTAATGTGATGCGGAGGAATTGCTGGGATGTATATCATATGGTATAAAACTGCCTTAAAAATATTTTCGTTCGTTTGTTCGTTTCGCCACCAAAATTCCTAGGAAATACCATTAACAGTGTGGACATAGAACTGTTGAAGGCAACGATTTGACTTGCTAATGGACAATGAATATATTTTTTCATTGTCCATTAGTAAGTCATTTAGTAAGAAATTAAAAATGTAAAGGAACTGATAATTTCTGATAATTGACACTGGCTGCAATAGCCTTGTGTAGTAGCTGATTGCCAATACAACAAAGAGAAGAAGAAAGTGACCAAGAATATTAGAACGTCATCATTTCCATTATAATCTACGCGAGGAAAATATTGAGACTACTTCACCATATCGACTGTAATAATTGGTAATGTTAGATTGGTATGGAGATTGTGACTTTGACGTAAATTGTTTGTATGGTTCTCTATGTCTAATAAATAAAATTGAAAAAATAGTAATTATCTAACTTCACGAAAATAAATGCTGTTATCACAAATCGAGCTAGACTAATTATGCTATATTATCATAATTATCATCCATTATCATCATTTTAGCTCATACACATCCTAATGCCGGGCTGGAGCCTCCGCCACCAGAAGAGGTCATTTGTCCTACTATACTACGCTGATCAGACGGGTTGGCATAGAGTTTTTTCGAGTATTCCTTACATAGATATTTTCTGTATATGTTTATCCCTTAAGGACCTATAATAGGTCTACCTTTATAATAGCCATGGGCGGTCATAAATTGTATTTTTACTCCGTCGTCACTACGCAGAAGTCTTGTTTTATATAGACGACTTAAAACAAAGTAATCAACATCCCAAATAGAACGAAATATTTGAGTTTGTAACGAATAAATGTCTTATCTCCACGTTTGCAATATAATTTTGATGAAACCATAAAATACTGATCCTTGCTAATCTAAAATAACAGCAACAAATTCAATGACAACATTAACTTTAATTAAAACAGCGAGTAATAAGTTACAAAGTTGGAAATGACTCGAGTGAGTCGATTTAATCGCATCTCGGTTCGATATAACTTTGACCGAGTGATTAATAGCACCAAACAAACTTGACGATGTGCCTATCGACGCGCTGAAACGAAATAACGTTATGTCATTCTACACATTCACGAGAATTGATGACGTAGGGATTTAAATAACGACCTCTTGTGCAGACTGTTTAGATTTGATTCACGGTTATGATAAAAATTATGTGCGATTCACAAATCATCGTTGCTCGAAAAGGCGAATTGATATAAATGTATGTATAAAAATGTGCCAATTTTTTTTACAGTTTCGTGTGATTAACCACATTTGTATCGTTTTAAGACATGCCAGCGACTGTTGCAATCAGAGAACGAGTACCTTTCTGACTCATGACCTGCTATATACAGAGTGTCTCAGTCACTACATCATTTAGTCGGTACAGTCTCGATTACCGCTGCATAACTATTTTGGTCTCTTGAGGGTGGATGGACGCTTTGTTGCTAGAACAACAACGGTGGTAGAAATCCTAAAAAGTAATTCAGTAAATAGGTAATATCCACTAAATAGTAATATCCACTAAACTCAAGGAATTGATTTCAATAACCCACCTATTAATCCTGAAAACTGAAGAAAGTTTTTTTTTTGACTGACTATAGTTGTTAGCTCCAGACGGGCTGTTGGGTGAGCGCTGAAAGCTCTCAACCTAAAAAATAAGTTATCGAGCCCCATCTATATATTTCGCTCTGGATGATTAGATGGGTTGCAGACAGATCATAACCGGACCAAAACATAGCCTATTAAGGAAGTCATCAACCTGGTTCACATATGTACTATGCCTACAGTCTATTTACTCAATATTAAAATCTCACAATACGATTTAGCAAAGGAATTTAGAAGCAAAACTAACATGACGGTAATATGGCTTCCAAAAGTAAAATCAAACTATAAGTGTGCGTACAACTTACTAAGTAATTAATATAATAGACAAAAAAATTATATATATATATACTAGCTGAACCCAACAAACGTTATTCCGTTAAAATAAATTTAAAGGAATTCGCCTTGAAATCTACAGCAGCGCCACCTACCGGGTCCATTTATGAATCTAAACCATTCTCCAATCCCCTTGAATACACACAAAAAATTTCATCAACATCGGTCCAGTCGTTATGGAGGAGTTCAGTGACATACACACGTACACAAGAAATATATATGTACAAAAATTTTTAATGTAAATATCACACATATTATCTACGCGGTGATGGAGTAAGGATACAATTTACCACTTCCATCTTATCCATAGGGGTAGTAAAAGACAAGGTAGAAATGTGCTTATAACATCTGTGCAAGAGAAGGCAACCTCGAAATAAAACTCTATACTAGTCTGCCTAGCTAGCGTGGTATAGATCAATTCCTTCCTCTTGTGGAGGAGACTCTAACCCAGCAGTGTGTATATGAGTAGAGAAAATTTGGTATTGTACTCAAATTACCATAGATTATGAACTATTTGACCGAGTAAATAAAGTGTGTTCGCTTTGAAAGGCAAAACAACTTTTTTGGTCTTCGATACCTCTGAACGTTTGGATGGGATTTGGAGGATATCGGAATGGTGGGTGGGTCAACGCAAGCGCGAAGATTTCGATATCTTATGCGATCGTTGAAAGCTCACTAATCAATAGTGACCTGACTTTTACGTTGCTCTATCGGCAATAATTTATAAAAGGATTCCATTTAAATATTGCTAAAAATTCACAATGCTGTGTCCACACATACTAAAGAGAAGCGCTACCATTTTCCCGGGAAACGGAAGTTATAAACCATCCGGACGCGTTCGATAAGCTCTAATGTCATGACGTTAATACTGTGTTACAAACTATGCAAATTTTAATGCTGGCAGGCACGCGCTATGTAAGCAAATTCTGTGACCGTATGTTATGATATATCTGAGTCAGCAACTTTGTTAGTGTGTTTGCTTATTTATTAAATAGTTTTCGAGTTTTTATAGCATAAATCAACTATAGCTTATACATATATTAACAACACGATGGCTGATCTTAATTCAAGTTTTACTTCTGTGTGCTGATTTCTCTATTTTTATTTTTCTAACATTCGTTTATAAATGAATTGCTTATACGAAATTTTGCTGCTTGAATACGATAGTAGTTGCACACAGATAAATGGTTAATAACGTATGTACTTAGCGTAATATAATTATTTGTGTAAGATACGATACTAGCGTTCTACAGAACTTTAACAAACTCTTGTAATATGGTTGTCCTCTCTATATATAATAATATTAATCTGAGTTTTGGCTGGAAAGAGAACGTGCCGTGTTGTGGTCTTAAATTATAATCAATGTCTTACAATTAGTATTTTAATGCTGTATGGTAGCGGCTAGGAACATTCCCCACCTTTCTAATGCTCGCCGGGCTGGCCAGGGATGACAAGGAACTCGGTACCAAAGGTCGGGACCACGAAGTATAGATACAAGGAGTCCGAACGTAATGTTAAATGAATGGTCTCCATTTAGAGGACAGAAATTTTGCCCGTAGAGCGCACTACTTTTCAAGAAGTACAGGTTTATATCCTCACGCGGGAAGTTTTGTTGCTATCGACTTGATTTCTTTCTATTACAATTAATTTTAAATATATAAATTAATATTTTATATTTAAATAAATTCAACATTTGCGAGCCAACGCCTGTTTACGTGTAATAATAATAATAGCATCGGTACGTCCTAAATTCTAGCGTAGCCAGCGGCAAAAAAGAGAACTAAGATCTGGGTTTATTATTGAGTACATTAATACTATGGAAAAGCCTATTCCGTTCGGACTCCTTGTATCTATACTTCGTGGTGGGGACAATGGCGAAGGGGGGATTACGGTAGGTATGGGACTGCGCGCTACCCTTGCCTCGCCCCGGACGAAGTGGACGGCGTGTGTGCTGTCCATAGCCCATCCAAAAAAAAGTCCGGTGGCGTAAAAAATAATTAAGGGTTTCACATAGAATAAGACACCTAGCAAGAATATTTGTGCTAAACCTAGGGCCAGCTCGATGATCTCAATTTATCAATAATTGCATTCCAAAGGAGGGTTAACGTCGGATAGGAGGCCAATCATTAAACTTTTGTAACGTATACTATGAAAGAAGAGTAGGTACATATTAAGTTGACCCCGAGTAATTGACATAAAAGCAAGGTATCTTAGTATTTTAACATGTTATATTAAATAATTTTGATAGCATTTTATGTAATGTGACATAGGTACATGAAGGATAACGGTGTGATGAATATGGTATAATAGCGCTTTATATATTTACGTTTATTACTGTACTTACTTAGGTTTTAGTTTTACACCAAACTACCTACAAGATACCATTAATATTGTGGCCACGGCACAGTTGAAGATGACCATTTGGCTTACTGACGGGTAATGTTTTTAAATAAAGTATTAATAAAGATTTGGCTTAAAAGTCTTAGTAACTAACTAAGAAACGTAAGAAAGTTATTTAAAATAAGTAAGAAACGTTAAAAAATATATAACATGATCTGTGGCACTTTTGTAGGGACACTGAATCGAATAGAAAGTATCGAAACCAACATTTGCGGGATACCCATGATGACCTCTTTTATAGGAATTTAACATACGTGAACTGATGGAAGTTGAAATTTAAAATAAGTTATTTCTAAAATTTATTCGATACGATACCTGTCAAACAGTACTTATTTAGTAAAAGTATCGGTTTCGAAAGAAAAGTACTCGATACCAAAATGTATCGATATTTTTTCGTGTCCTTTTGTAATTACTAGTCTGTGTCAGTAAACGTAGTGATCAGCGTAGCCAACCATACGATTTAAATCGTATTTATACGATCTTTTTGGTTCCTGTACGATGTACGATCGAGTGATAGAAATCGTACGCAAAACATACGACCTTTTGAATGAAATCTTATGTGTTATTTTTAGTAAATAATTTAGATTTTTTTAATGTTGTAGAACTAAATGTAAAATATGCGACACACTGCCCCAAAAAAAAAAGCTCATCAGAAATTGTTCGGAGTCATGATGTTGACATCAGAACATCGACGATACACAAATTTCCTAAAAAAAAAAAGCTCATCAGAATTTGCTTGGAGGATTTTTATTACTTAAACGAATATCTATGTATCGTTTATTAAACATCGACGGTACGCAAATGTCCTTTTAAAAAAAAAAAGCTCATCAAAATTTGTCCAGAGAATTTCGGTAATTTTTTGCAAATTTCATTGCGTACTATTATATTTCTTCAATTCTTGGCAAAATACTATCCTTTTTAGTCCGTGGTACGATCTTCGAAAAAATAAAGTTGGCAACACTGGTAGTGATTGCTTACTCTGAATCTGTGGTCTGTATGTAAAATAGCTGCGGGCGGCCAGAATCTGTAATGTTTACATTCATAGATTTTTTAATTTCTTATGAAAGCATGAGAGTTTAATAATGCCACGAAAACCCTGTTATTGGACACGTAAATTAGAATTAGATTTAGTAGAATATGTTCGTCACAGAGAATTTATATGGCGTCCCATTGGTAACACAAACCACCACATTCAGCAAAAGTACAAAGCGTATGCGGAATTTGCTGCTCGCTTAGGTCGCGGTTTTACAGGTAAATACATATGCTAACGGTTTCATAATTGATACATTTCGCTCTTTATTTCCTTCCACGTAAATTCATAGTATTGTGAGTAGTTTCATTATTATATCTCTGTGATCTATTCAAAGTACAGCTTTTGAATAAGCTAATAACGTATATACCTGCATGATGAAATTTCTTCCCCGTATTCTTTTGTTGACAAGATTTTGTGGTATTTTAATCATAATTATTAGTTTACCCAGATCTTACCGATTGTTAAAAAAATAACATTCATTATTTATACAACATTGAAGTTATCTTTTAAATATTTCAGCTCGATCAGTCCGAGATCGTTGGGTAAATATCAGAAGCACTTTCAATCATAATGTTAGAAGAGTTGAAAAGTCTAAAGAATCTGCTAAAGGTCCTGCTGACATTTTTGTTCCATGCTGGCCGCTGTGGAAACCGCTTCAGTTCTTAAAGGATATTACTAAGAATCCAGACCCCAATTGTGATGTAAGATGTTTGACATGTTTTAGTAACACATATTGTAAAATATTGCTGAGAAACTTCTATTTAAAGACAACTGCTTGTACTAACTAAATGAGCCTTGTATTGCGTGGGACTATACAAATGTGTAATTAACAGATGCAAATTACAGCCAGACGCGGAACAACAATTTGTGGATCACACAAAGTGTTGTCCTGCGTGGGATTTGTACCCACGACACTGGTACTGCAGGTCAATATCTTAACCACTGTGTCTTCTGTGCAGTTTGAATGTGTTTGTATGAACAGTATCAGCACTATATTCCTTTTTATAGACATTATAACAAATGTCTAGGCAATTATATTTTTCTCAGCTCTTTTATATCTTGATATCGCACATAATTTCCTTTAATTTCAGGCAAAATTATAAGTACTAACACTATGCTAGCCAGATGAGTTGCAGTAGTGCTTTATTGCAGTCATGTTATCTGTTTACATTCCTTAATTGATTCTTATGTTAACAATTAGCAAGGAATTAATGTTGACTGTTGTATTTAAATTTATTGCTACATGGAGACAATGATAATTAGTTTAAAGTAGCAACCCGTCCTCCCGTGGGAGTATGGGGATAAAATATGTTACTCTCTGATATTATAGCTTTCCATTGGTGAAAGAATTTTTAAAATCAGTTAGGTGGTTTAAGCATGAAAGCGTAACAAACTTACTTTCGCATTTATAATATTAGTAAGGATTAATTAAAAGAAAATGTTGTCCATTTTTCCAAAAGCTTGTTATTTTGTATTTCTACCTCCCGCCGGAAAAGCCATGCTGCTAAAACTTGTTTATTTCTGTGATTTTTTTACTACTCATAATATGAAAACTTACCATCTGATGATGATTAAGAATAAATAAGACTTACTATAAATTTTCATATTGAGCTAATTAATAGCATTTTAATAAATAGAGAAAGCAATATTACTTGCATTGCTTATTGTATATGACAACTACAGTTTTTGTTTGGACTAGAGGTGTTAGCCTGAGTTGGTACACCCTTACGTGAACGAGTATGCTCCTACCCTAACAAACACTATTTTGCAAGAAAGGGTTAGAATATGTCCCCACCAAAGAAAGCTTATAATTTCTTTGTGTTAATCTTTTAATTATTATTATAAATTCAATATTCATCCTATGCCATAGGTACTATTATCTATAGTAATCCATTTCCGTGTGGTGACAGAGTAAGAACTCAATTTAGCACTCCCTATCTTGCCCATGGATGTCGTAAAAGACGACTAAGATATATGATATATATATAACATTTATGCAAGGGAAGGCAAACTCGAAATAAAGCTCTATACCAATATGTCTGACCAGGTTTGTATAGTAGGTTAATTGCCCTCCCACTGTGGATGAGGCTCGAGTCCAACAGTGGAACATATATGAGCTGGGATGATCCTTTATATTATTATAGTATTCAAATCTATACCAATAAATAAAATTGAAGTGTCTGTTTGTAATGTCAAAATAATAGGCTTTTTTCATGCTCACACGGTTATTTGCACTATACACATGCCTAAAATCATTTTATATTTTTTTTGTCTGTCTGTCTGTTTGTTCTGGGTAATCTTCAAAACGGCTGGACCGATTCAAAAATTCTTTCACCAATGGAAAGCTATCAGCGCGTAAACTAGGCTATATTTCATCCTGGTATTCCCACGGGAACGTGAACTACGCGGGTAAAACTACTAAAACCGAAATGAAGCGAGGGCGGGTTGCTAGTACCCAATAATTTCAATACAAAACTATATCTCCATCCTGCTCTTAAACCAATTACTCAGGGTTGACGCAATATTTACTCTGTATTAGGGATGGGCGATCTTTCTGGAAAAGATAGATTCTTGAATCGATTCGAATAGTTGTCAAAAGAATCGATTCACAATAAAATTGAGGTCCGAAGGATCGATTCCCGATTAATCAATCTACTTATCAATCTTTTCTTTTGCACGTGCTTGTGATGACCTTTTTTTTATTTAGGAAGTCAGGAAGTGTGAGTAAATGTGAATTTTTGTTTTTAGAAAATCTGAAGATGTTATTAGTATTACCTAGTATCGAGTGGCAGAAAAAAAATCGAACGACAATTCTCTGGGGTAAATAATCGATTCAATGCTTCGTATCGATTCATAAAATCGATCCTTTGCACCTGGAAAATCAATTTTTCGATTAATTCATCTCAGATCGCCATCCCTACTCTGTATCTATTATGCACATTGCAATTATTAGGACAATAATTTTTTGACCATCCCTCTGCTATCAAACCTCCTTGGGAATGTAATTGTTGAACAGATGAAGTTGCCCCAAGTTAATGTAAAGCTCTTAGTCATCATTTACAATACCTGTAAGCAATATAAGCATTTCATTATGCGTGATGGCGGAGTAAGAATACAATTCACCACTCCCTATCTTACTCGTGAATGTCGTAAAAGTCGTCTTTTATGTCTAAGGGATATAATACGCATATAATGTCTATGCAAGAGAAGGAACACTCGAAATAAATCCCTATACTAACCTGTCTGACCAGCATGGTATAGTAAGATCAGTTTCCTTTCTATTATGGAGAAGGCTCGAGCCCAGCAGTGGAACGTATATGAGCCAAAATGATGAATGATGATGAATGTAAGTATTGTTGGTATTCATAGCTGCCACCATACAATAATTATTATAGCTGCAAGAACTGTATATTACAAAATATTTAATTTCAGAACTATTATCCGCTCCAAGGTGAGAGAGAGTTATCAAGCAACTGTGAGGTCAAGGATGAGTTCTATTCAGAATGTGACGATATAGAAATTGGTATCCGGCAAAGAGGTCAACGCACAGATCGGCCACGCAAGAAAAAAAAAGAAGTGACTAATTACAACCATAGGACAAAATGTAAACAGGTTATCGATGAACTTCTGCAAACATTGAAACCAGTTTCTGTAGAACCTGTATCAGATCAATTATATTGGTTCTTTGCCAAGCATGTGACGGAAAGATTAAATTCTATGAGAAAACTAGATGCAGACTCTGCTGCACATGATATTCTAAAATTACTAGAGGGATTTCAATACAGTACTAAATTAAGCTAACATTTTCTTGTACTAAAAAGCTATCAATAATGATTTGTTTGGCCTGACTGGATCAAATGAAATCAATGAAATAATTGCATTGATCAGTCCAAGGTGTTCATAAGTACCTATAGATAAACTACTTTGTCACAACAGGTTTCTTTGCTTGTGATAATTAGGATTGTGTAATTTAAGGGAAAATTATAATAACTAAGCTCTGCTCGGACTGGTCTTTAAATTTTATTTTATATCAAATATTAAACACAAATTAGCTTATATTTAAAACATTGATTGACTAACAAAAGGGTACGCCAGGGTTGCCAGCTTGAAAAATCGAAATGTCTGGATAACATTTCAGAATTCTGGGGGTTTAAGATTGTTGCCTGGAGAGAAATTTATGAGTCAAATATTTCAATTATATTTTCAAAATAAACGGCTCTTTAAAAAAGGATTAAAATAAAATCTACATTGAATGTCAGACTTATCTAAGCTCAGGCTTTATCAAATTAAAGTCCATGTGAATCCTCTCTTTAGAACATACATATATAATATAGCAGACCAAACACTTTCACAATATGCATTGCTCACTGGAATCGACAACACAAAAGATATAATTTTTTTTTAGTTTTTCTTATCATGGTGGTGGCAGTTTTTTTTTAAATATGCCCAAATTGTGTCTTTTAGAAGATGTTTAAATATCTCTCGAAGACGGCAGTAATCCATGTATAAGACATTATTATCAATAGTTTTTGAAATTTTAAGTATGTCAGGCAATTCATAGAGAGCTCGTCCCATGTAAATACGTTTGCTTCTTTTAGAACCAATACGGCGAGCTTTTTATGTAGATAATTATCTGTAAACCATACCGTTCTTGCAAATATTGAACTGTTAGCTTTAAAAACTGTTCAGCGTAAGTGCAAAAAAGGTTTTTTCAATAACGGAAACATTCTTTAACCCATAATTTCCCAAGGGTAAAAATAAAAGCATATTTATTGGTTTTATTGTTTATTACGTTCATAAACACATCCAAAAAGAGAAAATTATAGTAAAAAAATATTTATTAATTAATTTACATTCCACGAAATGTTGCATCTAAGCCACATTGGGATGACACTTGACAAACAACGTTTGGCAAAACAATGGATTCGCCTATTGATCATTTTACAAATGTTTCACTTTGCCAAATGATCAACACTTATATTTAAATTTGATAAATGATTACTTTACAAAACGAACATTTAGCAACTGAGTTATCAGATAAAACTACTATTGGTCTAAAAATATTTCATAAAATGTATTAAGTGACTAGTGTTTAATTTTGTATTAAATCTAATAAAAGATATAGTATAGATCAAATAAATAGACATTATTTGGCAAACCATTATTTATTACGTTAAATATGTATTTATAATTTTAAATTAGCAAAAATTTATTTTAATAATTTTACTTCAGAATAATCGTCTTTTAACATTAATATTCTGTTAATCCGTTCATCTTTGGATACATATTTCTTTTTCTTTTTTTCCGGAGGAGCACCTGTCATTTTTTGTTCAATTGCAATCTCGTTACTTATAGTTTCTTTAATTAGTTCTTTAATTATAAAATACAGCCCTGGATGATGTTTGTCAATATATAATTTGATTTATTTTATGATGCCACACTTCAGCAGAGTTCGAAGTTCTAGGTATTTTCAAGCTATTCATGTCATTAGTACTCCAAAATCTTGGACTATATTTAGCTGGTCCATTATCAGTCCCACTCACTCATAGTTTTCTTTAAACCAATATGCAATTTTTTTGTTATCTTCGTCAGTAAGAGATTCTAAATATTTTTCAAAATATTGAGGGATGTCTGTCTCCTTTAGATAGCTAAGCGCCAGTAAACATTTGGTGTTCTTGTTAAAATGACCATCTTTTGCATATTTTTTTGCAAAGCCACTGCTCTGGATTTTCCTAAAAAGAAAATATTATAAGTATTAATTGATATATTTTATTATATATAGATAGATAGAATGAAAAAAAATTATATTATACATTATTTGGAAAATAATTACTTATTAACCCGTTTATCTTTGGAGATATATTTATTTTATTTGGTTGGGTTAGGTTAGAACTTTAACCCCAAACGCACGAGCCGAGCGAGCGAAGCGAGCGTGCCGCGGCAGCGGCCGGCGAGTGCCAGAAGCGACTTTAGGGCATTTTTCCCATTAATAATGATTCATGATGATTATACATTTAAAACATTAACAATTGCATGCCTTTCATCTATTCTTGTAGCTTACCTGTAAATAATCTGCCCAAAATGAAAGTTTCAACCATGCAGAATTATTTCTTCAAAGTTTGACCGCAAACTTGAGATGGCGGCTTTTTCAAAATCTAAGATGCATACTTTTGGCTTGATGACAATGTTGTTTTCTGAGCCATATTCCATCAGCATTTCAAACATGTCATATGTTCCTCTATCTTTGTGAGAACAAAGACAAAATATCAGTGGAAATGTTTTATTGTCGTCTGAAAATATATTTCCGTGTATAACTGGCTAATAATACTGCGCACAATTTTGAATGTGCCATCCAGAATCCAATAGTCTGATTTACTCAGAATGGTTACTAAATTCAATGTTGACATCATTATTATTCTCTTGTTATCAAAAACAATGCTTTAAGTTTACCATTTTACACTAGGTTAACATGATGAAAAAAATAAACAAAATAATAATTATGACACATTTTTATAATAATGTATTTCACAAAACGAAATAAAAAAAAAACATAAGATTTAATCATCGTCAGATTCAGGAATGGCAGACGTAGTTGAATCGGTGTCACTATCCTCACCGTCGCTGGCCTCAATTACGAATCGATCTATGGTATCTTCCATTAATCCATCTCTGCCAATAATTTTCTTCTAAAATTATGACGTGATCATCGAAGCCACGCCAATCTTCCTCTGCGACCTGAGTGAGCGCCAGCTCCGTAACTTCTTTTAACCTTTTTAGGAACATATCGGCGGTTACATTGTTATGCCGTACTATTCTTTTCACTTTTGCCCAAGCCAATTCAGTCGGATTGAGGTCGCACATGTATGGTGGTAGTCTTACTACGACATGGCCATGATTTCTGGTGAGTTCATCGATTTTAAAGGATTTTTCTGTAGGTTTATGTAATGGAATCAAACGAAAGAGCTGATCTTTTCTCATCGTAAGTAAGCTTCCACATTATTCTTTGTTAGCCATTCTAATATTATTGTTTTGGTGCTGGGACTTTGTTGGGACTTTATTTTCTTACACACTGTGATACGGTGCGTTGTCTATCACAACAACGCTGTTTTGTGGTAGATTAAGGATTAACATATCAGTTTGAAAAGTGGGCCACTTTTCAAAATTAACACTGTTCATCTGCCCGTGATAATCACCTGAGGTAGTACTAGCTTTAAAAAGCAGTTTCGCCCCATTTAAAAACTCCCCTCTTGATCCTGCGTGAACAGGAATGAGCCTGTTTGTGGAGCTTGTATCTGTCAACACTGCGTCGATCATTTCATTTCTCCAACATTTTTTAAAAGTGAGGTTATTATCTACCCATGTTTCATCCAAAAAAAAAAATAGTTCGATTGTCATGCCTGTATTGGCGAATTTGCCACAAATAAATTGACCGTGCATATGCAACAGCTGGCCTTTCCACCAGAATTCTGCGTTTATTATGACATTTAAACCATTTATATCACATTTCTTTTAATAATTTTCTTAAACTGGTCACTCCTCATGGAAACTCGATTTTCTCACGAATAGCTGCTAGGAGTTTAATGCAGGTCGGAGCAACTTTTTTAGTAAAATAAAATTCTTCAACGGTTCTGTGTATAACACTTCGATCAAAATCATCGACATTTAAGAGAGAAAGCCCATTTTGTTCGAGAGTTAGTTTCAAAGTGGATGGGCCTTCATAATTTCTTTTGTATTTTGTAGGATAATTATTCTAGTTTGCTATTTAGTAATTAATTTTCATTTTTGTACCCAGTTTTAAGCAAAATCTTATTTTTAGTGACCTATTTTGAGGTTAGAAAATATGTCAAATGAAAATATAAGTATCTACTATTTTTAGTCAGTACGCTTAACACTTCGTCTGCAATGGTTTTATTCGCACTTGTCGTCTATAAAATAAGGCGGCAAAAATTTTGATTTATTAAAAAAATTGTAACGCTGATAAAAAAAAATATCGCAAATTCTCAAAATGGAAATTAAAGGTGAAAAATGTGAATACAAGAAAAAGATATTTGTTTTTACTAATCTAAAGCTAAGTGCTTAAGTTTTGGACCTGAAAATGGGTAATAAATTACGTACAATGTACATTGCTCTTCACACATTTCATTACATTCGAAACACATGTACTGGGTTCTGCGTTTCTTTTTAGGATCACGAGTTGAGCATATCTTTCGAACTGTGAGCCCTGCTGGAAAAAAATTAATACAATCTCATAAAAAAAAAATACAAAAATGTTCTATAAGATTTTATAGGTGTATTTGACCACGAAATTACTCATAAAAACTCATAACGGTCATAATTCATTAGAATCTAAGAGATCTTATGAGTAGCTTCAGTATTTCATAGAATCTCACCATATTTAAGTATAAATCTAGAATCTTATGAGTTATAATGGCTTTAATGTAAAAGTTATAAGAATCAATGAGCTCATGTTTAAATTAGAAATATTCATGAGATTTAATGAGTGGAATAAAAAATCGTAAAGAAGCAATCGGAGAGATTTCGAAATGATGTTGTATTGATGACCTATTAATTTTTAATTTAGATGAACTATGTTCAAAAAAAGGTAGGGATGAAAAAATTACCTGTAATAAAATATAAAAAACAAAAAGTTAATAACTGGTTCTGAAGATAAATAAAATTTGAAAAAATATATCAACACATATTATTAATTTAAATAAGTTAAAACAATAAATAAAAAAGTAATTTTAAATAGTACGGTAAAATGTTAATGCCATAGAAAAACTTAATTTTAATTTTGACAGAACGAATTTAAAATTTTAATTTATATAAATAAATAATTTAAAACTGAACATAAAAAAAAATAAATCAAAATGTTTTTAAACAGTATGGAAAAATGTTGACAACAGCAAAATTTTTCAATTTTTAATTTTAAGTGAGCCAATATCAAATTATTTATTATTTGTTTATATAAATTAGTAATTTGGAATAATAAATAAAAACTTAAAATTAAAATGTGCTTAAACAGTATGATAGAATGCAACAGAACAATTTTAATTTTTTGATTCTGACAGAACTAATTTCAATATTAGTAAGTGAAAAAAAATATATAAGGAATATTATGGAAACCTAAAATACACTCATTTGCAAAAAAAACGAGCACCTAAGCAATGAACCATTTCAAATGTTAATATTTCTTTGTTTGATAATTATAGGTAGTTTTATCCACACAATTTGCTAAATTAATAAGAAAATAATCGTTTTCATCAGTATTTCATAAAATTTAGATACAATTTATGGGAAATAATGCTAAACCTCGCTAGTAGTGTATATTCGCTAGTAGTGCATATGCTCATGAAGTAAAAATAAAAAAGTTTTTTTGTTTGTTTTTCTTTAATAAAGTAAAAACAGATAAATGTTTAGTATCGAGTGTGACCCCCTCTAGCTAAAATCACAGCTTGAATTCGTCTGGGCATGCTAGCGAGTATATCCCGGATACTTGCTTGCGGAATACGTTCCCACTCCGCAGTAATCACATTCTTCAGCTCTCTGATGGTCTGCGGAGCCGGGTGTACTGATCTCACACGCCGTTTCAGAACGTCCCAGACATGCTCTATGGGATTGAGGTCGGGACTTCGAGCTGGCCAATCCAAACGACGAATGCCGACCTCTTGCACATACGCATTAACATCGCGGGATCGGTGGGCGCGAGCATTGTCGTCCATAAAAATCGAGTCTTCACCTAGAGCGGCCAATGCGGGTTGTGCATGAGAAATTAGAACTTCCGTTATGTATCGATGCCCAGTCAGTGAGCCGTTTTCAATGAAGACTAACTCTGTACGATCCATTGAATTTATTCCTGCCCAAAACATAACAGAGCCCCACCATAAGGTGTGATTTCTTCGAAACATGCCTCTGCAAAGCGTTCTCCTTGTCTTCTTAGCACTCGCCGACGTCGATCTTCACCGAACAGAGATATCCTGGCTTCATCAGAGAACAAAACCCTATTCCAATCGTCTTGAGTCCATGATTCACAATTTCTAGCGAACCTAAGCCTGTGAACTCTGTGCTCACGGAGTAATTTGGGGCCGCGGGCCGGGGCGGTGACTGCGTATATTGGCAGCGAGAAGCCTCCTCCTGACCGTCCATAGACTAATATGCACATTTCTTACTTCTTGGAGGTTGTCCTTAAGATCCACATACGAAGATTTGCGATTTCTCAATGCGCGACTCACAATAAAACGATCATCCCGTGGTTGGGTACATGGTTTTCTTCCAGAACCAGGCCTTCTCTCGACGGAACCAGTCTCCTGATATCGCTGCCAGGTCCTTTGGACTGTCGAGCGACTAACATTTAGCCTCCTAGCCACGAAACATTGGCTGCAACCCTCTTCAAGCAGCGCGATAATTTTGGTAGCTTTTACCACTTTATCTACCATTTTTGATACAGCCAAACAGCATTAAATAAAGCTTTGACAGTCAAGGATATGAAATTAATCGATAAAAATTGAGTAAAAGTTATGAAAGTCGATGTTAACTTCTGGAACTTCGCGCCAAAAATGTAGGATAAAAAGGGGTTTTCTGTAAAAATGAACATCAAATGAAAAATTGAATTTAGAACGTACTTTTTTAAATACCACAGCATTTTTAAAACCGGCCAGTAACGTGTACAAACGATTGAAACCTTTTTGGTATTGTATCTTTTTAAATATGAATGAAAATCAAAACCGCCCGTTTTTTTTGCAAATGAGTTTATTATTAAGAACGATATTATATAAGAGAAATCATAAATCAAATGTATTATTCATCTCCCAAAGGCTCGTCTTCTTTGGAATTGACTTTATCACCTAATGTAGTGATGTGATGTAGTTTTACGTGAATGATCAGAAGAGTTATCTGAACTAGACGATGCGTTACTTTTACGAGATTTTTTCTTTGGTTCCGCGTCATCTGAATCGCTACTACTGGAGTCAGATGAGTCATCACTAGAAGACGAGGATTTTTTATTTTTGGGTAGCTTTGCTGGTCTCGCTTTTTTCTCAAATCAGATATTTTTCTGCGGATATGGTCATCGCATTTATCAACTTCTGCGTTAATATAAGCTTCATCTGTATAACGGATACTTAAATAATATCGGAAAATTCCTAAAATCAAATATTTAATTATAAATTTGTAATTAAATTCAATAATAGAATATAAAAAATATGAATTCCATTAATAATTTCATACCTTTCACGGCTACTCTGATCGTTGGATCAAGTCCAGGTTTGCAGGACGTCATTTTAATTTTATTAGATTTTCCACCTTTAACACTATGATTTATTATTTCTTCAGGAGTATACTGGGTCATTATAATTTTTTTTTTCACAAAAACAGCATTGGAAGTAGCATCGGACGCAATTGAATCATACGTTTTCTTAGAGATGTAAATACCTTCTCCTAGATTTATAGAATTAATGCTTCGTTGAACAAACACAGATTCGGGCAAACCAGTCCTTTCTTCTAAAACTCAAGACGATAAAGTAGACGGCATACTTTTAAATTCATTCCAATTATCTATCAAAATTTGAACCAAGCCTCTTAATTCCTTAAGTTCAGAACTGTGTTTACTCTCTATCTGAGTTATTGTTTTTTTAATGTCAACAAAACTTTTATTCATTATATTTGTCATATCTGTTAGTCTTTTTGTAATTGGATCAAATAAAAAATCAGAACCTTTTTTCATTCTTTCCCTTTCTTTTGAAATATCTGCAATTTCTGTAAATCTTTCTTCATTGTCTATTGATTCATCGTCATTCTTTTTCTTCTGCTTCTTATTATTCTTTGCAATTTTAGTTTTTTTGTCTTTTTTTTTGTTCTCTTTAGAATCACTGTTTTTTCGTTTACGCTGTAATAAAAAAAAATATAAATTAAAGCATAAAAAATGAATAATTATCTTACAAAATGTGTGCTTACGTACTTGACGACTTGTTTGGAGAGTCAAAAACTGCAGTCAAAAACGTTAGTGATGGACTAACGTTTAAAGATCAGTTTGAGGCAATATTCAATTGAAAAAGTGTGGATTTATGACTGTTAATCATACTTGCATTATTCTCAGTGCTTATTAATACTTCCGGTGTCGGATCACTGAGGCAATGCATGAGTGGATCATCTTTTGAAGTATCATTAAACTCTTCAGTTTTGTCATTTGTGGTACTTTGACTGGTCCTGCCTTCTATTTCAAAGCGTGCCTAATAAACCAATGATGAAGAAGTTTTAACGAAAAAATATTTAACCTTTTAATCGTAATACATACTTTAATATAAATTAATATTGCTAATCGTTATTACGTTTTTTTTAAATTAATTAATACACCATTATTATACGTTCTAAATATATTATATTAAATATAATGAAAACGAAGCAAAGTAAAGTTCTGAAGTTTTTCAGAATATTAATATAATTATCATTAAAAATTAATTTCAGTACAAAGTTTTGTTAACACAAAGGAACTAAGTTCTTTCAATCATTGAATTTCTACAAGGTTTGGAAAAAACCAAGCGTAAAACTTATCATCATCTTGCTCGTATATAATTTTTTCCTGAATACTATTAATGTCACTTATAAAAATTTCTACTATTTTATCATTATTAAGCTCAAATATGTGATCTAAATTTACAATGATTGAAAATGAACTTTGACCATATTTATGATTTCGGCTATAAGTATAACAATTTTGACCAATTTGAATGAAATGATAGATTTCAATAATTTGTCTTGATTGAAAAAAAAAAAACAAATATATCTCACACGGTTATTTGCACGACACCTATGCCTAAAATAGCAATTAAAAAATTTTTGTCTGTCTGTTTGTTCCGGGTAATCTTCAAAACGGCTGGACCGATTTCAAAAATTCTTTCACCAATGGAAAGCTTTATCAGGGCGTAAACTAGGCTATATTTTATCCCGGTATTCCCACGGGAACGGGAACTACGCGGGTAAAACGACTATAAGCGAAGCGAGGGCGGGTTGCTATATTATAGTTCGCGACCCTAGGGTCCTTGTTAAATGGTTTAAGGAACGTTTCTTGTACAGCAAGATGTCGAGCTGGTGTTCCCGAAGGAATGTGCCTACTTTATCCCTCTGTTGGGTAAGACTATTGGCATTGAATGTCCCTACCTTGAGGTGTCTGGGTTTAACTCTGCCGGGAGTGTACCTATCCATTTTATTTGAATTTGAGTGAGCCTAGACGCTCTAACGTGGGAGCGAATTTAATCGCGGTATTGAGGAGGGCGAGGTTGTTTCCCTCGTTCTTTCTTAGTTCGGCTGCAATTTCGCGGATTTCCGTGAAATTGATTTGAGCCGCGAAGTATGCCACTAGGGCTAGATCTGGATCTAGTCCTTGGGGGGCGCCCTGAGTTTTTAGCGAGGACGATGGGAAGGGGGCGCCCTGAGGGGGCTTGGGATTACCACCGGTGGGTTGGTTTGGCCCGGTTGTTGGTGGTTTGGCCCGGTTGTTGGTGGTTTGAGTTGAGAAGGTGCGGGTGGGGCAGCGGGCTGCCTGTTGGGCAAGGTTGGGAAAGCCTCCTTGCTGGTTATCAGGGGACGAGCCCTCGCATTGTGGGTTGGTAAGGGGGCTGGGACGAAGGTCTTGTTATAACACAAGGCCTTGCTGTTTGAGTTGGGCTGGCGGACTAACCTCCTCGGCGCTCTTGAGCAACCGCGATAGTTAGCCGGGTGGTCGTATTCTCCACAAAGAACACACGCTGGTGGCTCTTTGCGGAGGGTGATGTCCTTTGGGCGTTCACACTGAGAGGTGTGATGGTCACCTAGGCCCTTGACGCACCTAGGACGGGCAAAATAGTTCTTGGACGAGTGTACATACATTTGACACTGTGCCAGATTACCATTTTTGTGTGGGGGCTCTACCGAGACCCCAGATAGACCACAGATGGTCTTAATTTTGAAGATGCCTTTACCCTCTGCGTTATTAGTAAGGCAGACGAGTATCATGTTAAGCGGATCACGACCCATACCCCGGATCAGCCGGTGTACTTCTACAACCGACAGATCCTGGGTTTTGAGAGATTCTAAGATCTCTTTGGTGTCGATTTCCCTTGGGACATTGCGTATCACTGCACGCAGAAGTTTGCTTCGGGGAGGGTGTATGTATGGTAGGGAATCTGTTGACTCCCTATCATTTTTGACACGATGCGGTGGTCGGCTGACGAGTGAAGGTCCACTCGTATGCCTTGAGGGGTGGATTTCGCAGATTTGTACGAAATCCTATTGGTGTTTAGCCACGCGGAAATGGCTAGCCACTTCTCCTTGTCCCTAATGTATAGGGGAGTGGTTTTTTGGCGGATTCCCGCGAATGATCGCCCTGGATGGAGTAAACCCTGGGTTGTGTGTGGTGCGTGTCCCTCCCAACTGGGTGAAGGTCGGGAGGATGTGTACTTAACTAGTGTGCCCTAAGCTTGTGCTCCTTCGCCAATCTTAATGTGCGATATGTCCCTAGCTGCTCGGGCCGTTAGGCCTTCGCAGAAAAATGATGAAAAACCGTAGGTTAGGTCCGACTAGGAGATCCCTCAAGGCCGGATGCTCTAACCCCTTCCGATTGTTAGCTCTGTCCTGAAGGGGCTCGGCAGGCAAATCGGGGCCTTGCCTCATCCGGCTTCGTTGACACCATGAGGTTTGCGCCGGGGACCAAACAATATGGTTTTCTGCCCTGAGGGGGCCAAAAATTATGACTTTTTTTATCTACCAACGGTAGAAATCTGTACTCGACGTCTTGAGAAAAGCGACTCGTGCAGTTGGGATCCGGCAACACCTGCGTCCAAACAGCGGAACTGCCACAGACAACCGTAAACACGGCCACCCGGAGCGGGCCACAGAAGTTAAACAAGATGGCGCGACGCGACGCGAGGTTCTCTGCGAGAGCGAGCGAGATCGCATGACCGCAGGGGGCGGGTGCGGGGAAAGCGCGGCGAAATGGAGAGCAGCGAGGCGCACGTCCGTGTGCTACGAGTCTCCGACGCGGAATCGCGATCAAAAACGTCCGTGCCACATTTGTTTTTATTATAAAAAAATATTATTTCTGGCTTTCTTCGTTCTCACTGGGATTGTAATTGTTTTGACAGTTCGTCATAAACATATTCCAAATTTCACAAATCGGAGCGAGACAGTCTGCGGCTCGTCTGGCAGCACGCGTCGCTTTGTCGACTTATAAATTCAAATCGACGCGAAACATAATCTTATTAGATGACCCTGTGTGATAATAGGCGTAGCCTATCACCTGAAGTTTTTGAATGTAATAATAATATGTTCTATTATTTACATGTCGTGATTTGATTCTCACCATAATTAAATCATTATTTTGACTTAATATTAGACGTAAATCCACTCTTATTTCGTCACTTATTTCTATACAGTGGATATCATTTACCCTTATATACTCCCCATAATAAGATATCGCCCGTTCCATCCGACGTCCTCGTCACGTCCTCGACGAAGAGGACGACAATATCACACTCGCTCAACAAAGAGCCTACACGGCCCGCGAGGCCTTAACAAATAAATATCCGCGGTTCCGCCCTCGCCGTCGAGGTGCCAAACCGCGCCGCGCAAAAGTCACGACTAAAAACGTGGGCACGCCCACTTTGCCTCCAGCGACGCCCCAAGCCGAGGTCCGTTCCCCACAGGGGGAGCCCTTGGGCGAAGTCGCTTAGCATACTTTTCTTCGGGTTGAGAGCCCTCAGCGCTCACCCATAGTCCGCGTCAAGCTGTCAAGGCCATCTGCGGCCAACAGCTGTACACACACAAAAGAAAAGAAAAAAGAGATATCGCCCGTTTTAATTCATAAGATCCTAAGTCAAACCGTCGTAAATCACTTAAAGAGACAATCTGGAAAAATGTCTAAGTACTTAATATTCAAAATATAGAACTTTGAAACATCTTACGTCGTCTTTTAGTATTTTCCCTTTGTATAAATTCTGACAAATAATTAACTGTATATTTAATTAACTATATTTAAATTGTACAACTCTATGTAAATGTAATAACACTACTTGTCTATAATAACTACATGGAGTTCATTTAATAGAGAAAAAGCTATCCCTAAAATCAAACATAAGATGAGTTGAAGCCCAACTAAAATGATCTTGCCAAAATAGTTTAATCTCTTTTTATTCTTTCATTCAACTCGACCCTAAATGTAAACCTCATAACCAAGCTCAAGCATAATATCACACGTTACTCAGCGTGTGAAGAAAATCCCAAGCATGACATGCTTGGGATTTTCTGCAAGATAGAATCCAAAATACCGAAATCCCTAGTAGAACGGGTGTAACCGGCATAGCACGAACAATTAGCACGCTCAAGTGCCAATGGCCAGGCCACATCGCATAACGAACCGACAACCGCTGGGGAAGAAATATTCTGAAGTAGTGACCACATATCGGACGACACAGTGTAGGACGAATTAGGTGGACGGATGACCTGGCGAAAGTCACCGGGCGTCGTTGGATGCAAGACCGCAGTTTGTTCTGAAATATGAAGAAGGCTTTGTGATGATGATGATTGAATAAACATATAGCGTGTTGTAGTTATTGCCGCCAATGCTATTTTAACAAAGTACAACGAATGATCGGTTTGTAAGTTGTAAAACCTAAAAAAAATAAGGTTGAGATACAGCCATAATTAAATATGTAAGTTTTTTAAATTTAGTCCTTAGATTTCTGATGGTTATTTCATCTTCATAATCGATAAAAATGGATCGATATATTTTCATAATATATTTTAGCTCGATCTGGCAACACCTACGTATGTGTCACCCAGATCTATTCAAATCAAAAACCTAAGTTCACTCACATGACTATTAATTATTATATTTTATGCTAGGGTATAACTTAAAATTAATTCTGCGTAAATATAAAAATAAGATGTGAATTTAGGATAGTATTTGGTTTAAGCATATTTCCAAATAAAAAGGGCCAGGTTTTGGGCATTCTCCTTTTTGTTACATGGCGTTTTCTTTTTAGAAGGAGAACAAAGAGGCTCTTTTTTGGCTTCATTTTGAATTGCAGAAAGCATTGTATAAATTAAATGTCAAATTTTGATTCTATCTTTCTTCAACACACATGTCTAAGACATTTTTCGCCATGTCTCATGCTTGGCGATGAATAAAAACTCGTTTATTATAACAGAACTTGATGGACTCGAATCAGTCATTAAAATCTATAAAATAATAACACGAGATCACAAATTCAGTATTAACGCGATAAACACGGCAAGCGTACGATAGCTATCAAAAACGGCACAGCCCAGCACTACACTGAAGGCGCGTGAGGGGGGCGTGTGGACAGCGCGGGGAGATGCTTCCGCTCTTTACCTTAGGCTCCGACTGCATTCAAGTCGCGCGCTATCTGTAGCTTTTGGTACTCTCAGAGACAAATTAATATGACGACGCATGAAGCCAATCGTAGGAAGCCATTTCATTTGCTTTCCATTTTTCTGGCATGTTCTATTGTTTTCCACTGCAAACTGGCAAGTCAATAGTCTTGCTGCTTTTGGCGTAAGTCCATGGTATAATTTGCTCGCTGTCTCCAAGTACTTAGATAAATTGCATTCTTCGTTTTTGTTAAAAACTTGCGCCTGTTTAAATTCGGTTCATATGTTGAAGACACGACTCTTGCAGCTATTGCTTCGTTCTTTTTTTATGTACCGCTTCAAAGTCATTACGGACATATTATAGGATTTTGCGACACCTCGAAGTGATTTTTCACAGTATATAACATCATAAACAGCTGATCTGAGTTTATCTTTATTAACATGCTCCCTCTTTTTACTTCCTTGTTTAGTTTTATAAACGCGCGGTATTTCGAATCTGAAAATAATAAATAAAACTACTTACATAAGAAACTATAAACCACAATAAATCTTTAGGGAAGACCTGTTCTGGAGATCAAGTCTACCTCAACTGAATGTACCATGTCTCCCAAATAACATTTCACAAGAAACTATATAAATGTAAGTAAACTACTTACGATTTACTTTTTACGATTCGATTATTAGGACATTCATGAAACTTGCAATGATATTATCCACCTAAACAACTCGTTTAATAAAGTTAACTCAAAAAAATAAAACAATCAAAAACTCACCATTATTGGTTCCATGTGCTCGTAAAAAACATCTTGACGCCATTTGCAAAAATGACGGACTATTGACATAAGATATTTTTTGTTTGTTGGCAGCAATGTTGACTTAGTGTTATCACATTAAAAAAATAGTCTAATACGCGTAGTAATTTAAAAAAATTGGTGTACCTTGTCTCCCATAGAGATCAAGTGTCCGCAGTTTCCCCTATGTATTCTTATTATTTATTACATTCTTAGCAACGTTAAATCAGTAAAAAAAAATCATTTTTATACCAATTATGTATAACATTACCAAAGGCCAGTATGCTGGCATTTGGTATTATACAAGAATAAATGACATTATACAATCTTAGTAAACTTGTAACATTAATATAAAACTACAATAACATTCAAATTTAGTTGTCATGTCAAATCAAAAATCAAATTTTGAATTAAGATTGACAAATAAAACCACTTAAGAAAATTATTCATTTGGGAAAAATAAAATTAAAAATAGATTCATGTGAATCTCAATTAAATTCAAGATTATAATCTCAGCACCCACTACAAAATGTTATTAAAACTTAACGTTATTATATGTTCTTAACAGCCTTCAATCAGTCTTAAAAAATATACTACTTAATATGAAGTACACTCTCCCGTCGACGTCCCCTACCGGGACGCCGAAAAGGTTTTTAGGCATACTATTGTAGGGGTATAAAACCATGGGTGGTGGTGCTATTTTGCCGTCAGCAGCAACATTAACCAATACAGTTAAACACTCTTTTTCATCATTGGCGATTCGACTATATACCTTTTTGCTGCCTCGTTGCACAATGACTTGTTTTGCCTTGGGCCACAAAAAGAATCCAATTTCGTCGCAGTTAAAAATTCTCGCTGGATCATCTAGTACTTCAATTAAATTATTTTGTTCAAAATATTGAAGCATCGTTTGGTCGTACCAAACCAATCTTGTGGCGTCTTCTTTCAACTCGTGTCTATTTGTTGGCAAATTTTGTGCAATTTTTTTCGAAATTGTGTGATGTATTTTCAAAAACTTTTTAAAACCAGTGTCGACCGGGCACTCCATCATTAAATGGGTTCAGGTACTTTAATGTTACAACAAATTTTGATACAGTTTTCAGTAGATGGTCTTATGTAACAGGAAAACCCAATCTTTCCAAATAGTGATTCCAGTCTATTAACTGACGTTCTTCGTCCTTAGTGAAAACGGTCTGAACACATCAATTTTCGTTAGAGTAGGCACTTGTTATCTTTCTTGTCACGAAGAGTTGTTCTAGGAATCCCAAACTTCGTCGAGGTTTCATAGATACTTGCTCCATTAGTGATAGCCCTCAATGTAGTGTCAAGTTGATTAGCTGTAGAGACAGTTGGGGTACAATGGAACAAGAAAATTATATTCTAACTATTCTATTTTTAGAAAAATCAGTATATAATATAAGGTTGGGCGTTCGATGATAGAATGAAACAGCTCACTTGATGAGTAAACAAGAAAACACCTTCACATAATTCTCTTGAGAAAATCACACAATCATCTCCCATTTCCGTATTTATATAATATATTTTTTCACATCTGGGTGGTATGTTTAAATAACTGTTATTCCCTAACTTACCCATACTTAAGGGTAAGGAGACGTCCCTATTTCCGTCCCCTAAAGTTATATAATTGGTTTCGAAATCTCTTACAGTTAAACTTTTGTAAAAAATCTATACCTAATATTCCAGCAATTGGAGTTGGCAGTTGTTTTATAACATGGAATTTATGTTTGAATTCCAAATCCTTTACGGACAAAGTTATATAAACAAAGCCTTCGGTTTGTAATTTGCCTCCAATACCATTTATGTAAATCCGATTCTTATTAATGGGTATGTTTAGATTTGACAGCGTTTCATATTTTATTGCACTCAACGATGCCCCGGTGTCGAGTAACCATCTATATTTGGTGTTACCTACCGCGAGCTCGATTGAATTACTAAGTTCACAATTAAAAATACTATTCACCACGAAAAACTCGTATGAAGTGGCATTGGTGTCAGTTTGTGACCCCATTGAATTTTGCATAGTGTCATTCGACTTGTCAGTAGCACCAAAAGGGGTAGAGTTTAACAAATTAACTCTGATTATGACCCTAAAATTCACGGTGACGATTACAATTCTTACTTTTAATAAAAGTCCGCGTATTTTGTGGATGTTCCCTTGGCGAATTAGAGTTGCGCGCTACGCGTGAAAAGTTGTTGTTGTGTGCCGGTTTGTGTTGCTGCGCATATGCGAATCGCTTTGCGGGATAGCCTCTAGATATACTACGAGGATTGCCATACGTACTTGTATGATTTTGATCGCCAAAGTAAACAAACTCCTCCTTATTCAGGCGGCTACAAGAAACCTCTTCATCTTTTGCACCCCTGATGGCATCCCTTAACGTTGTATAATTACGTGCTGTTAAAATAATACTTATTGGGCGATTTCTTAGCCCACTGACGAAACTTTTAATGGGAATTTTTTCATTTAATGGACGTAATATTTTCAGGGCATTTTGATCTCCATCGGCTTGCGAAATCGTCAAATCTACGAATAGCTGTTCTATTTTACTGCCATAGTCGTCTAATGACGTACCGTTTTGTTTTATTTGAACTAGCTCAATTAAAATCGCCGTATCTGATTTCTTCGTCAATAAATGGTTTCGTATATCATTTACGAGTTCATCGCACGAGTCATATGATTGTAAAAGTCTCAACTTAGCATTTTGTGTTAAACGTGTTTTCAATACAAATTTTATTAGCATACTCTTACCTTGGTCATCCAGCGTGGTACTGTATAACTCAATTGCATCTATCAGGCTCCGAGTGACGTTCTCATCACCCGTCATCATAGGGAACATAGATACAGCCGTTTTAAAATTAAATTTTTCCATGGTGGCCCTTGTTGAACCTAAATCTACCTTAAAATTCAATTGGGGATTCTAATCTCTAGAACAGATCGTTTCAATTTGAAAATATAGATCCTTTATCGAATCATAATACGATTGTACCTCAAATAATGCCTGCCCTTTAATAAAATAAAATAATATAAAATAATAGCAACGAAAAAAATAATAATTATAATAATGTTTCTCTTCAATTTGTTTATCTAAGAGATCCGAACATACATAAAATTCTTGCAGTAATACATAAGCTTCTTTCAATTTTTTTTGTGAAGTGAGTTCTCTTAGAATATGCTAACTTAACTTGCCTTTAAGTTGCTTAAGGCTTTCTAATATAATTTTTAGGTCACTAAACATTACACATTCCGAGTAATCATTAACAATAAACTTAAACCATAATTATATAAAATAGTCATATTCTTAAATCTAATATAATATGTTTGTATAAAATGGATTACCTCAACTCTTTATATCGTTATTCCTTGAATATATCCACCATACCCGATATCCTGCACTCGAACGTCCAAGGCAGCGCCTTAACTTTTGGACCGTTAAATCCTCTCTAAACCGCTTCATATGGCATCCTTCACAAATCTTGCAAGCTAGATGTAGTAGTCCAACGCTCAGGACAGTGCATATAATGGTGAACACAACGCCTGTAGATGACATTCTAGCTCTTCAACAGCAGCTGTGTTGTGAACCCAGTACATTTTGGGTCACAAAACACCTCCTCCTTCAACCGGACACATATCTTGCTTATTTTTCTTTTTAATATGCCGTATTTAATTTGAAATTAATTTAATAGTACGCTTTCTATACACGACGCCTCAACGAACCCGAGCCAGGTCGCCGTACATGGCAGGATCGCCATATAAGGTTGGGCGTTCGATGATAGAATGAAACAGCTCACTTGATGAGTAAACATTTAATACTAACTCTAACTTGATCTGATACATTCTTATATACTAATTACACACACATATATAATGCACTACAGTAATAATTTCTTAATTTTTAGCATAAACAAACATAACGGGTTCTTAAACTATTGATTGACAACAAAAATGAAGACTAGAAAACAGTATTTTTTCAAGATCACCTCGTTTGTTGCGATGTGCCCCAGGTCAGGGGTACAGTGGAACGGTGCCTGGGGTACTTTGGAACAACATTAATAAATCGTGAAAAATAATATTATTTATATTATCCGAGATTAAACTTGCGTAACAGTTTTTTAGGAAAAGAATAAATATTACTTTGGCGCTTTGTTTTCCCAGCTAGGTTTGGACTTGGTAGCACCAGTTCTATATCTAAAAGTGATACTACTGCTATATCTGGTTCTAATGGAAAATAAAAGCTATTATCAATTTTTGCACTCTGGCGCATGTAACTTATATCATATTCGTTGTTTCCATCGATGTCTGTCAATAGTTGGCCAACAAAATATTTTGTTTGTTTTTGAGAAAATTTAACCAAAATAAAATCCTTAACTTTTGGAGATTTAAAAGTGGACACTGGAAGATCCAACTCATCGTCACTTGCATCAGTTGATGAACTATTGGCATCTGAGTTGACTATTGAATTAAAAAATCCTAATACTTTAGTTACTTTCTCAGCCTTAACTTTGTTTTTTATTTCAGATCTTTGTGCTTTCTTTTTTTTCTTTTCTTCTCTTTCTTGTGCACGTTCTTCTATCTCATTTTTAATAGGGGCGTCTGTCAAAACTAAACTTTTCCCTCTCTTTCTTTTGTTAGTTATTTTTCTGGGTCCTGCTCGAGGATAGTCTCTGCATTCCAACGCACTTTTTATTTGATTTTCAAATGCTTGAAGTGCAGCTCTTGAGGTTGAAGGTTGCTGGTCATCAATAATTGGGGTAGTAAGCTCACTTAATTGGTGTTCTTCAGTCAATCGTCTGTTTGTGACTTCGCTTGTAAGAAATTCTTCTTTAGTAAAGAAATCTTTATCAAATGGACATATGCCGGTTTTTTTAAAACCAGATTTGATGTTAGATGGCGTCATAGCTTTTTCGAATGCTTGTCCTACAAGTTCAGCTACATTATAAATGCTCAGAGTCTGTCCTGGGTGTCTAATCATCCAAGAATCTGTCGCTGCATTGTAAAAATTTTGGAATGGTCCAAATACAGATACGTCGAGTGCTTGTAATTTATGGCTTGTATGCGGCGGTATTATAAGAAGAATGACACCATTATCCTTGGCAATATTTAAGACTGCTGGAGCCAGGTGGCTTTCGTGGTTGTCCATGATAATGAGGGTTGGATTTTCTATAGTTGAAGATGTCATTTTAACAAAGTGCTTCATAACATCTGCAAACAATTCGCCAGTCATCCAGCCGGTAGGTTGAGCAAGGCCTATTGTTCCTGGGGGAGCTCCTGATAACATATAATTTTTGAAGTTCTTCCTTGGAAACACCATTGCTGGTAGTAAAGCGGACCCACTAGCCGAAACGATGCAGCAGGTGGTCACCAAAGTTCCTCTTTCTGCGCTTGTAACTTTATTTAACTGTCTAGTTGATTTTGAAGCAAATACTCTCTTTGGCTTTTGTACCGTGCTTGTTCCAGTTTCATCTAAACTAAACAGTCATGTATCATCTCCAAAACTAGGGTACTTCCGTAGAATAGCACTTAAATTGTCGAAAAACATTTGCACGTTGTACCTATTGAAAGACGTTGCTCTTGATAAGCTGCAGGCTTCTGGTTTACGAAGTCTAATTTCGGGGTGTCGTTGCCTGAAGCCGTAAAGCCAATCAATTCCAGCCATTTGTCGTTCTTCCCGAGGTTTTGGAATATTAAGCTTATGAAACTTTGCCATATCATAAGCTAAATGTCTTGTTTCCATAGTATCGAGCCCGTAGCGCATTTTTGAACAAGTAATCAGGTATTGTTCTAAAGCCTCTTCGAGTTCGTTTGAAAATATCTTTTTAACAGCATAGTTAGGAGTCATTGCTATGGGTACGCCGTCATCTGCAGCTTTCTTATTTTTTTGAACGTATCTATGCAACGTGGTACACTTGACATTTTTTAAATCGGCAGCAACTCGCAAACTCATGCCACCTTCTACAAGCTTTACAGCCTCTCGCATTTTAGCATCACTATGCAAGCCTCTATCTGTTTTTCTCTCACGATTTCTCACCATTATGACTTCCAAATCTACAATCAATCAATCGAATAACGAATAAATTATCATGTTTGCAAAAAAAATATTGAGCTCATGAGTAAATATAACAATAAAATTTGAAAATGACAATATTACAAAATATATCCAGGTATTTGTAGATAAAGTGATGCTACTAATAATTAGTCTAATATACTATACACAAATAAAAACGAATATATATATATTTATATATTTCAATGGGGCACAATGGAACACTGTTCCATTGTTCCCGTTCCATAGAACCCCGTAGGGTATTGGAAATTTCAAACATGAACACAAAAAAATTAGGTTATACTTTCCGTTACAAATTTAACTAAATTTATTAGCTAAAATACTTAAGATTTAATAAAAATATATGTCACATACCTGTTGTTACTCCTTGTTCTGAAAATACGAATGTTCTCCAAAACAAAATTACAACTTTTAGTGGCTTAAAACAATTTTTTTCTTGCCGAAACACTGTTTGTACAGACCGGCCATATTGCACTAACTCAACTCGTGACACATGGTATTTTATTATTGGTCGAACTACATGGGCGCAAATTCTGTTTAAATTTGAATTATTAGCGCCTTTGTTTCATTGTACCCCGTGTCCCAATGTGCCCCAACTGTCCCTATATTGTTTACGTTTTGGTCGATCCATAGTTCTGAAACAAATTTATATATTTATCTAAATATACTACTAAGTCTAGAATATACTATAAATGGATATCAAATAGTAGTTAATAAAAAATTACCATTTGGCTTCCACTTTCTGCATATTAATACGTGAAGCAAAAACGTTGTACCCCGTACGTTGTAAGTATGAAATTTGGCACAGTTGAAGTATATAATGAGGAGAAGTGCATAAAACTGAAATTTCATATAATAATGGATTAGAAATACATTAAATTTATTAAAAAAAGGCATTACGCACACTACAACGCAATCGCTACACACACGCACAATGCGCGCGCTTATACACTTTTCATTACGGTTAAAATATCTGGTCAAACCGAATGTCAAATAATCATAATTATGATGACAATGTCTAATAGGCATTTGTACTTAGTATTTTATATATTAGTTATTAGTGAAATACAGCTTGCTCAATTTACAATTATATATAAATAAAATCAAAAGAAAATTGTGTAGCAGAAATATTAATTTAAATGAATTATGAACGAATTTTGACCACTCGGCGACCACTAGTAAATACTAGTTATGTATTACTCTATAATAAACTTTATGTTTTTTTTTAATTGTATGTTTATTATAGAATGCTATAATGTTATTTAGTAACTTTATGTTTACATGAAAAAAAAACCAAATAAAAATGGTAGGTAGTATGGGGTTCGTTGAAAATATGCAAGTAGATCGGTAATAGGTATTATTAAAGGAAATCGTATAACCTATTACTGACCTGACTAATGTAAATACATGTAGTTTTTGTACATTTGTATGATTTTAAATGGTGCGGTTGTTATAAATATTTAATAATAATGATATTTCAACTATAACAATACAATATTTATAATTTATACCTCCTTTATTCATCAAACATTTACATAACAACGAAGTTATTTTTACGGCTACTAATGCTCTTAATTGTGTAATTTACATATAAATAGTTAAGTTTCTTCGCAAGAATGAAAAACATGAACCTATTCCTATATTGGATAACGGGCCCATCGCTAAGAAAATGCAAATTTGTTACAGATTTTAAATTTGTGGAAATCCAATCAAATATAGGGTGCAGGTGAGTCCATATGGCATAGGCATCGTGACCTAAGAACTCGAAATTGTACAGAAACTTTGATACTCTAATTGATTGTTTTCTAGTATACAACATCTATGCGTAAAGACTTGTGACTATGACTTCACGAACCTACAAAGTGAAAAGCATCTCTTTATGGCAGCATACTGATGATCAATATTTGTATGATGGTTCAAGAAGATGGTGACAACATTTTCGAATTGCTTAACAACATCGTAGGGATTCAAAGCGTGATTTTTCGATATTTTTTTGACGAATGAAGAAGCTACCTACAATATACGTTAAAGAAAATTGAAATATATCTTACAGTGCATTTTGCCAATGTCGTCTGTTTTGGATTGTTAAACCAAATGTACAAGAACGTAGTACTTGTTTGTGTATGATACATGCAAATTTCGATCTATAAATTCAATGTTTATATCAGTACAATATAATAACTGTACAATATAATAAATTTTTGGAAGCGGTTTGCTGTGACAAATACAATGAAGAGTGTCGCAAATGTAAGAAAATAAAGATCTAAAAATAGTTTACGGAGAATTCGACAATAATATCAAAGTTAATGTGTGTGAACAGGTCTTTTTTAAAACGAACCGGGAAATGTTCTCTTTACCGTGCTTTATTGAGACATTAGATTGTTTATGGAATATCTAAGATAGACTTCACACAGGATGCAAGTTCGAATTGAGACGTCTTTTACAAATTTCGATAAAATTAGACGCATTCAGAATACACCTTCTTAGCTCAAGCCACAAGGCACTTTCAGCCTGCAGAATTGTATCCCATTCAATGTTTTACCGATATGAAGCCTGTTTCTTCAAATTTTCTGGAAAAAATGCTAGTACTTGTAAAAAACCCTCCGTACTCTTGTCAGGCTTTTGGCATACCTTTCCGTAATCCACGTTAGTACCGGATAATGCATCAAAGTTGCTTTTACAGCGAGGTATTTTGCGTTAATGACCTAAATTTGAGGAAAATGTTTTTGCTTTAAATATTTTAGAGGCTTTTGTGAAAGATAGATTTGTAAAGTGTAGTTTAAGATTAGCTGTGTCAAAACTAACTACAGCTGCATAACACCGGATAGAGTAAGAATCTTTGTGGCAAAAATTAATACGTTTTACACCTACAGTCTACTACAACACTGTTAAACTGGTCTGCTATATTTGTTGTAAAATTACACAGCAAACTCCAACAATGAAAAGCAAGTTGAGAAATGTCGCATTGTAGTTTTAACATCAACGTTTTTACCTGGGATTTTTAATTTACTTCTTTTCTTCTCTCTTCAGTGCAGTAATATGAGTCACATTTGTTATGATCTCCAAAAACGTGTTTCACGCTATTCAGAATATCTTTCTGAATTTTTACATTGTTTTCTGATTCAGATAGTTTCTGTTTGCCAATGCCATACTGGCTGTCTTACAGCTGTCCTCAGTCGAATTCCCGTCCCGACGTCAACAGTTTACGTTCCGGCAGCGAAATAAAAGTATCGATTTTAAAAAATAATTTTTAACCTTTATAATTGCGCAGGAGATGATTTGAACATTGGATTTTTTTTAATGGCTGCAACAGGATATGATCTAGTTTCCAATATTTTTATATGTGTTGGCATTACCATCACCAGTTACGTGTTATAAATTAATTTCCGGGTTTCTAAAACCTGAATATTTCTACCAGTATTTGTGGTTCCATGCTAAAAGAACCGACGCGATTCTTAATACATTTGTGAGCAGCTGACAGTTGTTCTTTTTTTACACAAATACCACAATACTGATGCAGGACCCCGATGTACAAAACTTTCCCTGTATGATACCCTATAATCGCTACGACACCAGACAGCCACTGATATTTTTGGGACGTCATCAGTATCACCTCTTAACCGAACAGCATCTCTTTGTTCTTGAGCTGCTGCAATCATACTTTCTTGCGCGGTCCTTTTCCACATATCGGCAACTTTAGCATGATGCTTATTATAAGTGAATAATGACATTACCGATAAATCCATATCATCATTTCAGCCCATACACGTCCTACTGTTGGGCTCGAGCCTCCTCCACAAAAGGAGGGGAATTGACCTTACCTACTACTATACCATGCCACTCAGACAGGCTGAAATAGGGTTTTATTTCGAGTTTTCTTTTACGACATCGACGGACAAGTTAGAGAGTGATGAATTGTATTCTCACTCCGTCACCACACGGGCTATATATACTACTTCAATCCATATTTACTACTTCCATCAAATTTGTTAGTCCTATTCCAGAAATTATGGCACCTGATACAGCACCTTCATTGATGTTTAGGATATAATGTCGTGTTTCATAGCAACTACTCAATTTGATCGTAGTATGACACATATTACATTTAAAACAGAACCTAGACAAATCCGATTTTATATTCTTTCACATGTATGGGGTTTTTATTAACCCATCTAAAAATGTTGGCAATCGACAATTCGTTTTCCTTGTAAACACTCTAATACATCCAAATATTCGTATAGCCAGATTTTTTGTCCGATTTGGCTAACAGACACCTGCTTCTCTATATCAATATTTACCAACGACATACACGGAGTTGTTTGGCAGGAGGGGCCCGTAGCGTTGGCGCACTGTAACATTAAGCAGAAAGAGGGGTTCGTGTTCACCTCCGGTGAAAACCCTTGGGGCGATTTCTTCGAATTCTAGTAAGGTTACTAGAATTCGCAGCAGGTGCTTATCGCTGATATGACTTTGCATAACTTACTGCGAAGGAAGTTGGCCGCCGGGGCTGGTAGAACGTCCTGCAGTATGCTGATGGCGGCTAGTAGTATGGATCCTATATTTGTAATGTCTGTTGTTTGAGCGGGGATAGGGCGGTTTGTGTGACGAAGCTGCTCCTATGTCTCCTCACACAGGTGGTGGTGGGGGCAGATGGCTCTTCATGGGTGTCGGTGGGAATGGCAGCGGTGGCCGAGGCCTGGGACGGCCCGGGGTTGGTAAGCTTACCGGATTTCTTCTTTTGTCTGCAGTTCTTCTTTTTTTTTCCGATGTTGATCTTTTTGTGTGGCGGGTTTCGTCGGGGCCATCAGAGTAGTAACATCTGGCTGGGTGGCGACTTCTGTGGTGGGTATAGGTGGCGCGGTGGACTTCTTTAGTACCTTGGTAGATGCAGTGGGGCCGGCCTTACGATTGCGTGTCTCCCGATGGAGGGTCGGGCACCCGGTGTAGTTGGCCGGGTGCGATCCTCCGTAGTTCGCGCATTCTGCCGGTGTCTCCCACGGGCGGGGGCAGTCTCTTGCCAGGTGCGGGTCTCCGCATCTGACACAGGCAATTTGGCGGTGGCGTAAGTGCGAGCTATGTCTGTACTGTTGGCACCTGTGACATTGTGCCGGGCGTTTTTTACCTCTCCAGGCCTCGATAATAACTCAAAGGATGCCCAACAGTTCATTTTTAAGTAGTGACGTGCATTTTTTGTAATATTAATATCGAGGTGAGACCTCAAAGACCCCTCAAAAATAAATTATTATCATAAATTTTTGTATATAACACTACTACTATACTAATATAATAGGTGCGCTAGTAGAAGCTTCTTTTTTGTCAATTTCTACTTTTTTTAAAAAATACTTCTTACAAGAATTATTAATCAAAATATTCGCCCTTATTATCTATAGTCTTTTGTCATTTATTGAATTGTAATAAATGCCTTCACTCTATCGTGACGGTTTTGAAACAAAATCGTTATCCAGCCATTTTCGAACATCATTGTCATTAATGAATTGCTGCTCCTTTAAATATGACGACATTGATCTAAGTAAATAATAATCAGAAGGAGCGAAGCCTGGTGAATATGCCGCATGATGTACAACTGCCCAGCCTAAATTGAAGATGAGTTCCTGGGTCAATTTTGCTGTATGTGGACGTGAATTATCATGCAGCAACATCACTTTTCGCCTTCCTTTTCCCGTAAATGTTCTTTTTTCCTCCAGATCATTACGTAATTTGATCAGCTGGGTCTGGTAATGCTCAGCTGTAACAGTTTGGCCAGGTTTGAGAAGCTCGTAGTAAATGATTCCTTTCCAATTCCACCAAACACAGTATTGACGCCTACGCCAAAATATATCGCAATGTGTCGCGATACGTGGGATTCACCCCCGCTACTAGATTTAATGACAAGTCATGTAATTTTTCTGTTAAGACACTCATTAAACTCAACACAGTTACTTGTACCGGCTGCTTTTTATTTTCACTGCATTTATCCCCCAACATATTGGTCCATATCGAGTTGGATGGAATAAATTAGAAAAATTCTGCATTTATTTTGAAGAATAATATATAATTATCGGAATTAGCAAGAAAATCAATTAATTTGCAAGATTATAAGGCGGCTTGTGGTATACGAAGCAAGGACATCAAAAAGTACGGTGTAAAGTCTTATTATTCATAGATATCGTTACCCAACACTCATTCAGGTAGTATATAATGTAATTAAGGACTATCAGGTTAGTGTTCTTTATATTACCTAGTATATTAATTACAATTAGTTTGTTTCCTAACGTACTATATCCAGGTACCTATGTACATTGTGAGTAGACTTTTGTTATAAAGTAGCAATTATTTAAGTTAATCCATACTTTGCAGTGTAGTAATATTATCCATATTGTATTATTTCTTATTTAACTACTATTGCAAAGTTAGCGCCTATTCACTTTAAGTTAACGTGTGAAGGTATATGCAATATAATTTTATGAGTGTTATATGATATTTACTAGAATTATTATTTACTTTATTTATTGTGAGAATTAATTATCGTATTATTTATTGTTTTATACTTGTTTCAAATTAGATATAATCATTTATTCTGTAGTTGAGTTATATAAAATTAAAAAGAGTTGTTACTTTGTAGGTATTCGCTGAAAGTGTTAGTAGTTATTGCAATAGTTGTTCGTGATATTATTTAGTAATCCCATAGGCGTTTAATAATTAATTATATAGTAGTGTAGTATTAGTTATTGTTTGTTATCTTAGTCAATTGTAATTGCCAGGCCTATATGACCGAGCCTTTCAGTATGACCGAAGAAAGGGAGTTAATAAGAAAACGAGGTAGTTTCAAAGGCCGTTTAACTGCATTTACTAATTACCTAGACGCGCTGAATGACGAATCAATGTCAAACTATGACTTCGCCGAGTTACAGCTGCGTATAGGCAAGATTGACTCGTTATACCAACAATATGATGAGGTACAGTTACGTATGGAATGAATCGTGGATGATATTAAAGCCCAATCAAATGAACGTTCTGATTTTGAGTCACTGTATTATAAATCTTTATCTAGGGCTCAGCAGTTGGTTAGGGAATTTAACAAGGACAAAGAATCCATCGTTGAGAGTAGTCGCACTGGTATCTGTAAGCCCGTTAAATTACCCACAATCCAACTACCCAAATTTAGTGGTTCACATACCAGTTGGTTGGAGTTTCGTGATACGTTTACGAGTCCCATTCATTCAAATGATGATATTGACGAAATAAACAAATTTCACTACCTACGAACGTCCTTGGAGGGATCCGCTACCGTAGTGATACAGGCGATCGAGTTTTCAGCCACTAATTATCCTGTGACATGGGCAGTATTGTGTGAGCGCTTTGATAATAAGAGATTATAGCGTCCTTCTAAAGTATTGTCATTTACAAACACAATTCCATTCAATTTTGCGGTAGCGCCATGCGTCTGTTCATCTATTGGTTCGTATCCTAATAAATTCCTATTAGGTACTAAATTCCCTGCAATTTGGTCGGGAGGAATTGGGTCCTAATCTGGATTGTTAGCCAGTGATGCTAAAACTCTGTTTGAAGTAACGAGCGGCGATATATAGCATTCGTATGCGTTATGTGATTGTGCATTCAGCACACCTAATGATCCGCTTGGCATCACAATGAAGTTATCGGCTTCTATTGGGCCTTGTAGTATAGCGATAGGTGGCAAGTCTAATTTCTTTACCATCCTGAGTGATGACATCTGTAACATGCGAGATGTAATCAACTATAGCTTGGGGAATAACCTGGTAATCTGGTAAAATTTCACGGGCATCAGATCTTAAATTTAGTACATTTTGACCAGCTTTTCTCGCTGTCTCTAATATTTCCAGGTTTAAATGCGTTGTCATCGCGTGTGTGTACATAGATAATGGAAGACGTTCATGCAGGCGGGGATCTACTCCGCGCATCTTCTCGTACGTCTGATTGATTAGGGGAATAAAACCCGAAAACTCAAAATTCTGGCTATAAATATCTATATCTTGAACAAGTGAGGAATGGGGTCCAATATCGTACAGTGGTTCGTCTCGAGCTCCTTCATCCGATGTTTTTGGTAGTACTGTCTGTACAACCTGCTCTTTAGGCGGTTGTTTCTTCTGCCCCCCTCCCCCGGAATTCCTGGGATCTCTGGGTTGGCTTGCGGCTGATGTTTTGTTCACGCCGTTCATCGTATGGGGCTGGTTCATAAGACCAACTCTCCAATTGTTGCCGATTATTGTAGTGGTTGTAGGCACGTTGTGTGTCGCGGGCTGCTCGGCGGTTGCCGCCGAAATGGCCTCTGCCACGTGGTGCTCCACGAAAATTATTGTTCTCCATCTCAATAATGAGGAATTAAAACTGTCATAAAAAACGACGATGACGATGACGACGACTATATATCGGCTATTTTTAACATTGAGGTAATTCCTAAGGAGTCCTCTGTCACTTTAAAGGGGTTAATTGACCATTTAAATAAAAACAATGAAGAATGAATTAAGCAATGAAGCCCGTATTAAATTATTGCCAGGTTATAGGGTTTGTTACAATTGTATTTTACAATTGTTTGTTACCAGGGTCGATAATTTTTAAAACCAAAAAAAATAATAGTAGGATGAAACCCATTAGAAAAGGAGGGGAATATTATAAAAATGAAAGGAAAAATAATTTACGGGCGATCTGAGGTCGGGAAGGGGATGGGGGTGAGTTTTTAAGGGTAAAAAACGGTTTTTCTCGATTTCCGGCAAAACTAAAAGTCGTATCGAAAAAAGTCAAATGGCAAAGTTGTAGGTAATAAAAGATCTAAAACTTTTGTATTCACACTTTTTTCACATAACCTCAAAATTTATGTGAAAAATCCAAAAAACCAAGTTTTTGGTTTTTTATTTTTATCTTTTACAAAATTTTTTTTTTTAACGAAATTTGGTGAAAACTTACCTTTTTATGTCCCAAATACGCTGTAATTTATTTGATTAAAAATATTTATTTTTTCACCTTCTTTTGAATTAATATCAAAAAAACACCCTAATTTTCAATCGAAAATTCACCCGTCAAAATATCAGCTTTTTTCAAAAAGTTGGTATGGTTTCTGTTCGTTGAAATCTCTACTTTCCGATGGTGAAAAAAAAAAAATATGTTACTACAGTAAATCTTCTCAGAAAATGCAAAAAATAAAAAATTTTGAATTCGAAAATTTTTTTTTAATTATTATATATAATTTCATCTAAAAAATGTGATTGCTGCAATTTGTTTCAATTAAAAAGTTGATTTATTTAATGCTAATTACATTTATGTCATAGAAAATCTCATTATATATAAATATAAATGTAAATCGTACTATTAAATGTAGATGCTTTATTCTGATTACGTTATTCATTACAATATTTTTAAACACATTAATCTTATCATTCATAAATACCTTATCTTCAATTCTAATCACTTATCCATTAGTTTTTGTCTTTTTGATGGCATTTCTTCATCGTTAGATTCGTCAAACATCTCCGATTCTAGTAGATCTTCGAAATCTTCATGACTATCACCTTCTTCCTCTCCAACATTATTTCCAGACTGCGTTGGTTCTTCTTCCACAATTTCTTCTGAATCATTAACTTCCTCGTAGGTTTCTTCTTCAATATTGGAGCAATTTTCAGAACCATGACAGTTTGAACATAAATTTGTGCATTTTAAACCATGTTTTCGGCAACCACATTTTAAACTGTTACATCCAGTTTCACAGCTGCAGCAAATAGTTTTGAGCAATATTTCCGGAATTAATTCTTTTTGTGTAAATTTGGGCATAATTCTTGGGCAGTATCCTATTAAACTCTGTAATTGCTCTTCTCTTGTTATACCATAGGACCGGAGGAATGTCGTTACTTATTCTACGTACGAATATTATCCAATCTTCATAATACTTCGAATATCTACCGATATACAGCTCTTGCATCTGTACGACATCAGGGTCAAACGTAGCACGGAGAACTTCTAAGGCTTCCTCGTGGTTAGGCCAATACGGACTAGGCAGATTGCGGGAACTACGAGATGCACTAAATAACATGAAGAAAGATAAATAATTGATGAGTGCTCTAAAGTACATCTTAACACCTTACACTTGCTCCGATGTTTAAGCGAATTTCCAGAACCTGGTTTGAGAAAATAAATGTCATGATTATATGAATTTAACTGATTTAAAAGGACCAAAAGATCAATATCTTGGCCCACAACAATGACAGTTTTATTAGTACTCATTGCAACTTTTATCGCGGTTTCAATTATGTCAGCATCAGCATCTTCTTCTACTTGGTTACAGGAAAATCCTCGTGACTGTAATCTTTTCATCAAAGTTTTTATTATTTTATCCTTATTTTTCTCGTTAGATAAAAATTTTTCTTGCAAAAAAGGTATTTTTGTATGATTTTGATAATCGAACTCTGGGATATTGTCTGAGGTTTTTCTACGACTACGTTCTCCTCTTTTAGTTGAAGTAGCTGCTGGTACTGTTGTGACACTAACTGATTTTTTAATTTCGGGATACCCATCAAAGACAATATAGCTGCTTACTGCGTAATGTGTTTCTACATAGCGCAAATATTTATTCATTATCTCTTCTACCGTTTCATTTTTTTGCCAAATTACTTTGTGCAGTAAAAATCCACCGTCAACGACATGCACTACACCGTCAGAAAGCGTTGGTCTATTCGCACTCACAAATAAATCGTAAAGTTGAGATTTTTACATTGTTCCTGAGGCCATGTTCTGTAAAAAGTGACAATGGAAAAGGTGCAAGCTCATATTGTAAATAAGTTTCCATATCTTTTTTACTGTCAATGGTTAACGATATTCTTTGAAACAACAATAATGGTTCGATAGCTACAATATCTCCGTTCACTTTAACGGAAGATTGAACTGTTTTTAGAGACAAGACTTTGTTTTTCCTTTTAAATTTTACACTGCCAAAGTTCATTCCAACAATAGCTTGCAAAGATTTTTTTCCTTCTTCATACGCTTCATGGCAATTTACAGAATTACTGCCAATAATTCCAGAAAATATTGACATAATGTTATCAGTCTCTGGAAAAGGATCATACCTGTTAAAAAATTTTTGTAATATTTGTAAATCAGCTACATCTCTTTTTATTCGATATTCCCTAGAATCAATGTGTTGCTCTGTTGTTGCAAAAGAAACATTACAAAAATTTTCCATAGCATTGCAAACTTCGACAAGTATGATCATTGTTAATACGAATTTTGTTAAAACACTTTCAGACAAACCACGACCATGTGTAAGTCCACCCTGAGTTTTCATAGATCTCATCAAAACTTGCTCGATCGTCATATCCTACCAAACTCCCGACCAAAACTTGTCAGTACGTCTATTTGTAAAGAATCCTTCGGTGAATCGCGTAAATTCATAATCATCATTTATTGTGTCTTTAAGGGGGCTGTCTCCACGAGCGAGAGAATCGCGACGAGTCCGCCCTTAAAACGTCGGATAATCTCCACGAACGAGCGATAATTCCGCCACGTATCGTCGCGAGTCGTAACGGAATCGCAACGTTTCCGCGGCGACTCGCAACGGTATCGCCGCGTTTCCTTGACGACGCGTTGCGAAAGAAAGAATTTAGTTACGTGCCAAACGAGAGTGAAATAAGTAGTGTCTCAGTCGATAAAATAATTCTTTATTATGGATATAGTGTTGTGGGGTGCTTCTGCAAGTACGCTAGTGAATATGCAGTTATTGTTATTGTTAAGAAGGGAAAAAAAGCGCCGTTGGTGGACACATCCCATGTTGCTACGTCGTGAAAGTCATGGATATTTCCATGTGAATTATGAAGAATATCGAAATCATCCAGAATGGTTTGAAGATGAATATTTAATGCCAATTCCTGTTTTTGATGAACTGTTCAGTTTACTATCAAGACACTTATCAAAGCAAGATACCAATATGAGGAAAAGTATCGGGCCATGTGAAAGATTAGCAGTAACACTACAGTAAGTTTAAAGCAGATTTATTTTACTTAAACGCTTATCTACATCAAATTAAAACTTAAAGTTTACATTCCATCAAAGTGTTCTAACATTTGAGCAATATCGTCCTCGCTTGTTGGTGTGGAAGTACGAGAATAAGAGTCTAGTAATGTATGTGATGATGGTGTGTATTTCTTAATTACGGCCATAATCTCAGTTCTGGCATCAATTAAACAGTCTTCTTTTATTTTGTCCATAAGTGGTAGCAACGAACGGAAAAATGCCTCATTTCCACGCTCGTTACGATACTGTGGTTGAACATTATTTCTTTGTATATCTATACTCCCGCGCATAACATTCGATATCTCTTTATTAGATTCCAGAAACATTTGTACTAATGTTTTCTTTTTATTAGACGTGGAGGGTTCCGTAACACTAGGGGTGGTATTAACTGAACTGTCGTCATCCTCAAAAACATCTTGACTGTCTTCATTGAACATGTTTGACGATGTTGAAGCGTGTTCTGTATGTTTCTTTAAAAAAAGTAATGCATCATAATGAATATACTTTCGTCGTTTTGAGGCAGCTTGACCGGATTTTGAACATTGCTGCAACTTTAACTTCTTACGAAATTGATCCCTTAAAGATTTCCATTTTGTCATTAACTCAAGTCCTGAAGCAAAGAGATAACTTTTAATTTAAATATTCTAATAATATATAAGTATATATAATTGTATTAATTATTATGTACCTACTTTAATAAAAAAAAAAAAAGTTTTCAGATTAATAAATCCGAACGCTTTGATAGAGTCTTCGTTTTACATCCCATTTCAAAAAAAAACTATCCTTTAGGTGTGATTGAAAACAAACGCGAGCCTATTTTATATTAAAAAAAAATATATGATAAAGTAAATTTTTTAAATACCTAATAATGTCATTTTCCAGATATCTCGCTTCTGGAACAAGTTATAAACGCCTTCAGAATAAGTACAGAATTTCGAAAAAAACGTTGGCTAAATTAATAAAAGAAACATGTGGAATTATATGGAAAGTGCTAGCACCTACAGAAATGGCAGCCCCGAACAAAGAATCATGGAAAAGAATCTCAGAGGGATTTAAAGACAACGCGAATTTCCCACATTGCTTGGGAGCGCTAGACGGCAAACATATTCGAATTCAGTGCCCCCGGAATTCCGGCTCTCTATACTTTAATTATAAAAAGTACAACTCAATCGTTTTATTGGCTTTGGTGGATTCGAATTATTTATTTACTGTGATTGACGTAGGTTCTTATGGCCGTGAAAATGATTCTACCATTTTTCAATCTTCAATTCTAGGCCAGAAGCTAAATAAAGAAGCCCTTGATTTGCCGGAAGAAGAAGAACTGGTATTTGGCGGACCCAAAATGCCATATGTGATTGTAGCTGATGAGGCCTTCGGTATTCATCGAAATTTAATGCGACCGTATCCAGGTCGATGTCTTCCTACGGATAAAAAGATTTTCAACTACAGACTGTCTCGTGCGAGACGTTACGTGGAATGTGTCTTTGGACAAATCACCTCAAAATTTCGCATATTTCATAATACAATAAATCTTCAACCGGACAGTTCAATTCTTGTAATAAAAGCAGCTTGCGTTTTGCACAACTTCATAAAGTGTCGAGCATTAAATGCCACTGACGGGGAAAATGAAGACATATACAATCAACAAAATATGACACCCGTACTTCAAAGGACAAGGAATTCGGGATTGCAAATTCGAAACTCATTTAAAGATTATTTTAACACAGTGGGCGCGGTTCCTTGGCAAAATGACTACATCGTTTAATGAAAATTATCTACCATATAATTATTGTTGAAACAACGCTTTTGTACCGACGAATGTATATTATTTTGTTATACCATAGACAATAAAAACTAACAATTTATAACAACAAAAATTACCTAAATAAATAATATTGTACGCTTACCTTTTTCTTTTTTTTCTTTAGAGGTTAGGTCATCCCACTCTGTGAACATAGCATTTCCCACATCATACCAATACTTTGCTTTAATTTCTCTGTTTCGATACTCGGCCAACTGAACATCGTAAAGGGCAGGTCTCTCTACACTTCAAGTATAAACTTTTCAATGTCAAACATTGTACTATTGTTTAAAAAGCTTCTCAAAACGGCCTTGTTAACGAGAGGCAACGCTGAAATGACGCTGCGTTTGACAACGCGCCCGCTGCGCGCTCGTCGCGAGAGCGCCGAGTCCGCTGCGCGAGCGCGCGGCGATTCCGCTGCTAGTCGCGGCGGGCTAGCGACGATGTAATGACGTTTCGCGCGCTCGTTGCCATTCGTCGCATCGCGGCGATAATATCGCCGTGTGGAGACGGTTCAATAGAGAGTGTATAGAAATACGTGGCACCACGATAATATCGCCGCGATTCCCTCGCTCGTGGAGACAGCCCCTAAGCTTACGCATATCTCGGAGATAAAGATGAGCAGATTTTGCGTATAAAAAGTGCCCACTTGCATGAAAATAAGGAAGCATTCTTTCCACGCATTTTAAATGTAATTCCCAATTACCTGCACGTTCAGCCCGTATGAAATCTTTAACCAATGAGATCATTTGCCAGTACTGCATCCAAAGTTTTGCGGTAGGACCTCTTTTTTGTACTAATTTTAGATGCTCGATAAATTTTTCTTTTATGATCTGAAAATCTTCTTGATGCAAATTGTCTTCGAAATTTTCAGTTCCTAAATCCTGCAAAAATGTATCCATTAGCGCCTTTTCTGTGTCTGACAACTCCATCGATGAAAAAATTAATTCAGACTAGGCGAGCTGTACTAGAAAATGTCCTCTGATAGCTCGTGCATATGCGTGCCCGGAGAGAGCTTTGTCGGACGAATTTTCTGCATATATTTCACAAAAAGCCTCCTTTAGTCCACTACCATCCATGGTGAATCCAATCGCTCCGAGGAACGACATCATTAAATGAAATCCCCCAAGTCTTACTTGGATTGAGGACAAATTGTAAGGATCATTATTTAAATCAATATTGGCCAAGACTTCACGAGCTTTATAGTATAGCGGCTGGTCAAACGTTACGAACACAATTTTTTGCTCTTGTTTTTGGCATTGCTTAGCCGCTTCTACCAACGATGTAAAAATGGTATTATAATCACTCGGTGGATTTTTTATAAATGGCACAGGAATAATTTTTGAAACATGATAAGTCAAATTAGTATGTAACTTCTCCATGAACCCATTCCAACCATCGGATTTGTTGTTTGCAAATTTTGAATAAGTCCATGTAAAATCTGCCGAAGAAATTTCATAGTTGTCCGTAACATCTAAAACATCTTCTATCTGAACTGTTTTTAATCCATCAGAGTTTTTGTTTTCAAAATGTTTTAATTTCACGAATCCAATTTCACCTGTTTCTTCAGAAGATGGAATCTGTTTTAATCTAGAGATGCTTTTCTTTGAAGTAACACTAGACGCCGGAGTAACAACCATTATTCCACCCATTGCATGGAAAGTGTTTTTGCCATCAATCGTGTATGTATTATGATCGGCATTGTCAAAAACGAATTGAACATATGAATCTGGAGAAACAATATGATTAGCAGGGTCCTTGATAATCGAAGCTTCAAAGCGCAAAGTTTCCTTGTATGAGGAACACAAACCTAAATTGGATAATGAGTCGATCAATCCTTTCGAGGCATATTTTTTGTGAATCATAGACGACAAACCAAGTAAAATTGGAGATAAAAAAGAACGTGGCCTTACAGATGTGATGATGCAATGAGACATTGTGGCCACTTTTTTATTTATCCTACGAACGTTATTTGTACTTTTTTCTTTATTACTCTTACACACAACATTCAAAAAAACTTGCAAAGTTTTAGGAACATCCTTAAAAAGATTGCCTTCGTCTATATCGAGAGTTTCGTAGTAATTCATATCATATACTTTAGAACGTATATCTTCTAAAACAATTTCAGCAGCCATTTCAACAATTCTAGTTCGTTCGTCTTCTTTACTTTTTAATCTTTTTTCGTACCAGTCTTTGCAGAGTTTCTTACTTGCAGTACCATTTTTGTATAAAATAATCATGTCCCTTTTAATTAAATGACACTCGATATCGTTTTGAAAATGCTCTTTCAATTTATTTTTAATAGTTGTGTAGTCTGGAAGATCTCCTGAAAATCCCTCTTTTATTTCATTTACAGAAAATTGACATTCTGTTTCGTTGTCAACGATATAATTAATAAGATAATTAATAAAATTCTTAGTGTTTTCACATGCTGAGCGACCCCTTTTTCTTTCTGTTCTTTTGTTATAAAAATTAGCCATACAAGCAGTGTGATAATGTGCTTTTACTGCGACTAAATCAGGCACATTTTGCAAACGAGCTGAAATCTTTTTATCGAAATCATTTAATGTGTTCTGTTTTTGAATATACTGTAATATATTATCTCTTGTATCGTTGCTTTGAACACATGAAATTTTTTCTTTTGAGATATTACCGAAAAATCCACCGCAGATAAAGCAATGAGATTCAAAATCCAAGAGCATCTTTAATTACTTCTTTTCCTTCCTTTGCTTTTTTTTGTCTTGAACTACAAAATGTAGCTATCGCGGTCTCATCATTATATTGACTTTGACAACTTCGATGAATAAAAGCTGATGTCAAAGTCTCAAATTTTTTGTATTTATTATCGATTCTTTTCTTGCTGGATACCACTAAACGATTCAAAGCTGCTTTTTTTATTGCATACACTTGCTTATCATCTGCCTTATTGCAGATGATACAAACAGATTCATCCATACTGATAATCTGAAAAGACAAAATCGAATTAATAATGCCTTCACTATTTTATCGTGAATAAACTCCCATGAAAAAAAAATATTAAAGAAATAAATGTCAAAATGTATAAAAAATATATTATAAATGTATTAAATATATATGGAAATCGGCCAAAAGTTTGTTATTAAAAATATATTTACGATATATATTTTATAGATTTTTAATATATTTTTTATGTACTTTGAAATATATTTTTTTTTCATGGGATTAACTAAATTTGTTTGTGCAAAATTAAGGAGATTATTATTTTTTTATCTTGTACTAAAATATCATTTAATTTCAATCTTTAGGTTATGTTACGTTAAGCATACTATTTTTTAAAGAAAATATTACGATTTTTATGTTTGAGTTGATTGCAGATAAAAATAGAGATAGTATTTACCTTCCTATGCAGATTCGAAAAGTTTTTTTGTTTTTTTAAGTAAACTTGTCACAATTATCTTCAAGAAACTCAGCGTGCACGTGTATTTTTATATACGATGTTGTATACTGTACTGTATTTCGAATACTGGTTAGGCTAACGGCTGTAACAGCTGCTACGAAATATATAGTATATAATAGTAGGTATGTATGTAGTAAGACCCAGACCCGCCTAGCCCCTTCCCCACTTCTCCACGAAATACCTTTTGATGGGCTACAATTTTTCGTAGGTCACTCAGGTATATCTACTCAGGTATATATAATTTATCTTAAAATAATTATAAATAGGCATCTACGCATATAATTTAAAGAAGATTCGACAACTTTCTCCAAATATTGTAGATGTCTTATTAAATATTAATTTTATTAACTTATTTGTTTGTTAATTATAGTAGTATATTTTTATTTGCTTTTTTTTTGTTATCAATGTCACATGTAATCTAACGTTTTTCGAGTAATTAAAGTGTAAATTTTAATAAATAGCTCAAAATTATTTATAATAATTAAAAAAAAATTTTCGAATTCAAGTTTATTTTCATTTTTTGCATTTTCTGAGAAGATTTACTGTAGTAACATATATTTTTTTCTTCACCATCGGAAAGTAGAGATTTCAACGAACAGAAACCATACCAACTTTTTAAAAAAAGCTGATATTTTGACGGGTGAATTTTCGATTGAAAATTAGGGTGTTTTTTTGATATTAATTCAAAATAAGGTGAAAAAATAAATATTTTTAATCAAATAAATTACAGCGTATTTGGGACATAAAAAGGTAAGTTTTCACCAAATTTCGTTAAAAAAAAAAATTTTGTACAAGATAAAAATAAAAAACCAAAAACTTGGTTTTTTGGATTTTTCACATAAATTTTGAGGTTATGTGAAAAAAGTGTAAATACAAAAGTTTTAGATCTTTTTATTACCTACAACTTTGCCATTTGACTTTTTTCGATACGACTTTTAGTTTTGCCGGAAATCGAGAAAATCCGTTTTTTACCCCTAAAAACTCACCCCCATCCCCTTCCCGACCTCAGATCGCCCGTAAATTATTTTTCCTTTCATTTTTATAATATTCCCCTCCTTTTCTAATGGGTTTCATCCTACTATTATTTTTTTTTCACTTTTATTATTTTTCAATGCTTCTACCCTGGTCTAGTTGTCGTTCGGATCATTTTACAAACCACTGCAACCGGTCGGGTTGCAAACTATGTAAGCGCCGTCATAATACCCTTATTCATATGGATGAATATAAAAACATTTTGAATACTTATAATAAAATAGATAACAACTCGTTAGATAGTTTGTCACCGCCGTCGTCTTCGAAGTCTGCTATCGCGGAGACGAATAACATTGCGTTGTCCGCTAACGTCACGCCCTCTAGCAGTAGCATTAACGGTGACGTGTTATTATCGACTGCACTAATCAAGCTACAGGATCGTACTGGGAGTGAGCATGTTGTTCGCGCCGTGCTTGATAGTGGTAGTACGTCGTCATTTGTGACGGAACGTTTATGTCGACAGTTATCTTTAGAGACTAGGGAGGTAGATAGATTTATATATGGCATTAATAACGCGAATGCACGCGTAGGTAAAATGTGTCAAATTAATATGACGTCATTAAATAATAGCTTTAGTAGTAAGCTAAACTGTTTCGTTTTACCATTAATTACTAGTGATATGCCATGTCGTGAAATAAATATTTCCGCACTCCACATTCCGTCTAATATGAGACGCTGCTTAGCTGATCCTACTTTTTATAAGCCCGCTGATGTAGATATTTTAATCGGAGCTGATCTGTTTTGGGAATTACTAGGATCACAAATAATAAAACTGGGTGAAGGTGAGCCCATATTATGTGAGACCAAGTTAGGCTGGATAGTCTCAGGTCCCATCAGTCGTAATTACAATACATTGCTCTCTAATAACATTAGGTGTAATTTTACTAAGATCAATTCATTTAATTATATCAATCAAAGACGAAATAATTTAACTCGTTTTTGGTAGTCAGAGGAGGTTAATATTAAATCTTTCTCATCAGAAGAGAAATTATGTGAGGAGCGTTTTGATAAAAATAAGCCAGGATTGCAGGATGATCATTTCTGTGTCCGTGTTCCGCTCAAAAATGTCATTCTCTTCATAGAAATTATTAATTATAAGGCTAATCGCTATTTATATTGGCTATGACGTAGATTAAAAACTAAACCAGTTTTTAATATTATGAATTAATCCTGAATAGGAGTTTTTAGGGCACATAACTCAATTTAAATACAAACTTAAACTAAATTCAATTCATTAATAATAATAGAAAAAAAAAAAAGAGGGCGTCTGAATAATTCTGATTTTCTATTTAATAAATGGCATCATATATTATTACAGTCCACTCATTATTAAAATTTATTATTTATTTCAAAATTATTATTTAATTTTAAGCACATAAAATTAACACATACAGGTCCTTAACAAGCGTCAATTAGAGAATCCTATTAGCCTATAAGAGATGGAAAATTGGCAAGGACTTGCTATCATAAATTCTTTTTTCCTAATCAAATGAAGGGTAAGATCGTTACCCCTTTGATGGTAATTTATCGCGGCAGCGTCTTCAGCCAGGAGGTAGTCTATTTGAAAGCACGGGTGTTGATTACGCACTTCTTATTATGGGTGCTAGCCATCAGGGATGTGGATGTAGACTGGTAAATGTGTACATAGCTATTTTTATTTGCGTGACCACTGAAGCTGTTCATCTGGAACTTTTGAGTGGCTTAACTAGCTATACCTTTTAATTATCATTATACCGATTCATTGTTCGTCGCGGGAGCCTCTTAATATATTTACTGCGATAACGGTACTTCATTTTTTTGGTGCGTATAACGACCTTTCAAACGTTTTGTGATTCTGTCAGTAAAAGAATGGCAATTGATGGAATCAACTTTCATTTTATACCCGCGTATATACCTTTGGGTGGTATCTGGGAGGCTGGTGTTATATCGGTCAAAAATCATTTATAACGAGTGTTGGGCCATTGTAATTTAACGTTCGAGGAACTGTACACCATTTTAACGCAAATAGTGGCAATATTAAATTCAAGCCCACTAACGCCGCTATCATCAGATCCTGCCGATTACACTCCACTGACCCCAGGTCATTTTCTCGTTGGCCGACCGTCGACCGCTTACAGCATCACGACAAAGAGATTATGTTATTCCACAAACCATCTATCTCGTTACCAACGTATTGAGCAGTTTCGTCAGCACTTCTGGAGTAGATGGAGTAAGGAGCACGTTGTCGAGTTGCAGCAGCAAACCAAGTGACGTTCCAATAATGAGGGTTTGTGCGTGGATTCCTTAATCATGATAAAGGAGGAGAATCTTTCACCATTAAAATGGGGATTAGGAAGAATTGTTGCCATTCATCCGAGGTTTGATGGAATTATTCGGGTGGCTGAAATTAGAACTTCCACTGGAGTATCCGGAGGGCCTTCAACAGGATATGCCCATTTCTTTGGAAGCGGCGTCTGGTTGGAAGTACGACTTCCAACGCGGGCCGGTATGTTGACGCCTGCGCCAAAATATATCGCAATGTGTCGCGATACGTGGGATTCACCCCCGCTACTAGATTTAATGACAAGTCATGTAATTTTTCTGTTAAGACATTCATTAAACTCAACGCAGTTACTTGTACCGGCTGCTTTTTATTTTCACTGCATTTATCCCCCAACATATTGATGTCATTTCAATCTGTGTCACTCTTAATTCTGTAAGCCTGTATTTTAGCAAGTAGGGGCTTTTTCACTGATGAATCAATGCTAGCTAGGACCTTTCTCAAATTATTTCCTCTTGATAGGAATAATGTTGAAAAGATATTGAAGAATTAGATATTGTAATATGGATCAGTCTCACGATAATTTCAATACTAAAATGTTGAAAAGAATAAGACATCATTTGCAATATCTGCCTTGTCAGTGATTATGAAATCTATGCCATCAATAGATAGAGTCCAAACATCTTTCCTTTCTGTCTGATTCCAAGCTTGGGCTCTCAAAGACAACTCTGAGATTACAACTACTGGATTGAACCCTTCATAAGGCATTAATTTGATTAAGGCAGCTGTTGCTTCAAAGTTAGACTTGCTAACTTTACCAATAATAGCTGCCCTAACCATATCCACATCAGATGGGTTAACAAGCCTGATTTGATTCAAAGCTATAGCATCCCTATTATTTGACGAGATCAGGAGGTAATTCTTCATAATATCCCAGCTCTCAGAGGTAGCAGACTTAGCAGGTAAGGCTGGAGGAGCTGGAGACTGCTCAGCCCTAGGCTTTGATTTAGAAGGAGCATTACCGTATTCAGTGGTAGACATATTTGCGGCATCTCTTGTGACTCTTTTAGAAAATGAATTATCAGATTCTGATGATGCTTTTCTCTTACACAGTTCAGAGCTATTCTCGGACATTAAACATTAACCTTATGTAGCGAACACCAGGTCAATGTGATCAAAAACCTAGTAAGTAAAACCTTTTTTGCATTAATATTCGGTTTTGCAACTAATGTGGATGGCTGGTTTGGATCAACACATGCTTTTTTACATTTAGGATTGTCGTAAAAAATCATTTTTCATCACCCGTAATGATTTTATGCACAAATTTTTTTTTTGAACCGAGTATGCAAATTCATGCAAATGGCCACTCTTTTGACCGTTTTTTGTTTTCTTCTGTCATTTTCCTTCCTTCTGTATTTTTCCTAACGCATGCAATCGAAGAGAAATTGCTTGGCGAGTAACTCCTGTTTTGCAAGCTCTTCTTGAGTTTGACATCGATTTTTGATTTACAATAAAACTTGAAGTTCTTCAAGCTCAAATTTTTTGATTGCATCTGGACGTGGATCGTCGTCAAGACTAAAATTTCCGTCACGAAATCTTGCGAACCACTTTTCACTGTTGAATGGCTCACAGAATGTTCACCCCCCTGTCGAATTAATCAATTCCATAGCTTGAGCAGCATTTTTATTCATTTGAAATAGTATAGTTATAGTATTTCTCTATATACTTAAGTAAATGTGGGTCTAAACAAAAACACGAAACCTTAACTGTTTTATTCACTTTATTTGGTACAGAGCACAATTTCATCGTGTTCTCGAAAATGGCGGCGTCGTGAGAGAGCGAGACAAAACATTCATTCTTCCCTTTCACCCAGCATTCGTTCAACAATACACCTTTCACTCCGTTCAGAAACAATAATCAGTTATTCTTAATTATTAAATTTAAATCCTACACTTATAACTATTATAAAGCTTACAAAAAATCATTTAGTATGTACATGTGCTGGGCTACTACTACCAGATGCGAGGAGTCCCCTTTTTCGGCTGCAAATTGACCGCCCTGTTTTTATTAGAGCTGCTGCAACACGTTGACGAAAGTGCAACAGATCTAAAACGTCTGCATTTGATGTTTGCAATCTTTTTGGTATTCCAGCCAGCTATTGGTTAGTGCTAAGTTAATGGCGTGGCAAATCATACGTAATGTCCATTTTTTTGATATAATAAAAAAACTGTTCAAACTAATCAATTGGTCGTATCGATTATTATAGGGGTAATTTTCATTTTGAGTGTAAGATGGTCGAGTATTTTAAATCTTTTTGTTTCGCCTCTAAATCTAAATATTTACTAATATAGATTTCTGAGCTTAACTCGTCGAAGGTTGCTGGCAAACCCTCCTGAAAAAATGAACACCCACGTGCTTAACAACTTGCTCACGTTTTTGACTATCAATGGAAATAGACTACCAGGTTCTTGACTATTGCTTTCAATTTCGATAAATAAATCTCCTGATTTGCGAGTTAAGGTATTGTATTATAATAGAAAACAATTAAATAAAGAATCATATATTTATTATTTTACTTAAAATATTAATCATTTAAACATGACAACGAAAACCTCTTTGTTTCTACTTATTATAATGCAAGTGGTAAGATATCTAATAATCTCCTACATCAGTCTTATTTATTCTAAATTCTTACACACTGATTAACACTTTTTTATATATTTATTAATTTACTTTAAGAATATTAATCATAGAAACATTATAACAAAAACTTGTTTCATCATTTACTTATTTCTTCTACTTATTATAATGTAAGTGGTAAGTTACCTAATAATCTCTGGTATTATTTATAATATTCTTGCACCTTATTTATTGTCTTAATCAGTCTCATTTATTATCTGGCACTACTATCAAGGCAAGAAATCAGTCATAAAATAATGAAGTATTTACTGTCCTCCACGCAATTCTAAATTGTTACTAACATTTTTTTTATTCTTGTATTATTTTACTTGGAATATTAATCTTGGAATATAAAAAAATTATACATAATAACAAAAACTAGTCTCAACTCAACACAAGCAACTAAGCAAAATAATTAAGTAACTTTTCAGAAATTAACTGTCCTCGTGGAGGTTCTAAATTATAAGAAAATTAATGTCACTTTTTTATTAGTCTTACATAATTGAATATTTTTTTGCAGAAAAATCAAAATTAAAAACGATTTTACCTTGTCGGGCGGGTGTTGGTACATAGCACATAATATCGTTTACTGCAGCCAATGAAACATCCTCTGGTTCTTGCCATGCAAACACTCCTTTATATAGATCTCTTTTTATTAAAAATTTCACGACATACGACAGCTCTTGATAGCTATTCTCGATGAACATTATTTGTCCAACGAAATGTAGTGTCGTCTCTTTCCCTTCGAATTGCACTACAACCCATGATTCTATTTTCGGAGACTCATTTTGACAAGATCTTTTTACCTCAACTGATTCTTGTGGTTTTAAGCTCATAACTCTCTTCCGTCAAAGGATTGTTGCGGCTTCTCTTGGGGCTTTTGAATATTCAAAATAACTTTTCACAATTGGAAAATGTGGGCAAATGGTTTGTAAAAAGCATTCAGTGCAACTCAATTCTCCCAAATTGATTTCTTCTGGTTGTTCACAGTTAGAGGTTTCAGAAATGATCTTCAAATTACCAGGAATTAAAGAATCTGCTTATGTGATGTGTGATTCGAACACGGTGTATAATATTATATTTGTACGGCAAACTACTTTGATGACAAATGTGGCAACGTCTGGGATGTCATCACCGTGAACCACTATGGAATCCGCCGTTCTTTTAATTACAGCACCGACACCATCCGCAGCACCGCCGTGTGCCGTGTCCTGATTCTGTGGAGTTCCAAGGCAGCCTTGATATTCGAATCATGAACCAAACATTGTGTGAACCAAACATTGTGTGAACCAAACATTGTGTGAACCAAACATTGAATTACATGGTTTGAAATTACGGATTTCATTTCTTACAGCATACAAATTTGTATTGAAAGTAGTCTTCAATTAGAGAATCTGTTATATATTTATAAATAATCCGTTATATATTTATCTAAATCTGATATTTATTTAAAAATAGAATCGATAGAAGCAAGAGTTGAATCTATTTCAGAAGTTGATAGAGCTAACCAAATAAATCGTGGTGATTGAAACTGTAAATGTTTTCTCCAAATTATACCCTTTTGCCTCATTACTTGATCCGGCTTGTGGTTCTTCCTCTTCTGCTAAATCTGCCTCTTCTTCTGACTGATCAGCTGTTACTATTTCGTTTGGAAGTGTTATATTACTACCCACTCGAACATTTTTTTCAGGAATTGCCTGTACAATTTCATCGTTGTCTACTTCAATAAAATCAATTACAAAATACGTTAAATCTTCATCCTCTAATTAAACAAAGTCAGTGTCTTTTTTTACTTAAAGATATCAACTGAATCTCTTTTATCAACATTCCGTCATTAATAGTATCAATGTTTTCTTTCTTTGGTAGTTTAAATATTGTATTATCATTTCTTCCAGATTGCTCAACTCTTTCAGCCACAGTTCCTTATAGTTAAATTTTGGAATAAAACAATTGATTTTTAAGTATAAATATGGTTTATATAGGCTGAAAAGAAATGTCTATCCCATAAGGCTTTGAAGGAATGAGGTAATTCGTTTACTAACCACCGTGACGGTTGATTTAAAATAATTAAGAAAATATGTTATAATTATAGACAATAATAATTAATAGCTTAGTTTTTATAAAAATCTAAATAACGTAGCTTTTTTTTGGTTTGCGGTCAGCGCGCTCCTCGCATTGGGGTACTCCCTCGGGGAGGACGTCGGTCTTTCCTCACGCAGTCGGCCTCTCGGCGGGTGACGAACTAATTCCCCGGTCACGTCACCCGCGGCCTCCGCTAGGGCGGTATGAGGTGCAGGTACTCCCGCCTACGCTACCCCAGTCGTCGGCGGCGGATCGCCTCATCGAGGCTGCGCTCCTCGCGCAGGCGATCCGCCGCCTCCTTCCGCGAGATCACTGCCTCGCAGAAGGCTGCGACCGCGTCCCAGTTTCTGACGCTGCCGACCATCGCCCCAGCGATAGTCGGCAGCGTCAGGTCGGCACTGATGATTGCGACGAGTTTACGGCGCTCCTCTGCCCAAGCGTCACAGATCTCGAGCGTATGCTGCGCCGTGTCCTCGTCGCAATCGCAGTGGCGGGCGCCACGGGCGCGGAAGACGGGCCCGCCCTCACCAGCGCCGCCCGTTTCGGCGCCGGGGCCGGCACCAGGCGCGCGAATTCAGCCCGAAGGTCGGCCATTTCCTTGATCATCCCGGGGTTCTCTCTACGCACCGCCGAAAGCTCCGTCTCCAGCTTGCGGTTGCATTCCCGCAAGCCAAAGACTTCCTCACTAAGACGGGCGTTCGTGGCCCGGAGGGCGCCGCCACCTTGCCACTGTGGCTAGCCAGACCCGGAGTCCCTGGCCTCGCCGCCACCGCCGATCCGCGACCTCTGCAGCCCCGGCGCGTGGTCGGGACCTTGACGACCCTCATCGGCGGACGGCCCTGCGACACCGCCCTCGTCCGCCGACATCACCATCTCCGACGACTCTGCGGCAGTGCCGCCCCCGTCGCTCGACAGCACCTCACTCGAGCTGTCCCTCCGGCTTCTGGAGCCGCTCCGCTCGTCGGAGTCACTCCCTCCATTGTTGGACGGTCGGGCAGTACGGCCGTCCCTGTCCCGCGACGGCTCTGCGGCTATGCCGCCCTCGTTGCTCACAGGGCGACAGCCTTTAGCGCCTGCCGCTCTGTCACCCGCTTTGCGATCACGTTGAGCTTGTACCTCGACAGGATCGTCCTCTGCTTCTTTCTTTTCTTCATCTCCGTCCCCTCTTCTCCTTCCCCTCCTTTCCTCCTCCTCCATTTTTTTCAGGAGCCACCAGTTTCGCCTGGCTCTTGACTGACGCAGAGGTTGCCCCCCACCCATACGAACGGGAGCTGACTGGGCTGGAATTTGGATGCGATTCGTCGTCGCGCCCAAGCGACGGAACAGCAAGAGACTCCCCGGCTTGGCCGGGACCCTCTGGTGAAGACCTACGACGTTTCACCTCTGCCATGTCGAGATGGAAGTTTAAATCCTCCGTGACTACTACTACTCTAACGACTGGACGCTTTTTTTTTTTCGCGCGCGCTTCTTAACCCACCAGCCATACATCTCCTCGCCGAGTAGCCAAACTTGAGATTGGGGTGATTTTTTATAAGGGTTTTCTTCCCCGCGGTCCGAAGACCCCCGGCCCTGAGCTTCAGACGCAGTCACACTCAGGGTTACGGTTTGGGCCTTCCGGGTCTGGCCGCGAGCGAGTGATCGACCTGTCACGCTCTCGGGCCATGATGCCACCGTCTCTGGCGACGGAGTGCCATGAGGCACATCCGCACCATTGGCCCCGGATCAAATCCGCCGTGCGCTCTGCCTTCAGAGTCGCACGCGGAGACCCTCTCCCGCCGAAAGCTCTGCCGTCCGCCTAGACGTTGCCAGGGGTGCACCACGTGGAGGTGTTTCGGCACCGCACCCCTAAATAACGTAGCTATACAGTACGTGCTGGATTTTGTTTAGTGCTGCATTGTTCGCATTTGCTGCATCTTCGTGATGTAGACCGCTCTGGCTGATGCACATTGCTTTCTAGACGTATTTCTGTCGCGACAGTTGGCTTGTGGTGTTTTATCTGTACAGGTAATGGAGAAGATGATGCAGAACTACTGTGAGAGCGTTTTGAGGCTAAATTGCGTTTCTTTGCTTGAGCTGGAGCTAGGCTCCTTTGGTAGACATTTTTACAAGTCTGTTGTATTTAAAATTTCTAATTCTGGATGGTATTCTTTCTGTAGTTCTTTATAAACTAAAAGTGAGTTTGTAACAGCACAGTCAAGAAAATTAAAAATTATCCGGTGCTAATTCATACAACTTATATTTTATTAAAGTATCAGGACAAGCTACCTCGTTTCTATCACAATTGCGTTCCCTGCGTGTTACAATTCCAGTCTTAATTAGGTTTATATAGTTCGTAAGGATATGAGCTGATCTTTTATCTTTCCATTTGATAATTGTGACGTTCGTGTCACTGACTCTATAATCATATTGACCTCGTCTCAGTTCCTCTTCTTTCAATTTTGGTAAATGCTTACGATTAGAATTTACTGTACCGCAAGCAAATATATTGTCTTTGTGTAAATCCACCTGTAAGGAGTAGTTATTGAAATAGTTATCAAAGAATACTCTGTGATATTTATGTTTTAAATTTGTACAAAACTGACGAATAACTTTGCCACCCAGATCAGCTTGTACCTTATCATCTTGTTTACCTGTATATATTGCAAAATCGAGACAGTATCCAGACTCAGCACATTCCAAACTTTATAACCTCTTTTTATCGTTTTTTGGGCATATACTGTTTCAGGTAGTTCTGACCCTTCAATTTAATCATGCTTTCATCTCACGCTATTATTTTCTAAATTGTAATAGTTTTTATTGAAATTTCTTTTTAGTATATCTAGGAGCGGCCTAAACTTGTAAAGTTTGTCATACCATCAGATTTATTATGCATTAAGTTATTGTCATTCAAATGCAAGTTATTGAGGAGCCATCCAAAGCGGTTGAGCGACATAAAAGACAATATGTAAGAATCATGCAAATCAGGGGCGGGAGTACCAATGATCCTTATAACTAGGCAATTTTTTTACACCCATCGCCAAATTCAAAGCAAGAAATACCTCTATTTTTTCACGTGTTGTAGGTATGTAAATTTTGAGTGACGTATAAATTTGTTTGAAAGCAAATAATTTCAATTAAACCCTCTGACGAAAACAAGCGGCAAAGCTGTGTAGGCGTGTGATACCTTTTAATTCTATTATATTTTGTAGTATACCTTCACCTCCTATGTACTCACCAAGCTCTTCCGTTCCTATAATTCTTCTTTCACTTTGGTTCCACCACAGCAATTGGAACAGATAGTTCTGTAAAACCGGTAGTAAGTAGTCATTTGACTACCTGACATACACGCAATATTGTTTAACAGTATGTCATCCGAGTCAGAGTCATCATCAGACATCATGTTCTGGCTGAATAGGAATGTCACCAGGCACCATCATACTTTCCAGCTCATAGCACCATCCTTTTTCTGATTCCAAGCTGCAAACACTCGTCATCTGATGGTATATTTTCCAGAAGAATATCTTCTATATCCTTCTCACGAAGTACACGCGGCTTCTGTAAAATTTTAATACTGTGTTACACAATTAGGCAAACAAAATTGGCAAAATAAAACCTGCTATAGTCACAGTGGTTAGTGAACTAACCACCGCATCAATTTCATTTTTTCTAAAAAAGTACAAAGGACAATATTTTACATAAATCAATCGTATAACTACCAAAGAACAAATAAACACCATAATTATTACATACTAAACATTCTTACCTTTTTTTATCAAATTTATAAATTTTACGTTCTAAAAATTCCACTGCACAACTTTTTCAAATGAAGATATTTATTTAACCGTCAGTTAATAGCAGTACCAGTTTATAGCGCCATTAAACTATACCTTACGACAAACTAAGTAATTAAATATTTTACAATAGATACAGTCGTTAAAACATGCGTAAAATAATAGGGAATAGGTGGTTAGATAACTTACCACTAAACCTGAAAGAGTTACAAAACGAGCCTTCTAATTTTGTAATAATTTTGCCTACAAAATACTGAATTTTCTGTTTTAATATATATCTTACTAATATTTAATCATTCTCATTGTAGGAAAACGACGTCGTATTTTACTCGAATCCCTTCATTGACCATTTTTTCGCAAATCGAAATAAGCTCGATTTTCTGTGTTTCTTATGTCTGATAAAACTATCATAGTTTGGTATTTTAAACTGTCTATACTACTATCCTTTATTATTGCAAATGAAAAACGAAACGAGCAAATAGTACACTTCATGGTTAGTGTTGCTGCCGCTCATAGACCTTTGCAAGGCCGCTGCCTCCCCTGAAGAAACTGACGGGAGTGTGAATGTGTTCAATGAGGTTCGGTGATACTAAAGGCATCATCAAAACCCACTACACGCAAACACCCTCAGAAAGTTGGGCTTCCGGGTCTCTCGCTAACGGAACGAAGCGCAGAAACAAATCGCTACTACTAGGACGTCGATTTTCGCGAGTGTGGTACTACCCGGGACGGTCCGGCTCGTGGCTTTAGACAGACAACTGTCAACAGTGTGGTCCTACCACTAGTAAAATAATCTAAATGATCCTTAACTGCCATACCTATTTGAACTTCCTTCGTATTTTTTACGTTTTGGACTTTTCTATTTTCGTCTTATTCTATTCTATCCATGATTTCTTCACCATCTCTATTCTCGTTCTAATCTTTAAAAGTCTGTGCTATCTATAGAATGGTATACTAACCATTATGCTTCCAATCACCAGGAACTTGAAGTATGCAGGTTTTCAGTCTTTTTTTTTTTTATTATCTGTCAACGTATGCCAAATTGCTTCACAGTTTCGTATGAAGTTGTATTTTTGCTTCTAATTTAATTAACAGCTAGTGAAGAGATGCTATACTCTTCGAAGTAGTTTTAATAGCTAGAGAGGGCAAAATCTGCTTCAGTGAAGATGTCCGGATTAAAAAAGTATAATCCCAGATACTTTAAAACATTCTACAGCGCAAACGCAGTCGCCGCTTTATTAAATGCCGGAGTAAATAAATTAGTTATTTGAAAAGTTATTGTTCTACCTGTATGGGTATTCGTCCACTTTTGACATTCATTTGAAAAATATATTTTTAATACGCTATGAAAGCCTTTGTCTAATGGCTGCATTTTGGGGCTGCTATGCGGTGGCAAGGTAAGTGCTGTTATATTATTCTCTTTATAAAAATCAACAGTTTTAATTGTGCAATGTGAGATAATCATTATCGAGCACTAGTAAAATTGGGTTTTCTTTTGTTGGTCTCGTATGATCTTTAAAATGTGCTAACCATTCCAAAAACAATTCAGCGTCAATAAAACTCGAGTCAGACTCTCCCATTAGACGCTGGTATGTCCACTAAAAGCTCGAGTTTTTGTTTAAATTTGTCCTGAATTTCTTTTTTTTTTTTATTTATTCTCGTATCTCCTTATCAGTGAGTTCACATTCCATTTTTTTACAGGCGGTCTATAGGCTACATCTAAAATGCTCTCAAGAAATCTTATGCGAGCATGTAGCAAAAAGAGATCAAAACTTAAATTTTCTTTTTTACACAGTCGTTTCTAAGATGAATTATTAAATTCTCTTGATGGAGTATCGAGTATATAGCACTTCATCGTGGATATGTCTGTATGCATTGCGTATTTTTTCATCCACCATGGTGAATAATCATTTATGTTTTAAATATGTATTACTATCACTTTTTGTTTCGTAAAGTGTAATCATTTGTAATTTTTTTTAATTGATTAAATCAAATCAAATTATTTTCAATTTGTTCATTAGTTACGTCATTTGTCTCCTTGACTAATCTTATTCTTATTGGGCGGCAGTGGCTAGGTGATGGCGGATGTTGGGTTTTCCAGACATTTCTTTTTTCATTGCCGTAAACTAATTAGTTTTCTGCGACTCGTAGTTTTTCAAAGAAAGCCAACATGTGTTTTGGCCGTCGGTCTTATTATAAAAAAAAAAATACAAATTTAAATATTTATAATTGTTTTATAATTGTTTGGACGTCAGACATCTTAGTTCGCCCGTGACCATGAATGCTGTAAAGCAGTGGTTCTCAAACTTTTTAAATGACGGAACCCTTTTGGGAAGCAAAATACTTGATGGAACCCTACAATAAAACAATTATTTTTATAAGTGTATTCTATATTAATCAGCATAATAAAAGTACAATGTATCAGTTACTAATTATTATTTACTTCACCACTTGGTAAGGACAATAATAGAAAACATTAAAAAAGAAAAAATCTAACTAGTGGGAGGTATGAAACTGTTTTTTATTTTTCATCAGTTGCTTGATATCAGGTTTGATGGAAGAAAGTTGGAGTCTCATATCAGCTTCGGCGTCCAGTCTATTGCGATATTTTGTTTTCGTGGCTGCGTAGGTAGAGAATCCTGTTTCGCACAAATATGTAGTTGGGAACGGGAGAAGAATATCCAGAGCCATTTGGCCAAGCATTGCATATTCATCTTGGATTCTGCACCAAAAATCATTAAGAGGTGTCGTTTTGAACAATGACTCCATACTTGTGTCTGATGACATTTCTAAAAGAGATTCATATATCTCATTTGACATGTTTTCAGGCTTTTCCAAGTTGGGTAAAAAAGGATTATGAATCCAGGAGTTCACTTTAATTTTTGTATTGTGTTCTTCGGGAAAATACTTTTCAAAAGATGCGCGCATCGAACTGAGATATTGGACCAATTCTTCAAACACATTATCTTCAAACATTTCTGAGTCGTTTTCGCTAACAAACTCACTGAGTAACGTAAAACTTTCTATTTCTTTCTTACCAATGCAAATGATCCAAAAATCTAATTTTCTTTTAAAAGCAGTTATTTTATTATAGGCCTGAAACACTGTTGTCTGTTTACCTTGCAACGATAAATTTAATTCGTTAAGTTTTTGAAAGATATCCGCCATAAAAGACAATCGGAACAACCAAGTTTTATCATACAAACGGTCCTTCAAATTAAAAGAAGTATCTGCTGAAAGAAACATTTGTAACTCGGCTCTAAGTTCAAATAGCCTTGTTAAAGTTTTTCCCCGAGACAGCCATCGCACTTCTGTATGGAGCAGCAGTGTTTTATGTTTGCTGCCATAATCTTCACACAATAATGAGAACAATCGGGATTGTAGTGGTCGTGATTTGATAAAATTAATTATTTTTACCGCTTCATCCATAACTAATTTTAGATTAGACGGCATTTGTTTCATCGCAAGTGCTTGTCTATGCAGAATACAATGACTGGAACTACAATTAGGCGCTTTATTTTTCATTCGTGACACTGCTCCTGCTGTTTTACCTGTCATCGCCTTGGCCCCATCTGTACAAATGTCAATGCAATTGTTCCAACTGAGATTATGTTCTTCAAAAAATATATTTATTTTATTAAAAATTTCTTCCCCGGTAGTGTTTGTAAGCAGCGATGAACACATAAGCATGTCTTCTTCAAAAGAACTTTTATATGGATATCTCACAATAACCAGCAGGATAGCCAAACCAGCGACATCAGTCGACTCGTCCATTTGCAAAGCGAATCGTGTATTTTGTAGACGTGTAACTAGTTCTTGTTTGACGTAGCTTGCCAGATCATGGATTCGTCGTGAAACAGTATCGTTTGATAGCGGAACAGTAGAAAGATGCTTTGCAGATTTTTCATCAAGCATACATTTTGTTATGTCTAATACACATGGTTTTATTAATTTCTCAGCGATAGTGTGCGCTTCACCTGCTTGTGCAATGCGATAGCTAACTAAGTATGATGCCTCCGTGGCCTTTTCGTTGGTAGTTTGTGTTACATGCATCATATTTTTTTGACTTTCTAATAACTGATCTTTTTTGCGAACAAAAAATTCTTTATTCTTGTCTTTAGTCTCGGGGTGTACGGTTTCTAAATGTCGACGCAATTTGGCAGGTGCCATGGAACTATTAGGAAGCAGTTTACTACAGAGCATGCAGAGAGGTGAGCCGTTGGAATCAACAAATCCGAAACTGATATAAGATTCATCATACTTCCTTTTTTTCGTCTTTGAAACCGTCGAGCTTGACGTCGTGGCACTCGTGGCATCATCTTCTGGATCGGTGATTGCTAAATTCTCCGCGCGCATTGCTTTTGAACATTCAGCGTCATTAGAAGATGTTGTTGGAACACGTTTAACACCTTTAAGCCAACGTTCCATTCTTCTTTATTTATAATGTTACAAGTCAGGATAGTGGGGTTTAAATAATGCACAATCGTTACTGCGTATAAGAGACTAAATTTAGAACCTACAGGGAAGAAATGTATAAAACTGAGACAACAGAATACAGCAGGCAGTAAAACAATGAACACTAGTTTCTCGCTAGCGAGCTTGTAAGTAGGTAGTAACTTATCGCTCCGAACGCTAATCATCAACTGACGACGCCAACGCGCGATCGCCGCTTTTATACTTAGTCCTAGACTCGATCTCAAATATTCTCGAAAATACTCGAGTCGGCACCTTTGATAAACAAAAAGCAAAAATAAAAACAGAAATTTAAAAATAGCGTTGTAAACAATATCGACTTTATCCTTTGAAGTTAGAGACGAAAGTCGCTAGTTGACAACTATAGCGTCTAATTCAGAGGCGGCTTTTATCAAAGAGACTGAGCGCTTACAAGTATACTACCCGCTCGTTTTAAGTTTGCCGCTGGCGATAGGTATGAGTGTATGACGTTCGAAATTTTTTATTTAATTGTAACAATAAAAATTGTGTACGTTAGATATTTGGGTAAAACTATGACACATTATAAGTTTTGTTGTCACGTGGGGGAGGGTACGCGCATTCCACAGACCGGCAAACTTAGAGCGAACGCGTTGTACAAGTATAAAATTGTTGAGACCAAACTTATGAGATATTGTACCAGCTAATGTAACACAAGCTTATACAAATACAAATAAATAAATAAATAACATTCATAGCGTTTTGTCTCCGCGCGGCCGCGGAGTCCGCACAGCCGCGGAGCGACCAGAGAGAGGTGTTTTGATTTTTTTATTTCTAAATTCTTGCGGAACCCCGACAGAGGTATCACGGAACCCTAGGGTTCCGCGGAACACACTTAGAGTATAGCTGCTGTAAAGTGTTCGAATCGTCGGGCAATCAAAAATCAAATACTAACGCGATAAAATCCGTAAAGTAGTTTTAAATACAAATTTATTTAAAATCAATATAATATTTAAAGAAAGCTACAAATTACTAATACGAATGCTAGTACAAGACTGCTATTAAATTAACAATGAATAATTATATCGATTTCTAAAATAATGGAATATTGCGAGCGTGTTCCTGGGTTGCAGCGTCAGCGAAACAGGTTGCCGTGTTGTAACTCAGATGGGTATTGTTTTCTTGTCTGCAACTACTCCATATTTTCTTGTAGTCAAGTATTACTAATATTACGGCAACGCGATTAACTAGCGACGTTCCTGACTATGTCTGCGTAACATGCATATCTATAGATAGAGAAGAATTAAGAAAATTGTTTAAAAAAATTCCTGTTGATGCTGGTCTCCAGCAATCACTCTCCTGATCGTGAGTTTCAGGAAATATATAATTGTAAATCGCGCATTCGTGAGTCTGTATTATCACCAGGTTCTATTATACTGAATCTTTACTAATATTATTGTGTGGTTTTAGTCTAGGAAAGGCTGGGTACCTGTAATGTCCTTCGATAGTTCACTGGTCGCAGCAACATTTTTATTTCCTTCGGCTCGCTGATCGTAATGTTCCCACACAAAGTTCATCAATAATTACACTTCACGAACAATATTGATTTAGGTAATGAATTTTACCGAGCGGCGCGTGCGCAATTGCGTTTATTAGTTTTAGGAGTTCAACTCAACTTTATGAAAGCGTAGCGATTTTGTTTACGAGGCGGCCATTTCTTGACTTCTTGTTTTTTAACTAACTTTATTGGGGAAGCGGATATGAGAGGGCGTGGCCAAGAAAGGATGCGTTCGGAAATGTATATAAGGATTGTGTACCTTTGTAATGCGTAAAGTGTGGAGTGTATTTAATATTTTATTTAAATTATAAAGGGCGCGTACAACTCCCCCGGCCTAGAGGTTTCCTCTAAACATTGAGATAAAAATTTTAATTTAATTTTTTAAATTAAGGTGCGATCTATACTATAACTAAGAATAAAGAGAATATAAATTAAATGTTATGAGATATTTGTTATTGCGACGGCAGTGGACAAAGTCTAACCACTGGACGTATATAAGAACCTGAAGAGGTACGTACTTTAACAGTGCGTAGTATTTTATCCTTTCCTGGATAGATTTCATCCACTATTCCTAGAGGCCAACAAAGAGGATGAGCGTTGTTATCCTTTATAACCACGATAGTTCCTGGTTTAATAGGCTTAGAAGGCGAATTCCATTTTTCTCTTTGCTGCAATGAAGTCAAATATTCTTGACTCCATCGTCGCCAAAAGGAGCTAGTGATTTTATTAAGTAATTGATAGCGTAATAAGCGATTAGTCGAAACATCTGAGATATCTTCAGCGGGTAAAAATTTAAGCGGAGTTATATTTAAAAAGTGATTAGGCGTTAATGCGGTTATATCTGAAGGGTCTGAGTTTAAAATACAAAGAGGTCGACTATTGAGTAGACCTTCAATCTGTACAAGTATTGTATTAAATTCTTCGTATGTAAGTATTTGCGAGCCTATTACCTTAAATAGGTGAGATTTAACACAGCGAACATTTATTTCACTAAGGCCGTTAAAATGTGGGCCGTATGGCGGACTATGTTTAAATTGAGTACGTTGTTCAGATAATATCTGACCAATGTAATCAATATGCGATTTGGACTGTATAAAAGAATAGATCTCATCGAGTTTACGTTTTGCGCCTATAAAATTAGTACCTCCGTCGCTGTATATTAGCGAAACAGGACCTCTACGAGATATGAATCGTTTAAAAGCGGCGAGAAATAAGTCAGAACTCAAATCAGAGACTAACTCTAAATGTAGCGCTTTAGTCGTCAGACATACAAATAAGCAGATATATGCCTTTTGGCTTTTAATGCCGCGTTTACGAATATGCGTAATGTAAAAAGGACCTGCGTAGTCCACAGCGGTATGAACGAAAGCTTTCACTTCCGAAACTCGAAATATGGGCAGGTCTCCCATTGGAGGAAAAGTATTTTTAGGATTAAGTTTAAAACATTTATTACACTTATGTACTCTTTGTCGTATTAGATTTCTAGCGGATAATATCCAAAACTTTTGTCTTATAAGCGAAAGTAAGAGAGCGGGACCTGTATGCATATTGATCAGGTGATAATAATCTATTATTAATTCAATTACACGTTCCTTAGATGGTAGTAAAATAGGGTGTTTTTGACCATAGTCGAGTTGAGAATGGCGTAACCTACCACCAACTCTAAGAATGTTATTAGAGTCAATGAACGGGTTGAGTTTAGCGATTTTATTTGTAACGGATTTATTTAATTTTAAAGCGGAAATATCATTAGCGAAATGAGCGTTTTGTACATAACGTATGAGATACATTTCAGCGTTATCTAAATCTACAGGGTTGACAAGACCTATAGATTTTAAGCGTTTTGAAAATCGTAATATATAAACAATGATGCGAAGCAATTTCGTGTAACTAGAGACGCGATCAATTAACAGTTCGAAAGCATGCGTATATGCAGGTTGCACAACATGCGTTATTGTTAAAGTAACAGGTTTAGCCTCAATAAATTGAATATTATTGGAATTGATTTGAAAAGATTTGATAGGCCATTTAAGCGGAGGTTCTGTGAACCATTGCGGTGCATTAAACCATAATGAGAGATTTAATAATATTTTGGGCGTAACTGGGCGAGAAATTATGTCGGCAGGGTTATCACTCCCACTGATGTGGTACCAATGCGCAGCAGGTAATTTAGAAATTATTTCTGTTATTCTATTTGCGACAAATGTATGAAATTTATATGCTGGTGAATGGATCCACGTAAGAGTTACAGTTGAATCGGAAAAAGCGTATATTTTATTAACTTTACAGCGTTTATTTAATATTTCTATTACATGGCTAATTAGGTTAGCTAGCAAAAGTGCGGCACAGAGTTCAAGGCGAGCTAAAGATATTTTATTTAGAGAAGCGACTCGTGACTTTGAAGTTAGTAATTTTACGGAGCCAGCGGATTGTTCATTCGAACTAACCCTTATGTACACTGCGGCACCATAGCAGCGCTCACTAGCGTCGGCGAAACCGAGTAGCGTTATATGAGAAGCAGATTTTATACCTACATGTCGTGAGAATTGTATTTTTTCGAGATAACTAAGTTCATTATGGAATTGAATCCATTTGCTTTCGATATGCGTAGGGACTGGACTATCCCAATCCAATTGATGTTGCCAACATTCTTGTATAAGAAGTTTCATAAAAGCGGTAACTGGACTGATAAGACCTAAAGGGTCGAACAGTCGTGCGGTAACAGAGAGAATTGAGCGTTTAGTGCATTTAAATGAGTTAGCGTTAATTTTAAATTGAAATTTGTCTTGTTTAGGGTTCCACTGCATTCCTATAATTTTTGTATTATTACTATCAGCGTCAAAATTAATATTTTGATTATTTCTATGCGATTGCGGTATTATATTCATAATTTCTGGGCTATTGGAAATCCATTTCACGAGGTTAAAACCTCCCGATTGGAGCATAGTAGTCATTTCTTTATAGGTTTTTTCGACAATATCAATGTTGTCAAACGAACACACATAATCATCCATATACATGTGATTTTCCACTTCATAAGCGGCTAGCGGATACGTAATTCGATTATCAGCTGCAAGCTGACGAATAACTCTCATAGCAAGATATGGAGAACTAGATATACCAAATGAAATTCTATTGAACTCATATGTATTAAACTTACTATTGATATCGAACCTATAGATTATGCGTTGAAAAGCGTGATGTTTGGCGTCTAATTTTATCTGAAAATACATTTTTTCTATATCTGCCGTGACAGCTATTGAAAACATGCGTAAATTAATGAGCAAATCAAAAATATTACACTGCAAATTAGGACCTACATATAAGAGATCATTAAGCGATTTAAGAGATGTGGTTTTGCATCCAGCATCTAATACAATGCGTGTCTTTGTTGAAGCTTTATCAGGGCGATATATAGCTCTGTGCGGAATATAATAATGCGGCGCATCGAGAGAAGGATTATCAATTTTAGACAAATAACCTTTATTTATATATTCTTGAATAGTAGCGTTATAATTTTCGCGAATTTTTGGGTCGGAATCTAACCTTTTTTCTAAGCTAATTAAGCGGCGTTGAGCGATAGCGTAAGAGTTTCCTAGTGCTGAGCACGAGATTTTAAATGGCAGTTGAACGATATATCTACCTGTTTCGTCGCGTGAGTATGTATTTTTAAATATTCGTTCACAAGCTTCATCATCAGGACTCATATGAACTCTGCAAGGAACATTTTCGAGCTCCCAAAAGCGTTGAGTTAGCGATTCTAACGAATTATATTTAGAGGTGCATAAAAAGGATTTATCTTGAATACTATTGCAGCGGTCTGTGAATGACTTAAAGTTTAAGTCACAGTCTGCCTTACCCATAATAATATAACCGAGTGTAGTTTGTACAGCAACGACTGAGGAATCGGGTGCGGTAACTGTTTCGCTTCGTAAGAGGAACGGTACTAGTTCACTTCCTATAAGGCAGTCAATTTCAGCGGGCAAATAGAACACATCATCCGCCAAGGGTAAATTGCGAATATGAGTAAGATTTGAAATATCGATAGGTGAGCTAGGCAGACCATCAGTAATACTGTCTATTACGCGAGCGTTAATATTGTAATAACAGCGAGAATCGTAACGAGAAAATATTTTAAATGTCGTTAATCCAAGACAGGGAACTTGAGCATTACCAATACCTGTGATAGTAGAGTTATCTGGAATAATTTTTAAATTTAAACGTTCACAACAAGCTTTAGAAATAAAATGACTCATTGAACCTGTATCAATAAAAACGCGTACTTTATTAGGTATATTTTGTTTATAAACATATACAGAAGCGGTTGGTAATAATACAGTAGTTTCATTGCGAATATTGCAAGAAGCTGAAGTAATTGAAAGTGCGAGAGCGTTCGAATATTCGCGGGCGCTTGTATCCATGCGTAAGTGTGAGTCGCGAGCGGGCGACGAGACGGCGGGTGCGGGGCGAGGCGAAGCGGGACGCGGCGCTAGCGCGCGGCGTTGCTCAGGAGCGCTCACCGCGTTCGTATCGCTGTTATACCTATGACTCAGCGGTGCATGCGTTGAGAATTGCGCTCGCGTGAACATGGGTTCACGTCGAGTTGAATCGAGAAATTTATCTATATGTATTAAAGTATGATGTTTTCTATGGCAAATGGTACAAGTATTTGTTGATTTACAAAATTTAATGTTGTGAAATCCAAGACAATTATAACAATAGTTATATTTGTTTACTAAATCTAGTCGAGCGTGCGGATTATAGTTTTTAAATTTAAAACATTTATAGAGCGGATGCGGCATTGAGGAGTTACATATTTTGCATGAATGATGTTCAATTTGATGCGAACTAGTATTAGCCATATAAACATGCGTAGATTTTGATCTATAATTTTTTGCGTTATTATTAACGTTACGACTAGGTAATTGCGAATTTAAATAATTATTAGAGGGATTACGCAGCGTTTCCATTTTATTTTGTTCCTTTAAAAATTTAGAAAGATCAGAGAAAGTTGGAATTGAAATATGTCTATGCGCCTGTTCAAATAAGTTAACTGTTTCTTTGTTTAATTTAGTAAGAGCGATGTGCGTGATAATAAAATCTGAAAGATCGTCAATCTGCAGACGTCGTAAGGCAGATTCAGCTGAACAGAACTGATCAATAAACATATCTATAGATTGCATGGATTTAAAATTGATAAGTTGATTAGCGTAAATTGACGTTTGCACGCGTGTATCTTGATATTTTTCTAAAAGAGCGTTCCATATAATTAAATAGTTGACAGCAGTAGGCACAATACCCGAGCAAACCGTTAACGCTTTATCGGATAAACAGCCGATCAGATATTGAACCTTCTCGGCCTCTGAGAGTTGCGGATTGTCGTGAATAAGACTCTTAAAATTCTCATAAAATGATGACCATTTGCTTGGCGTACCATCAAATGACACCAACTTTAGCGGTGGAAGTTTGCGATTAAATAAATCGAATTTACTATTATCACTACGATTGCTTGGCGGTGGATTGAGAGCAGACACTGTTTGTTTTATATAACAGTGTAGTTCATCGAAAGATTTTAAGGCAGAGTAGTTCGGCTTTGACGACGGATCGTCTTCCAATTGTGTCATAATAAATTCATCCAGCGTATTTATAAAACTAGATCGCAACTCATCCAACGAGTGTATACGAGATAAAAACTGTAATTTAATTTGCGGATCGGAAACCTTTAAACTGAGGTCGTAAATATCTTGTACAATCTCAAATATACCATTCGTCTTAGCTTCAAGTAATAGGTATTTAGCGCTAAACTTAGGCTTATTATTAGTTTTAATCTTTTTTTCAGATGAAGTAGCCATTTTTGATATAAAGTAGGTAAGTACGTAGTTTTATCACGTGGCGGTTTGTAAGAGTAATTTTCTAGAAACAATATATATTTTATAATTATTTGGCGATTAGCGGCGTTTGGCGATTAGCGGTGTTTGGCAATTAGCGATATGTATGGCGATTTAGCGGTGTGTGTGACGATTTAGCGATATGTATGGCGATTCGCAGAGATTAGCGGCGTTTTCAGCGATTAGCAGTTGAGCGTATAATGATATTTATAATAAATGGCGGCGTAAAAACGAAACGAGTTAATACTAAGACGACGGATAAAACTACCTACATAGATTTTTTTATGCAGAATACGAAGCGTTACTTAAATTATTATTTTTATTATATTATTAGCGATATATTGGCGTATAAGAAGCGTATTTAAGCGTTTAATGTTTTTAAAGAGTAGCGAAGCGAAACAAGATGGACTCCTAAGTAAAATGCGTAATTTATTTTCAATTAACGAAAGCGATACAAATGTATTAAATATTATGGAAATAATTTAGAAAAGTTTGCGTATGATTCTTAGTTATTTAGTTTACAAGGCACAGGTTATTCAATAATGCGATGCTAGACGATTTTTATCGAATAGATATGGTTACGTGTAATGGCGACGAGAATACCTTGTAAATTTGCGGACGTTGTGTAGTGTAAATATGATTGAGTAAATAGATCCGGCTCGAAGGACCAAAAAGGGGGTTGTGTGGTTTTATTCTAGGAAAGGCTGGGTACCTGTAATGTCCTTCGATAGTTCACTGGTCGCAGCAACATTTTTATTTCCTTCGGCTCGCTGATCGTAATGTTCCCACACAAAGTTCATCAATAATTACACTTCACGAACAATATTGATTTAGGTAATGAATTTTACCGAGCGGCGCGTGCGCAATTGCGTTTATTAGTTTTAGGAGTTCAACTCAACTTTATGAAAGCGTAGCGATTTTGTTTACGAGGCGGCCATTTCTTGACTTCTTGTTTTTTAACTAACTTTATTGGGGAAGCGGATATGAGAGGGCGTGGCCAAGAAAGGATGCGTTCGGAAATGTATATAAGGATTGTGTACCTTTGTAATGCGTAAAGTGTGGAGTGTATTTAATATTTTATTTAAATTATAAAGGGCGCGTACAATTATAAATGAGAAAGTAAGTTTGTTTGTTTGTTACACTTTCACGCTTAAACCACTGAACCGATATCAAAAATTCCTTCACCAGTGGAAAACTGTAATACCAGAGAGTAACACAGGCTATTTTTATCCGGCGATTCCCACGAGAACGGAAACTACACGGGTAAGGCGACTGAAGCGAAGCGAGCGGGTTGCTAGTAATGGAAATAAAACAATGTGTTTCGTTCATATTTTTTATTTAACGTAAAACAACCTCCTTTTACATATTTTGCGTTATAGATTTTGATGAAGTATCCACTTAAACCAACTTATTTAAAAAATTTGCCTTAAGTAAAACCGTTACTTTAAAAACTTTAATTTTAGTAATTACTAGTAATAATAATAAGGCACTATATTTTTTTTTAATAATTAGCATTATTAAATGCCTATAATCATAACAATATATGACGTGATAAAGCTTAAAATATTTTTGTCACGAGGCGAACACAAATAAACATCACATTTTTCACATTTTATTTTAGAACGACTACTACATTCTTCTAGTCTACAAGACCTCGGTGCTTTTATATCATCATTAATAGTATAATGTTCGTAACCGTCTTAAATTTTCGCTTCCGACGGAGCATGGTAGTTTGCCTATATATTTTATAAACTCGACGAGGTTTTTGAGCAGACAAAATATCATCTTCGCAGTCTTCCCTACGGTCAGGTATTAACGACAAAGTGTCAGCAACGTTCATGCTAAAATCTAGGAGTGGCATTGAATCTTTCCTAGAAAGTTTATTAGCCAAACAATACTTTCTGTAAAGCCTGCAAGTATTAACGATTGATGGATATAAAAAGTGGATCAAAACGTTTAACTTTTTGTTTTTTATCCCTTCTTTTCACGTCTGATTATTCGTCGGCGGCAGTACATTTTGACGCTAGTAATACAGACTTATTATTCTTCCATTTTGCGGTTGCGGTATGATTACAAGTAAACTGCTGAGACTCACCGCATTGCATATCTATATCGGATTTCGATTCGGCATTATAGTGCGTGTTTGCAAACCTAGCTTTTCCATTTCTTCAATCAACGAAATTGTGGTAAAATAGCGATCGTGGTAAAGACAGCTACCAGGTGAAATACTTATTACCAGATGTAAGATTACCGATGGACCGAGATAGAGATTTGAATTACCGAAATTTGACTTGGCACAAAATGGTAAGAACCGCTTTGAACAACCAACAGGTGTAGGTTTATTTTTTACCACTTGACGTAACTTACAACGGCCTGTTATTACAGGCCGTTGTAAGTTACGTCAAAGGTATCACTTGTTCATCAACAGAATAATAACGTAGCACTCTTTCCAGTTTGTTAGAGATGTCTTTTACTTTGTCATTCATGGGTTGCACTTTTGATAGTGGATTGTCTGTTTCGTCTGCAGCTGGTGAATCAGAATTGACGACATGAAGCGCATTCCGAAATATAAGAAACCTCTCTCTTATCATCAGTTTACTAATTAGTGATTCATTAGTCAGCCTTTCACCCGAATGGGAGGTTACCCAATATCCCTCATGCCTCAGCTAACGATGCGTAATATTTGCACGGGTCTTCTAGTAGAATAACCTGTTATCACCTGTTGAAAGGTGGCAATTTTGAGAATCTACTTTGGTAATTTTATAACTGCTCTACGTCACAGTTTAACATCACAAAAGTGTATAAATTGCAAACTAGAAGGAATAACCGCGATTTAACTTCCCTGATATTTACTCGATGAGACTGACAGTTATATTGACTCTGCAAAGAGCATACATGGCTCGCAAGGTCATTACATATAAATAGCTATGTCTGCACTAGGTTGAGAGCGTTCAGCGCTCACTGATAGTCTGCAAGTCATCCACAGCTAACACCTATACACGTATAAAAAAAGTCCTGCTATCGGAGGATTTACGTGTAACAAATTATAATTTAACAAATTATATTTCATCGCCTTGGTTTTTTACTAATAAATATATCAAGAGATAAATAAGTGCGTTAACATGATTTAATTTTATACATGGGTGCTTTATTAACTACAAACGCAATGTAATCTACGACTAAATTAATGGATTATGCTTTAATAATTGATAGTTAATTTATGCTTATTGCTTGACATTAGATCGTTTGTGCATTCATTGAGGTGTGAAGCTAGTTGACACTCGTCTTGAAAACGTACACTCATTTCAATGCATCGGTCCAAATTTTTGTCTAATTTCTTCATTAATTTTGTGTCTTTGGAGTAAAATTTGCTGACGAGTAACATCAAATTGTCTGAAAAGTTATATTAGCATTATTAAAAAAGAAAGTTTAAATCAGTACGTAATAGTGATATTGCGTTATTTCTCTAATAGCTGGTTTCTGTGGTTCATTTTACTGGTGTTTAACCGATAGCGATAACGCCATCGTTCCGATAACTTATAAAAATGCGTTTTTGAACTGACGACTGCTAACTGTTTGACGGTACTTGCTTCGGCAGTACAAATACTAAAATTGGAGCGATACTGAGAAGATAAGCATAGCTTCTGCGCAAGGATGACACGCAACATCGTAACGCATTCCACATTTTTTTCATAGACAATTCATCAGATTATCGCAGCCGATGGTTGCGTGAAAACACCGGTCCAATTCTTAAACAACTCTTCTTCTCATGTTTATGATACTAAATTGTTTTAAGTCTTCTATTGGGGCGTTTGTCTTTAAATCTTCAATTATCGCATATGCTTATAGGCCCACGTAAATTTGGTCGTTACTTAGATGAATTGCTGTGTTAGTAACATCTAACTTCATAATGCTGTTTAGATAAGATTCAGAGCTTATCAGGTACTCTTTTTTATGAAATTACACAAAAAAGTTTGTAACATCTTTCGAACCATCTCTGGCAACATGTACAATCGTGGTGATTCTAATTGAAAGAATGTATTGAAATCGTTGGTTAGAGGGAAGACGTAACTCATAAAGTGTAATAATGATTTATTAAATGGGTTATTAAGACTGTTCAAGATGCAATCATTAGTGTGAGAGGAATCCTCAAAAACTGCTGCGGTAAACAATAATATCAGCGCATCGTACTGTTCTAGTATCCTGTCGACAAAAGCTTGAAGTGACAGCCATCTCGTTTTTGATGCAGACAGTAATTTATGTTGCTTAATATTTAAAAAATCTTGAAACTCTTAATGATTCTGTTCACTTCGAGCTCATATGAAAATACGCGAGTATATTATGGCATAAATCTTCTAAGTTTTTAAGTAATTTACGAGAGGCATGTGATGTCGCGAGATGAATTAAATGGCATGAGCACCCAATAACGACGAGACGGGGAATTTCGTGTTTTAACAAGGCTTGGACCGAATTGTGTTTTCCCATCATAACATTCGTTGTATCCGATGTAAATTCAAAGACATGAAGAAGAGGTATTTTATGTTCTGAAAAAATATTATCTCTTATTGTTTGGAAGATACCTTTTGCCGTTCCATCAATCGTGTCGATCATACCAAAAAATGAGAATTCTACTTTTTTTGTCATACTGTTAAAGTACGTTATAATGACAGCCAACTAACACATCTGTTTGTGTTTCTTCACAAACAGATCTGTTGTTTCATCAATTATAAGGTTAGAATAACTGTTCTTCATAATAACAGTGACTTCTTTTTTGTACGTAAACCCAGTGACTTGACGTAAAATATTTGTAGCTTTTTGCTTTCCTAAATGCACGTCTTCTAAACATTTTGACTCCGGAAACAAATTTCGTTATAGTACCACAAAATCATCGACTAAAGAAATAGGCAGTTTTGAAGTAGGCAGAAATAGTCCGATCATGTTTTGCAAGAAAGCCGCACATTTTTAATTCCATTTCCAATACTTTGGTTGTATGTGTCTGATTTTTATTTATGAAGGTTGACATGCTTGCACATTGTGATACAACAGCCCACTTTTTAGAGTGTTTGATACTTTTTTGGTGTTTTAATAATTCGGACTTTCCACATACAAGATCACAATCTCAGATTTTACAGTAATCTTTAGTCTCACCTTTGTCAGATCTTTTTAGCCAAGATTTAAAATCAGGATGTTCTAACCAAGAAGTTTTAAACTTTTGCACATATTTTTTTTTCTTTACTCGATGTATCTTGGGCCGAAGATGATCCTTGATTATCATTTTCTTCCATTTTATATCGTAATAACTCGAAACAAAAATATAAATTAAATATTTAAAGCCAATATTGCTTCGCAATACAGAACTGACAACGAACAAATCAAATCAACACATAATACAATACGACTAAATTCTGGTGACATCTACAACAACGAAAATAGTACAATGATATAGTAAATTAAAATTAGGCGTCATTAGGATTCTGGGGAATCCCCGTGGAAAAAAAACAGTGGTGCAGTCCATGGTTTGCTTTAGATTATTTTTTTTTAATTTATAAACGCGTATGGATACAAATCCTTTAAGCTTTACATTACTTTATTTAAGAGTTACCAGTATAGATTTTTATTTTATCCCGAAATTCTGTACATTCTTGACTTTTTCAAATTGTATTTAGCCATCCAAATTCGGATTCTAGCTCGCAGAAAAATACCGAGCATAGCCCGCTGAGCTACTTTGAGCTTTGTTATTAGGCCTACATTTAGGGACCACGTTTCTGTGCCGTAAGTCATCACTGTTAACACACACACTGGTCGTAGACCTTTATTTTTTACCTAACCTCGTACCAATAATACGATCGAAAGGTCAGGCACATAAATGCTTTTGAACATCTATGTTGCTCAGATGTCATTATGGGCCAGCGAGTTGACTATGGTCTGCCCATATCTCATCAAAAGGAAATTAAATAAATAGAAAGTTATGTGACTGATAATTTAGCATTGCGATAAGAACATGACAGATAATAATATTTATGAAAAAGTAGAATTTAATGCTCAAACCGAATAAATATAAGAGAAATATTTAACAAAATATCAATTATATGGCAAATTATACAAATAGAAAAAATATAAAAGTTAGGAGAGGAATATACCGCGATTTCAGCAAGAAGTGAATAATTTATTACGCAGATACCAAATCCTTACTGTATGCTCTCCTATAATATATGCAAGAAAAGGCATCTTAACTAGTTATTTAGGTATATGTTATGTTACCTTTGTTTATTTTGCCATTATAAATAACTTCATTCCGCTTTAAAACGCAAGCAATAAGGCATTCTCCATATATCGGCGAGTCTATTTTTGGCGAGAGTCGTTTCACCGGCATTTTGTCATTAGCTTGGACTTCCTTCAAGCATTCAGACATATTTCTTTTAAATTGACTCGCATGTGAGGCTACTTCTTTAGGCAGGGGGCTATATGACCAATCTGGCTCTCTTTCTTCATCAGCTTTGTTTGATGAAACTTAAACAAAGAAAAGAAGCATGTAAACTACATGCTTACCACGAATAAGCGTGCAAAATACATATTATTCATTAGTTATCTATCACTTAATTGTTTTTTTGTCATTTACTACATAAACGCCATTATAAGTAATGGAATACGTTTAAGGATTCACACGCAAAGAAATGAAACATTTTTTTTTCTTTTAGCTGTTACTGTTTTATCCTCATCTGTCGATCATCTGCAATATAGATGTTTTGATAATTTTATAGGACATTGGAACATCTCGATTATGATTCGTTGCACTACCGTGTTTAGCCTACCGCGTTTTCTACAGTGGGATCTGATTGAAGGAAGGAAAAATCATTGGAATTTATGGGATATATGCTCGTTGCTCTAAACACCGCTTCACCCTTGCTTATTACTTGCCTCACTTGAAAATTTCACAATTATTGTAGTTTTATTTTTCTTTTGGTTTCAAATCAGGCCCTGGGAGCACAGATTTATTTGGAGATTATCGTCATTATCTACTGAATCTGATTACCACATCTTCCCTATGCTGAAAACATCCCGACATAGAAAGAGTTTATGCAGCTCAGCGCTGATTGAATACCCCATTGTCATCATATACGAGTATATAAAATTAAATAATTAAAATAATTTTGTTCTAATTGTAAAATATGTGTTAAAATTAATATTATTATTCTTCTCTTATTTTATTGTTAGCACAATACGTTTATTGTAGAACTGTTTGTTTACCGAATAAATAAAATATAACTTTCAATGCAATATTGACTTCACATTTAGACTCACGTTTTTGTCCGCGATTACGTTTTTCCAACTTCAAATTACGCGTTATAATTGTATCTTTATCAATATTATGCGCCGTGTCTATTCCCATCATACGGCTTTTCTCACTCTTCTGCATGACGCACAAATGTAATGAAATTATAGAAAATATTAAAAGAATTTGACAATACATATTTAGTAAAAAAGTATAATTCTGAATTCTCAAAGCGCTCTTTTTAAAATGATTGGTAAAGGCACAAATGCGTTTATTTTCTTTAATTGGCTGTTAGCTACTTCGGCTATTACTATACTGTAGTACTGTGCTATCAGTTATTTCAAGGCACTTTTTATAACCGCAATTAGTGGAATTCGTTTTCTAAATTCTCCGTAGGTATCCAAGGATATCCGTGACACTAAGAGTACAACAGCACTGCTTTTCCTTTTTTGTGCAGTAAGTGATGATTTAACGATATAAGTAGTAATAGGTAGCCACTAGCACTACAAAGGAGAGGAAACGTTATAGAATATGATCCAAACCTATCTACCTTCATTGTTGCAGTTTGTTTCCAAGTGTTGAACATATAGGGGCTGAATGAAAAGAAGAATTTAATTAATCAGTTTAATAATTGGATTCTATCTCCCTTCTCAGCCCATATACATACGTTCTTCGACATTTGATTTTATTTCGAGTTGTCCTTCTCTTTCAGTAATGTTGTAAAGAAAGAAAGGAAAACATTTATTTTGCGCTCTTTAAAAGATGATAAAAAGCAAAAATAACTAAAGAAGATAAAATATGTGCGAGTGTGCGCGTTTACACGTGCATTTAAGCTCATACACATCCTACTGTTTAGCTCAAGCGTCCTCCACAATAAGAGGGAAATCGACCGAGTATAACACGCTGGACAGGCGTGTTGGTATACGGTTATTTCGAGTTTTCCTTCTCTGGCATAGATGTTAAATGCATATTATATCCCTTAGTCATCTTTTACAACACCCACGGGCAGGAAAGAGGTGGCGAATTGTATTCTTACTTCCGTCACCACACGGAAACTACTGACTATTATAAGAAGATTATTTATACAAAACCCATAGGGTTTTATTTCTAGCATTCCCTTCTCTTGCATAGATGTCATATGCAGATTCATCAATGGCTCAACTCTCCCACCTCGGCAAATCTCCCGGTTTTCCCCTACGTTACGCCATAGAAAACCAATTACATTTGAATTTCTACTAAAAAAAATCTACTACCTTAAGTACACTGCTTGGTAACAGGTTAACGATATTGTTGTCAGTGAGTAATCACTCTGCACACATACTCAATCTACATGGCGCTTAGAGAAAATAGACCAGTCGTCATAATTCTGCTCTTATCCCAATTACTTGGAGTCGACGCAATATGCTACGCGCTTTGCGCTCTTCTCTCATCGTATATATTACAAAAGTTTTTGCAATAGTTTTATAATCGGCCGCTGCCTGACATCAACCCTCTCTTGGGTATATAATTGTATACTCGATGGCATTAAATGGAGGTAGAACAGCTTGATATAGAGCACTTAGTCGTCTTTTACGAGACCCATGAGCAATTTAATCATCATCAGCCTTTTGTCATCTACTGTTGGACGTAAACCTTCCTCATAGATCCCCACAAACCACCGTCCTATGCCGCCCACATTCAACACTTACCAGCAACCTTCACCAAGTCAGTGTTCGTCTTTCTGCACATTACAAATTCAGCGTCCTAATTCTTTATGTTAGTTACAAAAGACTATTACAACTAATGCACGCAATCAAATAATTTAAATGGCTCAATACTGATACATGCATTTCCTTGTTTTTCCAAACTCTCTAGAGTTCCCTCAATCAATGTCAATGACTTACTACGTCAACGACTTGGGCTGGGTCATGAATAAATTTCAACAAACACTCATAATGTGTCAACTTTCCAACTAGGAACCAGTGTTGCCAACCCCAAAAAACTAAAAATGAGTAGCTCACCAATAAAACACAGTGGGTGAGTGTAGCGTTGCGTAATTCGAATCATTTAATTCGAATAACTCGAATAAGACTATTGACTCGTCCATTCGAATTACCGTTGACCGAAACCGAATCAACTCGTGTCGTACTCGTAGCGCGGGCGGCCGCGCCGACGCGGCGATCAGTCGACTCGGTTTGATAGGACATTCGTTGATTCGTTTTCTATTCGTTGATTCGCTCTCTAATGACCGGTTTCTGAGCTTCTCAGTTAAACTATCAATAGCTATTGGTTCAATAAAGTTAAACGTCAGTTAAACTTTCGATAACTTTTGCTGGGTTTCTGAGTACCCAACGCTCTGTCAAATAACTATGAAACCGATAACTGGTTTCTTAAATTGTCGCTAGATGGGGCTCTTCATTTGATTGAGTTTGCAATTGATTTTTCCTTTTTATTTCATCATTATTACCAATATTATTAACACAAATATTTTTTCGAAAGTCAATATATGGACCGACATTACTTTAGTTATAAAATATGATAATTCATTATTTTTTCACGGCTGTATGTGCGACTCATTGCTAAAACATTATTAAAAACGTTGTTTTGTTTGTATGCGCGGTTGTGTGTTCCATCTAAATAACCAATAAAATTTGGGAATGAGGCTATACTGTAAAATTGTTTCTTCACTTCTCTAAGGTTATCAGAACTTGGCATATTTATGTAAGCACTGGCAAGTTTTATCATTTCTTTGCTGACTATAAAAATCACCTTTAACATTGTGATTTTATGCACATTTATATCGTCACCAATAACTACTTGCAAAGTACCCGTGGCGTAGATACGTAAGGATATAAAAAGTTGCTCTAAAACTGTCAAAGTGAATTTGTAGCAATAGAAGTTAATGCATTGTTAATTTTTTTCACATAGATACATCACAGTACTTTTGTTAAAACGATATCTCACTTTAAGTTCTTCATCCTTGAACATTTCAAATGGATTACTGCGATTTCTTAGGTTGCGAGATATGAACATACTATAAACAATATCCAAAACTTCCATTTCAGATTCCATTCATTCAATTATAGTTATTATTGCGTAAGGTGTAAGTATAAAGTGAAAATCCCAATTAAAATAAACAAAAGTCACAAAATATTTTTAGGTTAGTTCTGACACAACTTCAAACAATACTTATCGAACCGATAAACGTCCCTTTTTGGTCAGTTAAGTTAAACCAAGCTTAACTGACGTTTACCGTATGGCGGCGTGTTCAGAAACAACAATTTTACAAGTTATCGGACCGTTAGCGCTATTGAACGGTTAAACTCCAGTTAAATGTACCTCAGAAACCGGCCATAATACGGAATTGAAGAATCGTAAGAACGAATTGTACGAGTGAGAAAATACGAAATGTTCTAAGAATCACGAGTTGGTTGGATGCAATTCGATTCGTTTGAGGTAAATACCTATTACATTTACAATTCGTCCCTCGCGCGCTTTAATGTTTTCTTGCTTTTGTTGACTGCTCATTTACGTAATTAATAATAATAGCTATTAATTATGAGTATACCTGAGACATATAAACGTATTTTTTTTTACAGTTAATTTATCGTGTAATTACTAATTAGAATCAGACTTTATTTAAAAAAACATGTATTTTTTTTATATGATTTTATTATTACTTTTTTGTTATTTAGTAAGCTGATTTTAATCATAATAAAAATAAAGTATTGTCATTAACTACGTGTTTAAAAGTCAATATACCTATAAGTCCCCTTTCCGTAACCAAATACCGGGCACACGTTGTAACTCGAAATCTCGATTCATTCGTAATGCAAACCGATCCGCCAAAAAAAAACTAGCTCGAATAATAATGTAAACGAATTATAATTCGGCAAGGCGGATGACTCGCTCGACATACGAGTACGAATTTGACTATAATGCTGAGGTGACGAATGTGACGATTCGAATCAATTCGAATTGCTATTCGAATCAATAGTAATTTTAATTCGATTGATTCGAATTGAAAAAAAGCAATTCGTCTTATCGCTAGGTGAGTGGCAGATTTCATATTTCCGTCATTTAATTCCTTGTCTTTAACCTATCTTTTAACCACGTATTTATGAATTTTTGTTCATATTTTACGTTCTTCTTTTTAAGTCTTTTTTTTCTCATTGTCAGTCGATGAATATTTGCGCTTCTATCTTAATTTCATCTTCATCTGTGCACTTAATTTTGCCTGACAAAATCCTGTTTATTGATTAGCACCAGCTATATATAATAACATTTATGGTCATTTTCTCAAAATATTTTATAAATGCATTTTTGTGCAATTCACCAGGGAAAAGCAAAAGGATATTCAATAAATATATCAGAGAATATCTTAATGCTTTATTTTAAATTATTTCGCGGTACAATGTTTTTCAAAATCTTGTGTCGAATACAAAAGTTAACTCCTCTCGAGTAAATTGAATTAACGTTACTTCCATTCATATCTTTTTTACAGATTTTACAATTTTTTCGTACCTATTTTTTACGCATTTTCGCAGGACATACCCGCCCCGCACACATAGTTTGTAGCTATACTTTATTCTGTTATTTTTGTTTCATCAATATGAGGTAACAAAATTACAGATTCATTCTATTGTTTGTAAATATTTATTATTGTCTTCTTCGCAATTAGCATGCAAGATTTATGATGAGTTATAATTATTTAATAACAATGATTTGTGAGGACCTTCGTATGCAATAGTGTTTGATGCTGTATTTAGTATTGAAAAGCTCCTTATATTACCAAGAAAGTTCTCTAGGGAATCTTAATTTAAGTTCCTAGTGAACATTACATCGGTGAACAATGAACAGAGGGCAAATATTTTCGAGATTTGTTGTATTCCTTCTTTTGTGCGGATCAGATTTATAATAGAAAGTATACTAATCTCAGTTAATCAAATTTTGTTCTCATACCTAGTACCACGCTCTCGCAGAAAACCGAAGTTTCAGTAGTAGCAATTTGTTACTGTACATCGTTAGATGAGAGAACCGAAAGTCTAACTTTCTGAGGGTGATTGCGTGTGGTGGGTTTTGGTGATGCCTTTGGTGCCACCGAGCCTTGTTGCACACATGCACACTCACTTAATTTTTTCCACGATGGGCAGGGGTCAATTAGCGGCAGTATCAATTATCATGGGGTGTGCTCTTTGCTCGTTTGCCAACAATAGCATTTAAACAAAATATATTTTTGGACCTTTAAATATATTACATTTTTAATATTTTAATATCAGTTGTCCAAAATACATGATGACCAGAGTTTCTTCTGACACCGCTCTTATAGGTTTTGCCTTTAACTACCTGACTTGCTAACTTCAATCATGCCTCCTTGCTGGACAATTTTTTTTTTATTTTCTTTTTTTGTATCAAGTCATTTATTACACTCACATTAACAGTGGTTTGATCACAAACTATAGCTATTATTTTTAAGCCACTAATATCTACATGGTGTATGACCTCCTTTACCCATAATTCTAAAATCGATTTTTTTTAATGCCTTCATAAAATAATATGCAATTGATTGTTAATAGTTTTCCCTAATCCTTTAACCATAAATATCAATCAGGCAATCTTTTCCAAGGAAAAATAGGGCATAAAAGGCCAATTTATTTAATAATTCAATCATATATTTTCGGTAGAAATAACAGGTAATATAAAGCTACTGCAAAAAAAAACTACTGCTTATGTACGCCATAAAAATATTGAATTAGACTTTGAATTAGACATTACTTATAATGAAACTATTTCAAACGCCATTATAAAATCAGTTGTAGGTACAGTTAGCAAATTTTGAAAGGAAGTAATAACTGTTAGTACAATTGTTGTTTAACTTAATATGAATAGTAATAGTAATCACAATAGTCCTGCAATCAAAACCTATGTAACAATAGCATATTTTAATAACCACAGACATAATGACATAGATATTGACTTATTAAATGAAACATGATTAAAAGGAGGAAATAAGTAGAATTTATCTAGAGGGCAGTGGTCTGAGCCTACCCCTATGGGAAAAAATTCCTGAATGTATGTATATGAATACAGTCCCCCTCGGTGTGGACATTTAAACTGCAAAAAATTGAAGACGTTATTGATAATTTGCCTAAACCAGTTATGTTTTCAGGTTAACTTAATTCGCATCGTGTTACTTTTGGGTGTTCGTCAACAAACTACAGGGGTAGTGATTTACAGAACTTGTTAGATGAATGTGACCTACGTATTCTTAATACAGGTCTACCAACAACTGTAGGTACAATTAAGCATAATCCTTCTGCTATAGATATATCATGCATATGTGCCACCGTAGCTCCTTCTTGTGAATGGAAAGTACATGATGATCCTATAGCCGGTTATCACTTAGCTACCATAACTAATATCCATACATCCATAGAAAAATATATAGTAGGGTATCCAGCTAATCGCTTCATATACAAATAACTGTTATTATTTTTCATCAGAGGCCGATGAAATAAAGCACTCGTTCGACATTGTATTAATTATTTATTACGGAGTACAACTTACTCGTTTTACATATCAGCACAGAGAGAAGGAAGAGGAACAGTATGATTTGACATTTGCTAAAGTGACATTTGACAACAGATAATATTATTGTGTTCAAATTTACATATATACTTAACACCCACCTCGATTGAATATCTTATACATACATATAGAAATCGCTACTTATACAATATACTGTCTACATTATGTGTCTAAAACGATAAACACAATATTCTTCAATTGAATCTAAATTTATAATAACAACTTTGTAATCTAGTTAATCATCATCATCGCAGCCCACGTACGTCCCACTGTTGGGCTCGGGCCTCCTCCACAATGGGAGGGAATTTGACCTACTATACCATGCTGGTCAGACATGTTGGTATAGGGTTTCATTTCTAGTTTTCCTTCTCTTGCACAGATGTTATGTGCACATTATATCCCGTAGTCGTCTTATACGACATCCACGGGCAAGATAGGGAGTGGTGAATTGTATTCTTACTCCGTCACCACACGGACAACTAATAGCTAGATAGTTAATATAAAAATAAAAGTTATATAATCAAGCAGTGCATGTGATTTATTTATTAAGTCTTTCACTCTTGCCATTCATTTGAGGACTATGCAATTGTATACTCAATTTTAATTCCTTTTCTTTCACAAAAACTTTTCATATTGACTGCACAGATGGCGTAGTGGTTAAGATAGCGATCTACAGCGCCAGTGTCGGGGATTCGAATCCCACGCGGGACAACACTTTATACGATCCACAAATTGTTGTTCTGAGTCTGGATGTAATTTGTGTCAGTTAATTATATGTTTGTATAGTCCCCCGCAATACAAGGATTATTTCCTTAATGCAGGGTGTTGTCTTCAATAAATAAAAAATAAATAAATATTATTTGAGGAGTACTCACCTCTATTGTCGCATCTTATTCTCTTTATTTTTACACCCTTTTCTGTTTCAATTTCTTTCACATATTTTATAATGTTTTCTGTAGCTTCAGACTTATTTACCAGTAGGTAGGTTTGGGTAAAATGTGAGTATTCATCCATTATAATTTGGTACTATCTATGACCTTCTTTTGTCGAAGTTCGCATAGGTCCAGCAATATCTGAATGTATCAGTTCTCCTATATTATTTGACTGAGCTTTTGTTATTGTATGAAATGGTAACCTTGTGCTTTTATTCTTCATACACACTTCACATATATTATGTTTTTATTGTAAGGTAAATTCATCAACTTTAGTCCTTTACGATTCAGATGTCCAAGCTTAATATTATGCTATATAGAATGAAGTATACTTTTAGCTAATAAGGATGTAAATTAAAGCCAGTGGAAAGTGTGGACTATATTAGAATAAGGTATAAGCATGTACAATAGAGAGTCATACTTATTTATTCACAAACTCAGTTTTACAAAGGTTAATTTATGCTAAACATAAGTTATGAAGGGCATATCAAGCGATTGGCTTCTGATGCGGACGCACTCGACGTCGGCTCACAGGTCGACGTGTCTCTGGTGCCCAATCTTCTCTGGGTTCCGCTGGCGTAGTTGTATTGGCAGGCATCATGGTGGTCCACACTGGTCAGCACCCCCGGGCACCAGTCGGGTTCAGGCTACAGCGCCTCATAGCGGATCAGCATTGAACTACTTTCATTTGTATGAGTAGTCTACCCAAAGGGGCGGTCCGCCTGAGCAGGGTGAGACCCCCAGTTACCCTGGAGGAGGCCCCGCTACGGCACTATCTATATATTAGGAAGCGAGGAAAGGTGAAATAAATTTTCAAAGTCAATAAATATAACTCGTCGATTGTGTTAGTTGCAATGTAAATAGGAATTCTAAGAAAATGTTTATAGGAATCTTGATAGAAATAGGAAGAAAATCGTAGAATTTTTAGACAATCTTCGAAATTGTGTCCGTTGTGTGCGGTGAGCGGCCTCGCCGGCCCACTCCCGGCATATACTATTAGTAAGTACACGGGGGAGAGGGGTGGCGGCAGCGGCCCGCGGCACTAATAGTAAGACACAGCGGCTGTTGGTGGAAGCATGGGTGTTGTTGCAAGCGGCGCCGCTAGCGCCAGCACGTCCGCTATCCCTTTGGTGGTGGCCAGGATGACTTCCTCCGAGGAGCGGCCTGCTGCCAGCGCCTGGAGAATCTGTTGTAGGATGCCAAGTACAGTGGTGAGGATGTCTGAGGCCCCGGTGGGAGCGGACGCAGCGGCCCCACTGGGGGCGGCCACGGGTTGAGTCTTCTTAGCTTCAGGATTCTGGCTTGCGGACACCGCGGCGGCGGCGAACGCAGGGTCGACTTGTGAGTCCGTCCGCTGGAGGGACGACCCGGGAGCGGCGGACTTCTTTTTCCTTCTTCTGCGGCTACGCTTGGCTGGAACCACGTCCCGCTGTGTGGTGGGATTCGCCGCGGCCATGAGAGATGGCGCGGCGGGGTCCGCGATGACTTCATTGGGGTGAGAGGTGTCGGTGGGGCCGCGCCGTGCGGACCTCCTTTTGGTGGAGGACACGGTGCTGGCCCACTTATTTCGGGTTTCTCGGCGTATGATGGGGCACCCTGCGAAGTTCGCGAGGTGCGGCCCTCCACAGTTGGCGCACGTGGCGGGTTCGGCGCGGGGGCGCGGCCTTTGCTTGGTTGCGTGATCACTGCCACACCTTACGCATACGAGCGGACGGTGGCAGTGATGACTACTGTGTCGAAACAACTGGCAGCGGTGGCACTGTGCAGGCCGCCGCCTGCCGCGCCACGCCTCGACGACTACGCCGGAGCAGGCCAGAAGCTCCTTCACGTTGTAAATGTCTGTAATGTTAGGGGTGCGTACGAACATGCCATAGAGGATACACCCCGGTCTATCCCCTCTTGCACGTATCTCTCTCATATACTCCGGCTGGAAGCAGAGGTCGGTGAATTCTTCCATTAGGAGATCGATGGGGGTGTCCACAGGTAGTCCTCGGATGGCGACCTTCAGACTTGTGGTGGCGGGCAGTGCGTATGAGAACCACTCCACGGCGCTGTCTCTTGCGGAGAGGTCGGCCATGTACCGTTGGATGCATCTGTACTTGTCTTTTCGTCTTTGGAGAGGAAACGAATGCCGCGGCCGAAGGGGCGGGCATTCGCGACTCGGTCGAGCAGTTTCCGGATATCCTGGAGATGGCCAGGCCAGTCAGGCAGCTTCTCGACCACTATGGGAGGCGACCTCGGCATCTTCTGGGCAGCAACAAGTTTTGGTTGCTCGCCGGGGGGGCCCGCTGGGTGGCGGACTCTGAGGTGCTCGGCCTCGGTTCAGCCGCCGCGTCCGCATATAAGCGCGGTGACGGGGGCGAGCACGAGGCGGGGGGCACCGGTTGTGACGGCGGGCTGGTACGTTGTGTTTGAAGCGCCTCCGCGACCGAGCGAGCGGTCCACGGGGACGGGGGTGTGGAGGACTGCATCGACCCTGCGGCGCATGCGCGCTTCGCGGGATCGGCCTCCTCCTCAGGGCTGCGACGGCGTCTGACACCTACCGGGGTGTCAGGCGTCGGGATGGGCAGCATCTTCTTGAGGACCCTCTTCTTCCCTCCGCCGGCGGACTCTTGACTGTCCACCGACGTAAGGGTGGCGTCAGGCATGCTGGAGTAGTCGTCGACGCTTATCTGAGCGCGCGACGAAGGACGCTGCTGGGCTGGCATCTGACCAGCGTGGCACCGGCGTGTGGCCGGCGTGGGCCAGACGTCTTCACGGCTGCCGTAGATGGTGAGGGAGCGCGTCGAAGACGCGCGTTCCCACACCGGGCGGCGTGAGTCCTCCCTGGCGGCCTCGTAATGGGCAGCGGACGCACGGCGCGGCGCGGCGTGTTCGCCAGCGCTCGTGCTCGCGGCGAATGTTGCAGCGCGCCGGGGCACGCTGTGGCGGCGGCGTTGGCGACTTCGGCGGAGACCGATGGTGCAGATTCTCGACGCTCGAGGCCGGGGTGTTCATTGGATGGGCTGGTTGGCCCCGAAAAGGGCCTTTTTTGGCGGCAACTTTGTGCATGCCGGTATTTTGGATGATCTTGCGGACTGCAGCGGCGCAACCTGTGGATGCGGTGGCTTACCAGTAACCCACCTCCGCATGCCCCGCCGGTAGGAACAGCGTAGGCACGGGTCGGTCGGACGGCAGCTCCAAGAGGTTCGTGCGGTTTCAACGTCTGCTCGCGAACAAACAATACGTGAACGTGCAGTAGCTATCCATACAATAGAGTAACAACACGCGAACGTTTAATACGGCGGACGAAGGCGCAGTGGCATGTTCACGGAGCATGACGGGAGCGCTGTTTCTCGCCTCCCGGCACCGCGCACGGTGTGTTGTTTCTCGAACATACTCCCGGCGTTGAAGAGTTATCTTCAAGAGTTATAAGTTTTTTTGAGGTTCGAATTCCTGGGTGGCTCAAATTATGTACCGAATCAAATGCTAAACGCCTGTATTGCTCTGGTATATACGGTCCTAATTTTATCTGTTGAAGTTTCACATACTATAGGCATATTATAGTCGAACAATAATATTTCCTTGAATTAGTACTGGTAATACGATCTCCTACGTAACTCAGCGAGCTGCTCGTCGCTGGCTTGTGAATGTGCAATATCAGCATAATTTAATACTGTGGGACAACTGATAGTCTCCACGCGCGAAAGTGCATCGGCTATAACATTCTTATCGCCGTCTATGTATCGAATATTTGACGTGAATTCACTTATAAATACAAGTTGTCGAATACGACGCGGTAATGCAGTGTTTCCTCCTATTTTGGAAAACGCAAATGTCAAAGGTTTGTGATCTGTATATACGGTTAAATTACGACCTACCATATTTCGAAAATACTTAATAGCTGAAAATACTGCTAACAATTCCCTATCATAAGTACTATATTTCGTCTCCGCTGTGGTCATTTTCTTTGAAAAATATCCAAGCGGTTCCCACATGTTGTTTACGAACTGTTGCAACACCGCACCCACACACGTACTTGTCGGCGTTTCGCCAGGAATTAGGTTGTCCATATTAAAATATCGAGTATGTAATCACTGTATTTATTAAGAGTTATTGCTGGAGAAGTGAGTGAAGTAAAACTGTGTTCTATTCTAATCTTACAATGTTTTTATAACCTCCGCTTTACAATGAAACGGTCTAGTCTTAGTAACTACAATTACTTTTTATAACAAATAAAACAACTATAACAATTATCGAAATATAGCTTAAATAATAACGATAAATATTCTAATGCATTTAACATAATGCCAAATAGTCACTTTTACACAATTTACATTAATGAAATTAAAGGAAATGTTATTCTCATATATTGTTCAACAGACGGCACTGTAAGTAGAAATCGATTGCAATGTTTATTGCGTAAAAAGAACTAAATATGATTACAAATAATTACATTAAGTCTAATCAATTTTATTTTGATCATTTATATAAATATTTAAACAATTAAATCAAAGATTTCTAGAAATACATTCAAAAAGTGTCTTTTAAATATCATGGCATGATAAATAGCAGTGTTGTTACTACAAATAATTATTTAAACATTAGTTGCAAATATTTCAAACATGTTTATAACTATAATTGATAACACATACATCAACAATTTACAAATATTGCCGATAAAGGGCGATATGCGCCCATACGGCCATACTGCCATATCCAGCGCGTCCCTTGCGCTGTTAAGGCGTCACCCACCAAGGGATCTAGCCAACCATAAGGTATCACCCACCACGGGATCTAGCCAACCACAAGGCATCACCATTACGGGATCTAGCCAACCATAAGGCATCACCCACCACGGGATCTAGCCAACCACAAGGCATCACCACCACGGGATCTAGCCAACCATAAGGCATCACCCATACGGGATCTAGCCAACCATAAGGCATAACCCATCCTGCGATCTAGCCAACCATAAGGCATCACCATCACGGGATCTAGCCAACCATAAGGCATCACCCATACGGGATCTAGCCAACCATAAGGCATCACCCATCCTGGGATCTAGCCAACCACAAGACCAGGTTTAAGGATACGCATGGTGGCCAGCCAGCGGTTTAGGAAGGATGGTTTGGATAGGAAAAATAAAAAGCATTTGTTTCAAAATTATTATTCACCCGCCCATAAGGCATTGCTGTGATCAAAAAAAATCAGTCTTTGCAACAGGCGCTGGTCATAAAAAGTCATGGCTAGCGATACTTACACCACATCCGCGGAGATAATTATGCTTCAACATGTATCGGTCATTAGGCAATACCTCTGTTAACGACGTATGTCGTCACAACTAATATGTGTTGTTTCGACGTGTTTACCCATGCCTCGATGTCTGGTTAGTGGCATTTATCGCCGAACCCAAGACAACAATCGTAGAGCTAGCCAGGCAATCATATTTATGTTATAGATTTGTGTAATTTGTGTTTACTTGTATACTACTTGTAATAACCTATATAGAAATACAGTTGTTTGTAATGGCACAGGACAGCACCGCGTAGGTACACCCATTTTACCTAATTGCTGTAGGTAGTAACATATACCTTAATTTTCGTGTGGCGCGATGGCGCCTTGGTAATGCCCCGCGCGACGAAGCGGGGGCAGTCGTCTGACGATATTGTTCGCGAGCGGGTGTGCGCACGCGCTGTCGCTGTTACTTACGCATATGTATATCGATACGCGTCGTTTAATTCATTTCTCTTACCCCTATTGCCTTGGCACTGGACACTGTATCGTTTACAGAGTGGTCCTTCAGCCGGATATTGGAACCAAGTCAAGGAATAGACCGATTGTTGACCTTCAGAGAAATGTCGTTGTTTGAAACGCCGCGCGGTGTAAAAACGCGTAGTCAGTCGCGTGCTTTGAGTTCACAAAATACAGACAGTAAAAGTAAAGTAGTGAATGTAGAAACCGTTTCTAAGAAACCAACACCATCGGATGGACTCCCCAGCGAAAAGTCACGCTCACATGTGTCGTCTTCGGCAGCACGGAAGACTTTAGAATATGAAGCAGCCAAGGCGAGAGCGCAATTGGATATCGTCGAAGCCCAAGCCGACGCCGACATGAAAATATTACAGGCTCGGCTCAAAAAGGAGTTAATCGACAAAAAGATAGCCGCAAAGTTAGCTGATTTAGATGTAAATGAGCAAAGTCGGCAGTCCTTATCGTCATATAAAAGTAAAGTGAATGATTGGTTGAATAAATCTGGAATAGAAAAACACGTTGAACACGCACATGCCGCCACGGAATTTGTGCACAACAAATTGGCGGCTCATGCGTCGTCGCCGCCGGCCGCGCTTGGGAGTGCGCGCCAGCACGAAGACGCGCTATGTCAATCACGTGGAATAGGAGAAATAGAAAAATTAGCAGACGTGTTAAGAGAATTTATTCAACCTACAATTTCGAACCGGTCACGTAACAATGAGCTGTTGACCAGCTTAGCTACGTCTAAAGATTTGCCACCATACTTCGGAGAACCATTAGAATGGCTACATTTTAAGGAAGCGTTTTATGAGTCCACAAGGTTGTGCAACTATTCAGAAACTGAAAATGTCTGGCGTCTTAGAAAATGTTTACGCGGAGAAGCGAAGGAAGCTGTCTCGGCACTTCTCATAGGTTCTACGACGCCACAAATGATAATTGATACTTTGCAATTGCGTTTTGGCAACCCTAATCGTATCATTCAGACTATACTAGCACAACTGAAAAAATTATCACCATTACCATCAGCATACCAAAACGATATTATAAATTTTGCTACTAAGGTGAAGAATTTTGTGGCAGCAGTGAAGGCAATTAATAAACCAGAATATCTAGCGGCCCCCAAGTTAATGTGTAATTTATTGTCAAAATTACCGTCTACGCTTATTAGTAAGTGGTCTGATTATGCGTATGAGAATAGGGAGTTGTCTCAGGTATCGAAGCTGCAACTATTATCGGATTTTTTATATTACGAGGCCGAAAAAGCTACTGCCTCAGGTATAACACATGTTTACAGTCAAATTGAAACGAGACGTAAACAAGAATTCATCAAGACACCTCATCATCAGCATAAGATCTTCCATGTCAGTGATAGGAAGTCTAAGCTATGTGCATATTGTCATAAGGAACCACATTCCTTAGAAAAGTGTAAAGTTTAAGCGTGCCCTTCGCAAAGATCGATGGCGGTTCGCGAGAAACCGTAGGTTGTGCTACAGGTGTCTTAATGCGATGCACGAGGATCCAGCGTCGTGTTCTGCAGGAGCCTGTGACGCAGAAGGATGCGGTCAGCCGCATCATCGGCTCCTACACTGGGACAGACCGCCCATCGCTTCCCCGTCGGCGCCTGTCCTCGAGGTAGACGCGCAACATTCAGAGGAGAAACATATCGAGTTAGTGAATCAATATAGTGTACAGTGTAACAAAGCGTTATTGAAAATAGTGGCGATTACGTTATACGGTCCTTTAGATAGTATACATGTGCACGCAATGTTAGACAGTGGTTCGACAGTTACACTATTATCGAGCGATGTGGCAGATAAAGTCGGTCTATATGGACGTAGTAGAATAATACACGCTCGTAGTGCTTGGAACTCGAGTGAACTAACGTGTGAAACCGAAACGGTTAAATTCGAAGTGGTGAACAGTAATGGCAATCGTTTTTCGTTATGTGCCCAAAAAATTAAAGAATTGAACTTACCTTCGCAGCAAATATCACTTATGGACCTTAGTGGTTATGATTATATAAGTAAATTAGATCTTAACATGTGCATGTGTGATGCTAAACCTAAGTTGTTAATAGGTCAAGATAATTATCACCTCATGGAAACCCTCGCCTGTGTAAAAGGGAGGAAGGTTGAGCCATATGTTACCGAGACTCCACTGGGATGGTGTGTACACGGAGCCTTGCATCAAAGGGTTAGTGACCTTGTTTGTACATCGACATCGCTTAACCTTATTTTACCTAAACTAAATGTATGTCATATTTATTCTAGTAATTTATTATTATGTAATACTGAAAATAATACTTTAGCTGATGTAAATTTGCAAGATTATGTTCGCCGTTCATTTTCTCTCGATTCTATAGGTATAAATAATCGACCGCGACACAATCTTAATGAGCTGCGAGCTATAGACATTGTAAGTAATACCGTCAAGCTGGTGGATGGCCAATGGGTCGTGGGTCTACCGTGGAAGTATGATGACATGCGTATGCTAAACCAGGTATCAAAATTAATTGTTATTACAAAACGAGGTTTAACGCTAAATCGTGGATCATCTATGGTACTAAAAATAAACCACAGCCAAGCCTAGTTTAACTATGGTACTAGTGTCTTTGACACTTGTTTGTTCTCCAGTTTGAGCTTAATTTGTTCGTTGTTTTACTATAATTGATTTATATTTACTTTTAATTAACGTACGCCCGATTTTTAGTTTATTGTAAAATCAATTAAAATGGTTATAGATTCTGTTTATTTAATGGACATTGAAGATTTGGAGTTATTAGAGACAGTCCGCCGGCCGAATAGACATCGGGTAAGGATGGATCCATTTGAACTCGATGATGAAGATTTTAGAAATAAATATAGGTTTACGAAACAGTACGCCAAAAAATTGTGGAATTATTAAAAGAAAAATTGTAACATGATCCTCGTGGATGTTCATTGTCACCTGAAATGCAAGTAGTTTGCGCATTACGAAGTTGGGCGTGCCATGAAGTAAGTAGTGTATTATATAACCTAGTCATACAAATTGTATCAATATCAATGCCTGTACTCATATATAGTTCTTTCTTTACAGATCCAAGACGATACCGGTGATTTACATGGAGTATCGCAACCAATTATAAGTATTGTGTGTTAAAAAGTAGCAGAAGCATTAGCACGCATATCTCACAAATTTATTAAAATGCCTGCTACTCTTGAAGACCAACATGAGCATATACGAAAATTTCATAGTATCAGAAATTTTCCAACTGTAATAGGTATTATTGACTGTAGTCATATACGAGTCAAAAAAACAAGTGCAGGGGGTCAATTATATATAAACAGGAAAGGATTTTCTTCTATTAATGTACAGATAAATAATCATTTAATAATGTTAATGAGAATATAACAATATTGTAAAAGAAGGGATACTCAAAATAAAACCCTGTGCTAACACATCTGATCAGCATGGTCGAGTAGGTAAATATCCCTCCCATGGTAGAGGAAGGTAGAACCCAGCAGTGGCAGTATATAAGCTATGGTGATAAATAATGTTAATTGCATAATTGTAGTATATAGACCAGTGCAATATATTTTTTTTTACACCATCAGAGAGTAGATTTCAGCGAACAAAAAGCCCCCCGACTTTTAAAAAAAAACTGATATTTTGACGGGAGAATTTTCGATCGAAAATTAGGGTGCTTTTTTGATATTAAGTTAAAATAAGGCGTAAAATAAATATTTTAAATCAAATAAATTACAGTGTATTTGGGGCATAATAAGGTATGATTTCACCAAATTTCATAGCAAAAAAAAAAATTTTTTTGAATGGGATAAAAATAAAAAACCAAAAACTTGGTTATTTGAATTTTTCACCTAAATTTTGAGGTTATGTGAAAAAATTGTAAATACAAAAGTTGTAGATCTTTTTATTACCTACAATTTTGCTCTTTAACTTTTTTCTGTAAGACTTGTAGTTTTGGCGGAAATCGAGATAAACCATTTTTACCCTTAAAAACCCACCCCCTCCCACTTCCCGAACTCAAATCGCCCGTAATTTATTTTTCCTTTCATTTTTATCATATTCCCCTCCTTTTCTAATGGGTTTCATCCTACTGTTATTTTTTTTGGTTTCAAAAATTATCGACCCTGGTCTAATAGTAGTTCAATTTCCTTCCTATTCTTGGCCCAGCAGTGGGATTATGTATTTAATAGGCTGTGTTAATGATGATGATGAATTACTGTAATACAGTAATGATTAATTGTTAGAATGAAAAACATGTAAATGTGTAAGTCATGAAAGCTGGATGTGTGCCATCAAGTGGCATATTTTAGGTCCAAAAAAGGAAGTATTTATAAAATCTAAAAAGCCAATAGGTGTGAGAGGCTTACCTCTGGTGGATATCCTTGCACTCCATACCTATTTACACCAGTACGGAATCCTATAACACCTCAAGAAGAGAGGTACAACAGGTCACATATTCGTACAAGAAATACTGTTGAAAGATGTTTTGGCCTTTGGAAGCAGCGGTTTCGCTGTTTGTTATGAGGATTATATGGCAATATTGAAACCGCTAGGAAGACTATTGTTGCATGTGCAGTGCTTCACAACATTGCTATTGATATGAAGGAAGGTCTGTTTCCTGACGAGGATCTCAATGAGCCACCTTCAATGATTAGTGAATCGGCTAGTGTAACGTTGGACTTTCGGTCTCGTCACAGTATGCTTTAGGCTGTATGCGTGTTCCCTGTGTCTATGGCGGCAAGTGACATTTGACTTGTCAAAGAGTCTCACTTTTCGATCCAACCTCGACCATGTCGAAAACGTAATTTTTTAAAAACTGAATTATCAGAGTGCAATCTGCGTTCCTTATACGACAGATTGTTACTTATTTATGGACGGGCTTATACACATGGGTGAAGCCATATTTTTTAAGAAACCGGTAAGATTTTCGGTTAAATGTGATAATGTCGTGGCTTGCTTTTTGACCAATACTAAAACTTGGTTTTTCTTTTACAGCTATAGAAAGCGGTTTCTTTCTTTTCCTTCCTTATTTTGGATATTTCTTCTTTTCTCGTATTATTCCATGGATTGGTGGCTTATAAATTCTTCTTTCGCCTTTATGTCGACCAACATTCATGGAGCTGCCATTTGCGATGCCGAGTTTTAAAGCGTTGAATGCTTGCTGAAATGGATTATGTCGAAACCGTAGTTGACGCCACATGGTATTGATGAATTTAAATTGGTTTTACAGCATAAAGGTATTCAGTTAATGTTTTATTTTCTCTCATATTGCAGACATGACCATAGAAGTTATTTAAACTTTTATAAATAAGTATGTATTAGATTACTTTATAAAATTTTACGTGTATCATAATTGCTCTCACAAGGAAAATAAAGTTATGGAAGGCTCATGTTGCTTTTTCTTTAACTGTCCCCTTTGGACCCTTCCTAGAAGTTAAAGTTCAATGATTCTTGTCCGGCACTATAGAGCTTCACCTGGCGCCCGAAAAACTTACTTTTAGTCTACTTTATTAGGTGAAGCGCTGACCTCTTGGTATGTATAATAATTTTTTAAATTTTTAAACATCTCACAAATATACAACTAACTCACTGTAATTTTTTTTAACATTACACTAGACAACTTAATGTGAACACTGTACGTAGAAATATTAGAAGACATTTTATAGAAAATAATTTTTAGATTACATATTTGTTTTAATATTTAGGAATATCTAGCATTAATAATAGGAGTTTATCAAAATGAAACTGTTTTCAAACGAAAACTTTAACATTCCAAATTTAAAAAATGTATGACATTTGATTGTGCCACGTTCAATTGTTTTTACATTCAGCTTTTGTAGTGACATAGATACCGCCCAACTACTAACATTTTTTCAGCGCTTTGGACAATTTTTTTTTTGCATGAAAAATAAAAATTTCTTCCTATAGGAAGCAGTACAAAATACCTTCACACAATTTGTGGAGTACAGGACCCAGAGTTCTATCGCAAATGTTTAAATGATCTTCCAATTAAATAGCAGAAATGTATAGATAACGAGGGTAAATACTTTGATTAAAGAAATCTGTTTTATGAACAAAAAAAATGGTTTTAATTTATCAGAACGAAACGGCAATTTCATACTTTAACCTCTAATATGTAATTAGAATTAGGGATATACAGCCTTTTACTAAATTTAAAATTAAATATTGAGAAATTTATATTCTGTTTATAATGATTAATGAAGGAATTTTGACTGTGGAAAATTGCTTTTATGTTTAAGTTATAGTGAATGCTATATGTGACAATAATACATAATAATAAGTTTTACAAAGAAAACAATTCTTAGATGGTAATGTTTTATTTCATGATTTAATTTGAAATAGGTAACAGAAAGATCAGCCTTTGTTTTCATATTAAAGTACCTGGAAAGATAATAAGAATTAGGAATGTAGAGCCAAATACCATTTACTATATTGAATATCTTTCCGTGTGGTGACGGAGTAAGAATACAATTCACCACCCCCTATCTTACCCGTGGGTATTACGTACAAGACGACTAAGGGATATAAAACGCATATAACATCTATGCGAGAGAAGGAAAACTCGAAATAAAACCCTATACCAACACGTCTGACCAGCGTGGTAGAGTAGGTCAATTACCCTTCCATTATGGAGGAGGCCCGAGCCCAGCAGTGGGACATATAGGGGCTGAGATGATGATGATGATATTGAATATTAAATTTTTTGCTTAATACTTAGACTCAGATTAATGAGATTTCTTACCTTCTATCGCTTTAGTCATTTGGTTGTTTTATGTTCTAAAATTTCTATTTCAAATTTTAAAATTTTTATTTTTAATTTTGCTATTTCTATATTGTAAGAATATTCCGTTTCTAGCATCTCCAGATGTCTCTTTTTGAAGCTAATATTACTTTGTATTATCGTATCTTTAGTTGTCTTCTCTTTATTACTCTTTGTTACTTCTCATTTTGTTTTTCCTTAAAAAAGATAATTGGTAAGAGAATGAGTCACTACTATAAACTTTATACTATGTATGTATTGAGATTATTTCTTTATATACCTTTTTTTAGTTTCTATTGTCTCTGTCTGAGGTTCATTTATAAGTATATCAGCTATAACTGCAAATAATAGTCCAGCTTAATAATCTTATAATTCATATAGAAAATATAAGAATTGTGCAGGAAAGTGTTTTCTTTCATATATTACCTTTTTTCACAGTATGATCTGATGTTAAGTTCTCAGATCCTGCATTGTCTGGTGCCAAGTTTGGTAAAACATATTCACAGCTGGGTCCAGCAACTGTGTCACTTTGTGTATGATTTACCTACAATAAGTTTATAACTTGTAAGAAAAAATAAATACATATCGCCATATCCATCATATTACTTATTTTTAATGATAAACCTAGCAGCAGAAGCACTATGATATTGAAAGCATATTAATATCGATTGCATCCTGCACATACATATATGATTGGAAAAGATTTATCCACATGTAAATATGGGTTATAGAATAAATAACCACTAAACAGAGCCACAGTTCGGCTTGCATCCCTTAGTCGTCTTTTACGACACCCACAGTTAAGAAAGCGTGTAGTGAATTGTATTTATTATTATGCAAATACTCTATTTAAAATTAGTTCTGTAATTCAACAGACAGTATTTATGAAATACTAGCAACTCGCCCTCGCTTCGCTTCTGTTTCAGTCGCTTTACCCGCGGCGTAGTTCCCGTTCCTGTGGGAATACCGAGATAAAATATAGTCTATGGTACTCCCTGATATTCTAGCTTTCCATTGGTGAAAGAATTTTTGAAATCGGTTCGGTGGTTTAAGCGTGAAAGCGTTACAAACAAACAAACAAACATCCTTACTTACGCATTTATAATATTAGTATGGATTACTTATTAAATCAAAAATACAGTACCTACCAATAATGCATCACTATCGTAGTCATTAATTTCAACGACAAAATCATGTGGGGCAATCGCCATTATTTGTTGGTCTTCCTGAGAAGGCGACGGCGGTTTCTCACCTCCTCCGGTCTGACTCTGCTGTTGCCTGTGGTTGCCTATATTGGTTTTGGCCGCTAACTTCATCCATTCATAAGCAAGTTTAATTTCTGCTACTGATCTTCGCTTATTAGTTATTTCGTTGAATCTAAAAATCACATATACAGTAATAATAATTGTCAACCAAATACTTTTAAAGAGAAGGACAACCAATACAAACTAGATAATAGGGATACTTACTTAATCATTATTTTGCCACTCTTTGGCCTTTCGTAAATTAATATTTGTCTTGGTGGACGTATCTTCAATTATATGACCTGATTGAGCGATCAATTGGCGTAATATATCCTAAAATCATCGAATAATAGATTATAATAGAGGTATTTTTTTTTTTTGGGTTGGGTTGCGGTCGGCGCGCTCCTCTCACCACTCCGTCCGGGGCGACAGAGGGGCGTAAGCACGCAACTCCCGCAACCCACTCACGATGCACGTCGCCTTCGTCGTTGGGCCGACCACCGGAGCAGGGTTACTTGACATCAGTGGTCGGCCCGGCGGTTTATTCTTTCCGCCACGCACCGATGGTCGGACCAATGGTGATGCCCTCCCCATCGCCAATACTGTGTGTTATGGGATCGCGCGCCGCTCATCAGTAGGGATGTGACTTGGAGGGGAAAAAATCGATTAATAAATAATCGATTTTTCTTTCTTCAAAATAAATCGTGTTGCAAAAAATCGATTAATTGTTTATAATTAAGCGAGTTTTTTATAATCAATTTTTTTACTATTCGTAGTTCTTTTTTAAAATTGTACTCCCGACAGGATTGTAAGGACCTTTTTTTTTTGAAAACTGACAGTAATATTTTCTATATAATGGAAAACTTTAAATTTAAAAACAAAAGCAAATACTAAAATAATCGATTAATTTTAATATAAAAAAATCGATTTTTATTGTTTAGATAATCGATTATAAAAACCGATTATTTTTTTTAGATCCTTACTCCTCAGTCGCCTCGGACCGTTAGGGCGGGGTGTGTCTAGTCCATAGCTTACAAAAAAATTTTTAAAATTGTACTCCCGACAGGATTGTAATGACCTTTTTTTTTTGAAAACTGACAGTAATATTTTCTATATAATAGAAAACTTTAAATTTAAAAACAAAAGCAAATACTAAAATAATCGATTAATTTTAATATAAAAAAATCGATTTTTATTGTTTAGATAATCGATTATAAAAACCGATTATTTTTTTTAGATCCTTACTCCTCAGTCGCCTCGGACCGTTAGGGCGGGGTGTGTCTAGTCCATAGCTTACAAAAAAATTTTTAAAATTGTACTCCCGACAGGATTGTAATGACCTTTTTTTTTTGAAAACTGACAGTAATATTTTCTATATAATAGAAAACTTTAAATTTAAAAACAAAAGCAAATACTAAAATAATCGATTAATTTTAATATAAAAAAATCGATTTTTATTGTTTAGATAATCGATTATAAAAACCGATTATTTTTTTTAGATCCTTACTCCTCAGTCGCCTCGGACCGTTAGGGCGGGGTGTGTCTAGTCCATAGCTTACAAAAAAAAAAACAAAAAAAAAAGGCGATACGGAGTTCGTCGGGTCGGCTAGTCGATTATAAAAACCGATTATTTTTTTTACATCCCTACTCCTCAGTCGCCCCGGACCATTAGGGCGGGGTGTGTCTAGACCATAGCTTACAAAAAAAGGCGATACTCAGTTCGCCGGGTCGGCTAGTTGTCTAATAAAGACATAATCTTGGACTCAAATGAAATTGTCCATTTACTATCGGGTGAAAAATCGGATCGCTGGCGCTTTCCTCTCATGGAAGGATTGGAATGGCCAATACCTTGCTTGGGAGACATATCAAATGTTGAAAACATTGGCTGACTCAGTTGAGGTTGAAGTTGAGTGCGATCGTTGTACTCGTGGCATTATTCAATAACAATAGTAGTTTAATTGGCTTTTTAAAATAAATGTTCTTTCTTTATTATTGATCAAATAGTGGGTAGATTCATATTCCAATTGTCACTTTTCTATAGTAATATTCAACAGTTGTTATTAACATCACTATTTTAGTATTTACAACGTAAAAGTATATATATATATATATATATATATATATATACCAGAGAAAGTTTATACATATATCATATAGACATATCCAATATATTATTACTATACTCTTCAAAGTTTTTAATAGTTTAACAACTTATTGAACAGTTTTTTTTTGTGGGTGGGCTGCGGTCGGCGCGCCTCCGCACCACTCCGTCCGGGGCAACAGAGGGGCTTAAGCACGCAACTCCCGCAACCCACCCGAAAACCTCGTCGCCTTCGTCGTTGGGCCGACCACCGGAGCAGAGTTAACTTGTCATCCGTGGTCGGCCTGACGGAATACCCCCTACTTGGGATACCCTCCCATCGACCGACGTCCCCCCCTCGGGGAGGACGTCGGTCTTTCCTCACGCGGTCGGCCTCTCGGCGGGTGACGGACTAATCCCCGGTCACGTCACCCGCAGCCTCGGCTAGGGCGGCATGAGGCGCAGATAGTCGTGCCTACGCCGCCCCAGTCGCCGGCGGCGGATCTCCTCATCGAGGCTGCGCTCCTCACGCAGGCGATCCGCCGCTTCCTTCTGCGTGATCACTGTCTCGCAGAAGGCTGCGACCGCGTCCCAATTCCCGACGCTGTCGACCATCGCCCTAGCGACGGCCGGCAGCGTCAGGTCGGCACCGATGATTGCGACGAGTTCACGTGGCTGCGTGGCCCAAGCGGCGCAGGCCTCGAGCGTATACTGCGTCGTGTCCTCATCGCAATCGCAGTGGTGGCAGGACGGTGTGCCGGATGACCCCCGCGTACAGCCGTCGGCACGTAGTGCTCAGTCCGCCCACATTCGGCATAAGCCACGATAGGGCGGACGCCGCGCCGACGAGCCATGGAGCGAGTCTGCGGAAATGCTCCAGGAACCACCATTGCCCGTCGAGCACCAGGCCCAAGTACCTCATATGGGCCCGGATGCTTATCTCAACCGAGTGGACGGTGATCGAGACGCCGATGGGAGGGCTCATACGGCGTCCATGGAACAAGAGGGCCTCCGTCTTGTCCAGGGCGACCCTCAACCCCAACGCCTCGATCCGCCTGACGACCTCTTCGGTGCCAGAGGTCGCCAGGCTTACCGCCTCTTCTAGCGTCCCACCGCGGGCTATGACGAGCGTGTCGTCGGCATAACAAATCACGCCCAGCCCGGGCGGGAGGTTCCCCGCAACGCCCAGTCGTAGCCGATGTTCCACAGGGTGGGTCCGAGGACCGACCCCTGTGGGACACCGCACGTCATGGGCGTTCGCACGTCATGGGCATTCGCACAACGTCCCCCGTTCTGTTGGTGCAGAGGACGCTGCGCCCCTCCAAATAGTCTGCCACTAGCCGCCTCAGGTAAGCTGGCACTCCGTGATACCGGAGCGCCTCCCTGATGCAGCTGAATGGCAGACTATTGAATGCGTTGGCGATGTCTAAGGACACCGCCAACAGCACTCCCCTACCGGTGACGGCCTCAGTCGCCACGGCCCTCAGGCGCAACAGAGCCGCGATCTTCGAACGACCCCTCCTAAACCCAAACTGGGCGTCCGATAGAACGGGCCCCGTGCCGACGAGGTGCCGCTTGATGCGGGCAGCTACAACCCTCTCCAGTAGCTTGCCCGTGTCATCGAGCAGCACGATAGGCCTGTAGGCCGAAGGCGATCCCGGAGACCGTCCCGGCTTCGGCAGGAGCACCAGCCTTCCCTCCTTCCAGCACCCAGGGAACCATCCGGACGCTAAACACGCGTCGAACAGCTCCCTGAAGCGGGGACCCATGTGGTCGAGGACCAGGCCCAGCACACGGTTAGGAACACCGTCGGGCCCGGGGCCGGTGGACTTTGCGCACATGCGCGCCACCGCCACTCCCATCTCGGGTTCCCGTGATGGGCGGAACACTGTCGTCGTCTGCCTCCCGGTCAGTGTCTGGCGGAGCCATGACCGGGGGCGTGTGTTCCGCCCGTAACTTATTGAACAGTTACGAAATAAATTAATAGGAGACACACATAAACACGTCTGTCAAAGAGCTAGCGCGGTTTGTAGAGCATTAACTTTTAGTAAAATAAAAGATGTTTTCCTTTCCAATTTAACTTAATATGAATAATAATAGTAAACAGAATAGTCCTGTAATCAAGACCTATATAATAATAGCATAGTTTAATAACCAGAGACAGTGACATAGATATCTTATTATATCATTAAACGAGCAATTCTTGTATATATATATATATTCAGGATCTCGGAAACGGCTCCAACGATTTTGTTGAAACTAGGCATACTAGAGGTTTCGAGGCCAAAAAATCGATCTAACTATTTATAGAAAATGTTGTTTTGTCCGTGTTTTTAGCAAAACAAACAATGACATTAAATTTTAAAAGAATATGAATTCAAATTTTGTTGTCAACGTCATGAGTTACGATAGCTCAGATGGGAAGTTGACAGGTTCTAATTTTGATTTTGTTGACATTCAAACAGCGTCGGTTCGAATCTCGGTGTTATTATTATTCTCTTTTTGTAACTTTTTATATATTTTTCATTATTTATTTTTTATTAATATATATCTAAATAAATTCGACAAAAATATGCCGAGGTCACCAGATATTTTGATTATTAAATGAAACATGATTAAAAGGAGGAAATAAGTAGAATTTATCTGGAGGGAAGTAGGCTGTGCCTACCCCTTTGGAAAAGAGGCGTGAAAGCATATATCCTCCCTCGGCGTGGGCATTTAAAGTGCAAAAAATTGAAGAAATTATTGATAATTTGCCTAAACAAGTTATGCTTTCAAGTTAACTTAAATCGCATCGTGTTGCTTTTGGGTGTTTGTCAACAAACTCCAGGGGTAGTGATTTAGATACCACTGTGATTGTGACGAGGACACGGCGCAGCATACGCTCAAGCTTTGTGCCGCTTGGGCAGAGCAGCGTCGTGATTTAGGGGTGTCGGGGATCGAATGTCAAAAGACGACCTTTCCGGCACCCCGTAAAAGCGCGGAAGGGACCGCTGTGGTTTTAATGGGTATTCTGGAAGCACAGCCGGCGAGTCCCACACTCCCCCTCGTCTGACACCGGCGGGGGATAGTGCGTTTCCACAGCGGAAAATAAAAAAGAGCAGTGTCGTGAACTCGTCGCAATCATCGGTGCTGACCTGACACTACGGATCATCGCCAGGGCGATGCTCGACAGCGTCAGGAACTGGGACGCGGTCGCAGCCTTCTGCGAGGCAGTAGTCTCGCGGAAGGAGGCGGTGGAGCGCGTGAGCGAGAAGCGTCTCCTCGACGACGCGAACCGCCGCCGACGACAGGGGCGGCGTAGGCGCGATTACCTACGCCTGATGCCGCCCTAGCCGAAGCCGCAAGTGACTGGACCGAGGATTTACTCCGTCACCCGCCGAGAGGTCGACCGTCTGATGTAAGACCAACGTCTTCCTCGAGGGGGGGGGACGTCGGTCGATGTGAGGATTCTCCTCAAGGAGTATTCCGTTGGGCCGACCACTGACGTCAAGTCACCGTGCTCCGGTGGTCGGCCCAACGACGAAGACGACATGACGCGCGGGTGGGTTACGGGTGTACGTGCTTACTCCCTTCCGTCGCCCCGGACGGAGTGGTGCGAGGAGTGCGCCGACCGTGACCAACCCCAAAAAAAAAAAGGGTAGGTAAATAACCTGGTTGATCTAAGTATAATTCCAAAAGCAAAGAAACATTTGGTAACTTAAATTTTGAAGTAAAGTCGCACATAATTACTCATAATAATTTCTGTGACATTCTCGTTAAACTAAAGCTGGAATGTATACCTAAAATAACAAATAAAACACCACATTAATTAAAAACCCAGTTCCCTGGTGGGATAGTCTGTATTCTACTGCAGTTAGCAAAAGTAAAAATTATAGACTCTATTCTACAATACAGAAATGTATTGAGTTAAAAAGGCTGATGCTATAAAAAGAAATTAGTTTGAAAACTGTTATGTGAATTACGTAATAGATACTTTTTAGTATAATTTGGAACAGTGTCCGTAGATTGAAGCGGAAATAATAATAAACAACATATCAATGGACATATTCATCTATGTTTGGCTTAGTTTTGACCCTCAACATAACAATCAGGGTATACGGTTACAGCATGTTCCAAACAAAATAATTTTTTTCAGGTGGCACAGTTGTAACTTGTCTTGCGGTTTTTTTTTATGAGCTGTATCCACAAAGACCATCTTTAATATTGTTAGATGTTGCTGAACACACGAGTCCATCTAATTTACAGATTTCAGTGAACCTGAGCCTTAAAGATCTTGGCAAAGATGTAATGAGAGCCCGACGTCTAAGTTGCGGATTGATCAGATCGTATGCTCCGTTATCTGTAACCGTTTTAACAATTTTTGATAGTTTTTTAGTTTGAATATATGTATATCATCTATCATTTCAGCAACTTTATCATATGTGTGAGCCTCCATGAATCTTCTGCAAGGAATTGCAGCACTTTTTTTCAATCCAATGGACTGTAACCCCCAAGTAACTTCTTTTAGATGAATACCAAATATCAGCTGTACTGCACGGCAATTCGGCATTGTGCAACTCTAGCTTAAGGTTTTTCTTAAATTCATTGTATTCATTACTAATTTTATTCTTAGCTGTAATACGGCACATAACTTTTGGGGGCTTAGTTAGTTGCTGTGAACCTTCAATCAAATCTTTAAAAGACTTGTTCTGCACTATTGATATATATTATATAATTGATAGCTATACGGGCTCGTTTTATGGCATTTTTATCACTTCGGCGAGAACTTCGGGCGACAGATTCTCGCACTCGTGTCGAATGTTGTCCATGAGGGCTTCCAGGGTCTCGGGTTTGTTCACGTAGACACAGGACTACAAAAAACCCCACAAAAAATGTCTGGAACGGTTAAATCGGGCGATCTTGCGGGCCAGTGCAAATCGCCAAAACGAGAGATGAGGCGACCCGGGAACGCCGCCTTCAGAATATCGGTTGTGGCTCGCGCAGTGTGCCGTTGCTCCGTCCTGTTGGAACCACATATCCTCCAGTCCTAATTCGTTCAATTGCGGCAGAAAAAACTCGGTTAACATGGCCCTATAGTGCGCACCGTCCACTGTTGTCGTTTGACCAGCGGCGTTCTCGAAAAAAATGGCCCGATGACTCCTCCAGCGTGAACAGCGCACCATGCAGTCACTTTGAGCGGGTGTAATGGTTCCTCGTGCATCACTCGTGGATTTTCGGTGCCCCAGAAGCGATAATTTTTTTTTAGCTTGTTCACGTACCCGCTGAGGTGGCAATGAGCCTCATCGCTTATTATGATTTTGGTCGAAAAATCGTCCACTTCGTCCTCGAGATTGAGGATGGCTTGGGCGTAGGTTACACGTGTTTGGCGGTCGACAGGCAGCAGCTGATGCACGGACTGGACTTTGTACGGGAACATACTCAGATCTTTGACTAAAATTCGCCTTAGGGACGACCGGCTGATGGCTAATTGCGAGGCACGGCGTCTGGTCGATATTTCTGGCGACAGCTCGACATCCTCGGCAACAGCGGCGATATTCTCGGCAGAACGGGCGCTCCGGGGTCGGCCACACTTGACAGCGTCTCGTATGGTCCCATATTCTTCAAGGTTGATAGCCAAACGGCGCAGTGTTTGCGTCGGTGCCGGACGACCGGAGAATCAGCGACGGAATTCGCGCTGCGCCAATACCACAGACGAATTGTTACGTAAAAAAATAGACACGATTATTCCGCGTTCTTGGGGAGTGTATCGCACCATGGCTTGTTCACTTGTATTCTACATCTGTCTAGTTCACAAATTTCAAAACAGATTTGACATTGGCCGCCATTTGCAAAAATAAGAGCATCTTCCGATAGGGTGATTCCTTTTGGCCCACCTTGTAGATGCCTACGCCAAAGGTTGCGGGTGCACAGAACTTGGGAAGTTCTGGGCACCCATTAACCTGTTCTTGCAGTGAAGCCAGTGGCGGCTTGGATGTGTAAAGAGCTTTAACGACCTTTGGTAGGACGGCAGCGCATTGTGGCCGTGTGCTGTCATGACCATGCAGGGAATATAGAGCTTTTTGGGACGTGATTAAAGGACACCAAGAGGTTTTAGTGGGTAGGAATACCACATACCCCGGTCTTTCCCCAAAGAGATCTGGATACCTTATAGAAGGTTTCCTCTTGCGCAAAAAAAAAAAAACAAAGCTTGCTTTCGGTGTTTTAGTTTCAATGCATACCTAATAATGTTTATTAATTTTCCTGATACACTATTACTGACAATAATTTTCAACTACTCAATTTTTATTTCATATCGAAAAACTACTATAGATGTCACTGGGAAGTGTCGTCATGGTGCCTACTCCATACAGAAAGCCAAGTGTCAATTACGCAACCCTCATGTGGAGACAGTGTAAGAATACAATTCACCACATTCTGCTTTCCCGTGGGTGTCTTCAATGGGGACCTCATATTGAAAAGTTGTCGAGTAGGCTTAACTCAGCGGCTTATGCAGTAAAAAAAATAAGAATGTTAACCAATATTGAAACAGCTAGAACGGTTTATTTCGCTTATTTCCATAGTCTGATGTCTTACGGCATATTACTGTGGGGATGCTCCGCGGACTTGAATAGAATCTTTGTTCTTCAAAAAAGGGCTGTCCGTGCAATTTATAATCTGGGCCCAAAAGTCTCACTTCGAGAGAAATTCAAAGACATAAATATTCTAACTGTTAAATCACAATATATATACGAAAATATATTATATGTCAAAAAAAATATCGCTAACTTCCAAAGATATTGTGACATTCATGAAATGAATACTCGGAATAAGGACAAACTAGTTGTACATACTACTCGTCTCCAAAAAATTAGCAAATCATTCATGGGGCAATGTATACGTTTCTACAATAGATTACCTAAAGATATCCGAGACCTGCCAACAAAAAAGTTTAAAAAAGCTATCAAGAATAGACTTTGTAAGAAAGCTTATTATAAAATCTCGGATTATGTAGATGATGATACTGATTGGTTGTGAGCAGCTCCTCATTATGCAATTTCCTTGTTATTTTAAATAAACTCTTTTTTAATAACTAATATTGTAAAGCGTAGCGTGTTTTGCCTAACGAAATTTTGCCTTTTCGTCGTTTGTAACATATGGTCTTGGTCATGCTCACTGAAGGATCTATTTGCGTATGCTAGCTGCGTGGAGCGGGTCTCTCCCTTCCCTCCATAGTGGTTGAGGGGAGTGATGGCTGCTCTAGTAGTAAACTCGTGATCGGGTGCCGCTTGTGGGATCTGGTCCAGCCATAATCATTTGAATTATATTAAGTATCTTGCAGTTCGAAGAGCATCACACTGGAGCTAGGTCTTACAAAATATGTACACAAATTTATATCTAGTAAGAAGAAAAAAAAATTAAAATAATAGACAAGCCAACTGAGTTTCTTGCCGGATCTTCCCAGTAGCGGTCGCGTTCCGATCCGGTGGTAGTTTATTTTTATTGGATAATTTAATTTTATTTTGTAAATTTGACAATATGTAAGTGCCCTCTCAGGGTCTATGCATAATAAATGATTTGAATTTGAAGGTGTAGTAAAAGACGTCTGGGTGATACATGGTAATATGCATAAACCATTGATGCAAGAGAAAGAATACTCGAAATGAATCGTAGGTAAAATGTTATTAAGATAAAATAAAAAACACTTTATTGATTTGATTTATTAGTTCATATTTAGGGGATAAGACTCGAATTTACTAATCAACACCGGTCACACTAAACGTCTAAACCAGTCTAGACGTTTAGTGCGACCAGTATGGGAGTTCTTACAGAGCTCCTCATTAGTAGCTGCATGGGCAGCAGCAGCGGCGTCGGGCGGCGCGGCTATTATTGTGTGCGGTGATGCCGGCCATCCACCCTGCATGGAGCGTTGCCACTTCTGCGCTCGATAAATTTCGGCGCTCCTTCGCCGCCTGTAGCAAGAGCAGTAGGGTGGAGCGAAAAAACTTTTTTCATTTAATGGTAATGTAATAGTGAAAATTCGGTGCCTTTTAGGATTAAATTAACTCATGCAAAATATTATTTAATTTGGTTTAGAATAACTGCCTCCGCATCGGCCTTGAAATTATGAAAATAGTTGGTATTAGACTCTATTAAGACGCCATGTTAATTATAAGGTATTTAAATAAAAAGACCATTTTTGAATGAAAAACGGTTACTGCTATATTGTATTTTCGACACAAATAAGTTTAACTTCGAGTTAAAATTGAAAAAAGGGGATTGAGGGGGCGCAGGAAGGGCCAATTAGCTACAATTGTCGTGTTGCGCGCGCGTCGCCTCAGTGCTCTATTGTTCTTAGCTCGAATCGGTCGCACGATATTTTCACGCTAAATATCGGTTTTCTTACGCTGCAACCATGCAGACAACTCGAAGTGCTTTTAAATGTCCGCTTTTTGGTGAAATTTGCGAGTTAAAAGGAAACGTTCTACCTACTTACGAAGATGCAATGAAGTACTATGAATGGACGAGACATCAATTGAAATTACAATTAGAAACTGCAAAAGAACCTATTTTCTCGGAGATAGCAGATAGTGATATGCAGGATTGAAAATATATGGCAAACTGCGTCTATTCCGGCAGTGACTCGAATTCAAATGTTGAAAGCATATCATTTAAAATGTAAAAATTTACTGAAGTCCATCAAAAGGCTCTCCCCTGAGAAGTTACAAAGTTTTCGGCAAAGCGGTAAAATGCTTTTCGATATTTCAGCATGCAAGTGCAAAGAATTTGCTCAATGTATTTGTCCTAAGGATAAAAAGGTACCTAAACATGAGCAAGCTTTTTTAAGTGATCAAAGAACATCGCGAAATATGATAATAAGCGGCATCGACGTAACTGCTACACGAAAGTCGCAAAAAACTTTAAAAAGAAAACATGAACGAGAAAATCACCCTAAGACATCTTTAAACACTTCAGCGTCAGTTGATATGGATGTTAGTACTTCTTCGGAGGCATCATCAGCGTCAGAAAAGCCGGAAAGCATCATGATCGATCGCGTTCCTGAAAAAAAAAGAAAAAATCTATGTCCTACGATTTCCCTACGTTGTCAAAGACCTGTGATAAGTATGGGGTATCAGACAGAGCAGCAGCAGCAATAGCATCATCTGTATTGTTTGACATTGGATCTGAAGTTGAGGTTATCGATAGGCACAAGTTACGCAGAGAGAGAACTAAAAATAGAGAAAATATAATTAAAAATGCATCTCATACAGAGCTATCGTCTTTGTACTTTGATGGAAGGAAAGATAAAACATTGAAGATTGTTAAAAAAGGTGGTAAATGCTATAGGACTACGCTTGTTGAGGAACTCATTGATTGATTGATCTCATTGATTTAAGAACCGGGATCCGTTTACATGGGGTACGTGGTACCTGACGTTGGCACAGCGAAAGGAATAGAATCTGCGATAACAGGGTTTCTGCTACATGAAGAAATTTCTAAAGATCACATTATGGCAATTGGTTGTGACGGTACGGATGTCAATACAGGAAAATACGGTGGAATCATAAGACTTCTTGAGAATAGATTACAAAAACCACTTCAATGGATAATCTGTTTGCTGCACATGAACGAATTGCCTTTAAGACACATTTTTCTTCATCTTGACGGGTGTACTTCGGGACCTAAATCTTATGTTGGTCCAATAGGAAAAGCTCTAGAAATCTGCGAAAAGCTGCCTGTCAAAAAATTTACATGCATCGAAGGACAATTGCTACAAGAAATGGCCAAAGATCTAAGTACAGATCAACAGTATTTGTATAAAATAGTTACTGCAGTAATTACAGGTGCATTCCCAGAAGATCTGGAAAATAAATCTCCAGGCAAACTATCACATGCCCGTTGGTTGACGCGTGCTAACCGAATACTACGTTTGTATGTAGGAACTGAAGAACAATCAGAAAATTAAAAAAATCTGGTTACTTTTGTTGTTAAAGTTTACGCGCCTTCTTGGTTCTTAATAAAAAATAAACCGTCATGCAAAAATGGCACGCGTCATCTGTTTAATATTATTATGGTCTCTAGATACCTACCAGAAACTTTAAAAAAGGTTATAGATCCGGTTATTTAAAGAAATAGCTATTTTGCGCATCCCGAAAGCATTCTTCTTGCGATGATAACAGATGACAGGAAACACATTAGAGTTGGCAGCGCGACGCATACTAAAGGCTCGCAGTAAGACACAACCTACAACACCTAGATTGTTTCAAGTGCCATTGATCAATTTTAATGCTTCGACATATATTGATTTAATAGATTGGCAGGAAAACTTAACCGAACCACCAATTTTGAAAAATGTGTCTGACCAAGACCTTCAGTACATCGTCGACTCTGATGGTGACAGCGAACTATTATTTTTAAAGCTTCCCTGCCACACTCTAGCTGTTGAGAGAGCTGTTAAGATTACGACAGAGGCTTCTATTTCACAGTGCACAAAAAAGGCGCGTTTAGGTGCAATAAAAGCCAAGTTGGAATCACGGAAAGTAATGCCTAAATTTGAAACTAAAGAGATTTTAAAGCAAACTAATAATAATTATTTTTTAAGTTCTCCAAATTTGTGTGTTTATTTCGTATTTAATACTTTAATTTAAGATGTTTATCTTAACTATACTTTATTTTATTTCATGTCTATTTACCATTAAATTAAGCACAATGATTCGCCTTAAAAACGATTAACATTTTAGCTTATTTTTTTAAATTTTGATGCCACTGCGGAGGCTGAAGATGTTCATCAAATAAAATGAAAAATTACACGTACTTTTACTTTAATATAAGGCACCAATCCCGCACTATTAAAACTGAAATAAAAAAAAAAATTTTTTTTCATACATCCATGCTCCACCCTAAGGAGCAGCCGGCACGCGACGCCCTCCAGTACGAGCCGCAGCCGAGCCGCATCGGTGTCGCCCACTGCGCGACCCGTCCGTCGCTCCTCCGACGTCACGGATCGAAATTCTTCACTACAATAACAATATAGGATCCCTCTTACTTTATGTCGGGCTACCGGGGCCTCACTGTATGCAATACATATGTGCACTCAAGAATTTTGTAATAATGAAAATAAATCTATATAACTAGTAATGTTTTTTTTGTACATATATTCATATACATATGAATATATATAATGTACACTGGATATATACATATATATATATATATATATAAATATATATATTAGGGTGCCCCAGACTATACCTAAGGGCAAAATATTTTTTTACAGATTGAGACACGCATACCCTCTTATTTTGTTCCATTTGACCTTAATAACTGAAATAATAAATATTATTGAAATCAGATAGCGATAACCCGTGTCGACTTGATGTCAAACTATGAATATAAGCATCGCGCCAGATCTTCGTCTTGGGGGACTTCAACGCCAAGTCCGTGGCGTGGGGGTCTCCCCGGACGCGAGGACGGGCGATCGAGGAGTGGGCGGCGGCACTGGGCCTCTGTTTGCTGAACAGGGGCTCGGTGCATACGTGCGTGCGACAACGGGGCGGGTCGATAGTGGACCTTTCGTTCGCTAGTCCCGAGGTCGCCGCACGCGTGGGGAGCTGGCGCGTCGTGGAGGAGGTGGAGACCTTGTCGGACCACCGGTATATCCGGATGGAGGTCTCCCCGGTAATCCCGACGCCCAGCAGGGGTCACGGGGCGGATGGACGTCCTGCGTTCCCGCGATGGGCTGTGGGTCGCTTAGACCGGGACCAGCTGGCGGAGACAGCCATCGTTTACTCGTGGCTGCCTCTGCCAACCAGTCGGACGGGGTGGACGCCGAGGCTGGCCGCATCCGCAGTGCGTTGACGCAGATCTGCGATGCGGCCATGCCCCGGGTACGGCGTCCACCCCCGAGGAGGGCGGTCCACTGGTGGTCCCGGGAGCTGGCGGATCTCCGGACCGCGTGCATTCGCGCCCGGAGGGCCTACACCCTCAGCCGGCGGCGCCAACGCGACGCGGAGCGGGAGGCCTTGCTGTATTTAAGGCTGGCCGTCCGCTCCGCCAAGGACGTCAGTCGGCAGGAGATGCTGGACGGTCTCGACCGTGACCCCTGGGGACGCCCCTATCGCGCGGTGCTGAATAAGCTCCGCGCGCGGAGCCTTCCCCTCACCGAGACTCTCCAGCCCAGCCTTCTCACCCGGGTCGTCGAGGACCTGTTCCCGCGGCGGGCGGAACACACGCCCCCGGTCATGGCTCCGCCAGACACTGACCGGGAGGCCGACGACGACAGTGTTCCGCCCATCACGGAACCCGAGATGGGAGTGGCGGTGGCGCGCATGTGCGCAAAGTCCACCATTCAGCTGCATCAGGGAGGCGCTCCGGTATCACGGAGTGCCAGCTTACCTGAGGCGGCTAGTGGCAGACTATTTGGTGGGGCGCAGCGTCCTCTGTACCAACCGAGCAGGGGACGTTGTGCGAACGCCCATGACGTGCGGTGTCCCACAGGGGTCGGTCCTCGGACCCACCCTGTGGAACATCGGCTACGACTGGGCGTTGCGGGGGAGCCTCCCGCCCGGGCTGGGCGTGATTTGTTACGCCGACGACACGCTCGTCACAGCCCGCGGTGGGACGCTAGAAGAGGCGGTAAGCCTGGCGACCTATGGCACCGAAGAGGTCATCAGGCGGATCGAGGCGCTGGGGTTGAGGGTCTCCCTGGACAAGACAGAGGCCCTCTTGTTCCATGGGCGCCTTATGAAACCTCCCATCGGCGTCTCGATCACCGTCCGATCGGTTGACATCAGCATCCGGGCCCATATGAGGTACTTGGGCCTGGTGCTCGACGGGTAATGGTGGTTCCGGGAGCATTTCCGCAGGCTCGCTCCGCGGCTCGTCGGCGCGGCGTCCGCCCTATCGTGGCTTATGCCGAACGTGGGCGGACCGAGCGCTACGTGCCGACGGCTGTACACGGGGGTCATCCGGTCGATGGCCCTGTACGGCGCACCGGTGTGGGCGGGATCCTTGACCGTCCGACTTAGGGCCCTTCTGTGGCGACCACAGAGGGTCATGGCGGCCAGGGCCATCCGCGGATACCGCACGGTGGCGACGGAGGCAGCGTGCCTATTGGCCGGGACTCCCCCGTGGGACCTGGAGGCGGAAATGCTCGCTGAGTTGTATCGGCGGGTGTCAAGGGTGCGCGGGGAGGGCGGTGTGATCTCGTTAAGGGATCTCACCGCCTGGCGCGTCGACGCCCGCCGAGACGTCATTGCCCGTTGGGCAGTCCGGCTGGAGAGGCCTCGGTTCGGGGTGCGAACCGTGGAGGCCTTCCGGCCGGTGCTGATGCAGTGGTTGGAAAGGCGGCACGGGGTGCTCTCCTTCCGACTAGTGCAGGTGTTGACGGGGCACGGGAGCTTCGCCAAATACCTGCACAGGGTCGTAAGGAGGGAGAGTACACCGTCCTGCCACCACTGCGATTGCGACGAGGGCACTGCGCGCCACACGCTCGAGGCCTGCGCGGCTTGGGCAGTGCAGCGCCGTGAACTCGTCGCAATCATCGGTGCCGACCTGACGCTGCCGGCCATCGCTAGGGCGATGGTCGACAGCGTCGGGAACTGGGACGCGGTCGCAGCCTTCTGCGAGACAGTGATCTCGCAGAAGGAGGCGGCGGATCGTCTGCGCGTGGAGCGCAGCCTCGATGAGGAGATCCGCCGCCGGCGACTGGGGCGGCGCAGGCGCAACTATCTGCGCCTCATGCCGCCCTAGCCGAGGCCGCGGGTGACGTGACCGGGGATTAGTCCGTCACCCGCCGAGAGGCCGACCGCGTGAGGAAAGACCGACGTCCTCCCCGAGGGGGGGACGTCGGTCGATGGGAGGGTACCCCGCGTAGGGGGTATTCCGTCGGGCCGACCACTGACGACAAGTAAACCTGCTCCGGTGGTCGGCCCAATGACGAAGGCGAGGTGGTTTTCGGGTGGGTTGCGGGAGTTGCGTGCTTAAGCCCCTCTGTCGCCCCGGACGGAGTGGTGCGGAGGGGCGCCGACCGCGACCCACCCAAAAAAAAAAAAAAAATAAACTGAATATAAAAGTTTGTATAGAAACTATAGGGGAATATTTTAACTTTATATTTATTTTGTAAATAAAACAATGGTACTTTGATTATGTATTATAATTATTATTTATTACGCATATTCATTATCACGAGCACGTTGGTGGGTAGTTGTGTTATTGTCATCATCTGTTCCTCGTATTTAACGAAATATAAATACTAAATTTGGTTTATCGCTGCTATAAAGTAATCAGGTCTGGAATATTAGTGATGATTAGACAAAGGAAGCGTTATTTGAAACATATTCTCCCAAATTAAGAAAGAAAAACTGAAAGAAACATCTGTAGAACATCACTTGTTTATGAAGAATCAAGACACATTATACAATAATAATATCAATTGGATGTGTACAGGCGTAGTCTGGGCTAGTGGACTAACGCCGTGTTTGACAGAAGAACCTAAGGTTATAGTTTGAAGTACCTAAAGCCCTTAAGTTCCTAGCCTATATGATGGGATACCTGCACCGCGCTACCTAAGGTGACAGGTAGATGTGAGATGGATGTTTGGGTGGAGGATTGGTAATTCTCACTGCCGGTCAAGCAGACTCACAGGACCGGTCAGAACTGACGGCTAAGGGTGTCTTGGCCACAGTGAGATGGAGGTTTGGGTGGAGGATTGGTATCTCTCACTGCCAGTCAAGCAGACTCACAGGGCTGGTCAGAACTGACGGCTAAGGGTGTCTTGGCCACAGTGAGAGGGATGTAAGTGAGAGATGAATAAATTCAAATCTGATTTATTTTACACAATGTACACCTTATATACTACTTATTGCTAATACACACATATACCATTTTGTGTTAGTGTGTCGTAAGTGTAAAGTATAACGCAGTGTCTTTAATCATGTCAGTGCTAATTTTGCAAATTTGTATGTTGACATGCTTTACTTGTATGTTGACATGCTCTACTTTTGAATTTGCTGCGTTGCATGTTCAATGTGCATTGAACATTCTGGGGTCTCTCAGGAACACGACTGCAAGTCGTATAATTCGATAACCTCATATGGTCCAATGTGTCCTTCCGTCGCTTGTGGTGTGTGGACTGTAGTCTGGGGACGAGGTTTCCCATACCGTGGCCGTGGTTGTGGTGGAGCTGTCCGCTGTTTGTCTGTGGTGTATGTTGTAGTTGTTTCCTTGTTTTGTCTTCTTGTAAGTCTATCTCGACATTGTTTGAGTGGTCTGAAATAAATTAAAAAACAAGCTAATACTATTAAAGAAAGAGATGTCACGGTACTAGCCACATAGGAATGAGACTCTATTCGCCTCCATATTGTGTTATCTAATCTTGTTTTTAGCTTTGCTTCTGAAGCGGCTAAGTGGTCAAATATACTGGTGGAGCTATCTAATACTTCCTCCTTCGGTATGTCTGGTATCTCTGATTGGACTACTTGTGTGTCTAGAGTAAAATTACTCCTTTTAAAATATGATGCTTGCACAGTTGTTGTTGTTATTCGTTTAGCTGCAAGAATGTTGTTCAACGTCTTTACTACACAGCTTTCTGAAATGTGTAGTACTCCTATATCCTCTAGGTTAATTTCTTGTCTTTGTCCATCACATATTATCGAAGCTGATTGTGTTTTTGTAGTGATAAACATCCACGTATTCTGCATGTAAAGTTGTTTCCATAGAATTGTAGATTGAATGTTGTATCTTCTTGATGTGCATTGTGATTTAGTGTTATTATTGTTGCTGAATAGCTGGTCAACAATGCAATTCTTGTTCAATTGCATGTTCTTAACAGCCACGGGATAGCAAACAAACTCCGATTTTTTGTGTAAACAATCTTTGAACTCGTCTTTACTTAATTCAAAGTATCGTTCATTGTTATAGTCGAAGCCTATGAATGCTCTTGGGATTGACAAGCATTCAAAAGAACTCCCGGTCAACTTTTGAGGAATCGCCGTTATGTGTATTAGCGTATATTTTCTTATGTCATGAATAGGATAGTACGCAAATACGTTTATATGTGTTGCATTTATTTCCATGTTAGTCTGTATTAATTGATCCTGAATTATCCTTAAGTTTCCAGGTAACTTTTGATTGGTTGTTTGTATTATATCATTAGCGTATTTAGGACTCAAAATCGTGTATATTGATGCGTTATTTAGGTATATATCAAGTAACCCGTTGTAATAGTGAATAATCTCTGTTATGTAATTGCTCGCTAATTGATACGTTTGTATTACTTGTATTTTCACATTGTTAGCGTCTACCATCTTATACCATACGTCGTTATCGTACATGAATGCTATAGCTTCATTTAACTTTTTTTCAAAATTTTCTAACTTTTTCTTAATCCGCTCCTCGGTTTGGTTTACAGCGGATACTGTAGATATCATTATGTTTGTTTGATGATTGGCGGCGTTTATAAGTTCTTGTTGATTGCTACTCAATGAGTCAATACTTCTGTATACTTCATCGTTGACTCCGAACACGTATGTTAACATTTGTCCTAATAATCCACGTCTCCTTCTAGAAATCTTTATCCCAGTAAGGTAATCCTTTATCTTCTCAAATCGTGCTTTCTCTTCGTTCAAATGATAATAAAATTCTGCACAATGGGTGTCTTTTGTATACTGTTGCGTGTCAGTGCATAACTTTTGAAACTGATTAGTTATTTTTATCGTATTATTTAAATTCAGTTCCAAATCACTCCTTTCGTAATTAGTTTCTATTCTAAAACTCCCTCTGTTTATTGTTGAAGTACCTATTTGTTCTACATATAGGCCTGGATTTAAATGTTTCATAGTAAACATTGATGTACTTGTTACTTGTCCGATACACAATAATAATGTAGTATAGAGTAACACGCCTGACTTAAGTGTCTTAAACTTTTTATTTATGTTATTTGCTATGTTACTATTCACAGGCGTTTTGGTATTTTTTCTTAACGTATTCGTGTTAGTCATTAATTCTTCCTGATATACAGGTAAAGGAATTAATGTATGTATTGATCGTGTTTGACATAAACCTGTCGATTTTTTGAGTGTCACTACTCTTATCACCCCGTTGCTTCCTGGGTGAACGGTTTCCACTTTTGCCAAGGGCCACTTACTTGGACTTATGTTTTCATCTTTTATTAGTACACCTTTGACAACTTGTTTTCCACCTATAATCCAGTATTTTTGTCGTAAGACAGCTGTAGTTAGTTTATTTCCTCCATGTAATGTTTTCATGTGTGCGTTTTGTATTATTAATGACGTTATATGATGTCGGCGTGGTAATAGTATAGGATGTTTTTGATTATATGGCAAGTCAGCGTTTTCTATTCGACCTCTAACTCGTAATAATCCATCGTTATCAATAAATGGATCTAGTGTGGATAATTTACTGTTTTTCTGCAGTGATTTTTCTTTCGAATAATTTCTTTTTCATCGTAAAATTCTTCTTGTTGCAATATGCATAGAATTCGTTTCTCTGTTTCTTCTAGTTCCGTACAGGATAATGGTTCGTGCTTTTTGCGCTTGCTGATAAATCTGTAGCAATACGCTAATGTTCTTATCATTTTATTGTAGTTAGAAAATCGACTCCAGATGTCATACTTTTCATTCGTAGTATTAATTGTTGTTGATAAACAGTACTTGGCTTCTTCATTTGGCTGTGGTGCTGTTGTTGTAATAGGTATTTCACTCGTCTGTAACCATGGTGGGCCGATCCACCATAAGAAACAGTTTATTAATTTTTCTGGCTCCAATCCTCTTGATATAATGTCCGCTAGGTTTTCAGACGATATGACATGATTCCATTGAGCGTTAGGTATTATGCTGTTAATTTCTGACACTCTGTTGGCCACGAACGTATGCCATCGCCCAGGATCTCCTGACAAAATATCGTCAACATAGAAATCCTGTAACGTTACTCTACTGGCGATAGGGTAATTGTCTTGTTCGTCTAATGCTAGTTGTTGTAATGTTCTCACGGCCAGATAAGGCGCACTTGTTGTGCCATAAGTGACCGTTGTTAGTTCGTATTCACTAATGGCCTTTTTTGCAGAAAATCTCCATAAAATTCTTTGATATTTATAGTCTTCTTGGTCTATTTTTATGAACCGGTACATTTTCATAATGTCGGCCATGAAAGCAATCTTATGCGTTCTCCAGCGTAATAATATGTTTGATAAGTCTTGTTGAAGTCGTGGTCCTTTATGTAAATTTTCATTAAGGCTTATTTTACTACTTGTTTTACTACTAGCGTCAAATACCACTCGTAGTTTTGTTGTAAGAGAGTCTTCTTTTATTACCGCTTGGTGGGGAATATAATACTCTCCTGTGTAATATTCTGGTTTAGGTACTTTTCTCATATGACTTGGCGTAAATTTTCATTTTTTTCGAACTGACGTTCTAGTTGTAATAGTCGAGCCACGGCTTTTTTCCTTGCCTCGCCATATTTTATGTTCACGTCCTTAAACGGTAGTCGTACCGTATAAGTGCCGTCGAAACTTCGTATTGTAGTATTTGTATAGTAATTTTCACACAACTCATCATCTTTGGTGAGTGCATGGTGTCGTGGAATTTCTTCTAATTCCCAAAATTTTGTTAATTGTTGTATGTCGTCGGTGCGAGTCATCATGCTTAATACTTTGATGCCACCGTTTGTGTCTTGCGGATATAACCCGGATAAAATCCAACCCAATTCTGTTTCTTGAGCGATTATACCGCCTTGTAGTCGTTTAAAACCTTGTAATAGTATTTTACTATATTCTTGGGCACCTAAAATTATGTCTATAGGTCCCTTTTTGTTGTACGTTGGGTCTGCCAATAGAACATTGTCCAACTCTTGTAATTGTTGTAAGTTACTTCTTGGTAACGAGTTTGTAAGCTTCGGTAGTACTATAAGCGTTACAGATAGTCTGTACTCACTAGAGTACCTTGGTTGTAGGTTTATGTTAATTGTATATTTCGATGTCTTAGGTTCGTTGTCTCCAATGCCTTTTATTTCGGCTCGAACCTTTTGTCTTGGATACGACAGCAGTTGTGCTACTTCTTCCGTGCAAAATGACGCTTCTGAACCTTGGTCACACAATACTCTTAATAATTGTGGTGTTCCATCATACGACGTGGTTTGTAATAGCGCTGTGGCTAATAAGACCGTATTTTTTTCCTCTAAATTAGTAGCTGATAAGTTCGATAACGTTGTGTTTTGTTTTTTATCACTCATAGTTGGTTTAGGAGTGAACTTTTTCGTATACTCAGAAGACTCTGGTTGTCTTTTAATTGAATCGAATGTTCGGTGTAATAGTGTGTTATGACCTTTATGTTGACATATTTCACATTTTGTATAAAACTCGCTCGTGCATTGTATTTCTTTATCATGATTTAAGCAGCGTTTGCACATTCCTTTGTCTGATACTTCCTTATATCGTTGTGTTACGTTCAAGGTTTTAAAACTAGGGCATTAATTTATATTATGTTCTGTGCTTTTGCAGTACCAGCAATGTTTACTTTTTGATGATTCTGCTATTGGTACGAGTGTTCCCCGGTATTTATTTATTGTATGATTCACCGAGTTATTACTCAGGTGATTATACGTAATTTTTTGCTGATCGTAGGACTTTAAACTTTTAAATCTTTTTTCTAAAAACTGTAACATTTCTTCAAACGATTCCAATTTGTTTGGGTGTTGTAACTGATCCTCGTATTTTGAATCAGTTTGTTGGTCCCATTTCCTGGCCAAAAGTCTAGCCAAAATAGGGTCCCATGTTGAAATGTCAATCCCTTGATGTTTTAAAGATTCCAAACATTCTTTTATGGTGTCGTGCATGTCTCTTAAACCCGCTGCATTCGCAACATTTAGCTTGGGTAAATCTAATAATTTATCGATGAATTTAATTGATATCATTCGTTCGTCTTCATAACGTTGCGTAAGCAATTTCCATGCGGTTTCATAGTTCGATTCACTTATCGTTAGATGACGTATAATTTTTGCTGCGTCACCTTTTACATCTGTTTTTAAATATTGCATCTTTTCTACCAATGAAATATTTTTATCTTCATGAATAATTTTTTTGAATAAATCATGAAAAGTATACCATGAGTCATAACTCCCCGTAAAAGTTGGAATAGAGATACGGGGTAGTTTTCCTGACGACTGTGTTAAGGTTATTTTTTCGCTGGAACTGTCATGGATTTTTTCTTCCAGCATCTCCATTGTAGTATCGAACTCAATTTGAGTGTTTTCAAAATATTTATTTTTGAAGTAAAGGTGTCCCGATGTATCCTCCTCCAATAATAATTCAATGTGTGTTTCTTCAATATCCTGCCATCGTTTTTGTAAATTGTTTATTGTAGTTTGTAAATGCCATATAGGTTTGTTTTCAGTGACTGATTCTTTCGCCTGAATTAGCCTTTTTGACATCTGGGATATCCTGAACATTTGTATAAACGTCTTGGGATTCCCTCTCCCTTCTTCTTCGTTTGTGTTTTGTTCTTCAGGTTCATATATCGCCTGAACAAGTTGAAGTCTTTCTTCATATTTTTGTAGGTGGGCTAAGCCCTCGTTGTATTGTTTCTGGATATTTCCAAAGTAATTTGTAGTGATATATTTGTGAGATGATAACATCTCTTGTTTTTCCAGTTTCGAGTGATTCTCTTGCACCCGTTGGAAAATAGTAGTTAGTGTTTGTCTTTTTTCGTCAATGTATTTTTGTGTTCTTCGGCTCACGGAGTCCTTTTTAATGTTTGTAATTATCCTCCTGATCTCGTTATAATCCTCCTCCTGGCTCCTGATTGCTGTGTTTATTTCTTGTATGTCCATAGTGCTTCTTTTGTCTTCTTCCCTAATAGCCCTACCCTAACTTCCCTACTACTAATGTTTTAAGTCAATACTTATCGTACCTGCGCTCTCGCTATAACACGTCCCTGAAGGTGCGACTTCTCAATCAGCTGGTGAGTCCCGCTTGTGGGAGGCCAGTGACCGAACCGCAACGAGAGGCTTTCTGACAGAGTACGTAAGTAAAAGTCCTTCAGTCAATTCCGAAACTGATGCTTTGTTGAGTACACCAGCCCGTTCTTAACTGATTTGTATGTCTGTTATGTCAAACCTACGGTGGGGTTAGAGGGAGGAAAAAAAAACTTTACTTTTACTCGAAGGACCAAATGTTCTCGAAGGATCAAATGTACAGGCGTAGTCTGGGCTATGGACTAACGCCGTGTTTGACAGAAGAACCTAAGGTTATAGTTTGAAGTACCTAAAGCCCTTAAGTTCTTAGCCTATATGATGGGATACCTGCACCGCGCTACCTAAGGTGACAGGTAGATGTGAGATGGATGTTGGGTGGAGGATTGGTAATTCTCACTGCCGGTCAAGCAGACTCACAGGACCGGTCAGAACTGACGGCTAAGGGTGTCTTGGCCACAGTGAGATGGAGGTTTGGGTGGAGGATTGGTATCTCTCACTGCCAGTCAAGCAGACTCACAGGGCTGGTCAGAACTGACGGCTAAGGGTGTCTTGGCCACAGTGAGAGGGATGTAAGTGAGAGATGAATAAATTCAAATCTGATTTATTTTACACAATGTACACCTTATATACTACTTATTGCTAATACACACATATACCATTTTGTGTTAGTGTGTCGTAAGTGTAAAGTATAACGCAGTGTCTTTAATCATGTCAGTGCTAATTTTGCAAATTTGTATGTTGACATGCTTTACTTGTATGTTGACATGCTCTACTTTTGAATTTGCTGCGTTGCATGTTCAATGTGCATTGAACAGGATGGCTTAAAAAAGGTCAGTCGATATATGTTTAAATTTAATAACCAATATATAAAATAAATAATAAAAATTAGTCATATAGACCAAATATAAAGAACACGCCATCTAGTATTCAGTAGCAGAATTAAATACACTCGCTAAAAGTGAGAGTACGACAGTATAAATCTACAATACAATCTGAAGAAATATTACTATTCGACGCTAGAGGGCAATACTAATTCAAAAATGGACAGTATACATAAAATATTAGAAATAATACAACGTGACCTTGCCGAACAGAAGGAGAGCACAAAGAATTTTGAATATAATATTACTACAAGCATTAATAAAAATATCAACACAAAATTCAGCGTGATAGAATCTAGAACATTAAACCTGGAAAAAAAGTTGAAACCAACAAAAAATTATAGAGAATTTGGAACGCCAAATGAAAATAAAAAATGTCATTTTCTTCGGTATTGAAGAGACAGAACGAAACTATGAAGATTTACAAGAAAATATTTTAGAAATTATAAACAAAGTGATGAAACTTAATTGTCTAAGAAGCTAGATAGAAAATGTAAGAAGATTGGGTGGAAAAAAAGATACAACTAGACCTGTAATCCTTACGTTAACAACTGTAGCACGAAAAATTGATATTGTAAAGAAAAATAAATTACTGGAAGGAATTAACCTGTATGTCAAAGCGGATTATACCTAAAGCGTTTTACAGAAAAGAAAAGAGCTACAAGAAGAATTGAAAAAGAAACGCGAACAGGGTGAACGAGTTATATTACGCTACGATAAACTGATAAATTTAGGAACAAAACAATTGAAACCCAAAAGAACACAGAAAAGAGATTATCAGAGTCACCAATAAGTGTAGATATGTGTAGTGGAAAAAAAGGAGAACGAAATATTATCTCTCAAAGTCGTAAGAAAAACAAAATTTATGATATTTCAACTTACATGCACCGCGCTGCTACACCTCGTACCAACATGATGAGAGAGACAACTCTGAATAACAATTAACACCCCTCTCACAGCTTCCTCTTGGCCGGTTAGTCCCCGGAATTACGATTGAGGATGTAGACTATAGCCCCCCAATTAAAAACTCAAAGAGAGATCGGTCGCAAAATTTCTATGTTGCGAGTTTAAACGTAAGGACATTAATGTCTGACTCAAGAATCGTGGCACTGGATTATGCCATACAAAAATTAAAATTTGACATAATCGGTTTATGTGAAACCAGAAGAAATAGGAGAATATTCCCAATATATCTTATGTAATACGGCAAGCATACAAGGTCAAGGTAGAGTGGGATTCTTAATTAAAAAAATGCTTAAAAAAGAATGTTATTGCCTTCAAAAGTTATTTACATAGAGTGGCAACCCTAGAAAAGTTTACCAAACAACAGTGTGTTGATTTTAATTCAAGTTTACGCACCCATCGAAAAATGCAATGACGAAGAGCTAGACAAGTTCTATGCTAGTCTTGATGTAGCTTTAGAAACGGCTAAGACAAAACAAGTTATAGTCATGGGCGACTTTAATGCTCAGATTGGGTGCTCATTACAAGGAGAAGAACTAGCATTTGGCACATATTCAAACGGCAAAAGGTCAAAACACGGACAGAGATTGGTTGAATTTGCTCTAGAAAAAAACTTGAAGTTCACTAATAGCATGTTTAAAATTAGTAAAAATAAAAAATGGACTTGGCAGCCACCCAATGGGTTGCACTACAACGAAATTGATTATATACTTACAACCCACAACCTGAGGGTGCATCATTTTAATATTATTCAAAATCTTAATTTTAATACAGACCATAGAATGATCAGATGTAAAATACATTTAAATACAATGAAGGAAAGGAAATTTATTAAATTTACAAAAATTTTTATTAAAGATACGCCAGTACTCACATAGGAGAATGGTGGTGCGGTTTATCCCGGTAGGGATAAACTGTGCGGCGTCTACCCTGGTTGGGGCAAACTGGAACTCGAAGGACCTTTAAGCGGGTGATCTGTTCCCTGGGCAACCGGGGAAAGAAAGTACTGGGATGGAAGAAAGAAAGGAAGTGACTGACCTGTTGTCGCTGCGCTGATTTTTTATAGGGACGTCCCTTTCTCTGCAGTGGGTGATGCTTGCTTCGGATGCCTTTACTTGCTGTTGCTATATGTGAATATTTAAACGCGGCGGCGGCGTAATCCCGATATTTGTAAATATTATATTTATGCACTTAAAACGAGAATATGAATATAATATAAACGACAGGGCGGGGCGTGCGGTCGCCTTGCGAGCTAATCACGAATATATGTTCAAAAAATGGTCCAGTCACCTTGTAGGTAGGACGAACGGAATGAATGAGAGAGTGATTAAAGGAGCGGAATCGATCGCCCGTTGGTAACAGACCACAGATAAATATTTTCAATAAACTCTATGTTTATTGGCGTAAACAGAGAATGAAAGACAATGGGAGGCAATATTCAATACTGCGATACATAAAACATCGGACATCCAGAGACAATACAATAATTTTGAGGACGAAATGTTCAACCTAATAAAACAAATATCTAAAGTCAAGAAAAACATACAAGAAGAAAAGAAAACCTATTTAAAGAAACTATTGCAAGAAAGAAAACAACTTTATAGCGAACGGAGAACGTCAGAGATTAAAAACAAAATCACACAAATAAGTAAACAAATTAACAAAGAAATTTTAGGAAATATAAAGGCACATAGGAAAAACATTTTTGAAAAATATATAAGCACATCAGGGGCTGTGAAAAAAGCATACAAAGAGCTTCCTTCGTATTGCTTCAAAATGAACACCAAATATTATAAATAAAGCTGGCACCAAAATATCAAAGCGGTTAGACATAATAAAAGAGGCTACATATTTCTACCGAGAGTTCTATTCTACCCAATCGACATCTAACTTAGAAATCTATAATGACAAGTATATGTTAGAAGGGATGGAAAATGTAGAGACAGTGTCCTCAATATTATCTTCCGAAATATAATTTGCAATTAAGACACAAAAAAACGATAAAACACCTGGGGATGACAAAATAACGAACGAATTACTAAGCAGCAGTTTTTACGTCTAAGTGTGAAACATCAAGATCTAATTGGCCTGATAATGAAAACAAAAGTCGTAATGTTGTATGTCTAACAACAGGCGAGAAGGTTTCCGTATAATCTACTCCTTGTTTCTGGGAATAACCTTTAGCTACGAGTCTGGCACGAAACCTAACCTTACTTTCACTATCATATTTCTTACACAAAACCCATCTACATTTAACTATAGTACTGTCTTTAGGTGCATCAGTAAGTTCCCAAGCATCATTATCACCAAAACACTGTAATTCGTCCCTTATTGCCTCTAACCACTGTTCCCTATGTGGTCCTTTTAGAGCCTCATCAAGTGAAAGTTCACAAACATTTTGAATAACACTACTTTCTAAACACATATTAGAATGAGAAAACTTCTTTTAACACTCACAACACTTTCCACACTGTCATCAGAAGAATCATCTAGTACATAAGTCTCATCATCATCATCATCATGAAAAATTTCACTTCCTTATTCATACGATGTGTCTCCCACTGAATCCTCAATGGATTGTGATTGTTCAGTTTCCTCAATCTGGACTACATTTTCTGTTTGTTTGGCATTTTCTATAATGATCACATCACGGCTTGTTGTGATATCCTTAGTGCTTGGATTGTAGACTCGATAACCTTTTATATCCTCTGGGAAACCAACTAGAATCCCTTTTACAGCCTTTTTATTCCATTTGAGGCGCTTCTCTTTTGGAATGTGCATCATCACTATACTTCCAAATACCCTTTAGTGGCTAATATCTGGCTTTACTCCATTCCACATCTCAAAAGGTGTTCCATTCAAATTTGCCGCTACTATCCTATTTTGTAAGTATACAGCAGTATTGGCTGCTTCAGCCCAAAAGCTTTCGTCCATTTTAGCATCAAAGAGCAGACACCTTGCCTTTTCCACCACAGTACTATTGAATCTCTCTGCCAAGCCGTTCTGTTCTGGTGTGTATGGATTACTTTTCTGATGAACTATTCCTGCTTTACTTAAATAATTATCAAACTCTTTATTCACAAATTCTTTCCCATTTTCGCTTCTAAGAATCTTAATTTTTCTGTTTAATTTATTCTCCACCTCAGCTTTGTATCTTTGAAAAAGCTTCATTTTTATTTTAAAAAATATAAATATGATGTAGCGACTATAGTCATCAATGAATAAAATAAAATATCTGGAACCACCAAGCGGCACATTCTTGAATGGCCCACATACATCCGTATGTATTATCTGCAGGAGATCATCACTTCTATTTCCATTATGTGGAAAGGGTAAACGATTTTGTTTCCCTTCGCAACACACTATACATGACGACTTCGATATTTCTGCCTTTCTAACAAGTGTAAGACCTTCCACAGCTTCCTGCATTTTACTTAAATAGTTACTGTTGACATGACCAAGCCGGCGATGCCAAATCAAATCATTTATTCTGTATAGGCCCCTTAAGGGCACTTATATATTGTCAAATTACAGTTTTGAATACAATACAATAATCTACCACCGGATCGGAATGCGGCCACAAACTGAGAAGATCCGGCAAGAAACTCAGCGGGCAGTAATTTTTTTTCTTAATCTTTTAAATATGTATACATAATATTATGCTTAAGTACAACATATATGGTATTAGCTCCAGTGTGATGCCCTTCGAAATTAAATATATGTATAAATTTTCAAGATTTAATGCAAGACAAAAAAATTTAAAGCATAAAGAAAGGAAGAAAATATGGCTGGACCAGATCCCACAAGCAGCACCCGATCACGAGTTAACTACTAGAGCAGCCATCACTCTCCTCAACCAAATTAGAGGGAAGGGAGTGACCCGCTCCACATAGCTACCGCAAGCAGAACCTTATTCAGTGAGCATGACCAAACCATAAATAAAAAAACAAAACGAACTACAACTACTACTATACCTACTATAAAAAAAAAAAAAACACTAAGTACTATAAAATAAACTATGAACTATAGCAGGTATGCAAAAGGAGATCAAAAACCAAAATTCGACAGGCAAAACACGCTACGCTGTACAATCACAAGAGTAAGAGAAAAAAATAATTAAAATAAAAAACCTGTGAATTCATACAAGTTAGGAGTACCTTAAAGCTGTAACAATTACAATAACATTAATTGCTTAATGAGGAGCTGCTCATAACCACTCTGTATTATCATCTAAATAATCCGAAATTTTGTAATAGCCTTTGCTACAAAGTCTACTCTTAATAGCTTTTTTAATCATGTTAATTGGCATGTCTCGGACATTTTTAGGTAGTTTATTGTAAAAACGTATACATTGCCCCATGAAAGACCTACTAATTCTCTGTAGACGAGTAGTATGAATTACTAGATTATCCTTATTCCTAGTGTTTACATGATGAATGCTACTGTACTTTTCAAATTTTTCAAAATTCTTTTTTACATACATAAGCTTTTCGAATATGAATTGTGATACAACAGTTAGAATGTTTATCTCTCTGAACTTTTCCCGAAGTGAAGCTCTTGGCCCTAGACTATAAATAGCGCGGACAGCCCGTTTTTGGAGAACAAAGATGGTATTCAAATCCGCGGAGCATCCCCAAAGTAGTATGCCATATGACATAAGGCTGTGAAAATAAGAGAAATAAACTATTCTAGCCGTTTCAATGTCAGTTAACATTCGAATTTTCTTTACAACATAAGCCGCTGAGCTAAGTCTATTTGACAATTTTTCAATATGAGGCCCCCACTGGAGTTTCGCATCTATGGTGATACCTAAAAAAACCGTGGACTCCATGATACATTTAAACGAAAAACCACAAGGAAAATTGGCTTTAATCAACTTTAAGAATTACAATTAGTTTGTTAGAAAATCTCCATAGTAATGACATATAAATTATTTATATAAAAATATAATAGAATTAACGTGTCAGTAAGGAGTATACATATCATTCACCCCCTCTACATTTTATTCGCAGATAGGTATTTATGTGACGTAATCATTTAGACGCCGAGGCGGTATTCTTGGTCTTTCTGACCTTCTTGGAACTGAATTCTCTTGCTGAGACTCTCCGACTGGCTCTAAATTTGATTCTTCAGAAGTGCTTTGATCTGTAAGGATAGGTGGAGTAGAAGTTTCACTATCTAGAACATTCTCTAGGTCAGGAAGCGGTGCCAGTTTTCTATTCGAGACTGTAGATTCTCGACCATCGCTAATAAAGGATGTCTAATAAAGGAGTAATATGGATTACTCTGTAAAAGTTCTACCTCTTCCACGTACGGATCGTTTTTATTACGCACATTCTTTCTACATAAAAGTGGTCCTGGAACTAACCACGAGGGCAAAGAGTTACCGTTCGCGGATCGCCTTGGATAATTAAAAAGTCTTTCATGAGGCGTTTCATTTATGGATGTACATAGAAGTGAACGAATCGAGTGTAGCGCTAAAGGTAAAACATGCTCCCATTTATCTATGGGCAAGTTTTTCGTTCGAAGAGCAAGTTGAATAGTCTTCCATAAGGTGCCATTAAGGCGTTCGACCTGACCATTACCACAAGGATTATATGGTGTAGTCCGACTAGAAGCTACTCCAAGAGGTTTTAGGAACTCACTTAGTTCTACTGACATAAACGCTGCTCCTCGATCACTATGAAGGTATAATGGAGTACCAAATATACAGAATAGGTCTTGTAAGCATTTTATTACTGAAGCGGCACTCACATCTTTGCAGGCATATGCAAAGGGGAATCGACTCTATTCGTCTATAATTGTTAGTAGATATTTATTAGAACCTGGTAGCGGTCCTTTAAAATCAATATTAAGCCTTTCAAAAGGAGCCATAGCTTTAATTAATTGTCCTTTAGATTGGCAAAATCGTGGTTTAATTTCAGCGCATACTCTACAAGAAGCTGTCATTGCTTTTACCTCCTCTACAGAATATGGTAAATTTTTAGCACGTATCCAATGAATCATTCTAACAATCCCTGGATGGCAAAGATCATTATGTAATTCACGCAATTTGTCAATATTTATGTGAGCACAAACACGAGATAATGCGTCTGCGACTATATTTTCGGTGCCAGGACGATATAGAATGTCAAACTTAAAGCATGATAATTCAAGACGCCAGCGCTCTATTTTCTCGTTCTTAATTTTACTAGTATGATTGCTGTTGAACATAAATGCCACTGACCGTTGATCAGTGATTAAATTAAAATGTCTACCAATTAGAAAATGTCTCCACTTGCGAACACTTTCAACGATAGCTCCTGCTTCTTTTTCAATAGAAGATTGTCTACGTTCTGAATCTGTAAGTGTTCGCGAAAAGAATGCTACCGGTCGTCCCTTTTGTGATAAGGTCGCTGCTAACGCGAATTCTGATGCATCTGTTTCAACAGTAAATATTTCTTGGTCATCAATAGCAATGAGAGACGATTTTTGTATCTCGGATTTCAGGTTTTCAAAGCTCGTTTTAGCTTCGTTAGTAATAGGAAATTGTATCAGTAAGTGGACGAATTTTGGTTGAAAAATTACTGATCCATTTTGCATAATGGGCAAATAAGCCTAGTGTTCGTTTCATCTCTTGCGTATTAGTTGGCATGGGTAATTCTATTAAAGGTTTAAGTCTGTCCATGTCGGGTTTAATAGTGTTCTCAGATATAGTGTAGCCAAGTAAACTGATAGACCTTTGAGCTAACTGACATTTTTCTATATTTAAAGTTAATTTATACTTAGCCACAGCATCCATGAATTTATTTAGATTATCATCGTGATCACTTTTATTCATTCCACAGACCGTTACGTCATCTAAATACGCATACGTACCTTTTAAACGCTCTTCTGTGATAATATATTCAAGCGTACGTTGAAATGCAGCGACTCCATTAGTGACACCGAAAGGTATTCTTGTAAATTGAAACAGTTTGCCACAAGCTTCGAAAGCTGTATAAATTTTATCTTTTTCCAAAATTGGAACCTGATGATAAGCACTTTTTAAATCAATTTGGCTGAAGACCTTATATTTTGCTACATTAGAAATAATTGTACAAATATTCGGCAAAGGATACGCATCTAATTGTGTAAAACGGTTAATAGTGCGAGAGTAATCAATTAATTACCAGACGCTTTCGGTGCATTCCTCCGCCAGCTACCAAAACTTGAGCTCGCCATGGTGAGATACTAGGTTCTATAACCCCATCAGCTAAAAGTTTCTCTACTTCATCGGATATAAATTTTATATCATTAATGTTGTGGCGCCGAGATTTTATTGCCACAGGCTGAATATTAGGTGATAAGTTTGTAAAAAGTGAAGCAGGAGGCATGTTTGCTTCCATTACATTACAGAGTTCTAGTGGTGCCTTTTGACCTCCAAAATTAAACACAAGTGCTTTGTGTTCATTTAGAATATCATGACCAACAATTAAATCAGCACAGAGATTATTTACAATAAGTAGAGATTGCATTTTATATATGTGATTACCTATTTGAATAGATGCATAGCACATACCTTCTACAAAAGACACTTGTGACAATGATGCCAGAGATATCGCTTGTTTGCATGGTATCTTCTTCAAATTAAGCAAATGGGCTAAATTTTTATTGATAAATGTTACTGAGCTACCTGTGTCGATAAGGACATCCGCACGTATACCATTGATGGTTACAGACACTGTAGCTTTCCGAAGACTAGCCGGGGACGCAGCTAGAACATACGCTGCTCCAAGCTGACCAGAAGTGCTGATTTCAGTTGCATTAGTAACGTATCTTGTTTGCTTGAATTGTTCAGGACTACTACGACAAACATTTGCAAAGTGACCTGGTTTAGAACATTTGTGATTTATAGACTGTTCTTCGTGTTGTTGAGCTGAAACACTTTGATAGCCACAGTCATGTGCAAGTAGTTTTAGAGCTCTTAAATAATCTGAAATGGACTCATTAGAACCTTGCCTTCTTGTATTAAGTTTATGGCGAGCAAGAATTTCATTCTTTGGTTTTAAATATATTTTATCAAGAGTATTTAAGGCTTCTTCACATGATTTGCAATCCTTTATATACGCAAATAATGTTGGTGATAAATGGTGAATCAGCAATTTTAATTTAGTGGAATCTGTTGTCATAGACAAACAATCTTCAGATAAGAAATTAAGAAAGGTATACCGCCAGTGTGTCCATTCAACATCAGCAGTACTTGTATCTGGTTGTACATCGAATCGTTCCGGTCGCAGAAAACGTGATAAATTAGAATATTTGTCTTCGATATTTTTGCCGACTACGGCTGTGTTTGATTTCGACATTTTGTTTAAAGTTGATTAAATTGATACATTTAAACGACAAACCACAAGGAAAATTGGCTTTAATCAACTTTAAGAATTACAATTAGTTAGAAAATCTCCATAGTAATGACATATAAATTATTTATATAAAAATATAATAGAATTAACGTGCCAGTAGTGTGGCAGTAAGGAGTATACATATCACTCCACTAGGTCTAGGGCCACACCATTCATTTGAACATTGGTTTCCACTTGTCTCACATTAGGTGTGGTAAATTTAATACATTTTGTTTTCTTCTCATTAAGAACAAGATTGTTTATATTGAACCAATGAACAACGTTAGACAGTGCGTTTTTCACATCGTCATAACTAAGCATTTGTCGTTTGATTTTAAATAACAAAGAGGTATCATCCGCAAACAACACAATGTCTTGATTGTCCTCTATATAATAGGGTAAGTCATTAATATAAACAAGGAACAGAAATGGCCCCAAAATGGATCCTTGCGGCACGCCCATTTCTATAACAGAGCCAGATAATTGCACACCATTTACGTCAACCCTCTGAATTCTGTTACACAAATAAGACGTTAAAAGTTCGAGAGCTTTATTCCTGATCCCATAGTGATGTAATTTCTTAATGAGGGTTTGGTGGTGTACACAATCAAACGCCTTGGATAAATCGCAAAATATACCCAAAGCATCGTGCGATTTCTCCCAGGCTTTAAAGATATTTTTTAATAATTCTACACCCGCATCAGTAGTAGAGCGATTCTTGGTAAAGCCAAACTGATTTTTGTGAAAGATGCCATGCTTATTAAAATGGCTCAGCATTTGGTTAAGAATAATTTTTCAAAAACTTTACTGAGTGTAGGTAGTATGGAAATAGGCCGAAAGTTATTAATATCTGACATACTACCCGCTTTGAACAAAGGAATCACTCTACTAATTTTCATGAGTTCAGGAAATATACCTCGAGCAGCACAACCATTAAACACAGATGCCAAATGGGGAGCAATAATATCAATTATGGAGTTAATTGACTTAACAGACAAGCCCCACGAATCAGCAGTCTTCTTAATATTAAGATTTCTGAAAGTGCTAATGATAACCTTCGAGCTTACATCTGAAAATTTAAAGGTTGTGTCGCATTTTGCAGTACATTGTTTGAGCAGCGATTCTACTAACATAGGAGACGATGCCAACGATCTAGTGGTTAATTTAGTATATTAGTGAAATAATTTTCAAATTCTGTTGCAACATCATTGTCCGCACATACATTTTTATCACCAATTTTTAAGTTAAAGTCCTTCTTCCGTACAGCATTCCTACCGGTTTCACTATTTATCACTTTCCAAGTCATTTTAATTACATTACTAGCATGTTTGATTTTATTCTTGAAATAAATAGATTTAGCACATGAACAGGCACGTTTGAATATTTTGGAATAATTTTTTTCATTTTCCAAAAATACTGGATCATGGTTATAAGATTTTTCATGATAAAGATCATATAACCTTTGTCTACTCTTATAGATACCACAAGTAGCCCATTCACTAAAACCAGCAGGTACTCCTGACAATAGAGTTTTGGGTTTAAATATTTTATGAAACTTATCATCAATTATGTGGAATAGGGACGTATATAATTCATTGGGGTTTTCATGAAAAGGTAATTGTGGCACTTTCAAACTCATATTGTATTTAAAATGCTCTAAGCGGCTTACATTGACAGGAACAAAGGTAATACGTTCATGTTGAACCCTATTAGTCCTAGGAAGTACAACAAGTTGTCCACAATGATCTGATTCTAGTTTATTTAAAATAGATTTACATTTAGGTTTAACATTTAGGAAAATATTATCTATACAAGTTGCACTTCCAGCGGTTATCCTAGTAGGTTCCAAGAAAGCATTATACAAATTATAAGATTTCATTAAATTCATAAATTTACTTGTTATACTACTATTTTCTACTAAATTTATGTTAAAATCCCCACATATAGCTATTGTTTTATTTGAGGTGGAGATTTTAAATAGAACATCCTCTATGCCTCTCTCAAAATCTTCATATGGAGAACATGGGGGTCTGTATACGCACACAACTATGAGCTGCTCAGACTCAATACAGGCAACTTCAATAACACGTTCAACAGAAAGTCTCACAATATCTTTTCTTTCTCTATATTTGATCATATTCTTTAAGATTATCAATGAGCCACCTCGTTTTATATTCATTCTGTTGAACGAGCTAGCAACCTGGTGATTAGGAAAATTGAACATTAATTGGTAAGTTTTAAGCCAGTGTTCAGTAATGCAGAGAAAATCTATCTGGCAACCGTTCAAAAATAATTCAATCTCCAAATCTTTACCTAACATACCCTGAATATTTTGGTGTACCAGGTTGATTACATTAAACTTATTACTAAGATTGTTTTTAAAGCAAGAGGAAGTCTCTATTGTCTTATTACATAATTTAAATGAATGTCATTATTTCCATCATTGGAAATGTTACAATTTAAATTATTTATGTCAACATTAGATTGCTCAATAAAAGCAATATTTTTAGCCAAATTCTTGGCTGATGTAAAAATAAAATAAGATAGCGAATTTGCTATAGATTTCTTAAGATGATTAGAAAGATAACAATTATCTTTTGTCAAAAAATATTTCATATTAACATAACTGTTAATGTCAATAACATGCATTTTATTTTCTAAACTATAATTTGTTTTGGTTTTAATGTCATGTAAAGTTAGATTTAATCTATAGATGGATTTATTTTCCATCTGCGTCAAGCATGTCCTGTAAGGAAATATGAACATAACAATGTTGTCTACATTTAATAAATTACAAAGTCTATGATTGTATTGTAATAATCGCTTCTTGCTCACATTTTCTTTATTACCTACAAAAATTAATAATGTACTACCAGGACTAAAATTATAATTAAATATTTTTTGCATAATAAGACAACCCCGGCCAACAGTTATTGACAATTGAATGTCCCTTATCTGACAAAAGAATGCCCATATTTTTGCCAATTTCGTCGCTGAACATGACAGTTGTATTTCCACCTCTCACATTTAGTAATTTAGCATTAGGTAGGGGTGTAATTGGATCAGCGGCTGTCGGCAGGGAACTGTCAGTAAAAGACATACTTTGCAAGCTAACAATAGATGGTTTGGTTCTCGAGACATATACATTAGAGAACTGTTCGAAGCTCAAATGATTATTAATAGGTTCTTTATTGCATTTATCTAATACTAATTTATTCATCGATGACATATACTCCCTAACCAGTTTTTCTGAATTAGAGTATTTAGTGGTCATAACTTCCAATTTTTCTTGGAGATAATTGATATTTGTTTGGAAGTTATGAACATCAGTTTTATGATTTTTGGTTTTGTTTTCTAACTCATTTACATAAAAATTAAGCTTGTCAATCAATTGTAGCTGTTCCTTATTTAATTTCACATTTTTCATGTAAAATCTATGCTTGTTAACAAGTTTTTGGGTTTTTTTAATATATCTATTTATTCTAACAATTTATTTAAACTTTTTGAGTTTTTTAAATGTATAGTACCTGCTGCACCCAACAAGAACCTCATTTTTAGATGGTAATAATTCATCAATTGTGTCAAGTGAGATAGAGGAAAGCTCAGGTGCAACAGAAACCAAGTTCGGGGCACTACTAACCAGCTCATCATACAGACTTACATTTAGTGAGGCCGTCATGTTATATTTAGCGTTTTCTAGTTCAGATATCTGATTGTGAGCTTCTTGTAGTTGGTGTTCCAGAGTGTTTGTGTGGTTAAGAGTGTTTATATACTCTAGACAACATTCTTGAAACCCGTCCACAATAATTTGGAGACTATCACGAGCTTATACGGCCTCACTAAGCTCTGCATGAAGCTGAGCCATTTCAAGCTTTAACTTTTTATTTATATCTAGTAAACCTAACAGTTCCCTTTCGCTGTCATCTCTCTCCCTGCTTAATTCGCTACATAATTCCTTTGCTGCCTTCAATTCACTCAAAGCCAAATGAAGTTTAGACTCCTCCTGGCGAGTGAAGGCCTTGCGGGTCAGCATTATATAATATTATATATCCTAAGAAGCAAATGAGCAATGCAGCAAAAGCAGAAAGTTTTAGTTGACCGTCAATTTTCTTTTTAGTTTTTATATATCGTATCAAGCTACTTTGAAATTACTTAAAGAAATCATGAATAAATGATAAAACAATAAGAGGAGGTACCTTAATGCGAGACAACAACGACAACAGCAGTGATATTTCAAATTCAAAACACCGGTTAAACAGCACTGTCACAAACACAAACGCACTACTAAAAATACAGTTTTGGCAACGAATTGGTGTTTGAAAAAGAATTATACATTAAGCTACACCTCTACGTGAGCGAGAAATTGGCAAATAAGTAATGAAAACTATTAAAATTAACAATAAAATCAAATTAAAATATAGGAGCAAAAACAGACACAGCTGTCAGCTCGGGGTTGCCAACGCAAAAAAAAAAAAGAAAATTTCACTCGAGGTCACCACTGCAGCCAGCCATTCAGGCATTCTCAACTTATAAACTACATTTAATAAGCAAGCTGTAGCAACTAGCTCATTACACTTATTAAATACTAGCTTCTGCCCGCGACTTCGTCCGCGGAAAATTTCTTGTTTTAACATAAGATTACACTCGATTGATATTACTGTATTTAATTTTATTAGTAAAATATTTTTTGGAATCAGATCAGTAACTTAAAAGATTACCGAAGTTCTATTTTCTGCTCAAGGTAACTTAACCCTTAGTTGCCTTTTACTTATTTTATTTATTTGTTTAAGTTAGGTATCTATTTAATTTAAAGCTTCTCTATATACAATGTTTGAGGTTGTTTTATTTTCCGGTAACAGAATAATCTGCCTTTCGGATGATCCCACTCTTGATAGACCAACATATAATTGCCCATGGGAAAAACATTCTTTTCGTAGGTCAATGCCAACCAAAGAGAATGTTTGTCCCTGGGACTTATTAATAGTCAGGGCAAATGATGTTTTTATTGGAAACTGGAGTCGTTTAAACGGTATGGGTAGGTCCGTCGGAATCATTGGAATTCTTGGGATGTGCGCCAACTGGCCAGCTCCTGGGCCGATGAGAATGGTCGCCACAATTAGGTTGTCTTTTAAATCTTTTATTAGTAGCCTTGTGCCATTGCACAGGTTAGGTGGGCTTAAATTTCTTAAAAGCATGATAGGTGTCCCGGATTTCAACAGCAGTTCGTGAGGTGGCAGACCAGATGGTTTAAGGGAATTTAAAAATTCCTGCGGATAGTGGACTGCATCCTCGATATTACACACTGTATCAATTGACTTGTAGATTTTACCATGGCCGGGAACTTTTTGTAAAATTAGATTATTGATTTCATTGACTGTATCGTTCCTTGGTGAGACGATAGCCCTTGAACAATGCCAATGAATGTCTCTATCTAGTAAATATTCGAGGTCAGGATATACTGCATCTATAAGATGCTGTAGACTGTGAACTATACGACCCAGAGTCTCATTTATAACGATTTCCGCAGAGTTAGAGTCCAAGGTTCGAGAAGAAAAAGACCCTTCTCCAATTTTGAGCAGCTGTTGTGGAAAATCGTTATCCATATTTCCAATAACGTGGACTCTCATGTTCGTACGTAAATTCAAAGTTTGGACTATACTCCATAGGGGCGATGATTTTAGACATGCCTTTATGATATCCGCACGTGTACCTCTTGTGACGACGGGAAGTGTCTGACGAAAGTCACCTGCAAACACAAAAGTGACACCACCCATGACAGCGACTGAGTTTCTCAAGTCCTTAAGTGTTCGATCCACTGCTTCAACATGAGCTCTATGACTCATGGTACATTCGTCCCACATTATCAACGACGTATTCTGTAACAATTGACCAATGGGCCCATTTTTGCGTATCGAACATACCGACTGTTGCTCCAATGAAACTGTCAATGGGAGTTTGAAGGTAGAGTGAGCAGTTTTACCGTCACTCAATAAAGTAGCCGCAATCCCAGAAGAAGCCACTGCCAAAGCTATTTTTCCGGATTGCCTAACATGTGCTAATATTAAATTAGCGAGGAATGTTTTCCCTGTGCCTCCTGGGGCGTCTAAAAAAAAAATTTTTCCTTTATTATTCGTTACGCTATCAATAATTTCATCAAAAGCCTGTTTTTGGTCTGTGACTAATTTAGGCAAATTTTCATTTACAAAAGTAGCTAATTCACTGATGTTGTGCGGATGTACCAACATTGTATCTATTGCATCATTTACAGGGCGAACTGGAGACGGTAATCCAAAGTCACTCAATGTTTTATCATTCAATGCTAAAAGTTTGTTTTCAATTTGTATTAAACCTTCATTGTACATAACATCATTAAAAGGCATGGTAAAGTCCTGATTTTGTTGTCGATTTCTATGTCTGATATCTTCACAAAAATTGTCCTTGAAGATATCCCATAGTTTTAACGGTTCAGATGGCTGACAAAATAGCAGTATCACCACAAATAACTCCCTAAGTTTCAATGAACATTCCGACATCGAAGCTTCTCTTAATGTCTTCTCCCAGTGATCATCATTTTCCAGCAAACCTCTGTCCCGGCAAGCCGCTTGATACGTCTCCTTGACCACTCCATTTATAGTTTTCAAATCTTTGAATGATGTGGGACCGCGTACGTGGTGCAATAAAATTCTTAGATAAAAGCATTCTGATTGTGACGGATGTACACCGTACACTCTTCCCAAAGCTTCATCTCTTTTTATTTCTGGATGCCCATCGACGTCTTGACCGCGCCTTCGTCTTGAAAATTTGTTATTAGCCCACGTATAATAGTGTGGAACTTCGTGGTACAACAGCGTTTTTGCAAATTCGTCGGTATTGCAGAGTTCAAAAAACGCTAATAGAGTGGTTTTGCGCGGATTTTGGGCAACTTGTCGCGCAGTTCCTGGTGTGAAAAACACCCTTTGCCCGTTTTCTAAGTGCACGGCCAAATGCACGACCGTGGGATGTCGGTCGTGGATCGGAAATTCGAGTATTCGCCAGACGGCTTCCGATGTACTTATATATCGCCCATTTAAATAATTTTCCACCTCATCATGCGGATTTCTAACGCTGAACGTGGCTTGATCGGAACCTTTATTTATATATTTACATATATATTTTATAGCCTGAACTGAATGGCAGTATTCGACGTTAATGTGGGCGTTAAATGACCTGCACAACATTGGAGAGTATGGTACAATCCATCTGTTATCTATTGTAATCGGCCTCCCTCTGATGTTTACAACTGCGACTTGACCACCATTTTCAGCATTACGACGACGATATACAGGATAACCATCCTCGCCTGTCTGAGTATCGGTGACGAATCGCCGAGGATATTTCTTTGAACATATACCGTTCTTCATACACGGTGATGATAAATTGTGCTCCCCACAAGGTCCATGGATCATGTTTTTGGTGATAATATCGAATAATATTGGGTCATCATCTTTGTTTGGTAGTTCAGCAACTATTATACTGTCTATTTCATCTGGTTGTATTTTTTGTGCAAACCAAAACAGCATATGACAGTGTGGTAGTCCGCGTTTTTGCCATTCAACACTAAGCATATGGCATTTGACTTTGCCGAATACCTCGTCTTTAGTGAACGACTTGATCATTTTCTTCATCTTTAAATGAAAAACCCTAGCAATAATGTCATGACGGTCGAAAGAACGTTGGCCAGCAAATAGCTCTTTCTTAATTTCTGGCCACTCCGGATTGCAAGTGAACGTCACAAATAAATCGGGTCTTCCATAGTTGCGTACATACGTCATTGCATCTTGGGTTTTTTCATGCATGTAACGCGGAGAGCCGGTGAAAGATGAAGGCAAGATGACATGTTGGCCAATATTTGCAGCGTTGACATTAGCATCCTGATTTATAGCGTCTCTTAAATGGATATAGTCATCAGCTCTCAGTTGTTGTTGATTGCGACTTATGTAACTTAGTCTCTCTGTTATCATTTTAGCCATCATGTCAACACAGTATTGACTAAACAAATCCCGATAATAATGAAGGGGATTAAAACTGTTGGCCCTGGTCATCAATCTATACATATAAAATTGCATACACGAAACTGTTTTATTTCGCGCTGAATTTTGTAGAGGGATAGTCAAATAATAACCATCTTCACCGTTAACAAACATCAAAGGGTATTGTAAGGGATCGTAAGCTCTGTGTAATTCAGAAACTCTTTTCAGTTGACCATCTTTGCAATGAAGGACTATATCTCTAGGTCCCTTATCTTCGTCCACCAATAATACTGCAACTTCGTTTGCTGTAGGTGAATTGTATCTTCCACGATGTTGATTTTGTGGAGTGCGGTCAGCGTGAATGATTAATTTTAAGTTTTCAGATGAAGAGTTATGTTCTAAATTGTATTTGAAACTGCGAATATAAATGTTATGACTATTTAACGACGTCTGTAAATCATTGATTAAATCGATATTTAGGTTAGGAGCAATATTAGACCGCAACGAAAGTTGGTCGGCATCAGAAATGAAATAAATTTGTAGAAACTGCGGGCTTTGCCCTGGCGAAGGGAGTAGACTACCAATTAAGTGATAAACTTGCCCTTCTACTTTAAATGTAGGCATAAAGTTTCCTTCGCGAATTTCTTTAGCACCGAATGACGTCATTTGGAAGAGTGTATTATACTTTCGTATGTTTTTTAAAAAATGCGCAGATAATAGATGATTGCCCAGTAATAGATCTTTTATTGGTTGTGGTGGTGCCTGGATATCAGGAAGAACCACTTTTCCTGCAGCACAACACATACCATTTGGTTCATCGCTCCATTTATTTGCAAAACACTTAGGACATGTTTTATTCATTTCGCCTATTTTCACAGTGTTTTGCTGAGCATAATCTATATTGGCATCGTAATTGAAGGCTGATCTATTTCCTTGGGCTATATTCCGATTACGCGCTCTGACTGTAGCTGCTCGCTGTCTTTCTGTTGCTAGGCGCTGCGAGCGCTCAGTGCTAGTCTCCCTATCCCTTGTCTCACAGACATGCTGCCTTAACTCAGATAGACGGTGCGCACGTTCAGCGCTAGTTTCTCGAGCACGGGCCCGCGTCGTCCTCACATTTTGGCTTGCGAGGCGCTGTGAGCGCTCGGAGCTAGATTCTCTAGCGCGTGCTTGCGAAATATATTCTCTATTTCTCGAGAGGCGTTGCTCATTTTCAGGGGCAGATTCTTCCGTACGGCGTACTCGATCGGCTCTTGTCTGTGATGTCTGCCGAGACAGTTGAGATTTCCTTTTAGGCATGCTCTCAACAAACCACGCACAGACTTGAAAACAATTATGAACAAAGGGAGAGCGACTCGAACACCGTCCGCCTTTACAAAACAAAACAATCGTAATATCGAATAACTCGTGTCGATTATTACGATAGAACGAAGTACGAAACTACGAACATACAAAACAAACGTACAACGAAATTACGATATTTTCGATTATGAGGTATCTATCAACAACAACAACCATGCGAACGAAACAACCGAAACCAATAACCAACTGACATGTAATTTTTAGAACTCCAACTAACGACAACGTGGGCATAATAATTCGAGAGGGTCATCAATCCACGGAAAGTCTTAACACCGCGATTCAGAAAAATGACGTCATTGCAGAACGCCATCTATGGGCAAATAGGTAAAACGTCTGCACAATGAAAGTTATGCTAGGGTCATTTTGCGTTTTAGTAATTTTATATTATCTCCGAAACTTTATGACCAATTGATATACTGTAAATGGCAAATCTTATCTGTATGATGTTCCTGTGATACTGAAATAATTTATTGTCATAAGAATTAATATTTTGTTGCTCAAATAATCAACCAAACGTAACAATGCCGAAAAAAAAATTTTTTAATGCAATAATAGAAGTATAAAAGATAAAATATAAAAGATAGAGATATGGTATCGCTGACTTTTTTGTAGAAATAATTAAGATGAACCAGGTAGCCATACATTCTTTTTAATTTTAAGCAACTGTTTAGGCAGCGCACGCAAATAATTCTGTTTTACGAGGTATTTTTTTCCGACTTGCCAGACAAAAGTTGTGATAGCTCGGTTAATATACATGTTATAGAAACAATTTATAGCCTATAGCACTCAGGAATAATGTAGCTTTCTGCCAGTTAAAATAAAATTAGAATTAGATTATGAGTTCCAGAGATTACCCCCTGCATACAAACTTACAAATTTTACCTCTTTATAATATTAGTATAGATTTGACCATCCATCATCATCTTTAAACAGGACCTTGTTGCCTTTTGCGATCAATTGACTTACGGAGATGAGATTCGTGGTCAAACTAGGTACACATAATACTCCTTCAACAACCACATCATACTCACAGTTATCTGTCAATGTTGTTAATCTCACATCACCAGAGCACTTGACAGACACTTTTTCTTTATTCGCAACAATAATTTCTTGGACTGTATGATTGTTCGACACATTTGTAATCCAATGTTCATTTGCTGTCAAATGGCCACTAGCACCTGAATCAATGTACCAATCATTCTTCGAGAAACAACCATTTAGGAACACGGCACTGAACGCATTCGTTTGTTTACGTTCACTGAATTTGTTATTTGATGAATCTTTTACATCCTTAGGACATTGATTACGATAGTGTCCTGTTTGTTTGCATTTGTAACATTTGATTACTTTCTGTTTTGACATTGACGTTAACGTCTGAGTTCTTCCGGTATTGGCGCCATACTTTTTTCGATAACTCACAAATGCTCCGCTAACGTCGCCACTGTCTTCCTCCAAGTCCATCAATTTTGTTTTAATGGCGTCCGCCGTTATATTAATGCCCGAATGTTCAATCGCCATTATCATTGCTGAATATTTTTCAGATAGTCCAGCTAAAAGCAATGATCCCACCCACTCATCATTAATATGAAAGCCTGATCCACTCAATTTTTGGCTCGTTTCTATGATCTGAGTAACGTAGGACGTCATAGATGTACAATTTTCAAGACTAATTGATATCAAATTTCTCAACAAGCTGATCCTTCTAGTAAATCCTGAATCATCGAATAAATACTTTAATTTTTCCCATAGTTTCTTCGTATTTTCGACATCCTTGATATGTACATATAGTGACGAGTCCATCGTTAGAATCAATTTTGCCTTGGTTTCCGCATCGGCTGCGGCTTCATGTGGATTCGTGACTTTGATACAGTCCGAAGTACCTTCCAGTATTAGAAAATTCTCCGCGGCGAAAGCCCACTCCTGGTAGTTCTCGCGACCTTTTAATTTTGGCACGCTCACAACGTAATTCGAACTCATTTTCACCGGCACAGTGTGTTCTAAGTCCACACAAACTTATACAGCACTAACTTGCAAGTTCTTAACGAGAAAAAACACGTAATTCTGGGCACATAACCTCTAATAAAACAAGCACGTTGAGATTCAAGTGAGAACAGGTTTTAATACTTTATTCAAAAAACTAACATGCTACAGATAAAATATACAAAAACTAATATAGGTTAGTTTCACATTAGTGACAACAGATGTCGGTAGCAGTATTTAATGTTGATTATTTAGATATAAATTTCAACAAAATCTATATCTGACTCTTTACTGAAACCTTTGCAAACCATGTTCAATAATATACTTGAAAACAGGACAACTCCAAGTCAGTGGTCTACATCTATAACGACTCTACTGCACAAAAAAGGTGATAGAGCCAACCTCAATAACTACAGGCCAATCAGTATAATGAGTAATGTCTACAAAATCTTCTCAAAAATCATACTAAATAGACTTACAAAAATCTTAGATGAAAATCAACCTCGAGAACAAGCAGGATTTCGAAGAAAATTCTCAACAATTGACCATATCCATGTCGTGACACAACTGGTAGAGAAAAGCAAAGAGTATGGCAAGTCTATCTACATATGCTTCATAGACTTCGCCAAAGCCTTCGACTCCATTGAACACCATGCTATATGGAAGGCACTATTAGAGCAAAATATAGATATTGATTACATAGAGCTTCTATACAGTATATACTCCAACTGTTCGTCTGGGATACGACTAGAAAGAGATGGACCAGAATTTTGTTTACATAAAGGTGTAAGAGAGGGCGATCCGCTCTCACCAAAAATATTTTCAGCAGTCCTAGAAATAGTTTTTAGAAACATTAATTGGGAAAACCAGGGAATAAAAATAGACGGCGAATACTTAAGCCACCTGCGATTTGCAGATGATATCGCTATATTTGCAGAAGAGAGCACACAGAAAATATGATTAACGAGTTAACAAGGGAGAGTAAAAAAGTTGGGCTATCAATAAATATCGCTAAAACAAAAATTATTACAAATGATAGAGCTCTCGCTATCAGAGTAAACGGAGAAAATATAGAGTACGTTTCAGATTACATTTACCTGGGTCAATCAATTTCATTTGTGGACCAATCATCCAAAGAAATAAATAGACGAATTGCAATTGCTTGGAAAATATACTGGCAATTAAAAGAAATAATGAAGAATAAAGATACAAGCATAAAAATTAAAAGTAAACTTTATGACACAGTAATCCTACCATGCATAACATATGGTTGCCAAACATGGTCTCAACGTAAAAAAGATGAAGAGAAACTAGCCATACACCAACGGCAAATGGAGAGAAATATGTTAGGAATTAGATTATTAGACAAAATTAAAAATGATTCTATAAGAAAGAAAACAAAAATAAGAGACATAACAGAAAATATTAGAAATATTAAATGGAAATGGCCAGCTCATGTGTGTAAAATGGAATATGACAGTTGGACCAAGAATATAACAGAATGGGTACTAAGAGAAACAAAAAGGAGTAGAGGTAGACCGAAAATGCGATGGGAAGATATATTTAAAGAAAGATGTGGACCAAATTGGAGACTACAGGCTAAGAATAGGAAGAACTGGAGGAGGTTGGGGGAGGCCTACGCCAAAGAGGCGACTTCCACAAATCAAAATTAGATTTAATACTTTTCTATTAGTTATTATTTTAATATTATTAAGGAAAGATTGTGGTTAGAATAAAGGCTATTTTATTTATTTTTATTTTATATTCATTATTTAAAGGACATCATCATCATCTTGCTCTTATCCCAATTACTTGGGGTCGACGCAATATGTCATCTGTTTTGACATATTGCAAAAAGTTTCGGCAATTACTTTTATGACCGGCCGCCTGCCTGACGTCAACCCTCCTTGGGAATGTAATCGTTGACCCAAATGGTACCAGCTGGAGTTGGTCCGGGTCAATCTAGGGCTCTTAGTCATCTTTTACGACACCCACGAGCAAAGCAAGGGTTGGTAGTATTCGAAGCCGCTACCACACAGCAATCATTATTTAAAGGACATTATTCATTAAATTTTCTTTTTAATGTTTGTTTGTTACAGTTAGGATATACCTTTCTGTGTTCATGTACGCAACGTAATAAATATTGTTTTTGTTCTTCGTCCACTGTGATTAAGCCATGAAAGTCTTGCATCAACTTAACAGCTCTTTCAGCCGTATCATTAACTGCTTTCAGTAACTGCACTTTCATTTTAGCGTGTTGAAATGAAGCATTAACAGACCACGAAGTAGGACACTCCATGAGAAAACTGTCATCGATTTTGAGTCGCCTGAAAAAAGATCTGCTGTTTATGGAGACAAAGTCATCAATGATTTTTTCAAAAAGAGGCCCGCTAAGTTCTTCTCTCGATGGTATGTAGCGTTCATTGTGGATCGATGGATTTTTTTTGGCCAAATTAGCAACTATTTTCACCTTACTTTCTTGGTTAATATCATCGTCAAATAGAGACAAGATAGACACTTCCGTCTGCCAAATACCACAAATGCTGGCAAAACTTCTCTATAGCCGCTTTTGATATAGTTTTGTCGACCATTTCGTAAGCCTTCACAGCCTTCAAAAAGCACAGGTCCTGGTAGGGCGCTTTTACCGCTAAAGTGCATTGCAGCCAAGGCTAGACATAGCATGTCGCGATAAACAGGCAGACGTCTAATAGAGCTGTTTTGTCCTTATTTGGCATTTTGAATTGAGAACTAAATAACGATATTTTTAATGAATAAATAGCTCTCGCCATCCATCTTGCTTGGTGCATGGCGCCTGGAGGTCGAATTTTAAATTTATTAACTGTATCGCCGCCAAGAAATATTATGCAGAGCTCTATTAACTCTCGATAATCATCTCTTACAATTTCTTGGGTCAATTCTGTTCTGTAATACTCCAAAAGTTCATCAAATTTGGAATCGTTCAGGCGTAATAGTATTTATTTGTGGCTTTGTATCTTCTCTACATTGATATTTTTCCAATTTGATCGAAAATTTTTAAATAAAGGTATATTGGGACTTGTAATGACTTGGCTGATTTTGGCCTCGCACACAGCTTTTATTCTTATTTTTTTCTTCTTCACAGATTTTATTTTGTTTGTAGATATGATGGCGGCAAGCAAAAATCAACATTTCTCTATTCAATTTCTGTTCGAGAAGCACACATGCACCATTAATTCGGCCTGTGTTAGAAGCAGTAGTATCACAACAGAGGATCTGTGCTCTATCTACAAGATTCCAGTCAACAATAGCATTCCAAACTGCTTATGGCTGTTCGCTTCCCGATGAGTTTTCTAATTTTGGCACAGCAATAAATTGTTCTTTACTATCATATGAAATAACGATTGGTAGACGTTCCTCTTTACATTTGCGTACATCTAAAGCCGGCAACAGTTTTCCATCTCAGTGGACAGTTACAGTATCTGGTACATTGTTTTGAAAATTAAGTTTTATAGTTTCTGCGCGCTGTTTTCGTTTTTTTTTTTATGAATTCTTTGGATGGAGGACTTGCTTATAGGAAATTAGTCAGTGTTGTGGCCAAGTGCTTCAATAGTTGCTTCAATAATAAAGTCAGAATCTCTCACACTTAACTGACACCTGTCTAATGCCGCCACCAGTTTCAAAATTTAACGAAATTTTTCTTCATAGAAGTTTTAATAGTATCGGGCTGTTTCCTCTCAATTGGAATGGACAGATCTTCTTGTAAGTCCGTTACTTCAGAATCAGAAGATGAAGTTTCTTGTAATGGCTCATGAGAAGACGTGGAGGGTGTAATGGATGCCAAATAAGTAGCCAGCCGCTTTTGCTCCTGGATATTTCTAAGAATCGCCTTTTCCTCTTTTTCTGTCAAGTTCTTGTCCACTCCAGCTAAGTGACCGGGTCGTCCTGGCTCTCTCTACTTTTGTAAGAAAATCTTATCCTCATCTATCTTTATTAATTGAAGCACATCGGCATGTGCAATATCAAACAATTTTTTTATATTTGTAACAAATTCTTGTCGACGCTGCTCAAACACATCTTGAGTTTTGTTTGCATCTTTTTGCAATTTTCTCCAATCTTGGTATAAGGCTACAAGTTTCTTAACACAGCTAGGTAAAGATTTAGTCGGTATACGAGCCTTTTCCCAATAAATAATGCACTCATGAATAGTAAGATTTGCACTTTCATTGACACTTAAATTGACTTTGCGAATATTATAAAATAAAACCGCCAGCACTTGTCAATTAGAGGGCAGTTTAGAACCTGTAATTTGATGTTTTATATCCCCGACCAAAAATATTTCCTTGTTAGAACTGCGTAACTCCACAGACATGTTGACACAATGAAAACAATGTATTCACTAGTAAAAACAAACACGATATAATAAGCACATAACACTTAGTGCGTGCGCACCGTACTATGCAAGTTCTGACAAGTTTCGATGCAATTCGGCACGGGTTGCCGTGATTCAATTTACGTGAAATTTTATTTATAAGTGTTTTGATATCATTCAAACAAAATTAGAGGGTATGCATTGTAAAAATAAAACTTTAATTTTTCTGGGACACCCTAATATGTATATATATATATATATATATATATATATATATATGTGTAATAAACACTGAAGGCATACTAGACCGCAATCGACAAGTCAATTTAAAACAGACAACATGCATGAGCCCCCAATATATATTGATGAATCATACAAGTTACAACATGTTGAATCATGTATAGATTTAACGAAATAAACTGTATTAAACGCAATAGGCATGTCGGACTACCGGAATGAATTATATATATATATATATATATATATATATATATATATATATATATACAGTGTGACTGGTAAAAGATTGTACATATTGAAGGAAACGATAGATAATGGTCACAGGTAACCAATAAAAATGTAAAAAGAAAACAATATTAATTAACAACATAGTAAACATCAACAATATTAGTGTCGCAAGACTCCCAAAAATATGCTCACCCTATAGACTAGAGGTATCGGATCGTATTCGAGCTTATTGCACAGATGGCGTAGTGGTTAAGATAGCGACTTGCAACGCCGGTATCGGCGGTTCGAATCCCCCACGCGAGACACCACTTTGTGTGATCCACAACTTGTTGTTCTGAGTCTGGATGTAATTTGTGTCCGTTAATTATTATTGTTTGTAAAATTCCCAGCAATACAAAGATTATTTCCTTAGTGCATGGTGTTGTCTTAAAATTATTATTATAAATTATTATAGTCATTGATAAAGGTATCAGTCACTTTTCCTTCATACTTTGATCCTGGCTTAGGACAGGCAAAAATACCTAGATAATAATAAACGTTCGTAACTGAATTTTTCAAAATAAATTCTTAATTTCTAATGTACTTAGATTAGAGGCAGTTGGTATAAATTAGGAGGCACCTTGGTGTTTCTGGCGTATTTAAAAAGTGGAATCATACCTATGTACAGTGATTAAATAATAAATCTATTTACAAATTACAATTACGCTAATCCCAGCAATCAAAATTAACAAAATAATTGCTTACCTCTTCGCGTACGTAAATGATCAACTTTAGTTACTAGTATTGTTAATTCACAACGAGTGAATATGAAATTAAAAATTCATATCACTATTCTATCACTTTTTACAATTACGGTTAAAAAAGCGCGGGCAATCAAATGACTCGTAACTGTAAATTAATAAATACGGAAAAGCAAAATGGCCAAATCGGCGCGCGCGCTTTTACTGAGTACAGACGAACTGTCACCGCGAGGGGGACACGTGCGGGAGTAGGGGTACTAGTTTTATTAGCGCATGTCAAGGTCACGCACTCGCCTAATTTCTTTTTTAATGCCGATTTTACTGCTAGAATTACTAGAAGTAGGTATAGGGCTAATGTTATTAATCTACAAACAACCGTATGTTATGTTGGTTGTTTGTACGACGTTCAGCGTGGCGAGAGCGCCTGTCTAAAACAATACATACAACATACCTTTCATTTTATACTTGGAATCTTTACGACATACAACATAATAACACATTTACGTTGACTCTCGCTTGATGCTTTTACGTTAAACAGTAATCACTGGCAAAACTCGCCGTACATAGTCCATTCACTAAAGTCTAGAACACGTTGAAATTGACATGCATGTTTCATGCCACGTTTTGAAATGTTCCAAATAATTTTGTGACGTAGATATGTACGTTAAAACTTCGAGTGGCTTCTCTTGTGCTAGCTTGCAGTTCCTCTTGGAAGTACTGCAAGATATGTCCTTCAAGGCTTACTGGAAAAGCGGTTTCAACCACATCCTTGAGGGTGACGCAGAATATGAAATGGGCCATAGTTAAGCAACCGTCTGCAGTATTATAGCATTATCAGCACAAGATGCCATGAACCACTACATTGAAAATTGTTATTTACATAATATCAAAAAATAATAAACGTGCATAAAAGACAATCCGACGAACGGAGCTACGTAAGGATTAGAAACACAGTAGTACGATTAGGCCATCGCGGTCCGCGGACAACTAAATGTAATTTTGGAATTTTTTAAAGGATTCGCGTATGACTCGAGGGATAAGTAGGAATAGCCGCCCTGCGGTCTCATTGGCCCGAGACGGCCTTGTCGGCATATCATCCAATAACTAGTTCAATGTCGTTACGTAAATTTTTAGTACAAGTGCGTTAACCTATACATAGATAGATATACCTATAGGTATATTATCATCTGTGTCCAGGACTAAATATTTTTATAAGATAAATAGTTCAAAATTTAAGTACTATTTTTTTTATATATTCGGTATCAGAATCGAGTACTGAGTAGCCTCCTTCAATATGTACAATCTTTTACCAGTCACCCTGTATATATATGATAAGAAAACTAAAAACAACTCACGCATTTTCGGAGCGGGCCTGCCGCCATATTTGACCCCTGAAAAGACCAGCATTTATATATATTTTCAAAGTATAACATAACCAAAGCATCAATAGCTAAAACAGAATAATACATATATTGGAATATAAGCTAAGCCAGACATAATTATAGTGGCCAAGAACGTGCGCAATCTTTCTTAGTATAGCGGCCACACAGTTTCAGTTCAGTTTGTTAGTATAATATATAAATAAGCACAGAGGCAAACATTCCCATACACACTCACAAAACACCAGCGGTAGGTAACTAATAAAAACCGAATAGATCCTAGAAATAGACACACCATGGTAGGCTTTTTGATGAAACGAGTCTGTAAAACATAATAGATACAATTAACACTTACGAGCAATTTCTCATTTTCTGTATGACTCTCTGAAACAATCAAAAACAGTTATTAACTATTTTATTAATAATTCAACAATTTCGATTCGCAAAATGCAATTGATACTTACTTTAGTAAAGTTCTCTCTGCAACAATTCAAAAGTTCAAAACTTTCTAATGGTTGACGTGCATCACTTTTTTTTGTTTTGTTCGCCCGTTCAGATACGTAAAGGGAACAATGCTTATACTGCCAAAAATCACTCCCATTTGTGATATTTGATCAACCCAAAAATAAGTTTGTATTTATTTTATGTTATTTTTTATTTTATAGCAATTTTTTATGCTTCAATAACTATTTTAATTAATATTTAAATTGCAAGGGTTTAGCAATTTACTTTTACGTAATGTATTCAATTGTATTCAATTACAATTCACCACCCCCTCTCTTACCCGTGGGTGTCGTAAGAGACGACTCAGGGATATATTACGCATATGACATCTATGCAAGAGATGGAAAACTCGAAACAAAACCCTATACCAACCTGCCTGACCAGCATGGTATAGTAAGGTTAATTTCCCTCCTACTATGGAGGAGGCTCGAGCCCAGCAGTGGGACGTATATGAGCCGAAATGATGATGATGATGAATGTATTCAAAGTCGCTCAAGACCTGTTGTTGTTTATTTGAGATCTGTCATTTTTCTGGAATTTGTGATAATTAATATTATTTAACATGATTTATTTTATTATATTTTTATAAAAAAATAGATGCGGACTGACGATTGCAAATATGACATTTGATATTATATTATCTATTAAAATTAATTATCTCGACTTATATTCAATCGTTCAAGCACGAGCCAAAATCCAAATACAAACTAATATTTATTCGTACTTTCGTGGCACTGACAAGAGTCAATTCACTCGAACATAATCACACTATTCCGTGCCATTTAAATTTTTATTTATATTATGTTTAAGCCTCAATATTGCGCCTAACTTCGTTCACGTTCTAGCCTAAACTTAATAGCGCCGTTTCGTTCTGGTCCCAAGCGGCAATTGTCACACGCCTGGCGTGTTGGACCGCATGCTAAGCGGCAATTAACACACGCCTGGCGTGTTGGGCCGCATGATGTTTTGGATTATATATGAAAGACATCTAGCTATGCGGCCCGACACGCTTGCGTGTGCCGGCTCGCCGCATCGTAGTGTAACTGTATGCGATGTATGACAGCAATCAAAGGAATAGAGTGGCTGTTGAGTGAGCTATAATAGAGTAGCTGTTGAATAAGTTATGTGGAATAGATTTTATGGCGAAATGTATGTATTTAGCTTTACTGACATTTAATGTTAGTCCATTACATTTAAGCCACAAATATACAGTATTAAAACCCAGCTGGGCAAAGGCTTAAGTGTCATTCCAAGTATCTCCATGAAAGATCAATGCAGTGTCATCAGCAAAGGTTATAATTTTACCATTGCTTAATTGGAGGTTGCACAAGACATTTATGTAGGTGAGAAAGAGTGTGGGACCTAAAACACTGCCTTGTGGGACGCTGTACGTTATAGGTAAGTCGTCACTAATGATTTCATCGATGTCACACTGACGTCTATCGGTAAGATACTCGGTGAATAATTTCAGTTCGGTACCACGAATACTTAGTTTTTCCATTTTGTCTAGTAAGAGTGAGACAGAGACCGTATCAAAAGCCTTTGCTAAGTCCAGGCAAATTGCAACTACTTTTTTCTTATTGCCTAATTTATTCACTATATGGTCCATTAATTCATGTTCAGCATCGTTGGTTGACATTATGGCTCTGAAGCCAAATTGAAATTTGGAGATAAGATTTTTTGTTTCAAGGTAGTCTTTATTTAAAAGTTTCTCGGCTACCTAACCTTAAATTCTTTGGTGAATACTCCTGTGCTAAACATAAGGTTAAAAATATGGGTTGACACGTTCACACCGGCGCAGGCCACCGGTGGCCCGCGCTAGACTGTCTCATTGGACGGCGCGTACCACCGGCGGCCCGCGCTAGACTGTCTCATTGAACGGCGCGTACCACCGGTGGCCCGCGCTAGATTGTCTCATTGAACGGCGCGTACCACCGGTGGCCCGCACTAAACTGTCTCTTCTAGCGGCGCGTACCACTGGTGGTACGTATTCGATTGTGCTATTAGAAATAATGAAAATTTAACGTTTATTTATTAAAAATATTTATTTTTATAAAAATTATAGTTAATAACGTGTCATATAAATAAGTTTTGTTCAATAACATAAACATAATAATACAGTATTATTGTGTTTACCTGATGGTAAACACAATTTGTATAATTTTACGCCGTACTTATGTCGCTTGCCTGGCATATATTGACGAAAACGTAGACGTCCTCTCCATGGAACCATACTTTCATCGATAACGATATTTTTGCCAGGTCTATTAGAACTCTTGAAGGTATCTACAATTGTTTCAATAATGTTTCGAATTTTGTACACTTCAGTTCTGGCTGTGGTATTGCCCGCAAAATGTAAAAACTTAAGAATAGATAAAAAAACGGTCACGTTTCATTGCATTTTTTATGCGTGCGTTCGCATACATGTCGTTGTTAGACGAATACAATCTAATTTCTGGTAATTGAACTACACCCATTGTTGCGTATTTTATTTGGTGGACAAGAATGAAATAGCCAGTTGAAATTTACGTATATTTTGAATGTGATAATTACAATATTAACTTTCGCGTGCGAAACTGTATACAGTTCTGATGTATATATCTTTTTTTTTTTTCTTTTTTTATGAAAAAAATGAAGGTGCGAACACTTCAATGCGAAATAGATCGCGAGCCGATGATGCCCGAGCGCCGCGATTGGTTCCGAAGTGTCGCGTCATATCGGTGCATCTTATGCGTGCTGCGCCATCTAGTAAAAGACGCGGTGTACGCTGCGACATACTCCCGGCCTTGGAAGCATGTAATGTCTTCCAATTTATTGTTCATTGATTGGCAGAGGGCAAATTTTTGAAAAGGCTCGACGAATTACACCGTTTGCTGTTTTGATGTCTGCAACTCTCGATATACCATCTTTGCCTGGGAATGTTTTGACAATGCGGCCAAGCAACCATTTCAAGGGGGGCAGGTTATCTTCTTTAATTAAAGCAAGCGTGCCGACTACCAAACTGTCTGCGTGTTCCTTCCATTTCAGTCTAACCTGCAGTTCGGATACATATTCCTTTGACCACCTGGACCAGAAGTGCAGCCGTATCTGCTCCAATCGTTGGTACCTCGTCAGAATTCGCATCGGCTTCTCATCCAAATCTTCGCATATAGGAGCTGTTAGAGGGCGGCCGATCAAGAAATGCGCCGGACTGAGTGGCAACAAGTCATCAGGATCTGTTGACATAGGACTGAGAGGACGGGAATTCAATACGGCTTCGATTTGTGTTAAAACCGTATTAAATTCCTCGTACGTTAAGTGTGCGTTGCCTATAACGCGCCGTAGATGGTGCTTGCAGGCTCTGATCCCCGATTTCCACAACCCTCCAAAATGGCTAGCGTAAGGTGGTATGAATTTAAATTCTATATTTTGAGAGGCTGCATAATCTTTAATACTCTCAGAACAATCTGTTAAAAACTTTGTAAAATTATTCATTAGTCCCACAAAATTTCTTCCATTATCCGAGAAGATGGTACTTGGTTTGCCACGACGCGATACAAAGCGTTTGAGTGCAAGTAGGTAAGCATCTGTAGACAGGTCACCGACCAGTTCAAGATGAACTGCACGAGTGACAAAACATATAAATAAACAAATGTATGATTTTATCGTTTTCGCTCCCCTCCCTTTACGGTTTAATACAAGGACGGGACCGGCATAGTCTACACCACATTTTTCAAAAGGAATGCCTGGCTGCAGTCGTTCAGGAGGTAAATCGCCCATGAGAGGTGTTATTGTTTTAGCACGCATACGTGCACAAATAATACAATTTTGAACGACCGATCGAGCTAAGTTTCTTCCGTTTAACGGCCACCACGTCTCCCGGAGAGAATATAAAAGTAATTGTGGTGCAGCGTGTAGTAATTGTTTATGTTGATATTTAAAAAGTAATAACGTAAAATGATGTTTGTACGATAATAATATTGGATGTTTCTTGTCAAAATTAAAGAGTAACGAACTAAAAATGCGACCACCGACTCTCATGATATTTTTATTTTCCATAAACATATTAAGTTTCGTTAAATTATGTTTACTTAATTTACCGTTCCTTAACAATAGCTCGTATTCGTCGGCAAACGATTCCTTTTGCGAGATGCGCGCGAGTAATGTAACGCGAGTAACGAAAAAAAAAAAAAAAACACGGCGTCGCTCAGCTCGCCAGCAGACAGCGCGCCGGTCCGTCTCGAATGCGGCGCCTTGTTGCGCGCGTTATGTATAAAGCGGAGCACATAGGCTGCGGCGCGCTGCATTCGAGCGAACTGAGAGAATCTATGAAATGGAAATAAGGAATTATTATATGTGTGATTCAATAATACAACCTTGCCAATGCCTGATTTTACTTCAGGTAAATCAATGGGATTCGAACCTGTATCGATGTAGGTGCAATTGTATTCGTAATTACAGAGAAATGACGGTCTGTGCCACCAAACAGATGACTCAGCGAGTGCGTCTATATGTAGTCCGCGTGAAACGATGTCGGCCGGGTTATCCCTACCTTTGACATGCCGCCACGGAAACTCCTTTGTTAATTCTTGGATTTCCGCAACCCGATTTTGTACGTATGTTTTTAGAAGTAGTGGGTCGTCGACGATTTTACAGTCGACGCAACGAGACCGTTTATCGTCGATGGTAAACTAGTTGAATAAACAGTCTAATTTTCGACTGGTTTACGTCGTAGACGCTTAGACAAGACGAGACGTTTAGTTTATATTATGACGTACGTTGATCGTCCATTGGTAAAGGACAACGAAACTTCAACGATATTAGACAACAGTTTTATTGTACAATATACATTGACGCTTCAATATGTAATGATAGTCCCATCACATGATAGCAGAGTTCAATGAATTGCACTCAATCTATCTATGCGTTATGATTTCGGCTCGACTCGCGCCTACGGGCGGTGAGGTTTGCGGGGCGGGTAAAGAGCGTAGCGAGCCATGCGAGCGCGCGCGCATCTCGTCTTCCAAGTTCGGGCCGATTCGGGCGCTTTCGAATAGTTGCAAGTCGTCGCGTTCGTGTCATTCGTTGATATGACGACCGTTTCGCGAAGCCGTTCATACGTAAACATGTTTATCAGTCAACTATAAACTGGTTTATTAGTTCACGGCAAAGAAACAGTCGAAAAAAACTGTTCGTTTATTCAACGACCACCACTAGTTTTTAGTAAATTAGGAGATGTGCGTAGCCAGCCTAGCACTATTGACGAATCAGTCCAAAAAACTACTTTATTATAATGCCCTTTCAGTGATTGCTTTATTTTTGAATACAGTCTTGCTCCGAGCAAAGCTCCACACAATTCCAACCTAGGTATAGTGGTGGGAGTCAAAGGTGCGACCTTACCTTTCGAACACAATAATCTTACCGCTACAGCTGACTCACTATCTATACTACGTATATAAGCGCATGCACCGTAAGCTACCTGCGACGCGTCGGTGAAGATATGTATTTCTTTGTGTACGACATTATCGCCTAGTACATAACGAGGGATCGTTATCTTACGGAGGTTCGGAAGATTGTTAATAAATTTAAACCATGTTTGGGCTATATCGTTAGGTACTCTTTCATCCCAATCTAATCGTAACATCCATAATCTTTGTAGTAAAACCTTTGCCAAAATTATGGTAGGACTTAGCAAACCTAATGGGGTCAAAGATTTGTGACGTCACGGACAAAATTATGCGTTTGGTTGGCGGTTGATTAGTTATATCAATGTGTGTGTGAAAATGTAACTGATCAGATTTATTATACCAACCCAATCCGAGTATTTTGCTGTGCACGTGTTCACCCAGATTAAATAGTTTTAAATAGCCCTTTGAACTTGAACTCTCGTGATTAAAATTAAAAACCCATTTACGTAACAGAAAGCATCCCGAATTTAATGTCTTTGTGATTTCTGCGCATACGAATAATAAATTGTCTAAACAGTTACTACTATAAATCAAATCGTCGACGTAGAAATTATTTTTTATAACGTCACACACTTCAGGAATTTTACTTTCTTGTGCTAATTGTTTCAAACACCGACAGCTCAAAAATGGCGCAGATGCGGTGCCATAAGTGACAGTGTTTAATTGATAAATCCCAATTTCTTCTGACGGACTATCACGCCACAAGATTAGCTGCAAGTCCCGCTGGTCTGAGTCAACCAGCACTTGCCGATACATCTTTTCAATGTCAGCGCAGGCCACGTATTTATTCTCGCGAAATCTCATCAAAATTGCTATTAAATCTCCCTGTAATGGTTCGCCAATTAATTGTAAATCGTTAAGTGACGTTCCGGTAGATGTTACTGCGCTGGCGTCGAACACCACTCGCAATTTTGTAGTGGTACTGTGCTCACGGAACACACCATGGTGCGGCATAAAATAGTGTGGAGTGCCATGCGATTTTATGCGACTCATATGACCTAACTTGATATATTCATGTATAAATTCTTTATATAACTGTCGATATGCGGGATTACGTTCTAAACGTTTCTCTAACGCTAAATAACGTCTTTGCGCTTGTGAATACGACTCACCTAATTCGGTAGGTGACCTTTTGAACGGTATACGAACGCAGAACCTCCCATCGCCAACTCGCTTTGTTGTTTGTAAGAAATGTTCTTCGCATTGACGTTCGTCGTTACTGCGTGAGTCACCGACCGTGTGTAATTCTTCTAGCTCCCAGAACCTACGCACTTGTTTATCTATAGATTGCGTTTCTATAGTTGTGAAATTACAGGATATGCTATGCGACGGTCGTGTATTATTTTCATAAACAGAACCAGATACGATCCAGCCTAGTTTGGTGTTCTGAAGGTATGGGCCATTACGTAGACGTATCTTACCTTCGTCCAAAATGTCCCAAAATAGGTCAGCTCCTATCAACATGTCGACATGTTGACATTCGTGGAACGATGGATCCGCTAACTGAGTATGCGTGGGTATATTAAATTCATTTTTATTAATTGTAAACGTAGGTAGATCTAAAGATATTTGCGGCAATACTAAACATGAAATGCATTTGGAGAATGTATTATACATTGATTTTAATTGCACATTACACGATCGTGTAGTTTGTGTAACTATGTTACCAACGCCGTTTATTTGCAAAGTGGACTGTAATGAATTAAGTTGAAGTTCGTAACATAAAGATTGCGTTATAAAACTACGTTCGCTGCCGCTGTCTAATAAGGTGCGGCATTTTTTAAAGTTACCTTTTTTATTCGCTATCTCAACGATTGCAGTTGACAACAATACGGGATGTTTATACGAGTATGCAAATAAAGTATTTGTAATGTGCGAGCTTCCTATGCTTTCGCTTAGCTTATGGTTTACCGGTGGTGCAGTGGATACAAGTGACAGGGTCTGCATCTCCATGTCGCTTGTATCGTTATCATCACGGTGAATTAACGAGTTATGTTTTTTATTACATTTTCTACAAGTACCGTATCGACAATCGCTAAGTGCATGACCGAAATGCAGGCAATTTTCACATAATTGATTATCGTGTATGAATTTCAGTTTATCGTGCAAATTTAACGACAAAAATTGTGAACACGAATATAACGGGTGCTCTGCGTTACATTTTTGACATCTCTTTGTATGTGTATTTTTGTATGACGGCTTCGATTTATTAGCTACAACGTTACAGTGTACCTTTGAGTGCGTTTGCGTATTACGAAGATCACGTCTATTATCAGATGATTGTGACGAGCTAGGTTTTGAATGAGTTACTGATATGGTTTCTAACATATCGGCCTTATCTCTCAAGAATTTTATTAAATCTTCTAGTTTAATGTTGTAATCCGAACCGCAGGGGGATAATAATAAATTTTTTGTTTGTTCCCATTCGCGTTCGGTGGGTGCATCTAACTTAGAAACAACTAAATATATAATAAGAGTATCCCAATGTTCAGTGGGTTCGCCCATTATATTCAAAGCGCGAATATTTTTTAGAATTGTGTCGACAAGTTTTCAAAATATACCCGGTGATTCTTTATTTACTCTAGGAATGCTAAAAAGTGATTTAACATGATTATGCACAAGAAGTTTATTATTATTGTAGCGGTTAGTTAATAACTCCCAAGCAATGGGATAGTTGCTAGCCGAAAATTCCACAGATTCGATAACTAATTCTGCACTGCCCTGCAAAGAAGATTTTAAATAATGAAATTTTTGTATATTTGAAATTTCATTGGAATTGTGAACTAAGGCTAAAAACGTATCACGATAGTCTAACCACGATTCGTATTTACCATTGAAGGTTGGGAGCGAAATGGTGGGTAATTTTACAGATCGGTGCGCATTGCTCACAGATATAGATTTTTCGTGGGGCTCATCTTCACTGATAATGCACTCAGCTTGCGCTAAAACACTGTAATAATCATTTTCAAACGTTTCACGAACCATCAGTTGCTGCTCCTCGGACTCTGGCGTTAAAGATTCAATCCTATTTTGAATTTCGTTAAAGTCTTTATACAAGTTTTTTGCACCCTGTAAACGTAACTTTAATTCTGCGCGTTTAATATGAGTTATCTCTAACGAATTTACTGAATTTATGTAATTTTTGAATATTGTTAATCTACACTTAATAGAACCTCTGCGTTTGTTTAAATCTTTAAGGGTAGCGCTGTCTCTAGCCAGCTCGTCTTTCGACATTTTGGAAGGTGTAGAAAGCAAGAGTACTTACCACTGCAATCACCAACGTAACGCGATATAATGCACGACACCCTCGTCCTAATCCAACCTCAGCGTAATTGTATAGCAGGCTGCTTCTTCCTGACCTGCGTTTATGTTTGTCAGCTAGTTCCTATCTTGCATCCGGCTCGAGGGTCCAAATTTATGTTGCGTATTTTATTTGGTGGACAAGAATGAAATAGCCAGTTGAAATTTACGTATATTTAGAATGTGATAATTACAATATTAACTTTCGCGTGCGAAACTGTATACAGTTCTGATGTATATATCTTTTTTTTTTTCTTTTTTTATGAAAAAAATGAAGGTGCGAACACTTCAATGCGAAATAGATCGCGAGCCGATGATGCCCGAGCGCCGCGATTGGTTCCGAAGTGTCGCGTCATATCGGTGCATCTTATGCGTGCTGCGCCATCTAGTAAAAGACGCGGTGTACGCTGCGACACCCATAATAAGCAATATGCCAATAAAAGTATTCACTTCATCTTTTGTAACAGACTGCCAGGCCTTTTGGTGCATTCTACTGCTAGATGAAGAATTATTTATACATTGTGTAGCATATTTATTTGTTTCTTCAACTATCATATCTAATATGTAATCCGTGAAGAATAGTTTGTATAAAGCAAAAGGGTCATTACAGTCAGTGTCATATAAAAATTCCTCTTCTTCCGAATATCCATTTATTACTGAAGTTATTTCTTTTACTGCCTGCCATTCTTCATCACCATCCTCGTTCTCTGATATAGACACCACATCTTCTTCCTCCGAGGAACATTCGTTCATTTCACTGTTTACATTAACAAAATCTTCGTCAGAAGAGGAAGAAAGTATCCGTAATCTTGATGCCTTTCTCCTGCTCCTATTTATAGATTCATCAGAGTCACTTAATTCCATATCCATGTAATCTACTTTTTATTAAAATAAAAATTTTAAAAATATTCTAACCACCTTATACAATAATTACTGGCAGAAATCTATGGTCAGGATAAGAAAATAGCACGAGTTACACAACTTGCGCAATAAGCACTCACTGTACTACTGAGCAAACACGACGCCTATGCAGGTCTCAACAGGAAATAATTGCGCGCCGCCAGATGAAGCGTAGCATCAATTAGGGCGCCGCCTCGCAGCAAAAAACATTAAAGTCGGCCCCGGCGTGAACGTGTTAGGCCAGCGCTACACTTGACGGAAATTCCGACACCGAACTTCCGCGGCAGTCAATCCGTTACCATACATTGCAGTCACATTGAATATTCAGCGGCAGATTATCAGTCGACTGCCAAGGCCAGTGCTACACTTGACGGAAATTCCGACACCGAACTTCCGCGGCAGTCAATCCGTTACCATACATTGCAGTCACATTGAATATTCAGCGGCAGATTATCAGTCGACTGCCAACGCTTATACGGTGTGGTCGTAATGGATCCGATAGAAGTAATAGCTATTTATGAGGCATTAGAAGAAGAAAGAAGAAGAGAGCGTAAATATTGGGTTCATCCCTTAAATACTCTTCGACTAGAAATCGGGCAATTTCATACCTTGTATATGCAACTAAGACTGTATCCAGATAAAGCATTCGAATATTATCGAATGTCCATACAATCATTTGATGTATTGCTGAATTTAACAAAGGACTACATTACTAAGGAAGATACAAAACTTAGAACGGCTATATCTCCCGAAGAAAGACTGACTGTTACATTAAGGTAAGATAAATAATAATATTGTAAATAAAACTATTTATTTATTATGATTAATCAAATCTTTAATTTTTAAGCCTTGATGAGGAAAACGATAAACAATACTTGGCAATAGGTACTTAAATGATGAATCAAAATTTCAGTTTCAATTCTGCAATATTTTCTCTATTTCCTCAATTGAGTGTGCTGTTTCAGTTTCAGGTGATTGAATTGAACCAACTTGAGTTTCAATAGATTCGGGTGACTGTATTGTCGAATAGGAGCTTGTACTACTGTTTGTACTCGTAGTATATGCTTGGTACACCGGCGGTGACACATCTGCTATATATGTTGTAGGTGATTGTTCGTATGTACTATAGCCAGGATGGTTATAAGAATACGTATTATTATGTGATATGTTATATGTGTTACGATACTTGATTTTATAAAACAGATTCATAACTTCGATTCTGAACTCACAATTTTGTCTTTCATTCAGGCTCCTAATTTGAGGAAGTAAAGAAAGTAAAAATTTCGAGTCAGTATCTTCCATTTCTCTTGGTGATTGTTGCTTTTTATTCATTGCTGTAATTAAACTCTTTTTTTTTTTTGTGGGTGGGCCGCGGTCGGCGCGCCTCCGCACCACTCCGTCCGGGGCGACAGAGGGGCTTAAGCACGCAACTCCCGCGACCCACCCGAAAACCACGTCGCCTTCGTCGTTGGGCCGACCACTGGAGCAGCGTTAACTTGTCGTCAGTGGTCGGCCCGACGGAATACCCCCTATTGGGGTACCCTCCCATCGACCGACGTCCCCCCCTCGTGGAGGACATCGGTCTTTCCTCACGCGGTCGGCCTCTCGGCGGGTGACGGACTAATCCACGGTCACGTCACCCGCGGCCTCGGCTAGGGTGGCATGAGGCGCAGATAGTTGCGCCTGCGCCGCCCCAGTCGCCGGCGGCGGATCTCCTCATCGAGGCTGCGCTCCTCACGCAGGCGATCCGCCGCCTCCTTCCGCGAGATCACTGTCTCGCAGAAGGCTGCGACCGCGTCCCAATTCCCGACGCTGTCGACCATCGCCCTAGCGATAGCCGGCAGCGTCAGGTCCGTACCGATGATTGCGACGAGTTCACAGCGCTGCACTGCCCAAGCCCCGCAGGCCTCGAGCGTATGGCGCGCCGTGTCCTCGTCGCAATCGCAGTGGTGGCAGGACGGTGTACTCTCCCTCCTCACGACCTTGTGCAGGTATTTGGCGAAGCACCCATGCCCCGTCAAAACCTGCACCAGTCGGAAGGAGAGCACCCCGTGCCGCCTCTCCAACCACTGCATCAGCACCGGCCGGAAGGCCTCCACGGTTCGCACCCCGAACCGAGGCCTCTCCAGCCGGACTGCCCAACGGGCGATGACGTCTCGGCGGGCGTCGACGCGCCAGGCGGTGAGATCCCTTAACGAGACCACACCGCCCTCCGCTCGCACCCCCGTCACCCGCCGATATAGTTCGGCGAGCATCTCCGCCTCCAGGTCCCACGGGGGAGTCCCGGCCAATAGGCACGCTGCCTCCGTCGCCACCGTGCGGTATCCGCGGATGGCCCTGACCGCCGTGACCCTCTGTGGTCGCCACAGAAGGGCCCTAAGTCGGGCGGTCATGGACCCCGCCCACACCGGTGCGCCGTACAGGGCCATCGACCGGATGACCCCCGCGTACAGCCGTCGGCACGCAGCGCTCGGTCCGCCCATGTTCGGCATAAGCCACGATAGGGCGGACGCCGCGCCGACGAGCCGCGGAGCGAGCCTGCGGAAATGCTCTCGGAACCACCATCGCCCGTCGAGCACCAGGCCCAAGTACCTCATATGGGCCCGGATGCTGATGTCGACCGAGTGGACGGTGATCGAGACGCCGATGGGAGGGCTCATAGTGCGCCCATGGAACAAGAGGGCCTCCGTCTTGTCCAGGACGACCCTCAACCCCAGCGCCTCGATCCGTCTGACGACCTCCTCGGTACCCGAGGTCGCCAGGCTTACCGCCTCTTCTAGCGTTCCACCGCGGGCTGTGACGAGCGTGTCGTCGGCGTAACAAATCACGCCCAGCCCGGGCGAGAGGCTCCCCCTCAACGCCCATTCGTAGCCGATGTTCCACACACGACGTCCCCTGCTCGGTCGGTGCAGAGGACGCTGCGCCCCTCCAAATAGTCTGCCACCAGCCTCCTCAGGTAAACTGGCACCCCGTGATACCGGAGCGCCTCCCTGATGCAGCTGAATGGCAGACTATTGAATGCGTTGGCGATGTCTAGGGACACCACCAACAGCACTCCCCCGCCGGTGACGGCCTCAGTCGCCACGGCCCTCAGGCGCAACAGAGCCGCGATCGTCGAACGACCCCTCCTAAACCCAAACTGGGCGTCCGACAGATCGGGCCCCGTGCCGACGAGGTGCCGCTCGATGCGGGCAGCTACCACCCTCTCCAGTAGCTTGCCCGTGTCATCGAGCAGCACGATAGGCCTGTAGGCCGAAGGCGACTCCGGAGACCGTCCCGGCTTCGGCAGGAGCACCAGCCTTCCCTCCTTCCAGCACCCAGGGAACCGTCCGGACGCTAAACACGCGTCGAACAGCCCCCTGAGGCGGGGTCCCAGGTGTTCGAGGACCAGGGCCAGCACGCGGTTAGGAACACCGTCGGGCCCGGGGGCGGTAGACTTAGCGCGCATGCGCGTCACCGCCACCCCCATCTCGGGTTCCGTGATGGGCGGAACACTGTCGTCGTCGGCCTCCCGGTCAGTGTCTGGCGGAGCCATGACTGGTGGCGTGTGTTCCGCCCGCCGCGGGAACAGGTCCTCGATGACCCGGGTGAGAAGGCCAGGCTGGAGAGTCTCGGTGAGGGGAGGGCCCCGCGCGCGTAGCCTATTCAGCACCGCGCGATAGGGGCGTCCCCAGGGGTCACGGTCGAGACCGTACAGCATCTCCTGCCGACTGACGTCCTTGGCGGAGTGGACGGCCAGCCTGAAGGCCGACCGCGCATTGCGGTAGCCCTCGTAAAGCACGGCCTCCCGCTCCGCGTCGCGATGGCGCCGCCGGCTGCGGGTGTAGGCCCTCCGGGCGCGGATACACGCGGCCCGGAGATCCGCCAGCTCCCGGGACCACCAGTGGACACCCCTCCTCGGGGGCAGACGCCGTACCCGGGGCATGGCCGCATCGCAGATCTGCGTCAACGCATCGCGGATGCGGCCAGCCTCGGCGTCCACCCCGTCCGACTGGTGGGCAGAGGACAGCCACGAGTATACGATGGCTGTCTCCGCTAGCTGGTCCCGGTCTAAGCGACCCACAGCCCATCGCGGGAACGCAGGACGCTTCTCCGCCCCGTGACCCCTGCTGGGCGTCGGGTTTGCCAGGGAGACCTCCATCCGGATAGGTGGTCCGACAAGGTCTCGACCTCCTCCACAACGCGCCAGCTCCCCACGCGTGCGGCGACCCCGGGGCTAGCGAACGAAAGGTCCACTATCGACCCGCCCCGTTGTCGCACGCACGTATGCACCGAGCCCCTGTTCAACAAACAGAGGCCCAGTGCCGCCGCCCACTCCTCGATCATCCGTCCTAGGGGACCCCCACGCCACAGACTTGGCGTTAAAGTCCCCCAGGACGAAGACCTGGCGCGATGCCAGTCGCCGTAACGAGGCCTCCATGATGGTGAGGGAGGCCTCGAAATCGGTCACACTCCAGTTAGGGGGGAGATAAACTCCGAAGAGCGTAATCTCCCCCCAGTCCGCCGCGACGTATCCGACGCCCCTTTCCCTAAGGGTCAGAGACGACGAAGGCCACGACGTGGATGCGACGATTACCACGGTGCCATCGGCGCTACCCAACCAGTTAATCCGGTCGGGCACCACATACGGCTCCGCGACTACCGCTACTCCTATCAACCACTCCGCCATGGCTTGCAGGAACACGTCCTGCGCACCGGCGGAGTGATTGAGATTGGCCTGGAGGAGACGAATGGATACGGGGTCCATTAACGGTCCGTATCCATCGTCACCTCCTCCGCGCTAACGGGCGATCGGGCCGCGCTCGGAGCGGGGACTGGCCCGGTCGATGGGCCGCCCCGCCCCTTTGGGGCCGATGCCGGGGGTCTGCAGTCCCCAGAGCCCATGCGGTGCTTGGCAGGCTTATTGCCCGCCGCACACGCGGGGCAGTGGGGCACCGCAGAGCACGATGCCGCCTGGTGTCCAGCCTGACCGCAACGGAAACATAGCCCGCTGCAGTCAAAGCAGTTCCTGCATGTCGGTCGTGTATGCCCGACCGCCATGCACTTATAACACCTCGCAGGCCGGGGCTCCAGCACGGTTACCCGCGCCGAACTCCAGCCCACGAGGAGCCTGCCTGAGTCGGCCAATTGCTTGACCGACTCCACTGGGCACTGCACCCAGACAGCACCGACGCCGCCCGGACCAGGGCGGATGGCGCCAATCCGGACGGTGTCCGAGGCACACCCGGTACGCGCCATAATGGCCTCCCGGATGTCCTCCACCGCCACGGAGTCGTCCAGACCCGTGAGGCGCATATCTGCGCACTTGACGGGCCTGGCGACTCGGACTCCATCCTCCGGCCCGAACAGCCCCCTCAACATCGTGGCCAAACTATCGGCCGTCTTCGCGCCCTCGGCCCCAGGGAACTCGAGTATTCGAGCCCCTGTCCGGGCCTTGCGGGTCCTCGCCTCGACGCCCCCGTTGCCGGAGACGTCCAGCTCCCGCCGGGCGCGTCTTAGGACGGCCTCATAGTTCAGGCCCCTCTCAGCCGCCTCAGGCAGTACGGTGATTACCACCGCAGCCGTCTTCGGCGACTTGAGGCCCCTACGCGACCTTTTCCCCTTTTCGCCGGCGGCCACAGCGGCACTCTTGGCCGCCGCTCTCCGCTTTTGGCCGCGTGCCTTCCTGCTACGCTCAGCCACCTGCCAGCCCTGTTCGAGCCTGGCAGCAGCGCTGAGCGCAGCAGGCGCAGTCGCGGGTTCGCCGGCCCAGCCTTGGTGGGAGCCGGCGCCTTGTCGGCCTTCTTGGCCCCTTTGGGTCCCGCCGGCTGTAATTAAACTCTGTTGAAAGACTGTCATTTTAGATTTTTTTTTTATTTTAGAAGTCCCTGGAACTTCATCAGTTTGAGGACTCAAAATCTGAATTACAGTTTGTTGTGAGTTTGTATTAGTTGGTTGGTAATTTGTATTTGTTAATTCATCACAAGAATTTACATTTAGGTCATTACCACCAACCGGAGCGCTTATGTTCCCCGATGAGACCCGAGACTCAATTCAATGTACGAGTTTTTACGTTTCTTAGGTGCAGCACTGCCGCTTCCTGTATAATCTTGTTTTTTTTTTTTCACGTAATAATCTCTTAAATGCTTCCATTTTTTTTGAAGTTCATCCACTGTAAAATTAAATAATATATGTGATTTTTTTCTTTAATCTTAGCATAATATAACTGGGAACAAATAAAACTGGGTTTAACGAATTTTATTTTGACATTTTGTTACACTCTGTATTTGCATCACTTAGTAACGTTGCTTTGTTTCAGGTATTTGTCTACCGGAATAAATTTTAACACTTTATCCCATGATTTTTTGATGGGGCGATCGACTGTTGCAGAAATAATAAAAGAAACTTGTAAAGTATTTTGGAAAGTACTGCAACCACTTGAAATGCCCGAGCCATGTAAGGAATCATGGTTAAAAGTGGCAGAAGAATTCTATAAATACGCAAATTATCCAAACTGTGTAGGAGCGGTGAATGGTAAACATATAAGAATAATTAACCCTCACAAAGGCGGATCTAACTATTTTAATTATAAAAAGTTCTTTTCAATTGTTCTTATGGCAGTCGCAGATTCTAATTATTGCTTCACTTCTATTGATGTTGGATCTTTTGGAAAAGAAGCTGATAGTAATATCTTTAGAAGTTCAAATTTTGGACAGAAACTTTACCAAGACATGTTAGACCTACCTCAGGATAAAATACTCCCAGGCACTACCGGTCCAGCACTACCATTTGTACTGGTAGCTGACGAGGTTTTCGCTTTACATAAACATGTTATGCGACCCTACCCCAATAAAACATTAGACATAGAAAAACGTACATTTAACTACCGCCTATCTCGTGCAAGGCGGTATGTGGAATGTACTTTTGGCATATTGACCAACAATTGGAGAGTTCTTCATACGGCCATACTTACTGGTCCCGATTATGCTACAGAGATAGTAAAAACAACATGTGTTCTTCATAACTTTGTACGGAGACGAGACGGTTTGAACTACAACGACGAACTGTTAACTTCTAATCTACCAACATTACCAAACTGTAATACATCTAGACTTTCTAATGCAATAAATACAAGAGAATTATTTAAAAAGTATTTCATGGAAGAAGGTAAACTAGAGTGGCAACACAACTTCATTTAAGTAGCGTATATTTATTGATAGTTATATAGTTTAAATTTATACATGCACATGAGTACTTATAATTATACCTATAGCAAATTAATAAAGTGACAAACTCACCAAGTTCTCGCTGTTTTGTTTCTATTTCATCATCCCAATTGTCGTAAAATAATTTTGCTATCTCTTCCCATGCTCGTTTCTTTGCCGTTCTATCTGGCTTTTCTCTAGAGTCCCAAAGACAAACTCTATTTTGCACTTCGAAAATAAATATTTCAGTGTCAAACATCCTGTGCGTGCGCCGTCGCCACGAGTTATCCGTCGAATGTGGCGCGATACATACAAATACTTGGAATGCGACGTTGCCGATCTTACGCCGACGGAAGTTCGGTGCGCGGAGGACGTAACAGACGCAGAGAGCGAGCGGTCCGCGACGGTGCGACCGATCTTCTGCGTAGTGTGCCCGCTATTTGTAATTAATATGCAATAATATGTATTGGCGTTCCGTCGCGGATCCTCTGCGACAGAATTTCCGTCAAGTGTGGCGCAGGCCTTAAGGGAGGTACTAATAAGTTATGGTATCGTTTTAAAAATGCACCTGAGATTTTATCTCTTCCAGCTGAATTTATTTTCTTTAGAGCTAGTATGTGATTGGTGGTGGCCTCAACTTCAGTAACAGGAGTGAGAGCGAACGATGAAAGTTGGCCAATGTATGATATTCTCGGTAGATTTATAATGCCATATTCTTCAGCTATATTTTTACCAATAGCTGCTGTACAGGCGTAGTCTGGGCTATGGACTAACGCCGTGTTTGACAGAAGAACCTAAGGTTATAGTTTGAAGTACCTAAAGCCCTTAAGTTCCTAGCCTATATGATGGGATACCTGCACCGCGCTACCTAAGGTGACAGGTAGATGTGAGATGGATGTTGGGTGGAGGATTGGTAATTCTCACTGCCAGTCAAACAGACTCACTTGACTGATCAGAACTGACGGCTAAGGGTGTCTTGGCCACAGTGAGAGGGAGGTTTGGGTGGAGGATTGGTAACTCTCACTGCCAGTCAAGCAGACTCACAGGACTGGTCAGAACTGACGGCTAAGGGTGTCTTGGCCACAGTGAGAGGGATGTAAATGAGAGATGAATAAATTCAAATCTGATTTATTTTACACAATGTACACCTTATATACTACTTATTGCTAATACACACATATACCATTTTGTGTTAGTGTGTCGTAAGTGTAAAGTATAACGCAGTGTCTTTAATCATGTCAGTGCTAATTTTGCAAATTTGTATGTTGACATGCTTTACTTGTATGTTGACATGCTCTACTTTTGAGTTTGCTGCGTTGCATGTTCAATGTGCATTGAACATTCTGGGGTCTCTCAGGAACACGACTGCAAGTCGTATAATTCGATAACCTCATATGGTCCAATGTGTCCTTCCGTCGCTTGTGGTGTGTGGACTGTAGTCTGGGGACGAGGTTTCCCATACCGTGGCCGTGGTTGTGGTGGAGCTGTCCGCTGTTTGTCTGTGGTGTATGTTGTAGTTGTTTCCTTGTTTTGTCTTCTTGTAAGTCTATCTCGACATTGTTTGAGTGGTCTGAAATAAATTAAAAAACAAGCTAATACTATTAAAGAAAGAGATGTCACGGTACTAGCCACATAGGAATGAGACTCTATTCGCCTCCATATTGTGTTATCTAATCTTGTTTTTAGCTTTGCTTCTGAAGCGGCTAAGTGGTCAAATATACTGGTGGAGCTATCTAATACTTCCTCCTTCGGTATGTCTGGTATCTCTGATTGGACTACTTGTGTGTCTAGAGTAAAATTACTCCTTTTAAAATATGATGCTTGCACAGTTGTTGTTGTTATTCGTTTAGCTGCAAGAATGTTGTTCAACGTCTTTACTACACAGCTTTCTGAAATGTGTAGTACTCCTATATCCTCTAGCTTAATTTCTTGTCTTTGTCCATCACATATTATCGAAGCTGATTGTGTTTTTGTAGTGATAAACATCCAAGTATTCTGCATGTAAAGTTGTTTCCATAGAATTGTAGATTGAATGTTGTATCTTCTTGATGTGCATTGTGATTTAGTGTTATTATTGTTGCTGAATAGCTGGTCAACAATGCAATTCTTGTTCAATTGCATGTTCTTAACAGCCACGGGATAGCAAACAAACTCCGATTTTTTGTGTAAACAATCTTTGAACTCGTCTTTACTTAACTCAAAGTATCGTTCATTGTTATAGTCGAAGCCTATGAATGCTCTTGGGATTGACAAGCATTCAAAAGAACTCCCGGTCAACTTTTGAGGAATCGCCGTTATGTGTATTAGCGTATATTTTCTTATGTCATGAATAGGATAGTACGCAAATACGTTTATATGTGTTGCATTTATTTCCATGTTAGTCTGTATTAATTGATCCTGAATTATCCTTAAGTTTCCAGGTAACTTTTGATTGGTTGTTTGTATTATATCATTAGCGTATTTAGGACTCAAAATCGTGTATATTGATGCGTTATTTAAGTATATCTCAAGTAACCCGTTGTAATAGTGAATAATCTCTGTTATGTAATTGCTCGCTAATTGATACGTTTGTATTACTTGTATTTTCACATTGTTAGCGTCTACCATCTTATACCATACGTCGTTATCGTACATGAATGCTATAGCTTCATTTAACTTTTTTTCAAAATTTTCTAACTTTTTCTTATTCCGCTCCTCGGTTTGGTTTACAGCGGATACTGTAGATATCATTATGTTTGTTTGATGATTGGCGGCGTTTATAAGTTCTTGTTGATTGCTACTCAATGAGTCAATACTTCTGTATACTTCTTATGTTTACATTTGTCCTAATAATCCACGTCTCCTTCTAGAAATCTTTATCCCAGTAAAGTAATCCTTTATCTTCTCAAATCGTGCTTTCTCTTCGTTCAAATGATAATAAAATTCTGCACAATGGGTGTCTTTTGTATACTGTTGCGTGTCAGTGCATAACTTTTGAAACTGATTAGTTATTTTTATCGTATTATTTAAATTCAGTTCCAAATCACTCCTTTCGTAATTAGTTTCTATTCTAAGACTCCCTCTGTTTATTGTTGAAGTACCTATTTGTTCTACATATAGGCCTGGATTTAAATGTTTCATAGTAAACATTGATGTACTTGTTACTTGTCCGATACACAATAATAATGTAGTATAGAGTAACACGCCTGACTTAAGTGTCTTAAACTTTTTATTTATGTTATTTGCTATGTTACTATTCACAGGCGTTTCGGTATTTTTTCTTAACGTATTCGTGTTAGTCATTAATTCTTCCTGATATACAGGTAAAGGAATTAATGTATGTATTGATCGTTTTTGACATAAACCTGTCGATTTTTTGAGTGTCACTACTCTTATCACCCCGTCGATTCTTGGGTGAACGGTTTCCACTTTTGCCAAGGGCCACTTACTTGGACTTATGTTTTCATCTTTTATTAGTACACCTTTGACAACTTGTTTTCCACCTATAATCCAGTATTTTTGTCGTAGGACAGCTGTAGTTAGTTTATTCCCTCCATGTAATGTTTTCATGTGTGCATTTTGTATTATTAATGACGTTATATGATGTCGGCGTGGTAATAGTATATGATGTTTTTGATTATATGGCAAGTCAGCGTTTTCTATTCGACCTCCAACTCGTAATAATCCATCGTTATCAATAAATGGATCTAGTGTAGATAATTTACTGTTTTTCTGCAGTGATTTTTTCTTTCGAATAATTTCTTTTTCATCGTAAAATTCTTCTTGTTGCAATATGCATAGAATTCGTTTCTCTGTTTCTTCTAGTTCCGTACAGGATAATGGTTCGTGCTTTTTGCGCTTGCTGATAAATCTGTAGCAATACGCTAATGTTCTTATCATTTTATTGTAGTTAGAAAATCGACTCCAGATGTCATACTTTTCATTCGTAGTATTAATTGTTGTTGATAAACAGTACTTGGCTTCTTCATTTGGCTGTGGTGCTGTTGTTGTAATAGGTATTTCACTCGTCTGTAACCATGGTGGGCCGTTCCACCATAAGGAACAGTTTATTAATTTTTCTGGCTCCAATCCTCTTGATATAATGTCCGCTGGGTTTTCAGACGATATGACATGATTCCATTGAGCGTTAGGTATTATGCTGTTAATTTCTGACACTCTGTTGGCCACGAACGTATGCCATCGCCCAGGATCTCCTGACAAAATATCGTCAACATAGAAATCCTGTAACGTTACTCTACTGGCGATAGGGTAATTGTCTTGTTCGTCTAATGCTAGTTGTTGTAATGTTCTCACGGCCAGATAAGGCGCGCTTGTTGTGCCATAAGTGACCGTTGTTAGTTCGTATTCACTAATGGCCTTTTTTGGAGAAAATCTCCATAAAATTCTTTAATATTTATAGTCTTCTTGGTTTATTTTTATGAACCGGTACATTTTCATAATGTCGGCCATGAAAGCAATCTTATGCGTTCTCCAGCGTAATAATATGTTTGATAAGTCTTGTTGAAGTCGTGGTCCTTTATGTAAATTTTCATTAAGGCTTATTTTACTACTTGTTTTACTACTAGCGTCAAATACCACTCGTAGTTTTGTTGTAAGAGAGTCTTCTTTTATTACCGCTTGGTGGGGAATATAATACTCTCCTGTGTAATATTCTGGTTTAGGTACTTTTCTCATATGCCCCATATTTAGGTACTCGTACATAAATTCCTTGTATTGTTGGCGTAAATTTTCATTTTTTTCGAACTGACGTTCTAGTTGTAATAGTCGAGCCACGGCTTTTTTCCTTGACTCGCCATATTTTATGTTCACGTCCTTAAACGGCAGTCGTACCGTATAAGTGCCGTCGAAACTTCGTATTGTAGTATTTGTATAGTAATTTTCACACATCTTTGGTGAGTGCATAGTGTTGTGGAATTTCTTCTAATTCCCAAAATTTTGTTAATTGTTGTATGTCGTCGGTGCGAGTCATCATGCTTAATACTTTGATGCCACCGTTTGTGTCTTGCGGATATAACCCGGATAAAATCCAACCCAATTCTGTTTCTTGAGCGATTATACCGCCTTGTAGTCGTTTAAAACCTTGTAATAGTATTTTACTATATTCTTGGGCACCTAAAATTATGTCTATAGGTCCCTTTTTGTTGTACGTTGGGTCTGCCAATAGAACATTGTCCAAATCTTGTAATTGTTGTAAGTTACTTCTTGGTAACGAGTTTGTAAGCTTCGGTAGTACTATAAGCGTTACAGGTAGTCTGTACTCACTAGAGTACCTTGGTTGTAGGTTTATGTTAATTGTATATTTCGATGTCTTAGGTTCGTTGTCTCCAATGCCTTTTATTTCGGCTCGGACCTTTTGTCTTGGATACGACAGCAGATGTGCTACTTCTTCCGTGCAAAATGACGCTTCTGAACCTTGGTCACACAATACTCTTAATAATTGTGGTGTTCCATCATACGACGTGGTTTGTAATAGCGCTGTGGCTAATAAGACCGTATTTTTTTCCTCTAAATTGGTAGCTGATAAGTTCGATAACGTTGTGTTTTGTTTTTTATCACTCATAGTTGGTTTAGGAGTGAACTTTTTCGTATACTCAGAAGACTCTGGTTGTCTTTTAATTGAATCGAATGTTCGGTGTAATAGTGTGTTATGACCTTTATGTTGACATATTTCACATTTTGTATAAAACTCGCTCGTGCATTGTATTTCTTTATTATGATTTAAGCAGCGTTTGCACATTCCTTTGTCTGAGACTTCCTTATATCGTTGTGTTACGTTCAAGGTTTTAAAACTAGGGCATTTATTTATATTATGTTCTGTGCTTTTGCAGTACCAGCAATGTTTACTTTTTGATGATTCTGCTATTGGTACGAGTGTTCCCCGGTATTTATTTATTGTATGATTCACCGAGTTATTACTCAGGTGATTATACGTAATTTTTTGCTGATCGTAGGACTTTAAACTTTTAAATCTTTTTTCTAAAAACTGTAACATTTCTTCAAACGATTCCAATTTGTTTGGGTGTTGTAACTGATCCTCGTATTTTGAATCAGTTTGTTGGTCCCATTTCCTGGCCAAAAGTCTAGCCAAAATAGGGTCCCATGTTGAAATGTCAATCCCTTGATGTTTTAAAGATTCCAAACATTCTTTTATGGTGTCGTGCATGTCTCTTAAACCCGCTGCATTCGCAACATTTAGCTTGGGTAAATCTAATAATTTATCGATGAATTTAATTGATATCATTCGTTCGTCTTCATAACGTTGCGTAAGCAATTTCCATGCGGTTTCATAGTTCGATTCACTTATCGTTAGATGACGTATAATTTTTGCTGCGTCACCTTTTACATCTGTTTTTAAATATTGCATCTTTTCTACCAATGAAATATTTTTATCTTCATGAATAATTTTTTTGAATAAATCATGAAAAGTATACCATGAGTCATAACTCCCCGTAAAAGTTGGAATAGAGATACGGGGTAGTTTTCCTGACGACTGTGTTAAGGTTATTTTTTCGCTGGAACTGTCATGGATTTTTTCTTCCAGCATCTCCATTGTAGTATCGAACTCAATTTGGGTGTTTTCAAAATATTTATTTTTGAAGTAAAGGTGTCCCGATGTATCCTCCTCCAATAATAATTCAATGTGTGTTTCTTCAATATCCTGCCATCGTTTTTGTAAATTGTTTATTGTAGTTTGTAAATGCCATATAGGTTTGTTTTCAGTGACTGATTCTTTCGCCTGAATTAGCCTTTTTGACATCTGGGATATCCTGAACATTTGTATAAACGTCTTGGGATTCCCTCTCCCTTCTTCTTCGTTTGTGTTTTGTTCTTCAGGTTCATATATCGCCTGAACAAGTTGAAGTCTTTCTTCATATTTTTGTAGGTGGGCTAAGCCCTCGTTGTATTGTTTCTGGATATTTCCAAAGTAATTTGTAGTGATATATTTGTGAGATGATAACATCTCTTGTTTTTCCAGTTTCGAGTGATTCTCTTGCACCCGTTGGAAAATAGTAGTTAGTGTTTGTCTTTTTTCGTCAATATATTTTTGTGTTCTTCGGCTCACGGAGTCCTTTTTAATGTTTGTAATTATCCTCCTGATCTCGTTATAATCCTCCTCCTGGCTCCTGATTGCTGTGTTTATTTCTTGTATGTCCATAGTGCTTCTTTTGTCTTCTTCCCTAATAGCCCTACCCTAACTTCCCTACTACTAATGTTTTAAGTCAATACTTATCGTACCTGCGCTCTCGCTATAACACGTCCCTGAAGGTGCGACTTCTCAATCAGCTGGTGAGTCCCGCTTGTGGAAGGCCAGTGACCGAACCGCAACGAGAGGCTTTCTGACAGAGTACGTAAGTAAAAGTCCTTCAGTTAATTCCGAAACTGATGCTTTGTTGAGTACACCAGCCCGTTCTTAACTGATTTGTATGTATGTTATGTCAAACCTATGGGGGGGGGGTTAGAGGGAGGAAAAAAACTTTACTTTTACTCGAAGGACCAAATGTTCTCGAAGGATCAAATGGTCTCGAAGGATCAAATGTACGGCGTAGTCTGGGCTAGTGGACTAACGCCGTGTTTGACAGAAGAACCTAAGGTTATAGTTTGAAGTACCTAAAGCCCTTAAGTTCCTAGCCTATATGATGGGATACCTGCACCGCGCTACCTAAGGTGACAGGTAGATGTGAGATGGATGTTGGGTGGAGGATTGGTAATTCTCACTGCCAGTCAAACAGACTCACTTGACTGATCAGAACTGACGGCTAAGGGTGTCTTGGCCACAGTGAGAGGGAGGTTTGGGTGGAGGATTGGTAACTCTCACTGCCAGTCAAGCAGACTCACAGGACTGGTCAGAACTGACGGCTAAGGGTGTCTTGGCCACAGTGAGAGGGATGTAAATGAGAGATGAATAAATTCAAATCTGATTTATTTTACACAATGTACACCTTATATACTACTTATTGCTAATACACACATATACCATTTTGTGTTAGTGTGTCGTAAGTGTAAAGTATAACGCAGTGTCTTTAATCATGTCAGTGCTAATTTTGCAAATTTGTATGTTGACATGCTTTACTTGTATGTTGACATGCTCTACTTTTGAGTTTGCTGCGTTGCATGTTCAATGTGCATTGAACAGCTACAAAGAAATGATTTATGTTATTAATAGAAGCAATTGGATTTAGTGAGCATATTAAATCAGCAACTGGGTTAGTTTTATTTTTAAAATGTGTAATTTTATTTATTGTTTCCCACAAAGTCTTATTATTCGTTATTGCAGCATTATTTAGTAATTTCAGTCAATTTATGTGAAATAATCTATGATAGTCTCGGTACTAGGGACACGATATCGAAACGAAAGTATCGATACTGTACTCATGAGTAGTATCGAAGAAAAGTATCGTACTCAATAAAGTATCGAAACAAAAGTATCGATACTCCAAAGTATCGAGTACTGAGTACTTTTCCTAGATTCTAGGTCGTGATGAGCTTTTTTTAGGAATTTGTCCATCTGTGTTCGGATTAACATATGTCAAGCCACTTTTTAAAAGGTTCGTTACGCTTTACCTAGATGGCGTTACCATAAGCATGAGCCGTAAGGTCAAGTTTAACATGGATACTTTCTACAATTTGTTCGATACGATACCTGCCTAAAAGTACTCATTGAGTAAAAGTATCGAATAGAAAGTATCGAGTACAAAAGTATAGGTATCGAAAGACAAGTACTCGATACCTAAAAGTATCGATACTTTTTTCGCGTCCCTACTCGAGACATACTACTGCCCTATTTCTTTTAATATTTTGGCAATTTCTCTGTTTAATTTCATTTTTATGACGCTTAAGAAAACTTGCAAAAAGTCAGAACCGGGTAAATAGTCTTTGGGAGATATTGGTACAATTTCTTAAGACATGTCCCACTCTTGCTTTTTTATTAAGTTGATTAACCATTTTAAAAGTTATCTTTGAACATAATTATATCTAGGTATCTGTCTACACCTATTATACCAATCATCATTCAGCCTATCGCCGTCCACTGTATAACATTGACCCCCCTCATGCTTCACCATAAAGTGCGGTACTGTGGCACCTGCATCCAACGATGCTCAAGGGTAACAGAGTTGCCATGACTAGTGCTCATTTTTCTTCGCCATATGAGGAATAATGACATAATCGCCATGTTTGGTAGGCAGGTTGGTTTCGCAATGAGATATCATACATTTCCCCGGCAAGAGTTGCTGCCCATTCTCCTTCCTGTTGAATCTTTTTTTAAATGACCACGCCTTGCATTAAGGGAATAATAATCCTTATTTTGTGGGGGACTTTACAAACACATAATTCAACATCGCATCATCCTCGTAGCCCTCATATGTCCCAACGTTGGGCTCGGGCCTCCTCTACAATGGGAGGGAATTTGACCCATAATACCATGCTGGTCAGACATGTTGATATAGGGTTTTATTTCGAGTTTTCCTTCTCTTGCACAAATGGTATGTGCATATTATATCCCATAGTCGTCTTATACGACATCCACGGCCAAGATAGAGAGTGGTGAATTGCATTCTTACTTCGTCACCATACGGAAAGAACATATAATTAACCGACACAAATTACATTCAGACTCAGAAAACAATTTGTGGATCGTACAAGGTGTTGTCCTACATGGGATTCGAACTCGCGACACTAGCACGTTACGTTGGTATCTTAACCACTACGGCATCTGCGTAGTCTTTATCCGGCTTTTACGACTCCCATAGGGAAGCAATGATGGCGACAAATGTATTCTTATTTTTTACAAAGTTACATTTCATTAACTGCAAATGTAACTTTGTAATCCTATATATTTATATGAGTTTACAAAATTATTTATGCAGTTAGTATATTTCGGAAACTGGATGCAAATTACAATGTTTCATAATTTTTTCTTCATTTATACACCAAACACTAATTGTATTCAAAATTTGAAGCTTCTATTTCTGCTAGAAGTGCCTCTTTAATATTGATGATCGGTCAGTCAGTCAGTGAGTGACAAAATTACGAAATTTTGACTAGTTATAATTCTTAAACTATTGGTTCAAATTGAATAAAATTTGAAATACACAATGTGTATACAATGCCTGCTAGGTTACTGAAAATTCAGGCTTCTAACTTTATTAACAACGAAGTTATAGGAGGTCGAAAATGGCCTGAATGGCTTCGAGAAAAGTGTGTTACGGCAGTGTTGCGTTTTGCAAGACTTTTTTTTTTTACTCGACTTGGCGTGGGCAATGCCATGCCCCCAGATTATTATTATTATTATTTGGTTCTGTTTGTCCTTTCGGACAGGCAAAGGGAATAAAGCCCATACAGCCAAGTCTTATACAATTTCTTTCACATATTATTTAACACTTCTTTATATTGAATGGCTTATTGTTAGTCATCGTCGGCAATTTCGGTAGAATATGAAAATACACATAAACCACTCTTATATCACATTTGCCAGTGTACTTCAGCATCTTAACTATATTATAATGCATAAAATATCATCAAAATTATTCAATAAATCCTTAAAAAAATTTATATAATGTAAGAGCATGACACGTCTATATTCCCGCCAAAAAAACCCAATTACAATTAAGAGAATTAGCACAGAATAATTTATAGGAAGCTTATGAATTCTATAATTATTTGTTTTATTACTTTGTGCCGTTGATTTCCAATTTTATGTTGCCAGAAAAATTCTTTCCATGTTGGCTACCATTTCTAAAAGATATTCATAATTTAGTTAAAGATAGCATATAAAGTTCAGATCTCGAATAATTAGATAAATATTATTGAAATTATTTGTTTCACAAATCGAAAACCTATATAATAATCGACTCGCCAACTTTCAATAATGCAGATTGCAAAAGTTGACAATTATGTCTGTGAAATATATAACTACAAATACTGTAATAAATACAGTTAGGTAATAAATTATAATTATACAGGGTGACTGGTAAAAGATTGTACATATTGAAGGAAACTATAGACAATGGTCACAAGTAACCAATAAAAATGTAAAAAGAAGACAATATTAATTAACCACATAGTAAACATCAACAACATTAGTGCCTCAAGACTCCTAAAAAGTGGGTCACCCTATAGGCGATACGGTGATTCTGATAGCGTTACAATTAACGTTTTGTTAGAACTGTTGTCAAAATTTTTATATTTATTATTAGAATTATTAAAACTAGGTGTAGGAATAATGTCATAAAAACCATTAAAAGTTGCAGACTCAGCTCATACCAATCCCGAAATAAGGTGATTTGTTTCTTGTCAAAAGAATAGTTTCGTCAGTGTACCTTGTTACGACCATACGTCTCACGACGAGGGCGCATTAGAAACCGAAAAACACTACACTTAACATATGATAACACATTGAATCACACTTAACACTTTCTTGGCCAAATTGCATTGTTCACCAAAGTATTGAACACGTTGAAAATGACATATGTGTAATCGCTGCTAAATTGTTATTGACATAATATTAAAAAAACAATAACGAACTGCATAAAAAACAATACAGCGTGCGGAGATACGCAAGGATTAGAAATACATTATTACGATTCCGTAATTATTTTAGGTTATGTTATTTTAGATTGCAGTGTGACCAGATTTAAATTATGCTATCTACTCATTTGAATTCTGCTAAAATCTGCTATTTTTTTTTCGAAAGAAATGCTAAAATTCTACTATAATGAAGTTTTAATGTGCATGAATATTAAAGGAAAACGCAACTTAATATTTTCAAATGTTTATCAACAAAAAGTTTCTAAATTCTATTCACATTTGTATGCAGAGTGTATCAGGTTATGGGCAACTGGTCAAACGAGAGTTAGGCAATGGCGGTAGGAACCCATGAAAAAATATTTTAAGGCAAAATAACGATTTGTTGATGAATTAGTGACATGTAAAATTTTCAAATTTATCATCTCTTTTTCGTGTAGTAGTAGTAGTAATATCTGATTGAAATGTATAAAGTTAGTGATACTTAATCTACAACATATTCGTACTTTGTTAAATGTTCATTAGAATTCGAATAAATCAATGATTACACTTGCATAAATAGACAAACTTCGCTTTAAATCAGCTGATCGGCCGATGACCGACCAAAAAAAAAAAAGAAAGAAAAAGTTCAGAAAAAAAAACTTACACTATTTAAGAAAAATAGATTTTTAAATATGTTTAGGGCAACTACCCTAGTGAAATACATTTATTTAGTCAATGTCTAATTCTGCTACTTTCCTGCAAGGCTTTTTAATATTATGCTAAAATCTGCCAAATTTTCGAAATCTGCGACATAATCTGCTAAGCCCTAAATTAGGGATCGAATTCTGCTAAAATCGCAGAATTCTGCTAAATCTGGTCACACTGAGCTCAATGGGAGTAGCGCGCAGTGTTTCCACTTTTAGGGATTTCGCCCTATTTTAGGGTGAAATTACGAATTTAAAATAGGGCTTAGGGCTATTTAATACTTTTAGGGTAATTTTGGGGTAAAATTGAATATAAAAATAGCAAACACTATTTTATCATAGCCTTTGCCGACCACAAACAATGGTTACCCTCTATGGGCTCCCAGAGTTCACCGAAATTACTTTGTGTAAGACACGATAATAGAATTTAAATTAAATATTGCAGTGTTTAGATGTCGATATTTCAGTGTTATACTAACAGCTGGTATAGGAAAATTGCCCATTGGGTAGCCCCGCTACGATGTTGGGGTCGTCAAGGCCTTCCGGCCGGTACTCTTGGAGTATTGAGGACGGCGGCACGGGGTTTTCTTGCTGACTGGCGTAAGTAGTGACGACGGACGGTTGCTTCGCCAAGTACCTGCACACGGTCGTGAGGAGAGAGTATATCGTCCTGCCAACGTTGCGATTGCGACGAGGATCCATCAGCCCAATGGCGAAGGGGAGGGTTATGAGACTTGCGTCACCTTTTCATCACCCCCGGAAGAAATGGACGGAGTATGCGTTGGCTCAAAAAAACAACCCAACCCAAGAAAAAAGCGTCATAATGAAATCCTCAATGGTTTGTTGCACACCAGACTAAGTATGACAGATTCGATTTAAGAACCCGACATACAAATATACTCAACATTTACCCGCAGCTAAAAAACTTAATCCAAATGCTTCAGCTTCAACAACAGCATCATATTGTTCATCATCTACTTCTTCCACATATTAAAATGAATTCTTTTTATAATTACATGTTTACTACCTTTGATTAATAGATGAAAATTAAAATAAAAATCAAACCATCAAGTTTTGTTTTATTTCAAACTCATTTAAATTTTCTACCTTTGATTAATAGATGAAAATTAAAATAAAAATCAAACCATCAAGTTTTGTTTTATTTCAAACTCATTTAAATTTTGCGCCCTAAGTCAAGGATTTTTGGAGACTGATTAGGATTATTAATGAAAAAATCTAGGGTAAAACTACAACGTAATAGTGGAAACACTGATAGCGCGTTCAAGTGCGTTGACCTATAAATAGGTACCTATAAATAATACAGCTGTTTCAGCTGTGTCCGTAACTAAATATCTTTATAAGATAATTGGTTCAAAATTTAAGTACCATTTTTTTTTACATATTCGGTATCAGAATCGATTACTGAATACCCTCCTTCAATATGTACAATCTTTTACCAGTCACCCTGTATATTTACCGTATGTATGTATATATGCACCGGAGTAAGAATACAATTTACCACTTTCTATCTTGCCCGTAAATGTCGTAAAAGATGACTAAGAGATATAATACACACATAACATTATGCAAGAGAAGGAAAACTCGAAACAAATCCCTATACCAACCTGTCTGATCAACACGGTAAGGTCAGCAGTTTCTCTCCTATTGTGGAGGAGGCTCGAGCCCAGCAGTGGGACGTATATGATCGGAAATAACGATGATGATAATGAATAACTTGATATTAAAATTGGTTTTAAGTACTCGATTTTACTGTTGTATATTCGTTTTTTTTACGAATATGTCAATTAACTTGAAAGTTAAATCATTCTGGGTGACCCTACATATTATTATAGTCTTATGTATAATTATATAATCATGCCATATATAATCATGTATAATCATATATCAATCAATATATATGATTATACAAACATTTTTCTCGGGTTGCGTTAGGTAAAAATTGCACCCATGGTTCCCGGTCCTGGCGTAAAGCCAAACTGGTTCTGGGTTATTTCACTTTTCTCTCTCATTCAGTTGCGTAGCGTGGTGGGTGCCGGGGGTGCCATGGCCCCGAGCACCACAGGAAAGGGAGCGGCGGATAAGGAACTGAACGAAAATATTACATTGCATGATTGAGAAAAAAATACTTATTCCAAATCAAGTCCGCAATGTTACGCAAAGAGAGGACGATAACCGCCCAACGGCGGCGCGTGAGTCTTCCTAAACGCGAACGAACCAATAAATGACTGCGAGTAGGTACTCACTCGGTTCAATGAAACAAAACAATAACGCTACAATTCATTACGCGAAGACTTTGGATGATGGGAAGCAAATGCTCTGTAAAGAACTAAAGTAAATAATTTTGTTACTGTAAATACTTACAAAGTATTTATTTACTTTTGTGTTTTGTTTGAAAAAATAAAAGATAAATTAAATAGAAAAAAAAATCTTTTCAAGATTGATTGTTGATTGTCAATGTTTTCGTTGTTCGTGATAGATATGTTATACCTACTTCCATATACCTACTATGTTTCTTAAACCTAGTCTAATCAATAAAATGACATTAGCGGTAATACTGCTACAGTACCTATTGCAATTGTTTGGTCGCCTGTAAATTGTGCTAGTAGTATAGTATAATCGGCTGAGATTTAAATCGACTCGACATACCATCTACTTATTAATCTTTGCGTCATGACTTTAACTTTTATAATAAATTAACCTCATATTGCATAGGTTCCCTTAATCCCACAGTTGACTTTTATTTGAATAATTTAGATATCTTATTTTTTGTGAAGGGAATTGTAAACTCTGAAGCCGGTAAAATCTAACGTTTTAAAACTTTAAAATAGATGTAACATTTGTCTAATAGATAAATAATTAAAAAATAAGGTGGCAGTAAGTTTCTCTGTACTTACTTTTCTTAGGTTACCATGGTTATCTTTTTTGGGTGGGCTATGGTGGTGGTGACGAAAGGGCAGCGCGCGGTCCCATAATCCACCGTATTCCTTCCCCATCGCCATTGGGCCGACCACCGGTACCGCGTTCTTCGTCGTCAGTGGCCAGCTCGGCGAGATAGTCTTTCAGGTACCCTTATTCCCTAACGTCCCTCCAGGGACGTCGCTCGCCCTCACGCGGTCAGCCTCTCTGCGGGTGAAGGACTATTCCCCGGTCCAAGCATCTGTGGCCACGACTAAGACCTCATTAGGCGCAGCTACTTACGCCTGCGCCGCCTAAGTTACCGGCGGTGGATTGTGTCACCGTAGAGGATTTCCTTACGCGCACACTCCAGCGCCTTCTTCCGTGAGATTACCTACTACTTCACAGAAGGCGGGGACCGCGTCCCAGTTTGTGACACTCTCGAGCATTTCCCTAGCGATGGTCGACAGCGTCAGGTCGTCGGCATCGATGACTGCGATGTGTTCACGGCGCTGCTCTGCCCACGCGGCACACTCCTCGAGTGTGTGCTGCGCCGTGTCCTCGTCGCAATCGCAGTGGTGGCAAGACGGTATGCTCTCCCTCCTCACGACAGTGTGCAGATACTTGGCGAAGCAACCGTGCCCCGTCAATACTTGCAGCAGTCGGAAGGACGACACCCCATGCCGCCGACCCAATCACTCCATCAGCACCGGCCGAAGGGCCTCGACGGTCCGAACACCGTACCGAGGCCTCTCCAGTCGGACTGCCCAACGGACAATGATGTCGGGGCGGGCGTCGGCACGCCAGGCGGCCAGCTCTTTAATCGAGACTATGCCGCCTCCCTATCGCATCTACCACACCCGCCGGTAGAGTCCGGTGAGTTTTTACGCCTCCAGGTCCCACGGGAAGTCCCGTCTAATAGGCACGCTGCCTCCGTCGCCATCGTGCAGTAACCGCGTATGGCCCTCACTGCCATGGCCTTCTGTGATCGCCAAAAAAGAGTCTAGGTTACCATGGTACGAGTATCTCTACTTGTGTATTTTTAATAAAAAATGTATATAAATACATAGGTACCTAATATGTCGGTGTCAAAACTTTTTGAGAATTGACGATAAACGTTTCGTGTTTTATTGTTCTTATTAACATTCGACCGTAAAGTTTACGTTTTTTGGTAGCCTGCTTCAGATTAACCTCGTCTTCTTCTTGTGACGACATTTTTCAAATAATAATTATTTAGACAAATTGAATTATATTTTAATAAAATCTAATCATAACTCGATTGAATAGACTTCTCCTTGTTACCTCGAATCTTTTGATAATATTAACTGGCGAAAGAGCGTTTGGTAATGCTGTATGAATCAGTGATGGGATATCGTACATTTTCCAGCATTATTTCTCATCTATGAGTCTTGAGCTCTAGACAGATAAGTTTTAAATGAAACAAATACAACTACATGGAGGGGTCGCAATTTGTGTGAGCAGTTCCTTACTGCTGCATAGATGGCATAACTATGTCATTTTCTTGTGCCAAATCGAGGGTTCTGACACATAAATGTGAAGAATGGTTATCCAGTAGAATAAGAATCGGAGTATCTTTAGGTCTTACATGATGAATAAAATGTTTGATGAACAAATAAAATTCTTCATCTATGACTCACTCACTTAAATTCGCTTTTCCAATACAGTCAGGTGCTCCATCACGAACGACATTATCTTGATAATTTTTCCTCGGCAAAATAAACATTGGGGGAATGTGAGAGCCTGTAGCCGAGACTGCTTTGATAATAGTGACTTTGGTGCACCGTTCTCCAGATGTAATAGCGCCAACGTTTTGTTTTCCCTTTGTTGAAAACCCAGTTTCATCAACGTTCCAAATAGATGCAGGTGAAAATTTATTCCTGTCCATTACATCAGCTAATTTATTTATGATGTAAAGTTTATTTACATTGTAAAGTTTATGTGTGTAAATTATCTATTACAGATACAGTTTGAGCGTTTTTAGTGCACCTAATACGTAACATTATGGGTGGTAATTGCTGTTGAAAGCAGACAAGTGAGTAGCAACAACAATTAACATTGTTTCTCCGTTTCTGTGCCAAAATAACGTTAAAAGTCGACTACCGTGTGAATGGCGTAATAGGAGTCATCATGCTCTTTGCGCACCAATGGTGCCTTGCTTCATCCACACAATTTCCAAACTGATCGCCTCGCAGCTTCGCGTGTATTACGAAATAAAAGTCGCTCATTTTTAATAAGGCTGTTGAGTCTGGGTGTTATTAATTAAGTATTGCGTGTATAGTTCTGGTGATATACGTAAAGAGAAAAGACAGAGCCCGTTTACGGTGTTTATTGATGGGCGACTCGACCCAGAATAAATCATACGTAGTCATGTCGTCGTTCATATATACCGCTACATCATTCTCCCCTTAAGATTAGACAAAAAATGGAAGAACAAAAAAGTTGTATAAAAAGTTATAAATACAAATTAATAATAAACGTTACAAAAAATGGAAAGTATACAATAAAAGTAAAAAAATCTTATTCTTATAAAATTACTGACAAAATAAAGAATACATTTTCAATAGAAAATACAAAACGTAAAAAAAATATTAACGGTACAAACAATGTATAAAAATCTTAACTAAGACATTAAAGTTCTAAACTAACACATTTAACTTCAAAAATACATGACAAATCAGAGTACAAAAGTATAAAAAAAAAACAAAATAAAGAAAACTTTTTGACAAACATAAACTAATACTAGCATGCACATAACATAAACGCTTATTTTACACAATTTCCAGCTTGGTAACTTACTTGAAGTGTCAATGACTTCCTTCGTAAGCAATTATCAATAATTACTAATTATATTAAAATCTATAAATGTCTTGCGCAATAACCTTAGTAAGCAGTTATCAATAATTACAGTACCTGGCCAAATTATTAGACCAAGGAAGAAATTTTACAATATTCTTTTATTTTATAAACTTTCTATGAGCTTATTTTATAAATTTTCCATTCATATATGAGACATTCTATTCATTCTCTTCTGTTCGTTAAATTTTTTTTCGACATTTGACTCTTCAGCACCTCCCAAGCATTCTTGATTGGGTTCATGTCAGGCGAATTCCCTGGTCAGTCCAGAATTTTAATTTTTTTATTCAAGAACTCAGTAATGGACTTACCCTTGTGACATGGGGCACCATCGTGCATAAAAACTGGTTCAACGTCGCAAGAAAACCACTCTGACATTTGTAGGATAAGCCTGGTTTGTAGAACTTTCATGTACTGATCTTGTCTCATTGTATTTTCCACCACATTGTTACGTTATCGTAAAATTTAAGAGGGTATATCTGTATCGGCAGCCTGAGAGCGCCGAGCGCAGCCCGCACTTGAGCCTGGAGCTCGCACACGCTACTCGTGCGCGACGGTAATTAATATTAAAATAATAAATGTATATCGTTAACACTTATATATATCGTTACCTATATGGACATTATAAAGTTTAAAGTGAATTATAATAACCCCGTATTGGGTAAGTTGTTGTGCTTTTATTGATTATTAGAAGTAGAACCAATGTGCATAATATTGGATTGTATTGTACTAGTGCAATTTAAATTCGCCTAACGACATATTTAGAGCTTTATTAATGCTTGACGTCGTTATTTAGCCATATATCAGGTACATGTATATCACATAGAATTAACCACATCACATTCCATTGGTATGTTAATTATTTAATTTAAATATAGTTAACCGTTAATTTTATTGTAAGTCCTTCCGCTTAGTATTATATTAATAATACCGTGACTGCCTCGCCTAGATCACTGTAACCGATCCAGTCCCTTCTGCTAGCGTTATCCGTTCGCCGCAGTCACGGTACCCTTAAGGATGGCTACTTATTGTCCACCCTACCTACGTGATTCCAGGGTCCAGGACCACCGTCTTCGGAGATCAGTCGTAGCTGCAGCCGAGTTACCTAGACCCCGTGAAGTGAACCAAGCGGGGACTATTGGATAACCCTATCAGGGGCGTGCTGAGTTCGGTTAGATGTTGGACCTGGAATACGCTTGAGGGTGACGTACCCACTTCCCGAGGCTTCTTAATTAAATAATTATTTTGCATATTCATTTTTATCTGTAATGTGCCTAATGAATATTAGTATTATGTTATTATTATTTTTTAATTATTGAAATGAGTTCGTATTGGTTATTTTTTTTAATTATTGAAATAAATTAGTATCTCGGTGGAACCTCCATATTGAAATTAGTATTATGTTATTATTTTTTTAATTATTGAAATAAATTAGTATTATGCCATTATTATTTTTTTAATTTATTCTTATACGTTAAGACGTAACAATGGCGCCCGGATCGTGGTTTTAGAATTATTTCTAGCGTATTCCTGGTCTTTTTCATTATTTTGTAGTTAGTCCTATGGTGACGGTGGCTTGGTATTTTCTAATTGTGAAACGATTTTGTCTGTACTTTAAATATATTTTGTCCTACTACTAGAATACAATACTTTTATATACCTACTAAAAAAAAAAAAAAAAAAAAAAAAAATTGTATAACAAGATCGTTAGATTTTTTTCGTCTTCATTATAGTTTTGTAACGGATTGGACAATTTTGTTTCAAATGATTATTAGTTTTTTATAGACATTAGTTTCGTTTTACCTTGTATTCTGTTTTTCTTCCTGTGCTTTAATTGTTCTATGTCGCAGTTAATCTGTTATTATTTGTACTCTATCGATGTAGTTACACCTTTGTAGTAATAATTGCACAACATACCTACTTATACATACCTATTTTGTTTTTAATTGTAAATCACTTATTCCAAACAATCATGTATAAAGAAATAAAGTACCTTTCCTTACAAAAAACTGAGCTTGAGTATGAAGTAGCGATTAGAGGGGAAGTACCTGCAGATAATGTTCAGGACTTAAGGAAACAAATCATCAAGCAAGTTAAATGCTTTCCTGCTGAGGATATATTAGAGTCTTACCTCGAGGCTACAGAGGATATAAAGGGTGCTAAGGATAGCTTAATTAAATTGAAGAATTATTCTTCAATTTAATACAAATTCTAAAAATAAAATTTGATAAAAATTTATTTAACAGATCTGAAAACCTTGCTCACCATATACATCATCGTTTAAATAGAATCCAACCTGTATTGCCAGATGATTTGATACAATTCAAAGAGTGCTCGCATAAACTGCAATCCCTTCACAAGGAATTAGCTTGTTTTATGCCTGTTGCCTCTTCTAAGAGTAATACTGAACAGGATGATATAGCCGCCCCTATTTTGTCACTTAACTGTGATCATCGCATCGCTGTAGACTTAGCGAAGTTAAGGTTCGACGGTAAGACATGTGTCCCGGCTTTCATACAGGATGTCGAGGAACGAATGAAGGCTAGAAATATTAAACCTGATCGCGTTCTAGCTTTCGTTACAGAAATCTTTCACGGTGAGGCCTTACATTGGTTTCGCAGTGTTCGGGACTCTATAAGCACTTGGGAGGAATTAGTTATTATTTTAAAAAGAGATTTCAGTCAATTTGATTATGATTACAGACTCATGAATGAAATTCGATTACGTACTCAGGGTGAATCGGAATCTATTATTATTTACTGTGCTATAATGGAAGGGTTGTTTTCAAGACTATCTAAAAAAGTACCTGAAGAGGAAAAACTTGAAATACTTTTACATAATATTAGGCCTTGTTACGCCGCTATATTATCGTGTTGTCCCGAAGTTAAATCAATTTCAGAATTACGCACTACATGTCGTAATTATGAAAACTATCAGGTGCGCGTTTCTCAATTCTGTGAACCTCCAAAAGTCACTTCGGATACTATGGCACCAGAATTTGCATATATTAGACCATCTAATACTTTCAATAAAACATACTCTGCAACTAAAAGCACAAATAATTACAACACTAGTGTAATCGAAACACAGCCAGTTGATGCGGTTATTAATAAACATAACCGAACTTCAGTTTATTGTCCTAGATGCCGTACAAATTCTCACTCATTAAGAAACTGTAAAGAGCCTAAGATTATAATCTGTTTTAAGTGTGGTAAGAAGGATTTTCGATATCCAGATTGCCCCAATTGTAACGTGTTTTCTAAGGAACCTAAGTCAAAAAACTAACAAATTATTGCAGCAACAATAAAAGGTTTGATAAAGATGATTGGACCAATTGGCTTAACTTTATAAACAAATGTTTTAGTACTTATACCACTGTTGCTGCAATCAAAAATTATATAACATCTAATGACCCCCGTCCTTAAGTCAAAGTTAATATTCAAAATGAATCCTTAACTGTTTACGGGTTATTGGATTCCGGTTCTGCTGTAAGCATTATAGGTAATAATTTACATTTGAAGCTCCATGAATACAACATAGAGATAGACAATTCTGAAACTATAATTATTACTGCCGCGGGAGGACAAAATATGAAGTCCTTAGGATTTGTACTCTTGCCTCTGTATTTTAATAATAAAAGTATGATAATTAAGGCTCATGTTGTACCAGAAATCAAATCACAGCTAATATTAGGAATTGATTTTTGGACTAAATTTGAAATATTTCCTAATAACATTAAAAATATAAAATTACTCACGAATGACAGTCCCTGCTTATCCGAGATTTTAATTTCTAACGATGCAGCCACTTGTGCCGAGTCTGTTATACAACACTACGCTAATCTTGAGGCTTCTCAAAAGGTAAAAATTGATAATATTATTGATCAATTTAAACAGGTATCTTTCGAAATGAACGGTCTCGGTAGAACTAAATTAATTGAACATCGAATAGATACTGGTGATGCAACACCTATTAGGCAAAGGTATTATCGTTTATCACCCGAAAAGAAAAGGATAATAACAGAACAGGTAGACGAAATGTTAGCCCTAGACGTATTAGAGCCTTGTGAAAGTCCTTGGTCATCGCCGGTGCTATTAGTTGACAAAAAAATGGGCAACCTCGGTTTTGTTTGGATAGTAGAAAACTAAACTCTGTCACAAAAAAGGATGCTTATAAGCTGCCCTATGTTTCAGAAATCCTTGATAACCTTAGAGATGCTAAGTTTTTGTCTAGCATAGATCTTTCAAAGGCATTTTGGCAGATTCCTATTAGCGCAAAAGATCGCGAAAAGACGGCTTTTTATGTACCCGGACGAGGAACTTTTATATTCAAAGTAACCGCCTTTGGGCTATCAAATGCCCCAGCTACACAACAGCGTTTGGTAGATACTCTATTTGGCCCTGAATTTGAGCTAAAGGTCTTTTGTTTCTTGGATGACATAATAATAGTTAGTAGTACGTTTCAGGAACACGTTCATTTACTAGGTCGTGTTCTTGAGAAACTGAAACAAGCGAACCTCACAGTTAACCTGTCAAAGTGTCAGTTTTTTAGAAAAGATTTACGCTATTTAGGATACATTGTTGATGAGCATGGTCTTCGTACTGATCCCGCTAAGGTAGAAGCCATCCTAAATTTTAAAACCCCTACTTCCAAAAAAGATGTTAAAAGATTCTTGGGAACGGCATCTTGGTATAGGCGTTTCGTACCTCACTTTAGCAGTGTAGCTGGTCCCCTTAACAAGCTAACTGCTGGCGGTAGAAGGACATCTCCTTTTGTTTGGACACTTGAGGCTGATAAAGCTTTTCACACTTTAAAGAGCGCCTTAGTAAATGCACCGGTGTTGGCTTGCCCCGATTTCAATCATAGCTTTGAAGTTCACACAGATGCAAGTAATTTTGGTGTCGGTGCTATGCTGTCGCAAATTATTAATGGTGAGGAACATCCTATCGCATATATGAGCAGATCCCTTACTGCTGCTGAACGCAATTACAGTGTTACGGAGAGGGAAGCACTTGCGGTACTGGTTGTTTTGGAACATTGGCGTTGCTACCTCGAAAGCGGCAAAACCTTTACAGTATATACAGACCATTCTGCACTAAAATGGTTTTTATCCCTAACTAACCCTACCGGCCGTCTTGCTCGTTGGGGAGTAAGACTTTCATCTTTTAATTTTGAGATTAAGCATCGTCGAGGCAAAGACAATATAATTCCAGATGCATTGTCTAGAAGTGTCCCTATCGCGGCACTTAATAATCTACCAGAACAGCCTTTAAATACTACCGACACGTGGTATCTTAATATCTATAATGGCTGTATTAGTTCTCCATCCTCCTATCCTAACTATAGAGTTGAGGGCAACGCACTATTCCGCCTGATGAAAATTAAAACACCCCTCACCTCAGAATTTAGCTGGAAGGAAGTTATACCACTAGAACTACGCGAGGAAATCACTAAGAGAAATCATGCCGACCCTACTGCTGCTCATCTAGGGATCTATAAGACCTATAAGCGTTTACAGTTGAGATATTACTTAGCCCGGTATGTACGCAGACACTGTTAAATATGTTAATGATTGTGATACGTGTTTAGCCTATAAACAACCTTCACACGCTCCCTTAGGAAAGATGGGCCGCCCAAAGGACTGTGCCCGCCCCTTTCAAACTCTTTCCATAGACATTGTTGGGCCCTTGCCCAGTAGCAAGAAACGAAACAATTACATATTCGTCGTTAACTGCTGCTTTTCTAAATATTGTCTAATTTTTCCAATACGACAAGCTACTGCTAATGTTATTTGTAAGCATCTCGAGGATAATGTTTTGCTGGTTCATGGTATCCCTCAGACTATAATTATGGATAATGGGACACAGTTTGCGGGACGCGAAATGAACACTCTTTTAAAGAAATACAAAATCCCAAACGTACATTTTACACCTAAATACACACCGCAAATTAATAACGTAGAACGGTACAATAGGACTATTGTCACATCAATATCAACGTTTGTAAATAACGATCATAGGAATTGGGACGTGAACTTACCCAAGATTCAATTCGCTATCAACAACTCCGTGAATGAGGTAACAGGTTTTACACCTTCATTTTTAGTACATGGAAGAGAGTTGGTACCTTGTGGTTCACACTATATTGATAACGACAATAGCAATGAAATTTTATTCCTTCCTCGTGATGTATATGGTGAGAATCTGGGTCATTTAGCTGAAGTATTTGGTAAGGTGCAATCTGCTCTTTGGCACAATCATCAAAAATCAAGTCAACGTTATAGTTCACGGCGTAAACATACTGAATTTAATGAAGGGGACGTAGTGTGGAAGCGTACCTTCTTCCAAAGCGATAAATGTGCGCGTTTTAGTAAAAAACTTGCACCTAAATTTGAAAAGTGTAGAGTAATTGAAAAGAAGTCTCCACTAGTTTATGTATTGGAGGATATGAACGGTCGGCCGATAGGTGTTTGGCACATTAAAGATCTTAAATTAAAAGTAGCATCATTATAAATTTCTAATTATTATACTCCTTATTCATTACAATTTATATATTTCAACTTCAGGGTACGGATTTTCTTAAGGAACAAAAATCCTTATCGAGGAAGGGGGGTACTGTTACGTTATCGTAAAATTTAAGAGGGTATATCTGTATCGGCAGCCTGAGAGCGCCGAGCGCAGCCCGCACTTGAGCCTGGAGCTCGCACACGCTACTCGTGCGCGACGGTAATTAATATTAAAATAATAAATGTATATCGTTAACACTTATATATATCGTTACCTATATGGACATTATAAAGTTTAAAGTGAATTATAATAACCCTGTATTGGGTAAGTTGTTGTGTTTTTATTGATTATTAGAAGTAGAACCAATGTGCATAATATTGGATTGTATTGTACTAGTGCAATTTAAATTCGCCTAACGACATATTTAGAGCTTTATTAATGCTTGACGTCGTTATTTAGCCATATATCAGGTACATGTATATCACATAGAATTAACCACATCACATTCCATTGGTATGTTAATTATTTAATTTAAATATAGTTAACCGTTAATTTTATTGTAAGTCCTTCCGCTTAGTATTATATTAATAATACCGTGACTGCCTCGCCTAGATCACTGTAACCGATCCAGTCCCTTCTGCTAGCGTTATCCGTTCGCCGCAGTCACGGTACCCTTAAGGATGGCTACTTATTGTCCACCCTACCTACGTGATTCCAGGGTCCAGGACCACCGTCTTCGGAGATCAGTCGTAGCTGCAGCCGAGTTACCTAGACCCCGTGAAGTGAACCAAGCGGGGACTATTGGATAACCCTATCAGGGGCGTGCTGAGTTCGGTTAGATGTTGGACCTGGAATACGCTTGAGGGTGACGTACCCACTTCCCGAGGCTTCTTAATTAAATAATTATTTTGCATATTCATTTTTATCTGTAATGTGCCTAATGAATATTAGTATTATGTTATTATTATTTTTTAATTATTGAAATGAGTTCGTATTGGTTATTTTTTTAATTATTGAAATAAATTAGTATCTCGGTGGAACCTCCATATTGAAATTAGTATTATGTTATTATTTTTTTAATTATTGAAATAAATTAGTATTATGCCATTATTATTTTTTTAATTTATTCTTATACGTTAAGACGTAACAACATAGAGATGACCACTACCTTTATCAGATATGACAGATCATACCATCACTGACGGGGGATGTTTTATCGTTGGTACAATGCATTCTGGCTTGTACTTTTCACCAGGGTGACGTCTAACAAATTTGGTTTTTTTCGTCAAAAGTTCGCCTGATAGAAGTTCGCGCCCTAAGGTACTTAACGAAAAGGTATCATTTCGTAACTGATAGCACAACTTGCGGCACTTATTGATAGTATAAATAACACCCATTTGTTCAATTTGGTTCATTCCGCGTCGGAGACTCGTAGCGCACGGACGTGCGCCTCGCTGCTCTCCATTTCGCCGCGCTCACCCCGCACCCGCCCCCTGCGGTCGTGCGTTCTCGCTCCGTCTCGCTCGCTCTCGCAGCGAACCACGCGTCGCGTCAAGCCGCCATCTTGTTCAACGTCTGTGGCCGTTCAGTGGCCCGCTCCGGGTGGCCGTGTATACGGTTGTCTGTGGCAGTTTCGCTGTTTGGACGCAGGTGTTGCCGGATCCCAACTGCACGAGTCGACTTTTTCAAGACGTCGAGTGCAGATTTCTACCGTTGGTAGATAAAAAGTCAACCTATTTTGGCCCCCTCAGGGTAGAAAACCATATTGTTTGGTCCCCGGCGGAAACCTCACGGTGTCAACGAAGCCGGGTGAGGCAAGGCCCCGATTTGCCTGCCGAGCCCCTTCAGGGCAGAGCTAACAATCGGAAGGGGTTAGAGCATCCGGCCTTGGGGGATCTCCTAGTCGGACCTAATCTACGGCTTTTCAACATTTTTCTGCGAAGGCCTAACGGCCCGAGCAGCTAGGAACCTATCGCACATTAAGATTGGCGAAGGATTACAAGCTTAGGGCACACTAATTAAGTACTCATCCTCCCGACCTGCACCCGGTTGGGAGGGACACGCACCACACACAACCCAGGGTATCCCACCCAGGGCGCTAGGTTTTTTACATCCCTCTTAGCTATCGTTTTTTCCGTTAGCCCACGATGGCGGAAAAAACCATCACTATAGACGCCCTTCTGGCAATTCCAGAAATCAAAGCCTATATCGCTCAACATTTCGGAGCGATAACGATCCTTCCTCCGCAACCCAAACCCGCTCGATCCACCGCCCAGCCGCTCGAACCGGAACTACCGGCCGTCGGTACGGCGATGGAAACGGAGCCGGTCTTGTCCTCCTCAAACTCGTCTTCCTCCTCCTCCGAGTCGGAAGATTCGTCCAATGAGGGCTCATTCATTGAGGTCCGCTCTCGCAAACGGAGCAAAAGGACCAAAAACACCAAAGAGGCCCCCTCTAAGACCCCAAAAATCAAGCAGACTGACTCGGCAACAACATCTGCCGCAGCCCCGCTTGCAACGACCGCCACGGCCGCTCCGGCCCCCCCAGTCGTCTCACAGGCAGCCCTAACCGCTGCCCCACCACCTACGGACAGCAATACCGTCGCCCCACCGACGGTCAAAAAATCACTCGCTCCGCCGCCCCTATTTATTAGGGACAAGGACAAGTGGCTAGCCATCTCCGCATGGCTAAACACTAACAGGATTTCGTATAAATCTGCGAAATCCACCCCCCAAGGTATACGAGTGGACCTTCACTCGTCAGCCGACCACCGATCTGTATCAAAAATGCTAGGGAATCAACAGATTCCCTACCATACGTACACCCTCCCTGAAGCCAAACTTCTGCGTGCTGTAATACGCAACGTACCGAGGGAAATAGAGACCAAAGAGATTCTAGAATCTCTTAAAACCCAGGATCTACCGGTTGTAGAAGTACACCGGATGATCCGGGGTAGGGGTCGTTATCCCCTCAACATGATACTCGTCTGCCTTACAAATAACGCAGAGGGTAAAGGCATTTTTAAAATTAAGACCATCTGCGGTCTATCTGGGGTCTCGGTTGAGCCCCCACACAAAAATGGCAACCTGGCACAATGCCACAAGTGCCAACTGTATGGACACTCGTCCAAAAACTGCTTTGCCCGTCCTAGGTGCGTTAAGTGCCTAGGTGACCATCACACCTCTCAGTGTGAACGGCCAAAGGACATCTCACTCTGCAAAGAGCCACCAGCGTGTGTTCTCTGTGGAGAATACGGACACCCGGCTAACTACCGCGGCTGCCCAAGAGCGCCGAGGAGGTTAGTCCGCCAGCCCAACACAAACGGCAAGGCCTTGTACTATAACAAGACCTTCGTCCCAGCCCCCTTACCAACCCACAATGCGTGGGCTCGCCCCCTGCTAAACAGCAAGGAGGCTTTCCCAACCCTGCCCAACAGGCAGCCCGCTGCCCCACCCGCAACATCTCAACTCAAACCACCAACAACCGGGCCAAACCAGCCCACTGGTGGTAATCCCAAGCCCCCTCAGGGCGCCCCTATTCCTATCGTCGTCGCTAAAAGCGCGCCCCCAAAAGCCCCCCAAGGACTAGATCCAGATCTAGCCCTGGTGGCCAACTTCGCGGCTCAAATCAATTTCGCGGAAATCCGCGAAATTGCAGCCGATCTTAGAAAGAACGAGGGAAACAACCTCGCCCTCCTTAATATAGCGATCAAATTCGCCCCCACGTTAGAGCGTCTAGGCTCACTCAAATTCAACTAAAATGGATAGGTACACTCCCGGCAGAGTTAAACCCAGACACCTCAAAATAGGGACATTCAATGCCAATAGCCTAACCCAACAGAAGGATGAAGTAGGCACATTCCTTCGGGAACACCAGCTCGACATCTTGCTAGTACAAGAGACGTTCCTTAAACCATTTAACAAGGACCCTAGAGTCGCCAACTATAATATAGTTCGCAACGATAGGACAACCTCACCAATGGGCGGAACGCTTATCTACTACAAAAGGTCGCTGCATTGCACACCTGTGGATCCGCCCCCTCTGATGTACATTGAAGCTTCAATTTGCAGGCTAGCCCTCTCAGGCCATCAGCCTATCACCCTTGTATCCGCATATCTCTCTCCCAATAGAGAACATTCGAAACAGTTGGTTGAAAAAGATCTAAAAGCCTTGCTAGAATTGGGAGGCGCCGTCATCATTGGCGGTGACCTTAACGCCAAGAACACCTCTTGGAGCTGTCAAAGTTCCAATAAGAGGGGCAAGACTTTAGAGCTATTCGCTGACAGACTGGGATTTGATGTCATAGCGCCCATAGAGCCGACACACTTCCCCTTTAACGTTTCGCACAGGCCGGACATACTCGATATCTTTCTTCTCAAAAACATAAACCTTCGTTTATGTTCAATAGAAGTTCAACACGAGTTAGACTCAGATCACCGCCCGGTGACTCTGGAATTAGCCTCCCGCACCCCCGGCCCCTCAGGCCACAATAACGAAAGGACCAAGATAGCGACTGACTGGGCACGGCTAGAGAAAAATCTCAAGTCAACCTCGTCGGTCCACCTTGATCAAATTCCCAAAGACATTACGTCTAAGGAAGATACCTCTCAGGCGATCGACTCGCTCACAAGTCACGTGCAGTCGATAATGGACGACTGCTCGCGGCCGGTACCAGATACGAGCGATCGTAAATGGCGCCTGCCAGACGACGTCCGTGACTTGTTGAGACGGAAAAACGCCGCGACACGCGCTTATGACCGCTACCCTACGGAGGACAACCGTACCCGCCTACGGTCACTCCAGAGGGAGGTTAAACAAGCAATTAAAAAATTGAGACAGAGCAAATGGGACGCCATGATCGAGGAGCTAGAACCCTCTCACACAGCCTTTTGGCAGCTTTCCCGCTCACTCAAAAAAGACATTGTGTCCACTCTCCCTCCTCTCACCAGACCCAACCAGCCTCCGGCATTCATGGACGATGAAAAGTCAGAATGCCTGGCCGACTGCTTAGAGCTTCAGTGTACGCCGAGTACACTACACCCCGACGCCGCGAATCACCGCTTCATCGCCGACGAAGTGGAACGTCGTAACACTCTCTCGCGCTCGTTAGGAAACGACAGCCCCGATCAGCCAATCCCAGCAGTGACCACCGATGAGGTCGAATCGTTAGTCAGGGGTCTCAAAACCAGGAAAGCCCCAGGTTCGGACGGAATCTCAAATAAAGTCATTAAACTATTCCCCGCCCACTTGATAATCCTGTTGTGCTGCATCTTCAATGCAGCACTAAATAATAACATCTTTCCCGCGCAATGGAAAGAGGCCGTGGTAATAGGAATCCACAAACCCGGCAAGCGCCGTACCGAACCTAGTAGTTACCGCCCGATTAGTCTACTAAGAGGTCTAGGTAAGATCTACGAACGAATAGTTCTCAGTAGACTACGTACATTCGCCGAGGCTAACAACCTCATTCCCGACGCACAGTTTGGCTTCCGAGCTAAACACAGCTGCGTACAACAAGTTCACCGTTTGGTAGAATACACAAGTAGTCAGTTCATCATGAACAGATATACGGGTGTATTATTCCTAGACGTAGCGAAAGCATTCGACAAGGTTTGGCATGAAGGCCTAATCTACAAACTCTATCTCCTCAAGATCCCTCACTACTTAATTCTCATTATACATGACTACTTAAGTCATCGCAGCTTTCGCTACAGGGTGGAAGGGACGTTGTCGACCTCCCACCCTATCAAGGCCGGCGTCCCTCAGGGGTCGGTCCTCTCCCCATTTCTCTTCACGCTATACACTAGCGATATGCCCAAATTCAACCGGGTACATAAAGCGCTTTACGCTGATGACACCGCACTCTTTTGTGCTGGTAGATCCCCGACAACAGTAGCCAGGACTCTCCAAACAGCGGTTACCGCCCTAGCCAATTGGTTTAGGAAATGGAGATTAGAAATCAACCCCGAGAAGAGTCAGGCGGTCATGTTCACTAGACGAACTGCCCGTTCCTACTCTATCGATAGCATTCCCCCCCTTAAAATTTTCAACAAGCCGGTCACTTGGACCAGGCAGGCCAAATACTTGGGTGTGACCCTTGACGATCGACTCAGCTTCGCCCCTCACATAAAGAAAGTCCGCGCACGGGCAGCCTTTGTGATGGGCCGTCTCCACTGTCTACTCAACTCTAGGTCGCGTATGCCCCTGAGTAGCAAAGTCCGACTTTACACCACCTGCATACGGCCTATCATGACCTATGCCAGCGTGGTGTTCGCGCATGTTAAGCGACACAGGATCCACAGGCTACAGACACTTCAAAATCGTTTCATGCGCCGAGCTACGGGAGCACCGTGGTTCATACGAAACGTCGATCTCCACATCGACCTGGATCTGCCGACCATCAAGCAGTTTATGAAACGGTGCTCTCAGAGCTACTTTGACTCTGCCATGACACACCCCAACCAACTAGTGGTTGGGGCGGCTTCCTATAGACCCTCCAAAATCTCCTCCATCCGACGTCCTCGTCACGTCCTCGACGAAGAGGACGACATTATCACACTCGCTCAACAAAGAGCCTACACGGCCCGCGAGGCCTTAACAAATAAATATCCGCGGTTCCGCCCTCGCCGTCGAGGTGCGAAACCGCGCCGCGCAAAAGTCACTACTAAAAACGTGGGCACGCCCACTTTGCCTCCAGCGACGCCCCAAGCCGAGGTCCGTTCCCCACAGGGGGAGCCCTTGGGCGATGTCGCTTAGCATACTTTTCTCCGGGTTGAGAGCCCTCAGCGCTCACCCATAGTCCGCGTCAAGCTGTCAAGGCCATCTGCGGCCAACAGCTGTACACACACAAAAAAAAAAAAAAAAAAAAAAAAAAAAAAAACAATTTGGTTCATTAACACTTCAAACCTGGAACAAGCAACAATACCATGTCGACCGAAACTGAAAATTCTCGCAATTTTGAGCACCGCGCAGTGATTAAATTCCGTGTAAAAAGAGGAAACTCGCCGAAAAACATTTTTGAAGAAATGTTATCGGTTCTTCAGGATTCCGGGCCATCATATCGTCGCTTAAGTTCTAACACCGCGTAAGTCAAAAATGCCTAATTTTCAGGAGAGCAAAAAAACTGTGCCTTTTTATACATCGCGATCATAATACATTTATATATTAATATGAAAATTAATAAAAGTAGATAGATTTCAAGATTTTTGTATCAGTTGTAATAAAATAATGTTATTTATATATTTCTGACATACGCGGTGTTACCACATTATAATATTAAATATGGGGAGACTTACGCGGAGTTATAAAAAAATACACTGTTAATATTTTTAAATTATTTATTTTTTTAAATGAAATAAAAATAACGGGTAGACTTATACCTCTTACAAAACAAAAAAAAAAAAACAAAATATTTACTCTTAGAACTTTTAGTAATAACTAATTAACAATTTAACTTTATTGCACGGTTTGTTAACCTTGACAATTATTTGGTACAAAATCACATGAAAAAGGAATATATTAGTCAGTATTATACTTAAATGCTAAATCAGTCCTACTTTATGAACATAATACGAGTATTACAAAAAATACAATATAAATCAGTCATTATAAAACCTTAATGAGGTAAAGTATCGTAAAAACTGTGACAGTCAGAAGGTATTACCGACTTTAGTTCTTGAAGATGTTTCCATAAATGGAAGAAGATTCATTTATTTTTTGAAGAGTATTATAAAGCTTAGACCTTGGGTACGGTGTTATTATATTGTTTTTGGCTCTTCTGGGCAATGTTTTATAGTCATCATGAGAGCTTAACTTATAGTTAATAATGCCATTAGGGTTATACTCCAAAGCTCTCAAATCTGTGACTGTAGGATCATTTGCGACTCGGCCAAGGCGGATTTACTCATAGAAAAATCATTTTTGTTTGAGTAGTCATAAAAAAAAAGGTTGTTTTGGTCGAGCTTCCTTAGAAATCGAGGCATACTGGGAAGGTAAGTATATCTCCTTATTTTTAAGCTTACATTCAATTGCGCTGTGGCTGGAGTCACACTCCATTTGGGTATGACCTTTTTCAAGGAATTTTTGCGTTATTACAACGTTATATTCAATGACTAAATGTAATAAAGCCTTAGATAAAATGACGTTTCTGTTTTGTGATGTACATCCATCAGAAAATAGGACTATTAGGCAGAGGTTTCGCTGAAAGAGTTTTTCTTAGGCAATCTATGATACACGATACAAAAACAGACGCTACTAAACCTGCATTATGCTCGTCAAACCAGTAACAATGTACATCTCTTATGTGTAGGTTATACATAGTGAAATTGTGTACACAGAGTTTTGTTTTATAATACAAAGCACTAGCTTGCAACATCGGACACAATTTTACAGATTGGAGATCATGCGTAAATACGTGTACTTCTCCTGCTAATGCTCGGTCCTTATCTTTCTTTTTTCCTCCCTGGCTGCTTCTTTTCGAGTAAGATGATTGTGATAGATGTCTTCAGTAATATTACCTGCTTTGAACGCAACAACATGTGTCACACAGATCTTTTTTTGGTTGGAATAAACTCAAATTACTTTCATTAAAAATTTTGTCAAATGTCCATCGCCTGACGGGTTCTTTTTTAACTGAATTACACTTATCACAATAAATTTTGAAAAGATGATTTTTATTTTCGACGATAGGCTCTAAATATTCTTTGGAAGAGGTAGCTCTACAGTAATGAGAAGGCATCTTTGGCAGACTGTTTATTCTAGTCTTTTAGAAAAGCTATCTCATCTTTCTTTGAGTGTCCTTCTAAAACCTTATGTGTAAGTTCGGGTTTCTTTGCCATTCCAACCTCGGACGTCGATAACCAAGAGCGTACCGTCCATTCTTTTATACCGAACGTATTCAAAAAGTATGCTTGCAGACTTGAACACGTCCATTTGAAGTTTCAAAAAAATACTCTCGAGTCTCACAACGCCTAGATGATGACGTTTTAGACTTGACCTGCTTTTTTGTGCATACCTGAACATTTGATACGACGTATTGTTTTCGCTAGTCCCGAGTCATGTTATTCCAGTAAATGGAGAATAAAGTATTTCATTCCTTATCTTGTATTGTATCACAAGCACAAAGTTTTGATTTTTTACAAAACTCGGAAGTACATGGAGGGCCAATCATTCAGACTGGCCTAATAGTATCATGTAATACACTAAACTTTGGTCCCTTGCCATTTCGTCGATAACCTAAATATTCTTTTCCTTCCATCCTAAGTTTTTTACTATTATTTTTAGTCCAGTTTTTATTCTTTGAACATCCTTTAGAACATCTTTTTCGACCAGACCTAAGATCACCATGTTCGACCTCGTGATTCACTAGCAAGGGACTCGCATTGGATAACGGGAGGTCGTTTGTTTCTTCTATTATTATAGGCTCTACCACACTTATTTGTCCATGATAAATATCAGCTGGTTCGATATTCGCTGGTAACGTAGGCGAGTGAACTGTAGCTTCTACCATCATCACGTGGCATTCGGAAAGGTCATGTCTACTTACCTCGCCGCTTACATTTGCATGGTCTGGGACTATAACAACAGGCAAGTTGTTAATGTCGAAGTTTTCTTTATTAGTGACTTTTTCGATTTTCTTTGTCGGTGGTATTTTTATTCCGAGTAGTTTACATAGGTCAGTAACATCATCATCATTGCTGTCGTAGTCCATGATGCGGGTAAACCTGTAAATTTAAAAACTTGTATTAAAAATTGTTAGATAAAACACCGCGTAAGTTAATTCTGACTTAAGTAAAACACCGCGTAAGTAAAATAACATTTTCATCTTATTTTTTACAACAATATACATTATATTTTGACTTAACTTTGTTTAAAAACTAAAATACAAGACTTTATCCCTTAAATGAACACATAAATATAAAACATTAAGACAATGACGTATATTATATACTATCCTTTATTCGTATACCTCCATAATTACATCTTTATATATACACACTTTGCAACATAGCCTTAATAAGCACTTGTAATGTTAAACTGTTATAGATACTTCTTCCTTGCTTCTGTTGACTCTTCCATGTGTGACCACCGAATGCCCTCAACTCATTTGTGACCATCTATTTATAACCGTTGTTCGCTAGTAAACCACTCAAGCGTGGCCATACGCAGCTACCAATGTTGTCAGAGCATACTTTGTGTTGCCACCTTTCGTTTGGCGATAACATCCGGCCGTCCTGAAGATGCATCCGTCCCTGGATGGCAACATAGTCCAATGCTGAGGATAATATCGTAATCATTAGCTAAGACTGTATTATCAGGCCGCGGGTGACCTGACCGGGGATTGGTCCGTCATCCGCCGAGAGGCCGACCGCGTGAGGAAAGATCGACGTCCTCCCCGAGGGGGGGACGTCGGTCGATGGGAGGGTACCCCAATTAGGGGTATTCCGTCGGGCCGACCACTGACGACAAGTTAACGCTGCTCCAGTGGTCGGCCCAACGACGAAGGCGACGTGGTTTTCGGGTGGGTCGCGGGAGTTGCGTGCTTAAGCCCCTCTGTCGCCCCGGACGGAGTGGTGCGGAGGCGCGCCGACCGCGGCCCACCCACAACTATTATCAGTGTAAATGTAAAAGACTGTCTTCTACTCCTGCTAAGTATTGTTGTACATCAACATAAGCTATCCGTGGTTAAGGATCATGTGGCTAGCCCGCTTACGCGATGTAAACAAATCAATACTAATCGAGATTAACTAAGTTGTAAAAAATTGAAGGAGTAAACTCGGGAATTGTTACTGTTGATTAGAAATACCACCCGGCCCTCCTGAAAATGCATCCATCCCTGGATGCCGTGATAACTATGGGCATGCTGAGAACAAAACCATAATCGGTAGCCGTAGCTCTATATGCTTATTTAACAGACTTATTTTACCATCCCGCTAATGAATTATTCGCTTACATCACTGCAAGCTATTCTCCGGGCAGCCAGTTCACATGCTGCTACAACGTAAGGGTACGAAATTGACCATAATGAAGCTGATAAGTTGAAAAATACCCTGTAGCTATGCTCTCGCCGGTTAGTCTAAAGGAGTCATTTTCAAACTTTGTGTTTTAAGTATTCGTATACAACAAACAAGCTATTCCATCGGCGGCCAGCTTATATGGTGTATACAAATAAGACCATCGGTAATTGAACATATGTCAGTTATCCTCATCATAGTGATCCAACAGTTTGTATTTTCACCTAGGCGATGCCTCTGGCCAACCCTAGTCTCTTAACACAAACCGACAACTTTAGACAATTATCTTCTCGATATATTGTCCGATGAGACAACCAATCACAGTCCAATTGTCCAAAGGAACATACTTGATACAAATAAAACCATCGGTAATTGAACACATGTCAGTTGTCCTCATCATAGTGATCCAACAGTTTGTATTTTCACCTAGGCGATGCCTCTGGCCAACCCTAGTCTCTTAACACAAACCGACAACTTTAGACAATTATCTTCTCGATATATTGTCCGATGAGGCAACCAATCACAGTCCAATTGTCCGAAGCAATATTTACCATTACCCAAAAGTTTACCAGTTATCCGTTATGCGATTCATGCTATTCACTTTTGAGCTCGGCCACATCTGACATTTATAGAATGAGACACTAAAAACAGAATAACATCGGTAACAAATAAGCAGGCCGATTACAATGATCGAGCACACAAAAAACAATCCATAGCTTAGTATTACGGAGCACTTTATATTACCAACATAAATAACGTGACCAAATTATTTATATCTAATCTGGACCACCTACGCCAATATCACCCAGGACTTATGTAGTCACCTTACTAGGCAGGAAACACTTGAACCATAATTATATGATGGATAGGTCTCACCACACGTATGTATTCGTTGCTGGCATCGATAATTTAACTCGTGTCAGAGTCCATCTTATGCAGAGGCCGCGACATATATCGACACCTGGTTTATACGGCTGCACTGATACGACCGCACTTGAGACCACAACCTTCGACGCTCTGAAACTTATTTAGCTAGATTAATACATCCTATTTTAAAAAAAAATTGTATCAAGCCTCACGTTATCAGCCTTTATTATACCAGTCATAGCAATATTTTTGCAAGTAAGTGTATAATAGCGAGCAAGTAACTTTTAATGTATGGGGGCAGCGTAACAATTCATAAAACGAAGTAATTTACGTGATGGTATTAATAATCTATATCAGCTCAGTGTACACATGGTAAGAGATCGTAAAAACGGAACACAAATATTTCACTAAACTTTGATATAAGTATTGGACAACCCTATTTGTGATAACTATTCTTAATAATACGCACCAACTACGGTCTCCTTTTATATCTTAAACCACCACTCAAAAAAAAAAATTTTCTAGTACCATTATTAACCATAAATATGAATAATAAAATTTACATATTTCACCACAGAATAGAAAGACGAAATCACCAATAACTTTGCTATTTAAACATCTGAACAGTAATCACTACAATTATACACTTTGAAAACAATTTTTTTTGTACGTTACCCACAATAATTCTTGCAGAATGGAGCACGGCGGGTTTATGTGAGCGTGTTCTTCCTTTAACACTTCTGATATAAAACACTAAGACAATGGTGTAATATTATATACTATCCTTTATTCGTATACCTCCATAATTACATCTTTATAAATACACACTTAGTAACATAGCCTTAATAAGCACTTGTAATGTTAAACTGTTATAGATACTTCTGCCTTGCTTCTGTTGACTCTTCCATGTGTGACCACCGAATGCCCTCAACTCATTTGTGACCATTTTTGAAAAAATAAACGCTCTTATTGGTTGAAATTTTCGTTTCTGATTGGTCAAGAAGGTGCGTCTTTCGATTCTCTATCGAATGACATTCAAAAGTCGAAACGGCATTTTTTTGACTTACGTGGTGTTAGAACTTAAGCGACGATATACAATGTTAAAAAATTGGGCTCGACTTTTTAAACAAGAGAGAGCTGTCAAGACGACCCCCGTCCGGGCCGCCCTGTGACAGTAGTGACCGAAGAAAATGTTCAAAAAGTTAAAAAATTAGTATTGGCCGATCGAAGAATAAAATTGTGGCAGATAGCTGAAGAGTTTCAAATTAGTAAAGAGCGAATCGGAGAAATTTTACACCAAAATTTACACGTGAAAAAAATTAGTGTGCGTTGGGTACCGCGAATGCTCACACCACTCGACAAACAACGACGACTGGCGAGTTGTAAGGACTTTTTGGAGTTGTGTCAGAACGATTTGGACGAAATTTTTAACCGCATTGTGACAGTAGACGGAACCTGGATTCGTCAGTATGATCCGGAGTCCAAACAAGAGTCTATGCAGTCGATTAAAAAAGGAGAAAGACCACCAAAGAAGTTTAAAGTGGAAAAGTCGGCCTCTAAGATTATGGCGACTATTTTCTGGGATATCGAGGGAATTTTTTAATTGATTACTTGCCTAAAAGAACTACTACGAATGGTCAATACTACGTCATTTTATTGGGTCAGGCACATGAAGCAGTCGTATAAAAGAGACGTGGCAAATTGGCGCGTGGTGTGTTGTTTCTGCAAGACAACGCTCCCGTTCACACCGCTCGCGTTTCGAGGGATGCTTTAGAAGCCACTGGGTTCGCAGAAATTGACCGTCCTACCTATAGTCTGAACCTGGTTCCCAGTGATTTTTTCCTTTTTTCGAAACTGAAACAGGAGTTGGAGGATGAAGTCAGCCGTGGAGAGTCATTTTCAAGAGAAATCTTCAGAATATAATTTCAATGGTTTAAAGGCATTGTATTCACAATGTGAGAAGTGTATTTCACTTGAGGGTGATTATATTAAAAAATAAAAATTAAAAAACCTAAATTTTTCTTTCATTAGGTAACCTAGGCCGCGAACTTATCAGCCGCCCCTCGTATATCCCGGATTTTCCTCTGTCCTCGGCGTAGTAATCCGACGTCGGCCACTATAAACTTTACGAGAAGGTGACAAACTGATATTCATGTCTAATTTCTTCTTAATATTTTTCACAGAACTTCGTGACACTCCAACCTTTGCAGCAATTTCATTTTGTGAAAGTTTCGAACATTTTAACAAACCAGATATCTGTCCAACCTTTTTCGGAGATAGACCTACGTTTATACCCATTTTAAAATAAAATAAATGATATTTTAATAGTATTATAACAAAAAGAAATAGAGTAATATTATTTATTAAAAATTACATTGAAAACAAGTCCAGAAAACACAAATAATAACTTTATTAATTATCATCAACGCTTTAAAACCAAGTCTGATTAAAACAGTTTTAGGTTAGAATAATCACTACCGCCCCCGGGTCCGACGGTGTTCCTAACCGTGTGCTGGGCCTGGTCCTCGACCACCTGGGTCCCCGCCTCAGGGAGCTGTTCGACGCGTGTTTAGCGTCCGGACGGTTCCCTGGATGCTGGAAGGAGGGAAGGCTGGTGCTCCTGCCGAAGCCGGGGCGGTCTCCGGGGTCGCCTTCGGCTTACAGGCCTATCGTGCTGCTCGATGACACGGGCAAGCTACTGGAGAGGGTGGTAGCTGCCCGAATCGAGCGGCACCTCGTCGGCACGGGGCCGGATCTGTCGGACGCCCAGTTTGGGTTTAGGAGGGGTCGTTCGACGATCGCGGCTCTGTTGCGCCTGAGGGCCGTGGCGACTGAGGCCGTCACCGGTGGGGGAGTGCTGTTGGCGGTGTCCCTAGACATCGCCAACGCATTCAATAGTCTGCCATTCAGCTGCATCAGGGAGGCGCTCCGGTGTCACGGAGTGCCAGGTTACCTGAGGCGGCTAGTGGCAGACTATTTGGTGGGGCACAGCGTTCTCTGCACCAACCGAGCAGGGGACGTTGTGCGAACGCCCATGACGTGCGGTGTCCCACAGGGGTCGGTCCTCGGACCCACCCTGTTGAACATCGGCTACGACTGGGCGTTGCGGGGGAGCCTCCCGCCCGGGCTGGGCGTGATTTGTTACGCCGCCGACACGCTCGTCACAGCCCGCGGTGGGACGCTAGAAGAGGCGGTAAGCCTGGCGACCTATGACACCGAAGAGGTCGTCAGGCAGATCGAGGCACTGGGGTTGAGGGTCGCCCTGGACAAGACGGAGGCCCTCTTGTTCCATGGGCGCCGTATGAGCCCTCCCATCGCCGTCTCGATCACCGTCCACTCGGTTGACATCAGCATCCGGGCCCATATGAGGTACTTGGGCCTGGTGCTCGACGGGCAATGGTGGTTCCGGGAGCATTTCCGCAGGCTCACTCCATGGCTCGACGGCGCGGCGTCCGCCCTATCGTGGCGTAAGCCGTACGTGGGCGGTCCGAGCGCTACGTGCCGACGACTGTACGCGGGGGTCATCCGGTCGATAGCTCTGTACGGCGCACCAGTGTGGGCGGGGTCCTTGACCGTCCGACTTAGGGCCCTTCTGTGGCGACCACAGAGGGTCACGGCGGTCAGGGCCATCCCCGGATACCGCACGGTGGCGACGGAGTCAGCGTGCCTATTGGCCGGGACTCCCCCGTGGGACCTGGAGGCGGGAATGCTCGCCGAGTTGTATCGGCAGGTGTCGGGGGTGCGCGGGGAGGGCGGTGTTGTTTCTTTGAGGGAGCTCACCGCCTGGCGCGTCGACGCCCGCCGAGACGTCATTGCCCGTTGGGCAGTCCGGTTGCAGAGGCCTCGGTTCGGGGTGTGAATCGTGGAGGCCTTCCGGCCGGTGCTGATACAGAGGTTGGAAAGGCGGCACGGGGTGCTCTCCTTCCGACTAGTGCAGGTGTTGACGGGGCATGGGAGCTTCGCCAAATACCTGCACAAGGTCGTAAGGAGGGAGAGTACACCATGCCGACCATCGCTAGGGCGTTGGTCGACAGCGTCGGGAATTGGGACGCGGTCGCAGCCTTCTGCGAGACAGTGATCTCGCAGAAGGAGGCGGCGGATCGTCTGCGCGAGGAGCGCAGCCTCGATGAGGAGATCCGCCGCCGGCGAATGGGGCGGCGCAGGCGAAACAACCTGCGCCTCATGCCGCCCTAGCCGAGGCCGCGGGTGACGTGACCGGGGAATAGTCCGTCATCCGCCGAGCTTAAGCCCCTCTGTCGCCCCGGACGGAGTGGTGCGGAGGCGCGCCGACCGGAGCCCACGCACAAAAAAAAAAAAAAAGTTTAGAATAATCACATAAACCACATGACGCAAAGAACAACAACTAATTGGTTAATGTTACCAGAGTAAAATAATGATGTGATGTTGCTGATGCTAAAAACATAAAATACCTGTAATAATTATTGTCATATGGAATGAATATAAAGCAAGGAATTCAAAATATATGTTGTTTTACTTCACTTGGTCTAATAATTTGGCCAGATACTGTACTAATTACATAGTCATGTTGTCGTTCATATATACCGCTACATGGCGTTCGTTGACGTAGAAACGTTGGGGCGCCGCAAGTACACGCGCGCTCCGCAGCACCTCATCGCGCAGGTAGCGGCGCGTCAGACTCACGACCAGGGGCCGTGGGCGGCGGTCCACCATGACTGCACTAGTCGCACTAACGCGATGCGCGCCCGCACGAGTGGCGCTAATTATGTCGCGCTCTTCTATTGAGACACCTAGTTTAGTTGCAATCTGCCCAACCAGGTGGATTGGATTCTCGCCAATTGACTCCAGGAAATTGCTAATTTCAATATCATTGGAAAGCAGATCTTGGTCCCTCCCATTGAGCTCCTGCTTGAGTTCAGCTATAGCATCTACTACTGACACATTAGAAGACAGTAATTTATGCTTCTTAGCCTGTTCGAGAGCAGTGACCCTCCCTTCCAAGTTATTTCTTGGCTCAGTACATTTATTCAGTGAAGACCGCAGTTCAGACATATCTTCACAAAATAGCTGGAGAGGACTGGCTCCGTCGACGAGCCTTTCCCAACTTGCCGTGAGGATGGCACGGAATTCCTCTTTGACCAGTGTGGTCAAGGTATTCAGCTGCCTTTTGATAGTTGGGGACCTAGTTCTCTGGAACAACTTTCGTGGGCAGCGTTTTTTGGCTAGGAGGGCTCGTAGTTGCCTGGAGAGATGGTAATTGCCTTCATAGTGGCCAACTGGATGTTCGGATATCCCGCCAGGCTGGCCACGGACGACAAGAAACTCGGTACCGGTAGTCGGCCCAATGGCGATGGAGAGGGTTACGGTGGGTTATGGGACCGTGCATCGTCGGTTCGTCGTCCCAGATGGAATAGACAGCGTGTGCGCTGACCATAGCCCACAACAAAAAGCAAGTTCTACGTCCTCTTCCTTGCCTATTGGGCGGTATTCGATTTTAGCCCTCTAATTCTCTAGCGAAAGTTCTCCAGCGCCGTCTAGCTCTGACGGGCTCAGGCTCGCTCCACGGCTCGTCGGCGCGGCGTCCGCCCTATCGTGGCTAATGCCGAACGTGGGCGGACCGAGCGCTGCGTGCCGACGGCTGCACGCGGGGGTCATCCGGTCGATGGCCCTGTACGGCGCACCGGTGTGGGCGGGGATCATAACCGTCAGACTTAGGGCTCTTCTGTGGCGACCACAGAGGGCCATGGCGGTCAGGGCCATCCGCGGATACCGCACGGTGGCGACGGAGGCAGCGTGCCTATTGGCCGGAACTCCCCCGTGGGACCTGGAGGAGGAAATGCTCGCCGGATTGTATCGGCGGGTGACGGGGGTGCGAGCGGAAGGTGGTGTGATCTCGTTAAGGGAGCTCACCGCCTGGCGCATCGACGCCCGCCGAGTCGTCATTGCCAGTTGGGCAGTCCGGCTGGAGAGGCCTCGGTTCGGGGTGCGAACAGTGGAGGCCTTCCGGCCGGTGCTGATGTAGTGGTTGGAAAGGCGGCACGGGGTGCTCTCCTTCCGACTAGTGCAGGTTTTGACGGGGCATGGGTGCTTCGCCAAATACCTGCACAAAGTCGTTGGGAGGGAGAGTACACCGTCCTGCCACCACTGCGATTGCGACGAGGACACGACGCGCCATACGCTCGAGGCCTGCGCGGCTTGGGCAGTGCAGCGCTGTGAACTCGTTGAAATTATCGGTGCCGACTTGACGCTGCCGGCTATCGCTAGGGCGATGGTCGACAGCGTCGGGAATTGGGACGCGGTCGCAGCCTTCTGCGAGACAGTGATCTCGCGGAAGGAGGCGGCGGATCGCCTGCGTGACGAACACAGCCGCGATGAGGCAATCCGCCGCCGGCGACTGGAGCGGCATAAGGCGCCAATACCTGCGCATCATGCCGCCCTAGCCGAGGCTGCGGGTGACGTGACCGGGGAATTAGTCCGTCACCCGCTGAGAGGCCGAGTCTAATCCCCCCCCCCTCGCCCCTCGCCCGCGGCCTAAATATAGAACACCTGCGGGTGGCGTCTGATGCATTATGCATCAGAGATGTAGTGGACTAAATAGGGGGTTAAAAGAATAAAGTTTAGCCGCTAGAGGCGGCAGAAGAAGAGGGAGCGATGAGGGATCTTGGGAAATGCAAGTTTGCGGGCCCTGGAGTGGTCCGGGAGGCACGCATGAAGTGGGACGATGTTTTGCAGGTGAGGAAAGAGGGAAGAGTCCGCACGGCGGAAAAGATTGGTGGAGAGCTTGGAGATGAACTCCTGAAGGGACTCCATTTGGAGGCCTCTGTGGATGGTGGTATTCTTGACCATTCTGGGGGCGCCAACAATTGTGCGCAAGGACAGAGATTGTTGTGCCTGTAGGTTTTTCCGTGCCTGTTTGGAGATTAAGGCGTACCACGAGGGAACCGCGTAGGTGAGCCTCGATCTGATGTAGGACTTAAATAGAGAGAGCTTCACTTTGACCGTGATGGATTCGCTGGATAGAGAAGTCTGCAGGTGGCGAGGGCGGTGTTAATAATGCGCTTGACATGAGTGCGCATCGACAGGTTATTATCCAGGTGAATGCCTAGATAGGTGGCCGAACTATGCCAGTTAACTGTTTCCCCCCTCAAGATGAAAAGGGGAGGAAGGGGCTGGGGTGAGGCGCCGAGAGCCAGAGAAAGCAAGGGCCTGGGTTTTCTTGGCGTTTATAACAATACGCCATTTGCACAGCCAGTCCGGGAGCAGGTCTAACGTCCTTTGGATCTGCCAGACTAATTAATACATCGTCATGTTATTTATATATACTGCTACATCATTCCCCCTAAAACCAGACATAAAATAGGAGAACAAAGTTACATAAAAAGTTACAAATACAAAATAATAATCAAGTTCCAAAAAAAATGGTAAGTATATAATAAAAGTGTAAAAAATTATATTTAAAATTACTGACAAAATAAAAAAAAAATACATTTCCAACAGAAAATACAAAACGTAAAAAAATATTAACGGTAAAAAACAATGTGTAAAAAATCTTAACTAAGACATTTAAATTCTAAACTAACACATTTAACTTCAAAAATACATGACAAATCAGAGTACAAAAGTATAAAAAATAAAATAAAGAAAACTTTTTGACAAACATATACTAATAATAACATGCACATAACATTTGGCAATTGGCAATTGTGTATAATAAGCATTTACATTTGTAAATGCTTATTATACACAATTGCCAGCTTGGTAACTTACATGAAGTGTCAATGACTGCCTTCGTAAGCAATTACCAATAATTACTAATTATATTAAAATTTATAAATGTCTTACGAAATAAGCTTAGTAAGCAGTTATCAATAATTACTAACTACATTTACAAATGTCTTACGAAATACTTAAATACAATAATGTGCAAATAGTATCGTTTTACTGTGTCTCTACTTACTCAGCAAAACGTACCAGTGGCTTGACAATACGGCCACTACTACATTTATAAAGGCGCATTCTTATTAATATACTAAGTCATCCTGTACAGTTGGGCCAACGATCTGATGGTTGTTCATTGACAATCCTGAAGTAGTTACTGCAGAAGCATTAAAAATTACGCGCAATTCTGTGGATAGACTGGTCTCACAAAGAACTCCGTGATGTGGTAGAACATAAATATAAGAGTCCCTTTCAGGATTTGTATTTTCTTCTTAATGTAATCCTGCATAAATTCATAATACTGGCTTTTAAACAATGGGTCTTTACGAAACCTACGTTCTAAAGACATCAATCTAGATAAAACTAGCTCATACGAATCACCTAGTCTATTAGGTGTTTCCTTAAGTGGAATGGTTACAACAGAATGACTATTTGAATCACGCATTGTATTTGCTATAAAGTTTTGCTCACATTCCTGATCTTCCTTTGATATTTGTTTATGTGTAGGTACATTTTTTAATTTAAAAAAGGGAAACGTCGCTCAGGATGCCTGGCAGATGTGAAACATTGAAATGATTTTGTACTAGTATATACGCATAAAAGAACAGATTACGACAGGAACTAATATGGCATAAAGTATTAATATAGTTTCACGATGTTTTTTCCAGTAAACGATGATTTTTATTCGATAAACATTTATTTTCATTAGGTACATACACAATAGATATGTGTTTAGGTTAATAATTTATTTTGAGCTCACTAGATGGCGTTGTATCAAATTCTAAATCAAGTTATAGTTTCGTTACACAAATATACATATCCAAGCGTGGCGTTAACGCCACGTCAACGAGCAGGTTCACCCTCGCCTATAGATGTTTCACATCAAAATATTGTGTCAATTGATTCTGAAGAAAATCGTCATTTGAGTTTATGATATTGCAATGCATATACAATGTATTATATGGCATTTGTAATGAACCAGAAACTACCCACATTATAGCGCACGTGAATTTTAATTATTTATCGAATAAGATGAATCATCAGAAGTGAAGAAACCCAATATTGAAGATTCTGTGTTTTATGGGGGTATTCAATGGTGATATTTCTATGGTGATAACTGTTCACCAGAATTCATTACTCTCGCTAAATTGCACCTACCTAACTTATTTCTGCTCCACCCCAGGTCGACTGGTAGAAAATGCCTAAGGCATTAAGTCCGCCATGTACCTTTTTTGTGTGCAGAAGATTTAAATAAATAAAAAAAATATTTCGTTGATCAGCATCTCCTAAACCTGAGTCCGAAATAGTAATTTATTCAGACATGATAGCTTTTTCATATATGGCATTATAGACTTAAACCAGTTCAAGTCGTCGTCGCCTTCATTCAAATCTTTTTTCTTTAAATCTATTTTCTCTCGTTCGAGAGTTATTAAGATTTCTTCAATACTCTCTGGCGAACTTTCTTGTCCCTTTTGGTTAACTGACGCTCCAATAGCTCGCGATGGTTCAGGTGTCGAGGTATCATAATGTATCTGTGCCGAAATGACATTTTATACAGTTGCAACATCAGTCACAGGACCATTACTTGTTGCCAAATTAGTATCATTTGTATTCAATTGCGATTCATTGGATTTGTATTATAAGTCATTTGATCAGATAGAACAGACATAATTGTATCATCATCAATAATGTCACTTTCGTCTAACATTGTACTTCGAATATTACTAATAGTTTTACAAGGCTTCAAAATTATCTTTAAAAATTGCATTGATTCGAAATATGGCCAATCGCCTTGATATTGACCGTTTTGATTTGCACCCGAACCCGATCTTGGTTTTGCTGCTCTTTTAAGCTCTCGACTATAGGAATCTCTTAAATTCTTCCACTTTTTTTACATCATCAACTGAAATGTAAACAATACTATTTATAGATATACATATATACTTCTTTCAATTTTCGTATATAAAAACTGCCATTTCAAACATAGTGAAAGAAGTATGTACTGTAATTTGAAAGACATTAGTAATAAAATATATGCCTATACCTACAATCGAAATCTGGGCAAGTATCGCAAAAGATGTCCGGGAGAAATGGCAATTTCCTAATTGCATTGGCAAACTTGATAGCAAACACTTACGTATTAAAAAACAAAAAAAAAACTGGTTCCATGTACTACTAACTGTACTATGTGTACTATGTACTGTTCTATGTACTACAAAGGCTTTTTCTCTATTATATTATTAACCTTAACTGATGCTAATTATAAATACGTAATGGTGGATATTGGTGCCTATGGCAAAGGTAACGAGGCTGGGGTTTTTGACGTATGCACTTTACGACAAGCATTCGAAAATCAAAAATTACAAATACCGGAACCTGATTTTTTACCAAATACTCTCATTTGCCCCTTTGTATTTATGGGTGATGCTGCATTCCAATTAAAAACATACCTTTTGAAGCCTTACAAAAAAATGCCAGTGAAGAAGATGTTAAAGAGCGTTTCAACTATAGATTGTCTCGAGCGAGGATGGTCGTTGAATATTCTTTTGGTTCAATAACATCACGATTTGGATAGTTTTGAAATTTCGCTTACTGAGTTGTCCAAGGGCCAATACAATACAATATTAGATGACCTGTCTCTATTACACATATAAGGCAATAAAAATGACGTGGCTTTCTGATATTTCCATTCTTTTCGTTGTTTTCTAGCCTGTCCACTCCCTGTTGTATTTTGTCTTTTTAAGGCATCTCGACGGTTATCTCTCGGTTGCTTCAACCGCGACTTGGCAATTTTAACTGAAAAAATCAACAAACCCAAAAATGTATTCCATGGTCTATTTATGAAAAATAATATTACATGCACTTAGGCGAAGTACAATTAATTAAATAAGTTTCTTTCTCAGGTATTTAGCTACTGGCCAGTCATTTACAACGATGGGAGAGAATTTCAGGATTGGATTGAAAAGTGTATCATGAATTGTTGATGAGGTTTATGATGCTTTATGGAATGTATTGCAACCTTTTGTCATGCCCGCAACCAACAGAAAAGGACTGAATAGAAATCGCAAAAGATTTTGATTACTATGGTAATTTAAAAATTGTACAGATGCTCTTGATGGCAAGCACGTATATATCAAGGCTCCCTCAAAAACAGAGATTTTCTGTAGTATTGATGTGTTTAGCCGATGCCACAAGGAAAATTATAATGGTTGATGTGGGATCTATAGGAAGATTTTCTGATGCAGGAATTTTTGATAACAGTGATTTCGGAAAGAGTGTAAAGAGAAGAGATTGAATTTACCTGAGCCGGTACCGGTGGAACAAAAATGCCGTTCGTAGTTATAGGAGACGAAGCTTTTCCATTGAAGGAAAATTTTATGAGACCATACCCATACCCACGCACACATGTATATATGTTTATGTCTCTTATTATGTACTATTTATTGTTTTATATTGTTTTTATTTTACAGATTATACAATTTATTATATAGTCGTAATAAAAAATAAGTAATAAATGACTTATATTATTTACACTGATCTCCATTACCACCAGCAGTAAACTACCTACCATCTCTCTGTTCTACCATTTCCATCCCAAGGTTGCCTGGAAGAGATCGCTTATAGCGATAAGGCCGCCCTTTGTTCATTCTGTGTTATGTTAGTATTTAAGTTTTTGTATTTTGTTTTGTAATCGGTGTACAAATAAAAAGTTATCTATCTAGTGTATCGCGTAGAACATGCTAGGTGGACAATATTATTTTACATTATATAAAGAAGCTTTTATATATAGGTAGTCATATTTAGACATTATCAACAGTTTTTTTGTTTTATTTTGTAATAAAAAACGATTTTTTTTTAACTAAAAAATTTATTTAAATATAATATACCAAAACAAAATTATTTAACGAGTGTTATCGTTATGGTAGGGTACGAGAGTAAGTAACCGTTAATGTATCATGTACTGTATAGATAACTAAATAAAAAATTAAAAATAGTACAGTAAAAAGTAAAAATCTAATAATATAATCATCATCAAAGTCTTCTGATAAATCTTTTACTGTGTAATCTACATTATTTTGTGGCATTGTGCAACAATAAGATGACGATTCCGGTCTTGATTGAACTATGTTAGGGCTTACAATTAACTTTAAAACCTGTTCATATTTTTCCGCCTTTTTTTTACCACGAATAGAGACTAAGAAAATGTCTTCTGGTTTCAAGACAAAATTTATTGAATTCAACTAAGTTTATCTCGAATCTAGAAGACAATGTCCTCAAAATAACATCAAATTGTTTGATAATTATAACATCCAACCCTGTGATCTGAGCACCCATCACAGCATTCTTAAAAAAGCGAAGGGCTGTGTTTCCGTCATTTGAAGAACCAAATCCTGGTTTTGGTTTATCTACAATGAGTCCCGTCTCATTCTTAAATTTCAACTTGAATTCGTCAGATCGTACCTTAATATCTGCTTTGTCTTCGTCACTTCTAACCTGCCATTTCTTAATAGTCAACTTGTAGCTGATGTGTAAAAGGCATTCAAAGCAACGAATCCAATCATGAAGAGAAGATAAACCAAAGTCGAAATGTTCTTGATTGCTGTCAAACATGGCGGGTTCATCGTTTTGGGGATGGCGCCACAGATGAAACACTTTTGAGATGAACGAATTTCCGTTAAGGCGTTACACACCTTTCCGTCTGTCATTGTCAGCAATAGTTTGTGTTTCACAGAGATTTGAAAATCACTAAAGTTGTTAAGTGTTGCAAGAAAAGCATTAACTTCTTCCAATAATCTATTTGTCTTCGCTAACGTGAAGTGGTTCGTTTCTTTAGCAAATATAAATTTAATTGGGCTAACATACAAAGTTGATGAAGGGCGAGGATGTTGCCAAATTATTTTGGACCCATCATATAACTTAAGGGGAACGAAAGAGAATACGAAAAGAAACTCGTCTGTATCTTCAGTGTTTTCAAATCTCTGTTTATATGTGCTGTGCCCAGAACTAGAACTTCTATCACATCCCCATTTACTAACAAGTGTAAAAGATGAACTTGTTGGGCGCACACTGCTGATAACATCATTCTGTGCTAATACTAGACGTTCCACTGTTTTATTTAATAAGGCTTGCAAATTTATTTTAGTACGAGTTTCTGTTATAGCAAGGTGCTCCTCTGCACGATAACAGGCCTGTTTGGACTTTACTAAACTAAAATATGATGGAAACACATTATATCCTGCCTTCATGGACCATTTCCTAGTTAGTTTGTAAGAATGCGTTGTTGATTTAGAATCTATATAGTAAGCTAATGCTTCTTCACTACTTAACTACCTAGGATTAACGGAACTGGTATTTTTAGACTTAATAATATTTTCTGAGCTCTCACCAATGTCTCTAAACACATTGGCAATTTTCCTTTGCCCTGCTAAACGCACAGCAATTTCGGTAGCAGTCATCAATTCACTGACACTTCGAGATTCTAAGAGATCCACGACGCGACGTTTCTTCGTCTTAAACGACGATTCCTCGAAATCTTTGCGAGGTCTTCCTGCAGGAGTCACACACCCTCACTCGATGTCGAAGGTTGTGGCGCAAAAGAACACGCAGTAAACTGTATATCTTCTTCATCCAGCCAAGTCTTATTTTTAATTAAAAAACGCTCCTTTGACTTTCCTGAAGCCAACCATTTGGCACCAATCTTATTAGGAAAATTGGATATCTTCAACTTTATTTCTTTTTGGCTGCATTCAGTAATGTCACGAAATTGAAATTTTGAAGAAAGAAGGTCATATAAACGCGCGTTTTTTTCATTTTTCGTGTGTTTCAACCACTCCTCGAAAAAGACTACCCTTGAAATAAAGTAAACGTGTTCTAAAAAAAAAGAAAAAGCTTGTACTGAAGTGTGCTAAACAATATGTGTATTTTTGCAAAGAATATAGTTATTCCTACGATATATCTAAAAACTAGCCCGGATAGAGGTGAATGTCTGTATCTTTTACACTATAAAAGTTTATTTTTATAAAAATATACGCTAAAATTTAAATTACATATATTGAAACAAATACTGTAAATTCATTTTAAAAGATTCTGATTTAAATAATATACTAAAAAATTGTACTTACCCTCATTATTTATATCCATCACAAATACTTACACAATATTATCACAAGCCACATTGAGATGTGCACGAAGGTGTCGGTAAATTGCAACTTATTGATTGAGACGGTTGCATTAAATTCATTACCTGACTTCTGACCTCTATGGCTCATCAATTACGAATTTGACAAATAACTCTCAAAATTTGGAGTTTGGAGGTGTTGTTTACATTTTGTAGTTATAGTAGTCATTTGGTATTTTTACCTGGAAAGTTTACCGGGAGTTTTGAAAATTGGCAATTTTGTAGATTTTGACGTGCTCTTACCGAATTTCAACTTTACCATCTCGTATCTTTGCCGCTCGCGCCGCCATATTGAAATTCCTTTATACCTGCAGAGACAGACAATAGTCAGCCGGGTTTTCAATCTACAGTATAATATTTAACCTTAGTATAATTTTTATATTTTACAATTCACACCTTTCCGTGTGGTGACGGATTAAGGATACAATTCACCACTCCCTATCTTACCCGTGGATGTCGTAAAAGACGACTAAGGGATATAATATGTACATAAGATCTGTGCAAGAGAAGGAAAACTCGAAATGAAACCCTATAAACATGTCTGGCCAGCACCGTATAGTAGGTTAAATGCCCTCCCATTGTGGAGGAGGCCCGAGCCCAACAGTGGGACGTATGTGGGCTGCGATGATGATGATGACAATTCACAAATACGAGCGGTTAAAAGTAAATATTACGCGCTATTTCCGTGTGGTGACACAGTAACAATACAATTCACCACTCCCTATCTTGCCCGTGGATGTCGTAAAAGACGACTAAGGGATACAATATGCATATAACATTTATGCAAGAGAAAGAAAACTCGAAACAAAACCCTATATCAACCTGTCTGACTAGCATGATATAGTAAAGTCAATCTCCCTCCTAATGTGGAGGCTCGAGCCCAACAGTGGGACGTATATGAGCTAAAAGGATAATAACGCGTTAGCGTTTATGTATAATGGTTTACGTATAATGTTTATGTATAATGGTTTAGCACTCTTACGCCGAAACTATTGATTTTAGGAAAAAAAAGGTTCAGACATAAATTGTAGGAAATTGCCTCTATAATTATTTTGTATATGTTTTCCTGCAAAATGCGTGGGAAAGGAGTTATTATCAAAAAACTACTTTTAGGCGCCATTTTTCCAATATTTCGGCGCGAGCGGCAAAGATACGAGGTGGCAAAGTTGAAATTCAGAAAGAGCACGTCAAAATCTATAAAATTGCCAATTTTCAAAACTCCCGGAAAACTTTCCAGGTAACCTCTATTTTTTCAACCAAATGACTGTACTATTAAGATTACCTGAAAATGATAACATGAATTTTGTCCACCTAGCTTGTTCTAGGCGAAATACTGTGCCACGTGATGGATTAAACGCAGAAAGAAAAATATTTAATTACCGATTATTAAGAGCGCGTCGCATTATTGAGACAACTTTCGGCGTATTGACGAGAAAGTGGTACCTACGTGTATCATAAAGATTTTGAATGCAAAATAGAAACAGTTGACAAGGTAATAAAAGCAACATGTGTTTTGCGCAATTATTTAATTCAAAGACAACCTGATTATATAAACAATATTGAAAATAACATGGTGCAAACATTATTATCAGTTGGTGATATTACAGAAACACAACATTCTAGTAATGATGGTTATCAAGTTCGCCAAATGTATTGTTCAAACTTTAATGTTCAAGGGAGGGTTCCATGGCAAGATAGGTACTCGAATTTTGAAAAGAATCTATAGTCAATGGTGTGTGACAGATTTGGATAGCTTGGCCAGCCGCGGACATTAAATTCAAATTCAAATCATTTATTATGCATAGACCCCGAGAGGACACTTACATATTGTAAACTTTACAAAATAAAATTAAATTATCCAAAAAAAAAAACTACCACCGGATCGGAACGCGACCGCTACTGAGAAGATCCGGCAAGAAACTCTGCGGGCTTGTCTATTATTTTCAATTGTCTTTTTTTTTTCTTCTTACTAGATACATTGTGTATATGTTTTGTAAGAACTAGCTCCAGTATGATGCTCTTCGAACTGCAAGGTAATTCATATAATTCAAACGATTATGGCTGGACCAGATCCCACAAGCGGCACCCGATCACGAGTTAACTACTAGAGCAGCCATCACTTCCCTCAACCACTATGGAGGGAAGGGAGAGACCCGCCCCATGCAGCTCCCGCAAGTAGATCCTTCAGTGAGCGTGACCAACACCATACAACCACAATAGTCACCAATGAAATTATACCCTTACCTGAGAAATATCAAATACCAGAAGAAACTGTCAAATATGAACTACAGCTAGAAGAAATATCTCTGGTCAGCATCCACGAACTAACTAACCATGCTAACGACATCTCAGTCAATGACGAAGTCGATGGGCTCCTTATCGTCGCAACACCGAGCTGGACAACATTGCTGCTATACACTCTATTAATAGCAGCGATAATTTGGAAAATATATAAATGGAGATCTACAACTACCAAAGGGGACAAGGCCACCACTATCTCACAGCATACCAAAGGTAGCGAGGACGCTACCCGAAGCAGCCCCTGCTTCCGACTTAAGGAGGGAGGAGTTACCACACTGTAGCAACCCGTTTCGTTGACGCTGCAGTCCAGATACCAGGAACGCGCTCGCAATATTCCATTGTTTTAGAAATCAATGTAATTATGTATTGTTAATTTAATAGCAGTCTTGTACCAGCATTCGTAATAGTAATTTGTAACTTTCTTTATAACATTATATTAATTTTAAAATAAATATGTATTTTTTTATAATAAGACCGACCGCCAAAATATAAGTACAGTAATGAAAATATTGTTCAATAATGAAGACACGTCATGTAACGCTCTATTTTTACTAACCATAAACTGTCAGCTGTCAATTTGCTTTTTTTTAGGGTTGCCAACACTTTACTGCATAAATGGCGGCAAATTCAAATCTTGCATTAATTTTGGGACATCGTTATAATAAAGCTTTTGTGCGATCCACAAATTGTTGCTCTGAGTTTGAGGATAATTTATGTGCGTTGCATGTATGTAAATTCTCTCGCAATATAGGGGTGAGTGCAGTGCTAGAATGCAGGGAAAAACTTTAGACACTCTTGTTCTGCCTGCCTCCAACAACTCTTCACTAAGTTATTGCTTCACCTGGTCTATGCAAAGATATTTATGCTTCTTTTCTATTTATGACAGGTCTGCTTAATGAATGCACATTTGAAATTTTGCAGAATAAAAATCTCTTTGTGCGTCGTTGTCTTAACTAAGAGTTTCATCCTGAGTTGTGTCATTCTGAATGTTCAACACCCTATAAAAATAATGATTGTCAGTCATCAGCAGCAGGGGTAAGGCAGCAAGGGAGGGTGTTGGAATCACGGACGGCGGGTAATGGCGAACACTAAGGTATTCGCATGTTAGAAATAGTAGATATTTCAAGTATCGCAATCGTGAGTCGGACCCGAACTTAGTGCCGAACAGTAACTGGTGAGGTGAAGCCGCGCTCGGTGTTCAAGGTAAGTTAATCCTTTTTTCTTCTTGTATTTACATCCATATTTTTTTATATAAATTGTATACGTGTATAATACTCTATGCAAAAAATAGTAATCTGATATTTTTGTTGTGAAGTAACGACTAAATATATAACTTATTTAAATAATCGCCACTTGCATTGCAAGTTTCTAACCTCAAAAAATTAAATAGTTTTAGGTTTCTGTGTGTATCGGGTATTGGCGGACCAATTGAGTGGGGCAATCTCGGACGTCCGTGATTACCCCGCTTACTATTATAGGTCCAGTTTAACAATTTTTAAAACGTCAAACATATTTCAGATGCCACGTGATTATAAAAGGAAGACGGAGAAAAAATATAAATTAGAAGACCTTGAAAGAGCCGTTCAAGAAGTTAAAAATAAATCACTTTCACTGGGAAAAGCAGCCACTGTATATGCTGTTCCAAAAAGCACTATACACGACTATCTCAACAAAGATATTGTAAAGATGCCACAAACTGGAAGGAAGGCCATATTTACTGAAGGACAAGAAAAAGAATTAGAAGAACACATTTTAAAATGTAGCAGATTATTTTATGGTCTAACTATAGAGATGGTGCGAAAAATAGCTTTCAAATTTGCTGAAGTAAATAAATTAAAGCACAATTTTGATAAGAATACTGCAATGGCCGGAAAAGATTGGTTTTATGGTTTTAAAAAAAGACATCCCAATATTTCTCTGCGGAAACCTGAAGCCACTTCCATCAATAGAATATCAGCGTTTAATCAAAGTGAAGTGAAGATATTCTTCGTGGCATGAAATACCGTGGGCTGTTAAGATCTCAAATGGTTCTATTTCTACGGAATTTTCAAACATAGTGCCGAAAATTACACCGGGTGCTATAGATGATCGACTCGCTCCTGTATCTATTAAAAACTTACCGTTAAATTCGGGTATCTCAATATATGGTAAATAATCTTGGTATTGAATATTTAACTAGGTCGGGACGTCTTGTTCCTCGGTCAAGTGAAAATCCTGCTCATAACTTACCTGCATGTTGCTGTTGTAGGGTTCTGACTACGATGGGTTAGAGTCATCGTTCAGTTGTGTATTGTTATAATACTCACTGGTTTCGTAGGTTACGTCGTACGCCTGCATCTGATCTACTTGGCTAGGAAAATAGAACAATTCTTGCGTTGTGACTTGTGGAGTAGGTTTATCCACGGAACGCATGGTAACGTCTGATACTTGTCTTGGTGGAAGGACCTGCGGCTTGGGCAAGTTTTGCTGGTTTCGGAAGTTACCACTATTAAATTTAGGAGGATTTGATCTAAAATTACCTGACGTAGGTTTGTTGTTCCAGGAAAACCCGTTGTATGGCCTAGGGTGCTGTTCTGGAAAATATCTATTTTGTTGCTGCGAAAGGGTTAGGTAGACTTTCATCGTGTTTGGTGTAGTTGGGTTGTGACCTAGGTGTATTGGGGAAATTCCGGAAGAAATTATTGTTATTTGCTTTGGGTAATTCTTTCAGTTTTCCTTGCGGTACAAAGTGGTTGTTGAAATTATTTGATCTATTATATGCAAGTCTATTTTCCTCTTCTCTAGCTGCTACAATTGCTAGTTCGAGTGTTTCTGGCCTAGCAATTCTTACGCCTATAGAAACTTGAAAGTCTAATTGATTAACGTATTGTTCAATAACCATTTTTTCATAGTATAACTTGTTCGCGTGTTCGCCAACCGAATACAACGTGTCTAGTATGTCCCGTAAGCGTTTGCCGCAAGTGTCGGCATCCTCATGACGTCGCCGTCTAGTCCTCGTAACGTCCTGTTTGACCTGTATTTCGTTACGCGGTTCGCGAAGTCGTCTTATGAGCGCGTATTTGATTAGATCCCAGTTGCTAAGATCTGCGTCATAGGCGATTGCGTCAATCGCCTTATCACTTAACCTACTCTTAATTAGCGATATTAATGCGGGATGAGCTCTATCCGCCTCGTCGATTAAACTTAAAATACTTTCTACTTCCTTAATATAATAATTTAAAGGTTTCGCGTTGCCATCATACTTAGGCATTAAACCTGTGAGAATTTTAAAGTGACCATTATCGCAATTCTTTAGCGACATTTTTATGTTTAATCGAACAATGGGCCGCGTGAACAATAGAGTGTTAAGTTACCGTATTTTATTAGAAATAAGTTTATAAAGTAATAGGAATGTCTTACGCGATTTCAGCTAATAGACAGACACACACAATGAATATAAAAATAACACAGGAAATAGAGCAAGGAACACTTGTGGTAATATAAGAGATCACTCACCAGAGCATTCTCTGCTTCCCCTGTGGAGTCTTGTCAGATGCAGCTCTGCTCAGCACCTCTTCTCAGCTCTTCTTGAGTCTTCTTGAAAGGCGACCGACCGTAGGTTCTATTTTCGGATCGCGGCGGCACGATTTCAGAACCTTCACGACTTATTTGAAAAGGCGTATTCAAATAAGCGTGTCGCGATCCTACCAAGACTGCGCCACTTATATTTTGGCGGTGGGTCTTATTATAAAAAAATACAAATTTATTTTAAAATTAATATAATGTTATAAAGAAAGTTACAAATTACTATTACGAATGCTGGTACAAGATTGCTATTAAATTAACAATACATAATTACATTGATTTCTAAAACAATGGAATATTGCAAGCGTGTTCCTGGTATCTGGACAGCAGCGTCAACGAAACGGGTTGCTACAGTATGGTAACTCTGTACGAGACATTTCCTGGTCGTGTACTCTCTTGTTTCGGTGATCAGAATTGGCCCCCTATATCGTGTAATTTAACACACCATTAGATTTCTTTTTATGGGGTTATTTAAAATCGGAGGTCTATGTCAACAAGCCCACGACCTCGCGTGTATTAAAAGAGGAGATTCAACGCTTCATCAACAAAATTCAGCCACATTTATGCAGAATGGTCATGAAAAATTTCAACAAACGAGTGCATATACATATGTATGCAAAGCCGTGGATGCCTTTTGCCCGATGTGTTATTTTATAAATAACCCTATCTTATGTACTTTATGATTAAATAAAAAATTACCATCAAAAGACTAAAAACTGTTTTCTATTTAATTCCAAACTTGGGTTAATTTTAAGACACCCTATGCATGGGCATCAAAACCCATGACACTTGCATGATAGACACGTTATCTTACCTGTGAAATCGAAAATATTGTGATAAAAAATGAAACTGCTGTTATTGGTATACATTTATTATTGACCTAATCGAATAAAATTTATTTTCCATTATTTACAAGCGCTTTCTCACTTAACACATTAAGTATTATTATTTAACAAGGATAATCATTTTATAAATAGTATTTGAACTATGGACATGTACAGAGTATGAGCAAAGAGGGGTAGACGAAGCAAGTATAAAAAGCAAACGTCAGAGGGACGGTTACAAGAGGAAGACCACGCCGTACTTCATTAAATTCGAGACATAGAGAATGTATGAAGATAAAACTATTTTTACGTTTTTTAACGCGTTTGTATTTGATAGGCCGACGTTTCGAACATTTTACAGCGTTCATAGTCACGGGCTTGTATGCGTGGGCCAACATCCGGAAAAAATACTGAAAATCAAAAATTTCAAGGTGAATTCTTAAAGTTTGTCGTTTGCCCATCCATTAAATTTTCGATAAGTCAGCTCTTAAGGGATGAAAAGGGGGTGGAAAAAAATTTGGGATGAAGAAATTTGGAGTGATGCATTTGAATCTACTTCGTTTGCCTATCCTTATAACCATCGCTGTAGTTATACCAGATACTCGAGGGAAGCCGCACGAGGGTAAACGACCTTTGAAAGGAGTGAGCCGCATTCAAGTTGGGGAGGAGCTGCTCTCTAAAAAGTCGGTTATTTGGAAGCAACAAGCTTCCAAATCACTCGACTTTGGTGATTCGGAGCCTCCCCATATACCGGCACTTGAAATTTTGAGAAAAGTACGCCAGGAAGCAATTAATCGCGACCTCAGAGTAAAGAGTGGACTCAATGTAATAGAATTCATCCAAGAATTGAAATATAGCGGTGAATTTGGTGGTTACATCAAAGAAATTGGATTGGATGAATTCTATCGCATTTACTGTTCTCCGCTTCAGATAAAAGTTTATAAACATAGCGTGAAAACAGTAAAAAGAGTTGCAATCGATGCAACTGGGCGTACTGTGTCTTCGATGAAGAAGCCGAATGGCGGCGGTTTAAAATATATCTTATTATACCAGATAGTTATACAAGGCAAAGATACCAGATAGTTACACAAGGCAAAGATGGGGACCCGTATTTTAAATGCTGTTGGCGAAGCATAACACGGCCATAATTAATTATTGGTTAAATAATTTTGTATTGATTGCAACTCACGTGCCAGAAGAAGCAGTATGTGATTTTTCTTTAGCACTACTAAATGCTATTTCACTAGCATTTAACGAGTGCTGTTTGAAAAATTTCATACAAGACTGTTACTCAATAGTTAAGGGTGAGCAAATCAAAAGAAAACCACGATACTTCGTGCGTTTAAATATTGCTAATTTTATAAAAATGTTCTCGCGTAATAAAGCATGTATTGGCAAAGCCTGGAGAGTCAAAGACTTTTACATAAGATGCGTCGGACTCCTGACTATGTGTTCTGATTTACAAAATTTTAAAGAACTTCTACATTCAATTATTGTAGTGGTTCTTAGTGAATGTGATGGACAGGATGAGGATGGAAACAATTTACCGAGTCAAAATCGGTTAGATTATCTATTTCATCACATTCAATCTTTTAGTCATAATGTCAGTGATGAAGTGAATGAAGAAAAAATAAAAGATGATGAGAAGCCCGAAGAAATATTTCTTAAATGACATAGGAAAGAGTGCTGAAGAAGAGGAAAATAAAACTTCACAATATTCAAGGTCTAATCCCTAATTTAATCGCGAAATAGTTGTATATTTGTGTAAAATGGCATGTTTTTTTCGCTTATGGACAAATATTATGAAGAATATTTTTCAATCTAATTATGATGTTCAACAATAGTGGAAGCTTATTTTATAGATATTAAGAAATACTACATGAATCAATTTGACGGTCCAGTTCGAGCAGATAAATTTTTTATAATACATAAGCGTTCGATCGAAGCATCGTGTAAATTTGAAAAAGCTACTAGTCACAAGAAAAAGTCTGATGTTATAATGAACAATGATGTTAAAGCTCGACTGGAAAATTCTAAGTGCTATACAAATTCAATTAAATATGAAGAAAGTTTACCCGAAGATTGTAAGGTTAAGGAGAAAAATCACCTTCATGAAGAAGAAAACTGCATGGGTAAGATTATCTCCAGTAAAGCTTTGCCAATACGATCACTGCTAAAACAATTACAAAATACGACGGATCAAAAAGATTGAAAAGATAAAGACGCAGTAATGATTATAAGCGAGAGTAAGGAAAAGCCTCCTAAAAAACAAATGCAGCTGAAAAACAGAGGCAAATGTTTGAGCTCGTGCCCAGACGTAAGTCTCATTCATAATCGCCCTCTCCGTCGAAACAAGAATTACCTTTTGAAAAATGGTATACTTTTGGGGCCAGTTCAGATCGGTCGAAGGCTGGTACAGATAAAAAATACCTGTCCTTTTGATAGTATTGCATCAATTTTATCTATTGCTTATGCTGATAATTGTTTATATAAAATGAAATAAATTATGTTAGTGAACAAAATTTAACACTAGCATTCGTCCAAAATTTAGCAGAAAATGGACCATCAAGCAATTTATATTACGAGAGGGGTATTCTAGTTTCAAGTATTTTTAACGAAGAAAAAAATGTGCTCAATTGTGTATGTAACGCATCGTGGCTCGTGAAATAATTTCTCGATAATGTTTTCAGCTATGAAATTGAGAATTGCGGTCTGGCAATAGTATCATAGAATTTAACGAAAAAATTTGTAAAGACTTTACAGATGAATTGAGTAAAGTTCTTAAGTGATTTTTCTCTGATGTAAATGCATGTAAACATTAAAAACAAATACATAAAAAAAGCTGGGATTCATCTAATTATAGATACAGAGTTTACTTTCGACAAGAACGTTGAAAAGATCACTGACGAAGAATGCGCCACAAAACTTACTCTACAACAAATTCCCATAAAAATTCAACAGAATACTATGAATTTCATATTAAGTGCATTAGTGAAGTATATTTCAAATGCAAAAAAATGACATTGGCCACTATATTGCCTATTGTAGGAGAGTTAATGGTCAATGTTGTTTGCCTGTCGAATTTTGGTTTTGATCTCTTTGCATACCTGCTATAGTTCATTTTATAGTCAGTTTATTTTATAGTAGTAGTTTTTTTTATATAGTAGTAGTTGTAGTTCGTTTTGTATTTTTATTTATGGTTTGGTCATGCTCACTGAATAAGGTTCTGCTTGCGGTAGCTATGTGGGGCGGGTCGCTCCCTTCCCTCTAATATGGTTGAGGAGAGTGATGGCTGCTCTAGTAGTTAACTCGTGATCGGGTGCTACTTGTGGGATCTGGTCCAGCCATATTTTCTTCCTTTCTTTATGCTTTAATTATTTTTTTGTCTTGTACTACATCTTGAAAATTTATACATATATATACAATTTCGAAGGGCATCACACTGGAGCTAATACCATATATGTTGTACGAAGCATAATATTATATATATTTTATGGATTAAGAAAAAAATTACTGCCCGCTGAGTTTCTTGCCGGATCTTCTCAGTTTGTGGCCGCGTTCCGATCCGGTGGTAGATTGTTGTATTGTATTCAAACGTGTAATTTGACAATATGTAAGTGCCCTTAAGGGGCCTATACAGAATAAATGATTTGATTTGAAAATGACAATGGATGTCAATATATTTTATACTAAATTTTTTAATAAACAGAGATAGGTGATTAGATAGATGTTATGTTATTAACAATTTTCTTTCCAACGCTACGCATATCCACAATTACCTTATATATTTACTACCAAATAAATAGTTCTATTAATCGATGATCAATAATTCAATGTTATAGAGAATCAATTTTATTAGAAGTGAAATTTGAACAATCACGTGTTTATATTATAATCAACAAACCATCAACATTTTTTTTATGAAAATGTATGTAACATATACATAAAAGTCTATAGCATATATACATAATTATATAATTACAAAGGATGCATTCTCATTACTCTATTTTTGTATAAATTAACAGCGAAGGTTCGACCTCTCGTTTATCAGTATTACATTTTTATCAACTTCTTTGGATATGTCATTATGTATTTACAACGAAGATGTCAATCATCTTATGGTTGAAGAAACAAATCGATATGGTCTACAAAAAAATTAATCCTCATAATAAACCAAGTAGTCGCATAAACAGATGGAAACGAGGAAGTTTGTGGGTATATATTTGCTAACCGGACTTCTGTACTTCTCTACCATTAAATGTTATTGAAAAAAAAACGAACTACTTCTATCCGTCACTTCATGATATAAAAAAGTCATGTAATAGATTTTCCCTCATTTTGAAATGTTGGCGTTTCGTAAACAATGAAGAAGAGCGCACGGATGATGAAAGATTATACAAAATTCAACCCCTGATAAATATACATATAAACAATTTTCGAAGCATCTACACACCTGGAGAAATAATTGCAGTTGATGAATCGATGGTTAGTTTCAGAGGAAAACTCTCATTTCGCACGTATAACCCACAAAAAGCCAACAAATACGGGATAAAGATATACAAGCTATGTTCTTCCAATGGTTATACGTGGAGCTACTCCGTATCTATACGATGGAAGATCCCATCAAATGCTTGGTTCGGACAAACTAGGTACAGTTGTGGCTTCTCTTGCCGAAAGCTTATTGAATGAGGGCAGAATTCTTGTCGCCGATAATTACTAAACAAGTATTCCCCTGGCAAGACTTCTCAAGCTCCGAAAAACGTATTCTACGGTACTGTCCGCAAAACGAGACGCGAACTTCCCGTGTGGGTAATTAAATCAGTACCGAAACAAAATGACATTACTGCAAGGTCATGAATATATTATAGGAAAATTACTTCCTCTTGAAAATAATTTACCCCAGATCCAACTCTATCGGCAGTTACATCTAAAAGAAGACAGCCAAAAGTCGACTAAAGTGACGACAGAGTGCATTCAGTGCAAAAAAGGGTATTGTTTGCCATGTTTCAATCAATGTCACTAATACGTATATACATATAAGCATAAGGTGTAATTTGTTCAATTTTAATTATTACTTTTTTTTTATGCGTGGGCTATGGTAAGCGCACGCGCGGTTCATTCCGTCCGGGGCGATGAAAGGACGGCACGCGGGCCCATAACCCACGTCTCCTCGTTGTTGGGCCGACCACCAGAGCAGAGGTGACTTGTCGTCAGTGGTCGGCCAATTTTAATTAATACTAGGCATGCGTTGCCATATTTCCCGGTAATTTTGGATTTGGAACTGTTCTATATTCAAATGTGTATAAATTTCGAATTTAAAAACAGTTAAAAGTATTATGCTATTGTTTAGTCACACCGTCGATTAGAATCTGTCAGGTTACGTACGAAAATGAATCTTTCCAAAGAAAATGTTCATGCAATAATTTTCTACAACTTTAGAAGAGGCCTGACACGGCTTCGTTGTTTTGAAGAGCTAACATCTGTGTTCAGTGATGAAGCCTCATGTTTGCGGACTGTCGAACGCTGGTATTTAGAATTCCAGCATGGATATACTGGTAAGTCACTAACACTAGTAAGTGTTCGTGACAAATCTCGCGAAGGACGCCCAAAATCCGCCTTCACTGAAGATAACATCATTGCTGTGAGACATCTAATTCTCGAAGATCGTCATGTGACGTATCAAGAGATAGAGGCTCTATTAGCCATCTCAGGGACAACCATTCAGAAGATCTTGCATGAAGCGCTTGGTGTGAGAAAGCTAGTTTGCCGTTGGATACCGCATCTGCTTTCCGACGATCACAAGGCGGCCCGCGTCAGATGGTGTAAGAAAACTCTGCAAAGGTTCAACCGAGGAGAGTCAAATCACGTCTACGACATCATCAGTGGTGACGAATCTTGGATCTATGCCTACGATCCTGATTCCAAACAACAATTTACAATCTGGGTCTTTCAAGATGAGCCAAAGCCGACTAAAGTTGTTCGTTCTCGAAGCACTTCAAAGAAGATGGTGGACACGTTCGTTGGAAAAACCAGCCATGTTGCGACTATTGCACTTGAAGATCGTAGAACGGTTAACGCAGAGTGGTATACCACAGTTTGTTTACCACAAGTCTTCGCCGAGCTTCGAAAATCTAACTCAAAGCGACGCATCATCCTGCACCACGACAACGTAAGCTCACACAGCGCCCGTCAAACGATTGAGTATTTGAAGCAGGAAAAAGTAGAAATTCTTGACCATCCCCCATACAGTCCTGACCTAAGCCCTAACAATTTCTTTACATTTCCTAAAATTAAGAAAAGTCTACGTGGTCAAAGGTTCCAGTCCGGTGAAGAAGCAGTCGACGCTTTCAAGTCAGCCATTTTGAACACCCCCACTATAGAGTGGAATAAATGTTATAATAACTGGTTTGAGCGAATGGAAAAGTGTATTAAGCTACGTGGTGAATACTTTAAAAAACAATAAAAAGCACTATAAGGTTCTAGTTGTTTTTTTTCTTCAAACGACAAAACTTAAAAGGCATGCCTCGTAATTCAAATACTTTTATTCATTAAAAGTAAATAATTTGATTTGAATATGTGTTTTGTTTCATACATTTTCTTACCCACAATTCTTTCAACTCCTACAGAGGAAAAAAAGAAAAAATATCACATATCCCGCGCATTTTTTTTTCTCGATTCATAAACTCATACGTCCCTTTAAAATTAGATAGTCTAGTTCGTACGTCTACGGCAAAAAATATCGTCGGTGTATTGGAGGTATGCCCTACATGTAGTGCACGGACGTCATAGCTAACTTCACAATGACCTATATGTAGTGCATGGACAGTGCACGTGTTTAAAGAAACGGACAGTGAGAAATCCGTCCGTTAAAATCTGCTAAATAAGGGTGGCGCTACAGTAGTGACAGGATAAATTTAAAAAAAGGCGCTGAAAGTTATTAGAATAAGATAGAGAAATAAAAAAGGACGGAAGTTCTTTCGTCCGTCGTTACGGCGCACTTTTCAAAATAAGAATAAAATGAAAACCGAAGTTTTATAATTAATTGTGTGCCTATCATTTCTTAACGCTTGATCAATATAACATTTAGGAAGTAATACATAGAAAAAAAGCGCGGAAACCTTGAATTTGGCGGTCGCGTTAAATTTCTTTTAATTAATTTTAAAATAGTGGTCAGAAAAGGATAATTTTGTATAGGGGAGACAGTACAGTTATTGGCCCCTATACAGTTATTAGCCATTTCAACTTCGTTGCCAAAAAACTAGCAACAGCCTATACTAATAGTAGATTTAAAAGCTAATTAATGGCAACACTTTTGTTGGCCGTCAAAAAGTTTCAACAAAATTCCGTTCGGTTATTTATTTCTTTTCCGATGTGTGATGTTTTGCCGGCGGAAGAAATTCAGGTAAGTGAGTTAAAAATTTGTTAAGAATGCATATATATTTTTGTGCGATATTTTGAAATGTGTATGTAATTAGTCCGTTACATAAACTTTATAAAATACTAGCAACCCGCCCTCGCTTCGGTTATAGGTTATAGTTGTTTTACCCGCGTAGTTCCCGTTCCCGTGGGAATACCGGGATAAAATATAGCCTAGTTTACGCCCTGATATTATAGCTTTCCATTGGTGAAAGAATTTTTGAAATCGGTTCAGCCGTTTTGAAGATTACCCGGAACAAACAGACAGACAGACAAAAATTTTTTAATTGCTATTTTAGGCATAGGTGTCGTGCAAATAACCGTGTGAGCATGAAAGAAGCCTATTATTTTGACATTACAAACGGACACTCCAATTTTATTTATTGGTATACAGGGTGACTGGTAAAAGATTGTACATATTGAAGGAAATTATAGACAATGGTCACAAGTAACCAATAAAAATGTAAAAAGAAGACAATATTAATTAACCACATAGTAAACATCAACAACATTAGTGCCTCAAGACTCCTAAAAAGTGGGTCACCCTATAGGCGATACGGTGATTCTGATAGCGTTACAATTAACGTTTTGTTAGAACTGTTGTCAAAATTTTTATATTTATTATTAGAATTATTAAAATTAGGCGTAGGAATAATGTCATAAAAACCATTAAAAGTTGCAGATTCAGCTCATACCAATCCCGAAATAAGGTGATTTGTTTCTTGTCAAAAGAATAGTTTTGCCAGTGTACCTTGTTACGACCATACGTCTCACGACGAGGGCGCATTAGAAACCGAAAAACACTACACTTAACATATGATAACACATTGAATCACACTTAACACTTTCTTGGCCAAACTGCATTACAGCGTGCGGAGATACGCAAGGATTAGAAATACATTATTACGATTCCGTAATTATTTTAGGTTATGTTATTTTAGATTGCAGTGTGACCAGATTTAAATTATATTATCTACTCATTTGAATTCTGCCAAAATCTGGTATTTTTTTTTTTCCGGAAGAAATGCTAAAATTCTACTATAGATGAAGTTTTAATGTGCATGAATATTAAAGGAAAACGCAACTTAATATTTTCAAATGTTTATCAACAAAAAGTTTCTAAATTCTATTCACATTTGTATGCAGAGTGTATCAGATTATGGGCAACTGGTCAAACGAGAGTTAGGCAATGGCGGTAGGAACCCATGAAAAAATATTTTAAGGCAAAATAACGATTTGTTGATGAATTAGTGACATGTAAAATTTTCAAATTTATCATCTCTTTTTCGTGTAGTAGTAGTAGTAGTATCTGATTGAAATGTATAAAGTTAGTGATACTTAATCTACAACATATTCGTACTTTGTTAAATATTCATTAGAATTCGAATAAATCAATGATTACACTTGCATAAACAGACAAACTTCGCTTTAAATCAGCTGATCGGCCGATGACCGACCAAAAAAAAGAAAGAAAAAGTTCAGAAAAAAAAACTTACACTATTTAAGAAAATAGATTTTTTAAATATGTTTAGGGCAACTACCCTAGTGAAACACATTTATTTAGTCAATGTCTAATTCTGCTACTTTCCTGCAAGGCTTTTTAACATTATGCTAAAATCTGCCAAATTTTCGAAATCTGCGACATAATCTGCTAAGCCCTAAATTAGGGATCGAATTCTGCTAAAATCGCAGAATTCTGCTAAATCGCGCAGTGTTTCCACTTTTAGGGATTTCGCCCTATTTTAGGGTGAAATTACGAATTTAAAATAGGGCTTAGGGCTATTTAATGGGGGGCGCGGCCGGAGCACCTCCTCGTGGTGCTCCCTGGTAACGTCCATTTGGACGTCATGCGTCCATTTGGACGGCCAAGATTCCGGCAGGTGGGGGTCTCCGTGTGCGGCTCTGGTGGCAGAGCGCACGGCGGATCTGACCCGGGGCCAATGGGGCGGATGTGCCTCATGGCACTCCGTCGCCAGGGACGGTTGCTTCACGGCCCGGGGGCGTGACGGGTCGGTCGCTCACGAGCGGCCACACCCGGAAGGCCCAAACCGTAATCCTGAGCAGGGGGGTCAGGACCGGGGGTCTTCGGACCGCGGGGAAGAAAACCCCTATAAAAAATTACCCCTAATCCTAAGTTTGGCCACTCGGCGAGGGGATGAATGGTTGGTGGGTTAAAAAGCGCGCGAGCGTCCAGCCGTTAGAGTGGTAGTCAAGGCAAGACTTAAAAATGTCCAATAACATGGCAGAAGTGAATACCTGTAAAACTTCACCAGAGGGTCCCGGCCAAGCCGGGGAATCCCTTGCTGTGCCGGTGCTTGCGCGTGACGTCCACTTGGAGTCGCGCTCAAGTCCCGGCACAGTCAGTCCCCAGTCGTATGGGTGGGGGACAACTACTGCCCTTACTGCCGAGAGCCCGGCACAACATCTTGAGGCTCACCGGGGGGAGGGGAAAGAGGAGTTGGAGAAGGAAGAGGTGGAAAGGAAGAAGAAGGGGAAGAGGAAGCCGAAGCGTTCCGCCCAGGCGCGAGCCCGCATTGAGGCCGCAAGGGGGAAGGCGTGGCGGGAGCGGAAGAAGGCGGCCGGTATGGCCATGTGCGACGAGGGTGGCAGCACTGCTGCTGCAGAGCCGTCGCAGGACGAGGGCGGCGGGGCCGCAGGACCGTCCACGAAGAAACAAGGCGGAGGGAGCGCATTCGAGGAGCGGAGCGACTCCGACCGGAATGACAACTCTAAGTTGTCGAGCGACGAGGGCAGCACTGCTGCAGAGCCGTCGCGAGACGAGGGCGGCAGTGCCGCAGAGCCGTCGGAGGAGGAGGCGTACACGGCCTCAGAGATGTCGGCGGACGAGGGCGGCAATGCCACAGAGCCGTCTGCCGACGAAAGTAGCACGATGGAGGTCAGCCGGAGCAACAACGAGGGCGGTGGATGCGCCGTAGTGAGTAGCGGGCCGTCAATTGAGGTTTCGTGTGGGCCGTCAATCGAGGCGTCGCGTAGGTCGTCGTTGCGTAGGTTGTCGGTGTCGCCGGAGAGGAACAGGGAGAGTGTTGGGGAGGCTGCGGAGGCGCCACCCCCAAGGGTAAAGAAGAGGGAGGAGGCCCTCCCCCCGAGCGTCCGGAAGCGCCCCCTCCAAAAGGGGGGCAGCTCGAACACCGACTCGGAGGGGAGTACCACCATGCCTCCTCCCAAGGTCCCGACCATGCCCCGTGGGCGCAGAGGTCGCGGATCGGCGGTGGCGGCGAGACCGGGGACCCCCGGCCTGGCCGGCCACGGTGGCGAGGTGGCGGCCCTACAGGCCGCGAACGCCCGCCTTAGCGAGGAGGTCTCCGGCTTGCGGGAACGCAACCGCAAGCTGGAGACGGAGCTATCGGCGGTGCGACGGGAGAACCGCGGGTTGGCCAAAGAGATGGCCGACCTGCGGGCCCAGTTCGCGCGCCTGGCGCCGGCCACGTCGCCGGTGCCGGCCTCGCCATCGAAACGGGCTGCGCCGGGGAGGGCGGGCCCGTCGTCGGCGTCCGTGGTGCCGGCTGCGCCCGTCGCAGCTGCTGCGCCGGCTGCGCCCGTCGCGGCTGCTGCGCCGGCTGCGCCCGTCGCGGCTGCTGCGCCGGCTGCGCCCGTCGCGGCTGCTGCGCCAGCTGCGCCTGTCGCGGCTTCGGCGCTTCCTCCGCTCGTCGTGGTCCCTCCGCCGCCTCGTGGCCGCGGGAGACCGCGGAAGGGGGAGGAGCCGCCGCTCGACGAGGTGCACGGCGTGTCGGAGTCGGCGGTACGCGTCATCCTAGCCCGAGTAGGGGTGATGGTGGATGCGCGTATCGCCGCCGTAGCGGCCAGGCTCCCGCCTGAGCCGCCCCTCCGACCGCCGCTCGCCGCGGACGGGGCGAGGCGGCCGCAAGCGTCAGCTCCCACCCCGCTGCCCTGTCAGGGTGGCCGTGTGGTGAGCTACGCTGCGGCCGCGGCCGGGCCCAAGGGGGCCAAGAAGGCCGGCAAGGTGCCGGCTCCCGCCAAGGCCGGGCCGCGGCCGGCGCCAGCGGCTGCACCGCAGGCGCCGGCCAGCGCACCCGCGACCGCTCCTGCTGCGCTCAGCGCTGCTGCTAGGCTCGAACAGGGCTGGCAGGTGGCTGAGCGGAGCAGGAAGGCACGCGGTCAGAAGCGGAGAGCGGCGGCCAAGAGTGCCGCCGTGGCCGCCGCTCCCCAGGCGGGAGCCGGCAGAAAGGGGAAGAAAAGGTCGCGCAGGGGCCTCAAGTCGCCGAAGACGGCCGCGGTGGTCATCACCGTGCTGCCTGAGGCGGCTGAGAGGGGCCTCAACTATGAGGCCGTCCTAAAACGCGCCCGGCGGGAGCTGGACTTCTCCGATATCGGGGGCGTCGAGGCGAGGACCCGCAAGGCCCGGACAGGGGCTCGAATACTCGAGTTCCCTGGGGCCGAGGGCGCGAAGACGGCCGATAGTTTGGCCACGATGTTGAGGGGGCTGTTCGGGCCGGAGGATGGTGTCCGAATCGCCAGGCCTGTCAAGTGCGCAGAGATGCGCCTGACGGGCTTGGACGATTCCGTGACGGTGGAGGACGTCCGGGAGGCCATTATGGCGCGTACCGGATGTGCCTCGGACACCGTCCGGATTGGCACAATCCGCACTGGTCCGGGCGGCGTCGGTGCTGCCTGGGTGCAGTGTCCGGTGGAGTCGGTCAAGCAATTGGCCGACTCAGGCAGGCTCCTCGTGGGCTGGAGCTCGGCGCGGGTAACCGTGCTAGAGCCCCGGCCCGCGAGGTGTTACAAATGCATGGCGGTCGGGCATACCCGACCGACATGCAAAAACTGCTTTGACTGCAGCGGGCTATGTTTCCGTTGCGGTCAGACCGGACACCAGGCGGCATCGTGCTCTGCGGTGCCCCACTGCCCCGCGTGTGCGGCAGGCAATAGGCCTGCCAAACACCGCATGGGCTCTGGGGACTGCAGACCCCCGGCATCGGCCCCGAAGGGGCGGGACGGCCCATCGACCGGGCCAGTCCCCGCTCCGAGCGCGGCCCGATCGCCCGTCAGCGCGGAGGAGGTGACGATGGATACGGATCGTTAATGGACTCCGTATCCATTCGTCTCCTCCAGGCCAACCTCAACCACACCGCCGGTGCGCAGGACGTGTTCCTGCAAGCCATGGCGGAGTGGTTGATAGGAGTAGCCGTAGCCGCGGAGCCGTACGTGGTGCCCGACCGACCTAACTGGTTGGGTAGCACCGATGGCACCGTGGCAATCGTCGCCTCCACGTCGTGGCCTTCGTCGCCTCTGACCCTTAGGGACAGGGGCGTCGGATACGTTGCGGCGGACTGGGGGGAGATTACGCTCCTCGGAGTCTATCTCTCCCCTAACTGGAGTGTGACCGATTTCGAGGCCTCCCTCACCATCATGGAGGCCTTGTTACGGCGAATGGCATCGCGCCAGGTCTTCGTCTTGGGGGACTTCAACGCCAAGTCCGTGGCGTGGGGGTCTCCCCGGACGAACGACCGAGGACGGGCGATCGAGGAGTGGGCGGCGGCACTGGGCCTCTGTTTGCTGAACAGGGGCTCGGTGCATACGTGCGTGCGACAACGGGGCGGGTCGATAGTGGACCTTTCGTTCGCTAGCCCCGAGGTCGCCGCACGCGTGGGGAGCTGGCGCGTCGTGGAGGAGGTGGAGACCTTGTCGGACCACCGGTATATCCGGATGGAGGTCTCCCCGGTAATCCCGACGCCCAGCAGGGGTCACGGGGCGGATGGACGTCCTGCGTTCCCGCGATGGGCTGTGGGTCGCTTAGACCGGGACCAGCTGGCGGAGACAGCCATCGTTTACTCGTGGCTGTCCTCTGCCAACCAGTCGGACGGGGTGGACGCCGAGGCTGGCCGCATCCGCAGTGCGTTGACGCAGATCTGCGATGCGGCCATGCCCCGGGTACGGCGTCCGCCCCCGAGGAGGGCGGTCCACTGGTGGTCCCGAGAGCTGGCGGATCTCCGGGCCGCGTGCATTCGCGCCCGGAGGGCCTACACCCGCAGCCGGCGGCGGCAACGCGACGCGGAGCGGGAGGCCTTGCTGTATGAGGGCTACCGCAATGCGCGGTCGGCCTTCAGGCTGGCCGTCCGCTCCGCCAAGGACGTCAGTCGGCAGGAGATGCTGGACGGTCTCGATCGTGACCCCTGGGGACGCCCCTATCGCGCGGTGCTGAATAAGCTCCGCGCGCGGGGCCTTCCCCTCACCGAGACTCTCCAGCCCAGCCTTCTCACCCGGGTCGTCGAGGACCTGTTCCCGCGGCGGGCGGCACACACGCCCCCGGTCATGGCTCCGCCAGACACTGACCGGGAGGCCGACGACGACAGTGTTCCGCCCATCACGGAACCCGAGATGGGAGTGGCGGTGGCGCGCATGTGCGCAAAGTCCACCGCCCCCGGGCCCGACGGTGTTCCAAACCGCGTGTTGGGCCTGGTCCTCGACCACCTGGGTCCCCGCCTCAGGGAGCTGTTCGACGCGTGTTTAGCGTCCGGACGGTTCCCTGGGTGCTGGAAGGAGGGAAGGCTGGTGCTCCTGCCGAAGCCGGGACGGTCTCCGGGGTCGCCTTCGGCCTACAGGCCTATCGTGCTGCTCGATGACACGGGCAAGCTACTGGAGAGGGTGGTAGCTGCCCGCATCGAGCGGCACCTCGTCGGCACGGGGCCCGATCTGTCGGACGCCCAGTTTGGGTTTAGGAGGGGTCGTTCGACGATCGCGGCTCTGTTGCGCCTGAGGGCCGTGGCGACTGAGGCCGTCACCGGCGGGGGAGTGCTGTTGGTGGTGTCCCTAGACATCGCCAACGCATTCAATAGTCTGCCATTCAGCTGCATCAGGGAGGCGCTCCGGTATCACGGAGTGCCAGCTTACCTGAGGCGGCTAGTGGCAGACTATTTGGTGGGGCGCAGCGTCCTCTGTACCAACCGAGCAGGGGACGTTGTGCGAACGCCCATGTCGTGCGGTGTCCCACAGGGGTCGGTCCTCGGACCCACCCTGTGGAACATCGGCTACGACTGGGCGTTGCGGGGGAGCCTCCCGCCCGGGCTGGGCGTGATTTGTTACGCCGACGACACGCTCGTCACAGCCCGCGGTGGGACGCTAGAAGAGGCGGTAAGCCTGGCGACCTATGGCACCGAAGAGGTCGTCAGGCGGATCGAGGCGCTGGGGTTGAGGGTCGCCCTGGACAAGACGGAGGCCCTCTTGTTCCATGGGCGCCTTATGAGCCCTCCCATCGGCGCCTCGATCACCGTCCGATCGGTTGACATCAGCATCCGGGCCCATATGAGGTACTTGGGCCTGGTGCTCGACGGGCAATGGTGGTTCCGGGAGCATTTCCGCAGGCTCGCTCCGCGGCTCGTCGGCGCGGCGTCCGCCCTATCGTGGCTAATGCCGAACGTGGGCGGACCGAGCGCTACGTGCCGACGGCTGTACACGGGGGTCATCCGGTCGAAGGCCCTGTACGGCGCACCGGTGTGGGCGGGGTCCTTGACCGTCCGACTTAGGGCCCTTCTGTGGCGACCACAGAGGGTCATGGCGGTCAGGGCCATCCGCGGATACCGCACGGTTGCGACGGAGGCAGCGTGCCTATTGGCCGGGACTCCCCCGTGGGACCTGGAGGCGGAAATGCTCGCCAAGTTGTATCGGCGGGTGTCGGGGGTGCGCGGGGAGGGCGGTGTGATCTCGTTAAGGGATCTCACCGCCTGGCGCGTCGACGCCCGCCGAGACGTCATTGCCCGTTGGGCAGTCCGGCTGGAGAGGCCTCGGTTCGGGGTGCGAACCGTGGAGGCCTTCCGGCCGGTGCTGATGCAGTGATTGGAAAGGCGGCACGGGGTGCTCTCCTTCCGACTAGTGCAGGTGTTGACGGGGCACGGGAGCTTCGCCAAATACCTGCACAGGGTCGTAAGGAGGGAGAGTACACCGTCCTGCCACCACTGCGATTGCGACGAGGACACGGCGCGTCACACGCTCGAGGCCTGCGCGGCTTGGGCAGTGCAGCGCCGTGAACTCGTCGCAATCATCGGTGCCGACCTGACGCTGCCGGCCATCGCTAGGGCGATGGTCGACAGCGTCGGGAACTGGGACGCGGTCGCAGCCTTCTGCGAGACAGTGATCTCGCAGAAGGAGGCGGCTGATCGTCTGCGCGTGGAGCGCAGCCTCGATGAGGAGATCCGCCGCCGGCGACTGGGGCGGCGCAGGCGCAACTATCTGCGCCTCATGCCGCCCTAGCCGAGGCCGCGGGTGACGTGACCGGGGGCTATTTAATACTTTTAGGGTAATTTTGGGGTAAAATTGAATATAAAATTAGCAAACACTATTTTATCATAGACTTTGCCGACCACAAACAATGGTTACCCTCTATGGGCTCCCAGAGTTCACCGAAATTACTTTGTGTAAGACACGATAATAGAATTTAAATTAAATATTGCAGTGTTTAGATGTCGATATTTCAGTGTGATACTAACAGCTGGTATAGGAAAATTGCCCATTGGGTAGCCCCGCTACGATGTTGGGGTCGTCAAGGCTTTCCGGCCGGTGCTCTTGGAGTATTGAGGACGGCGGCACGGGGTGTTTTCTTGCTGACTGGCGTAAGTAGTGACGACGGACGGTTGCTTCGCCAAGTACCTGCACACGGTCGTGAGGAGAGAGTATATCGTCCTGCCAACGTTGCGATTGCGACGAGGATCCATCAGCCCAATGGCGAAGGGGAGGGTTATGAGACTTGCGTCACCTTTTCATCACCCCCGGAAGAAATGGACGGAGTATGCGTTGACTCAAACAAACAATCCAACCCAAGAAAAAAGCGTCATAATGAAACCCTCAATGGTTTGTTGCACACCAGACTAAGTATGACAGATTCGACGTAAGAACCCGACATACAAATATACTCAACGTTTACCCGCAGCTAAAAAACTTAATCCAAATGCTTCAGCTTCAACAACAGCATCATATTGTTCATCATCTACTTCTTCCACATATTAAAATGAATTCTTTTTATGATTACATGTTTACTACCTTTGATTAATAGATGAAAATTAAAATAAAAATCAAACCATCAAGTTTTGTTTTATTTCAAACTCATTTAAATTTTGCGCCCTAAGTCAAGGCTTTTTGGAGACTGATTAGGGTATTTAGGGCAAATTAATGAAAAAATCTAGGGTAAAACTACAACGTAATAGTGGAAACACTGATAGCGCGTTCAAGTGCGTTGACCTATAAGTAGGTATATAAATAATACAGCTGTTTCAGCTGTGTCCGTAACTAAATATATAATTGGTTCAAAATTTAAGTACCATTTTTTTTTTTACATATTCGGTATCAGAATCGATTACTGAATACCCTCCTACATATTGAATGTACAATCTTTTACCAGTCACCCTGTAGATAGCCTTTTTATGCGTTATAACCATATTAAAGATGCAATATAACTTATTTTCCTCATAACCTCAAAATTTTGTAGTGGCCAATAGCGGTCACAATTATTTGATTAACTTAGTAATTGGCCGCCTATGCCAATAACTGTATTTAATAAAAAAAAGTTAAAATAGCGTTTTTATCAAAGACTAGCAACCCGCCCTCGCTTCGCTTCGGTTATAGATTAGTCGTTTTACCCGCGTAGTTCCCGTTCCCGTGGGAATACCGGGATAAAATATAGCCTAGTTTACGCCCTGATATTATAGCTTTCCATTGGTGAAAGAACTTTTGAAATCAGTCCAGCCGTTTTGAAGATTACCCGGAACAAACAGACAGACAGACAAAAATTTTTAATTGCTATTTTAGGCATAGGTGTAGTGCAGATAACCGTGTGAGCATGAAAAAAGCCTATTATTTTGACATTACAAACAGACACTCCAATTTTATTTATTGATAACGTCTTCTGTTACATTGTGTAGTATTACTCTACAATTTCTACAAATTTTAAATAATTATGCACAGTAAATAGCATAGGCCAATAACTGTATTTTTCGCAAATCTAACCTATAGTAAAAGTAGGCCAATTACTATAATGTCTTTTTTTGTTATTTTGGATACATTAGCTAACAAATATTTATTTGTTTATACTTACCTATCAGATACTCAAGATAAGAAAATGCCGAGGATACCCGAATACACAAAAGAGGCACTTGACGAGGCTTTAGAAAAAATAAATACAAAAGCAATGTCTTTGAGAGCAGTCGCCAAAAAATATAATATACCCAGAGCCACTTTACAGTTTAAACTTAAAAACCCTACTTCAAAATCTAAATTTGGGCCGACACTGTATCTAACAAATGAAGAAGAAACTACCATGGCAGAGTGGTTGATTAATATGGCTCGTAAAGGCTTTCCTAGGAAGTCCGATGACGTTTTGGACACAGTTCAAAAGTTTTTGACTGAAAATCCACGCGTTACTCCTTTTCTTAACAACAGGTCAGGGATGGCTCAAAGCTTTTTTAAAACGTCACCCCAGTTTAGTACCAAGAACCAGTGAGAGGGTCACTAAAGCCAGTGCCTGCGTAACTGAAACAGATATAAAAAAATGGTTTCTTGAAATAAAAACCTACTTGACTGGCGAAAACCTGTTAGACGTTATTCAGGATCCAAAACGCGTCTTCAATGCTGACGAGACAGGATTCCAGCTCTGTCCTTCTACTGGTCGCATGCTTGCTGCTAAAGGAGACAAAAATATTTATGCTGTGGAACAAGGAAATTCCAAAGAAAATGTTACAGTGCTATTTACATTTTCTGCCGATGGCAGGACATGTCCTCCTTTAATAGTATTTCCATACAAACGACTACCTGAAAAAATTGCGACTTCAGTGCCACCTAAATGAGGTATCGGACGAAGTGATACGGGGTGGATGACGGCAGATGTCTTTAAACCAGTTCATTACTGAAATATTTGCTCCGTATCTTGCTGAAAATAACATTAAAAAAACCGGTTATCCTGTTTATTGATGGCCATAAAAGTCATATCACTTTACAGCTTAGTTTGACTTGCAAAGAGCTAGGAGTTGAATTAGTAGCTCTTTACCCCAACACCACTCGAATCACTCGGCCAGCAGATGTATCCGTATTTGGACCAATAAAAAAAATGTACCGAAAAGCAGTTCGTAAATTTCAATCAGAAAATGTTGGAGAGGTGGTAACGAAGCTCAACATTGGTATTATTTTAAAAACCATTGTTGACGACTTAAAATCTGAAATAATAATGAATGGTTTTCGGGCTTGTGACTTGTGTCCCTTTGATGAGAATATACATTACTCTAAATGTTTAGGTCCACCTAGAAGTGTTGAAGAGACACATAGACAAACAGCAGACAATGATGAAAACAAGGTCATGACCCTAAAAGATTTTGAAAATATTGTAGGGGATGAAATGATTGACAAAATGAAAAGACTGAAATCTGAAAGAACAATGCAGAATATTAATTCCTCTCCTACATTATTAAAACTTTGGAATTTTTTTAATAGTGATTTCTCACAGAAAGAATCAACTAATATTGAAATACAATCTGCTACTAACATAACAAATATGAATCTCATGAGTGAAAATAGTGTGACAACAGTTAAAATTACTATGACACCTACTAAAATTCCTATAGATTTTTGCCAACCTTCCACTTCCACCTCTGTAACCACAATGACAGAAACTTTTTATTTTATTTATTTATTTATTTAATATAATAGGACTATCTATTTACAGGTTGAAAACCTAATTCGATAGTCCATACACTAGTGTTAATCCTAATCTTACTTCTAGATGATTTACAATTAATCTATACCTTAATACTACTTTTAACTTAATTTATAACATAGGATAGAAAGAAGTGTGTTATGGAATTCACTCAATTGACATGTGAAAATATCAACTTTTGTGTGAACTTCGTTTATGGTACCAAGTGCTCGCGTTATTGGCGTTCTGGCTAGCAGGTTAGTTCTAGCCGTTGGCAGGGCCAGAAGTGGTGGACGCCTACGCCTCCACACATAGCGATCTGGTACGCACAGACATAGGTTTTGCAACACACCCGGATTGTGTTGCAGACCTCTGAATAATCTTACTAGATACGAAACCAGCGCGTATTCCCGTCGCACTCTTAATTCATTGTACCCGACCATTCCCAGCACAAATAAAGTTGGGTACATTAACGGATAAAATGGGTATACACCATACAGTTTTTTATATAAGTACCGCGTAAATTTGTTCTGTACTCGCTCCAACATCACCGAGTACTTAGCCTCGTGTGGGGCCCATATAATTGCACTATGTTCCAGATGAGTCCTGACTAATGCATCATACAGTGCCCGGACTGCAGCAATATTGGTGAACTCCCGCGTCTGCCTTAGCACAAAACCCAAATTTCTATACGCTTTTTTACATATATCCGTTATGAGTGCGAAACGAAAGCTCAGAAGTAACGTAAACGCCTAAATCACGTACTTCCGTGACTCGTTGCATCCGCTCCACGTCCACCATGTACTCGTAGCGAAAAGGTCGACGAGCGCGGGTGAAGCTTGTAACCGAGCACTTGGAGACGTTGAAGTAGAGCCTGTTAAGATGACTCCATTGTACCACTCGATCTATATCATCTTGCAAATGCTGACAATCTACCTGGTTATCAACCGCTAGTAGCAACTTGAGGTCATCTGCAAATAATAAACACAACCCATCTCTAATGACTTTCGGTAAGTCGTTTATCATGATCAAGAACTGCAGAGGCCCCAAGTTACTGCCCTGGCTTACCCCGGACCAAGTGTAATATGGGTCAGATTCCCACCCATTAAAATCAACGAACTGCTGCCTATTTCTCATATAATTCGCACCGAAAACCGATTTTTGCTAGCTTCCCTAGCAGTATGTCATTGTCCACAGTATCAAAAGCCTTTTTAAAATCGAAGAACTTCTCATCATAATAAGTCAATTAATGATTACTTACAGAATGCCCCAGAAAATAAAAGGAAGTCTATTCGAAATACAGAAAAGACTCCATTTGTGATTACTTCTGAAAGTTTTAGATTAGCTATTGAAAAAAAGAGACAGAAAAGCAAGAAAAAGAGAATCAAAAAATGGAAAGGAAAAGAAAAAGAGAGGAGAAGAAAGAAAATGCTCTGAAAACCAAAAAAGGTAAAGGTGTAGGAAAGAAGTCAGAAAATATTAATAAAAGAAAAGAAAATATTGACATAAAGACTGAAACGGAAAAAAATAAGACTGAAATTAAAAACGACGGTAAACTACGGATTTTATCAAATATAGAGCTGGTAACTTGTGGCATGTGGCGGCGTCTGGCTGATAAAAATAAGTCACCAGTATGTAGTTCATGTAAAAGTATTATCATCGTCACTGCATTCCTCAAAAACACCTAGAACATATGCCAGATGATGATGAGCTCTGATTTTATATGCCATAACTGTTTTTCATTGAATGAGGACTGATGAGGATTGTGAATCTTTGGAAGATAAAAATGATGATGAAAACATGTTTTAGTTATTAATAATATAAACATAATACTATTTTTTTTTTGTTATAATTTGAATTTATATTTTATCTTTAGTGTGGCCAATAACTATGTGATCTCATGGCCAATAACTGCAATGTTATGGCCAATTACTGTGATTTTAAGTTTAATATTTTTAAGTTCACATTATTCTTAAAAGGTTTAATAAAAGTTTATGTAAGGTATCTTTTGTAGTAAATACATTAATAAAGAAACATACGCCGTGAGTTTTATTTATTTTTAATTGTAAAAAAAAAAAATATTTCATTTTCTTTACCGAGTGGTCGCTTCACTGGCCAATAACTATACTGTTTCCCCTATAATCTTTATTTAATTCGTATATATTTGTATCTTAGATTAGTGTAGCTATATACTGTTAAGTTTTTAAACATTTTTATTCCGCAATGGAGGAGCCCCCTGATCCTGGGGGTCCTGCCACCTCTATTCCTCATCCAGCTCATTTTATTACGGTGAAGTCGAATGAATCTGGTATGGAAACGGATGGCTCTGTATTATCTACATCCTCTGGCTTCCCCGTCAAAGGCAGTCGAACGATTAAGATGTGTAGGCACTATAATAAACGTACACGCAAACGAAACTACTTCAGTATCAAAAGTAGACTGCTTGTGTATTACTAGTGATACCATAAAAGAGAAAGTTATCACTAACAATAAACAGTTTACCCCAATTGCGAAACCTCAAATAGAAACTTTTAATGCTGAAACCAATATAAATAATACACATTCAGACACTCCTCAACCGATAGGTAGAAATAATTATGAAGCTATAGACATAGCTCCATATATTGTTCATGTTCAGAGAGTACAGTCCAGCCCTAATGATAATGTTATAATGCATCCAATAAGTTTTGGCAGATTTCTGAAAACACAAGGATTTAATAATATTGTTAATGGTAGTCTTAAGAGAATTGGTCGTAATAGAATGTCATTGGCATTCACTGATTTTGACAAGGCAAATATATTTTTAAAACATGAAAGTTTAGATAAAAATAAATTTAAAGCATTTATCCCAACATATAATCTAACACGTATGGGTTTAGTTAGAGGAATCCCTGCAGAATGGTCCATTGAAGAAGTTATGGAAAATATAACAGTACCAATAGGTTGTGGGAAAATTTTGAAAATAAGGCGTCTTAATTATAGAACTATAATAGAAGGAACACCTACTTGGAAACCTCCACAGACCATAGTTGTTACCTTTGATGGACAAGTGCTTCCGAAAAGAATATACATGTGCTACAATGCCCTTTCTGTAGAACTTTATACATATCCCACAATTCAATGTTTGAACTGTTGTCGTTTTGGACACACCAAATACCAGTGTAGGTCTAAACCTAGATGTTACAAATGTGGTCAACAACATACTGCTGAAATTTGTACAGTTGAGGGTGATAGTGTATCATGCTGTTTGTGTTCAGGGTTACATTTTGCAACAAGCAGAGCTTGCCCTGAATACTTAAGACAAAAAATATCAAACAATCTATGTCACAACAAGGCATATCCTACTCCGAAGCATGTAAATTGCACCCTCCTGTATATAAGTCATATGCAGAAGTGGTAACAAACAGTCCAACGCCAACAGAAAATAAAATTTCTGCACCATCAACATCACATGTGTCATATAGGAAAACAATCATCAGAAAATCGCGCTTTCCTCATCAGCCCTCTAAAGGATATAATGTTGCTATGCATAACGAACTTGTTAAAAATTATAACTTATCAACTTCTTCTAATGGTTGTGCATTAAAACCCAATGCACACAGTAACAAAGAACCATCCTTGGCTGAAATTATAATATTATTAATCAGCACCCTATCTCAGTCCAACCGAATCCGAATTGACAAGCCAAATATTATTTGGAAAACTAAAAACTTAGAACTAAACGAAGACCAGATGAGGTTCCGCACATCGTCCAACTTACCAAGGGACATGCTGGATTTAGAAACTCCCTATCAGGTATTTGCTCACTTATTCACTGATGATATTATCAACGTCATAAAAGACGAAACAAACTTATACAGCGTACAAAAAGATGCTAGTAAGTCTATAAATGTGACAAGCCAGGAAATACGAAAGTTTATAGGAATTATATATTTTATGTCTATTGTTCTTATGCCTAATGTACGAACGTACTGGTCAGAGAAATATGGTACTATATTCGCGTAGCGATGATCCTAAAACGTTTAGAGTTTCTAAGACAAACACTACATTTCAATGACAATGCAAAAATGATACCATATGGTCAGCGAAATTCAAATCGCTGGTATAAAATCCAACCAATGATTGACAAACTAAATCGTAATTTTGCAAAAACACCATTCGAACAACATTTGTCGGTCAATGAACAAATGTGCTCCACGAAAGCAAGGAATGCTTTAAAACAATATTTACCCGATAAACCCCATAAGTGAGGATTCAAATTATTTGTGGTGCGAGTGGATATGGTTACAAGTTTGAGGTTTATAGTGGCCAACAGAATATATGTGCGAAGTTGGCGAGTCTCACTTGGTGCATCCAAGTTGTAGCTCATCCAATGTTGTAGCTCATCTTACCAGAGATGTACCTATCAACCAGAATTATACTTTGATTTTCGATAATTACTACACATCATTACACACTGAATATTTGTCACATCGTGGCATTTTGATTTTAGGCACTGTTCGAAGAAACCATATTCCAAAATGTAAACTTCCTGAGGGAAAACAACTAAAAAAACAACCAAGGGGGACATCCGTCTAGCTGAAGCCGTGGTCTAGCCGAAGCCACGGGTGATCGGACCGGAGAATTGTCCCTCACCCGCAGAGAGGCTGACCGCGCGACGGCGACCGACGTCCCAGGACGTCGAGAGGTGATGGTACCCGAAAGGGTATTCCGTCGGGCCGATCACTGACGACAAGTCACCTTGCTCCGGTGATCGGACCAACAACGAGGTGACGTGAATACGGGTGGGTTATGGGCCCATGCGCCGTCCTTTCATCGCCCCGGACGGAATGGACCACGCGTGCGCTTACCATAGCCCAGCCATAAAAAAACAAGGGGGACATTCGTCGAGCAGGTTGGTAGTTATAATGGGGTTCACATATCTATAGGGGCTTGGAGGGATAATAAAATTGTCAATCTGTTATCTAATTTTGCTGGTAAAAACCCCACATCTATTGTGACTAGATTTGACAAGTCTCAAAAGGAACTTATACCTGTAGAACGGCCTTTTATCGTAGCGGAATATAATCGTCACATGGGTAGTGTCGACCTTATGGGCAGCGTGATGGGCCATTACAAAATTCGACTTCACAGCAAACGTTGGTACATACGCCTCTTTTATCATTTTTTGGATATGACCATGTGCAATGCTTGGCTATTACATAGAAGAATCCATACCGAAACGAAAAGCACAGATAAAGTGCTAAGTTCTGACGAATTTCAATTGGATAAAGCTGAAACTCTAGTTAGAGTATAAGAAGACTGGAGATGCTCGGTAGTATCAAGAACTGGGACGCGGTCGACGCCTTCTGTGAGGCAGTCGTCTCGCGGAAGGAGGCGGCGGAGCGCGTGCGGAGGGAATGTCGAGAGGAGAGGATACCCCGCGACCGGGGTATTCCGTCGGGCTGACCACTGACGACAAGTCACCCTGCTCCGGTGGTCGGCCCAACGACGAATGCGACGTGGCTATGGGTGGGACATGGGGCCGCGCGCCGCCCCCGGACGTATAAAGGTAAACGTAAAAGGTATAAGAAAACGCTCTAGCGACGTGGAAGCACTTATTCAAGAGGAAAAAAGAAGAGACCATGTCAGTACATACCATCAAAAGATGTGCGATTAGATTAGTGTGGGACCGAGAAAAGGCTCAGATACCAGATTTTCATACCTTTCGACACCATGATGCAGATCTGCATTAACTTGATTTTTATTAAAAATAAATATTTTTCATTCATATATATATTTTTTTTATTATTTTCCCACAATTATTATACCTTATTTCACAGATTGCCGACAAAAAAAATTGCAAACAAATCCTTGCGCTGTTAATGGTTAGAAAATTAATTGAAATTCAAAATAATTGCTATTTTGTAACATTAATACATATTTTTTTATTGTAAACGGTGGCAATCGAGCAAACAGTACACCATGGTAAGTGTTGCTGCCACTCATGGACATTTGCAATGCCGCTGCCTATCGCGATGAAAGTGACGGAAGTGTGAGTGCGTACTGGGTGGGTACCCACTACCACTATTAAAGACTAGCAAAGGAACTTATAAATATTGAATTTATTTTTTCAATACACTTAATCCGGACTAAATAAATCAGGTTGTCCCTCCTGTAAAATTTCCGTATCAGATAAAAGATATCAGAAGTTCATGATAAACATAAACGTTGCAAATTTTTAAATAATTTTTCATTTTATTTACAAATGAAAATATATGGTAAACTTTGAAATGACAATGGGAAGACCACATCGCTCGTCGAACTAACAACCGTTAGGGACGAAAGGTTCTCAAGTGGCGACTACGAATTGGACGCCGCGGTGTAAGACGTCCTCTATTAACTTTCGAGATATCGTCAGTCCGCCTAGTGGCGGTCGATCTTAAAAGTAGCAGGAAATCGTTAGATGCAAATAGCAAAGGACCGTTGCGAGTGATATTATCGTGGGCCTGTGTCTAACATTGGCCTATGGGCTGATCGATGAATGAAATGGAAAACCCTTGTATTTGTTTTAGTTGAATGAAGAATATAGTACAATTTTATATAGCATTAAGTATTTCTTGTTTTTAAATATATATGTCGTTACGTGGTTAATATCAAGAGATCCAAATACTCAGTAATTATGTACATCAATTATGTATTACGTATATGTTTTTACACATTAAAAAGCCAAAATCTAAATACACAATAGATATTTATTAAATAACCAACAAAAATTTGCAGGATCGATTTTGGGGATCCAGTTTTTAAACATAATCATGATTTTCTATGAGAGTTCGCACAGAAACCGCGTTGCTAGCTATTTAAATACATTAATTAAATACCTACTTTACCGTGTAGTGACGGAGTAAGAATACAATTTAACACCGTTCTTGGCCGTGGGTGTCGTACAAAATTGACTAAGGGGAAAAAGAATGGCAAAGCTCATAATAAGACTTTATACCAAGCCGTCTAACTGGCGAGGTATAGCAGGTTAATTTCCCTCTTAATACGGAGGGGCTAGAGCTTTGGATATACAGAAACTAAAATTCTGAATGATGAAATAAATGCCTATATGCTTCTATTTAGATTGCATTCTCTTTTAAACACAACATATAGCTAAAAATGGTATCAATAAATCTATAGAAATGAATACTTTCAGCTCATATACGTCTGAGTTCAAGTGTACTCCAGAATAGAAGGTAAAACCTACTATACTAGGCTGGTCAGACGTGTTGGTGTAGGATTTTATTTCGAATTTGCCTTCTCTTACAATGGATTATAACACCTGTGGGACTAACCCTTAGTTTGGCTTAGTTAGCTTTTACAACATCCACTGTCAAGAGAGGATGTGGTGAAGTGTATTCTTACTTCGTCAGTTTCATTTCAAAATTTATAATGGTATTTATTTACATTATTATAACTTAGAGGATTTCACACTTTGAAGGACCTCAAAATGGATGCTATTTGGATTTGAATTTAATTTTTATATAACACCGAAGATTACTTTGGCACTTACAACTAAGCAGTATTAAGTAGATTTACAAACAAATTGTAAAAAAGTGTGTGTGTACTTATGTACGCAGATAAGAAGTTTTACTTCTTTGACGTAACAAGATAAAAATCTTTCTACAAATTTTATCCTTCGCGTTATCTTACGTTTGTAGAAAAAACGACACAAATAATAGAAAAGAAAAATTAAAATAAAACTACGGATTTAATCGCGTTTGCATTTGATTTCTGATTACCCGACGTTTAGAACACTTTACAGCATTCATGGTCACGGGTCACATGTCTGTAATAACAATGACCTGTTGGACGTGAGACATCTTAATCCGCCCGTGACCATGAATGCTGCAAAGTGTTCGAATACGTCGGGCAATCAAAAATCAAATACAAACGCGATAAAATCCGTAAAGTAGTTTAAAATGCAGATTGTGTAGTAATACTCGCGTAAACAGAAATCATTAGAAAAAAAATTAATACATTGAAAGTTTTATTATAACGCATTATATTACATACAGTAGACATTTATGACGGTGTGCGCGCTCATCGTAAAAAAGTGGAACTAACTTCAGGGTGTCGGTTTTTCGTGACGGTGATGTTTACTCTCATCATCTTTCCCTAATGCGCCAAAAGAAGTATAACTTCAATAATTATAAACAAATTGTGCCATATTGATTAAAATATAGAGCAGATATTGATTGAAATGTTTCCTCACTACGTGATCCATATTATCTTATATACATAAGGATTCAATAACATAAGTATGTTATATGCAAATTATCGTAATGGTTGAAACACTTGTTTCATTATTAAGTATTTAATTTTGATCTTTATAGTCTCTAGTTGGCTGGTGTCACGATATCTGGAAATTAAAAGTTTTTTGTTAATAATTTTTTTGTTACATAGATACAATATATATTTTTGAACGTGATTTTTATCTAGTCAGACAGTTACAAAACTATTGTCTACAAATTTAAAAATTTGTACGATGGAAGAGCCCATGTTCGAGTAATTAGGATAAGAGCGGGGCGTTGTCGACGATGATAACTTTTATCAACTTGAAATTGTTTGACTGTATTGAAATTTTGAGCACTTGTCAGGGCCATTATACTCGCGGGTGACTGGACCGGGGAATTAGTCCGTCACCCGCCGAGAAGCCGACCGCGTGAGGAAAAACCGACGTCCTCTCCGAGAGGGGGACGTAGGTCGAGGAGAGGGTACTCCTCAGGAGGTATTCCGTCGGGCCGACCACTGACGACAAGTCACCCTGCTCCGGTGGTCGGTCCAACGACGAAAGCGACATGTCACGGGTGGGTTACCGGTGTGCGTGTTTACACCCCTCTGTCGCCCCGGACGGAGTGGAGCGAGGAGTACGACGACCGTAACCCCCCCAAATATAAAAAGGGACATTATCCTGACTTGTGAACATGAACTTTTCACAAGTCAGGATAATGTCCCTTTTTATAAAACCCCGATTTATATAATAAACGATAGCCTATTGATATAACATTCGCTTTCAAATATCCTACGGTGTTTTATTTTGTTTCTTTACATAATTTTAATTTTTTAATTTATTAATTTTCTAGTTCGGATTATTATTTTTCCATTTTCAAATATGTTCTAATTACATCATAATTTATGATGATGATTATAGTTGACCTAAAGACAATTATAATTACTAATCTAATACACATTACAAAACAGTCACAAAAGTGAAATCGACAGGATACAGAGGAACGGACAGAAGAAGTAGAAATAATTATTTACTAATATACTAACAGTGAAATAAAGCTAGGAAGACAATCCAACGGCTGGGCTGACGAAATCAAAGCAGTGTCTTACAATTTGTAAATGATAGCTAGGAATAGAATTTTGTGAAGAGAGCTAGAAAAAACGATTTGTCAAAGAGTAAGCAAATAGATATACAATGCTGAATTACTAAACTGATTGTGTAAAGTAAATCTGAATTAGGGTTTGTAAATAAAACTAGTTTACGGATATTATCGCGATTGTATTTGATTTTTGATTGCCGTTTTGAACACTTTACAGCGTTCATGGTCACAGATCATTTTAGTCCGCGATACAATCCGTAGTTTTATTTACATGTGCGCTACTTGCGTAAACATTAAAAATCATTATGAATTAGGGATGTTTTAGAACGCCGTAACTTAAACTTTTAAATAAAACTACGGATTTTATCGCGTTTGTATTTGATTTTTGATTGCCCGACGTTTCGAATACTTTATAGCGTTGAACGATGCAAAGCAATCCGTAAATTAGTTTTATTTAAAATGTGTAATGCTCGCGTAAACATCGGCAATCATTACGTAACTTGAACTCTCTTTGGATATCCGAAATAAAAAATATCCGGATCGATGTCTGTATTAAACATGTAACGACATGCTTTCTATCAACCAGCTGAATACACCTCAACCTCTCCAAAGGAAAATACATAATACGATAATAACACACTTAGCAATTCCCTTTTACAATTATCCAAAAATCCAATACCCGTAACTAAACTATCCGAAACTGTCGAATAAAACGAAATAGCCGTATTCGAAACTGGTATAATGTTACTCTTATATCCGAATCCAAATCCAAAACTTAATATCCACAACATCCTAATTTGAATAAAGGCTTACTCTTAGAATAATAACGTATAGAAGGATAGTGTCGATAGTTAAGCGATTAAAAACATGAAGCCAAAAATACTAAATACGCGCAGGCGATTACACACGCACACCACTATACAAATTATGAAATCAAATTTTGTATTTATTAACATAAACCGTCGAAATACTTTTAAAAGTAATGTCCTTTTTACGTTTTTCAAATGTGTTGAAACACCATTTGAATGCACACACGTCATAATTAGGTATTTATTTTTTAAAAGTTGCGACCATACGTGCAGTACAGTGACCTTGTACACTATAGAACGGTCCGGCGTAAGCTCCATTAGGCTCCAATTTAAATGCTAAATTTTTTGTGTGCGGACTTATCTTCTATACGTTATTATTCTAAGGGCCTACTTATTATTAATATGTGCAATTATGTGACTGACCATGCGGGGAGGGGTGATGTGGTGCATCGGGCGCGCACGCAGCGCAGAGGGGCGCGGCGCGGGGTGCTGCGAGCGCGGGGAGGGGCGCACGCACACTCACGCATCGCGTACACACACAACGTCCACAGCCCCAACAATGATGCTGCGTATTATTTATAGATTTATTATTTAATAGCAAATACCCGCGGTTTCTGTGTGGTGACGGTGTAAGAATACGGTTTACCACTCCCTATCTTGCCAGTGGATGTCGTAAAAAACGACTAAGGGATATAATACGCATATTAGACGTAAATCGCAAATCTAGAGTGTTAGGACCACACTGTCGACAGTTATCTGTCTACAGCCGCGGGCCGGTCTGTCCAGGGCAGTACCACACTCTCGCAGAAAATCGACGTCTGAGTAGTAGCGATTTGTTACTGCGCTTCGTTCGGTGAGCGAGAGAGACGGAAGCCCAACTTTCTGAGGGTGTTTGCGTGTAGAGGGTTTTGGTGGTGCCCTTGGTATCACCGAGCCTCAATGCACGCATTCCACTCCCTTCACTTTCTTCGCGGTAGGCAACGACCTTGTAAAGGTCCATGAGCGGCAGCAACACTTACCATCAGGTGTACTGTTTGCTCGTTTGCCACCGCTTGCAATAAAAAAAAATATATAATACCTATGCAAGAGAAGAAAAACTCGGTAGTAAAACCCTATACCAACCTTTCTGGCCAACATGGTACAGTAAGGTCAATATCCCTCCTATTGTAGCGCCCAACAGTGAGACGTATGAGCTGAAATGATGATGATGATGACGGGGATAAAATATAGTTTGTCCAGCTTACTGACACCAGCGGCTTTACCTTGCTTTTAGGGACTTACAAGGGTCAAGCCTCCGGTGATCCGCTCAAATAGCAATAACTATTTACAACAAGTTATGTTTTCATATCGCCATTCTGTTGCCCTGAACGACTGGGTTGTCGCTAAACAATAACCGTCCAAAAGAAAGTAGGGATGTGACTTAGAGGGAAAATAATCGATTTTTCAATAATCGATTTTTTGGTCTTTAAAATAAATCGATTAATTAAAAATTAATAATCGATTTTTTTCTCCCAACAGGATTATGATGATCTTTTTTTTTTAGGAAATGTGAGCTTTATTTTCTACTAAACTTCTAAAAAAGGTCATCATGATTGTTTCATACTATATTTACTATGAAACAATCGTGATGACCGTTTTTTTAGGAAATCTGGCCGTGAATAATCGATTAATAATCGATAGTTAAAAATCAATTAATAATCGATTTTTTTTATTTTGATAATCGATTGTAAAAATCGATTATTACAAAAAAATAATCGATTAATAATCGAATTTTATAAAAATCGATTATTTTTTCATATCCCTAAAAGAAAGTATTACGCCTTTACTAAGCGAAAATTTTCTTTGTCTTCATCGCACGCATCGATTTACGTTTTAATCTCGGTCCATAATGTCTCACCTTTGGGTACTTTAAAATGAAGCGAAAATTACCTAACTTCGAACTATACCTGTGTCGGTTGTGATTGATTGAATTAAAAAGACCGAATCGCGTAGTCTGCGTGACGTGATTGAACTGAACAGCGATCAACCAAGATCGGATCGAGGAGGGTCTTGTCGGTCGCTCGAGATCGATCGATCACTAAAACTCCGGTCATAAGTGATTGATGATCGAATCGGCCCTTGTTCCATCTTTTTGATTCGATCAATCAGTGTGATTGATCGAGACCTCGCAGTAAGGAAATAGTCTTTGTAAGATAAGCATTATGATGGAGATTTATGCCCAACATCGAGATTTCTATATACTATATGAATAGGAAGATCATAATACTAGTTCCAGAAGGATAGACTAATGTCTGGTCATACATCTCCTTTTGAAACTCTGTAACCTGCCGTATTGTAGCTTTTTATCGCCATTAGGGCGGACCACTAGTTTGCGGTGGTCCGCCCGGCGATACTCTTACCATTTAATCGATGCGACAATACTCGCGGACGGCTTGGACAGGTTATGTCCAGGCCTAACCTAGCACAAATTATGGTATGAACAAAATAAATAAAAAAATTGAATAAAATGCTCACCTTTCGACTAAAGTGATCTAATGGCGTAGAACAGCTACATTCAGTGACATTCTTGATACTCTTCCAATCCAATGCAACAGTATTGACTTCTTTCTCTAACGAGGCGAAGTTTGGAGGTATCATATCATCTACTTTCTGGAAAAGAAATAAATAGCATTAGTAGTAGCATTCTCACGAAGAGTTCTGTTGGTTTGATTCACATGTCAAACCAAGGCATTTAATTTGTAGAAGCCCTGCAAGGGCACTCACTACAATTTACATTTTGTCTGAAATTAATTTAATAATCTATCACCGTATGGGAACTAGGGATGTGACTTGGAGGGAAAATAATCGATTTTTTGTTCTTTAAAATAAATCGATTATGAAATAATCGATCGATCGAATCGATTATGAAATAATCGATTTATCGATTAATAATCGATTATTATGAAATAGTCGATTAATTAAAAATAAATAATCGATTATAAAATAATCGATTTTTCTCCTAACAGGATTATGATGACCTTTTTTTTTAGGAAATGTGAGCTTTATTTTCTAATATAGTATGAAGCAATCGTGATGACCTTTTTTTAGGTAACCTGGCAGTGAATAATCGATTAATTTCGATCGAATTTCGAATAATAAAAATCGATTAATAATCGATTTTTATTATTTTGATAATCGATTGTAATAATCGATTATTAATCGATTGTAATAATCGATTATTAATCGATTAATTTTTTGTAATAATCTATTATTATAAAAATCGATTATTTTTTCACATCCCTAATAGGAACGCGGCCACAAGATGAAAAGATCTGCTAAGAAACTGAACTGTGTTTTTTTTTAATTATGTCTTTTAAACTGTGTGCAGATGTTTCTTCATTCCAGCTGATTTACGTCCCACTACTAGGCTCAAATTTCTTCCAGAATAAGAAGGAAAATGACCCTCTATACCATCCTGATCAGAGGCTACGGACCGCCGAACAGAATGTGGAAAGAGAGGAGATTATTGCATTCATTATCATCATCGCAGCCCACATACGGCTCACTGTTGGATTCGGACCTCCTCCACAATGGAAAGGAATTTGACCTACCATGCTGGTCAAACATCTTGGTATATAGTTTTATTTCGAGTTTTCCTTCTCTTGCACAGATGTTATGTGCAAATTAAATCCCTTAGTCGTCTTTTACGACATCCATGGGCAAGATAGAGAGTGGTGAATTGTATTCTTACTCCGTCACCGCACGGAATAATATTGCATTAATCCCAAGAAATTCGTATGTAGCGTAAGAATGTTCTTTCTTGATAACATCTTTTGGTCCAATAGGTTTCGCACGCAAATTTATTTTCAGGATTCTTTGATGCATTCAGAAATTAGAACCCAAAGTGGCAATAAAATACCTCTGTGATTAGTGGAATGTTGTTCAGCTTAGATCCGGTGACTGGTTCCTTCAGCGGATGGTCATGGTTCGCGCACTCGAGCTCAGATAGAGTGCCGCCTGACTCGTACAGCAATCTATAAGCAAAAAAGTTTATGCTTAACTGAATGCACTAACAGCCTCACTTGGTTTTTGCTTTCATACTGTAATTAATTACATCATCACAGCTCGTATATATTCTACTGCTGAGCTCGAGCCTCCTCCACAATAGGAGGGAAATTGACCATACTTCAGCATAGTATATGCTGGTCAGACAGGTTGGTATAGGCTTTTCTTTCGAGTTTTTCTTCTCATGCATAGATGTTATATGCGTAGTATCTCCCTTGGTCCTCTTTTACGTCATTCACGGGCAAGATAGGGAATGGTGAATTGTATTATTATTATTTCGTCACCACATGGAGGTAATCATCATCTCATCATCATCTCAACCCATATACGTCCCACTGTTGGGCTCGGGCCTCCTCCATAATGGAAGGGTAATTGACCTACTATACCACGCTGGTCAAACGTGTTGGTATAGGGTTTTATTTCGAGTTTTCCTTCTCTCGCATAGATGTTATATGCGTTTTATATCCCTTAGTCGTCTCGTACGATCACCCACGGGTAAGATAGGGGGTGGTGAATTGTATTCTTACTCCGTCACCACACCACATGGAGGTAATATTACACGTAATTATTTAAACTGACTGACACGTAATTATTTTGACTGCACAGATGGCGTAGTGGTTAAGAGAGCGACCTACAACCCAATGTCGGGGGTTCGAATCCTACGCGGGACAACACTTTGTGCGATCCACAAATTGTTGTTCTGAGTCTGGATGTAATTTGTGTCCGTTAATTATATGTTTGTAAAGTCCCCCGCAATACAAGGATTATTTCCTTAGTGCAGGGTGTTGTCTTAAATTAAAAAAAAAAATATTATAATTATTTAAACATTATTTTGTTCTATGTTGTAATGGAGTAAGAATTCAATACACCACTCTCCATCTTGTACGTGGTTGTAGTAAAAGACGACTAAGGGATATAATATGCACATAACATTTGTGCAAGAGAAGAAAACTCGAAATAAAATCCTATGACAACATGTCTGCTTAGCATATCGCACCTTTAATCCAATACCATAACTAAACGAAATTTTTCGAAAAACTGTTTTTAATGCCATCTATTTGCTGAGCACTGAATTTACACATTGCTTCAATTTATATATTTTAATTTCACTTAATAGTATAGGATCCCACTATACAACCACCTTCATCGAAATGCTTATTTGATGAAACATATTTTTATGTAATTTAATATGTCAATAAATATATTGCATAGGGGTTGCCTAACAAATTTTAGTCCAAAGTATGATTAATTAATAATTTAAAAAAAAAGTTTGTGGTTTGATTATTAGGCAAATTCTATACCAATCGAAAGTATGAAGCCCATAGAATATGCAAACGTTAGATTGCCTATTCTTTTCCGGTCACAACTCTCGGGTAGCCAGGTATAAACAGATAAATCGATACTAGCATTTTGCACCGGTCTGATCGACGTTAATTATTAATTAATCATACTCTGTACTAAAATTTGTTAGGCAACCCATATACAATATATTTATTGACATATTAAATTACATAAAAAATTAGTTTCATCAAATAAGCATCTCGGTGAAGGTCATTGTATAGCGGGATCTTAAACGATAACTTTTTTAATTTTTTTCGAAAATGTGTACGTCACTAATATTTTAAGTTATTTATATCCATTAATTAATAATAATTAAAATGAAAATAAAAATGTGTTTTAATAGGAATAATACTTGTTAATAAAATAAAAATAAAAGACAATTATTGCTGAAACACTAATATACTTTTATTTATATTATTTAATAGTTAATATTTGTCATAAATCTTTAAATAGCTCTCCTGTAAAATTTGCTTATTTAAGATAGTGACGGTATTGGAATAAAGGTGCGATATAGTGAGTCAAATTTCTAGTCTACCTATTGGGGAGGTGGCTCGAGCCCAGCTGTGGGATTTGTATGACCTTAGACCAGCTATACTCTAAGTGTGTTCCGCGGAACCCTAGGGTTCCGTGATACCTCTGTCGGGGTTCCGCAAGAATTTAGAAATAAAAAAATCAAAACACCTCTCTCTGGTTGCTCCGCGGCTGTGCGGACTCCGCGGCCGCGCGGAGACAAAACGCTATGAATGTTATTTATTTATTTGTATTTGTATAAGCTTGTGTTACATTAGCTGGTACAATATCTCATAAGTTTGGTCTCAACAATTTTATACTTGTACAACGCGTTCGCTCTAAGTTTGCCGGTCTGTGGAATGCGCGTACCCTCCCCCACGTGACAACAAAACTTATAATGTGTCATAGTTTTACCCAAATATCTAACGTACACAATTTTTATTGTTACAATTAAATAAAAAATTTCGAACGTCATACACTCATACCTATCGTCAGCGGCAAACTTAAAACGAGCGGGTAGTATACTTGTAAGCGCTCAGTCTCTTTGATAAAAGCCGCCTCTGAATTAGACGCTATAGTTGTCAACTAGCGACTTTCGTCTCTAACTTCAAAGGATAAAGTCGATATTGTTTACAACGCTATTTTTAAATTTCTGTTTTTATTTTTGCTTTTTGTTTATCAAAGGTCTCGACCGACTCGAGTATTTTCGAGAATATTTGAGATCGAGTCTAGGACTAAGTATAAAAGCGGCGATCGCGCGTTGGCGTCGTCAGTTGATGATTAGCGTTCGGAGCGATAAGTTACTACCTACTTACAAGCTCGCTAGCGAGAAACTAGTGTTCATTGTTTTACTGCCTGCTGTATTCTGTTGTCTCAGTTTTATACATTTCTTCCCTGTAGGTTCTAAATTTAGTCTCTTATACGCAGTAACGATTGTGCATTATTTAAACCCAACTATCCTGACTTGTAACATTATAAATAAAGAAGAATGGAACGTTGGCTTAAAGGTGTTAAACGTGTTCCAACAACATCTTCTAATGACGCTGAATGTTCAAAAGCAATGCGCGCGGAGAATTTAGCAATCACCGATCCAGAAGATGATGCCACGAGTGCCACGACGTCAAGCTCGACGGTTTCAAAGACTAAAAAAAGGAAGTATGATGAATCTTATATCAGTTTCGGATTTGTTGATTCCAACGGCTCACCTCTCTGCATGCTCTGTAGTAAACTGCTTCCTAATAGTTCCACGGCACCTGCCAAATTGCGTCGACATTTAGAAACCGTACACCCCGAGACTAAAGACAAGAATAAAGAATTTTTTGTTCGCAAAAAAGATCAGTTATTAGAAAGTCAAAAAAATATGATGCATGTAACACAAACTACCAACGAAAAGGCCACGGAGGCATCATACTTAGTTAGCTATCGCATTGCACAAGCAGGTGAAGCGCACACTATCGCTGAGAAATTAATAAAACCATGTGTATTAGACATAACAAAATGTATGCTTGATGAAAAATCTGCAAAGCATCTTTCTACTGTTCCGCTATCAAACGATACTGTTTCACGACGAATCCATGATCTGGCAAGCTACGTCAAACAAGAACTAGTTACACGTCTACAAAATACACGATTCGCTTTGCAAATGGACGAGTCGACTGATGTCGCTGGTTTGGCTATCCTGCTGGTTATTGTGAGATATCCATATAAAAGTTCTTTTGAAGAAGACATGCTTATGTGTTCATCGCTGCTTACAAACACTACCGGGGAAGAAATTTTTAATAAAATAAATATATTTTTTGAAGAACATAATCTCAGTTGGAACAATTGCATTGACATTTGTACAGATGGGGCCAAGGCGATGACAGGTAAAACAGCAGGAGCAGTGTCACGAATGAAAAATAAAGCGCCTAATTGTAGTTCCAGTCATTGTATTCTGCATAGACAAGCACTTGCGATGAAGCAAATGCCGTCTAATCTAAAATTAGTTATGGATGAAGCGGTAAAAATAATTAATTTTATCAAATCACGACCACTACAATCCCGATTGTTCTCATTATTGTGTGAAGATTATGGCAGCAAACATAAAACACTGCTGCTCCATACAGAAGTGCGATGGCTGTCTCGGGGAAAAACTTTAACAAGGCTATTTGAGCTTAGAGCCGAGTTACAAATGTTTCTTTCAGCAGATACTTCTTTTAATTTGAAGGACCGTTTGTATGATAAAACTTGGTTGTTCCGATTGTCTTTTATGGCGGATATCTTTCAAAAACTTAACGAATTAAATTTATCGTTGCAAGGTAAACAGACAACAGTGTTTCAGGCCTATAATAAAATAACTGCTTTTAAAAGAAAATTAGATTTTTGGATCATTTGCATTGGTAAGAAAGAAATAGAAAGTTTTACGTTACTCAGTGAGTTTGTTAGCGAAAACGACTCAGAAATGTTTGAAGATAATGTGTTTGAAGAATTGGTCCAATATCTCAGTTCGATGCGCGCATCTTTTGAAAAGTATTTTCCCGAAGAACACAATACAAAAATTAAAGTGAACTCCTGGATTCATAACCCTTTTTTACCCAACTTGGAAAAGCCTGAAAACATGTCAAATGAGATATATGAATCTCTTTTAGAAATGTCATCAGACACAAGTATGGAGTCATTGTTCAAAACGACGCCTCTTAATGATTTTTGGTGCAGAATCCAAGATGAATATGCAATGCTTGGCCAAATGGCTCTGGATATTCTTCTCCCGTTCCCAACTACATATTTGTGCGAAACAGGATTCTCTACCTACGCAGCCACGAAAACAAAATATCGCAATAGACTGGACGCCGAAGCTGATATGAGACTCCAACTTTCTTCCATCAAACCTGATATCAAGCAATTGATGAAAAATAAAAAACAGTTTCATACCTCCCACTAGTTAGATTTTTTCTTTTTTAATGTTTTCTATTATTGTCCTTACCAAGTGGTGAAGTAAATAATAATTAGTAACTGATACATTGTACTTTTATTATGCTGATTAATATAGAATACACTTATAAAAATAATTGTTTTATTGTAGGGTTCCATCAAGTATTTTGCTTCCCAAAAGGGTTCCGTCATTTAAAAAGTTTGAGAACCACTGCCTTAGACGAATCATGGTTTGCCACCACCGCCAATAAAGAAAAAAATATTAATAATTTACATAACTAACTTGTTATCAATTTGAAGAGCTTCAGTTTTGGTTTCGATTTCAACTGTATTCACGTTTCCATTCTGATAATTCACAATGGCGTTGCTCTCTTTAATTTTCTCAGCTTTTTTGCCAGACAATAAATTCTTGAACGTCGTAATTCTCTGTAATAAATATGCAAGTTATAGTCTGAAGAGAACCTCACAGAATTACTTTTTTTTATAGGCCTATAAATGTATCCCCGAAAAAGTAGACATAAACATTATTCGTATATCCATCTGCTCAAGTGTGAAGTTTTTGTCCGAGTAAGAATACAATTCACCACCCCCTCTCTTGCCCGTGGGTGTCGTAAAAGACGACTAACCTACATATTATGCATATGACATCTATGTAAGAGATGGTAGACTCGAAACAAAACTCTATACCAACCTGTCTGACCAGCATGGTATAGTAAGGTCAATGTCCCTCCTATCACGGAGCAGGCTCGAGCCCAGCAGTGGGACGTATATGAGCCGAAATGATGATGATTGTGAAGTAATTGTCACAACTGACAGGCAGATTGAAGATCGCAGTACGTGTTCTAACTTGCCCTGGAAAGTCCAGTTGCCCTTTCTTCTGAACTTCTGAAGGTGATATTATATTCTTAACTCATGACCATACGGCAAATAATGTGTAAAAATTCATATTTTACCAAACATTATTGTATATAATACCAGTCTATATAATATTTGACAAGTTTATTGCTACCTACCGGGCATGTTTGCAGACTTGTTACAGAAAGGTAGTCAGGGTGTGTTCAGATCATTTATTCGCCACAGATGTTCCACTTCTGGGCTCGAGCCTCCTCCGCAAAGGGAAGGAAATTGACCTACTATACCACGCCGGTCAAATGCGTTGGTGTAGGATTTTATTTCGAGTTTTCCTTCTCTTGCATAGATGTTATATGTATATTATATCCCTTAGACGCCTTTTACGACACCCACGGGCAAGATAGGAGGTGGTGATTGTATTCTTACTCCGTCACTACATGGAAACCATACCACGTCCAGATCCTACAATAAAAAAAGAAATTGTAAACTCACTAACTCTTTTTGCTCAATAAAGGATTAGAATTAAGTAATTAAGTTTTTACTGTAATTTTTTTTAGGTAACTATAAAAATTCTTACAATGGCAAATTAATAAACAAAAGATTGTAAAATTCATATTTGCTTCTAATAAACACCTAACGCAGCCACATTCACGATCATCATCATCATTTCAGCTTATAATCGTCCCATTGCTGGGCTCGAGCCTCCTCTACAATGGAGGAGATACTGCCCTAGTAGGCCAATTTCGCTCCTATTGTGGAGGAGAGGCTTGGGCCCAACAGTGAAACGTATGCAAGCAGAGATGATGATAATGAAACAAATATAATTAAATAATGATGTAAACTTTTCTATGTGGTGCCGGAGTAAGAATACAATTCACCACTCCCTATTATGCCCGTGGATGTCATAAAAGACGACTAAGGGATATAATACGTCCGTGTGGTGACGGAGTAAGAATACAATTCACCACCCCCTATCTTACCCGTGGGTGATCGTACGAGACGACTAAGGGATATAAAACGCATATAACATCTATGCAAGAGAAGGAAAACTCGAAATAAAACCCTATACCAACACGTCTGACCAGCGTGGTATAGTAGATCAATTACCCTTCCATTATGGAGGAGGCCCGAGCCCAACAGTGGGACGTATATGGGCTGAGATGATGATGATGAAGGGATATAATATGCACATAAGATCTGTGCAAGAGGAGGAAAACTCGAAATGAAACCCTATACGAACATGTCTGACCAGCATGGTATAATAGGTCAAGTGGTCAAGTGTCGAGGGCACTTGACCTATTATACCATTGGCATTGTGGAGGAGGCTCGACCCCAACAATGGGACGTATGTGGGCTGCAATGATGAATGATGTAAACGTTAGAGTTACGCGAGTATTACACATCTTATATATAAATTTCTAGCGTACGTGTGCATGTCACTGAACTCCTCCTAAACGGCTGGACCGATGTTGATGAAATTTAATGTGTATGTTCAAGGGGATTCGAGGATGGTTTAGATTTACAATTAGACTCGGTAGGTGGCGCTGTTCGGGCAGGAACAATAACATAACTTGAAAACGACTTTACCGATTTCGTCCATCTTTCCTTTTAATTTTTCTAATACTTTGAGAAAGGCTTTTATACAAAAAAAAAATAAGAAAGTTGCGTAGAAAATCAGAAAATTTAAGAAACTTAACGACTGGGTATCTAGATTATTTATCTATACTGCAACTAAACGGCTGGATGGATTTCAATGAATTTTTGTGAATACATTCAAGTGGGGGCCTGGATCATTTAGATTCACAAATCAGCCCGGCAGATGGCGCTGCAGTCGGTCAGTTCTTATTACTGCTGTCGATTTCAAGGAGAATTCCGTTTATTTTATTAGAACAGAACAACGTCTGTTGGGTTAGCTAGTATATATATATTTCTTGTGTACATGTGTACGTCACTGAACTCCTCCCTAAACGGCTGGACCGATGTTGATGAATTTTTTTGTGTGTATTTAAGGGGATTCGAAAATGGTTTAGATTCACAATTGGGTCCAGTAGGCGGCGCTGTTGTCGATTTCAAGGAAAATTCCTTTTATTTCATTTGAACAGAACAATGTCTGTTGGGTCAGCTAATTGTATATAAAACTACTTTACGGACTATATGGCGTTTGTATTTGATTTGCTAGTCCGCCCGTGGACATGAACGCTGTAAAGTGTTCGAAACCTCGGGTAATCAAAAAACAAATACAAATGCGATAAAATTTGTAGTTTTATATACAAATATAGTTTACCTTGCTCAGGTAACTGATGTGATGTTCTAGCGCGGAGCAATGCTCAGTGGCAGCTGGCAGCAGATCACCAAGTGGTTCGCGCGGATGAACACCGCTCTCGTGACGACAATACATACCACGCCAGAACCTTTAAACATAATGAAACTTACTATGTAAATTCTTGATTGTAATAAAATTCACTGTGTGCGTTCAAGTAATTAAAGAATAGTTTAGATTACCAATTGGACACGATAGGCAGCACTAATTTCAGACAATACATTATATAGGATATGGAATATTTATATTTTTATTTGTGTAGCGCCGTGCCTACTGTTCAGTCACCTAGTCGTCCTACATTTTAGAAATTTTATAGTATATAAGAAAGCATATAATTACCTTATACTCTGAGCACTGAGGTCCGGTTTGAGCACGTCCGGATGAGACTTAGGATTATAAAGAGGATTCTTGTACTCGTTCAAATGGCTGGCCATGTAACCCCATAATGAAAATGTACGTTCTGCCAACCTGTCAACAATGATGAACACTATGTTGGTCTGCTTAGCTAAGCTTATAGGGAATGGAAGGTATAACGGACCCTGTAGGTAGAACGGACCAGACTAATAACTTTTAAAGTGTTAACGCCAACTATTATCGATTCGCATCAACTTGACAGTCGCCTCTCAGTCAGAGTTGGTCAGTGTTCTTGGAGGGGCCATAAAGCGGCACACGTTTTATCAAGGTAAGTTAATTTTTGCGCATTTTGATCTAAAAACTGCAAATTTTGATCGTCTTTCAGTTTTATTAGGTTAAAGATATCAGGGATTTTGTGTTATTGTTTGAGATATTGTTTATTTTACTCAATTTTAACGATAAATAGGCAAGGTTCTCTTCAATCTTAACCTCAAAATAATTTATTGTTTACATGCCTACCGAAAAGGCAAAATGGAACGGGCAAAACGGACCACATGATCCATTTTACCTTCAATACGGTTTATTTGTGATTATAGTTATATAATTTGATATTTAAATAGGTATTTTCATTTCAAATGGTTAACAATTATAAAAGAAAGTCGGACCGACAATCTTGGCGTGAGGAAGACATGAAAAATGCCATTGAAAAAGTAGCTACACGCAAAATGGGGCTTAACAAAGCGAATAATGAACATGGACCATCAATGATTCGACCCAAAGAAGCACCCCCATCGAAGAACATGGATTATCAGTATCTGACGATCATGCAGTTATTTAAATAAATATGACACCACCTCTAGTCAATGAGACAATTACAGCGGAACCTGGCACATCTAGCAATGAATGTGTCACTCAACCATTGTTATCAATAACTTATGAAGATTTGAACACAATTGGACCACCGCCATCAATATTAAGTGATCAGAGCATTTTCCACAGAACTAGCAATGATGAACAGCAACCATCTACGAATACATCCTTTTTTTCTATTGCTTCAAAGGATATGATGCCCATTTCTACAATTTCTAAACGAACTAGAACTAATATTAAGAGGGGGGGGGGGGGGGGTTTGGCATTGTTTAGGGTTTTTACTTTCGAAAAATCGTTTTTTTTTCTCTTATCTTATTGTTTAACATTTCAAAAATATGTCCTTAAAATTTTAGGTCGACAGAAGTAATATTCTCAAAGTTATTGTCTTATTAGTCTCCTGGCCTTTAACGCTCTAACTCTAACAGCTGCGGGCGGTCGGGAATATTTATTCTTTGAACATAAAAAACATAACAAATAAAATTTCAAATTATGACGAAACAATATAAGCGCATTACTTAACTATTAAAACTTATATTCCTTGTAAAAAAAATCTCGTGCGCTGAGGCGAGCGCACGGGGACTGCCCATACAACTTGTATTAGATAGGAGTTAAACGCCTGGCGCGTGAGACAGAAGATTGTTCATAGAAATAGGCTGAAAAATGAGTCTGTTGCCGTACGGCGCACGGGCGAACCGAACGTTGCCGAGAGAACTCGACTTACGACGAAATTCGCCGATGATGTCTCGTTAAGTACAGTAAGTAGATATAGTTTCGATGTATCTGTGACGAGTTAAATATGGTTTGTTTCATTCATCATTTCGGCTCATATACGTCCCACTGTTGGGCTCGAGCCTCCTCCATAGTAGGAGGGAAATTAACCTTACTATACCATGCTGGTCAGGCAGGTTGGTATAGGGTTTTGTTTCGAGTTTTCCATCTCTTGCATAGATGTCATATGCGTAATATATCCCTGAGTCGTCTCTTACGACACCCACGGGTAAGAGAGGGGGTGGTGAATTGTATTCTTACTCCGTCACCACACGGAATGGTTTGTTTACATTGTTTTTTTTTTTATTTTGGTCTTAGTTCTATTTTATACTGCGTATACAGTGGGTGAAAATGAGTATAAATATAGACTATATTAAAGATTGGGACGCGGTCGCAGCCTTCTGCGAGACAGTGATCTCGCGGAAGGAGGCGGCGGATCGCCTGCGTGAGGAGCGCAGCCTCGATGAGGAGATCCGCCGCCGGCGACTGGAGCGGCGCAGGCGCAACTATCTGCGCCTCATGCCGCCCTAGCCGAGGCCGCGGGTGACGTGACCGGGGATTAGTCCGTCACCCGCCGAGAGGCCGACCGCGTGAGGAAAGACCGACGTCCTCCCCGAGGGGGGGACGTCGGTCGATGGGAGGGTACCCCAACAGGGGGTATTCCGTCGGGCCGACCATTGACGACAAGTTAACGCTGCTCCAGTGGTCGGCCCAACGACGAAGGCGACGTGGTTTTCGGGTGGATCGCGGGAGTTGCGTGCTTAAGCCCCTCTGTCGCCCCGGACGGAGTGGTGCGGAGGCGCGCCGACCGCGGCCCACCCACAAAAAAAAAAAAAAGACTATATTAAAGACAATAACAAAACGTTTTAAAATAAAGTTGATATAAATTGGCGGTACCGCCAAAGTCCTCTTTTATAAATATTTTTTGAAGTGTGAAAAACAAACAAAATACCTATTTTTCTTCGCAAGTACACCTACAAAATGTAATGCGTGCAAAAATAAAAAAAAAAATTACGTAAATTGTTGTTCCATTGCAATTTCTGATCTTAATACTTAGTGAGGAAGTAAAGTGCACCACCACTTTGATGACCCACCAGCCGTCACTGGTCCTGACTATAGGTAAATCTAGGTAGAAAAAGCCATAAAAATATATATTATAGAAGTCTGCTGTATGGAGCTGGAATCGATGATTCTGTGTAAGTTGGAAAAAATTTTTTTTTCTTCACTTTTTTAGTTCATAAACTTTAGACGCGTTTTGCTCAAAACTACTTTTTCAAAGTCCGTGTTCACTGTCATTTCAAAACTACTTGACCGATTCATTTCAAACTTTGTACACATTTTTAACATATAAAATACCGCCCCCCAACGTTTAGTAATTTTTTTTTTCATTAAGGGTGTTTTCCACCCACAAAATGGCGGAATTTTTAGTGGAAAATAACAGTTTACACTTTAAATGGCCGCCAAAAATTTTTAAATGCAAAAAAAAAATATCAGAGAACGTTGGGGGGAAGATTTGATTATAATTTGACTAATTTTTCTTGGTTTTTTAATTTCAGATAATTTCCGGCCGAGTTATAGTGAACACCGCAAATTGTTTTTTCTCAAGACGTCCTGGGGGAAGCACTGTTACCGGCTTATGCCTCAAAAAATTACCCTATATAAAAAATTACCCTATATTGTCAAACGTGTGCTCAATAATGTACAAAAGGTCCGAATAAAATTACTCAATCCATATTTGAGAAATAAATTCCCAAAAAAAATCTTTTTTTTACCTTGAAACCCTAACCCAATTTAGCGAGGAAAGACAGTCGAAATAACATCATCACCTTAGGGCGAAGAATTAGAAGCCACTAAAAAAGCACAGGAAGTGAAAGAAAACGTAAAAAAGTTAAAACAGAATCTTTTCACTGCAAAGAAGGGGAAAGGGAAACAAACATACACACAAAAAGGAAAGGGAAAATCTACAAAGATTAACGCTAAAATGAAAAGCAAAGCCTCATCTAGCGAAGATGAAGAAGAGATAAGATGTTTCTATTGCTTTCATTTATTTTCTGAATCGACAGAAGGTTGAGTTCAGTGCCCCTTATGTACTTTATGGGCACACAGCAGTTGCGTCGGTGTCAAAAACGATGTTGAAGATGTTAAATTTGTTTGCGAAAGGTGTGTCGTTGAATCAGTAGTAGAGATTTTTTTTGTTCTTATGGCGCCAAAGGTCCATTTTGCCTTCATGCCTGGTTCATTTTACCTTCACGTGTAGGTAGGTTGGACCAAACCAAGGGTTTTGGAAATCGTCCAGTATCTTCTGTATCTGTGATTTGATTCAAGTGTTCCTTATTAATAAGTTTGATTAATAAATGCTCAATTATATAACAACAAAGAAAGAAGAATAAAGATAATTTTTTGTGTTACTTTGATTTTTCCTTAAATGGTCCGTATTACCTTCACTTCCCCTATTTAAAGTAAACCAATTACCACCTGATGGCGTAATATTTAAATGATATTCATTTTGAGACATTTATTCATTTTTGTTGTTAGAGGGGCAAATATTTTTCAAAATGGCGTATTGAACATTAATGTTGATGCAGTATTAATACATTTTATAACTACAAAAAAGTAGCTTTCGGAAATATTATATTCATATGTTTACGGAAAGTACGCCGTGTGGACTTTGAATATCTACTACCTAACAACATCTACTAATCTTACATTACTCGTGGATATCGTAAAAAAACTATGAACTTTACACAGACCCGACTCCATCTGAAGTCGTCTGGTCAACAATTGCATTCCCAAGTAGGGTTGACATCAGGACAGCGACCGGTCATAAAACTACTGACAATAACTTTTGCAATATGTACTATGTAAGAAGAATTCGTATTAAGGGATAATAAGATTGACCAAGGTACCTTAAATCGCGCCGATCCTTCTCACAGTTACCGATGAACGTGCCATATTGGCATGCATGCGCATGATCGTGCAACGTTAGTAGGAACCGCTCATTGAACTGGAATGCCTGTAAATAACGAATGCTCATTATCTTCTCAAGAAAATTATAATTTAGGTGCAGCTCAATTTTTTTCTTATCATCATTTCAGCCTATCGTCGTCCACTGCTGGACGTAGGCCTCCCTCATGTTACGCCACAAAGTGCGGTCCTGTGCCGCATACATCCAACGACGCCCAGCAGCTTTCACCAGGTCGTCGGTCCATCTGGTGAGGGGGCGTCCTACACTGCGTCGTCCGATACGTGGTCGCCACTCGAGAACCTTTCTTCCCCAGCGGTTGTCGGTTCGTCGAGCGATGTGGCCTGCCCATTGCCACTTCAGTGTGCTTTTTTCTTATATGAACTGTAAATATGTTCCACAACTAGGCACTAGAGACTAGTATATCTAGCAATCGAAAGAAAATTGACTTTTTTTTCTATTGAATTTGCCTTTTCCTATGTTGTTATCTGCTTCCATCCTTTCAGCCCAATGGAAAGAAACGGATTGTGATCATTTTATTCTTTTGACTCATATCCGTTATTATAATTTCGAGTCGCCGCTTTATATTTTCTTTATTTTTACTCTAGTTCCAGCACTACGCTCAAGAGCGAAGCTGTTATTATCGCCTATTGTCCCAAAAAGACAGTATACCAGAAGATATATTTTGGGTAAAATATGTACACTAATATATATATAAAAAAGACAACTGATTATTTTTCTTGTTATGCAGGATATAAAATAAACCTAGCACTCCGAAATATAATGAAAATAAAATAGCACCTCAGGTCGTTGTCGCAGCAGTTGCCATGTGCAGTCCAGAAGCTGTGTGAAGACAGGCGAGCGCTCGCGACCATCGCACGCAACGTGACCGCAACGAGCCGTGAACTTGTGACCGAACGACAACCAGTCCTTCTCTATCAGCGCCTGTCAAAAATTAACCGGCATCATTAATAGCTCCTCCCTAACACATATACAGTTGAACCATTGATTATCCATTACCGAGTAATAAAGAACACGACCATAACGCTTTAATGGTCATATTTTTGAAAGACGGCTATGCCGTCATTTCTCCAGCCAGACCGGCCGGAGAAATGGCAGTGTTGCTCCATCCATTTGATCAGTAACAGTCGTGGCTCCTTCTTTACTCCCTAGGCGGAGGCTTCGAGGCTACCTTATTATTATTTTTTTTTTTAGAAAGACAAGATTCTGCACTAAGCAAATAATCCTTGTGTTGTGGGGGACTTTACAAACATATAATTAACGGACACAAATTACATCCAGAACAACAATTTGTGGATCGCACAAAATGTGGTCCTGCGTGGGATTCGAAACCATGACACTGGCACGCCATCTATGTAGTCAAAATGTCGATATAACAAAAAGAAGCCATGGTTTACCAACATTTATCATTACTGAGCATATATAACAACACCATTATAACAATACCAGGCACAGATTATTCACCTTATATAAACATCACCAAACCAGACTTGTACACCTAGGATTCCATCATGGAGTATATGTATACTCCATGATGGAATCCTAGGTGTACAGATTGTGGTACAGATTGAGGTGTGTAGATTTATCTTATTCATTCCATTTATGTTTATTAATATATAATTAAAGATACTTTTGTACTAGTTGTTTGGTAATGATTAAGGATAGATGTCTATCTGTAGCTTTAGATAAATTCATGAAATGGTACTAACCTGATATCCATTAATGGTCCTATAATGTGGTTCAAGACACAGCGCAGCCAGAGAGCTCACCTGAAAATATATAACACGAAATAAACTAAAAATTCAAATATCCTTTATTGAAGAATCGAAAAGTTCTAAATTCCCTGTGTATCTAAAAAGGTTAAAGAGACAGTATTACAGTCACTATACGAAGTCCGTTTATTATCATTTCAGTTTATATACGCCTCACTATTGGGCTCAAGACCCCTTAACAGTGGGAGGGAGATTTATCCACTATTCTAGTCAAACGGGTTGGTAGAAGTACATTATCGAAGGTAAACTGTCCTCGTTATACGACATTGACTAGACGGATCGTCCTGGTGTTTTATATTCAGCTCTTGTCTCACTCGTCTATAGTGTATCCATAACCATCTTGTTTTTATGCCAATTACTTGGAATCGACTCAATATGTACTATTCTTGCAAAAGTTATTGGTTTTACGACCGCCTGCCTGACTCTCGTTATGACTCGAGTGTTAACGGCTAACGTCTGTCCTCATCCTTACTAATATTATAAATGCGAAAGTAAGTTTGTTTGTTACGCTTTCACGCTTAAACCACCGAACCGATTTCAAAAATTCTTTCACCAATGGAAAGCTACAATATCAGGGAGAAACATAGGCTATATTTTATCTCGGTATTCCCACGGGAACGGGAACTACGCTGCGGATAAGGCGACTGAAACCGAAGCGAAGCGAGGGCGGGTTGCTAGTCTCTTATAACATCCACTAATAAGGCAGTTGTAAATCGTCACTTCGAGTATTCCCGTGCGGTGGTGGTTTTTATTAGGCGTGCGATTGCCTGGACACACACTGTCCGTTCCTTCTGGGGCGACAAAAGGGGCGTCGCGCGGCGCCATAATTTATCGCATTCTTCTCCATTGCAATTGGGTCCATCCAATCTTGACATCCGGGACCAGCCAGGTGGTAGCCGAAAGGGTACCCCGGCTACCACATCTTACCGACGCCCGAAGTGCGATGATGGTTTACGAATGCAATGCGTCACCATCCCTTACTTTCACGTGGTTGTCATAAAAATCGACTGAAGGATTACGAAGCGAGTGGGCTAGCCGCATCCTCCTCGAAAATAATATAACATCTACTGCGATCGCTAAGCGTAGTTATTATAACATTTTTCTTTCGAGAGGCCAATGTTCAGACTAGGGATGATCGATGATCATCGATGTTGAAAGGAAAAACATTGATGTTTCTACATCGATGTTTTTTTTTACCTAGTGGTAGGACCACACTGTCGACAGTTATCTGTCTACAGCCGCGAGCCGGTCCGTCCAGGGTAGTACCACGCTCTCGCAGAAACTCGACGTCTGAGTAGTAGCAATTTGTTACTGCGCTTCGTTCGGTGAGCGAGAGAGCCGGAAGCCCAACTTTCTGAGGGTGTTTGCGTGTGGAGGGTTTTGGTGGTGCCTTTGGTATTACCGAGCCTCAATGCACGCATTCACACTCCCTTCACTTTCTTCACGGTAGGCAGCGGCCTTGTAAAAGTCCATGAGCGGCAGCAACACTTACCATCAGGTGTACTGTTTGCTCGTTTGCCAGTGCTTGCAATAAAAAAAAATCGATGTTGCTATACGAAAAATATCGTAACATCGATGTTAACGGAATTAATCATCGATGATAACTCACGGCCTCACGCACATTAGCAATTAATAAATTTCTGTTTCTTATAGGGCCCACAAGGAAGGAGGTCCGAACGCAATAACAAGACGAATATGGATTGAGATGTCGATGATCATGGTGATAGTACCTGTGCAGTTCGATCCCACCCATCGCTGCAATGCACGCAAACGCTCACACCACTCTCCAAAGCACAAGCAATCCACCATGACGTATCCAGGATCGATCTGTGGTAAAAAACAATTTGTTATAATTATCTCGGCTCTTATATGTCCCTTGCCGTATGGTGACTAAATAAGAATACAACTCACCACTCCCTTTCTGGCCCATGGGTGTAAAATAAGACTAAGGGATATAATATGCAGATAACATATATGCAAACTGGACTGGACTCGGCATCAACATTAACGGCGAATACATCACTCACCTTCGATTTGCGGACGATATAGTCGTTATGGCAGAATCCATGGAGGACCTTGGCACAATGCTCAATGATCTCAGCAGGGTATCCCAACTAGTGGGTTTACGAATGAACATGGATAAGACGAAAGTCATGTCAAATACCCATGTCATTCCTGTACCGGTCCTAGTTGGCAATGCGATTCTTGAAGTTGTCGATCACTATGTTTACCTAGGACAAACAGTCCAGTTAGGTAGATCCAATTTCGAGAAAGAGATCAGCCGACGAATCCAACTCGGTTGGGCAGCGTTCGGGAAACTTAAGAGGATCTTCTCGTCCAACATACCTCAGTGTCTGAGAACACAGGTCTTTGACCAGTGTGTGTTACCATTGATGACTTACGGCACGGAAACGTGGTCCCTAAATGTAAGCCTTATATCAAGGCTCAAAGTCGCTCAGCGTGCTATGGAGCGGGCTATGCTCGGGATTTCTCTGCGAGATAGAATCCGGAATACGGAAATCCGCAGAAGAACGGGTGTAACCGACATAGCACGAAGAATTAGCACGCTGAAGTGGCAATGGGCAGGCCACATCGCTCGACGAACCGACAACCGCTGGGGAAGAAAGGTTCTCGAGTGGCGACCACGTATCGGACGACGCAGTGTAGGACGCCCCCCCACTAGGTGGACCGATGACCTAGTGAAGGTGGCTGGGCATCGTTGGATGCAGGCGGCACAGGACCGCTCATTGGGGCACATGAGGGAGGCCTACGTCCAGCAGTGGACGGCGATAGGCTGAAATGATGATGATGATATATGCAAAGAAGCAAAACTCGAAAGAAAACCTTATGCCAACAGGTCTGACCAATGTGATACAGTAATTCAATTTCCCACCTATTATGGAGGAGGCTCGAGCCCAGTAGTGGGACGTATATCATCATCATAATCTCAGCCTATAAACGTCATACGGCTCGGGCCACCTCAGGGTTCAACTGTTGGCATAGGGTTTGATTTTGAGTTTTACTTATCTTGCATACATGTTATATGCATATTATATCCTTTAGTCGTCTTTTACGACACCCACAGGCAAGAAAAAAAAAACAATATTTTTTTTATATTACAGATAAAGTGATCAATAGAAAATAGGCAAGATGATATTTTTAAAGTTCCTTTCTATAATGTAAGTACCTACACACTATCATTTCTGAAAAGTAATAAGAGAAGGAAAACTCGAAACAAAACCTTGTACCAATCCGTCTGATTAATGTGGTATAAGTCAATTTCCCTCCTATAACGGAGGAGGCTCAAGTCCAGTGAGATATTTGATCATTGACAAAGAATAAGTACAATTAAAAAAAATACGTTCGTCTTTAACTTACTTGATATGTTTCAGCCAGCCGGAAGACTCCAGGCCACTAAGGAATGAGGACATTGTTGGGGTGTTTTGTTCACATGCTGAAATTAACAATAAGTTTCATTATATGTTATTACTTTAAATAAATATTTCATTATCCTACTTTAATCGACTATTATTATAAGTTGCATATCTTTTAATGGCCTGAACATGATGGCTTCATAAAGTGATCAAATTATATTCGCTCGTCTTATTCCGACGAGGCGATTAAATACCACCCCTTAATTGACATTGGGACTCATTAAAATCAACTGTTTGACCAAGAGAATGTTCAAGCAACGTTCTTCAGAAATACGTATAACATCTTACTGCGACTGCTAAACAGGTTAACTATTAACTCGCCCATAGAAAAATCGCGTTTTATGCTGTTAAAAGGGAGAGGCCTACGCCCAACTAGGGACACGAAAAAAGTATCGATACTTTTAGGTATCGAGTACTTTTCTTTCGATACCGATACTTTTTGTACTCGATACCTTGGATCTGATACTTTTACTCAATGAGTACTTTATGGCAGGTATCGTATCGAATAAATTGTAGAAATTATACATATTAACCTTACGACTCATGTTTATGATAACGCCATCTAGTTCGAACGTAATGAACCTTCTAAAACGTGACTCGAAATATACACAGACGATCAAATTTCCCTAGCCGAGGCCGCGGGTGACGTGACCGGGGATTAGTCCGTCACCCGCCGAGAGGCCGACCGCGTGAGGAAAGACCGACATCCTCCTCGAGGGGGGGACGTCGGTCGATGGGAGGGTACCCCACGTCGGCCCAATGACGAAGGCGAGGTGGTTTTCGGGTGGGTTGCGGGAGTTGCGTGCTTAAGCCCCTCTGTCGCCCCTGACGGAGTGGTGCGGAGGCGCGCCGACCGCAGCCCACCCACACAAAAAAAAAAAAAAAGACGATCAAATTTCTAAAAAAAAAACTCATCACAATATAGATTCTAGGAAAAGTACTCAGTACTCGATATTTTGAAGTATCGATACTTTTGTTTCGATACTTTATTGAGTTTTCTTCGATACTACTCATGAGTACAGTATCAATACTTTCTGTTCGATATCGTGTCCCTACGCCCAACAGAGAATAGCGAATGGCTGGATGATTGTGATGTATATTTAGTGTTAATGTTCGTATGATTAAATTAAATGTGCAGTGACAAAATTATAAGTCCAAAAATTACTAATAATTTTTTGATGAAACATCGAATTTTGTACAGTGCCATCTAGTGAGCCTAAAATAAAATATTAACCTAAACACATATTACTCGTACAATTAAAGAATGGGATTATAAATGGCGTCGCTACTGTTCTCCCCTCGCTTACACACTGCTGCTGTCTATATATGGAGTGTAGAAGTAAGGAGCACCATCTCAGTGTTGAAAAAGTGTCCGTTGAAAGGGAGCAAATTAAGGTGGCGCTATAGTAGCAAGTGGAAGAATTTTAAATAGAGCGCCACAAATTATTAGAGTAGGATACTAAATTAGAAAAGGAAAGAAACATTTCCGCTTTGTTACAGCGCAATTCATATTTCTTAACGACAGAAGTCAAGATAAATATTAAATTTTTCAACCCAGCACACTTCACTCTTAAGTTTCATAGGTTATTATTTACTAAATTACAGTTGACTACGTAAATAGTTGAGATTTTAAATACTGCATATTTCTTAACGACAGAAGTCAAGATAAATATTAATTTTTTCAACCCAGCACACTTCACTCCATAACTCTGTTTATAACTGCTAAGTTCATATCATTTCCACTTGCTACACTAGCGCTATTAATTTGCTGTTTACAAGTGGACACTTTTTCGAATAATCCCCCATACGAGATGGTGCTCCTTACTTCTACACTCCATATGTCTATATTCACATTCGCCGGTACGGACAACAACAGAAAAAATGCTTATGGTAACAGTTTAATTTTATATTCTTAACAGTCTAGTTTCGGTTATATTTATTTATTTATTTATTTATTTATTTAGTACTTGGAAAACCAACAGCTGTACAAAATAGTAATGAAAACTAGAGTAAGAAACATAAAGCCAATAACAGGTTTTCACGGATAGCAATGGTACACACCTACAGTAAGTCCGATAATAATTTGTAACATCTTAATGAACAATAACACAGAGTATGACAGAAAAAGGAAAAACAATGATAATTAATTATTAAAAAAGTTAAGATTTAGCTGTCTCCGTGCCACCTCGCTCCCAGTATTGAAAGGGTCAAAAGAAAACTCTTTACATAATTTGTTAAAATCTTTGCTCGCTCGCACAATATATGAATTCTGCCTATAATTAGAGGACGATAATGGAATACCTATTGGTGGGTTGAACCTAATCGATCTCTGAGGTACATTGAAAAACAGCTTGTGTAAAATGCTGGGACAGTCAATTTCGTTGCTCAATACCTTCAATAGGAAAGAAAAGTCAGCCAATCGTCGTCGATTTGATAGAGGCTGAATATGGAACCTCTTGCATAGATCGATGTAATCAGAAGAGCTATAAGGGATGTTTAGTCGATAGCACAGAAACTTCATAAAGCGCTTCTGAATACTTTCGATGCGATCGATGTATTTATTGTAGCGAGGATTCCATATTTGCGATGCGTATTCAAGGTGGCTTCTAACAAAGGTACAATAAAGTATTTTAAATGTTTTAGCTTTTTTGAAGCCATTCGACATCCTCATTACAAAACCTAATGCTTTTGATGCTTTGGCTATAATTTGTTCGATGTGGATGTCAAATTGCACCTTCGAATCGTGAAAGACGCCAAGGTCACGTACCCCATCACACCTGGGCAATAATTGACCCTTGAGTTCGTAAGATGTCGATATTTGTAATCGCTTTCGACTAAAGGTGACTACCGAACATTTAGCTGGGTTAAGATTAAGCTTATTTAATTGACAGTAATCATCTAGGCGCAAAAGATCTGATTGGAGAGCATCCATATCTTTTACCGACGATATAGAAGAGAAAATCTTCATATCGTCGGCAAAACAGAGAAGGTTTGAGTTCTGAATACAATATGTAACGTATTCTAAGTTTCTTCGTAACTGTTGATTAAATAATAATGATTTTGGTTGTTATTATGTTATTAAATGTTATTAGTTATTTCCTAATCTTGTTTTTACATACATATTTATATATATAATATAAATATTTAACATAAATATATTATAAAAGAGACCGTTTAATCAATGATGTGTATAATTAGGTTCATTGAAATAACAATTAGGTTTTGTTACTGGGTCCTTCACCGGGATCTCAGACGATCCCTTTTCGATTCCGGACATAGCACCATAAACTTCATTATTATAATCAGAATCACAGCTATCACTTTCACTGTTCACTTCGGCTCATACACCTCCCACTACTGGGCTCGAGCTACCTCCGTAATAGGAGGGATATTGACCTACTATACGACGCTATATAGTCAGATAGGAGGATTGGAATAGGGTTTTATTTCTAGTTCTCCTTCTCTTGCATAGACGTTATATGCATATTATATCCCTTAGTCGTCTTTTATGACATTCACGGATGAGAAAAAGAGTGGTGAATTTTATTGTTACTCCGTCACTACACGAAAAAGCTGTTCGCTCTTCAGTCCAGCATTACTAATGAAATCCTCAATATCCTTTTCGTTTGTGACTCCTCTTATCCATAATTAATTTTCTAATCTTTTTGCATGATTGATTTCTTTCTGTCAATCCTCAGCTACTGAGGCTATGGCTGCACGCGTCAAATCTTAATTTTTTCAGTCCTGTTACCAATCCCGCTCTTGCATTACTATATTGTAATGGGGGGCAACGTCTTAGATTTTCTCCTCCTCAAAATACTTAATTACAATATACCTGATTTCACCATTCATTCATTTTATCTTTATGCTCCATAGTCAACAAACGATGTAACAACTACTTCCTTCCTACTTCCGCATAGGTAATTTAATTAGATGACAATACGCTAATAACAATATGTTTTAATATAACGTTATAAATATACATATATTTATAAAGATTAAAAGCAATATATATCGCTATAACGTTACATTAAAATATATTGTTCCTATCCTGTGTATGCTGACAGTACCGTTATAATTGGCCGCCATTTATAATCCCATTCTTTATTTGTACGGGTAGTACCCATAGTGTATACTAATGAAAATAAAAGATTATTGATTAAAAATAATTTTCAGAAAAAAAATCTTAATACTTTGTTAATACTACTTTGGTAATCTGTTATTTTATGTATATACAGGGTGTATCAGGTTATGGGGCAACTGGTCTAACGGGAGTTAGGCAATGGTCGTAGGAACCCATGGAAAAAATTAATGACTTTAATGAGTGACGTGTAAAGTTATCCATTTCGTCATCGCTTCTTTGTGTAAATCTGATTGAACTGTATAAAGTCAGTGATACTTAATGTGCAATATATTCATACTTTGTTAAATATTCAATAGAAATTGAATAAATCAATGATTACTTTCGCATAAGCAAGACAAACGTCGCTTAAAATCGGCTAATCGGCCAATGACAGTTTACGAGCCGTCTTTGTACCTACGTTACCATTGAAGCGTTTGCGCAATTCATACCTATTAATACAGTCGAAGCTTTATATGCCTACATGTATCCTGTCTGCACATGCCTACATAATACGTAACATTTAAAGCATAGACTCTTAGACACATATTTTTGAAATCACTATAACTTTTACGTTATATTGTTTTATGTCTAATATACATTCTAATTATGATCTATGACCGTTAAACTACAATATACTCGAACAGTTGCCCCATAACCTGATATACTCTATATACTTGTACAAAATAATTTCAATGTTTCACATCTGCCAAGTGTCCTGAGCGACGGCTACCTTTTTTTATTAAAGTGAAACTTCTTTAGGTACGTTTTTTTTTTTTGTTTTTTTTTTTTTTGTTTTTTTTTTTTTTTTTTTTTTTTGGGTGGGCTATGGTAAGCGCACGCGCGGTCCTGTCCGTCCGGGGCGATGAAAGGACGGCGCGCGGGCCCATAACCCACCCGTACCCACGTCACCTCGTTGTTGGGCCGACCACCGGAGCAGATGTCACTTGTCGTCAGTGGTCGGCCCGACGGAATACCCTTTCGGGTAACCTCTCGACCTGGGACGTCGGTCGCCGTCGCGCGGTTAGCCTCTCTGCGGGTGATGGACAATTCTCCGGTCCGATCACCCGCGGCCTCGGCTAGGGTCTTTAGGTACGTTAGAGTGACTTTTCTATTGTTGGTGGTAACAAACGAGCAAACAGCACACCTGCTCGTAAGTGATACTGCCGCACATATAATGATCTTACGTGTGGTGACGGGGCAAGAATACAATACATTGTCGAACCGACCACTGACGACAAGTCATCCTGCTCCGGTGGTCGATCCAACGACGAAGGTGACGTATCACGGGTGGGTTACGGGTGTACGTGCCTACGCCCTTCTGTCACCCCGGACGGAGGGATGCGAGGAGCGCGGCGACATTAAAAAAAAAAAAAGAATACAATTCATCACTCTCTTTTTTACTCATGGATGTCATAAAAAACAACTAAGGCCGTATAACATCTATGCAACAGAAGGAAAACCCAACCGTCTGACTATCGTGGTATAGTAGGTCCATATCCCTCTTATTATGGAGGAGGCTCGAGCCCAGCAGTGGGATGTAATTGAGCTGAGATGATGATTTTAGTATTCCTATATACTCTGTCTGGTCACGGAGTAAGAATACAAATCATCACTCCCTATCTTGCCCGTGGATGTCGTAAAATACGACTAAGAGATATAATACGTATATAACTTCTATGCAAGAGAAGGAAAACTCGGAATAAAACCCTATAACAACTTTGACCAGCATGGTATAGTAAGGTCAATGTCCCTCCTATTGTGGAGAAGGCTCGAGCCTAACAGTGGGACGTATATGAACTGAAATGATGATGATATACTCTATGTGATATACTTAGTATTCGTCATTCAACACAAACGAATTTTTCCTTACAAAAAAAAATCTCAGTGGTACAGCATGGAATTTTATTTTATTCGCAATGGGACAATAAACAGCTACAATATACACAATACAAATAAATGCAGGCCTAGGGCTATATAAACGAGGCGGCGGATCGCCTCCGTGAGGAGCGCAGCCTCGATGAGGCGATCCGCCGCCGCCGACTGGGGCGGCGTAGGCGTCAATACCTGCGTCTCATGCCGCCCTAGCCGAGGCCGCGGGTGACGTGACCGGGGAATTAGTCCGTCACCCGCCGAGAGGCCGACCGCGTGAGGAAAGACCGACGTCCTCCCCGAGGGGGGGGGACGTCGGTCGATGGGAGGGTTCCCCAATAGGGGGTATTCCGTCGGGCCGACCACTGATGTCAAGTAACCCTGCTGCGATGGTCGGCCCAACGACGAAGGCGACGTGCATCGTGGGTGGGCTGCGGGAGTTGCGTCCTTATGCTCCTCTGTCGCCCCGGACGGAGTGGTGAGAGAGTGCGCCGACCGCAACCCAACCCCAAAAAAAAAGGGCTATATAAACAATATTGTAGCCAACTACATTATCCACATATAGACAATTAAATTAAACATACATTGCCACTAGAGAAAGATACAAAAAAAATTTACATTACCACTATTAACAAAAGCAAAGAATTAAGTTATTATTAATTAAAGTTATCATTATTATAAAAGCATATATCTATACATATAATAAAACTGTAGAGGTCGAAATTCTACATTACATAAATTATACATTGAATTATACATTAAAATTATACATTGAAAAAAAAACGCTAAAAACCGAGTCAGGGGGGTGTTAGAATAGACTACAGGCCCGTGTAAAAAAATTATGGGTCATTTGAACCACCAGGTGACCTATCTAAAACGATATAAGAGCATAAAATAATAAGATTCAGCACTATGCCGTCACTTGTAAGCTGTCCAACTGAGTGCAGGTGAGAATTCAAAAGTACAGGTAGAGTGAGCACATTTTGGTCATATACGAGGGGTGATCCAAAAGTAATGATAATCAGTTATTTCTAGTGCACACAAAAATACAAAAAAATTTCAGTCACTTGCTCAGTTACCCACTAGTTCAGGAAAAAAAAATCATATAAATAGGCCACAATTCCCGGGAGCTACATTCATTTGAATACGGACTGTCAAGGAGTGAACATCAAAATGGAAAAACACGAAATCAGAGCTGTCATTAAATACCTCTGCTTGAAAAAAATGTCTACCAAAGACATACACAGCGACTTGGTGGAAACATTAGGGGACTCTTCTCCTCCATATTCCACAGTTGCACGCTGGGCTAAGGAGTTTAAGCTGGGAAGAACATCGACGGAAGACGAACACCGCGAAGGACGCCCATCGACGTCCCTCACTGAAGAAAATGTGAAAAAAGTTGAAGAAGTTGTATTGGAAGATCGAAGAGTGACTATCAGGCATGTAGCTGAGGTCACAGGGATCTCATATGGCAGCATTCAAAGAATCCTTGCGAACGAATTGCATATGAGAAAGGTCTCCGCGCGTTGGGTACCGAAAATGTTAAACGACGAGCAAAAGAAGAAACGAGTCGACATGTCAAGAGCAAATCTCGAAAAGTTCCAGGCAGACAAGGACAATTTTTTGTCACGTTTTGTGACCATGGACGAGACCTGGATCCACCATTTTGATCCTGAAACAAAACAACAATCGATGACATGGAAACGATCCGATGAACCGACGCCGAAGAAATTCAAAGTGTCAAGCTCAGCAGGGAAGGTTATGGCGTCTGTTTTTTGGGACGCTGAAGGAATAATCATGGTGGACTACTTGGAAAAGGGGGCCACTATTACAGGCTCCTACTATGCAGAACAAATAAGAAGATTGCGGGAGGCTATTAAGGAGAAAAGGCGAGGCAAACTGCGGGCTGGAGTGTTGTTCCATCAAGACAACGCACCTGTTCACAAAGCTGCAATTGCCATGGCTGGCATTCAGGAAGCGGGCTTTGAGTTGGTGGAACACCCCCCCTATTCACCAGATCTAGCCCCCAGTGACTTCTATCTCTTTCCACGACTCAAGGAACACCTCCGAGGCAAGAAATTTGATGATGATAGCGACGTGATGGCCGCGGTTGAGGACTTTTTTGAGAGTCAAGATAAAGATTTTTTTTGTAAGGGAATTTTAGGTTTAGAAAAGAGATGGACTAAATGTATAGACTTGCTAGGAGACTATGTTGAGAAATAAATATATTTTTTTATTTTATTCATTGTGTTTATTATTGATTATCATTACTTTTGGATCACCCCTCGTATTTTTGTACGGCATTCTTACCATCGATAGATCCATGAAAAATAATAAGAAAACGCGCAGTGCCGTAAAAAAATGGTGCGCCACAAAGTCGGATTTTTTTTTTATTTTCCGACAATTTGCAGGGTAAATTTGGTCATTTGATTTTGTACGGCATCAGTTTCATACTATTTCAATACTGCTTCTAATCCATTATTCCGCAACGCCGTACAAAAATCATGCGACAAGGGAAAAAAATCGAGGGTTGCAACTCCCTCTCTTTCCGTGGTCCAAAGTCCAAGTGAAATAGAACACATCCAGATTGTTTTCAATTTTTTTGTTTCTCTGTCTGTTTGTCTGTTTATCTGTTTGTACAGGCTAATCTCGGAAGTTATTGGACCGATTTAAATGAAATTTTGCATGGTGGTACATTACATCCCCGGTCAACATTTAGGATATTTTTCATCCCAGAAAATTAAAGAGTTCCCGTGGGATAGGTAAAAAACTATAGTAACTTATATAGCTCAGTACACAACCTACTTAATTGGAAATCAATATAAAAAGATTAATTATAAATGGAAACTATTCTGAAAATCCACCCCTCAGAGGATATATTCTTTTTAAGGGTGTAAAATAGGGTAGGAAGCTTTGATATTATTCACTCTCATACACAGGTTATAAATTCATACAACTTCAATGATTAATTAACTGCACTGATAGCATAGTGGTTAAGATAGCAACTTACCATGTCAGTGTCACGGGTTCAATTTCAACGCCGGACAATTATTTGTGTGATCAACAAATTGCTGCTGGGTAGAGTAGACTAGATAGTAGTAAATTGAGTCTAATTTGTGTCTGTCACTTATATTTTTGTGAGGTTCCTTAGTAGAGGGTGTAGCGGGCGAAATTCACATTTTGTAGAATAACCAATAAAAATCGGCCAAGTGCAAGTCGGACTCGCGCACGAAGGGTTCCGTACTATTAACTAGGTAAACAACATTGTAACCTTCCCCTGTTACCGTTTACTGATATCAAGCAAAATAGGCAGAAAGTGGCGCCATCGCGTTTGTTGTTATAGCGGTAACAGAAATACATAATTTGTAAAAAAATTCAACTGTCTAGCTATCGTGGTTCCTGAGATACAGCCTGGTGATAGATAGACGGACGGACAGACAGCGAAGTCTTAGTAATAAGGTCCCTTTTTCATCCCTTGGGTATAAAACCCTAAAAAATAGAGCTGTGCAGGGTCACTCAAATGCCCTTTTTTGACCCCAGACAGCAAATTATTTTATAGTGGTATCACCCGTGCGCAGTCATTGTTGACAAACGAGCAAACAGCACACCTAATGGTAAGTGATACTGTGCATGAACTTTTGCCAGGTCGCTGCCTATCGTGAAGAAAGTGAAGGAAGTGTAAATGCGTGCAATGAGGTTTGGTAAAATTAAAGGTAAGTATCACCAAAACCCACCACATGCAAACACGGTCAGAAAGTTTGGATCCGGCTCTCTCGCCCTGATAATAGCACCTCCCTTATATATCAGATTGGCAAACTATTAAATGACTTGACGACATCTAAATACACCGCCAACAGCACCTCTTCACCAGTGAGCGCCTTAATGACAACGAGCCACAAACACAGAAAGGCTGCAATCGTCTGCCAGAAAGAGTTGGTATGTTCGAGACAACCTCGCTAACGTGCTGGCTGATGCGGGCAATCAAGATTCTCTACACTAGCTTGCCATCCACAGCAACACGGTGGGCGTGTAGAACCCTGAACACACTACATAGTTATCTGTGATTGCCCCTGCCACATATGATTTCTACGCGGACGAAGTCGCGGGCAAAAGCTAGTAAATAATAAATTATAAAATTCGAAGAATGATAAAATTCAAAATAAACAATACAAACAAATGAACACTCCATTACATCGCTATAGAATCAGTACAATTAATTAAATGTGGAATGTGTAAATTAATGAAATGGAATTGGCTAGAACATAATCTCTCTTAGGTTTTTTTTTTTTAAGTTGGCATATGGAAATATGATTTCATAGATGTAAAAGTGATCTAAGTAACGATCTATACTTACTCTCAACAAGTTTCTGAAGGCTTTTCCTCATGACATGGATGTTACCAATACCCATAAACTGGAATTTAATGTTCTCATAAAACGCCTCGTTCTCGTAACCCTTGCCTGCAGCTCTGTTCACCATCGCGTTGATCTGCAAATATATTAATTTTACTGAGTACTAGCCAATTCTCGCGGTTTTATCAGCATAGTTCCCGTTCCCGTGGGATTACAGGAATTAAAATGTGTTATTCTTATGTTATTCTCTGATAATTTAGGTTTTAATATGAGAAAAAAAATCGGTTTAGTGTTTTAGACGAGCAATCGTAACAAACAACTTCACTTACACATGTAATATAACTATAAGGTCCACCGCACATGCCCACACTCGCATTGGTCGTCACGAGCCGTGTGCGTCATACCTGCGTCGACACGTGAGAGCAAATGCGGAGTTTGGTATTTTTTTTTGTGTGTGTGTAGCTGTTAGACGCAGATGGCTTTCACAGCTTAGCTCGGACTATGGGTGAGCGCTGATGGCTCTCAACCCGGTAACAAAGTTGCGGAGTTTGGTACTGCGCCATAGGTTTTAAATACTGCCACTCGCACACGGCTTGTGACGGTCAATGCGAGTGTGGGCATGTGCGGCACGGTTAATTAAGATGCCTGGAACCAATTTTTTTCAATTATTTTATTTTGAATATTACATTTTCACTTTTCTTTTGAACTGGTAATTCAAATGTATTGATCGTTACTATCACCTCAACCCATATAAGTCCCATTGTTGGGCTTGGGCCTCCTCCATAATAGGAGAAAACCGGCTAAGTTCGAGTCGGAGTCGCGCACGAAGGGTTCCGTACCATTATCTATAAAAAAGGCAAAAAAATCGCGTTTGTTGTATGGAGCGCCCCTTAAATATGATTATTATTTCAGCTTATATACGTCCTACTGTTGGGCTCGAGCCTCTTCAATGCTAGCAGGGCTATTCCCCTACTATACCACGGTGGTCAGACAGGTTACTATAGGGTTTTATTTTGAGTTTTCCTTCTCTTGCATAGAACGTCTATCCATATTTGTATCCCTTGGTCGTCTTTTATGACACTGAGGGCCGGGCCACACAGCGCCGGCGCCGCACCGCACCGCACTCGCAGCCACATGAGCAATGCGGCGTCGCAACGCTCCTACGGCGCGGCGCCGGCGCTGCTGCGGCACCTCAACAGGTTTGCCTCGGTTTGCCCAGTTAACAATAGACTACCATAAACAATGGATCGAAAAAAAAACGTGTGTGCGGCACCGCACTGTTTGCACCCCGCGCCTCATCATCCTCACACCGTTGTTCGGTACGCCTGCGGTGCGGAACCGGAGACGCCGTGTGAAATACCATACATTTTTATATGTAGGGAACCACGGCAGCGATCAGGCGTCGCGCCGGAACCGCACCGCATCGTGTGGCTCGGCCTTAACTACCAATATGGGGGTGGCAATTTGGATTTTAACTCTGTCACCACACGAAAGGACCTTGAAACATACTAATGATCAATACATTTAAATATTTCCTTACCCTCGGCCTCGTGTCCACCACATACATATAGCCACAGTTTGGATTCGCTCGCCTGATCAGATCAAGCATTTGTTCATCTTCCATGCATCTTAAAACAATACATTAATATTAATTCATGTCTTTATTATTTCCCTTATAATTATTAATTAATCATTAACTCATATACGTTTCATTGTTGGGCTCGAGCCTCGTCTCCAATACGAGGAAAATTGACCTTATACCATGCTGGTCAGACAGGTTGGTATAGGGTTTTATTTCGAGTTTTCCTTCTCTTTGTACTAATTTGTTATTTACCTTATAATACCAAACGAATACATCGTCTTAACTCGTGTAATTCCTGTTGTTGGACTCCAGCCTCCTCTACAATAGAAGGGAAGCTGACCTGAATATAATCCTTGTATTCCGCCTGACTTCAAAAGCATACAATTAAGTGAACACTAATATACAGGATTCGATTTTCAAAATTGTTAAAATTTATTCGTTATCATGGATACAAAGTCATTCAGTCGAATACATTGTTAGCTTAACAATTCACATAAATAGTCCGTCAGTAAGTCAAGTCATCATACATGAATAGGGTGCTGACCACCAAATCAATGATTTTACTGGGCGTTTTAGAAAAAAAGGAAAATGCGCGTAATTCATCGCTACATCATATTCACTACACTTCAGAACTTTCTCTGCATTACATAAAATTATTTAATTGGTCTTGGTCATGCTCACTGAAGGAGGTAGCTGCGTGGAGCGGGTCTCTCCGTTCCCACCATAGTGGTTGAGGGGAGTGGTGGCTGCTCTAGTAGTTAACTCGTGATCGGGTGCCGCTTGTGGGATCTGGTCCAGCCATAATCATTTGAATTATATTAAGTATCTTGCAGTTCGAAGGGCATCACACTGGAGCTAGGTCTTACAAAACATGTACACAAATTTATATCTAGTAAGAAGAAAAAAAAATTAAAATAATAGACAAGCCCGCTGAGTTTCTTGTCGGATCTTCTCAGTAGCGGTCGCGTTCCTATCCTGTGGTAGTTTATTTTTATTGGATAATTTAATTTTATTTTGTAAAATTGACTATATGTAAGTGCCCTCTCGGGGTCTATGCATAATAAATGATTTGAATTTGAATGTAACACTGTAAATCACTAAAATTACGAATAAAATATAAGAGCGCCACGTGACATTGTGAAAATCTCGCCAAAATGCCCGATTTAAATAATAAAATAGTATGCTAAGATTCGAATTTATGCAGTACCTGGCAGAAAAGCCGCTAAGCGGTTGGCTACATCTCGCGATGGCAGCCTTGTTGTGATGCAAGTAGGCAAGCACTGGAAGCCTGCCGCGAGACCTGAAGCTCGCACTGCCCAGTAGCACGGCGCTCGAGGCCCGTGCAGGAACGTAGACCGCACTTGGGTAAGTATCACATAGCTGAAAAAGTCATCAAGATATCAAGATCACGACAAAAACACCGCATGATAGAATAAATACCTACTTATATCGCGAGGGTCTTGACAACTGACAGACACAAATTACATGCAGACTCAAAATTGTATCACGCAGGTATTTATAAACATACAATTGACAAGGACCAATGGTATCCAGACTCAGAACAATCTTATGTGGATCGCACAAGGAATTATCTACGTATGTTACTGCACTTTGTTCAGTGAGCGAGACCGAGCCCAACTTTCTGAGAGTATTTGCGTGTGATGGGTTTTGATGCCTTTACTATCACCAAAACTCATTCGACGCATTTACACTGCCTTCACTTTCTTCATGGTAGGCCTAGCAAAGGTCCATGAGCGGCAGCATCACTTACCATTAGGTTACTTGCGTACTGATTGCTCGTTTGCTATCATTTGGAATAAAAAAGGGATGAAATCCATGATTATTTAATTAAGGTGGTCGCTATCTTGACGTGGTATATTTCTATAAAATCTATTTTAAAAGGATATAATAACAACCTAATCTTTCTTGGCCATAGGTATAGGAAAAGATGACTGAGAGATATAATATGCAAATAACATCTAAATAAGCAAGGAAAACTTAAAATTAAACTTTATAACAACCCGTCTAATTAGCGTGGTATAGTATATCAATTTCTCTCCCATTTTGAAGGTAGCTCCAATCCAGAAGTGGAACGTATATGAGCCGGGATTATGCTAGACATCTTAACAGCAAAAGAGATTTCATTCAATAAATAATATAGCAGTTATTTATTCTTTTTCTCGGCCAATATTAGGCACGTTTTTTAGTCTCTGAGTCTAAGAAAACGTCTCTAGAGTTCCTATCTAAAAGTTCCTAATTTTATACTCGATTCACTTCCATAATAAAGTGAATTTGACCTATCATACCACGCTTGTCAGACCAGTTGGCATAAAATTTTACTATTAAACCTTACATATTTTTACATAAGATTTCTCAATGAAGATATCAAGTGAATCCATATCCTTTCGTTTTGAAACCAGTCTCTCGTAATTCTCGCTGCAATATTCCCAATGGGTCCTACAACTTGCATTTTATATTACGTTATTTCCCCTAGGAAACTCCAAGACTTATTTTTCAAGTTAGATAGATATGACATTTTAACTGAAAGTAACACTTACTGGAACTAAAATATTGTTATCCACGTGTAATATGACTGATTTAATGTAGTGATAACTATGTGGATCATGGCTGTGTAGCCTCTAATTTATATCCAAGGTCTAAAAATAATAAATACGTCTTTTAGGAACTTCTAATATATACATTCTCTCACTCTAAAACTCGGCAATAAAAAAAAAAAAAAACTGTATCCGGTAGATAGGAATAAACCTAGCCCTTAATGTGGTTGTCTACACAGTTACAGCAGTAGTGCGATGCGATTTGATCATGGTTTTTACGTTTCCTATTGAAAATGAAGGGGTCGGGACACATTCATGCGTTCTTTTAATAGTTATACCTCCCCGAGTGGCAATACGATAACAAAACAAAAAAGCTTTTGAAAAGTAATTTGTAATGTATGATACGATCGTATACATATTTTATAACAAACTGTTTTTAGTTATCGTCATCAATATTATCATCTCAGCCTATATACGTCCCACTGCTGGGCTCGAGCCTCTTCCATAATAGGAAGGAAGTTGACCTAATATACCACGCTGGTTAGACGTGTTGGATTAGACAGCTTTTGTTTCGAGTTTTCCTTCTCTTACATAGATGTTATATGCTTATTATATTCCTTAGTCGTCTTTTACAACATCCACGGGCAAGATTAGGGGGGTGGTGAATGAATCTTGCTCTGTCCTTACGTGGTGAATTATGATTATCGCTTTAATTAAATTTAATCAAAAGTATATTAGTTTTCAATAATTCAAATATAAATTTTGAAGCCGGTATAGAAAACAAAAATTTATTTATACAATTTAGTCAATTTAAATTAATTATAATAATAAAGTTATTTTCCGTGTGGTGACGGAGTAAGAATACAATTCACCACTCCCTATCTTGCCCGTGGATGTCGTACAAGACGACTATGGGATATAATAGGCACATAACATCTGTGCAAGAGAAGGAAAACTCGAAATGAAACCCTATGCCAACATGTCTGACCAGCATGGTATAGTAGGTCAAATTCCCTCCCATTATGGAGGAGGCCCTAGCCCAACAGTGGGACGTATATGGGCTGAGATGATGATGATGATGATGATGAATAAAGTTATAAAGGCTTATGGCATTGATTATTTATTTATTTATTAAACTTCATGCAACAAGTCAACCATAGGTGATGCAGAGATGAAAAAAGGTAGTTGCATGTTCCGAGATTATCTCGGATATTGCAAAATTTAAAAATGATCAAGTCTATATTTTTTTTTAATCTAATTGTCACCGACCTTACTTTCCCGTGGAGTCATTGCTCATCAAGTATAGCCATTACAACACTATTCCCACATTTGTGATGAAGGGCTAGGGGGTTCAATAGTGTTAAGAAAGGCTGAATGATGATAATAACGAAGTTCTACTTACCTCATAATCTTTATTTGCAGTACAAAGTACCCATTGTTCATTGGGTACATTCATTCGTTGGTATTCCGTATGTATATCGAAAAAATTCCAACCCGCAGATTTGGGCAGGTCATCGGGTGTAGACTTGTAGTGGAAGCAATATAATTCGTCGATGTGTACTGTAAAACGTATATCAGAATATATAAAATAAAACTTATCATCATCATCATCTTGCTCTTATCCCAATTACTTGGGGTCGACGCAATATGTCATCTGTTTTGACATATTGCAAAAAGTTTCGGCAATGACTTTTATGACCGGCCGCCTGCCTGACGTCAACCCTCCTTGGGAATGTAATTGTTGACCCAAATGGTACCAGATGGAGTTGGTCCGGGTCAATCTAGGGCTCTTAGTCGTCTTTTACGACACCCACGAGCAAAGCAAGGGTTGGTAGTATTCGAAGCCGCTACCACACAGCGCCAATATATAAAATAAAACTATTTTAACGAATTTTATCGAGCTTATAGTTCTGGGAAGACGCTGAAAAGTGTTCGAAATTTTTGGAAAGTAAAAATCATGTATATCTATCTATACCAATAAATAAAATTGGAGTGTCTGTTTGTAATGTCAAAATAATAGGCTTTTTTCATGCTCACACGGTTATTTGCACGACACCTATGCCTAAAATAGCAATTAAAAATTTTTTGTCTGTCTGTCTGTTTGTTCCGGGTAATCTTCAAAACGGCTGGACCGATTTAAAAGATTCTTTCACCAATGGAAAGCTATAATATCAGGGCGTAAACTAGGCTATATTTTATCCCGGTATTCCCACGGGAACGGGAACTACGCGGGTAAAACGACTATAACCTATAACCGAAGCGAAGCGAGGGCGGGTTGCTAGTTCAAAATAAAATCGGCAAAACAGTTTATTTCATATGTAAAACTCGCACTGTACGTTTGGTGACGTTACCATGGATGATCTTACCCATGGCTGTCGTAAAAGACGACAGAGGGATATAAAGTGCATATGACGTCTATGCAAGAAAAAGGACAGCTTGAAATAAACCAGACCAGCCTAGTATGGTAGTTCAATTTCCTTCCTATTGTAGAAGAGGTTCAAGCCCAGCAGTGGGACATATATGAGCTAAAATGACGAATGCTCGCATAAACACTAAAGTTCATTATGAACGTATGATTAAGAAAGCAATTTAATTTTTTTTATATTCATTCTTGTTTTCGTTACTCCTATGATATCAAATGGTGGTATCATAAATATCGATTAAGGGATATCAGAAGATAATAGCACTGTAAGAGAGAAGAAAACTGATAGTTTAATCTTACGTTGACTTATTTCTATTGGTAGAACCATGCTTGCTGATTGTTTTCTGTCTGCAGTCATAAATGAGCAGTTCGTCCAGGGAAATAACACACTTTCAAGAAAATCGAGGTTGTAGTTGTAATTACCTAAGGCGCTTTATTAAACAAGAGAATCGGATACCTAAATTTTGTTCGGGTTGTGCCCCTGGTCCCTAGCCAAGGCCGCGGATTATTGGACCGGGAAATTGTCCGTTACCCGCATAGACGCTGTTCGCTTGAGGGCGAAGCCCTAAGGCGGCAGGTTATCAAGGAGGGATGGTACCCAATGGGTAAACCGTCGGGCTGGTAACAGACGTCAAGGACTCAGTACCAGTGGCCCGATGGCGAAGGGGAGCGAAAATGGTGAGTTATAGGGCCGCACGTCACCTCTTCGTTACCCTGAACGAAACGAATCACGCGCGTGCAGACTATAGCTCGCCCAAAAAAGGCTGTGCCTCTGGTATTATAGAGGTCCATGAGCCGTTGTTACCACTTACCATCAGGTGCAGTAATCGACTACTGAGCCGTCCGATACCAAAGTTAATCAATATCTAATCAGCATAGGCTAATCTCTCTCATCAATCTGGCTCATACTTATGCGCTGAGAACAAAGAAAAAAAAGGTGAATACCGTACCTGGTTGACTTAGTCTCAGCAATGTTTGATGCATCTCATGGCAATCTCTCTCGCGGGGTATCACGAAAAACACCGACTGGAAAGTCTTTGTGCGTACCAAGAGCGGGGAGCCGGTCGTTGTGATCGGCAGCCGTTCCACTGACGATATATGCATCAGTAGAATCTGAAGATACAGAAGCGTTTTGTCTAAACATAAATTTAACGTAATACGCATGTGAGTAGATTTAATCATTTGTAAGTCATCATCATCATCACCCTGCTGGTACACCTGTTCCTTAGGGTCGACGCAATATGTACCAACTCTTTATCCATCATAAGTTTTGGAATAGTTTAGGACCGATTGTCTGCCTGACGTCAATTATAACTAATTGTGTAATTGTAAGTGTAATTGTTAACCAGAGTGCATCAGATAGAGTTGGTCAAATCGATTGCTTTAAGCCGTCTTTTACGATAGCCATGAACAAGGTAAAGTTTAATAGTTTTATAACAACAATCTTTTATTGAACGCTTTATTATACGATAATGTGCTGTGTGATAGCTGCTCCGAATACTACCAACCCTTACCTAGATTGCCGTCGTTACGACAGCAATCTAGCTTGTCGTTACGCCATCCACAGGTAAGATAGGGAGTGGTGAACTGTATTCTTATTCCGTCACAACACAGAAATGGGAAGGATATAACATAATTGTCAAATAAAATGCAAAAGATTATCACTGGACCAAACTCCATTATCGGCAGTGAATATACAAAGGCTAATGAATAGATAGCTAAAAACTCACCCATGTTTCCTTTCTCATCTCATGATCGACGAAGATCAAGTGTGTTGTGGCGAAGTACAAGGTGCCTTTGGATGGATTCCGAAGATTATACTTGTCTAATAACTGGACGTTCTCCAACTGAAACGAACGAGAATTTATTAAGAATAGATTTTTATTCTTTAACAAAATGTGCTCTTGTTTGTATGGTACAGAATACAATTATCGTTTTATATGGATGATGGCAATAGAAAACAGGCTAAGGGACGCACGCAGATAAAATCACTGCAATAGAAGAAAATCTAAAATAATACCCAATACCAACACTTATCAGTATGGAGGGTATTGTCGTATTATATGTCAGTTTCCCTTCCCTGAAGGTGGTTCGAATCCGGCATTGGAACTAATAGGAGCTGAAAAAATGAAGACGCACATCGGTTTATGACTGCAGTATAAGCAACTCAAAGGAAACGCAGTTTAAAAACATACCATTTTATTAATAAACTAGCAACCCGCCCGCGCTTCGCTTCGGTTTCAGTCGTCTTTCCTGCGTAGTTCCCGTTTCCGTAGGAATACGGCGATAAAATATTGCTTAGGTTACGCCCTGATAATATAACTTTCCACTGGTGAAAGAATTTTTGAAATCGGTCCAGCCGTTTTGAAGATTACCCGGAACAAACAGACAGACAGACAAAAAATATAAAGTGTATTTTAGGCATAAGTATGGTGCAAATAACCGTGTGAGCATGAAAAAAGCCTATTATTTTCACATTACAAACAGACACTCCAATTTTATTTATTGGTATAGATTGGCATATCGAAATCCATTATTAGTCAAGAGTCTTCGCAAGATTATGGCATTGTACCTACGAAGAAGGTATGTATGCAATAATGAATCTCGACAGATTGATGAAACCCGTCACCGTAGAAGGCAAAACAATTAACGGAAAATTAATAGCACAAATTACATCCAGATACAAAACGTTCAAATGTCAAAATAACTTATTACATGTCACACAAATAGATACTTGCTTTATGCACACAAATAATAAATTTGCGTGATAATCAATTTCACGACCCTCGGTACCGGTAGATCGATACTTTGCCTATACCAATAAGCGAAAGACTGTCCATAAACTAAACCAACCCACATTTTACACCGAGAACCAAATCAATAAGAATATGTTAGCACATAAAATCTTATTTATTTTTGAAATAGTCTAATTTATTTTTGAAATAGTCTAATTTATTTCTTAATTACACTATATCATTACAAGAGACAACATACAATGTATCTTCACGTAACATTTTGATTACAAGCTCAAACGGTGCGTTCAAGACAAACACATTCTCTAAAGTCTGACAACATCGTTAGTCACAAAGGATCCGACCATTCGTTTGAATCAGAGTATCTCAATCTTCGTGATATTAGTAATAAATATCAGGTTGACCGAGCTTCGCTCGGTGTATTTTTATAGCATTTATTTAGATATATATTAATAAAAAATAAATAATGAAAATTATATAAAAAATTACAAAAAGAGAATAATAATAACACCGAGATTCGATCCGACGCCGTTTGACGCCGATGTCAAAAATAAAATGAAACCTGACTACTTCGCCACTGAGCTATCGTAACTTATGACATTGATGGCAAAATTTGAATTCATATTCTTTTAAAATTTAATCTCATTATATTGTCTGCCAAAAACACTGACAAAACAACATTTTCTATACATAAAACCTAGCTAGATCGATTTTTTGGGCCCGAATCCTCTAGTATGCCAAGTTTCAACAAAATCGTTGGAGCCGTTTCCGAGATCCTGAAAATATATATATTTACAAGAATTTCTCGTTTAAAGATATAAGATATATTGGAAATTAGAAGTAAAATTAAGACACAACTACGAAAAAAAATTCCTCTTTCTTGCCCTTGAATGTCGTAAAGACGACTAAGATATTTCTTAGTACTACTGCATATAAAATACAGATGGGAGAGGAAAAGTCGAAATTATACTCTATATCAACCAGTTTGACCAACGTAGTATAGTAGGACAATTTCCTTCCTGTTGTGAAGGAACATAGAGCCTTGTAGTTGGACGTAACTGAGCTGATATGATGATGACGAAAAAATTGCACTGTAGTATGAGACAAGAAAACATTCAACATATCTATGTTCAGAGCAGAGCCTCGTATAGCGCCTTGCCTGGGTCTCTTATCGCTGAATTCTTGTATTGTAATGCTATAAAACGTACGCGTCAATAATCCTTCTATGCTCGAAATAAATAAAATCACGATTTGCCGCAATAGGGTTATAATTTTTGAATTTGTTTGGAGGTTTTGTAAATTATAACTAATTTTTAATTCATTTCAGCTCAAATATGTCCCACTGATGGTGTAGCGGATGCAGGTATGCGTGGAGTGGTTGTGGGTTCGAAATGAGGCGACACTTCTAACTTTTATAAACACCTTTTAACTTGCTAACCGAGTGCGACGTGATGTTGCGCGTATCGTCGTCGGTAAGGTAAGAGCAGCGCCACCTGCGCGTTAAACATAAAATTCGCACGTCGGTATGCAAGCAAAGGGCGATGTATTTATTCATAAACGTTTGTATAATTAAATAGGTAAAAGTACATGTTATAGGTACAAGAAGAAAGTACAAATAATCTTATAAGGTAAGTAAGTACATACATATTATTATAGTTTAACTGTGTAATGTAATGAAAATCTTACTTTCTTCAATTAAAATTAGATATCTTGCTGTTTTTTATAGGGATCTGGTATTATGATACCATTTTGAAATTGGTATTAAATAGGCATATTATTAAATTAATGGGCACTGACAGTGTAGTACATTTTTTTTACATAAATCGCTTTTGAATTAGCATGATATGTTAAAAAAATCCGTTAAAATTCGAGTACAATCATTTTTTTTTGCAGAAGATCTAAATCTACATTAAATAACATGTTAATAAACGATAGCTCTTGTATTCAGCAGTAATTAACAGTAATCAAAATGAAAATATAATGGTTTTTGATAAAACTACAACCAAATTTGTTACAAGAGGTAGAAATTTGGTAAATAAATAACTAAAAATTAATATTTACGGAACCCTCGGTTAAAAATGGAATTTGTTATAGTAAATTATCTGGTTTATCGAATCCTTAACGGTGGACCACTATTTACGACACACCCTGTATATTAGATTTAAGAATTGTTGTTACTATAGTTATTTAATAATAATACTTTTATTTTTCAGATGCCGATCGTACAACTCGCGTTATACGTCGTTTACAGATGGGTTGCCACCCCTATCCACAATAAAAAATAAAAATAAATTGACCTATTATACCACGTTGGTCAAATGTGTTGGAATAGCGTTTGGTTAAGAATTCTCCTTCTCTTGCCTATGCAAGAAAATATGAGGCCATGAGAACCATAGTGGTCTAACTAATTTTTTTACAGTAGAGTTTATGATTTTATACTGATATAATTGAACATTTTGATAGAATCAAGGTGGCCTAAAAGTGATACAAAGAATATTCACTAGAGGCAGCATAATCATTGTTATGGTTTTTACCTTTTGAGTGCCATAGAAAATAAAGACAGTTTATGTCTTTATTTTCTATGCCACTCAAAAGCCTTGTCCATTGAATTAGGCCAGTATGGTTCTCATGGCCTCATATATAACATATATATGTGCATATTTAATCGATTAGTCATCTTTTACGACCCCCACGGGCAAGAGATGAAATGGTATCTTACTCCGTCACCATACGGAAATTAAATTATAAAACTAAATCAACGGGTGCCACTTGCAATTACAGTTTATATGGGTATTTAACTCCGGCTTTCAGCTCATAATGTAGTCCATTAAACCGAAGTGGAGTTTTCTCTGTTTATAGTATACTAGCTGACCCGGCGAACTTCGTAACGCCATTTTTTTTTCGTAAATATATTTTCTAAATTTCCGAAAATATAGTCTCTAATGGAAGAACCAATACAGCTTTTTTCGGAAAGACTCGATCGTTTTGGTCGCGGCATTATTAATGATGATTCAAAAAGAATACAAAATACTCATTATTGATTTCTGACAAAATTATAATTATCAACTTTCAACCACCATACTTAACTATAGACAAAATTTCGTTTAGCTGTCATTTGCGTTTTATTATAACATATCAAATGCGTTTTAATCATACTACGTTTCATGTGACTTGTATTCTCGTTGACATTTTATGTCACGTCACAGGGGAACGCGATCGAACGGGATAAAAGAGTTAATGGCGAAATTTTGTAAACACCATTTAAGAAAAAAAACGGGATAAAAATCCCGTTATCCTATGTCCGTCTCCTGGTTCTGAGCTACCTCCCCACCAATTTCCAGCCAAATCGGTACAGCTGTTCGAGAGTTATAAATAGTGTAACTAACACGACTTTCTTTTATATATATATATTTTAATTTTGTTTTCTGTTCTCAATCATTTTTTCGGTCTTTTTAGTGATTTGCTTTTAAATTATCTTTATTGCAGGTGGGTTCTTGATTTTTGAATTATTTATTTTGGTGTAAATATTTAAAAAAATATACACAGTATAATCAAACGTAATAATCCGTGTGGTGACGGAGTAAGAATACAATTCACCACTCCCTATCTTGCCCGTGGATGTCTTAAAAGACGACCAAGGTATATAATATGCACATAACATCTGTGCAAGAGAAGGAGAACCCGAAATGAAACCCTATACCAATATGTCTGTCGGTGATCCGGTCGATGGCCCTGTATGGCGCACCGGTGTGGGCGGGGTCCCTGACCGTCCGTCTTAGGGCCCTCCTGTGGCGACCACAGAGGGTCATGGTGATCAGGGCCATACGGGGTTACCGCACGGTGGCGACGGAGGCAGCGTGCCTCCTGGCCGGAACTCCCCCGTGGGACCTGGAGGCGGAGATGCTCGCCGACATTTATCGGCGGGTGCCGGAGACGCGCGCCGCATGGGAGGGGGATCGCCGTGAACTCGTCGCAATTATCGGTGCCGACCTGGCGTTGCCGACCATCGCCAGGGAGATGCTCGTCAGCGTCAGGAACTGGGACGCGGTCGCCGCCTTCTGTGAGGCCGTAATCTCACGGAAGGAGGCGGCGGATCGTGTGCGAGTAGAGCTCCTATTCGGCGACACGTTCCGCCGCCGGCGACTCGGGCGGCGCAGGCGCGAGTATCTGCGCCTAATGCCGCCCTAGCCGAGGCCGCGGGTGATCGGACCGGGGAATTGTCCGTCACCCGCAGAGAGGCTGACCACGCGACGGCGACCGACGTCCCAGGACGTCGAGAGGTGAGGTTACCCGAAAGGGTATTCCGTCAGGCCGACCACTGACGATAAGTCACATCTGCTCCGGTGGTCGGCCCAACAACGAGGTGACGTGGGTACGGGTGGGTTATGGGCCCGCGCGCCGTCCTTTCATCGCCCCGGACGGACTGGATAGCGCGAGCGCTTAACATAGCCCACCCACAAAAAAAAAGTACCAATATGTCTGACCAGCATGGTACAGTAGGTCGACTTCTCTTTCCATTGTGGAAGAGGCCTAAGCCCAAGAGTGGGACGTATGTGGGCTTCGATGATGAATCAAACGTAATGTATCAAGTTAAGAGTAATTTTTTTAATATTGGTTTTATTTAAAAAAGTTCTTACGGACTTTATATCTTCATCAACACTTAAGATTATTTGTAAAAATCGCACTAGTTTATAAGCAATGAGGGAACCGAGTTATCCGTGTTGTGACGGAGTAAGAATACAATTCTAGTCTAAGGGTGTCATAAAAGACGACTAAGGGATGCAATATGCAATCAATATCCATGCAAGAGAAGGCAAACTGTATAAAACCCTATACTAACCCGTCTGACTAGCGAGATATAATAGGTCAAATTCTCTCCTATTGAGGAGGAGCCTCAAGCCCAGCGTTGGGCACATATAGGTGCTGAGATGATGGTGATAAGGGAACCGATGATAAAACATTCATCACACTCCTTTGTTATTTAACGTTACTCCATCTAGACAATTCTGAGCTGTCCTGGCTCCTAATTACTGATGGTATTGAAAACTTACAACGAGCAAAAATCTAGCTCAAGAATTTCATAAAATGGTATTTACTTTGAGAAATGCTGATTTAGATTGCTGTCGCATTACCTTAACGTTATAACACGCCAAGTGAACCGGATTTGTGCTCAACGGGCTAAAAGTAATTTATTTCGTCTAACGCATTATTATTTTAGTTAGAAGTAAACATTCTTAACAGCGAAAAAATAACCTAAATTGGAATTATTCGCGTTTCAAAAGCGTATATAGTGTATGCCTACACAAGATTTTTTGATCCATAGATTGTTCTACTTTTTACTTTTCAGTATCACGTTTTTATTCGCCACGGTTCTCCAGTTGAAGCAGAGATAAGTAGACCGGTGAATACCCGCCAAACTCGATAAATATATCCAGAAAAGGCGACGCGATAGGCTTATCGCTTAAAACAAAATACGCAAGCAGGGAAGAATGGTTCTCAAGTGACGACCACGTATCTTACGACGCACACAGTTTAGGACGCCCTTCCACCCGGTGGAATGGCGACCTGGTGAAAGCTGCTGGGCATCTTTAGATACAGGCGGCACATGACCGTACGTTGTGACAAAATATGATGCAGGCCTACATCAGCGAAGCGCTAAGTGATGACGATGACGTAAGCAGACTTACACCGGAATTTTAACAAAACCCCTCTATAGGTCAGATCCTCTCTGGTATATAAAAAAGAATCTCAATTCAAAACATAACTGCAAAATATCAACTATATAAAGCATTTAAATATTCTGCATTCATCTTTCTTTTAAAAAGATAAAACAATGGCGGTATACATTTCCAAAGAACAAATCAACGTTTCAAAGAAAAATATTCTTGTATTTATCTTGTATTTATTTCGAAGAAATACACAGTTAATGAAGGAATGTTATCGTTTCTTAAAGGTCCTTTACGTTTGTTTAAATAATAGAAAGAAAAATCTGCGAGTGATATTTTATAATTATATCCTAACAAAGGGATTTTATCCATTGCCATCTTTCATTTTAATTATACCTTGTGACCTGCACCTTTAACACTAATAGTGGGCGTTGTCAGCACCGGACCAAAAGGACCAACTCCATATAATACCGTCTCTATCCATTATCTATTCCATTTCAAGCATGGCTGACATCAAACAGGCCATTCAGGTCGTACGAATTAAATTCAGTCAAACCGCTGAACAACAGGTATCTGCTGCATATATAGTTAGCTGCTTTTCCATTGGTGCTAGAGGAGTCGAACGTCGAACAAGTCAAATTGTTCTTTCTCTTCTGCTGAAAATGTATCTCTGAATCTTAAGCTAAATATAAATTCATGAGAAAATATGTTAATCGATGTTTTCATCCAAACACTGGCTAGATAGGCCACTGTCCACTGTTAGTTACTCCAAGGAAAAGAATAATGCTATAATCGTCACATTTGGTAGGTAACATGCATGAACAGGATATTTTGTTACAAGGTTACTTAACTGATCTTCTTCAGCCTCCGAAAAACTAATTTTCTTGAAATAAATATTGATGATAAATCTAAATATCGAGAGCCGATAAAATTTCTATGATTCTATCCAACATGAGAGCTAATTTAATTGCAAATTAAGTTTGGTGAGATTGGCTCCAAGTAGCGACTACCTGGGACTTGTCTCAACAGGTTGGAGTGACGTAACTAGGTGCGCATCGACTTGCAGCCGCAGCACTACTGGTCTGCGATCGGCTGCGGCTGCAAGTTGCAGCAGCACTTGCAGCCGAGACTCGGCAGCACGTGCAGCCGCAGCCACGTTCGGAATATTTTTTACAGAAATCCATACTACTACATAGAAAACCAGTCGTGCAGCTGCAGCCGGCTTCGTGCAGCCGCTGCATTGGCTGCCTGCAGCCGAGGTTGGAATGGCACCTTTAAGGTTAAAATCTTAGCCTTAAAACCTTATTTTAAGGCTAATATAGAAGCTTATTTTAACCTTAAAATCTTAGCAAGACATTGTTTTCTGTGCAAGAATTCGAAACAGGAACCCAATAAAAATACTTACACCCCTCGAATAAACAAGCAATGGAGCAAAATAAATAAATAATCTATTAATCAATGAGCATGTCCAACAAAATATCGGTTTTCCTTCATTTATTCGTTTTTATTTGGGACACAGCTACAGGTAAATTACACTAATTAATTCTCAGTAGCACTCCGACCACCATTCCAGGGCCATTTTGCTTCCAAACCAAACAAATGTTCGGCCGTTAGAGACCGAGCCCCCTTTATCCGCACATTACTGGGGCCCGTCCATTTGAATTTTATATCACGCTCAAAGAAGCTCAGAGGATTATATGAAAGCCTTGCAATATTTAAATATTACATTGAGAACGTTTTAAGAAAATAGCAAGTTCTTTTTTACAACCCATTTTTTTGTCAGTAGAATCGCATGTTTATTAAAATAACTATTTTAGATGTAAATGCGTTCATAGTACTTGAAATTTGGAATTTGTCATTTTAGGTTATTTATAAAAATCTATTTACAAACGAAAATTGATTTGAACTCACACATCTGTTGAAAATTCATTCCAATCTTACCAATTAGGCTAGCGTGGGTACATACGTATGATAATAAATTTGTGACTCGCATTGTTGTTTTACGAATTAGCACGCTGAAGTGGCAATGGGTAGACCACATCGCTCGACGAACCGAAAACCGCTGGGGGAAAAAGGTTCTCGAGTGGCAGCCACGTATCAGACGACGCAGTGTAGGGCGCCTCCAACTAGGTGGACCGACGCTCTGGAGAAAGTTGCTGGGCGTCGTTGGATGCAAGCTGCACTGGTCCGCCCTCTGTGGTGTGACATGAGGGAGCAATGAACAGTGATAGGCTGAAATGACGATGATAGTTATTATTTTACGGAGGACGTTGGTACAGCTATCCAATAGATGAGGGTTAAAGTCCCCCGAGTGGTAATTAATTTTCACTTCCAAATAATTGAACGCATCTATAAATTCATCAAAGTTAACAAATAGGGCATCAAACACCAACATCTAAGTTGACAAATAGACCGTACTTAAAATAAAATATCTACGTGTTGCAAAACAATCTATGTATCATATATAATACTGACTCGCGTAACTTCATTTGAGTCACATTAGAGAAAGAAAGAGGAAAGAATGAGCTGTAGACACCTAGGCAACGGAAGCTTTCAAAATAAATAAATTTTACCCATTTTGGCAACAATTTCATTGATTCTCTTATTGTTCGTAGACTTCCTCGATAAATAAGCAAACATAACATAACATTTATAAGAATTTTTCAACCCGAACCAGTAGTTTCTGAGATTAGCGCGTTCAACCAAACAAATTCTTCAGCTTTATTTTGTATAGATTGCTCTAGTGTTTTTGTCAGTTTTCAATATCTCCCATAATATTGCATCAATATTAATTAAACGTTAACATATTATTTTTTTTTTTTTTTTTTTTTTATATATTCACGCCTTTTTCCCATAGGGGTAGGCAGAGTCCACTGCCCTCCACCTGCTACGATCTTTGACATATTCAGCGTAGCAAAGCGGTTCTCTGTGGGCCACTTTTCGCCCCCGACGGAAACGAGACGTGACGTGTCGCGAGCCACATCGCCGCCATTCGTACAGTTTTTTAATTTTTGAAACTCATTGCGTTTCCGCGAGAAATACATACACATATAATTAACGGACACAAATTACATCCAGACTCAGAACAACAATTTGTGGATCGCACAAAGTGTTGTCCTGCGTGGGATTCGAACCCCCGACACTGGCGCTGTAGGTCACTAGCATTAACCACTACGCCACCAGTGCAGTCATAACATATCATAACATATTATACGCCATTTTAACATTAAATAGAGGATTTATTACGTAAATAACCGTAACCTTTCAACCTTTATGGTTATATACTGTTTTTTTATGGGTGGGCTATGGAAAGCGCACGCGCGGTCCAGTCCGTCCGGGGCGATGAAAGGACGGCGCGAGAGCCCATAACCCACCCGTACCCACGTCACCTCGTTGTTGGGCCGACCACCGGAGCAGATGTGACTTGTCATCAGTGGTCGGCCCGACGGAATACCCTTTCAGGTAACCTCTCACCTCTCGACGTACTGGGACGTCGGTCGCCGTCACGCGGTCAGCCTCTCTGCGGGTGACGGACAATTCCCCGGTCCGATCACCCGCGGCCTCGGCTAGGGCTCGCGGCCTCGGCTAGGGCCCGCGGCCTCGGCTAGGGCCCGCGGCCTCAGCTAGGGATGGTTATACACTTGACATACATTCTCCATTTAACATGTTCATTCACCGTTTAACACACGTTCCGCGCGAGAGAACCGGCTGATTTTTGATGGAATACATTTTGATTCTTTTTTTTTTATAATAAGAAAGAAAAGTAATCGTTAAACTTGCGTGTCAAATATACAGTTTTATGGCACACACCCATTTCATATAACCTGAAATATGTTTGAAAATAATACATGTACATAAATTGAAGTTTCCGTTAAGTTTTCGTTAAATTTCTAATATCTTTAAGTCATCACCACCATAATCATCTTGCACTTATCGCAATTACTTGGGGTCAAGGCAGTATGTACTCTTCATACATAGTACATATCGCAAAAGTTTTAGTTATATGCCCGGTCGTCTGCCTGATGCCAATTCTCTTTAGGAATCTAATTGTTGACGGAACGACATCTGATGATATTCTTAGTCATCTTTTAGGTAGCCCAAAAACTATGTAAGAATTCGTAGTATTTATATCCCCCGCCAGACAGCAAATCTCTCGCATCTAAGTTTCACGCCTTTATCCTCAAAGGTATACATATACATAGTAAGAATTGTACTTTACTGCCACGTAATATGGGCAAGACTATTGTCGTTAATTAAGCACAGTTTGAAACTTCCAACTTCGATATCAAGAATAGCACGCAAAGACTCCTCAAAAATCGCTTAAATCTACAAAAAATTCCAAAACACTTTTCCTGATCCAGTATACGCAGTGGCGTAGCGTGTGTCACTGTCGCCCGGGGCGGAGTTATAATTTGCCGCCCTTTTGACATCGTAAAAATAATAATTGTTGGTGTTGGTAAGAAAAAACGTAACGAAATGAAAGAATTGAGTGAAAAATATTTATTTCAAAACTATGTAAGTACATGTGTAAGTAACATGACTGTGTTAAAACTTTAATAATTTACACTATCTTATTTTTTTTTCGGGTGGGTTGCGGTCGGCGCGCTCTTCGCACCACTCCGTCCGGGGCGACAGAGGGGCGTAAGCACGCACACCCGCAACCCACCCACGTGCACGTCGCCTTCGTTGTTGGGCCGACCACAATAATTTACACTATAAAATTAATGTTTAATAAAGTCTAAACAGTCTAAAACTCTCCTTTTCGCGACGTACGCGCAGCGAAATCATTTATTCGGTCCTTGGACCCACACTGTGTAACATCGGGTACGACTGGGCGTTGGAAGGGGAGCCTCCCGCCCGGGTTGGGCGTGATTTGGCGGGCTCGTCACAGCCCGCGGTGGGACGCTAGAGGAGGCGGCAAGCCTGGCGACTCTAGGCACCAAAGAGATCGTCAGGCGGATCGGGGCGTTGGGGTTGAGGGTAGCCCTGGATAAGATGGAGGCCATCCTGTTCCAAAGGCCCCGCATGGGCCTTCCCATCGACGTCTCGATCACCGCCAATTCGGTTGATATCAGCATCCGGGCGCATATAAAGTAGTTGGGCCTGGTGTTCGACGGGCATTGATGGTTCCGAGAGCATTTCCGCAGGCTTGCTCTACGGCTCATCGGCACGGCGTCCGCCTTATCGTGTAGCATATGCCGAACGTGGGCGGACCGAGCACTACGTGTCGACGGCTGTACGCAAGGGTCATCTGGTCGATGGCCCTGTATGGCGCGCCGGTGTGGGCGGGGTAGCTGATCGTCCGACTCAGGGCTCTACTGTGACGACCACAAAGGGCCATGGTGGCCAGGGCCCTACGTGGTTACCGCACGGTGTCGACGGAGGCAGCGTGCCTGTTGGCCGGGACTCCCCCGTGGGACTGGAGGCGGAAATGCTCGCCGGTTTTTATCGGCGGGTGTCGGGGGTGCGAGTGGAGGGCGGTGTGATTTCTTTGAGGGAGCTCAGCGCCTGGCGCGTCGACACCCGCTGAGACGTCATTACCCGTTGGGCAGTCCGGCTGGAGAGGCCTCGATTCGGTGTGCGGACCATGGAGGCCTTCCAGCCGGTGTTGATGCAGTGGTCAAAACGGCAGCACGGGGTGCTCTCCTTCCGACTGGTGCAGGTTTTGACGGGGCAGGGATGCATAGCCAAATACCTGTACACGGTCGTTAGGAGGAAGAGTACACCGTCCTGCCACCACTGCGATTGCGACGAGGACGCGGCGCAGCATACGCTCGAGGTTTGCGAGTTTGTGTTCGGTTCCGGATGAACTCAGACGCGGTCTCAGCCTTTGCGAGGCAGTAGTCTCGTGGAAAGGGGCGGCGGAGCGCGTGCGCGAAGAGTGTCTCCTCGACGACGCGAACCGCCGCCGGTGACTGGGGCGGCGTAGGCGCGACTACCTGCGCCTCATGTCGCCCTAGTCGAGGCCGCGGGTGACTGGACCGGGGATTTAGTCCATCACGGTCATGGGTTACGGGTGTGCGTGCTTATGCCCCGCCCCTATGGCGCCCTGGACGGAGTGGTGCGAGGAGTGCGCCGACCGTAAATCACCCCAAATAAAAAAGTGTCCGCACAAAATATTTTTCTTCCAATTTTGCCGCCCTTCTAATAGTGGCGCCCGGGGCGGTCCGCCCCTCCGCCTAACCACCACCCCCCACAATAAGAATTTCACGATTGCAATAATATACTTATATCATGGGACCAATAAAACTGCTTGTAATAATTCCAAATAATAATATAATTAATTTACGAGACTTTAGAGTATTCAGGATTTTAGGAAGAGTAATAACTTTGACAATATATTTAGCTGTAAAATGACAGCTTACAAAAACGATTACTTACGAAACGATTTATTGAGGGATTTATCTATATATAATTATACATGTAACGAAATTGTAGCAGGTCGATGTCTGTACCAACCGATGTGCAGCTTTAGACGTCAAGGAACGCGATACTAGGGGACGGCACAATGGCAAAGGGGTCCCTGCCCTTTACAGTAGGTACAGTACAGTAGGTTTTGCAACTGCGCAAACAAACCTATTAGGACAGCTAATTACAGATATTGAAGAGTCTAATACGAGGTCCTTGTGAGAACAAAAGAAATCAACAGAACAGAACTTTTAGAATCTGTCTGTCCATATATTTATACATGCACCACGCAAAAACTACTACATGGAATTGAATACAGTTTTCACGGATTTATTGCTGGATATCTAACTTAAAATATTTCGGATAAATAATAACAATAAAATAATCGATATCTAAATAATAAATGAAAGTATAGCAGCGGGCACAAGTAGTATATATAAGTACCAAAACTTATACCTGAAATTGTCGTCTTAACTCTTCTCGAGGCTCTTATACATATTCAAAGTATATAGATCTAAACTACACGTCATACCCATACACTATGAAGTTCCATCGTTAAAACTTACCGAGTTTTGCAAGTACAGTAGAACCCGCTTAATACGATCACGTTTAATACGACTTCCAGCATAATACGCCATTTTGCGTCAGTCCCAGCAACTTGAGACATGTTTTCATACATTTCTTAAGGTTCAGCTTCAACATTTCTCAAGGTTGAACTTAGGAGTTCAAAATCACACAAACAGACCGTTTATTTACATAAGGATAGGTTTTTGAAAGTTACAATGGCATAATCAGCGGACTGCACAGATGGCGTAGTGGAGTGGTTAAGATACCGATCCACAGTGCTATTGTCGGGCGTTCGAATTCTACGCAGGACAACACTTTGTGCTATCCACAAATTGTTGTTCCGAGTTTGAATTTAATATGTAACCGTTATTTATACGTTTGTAAAGTACCCTGCAATGAAATTGGATGGATTATTTTCTTACTCTTAGATGTTCTATTAAAAAAAAGTAATAAATGGTATAATCATCACGCTTGATAGACGTGCAAGCGATCGCAATTGGTGTCAAAATTTTCAAGGAGAACTGCTGCTCATCTCCGTGTGGTGACGGAGTAAGAAACCAATTCATCACCCCCTCTCTTACACATGGGTATCGTAAAATACGACTAAAGAATTAAATATGCACATAATATCTATACAAGAAAAGGAAAACTTGAAGCGAAACCTTATACCAACACTTCTGACCAAGGTGGTATAGTAGGGCATTTTTCCTCCTATTCGAGCCTAACAGTAAGACGTGTAGAGCTGAAACATGGGTCCCATGCGAAATTAAGGATTTTAAATAATCATAGCACGGTGAAACTGGCGGTGACGATTTAAGTGTATCTAGACACGCGGCAGCGTGTCAAGCCAAGTTCAAGCAAAGGAACTGGCTAGCCAGCGCCAAGTGTAATATTACACCAACCACTTGGTGCCACGTTTGACCCTTCTATGACTCAAAACCTCTTTAACGTAAACACATAAAACTACGTGTGTTTAATTATATTCATAAGGACATCTAGAAGCCCAAATTTCATGAAGCTAGCTCTAACGGTTATAAAGATATGAAGGTCAATAAATCGTAAATTTTAACACTGAGTGACTGACTGACATATAGTACCTAAATCTAACCTACTTCCAGATGACCTAGAAGGATGAAATTTGGAATCCAGCTCGGTAATTGTGTGTAAGCGTAGGAAAAAATCTAAAAAAAAAACGTTAAAAAATATTGTTTAATTGTAGCGTTGGAACCGTTCCAACGTCACAAGCAGATATTTGAAACTATCTCAATATATGTATTATTATATTTGCTATAATATAACAGAAGTAAAAAAATAAAGTTAAGTCAAAAAATAAGTAGTGTCCCCATACAAAAAACTTGTAATAAGCGCTAAACAATTAGCCAACGGTGTGTCGTCGGCGGCGCGCGGCACCACATAATTATACACACAGAAATATTAATACTTTAGAAAGGTCATTCGGCTGATTTTGTTCGAAAACCAGTGTGGCATAATTGCCCCCTCCCGCTAGTGTTAACACCTATGCAAGGTCTATGCTTACAACAATTTTACACACTAACATAACACACACACATCAATCTCGAAGCTGCAGTTGGTACACAAATTATAACTAAGTTCTGTAGGCAACGTATACCCACATATAAAAAAGCACATGTACGCTAGTGCTTGCCATGGTCGATATACTACAGGATATTTATTTAGCCTGTTTTATCGAAACAAAAATATTAATGTCTTTAAATTAAGCACTTGTGCGATGTGTTGACGTTATTTGTAATGCAAGTCAGTAATTTAACAGTAAAATCATGCAAATAAAATACTCCTCACTACACTCTGTATAGGTGACAGAAAATTTAAGTGCTATAATTAATTACGTAAGCGAGTAGCGATTTGTATATTATATTGTGCCCATATATGGTACACATCAGTACACAAGATACAATTAAAATGTATTAAAAAGAGACCACAGTCAAGTTTATAAACTCCTGCATCTTGTAGAGGGATCTGGCACTTGACAGGTGGCAAGAATTGACTAATCCTCTTGAGTGGCTTAAAATATGTTTTTATGGAAGCCCGTTTCAGGATGAAGCCAATCTTGTCAGTGACGCCTTTCACATAAGGTAGTACTGCAGGGAGGCGCTTAACTGTGGATGGTTTCAGACGGTCTCTGCGACGGGGGCCATGGACATGGCCATGGTCTGTAATAGCGTTGACTTGTTTGGACGTTAGACATCTTAGACCGCCCGTGACCAGGAATGCTATAAAGTATTCGAAACATCGGGCAATCCTAAATCAAATACAAACGTGATATAATCCGTATAAGTAGTTTTATTTACAATGTGTAGTGCTCGCGTAAGCATCAGATATCATTCTTAAAATATGTTAAAATATTATTTTTTATTGAAATTCGGTTTATTTTTATTGGTGTTATTATTTAACTTAAAAAACAAAACAGTTATTTATTTTTTTAGATATACTGGTACTGCTACTTGTTAGTACATTTTTGTTTATTGTACACAAAAATGTACTAACATTGTCCGTGTGGTGACGGAATAAGAATACCAATCACCACTCCGTATCTTACCCGCGGATGTCCCATCCTAATATATTGAGACGACTAAGAGATACAGTAAGCATATAACATCTATGCAAGAGAAGAAAAACTCAAAACAAAACCCTATACTAACCTGTCTGACTACTATAGTATAGTAAATTAAAAAAAATAAATTTGGTAAATTTGCCTATAATTGCGGAGGAGGCTCAAGCGCAGCAGTGGAACTTATATAAGTCGAGATGATGACTATCATGTCAACATTTCTTGGAATAAAAATTCAACACTTACGAAAAGTTAGAAATCAACACTTATAATGATAATAACTAGTAATGAATGACCAGTCTCAAGAAATTCATTCATAAATTATTCCATCTTAAGGAAGAATAGAACAATTATTTTATACGACAATTAAATACCTACAATAACATTTGATCACTTTACCATTATTGTTAGTATTCTACAAAATGTTGTAAACAAATTGTGCTAGATTTAGTTGGTATTTAGTTAACTACCAGTTGCCTTAATCCATAGTTTTAAATGTAAGATCTTTTGTTCAAAGATAATTTTATTAATATATATATATATATATATATATATATATATATATATATATATATTAATATATATATATATATATATATATATATATATATATATATATATATATATATATATATATATATATATATTAATAAAATTATCTTTGGTGATTGGTCCCGAACATAGATATTTTATTACTATTATTTTGTTATTTCTATTTTATTAATTACTAAAGAGCACTATGAAGTTTGTACTATAGATCATCATCATCGCAGCCCACATACGACCCACTGTTGAGCTCGGGCCTCCTCCACAATGGGAGACAATTTGACCTACTAAACCATGCTGGTCAGACGTGTTGGTATAGGGTTTCATTTCAAGTTTTCCCTCTCTAGCACAGATGTTATGCGCATATTATATACCATAGTCGTATTTTACGACATCCATGGGCAAGATAGGGAGTGGTGAATTGTATTCTTACTCCGTCACCACGCGGAAAATATACAAGAATGTACTATAGATATACAAGATAAATTAAGTAGGTAATGTATACCAGAATAATTGATTTTTAAATACCTATTTAAATATTGTTAATATAATTATATAAAACTATCACTAAATTAAAAGTGTTAAAAATATTTATTTATATGATAAAATTAACCCATAGCTAATTATTGAAATCGATAACTTATAGTATGTTGGACAGCACTATCGATACGCGTGGATCGACGTCAATGTTTTGAATGAAAACGTATACTACCACGCTAGTAAGGCGGTTCTTAGTGATATCGCATTGAACGCAGTACATTGCGCGGTTGCTGGACTAATAAAAGGTGATATCCATGTGTAGCAGACGATGTATAATGTTTGGCTCTTTTTGCGATTTCATAATTTTTCTTTATAAACGACATAATACTTTCATAAAATTAAGAAATATCACTGAATTAATAAGTTTATGGACTTAACGATGAAAATAAATGCCTTCTTAGACTATAACTAAGCAACTGACTTCTTTTTCGACGCGTTGTAACAGCGCAAGACGGCATATTTCTCTTTTTTGTCGGAGCTTCGTTCAAGGTCACTATATGAGCGCAACTAAGAACCGATAAAACGAATTTCGTCAATATTAAGACCGTTTGATCGCAATTGTGGCACGCTTGCCCCGCCCACATGGCCGTTCTATCTTATTAATTTTTCTGTGATTATACACAGAACAGAAGTAAATCTACATAAAAGCGCTCCCGATCAACACAAAAAATAGTCACCGCTTACGAATACCGTTTTAGTTAGTTTTCTTTACAAAAAGTAATGATATCCCACCAAAAACATAAATGTAAAAAAGGAGAGCCAAGTTCAATACAAAAATTATGTTTGGCTGTGGGCTTCACAGCAAAAAGAATGGAGATCTAAATGAGTGCCAAGTTCTATGCAAAATCCAAATATGTATTTATAGGAACAAAATAATATTATGAACAAGTATTAAACTCTATTTCTTTGCTTTATTGGATACCTATAACAATTGCTGTTATTTAAAAAAGATCTTAAAGTAGGTTAGATTTGACTTGGCCAGTTTTATATACATATATATATATATATATAAACTCATTTGCAAAAAAAACGGGCGGTTTTGATTTTCATTCATATTTAAAAAGATACAATACCAAAAAGGTTTCAATCGTTTGTACACGTTACTGGCCGGTTTTAAAAATGCTGTGGTATTTAAAAAAGTACGTTCTAAATTCAATTTTTCATTTGATGTTCATTTTTACAGAAAACCCCTTTTTATCCTACATTTTTGGCGCGAAGTTCCAGAAGTTAACATCGACTTTCATAACTTTTATTCAATTTTTATCGATTAATTTCATATCCTTGACTGTCAAAGCTTTATTTAATGCTGTTTGGCTGTATCAAAAATGGTAGATAAAGTGGTAAAAGCTACCAAAATTATCGCGCTGCTTGAAGAGTGTTGCAGCCAATGTTTCGTGGCTAGGAGGCTAAATGTTAGTCGCTCGACAGTCCAAAGGACCTGGCAGCGATATCAGGAGACTGGTTCCGTCGAGAGAAGGCCTGGTTCTGGAAGAAAACCATGTACCCAACCACGGGATGATCGTTTTCTTGTGAGTCGCGCATTGAGAAATCGCAAATCTTCGTATGTGGATCTTAAGAACAACCTCCAAGAAGTAAGAAATGTGCATATTAGTCTATGGACGGTCAGGAGGAGGCTTCTCGCTGCCAATATACGCAGTCACCGCCCGGCCCGCGGCCCCAAATTACTCCGTGAGCACAGAGTTCACAGGCTTAGGTTCGCTAGAAATTGTGAATCATGGACTCAAGACGATTGGAATAGGGTTTTGTTCTCTGATGAAGCCAGGATATCTCTGTTCGGTGAAGATCGACGTCGGCGAGTGCTAAGAAGACAAGGAGAACGCTTTGCAGAGGCATGTTTCGAAGAAATCACACCTTATGGTGGGGGCTCTGTTATGTTTTGGGCAGGAATAAATTCAATGGATCGTACAGAGTTAGTCTTCATTGAAAACGGCTCACTGACTGGGCATCGATACATAACGGAAGTTCTAATTTCTCATGCACAACCCGCATTGGCCGCTCTAGGTGAAGACTCGATTTTTATGGACGACAATGCTCGCGCCCACCGATCCCGCGATGTTAATGCGTATGTGCAAGAGGTCGGCATTCGTCGTTTGGATTGGCCAGCTCGAAGTCCCGACCTCAATCCCATAGAGCATGTCTGGGACGTTCTGAAACGGCGTGTGAGATCAGTACACCCGGCTCCGCAGACCATCAGAGAGCTGAAGAATGTGATTACTGCGGAGTGGGAACGTATTCCGCAAGCAAGTATCCGGGATATACTCGCTAGCATGCCCAGACGAATTCAAGCTGTGATTTTAGCTAGAGGGGGTCACACTCGATACTAAACATTTATCTGCTTTTACTTTATTAAAGAAAAACAAACAAAAAAACTTTTTTATTTTTACTTCATGAGCATATGCACTACTAGCGAATATACACTACTAGCGAGGTTTAGCATTATTTCCCATAAATTGTATCTAAATTTTATGAAATACTAATGAAAACGATTATTTTCTTATTAATTTAGCAAATTGTGTGGATAAAACTACCTATAATTATCAAACAAAGAAATATTAACATTTGAAATGGTTCATTGCTTGGGTGCCCGTTTTTTTTTGCAAATGAGTTTATATATATGTGTTGTATAACTTTATAAAATGACTGATGCCCACAGCTAAGCATAATTTTTGTATTGAACTTGGCTCCCCTTTTTTACATTTATGTTTTTGGTGGGATAATATTTAACCTTTCTCGCGTATGTCATAAGAAACAAGGGAACTAAGCAAATACATCGTTATAAGAGCTGATAAGAAAACCTTATGCTGACCCGTCTAGTCAATATGATATAACTAAAGCAATTGTCTTCTATAATGGCAAACATTTCTGTTTGGTGATGCAGTACGAATCAAATTTACCACACCCTTTCTTCCCATAGTTGTAAGACTATGAAATGATAAAATGGTAAATTGTCCTTTAGAGAAACCCTATGTCCAAAAATGGCACATTTATTAACAGAAGACGAAATGAAAATTGCTAGAGTCCTATCGAAGAAAAGTATATTTTGCACAATTATGTATGTTTATAGGTACTCATATTTCATCTAAATCCATCCAATGTCAATGTTAAAGACGAACACCCAAATTTCTTACTGTAAGTCCACTTTGGTCTTGGTATGGACATGTGATGAGGAGGGATGAAAGGTATGTGACAAGGCGGCTTATCGATATGATTGTGGATGGATGTAAGAAGCGTGGGAGACCTAAAAAGAGAGCGAATGAAAAGAGTGAGTGCATTTATGATGACTGTTAGGAGGTTATGGAAAGTATATGTTGTGCCGACCCCACTTAGCATGGGATGAGGGCAGGCAAATGAAACGAAAAGTACTTTGCAAAACATTATTAACACACACACATTGTCGAGAACAAAATGCAACGATCGTAAAACTTAGTAAAAGCCATATAAAACTCTTGTTAAAGTAGGACATTCGATGAAGAGGTACCTACTTTATGTATCAAACATCTGGAGGATAGCTCTCATCATTCAAAATCGATATAAAATTCGAGCTTTCCGCTCAGTCAGTGGTAATTCAATCGTGAGTACTCGAGAAATGTATATCGCAACATCCCTAGAGTAACATAAGTTCGAATTTTTATCTCAATTTCGTTATCTATTCGTGTGAAAATTACCTCCCTGTACATGAATTTGCACGAACATATTCTTTAGTTGGATATTCTTTGGCGTAAAAGGGAAAATAAATCCAACAATAAGAGGCTTTCAATGGTTTTATTGATAGCAGATTATAGTGTGGAGTACTGGCACGGGTGCTTTAGTAGTTGATCTTGTGATTAAGTACAGTATCTGGAATATGATACGGCCTTATTTTATTACTGATTGTGGCAAACAAGCAGTACACCTGATGGTAATTGATACTGCCGCAAATGGATCTTTGCAATATTCGGGGCACAGCTAAACCGCTGCCTACCATGAACAGAGTGCTCTTCTTAAAAAAAAACAGCAGCAGGCATTCATTTCAGATCCTAAACGTATGTAGGAGAATTGATCTCTGGAAATGTACAGTTGAAAACCATAAAATTGCCAGATGAAATGAGTGAACTCTGCAACGGTGTCCAGTGGTACGTTGTTAATACGGATAGCATATTCTTACTTCACATTTTAGATTTTCTAAATAAAACTAAAATGCCTTCACAGGGTTTATGAATTAAATTCAATTCATTTAATTTGCTAAAATATGGTTAATACAGGTGTTTACAAATCGATAGAGTACATCAAATTCTGCCCCGTGGGGCGTACAAATGGTTATATAATATAATGCTATTTTATATTAATTACATGTCAAAAATATAATTTTAATGTCAGTAATATAATTTGTATAAAAAAGATAAAAAAAAAATATTTAAGATTTAGTTACATACAGTCAATTATAAAATTTTTAATGTCCATATATTTGATGATATTATTAGATAAATTATAAATGTCAGTTTAAATTTCAGTCAATTCGTATTCGATTTTATCTTCTAAATATTGCTTACAATTGTAGTAGTTTTTATTTATTAACTAGCAACCCGCCCTCGCTTCGCTTCGGTTATAGGTTATAGTCGTTTTACCCGCGTAGTTCCCGTTCCCGTGGGAATACCGGGATAAAATATAGCCTAGTTTACGCCCTGATATTATAGCTTTCCATTGGTGAAAGAATTTTTGAAATCGGTCCAGCCGTTTTGAAGATTACCCGGAACAAACAGACAGACAGACAAAATTTTTTAATTGCTATTTTAGACCTAGGTATCGGGCAAATAACCGTGTGAGCATGAAAAAAGCCTATTATTTTGACATTACAAACAGACACTCCAATTTTATTTATTGGTATAGATAAATTCTGTAGTTCTTTTTTAAATTTGTGCAACGGTAGCAGTCTCATATTTTTTAGCAGGTTATTATATATTTTTATTGACATGAAATATGAGTTTCTATTATATATTTCTAATTTAATCTAATATATATTATATATTTCTAATTTAATCGAATAATAAATGATTTGAATCTGGTTACGGCGCGGCACCTGGTCCCTGCGTCTTAGGACCGCCCTCAACTTTACAAATAGTCCCCTGTAGCTTTCACTGACGGTCCCACAAAGAATATTTAAAAGCAATTTGTTTTTTAAAAAAGTATTCTGCGGGCAACTCTAGAATATAATGAAATACCTAAACATGGCTAATACCTATACCGTATAAGTTATGAGGCGTCCGACCTTGTTACAATAAAATCTGTACGCTGGTGTATCATACTTCTAATTTATGATTAATAGTTCCAAAGGTCAGCCTAAAGAATCTATCCATCCATCCATCAGCCTTATCAAAATGTACCGTTGAATATAGACCTCCCCAAGTAGGCGGAATAATGTATTCTTTATGCTTGACAGGTAGGTTATCGATCGAAGTTTATAAGTTTTCTAGGGAAGTATGCTGCCTATTTCCTTGGTCCCTCAGGTAGTCTCGACTGCCATGGGAATATAAGGCTTGAGGCTTAGAATAATAACGTATAGAAGGATAGATCGTATATATATATATATATATGTATATATATATATGTATATATATATATGTATATATATATATGTATATAAATATATATATGACGTATAGATCGAACTTTAAAAATTTGAATCTAAAAATACTAATGGCGGGCAGACGATTACACACGTACACACGGAAACCACTATACAAATTATGAAATCAAATTTTGTTTTTATTAACATAAATCGTCGAAATACTTTTAAAAGTAATGTTAAAAACCTTTTTATGTTTTTCAAATGTGTTGTGGCACCATTTGAATGCACAAGCCGTCATAATTACCTATTTATTTTTTAAGAGTTGCGTACGTTCGTGCAGTGCAATGACTTGTACATTACGGGACTGTTCCGGCGTAAGCTCCATTAGGCTCCAATTGAAATGCCTCACTTTTTGTGCGTGGACTTGCCTTCTATATGTTATTATTCTAAGGCTTGAGGGTACATTACATTTTCTACCCATTTCCACCCGTAGTATAAATAGTAAACTACTGAAATAACTATGCAAATATTTCGTAGCGTGACTTAATTTGCTTTTTAATTTCATTACTTGTATCGGTGTGGTCTGCCCAGTTTATAATTGCAGCATGAAATTTGCCAACGCTAAAATTCAGCAGCGTTGGTATTTCTGAATGTAATGTTAATTAATTAAAGTTACTGAAAATAGTGTACAAATTACCGAGAGACCAATAAGAAATGTAATTACAAAATCATCATCATCACCACAACGCCTATACGTCTCACTGCTGGGCTCCAGAGTCCTCCACAATGGATAAGAAATTCACTTACTACTACGCTAGTCAGATGAGTTTTAATATGGTTTAATTTCGAGTTTTCTTGCGCTTGTTCTTGTAGATGCTGTTCTCGGCCTATTATTATCCTGCAGTCGCCTTTTACGACACCCACAGGCATAAAAGTGGAGTGGTGAGTTGTGTTCTTACTTTGTCACCAAATAGAAAGCTTTATTCAATGGAAAATTAGATGGTGTACAATATTTTCTTTACAAATCATATCTTTCTACAACTCTAAATACAATAAATAATTAGAATTATAGTATAAGTGGTCCTATGAGCGGCCCAATTGCGAAGGGGACAGAATACGATGGGTTATGAAGCCGGGCGCCGCCCTTGTGTCTTCCCAAATGGAATGGACGGCGTGTGTACTGAATATAGCCCGCCCAAAAGAGAAAGTATAAGTGGTCCTATGAAAAAAAATCAATTAGTCATTTAATATCCACTTTACCTACTCTTATATGTAATTAATATATAAGTTTTGTTTTGGAGATTTCATAAATTTTATATCATGTATTTACACCTTTTTTAGGCGACAGGTCATGGTAAACAGTGACAAAGAGAAGATAGTGACCAGACAACAAAATTTACATGGTTTTTCATCTAAAATATAAAAATAATCGCTGTTGTTTCGGTTTTATCGAGCTCATTTTTATTCAGTCTGCAACACTTTTATATACAGGGTGGCGCAATAGAACGTGCATATTGCATCATCTTTTTTTGCGGGGTAGAAGGGGCGTGGGCGGGGGGAGACCGATATCGTTGGGTAGCGCGGTTCATAAAGTTTTAGTCACTATGAGTCACTTCGACGGGAAGCGTCGCGCATTTTGCGTGCGCGCATTTTACGAAAACTCTCGTTCGTACGTAGTTGTCAGGCGACTATTTTGTTCTGAGTATGGTGTACGGCAAATTAGGGAGGCTCCGAGTGCTAATTTAATTAAAATCTGGATAAAGCGTTTTGAAGAGACTGGATCGACGTTTAAACCACACGCAAAAGGTCGTCCACGCACATCTAGGACCGAAGACAATATTGAGAGTGTTAAGCAGTCGGTACGAGAAGATCCACAAATGTCTACTCGCAAGAGATCGTCTGTCCTAAACATATCGCGACGAAGTTTGCAACGAATTTTAAACTTGGATCTTAAATTGCATCCATACAAGCTGCAATTAACTCAAGAATTGAAAGACTCTGACTTCATAGAACGGCTCACATTTGCTAATGAAATGCTCAATCGGTTTTCAAATTTTGAAAACATCCTTTTCTCTGATGAGGCACATTTTCATATGAATGGGTTCGTAAACCGCCAAAATTGTCGTTATTGGAATAGTGAAAATCCCAGACTCAAACATCAAAAACCGTTACATAGCCCTAAAGTGACAGTTTGGGCCGCAATATCTGCCAAAGGAATAATTGGTCCTTATTTTTTTGAAAACGCACGGGGGCAAAACATCACTGTTAATACCGAACGCTATGTTGCGATGTTGGAAGGTTTTTTGGCCCCAGAACTTGAAAATTCAAGAATAAAGAACTCTAGGACTTGGTTCCAACAAGACGGAGCTACCAGTCACACATCAAATGACTCCATGGCGGTTGTGAAGCAGATGTTCCCTGGCAAACTGATTTCGAAAAGAGGTGATATCCCATGGCCTCCGCGCAGTCCAGACTTGACGCCTCCTGACTTTTTTTTGTGGGGATACCTCAAACACAAAGTCTACACCAATAATCCGAGAAACATCAGTCAGCTCAAGGAGAATATTCGTGGTGAAATGGCAGCAATCACACCAGCACTACTTAAGAAAGTTTTCGGTAATTTCCGTTTGCGGTTAGAGGAGTGCCAACGTAGAGAGGGTCATCATTTAGATGATGTTATTTTTAAAAAATAAACTTCAGTTATCACTTAATAATTGCTTAGTTTTATTTTAACTATACCTTTTGTATTTATTTTTTAATAATTATTTTAAAAATGCACGTTCTATTGCGCCACCCTGTACTTTGAGCGCTCCGCTCGTTTTAAAGTAAGCGCTGTTTTACGCATATAAAATCTATTTTCATGTAAAGCGCACGTACAAAACATTCTTATTTGTTTATGAATAATTTACATAAAGGAAAACAAAGGGATGTTTTTTCTTAATGCTCAGATGGTGTAATAGTTAAAATGCCGACCTACTAGACCAAATGGCACGGGTTCGATTCTCATGAAAAAATACAACTTGTGCTATCCACAAATGTGCGATTCCACTTTCCGTCTGGTGACAGAGTAAGTATACAATTCACCACCCCTCCCTTCCCCTTTCATGACCATGGGTGTCGTAAAAGACGACTGAAACATTGTAAAATGCATACATTTTAAATAAAACTACTTTACGGATTTTATCGCGTTTGTATTTGATTTTTGATTACCCGACGTTTCGAACACTTTACAGCGTTCATGATCACGGGTGGACTAAGATGTCTCACGTCCAACAAGTCATCGTTACTGCAGAAAATTTATAATTATCTACCCGATACAGAAATTAGTTATTAAATATTGACCCACATTTTGATACAAAATTTATTGCCAGTGTAAGAAGAAAATGATTCTACATGAAAAAATTATATTGTTTATGGTTAGTAATAATTAAACATTAAAATTAATAGTAATTATATTTAAAAAACTAACTAATAATCTAGTATACTACCACCGGATCGGAACACGGTTACACTGAGAAAGATCCGGCAAGAAAACTCAGGTAACATGATGCTAAATTAAAGTTAATTTTGAAGGCGGCTTACTTTATGTTACTAAAAAGGTTTTAATTTATAAAATTATCTTTAGTTATTATTATTGTGGGTCAAATCTATACAATATGAGCTCACGGTGTCTTGCAGTCTTGTGGTGGTCTTTTTGGATTTCTTTTTAATAATGTTTATAACAGGATCCCAGCTTGATGGTAACACCCAGCCATCCTCTCTATTGAAATTTTTGTGTTTTTTAATCTCAATAGCCTCGCGTACCATTCTAGGCAGGTATCGGTGTTCTTTTGCGAGGATTTGTGGTTTATCAAACCTGATGTTATGGTGGGCGCGGTCCTGACTATGTTCACAGACTGCAGACCTAGTAAACGTCGGGTAATCAAAAATCAAATACAAACGCGATAAAATCCGTAAAGTAGTTTTATTTAAAATGTATAATACTCGCGTAAACATCAGAAATCATTAAAATGCATACAACTATGCATGAGAAGGCAAACTAGAAACAAAGCCCTGTACCAACCAGTCTGACCAGAGCGGTATAGGCCAAACCCTATTGTGGAGGAGGCTCGAGCCCAGCATTGGGACGTACATGAGTTGTGATAATGATGATGACAAAACAATCTACACTATTATAATAAACTAGCAACCCGCCCTCGCTTCGCTTCGGTTATAGGTTATAGTCGTTTTACCCGCGTAGTTCCCGTTCCCGTGGGAATACCGGGATAAAATATAGCCTAGTTTACGCCCTGATATTATAGCTTTCCATTGGTGAAAGAATTTTTGAAATCGGTTCAGCCGTTTTGAAGATTACCCGGAACAAACAGACCGACAGACAAAAATTTTTTAATTGCTATTTTAGGCATAGGTGTCGTGCAAATAACCATGTGAGCATGAAAAATGCCTATTATTTTGACATTACAAACAGACACTCCAATTTTATTAATTGGTATAGATTTGAATTGATTTGTTTGATTTAAACAAAATTACTCACATTAGATTAGAGAAAACTGTTTTTAATTGTTCAGCCTATTTATCAAATATGGCTATATAGGCTATAAAACATAACACTACAAGACATGGGAACTAAGCTGTAATCATAATATTAGCAAATCGATAAGACATTAAGCATAACGACCGTCGTAATAACAAAATCACTAGTATCATTTAAATATTACCACTGACGACAAGTTAACGCTGCTCCAGTGGTCGGCCCAACGACGAAGGCGACGTGGTTTTTGGGTGGGTCGCGGGAGTTGCGTGCTTAAGCCCCTCTGTCGCCCTGGACGGAGTGGTGCGGAGGCGCGCCGACCGCGACCCACCCACAAAAAAAAGAAAAAATCATTTAAATATTATGTGCGCATATTACTTTAATTTCCGTGCGGTGACTGAGCACGAATTCACTACCCTCTATTACAGGATATTACAGGCGAATATTATCGGAAGTGTTGGAAGGAAAAGACCAAGGCGGATGTCCCACCATCAAATCGGGGACGCTCTTAAGAAAGGCCAGGTTAAAAGTACCCTAAACCGAAGAACATGTATGAGGAGATTAATGAATGTTGAGGAGGCGAAAGTGGTATGTCAGGATCGTAGCAAGTGCAGGGAAGTGGTCTCTGCCTACGCCTATGAGAAAGAGGCGTGAATGTAACTATGTATCATCTATATAAAGGAAACAATCGGCTATTAAATGACCTATGAAATTGCTTTAATTTTTATAGTAAACTAGCTGACCCAACAGACGTTGTTCTGTTCAAATAAACACCACCTTCCGGGTCCAATTGTGAATCTAAACCATTCTCGAATCTACTTGAACACACACAAAAAATTTCGTCAACATCGGTCTAGTCGTTTAGGAGGAGTTCAGTGACATACACATGTACGCAAGAAATTTATATATAAAGATAGATAAAACCCTATACCAACCCGTCTGACCAGCGTATAGTTGATTAATTTCCCTTCAATTGTGGAGGAGACTCGATCCTACCAGTGGAACATATGAGCTGTAATTATAGACTTCATCATCATCTAGGCTCATATTCATCCCACTTTTGGGCTCGAGCCTCCGCCATAATAAGATTGACCTGGACCTTAATATACCGTGCTGGTCAGACAAGTCTGTATAAAGTTTTCTTTTGAATTTTCTTCTCTTGCATAGATGTTATATGCATATTATATGCCTTAGTCGTCCTTTACGACATCTATGGGCAAGATAGAGTGGTGAAATGCATTCTTACTCCGTCACCACACGGAATGATGAGACAGTAATTACCAAATGATTCTGCATATATCACAAACGTACATGACAATCGGAACTGAAGATGGTACGAAATTCACAAATCATCATTTTTTATGGTATTCCTCCATCTTGCAAATGTTTGTATCAGCTTCACGCACGTGTAAGCATTCTATCGTTGGTAGAAAACCTTGTGAGAAAGGAAACACGCATTGACATCCTCATAATAGCGTCCTTCACTGTTGCTTTAGCAGTTTTTGTAATTAACTCTTCACTAACTAATATATATGCCATGTACAGCAACGAGTTCTTATCCGTATGGTGACGGAGTAATACAATTCACCACCCCCTTTCTTGTCCGTGGGTGTCGTAAAAGACGATAAAGAGGTTTATTATGCACACAACCTTTATGCAAGAGAAGAAAAATTCTAAATAAAACCCGGCACCAACCCGATTGACCAGCGTGGTATAGTAGATAAATTTGCCCCCCACCGTGAAGGAGACTCGAGCCCAGCAATGGGACGTATGTGAGCCATGATGATGATAATGATGATAACAACGGAATAAGAATACAATTGTCGCCACCCTTTACTTGCTCGTGGTAGTCGTGAAAATCAGCTTCAGAGTCTCACTAGAAGAAGGGACAGCGGCGCTCTTCTGGGAAAAGACCTCACTGTAATCGCCAACTAATCTGCCAAGCATGGCAATTAAAGCATTATTTATTCACTCCTTTGGCGTTGTAAAGCTGATGGAGGACCAAACAATGTTTATAGACGACTCCGTATTAATATAAACTGCACATACTTGACTACACAGATGGCGTAGTGGCTAAGATACCGATCTACAAAGCCAGTGTAGGGGGTTCGAACCCCACGCAGCACACCACTTTGTGCGATCCACAAATTATTGTTCTGAGTCTGGATCTAATTTGTGTCCGTTAATTATATGTTAATAAAGTCCCTCACAATACAAGAATTTCCTTAGCGTGGGGTGTTCTTTAAAAAAAATCATAATTGATTAAATTAGGTGATACACGGCGAAAATGGAGTGAAGAAAGCGATAAGCAATCCTTTCTATCTTTTCAAATTAATAGTCTATTTTACCAAACAATCATAATTTATTTCTGTTACCATATTAAAGTAATAATTTTACAATACTGTAGTAAATAAAGCAATGTTCAACATATTTCATGTTGACTAAACCCGAAACGACGACCGTTGCCCAAAACATTCGTAACATGTTTATATCAACTATTAAAAGTATGTTGTGGGCAGCTGCATCCTACGTTTTCCTCGTGTTACTTATTTCCCAATTTAATTCGACAGTAAAAGTAACAATATAAACAATAGTAATACATAGTAAAGGTTAATGGATAAGGATAACATCACTACAATAATAAAAACCTTATTGTTGTCATTCATTTCGGCGAATGTGTGGCTAAGGTATCGTAATGTTAATAGTAAATAATACACTCATTTGCAAAAAAAACGGGCACCTAAGCAATGAACCATTTCAAATGTTAATATTTCTTTGTTTGATAATTATAGGTAGTTTTATCCACACAATTTGCTAAATTAATAAGAAAATAATCGTTTTCATCAGTATTTCATAAAATTTAGATACAATTTATGGGAAATAATGCTAAACCTCGCTAGTAGTGTATATTCGCTAGTAGTGCATATGCTCATGAAGTAAAAATAAAAAAGTTTTTTTGTTTGTTTTTCTTTAATAAAGTAAAAGCAGATGAATGTTTAGTATCGAGTGTGACCCCCTCTAGCTAAAATCACAGCTTGAATTCGTCTGGGCATGCTAGCGAGTATATCCCGGATACTTGCTTGCGGAATACGTTCCCACTCCACAGTAATCACATTCTTCAGCTCTCTGATGGTCTGCGGAGCCGGGTGTACTGATCTCACACGCCGTTTCAGAACGTCCCAGACATGCTCTATGGGATTGAGGTCGGGACTTCGAGCTGGCCAATCCAAACGACGAATGCCGACCTCTTGCACATACGCATTAACATCGCGGGATCGGTGGGCGCGAGCATTGTCGTCCATAAAAATCGAGTCTTCACCTAGAGCGGCCAATGCGGGTTGTGCATGAGAAATTAGAACTTCCGTTATGTATCGATGCCCAGTCAGTGAGCCGTTTTCAATGAAGACTAACTCTGTACGATCCATTGAATTTATTCCTGCCCAAAACATAACAGAGCCCCCACCATAAGGTGTGATTTCTTCGAAACATGCCTCTGCAAAGCGTTCTCCTTGTCTTCTTAGCACTCGCCGACGTCGATCTTCACCGAACAGAGATATCCTGGCTTCATCAGAGAACAAAACCCTATTCCAATCGTCTTGAGTCCATGATTCACAATTTCTAGCGAACCTAAGCCTGTGAACTCTGTGCTCACGGAGTAGTTTGGGGCCGCGGGCCGGGCGGTGACTGCGTATATTGGCAGCGAGAAGCCTCCTCCTGACCGTCCATAGACTAATATGCACATTTCTTACTTCTTGGAGGTTGTTCTTAAGATCCACATACGAAGATTTGCGATTTCTCAATGCGCGACTCACAAGAAAACGATCATCCCGTGGTTGGGTACATGGTTTTCTTCCAGAACCAGGCCTTCTCTCGACGGAACCAGTCTCCTGATATCGCTGCCAGGTCCTTTGGACTGTCGAGCGACTAACATTTAGCCTCCTAGCCACGAAACATTGGCTGCAACCCTCTTCAAGCAGCGCGATAATTTTGGTAGCTTTTACCACTTTATCTACCATTTTTGATACAGCCAAACAGCATTAAATAAAGCTTTGACAGTCAAGGATATGAAATTAATCGATAAAAATTGAATAAAAGTTATGAAAGTCGATGTTAACTTCTGGAACTTCGCGCCAAAAATGTAGGATAAAAAGGGGTTTTCTGTAAAAATGAACATCAAATGAAAAATTGAATTTAGAACGTACTTTTTTAAATACCACAGCATTTTTAAAACCGGCCAGTAACGTGTACAAACGATTGAAACCTTTTTGGTATTGTATCTTTTTAAATATGAATGAAAATCAAAACCGCCCGTTTTTTTTGCAAATGAGTTTATATATCTCCGTGCGTTCATTTTAATTATTTTAACATCGATTGCAAAGAGCAATATTTTAAGGCTAATATAAATTAATAATAAAGGCTAAAATAAATGTTAGACGTCGATAACTTAGACGCCGTAATACCGTAAGCCTCTAACAACGTTCTTGCACACTACAAAAAAAATCAACAAACCCGATAAAAATACATAAAAATAATTCTATTTCATAAATATAATATTCGTGTAAACGTAAGAACTGAAAAGATTTCAGGACAAAATACACAAACACTTCTGATTGGGCGTACTATATCCTTTGAGGATAACAACATTACCCGCAAATAATTTAGACCAACAGTTCCAATGAAACGAAAAAGTAAAACACGTCTCAATAAGCTATTCTACTGAGAGTCATTCGTGTTATATATCAAGCTTTGCCGTGCAATAAAACCCCCAATACAGCCGCCATTAACTTCATACGTGTCTCACTCAGCGACACTTGAATGTTTATCACAGCCTGCAATGCTCTCATGCAGGCTCGCAAGTTACTTTGTATTTTATTATCTTACGTTTCTTTGTAACTCTGCAATCGTCATAAAAGGTTGGACAGATTCATAAAAAAAGTGTTTGTGTTACAACTGAATCCGGTAGGTAGTGAACGAGTTCTAAATTCCCTTTTAATTCGTTCAGTATCTACACCAGCTAGTTTAATATGAAATGATTTTAACATGTCAAATCTATCTACAATACTGTGCCTATTTAAAAAATTCTTTCACCAATGGAAAGCTATAATAGCAGGGAGTAACATAGGCTATATTTTATCCCGGTATTCCCACGAGAACTACGTGGGTAAGGCAACTGAAAGCGAAGCGAGGGCGGGCTAGTAACTAATATCATTCATCTTCATCATTTCAGCCTATCGCCGTCCACTGCTCGTAGGCCTCCCTCATGTTACGCCACAAAGTGCGGTCCTGTGCCGCCTGCATCCAACGACGCCCAGCAACTTTCACCAGGTCGTCGGTCCATCTAGTGGGGGAACGTCCTACACTGCGTCGTTCAATACGTGGTCGCTACTCGAGAACCTTTCTTCCCCAGCGGTTGTCGGTTTGTCGAGCGATGTGGCCTGCCCATTACCACTTCAGCGTGCTAATTCTTCGTGCTATGTCGGTTACACCCGTTCTTCTGCAGATTTCCGTATTTCGGATTCTATCTCGCAGAGAAGCCCCGAGCATAGCCCGTTCCATAGCACGCTGAGCGACTTTGAGCCTTGTTATAAGGCCTAATATTGTAATAAGATAAAAATTTATACATTACTGTATTCTTTAAAGTTTATATATCAAACTAGAATTATAGATCAAATTGAAAAATTCTTTTACGAAAATTAAATCTTAATCTTGCGCAATGTCTTTGAATAGAATTATCATATTACATTGGTCTTAAAAAGTTACAGGATTAAATGTTTGTTTTATCTTTTCCAACGCTTATATGTTTTTTAGTTTACGACGACGAACAAACTTTCGAGATTCAAATTCACCACCAATATGACACATCACTTAGTATGGCTGAAATTATGACAAACTCATGTTATTTATAATTGCCCGAAAAATTCGCGGAACAGCTGCAAAAGCCACCAACACCTTTTGTTACACAACCCAGATTTCGAACTCAGGATCTCACAACTGCATTAGTGTCTGGATCTACGAATCAATACTACTTAAATAATTATTCAAAAATATTTTTAAATTGTTACTTTTTCTTCACTACATTTCTTTTTCTATCGTGCTCCCTAATGTTCGATTTTATTGTAATTTTAACTGTATCTTCTATAACGCGTTTGAGGGGCAACAATAATGAGTCAGCATATGCTAACAACTGTGTCTTACGAAATATTAATGCATCAAAAGTTTTACGACTACTAGTTTCTAGAGCTTCAGAGGCTTTAATTAAAGCAACGCATGTTTTCAACGCTTCTTGTGCGGCATATCTACCACCTTCGCTGAACAATTTAATGTCAGTTATGAAACGTACATTAGAAATTCTAGCCTCTTGAAAACGATGTTCGAATTGTATTTTATATTCTGTAAGAGCTTTGTCCAGCGATTCCTCAAAAAGATTACGGTGTATAAGTAAACGTTGGCAGTAACTCAACATTTTTAATTTTCTTGACTCGTGATTTGAAGGTGTTTCAGCTAAAACCACGTTAATATTAGTTCTAATACGGTCAATCCAGCTAACTAAAGGATACAAGCATGGGGCATCAATTGCCACAAATTCAGCGGCTTGAACAGGTAGGTCCTTAACTATTTGGTTAACTGCATTGAGGTGTGACTGCAAACGAGCTTCATGGTGATGTAGCTCAGCAAGACGTACTTCTCGTGCAGCTTTCAGTCGCTCTATTCGTATACTATGTGACATCATTTTCACGGAAAACCGCATATTTAATGATGAACTGCGCTCTTCAATCCATAACTGAGCTTGACGCTTTATCTCATCGGAGACTAAAGACACGTTGCTTGCAAATGATTCCAAGAACCCATTTCTCCAATTTTTCAATGCGGTTTCTTGTAATTGAGTTAACAATATAGCACGTGGCAATGATAGTGGAAGCATGCCGCCGCTAGCATTTCGTTGGGGTGTTCCTAGTAATGGAGTTGATAAACCAGCACCATGAATAATGTCTGAAGTCTTAGGATATTTTTCTAGAAACAATTCATATTCAGACATCAAAGTTTGTGCCATAATTCCTGGTAAATTCATAAATTCTTCTAAACGGCCGAGTTCAGCCTCACTATGTTGTAGATACATCTCACTAGTCCGGGACAACAAAGCTTTAATGGTTTCATAGTGCTGCTGTAATTTATCTGTATCCGAAGAACATCGCAATTGCTCCATAGCAATATTAATGGGAATTTCATTAGCGAGCTCTATCGCGTCGTGTTTAGTTAAAGTATCTTCAACAGATGCGATTGTTAATGTTTGGGCAAGGGCGGATCGTAGTATATGAGAATCCCAAAGATGACCAGTATCATATAATATTGAATAGGTATTTTGAAGGCATTCTCCTAACGACCATAAACTTTTTTGTACAGATATTACATCGGTCCCAGTCGTTTCTAGTAATGTTTTTGCGCAAGATTTATCTTTATTATAATTAGATAAAATTTTCTCAATGGTGCATAATGTTTTCTCAATTTGAAATTCTTTAATTTCATTCAAATCAATTATTATGTTTGGATCTTTAATATATTGAATACTGGAGAGATCTTTTTCTAAATTGTCAAACTTGCCACAAAATCCCATATAAACTTTTAATACGGCAGCGCGATAGGCTTCAACTAATCTATTTACACAAGCATCAATCTCTTCAAAGTTTTCCAAAATCATACTGACCGAAGACATATCAGAAGTTTCTTGAAATCGGTCGGCACTAGCTGATCGCTGTCGAACTGCTTTATCTGATTTGGCAGTACGTAAGGCACTGTGTGCTACACGTTCTCTATATATAACACCTACACCCAATGTGAGTTGATTCAAACTACTTCTAGCTTGAACAATGCTTACATCTAATTGTACACGTAATTGAGCTTCAAGATCAGTAAATGCTCTGAAATTACTTAAAATCTGTTGATTAATTTCATAAATGCGATCATCAAAATCATGTAGTAAGTCTCTGGGAGTTTTGTGACCAATAGCAACTAAACGCTGAAATTTATCACGTAATATTACTTTCAATTTATCAGCTCTTTCTCTTTCCAAAGCCAAGGCTTCCTGCTTGAACATAGACATATCATCAACGCGTTGAAAGTACAATTTTCTGATGCTCTTCTGAGCATCTTTCGAACCTTCTTTGCTTAAAACTCCTATATTTGGGCAGGCCTTTTCAATTACACAATCCATATCGAGTTGGTTTTGATTAATTTGCGCCAAAAGGTTTTTAGCAACGGCGTGAATTTTTTTATCAATTTCTAAATTAATTTCCCCAGCGTCACGATTTATACTACAAAGTATGTTCTGATGGTCTTGTTCACGTTGTTTCAAATAGTTAGCAAGGATAGGACCACTATGTCTTGGAATCCAATCATCAGGTAGCGCAGCAACGGCATTATTATCCCTAGTGTGTATCTCTTTTCCCGAACGCTCGGCAGCTGTCTCCATACAATTCCGCTTCTTTAGATTTGAAGCAATACTAGGTAAGCTAGTCGCCATAATATACCTCTTATTAAGAAATTACTTTAAAATGAAAACACATCAAATTGACATTGTCACCGTCATTTACACTGTCACGTTAATTAATTACGTTATTTTTTTTTTACTGCAAGTAGCATGAAGGTTGATAATAGCATAATCATATTAAATTTTAACTTATGCAAATTATTACTTGCGTATAAATCATATAAATGAAACGACAGTGATGAGATAACAGTGGATAGAAATAGGATCAGTATGAAAAACAAACTGCCTTTGCCAATATCATTGCGTCTAATTTGATTTTATTTAATTAATGCTAACAATAAATCACTAAAAGCAAGAAGAAGAATCGAAGAAGTTGGTGCACTAACTCATCAACGGCGAGCTGGAACTAACACTAGAAACATTGACAATAGTTTCATTTTATGGTGTAAAGACACTGAGAAAGTATTATACGAAATTCAACCGCAAAGGGAATGAGATGCAATGACAAATTTATAAAAACTAGTGGTCGCCGTGTGGTCGAAATTCGGCCATAATTCATTTTAGTTAATTTTCTGCTACACAATTTTCTTTTAATATTATTTATGTATTATTGTAAATTGAGCAAGCAGTATTTCACTAAAAAAAAAATTACGTGCGTGCAAAGTACACATGCCAGAGGTGACACTTCTTTATTCTTTATCCTTCGTCCTTCATCCCTTATCCTTCATCCTACATCCTTCAACCCTTCATCCTCCATCCGTCATCGCTCATCCTTCAGCCTTTATCCTTCAACCCTCATCCTTCATCTTTCAGCCCTTATCCTTTAATCCATCAATTATAGACGTATTTAAAAATAATATGAAATCTATACCAATAAATAAAATTGGAGTGTCTGTTTGTAATGTCAAAATAATAGGCTTTTTTCATGCTCACACGGTTATTTGCACGACACCTATGCCTAAAATAGCAATTAAAAATTTTTTGTCTCTCTGTCTGTCTGTTTGTTCCGGGTAATCTTCAAAACGGCTGGACCGATTTTAAAAATTCTTTCACCAATGGAAAGCTATAATATCAGGGCGTAAACTAGGCTATATTTTATCCCGGTATTCCCAAAGCCAAGGCTTCCTGTTTGAACATAGACATATCATCAACGCGTTGAAAGTACAATTTTCTGATGCTCTTCTGAGCATCTTTCGAACCTTCTTTGCTTAAAACTCCTATATTTGGGCAGGCCTTTTCAATTACACAATCCATATCGAGTTGGTTTTGATTAATTTGCGCCAAAAGGTTTTTAGCAACGGTGTGAATTTTTTTATCAATTACTAAATTAATTTCTCCAGCGTCACGATTTATACTACAAAGTATGTTCTGATGGTCTTGTTCACGTTGTTTCAAATAGTTAGCAAGGATAGGACCACTATGTCTTGGAATCCAATCATCAGGTAGCGCAGCAACGGCATTTTTATCCCTAGTGTGTATCTCTTTTCCCGAACGCTCGGCAGCTGTCTCTATACAATTCCGCTTCTTTAGATTTGAAGCAATACTAGGTAAGCTAGTCGCCATAATATACCTCTTATTAAGAAATTACTTTAAAATGAAAACACATCAAATTGACATTGTCACCGTCATTTACACTGTCACGTTAATTAATTACGTTATTTTTTTTTACTGCAAGTAGCATGAAGGTTGATAATAGCATAATCATATTAAATTTTAACTTATGCAAATTATTACTTGCGTATAAATCATATAAATGAAACGACAGTGATGAGATAACAGTTGATAGAAATAGGATCAGTATGAAAAACAAACTGCCTTTGCCAATATCATTGCGTCTAATTTGATTTTATTTAATTAATGCTAACAATAAATCACTAAAAGCAAGAAGAAGAATCAAAGAAGTTGGTGCACTAACTCATCAATGGCGAGCTGGAACTAACACTAGAAACATAGACAATAGTTTCATTTTATGGTGTAAAGACACTGAGAAAGTATTATACGAAATTCAACCGCAAAGGGAATGAGATGCAATGACAAATTTATAAAAACTAGTGGTCGCCGTGTGGTCGAAATTCGGCCATAATTCATTTTAGTTAATTTTCTGCTACACAATTTTCTTTTAATATTATTTATGTATTATTGTAAATTGAGCAAGCAGTATTTCACTAAAAAAAAAAATTACGTGCGTGCAAAGTACACATGCCAGAGGTGACACTTCTTTATTCTTTATCCTTTATCCTTCGTCCTTCATCCCTTATCCTTCATCCGTCATCCTTCATCCTACATCCTTCAACCCTTCATCCTCCATCCGTCATCGCTCATCCTTCAGCCTTTATCCTTCAACCCTCATCCTTCATCTTTCAGCCCTTATCCTTTAATCCATCAATTATAGACGTATTTAAAAATAATATAAAATCTATACCAATAAATAAAATTGGAGTGTCTGTTTGTAATATCAAAATAATAGGCTTTTTTCATGCTCACATGGTTATTTGCACGACACCTATGCCTAAAATAGCAATTAAAAATTTTTTGTCTGTCTGTCCGTCTGTTTGTTCCGGGTAATCTTCAAAACGGCTGGACCGATTTCAAAAATTCTTTCACCAATGGAAAGCTATAATATCAGGGCGTAAATTAGGCTATATTTTATCCCGGTATTCCCACGGGAACGGCAACTACGCGGGTAAAACGACTATAACCTATAACCGAAGCGAAGCGAGGGCGGATTGCTAGTAGTATATATATTTCTGTCTCATTCTTTACCGAGATCTTTACAATGAGCTACAAAATATGGGCTATTGGTGTCAGTGTCGAGTTATCTATACCAATAAATAAAATTGGAGTGTCTGTTTGTAATGTCAAAATAATAGGCTTTTTTCATGCTCACACGGTTATTTGCACGACACCTATGCCTAAAATAGCAATTAAAAATTTTTTGTCTCTCTGTCTGTCTGTTTGTTCCGGGTAATCTTCAAAACGGCTGGACCGATTTCAAAAATTCTTTCACCAATGGAAAGCTATAATATCAGGGCGTAAACTAGGCTATATTTTATCCCGGTATTCCCACGGGAACGGGAACTACGCGGGTAAAACGACTATAACCTATAACCGAAGCGAAGCGAGGGCGGGTTGCTAGTCTATATATAAATACGTGAAGCGAAAACTTGTACCGCTTTTTACGAAAATTTACACACTTTCCTACCTAAGTAAAATATTATTAAAATTTGTCTAGCCATTTGGAAGATCACTCCGAACAAACAAACAGACAATTTTTTAAAGTGGTTTTTAAATGTTTTGTTTTTGCAATCGGTGACAAACGAGCAAACAGTACTCCTGATGGTAAATGTTGCTGTCGCTCATGGATCTTTGCTAGGCCTAGCGTGCCGGCCTGCCTACTGTGAAGAAAATGAAGAACGTGTGAATGGGTGTAATGAGGTTCGGTGAAACTAAAGGCATCACCAAAACTCACCACACGCAAACACCCTCAGAAAGTTGGGCTTTTAGATATAGATATCGTGTAAATAACCGTGGGAGCATGAAAATAACCTATTATTTGTTTAGATGTACTTCAAATATAAAAACATTCGAAGTCATTATGTTAAGTGAAAATCATGCTGCGCTGACATTAAGTGATTGGGAAAAGAGCATAACCTTCTTGCCCTTTGTATGGTACCATCGTGCTCAGATATAAAGAAAATAATCGTACCTATATATTAAAATCTATCGCATTTGATTCGGTTTCGTTAACCTTAAAGTGGGGAATTATAAAATACAAGACCTAAAATTAATGTAAAAAACTGCACCGACGGTCTTTCCAACCCCCGACGCAAAAATAGGGGTGTTATAAGTTGTACGTCGATGTCTGTCCGTCTGTCTATGCAAGTAAAGTTCGAGATCAAACCTTATACCAACCCGCCTGACCGGCGTGGTATAGTAGGTCAATTTTCCTTTCAATGTGAAGGAGGCTCGAGACCAGTAGTGGGATGTATATGAGCTGTGATGATGATGATGATGATGATGAGTGTTGTAAGAGTATCAGCTCCAAAATGATTGATGATGATTCCTCGATTAAGTGCTTCACGCGTGCCAGTATAGTGGTTAATCTTAAATCTTTTAACGAGCAATTCTTGTATATATATATATATATATATATTCAGAATCTCGGCAACGGCTCCAACGATTTACTTAATAATGTTTGCTTTTAAAAAAGAAAATACATGAAACAACACAGACAAATTAGGTTTCTTTTTATTACATTCGGTGGCAAACGAGCAAACAGTACACCTGACGTTAAGTGTTGCTGCCGCTCAAAGACCTTTGTAAGGCTGCTGCCTACCGCAAAGAAAGTGAAGGGAATGTGAATGCGTACAATGAGGTTTGATGATAATAAAGGCATCACTAAAACCCTCCACACGCAAACACCCTCAGAAAGTTGCGCTTCCGGCTCTCTCGCTCACCGAACGAAGCGCAGTAACAAATTGCTACTACTCAGATGATTTGTGGCATCGATTTTCTGCGTGAGTGTGGTAGCAGCTCGGGCGGACCGGCCCGCGGCCGTATACAGTGAACTGTCAACAGTATATCCTATATACTAATATCCCTCCTACTGCGGCGAAGCTCGAGTGTATTAATAAGACGTATATGAGCGGATATTATGATTATGATGATGATGATTGACCGTCATATCAGCTTCGCTTGCGTGATACTTAGGTATTTAATGTTATTAATTTATTATAACACAGACATCCTACCGAAGCATGCACTTATATATCCATTTTTGTTATCTTAGACTTTGTTATGCAACGGCGACTACGCAGAATGCTTATGATATATCATTCAGTAAATTTCACACTTATAGACACTACTCTATTCGTCCCAGCGTTATGTATTACAGTCTAAAACCTATTCAGATAAATAGGCTATCTTACCAAATAAGATTTTTTAAAATCCAAGTAGGACCTCAAATCAGCGCGTATAAGCAAACTCTTTAACTTTATAAAATAACCAGCGACCCGCCCCCATCTGGCTTCAGTTTTAGCCGCTTTGCCCACACGTTTTAAATCTCCAAAATTTCCTAAAGTATTCAAAGCCTCGAGTTCGAGTCCCGAATCAGGCCAGATTTTATAAGGTTTCTTTGAGAGAAAAATAGCCTAAGTTACTCCTTATATAGACAGGATACTTGTAAGTAAAATACTATTCAAATCGGTCCAATCATTTTGAAAATTATCCCGAAGAGACAGACGGAGAGACAAATAGACCGACAGATAGACAAAAATGTTTGAGCTGGTTTTTCAGTATAGGCATCATGCAAATAAATGTTTGAGCATGAAAAAAGTACTATTTCGACGTCAAAACAACACTTCAATTTCAAAAAAAAATCTCATAAACGACAGATTAATAACGAAAGTTAGTTTATTCATTTACATTTTGAAGCGTTTTCTTAAATACTTTCCAAACAATGCTCGAGCAAAATTTGTTTCCAAAATACCTTTTGCAATGTAATTATCTTTTTACAAACAATTTCAGTAAACGCTTTATTCTCTTAGATTATCGGAAGGTTTAAATTAGTTGGCTATTTATTAAGTTAAGATCTAAACTTGCCTAACATTATTTCAGAATATGAACTTCACGTAACCTTTTGAAATGACATACTTGAGAGAAAAAAATCCACCCAGCCATCACTTCCCTCAACCACTATGGAGGAAAGGAGGGAGAGACACACTCCACGCACCTACCGCAAATAGATCCTTCAGTGAGTATAACCATAAATGTTATAAGTGCAAATCTGTGAACATTCATTTGGTAAACACGCTACACTTTACAATTATAGTTTTTTTTTTTCACCTGTAACAATATAATGATTTCTAATGTTTACGCGAATATTGCACATTTTAAATAAAACTACTTTACGGATTTTATCGCGTTTGTATTTGGTTTTTGATTGATGTCTGTAATAACGATGACTTGTTGGACGTGAGACACCTTCGTCCGCCCGTGACCATGAACGCTGCAAAGTGTTCGAAACGTCGGACAAGCAAAAATCAAATACATACGCGATAGCATCCATAAAGTAGTTTTATTTAAAACTAGCTTTTGCCCGCGGCTTCGCCCGCGTAAAAGTTAGCTTGCATATTTTTTTTTATTGTGTTATGGTGGTGACGGAGTAAGAATACAATTCACCACTCCCTATCTTACCCCTGAATGTCGTATAAGACGACTATGGGATATCTACACATAACATCTATGCAAAAGAAGGAAAACTCAAAAAATGAAACCCTATACCAACATATCTGAATCTGAATCAGTATGGTATAGTAAGTCAAATTCTCTCCCATTATGGAGGAGGCCCGAGCCCAAGAGTGGGAAGTATGTGGGCTGCGATGATGATTATACTTCATAATTTAAGAAACACTCTATCTATGAGTCAATTTTCATCCAAATCTGGTCAACAGTTTATGCGTGATCGAGTAACAAAGGTTCAAATAACTTCACAAATTTTTATATTTGAATATTACTTCCACCCTTGTAGTTCAAATTGACGTGGAAAGACGATGATAAATATGGCCATCCTTAGTCGCTGATAATACATTATCCATGATAGGTTTCCATTGGTGAAAAATAATAATATTGATCAAACTCCCGTAGTTTCACCCAGGTAGACCCCATTCCCATGCGAATGTCGAGATAAAAATTGCCTATGTTACTCGCTGATATTATAAGTTTACATGGGTGAAAAAAGTGAGCCGTCGCGCAGGACGCCTGGCAGATGTGAAACATCGAAATTATTTGTTCAAGTATATATGCATAAAAGAATAGATTACGACAGAACTAATATGGCATAAAGTATTGAATAAAATAATACGATTTCCATTATTATTTGAAATATTACACAGCAATAAAATTAATCCACCGCACACTGAATGAATTCTAAACATTTATTTGCATTAGTATACATTATAGATAACAATTTACTTTGAGTTCACTAGATGGCGTTGTACAAAATTTTAAATCGCACCATGGTTTCGTTACAAAAATGTACATATATATCCCGATATTTGTTTAATAGTTAGTCAAGAGGCACCGCGATGGTCGCGGTCACCCTCGCCTATAGATGTTTCACATCAAAAATTTTGTACTAACAAATCCCATCCAAATATCCGAGATAAAAATTGCCTATGTTACTCGCTGATAACGTAGCTTCCTATTGTTGAAAGAATTTTAAAAATTGGTCAACATCCACCGGTTTCACTCGCAGAGTTCTCGTTCCCGAGCAAACACCAGGATGAAAATGGCCTTTATTTGTAATGGTGTAAAAGTAACGCAAGAAAGCGTACCCGCATGTATTCGTTACTAGAAGAATGAGTACTCGTTACTTTCGTATCGTTACGTTACTCTTTACTTTTGATACCTGTATCTTAGGACACCGAATCGAGTCGTATTCCGTACCCTTACAGTATAACGTCACGGCATAGCTACATTCGTTATTTGTAGAATACATTTGTATACCAAGCTACGTAAGGTGCATTTTTCACTTTACCGTATGTTGAACCCAATTTGTGTTAAAGTTATTCTATCTACAAAATTTGCAATGGATTTATTATTTTAAAAATGTTGACAATGAGTTTATGTTATTTCTAATCTTAAACTTTGTTTACCATCGCAATATATTCAACAAACAGTAAAAAAATTAACGACGAATTGCCAGATTATATATTACTTATCAAACAAACATCGTTCTTTGTAACGTACATCTTTAATTTACAGAAAAAGCGCGCGAATGCATAATATATACGATCAGCAAACGTTATAGGCATCAAGGTTACTTGTGTGAACTAAAACAGTGTAGGTGCCCATAATACGAAACATGCGAGTAACGAAATGGATTCGTGAGTAACGTTTCGTTACTTCGTACTAAATGCCGCACCCGTTACTCAGTACCGAAAACATACGGTTTGCTACAGTTCTAGTTATTTGCTGATAATTTAGATTTTCATTCGTAAATTAATTTTCATATCCATTAAAGGTCCGCGATTTCACCCGCATTGTGCCCGGGTCATATTGGGATAAAAAATAGCCTAAATATGTTCATCATCATTTCATCATCATTTCGGCTCATATACGTCCCACTGCTGGGCTCGAGCCTCCTCCATAGTAGGAGGGAAATTAACCTTACTATATGTTACTATATGTTGGTCAGGCAGGTTGGTATTTTTTTTTTTTTTTTTTATGGGTGGGCTATGGTAAGCGCACGCGCGGTCCAGTTCGTCCGGGGCGATGAAAGGACGGCGCGCGGGCCCATAACCCACCCGTACCCACGTCACCTCGTTGTTGGGCCGACCACCGGAGCAGATGTGACTTGCCGTCAGTGGTCGGCCCGACGGAATACCCTTTCGGGTAACCTCACCTCTCGACGTCCTGGGACGTTGGTCGCCGTCACGCAGTCAGCCTCTCTACGGGTGACGGACAAATCCCCGGTCCGATCACCCGCGGCCTCGGCTAGGGCGGCATTAGGCGCAGATACTCGCGCCTGCGCCGCCCGAGTCGCCGGCGGCGGAACGTGTCGCCGAATAGGAGCTCTACTCGCACACGATCAGGCAGGTTGGTATAGGGTTTTGTTTCGAGTTTACCATCTCTTGCATAGATGTCATATGCGTAATATATCCCTGAGTCGTCTCTTACGACACCCACGGGTAAGAGAGGGGGTGGTGAATTGTATTCTTACTCCGTCACCACACGGAATAACACCTAAATATGTTACTCGCTTAAAATTATCTTTCCGTTAGTAAAATAATTTTAAAATCGATTAAATTCTCACAGTTGCTCCAGCCACACAGGGATAAAATATAGCCTTGGATAAAATATACCCTAATTTATTTCTTATGTAAGGCTTAGTAGACTTGGTAGTAAAGTATTATCAGTATCGGTGCAGCCGTTTTGAAGATTACCCGTATTGAATAGACAGACAAAAAAAATTGAGCCGTTTTTAGGGTTTCGTACCCAAAGGGCAAAAACGGGACCCTATTACTAAAACTTCGCTGTCTGTCCGTCCGTCTGTCTGTTACCAAGCTGAATCTGAAGGACCGCGATAGCTAGACAGTTGAATTTTTTACAAATTGTGCATTTCTGTTGCCGCTATAACAATAAATATTAAAAACAATATAAAATAAATATTTAAGGGGGCTCCTATACAACAAACACATTTTTCCCCTTTTTTTATAGATAATGGTACGGAACCCTTCGTCCGTGACCCCGACTCGAACTTGGCCGGTTTTTTAGACATAGGTATCGTGAAAATAATTATGTGAGCATAAATAAAACCTATTATTTTGACAACAAATAGACGCTTCAAATTTGTTTATTTCTAGAGATAGAAAATTGGATTAATATCTTGATTTTAACTTACTGTCTGGTAGCGGCTAGGAATATTATAACACTTTCATTGTTTGTGGGTGTCGCAAAATACTACTAAGACAAAGATTTACATTGACCTGGACCAATTGGTGATGCCATCTAGCCAGCTATGTCGTCTGGCAGGCAGTCATAGAATGTTGCTAAAAGAACCTTTGCAATATATCTACGATGGCAGAGGACCGCCTACATATTGCGTTGATCCAAAGTAATCTTGAAAAGCGAGCATTAAGAAAAAATAATGGGGTAACCCAAGAAAGCCGACCGTGTACTAAAATGATCGTTCCTAGGCTCAGTGATATCGGTTATACGCTTTTCACCTCCTTAGGGGTAAAATTGCAAAAACTCTTTTTTAGTGAGCACTTACCCCAAGAAAGACAACTTTGTACAAAATTTCACGTTTCTAGTAGAGATGTGACTTGGAGGGAAAATAATCGATTTTTAAACAATCGATTTTTTGTTCTTCAAAATAAATTGATTATAAAATAATCGATTAATTAAAAATAAATAATCGATTATAAAATAATCGATTTTTCCCAACAGGATTAGGATGACTTTTTTTTAGGAAATGTGAGCTTCATCTTCTAACATGGTATGAAATACTGCACGCAGTATTGTTATGACCTTCTTTTTTGGGATATCTGGCTGTGAAATAATCGATTAATTTTATTATAAAAATAATCGATTTTCTATTATTTTGATAATCGATTGTAAAAATCGATTATTACAAAAAATCGATTAATAATCGATTATTATAAAAATCGATTATTTTTCACATCCCTAGTTTCTAGGCCTAATGATTTCGGATATATATTTTTCACCCCCTTAGAGATTGAATTTCAAAAACTAATTTCTTAGAGCTCATTTACAACAAAAAAAGAGAGAATCGCACAATACACAGAAATACATAGTTTCACGTTCCTATCCCCAATAGTTTCGGCTATACGATTTTCACCCCCTTAAGGTGTGATTTTCCAAAAATCCTTCGCTAGAGCTCGTGTACCCCAAGAAATACAACGGTGTAAAAAAAAATTACGTTTCTAGGCCCAGTGGTTTCGGCTTTATGCTTTTTTGTCTTTTAGGGGTTAAATTTCATCCCCATATAAATGAAATTTCCAAAACTCTAGAATAAATATTTATTTATATATTATCAAGTGCCTTAATACAAAGATTCATGGTTCTATCATCGAAAATGATAAATTTGCATACTAAATGTCATCACCTATTTCAACCCCTTATACCCATTTTTTCACGATTTCTTTGCTAGTAGAGCTCGTGTACCCTAAGAAATTCTATGGTGTATAAAAAAATATGTTATGGCCCAGTGGTTTTGGATTTATGCTTTTTTGTCTTTTAGGGGTTGAATTTCATCCCCATATAAATGAAATTTCCAAAAGGCTAGAATAAATATTTATGTATATATTATCAAGTGCCTTAATACAAAGATTCATGATTCTATCATCGAAAATGACGAATTTCCATACAAAATGTCATTCCCTATTTCAACCCCTTATACCCATTTTTTCGCGATAAAAAGTAGCCTATGTCCTTTCTCAAGCTTTAGTCCATCTCTGTACCAAATTTCATCGAAATCGGTTCAGTGGTTTAGACGTGAAAGCGTAACAGACAGACAGACAGACAGACAGACAGTCAGAGTTACTTTCGCATTTATAATATTAGTAAGGCAGTAAGGATTATCAAGTGCCTTAATACAAAGATTCATGATTCTATCATCGAAAATGACGAATTTCCATACAAAATGTCATCCCCTATTTCAACCCCTTATACCCATTTTTTCGCGATAAAAAGTAGCCTATGTCCTTTCTCAAGCTTTAGTCCATCTCTGCACCAAATTTCATCAAAATCGGTTCAGTGGTTTAGACGTGAAAGCGTAACAGACAGACAGAGTTACTTTCGCATTTATAATATTAGTAAGGATTTGTAACAGTTAATTGAAAACAACGATGGCATACAATGAGTTATGGGTTCGTACGCCGCCCGTTCGTATTCGCGGACGGAATGGGTGCGGTGTGTGCAGTCCATAGCCTACCAAAAGACAGAAAAGTTGGACGATACAGTGTTTTATTTAAGATTTCTAATCTTCCAATTTCTTCTCTTGATTACTCAGCTATTTTCTACGACTCCTAGGGAAATACATATTTATTAACTTACCTACTAGTTTCTAAGAACCGAATCCACACTCCGTAGTCAGATATCATTCTTACCTGGGGACAAAAAGAGAATTTCAGTTATCATAAAATAATTATCGTCGTAGGCTTTTAGGCTAATATGTCCTAATTGCCATTTAAAATAATAATATGAGAAACGGTTTTCTCAATTTCAGTTCACAAATTAGTTTTTTCTATATAACATTTCAAGTGTTTAATATCATCATCCGACATACGTGTATTGTGGAGTCGCCTCAACAATATCCCTCCTACGTAACCTACTACTATACTTCACTGGTGAGACGTTGGTATAGGGTTTTATTTCGAGATTTCCTTCTTTTGCACAGATGTTATGCGCATATTATATACCTTAGTCGTATTTTACAACACCCACGGGCAAGAAAGGGGGTAGTGAATTGTATTCTTACTCCGTCAACACACGGCAGTGCTTAACATACAAAACATAATATAATAAATAATAAGCAAAATACCGCCAGTTCTAAATGGAGGCAGCGTGATCTCCATCAGTTGTCAAATTATAACATTAGGACTTAAATATTCAATTTAAGCATCTACGACGGAACGGTAGTTGTCAATTATTTATTAAGTTTAATATAAATTACTAACTTATGACCGCGGCATTGTGCGTATAATTGCTATCTTCTTGTAAGAATGACAATATTCTCCAGAGACAAAATATTTTTGTACTTGGCTTATAACACTGAGAGATAATTGAGCTTACTATTATTAAAAGAAATGAAAATATAATCTATTAAAAAAATTAAAGAACGTGTTGCGTACTGCGAATTAAAATATGTACAATAGCTTGTTGGACTCGTCATGACGTCTACAAAGATATTCGTAAATTACAAAACAAATTCAAAAATTATAAACAATTAATTATTACAAAAAAGAGGCTTTACGTTTTCGGAAATAACAAAACAGTATTGGTGCTGGAGCAATCAAAAAAACGTTCTGAAAGAGGATAATAATCCCTATAAAAAATCTCCCAGTAGCCAACTCTTGGAACTGTAGGACTGATATTTATAATTTTCCCAGAGGGCTGAAAATACGGACGAAAACGGTAGCTCTAGCTTCTCTCGAACACTTTCATAAAAAATATAATTTAAATATATGTTTAATAAATATGAAAATTTAAAAATGAAAATACTTAGACCCGTAGGGGATGGATAAATTATAAACCGCTGTAGAAAAAAATCTCACAATTTTTCAATTCGTATTGTATTTTATTCGTAGTATCAAGAGTTAAGTTGTAGCTAGTCATAAATTAAAAAGCGTATCTAAAAAAACTAATCATATCGTCCTATCAGTCAAAGGATACCGAGCTAATAAATGGTAGTGGTAGGACCACTGTTGACAGTTGACTGTCTACGGCCGCGGGCCGGTCCGCCCGAGCTGGTACCACACTCACGCAGAAAATCGATGCCACGAATCATCTGAGTAGTAGCAATTTGTTACTGCGCTTCGTTCGGTGAGCGAGAGAGCCGGAAGCGCAACTTTCTGAGGGTGTTTGCGTGTGGTGGATTTTAGTGATGCCTTTATTATCATCAAACCTCATTGTACGCATTCACATTCCCTTCACTTTCTTTGCGGTAGGCAGCGGCCTTACAAAGGTCTTTGAGCGGCAGCAACACTTAACGTCAGGTGTACTGTTTGCTCGTTTGCCACCGATTGTAATAAAAGAAAAACCTAATTTGTCTGTGTTGTTTCATGTATTTTCTTTTTTAAGAGCCAAAATTATTAAGAAATAAATTTCTGTGTCACTGAATACTTTAACAAGCCTACAACTGATCGATACAAATAGCAAAATAGAACAATCTTTGTTTTTATTGCGCAAAAGACTGCATGGCAATTGAAGAGGGTGTCCAATTATGAATAGGAGTATATTACTTAGAACACTATGCCCCTTAGGCATTAATGAAAGTGTATATGATGAAACTGCTCTAATTTAACTAATTGGTACATTTCAGGTTATTATCTCGATTCAACTAATTTTAAAATTCCTTAGATTATAATATCCCTTGGAGGAGGCGGCGGATCGCCTGCGCGAGTAGCGCAGCCTCGATGAGGCGATCCGCCGCCGGCGACTGGGGCGGCGTAGGCGCGAATACCTGCGCCTCATGCCGCCCTAGCCGAGGCCGCGGGTGACGTGACCGGGGAATTAGTCTGTCACTCGCCGAGAGGTCGACCGCGTGAGGAAATATCCAAGAGGGGGTATTCTGTCGGGCCAACCACTGATGTCAAGTAACCCTGCTCCGGTGGTTGGGCCAACGACGAAGACGACGTGCAGGTGGGTGGGTTGCGGGAGTTGCGTGCTTACGCCCCTCTGTCGCACCGGACGGAGTGGTGCGAGGAGCGCGCCGACCGCAATCCACACCAAAAAAAAAAGGATCACAATATCCCCACGTGGTAACGGAGTAAGAATACAATGGTGAATTGAATTCCGTATTTTACCCGTGGATGTCGTAAAAGACGACTAAGTGATATAATAAGCACATAATATCTGTGCACGAGAAAGAAAACTCGAAATAAAACCTTATTCCAACATGTCTGACCAGCGTGGAATAGTAGGTCAATTCTCCTCCTACTATGGAGGCGGCCTGACCCCAACAGTGGGACATATATAGGCTGAGATGATGCGATTACAATAAAGGCTCTAAGCCTTATTTGCAAACGAAAATAATTACTAATTTTTCACTCAGAAATAAAATTTTATATATATCCTAGCATTTCAAATGTTAAATCGTAGTAATTAGAAAATGTCGCTTTCATGAAATTCACCTGAAACAAATTTTCCTAAAATATTTAAATCTATATTATCTACAATTGAAGATAACAAAGTTTCCTTAACATTTTTGTTTTTGTGAAAATCACAGGAACGTTTGCCAATATGAATAATTCATAAGAACGTTAACTCACTTCCCACGCTTTGGTCCCGCGTCGCTAATTGCTTACCTGGTAAGAAACAAGCGTTAAAATTGATATTGTGACTTCGTTAGCGTTGTAAATACCTGTTACAAAGTACGGTACGGCAATTTATATTAAATGTAATTGTTACCGCTAACCGTCCTAAAAAAATAAACAATCATCACAGCTCATATACGTCCCCTTGCTGGGCTCGAGCCTCCTCCACAATAGGAGGAAAACTGACTTTACTTTACCATGCCGGTCAGACAGGCTGGCAGGCTGCTATAGGGTTTTGCTTCGAGTTTTCCTTCTTTTGCATAGATGTTATATGCTTATTATATCTAGTCGTCTTTTACGACATCCACAGGCAAGATAGGGAGTGGTAAATTGTATTCTTACTCCGTCACCACACGGAACGGTTTATTCCCTTAGTACAATTATTTCTTTTTTCTCTTCAATTTCACTGATACAAAGGTAAATCCATACTAATATTATAAATGCGAAAGTAAGGATGTTTGTTTGTTTGTTTGTTTGTAACGCTTTCACGCTTAAACCACGGAATCGATTTCAAAAATTCTTTCACCAATGGAAAGCTATAATATCAGGGAGTAACATGGGCTATATTATAGCTTTCCATTGGTGAAGAATTTTTGAAATTGGTCCAGCCGTTTTGAAAATTACCCGGAACAAACAAACAGACAGACCGACAATTTTTTTTTAATCTGTATTTTAGGCATAGGTGTCGTGCAAATAACCGTGTGAGCATGAAAAAAGTCTATTATTTTGACATTACAAACAGACACTCCAATTTTTTTTATTGGTATAGATAGCATCAATACGGCCCATATCGATGGAGAATTAATTTCAATAGAATTAAATAAATATCTCATCATCTTGCTATTATCCCAATTTCAAGGCAATCGTACATATTGGCAAAGCTATTGTCAATAGTTTTATGACCGGCCGCCTGCCTGACGTCAACCTTCCTTGGGAATGTAATTATTGATCAGATAGCGTCAGATGGAGTTGGCCTTGGTCTATGTAAAGCTTCCAGTGGAGTTGTGGTGCATGTGAAAACGGTCCCATGACTTCGTCGTAGCCGAGGGACAGGAACAGCGTGTGGTTTTTAGCTGGAAGTGGCGCTGATAAAATCTCGACGTTGAGCCTGGCATATCCCATCTATCAAAGGTAAGCATACGTAAAAATTGAATTTCCCACGTGAAAAAAAAATGGTATATGTTACGATCTTAGTCGTCTTTTACGACATGGGTTGGTAGTATTCGTAGCCACCACACACCAACAAATAAAGAAATCACTATAACTACGAGAAATTATAATTATCTCTGTATACCATAAAAATCAAGTAAGATATCACAACAAATAACACCACTGCAAGAGAAGAAAAACTTGATTTAAAAAAAACATTCAAAACTTTTTTTTTATAGCAAACGGTGGCAAACGAGCAAACAGTACACCTGATGGTAAGTGTTGCTGCCGCTCATGGACCTTTGCAAAGTCGCTGCCTACCGCGAAGAAAGTGAAGGGAGTGTGAATGCGTGCAATGAGGTTCGGTGATACTAAAGATATCACTAAAACCCACCACACGCAAACACCCTCAGAAAGTTGGGCATCCAGCTCTCTCACTCACCGAACGAAGCACAGTAACAACATCATCATCATCATCATCGCAGCCCACATACGTCCCACTGTTGGGTTCGGGCCTCCTCCACAATGGGAGGGCATTGGACCTACTATACCGTGCTGGTCAGTCATGTTGGCAGTTGGTATAGGGTTGCATTTCGAGTTTTGCTTCTCTTAGACAGATCTTATGTGCATATTATATCCCTTAGTCGTCTTTTACGATATCCACGGGCAAGATAGGGAGTGGTGAATTGTATTCTTACTCTGTAACCACACAGAAAAGCGCAGTAACAAATTGCTACTAATTGGACGTCGATTTTCTGCGCGAATGTGGAACTACCCCGGACAGACCAGCCCGCGGCTGTAGACAGACAACTCTCAACAGTGTGGTCCTACTACTACACAAAACTGTCTGGCCAGTGGTGTGCCAGGCTAATTTCAGCCTTCCTACGGATAAACAAGTGTTAATCAGTTCGTCGGTCAGTCTCAACTACGATGGCATACGACTCAGGTATTCGCGCCTAGCCCATATGTTCGCAATAGATCATATTAGCATGTACGTTGCTACCTGATCTGCTCCACCGCCTCCTTCCGTGGAACAATTGCTTCACAGAAGATAGTGACCTAGCCCCAACGACGACCGACAGCGACCGGTCAGCTTAACGATTGCAATGACTTCACGACGTCGCTCTGCCGAAGCCACGCAAATCATGAGCGTATTGTGCATCATGTCTTCGCTGCAATCGTAAAGGTAAGGACTGATTTCTCCTCTTCGAAATCGTCTACAGGTAGGTACAAGTAGAAGCCACCAAGCCCCGACAATGCTTATCGAAATTTACCTCCACAAGTAGCTTTTATAAGAAAAATTTTGAAGCTATACTTCTTTTTGCGCATTAGGGAAAATTATGAGAGTAAACTTTTACGTGCTCACAACGACATAAATGTCAACTAGGTAATGCGTTATAATATAACTTTTAATGTTTTAAATAACTTTCTTAGGGTTCCGTACTCAAAGGGTAAAAACGGAACCCTATTACTAAGACTTCGCTGTCTGTCCATCCGTCTGTCTATCACTAGGCTGTATCTCAAGAATGGCGATAGCTAGACCACAGTATAGTCATCTATCCAGTAATGTATCTCGGCCGTAACCTTGAATTAAATGCCTAAACGTAAACATGTGATAGGGCTGCCCGCCTCCAGCATTTTAATTACATTTGCCTACTTTGTGTTTCCATTTAGTTTTGTATATACTTTTCTTATATAAACAAATAAAATACTTTGTGAATTGAATAGGAAGTGTTCAATAAGAATGCGTGTTGATTTTTGATTGGTAGTTTTAATTAAAAAAAAACATATTTATGTTTAAATAACAAATCGGTCTATAAATTTAAATTATCTAGTGACAGACAGACGGTCAAATTATTTTTTCTAGTACTATTCATACACATAGTACAATAAACATATATTATTAATAATAAAATACCACGTCTTTACTTTGAATTATATAAACTAACAAAACAAAACACATTATGAGTTTTAACACAAGCGTACCGTAACATGATTCATGAACCGCCTATAACTACCTATTTCACTCGTGTCAATCACTTTATTCACTTTATTTATTAATCCAGACAACTTTTTTTCGGGAGATAAAAGGAAATTAAAACGACACACATTATGTACCTACCTACTAGTAAGTAAAATTATTTTATAATCTTACCTTTCAGAGTTTCCAGGTAATCTAAAAAAAGTTATCTCTGGATTCGTTATTGACGAATTTATGCAACCAAAAACAGCACAATATACCCTACTTGTCATATTAAATATGTGTATAATTATGTATTTTAGTGAAAAATTCGCGCAGTTATTGTTAAAAAAACAACACACCGTTCGTTCGTCACTGCAGCACAGTCGCGACTGTCTACGTGCCGAGCGCATGCCGAGATCGAGGCGCGTAGGTATAGCTCGCGTTTCGTCCGTTTGTATGAAGTACTGGATTACTGGTAGATTATATTACCGTGGCTAGACAGTTGAAATTTTTACAAATTTTGTATTACTGTTGCCGCTATATCAAAACCGCCTAAGTGCGAGTCGGAGTCGCGCACGTAGGGTTCCGTACCATTATCATAAAAATCGCGTTCGTTGTATGGGACCTCCTTAAATATTTATTGTATTTTGTTTTTAGTATTTGTTGTTATAGCGGATACAGAAATCATTTTGTGAAAATTTCAAGGGTCTAACTATTGCGGTTCTGGAGATACAGCCTGGTGACAGACATACGGACGGACAGACAGCAAAATCTTAGTAATAGCGTCCCGTTTTTACCCTTCGGGTACGGAACCCTAAAAACTAAAAACAAAATAAAATAAATATTTAAAGAGGGCTCCCATACAAAAAAAAAAAACCATTTTTGTCTATTTTCGCTAGATATTAGTAAACTTGTATACCTACTATTGTTTATCTAGTCCATGGTCCGGAACCCTTCGTGCGCGAGTCCGACTCGTACTTGCCAGTTTTTCTATTATTAGTGTCGTTTTTTCTACAAACGTAGGATAACGCGACGGATAAATTTTTTAGAAAGATTTATATCTTTGTTACGTTAAAGAAGTATAAGTTCTTACGTGCGCACATAAATACACGTACACTTTTTTTTATTATTTTATATGAAAAATTTTCCAGTCTGCCAATGTATAAAGCCTTTTGATGAATTCTTGGTAATATTATTTTCTCCTTTATATTTTTATATAAAATATTTCTCATATTCTACATACATTTTTAAAAGTAGCTGACTAAAATAATTGCTACCTAAAATGTCAGAGTGAGTTGGGTCATGTGACATTCAAAATGTCTGCTCTCAAAGATCCTCTTTTGTTAATATTTAAGTAGGTATGAAAGGGTTCAAGGATTTCACTGGACCTTTGAGTACCAAAGCAGAGAATATTTTATGCGAGTACCAAGCCCTTACAGCTTTAAAATACTCTAAATGCATTAATTAATATAAATAAATATGGCTTTATATTTTTTATAAGATAAAAAAATACAAATTCAGAAACAGTAGCTTTCAACAGCAGAAAGAAACGAAATCTAAAGATGTTAAATATAATATTCGAATGTCATCATCTCAGCACATATACGTCCCGCTGTTGGGCTCGGACCTCCTCCACTATAGGAAGGAAATTGACCTACTATACCATGTTGGTCAGACGTGTTTGTATAGGGTTTTGTTTGGAGTTTTTCATCTCTTGCATAGATATTATATGCGTATTATATACCTTAGTCGTCTTTTACGACACCCACTTTTCATACACATTCACCACCCACGGGCAAGAGAGGGCTCTTGCCCGTGGGTGGTGAATTGTATTCTTACTCCGTCATCACACGGAATGTATAATATTCGGATGTGTTTTAAATTATTAAACGTATAATTTCAAACAAAAAAAAATTGCCAATGAGTTCAACTAGCCACGGATTCCGTGCAGTGGCGTATATATGAGACTAGCGACGCGTCTATGCCTCGCTTCGGATTCATACGCTTTACAATGCGGGGATTCATTGTAAATCTGCAGTATCTCCTAAGATATTACAGAACGCGACTGGAGTCCATGAGGCCTCGCATGCGATTCCAGGACCAGGCAAAATTTTATAGGGTTTATCTGAGAGAGAAAGCAGTCACGTTACTCCTTATATAGACAACCACGAGGTAGTAATAGAACGAAATCGATCCTACCGTTTTACAGATTACGCGGAACAAACAGAGAGACAGACAAAAGATATTCGAACTGCTTTTTAAGTACAAATAATCGTGTGAGAATGAAGGAACCTATTATTTTGTCATTACCAACAGACACTTCAATTTTATCTACTTGTATAATTATTTAAAGAATTTTTAAGCATTATCCTATCAGCCTATATAAGGCCCATTTGGGCTCAAACCTCCTCAACAATGGAAGGGAAATCGACCTACCATTCCACACTGGTCAAACGTACTGGAATAGGGTTTTGTATCGAGTTTTCCTTCTTTTTCATCGATGTTACCTGCATATATCCCTTAGTCGTCTTTAACGACACCCGTGGGCAAGACGGGTTGGTTAATTGTATTCTTACTCCGTTACCACACCGAACGATTTATTTATTTCATAAGAAAAATGGCAAAACACGTCTCCTACAAATATCGCTTAATTCCTTACATTAGACTATGTCCAACAATATATCTACTAGTGGATGGATAGCACTTTACTTGATGATTGGTTATTTTAAAATATACTTTTTAATACTAAGTTATTTCAATGCTAAATAATTTTATAAAAAATACACATATATTTCACTTATGAAATCCTAAAATATTTCGTCACGATTTATGCGCCTAACTACATTGCATATTCATCGTTACATTTATTGCAAAGTTATTAATACATCGTAAGGATATAAACTGTTAGCATTTAATAATAAACTAAATATAATACTTGCTTCGTAATACTTAATTTAGTAATATCTGGTTATTTTTGTTGTATTTTTGTCAAACTTATTTAGATATATCTATTAATAAAAAATAAAAATGTAATAATGATAAAAATATTAAAAATTACAAAAACAGAATAATAGTAACAATGAGATTCAATCCCACGCTGTTTGAATGCCAAACAAAACAAAAAAAATCTGGACAACTTCCCAACTGAGCTATTGTCACTCTTGACGTCGACGGCGAAATTTGAATTCCCATTCTTTTAAAGTTTAATGTAGCTAGACCGATTTTTTGGCCCCAGAACTTCTAGTATGCCAAATTTCATCAAAATCGTTGAAGCCTTTTCAAGATCCTGAAAATATATACATATATATATATATATATATATATTATATATACAAGAATTGCTCGTTTAAAGCTATAAGATTAGTAATATATGTGGTGGCGGAGTAAGAATACAGTTCACCAGTCCCTATCTTGCCCGTGGACGTTGTAAAAGACGACTAAGGGATATAATATGCACATAACATCTGTGCAAGAGAAGGAAAACTCGAAACAAAATCCTATTCCAATACGTCTGATCAGCGTGGAATAGTAGTTCAATACTCCTCCCATTATGGAGGAGGCCTGAGCCCAATATAAATGGGATGAGATGATGATGATAAAATATATATTTTGCGTATGGTGACGGAGTAAGAATACAATTCACCACCCCCTCTTTTCCCGTGTCGTAAAAGACGACCAAGGGATATAATATGCATATAACATCTATGCAAGAGAAGCAAAACTCGATATAAAACAGTATACCAACACGTCTGACCAGTGCGGTATAGCTGGACAATTACTCTCCTATTACGGCGAGGGCCTGAGTCCGAAAATAAGTTAAGAAAATGTGACTTTCTGAACGTTATACAGTCCAAATTACTACTCATTAAATTAGTGCAAGAAAACATATAAACTTAAATTGGAACAGTCTTAATAAAGACCAAACCTACACAGCCATTTACTTTTATCGAACAATTTTTCACTAATACTATTCAATAAACTCGGGGCGAAGCTTATAAAAGCACTTGAAATATATCGTTTTGTAAAAGAAGACTCGACGAACGTCAATATTCCCTAAGCCACATTTGAAGTGCCAGTTAATATCCTTTATCCGAATCCAACCCTTTTTCTGCTTTTCTGAACGGGTATAAATGTTAGCAACCACGCAGGCATTGGTTCTCAACATTAATGGCTCTTGGAAGTGTTATTCCACGTCATAAACTCGTGATTAGCAACGAGGGTGTGTGAAAAAGTAGATTATATCTCTCGCGAATGTACAATATTTACGATGCATACTTACTGTCAACGTTACGTACATTTGAAAGAAAATATATACAACATAACTGATTTTTACGAGTTTTATACCGTTTTATGTTGAGAAATATTCCTTGTGTGATGATGAATTAAAAATACATTTTGTAACCAATCTTGACTTTGCCGTGGCTGTCATAGAAACCAGAATAGGGATCCAAAAGTGGCAACAGTACAAACAGCCTAGAAAACTTATTACACCAACTGCGAGGACCAATCTACCTCCCAATCAGCGTGATTATAGCAATATCCCACCTCGACCTGGATATATGTCTTATATATCCATGGACGTGGAGGGGCTGATTGATACGGAACGTAACCGTACTACATGGCAATTTTTTTTTTAATTTCTGCTGTCCAGAATTTAAAAATGTTTATATATTTAGGTCTTGCGTAAGAAAATTAATCAAAATCCGTCGAACTATAAGGTTTTCACTTACACACGTATATAAGAAATATATATTTATAATAAAACCTAATATATAAAAAAGTAACACTAAAAATGTTGAGATACAACGGTCTTGGAAGGACCATCACATCGAATTATTTACAGACGATTAAACATGATTTTTGGCGTGATAATCGATTTTGTTATACGACCACACTCATCCTGTTGTTTAGATCATTGGAGTGTGTACTTCGTTCTTTTATAAAAATATATGTATATCCTACTAATATTATAAACGCGACAGTTTGTGTGAGTTTCACGCAAAAACTACTGAATGGATTTTGATGAAACTTCACAATAATATAGCTTACATATCAGAATAGCACATAAGCTATAATTTATCTCGATATTCTCACGGGAAAATTCTTAACTCGTCACCACACCAGTTGGTAGAGCTTTAAATTACTTATTGTTAACTAGCAACCCCCCCTCGTTTCGCTTCGGTTTCAATCACCTTACCCGTATAGTTGTCGTTCCCGTGGGAATACCGGCATAAAATAAGTAGTATTGAAGAGTACCTCAAACAAACAGACAGACATACAAAAAATTTTAACTAGTTTTAGGCATAGGTGTCGTGCAAATAACCGTATGAGCATGAGAAAAGCCCAGTATTTTGACATTACAAACAGATACTTCAATTTTATTTATTTGTATAGAGTATAGATTGATTGAATTAGTTTTCAAGAGGTGGAAGTTCAAATATAGTCTGTAATCTGTTTCACGATTCTCAATTGAATTTTATAAAAAGTTTTGCACGTAAAATGTAACCGTTTAGTACAAATATCTGGTTGACCGAGCTTCGCTCGGAATATTTTTGTCGAATTTATTTAGATATATATTAATAAAAAATAAAAATTATATAAAAAATTACAAAAAGAGAATAATAATAACACCGAGATTCGAACCGACGCTGTTTGGATGCTACAAAACTCAAAATTAAAACCGGCCGTTCCCCCAACTGAGCTACCGTATCTCTTGACATTTACAACGAAATTTGAATTCATATTCGTTTAAAATTTAATGTCATTGTTTGTTTTGCTAAAAACACGGACAAAACAACATTTTCTATAAATAAAACCTAGCTAGATCGATTTTTTGGATCCGAAACCTCTAGTATGTCAAGTTTCAACAAAATCGTTGGAGCCGTTTCCGAGATCCTGAATATATATATATATATATATATATATATGTATGTATATATATATATACAAGAATTGCTCGTTTAAAGATATAAGATAATAGTTAAAAAGTTAGATTAGTTAATCTGAACAATATATATTTATTTTGCTGATAGATGGTGGGGTAGGTAAAACATCTGCTGTAAAGACGGAAACCTAAATGGGTAATAAAAGAGGAAAACTGTTTTTTATAGTTCCAAGACTGTCAGCCAACAGCTCATGGCAGATGAGCACATTATACCGGGCAAACCGCGTATTCCTATCAATTATTTCGGACTTTGCTTGCAAAATGGAAACGGGTGTCAGATAGTACGTTGGAAATAGGGAAGACGATAACATTAAAAATATTGATTGAATCAGGCGATACATTGCGGCAATCCATTTTTATTTTAAAATGGAAAGAAGGAAGAGAGACCCGCCACTTTTCCACGGTAATCAATATACCGCACATCACAATAGAAGGAATACGGAATAGGATTAAGGTAGACTAGGAGATAAGAAAATCTTACTCACACGCAATGAGCACCTTCCAGAACATCAACTTGCAATTTGACGCGGAACTTCGAGTATTTATTCGACACGTGTTTCGCCTCTAAACGAGGCATCCTCAGGACAGTTCCACAACCGTTCTGGAAAGTGCTCATCACGTGAAAGATTTTTTTATTTCCTAGTCCACCTTAATCCTATCCCGTATTACTGCTATTATGGTGTGCGGTATATTAATTACCGTGGGAAAGTGGCGGGTCTCCCTTCGTTCCTTCCACTTTAAAATATTAACAATATTGTTAATATTATTAATATTTTATATTGATAAAATATTATCTAACAATATTGTAAATATTTTTGTCATACATATAAATTCAATAAAAATGTTCAATCATGTTTAAAAAATACCAAGTCTATCTAAATAACGTATATTTTTTATTTTATTTTTTTTATATTCTATCCTTTTCTCGCAAAATGATGGTTTGTTCGAGGAAGAAGAAATATTAGCTATAGGGATTGAGGCTATCAAGTATGACGTCATATTTTAATTTCGCTCTATTTAAATATTTGGGGCTTTTTTTTGGGGTGGGTTGCGGTCGGCGCGCTCGTCGCACCACTCCGTCCGGGGCGACAGAGGGGCGTAAGCACGCACACCCGCAACCCACCCGCGATGCACGTCGCCTTCGTAGTTGGGCCGACCACCGGAGCAGGGTGACTTGACGTCAGTGGTCGGCCCGATGGAATACCCTCTATTTGGGGGTACCCTCCCATCGACCGACGTCCCCCCCTCGGGGAGGACGTCGGTCCTTCCTCACGCGGTTGGCCTCTCAGCGGGTGACGGACTAATTCCCCGGTCACGTCACCCACGGCCTCGTCTAGGGCGGCATGAGGCGCAGGTATTCGCACCTACCTACGCCGCCCAGATCGCCGGCGGCGGATCGCCTCATCGAGGCTGTGCTCCTCGCGCAAGTGATCCGCCACCTCCTTCCGCGAGACTACTGCCTCGCAGAAGGCTACGACTGCGTCCCAGTTCCTGACGCTGTCGAGCATCGCCTTGGCGATGGTACAAACCGGCGAGCATTTCCGCCTCCAGGTCCCACGGGGGAGTCCCGGCCAACAGGCACGCTGCCGCCGTCGCCACCGTGCGGTATCCGCGGATGTCCCTGACCACCATGGCCCTCTGTGGTCGCCACAGAAGCGGTCGGTCAGGTCGGTCAACCCCGCCCATACCGGTGCGCCGTACAGGGCCATCGACCGGATGACCCCCGCGTACAGCCGTCGACACGTAGCGCTCGGTCCGCCTACGTTCGGCATAAGCCATGATAGGGCGGACGCCGCGCCGACGAGCCGTGGAGCGAGCCTGCGGAAATGCTCCCGGAACCACAAATATTTGGGGCTAGGAATGTTGTGAATATAAAGCTTCAGATCTGGATACGGATCTTATAATCGTATACTGGTTTTGGATACGATTACAGATATGAAATTATTTTGGATTATTCAACAGTTTCTGATAGTATCGGGATATTTCGTGTGGTGACGGAGTAAGAGTACAATTCACCACTCTCTATCATACCCGTGGATGTCGTAAAAGACGACTATGGGAAATAATATGCACAGAACATCTGTGCAAGAGAAGGAAAACTCTAAATGAAATCCTATACCAACATGTCTGACCAGCTTGGTATAGTAGGTCAAATTACCTCCTGATGATGATGATGATTGGATTTTTAGGGAGTTGTACAATGGAATTACTAAGAATAGTAATTATCGTATTATGCCCTTTGGAAATTTTCTCACACGTTCACGAGTGTGTAAATCATTCAAAGACCGACTCTATACGTAATCATTCCAAATTTCGAATATACATATTTTCATTTCCGATATCCGATAGTTTAGGTTACAGTAACGGAGCTGCAAAACGTCACTATTTGTGATTACCTCAGAATGAATATAAATTTATATTTTAACAAAGTTTTTAGTAATATTTTATGTATACGCCATAAAGAAATTACAACACGCCTATTATTTATTGTGTAGGCGTGCTAAAACGTCAATGGCAGTAGAAAATGTTTTGTTTATTGTACCATTTTCGTCACAATCCCCTTGTGGTTACGGAGACAGCTGTTATAATTTTTTTCTCTTTTGAAGATAATATAATATACCTCACATAGAAGCACAAAAAAACCTTTTCTACGAGCCGTATACAAAACGTTTTATTTCTTTGGTTGATCGATTCTCGTGAACATTGAGTTACAATAAAGTATATTGTACTTGTTTTGTACGACATTATTTTCTCTCATTGCTATAGAAAATATAAAAGCATTCATTGTTTTCTTAGAAAATTGTTTCCACTGTTCAATGGATTTTCACAAATATACTATCAGAATACAAAGATATACTTATTTCAAAGTTAAAGAATTAATCAACATCATTTCAGCTTACAAAAGTGCCGCTGTTCGGTTGAAGCCTCCTACATAATAGGAGAGAAATTGACCTACTATACCACCCTGGTCAGACGTGTTGGCATAGGGTTTTATGTCGAGTTTTCCTTCTCTTGTCTCTTCTTCTCAACATATCATATCCCTATCATCTCAGCACATCATGACGGACCTACTATACCACGCTGGTCAAACGGTTTAGTATAATTTTATTTCGAGTTTTTCTTCTTTATCTATAATATAATATTAAAATATATTTTACAAATAGCCTTGGCAAAATATTACGACAAACCGACTGGCTGACGTTTACCTTCCTTAGATTTGCTAATGTTCATGATAACCGCTATGAGTATTTGCGGTTGCCAACTATCTCTTAATACGTAATATCACTATGCGTCCCTACATACTTCTAAACCGTCTGCCATCTTAATATTATTTATCGTTTATTAAAATCGATCTTAATAGCATCAAAATAAACAACCATTTATCGTTACTAGCGTCTAAATATTAATAAAGCCTCATTATTTCTGTTACTGTAATCATTATCTAATTTAGAATAATATAGCTATCTCGGAACATGCACCTACCTTTTTTCATCTCTGCATCACCTATGGTTGACTGGTAGAGAATGCCTTTGGCATTAAGTCCACCATTGTACTTGTTGCATGAAGATTAATAAATTAAATTTAAAAAAAAAATATCTAGCCATTCGTGCACTATCCGGTCAACATCCACTGTTAAACTTAGGAGACCCCAAGAGGGAGGGAAATATTATAATCGCTACGCTAGTGAATAAGTTGCCTATCCTCCTAGCAAACCAACAATAATAACCCGGGTTATTACGACTGCCATGGAAAAGTAATGGTTATTGACACACTGTATTCCTATCCCGTCGTCACAAGTATCTAATTAAACGGGTATAAATAAGGGTACTTGCCGTGTGGTAACAGTATCAGAATACAATTTATCACCTCAAAATCATCTTGCCCGTGGGTGTCCTAAAAGATGATTAAGGTATATTATATTTGATAATGACTGCACAGATGGTGTAGTTGTTAACATGACAACCTATCATGCCAATATTCGAATCCCATGCAGGACAACACTTTGTGCGAGTCGCAAATTTTTGTTCCGAGTCTGGATGTAATCTGTGTCCGTTCATTATATGTTTGTAAAGATTCAAATTCGACCATGTCTCCTCATTTCGCTCTCAGCTTAATTGGCTACCGATTAGGCAAAGATGAAACTTGCGAACTCTCTCTTTACTGTATTCTACTTTGAACTCTCCTAATGCTCCTCCCTACTTAAAACTTCACTTTCAATTTCTTTGCACTACTCATGACCGTAATCTCCAATCCTCAAAAACTCTTCTTCTTCACTGTCCTTCTCACTCCTCTAATCTGGTTCACTCTTCCTTTTATATCCAAGCTATTCTTCTCTGGAATGCGTTACCATTAGATTTTATGACCGGGACTTATATGACCGGCCGCCTGCCTGACGTCAACCCTCCTTGGGAATGTAATCGTTGACCCAAATGGTACCAGATGGAGTTGGTCCGGGTCAATCTAGGGCTCTTAGTCGTCTTTTACGACACCCACGAGCAAAGCAAGGGTTGGTAGTATTCGAAGCCGCTACCACACAGCATTCGGATAACTGTTCACCAGAATTCATTGCTCTCGCTGAATTGCACCTACCTAACTTATTTCTGCTCCACCCCAGGTCGACTGGTAGAAAATGCCTAAGGCATTAAGTCCGCCATGTACCTTTTTTGTATGCAGAAGATTTAAATAAATAAATAAAGTCCCCCGCAATAGGAGGATAGGCAAGAGGCAAGGCATAGATATTACATTAGTGCAAGGTGTTAACTAAAAAAATTATGCCCGCCTATAAAAAAAATTGAAGTCTGTTTGTAATGTCAAAATACTAGACTTTTTCACGCCCACATGGTTATTTACACACATATGCCTAAAATACAGCGTAAAAATTTTTTGTGGGTCTGTCTGAAATAATCTTAAAACGGCTGGACCGATTTGCATAATATTTTACTACCAGGTAGTTTTCTAAATAAGGAGTAACTTAGGCTAAATTTTATCCCGGTATTCCCACGGAAACTGTGTGGGTAAGGCGACTGAAACCGAAGCGAAAGGGTTGCTAGTAATAAATACATATAAAAATATCCTATCTAAGCTGTCTAACCAGCATAGCATAATAGGTCAACTTCCCTTCTATTTTGTAGGATGCTCCATCGCAGCAGTGAGACATAATGTAAGCTGTGATGTTTTTATAACGTCCACAACAAAGTAATGATACTTAATTCAGAAAACCAAAGAACATATCCACGTGTATTTATATAACAAATCTCAAGTTCCGTTCATCACAGCTTCATTATTTATTAATACAGAGCTCGCAGTGAGAGCCTGGGACTAATTTAATCATACAAAATGTTTATACAGTATCAACCGGCAAGTTCTATTAACAGAACATACAATATACTCTATATAGAATTGTAGAAACAAAACGTACTCCAATATTAATTGGAGTTGGAACATAATAGGTATACCGATATCCCTTTCTGCGGATGTCGTAAGAGATGACTAGGAATTGTTAGTATCTATCTATACCAATAAATAAAATTGGAGTGTCTGTTTGTATTGTGAAAGTAATAGGCTTTTTTCATGCTCACATGGTTATTTACACTATACATATGCCTAAACTAGCAACCCGCCCTCGCTTCGCTTCGGTTATAGTCGTTTTACCCGCGTAGTTCCCGTTCCCGTGGGAATACTGGGATAAAATATAGCCTAGTTTACGCCCTGATATTATAGCTTTCCATTGGTGGAAGAATTTTTGAAATCGGTTCAGCCGTTTTAAAGATTACCCGGAACAAACAGACAGACAAAAATTTTTTAATCGCCATTTTAGGCATAGGTGTCGTGCAAATAACCGTGTGAGCATGAAAAAGCCTATTATTTTGACATTACAAACAGACACTCCAATTTTATTTATTGGTATAGAATACACTTTATTTTTTTTTCTGTCTGTTTGTTCCGGGCAATCTTCAAAACGGCTGGACCGATTTCAAGAAATTCTTTCACCAATGGAAAGCTATAATATTAGGGAGTAACCTAGGCTATATTTTATCCGGCTATTCCCACGGGAACGGGAACTACGCAGGAAAGACGACTGAAACCGAAGCGAAGCGAGGGCGGGTTGCTAGTATTATATAAATGAAGAAAATATTATTCTTTTATGATTTTTAAAATATTTATATGTTTCTCATTTATTCTTCTATTCCGAAGCGAAGCGAGGGCGGGTTGCTAGTATTATATAAATGAAGAAAAGAATATTTTTTTTCCTTTATTCTTTTCTCCATTTATATAATACTAGCAACCCGCCTTCGCTTCGCTTCGGTTTCAGTCGCCTTACCCGCGTAGTTTCCGTTCCTGTAGGAATACTGGGATAAAATATAGCCTATGTTACTCCCTGATATTATATCTTTCCCTTGGTGAAACAATTTTTAAAATTGTGATGATGATGATTGTGATGGTGATGTAAGCGTGAAAGCGTAACAAACAAACAAACTTACTTTCGCATTTATAATATTAGTAAAGATTGAGTGTTCCAGTGGATTTGAGTATGGTTTAAATCAATAATTAGATATAGTGGGTGGCGCAGCGATCGGTTCAAGGAGAATTTCAAGAAGAATTTTATTTTTTTAGATTTGCACAGATACTGCACCTCATAGACAGCAATAGATATAACTCCTACTCCTATGGGAGTCCTTAGGACTAAAACTATTTAAGTAAAAAGATTGCATTTTCCATATAGTAATCGGAGATTAAAAGAAAACCTTTCCCAAAAGAAAGGAGCGATGAATTGCATTCTTATCCCGTCATCACAAGCAAATGTTCTCTCAAAAATATAAAAAAATGACACCCTATTTGTAGAAATACAAAATCACTTCCACAAATGAAAATACACGTACAGTACAATAAACACATTAGCAAATTGAAAAGAGCTTTATATTGGTAGATACGGAACGCTCTATGTCTATCCTTACTTAATATTATAAATGCGAAAGTAAGGATGTTTGATTGTTTGTTTGTTACGCTTTCACGCTTAAACCACCAAACCGATTACAAAAATTCTTTCACCAATGGAAAGCTATAATATCAGGGAGTAACATAAGCTATATTTTATCCCGGTATTCCCACGGAAACGGGAACTACGCCACGGGTAAGGCGACTGAAACCGAAGCGAGGACGGGTTGCTAGTAGTTTATAAACAGGCACAGCACTTCAATTATTTGACGAATAAGTAAGTTATCATCATTGTCTCTTGTCCCAATTGACCGCAAGTGTCCACGAAATATGTGTTCGTCTTACATCGTAAATAAATATTGCAAACATTTTGATAATGAACCTGTCTGATGTTAAGGCGCCTTTTTTCGTAGGCTATGGTCTAGACCAGAGATTCCCAAATGTGTTCCACGGAAACTAGGGTTTTCGTAGAATAGTCAGGGTCGTCAGGGTTCCGCTGAAATTAAATAGCTTTTAAAATAACACCATATTTTTTTTTTTTTTTTTTTTTATTGCCAACGGTGGCAAACGAGCAAGCAGCACACCTGATGGTAAGTGAAACTGCTGCACATGGACCATTGCAATACCAGGGGCACAGCCAGTCCGCTGCCTACCGTGAAGGAAATACTCTTCTTAAACCTCGTTTAAAGAAGGACATGTCATAGCGCTCGGGAAACACAGCAGCAGGTAGTTCATTCCAGAGCTTGCACGTACGTGGGAGAAATGATCGCTGGAAACGTACAGTTGAAGACCATAACGTTTCCAGGTGAAATGGATGAACCCTGCTGCGATGTCGAGTGGTACGTTGGTAGAATGGTGACGGTGGTACCAAGTCAAACAGTTCCTCGGAGCACTCCCCGTGAAAGAGTCGGTAGAGTACACAGAGTGACCCAAAGTCTCTCCGCTGCTCCAGCGACTCCAATCTGTCCGTAAGATTGGGAACCCCGACGATTCGAACAGCCCGTCTTTGCAGGGAGTCAAGTGGGTCTAGCTGATATTTGGGCGCACCTGCCCAGAGATGTGAGCAGTACTCCACATGAGGACGAACTTGTGCTTTGTATAGCACAAGACGCTGTCTCGGTGTGAAGTACAGCCTGGCTCTGTTCAGGACGCCCAACTTTTTGCTTGCCAATTTGGCTTTGTCCTCCAAATGACTCCCAAACTGGACTTTGCTCGATATTTTGACGCCGAGAATCCCAATACTCTCAGAAATTGGAAGAGTTACTCCTTGGAACTGAGGCGCCATGACAAATGGGTCCTTCTTTGCAGTGAACGCGCAAACTTGTGTCTTTGTGGGGTTGAACTGGACTAGGTTCCGTTCACCCCATTCCGAGGCCCGCCCCAGAGAGCGCTCGACTTCAGACACAAGTTGAACCCTTCTTTCCTGAATACTCCGAGGGATATTCCGTTGCTCAGTGTACCGCTCATCACCCGTACTGTCATCCGCATAGCAACGCATACTCTCGATAGAGAGCATGTCATTGATATGCAGGATAAACAACGTCGGGGAGAGCACCGAGCCTTGTTGTACACCAGCATTAATGGTCATGGTATCGGAGCAGGAGCCATCTACGACGACTTTTATACTCAGACCATCCAAAAAGCTGGCAATCCAATTACAGAGTCCCTCGGGGATTCCGTATGATGGTAGCTTCGATAGAAGTGCCCTGTGCCAGACCCTATCGAACGCCTTTGCGATATCTAGGCTGAACGCCAGCGCCTCACCCTTGCCCTCCAAGGCCTCTGCCCAACGGTGTGTGAGGTACACAAGAAGATCACCAGCCGACCGACCATGACGAAAGCCGTATTGGCGATCACTGATAAGCTGGCGATCCTCAAGGTACTGCAGAAGCTGACGGTTTATAACCTTCTCCATTATCTTGGAGAGCAAGGATGTTATCGCAATTGGCCTGTAATTCGATGGGTCAGACCGGTCTCCCTTTTTAGGGATCGGGTGGACATGGGCTACCTTCCACGAAGACGGAACCCTATTAGTAGCGTAGGAAAGTCGGTATAGGCGCGTGAGGATGGGAGTCAATTCAGGGGCGCACGTCTTTAGTACCACTGCAGGGATGCCATCCGGTCCACTCGACTTATGGACGTCTAAAAGCCGCAGCTCCCGCCTAACCGCTCGCTGCGTGATGCGGATTTCGGGCAGTGAGCTTTCACACCGTGGGATGGTAGGTGGTGTGGCAGCTCCGGCATCCAAAGTCGAGTTACAGGCAAAGAATTGACCTAGAAGATCGGCCTTCTCCTTTGCGCTGTGGGCCAGACTACCATCGTGTTTCTGCAGTGGTGGGAGATTGGGCTGGCAGAAGTTGCCTTGTGCAGCCTTGGCGAGCGACCAGAATGCACGACTCCCAGCGGGATAGCTTTGCAGTCGCTCGCCAATTCTGGCAACATGTTCCGCCTTGGCTCTGGCAATAGCCTTCTTACTAGATCTAGAAGCGGCGTTAAATTTCCGCTTCACCTCTTTGGCGTTCGGATCCTGGCATTTTTTGGCCCTATTCCAGGCCCGATATGCGGACTGTTTCTGGCATGCAGCCGTCCTGCAGGTTTTGTTAAACCAGGGTCGGCTGCGGCCACCGACGGGTATTTTGGTGTTGGGGATGAATAATTCCATCCCCGTAATAACCGTTTCGGTAACGCAGTCCGCACAGACGCCAGGGTCCCCAGAGGCGAAGCAAAGCCGCTTCCATGGGTAGGATGCGTAAAACTCGCGCAGTCCATCCCAATCTGCTGACTTATATTGCCAGACTCTGCGAGTCCCAGTCGCCTTAGAACGACTAGGCCTTACAACAGGGGCACTGCTACGGACCAAGCAGTGGTCAGAAGATCCAAGAGGCGCTTCAACCACTACCTGATATCCGTGCTGGTGTGTAGTCAGCAGAAGATCCAGTAAAGAAGACTCATGGCTCTCAATATCTGGGATACGGGTGGGCTGTGTCACCAGTTGTGAGAGACCATAGGCCGAGACCATATTGAAGAGATATCGACCCTGGAGGTCGGTGGTTCGGGACCCCAGCCACTCTTTATGATGAGCGTTGAAGTCTCCAAGAACCACCACCTCCGCTGATGGACACTGCTCCAATATTTCGTCAATCCCCCATTGGACGTTCTCAAATAATTGAATTGACCCCGGATCACTGCCATGGGACCTGTAGAGGCATGCGTAGATGCGGGTAAGCCCTCCATAGTCTACGCGTAGCAACAGGATTGACAAGTCACCATGTTCGAGGGCCCGAAGGCGGCGACAGCAGATATCATCTCGGATGAATACGCACACCCCGGCTTTACGACGGAAGGTATGCTCCAACTCGTAGCCGGGGTAATTTAGGTACGAAATGTCATCCGGAGCACCTATCTGCGTCTCCGTTAAAAAGAGTAAGGCAGGCCGCGCCGTCTCGAGGTGATGGTGGACGGCGTCGAGATTGCTATGTAGACCCCTGATATTGCAAAAATCCACATCAAATGTGGATAAGGGGACCGCCGTAGAAAACGTTCTCTTTTTATTTTTCTTGGCCATGAGTTATTGTTTAAGAAGAGGAGGAAGGGAGTGTGAATGTGTATAACGGAGTTTGGTGATACCAAAAAAAAAAGGCAGGGCATTGTGCATGGTCGAGGAGTGAGTGTTGTGAGGAGCTGACACGAAGCACGGAAGGGCCCCCGATGCCCCCCCGTGTGTAGCCGCCGAGGTCCACTCCGGTTTCCCACACCGGCACGACGACTACCCAACGGGATTTTCGCCGGTTGGTGGGACAGCCTCCCAGGGAGGATGATCCTGGGTTCGGGTCCCCTGCTGACCGGCAGGTGGCCGGCGGTGACCATTCCCATCGGGTCTCCCTGTACACCATGCCAGCCCCTCACGCTCAATACCCCGACCAAGACCTCACCACCGCAGGTTTCAGGCCTCACCAAAACCCGCCACACACAAACACACCCAGAAAGTTGGGCTCCCGGCTCTCTCGCTCACCGAACGAAGTGCAGCAGCAAATTGCTACTACTCAAACGTCGATCTTCTGCGAGAGTGTGGTACTGCCCCGGACGGACCGGCCCGCGACTGCAAACAAAAGACTGTCAACAGTGTGGTCCTACCACCTACACCATATTTACAAATATCATTATGAAACTAGCAACACGCCCTCGCTTCGCTTCGGTTATAGGTTATAGTCGTTTTACCCGCGTAGTTCCCGTTCCCGTGGGCATACCGGGATATAATATAGCCTAGTTTACGCCCTGATATTATAGCTTTCCATTGGTAAAAGAATTTTTAAAATCGGTCCAGCCGTTTTGAAGATTACCCGGAACAAACAGACAGACAGACAGACAGACAAAAATTTTTTAATTGCTATTTTAGGCATAGGTGTCATGTAAATAACCGTGTGAGCATGAAAAAAGCCTATTATTTTGACATCACAAACAGACACTCCAATTTTATTTATTGGTATAGATGGTCCAAAATTTGTGATGAGAACTGTGATGGAATGGTCTAGTCACACCCTGCCCAATCCGCCCGGGACGACGGATGAGTGCCGTGCAGCCCCATAACCTACCGTTTTCTCTCTCCATCGCCATTGGGTCGACAACGGGTACAGATTCCTTGACATCCGTGGCCGGCACGGCGGATTAACCTTTTGGGTATCGTCGTATACTCCGTCACCACACGGATAGTATAGTAATTTTATATGTACGTTCCGTGTGGTTCTGTAATAAGAATACGAATTGTCACCCTCTTTCTTGCCTTTGGGAGTAATAAATGACGGCCAAAGAATTTAGCAGATGATTTCTGACGGGCGGATTATCCGCCCGTGACCATGAACGCTTGCAGCGGTCGGAACGTCGGGCAATCAAAAATCAAATACAAACACGATAAAATCCGTAAAGTAGTTATATTTTTCCGGGAGCATTACCGCAGGCTCGCTCCACGGCTCGTCGGCGCGGCGTCCGCCCTATCGTGGCTTATGCCGAACATGGGCGGACCGAGCGCTACGTGCCGACGGCTGTACGCGGGGGTCATCCGGTAGATGGCCCTGTACGGCGCACCGGTGTGGGCGGGGTCCATGACCGTCCACTTAGGGCTCTATGTGGCGACCACAGAGGGCCATGGCGGTCAGGGCCATCCACGGATACCGCACGGTGACGACGGAGGCAGCGTGCCTAATGGCCGGGACTCCTCCGTGGGACCTGGAGGCGGAAATGCTCACCGGATTGTATCGGCGGGTGACGGGGGTGCGAGCGGAGGGCGGTGTGATCTCGTTAAGGGAGCTCACCGCCTGGCGCGTCGATGCCCGCCGAAACGTCATTGCCCGTTGGGCAGTCCGGCAGGAGAGGCCTCGGTTCGGGGTGCGAACCATGGAGGCCTTCCGGCCGGTGCTGATGCAGTGGTTGGAAAGGCGGCACGGGGTGCTCTCCTTCCGACTAGTGCAGATGTTGACGGGGCATGGGTGCTTCGCCAAATACCTGCACAAGGTCGTAAGGAGTGAGAGTACACCGTCCTGCCACCACTGCGATTGGGACGAGGACACGGCGCGCCATACGCTCGAGGCCTGCGCTGCTTGGGCCATGCAGCGCCGTGAACTCGTCGCAATCATCGGTGCCGACCTGACGCTGCCGACTATCGCTAGGGCGATGGTCGACAGCGTCAGGAATTGGGACGCGGTCGCAGCCTTCTGCGAGGCAGTGATCTAACAGAAGGAGGCGGCGGATCGCCTGCGCGAGGAGCGCAGCCTCGATGAGGCGATCCGCCGCCGGCGACTGGGGCGGCGTAGGCGCATACCTGCGCCTCATGCCGCCCTAGCCGAGGCCGCGGGTGACGTGACCGGGGATTAGTCCGTCACCCGCCGAGAGGCCGACCGCGTGAGGAAAGATCGACGTCCTCCCCGAGGGAGGGACGTCGGTCAATGGGAGGGTACCCCACGTAGGGGGTATTCCGTCGGGCCGAGAACTGATGACAAGTAACTCTGCTCTGGTGGTCGGCCCAACGACGAAGGCGACGTGGTGTTCGGGTGGGTTGCGGGTGTTATGTGCTATACGCCCCTCTGTCGCCACGGACGGAGTGGTGGGAGGAGCGCGCCGACTGCAAACCACCCCAAAAAAAAAAGTAAATTTATTTAAAATTTTGCATATATTTTTTTTGAAGGAATACTTATGATATAAACTATACCAACACGTTTGACCAATATAGTATAGTTGGTCAATTTCCCTCTTATTACAAAGTAGGCTCAAGCCCAACTGGGACGTATACTATTAAGAGAGCTTATATTATGAAGCTTATATAAGAGAAGGAAAACTCGAAATGAAACCCTATACCAACATGTCTGACCAGCATGGTATAGTAGGTCAAATTCCCTCCCATTGTGGAGGAGGCCCGAGCCCAATAGTGGGACGTATGTGGGCTGCGATGATGATGATGATGATATTATGAAGTTACTTATGCTTGTTTTAATGATTTAATCAGGAACATACGGTTTCAATTGGTAATACTTGTTTTACAAGTAAAACATTTTAATAATTTTAACCTAAAACTGACTTAAAGTACACAACAAGTTATAAAAAGTGTACGCCGTGGCATTAAAGACAACGCCAAATAGGTCGTGGAAATATTCCACAAGACATACATATTTGTATTCTGAGATATTTATGCAGCTTGGAGGATCATAACCTCCTTAGTAATAATTTACTAATTATTTTTAGTAATAATATACCTAGTGGATTATACAAGTTCTAATCGTTGTACCTAATTAAAATTCTGTAAACCAGAATCCACAAGTGATCTGAATGCCTGGAAGTAAGCGCCGTTAACGATATGATTATCTATGAGTAAGAATACAATTCACTAGCTCTTCTCCTGCCGGTAGATGTCCTAGAAGACGACTAAGGGACATGCAGATAACATCCATGCAAAAGAAGAAAAACTCGGTCTAAAACCCTATTCCAACACGTCTTATTAGTGTGTGAATATAAGGTAAATTTCACTCGCATTCTGGCGGATGCTCTACCAACTGTGGAACTTTGATGATGATGATTGTACTGCGATTAATCATTATTAATCTAGTTTGAATTAAAGAGGTGTGCAATAAAGTGTACTCTAATAAAAATAGATTATATACATATAGATTGAAGGCTCAGATAATCCAGGGCAACATACGGTCTGAGAACCCGAATTAAATCTAGAGATTTCCTTTATAATCTCACGCCGTGGCTTCGCAGATGCCGCTGTGCAGTCGCCCTGATGATGAGCATCGGATATGCACGAAACCCGGGTCGACGTAATAGATCGCAGTACATGAGTGTTTTGCTGTTATCGATATTATAATATGTATTCAATCTCATAATAATTTCAATACTAAAAGTTATAAACAAACTTATTACAAGACAACCAGCAGATAAAGGTACACAGGGCTTGCGAATATGAGAAATTCACCAATAGATGTGTAGGATAGCGTAGAATCAATACACGGTTGCGCTGACAGAATAGGCACACTATAGTTGATGGACTAGTTTCCGGCTTCTTCACCTGCGGGCTCAGCTACGTGAGAATTTCAGATATTGGATTTGAAATTGCCCTCTCGCTGCTAATAAGCAGCGGAGATGGTCAACATGGAAGTTGTTTTGGCAATGAAACTTATGTAAATTAACGACCTCATATAAAGCAGGGACCGCATACAGTCCCTGATAATGCTGACCATCAATGGTGTTGTGTTAAACCGCTCCACTTTTTCGACCTACAGACCGAACAGAAATGATATCATTTACCTCTCCTATATTGGTTCCATATAAGAATTGATTTTTCATTTTCTAATCAGTCATCATAATGACCAAAATTGGACACCGTATAAGGCGGTGAATGTACATTGTCATGACGGGTAATTACACGTTTGCAAAATGACATAGAACGCTTTTAAACGGCGTAGTAATTTGGCACAATCATAGTTAAAATGTCACTTTGTCAGACATTCTAATAAGCTAAAACTGGGGCATTCACATTAAAGACAACGCCAAATAGGTCGTGGAAATATTCCACAAGACATACATATTTGTATTCTGAGATATTTATGCGGCTTGAAGAATAATAACCTCTTTAGTAATCATTTACTAATTATTTTTAGAAATAATACAGTGGATTATACAAGTTCTAATCGTTGTACCTAATTTCTGTACATCAGAATCCACAAGTGTTTCGAGTGCCTGGAAGTAAGCGCCGTTAACGATATAATTACCTATTGCACTTTGTGATGATAGTGTAGGAATACAATTCCCTAGCCCTTCTCCTGCCGTGATATCGTAAAAGACGACTAAAGGGAATATGCAAGATAAGATCGATGCAAGAGAAGGAAAACTCTGTCTAAAACCCTATTCCAGCACGTCTTCATCATCGCAGCCCACATACGTCCCACTGTTGGGCTCGGGTCTCCTCCACAATGGGAGGGAATTTGACCTACTATACCATTCTGGTCAGATAGGTCGTCGCAGAGGAACATTGTGGTTGAGAATCTCAAAGGCCTCCTATAAAACCGTGAGGAGAATCGTGAGGAAAGACCGACGTCCTCCCCGAAGAGGGAAGTCGGTCGAGGGGAGGGTACCCCACTAGGGTACACTACTATACCATGCTGGTCAGGCATGTTGGTATAGGGTTTCATTTCGAGTGTTCCTTCTCTTGCAGATGTTATGTGCATATTATATCCCATAGTCGTCTTTTACGACATCCACGGACAAGATAGGGAGTGGTGAATTGTATTCGTACTCCGTTACCACACGGAAACGTCTTACTAGTATGGAATATAAGGTAAATTTCACTCGCATTCTGGCAGATGCTCTACCAACTGTGGGACTTTGATGATGATGATTGTACTGCGATTAATCATTATTAATCTAGTTCGAATTAAAGTGGTATGTAATGAAGTGTAATAAATATAAATTAAATACACCAAGATTTAAGCCTCAAATAATCCTGGGCAACGTACGGTCTGAGAACCCGAAATAAATCTAGAGATGTCCTTTATAATCTCTCACGAATGAAAAAAGTAATTGAACGAAACAAATGCATATGTCATCAATCTTCTTTTCCCTTCCTATAATTTTAATTATGTTATGTTTTGTTAAGCGGTATCAAAATACCCTAATTTGTGTCGAATGTAAATGTGCGTATATTCGGTCTCTTTTTTAACTTATAAAATAATCGCCTGAATGCATGAGTAACATCGTTCAATCGTATAACGCCAAAATCATATGATAACAAACTAACCACTGACATACATTTTAACATTGATAGAAAAATAATAGGCTATAATAATGATGCCAACAGTCCGAAGGCTAGCACTCATTATGCGCGACGGGGGATTGATCTATAAAAATAACAGTATTTTACTCTCTAACCAAAAATAGAATAAGGGTGGGTTGTTTGCGATATCATTATTTAGGAAGCTTCTAGCTAATGAATGTTAGTAGAACATTTAATCACAAAAATGTGTAACAGGCGCACCTTGCCGCCGCTGATTTCTACAGTACTTGGACGATCAACATTTTAACATAGAATTATTAGCATGACTTTCATCACGATTACAGTTAACTAAAGATTATCTCGCGAAATTAATTCGCCGCTGAACAACGGTTTTAGAGAAAAAGACAGTTTTTTTATATGTCTAGATTTATTGCAAGATAATTTAGACAGCCATGAATTCAACATAGAGATCCTCCATCGAAGTTACCATCGTACGGATTTTTAGAGAAATTAGATATCGGTATAAGAAAGTATATTAGATATACCTAGTCTTGCCATAAATACTGTAACAAAGAAAACATTTTTATACATAAATATAAAACAATATAAAATATAAATAGCGTATTCGAAGTGTTCTCCATTGGCTGCAATATAGACCTTTAAACGTTGAGACCAGTTGTCAATAGAAGCACGCACTCTTTCCATGGCAAAATTCTTCACTGCCAATCGTATGCATTGTTTTAGGGACTCCAAATTATCATGGCGTTTAGTGCAAGCCGTACTCTCTAAAACTGACCATAAATCATAATCCAGCGGATTAAGATCGGGACTAGGCCAGTCCTCAGCTCTGATGTAGTCCGAAACGTTCGTTTCCAACCAAGACTGCGTAGACAGAACTTTATGACCCGGCGCCGAGTCTTGCTGGAAGGACCATTCTTGGTTATTAAGACCGGACCGGAAATTAGTCCGTCATCTGGACCCAAAAGCTGACTGCGCGCCGGCGACCGACATCCTGGACGTCAGAAGGAGAGGGTACCCCACAGGGTATTCCGTCGGGCCGACCACGGAGGACAAGGCACTTGGTACCAGTGGTCGGCACAACGACAAAGGCTAGGAGCTACGGTGGGTTACAAGGCCACGCGCCGCCACTTCGTCGCCCTGGACAGAGCCGGGCGACAGGTGCGCTAACCTTAGCCCACCCCAAAAAAAAACGCCGTAGGTCGGTATCTTAAACACTACACAATCTGTGCATTGGAAGATGTTAAGCTGAAATGGGAATGAGATAATGAGTTTAAGTTGCTATGCGGATAAAAGTGATAGATATTAACTTAACTGCACAGGTGGCAATACGGTACAAGTAACGAATGACGGCACGGGATATGCCGTAGGTTCCATCATGGGGATAGAAAGATGTATCATCGTATGTTACGACATATGTTATACAAATACGCCAGAAAGTGAGATGAAATTTGGCGCAGAGATAAAATATCATTATTTCATCATTTCAGCTCATATATGTCCCACTGTTGGGCTCGAGCCTCCTCCGCAGTAGAAAGGAAATTGACCTTACTATAACATGCTGGTCAGACAGGTTGATATAGGGTTTTTTTTCTAGTTTCCCATCTCTTGCATAGATATTATATGCGTATCATATCCCTTAGTCGTCTTTTACGACATCCACGGGCAGGATAGGGAGTGGTGATTTGTATTCTTACTCCGTCACCACACGGAAAACTCCGTCACCACATGGAAGATAGATAGAGATAAAATATAGTCTAGAAGAAAGTAGTCTGTCTAGTAGTCTTGCAAAAAAGGATGATTCCATAGGATATTTTCACTGACAAAATTCACAATGAAACCGCCAGCACGTCTTCTATTCTATAGCCGAGTATAGCCGATAATAAAGTTTCCAAATAAACTCATCTAGAAACAAAATTAAATTTATGAACTATCGAAATTCTATTACTGAATTCATGAATTTATCCATGTTCCTACTACAGGTCCGGTCAGTCGGCATTTCATTTCGGAATATAGTTATGAAATTTGGTAGATATTAAATAAACAACATTTTCCTGTACGGCAGAAATTCACAAGAATATTTGTAGGTATTTTCATAGACTTTGGACAAATATGCGGGCAGGTATTTTTCGTACCTTTTGAGAAATTCTTTGTTTTGAGGAACTTAAAACTAATTTTATTATAAGATGCTTTCAGCGTCAGGGAATTTATACAAATATTTTTTACCCTATGTAGAATCATCATCATCGTCGTCGTCATCATCATCAATCTGCTCTTATCCCAATTACATGGGTGGACGTAATATGTGTTCCTATTCCATCATACATATTGCGACAAAAATTATTGGCAATATTTTTTATGATCGGTCGCCTGCCTGACCCTTAGTAGGAATGTGATTGTTGACCAGAGAGCGTCAGATGGAATTGGTCCAGGTCGATGTCAAATTATTTTACGACACCCAAAAGCAATGCATGGGTTGATAGTATTCATAGCCACAGCCACACGGCACCCACAGCATCCATTTCCTAACTCTGGTAACTCGGGTAACCGCATGCAGGAAACCGTTCTTTGGAAACGAATTGTTGATCTACTTTGGTTAGCACTTAAAAGTAAATAATTTGAACATTTTTTTTTTGGGATGGGTTGCGGTCGCCGCGCTCCTCGCATCACTCCGTCCGGGGCGACAGAGGGGCGTAAGCACGCACACCCGCAACCCACCCATGATGCACGTCGCCTTCGTCGTTGGGCCAACCACCGGAGCAGGGTGATTTGACGTCAGTGGTGAAATAATTTGAACATACAGACGCTGTCATCCATCAAATTGTATGTTAGCGGCAATAATATTATTTAATCCTAATCTTGAAAGTATTAGGCAAGTGATAAAAATATTTGTTTTCGTTCAAAGTCATTCACGACTAGGGACCTGCTCTTGCTTCAGTTTCAGCCGCTTTATCCCCGCTTTGTAAACAGAAACTTCTATTTTATTTATTTGTATAGATGTCTTACTTAGGTATAACATTCACAAAGTTGAGGTACATTATAGTTATACTGTTAAATTATAATATGACAACATAAGTAAAATTGAAAATGTTGAATAACCTCCGACACGATATAAAATAATAAAGTATTACGTTGTCTTCAACAGGAAATATCAATTAATTGTCATTTAGCGATTATATTGGCACGCCGTGAAACATTTAATCGAGTAATCATTACATTTTAGAAAAGAGCTGACACTCTTATACTGCTGGACCGATATTAAACAAACATAGCTAAGAACCACCCGCAAAGAAACTGGCTTTCAAATAAAAAACTGCATCGAAATCGGTCCATTCATTTGAGAGCTACGACGTCAAACTTATAACAACCCCCGTTTTTCCCCGTTAATTGTTAGCCGCAGATTGCTATGACAACTGTAACTGGACTGGTGAGCGCCGAAGGCTTTTTTTTTAGGGGTGGGCTGCGGTCGGCGCGCCTCCGCACCACTCCGTCCGGGGCGACAGAGGGGCTTAAGCACGCAACACCCGCAACCCACCCGAACACCACGTCGCCTTCGTAGTTGGGCCGACCACTGGAGCAGGGTTACTTGTCATCAGTGGTCGGCCCGACGGAGTACCCCCTACCCGGGGTATCCTCCCATCGACCGACGTCCCCCCCTCGGGGAGGACGTCGGTCTTTCCTCACGCGGTCGGCCTCTCGGCGGGTGACGGACTAATCCCCGGTCACGTCACCCGCGGCCTCGGCTAGGGCGGCATTGCACGCAGGTAATCCCGCCTGCGCCGCCCCAATCGCTGGCGGCGGCTCGCTTCGTCGAGGCTGTGCTCCTCGCGAGCGCCGAAGGCTCTCAACCCGATTACAAAATTCTCCTAAGCAAGGATTTATTCAGCAGTACGAAGTTATGTCTTACAAAAAAAAACTCTTAATTTTTAACAATAATATGGCGTTTTAGAAAAATTTAAGACAACGTTCAACAAACGCCTAGAAAGTTATTGAAGCGAAAAAGAAAATCTAGCTATATTGCTTTTTATAAGATATTTTTGAACACACCTGTACTTTTACCTTCAAGGCAAAGGGAAACTTATATGCAAGCTCCTTATTTTATTTCCATGAATAGGTAAGAAATTATTTTTAAATGAATGAAATTTTATTACTTTGAACAAAAACTAATAACTTAGGACCTAGCTATTTACCTTTAGATTTCAGTACATTATTTATGTTATTATGTACTATATGGTAGCAGCACGTTGAAATGGCAACGGGCAGGCCACATCGCTCGTCAAACCGACAACCGTTGGGGTAGAAAGTTTCTTGAGTGGCGACCACGAATCGGACGGCGCAGCGTAGGACGACCCCCCACTAGGTGGACTGACGACATTCTCAAAGTCGCAGGGACCGTTGGATGCAAATGGCGCAGGACCGTTCCGAGTGGCATTCTCGTGGGGAGGCCTATGTCCAGCAGTGGACGTCTGTAGGCTGATGGATGAATGGATGGATGGTAGCGGCTATGAATACTACCAACCCTTACATTGCTGATGGGTGTTGTGAAAGACGACTAAAAGCAATCGACTGGGGCCGACTCCATCTGATCCTGTCTGGTGAATAATTACTTGCCCAAGGAGGGCTAACGTCAGGCAGTCAACTCATCATAAAACTATTGGCAATGGCTTTGCCATATCCATTTATTAAGCTATGAGGCAATAATTATGAAGTGGGACTTTTTGCCAGTAGATTAAAAAAAATATAATAAACGAAAGATCTATGTTATATAGATCAAAGCCCTAATTTCTAAACTCTCATTACTTGATTTTTTCAATACCACTCATGTCAAAGCTCAAGACTAATTAGCTGTTGGATTTTAATTAACTAGTCTCATTAATTTATCAAAATTAGTTCATTAAAACATACACACCATACTGAAGATTTTTTTTAATTAACGGAATTCTAGTGAAAAACAGAAATTTTTGCAAAGGGATAAGCAAGCCCACCCAAAAAGCATACGCCGATAGAAACTCAAAATCATGATGTTGTCCTTCTTATTCCTTTCCTTATTTGCATACATCCGTCTCGTTTCCTTGTGATCATATATTATATAACCTATCTCTATCTACGTTAGCTATATAGGTATCTCGTCTACTGGCCATTTTTTAAATTTAGAAAGAAACGGATTCTAATTCTTAATTTACATAAATTGTCCCATACGGTCAATTAGAAGCATAATTGTTGTAAGTTATATCGTCCTAGCAAATTCCCTTTCACCCACGAATCTCCAGTTCCGTAGGGAAAGGAAATACCGTAATGTAATATAGCCTATGTTACTAGTTGATAATGTGTTCACGCTGTAGAAATGAGTTAACGCACTGACTCCCGCCGGTGACAGACGGAGGACTGTGTGGGACTCGCCGACCACTGCCTGACCCGAATACTCGCTAAAACCACAGCGACCCCTTCTGCACTTTTACGGGATGCCGGAGAGATCGTCTGATGACATTCAATCCCCGACACCGCAACGCATTGCAGTCTGGCTACGTGCTATCGTCAATAAAGGCGATAGAAGTAGTTGAGTAAATCCTTCTTCCTGGTCGCCACCGTCGGAGCGAGTTAGTGGATGCGAGCGCCTCGCGTTCTCGCTCCGCAGCCCCCTTCCTGGTAGCTTTACATCGACCTGGGCCAACTCCTTCTCATGTCGCTTGGTCTGCAATTATATTCTTAACGTCAGGCTTTATGGCCATTCCGACCACCGAAGACAAGGAACTCCTCGCTGTTGGTCGGCCCAACGACGAAGGAGGGTCACGGGTGCCACGGGTGAGTCACGGGGCAGCGCGCCGCCCCTCCGTCGCCCCGGACGAAGCCGGGCGGCGGGTGCGCCGACCATGGCCCAACCCTAAAAAAAGGCTTTATGGCCATTTCTTTACTGGACATAAAACTACTGCCAAAACTTACTATGAAAGAGGAATAGATATCTAATGGAAACAAGTAATTGCGATAGAAGCAGGATGAAGACGATGATAATAATGTTTCTTTAAGAACATATATGTATATAGGTATTATTAGTTTCTTAGAACTCATTCATTCATTCATTTCAGCTCACAAACGTCCCACTGTTGAACTCGAGCCTCCTCCACAATAGGAGGGTAATTGACCTTACTTATACCATGCTGGTCAGACAGGTTGGTATAGGACTTTATTTTGATTTTTCCTACTTTTGCATAGATGTTATATGCGTATTATATCCCTCAGTCGTCTTTTACGACATCCACGGGTAACGCCCACACTACACGTCGGCAGATGCGTCCGCAGACGTCGTCAGATGTACCCAGGGATGGATCTCTGTGCGCCGTCCACACGTCTGTAGGTCGATCAGTCTGTATTGATTCTTGACGGACGCAACACGTACGTGCGTACGCACGCGAAATGAATATTGAGACCGTAGTGTTGCAGTTATTTATTTATTTAGGATCTTTAAGTATTATTTAAGTGTCCATCGCAGTAGTTATTAAAAAAAATGGAGAAGAGGAAGGTGGTCTGTAATCAGCATACATAGAAACCAAATAATGTGGAAAAAAATTATTTCCATAATGTAGGTATTTTTTGCCTTCCGTGTGGGGTGACGGAGTAAGAATACAATTTAACACCATCCCCCACACATTCTTACCCGTAGGTGATCGTACGAGACGACTAAGGGATATAAAACGCATTTAACATCAATGCGAGAGAAGGAAAACTCGAAATAAAACCCTTTACCAACCTATACCAGCGTGGTATAGTAGGTCAAATACCCTTCCATTATGGAGGAAGTCCGAGCCCAACAGTAGGACGTATATGGGCTGAGATGATGAAGATGATGATTTATTGCAATTTTTTTAACACACTCCTGGACGCCATTTTTTTTACGCAGGACTAGCGTGGATAACTAGTTTTTAGAACTATATGCAGAGCCATCCCGAGATTTTGATAATTTTGTTCGAATTTCTGCTTGATACAGCTCCAGGAATTTGAAAGTTTCATTAGTGCTCATGTTAGCCATTTTTACGAACAAGTAAATAATAAAAAACAAAAAACCCAGCAGAAATCACGCTTGCACTCTCATTCGCTTTTCGATGAACATTGATGCGTCGTCAGACGTGTGGACGCAACACTCAGCGCTGGCGTTGAAACCCTTTGATCCGTGCTACAAAAACCGACAACTAACGGATGAGTGCCGGATGCATCTGCGGACGTCAAATACCTACCACAGACGAGCAAATCACCCCCTCTACACGTCGGCAGATGCGTCCGCCGATGACATCTGTGGACGCAACTGCCGACGTGTAGTGGGGGCTTTAGAATGGGACGGTATTGGGACGGCGGACGTGTGGTGACGGAGTACACAAGGATCAACCTGTCATAGCGTTAGTAGAGTAGTGATCAATTTCAATGTTTTATCTTTTCCATTTGATTTCTGGAGACAATGGTGCCACAAGTTCTCTTTTTAATTAATAACTAGCACATTCTCACGGTTTTACCCACGTAGTTCCCGTTCCCGTTCATTATCATCACACATACGTCCCATTGTTGGGCTCAGGCCTCCTCCACAATGGGAGGGAATTTGACCTACTATACCATGCTGGTCAGGCGGGTTGGTATAGGGTTTCATTTCGAGTTTTCCTTCTCTTGCACAGATGTTATGTCCATATTTTATCACGTAGTCGTCTTTTACGACATCGACGGGCAAGATAGGGAGTGGTTAATTGTATTCTTACTCCGTCACCACACGGCGATACGAAAGGAATACCGGGATAAAATATAGCTTAAGTGCCATACTCCTTATGTAACAGTAGTAAAATATCAAAATTGGTCCAACCGTTTTGAAAATTATCCGGAACAAACAGACAGACAGAAAAAAGAACTGGCTTTTAAGCATTGGTTTTGTGTGAATAATTCTGTGAGTATGAAAAAAATCTATTATTTTGATATTACAAATAGTAATACTTCAGTTTTATTTTTTTAGTATAAATGAAAAAATGATTGTGAAGAGCACCTTTGAAACCTACACACTCATTTACGCGCCAATGATTTCATTACATATTGCCTTCAAATTTTACCGAGACCTTACAAAATTATTACATCTTCTTGGTTTCTCTTAGATAAAATCTTTATGATATTACCAATATGGCTACACTAAAGACCCGTATCAATATTTCACACCGTCATAAAATGTGTTTTTCTTCTTTTAGTAGTAGCTGTTTACTCATTTTACAATTCATATGTTTTTGGACCATCGTAACATTTGACGCAACATACATAGATGACGCGGTAATTTATTCTCCAGAATATTTAGTCCTTTTTTAGGGTACCGTACCCAAAGTGTAAGAACGGGACCCTATTACTAAGACCGTCCGTTTGTCCGTAGCTAAACAGTTGATTTTTTTTACAAATTATGTATTTCTGTTGCTGCTATAACAACAAATATTAAAAATATAATAAAATATATATTTAAGGGGGGCTCCCATAGAAGAAAAGCGATTTTTATAGAAAATAGTACGGAACACTAAGTACGCGACTCCCGACTCGCACTTTTATTTTAATTTTTTTTTATTTTAATTTATTCTTTTTTTCTCGATTTTTATTTTACTTACCGACAGTTAAGTGTGAAAAAATATCAGTAGATTACTCGTTGTAAGTTTAGAACTGTATGTTTAAAAGCATTAAAGCATTTTAAGATTCTTGTTTTTATATGCCTCATCTCAACTCATATTCGTCCCACTGTTGGGCTCGAGGCTTCTCCACAATAGAAGGGAAATTGACCTTACTATACCATGCTGGTTAGACTGGTATAGGGTTTTATTTTGAGATTTCCTTCTCTTGCATAGATGTTATATGCGTGTTAAATCCCTTAGTCGTCTTTTACGATATCCACGTGCAAGATAGGGAGTGGTGAATTGTATTCTTACTCCGTCACCACACAGAAATATGCTTTCCGCCCTCTAAACCGTCCTGTTTCCATGGACGCATTGATCCAATACTTAAGTTTATACCATCATTTGAAAAAACGGATTCATATGTCGTTAAAGTGGTATATAAACTTATTAAATTTATACTTTTAATCGCTGTTTCTTTTATTTTTCTTATTTATAATGCACACATTTAAAAGTAATAACAGAAATTTCAAACAGAAGGGAAACAAGCGCATGCGTCATATTGAATATTTGATATCCATTGCAGGGTTTGAATTTAGCAACCGAATCAATAAACCGCATATCTGTGGTCAGCCTTAGAGATTAATCCATTTGGTCTAAAGAAAATATAGATTTCTGCTTTCAGATACCTGATCTGCCTTACAAGATACCTGGTAGCATTTTCCAATGGTTGAACAAATCATAACTTATCATCAAATTGGCAGTTGCGTTGTCTGCCACTAATATACCAAAACTTTTGTTGATTGGTAATTTCACTAAAAATAGTTTAAAACAGTTTGAAAATAATTTTCATAATTTTTAATGCTTTAGAATTTTGGCGTTGCGCTTAAAACAAAAGTTCCAAATATATGAATTAAACGAAACTGACGATTCTCCTCGTTCCTAGGATAACTAACAACGTATATTTATTCGCTAAGGTATGTAAACCATCCCCTATTTTGCCTGTGGGTATCGTAAAAGACAACTAAGGAACGCATATAACATCTTTCCAAGAGAAGGAAACTCAAAATATAATTGTAATACCATATACCAACGACGACGCAATGTAGGACGCCTCCACACTAGGTGGACCGACGACCTGGTGAAAGTTGTTGGGCATCGTTGGATGCAGGCGGCACAGGACCGCACTTTGTGGCGTAAAATGAGCGAGGCCTACGTCCAGCAGTGGACGGCGATAAACTGAAATGATGATGATGATACCAACGTGTCCGACCCGCGTGGTGGTGGTAGGTCAATGTCCTATTCTGGAAGAGGTTCCAGCCCAACAGTATTATTAATGCTTTTTAAATATGACATTGCGCTTAAAACAACATAGCTCCAAATAAATAAATTAAACTGACGTTTATCCGCTCCAAGCGCAGCTGACTACATATAATTAATTCGCTAGCGGTATATAACGGTAGATTTAACCACTTTTTTAATTAACTAAACAAACTACACAGAGTGGAACATATTAAACACGACAAAACTACTACTTCCCCTGTGAAATTAAATTTTATAAATAAAGCAATTATTCGCTTCTATTTTTAACAAACATAATACTACAATGCTATACTATTAACTCGTTCCGAAACTTACATATATGTGCGAATTTAATGTCTATAAAAGAAATCCTGTTCAAGTTATGTACAGGAATACTACGGCACAGAGTAGCAGAAAGATGACGTTAGTAGGGTTTCAAATATTTGATCATAACTTTATCTATAAAATCGTCGATTGAACACAGTAAGATGGTCCAAAAGATCAATCTTTCAGTAAAATTAGATGAATTTCAGTGAAATTATTCCAACATATTCTCTTTTACGAAATCAGGTTCGAGCTGATACTTGAACATGCGCTTTTTTTTTTATAGCCAACGGTGGCAAACGAGCAAGCAGCACACCTGATGGTAAGTGAAACTGCTGCACATGGACTTTTGCAATACCAGGGGCACAGCCAGGCCGCTGCCTACCGTGAAGGAAATACTCTTCTTAAACCTCGTTTAAAGAAGGACATGTCATAGCGCTCGGGGACTTAAGAGTCGAGATAAATTTCATTTCGGTTTAATTTCGAGTTTTACTCTTGCACAGATGTTATGTGCATATTATATCCCTTAGTCGTCTTTTACGACATCCACGAGCAAGATAAGTAGTGGTGAATTGTATTCTCACTCCGTCACCACGCGGAAAAAAAAATAAAACTATGTTAATCAATTTTATTTAAAAAGCACAAAATACCGCTCGACTCTGGACGAATTTTTACTGTTTGCGAATTTGGCATCGTCCTCTCAAATTGAAATTTGTTTGGATATATCTAGATGGATGATCATTAGTTCTATATATTATGTAATTAGGTACTCCCAAATACTGTACAACTATAACATATGAACTACTAGCAACCCGCCCTCGCTTCGCTTCGGTTTCAGTCGCTATACCCGCGGCGTAGTTCCCGTTCCTGTGGGAATACCGGGATAAAATATAGCCTATGTTACTCCCTGGTATTATAGCTTTCCATTGGTGAAAGAATTTTTGAAATCGGTTTGGTGGTTTAAGAGTGAAAGCGTTACAAACAAACAAACAAACATCCTTACTTTCGCATTTATAATATTAGTATGGATATAGGTACACGAATCCTTCGAAATTGACGCTTATCGCAAGATTACAAATTGAGGATTGAATTGAGAAACATAATTTATTCTTTTTAAAGATTTTACACAATCTCTTGTCGTGAATATCATTTGAAGGATTTTCTAACAGCCGTTGATTAAGATTTCTCGTCGTTAACAAAAACCCTATATTGTTGTATTGTTATATAATATTGTTATATTGTTGTAGGTAAATTGTTCACATCAAACCACTATGGAGTTTAAAACTAGCTCTGCATTAGGTATCTGAGTCGAGACTTTCGTAATGTTAGTCTTGTAGTTAGTGCACATTTGTGCATCACGGAAGATTAATTACGACTACTTTATATTAAGTTGATTGACTTATGTATGTAAACCAAAGTATTAGCAATATTGGCTCGTATAACCACTATGCTATACATTATTAAATTAAATAAATAAATTAACAAAGGTGCCATTCATATGCCCGGCATATGCCACTGCCACTACCATACAATACGACAAGCGGTCAACCTTTAGTGGGGGTATTGCTATAATCGTCATGATTGTCAAGCGGGTTGGATCGCGGAAAGCTGCTATACGTTTCCCAGAAGCTATTGACCCCTCAGTAAATTTTTACGACTTGCACGGACAAATAACAATTGTATTCTTTTCCTGTCGCTATGCGTGGAGTTATAAATGTATCTAAGGCAAACTATGAAAATAATAAAAAAGGGAAAAATATAAATTTTAAATTAAACGGTTTCATTGTAAAGAAACAGTAAAAATAAAATAGTGGGAGACTACAAAACAAACATTTTAATCGACGATTATAGATATTTGACATGCCCCACGATTTTATTTTTACTATTTCTTTACAATAAAACCGTTTAATTTAAAATTTATTTTTTCCTTTTTTTATTTTCAAGTTTTTATATTGATTTTGTATAGAGCACTGTATTCTACTTGTCAAGCCCTTTCATTTGATATCCATATTGATGGGATTGAAAAAAAAATAGGTTATCCGCCATTTTGTAACGGCGGCCATCTTAAATTTACAAAAAAAAATACTATACATAATTGTATTGTCACCAAAACCAAATTTAAGATCAATCGGTTGACAGGAAGAGGGTGAAATTTCAATTACTAAATTTGACCCAATAAAGAAAAAAATAAACCAACAAACAGGATAAGCTAAATAAAACCGTTTAAAAACAAAATCATAATCCATGAACCTGTTTAAACTCATTTCAAATCGTCACTCCCGTCACTATCCTCTTTAAAATTTAAATTTTAAAGTTTTAAAGGCTTTTACTATAAAATTCAGTTTATTTACCAGTAAAAAATTAAGTTGTAGAGAAAATGTTATTCAAAGTCATGCCCGCTTACTTTGCTTAACGAAACCCAACTTTGTTAAGTAAACTCAAAGCCAAGGGGTTTATTATGACTTTAGCTTCAAAGCGTATTTTAGATTAATTATGCCACCAAGATATGTACCTAGTATAAGTTACTCTCTAAACTATGTTACGTCAGAATGTTCATGATATCATAAACTTTATATACTGACTATCATCTAGACATTCTTATCGCTTCGTTATTTATTATTTAAGATGCCAATAGCTTTGACGTATCAAAAGATACAAGGCAAAACAACATTTTTACAGTAAAAGTAATATTCCTCATACAGAGCAGGTCATCATCATCATCATTTCAGCTCATATACGTCCCAATGCTGAGCTCGAGCGTCCTCCACAATATGTACCTACTAAATCTACTATAAAACACTGATAAGACGGATTGCTATAGTTTTCTCTCGAGTTCTCCTTCTCTTGCATAGATGTTATATTTATATTGTATTGTAAAAGACGAATATGGGATATTCGTCTTTTACGACACCCACGGGCAGGATAGTGGGAGCGAATTGTACCTATTCTTACTCAGTCACCACACGGCAATAGAGCAGATATTGGAATACTATAGCTTCAATTTTTATGTATTTCTCTTCTATTTTTCCTTTTGTCTTACTGCTGGACTCGAGGCATCATCATTTATTTTGCATAGGCCCCTTAAGGGCACTTACATATTTTCAAATTTACACATCATTTGAACACAATACAATAATCTAGTACCTACCTACTACGTAGCGTGGTCAAACGGTAGGTATAGGGTTTTATTCCGAGTTTCCCTTTTCTTGCATAGATGTTATGCATATTATGTCCCTTAGTCGTCTTTTAAGAGAACCATGGTCAAGAAAGGGAGCCGTGAATAGTAATTTAACTACCAATCTTTGGTAGTATAATAGTAGGTACCCGACTTGTCTCAAAGACGTGTTATAAATAAGTTCTTGATATTTATTAGAAACTTTATTGGCTTTAGTGACAGTATTAAATTAATATTATTTATTCTTATAAAGCCGTCCGCAGAACGGGTGTAACCGACATAGCCCGAAGAATTAGCCCACTGAAGTGGCAATGGGCAGGCCACATCGCTCGACGAACCCACAACCGCTGGGGAAGAAAGGTTCTCGAGTGGCGACCACATATCCGACGACGCAGTGTAGGACCCCATCTAGGTGGACCGACGACCACGACGGTGGGCGTCGTTGGATGCAGGCGGCCCAGGACTCTCTGGTACGCACTCTGTGGCGTAACACGAGAGAGGCCCACGTCCAGCAGTGGACGGCGATAGGCTGAAATGATGATGATGAATGATGATTCTTATAAATGAGATCATAATACTGTATTTCTCTGGACACAATAAATAAATAAATACCAAATCTATACAAATATCACTAATTTCTATTTTTATCCTACTGCGGCAAAACTTGAATAGAGGGTTATCTGTTCCGTATGAAAGTACGTCCGTACGTTTACTCATATGTACTCAATGGCTTAACCTATCTTAATAAATACTAGATTAGTTTTTTTTGCGAGGATCATAGGATACGTACAATTCTTAAAAAATCAAGATGGATAGTTAATATGCGTTTTAATGTGAGAATTAGTGATGGCTTCGAGTGGCGTATCAAAACAAAAGACTTTAGAAAGGCGAGTATTTTTTAGGGTGCGCTGTCGTCAGCATGGACGCCGTCCACTGCGTCCGGAGCGACGCAAGGGCGGTGCGCGGCCCCATAATCCACCATATTCCCCTTCGCCATGGGGCCGACGACTGGTACTGAATCCTCGATGCCCGTGACCAGCCCGGCGAGATAACCTTTCAGGTACTGTCCCTCCCGAACGCCCATGCTGAGGGTCAGTTTCTCTGCGTATGATGGACTATTCCAAGGTTTAGTCACCCGCGGCCTCAGGCGTAGAAACTGCGCCGCCTAAGTCGCCGGCTGCGGAACGTGTCACTGTAAGGAGGTCCTCCTGCGCACAATATATTGTCTCCTTCCACGAGAATATAGCCTCGCAGAAGGTGGCGCTCGCCGCCCAGATCGTCATGTTGTCAAGTAACGCCCTAGCGATGATAGGTAGCGTCAGGTCAGCACCGATAATTGCGACAAATTCACGGCGCTGGCCCGCTCACGCGGCACACACCTCGAGTGTGTGCCATCTCTCCGAGCGAAGCTGAGCCGCCTCCCGCTCACGTCGCTGATGCCCGCTGATAAAGTCCGGCATGTATCTCTGCCTGTAACTTCATGGGGAGTCTCAGCCAACAGCTGCCTCCGCGGTATCTGCGCATGAACCTGACCGCTATGGGCCTCTGTGGTTGCCACAAGAGAACGCTAAGACGGACGTCAGGACCTCACCCACACTGGTGCATCGTACAGGGCCATCAACCGGACCACCCCAGCGTAGAGCTGTCACATAGCTCTGGATCCGCTCACACTCGGCATCAACCAAAAAAAGAGCGAGAGCCTTGGCATAGGAAGGAAGTCGACGGTAATGCTACCGGAACCACCAATACCTGTCATGCACCAGCCCGGATACTGATGAGATCTGACATGGCAGTCATCAAGGCGATGATGGGTGGACAGGTGCAGCGCCCATGACACAGTAGGGCCCCGTCTTTTCCGGGGTCACCCTCAGCCTCAGCGCCTCGATCCACCTGACAATTTCCTCGGTGCCAAGAGTTGCCAACGTAGCGCCTTCCCTAGCGCCCATCCCAGGGTGTGACGAGCGTAGCAAATTAAGCCCAACCCGGGGATGAGGCTCCCTCTCAACGAAAACATGATATACAAAGAACATTTGAGGCGCTGCATCGTATAATCATAAAAATATAAATGCTTAATATGTAAAAATAATCATAAAAATACGTAGTTTTTAATATGTTATTGTTATTTTTACATGGTTGAATTAAATATGAGAGAATATATGTGGTGTAATGATAAATATTTACTAGGTATATTATACCTCTATATATGTAGGCGTGTATCGCATTAACAGAGATTACTCTCTCGTTTATCTACATTGCTGCGAGAAATGGCGCAGTAATAAAGCAGATGTCAAAACTAAGTAAGCAATGTAAATTCCGAACGCTCTGGTCATATATTGAGAACTAGACGAAGTTTGTTATATATTAGTCAACCGGCCCAACTTCGTACGGATCATTGCAATCGATTAAGCGGTTTCGGATAATGTTTCAAATGTAACGTGATTTTTATATATTTTCTTTACCACCGAGACGTAAGCAGTAGTGTAAATATCAAGTGCAACTATCTGCGCCTCATGCCGCCCTAGCCGAGGCCGCGGGTGACGTGACCGGGGATTAGTCCGTCACCCGCCGAGGGGCCGACCGCGTGAGGAAAGACCGACGTCCTCCCCGAGGGGGGGACGTCGGTCGATGGGAGGGTACCCCGCGTAGGGGGTATTCCGTCGGGCTGACCACTGACGACAAGTACACCTGCTCCGGTGGTCGGCCCAATGACGAAGGCGAGGTGGTTTTCGGGTGGGTTGCGGGAGTTGCGTGCTTAAGCCCCTCTGTCGCCCCGGACGGAGTGGTGCGGAGGCGCCCCGGACGGAGTGGTGCGGAGGCGCGCCGACCGCGACCCACCCAAAAAAAAAAAAAAAAAAAGTGTAAATATATTCTTAGTTCGTAACAATCTTTTGCACCAACTTCCATGTGGTAATGGAGTAAAAACACAATTCATGTAAATTGTAATTTGGTTGGTGACACACCTTTTTGGTAAATGATAATACTGCCGCTCATGGAACTTTGCTAGGCGGCTGCCTACGGGAAAAAACCGAAGGGAGTGTGAAGGCGTGTAATTAAGTTGGCTGTTACCAAAAGCGTCACCAAAACCCAATACAGGCAAACACCCTCAGAAATGTAGGCTGCCGGCACTTTCGCTCACCATGAAGTTCAGTAACATATTGCTACTACTCATACGTCGATTTTCTGCTAAAATGCGGTAGTTCCCGGACGCACCTGACCGCGGCTATAGACAGACGACTGCCGGCAGTGTGGTCCTACCACATATTGTTTTTTTTTTTGTCAATGGGTGCTATAAAAGATGACTATATAGGGATATTTTATATGCAATTTTTAATAAAACAATTTAACGGATTATGGACGTTTCAAACATTTGATAGCGTTTATAGGCGAATTAGTCTTAATCGTCTCACGTCCAAGTCATCTTTATTGCAGAGTTTTATATCTACCTGACACAGTATTAGTTATACAATTTTAATGCACTATATTATACAAATTTATAACTAGTACAAAAAATATAGTTATAATATTCAAAAGAAGCGCCATAATTCACAAATATCAAATGTAATGGGGCACGTACCTACGGCACACAACGTTATTCCTGAGACAACTGATTTTTTCACAGCAATATCCGAGCCTCCCTAATTGGTGACGGGCTAATAATGCAATGTCAACGGTCCTTAATTTAGCAAATCTCAAGAATAGGAATGCTGTCAGCATTCCAAACCGATCACCAATCCGTCTACTGAACGTAGCAATTATTGCTTTTTCGCCTTTCATCGTCTAGAGCAAAATCTGCGCTATTACTTCTAATACTTTCTCTGACAATTTTGGACAGTGATGAAAGCATACTAAAAGTCGGTTACATATTCACTAAAATATTATCATTTTCTCTACACACATTATATAAAATAATATCAAAATTAGTATAATCACATGAAAACACTAGAATCTGCAAAAGTAAAACACGTGCCCAAACATAACAAAGAAAAACATTCCCGACAAAACCTCTAATACGCCGCTCAAAGTTTCTATACAAAGTAAAAGTTCTCCGTGATTGTTGCTACTTTTCAAGTACATCGAATACATCAAGAACTCTCAAACCAAATATTAATGGAGTCATAAGAAAACCACACACGCCGCCGCTAACCACTCTTATAAAAACACTGATATAATATTATTGTTGTTACAGACAACGTTTACAGAAATAATTCACCAAGACTCTTGTTTAAATTTCGAGAAGTACATTTGTTCCAAAATTACTGGGCTCGAACCTCCTTCACAGTAGGTGAGAATAATTAACCTACTATATCATTCTGTGTTGGTACATACTCTTGTTTCCATTTCCTTTTTTTGCATCTATCTGCATATAAGGGATATCCCTTATATCTATACGGATATTCGTATTTACTATTTTCCATCCATACATCAGCCTACAGACGTCCACTGCTGGACATAGGCCTCCCCACGAGAATGCCACTCGGAACGGTCCTGCGCCACTTGCATCCAACGGTTCCCTGCGACTTTGATAATGTCGTCAGTCCACCTAGTGGGGAGGTCGTCCTACGCTGCGCCATCCGATTCGTGGTCGCCACTCAAGAACCTTTCTTCCCAACGGTTGTCGGTTCGACGAGCGATGTGGCCTGCCCATTGCCATTTCAACGTGCTAATTCTGCGGGCTATATCGGTTACACCCGTTCTTTTACGAATTTCCGTGTTCCGGTATTTTATTATAGTGGAATTATGTGGTAGCCGAGGGGTTCGCCCTAGCCGAGGCCGCGGATACCCGAACCGGGGATTTTAGTCCGGCACCCGCACAGAGCGAGTTTCTACCTTCGGTGGTCCCTCTGGAGGTTAACCTTTCGGGTACCATCTGTTCTCAACGCGCTGAAAATTGCTTGCCGCCAGAGCGTAGCTCTTGTACATGGGTAGCTCAGGTATATCAGAATTTAAACAGTTTTAAACATGTTTTAATAAACCACACCGATAATAAAAAATAAGAAAAATCACATCAAGAAATTAGTTCGTCGATATAATGTTAATATAAGAAAACTTGATCTATTTGTTATTTTACAAATTTACCTTCTCTGAAGAGGTATATTTTTGAAGTTTTTTTTTTTTTATTGCAAACGGTGGCAAACGAGCAAACAGTACACCCGATGGTAAGTGTTGCTGCCGCTCATGGACCTTTACAAGGCCGTTGCCTACCGCGAAGAAAGCGAAGGGAGTGTGAATGCAGGCATTGAGGCTTGGTGATACCAAGGACACCACCAAAACCCGCCACACGCAATCACCCTCAGAAAGCTGGGCTTCCGGCTCTCTCGCTCACCGAACGAAGCGCAGTAACAAATTGCTACTACTCAGACGTCGATTTTCTGCGAGAGCATGGTACTGCCCCGGACGGACCGGCCCGCGGCTGGAGACAGATAACTGTCGACAGTGTGGTCCTACCACTCCTATAGTTATACTTCTTTCTCTTCTTCCTTTTTTTTTGGCGCGTTAGGGACAAATTGTGAGAGTAAATTTTTACGATGCACAAAAAACCGTCACAAAAAACCGACATCCTGAAGTTAAGTCTAGGTTTTTTACGCAACACGCGCGCGCCGCCGCCGTCACAAGGTTAACTAGATAATGTGTTATAATAATACTTTCAATGTATTAAATATCTTTTCTTTTATTATTAGTGTCGTTTTTCCTACAAACGTAGGATAACACGAAGGTGAAAGAGAAAGATTTTTAACTTGTTGTCTTGTTTTATCTTGCCTAAGAAGAATACCCTCTTACGTGCGTACACAAGTGCACACATACACTTTTTATTCATCTCATATGAGATCCAGTACAAAGAACACACTCAGGAATGGTGCGTAATAAATTTCCATTTCAAAAAATACAGCAATTCATCTCCTATTCAATGAATTACAAACAACGTTCTTAAAAATCTTTTTCTGCAAATAGAACTGATATTAGTACATAAATATCGATTTGACACTTCAAGTCCTTTTTCAAAAAGTAGTTAATCTTTATATGTACACATAACCTTCTGCTCGTGTGTTTGTAATTAAACTCCTTCTAAAGGGCTGGACCGATTTGGCCAGCTGATGATTTTTTGTGGTTCTTCCGATGGATATTAGAATGATTTAGAGTAATAATTGAAACCGGTAGGTGGCGCTGCCATCGATTTCAGGGAGAATTCCTTTTACTATTTATTTACATTTGTACAGAACAAGGTCTGTTGGGTAGCTAAGTACCGCATAATCCCTTTTAACCACAGGATTACATTGAAATCTAGACAATTCTAACGACTGACAAGACATGACTTACGCCTGGAGGCATGTCTTATGAACAAGTTCAATAATAGGTTGCTCACAGCGGGTATAATGTCACACAATAACGAACTAAACTTGAGGCAGTTTCAAACTAACATTTAAGAAACTTTGTCAACTTGATAAGAACATTGTCAAGTCCCTGAATATAATATTATATGTAGCCACATCGTTATATGCGTAATTAATAATGTACGTATATTTTAAATTAATAAATAATTTAATTTGTACACGAAAAGTAATGATATTTCTCAAGTGGCGACCATAGACATGGTAACAGTGGCACCTAGGGTAGAATAATTGAATTTCGTTATTACTATATTTTAAAGTCATTTAGTCGTGGAATGTTTAAATATATAAATGAATTTAACTAAGTCTTGGAAAATATGATATTTTTGAGTGAAACATCTATAGCCGCACTTAAAACCGATTGCCGGCATGGCGTCGCGTACCGCCACGCTATGTGATAGTAAATGTAGTGCCAACCAATTGTCACAATAATATCGTCAGAGGCATCGAATGTCACTATTATATTATTACAGAAATCACTGATTAAAATAATTGAGATGTTACCATCTAAAATATTTAAAATTTCCACACCACACCCTTTTTTGACCATGGGTGTCGTGACCAAGAGACGTAATATGCAGATAACATCAATATAAATCTATATAGATTGATATAGGGTTTTTTCGAGTGTTCCTTCTCTTGCTGGTCAGATGACCAGCACAGTACAGTAGGTCAATTACATTCCCATTGCGGAAGAGACTCCAGTGCAATAGTGGAATGTTTACGAGCCGAGATGATGATATCATTACTGCGTACCATGCTAAATCGCACCCGTAACTTTAGTGTTTATTCAGCAATACAGATTTATTACAGCAGAAGAAAACTTATTATCTTAGAATAATAACGTATAGAAGGATAGTGTCGGTACTTCGAACGTTCGAAACATGAATCTAAAAATACTACATGCACGCAGACGATTATACACATACACACGCACACCACTATACAAATTATGAAATCAAATTTTGTTTTTATTAATATATATTGTCGAAATACTTTTAAAAATAATGTTAAAAACCTTTTTATGTTTTTCAAATGTGTTGTGACACCATTTGAATGCACAAATCGTCATAATTACCTATTTATTTTTTAAGAGTTGCGTACGTACGTGCAGTACAGTGACCCTGTACATTACGGACCGGTTCCGGCGTAAGCTACATTAGGCTCCAATTAAAATGCTTTACTTTTTATGCGCGAACTTACCTTCTATACGTTCTTATTCTACGCTTATTATATATTAAATCGGATTTATGACCGGTTGTTACAGCAGAAAATGAACGTAATTTTTGGAGCACGGATTTCGTACCAACCAGAATCTCTAAAATTAATAGGCACAATACCTTCGATATTTACCAACAAAAGGTCAAGTGGAATGATATAACTGCTAATGATATTAAAACAGACGGTTCTGGTTGATTAAATTTTGGTTAAATTCGCCCATTAATTTCGGATTACACGCTATCGTGCCGCAGACTGTGTAATAAAATATTGTTGACTTTGAAGACGTTTTTGTGTATTTTGTATATAAAATTTTGATGGTGAATACAAATGTTTACTTTTCTCGATTGATAATCGATCTCTTTACTCCGTACTTTACATCATTGGCCCAATATTATAGACTCGAAACAGATTTTTTTTTTCTACGTACAATAAATGGTTTATCTCCGAGTGAAATTTGGGTTCATTAATTCTGTTTGTAGTTGCCCGCATATCAAGGATATATTCCTTACGATATTATTAGCCCTAGGCGTTGTCATAAAAATAATACTTGATTCAAACATGGATTGTCATAACGAGTCGGCATGTTATAAAGACAAAAATATTTGATAGCAAAATTTTTGAAATTATTGTTAGTATTTATTTAAATATCCATATTATTATGTAGAGCAAGAAGAGATAAAGAGGATCATGACATAAAAACTGTTTTAGTAACGATATATAATAATAAAAGGTTTATGTATCGTAGGTATCGCAGGATTTTACATGTGGACCACACTGTCGACATTCTTCTGTGTACAGCCGCGGGACAATTTTATAATGGAATTATTATGTCATATTCTTCTTAGTCTATAAACCGAGCTGGGTCAATTGGATCTTGTGCCGTCTGGTCAACTGGTGGCGGTTTCTTTCCCCAGGAGGGTTGACGTCAGACAGGCGAATGGTCATAAAACTGTTGCATAAAACTTTAGCTATTTGTACCATGAAAGAAGAGCACATGTTGAGTCGATCGCAATTAATTGAGATAAGAGCAGGATGATGATGATTAGTCCATCAATCAAGACAAAAATAATCATCATTCATCATAACTTTAGCTCATATACGTTCCACTGTTGAGCTCGAGCTTCCTCCACAATAGGAGACAAATTAACCTACTATACCACACTAATCTGAGGTGTTGGTATACTGTTTCATTTCAAGTTTTCCTTTTCTTACATAGATGTTATAAGCATATACAATCCCTTAGTCCTCTTTTACGACACCCACGTGCAAAATGTGGTAAATTGTATTCTTACTCCGTCACCACACGGAAGAGAATAATGATTTCTGATATTATAAAAAAGTATTATAAATAAAACTCGTTTTACGGATTTTATCGAGCACTTTTTAGCGTTCATGGTCACGGGCGGATCATGTCCAGTCGGCCCGTGACCATGAACGCTGAAAAGTGTTCGAAACGTCGAGCAATTATTAATGCAAACGCGATGAAATCTCTAAAAAATAGTTTCATTTATAAGAAAAAAAAACTATAATTTAAATAAAAAGACAAGTGTGAGTCGGAGTCGCACACGAACGATTCCGTACCATATTATATATAAAATCACGTTTGTTCTATGGGATTTGAATTGTTCTATGCCTTAAATATTTATTTAATTTTGTTTTTAGTATTTGTTGTTATAATGGCAACAAATGTGCTGTGTGGTAGCGGCTTCGAATACTACCAACCCTTGCTTTGCTCGTGGGTGTCGTAAAAGACGACTAAGAGCCCTAGATTGACCCGGACCAACCCCATCTGGTACCATTTGGGTCAACGATTACATTCCCAAGGAGGGTTGACGTCCGGCAGGCGGCCGGTCATAAAAGTCATTGCCGAAACTTTTTGCAATATGTCAAAACAGATGACATATTGCGTCGACCCCAAGTAATTGGGATAAGAGCAAGATGATGATGATGATGTTATAATGGCAACAGAAATGCATAATTTGTAAAAATTTCAACTGTTTAGCTATCGCGATTCTTGAGATGCAGCCTGGTGACAGACAGACGGACTGACAGACGGACGGGCGGTCAGACAGCGAAGTCTTAGTAATAGAGTCCCGTTTTTACCCTTTCGAGTACGTAACTCTAAAAAATAACAAGAAATTGAATTTATCTGAAGCATTACTCAAATAAATCTTCTTTTGAATACGTAATAGCACATCACAACAAAATTATTGATCTATCATACGCATATAAATAATCTAAGAGATCACAGATATGAAAGAATTTTTCCTTAATACGTTTCCAATAAATGTGTTCCACGTTTCTTTTGTTGGCGTAGCGTAGCTCAAGGGACCATTTTTGTGCTTAATCATTGGTCTTTGTCAGAGACCAGTTTGTAAAGTATCTTTAAGAGATTTTCCTCTTTTTAAGAGTTTCTGGTGTTGTTTGATTTTCATTTTCACCGAACATACGTTAATATGTGAAATTTCTTATGTGATATATATGTATATATATTTATGTTTGAACGGATTCTACTTGGTTTGTTCAATCAGATTTAGATTTTTGTTGCTCATGACCATAGAAAAACTGAAGGGACGGGGTGACGAAGTAAGAATACAATTCCACACTCCCTATCTTGCTAGTGGATGTCGTAAAAGACGACTAAGAGATATAAAAGCATATAAAATTTATGCAAGAGAGGGGCATACAACACCCTATGCCCATCTGTCTGACCAGCAAAGTATAAATAACTATATCCTTTGCAAATTGTATTATCCAGGACAGTACGTACAAGTCCATTTCTCTGATGTACACGCAGTCTTTGGTATAATCTATCTACTGCGGAGAAGCCTGAGCGCTATGATATATCCTCCTTAAACGAAATGCGAGAACCCTTTTCAAACTGGGCAGAGCATTTAAGTTGCCCAGTCAACCTACTATTCAAATCAATTCCATTAACGAATTAATTTAATAGCTTTTAATCTCATTAAACAAAAACAACTCGTTCGCTGTCGTTAATTCATGAGTATTGTGAAATTATTTGTCTCAAATGACACTTCAATTTCAAGTTGTCATTCGGATTTGTAACTCGACAAAGTCATATTAAAATTTTATATTAAAGCAATATCGAAAATCTAGTTCCGCAAGCCGAGCTGATCGACAATAATATCTACTGTCAGAAAAATGAGTGCTTGTCAACGGTTTGACACGGCACCGATCGAGTATCGTGAACTTTGTGATTCTAATAACGCCCCAGAGTTAATGTACTTACTGACGATCGATATTAAATATATATCTCGTACATTTTATATTCATAATAGCATGTAAGCATATAGCATGTAATAATACATTTTCTCCCCTTTCTTGCCCGTGAATGTCGTAATAGGCGACTAAAAGATATCTTGTGCATATATATATAACATAATAGAATTATTATTTATTTGGTCGTTATAAAAGATTTTTATTAATTTATTCTAATTTTATTATAAAACCTAAATAAATATTTCGAATTCACAAAATGTGTTTAGTATCCATTGAAATTTTGGGGGTCTTAGTTTTTGTGACGAAATATTTACATGGAGGTTACAGAAAGTGTGACACAGCGTGACAATTGTCAAAAAAAGTTGATTGTAGCGTGACGTATTTTATGAACGGCCCCTAAGGGACATCATACGGCGCTTACCATAACCCACCCATAAAAAGGGACATCATACGCATATAACATCTTTGCAAGAGAAGGAAAGCTCAAAATAAAACCCTATACCAAACCGCCTGACCAGCGTGGTATAGCAGGTCAATTTCCTTTCCAAAATGGAGGAGACTCGAAACCAGCAGTGGGATGTATATGTGTTATGATGATGATGAATGCATATATTTTCTTTAGTTATTAATTAGATATTTTATTTGAAATAGATAGTTATTAGGTAGTTTAATCAACATAAATTTAAAGGCTTTAGTTTAATTTAATATGTAACGGATTTCATTGTAAAATGAAGTGAAAAGAACGTTTATTTGGTGGGCTACTGTCAGCGCACCTGTCGTCCGGCTCCGTCCGGGGCGACAGAGGGGCGGCGCGCACAGCCGATGGGCCACCCGTGACACTTCGCCTTCGTCGTTGGGCCGGCCACCGGTGCATGGTGACTTGTCGTCAGTGGTCGGCCCGACGGATTACCCCTTGAGGAGTATCCTCTCCTCGACCGACGTTCCCCCCTCGGGGAGAACATCGGCGGGTGACGGGCTAATTCCCCGGTCCAGTCCCGAAAGAAAATACGAGCCCTTTTTTCGATATAGTAACGCGAAGGATATACCTACCTACAAGAGACTAAATTAAAAATTAAAAAAAAACTATAATAATGCCCTTTATGATTTTAGTAGCGTCCACTTTCAAAACTTTCCGAAAACTTACCAGATAAATTCCTTTTTAAACTCGAAATAACTATACTTAGTTTTAAATAAAGATAGAATAAGCTATAAAATGAACAAAATTAATCGTTGAAATAACTGATACCTACAAAACATCTACACCTTTTATAAAACCCAGTCTTCTGTCGCATCTGTCTGTATACATTTTTGTAATAAAATCAAAGACTACGAAATTATTTTTCATATGGATTTTAAAAAAGGGTTTTTGGGGAAGGAAGTATATACGTGAATTTGCTAAAGTTAAATATCAATTGAGTCGGCAAGAAATGCAATTTGTTAGCTATCTGAGAATGCGCTGAATAAACTGTTCAGGATACATGAAGATAATGTAAGGAATTGTTCCTTAACAAAAAAAAAGTCCAGATAGTCCATCTAGAAATAGTGAATCAAAAACACATATACAGGAGAACCATTATCTGGTTATCATAACTACGGTTATCATGTATTTATCATCATCATCATCATCATCAGAACTCTTATGTCCTACTGTTGGGCTCGAGCCTCCTTCACAATGGGAAGGAAATTAACCCCACGGTATAAAGTATAAAGGGTTTTATTTAGAGTTTTCCTTCTCTTGCATAGATGTTATATGCATATTTTATCCCTTAGTCGTCTTTTACCACACCCACAGTTGTCTGTGGGTGAAAATACAATTAACCATACTCTTTCTTGTGAAAGAGGATGGTTAATTGTATTTTTACTCAGTCACCAAACAGAAATATCATCAATATATTACAAACACAACATTTTATTAAATACCGAAACTTATTAAATATGTAAGCCATGGACTTGGAATCTACGATAGAAATTTAAATTGTCGTATGAAACAGAGGTGGTTCGCTATTATAAATATAAAGGTATAAAATTTAAACTTAATCTAAGAAATTTATTTTAAGAATGTATTACATTCACCACCCCTATCCTGCTCGTGGGTGTCGTAAAAGAAGTCTGAAGAATATAATATGCATGTAACATCTATGCAAAAAAAGGAAAACTACTATACCAATCGGTGAAACTATCTAAACATAAATCTAAATTTTATGTTTAGATAGTTTCCCCATTGAACACGAATTTGAGGTCATAATTGTGAGTTTAAAATGTCATAATTATTATGATCTACATAATGTAATATGAAACCATGTCGCTAATTTGTTTTCTCTATTATAACAAAAGTTGAAGAACGCAGAAGTTGGTAAATTGAAAAACAAAACGCAGCGATAGTAGCTAGCTAGAAGAGTCAGGACAGCAATCTCTATTAAAAAAATAACAATAAATACACAGTATATGCAAGACGTGCTTGCAGAGGAATTTATATAAAAACATTAATGACAGTGCTTATCAATTACGAAGTGACATAAAAGGGTCACATTACAAAAGTCCATTAGGTATACTCAGAAAAGCCATTATGAATAATCACCCAATTAGATTATCTTCAACAAAGACAAATAGTCCCCTAACCATAGTATTGGACAAAAGGTGTTCTGTGTGCGATAAACAAAGGCATCAGAAATGTCCAAACTAATATGTCCAAACAAAAGTGTACGTGACTACGAATATGAGGCCGTATAATCGTCGTTTCGATGCCATATTTGTTTAATTCGTGAAAAAGTATTGCTATCATACATAAATTCACAGATTTATTAAATATTTTATTAGGCAGTAAATGGGAACAAGATGATATAACAGCTGTAGAACGAGAGTAAATGATGTCCAATTTTTCTACTCAGCAGAGGAGGCATTGAACGTCAAAGGTACGTAATGATAGCCGGCCTGAATGAGCGCTGGCTTATAGCCGACCCAGGGCAATTTGTCGCAGCAAAAGCCCGAATCGGTGATTATATAGAACTACCAATATAAGATTTAATATAACAGTTATAAGATTTAATTGATGGTAAATGTCGAAAATAATAGATTTTTTTTTATTTAGCATTTGGCAAGCCAGACTTCCTAAAAACTCATTTGTAAGTCGAAAAAGTGCTTATTACAGGCACGTCTCGAACCTATATTTAATAGAAATCAGTTTTGACTGCTTTATCCTTAAGACCTACAAAACAAACAACACAGAAATGGTACAATTTCAAAAGGAAGTACTCTCTTTTGACTATAACTTAACAATATCAGGTTGACCGAGCTTCGCTCGGAATATTTTTGTAGAATTTATTTAGATACTAACAACCCGCCCTCGCTTCGCTTCGATTATAGGTTATAGTCGTTTTACCCGCGTAGTCCCCGTGGCCTAGGCGTTCCCTAGGCCTAATATAGCCTAGTTTACGCCCTGATATTATAGCTTTCCATTGGTGAAAGAATTTTTGAAATCGGTCCAGCCGTTTTGAAGATTACCCGGAACAAACAGACAGACAGACAGACAAAAATTTTTAATTACTATTTTAGGCATAGGTGTGGTGCAAATAACCGTGTGAGCATGAAAAAGCCTATTATTTTGACATTACAAACAGACACTCCAATTTTATTTATTGGTATTAATAAAAAATAAAAATTATATAAAAAATTACAAAAAGAGAATAATAATAACACCGAGATTCGAACCGACGCTGTTTGGATTGGATTGGCTGTTTGGAAGCCCACAAGAAAAAGGAGTTACAGATTCGTAGTCTGTTACCGCACGGAAAATATATAGCTATAATAATTAAAAAATAATATAATTTGTTTCGCACCATGAGCTTCAATTCTCTAACGCATTATTACACAATTATTCTTACGGATTTTAAGGCTTCTTAGCGTTCATGGACACGGAACGTCCTCCCGTGACTATAAATGCTAAAAAGTATTGCCATCGTCGTGAAATCAAATACAAACACCTCATATGTCCATAAACGCTGAAGGGTTTGAAACATCGGAATACCAAAGACCAAATACAAACACGATAGATTCATAAAAACAGTTTTGGTTTTAATGTGTAATACTCGAGTAAACATTGGCAATTACAATTAAGAACATAAAAACTTGGGTACTGAAAGCTTACGAGAACAATTACAGATATATGAGCTCTCTGATCGAGATGTCTGATGATAACGCAAGTATTACACATTTGAAATAACTGTGATAAAGAACGCTGCAAATATTCAAAACGTAGGTAATTAAAAATCAAATACCAACGCGATAAAATGCCATCTAATCTTAATAGACAACACATAACTATCGTATAGATAGATATCTAATATTTCAAAATGATTCAAGACAATACCTCAATCTGCTATAACAAGACGACCTATTAAGTCCCTGAGCCATTCCGAGATCATACTCATTGTCTCGAGTTCTAATAAAGTGTAAATTCTCTTTAAAAGACAATTAAAATGTGAATTTGCTCTGGAACAAATCTTATTATGAAGAATAATAACGACACTCCATAAATTAATTTGGAAAATAAATTACGTAGCGTTTAATATTTTATTAAGCAAGATTGAAATTCCCGACCAAAATAACAAAACGGACCTAATGGATTCTTTTAGGATATCTCTGCGTGCTATTGGCCTTTCCCTGTACCCAAAATTAAAGATTTAAAAATTTTAAAATATCATATACTTTCACTCCGTTTTTAGGGTTCCGTAACCAAAGGGTAAAAACGGGACCCTATTACTAAGACCTCGCTGTCTGTCCTCCGTCTGTCTGTCACCAGGCTGTACCTCAAGAACCGTGATAGTTAGACAGTTGAAATTTTTACAAATTATGTATTTCTGATGCCGCTATAACAACAAATACTAAAAATAAAATAAATATTTAAGGGAGGCTCCCATACAACAAACGCGACTTTTGCCCTTTTTTGCTCAATAGTACGGAAACCTTCGTGCGCAAGTCCGACTCGAACTTGGCAGATTATTCTTTTAGGTGAGGTATGGTCAACATACGCCCATCGAGCCCAACAGTGAGCTGTGATATGGTGTGGTCTGATATAACATCAATATCACGTTTTATTTAAATGACAATTAAAACCTTCAGCTCTAAATATTACGAGATACACATATTAATGGCTCGTTAAATTCAATCTCAATTCTCAGGCTGTCGAGAGCGAAGTGTGAGATTAAACTAGATAGTCAAGAGGAGTGACATTTACTAAGTGCTTTCAACAAAACCTTGACTCGGTAAGTAATTTTAATGTCAGTATACATATAAAGATATTCACCGTGTGGTGACGGAGTAAGAATACAATTCACCACCCCCTATCTTACCCGTGGGTGATCGTACGAGACGACTAAGGGATATAAAACGCATATAGCAGCTATGCGAGAGAAGGAATACTCGAAATAAAACCCTATGCCAACACGTCTGACCAGCGTGGTATAGCAGGTCAATTACCCTTCCATTATGGAGGAGGCCCGAGCCCAACAGTGGGACGTATATGGGCTGAGATGATGATGATGATGATGATACATATAAAACTAAAGAGCCTGATGTGTTTCACGTGTTCTTTACATCTCCTAATCGAAATTATTGATCAAGCTTTGACTGACGATGTAGTGGTTAAAATACCGACCTACCGGGCCAATGTCGCGGTTTCAAATCCCAAGCAGGACAACACTTTGTGTGATGCACAAATTGTTGTTCTGAGTCTGAATGTAATTTGTGTCCGTTAATTATATGTTTGTGAAGTCCAACGTAATACAAGGATTATTTCCTTAGTGCAGGGCATTGTCATTTAATCTCTGAGATTACTGTAGCATTTTTTTAAATGTCTAGGATTCGATATAATTATATCTGACTAGCGATCCGCTCTGGCTGCGCTTCGGTTCCAGCCGCTTTATGCCCGCATTTCAAATTTGAAATACCTCCTAAAATATGGCCTCGGGTTCGAGTACGGACCAGTCAAAATTTTATTTATATTAGCTGAGTCGTGGAAGACGATTATATTACGGGGTAGAAGTTTAAACAGACCCGAAAATTTAAACTAGTAGCTAGTTTAAATTATCGATTCTGAAACAAGCCAAATCTAGTCGAAATTTTAAGTTTCAATAGTGGCGAAAAACTTTATCGTTTCAACTAATATACATTCAACTGTTGGACCCCGAGCCTCCTCCATGCTAGGAATGCATGCACGGAAACTGACCTACTATACTAGTCAGACAGTTTGGTATAAGGTTTTATTTAGAGTCTTCTTTCTTTTGCATAGATGTTATATGTACATACTAGTAACCCGCCCTCGCTTCGCTTCGGTTTCAGTCGCTTTACCCGCGGCGTAGTTCCCGTTCCTGTAGGAATACCGGGATAAAATATATCCTATGTTACTCCCTGATATTATAGCTTTCCATTGGTGAAAGAATTTTTGAAATGGGTTCGGTGGTTTAAGCGTGAAAGCGTTACAAACAAACAAACATCCTTACTTTCGCATTTATAATATTAGTATGGAAGTATGGATATTCCCTGTTTTCGATATCCACCAGTAAGATTGGGGTTGGTGAATAGTATTCTACTCACCACACAGAGCACTTTATAAAGATAATCAAAAAAAGCGCACATTTAAATACTAACAACATAAAACTGTAACAGAATCTTAGCAATACTCGAAGATAGTCTCCAATTAGACGCTATTCAATTGTGAAAGTTTCTACGGCAAAGGGATCAAACGTATCTTTGTAATACCCTCAACAATTGAACACAAAGTTTGTTGTTGGAAACTGTAACACGACTTTCCTCTTACTTAAATTGCTTTCTGTATTTAGTATTATTAAATGTGACGTTGATGTTTGAAATTTTCTAAAAGTTTTTTCTTTTAGCGGTAGAATCGTCTAGGGTAATCTCTATTCCATGAGAAATGGTATCCGAAGAGTAGAGCAGTTGTACGCCGTGCCTTCCGTCGCCCCGTGTGGTTCAGACTATTATCATTTCGGCTCATATACGTCCCACTGCTAGGCTCAAGCCTCCTCCACGATAGGAGGACAATTGATCTTATTATACCATACTAGTCAGACAGGTAAAGGGCTTTAATTCGAGTTTTCCTTCTCTTGCATAGAATATATGATTATTAAAGCCCTTAATCGTATTTTACGACATCCACAGGCAAGATCGAGAGTGGTGAACTGTATTCTAATTCCGTCACCACACGGATGTTCAGACCATAGCCTGGAAGAAAAGAAAGGGTATCTACTCTCCACAATATATAATCACAACTTTATTGAAAATGATAAGAGTGCTAGTATATTATTCATAATCCTAAACGTCTTGATCTTGGTTTGTACATGTAGGAATAAAGAAAGAAAAAGATTAATGAGGCATATATATAAACTAATTGCGAATCTGAGGATGAAAATGGAAAGACCACATCGAACTTTCTTGAATGAAGATATTTTAATCATCATAACCACAGCTCATATAGGCGGCCTGTGCAGTGTGGCTATAATTGGACTATAATAAGCTCGAATCTTCTGCACATTAGGAGTTTTCCTTCTCTTGAAGAGGTGCTATATGCATAAGTACTATAATAACTTGCGGGTGACGTGACCGGGGATTAGTCCGTCACCCGCCGAGAGGCCGACCGCGTGAGGAAAGACCGACGTCCTCCCCGAGGGGGGGACGTCGGTCGATGGGAGGTTACCCCACGTAGGGGGTATTCCGTCGGGCCGACCACTGACGACAAGTAAACCTGCTCCGGTGGTCGGCCCAACGACGAAGGCGAGGTGGTTTTCGGGTGGGTTGCGGGAGTTGCGTGCTTAAGCCCCTCTGTCGCCCCGGACGGAGTGGTGCGGAGGCGCGCCGACCGCAGCCCACCCACACAAAAAAAAAAATACTATAATAACTTAGCTGTCTTATACGACACTCATGGACAGGATAGGGCGTAGTAAATTGTATTTTTACTCAGTCTCTACACATCTTAGTCGATATAGCAATCCACGAGCATGTATAAAGATTTTGATGAGAGATTTTGAATAAGGAGAAAGGTGTGTCAGAATCGTGGCATGTAGAAATCAATAAACAATCCCTTCCCTACACTTCCTCTGCGTAATAAACGTGAGAGATGTGTATAATTGTATATATTGGTAATCCCCTTTAAGATGTATCGTACGAATACCTAACATTCCAAATAGCAAGAATTCAGCCGTCATAGTCAAACCTTAATCGACCTTGTCATGTCATGTCGGCTCATATACGTCCCACTGCTGGGCTCAAGCCTCCTCCGCAATGTTGGTATAGGGTTTCGTTTCAAGTTTTCTTTCTCTTGCTTATTATATGACATGTCCTTCTTTAAACGAGGTTTAAGAAGAGTATTTCCTTCACGGTAGGCAGCGGCCTGGCTGTGCCCCTGGTATTGCAATGGTCCATGTGCAGCAGTTTCACTTACCATCAGGTGTGCTGCTTGCTCGTTTGCCACCGTTGGCAATAAAAAAAAAAAAAAAAAAAAAAAATTATTCGTCTCAAGTGCATGAGAGGGGGTGGTTAATTGTATTCTTACTCCGTCACCACACGGATATGTTACGGTCATGTAGACCTTATCCAAAATTGTTCGAAAGTTTTATAAATATATGTTTCGATTATTGTTTCGAATACATTCTATATGTATCGCTACTCACTTCCTTTAGTCGTTACATACAACACACGTAGAAAATGTGTTGGCATATTGAATTTTTGCTCGTTTACCATACGTAAGTATGCCTATTTTTCCCTAACGTCTCCCCTGACAATGTTTCCATTGCGGTAAACAAAAATAGACAAAAATAGGTTCCAAGTTTCGGTCACTGGGGCAAGTATCAATTTCGTGAGACGTGACTCTGAAATACGATCAAAATTACACTCGTGAGCCTTGAGACTCGGAGTTGCGTTATAAAATAGGAGATACTGTAATCTCAGCATTTAATGGACTGCCCTTTCGATTCCCTTGAATGTCGTAAAAAAAGTGAACCGTTTTATATCAGTCTAAATTTCAGGCTTTGATTTGCCGGGTCTTGATTTTCTTTATTTATGTTACTGACTAAATTGAAATGCGTTTAAACTTTCTAAACGATACAAATTTCATAATTGCCGAGCGGTGAATCGGTTGCAAAAGTTTTAAATGTTTACAATAAGCTGAATTTCGTGATTGCGTTGGCCGCATTCTCGATAATGACACTACTCTAATTCTAGTAATCTTAGTAATTATAATTCTTCTGTACGTGTGTTTGTCATCCTAAATTGCATAACAGATTTAGATGCAATTTTATGTATATATTGCAATGGGTTTCTGGATGGTTTGAAAATAAAATTAGCTCCAATATTTGGTGCTGCTATCGGCATATCACTAAATTTGTTAACAATTGACAACATTACGAAATATCATATTTAATGTGACCCTGATATCCCGGGCAGGACGAATACCTTGTTTTGGTGCAAGATATGGTAGAAACCAAGACGGAAGGGCGGTGTGCGGCTCTATAACTTACGGTATTACCTCCCCTATTACTACAGCCCACTACAGTCACTGGTGCCAATTTTTTGACTGTCGTGGTCAGGCTGAATATTAAATACCAAAAGTTACATTCATAAAATTTTGCTTAAAATAATTAATTTACCGTATGATGACTGAGTAAGTACACAATTCACCACACACTATCTTGCCCGTGAATCTCGTAAAAGACCACTAAGGGACATAATACGCATATAACATCTATGCAAGAGAAGTAAAACTTGAAATCAAACCCCAACAACCTGCCTGACCAGCATAGTATAGTAAGGTCGAATTCCCTCCTATTGTGAAAGTGGCTTGAATCCAACAGCGGGACGTATACGAGCTGAAATAATGATGATAATGAATTAATATTCAATCCTAAAATCGTTATGACTAGCAGGACCTGATGAGTTAGATTTGTATTTTCATATAAATTTGTCGTAGAACTGTTAATGTTTTCTAGAAATACAAAAATGACAATACTTCTCTAAGTATGACTATGAAATTGATTTTATAGATATTTTCTATTCTTTGCAAGGTAAACCTATACTTTTACCTATCCACCGATCAAGGTCTTATACCTGAATCCCGGTAAGAACTACGTCATATCTGTTAATACCCTGATATTGCTTCTGTACTATAGAATATCCATATTTAAACTTAATACATGAAGATCAGAATATTAACAAAGAAACAATCATTCTCTCAGCCCACAGAAAGTCCTGCTATTGGGCTCGAGCCTCCTCTTAAATGGAAGCAAAATTGACCTACTACACCGCGCTCGTCAGACATATTGCCATAGGGTTTTGTATCGAGTTTTCCTTCTCTTGCACAGATATTATCTGCATATAGTCGTCTTTTCAGACACCCACAGGCAAGATAGGAGGGATGGTGAATTGTATTTTTACTCCATCACCACAGGTAGCATAATAGCTTCAAGATGTCTATATATAATACTAGCTGTCCCGGCGAACTTCGTACCGCCATAATTTTTTTCGTAAATATTTTTTCTAAAGTTACGAAAATATAGTCTATCTATATAGCTGTCACTTGCGTTTTGTTATTACATATCAGATGCGTTTTTTTTATACCACGTTTCATAGTGACTTGTATTCTCTTTGACGTTTTATGTTACGTCCCACGGGAACGCGATCAAACGGGATAAAAATCCTATCATATGTCCGTCTCCTGGATCCAAACTACCTCCCCACCAATTTTCAGTCAAATCAGTATAGCCGTTCTTGAGTTATAAATAGTGTAACTAACACGACTTTTGTTTTATATATATAGATGTTACTCTTATAGCATTAATCTGTATCAACCTATGACGATTCATGAATTATTTGGTAAGAAACTACTCAATGCTGAAGTTATTCTCAGAAGATTAACATAAATAGAAAACGCAAAAGAACTGACTTTAATCGATTTCAACACGTTTATATTCATAACAACTAAACTCAATTATGTAATACTAAAACATCATTATTTTTCAACGGTCTCTTTTTTGTGAATATTTAGTACTAGCTTATGCCCTCTACTTAGTCCGGGTGGAACAGTTACTTTGGGCTAATGCTAACTTTAACGCGCGACTTTGTTTACGTAAGAGGTGAAAATATTTTTAAATAATACAATTCTGGCACACATGATTTTTGCGAAACCTAACTGATTATGTAGTGCACGCAGCGGAAGCTCTCAAAAGGAATAAAAACCCGATTCTTAATTGTGTTCATTGTTGCTCCGCTCTTATTGGTCTTAGCGCGATGAGAGCCTTCCTCGATAAATGAGCTATCTAACACTGATAAAATTTTTCAAATCGGACCAGTAGTTAATGAGATTAGCGCGTTCAAACAAACTCTTCCGCTTTATATATTAGTATAAAGTATAGATTTAGTTAAAGAATTTTTAGAACGTGGCAAGCCTAGTCATCTAAAACAAATCAACATTGCAAAGCTACTAATTAATATTAACATGTTAAATCGAATGAAGACTACTGTTATGGTGCATCGTAATTTACCTGCCGTTATGCTGAATCCATTTGACAAATATCTTCTTTATCATAAGAGGAGCTATTACTAAATAAATTACTTATTTACTATGTTACATTTACCATACTAGATAGATTTTAGTCTCGGTTTCATGAACAGACTCTCCATCTTATTCTGGGATGAAAAATCTACAGATTATTACATAAAAAGCAAACATTCGTTAGTATTTTTTTACAGTTGGTAATGATTTATTATAAAATACTGGTCAACACTTAAGTTAGCCGGTACAATCGAAACACTAAATAACAGATTTATAACCTACCTTAAAGCGCGATACTGCGAAGCAGTTCGTAATATTCAAAATAATGAAATGGTAAAAGAAATTTCTTCGTATTTACGATAGCAAGTTTCATCTACCTGGGCAAGTCTCACCTTCTCAGTTACAGCAAGCCCTGCATATTCTTCGGGAGCCAGGCAGTCCCCCTTCAGCCAGCTTGCTAGGCGACCCAGCTCGCCAAGCATATTTGATGGAGTCAGAGAACTTAGCGCCATTTCATATGGAGTTAATCTCTATACCATAGTAAATATAAAATGTTTTTTAAATAGCTATATATATTTGCAGCCTATATGTTTGAAAGTATTAATTTAAAGATTATCGTTATTTTTTATTGTATTTAAGATTATTTCACGAGTGTATTTTTTATTGTATTTAAGATTATTTCACGAGTGGTGCTCAGCTGGCAGAATTTCAACTTCTATCGTAACTCGACAAAAATCTATACTTGAATGTACTTTCGAGATTATGCAACTAAACGCGAGTCCTAAAATCTAGCTATTTCTCAAATTGTGATTTATTTATTTTAGACAAAATGCTCCGCATTTAGTCAGGAAGAGGTCTACCCTCATTGACTACGGGAAGTCAACTGACAATAATCAGGAATCAGAAAAAATATCGTCAAAATATTCGCATTTCTAAACGTCAAACATTATAACCAAATAAAGCTACGCTCAAAGGCGTCTCCGTAAGGTACATTTTTAAATATCAAAGGGCAGAAAACTGATCTTTCGGAGCATGCGCGATAGAAAAAGACAGCAGTATTTGTCAGCGTTATATACGAAAAAGACGACACTATTGCCGCACCTCCTCTTTAACGTTCCGAAACACGTGTGTTATTGTTACAGTACATAAAAGATAGTGTTTTTATATTAGACATAATATTAGGGCAATTAATTCACATATTGAGGAATTAAAATTTCAAGGGTGCTTTGCTATTCTAAAAAACAATATAAAAAACAACCTACACATAATAATTAAATAAATCTAATATTTGTATTACAGGTACATTAAAAACATTCAAGTAATGGCCACAAACTACACCCAAAAACCCTCACAACATATTACGTGGCAATTGAACCCTCGTCAGTTCAAACGGTAGGTCTGTATTGTAACCACTATGTCATCTGTGCAGTCAAATTATTGATAATACAGACTTGTTGATCTTATCAGTCTGATAATAGACAATGCTCAATCTTTAAATGGAATAATATGCAATGATGTTGCTTACAACATCATTATCATCATGTTACTTATAACAAATTCGCTAAATTCGAAGCCCCTCCTGTATACTTTTACACAATAAATGTGTATATTTGATTACCCAATACAATTAAAACGTATTATACCACATTTTAACAATATTCAAATATTGCAAAACAACTAATTAGTATTAAATATTAATATGTTAAATTGAATGAAGACTACTGTTATAGTACATTGTGATTCACCTGCCGTTATGCTGAATCCATAGTCCAATGTCTTCTTTATCATAAGTGAAGAAATACAACATATTAATTAAATTTTCGTCTCAGTTTTATAAACAAATCTTATTATTTTTTTATATTCAGGGATACTATTCATAATCATTGTTCCACTCTGTATGATTATTATGTTTTGTAGACTATTATACTTTTCTTAATAAATTTGTCTAAAGAAAAATTCATTTTCAAAGCAGTCTATAACTATGATTACTTTCAAAGAAACTTTTAAGTTCATAGTTTAAAATTTTTATATAGTACATGATATAAAAAACTGAATTCTAATAGCAATAATTTTATTATGAATGAAATATAAAAATGAATTTACTTAATAAAAGTTCTTTTAAATCTTAAATAATAACAAGTTGAATGAAAATTGTAGTACTTGATTATTTATTCTTCGGATCTGTAAACTACCATAGTAGGTATAGTAGGATAGGGTAGGATGTTGCTTGTAAATCACATAGGCTTTCTAAGTAACTAAAAATCTTTTATAGTTCAGTCCTAAAATGCAGCTGTAATCTTTTTTAAAGACAACATTCCACATAAAACAATAACACCATGTGTGTAATGGGAAACAAAAAATATATAATTAACAGATACAATAAACAGATTTCTTAAAATTGTTAATGAAGCAGACATAGAACTGTCTTGGATTAAAAACAAACCATGCAATCAAAACTGTGCAATGTGAGCAGTCATATATTTTACTATCTACAAATAAACCTTTTAATGAATAGAAAAACATAAAAAATACTTTGTTCAAGCAATAATTAAAAATCTACCTAGTTCAAGACCATGAAACTTATTGAGTTATAATAATGGTTGACTCTTGAAATAAATATAAAATAAATTTACTTAATATACAAATACTCTTAATATTAAAAAAATATTTAGATGTAGTAGTTTTTACACCTAGATATTTAAACAAAGAACATAACCTGAAAGTAACAACTTTGTAATGAAAGAGATAAGGTGATAACACTATCAAAATATAACAAGCCAATTCATTTTAAATATCAAATTATTTATACTATAATTTAGTAGTGTAATAACCACGAACAAAGAAGAGATACTAACTAGTATATGCTGATTTTATAAAAGATTCTAATAAGTGTGCTTTAATAAAAATAAATATTAAACTTAAAATGTAGAGAAAATACTTAGTTCACTTAATCATTCGGTTCCTTTTCTCTTTAATTTATCTCGGTATAGAAGAGTACAGCAAAGAACTTTCTCTGTAAGCTAATTACCTATCTATAAAGAAAAATTAGGTACCTACCTTCGGTGTTTTGATAATATCCATCGCTGCAAGATACCAAAATCAATAAAATAACCAATTGCTTCAAGACAACATATGTTTTAAAAACATAAATGTTTATATAAATTCTTTAAGCACCAGAACACGATAAACACAGATAAAATTGTAACATCAATACTTTTATGTCTACATTAAAAAGAAATCAACACAATCAGAAGAACTTAAACAATTTTGATTTCTTTGACATTATTAACTGCAACCAGAAACAGTGTTGTCAACTCACTTTTTTAAATAAGTTCAATGCTAAATAAAATGTTTTACGAAAATCCAGCCCATTGAAATCGGTTACTTAGGGATTAGGGAACTATAGCATTCATTCTTTACTAGTTATCGTTTAACATATAGTTTAAAAAGAAGTAAGTTTAAAATAAAAGCACTTTTTTGCCAGGTTATCAATCAATATCAATCTGGCAATATCTTATCAAGTACGTTCAAGGTAGAACTACTGAAACATTTTATCATTTCAGCGCATATATAGTGCGACATAAAAGAGTAGAAATTAAATATTTGAAAACTAAAATATTGTCTGCTCCTGGCAACACCCAAATTGGGTACTTAAACTGTCAAACTGATTTATTTGTTACAACCTTCCTATAATAATTGTTCATATTTTCTTCTTTAGTCTATTTAAACGGATAAAGAAATAGATTATCATGAACAAAACTATTCGCGGTGGTGCCCGCGAGATAATTTATAAAGTTTTTATGCGGTGTTTAGCAGAATTTCAATCCGGACAATTGTTGACCGACTTGGATTGTGTTTACAAACGTACTGCTGATTATACTGGTAAGTAATTGTTAATAAATATGCAAAACGTAATAAAAAGCTCTCACTATACGCTGGAAGAATATTTTCTCAATGATAATTGTAATTACTCTAGTTTTAGCTTTCATTTTAAGGTTAGGATTCTGTAAACAAAGACGATCGCGTGTATAGCGTAACTAAACTATTTTGAGACTTTATCTATTACATAATAAATAAGAAAATGCTAGACCTCTTATTTATTCTAGACAAATAAAAGTACAGTAAGCGGAATGCCATGAATAGTCGTTATTTTTGTTGTTTTGAATATCGCTGAATATTGTGAATTATTTACTGAATACATAATATAGTAAAGAAATTATATTAGTCGAAAATAAATTTACAACTCTCTTGTTTATGGAATTTTTAAAAGCCCTATGAATTTAAGTTATTTTAGTGATATATATATATATATATATATATATATATATATATATATATATATAAATTATATACTGCAATTATTCTTTATTTATACGCTTTTTGTATTGTTATAGGTGTTCCTGAAAGCACAATACGGAGAATTGTTAAAGAAGGCAATTTAAAAGGTGGCAAATTTTCAACACCTGCTAGACATAGAAAGTGTCGCCCTTCAAAGATTGTAGATGATTTCGATACATGTGCAGTTCGACAGAAGGTTCATTACTTTTATACTATGAAAAAAGAAGCACTACTAGTGAATTAGTGAATTACTATTAGTGAATTACTAAAACAATTGCAGGAAGATATAGGCTATGATAGTAGTAGGGAGCATTTGCGAAAACTTTTAAAACGTATTGGATTTAGATTTAAAAATGTAAGTCTAATAGACAGGCTTTGCTAGAAAAGCCTATCATAGCACATAAGAGAGAAATTTATTTAGAGACTATAATGCGGAACAGGAATTTGCCAGAAGAGCTGCAAAAAGATATTATTTATTTAGATGAAAGCTACATTCACTCCAGTTATAAACTCAAAAAATGCTGGCAATCTATTCATACTGAAGGTATAATTACGGATGTATCAAAAGGTAAACGATGGATCATTGTGCATGCCGGCAGCGAAAAAGGATTTGTAGTTAATGCACTCTTAATCTTTAGTGGCGCTAATAAACAGGAGGACTACCACTCCGAAATGAACAGATTGAATAAATGGGTTACAGAAAAATTGATCCCGAACATCACAGAGGCCTCAATAATAGTAATGGACAATGCGCCTTATCACAGTATAGTGAAAAATAAAGCTCCATCATCAGCATCTAAGGTTGGTGATTTAAAGTCTTGGCTATCAGAGAAAAATATTGATTTTGACCCTAATATGAGAAAACCAACATTGTTGGCTTTAGTAAAGCGGCATAAGCCCGAACCAGTGTATAAGATAGACGAGATTTTGGGTGAACATGGGCACACAGTGGTAAGATTTTTATCCTATAGAATTAATTTGGGCCCTCGCAAAACAAAAGATTCTCTCACAAAATGTAGGCGCGAAAGACATAAAGGAACTGGCTGAAGTAGCATTCAATTCTATTACGAATCAATATTGGATGAATTGCTGTAATCATATAAAAAAATTGAAAAGGAGTATTATGATCGTGGTGGAACATTGTATGATGACATAGATAGCCTAATTATCCAAGTTCGTGATGAAGACGATGACAGTGACAATGACTAATATCGACAGTGATGATGATTTATTGTCAGAAGAAATGACTTCTGGCAATAGTTCAACACTCCTCTCCATGGATGATTCAAACCCTGATACGAGTGCTGGTACATCGCAACAAAATTATGATACTTTTACTGAAGGTGTAGAATATTTAGATATGGAGTTGTTAGAATAATATATTATAATATTTTACACTGAAATACCTACGTTGTTTTATTGCTTTATATGATCTACTCACCATAATTCTCCTAGGCTTATTCCCACAATCATGTTGGCTCCGCTTTTAGTATACTAAGTTTAAGATAATACTATGAAGTCTTAAAAGTTTTCAAAGGTTAAAATCTATTACATTTATCTTCATAACTTTGTAAGCAATTCTTCATTAACTTCTGCTACGTTCTCTAGAACTAGCCTCTAGGCTACGAATACTTGGCAGACTATTTGGAGGGGCGCAGCGTCCTCTGCACCAACCGAGCAGGGGACGTTGTGCGAACGCCCATGTCGTGCGGTGTCCCACAGGGGTCGGTCCTCCGACCCACCCTGTGGAACATCGGTTACGACTGGGCGTTGCGGGGGAGCCTCCCGCCCGGGCTGGGGGTAATTTGTTACGCCGATGACACGCTCGTCACAGCCCGCGGTGGGACGCTAGAAGAGGCGGTAAGCCTGGCGACCTAAGGCACCGAAGAGGTCGTCAGGCGGATTGAGGCGCTGGGGTTGAGGGTCGCCCTGGACAAGACGGAGGCCCTCTTGTTCCATGGGCGCCGTATGAGCCCTCCCATTGGCGTCTCGATCACCGTCCACTCGGTTGACATCAGCATCCGGGCCCATATGAGGTACTTGGGCCTGGTGCTCGACGGGCAATGGTGGTTCCGTGAGCATTTCCGCAGGCTCGCTCCACGGCTCGTCGGCGCGGCGTCCGCTCTATCGTGGCTTATGCCGAACGTGGGCGGACCGAGCGCCACGTGCCGACGGCTGTACGCGGGGGTCATCCGGTCGATGGCCCTGTACGGCGCACCGGTGTGGGCGGGGTCCTTGACCGTCCGACTTAGGGCCCTTCTGTGGCGACCACAGAGGGTCACGGCGGTCAGGACCATCCGCGGATACCGCACGGTGGCGACGGAGGCAGCGTGCCTATTGGCCGGGACTCCCCCGTGGGACCTGGAGGCGGAAATGCTCGCCGAGTTGTATCGGCGGGTGTCGGGGGTGCGCGGGGAGGACGGTGTTGTTTCCTTGAGGGAGCTCACCGCCTGGCACGTCGACGCCCGCCGAGACGTCATTGCCCGTTGGGCAGTCCGGCTGGAGAGGCCTCGGTTCGGGGTGCGAATCATGGAGGCCTTCCGGCCGGTGCTGATGCAGTGGTTGGAAAGGCGGCACGGGGTGCTCTCCTTCCGACTAGTGCAGGTGTTGACGGGGCATGGAAGCTTTGCCAAATACCTGCACAAGGTCGTAAGGAGGGAGAGTACACCGTCCTGCCACCACTGCGATTGCGACGAGGACACGGCGCAGCATACGCTCGAGGCCTGCGCCGCTTGGGCCACGCAGCGCCGTGAACTCGTCGCAATTATCGGTGCCGACCTGACGCTGCCGGCCATCGCTAGGGCGATGGTCGCAGCCTTCTGCGAGACAGTGATCTCGCAGAAGGAGGCGGCGGATCGTCTGCGCGAGGAGCGCAGCCTCGATGAGGAGATCCGCCGTCGGCGAATGGGGCGGCGCAGGCGCAACTACCTGCGCCTCATGCCGCCCTAGCCGAGGCCGCGGGTGACGTGACCGAGGATTAGTCCGTCACCCGCCGAGAGGCCCACCGCGTGAGGAAAGACCGACGTCCTCTCCGAGGGGGGGACGTCGGTCGATGGGAGGGTACCCCACGTAGGGGGTATTCCGTCGGGCTGACCACTGACGACAAGTAAACCTGCTCCGGTGGTCGGCCCAACGACGAAGGCGAGGTGGTTCTCGGGTGGGTTGCGGGAGTTGCGTGCTTAAGCCCCTCTGTCGCCCCGGACGGAGTGGTGCGGAGGCGCGCCGACCGCAGCCCACCCACAAAAAAAAAAAAAAAGGCTACGAATACTATCCGCTCTTACTTTGCTTGTGGATGTCGATAATGATGACGCTCGTGGATAATGATTTTGTAAAATGTACGATAGCAGAGGAGTACATATTGTGTCGACCTCAAGTTAGGACAGGAACAAACCAATAATGATTTTGCAATGTATCAAAATCATTCTAGTCATATATGCTGTGTTGCTATATGAACGATAGTAGCTCCCTCATTTATTATCTACTCTTTTATGTCGGACTATACATCCCACTATTAACTACTGTGTACAAGCCTCCTCCAAAATAAGAATTAAATTGACCTATTATAGTCACGTTAATCCGACGTGTTGGTATAAAGTTTTATTTCAAGTTTGCCTTTCCTTGCATAAATGTTAATTTGCAAATTATATCCCTTAGCCATCTTTCACAATATCCGAACGCAAAAAAAGGGATGATGAATTATTTTCTATTTTGCCGCCACCAAAAGGAGAAATACATCGAAAAAAGAGAATTTAAATATTGATATTATAATTTAGAAATATTGATATTTGTTACTAATATTTTTGGGCGATAAATATATAAAGTTCGGTACCTATTGAAAAATATCTATCAAAGGTCGATCTTTATATTTAATATTTCATCTCTATTTCATCTACAAATCATCGTAAACTTAATCTTCTGTACTTTATTTCCCTTTATCCTAGTTGATTAATATATAAGGTACTCATTAAGTTCAGCTTAGCACCCTTACTAAAATATTATCCATACTGACATTCGAAAATTTATAGAATGTGTCACATTTTACAATACCTTGTTTAAGTAACGATTGAGCTAAAATAGAAGACAATAGTAAGATTTTTTGTTAGTACAGAAACATTTGTGGAAATGTTTCATACTCAGCCGCCACTTCTTTATTTACTTTCACATTTTTATTATCCATTTTTAAATTAAAGTCCTTTTGCGCACATTGTTCCTACCGTTTTCACTATTTATCACTATCAAAGTCATTCTAGTTATAGCACTAAATTGTTTAATTTTCTTTCATAAATAAATAGATTTAGCACTAGAACAGCATCATAAAAGACATATAAACTCTTGTAGATACAGGAAGTAATCATTCACTAAAAGCAGCAGGCTTTCCAAATGTTAAAGTTTTGGGTTTAAATATGTTATTGGATTCTGTATTAATTATGCGAAATAAGGATGTATATAATTCATTGGAATTGTCATGAATAAAGAAGGCAACAGTGGTACCCTCATAATTAGATTGTATATAAAGTCCTCTAAGTGGCTAGAATTTATAGTATCAAAATAATAAATACTTATAAAACAAATTATAAACATATTTGGTTAAATCGCTAATTGTTTTATTAATAAAGACGAGAGGTCGGCATATATCATATGTGAATATTGTGGAAGCTATATGTTTATGTAGCTGAAAACGCCGAGTTTCTTAAAAGAGCTAAAAACATCCTTACGCACAACGAAATGACGAACATTTCTTTGTGCGTAAGTTAGTACGTAAGTAAGTTAATTACCAATGAAAAACATCTTGTGAAGTAAATTTGTACTGAACTACAACTACGAAGCGCCTTGTTAGACCGGAGTTTGAAGATCTTAAAAATTTTATAGGTTTACATAACGATTAACGGGAGAAAGTAATGAGGTAAAACCTTTTTATAGGTCAATCTATAAGTAAAGTTGGCACGAAATAAAAAATGTCCATCCATCCATCCATCAGCCTACAGACGTCCACTGCTGGACATGCCTCCCCACGGGAATGCCACTCGGCACGCCAACAGTTCCCTGCGACTTTGAAAATCTCCTCGGTCCATCTCGTGGGGGCTCATCCTACGCTAGGTGGCCCGATTCGTGGTCGCCTCTTAAGAACCTTTCTTCCCCAACGGTTATCGGTTCAACGAGCGATGTAGCATGCCCATTGCCATTTCAACGAGCTAATTCTGCGGGCTATGCAAAGAGCAAAGTTTATTTACTGAAACTATGGGGGCTATGTCTATTACACCCGTTCTGCTATGGATTTCTATGTACCGGATCTTATCACGTAGAGAAATACCGAGTATAGCACTTTCCATAGCTCGTTGAGCGACTTTGAGCCGACTTGAGTCGACTATGATGCCGATATTTAGAAAACACGTTTCAGTGCCGTAGCCGGATCGCGACCGGCGATTCTTACCACCCTCTGTCCCGCCATCCACGAGCCCCGCTACCAAGATTAGCTCGTGGAAAAGCGGAACTGCTATGACTGGAGGTCGTGATTTTTATTGCATCCATTTTAAATTGTTAGGGGAGGGGGTATAATGGAGCATTTCACGTCAAGCGGACAATAAAAAAAAGTGAGGCTGTGAATTTTGTTTATACTCTGGTCAGTTATACTTCTAGTAGACCTGGATGTGTACACACATTATTTTTTTCGTATGTTGCTTTATTGCTGATGTTATGAGCTTTTGAAAAGTGACTAAGAATGAAGTCATGATTTTTCGGATGCTTATTATCTGTATCAATTAATTTGTAAAAAAAACTATAAAATACTGTTTCTTATAGTTAAAAAGATGAAGTTTTTAATTTTTTTAGTGTATTCTAAATTTGATTTTTTTTACGTATATTAAACCGGAAGTGAAAATTTCAAATCAATATTTCAGTAACTTCGACCCTTTTTATTTTTAACATTTTTGCCTTAAATTAAAGCTTTAAATATATTAATTCCTCACAAAATAAAATGGGATCTCCAATAATTTAGAAACTAGTGCATATAAAGTACGTACACATAGCTATGAGCACTTTCTAAGCAATCGGATTTATGCGCTATTATGCTTAAATACTACGTTATTAATATTTTATTCCTTTATTCTAATACGCAAAAATATAATGAAAACGATTTCGTTAATTCTTCACAACAATATTAAAAAGTGTTCACCATTAGTTTAAAAGTTGGAGTGGTTTTATTAATTGAGATTGATACTTATGTTGTATTTTTTACAATAATACTATTTGCACTAGCACTAATTCTCACACATAAGTCCTCGTTGATGAGAAGAAAAGTATGCATTTGTTTAGTTTCTCGAACGGTGACAGCGGAAGCAAAACGGACTCGTACAAAATATCGCTCTTGTTGAATACTTTCCTTCGAGCAGTAGTAAATTAAAGTCTCAGTCAATGATAATTTGGCCTATTCATATAATCTTATAGGTATAGTGACAGCATTATTTGTAGACTGTAAACTTCCATGGGTTGCCAAACGTTTAAGGTTTCCTCCAAGACTATGGCCCTTTTCCATGAGTGGTGATATAAATGGAAGTGTAATTCTGCTTCATTCTTAAAATCTTGTACGTTCACAAAATCAAAGTTATGCTAGATATATTTCTAATGGTTTATGACTAGTCAAGAGGAACGGTTTAAAACACCATCACCACAGCAAGCCATACTAGAACTAAAATAATAGGAAATAGTAACGCGTCCAGTTAATGAGCAGTCAAGTTTCAACTAAAAACAACGAACTTTTACAGATCACCGAAACACTTTGGCCTGATGTCTTTTTCTAGCAAGTAACGACAATTAGTATTTTATTTGTTCGTGACACTTTTTATAGCTACGAGAGGGCGTTAATGGTGTGTTTCCCAGTTTTTGAAATTATTATTTTGTATGAACTTGATATTGGTATAACAAATGCGTATATTTATATTTTTAATTATTTTTATTTAAAAAACTTTTATTTTTATATTTTTGAATGTTAGAATGAAGGAATAAAATATTAATAGCGTAGTATTTTATCATGTTAGCGCATAAACCCAATTGCTTAGAAAGCGCTCATTCCTATGAATATGTACTCTATATGCATTAACTCCTAAACTATTGGAGATTCCATTTTAATTTTTTGTGTGAGGAATTAATACATTTAAAGCTTCAAGGTAATAATATTAAAAATAAAAAGGATCTAAGTTACTGAAATATCGATTTGAAATTTTCACTGCCGGTTTACTATACGTAAAAAAATCAAATTTAGAATTCAACAAAAAAATTATAAACTTCAACTTTTTAACTATAAGAAACAGTATTTTTTAGTTTTTTTTACAAATTAATTGATACAGATAATAAGCATCCGAAAATTCATGATTTCATTCTTAGTCACTTTTCAAAAGCTCATAACTCAGCAATAAAGCAACACATGAAAAGAATAATGTGTGTACACATCCAGGTCTACTAGAAATATAACTGACCAGAATATAAACAAAATTAACGACCTCACTTCTTTTTTTGGTTGTCCGCTTGATGTGAAATGCCCCTAATAGCATAAACGCCACGCTTACGCTTGGCAGACGGGTTGTCGATTGCTGTAGGTGTTATAAATTTTTCCAGGAGATAGCTGCTGCCCATTTTTCTGGTGAGGCCCTTGGTCGATTTTTACGACTACCACGTGCAAACAAGGGGTGACGACAATTGTATTCTATCCCGTCGCCACACGGGAATAAAAAATGTAGCATGAATCAATAATCTTGGTTAAAATATATTAACTAAGTAGTATAAAATGTATTTAATTAATATTGCATAAATATTGTTTGGTTTTATTTTACCTATTTCTGCAAGCTTTACTAAATTTTAATCGATCTAAAAAGTAGGAGGCCGTTCCCTGCTATTCCAGATTCGTGGTTTTCAACTTGCTACTCGAGAAAGGAATTGTTCACGAATCGTTCTTTACCGGATTAATAGGATTGCCATGCCACTCTGACGGGGGATCCGTAAGTAACTAATATTTGCTTACGTAATGTAACAATTACGATATTATTTCTGTTTAGGTAAAGAGTAAGAATGTAGCTTCATCTATTTAATTAACAACATAATTATAATTTGGGCCGTGTGGCGACGGTTTGAGAATACATGTGTCGCCACCCCTTACTTGCCCGTGGGAGTCGTAAAAATCGGCTGAGGGTTCACCAGGAGAGTGGGCAGCAGCTCTCTCCTGGGAAACGTAAAACATCCATACTGCGATCGCCAACCCGCCTGCCAAGCGTGGCGATTACGGCAATATCCCCTTTTTAAAAATGGCGTACAACAAAAAAATGGCCCCCAGTCACGGCGGCTCCGGTACCCTACGGGCTCATTTTGGTGGCGGGCCCAGTAGTGGTGGAGCGGGGGGTGCGAGGAATCTCCGGCAGCGATCCGGCTACCAACAAAAACGACCCTTGGCCCTGGTAACACACAACATTCGGACACTCAGGACTGACGAGAGGGTCATCGAGCTGGAAGAGGAATTGAGCAAAATCCGCTGGGACATTGTAGGATTATCAGAAGTGCGAAGAGAGGGCGAGGGCACGATAATCCTCCAGTCTGGAAACTTGCTCTTCTACCGGGAGGGCGATCACCCGTCCCAAGGTGGTATAGGGTTTATCGTTCGTAAGTCTCTCATAGACAACGTGGAGAGGATCGAGAGTGTGTCGACAAGGGTAGCGTACCTTATACTCAGAATTACCAAGAGGTATTCGCTGAAGGTTATACAGGTATACGCACCGACCTCGACATACTCCGACGACGAGGTGGAGGCATTTTACGAGGACATCTCGAAAGCCATACACGCGTCCAAAACCCACTTCACGGTGGTTATGGGAGACTTTAACGCGAAACTAGGCAAAGGGAGTGATGATGAGCTGAGAGTGGGGAAACATGGATATGGACAGAGAAACCAGAGGGGCCAGAAACTGGTTGATTTTCTGGAGAAGGAAAGCCTCTTTATGATGAATTCCTTCTTCAGGAAGCAGCCACAAAGGAAATGGACCTGGATTAGCCCCGATGGTTCAACAAAAAACGAGATAGACTTCATCTTGTCAGACAAACGACAGATATTCAATGATGTCTCAGTGATCAGCAGAATTAAAACTGGGAGCGATCACCGGATGGTACGAGGCACATTGAATATCCATACAAAAGTCGAGCGGTCACGCTTGATGAAGTCTACACTCCGACCTACATCTGTCCAATACCAGAACCTCGAAAACTTTCAACTCGAACTACATAATCGCTTCCAATGTCTGGACGAGTGCGAATCTCCGAACGATATGAACAACAGGTTCGTGGAAACTGTCCACGCGGTTGGGTCGAAATTTTTCAAGGCTCACCGCGTTAATAGACCTAAAAAACTTTCTGACCAGACTCTCGAGCTCATGGAGCGGAGAAAAGAGATGACGGTGCAGTCTGCAGCCGATTGGTCCAAACATAGGCAGCTAAATAGACAGATCTCCAGGTCTGTGCGTCGCGATATTCGCCGATTTAATACGTTCCGTATTAAAGAAGCGATAGAGCGGAATCGTGGCTCGAAAGTGTTCGCACAAGATCTGTCTATTGGGAAAAGCCAAATGACTAAGCTGAAGACCGATGACGGCACTGTCATTTCATCCCAAAGTGAGATCTTGGGAGAGGTCGAAAGGTTCTATGGACAGTTATACAAATCATCCCGAAATCCTGTTGTCGGCTTGGTCCAAGATCCCAGATCCAAGCTAACTCGGCACTATACCGAAGAAATCCCGGACATCAGCTTGTACGAGATCAGAATGGCTCTCAAACAACTACGTAACGGTAAGGCACCGGGAGATGACGGAATTACGGCAGAGCTTTTGAAGGCGGGCGGCAAGCCGGTATTAATAGCCCTTCAGAAGCTATTTAATTCCGTTATCCTCGGGGGCGACGTTCCAGAGTCGTGGACCAGGAGTGTGGTGGTGCTGTTCTTCAAGAAGGGTGACAAAGCTCTTTTAAAGAACTACAGACCCATCTCACTCCTGAGCCATGTTTATAAGTTGTTTTCGAGGGTCATTACCAATCGACTCACGCGCAAGCTCGATGACTTCCAGCCGCCCGAACAAGCCGGCTTCCGAAAAGGCTATAGCACCATAGACCATATCCTCACGCTTCGGCAGATTATACAAAAGACCGAGGAGTATAATCGGCCCCTGTGCTTAGCGTTTGTGGACTATGAGAAAGCCTTTGATTCAGTCGAAACTTGGGCGGTGCTGCAGTCCCTTCAGCGGTGCCAAATCGACCATCGCTATATCGAAGTGCTGAAGTGTTTGTATAGGAACGCCACAATGTCAGTCCGTATCCGGGATAAGAGTACGAAACCGATCCAGTTGCAGAAAGGCGTGAGACAGGGAGATGTCATCTCTCCGAAACTGTTCACCACTGCACTGGAAGATGTCTTCAAGCTCTTAGACTGGACTGGACTCGGCATCAACATTAACGGCGAATACATCACTCACCTTCGATTCGCAGACGATATCGTCGTTATGGCAGAATCCATGGAGGACCTTGGCACTATGCTCAATGATCTCAGCAGGGTATCCCAACTAGTGGGTCTACGAATGAACATGGACAAGACGAAAGTCATGTCAAATACCCATGTCATTCCTGTACCGGTCCTAGTTGGCAATGCGATTCTCGAAGTTGTCAATCACTATGTTTACCTAGGACAAACAGTCCAGTTAGGTAGATCCAATTTCGAGAAAGAGATCAGCCGACGAATCCAACTCGGTTGGGCAGCGTTCGGGAAACTTAAGAGGATCTTCTCGTCCAACATACCTCAGTGTCTGAAAACACAGGTCTACGACCAGTGTGTGTTACCAGTGATGACTTACGGCACGGAAACGTGGTCCCTAAATGTAGGCCTCATATCAAGGCTCAAAGTCGCTCAGCGTGCTATGGAACGGGCTATGCTCGGGATTTCTCTGCGAGATAGAATCCGGAATACAGAAATCCGCAGAAGAACGGGTGTAACCGACATAGCACGAAGAATTAGCACGCTGAAGTGGCAATGGGCAGGCCACATCGCTCGACGAACCGACAACCGCTGGGGAAGAAAGGTTCTCGAGTGGCGACCACGCATCGGACGACGCAGTGTAGGACGCCCCCCCACTAGGTGGACCGACGACCTAGTGAAAGTTGCTGGGCGTCGTTGGATGCAGGCGGCACAGGACCGCACATTGTGGCGCAATATGAGGGAGGCCTACGTCCAGCAGTGGACGGCAATAGGCTGAAATGATGATGATGATGATGAATTATAATTTGTGCCAATAAATCGTCAAATATATTTAATTGAAACTATAGAGCGAGAAACATTCTAATGTTATTTTCAAAAGCTCCAACTTAGCCTAAAACGCCCTTACTATATAATCTGCTGCCGCTAGATAAATAAGGATTAACACGTACCATAGTATTCGTACATCTAATAGGCGTGACGACAGTATAAAAGAATCGATGCATTAATGATTTTAAGGGAAAATACATATCAAAAAAATTTAATACGCTACTTTAGATTTATCTAAATAATTGAGATTGTTAAGATTTTCAATAAATTAAATCATTAAAATACTGCATTCGGCCATTTTGGCTGAAACACCAATCACAGTGTGTTACGTCACGTTAAGGTAAAGTACTCTGTTTGTTGTTCTCAGTACTACTGATTACGCATTTGGATTGATTTTTTATTTGTTTACGTGTGATTTACCGACTCCACTCGATTATTACAATGGAACCAAGCTTTGTTAAAGCAAACAGCTCAAATGTGCCCAGGATTGATGTATTGTCGGCTGGTGGCAGACTATTTGGAGGGGCGCAGCGACCTCTACGCCAACCGAGTAGGGGACGTTGTACGAACGCCCTTGACGTGCGGTGTTCCACAGGGGCCGATCCTCGGACCCACCCTGTGGAACATCGGCTACGACTGGGCGTTGCGGGGGAGCCTCCCGCCCGGGCTGGGCGTGATTTGTTACGCCGACGACACGTTTGTCACAGCCCGCGGTGGGACACTACAAGAGGCGGTAAGCCTGGCGACCTCAGGCACCGAAGAGGTCGTCAGGTTGGGCAGACCGGCTGGAGAGGCCTCGATACGGTGTTTGTTCCGTGGAGGCCTTCCAGCCGGTGCTGATGCAGTGGTTGGAAAGGCGGCACGGGGTGCTCTCCTTCCGACTCATACAGGTCTTGACGGGGCATGGATGCTTCGGCAAGTACCTGTACAGGGTCGCTAGGAGGGAGAGAACTCCGTCCTACCACCACTGCGATTGCGACGAGGACACGGCGCAGCATACGCTCGAGGTCTGTGCCGCTTGGGCAGAGCCGCGTCGTGAACTCGTCGCAATCATCGGTGCTGACCTGACGCTGCCGACCCTCGCTAGGGAGATGCTCGGCAGCATCAAGAATCGGGACGCGGTCGCAGCCTTCTGCGAGGCAGTTATCTCGCAGAAGGAGGCGGCGGGTTGCGAGCGCGAGGAGCACAGCCTCGATGATGCGACCCGCTGCCGGCGACTGGGGCGGCGCAGGCGGGATTACCTGCGTGCAATGCTGCCCTAGCCGAGGCCGCGGGTGACGTGACCGGGGATTAGTCCGTCACCCGCCGAGAGGCCGACCGCGTGAGGAAAGATCGACGTCCTCCCCGAGGGGGGGACGTCGGTCGATGGGAGGGTGCCCCGGGTAGGGGGTATTCCGTCGGGTCGACCACTGATGACAAGTAACCCTGCTCCAGTGGTCGGCCCAACGACGAAGGCGACGTGGTGTTCGGGTGGGTTGCGGGTGTTGCGTGCTTAAACCCCTCTGTCACCCCGGACGGAGAGGTGCGGAGGCGCGCCGACCGCAGCCCACAAAAAAAGAAAAAAAAAAGGATTGATGTATTGATGTTGGGTGATTTCCTCGCTACAAATAAAGAATTATGCTCGCCTGAGTTTAGAAACGTAAAAACTTCTTTGTAAGTAAATTTTTGTTTATCTTTACTACCATGTTTCTAGTAACCTAATCTCTAGTACCAACTTAGATATAATCTAACTCGTTTTGAACTGATGTGAGTTTATTTTATTTTCATAGTTTATTTTTACATTAAACTTGTCATTGTTTATTCTTGAGGTTAGCTCCCTCACAGCTTTGCGAGCTTTAACCACTTAACTCTTATTATTTTCTTGTTAGGAACATGTACAAATACTTTGTTGGGAGTTTTTATTGATGTATTTTTGAACTGAGGTACTGCAGACCACTTATAAACTTTGGAATTCATTTTTATCACAAGAATTAATTTAATGTTTTGCTTACTTTCTTCGCTACACATAGACACAAGGACGTGGTACCTTAATGTGACGTAACAGCCGACGCCATGACACCGGCGAGCTGTTTTCGCGCTATATTTAAAAAATATTGGAAAGATTGTTTTAAACTTCTTTAAACATAAATTTATTACCGAAATATAGGTTTTTTCGTAAATAGTAAGTGTGTGCCCACATTACGGAAAAGGATTTCAAAATCTTTCGTCACGCCTATTGAGGAGATAATCTCAATCGATTTAGAACCATAGAGATTAGATATGATTATTTTAATTTCTTTTATCTTTTTTTTTTTGTATTTAATTTGTTCGGAGTGAAGCTGAAGATTGCACCTTAATTTTTTCCCTAAAATTTCTTATTAAACGCAAAAAAAATGTATTGACATTGCCTTCTAACCATCTATGTTCACACTTCAGACTATGTTCCCACTTAAGGAACCAACACTTGTATTTGCTATTCCGTTGTCTATAATGAAAGAACACTCAATTTTTCTTTGCCTGTCCGCTATTTCAAAACAAGTAAAATCTACTGTCAACACCTGTTATCTGCATACTCTGCATAGCATTGTCATGAATGTCAAATTCGACAATTTGTTCGTGACGTTCTCTGTGATTACTCTTGTAATTTGCTGCTAATCTCACCGTTTGCTGTTGCTGGTTTATATAAAATATCAATTTATTATTGCTTGCCAATAATATAATTTAATAGACAAACATGACGTCGACTATGCCTAATGAGAGTAACGAGGAACGCCGTCGTAGGGTAAGTTCAGCAACCTTTAAAAATAAATATATGATTCGCATTAGTATGAATCATTGTTATTGCGTTTGTTTTTGAAAATTTATGATAATGGAAATTATTTTCGTTCCACAGACAATGTACTTAAACGGATTAAGGAAATTACTTTAAATGGATCGCTTATGCTTGATAATACCTTCCAGAATTTTCTATTTAGTTCCAATAATAATATATAGTAATAATAATAATATAATAGCAATTATCAGTATATGCACCGATCCAATATTATGTTTGAGCTAGGATATTATTTAGTGTGTCAAATTTTGGTATTTTTCTGTTCGTAATTATAATTAAATTAACCCATGTGTCATTGTTCAAGATGTAACAGCATTACTATGTAGTTTCATAACTATTTACAAACAATGCCAAGCATAAACATATTGAATAACTATGATTCAATTAGGTATTGACTAACTCAAGCAGTAGACAAAAAAAAAAGAAATCTTTTTAAAAAGTCAGTAGCCAAACTTGAGGTCTACCATTAGCAACTGTAACATTATTAATTCAGCTTTGCAATGCCAATGAATGAAGAAATGTCTAAAGTGAGATTATCTTATCACATTGGCTAAGCATTTTTGATCATGCTACTTGAAATCTTTTAAAAAGAATAAGACAGCTATAAATATAGCATAGAGAGAACCACTTACTGCACTCCAAAATAGTTGAGGGGAGTGGTGTCAGTTCTAATAGTTCACTCATGACTGTGTGCCGTTAAATCTCACTAAACATGTTATATATCATCATCACAGCTCATATATGTCCCACTACTGGGCTAAAGCCGCCTTCACAATGGCAGAGCAATTGACCTATACTACACTGATGGGACAGTATAGGGTTCTATTTCTAGTTTGCCTTCTTGCTTAGACGTTATTTGCATATTACATTCCCTTAGTCTTATAAGACATCCACGGGCAAGAAGGGGGTTGCAGTTATATATAACATGTTATATATAATTTTGTATTAAAAGAAGTTAATAAAAAATATAAATAATGGACAATCTTTGTTAGTTTCTTACCCGATGTTCTCAATGGTAGTCATATTCTGTTCTGGTAGTGGCTTATTGGATTAATTTTAGATACTATAAATGAGGTATTGAAATAAATGATATAAACATATTGAGTGATTTTACATTTTAATTTAGTGTGAAATTATGGCCTTATTTTGTCCTACAATTTTTCTATAATATATTATCTAGAAATAATACAATATGGTTCATTCTATGGCAGTAAAACAATATAATTTTTTAGACATCACGGTGTAAAACTGAGCAATATGCTTTGACTAAAAAAATTGGAGAGTATAAAATATAGATGGATGGCTAATTCCATACTTATTATGTTTGATATAAGATAATAAAGTATTTTTGTACAATAAAATTGTATTAAAAGATCATTTCAGTTCTTATACTTGCCACTGCTGGTTTCAAGCCTCTTTCATAATGGGAGAAATTTACTTTCTGGATAAATGGGTTGATACAGGGTTTTATTTTGAGATTCTCATCACTTGCATAAATGTTATATGCATATTATATCACTTAGTCGACTTTTTCCACACCCATGGGCAAAGAAGGGGGTGAATTGTATTGTAGCAGCAGGTAGTTCATTCCAGAGCCTGCACGTACGTGGGAAAAATGATCGCTGGAAACGTACAGTGGAAGACTCTATCATTTCCAGGTGAAATTGATGAACCTTACTGCGGTATCGAGTGGTATGTTGGTAAAACGGTGACGGTGGTACCAAGTCAAACAGTTCCTTGGAGCACTCCCCGTGAAAGAGTCTGTAGAGTACACAGAGTGACCCAAAGTCTCTCCGCTGCTCCAGCAACTAAAATCCGTCTGTGAGATTAGGATCCCCGACGATTCGAACAGCACGCCTTTGGAGGGAGTCAAGTGGGTCTAGCTGATATTTGGGCGCGCCTGCCCAGAGATGTGAGCAGTACTCCACATGAGAACGAACTTGCGCTTTGTACAGTACAAGACGCTGTCTCGGTGTGAAGTACCGCCTGGCTCTGTTCAGGACGCCTAACTTTTTGCTAGTATAGTCAAACCTTGCCAATAGTTTCTAAGAAGTAATGCTATATTTGGGAACTGATTAATGAGGATGAAGATAAAGATTTTAGTATCAGTAATTTAAGTACATTAATTGAGAAATGGTCTCTCCGCTTTTTGGTTAGATATGTAACTAACCTAAAATAGACCTTAGGAATACTGTACAATGCATTCATAGAGAGGTGCATGTAACCTGAAATTCCTCTGAGCTTTCAAGTCCCCTAGGGAACTTGAAGATTGAAGTGCTCGCCTATTTATATAAGTTGGACCGAATCTGTATCCTGCACCTATAAATTCTCTCTAGCTAACACTAATGGTTTGGATGGAGAGTAAGCACAGTGTCCTGCTTTTCTGAAGCATGAAATGCTTTAGCTTTCCCATAGATAGGGCTCAATTCCCTTATATGACGGTTCTTGATGTGAAACATTAAGTTTTATATGAATAAAACTGTTTTTACGGATTTTATGGCATTTGTATTTTGATTGCCTGTAACAACAATGATTTGTTGGAAGTGAGCCATCTTAGTCAATGAATGCTGAAAAGTGTTTGTAATGTCGGGCAATCAAAAATCAAATACAAACACTATAAAATCCCTAAAAATAGTTTTATTTATAAAGTGTAATACACCCATAAACATAAGAAATTATTATAAACTTTTTTTTACTGAATCTAGGTGTTATTTGTCGCCGTTAACACCCGCCGCACATGCCCACACTCGCATTGGCCGTCACGAGCCGTGTGCGAGTGGCAGTACATATTTAAAACCTATGGTGCTGGTACAGCACTCTGCATTTGCTCTCACGTGTCGACGCAGGCACGTACATGAGCGTGTACGCCATACGCCATAGGTTTTAAATACTGCTACTCGACTCGCACACGGCTCGTGACGGCCAATGCAAGTGGGGGCAATTGGGCTGGGCATGTGCGGCGGGTGCTATTATATGTTTACAAAGTCTCCTGTGACATAGATTTAACTTTCATTGCGTTTTATTGTTTTAAACAAAACACGTCGGTAAACGACTGTGATTAGACATTAGTCATAGCCAGAAATTGATATAGTGGTAGATAACAAAGACAGTTGTTTACAATGATAACAAGTACATAATCAGCTTTACACGCAAGTGATACAGAACTCCATTAATCTATACCAATAAATAAAATTGGAATGTCTGTTTGTAATCTCAAAATAATAGACTTGTCATGCTCACACGGTTATTTGCACGACACTTCTGCCTAAAATACAGATTAAAAAATGTTTGTCTGTCTATTTGTTCCGGGTTACAATAGCAATGCGCCCTCGCTTTGCTTCGGTTTCAGTCGTCTTGCCCGCGTTGTTCCGGTTCCCGTGGGAATACGGAGATAAAATGTAGTCTATGTTACACCTTGATATTATAGCTTTCCATTGGTGAAAGAATTTTTGAAATAGGTCCAGTAGTTTCAGAGCCTATTCAATATAAACAAATCTTTCCTCTTTATAATATTAGTATAGATATTAGCGATGGGTAGTAGCGGGTTTTTTGGTTAACGAAACGAAACTATCTATCGAATGTCAATAGCGGTTTTTGAAACACTCTATTTCAGTAGCGAGAATAGCGGGTTGTGTTTTACTAGTTAACTAAAGTATCACCGTGTAGTGTATGTTAGACGCGTACCTACACACGCACACCACTATACAATAGAGTTGCCTTGCGTACGGCGTGACCTTGTACACTACGAAACGGCTTGGCGTAGGCTCCATTTGGCTCCAATTTAAATGCTTCATTTTTGTGTGCGGCGTTACCTTCTGTTAGTTATTATTCTAAGATATTCATACTATATTTATATACTATATAATAATACATATACAACATCTATACAAGAGAAGGAAATCTCGTAACAAAACCTTATGCCACCACATCTGACCAGCGTGGTATGTTGGGTCAATTTCCTTCTCATAGTGGAGGAACCCCGAGCCCAACAGTGGGACATGTATGGGCTGAGATGATGATATATACGCTTTATTTTAATTTTCAAGCTATCAAATTTAATATTATACGCAAAAGTAAGTGACGCCACTTTTTTTTTGTGTGACTTAGTCGTTAACCGCAGATGGCTATGACAGCTTTATCCGGACTGCTGGGTGAGCGCTGAAGACTCTCAACCCAAGACGTGTGTCTATAATTCACCATGTCGATAAACTCATGTATTAGGACTAGTTCAAGGCCACATAATTAGGCATCTACCTGCAACTCACGTATAAGTATCTAATGACAAATAACACAAATAATCTTACAAAAAAATGTATCTTATTTCAAATAGATTAAGGGTGAAAATCAAAGGTCAAACGCAGCTTTGCCATGTGCGTGTATGAAAGAAACAAAATGATGATTGATGAAAGAAACGGTGTTCGAACCATTTCGCGATCGCGATAGCTATTAGCTACAGAGTTGTTGTTATTGTTAGCTGAAGCTAGCTACAATAGCGAGTAGCGACAGTTAGCTGCCGGCAGCGATCGAGTATTAGCGAACGTTCATTTTTGTGTGATTCACTTTCGTGAAACGTGATTGTGTTAATAGCTGTTAGCGGGTTTTTGCAGTACGATGAAACTAGCTAACCGCTATTGTACCGATAGATAGTTTCAATAACCATCTAAGTTGCGCAACGACCACTTCTAATAGATATGCCGACTAATCGGCGAATTAGTCGGCCCAGCCGATGACGTTTTCGGGGATATTTGGTGATGATTCGCGCACAGGGCCCACTGCCTCCATAAACGTCAAGGATTCGAAGTTAGTGGTCAGTCCAATGACAATGGAGATGGAATACAAGGGGTTATGGGGCCGTAATATTGTTATTGTTCATTAAAATGATAGAGCTTGATCAAAATTTAATCATGTCAAAAAAGTCTTAGGTATGGATTTTTTTTTTTTTTTTTTTTTTTTTCCTCATGCCGCCCTAGCCGAGGCCGCGGGTGACGTGACCGGGGATTAGTCCGTCACCCGCCGAGAGGCCGACCGCGTGAGGAAAGACCGACGTCCTCCCCGAGGGGTGGACGTCGGTCGATGGGAGGGTACCCCAATAGGGTATTCCGTCGGGCCGACCACTGACGACAAGTTAACGCTGCTCCAGTGGTCGGCTCAACGACGAAGGCGACGTGGTTTTCGGGTGGGTCGCGGGAGTTGCGTGCTTAAGCCCCTCTGTCGCCCCGGACGGAGTGGTGCGGAGGCGCGCCGACCGCGGTCCCACCTACAAAAAAAAAAAAGGTATGGATTTTTTAAGAAACACTCGCACTCTTTTTGACATTTTATTGAGAAATACATACAAAGTAAGAAGGCGGCACCGACTAGTCGCCACATCTCTATTTTTATTCCCTTACTAGCTGCTGCCCGCGGCTTTGCCTAAAAAGTAACCTGCGTAAGATCAGATTTTATAAAAAGGATTATGCTTGATTGAGTAAAAACAAACTGAAGTTCAACTATAATTCCAAAGAAAACAGTCGACGTCGTCTCAGCTCATAAACGTCCCACTGCTGGGCACAAGTCTCCTCCACACTAGGAGGGAAATTGACCTACTATACCATAGGGTTTTATTTAGAGCTTTTTTTCACTAGGCACATGATAACTTTCAGTCGTCTTATAGGAAAGTTATACATCTATACTAATATATAAAGCTGAAGAGTTTGTTTGAACGCGCTAATCTCAGGAACTACTGGATCGATTTGAAAAATCCTTTCAGTGTTATATAGCCCATTTCCGAGTAAGGCTATTATAGGCTATATATTTTATTTATTTTTTATTTATTTTTTTATTTTAAAGGAAACTGACAGCTAAAAGAATTACATTAATGACTTAATTAGCAACATAAAGCCATTTATGAGTTTCCACATATAACAGTTTCAATATTTTTTCTTTTTAAAACACATAAGTCTTTCAATACTTAAAAATAAAAATATTTGAGTAACAAAATAACAAGTACTTAAAGCTAACTCCATTTAACAAAATAATTCCTTGTCATGTTAACACACTACGATACAAAAAGTGTTTATTGAACTGCAAAATAGTAATTCTAAAAAACAAAATAACGAGAAAAAAAAAGTGTAATAATGATGTACTAAATTGATGTAAAAAAAATAAAATCAGAGATTTATTGAAATAAGTCTATTCCTCAGTGAAGGTATGCTTGTGTTAAAGATATCTATGTCGTTACTACGCATTATTTGGTTAAAACTTTGACAAGAACAATACAGAAAACTATTTTGGCGATAATTCGTGGCAGCTGGGTTAGTTGAGAAGAAGGGAGCCGAACGCAACGAATGACTAGGGCAATATATATTTAATTTATGTAGAAGCTCTGGACAGTCAAGAGACGTGGATGTTACAATTCGTGTTAGAAACAATATATCAGCAATTTGACGACGTTTTTCTAATTTTAAGAAGTGATGTTTTTGACAGGACATATTATAATCACAAAAATTTGAGTTCGTGCAGTAGTTAAGGTATCATCATAAGGTATATCATCACGCTAAGACCAATAGGAGCAGAGCACCAATGAGGAATGTTTTTTTATCCTTTTGAGAGCTTCCGCTACGTAAACGGCTAAATTTTCGCAAAAATCACGTGTGACAATCGTATCATTTAAAAATATTTTCACCTTCCACGTTAACAAAGTCTTAGGTTAAAGTTAGCGTTAGGTCAAAGTATCTATACCACGCGGATGAATTCGCGAGCAGAAGCTATTTTTATATAAAAAGTAAATATGTTCCTTGTTCAAGGTACTTCTGGGTCCATTGCCAGCTGGTTTCTTGCGAGCCGATGGAACTGTTGACACGGTGGATGCTGACTATCAAGCCGCTCTTGCTTTGCAGCAGCAGCTAAGTGGTGCTACTGTAAGTATTCATGTATTACAATTAAGGATAAATGGCGTATAATACTCATGGACATTTACATTATTAAGACCTTCCTTAGCCTAGTAACTGCTGTTACGTGAACAGTGATCTCTCAATAAGAGCATGTCATAATATTCGGAAAGCAATGCCTTTGGCAATATGCATGCTATTCTAGAGCCCTGATACGTGGAAAATGTCCGTGCAAACGAAATTGTCTGCGATTTCTGGCCATAAAATTGAATCTTTTTTTGTCTGGGGGTGTGTTACGGTCTGCGCGCTCCTCGGGGCGACAGAGGGGCGTAAGCACGCACACCTGTAACCCACCCGCGACACGTCGCCTTCGTCGTTGGGCTGACCACCGCAGCAGGGTGACTTGACGTTAGTGGTTGGCCCGACGGAATACCCTTTGAGGAGTAACCTCTCCTCGACCGACGTCCCCCCCCCCCCCCCCCTCGGGGAAGACGTCGGTCTTTCCTCACGCGGTTGGCCTCTCGGCGGGTGATGGACTAACTCCCCGGTGCAGTCACCCGCGGCCTTGGCTAATAAAATTGAATCTTACTGCAACATTGAATGATATAATCTTATAATTGATTGAATCAGGCGATACATGGTGGAAAACCATTATTATTCTGAAGGTGCTCATCACGTGAGAGTAAGATTTCCTTATTCCTTAATCCTATCCTGTATTCCTTCTATTGTGGTGTGCGGTATATTGATTACCGTGGGAAAGTGGTGGGGTCTCCCTTAATTTCAGAATGATATAATCTTAGAAAAATGATTATGATATTGTCTATTTTTTGTGTGGGTTATGGTCAGCGCACACGCCGTCCGTTCCGTCCGGGGTGACGAAAGGGTGACGCGTAACCCACTGTATCTCCTCTCGTTCTCAATTGAGTCGACCACCGGTACCGAGTTCCTTGTCCCCCGTGGTCATTCCGGTGGCAGCTATGATATTGTCTACAAAATCTCTGCAATTATTATTTCACCAATCGACTTTCGATGGAAGACTTCCAAGTGTGTTCTATTCCCAGGAGTCAGAAACCTTTAGCTCGCAGATCTACGTTTTGAGTATCGCCCAATTGAATTTTTAGTGTATTTACTTTCGATTTAAAGTACAAGAGAGGCTAGGCCATCTTAAGATCTACGCCATCTTTATACTGAATAAAATCGCGGATGCGTAATAAACATATCATTAAGCGGAATAATTAATCCATTTAGTATTGATTATCTACAAACCAAAATTTAAATTTATTATTTTTGTTTAATCGATTATGCACCTTGACTATTTTTAGTTTGTTTTAAAGTTGGCAGAGAAGTTGGTGGTACGCTTAAAAAATTACGCTCAAAAAATTAAGCAGTCAAAAATATGACTACTGAAGCGCCTCTAAGAGTATACTCTTAGGGGCTTATTCTTTAGATACTTAATGATTACCAGCATTGTCGTCATTACCTTAACTAATTTAAGGTATAGTTTAAGTTTGAGCGTTTTGATGACGTCTGAACACATTACATGTGAAAGCACTCGTGCTTATCAATACGACTGTATTGATTTGTTTTGTTACTAATCACCATCATTTCACCTCATACACGTCTAGGGTTGCCAACCATACTTTATTTTTGCTAATTATACTTTATACTTTTGCATACCAATAAAGTATGCGAAAATACTTTATTTTCCAACCATTACTGTGATTCGTAAGACAAAACACTCATGATGGGTACTATTTAACGGTACACATAAGTAAAAACGGATGATGAAACTATTTATAATTATTGAACGAAATATTAGATGTCAGATGTGGTGTGAATCAGACTTTATATGTGCTAAAAACACACAAAAATGCATTTTCAACACAATGAAAACATAAAGTATGATAATTTTGTTTTTCGTCTAAATATTTTTTTTTTCTCTATCCAAACCATCCGTTTTATACTTTTTTTTTGTAAAAAAAAATTGCCAACCCTATACACGTGCCACTGCTAACCTCGAGTCTTTTCGATAGGAATGGAATTGACCTACTATATCACGCTGGTCAGACGGCTTGGTATAGGGTTTTATTTCCAGTTTTCCTCGTCTTGCTTCGATATTTAACGCCTGTTATATCCGTTAGACGTCTTTTACGACACCCACGGGCAAGATTTGGGGGTGGTAAATGATATTCTTACTCCATCATCACACGGAAAATTATTTGTGATGTTACTAATGTCGTCTAAAAATATTTATACTAAGGCTAGAAATTGCCCGCAACTTCGTTTAGTTACGTGTTAACAATATATTTGTTACCAACTTGCTCGTGGCAATAATAAAAACCGCTTGAATTATCACCAGGAGAGTAACATCACTCCTGGGCAATTTATAGCAGTAATTGCAATCGTTAACTCACTAGGCTGTTATGCTACTGTTTGCCTATTGGAGACATATCTCTCTTAGTGGGTGCCGATAGGCTGATGCTGGGAGTGGGCAGAGCACAAGAAGTGGCCCGAAGGGAGGTTATTCGGCGGTGGAGGGAAGACCTGGAGTCCCCCATAGCAGGGCGGGGGACTGTGGAAGCGGTTGCGCCACATCTCCACCGCTGGCTCACAAGGAAGCACGGCAAACTAACATTTAGGATGGTGCAGGTGCTTACCGGACACGGGGTCTTCGGTAAGTACCTGCATATGATTAGAAGAGAAGAGACCCCCGGATGTCATGAGTGTGGCGCGCCAACTGATAATGCGCGTCACACATTGGAGATATGCCCCTCCTGGGGGTCTCAGCGCCACGACCTGTCGGCGGTACTTGGAGCGGACCTGTCGCTGCCGACCGTTATCGCAAAGATGCTTGGCAGCGACAGGTGCTGGTCGTCGATGGCCTCATTTTATGAGGCCGTCATATCAAGGAAAGAAGTGGCGGAGCGGGGACGCGAGGCGCTTGCGTCTGCTGACTCGCTTCGTCGCCGGCGACCCGGGAGGAGGAGGCGACAATATGCCCACCTACTCCCACCGCCCTGAACAGTAATGACAGGACGTGGCCAGACGGCCATGCGTTGGGGTGTCGGGGATTGAATATCATCAGACGACCTCTCCGGCACCCCGTAAAAGCGCGGAAGGGGCCGCTGTGGTTTTAGTGGGTATTCCGGCCGCGGATGTGGTCGGTGAGTCCCACACGGCCCCCCCCGTCCGTCACTGGCGGGGGACAGTGCGTAAATGCATTTCCACAGCGTGAACAAAAAAAAAAAAGGCTGATGCTGGGAGAATTATCTGTAGCTCTGTAAACGTGATTTCTCCTTTCCCATGGGAGCAACATTTGTCCCTAATACAGAAGGTGTCTATAGTAGTCAGAGTAATGTAGTTTGTTGATTTTTTTTAAATGGGGTCATTAATTTCACAGATTATGTTGTACATTCAAATTTATAAAATATATTTACAAATGTTTTTATTTGAAACTAGCAACCCGCCCTCGCTTCGCTTATAGGTTATAGTCGTTTTACCCGCGTAGTTCCCTTTCCCGTGGGAATACCGGGATAAAATATAGCCTAGTTTACGCCCTGATATTATAGCTTTCCATTGGTGAAAGAATTTTTGAAATCGGTCCAGCCGTTTTGAAGATTACCCGGAACAAACAGACAGACAGACAGACAAAAATTTTTTAATTGCTATTTCAGGCATAGGTGTCGTGCAAATAACCGTGTGAGCATGAAAAAAGCCTATTATTTTGACATTACAAACAGACACTCCAATTTTATTTATTGGTATAGATAAAACTATTGTGTGTGGTCACAGGAGAACAGTTTTCTTCGAGCATAAAAGCTTAAAGTGTTACTAAAGCCGGGGAATCAATAATCATATACAAACGCGATAAAATCTGTAAAAATAGTTTTATTTCAAATGTCTAATATTCGCGTAAACATTCAGAAATCCAAATGTTTTGATGTTGTATTCTGATGTTATCTTTGTTTTGATAAAATAATTATTCTTGTTCCAGTTACCGGCAGCCGGTCCGCCATTAACTGCGCGTCTCAGCATCACAATAGCACAAGCGAAATTATCTAAAAATTATGGTAAGTTGTTGGAAAAACCTGTTACAATAATATTATTACGTCGATCAAATAATATTTGATATTGGATCTAATTAATGCAATCGTGTTTACGTTCGAAAACAGGTTTGAATTTACATTTAGAGACGTATTTGTACAAATAACATTCTGAGAATAATTACGTATTTTTTTAACAATTTGATGATATTTTATTGATATGTTGTTTTATATTCCATCTAATCTCATCTCAATCCCTATACGTACCGGTACTGGGCTCGAAACTCCTCCATTCTGGAAATGAATTTGATCTACTGTACCGTGGTGGCATAGGATTTAATTTCGAGTTTTCTTTCATCGATGTTTTCTACATAGTATATCACGTAGTCGTCTTTTACGACATCAACAGTCAAGTGAGGGGTGAATTGTATTCTTACGCCGTCACCACACGGAAATCTTATTTATATCTTATCTTCGCCGTAAATTACTAAAATGTACCTATTGTACAGTATATAAGGATAGTCTATCTTATTCTTGAAAGTGTTAAAGGGTAAATGAAGAAGGAAAATTGTTTTAAAACAAGGTTTAGGACAGTGTTCCAGGAAGAAATATGATATATATTATAACTAAAAATGTAATCCTTCACACTCTACCCCATATTCCAAGCGTCTCGCAAAGATGACTAAAGACTTCAATCAAATAATATAATATTACAAATTAGCCAAGCCAAGCTGTTCTGACGAAGCCTTGTTCAGATGCAAAACCAAGACCGATATTCCTTATAACAAGTTTTAGAGGCGCTTTTATCATGCAATAAGTTTTTCATCACTTTTTTTAAATTAGTCATCTAATTAATAATGTTTACCCGTCAAACCTGAATCGAGCTTTTGTCATTACAAGAGACTGAATGACGTTAAATTAAATTGTAGTTTGATATTGATCCATATACAGGCGCTGTTCTGTACTTAGGAATATCAGTGCTGTTTTTGATGTTGAAAAAAATTTACACATAATTTTTCAATTATAATGTCGACGAATGATCTTAAAATAATTATTATCGAATACAATTTATTTCTAATCAAATTTATAGATTAGATATAGATAGAATGTTACCTATTGCTGATCATGGTAGAACATATTTTTATTTTTTAAGTAAAATATTTATATAACTACTAGCTGACCCGACAGACGTTGTCCTATATACAGTTCATATTATTATAGTCAAGTTTTCTTAAAATTTCTAATTTTCTGCGCTACTTTCTTAATTTATTTTTCCGTAAAAGCTTTTTGCCCGAACAGCGCCACCTACCGGGTCCAATTGTGAATCTAAACCATTCTCGAATTCCATTGAATACACATAAAAAATTTCATCAACATCGGTCCAGCTGTTTAGGAGGAGTTCAGTGACATACACACGTACACAAGAAATATATATATGTACTAGCAACCCGTCCTCGCTTCGCTTCGGTTTTAGTCGTTTTACCCGCGTAGTTCCCGTTCCCGTGGGAATACCAGGATAAAATATAGCCTAGTTTACGCGCTGATGTTATAGCTTTCCATTGGTGAAAGAATTTTTGAAATCGGTCCAGCCGTTTCGAAGATTACCCGGAACAAACAGACAGGCAGACAAAAAAATTTTAATCTGTATTTTAGGCATAGGTGTCGTGCCGTGTGAGCATGAAAAACGCCTATTATTTTGACATTACAAACAGACACTCCAATTTTATTTATTGGTATAGATATATGCTGCACAGATGGCGTAGTGGTTAAGATAGCGACCTACAGTGTCGGGGGTTCGAATCCCACGCGGGACAACACTTCGTGCGATCCACAAATTGTTGTTCTGAGTCTAGATGTAATTTGTGTCCGTTAATTATGTGTTTGTAAAGTCCCCCGCAATACAAGGATTATTTCCTTAGTGCAGGGTGTTGTCTTAAATAAATAAAAAAAAAAAAAATAATAAATAAAGATACACGGAGAGTATATATCTTTCTCTTTAATTAATATGATAAATGTAAAAGTAATACTGTTTACCTGTGACGTTTCATGCATATACCACTAAACAAATTTTGATGAAATCTTACATAAATATAGTCAAGAGCTTGGGAAAGGATATAGGCTACATTATCAAAAAATAGCTTAATGAGGTTAAAATTGGGGTTAACAATTTGTACCTATGGAAATTATAATTTTATGAATATTAATTGTATGGAATTATTAGAACCATAAAATATTAAAGCACTTGGATAAGAAATAAATAGATATCAGTTCTAGCGTTTTTGAAATTTTGACCTTCAGCTGTAGAAATAGGGGATGACACTTTGTATGGCGAGTCGTCATTGTAGAAGATAGAATCATGAAACTTTGTATAAACACTTGATAAGAAACGAATCAATATTCGATGTAGCGTTTCTGAAACATCGATCTACATTGGAATAAAATAGGCGATGCAAGTTCATCTATGCAAATAAATAAAATTGAAGTGTCCGTTTGTAATGTCAAAATAATCGGATTTTTTCATGCTGATATGGTTATTTGCACGATACCGTATATACGTTTTTTATTTTGGGTAATCTGCAAAACTGCTGGACGGATTTTGATAATATTTTACTACCAGGTAGCTGTCTATATATGTAGTAACTTAGGGTATATTTTATCCCGGTATTCCCACAGGCTTCTCGAAACTGAAGCGAGGCGAGTTCAGACGAGGGCGGGTTGCTAGTGAATATATAAGATACTGAGTAATCTATCTATCAACGGACACCGTATACTTTTAATGTAATATTAATAACTATAGTATCATTATTATTTATGTTTGTATAAACCTATAATGTATGTAAATATATTACCAGCCGAATAATTAAAGTTAAACACGTTTTACTTCAGCCTCGAGTAAAGGTATATATAGTCATTTTGTTTTGAAAAGGGTTCAGGGGTATCCCTCGAATGTAAATCGTAGTTAGCGGAACGCTGAGAGGCGAGCCTCAGCCCTCATTTTGGATAACGCGTTTAACATGATATCTCGTTAACCGTGAATCATACGAAAAAATAGTAGATATCATTTTCATAGATCATCATGTTTTTGCTCGTTTTTAGGGTTCCGTATCCAAAGGGTAAAAACGGAACCCTATTGCTAAGACTTCGCTGTCATCAGGCTGTATGTCAAGAACGGCGATAGCTAGACATTAAGTCAAGAAACTATTGGGAATGGATAATTTGTTTATGGTTCTAAATTCAAGTTCTTGTTTTTTTTTTATTGTTAGATTGGCACAACTGTTTTCCATTTTGGCGCGGAGTTTGAGTTGCATCTGTTATATATATTAAATACAGTGCTGTTTTTGACGTGACAACGTCTTATAATTCGATGGAGCCGGCTGCACACACGAAAAAACATGACGTATGCGGCGTTACCTCGCTCTGAGACGTTCCATTTAAGGCTTGCCATACAAAATATCTATCAAACAAATAAAATTAAAATTTTCTTTTGAAAAATGAAACCATCCCATCAGTATTTTCTTATGACGTTGTCACGTTCAACTATCGTCAGTAAACCGACTTTACAGACAACAGATTTTATTTTTTTTAGTTATATCATATCTAGTGTGTATTGGGAATTTCACAATGCACAAAAACATCGAACAAGGAGTTTGTGTTAAATTTTGCACCGCCAATGGAATTTCGTGTTCGGAGTCACTGATAATGTTACAGAAGGCTTACGGTGAACCGACTTTATCAAAAACACGTGCTTTATGAGTGGTACAAAGTCTTCAAAAGCGGTCGAGATGTGATGGAAGATTTGCCTCGCTTTGGGAGGCCATCACGTCTGCAACTGAAGTTAACATTGCAAAAGTGAAGGAAACAGTGACTGAAAATCTTCATTCAACTTTGAGATAGCCGCCGAACTTTCTGTGTTCCCCGAGTCGATCCGTACCATTTTAAATAATCACTTGGGTTTGAAACATGTTTCCGCTCGGCTAATCCCAAAAAACCTGAATTTTCTCCAAAAACTCAATCGCATGAGAGAAGCTGAGGACATGCTAGAACGAGTCAATTCCGACCCAAGATTCATGAAACGTATTGCTACTGGTGACGAGACGTGGGTTTACGAGTTTGACATGTAAACTAGTCAACAAGCTTCGGAGTGGCGATTTCCAGCTGAATCGAAAAAAAAAAACCACTCCAAAATCGATCAAAAGTCAAAGTCATATCGACTGTTTTCTTAGACTATCGCGGTGTTGTGCTCTCGGAATTCTTGCCAGAAGGTTAAACGGTGAATAAAGAATATTATTTGAGCGTTATGCGGCGTTTGAGAGAGCAAATTCGACGAAAAAGCCCAGATTTGTGGAAAGAAAATTCTTGGATTTTGCACTACGATAATGCGCCTTCGCACAAGGCCATCATTGTGAACGAATTCATGTGTTTGTAATTGAAATCCTCCTGGATGAATTTGATGAAAATTTTTGTATGTGCTTCAGTGGATTCAAGAATGGTTTAGATTAACAATTGGACCCGGTAGGTGGCGCTGTACACGATTTCGAGGCGAATTCCTATTATTTTATTAGAACAGAACGTCTGTTGGGTCAACTAGTAATTAATAATAGTTTTTATTTTTCGTTGCTTAATGTATGGTTTATACAATATTTAGTATGTACATCATAAAGGTATGCTAAAAATATACAGAACGTAGGTATATGTTAATTGCAACAAATGTTATGTTAATACACGCCTGTTTTTATATTAATTTGATGTTAATGATGCAATTTAATACTATTACTAAAACATTTTTATGCAAATTACATTGCGAGACAAGTTTCATTAAAACATTCCATAATAATTAGGTGAATGTTTTGGCTGCGACTTAGTAAGACTTTTGACTATGTCTCTGCACGCGAATTTGCCGTTTCCTTGGAGCCACGTATTTTCTCGGGATTAAAAATAACTTATATACAGCACTTTTAGCTAAAGAAAAAGCTTTCAATCTGGTTCGTAGTTACAAAGTCTTTTACAACCTTTACAATTATATAAGCTTTTTTTGGTTTTGCTTTGGTGAAAACGAGCAAGCAGCCCAATTGATGGTAATTGTCAACTGCTGCTCACGAACTTAAAGCCACACTATGCCGCTATGAACCAGAATCGGCGCAAATAAAATGAGAACAGAAAGGGAGAGATAGAAAGTTTGGTCCTGTGGCTCTATCGCTTTCAATAACGGACGAGCCTGCCTAATATGTTTACAGGCAGAAAACTGTCAGTAGAGTGGCCTACCATTCCAAAAAAATATTTTTATAATATTAATAGAGATAATAAAGTATTTGCCTAGTTTTACTAGAGTAATTCCTATTCACCATCATCATCTCAATGTCCCACTGTTGGGCTCAGGCCTCCTACATAAAAGAGAGAGTGATAGGTGCTATTGACCTACTATTCCACGCTGATCAGACGTTATTTCGAGCTTTCCTTCCCTCGCAGAGATGTTATATGCCTATCATATCCCTGAGTCGTCTTTTACGATATCCACGGGTAAGAAAGGAAGTGGAGAATTGCATTCTTACTTCATCACCATACGGACAATTCTCCTATTTAATTTAACCTTTATAAATATTAAATTTTATCCATATACTATTCTGTGCCTCCAGGTCTGACTCGCATGGATCCTTACGTTCGCATCCGTGTAGGACATTGTATTTATGAGACCCACACCGATCCCAGTGGTGGCAGAACTCCAAGATGGAACAAGGTTATTCATTGGTAAGTCACTCGCATGTTTTAGGATTTGTTTTTAATTCAAGTCACTTTTTTAGGGTTCCGTACGCAAAGGGTAAAAACGGGACCCTAATTGTAAGATTTCGCTGTCTGTGAGTCCGTCTGTCACCAGGCTGTATCTCAAGAACCGCAATAGCTAGACAGAATCTTTTACAAATTATGTATTTTTGTTGCCGCTATAACAACAAATTCTAGAAACAAAACAAAATAAATATTTAAGGACGGGCTCCCATACAACAAACACGATTTATTCGTCCTTGTTATAGATAATTGTACGGAACCCTTCGTGCGCGACTCCGACTATCATTAAGCCGGTTTTCTTGAAGTCTTTACTGCACATGTGTAAAGATGTACTATTTATCCCAGTGGACTGTAGGCTAGGTCGTTGATGATGTAAAATAATAACGCCAATGTTTGCACTGCCACAACTTGTATTTATTTAATTTGCACAGGAAAAAGTACATTAGCGTACGTACGGTTCAATGTCAGACAGACGAGAGAGCGAGAGTTGACAGTTATAAAAAATATAATATATATTTGTTGGAGTTGCCAACATGCTCCCACTCGGAGAAGAAACATAATTAAATTTATGCTAGTACATTTTTAAATAATTTGAATTATGAACTAATTGTTGATCAGCGCCATCTATGGACAATGACCTGAACGTCATGTAATGCAATACAATAATACAAAGATAAAATTCTATTTTCAAAATTACAATTGTAACATAAGGTAAAAGCACTAATGGTAGAGACTATAAGGAAAAATGAAACTTTTGAATGTAATAAAATATATATTTATGAAAATAAAAGATTGACAACGTCTTCTATGTCTTCAGTAACTCTTAGAAAATAATACTATTATAATTATTCTTTGAAAAATCAACAGAAAAAAATATTAATGGTCTTTTTGTAAACTTAGTCATAAGAACTAATGAATGACATCATAAAAATCGAACATCACTAATAGTAGACATCAATATGAACTAATAGTTGACATAGTACTTAAAATAATAAAAATATGAAAATAGTAACGTGAGCATATTATTCATCAACATCTAAAGTTTTATTAAATTTATATTTAATTCTATCACCCGTTATAACCATTTTTGGTGGTTCAAGGACACTTATAAGTTGAGATTCATTAACAGTACTTATATCATTTACATTTTCTATAAATAAAGTTTTGGACTCATCACAGGCTCTCATGGCCATAACTTCAATGTCCAACTTGTCGACATCTTGAACTATACACACATATTTATGAAATCTTTTTTTACCAGGGAACTTAACAATTAAATAATCACCTTGTTTAATTTTACTTTTTATTTGGCCTTTATTTTTACTTTGGTTCTCATCAATTTTCTTACAATTTTCAGTCTCTTCAGTGCTAGAATTATCATCATCTTTGTTATTTTTTATAGTTTTTAAAGCTTTCGTCACTAACTTATTATCAGTCTTTGGTTTTCGTGGTTTTTCAGTCTCGTCTTTTTTATTCTTTCTTTCCTCGGCTTTTCTTTTTTCTTCTACAGTAATGTTTTTTCCTATTATTAGGTCTTTATTTGCCCTTCTCTGAAAGATTTCATTTTCTTCATCATAGTAACTACATTCATCAGAAATATCATCCACGCTGTCTCCAGATTCTATCCATTCTTCTTCCGTGCTGGAACTATCTTTCCTCTTATTTTTATTTTTCATATTTTTTTTCCTAGCAAATTTATTATCAGTCTTTAGTTTCCGTGCTTCTCCAGCCTCTTGTTTTTTCTTCTTCCTTTCTTCTGCTCTCCTTTTTTTTTCTTCTACTGCTTCGATCTTCTTCCTCTCTTTGGACTCGTAATACGTTTGCCACTCAAGAGATGTTATAACAGAGAGAACTTTTTCTTTTTTTCTTTTTTTGATGTTTTCTTTTGGTTTAGGCCAAAACAACGCTCTTTTAAATGGACTAGGTATTACTGCAGTTGGTTTCTTTGAATTTTCCTATGGCATAGTATGTTGTTTTGATGAAGATGGGACATTAGGCGTATTTGCATCCATAGCAAACTGGATATTTAGAAAACTAGTATCAGGTTCTTTACAGGGAGTCTTTGGGTTATTGTAAGATGTAGATGGCATTATCAATGAATCATATCTTGTGTATGAATCTGGAATTATAGGCCCTGACGTCAGTAAAGGTATAATTTCAGTTGTGCTGCTGAGTTCTGGATTCAAACTATGACCTGAATGCGGGGCTTGATTAGCTACTTCGCAAGTGTATGAGTCTTCATTAATGGATGAAAGTAGTATTGAAGGAGAATTTACTCTTGAATTTTGAGACATTGGGGATGTTCGTGAATTATTTATAATGGTTGCGTTTGGAGGTGTAGGGTCTGCTTTCTGTATAGGTATAAGTTCATTTATACTGCTCTGTCCCGGAACTAAACTGTTCAAGGTGTGTAGATTTTCTGCTGGCGTTGGGGCTAGTTTGCTTTTTGTCAGCTGTAATAATTCCTCGATATTTTTATAAAACGTAAATAACCCTCTATATTCGTTTTCTTCTGTCCAGTCACTGGAATTTTTGAATTTGGTTACCATGTCTGCATTAATGTATTTGTTTAAGAAATTCATCCCAATTTCGAGTTCTTTTATTTTTGCCATAACTTGTAATTCTGAAAGTTCTCCTGTTGGTTCTTCTGGTACACAGCACACTTTATCTGGATTCCAAGGCGAGAGACCACACTTACGAAAGCCATTTCGAAATATCTCAGGTGATAATGTATCTTTCAGGACGTTGTTTAATAATGGGCAAAAATGAACTTTTCGCAAAACTGGGGAATCAATGTTTTCCAAACGCCAAGCATGCATTGCATTTTTCCATGCCCCCTTCAGGCTTCTAAAAACTGCAACATCCATGGGCTGCAGTAGATGTGTGGCATTTGGAAAAAGTGCAACCAGGATGATCCCATTTTGTGAACAAAATTGACTGACATGGTATGACAGATGTGATGTGTGTCCATCTATAAAAAGAAGAACTGGCCTTTGGATGTTACTGTCATTTAACCATTTGTGAAAAATGTTGCAGATATACTCGTAAAAAGTCTCCATGGTCATCCAACCATTGTCAGATCGTCCGATACCCCAAGACGCAGGAACTGATAAGCTTAGTTCTCTTGGTATTCGTTCATATTTAAATATAACCATGGGTGGTAAAACATCGCCAGCAGCATTCCCACCTAAAAGTACGGTGTAGCACTCTTTTTCATCGGAATTAATTTGTTGGTATACAGATTTTACGCCTTTAGCAGCCAAGACCTTACTACCTTTGGGATTAAGAAAAAATGCAGTCTCATCCATATTGAAAATTCTTTGAGGTTCGTTCAAAATGTGCTGGTAATTATTTTCATGTAAGTAGGTACTGACCTCTTCAAACCAGTTCTTCAAATGAGGCGTTGTGACAGAAGCTCTAGAGTTTGTTAAATTTTGCGGCTGTCTTAAAACGAGATCAGGATGACGTTTTAAAAAGCTGTTGTACCATCTCTTGCCTGGCCTACCTTCTTTAAAAGGAGTTTCAATATTTAAGTCATCCACAATTTTTTTTACACTATCCTGTAAATTTTCTCTTCCTACTGGAAAACCTCGTTTCACCATTTCTTTCGCCCACCCAACAATCATATTTTCAGTTTCTTCCGAAATGTAACATCTTCTTCCCATTTTTCGTTTCACGGGAGTCTTCCCCCTTACTTTATTCAGAAGTGTTATTCTCGGTACACCAAATTGTCTTGCCGCAGTTGCTGTTGGTACACCTCGCCTGCATTCATTTATAGCTGATTCCATATCAGCTTCCGAATATCGAAACATTTGTCCCTTTATTGGCGGCATCTTGATAAAAAATAAAAAACTGAAACAATAGATTGTTAGATCAGTACAAGGTCTAATATTAGACACCATGCTACCCCAATATTAGACACCATGTCTATTTTTAGGTACAGTAGTTCTAAGTTGTTGGTTTCTTAACAGAATTTTATTTTCAGGGAATAGTGATGATATTTGCATTAAAATAAACTACAAAATAAATATAGTATTGCAAAACTAATAGATGACATCCATGTCATCTATTAAAGTATTTGCGCTGTAGCATGGTGCGGGTGACAGTTATGGCGAGTTTCGTTTCACTCTTGAAAGTTGCCGCGATTTATAATTATGATCTATTAATTCAGCTGTACCACATCTGTAATATATTAAATCACTAATAACTGTAGTAATAAAGGTATACCTTCCAAATTAAACCCAACTAGAATGTTCTAGCCTACAAATCAAATGAAATTGAAAGAAAAAATAATCAAAGTGGTATGCGTATAACGTAACACCAAAGACGTATTAAGTGATGGGATGTACTACTACGAAGAATTGTCGATTAAAAAATAAATAAAAAACAATTTGTGCGCTCAATTTTTTATTGTTAAAAAGTATACAATTATTACATATTTACTTCAATTTTTCATTCAATTTTAATCCTCTTCTAAACTCATATCAGAGTCAGGAACATCGGAATTGTCACTTTCATCATCCGTATCTGTGACGGATATTATTAAAGATGTCTCAATTATGTTATCAATACGGACGTCACGATCCCAATCAATAAAAATATGCCACGAAAAAATATGAAATACCAGTTGTTTTGAATGCGTTTACGAAACTTTTTAAAATTTTTGAACTATTAAATTAATTGAATAATTTGTATGAATATATTTTTTCCTATATATAATTTTCGTGACAATAATAAACAGAACAACATTTATTTATGCTACGAGTATAATTAGTGATAAAAATTTAATTGCGAATCGTCACATCCCTAGTCACTTGGTATTGACATGTGTCACCCGCACCATGCTACAGCGCAAATAGTATAGGTTTTCACATTTTCGAGAACTAATAGTAGACACGCTTTATATTGTTAGTGAAAATGGATAAAAAATCAAAAATAAACATTAATTAGTGTATATAACATGATCATTAATCCAATGAAATCAATAGAAACTAAAAAATTCCTAATAAATGTATTCAAAACTTACCTGCAAAATTTCGCCTTCCTTAACCTATTTACTAAGAAATTGCCGAGCACGTGTTGATGCGGTCACATTGTTTACGAAAACTGACGCCATTTTTAAATTTTTTTCAGGAAGGGGTCTCTAATATTACTTTTTCCATCAACAGATGGCGTTAGAAGCTTATAAAGTTCACACTGTTGACAGATAAATAAAATAATTCTTATTTTATGGTATTTATTTCGTAAGTGTCATCTATTAGTTCCGTGTCTGGCATTAGTGCTTTTACCTTACATATGTTTGAAATTACATTAGAAAGGCATTTAAGCTAAAACTTATCGTATTAGAACACAATCAGTCATAATAGAAAATAACAATGAACTAATAAGTATCATTCTTTCTTTGTGATAACAATAATTACAAAAATTAAGGTTAACTGCTATCTATTGGTAGCAAGCAGACTTTAGTTACAGAACGTCTGTGCACTCTACCATTAGCAGTTTTTACTTCCACTGCTCTGACCAAATTATCAGAGCCAGAGAGTTTAAGAGTGGTAGGACCACACTGTCGACAGTTATCTGTCTACAGCCGCGGGCCGGTCCGTCCGGGGCAGTACCATGCTCTCGCAGAAGATCGACGTCTGAGTAGTAGCAATTTGTTACTGCGCTTCGTTCGGTGAGCGAGAGAGCCGGAAGCCCAACTTTCTGAGGGTGATTGCGTGTGAAGGGTTTTGGTGGTGCCCTTGGTATCACCGAGCCTCAATGCACGCATTCACACTCCCTTCGCTTTCTTCGCGGTAAGCAACGGCCTTGTAAAGGTCCATGAGCGGCAGCAACACTTACCATCAGGTGTACTGTTTGCTCGTTTGCCACCGTTTGCAATAAAAAAAAAAAAAAAAAAAAAAGCCAGGAAAGACGTTCACTATCCTTGCCATAGGCCAGTACATGGGTGGAGTGTTATCTTCTTTAAGAATCAATAATGAACCAATTTTTAAATTAGGTAATGCATTTCTCCATTTAGGTCTACATTGCAAAGTATTTAAGTATTGATTACTCCATGTTTTCCAAAATGATTGTTTAATATTATTACAAATTTCCCAGAATTTTAATCTATTACAAGGAATTTGAGATACATCTTTATCTGGATATGAATTTAAAGTAGTACCAATAATGAAATGACCTGGAGATAGATAAGAAAAATCATTAACATCACTTGACATTGGTATAAGTGGTCTACTATTCAGTACTGCCTCTATTTCACATAATACAGTTGACAATTGTTCATAGGTGATTACTGCTCTTTGGACAAGAATTTGGTACTTTTGACTGCTGACTCCCACAGACCAGCGAACACAGGGGAATAACAAGGAATAAAATGAAAAGTAATGCCATTTTCAGCACTAAATGATTGCACTTGTGTTCGATGCTCACTGGATTTCTGCAGTTTATATAAATTGTGTAATTCTGAATTGGCAGACTTAAAGGTGGATGCATTATCACAATATATTTCAGTTGGCCTTCCCCTACGCGAAATGAAGCGCCTAAGAGAAGCCAGAAATGTACTGGTTTTCAAGTCTGAGCATAATTCTAAATGTAAGGCCTTAGTAACAAAACAAACAATAACCAATATATAGGCCTTCCCTACGATTGACCTACGCAAAGTAGATTGCTTCACAGGAATTGGGCCAGCAAAGTCTATACCTATCTTTTGAAAAGGACGACATATACTTACTCTATCTTTAGGCAAATTGCCCATTAATTGTTCAGATGCATGTTTTTTAAGTCGCCAACATATTGTGCATCTGTGAATAACTTTTTTTATTTCTCTCATAGCATTAATTATCCAGAATCTTTGATAACAGATAAAACTATTCTAGGGCCAGCGTGAAGATTCTTCACATGTTCAGATTTTATAATTAATTGTATAATAGGAGACCCTTTAGGAAGAATAATAGGGTGCTTTTGTGAATACGAAATATTCGCATTTTGCAGTCGCCCACCTACTCTCACAAGGCCCTTATCATCCAAGAATGGACATAAGGAATTATAACTATAATCACAAATTTTTTGTTTACATTTTAAAGAATGAATAACATCACTCATAAATATTTGCTGTTCATGCTTAATAATTAATAACAATGAATCCTTAAGCTCTTCACAAGTAATAAAATTTTCTTTAATTTTATTTGATTTTGTGCGACTATTATTACAGAATCTAAGTATGTATGAAAGAACTCTTTGCATTTTGTGTAGCTCAGAAAATTTTTGTAAAAAATCTAGATTTAAAATATCTTGCCTGATAGAGGTACAAACCGTTGCATGAGCCACTTTGTCCCTGATCTCTGGAAGCTCTATGTTGTCCAGAGGTGTAATGAAAGGAACATTGTACTTACTGTCATGAAGGAAGTCAGGACCTCGCCACCAGAGACTATTTTGCTCTAGGCTGTGTGGAAGCACTCCTCTGCTCAAGCAGTCAGCAGGATTTTGATGTGAGCTAATATAAGACCATGTGAAACCCATTGTATTTTGAGTAATTTGTTTTACTCTGTTAGCAACATATGTGTTTAGCTTTATTATATCTGTTGCAATCCATGCCAAGACAATTTGTGAATCTGAATATAATATAACATTATCTATATGAAGCTTATGCAATAATGTTTTGTGAATCCTAGCAATTAGCCTTGATAGCAGCAGTGCGGCATTTAATTCTAATCTAGGTACAGTGAGACTTTGGTTTAGAGGGTTTATTCTAGATTTTGAGCAAACCAGGGAAACATTCACCCTACCAGCTGTGTCTGTAACTCTAAGATAAATGCAACTTCCATAGCCAGTGGAAAGCGATGCATCTGCAAACCCTATTAATTGCATAGACACTGCATTGCTCATGCTGATCCAACGGTCAATGCTAATTGGATTCATATTAATTAAGCTATTGTAAAACTCAAGCCAAGCTTCCCTTAGAGACTGATCAAGCATACAGTCCCAACCCATGCGTGTTAGCCACAGTTTTTGCATTATAACTTTAGCACAAACAATAATAGGCCCAGCCAGACCTAATGGGTCAAAAAATTTACTTACAAAGCTTAGGATTTCGCGCTTAGTTTGAGGAACTTTGCCTTGAGGAGTGGGAGAAGCAAGGTTTAAAGTATCTGCCTTAACATTGTAATTGATACCCAACGTTTTCAAGGGCCAATCATTTTTTTGTAATTCAGTTATATCAAAATATTGTCTTTCTGTAGGAATACTTTGTAGTAATTCAGCGCTATTTGAACACCATTTGTGCAGCTGAAAACCTCCTAGGCTTAGGAGTTTACGAAGTTGCTCTTTTAACTCGATTAAAGATTCAAGAGAAGCTGCTGTACCTAATAAATCGTCGACATATGTCTGGTGTTTTAAAACAAAGGCTGCCAATGGATATTGTTTACCATGTCGCTCAGCCAACTCCACTAAACATCGAGTGGCTAAGTATGAACTAGATTTAAGACCATAAGTAACGGTGCTTAATTGAATACACTCTATGTCTTGATCGGGAGAATCTCCAGAGTATATTTTGTAATGAACAATATTTTTTATCTAAACTGATGGCTCGAAACATATGTTTTATGTCTGTTACAAAAAGGTATTTATCCATTCTAGCTAAAATTAGAATGTCAAATAATTCGTTCTGTACCATGGGCCCATTCAATAACAAGTCATTCAATGATATCTTTTTATTTGTTTTCATAGAACCATCGAAAACTACTCTGCATTTTGTGGTTTTTTTTGTCCATCCTGACTACAGGATGGTGTGGCAAGAAATAAATTGCATCATGTCTAAAATCATACTGATTAATGTCTACCTTAGAGCCATGACCCATTTTTATATATTCATATATGAAATTACTATAAAGCTTTAATAACAATGGATCCTTTTGTAATCTAATTTCTAAGTTATGAAATCTTTTCAAAGCAATATCAAATGAATTACCTAACGCTTCATTAACAGAGCAAAGAGGTAGTTTTAAAGGCAAATCTACTGTAAAATGGTAATTATTTAACTGAACTGAATTTTTAAATATTTGTTCACAAGTATCATGTTCAGTTGTCTTCTCTGGAAATAATTCAGGGACACTCCATTTTCCAAAGATTAGCCATATCATTATGAAGTTCTGTGTCGCAGCGATTGCAATATAAGGTGACTGGATTAGTTGCAGAAATATAAGGCAGGTTACCTGCTATTACATGCCCAAAGTGAGTACTTAAAAGCGTGATTGTAGGAGAAGCAGAAGCATTGTGCGATTTAGATAGTGGCAGTGCAGGCTTTATTGATTTTGATGGCTCATCAGTCAGGAGCTGAAAAAATACATCGGCACCGATTAATAAGTGTATATCACTTGGCTTGTAAAACTCTTTATCAGCAAGGCTGATATTAGGGGGCAACACAATCTTTGACGTGTCCACCTTTTGTTGTGGCAATCTAGTGGTGATTTTGTCCATAATGAAACATGATACAGTGACATTGTAGTATTTGACTAGGGAATGTAGTTGAAGTGAGACACACTCATTTAAATTACAAACATTGTTCCCGATGCCTAAAACTTTTGAATTTATTGATTTTGTAGTTAAACCTAATAAATTGACTAATTGCTTTGTTACATTTGAGAACCACTGTCCAGCAGCGCTTTGACATATACTTCTCTGCCATTGTGAGTGATAAGCCTAACTTGTGCCGTTGGCAATAATACTTGGGCACATATTGTTTGCAACAAGAATGAAACTGGATTCTGTATTTCATCAACATGTATAAGAGAGTTATGTTTCTGTTGGCATGAAGCACATTTAAAATGATACCTGCATAATTTGACATGTTTATTAAGACATATCTTGCATAATTTTTGCTCTGTAACGAATTGAAGTCGCTTAGAGGCAGGCATTAATTTAAATTTGACACAATTAAAAAGCTTATGTGTAGATAACTTACACAATCGACAGGCAGAATTCTTGGCAGGGCTTGCAGCAGGATCCTCAACAGCATTCCTAGTAGCTGGGGGTTCCTTGCCGGTGTATCTATTAATTACCTTTGATGCCTGCGGGGTAATCATTGCTCCTCCTGTTGCATTTTCAAGTGCAATTGCTCGCTCGTCTAGAAAGGTGACCAAACTTGATAAAGTAGGCTCCTTTTTATCATGGCTAGACATAATATGAAATTCTCTGCTACACAAAATGTCAAGTTTCCGCTGTAATATTGTTAATATTATTGGGCAGTCATCCACAACAACATCAAGGTTGCGCAATGAGGCTAATTGTTGCTTAATGTTAGTGACAAACTGTCTAAGGATTGGAGCTGTTGATCTACTTATGGACGTAATGTCCAACAATATATTTATATGTTCATTTTTTATTAAAAACTCATTGTTATACCGTTTTTCTAATATTTGCAAACTCTCATCATAACTACAATCTAACAAGGGTAAGTTTTTGATTAAATCTAATGCTTCACCTTGTAGAAAAGATAATACAATTTTTGAATTTTTTCTAAGTTAACATTATTATTAATAAGAGAATTAAATAAGCCTATGAAAGTTTTGTACTCCGAATACTTGCCAGTGAAGTGTGGCACATTTATTTTTGGTAATTTAGTCGGCACTGATACCTTAGGTTTTAAAGTATCACTGGAACTATTCTGAGTATCAAGTTTCGTTAATAACTGCTTGATTTTAATGAGAGCTGATGTATATTTTTCTTCAACCTTGCCATCATCCTCTGCAGAGGGGTCTAAAGCCATTAATTGAAACAATAAATTTTCATATGTCAAAAAAAGTGATCGTAGACGTTCCTCTTTGACTTCCAGATATACCTTGGAAGTGGTGGCTAGTGACAAGGTTTCAACCTCATTATGAATTCTCGTCAAGCAGCTATGGACACCTCTTTTTTTATTTTTTAATAAAGAAATGCTTTCGGTACCTTTATCATCCTCAGACATCGTGATGTATGTACTAAATTAACACTATATCGTTTACGATAAGCAGAATTACTACAGCGTGGTGTAGACTGCACCGCGACTAAGTTACACAATATTCTCAGGAGGATTTTCGTATAAATATTGTTATAAATCGCACTCTGTGAAGATGAAAACACGCTAAATTCAACGTTTTGATTGAACAAGATGGCGGAATGGCGGTCGCGAGATGATGCAATGCGTTATTCCAACGTAGCTGCGGATGCGACGCGTTGACGAATAGGCGGGAAGCGGGCGACGATCCTGATTGGTCCGTTGACGATGACGCGATGCGCGTTGTCGGCTTTACGGCTTCTTATTGGCTCCCAGATATGATTTCCTTTCTTCGTTCTTGATTTTAAATGAATTGCGTTGTATTATATCAGTGGTTCTCAAACTTTTTAAATGACGGAACCCTTTTGGGAAGCAAAATACTTGATGGAACCCTACAATAAAACAATTATTTTTATAAGTGTATTCTATATTAATCAGCATAATAAAAGTACAATGTATCAGTTACTAATTATTATTTACTTCACCACTTGGTAAGGACAATAATAGAAAACATTAAAAAAGAAAAAATCGTGGGAGGTATGAAACTGTTTTTTATTTTTCATCAATTGCTTGATATCAGGTTTGATGGAAGAAAGTTAGAGTCTCATATCAGCTTCGGCGTCCAGTCTATTGCGATATTTTGTTTTCGTGGCTGCGTAGGTAGAGAATCCTGTTTCGCACAAATATGTAGTTGGGAACGGGAGAAGAATATCCAGAGCCATTTGGCCAAGCATTGCATATTCATCTTGGATTCTGCACCAAAAATCATTAAGAGGCGTCGTTTTGAACAATGACTCCATACTTGTGTCTGATGACATTTCTAAAAGAGATTCATATATCTCATTTGACATGTTTTCAGGCTTTTCCAAGTTGGGTTAGAAAGGATTATGAATCCAGGAGTTCACTTTTATTTTTGTATTGTGTTCTTCGGGAAAATACTTTTCAAAAGATGCGCGCATCGAACTGAGATATTGGACCAATTCTTCAAACACATTATCTTCAAACATTTCTGAGTCGTTTTCGCTAACAAACTCACTGAGTAACGTAAAACTTTCTATTTCTTTCTTACCAATGCAAATGATCCAAAAATCTAATTTTCTTTTAAAAGCAGTTATTTTATTATAGGCCTGAAACACTGTTGTCTGTTTACCTTGCAACGATAAATTTAATTCGTTAAGTTTTTGAAAGATATCCGCCATAAAAGACAATCGGAACAACCAAGTTTTATCATACAAACGGTCCTTCAAATTAAAAGAAGTATCTGCTGAAAGAAACATTTGTAACTCGGCTCTAAGTTCAAATAGCCTTGTTAAAGTTTTTCCCCGAGACAGCCATCGCACTTCTGTATGGAGCAGCAGTGTTTTATGTTTGCTGCCATAATCTTCACACAATAATGAGAACAATCGGGATTGTAGTGGTCGTGATTTGATAAAATTAATTATTTTTACCGCTTCATCCATAACTAATTTTAGATTAGACGGCATTTGCTTCATCGCAAGTGCTTGTCTATGCAGAATACAATGACTGGAACTACAATTAGGCGCTTTATTTTTCATTCGTGACACTGCTCCTGCTGTTTTACCTGTCATCGCCTTGGCCCCATCTGTACAAATGTCAATGCAATTGTTCCAACTGAGATTATGTTCTTCAAAAAATATATTTATTTTATTAAAAATTTCTTCCCCGGTAGTGTTTGTAAGCAGCGATGAACACATAAGCATGTCTTCTTCAAAAGAACTTTTATATGGATATCTCACAATAACCAGCAGGATAGCCAAACCAGCGACATCAGTCGACTCGTCCATTTGCAAAGCGAATCGTGTATTTTGTAGACGTGTAACTAGTTCTTGTTTGACGTAGCTTGCCAGATCATGGATTCGTCGTGAAACAGTATCGTTTGATAGCGGAACAGTAGAAAGATGCTTTGCAGATTTTTCATCAAGCATACATTTTGTTATGTCTAATACACATGGTTTTATTAATTTCTCAGCGATAGTGTGCGCTTCACCTGCTTGTGCAATGCGATAGCTAACTAAGTATGATGCCTCCGTGCCCTTTTCGTTGGTAGTTTGTGTTACATGCATCATATTTTTTTGACTTTCTAATAACTGATCTTTTTTGCGAACAAAAAATTCTTTATTCTTGTCTTTAGTCTCGGGGTGTACGGTTTCTAAATGTCGACGCAATTTGGCAGGTGCCATGGAACTATTAGGAAGCAGTTTACTACAGAGCATGCAGAGAGGTGAGCCGTTGGAATCAACAAATCCGAAACTGATATAAGATTCATCATACTTCCTTTTTTTCGTCTTTGAAACCGTCGAGCTTGACGTCGTGGCATCATCTTCTGGATCGGTGATTGCTAAATTCTCCGCGCGCATTGCTTTTGAACATTCAGCGTCATTAGAAGATGTTGTTGGAACACGTTTAACACCTTTAAGCCAACGTTCCATTCTTCTTTATTTATAATGTTACAAGTCAGGATAGTGGGGTTTAAATAATGCACAATCGTTACTGCGTATAAGAGACTAAATTTAGAACCTACAGGGAAGAAATGTATAAAACTGAGACAACAGAATACAGCAGGCAGTAAAACAATGAACACTAGTTTCTCGCTAGCGAGCTTGTAAGTAGGTAGTAACTTATTGCTCCGAACGCTAATCATCAACTGACGACGCCAACGCGCGATCGCCGCTTTTATACTTAGTCCTAGACTCGATCTCAAATATTCTCGAAAATACTCGAGTCGGCACCTTTGATAAACAAAAAGCAAAAATAAAAACAGAAATTTAAAAATAGCGTTGTAAACAATATAGACTTTATCCTTTGAAGTTAGAGACGAAAGTCGCTAGTTGACAACTATAGCGTCTAATTCAGAGGCGGCTTTTATCAAAGAGACTGAGCGCTTACAAGTATACTACCCGCTCGTTTTAAGTTTGCCGCTGGCGATAGGTATGAGTGTATGACGTTCGAAATTTTTTATTTAATTGTAACAATAAAAATTGTGTACGTTAGATATTTGGGTAAAACTATGACACATTATAAGTTTTGTTGTCACGTGGGGGAGGGTACGCGCATTCCACAGACCGGCAAACTTAGAGCGAACGCGTTGTACAAGTATAAAATTGTTGAGACCAAACTTATGAGATATTGTACCAGCTAATGTAACACAAGCTTATACAAATACAAATAAATAAATAAATAACATTCATAGCGTTTTGTCTCCGCGCGGCCGCGGAGTCCGCACAGCCGCGGAGCGACCAGAGAGAGGTGTTTTGATTTTTTTATTTCTAAATTCTTGCGGAACCCCGACAGAGGTATCACGGAACCCTAGGGTTCCGCGGAACACACTTAGAGTATAGCTGTATTATATGAATGCGAATTATTTCTTCGTCAAAATGGCGGTCTTGATGAGAATGCAAATTTTCAAAATTCTATTTTTGATGAAACGTAGTTTGATGAACTTGTACTATTTCCAAGTAGCGATCTTTCAGTGAAGTATGAACTAGCCTTCCCTGCTTCGAAGATGCTTCGGTGCTCGTAAAAAACTGTATTGCGGTAGCGGTTTGGCGGCGTCTTGTTGCCTCTGCTTATGCAAAATCTTCTTGTTTCGGTGAGAGGACCATGTAAAGATGTACTATTTATCCCAGTGGACTGTAGGCTAGGTCGTTGATGATGTAAAATAATAACGCCAATGTTTGCACTGCCACAACTTGTATTTATTTAATTTGCACAGGAAAAAGTACATTAGCGTACGTACGGTTCAATGTCAGACAGACGAGAGAGCGAGAGTTGACAGTTATAAAAAATATAATATATATTTGTTGGAGTTGCCAACAACATGTTGTGTAATGGTCTAAGTAAGTTCTGTGTCGGGTGTCGTGGATTTGATCCTTCTATAAGGCAAGTGTTTGTTAAATTTACAAATGCTTCTGCTATTTAGTGCTTTAATTCTATAGAGACTGCACATCTGTGCAGTATCTATATAGTGCCGTAAGTTAAGATACCGACCTACACTGTCGCAGAATCGAATCCTACGCAGGATAACACTTTGTGCGATTCCTAAATTGCTGTTCAGAGCCTGGATGTAATTTGTGTCCGTTAATTATACCTTTGTAAATTCAATACTCGTCGTGTTACATTTTAAGAAAAGGGAGTAAATATTTTTATAGTGCAAGGAGATTATGGGTCGTCAATTAACTGCCATGCGCCCTATTTGACCTTGTTAAGTGGATTAAGCTCTTAAAATTGTTACCATAGGCTGTGTTTCTTATAGCCTTGTTAATTAACAGTAATTAACTCTATGAGACGGCTCATAGATTCATCTATACTCTCATTTTTTAATTGGTACTAATCGAGTACGGGTTTATAAATTTTTGTAAGATGATTAAGAATTTGAAATACACGCACTCGATACGCGAGCAATTGCATATAGGTATGCCTATCCTACCTAGCTTTCCGTGTGGTGAAGGAGTAAGAATACAATTCATCACTCCCTTGCTTATCTGTAGATCTCATAAAAGACGACTAAGGGATGTAACATGCATATAACGTCTATGCAAGAGAAGAAAATCTCCAAATGAAACCCTGTACTAACCCGTCTGTCCAGCGTGTTATAGTGGGTCAATAGCCCTCCTATTAGGAGGAGGTTCGGGCCCAGCAATCCTACGTATATGACCAGAAATTAATATACGTAGTTCGCTATGTGGTATGGAGTAAGAATACATTTCGCCACCATCTTTCTTATCGTATAAGACGACTAAGGCCTGTAATATGCAGATAATATATATGCAAGTAATTCTTTATAATTTCGCATTTCATACATCACACGGTGAGCGTTTACGGAAAGGTGGTCACGAGTCGCCCTGTGACCATGACTTGTGCGAATGGGTAAACGTTTAATTCTTCTAATTACCAATAATGATAATCTGTTAAGTACCATTTTTTGTGGTTAACTGATCTAGGCAAGTCATGGGAAAATATACCCATTTGATCAGCGTGGCATGTCAGATTTTCGTCTATTTGGAGGGGTTTTTGTTTGGGGGCAGTTTATGGCTTGGACACACCCAGGAGGCTCGAATCTAACAGTAGGACTTCAAATATGCACGCATCTGATATTGATAAATATTTGAAGTACTGCGTGTTTCGATAATGAAAGTTGCAATAGAATTCAAACTTGCCAAATAAATATACTTATTTGAGTTTAGGTATCAAGTTTATATTTGGAGACCTCTGAATTCACCGCAAGTAACAATCTCGTTTACAAATAACTAATGGGATTTATATCTTAATTTTCCTCGTAGAAATGGAATAATAATACTTTGTCTAAACACTTTCCATTCTCGGTGGTTCCGTATGAGACAAAGGATCTAAAAGCAGATACATCATGCAAGAAAAGAGAAATTCAAACTAAAATGTCAACTCTTTTGGTCAGTGTGATACAGATGTGTCCATCCTATGGGCTGTGTGAATTGAGAAAAACCTGTAATTTTTTTCCTTCTGTCCTCAGTCTTCTACCGCCTGGAGTCAACTCCGTATACCTTGAAATCTTTGATGAGTGTTCCTTTACGATGGATGAACTCATCGCATGGACCCACATCACCATACCACAGGCTGTTCTTCAGGTAATCTTTATAACATTATGAAAACTCATCATTCACTATCCTTTTATTATCCCAATTGCAATATTCTGTGTTGACACAGTAGGAATCGGTATGGTACGGTAGAGTATCGTAAAAGATGGTTAAAGGATACAAAGAAAAATGCGCCTACCATTCCTATAAAAGAAGGCAACCTCGAAGTAAAGCTCTATACCGACCCGTCTGACCAGCTTGGAATAGTAGGTCAATTTCCCTCCTATTATGGAGAGGGCTCGTGTTTGGCATTGGAACGTATATGAGCTGTGATGATGACGATCCCAAGTACTGGATGTCGACTGAATATGTACCCTTATTTCATAGTAGATACGTATTGCAAAAGTTTTGGCAATAGTTTTATTATCGACTGGTTGCCTGACGTTAACTCAGGAATGGGAAATGGAAACACAGGAATAACGTTAACTCAAAAATTACTTGGGAATGTAATCGTAGACCAGACGGTACCAGATTAAGTTGCATCAGGTCGATGTACAGGCCCTTAGTCGTCTTTTGTGACACGGCAGCCATATGAGGGTTGATGGTTTTTATAGCCACTACCACAAGTGATAATGGGCAGGCCACATCCCTCGACGAACAGACAACCGCTGGGGAAGAAAAGTTCTCGAGTGGCGACCACGTATCGAACTAGATGGACCGACGACCTAGTGAATGTTGCTGAGCGTCGTTGGATGCAGGCGGCACAGGACCGCACTCTGTGGCGTAACATGAGGGAGGCTTACGTCCAGCAATGGACGGCGATAGGCTGAACTGATGATGATAGCCCCCACCACACAGCAGAAACGCTATGAAGACTACTGTCCAAATTATACATTCTAATTTGTAGATCCTTATAATTAAATTGGTTTCTTTTATATATTAAAGTTCCTCTATTAAAGTAGTATTAAAGTTCCTCTATGTGGTGAAGCAGTAAAAATACAATTCACTACTTTGTTCCCCTATTTTTATTTTTCTTTTTGTATCTTCAGGGTGAAACATTCGACAACTGGTTCCCCTTGAACGGAAAGCAGGGTGACGGCAAAGAAGGAGTTATCAACCTCGTGCTCAGTTATTCTGTGAGTATAATTCCTACTAATATTAGAAATCTGAAAATTTGTGTGCCTTGCCTCGAAAGTGGCATTTGTGCCACTATATTATACTAGCTGACCCGGTCAACTTCGTACCGCCATATTTTTTTCGTAAATATATTTTCTAAATTTCTGAAGCTATAGTCTCTAATAGAAGAACCATTATGGTTTTGTCAGGGAAGATTCAATCGTCTTGGTCGCGGCATTGTTAATGATGATTCAAAGAGAATGCAAATTACTTATTATTGATTTCTGACAAAATTATAATTACCAAATTTTCAACCATACTTAATCATAGACAAAATTACGTTTAGCTGTCTATTGTGTTTTGTTAATACATATCAAATGCGTTTTTGTTATACCACGTTTCATAGTGGCTTATAATCTCTTGACGTTTTATGTCCCGTCCCATGGGAACGCGATCGAACGGGATATAAAGTATCCTATGTCCTTCTCCTGGTTCTAAGCTACCTACCTACCAATTTTCAGCTAAATCAGTACAGCCGCTCTTGAGTTATAAATAGTGTAACTAACACGACTTTCTTTTATATATATAGATATATATGTTTGTATTGATACAGATTTTCTTTATTCCTGTTGGTATTGATAGTCTATATATCAAATCCGCATGTTTGTTGGACCGCCTCCTGAACATTACATACATATATTCACCCCTCTTTCCCATAGGGGTAGGCAGAGACCATTTCCCTCCACTTGCTGCAATCTTGACATACCACTTTCGCCTCCTCCACATTAATTAATCTCAGGTTTAGGGTAGGTACCTGGCCTTTCGTAAGAACGTCCCCAATTTGATCGTGGAACGTCCGCCTTGGTCTTCCCCTTCCAACATTTTCGTTCACATTCGCCCTATAAATTCTTTTTGTCAATCTCCTTTCATTAATTCTCTCTACATGACTAAACCAACTTAACATACCACCAACTGAACATTAATTAATGTTATATAAAATACTAGCAACCCATCCTCGCTTCGATTTCAGTTGCCTTACCCGCGTAGTTCCCGTTCCTGTGGGAATACCGGCGTAATATATATATATATATATTTTATATAATAAGCCTATGTTACTCAATGTATGGTTAATGTAGCTTTCTTTTATTCATTACAAACATCACACACAAAAATACAATTTTTTCCCCTTTATAACATTAGTATAGATAAGTTAATGTTATATAAGAAATTATCAATGAAATTTTGTTACTGAACAGGTTGGACCGGCTGCAGTGGCGACATTCCCTCCTATGCTGGTGGTCCCAAGTACAGGCATGGGTTATGCTGCCATGCCACTGTATCCTGCACCCCAGCAACACCCCGCACATCCCGCGCCTCCACAGCAACCTCCTGTCACTGCTGAACAGTTGCATCAGGTATGTATTTACTTTTCGAAGCACTTAATAATTAAATTTAGGTTTATCGACTTACCACCTTCTTGCCTATGGGTGTCATAAAAGACGATTAAAGGGTTATAATACGCAGATAATATCTATGCAAGAGAAGGAAAACTCGAAATAAACGGCAAGAAACCAACGGGCAACGGCAAGCTCGTATCAGAGCTTGAAACTGCTGACGTTGATAGATTATTCTATATTTGTAAACTAGTTACACGAAATTCTTCGCTTTACAGTTAGAATAACACAGAATGTACGAAGGGTGGCCACATCGATTTGATTGCATGCTTCCAGGCAATCTTGATCTAAGTATCTAAAGTAATAAATGTTAAGAATCGATTGCCACACCTGAAATACTCTTGTAATCCAAAAAAGTGCGATTCGAAAATTGAATTAAAATTGCAGAATTATAAAATCTTTTGCTAATAAAATATTTATTTTAATCCTGGGTCTAAAGAAAAACATAACAGCCAGAGGATTTGGTATTAAATATATGTTTTCAATTCTCTACAGGCCCAGAAGAAAATTACTACGTTCTGTATATCATTACATAAAATTAAAAAAACTACTGGACGTTTCTGTATGGTGATGCAGTAACAATATAATTCACCACCCCCTTTCTTGCCCGTGGGTGTTGTAACTAAAGTATAAAGCATGCTCATAACATCCATGCAAGAGAAGGCAAATATTAAATAAAACCCTTGACTAGCGTGGTATTGAAGATCAATATTTTGGAATAGGCTCGCGCTCAACAGTATATGAAATGAGATGGTGATGATTTAAAAAATCTGTGATACCCAAAGACTATTGAGAATTTAAAACACTCTTTAAAAAGTGTGTTGCAAATACACGTATGAAAGCAATGTAGGAGTCGCTTAATCTCTTTTCGTCGTGAATTTTTCGTCACACGAAAGGCATGCGGAACAGAATTTCTAACTTGTCGAAAGAGTGGTAGGACCACACTGTCGACAGTTATCTGTCTACAGCCGCGGGCCGGTCCATTCGGGGTAGTACCACACTCTCGCAGAAAATCGACGTCTGAGTAGTAGTAGTCAATTTGTTACTGCGCTTCGTTCGGTGAGCGAGAGATCCGGAAGCCCAACTTTCTGAGGGTGTTTGTGTGTGGAGGGTTTTGGTGGTGCCCCTGTATCACCGAGCCTTAATGCATGCATTCACACTCCCTTCAATTTCTTCGCGGTAGGCAGCGACCCTGTAAAGGTCCATGAGCGGCAGCAACACTTACCACCAGGTGTACTGTTTGCTCGTTTGCCACCGTTTGCAATAAAAAAAAAAATATACCATAAAAACTTAACCATATAAAGTACAATTCACCATCCCCTCTCTTCCCCATGGGTGTCATGAAAATCGACTAAGGGATATGATATACATATAAGATCTATGCAAGAGAAGAAAACTCGAAATAAAACCCTATGTCAACACGTTTAACCAGCGTCGTATAGTAGGTCAATTTCCCTCCCGTAGTAGAGGAGGCCCGAGGCCAACAGTGGGACGTATATGGATAATGATGATGAGTTGAATATAAGGGTTTTAGTAAAAACGAAAAAGACCAATCGCGACCAAACTATCTACAGGTGCAATGCCACTGGTTATTTGCCAAAATCGCCAAAATTTTAGCGATATATGTAATGAAAGAGAAGTTTATATTGCGTCGACCCTAAGTAATTGATATAAAAGCAGAATGCTTATAATCAGAATTCCTTAAATTTTACTTTAACTTTAATATAAGTATAATTTAATATAAGTATAAGTAAAATAAGTAATTTTCGCTTTTTGTAGATCGAGGAGATGTTCCCGAGTATGGATAAAGAGGTCATCAGATCGGTGCTAGAAGCCAATCACGGCAACAAGGACGCTACGATTAACTCCCTGCTGCAAATGTCTGAATAAAGTAATATTAAGAATTATTTATCGTGATAACTATTATATTTAAAAATAATATACAGCTTATTATATTTAGGTGCTCTGTTAATCTAAACTTATAATAAAATATGCAGACGAAATCTATACATCTTCACGTATGTATATAAATATGAAACATAAAAATTGTTTCTACTTACTTTATATTGTTCGTTACTCTGAAATCGTCCAATTGGTGTGCCCCAAACTGCTTTCCGGAAAGGCAGTTATGCAAAGATTATTTTAGATAACTAAAGTAATGCATCGCCACCTACCGGATCCTAATGCTGCGGTAGGTGGCGTAGCGATCGATTGCAAAGAAATATCCCAGTTTTTTAAATTTGTTCAGAATAGCGTCTCTTAGGCCGGCTAGTTGAAGATATTTAAATGTATGTTAGCTGTTATTGATCGAACACATTCCGATGCTTCTTGGAATTGTCTGTTTGATAAATTTGTTCGCGATTCAACCGAAACTAGTGAGTCGAATTCCTTGAAATTTGCTATGATAGTAGAAGGTTGAATTTTATAATCTGCTGTAACATCATCATTTTAATCATGAAAGTAAGGCAACCTTATTTGTTTGTGAAGGCGATGCAAAAAAAATACTAAATAACTAAACAACTCTTATGGCGTTGTCTCTACATTTTATTACTTATGTTAATAAAATAGGCGTGGTATCGGAAAGGTTAACCTTCTAATTGGGCCAAAGATGTTAAAGGATCGGTTTCTGTAACCCGCTTAATAGGCGTAGATGAGAAATGTTGTAGACCCCAAAACTAGACTTGTCACCCTGATAGCACATCATCGGCTATTCCCTAATTTGTTAATATGTATATATGTATGTATATAGAATATACCAAGAGGAACACTTTGATGATAATACTGGTGGTCTTCTGGCAACCAAATTCCGTTTATATAAACTACTTAAAAAAGTTAAAAACAGAAATTGAAAGTTAATTTTTCACATTCCATTTTAGTTATTTCGTATACATGTTTTTTTACAAGCAAACAGATTATACCAATACTGCTTGTAGTGTTTTTCTGCAGCTACATATAGTATTTTTAATCGCCAAAATTAATATTCGATCTATATGTAGATTAATAAGTTATATATTACCATGTCAGCCCTCTCGTTATTAAGAAAATTCTTGTCGACTAGTAGTACTTATATCGGATGAAGAGGAAATTATCGAATGCAGCCGTAGAGAGAGAGAGAGAAACAGAACATTACCTTTGAATTTTAGTTATAATGGAGATAGATTCGTCATTTTAAAGAGGTATGCAAATATGGGACGAAACCCGAAACTATCATTTTATACAGCCAAGAAAATAGTATAAGTACAGCTTTTATTCATTAAAAAAATCGTTCCATCTACATATATTTTATTGCATTTTTATTCTCTAATTTAAAGAATTTGTTTTAATTTGCTTGAAATTAATTTGGATCCTTTAATACATTCTATTTTATGCTATAAATTTGTTAGTGGATTATGGCTATGATCCAATAATAAAGCCAAAGTACTATGTTTCATCTGTTTTTCATTTGGTGAGTCATGGTCAGCCGTATCTCTGCCATCTGGATTGACACCATTGCATCGTGAGACCTAACACTAATCCACAGCGTGCCCTCTTACAGCCCTTTGAGTGGACAATTTGTTCATGTTACGACGTCACATAAACACTGAATATTTATTCTCACTACTAAATAATTATGTATTTTTATTGTATATCAATAATTTATTCTTTATTTTGCTCAAAATCTTGAACATAACATTGTTATTTCAACATAACTATTCTTAAGCGTTTTAATTTTTAAATAGATTTTTATTATTATGTTTTTTATGTTAAACTAGATTTTTTACGCTTTAGAAATAGGCCTGAAAAATTCACTTTTGTATTTTATTGAACAGTAATACCCCGACTTACGCTACCCCATTTTACGCGAATTCAAAGATATGCGGTTTTCTCTTTGAGCGCTTAGGCCTTAGGCTTACTTGTTTTATTCATAAAACCTTAATTATTTTTTATCTAAAATTTTTACCATATTCTTTAAAATTATTGTCTTCTTTGAACTAGTTCCAAGTAAGCATTTTTTGTGCATTTAATATAACCAAAATTAAATCTCGACATATGCGAATTCGACTTACGCGATTATCGCTCGGTCTTACCTATCGCGTAAGTCTAGGGTATTACTGTATAAATTTATAATAAGAAGTGCTGAGATTATTTTAACAATTAAATGTTTTTAGGATAGCAAATGTTTAGTATATTCTATTTTTTATGATTAAAACATAAATTATGCAACTAGTTTTTCACAATCATTAATATTTCGAATTATTGTGTCTAATTGTATCTGTGGTCCTTTTTTAGTTTTGATCCAAATAGCATTTAATGATATACTAAAAACTGTTTAAGCCAGGCTTTATGAATTTAAAAATTTTATAGGTTGCTTCAATTTTGTGCCAAATGATTTGCCATCGACGCGTCAATGCTTAAATGTAAAATATTGTTGTATTTATTTGTAATTTTACAATGTATAAATAAATTATTAATACCTTAAGTTTTGTTTCTTTTATGTGCAGTAACGGGCTTGATTAACGCTAACATTGTTCTTGGAGATCGGAAAGTCCACTAAGAGGTATATATATACCATATAAGCGCTATACCAACCTAACGAACTTCAGAATGGACTGTCAAGTTACCCGTGAAATTCGCTTTAATCAGTTAAATCTCAGCTCATATACTAGTACTACCAGTAGCGTAACTATACCGTTCGAGGCCCGTGGCAAATTCATCGGACTCCCCAAATATATAAGGAAGCTGAACCAACAACATTATATTTGTGAATTGTACTATTTAGTATTTAGAATTGCATCACACTGGAACTATTAATAAGCATATTGTAAGATGTAATTTTATTTAAGTGAAATTAGAAAATTAAAAAGATATTCCCGCTGAGTTTCTTGCCGGATCTTCTCAGTGCGGTCGCGTTCCGATTCCGGTGGTAATTTTAAGAAAAATATAAAAAAAATGACAATATGTAAATGCCCCCGCGGGGTTAATACAAAACAAAAAAAAAACAATAATAGTAATTATGTTGGGAGTGGGAATTCTCCTCTGACCGGGGGCTCCTTCTGGCTGGGGGCCTGTGACTATTTGCCGACTTGCCACCCTGTAGTTACGCCACTGAGCACTACTGGGTTCGAGTCTCCTCCACAAAGGAAGGGAAATTGACTATACCACGCTGATCAGATGGATTAGTATAGGCTTTTAATTCAAGTTCTTTCTTTTCCATAGATGTTATTTGTATATTGTATCCCTTAGTCTTACTGTGTTTTACTATACCTATGGGCAAGAAATAAGGTTGTGAACTTTATGTACTCTGTCACCACATAGATCTATATATGCACTAGCAATCCGCCCTCGCCTCGCTTCGGTTGCAGTCGCCTTATCCGCATAGTTCCCGTGAGAAAACTGGGATAAAATATAGCCTAAATTACTCCTTATATAAGTAGCTACGGTAGAAAAATATCAAAATCGGTCCAGCCGTTTTGAAGATTACTTCAAACAAACAGCCAAAAAATTTTGTGGCTGGTTTTTAAGCATAGGTGTCGTGCAAATAACCGTGTGAGCATGAAAAAAGCCCAGTGTTTTGACATTACAAACGAGACACTTCAATTTATTTGTATAGATAGCATTCTATGTTAATACAGAGGAAATATAGATAAATAAACATATATTTATTTAAATAAAGGTTATTATTTGACAGATTAAAGCAATTTCAAAAGCAAATTTGTCGGCGAAACCCATTAGTTGGGTGCCATAGAGGGGCGGCGTGCGGCCCCGTAACCCACCCGTGGCACGTCGCCTTCGTCGTTGGGCCGACCACCGGTGCTGGGTGACTTGTCAGTGGTCGACCCGACGGAATACCCCTGAGGAGTATCTTCTCCTCGACCGACGTCCCCCCCTCGAGGATGTCCATCGATTTAAACCACACATGCCTAAAATATAATACAGTTTAAAAATTTCTTGTCTGTCTGTTTGTTTGAGGTAATTTCCAAAACGGCTCTACCTATTTTGACAATATTTTACTACACTAGACAGCTACCTGCTGTATATATAAGGAGTAACTTAGGCTATATTTTATCTCGGTATTCCCGCGGGAACAGGCACTATGCGGGTAAGGCGACTGTAAGCGAAGCGAGGGCGGGTTGCTAGTATTTCATATTGTTGCCTTTTTTTATGGTAGGCTATGGTTTGGACACACCCCGTCCAATCTGTCCAGGGCGACGGATGAGCGGTGTGCGACCCCATAACCTATCATATTCCTTTCCCGTTGCCATTGGTACGATCACTGCCACCGATTCCTTAACATCTGTGGCCAGCCCGGGCTTTATTAACTGTTATCTGAAATACCTTTAATTACGAACACAATAATTGGGATTATAGCAAAATTAATCACAGTTTTATGCATTAATTACACTAATTTATTTCAAAATGGATATCCCAATTTGTCTCTCATTGTTTTTGTAGCCATACGTCCGTTGGAAGGGATCGAAAAGATGTACGCGATATACTCCGCCGGTAGACGCGACTCTATGGCACCCAATGTTATCACCTAAAACAAAATATTATCTATCATCATCTCAGTTCTTATAGGTCCCACTGTTGGGCTCGAGCTTCCTTCCCAATAGGAGAAATTGACCTACTATACCAAGCTGGTCAGACGTGTTGTTACAGAATTTTATTTCGGGTGTATCTTCATTTTGTAATCCCTTAGTCGTTTTTTACGACACCCCAAGGATTTTTTTGTTATTGGCAAAGGGTGGCGAACGAACAAACAGTACACCTGATGGTAAGTGTTGCTGCCGCTCATGGACCTTTGCAAGGCTGCTGCCTACCGTGAAGAAAGTGAAGGGAATATGAATGCGTGCATTGTGGTTCGGTGATGCCTTTAGTATCACCAAATCTCATTACACGCATTCACACACCACAAGCAACACCCTCAGAAAATTGGGCTACCGGCTCTCACCGAACGAAGCGCAGTAACAAATTGCTACTACTCGAACATCGATTTTCGGCGAGAATGTGGTACTGCCCCGGACGGACCGGCCCGCGGCTGTAGACAGACAACTCAACGGTGTGGTCCTACCACCAATGAGGGTAAGAGAGGAGGTGGTGAATGGTAACGATGGTAAATAAACAGAATCAATACTTAAAGGGAATAAGATTAATTTCAAAGCTATTGATAGATATTTACCATGTGGTTACTGAGTAAGAATACAATTTATCACTCCTTTCTTGCCCTTGGAAGTGGTAAAAGACGACTAAGGGATATCATATGCATATAACATCTATATAAGAGAAAGAAAACTCGAAATAAAACCCCCAACACGTCTGACCAGCGTGGTATATTAGGTCAATTTCCCTCCTATCGTGTAGAAGGCTAGAGTTCAACAGTGGGACGTATAATATGAGCTGTGATGATGAGCTCCTCAAATGTTAATAGATTTTTTAAGTTACTTACCCCTAAATAAGTACTCGAAGGTCGTCTATCAAAGGTTATATAATCGCCTCTATTAATTTTGTAAGGATCAACTGTCTCTTGATATGTGCGGGCCGTGATTACTTTACCATCTGGAGTTGTGACCGTTACATTTTTAGCGTAATACATATTACTATGTACCTCTTCTTGCCTGATAAACAACATAAAACCTTTTATATTTCATATGTAGGTATTGTATATTCGCGTAGCAATGTTTGCCTGTGATAAATCCCAAAACTTCTTAACCGACCATAACCGAATGTTCTCTTGTAAATAAAACTATGATACGGATTTTATTGCTGTCGGTTTTATCGACGGTCGGACAGTCCACCCATGAACATGAACGCTGTAAAGTGTTCGAAACGTCGGGAAATCTAAAATCGAATACAAACGCAATTAAATCCGTAAAATTGACAATGTGTACTCGCGTAAACATCGGTATTTTTCTCTGTTTAATTTGGTTTAACTTAAAAGAAAAAGAGGTTCACAAAAAAAAAAATAACATACTAATTAAGTGCTGTATTTCTTGTGTGGTTTCAAAATAAACTCTGAATTATAAAACACAAGGTCTAAAATTAATGTCAGAAACTGCACCGACGACAGTCTTGAGCCAGTTTTTTATAGTTTGGTTTTTAAGAAGGACAGCAAATTCGAAGAATTTATACTTTACGTTCCGTACTCCACCGTACGGACCGCGGTCCACCTGTTCCTGACCGTTGTATTAAAGGATGACACGACCCTATTATTTAAATTTAACACTTAACATGCTAAGCTGCTAGATTATTTAAATAAAGTTATTTGTTTTATAAGCGAGTTTATCACGTCGCCGTCGAGTTGGCCCAGTCCAGACCGTAGCTTGCCAAAAAAAAGTTATGCCTTCGTTATTGTTGCATGAATTGTTGTTATCAAAACTAGGTCGAGGGGTTATTTGATTCCAATTGCATTTAAAAAAGATCGTTATGCGATATCATCATCCAGCTTTTATCTTGGGACTAGCTTCTGCTCGCGACTTCGTCCGCATGGAATAGTTACTACTTGGGAACGTAGATTGTAGATAGCTTTATTTATTACTGTAATAGGTTCGGGAAAGTTAAGAGGATCTTCTCGTCCAACATATCTCAGTGTCTGAAAACACAGGTCTACGACCAGTGTGTGTTACCGGTGATGACTTACGGCACGGAAACGTGGCCCTATAACAAGGCTCAAAGTCGCTCAGTAACCGACATAGAACAAAAAATTAGTACGCTGAAGTGGCAATGGACAGGCCACATCGCTCGACGAACCGACCACCGCTGGCGAAGAAAGGTTCTCGAGTGACGATCACGTATCGGACGACGCAGGGTAGGAGGCCCAACAAGGTGGACCGACGCCCTGCTGAAAGTTGCTGGGCATCGTTGGATCCACGCAGCACAGGACCGCACTTTGTGGCGCAACATGAGGGAGGTCTACCTCCAGCAGTGGACGGCGATAGGCTGAAATGATGATGATGATGACTATAGATGGCAAACGAGCAAACAGCTCACATAATGGTAAGTGATACTGGAGTTCATGGACCTTTGCTAGGCCGCTGCCTACTGAGAAGAAAGTGAAGGGACAATGAATGCGTGCAATAGGGCTCGGTGATATTAATAGCCACCACACGCGAACATCCTCAGAAAGTTGGACTGCCAGCTCTCTCGCCCACTGAACAAAGTGCAGTAAAATTGCTACAACTTAGATGTTTATTTTCGAGTGGAGTACTATCATGCACCATAGATGATAAATATGTAGGTCTTTCGTCACCCCGGATAGAACGGACGATGTGTGTAGCCCACCCAAGAAAAACGGGGGAACATAAACAACTTACTGGTCTAAATATTCAATTTCGCTAACGTCGAATATCCAGAGGGCGCCCCAGACTTCTTCCTCATCATCCTCCACAATAGTGGCCGAACAGCCGTCCCATAGATCGGTATATATTGCAAAATCCAACCTGTAGTTCTAGAAAAAACATCATTTACCATCACTTCATACGTCCACTATTGGGCTCATGCTTCCTCCACAGCAGGAGGGAAATTGACCTTACTATATTGTATAGTAAGGTCTGCTGGTCAGACAGGTTGGTATAGGGTTAGTTTTCCTTCTTTTGCATATATATTATAAGCGTTCTATATCTCTTAGTCGTCTTTTACGATATCCACGGGTAAGATAGGGAGTGGTGAATTGTATTCTTACTCCGTCACCACACATGGCTATTTATTGTGTTCAAACCGAATGCTCAATTTTAGTACTAGCAACCCGCCCTCGCTTCGCTTCGGTTTCAGTCGCCTTACACGCGTTGTTCCAGTTCCCGTGGGAATACCGGGATAAAATATAGCCTATGTTACTCCCTGATATTATAGCTTTCCAATGGTGAAAGAATTTTTGAAATCGGTTCAGTGATTTAAGCGTGAAAGCGTAACAAACAAACATCCTTACTTTCGTATTTATAATATTAGTAAGGATTAAGTCTAATTTTTCATTAATACATTTTAGCCCTCATAAATCCCACTGTTGGGCGCTATACGTACTCTAGAATGAGAGAGAAATTGACCTACTATACCATGCTGGTTAGACGTGTTGGCATAGGATTTACGTAGAGTCCTTCTCTTGCGTAACTGTTATCTGCATATCATATCCCTTAGTCGTCTTTTACGACACCCACAGGAAGGAGAGGGGGTGGTCATTCATTCTTACTCCGTCATCACTAGGAATAGTAGATTAATAAATAATTCTGTGTAGTGTACACTTACTTGCTTGACAGATTAAAATTATACAATTCACCATCCCCTATTGCCTGTAGGTATTAAAAGACGCCTAATGTGCATGTAACACCTATGCAAGAAAAGGCAAATGGAAGTAAAACCCTATACCAACACATCTGACCAGCGTGATACATTAAGTGAATTTCCCATTATTGATCCCAGCAGTGGAAACTGTATGAACTAAGATGATGATAAATCACGTATTCACACATTGTCTTTAGTAAATATTATTTAAAAAAACGTCGAAGAACGACTTTCAGCTATTCATAATTGAATCGCTTTCATAGCCGGTCACTTAACTACACGCCCTTAACAATATCTTGGTTTAAATAAATCTTCATGATCGGCCGCAGATTAAAAGGATAGACTGCCAATCGTTTGAATCAATTGCGAAATATAAGGGTAAAATACTAGTTTTTACAGGTAGACAATGTACCAAATTGTGTAGAAACACCATACTTAACCGTCAAGTGGCATGCAAAAAGAGATTACCTACAGTCCAGTTAAATGCTTTTAAGAAATACAATTGCTTAGCTCTTTTTTGGTGGCACATTACCGTGACCTCAGAATACAATATATCTTTTGAACAAACTTACAATATTTTTGAACAAGCTTATAATATTTGAGGACTCCGATGCAAATTATTACATATGATTTAACTTACATCGAGTTTGGCGGGGCCGTAGAAAACCGCCGATGGGTTATTTATGTGTATTCTTTTCGCCAACAAGTTGCTTCCATATCCAAAATAAAATATTGTATTATTATTTGTATTCGTAACAATCGAATCGCAAGAAATTGACAAGAACAAAGTGAAAGAAATAAGAAGAATTAACATTTTTCTAATGTTTACTAGCACGTATCAATATTTGTACTGAATATTAATAGATAATTATTCGTTAACTTGCCTTGAACCGTACCATTGACATCTATGCTTGGCTCCTCATTATAAAGTCATGTTTTTATCACAAATATATGATGTCATGCCTTGTCGAAACTGATTCTCAATACCTTAAAGCAAATATATGTTTATCGCTCTAATTATTATTCTTCTTATTCTTAACAGAAAGATATATTAAATTCGTATATTACTGGACATAGACCTATCTTATCATCTCTCGTATTTGACTCGAAGACTTGTTCAGACGTTTTATTGATTTAACCGTCAATAAACTCTCGATAATTGATATTCAGAGTGCTGTCTGGCTCTGTGCCCTGTTTGGGCAAACAGTGTTTTTCTTTGTATATAGACCGGGACGACGGATAAGTGCCGTACGATCCGGTGGGTTATCCTTTTGGGTACCGTCTCCTTTGATGCCCCGACAACATTGCAGTGTTGGCAGCCAGGCCGTCACTCTATCGCAGTCGGCCTCACGGAGCATGTCGTGGTACAGGAATTCCTTCCTGACCCGCTCCGCTGCCTCCTTCTGCGATAATCCCCTCGTGGAAGGTAGCTACTGCGTCCTAGTTCCTGACGCTGTCGAGCATCGTTCTAGCGATAGCCGGCAGCATCAGGTCGGCACTGATGACTGCGATGAGTTCACGGCTGCTCTGCCCAGGCCACAGTAACCTCGAGCGTGTCCTTGTCGCAATCGCAGTGGTGGCTGGACGGTGTGCTCTCTCTCCTTACGACCGTGTGCAAGTACTTGACGAAGCAACCGTGCGCCCGTCAATACCTGCATCAATCGGAAAGAGAGGACCCTATGCCGCCGAACCAACCACTCCATCAGCACCGGCCGAAAGGTCCCTACGGTCCGAACACCGAACCAAGGCCGTTCCAGCCGGACTGCTCAATGGGCAATGTCGTCCCGGCGGGCGGTCGCCTCACCAGGCGGCCAGCTCGCGGGGCGAAACATAGCTACCCTCTGTCAGCGTCACCGACACCCGCTGGTAAAGACCAGCGAGCATCTTCACCTCCAAATCCCACGGGAGAGTACCAACCAATAGGTACGCTGCGCTAGCCACCGTGCGGTATCTTCGTATGGACATTACCTAGACCTAGGCATAATAAATCAATGAACAAATCAATCATAAATCTCAAGCAATTTTCGCTACTATGATATCGTTCATTGTCTATGTCAGCTATACTCTAAGTGTGTTCCGCGGAACCCTAGGGTTCCGTGATACCTCTGTCGGGGTTCCGCAAGAATTTAGAAATAAAAAAATCAAAACACCTCTCTCTGGTCGCTCCGCGGCTGTGCGGACTCCGCGGCCGCGCGGAGACAAAACGCTATGAATGTTATTTATTTATTTATTTGTATTTGTATAAGCTTGTGTTACATTAGCTGGTACAATATCTCATAAGTTTGGTCTCAACAATTTTATACTTGTACAACGCGTTCGCTCTAAGTTTGCCGGTCTGTGGAATGCGCGTACCCTCCCCCACGTGACAACAAAACTTATAATGTGTCATAGTTTTACCCAAATATCTAACGTACACAATTTTTATTGTTACAATTAAATAAAAAATTTCGAACGTCATACACTCATACCTATCGCCAGCGGCAAACTTAAAACGAGCGGGTAGTATACTTGTAAGCGCTCAGTCTCTTTGATAAAAGCCGCCTCTGAATTAGACGCTATAGTTGTCAACTAGCGACTTTCGTCTCTAACTTCAAAGGATAAAGTCGATATTGTTTACAACGCTATTTTTAAATTTCTGTTTTTATTTTTGCTTTTTGTTTATCAAAGGTGCCGACTCGAGTATTTTCGAGAATATTTGAGATCGAGTCTAGGACTAAGTATAAAAGCGGCGATCGCGCGTTGGCGTCGTCGAACTCTGCCACGACTCACCCCAATCCACTAGTGGTTGGGGCGGTAAACTACGTCCCATCAAAAATATCCGCGGTCCGACGACCCCGTCATCTCCTTGAAGAAGGGGATGATGCCATCACGATCGCCCAAGAAAGGGCCTACACAGCTCGCGCAGCGATAACACATAAAACTGCGCGGTATCGGCCTCGCCGACGAGGTCGAAAACCGCGCCGCGTAAAAATCATTAACCTAAACGTGGCCACGCCCACTTTGCTTTCAGCGACGCCCCGAGCCGAGGTCCGTTCCCCACAGGGGGAGCCCTCGGGCGATGTTCGCTTAACTTACTTACCGGGTTGAGAGCCTTCCGCTCGCCCATTGCCCGCGTTAAGCTGTCAAGGTCATCTGCGACCAACAGCTAAATACACACAAAAAAAAAAAAAAAAAAACAAAAGTTGGCGTCGTCAGTTGATGATTAGCGTTCGGAGCGATAAGTTACTACCTACTTACAAGCTCGCTAGCGAGAAACTAGTGTTCATTGTTTTACTGCCTGCTGTATTCTGTTGTCTCAGTTTTATACATTTCTTCCCTGTAGGTTCTAAATTTAGTCTCTTATACGCAGTAACGATTGTGCATTATTTAAACCCCACTATCCTGACTTGTAACATTATAAATAAAGAAGAATGGAACGTTGGCTTAAAGGTGTTAAACGTGTTCCAACAACATCTTCTAATGACGCTGAATGTTCAAAAGCAATGCGCGCGGAGAATTTAGCAATCACCGATCCAGAAGATGATGCCACGAGTGCCACGACGTCAAGCTCGACGGTTTCAAAGACGAAAAAAAGGAAGTATGATGAATCTTATATCAGTTTCGGATTTGTTGATTCCAACGGCTCACCTCTCTGCATGCTCTGTAGTAAACTGCTTCCTAATAGTTCCATGGCACCTGCCAAATTGCGTCGACATTTAGAAACCGTACACCCCGAGACTAAAGACAAGAATAAAGAATTTTTTGTTCGCAAAAAAGATCAGTTATTAGAAAGTCAAAAAAATATGATGCATGTAACACAAACTACCAACGAAAAGGGCACGGAGGCATCATACTTAGTTAGCTATCGCATTGCACAAGCAGGTGAAGCGCACACTATCGCTGAGAAATTAATAAAACCATGTGTATTAGACATAACAAAATGTATGCTTGATGAAAAATCTGCAAAGCATCTTTCTACTGTTCCGCTATCAAACGATACTGTTTCACGACGAATCCATGATCTGGCAAGCTACGTCAAACAAGAACTAGTTACACGTCTACAAAATACACGATTCGCTTTGCAAATGGACGAGTCGACTGATGTCGCTGGTTTGGCTATCCTGCTGGTTATTGTGAGATATCCATATAAAAGTTCTTTTGAAGAAGACATGCTTATGTGTTCATCGCTGCTTACAAACACTACCGGGGAAGAAATTTTTAATAAAATAAATATATTTTTTGAAGAACATAATCTCAGTTGGAACAATTGCATTGACATTTGTACAGATGGGGCCAAGGCGATGACAGGTAAAACAGCAGGAGCAGTGTCACGAATGAAAAATAAAGCGCCTAATTGTAGTTCCAGTCATTGTATTCTGCATAGACAAGCACTTGCGATGAAGCAAATGCCGTCTAATCTAAAATTAGTTATGGATGAAGCGGTAAAAATAATTAATTTTATCAAATCACGACCACTACAATCCCGATTGTTCTCATTATTGTGTGAAGATTATGGCAGCAAACATAAAACACTGCTGCTCCATACAGAAGTGCGATGGCTGTCTCGGGGAAAAACTTTAACAAGGCTATTTGAACTTAGAGCCGAGTTACAAATGTTTCTTTCAGCAGATACTTCTTTTAATTTGAAGGACCGTTTGTATGATAAAACTTGGTTGTTCCGATTGTCTTTTATGGCGGATATCTTTCAAAAACTTAACGAATTAAATTTATCGTTGCAAGGTAAACAGACAACAGTGTTTCAGGCCTATAATAAAATAACTGCTTTTAAAAGAAAATTAGATTTTTGGATCATTTGCATTGGTAAGAAAGAAATAGAAAGTTTTACGTTACTCAGTGAGTTTGTTAGCGAAAACGACTCAGAAATGTTTGAAGATAATGTGTTTGAAGAATTGGTCCAATATCTCAGTTCGATGCGCGCATCTTTTGAAAAGTATTTTCCCGAAGAACACAATACAAAAATTAAAGAGAACTCCTGGATTCATAATCCTTTTTTACCCAACTTGGAAAAGCCTGAAAACATGTCAAATGAGATATATGAATCTCTTTTAGAAATGTCATCAGACACAAGTATGGAGTCATTGTTCAAAACGACGCCTCTTAATGATTTTTGGTGCAGAATCCAAGATGAATATGCAATGCTTGGCCAAATGGCTCTGGATATTCTTCTCCCGTTCCCAACTACATATTTGTGCGAAACAGGATTCTCTACCTACGCAGCCACGAAAACAAAATATCGCAATAGACTGGACGCCGAAGCTGATATGAGACTCCAACTTTCTTCCATCAAACCTGATATCAAGCAATTGATGAAAAATAAAAAAACAGTTTCATACCTCCCACTAGTTAGATTTTTTCTTTTTTAATGTTTTCTATTATTGTCCTTACCAAGTGGTGAAGTAAATAATAATTAGTAACTGATACATTGTACTTTTATTATGCTGATTAATATAGAATACACTTATAAAAATAATTGTTTTATTGTAGGGTTCCATCAAGTATTTTGCTTCCCAAAAGGGTTCCGTCATTTAAAAAGTTTGAGAACCACTGGTCTATGTAGTTGCGTGTACAACAACAGGTAGTGGTTACAAAACCACAACAATTAGGTAAGCACATTTAAAACCAACTGAGTTGAATGCTGTCCGAAAGTAAAAGAATGATGAAGCTATTTTCAATCAAATCATCAATTTAAGATTTAAGAAAAGAACTTTCCTATTTGATTAAACGAATTAAAATTTAAAAAACTAGCCCTAAGTATAAATAATTATGTATATAATTTATGATCTTCTTTATACATAAATTTCTTGTGTACGTGTTTATGTCACTGAACTCCTCCTGAACGGCTGGATCGATGGTGATGAAATTTTTTGTACATGTTCAAGGGGATTTGAGAATGGTTTAGATTCACAATTGGACCCGATAGGTAGCGCTTATTTGAACAGAACAATGTCTTTTGGGTCAGCTAGTATATCTATCTTTCAGTGTGGTGACGGAATTAGAATACAATTCACCACTCCCCATCTTGCCCGTGGGTGTCGTAAAAGACGACTAAGGGATATAATATACACATAACATCTGCAATAGAACGAAAACTCGAAATGAAACCCTACCAACATGTCTGACCAGCATGGTGTAGGTTAAACTCCCTCCAATTGTGGAGGAGGCCTGAGCCCAACAGTGGGACGTATGTGAGCTGCGATAATGATGAGGATGATATAAATATCTATGCTATAAACATTTTGATGTGAAAATTCTTAAATAAATAAAAAAGAAACTTGACACGTCGATCAAAATTTACATTCAATTTATTATAATTACACCAAAATAAATCTGTATACACAGTCAAATATTATGTTAATATCAAAACGGGTATCCAAGTTTATCTCTCAATTTGTTTGCAGCCATACGTCCGTTGGAAGGGATCGAAAAAATGTACGCGATATACTCCGCCGGTAGACGCGACTCTATGGCACCCAATGTTATCACCTAAAACATAAAATAATTTTCAGGGAACTTTGAAATATTCCTTCTAATTTCCATTAACTATTGAATGTAATTTACTAGTGTTAGGACCACACTGTTGACAGTTATCTGTCTACAGCCGCGGACCGGTCCGTCCGGGGTAGTACCACGCACTCGCAGAAAATCGACGTCTGCGTAGTAGCATTTTGTTACTGCGCTTCGTTCGGTGAGCGAGAGAGCCGGAAGCCCAACTTTCTGAGGGTGTTCACGTGTGGAGTGTTTTGGTGGTGCCTTTGGTATCACCGAGCCTCAATGCACGCATTCACACTCTCTTCACTTTCTTCGCGGTAGCAACACTTACCATCAGTACTGTGTGTGTGTACTGTTTGCTCGTTTGCCACTTCTTGCATAAAAAAAAAAATATTAAAATTATTTTTCAATTAACTATCCCCTATCCTGCCCGTGGGTGTCTAAGACGACTAAGGGATTTAAAACGCATATTATGCAAGAGATGGAAAACTCCAAATAAAACCCTCGGAGTAAGAATACAATTCACCGTCTCTTGGCCTTGGGTATCGTCAAAGACGACTAATTATACATTAATACCTATGCAAAAGAAGGAAAACTCGAAACAAAACCAAACTCATCTGACCATCGTGGTCGTCGTGAGTTAATTTCCCTCCAACCCTGAGTGACTCTCAAGCTTTGCAGTTGAACATATATGAGCCGAGATGATGATAATTAAAATATTAATAAAACTGTTTGAGCTTATTAGGAACTAGCAATCCGCCCTCGCTTCGCTTCGGTTATAGGTTATAGTCGTTTTACCCGCGTAGTTCCCGTTCCCGTGGGAATACCGGGATAAAATATAGCCTAGTTTACGCCCTGATATTATAGCTTTCCATTGATGAAAGAATTTTTGAAATCGGTCCAGCCGTTTTGAAGATTACCCGGAACAAACAGACAGACAGACAGACAGACAGACAAAAATTTTTTAATTGCTATTTTAGGCATAGATGTCGTGCAAATAACCGTGTGAGCATGAAAAAAGCCTATTATTTTGACATTACAAACAGACACTCCAATTTTATTTATTGGTATAGATTTAAAAGATACAACTGTGAAACTAGCAAATTATTCTAACGAAGGGTAAGCTGAGAAGACCATGTATCGGCAATAAATTTTACACCTCAAGAGGCAATCGGTTAATTATGGCTTTGTAGAGCGTTTCTCATGCACATTCCTTATGTTCTATTTTCCGTATGGAAACAGAGCCAGAATACAATTCACCATTGCCTTTCTTGCTTGTGCGTATCGTAAAACTCGACTATGAGAGTATGCAGATAAAATCTATCAAAGAGAAGAAACCTCAAAAAAAATATACTAACTCGTTTGACCAGCATGGTATTGGCAATTTGCCTCACATTGTAGAGGAACGCTTGTGTCCAACAGTGGGACTTATAGGAGTTGTGATGATAATTATGATGATTCCAGCTATGTATGGGTTTGCCCAAAAGGGTATGAATTGTTACATTTTATTTTATCAGTCGTTTAAGTACGAGGGAATGCAGTTGTGTCCAGATTCAAAAATATATAACGTTAGTAAAAAATTTAGAATAAAATGCTTGTGTAAATAGGTGTATATTGTTTAATAATAAAAAATCATAAATGTTTTGAGAGTTCCTAATAGATAACTGTTGACTGACGTCACAAAGGTTAGTGTGCGACAGAGACAACGCTCAACGAAGTCAAAATTAGTCGATTGTCTCTTTCCATAAGTCGATATGCAATATTTATCTCCTTTAATTTGATTATTCAATTTATACAGTATGCCATACAATATCTATGAATGGCTACTATCAGGTAAAGTTTAAAATCTGTGATATATGGTAAACCTTTCTTATGTTTTAACGAGCATGATTTAAAATATAACCTACCTCTAAATAAGTACTGGAGGGACGTCTTTCAAACGGTATATAATCGCCTCTATTAATTTTGACAGGATCAGCAGTCTCTTGATATGTGCGGGCCGTGATTACTTTACCATCTGGAGTTGTGACCGTTACATTTTTAGCGTAATACAAATTAGTGTGTACCTCTTCTTGCCTAATAAATAATAACAAATATTAATTATATACATATAGGTATTACCCAGGGCCAGTAGTATACATTAAGAAGCTGCGGGCAACGCATTAAATAATCTCTATGTATTATTTGTCAATGATTTTTTTATGATCATAAGACATTTCCTACAAAACATTATCTCAATTTTACTCCATTTAGAAGACTATTTTGCCTAAAATGACGAAAATAAGTAGATATTTTTTATGCCTCCAATAACAAATCTATTGATTCTGACGACTAATGGATGATGACTAAAGAATAGGCAGATAAAATCGATGCAAACTCGAAATAAAACCCTGTACCAATCCGTCTGACTAGAGTGGATGGTGAATTTTTCTCTTATTATGGAGGAATTTTGAGCCAGTGTGACACATGTGCTGAAATGATAATGATGATTCTCTATAGCTTCAACCATCCATAGGGACACGATATCAAAACGAAAGTATCGATACTGTACTCATGAGTAGTATCGAAGAAAAAGTTTCGTACTCAATAAAGTATCGATACTCTAAAGTATCGAGTACTGAATACTTTTCCTAGAATATAGGAAAATTTATCGTCTGTGAACGGATTAAAATATGCGAGTCACATTTTACGAAGTTCATTACGTTTGAACTAGATGGCGTTACCATAAGTATAAGCTGTAAGGTACGTTTAACATCTATTTATTCGATACGATACCTGCCTAAAAGTACTCATTGAGTAAAAGTATCGAAAGCAAAGTATCGAGTACAAAAATATTGATATCTAAAGAAAAGTACTCGATACCTAACAGTATCGATACTTTTTTCGTGTCCCTAAGCATCCATCCTTCCTAGCTTTGCCTTTAGTGGATTGATGTAGCAATGTAACATAAATATATTTATGTAAAATACACATTTCCGTGTGGTAACGGAGTAAAAATATAATTCATCACCCCTCTCTCTAACCCGTGGGTGTCGTAAAAGACAACTAAGGGATTATAATATATATATACAACATATATGTAAGAGAAGGAACACTCGAAAGAAATTCCTATGCCAACACGTCTGACTAGTGTGGAGTAGTAGCTCAATTACCCTCCTACAGTGGAAAAGGCCCAAGCCCAACAGTGGGACGTGTATGGGCTGAGATCATGTTCATCATGATTACTTATATACACGATTTCAAAAACTTACTTGTCCAAATATTCTATTTCGCTAACATCGAATATCCAAAGAGCGCCCCAGACTTCTTCTTCATCATCTTCGACTATTGTTGCAACACTACCATTCCATGAGTCGTAAAATATAGCGAAATCCAACCTGTAGTTCTGAAAAAAAGTAAAAATACATCAGCATATTGGATATCCACTGTTGAACAGAAGGCCTCCCCACGAAGGCACTAATGCCATAAGCGACATACTTGTCAGGCGAGTTGGCGACCAGAGTTGGTATCCCTTGGTGATCCCGCAACTGATTTTTACGACTATATAGTGATGACATATGGCAGCGGTGTACATGAAGTGGGTCAGTCCCTTCCCGCCAAAGTGGCCGAGGGGAGTAATGGCTGTTGTAGTAGTTAATTATGATCGGGTATCGCGTGTGACATGTAGTCAAGCCATTACTATTTTACGGATTCCATCGCGTTTGTATTTGATTTTTGATTTACCGACGTTTCGAATACTTTAACCGTTCGTAGTCATTGGCGAACTAAGGTGTTTCATGTTCAACTACCCATCGTTATTAGAGAGATTTTTATCTACTAACTACAGAATTAGTTATTAAATTTGAACCACATACTTGATACATTAGTATAGTTTAGTATAAGTGTTCCTTAAAATAATTTGTGTTCCTTAATGTCAGATGTCATTTAAAACTAAAATTAGACAAGGTGTGTAGTGAAAATACACTAGCTGGAACTAAGTAGGTACAATTAGGGAAACATCACTTAGAAGCCTTTGAAACCGCAAGGGAATGTTAGGAAAATTGGCACTAACACTTGTGGGAAACCCAAAATACCAACTTGGATTACTAACTTGTCTACCGGGCGTGGTGTTAGTTGCATTATCTCCCATTAAGCAGGCCTATATTCAAAGTTGGATATAGATAGACAGGTGTATGGAAACTCTATTCTTACTTCCCCAAAGCTTTGATATGCATTCGATTAAAACTTACTCATTTCGAAGCAATCTAGCGAGTGTAGTATAGGCAATTTTTTACCTGTCAATGTGAGGAGCTTGAATTCAAAACTGAAAGGTAGGTATATATCAAAGAGGAATACATATACCGGCAACATTTATAAAGTACGTCACACGTTAAGTGGGTGGGTGGGGGAAGATGAAGAATTGTCTTCCAATGTCACACATTGGAAGACAATTCCTAAGTTTCGTGACGTCACTTCAGAATGTTATATTAAAATGCCAATTTTGGACTGTTAACGTCAAACTTCAAAATGTTTCCAACCCTATCTCTTCATCAGCATCAGCTCTTTGACAAATGCACGCGACTTCATTATTTCATCATCATTTCAGCCTATCGCCGTCCACTGCTGGACGTAGGCCTCCCTCATGTTGCGCCACAGAGTGCGGTCCTGTGCCGCCTGCACCAACAACACTCAGCAACCTTAATTTTATAAAATGCCAAAATATATCATACTAGAGGAGTGTGTGACCAACTGTGATAAGGAGGGGGTGGGGGGTAGATTAAAAAAATCACGAAAGTAGTGCGTAGTACTTTATGGATGAACCCTATTGGCAACTATAATTAATTTATCTAGAGCAGTGGTTCTCAAACTTTTTAAATGACGGAACCCTTTTGGGAAGCAAAATACTTGATGGAACCCTACAATAAAACAATTCTTTTTATAAGTGTATTCTATATTAATCAGCATAATAAAAGTACAATGTATCAGTTACTAATTATTATTTACTTCACCACTTGGTAAGGACAATAATAGAAAACATTAAAAAAGAAAAAATCTAACTAGTGGGAGGTATGAAACTGTTTTTTATTTTTCATCAATTGCTTGATATCAGGTTTGATGGAAGAAAGTTGGAGTCTCATATCAGCTTCGGCGTCCAGTCTATTGCGATATTTTGTTTTCGTGGCTGCGTAGGTAGAGAATCCTGTTTCGCACAAATATGTAGTTGGGAACGGGAGAAGAATATCCAGAGCCATTTGGCCAAGCATTGCATATTCATCTTGGATTCTGCACCAAAAATCATTAAGAGGCGTCGTTTTGAACAATGACTCCATACTTGTGTCTGATGACATTTCTAAAAGAGATTCATATATCTCATTTGACATGTTTTCAGGCTTTTCCAAGTTGGGTAAAAAAGGATTATGAATCCAGGAGTTCACTTTAATTTTTGTATTGTGTTCTTCGGGAAAATACTTTTCAAAAGATGCGCGCATCGAACTGAGATATTGGACCAATTCTTCAAACACATTATCTTCAAACATTTCTGAGTCGTTTTCGCTAACAAACTCACTGAGTAACGTAAAACTTTCTATTTCTTTCTTACCAATGCAAATGATCCAAAAATCTAATTTTCTTTTAAAAGCAGTTATTTTATTATAGGCCTGAAACACTGTTGTCTGTTTACCTTGCAACGATAAATTTAATTCGTTAAGTTTTTGAAAGATATCCGCCATAAAAGACAATCGGAACAACCAAGTTTTATCATACAAACGGTCCTTCAAATTAAAAGAAGTATCTGCTGAAAGAAACATTTGTAACTCGGCTCTAAGTTCAAATAGCCTTGTTAAAGTTTTTCCCCGAGACAGCCATCGCACTTCTGTATGGAGCAGCAGTGTTTTATGTTTGCTGCCATAATCTTCACACAATAATGAGAACAATCGGGATTGTAGTGGTCGTGATTTGATAAAATTAATTATTTTTACCGCTTCATCCATAACTAATTTTAGATTAGACGGCATTTGCTTCATCGCAAGTGCTTGTCTATGCAGAATACAATGACTGGAACTACAATTAGGCGCTTTATTTTTCATTCGTGACACTGCTCCTGCTGTTTTACCTGTCAACGCCTTGGCCCCATCTGTACAAATGTCAATGCAATTGTTCCAACTGAGATTATGTTCTTCAAAAAATATATTTATTTTATTAAAAATTTCTTCCCCGGTAGTGTTTGTAAGCAGCGATGAACACATAAGCATGTCTTCTTCAAAAGAACTTTTATATGGATATCTCACAATAACCAGCAGGATAGCCAAACCAGCGACATCAGTCGACTCGTCCATTTGCAAAGCGAATCGTGTATTTTGTAGACGTGTAACTAGTTCTTGTTTGACGTAGCTTGCCAGATCATGGATTCGTCGTGAAACAGTATCGTTTGATAGCGGAACAGTAGAAAGATGCTTTGCAGATTTTTCATCAAGCATACATTTTGTTATGTCTAATACACATGGTTTTATTAATTTCTCAGCGATAGTGTGCGCTTCACCTGCTTGTGCAATGCGATAGCTAACTAAGTATGATGCCTCCGTGGCCTTTTCGTTGGTAGTTTGTGTTACATGCATCATATTTTTTTGACTTTCTAATAACTGATCTTTTTTGCGAACAAAAAATTCTTTATTCTTGTCTTTAGTCTCGGGGTGTACGGTTTCTAAATGTCGACGCAATTTGGCAGGTGCCATGGAACTATTAGGAAGCAGTTTACTACAGAGCATGCAGAGAGGTGAGCCGTTGGAATCAACAAATCCGAAACTGATATAAGATTCATCATACTTCCTTTTTTTCGTCTTTGAAACCGTCGAGCTTGACGTCGTGGCACTCGTGGCATCATCTTCTGGATCGGTGATTGCTAAATTCTCCGCGCGCATTGCTTTTGAACATTCAGCGTCATTAGAAGATGTTGTTGGAACATGTTTAACACCTTTAAGCCAACGTTCCATTCTTCTTTATTTATAATGTTACAAGTCAGGATAGTGGGGTTTAAATAATGCACAATCGTTACTGCGTATAAGAGACTAAATTTAGAACCTACAGGGAAGAAATGTATAAAACTGAGACAACAGAATACAGCAGGCAGTAAAACAATGAACACTAGTTTCTCGCTAGCGAGCTTGTAAGTAGGTAGTAACTTATCGCTCCGAACGCTAATCATCAACTGACGACGCCAATTTTTTTTTTTTTTTTTTTTTTTTGTGTGACTTAGTTGTTAGCCTCAGATGGCTGTGACAACTTTACCCGGACTGGTGGGTGAGCGCTGAGGGCTCTCAACCCGCTTAAAGTTAAGCGACCCATCCCGAGGGCACCCCCTGTGGGGTACGGACCTCGGCTCGGGCGGTCGCTAGCAAAGTGGGCACTCCCACGTTTATGATTTTAACGCGACACGTCTTCCTTCCCCGTCGGCGGGGGCGGTAACGTGGATATTTACTACTATTTGTCAAGGCCGCGCGGGCTGTGTATGCCTCAGTCTGGGCGAGAGTAATAGTGTCGTCGGGTTCGTCGAGTATTAGTCGCGGTTGTTTAATCGCGGATATTTTAGAGGGGATGTAAGAAGCCGCCCTTACCACTAATGGGTTCGGGTGTGTCGCGGCAGAGTCGAAGTAGCGGCGGGAGCACTGTTTCATGAATTGCCTGATGGTCGGCAAGCCAAGATCTATGTGAAGATCCACATTGCGCATGTACCACGGTGCTCCCGTCGCTCGGCGCATGAACCTATTCTGTAATGCCTGTAGCCGATGTAGCCTGCGTGGCTTCGCTTGTGTAAACACTACACTTGCATACGTCATGATAGGACGTATACAAGCGGTGTATAATCTAACTTTATTACGGAGAGATAGCTTAGACTTTGCGTGTACTAAGCTGTGTAACCATCCTAGCACTAGGGCTGCGCGCGCGCGGACTCGCCCTATGTGAGGACCGAAGGTCAGTCGTCTGTCCAAGGTCACACCCAGATATCTGACCTCCCTTGTCCAGGGGATGGGTTGGTCGAACATCTTTATCTGTGGATATTCAGCCATTGGGTAGCGGCGATCTATTCCCTTATGAAATATGATCGCCTGGCTTTTGGTGGGGTTTATACCGATTCTCCATTTCCTAGTCCATTTGGCTAGGGCGGTAGCCGCAGTTTGGAGAACGGTTGTCACTGTTGAGGGAGATCGACCTGCATAGAAGATGGCAGTGTCGTCAGCGAATAATGCTGTTTGTATTCTACTATGTTGGGGTATGTCGCTGGTGAACAGCGAGAAGAGTATTGGAGAGAGCACCGATCCCTGGGGGACGCCGGCTTCTAGTTTGTGCGGTGCTGATAAAGTACCTTCCACTCTGTAGCGAAAGCTACGCTCGAGTAGGAAGTCTCTAACTATCATAACTAAATAGTGGGGGATTTTGAGCTTTATTAACTTGAAAATAAGGCCGTTATGCCAGACTTTGTCAAACAACGACGCCAACGCGCGATCGCCGCTTTTATACTTAGTCCTAGACTCGATCTCAAATATTCTCGAAAATACTCGAGTCGGCACCTTTGATAAACAAAAAGCAAAAATAAAAACAGAAATTTAAAAATAGCGTTGTAAACAATATCGACTTTATCCTTTGAAGTTAGAGACGAAAGTCGCTAGTTGACAACTATAGCGTCTAATTCAGAGGCGGCTTTTATCAAAGAGACTGAGCGCTTACAAGTATACTACCCGCTCGTTTTAAGTTTGCCGCTGGCGATAGGTATGAGTGTATGACGTTCGAAATTTTTTATTTAATTGTAACAATAAAAATTGTGTACGTTAGATATTTGGGTAAAACTATGACACATTATAAGTTTTGTTGTCACGTGGGGGAGGGTACGCGCATTCCACAGACCGGCAAACTTAGAGCGAACGCGTTGTACAAGTATAAAATTGTTGAGACCAAACTTATGAGATATTGTACCAGCTAATGTAACACAAGCTTATACAAATACAAATAAATAAATAAATAACATTCATAGCGTTTTGTCGCCGCGCGGCCGCGGAGTCCGCACAGCCGCGGAGCGACCAGAGAGAGGTGTTTTGATTTTTTTATTTCTAAATTCTTGCGGAACCCCGACAGAGGTATCACGGAACCCTAGGGTTCCGCGGAACACACTTAGAGTATAGCTGATCTAGAGCAACACAAGGCTGGAATTGTAATCAGAATACAGTGCATGTGCAGCTAAAAAATTAACTACCTATTGTACTAATGATAAAATGCCTAATCTTTTCACCGTACGATATGAATAAATGGGTTTTACTCGTTATTAACTAACGATTGTTTTCAATTGCTTGTAAGAATTGAAATATTTACGCTTTATAATATTTGCGCAAAAGATCACTGAAATTAATGAAGTGTAACTAAGCCGGATCTAGTTGCTAGGTTTATTGCTAGATAAATGAATCATTGCAATCATCTCCGCCCATACACGTCCCACTATTGGGCTCGTATCTCCTCCACTCATCATCATCTTGCTCTTATCCCAATTACTTGGGGTCGACGCAATATGTCATCTGTTTTGACATATTGCAAAAAGTTTCGGCAATGACTTTTATGACCGGCGACGTCAACCCTCCTTGGGAATGTAATCGTTGACCCAAATGGTACCAGATGAAGTTGGTCCGGGTCAATCTAGGGCTCTTAGTCGTCTTTTACGACACCCACAAGCAAAGCAAGGGTTGGTAGTATTCGAAGCGCTACCACACAGCATATCGTATCTCCTCCACTATGTGAGGGAAATTGACTTACTATACCACGCTGGTCAGATGTGTTGGTATAGGGTTTTTTTTTAATGGATGGGCTATGGTAAGCGCGCTCGCAGTCCATTCCGTCCGGAGCGACGAAAGGACGGCGCGCGGGCCCATAACTCACTCGTACCCACGTCATCTTCGTCGGGCCGACGGGCGGCCGTTGGGCCGACCACCGGAGCAGGGTGACTTGTCGTCAGTGGTCATAGGGTTTTGTTTAGAGTTTTACTTCTCTTGCATGGGTATTATATCCCGTAATTGTCTTTTACGACACCCAAGGACAAGTGAGGGGGTGGTGAATTGTATTCCTACTCCGTTACCACACAGGAAGATAGATGAATAGGTATTGTATTTATAATTATACAATTACAGAGGAAACGCCCCCGAAAAATTAGTATCGATACCTAACGACTAGACCCCCTTTTAACACGCCTAGATTTGCATTGTCATTTAGGTATTAGCGAGCATTTTTGAAACTCATGAGTTTATTGTTACAAAGACTTTTCATCCCTACATATCTATCTCAAAATGTTATAAGAGTGTAACAGCCACAATTTGTTGTGTAATGTTTTGTTGCACATGAAAACGAGCGGGATTATTGGTCTTTTAGATAAAAGATATGTTATTAATTTGTAATACTTAATAAGTATTATTTTATTTATGGTTTGCCGTAGGTTGACTATAGTATTTAGTATTATATTTATTATTTTCCGTGTAGTGACGTCACAAAGTTACAAGTTCCTTTTCTTGCCCGTGAGTGTCGTAAAAGACGACTAAGGAATTATTATATACGTAAATAAAACATCTATGCACCAGAAGAACTTGAAATGAAACTCTGTACGGACCATGACCAGTGTGGTATAGGTCAATTTCCCTCCCATTGTGGAGAAGGCTCGAGCCTATCTATGGGAGGTATATGAGCCATGATGATGAGGAATGAGTATTTGAATCAGTACTAAGCTGAATAGGTACTTACATCAAGTTTTGCAGGACCGTAAAAAATTGCCGAAGGATTATTTATATGTATTCTTTTCGCCAACAAATTGCTTCCATATCCAAAATAAAAGATTGTGTGATTATTATTTGTATCGGTAGCAGTCGTATCACAAGAAATTGTCGATAACAAAGCGAATAATATCAGAAGCACAAACATTGTTGTAATCTTTACTAGCCCGCGTCAATATTTATCACATACTACATAATAGACTACACACATAATAGGCTGAACACGAATATTTCCGACAAAGTATCGTTATAGAGACCAATAAAAATTGTATGGGGTTTGAAATAGCGCCTCTATCGGATGATAGGAGCATTGTTCCAAATCCATACAAATTATTCTCGACAATGGTACGAATACTTTGACGCAAATATTCAAGCCAATTCCGCTATACAATACCTAGTACGTTGTAATACTAAAAATTAAATAGTATGTAGATGGTAATTATTGACTTAAATTGCCTTGAAGGAGATGACCTTAAATTGACTTTTGTTCTCGTTATTACATTTATCATAGATTTATGATGTCATGTTTGTCATTTTTTTTACAATATAGTAGCGGTTTAACATGATTACGTACAATTGCTAGGTATAAAAGTTTACTTAATGTAGGCAACCACATATTTCTGCCCAAACAGTACGTTTGCTATACAAGACCGTTATTTCTTGCATTAGAACGGGACATATGCAGAAATATGTGAAGATATGAAATGAAAAGAAAAAAAAAAAAAAAAAAAAAAATAAGAACTCGTGAAACTCGTCTCACAGAAATAAGTAAAACCTTAAATCTTAAAAATAAAACAAGGGCATATCGCTCAATATAATAACTGATCATAGAATAATAACTCATAGTAGGTAACTTCACGCACAAAAAAAAAAAAAACGAAGCATTTAAATTGGAGCCAGAAATGGCTCCCTACTCCAGATCGTGACGTCGTGTACAAGGTCACTGCGTACAAGGCAACTCTATTCTATAGTGGAGTGTGTCTGTACGTGTGTAATCGTTACACACATGTAGTATCTTTGGCTTCACGTTTTTGATCGCTTAACTACCGACACTATCCTTCTATACGTTATTATTCTAAGCTAACAACATACTTAATATGTCCGACCATTTTTTCTGTCAAAACGGGATGCTTGCATGACGGGACCGTTATGTTTTGTGTTAGAAAGGGACATTTGCAGAAATAGGTGAAGGTATGAAATTAATGAGCTAAAAAATAAAAACTTGTGAAAAGTCGCGCCGGCATAGATAAAACTATAGTCTTAAAAATAAAACAAGTATATGTGGCTCAGTATAATAACTGATCAATTTCGGTCTATTTGTAAAAAAAAAAAAAATGTACGGCTGGGGACAACGGGACAAACAATCTGAAAATGGGATTGTCCCGTTCAAAACGGGACGTATGGTCACGTTAAGCATCCTGCTCTTTTCCCCATGACTTGAGGTCAACGCACTATCTAGGGTATCTTCTTGCATCGTTTATTTTGCAAGTTTCATGACCGCTTGCATGATATCAGAGAAATTAATACCCATTTGCGAAATTAACACTTATTGTTAAAATTCAATGATTTTTTTATTAATTTCTTCATTATTTTTGTGTTTATAATTACTTATGTAAGTCTTCCCTGAGGCGTGTCTTTACGGACGTCGATAATAGTATAATCGCCAGGCTTAACAATCGCAGTTGATGTTGTCTTCTTCCAGAAAACTCCTGGTGATACCTCGATCGGTTTTACGTCTCCCATGAAAGCATAGAGTTGTGACAATTTTAAAGTAGGAATTTATTAGACAACTCTAAATCCTTCAGTTTATAATGATTTCCAATATTTTTTAAAGACGCATTAAGGATTAAAGTGCTTATGTCATAGGGAACTTTAGTCCTGGGAATGCCTAGTTCAAAAGTGAAACACTTGTCAAATCAACATTCGATGAACTGCGAAAAATTTCAATTTGAAATTCCAGAATAAGTCTTGTGGTATATTGATTTCTCCGTAGAAAAGTGCCTAGTCTTCTTTAGTTTCCTTCATTTTCTTTTAATAAATACACGAGTTAATGGTAATAAATTATACTTAAACTCGGATTAATCAATTCTGGATTGTACTATGAATGATCTAACGTGAGGGCTGAACCCATGACCTTCAAGAGCAGGAGGTCGATAACTAAACCGGACTAGTCTACCTGGTGACCATCTGTTTAGTCAAATACTGAAATATTGTTTTATGAACCTCTTACTACATGGGAGTTACGGTACTAGAGCAAAAAAAAAACCATAAATCATCATCATCATCGCAGCCCAGATAAGTTCCACTGTTGGGCTCGGGCCTTTTCCACAACGAGAGGAAAATTGAACTATTATAAAGTGTTGGTCAGATGGATTGATGTCGACTTTTCCTTCTCTTGCATAGGTGTTATTCTTCTCTGCATATCATATTCCTTATTCGTCTCTTACGACACCCGCGGGCAAGAGAGGCGCGAAGAAAAATATAATAGGTAAATACAACAATCCATGTGGTGACCGACTAAGAATACAATTCATCATTATTCATCTTGTCGGTGGATGTCGTAAAAAACAACTAAGGGATATACACATAGCATCTGTGCAAGAGAAGGAAAACTCGAAATAAAACCTTATACCAATGTGTCTGACCAGCATGGTATAGTAAGGTCAATCTCCCTCCTATTATGGAGGAGTCTCGAGCCCAGCAGTGGGACGTATATGAGTCGAAGTGATGAATGAATACAATAATCCATGCGGTGACGGAGTAAGAATACAATTCACCACTCCCTATCTTGCCCGTGGATGTCGTAAAAGACGACTGAGTGATATAATATACATACAGCATCTGTGCAAGAGGAAAACTCGAAATAAAACCGTATACCAACATATTTGACCAGCATGGTATAGTAGGTCGAATTCCCTCCCATTGTGGAGGAGTCCCGAGTCCAAGAGTGGGACGTATGTGGGCTGCGATGATGAAATACAATAAAAACAACAGTTATTTTATGAACAATTTTATTTAATTTGCGTCTTTTTTAACCTTCTTTTTCTTTTTAATATTAATGTCTTCCAACTTATTTTTTTGATGGTCAGCTTTCCTTTTTATATTGGTTATCTTTCCTATGACATTCTTGAATCTATCGTCTTTCTTCATTAAGGATTTGTTGACTTTCTTCAAACCATCTTTGATTGAGGCATCAATGTCATCTGTATCTTTTAATCTATTTGATGAAACATCCTCATTTTTGATCTGTGATTGAATTTGTTTTATCTTTTCCAATTTAGCTTTCTTTGCCGTTTTTATTCTCTTACGCCGCATTTCTTCTAAGCTGTAAAATGAGTTGAGATGTTATTAAACTAATTTTGTATCAAATTTTTTCCATTGGTAGGATCTGGAATAAACTATCAGCTGTTGTGTTTCCCGAACGCTATATGTCCTTTCTTAAACGAGGTTTAAGAAGAGCACTTTCTTTACGGTAGGCAGCGGCCTCGCTGTGCCCTTAAGTGTTCCATGAGCAGTAGTATCACTTACCATCAGTCGCTTGTTCGTCTGCCATCATCGGCGGAAAAAAAACTGACTTAAAGTCAAAAAAAAAGCGTATAAAAGCCTTTTCATTAATTTTATATGCTAGATACAAATATTTTTATTTTCTTAAAATAAATGGTTTATTTTAATATAATGGTTTACTGGTACTTATAATGGTTTACTGCATTAAGAAATAACAGAACTTCAAGAAACCCAATTAAAAGACACCTATCTTAAATTATGCAATTAATACCTTAAAAAGGAGAAGGAAATCTCGAAATACAACCCTCTGCCAATACATCTGATTAGCATGATACAGTAGGTCAATTTCGCTCACATTTGGAGTAGACTTGAGCACAGCAGTCGGACGTATATGAGTTGAAATGATGATAAATAAATGTCTATTTCTCTCGTAATAACGTTATCATCCTTCACGTGTCTATAGTTCTTTTTTAATTTTTCAAACTGCATATAGCGCCATGGTCGCACGGCCAAATTTCACGTAGATGACGTTAAAAATGCGATGTTGCCAACACCCAGGATATGTTGCCAACAATAATATTTAGAAAACATCTATGCAAGAGAAGGGGAACACAATATAAAATCTTATACCCAACTCATCTGACCAGCGTGGTATAGCAGGTCAATTACCTTCCTGCTGTGGAAGAAGCTCGAGTTCAGTACTGGAACACATAAGAACCAAGATGATGACAACTTACCCCTCCTCCATCATGTCAGGATCGACGCCAGCTTGGATCCACCTTTTGACGCGGTAATTCCGTTTCCGTTGCTCAAACTCCTCGTTGTCCAGCTGTGCCTCTTGTTCACGACGCGTAACGCTCACCGTTGTGAAGATCTTAACTGCTTCATCATCTGTTAGGTATATAAAATTATTTATATACAGGTGTCCCAAAATTCAACGATAAGCGGGCACCAACAGGTGCACATAACAAATATGTTAATTATTAAAATGACATGACATCGCCTTCTGTGCATGTGTTAAGCAACCTCCGCCGCAGCCAGTGTTAATTTTTTAACGATTTCACTTTTTTATTCGTAATGAAAAAAAATAAGGGTAGAATTATTTTCTTTTTTTTTTTCTCGAGCAGTCATAAGTAGACCCACCTGTTGGTGCCCGCTTATCGTTGAATTTTGGGACACGTTGTATAGACTTTTTAATTTCGTGTGGTGATGGAGTAAGAATACAATTCGCCACCCCTTTTCGTGCCCGTGAGTGTCGTAAACGACGACTAAGGGATAGTACGCAGATAGCATCTATGCAAAAGAAGGAAAACTCGAAATTTAACCTTGTATCACTTCGCCTGACGAGCGTGGTTATAGATATCAATTTACCTCCTATTATGGAGCAGGCTCGAGCCCAGCAGTGGGATATATATGAGCTGTGATGATGATGAGATTTTTATTGTCTTCTTTTATTGCTGTTGGTGGCATACGAGTAAGCAGCGCACCTGGTGCTAGCACAAGAGAAGGAAGACTCGAAACAAAACTCTATACCAATCTGTCTGATCAGCATGGTATAGTAAGGTCAATTTCCCTCCTATTGTGGAGGAGGCTCGAGCGCAGTATTGGGACCCGTATGAGCCGAGATGATGTTGATGAAATAAAGTTAAGCGCGGCTATAGAGTTCATTTGAAAAATATATGATTAAAAACTATATCCCACTTACCATCTATCTTGTATTCTGTTAACTTAGTTTTGATGGCATCCTCTATTTCACCTAACCTCAATATATCGTATGGTGTGATAAGAGATATTGCCATTCCAGTTCTGCCAGCACGAGCCGTTCGACCCACCCTGAAATAGTCGTATGAGTAAATCTTTTATTCATATAAGGTACAACAGTGCCCGTAACTTTGATCGTGAAGGTTCTATATTACTAGCGACCTCCCTGGCTTCGCTTCGGTTTCAGTCGCCTTACCCGCGAAGTATACGTTCCTGTGGGAATACCGGGAACTACACGGTGATTGAATTTTTGAAATCGGCTCAGTGTTTTAAGCGTGAAAGCGTAAAAAACAAACTCACTATTGCATTTATAATATTAGTAAGGATTCACAACTTTCAAAACAAATATTTAAACTGCATGAATATTATTCTGTATGGTGACGGAGTACGAATACAATTCACCACCCTCTCTCGTGGGGTCGTTAATGACGACTAAGGGATATGATATGCAGATAATATTTGTGCAAGAGAAGGAAAACTCAACATAAAACTCTATGCCAACATGTCTGACCAGTGTGGTTAAGTCGGTCAATTTCTTTAGGATTGTGGAGGAGCCCTGAGCCCAGGAGTGGGCCTTATGTTGACTGAGATTAGGGATGTGAAAAATTACCGATTTTTATAATAATCGATTATTTTTTGTAATAATCGGAGTAAATAATAATAATCGAATAATCGGAGGAGCTTCGCCAAATACCTGCACAAGGTCGTAAGGAGGGAGAGTACACCGTCCTGCCATCACTACGATTGCGACGAGGACACGGCGACGCATACGCTCGAGGCCTGCGCCGCTTGGGCCACGCAGCGCCGTGAACTCGTCGCAATCATCGACGCTGACCTGACGCTGCCGGCCATCGCTAGGGCGATGGTCGACAGCGTCAGGAATTGGGACGCGGTCGTAGCCTTCTGCAAGACAGTGATCTCGCAGAAGGAGGCGGCGGATCGTCTGCGCGAGGAGCGCAGCCTCGATGAGGAGATCCGACGCCGGCGTTTGGGGCGGCGTAGGCGCGAGTATTTGCGCCTCATGCCACCCTAGCCGAGGCCGCGGGTGACGTGACCGGGGATTAGTCCGTCACCCGCCGAGAGGCCGACCGCGTGAGGAAAGACCGACGTCCTCCCCGAGGGGGGGACGTCGGTCGATGGGAGGGTACCCCAAGTAGGGGGTATTCCGTCGGGGCGACCACTGACGGCAAGTTAACTCTGCTCCGGTGGTCGGCCCAACGACGAAGGCGACGTGGTTTTCGGGTGGGTTGCGGGCGTTGCGTGCTTAAGCCCCTCTGTCGCCTCGGACGGAGTGGTGCGGAGGCACGCCGACCGCAGCCCACCCACAAAAAAAAAGGCATTGAATTTTAGTCCAGTTAACTTCTTTTACATAGGTGTTATTTGCATATTATATTCCTTATTCGTCTTTTGCGACACCCGTGGGCAAGAAAAGTGGTAGTGAATTCTTACCCCATCATCGCATAGAAAAATACTAATTTATTTTTGTTTAATCCTTTTGTTGTTTCTTAGTTTTAATGTCGTATCGATTCTTGTATTTTTTTAAGTTTTAATTTGTATATATCCAGGTGTACTTCCTGTCTTTTGTTGCTAAATATTTTTTTCTTTCGTTCAAAAACTGCTCAAACATGCCTATTAGCCTTTAATCCGAAACTACCCTTAACTATAATTATTAAAACATACCGATGAATATATTCCTTGGGCTCCAAGGGTAGTTTATGATTAACTACAAGGTCCACAGTAGGTATGTCTAACCCTCTGGCTGCAACATTGGTAGCTACCAGAGTGCATTTAAGATTGCTACGAAATTGAGTCAGTGCGGCCACTCGCTCCTTCTGACGCATGAAGCCGTGCAGACATACATTATCCATTGATATAGCGTTCAGCATCATTGACAATACTTGGCATTCTCTGATAAAAGAAAAGATATAATTAGGGGGTTATAGGGGATGGATAGTCGACCATTTTTTATTTTGTCTTCCATGGCCATTAGAATTAAAATCTTTAATGTTCTGATTCAATTTTTTGGCTCTGGTTAAAGGCCAATTCAATTTTTCTCACATAGGGATGGGAGGGGGCAAAAACTGGCTGAAATTATTTAACGTAATAAATAGGCGGGTCCCTTAGATTAAGAATACATATGTTAGTCTTCTAGTGGTAGAACTGAGCTGCTTTCTGCCTGCAACCATAAAGGAGGCCAAATTGCCCAGGCATTAGTGAATAGCATTTTTATTGTTCTTGTTGCCCATCATTTATTTTGCTCCTTCTCTCAGCAAAATGCTTAGAGGCAATAACAAAATAAACGGCAATTTAAAGGCATATAATTATGGCTATGGGAATAGACTAAGTGTTATAACTGGACTTACTTTTTTGTATCAGTGAAGACAATTATATGTGAACTGGGTTTAGTCTCGCGATATTTTCGTAATGTCTGCACTAAATACACGTCTCGCGCATACGCCGGACATACGACATAGCGTTGATCTAATGTATTCACTGTTAACTGTGTATCGGTGTCGGTCCACGTTGATAGATTCTAAAAAAAAAAAGAATAGTTTGTAAAGTTTACGGCCGATAATTTTTCGCGATTCCGTGTGGTGACGGAGTAAAATTACAATTCACCACCCCTTATCTTGCCCATGGGTGTTGTAAAAGGCGACTACGGGTTATAATATGCACATAGCACCTGTGTAAAACTCTATACCCATACATAGTAAGGTCAATTTTCCCTCTTATTTTGGAGGAGCCTCGAGCCAAACAATGGGACGTATATGGGCTGCGATGATGATGAATTTTTCTTTTGAATGTAGGAAAACATTGTTGAAAAATGCATACTTTTATGAATTGAGTTATTATTATTATGTTTAATAAGATGAAGGAGTTAATTGAATTTTTTATTTTCTGATAAATTAACATTTATTTGCACTCGTTAATTCTCATATTTTTGACTTAAATTAGAGACAGATTCGTCAGAAGCAGTGGCGGCTGTACCTTAAGTGCACTCGTGCACTGAACCACCAATTCAAAAGATTTAATAATTACAATGTTATTTCATCTTTATATTTTAAATTACTATATTAATATTTATTATTTTAACATACAAAAACATATAACAAATATAATTTCAAATTATGACGAAACAATTTAAACGCTTTACTAAACTTAAACTTATTTTCCCTATAAAAAAATCTTGTGCGCTGAGGCGAGTGCACGGGGACTGCTAATACAACTTGTATTAGTTATGAGTTAAAACGCCTGGCGCGTGAGACAGAAGATAGTTTAAAGCAAAATACCGAAAAATGAGTCTGCTCGAGCGCCGCACGAGCGAACCGAACCTTACCAAGAGCAGTCGACTTTCGACGAAATTTGCCTGGCGGCGCGGCGGCGACGTAAGTAGATATAGTATCGATGTATCCTGTGATGCGTTAAATATTGTTTGTTTACATTAAGTAATTGTTTTTTTATTTTGGTCTTAGTTCTATTCTATACTTCGTGTACCGTGTGTGGTGTGAGTGTAAATGAGCCTAGCATGATAAAACTTTTCAAAATAAAGTTGATATAAAATTGGCGGGACCACCAAGGCCCTCGTTAAATTTAATAAAAGAGTTCAAATCTAAATATTTTTTGATTTGCACTCTTTTATAAATATTTTTTAAAGTGTGAAAAGTAAATAAAACCACATATTTCATCACATGTATACCTTCAAAATGTAATGAGTTAGAAAATAATAAAAAATGTCATTTTTTTTTTATAAATTGTTGTTCCATTGCAATTTCTGATCTTAATACTTAGTGAGCAAAAGTGCACCACCACTTTGTTGACCCACCAGCCGCCACTGGTCAGAAGCCGAACGCTTAAGCCGATCATGTCTCTCTACCTCTTGTTCCATGGTCTCGCTTGTACGCTCGGCACAGACGGAACATGACAATGATCCCGTCAAAAATATATTTTATTGTCTTTATTGGCAAAGGAATAACCCACCTAGTATAACAGATATATAACCAAGATGCCGCCTTAAGCGAAAATTTGGAGGGAATAATTTATAAACATTATTTTAGATTTTGTTAATGTAATTATTTACTGTTCCGTGTGGTGAAGGAGTATTACCCATGGGTGTTGTAAGTAACGACTAAGGGATTAAATATGCATATAACATCTATACATGATAAGAGAAACTTGATGCCAATCCCTCTCACCAGTGTGGTATAGTAGGTCAATTACCTATTATGGAAGAGGCTTGAGGCCAGCAGTGGGACGCGTATGAGCTGTGATGATAGTGAATCATATCTTTTAGTCATGTCTTACACACGGGCAGGTGATGTGGTGGTGAATTGTATTCTTACTCCATCACCAAATATGTCCATTAAAAAACTTCAATAGGTAGCTCAAAGTCGGTCAGCCTGCTATGGAGCAGGCTTTGCTCAGGATAATTCTGCAAGATAGAATCCTAAATACGGCAATCTGCAGAAGAATGGATGTAACCGACAGCACGAAGAATTAGCATACTGAAGTGGCAACGGGCAGACCACATCGCTCGACCACGTATCGGACGACGCAGTGTAGGACGACCCCCCCGCTAGGTGGACTGACGGTCTAGTAAAAATTGCTGGTCGTCGTGCAGTGGATACAGGACCACACACTGTGGCGTAACATGAAGGAGGCCTACGTCCAGCAGTGGACGGCGATAGGCTTAAATGATGATGATGTGTTTGATAGGCAACAGGTGTGGCATGTAAAAGTTAATCACTAAGTAATACTCACATCTTTATTCAATGGTAGCAATTTAGATTCTCGAACATCGTCAGTGATTGTGGCTGAAAAGAGAAGATTTTGCTTTTTGACAGGCAGAGCATTAAATATTGTCTCCAGATCTCCTTGGAATGACTCACTGAATAGCCTGAAAATGGTACAGTAAAATATCTTTATATCATGGGTATTTCAATATTGTGTCAGATTAAGAAATACTACTTTCTCTGTATGGTGACAGGTTAGAATATAATATATTATATTACGACTCCTTATTTTTCCATGGGAAATGTGGGATTCCCTTGGAGAATTACTCGGATAATGGATCGAAGCACTTTCCTGGAAAACTTGATATCAGCAACTGGGATTGTTAATTAGGTGTAGCGATTATCGCACTTTCTTCCCCTCTGGGGAATCATATGTTCAAACTCGATAAGTCTATTTATATTATATATTATGACGAAAATATCTCCACCCATTATTTTTGCGGAAAGATCAACAGAAGAATGATCAGCAGCTTGTGCCCAAGACAATGGTTGAAAGACAACCTTAAAGGCTTGCCAAGCATGATGATTTTTCTCTCATAATAAGTAATAGGTAATTTAAAAATTTATTTATATAGATTTATTAAGTAAATAATATGTAATTAGAATTACGTATCATATTTTTACTATTAAATAGTTTTAATTTAAGAGTAGTATTGACGCTGTTAGGATAATTTCAAATTTATGTATTTATTAAAAATAAATTTTATTTTTACAATGATAAAGCTAAGTTTTTGTTGAAAGAGGAAAAAAATTATGACATTAAATGATGACATACCTGTCAGCTTCATCCAAAACCAAATATTTGATTTTCTTCAAGCTAAAAGTGTCACATCCAGTAATATGATCGGCCAACCGTCCTGGCATAGCTACAACAATGTGTGGTCTTTTACAAAGTTTTAAGGATTCCTCTAGCTGGTCTGAGCCACCTGTTACTATACACACTTTCAGCTTAAGCGGCTGACCTAGTATACTGAATTGATCTGCTATCTGTAAATAAATAAAAAAAAAATAATCTATAAAAAATTTAATGATATCTAATGTTCAGGCAAGTATCACACATTACAAATAAAACTATTTTTATAGATTTTGTCACGTTTGTATTTGATTTTTGATTGCCCGACGTTTCAAACACTTTACAGGGTTCAGACCATAAAAAAAGTTATATTTATTAAGGCTCGACCGAGAATCTCGGTCTCGGTCTTGGCATTCTCGGCTACAAATCCAACCGAGAAATTTGTCTCGGTTCTCGGCTAATTATAGCCGAGATTCTCGGTCTTGACCGAGATTGGAACTTTGTTTGAATCGCCATTCAAATTTTTAAGCGCGTGGCCACGCGCCGCAGTACGAAGTCGATTGGTGAGTGCGTGAGAGAGCTGAATTGTGATTGGTTGAAGTCCTAGCTGGCGAACTGCGGCCGGCCGTCTTCGCTCCGTTCGAGCAGTATTTGTAATGTTCGAGCAGTATTTGTAATGTTCGAGCAGCATTTGTAATGTTCGAGCAGTATTTGTAACTGAAAGCGAAGTTAACTCAGCCAAGCTTCATATTATCGAGGCTCTCACTCTCAATGAAAATGTAGGATTCTCGTGAGACGACATGGGCATCTTCAACTAACTCGTCAAACATGGCTGCTTCAAATCAATCCAACTTATGGGCAGCTCATGATTCGATAGAGTTGGAAGACAAGTCAATGCCCAACGACGAATACAGTTCAAGCTCTGTGATCGAAATAGCGCTAGTAAGCTTCCTTAGAGAGCCAAGACTGCAAAGAAATGCTAATATTTATGAATATTGGTGTTCGTCACCTTCTGAGGTGCTTAAGCTTGCAGCAAATAAGTTTTAATCTGCGCCGCCTACTAGCGTAGCAAGTGAACAACTGTTTAGCAAAGCTGGACAATTGTATGACGAGAGGCGACATTCTTTGAAGAGTGAAAATGCTGAAAAATTGCTTTTTATGTGTTATAATATAATGTTATTTAACTTTGATTATTAAAACAGTTATTTTTGTTAAACAATTAGTAGTGTATTAAAAAGTTTACACTATTAAAATTTATTTTTTCACGCTTTGTCTATTCTCGGTCTCGGCCGAGATATTATATTATTCTCGGTCTCGGTCGAGAACGAAAAACCCATCTCGGTCGAGCCTTAATATTTATCCTTACTAATATTATAAATGCGAAAGTAAGTTTGTTACGCTTTCACACTTAAACCACCAAACCGATTTAAAAAATTCTTTATTTATCCCTTTCTCGTTGCTATTAACCTCTTCGCGGTTTTAATCACCTCATCACGTCACCATTCACCCTACTATTTAATCAATGCAAAGCTATAATATCAGGAGTAACATAGGCTACATTTTATCCGGAAACTGAAGAAAAGGCGGGTTGCTAATCTATATATATAAAATGTTTTGTCCTGAATGATGGATCAATGCACATCCCGAACCACTGACCATAGAGGTCTGCAAATTCGAGGGTATGTTCATTGTGGGACGCAGGCATCCAATAATATCAATAACATCTATAAAATTAATTATTTGTAAGCTGATTGATACACATAGCACTTAAAGCCATATCTATACATTTTCAACTGTTTCACTACCTCCAATATTCCGAAAAATTAAAAAGTTTCCTTACTTGATATGCTAGTTCATGTGTAGGTGTGAGTACTAAAGCAAAGATTCCATATGGATCCTCAGCTAAATGTTGCAATATTGGAAGCGCAAATGCAAAAGTTTTGCCGGAACCCGTCTTTGCTGCCCCTATACAATCATCTCCGGCTAATATACGAGGTATACATCCTACTTGAATTGGAGTTGGATTTCGAATGCCTGTAAAAAATATTATGAATGATTAAAAATAAAGAATTTGAGTATTAGGATATTATAAATAATTTTCCATGGATATTATAAATGATGTCATCATCATCATCACAAATCATATATATCTCCTGCTGGGCTTGAGCCTCCTCCACAATGGGCAGGAAATCGGCCTAATATATGATGCTGCTCAGATGGGATGGTAAAGAGTTTTATTTTAAATTTTCATTGTTTTGAATAGATGTTATCTGCATATTATAATCTCTAGGCCATCTTTTACGACACCTACGAGCAAGTGGGAGGGTGGTGAGTTACAATTCTTACTCCACACGGAGAAACTATAAATTTAGCAAACATATACTACATATTTGTCTTCAGTATTAATTTTATTACCACCCATCCGTTCAGATTCTACCCCCAGATATCACAACTAGAATAAAAATATATGAAAACTAAAACTGTTCTCTTCTCTAATAATTAGTTGTAAATTTTTAGTTTTTATAACTCATACATTATTTAATCTCTCCATAAAATATGCTATGATGAGATGGTATATGACAATCTGATCTGACATAGGAGTCGTGTTTCTAATTTTCCTTCTCTTATAGTGAGAATTTTCTCTTAATTATATCATAAAATACCAGCGGGCAATGCTGGACAGATGACACATTGTATTTCTCAACACAACTTAAAACCCTTGTAGCACTTCATTGCCATATGGTATCTAGCATCCGAAACCACTAGCTTTAAATGATTAAAACGATTGTTAATTTTCCTATACAGGTCTATTAATTCCTTTGAATTGTAATGCAAAATAATAAAACTAACCTAAAGTAAACAGTTGTTTCACCAGCCATGTTTTTAATCCAAGTTTCGTAAACTCTTTACAGTCATTTTCATTCATGTTGTATGTACTTATTATTGTACTATTTATTTACCACTTACATCTAAAACTATAAAAACTTGAAAATTATATATTTTAAACAACTCGCGCACTATTACGTCGTAATTATTATTTTCTCTGTGGTGCACCACCGTAGGGATCAGTGTTGCAAACGATTCGGAACCTAATGTCGCCATTTTTCTCTCCTTAAGTAGCCTAATGTAGCCGAATTTGAGTCGAAATCATGGGCGTACCCAGGTTCTGGGCCCTGGTTGGGTCAAATCAGATTTTTTATAAGCTAGGTGCTTATCTATATATATAAAAGGAGAAGCTGACTGACATCGCAGGGCCTAAACTATAAGAGTTAGAAACTTGAAATTTTGCACAGGGGTTCCTTTTATAACGTAGAGGAGCATTAAGAAAGGATTTTGAAAAATTCACCCCCGAAGGAGGTTAAACGGCGATACAAAATTAGTATGAAACTTTGCCGTTTTTGAAGTAATTCAAATGAAATTCAGTACGAAGGTTCTTCATTGAAAATCAGGAAATAGGTGTAAGATATATTTTCGAAAATCATCCCTTAAGGAATTAAAAGGAAGTTCCAAAGGTAGTATGAAAGTTCTCTGATTTTTAAAGATATTTCAATGAAATGTTGTAGTTGGGTTACAAGTTCGTAATAATGATTATTGCCGATATCCCTTTTTGTGAATTCAATCCCCAAGGCGGTAAAAAGGGGTGCAAATTTGGGGCAAAAATTTCATTATTTCATTGAAATTAGCAAAATATAGTTGATGAGAGCAACTATCGCCTCTAAGTGGAATGCTTCTGGAAAATCAAAGGAACGATTCATAGCCAAAAATAAGGAGTGGTTAGAGGGTGAGAAAATTAAGTTCCAAATAATTTGCCAATAGCCGAAATCTTCAATGTCACATAAGAGTCAACGAAAGTCGGCAGACCTTGAAAAGAGTTTGAGGAATCGTCTTCTAAAACAAAGAAAAATAGGTGGAAGATTTAATACAATCTCGCAGTGCTAAAGAGCTCATGACTGCTGCCAAAGTAGCTGTGTGGTTTACTGGATACAGAAACGTTGCCAAAGTGAAATAAACTTACAAGCTTTATTGGAAAAGACAAGCAACATAATAACATAACATAGCGTGACTACAGCTCTTCAAACTTGAATATGTGTAACTCTGTACACTGATAATTGTTTACTTTAGTATCGTACCGTATGATATTATTATCAAACTGCAATGAAAGCATATTGGTAGAGTCTATGTGTCGATTATCTTGCTTCTTCAGTAGCAACGTTCTTCAGTAACGTTGTTTAATCCTGTGTCCTGAAAATCTTATTTCATACTTTTTAGCCTCGTTTTTTGTCGTAGTTGGGTGTAGGCTTTTACTTTTTTATATTATTAAAAAAATATATTTGGTGTTATAGTTGTTTTTAGAATTTTTAGTAGAATAACTATTTAAATATTATTATTCATTTATTTAGTAAGTTGTAATATAGTTTACATGTATAAGTTGTAAAATAGCATTACGTAATTTTATTTTTATTATATTTGTTTATATTATTATTTATTTATAAATTATATTTATTTTTCCACTCCCACTTTCCTTCACAAGAGACTATTATTTAAGATGACAAAATAAGGCATAATGCAGTAGGAAAACCCTGGATAAAAAGCTAGTATATGCATGAAAATAGTTTTTGTCATTATAATATAACATATTTAACTAGTATCGGTCTAAAAAGGTCTAAAAATAATTTTGTCCACTTAGCTTGTTCTAGAAGGAACACTGTGCGTCGGTTCGGCATTTTTGGCATAATTAGGTACATATAGATCTAGATTAAAAAAGGTATTGGAATCGATAAAAAGACGGTATATTAAATAGCTAGAATACAATTCAACAAACGAGGGTATCATACTTTTATGACTATATTATATATAGTCATAAAAGAGACATATAGACATATAGACATATTATATCCCTTAGTCGTAAAGACGACTAAGGGATATAATATGCATATAATATCTATGCAAGAGAAGAAAACTCGGAAAAAACCCTATATTAACACGTCTGACCAGCGTGGTAAATTAGGTCGATTTCCCTCCCATAGTGTAGGAGATGCGAGGCCAACAGTTGGACGTATATGAGCTGAGATGATAATTATGATTTATCAGCCTCCCACAAATAGTGTAAAGTTGCCGAAGCTGGGGCGGTCTCGGGACTTGGCCTCAAACATATCAATATGTCATGAGGTCGTAGGTTCACCTAGTCGGGCGTCCATGCGTCGTCAGATACATGGTCGCCACTCGAGAACCTTTCTCCCCAGCATCTTCCACTTCGTCGAGCGATTTCACCCGCTTATTGCTACATCAGCGTGCTAATTCTTCGTGCTATGTCGGTTACTCCCGTTCTTCTACGAATTTCCGTACTTCGGCTTCTCTAAATCCCGAGCATTGCCCGTGCCATAGGGCGCTGAGCCACTTTGAGCTTGGTTATGGAGCCTACATTTATAGAGCACGTTTCCGTGCCGTAAGTCATTACTGCAAACACACATTGGTCGTAGATCTGTGTTTCAGACACTGAAGTGTGTTGGATGAGAAGATCCTCTAAGTTGCCCGAACGCTGCCCAGCCGAGTTCGAATCTGAGCAGATCGATTGTTGAGCAGTAACGTCCAGTGGAATTATTTTCAGTGCAATGCGGTAAGGCAACTGTTTTACCGTATAACACCAACCCTATAATTATCTCACGCCTTACGCCCGCTACAGGCATCATTATGGAATAGAGATGGCAGTAAATGAGATATTTACTGTGCTAAAAAAACAAAAATGAGATACCTATTCACGAAAAAACTCGACATGAATAAATCGTCAGAACTATTTATTAAAACCAGGGCGATTTATAATGATCGTCAAAAACATGCTACCTTGGAAAGGAGGGTTTAATTTTATACCTGAATATACATAGCACCAACTATATAAACTGAGGACCACACCTGAGGATTACACATACTCAGTAACGGTCTATACATCATCAGCATCATTTCAGCTCATATACGTCCCGCTGTTGGGCTCGAGCCTCCTCCACAATAGGAAGGAAATTGACCTTACTATATATATATACACTTATACAGGGTGTATCAGGTTATGGGGCAACTGTTCAAGTATGTTGTAGTTAACGGTCATAGATCATAGTTAGAAAGTACATTACACAAAAACAATATAACATAAAAGTTATAGTGATTTCAAAAAAATGTGTCTAAGAGTCTATGCCTTAAATGATAATAATAATAATAGTTTATTTGAACAAGGATTACAGTTTACATCATTTTGTTTACAATAGTTCCCTAACTAGGCTTAAGGCCTGTATCTCGGGAGCCAGAGCAGTGAGTATACAATTTGTAAAAGATTATTGAAATTTATCTAAGGAACAAAAACGTTATAAAAGTCAAAAAAGAAAGAAATTAGTTACAGATAATAAATTGGCTAATATAAAAAATGTTGTGCATGTGAATAGATGTGAGTGCGTATGTTTTCTGAGTGTGAGTGTATGCGTCTGTATTGTTATTTTGTAGCATCGATAATCGCTTCAGTTGAGACGTATGAGAGTGACAGTAATCATACCCTTAGGTACACTCTTTTTGCAGGCAAAGTAAGAAAGAACTTTAAGATTACAGTACTTGAGGACTACATTGTAAATATGAGGCTGTAGGAATGTTGGCCATCGCCTTGCTAGAAGCGAATCTGCTCGCAGACAAGGTATCTTGTATATGGGTCAAACACAAAAACGAAAAAAAAAGTGTTCAAGCTACTTAACCTTTAAGTATTTATTATTTTTATCACGTAAGTATTTTTACTATTCAAAGTTATGTTTTGGCCAGCTTAATTGGCAAAGTTTTTCATATTTGGCTAATGAAATATTATTTTACGAATTTTATTTGTTTGAAAATGTCCCCTTCTGTAGACTGTTCGGATACAAGGTAACTCACTTTCACAATAATTTAAAAATATTTCAAGCATAATTAGTACATTATTTTTATTAAATAAACATTTCAAGATTAAGCAATTTTTTAAATAAGCGTTCATAAAATAAAATGGATGTAATAATTACAAATAAGAATATATAAACATTTGTTCTCATATTTATGATCTTCTTCTGTAGACATATAAAATGTACATAGTTTTAAAATTATTGAACGCATTCGACATATTTTTGTTATTGTGTTGGCAATAATGTTTTCTCTGTCAGTCATTTGTTTGAAATTTTAATTAATGTCTTTGGTGTCGGTGAATACTACTTTTTTAAAAAGATACACAAGATTTATGTCGTTTTTGTTGGATCCTTCCTGTACTGCGTGTATGTTGGTAAGTAGACAATTCAAAAATAAATAAGACTTAAGCTTTTACGCTCGTTAGGGCTCTGATTGCAATACCCAACACGCTTTTGTTCTAACCTCAAAATGAAACACGCCATCTTTAATATTGTTTCATTTCTCTTTCCTGTAGACATCTTTTCTGTAAACATCAATGTCTACAGGATATACTACTGTCTACAGGATGTCAAATAAACTTTCATGCTATCAGAAAAATGTTTTTATATTATATATAAATATTTTTTGTTAGTGAAAAATAATGTTTCTGCATGTGACGACATGTTATCAGTAGGTACACCTGCGCGCTGCTCATATGATTAAATCTTATTATGTAATACATATTACAGTTACTATGCTACGGGTAAGCGGAATAAGAATTCAGCTTTCGGAGCAAGATAAAAAGGAACGTAGGCGGGAGCAGAAGAAACTTAGTATACGTCGCGCACGTGCTAAGATGAATGAAGTCGACTTAGAAGAGAGAAGAAAACAGGACAGGGAAAGATATCGACAAAAGAAGGAACAAGGTAAAATCAAAACTATTAACGATTACACAGCCAGAGAACAACGACAAATCCGAAAAGTATGGAGAGAAAAAGCCAAATTAAGACGCCAGAAGAAAAGAGTTGAGGAAAATGCTTTGCGCATCATCGAAGAAGATACGCCTCCGACTAGTCCCTCATTTTCACGCATGACAGACGGTAATGCAGTTGTGAAACGCAACGCACAAAGACTGAGAACAGAAAATTATTACCTTAGAAAGAGAATACTGGAGCTAGAATCTAAAATGGCAAAATATAGAATGAGAGCTACTAGATCATCAAATAGATTAGAAAAACAAAAGAAAATACCCAAAACAATCAAAGAGTATAAGAAGGCTTATAAAATTAAAAAAGCGGTACAAGAAGTTTTGATTCAAGATGAACAAAGCACCCTTACATCGGGTAAAAAAGACACTATAACGAAAAAAGAGTCTAAACAACAGATTCGTTTTTTGAATGATTCTCTTATAAATTTGCACAAAACTTTTGTAAATAAGTCTGGAGTCAACATATCATACGAAACTTTTCGGAGGTACCGACCATTTTGGGCATTATTTCCTCAAGTAGGCGTTAGAAACACATACCTATGTGTCATACATGCAAATAATGCCTTTATAATTCAGGCACTTTACAATGCTAAAATGATTCCTTATAAATCTATTACAGACTTGCTGAAGCATCTATGCTGTAATAATACCATAACTGTGGCTTGTTTAGAAAATAGATGTTTAGGTTGTAAAGATAATACTTTACAGTGTAACAATTTTGATGGCAGTGATACTGTATTAGTTGAAAGGTGGCTTACAAAAACTGTTCCAGTTGTAATTAAAAATACTACAAAACAGTGTCGAAAAACTGTAAAAGAAAAAGTTTCGACTACAAAGAAAGCATTGCTTCAAAAATTAAACTCGAATTTGCCTACTTTAAGGAAGCATGTAGCAAACATGATGCATCAAATTAAAATAATCCAAGGGCTCAAACAAAATTTGTCATCGGTTGAAGGATTACTTCATATAGATTTTTCCGAAAATTATAACTGTAAATATGGGCAGGAGGTTCAATGGGTGCATTTTGGTGGATCTAAACCTCAACTTTCGATACATACATCCATTTATTACAATACCAACTTAGAACCTCCTAATAATTATATAAATACTACATCTTTCTGTAGCATATCGGATAACCTGCGACACGATCTAGTTGCCATATGTGTTCACTTAATCGCTATATCAAAAAGAATTAAGGAACTATCTCCGGATTTACAAACTTTGCATATTTTAAGTGATGGTCCCTTAACTCAATATCGCAACAAATCTATGTTCTTTTTACTCGCTACGGTATTAAGTAAGGAATTTGCCGTTACATCTGTTATTTGGCATTTTACTGAGCGAGGTCATGGAAAAGGTGCACCTGATGGTGTTGGCGGATGCATCAAGCGCATATGTGATATTCATGTTGCGAAGGGGAATGACGTATCAAATTTAGATGAAATGATGACATGTTTAAACTTAAATTGTAAAGGCATAGAAACTTATAAGATCGAAGAGTCGAAGTTGCCTGAAATCGATCAGATTTTGAATAAAAGTGCGACTCGTCCTTTCAAAGGAACGCTCGAGATACATCAAGTTTTATGGACTATACAAAGTCCTAATATTATTCGTGCCAGACGATTGAGCTGTTTAAATTGCACAGCTCGTGAAAGATGTTCACATTATGAATTAGGACAGATTCAAATAAAGTATAAAGTCCCAAATTCTCCTATTATCAGTCTTTTACATGATCGTCACTTTGGCAGTTCATCATCGGCTTCTCCTCAGCCGGGTCCTTCCAATCATCAAAATACTTCTTTTGAAGTTCACTCTATTCAGTCTCTCAGTAGTCGAGGGACGAGCGAAGCTACAACTAAATCAATGACACCCGGTTTCTTTGATAGATTGACACCTGATAACTTGCCTCAAAACGTATTTCCAAGTCAAAAGCCCTTAAAGAAAGTACGTCGTTTCTTTTTAGAGGACTCTGATTCTTCCCTAGAATTAATCCCAAAAAAACGACGCCTAATAACTTTTACATCGGATAATTCTAATGATGAAAATATATTTAAGATATTTTTTGTAAAATTTTGACAGAATGGTTGTCCATTCTGTGGATAACTTTTGATTATTTATTACCATAAAAAAAGCACCTTTTCATATATTAAATGTTTAGTAAGGGGAGTGAAAACTCCTTTGATCATGTCAAATAACTTCTTTCAAATGAATCATATTAATTTGATTACTTAATAGGGGTAATTTTATCATCTGTAGACAAATGAGTCTCTTCTGTGAGCAATTAAAAACAAAAACTGTGATTTTTACTAAAATATATAAGACTGATCTATGTCGATATTTTTAAGAATAAACAGGAAGTACAATTTAAATACAGACTGATTTTCAAAACGATATGTGGTGTTTTATTTTCTGCATATTTTGAAACACACATTTTGTGTTTGACCCATATCCTCCTCTCGGTAGTCCTCTGGTAGTCAGGGTGACCTTTCAAACATTTATGCGCGAGGAGCGTGGCTTTTAAAATGAATATCTGTCTAACCCGTAGTACCGGGAACTCTTGATAGAGGAGATCTGTAGAGTATCTGTATGGTTTTCTTAACATTACTTTGAGGACAGCCCTTTGTGCTCTCTCTAGTTCTATCAAGATAGATTTCGCGGCGCCTCCCCATATAGCAATGCCATACTGTATTATTGAATGACATAACGTGAAATAGACGATTCGCAATGTGGATGGTGGTGTACAGTTTCGAAGTGCTTTGGCCACATAAATGAGTTTCCGAGTTCGGCTAGAGAGTAGGCGTATATGGGATTTGAATGATAAATTATTGTCAATGGTGATGCCGAGATATTTTATGGAATCTGTTTGATTTACGGTCACACAGTCGCAATGTTTACGAGGGATCTTGTTTTGTGAGCAAATGTGATACTTGAGGAAATGTTACGTAGTATGTAGGCATGTACAGACAGGATAGATGTAGGCATGGAAAGCTTCAACAGTATACTTTCATTCATTCATATCTAGAATTGCGCAAACGTTTTAATGACATTGTAGGTACAACGGCGAGCGGTCAACAGTCATAGGCCGATCAGCTGTTTTAAAGCGAAGTTTGTCTTGCTTATGTGAATATAATCATTGATTTATTCAATTTCTAATGAACATTTAACAAAGTATGAATATGTTGCGTATTAAGTATCATTGACTTTATACATTTCAATCAGATTTACACGAAAAAGCCATGACAAAATAGAAAACTTTACATGTCTCTAATTCCTTAACAAATCGATATTTTTCGTTCAAATTTTTTTCATGGGTTCCTACCACCATTGCCTAGCTCTCTTTTGACCACAACCTGATACACCCTGTATATATATATAAAAATAAAATTTTAAATATAAAATTTTATTGAACAAGGTTAGAACTTGGAACTCTTATAGCAGATAAATTCTATACATCGATTTCATTAGTTAAAGAAAATACATGCCGCCAATTAACACTGTGTTAGTTTTTATAGTTGGATACACTATATTATAGTTGGATGCAGACGGCACAAGACCGCACTCTGTGGTGTGTAACATGAGAGAGGGCTACGTTCAGCAGTGGACAGCGATAGGCTGAAATGATGATGAATTAACACTAGGCTATTAATTTATTTGATTTTTTAAATTAAAGTAGTAAAATTGTGTAATCAATGAATATATTTTCCGTGTGGTGACGGAGTAAGAATACTATTCACCACTCCCTCTCTTACCCGTGGGAGGTGAAAAAGACGACTAACAAGGAGACCCTCAGACGTGTGGGTCGGGGATTTCCATGATTTTTGGTGGGGTAGTAGAGGGGGCCCGAGGGTATCACAACTACCAGATATTAGGGTCAACTGGGCCCTCGTTAAAAAGATTTTAAGCGTCAAAGTTGGATGTAATTTACTCGTAGGTACTAGAGAAATTCGCATACTAATCGCAAGCTAGTGGTGGCCTCGTGGTAATGTCGCTCACCTGCAGAATCTCTGGTCTCATATTGATTTTTTCACAATTTTATAATTATTTATTTTCGTTCCGTAACACTTCAATTTTCATATTGAAGAGTTGATACAAGGGAGGGAGCGAGAAAAGGAGGATATCGTGAAAAAAAGCAAAATAATTTATAATTCTGCGTAAAATTATGAAAAAAAAAACAAATTTTACACAATATTGTGATAATTTAAAAAAAAATAAGGCGTCGGGTCTTGAACCCGAGACCATAGATCCCGCAGACGAGCGCATTACCACGAGGCTACCATTAGCTGGTGATTTATATGCAAATTTCTCTGGTACATAAATTACCCATCCCACTTTGACCCTTAATATCTTTTTAATGAGGGCCCAGTTGACCCTAATATCTGGCAGTTGTGATACCCTCGGGTCCCTCTACCACCACATTCAAAAATCATCGAAATCCCCGACCCACACGTCTGAGGGTCTCCTTGTAAGGGATATAATATGCATATGACATTTATGAAAGAGAAACGCTATAGCAACACGTCTGACCAGCGTCCCACTGCTGGGCTCGAGCCTCCTCTATAGGTACTAGGAGAGAAATTGACCTACTATACCACGTTGGCCAGATGGATTCTATTTCGAGTTTTTTCTCTTGCGTTTATATTATCTGTATATTCCCTTAGTCGTCTTTTACGATACCTATGGACGAGAGAAGGGGTGGTCAACCGTATTCTTACTTCAGCATTACACGGAATATCTTAATATATATAAATTACATGTCACGATGTTTGTCCGCGATGGAAACCTAAACTAGTTAACTGATTTTAATCAAATTTGCACACCATGTGCAGTTTGATCGAACTTGAAAGATAGGATAGCTTACATCTTAATTTATAGTCGCAATATTATTTTATTTCAAATTATTTGTCTATTATTTGACATTCACAATTATCTGTTAACTCCAAACGATTTTAACAGATGGCGATATCTGTTGACTGGATTGAGCAAGTAATTAATAGATGGCGCTGCTATGTCAAACCTACAAACGTGTCATATAAGCTACAATTCAATAGCATAAATAGTTTACTAAAATGTAATATAACAAAAATCTTAGCCACAGCAACGCGTGGCCGGGTCTCCTAGTACGAGATATAATTCTATGATTCACAGCAAATATATTGCCCTTTTTTTTAAAACCTTTCTTAAAAATACCTTGGAGAACCCCGGGATACCGTGCCTAGGCATACACGTGGATTAAAAAACGTTAAAAAACATTCATATTAGGGGTTAAAGTATGAAATTGCCGTTTCGTAATGATTAATTAAAACCATTTTTTTTGTTCGTAAAACATATTTTTTTAATCAAAGTATTTAACCTCGTTATCTATATATTTCTGCCATCTAATTGGAAGATCGTTTAAACCTTTACGATAGAACTCTGGGGTCCTGGACTCCACAAACTGTGTGAAGATATTTTGTTTTGCTTCCTCGGAAAAAAAATCCGTGCAATAAATTGTCCAAATTGCGGATAGAATGGTAGTCGGTTGGGGCTAGGTCTGGCGAGTACGGAGGATGACGTATGGTTTCTAACTGCAGGTCTTGTAGTGTTAAAAGAGTTTCTAAAGCAGTATGAGGTCTTGCGTTATCATGGAGCAATTATGGTGAAGATCGATTGAGAAGTCGGCGCTGTTTTACTGCGAGTTTCGCCATCATTGTTCGGAGTTCTGCACAGTAGACATTTGCGTTTATTGCTTGACCAGATATGAGGAAGCTGTAGTGAATTACACCATGAACTGACCACCAAACAGTTACCATCACCCTTCTATGGGTAAGCTTCGCTTTAGGGCATGATGTGGCGTTTGACCTGGGGTCAGCCATTGCGTAGTTCACTTGCTATTATAATAATGAATCCACTTTTAATCACACGTCACAATTCAGTCCAAAATCCCTTCATTTCTATACCGGTTTGACAAGATAAGGCTAGCTTTAACGCGCGCTGCTGTCTGCAGATCAGTTAAATCATGAGGCACCCATTTTTCAAGTTCTTTTATTTTATCAATTAGGTGCAAATGGGTCAATGTTGTGGTCAACGTCAAACCATGCCGCTAATTCCTTGGTAGTTTGACTCGGATCGGCTTCCACTATCACCTTCAATTCATCGTTATTAGTGGCTGGTCTTACTCGTGGTTCATTCTTCAAGTCCCAGTTTCCACTACGAAAGCGGTTGAATCAAAAACACACGGTGCGTTCGTTACCGTATCCTCTCTAAACACAGCATTGACATTACGAGCAGTTTCTGGTGCGTTAGTCCCACATTGGAACTCGTATTCGAAAATTACTCTGATTTTTGCCGTATCCATGTTCACTTCAAAAGCTGAATGTAAAAGCAATAGAATAATAGAACGTCGAACGATCAAATGTCATACATTTTTTATAGAATGTTATAGTTTTCGTTTGAAAATAGGTTCACTTTGATATCTGACACCTTGCAGGTTTAATTTTAATTCAAAGTGGCTATACGTTAAAACGGCAATTTCATATTTAAACCCCTATTATGTTAAATTACCACGTCTGTGTGGACCTTGCTATTCAGGGCCCGGTACAGCAAAATAAAGTTCGTAATCCATAGCAGGCAATATAAATAATAATAAAAGACAATGGCCTGTACTAAAGAAATAATCCTTGTATTTTTTTTTCTACTGCCAGCCGCTAAGGTCACCCGCCGCCCGGCTCCGTCGGGGGCTACAGAGTTGCGGCGCGCGGCCCCGTAACCCACCTGTGATACGACGCCTTCGTCGTTGGGCCGACTACCGGTGCAGGGCGACTTGTCGTCAGTGGTCGGCCCGGAATACCCATTGAAGAGTACCCTCTCCTCGACCGACGTCATCCCGCTGTTTGGGAATATCGGTCGTCGTCGCGCCATCGGCCTCTCGGCGGGTGACGGACTCACTTCCCGGTTCAGTCACCTGCGGCAATAAAATCCTTGTATAGCGGGGGACTTCACAAAGATATAATTAACGGACACAAATTACATCTAGATTCAGAACATCAATCTGTGGATCGCATAGTGTTGTCCTGCGTGGGACTGTCGACATCGGCACCGTAGGTCGCTACTTAACCATCTGTGAAGTCAATATGGTTATAAACAGTATTTGTCTCGTAACACATTTGCAGAAAATTTAGATCTAGCATCGCCGCAGTGAATGTGTTAATGAATCTATATCTATACCAATAAATAAAATTGGAGTGTCTGTTTGTTATGTCAAAATAATAGGCCTTTCTCATGCTCACACGGTTATTTGCACTATACATATGCCTAAAAGTCACTTTATATTTTTTTTGTCTGTCAATCTGTTTGTATCGGGTAATCTTCGAAACGGCTGGACCGATTTAAAAAATGAAAGAATTTTATATATATAGCTCTCTATAATATCAGGGAGTAAACTAGGCTATATTTTATCCCGGTATTCCCACGGGAATGGGAACTACGGGGATAAGGCGACAGAAACCGAAGCGAAGCGAGGGCGGGTTGCTAGTAAACAAAATATTCTCTGAAGTGGCTTCGTCTCAGCATATACACGTCGTCCCCAACAGGAGAGCAATTGATCTACTATACCACGCTGGCCAGACATGTTGGTCCAGTGTTTTATCCAATTTTTCCTTCTCTTGCATAGATATTATCTGCATATCATGTCCCTTAGTCGTCTTTTACGACACATACAGCCAAGATGGGAGATGGTGAATTGTATTTTTACTTTGTCATCATACGGAGAATGAGTTCCAGCGTACATATTACTAAAGTATCGACAGTAGTTTTATGACCCATTCTTGTACATTACATCCCTTAATCGTCTTTTACTAGAAGTCTAGAACCATGGGCAAGATACGGGGTAGTGAATTGTATTCGTACTCCGTTATCACACGGAAAATTTGCTTTATTATAAAGTTTTAATATCTTCCGTATGGTGACGGAGTAAAAATACAGTTCAACACTCCGTATCTTACCATGGATGTCGTAAAAGACGACTCTGGTATATAGTACGCATACAACAACTATGCACGCGAAGTAAAACTCGAAATAAAAACCTATACCAACCTGTATGACCACCATGGAATAAGGTCTAAGGTCAGGTAAATAAGGTCAATTTCACTCATATTGTGGAGGATGCTTGAGCCTAACAGTGGGACGTATATAAGCTGAAATGATAATGATGAATTTAAAATTGATTAATAATAAATACGTCAAAAATCATCACAATTATGCCCTATCTGCACAGATGGCGTAGTGGTTAAGATAGCGACCTACATTGCCAGTGTCGGGGGTTCGAATCCCACGCGGGACAACACTTTGTGCGATCCACAAATTGTTGTTCTGAGTCTGGATGTAATTTGTGTCCGTTAATTGTATGTTTGTAAAGTCCCCCGCAATACAAGTATTATTTCCTTAGTGCAGGGTGTTGTCTTAAAAAATAAAAAAATAAATAAATAAATATGGGCTCGGTAAAATATATGTTACTTAAGTATATCAACACACTATATTAGATAATCAATATTTGCTACACGATTTTTTTATACTGCATATTATGCGCGACGGTTTTGATGCCTAGTTATCGCATTGCTGATAGGCGGCTATCATTCGCTTGTATCCTTTAGTCTGTATTGTAAGTCACTAGAAATAAGTGGTCTTCGGCAATAATTGTGAGTATTTATTTTAAAATTGTATTTATGTTATTATTAACTTAATTTTAAACTTAAATGTGTTTTTGGATTCATGATAGCGGACGCGAATTTTTGATAACATCAATATAAACTATCGTTAATGAGGTTTGGAGTAATGAATAGGTTATTACGTATTGGATATGCAATTATAAATTCAAAATGGTGGATGCGCGGTTTGATAAAGTAAATTTATGTGTCATCCGAATTAATAATACAAATAAAAGCACGATAAGTGGTGCTCGTTACGAATTTGACATTTGTCTTAGATATAAGCGCACATTGTTAAGCAATTTTTGCCTTGGTTTTGGCTTTGTCATTTGAATTCTAATAAAACAATAGACAATTTAGTCAATGTCAGAAAGAATATTTTGAAAATAGAAGGTTTTGTTGGATGGTAATTTTTTTGTTGTTTTTTATATGACTGCATTTTTTATTTACTTTTTTGGTGTAGTTACTATTAAGTAATAAAATAGTGGAGTTGCGTTGTTTAATAACTGCGTGTTCTTTCTCTTGCATTGAAGTAACGCAAATAACTCAAATCATCCATTTTTGATCGTTATAAAATTTAATGGTGTCCTTATTCGTAACAGTAACTGATATCAAAATGGGTGCCTATTTCCAAGTGACTATTATGCCTTATCATTTGCACCATCCATAAGAGCGTCAGTGACAGTGTCGTTGAGTAAATTGTATTGAAAATATAAACATTAATATGTATAAATCTCGTTGTTAAATCGATAATTTAGTGATTCACTATTGAGTTTAAGAGTTATAAATTAAATGAATCATTCTGCTCATGTATGAATGAGGGACTGCGTTATTGAATATTGAATTCCTTCGTCCAATAATAACATCACGGTTTTATTTCGAATTTGCATCTTGGTTCAATATTTTAATATATAAAACTTATATCGTATTCATGGCAAAAGAAGAAGGGTGATTTATTATATTATAGGCTATAACACCATTTGCTACAGCTGATAACGCTACAAAAATAACTAAAGAAGTATTTCCAATTCAGTATCCAATTCGCAAAATATATTTTATTCATAGTGACTGGTCGCCTGACCTTAATGATCTAATGGCACTATTCTAGCTTCAAACGGCATTTAAGAATATTTGAAAACATTGACTCACATTCACATTGATATCCATATCAAATATCAAAGCCGATACCGGGATTTCATCCATACATTTCCACACAACTACAACCAACTATCTTGAGATAGGATTCTCAGCGAGAATGTCATTAAAAAAGTGCTGTGGTATCGACTTTAAAAGTTAATGATTATATTACTTATACCCTTAAAACTCCCAAAATTTAGAGATGCGTGCCATGAGTTTAAACTTTGCATAACAATCTGTTAGTTTAATCTCTAGTCATTGATACATTAATGCTTTTAAAGTAGATATTCTCTCATTAAACTATCATTGCCTTAAATATAAATAGCGTTACTCTATAATATTAAAAAACCAACTTTGTATCTATATACATGTATGTATGTATATATATATATTCTTTCTTATCAGATACGTCCTCTATATATATATATATATATATATATATATATAGAGGACGTATCTGATAAGAAAGTTATCTTTTAGCGGATCGATAAAATAAAATTTAGGTGACAATACTTTTTAATACATGGTATTTATTTTAATCTTTGTAAACTTAATCAAATTATCGATGTAATAACGAATCTAAACGCATTAATGTTTATTTATTTTTCATTACAGTTTACCCAAGAAATCAGAGTCTCCCGTCGTGGCTACTCTCGTTATTTACAATAACAGTGATTATTTGGAAATTAACAACACCGTGACTTCGATACTCTCAGAATAAGGATACTGACGAATGTTATAACAATCAAGATCTACTTTAGATGATTTGCATCTTTAAATCAATTGTTTCACTACAATGCATCAACAAGAATACGCAATTAATATCCATGCCGACACTTCTATTATATCACATGATTATAATGATGATTCTCAAATAGACGGTGACAACCAAACTAGTATCACAGATCATGTTAGCAACCAAAAGAAAATAACCTCAACGTCGTCTTATGGTCTTGAAAAGTCCAAAAGAAATGTCATAAAATCTGTTAAATCCTCTAAGCCTTTTAACATAGTAACACCACAAACTGATCCACGAAATATGAATCATGGCCAAGAAAGCGTGATTAACGATCTCACAATGATTCCACCAAAGAAAAGATTGAATAATCGCGATGTTGATGAGGACGATAGTGAAAGGTACGAGACTGAGGAAGAGAATAGCTACGGTGAGTACAGCAATAGCGAGGATAGCGATGAGCCCATTGATGATCATGGCGACGAAAATAATGAAGAAGAAATAATTAAGGAAGAAAATAATAGCATTAAAAGTAGAAACCCCTATCAAGCTCTCAATTCAGCCAAAAAGGTCAAAGGTAAGTCTAGCCTTGTCCTTAAACGTAAACACTATGGGCATATTGAAGAAAAATCATTTAAAAAAGAAAGACTTTCCATAAATGACGGCACCTCTACCACTGATTTAAGTTTGACTACTGAAAACTATCAACACTTTGACTACTTATCGGCATCTAAAAGCTGCGAGCCTTTTGTACGACACATGTTAGACAAGGGTTATTACATGTACGTAGTTTGCAAATCTGAAAACGGAAAATTCAAAATATTCTACGCAAACTGTGTAACGTCTATTACCAACGAATATTCAGGCCGGTACAGCAACATTGATAGATATGTATTAATTGTTGCGTATAATAGATTTAGATTTATGATTTCGTATAAGCTCATTTTAGAAATGAATTTACCTATACCGCATTCTGAGAAATTCACTCAAGAGCAGTTGAATAATCGAGATCAGAAATGCTATTTTAGTGAGGTGCAAGATTTTTCATTTTTGACGCTGCTGACAAATACGTTTAAATTAGACATTTGCTATTTCAATAACACGATGAGTCTCTTGCTATCTGCCATTGGTGAGGATAAGTCCGCAGAATTGTACCATCATTTCAATTACCTGTACCAAAGTGGAAGCGTGTTCAATCTACCATTAGCTACTTTACGCACTGAAGCAACCGGAGAGGCTATATCGATAAGTAAAAATCCTGCTCATTCGTATGTAGGAGAAATAATTAAACATTCAAAAGGTATCAGGTACCGCCGTGTACCTGGTTTCAGTACAAAAAGCAAAAATATGTCGCAGGCAGATAAATTTATTATTATTGAAAAAAATTTACAGTTTTGGATAAGAGGTAGAGACGAGAAAAGCGCACCATTTAAAGTAGAAGATCGTTTTTTTTCGTACAAATATAGCCGTGTAGTTCGTGTATTATTCGAAGCAGATAGAAATAGCAGTAAGCTGTATAAAATCAAAATGGTCGTTGGCGACGTTGTTATGGTGGAATCATTTTTACGCGAAAGTGTTGATTTACCTCAATTGAATTGTTGTGTACTGGTCAAAACAAAAAACGACGAACGCATTACTATCATAAAGAAAGGAAGCGAATTTATTTGGATAACAAGTTTGTTAAAGGACATTAATATTTTGGAAATGATTGATAAATTCCAAAAATTCAATCACTATATATTCAGTTTAAATCAAGTGACTCGTAAAGAGGCCAATCTGAGACACAATGGATTAATCAAATTAATATCGTATTACACAGGAGAACTTATAACCATGGAAGAAACTCAATCCATTGCTGATGAGTTATTTCAGTGTATTTGTTGTCCAAAAACATTTTATAGCTGATTAATAGTTATATCTTTAATTTTAGTGTAATTAAATCTATCATAATTGTATAAGATGTAAATATGTATAATAAGGTGTAATATATATATAATACATGTGTTATTTAGTAAAATCAATTATTTTATTTGCCTCGTGTGTGACATTTCATTCTGTGTCGTAACGGAGTAAGAATACAATTCACCACCCGTGGGTGTCGTAAAGGACGACTAAGGGTAAACTCGAAATGAAACCCCATGCCACTCTGTCTGACCAAGGTGGTATATTAGGTCCATTTCCCTCCCACAACGGAGAAAGCCTTGAGTCTAAAATTAGACTTACATTTGCTGAGATGATGATGATGTGATATTTAAGTTTAACAAATAATATACATGAAAAATATTTGTAGGTATTACAAGACTACGGATGTTTAATGAATCAAAAAAATCCTCAAAATTTGTGGAGGCTGATACTTAGGTTTTCAACCATAGAAAGAGCAACTGGGTAAGAATTACAGTTTTTTCAGTTAATAAAGGAAGATCTCGTTCTCGATAAAGTCTTTACTCAAACAAATTCACAGTCCGTAGATGCTCAAAGTCATTCAGTATGCTATTGGGATAGCTTTAGCCGAGATTTCTCTGTGGGATGAAAAGTAGAATATAAAAATCAGTAGAAGAACGGCTGTAACTGACATAACCCAAAAAATCACTTGAGTGGCAATGCTTAGACCATATCGTTTATTGATCTGGCAAAAGTTGTGAAAGATAGGTTTTCTTAGGAACCCACAAACATTAGGAATGAAAGCTATTTTCGTATAGCTCAATTTTGAACAGAGGATTTTGATCCATTAGTTCTTTCAGTTTTCTAACGTTATCATTGTTAACTCCAATCTATTGTGATAATTGGAATCTTCGAAGCAGTCAGATAAGTTATCTTGTAAATAGTTACCGAGTAAAGTATATATAGCTGGGTTACAATATATGCATAGTCCAATATGTTAAACTTCATGAGGTCAAAGAATAATAAATTAAAGTTTTGACTTAAAACACGTTTTATGAAATCCAAAGATTTTATCTTCACACACAGTTATTAACCAAATATATTATTTGCTTTTTTTACAACTTTAAACGTACGGTACGTTTAACGTAATACAAGTTATGGTAGCCATTTTAGTACGCACATTAAGAGGTTTACAAAAACAATCAGAAATTGTAGGTCATCCTAAAATCGGAATATAGGTATATAGAGGACTAGCAACCCGCCCTCGCTTCGCTTCGGTTTCAGTCACCTTACCCGCGTAGTGCCTTTTCCCATGGGTATATTGGTATAAAATATAGCCTATGTCACTCAGGGATACTGTAACATTCTAATGGTGAAAGAATTATTGAAATGCGTCCAGGAGTTTTTGAGTTTATTATAGTAAGGAACGTATTATAGTATTATAATATTAGTGTAGATTATATACCCTTAGAGGGTTAAAATTAAAAAATGCTGGAACACGTGTTTATTTATTTTTACTAAAGAGAATGTTTAGAGAATTTGAAGAAAATCGATGAAGATTTTTTTCTCCTTATACAAACTTTGTTACTGCGGTTTACACCCTAGGGGTTGAATTATTGGGGGGCGCGGCCGGAGCACCTCCTCGTGGTGCTCCCTGGTAACGTCCATTTGGACGTCATGCGTCCATTTGGACGGCCAAGATTCCAGCAGGGGGGGGTCTCCGCGTGCGGCTCTGGTGGCAGAGCGCACGGCGGATCTGACCCGGGGCCAATGGGGCGGATGTGCCTCATGGCACTCCGTCGCCAGGGACGGTTGCGTCACGGCCCGGGGGCGTGACGGGCCGGTCGCTCGCGAGCGGCCAGACCCGGAAGGCCCAAACCGTAATCCTGAGCAGGGGGGTCAGGACCGGGGGTCTTCGGACCGCGGGGAAGAAAACCCCTATAAAAAATTACCCCAATCTTAAGTTTGGCCACTCGGCGAGGAGATGTATGACTGGTGGGTTAAGAAGCGCGTGAGCGTCCAGTCGTTAGAGTGGTAGTCAAGGCAAGACTCAAAAACGTCCCAAAAAATGGCATTAGTAAGACAGAGTATAACTTCACCAGAGGGTCCCGGCCAGGCCGGGGAGTCCCTTGCTGTGCCGGTGCTTGCGCGCGACGTCCATTTGGAGTCGCGCCCAAGTCCCGGCACAGTCAGTCCCCAATCGTATGGGTGGGGGACAACTACTGCCTCAGAAGCCGAGAGCCCGGCTCAACACCAAGTGGCTCAGGGGGGGAGGGGGAACGAGGAGGAGGTGCAGGTGCGGAAGAAGACGCGGAGGACGAAGCCGAGGCGTTCCGCCGCTGCACGAGCCCGCATTAGCGCCACTGCATCTAAGGCGCGGCGGGCGCGGTTAAAGGCTGAAGCCATTGCCGCACGCGACGAGGGCGGCAGCATTGCTGCTGCAGGGCCGTCGCGGGACGGGGGTGGCGTTGCTGCCCAGCCGTCGGAAGAGAGGATGGAGACCACTGCAGGGCCGCCGCGTGAGGAGAGCGGCAGCAGCAGCGGGTCCGAGCACGAGGGCGGCATTGCCGCAGAGCCGTGCATAAGAGTAGCAGGCGAAAGCTCTGAGCTGCCGAGCGATGAGGGCGGCACTGCCGCAGAGCCGTCGCAGGATGAGGGCGGCAGTGCCGCAGGGCCATCCGAGGCATCGGAGATGGAGCTGACGGACGTGGGCGGAAGTGCCGCAGAGCCGTCCGCCGAGGAGAGCAGCACCCCTTGGGTGCTAGTCGGCCGGAGTAGGGACGAGGGCGGTGGATGCGCCGCAGGTAGACAGATGCTAGGCGCGCCGTCAGTTGAGGGTGCAGTTAGGCCGTCGTCGTTGCCGTCGTCGCCGTCGTCGTCGTCGTCGCCGAGGAAGAGGACGGAGGGGGCTGCAAAGGCGCCAGCTCCAGCCCCAAGTGCGAGGAAGAGGGAGGAGGCCCTCCCCCCGAGACCCTGGAAGCGCCCCCTGCAAGAGGGTGGCCGCTCCAACACCGACTCGGAGGGGAGTTCCATCATCATGCCTCCTCCCAAGGTCCCGACCATGCGCCGGGGGCGCAGAGGCCGAGGATCGGTGGTCGCGGCGTGGCCGGGGACACCGGGTCCGGCAGGCCACGGTGGCGAGGTGGCGGCCCTCCAGGCCGCGAACGCCCGCCTTAGTGAGGAGGTCTCTGGCTTGCGGGAACGCAACCGCAAGCTGGAGACGGAGCTATCGGCGGTGCGACGGGAGAACCGCGGGTTGGCCAAGGAGATGGCCGACCTGCGGGCCCAGTTCGCGCGCCTGGCGCCGGCCGCGCCGCCTGTGCCGGCCTCGCCACCGAAACGGGCTGCGCCGGGGAGGGCGGGCCCGTCGTCTGCGCCCGTGGCGCCGGCTGCGCCCGTCGCGGCTGCTGCGCCAGCTGCACCCGTCGCGGCTTCGGCGCTTCCTCCCCTCGTCGTGGTCCCTCCGCCGGCTCGTGGCCGCGGCAGACCTCGGAGGGGGGAGGAGCCGCCGCCCGACGAGGTGCACGGCGTGTCGGAGTCGGCGGTACGCGTGATCCTAGCCCGAGTAGGGGTGATGGTGGATGCGCGTATCGCCGCCGTAGCGGCCAGGCTCCCGCCTGAGCCGCCCCTCCGACCGCCGCTCGCCGCGGACAAGGCGAGGCGGCCGCAAGCGTCAGCTCCCACCCCGCTGCCCTGTCAGGGTGGCCGCGTGGTGAGCTACGCTGCGGCCGCGGCCGGGCCCAAGGGGCCCAAGAAGGCCGGCAAGGTGCCGGCTCCCGCCAAGGCCGGGCCGCGGCCGGCGCCAGCGGCTGCACCGCAGGCGCCGGCCAGCGCACCCGCGACCGCTCCTGCTGCGCTCAGCGCTGCTGCCAGGCTCGAACAGGGCTGGCAGGTGGCTGAGCGGAGCAGGAAGGCACGCGGCCAGAAGCGGAGAGCGGCGGCCAAGAGTGCCGCTGTGGCCGCCGCTCCCCAGGCGGGAGCCGGCAGAAAGGGGAAGAAAAGGTCGCGCAGGGGCCTCAAGTCGCCGAAGACGGCCGCGGTGGTCATCACCGTGCTGCCTGAGGCGGCTGAGAGGGGCCTCAACTATGAGGCCGTCCTAAAACGCGCCCGGCGGGAGCTGGACGTCTCCGGTATCGGGGGCGTCGAGGCGAGGACCCGCAAGGCCCGGACAGGGGCTCGAATATTCGAGTTCCCTGGGGCCGAGGGCGCGAAGACGGCCGATAGTTTGGCCACGATGTTGAGGGGGCTGCTCGGGCCGGAGGATGGTGTCCGAATCGCCAGGCCTGTCAAGTGCGTAGAGATGCGCCTGACGGGCTTGGACGATTCCGTGACGGTGGAGGACGTCCGGGAGGCCATTATGGCGCGTACCGGATGTGCCTCGGACACCGTCCGGATTGGCACCATCCGCACTGGTCCGGGCGGCGTCGGTGCTGCCTGGGTGCAGTGTCCGGTGGAGTCGGTCAAGCAATTGGCCGACTCAGGCAGGCTCCTCGTGGGCTGGAGCTCGGCGCGGGTAACCGTGCTAGAGCCCCGGCCCGCGAGGTGTTACAAATGCATGGCGGTCGGGCATACCCGACCGACATGCAAAAACTGCTTTGACTGCAGCGGGCATGTTTCCGTTGCGGTCAGACCGGACACCAGGCGGCATCGTGCTCTGCGGTGCCCCACTGCCCCGCGTGTGCGGCAGGCAATAGGCCTGCCAAACACCGCATGGGCTCTGGGGACTGCAGACCCCCGGCATCGGCCCCGAAGGGGCGGGACGGCCCATCGACCGGGCCAGTCCCCGCTCCGAGCGCGGCCCGATCGCCCGTCAGCGCGGAGGAGGTGACGATGGATACGGACCGTTAATGGACCCCGTATCCATTCGTCTCCTCCAGGCCAACCTCAACCACACCGCCGGTGCGCAGGACGTGTTCCTGCAAGCCATGGCGGAGTGGTTGATAGGAGTAGCCGTAGCCGCGGAGCCGTACGTGGTGCCCGACCGGCCTAACTGGTTGGGTAGCACCGATGGCACCGTGGCAATCGTCGCCTCCACGTCGTGGCCTTCGTCGCCTCTGACCCTTAGGGACAGGGGCGTCGGATACGTCGCGGCGGACTGGGGAGAGATTACGCTCCTCGGAGTCTATCTCTCCCCTAACTGGAGTGTGACCGATTTCGAGGCCTCCCTCACCATCATGGAGGCCTCGTTACGGCGAATGGCATCGCGCCAGGTCTTCGTCTTGGGGGACTTCAACGCCAAGTCCGTGGTGTGGGGGTCTCCCCGGACGAACGACCGAGGACGGGCGATCGAGGAGTGGGCGGCGGCACTGGGCCTCTGTTTGCTGAACAGGGGCTCGGTGCATACGTGCGTGCGACAACGGGGCGGGTCGATAGTGGACCTTTCGCTCGCTAGCCCCGAGGTCGCCGCACGCGTGGGGAGCTGGCGCGTCGTGGAGGAGGTGGAGACCTTGTCGGACCACCGGTATATCCGGATGGAGGTCTCCCCGGTAATCCCGACGCCCAGCAGGGGTCACGGGGCGGATGGACGTCCTGCGTTCCCGCGATGGGCTGTGGGTCGCTTAGACCGGGACCAGCTGGCGGAGACAGCCATCGTTTACTCTTGGCTGTCCTCTGCCAACCAGTCGGACGGGGTGGACGCCGAGGCTGGCCGCATCCGCAGTGCGTTGACGCAGATCTGCGATGCGGCCATGCCCCGGGTACGGCGTCCGCCCCCGAGGAGGGCGGCCCACTGGTGGTCCCGGGAGCTGGCGGATCTCCGGGCCGCGTGCATTCGCGCCCGGAGGGCCTACACCCGCAGCCGGCGGCGGCAACGCGACGCGGAGCGGGAGGCCTTGCTGTATGAGGGCTACCGCAATGCGCGGTCGGCCTTCAGGCTGGCCGTCCGCTCCGCCAAGGACGTCAGTCGGCAGGAGATGCTGGACGGTCTCGACCGTGACCCCTGGGGACGCCCCTATCGCGCGGTGCTGAATAAGCTCCGCGCGCGGGGCCTTCCCCTCACCGAGACTCTCCAGCCCAGCCTTCTCACCCGGGTCGTCGAGGACCTGTTCCCGCGGCGGACGGAACACACGCTCCCGGTCATGGCTCCGCCAGACACTGACCGGGAGGCCGACGACGACAGTGTTCCGCCCATCACGGAACCCGAGATGGGAGTGGCGGTGGCGCGCATGTGCGCAAAGTCCACCGCCCCCGGGCCCGACGGTGTTCCAAACCGCGTGTTGGGCCTGGTCCTCGACCACCTGGGTCCCCGCCTTAGGGAGCTGTTCGACGCGTGTTTAGCGTCCGGACGGTTCCCTGAGTGCTGGAAGGAGGGAAGGCTGGTGCTCCTGCCGAAGCCGGGACGGTCTCCGGGGTCGCCTTCGGCCTACAGGCCTATCGTGCTGCTCGATGACACGGGCAAGCTACTGGAGAGGGTGGTAGCTGCCCGCATCGAGCGGCACCTCGTCGGCACGGGGCCCGATCTGTCGGACGCCCAGTTTGGGTTTAGGAGGGGTCGTTCGACGATCGCGGCTCTGTTGCGCCTGAGGGCCGTGGCGACTGAGGCCGTCACCGGTGGGGGAGTGCTGTTGGCGGTGTCCCTAGACATCGCCAACGCATTCAATAGTCTGCCATTCAGCTGCATCAGGGAGGCGCTCCGGTATCACGGAGTGCCAGCTTACCTGAGGCGGCTAGTGGCAGACTATTTGGTGGGGCGCAGCGTCCTCTGTACCAACCGAGCAGGGGACGTTGTGCGAACACCCATGACGTGCGGTGTCCCACAGGGGTCGGTCCTCGGACCCACCCTGTGGAACATCGGCTACGACTGGGCGTTGCGGGGGAGCCTCCCGCCCGGGCTGGGCGTGATTTGTTACGCCGACGACACGCTCGTCACAGCCCGCGGTGGGACGCTAGAAGAGGCGGTAAGCCTGGCGACCTATGGCACCGAAGAGGTCGTCAGGCGGATCGAGGCGCTGGGGTTGAGGGTCGCCCTGGACAAGACGGAGGCCCTCTTGTTCCATGGGCGCCTTATGAGCCCTCCCATCGGCGTCTCGATCACCGTCCGATCGGTTGACATCAGCACCCGGGCCCATATGAGGTACTTGGGCCTGGTGCTCGACGGGCAATGGTGGTTCCGGGAGCATTTCCGCAGGCTCGCTCCGCGGCTCGTCGGCGCGGCGTCCGCCCTATCGTGGCTTATGCCGAACGTGGGCGGACCGAGCGCTACGTGTCGACGGCTGTACACGGGGGTCATCCGGTCGATGGCCCTGTACGGCGCACCGGTGTGGGCGGGGTCCTTGACCGTCCGACTTAGGGCCCTTCTGTGGCGACCACAGAGGGTCATGGCGGTCAGGGCCATCCGCGGATACCGCACGGTGGCGACCGAGGCAGCGTGCCTATTGGCCGGGACTCCCCCGTGGGACCTGGAGGCGGAAATGCTCGCCGAGCTGTATCGGCGGGTGTCGGGGGTGCGCGGGGAGGGCGGTGTGATCTCGTTAAGGGATCTCACCGCCTGGCGCGTCGACGCCCGCCGAGACGTCATTGCCCGTTGGGCAGTCCGGCTGGAGAGGCCTCGGTTCGGGGTGCGAACCGTGGAGGCCTTCCGGCCGGTGCTGATGCAGTGGTTGGAGAGGCGGCACGGGGTGCTCTCCTTCCGACTAGTGCAGGTGTTGACGGGGCACGGGAGCTTCGCCAAATACCTGCACAGGGTCGTGAGGAGGGAGAGTACACCGTCCTGCCACCACTGCGATTGCGACGAGGACACGGCGCGCCACACGCTCGAGGCCTGCGCGGCTTGGGCAGTGCAGCGCCGTGAACTCGTCGCAATCATCGGTGCCGACCTGACGCTGCCAGCCATCGCTAGGGCGATGGTCGACAGCGTCAGGAACTGGGACGCGGTCGCAGCCTTCTGCGAGACAGTGATCTCGCAGAAGGAGGCGGCGGATCGTCTGCGCGTGGAGCGCAGCCTCGATGAGGAGATCCGCCGCCGGCGACTGGGGCGGCGCAGGCGCAATTATCTGCGCCTCATGCCGCCCTAGCCGAGGCCGCGGGTGACGTGACCGGGGATTAGTCCGTCACCCGCCGAGAGGCCGACCGCGTGAGGAAAGACCGACGTCCTCCCCGAGGGGGGGACGTCGGTCGACGGGAGGGTACCCCGCGTAGGGGGTATTCCGTCGGGCCGACCACTGACGACAAGTAAACCTGCTCCGGTGGTCGGCCCAATGACGAAGGCGAGGTGGTTTTCGGGTGGGTTGCGGGAGTTGCGTGCTTAAGCCCCTCTGTCGCCCCGGACGGAGTGGTGCGGAGGCGCGCCGACCGCGACCCACCCCAAAAAAAAAAAAAAAAAAGGGGGTTGAATTACAAAAATCTTTTCTTAGGGGGTTTCTACGTCACGCAAAGAATCTAATGTCAAAATTTCATGTTTCTGGCTTCAGTAGTTCAGGCTCTGTGATAAGTTAGTAAACTGACATCTTTTTACCTATTTTACACCCTTAAAGGATGAAAATGGACAAATACTGAAATACGTGTTTATTTATTTTTATTAAAGAGCATTTGTCCTTAATTTGAAGACTTTGAAGACATAGCTAAAGATTCTTTTTTCTTTCCATACAAATTTTACAGTTGCGTTTCACCCCCTTAGGGGTGGAATTTCAAAAAATCTTTTCGTAGTGGGTGCCTACGTCACGAAATGAAACTACGGTCCAAATTTCATTTTTCTAGCTTCAGTAGCTTCGACTCACCCTGTTCCTTTATATTTATACTAGCTATGATACCCGGCTTCGCTCGGGAGTTGATATGAGATTACGTGGTAGTTGAAATAAAAAAATAAACTATGACGTAAAAAGTAATAAAAAATATTGGAAACATTTTCTCATTATTTACACTACTTGTTTATAAACAACATTTTTCATTTTATTGTCCGGGGTATATATATATATATATATATATATATATAAAAATTTATATATATATATATATATATATATATATATATATATATATAAATTTTTCGAATTTCCTACTCTTGAGCAAGCTACATATAGCTGACCGTGAGAGAAGCAGGATTCTTTGAGGTTGATGCTACAATATTTTAAAGTTTGCCCTTGCGCTTTGTTAATTGTAAAACTAAAGGCTAATTTAATTGGAAACTGCAATCTTTTAAATTGAAATGGCAATTCAGAAGAGATCAGTGGTATTCTAAGTATAAATACTGTGTGTCCTTTGTTCTTGCCAGAAATAAGTCCAGCTTCAATAATATTATTCGATAGCTGTTTTACGATCATCCTCGTTTCATTACATTGTTTTGGGGAGTTGAGATTTCTGAGTAGTATGATTGGAGATCCAATTTTCAGACGAAGGCAGTATAATGGCATTCCTGGTACTTGTAAAGAGTTTAGAAATTCAGTAGTAAGTTGACACTTTCTTCAATGGATACCATCGTGTCGATCGATTTATATATTTTCTCTTCACCAGGTATTTTCTTTAGAATATTAAAATTGATATCGTCAACAATATTATTTTTAGTGGCCAAAATTGCTCTTTGAAATAATCACTCTACGTTGGTATAGTTCTGAATAATATTTGGATAAATTTTGTCGATTAGTTCGTTTTCAATAGTGGCTATGTTACAGAAATCACTATTGAGTTCAATGAGGGCGGTCGTTTGGTCAGTAGGATATGTACCTTCGCCTATTTTAAAAAGTATTTTAGCAAAATGTGCTGTTATTTCATCTTTTGATAATTCAACTCTCATGTTTTTTGTTAATTGCAGTATTTGTACTTGTGGCCAGAGATGTGACTTTTTAAGCATGCATTGATCTCGTCTGCTGGTGTTGACTTGGGAATAACTGGAAGTCTTTGTCGAAAATCTCCTGAGAGTATGAGTAGAGCTCCTCCCATTATTTCAGAGTTTTTTCGCAATTCTTGTAATGCTCTGTCCATGGCTTCTAGTGATTTTTTATGGGCCATAGTGCAATCATCCCAGAAGATAATTTTAGTTTGTTTTAGAAGTTGACCCATCCAGATTTTCCTGAGATTTTACATACCGGGAATTGTTGTTCGGCTATATTCAACGGTAGTTGTAAGGCAGAATGGGCAGTTCGTCCTCCTCCCATAAGTGTGGCTGCAATGCCGGATGATGCTAGTGCCAGTGCGATGTGTTTTTAGCACGTATTTCCGCCAGTATTACATTTATTAGAAACATTTTACCGGTGCCTCCTGTTGCGGCCAAGTAAATAATTCCACCAGTGTTGTTATTTATCCGGTTCATTATAACGTTGTCAACTTTTTTTTGGTTGTCATTGAGGAGTGGTTTGTTGTGAGCAATGTATGCAAGTAGTTCATTGACTTTGTAGCTTATTTCCTTTGTAATTTCGTAGTTTAGGACACTGAAAGCATTTCTTTGTGGTGCTGGCATTCCAAGTTCTACTAAGGCCTGGTTATTTATTGCTAAACATTTATCTTCTAAGCGAATGAGTGTTTCATTGAAGATGTCGTCATTGAATTCTATAGTCAGTTCTGGATTAGTTTGTCGGATTTGGTACAATATATCATCACTCATACTCCTTTTGAAAGAGTCCCATAGCTGTTTTGGGTTTGATGGGTTACATGTTGTTAGAATTATGGCGAATAACTCTCGAATTTGTTCAGCTGAAGCTGTGAGTGTGGCTTCTTGTACTGTTAATGCCCAGTGGTTATCGTTTTCCAATAATCCTAAGCGTTGACATGCTTCTCTGTACGTCTGGCATAGGTAGCCGTCAATGGTCCTGAGATCTGTGAAACTTATTGGTCCCCGTGTTTCGTGTAACAACATCCGGAGATAGAAACATTCGGCATTGTTTAGATGTACAGTGTATACTCGACCTATTGCGTTAGTTTTCATAATTTCTGGATGGCCCTCCTCTGGCATTCCTTGTTTTCGTCGTTGAAAAATTTTCCTTGTTTTGTCCTACGTATAATAAATAGGGACGTCGACATACAGTAATATCTTTGCGAATGGATCCGTTTGGCACAGTTGGAAAAAAGCTGTTAATGTTGTGTTCTGAGGTGGTTCGCTTGTAATTTTTCTAGCCGAGTCTTTTGTGAAGTAAACTCTCTGTCCATTCTCCAAATGTACTTCTAGATGTTGCACAGCTGGTTTGCGTTCGTGTATGGGAAAACTAAAAATCATCCACGCTGCTTCGTTACTGTTGATGTATCTTTCAATTTGGTACATGAGGATCTCATCGTTTCTGTTATTTTGTTCGCTATTTTGGACTATTTGAAATACTGCCATATCACTACCTTTGTTTACGTACTTATATATATATTTAATAGATTTTACTGAATTGCAGTATTCAACGTTTATGTGTGCTTGGAATATTTTGGGAAGTAGTGGGTTATATGGTACTACCCATTGATTATCTATTTCCAGTTCGTCTCTGCCTTGTATTCGTATTTTTGCTGTGAAGCCACCGTTTTTCGGTGATCGTCTTCTATATTTGGGATAGCCGTCATCTTCAGTTTTTGTATCGTCCAAAATTGTTTGGATATTTTTTTTGTGCATTTTCCATCACTCATGCATGGCACATTGAAGTTTAATGGTCCACATGGTGGGTGAATCATGTTTTTCACTACTATGTTGTATAGTTCCGGATCTTTTTGTGGATTGGAAAATTCAGCTTGGATGATTTTGTCGATATATGTGGGATAAATTTTATCGTGTAGCCATATGAGATTGTGTGAGTGAGGTAATCCTCGTCTTTGCCACTCGATTGTATACATCCAGCATCTAACGGTTCCAAAGATGTGGCATTTTGTGATGACTTCAATAAATCTTATTTGTTTTTGTCGAAAAACTCGGGCTATTATGTCGTGTCGATCCATGGAGGTTTGTCCGTAGTTTAGTTGTTCTTTGATGTCTGGCCATGATGAGTTGCATGTAAATGTTATGAAGAGATCAGGTCGTCCATATTTTCTTACGTAGGTCATGGCATCTTGAGTATATTCGTGCATATGTCTTGGACTTCCTATGTATGATGAGGGTAAGATTACCATTGTTCCAATATCGTCAACAATGTCGTCATTTATGATCGCGTCTCGAAGGTAGGTGTATTCTTCTGTGCGTAGTTTTTTCTGATTCAGTCTTATGTAAAGCATCCGTTCTGCTTCTATTTTTGGGTACATATCTACCAGAAATTGTTGGAATAAATGGCGAGTGTTGAGTATGTGATTGTATATTTCACTGTCTCTGATCATTAAGCGGTAAGCATAGAACTCCTTGGAAGTGACTTTTTTGTTTGTTTCTATGCCTGTTTCAGGATGAATTTGTTTTATATTGAAATGAATCCGTCCTCTCCGTGCAGAAATATTAACGGATATTGAAGAGCATTATATGGACGGTGTGTCTCTGCAATGCGTTGTAGTCCTTTTCTTCTTCGTTGTACAATTATGTCACGGCTTGTATTTTCACTGTCCACAATTACGATGGCGACTTCATCTATCTGAGGTGCATTAAATTTCATATTCTCCACGTGGTCTTTTATCGGCTCGAACTACAATTTTATAGTCATCAGAAATCATGCAGTCTAATGTTGTTTTGAATATGTAAATCCTCGGTACATCTTGGATTATTTCGCGTCTCAATCCATTAAAATTTGTGCATCGTTGATCAATTTCTTGTTCTTCATTTCCGATGAAATATACTTGCAGAAATTTATAGTCTTCGTTAGGCATTAGTAGTAACGATCCTATTTTGTGATAAATTTGCCCTTCAATGGAAAATAGATATTCAAATTCATTTCTATTAGTGTTAGTCGAAGTAACACAGAAAGAAGTCATTTCAAAGCAGGAGTTGTATGATCTTATATTTTGAAGAAAGTGTTTTGATTCTAGTGTTTCCCCGGTCATGTAATGTAGAAATTCTTGTTGTCTTGCGAAGGTGCTTTCAGTGGTGGTAATCGAATGGTTCCAGTCATGCAACAGAGACCTGGTGTTTCTTTACTGAATTTTTTCGCGTGGCAAAATTGGCAAATGTTATTAATTTTTCCGATTACAACATATTTATGATTGTAATATTTTTTCGTCGGTTCGTAGTGGAATGCTTTCTTTGTTAGATTATCTTTTAAAATTCTCGATTCTTCAATACTTTTATTTTCTTTTCTTTCTTCGCTTTTTCTGCTTCTCAGAGTGCTCATTCTGGTTCGTTGATTTTGTAAACATGCTTCGTGCTCTTCTTCCGTTTCATTTCTTCGATATTCTTTTTGTTTCCGCGCGTTTTGCTGCAGAACTGGCAAGATCTCCTCCTCTTTTACGTCTAGGCATTATATTCTGTAAAATATAAATTAAATAAAGATTTTATAGACAAATATATTGTTACGTAAACATGGGGTACGTTGATACAAAGAAAAAAATTGATTTAACCTTCAAGCGGTCGCGCGATATTTTGTTTACGGCCAAAAGTATATAGAAGGCATCGATTCAACGTCGCGCGACTGCTTGAAGGTTAAGGAAATTACAATTAAAAGAAAAGAAAAAAAAAAACCATTAGAATTAATTAAACACACTGTTGGATCCCGCATTTAGTTAATAGAGGATGGCTGAATTTTATTGGCCACAGCCTCGAATATTTTTGCTGCCTACCCTCCATTGGTAAGCAATATTATTAAACTGTTGAGAAATATCATCGGTTAGTTAGCCACAAACAGCCGTGCTGTATGCTTGTGTAGAACATATCGTAATCAGGACGTTCCTCGATCTACATATAGACTCTGTCAGTTCCGTGAACTGAGCTAGCTCAAGACTTTATCTCATATACGCTGCCGTGCAGTTTAGTGTTAGTACTGCTGTGACGTTAATATAGATTCTGCACATAACTGCTGACCCCTTGGAATTGGCGCATTAAGGCTTAGAGGTAAGTGGTTGATTTAATCACCTCCTCGTCTAGATGCGGGATCTATTACTGTCCAACTACCACCGTTCATAACCGTATTATATAGTCCACTAAAATCAATTACCAGCCCTTTCTGCGTGCTATATCGCACATTTTTTTGGTCCTTCGAGCCGGATATTGTAATTTTAACCGTTAAAATACAAGCCGTGCTTGTGCTAAATTTAAAATATAAATATACATAAGTATATTAATTTACTTTGAAGGTAGTCAAGATGACGAAACCTGGTGACCAAATTACCCTTAGTAAAAAGGATTTAGAATCTTCTAGAATGCTTAATAAAAATATTGCAATGAAACAAAGGCTCTTTTCTCAACTGCAAATTATATTTGATCTATCAACTAAATTAGATACCCACCCCGAGCAGGTAGATATGTTTGTATTGCGTACTTTAGAGCTCGAAACCTTACGTGATAAATTTGAGAAAATATGTATGGAAATTTATGAGTTACAATTAAGCTTAGATTCTGATACAAAGTTTTCTGATATGGATTAAAAAAATTTGATGATTTGTATTTTAGCATAAAGTTGTGCTCATCTAAGTACGTTAACAAAATGGCGGACGTTCCACCAGGTATGCGTGCTCACGATGTATGCAAAAATGCATGCGTGAACAAGCATCAATCACGCCCATGCCTTCCTAAAATTGACTTATTTAAATTTGATGGAAACATTGAAAATTTCACTACATTCTATGAAACATTTTGCTCTTTGGTACATAATCAATCGGAAATTACTAATACTGATAAATTTAATTATTTATTATCTTGTACAAGTGGTGCTGCACTCAATATTGTCAAGAGTATGCCAATTACGGCTAGTAATTACGATGTGGTATGGCAAGCATTGCTTGATAAATATCAAGACAATAGATCGCTTATAGGAAAATATCTATTAAAAATACATTTGATATTTCACAATAAAGGCTCACAGACAACTTTTGTCTTCTTTGCTTCAAAATCGAAAATTAATTAAACACACTATTAAAAATACTCACACGTGATACTTCAAGATAAAGGCTCACAGATAACTTCTTTTCGTTTCAAAATCGCTTATTTCACTGTTCAAATCGAACTTACTCTGGCGGGCGACACCGGGCTCTTATATATTCAGAGAGGTAGGCTCTAGGATATTCGAGAAAGTTTGAGAATATTTTCTTTCTCACACCTTCTAGAATGTTCTCGACATCATTATCCGCCATAACAATAGGTTCTGCAGCTGTAACATACGTAGTAAAGGCGCGAAATTTAAAAACTGAAATTTTAAAATGTTTTCAGAACTAATTTGAATAACTAAAATTATGTCGCTTTAAGTCCAAAATATAAGTTAGCTACTGCTGTATAAACACACAAAATTTAATAACTTTATTATTGTAACAAATGTAATTTAAGACTTTATTGAAATTGGTATTTTAAATTTCGTGCCATTACTACACATGCTGCAATTGCTCACAGCGCCTTTCGAAATGCAACCCAAATAATCTTTGTTTTGAATGAAGTTCAAATACTCTCCAACAGATGGCGCCACTACACTTAATTTCCAAGTTGAAGGGTTGGAAAAGCCCTTATATCTTTAAAAACCAAGTCCAACTTTCTTAGGATGATTGCGTGTGGAGGGTTTTGGTGGTGTCCTTGGTATCACCGAGCCTCAATGCACGCATTCACACTCCCTTCGCTTTCTTCGCGGTAGGCAACGGCCTTGTAAAGGTCCATGAGCGGCAGCAACACTTACCATCAGGTGTACTGTCTGCTCGTTTGCCACCGTTTGCAATAAAAAAAAAAAAAACACGCCCTTGAGGTTAAAACGGGAAATTTCTTGTTCGAGGGGGGGATAAAAGGCTATCACACTATATAAGTCCCTTTATCGTGCCGGGACTCCTTTTTAAGTTTTATCGGCACGCACATTTTATCAACTTAGTTTTATTATATACAATGATAATGATTATTGTTAAGGCCCCCGCAACACCCTTTGCAGGTAGAATTTCGTAAAATCCGTTCTTAGCTGACCTCTACTCGACGAAAGAAATATTTCTGCCAAATTTCAAGTCTGTACGCCTTATGGTTCCAGAGATATGGTGATGAGTCAATATATCGCTCGCAAAACCCTCCTCTCCTATATATAGAATATATACATATAGAATATAGATCCTCCTCCTAGAATATAGATTATATACATATATCTCGATTGTATGTATATTATTTAGACGGTAGTTATGTATCTAGATGATAATATTTCTTAATCTTCATGTCGTAGCATGGGAAAAACAATCCTTGTATTTTATACAGTTATCTACATCATTGTCAATATTAGACATACTCCAGGTGTGAATGTGAACACATATAGGCATTTTGTGAGCTTTCGACAGTGGAACGATAAATAAACGATTGATACAGACGAATCTAGCTGAGCCAATTAAAACTAGAAGACTTTCAAGGTTTTTTTTTATTGCAAGCGGTGGCAAAAGAGCAAACAGTACACCTGATGGTAGATGTTGCTGCCGCTCGTGGACCTTTACAAGGCCGTTGCCATTGTGAAGAAAGCATAGGGAGTGTGAATGCGTGCCGGTGATACCAAGGGCACCACTAAAACCCTCCACACGCAAACACCCTCAGAAAGTTGGGCTTCCGGCTCTCTCGCTCACCGAACGAAGCGCAGTAACAAATTGCTACTACTCAGACGTCGATTTTCTGCGAGAGTGTGGTACTACCCCGGACGGACCGGCCCGCGGCTGTAGACAGATAACTGTCGACAGTGTGGTCCTACCACTCGTGAGGTTAATTTTAAATGAATTTGATGTCGGTTTGGAAAAGTTTCATTTTTAAGAACCGAGGCAACATTTTACTTCACGAAATGTGAGTCAACTTAATACGATACGTTTGGTAATCTTCAAAAGAAGTCAAATTTAAACTAATCGATAACAATTTCAATCAATTTGAGAAGCAATAATTAGCAAACAACTACAAAATATTATTCCAGTCGTCAGTACGAATCGTGCGAGTCCAAACTCAAGGTGTTTATTGACAGCCATATAAGAGTTCCATTGTCCATTGTCTTCATAATGAAATCAGGTTGATGGTTCCAAATTACTATGCTGTCATCAAGATCATTTGGCGTATTCGAATTAAATAATAAATCAATCTAAAATAGTCATAATGCCAAGAACTTATATATGAATAGGGTAAATACCGAAAGAGAAGTAGTTTGACAGATTCTATGTACCCCACCAAACAAACAAGCAACACAGGAATTAACAGTCACAATCACATTTGGCATGAACAGTAAATTTTTCTTTACTGCATACACCTCAGCGGGGCATTTTGGTGCATTATCTGGCAATAATATATGCGAAAAATAATATATATAAGAAAAATAAGGAAGTTACTTAAAATCTGTTATAATTCATTTAAAGCGACGGTTATTAATCTCAACAAACAAGTGTGTCTTGACCAACGGTACAGAATTACAGATCAGATAGACTAAACAAGTGTGTCTTGATCAACGCTACAGATAGACTATCATAGAATGTGGCGTTAATAATCTCGAGTTTCAATATATGGAGTTGCGATATACATAGTTGTTCAAGTAATCGATGGTGCAAGAAGTTTAATATATTCGTAGAAAGTGCCAAGTACGCCATCTAATTAAACAATTAGTACTACTATCTAATCATTATAATCAGCGATAAGTGTTAAGTTTACTTTCTGTCATATTTATTACGACGCGGTTGTTTACATATACAAATTGAAGAGGTCACTAGTAGTCCTATGATGGTTGAACATACTCATGATTTAAGGATTCAGATTAAAGAAGATACGGAAAGAAGTTTGAAACAGGTGGAAGAAAATATAACCTAGAAAATAAATGTAAATATAGAGAAAAAATCAATAAAATCGAATCAGACTTAACAAAAATACAAAACATGCGAGAAGAACAAGAAAAGCGATTAGCAAACTTAGATCTTTTTTGACATAACTGAAGAGAATCAAAACTACTTGCAGAATTCGTAACTTGCAAACATTTTACTTTAAATAGATATAATTGTAAATACAAGTGAAATGAAGACTTATTTATTATATATAAAGTCTTTGCAGTTTCATATCGATACGACTATTAGAAGGTCAAAATCGACTTGCAAGATTTTATAACATTGTTACAGTATAGTTACAGGTGATGCTAATACTGAGCGAGTAATAAGATTTTGTTTCAGCAAATAGTCACCAAGCGACAGCCATGCATGCATGTGCATTTACAGATTACTTGGACATGTTTTGTGTTGTAATATATTCAAAAATATCAAAAATTTCAGCGGCCATTTTGTTGAAATATTCATAGAATATTACTCGTGGGTCCAGCGTACAGATATGAAGTAATTTAATCTATTTATGTCATCTTATCTTATATAATCGATATTAAAGTAGGTTGAGCAGGCGAATGATTTTGAAATATAATATAAACTAATTAATATAGTTTGTATTTCTTGTGAAATGTGGTAAACGTTATTCTGTTAACGTAGTATTGCGCTGTATCAATTATATTAACGCAGGGAGACATAAAGTATGTCTTAACCGCGGTGCCCAAGCAGAGGGTGCAAAGCCTATAAGCTGGTAGAAATCAACATACAATGGATTGGATTATAATCAGTTCAAGAAAAGTACACAGCATTAAACTCGCACTTAGTTCATTCACATGACTTAATAAGCGATTGGCCTGACGCAAACGCAACTCAATGTTAATCACTAACCACCTTTTTAATTTTTATCTTTAAATCTAACCCGTAACTGACAATGGATTTGATTACGCATTGTTACCATTAATATATGATTCAGATTTATAGAATGACATATTATAAGCTACTAGTCTAGCAGTAAGACATATATGAGCTGAGTTGATGATGTTTGCACTAGTCAAATCAAATGTTGAGATTAAATAGATTATAAGTCATTTCCTTGGTGTAAATAATACTACAACTCCCACTGCTAATCTGGTAGTTAATAAAGTTATTGTCGCCCATTATATACTATCTGTTTATGTTACATGTAATAATTATAATTAAAAATGTAATTGAATGATAGAGCGCAAACCATTCCTATTTCAGTTTGGGCAAAAATGATTTTATGTGGCTGACCGGATGCCCGATTGTTCTCCTTTACAAGTCACATTTGTCAATCGATTCGCGTGAAATTATGTGAGCAGGTGCGATTATATATGTAACATAATTCGCTTTTTATATAAATAAAATAAATACCCCCTATTTGGAGTATCCTCCCATCGACCGACGTCTCTCCCTCACGCGGTCGGCCTCTCAGCGGGTGACGGACAATTAGTCCGTCACCCGCTGAGAGGCCGACCGCGTCACCCGCAGCCTCGGTTAGGGCGGCATGAGGCGCAAGTACTCGCGCCTATGCCGCCCCAGTCGCCGGCGGCGGATCGCCTCATCGAGGCTGCGCTCCTTGCGCAGGCGATCCGCCGCCTCCTTCTGCGAGATCACTGCCTCGCCGAAGGCTGCGACCGTGTCCCAATTCCTGACGCTGCCGACCATCGCCCTGGCGATAGTCGGCAGCGCGAGGTCGGCACCGATGATTGCGACGAGTTCACGGCGCTGCGCTGCCCAAGCGGCGCAAGCCTCGAGCGTATGCTGCGCCATGTCCTCGTCGCAATCGCAGTGGTGGCAGGACGGTGTACTCTCCCTTCTAATGACCTTGTGCAGGTATTTGGCAAAGCACCCATGCCCCGTCAATATCTGCACTTGTCGGAAGGAGTGCACCCCGTGCCGCCGTTCCAACCACTGCATCAGCACCGGCCGGAACGCCTCCACAGTTCGCACCTCGAACCGAGGCCTCTCCAGCCGGACTGCCCAACGGACAATGACGTCACGGCGGGCGTCGACGCACCAGGCGGTGAGCTTCCTCAACGAGACCACATCCCCCTCCGCTTGCACCCCCGTCACCCGCCGATACAATCCGGCGAGCATTTCCGCCTCCAGGTCCCACGGGGGAGTCCCGACCAATAGGCATGCTGTCTCCGTCGCCACCGTGCGGTATCCGCGGATGGCCCTACCCCGACTTGTCACCTTATATTACAAGTTTTGTTACGGACATTAGCCTCGTCGTTTTTGCGAATGACACTAATGCCATTATAGCCGTTGATAATATGGAAAATCTAAACAACAAAATCAATATTGTGTTTAATGCGTTTGAAAATTGGTTTGGGACTAACAACTTAATAATAAATACCAACAAAACTAAATGTATCTTGCTCAAAACAACTGTAAAAAATACCGATACTTTACAGATTATATCTGGCGGTAAAAAAATTGATATGGTGGACAATATACAATTCCTAGGAGTAGAAATAGATGCTTTCATAAACTGAAAACAAGAATTGTCACATATCATAAATGCAGTAAGCTTTGCCTGTTATGCTATTAGAAGTTTGAGGGAGTTTCTAACGATGGCTCAACTCATGATGCTGTATTTTGCCCTAGTGGAATCGAAATTCCGGAATAGCATACAGTTCTGGGGTAACAGCTATAATTATAATATAAACTCGGCGTTTGTAATACAAAAAAGAGCCATAAGAATAATAGTATGTATCAAACAGACAGAATCGTGTAGAGAACACTTCTTAAGGCTACAAATGCTAACGATACTATCTTTATATATACTAGTAATACTTATCAACCTAGTCAAAAACCTACATAAATATGAGACTAATACAGAAAGGGAAAGAAGACTGAGTACTCGCAGAAAGGACCTGCCAACCATTCTGCATCCAAAGTTAAATGTGGTTCAACATAGCTCTAGAGTACAAGCCGTAATATTGTATAACAAATTATCTTCTGATTTCAAAATTAATAAAAGTCACACTATATTTAAAAATAAATTGAAGTCACATTTATTGAAGAAATGTTACTATAGCTTAGATGAATATCTCAGAGATAGAAACTGAATGAACTATCAATTTCAAAAATAAAAATAGAATAATTATTATGCATAACAAAAATAATTTAAATATACTCCCTTAATACCTTACCTTTAATAAAAACAGAAATATTATTACCTAACTAATATTATGAGTTGTGTAGTTGTTTTTTCTGCTTCTCAGAGTGCTCATTCTGGTTCGTTGATTTTGTAAACATGCTTCGTGCTCTTCTTCCGTTTCATTTCTTCGATATTCTTTTTGTTTCCGCGCGTTTTGCTGCAGAACTGGCAAGATCTCCTCCTCTTTTACGTCTAGGCATTATATTCTGTAAAATATAAATTAAATAAAGATTTTATAGACAAATATATTGTTACGTAAACATGGGGTACGTTGATACAAAGAAAAAAATTGATTTAACCTTCAAGCGGTCGCGCGATATTTTGTTTACGGCCAAAAGTATATAGAAGGCATCGATTCAACGTCGCGCGACTGCTTGAAGGTTAAGGAAATTACAATTAAAAGAAAAGAAAAAAAAAACCATTAGAATTAATTAAACACACTGTTGGATCCCGCATTTAGTTAATAGAGGATGGCTGAATTTTATTGGCCACAGCCTCGAATATTTTTGCTGCCTACCCTCCATTGGTAAGCAATATTATTAAACTGTTGAGAAATATCATCGGTTAGTTAGCCACAAACAGCCGTGCTGTATGCTTGTGTAGAACATATCGTAATCAGGACGTTCCTCGATCTACATATAGACTCTGTCAGTTCCGTGAACTGAGCTAGCTCAAGACTTTATCTCATATACGCTGCCGTGCAGTTTAGTGTTAGTGCTGCTGTGACGTTAATATAGATTCTGCACATAACTGCTGACCCCTTGGAATTGGCGCATTAAGGCTTAGAGGTAAGTGGTTGATTTAATCACCTCCTCGTCTAGATGCGGGATCTATTACTGTCCAACTACCACCGTTCATAACCGTATTATATAGTCCACTAAAATCAATTACCAGCCCTTTCTGCGTGCTATATCGCACATTTTTTTGGTCCTTCGAGCCGGATATTGTAATTTTAACCGTTAAAATACAAGCCGTGCTTGTGCTAAATTTAAAATATAAATATACATAAGTATATTAATTTACTTTGAAGGTAGTCAAGATGACGAAACCTGGTGACCAAATTACCCTTAGTAAAAAGGATTTAGAATCTTCTAGAATGCTTAATAAAAATATTGCAATGAAACAAAGGCTCTTTTCTCAACTGCAAATTATATTTGATCTATCAACTAAATTAGATACCCACCCCGAGCAGGTAGATATGTTTGTATTGCGTACTTTAGAGCTCGAAACCTTACGTGATAAATTTGAGAAAATATGTATGGAAATTTATGAGTTACAATTAAGCTTAGATTCTGATACAAAGTTTTCTGATATGGATTAAAAAAATTTGATGATTTGTATTTTAGCATAAAGTTGTGCTCATCTAAGTACGTTAACAAAATGGCGGACGTTCCACCAGGTATGCGTGCTCACGATGTATGCAAAAATGCATGCGTGAACAAGCATCAATCACGCCCATGCCTTCCTAAAATTGACTTATTTAAATTTGATGGAAACATTGAAAATTTCACTACATTCTATGAAACATTTTGCTCTTTGGTACATAATCAATCGGAAATTACTAATACTGATAAATTTAATTATTTATTATCTTGTACAAGTGGTGCTGCACTCAATATTGTCAAGAGTATGCCAATTACGGCTAGTAATTACGATGTGGTATGGCAAGCATTGCTTGATAAATATCAAGACAATAGATCGCTTATAGGAAAATATCTATTAAAAATACATTTGATATTTCACAATAAAGGCTCACAGACAACTTTTGTCTTCTTTGCTTCAAAATCGAAAATTAATTAAACACACTATTAAAAATACTCACACGTGATACTTCAAGATAAAGGCTCACAGATAACTTCTTTTCGTTTCAAAATCGCTTATTTCACTGTTCAAATCGAACTTACTCTGGCGGGCGACACCGGGCTCTTATATATTCAGAGAGGTAGGCTCTAGGATATTCGAGAAAGTTTGAGAATATTTTCTTTCTCACACCTTCTAGAATGTTCTCGACATCATTATCCGCCATAATAATAGGTTCTGCAGCTGTAACATACGTAGTAAAGGCGCGAAATTTAAAAACTGAAATTTTAAAATGTTTTCAGAACTAATTTGAATAACTAAAATTATGTCGCTTTAAGTCCAAAATATAAGTTAGCTACTGCTGTATAAACACACAAAATTTAATAACTTTATTATAGTAACAAATGTAATTTAAGACTTTATTGAAATTGGTATTTTAAATTTCGTGCCATTATTACACATGCTGCAATTGCTCACAGCGCCTTTCGAAATGCAACCCAAATAATCTTTGTTTTGAATGAAGTTCAAATACTCTCCAACAGATGGCGCCACTACACTTAATTTCCAAGTTGAAGGGTTGGAAAAGCCCTTATATCTTTAAAAACCAAGTCCAACTTTCTTAGGATGATTGCGTGTGGAGGGTTTTGGTGGTGCCCTTGGTATCACCGAGCCTCAATGCACGCATTCACACTCCCTTCGCTTTCTTCGCGGTAGGCAACGGCCTTGTAAAGGTCCATGAGCGGCAGCAACACTTACCATCAGGTGTACTGTCTGCTCGTTTGCCACCGTTTGCAATAAAAAAAAAAAAAACACGCCCTTGAGGTTAAAACGGGAAATTTCTTGTTCGAGGGGGGGATAAAAGGCTATCACACTATATAAGTCCCTTTATCGTGCCGGGACTCCTTTTTAAGTTTTATCGGCACGCACATTTTATCAACTTAGTTTTATTATATACAATGATAATGATTATTGTTAAGGCCCCCGCAACACCCTTTGCAGGTAGAATTTCGTAAAATCCGTTCTTAGCTGACCTCTACTCGACGAAAGAAATATTTCTGCCAAATTTCAAGTCTGTACGCCTTATGGTTCCAGAGATATGGTGATGAGTCAATATATCGCTCGCAAAACCCTCCTCTCCTATATATAGAATATATACATATAGAATATAGATCCTCCTCCTAGAATATAGATTATATACATATATCTCGATTGTATGTATATTATTTAGACGGTAGTTATGTATCTAGATGATAATATTTCTTAATCTTCATGTCGTAGCATGGGAAAAACAATCCTTGTATTTTATACAGTTATCTACATCATTGTCAATATTAGACATACTCCAGGTGTGAATGTGAACACATATAGGCATTTTGTGAGCTTTCGACAGTGGAACGATAAATAAACGATTGATACAGACGAATCTAGCTGAGCCAATTAAAACTAGAAGACTTTCAAGGTTTTTTTTTATTGCAAGCGGTGGCAAAAGAGCAAACAGTACACCTGATGGTAGATGTTGCTGCCGCTCATGGACCTTTACAAGGCCGTTGCCATTGTGAAGAAAGCATAGGGAGTGTGAATGCGTGCCGGTGATACCAAGGGCACCACTAAAACCCTCCACACGCAAACACCCTCAGAAAGTTGGGCTTCCGGCTCTCTCGCTCACCGAACGAAGCGCAGTAACAAATTGCTACTACTCAGACGTCGATTTTCTGCGAGAGTGTGGTACTACCCCGGACGGACCGGCCCGCGGCTGTGGACAGATAACTGTCGACAGTGTGGTCCTACCACTCGTGAGGTTAATTTTAAATGAATTTGATGTCGGTTTGGAAAAGTTTCATTTTTAAGAACCGAGGCAACATTTTACTTCACGAAATGTGAGTCAACTTAATACGATACGTTTGGTAATCTTCAAAAGAAGTCAAATTTAAACTAATCGATAACAATTTCAATCAATTTGAGAAGCAATAATTAGCAAACAACTACAAAATATTATTCCAGTCGTCAGTACGAATCGTGCGAGTCCAAACTCAAGGTGTTTATTGACAGCCATATAAGAGTTCCATTGTCCATTGTCTTCATAATGAAATCAGGTTGATGGTTCCAAATTACTATGCTGTCATCAAGATCATTTGGCGTATTCGAATTAAATAATAAATCAATCTAAAATAGTCATAATGCCAAGAACTTATATATGAATAGGGTAAATACCGAAAGAGAAGTAGTTTGACAGATTCTATGTACCCCACCAAACAAACAAGCAACACAGGAATTAACAGTCACAATCACATTTGGCATGAACAGTAAATTTTTCTTTACTGCATACACCTCAGCGGGGCATTTTGGTGCATTATCTGGCAATAATATATGCGAAAAATAATATATATAAGAAAAATAAGGAAGTTACTTAAAATCTGTTATAATTCATTTAAAGCGACGGTTATTAATCTCAACAAACAAGTGTGTCTTGACCAACGGTACAGAATTACAGATCAGATAGATTAAACAAGTGTGTCTTGATCAACGCTACAGATAGACTATCATAGAATGTGGCGTTAATAATCTCGAGTTTCAATATATGGAGTTGCGATATACATAGTTGTTCAAGTAATCGATGGTGCAAGAAGTTTAATATATTCGTAGAAAGTGCCAAGTACGCCATCTAATTAAACAATTAGTACTACTATCTAATCATTATAATCAGCGATAAGTGTTAAGTTTACTTTCTGTCATATTTATTACGACGCGGTTGTTTACATATACAAATTGAAGAGGTCACTAGTAGTCCTATGATGGTTGAACATACTCATGATTTAAGGATTCAGATTAAAGAAGATACGGAAAGAAGTTTGAAACAGGTGGAAGAAAATATAACCTAGAAAATAAATGTAAATATAGAGAAAAAATCAATAAAATCGAATCAGACTTAACAAAAATACAAAACATGCGAGAAGAACAAGAAAAGCGATTAGCAAACTTAGATCTTTTTTGACATAACTGAAGAGAATCAAAACTACTTGCAGAATTCGTAACTTGCAAACATTTTACTTTAAATAGATATAATTGTAAATACAAGTGAAATGAAGACTTATTTATTATATATAAAGTCTTTGCAGTTTCATATCGATACGACTATTAGAAGGTCAAAATCGACTTGCAAGATTTTATAACATTGTTACAGTATAGTTACAGGTGATGCTAATACTGAGCGAGTAATAAGATTTTGTTTCAGCAAATAGTCACCAAGCGACAGCCATGCATGCATGTGCATTTACAGATTACTTGGACATGTTTTGTGTTGTAATATATTCAAAAATATCAAAAATTTCAGCGGCCATTTTGTTGAAATATTCATAGAATATTACTCGTGGGTCCAGCGTACAGATATGAAGTAATTTAATCTATTTATGTCATCTTATCTTATATAATCGATATTAAAGTAGGTTGAGCAGGCGAATGATTTTGAAATATAATATAAACTAATTAATATAGTTTGTATTTCTTGTGAAATGTGGTAAACGTTATTCTGTTAACGTAGTATTGCGCTGTATCAATTATATTAACGCAGGGAGACATAAAGTATGTCTTAACCGCGGTGCCCAAGCAGAGGGTGCAAAGCCTATAAGCTGGTAGAAATCAACATACAATGGATTGGATTATAATCAGTTCAAGAAAAGTACACAGCATTAAACTCGCACTTAGTTCATTCACATGACTTAATAAGCGATTGGCCTGACGCAAACGCAACTCAATGTTAATCACTAACCACCTTTTTAATTTTTATCTTTAAATCTAACCCGTAACTGACAATGGATTTGATTACGCATTGTTACCATTAATATATGATTCAGATTTATAGAATGACATATTATAAGCTACTAGTCTAGCAGTAAGACATATATGAGCTGAGTTGATGATGTTTGCACTAGTCAAATCAAATGTTGAGATTAAATAGATTATAAGTCATTTCCTTGGTGTAAATAATACTACAACTCCCACTGCTAATCTGGTAGTTAATAAAGTTATTGTCGCCCATTATATACTATCTGTTTATGTTACATGTAATAATTATAATTAAAAATGTAATTGAATGATAGAGCGCAAACCATTCCTATTTCAGTTTGGGCAAAAATGATTTTATGTGGCTGACCGGATGCCCGATTGTTCTCCTTTACAAGTCACATTTGTCAATCGATTCGCGTGAAATTATGTGAGCAGGTGCGATTATATATGTAACATAATTCGCTTTTTATATAAATAAAATAAATACCCCCTATTTGGAGTATCCTCCCATCGACCGACGTCTCTCCCTCACGCGGTCGGCCTCTCAGCGGGTGACGGACAATTAGTCCGTCACCCGCTGAGAGGCCGACCGCGTCACCCGCAGCCTCGGTTAGGGCGGCATGAGGCGCAAGTACTCGCGCCTATGCCGCCCCAGTCGCCGGCGGCGGATCGCCTCATCGAGGCTGCGCTCCTTGCGCAGGCGATCCGCCACCTCCTTCTGCGAGATCACTGCCTCGCCGAAGGCTGCGACCGTGTCCCAATTCCTGACGCTGCCGACCATCGCCCTGGCGATAGTCGGCAGCGCGAGGTCGGCACCGATGATTGCGACGAGTTCACGGCGCTGCGCTGCCCAAGCGGCGCAAGCCTCGAGCGTATGCTGCGCCATGTCCTCGTCGCAATCGCAGTGGTGGCAGGACGGTGTACTCTCCCTTCTAATGACCTTGTGCAGGTATTTGGCAAAGCACCCATGCCCCGTCAATATCTGCACTTGTCGGAAGGAGTGCACCCCGTGCCGCCGTTCCAACCACTGCATCAGCACCGGCCGGAACGCCTCCACAGTTCGCACCTCGAACCGAGGCCTCTCCAGCCGGACTGCCCAACGGACAATGACGTCACGGCGGGCGTCGACGCACCAGGCGGTGAGCTTCCTCAACGAGACCACATCCCCCTCCGCTTGCACCCCCGTCACCCGCCGATACAATCCGGCGAGCATTTCCGCCTCCAGGTCCCACGGGGGAGTCCCGACCAATAGGCATGCTGTCTCCGTCGCCACCGTGCGGTATCCGCGGATGGCCCTACCCCGACTTGTCACCTTATATTACAAGTTTTGTTACGGACATTAGCCTCGTCGTTTTTGCGAATGACACTAATGCCATTATAACCGTTGATAATATGGAAAATCTAAACAACAAAATCAATATTGTGTTTAATGCGTTTGAAAATTGGTTTGGGACTAACAACTTAATAATAAATACCAACAAAACTAAATGTATCTTGCTCAAAACAACTGTAAAAAATACCGATACTTTACAGATTATATCTGGCGGTAAAAAAATTGATATGGTGGACAATATACAATTCCTAGGAGTAGAAATAGATGCTTTCATAAACTGAAAACAAGAATTGTCACATATCATAAATGCAGTAAGCTTTGCCTGTTATGCTATTAGAAGTTTGAGGGAGTTTCTAACGATGGCTCAACTCATGATGCTGTATTTTGCCCTAGTGGAATCGAAATTCCGGAATAGCATACAGTTCTGGGGTAACAGCTATAATTATAATATAAACTCGGCGTTTGTAATACAAAAAAGAGCCATAAGAATAATAGTATGTATCAAACAGACAGAATCGTGTAGAGAACACTTCTTAAGGCTACAAATGCTAACGATACTATCTTTATATATACTAGTAATACTTATCAACCTAGTCAAAAACCTACATAAATATGAGACTAATACAGAAAGGGAAAGAAGACTGAGTACTCGCAGAAAGGACCTGCCAACCATTCTGCATCCAAAGTTAAATGTGGTTCAACATAGCTCTAGAGTACAAGCCGTAATATTGTATAACAAATTATCTTCTGATTTCAAAATTAATAAAAGTCACACTATATTTAAAAATAAATTGAAGTCACATTTATTGAAGAAATGTTACTATAGCTTAGATGAATATCTCAGAGATAGAAACTGAATGAACTATCAATTTCAAAAATAAAAATAGAATAATTATTATGCATAACAAAAATAATTTAAATATACTCCCTTAATACCTTACCTTTAATAAAAACAGAAATATTATTACCTAACTAATATTATGAGTTGTGTAGTTGTTTTTCTAATAGGATAAGCATGTAGCATTAATTTAGGTACTGTTATTTTATTTTCGACACAAATGTAAATTTGTTATGCAATAAATGTCTTATGTCTTATTCACCAATGCTTTTTGATTTTTGGCCAATGCTTTTTGTCGTAATAATCAGTTGGAGGTGAGAACATATAACGTTTGCTAGTATCATAATTTACAATACAAGAATTCACAGCAATTGAAGAAGTCTCGGGGCAGTTTCTTTTTTCGCGGGGTGGGGCGGGGCGGTGAGCAGCTTAGTCTCGTTTAACTAGATGGCCGCCTAGTGGGACGACGTCCACCGTGACGTTATTTGGGTTGGAGAGGCCTCGTTACGGTGTTCGGACGCTGCTAATGGAGTGGTTGGGCGGCACAGGGTGCTTTCTTTATGACAAGTGCAGATATTGACAGGGATTATTAGCGTAGCCAAATGCCACAGTCGTGAGGAAGGAGAGCACACCTTCCTGTCACCATTACGATTACGACGAGGACACGGTACAGTACACACTCGAGGTGTGTACTATGACTCGTGTGGACAGAACAGCGCTTTGAACTCGTCGCAATCAGCGGTGCCGACCTCAAGCTATCGACTAGCGCTAGGGCGATGTTCGACGGGTGAGGAACTGGGACGCGGTCGCCGCCTTCCGTGTGCCAGTTATGTCATTGAAAGAGAGTAGATCGTGCGCGGAAGGAAACCTTCTACGACACGATCCGCCGCCGGCGACTTCGGAGGCGCAGGCGTCGTCGAACTTACGAGCGTGGCGTAGCGCCTAATTCAAACAAACAAAATGATAGCATGTCAACAAAGCTTCATAAATCATACCATCATATTTCAACGCCAAGTTATGCGTCACGCAAGTTTAAGCTTCCACCATCTGAAAGACACAGAAGATTTAAACAGCGTTTTTACTGTTTCCTAGGATGATTCATATATACTAAAGTTAATAAGATTTTGAATATTAATCACAAAAATAATTATGAATGTTAAAAGATTGTGCATACACACACACAGACACACACACACACACACGCACACACAAACGCACACGAAGGTTTACTACTAATACCATACCTATCATCATCATCATCATTTCAGCCTATCGCCATCCACTGCTGGATGCAGGCCTCCCTCATATTATGCCACAAAGTGCGGTCCTGTGCTGCCTGCATCCAACGACGCCCAGCAACTTTCACCAGGTCGTCGGTCCACCTAGTTTGCGTTTTACACTGCGGCGTCCAATACATAGTTGCCACTCGAGAACCTTTCTTTCCCAGCGGTTGTCGGTTCGTCGAGTGATGTGACCTGCCCATTGCCACTTTAGCCATTACCATAAACTAATTGACGAGTTCGAGGTAAAGATTAGATGAAAAAAGCTGTGTCGCAAAAAATCAAGTCTCTCTATTTTTATAGCCCTGATATAAATGCATCATCTGTGTAAATTATATTGTTAACATTGTGTTCGGGGCTATGCTTCATAGCGTATTAAACGTTAAAATTCATCATCATTAATTTATCATTTTAGCTTATATATGTCCCACTGCTGGGCTCAAGCCTGCTCCATAATAGGAGGACAAATAACCTACTATACGACGTTGGTCAGATGTCATGTTGTAAGGTTTTGTTTCGAGCTTTTCTTCTCTTTTTATTAATAAGTACTATATTATTATGTTATGTTTAATTTTTCTGTCACATATCTTAGGACACTTACGAAAGTACAACATATACTTTTACTCCGTATGATGATTTAATTTTTTCATTACAGGCAACAAATCACAGTCTACCCCACCGCCGAAACTAGTTTCCACGATACGATTACTAACAACAAAGTCTAACGCCGTTCGTAGTATTCAACAACAACCTCCATTATTTTTTTACAATCGTAAATGTATGTCAATTAAGCTTAATTTCTAATCTAGCGATACAAGACAGACGACAGTATCGTTTCTACACTTTTGGAACGGTAACTCGATTCAAATAAAACAAAAACATTCAAAGCAGTGCCTGGAATCGTAGCAATAAATATAAAATAGCGATATTGATGTCGACTTAAGGTCCAACAAAAACTATTAAAAATCGTTTAAAACTCGCTATAACGGATCATTGACAACTATTTCACGAAATATTTCAAATATGGCGAATGAAAACCATAATTATGATAGAGGGAGCATCAACAAACAACGTATCATACCAGAAAAAAAATTAAATGATGATTATTATAATGAAAATATTGTAGAAGAATATAAACACAATATTGATACTGAGATTAATAACGAACGCACTTTTAACTCATCTACCCTAGATAGCTTTAAATCATACAATGTCGTTAAACTTAAACAACGTGATCAGCATGTTACTGACACGATATTATCTAAGAAAGGCAAATCGTCAGTTGTTAACAATCACAAAAATGGAAATGGAATTGCGGATAACGATAAGAATGCTTCAACATTCGGCAATACGCTCGTGATGAAACGAGCTACTCCTGCTGTAAACAGTTCAAACAATAATAACATCAAATACGTTGACTATGTAGCAGCGTCGAAAAGCTGCGAACCTTTCGTGCGACACGTACTAAATAATGCCTATTATATGTACATTATTTGTAAATCTGAACAAAAACAATTTAAAATATTTTATGTCAATCTTGTGGCTTCTGTGATTAATGAATATGCCAACCGTTATAGTTATATTGATGAATATGTGTTAATTGCTTCGTTTGATAAATTTAAATTTATGATTTCCTATAAACTTATTTTAGAGATGGCAATTCCTATATCGCAACCGGTAAATTTCACCGAGACGCTCTTGAATGATCGAAACATTAAATGTTATTTTAGTGAGGTACTGGACAGTTTATCCCTATCGTTGCTAATTAATGTGTTCAAACTAGATATTTTGTATTCCAAAAGCATGATAGGACTCTTGATGTCAGCCATCGGCGAGAAAAAGTCAGCACAGTTATACAATCACGTCAATAGCATAACCAACGATGGCAATATCATTAATTTGCCGTTGGTCACAACACGCAACGAAGAACCTTCGGAGGTCTTGCTCGTAAATAACAAACCTACATTTAAATATGTGGACAATATAATTAAATACTCAGAAAACATGTATTATCCTTTATATAACGAAAGCTTAAGAGACATGTCTAGAAAGGAAAAGATACTCTTTATTAGAAATGCATTAACATTTTGGAGAACAAAAAAACATAAGAGAGGTACACTCATTAAGGATCAGGAAAACTTTTTCTCATATACATACAGCCGTATAGTGAGTGTGTTGTTCGAAAGGGAAAGATCAGACACTAAACTGCATAAAATCAGATTAGACGAAGGTAATGCTCTTATGATAGAATCGTTTTTATGTAAATGCGCTGATCTACCTCAATTAAATTGTTTCATATTAATCAAAACTAAGAACAATGATCGAATAACTATTATCAAAAAAGGAACTGCATTCATTTGGATATGCAATCGCCAAAAAGACATAGCGATTTTGGATATTATTAATGATTACAAAAAATACAAGCACTATGTATTTAGTTTAAATCGTGACACTCGTAAAGAACTCACTGTCAAGCACAATGGAGTAATCAAATTAATATCTTATTACACGAGCGAATTTCTATCTATGGAAGAAGTGAAATGGTTTGCTAAGAACTTATTTGACTGTGACTATTGTTCTATAAAATTTGAGAATTGACATTTATTTAGATTTGAAGTATGTAGATATATTTATCAAAACCTTCAATCAAAGCTAAGAAAAGAACCGAAATGTCACGATGATAACCAAAACCTTTTCGATTCTATCTACTTGATCGTTCTAGACTTCTAGGCTTGCCGTAATTTCATCATCTTGGTGTGAGATAGCCATTTTTTTACCATGAAAATGTTCCGATAATTAGAAGCGCTGGAACTGACAGCGATTCTGAATACGATAGGTAATAGGGACTAATGCTGCACTGCTATATGCCCTAAGGAACTGGGTAAGTGTGGTCTAACTGTATTGAAAATGTAGTTTAAATAAGAAATAAATGATCTGTTTCTCAATCTTTGACTAATTATTGATATTTTCCCTTCTAATTTTATTAGATCCAATTCGAAATAATCATTTTGGCTCAATGATTATAGAATAAAATTCTTTGTTACAAGTAGTTGTTACATAGAAGTTATTTTATATAAAGACGTAAGTAAACTTAGTCTTATATATTTTCCTGTATAATATATAGTAGTAAAAGAAATCCGGACAGTCTCTGCGGGTGACAGACTATTCCCCGGTCTAGTCACTCGCGGCCTCGGCCAGGGTGGCATCAGGCGCAGGTTCTCGCGCCTGTGTCGCCCAAGTCGGCGGTGGCGGATCGTGTCGCCGTAGAGGAGTTCCTCAAGCGTACGATGTGAGGTTGGTTCGCTTTAGGAGAGAAATCAAACACGTGAATGCTGAATACGACTGAGCTGTTTATTGAAAAGCAATCTTATATGTATATTGTATTGAGTACATAACTACTTAGTATCTAGTATTATATTATAACTATAAACTACTACAACCTTACATCTCCCCCATACAGATAAAAAAAAAATAGTTACAAGTAATATATATATGTATATTTTTTTTATTTCTTTATTTTCTTTTTGATTTCTTTTATTGTTTTTTTTTTGCTTTACATAATAACATGTTACTTACATAATAAAATTTAAAGGTTACACAATTTATTCATCTGTTTAAAGATGATACATCTTACTTCTATTTTTATGTACTAAATAAGGTTTACCATTTTTTATAACTTCTACATTTGGAGACAGTTCACGTAATACAGTGTATGGACCAGAATATACATTGTCAAATTTATTACAATTTTAATTTTTTAAAACAATTAATTCATTTGGCTTGTATGTAACAGTTTTAATACATTTTTCATAGTTGAATTTTCTTTTTATTTTACTAGTAAGTAGATTGTCTCGCGCCTCTTTTTGAGAGGTCTGTAAACGATACTTTAATACTCGAGAGTAAACGTCGTGATTATAAAGCGGTTCAACCGTATTTCCTAACAAATTACTAGGAAGAGTGCATTTTCTACCAAACACCAATTCGAAAGGTGTAAATTTATTTGCCGAATGTACTGAAGTATTGTAGCTAAAACACCAGTAGGGTAACCATGAGCTCCATGTTTCAGGATGATTATCCGTTTATGTGTGTTTTCCAAAGCACCGATACTCTGGTGGTGGATTCTATCATAACTCCATCAAGGTATCTAAAAATCTTAGGCACGATGCAATTTTTATTTGCAATCATTTATATTATACTAGCTGACCCAACAGACGTTGTTCCTGTTCAAATCTGTAAAAAAATAAAAAATTGAATTCTCCTAGAAATCGATCGTAGCGCCACTTACCGGTTCCAATTATTATTCTAAACCGAACGGTTTGGATGTTCCAAATGGCTATTCTGATGGATATGAGAATTCATATCCATCGGAATGGCCACAAAAAATCATCAAAATTGGTCCAGCCGTTTAGAAGGAGTTCAATTACAAACACACGAACAGAAGATTTATATACATACTAGCAACCCGCCCTCGCTTCGCTTCGGTTTCAGTCGTTTTACTCGCGGCGTAGTGCTCGTTCCTGTGGGAATACCGGGATAAAATATAGCCTATGTTACTCCCTGATATTACAGCTTTCCATTGGTGAAAAAATTGTTGAAATCGGTTCGGTGGTTTAAGCGTGAAAGCGTTACAAACAAACAAACAAACAAACATCCTTACTTTCGCATTTATAATATTAGTATGGATATAAAGATAGAAAAGTTTATATTGTCGTTAAGTTTTCTTAAATTTTCTAATTTGCCGTGCAACTTTCCTATTTTTTTTCCGTAAAGGTCATTTTCAAAGTATTAGAAAACTTGAAAAAAAAACGATGGAAGAAATCGGTAAATTCGTTCTCAAGTCATGTTATTGTCCTGCCCAAACAGCGTTACCTACCGGGTCCAATTGTGAATCTAAACCATCCTCGAATCCCCTTAAAAACACACAAAAAATTTCGCCAACATCGGTGCAGCCGTTTAGGAGTTCAGTGACATACACACGTACGCTAGAAATTTATATATAAGATGATGACTCCACGTGGTGACGGAATAAGAATACAATCCACCACTCCCACTTTTGTCCTTGGGTATCGTAAAAGACGACTAAGGGATATAATATGCATGTAATATCTGTGCAAGAGAGGGAAACTCGAAACCAAACTATGTTGTTGGCGTAGTTTGGTTTCATCTTATTTCTAGTTCTTTTCTTTGACCAACGTGGTATGGAAGTCAATTTTCCTCCCATAGTGGGCGAGGCCCAAATCCAACAGTGGATGTGTATGGGCTGAGATGATGATGATTTTGTACTATATGTACCAACATGTGTGAGTAAAGACAGGCTTAACTTCCGAGGGAGAGAGAATGTTCTTTTTTTGTGTGACTATAACTATTAGCCGCAGACGGCTTTAAAAGCTTAATCCGGGTGAGTGCTGGGGTTATCAACCCGTGGAGAGGAAATGATTAGTGTCTAATCAAATCATTTATTCTGCATAGGTCCCTTAAGGGCACTTACATATTGTCAAATTTCACAACGTTTGATTGAACACAATACAATAATCTACCACCGGATCGGAACGCGGCCACAAACTGAGAAGATCCGGCAAGAAACTCGACGAGCAGTCATTTTTTTTCTTTAATCTTTTAAATATACATAATTTTATGCTTCGTACAACATATATGGTATTAGCTCCAGTGTGATGCACTTCGAAATTGTATATAGGTATGTATCAATTTTCAAAATTTAGAACAATACAAAATAAAAATTATCCCACAAGCAGCACTCGATCAGGAGTTAACTACTAGAGCAGCCATCACTCTCCTCAACCAAATTAGAGGGAAGGGAGCGACCCGCCCAATATGCTACCGCAAGCAGAACCTTATTCGGTGAGCATGACCAAACCATAAAAAAAAAATATAAAACTAACTACAACTACTACTATACTATAAAAAACTACTACTATAAAAAAAACTACGAACTATAGCAGGTATGCAAAAAAAGATCAAAACCAAAATTCGACGGGCAAAATACGCTACGCTGTACAATCACAAGAGTAAGAATTAAAAAAAATAATAATAAAATTAAAAAAAAACCTTTGAATTCATACAACAAGTTAGGGAGTACTTACTATAAAGCTGTAACAATTACAAAAACATTAATTGCCGAATGAGCAGCTGCTCATGACCACTCTGTATTATCATCTAAATAATCCGAAATTTTGTAATAGCCTTTGCTACAAAGTCTACTCTTAATAGCTTTTTTAAAAATGTTAATTGGCATGTCTCGGATATTTTTAGGTAGTTTATTGTAAAAACGTATACATTGTCCCATGAAAGACCTACTAATTCTTTGTAGACGAGTAATTATCCTTATTCCTAGTGTTTACATGATGAATGTTACTGTACTTCTCAAATTTTTCGTAATTCTTTTTATTATACAAAATATTTTCGAATATGAATTGTGATATAACAGTTAGAATGTTTATCTCTCTGAATTTTTCCCGAAGTGAAGCTCTTGGGCCTAGATTATAAATAGCGCAGACAGCCCGTTTTTGGAGAACAAAGATGGTATGCAAATCCGCGGAGCATCCCCAAAGTAGTATGCTATAGAACCATAAGGCTGTGAAAATAAGAGAAATAAACAATTCTAGCCGTTTTAATGTCAGTTAACATTCGAATTTTCTTTACTGCATAAGCCGCTGAGCTAAGTCTATTTAACAATTTGTCAATATGAGGCTCCCACTGGAGTTTCGCATCTATGGTGTTACCTAAAAAACCGTGGACCCCACTAGGTCTAGGGCCACACCATTTATTTGAACATTGGTTTCCACTTGTCTCATATTAAGTGTGGTAAATTTAATACATTTTGTTTTCTTCTCATTAAGAACAAGATTGTTTATATTGAACCACTAAACAACGTTAGACAGTGCGTTGTTCACATCGTTATATCTAAGCATTTGTCTTTTGATTTTAAATAACAAAGAGGTATTATCCGCAAACAACACAATGTCTTGATTGTCCTCTATATAATAGGATAAGTCATTAATATAAACAAGAAACAGAAATGGCCCCAAAATGGATCCTTGCGACACGCCCATTTCTATAATAGAGCCAGATGATTGCACACCATTTACATCAACCCTCTGAATTCTATTACACAAATAAGACGTTAAAAGTTCAAGAGCTTCACACGTCACCATTTATGATTCATATCTTTATTGACGTGGATATTTATAACCTTGAAGAGGGATTAGAGAAAACAGGTAGGTATACAGGTGACGTAAGCAATGTTATCAAACCGATAATACCTTTATCTCTGATATCAATACAGTACATTTTATTAAAGCATGTAATAGCAAAACTGGTATTATTTTCTAAAGAAAACTGAATGTCGTTTGCTCATTCGATGGCGCAAAAAATTGAATTAAACTAAAATGAAGGGAGTGGGAAGTTATGAGGCTTTTGTATTCTTTTTTTTTATAAATTACAGAAGATTTTACAGTGCTGTTTTGGGAAAGTCTTGCTTTGTATTGTTATCGCTAAACAATGGTTGTTGGATCGAGGAGCGACGTGGTCTACCTGTTGCCATTTTAACGCGCTAATTCTTCGGGCTATGTCGGGTATACCAGTTCTCCTACGGATTTCTCTATTCCGGCTTTTAACACCTAGAGAAATACATAGCACAGTGAGCGACTTTGAGCCTTTTTATAAGACCGACATTTACTGACAACATTTCAGTGCCGTATGTCATTGCTGTTCGTGTGGTGACGGAGTAAGAATACAATTCACCACTCTCTCTCTTACCCGTGGATGTCGTGAAAGACAACTAAGGGATGTAATATGCACATGAGATCTGTGCAACAGAAGGAAAATTCGAAATTAAATCCTATACCAACATGTCTGACCAGCATGGTCTAGTAGGTCATATACCCTCCCATTGTGAAGGAGGCCCGAGCCCAACAGTGGGACATGTGGGCTGTGATGATGATGATGTCATTGCTGGTAACTCACACCGGTTATAAACCCTTGTTTTCAGACTCTGCAAAGGTGTATAAAAAATGTGCGTTACCAGCAATTACATATAGTGGAATAGTGTCATGTAAGTAAATGTTTAAAATTGCCGTATTAAGCTATTGAGATCGGTTCAAAAAATGGTTAATCGAGAAGTTTCCTTAAAAATGAATAACACGTTGTTGTCGAAGCGCTCGCGACGTAAACGACAATGTAATTTTGGCGCCGATAAATATGTATTTCGTTCGCCACAATAACGAACGCGTTGGCCGCGTGTACAAATTCAACGCGCACCACTTCATCATCGCCTACATTAAACTGCCGATAGATTATTATAAACTAGCTTTTGCCCGCGACTTCGTCCGCGTAGAAATCGTATGTGGCAGAGGCAATCACAGATAACTGTGTACTATGTTCAGGGTTCTACAGGCCCACCGTGTGTATGATGCATCACCACTGGATGATGTAGGCAAGCTAGTGTAGAGATCGCTCGCATCCTGATTGCTCGCATCAGCCGGCAGCTTAGCGAAGTTGTTTCGATCCGACCAATTCTTTCTGGCTGACGATAGCCTTTCTATGCTTATTGCCTATTGTCACCAAGGCGGTCACTGCCGCAGAGATACTGTTGGCTGTGTCTTTAGATGTCTTCGACTTATTTAATAGTATGCCAATCTGGTATATCAGGGAAGCGCTGTTATCAGGGGGCGCTTCTATACCTAAGCGGCTGATTCCAGATTATTTGAAGCGTCACAGTGGTCTCTGCGTGAATTGTGCTTAGGACTTTGTGCTAATGGCTATTTTGTACTGCGCCTAGCTAAAGTCGTACTTGCGGATAATTGTTGATATTAGCTGAGATTGGACTCTCTCCGGGCTGAGCTCCATTTAAATAAGCAATACATTTGGCTATACTTGGTATCGAAGTGATAATTCGATGAGTCACGCTGCCGCTTAGAGTAGCTCAATATAAAACGAATGATTTGCTGTTTCCTAGACCCCGTAACTATACACCTTTCGCCACAGCAATCACCAATTCGGCCGAGGACTACATAAAATATTTGGGAATAATAATATTCGACGGACGATGGTGCTATCAGGAGCATTTTTATCAAATTATTCCCCGCTCATTGACGCGGTGTTACATGTTGACGCCTTTATGCGAGACTGGTTCGATCAATGGCCCTGTACGGTACACCTATGTTGGCGTGTTCTAACCACTTGTCTTAGAACTTTCTTATAGCATTCACAGAAAGCCATGGTGTTTAGGTTTACATGCACATACCATACCATGTCGATCGAGGCAGCGTGAGCTTTGGCCGGGATCTTGTTGTGGGACTTAAATGTGTAAATACACGGAGCCCTCCCATAATTGTTGTTCCAGCTAAGATATAGCAGTCATAGTTATGAGATCTGTCTAGCCTGGGTAGAGCAGCGCCATGAATTCCTCGCAAGCATCGTAAAGCTAGTTTATCGACGTACTTTACGGTAATAGGTACTGGAACTATAGTGTGAACACGTGGGTATTTATATATTAATATATAACTATTAATCAAACATTAATGTTATAGTAAAAATAAAACAATAATAATACATGAGTTAATTGTTACTAACGGAATAATAAAAGTTAAAAGAGTTTACTTCAAGGTTACAGGTACTCATTTTCTTTTGGAAAAGTTTCAGTGGGTATGTAAATAGAATTGGCGGGACTTGGAGGCGCACGACTGAGGCGCCATATTGGATAACGCATTTAATTAAATACCTCTTTTAGTATGCATCGTACGAAGAATAAGGGAAATCATTTTCATTTATATATTATCAATTCAAAAAATATCAATCAAATTCCTTTTACTTTTTTTGCAAGATAAGTAACAAATCCTTTACTTTCAGGATTTCACAAACATGCACTTAAGGAGCACATTACACCTACACCGAAAACCATTAGTTATTACATGAATAACTAGTTATTGAATTATTATATAACTAGCAACCCGCCCTCGCTTCGCTTCGGTTTCAGTCGCTTTACCCGCGGCGTAGTTCCCGTTCCTGTGGGAATACCGGGATAAAATATAGCCTATATTACTCCCTGATATAATAGCTTTCCATTGGTGAAAGAATTTTTGAAATCAGTTCGGTGGTTTAAGCGTGAAAGCGTTACAAACAAACAAACAAACATCCTTACTTTCGCATTTATAATATTAGTATGGATTATGATTAATAATAGTATTATTACGTTTTAGAATTAGCACGTTGAAATGGCAATGGGCAGGCCACATCGCTCGTCGAACCGACAACCGTTGGGGAAGAAACCGTTTCTTGAGTGGCGACCACGAATCGGACGGCGCAGTGTAGGACGATCCCCCACTAGGCGGACTGACGACATTCTCAAAGTCGCAGGGAACCGTTGGATGCAAGTGGCGCAGGACCGTTCCGAGTGGCATTCTCGTGGGGAGGCCTATGTCCAGCAGTGGACGTCTGTAGGCTGATGGATGGATGGATGGATGGAATAGTATTATCAATAGCAGTACCTATAAATAGCCGTCCTGCAGGATCGAACCCTTCACACTCGGCACATGAGGTCGGCACCTAGATCACTCACAAACTTTGCAATCATTGTAATGTTGATAGTTCCCAAAATAAATTAAAATTAATTTAATAACAAACAAATTTTTCTCTTATATTTACAACTAGCGATTTCCCACAGTTTCTAGTTAGTATAATATCTAAAACGGCAAAAACACTCACGTGCTGAGATCGATTACGTCGACCCGGGTTTCGAGCATGTCCGATGTTCATCATCAGGGCGAGTGCGCAGCGGCGTCTACGAGGCCCCGGCGTGCACTGCGCGATGCATATCGAGCAGCGCGCCTCGACACAGTCATGAGGGGTGCGGGGGAGGTGTTCGCCTCTTGATCGTCCTCGGCGGAAACGTCGGACGAAACTTCCCACCCGGAGTTAAGCGGCGTTGTTGGTATGTCACTCCGTGTGTAGTCACCATCACATACCACGCTGGTCACGTCACTCTCCACGCACACCATCACCTTACGACTCACGGCAGTATTAAGAGCTGGTAACCATGCTGACGACAGCTTCCATCCACCGTCTCTGTTGAAGGTCCGATGTCGGTATATCTCTATGGCCTCACGTATTTTCCGCGGTCTGTAACATCTCTCTGTGGCTAATACGGAGGCTTTGTCGAACCGAATGTAGTGCCTTGTATTCGCGAGACTGGCATGCTCTGCTATTGCTGATTGTGTCGTATCCATGCTCTTCATACTCCTGATGTGTTCAGTTAGTCTGGTGACGATGTTGCGTCCAATTTCTCCCACATAACTCTTGCCACAATCACATGGTACTTGATAGACGCCTGGTACGCCCAGGTGGTTTTTGTCTTTCGGTGAACGAAGCATTTGCCGTATTTGGCCCGGTGGGCGGAAGAACGTTCTAATGTCGTATTTCCTTCGCAAGAGATGCCCGATTTTGTCCGTTATTCCTTTCACGAAAGGTAAGTAGGACGGAGAACGTTCCACACCTGTTGGCCGCTTACGTTCACTTGGCTTGGCCCATCGGCAGCATTGCCGCCAATTGTACCCGTTGTCCACCAGTGCCTTCCTTACGTGCTCGAGCTCTGCATCAACGTATTGGGGATCACATATTCGAAGAGCCCGGTTGATTAGTGATCTTGGTACTGAGGACAAGTGTGCAGGATGATGGTGAGAACTGGCATGAAGATATCGGTCTGTGTGCGTAGTTTTCCGGTGGACAGTGTGGCTTAGACTACCATTTGTCTCTCGGATAACACGTACATCAAGGAATGGCAGTATTCCTTCTCTCTCTTCCTCCACGGTAATACTGATCTTATGATGTATCTTATTTAGGTGTTCCGTGAATTGCACAAGGTTAGTCTTGTCCACCACCGCGAAAATGTCACCGACATATCGCCACCAAAAACGTGGCTTAATACTGGCCGTTCTTAAGGCAAGGGATTCGTACCACTCCATAAAGATGTTGGCCACCACCGGCGCTATAGGTGACCCCATCGCCACGCCGTCCAATTCTAGGTAGTATTCTCCTTTCCACATGAAGTAACCGCTCCTCAGACATAGTTCTATCCCCTCCATGTGCTCAGTTGGTAAGGCAGAGTCATGTATCAAAGTGCCTATTAGTTGTAAGGTTTTACTCACTGGTACGTTTGTGAAAAGAGAAGTCACGTCGAAGCTTACCATGATCTCCGTGGGCTTGATTCTTACATCCTTTAACAATTGGACGAAATGTGTTGAATCCTTTACAAAGCTACCCTGTCGGCATGTGAGAGGTGTTAAGGCTGCGGCCAAATGTTTAGATAACTTGTAGGTGGGGGAGTCTATTTGGCTGACTATAGGTCGCAGCGGCCAGTTCGATTTATGTACTTTAGGTAAACCATAAAACTTCGGCGGTGTCGGGTTTTGTGGGCGCAGTCGCGGCAATAAACTAGTGTCGGCACTTTGCTGTAGCAATTTTACCACTTTTGTAATTATTCTAGATGTGGGGTTGTTAATTCACCTTTTTGTAAGTCGTGTCGTCACTGAGTAACTGCAAGATTTTATTTTCATACGCCTCAACATCAACCACCACCGTCGCATTCCCCTTGTCGGCTGGCAGTACCAATATGTTGTTATTGTTACGCAAGTCGTGCAATGCTGAAAGCTCACCTTTCGTAAGATTACTTTTGGGTGGTTTCGAATTGCGCAACAAAGAAGAGATGTCTTGTCTCATGCATTCCGCCTCCGTGAATGGTATTTGCGCCCACAAAACCCGACACCGCCGAAGTTTTATGGTTTACCTAAAGTACATAAATCGAACTGGCCGCTGCGACCTATAGTCAGCCAAATAGACTCCCCCACCTACAAGTTATCTAAACATTTGGCCGCGGCCTTAACACCTCTCACAGGCCGACAGGGTAGCTTTGTAAAGGATTCAACACATTTCGTCCAATTGTTAAAGGATGTAAGAATCAAGCCCACGGAGATCATGGTAAGCTTCGACGTGACTTCTCTTTTCACAAATGTACCAGTGAGTGAAACCATACAACTAATAGGCACTTTGATACATGACTCTGCCTTACCAACTGAGCACATGGAGGGGATAGAACTATGTCTGAGGAGCGGTTACTTCATGTGGAAAGGAGAATACTACCTAGAATTGGACGGCGTGGCGATGGGGTCACCTATAGCGCCGGTGGTGGCCAACATCTTTATGGAGTGGTACGAATCCCTTGCCTTAAGAACGGCCAGTATTAAGCCACGTTTTTGGTGGCGAGATATGTCGATGACATTTTCGCGGTGGTGGACAAGACTAACCTTGTGCAATTCACGGAACACCTAAATAAGATACATCATAAGATCAGTATTACCGTGGAGGAAGAGAGAGAAGGAATACTGCCATTCCTTGATGTACGTGTTATCCGAGAGACAAATGGTAGTCTAAGCCACACTGTCCACCGGAAAACTACGCACACAGACCGATATCTTCATGCCAGTTCTCACCATCATCCTGCACACTTGTCCTCAGTACCAAGATCACTAATCAACCGGGCTCTTCGAATATGTGATCCCCAATACGTTGATGCAGAGCTCGAGCACGTAAGGAAGGCACTGGTGGACAACGGGTACAATTGGCGGCAATGCTGCCGATGGGCCAAGCCAAGTGAACGTAAGCGGTCAACAGGTGTGGAACGTTCTCCGTCCTACTTACCTTTCGTGAAAGGAATAACGGACAAAATCGGGCATCTCTTGCGAAGGAAATACGACATTAGAACGTTCTTCCGCCCACCGGGCCAAATACGGCAAATGCTTCGTTCACCGAAAGACAAAAACCACCTGGGCGTACCAGGCGTCTATCAAGTACCATGTGATTGTGGCAAGAGTTATGTGGGAGAAACTGGACGCAACATCGTCACCAAACTAACTGAACACATCAGGAGTATGAAGAGCATGGATACGACACAATCAGCAATAACAGAGCATGCCAGTCTCGCGAATACAAGGCACTACATTCGGTTCGACAAAGCCTCCGTATTAGCCACAGAGAGATGTTACAGACCGCGGAAAATACGTGAGGCCATAGAGATATACCGACATCGGACCTTCAACAGAGACGGTGGATGGAAGCTGTCGTCAGCATGGTTACCAGCTCTTAATACTGCCGTGAGTCGTAAGGTGATGGTGTGCGTGGAGAGTGACGTGACCAGCGTGGTATGTGATGGTGACTACACACGGAGTGACATACCAACAACGCCGCTTAACTCCGGGTGGGAAGTTTCGTCCGACGTTTCCGCCGAGGACGATCAAGAGGCGAACACCTCCCCCGCACCCCTCATGACTGTGTCGAGGCGCGCTGCTCGATATGCATCGCGCAGTGCACGCCGGGGCCTCGTAGACGCCGCTGCGCACTCGCCCTGATGATGAACATCGGACATGCTCGAAACCCGGGTCGACGTAATCGATCTCAGCACGTGTTTTTGCCGTTTTAGATATTATAATATGGATCAGTCTCACGATAATTTCAATAATAAAGTTTCTAGTTAGTATTCGTTGTTTCTATTCCCATGGGAATACCGAGATCAAATAGAGTCTAAGTTATTCCTTATATAAATAACTACCTAGTAGTAAAATATTATCAATATCAGTCCGGTCGTTTTGAAGATAACCCGGCACAAACTGTATGTTCGTTTTGATCCGCAGATAGAGAAAACAATTTTAAACCGGTTTTTAGGCATAGGTATCGTGCAAAGTGAGCATAAAAATAACCCAATATTTTGACATTATAAACAAACACTTCAATTTTATTTATTTGTATAGATATGTTTTTATATGAATAATGCAATGTTTTATATTAATTTGCTAAATAAATTGGTAAAGTATTACAGCAGAAATATTCATATTTGTTTTTAGGATACAAATAACAGAAACACTTTCTATACTGAATCATTTATTCTCTTTCTTCGCAACGCCTATACGTTGTTTTGTCTTTTTCACGTCAGAGTAATTGAAAGTGAAAACTTCATTAGGCGCGCTGTGCACTTTGAGAGTATTGATTGAGGTGTCATGCTTGCCTTTTTTTAACACGCTTTTATTAGCTTCACCTGTATGTTTGTTTGTAACGTCCACCTTAGAGTTCGATTTTGTCCTATTTTGAGCGATCGGATTTTCTTCTTCTTCTTGATTAATGACAATGAGCTGCAAAAATATGCTCTATTGGTGCCAATGTCGAGTTATAATTAATTAATTAATTAGTAACGTCTTTAGTCTTCGTAAGTAGTCCATCGTTAACATTGATTTAGTGTTGATAGCCAAATCAAGCTTCTTCTGGGAAATTTGGCAGAATGTGAAAATGCACGCAATTCGCTATTATATCATATTCACTATATATCAGCATTCTATCAACATTATATTACATAAAATATCAACAAAATTATTCAATATAACACCGTAAAACACTAAAATAATGAAAAAAATATAAAAGCGCTACATGACATTTTGACATTCGCGTCAAAAGTCCGATCGGATTTTCTTTAAACTTTGCACATCTATCAAAGACCGATGACAATGCAATATTTTTTTTTTGTTTGGATCGCCCTTACGGGCAGGCTAAAGTCTTTTCGACCATACTGCCTTGTCTTACGTAGCTTATTTCTTTACATATTATTTATTTCTTCATATTGTATAACTTATTAACAGTCATTGTCCGTCAGTAAGTCAAGTCGTTATCATTAATTAGGCGCTGAGAACCTAATTAGATGATTTCTCTGGGAATTTCGGTTGAATATGAAAATACACGTAAACCACTCTTATATTACATTCACCACACTTCAGCACCTTAATTATATTATATTACATAAAAGATCAGCAAAATTATACAATATAACACTATAAAACACTAAAAAAATGAATATAATACAAGAGCTTAACATGACATTTCCATATTCGCGCCGAAACTCCCGACAATGCAATAATAAACTCTTGTTATTTATTTTTTTTGTTTTTTTTTTGGGTTGGGTTACGGTCGGCGCACTGCTCGCCCGCTCCTTCCGGGGCGACAGAGGTACATAAGCGAAGCGTGTTTTATAGTTTTTTTAAACTATATTTTTATTTTTGGATTAGGCGCGATCAGCGTACACGCCACAACACTACACAACATATTCGAACAGTTGCCTCATAACCTGATACACCTGTATAGGGTTTTAAACTAGCTCGTCAAATTTACGCATTCACCCTGTTCTTTAACTACCTGTTTGACATGTAGAATTGCAGCAACATGTTCATTTTTAAATTTGTTTCGCACGTCATTTTTTTATACTGTTCAATTGAGAAAATATGCGCTCACAAGATGTATTAAACATAGAATGTATATGAGAATTGCCAGTTGCCTGCACACATGCACAAAAATTGAGTGCACGGATGGCATAATGGTTAAGACATCGATTTACTGTGCCAGTGTCACGGGTTCAAATCCCATTCGGGATAACACTTTGTGCGACTTGTTGTTCTGAGTCTGGATGTAATTTGTGTCCGTTAATTATATGTTTGTGAAGTCCTCAGCAATACAAGAACTATTTCCTTAGTGCGTTGCCTTTAAAAAAAAAGGAAGAAAAATTCAGAAGAAAAAACTTACACTATTTAAGAAAAATAGATTTTTTAAATATGTTTAGGGCAACTACCCTAGTGAAACACATTTATTTAGTCAATGTCATAGAGTAATACTATACATATATTGGAAAGTCAATGTCTAATTCTGCTACTTTCCTGCAAGGCTTTTTAATATTATGCTAAAATCTGCCAAATTTTCGAAATCTGCTAAGCCCTAAATTAGGGATCGAATTCTGCTAAGATCGCAGAATTCTGCTAAATCTGGTCACACTGGACCCAATTGGAGTAGCGCGTAGTGTTTCCACTTTTAGGGATTTCGCCCTATTTTAGGGTGAAATTACTAATTTAAAATAGGGCTTAGGGCTATTTAATATTTTTAAGGTTTTAGGGTAATTTGGGGTAAAATTGAATATAAAAATAAGAAATACTATTTTATCATAGACTTTGCCGACCAAAAACAATGATTACCCTCTATGGGCTCCCAGAGTTCACCGAAATTACTTTGTGTAAGACACGATAGTAGAATTTAAATTAAATATATTGCAGTGTTTAGATGTCAATATTTCAGTGTGATACTAACAGCTGATATAAGAAAATTGCCCATTGAGCAGTCCGGTTGGAGAGGCCCCGCTACGATGTTGGGGTCGTCAAGGCCTTCCGGCCGGTGCTCTTGGAGTATTGAGGACGGCGGCACGGGGTGTTTTCTTGCTGATTGGCGTAAGTAGTGACGACGGACGGTTGCTTCGTCAAGTACCTACACACGGTCGTGAGGAGAGAGTACATCATCCTGCCAACGTTGCGATTGCGACGAGGATCCATCAGCCCAATGGCGAAGGGGAGGGTTATAAGACTTGCTTCACCTTTTCATCACCCCCGGAAGATGGAATATGCGTTGGCTCAAAAAAACAACCCAACCCAAGACAAAAGCTTCATAATGTAACCCTCAATGGTTTGTTGCACACCAGACTAAATATGACAGATTCGATTTAAGAACCCGACAGACAAATGTACTCAACATTTACCCGCAGCTAAAAAGCTTAAGCCAAATGCTTCAGCTTCAACTACAGCATCATATTGTTCACCATCTACTTCTTCCACATATTAAGATGAATTCTTTTTATGATTACATGTGTACTATCTTTGATTAATAGATGCAAATAAAAATAAAAATCAAACCATCAAGTTTTGTTTTATTTCAAACTCATTTAAATTTTGCGCCCTAAATCAAGGATTTTTGGAGACTGAGTAGGGTATTTAGGGCAAATTAATGAAAAAATCTAGGGTAAAACTACAACGTAATAGTGGAAACACTGGTAGCGCGTGCTCATTGGCTGGCTCAGCACGAGGCCAATGAAATGGCATGACGTATTTTACTAACTAGTTCAAATTTCAATGTGACGCAACTATTTATTTCAAGTGCGTTGACCTATAAATAGGTACCTATAATACAGCTGTTTCAGATGTGTCCATAACTAAATATCTTTATAAGATAATTGGTTCAAAATTTAAGTACCGTTTTTTTTTACATATTCGGTATCAGAATCGATTACTGAATACCCTCCTTCAATATGTACAATCTTTTACCAGTCACCCTGTATAGTACGCATACAACAACTATGTACGTGAAGTAAAACTGGAAATAAAATCCTATACCAACCTGTTTGACCAGCATGGAATAGTAAGGTCAATTTCCCTGATATTGTGGAAGATGCTTGAGCCTAACAGTGGGACGTATATAAGCTGAAATGATAATGATGAATTTAAAATTGATTACTAATAAATACGTCAAAAGTCTTCACAATTATGGCCTTATACCAACTTATATGGGCTCGGTACAGCATATATTACTTAAGTATAACAACAAACTAAACCAGATGATCAATATTTGCACCACGATTTTTTATAGGTACTGCATATAATGTGCAACGGTTTTGATGCCTAGTTATCGCATTGCTGATAGGCGGATATCATTCGCTTGTATCCTTTAGTCGGTATTGTGACTCACTAGAAATAAGTGGTTTTTGAATATAATTGTGAGTATTTATTTTATAATAATTGTATTTATGTTATTATTAACTTAATTTTAAACTTAAATGTGTTTTTGGATTCATGATAGCGGACGCGAATTTTTGATAACATCAATACCTATAAACTATCGTTGATGAGGTTTGAAGTGATGATTAGATTATTACGTATTGGACATGGAATTATAAATTCAAAATGGTGGACGGGCGGTTTGATAAAGTAAAATTATGTGTCATCCGAGTTAATAATACAAATAAAAGTACGAACAGCGGTGCTACGAATTTGACATTTGTCTTAGATTCAATATAGCGGATAGGTAAGCCCACATGGCTAAGCAATTTTTGTTTTGGTTTTGGCTCTGTACCATCCATTCAACCGTCATTTGAATTCTAATAAAACAATAGACAATTTCTTAGAATAATAACGTATAGAAGGATAGTGTCAGTACTTCGAACTTTAAAAATTTGAATCTAAAAATACTAATGGCGGGCAGACGATTATACACGTACAACCACTATACAAATTATGAAATCAAATTTTGTTTTTATTAACATAAATCGTCGAAATACTTTTAAAAGTAATGTTAAAAACATTTTTATGTTTTTCAAATGTGTGTTGTGGCACCATTTGAATGCACAAGCCGTCATAATTAACTATTTATTTTTTAAGAGTTGCGTACGTTCGTGCAGTGCAATGACTTGTACATTACGGGACTGTTCTGGCGTAGGCTCCATTAGGCTCCAATTGAAATGCCTCACTTTTTGTGCGTGGACTTACCTTCTATATGTTATTATTCTAAGAGACAATTTATTCAATGTCAGAATATTTTGAAAATAGGTTTTGTTTGGTGGTAATTATTTTGTTGTTTTTTATATGATTGCATTTTTATTTGCTGCTATGGTGTAGTTACTATTAAGTAATAAAATGTAGCGTATTCTTTGTCTTGCATTGAAGTGACGCAAATAACTCAAATCATCCATAAAATTTAATGATGTCCTTATTCATAACAGTAACTGATATCAAAGTGGGTGCTTATTTCCAAGTGACTATTATGCCTTATCATTTGCGCCATCCATAAGAGCGTCATTGACAGTGTCTTTGAGTTAATTGTATTGAAAAAATATAAACTTTAATATGTATAAATCGTTGTTAAATCGATAATTTGGTGATTCACGATAGCTTAAGAGTTAAAAGTTGAATAAATCATTCAGCTCATGTTTGAATGAGGGACTGCGTATTAAATATCGAATTCCTTCTTTATCTTCCTCACCTCATATTAGTTTAACTACTGACTGCATATCTAAACATCACGGTTTTCATTGGCATCACGGAAAGGGTATTCCGTCGGGCCGACCACTGACGACAAGTCACATCTGCACCGATGGTCGGCCCAATAACGAGGTGACGTGGGTACGAGTGGGTTATGGGCCCGCGCGCCGTCCTTTCATCGCCCCGGACAGACTGGACCGCGCGTGCGCTTACCATAGTCCCCCATAAAAAAAAATTAATGAAGTAAATAATAACATTAAAAATAGGAACCACTATCAACCTCTATTCAGCCAAAAAAGTCAACGATAAGTCGAAGCTTGTCCTTAAACGTAAACACTATGGGCATACTGAAGAAAAGTCATTTATAAAAGAAAAAATTTCCATAAATGGTGGCACCTCTATCACTGATTTAAGTTTGACTACTGAAAACAATCAACACTTTGACTACTTATCGGCATCTAAAAGCTGCGAGCCTTTTGTACGACACATGTTAGACAAGGGTTATTACATGTACGTAGTTTGCAAATCTGAAAACGGAAAATTCAAAATATTCTACGCTAACTGTGTAACGTCTATTACCAACGAATATTCAGGCCGGTACAGCAACATTGATAGATATGTATTAATTGTTGCGTATAATAGATTTAGATTTATGATTTCGTATAAGCTCATTTTAGAAATGAATTTACCTATACCGCATTCTTCACTCAAGAGCATGATCGAGATCAGAAATGCTATTTTAATGAGGTGCAAGACTTTTCGTTTTTGACGCTGCTGACAAATACGTTTAAATTAGACATTTTCTATTTCAATAACACGATGAGTCTCTTGCTATCTGCCATTGTTGAGGATAAGTCCGCAGAATTGTACCATCATTTCCATTACCTGTACCAAAGTGAAAGCGTGTTCAATCTACCATTAGCTACTTTACGCACTGAAGCAAACGGAGAGGCTATATCGATAAGTAAAAATCCTGCTCATTCGTAAGTAGAATAATTAAATATTCAAAAGGTATCAGGTACCGTCGTGTACCTGGCTTGAGTATAAAAAGCAAAAATATGTCACAAACAGATAAATTTATTTTTATTGAAAAAAATTTACAGTTTTGGGTAAGAGATAGAGATGAGAAAAGCGCACCGTTTAAAGTACAAGATGGTTTTTTTTCCGTACAAATATAGCCGTGTAGTTCGTGTATTGTTCGAAGCAGATAGAAATAGCAGTAAGTTGTATAAAATCAAAATGGTCGTTGGCAACGTTGTTATGGTAGAATCATTTCTACGCGAAAGTGTTGATTTACCTCAATTGAATTGTTGTGTACCTACTGGTCAAAACGAAAAACGACGAATGCATTACTATCATAAAGAAAGGAAGCGAATTTATTTGGATAACAAGTTTGTTAAAGGACATTAATCTTTTGGAAATTATTGATAAATTCCAAAAATTCAATCACTATATATGCAGTTTAAATCAAGTGACTCGTAAAGAGGCCAATCTGAGACATAATGGATTAATCAAATTAATGTCGTATTACACAGGAGAACTTATAACCATGGAAGAATCTCAGTCCATTGCTGATGAGTTATTTCAGTGTATTTGTTGTCCAAAGACATTTCATAGCTGATTAATAGCTATATTTATTAATTTTAGTGTAATTAAATTTATCATAATTGTATAAGATGTAAATATGTATAATAAGGTGTAGTACATATAATACATGTGTTATTTAGTAAAATCAACAATTTTATTTGCCCCGTGTATGACATTTCATTCCGTGTCGTAACGGAGTAGGAATACAATTCACCACCCATGGGTGTCGTATAAGACAACTAAGGGATATAATATGCAGATAACATCGATGCAAGAAAAGGTAAGCTCGAAATGAAACCCCATGCCACTCTGTCTGACTAAGGTGGTATAGTAAGTCCATTTCCCTCCCACAACGGAGAAAGCCTTGAGTCTAAAATTAGACTTACATGTGCTGAGATGATGATGATATGATATTTAATTTTAACAAATAATATACATGAAAAAATATTTGTAGGTATTATAGGACTACGGATGTTTAATGAATCAAATAAATCCTCAAAAACTTGTGGAGGCTTATACTTAGGTATTCAACCATAGAAGGAGCAACTGGGTACGAATTACAGTTTTTTCAGTTAATAAAGGAAGATCTCGTTCTCGATAAAGTTTTTACTCAAACAAATTCACAGTCCGTAGATGCTCAAAGTCATTCAGTATGCTATTGGGATAGCTTTAGCCGAGATTTCTCTATGGGATCAAAAGTAGAATATAAGAATCAGTTGAAGACGGCTGTAACTGACATAGCCCAAAAAATCACTTGAGTGGCAATGCTTAGACCATATCGTTTATTAATCTGGCAAAAGTTGTGAAAGATATGTAGGTTTTCTTAGGAACCCACAAACATTAGGAATGAAAGCTATTTTCGTATAGCTCAATTTTGAATAGAGGTTTATGATCCATTAGTTCTTTCAGTTTTCTAACGTTATCATTGTTAACTCCAATCTATTGTGATAACTGGAATCTTCGAAGCAGTCAGAGTAGTTATCTTGTAAGTAGTTACCGAGTAAAGTATATATAGCTGGGTTACAATATTTGCATAGTCCAATATGTTAAACTTCATGAGGTCAAAGAACAATAAATTAAAGTTTTGACTTAAAACACGTTTTATGAAATCCAAAGATTTTATCTTCATACAGTTATTAACTAAATATATTATTTGCTTTACTTTAAACGTACGGTACGTTTAACATAACACATGTTATGGTAGCCATAAAGTACTAAAGTACGCACATTAAGAGGTTTACAAAAACAATCAGAAAATGTAGGTCATCCTAAAATTGGAATGTATATAGAGGACTAGCAACCCGCCCTCGCTTCGCTTCGAAGAGAATGTTTGGAGAATTTGAAGAAAATCGATTAAGATTTTTTTTTCTCCTTATACAAACTTTGTGACTGCGGTTTACCTTCTAGGGTTTAATTAATCCGGTTGATGGCCCTGTACGGCGCACCGGTGTGGGCGGGGTCCATGACCGTCCGACTTAGGGCCCTTCTGTGGCGACCACAGAGGGTCACGGCGGTCAGGGCCATCCGCGGATACCGCACGGTGGCGACGGAGGCAGCGTGACTATTGGCCGGGACTCCCCCGTGGGACCTGGAGGCGGAGATGCTCGCCGGACTATATCGGCGGGTGATGGGGGTGCGAGCGGGGGGCGGTGTGGTCTCGTTAAGGGATCTCACCGCCTGGCGCGTCGACGCCCGCCGAGACGTCATTGCCCGTTGGGCAGTCCGGCTGGAGAGGCCTCGGTTCGGGGTGCGAACCGTGGAGGCCTTCCGGCCGGTGTTGATGCAGTGGTTGGAAAGGCGGCACGGGGTGCTCTCCTTCCGACTGGTGCAGGATTTGACGGGGCATGGGTGCTTCGCCAAATACCTGCACAGGGTCGTTAGGAGGGAGAGTACACCGTCCTGCCACCACTGCGATTGCGACGAGGACACGGCGCGCAATACGTTCGAGGCCTGCGCGACTTGGGAAATGCAGCGCTGTGAACTCGTCGCAATCATCGGTACGGACCTGATGCTGCCGGCTATCGCTAGGGCGATGGTCGACAGCGTCGGGAATTAGGACGCGGTCGCAGCCTTCTGCGAGACAGTGATCTCGCGGAAGGAGGTGGCGGGTCGCCTGCGTGAGGAGCGCAGCCTCGATGAGGAGATCCGCCGCCGGCGACTGGGGCGGCGTAGGCGCAACTACCTGCGCCTCATGCCGCCCTAGCCGAGGCCGCGGGTGACGTGACCGGGGATTAGTCCGTCACCCGCCGAGAGGCCGACCACGTGAGGAAAGACCGACGTCCTCCCCGAGGTGGGGACGTCGGTCGATGAGAGGGTACCCCAATAGGGGGTATTCCGTCGGGCCGACCACTGATGTCAAGTAACCCTGCTCCGGTGGTCGGCCCAACGACGAAGGCAACGTGGTTTTCGGGTGGGTTGCGGGAGTTGCGTGCTTAAGTCCCTCTGTCGCCCCGGACGGAGTGGTGCGGAGGCGCGCCGACCGCAGCCCACCCACAAAAAAAAGGGGTTTAATTACAAAAATCTTTTCTTAGTGGGTTTCTACGTCACGCAAAGAATCTTATGTCAACATTTCATGTTTGTGGCTTCAGTAGTTCAGGCTCTGTGATAAATTAGTAAACTGATATCTATCTATTTTACACCCTTAAAGGATGAAAATGGACAAATGCTGAAATACGTATTTATTTATTTTTATTAAAGAGCATTTGTCCTTAATTTGAAGACATAGCTAAAGATTCTTTTGTCTTTCCATACAAACTTTACAGTTTCGTTTCACCCCCATCTTATCTTAGTGGATGCCACGTCACGAAATGAAACTACGATCCAAATTTCATTTTTCTAGCTTCAGTAGCTTCGGCTCACCCTGTTCCTTTATATGGTTACTAGCAACCCGTCCTCGCTTCGCTTCAGTTTCAGTCGCCTTATCCGCGGAGCTCCCGTTCCCGTGGGAATACCGGGATAAAATATAGCCTATATTACTTCCTGATATTATAGCTTTCCATTGGTGAAAGAATTTTTGAAATCGGTTCGATGGTTTAAGCGTGAAAGCGTAACAAACAAACAAACAAATCAACAAACAAACTTAGTTGCGCATTTATAATATTAGTAAGGATTATTGTTAACGCCCTCGTAACACCCTTTGTAGGTAGAATTTCGTAAAATCCGTTCTTAGCTGACCTCTACTCGATGAAAGAAATATTTCTGCCAAATTTCAAGTCTGTACGCCTTATGGTTCCAGAGATATGGTGATGAATTAATATATCGCTCGCAAAACCCTCCTCTCCTATGTATAGAATACTAGCAACCGGGATAAAATATAGCCTATGTTACTCCCTGATATTATAGCTCTCCATTGGTGAAAAATTTTTGAAATCAGTTCGGTGGTTAAAGCGTGAAAGCGTAACAAACAAATAAATTTACTTTCGCATTTATAATATTAGTAAGGATAGATTATATACATATAAAATATAGATCCTCCTCCTAGAATATAGATTATATACATATATCTCGATTGTATGTATATTATTTAGACGGTAATTATGTATCTAGATGATCTTATTTCTTCATACATTTGTCTTCATGTCATAGCATGGCAAAAACAATCGTATTTTATACAGTTATCTACATCATTGTCAATATTAGACATACTACCAGGTATGAATGTGAACACATATAGGTATTTGCGAGCTTTCGACAGTGGAACGATAAATAAACGATTGACACAGACGAAGCTAGCTGAGCCAATTAAAACTAGAAGACTTTGAAGGTTAACTGTAAATGAATTTGATATGGGTTTGGAAAAGTTTCATTTTTAAGAACCAATGCAACATTTTACTTCAAAGAATTAGAGTCAACTTAATACGATACGTTTGGTAATCTTCAAAAGAAGTCAAATTTAAACTAATCGATAACAATTTCAATCAATTTGAGAAGCAATAATTAGCAAACAACTACAAAATATTATTCCAGTCGTCAGTACGAATCGTGCGAGTCCAAACTCAAGGTGTTTACTGACAGCCAAATAAGACTACTTTACGGATTTTATCGCGTTTGTATTTGATTTTTGATTACCCGACGTTTCGAACACTTTACAGCGTTCATGATCACGGGTGGACTAAGATGTCTCACGTCCAACAAGTCATCGTTACTGCAGAAAATTTTATAATTATCTACCCGATACAGAAATTAGTTATTAAATATTGACCCACATTTTGATACAAAATTTATTGCCAGTGTAAGAAGAAAATGATTCTATATGAAAAAATTATATTGTTTATGGTTAGTAATAATTAAACATTAAAATTAATAGTAATTATATTTAAAAAACTAACTAATAATCTAGTATACTACCACCGGATCGGAACACGGTTACACTGAGAAAGATCCGGCAAGAAAACTCAGGTAACATGATGCTAAATTAAAGTTAATTTTGAAGGCGGCTTACTTTATGTTACTAAAAAGGTTTTAATTTATAAAATTATCTTTAGTTATTATTATTGTGGGTCAAATCTATACAATATGAGCTCACGGTGTCTTGCAGTCTTGTGGTGGTCTTTTTGGATTTCTTTTTAATAATGTTTATAACAGGATCCCAGCTTGATGGTAACACCCAGCCATCCTCTCTATTGAAATTTTTGTGTTTTTTAATCTCAATAGCCTCGCGTACCATTCTAGGCAGGTATCGGTGTTCTTTTGCGAGGATTTGTGGTTTATCAAACCTGATGTTATGGTGGGCGCGGTCCTGACTATGTTCACAGACTGCAGACCTAGTGTCCCGGCGGTGCTTCACATCGGCTATGTGTTCTTTGATCCGAGTTCTTATGGATCTCTTTGTTTGTCCAATGTAAGAGAGACCACAGTCACAGTCAAGTTTATATACTCCTGCATCTTGTAAAGGGATCTGGCACTTGACAGGTGGTAAGAATTGGCTAATCCTCTTCAGTGGCTTAAAATAAGTTTTAATGGAAGAGCGTTTCAGGATGTAGCCAATCTTGTCAGTGACTCCTTTGACATAAGGTAGTATTGCAGGAAGGCGCTCAACTGTGGGTGGTTTCACTCGGTCTCTGCGACGGGGGCGAGGAACTGGCAGCTTGTTTGCACGTAGCACCTGCTTGACATGCTGCAGCTCCCCAGCCAGGTGTTCATCGTCACAGATTCCTCGTGCTCTCTGCAACAAAGATTTACACACGGTAGCTAACTGTGAAGGGGGATGATGAGAATCACCGTTCAAGTATCTGTCTGTATGTGTTGCTTTACGATACACTGTATGACTCAAGGTGTTATTAGGGTTACGTATAACCAAAATGTCTAAGAAGGCTAAAGAGTTATTTGACTCCAGTTCCATAGTGAATTGAATTTTTGGATTAATGGAGTTAAGATGGTTTAGGAATATGGTTATTTTGTCTGTGGGTCAGTTTTGATGTCACATCACTCTTCACCTCTCTACCTGTGGAGGATTGCATCGAAACCATATCTAAGAAGCTATCTGACAATAATATGCCATTGGGATATGCGGAACTGTTACGTCAATGCCTAACAACTGGCTATTTAATGTGGAATGATGACTTCTACAAGCAAGTAGATGGAGTGGCTATGGGCTCGCCGGTCTCCCCTGTCGTTGCCGATATATTCATGGAGGACTTCGAGGAGACGGCCTTATCAAGCTCACCTGTCACACCCAGGTTCTACAAGCGGTACGTAGATGACACTTTCACAATATTACCCACAGACAAAATAACCATATTCCTAAACCATCTTAACTCCATTAATCCAAAAATTCAATTCACTATGGAACTGGAGTCAAATAACTCTTTAGCCTTCTTAGACATTTTGGTTATACGTAACCCTAATAACACCTTGAGTCATACAGTGTATCGTAAAGCAACACATACAGACAGATACTTGAACGGTGATTCTCATCATCCCCCTTCACAGTTAGCTACCGTGTGTAAATCTTTGTTGCAGAGAGCACGAGGAATCTGTGACGATGAACACCTGGCTGGGGAGCTGCAGCATGTCAAGCAGGTGCTACGTGCAAACAAGCTGCCAGTTCCTCGCCCCCGTCGCAGAGACCGAGTGAAACCACCCACAGTTGAGCGCCTTCCTGCAATACTACCTTATGTCAAAGGAGTCGCTGACAAGATTGGCTACATCCTGAAACGCTCTTCCATTAAAACTTATTTTAAGCCACTGAAGAGGATTAGCCAATTCTTACCACCTGTCAAGTGCCAGATCCCTTTACAAGATGCAGGAGTATATAAACTTGACTGTGACTGTGGTCTCTCTTACATTGGACAAACAAAGAGATCCATAAGAACTCGGATCAAAGAACACATAGCCGATGTGAAGCACCGCCGGGACACTAGGTCTGCAGTCTGTGAACATAGTCAGGACCGCGCCCACCATAACATCAGGTTTGATAAACCACAAATCCTCGCAAAAGAACACCGATACCTGCCTAGAATGGTACGCGAGGCTATTGAGATTAAAAAACACAAAAATTTCAATAGAGAGGATGGCTGGGTGTTACCATCAAGCTGGGATCCTGTTATAAACATTATTAAAAAGAAATCCAAAAAGACCACCACAAGACTGCAAGACACCGTGAGCTCATATTGTATAGATTTGACCCACAATAATAATAACTAAAGATAATTTTATAAATTAAAACCTTTTTAGTAACATAAAGTAAGCCGCCTTCAAAATTAACTTTAATTTAGCATCATGTTACCTGAGTTTTCTTGCCGGATCTTTCTCAGTGTAACCGTGTTCCGATCCGGTGGTAGTATACTAGATTATTAGTTAGTTTTTTAAATATAATTACTATTAATTTTAATGTTTAATTATTACTAACCATAAACAATATAATTTTTTCATATAGAATCATTTTCTTCTTACACTGGCAATAAATTTTGTATCAAAATGTGGGTCAATATTTAATAACTAATTTCTGTATCGGGTAGATAATTATAAAATTTTCTGCAGTAACGATGACTTGTTGGACGTGAGACATCTTAGTCCACCCGTGATCATGAACGCTGTAAAGTGTTCGAAACGTCGGGTAATCAAAAATCAAATACAAACGCGATAAAATCCGTAAAGTAGTTTTATTTAAAATGTATAATACTCGCGTAAACATCAGAAATCATTATGTAAGCCAGTACGGACTGGAATTTGCAAATAAAATACGCCGGTTAGAGTATCTTCATACCAAGCGCGCAAGATATATAACATCACTAAATTTCTTGAAGAGATGCCGAGACCATGACCTCATTCCTACGTGTGTAAGGATTCCTTGCAAGAAAAACATACGTGGAAGCGCTAAGATCTTAGAACAGGCGAGTAAAAAGTTATTGCAGACGGTAATTCACGAGACCCGATCCGATCTATACAATATTAACCGTGAAATCGAGAAAAATTCTAGTGTGATTGAGTTAGTTTTAACGACAGCCGAATTTAAAAGTTGCATCGAACATCTAGGTAAGCGCGAAATAACTAAATATAATAGATGCAAAAATAAACACGTTACAAAATTTGAAAAATTATGTAACAAAAAATCTCGCGTTGAACATGGAACGCAGCACGGGGTCGGAACGCGCCCGTCAACCATAGACTCTTACGCAGACCGCGCTGTCATAAATCTGTCAACACAACATTTAGACAACACCGAAATTCAAGTTTTATCGAAAGGTCTAAATTTTGCTGTAACACCTACGCGAATTCCTTATGAAGAAATAATTTGTGCTGTCGAAGATGTTCTGATTAAAAATACCGTGCCAAAGGAAGATATGGAGGCTATTCGGCAGGATGTCTCGTCCTTATTGCGTCGTAGCGGTCTACCCAAAAATAATCTTCCAAAACAACAATATTTAGCCTTAAAAAACCTACGGAATAAATCAGATATCGTCATCCTGCGCGCAGATAAAGGAAACGCGACCGTGGTTATGAATACGTCAGATTATAATGATAAAATTAACCAACTTTTGTCGGATGAAACAACGTACAAGAAGGTCAAAACAGACCCCACCAATGTCGTTCTAAAGAACACAAAGAAACTAATAATAAAGTACTCCGATACATTACATCTAGACGTGAAAAATCTAATACCACCATGCGTCAAACCACCTAAATTATATGGGTTGCCCAAGATACACAAATCAAATGCACCACTGCGACCAATAGTAAGTCAGATCGACACGCCGACTTATAAATTAGCACAGAAGGTTGCGAAAGTCCTCTCCCAACTCCGGGGACCCACTAGTGCATTTGCGAAAGACTCTTACCATTTTGTCAGTGAAATCAAAGATCTACATCTCGCTGACAATGAAACTATGGTCAGTTTTGATGTCACATCACTCTTCACCTCTCTACCTGTGGAGGATTGCATCGAAACCATATCTAAGAAGCTATATGACAATAATATGCCATTGGGATATGCGGAACTGTTACGTCAATGCCTAACAACTGGCTATTTAATGTGGAATGATGACTTCTACAAGCAAGTAGATGGAGTGGCTATGGGCTCGCCGGTCTCCCCTGTCGTTGCCGATATATTCATGGAGGACTTCGAGGAGACGGCCTTATCAAGCTCACCTGTCACACCCAGGTTCTACAAGCGGTACGTAGATGACACTTTCACAATATTACCCACAGACAAAATAACCATATTCCTAAACCATCTTAACTCCATTAATCCAAAAATTCAATTCACTATGGAACTGGAGTCAAATAACTCTTTAGCCTTCTTAGACATTTTGGTTATACGTAACCCTAATAACACCTTGAGTCATACAGTGTATCGTAAAGCAACACATACAGACAGATACTTGAACGGTGATTCTCATCATCCCCCTTCACAGTTAGCTACCGTGTGTAAATCTTTGTTGCAGAGAGCACGAGGAATCTGTGACGATGAACACCTGGCTGGGGAGCTGCAGCATGTCAAGCAGGTGCTACGTGCAAACAAGCTGCCAGTTCCTCGCCCCCGTCGCAGAGACCGAGTGAAACCACCCACAGTTGAGCGCCTTCCTGCAATACTACCTTATGTCAAAGGAGTCGCTGACAAGATTGGCTACATCCTGAAACGCTCTTCCATTAAAACTTATTTTAAGCCACTGAAGAGGATTAGCCAATTCTTACCACCTGTCAAGTGCCAGATCCCTTTACAAGATGCAGGAGTATATAAACTTGACTGTGACTGTGGTCTCTCTTACATTGGACAAACAAAGAGATCCATAAGAACTCGGATCAAAGAACACATAGCCGATGTGAAGCACCGCCGGGACACTAGGTCTGCAGTCTGTGAACATAGTCAGGACCGCGCCCACCATAACATCAGGTTTGATAAACCACAAATCCTCGCAAAAGAACACCGATACCTGCCTAGAATGGTACGCGAGGCTATTGAGATTAAAAAACACAAAAATTTCAATAGAGAGGATGGCTGGGTGTTACCATCAAGCTGGGATCCTGTTATAAACATTATTAAAAAGAAATCCAAAAAGACCACCACAAGACTGCAAGACACCGTGAGCTCATATTGTATAGATTTGACCCACAATAATAATAACTAAAGATAATTTTATAAATTAAAACCTTTTTAGTAACATAAAGTAAGCCGCCTTCAAAATTAACTTTAATTTAGCATCATGTTACCTGAGTTTTCTTGCCGGATCTTTCTCAGTGTAACCGTGTTCCGATCCGGTGGTAGTATACTAGATTATTAGTTAGTTTTTTAAATATAATTACTATTAATTTTAATGTTTAATTATTACTAACCATAAACAATATAATTTTTTCATATAGAATCATTTTCTTCTTACACTGGCAATAAATTTTGTATCAAAATGTGGGTCAATATTTAATAACTAATTTCTGTATCGGGTAGATAATTATAAAATTTTCTGCAGTAACGATGACTTGTTGGACGTGAGACATCTTAGTCCACCTGTGATCATGAACGCTGTAAAGTGTTCGAAACGTCGGGTAATCAAAAATCAAATACAAACGCGATAAAATCTGTAAAGTAATTTTATTTAAAATGTATAATACTCGCGTAAACATCAGAAATCATTATGTAAGCCAAATAAGAGTTCCATTATCCACTGTCTTCATAATGAAATCAGGTTGATGGTTCCAAATTATTATGCTGTCATCAAGATCATATGGCATAACTGAATTAAATAATAAATCAATCTAAAATAGTCAAAATGCCAAGAACTTATATATGAATAGGGTAAATACTGAAAGCGAAGTAGTTTGACAGATTCTATGTATCCCACGTAACAAACAAGCAACACAGGAATTAACAGTCACAGAATCACATTTCGCATGAATAGTAAATTTTTCTTTACTGTATACACCTCAGCGAGGCATTTTGGTACATTATCTGGCAATATGAGATAAATAATATATAAAACAAAAATAAGGAAGTTACTTAAAATCTGTTATACCTAATTCATTTGTAAAGCAACGGTTATTAATCTCAACAAACAAGTGTGTCTTAACCAACGGTACAGAATTACAGATCAGATAGACTAAACAAGTGCATCTTGATCAAGGGTACAGATTAGCTACCATAATATGTGGCGTTAATAATCTTTATAATAATCTTGTTTCAATATATGGAGTTGCGATATACATAGTTGTTCAACTAATCGACGGTGCAAGAAGTTTAATATATTCGTAGAAAGTGCCAAGTACGCCATCTAATTAAACAATTAGTACTACTATCTAATCATTATAATCACCGATAAGTGTTAAGTTTACTTTCTGTCATATTTATTACGACGCGGTTGTTTACATATACAAATTGAAGAGGTCACTAGTAGTCCTATGATGGTTGAACATACTCATGATTTAAGGATTCACATTAAAGAAGATACGGAAAGAAGTTTGAAACAGGTGGAAGAAAATATAACCTAGAAAATAAATGTAAATATAGAGAAAAAATCAATAAAATCGAATCAGACTTAAAGGTTCATTTTCGTGCATCGCGGCCGATCGCGGCGGCGCGCGGCAGTCGTGAGGAATCGGCCGCGCGCGGCCGATGCGACCATAGTTAATGTAGGAAAATGTATGGCGCCATTGTCAAAATTGCCATTGCCAAGGTACGCGTCAGCCGCGCGCGTTTCATATCGATACGGCTATTAGAAGGTCAAAATCGACTTGCAAGATTTTATAACATTGTTACAGTATAGTTACAGGTGACGCTAATACTGAGCGAGTAATAACATATTGTTTCGGAAAATAGTCACCAAGCGACAGACATGCATGTAATAGTTTACTAAAGTATCATGTCACTAAAAGTAATAAACCAAATAATCTACTTTGTAAGATGAAGCCATTATACATTTGAGAAGTGACTAACAAGTAAATAGAATATATTAGCATTGGAAATAATGGTAAATAATAGCGACAAAGAGTATCTTTACATTATATATAATTACAATAGCCATCTACATAAGGTCTAATACAGATTTACAGTATAATATGAAGTGGGTAAATATTCTATTTAGTATAATAGAATATTGCTAGAACACTTTAATATATACTATACATAGACACAATAAAATATTTCATAAAAGTCATTGCCGAAACTTTTTGCAATATGTCAAAACAGATGACATATTGCGTCGACCCCAAGTAATTGGGATAAGAGCAAGATGATGATAGACACAATAAAATATAAAAGCAAATAAGAATGGCTCACGTAACTTAGGTAATTGCTAGTTTCTTCCAGGTCCCCAGCTTGCAGAATAATAATCGATAATCTACCCAGAGCCTGTATTTATAGCCATTTCCGCCGTTATTCAAACGATCTCTCACGTCAACCCACATTTACAAATTGTGTCAAAACTAATACTTATAAAATGTACAATGTTAGGTTTTATTTAATAATTATAAAAATGTCCATAAAATAACAATATAATTTACTATTAATTTTAAAATATAAAGATGCCTATAATGTAACATTAATCTCTCACGGCCATACTGACTCCACTTCGTCCACGAAGTGCACCATTACAATAGAAAATATGCAAACAAATTGTTTTACTTATTCTATATATAATCACACTGCATTACTTTTGTTTTTATAAATCTACTCGCATAGACATGATGGTCCCATTCTATTGCTGCCATAGAGATTCACCAAACAAGTAGTAGCAGCTTAACATATAGCCTTATTTCCATGAATCTACTCGCATAGACATGATGGTCCCATTCTATTGCTGCTATAGAGATAGACCAATCATCAAACAAGTAGTAGCAGCTTATTAATATTTGTTGTCAGATACATAGACATGCCAATCACATTCATTCGCTGCCAGTGAGACGATTGGCACCAAGTATGTGACCGTCCAGCGGTTAATAAACACGTTACCTAAACATGCAGATTCTAGACTAACTAGCACCAAGTTACAAATTAACAGTGATTAACGAGACATTTTAAATGAAATAATTATAGAAACCACCATAAATAGTGTATCAAATGGCACTCTCAACAGCAATGTCCTCATGTACCCATTCACCTGGGAAAAGAGAAGTTTCTCTTTTGCTACTACAATATCTCTTAAAGTACCTAAACTTTTTAAAGCATAGCGGTCGTTAGGCAAAATTAGGGTCCCTTAAACTTTGGTTTCAGTTTGTCGTTACGCCTTTGATCCTGATTAACATATACTAAATAGCTTATCTTTTAAATCTTTGTATTACGTCTAATCGACACCAATTAACAAATGTAAAGGCGTAAAGCCGGTCGATTTTTTTACAGTAGTTTGAACTTTCCATAATTCGTTCGGCCAATCTGACGATTGACTATAGGAAGTACTTAACGTATTAACCAGTGGCTATCATGTGGTGTTGGATATGAAATTTTGAAAAAAAAATCGTATCTGTCTAGAGCTGAAATTAGTGCCGTGATCGGTAATAATTAAAGACCGTGTTCCAAACAATGTAATAGTATCGCGAATAATGGGTATCAGCTCCAGAGTACTGAGAGTTTTAAGAGGCTTTAGCATACAAAATTTTGTAAAACCATCAACTAATAAATAGTACGTGCCTGAAGCCTTCACTGGTTGTTGTGATGGTCCAGTGCAATCTAAGTGCAGAGTGTGAAACGGTATTGCGGTTTTATTAATTGGATGTAGAAGACCTTGCTTTGGGCCCGAATGGGCCTTCGTTCCATACAAATGACACAGTGTAAAATACATTTCTTAACAAAGGCCGCCATCTTGGGAAACCAAAAGTACTCGCGTGTTTTACGTAAGACTATCGAAACCCACATGACAATTTTCTTCGTGGAATATCTTATTTTTTTATTTATTTATTATATTTATTTAAGATAACACCCTGCACTAAGGAAATAATTAATTGCGGGGGACTTTACAAATATACTTAATGGACACAAATTACATCCAGACTCAGAACAACAAGTTGAAGATCACACAAAGTGTTGTGCCGCGTGGGATTCGAACCCCCGACACTGGCGCTGTAGGTCGCTATCTTAACCACTGCGCCATCTGTGCAGTCATACTCAATAGTTTTAGTATACCCAAACTATACCCCTTTAGTACATAATTAATTTCATAATGTAACAAACCATTTTTAATCAAATATTGACTGACATCTGTATCACCTGCTTCTAACCGAGATCATCTTGCTGGGCAGTTTATAACCAAGACTGGGAGGTATCATCAGATCCCTCAATCAAGTTAACTTCTGGAAGTGAAGGGCTACGCGTTGGAGAATTGACAGAGTTACAGCTCAGAAAATCAACATGACTAATAAATTTACCCTTTTTATATTTAATATTAAACTGAAAATATCGCAAATAAGTCCACCAACGGGCTACACTTGGAGATAAATCTGTTTTGGTAATTGTTGATTTAATTGCGTTAAAATTAGTAATTATTGTAAATTCAATTCCCAGAAGGTATACTCGGAAATGTTTCATGGAGTTATACATCGCTAGCGTTTCTAAGTCACAGGAACAATATTTTGATTCTGCTGAACTTGAGCTTTTGCTAAAATGCTACAACTTTATTCAAGTTATCAACCCTTTTATAAAGATATTGTCAAGTGGGGCTTAGTGATAAGATGATCGATTACGTAATTTCGGGCGGCATCCTGCTTAGGGCCCCCATTCCCAACTATGATTATTTTTGTTAACATGTACAGCTTTAGAAATAGCTCTTTGAAACACTAACGGCTCATTACAAATACGAAATGGCATTTTAGAGGAAGAGGGTATCTGTGTTTTTCTATTAGTTTCTTCAAATTTCTTTGCGGCCGTTACGATGCTACTCCGAATTCTATCCGATACTATCCGAATTCTTTCGAGAGAGTTTTGATGTTGTGACACCATGATTCAGTACTCAAATCACTCTTGCCTCGGTCGCAAATGGGCAACGTGACGACATCATCTCATAGCCATACGGCATACGCCGGCGACAGCATCCTTAATAGCGGCGAGAAACTTTTGCGAATCCGGAAGATCCATCCTGAAATCATATGAATTATTACACCCTGGGAACAGAGGCTAGTATCCCACTTCTGATAATAGTTTACTAAAGTATCATGTCACTAAAAGTAATAAACCAAATATCTACTTTGTAAGATGAAGCCATTATACGTTTGAGAAGTGACTAACAAGTAAATAGAATATATTAGCATTGGAAATAATGGTAAATAATAGCGACAAAGAGTATCTTTACATTATATATTCATAATTACAATGGGTAGGTACAATCATAGCAGCAAAGATAGTAACATTATTATTATTATAACATTATATATTAATAATTACAATAGGCATCTACATAAGGTCTAATACAGATTTACAGTATAATATGAAGTGGGTAAATATTCTATTTAGTATATTAGAATATTGCTAGAACACTTTAATATATACTACACATAGACACAATAAAGTATAAAAGCAAATAAGAATGGCTCACGTAACTTAGGTAGTTGCTAGTTACTTCCAGGTCCCCAGCTCGCAGAATAATAATCGATAATCTTTTTTTTTTTTTTTGTGTGACTTAGTTGTTAGCCTCAGATGGCTGTGACAACTTTACCCGGACTGGTGGGTGAGCGCTGAGGGCTCTCAACCCGTACCGATAATCTACCCGGAGCCTGTATTTATAGCCATTTCCGCTGTTATTCAAACGATCTCTCACGTCAACCCACATTTACAAATTGTGTCAAAACTAATACTTTTAAAATGTACAATGTTAGGTTTTATTTAATAATTATAAAAATGTCCATAAAATAACAATATAATTTACTATAAATTTTAAAATATAAAGATGCCTATAATGTAACATTAATCTCTCACATGCATGCATGTCATGCATGTGCATTTACAGATTAGACATGTTTTGTGTTGTAATATATGCAAAAATATCAAAAATTTCAGCGGCCATTTTATTGAAATATTCATAGGATATTACTTGTCCATCGTACAGATATGAAGTAATTTAATCTATTTATTTCATCTTATCTTATATAATCGATATTAAAGTAGGTTGAGCAGGCGAATGATTTTGAAATATAATATAAACTAATTAATATAGTTTGTATTTCTTGTGAAATGTGGTAAACGTTATTCTGTTAACGCAGTATTGCGCTGTATCAATTATATTAACGCAGGGAGACATAAAGTATGTCTTAACCGCGGTGCCCAAGCAGAGGGCGCAAAGCCTATAAGCTGGTAGAAATCAACATACAATGGATTGGATTATAATCAGTTCAAGAAAAGTCCACAGCATTAAACTCGCACTTAGTTCATTCACATGACTTAATAAGCGATTGGCCTGACGCAAACGCAACTCAATGTTAATCACTAACCACCTTTTTAATTTTTATCTTTAAATCTAACCCGTAACTGACAATGGATTTGATTACGCATTGTTACCATTAATATATGATTCAGATTTATAGAATGACATATTATAAGCTACCAGTCTAGCAGTAAGACATATATGAGCTGCGTTGATGATGTTTGAACTAGTCAAATCAAATGTTGAGATTAAATAGATTATAAGTCATTTCCTTGGTGTAAATAATACTTCAACTCCCACTGCTAATCTGGTAGTTAATAAAGTTATTGTCGCCCGTTATACACTATCTGTTTATGTTACATGTAATAATCTTAATATATATAAATTACGTGTCACGTTGTTTGTCCGCGATGGACTCCTAAACTACTTAACCGATTTTAATCAAATTTGCACACCGTGTGCAGTTTGATCCAACTTGAAAGATAGGATAGCTTACATTTTAATTTATAGTCGCAATATTATTTTATTGCAAATTATTTGTCTATTATTTGACATTCACAATTATCTGTTAACTCCAAACGATTTTAACAGATGGCGATATCTGTTGACTGGATTGAGTAGTTAATTAATAGATGGCGCTGCTATGTCAAACGTACAAACGTGTCATATACGATTTTAACTTCCTTTTTTACATTTGTAAATTGCCATTTGTAAAAAAATATGACGACCTCGATGACAGATGTTCGCCTACAGTTCCACTTAAATAGTTTAATAAAATGTAATATAACAAAAACATTAGCCACAGCAACGCGTGGCCGGGTCTGCTAGTTATAACTAAAAATGTAATTGAACGATAGAGAATAAAGCACTCCTATTTCAGTTTGGGCAAAAACGCTTTTGTGTGGCTGACTGGATGCCTGATTGTTCTCCTTTACAAGTCACATTTGTGAATCGATTCGCGTGAAATTATTTGAGCAGGTGCATATATAGAAGGTATTACATATATAGCATAATTCGCTTTTTGAAAACTTTTCAAAATTGATATTCCTCATACCTCCATATATCATTCCAAATAATCGCATTTGCACTCATTTTCAAAATATTACATAACGTTTCTAACCAACTCGTGCAACAAAATGCAACATATTTGTTCGAACTAATTTTTAACCCTCAATTTCAAGAGTATATATAGGTATGGAGTAATGCAATATAAAAGCAACAGTGGCTTCATTTTTGTAATAAAGTGCACTATAAATATTAATTCAGTTTTAAGCGGAGCCATTATCACAAGGTTTACATCCCACTAAGCCATTATATTAATTTACATGTTTAAATCATACCTAATTTAAGAAGTTGCGTAATTGGTACCTAAATAATGAGGTCCCTCCAGGTACAAGAAAAGATAATTGTGCCTTTATCAATATATGGTAACTGCCATGGCATAGGTGGCCACAGTTCACCCAAAAATTAACTTCGTTAATCTTTAATTCGTTAATCAAAATGTTAACTTCGATAATCGTTAAAGCGTTTGAGAAAAATTCACACAAGTTAATCGTTAAAAGTTAACCCTTTTAAATTTATACTGCTTTCGTGTCCGTATGGTGACAGATTAAGAATACAATTCACCACTCCCTATTTTGCCCGTGGAAGTCGTAAAACAGGATTAAGGGATATAATATGAATATCACATCTGTGTAAGAAAGGGAAAACTAGAAATAAAACCCTATATTAACATGTCTGACCAGCATGGTATATGTATGTCATGGCTCGAGGACAGCAGTGGGACGTGTACGAGCTGAGACGACGACGATGCAAATAGACAAATTGTATGTAGTGAAATTATGATGGCATTTTTTTTTCTGGGGGTGGGTAGCGGTCGGCGCGATCCTCGCACCACTCCGTCCGGGGCAACAGAGGGGCGTAAGCACGCACACCCGCAACCCACCCACGTGCACATCGCCTTCGTCGTTGGGCCGACTACCGGAGCAGGGTTACTTGTCAACAGGATTAAGGGATATAATATGCATATCACATCTGTGTAAGAAAGGGAAATCTCGAAATAAAACCCCATATCAACATGTCTGACCAGCATGGTATATAGTAGTAGGTCATGGCTCGAGGCCAGCAGTGGGACATGTACGAGCTGACACGACGACGATGACTGCTTTTAGATTGAGAACAATAGACAGATTGTACAGTATGTAGTGGAATTATGTTGGCATGCATCTGTCCACACTAGAGATACGCTACTGTCAGTAGCCGCGATACCAAAATATTCACCAATACCTTAGAATAATAACATATAGAAGGTAAGTCCACGCACAAAAAATGAGGCATTTCAATTGGAGCCTAATGGAGCCTACGCCGGAACAGTCCCGTAATGTACAAGTCATTGCACCGCACGAACGTACGCAACTCTTAAAAAATAAATAGGTAATTATGACGGCTTGTGCATTCAAATGGTACCACAACACATTTAAAAAACATAAAAAGGTTTTTAACATTACTTTTAAAAATATTTCGACGATTTATGTGAATAAAAACAAAATTTGATTTCATAATTTGTATAGTGGTTTCCGTGTGTACGTGTGTAATCGTCTGCCCGCCATTAGTATTTTTAGATTCAAATTTTTAAAGTTCGAAGTACTGACACTATCCTTCTATGCGTTATTATTCTAAGACCAATACTTTGATTTTTGGCCAATGGTTTTTGACGTAATAATCAGTTGGAGGTGAGAATATGTAAAGTTTGCTACTGTTATAATCTACAATGAAAGATTTCACAGCAATTGAAGAAGCCTAGGGGCAGTTTCCTTTTTGCGAAGTGGGGCAGGCCATGAGCGGCTAAGTTTCGTTGGCCGCCTATCGGGACGACGCCCACCGTGATGTTATTGTCACTCCAACCGGACAGTCCGGTTGGAGTGGCCTCGTTGCGGTGTTCGGACCATCGAGGCTTTCCGACCAGTGCTAATGGAATGATTGGGCGGCACGGGGTGTTTTTCTTCTGACTGGTGCAGGTATTGATGGGGATTGTTAGCTTAGCCAAGTTCCTGCACACGGTCGTGAGGAAGGAGAGCACACCTTCCTGCCACCATTACGATTGCGACGAGGACACGGCACTGTACACACTCGAGGTGTGTACTATGACTCGCGTTGACAGAACAGCGCCTTGAACTCGTCGCAATCACCGGTGCCGATCTCAAGCTACCGGCTATCGCTAGGGTGATGTTCGACGGGTGAGGACCTGGGACGCGGTCGCCTCCTTCCGTGTAGCAGTTATGTCACTAAAAGAGGGTGGATCGTGCGAGGGAGGAAACCTACGACACGATCGCCGTCAGCGACTTCACCAGCGCAGGTGTTGTGGAACTTACGAGCGTGGCATAGCGCCGAATTCAAACAAACAAAATGACAGCATGTCAACAAAGGAATATAACTAATGTAACGGACTAAAGTTAACGCAAGTTCACTTTATCGCCAGTTAATAAGAATGTTAACATTTGTTGAACTTAACTTAAAGGTTAATCCGTTAACCAGACTGTTAACTTCGTTAATTAACGATTAACGGATTAGCGAGTTAATGTCCACCTTTGCGTATTAGGTATATCTAATCTTTATCGGCAATTTTTAATGAGAGTGCGAAGTGCAAAATGTCTCAATAACTCGATACGTATAAATAATGAAATATTTCATATTTCTATCTCACTCTGCCATAATATGTAATTCTCAAGTCAGTATTGTAGGTTATAGCACATCGAAAGGTGACAATTCTGAGATTGCATTTTGGCAAGAAGAACAAGTGGTTTCATAGGATATAAATAGTATTAATAGTGGATTAGAACATGTACACGACATACGTGATATTAAAAAATACAATGATATTCATCATCTAAACACTGGGAATAAGGATAATCTTGTTATCCATACTACTCGTCTTCAGAGAATTAGTAGGTCTTTCATGGGGCAATGTATAAGATTTTATAATAAACTACCTAGAGATATCCAAGATAAATTTTTAGTTTTGGTGGTGGGTTGCAGTCGGCGCGCTCCTCGCACCATTCCGTCCGGGGTGACAGAGGGGCGTAAGCACGCAACTCCCGCAACCCACCCAAGATGAACGTCGCCTTCGTCGTTGGGCCGACCACCGGAGCAGGTGACATGACGTCAGTGGTCGGCCCGACAGAATACTCCCCTATTTGGGGTACCCTCCCATCGACCGATGTCCCTCCCTCGGGGAGGACGTCGGTCTTTCCTCACGCGGTTGGCTTCTCGGCGGGTGACGGACTATTTCCCCGGTCACGACACGATGTCCAAAATATGCCAATAAATAAGTTTAAAAAAAAGCCTATCAAGAGTAGACTTTATAGAAAAGACTACTATAAAATTTCAGATTATTTAGAGGATAATTCTGAATGGTTATGAGCAGCTTCTCTTTCAGTAATTTTGTTACTGTAATGGTCACAGCTTTATGGCCTGTTTCTTGTAAGAATTCGCTGCTTTGTTTTTTTTTTCGTGTTGTTAGTCTTGGACTTGTACAGCGTAGCGTGTTTTGCCTGACGAATTTAGGTTTTGGTCTTTTTATCTATCTATCTATCATAGTTCGCAATGTATAGTTTGGTCATGCTCACTGAACAGGGTTCTACTTGCGGTAGCTATGTGGGGCGGATCACTCCCTTCCCTCCAATGTGGTTGAGGGGAGTGATGGCTGCTCTAGTAGTTAACTCGTGATCGGGTGCTGCTTGTGGGGTCTGGTCCAACCATATTTTCCTTTCCTTTTTCATTTGAACTAAATTAAAAAAAACAAAACTGTTATATCCTATCTCGAAGGGCATCATCACACTGGAGCTAAGACTGTATGTTGTATACTTGTAATTCTATTCAAAATATCCTCCATAATAGGAGGCCAAATAACCTACTATACGATGCTGGTTAGATGTTTTAGTGTAGGGTTTTGTTTCGAGCTTTCCTTCTTTTTTTATTAATAAGTACTATATGTTTAATTTTCTGTCACATATCTTAGGACACTTGCGAAACTACAACATATACTTTTATTCCGTATGATAATTTTATTTTTTCATTACAGGAAACAAATCACAATCTACCCCACCGCCGAAACTAGTTTCCACGATACGATTACCATCAACAAAGTCTAACGCCGTTCGTAGTATTCAACAACAACCTACATTATTTTTATACAATCGTAAATGTATGTCGATTAAGTTTAATATCTAAACTAGCGATACAAGACACACGACAGTATCGTTTCTACGCTTTTGGAACAGTAACCTGATTAAAATAAAACAAAAACATCCAAAGCAGCGTCTTGAATCGCAGCAGTAAATACAAAATAGCAATATTGATGTAGACTTATGATCCAACAAAAACTTATAAAAATCAATTAAACTCACCATAACGGATCACTACCAACTATTTCACGAAATATTTCAAATATGGCGAATGAAAATCGTAATTATGATAGAGGGAGCATCAACAAACAACGTATCATACCAGAAAAAAAATTAAATGATGATTATTATAATGAAAATATTGTAGAAGAATATAAACACAATATTGATACTGAGATTAATAACGAACGCACTTTTAACTCATCTACCCTAGATAGCTTTAAATCATACAATGTCGTTAAACTTAAACAACGTGATCAGCATGTTACTGACACGATATTATCTAAGAAAGGCAAATTGCCAGTTGTTAACAATCACAAAAATGGAAATGGAATTGCGAATAACGATAAAAATGCTTCAACATTCAGCAATACGCTCGTGATGAAACGAGCTACTCCTGCTGTAAACAGTTCAAACAATAATAACATCAAATACGTTGACTATGTAGCAGCGTCGAAAAGCTGCGAACCTTTCGTGCGACACGTATTAAATAATGCCTATTATATGTACATTATTTGTAAATCTGAAGGAAAACAATTTAAAATATTTTATGCCAATCTTGTGCCTTCTGTTATTAATGAATATTCAGACCGTTATAGTTATATTGATGAATGTGTGTTAATTGCTTCGTTTGATAAATTTAAATTTATGATTTCCTATAAACTTATTTTAGAGATGGCAATTCCTATATCGCAACCGGTGAATTTCACCGAGACGCTCTTGAATGATCGAAACATTAAATGTTATTTTAGTGAGGTACTGGACAGTTTATCCCTATCGGTGCTAATTCATGTGTTCAAACTAGATATTTTGTATTCCAAAAGCATGATAGGACTCTTGATGTCAGCCATCGGCGAGGAAAAGTCAGCACAGTTATACAATCACGTCAATAGCATAATCAACGATACCAATATCATTAATTTGCCGTTGGTCACAACACGCAACGAAGAACCTTCGGAGGTTTTGTTCGTAAATAACAAACCTACATTTAAATATGTGGACAACATAATTAAATACTCAGAAAACATGTATTATCCTTTATATAACGAAAGCTTAAGAGACATGTCTAGAGAGGAAAAGGTACGCTTTATTACAAATACATTAAAATTTTGGAGAATAAAGAAACATGAGAGAGGTACATTTGCTAAGGATCAGGAAAACTATTTTCCATATACATACAGCCGCATAGTGAGTGTGTTATTCGAAAGGGAAAGATCACAAACTAAACTGTATAAACTCAGAATAGACGAAGGTAATGCTCTTATGATAGAATCGTTTTTATGTAAATGCGCTGATCTACCTCAATTAAATTGTTTCATATTAATCAAAACTAAGAACAATGATCGAATAACTATTATCAAAAAAGGAACTGCATTCATTTGGATATGCAATCGCCAAAAAGACATAGCGATTTTGGATATTATTAATGATTACAAAAAATACAAGCACTATGTATTTAGTTTAAATCGTGACACTCGTAAAGAACTCACTGTCAAGCACAATGGAGTAATCAAATTAATATCTTATTACACGAGCGAATTTCTAACTATGGAAGAAGTGAAATGGTTTGCTGAAAACTTACTTGACTGTGACTACCGTTCTTTAAAATTTGAAAATTGACCTTTATTTAGATTTGAAGTGTGCAGATATATTTACAAAACCTTCAATCAAAGCTAAGAAAAGAAACGGAACGTCATGATGAGAACCAAAACCCTTTAGATTCTATCTACTTGGTCGTTCTGGACTTCTAGGCTTGCCGTAATTTCAACGAAGTCTGGTGTGAGACAGTCATTTTTGTAACATGGAGATATTCCGGTAATTAGAAGCGCTAGAACTGACAGCGATTCTGAATACGATAGATAATAGGGACTAATGCTGCACTGTTATATGCCATGAAGAACTTGACAGGGTGTGGTCAACTGTGATAAAAATGTAGTTTAAATAAGAAATAAATGATCCGTTTCTCAATCTTTGACTAATTATTGATAATTCCTCTTCTAATTTAAAATATAGATTTTAATTAAATCGATTGAAAAAATCATTTTGTCTTAATGATTAAAGAATAAAATTCTCTGTTACAAGTAGCTGTTACATAGAAGTTCTTTTATATAAAGACGTAAGTAAACTTATTTTCTGGATAATACATCATAGTAAAAGAAATCCGGTCCGCCTCTCTGCGAGTGACTGACCATAAGGTACCCTTGTACTCCAAGAAATACAACCTGTAAATAAAACATCCGTTTCTAGGCCCAGTGATTTTGGCTGTATGCTTTTTGGTCTTTTAGAGGTTGAATTTCATCCCCAGGTAAGTCAAATTTCCAAACGCTAGAACGAATATTTATTTATGTACTAGCTTTTGCCCGCAACTTCGTCCGCGTAGAAATCATATGTGGCAAAGGCGATCACAGATATCATGTCCACCGTGTTGCTCTGGATGATGAAGGCAAGCTAGTGTAGAGAATCCTGGTTGCCCGCATTAGCCAGCACCTTAGTGAGGTTGTCTCGATCAAACCAATTCTTTCTGGCAGACGATCGCAGCTTTTCTATGTCTGTGGCCCGTTGTCATCAAGGCGCTCACTGGTGGGGTGCTATTGGCGGTGTATTTAGATGTCGTCATCTCATTTCATAGTTTGCCAATCTTGTATACCAAGGAGGCGCTGTTATCAAGGGGCTTCTATGCCTAAGCGGCTGATTCCAGATTATTTGAAGCAGCACAGTTGTCCCTGTGTGAAGCGCGCAGAGGACATTGTGCTAACGCCTATGTTGTACTGCTCCGACCTGAGGTCGTACTTGCGGTTGATTGACGGTATAGTACATTAGCAGAGACTGGACCCTCTCCGGGCTGGGCTTAATTTAAATAAGCGATACGTTTTGCCATACTCGGTATCGAGTTGGTGAATTGATGAGTCACGCTGCTGCTTATATATACATAGCTCTATATAAAACGAATGATTTGCTGTTTCATAGACCGCGTAACTGTACACCCGTCGGTACAGCAATCACTGTTAATTCGATTCCACTCGGTCGAGGACCAGATAAAGTATTTAGACTTAGTACTCGACGGGTGATGGTTTTCTCAGGGGCATTATTATCAAATTACTCCCGGGCTCGTTGACGCGGTGTTACATGTTGATGGCTGTGCGCGAGACTGGTTCGAACAACGGGCCTATACGGTGCACCTGTGTGGGCAAGTTCTCTTATAACTTAGGGTAGGGTAGTTGTCTTATAACTTAGGGCTATACGCAGATGCCATACCATATCTACAGAGGCAGTGTGCGCTTTGGCCGGAGCTCTCCCGTGGGAATTAAATGTGGAAATACTCGGAGATCTCCCACGATTGTGGTTTCAGCTACAATACAGCAGACATACTTTTGAGATCTATGTGGTCTGAGCAGAGCAGCGCCGTGAATTCATCGCAAGCATCACTGCCGAAGCTGCTGACTATCACTTAGACTGTAGTCGACAGGTCAGGAACTGATATAAGGCCGCCATCTTCTGCTTGGCAGTTATTTCGCATAAGAACTCGGCGGAGCGAGTCAGGATGAAAAACTGCCAAGCTGACTCATTCCACTGCTATCGTGTTGGGTGAAGGGCCAGCCCGAGTACTTGTGTTTTGTTATCTTTACATGATAGAATCACATTCTCGACAGTCGTCCATGTATTCTCGCGGGCCGATCTGCCCAGAGGAAAATAGCCGAAAGCCAGACTTTCTGAGGGTATTTGCATGCGGTGGGTTTTGATGTTGCCTTTAGTATTACCAAACGTCATTGCACGCATTTACACTTCCTTCAGTTTCTTCACGCTAGGCAGCGATCTGGCAAAGTCCATGAACAGTAGCACTTACCATTAGGTGTGCTGTTTATTCGTTTGCCAACAACAGCAATAAAAAATCTACCCTAGTCAAAGACATGCATGGCTGAACCGGGGATTAGTCCGGCACCCGTAGAGCGACTAATCGCGCGCGGGCGATACCACAACAACATAGTTTGCTGCCTGGGGTCAAAAAAGGGTGTTCGAGTGACCCTGGACAGCCTTCCCTTTCTATTTATTCTACAAACTATGAATTTCGTGCTTCACCCTTCAGACACAAATTACACCTAGTCTCAGAGCAACAATTTGTCTATCACACAAAAGATTATCCTGCGTTGAAATGGAACCTGTGACACTGATGCGGTAAGTTGATATGCTATCAGTGCAGTTAATTAATCATTGACGTTGTATGAATTTATTACTTGTGTATTAGAGTGAAAAATATCAAAGCATAATTCATTCTCTATTTTACACCCTTAGAAAAGAATATATCCTCTGATGGGGTTGATTTTCAGAATAATTTTTGTTTATAATGAGCCTTTGTAATCGATTTTCAATTAAGTGAACTCTTTAATTTTTTGGGATTAAAAGTATCCTAAATGTTGACCGGGGATGTAAGGTACCACCATGCCAAATTTCATTTAAATCGGTCGAATAACTTCGAAGATTAGCCCGTACAAACAGATAAACAGACAAACATACAGAGAAACAAAAAAATTTAAAACAATCTGGATGTGTTCTATTACACTTCTAACATCCTCCTGACTCGGTTTTTAGCGATTTTTGCAATGTACAGATTTTCGACCTCAACAGATTTATTATATGTATAGATTTTCAAGTGCCTTAATACAAAGATGCATGGTTCTATCATCGAAAATGTCGAATTGCCATACAAAATGGCATCCCCTATTCCAACCCTTTATACCCATTTTTTCGTGATAAAAAGTAGCCTATGTCCTTTATCAAGCCGTCCGTCTCTATACCAATTTTTATTAACATGGTTCGGTGGTTTAGACGTGAAAGCGTAATAGACAGACAGAGTTACTTTCACATTTATAATATTAGTAAGGAACTAAGGATAGTAAGGATTTTATGTATAACGATGAGACACAGAATGGGACTATTTTCGCACCATGATTGTTATATATACATAGATAATAGATGTTTGGACAGTATTGTTGAGTGGTAATTTGAAATCACCAATTTTATTTAATTCAGCTGTCATAGAAAAGTATTAAGAACTAGCAACCCGCCCTCGCTTCGCTTCGGTTTTAGTCGTTTTATTCGCGTAGTTCCCGTTCCCGTGGGAATACCGGGATAAAATATAGTCTAGTTTACGCCCTGATATTATAGCTTTCCATTGCTGAAAGAATTTTTGAAATCGGTCCAGCCGTTTTGAAGATTACCCGGAACAAACAGACAGACAGACAGACAAAAAATTTTTAATCTGTATTTTAGGCATAGGTGTCGTGCAAATAACCATGTGAGCATAAAAAAAGACTATTATTTTGACATTACAAACAGACGCTCCAATTTTGTTTATTGGTATAGATAAAGACGCATTTAACAATCAACTCGAAGAGAGATTAGATAACTTAGGTGGCTACAATATTATCAAACCATATCAGATATCAGAAAATAGATATTACCATTTTTTTTTTTGAGAGCTCGACAATGCAATTTTATTATAAGTACTCCATAAAACAAAATTGGAATTTATTTTACAGGAAACGGAGTGCAATTTGGTTACTTTAACACATTTAACTAAATTCGATGGAGGAGTCAATTAATATAAGCTCTTGCGACGGCAAAGTATTAAAACGAAAGAGGTATCTGGTCGTTAAATGCAGTATCTGAATCATAGTTATGATTCCATTAATCTTAAAAGTATTAATATGATCAACTTAGTGTACTTATTTAAAAGAACTGAAAGTGTTGCACAATGCTGTGGAATTAAATTAGTCTGGTTAACACGAATACTGATAAAATTATCGTAGTGTCATTAATCTGTTTTTACAATTTTTATCGCATTTGTTATCAATTTTTGATCGCCTGACGTTTTGAACACTTTTCAGAGTTCATGGTCACAGACGGACTAAAATTTTTCATATCCAATAAGTCATCGTTATTACAGAAATTTATGTCTTCCAGCTACAGAAATTAGTTATTAATTTTTGACCCACATTAAAGGGCACCTATCACCATTTTACTGGTCACTGGTACGGAATCCTCGACCTCGGTGTCCATTACACTGGCGCTGATCGCTATTTCCTTTGGTTATCGTATAGACCCTAAAAAGAATAGAAGAACAAAGGTTTGTTTGGTCTCAGCTCATACACGTCCCATTACGGGGCTCGAGCCTCATTACCAATGGGAGGGAAATTGACTTACTGTACCATGCTGGTCAGACATGTTGGTATAGGCTTTTATTCCGAGTTTTCCATCTCTTGTTATATGGATATTACATCCCTTAGTTGTCTTTTACGACATCACGGTCAAGATTGATGTATTGTATTCTTACACCGTCACGTCACTATACGGAAGTGTGTTTTTTTTTTGTTATTAATTAATTATATATTTTTTTTTTTGCATAATTTATGATATATGTACAACTTAAATATTATTATTGGCAGTTTTAGCTACGCGATGTTATTGTTGAGCGAGTTGAATTTGAGACTGACGCGTTCATTATCGTGGCACACGAAAGCAGCGGCCGGCTCGATGCAGGTGGTCGGTGTAAAACGCGAGCACTTTTATCGCCGGCAAAATTGCCTTGTTCACGTCGCCGTTATCGACGTGCCAAACGAACGTGTCGACAACTACATGTTGGATCGCCTTAAACACTTCAGTTATCAATTCAACTGAATTGATTTACTTTGTTTAAACAACTTTTATTTATTGTTTTTTATGAAGTGAATCTTTTGATAGGAGAATATTTTTTTTTGGTTGTGTTCGGCTCATTTCTCGCACGACACCGTCCGGGGGCGACAGAGGGGCGTAAGCACGCACACCCGCAACCCACCCGAACACCACGTCGCCTTCGTCGTTGGGCCGACCACCGGAGCAGAGTTACTTGTCATCAGTGGTCACCCCGACGGAATACCTCCCTTTTTTTTTTGGTTTGGGTGCGATCGGCGCGCTCCTCGCACCACTCCGTCCGGGGCGACAGAGGGGCATAAGCACGCAACACCCGCAACCCACCCGAACACCACGTCGCCTTCGTCGTTGGGCTGACCACCGGAGCAGGGTTACTTGTCATCAGTGGTCACCCCGACGGAATACCCCCCTTTTTTTGGGGTGGGTGCGGTCGGCGCGCTCCTCGCACCACTCCGTCCGGGGCGACAGAGGGGCATAATCACGCAACACCCGCAACCCACCCGAACACCACGTCGCCTTCGTCGTTGGGCCGACCTCCGGAGCAGGGTTACTTGTCATCAGTGGTCGGCCCGCCGGAATACCCCCTAGTGACCCTCCCCTCGACCGACTTCCCTCCTTGGGGAGGACGTCGGTCTTTCCTCACGATTCTCCTCACGGTTTTATAGGAGGCCTTTGAGATTCTTAACCACAATGTTCCTGTGCGACGACCTATCTGACCAGCATGGTATAGTAGGTCAAATTCCCTCCCATTGTGGAGGAGGGCCGAGGCCTACAGTGGGACGTATGTGGGCTGTGATGATGATGATGATGACGATGATGAGTGGGTTTTAACACTTTCCACACGCAACTTCGCCACCACCAACCACACGCACTTTCCAAACGCTCCCTTTCAGAATTTTGAAGTGAACATTGTTAAAGGATTTAAAGGGTTCTGTAGTTATGAATTCTATATGATGAACGGGGTAAAAACTGTATCCAGTAGAGTGGGCACAGTGTCTTGTTTGCCTTTGGCTATCAAAGAAAAAGTTGGGCATTGCTCTCTTTCATAATTTAATGTAAATTACTAAATGAGAAACAAAATCTATAATATTCACTGATTGATGAATAATTAAAATGATTAATTGTAATACAAACGTTTTTGCGTGTGGTGACGGAGTAAGAATACAATTCACCACTCCCTCTCTTGCCCATGAATGTGGTAAAAGGCGACTAAAGGATATAATACGCATATAACATATATACAAGAGAAGGAAATCTACCAACCTGTTCGATCAGCATGTATAGTAAAGTCAATTTCCCTCTTATTGTGGAGGAGGCTACAGCCAGCAGTGGAAAGTATAAAAGCTGAAATGATAATGATGAATGATGATACAAACATTTGTCTTTTATCGTATGCTTTTACAACATACATTGTGATTCTTTGTATTTTAATCAATGGTACTGAAGGTTAACTCACAATGTCACCAATTCTAATGAACAGTACCATAAATTTTGTGTGATGACAGAGGAAGGATATGATTCAGTACCGCCTTTCCTGCTCGTGGACGCCTTAAAGGACGACTAAGGGATTACAATATGCAGATAACAACTGCTAGAAAAGAAAAACTCGAATTAAAACCATATACTAACCCAGCAGACCAGCGTATGTAAATTTTTCTTCTATTTTGGAAGTGGTTTGAGCCTAACAGGTGTGATGATAATATATAATCATCCCAACCAGTCAAATGTAAGGGTAAAAACATCTCAAGTTCAAGCTTTTCTTTTCTTTTTTTTATTGTAAACGGTGGCAAACGAGTTTGCTCGTTAGGCTTTGATTGCCTTGGTTACCACTGAGATTTTTACTGGAGTCACAAGGATATACTTACATACTTCGTTTAACACGCTGTCGATTGTTTTTTTTAAATAGCCGGTTAAAGATACGATGTGATCTTAACATTTAGGGCAAAATAATAATAAAAAAACTTTCTATTATTAAACATTTATTTGATTATTTAAACATTTAAATATGGCCGAATAGGTCTACGTGTCAATACGTCATTTATCACTTTAACAAATTCTTCCCTACTTATATAAATCACAGTAATGTTGCCTTTTTCGCCTTTATAATATATATTCATTTCGTTTAATCTCATATGCACTAGAGTACGCAACTTCACACTTTTCGGGTCGGTAGATTCATGTACAATTCGATAGTTTCCACCGTATGTACGAATTAGAGTATTTATCATGCGTTTGTATTTATTTTTATTCCTTTGTAAGAACCGATATTTATTTTCACCGATTTTAGCCACAATATTGATGCACATTGGTGGATTGTCTCTGTAGTTTGCCAGTGCCATTTTTGAGTTCTTCTTATGATTATTCACTTGCAAGTTTCAAGTGGCATTCTCAATGTAGAGACGATTATAACACCAACAACGATAGATATAACGACAGAAAATAATTGAAACAAATATACTATAAGGATTATAGTCACCTATCCGAAGGTGAAATTATGAATATTATTTTGCGGTCTAAATGTCTTATTTATACCAAAATTGGGATAAGATAAACTAAATGCATAACAATTTAATCGCCAATAATGTATTCGCCAATCTCTGTGACAATTGCCGCGCTAATTTTCTTTTATAAATAATTGTTGTAATGAAAATTGAATGATTCATCGTTGTTACCGTATCGATTCGTATGCGGGAATTGTATATGTATGATAGCTTTGTCTTTATCATCATCATTTCAGTACATATACGTCCCAGTGTTCGGCTCGAGCCTTCTCCACAATAGGAGAGAAATTAACCTTCCTATTATAACTACACTGTAGCCAAATAAATTTGGGATAAGGTCTTATTTCGACGTTTTATCCTCTTGCCTAGATGGTATATGAGAACTATATCCCATCCCTTGGTCATTTTTACGACATCCACTAACAAGACAGGGAGTGGTGAATTGTATTCTTATTCCGTCACCACACTGAAATAGTTATGTGACCAGGAAAAAAACGGTCTGTCCTTTATTAATAAACTTACAAAAGCATATGTTTATATTGATGTTTATATAGAAGCGTACGTTTGATATAGATCATAAACTACGATATTTGGTAGCATGACGTTAGCGGTGTCCTACATGTAGTAATGTTTTGGCGCGGCGGTTTTCCAATTTGCGTAGCATTTGTCTAACTTGAGCGCGCGACTATTATCTTTGTAGACGGCGTAGAATTGGTCGGTTGTTGATTATCGTAGCACCCGATTTTGTTATCCGGTCGATGGTCCTGTACGGCGCACCAGTGTGGGCGGGGTCCTTGACCGTCCGACTTAGGGCCCTTCTGTGGCGACCACAGAGGGTCATGGCGGTCAGGGCCATCCGCGGATACCGCACGATGGCGACGGAGTCAGTGTGCCTATTGGCCAGGACTCCCCCGTGGGACCTGGAGGCGGAAATGCTCGCCGAGTTGTATCGGCGGGTGTCGTGGGTGCGCGGGGAGGGCGGTGTTGTTTCCTTGAGGGAGCTCACCGCCTGGCACGTCGACGCCCGCCGAGAAGTCATTGCCCGTTGGGCAGTCCGGCTGGAGAGGCCTCGGTTCGGGGTGCGAATCGTGGAGGCCTTCCGGCCGGTGCTGATGCAGTGGTTAGAAAGGCGGCACGGGTGCTCTCCTTCCGACTAGTGCAGGTGTTGACGGGGCATGGGAGCTTCGCCAAATACCTGCACAAGGTCGTAAGGAGGGAGAGTACACCGTCCTGCCACCACTGCGATTGCGACGAGGACACGGCACAGCATACGCTCGAGGCCTGCGCCGCTTGGGCCACGCAGCGCCGTGAACTCGTCGCAATCATCGGTGCCGACCTGACGCTGCCGGCCATCGCTAGGGCGATGATCTCGCAGAAGGAGGCGGCGGATCGCCTGCGCGAGGAGCGCAGCCTCGATGAGGAGATCCGCCGCCGGCGAATGGGGCGGCGCAGGCGCAACTACCTGCACCTCATGCCGCCCTGGCCGAGGCCGCGGGTGACGTGACCGGGGAATAGTCCGTCACCCGCCGAGAGGCCGACCGCGTGAGGAAAGACCGACGTCCCCCCCTCGGGGAGGACGGACCCCCGAGGGGGGGACGTCGGTCGATGGGAGGGTACCCCAAGTAGGGGGTAATCCGTCGGGCCGACCACTGACGACAAGTTAACTCTGCTCCGGTGGTCGGCCCAACGACGAAGGCGACGTGGTTTTCGGATGGGTTGCGGGAGTTGCGTGCTTAAGCCCCTCTGTCGCCCCGGACGGAGTGGTGCGGAGGCGCGCCGACCGCAGCCCACCCACAAAAAAAAAGCACTCGATTTTGCTGGCCATATAGTTACGATTAAATATTACTTCAATTGATTTCAGTCCAACTCTATGTGGTGTTTTGAGGGATGTTGTTATTTCTTTGTTCTTAAATGTAATTTTATATAGGAGGGATTTGAAGTATGATTAACAACCTTCTTTTGTAGTGAAATGTAGATGGGGTAAACTCTCTTTCGGGTAGTCTTGGCCTTCTGGTAGGTATTGTAGAAATGTAAGATATAGGCTCTTCTCGATTACATAATTTTATGCAAATAAACGAATGACGAACAATATCTATAATATTCACATATGATTGATAAATAATTTTAATATTTTCTGGTAATACAAAAGTTTCACTTCTATTATTAAGAGCTCTTTTAGCGATTCTCAGCATGGTTTTATTAAAGGCAAATCTACTATATCTAACTTAATTCTCCTGGACGAATATATAACGGATAACCTATCACGGGGTAAGCAGGTGGACGTAATTTACACTGACTACACGAAATGTTTTGATAGAATTGATCATAACATCTTAATTCACAAATTAAAGTCAATGGGTATACATGGAGATTTATTAAGATGGTTTATATCCTATATATCAAATAGAACTCAAGCAGTTGCCATTAAAAACTATAAATCTGGTTGGATAACCGTCCCTAGTGGCGTTCCTCAAGACTCGCTTTTGGGCCCGTTGTTGTTCATTATCTTTGTAAATGATATCGGCCAATGCTTCCACACATCTAGAGTACTGTGTTTTGCTGACGACATGAAGATTTTTAGCTCCATATCATCGTTTAATGATGTTCAGGCCCTATAATCAGACTTGTTGCGACTTGAGGACTATTGTCATAGAAACAATTTAGAACTCAACCCACTTAAATGCTCTGTTGTCACTTACTCTAGAAAGAAACATGTTATTCCATCAAACTATACTTTATGTGGGCATAACATTAGTAGATATAATAAGATTCGTGATCTCGGTGTTATTTATGACTCAAAATTACTTTTCAATGATCAGATAGATGAGATTGTTAAGAAAGCCACGAAATCCTTAGGATTTGTGATGAGAATTTCGACTTGTTTCAGGGAGATTAAAACTCTTAAAATACTTTATTGTACGTTTGTCAGGAGCATACTGGAATACGGTTCACAAATATGGAATCCTAGATATGATAAATACATTACCAGGATTGAAAGTATTCAAAAGCGGTTTATTAAATATTTATGCTACCGCGCTAATATAACATTTAGATATTTTTTTTTTTTTTTTTTATGGTTGGGCTATGGTAAGCGCACGCGCGGTCCAATCCATCCGGGGCGATAAAAGGACGGCGCGCGGGCCCACAACCCACCCGCACCCACGTCACCTCGTTGTTGGGCCGACCACCGGAGCAGATGTGACTTGTCGTCAGTGGTCGGCCCGACGGAATACCCTTTCGGGTATCCTCACCTCTCGACGTACTGGGACGTCGGTCGCCGTCGCGCGGTCAGCCTCTCCGCGGGTGACGGACAATTCCCCGGTCCGATCACCCGCGGCCTCGGCTAGGGCGGCATTAGGCGCAGATACTCGCGCCTGCGCCGCCCGAGTCGCCGGCGGCGGAACGTGTCGCCGAAAAGGAGCTCTACTCGCACACGATCCGCCGCCTCCTTCCGTGAGATTACGGCCTCACAGAAGGCGGCGACCGCGCCCCAGTTCCTGACGCTGACGAGCATCTCCCTGGCGATGGTCGGCAGCGCCAGGTCGGCACCGATAATTGCGACGAGTTCACGGCGGTCCCCCTCCCATGCAGCACATTCCTCGAGCGTGTGCTGCGCCGTGTCCTCGTCGCAACTGCAGTGGTGGCAGGACGGTGTGCTCTCCCTCCTGACAATCTTGTGCAGGTACTTCCCGAAGCAACCGTGCCCCGTCAGCACCTGCACCGCCTCCAGGTCCCACGGGGGGGTTCCGGCCAGGAGGCACGCTGCCTCCGTCGCCACCGTGCGGTAACCCCGTATGGCCCTGATCGCCATGACCCTCTGTGGTCACCACAGGAGGGCCCTAAGACGGACGGTCAGGGACCCCGCCCACACCGGTGCGCCGTACAGGGCCATCGACCGGATCACCCCCACGTACAGCTGTCGGCACGTAGCACTGGGTCCGCCCACATTCGGCATCAGCCGCGAAAGGGCGGACGCCGCGCCGACAAGCCGGGGAACAAGTCGATGGAGATGTTCCCGGAACCAAAAATGCCCGTCGAGCACCAGGCCCAAGTACTTCATGTGGGCCTGGATGCTGATGGTGACCGAATTCACGGTGATCGAAGCGCCGGCGGGAGGCCCGGCGGTACGGAGGCCATGGAACAAAAGGGCCTCCGTCTTTTCCAGGGCTACCCTCAACCCCAGCGCTTCGATCCGCCTGACAATCTCCTCGGTGCCGAGAGTTGCCAGGCGTGCCGCCTCCTCGAGCGTCCCACCCCGGGCTGTGACGAGTGTATCGTCGGCGTAGCAAATTACGCCCAGCCCGGGTGGGAGGCTTCCTCTCAACGCCCAGTCGTAGCCGATGTTCCACAGGGTCGGACCCAGAACGGACCCCTGTGGGACACCGCACGTCATGGGCGTTCGCACAACGTCCCCTACTCGGTCAACGTAGAGGACGCTGCGCCCCTCCAAGTAGTCTGCCACCAGCCGCCTGAGGTACACGGGCACCCCGTGGTACCTTAGCCCCTCCCTGATGCAGCTGAATGGCAGACTGTTGAAGGCGTTGGCGATGTCCAGGGACACCGCCAATAGGACTCCTCCGCCGGTGACGGCCTCCGCTACCACGGCCTTCAGGCGCAGCAGGGCCGCGATCGTCGAACGCCCCCTCCGAAAACCAAACTGGGCGTCGGACAGATCGGGCCCAACCCCGACAAGGTGCCGCTCGATGCGGGCAGCTAACACCCTCTCCAGCAGCTTGCCCGCATCATCGAGCAGCACGATGGGCCTGTAGGCCGAGGCCGACTCGGGAGACCGTCCCGGCTTCGGCAGGAGAACCAGCCTCCCCTCTTTCCAGCACGCAGGGAACTGCCCGGACGTCAAACAGGCGTCGAACAGTCCCCTGAGGCGTGGTCCCAGATGCTCGAGGACCAGGGCCAGCACACGGTTCGGAATACCGTCGGGCCCGGGGGCGGTGGATTTGACTCGCATACGCGCCACCGCCGCCCCCATTGCCGGCTCCGTGATGGGCGGAGCACTTTCATCGTCGGCCTCCCGGTCGCTGTCCGGCGAAGCCATGACCGGGGGCGTGTGCTCCACTCGCCGTGGAAAGAGGTCCTCGACAACTCTGGTGAGGAGGCTGGGCTGGAGAGTCTCGGTGAGGGGGGGGCCCCGCCCGCGACCCCAGGGGTAACGTTCGAGACTGTCCAGCATCTCCCGCCGACTAACGTCCTTGGCGGTACGGACGGCCAGCCTGAAGGCAGACCGCGCACTGCGGTAAGCCTCGTACAGCTGGCCCTTCCGCTCAGCGTCGCGGTGACGCGCTCGGCTGCGGGTGTAGGCCCTCCGGGCACGTATGTACGCGGCCCGAAGGTCCGCCAATTCTCGGGACCACCAGGGGACCGCACTCTTCGGGGGCAGACGCCGCACACGGGGCATGGCCGCATCGCAGATCTGCGTTAACGCACAGCGGATGCGGCCAGCCTCGGCATCCACCCCATCCGCCTGGGGCGGTGAGGACAGCCACGACTGAACGATGGCTGCCTCCGCCAACAGGTCCCGATCCAATCGACCCACAGCCCACCGCGGAAACGCGGGAGCTCCGTCCGCCATGTGACCCCTGCTGGGCCCCAAGAGGGTCCGGGAGACCTCTATCCGGATGTATCGGTGGTCGGATAGGGTCTCAACCTCCTCCTGGACGCACCAGCTCCTCACACGTGCTGCGACATTAGGGCTAGCGAACGACAAGTCCACTATCGACCCGCCCTGCTGCCGCACGCACGTTTGCACCGAGCCCCTGTTCAGCAAACAGAGGCCCACTGCCGCCGCCCACTCTTCGACCACCCGCCCGCGGTCATTCGTCCTGGGGGACCCCCACGCCGATAACATTTAGATCTGCCGAATACTTACAACTATGTGCTAAATTTCATATTCTTCCACTGTCTAATAGACGCGAAATCTCAGATGTTACTTATATTTTAAAAATCATCCGTAACAATGTTGAAAGTCCCGAGCTTCTCTCTAAAATAAATTTTAATACTCCAGTCAAATCAACACGGCATCATACTCCATTAAGTTTTACCGTAGTACCTACTTACTACAGACAAAATAGTTTTTTGTGGCGAGCAGGAAGGACACTTAACGCAAAATGCAAAGTGCACGACGTTGACGTATTTAACACAAGCGAAGTAACAGTGAGAAGATTGCTAAACCAGGAATTTTTTAAGAACTATGTTTCTATGTAACCTACCTAATTGGATTACCTATTTATAGTGTCTACAGTCTGTTTGTTTAAAACGTATCATATTAGCGGAGACCTGTAATTAGCGGTCTGATGTATAACAAGTATTTTAATATTATTGTTGTGCTGTTGGTCTTCCAAAAATAAATAAATAAAAAAAAAAAATTATATGTCGTAGACGACATACCAATGTGAATAATTATTTCTGTTGTACATATTGTAAAGAGTGGGTAGCTCGCGCACCGGCCGGCGCTCGTCAATAGCGATCTCAGTCGAATACATACGTTCTGCGAATACATGTCTTTTATTAAACAGTGGCGACGAGGATTAAAAATCAATTTAAATAGTATAATATATTGTGATATAAGACAAAATAAACTATAATAATGATGTCAGTAGGAAAAGTGCGCGAATTTGACATTAAAAATGGAAACTGGACTACATATGTTGACAGTTTGGAAATGTATTTGAAAGCAAACAAGATAACGGAAGATTTAAGATTACCAACATTAATAGCGTTGATTGGAGAACAAGCGTACGAATTGATATCCACATTGGCGAGCCCTAGGAGGCCGTCCGGCTTAACCTATGCGGTGGCGGTGGATTTATTGCAACGGCATTTACAACCGAAACCGTCAATTTTGGCAGAGCGATACAAATTTAGGCAGAGACGTCAGTTACCTGGAGAAACAATACCCGATTATATAGCAGAATTAAAAAAGCTTTCGCGATACTGTGAGTTTAAATGTAATCTGGAAGAAAATTTAAGAGATCAATTTGTTTGTGGTTTACGGAGTGAATTTATACGGCAAAGACTATTCGCAGAGGAGAACGTAAACTATAGCAATGCAATAACATTGGCTACTACGTTAGAAGCGGCCGAGCGTGATGCCAATGCTGTGGACAACGTTCGTGTACCGGCCCCAGAATCGACGGTACTTAAGATAGCAGTAAGCAAATGTTCGGCGTGTGATAGTAGCAGTCACAGAGTGTTTACATGCAGGTATAAAGAATTCCAATGTGATTATTGTGACGCTATGGGCCATTTACAAAGAGTCTGCCCCGAGCGGGAGGCTGGCCAGGGGGCCATGACCGTTAACGCAACGCAGGGTAGTCTTCGCGGTCGTTTCAAACCGCGTAAGGGGCGCAGCGACAGACCGAGCAGCGATAACGGCCGGCGAGACGGCGCCGGCGCAGCACGACGAGCGCCCGGAGGAAGCCGAGCGCACACGAATCTACACGAGCTCGATGAGGCGACCACGTCGCACAGCGCCGACGACGAGCGCTGTGAGGAACCTATCTATCAAATGTCGTTAAGCAAATATAGACCGGTGTGTATGCATATTGTAGTAAATAACATTATGTTAAATATGGAAGTAGATACGGAAGTGCGCTGTCCTGTATCAGTAAAAGGACTTTTACAGAACTGTTCAATCATTTAGTTTTGAAACCATGTCAGTTGAAATTAAAATTTATCAACGGCTCACACATACAACCGTTGGGATATTTTGAAACTAGTGTTACATATCATAACAGTACCAAAATATTAGATTTGTATGTAATAGATAAGGCTACTACTAGTTTATTAGGGAGACAGTGGCTGTCAGAACTAAATATAGAAATACCTAAACTTAGATCATGCCATATAAATAATATTCGAGTGAATAATAATTATGTGCGGAAAAATAAAAATCTTAACGATATAATTTCCAGACATAAAAGCCTGTTCGACGGTACGTTGGGTCGCTATACCGGCCAACCGGTGGAGCTCTGTGTGCGGGACGGCGTCGAACCGGTATACTGTCGCGCGCGACCCGTGCCGTGCGCCTTGCTAGCGCAAGTAGACACGGAACTGGACGCGATGCTGCGCGCTGGTGTCATCGAGCCTGTCGACCGGTCAGACTGGGCTACACCACTGGTAATTGTGAGGAAGGCGGACGGAAGGATCCGCTTGTGTGCCGACTATAAGGTAACGCTGAATAAAGCTTTATTGGTTGACAGGTATCCGGTTCCAAAGGTCGATGATTTATTTAGTAATTTGAGTGGTAACAATTACTTTACAAAGTTAGATAAATCTAAATCTATGTGATAAATCACAAGCTTATAATCAATTGGTTCTAAATGAACGTTCTAGAAATTATACAGTCATTATGTCGTAATAGTTGGCGAGTTATAATTAGTTTACATTATTATTCCATCGAGTTTTTTTTGCGGATCGGTTTTTTCATTACGAATGAGTCGAAATTTTGAGTTACAGCAGTGTGCTCGGTATTTGGCTACGGAAAGGGGACTTATAGGTATATAATATTGACTTTTAACCACGTAGGTAATGACAATACTCTTTTATTGTTATGATTAAAATCAGCATACTAAATAACAAAAAGTAATAATAAAATCATATACAAAAAAAAATACTTCTTTTTAAATAAAGTCTGATTCTAATTAGTAATTACCCGATAAATCAACTTAAAAAAAAATACGTTTTTATACGTCTCAGGAATACTCATAATTAATACCTATTATTTTTAATTACGTAAACGAGCAGTCAACAAAAGCAAGAAAACATTAAATCGCGCGAGGGACAGAAAACGAATCAACGAATAGAAAACAAATCAACGAATGTCCTATCAAACCGAGTCGACTAATCGCCGCGCCGCGCCGGCGCGGCCGCCTGCGCTACGAGTGCCTACCTACGAGTTAACGAATTGATTTGGTTTCGGTCAACGGCGATTCGAATGAACGAGTCAATAGTCTTATTGGAGTTATTCGAATTAAATGATTCGAATTACGCAACGCTACAACGAATGTCCTATCAAATCGAGTCGACTGATCGCCGCGTCGTGCCGCCGCGGCCGCCCGCGCTATGATTCGGTTTCGGTCAACGGCGATTCGAATGAACGAGTCAATAGTCTTATTCGAATTAAACGATTCGAATTACGCAACACTAGAGTGTAGTGACTCGTGATGCGAGCGCGCGCGGCCTGGGCGCAGTACTAGCCCAGCGTGGACGCGACGACGCCGAGCGAGTGGTGGCGTATGCGTCGCGCTCGCTCACACCGGCCGAGTCGCACTACAGTCAGATAGATAAAGAAACGTTAGCCATTGTATTCGCGATTGATAAGTTTCACCAATATTTATACGGCAGAAAATTTACACTACGTACTGATCATAAACCGTTGGTTACAATTTTTGGTTCTAATTCAGGAGTCCCAAATACCGCAGCGAGTCGTTTACAACGATGGGCGATCAAACTGTCGACCTACGACTTTCATATAGAATATGTTCGCACCGATAAAAATACAGCTGACGCGTTATCTAGGTTGATCAGTAGGCATAAAGAGTGCGCGGTTAGGGAAGAACAATTAGAGACACCGGAACAAACTTACTTACATTTTGCCATGGAATCATTTCTTCTCGATTATAAAACACTAAGGAAAGAGACTTCGTTAGATCCAATATTAAGTCGAGTCGCAAGATATATTAATGACGGTTGGCCATCTGAGGTAGATATTAAAACATTAAAACCATATTTTAATAGAAAAAATGAATTGTATATCGAATTAGGTTGTATAATGTGGGGACATCGCGTCATTATTCCTTCCGTATGAAGGAATAAGGTAATAACAGAGCTTCACGACACTCATATGGGAGTAGTAAAAACAAAATGTTTGGCGCGAAGTTACGTGTGGTGGCCGGGTATCGACGAGGCTGTCGAGACGGCTTGCCGCGCTTGTACGGTGTGCGCTGCGCTCGGTGACGCGCCGCGCTCTTGGCCGTGGCCTGACAGGCCCTGGGCAAGAATACACGTAGATTTTCTAGGGCCCATAGCAGGACATACATTTTTAATCGTGATCGATGCTCAGTCAAAATGGATAGAAGCTATTAAAACGGGTAGTACCAACACAAATGCGGTAGTAAAGGAGTTACGCGACATGTGGTCAAGATTTGGCATACCCAAACAGGTAGTAAGTGATAATGGTCCCCCATTTTGTGGTTCAGAATTTATTAATTATCTGGGCAACAATGGAGTTGAACATATTTTTTCGGCCCCGTACCATCCGGCCTCAAATGGCGCTGCAGAAAGCGCTGTAAAAATCTGTAAGCGGATCATTAAAAAAGCAATCAAAACAAAAACTGATATTCATACAGCGTTATGTCGATTTTTACTCGCTTACAGAAATACAGAACATTATTCAACAGGGGAAAGTCCTGTGAAAATGTTATTAGGGCGAAATCTACGTATGCGGTTAGATTGCTTGAAACCTGACCAAAGGGATCTAGTTAAAGTACGTCAAACTCGAATCGAGGAAACAGTGGGTGGCTCGCATAGACACTTCAATACAGGTGAGGAGGTCTGGTTCAGAGACTATCGCGGCGCAGACAAATGGGTCCCAGGGACGGTTTTAAGCATACTAGGGTCTACCGAATGTATACCGATTATGTTATGACTGGTAGAGAATGCCTAAGGCATTAAGTCCGCCTTGTACTTTTGTTTGTGCAAAAGATATAAATAAATAAATAAATATAGAAGCTACCAATGGAACCGAGGTACATAGGCATGTCGACCAAATAAAACCGAGAGTAGTAAACAGCAGAGAGGCTACTCAGCCAACGGTGGACGGGAACGGTTGTAATTACTGACCAACCGAACTCGTTAAGCGATCTCGCCCTTCACTAGTGTGCCCAGAGCACGTCACGCCGGTGGTGATGGCACCAGATGAGAGTGTGGTGGAAGGTATAACGGTGACGGACACACGTTCACCTGGGCGTTCATTCAAAGGCCCCCGATTGTCCGAATCGCACACAGAGGCAGCCGAGACCGACGACACCCCAAAGCCTATGCTTGAGACAGACCAACAAACAGATAGATATGTTTTATGTGTTGATGATATGTAGATAGAAGATATGTTTTAGCAAGTATAGTTGTAATTAATATTGCTATTTTTAATGATATGTTAGTTATACTAACTAACATATCAATGTCAATAATATTGTATCTTAGGTAGAATATTGTAATTTTATTTAGTATGTAGAAATATTATGTTGTATAATTATAATAAGGGTGGAGGTGTTGTATATATTGTAAAGAGTGGGTAGCTCGCGCACCGGCCGGCGCTCGTCACTAGCGATCTCAGTCGAATACATACGTTCTGCGAATACATGTCTTTTATTAAACAATTTCAACCCATATACATCCCACTTTTGGTTTCGGGCCTCCTCCATTATAAGAGGGAAATTTAACTATGCTGGTCAGACATGTTGGCAGAGGGGTTTGTCTCGAGTTTTTCCTCCCTTAAACATATGTTAAATGAATATCACATAGTCGTCTTTAACTACCCACGGGCAAAGAGCACACGAGTTGTGAATGTCTCATGTATTCTTGTTTGATTTGAATAAATTACTTTTTGACATAGTGTTTACTTTTACCCACAAGGTAATGTGATGTTTATTACTTGTTTGAATTAGCAACATGAAAACACATTTAACAATAAGAAAAACAAGTTATTTTTTGTTATCTATGTTTTTCATAGGTAAACCACTTGTAGGAAACAAAAATATATGCAATTATTTAGTAGAATTTTTTTTTAATAATTCTAATATTCTTCATTTAATTCTCGGCTCATATACGTCCCATTGCTGGGCTCGAGCCGCCTCCACAATGGAGGGAAATTGCCCTTACTACACCACGCTGGTCAGACGTGTTGGTATAGGATTTTATTTCGAGTCTTCCTTCTCTTACATAGATAATATAGGCTTATTATATCCCTTAGTCGTACGATATCCACGGGCAAGGTGTTGAATAGATTCTTATTCCGTCACCACACGAAATAACTTCTTCAACAATGTTTCGAACTTATTTTTTTTTGTACACTTTAACAATTTGTTTTACTTGATTCTACATGTGTTTAAAATTTTCATCGTTTCTGTGATCATAGTCAATTTTCGTTAAAGATGGTGACAATATTAAGCATGCACATTTAGTTTTCTTTTTAATGAAAACGTTATGTTATGTAAATTGAATGGGGTCCGTGTTATTTTTTTGGCAAGAAACTCTATTGTTTAATATTATTATGTAAAAGTGCAGACTGCAAACGTAAATTATCCAAAATCTATAGCAAAAACTGAGCGTTTACGTGATTTTCTATGCATGTTATCGGAATATGACGAGTGAACATGTTTATACATTTTTTTTTTTTTATTTTATGGGTGGGCGTAAGCGTAAGCGCACGCGCGGTCCTGTCCGTCCGGAGCGATGAAAGGACGGCGCGCGGGCCCATAACCCACCCGTACCCACGTCACCTCGTTGTTGGGCCGATCACCGGAGCAAATGTGACTTGTCATCAGTGGTCGGCCCGACGGAATACCCTTTCGGGTAACCTCTCACCTCTCGACGTACTGGGACGTCGGTCGCCATCGCGCGGTCAGCCTCTCTGCGGGTGACGGTCAATTCCCCGGTCTGATCAGCCGCGGCCTCGGCTAGGGCGGCATTAGGCGCAGATACTCGCGCCTGCGCCGCCCGAGTCGCCGGCGGCGGAACGTGTCGCCGAATAGGATCTCCACTCGCACACGATCCGCCGCCTCCTTCCGTGAGATAACGGCCTCACAGAAGGCGGCGACCGCGTCCCAGTTCCTGAACATGTTTATACATGACTCCAATTTATCTAATTCAATATCTTATTGTTGTTATTGTAATGATAATAGAAATGACGATAGAGCTTTCATCGAGTTTAATTTATGATTTTATTCTGTTATTAAAATCGCTGTGATCGTGTATTTATATGTACTAGTGGTCGGCGTGTGGTCGAAATTCGGCCATAATTCATTTTAATTAATTTTTCTGCTACACGATTTTCTTTAATTTTATTTATGTATAATTGTAAATTGAGCAAGCTGTATTTCACTAATAACTAATATATAAGCACAAATCTTTAGTAGACATTGTCATCATAATTATGATTGTTTGACATTCATTTCGACCAGAGATTTTAACCGTAAACAAGTCTTTAAGCGTTGCTACGCAACACACACAGACGTGTGAGTGTGTGTGTGTAGCGATTGCGTTGTAGTGTGCGTAATGCCTTTTTTAATGAATTTAATGTATTTCTAATCCATTATTGTATAAAATTTTAGTTTTATGCACTTCTCTTCATTATATACTTCAACCGTGCCAAATTTCATACTTGTCCGTCCACGAAATTTTCGTAAAAAGGGGTACAAAGTTTTCGCTTCACGTATTTATATATAGATAGATGTATATAAGTGTAATAACATGCAAGAGAAGGCCAGCTCGAAACAAAACCCTATATCAACCTGTCTGACCAGCATGGTATAGTGAGGTCAATTTCCCTCGTATTGTGGAGGAGGCTTGAACCCAGCAATGGGACGTATGTGAGCTGAAATGATAATGACGATATAAGTACAGAAGTTCTCGAGTGGCGACCACGTATCGGACGACCCAGTGTCGGGCGCCAACACAAAACTCCCCATCTAGGTGGACCGGCGACCTGGTGAAAGTTGCTGGGCGTCGTTGGACGCAGGTGGCACCGGACCGCACTCTATGGCATAATATGAAATAGCGTTGCGTAATTCGAATCATTTAATTCGAATAACTCGAATAAGACTATTGACTCGTTCATTCGAATCGCCGTTGACCGAAACCAAATCAATTCGTTAACTCGTGTCGTACATAGGCCGGTAGGTACTCGTAGCGCGGGCGGCCGCGGCGGCGCGACGCGGCGATCAGTCGACTCGGTTTGATAGGACATTCGTTGATTAGTTTCCTATACGTTGATTCGTTTTCTGTCCCTCGCGCGATTTAATGTTTTCTTGCTTTTGTTGACTGCTCGTTTACGTAATTAGAAATAATAGTTATTAATTACGAGTATACCTGAGAGGTATAAAAAGGTATTTATTTTTTTTAAAGTTGATTTATCGGGTAATTACTAATTAAAATCAGACTTTATTTAAAAAAAAAGTATTTTTTTGTATATGATTTTATTATTACATACTTTTTGTTATTTAGTATGCTGATTTTAATCATAATAATAAAAGAGTATTGACATTACCTACGTGTTTAAAAGTCAATATACCTATAAGTCTCCTTTCCGTATCCAAATACCGAGCACACTGCTGTAACTCAAATTCTCGACTCATTTGTAATGCAAACCGATCCGCGAAAAAACTCGCTCTAATAATAATGTAAACGAATTATAACTCGCCAACTCGGTTTCACAGGCGGATGACTTGACATACGAGTACGAATTTGACTATAATGCTGACGTGACGAATGTGACGATCCGAATCAATTCGAATTGCGATTCGAATGAATAGTAATTTTAATTCGATTGATTCGAATTGAAAAAAAAGCAATTCGTCTCATCGCTAATATGAAAGAGGCCTACGTCCAGCAGTGGACGGCGATAGGCTGAAATGATGATGAATTATGAACTGCAAATATCTCTATACACGACCGTACTACATCATTTTGGTGAATTTGATTCTATTTATCATAACTCCATTTTGCAAGGTATCTAAAAATCTTAGGCACGATACAATTTTTATTTGCAATCATTTATATTATATGTATAATGGTTCCGTGTGGTGACGGAATAAGAATACAATCCACCACACTCTCTCTTGCCCGTGGGTGACGTAAAAGACGACTAAAGGCCGAATACTGAAAGGCTACTCAAATGTGACAGTCAGTTGAAATCCTCTTAAATGAAAGCATCCCTTAAATTTAAAAGGTCACTCAAGTGACTTGAGATCACAGTTAGCTAAGCAGCCGTCAGCCGCAGCAATGTTTGCAATATGCCAATATTATGTAGAGATTTATCGTAAAAATGTGTTTTCGGGATATAATAGTCATATAATATCTATGCAAGAGAAGGAAACTCGAAACCCGACTTTGCTGTTGGCATAGGGTTTGGTTTCTTCCGAGTTCTAGTTCTTCTCTTTGACCAGCGTGGTATGTAAGTCAATTTATCTCCCATAGTGGGCGAGGCCCAAGTCCAACAGCGGATGTGTATGGGCTGAGATGATGATGATTTTGTACTATATGTACCAACATGTGTGAGTAAAGACAGGCTTAACGTGCGAGGAAGAGAGAAAGTTCTTTTTTTTGTGTGACTATAACTATTAGCCGCAGACGGCTTTAAAAGCTTAACCCGGACTGTGGGTAAGCACTGGCGGCTATCAACGCGTGGAGAGGGAATAATTAGTGTCACCATTTATGATTCGTATGTTTATTGACACGGATGTTTATAACCTTGAAGAAGGATTAGAGAAAACAGGTATATAGATGACGTAGGCAATGTTATCAAACTGAAAATCCCTTTATCTCTGATATCAATACAGTATTTTATTAGAGTATGTATAACAAAACTGGTATACGTTTTTATAGAAAACTGAATGTTGTTTGCTCAATCGCTGGCGCATAAAATGTAAACTAGAATGAAGGGAATGGATTTGGAATTGGACATCATAGTTATGAAGTTTGAGGCTTTTGTGTATTTTTTTGTTCTCCTACCCCCCCCCCCCCCCCCTTCTCCTACGAATTTCTCTATTCCGGATTTTATCACCTAGAGAAATACTGAACATAGCATAGTGAGCGAAAAAGGCTAACTTTTTATAAGACCGACATTTAAAGACCACGTTTCAGTGCCGTATGTCATTGCTGTCCGCGTAGTGACGGACTAAGCATACAATTCACATCTCTCTCTCTCTCTCTTGTTGATGTCGTAAAAGATGACTAAGGGATGTAATATGCACATGAGATCTGTGCAACAGAAGGAAAACTCGAAATTAAATCCTATACCAACATGTCTGACCAGCATGGTGTAGTAGATCATATACCCTCCCATTGTGGAGGAGGCCCGAGCCCAACAGTGGGACGTATGTGGGCTGTGATGATGATGATGTCATTGCTGGTAACTCACACTGGTTATAAACCTTTGTTTTCAGACTCTGCAAAGGTTTGTAAAATGTGCGTTACCAGCAATTACATATAGTGGAATAGTGTCATGTAAGTAAATGTTTAAAATTGCCGTATTAAGCTATTTAGATCGGTTCAAAAAATGGTTAAGATGTAATATAAGCGAGAAGTTTCCTTAAAAATGAGTAACACGTTGTTGTCGAAGTGCTCGCGACGTAATCGACAACGTAATTTTGGCGCCGATAAATATGTATTTCGTTCGCCACAATGACGAACGCGTCGGCCGCGTTTACAAATTCAACGCGCACCACTTCACCATCGCCCACATTAAACTGCCGATAGATTATTATAAATTAACAATTTCAATTCATTTTATTTGCTAAAATATGGTTAATACAGGTGTTACAGGTACATCATATTCTGCCCCGTGGGACGTGCAAATGGATATAATATCCTTACTAATATTATAAATGCGAAAGTAAGTTTGTGTTGTTGTTTGTGGAAAGCTATAACAGCTTTCCATTGGTGAAAGAATTTTTGAAATCGTTTCGGTGGTTTAAGCGAGAAAGCGTAACAAACAAACAAATAAACAAACCAACATCCTTACTTTCGCATTTATAATATTAGTATGGATGACCATACTAATATTATAAATGCGAAAGTATTATTACTAAGTATATTAATATTTATATTATATATTATTATTTATTAGAAAGTATATTAATATTTATTCTTTGAACACACAAAAACATATAACAAATAAAATTTCAAATTATGACGAAACAATTTAAGCGCTTTACTAAACTATAAAAACTTATTTTCCCTGTAAAAAACTCATGCGCTTAGGCGAGCGCACGGGGACTGCCCATACAACTTGTATTAGTTATGAGCAGCGTTAGCAACCTGAAGTGGACTGACTATCGTACCAGGGGCGTAAAATTATCGTACATGGATCGAAAATATCGTATTTTTTAGAATAATGTCTATTATAGATAAATAAATCATATAAATTGTAATATTGATATGCATGCAAGTACTCTATACTTTATCTTTTTTAAACCACCGCTGTCAAATCAACAGAACACTGAAACCCATATGTTTTACACGTGGTAGAGACCTGAACTGATTCCCTTTCCACTTTAAGTTTAATAAACGCGCCAAGTTTAAAATTCACTCAGACAAAATTTCACTTTTCCCATGCAAGTTGGGTATGAAACACGCCAAAATTTTGTATTTATAAAGAAGAAATGGATATGAATGGGTAGTGAAATAAAAAATGAAAGAATTTCTTTTATATATCAATATACACTTATATTCATAAAAACAGAAAATATAATTTTCTATATTCTCTTGTTCACATTGGTAGATGCTATACTAACCAATAAGAAAGCGTGTACAGCAGGCGCTGGATAAAGTTACAGTATCGACAGTGGTGAAACTTAGCAGAACGGATCGTAAGAACCAATAGGAATATAGAGAACTTGTATTTCCCGGTATTTTCCCAAGATTTTATTGGACAAAATAAAATCATGCTACTACTATTTAGACTATCGGCGCATGAGTGAAATAATATAAATTCTCAAATTGTGCATCATGATAGAAATTATCGTACAATCTGCGTACGATAATAATATGCTATCGTACATCGTACGTAGGCACAAAATTATCGTATGTGTACGATAATTATCGTACGGTTCCGAACACTGGTTATGAGTTAAAACTCCTGGCGCGTGAGACAGAAGATAGTTCATAGAAATATATTGAAAAATGAATCTGTTCCCGTATGGCGCGGCGCACGGCCGAACCGAATATTGCCGAGAGAACTCGACTTTCGACGAAATTCGCCGATGACGTCTCGTTAAGTACAGTAAGTAGATATATTTTCGATGTATCTGAGACGCGTTAAATATGATTTGTTTACATTAATTGTTTTTTTTATTTTGGTCTTATTGTTAGTTTTATTTTATACTGCGTAAAGTTCATATAAATTGGCGGGATTTTGTGAGCAAGTAAAGTGCACCACCACTTTGACGACCCACCACTGCTCTTGAAATGTTTACAAATTATGTACTTCTGTTGCTGCTATAACAAGAAATACTAAAAACAAAGTAAAATAATTATTAAGGGGGGGCTTAGCAAACGCGATTTTTATAGACAATGGTACAGAACCCTTCATGCACGACTCCGACTCGCACTGAGCCGATTTTTTTTTTTTTATTTAATTTTATGCAACGGTAACAATTTAATATTTTTTGGCAAGTTATTAAATATTTTTACTGACACTATCGAAGAAATATTTGAAGTAATACTTCTCAAAGTCGCAGAGAACTGAACTGAACTTTGAAGATTACCCTGAACAAACAGACAGACAGACAAACAAAAAAAAATATAAAGTGCATTTTAGGCATATGTATAGTGCAAATAACAGTGTGAGCATGAAAAAAGCCTATTATTTTGACATTACAAACAGACACTCCAATTTTATTTATTGGCATAGACTAGCGATTCACAACCCACAATTTCTAGTTAGTATTCGTTGTTTCTATTCCCGTGGGAATACCGAGATCAAATATAACCTAAGTTATTCTTTATATAAATAACTACCTAGTAGTAAAATATTATCAATATCGGTCCGGTCGTTTTGAAGATAACCCGGAACAAACTGTATGTTCGTTTTGATCGGCAGACAAAGAAAACAATTTTAAACCGGTTTTTAGGCAAAGGTATCGTGCAAATAACCCTGTGAGCATAAAAAACCCAGTATTTTGACATTATAAACAAACACTTCAATTTTATTTATTTGTATAGATATGTTTTTATATGAATAACGCAATGTTTTATATTAATTTGCTAAATAAATTGGTAAAGTATTACAGTAGAAATATTTATATTTGTTTTTAGGATACAAATAGAATCTCTATTGCAACCCGGTATGTTTCTCAACCCGATGAAATCTTTAAAGAATAATACGAAAATTTACTTTATATGAATGGCAAAAGACCATGATTCACGGTCAATATTTATTTCAAACTGGCTTATGAACAGTTATGACAATAATCGGTCTCACTCAAGTCTCAAAATCACACTTAATACATAATTGATCATTTTTACTTATGGACGGAAAATAACATTAATATTAGTAACTAGTGACCCCACAGAAATAATTAATTTTTCTGTGAGTGACCCGGCGAACTTAGTACCGCCTTTTCTCCTAATTATTTTATTTTAGTATTTATCAGTTTGGATTTAGTATTATCCGTGCGGTGACAGAGTAAGAATACAATTCACCAACCGTGTGTGTCGTAAATGACGACTAAGGGATATAATATGCACATAATATCTATGCAAGATAAGGAAAACTCGGAACAAAACCCTATACCAACACGTCTCACCAGCGTGGTATAATAGATCGATTTTCCTCCCATAGTAGAGGAGGCCCGCCCGAGCCCAACAGAGGAACATGTATGGGTTGAGATGATGAAGATTATTTATCACAGCCTCCTACAAATGGCGTAAAGTTGCTGAAGCTGGGGCGGTCTCAGGACTCGCCCTCAAACGTATAATAATGGAAATATATAATGGAATTATTGATATTCCAACTGAATTGAATTTACGGAAAGTATCATATTTCCTTAGTCCGCAACTTTACACTATTTGTGGGAGGCTGATAAATCATCATCATCCTCTCAGCCCATACACGTCCAACTGTTGGGCTTGCATCTTCTACACTATAGGAGGGAAATCGACCTACTAGGTATACCACGCTGTTCAAACGTGTTAATATAGGGGTTTTTCGAGTTTTTCTTCTCTTGTATAGATATTATGTGCATATTATATCCCTTAGTCGTCTACTACTTAATATACCGCATTTTTTTATCGATTTCAATACCTTCTTAATCTAGATCTACATATATGTAATTATGCCAAAAATAGTGAATGTTACTATCACTAATTGAGCAAATATCGAAATCTTATAGGCTAGCCTGTATTGTAACTGTAAACAACCAAACTTGTATAGACTTAACTAACAAAATGAAACGTAAAATTGGTTACGTAGGCTTTATAAGTAGATTATAACAAAACAAAAAGTAAATTCTTACTTGCTTAAGCCAAAACAATTATTTTTCAATGTGAAAGAATGATCTTAAAAAGCTGGCCATTCTTACCGAGTCCGGTGACCGGGCCCGGCGGATGCCTAAAAGGGCACCGGGCCCATCCGGTTTGCAATCTCTAGATACAAATAACAGAAATACTTTCTATACTGAAGCATTTATTCTCCTTCTTTTCAACGCCTATACGTTGTTTTGTCGTTTTCAGGTCAGAGTAATTGAAAGTGAAAACTTTATTAGGCGCACTGTGAGAGTATTGATTGAGGCGTTAAGGTTGCCTTTTCTTATTTTTGGGTTAGGCTGCGGTCAGTGCACACGCCCTCCGCTCCATCCGGAGTGGTGGAAGAGCGGCGCGTGGTCCCATAACCCAACGTAATCCCTCTATTTCGCCATTGGGCCGACGATTGGAGCCGAGATCCTTGTCGTCCGTGGCCACCTCGGCGGGGAGACTTTCGGTATCCTCCCTTTCTGACGCCCCTCGCGGGACCTCGATCGCCCTAAGGCGTCACGCTAGCCTATGTAACGTTCGGCGTTTCGAACACTACAGCGTTCGTGTTCAATAATCAAATACAAACGCAATAAAATTAGTAAAAGAAAAATATTTACACTGTGTAATACTCTCATAAACATCAGAATCTTTATCTTTGTAACGCTCGTTCGTATAAAGTCAGCTCTTGTCGAGTACGGGAGCATCTTCCTGTTCGCAGCTCACATAAGTCCCACTGTTGGGCTCGAGCCTCCTTTACAATAGGTGGGAATTTACCTATTATACCACACTGGTTAGACGTGTTGGTATAGGGTTTTATGTCCAGTTTTCCTTCTCTTGCATAAACATTATATCATACCCCTAAGTCGCCTTTTACTACAGCCAGGGACAAAACAGGGAGTGGTAATATGTATTCTTACTCCGTCACCACACAGAGGAAGCATTTGTAGGATATATTTTTTTTAATATTATATGTTTTTTATTTTACTATTTAATATTTTCTGTTATATGTTTTTATTTTACTATTGCAAACGAGCAAGCAGTACCACTGATGGTAAGTGTTGCTGCCGCTCATGGAGCTTTGCTAAGCCGCTGCCTACCGCGAAGAAACTATTAATGCGTGCCATGAGGTTCTGTGATACTAAGGGCATCACCAAAACTCACCAAACGCAAACACCCTCAGAAAGTTGGACTTCTGGCTCTCTCGCTCACCGAATAAAGCGCAGTAACAAATTGCTAGTACTCGGACGTCGATTTATTGCAAGAGTGTGGTACTATACAGTACACCGCACGGACCGACCCGCGGCTGTAGAGACACAACAGTAAACAGCGTGGTCTTAACTTGATAACTTTATTTATTTGTCTCAACATGTGTACAGTACAGTGTGCTGTGTGGTAGCGGCTTCGAATACTACCAACCCTTGCTTTGCTCGTGGGTGTCGTAAAAGACGACTAAGAGCCCTAGATTGACCCGGACCAACTCCATCTGGTACCATTTGGGTCAACGATTACATTCCCAAGGAGGGTTGACGTCAGGCAGGCGGCTGGTCATAAAAGTCATTGCCGAAACTTTTTGCAATATGTCAAAACACATGACATATTGCGTCGACCCCAACGACCCCAAGTAATTGGGATAAGAGCAAGATGATGATGAGTACAATAAGATGTTACATAATTTATAAAACCAACATGTTCTGTCCATTAGTAGACATGCAAACTTATAAAAATAATGTATTTTTTTTTTTTTTGTGGGTGGGTCGCGGTCGGCGCGCCTCCGCACCACTCCGTCCGGGGCGACAGAGGGGCGTATGCACGCAACTCCCGCGACCCACCCAAAAACCACGTCGCCTTCGTCGTTGGGCCGACCACTGGAGCAGCGTTAACTTGTCGTCAGTGGTCGGCCCGACGGAATACCCCCTATTGGGGTACCCTCCCATCGACCGACGTCCCCCCCTCGGGGAGGACGTCGGTCTTTCCTCACGCGGTCGGCCTCTCGGCGGGTGACGGACTAATCCCCGGTCACGTCACCCGCGGCCTCGGCTAGGGCATAAAAATAATGTATAAGGTAACACAATTAAATATCTATTAATAGTAATAATTAAATAACATACAATCATAAGAATTACTACTCGTTGCCAAATAATTGTAATGTGTATTAATGTCAGTATATAATGAATTGAAATAGATTAGTAGTCAAGTAATTATAATAGATTAAAGTAAAAATGTCATTAATTGAATTATTACAGTACTGAATGAGTTAAAAATAATAATAAAAAATTAATAAATTAATATAATTACAATTTACAATATAGCTACATCATCAAGAAAATCTTTTATGTTATAATAGCATTTATTAGTCAATATATTTTTTAATCTCTTTTTAAATTGAGTAATGTTTAGGTTCTTTTTTTTTGGCGTGGGCTGCGGTCGGCGCGCTCCTCGCACCACTCCGTCCGGGGCGACAGAGGGCCGTAAGCACGCAATACCCGCAACCCACCCGAACACCACGTCGCCTTCGTCGTTGGGCCCACCACCGGAGCAGGGTTACTTGTCATCAGTGGTGGACCCGACGGAATAGCCCCTACTTGGGGTACCCTTCCATCGACCGACATCCCCCCCTCGGGGAGGACGTCTTTCCTCACGCGGTCGGCCTCTCGGCGGGTGACGGACTAACTCCCCGGTCACGTCACCCGCGGCCTCGGCTAGGGTGGCATGGCACGCAGGTAGTCGCGCCTGCGCCGCCCCAGTCGCCGACGGCGGGTCGCTTCGTCAAGGCTGTGCTCCTCGCGCGCGCGACCCGCCGCCCCCTTCTGCGAGATCACTGCCTCGCAGAAGGCTGCGACCGCGTCTCAGTTCCTGATGCTGCCGAACATCTCCCTAGCGATGGTCGGCAGCGTCAGGTCGGCACCGATGACTGCGACGAGTTCACGACGCTGCTCCGCCCAAGCGGCACAGACCTCGAGCGTATGCTGCGCCGTATCCTCGTCGCAATCGCAGTGGTGGCAGGACGGTGTACTCTCCCTCCTAGCGACCGTGTACAGATACTTGCCGAAGCATCCATGCTCCGTCAAGACTTATACCAGTCGGAAGGAGAGCACCCCGTGCCGCCGTTCCAACCATTGCGTCAGTACCGGCCGGAAGGCCTCCACGGTCCAGACACCGTATCGAGGCCTCTCCAGCCGGTCTGCCCCAACGGGCGATGACGTCTCGGCGAACGTCGACGCGCCAGACGGTGAGCTCCCTTAAGGAAACAACACCGCCCTCCCCTCGCACCCCCGACACCTGCCGATACAAGTTGGCGAGCATTTCCGCCTCCAAGTCCTACGGGGGAGTCCCGGCCAACAGACACGCCGCCTCCGTCGCCACCGTACGGTAACCGTGGATGATCCTGACCGCCATGTTCTTCTGTGGATGCCACAGAAGAGCCCTGAGTCGGGCAGTCATGGACCCCGCCCACACCGGTGCGCCGTAGATGGCCATCGACCGGATGACCTCCGCGTACAGCTGTCGGCATGCAGCGCTTGGTCCGCCCACATTCGGCATAAGCCATGATAGGGCGGACGCCACGCCGACGAACCGCGGGACGAGCCTGCGGAAATGCTCCCGAAACCACCATAGCCCGTCGAGCACCAGGCCCAAGTACTTCATATGGGCCTGGATGCTGATCCCAACCGAGTGGACGGTGATCGAGACGCCGCTGGGAGGATCCATGCGGGGCCCATGGAACAAGAGGGCCTCCGTCTTGTCCAGGGCCACCCTCAACCCCAGCGCCTCGATCCGCCTGACGATCTCTTCGGTCGATCCGCCTGACGATCTCTTCGGTGTTTAGGTCCTTTAAAGCATTCGGTATTTTATTATACATATATTATGGGAGCCATGCAAATAACGCTTTTTCCTAAGAGGGATGTTTTAGCCGCATGCATACACAGTCTGTATTTGTCACGGCGACTGCGAATACTAGCATCGGACATTTTGGGAAAGAGATGTAGATTTGATTTCACAAATACAGATGTCTCATCCATACTAATATTATAAATGCGAAAGTAAGGATGTTTGTTTGTTTGTTTGTTTGTTTGTTACGCTTTCACGCTTAAACCACCGAACCGATTTCAAAAATTCTTTCAACAATCGAAAGCTATATTATCTGCGAGTAACAGTATTTTATCCCGATATTCCCACGGGAACGGGAACTACGTGAGATTATTCCAACGTGAAACCGCTCGATGTTGATTGATTTAAAAAATTCTTTCACCAATGGAAATATACATTAGCAGCGAGTAACGTATGTAGACTATTTTTATCCTGGTATTCCCATGGGAATGAGGCTTACGCGAGCAAACAAGTGAATATGGACCGCTTTTAAAAGTTCTTTCACAAGTGGGAAGCTATATTATCACCGAGTAATATATGTAGGCAAAATTTATCCGGGCATTACCATGGGAATGGAGTATTGGTGAATAAAACGGCTAAATATTGACGAATTTTTAAAATTAATTCACAAGGGAAACTCATCAGCAATTATTTAATGTCATTATTATCAGCAATTAAAAATAATATGCATGTACATTATTTTTATCCCGGTACTCACACGGGAACGAGAATAAAGGAAGTGAATTCACGGGATATTGACCAATTTAAAAATTCTTTCACAAATGAAAAGACACTTTATCAGCGAGTAACATATGTACGCTATTTATTCCTGTTTATATTTTATCCCGATATTCACACGGGAACTATGCGAGATGATTCCTACGTGAAACCGCTCGATGTCGGTCGATTTTAAAAATTCTTTCATCAATGGAAACCAATATTGGCAACGAGTAACATATGTGGACTATACTTATCCTGGTATGCCCACAGCGACGAGAATAACGTGAATAAACCCCGGGATGTTGATCAATTTAAAAAACTCCTTCACCAATAGAGAATCACATTATCAGCGACTAACATATGTAGGTTATCTTGAATCCCGTTATTCCCACGGGAAAAGGCACTACGCGAGTAAAACCGCTGAATGTTGACTGCTTTTAAAAAATATTTCCGTTATGGAAACCTAAATTACAAGGACGAGTCATATAGACTGAGAGATATAATATGCATATAATCTTTTTTTATTATAATCGATGGTAAACGAGCAAACAGTACACCTAATATTAAGTGTGGCTGCCGCTCATTGGCCTTTGTTAGGCCGTTGCCTACCGTGAAGAAAGCAAAGGGAATGTGAATGCGTACAATGAGCTTCGGCGAAACTAAAGTGTGGCAAAACTAAACATCACCAAAACACAACACACGCAAACATCCTCAGAAAGTTGGGCTTCTGGCTCTCTTGGTCACCAAACGAAGCACAGTAACAAATTACTACTACTCAGGCGTCCATTTTCTGCGAGAGTGTGGTAGTACCCCGGACGCAACGGCCCGCGGCTGTCAGACATATGCCAACAGTGTGATCCCACTACTAGCATGGCATCTATGCAAGAGAAGGAAAACTCAAAATAAAATCCTATACTAACCTGTCTAACCATCAAAGTATAGTTGGGCCAATTTGCCTGCTATTGTGGAGGAGGCTCAAGCCCAGCAGTGGGACGTATATGAGCTGTGATGATGATGATGACTAACATAAGTATTATGTATATGACTAATATAAGTATTTTTATTCTGATATTTCTACGGGAACGGGGCTTAGGCGGGTGAAACAGCTGAATAATGACAAATAAATAAAAAAGTTAAAAATGAGGAACTACATTATCTCTGAGTAATATATGGAGGCAAATTTTTATCCCGTAATTGCCACGGGAATAGAGTTTTGGTAACTGAAAGAGCCGGATGTTGACCAATTTTAAAAATTCGATTTTAAAAATGTTCTACCAATGAGAAGCTACATTATCATGGACTTACATATGTGTGCACTTTTTATCCCGGTATTCGCAAGGGATTGGGGTTTCAGCGGGTGAAACAGCTGGATGTTAACCAGTATTTAAAAATTCATTCACCTATGGGAAGCATCATTATCATCAAGTTACATATGCAGTAAATTTTTTATACTGCTATCTCCACGGGAACGGCAACTATGCAGGTCAAATCGCGAGATGTCGACCAATTTTAAAAATTCATTAACAATGGAAGCTACTACTCCTACTATCAGCAACATGATTATGTAGATTATTTTTGTCCCACGGGAACGAAAATAATGCGAGTGAAACTGCGGGATTTTGACCAATTTTAAAATTCTTTCACCAATGGAAAGCTACATTAAGAGCGAGTAACATAGGCATTTTCCTTCCCAGTAGGGGAAGTACGTCCAAAATGACACAGTGTTTTTTTAATAATCAATAACTTTTTTATTATTCGTATTAGGAACATAATTTTTTTATAAAACTTTGCTTATATTAATTGGTTACCCATACCTTAAAGGATTTGTCACAAAAATCAACACTTACAAAAATATTTAGTCTTAAATGGAGATCAAGAAAAATCCGTTTTGTCCATGCCGTATGGACAAAACGACACAAACCGTATGGACTAAATGACATACACAGCCTTGATGGCTGAATACAATAGTAAATAACAAAAATTAATTGCACAATTCGCAAACAAATATTTTGGTACGCTTTGGCAAATCAGCACAGGCCGCGTGAACCCAACGACTGCATTTCATGCACCTCAACCACCTCACCAGGCTTTGAACGTGAGTAAATATCGTTGCAGTATATACAGGCACAATCGTCTTCTTCGACTGCTTGATCAAGACCATCTTCATCTGAGTCTTCATTAACATAAAGAGATTTAGTAATTACCTGGATTCTTTTACGAGTTGGTTTTTTAGCTTCAGTCTCAGCTCGTTTGAGTTTTAATTCTACCATATTTGGTGATGATGTCAAAAGGAATGTTGTAGTTCGTTTCTTTGGCTTTCGTTTACCCTGACCACTTCCAAATTTACCTCTGGGAACTGGAGAAATGACATTAACTGGAACTGCTAAAGGACTTGTCATAGGAAAGGAACTTGTAGATGGTTGGGAAATGTCTGAGTGGCCAGTCAATATGTTAGGAATATCATTAGTGACTACTATTGCGACTGAAGAATCCGATAGTTTAGATGGATTAGAAGAACTAGTGGACGGCTCTAATGAAGGTTCAGGGGCCTCATTCTGTATCTGTGTCATAATCTCACCAGCCTCCAGGTCAATTGGCAACGATGGAAGAAGGTCATCATCCTGGATTTGGTCTGGATTATCAGCTGTGGAAGCCATTGGTATATTTGTTGTTTCAGCTGGTTCTAAAAAGTGATCTCGAAATATGTCCGGATTAACTGGCCCCAGACCAGTGCTTTTGAAACCATTGCATGCATTTTGAACTGAAGCAGTTTTTCCATAAGCTTGATTAAACAAATATCCGATCTGAAAAGCTGTCACCACTCTTCCTGGATGGTTTCTAAGCCAGACAGAAATTTCTTGGTTAAAATATGTCTTGAGAGGTCCATAAAAGCATACGTCGAGAGGCTGCATACGATGGGTGCAGTGAGGAGGAAGACATCCAATTTCGATTTCATTTTCCTTCGCAAAGTTCAAAGCTTAGAATGACTTATGGCTGGCATGGCCATCGACAATAAGCAGAACTTTATCATCATGACTAGCTTTTACAAAGCTTTGAAAATGATGGAGCCACTTCACGAATATTTCAGTAGACATCCATCCGTTTTCTTGAGCTACTCCTACGGTGCCAGTTGGTGCTTCATCCACGAGCTCGTTTTTCATATTCTTCCTAGGGAAAATCGTGAAAGGAGGTACATACCACCCAGCTGCGTTCATGCAGCACACGACTGTCACATTGGATCCTCGCTCTGCACTCGTAATGGCACCTACTTGCTTCCTGCCAGTGGTAGCCAAGATTTTTTGAGGTCTTTGGACAGTAGACAACCCCGATTCATTCACATTGTAGATCCGGTTTGCGTTGAATTTGTATTTGTCTATGTATTCTTGATAATTATCAAAAAACTTTTTTACCTGGGATCTATTGAAAGCTTGGGCTCTGGCTGCGGAAGTAGGCTCAGATTTACGTAAAGATATGTCTTTATGACGCCTTAAAAATCCATCTAGCCACTCCTGGCCAGCTTTGCTCTTTTCTTTATTAAAACTGTGTGCAAAGCCATTCTTTTCAGCCAATTCGAAAGCGAGTTCTTGGACCATTGTCCGCTTTAATCCAAACATGCGAGTTTCAAGTAGTTTGATATGCTCAACCAATTGTCTCTCGATTTGAAGAGGAAATGTTACCTGAAATCGGCCCAAACCTTTTGCTGCTGGTGGAATTCTTTTATTTTGTTTCAAAGCATGACGCCTTAGTGTAGCTTGTGGTACTTTGAAGGTCTTAGAAGCCAGAAGCCAACCCATTTTTTTCTCCTGTACAGCTTCAATAGCTTTTTGCATCGCTTGCGGACTCCATGATTGCCGATTACTTGTCCTCTTATAATTCCGTGGCATATTGCAATCCTGTGAATTAAAGAGATTTATATGTTTACTATTCACAATCTCTACGGACAAAACGACACACTATGTTGTTTTGTCCGTATTGGTTGTATGTCATTTTGTACATAACCTCAAAAAAATAATGATCCGAAAAATAATCTTATTGCAGCGACAATAATGTTGTATAATCTACACGATCACCTCAAGCACAAGATGCTTGAATATAAAAAACTATAACACAGTAAAATAACAAAAGAAAACTTACCGAAAAACAAAAAACTGACGACCACTAACAAACTTTTCTCCAAGCGCAAAACACAAATGTCAACATGGCGTCCGTTACGTATTTTAAATGACTCTGAGAAATCCAATGGTATATTTCCGGTGGGGGCGCTTCCTAATTGTCTTATTTTTGACTGTCCAAACTGCGCTAATTTTTAAATATCGCCAATGTGTCGTTTTGTCCATATGTGTCATTTTGGACGTACTTCCCCTATTTCTACAGAAACAGAGACTGCACGGGTGAAACCACGACAATCTCTCTTCTGTTTATCTATTTTCAGATTTTGACCAATAGCTATAGGTAGTTTATTCATCATGATCATCTCGGCTTATATACGTTCCACTGCTCGAGCCTCTTCCACAATAGAAAATTGACCTTAATATAACATGCTGGTCGTACAGGGTTTTATTTTTCGACTTTTTCTTCTCTTGACAGTTTATTATCTCAGTATTATCCCAGAAACGAAAACTACGCGGTTGGCCGCAGAAGTTTAGCCAATCAAAAAAAGAAAACTCACCAACGAAACCTATATTATCAGCGAGTAACATAAGACTGTGCTTTATTCCTGTATTTCCAAGGATCCAGGACCTACGCGGGTAAAACATTAGGACATTTTAGGCAATTTTAAAAATTCTTTCACAAATAGGATTATGCAGCTCCCAATAGAACTAAATTATCAGGGAATAAGAAAGTCTAAGGCAAGCTATATTTATCACGGTATTTCTAAGTTGAACTAGGTGGGTGGTAGTAAAATTATAAATGTGTAAGTTTGTGAAGATGTCTGGATGTTTGTTACTTCATTGTGCGTAAACTGTTCACCAGATATGGATGAAAATTGGCATATAGATTGAGTATTTCCTAGGACAAGACATAGAATACTTTTCCCTTCGGTAATATGTTCTTTTAGAATAATATTTGAACTTTGAGAAAGTTAATTTTCACGCGGGCGAAGCCGCGGGTAAAAGCTAGTAAATATATAATGAAAGGAAAGTTAGTATTTTATATTTTTCGAAATATGGTTTATAGCTCTCTACTCGTCTCTCGTTCGTTTTTGAAGTCTGAAAATATTTTCTTTTTCAACTGAGTTGCCCCAGAATATGACACCGTATCTAAGTAGTGATTCAACAAGACCATGGTTTGCAGTGAGTAATGTAGTAATATTTACTTCAGGTGCTAGTTTATAAAGCGCGTAGAAACAACCACTTAATAGTATTGAATACAATAATAGTATTGAAGATTTATCTTTACATGGATTTGAAAATAATACACAGCAATTTAGAAAAATAGTGAGGGTAGATCGCGAGCAATCCGATAGCAAATGTTTGACGGAGCCGCAGCGAGGCAGCAGCAACACCTCCGCGTCTCATTTTGTAACCGCATTGACGTCACATCGTCTAGCCAATGCAACGCCGCCGCAATCAGCTGTTTTGAACGATGGCCCAGTAGGTGAAAAATGTACTGTGTGTACAAGTGCAACGTCATTGAATGTTGATCGAGAGTCGGTGCAAGCGAATGATAATGAGGGATGGCAAAGAGTTTCACATCATAAAAAACGAAGTTATCGTTATTTGGGCACAACCGGTGTTGCTAAGACCAACATAGGAAAGTTTAAGGCTGCCGTGAAAGAGGTTCCCATCTTTATTACAAGAGTACATAGGGGTACTACGCAAAAGGATATTACGGACTACATATATGAGAAAACAAATGAGAAAATAACACTTGAAAAAATTTTAAGTAAACACGAGAAAGATTATAATGCATACAAATTCTTTGTGTTGGAAAACAAGTTGTCATTATTTTTAGATAGCAAACTATGGCCTGAAGGAATCTTATTTAGGCGCTTTGTTAACTTTAAAATGCGAAAAACAAATACGAATGATGTTGGCAACGGCATTGTACATGGTCAGTGAAATAGTATTTATATAAATGGATGAATCGTCTATATATACTTTTGCAACGTTTAATTGTAAGAGCGTGAAACGTTCTGTGGATTACGTCAGACAACTATGTCGTACATCTGACTTGATTGCTCTGCAAGAAACTTGGCTGCTGCCGGATAATATTGAATTTCTGGGCGAGATTAATGGCGAGTTCGAGTGGACAGGGACATCAGCGGTTGACATCGAGGCCGGTATGCTCAGAGGGCGACCGTATGGCGGAGTTGCTCTTCTATGGAAAAAAAACGTCTTTAATAGTGTCTCGGTAGTGCAATGTGATAATCCGCGAGTGTGCGCAATTAGAGTAACTATGGATTTAAGATCGTTTATGGTGTTTAGTGTGTATATGCCCATAGATAAAAATGTGAACTTAATGGAATTCACGGATTGTCTTAGTCTGGTGAGCGCTATTATTAATCAAAATAATGTAGAATCTGCTTATTTATTGGGCGACTTTAACGCTCATCCTAATGAACAGTTCTTTAATGAGTTACAATGTATTTGCATGGATTCTGAGTGGACGTGTGCCGACGTCCAATTATTAGGCCTTAATTCGAATACCTATACTTTTATAAGCGAAGCTAACTCTTCAAGGCGTTGGCTTGACCATTGTGTGGTAACGAGTGCCGCCATGGAAACCATTGTAAGCACTTATGTTATGTATGACGTTGTGTGGTCAGATCATTTTCCCCTAGTAATGCAATGTAAGCTAGATAACTTAAAAACCAAAACATATTCTAAAGATAGATGTCTTTTAAGTAGTAAAGTACGCTGGGGGACGAGACAGCCTGCGCAAATTCATATGTACACACAGATCTGCAATAATGAATTAAATTTAATTGACATCCCTAATGACATTGGTAATTGTGACTATCGTTGTATTAATATGGCATATATAAATATTCTTGACGAGTAATATAAGAAAATAACTAACGCGTTATGCCAAGCAGCCTCAGAATGTCATAACCAAATATTTTTTAGGAGTAGGAAACCGGTTATAGGGTGGAATAGGCATGTGAAGTATGCTCATGAGGAGGCCAGGCGACAGTTTGAGTTGTGGGTATGGCATGGCAGGCCACACGAGGGTCGTGTTTAGAGTGATATGCGATTGAGTCGCAAAATATTTAAGTCTCGTTCGCAATGGTGTCAAAATAATAAAGATCAAATTAAAATGGATATTTTGGCATCACATCATTCCAAACATGATTTTCATAGTTTCTGGAAGTCAACGAATAGACTGAATAGCAGGCCTGGTCTGCCTACCAGCATAAACGGTACTAGTGACTTGACAAACATAGCCGAAATATTTAAGGACCACTTCAGAGTAACATCACCTTTGTTATCATCACAGTCTGTTATCGATGATCCTTACAGTGCTAAGGAGGTTGCCGACCATTTTACGGCAAAGGATGTTAGCCAAGTTATTGCTTCTATGTCACGGGGAAAGTCTCCTGGCCATGATGACTTAAGTATTGAACACCTCAAATATGCAGGCCCCCATCTGCCCACAGTGTTGGCAAGGTTTTATTCTTTGTGTGTGAAACATTCTTATTTACCTGCGCTGATGATGAGAACTGTAGTGGTTCCCATTTTGAAAAGCAAAATCGGCGATATTAGCGATAAAAACAATAATAGGCCTATTTCGTTAGCCACCATTATCGCGAAGGTACTTGACGGTTTGCATATTACTCAGCTTGATAAGTACTTGCATATACACGACAATCAATTCGGTTTTAAAACAGGTCTATCTACTGAAACAGCTATATTATGTTTAAAGCAAACTGTCAAGTATTATACCACTAGAAATACGCCTGTCTTTGCCTGTTTCCTTGACCTATCCAAGGCGTTTGACCTAGTCCGTTACGACATACTTTGGCAGAAGTTGCGACAGACGTTATTGCCTGATGGACTCATATAGAGCCAGTCGCAACAGCATACTGAGCGCATTCGCAGAACATTTTGACTGTCCGTACTTGAATCACTGCAGCATGATTCATCTACGGACTAATGTAAAAATATTATTTTAATTTATTGTTTCTATATATTTCAATTTTATTATATTTGATGTATTTAAATGTGTTCTTATATCTATAATTTATTAATTCAATTTGTAAATGATCCTGGTTGGTCGAATAAATAAAATAAATTATTATTATTATTATTAATTTTTGAGATAGCCGTGCAATATGCGTTTTCCAGTTGAGTTTAGCATCAATAATGAAACCTAAAAACTTGGCACTGTCAACTCTATTTACCACACCACCACTCTATTTACCAACTCTCTTACCACTACTTTATGATTGTATCAGCCGAGTTATTAATTCTTTTACTGTTATTATTGTTTTCTGTAATTATAAAGTACTAGTGGTCGCCAAGTGGTCGAAATTCGGCCATAATTCATTTAAATTTATTTTTTTAATTTTTGCAATTGTATATTGAGCAAGCTGTATTTCATTAATAACTAATATTAGGTCCTTACATATGAAATTAGCGTTTTGTCGTACTGACTAATTTGATCTGAAATATCTCCTCTTTGGTTAAGAATTCTAAATTCAAATTTATAAATTCATTTAGCTGGTACATTTGAGATTTGAAAACAGTCATTCATTTGTTTTTTCCTCATTATTTTTTCTTTAGCGTCGCTTATTACCGCACAATGTAAAACATGAAATATCGTTATATTTACGAGTACGAGTTCTACGGTGGCACTAAAGTCTAACTTTTTATTAGCTGCAGTAAAATGACGTTTTGTGGGTTGCCGGTTTTTGAAGAAAAATAAATAGGGATGTAGCTAAATGAGTGAATCATAAATGAATAATCAGTTTGGTTTTTTTTTTGAGATTTAATATTAAGTTGTAATGTATTTTTTTAACCTATTATTATTATTATACTAGAGGATTGATCTTTTTTAGTGGAAGTATAGGGAGGTACATTCAAAATGAAACAAAAACGTCATAATAATGTTATTTAATTAATCTTTTTCGAAATCGCTGTCGCTTTCGGTCACACTAATAACAAATCTATCTGTCACTTCATCTATAATATGATCGAGGTGGCACATTTTATCTTCCTCTTGAGACACACAGTCACTCCACTTAGCCGGTGTCACTTTCTTGATTCCTTCTTGGAATAAAGTTTTCACTTCTTGCATTTTATACGTCTTATTATTGTTTGCGACGTGACTCTTTACCTGCGCCCATGCCAACTCAATGGGGTTCAATTCACAGTGATAAGGGGGCAGTCTTAAAAGTTTGATACCTTTTTGTGCAGCCGTCTCGTCTACGGCATATTTCTCAGTATGATTTTGTTGTTTCACAATATCTATGAGAGTGGCCTTGACCATATTTGGTTCAAACGCAATATTTTTAGTAGTCAGCCACTCTTGAATTCGTGCTTTCGTCCACGACATCTTCGGGATTGTTTCGATCTTCCGAGAGTGATAGGGCGCATTGTCCATTACGACTACTGCATTCGGTTTGAGCATAGGTAGAATACCGCCGAACCAATCCTCGAAACACTCCGCGTTCATTTCATCATGGTAGTCTTCTGTACCTTTCTTTGCTTCAAACATAAGAAGTCCGTCGACCAGGAAGCCTTCTTCTCCGCCTATGTGACTAATTATGAGTCGTTTGCCCTTTCCTGTGGGATTTTTTAATCCCGTAGTCAGGCCGTCTAAAAATGCCTGTCGAGAAGATTTAATACTTCCGTCAATCCAGGTTTTTTTTGTAGTATGACCTGAAAAGAACAAAAAAGAATCATAAGTTTCGACATCAAAACAAAAAGGGAACAAATAGTTTTTCTATTAGTATTACTAAGAGTTGACACGTACCAGCGTTGACCCAGGTCTCGTCTTGATAATATATGTATTTTCCCTCCCTACGATATTGTTTAATTAAACGCAGGTAGCGCTGGCGCCATGATATGATATCTTATCTATCAATAAGCACACTTTTGCGTGATCGAGTAGCGAATTCGAAATTAAGATGCTTCATAATTTTTCTCAATGTCTCTTTCGAGAAGTTGGGCAATCCTGGGTCATCATTTACAACTTGCGGCACCTAAAAATGATTAAAGTTATTACCTAATTGGTTAAGATTACACATGGGATGGGAGAAAACATACATGACGTATAATAAAAAGATGAGTGACGACATGTGTAAACTAACTTTTGCGATGGTGGGTATTTCATTTCTATGAAAGAACTGATGTACAATTCGTCTAACAGCAGTGAATGTGAAATCATCAAGTTTATCTTTAAATGTAAGTTTTGGGCCCGTTATTTCTGGAGGTTTTGGTGATTCGCTGTCGTTCTCCTTGTGCTCCTTTAAAACGGAATAAACTGTGCGGACGGATATTCCCAAGACTTCAGCCACCTTGTCAACGCATTCACTTGTTTTTGGAACTTCAATGTTTGATTCTGAAGATTTCACTTCAAACACATATTTGTAAACGTTTTGGACCCAAAGTTTTTCAGTTGCACTTAGAGCTACACGTGGCCTTTTTTCTTAGGAGATAAAAATGTGTCTCCATCTTGCGATGTGCTCGGCAGAGCATCCATGTCTTCAATGTATCAAACAAAAAAAAACTAACACGATTAACGAAAACAGGTAATGAAAAACAAACACAACGTAACTTAAGTTTAACAATAATGATAACAAAAACAACGCGCAATGGGCAAATCAAAGTTATTCATGCACTCAAAACAGAAGTATGAAGCCGAATAAGCGAATGACAACCGAAACTAAATGGCGGTCAAGCGTCATCGTAGCACCGTAACCAAAAACCAGTACTACCAACTTGAGAGAGCGTTTTCTTGAGTGTTACCTTGTATATGTCTAAAAGGATCAACGTTTATACAGCCTTTTATTTACATTAATATTAAATAGAATTTAGTATGATCATTATGAGTCAGCTATGGAACGATTAGATATTCTGTAAACTTTTGTGAACTGAATCACATCCCTATTGAGATTAGGCTGTCAACATTATTTTACGGAATGACATTTAGAAACGTCATTTTACTGCAGCTAATAAAAAGTTAGACTTTAGTGCTGCAGAAACAGTTCGAAGGATTAATGATGTGTGCGGCGCTGGTGTCGCAAAAGAAAACACGGTACGGTTTTTTTTTTTGTTTCAACGTTTACGTTCTGGCAATTTCGACCTTCAGAACGAACCCGTGGACGGCCGGAGACCAAAATGGAAAATGAAGAATTAAAGGCTATTGTGGAAGAGGATCCATCACAAAGTACGTCAGAGATAGCTGCAGGCTTCGGGGTAAGTGACAAAACTGTGTTAATCCACTTGAAACAAATCACCAAGGAAAAAAACTTGAACAATGTATACCTCATGAATTGAGAGAATCTAACTTGCAAACACGCGTCGACTGCTGTGTTACTTTGCTCAACCGACATAATAATGACGGCATTTTAAATCGAATCATTACTTGTGAAGAAAAGTGGATACTGTACGATAATCAGAAGCATTCGTTGCAATAGCTGAGCCCCGGAGACCCAGCCAAATCCTGCCCTAAGCGAAAATTGAATCAGAAAAAGTTACTTGGGAGTGTTTAGTGGGCTAGCGCTGGTGTCGTTCACTACAGCTTTCTAAAATCTGGCCAAACGATTACGGCAGATATCTATTATCAGCAACTGCAAACCATGAAGGAAGAACTAGCTGCTAAACAACCGAGATTGGTCAATCGCTTTAGGTCACTGCTGCTTCACGACAACGCAAGACCACACATTGCACAACATACTCGTACAACCACTACGTTATATGAGCTACAATTAGAATGTTAGCGACATCCACCATACTCCCCGGACCTTGCTCCAACAGATTACCATTTTTCCGGAATTTGGACAACTTCTTACAAGGGAAAAAATTCAACTCCGATGCGGTAGTCCAAACCGCCTTCAAAGAGTTTATTCTCGGCCCCATGGTTTGTTTTAGTAAAGGGATCAATATACTACCTATAAGATGGAAAAAGTGCATAGATAAAAACGGTGCACACTTTGATTAATTAAATATATTTTACAAAAAAAATTGACTTTATATTCCTCCCGTACCAAATGCCAATTTCATATGTATGGTTTATAATATATAAGTACAAATGTTTATTAGACATTGTCATCATAATTATGATAATTTGACAATCAGTTCACTTTTGACGCGAATGTCAAAATGTCATGTAGCGCTTTTATATTTTTTTCATTATTTTAGTATTTTACTGTATTATATTAAATAATTTTGCTGATATTTTATGTAATATAAAACGACAAAATGTTGAAATATAGTGAATAGGATATAATAGCAAATTGCGTGCATTTTTATGTTCTCCTAAAATTCCCAGAGGAACTACGGATTGGATCTCAGCACTTAATCCATGGTAACGCCTAACACTAAAAGACGAAGACTGAAGACGTGAAAAATATATATTATAACTCGACACTGGCACCAATAGCTCTCTCCGGGTTGACAGCCCTCAGCGCTCATCCATAGTCCATAGTCATAATATATATAAGTATATATAATAGGTTATTCATAGGTAGGTTATATATATTATAGTATATTAGTTTTGAGAAATGGTTTCTGCTGCTTAGCACTACTCATGACTAGCACTTGTTAATGACTGTACAGTTTCGCCATTAATAAAGACTTAGTGTGGTTTGAAATTAATACAAACTATGAATTGGAAAAGGAATTATTAATTTAATATACTAATTCATAGCTGTGTATTAAAACAAATTAATATCAGTTTAAATAATCTATAACATTTATTAGGTTTAAGAGCGTTATCGGTAATAAGCGGCCGTAAACCCAAAAATGTGGTTTTTGAGGACTGGTTACTCGTTCATCATAATAGCTTACTAAAAATTTATATAACCACTACATTAAACACATCTTTATATTGTGCTTGTACAGAATTATAACTCAATATTGTAACTATTTTATTAAAAGGCAAGGGTATTTTGAACTTAAGTTAATGAGATTTTACGAAAACGCTGAGTTTTGAAGTTCAGGTACGAATAAACGATAAGTCGTGGCAGCTCGAAAAAATTGTAGATGTTAGGAAAATTACTGTTCTTGGGTATGTATAAAATGAAATTCAAGATTTCTTCCTTTTAAAACTAAAAAAAAAAAATATTTCCTTAAGATTAATTTGACGAAAATGGCTCCTGTAAAACATTTAATTTTGTGAATAATACTAACCTTGGAATATTTAAAAAAATATCCACTATTTGTTCGACTATTGTAGCAGTAAAAAAAAAACCAAATTGAAATACGAATAGTCAACCTCGTAATTAAATTTTAAATCTTACTATAAATTGAACGGCATAATTGTTCGTAAGCCGCGGGTTGAGAGCCCTCAGCGCTCACCCACCAGTCCGGGTAAAGTTGTCACAGCCATCTGAGGCTAACAACTAAGTCACACACAAAAAAAAAAAAAAAAAAATGTTCGTAAGCCAGTCGCGCCTTGGCGCTCAACGGAGCAGGGTCACGTCGCTCGAGCTCTCCGCTCACAGCGTAAAAGACGACAATACGAACTTGAGCGTATACTGCGACTGATCGGTTTTGATTCGTAAGTATTTATTACTACCTAATTCTCTTAATTACTTTCATGCGATCTCTATAAAGAATAATATAGAACCTTTTTACGTTTTAGGTGATGGGTCAAAAAAGCAGATTGTATCTTGGGAACAAAAGCGGTTACAAGGCAAGGAAAAAGAGAACACACGATTTTTTTTTTGTGGGTTTACAGCTGTTGGCCGCAGATGGCCTTGACAGCTTGACGCGGACTATGGGTGAGCGCTGAGGGCTCTCAACCTGGAGAAAAGTATGCTAAGCGACATAGCCCAAGGGCTCCCCCTTTGGGGAACGGACCTCGGCTTGGGGCGTTGCTGGAGGCAAAGTGGGCGTGCCCACGTTTTTAGTCGTGACTTTTGCGCGGCGCGGTTTCGCACCTCGATGGCGAGGGCGGAACCGCGGATATTTATTTGTTAAGGCCTCGCGGGCCGTGTAGGCTCTTTGTTGAGCGAGTGTGATATTGTCGTCCTCTTCGTCGAGGACGTCGGATGGATGAGATTTTGGAGGGTCTATAGGAAGCCGCCCCAACCACTAGTTGGTTGGGGTGTGTCATGGCAGAGTCAAAGTAGCTCTGAGAGCACCGTTTCATAAACTGCTTGATGGTCGGCAGTTCGAGGTCGATGTGGAGATCGACGATCGATTAATGCCACGCAACGATCAGGTTCACCCCGCCTATAGATATTTCACATCAAAAATCCGAACGGAACATTTATGCAGCCTCATCTTCTGAAGATTATAAGCTAACTCAAATTTAATGTTTAATAATTACTAACCATACACAATATAATTTTTCATAGAGAATCATTTTCTTCTTGTACTAGCAATAAATATGTAGCAAAATGTGGATCAAAATTTAATTTCTGTTGTGGGTAGATTTAAATCTCTGACTGGACTTGTTAGACATCCATGGCCATGGCGACTAGGGCCATACTCGACTACTGCACGGCAGCCACGGAGGCAGCGTGCCTCTTGGCCGGAACTCTCCGGTGGGACCTGCAGGCGGAGGTACTCGCCGAGCTTTACCTGCGAGTATCAGAGACGCGAGCCACATATAGCCTCAATCAAGGTGATTGCCGCCTGGCGGGTCGACGCCCGCCGAGACGCCATTGCTCGTTGGGCAATCGGACTGGAGAAGCCTCAATACGGTATCAGGACCGTCGAGTCCTTTCAGCTGGTGCTGATGGGGTGGTTGGGTCGGCAGCACGGGGTACATTCCTTCCGACTGGTGCAGGTATTGATGGGTCACGATAGCCAAGTACCTGCGCAAGCTCGTTAGGAGGGAGAGCACACCATCCTGCCACCACTGCTATTGCGACGTGAGCACGGCGCAGCACAGGCTCGAGGTGTGTGCCTCGTGGGCAGAGCAGCGCCGTGAACTCGTTGCAATCACCGGTGCCGACCGGACCCTGCTGACCATCACTAGGAAGATGCTCAGCAGTGTCAGGAACTGGAACGCGGTCACCGCCTTCTGTGAGGCTGTCATCTCACGAAAGGAGAAGCCGGCTCGTGTGTGATCAATCTTTGGTCACACGTTCCGCCACCGGCGACTTGGGCGGCGCAGATACGAGTATCCGCGCCTCACGCCGCCCTATGCGAGTCCGCGGGTGACCGGACCGGGGACTTTAGTGTGTCACCCGCAGAGAGCCTGATCGTGTGACGGCGACCGACGTCCGGGATAGGGACGTCGATTGGGGTTTTTTTATTTTCTTATAATTATTACACAATAATGTGATAATTTAAAAAAAATAAGTTGTCGAGTCTCGAACCCGAGACCAGAGTTCCCGCCGGCGAGCACGTTACCACGAGATTACCGCTTGTTGGCGATTCGACTTTGAATTTTTCTAGTACATAAATTACCTATCCAACTTTGACCCTTAAAATCTTTTTAACGAGGGCCCAGTTGACCCTAATATTTGGTAGTTGTGATACCCTCGTGCCCCCTCTACCACCCCACCAAAAATCATGGAAATCCCCGACCCACACGTCTGAGGGTCTCCTTGTAAGTTATACTCTGTGCCTATATTTTACTATTTCCTGTACTTTGCATATTAAAAATTAAATTTTAACCGTTTTACTGTTATGAGATTTGGTTTTTAATTAAAAATTTTTAAATTTACATCATGTTGATTTTTGAAAATCTACTTCTCCGAAGAATATATTAGAGATTGATTATTATAAGCGCCAAGGCTCAAGACTGGTCATTCTATGAACTCGCGTGTGTGTAGTGCATTAGTGTGCGTCGATATCGGACCGTAGCATAAAACCAAAAATGTGAGAAGTGCCGATTACCGATAACGCTCTTAATGTTTTGATTTAGATTTGATCTCTTAATGCTGACACTTTACCAATGTATATTATTATTTTTCAGTTAATTTTGGTTCTACATCTACATACACTGAGCGTCAACAGGAAATAGCACCTTTAGGTGAGTTTTTGACTTTATTTAATGACTTTAGACCTTGTTCCCATTTAGATTTTTGTCTTACTGGTGACAATATGCCAATTTATGTTTATTTATATTATTAATTTTCAGCTAATATAGCTTCTACATCCACTTACACTGAGCGCCATCAGGAACCAGCACATTTAGGTGAGTTTATTATTTTATTTAATTAAATATGTACTTTTCCGTGTAGTGATGGGGTAAGAATACAATTCACCACCCCCTTTTTACCCGTGGATGTCGTAAAAGATGACATAGAGATATAATATGCATTTGACGTTTATGTACGAGAAGGAAAACTCGAAATAAAACCCTATACCAACCCGTCTGACCAGCATGGTATAGAAGGTCAATATTCCTTCTATTACGGAGGAGGCTCGAGCCCAGCTTTGGGACATATATGAGCTGAAATGATGTGATGATGATGATGACTAACTTAGATTTGTTATTGATAAACTTATTTGAAATATTTATTATTATTTATTATTTTTTTAAGTTATCAAGTGCTAATGAAATTATTATTGTTTGTCAATGATTAAGATGATTCCAAAAACATATTCTCATAATAAATTAATTGTGTAATTTCAGACTCAAACTTGAAAGGGAAACTAATTAAAAGGTTTAAAAAATGTACAAAGGTTGGCGACTTATCAACAAGCTACATAAACCTTTATGATTTATATAGAAAATCTCGAAAACAGCTTAGCTTTGTGCGCAGAGCTAAGGGAAGCTTTAAAACTATCCAAGAAGGATTCCTTTAAAAAGCTGGCCTTTGGTATGAATGAATCCTTTAGCACAAAAAGCGCTATGGATGCAAATTAAACTTTGCACAAAAAAGGACAAAGGAAGACGCTTCAGTCTAGATGAAAAATTGATTGCCTTATGTATATTAAAGCAAGGCCCAAAATGCTATAGGCTACAAAAGATTTTTATCTTGCCTTCTGAAACAACATTGAAGAAATTGTTATCTGGATTAAAGGTTGACTCTGGAATGTGTGTGTGTAGCGATTGTATTGTAGTGTGCGTAATGCCTTTTTGAATGACTAATGTATTTCTATTCCATTATTTTATGAAATTTCAGTTTTATGCACTTCTGCTCATTATATACTTCAACTGTGCCAAATTTCATACTTGTCCATCCACGTAATTTTCGTAAAAAGGGGTACAAAGTTTTTGCTTCACGTATTTATAAATAGATAACTAATTAATTGCTATTTCTACTTGTCGTGGATTTCTGTACTTGGCTCTACTTATTGTAAACGCAAACAGCTGAGACTGTTTGCATATTCATTTGTGAAACTATGTATGTTAAAAAGCTGTTGAGTTTGCTTAAATAAATAAATATAGATCGAAAGAAATAGTTGTATTATTATATCTTCTTTTATATATATTTCTTGTGTACGTGTATATGTCACTAAACTCCTCTTAAACGGCTGGACAGATGTTGACGAAAATTTTTATGTGTTGAAGGGGATTCGAGAATAGTTTAAATTCACAATTGGACCCAGTAGGTGACCCTTTTTTTAGATTTAAACAGAACAACGTCTGTTGGATCAGCTATACTCGTTCCAACCATTTATTTTACTTTTGACACATGCTTTAGGACGTAACTGTTTCATTATACGCAATTATTAACTTTGAAACGAGTGAACAGAGAAATATATAAACTGCCCAATAATATTTATATATCTTAATTATTACCCACTAAATACATTAATATGCCGTAAATAGCTATATTCATAAAATTTAAGTGATAATTCATTTCCGTTATAAAAAAAGTTACGTTCTATCGCATCTAGTGACAGGATCAAAAGTATTCGGTGCAAACTAATGAATCGCAAATAATCGATTACACTTATTTGCAGTTAAGTCAGCTGACAACTGAGTTTTGAATTGTTGTAATAGACAACACGTTAAAATTGTATCAGGGAGATATAAAAATCTTCTCATCATACCTATAACATGAAATAAAACAACCAAAACATTTTAATATTATTTAATTATAACGAATCGTCGGATTCTTCATACGAACTCGAATCGTCGCTTGAATCATCTGCAGTGTTTATTATTAACTCTTGTGTAGGTATGTTGTCAAATTCAATTTCCCGATCCCAATCAGAGAATATTATATTTTTTGTCTTGTTGACGACACTCGCCCAGTTTTCAGGCGTCACACTAGCACATGCGTTTTTTAAAAGTTCAAGCATTTTATTTGCTGTGAAAGGAGGAGTTGTATTGTTTCTTGCGGCGTGTCCTTTGACTTGTGCCCAGATCATTTCAATTGGATTATATTAACAGTGGTACGGAGGAATTCTGATTACAACATGCCCATATTCTGCTGCCATTTCGTCGATGACATATCGTTTTGGCTGCTTTTTACTTTTTAATATTTTAAGTAATTCTACTTTTAGTAGGGATTCGTCCACATCTTCCCCATTATCACGAAGCCAGTTTATAATCTCGTGTTTTTTGTTAGCCTGTGTTGGCATTTTATTAATTTGGCGAGAGTGATAGTGTGCATTATCAATAAATATTGTTGATGGCTCTTCAAGCGATGTAAGCATTTCTCTGAACCACTTTTCATACACGTCCGCATTCATCTCCTCATGATAGTCTCCTGTTTTTTTTTATTTGAACGCTAACAGAGCGTCTGGTACAAATCCCTTTGTAGTTCCCGCATGGCAAATGATGAGGCGTTCACCTTTCCCCATTGGCACTGCAGAAGTAGAAGCAGCAGTATCGTCAGTCCAACCTATTGGTATGGAATGATTGGCATTGAGCCAAGTTTCATCTGTGAAAACGACATTCGACCAGTCTTCTATTTTCTTCGCTTGTCTTAAAAATTCACAGCGAAACAAGGCTATATCACGACGTTCCATTAAAATTTTTCTTTTGTCGGATTTCTTATACAAGAACCCGATTTGGTGCAGCACCTTTGACAAAGAAGATTTTTGACCACGAAACAAGCCACAATTTCGTAGAGACGCTACTAATTTTTTCAAAGTAATTCTTTGCTTGTGTAATAATTGTATATATGACGACGAATAGCATCAGTATCAAAACTGTCAATTGCTGTCACTTGACGGGGCTGACGTTTTTTCTTAGGCGTAGATAGCTTGTTCTGTTCAATACCACTACTACCATAGGCTTCTTTAGTGATTTTCGCCACCGTTGGAGCACTAATACCTAATGCTGTTGCAACACGGTCTCTAACTTGGGTTACTGGTATAAGGAATCCGCTATTGCGGCTTTCCTTTTTAAAAAATTCACGAAGCCGCAGCACTAACTCTCTGGATTGTCCTTTAAGCACCATACCTTTCGGCATTTTGCAAGTAAAATCTTACTGGGAGGAATTACAATACGGTGGAATATAAATACTCAACACAGCGTATGAAAAATATGAAAGAGCACTCAGCGAACAGAAATGTGACTAGCACGGGAGTCTTGTTGCGAGTGACAAACAACACAACAAAATGGCGTCGCCGGCGCGCCGTTCAGTGTTGCCAATTCGGCTTAAAAAAAAAGGGGTAGGCTGGATGAGAAAATTAGTGATTTACTACCGCAGACGAGAGCACCATTGTCTCTAAGTAAAGTTTGGAGCAGCGGACCCCGCTTAATGGAAAAATGCTTCATAAAGTAGTTATTTTTTATTTTGCAAAGTACAAAGTAAAATATTTTGGGAGGACTGAATTAGTGGGTATGCAAAAATTAATGTGCCCAAATAACAAATATATTTACAGAAGTGAAGTTTTTAAATAATATGAAATATGTATTTAAGCAAAAATAAAATATCCGTGTTAAATCGATTAATAGTTCTTCCTGACTAAAATCGATTATTACAAAACATAGTATCCGTAATACATTGGTACAACACTAATTGATCAGAATTCGACCAGCCAAAAGTAAAATAAATGGTTGGAACGAGTATAGTAATATAGGTATATATATTATAACTCTTGTAGAACACAGAAGTGAAAACTTCATTTCACTTATGTCGTGTGGTGTTAAGCTCACCAATTCTTATGTTTTTGTTTTTAATTTTAAATCGGTTGTATTTAAAGTTGATTACTTTGTTGCACTCTGACGAGGGAATATCATAAAAATCGGGACCATTTTAGACTATGCTGAGGTTCTTGGGCATACAAAAATTTGAAGTACAGCGGGACAATAAAGAGGAGTTAAATAATAAAAATATGCTTTATTACTTACTTATCTGCTATGTGGTAACAGCTACAAATTATACCAATGCTTACATTTCTGGTGGGTGTCGTAAAAGACGACTAAAAGGTTGTACATTGACGGAAGTTCATATTAATTCGACCCAATGTAATTTTTCTATGTGGTGACGGAGTAAGAATACAATTCACCACTCCCTTTCCTACGCGTGGATGTCGTAAAAGACGACTAAGGGGTATAATATGCATATTACGTCTATGCAAGAGAAGGAAAACTCGAAATAAAACCCTATACCAACCCGTCTGACCAGCGTGGTTATAGCAAGTCAATTTCCCACCTACTTCGGAGGAGGCTCGAGCCCGGCAGTTGGACGTATATGCGGTATATGAGCTAAAATGATGATGAAAGTAATTGGGAGAAGAGCAATGTGATGATGATGGGACTTAATATTCCACAAGCATTAATGTTATTTCTTCAGACAGTGTTTTTGCAGAAAATACATGAAGTCCTCGACTTACGTCGTTTCAAGTTACCTCGAACAATGTTTTGACACTATTCCTCAAACATACGTCAATTGTTTCGATTGCCGGCATAGGAGAATTCAGTTGTAGTGAGGTCAATGTCCGTCGGGTTGTTGGGGTGATAATTTCTTTAAGCCAAAAGTTTATTATTTCTCATTACGTATTTTGATTACATATTAAAGTTTTATCATTATTACTAAAATTAATAACACACAAATGCCAACAATAACTATCAATTTCATAAGTACATACTTGTATGTATAATTATTTTAAGAACTTACTTTTGATAATAAGTAGGTATGTATATCCTTTGTTGTAAATGCAGTTTTTTTTTTAATTTTGAGTGCATGTGGATCCTAACCCATGAGTTTTACATGTAAATATATGAAAAAATATGTCTCGACTTACGTCGTTTCGATTTACCTAATATATTTCGAGAACCTATAGTCCGGCCGCTCAGAGATTGCGTTCCTGACAGGTCATGATAGAATGGATGATGTAACTTTGAACTGGCGTACTATTTACGGCACAATTTTAAATATCTTATATTTACCTTATTAAAAATTTAATAATTATGCCAACTTACAATAAACGTATTAATTTTCGGCTAAAATTATTAACAATTACTCAATTAACAAATATAAAAACAATAGTTTTGAAAATCAAAACATGTCAAACTGCACTGTTTCAAAGTTTTGTCTTATGTTCGTTTTGTAGTGATGGGACAAAATAACGAGGCAATTGTAATCGCATATTTTTATAATCTTAATATAATCTGTCGGTATAATATTAATAAAACGTTATAATTTTATTTTATAATATATAATGTATTTACTATTTAATAAAGTTAGTAATATGACAAAGATACGCTCAATCAAAACTTAAGAAAATAAATATCGTGATAACAATCAGATCTATTAAAAAAAATTAAAATAAAATGACTTACTACTTTATATTACTAGTGAAAAATGGCTACCCGTAATAGCGTTGTGGGGACCGCCATTTTATGACAGTCACAAAAAGTCATTTCTTGTCGTCTTGCGCGCATAGACTACGTTCTCCAGTGTTTCTCAATATGTATTTTCTCGTGACTGTTATTATTGTTTATTTGACTGATTCTCCTTGTTATGTGAATAAGAGGTCAGCCTCTCGCTAATCTAGACTTTTGTTGTGTATCGTATATTACTATTTTGCACTTTCGGTGCAAAATAATAATGCCGAAACACTGTTAAATATTGAAAAGTGAAACACGAGAACTAATTATCAAGCTTCAATATTACCTTGAGCTTAAAAGACAAAATGGTGGACCCCGTAATTATAACAAAACAAGAGCGCATCTCTCAGGCGCTTAGAGTAAGCGAACGGACAATAACAAATATTAATACAGAAAAGTTCGGCTCCTCGGGCACTGGAGAAAATATTTTACGAACAACAAAAAAGGAAATGCAGAAATGAACTTCTAACAGACTATAATAGCCTTGAGGCTGATGCTATAAGGAATCGTATTCATTCATCATCACTCACCACAGTTCATAAACATCCAACTACTGAGCTCGAGCCTCCTCCACAATGGGAGGGAAATTGACCAACTGCACCATGCTAGTTAGATGTATTGGTATAGGGTTTTATTTCAAATTTTCCTTCTTTTGTTTAGATGTTGTATGCATATTATAATCCCTTAATCACCTTTTACGATACCCACGGGCAGCAAAAGGGGTGGTGAATTGTATTATTATTCCGTCATCACACGGAAGTATACATATAATTCAAATTCAAATTCAAATTCAAATACTTTATTATGCATAAACCCCGCGGGGGCACTTACATATGGTCACTTTTTTACATTTTTACCTTACACTACTACCGGATCGGAACGCGACCGTACTGAGAAGATCCGGCAAGAAACTCAGTGGGCTTGTCTTCTTTTTTATTCATTTACTATTTTTTTTTTTTAATAAGATAATATACAACAACATGTCTATTAATAGCTCCAGTGTGATGCCTTTCGAATCATCATACAATACAGTTATTAAATATAACGAAAAAGTACCATGGCTGGACCAGATCCCGCAAGCGGCACCCGATCACGAGTTAACCACTAGAGCAGCCATCACTCCCCTCAACCACAATGGAGGGAAGGGAGTGACCCGCTCCTCGTAGCTACCGCAAGCAGACCCTTCAGTGAGCATGACCAATACCATGGGCCACAAACATAAAACACAGATTAAACAACAAATTCGTTTGGCAAAACACGCTACGCTTTACAATTATATTAACAGCAACAGAATAAACATGTATGTAACACCTTTTGAAATAATGAGAAAATGCCTGAATGAGGAGCTGCTCATAACCAGTCTGTATTATCATCAAGATAATCCGAGATTTTATAATAACCTTTTCTACAAAATCTACTCTTGATTGCTTTTTTAAACTTTTTAACTGGCATATCTCGAATATTAATAGGTAATTTGTTGTAGAAGCGTATACATTGCCCCATGAAGGATCTGTTAACTCGTTGAAGACGAGTACTGTGTACAACTAATTTATCCTTATTCCGAGTATTTACATGATGAATGTCACTATATTTTTCAAAGTTACCGATATTTTTCTTTACATAAAATACATTTTCGTATATATATTGAGATATAACAGTCAGAATATTTATCTCTTTAAATTTCTCTCTTAGTGATACTCTTGGGCCTAAATTATATATCGCGCGGACCGCCCTTTTTTGTAGAATAAAAATTCTATTCAATTCCGCGGAGCAGCCCCAAAGTAATATGCCGTATGACATGAGACTATGAAAGTATGCGAAATAAACTATTCTGGCTGTTTCAACATCGGTTAATGCGCGAATTTTTTTTACCGCATAAGCCGCTGAGCTGAGCCTATTTGACAGTTTCTCAATATGAGGCCCCCATTGGAGTCTATTATCTATAGTGATGCCTAAAAAGGTGGTTGATTCCACAAGGTCCAGAGCTACCCCATTCATTTGAACATTGGTTTCCACTTGTCTCACATTGGGAGTAGTAAATTTAATACATTTAGTTTTTGTCTCATTTAGAACTAAATTATTAGAATGAAACCAATGAACAACGTTAGACAGTGCATTGTTCACATCGTCATAGTTGAGCATTAATCGTCGCTTAATCTTAAACAGTAAAGAGGTATCATCTGCGAATAACACAATGTTTTGATTGTCCCCTACATAATAGGGTAAGTCATTGATATATACAAGGAACAGAAATGGCCCCAGTATTGACCCTTGCGGAACGCCCATTTTGATAACAGAACCAGATGATCGTGCACCGTTAACATCGACTCTCTGAATTCTGTTGCTTAGGTAGGAAATTATAAGTTCCAGAGCGTTTTTCCTGATCCCATAGTGGTGTAATTTCTTGATGAGAGTTTCGTGGTTTACGCAATCAAATGCCTTAGATAAATCGCAAAAGATGCCCAAAGCCTCGTGCGATTCCGCCCAGGCTGAAAAAATGTTTTTTAATAATTCTACACCCGCATCAATAGTAGAGCAATTCTTAGTAAAACCAAATTGATTTTTATGAAAAATACCATGGTTGTTAAAATAACTCAACATCTGAACAAGTATAATTTTCTCAAATACTTTACTAAGTGTAGGTAGTATGGATATCGGTCGAAAATTATTAACATCTGACATACTACCCGATTTAAACAAAGGAATTACTCTACTCATTTTCATGAGCTCAGGAAACACACCTCGAGCAACACAACCATTAAACACAGAAGTCAAGTGGGGGGCAATAATATTAATTATATAATTAACTGTCTTTACTGATTAACCCCACAGATCAACTGTTTTTTTAATATTAAGGGATTTAAAAGAGCGTAAAATATCTTTCACAGTGACATCTGAAAATTCAAAGGTTATGTCGCATTTTACAATACATTGCTTAAGGAGCGATTCAGCTATAATAGGAGATGACACTAATGATTTTGTAATCAGTACAGGCACATTTGTGAAATGGGTTTCAAATTCAGCCGCCACTTCTTTATCTACTTTCACATTCTTATCACCTATCTTTAAACTAAAGTCTTTCTTGCGTGCAGTATTCCTACCAGTTACACTATTTATCACATTCCAAGTCATTTTAATTATATCACCTGATTTTTTAATTTTATTTCTCAGATAAATAGATTTTGCACAGGAACAGGCACGTTTAAATATTTTGGAATAGTTCTTTACATATTCCAAAAATACTGGATAATGGTTATAAGATTTTTCATGATAAAGATCATATAACCTTTTTCTGCTTTTGTAAATACCAGGAGTAGCCCATTCACTAAAACCAGCAGGAACCCCAAAAGTCAATATTTTGGGTTTGAATATTTTATTAAATTCAGTATTGATTATGTGAGATAGAGATGTATATAACTCATCTGGGTTGTCATGAATAGGCAACAGCGGCACTCTCATACTCAGGTTGTCTCTAAAGTTTTCTAAACGGCTGACATTCATAGGAATAAAGGTAACACTTTCTCGTTGAATCCTATTAGTTCGAGGCAGTACAACAAGTTGTCCACAGTGATCCGAATCCAGTGTGTTTAAGATGTATTTACTAATTGGCTTAGCATTTATAAAGACATTATCTATACAAGTTGCACTCCCAGCAGTTATCCTAGTAGGTTCCAAGAAAGCATTATACAAATTATAAGATTTCATCAAAGTTATAAATTTTTGTGTAATATTATTTTTTTCCAATAAGTTTATATTAAAATCACCACAGATCACAAGAGTTTTATTACTAGCAGAGATTTTGAACACAATATCCTCCAACTGTCTCTCAAAATCATCATATGGTGAACATGGAGGTTTGTATACGCACACAACTATGAACTGCTCAGACTCAATACAGGCAATTTCAATAACACGTTCAATAGAGAGCCTCACAATATCATTTCTTTCCTTAAATTTCATCATTTTGTTTAAAATTATTAACGAGCCACCTCGTATCATGCTGACTCTATTGAACGAGCTAACAACCTGGTGATTAGGAAAATTGAACAATAATTGATTATCTTTGAGCCAGTGTTCAGTAACGCAGAGGATATCTACCTGGTAATCATTCAAGAACAATTCAATTTCCAAATCTTTACCTAACATTCCCTGAATATTCTGATGTACCAGGTTGATTGATTTATAATTATTCTTAACACTTAAAATACTTAGGCAAGAGGAATTCTCTGTTGTCTTAATATCTAATTTAAATTAGTTTGTGAATTAATGTCACTATTTACATTAGTGTAAATGTCATTATTTAAATGAATAATGTCAATACATTGCCCAAAAGAGGCAACTTTGTTAGCCAAGTTCATGGCTGATGTAAAAAAAAAAATAAGATAGCGAATCAGCTAATAGTTTTTTATAATATCTAGCAAGATTAGAACTATCTTTTGTCAAAAAAGTTTTTTTCTTAACATAATTGTTAATGTCAATTACATGCATCATGTTACTAGTAGTATAATTGGATGCAGTTTTGACATTATGCAACGTTAAATTTAAATTATAAATGGATTCATTTTCCATTTGTGTTAAACAAGTTCTGTACGAAAATGTGAACATTACAATTTTGTCTACATTTAATCTACATAGTTTTTCATTATATTCTAGCAATTGCCTTTTGGTCACATTTCGTACATTACCAATGAAAATTATTAACATACTACTAGAACAATAATTATAATCTAATATTTTTTGCATTATATTGTGGTATGACAAACCCGGCAAACAGTAATTAACAACTGCATGTCCTTTATCTGACAGCAGGACCCCCATATTTTTGCCAATTTCATCACTAAACATAACAATCTTATTTTTAGCTTTTATATTTAAAGGTTTAGGAGTAGGTAAAGGTGTAACTAAATCAATAGCTGTCAACAGGGAACTGTTAGTGGAAGACAAAGTACTATGTAAGTTAACATGAGACTGTTTGGTCTCCGGGACACATAAATGAGAGGAACACTTTGATGATACACAGTTATATACATTACTAATCAATTGTTTATCACATTGGTCTGATTTATCTATTATCAATTTATCCATGGCTAGTAAATACTCTTTATTTAGTTTTTCTGAGTTGGAGTACCTAGTAGTCATAGATTCCAACTCATCTTGTAGAGAACCAATTCTTATTTGAAAGTTATTAACCTCATTGTTGTACTGTTTTGTTTTAATTTCCAATTTATTAACATATAAATTAAGCTTCTCTAACAAATGTAACCTATCTTTGCTAAATTTAACATTCTTAATAAAAAAGTTGTGTTTTTTAATTAGTTTTTGTGTTTTCTTAATATATTTATTAATTCTAACAAATTTCTTAAATTTTTTTAATGTTTTGTTCCTACTGCGCCTGATTGTCTCCTCATTGCAAGATGGTACTGATTGATGGACTATGTCATGTGATACGGAGGATATTTCAGGCGCAACAGAAACAAAGTTTGGGTCGCTGGTGACCAGCTCATCAAACAAACTTTGGTTCAGTGAGGCTGTCACATTATATTTCTTGTTTTCTAGCTCTGTTATTTGATTATGAGCCTCTTGTAGTTGGTGTTCCAAAGTGCTTATGCGAGTTAGACTGCTTACATACTCAATACTGCACTCTTCAAATCCATCTACAATCGTTTGGAGGCTAACCCGGGCTTGTACAGCCTCACTGAGTTCTTTATGTAGTTCTGCCATTTCTAATTTTAGATTTTTATTGGCATCGAGTAATCCTAACAGTTCCCTTTCGCTGTCATCTCTTTCCTTGCTTAATACGCTACACAATTCTTTTGCTGCCTTCAATTCGCTCAAAGCCAAATGGAGTTTAGATTCCTCCTGGCGAGCAAAGGCCTTGCGAGTCAACATAATGTAATAAAATAAGATATCCCTTTACAAGCAAACGAAAAATGTAGCAAAACAGAAAAAAAAAGAATAAAGGAGGTATATTAAATTTTTTTGGTTTTGTAAATTTATGGATAGGAAATGAATTATATATAAGTAACAGATAAAATAATGAAATAATGTACCTTATTATAAGACAACAACGATAACAGCAATGATATTTCAAATACCAAACACCGGTAGAACATGCACTGGCACTGACACTAGTAGAACACAAGAAAAAAGTAGCTAATTGGTATTTGATTAACAATTATACAATGCACCACCTCTAAATTAGCGATAAATTGGCAAAAGAGTCATAAAACAATTACAATTAAATATAAAATCAAAATAAAATAAGAGAATTAATACAGACACAGCTGTTAGCTCGGTGTTGCCACACCAAAATATTATATAGTACTTATTATCCCAGAAGTGAATACCTTAACAGGTCGTCGCTTCTTGCATCTTTGAAAGCAGCTCATTTGTTTCCTCTAGAAAATTCTTTTAGAAAGGAATAACATAATTTTAAAAAGCATTAACTTTTTGAAAGAAGCGAAAAATATTCATTATTGGAACAATACCGTTTTTATCGACGAGATAAGGCTAAACCCCAACCACACGCTTTCTCGTTCTTGGACAAATGACACTCGAGTGTCATCGTCGAAAGTGCCAATGGGTAAAGGAACACGACTCATAATATGCCACGCTGGTTGTGCGAAATACGGTTTCGTGGATAACGGTTTATTGGTTTTTGAGTCAAAAACTACTGCTGACTACCACGAAGAAATGAATGCGACTGCATTCAAGGAGTGGTTCCAGGATGTGTTGCTACCTGGCCTCCCAGAGCCTTTAGTTATGTTAATGGATAACGCCCCTAATCATTCGGCACAATTAAATAAAGCACCTACCAAAGCTAATAAAAAGAGGAATCGGTGGCTGCAAAGACGTGGCAATGACGAAAATGTCTACACTAAAAGCAGAGTTGATGAAATTAGTCAATGACCATAAGCCGGCATAAGTTCCTTATGTTTTAGATGAGCTGGCTCTGGAGAACGCTTATTGCGTTCTTCGAATTCCCCCATTCCACTGCCAGTACAATACCATAGAGCTAATGAGGGCTCAAATTAAAGATTATGGAGCCGGCCATAATACTTCTTCACCGTATAGCATAAAAAAGATGAAGGCACTTTTAAAACAAAACATGCGAAATAATTCCTATAAATTTAACAAAATCTCTATTGAATTGAATAAATATGCATAATGAATGCAATAAATCACATTATTAAATATAATGAATGTTATTTATTGTACATCACTAGTTATGACGAATTGACATGTGTCAGGAACGCAAACTTAGAGCGGCCGGAGTATAACATGCCGTAAGTGCGAGGACTGCCTGTAATGAATTTGACTAAAGCTATTTGTAGCCTTGATTTTCTTGTAAACTAGTCAGCAGTGACTCATGTTGTGAAAAAAATAAAAACAAATGGCTCGACGTGATTTACTAGAATTGTAGGATAGTATCCTCCCATAAGCATTAATTTCGGGAGAACACCAACTACGATTGCCAATTTGCCAGCCAAATATGTCGATTATGGTATTAAGAAAAAAAGAAAGGAAATATCTACTTTGCTTTCATATATGTATTTGCAAAATTGTTACAATTCGTAAGTATAACAAATGATATTCAAAAGAAAAATGGCTAAAAATAACACCCAATCGGAATTTAATGAGAAACAGAAAAGGTTGGCTCTGTTGGTGTTATTTTAATATACACATTGAAATAGGGCTGATATTCTGCATTTTTCTCTAGAGGACGCCTATGTTCAATAGGAAACTACGATAGATGGAATGCTATGACAGAGGCGTTTCATAAAAATCATCTATTGTAAAGTAGATGGCTCTACCTAAAGATGGATTTTAGTGATAGGTAAGCAATAAAAGTGTTGCAAAGAAATATATGATAGGTATAAACTCTTACTCTTACTGCAGATGAAATAAATTGATTCCTAAATAATATACCTAATCGACCATTTTTTTTATATTTTCGTTTTTACATGTTACATAAAATAGCATAATGCAATATTTTTTCTTTAGGCGTTTTGTAAACGCACGCGAATCTAAGTATATTAAAATGCCACCTAAAACGGTTAACGGCGGATAATGTGGCAAGTTATGAAAACTTACGCTATCCCTCTGTAGCTTGCTTTATTATAAAGTTTTAATATCTTCCGTGTGGTGACGGAGTAAAAATACAGTTCAACACTCCGTATGGATGTCGTAAAACACGACTCTGGTATATAATACGCATACAACTATGCAAGCGAAGTAAAATCCTATACCAACCTGTTTGATCAGCATGGAATAGTAAGGTCAATTTCCCTCATATTGTGGAGTATGCTTGAGCCTAACAGTGGGACGTATACAAGCTGAAATGATAATGATGAATTTAAAATTAATTAATAATAAATACGTCAAAAGTCTTCACAATTATGGCCTTATACCAACTTATATGGGCTCGGTACAGCATATACTTAAGTATAACAACAAACTAAACCAGATAATCAATATTTGCACCACGATTTTTTTATAGGTACTGCATATAATGTGCAACGGTTTTGATGCCTAGTTATCACATTGCTGATAGGCGGATATCATTCGCTTGTATCTTTTTTTATAGTCTGTATTGTAAATCACTAGAAATAAGTGGTTTTCGGCAATAATTGTGAGTATTTATTTTATAATAATTATATTTATGTTATTATTAACTTAATTTTAAACTTAAATTTGTTTTTAGATTCATGATAGCGGACGCGAATTATTGATAACATCAAAATAAACTATCATTGATGAGGCTTGAAGTGATGATTTAATGAATAGGTTATTACGTATTGAATATGCAATTATAAATTCAAAATGGTGGATGCGCGGTTTGATAAATTAAAATTATGTGTCATCCGAATTAATAATACAAATAGTAATAGTACATAAGCTATGCTCGTTACGAATTTGACATTTGTCTTAGATTCAATTTGGCGGATAAGCGCACTTGGCTAAGCAATTTTGTTTTGGTTTTGGCTCTGTAATTTGAATTCTAATAAAAGGATATGGCCTAAGATCCCGCTATACAACGACCTTCACCGAGATGCTTATTTGATGAAACTTATTTTTTATGTAATTTAATATGTCAATAATACAAATTTTAGTCCAGAGTCGAACGTCGATCAGACCGGTGCAAAATGCTAGTATCGATTTATCTGTTTATACCTGGCTACCCGAGAGTTGTGACCAGAAAAGAATAGGCAATCTAACGTTCGCATCTTAGAATAATAAGGTATAGAAGGATAGTGTCAGTACTTCGAACTTTAAAAATTTGAATCTAAAAATACTAATGGCGGGCAGACGATTACACACGTACACACGGAAACCACTATACAGATTATGAAATCAAATTTTGTTTTTATTAACATAAATCATCGAAATACTTTTAAAAGCAATGTTAAAAACCTTTTTATGTTTTTCGAATGTGTTGTGGCACCATTTGAATGCACAAGCCGTCATAATTACCTATTTATTTTTTAAGAGTTGCGTACGTTTATGCAGTGCAATGACTTGTATATTACGGGACTGTTCCGGCGTAGGCTCCATTAGGCTCCAATTGAAATGCCTCACTTTTTGTGCGTGGACTTACCTTCTATATGTTATTATTCTAAGGTTTGCATATTCTATGGGCTTCATACTTTCGATTGGTATAGAATTTGTCTAATAATCAAACCGGTGCAATGTTCAAAAATAATTTTTTTTTAATTATTAATTAATCACACTCTGGACTAAAATTTGTTAGGCAACCCATATGCAATATATTTATTAACATATTAAATTACATAAAAAATAAGTTTCATCAAATAAGCATTTCGGCTTAGAATAATAACGTATAGAAGGATAGTGTCAGTACTTCGAACTTTAAAAATTTGAATCTAAAAATACTAATGGCGGGCAGACGATTACACACGTACACACGGAAACCACTATACAAATTATGAAATCAAATTTTGTTTTTATTAACATAAATCGTCGAAATACTTTTAAAAGTAATGTTAAAAACCTTTTTAAGTTTTTCAAATGTGTTATGACACCATTTGAATGCACAAGCCGTCATAATTACCTATTTATTTTTTAAGAGTTGCGTACGTTCGTGCAGTGCAATGACTTGTACATTACGGGACTGTTCCGGCGTAAGCGCCATTAGGCTCCAATTGAAATGCCTCACTTTTTGTGCGTGGACTTACCTTCTATATGTTATTATTCTAAGCATTTCGGTGAAGGTAAAGCGGGATCCTATACTAATAGACAATTTATTCAATGTCAGAATATTTTGAAAATACATAGGTTTTGTTTGATGGTAATTATTTTGTTGTTTTTTATATGATTGCGTTTTTATTTACTGCTATGGTGTAGTTACTATTAAGTAATAAAATAGTGGAATTGCGTTGTTTAATAACTGCGTATTCTTTCTCTTGCATTGAAGTGACGCAAATAACTCCAATCATCCATTTTTGATTGTTATAAAATTTAATGGTGTCCTTATTCATACCAGTAACTGATATCAAAGTGGGTGCTTATTTCCAAGTAACTATTATGCCTTATCACTTGCGCCATCCATAAGAGCGTCATTGACAGTGTCTTTGAGTTAATTGTATTGAAAAAATATAAACATTAATATGTATAAATCGTTGTTAAATCGATAATTTGGTGATTCACTATAGTTTCAGAGTTATAAGTTGAATAAATCTTTCAGCTCATGTTTGAATGAGGGACTGCGTTTTTGACTATCGCATTCCTTCTTTATCTTCCTCACCTCATATTAGTTTAACCACTGACTGCAGATCTTCATAATGGGGCGATTGAATATTAATTCCTCTGGGACAAAGGGAGAAGGTCTAATAATAACATCATGGTTTTATTTTGAATTTGCATTTTGTTTCAGTATTTTACTATATAATACTTACGATATCCATGGCGGGAGGTGATATATTATTAAAAAGGAGGGTGACGTATTATACTATAGGCTATAACAACATTTGCTAGAACCGATAACGCTACAGAAATAACTGAAGAAGAATTGCCAATTGGTTTCGCCTGACCTTAGTGATCTAATGGCACTATTCTAGGTTCAGACGGCATGTCAGAATATTTGAAAAGATTTACTCACATTCACATTGATATCCATATCAAATGTCAAATCCGATACTGCGATCATCCATACATCTCCACACAACTGTTGAGATAGGCTTCTCAGCGAAAATGTCATTAAAAAAGTACTATCGCATCCGCTTTAAAAGATAATACTTAAAACTCCCAAAATTTAGAGATGCGTGCCATGAGTTTAAATTTTGCATAATAATCTGTTAGTCTAATCTCTAGTCATTGATACATTAATGCTTTTAAAGTAGATATTTTCTCATTAAGCTATAATTGCCTTAAATATAAATAGCGTTACTCTATAATATTAAAAGACCAGCTTTATGTATATATATATATATATATATATATATATATATATATATATATATATATATAATAATGTATATGTATATACATATAGAGGACGTATCTGATAAGAGAGTTATCTTTTAGCGGATCGATAAAATGAATATTAGGTGACAATACTTTTTAATACACGGTATTTATTTTAACCTTTGTAAACTTAATCAAATTATCGATATAATAACGAATCTAAATACATTAATGTTTATTTGTTTTTCATTACAGTTTACCCGAGAAATCAGAGTCTCCCGTTGTCGCTACTCTCATTATTTACAATAACAGCAATTATTTGGAAATTAACAACACCGTGACTTCAATAATGTCTGAATAAGGATACCGACGAATGTTATAACAATCAAGATCTACTTTAGATGATTTGCATCTTGAAATCAATTGTTTCACTACAATGCAACAACAAGAATACGCAATTAATATGCATGCTGGCACTTCCATTACATCACATGATTATGATGATAATTCCCATATAGACAGTGACAACCAAACTAGTATCACAGACCATATTAGCAAACAAAAGAAAATAACCTCAACGTCGTCTTATGGACTTGAAAAGTCCAAAAGAAATGTCATAAAATCTGTTAAATCCTCTAAGCCTTTTAATATAGTAACATCACAAACTGATTCACGAAATATGATAGTTCCGGTGAATAAAATTTCGATTTATGGCCAAAAAAGTGTGAGTAACAATCTCACAATGATTCCACTAAAGAAAAGATTGAACAATTGCGATGTTGACGAGGACGATAGTGAAAGGTACGAGACTGAGGAAGAGAATAGCTACGGTGAGTACAGCAATAGCGAGGATAGCGATGAGTCCGCTGATGATCATGGCGAAGAAAATAATGAGGAAGATATAATTAATGAAGAAAATAATAACATTAAAAATAGGAACCACTATCAAGCCCTCTATTCTGACTACTTATCGGCATCTAAAAGCTGCGAGCCTTTTGTACGACACATGTTAGACAAGGGTTATTACATGTACGTAGTTTGCAAATCTGAAAACGGAAAATTCAAAATATTCTACGCTAACTGTGTAACGTCTATTACCAACGAATATTCAGGCCGGTACAGCAACATTGATAGATATGTATTAATTGTTGCGTATAATAGATTTAGATTTATGATTTCGTATAAGCTCGTTTTAGAAATGAAGTTACCTATACCGCATTCTGAGAAATTCACTCAAGAGCATGATCGAGATCAGAAATGCTATTTTAGTGAGGTGCAAGACTTTTCATTTTTGACGCTGCTGACAAATACGTTTAAATTAGACATTTTCTATTTCAATAACACGATGAGTCTCTTGCTATCTGCCATTGGTGAGGATAAGTCCGCAGAATTGTACCATCATTTCAATTACCTGTACCAAAGTGGAAGCGTGTTCAATCTACCATTGGCTACTTTACGCGCTGAAGTGAGTGGTTTCTCGCACAACCCCGCAGAATGCGGGGATAGTGTTCGTGTGAATGACAATAAAATTAATAACTCGTTAGAAGTTTTCGAAACCTTTTATATTTGTCAACAAAATATCTCGTCCTTAGTTAGTAAAACACATCAGTTAGAAGTTTTGTTGCAAAACGATCTTAAGTGCGATGTGCTTGCAATAACAGAGCATTGGTTAAACGAATCGAAATTAAAATGTGTAAATATCGATGGGTATGTACTCGCTGCTAGTTTCTGTAGAAGTGCCCAATCGCGTGGTGGCTCTTGCTTGTTTGTGCGAAGTGACATAAAGTATGTAGAAAATGTTGACTTTATCGAACTTGCTACTGAGCAATACTGTGAACTGTCAGCTATTGAATTACCACATCAGAAGCTTGTGATTTTATGTATATATCAAACTAAAGTAAGCGTACCCCATTTTTTATCGAATCTTGAAAGTATTCTTGATCGAGCCAGTAGTAGTGAAAAATATTGTTTCATTCTGGGTGACTTTAATATCGACAGTAGTTCATCAAATAAAGCTGAGATCAAACAGTTGAATGATATGTTGATAGCTTTCAATTTTGTGAATGCAGTGGACTTTCCCACCCGCGTTACGTTGGTATCCTCAACTTGTTTAGATCATGTATACCATAACTATCCTTGTAAATGGATTACAAGTTCACCGGTCGACACTAATTTAAGTGACCACCGTGCGGTGCGTGTACAAGTGCAGTGGCAGGTACACCCATCTAACGCAAGGACTTGCCTCGTCAGAGATTCTCTCTGAGGTAAGTTATATGAACTTCCGTTCTGCTATTATGAGCGTAGACTGGAAAGAAGTTATGACGACACATAAGCAATCTGTTAAGAAACTAGCGTCGGTGATCGTAAATATAATTTCTAATAAGTTTAACAATTATTTTCCATTTAAACGAAAACACATAAAAAATCCACATGGGTAATGTAAGCGACGCAGGTCACATTATTTTATAATAATATTTTATAATTGTTTGTAAGGTAATCTTAGTACAGTAGTCGATCGTTAACCGCCGCTGCGATTGGCACGCTTAATTTTTGCTCTGTACTTTATTTTATAATCGCAACAAACTACGCATATTCGAGCTGAAGAAATTATTACATCAATTGTCTATTATAACCCATACAATCTGGTCACTTCGAGCCGAATTATATACTTATATAAATGTTTCATACACCGAAAAGTATGATGAGCACACGTAGATCGCGAGGAAGGAAGAGGAGCAATCTGATGTCAAATCTTCAGCTCAGGAGGTTCCATTATTACCAACAATGGAAGAAAAGCCTGCAAATAAATTCCGCTTCATGTACCATTAGTCTCAACCAATTATCGGCAGAACTCGTATCTGTGGAGAGTGTGCAGTAGGTTCAACGAGCTAACGGCTGTTCACGATTTTGATTTGTTTAATACAAGTATTACCTCTGTAAAAACTAGACTAAGTGAGCATTTCTCTATTTATGGGGGTGTCAGTGGTAGCATTCCTTAGTATAAGTATTCTTTCTTTTTCATTTCTTCGATCTTTGCGTTTGAGTATGTGATTGGTTTCTCCTCACTGTCGACTGATGAATTTCTTCTATTGTAATAAATTATCTATCTGTAAGAACCTATAATTGGCTATCTGTTGTTATTCTGCTGTAATATATTATATATAAGCTGTTGGTTCTGCTATAAATAAATAAATAAATAAAGATATTTTACGACGAGATAGTATTACATCCACATACAAATGTTAAGGTAGTGTCGTAAAATCGGAACAGCCGTTGGTGATTCAAACTATGCCTTCAACATCCCATCATGGCTTTAAAGCGAACTCTAAGAGATCTACATCTTCCTCAGTGCCTGCTGGGAAGAAAAGATTGAAACTGGAGGCAGCAGAGGCGACAGCTAATATCAAAATGGACTTGATAAATAAGCGTTTAGCGGTGAACTTAGCTAAGATTGACGACGAGTGTAATGTGCGGTCAGATACAGGTGAAAACGCAAGTAGGTAATCTTAAGAGATCTGTCGCTCGCGTCGCTAGAATTCCTATTCGGTAGTAAGTGCTGCTAGCAGCACTAAGGTGGGGCTTATGTAAGCAATGCAGGTCACATTATTTTATTATAATATTTTATAATAGTTTGTAAGGTAATCTTAGTACAGTAGTCGTACATTAACCGCCGCTGCGATCGGCACGCTTAAGTTAAGCTCTGTACTTATTTTATAATCGCAATAAACTACGCACATTAGAGCTGAAGAAATTGTTGTTTACATCAATTGTTAATTATAACCCATACAAGTAAATAATAGAATACTAACCACAAAAGCAGTATTATTTGAAACTATAAAACTACAACAAAAATTTCCTAACAATGAACCACTCGGCAATTTAATTTGTCAACTTAAATCTAATTATGAGAAGAGTGTTACATCTCAAAATGCTAATTGTTACTTCCAAATGATATCTCGTAGTATAAATAAAAATAAGTCGATGTGGCGCATAGTTAACACTGAGAGAGGGATAAATGTACACCATGTTTTTTTTTTATTTATTTTTTTTATTTTTTTATGGGTGGGCTATGGTAAGCGCACGCGCGGTCCAGTCCGTCCGGGGCGATGAAAGGACGGCGCGCGGGCCCATAACCCACCCGTACCCACGTCACCTCGTTGTTGGGCCGACCACCGGAGCAGATGTGACTTGTCGTCAGTGGTCGGCCCGACGGAATACCCTTTCGGGTACCCTCACCTCTCGACATCCTGGGACGTCGGTCGCCGTCGCGCGGTTAGCCACATTGCGGGTGACGGACAATTCCCCGGTCTGATCACCCGCGGCCTCGGCTAGGGCGGCATTAGGCGCAGATACTCACGCCTGCGCCGCCCGAGTCGCCGGCGGCGGAACGTGTCACCGAATAGGATCTCTACTCGCACACGATCCGCCGCCTCCTTCCGTGAGATAACGGCCTCACAGAAGGCGGCGACCGCGTCCCAGTGCCTGATGCTGACGAGCATCTCCCTGGCGATGGTCGGCAGCGCCAGGTCGGCACCGATAATCGCGACGAGTTCACGGCGTTCCCCCTCCCACGCAGCACACTCCTCGAGCGTGTGCTGCGCCGTGTCCTCGTCGCAACTGCAGTGGTGGCAGGACGGTGTGCTCTCCCTCCTGACAATCTTGTGCAGGTACTTCGCGAAGCATCCGTGCCCCGTCAGCACCTGCACCAGTCGGAAGGAAAGCACCCCGTGCGTCCGCTCCAACCACTCCATCAGCACCGGCCGGAAAGCCTCGACGGTCCTGACACCGTATCGAGGACTCTCCAGCCGGACTGCCCAACGGGCAATGACTCCACGGCAGGCGTCGACCCGCCAGGCGGTGATCTCCTGCAGGGAGACCATACCGCCGCGGGCGCGCGTCTCCGACACCCGCCGATAAATGTCGGCGAGCATCTCCGCCTCCAGGTCCCACGGGGGAGTTCCGGCCAAGAGGCACGCTGTCTCCGTCGACATCGTGCGGTAACCGCGTATGGCCCTGACCGCCATGACCCTCTGTGGTCGCCTCAAGAGGGCCCTCAGCCGGACGGTCAGGGACCCCGCCCACACCGGTGCGCCGTACAGAGCCATCGACCGGATCACCCCCGCCCAGGCCCAAGTACTTCATGTGGGCCTGGATGGTGATGGTGACCGACTTCAAGGTGATCGAAGCGCCGGCGGGAGGCCCGGCGGTACGGAGGCCATGGAACAAAAGGGCCTCCGTCTTTTCCAGGGCTACCCTCAACCCCAGCGCTTCGATCCGCCTGACAATCTTCTCGGTGCCGAGAGTTGCCAGGCGTGCCGCCTCCTCTAGCGTCCCACCCCGAGCTGTGACGAGTGTATCGTCAGCGTAGCAAATTACGCCCAGCCCGGGTGGGAGGCTCCCTCTCAACGCCCAGTCGTAGCCGATGTTCCACAGGGTCGGACCCAGAACCGACCCCTGTGGGACACCGCACGTCATGGGCGTTCGCACAACGTCCCCTACTCGGTCAACGTATATGACGCTGCGCCTCTCCAAGTAGTCTGCCACCAGCCGCCTGAGGTACACGGGCACCCCGTGATACCTCAGCCCCTCCCTGATGCAGCTGAATGGCAGACTGTTGAAGGTGTTGGCGATGTCCAGGGACACCGCCAACAGGACTCCTCCGCCGGTGACGGCCTCCGCTACCACGGCCTTCAGGCGCAGCAGGGCCGCGATCGTCGAACACCCTCTCCGAAAACCAAACTGGGCGTCCGACAAATCGGGCCCAACCCCGACGAGGTGCCGCTCGATGCGGGCAGCCAACACCCTCTCTAGCAGCTTGCCCGCATCATCGAGCAGCACGATGGGCCTGTAGGCCGAGGCTGACTCGGGAGACCGTCCCGGCTTCGGCAGGAGAACCAGCCTCCCCTCTTTCCAGCACCCAGGGAACTGCCCGGACGTCAAACAAGCGTCGAACAGTCCCCTGAGGCGTGGTCCCAGGTGTTCGAGGACCAGGGCCAGCACACTGTTCGGAATACCGTCGGGCTCGGGAGCGGTGGATTTGACTCGCATACGCGCCACCGCCGCCCCCATTTCCGGCTCCGTGATGGGCGGAGCACTTTCATCGTCGGCCTCCCGGTCGCTGTCCGGCGAAACCATGACCGGGGACGTGTGCTCCGCCCGCCGTGGAAAGAGGTCCTCGACAACTCTGGTGAGGAGGCTGGGCTGGAGAGTCTCGGTAAGGGGGGGGGGGGGCCCGCCCGCGGAGCTTGTTCAGCGCCGCGAGGTAGGGGCGACCCCAGGGGTCACGCTCGAGACTGTCCAGCATCTCCCGCCGACTAACGTCCTTGGCGGTACGGACGGCCTGAAATAAATGTACACCATAACGTCAGTTTTTCAAAATTAATTCGTGACTCGACAGGCTTAAAGTTTAATTCAAAAAAAGTCAATAACGAACGCCACAAACTCGAGATATATTGGTGCGGCGGAGGAATGTGGTGCTGCTCGGGCAAACTTAAGTAGAGTAATGCATATGCTGAACACTGCTCGGCCAATCTCAGATCGCTCACTTCTGCTTCAACGGTTTTGTTATATACTTCATCATGGACATTCCCTTCCAACCAACCTTCTTTAAATGTGTTCTTCTTAAGAACATATTACATTGTTACCTAGGATACGTTTTTAGTTATTAAATAATCTTAGTAACGATATGATATTATTTATAATATTGGCGACGAGGGTGGGATAATTATAGAAGTAACATTCGAACAAGTATTTGCAATTTCACAATCTAGAGAACTAGCTGAAAACAATAATGCTAACATAAATCATTCAATAATACAACGAATAAAATAAAAAAGTAATAGCAGTCCTACCAGTTCTTACAGACAACGTGTTCTTACCAAAAATCAATGCAAAAGATGTGGTAGACTAGATAAACATGAAATTAATGATTGCGAAGCAAGAGGTTATAGTTGCAAAGCATGTAAAACCAAGGGTTATTTCGAAAGTTGCTGTTTGAAAACTGGAAGAGCATACATTGCAACTAGACAGGGCGCAAGGACATTTAATAAACATAACGTAAACAACTTAATATCAACAAGATACAAAAACTCTACAACAAATAGACAGATAAACTGTTATTCTGATGATAATAGTAATAATGATAGCGATAATGATACAAATGTATGTAAAATCAATCATAGCAAAATACGATGCAAAAAAAATTGATACTTATATAAATGGATGCAAATGTACTATGGACTGGGATCCGGGCTCAATTTATTCTATTATAAGCACGGCATTTTGGAAAAAGATTGGAACTCCGGAATTAACGATTGGGCCAAAACTACGTGCCTATAGTAACTATAAATTAAAACCTAAAGGCATAACAGATGTACAAGTAGAGGTACATGGAAAACAACAAATTTTACCTGTTGTCATTACGACAACAGGTAAAATTTGTCCTATGTCTACTACTACTACTACTACTACTACCTTATGTCAAAGGAGTCCCTGACAAGATTGGCTACATCCTGAAACGCTCTTCCATTAAAACTTATTTTAAGCCACTGAAGAGGATTAGCCAATTCTTACCACCTGTCAAGTGCCAGATCCCTTTACAAGATGCAGGAGTATATAAACTTGACTGTGACTGTGGTCTCTTACATTGGACAAACAAAGAGATCCATAAGAACTCGGATCAAAGAACACATAGCCGATGTGAAGCACCGCCGGGACACTGGGTCTGCAGTCTGTGAACATAGTCAGGACCGCGCCCACCATAACATCAGGTTTGATAAACCACAAATCCTCGCAAAAGAACACCGATACCTGCCTAGAATGGTACGCGAGGCTATTGAGATTAAAAAACACAAAAATTTCAATAGAGAGGATGGCTGGGTGTTACCATCAAGCTGGGATCCTGTTATAAACATTATTAAAAAGAAATCCAAAAAGACCACCACAAGACTGCAAGACACCGTGAGCTCATATTGTATAGATTTGACCCACAATAATAATAACTAAAGATAATTTTATAAATTAAAACCTTTTTAGTAACATAAAGTAAGCCTTCAAAATTAACTTTAATTTAGCATCATGTTACCTGAGTTTTCTTGCCGGATCTTTCTCAGTGTAACCGTGTTCCGATCCGGTGGTAGTATACTAGATTATTAGTTAGTTTTTAAATATAATTACTATTAATTTTAATGTTTAATTATTACTAACCATAAACAATATAATTTTTTCATATAGAATCATTTTCTTCTTACACTGGCAATAAATTTTGTATCAAAATGTGGGTCAATATTTAATAACTAATTTCTGTATCGGGTAGATAATTATAAAATTTTCTGCAGTAACGATGACTTGTTGGACGTGAGACATCTTAGTCCACCCGTGATCATGAACGCTGTAAAGTGTTCGAAACGTCGGGTAATCAAAAATCAAATACAAACGCGATAAAATCCGTAAAGTAGTTTTATTTAAAAAGAGGGAATTATTTAAAAGTTTGACGCAAACACGACACCCATCGAGTGGGCTACACCAACAGTCAACATTGTAAAACCTAATGGTAAGATAAGAATATGCGGCGATTATCGTACTACTATCAATCCAGTATTAGTAACACATCTTCACCCTACTGTGGTACTCCACAGTTTGACCACTTGAGACAGCGTCTTGCAGCAGAAGAGAAATATTCTAAAATCGATTTAAAAGATGCATACTAACAATTTAAATTAGTACCAGAATCAAAAAAATACTTAACCATATCAACACACTAAGGTCAATACAATAGAATGCCATTTGGAATTACTATAGCACCAGCAATTTTTCAACGTTACGTCCAGGAGTTGTTAGATAATATTCCTAACATAGCAGTATATTTCGATGACATAGCGATAACGGGAACAAACGATAATAAACACTTAAAAATATTAGCAGAAGTCATGGAAAGACTGAATAAAGCCGGAATGAAAGTTAATCTAAAGAAATGTATCTTTCTGCAAAACGAGATCGCTTAAGAGAATACCTTGAGCACGTAATCAATAAATGTGGCGTTAAACCAACACAATAAAAAATTGATGCCATTCTTAACGCACCACCGCCTAATAATATAAAAGAATTAAGACCGTTTCCAGGGTTAGTAAATTTTTACGAGCGATTTATAGCAAACCTACACAGCACATGCGCAGAGTTGCATACTTTAACAGAGCACAGACAAAAGTGGAGATGGACAGGGAATGAACACACAATATTTGAGAAAACCAAACAATGTATCACAACATCCAAGCCTCTTATTTCCTTCAACGAGAAACTCCCCCTTTTTATAGCATGTGACGCATCTGAAAAAGGCATTGGAGCTGTATTATATCATAAAATTAAAGGTAGCGATAGACCAATCGCATTTGCATCAAGAAAGTTAAAACAAACTGAAAGTAATTATTCAGTCATTAATCGAGAAGCACTGGCGATATTTTTTGGAATCAAAAAGTTTGATCAGTTTCGGCGTGGGTTAAATGCACATTAGTAACTGATCACAAACCATTAATTCATTTACTTGGAACTAATAGTACGTACTGTAGTATAATTATTTTCATTCCTTGCGTTAGGGGGTATGTCGATACTCGTGAAATCGTGCGCCTCGTAGACACAAAAGAGGGAGGATGGGCGGCGCGGGCGCTGTGTAACTCGATTTACTGTTGTCCTAGCATCGACGTAGGAGGTCTTTTTATTTTTTTTTTATTGTCGAGCCAATGGCACACCTGATGGTAAGTGATCCTGCCGCACATGGGCCTCTGCAATACACAGGGACAAAGGTAGGCCGTTGCCTACCGTGAACAAATTGCTCTTCCTAAGCCTCGATTAAAGAAGGACATATTATAGCGCTCAGGAAACACACGACAGGTAGTTAATTCCAGAGCCTGCACGTACGTGGGAGAAATAATCTCTGAAAACGTACAGTTGAAGACCATAACGTTTCCAGGTTAAATGGATGAATGCTGCTGCGGTGTCGAGTGATACGTTGGTAAAACGGTGACGGTGGTACTCAACCAAACAGTTCCTCAGAGCATTCCTCATGAAAGAGCCAGTAGAGTACACAGAATGACATAAAGTCTCTCCATCGCTCTAATGACTCCATCTATCCGTAAGATTGGGATCCCAACAATTCGAATGCGAAAGGCAGTACGAAAAAGGCGTGCTGCCCTTGCAGGGAGTCAAGTGGGGATAGCTGATATTTGGGCGCGTCTGCTCAGAGATTTAAGCAGTACTCCACATGAGGATAAACTTGAACTTTGTATAACACAAGACGTTATCTCGATGTGAAGTATCGCTTGGCTCTGTTCAGGACGCCGAGACTCTAAAAAAGCTAAAAGAGTTGTTACCATTTGCGCGCAATGCAAACAATCAATATTTTAATGAAAAATACTTTAGTTATAGTACAAACAAGTAGTATAGTACAAAATACATAGTTTATTTATAAACTTCTTTAACAAAAGTTTTTCAATCGACAACTGAGAAATTATTTTATTCCCATCACTACTTACTACACATATTGAACTAACTTCGCTTGCGGTACGAGATACAATCGATATCTAATTTTTTTTTTTGGTATTTGTAGTTTATTCTGATGTTATAACTGCATGCGAACCTAGCAAAATATAGAGCAATAGGTTATCTTTGACCCACAAAAACTTCAAAATAAATATCATTGATTTTTGGAAGATATAAATTATATTCAAAACTGTATTTTTAGGAGACTGATTAGGTGTCCAACGCAAGGGTAGATTAGTTACGAGATCTTTTAGGTCTCCAAAGCACTGGCTGAAAGTTCTTTCTAAATGATGGCGCAGTGAACGTGTTAATCGCCAATAATGTATTCGCCAATCTATGTGACAATTATCGCGCTAATTTTCTTTTGTAAATAATTGTTATGCTATGCTCGGGATTTCTCTGCGAGATAGAATCCGGAATACAGAAATCCGCAGAAGAACGGGTGTAACCGACATAGCACGAAGAATTAGCACGCTGAAGTGGCAATGGGCAGGCCACATCGCTCGACGAACCGACAACCGCTGGGGAAGAAAGGTTCTCGAGTGGCGACCACGCATCGGACGACGCAGTGTAGGACGCCCCCCCACTAGGTGGACCGACGACCTAGTGAAAGTTGCTGGGCGTCGTTGGATGCAGGCGGCACAGGACCGCACATTGTGGCGCAATATGAGGGAGGCCTACGTCCAGCAGTGGACGGCAATAGGCTGAAATGATGAATGATGATGATGATGAAATAATTGTTGTAATGAAAATTTAATGATTCATCGTTTTTACCGTTGTTACCGTTTTGGCGCGGCGGTTTTGCAATTTCCGTAGCATTTGTCGAATTTGAGCGCGGGACGCGTATATTTTGTAGGCTGCGTAGAATTAGTCGGTTGTTGGTTATCGTAGCAGTCGATTTTGCTGGCCATATAGTTAGGACTAGTAACTCGCCCTCGCTTTGCTGCGGTTTCAGTTGTCTTACCCGCGTAGTGCCCGTTCCCTTGGGAATACCGGGTTAAAATATAGCCTATGTTACTTCCCGATATTATAGCTTTCCATTGGTGAAAGAATTTTTGAAATCGGTCCCGTAGTGTCGGAGCCAATTCGTTACAAACATACTTACATACAAACCTTTCTTCTTTATAATATTACTAACAACCCGCCCTCGCTTCGCTTCGGTTTCCGTGGCAATACCGGGATAAAATATAGCCTATGTTACTCCCTGATATTATAGCTCTCCATTGGTGAAAGAATTTGTGAAATCGATTCGGTGGTTTAAACGTGAAAGCATAACCAACAAATAAACAAACAAACAAACATACTATCGCATTTATAATATTAGTAAGGATTAGTATAGATAAAAAATTACAATTAGTATAGAGCTTCACCTGTTTTTATAGTCAATCTTTATGAGCAGTTAAATGTTTTATTAAATGAAATTTTCTATAGAAGGGATTTGAAGTATTAAATCACAATCCTCTCTTGAGATGAAATGTAGAGGAGGTAAACACTCTTTCGGGCAGAGTAGAGACAGTTGGCCTTCTGGTATTGTAAAAATAAAACGAATGACGAATAATATCTATGATATTCAAATATGATTGATAAATAATTTGAATATTTTCTGGTAATACAAAAATTTCACTTCTATCATATGTCTCTACGACATGCCAACTCTGTTTTTTTTCTGAGACATTTTAAGATTTAGGATGTCATGTGAACAATCATTTCAGCCCATATACATCGCCCTATTAGGTTTGAGCTTCCTCCATTATAGGAGGGAAATATATCTACTACACCATGCTGGTCAGACATGTTGGTAGAGGGCTTTGTTTCGAGTTTTTCCTCTCTTAAACATATGTTAAATGCATATCCCTGAGTCGTCTTTAATGACACTCACGAGCAAGAGCCCGTGAGTGTCATTAAAGCCGAGTTGTGAATGTCTCATGTATTCCTGTTTGATTTGAATAAATTACTTTTTGGCATAGTGTGTACTTTTACAAGGTAATGTGATTTTTATTACTATTACTTGTTTGAATTAGCAACATGAAAATACATTTAACAATAAGAAAAACAAGTTCTTTTCTGTTATTTATACATTTTGTAGGTAACCACGTGCAGATAACAAAAATATATGCAATTATTTAGTAGGAAAGATTGTTAATAATTCGAATATTCTTCATTCAATTCTCGGCCCATATACGTCCCATTGCTGGGCTCGAGTCTCCTCCACAATAGGAGGGAAATTGCCCTTACTATAACCACACTGGTCAGACGTGTTGGTATAGGGATTTATTTCGAGTCTTCCTTCTCTTGCATAGTTGATAATTTGATATATGCTTATTATATCCCTTAGTTGTTCGTCTTTTATACGACATCCACGGGCAAGATAGGGAGTGGTGAATAGTATTCTTACTTCGTCACCACACGGGCCGCGTGCTGCCCCTCTGTCGCCCCGGACGGAGCCGGGCGGCGGGCTGCGGACTGACCGTAGCCACGCCAAAAAAAAAAGATTCTGCAAAGTTCAATTCTTTGATTATATACACGACGTGTATATTTTTTATACTTTGTTATTGCAATGATAATAGAAATAGTTATATAGTTTTGATTGGGTTTAATTTATGATCGTATTAAAATAGATGTGAACATTATTATTATATAAGTGTAATAACATGCAAGAGAAGGAAAACTCGAAACAAAACCCTATACCAACCTGTCTGACCAGCATGGTATAGTGAGGAGGCTCGAGCCCAGCAGTGGAACGTATCTGAGCTGAAATGATGATGATGATGATATAAGTAGTACAGAGGTTCTCGAGTGGTGACCACGTATCGGACGACGCAATGTCGGGTGCCTAAAAAAAACTCCCCTACTAGGTAGACCACAGGTGGACCCACGACCTGGTGAAAGCTGCTGGGTGTCGTTTGATGCAGGCGGCACAGCACTGCACTCTGTGGCATAACAAGAGGAAGGCCTACGTCCATCAGTAGACGGCGATAGGCTGAAATGATGATGAATGATGAACCGCAAGTATCACTTCACACGACCGTAGGGGCGTCGAATACGTCGCGGCGGACTGGGGGGAGATTACGCTCCTCGGAGTCTATCTCTCCCCTAACTGGAGTGTGACCGATTTCGAGGCCTCCCTCACCATCATGGAGGCCTCGTTACGGCGAATGGCATCGCGCCAGGTCTTCGTCTTGGGGGACTTCAACGCCAAGTCCGTGGCGTGGGGGTCTCCCCGGACGAACGACCGAGGACGGGCGATCGAGGAGTGGGCGGCGGCACTGGGCCTCTGTTTGCTGAACAGGGGCTCGGTGCATACGTGCGTGCGACAACGGGGCGGGTCGATAGTGGACCTTTCGTTCGCTAGCCCCGAGGTCGCCGCACGCGTGGGGAGCTGGCGCGTCATGGAGGAGGTGGAGACCTTGTCGGACCACCGGTATATCCGGATGGAGGTCTCCCCGGCAATCCCGACGCCCAGCAGGGGTCACGGGGCGGATGGACGTCCTGCGTTCCCGCGATGGGCTGTGGATCGCTTAGACCGGGACCAGCTGGCGGAGACAGCCATCGTTTACTCGTGGCTGTCCTCTGCCAACCAGTCGGACGGGGTGGACGCCGAGGCTGGCCGCATCCGCAGTGCGTTGACGCAGATCTGCGATGCGGCCATGCCCCGGGTATGGCGTCCGCCCCCGAGGAGGGCGGTCCACTGGTGGTCCCGGGAGCTGGCAGAGCTCCGGGCCGCGTGTATTCGCGCCCGGAGGGCCTACACCCGCAGCCGGCGGCGCCAACGCGACGCGGAGCGGGAGGCCTTGCTGTATGAGGGCTACCGCAATGCGCGGTCGGCCTTCAGGCTGGCCGTCCGCTCCGCTAAGGACGTCAGTCGGCAGGAGATGCTGGACGGTCTCGACCGTGACCCCTGGGGACGCCCCTATCGCGCGGTGCTGAATAAGCTCCGCGCGCGGGGCCTTCCCCTCACCGAGACTCTCCAGCCCAGCCTTCTCACCCGGGTCGTCGAGGACCTGTTCCCGCGGCGGGCGGAACACACGCCCCCGGTCATGGCCCCGCCAGACACTGACCGGGAGGCCGACGACGACAGTGTTCCGCCCATCACGGAACCCGAGATGGGAGTGGCGGTGGCGCGCATGTGCGCAAAGTCCACCGCCCCCGGGCCCGACGGTGTTCCTAACCGCGTGTTGGGCCTGGTCCTCGACCACCTGGGTCCCCGCCTCAGGGAGCTGTTCGACGCGTGTTTAGCGTCCGGACGGTTCCCTGGGTGCTGGAAGGAGGGAAGGCTGGTGCTCCTGCCGAAGCCGGGACGGTCTCCGGGGTCGCCTTCGGCCTACAGGCCTATCGTGCTGCTCGATGACACGGGCAAGCTACTGGAGAGGGTGGTAGCTGCCCGCATCGAGCGTCACCTCGTCGGCACGGGGCCCGATCTGTCGGACGCCCAGTTTGGGTTTAGGAGGGGTCGTTCGACGATCGCGGCTCTGTTGCGCCTGAGGGCCGTGGCGACTGAGGCCGTCACCGGTGGGGGAGTGCTGTTGGCGGTGTCCCTAGACATCGCCAACGCATTCAATAGTCTGCCATTCAGCTGCATCAGGGAGGCGCTCCGGTATCACGGAGTGCCAGCTTACCTGAGGCGGCTAGTGGCAGACTATTTGGTGGGGCGCAGCGTCCTCTGTACCAACCGAGCAGGGGACGTTGTGCGAACGCCCATGACGTGCGGTGTCCCACAGGGGTCGGTCCTCGGACCCACCCTGTGGAACATCGGCTACGACTGGGCGTTGCGGGGGAGCCTCCCGCCCGGGCTGGGCGTGATTTGTTACGCCGACGACACGCTCGTCACAGCCCGCGGTGGGACGCTAGAAGAGGCGGTAAGCCTGGCGACCTATGGCACCGAAGAGGTCGTCAGGCGGATCGTGGCGCTGGGGTTGAGGGTCGCCCTGGACAAGACGGAGGCCCTCTTGTTCCATGGGCGCCTTATGAGCCCTCCCATCGGCGTCTCGATCACCGTCCGATCGGTTGACATCAGCATCCGGGCCCATATGAGGTACTTGGGCCTGGTGCTCGACGGGCAATGGTGGTTCCGGGAGCATTTCCGCAGGCTCGCTCCGCGGCTCGTCGGCGCGGCGTCCGCCCTATCGTGGCTTATGCCGAACGTGGGCGGATCGAGCGCTACGTGCCGACGGCTGTACACGGGGGTCATCCGGTCGATGGCCCTGTACGGCGCACCGGTGTGGGCGGGCCATCCGCGGATACCGCACGGTGGCGACGGAGGCAGCGTGCCTATTGGCCGGGACTCCCCCGTGGGACCTGGAGGTGGAGATGCTCGCCGGATTGTATCAGCGGGTGACGGGGGTGCGAGCGGAGGGCGGTGAGATCTCGTTAAGGGAGCTCACCGCCTGGCGCGTCGACGCCCGCCGAGACGTCATTGCCCGTTGGGCAGTTCGGCTGGAGAGGCCTCGGTTCGGGGTGCGAACCGTGGAGGCCTTCCGGCCGGTGCTGATGCAGTGGTTGGAAAGGCGGCACGGAGTGCTCTCCTTCCGACTAGTGCAGGTGTTGACGGGGCACGGGAGCTTCGCCAAATACCTGCACAAGGTCGTAAGGAGGGAGAGTACACCGTCCTGCCACCACTGCGATTGCGACGAGGACACGGCGCGCCACACGCTCGAGGCCTGCGCGGCTTGGACAGTGCAGCGCCGTGAACTCGTCGCAATCATCGGTGCCGACCTGACGCTGCCGGCCATCGCTAGGGCGATGGTCGACAGCGTCGGGAATTGGGACGCGGTCGCAGCCTTCTGCGAGACAGTGATCTCGCAGAAGGAGGCGGCGGATCGTCTGCGCGTGGAGCGCAGCCTCGATGAGGAGATCCGCCACCGGCGACTGGAGCGGCGCAGGCGCAACTACCTGCGCCTCATGCCGCCCTAGCCGAGGCCGCGGGTGACGTGACCGGGGATTAGTCCGTCACCCGCCGAGAGGCCGACCGCGTGAGGAAAGACCGACGTCCTCCCCGAGGGGGGACGTCGGTCGATGGGAGGGTACCCCACGTAGGGGGTGTTCCGACGGTGTCGGGCCGACCACTGACGACAAGTAAACCTGCTCCGGTGGTCGGCCCAATGACGAAGGTGAGGTGGTTTTCGGGTGGGTTGCGGGAGTTGCGTGCTTAAGCCCCTCTGTCGCCCCGGACGGAGTGGTGCGGAGGCGCGCCGACCGCAGCCCACCCACAAAAAAAAAAAAAGGGGTTGAATTTCTTTTTGAAATTCAAATTCCCTTTCTTCATATTCGCATTCGCGAAATTATTGCGTATATTTTTGCGTGTATAATTTTTCTTAATTTTTTCTTAACTTTAGGCAATGAAACTTAACAATCAAACTTATAACAATTTAAAAAACAAAACTATATACTAAATGGCCTAAATGCAATGTAATCAAACAATAATAATCTTCTATGATTTTTTCATCATAATTTTTTTTTTCATAAAAAAAAAACAAATATTATTATATATATAAAATAATATATATAATATATATAATAATTTATTATATATATAAAATAAATAAAATAATATATATAAAATATTAGTATGTATATATTATTATTAAAAAAATATTCGCGAATGCGAATATTCGTTACATCACTAATAATATGTACTATGTACTAGATTTCACGATCCGAACACTTGCTTTGTTCGACTGAACTGTACTGCATCCATCCGTACACCTTATTTTAGTTGCCTACGACCGGAGCCATGTAACTTCCCTACATCCCTTCATAGCAATTTTTGCATACTAACTACTGCCATCTTTGAAACAAACCTGAACTACTAAAGACCGTAGTAGTTTATATTAACACCAATAGATGGAGCAATAATAAATTATTGAAATCATTTCTGATACCTAAATAAATTAAATATTCTTATATAATAAATAATTTTATATACTTATAAATTAAATATATACTTATTACGATTAAATTAATAATTAGCTATGACTTTGCTACCAAAAAGTTTGTATACTAAATTTTGGCGACAATGTTTGACAGTTATCATAAAAAAAAATATTACAAACAGTCATCGGACACTTTGTACTGTTACATTGTAAAAATATATTTTAAGTGTGTAAAATAAAAATTGAACCGACTCATCTCTCGGACCTTGTGATAGATTTCAAAAACGATACACCTTCTTGTGCTTCAACGATTTGGTTATACAACGACTTTTATAATGGCAAGAAAATCGGACTGTTTTTTTTTTTTTTTGGGTGGGCTGCGGTCGGCGCGCCTCTGCACCACTCCGTCCGGGGCGACAGAGGGGCTTGAGCACGCAACTCTCGCAACCCACCCGAAAACCACCTCGCCTTCGTCGTTGGGCCGACCACCGGAGCAGGTTTACTTGTCTTCAGTGGTCGGCCCGACGGAATGCCCCCTACGTAGGGTACCCTCCCATCGACTAGAAAATCGGCCTGTAGGTGCTATTTTGGATGTATCCCCTTTAAAGGTATGGCTTATATCAACTTTGAATCCGGAAAACTAGCAGTTTTCGTAGAACGATTACTATTCATTATTAATGACTAACCGAAAGCAATAGCAACATTAGAACATGGACTTTCATCATTCATCATCATCCACTCAGCCCATACACATCCCACTGTTGGGCCTGGGCCTCCTCCACTAGGGGAGGGAACTTAACCTACTATACCACGCTAGTCAGACGTGTTGGTATAGGGTTTAATTTCAAGTTTTCCTTCTTATTCATCTTTCATCTTCATCATTCACCATCATCATGTCAGCTCATATAGTCCCACTGTTGAGTTCGATCCTCCTCTTTGATAGGAGGGAAAATAACCAATTGAATCACGTCAGTCAGACGGGTTGATTTTATTTCAAGTTTTCTTTCTCTGGCATAGATGTTATATGTATATTTAATCCCTTAGTTGCCTTATAAGACATTCGTAGATAAGAATGAGATGGTAAATTGTATATATACTATACTAGTAGGTACTGTGTGGAAGTGGAATACGACAATTTCACTGTATTAGGTTATTCACGTGCTTTTTGTGTTCGTATCTTAATATCTGGCAATGTGACAATAGATGAATATTCATCCGTTATAATTCCTCTACAACATGGTTCTATTTAATAAGGTGAGTAATTACATAGTTGTTGCATTAGAACATTCAGTCTCAATGTTAGGTTGTTATAACGAATTTTAGACAAGCCTAAACCTTACTTATATATTATTATAATACTTCATCATCATCGTCGTTTAAGCGGACATAAAGGGATAAAGTGATAAAGGGATAAAGGCATAAAGTGATAAAGGCGTAAGGGGATAAAGGGATAAAGTGATAAGGTGATAAGGGGGTAAGGGGATAAAGGGATAAGGTGATAAGAGAATAAAGGGATAAAGTGATAAAGGGATAAGGTAATAAAGTGATAAAAGGATAAAGTGATAAAAGGATAAAGTGATAAAGTGATAAGGGGGTAAGGGGATAAAGGGATAAAGTGATAAAGGCATAAAGGGATAAAGTGATAAGGGGATAAAGGGATAAGGTGATAAGGGGATAATGGGATAAAGGGTAAAGGGACAAAGGAACAAAGGGACAAAGGATAAAGAAGTTTCACTTCTGCTATGCGTACTTTGTTAACGTTCATTTTTTTTTATACATTATTATATAATTTATAATAACGATAATATTATCATATTATTTATAATCATAATCTTAGCCCATATACCTCCCACTGTGCTTGAACCTCCTTTACTATGAGAGGGAAATAGACCTACTACGTCAGATCGACTTAGTAGTCGATCTGACGTGTTGATTAAGGGTTTTGTTTTGAGTTTTCCTTCTCTTGCATAAACGTTATCTGCATATTATATCCCTTAGTCATCTTTTATAACATCCACGAGTAAAATAGGGAGTGTGGATTGTATTCTTACTCCGTTATAACACGGGAATAATTTATAATATACCAGCAACCCGCCCTCGCTTCGCTTCGGTCTCAGTCGCCTTACCCGTGGCGTAGTTGCTGTTCTTGTGAGAATACCAAGATAAAATATAGCCTATATCACTCCCTGATATTATAGTTTTCCATTGGTGAAAGAATTTTTGAAATCGGTTCGTTGGTTTAAGTGTGAAAGCGTAACAAATAAACAAACAAACATCCTGACTTACGCATTTATAATATTAATAAGGATTATATTATTTTAAGATTATAAATGCGAATGTAATTCTGTTTCTCTGTATTTTCATCTATGCCATTTAACCATTTTTTATAAGATTTGGTGCAGAAATGAACTAGAGCTTAGGAAAGAACCTATTATCCCAAAAAAAGCCTTGATTGGTTTGAAATATGGGTCAATAGTCAAATTAGAGGGTCATAATTATCAAAGATAAAACCATGAAACGTTTTATCTAGTAACTTAAGAAGATGTGAATAAGAATTTCTCTCAATGTTTAACGTTATTTATTTAATTTTTAAGTTTATATATTGAATTATTGTTAAGAATCCACCTAAATTTCGTGAAGTTTTATCAAGAATAAAATATACTCCTAATGGAAGGAATCAACCTCCTAAGGGTTTTCCATACGACAACAAAAAATAATCTTATTTTGCTCGTAACTAATAGTCACGGTTTCTTTCAGTTTCAGATCTTAACATTTAACGATGGAATGATTGGCCACAATAGATATGTTACTGCTCTTTGACAAACAGTTCGATTCTTTTAATTATGGCAGAAGAAGCACGAAAGTAGAATAAATGCTGTGGAAATGAGAGTGCTGAGGAGCATGATTGGCGTGAAATTAAGTGATAGAATTAAAAACAGAGTGATTAGGGAACGTTGTGGAAGGAATGTAGATGTAGTGACAAGGATTGAGAAAGGTATGTTAAGTTGGTTCGGCCATGTAGAGAGAATGAATAAAAGGAGACTAACAAGGAGAATTTATAAGGCGAATGTGAACGGAAGTGTTGGAAGGGGAAGACCGAGGCGGACGTTCCACAATCAAATCGGGGACGTTCTTAAGAAAGGCCAGGTTAGGAGTACCCTGAACCGAAGAACATGTATGAGGAGATTAATGAATGTGGACGAGGCGAAAGTGGTATGTCAAGGTCGTAGCAAGTGGAAAGAAGTGGTCTCTGACTACCCCTATGGGAAAGAGGCGTGATTATATGTATGTACTTATGTATGTAAATTATCAAACAAAAATTATATTCTTCTACAATAGACCATTAAATAGTCTAACTCTTAACAAACAAAAAAATAGATTCTCAAACAAAAATACTTCTCTCCCTTAAAAAAAATAACAGTTAATTATATATATTTTTCATATTAATAATTGAACCTCAGTAGGGGCATATTAAACTTTAAAAATAGTAGTTTTGATGCCTTGTTTGCTTCAAGTCTGTTGATTGTCCATGTGGCGTATAAATAAGTCCAGCACCACTAAATATGTGCTCGTCGGGGACACTCGTTGGTGGTGTAACTAATTAATGCCGAACTACAGGAAGCAGAAGAAGTATATATATTAAGTGATGTAACGAATACTATATATATATATATATATATATATATATATATATATATATATATATATATATATATATATATATATATATATATATATATATATATATATATATATATATATATATATATGGGTGACGATAGCTCAACTGACAATTTTGGCTCATCATCTTAAGAAAATGATTGACTGAAGATTAACTTTTTCTCGATATTTTTGTGATCGAGTGAATGTTATCGTAACAAAAATATTAAATGATAGAAAAATTACCTTTCATAACATTGTATCATTTCAAAATACCTATAATATCACAGTTTAAGTAAAATTTTCAAATCAGAACTTTAATCCAATGCACTTTACAATCGATTATATACTCATGCAAACTTGAATCGATTTATCGTGAGTATCGAGTACCGAGTCGTATGGTTCATCACTAAATACATCGTTAAGACCAAATGTCAAAACCTCCTCTTCCTCCTCATAGAGCTAGGCCGCACTACGGTGAAACCGCGGCGGTTTTTAACCGCGTGAGTTTGTGGAACAGGAAAACGAATGCAAGCGGCCGCACCTGTGGTTTTTATCCGCGACTGATTTAATATCGTCTCGAGCGGTTTTGCGGTTAACCGCTTGCGGATAAAAACCGTAGTGCGGCCTCAGCCTTATACGCCTATTACACTACACGATCGGCAGTGTCAGGTTGTCATCGATGATTACGATGAGTTCAAGGTGCTGCTCTGCCCACGCAGCACACTTCTCGATCGTGTGATACGCCGTATCCTCGTTGTAATCGCAGTGGTGGTAGAACGGTGTGCTGTCCCTCCTGACGACCCTGTGCAGGTACTTGGCGAAGCCGCCGTGCCAACCTACCTTTCAATCAATGTACAATTAAATACCATTTAAGAAGAAATATGGTTTTATTCCTTAAGAATTTCCTTCCTTTTTTTCCTTAATTTCCTTTTTTTTAACATACCGTATAATGACATAATAATATATGAATATAATATTCTGATATTTAAAATGATAAATAAAGTGGCCAGTTACATATCATGACATTCTCCCCAGGTTAAGAAGTGTCGTAGTCCCGTAAGTAAGTAGGTCGCTGATGCACACGTGTTGAATGACGAGGCGGAGGTGGACTTTCTGTGCCAACACGATCAGGTTCTAAGTTATCATGCACTTCTTATATATTAGAATCAGCAGAGGCCCAGCTTAAATCAGATTCCATTTCACTGTCAGATGATGAATCTCCTGTAGGTGCCAAATGTCGATTCGAAACTACTAGCTCTCGACCGTTCTGTAGTCGTACATGAGAATATAGGGGATTAGTTTCAAAAAGCTCAACTTCTTCGACTATAGGGTCATATTTACTTTTTCGATCATTATTTTTCAATAGAGCTCTCTCCGCTCCGGTAAGCCACGTGGGCATAGATTGTCCATTAGAAGATCGGCGTGGATGAGTAAACATCCGCTCGTGAGGGGTGCATCCAGTAGCTGTACATAATAATGATCGTATAGAGTGTAATGATTGTTCTAAAACCGTTTCCCAATTATTAATAGCTAGCTTGGTTGCCAAATATTGCAAATAATTCGGATAGCTTCTTTATGACTGTTTCCGAGCTAATATTTGAACAAGGTATTGCAAAAGGAAATCTTGAAAATTCATCCACCATGGTGAGCATGTAATGATTACCAGTGTAAGATGGCAGGGGTCCTTTAAAATCAATTGCAATTCTTTCAAATGGAGATGTAGCTTTAATTAAGGTACCCTTTGTCTTAAAAAATCTAGGTTTTATTTCAGCAAAAACTGAACATGACCCTGTGATTCGCTTGATTTCTTCAACAGAATACGGCAAATTTTTAGCTCTAACCCAGTGAACCATGCGTGTTATATCAGGATGACATAGCTTTTTGTGCAGTTCAAAAAGATTTTCAGAGATAGCATGTGTTGATGCTGTTACGTTTGCACGCGAGAGAGCATCGGCAGCTATATTGTCCTTACCTGGGCGATATATGATGTTAAAATTATAGCATGAGAGTTCTAAACGCCATCGCTGTATTTTAACATTTTTTTATTTTTGTGTTATGTTTTTGATTAAACATATCGACGTAGGAAAGCATATTTGCTGTAAGTAGACATATTGCAATTGTTCACCAGAGCCAAAAAACTTTATTAATTTCGGAAAAAAATTAATAGTGTCTGACCTATCCATGATATTGCTATCATTTTTGGAACATAGATTTATATAACTGCCAGTTACCATTTGCAATGTAAACTTTTTATCCAAAGTTACTATAAGTACGTGTTTGGCTAGTTACAGCTCACAGTTTTTTAAATCACATACCTTTAAAACGCTGTAACTAAGGAAGAAAAATGTACGCGTAGATGGAAATATTATTAATTTACAGGCGGTAAATATGCTTTATGCAGTAAATTTATTTATTTGGGTACTGCAATTCAAGATGTAAGATTAAATTTGTAATTATGATTAGATCTTGAAATGCAGTGGGTCGGTTGGTAATGTAATGTTTGGTTGAAATAAAATGTCGTAAATGGTAAAAAAAAATTATGGTCTTTTAAATTGTTGGAACAAAATTTGAAACTCTAATTATACTGCCAGAACTTCGTTTCAACAATACAATGAATTAAAAAAGTATTTTACTCTTATATATAAGAGATAAAACATAAAAAATAAAATATACAAAATAAAAACTAAGGCCCTAAAACTAGTTAGGAACGCAAGATGTAAATAAAAACATTGTATCCAATAAGAAAATATTTATTTAAAAGTAAAAAACAGAAACTTAGTGGTCTTTGTTTTTATTTTGTCTTTATGTTTGCCTTGCTTGTTCTTATTTCTTTTTGCAGTTTTAGTGTGTTGATCTCCAACTTCCATCTCGTCAGATGACTCTTCCACTTCACTCCAATCTGTTGAGTCATCTGATGGAAACGCTTTATTTAACAATAATGTATCCGCATCGTCCACATAATCAAGATAACATTTATCGAAATTTAGTTTTTTCTTGCATCTTTTAGGATTTATCCTTCTGTTGCCTCTGTCTTCTGTTATCTGTATTTTGTTTGTTTCAGGGGATGGTAAACTACTTCGAAACTCTATCCGCACCACGTTGCTGTCACTCGTTCTAAGGAACATTGATAGACTTGGAGATCCTATTGGCATTATATTGCTCTCAATTGCAGAACTGTTTTCAGAAATAAATTGCATGTGCACAGCGCCATTTGTAGCAGTATTTATGCCAGGAACCAGAGAATAGCTTGAAGATAATACCTGCACTACGTCGCCCTCAATCGCAAAACTCGTTGAAGGTACTAGAGATGGACACCGAACACTTGTATCAAGTAGCAACACTTGTATCAAGAACTGGAGATGGACATTGAAGTTGCGTTTACACGTGGCTCTCTATTGCTGCACATGCTCTAAGACCGGAGGGTAGACTTTCAAGGTCCATCAATTTTACGTTGCTTTCGATCATAGCTCTCTTCTCAGTAGTTGATGATTTACTTTGAGGCTGTTCCATATTGCTCTCAACACCACCACCTAATTCTGGGATAAAATAGAGACATTGGGTTTTGATTTGCTTACCATCATTCTCAATTGGAAAGTAGGCTTTACAAGCTGTTAAATGTGGAATACTTTCATCCAAAACATCTTCATTCTCAATGATTACAGTAAAATCTAATTTAGCATGTTTTGTAATGCATGTTTCGTGGGTGATTTTGTAAACTTTATGCAAGTCTGTTGGGATTTCCGTCAAGCCCGAAGCTTGAAGCGGTGGCGGTAAAACTTGTCTTAGTATGTGGTCGGTGCAGTCATGTATTTTTCTGGGTTTCGAAAAGTTGGAGTCAATTCTTTGCAACTAATCATACCCTCTTCCAAATTCCTTGTAGGTCGTGGTGTCGTTTTGCAATTATTTTGCGAAAAATTATTAGATTCATCGGACTGATTTTATTTTTTTATTGTTCAATTTCGAAGGAATTAAATTGCCTTGTAGGTATAGTTCGTTGCTTAATATTTATATTTTAGGTTTCTTTCTTGAATGCTTTTCAACAATGTCTTCTTGAAGAGGTCTCAATTCGTCCATCCATTCCCTGCGTTTCGCCATCTAAAATAAGCAAGGTAGTTTATAAAAAATAAAAAAATATCTTGTTACCCTCGTTGGCCTAGTGATTGTGATTGCTGATTATAGGTCATGAGGTTCCAGGTTCGATTCCCGGCTATGGCAAAGTATAATATGTGGTTTTACTGTTGTGAAACTTCCTCAATTGCAGCTCGTAACCGGGTTTGTGCTCGTAGTATATTGGTTGGTTCGCCACCAGTCACATTGGAGACTAAATATGTCGGTGAAATGCCTACTCCGTCAGGGATTACAGGTGTGACGATATTCATAAAAATCTGTAGAAGGACAAGTAAATTGATGATTTTTATACGTTGAAACTACCTAGAAAAATGCTTAAACCTAATTATGGCAGATTACAAATATCTTTGCTTGTATTAGATAGTTTCGATTAAGATACAATACGTAAATACTGATCGACCCTTAATAATAATCATTCGGAAAATTTACTTACATTTTCGTGATAAAATATGAGTATTTTATCAGGTTCAATCTAAGTCACACCACTTATTACGGACACTCAGCACACACGACGTTTCAAATCAAATGCCACGCTTATAATGAGACAATAACAGAATGTCGTACAAGGAATGAAGGGTGCGGGCGGAGCCGGTAGCGATGCGGTAACACCGATACAACTTCAGAGTACTATCATTTTTTCAATGGCGTAACGGTAAAATGAAATGATAAATGGTTTATCAAAATGCATTATCTCAAATTTCTAAAAAATCACAGGTTTTTAAAATGTATTATGTGGTGTGAGCTTTTAAAGCAAATACGTGATGATTTGCTGTAAATAACAAACACTAAAACTGTAGGTTCCCTAAACTTGCTGTAAGTAAACGAATGTAAAAATCACACGCCGCAGAAATGCTGTAAGTAGCGTTAAGTTTTTAAATGGGAAGAAGTAAGTATTTGTAAAGCAAAAAATGCAGTAAGTACAAAATGTCTAAAATGACTAGATTTTGGTCTACATACAGCATTTAATCTTGCTAAAAAAAATATAAGTACGGGCGTTTTCAACGGCGTATGTAATTTTTTTTTTATCGTAGAGACACAGGACCCGGGTCATTCGATGCGGCTTTTTTTCTGATTCTAATGGTAGTAAAAAGTCACTTTAGGTATTTTGTCTACTTACAGCAAATATGCTTTCCGACGTCGATATACGATACTGATTTTTGATCAGTTATAAGTTGAAATGTTTTACCTATAAGAAATTGCCTCCATTTTCTAATGCTTTCTACAATCGCGGCGGCTTCTTTCTCTATTGCTGAATGATTGCGTTCATGATTGTTTAAAGTTCTAGAAAAGAATGCTATTGGTCTTCCTTCCTGTGTAAGAACAGCAGCTATGGCATAATCGGATGCTTCAATTTCAATAGTTAATTGAATGTTTATAACTGTTGTTGCAGCTTTTGCTATTTCTGTTTTTAATGAATGGAAGGCATTTTCAGCTTCAGGTGAAAGCGGCATCTTTTGTATCTTGCAAGATCTTTTATTTTATCTGAAAATTTAGGTATCCATTTTGAATAATGCGCGAAAATGTCCATAGTTCTTCTAAGTGAAGCTAGGTTTTTAGGTACCGGCATCTCTAAAAGTGGGCGAAGTCGTTATGGATCAGGTTTTATTACGTTATCGCATATATTATAGGCTAGTAAATTTATTTCCGTCTTTGAAAATTCGCTTTTCTGTAGATTCAAAGTTAAGTTGTAGCGAATTGCAATCTGCTTAAATGAGCTTAATTTCTTACCATGATCAGCTTCATCGTATCCACAAAATCTGAAATCATCTAAATACGCATATACTCCTTCTAGATGTTCTTTTTCTAGTATATTAATGGCTCTTTGAAAGGCTGCTACGCCATTAGTTACGTAAAATGGTATACGTCGAAATTGATACAAATGTCCGCAAGCTTCAAAGGCAGTATACGGCTTTTCATGTTCCACAATAGGAATTTGATGATAAGCGCTGCGTAAATGAATTTTGCTAAATATTTTGTATTTAGCGACTTTTGAAATAAGTCCTTCTATCGACGGTAAAGGATAAGCATCTAGTTCTGTGTATCTATTTATGGTCTGTGAGTAATCTATAACCATTCTTTTCGTATGATGTTCGCTAGATGTAACTAGTACTTGAGCTCTCCATGGCGAAAAATTAGGTTCTATTATTTTATCATCCAATAGTTTTTGGATCTCGTCTTTAATAAATAAATAATCTGAATCAGAGTGTCTCCTAGACTTTATAGCGATTGGTTTCTTAATAGGTAGTAGATTAGCAAACAAGCTAACTGGCTCAATATTAGCTGCAGACAAAACGCATAGCTTAAGTGTTGGTTGAGAACCACCAAATTTCATTTCTAAAGCTTTATGATTCTGTAAAACGTCGTGGCCTAGGATGATGTCAGAACAAAGTCCATCCATAATCATCAGTGTAACGGTGATAATTTGATTTTGAATATTTAATTCTACTTAGTGTGCGTGATCCATTCACTTGAGTACTTAAGTTTGATGCTGCCATTGTGATCTTTTGTTTGCATGGAATAATATTTAAATTTCATAAAGTAACAAGACGTTCATCGATAATACGTGAGGTGCTGCCTGTGTCAATAAGTGCTAGAGCACTTATTGACACAGGCACCGCTAGAGCGGTGGTCTTTCCGTTTATAATAACTGGTACTATAGCTCTATTTAGATTCGCTGCTGACAGGATGCAAGAAAATGTATGTGATGAAGTAGACATGGCATGGGTAATATTTTCAGATTCTGTTGTCTCATTTGCTGCAGCTATTCGCTCTTTTTTGCTAAGACAAACTTTCGAAAAATGTCCTTTCTTCCTACATATGGTACAAATAGTGTTAAAATCAGGACATTTGTAGTGAGGGTGACGTTGATTTCCACAAAAGTAACAATAATTGTATATTGGTAATTTATGCATTGTACTAACTGCAGTTTGTCATTACTAGAAGTTTGATTCATGTTAGGCGTAAGTTCAGGATGATGGCTATCATTCTGTATTTGTGCCATTTCTAGGCACCGTGCCTGTTGATAAGCTTGGTCTAAAGTAAGATTATTGTTCTCAAGAAGACGTTGTCGTATTGCCGGTGATGACAATCCAGAGATAAAAGCATCTCGAACGTAGTCATTTTCGTTTTGCTCTGCGCTCACCGATTTAAAATTGCAAGCTTTCGTTAGAATTTTCAACGTTTGAATATATTGATCAATTGATTCACCACTCTGTTGTTGCCGTTTGGCTAATCGATAAAGAGAATAGATTTCATTAAGTGGTTTTATAAATAAGGTGTCTAATTTTCCCATAGCAGAATCATAATCTTTCAAATCTTTGATGTAAGTAAAAAGGAGTGGTGATATGTGATTAATCAGTAGAAGGTATTTGTAGTTACTTACTGATTTTTCATTAGTTTGAATGGCTTCTAAGAAATTTTCGAATGATTTTTTTCAATGCATCCATGATGATCTATTTGTAGGATCCGCTTCGAATCTTTCAGGTTTCAGATATTTGTCCATTTTTATATTAAGGAATAAATTGTACAATTAAATACCATTTAAGAAGAAATATGGTTTTATTCCTTAAGAATTTGACATACCGTATAATGCATAGAGTTTACAGGTGTCTGAGACCTGAGTGTGAGTTTTGTCGTTAATATTACGCGTTCTACCGTGAGCGCGCAAACATGGTATTTGTATGAAAAAAAGTACAGCGCCACTAGCGGTGCGTATTTAAAACATTGTTTCAAATACGCACTGCTAGTGGCGCTGTACTTTTCTTCATACAAATGACAGTTTACGCGCTCACGGTAGAACGCGTAATATTAACGACAAAACTCACACTCAGGCCTCAGGTGGCAGATTTATATTTTTAAATACGATTATTTCAAAAAGTAATAAACGGTGCGGAGGGAGGAGGGCATCGTTGGAATTGCCGATTGTGCGGATTTGTCAGTCACGATGTCGCAGTGGCCGAGTGAGCATCGCGCGTTCGCTGTAGAGACATTTTTTAAAAGTTATGATTCTTACGTAATTGCTGGTCGACAATTTTGTTCAAAGTTCGGTATTCGGCGAATACGTGATGGACCGAGTGTAAATTTAATTCGTTCCTGGGTGCAGAGATTCCGTGCAACTGCTTCGGCTATGAATGTCGCACAGCCAGGGCCCAGTCGATCTTCAAGGACTCCCGAAAATATTGAACTGGTTGAAAGCAGTTTACGTGAAAAGCCGCGACTTTCAATACGGAATAGAGCAGCCTCACTGGGACTTCCAAGAGCGATTATTCATGAAATTTTAAAAAAGGATCTGAAATTCCATCCTTTTAAAATTCTAATCGTTTAAGAACTGAAAGAAAGTGACTTTGATTTACGCAAAAAATTTTGTGACACGATGTTGGAGCGTTTTCGAACCGTAAATCCCATTTTTTGGAGCGACTAGGCTCATTTTCATTTAAACGGCCACGTCAACAAGCAAAACTGCCGTTACTGGTCTCCAAGAATCCGCAACCCTCGACTGAAACATCAAAAACCATTGCATTGCCCCAGGGTAACTGTTTGGTGCCTTATCCATGGAACATGGAATAATTGGACCATTTTTTTTTAAAGTTCTCGAGGCCAGGCGACGAATGTCAACGGTGAAAATTATCGACGAATGATTACGGAATTCATTTTGCCAAACCTGCGAGCTTATCCATCGTACTCTTCACACACCTGGTTTCAACAGGATGGGGCGACTGGACACACAGCCTGAGCTTCGATGAATTTGCTTCGGGAAAATTTACCCCAAAAACTGATAAGTCGCTTTGGGGACATCCCATGGCCACCGAGATCACCCGATCTAACCCCTATGGATTTTTTTTTATGGGGCTACCTCAAAGAGAGAGTTTATAATGACAATCCCCAATCTCTTGTGGCTTTAAAGGAAAATATTCGTCGAGAAATCAGCTCAATTGAACCAAATTTACTGCAGCGTGTGGCGCAGAACACAAGGCTCCGTTTTGAACAGTGTGTTCAACTCGACGGAAGACATCTGGATGACATACTGTTTAAAAAATAAAATCCGCATTTTCAATATATCGTTCAATACTCTTAATAAAACTTTGTGTCAATTATTACGTTTTTTATTTAAGTTTGAAAATATAAATCTGCCACCAGACACCCTGTATATATAGAGAAGCTATCCCGAATAAATATTTTGTTCCATTTTGATAACAGTTATTAATTACACTAAAGTTCGCTGCAGCGCTGAAACAATAAATAGTAGTCTAACCCAAACATTGAGGCACACAGCGCTAGATCGCTTTAAAGTTCTGTAACGTGTGGTTACTATAGTAACCACACGTTACAACGATTTTACACTACAGACGTGACAATTTTTGTACCTACATTCATAAATAAAACACATACTTTATTCAATGGGGCACGTTGTCGTATTTTCACAAATAAGTATTAATTGATAATATATACTATAGAAAAAAGAATATAAGCAATCAAAATAGTTTGGTGAAACATCATGTTAAGTCTGTTTTTAGTCATATATATTTTTACCTCAACGAGTTGTGGAATTGAACATCTGCGTGTTTTTGTCTATGATCAAAGATGGTGTGACATTTAAATGTATAATACATTTGAATATTTTGTTTTTATTGTGTTATTTCGATATAATTACCTATTTATTCGCTTTAAGAACAAAACATTTTACTTAAATGAGTAAAGAATTTTTATTCACATCCAGGTTCACGTTTTGACTCGAATCATCCGAGTTTTCGTAATAATACCGCTGCTCTGTACGTAGGCACACCATGGAAGTAATAAGTACTACGTACAACAGGAATGAGCTCTGTCTATGCATCTTGCAGCTAAAACAAAGAAAATAAAACCTTATGTCAAGGACGGAGTCTTGTCGCGCGCAAAATAGAAATGAAGCTGAGTGAGAAGGCAACCACTGTACCCTATGTCCCTTTCTAACAGTGACTTAGAGTTGCCAGAGTTAAATTGATTTCAATTATTTCGTTATTGGTAGAAAAATAGGCGATTTATGTAATGTAATGAAGTAAAAACATTTACTTCTAAAATGTTTCTAAATATAAATAATAATTTATTACCAACATGTTAAACCAATATTATTTGTTGCTACGTGCAAAACCTTATTAACGCAAAAATGTTGCGATTGGCGTATAGGTTTTCTTTTATTTGTATGAAATACGGACACCTGACCTGACAACCCCACATGAAATTTTTAAACATAATTTGTGAATGAAGAATTTCGATGACCATGCTGTCCTAGTCCTAGTTCAAGAAAAATTAACTTAAATACATATGCATTTTTTATTCCTTTCGATATTAAAATTACTTTCTTTCAATTTCAAATTTCCTAAAGATCTTAATATTAGGGAAATATGGATAAATATTATACCCATGTATTATATACCCATAGGTGGGCACAGTTAATCCAAAAATTAACTTCGATAATCGTTAAAGCGTTAAATTCGCGAAAATTTAACGCAAGTTAAAGTTAACGTTAAAAGTTAACCATTCAAGACTTACTGACTTAGGTATTATTTAGACTATACTGTTTTCGTGCCTGTGTGGTGATGGAGGAGTAAGGGTCGGTATACACGACAATTATATATCGTAGCGATTCGACTGCACAGACAGTTTGTGCAGTTTTATCGATAGTGTGTACGAAAATCGTCTTAGATTTTTCTGGTGGCGCAAACGATCGCGGTAGTTTCAAAATTATAAGTTGGAGCAATCGTTCAATACGTTCGCAATGCTTGCTGTAGGTGCAAATCAACATATCGCAAGACTATCGCAAGAAGTAATAATATGTGGTATGTGTCACGTGGACAGAGCAGCGCCTTGAACTTGACTAATGTAACGGACTAAAGTTAACGAAAGTTCAGTTTAACAGAAGTTAACAAGAGCGTTAACATTTTTTGAAGTTAACTTAAAAGTTAATCCGCTAACCAAAATTCATTAATTAACGGATTAACGAGTTAATGCCCACCTCTGTATATACCATTGTATTATATAATATTTCGAATGGCATCACACTGGAACTATTAAAAGCATGTTGTAAGACGTAATTTTAAGTGAAATTAGAAAAATTAATAAAAAATAGACAATCCCACTGATTTTCTTGCCGGGTCTTCTCAGTGCGGTCGCGTTCCGATCCGGCGGTAATTTTAAGAAAAATGTAAAAAAAATACAACATGTAATTGCCCCCGCTGGGTTTATACATAATAAATGATTTGAATTTGAAAAATTTAAGCCGAGCGAGAGCTCAGTAAAAGGCTTATTACACTACACGATATTCAGGGCCCTAACTTAGTAGGGGTGCTCTACAACAGCTAAATTGTGAAACCTGTTTCACCCGTTTCAGTTATAGCCAAATAACAGTTTCAAAAAACTGTTCCAAAATAACAGCCTGTTGTTCTGTAATACGAGAAAAAAGGGGAAAATAACCATTCTTTGGGAATAATGTTTAGAAGTGGTTTCAGTGTTTGTTCCTAAAATGAAAACAATCCTTCATGCTTTACATGCTTAGGACTGATTTATGTATATATAATCAGTCCTATATATATATATATATATATATTTCTCTCATATTGCAGCACAACAGGCTTATTTTGGAACAGTTTTCTGCAACTGTTATTTCGCTAAAACTGAAACAGGTTTCACAATTTAGCTGTTTTAGAGCACCTCTTACTAAGTTAGGGCCCTGAATATCGTGTAGTGTAATAAGCCTTTTACTGAGCTCTCACACGGCTTCAATTTTGCGACAACAGCTCATTCCAGGAATGAGCTCTGTCTGTGCATCTTGCAGCTAAAACAAAGAAAATAAAACCTCATGTCAAGTTTCACTTTCAGATTTTAAACTGAACATTATTTATTATATTGCTGGATATATCGTGAATGGGATGATTGACAAAATTTCTTTTTCAAATTATCGTGTGGTTATTGGATCACAAGACCATAGATCACAACTACTGTGTCGACATATCACAATTTTCGACATTTACTGCTTTTATTGATCGGGGAAAACTTAAGCATGTTTCCAGATTTGTATTTGAAATTCTAAAGTACACTGAAAAACTGTTTATTACATTATTAAATCAATAATTAAAAAACTTACATAAAAATAAAATTATCATGTATGTTGTCCAAGAATTTTATAGCAAACTACATATATTGTTAGATCCATCACATCCTCCTCAATCTATATTTGAAGATCCACATGATATTGAATGGGTGAAGGCGTTAGCGAATTCATATCTCAATTTACGTTTAAATCATAATGCAAAATTAGAATCAATGAGACATATGAGGAATAAGCTGGGTTTGCGGCAGAAACTTCACAAGACTGTTTTATTTAGCAATGTCTGATTTAGAATTAAACTTAAATGTAAACTTAACTGTTTTTTGTTAATTAAATATACCACAATAGGTAGTTTATCGTAATTTTATCTCAGTCCAGCTGCATGTCGTGTCGTGTCCCACAAGCACCAGTCGGTAAGTACCTACCTATAGGACGCGAGTGTGAAAAGCAAGCAAAAACAGCAAATCTATAGTGCCGCAAAGGGCAAATTTATCATTAGTATCTTTGATTAAAATCCATCTGAAGCAATGATCTGCTGACGTCAGATCATAAATCATTTTTTATAATTATTGTCCTTAAATCATATTTCAATATGGTCACCATCGCCAGAGAGGGATAAAAGGTACAGTTACTGAGCTCTCGCTCGGCTTCAATTTTGCGACAACAGCTCATTCCTGTTGTACGTAGTACTTATTAATTCCATGAGGCACACTAAAGCAGCGTTGCCAACCGTACGATTTAATTCGTATTTATACGATCTTTTTGGTTCTTAGAAATCGTACGCAAAACATACGACCTTTAGAAACATACGATCTTTTTAATGTTGTAGAACCATATATTTAATATATCCATTCTGCTGTAGTTAAAATGTAAAATATGCGACAAACTTCCCAAAAAAAAAAAGGTCATCAGAAATTGCTCAGAGTCATGAACATCAATGTTGACATCAAAACATCGACGATTCACAAATTTCCTAAAAAAAAAAAGCTCATCGGAATTTGCTTGGAGGATTTTTATTACGTTCATGAACATCCGATGTATCGTTTCTTAAACATCGACGATACGCAAATGTCCTATAAAAAAAAGCTCATCAAAATTTGTCCAGAGAATTTCGGTAATTTTTTGCAAATTTCATTGCGTACTATTATATTTCTTCAATTCTTAGCAAAATACTATCCATTTTAGTCCGTGGTACGATCTTCGAAAAAATAAAGTTGGCAACACTGCACTAAAGTAAGGTGTACGGATTGCAGTACAGTTTAGTCGAACAAAACAAATATTCGGATCGCGAAATCTAGTACGTAGTACATATATATCGATGGTATAATGACATATAATCATAGAGTAATACTATATATTGGAAATAGAGAGCCCACTCGCGTTTTTTTGACATCACTAATATCAAAAGAAAGCGCCATCTATTATCTTAATCAATAATTATTTCGTACCAACCCAAAGACATTCTTTACACACATATACATCTCACACTCACACATACGTCTCACACACACACACACACACACACACATGCGTCTTTACATGTGTGCATTCTATTATCCTATTCGTAGAATTTTAAGCACCTCTATATCCTAAGTATTGAATTGCTAATACTTAGCAAATCAACAACTATAAAGAAATAGTCTCGAGCGCGAATTCAGTGCCCGTGACTTTAAGCAGTTACAATATTCATTAAATCGTACATTGAAATTACGCTTGCTTTACTACTTGAAGCAAAGCATCGCGGGCAAATCTGTGTATGTAATACATAGCACACAATCAACTATCAACAACGTTGGTCCATAGAAAATGATATTCTGCCGAAACTGTTAAATTACAAAGTGGACGACAAGAATTTAGACAACGATAAGGAGTACGAGGATGACCACAGAAAAATGAATAAGATAGAACGGCCATGTGGGCGGGGCGAGCGTGCCACAATTACGATCAAACGGTCTTAATATTGACGAAATTCGTTTTACCGGCTCTTAGTTGCGCTCATATAGTGACCTTGAACGAAGCTCCGACAATAAAGAGAAATATGCCATCTTGCGCTGTTACAACGTGTCGAAAACGAAGTCAATTGCGTAGTTATAGTCTAAGAAGGCATTTCTTTTCATCATTATGTCCATAAACTTATTAATTCAGTGATATTTCGTAATTTTATGAGAGTATTATGTCGTTCACAACAATCAGTTATTAAATCGCAAAAAGAGCCAAACATTATGCATCGTCTGCCATACATGGATATCACCTTTTATTAGTCCAGCCACCGCGCAATGTACTACGTTCAATGCGATATCACTGAGAACCGCCTTACCAGCGTGGTAGTATACGTTTTCATTCAAAACATTGACGTTGATCCACGCGTATCGATAGTGTTGTCCAACATACTATAAGTTATCGATTTCAATAATATGTGTTAATTTTATCATATAAATAAATATTTTAACACTTTTAATTTAGTAATCGTTTTATTTAGTTATATTAACAATATTTAAATAGGTATTTAAAAATCAATTATTCTGATATACATTATCTACTTAATTTATCTTGTATATCTATAGTACATTCTTATATATTTTCCGTGTGGTGAAGGAGTAAGAATATAATTCACCACTCCCTATCTTGCCCGTGGATGTCGTAAAAGACGACTATGGGATATAATATGCGCATAACATCTGTGCAAGAGAGAGCAAACTTGAAATAAAACCCTATACCAACATGTCTGACCAGAGGTCAAATTCCCTCTCATTGTGGAGGAGGCCCGAGCTCAACAGTGGGACGTATGTGTATATGCGTATCTATTGTACAAACTTCATAGTGCTCATTAGCACTCTTTAGCATTTAATAAAATAGAAATAACAAAATAATAGTAATAAAATATCTATGTTCAGGACCAATCACTATATTTATTTATTTATTTAAATAGGAACATCAAATTAATTAAATTAAAATTATACAATTTCGGCATACATTTATATCTATTTGCTACATTAGGTTTAGCTCTGGACTCCACACTAGGAAACCCTGTGTCGTGGAGGCCAGTCCATTCCCAAATAATTATATAGTATGTATTTAAATATATGCATGCATTCTTGAGTATATCCGTGCATGTATGCATATGTGCATGTGTAATCATGTACATGTTAAACAAATTCCGCATTTTCATATGTACCTATGAGTATGAGCGTGCATGTATACTTGTGTGAGTATGTGTATCTGTTCATAGGTTTGTATCTATGTGTGTGTGTGTGTGCTTGTGTGTGTGTGTGTGTTTGTGTGTGTGTGTGTGTGTGTTTGTGTGTGCGCGCGCGTGTGAGTATGTGTGTATATGTGTGTGTGTGTGTGCGTGTGTATGGTGCGTGGGCCTGTCCGTGTGTATATGTGTACGTGTACATGTATGTGCTTGTGGGTGTGCGTTTTGTTAGTATAATTGTGTGTTAATACAGGTACGATTTACAACCCAGTCAGCATTAAATTCTCAATTTCCCGATAGTCTTTGGATTCTAGCCATTTATAAATAGCGGATTTACAGCAACTATAAGTAGTATTTATTACATTTTTATCAGATTTATAAAATTTGTTGTAGAGAAACGGCCCCAAAAATGTATAAGATCTATACGCAAATGAAGTATGAATCCTTGGCCCATCCCATTTTAGACTTCTATATGAGACTCGTGCCTCTTCTTTAGCTTTCTTGTGAAATCGCAGTACTATTGAGCATATAAATAATTGTCTTACGCGAAGATGATTACAATCAGTGTACAATGCATCAGTAGAATAGCGCCAGGGTTTTTTATACGCTATTTTTAAGATTGACCTCTGTGCTCGTTCTAATTTAAGAAGGCAAGTTTTATTTGCAGCTCCCCAAACTCCAATACAATAATTTATAATCGTCTGACATAAACTCAAATATACTATTCGCATTAGTTCAAGATCGGCAATGGGCTGAAGTTTTTTAAAAATATGTGATAACTTTTTCACTCGGTTCGTAAGAGCCTCTATTTGGCACCTCCACGATATTTGTTCATCTATTAATATCCCTAAGTATTTAACACACGAAACCTGTTCTATTGTCTTGCACTGGCAAGTATCAGTTTTGGAATTGCATGAATGAAACTTAATTTTCAATGGTTTATCTGGGGCTGTTCTGGATGTTATTCGAAATGCAATCATTTTAGTTTTGGTAGTGTTCACGGTCATGAGATTATTTTGCAACCAAAGGGTTATTATTTTAAGTCCATCGTCAGCAATAGAAACAACATCACCCCAAGAGTCAGCATAAAAAATTATTGCACTATCATCAGCAAAGGCAAAGATACTAGCATTTAAAAGTTGTAAGGTACAAATATCATTAATATATACCAGAAAGAGAGTAGATCCTAGAACACTGCCTTGTGGTACACCATAATTAATATCAGCATAATCACTAACGATTTCTCCTATACATACACGCTGTTTTCTTTCTTCTAGATATGATTTAAACCATTTTAATGCCAAACCTCTCACGCCAGCACTCTCCAGTTTTTTGAGCAAAATTGGTCGTGATACCGTATCGAACGCTTTACATATGTCAAGAAAGACCCCAAGGCATTTCTGGCCGCCATCTGTTTTATTTATTACAAAATCAACCAATTTTGTAACGGCATCCTCTGTGGACCTACCAGTGCGAAAGCCGTATTGATTTTCAGCTAAAAAATTATTAGATTTAAGGTATTTAAGCAACCTATCGTTAATTGCCTTTTCAATAACTTTAGATATCGCACTCAGGAGTGAAATTGGTCTATAATTATGTGGCTGATGAGCATCGCTAGTTTTAAGAATAGGGACAACACTAGCCGTCCTCAAACAAACAGGGAAGGTGCCAGTAGTCATACTAAGATTGCAAATAAAAGCCAAAGGGGCTGCAATTTTCATTTTAATTGTTTTAAGTAAATCGTTGCTTATATGGTCTTCACCAAACGCCTTACTAGATTTAAGTGTACTTATAAGTTTAATAACCTCAGCTTCATCGGTTGGTGCAAAAAATAGTGAATTAGGCGAATCAGTTGTTACACAATTTATGTTACTTGCTAACTCCTGTTCAGTCAGGCCTATTTTGGTTAAAGTAGCATGTGCCAATTTTTCGCCAATGGTACTAAAGTAGTGGTTTACTATATTTAAAGATTCTAATGGATTAGCTCTTAAATTCAAAAGACTGTCGTTTTTATTAGCATTTTTATTTATATCACAGATGTCTTTAACTGTATCCCATATCTTTTTGGTATTATTTTTATTTTTAGTTAGAATGAATTGATTATATAAACGTTTTTGCTGTTGTAAAATATTATTACAAATATTTCTATACGCTCTGTACTGTTCATAGGCTGTGATATTTGTTGGGTCCTTTTTTGTTTTAATGTGAAGTTTATCACGAGTGCGTATAGAGTTCAGCAGACTAGGCGTTATCCACGGCTTTATTATAACATTACTACTTCGAAGTCTACGTACAGATTTATTTTTATTAATGGCACTATTAATCTTAGATATCAAAATATTTGTTGCTTCGTTAACGTCTGCAATATTATAAAGATCAACCCAACAAGTTTCTGTTAGATCTTTCAGTAAGTTAGCATAATTAATTTTAGTAATCGTATTTTTAATTAGCTTTTTGCGAAAAGAGGGTCCAATGCAGCACAAAATAGCACTATGGTCAGTAATATCAGCATGGCATACAACTGTAGTAGAAGCTAATTTAGATTTTACTAGACAATGGTCTAAGCAATTCAGTCCCCGAGTTGGAAAGGTATGCCCAGGCACAAAACCAAAATGAGCAGTAAGGTTTAGATACTCATCTGCTCGCAGATCTCCAGATGTTTCCTTAATGTCTAAATTAATATCGCCAACCAAAATACAGTGCTGTGTTTTACAATCTTGTAGTATATTTTCTAATGAAGAGAGAAAGTTAGTAGTATTTTGAAAAGACGGTGATCGGTAAATTGCTATTATGGTATAGATCTTTAGAACATTAATTTTCAAACAGTTTGCATCCTGAAACACAGGTTCTGAAACAGTTATCTGAAGATCCGATTTAATATAAATCACAATGCCATCATTTTTATTAATATATTTTTTTGAATAATGACAGTTATAGCCCTCCATATGCAAAACATTAAAAAATTCGTTTAACCAGCATTCTGTTAATACAATAACGTCCGGCTTGAATTGTAAACGATGCAAAAATAATAGTAGAGAGTCAAAATTCCTATTAATACTTCGTATGTTTTGAGATAAAATTGTAATTTTGTTCCGAGTAGTGAAAAGGTGTGTTTTACAAAGTTCAGGTTGGTCTAGTTCTATACAGCTGGAGAGGGCTGTACCATCAATATCATCCAAAAACAACTCGTTATTATCGAACATTGTGGCGAAAGAAAGACACTATGTGTACTTTATAGATGTACGTGACCATATTTAAACTATTTACTAAGATGATATAGATGGCAACGATTCGAATCGGTCTATTTATAGCACAATTTACAGTTAACAGTGTTATATACTTCTCATTATATGTATTTGCATACATTTTTTGTTCAAAACGTAGTACAATAAGCTGTCGTAGAGTGAGGACGGGTTTATTATACTCATTGGTTAGCGGGTTATATCGTATATTAAATAGTGTATTTCTAAGCCAGGATAGAATGGAATAGGTGTTGTCTTGTAATGTGCGTGTAGAGATATCTGTGAAACATTACATAAAGATGAATTGTGTTAAAGTGTATAAGTGTATTGCAGTGTGTGAATAGTGTAACAAGGGTATTATCGTAACTCTATAATACAACAAGTTATATTTCATATCAAAAATTATACAGAAATCTTCTTTAATTTTCAGAATTATTAGTCATTCAGAGACCTTCAGTTTATTGAACTGCATTTCATTTTTTATCAATATGAATGGAGAGCCTTCCTCCTTTTTTAAATAAACGTTGCCATTTGTTGTCCAGCAGAACTTATAGTTTTCAGCTCTTGCAAAGTCTCTTGCTAGAAAGTGGAGACGTCGCGATTTAGGAGTGAGGGATTCTGATATATATAAGATGGAAGAATTATTTTCTATTCCCAAATCTTCAGCCTTCAATTGATTATTTTTATTATATTTTCTTGCAGAATTTAAAAAAAGTGCTTTAGTTAAAGTGTTAGAAAATTCCGCAACAACGGTGGACTTTGCAGGCTCATTTTTATTAGGCACCCGATATACATCACGCACGTCATTTGGTTGCAAGTTGATATTTAAACTTTTGGAAAGATTATTTATGTATTTAAAGAGGGTATCTTTGTTTTCATTTTGTTACACAATATCGTTTATATAGGAATATATCTCATTTCAATACTGGTTTTTTTAACAGTTTTCTCTAAATAGTCACACTTCTCATTAAGGGTATCAATTTGTAAAATCAAGGCCTTCCTTTGTTCTTCTAGACCGTCAATTTTAGTTTGTATGACTCTAAACTGTTCAGATATATTTACTAAAGATTTTTCTATTTCCTGATTTATCATGCATATCGACGACATCTGGTATGTAACGTCACTAAGTTGTTTAATTAGCGAGTCAAACCGAACTGTCGTCCGAGACTCGGCGACGTTTTGCTTTGTCCTTTTTTGTTGCAAAATATATATATATATATATATATATATATATATATATATATATATATATATATATATATATATATATATATATATATATATGCAACTGGAAGTTAACTAAATACCAACTAAATCTAGCACAATTTGTTCACAACATTTTGTAGAATACTAAAAATAATGGTAAAGTCATCAAATAGTATTGTATTTCATTTTTATTGGAAAACTAAATGTTTAATTAAGTAGGTATTTAGTTGTCGTACAAAATAATTGTTCTATTCTTCCTTAAGATGGAATAATTTATGATAAGAATGAATTTCTTGAGACTGGTTTATTCATTACTAGTTATTATATATGTGTTGATTTCTAACTTTTCATAAGTGTTGAATTTTTATTACAAGAAATGTTGACATGATAGTCATCATATCGGCTCATATACGTTCCACTGCTGTGCCCGAGCCTCCTCCGCAATAATAGGCAAATTTACCTTACTATATAGACTGCAGAAGATTTTTATTATTGTAGACTAGCAGCCCGCCCTCGCTTCGCTTCGGTTTTAGTCGTTTTACCCGCGTAGTTCCCGTTCCCGTGGGAATACCGGGATAAAATATAGCCTAGTTTACGCCCTCATATTATAGCTTTCCATTGGTGAAAGAATTTTTGAAATCGGTCCAGCCGTTTTGATGATTACCCGGAACAAACAGACTGACAGACAAACATTTTTTAATCTGTATTTTAGGCATAGGTGTCGTGCAAATAACAGTGTGAGCATGAAAAAAGCCTATTATTTTGACAATACAAACAGACACTCCAATTTTATTTATTGGTATATAGATGTACGTAAAATAGATATAATAGAGAGAAAATTCCGTGAATAGAACAGCAAATGTCGTGTGGTAAAAATACAATTCACTACTCCCCATCTTTCCCGCGACTATGGGATACAAATGAAAAGGAAAACTCGAAATAAAACCCTATGCCAACATGTGTGCCGAGCATGGTATAGAAGGTCAATTTCTCTCTTACTGGGGAGGAAGCTCGAGCCCAGCTGTGGCACGTCTATGAGCTGATAAGACGACGTAAAATAGCATACAAAAAAGTTGAATAATCATTTATCTCTTTTTTTACCATTATGGTGTTTAGTGAGTCACGGACAGCCTAATAATTGCATAGATAGCGTAGTGGTTAAAACACAGGCCATGTATCGTAAATTTGATTTTTACGATCTTCGACGATACTTTGTGTGATCCACAAATTCTCGCCGAGTCTGGGTGTTAATTACACCCATGTTGTTTTTGTGTTACACAATTTTGTTGTTCCTAAAGATATCCGTAATACGATAAAGCCTTTATTTTTGTTTTATGTTAGACTATGGTCTGGATACATCCCGCTCAGTATGTCCAGAGCGACAGATGGATGGCGTGTGGCCCTTTAATCTACCATGTTTCCTCCCCAATATCATTGGGTCAACCACGGGTGTCGATTCCTTGACATTAGTGGCTGTCTCGGCGGTCACGGTAAGGCCATAGAAGTTCAACTCAGGTACCAGGATGGCAGAAACTTAAGCTCTTGGACTAACATGTCAGTCAATCACCTAAAAAGAATCTATTGCTACATTATTACGTTATAATACTATTCCATACTAACCAGACAACCTGTAGGCAGTATCAAAACATTCAATCGACGATTTCGGTTTTGTCTGAAAAATGAATATCGCACACCATTTTCTTCTTAAGAAGTTCCAAATCCGCATCCTTCTCCAGTTTGCCCTGGACTCTTTGTACCCATTCTTGGAACCGTTCTGGACATTTTTCAGGATTCGGCAAATGGTAGGTCAAACTGAAAAAATTAAACAAAAACCATTTCAGTATGTAATATGATAATATTTTACATTTTTTGCCTAAAGATTTTGTCTGATCTTTAAACATGAGTACATATAATAATTATAATAAATGAATACGGAAACAGAGATAATTTTCGGGTAAAGGGTCTACTGCTATAAACAGGTTTTCCCACAGAATAACTGAAAGATGGTATTTAGTGGTTTACATCTAACAGTTTCCTATGACTTTCATTATTCATCCATCAGCCTATAGACGTTCACTGCTGGATATAGCCTCCCCATGAGAATGCCACTTGGAATGGTCCTGCACCACTTGCATCCAACGATTCTTTCCAACGATTCCACCTAGTGGGAAGTCGTCCTACGCTGCGTCGTCTGATTCGTGGTCGCCACTCAAGACTTTCATTAATTCTACGATTAATTAATCATTAGTCTTCTAGGTCAACCTTCTGACTTACAAGGAACCGGTAGATTCTTGGTTCTTACTCGGAAACCTTTAATGCTCAACGGTAGGTTATGTACTCTGAGCGAGTCATGCCACTGCCAGAGTTCTTAAGTATGTTAATGCCACTTCTTTTTGTAGGGATTCATCATCATCATCATCTCAGTCTCACTGCTAGAATTCAGAATCCTCCACGATTGCGAGGAAATTAACCTATTGTACCATGCTGGTCAAACAGGATGGAATAATATTTTATATTAAGTTTTTCCTTACCTGTATGGACGTTTTAATAGAAGAAGAATGAAGTAACAAACTTTTAAACGTCTTTTTACACGCCCACGACACGGACACATTACACGGAACGAAATGATTTCATAATTTTTGTAATGTAAATACAATCTACTTAGAATTAAGAAAATATGTTCTGTTGAATAAATATATAAAGTAGGTACTTACAGGAGTGATAGGGACAATCAAATGAACATTTTTTGACATGTTATACAGCTTCTTTAATACTTTTTAGGCCGTCGTTGGGCAATAAAGTCTTGATTTCTATAATAGGCATGATGACTAATTTTGAAATACTGTTTTATAATATTCTTAAATTACTACTATTATCAAAAAAAATATTATTTTTGCAATAAGTACGGTTTCTTTAGAAATAAATACTATTTTAATTAAATGCATTTAAATTAGCGCCAAAACGGTGCTTAGTGTCATGGCGTCTGCTTGTGACGTCACGTCTATTCACTTGAGTTGTACACGTAAGGGAGTTAAAGCAAAAAAACTGATATATTTTATTTAGACATGAATGCGAATGTCTATAAGTGGTGTGCGGATCCTCAATGTATTAATACATAAATAAAAGCAGTTAACAAACTGTTTGCTTATGTGCCACACAATAAAACAATAAGATATGAGTGGATTAATCTCGCACGGTGAGATCCAAAAGCCATAAATTTATGTAAATAATTATAAAAAATAAATAGGAGACTATTTCTAGTAAGATCATTTTGACGTAAGTAATTACTTTATAATTATATATGATTAATATATATAATTACTTTCCGTGTGGTGACAGAGTAAGAATACAATTCACTACCATCTTACCCGTGGGTGATCGTACGAGATGACTAAGGGATATAAAACGCATATAACACCTATGCGAGAGAAGGGAAACCCGAAGCAAAACCCTATACCAACACGTCTGACCAGCGTAGTATAGTAGGTCAATTACCCTTCTGTTATGTAGGAGGCCCGAGCCTAACAGTGGGACGTGTATGGGCTGAGATGATGATGATGAATTACTTTATATCGTGTATTTTATTTGGTGTGTAACTTTATTTAACTGAAGTTTAATACTAAGTTTACAAAAGCATTATTTAAATAACATAACCTCTAACATCTCAAGCGGTATTATTATTAAATAGATTTTAAATTATTGGTGGTAGAAAATTATTATTTAATCAATATTTTACTTACGTCGTAGTTTTAATATTTCTAAATTCTGCTAAACAGAAGTCTTTTGTTTAATGCCAGGTACTCTCCCAGCATTAACAAATCAACTCTAGGCAAATTAGAGCTGTTTGCCTTGGTGAATCCTTCTTGCATGACTTACATTTTTAGTAAGAACACAAAAGAAAGCAAGACATCAATAAAAATCACGAAATACTCTTTAAATGCAAGTTAAAACAATTAGTAAGTGTAACGATAGTAGAGTTTCGTACAAAATTTGTGATAATAATGACAGGTGTACATAGAAGTGACGTAACTCAATTTGATTGGTGTTTAGCTGAGCATGGCGGACTTGTGTATTTTGTAGTTTTATTTTATTAAATAAATTAATAATCTCACCTTATAAAAGAAAATAAATATTTATTTCAAGATTTATTTGAGTTGAGTTACAGTAGATAAACACATTATTTTAGTGATTTTTAGTTATTGTCATCATGCCCATTTTTACACCAGCCCACAAAACTTATACTACACCAAATTTTTTATTCTTCTTCTTGTGTAATGACAATCAGCAACAATTATGCCAGTGTCGAGATACAATATTTCACATTTTACAAAATTTTCACATTTTTAGTCACGTCACATAATATAATCGCTAAAAATTTTATAAATTTCTTGATCTTGATCTTGATGAATGGCTTCTGCTGGCGTTACTTTATAAATTTCAATTTTGCAATATACTAAAAATTACAATTGACAGCGTCAAATAGGCATCTGCAACTTTTTAATTAGAGAATAGAGAAATAGTGGGTACTTTACAGTTCGATGGAGGTTACATGAGAATAAACTAAAACTATGTAGGTACTTTGGCTCCTTAAAATGATTATCGATACTAATTATTTTGTATTAAATATATTGTTAGTAAATTCTTATTGAATAAAATAAACATCAATAAAATATCAGTTATTTAATTTATTGTATTCAAAATATGTATTTATATGGGACATCTAGTGATATTTATTTACATTATTAGTGTCAAATCAAATAAAAACTATTAGAGTTCAAAACTAGATAGTGCTATAATATAAAAGGACTGTAGCATATAATAATATATGAATATAATATTCTGATATTTAAAATGATAAATAAAGTGGCCAGTTACATATCATGACATTCTCCCCAGGTTAAGAAGTGTCGTAGTCCCGTAAGTATGATAATCAAATTTACCACACTTACATTTGCAATCAAAAACTACCGAATAGATAAATATACTAAAATATATCGTTTTCAATATTGTTGAAGTTATACTTCTTTAGGCGCGTTATGAAAAAATGATGAGAGTGAAATTTTAAGATGCGCGCGCATCTGTGACACAAAATTAACAGTATGAAGCTGTCTGCTTAACCGCTCATTGAGTGAAATTTTAAGATGCGCGCGCATCTGTGACACAAAATTAACAGTATGAAGCTGTCTGCTTAACCTTAAATTCAATTTTTGAATTTATTATTAAATTTATTTTTAAAATATTAAATAATCAATAATAAACATTTAAAATTAAGAATCTTATAATATTTAGTACAAATTATGTCTTATATACTCCGTGTGTGTGTATATTATCTTCCGTGTGGTGACGGAGTAAGAATACAATTCACCATCCCCTATCTTACCCGTGGGTGATCGTACGAGACGACTAAGGGATATAAAACGCATATAACATCTATGCGAGAGAAGGAAAACTCGAAATAAAACCCTATACCAACACGTCTGACCAGCGTGGCATAGTAGGTCAATGACACTTCCATTATGGAGGAGGCCCGAGCCCAACAGTGGGACGTATATGGGCTGAGATGATGATGATGATGTCTTATATATTTATTATTCTCTAAATTTTGTTTTTAATAATTATATATATATATATATATATTAATTATATATTATATAAATTTATATTAAATATATATATTAAATATATTATTATATAAATATATTAATTTTCAATTTTTAATATTAATTATTGATATCTAAGATCAATCTAAGATTCTTTTAGTTTAAATTTGATGACTATTAAACTGAACTTTGTTGATTATCCTTTTCCAATCCTTCTATTATTTTATTGTAATTAATTATTTGCATGCAATTAAAAACTATTTTTTAATGATGCCAAAGAAGTATAACTTCTCACGCGCGTACATAAGTACACGCACCCATTTTTTTTCGGTTTTAAATCATATACATACTTTGATTATCGCTTTTTAAATTTTTGTTTTCAATAAGCTTTTAAATAAAGATATCAACTATTTATATCGATTACTTTCAACAATATCGATATTTAACATATCGATATTTGTAACCCAAACGCTTAGAATAATAACGTATTGAAGGATAGTGTCAGTACTTCGAACTTTAAAAATTTGAATCTAAAAATACTAATGGCGGGCAGACAATTACACACGTACACACGGAAACCACTATACAAATTATGAAATCAAATTTTGTTTTTATTAACATAAATCGTCGAAATACTTTTAAAAGTAATGTTAAAAACCTTTTTATGTTTTTCAAATGTGTTGTGACACCATTTGAATGCACAAGCCGTCATAATTACCTATTTATTTTTTAAGAGTTGCGTACGTTCATGCAGTGCAATGACTTGTACATTACGGGACTGTTCCGGCGTAGGCTCCATTAGGCTCCAATTGAAATGCCTCACTTTTTGTGCGTGGACTTACCTTCTATATGTTATTATTCTAAGCCCAAACGTTTAATTGTCTTTTTAGCTACATTGATAATGTTTGATCTGTGCACTAAGTAGATCTGTTCACTGTTGTGATCTCATGATCGGAGTTTTTGGCGGGAATCTGAAGTGTCATGTGGTGTTCTTGTATTATATTCAATATCTTAGTGTTTTAACGTGTTATATTAAATAATTTTGATGGCATTTTATGTAATATATAGTGGCAAAACTGCTGAGGTTTATTGAATATGATATAAAATTGCTAATACATACCTTTTTGTTGCCACCAAAATTCCCGGAAGATACTTTTAACAGTGGCCATTACACTGTTGAGGGCGACACTTTGACTTACTGACAGACTATTACTGACATGAAGAAACTAATAACTTGAAAAGATAATTATAACTCGACACTGGCAAAAATGGCTCGTATTTGTAGCTGATTGCTAAGACAAAAAAGAAGAAGAAGAAGATCTCATCAGCGCTGTCAGATGTACTAATTAAATAGTATTTGTACGACTTTTAAAATTTCTTCCTCGTACTATCGCAATACGAAAGTAGTACGGCTAATGTACTACTTTTTGAAACCTAGCTGTCTTTTATTCAAAAGTATGAAAATTCTAGTTTGCACTATATTCGGAAACATACACAAACAATATTTTAGAGAACGAACCGTCTCGCTTCGTCGACTTAGTGGATGATATTTGATTTTATTAGGTCTCTGGATTATGAATCCATAGACCAAAGCCATATATTATGTATGAAAGAACGGATCACGGGATTTCCCCGATTCCTAAGCTTTAATAAATCGTTGTTACGTAGTAGTGCTGTGAACTGGGCTGTGATCGTTGGTTAAACGGCATAATTTGAAAAGCCAACATTAAATAAAACTTACTTGTTATCGAGCATAGCGGGGTGATAGCATCACGGGTTGTTGCTCTATGTTATCAAGGAAACAAAAGCAACAGCAGTCGTAACTGAAGTGATTCAAGCGAGTGAAAAATTGAGACTTATTGAATTGTTGAAGAACCACAAGATCAGTGTCCCTATAGATGAGCCAACTGACATCAGTATCAATAAATTATGCGTAATAGTCAGATACTTCGATATAGAAAAAAATAAAGTGGTTAGCCAATTCTGGGAGCTGTGTAAAATTTTGCATTTTGAAGAATACAAGTCAGTATCTCAATTTTCATTAAATTTATTAATTTTACCACATTCAAGTGTAGATTGTGAAAGAATATTTAGCCACGTAAACTTGATTAAGACCAAAATTAGAAATAGTTTATCCAATGAAAGTATCAATGGTACCTTACTGGCCAAACAACATATTGTAAATGAAGCAGGTAGTTGTGCTAATTTTAAACTAAATAACGAAATAATGACTAGAAGGACAAGCAAAGTATTGTATAAAAAGCATACATAATTATAATAAATCCATATTTTTAATGTGTACTACTGTTTTTATTCAAAACTCCCAAATGTACTACTTTTTTACAGGTGGTATACTATTATCTGGTTTTTTCATCTGACAGCCCTGGATCTCATGATCTGTGGTTTTTGACTTTTTGTGGCGTAAAGTACGGCGCAGTGGCTATTTTACAAAAGTGAAAATGCAGAAATGACAGTTACTGTCAATGATACCTGTCAACGCCATTTTCTAATTTAATCTATGGGGGAAGCTATTAACACTACGTTACAATAGTATCTAATTTCAAGTTTGAGTCAATAACAATAATAAAAAATTCTTGATGGTCGCAATAACTTAAAAAATTATGCTGAACATTATTCATTTCATAAAACCTTTCAATTTCCTTTATTTTACATATTATAATTTGATAAAATGTTTAAGCAATTATTTGTTTTGCATACTAGCAATAAAATAATTCAGGTTTGCATACGTTTGCGTGCATAAATGAGAATGTGTGTATATTTTTCATCCTTGTGTGAGTTGATTTTGACAGATAATTGGGTTTATTATTTCTATTTCGCAGTACTACCAATATAGAATGAGCTCTGTTGGTATTTGAATTCATAGTATTTAAGGGGTCATGTGCCTGGTTTACCCTAAATTTCATTAGTGTGCTATAGATATGATCCTGTCATTTTATATACGAATCATGAGTATGTTCCATTTCACGGAATTAATTGACAAGGAGTTGGTATCTAATATATAAAAATATAAATATAAAAACAAAAATCAGCTTTTCTAATTATTTTTTAACAAATAACTTCAACTTATAACAATAAGTGAATGTGGCAATATGTAAATCGATTCATTAGTTTAATGGATAGTGGGTATATATACATGTATACGTATGTTTACGTCCGTATATGAGTAGGTACAAGTTGTGCCGTAGTAGATATATCAAGCGAAAGCCTATTTATATTAGTATCTATAGTATGGGTTCTTATTCTTTATTGTATCTGTCATCAATTTAGGGATACAATATCGAAACGAAAGTATCGATACTGTACTCATGAATAGTATCAAAGAAAAAGTATCGTACTTAATAAAGTATCGATACTTTTTTTTTATGTATTTGTCCACCTGTGTTCGGATTAAAATATGTCGAGCCACTTTTTAGAAGGTTCGTTACGCTTTACCTAGATGACGTTACCATAAGCAAGGTAAGGTAAGGTCAGGTTTAACATGGATACTTTCTACAATTTGTTCGATACGATTCCTGCCTAAAAGTACTCATTGAGTAAAAGTATCGAATAGAAAGTATCGAGTACAAAAGTATCGGTATCGAAAGACAAGTGTACAAGATACCTAAAAGTATTGATACTTTTTTCGTGTCCCTACCTCGACTACCTATTACCTAACTAAAGTATAATATCACATACATTAAGAAGTAAATAATATATATAATAGAAAAGAAAAAGCTAAAGAAGCGGTCTGCACTTAGTAGGTGGTAGAGGGCGGTGACCCTTGGTGGTGAAACAAAGAATACATTATCGTCCATACACGTACACTATGTAAAAAGGAAAATTGGTTTACTATACTTCTTCAACAATAAAAAGTAAAATTTATTTACTATACTAATCTGTTCAGAAGCCTGTAGAAGATTTGTTTTTATTTCAAAATTTCATAATATTATTAAGAATAAAAACAAATCTTCTACAGGCTTCTGAACAGATTAGTATAGTAAATAAATTTTACTTTTTATTGTTGAAGAAGTATAGTAAACCAATTTTCCTTTTTACATAGTGTACGTGTATGGACGATAATGTATTCTTTGTTTCACCACCAAGGGTCACCGCCCTCTACCACCTACTAAGTGCAGACCGCTAAAGAAGCGGTCTGCACTTAGTAGGTGGTAGAGGGCAGGTTGATAGAGGACGTAGCCGTGTCTTTGATAAGTAGTGGAAGAACCGTAAAGATGATGGAAAAGCAGATCTAACTTCCACTCATTTCCTTGGAACCAATGGCTTAAATCCTTTTCATCATATGCAATTGCAAAAAAACTAAATTGTTTGATTTTTTTTTCTGCATTGTACATGTAGATTGACGACGGTTCCTCGATTCGTAGAGTACAATCAACTTTAGCTAGCACTTAGAAAAGTTATTGACCATTGTGTATTGAGGATTGGAAGTCGACAATGATAAGGTGATCCGCTCCCTGTTTCTGTTTTGCATCACAACACATAAAGCCTCTTTTAAAGCAAGAGTAGAGCTCGAGGCATGAATCTTTACAGAACCAGTTTTCGATTTATAAGTGCACGTCTTCGTACATATACATAGACGCAATTGATCCTGGATCCAGAATATGAGATTGTAACTTAACACTATGTCGTTCAAGAAAATCCAATAGTCTGAAAGTTTATTGTAGACTATTGCTGTTTAATGTATCTCAATATCTATATATATATAGGAGAGGCGGGTTTTGCGAGCGATATATTGACTCATCACCATATCTCTGGAACCATGAGGCGTATGGACTTGAAATTTGGCAGGAATATTCCTTTCGCTGAGTGTAGGTCAGCTAAGAACGGATTTTACGAAATTCCACCTGCAAGGGGTGTTGCGGGGGCTTTGACAATAATATACATTTTAAGGAACAGGGTGAGCCGAACCTACTGAAGCTAGAGAAATAAAATTTGGACCGTAGTTTCATTTTGTGACGTAGGCACCCACATAGAGAGGATTTTTTGAAATTCTACCCCTAAGGGGGTGAAATGCAACGGTAAAGTCTGTATGGAATGAAATAAAAATCTTTAGCTACTGTCTTCAAATTAAGCACAAATACTCTTTAATAAAAATAAATAAACACGTGTTTCAGCGTTTGTCCATTTTCTTCCTCTAAGGGTGTAAAATAGGTATAAAGATGTCAGTTTACTGACTCATCACAGAGCCGAAACTACTGAAGCCAGAAACATAAACTTTTGACATTAGTTTATTTGCGTGACGTAGAAATCCTTTAAGAAAGGATTTTTTTTGAAATTCAACCCCTAGGGGGTAAACTGCAGTAACAAAGTTTGTATAGGGAGAAAAAAAATCTACATCGATGTTCTTCAAATTCTCTACAAATACTATTTAATAAATATAAATGAACACGAGTTTCAGCATTTCTTAATTTTCACCCTCTAAGGGTGTAAATAGGTATGAAAAAGTTGGTCGACTAACTCATTAACGCCGAGCTGTATCTACTGAAACTAGAAACATGAAATTTTGACTGTAATTTTATTTTGTGACGTAGAGACCCATTAAGAAAGGATATTTTGGAATTCAACCCCTAAGAGGTGAACCGCAGTAGTATAGTTTGTATAAGGATACAAAATTCGTCATCGATTACCTTCAATTTTTGCTTAAATACTCTTCATTAATCATTTGTTTCATCATTAAAACCCTTATACCTACATTCCATTGTTCGGCTCCTCCATAGTGAGAGCGAAAAGGACCTAATATACCACGCTGGTCAGACGTGTTGCCATAGGTTTTAGTTTCGAACTTTTCTTATCTTGCATAGATGTAGTATGCATATTATAAGCCCTTAGTCGTCGCCTACGACAGCCATGGGTAGAAGAAGGGGTGGTGAATTGTATTCTTATTCCGTTATCACACGGAAAATCTCTTCAGTAAAAATAAATAAAGAGCATTTGTCAATTTTTACCTTCTAAGGAAACTAGGCGGGTAAGGTGACTGAAACCGAAGCGAAGCGAGGGCGGGCTGCTAGTATAATATAAAGCTTCTGTTGTAAATTACAAATATGTAGGTACTTGATTAAAAATATGAAATTTCGTAACTTTTATGCGTTGACGTTGATGTCTATAACACGTTAAACCATTAAAATATTAAATACTAGCAACCCGCCCTCGCTTCGCTTCGGTTTCAGTCACTTAAACCCGCGTAGTTCCTGTTCCCGTGGGAATACCGGGATAAAATGTAGCCTATGTTACTCCCTGATATTATAGTTTTCCATTGGTGAAAGAATTTTTGAAATCGGTTCGGTGGTTTAAACGTGAAAGCGTTACAAACAAACAAACAAACAAACATCCTTACTTTCGCATTTATAATATTAGTATGGATAAAATCACCACGTGGTAAGTCAACGTTACCGCTAAATTTGTTTTTTTTTTTATTGCAAACGGTGGCAAACGAGCAAACAGTACACCTGATGGTAAGTGTTGCTGCCGCTCATGGACCTTTACAAGGCCGTTGCCTACCGCGAAGAAAGTGAAGGGAGTGTGAATGCGTGCATTGAGGCTCGGTGATACCAAGGGCACCACCAAAACCCTCCACACGCAAACACCCTCAGAAAGTTTGGGCTTCCGGCTCTCTCGCTCACCGAACGAAGCGTAGTAACAAATCGCTACTAGTCAGACGTCGATTTTCTGCGAGAGTGTGGTACTGCCCCGGACAGACCGGCCCGCGGCTGTAGACAGATAACTGTCGACAGTGTGGTCCTACCACTACCAAATACTGACTTAGTATGTGTTAGGTGGTCCATTTATTTCCAGGGTAGATAGCTTCCTGCATGTTAAAAGGTCTACTTACCTTATTCAAAATGGATCAATAATCCTTCAAATTCATGCTAAGCTCATTTGTTAATGAGCTTAGCATTTTGTTGTTACAAATACTTTTTTGATACTATCTCTCAATTGCCCTTTCCAACTACTACACACCACCGCCCCGTTACGGTTCTTGCTTAACCGTGGGTGTCGAAAATAGGGATAAGGGATATAATATGCAGATAACATCTATTCAGAGGTAGAAAGTTCGAAATAAAATCCTATAACAGTACGCCTGACTAACGTTAAAATAGGTAAATTCTCCGCCCATCGGGAAGGAGGCTCGAGTCCAGAAGAGGGACATATCTCAGCCGAAATGAAAAATTAATTATTATCATTCAATAACAAGCTTCAGATTAGAAAATTGGTCAAATTTGAGTTAACTTTAAAAAGGGGTAATTGCATTCGTTCTTTTAATAAAAAATATGACAATTATAGCTGCCTAACTGGTTGCATTCATGCCAATTAAATTGTTCTTTGTTTTTTTTTTCAATACAAGGGAAACCCCTACAATTTTTATTAGACATAGGTGCGCTATGTATTAAGTAGTTGAATCAACTTGTAGGAACTTCCTAACTCTTCACGCAGTATTTAATATTAGGTACTTACAGCAATATTATAATAAGTATTTGTTAGTAAGTTAATAAATAAGTATTTGTTAGTAAGTTTAGTGTAGTTGTATTGGTATAACCCCTATAGTGGAGTGGAGAGGATTTATTTTAATGATTTTTGAGATTTTAGAGCCCGATATATTATTCACAGGCCGATGTTCTAATCAAACGAGTTCACTTAAGATAAAAAAATAAAAGACTGTTCTTTTTTACGAAATCCTTAGTAATATATTATCCATAAATGCGAAAGTAAGTTTGTTTGGTTGTTACCCTTTCACGCTTAAACCACAGAATCAAATTCAAAAATTCTTTCACCAACGGAAAAACACAGAAAAATTAATAAGATAGAACGGCCATGTGGGCGGGGCAAGCGTGCCACAATTGCGATCAAACGGTCTTAATATTGACGAAATTCGTTTTACCGGTTCTTAGTTGCGCTCATATAGTAGTGACCTTGAACGAAGCTCCGACAAAAAGAGAAATATGCCGTCTTGCGCTGTTACAACGCGTCGAAAAAGAAGTCAGTTACATAGTTATAGTCTAAGAAGGCATTTATTTTCATCGTTAAGTCCATAAACTTATTAATTCAGTGATATTTCTTAATTTTATGAAAGTATTATGTCGTTTATAAAGAAAAATTATGAAATCGCAAAAAGAGCCAAACATTATACATCGTCTGCTACACATGGATATCACCTTTTATTAGTCCAGCAACCGCGCAATGTACTGCGTTCAATGCGATATCACTAAGAACCGCCTTACTAGCGTGGTAGTATACGTTGTCATTCAAAACATTGACGTCGATCCACGCGTATCGATAGTGCTGTCCAACATACTATAAGTTATCGATTTCAATAATTAGCTATGTGTTAATTTTATCATATAAATAAATATTTTTAACACTTTTAATTTAGTGATCGTTTTATATAATTATATTAACAATATTTAAATAGGTATTTAAAAATCAATTATTCTGGTATACATTACCTACTTAATTTATCTTGTATATCTATAGTACATTCTTGTATATTTTCTGCGTGGTGACGGAGTAAGAATACAATTCACCACTCCCTATCTTGCCCGTGGATGTCGTAAAATACGACTATGGTATATAATAATATGCGCATAACATCTGTGCAAGAGAGGGAAAACTTGAAATGAAACCCTATACCAACACGTCTGACCAGCATGGTTTAGTAGGTCAAATTGTCTCCCATTGTGGAGGAGGCCCGAGCTCAACAGTGGGTCGTATGTGGGCTGCGATGATGATGATCTATAGTACAAACTTCATAGTGCTCTTTAGTAATTAATAAAATAGAAATAACAAAATAATAGTAATATATATATATAATAATATATATATATAGTAATATATATATATATATTGAACATAATATCTTACATTTAAAACTATGGATTAAGGCAACTGGTAGTTAACTAAATACCAACTAAATCTAGCACAATTTGTTCACAACATTTTGTAGAATACTAAAAATAATGGTAAAGTGATCAAATGTTATTGTATTTCATTTTTATTGGAAAACTAAAGGTATAATTAAGTAGGTATTTAATTGTCGTACAAAATAATTGTTTTATTCTTTCTTAAGATGGAATAATTTATGTCAAGAATGAATTTCTTGAGACTGGTCATTCATTACTAGTTATTATCATTATAAGTGTTGATTTCTAACTTTTCGTAAGTGTTGAATTTTTATTCCAAGAAATGTTGACATGATAGTCATCATCTCGGCTTATATAAGTTCCACTGCTGCGCTTGAGCCTCCTCCGCAATTATAGGCAAATTTACCTTACTATACTATAGTAGTCAGACAGGTTAGTATAGGGTTTTGTTTTGAGTTTTTCTTCTCTTGCATAGATGTTATATGCTTACTATATCTCTTAGTCGTCTCAATATATTAGGATGGGACATCCGCGGGTAAGATACGGAGTGGTGATTGGTATTCTTATTCCGTCACCACACGGACAATGTTAGTACATTTTTGTGTACAATAAACAAAAATGTACTAACAAGTAGCAGTACCAGTATATCTAAAAAAATAAATAACTGTTTTGTTTTTTAAGTTAAATAATAACACCAATAAAAATAAACCGAATTTCAATAAAAAATAATATTTTAACATATTTTAAGAATGATATCTGATGCTTACGCGAGCACTACACATTGTAAATAAAACTACTTATACGGATTATATCACGTTTGTATTTGATTGCCCGATGTTTCGAATACTTTACAGCATTCCTGGTCACGGGCGGTCTAAGATGTCTGACGTCCAAACAACTCAACGTTATTACAGACGTCCATGGCCCCCGTCGCAGAGACCGTCTGAAACCATCCACAGTTGAGCGCCTCCCTGCAGTACTACCTTATGTGAAAGGAGTCACTGACAAGATTGGCTTCATCCTGAAACGGGCTTCCATAAAAACATATTTTAAGCCACTCAAAAGGATTAGTCAATTCTTGCCACCTGTCAAGTGCCAGATCCCTCTACAAGATGCAGGAGTTTATAAACTTGACTGTGGTCTCTTTTTAATACATTTTAATTGTATCTTGTGTACTGGTGTGTACCATATATGGGAACAATATAATATACAAATCGTTACTCGCTTACGTAATTAATTATAGCACTTAAATTTTCTGTCACCTATACAGAGTGTAGTGAGGAGTATTTTATTTGCATGATTTTACTGTTAAATTACTGACTTGCATTACAAATAACGTCACACATGCTTAATTTAAAGACATTAATATTTTTGTTTCGATAAAACAGGCTAAATAAATATCGTGTAGTATATCGACCATGGCAAGCACTAGCGTACATGTGCTTTTTTATATGTGGGTATACGTTGCCTACAGAACTTAGTTATAGTTTGTGTACTAACTGCAGCTTCGAGATTGATGTGTGTGTGTTATGTTAGTGTGTAAAATTGTTGTAAGCATAGACCTTGCATATGTGTTAACACTAGCGGGAGGGGGCAATTATGCCACACTGGTTTTCGAACAAAATCAGCCGAATGGCCTTTCTAAAGTATTAATATTTCTGTGGGGAGAAACGTAGGCTATATTTTATCGCGGTATTCCTACAGGAACGGGAACTACGCGGGTAAAGTGACTGAAACCGACACGAAACCGGATTTCTATTACCTATGTACTGTATAATTCTTTAGCTTCATAACATAAGTATATTCATACATACTTTATTTTCACGTACGAAAACTAGGCAACCATTTTTAACAGGGTTTTATTAGCTTCACCTGTATATTTATTTGTTTGTATGTCACCGACTCTTAGTAATTGGATTTTAATCAAATTTAAACGTTCATATTACATTTAAACTTTGTACACTTATCAAGAACCAACGACGATAAAATAATTTAAATAACTTGTCTTATTATTATTACTAGCACAGGGTTAGCGATTTCTTTATAAAATACGAGCAACCCGCCCTCGCTTCGGTTTCAGTCGTTTTACCCGCGTAGTTTCTGTTCCCGTGGGAATAACGGGATAAATATAGCCTATGGTATTCCCTGATATTATAGCTTTCCATTGGTGAAATAATTTCTAAAATCGGTTCGGTGGTTTAAGCGTGAAAGCGTAACAAACAAACTTACCTTCGCATTTATAATATTAGTAAAGATATTGTAGCTGATGTTTGGCTATGTCTCGATAGATGTCGCTATTCCTCTTTTCTATATCATACTTTTTTCTAAGACTCCTTTGAACTCGATTTTAACCCGCTTTAAACGACCAGCAGATTTAATTTAAACACTGTAGACTTATCAAGGACTGCTGACACTACAAGTGTAGTTATTATTAAGTGTAGTTATTCAATTAAAATTCTGACGTAGCAGAATGGCAAACTTTTAAACGATCTGGTGACATCTAAAGACACCGCTAACAACACCCCTCCGCCGATGACCGCCTTCTTGACCACGAGCCTCAGGCATAAGAAGATCGCGATCGCCTGCCCGTACTCGAAGTGAGCATCGGTTAGATTAGGGCCAACCTTGCTGGTGCTGCGGAAAATCAGGATTCTCTCTACTAGCTTGCCCACATTATCGAGCAGCACGATGGGCCTGTAGGACCCTGCCTAGTATAATATAAAAGGTAAAGCAGATGTAAGTAATATAAAAGAGAAATCCATCTAGGAGCTTGTCGATTGCACAAATAGCGTAGTTGTCTAATTAGCGACATTCTATGGCAGTGCATACGTACGAACCCTACGCATAGGTTTTTTTTGCGATCTGTTATTTATTTATGTCCATTAATTGTATGTGTATTTTTATGTCTCCACACGGAAAATTATTATTTACTGGTCCTAAGAAAATGTTTTGGTTTTTAATTACTCCTCTTTATTCAAATTCTATAAAGGATTAAGAATAGATGCAGTGTCACCGCTCCTTCTTTTCTCCCAGGATGATAGTAAAATATGTCTGACAGATATAAGTAAAAATATCACTGCAAGAGAAGGAAAGAATGAAGGCAAACGAAGGCAGACGTATATGGGCTGCGATGACGTTAATGAGATTATGAGCTGAAATGAGTCAGTCCTGTCACACCCCGCCCTAACTTTACAGGTCAATATCACAGTGTGTTATGAACCCATTTTCGTTGCATGCTGTTTTATTGTAGAAATAGATAGTACGTTATCATTTTAAGCATTCGAGTAAAACTCCGGCGACGATACGCCAAGTCGTTTTTTATAAAAATTACAAAGTTCTCCATAATCCGGGCTCTAAAAATCACAAAGTATTAAAAAAAACACCAAAGTACTTATGAAGTTTTGATTACAGTCAATAAATAATATGTATTACACATATTATTACATTAAATATTTACGTAAGTTATTTGATTACATAACTCATCATCATCATTTCAGCCAGCCGTCCACTACTGGACGTAGGCCTCCCTCACAGCGGCACAGGACCGCACGTTGCGCCACAATGTGCGGTCCTGTGCCTGCTGCATCCAACGACGCCCAGCAACTTTCACTAGGCCATCGGTTCACCTAGTGGTTTACATATTTATAAAGAAATTATTAGATTATAAAGATATTACATAAATCTAAAGATATAATTTATTATCCAATTTTCGTCATCATTTTTACTCCGCTATAATGGCGTATTAGATTATGATTTTTTCGCATGGTGATAGAGTAAAATTACAATTCACCACTCCCTATCTTGCCCGTGGATGTCACAAAAGACGACTAAGGGATATAATATGCACCTAAGTTCTGTGCAAGAAAAGGAAAATTCGAACATGTCCGACCTGGATGGTATAGTAGATCAAATTCCCTCCCATTGTGGAGGAGCGACGAGCCCAACAGTTGGACGTATGTGGGCTGCGATGACGATGATGAAATTATGATTTTTAAATTTAATAATTGCTTAAATTTGCCTTCATTGGTATTATTTATTTCACATTGTAATTCCGCGTTATCTCGAAGTTATAATAGACTGAATTTTTACCCGTTTTTTTTAAGGGTTGTCACCTTGGCGGAAAATATTAATTTAATTTTAATAATTAAAAATTGTCTCACGCCCCTTACTTTATGTGAGATTATTCAAAATTTTCATTTTGAATGTATATAAGTATACGAATTTAATCAAAATACCCAATTGATTACATAATTTATTTAATTAAAACAAACAAAAACAAATTACACTTCATAAATTTCGCCTCTCTTTTTATTCTACATGTTAGTTTAACAATAATAATTAATACGCATTTAGGGTCAGACCTAGTTTGATATAATTATATATTAACATTTTGCTACTTTTAAAACATCGAGTACTGATAACTTCTGATTTTTACGCGAGTATTACACATTCGAAATAAAAATATTTTTACGGATTTAATCGGAGTCCGCCCGTGACCATGAACGTTGTAAAGTGTTCGAAACGTCGGGCAGTCAAAAATCCAATAAACAAACGTGATAAAATACGTAAAAATAGTTTTACTTGTAATCAGGTACTAAATCTGATAAATATTAGTGTATTAAGTCAGCCTGGCTAAGTAAAACAGGGTTTGTGATGATGACTAATACGTCAACCCACATTAGGCAAGTATTCTGAATTATGTGGATTATTTACATTCATTTCAATTTTGAGAGAAGCTCGGTGCAAATAAAATATAAAGCCTCAGTTCTCTCATAAGATTGGATTGCCAAGGGGAACGATATACTTATGCAGTTATTTTATTCTGAAGCTTTCATATTAACTTTCATGCATATTCACCCTTATTAATAGTAAATTTTTCACGATCACTGAAACACGGTACCTATATTACTAAGCAGGAACTGTATAGAAAATTACACGCTTCTTAATTTTCGTAAGACGACACTCGTACTACTGCACTAAGAATAATGAAATCATTACGTCACTGAGATTATACAAAAATAATTGATCACCGCAAATAACATGCAAAGAACTGTCCTGCATTGTTATCTGACTCGATGATACTCGGCATGGGAGGTAGTGTTGCCCAAAAAAGTCTTGGTCTTGGTCTTAAGACTGGTCCAAGTCTCGTCTTGGTCTTGCATTTGGGCAACACTAATGGGAGGCAGTTACTTAGACCACTACACCATCGGTGACGGTAACATCTATGCAGTTGCAGTTAAAGATAACACATTTTCATACAAATATTTCCCATATTTTACTCCTAGGGATAGAATTTCTATCTTTCTTAGTGAATACAGCTTTAACATAAAAACACCTCAATCTGTGTGTGTTCATCCACATTTAAATCCAAAGTTCTGAGCGCCGGCGGTTTTTGGCTGGCATGTGAAGCGAGTGTAATATGTTTGGTCTTTATTAGGAGTGTTTCATATATTTTGTACATTACGAGATTTTAATGGCATTTATTAAATGCAGAGAATGTGGTGACGGAGTAAGACAATGCTGGACCGATTTGGCTAATTTTGGTCTTGAATTATTTGTGGAAGTTCAGGGAAAGTTTAAACGGTGAGAAAATATGGAAAATTGCGAGTAAAATATACAGTGGACAGTGGGTATTCCGACAAACGTTTTGCACGGCAGTATCCAACTATCGAATTTATTGGATTATACAGTTTAGAAATCGGAAATCCGGCGAAGAACGGGTGTAACCGACATAGCATGAAGAATTAGCACGCTGAAGTGGCAATGGGCAGGCCACATCGCTCGAAGAACCGACAACCGCCGGGGAAGAAAGGTTCTCGAGTGGCGACCACGTATCGGACTACGCAGTGTAGGACGCCCCCCCACTAAGTGGACCAACGACCTGGTGAAAGTTGCTGGGCGTGGTTGGATGCAGGCGGCACAGGACCGCACTTTGTAGCGTAACATGAGGGAGGCCTACGTCCAGCAGTGGACGGCGATAGGCTGAAATGATGATGATGATACAGTACTGCCTAAGCCCCCTTATAGTCTAGATAATTTTTACAAAAGAGTACCTTGCAATCCGACAGGTATGCATACATATTATACGATTAATAAACTAAACTATGAATACATACTAGGCCCTAGGCCCACGTAGTCAAATTCAAACTAAATAATCAAACTTCAATAACAATCTATCCTCAATAATATCAGAAATTCAGAATCTAAAGTGGTGGCGACATGTTGTAATGTGTTCAATCATGCATTACTTACATTAGCAAAGATCAAGGAAAAAATATTCAATAATAATAGACATGTCGGATTACAAGGGGTGCTGGATTAGACAGGGGCTGGATTACAGTGAGTCCACTGTATATTCATTAACATAATACCTACATGTTCTATGTGATAACTATTTATTTCTATCTACTGTATGATACTTCTATAATACGTATATACACATATAGTAAGATATGTCTATCGCATTCACCTTTTTTTACATTACATCATTACCCTCTACAAGCACATCGGCACAATCTAAAGCATTACCATAATACTTACATATTCCCTGTGATAATTATTTATTACTATTTTATCATACTGCTAATAAATATATTTTATTTAATTATTTATACACTTTATTGTACACCAGTAATGATTACAAAAGAGCTATATATTTATAATAGATACAGGACAATGGGCGGCCTTATCGCTATAAGCAATTTCTTCCAGGCAACCTTTGGATGGAATTAGCACAGGAAAAAGAAGGTAGTTATGGTGTAGCCAATAAAATAATGAAACCTATGATAAATTATAGATTATAATTTAAACATAAATATATATTATGTACATACACACATATATGTGAATACAATTAAATAGACTTACTTAAATATTTATAATAAAATATACTAAATACATATTTCTATAATATAGGAAATAAATAATATATAGAATGTAAGTAGTCAGTGACTAGCAATGTAAGTTTTACAGTCTCAGATAGTGTCTTCACCATTTTTTTTTTAAATTTCTAGTGATTCAGCATGCCTTATTTTTTTCGGCAGATCATTCCACAAACGGATGGCAGTTACGGTGAAAGATTTACTGCTGTAACATGTAGAATGTTTTGGTGTTTTGAATTGCAGATTTAGTGATGATCTTAAACATTTATCATGTATATCGTGAAAGAATATAAAACAACTTTTTAATATATATATATATAGTAAGTAATAAAATATAGTAAGACAACTATACCATACGCATATACCCTTTATAATAATAGACCAATAACTGAATCAGTTCACCTCTGGTACTACTATATTTTGCAAACAGCAACATTGACATAAAAATGTAAGTGGAGCACCATCATGAATGTATATGTATACCTTATTGCATAAGGTATTCTGTGTTAATTAAGGCAATTAAGAGCGTTATCGGTAATAAGCGGCCGTAAACCCAAAAATGTGGTTTTTTGAGGACTGGTTACTCGTTCATCATAATAGCTTACTAAAAATTTATATAACCACTACATTAAACACATCTTTATATTGTGCTTGTACAGAATTATAACTCAATATTGTAACTATTTTATTAAAAGGCAAGGGTATTTTGAACTTAAGTTAATGAGATTTTACGAAAACGCTGAGTTTTGAAGTTCAGGTACGAATAAACGATAAGTCGTGGCAGCTCGAAAAAAATTGTAGATGTTAGGAAAATTACTGTTCTTGGGTATGTATAAAATGAAATTCAAGATTTCTTCCTTTTAAAACTAAAAAAAAAAATATTTCCTTAAGATTAATTTGACGAAAATGGCTCCTGTAAAACATTTAATTTTGTGAATAATACCAACCTTGGAATATTTAAAAAAATATCCACTATTTGTTCCACTATTGTAGAAGCAGTAAAAAAAAAACCAAATTGAAATACGAATAGTCACCCTCGTAATTAAATTTTAAATATTACTATAAATTGAACGGCATAATTGTTCATAAGCCATCCATCCGACGTCCTCGTCACGTCCTCGACGAAGAGGACGACAATATCACACTCGCTCAACAAAGAGCCTACACGGCCCGCGAGGCCTTAACAAATATCCGCGGTTCCGCCCTCGCCGTCGAGGTGCGAAACCGCGCCGCGCAAAAGTCACGACTAAAAACGTGGGCACGCCCACTTTGCCTCCAGCGACGCCCCAAGCCGAGGTCCGTTCCCCACAGGGGGAGCCCTTGGGCGATGTCGCCTAGCATACTTTTCTCCAGGTTGAGAGCCTTCAGCGCTCACCCATAGTTCGCGTCAAGCTGTCAAGGCCATCTGCGGCCAACAGCTGTACACACACAAAAAAAAAAAAAAAGTACATAAGCCAGTCGCGCCTTGGCGCTCAACGGAGCAGGGTCACGTCGCTCGTGCTCTCCGCTCACAGCGTAAAAGACGACAATACGAACTTGAGCGTATACTGCGACTGATCGGTTTTGATTCGTAAGTATTTATTACTACCTAATTCTTTTAATTACTTTCATGCGATCTCTATAAAGAATAATATAGAATCTTTTTACGTTTTAGGTGATGGGTCGAAAAAGCAGATTGTATCTTGGGAACAAAATCGATTACAAGGCAAGGAAAAAGAGAACACATGACAAAACTGTAAGGTACTTAAAGTTTCAAAAGAGTAAACGAAAAGAAAAGTGAGCCGTTACTCAGGACGCCTGGCAGATGTGAAACATCAAAATTATTTTGAAGTCGTTACCGCAAAGCGTGGCGTTAACGCCGCTTTTAATGCCACGCGACGATCAGGTTCACCCCGCCTATAGATATTTCACATCAAAAATCCGAACGGCACATTTATGCAGCCTCATCTTCTGAAGATTATCAGCTAACTCAAATTTAATGTTTAATAATTACTAACCATACACAATATAATTTTTTCATAGAGAATCATTTTCTTCTTGTACTAGCAATAAATATGTAGTAAAATGTGGATCAAAATTTAATAACTAATTTCTGTAGTGGGTAGATTTAAATCTCTGACTGGACTTGTTAGACATCCATGGCCATGGCGACTAGGGCCATACTCGACTACTGCACGGCAGCTACGGAGGTAGCGTGCCTCTTGGCCAGAACTCTCCGGTGGGACCTGCAGGCGGAAGTACTCGCCGAGCTTTACCTGCGAGTATCAGAGACGCGAGCCACATATAGCCTCAATCAAGGTGATTGCCGCCTGGCGGGTCGACGCCCGCCGAGACCCCATTGCTCGTTGGGCAATCGGACTGGAGAAGCCTCAATACGGTATCAGGACCGTCGAGTCCTTTCAGCTGGTGCTGATGGGGTGGTTGGGTCGGCAGCACGGGGTACATTCCTTCCGACTGGTGCAGGTATTGATGGGTCACGATAGCCAAGTACGTGCGCAAGCTCGTTAGGAGGGAGAGCATACCACCATCCTGCTACCACTGCGATTGCGACGTGAGCACGGCGCAGCACAGGCTCGAGGTGTGTGCCTCGTGGGCAGAGCAGCGCCGTGAACTCGTTGCAATCACCGGTGCCGACCGGACCCTGCCGACCATCACTAGGGAGATGCTCAGCAGCGTCAGGAACTGGAACGCGGTCACCGCCTTCTGTGAGGCTGTCATCTCACGAAAGGAGACGCCGACTCGTGTGTGATCAATCTTTGGTCACACGTTCCGCCACCGGCGACTCGGGCGGCGCAGATACGAGTATCCGCGCCTCACGCCGCCCTAGGCGAGTCCACGGGTGACCGGACCGGGGACTTAGTGTGTCACCCGCAGAGAGCCTAACCGTGTGACGGCGACCGACGTCCCGGGATAGGGACGTCGATTGGGGTTTTTTTTATTTTTTTTTAATTATTACACAATAATGTGATAATTTAAAAAAAATAAGTTGTCGAGTCTCGAATCCGAGACCAGAGTTCCCGCCGGCGAGCACGTTACCACGAGATTACCGCTTGTTGGCGATTCGACTTTGAATTTTTCTAGTACATAAATTACCCATCCAACTTTGACCCTTAAAATCTTTTTAACGAGGGCCCAGTTGACCCTAATATTTGGTAGTTGTGATACCCTCGTGCCCCCTCTACCACCCCACCAAAAATCATGGAAATCCCCGACCCACACGTCAGAGGGTCTCCTTGTAAGTTATACTCTGTGCCTATATTTTACTATTTCCTGTACTTTGCATATTAAAAATACAATTTTAACCGTTTTACTGTTATGAGATTTGGTTTTTAAGTAAAAATTTTAAAATTTACATCATGTTGATTTTTGAAAATCTCCTTCTCCGAAGAATATATTAGAGATTGATTATAAGCGCCAAGGCTCAAGACTGGTCATTCTATGAACTCGCGTGTGTGTAGTGCATTAGTGTGCGTCGATATCGGACCGTAGCAAAATACCTAAAATGCGAGAAGTGCCGATTACCGATAACGCTCTTAAGCATACATTCAGAACTAGGATTAATTTGTTAAAAATAACAATAAGCAATTGATTAGTAGTGATTGGAAGGCCTGCAAGAGGCTTGTCTATTATATTTATATCGATTTCTACATCACATATTTTTGGGATAAGAACCGTATTTAGTTGGTAAACTAATCCGCATTATGTATGTATGGGCATATATATTGCATACCAATGGCAAATTAGTCCCTCAATACAGTTTATCTTGTTCCTTATTCCACAAATGAGTATTCTATATCCTTATACCACTAGAGTGGTAGGACCACACTGTCGACAGTTATCTGTCTACAGCCGCGGGCCGGTCTGCTCCCTTCTGTCCCTTCCCCATTAATTGTGATGGGTGATTTTAATTGCCGTCACAGTTTATGGGGATCTATCTCTAATGACTTTTGCTCTTCCTCATTATTAGATCTCCTAGATAACATGAATCTCTGTGTGCTAAATAATGGTTCTGCTACCCGCCGTGTGTCTCCATCTCAAAATATTAGTGTTCCTGACCTTTCTCTCGCATCTCCTTCATTGTTCTCTCTTTTAGAATGGACAGTCTTGCCCAACTCTCTTGGGAGTGATCACTTCCCTATCCAAATTTCCTACTTACAGTCTATCTCCCCTATGACTCCTCTCCAACCTCTACTCAAATATCGTGTTTGCGAAGCTGACTGGAAAAAATACTCATCACAGTTAGATCTTTCAATATCTGCCTATCCTCTAGTTGATCCTTCTAACTTTCTTGAACTATACGATTCCCTTGTCTCTTCTATACTCTTAGCTGCTAATGCCTCTATCCCACTTAAAAAATCTTCGTGCAAAATGAAGTCGTCTCCTCCCTGGTGGGACTCAGAATGTACTGAAAGTGTTAGACGACGTCGGATCGCAGAGGACAAGTTTGCAGCATCCTTAGATATGACGGACTACCTTTCATACAAAAAAGTGGCTGCACAAACCACTAGGCTACTAGCCACAAAAAAAAAAACAAGGGTGGCAACATTTTTGCGAATCCCTATCACTTCTCTCACCTATTTCTCTTGTTTGGAAGAAAATCAAGGCATATCGTGGAAGCCTTAGTGATAACAGCATAGTGACCAATAATGCCAACTCCTGGCTCCATCAATTCCTTTCTAAATTAGCCCCTCCTTTTGTCCGTAATTATGACTGCCTGACTCCTCCACTTTTACATCCCTCTATTTCACTCTCTGTGATGGATGATACCTTTTCACTTTCTGAGCTTGTTTGTGCCCTTGACCACCTTTATGACTCCACTCCTGGTATAGATGGTATCCCCTATTCCTTCATCTGTAAATCATCTAATGCATGTAAAACCTTTCTTCTCCATATCCTAAACTTCATTTTCACTACTGGTAAAGTGCCAGAGTCCTGGAAAACGCAAGTTATTATTCCTGTACTAAAACCTGGCAAAGACCCACATGACCCCTCTTCTTATAGACCCATTGCTCTCTCTTCGGTCTTATGTAAAATAATGGAGAACCTTATTAAGAACCGACTAGAGTGGATCCTTGAAAGTAGAGGACTATTACCCAACAACCAATTTGGCTTCAGACGAGGTAGAGGTACTTTAGACAGCCTTAGCATATTTACCTCTGAAGTTCCTGTAGCTTTTTCCAAAAGTGAGCATGTTATTGGGGTTTTCCTAGACATTACATCGGCCTATGACAATGTTTTACTTCCGCTACTCAGGCAAAAGATGCATCAGCTGAGTATTCCCGTGAGATTAACAAATATTATCTTTAACATGTTTACAGAACGGTCCATAGTTGTCAGGTACCAGGGTACTCTGCTCCTACCCTCCTCGTGTGGTCTGGATGGGCCTTCCTCAGGGATCCGTCTTAAGCCCTATCCTATATAATATCTACACTTACGATCTTGAACTCTCTACCAATTCTTTCTGCAAAATTCTTCAATATGCTGATGATGTTGCTCTTTATTCTGTCTCTGCTTCCTTCTCTGATGCTTCTTCCCGCTTAAATTCTGCTCTTTATTACTTGAACCAATGGCTCATCAATCACAACTTATCTATATCTGTTTCCAAATGTAATGCCGTTATCTTTTCTCGTAAGCGTATCATCCCTAGCATCAGCCTATTTATAGGTGTTGAACCAATCTCAGTTAAAGAGAAAGTGAAATTCTTGGGTCTCATATTAGATAGTAAATTATCAGGTCTACTACATTTAAATTATATTATTAAAAAATGTGAGAAGGGTGTGAATATTATGCGGGCTCTTTCGGGAGTTCGCTGGGGTTCACATCCTTTCTGCCAGAAATTGATATATAATGCAATAGTCCGTAGCCACTTTGATTATGGTTGCTTTCTTTTCCAGCCATGTAATAAATCTGCCCTTACTAAGTTGGACAAAATTCAAGCAAAGTGTATGCGCCTTATCACAGGTGCTTTGAAATGCTCACCTATTAACGCCCTTCAAGTTGAGTGTATGGAGCCTCCCCTTCATCTCCGCCGGGAATATCTTTCTGATAGGTTCCTCTCTAAAACTATCCAAATCAGTTCTAATATCCTTCTTCCTATCCTTGAATATCTATCTATTTCAGTTTCCACTTCCAGTTACTGGTCTCATAAGGATCCACCTCATTTGGCCATTTCATACAGTAAAATAAAAAGGCTGCCTGTTACTATATTTCAAATCAATTCAAACCCACTCTTTCAGTTTGACTACCAGTCTTTGATTTTTCAACCAAAAATCATTCTTAATTTTGGTATTAGCAAAAATAGTTGTCATGCCAATCTAACACTCAATCAAATTTTGTCTGAAGACTGGAGTGATTGGCTTGCAATCTATACAGATGCCTCAAAATTATCTAACAATAGTTGTGTTGGGTCAGCTGTTTGGATACCTAAATTCAAAATTATATTAAACTTTTAAGTCCCCGCCTTACCATTCTGTTTTTACCGGAGAAGCTATAGCCCTTTTAGAGGCACTAACTTTTGTAGAAACTCACAAAATTAATAAAGCCTTAATACTCTCTGACTCCTTAAGTTGCTCGTTGGATATCTTAAAGATACCTTTTCGCTCCAGGGATAATTTCTTTTTAACCCTTCAAATTAGACAAATCCTGTTTAGGTGTCACTCATCAGGGGTCGAGATTGCACTGGCCTGGATTCCTAGCCACTCAGGTATAGTAGGCAACGATATGGTGGATTCCTGTGCTAAGGGTGCAGCCCACCTGGGTCTAGAAAAATATAATTATTGTTTTTCACATGATTTACGCTCTTTAGCTAAACCATCTTTAATAAAGGCCTGGAACGACTTGTGGCAAGTGTCTAAACTATCTAAAGGAAAGTTTTATGGCTCAATCCAACCTTCTATCCCCTCTAAATCCTGGTTTTGCACTCGGAAAAAAATAAATAAACTGGCCACCTCGGTGATAACCCGTTTACGATTAGGATTTGTGTGTTCTCCTGTTTTCCTAGCTAAACTCCGTGTTAAAGATCATTCCATCTGTGAATGTGGTCTAGATGAAGGTACTCTGGAACATATATTCTTTTTCTGTCCCAAGATTTTTTTTTTTTGTTGCACTGTATGATCGCCTTCCTACATCTATTTCTCGCCCTGTCAACCTCCCTTACTTGATGACTCTAGCTCATACGCCATTTGATAACGTTCTTTATAAATTTATCTCGCGAAACAAAATTAAATTCTAGGTTGGTTCTATATTCTTTCTAATAATAGGTATATATTTCCCTCCCTTTTTAAAGCTGATTTATCATGTTTAGTGTATTTATTAAATGTCTACTAACCTATAGATACTAACAATTTGTGTTGTCTCTTTCAGCCCACTCAAGAGAAGCCTTTGTTACAAGACTGATCAACTGTCACTATTATAATATTCGGTGTATTTTTTTTATTTATTTTTCTCTCTCCACCTTGACAATGGCAGAATCATCGGTCGTCGATGGAGCCATTCTTCTAAAAAAACTGAACTGAACTGAGTTAATAATGGCAACATTATTCATAAGGACGCTATTTTCACTGATTAAGGTCGCTATTGCGACGTAGGAAGATTTAATGGGTATTTAATAATGGTGTAAAAGTAACGAAAGAAACCGTACCCGTATGTTTTCGTTACTAGAAGAATGAGTACTCGTTACTTTCGTATCGTTACGTTACTCGTTACTTCTGATACCTGTATCTTAGGACACCGAATCGAGTCGTATTCCGTACCCTTACACTACAGTATAACGTCGCGGCATAGCAACATTCGTTATTTGTAGAATACATTTGTATACCAAGCTGCGTAAGGTGCATTTTCCACTTTACCGTATGTTGAATCCGATTTGTGTTAAAGTTATTCTAAGTTTAGATTCATTTAATAGGTAACGTGTAAAACTACAAATGAATTATTAACCGAATCTACAAAATTTGCAATGGATTTATTATTTTAAAAATGTTGACATAAGCTCATTGCTTATGTTATTTCCAATCTTAAACTTTGTCTACAAACACAATACATTTAATAAACAATAAAACAATTTAACGACGAATTACCAGATTATATTTTACTTATCAAACAAACATCGTTCTTTGTAACGTATATCTTTAAATTAACAGAATAAGCGCGCAAATGCATAATATAATACGATCAGCAAACGTTACCGGTATTAACGTTACTTGTGTGAACTAAAACATTGTGGGTACCCATCATACGAAACATGCGAGTAACGAAATGGATTCGTGAGTAACGTTTCGTTACTTCGTACTAAATGGCGCACCCGTTACTCAGTACCGAATACATACGGTTTGCTACAGTTCTAGTATTTAATAGTCTGTGGCACTTTTGTGAAATAGACGCGGCCAAAGTACGGTACCTACCTAATGCGCGTGTGATATATGAAATATTTTAGTTCATTTTAAATATTTATCTATTTATAGTGCAAGTGAATGTGAAAACTGGAGAACAGTATTTTTTATGAAAAATAATATACATATTATAAATTTTAGTGCATAATTCTTCGTGACAAGTGCTATCGGACAAATAAAGGTAAGTGTATATTTGAAATTAAAACTTGGATTTTATATAGTTTCTCTTCATAAAATAATACAGAAAATTATGCCTTAGATTATAGAAAACGTGTATTAGAGTAATTCATTGTCTGAAATGTACATGGATAAAAATTACTGTCCAAGAAATAATCACAGTGTAATTAATAAACCGGAAAAGCACTGCACACGAAATGATTATTATTATATTTAAAAATAAGATAAATCCATTGAAAGAAATAAAAAAGAAATACTATTTTTTTTTGTATTAAGAATATATATACAATACATTACAAATACATACATACCTTTATACTACAAAGCAAAGTAATGGTTTAGTGATTTCAATAGTGTAGTCCAGGTGGTTTTATAATGGTTACCAATTGCTGAGATTCTCTTATACTCGTTCCAACCATTTATTTTACTTTTGACACATGCTTTAGGACGTAACTGTTTCATTATACGCAATTATTAACTTTGAAACGAGTGAACAGAGAAATATATAAACTGCCCAATAATATTTATATATCTTAATTATTACCCACTAAATACATTAATATGCCGTAAATAGCTCTATTCATAAAATTTAAGTGATAATTCATTTCCGTTATAAAAAAGTTACGTTCTATCGCATCTAGTGACAGGATCAAAAGTATTCGGTGCAAACTAATGAATCGCAAATAATCGATTACACTTATTTGCAGTTAAGTCAGCTGACAACTGAGTTTTTGAATTGTTGTAATAGACAACACGTTAAAATTGTATCAGGGAGATATAAAAATCTTCTCATCATACCTATAACATGAAATAAAACACCCAAAATATTTTAATATTATTTTATTATAACGAATCGTCGGATTCTTCATACGAACTCGAATCGTCGCTTGAATCATCTGCAGTGTTTATTATTAACTCTTGTGTAGGTATGTTGTCAAATTCAATTTCCCGATCCCAATCAGAGAATATTATATTTTTTGTCTTGTTGACGACACTCGCCCAGTTTTCAGGCGTCACACTAGCACATGCGTTTTTTAAAAGTTCAAGCATTTTATTTGCTGTGAAAGGAGGAGTTGTATTGTTTCTTGCGGTGTATCCTTTGACTTGTGCCCAGATCATTTCAATTGGATTATATTGACAGTGGTACGGAGGAATTCTGATTACAACATGCCCATATTCTGCTGCCCTTTCGTCGATGACATATCGTTTTGGCTGCTTTTTACTTTTTAATATATTAAGTAATTCTACTTTTAGTAGGGATTCGTCTACATCTTCCCCATTATCACGAAGCCAGTTTATAATCTCGTGTTTTTTGTTGGCCTGTGTTGGCATTTTATTAATTTGGCGAGAGTGATAGGGTGCATTATCAATAAATATTGTTGATGGCTCTTCAAGTGATGTAAGCATTTCTCTGAACCACTTTTCATACACGTCCGCATTCATCTCCTCATGATAGTCTCCTGTTTTTTTTGATTTGAACGCTAACAGAGCGTCTGGTACAAATCCCTTTGTAGTTCCCGCATGGCAAATGATGAGGCCATTCATTTCCCCATTGGCACTGCAGAAGTAGAAGCAGCAGTATCATCAGTCCAACCTTTTGGTATGGAATGATTGGCATTGAGCCAAGTTTCATCTGTGAAAACGACATTCGACCAGTCTTCTATTTTCTTCGCTTGTCTTAAAAATTCACAGCGAGACAAGGCTATATCACGACGTTCCATTAAAATTTTTCTTTTGTCGGATTTCTTATACAAGAACCCGATTTGGTGCAGCACCTTTGACAAAGAAGATTTTTGACCACGAAACAAGCCACAATTTCGTAGAGACGCTACTAATTTTTTGCTTCATAAAGTAGTTATTTTTTATTTTGCAAAGTACACAGTAAAATATTTTGGGAGGACTGAATTAGTGGGTATGCAAAAATAAATGTGCCCAAATAACAAATATATTTACAGAAGTGAAGTTTTTAAATAATATGAAATATGTATTTAAGCAAAAATAAAATATCCGTGTTAAATCAATTAAAAGTTCTTCCTGACTAAAATTGATTATTACAAAACATAGTATCCGTAATACATTGGTACAACACTAATTGATCAGAATTCGACCTGCCAAAAGTAAAATAAATGGTTGGAACGAGTATAATTACCGTAAAATCGCCATTCTCCAGATAATCGATGTCAATATGCCATATATATATAATAAATCAATCCACTACTCCTCCACATAAACTAAAAACAAAGGAGGAAATAAACTTTTTTTTTTAAATTTTATAAATATTTAAATAATACCAACCAATAGCATATTTATCTGTTTTATTTAGCCTGATATATAAAAAAGTTGGGAAATATCATACAAGACATGATATGGTGCTACTCATATTATTTAACCTGATATCCAACTCAATATAAATATATGAGCTGAACTTTTCTTTACGAGCATGTGTCGTTTCCTTATAAATTCTACTAAATGTTTTACGTATACCAGAAAAAAATCTAAATTGGTTAACTTACATTGAAACACAATGACGCCTCCCAAAAAATTTTTAGGTGAACTTTTCGACCAGGAGGAGTTATTTGCTGACCCAACATTGATTTTAAAACTTTGAAATTTTCTTCAATGTGTGAAGATATAGCTCGCAAATTAATGATTTGAATGCATGCATGCATTTAGTCCACAGTGGAAATTCTTGGACTGCTTTAATAAATTCTTCTTTTAGATCATCATCTTGCTCTTATCCCAATCACTTGGGGTCGACGTAATATGTCATCTGTTTTGACATATTGCAAAAAATTTCAGCAATGACTTTTATGACCGGCCGCCTGCCTGACGTCAACCCTCCTTGGGAATGTAATCGTTGACCCAAATGGTACCAGATAGAGTTGGTCCGGGTCAATCTAGGGCTCTTAGTCGTCTTTTACGACACCCACGAGCAAAACAATGGTTGGTAGTATTCGAAGCCGCGATCACACAGCTGTATAATAAATTCTTCTTTTAGTTATGGAATATAAAAAAGAGTTTAAAATATCACCACTACTCTGACCATCATGGACCAATAATATCAGCTACGCATGAAATAATGGTAGTCTTATCATTATTTTGAGTTTCTAGGATATCATTCAGAATAGTAGATTTATCTATGTTTATTGTTTAAATTTCTTCTTTCATATCACCAAAAAAACTTTTACTCTTTTTATTGCCAATTATATTTCCTAATCCCATCTGAGCATCGAGTGGAGTTATGATTACAATAATCTGTACTGAAATCCTTTCAAAATCTGCCCACTTTTGACAATCTACCAAAAGAGCCATGTAATATAAATCAATAGACTACATTTTTATGAAACGCAGATTTCCAGCATTTTCATATGCTGATTCCGTGAACAAAATGAGCTGTCTTTTTTTTTTTTTTTTATATTGCAAACGGTGGCAAACGAGCAAACAGTACACCTGATGGTAAGTGTTGCTGCCGCTCATGGACCTTTACAAGGCCGTTGCCTACCGCGAAGAAAGCGAAGGGAGTGTGAATGCGTGCATTGAGGCTCGGTGATACCAAGGGCACCACCAAAACCCTCCACACGCAATCACCCTCAGAAAGTTGGGCTTCCGGCTCTCTCGCTCACCGAACGAAGCGCAGTAACAAATTGCTACTACTCAGACGTCGATTTTCTGTGAGAGTATGGTACTGCCCCGGACGGACCGGCCCGCGGCTATAGACAGATAACTGTCGACAGTGTGGTCCTACCACTGTACTGTCTAATTGAATACAGTCAACCCTCCTATAACAAGGTGAGTGCGTACCGCGTTACATGGAAACCGCGCTATAAGAAACTCGGATTTAACCGTACAAACCAGGCTAATTCGTAGCACGTTTTATGGAAACCATCTACCGCGTTGTATAGAAACTGCGCTATAAGAAACTCAGAATTAGTACAAATCACATCATTCGTACCGCGTTATATGGAAACCAATAAATTCCAAAGACAAGATAAATTATAAATTATTTTTATTCAATTGAAGAGTTTATATAAGGAAATGATACAAAAAAATGAAATAAAAACTGAACTAAAAAACTGTTTTCCAACAAAAACAAAAAAGACTTTTGTAAAATTATGTAATCTTTCAACACTCATCCTCGCTGTCATATATGAGTCGCCTAACTCGTCATCTTTTAATGGGCAAAATGTCTTCCTCACTTGGTTCATCTTCACATTGGTTTTCGATTGTAGCTTTTTTCTAACTCCACTAAAACCTCTCTATAGGGAGCTAAGCAATTTCTTAACTCCCTTTTAAACTTTGCGCTGCGCACCGTTGAATGATCAGTTTGAATGAAATATAGTTCTAATTCTTTAGCCAAATTTAGTCCTTTTTTCACATCTTGTAAATTGAGATTTGGCACCCATTCGTTTTCCTTATTTTCATTTTCCAATGCATTTGAGGTGGGTGCATCAATTAATTCCATCAGTTCTTCTTCATCTAAAGTTTCTTCCCCGAGTACTAGTTCTCTTACATCCTGATGGTTTACTGCAAGTTCTTCATCACTTAAACGAGAAGCAATGTTTACTATTTCTGTAACTGGGAGTGAAATTGTAGACTCATCTTGTATTGCTTCAACTATTTGAGGTAAAAGAGGTTTCCAACACGCATTAAGCGTTGATGGTTTAATTGCCGCGCAAGCCGATGACACGGTTCTAATACAATCTAAAATTGAAAATTCCATTCACACTTGAGTAAGAGTTTTATTTTCACTACTTTCTAATCTGTCGAAAATGGTTTGGAAAACTTGGCGTGTGTAGTACATTTCTAAAGTTTGAATGACTCCTTGGTCCAAAGGTTGTATTAATGACGTGCAGTTAGGAGGAAGGAAGACAATTTTCACATTTGAATGATCCAGTTCTATGTTGTGGCAACCAGCGTTATCAGAATCAATAAAACTTTGAAATACAATTTTTTTTCTATCGTATGGGTTTCCACTGCCGGGATGGAACAATTATAAAACCAATCCTTAAATAAATCTTGAGTCATCCAAGATTTCTTATTAGATCGCCAGAATACAGGCAATTGGGTTTTATCAATGTTTTTCATTATACGGGGAATTGAAGAGCGATTTATTATCATTGGTTTTATCATCCGGCTCCCTGATAGATTGCTGCACACGTGAAGGGTGACACGTTCTTTTGAAGGTTTAAACCCTTGAACACGCCTTTGATTTTTCGAAGTGAAGGTCCTAGATGGTAGTTTTTTCCAATATAATGCCGTCTCATCGGCGTTAAAAATCTGATCAGGTGAATAACCTCCTTCATTGATAATCCTAGCCAGTTCGGGCTTATAATTTTCCGCAGCCTCAGCATCTGCTGAGGCCTGTTCTCCTTGAAATTTAATATTGTGCAATGTGTACCTTTTTTTTAGTTTCTCAAACCAACCCTTACTCGCGACAAACAAATGATTTTCTGGCTCTGCCTTAGAATGCCCAATATTCCTTAAATGTTCGTAGATTTTAAGTGCTTTCTGCTTGATAAGATTTCCACTGATAGGGATCTTTTTGGCTATACAGTCTTCCAACCAGATCATTAACGCCCGTTCCATTTTAACCATATTAGAAGTTCGTGTGCGAGTAACACGTTTCGCACCTAACGGACAGCCATCTGCCACAGATTTCCTTATATTAGCTGCATTTTTCTTTAAGGTTCGAATTGTAGATTCATTCAAATTTGTTGATTTTGCAACAGACGATATTTTTTCCCCGCCTTCTAAACGATTTAAAATTTGTATTTTATCTTCAAGCGATATAAACTTTCTTTTTAATCCTTTCCTTGTTTCTTTTGTGTTTGACATGATGCATTTCTAGGGTTAATAATTACTCTATTATTATTATATTAGTACAAATTAAGCAGCAAAAAGCTGAACGAACGGACGGTGCAGAAAATTTTTTAGAAAGAATTTGTCGCCAACAAAACGTGTGTACTGTGAACGAACTCTGAGACGACTAAAACCGATGTCGTAGATGGCTATGAGATAAGCCGGCATGTTTATATAAACATATCTAGTTACTAGAGTCATTCAAAGGCTGCGCGGAAGGAACTTATGGGATGCTGTTGAACGGAAACCGCGTTGTAAGAGTACCGCGTTATAGGAGGGCTGTCGCAATTTCAGCTCCGCGTTATATGGAAACCGCGTTCTGAGAATACCACGTTATAGGAGGGTTGACTGTATATGTATTCAGTAACTTGGTCTTCGTCTGGTTTCGCATGTATTTCTATTTGCAGAAACAGTCTGATTTCATCCACGCAATCAACAAATCTTTAAAGTACGTCCCCGTGACTGGTTGAATCGAACATTATTGTACATAATTAAACCATTATACACCGAGTTGACTTCATCTAACATTCGCTCGTTTAAAGCCTGTAACGAGATGAGGTTGACTATTTTTGTTACTGTTACTGTTAAACCACAAGGCTTTTTGGTGAATGATGCAGTGAAATTCGAGAAATGAATGTCCTACATCTGTTTCAAATAAACTTATATAACCATTTTTTTACCCACCATACTTGGAGCACTATCAGTTATTATGGAAACAATTTCTCTCAAATTCCCTTCAGCAAGCGAATTTTTAACAGTCGTAGAAATATCAGTTCCGTTTACAGTTGTTAGAAACGATTTTATCGCAATTAATTCATCCTTAATGATGTTTCTTACACATTATTGGGCAAAAACAGCTAAGTGTAGAGATTTAGTTACGTGAGTGCTTTCGTCGAGACACAGCTATATGTAAGAAGCAGTGCTAATTTCTTTTTTTTTGTTGATCTGTTACATTTTCGGCAAGTTTTAAGATTCTTTCTTTTATTGTATTTCTGGACAGAGGAGTATCTTTAATGCGCTGAATTATCTTATATCGAAATCTTCAAAAAGAGAGGGTGCGCATGCTAACCAGGATTCCTTCAAAAACTCTCCTTCTTGAAAAGGTAGTTACTATGTCGAGCGATGACATCTGCAACCGCGTAACTTGCTGCGCTCGTATGACAATTTTTGCCAACATATGATCGTCATCACATCATACAATCATAGATGTTGATTGTTTATTTCTGTGTTTCAATGCACTTGCAATTAATTCTTTTTGTTCTGGTTCGCTTTTTTGACTAACAGACTTTTTTTTTTTTTAAAATGCCGTTTCACAGACGATATTCTACATACCACTGTCCCAGAACATAAAACACACACCGCCTTGTCACATTTACTAATCATGCCATATTTCTCTGTCCACCAAGTTTGAAATTCTCTGATACAATTTTGCAGGTTTTTTTTTAATTTTCTAAACTAGCCATATTATATAACAGTTATAATAGTAGATAAAACTCAAATAAACTTTAAAATCGAATAATATCCACGAAATTTACAATTAGGTATGTTATGCATAAACAAATTATACGTCATTAGCAATAGAAACTCCCGATAAAAATTCTAGGTACGGAAATCAACGAGCGAGCGCCACGGTTGCCTCTTGCACAGTGTTGCACATTCATTTTTTTTAAAGAGAGCTAGATCAGCTTTGAAAAGGAGCTAAATCCGAGCTAAATTTTTTGAAAAAAAAAAGAGCTAAAGTAATTAAAATCAAAATTTTAATTATTTATAAAAAATAGCGTAACATGATTTTATATCTTGTTAGAATAATAAAAGGGATTTAAAAATACGGTTATTCTTGTCAGAATTATCGACATTGTGTTTCAAATTTACCAATTCTAATCCACTTCTGCTTGGTCCTGAGTTTTCTTCATTATAAGTTGCCATGTTACCCATTTTTTTTAGGTCATCTAGTGGCACTTCATAGTTATAAGCAGCTTTTTTTTGTCCGTCGTAGTCCTGAACTGACAGTTAAAACCGCATTGATGGTGTCATTCTTAAGTCGATTTCTAAAGGACAATGGGCAAAAATGTATGGCGCTTGTCCCATCGGCGGCCACATCTGTCCTATATATTTTTTAGTCGACAATTATGTATATATTAAGACTGCAAAAAATTATTTCGGCAACTTGTTTAGATAAAAAGTTATAAAGCGTTGATCATATAAAAAAATCGAATTAATTAAACCGAAAGTACGTAAATGATAAAACGTAATGCATGTCTAAGTATAAGATAATGATGGATTAAATAAAACTAAAGGTTAATTGGTTATTAAATACATCGATTTATTGACAGACACATATACAATGCTCGTATATAATGCTAGTATTCCTTTAAAAAAAGAAAATGATGGGATTCAATTGTCGTCTACAATAATATCGTTTAAAAAATGAGCTGGTAAACGGATATCTTCCTCTTGGTTTCTCGCCCACCCTAAATACCACACTACACACATAATGTGGGCACAGCAACCAAGAGTGCGCTTACCGCTTAGACAACTGCAATAGTAGTTTTCTATGGCTTCTCTGCCGCTTTTCTCTCTATCTACTATAATGTACGAATAATATATTTTTGACCTAGTATGTCTAGATTGTATTCGACATCTTAGCAGCCAAACATTTGTTGCTGTGATGCCGCACCTGCCTAGGCCTGTAACATCGGGGTCCCTATACGTTTCCATATTATAGAGACCTTGTCGCACATGCTCCGCATAATAGCTGCGGGCTAGCTTCACTTGGTATGTACCAAGTGCAAAAATGGTTAAATCGTCCTCAGTCAGCAAAGGAAAATCACTTATGTTAGGTTGGTTTCCTGTAATGCTATCGAAACTAGCCCGTCTACGATTAAGGTTGTTGGCTAGGACATACTCTGCTAGGTTATTTGGTTGGTTCACTCTTTGGTTTATAACTTCTATAAATGTTTCAGCGTGAACGTTATCTGACAATGGTTCTCTGCAAGCATTCAATAATGCAGCACCTATTCTAAAATCTGTCATCATATGAGGCAAAGCACGATTGAAAAAGTCTTGTCGGAATAGTTTAAAATCGCGTTTGAACCAACCATTTATAACTTCAACAACCCAGCGGCACATAGTAACCAACCTAGACTTATTCGCTTGTTCTGTCGTCAATTGATCTTCGTCTCGATTTTTTGTTTTCGGTAAGTGAGCTTCATAACCATAGGCATGTAAGTCGTCGATTACGTCGCGAAACCCACGGTCTAAGATGAACACATCTCCATGTTCAAAAAACCAATGGAAAGGATTTCCTTCGTCGTCAATCATATTTTTCATTATTTGTGCATCTGATTCTATGGCTGAATATGGCCCAAAAGCATCTAAAATGTGGCCATCGCAGCACACTATTAAAAACGGTTTCAACAAATTCGTGTATTTGTGTAGACTATATGATCGCTTTTGGAATAAATAGTTTGTGGACTTTTGTATATATATATAAGTGGCGTCTGCTATCACAATTGCCTTTCTGTTTAAGGCATTTGCATTTCCAAAAATTGCATTTGGAACTTGTAGGTTTCGGTTAGCTACATCAATTCTATTGAGATGATCATAACCAAGATGCCGGGGAACGAAGTCCAGTAAAAGAGAGTCTCTGGCGAACGTTAAATGTCGTTCTAGGGTTCTACGGCTCAGATTAAAAAGCGTCGCCAGCCTTTCATTTGCTTCACCGCTTCGCAGTTTCATTAAGTAGCATGCCAAAGATGTTTTCGGGCGTGTTGATACGTTCGACAATGAAGGAGTTTGTTCCAAAATATTCATAAATTGGTCTCGACTAACGCCTAATCGGATGTATACTTCATTTGGGTCCATGTCATCTATATTATCAAAATCTAGTATAGATCCTCGAAGCAACGCGATTTTCATGAGGCTCATGATATGCACAAAATGTGTGGCATTGAAGTCGTGGAGCAAGTTAGGGCTGTCAATTATTTGATCCCAATCATTGGATACCAAATGATGATCGCAAACTCTTGCACTATTTGGAATATAAAAATTAAAATGAATCAAGAATGTCACTTTAATGTTATCCGGAATCCTTCGGAGATCCGTTCATCTGCAGTTTTCATACATACAACGCGTTGCTGTATTAGGGAGTCTTGAATATTCTTCAATATGTAATACACATTCGTGTGGACGGTCTTCTCTTGGCTGCGCAGCTCTTTCTGCCCGTTGCCAGCATGGTCGACAAATGTACTCCTGACCATTGTATTGTATCTGAAAATGAGAGTATTACAATTAGTTAAAACGCTTAGTTATTTTCATTGAACGCTGTTCAGACAAAGCGAAATATAAAGAAAAATATTTTACTCGATTGCCTAAGCAGTATTAATTATCTCGCTTACTCATACGTAAATACCGATACTTCTATCCCGTTCTCGCCCCGTGGATCAAACGGAACGACAACGTCGCCGCGTCGGTAACAGTTTACTTACTACTTACAGCGAAATGTAATCTCAATGCGCGAGAGTTAAAACACTGTGACCACCTCAAGTTAAACAGTACTATATTGTTGACGTGACAACTAAGAAATAATGATTTCGTTTGATGTACTTACCTGATGTTCAGAGGTAAGAGCTTCAAAGATATATTGGCCTACAGCGGGATGTTCTTCAAACCGAGCACGGGTTATTTCGTATCTTCTTCTGTTTATCACGGATCGATTACATAAAATACACACTTGGCGATTATCTGCCATTGTTATAGGAATCTGCTTAAAAAAAGTCCAAAAAAACGAGCACAAGTCACCAAGATAGATATTAACAAGTCCGATATGCAAGCCAGAGTCAAAAGAAATTGTCAAACAATAATAATCGCACAGTACTCAACGAAACAAATGTCAACGATGGACTGCGCTGTGCGCTCGAGCATAACGGTAATCGCCGAGTCGCCGAGTGCGAGCGGCGCTCGTCGCTGATTGGTTGACGCATGAAACATGGCGAGACCGATTTTAACAAAGGTTCTTAGACCTCTAATAGAAAAAGTATTGAATATTAGGATACATAAATAATAATGAAAAAAAAAATAGTATTTTAATAATAGTATTTTAACTATATTTTTTTTCCCAAACGGTATTTCATAGTACTCCTTGAACAATATTTGTTTTCAAAGATCTCCCCTTTCAAATGACACTAGTTTCATTGATGGCCGCTCATGGGCCGCAATGCCCATTGTCCTTTGTTTTTGACGATATTTAGTTGGCTAAATTCTCTTTCTACTTCTCCATATGACCAAGGCAATGAAATCATTGCAAGAGCAAAAGAACAAAGTTCTTTGAAAGGATTTACGTCCGCCGCATTTTTGTACTGCAAAACTTCAGACCAAAATGCAATTGTGTTCTCCTTCTTTTGCCCTGGCACCAAGGATATGCTGTTTCATTGCATTTCTACTTTACTTATCAATTCTTCATTGTGGCCCATTTCCTGCTCCAGTGGTGCAATATTCTTTTTGACTTGTTTCAAAATATTCGAAACTGATAATTGGTTCACCCTTTTTAAAATACGGTATTTGTCTGGCACATTTTGTCTGAGCTGTCTAATTAACGTTATCGTAAAATTTACGCACTTCTCTCGGAATTGTTTTTCATCTTCTACTGGAAAACTATTCGTGTTTGTGATCTCTTGAAGTTTTTTCTCTATTCTGTATCCGAACCATTAGGTGTGGAATCAAAAAATCTTCCAAATTTTCTACTTCGAATACATCAATTTGTCTGTTGGGGTCCAAGACCTTTCTACCCAGAGATTCAATGGTCATTATTAAATCATTCAACAATTTACTTGGGTCAATATTGTTCGATTGGAATATTTTCACGTGACTTTGCAAATGTCCCAAAACAGAATGAATGTACGGCAAATAGGGGGAGGTGGACAACCTCATACAGATTTATATTTTATCGTACAGACTTTTCTCTAATATCATTATCTTTACCGATTCATCAAAAACTAATAGTCTTGCTATCTGACTTCATATCAAAAATATGTAATTTGCATAAATACACTTGTGCGACTTTCTATCAAAGTTAATAAAAAAGATTAATAATGTATGAAAGTGCCCCGCATGTGGGGCACTTTCATACATGCTGTGGAGCAGATTCAAACACGTAAAAATACACAAATTGAGTGTGAAATGTTTAATTATTTATTAACCCTTAACTGTAGTGGTGATAAATAGTCACACTCATATAGTCGTGGGTCCACGGGACCCGCGTATTTTTGATGTTAAATAAAATCAAAATACATTTAAATTATATTTTTTATTTTTATTAAACTTTACATTGAAACATTAACAATAGTAATATTAAACAAAATCAACTATAGAAATGATTATTCTTAACTATAATGGCACTTTTTTAATCAGTCTTAATTTACTTAACTTAAAAATCATACTTTCCAAAAATAATTATATAAAATAAAAAAAAACACAATTAAAACTCAACTGCAGTTCGTTTTGTGTACAAAAAATAATACTTTTTAAAAAAGTATAAACAGAAACAAAAAATCTTCTTCCAAAAAAATTTTGACACCATGAGCTGATGATCAAGTTATAAGCATGAATTGCATACCATATTCGCACATGTCATGCAAATAGGCAGTCTACACTTAGGACATACGTGTACAGTCTTCGCTCTCTTATTTGGCGGACAGAAAGAGCATCTCTTTCTTTTATTTCTATCCAATTTAAGGTTTTCATGGTTCGCAGCTGATGATGCCAGTGATATTTGTACTTTCAGAGCTGTAGCTATGCTAGTTCTGGTCTTTCGTTGTAACATCTTTCTTTCATATAGGGTTCACACAACATTTTTGCAAGCCATTTCAAAAACCTCATTTTTGTCATCTTAGAAGTCCTTTCATGACTTTGCTGGATGATAAAAGCATTAAGTGCACTCATATCTACTATCCTATATAAAACAGGCATTGGCCAACGACGCGTTCGGCGGCTACTTGAATATACCGAACACATTTGATCGACAGAATCAACACCACCTATTGTGCTGTTATAATGAAGAATAATGTCAGGTTTGTTGGTAGATGCATCTATAACGTTGTCATGATGCATGGAAGAAACAAGAATGACAGACTTGTTCTTTTTCGGCACATAACTCACAATTGTCGTGTCTTTTGTAAATCCAAAAAGCGATGATCCGATCGGTCGATCCTTGTGAGGCAAGAACTCTTTAGGAATTTCCTTTTTGTTTTTTTTTCATAGTTCCCACGACAGTGAGACCTTTAGATTTCATAACTTTGATGAGTTCAATTGATGTGTACCAATTGTCCGTTGTGATATTACGGTTGGAGTTCAAAATTGGCTGACATAATCGCAGACACGCTTGTACAGGAATTGGATATTTTCTCTCTTCTTCTGTCATAGTCAGGCCGTCGGTGTTTTTCCCGCAATACAAATACGTATTCAGCACGTAGTGTGTTGTAGAATCTGCAAGACATTGCATTTTCAACCCGTATTTGTTGGGTTTGCTTGGGATGTACATCTTGAAAGAACAGCGTCCCCTAAAAGCAAGCAACATCTCATCAATAGTTGCATTAGCACCGATGGAGTAATTCGCTTGTGAATTTTTATTGAAGATATTGATAATATCTGTCACTATGCAACTTGGATCAGTGCTTCGTCGTTCTTCTCTGTCTTCTGGATTATCAAAACGAAGGCACAGTAGAAGTATATAAAATCGCAACGAAGACATACACAGGCGGAAAATCTCTCGTCCAGTTCCATCAGTAGCAAACAGCGATATTACGGCCTCATGATTCGACTTGAAAACTACCGAGTAGAGCAGAAGACCTAAAAAGGCGTCCAGCTCCTGCAGAGTGCATTCTCTCAATTTTGTTCGATTTGTTGACTGATACTTCAATCTAAACCCCGCCAATTTATTGTTTGTCCACAGAAGTATTTTGTTTTTGATATTCGCATCAAATATTATCTGAAACGCATCCTTAGGATCGAACGGTTCCATAGGTGTTGATCGAGATGTAGTACACGGCAATCTGATAATGTTATGGCTCCTGATACGGGTGTTTCTGGCAGGCGGTATTTTTGCCCATTTGAATCTATTTTTCCGTAATAATACCCGGTAGAACTGCTCTGAACATTGACTTCAACATCTTGATAAGTGTCTTCACTTTCAGATAACTCAGAGTTTGAGTCATGATCACTAGTTATCTGAAAATCTTCTTCATTCTCAGAAAACTCATTTTCTGAGTGGGTGGCCGGAGCATTATTTTGATATGTGGGTGAATTTTTACCGATTTCATCGCTATCTGATTCGTTCAGCCACTGCTCTATTATATCATTTCTATTTGTAGACATATTTCTTTGGTTTCATATCACAAACAACTAAAAAAAGACATAAAATTATTGATCAACAAAAAATAAAAAAGTTACGTAACTTTAGTGGTGGGTCCCATGGACCCGCACGTACACCAATACTCACCTTTGTAGTAGCGAGCGCAGCACGGCCGTTGTCCTTCGCGTGCTTCGGCCTACTGTCGGAAGGTACGTAGGAGCGGGAGAGGCTGACGCTTACACTATGTTTTTTACACGCGTTCAAAGATTTAACATGGGTCCCCTGGACCCAGGACTACAGTTAAGGGTTAAATTAAAAATGTGAAAATACAATATTTTTGAAAACAAAAGCAATTTGTCTATATGAGCATACTAAGTAATAACCGAATGACACCTAACTGAAAAAAAGAATTACATAAATGTAGGTAGTTTTGTTTTTATAACACTGAAGAACCTTAACTAACCTTAACAGTCTTTTTGATCAGTGATCAGTCATCAATATTTAAATATCTAAGTCTATTGCCCAATTCTTATTTAGTAGTACTATCAATAATCAACAATTTTAATAAGAGATCTTAAATGTTCTACACTAATTAACTTGAAAAGTAACTATAAAATAAAAAATCTTTATAATAGGTAATTATATTAATGGACGTTATAAAAAGAGAGATCTTTGTTAAAACTTAAAATACTAGCAGTCCTAGCTGTCTTAGCTGATTTAGGATCCGTTAATATCGAAACTATATCTGATAGATCTACTGATGCTTCATCTTTGACGTCTGGAAATACAAATTTCATAGACGATCCTGGTTTCTTCCTCAAAAATGAAACCATCACTTCTGTCAAACTGTAATGTTTGATGATTTGTCTGTCATAGTAAATAACAGACATCTTTTTTTCAAATTTTACAAGCATATAGGCCTTAATATTTGCAGGGTCAATAGGCGTTTCATAATCATTGTCCTCGTTTTCTTTAAGCACGTCGAAAGGTGAAGTAGAACTATCTCTTAGTATGACATCTGTTTCACTATCGCTATTATCTGTTTCAATCTCTGTTTTTTTTCTTTTTGGTTTACTTGATTTATCACAACCTTCATTTAATAAACTCAACGCCCTCTTTTATTTCTCTTGCTTTACTGTTCCTTTTCTAATCGAACGTTTGCGTGTCGATAAATCTGGATGACATCTAACAAACTTGCTGCACGTTCTCTTCGCTCCGAGAAGTCCGTGGGCCGCCAGTTTGCTTCACATTTAATGTAGACCCCGTCTCTTCGAACTTCTTCAACCATTTTTTTATTAAAGGCGCACTCGGACACTGATTTCGATCGTGTAAATCATATTTAACGCGAAATAAGCGCCTAACAGTAATGAGCGAATTATTATTTAAATAAAATTGTTTTACACAATAAGCGCGCTGTGGCCCCGTGAAAGCGTTCCATTGCGACTAAATTTGCGAGAAGCGAGCTAGTGGCGACACCTCTCCTCGCGACTCACGCACTTTGTGTTTGGGTAGGATTTTAGATTTAAATCTTAACGAATTCTTGGCCCACCCTTTATAAACAGTACATATCATCACTTAAATGGTTAAAACATTTTAATGTTTTAAAATCAATCCAAAACATTGATGAGATATCGTGCGAAGCTCAAGTTGCAAGATTTGCTGGTAAACTTTTTAAAGATACCCCAAGTTTCGAAGCAACTTTAACCTGTTCCAAGGAATGTATGTCACGAGTCATAACTCAGGCCGTAATTCCGTTAAGAGAAGATGCATTTTTCTCACCAAATCCGAACATTGTACTGGGCTTGACTCTATCTTTGGTAACTAGAAAGCAAGGTGGAATTTCTTTTTTGTTTTTTTTTTGCAAAGTGCCCACTAAGTAAGTAGTTGTTCGGTGGTTAGAAACTAGCTGGTCAGCAAGAGGAATTGACGTAAAGTAATTGTCCATCGTTATATTTCTGCCAGTGTTTAAAATAGTAAACAAGCTAGGCAGTAACAACTTACTCGGTATTCAACATAAATAAAAACAAAAATTCTCCCTGTGGTGAGGGAGTAAGCATACAATTCACCACTCCCTATTTTGCCCATGAATATTGTAACAGACGACTAAGGAATAAATATAAGCAGATAGCATCTGTGCAAGAAAAGGAAAACTCGAAATAAAACCCTATTCCAACACGCCTGACCAAAGTCGTATAGTAGGTCTTTAGCTATTGGCAAGCGTATGTAGCGGCAAGGCTAGTAAATGTAGGCAGGAAAAGTAGAAATACGAAGAAACAGTTTATTACACGGCACAATAAGAATAGTTTTTACATAGAATAGATAAGCACTTAGTACATTGAAATATAGAAGAAGTGAAAGAGTGATAGTGACGACAGTTAAATATAAGACTTGCGTATGCGCGATCGCTACTCGGAGCGTGCGAGTTGCATGGATATATACATATACAGGCGCCCTTAACAACAGCTCGGTGTCGAATCGTGCCAGGCACCGCCGTCGCGCACATCGTATGATCGAGCGAGGTCCCGTTAGCTGGCGTGTGTCCACAGCTATACGAGTATGTTTCCACGGTTGTTTTAAATAAGTGGTGTTATGTGTTTTATGTTGTGAATAATGGTGTATGTAACTGTTTTGTGTTCTGTATGTAGTAGTAATGTATATAAATATATATGATATAAATATATATGATATAAATATATATGATATAAATAAATAATGTAAGTGTGTCTGTGTGCGAGTACGCCACAGGTCAATTCCCCTCCTATTATGTAGGAGACCCGAGCCCAACAGTGGGACACATATGGGCTAAGCTTATAAAAAACAAAAGTACCTTCAATAGTTTGAAGGCATCGTTGTTTACTATATTTTTATGGCTGTCTTCGTATGCCGTCACACTGACGGTGTGCGGTCTTAGTAGGTATTTGTAAAGGAATCTAATATATAACATATAATTTAATATTTTTTAATATAAATTTAGCTTAACAATAGAAAATTAGAAAAAGTCATTAAATATAGATAGAAACAAAAATATAGTTTATAAAATATTTAAGAATGAAATCGCCGTGCGATCAAAAATATTTAAGAATGAAATCGCCGTGCGGTCAAATTGACGGCCTTGGTCTTTCTAGTGTTAATATTACAAATCTATATACTAATTCACAATTACGAGTGACTAAGAGATGTAGTAAAAATGGAGACACGATGTTGCCTGCTGTCGGGGCTTGTTCCTAACTTCCTCAAGATAACCTAGATCAGTGGTTCTCAAACTTTTTAAATGACGGAACCCTTTTGGGAAGCAAAATACTTGATGGAACCCTACAATAAAACAATTATTTTTATAAGTGTATTCTATATTAATCAGCATAATAAAAGTACAATGTATCAGTTACTAATTATTATTTACTTCACCACTTGGTAAGGACAATAATAGAAAACATTAAAAAAGAAAAAATCTAACTAGTGGGAGGTATGAAACTGTTTTTTATTTTTCATCAATTGCTTGATATCAGGTTTGATGGAAGAAAGTTGGAGTCTCATATCAGCTTCGGCGTCCAGTCTATTGCGATATTTTGTTTTCGTGGCTGCGTAGGTAGAGAATCCTGTTTCGCACAAATATGTAGTTGGGAACGGGAGAAGAATATCCAGAGCCATTTGGCCAAGCATTGCATATTCATCTTGGATTCTGCACCAAAAATCATTAAGAGGCGTCGTTTTGAACAATGACTCCATACTTGTGTCTGATGACATTTCTAAAAGAGATTCATATATCTCATTTGACATGTTTTCAGGCTTTTCCAAGTTGGGTAAAAAAGGATTATGAATCCAGGAGTTCACTTTAATTTTTGTATTGTGTTGTATTCTATTATATATTCTGTGTTATATTGGACCAATTCTTCAAACACATTATCTTCAAACATTTCTGAGTCGTTTTCGCTAACAAACTCACTGAGTAACGTAAAACTTTCTATTTCTTTCTTACCAATGCAAATGATCCAAAAATCTAATTTTCTTTTAAAAGCAGTTATTTTATTATAGGCCTGAAACACTGTTGTCTGTTTACCTTGCAACGATAAATTTAATTCGTTAAGTTTTTGAAAGATATCCGCCATAAAAGACAATCGGAACAACCAAGTTTTGTCATACAAACGGTCCTTCAAATTAAAAGAAGTATCTGCTGAAAGAAACATTTGTAACTCGGCTCTAAGTTCAAATAGCCTTGTTAAAGTTTTTCCCCGAGACAGCCATCGCACTTCTGTATGGAGCAGCAGTGTTTTATGTTTGCTGCCATAATCTTCACACAATAATGAGAACAATCGGGATTGTAGTGGTCGTGATTTGATAAAATTAATTATTTTTACCGCTTCATCCATAACTAATTTTAGATTAGACGGCATTTGCTTCATCGCAAGTGCTTGTCTATGCAGAATACAATGACTGGAACTACAATTAGGCGCTTTATTTTTCATTCGTGACACTGCTCCTGCTGTTTTACCTGTCATCGCCTTGGCCCCATCTGTACAAATGTCAATGCAATTGTTCCAACTGAGATTATGTTCTTCAAAAAATATATTTATTTTATTAAAAATTTCTTCCCCGGTAGTGTTTGTAAGCAGCGATGAACACATAAGCATGTCTTCTTCAAAAGAACTTTTATATGGATATCTCACAATAACCAGCAGGATAGCCAAACCAGCGACATCAGTCGACTCGTCCATTTGCAAAGCGAATCGTGTATTTTGTAGACGTGTAACTAGTTCTTGTTTGACGTAGCTTGCCAGATCATGGATTCATCGTGAAACAGTATCGTTTGATAGCGGAACAGTAGAAAGATGCTTTGCAGATTTTTCATCAAGCATACATTTTGTTATGTCTAATACACATGGTTTTATTAATTTCTCAGCGATAGTGTGCGCTTCACCTGCTTGTGCAATGCGATAGCTAACTAAGTATGATGCCTCCGTGGCCTTTTCGTTGGTAGTTTGTGTTACATGCATCATATTTTTTTGACTTTCTAATAACTGATCTTTTTTGCGAACAAAAAATTCTTTATTCTTGTCTTTAGTCTCGGGGTGTACGGTTTCTAAATGTCGACGCAATTTGGCAGGTGCCATGGAACTATTAGGAAGCAGTTTACTACAGAGCATGCAGAGAGGTGAGCCGTTGGAATCAACAAATCCGAAACTGATATAAGATTCATCATACTTCCTTTTTTTCGTCTTTGAAACCGTCGAGCTTGACGTCGTGGCACTCGTGGCATCATCTTCTGGATCGGTGATTGCTAAATTCTCCGCGCGCATTGCTTTTGAACATTCAGCGTCATTAGAAGATGTTGTTGGAACACGTTTAACACCTTTAAGCCAACGTTCCATTCTTCTTTATTTATAATGTTACAAGTCAGGATAGTGGGGTTTAAATAATGCACAATCGTTACTGCGTATAAGAGACTAAATTTAGAACCTACAGGGAAGAAATGTATAAAACTGAGACAACAGAATACAGCAGGCAGTAAAACAATGAACACTAGTTTCTCGCTAGCGAGCTTGTAAGTAGGTAGTAACTTATCGCTCCGAACGCTAATCATCAACTGACGACGCCAACTTTTTTTTTTTTTTTTTTTTTTTTTTTTTGTGTGTGTACAGCTGTTGGCCGCAGATGGCCTTGACAGCTTGACGCGGACTATGGGTGAGCGCTGAGGGCTCTCAACCCGGAGAAAAGTATGCTAAGCGACATCGCCCAAGGGCTCCCCCTGTGGGGAACGGACCTCGGCTTGGGGCGTCGCTGGAGGCAAAGTGGGCGTGCCCACGTTTTTAGTAGTGACTTTTGCGCGGCGCGGTTTCGCACCTCGACGGCGAGGGCGGAACCGCGGATATTTATTTGTTAAGGCCTCGCGGGCCGTGTAGGCTCTTTGTTGAGCGAGTGTGATAATGTCGTCCTCTTCGTCGAGGACGTGACGAGGACGTCGAATGGAGGAGATTTTGGAGAGTCTATAGGAAGCCGCCCCAACCACTAGTTGGTTGGGGTGTGTCATGGCAGAGTCAAAGTAGCTCTGAGAGCACCGTTTCATAAACTGCTTGATGGTCGGCAGTTCGAGGTCGATGTGGAGATCGACGTTTCGTATGAACCACGGTGCTCCCGTAGCTCGGCGCATGAAACGATTTTGTAGTATCTGTAGCCTGTGGATCCTGTGTGGCTTAACATGCGCGAACACCACGCTGGCATAGGTCATGATAGGCCGTATGCAGGTGGTGTAAAGTCGGACTTTGCTACTCAGGGGCATACGCGACCTAGAGTTGAGTAGACAGTGGAGACGGCCCATCACAAAGGCTGCCCGTGCGCGGACTTTCTTTATGTGAGGGGCGAAGCTGAGTCGATCGTCAAGGGTCACACCCAAGTATTTGGCCTGCCTGGTCCAAGTGACCGACTTGTTGAAAATTTTAAGGGGGGGAATGCTATCGATAGAGTAGGAACGGGCAGTTCGTCTAGTGAACATGACCGCCTGACTCTTCTCGGGGTTGATTTCTAATCTCCATTTCCTAAACCAATTGGCTAGGGCGGTAACCGCTGTTTGGAGAGTCTTGGCTACTGTTGTCGGGGATCTACCAGCACAAAAGAGTGCGGTGTCATCAGCGTAAAGCGCTTTATGTACCCGGTTGAATTTGGGCATATCGCTAGTGTATAGCGTGAAGAGAAATGGGGAGAGGACCGACCCCTGAGGGACGCCGGCCTTGATAGGGTGGGAGGTCGACAACGTCCCTTCCACCCTGTAGCGAAAGCTGCGATGACTTAAGTAGTCATGTATAATGAGAATTAAGTAGTGAGGGATCTTGAGGAGATAGAGTTTGTAGATTAGGCCTTCATGCCAAACCTTGTCGAATGCTTTCGCTACGTCTAGGAATAATACACCCGTATATCTGTTCATGGTGAACTGACTACTTGTGTATTCTACCAAACGGTGAACTTGTTGTACGCAGCTGTGTTTAGCTCGAAAGCCAAACTGTGCGTCGGGAACGAGGTTGTTAGCCTCGGCGAATGTGCGTAGTCTACTGAGAACTATTCGTTCGTAGATCTTGCCTAGACCTCTTAGTAGACTAATTGGGCGGTAACTACTAGGTTCGGTACGGCGCTTGCCGGGTTTGTGGATTCCTATTACCACGGCCTCTTTCCATTGCGCAGGAAAGATGTTATTATTTAGTGCTGCATTGAAGATGCATCACAATAGGATTATCAAGTGGGCGGGGAATAATTTAATGACTTTATTTGAGATTCCGTCCGAACCTGGGGCTTTCCTGGTTTTGAGACCCCTGACTAACGATTCGACCTCATCGGTGGTCACTGCTGGGATTGGCTGATCGGGGCTGTCGTTTCCTAACGAGCGCGAGAGAGTGTTACGACGTTCCACTTCGTCGGCGATGAAGCGGTGATTCGCGGCGTCGGGGTGTAGTGTACTCGGCGTACACTGAAGCTCCAAGCAGTCGGCCAGACATTCTGACTTTTCATCGTCCATGAATGCCGGAGGCTGGTTGGGTCTGGTGAGAGGAGGGAGAGTGGACACGATGTCTTTTTTGAGTGAGCGGGAAAGCTGCCAAAAGGCTGTGTGAGAGAGGGTTCTAGCTCCTCGATCATGGCGTCCCATTTGCTCTGTCTCAATTTTTTAATTGCTTGTTTAACCTCCCTCTGGATTGACCGTAGGCGGGTACGGTTGTCCTCCGTAGGGTAGCGGTCATAAGCGCGTGTCGCGGCGTTTTTCCGTCTCAACAAGTCACGGACGTCGTCTGGCAGGCGCCATTTACGATCGCTCGTATCTGGTACCGGCCGCGAGCAGTCGTCCATTATCGACTGCACGTGACTTGTGAGCGAGTCGATCGCCTGAGAGGTATCTTCCTTAGACGTAATGTCTTTGGGAATTTGATCAAGGTGGACCGACGAGGTTGACTTGAGATTTTTCTCTAGCCGTGCCCAGTCAGTCGCTATCTTGGTCCTTTCGTTGTTGTGGCCTGAGGGGCCGGGGGTACGGGAGGCTAATTCCAGAGTCACTGGGCGGTGATCTGAGTCTAACTCGTGTTGAACTTCTATTGAACATAAACGAAGGTTTATGTTTTTGAGAAGAAAGATATCGAGTATGTCCGGCCTGTGCGAAACGTTAAAGGGGAAGTGTGTCGGCTCTATGGGCGCTATGACATCAAATCCCAGTCTGTCAGCGAATATCTCTAAAGTCTTGCCCCTCTTATTGGAACTTTGACAGCTCCAAGAGGTGTTCTTGGTGTTAAGGTCACCGCCAATGATGACGGCGCCTCCCAATTCTAGCAAGGCTTTTAGATCTTTTTCAACCAACTGTTTCGAATGTTCTCTATTGGGAGAGAGATATGCGGATACAAGGGTGATAGGCTGATGGCCTGAGAGGGCTAGCCTGCAAATTGAAGCTTCAATGTACATCAGAGGGGGCGGATCCACAGGTGTGCAATGCAGCGACCTTTTGTAGTAGATAAGCGTTCCGCCCATTGGTGAGGTTGTCCTATCGTTGCGAACTATATTATAGTTTGCGACTCTAGGGTCCTTGTTAAATGGTTTAAGGAACGTCTCTTGTACTAGCAAGATGTCGAGCTGGTGTTCCCGAAGGAATGTGCCTACTTCATCCCTCTGTTGGGTTAGGCTATTGGCATTGAATGTCCCTATTTTGTGGTGTCTGGGTTTAACTCTGCCTGGAGTGTACCTATCCATTTTATTTGAATTTAAGCGAGCCTAGACGCTCTAACGTGGGGGCAAATTTAATTGCGGTATTGAGGAGGGCGAGGTTGTTTCCCTCGTTCCTTCTTAATTCGGCTGCAATTTCGCGGATTTCCGTGAAATTGATTTGAGCTGCGAAGTTGGCCACCAGGGCTAGATCTGGATCTAGTCCTTGGGGGGCTTTTGGGGGCGCGCTTTTAGCGACGACGATAGGAAGGGGGGCGCCCTGAGGGGGCTTGGGATTACCACCGGTGGGCTGGTTTGGCCCGGTTGTTGGTGGTTTGGGTTGAGATGTTGCGGGTGGGGCAGCGGGCTGCCTGTTGGGCAGGGTTGGGAAAGCCTCCTTGCTGGTTAGCAGGGGGCGAGCCCACGCATTGTGGGTTGGTAAGGGGGCTGGGACGAAGGTCTTGTTATAGTACAAGGCCTTGCCGTTTGTGTTGGGCTGGCGGACTAACCTCCTCGGCGCTCTTGGGCAGCCGCGATAGTTAGCCGGGTGTCCGTATTCTCCACAGAGAACACACGCTGGTGGCTCTTTGCAGAGTGAGATGTCCTTTGGCCGTTCACACTGAGAGGTGTGATGGTCACCTAGGCACTTAACGCACCTAGGACGGGCAAAGCAGTTTTTGGACGAGTGTCCATACAGTTGGCACTTGTGGCATTGTGCCAGGTTGCCATTTTTGTGTGGGGGTTCAACCGAGACCCCAGATAGACCGCAGATGGTCTTGATTTTAAAAATACCTTTACCCTCTGCGTTATTTGTAAGGCAGACGAGTATCATGTTGAGGGGATAACGACCCCTACCCCGGATCATCCGGTGTACTTCTACAACCGGTAGATCCTGGGTTTTAAGAGATTCTAAAATCTCTTTGGTCTCAATTTCCCTCGGTACGTTGCGTATTACAGCACGCAGAAGTTTGGCTTCAGGGAGGGTGTACGTATGGTAGGGAATCTGTTGATTCCCTAGCATTTTTGACACAGAACGGTGGTCGGCTGACGAGTGAAGGTCCACTCGTATACCTTGGAGGGTGGATTTCGCAGATTTATACGAAATCCTGTTAGTGTTTAGCCATGCGGAGATGGCTAGCCACTTCTCCTTGTCCCTAATATATAGGGGCGGCGGAGCGAGTGATTTTTTGACCGTCGGTGGGGCGACGGTGTTGCTGTCCGTAGGTGGTGGGGCAGCGGTTAGGGCTGCCTGTGAGACGACTGGGGGGGCCGGAGCGGCCGTGGCGGTCGTTGCAGGCGGGGCTGCGGCAGAAGTTGTTGCAGAGTCAGTCTGCTTGATTTTTGGGGTCTTAGAGGGGGCCTCTTTGATGTTTTTGGTCCTTTTGCTCCGTTTGCGAGAGCGGACCTCGATGAATGAACCCTCATTGGTCGAATCTTCCGACTCGGAGGAGGAGGAAGACGAGTTTGAGGAGGAGACGACGCCAACGCGCGATCGCCGCTTTTATACTTAGTCCTAGACTCGATCTCAAATATTCTCGAAAATACTCGAGTCGGCACCTTTGATAAACAAAAAGCAAAAATAAAAACAGAAATTTAAAAATAGCGTTGTAAACAATATCGACTTTATCCTTTGAGGTTAGAGACGAAAGTCGCTAGTTGACAACTATAGCGTCTAATTCAGAGGCGGCTTTTATCAAAGAGACTGAGCGCTTACAAGTATACTACCCGCTCGTTTTAAGTTTGCCGCTGGCGATAGGTATGAGTGTATGACGTTCGAAATTTTTTATTTAATTGTAACAATAAAAATTGTGTACGTTAGATATTTGGGTAAAACTATGACACATTATAAGTTTTGTTGTCACGTGGGGGAGGGTACGCGCATTCCACAGACCGGCAAACTTAGAGCGAACGCGTTGTACAAGTATAAAATTGTTGAGACCAAACTTATGAGATATTGTACCAGCTAATGTAACACAAGCTTATACAAATACAAATAAATAAATAAATAACATTCATAGCGTTTTGTCTCCGCGCGGCCGCGGAGTCCGCACAGCCGCGGAGCGACCAGAGAGAGGTGTTTTGATTTTTTTATTTCTAAATTCTTGCGGAACCCCGACAGAGGTATCACGGAACCCTAGGGTTCCGCGGAACACACTTAGAGTATAGCTGACCTAGATCATATATATGATGATGATAGACCTTTTACTTTTGAACACCTTATTTCACTATTACACTTTAACACAAGTCACTTCTCACTGTTTAGGTTCTTCAGGTTTACTAGGTTCTTGATTTTGGCTAGATACACGCAATCGATACATGTGAATGACATGAATCTACCCGTAGCGTGATTCAAATTCTGTATGATATCATTTATTTTCTGTATAACGCCATCTATCGGCATTAAAGGAACTAATCTACAATTAAGCTTTAATACTCATTAGACACCTGCTAAGATGCTTACCATGACTATATATAATCGGTAGTGTAGTGGGAGAAGGACTATTTACATCGTTAGTTAATGTTGTTGATGGTTTCTAATAACTAGTCATTCGTTTACACTTATTACCCAGCCCGATAATTCCGTTTGTTGACAACACACACCAGACTGTAACTTTTGGGGAATATAAAGGTCGTTGATGTTTTTATCGAAGATTAAACCTTCGTGGGGCTCAGTAGCGACAGTTTTGTTTATTTAAATTACCATTCAAATGAAAGTGGGCTTCATCACTCAAAAAATGCAGTTCACAGTGCGAAATCTCTCCAACATCCGTTTTTAGAAGAAGTTTTTTCGTAAAACACAGTCGGTTTCTTTCAGTTCTTGGACTAATTGGATCTTGAAAGGATAAAATTTCGAATCTTTTTTCATAATTTTGTGAACAATAGTTTTTGGTAGGGCTAAAACGGCTGCTCTTCGCTCTTTTCCTCGCAGAGAGTCGCGGATTTTCACGCAAACTTCTTTCAAGTTATTCAGTATCCACGACAGTCCTTGATATCCTGCTGTGCCCTGGCTGAGGGATATTTGGGACAAAAGATATCTGGCGGAATTTCTCCACCCACGACCGTATCAAATTTACACTTGGTGCGTCGCTCAAGCGCCGAATTTTGTAATGGGAACAAAATTTTCGGCGCGCTATTACATAATGTTGTCACTCTTAAAAAACGCCTCAATGGCATACGCTCGATGTTGTCCCGACCACTGCGGCTTTGTGACTGGCTACAACAGTTCTCTTAACACTTAAGTCTCCGGTCATGTTCAAAAGAGTCCCGTCATGATTTTTTGGCAAATGGCTAATTACTCGTAAAATACGTAGAAATTCAGTGGACCTCCTTATCTAACTAAAATAATAGCTAATTTTCTTCAATATGAATTACGTTTTTTACTAAATGAAAAAAAAAAAAAATTGCCAGGTCAGATTTGTACAAGGCCTGTACGAGTTTACAGAGATCGCCCCGATTATACCCTGCCACCGAAAAAGCGAGTTGGTGCTCCCGCATCGCGGTTTATTTACCGGGTCCGGTGACCGGGCCCGGTAAATAAACCTATACCAACCTGTCGGACCGGCATGGTGTAGTGAGGTCAATTGCCCTCCTATCGTGGAGGCGGCTTGAGCCCAGTAGTGGGACGTATATGAGCTGGTATATGAGCTGAAATGATGATGGGGATCATTATTAATAATTATTTATTTCTTTTATAATCGATTTTGCACAACTTTCTTTTAATATTTTATTTACAACTAGTAACCCGTCCTCGCTTCGCTTTCAGTCGTTTTACCCGCGTAGTTCCCGTTCCCGTGGGAATACCGGGATAAAATATAGCCTATGTTACTCCCTGATATTATAACTTTCCATTGGTGAAAGAATTTTTGAAATCCGTTCAGTGGTTCAAGCGTGAAAGCGTAACAAACAAACAAACATCCTTACTTTCGCATTTATAATATTAGTAAGGATATCGTGTATATTTGAAACTTTGTATATTTATATATTGTATATTTGTATATTTGAAACTTTGAAAAAGAGTGAAGCCAGCAACGATGACCTGTAAATTCTCTGTAATTAATATATTCTATTGCACCTTGAGAAGCATATAGCAACTGGCTTTGGCCTTTTGTATATTGCAAAGGCGCTACTATTCTAGGATCATTCTCTTTTACCTCCAAGGGAGTAAATTCAAAACTAATAATAGTTTAAATCATAAGTATCGATGACGGTGGGCTCTACCTTTTTATGACAATCGGAGCATAGAGGTGTTACAAATATCGTTTCCGCAATTTTTGCCCTGGGTACAGTCACTGAGTAAATTATTAATTAATAGTGTTGCAAAGGCTGATTCGGATTGGTGGCAAGTTGGGTTTATATTGCGATACCCATGACTCCTCACCGCCCCTAAGAAAGTTTCAAGAGTGTCTTAATTCAGATGCAGGCACCAAATTGATGTGATATTATACTCAGATTTTAATTTTGTAAGTAATAATTGAATGCCATTTAGTGGCCATGCCCAATTGGCAACAGCGGGAATGATCTTCTTCTACCTTCGTGATTTACAAAAGCCCTTGATTGGAAAATATGTCTGCTCTCCTCCCACATCTTGTGATGAAGCGAGTTAGGTGATACTGGGCCAAGTAGAGGTTTTGCGTTTTTATTTTTTGTATTTCTACCATTAATAAAGTCGAATACATTAACCATGAACAATAGTAGATCTGCTGTTTCTTTGCACTCAGCTGAAAGAATGCCGCTATCTGAAGATAAAATCAAGTAAATCTGTTATCATTGAGCACAAGCTTTTATATAATAGTGAGTTAAAATGGGCTGCTATACTACATTGGCAAAATGACGGGTCCTAGATATTATGTTTTAGTTTTTTTTCCTCGTAAAATAAAAGCCGGAGTGATCCAGGATACAGTATGTCAACACACTCTTCTATGAATATCCTTCATATTGTAAGGTTGGACGTTTGGAGTGCAATAATGCGATCTGACTGCTGTATAATAACTGTTCATTTATTCGATAAGTGTTGGGTTATATAGAGGATACATGTACTTATATGTAACTTATATACTACATACAAACACACACATATATATGGAATATACTACACGTCCATCCAATAACAGGAAAAAAGTGTAAAATAAACATTTTTTTTTCTTGATTGTAACATTATTTTATTATACGCATGTAACTAAACATGACATGTGTTGTGGCTTAGTGGACTGTATGGAGCAGCTTATGCCAGCAACATAACGACGTGGGCTTGCCGAAGGACCAGTGGGAAGCCAATCCCACTAGTGGGACTGATTCCCACAAAATGAGGGTTTGTTAGGGAAATGGTGGGAAGTAAGCGGAGAACTTACCTCGTCTCTCCCGTGCTTTGGTGGAGCTGCAGACCTGCCGGGCTGAAGGTGGTGTTCACGACGAGCTAGATTGGGTTGAAGGTGGGCATTGAACTTATTGTCTCTTTATGATCACTAAGATGGTGCAGATTTACTATGCACGTGCGCGCGCGGGTGGGCGACCAACGTGGTACGCTTTCGGTGTCTTTAACTGAGGAACGGTAGAAAAGAACGTGCGCCGCGGAACAGATAAGTCACAAGAGTGTCAAAATGGCGGTTAGGCGCTGGCACACACCGGAACTTAAGTGAAATTAGCCGCATATCACACGTCGTGACCTTTGGCACGAACAACATGCAATTGCAGTATATCTCAAATTTATTTTCATAATTATTTATTAAATGATTAATACGTTAAACGTATTTTCCTATAACTAAAAAATATAACATTTTTATAAAGAATATACGCAGATATTTATTTAGCCCAAAACATTCGCAGTAAATACAATGAAAAAAAACATATGTAATATGTATACAATAATAAAAGAAGGTAAAATTAGGTAAATTATATATAATATAATTCGTTCTATTCTTATGTATTAAATAATTTATTATCTTTTAATATTTCAACATTTGGCGCAACATCTTTAATAATTAAGTATGGCCCCTTATAAATATTTGGAGTTTATTTCCACTTTCGTTTTTCACGAGTAGGGGACCCGGTGGTCTAGCCCACGAAAATGACACCTATTTTCACGATTTTTTTTTTGCTATTGAAAATAAAAAACGATGTTCTAACTTTTTGAGCTTATTACTACGTTTATTAATCAAACAATTTTTTTTTTTTTTAATTTTAAAAGCAATATTTATTATTATAAAAATGCCGCTAAAGATGACCCTCTCGAAAAATCGGATCCGGACCGCGTAGGTGATTTCGAGACTTCTACTCATCTGAAACAAAAAATCCAAAGACATTCTTAATCAGAAAGAGTGCAGTTATGGTCGGAACTAGAACAAATCGAAAAAATTGAAAATTGACAAAATGGCGGGCGTTGAAAATAAAAGTTCGTAAAATCGTGTTTTTTTTTCACTAGTTTTTTAGTGTAAACAATAGGAAATTATTTAAATAAAATTATGATTCTAGTTCCGACGATAGCCATACATGTTGTGAACAACATATCCAAATTTCAAGTCATTCGGTTGAATAGTTTTTTTATTTTCACCCCCGCCGTGCCGAAAAAAGTCGTTTCGAGATAAATGAGTTTAAAGTTTGAGGTACAGATATTTTCAAAAATTGAACAAACTGAATACTTACAGTTAATCCGCGATTCCGACACCATAGAGGATCCCTTCGGAACGTTTGTATTCCTCAATTTCGTCACTCCTTTGATTTTTTCGAGCTGTTTTCTTTGGAGTTATCGGTGCTCCTACGGTTGGCGCTCGATACTCGCCGCTCGTCTCGGTTTCGCGCGAGTTGCTCCGCTTGTGGCCCGATTGTTATGCCCATGGTCTCCATTATTTTTAATAACGATGCAAAGCCCTCGTTGAATATACACGCGGAAAGATAGGTGGCAATATCCACGATATTTTTGCCAGCAAACATATGTTTCGGCGCAAGGTGCCACACACAAGCGTTGAAACTTTCGTTGTTGTTCTGCGCATTGCTGCCAATACACCTTTCCAATAAATTTTCGGCGGTCAATTCTTCATAAATTGGTTTTAATATTTCTTGTGCATCATCGTCGAGAGCAAGTGGATGCTCGTAGGTGTCTAAAGTACCTGCAGCCTCACTTTGACGCCACTTGCACCACGATTCGGAACCTGGAGGACAGTACGAGTGTTGCGGATTTTCATCCGTTGAAATTTTGTGATAATATGCGGCCCATATTTCACTTCTCATCCCTTCAGTTGAATCTGAATTACGTCTAATTGCTAGACCGTAATAAGTGGACAGCTCTTGCAATAATTTATTCGTCAATTGTTGACACTTCGGTGTTTTATCTTTCGGTTTTTTAACTTTCTGCTGTGTTTGTTTTTCCTCTCCTTTTTCTACCAATTTCTTTGTTGCTTTTTTTATTTGTGCATGTTTTTTTTCGCATCAAGAGCACGTTTGTACAAACGTTTTTTAACATGCAAAACACATTCTTTTTTGCAAACTACAAAATCATCTCCATAAAGCGCCATTTAGACGAGGAGAGTTTCTCGTCTCGAAGATACGATTAGCGAAGGAATATAAAATATTTTTTTCGTCTAAACAATCGCTCTCCTCGCTCGTTGCCTTGGGCGATAATTGCCTTGCAATGGAATATTATTATGCCCGTGTAAACAGAATTTCAAAGCAATAATCGTATTTCGAGATTTTATGTCAGTTGCTATCATGAGTGGAGTGCGCGAGGGTGTTTTAATTATATCTGCTCTTCTAAGGCAAGAATTAATTAAACGGAAAAAGAAGAAAAGGTGTTGGGTTAAAAAATGGATAACGAGAAGAAATGATTTGGGAGCATCTAACACGTTGTGCCTTGAATTACAATTGGAAGATGAAGAGACATTCAAAAATATGTTTCGGGTTACGAAAACTCAATTTATATATTTACTTCAAAAAATTGGACCATCTATACAAAAAAGTGATACAAATATGCGTCAAGCTATAGCTGCTCGTACAAAATTGGAAATAACTTTAAAATATTTGGCTACAGGAGATTCATTTCAAACATTATCAGAATTATTTCGAGTACCTAGGTGTACAATAAGTTACTTTTTGGTAGAAGTTCTGCAAGCTATTTACACTGCATTGGAAGATTTTATTAAGGTATGAATGAAAAACGATTAATTTCAAAATCACTTAACTATCATAAGATTATCTAAATATTTATTCAACATCAGTCTTGCTTTGATAAGGTAGATTACAAAACAAATAAATGGCAATTAGCTAATAACAAATCAACTTAATATAGAGATATTTAGAAATAATTATTGTGCATTCGTTGAATCATTTGGAAAATCATCTTGCATGCTTGAATTCCACCACTGTGTGTCGCTCTCAGTTCTCGAAAATGGAGAATCAGGCATCGGAGTTGTATCTTTCAAATTCCTCAATTTATATTTTGAGAGAATTGTCTGGATTTCATCTTGAGCAAATATTACATTTTTCTCATTAAGCTTGCGCAAGCTGGATGCAACATACTTCAATGAATTTAATATTGTCGGCAGAACCGAATTTAAAAGATTTTTGTGTCATTTTTTACGAACAATACACTTGTAGTCACTTGACTGACAAATCTCGCACTAAAAACGATTCAAACCGATTTGTACGATACTCGTATCAACTTCAAAATATGTCACAAGAGATCGTGTTTATACAAGTCGAGACTCTCATAAGCAAGAATCTGCTTACTATACTTTTGTCGTGTAAACAAGCATAGGCAATTATCGCCTAGCGATAAGTCATATTCGAATCTCGTATGACATAATCGTAGGCGAGATTTTAGTTCTTGCCTGTATGTAAACACTTTGATACGATTGTGTTACGGCGATTATTGCTTGTGATAGTAGTGCATAGTTTCTCGTAAGGAAACGTACGAGAAACTCTCCCCGTCTAAATGGCCCTTTAGGCTTTGTGTCCAATAAGGCTTTGAACGTTTTTGTGTCGCCGTCTCCGATATAGTTCGCGTATTTCACGTTGTATAACTCTTCCGATCTCTCGAACATTTCCACGATGCCGTCTACCTCCATTTTGCCAGCACTTCCGGTATGATTTGCTTCCAATTGATCTTCATGCTCTTGATACCACTCTTCATATTCAATCGTATCCTCTTGGCCTTTCCAATTTGAGCAGCCTTGACATATACTGCATTTGACGACAACGTCCAAAATTTTGTTACTGTATTTTCCTATCAACGAGGCTATACCGAGAAGCGATGAAAATCCACGTTTCGCCCACGATCCATCACCAGACACAGAAAGTTCATCCGCGGGATGCCCTGCTTCTACATTCAATTCGACTTCTTCTTTCAATGCTTTTTTGAAAACGATTTTCGTGACGGCTGCAGCTGCAATTTTTGTTGTCCACGATGCTGTAATATGTACTATTACAAATTCCTTGTCCAAGATCCATGAGACCGCAGAAATTTTTCATGCCTTCAAATCCTACTCCAAGCATTCTCAGGGCGAGAACAAGTCGACGGTTGATTTCAAACGCCTTATCGATTAACGGCGAAGACAAAATAAAAGTTTCTTTACACCCGCACTTCACAGAGAGTTTGAATCCTAAACCACGTTGTCCGTTTTTGCTAAAAGTCACTGCACCGTTACAATCTTTACACTTTAACAACTGTTGCAACGTTAAAAATATCACGCTGAATTCGATGATGCAATAATTGAAAGTAGGATTAACGTTTACTTCCAATTCGTCATTGTTTTTTAATTTTTTCGCAGACGTGCTCGTAAAATCAGTCGTATTTTCGGCAGTGAATCGATTGCCCTTGAAATGTCTTTTACGCCCTACAGAAGATGGTCGTCTAGAAGAGTTGCGGCCTTGCTTTCTATCCATATTTTCTGATATTTTATTTCAAAATGCTTGATGTTACTTCGTCAAGACGAAACGTTGCACTGATCAAGTCAGGGGAAAGCCAAATTACCGTTACCTTTACAAATATTCAACAATGGGCATACATATTTCGGGGAATTGCTGAGAAGGGTCGGGACAGCTGCCGCGCTCCGAGTGCTGAATCCATTAGGAGCGCACGGACCGCTCTCTACCTGGTTAATGGGCTGTAGAAGCTATAATATTGGGAATTTCCGCATGAAAATTTATATACACAGTATATTCTTAAGATACTATACTTTCGAAATATCGAAAAAAAAAAATCGATGTTTTGAAATTTCTAGACCACCGGCTTATCATCTCTTTCCAAAGAATCTTTTGTATCCTCGTCTATAATTCTCTTAAAGCCTTTAATTACGCATAGGTAAGCGGAGTCCGAACTAGTTTACTTATCTATTGAGCTAGCTCTTTAATTACTTCGATATTATTTTCATCTTTCATTACATATAAAGTTTTATTTTAATATACGCACAAAATAATTCCATTTCCCTCACAGAGACAGCTCGTGTACGCTGTGATAGAGAAAACACTTTTGTTTTCACACTTATTGTACGATCTGACGACGAATACGCATAATCTTCGCGCGCTACTAGCACGCATTTCTTTTTCTTCTTCCATTCTTTCTCGTCTACAAATACTAATTCTGTGTAATCTTTCGGTAGTTTTAACATTTCTACAACTCTTGGGTGATCAGTCCAATCGTTTTTAGGAATATCAGCTACATGATTACAAGAATCTTCGTCAAGTTTCCTTCTTAGTCACCTACTTACGTATAGATGAAATGTACTCATTCATCGCCTTTAATTCCTCACTCTCTATATTTATGATAATACATCTGCAGCTACATTGTCACGACCTTTCATATATACCACTTTAAAATTATATGATGAACCTCTATTTCACTTGTGTTAAAAATTATAATAGGTATCATAACGCTTAAAGGTTTCACTAATACACTAGCAAGAAATATTTCTGCCTGCAATAAGTCATTCTTCTGTTAAGTTAGTTGGTCTTGGTATTTAATGTAAATCATTAGCATTAAAATTTCACAAGAAAATTTTATCCAAAATAGCATGCGCCTTACATGGTAAGGTATTAAAACATATAGTCGGTAATATTATTTTGACTTTGACTGCACACCGAACATTAGCCTAGACATACTACTGTCATAGATGTAAGGTTGGGCGTTTCGGATGCAATAATACTATCTCACTCCTGAGCCATGTTTATAAGTTGTTTTCGAGAGTCATTACCAATCGACTCACGCGCAAGCTCGATGACTTCCAACCGCCCGAACAAGCCAGCTTCCGAAAAGGCTATAGCACCATAGACCATATCCTCACGCTTCGGCAGATTATACAAAAGACCGAGGAGTATAATCGGCCCCTGTGCTTAGCGTTTGTGGACTATGAGAAAGCCTTTGATTCAGTCGAAACTTGGGCGGTGCTGCAGTCCCTTCAGCGGTGCCAAATCGACCATCGCTATATCGAAGTGCTAAAGTGTTTGTATAAGAACGCCACAATCTCAGTCCGTATCCGGGATAAGAGTACGAAACCGATCCAGTTGCAGAAAGGCGTGAGACAGGGAGATGTCATCTCTCCGAAACTGTTCACCACTGCACTGGAAGATGTCTTCAAGCTCTTAGACTGGACTGGACTCGGCATCAACATTAACGGCGAATACATCACTCACCTTCGATTCGCAGACGATATCGTCGTTATGGCAGAATCCATGGGGGACCTTGGCACTATGCTCAATGATCTCAGCAGGGTATCCCAACTAGTGGGTTTACGCATGAACATGGACAAGACGAAAGTCATGTCAAATACCAATGTCATTCCTGTACCGGTCCTAGTTGGCAATGCGATTCTCGAAGTTGTCAATCACTATGTTTACCTAGGACAAACAGTCCAGTTAGGTAGATCCAATTTCGAGAAAGAGATCAGCCGACAAATCCAACTCGGTTGGGCAGCGTTCGGGAAACTTAAGAGGATCTTCTCGTCCAACATACCTCAGTGTCTGAAAACACAGGTCTACGACCAGTGTGTGTTACCAGTAATGACTTACGGCACGGAAAAGTGGTTCCTAAATGTAGGCCTCATATCAAGGCTCAAAGTCGCTCAGCGTGCTATGGAACGGGCTATGCTCGAGATTTCTCTGCGAGATAGAATCCGGAATACGGAAATCCGCAGAAGAATGGGTGTAACCGACATAGCACGAAGAATTAGCACGCTGAAGTGGCAATGGGCAGGCCACATCGCTCGACGAACCGACAACCGCTGGGGAAGAAAGGTTCTCGAGTGGCGACCACACATCGGACGACGCAATGTAGGACGCCCCCACACTAGGTGGACCGACGACCTAGTGAAAGTTGCTGGGCGTCGTTGGATGCAGGTGGCACAGGACCGCACATTGTGGCGCAACATGAGGGAGGCCTACGTCCAGCAGTGGACGGCAATAGGCTGAAATGATGATGATGAATGATGATGAATACTATCCGACTGCTGTATTATAAGTGTTCGTTTATTCAATAAGTGTTGGGTTATATAGAGGATACATGTACTTATATGTAACTTATATGCTACACACACACACACACACATATATATAGGATACACTACAATATAAAATGACTAGAATTCATTGACCTGTTTCATACTTAGATTTATACAAATAAATATAATTGAAGTTATTGTTTGTAATGTTAAAATAATAGACATTTTGATGCTCTCGCGGTTATTTGCGTGATACCCATGCCTAAAAACTAGTTTATACATTTTTTGGCTGTTTGTTCCGGGTATTCTTCAAAATGGTTGGGCCGATATTGATAATATTTTACTACTGTTTATATAAAGAATAACTTAGAGTATATTTGATCCCTATACTCCCACGGAAACAGGAAAAGCGCGGTTGAAACCATGAGAATTTGACATTTAAAAAATAAAGATGACGTTCGATTACATTACTTAGCTAAAATTTACAGATGGCATAGTTGTAAATTAACTGATCTGATCAATTTCTGTGTGGTGACGGAGTAAGAATACAATTCACCACCCCCTATCTTACCCGTGGGTGATCGTACGAGACGACTAAGGGATATAAAACGCATATAACATCTATGCGAGAGAAGGAAAACTTGAAATAAAACCCTATATCAACACGTCGACGACACGACCAGCGTGGTATAGTAGGTCAATTACTCTTCCATTATGGAGGAGGCCCGAGCCCAACGGTGGGACATATATGGGCTGAGATGATACTTAAATGGCAAATCACTACTACCCCCAAAACCTCTTCCAGGAAATGAAGACATTACGCCCCACGTGTTAATTGGAGATGAAGGTTTTGCTTTGAAGGAATATTTGATGCGGCCTTTCCCTAGAACAGCGGTTATACGCGACGACAGAAAGAAAACTTTCAACTATCGACTTTGTCGAGCCAGACGAGTTGTTGAAAACAGTTTTGGTGTTTTGTCACAAAAATACCGGATCTTTCATAGGCCTATAGAGAGCGACGTTGATACTGCCATACATGTTGTCAAAGCAGCTTGTTGTCTACATAATTACATAAAAGTAAAGGGAGAGATTTTTTCGCCTGAGCCCAATGAAATACCTAACGTATAGAGAGCGCTCACTTCGATAAGATCTACGAATCAGCGATCTCCAAACGCCGCATTTGAAGTCCGAGAAATGTTTGTTACTTATTTTAATTATAATCAATAATATAATGTTACTTACCAGTTTCATTCAAGTCCTTGCCTATGGATTTCCATATCGCAGCCTTCAAGTTCGCATTCTTGTATTGTTGATGGCTCAAGTCATACATGAAGGTGTAGCCTCGAACAATTTCGATTAGCTTTTCCACTTTCTCCACGTTCATTTTGTAAATAGATACAAAATTGGCGTCACGCCGAACGCGACGTGATCCCGTCGCGCTGTCTATTTGACTACTCAAATGAATATCCATAAAACACAAAAAGATCATCGCGCTAACGTCGCGATCGCGCTCCGTCCCGACGCTCTCGTATTGCATTCCCGCCGAACGCGGCGGCGACGTGACGCGACCGCTAGTCGAGCGCCGAGCGGGACGGCTCTATGTGACATATTCTATATTAATATATTACAACTCTTCACGTCCCGCCAGCGTCGCGTCGCCGTCCCGCCCCGTCCGCTGTTTGACCAGACCTAAATACTCTTGACCTCTTCCTTTACCATGATCTTCAAAATCAGATATAAGATCTCGTCTTTCTTGATATATAATATTGGCTTTAGAGCTATTTCATCAAATAATAAAACTATCAATTTTTCAATGCATTTCGTCATATTAACTTTTGATTTTGATTGGTCAAGAATATTTTTGTTGAGGCCTGGTTTTAAATTACTCCTTTGAATTAATTTTATTAAAGTTTGTTGAGCAGGTAATTTGGGCAGGCTTTGGGATAAAGTTTAAAAAATTGATAATGCTACTATTTTCTCATTTAGTTGGGAGCGACGTCCTTTCCTCTTATTTTTGTTTTCACGACATTGAAGTTTTATTAGCAATTCTGCTGCAGTGCTACAATTTGCTAATAGTGCTAATGTGTCAGAATTACTAATTGGCTTCTTCTCTACATTTATATGAGCTGTCTGTTTTTTTAACTTGTTCTTTCTGCTTCTGTTTTTGTAAAAAATATCTTTCTTCTGGTTTATCTAATGATGTTTCTGCCTCCTGCCATAAAAATACAGGTAGCATATAGAAATGTAATTTCGTATGGTTGTCTTAGTTTTAAAGTGGCATTATAGTAACTAATAATGACTGTTTGAAACAATTGAAGATTTCAACTAAATCATTTTATTTGCCCATAGTCAATGATTGAACAGAATTTAATATGAAAACAAGCAAAATATATATTTAATTTTGTTATTAAACTACAATAACTTGTTGCTGTTTGTCGTCCACAGCTTGCAGTAATTAAATCTTCACCCAGCATGTGATGATGTACTACTCTCTCTGGATCTAAGATACATATTTATTATATAAATTAAGTTACACAAATATGTATCCCCCTGCGAGGGAGTAATAAACTGAAAAAAAAAAATATAAGTTTTATACAATAAAATGTAATATGCACTGCATAGAATAAAAGTATACAAATAATTAAAACTAAAATATTTAAGTTTAGTTGTATTTGTGGCTGATTTATATTGTAACAGTTATATTAGGACTTGGAATTAATTCGTATCGTTTATTTAATTTAAAAATATATATATTTTGATTCGAGTACAAAAACATACCTCATTCAAAATATTTCCCATCCCACGAATCTCTTGCCTGAAAGATGGCAGAAAATAGTAGAAAGTACTTTCTGCCATCTTTCAGGCAAGAGATTCGTCTCTTGCCGCCGCGGAAAAACTCCTTGTCTTTTGATGAAATCCACAAATCGACCCATTTTTGGCAATCTCCATACTAAGTGAACTTCTGGTCAGTCAGATCATGAGCCATCGATCGGAATAGGTACTAATCTGAAGGTGCAATGTCTGGAGAGTACGGCGGCTGAGGTAAAACGTCCCATTTCAGCGTTTCTAAATACGTTTTTACCGGTTTTGTATGTTGCTTTGTATGATCATATATAATCATATATCCGTTCACTATACAGAGTGTATCAGGTTATGGGGCAACTGGTTAAAAGGGAGCTAGGCAATGGTGGTAGGAACCCATGAAAAAAATTGACCGAAAAATATGGATTCGTTAAGGAATTAGGGACATGTAAAGTTTTCAGTTTTGTCATCGCTTTTTCGTGTAAATCCGATTGAAATGTATAATAAACTCAAAGTTTTTGCAAAAACGTTTCCAAAATGTCCACAATTTCTCGTTCCTTCATCTGCTCTAAATAGTTGTAAGCGCAGCGTGTGTGTGATTGTTGCTCCTCATTGCCCATAAAATATATTTGTAAAAATTTTGGATCTGTATCAGGCATTGGGAGCAATGGTCCAATTTGGTGGTACACTTGACCTTGAATTTTGAATGTAGATTCGAAATTACGACCATCTTCATTATGAACAATTTTTGTTGCTCCAAATGATGTCATATGGAAGCATGAATTGAATTTACGAATTTTTCGCAAAAACAATTTCGATTGAGGTGTGGTGCCAGCTAAAAGTGTTTTTAAAGGTTCCGGCGATGGATTTAGCAATGGCAGTGAAATTTTTCCAGATGCGCAACATAAACCAGCTGATTCACCTTTGTACTTGAAAGCATGACAATGTTGACACTCTTTGTCCATACTACAAATCGAGATTAATGCATGTGACGAATAGTTTATTTCAGGATCATATTCATACGCAAGGCGATTGAGTGATGCTCTTGTCAATACTCGAACATTTTGCATCAAGTTCAAATTCAAATTATTTTATTATGCATAAACCCTGAGAGGGCACTTACATATTGTCAGGTTTACAATTTCCAAAAAAAATATACTACCACCGGATCGGAACGCGACCGCTACTGAGAAGATCCGGCAAGAAACTCAGCGGGCTTGTCATTATTTTTAATTTTTTTTTTTCTTCTTACTAGTTATACAATTGTGTACATGTTTTGTAAGAACAAGCTCCAGTGTGATGCCCTTCGAACCGCAAGACACTTAATATAATTTAAACGATTATGGCTGGACCAGATCCCACAAGCGGCACCCGATCACGAGTTAACTACTAGAGCAGCCATCACTCCCCTCAACCACTATGGAGGGAAGGGAGAGACCCGCTCCACGCAGCTACCGCAAGTAGATCCTTATGTGAGCATGACCAACACCACAATATGTTACAAACGCTGAAAATACAAAAATTCGTTAGGCAAAACACGCTACACTTTACAATAAAAGTTAAAAGTACATTTACAAACAGTATATTTAAAATAACAAGGAAATTGCTGAATGAGGAGCTGCTCACAACCAATCTGTATTATCATCTACATAATCCGAGATTTTATAATAAGCTTTTTTACAAAGTCTATTCTTGATGGCTTTTTTAAACTTTTTCATAGGCAGGTCTCGGATATCTTTAGGTAATCTATTGTAAAAGCGTATACATTGCCCCATGAATGATTTGTTAACTTTTTGGAGACGAGTAGTGTGTACAACTAATCTGTCCTTATTACGAGTATTCATTTCATGAATGTCACAATATCTCTTAAAGTTAGCGATATTTTTTTTGACATATAATATATTTTCGTATATATATTGTGATACAGCAGTTAGAATATTTATTTCTTTGAATTTCTCCCGAAGTGAGATTCTTGGGCCTAGATTATAAATTGCACGGACAGCCCTTTTTTGGAGAACAAAGATTCTATTAAAGTCCGCGGAGCATCCCCACAGTAATATACCGTAAGACATAAGACTATGGAAATAAGCGAAATAAACCATTCTAGCTGTTTCAGTATCTGTTAACATTCTTATTTTTTTTACTGCATAAGCCGCTGAGCTAAGCCTACTCGACAACTTTTCAATATGAGGTCCCCACTGAAGTTTAGCATCTATGGTGATACCTAAAAAGACTGTTGACTCCACAAGGTCTAGAGCCACACCATTCATTTGGACATTGGTTTCCACTTGCCTCACATTAGGAGTAGTAAATTTGATAAATTTAGTTTTTTTCTCATTGAGAACCAAATTATTAGTGTTAAACCAATGAACAACGTTAGACAGTGCATTGTTCATATCGTCATAATTCAACATTTGTCTTTTAATTTTAAATAACAAAGAAGTGTCATCTGCGAACAACACAATGTCCAGATTGTCCCCTATATGGTAGGGTAGGTCATTAATATATACAAGAAACAGAAATGGCCCTAGAATGGACCCTTGTGGAACGCCCATTTTTATAATAGAACCAGATGATCGTGCACCATTAACATCAACCCTCTGGATTCTGTTGCTTAAATAAGAAGTTACAAGTTCAAGAGCGTTATTCCTGATCCCATAGTGGTATAGTTTTCTGATGAGTGTTTCATGTTGTACACAATCAAATGCCTTGGATAAATAATCACAGAAAACACCTAAGGCCTCATGTGATTCCTCCCAAGCTGCAAACATATTTTTCAATAACTCTACGCCCGCATCAGTAGTAGAGCAATTCTTAGTAAAGCCAAATTGATTTTTGTGAAAAATACCATGTCTCTTAAAATGAATCAACATCTGATTAAGCATAATTTTTTCGAATACTTTACTGAGTGTTGGTAGTATGGAAATAGGACGAAAATTATTAATATCTGACATACTACCAGATTTAAATAAAGGAATTACTCTACTAATTTTCATGAGATCAGGAAACACACCCTGAGCAACACAACCATTAAATACAAATGCCAGGTGGGGAGCAATAACAGGTATTATAAAATCAATAGTCTTTACTGATAAACCCCATAAATCTGCTGTTTTCTTAATATTAAGATTTTTAAAAGACTTTAAAATATCATCCACACCTACATCTGAAAATTCAAAGGAAGTGTCACATTTTACAATGCTTTGTTTAAGGAGCGATTCAGCCAAAATAGGGCACGACGCTAAGGATTTTGTTGTTAATACAGGCACATTTGTAAAATAGTTTTCAAATTCATGTGCCACTTCTTTATTTACTGTCACATTTTTATCACCAATCTTTAAATTAAAGTCCTTCTTCCGCACAGTGTTCCTACCGGTTTCACTATTAATCACTGTCCAAGTCATTTTAATTATATCACTAGATCCTTTAATTTTCCTCCTTAAATAAATGGATTTAGCACTAGAACAGGCACGTTTGAAAATTTTTGAATAATTTTTAACATACTCTAAAAATACTGGGTTATGGTTATAAGATTTTTCACTGTAAAGATCATATAACCTTCTTCTACTCTTGTAGATACCACAAGTAGCCCATTCACTAAAACCAGCAGGCACTCCAAATGTTAATGTTTTTGGTTTAAAAATTTTACTAAATTCGGTATTAATTGTGTGAAATAAAGATGTATATAGCTCATTAGGACTGTCATGAATAGGCAACAGCGGTACCTTCATACTCAGTTCATCTTTAAACTGCTCTAAGCGGCTAGCAGTCATGGGAACAAAGCTAATACTTTCTCGTTGAACCCTACTAGTTCTAGGAAATACAACAAAATGACCACAATGATCCGATTCTAGAGCACTCAGAATAGAGTGAGCAATGGGTTTAACAGTTGTAAATACATTATCAATACAAGTTGCACTCCCAGACGTTATCCTAGTAGGCTCCAAGAAGACATTATATAAATCATATGATTTCATAAGATTTATAAATTTTTGTGTGATGTTGTTGTGGTCTAATAAATTAATATTAAAATCGCCACAGATAATAACTGTTTTATTAGAGGTAGAGATTTTGAACAAAATATCCTCCATATATCTTTCAAAATTATCATATGGTGAACATGGAGGTCTGTATACGCATACAATTATGAACTGCTCTGACTATATGTAACTGCTCTGACTATATGTATATAACACGTTCAATAGAGAGTCTCACAATATCATTTCTTTCTTTAAATTTAACCATCTTATTTAAAATTATCAATGAGCCGCCTCGTATCCTATTGACTCTATTGAACGAGCTAACAACCTGGTGATTAGGAAAATTGAACATTAGTTGATTACCTTTGAGCCATTGTTCAGTAATACATAAAATGTCTATTTGATAATCATTCAAAAATAATTCAATTTCCAAATCTTTACCTAACATACCCTGAATATTTTGATGTACCAGGTTGATTGATTTATTATTATTCTTAGTGCTTAAAATGCTAAGGCAAGAGGGGTTCTCTATTGTCTTAATAGCTAATTTAAATTAGTTTTTTAATTAATATCACTATTTACAATAGTGGATATGTTATTACATTGCTCAATAAAAGCAGTTTTGGTAGCCAAGTTCTTGGCTGATGTAAATAAATAATAAGATAGCGAATCAGCTATCAATTTTTTGTAAAATTTTGAAAGATAAGAACTATCTTTTGTCAAAAACATTTTTTTTTTAACAAAATTGTTAATGTCAATTACATGCATTTTGTTGTCAGTACAATAATTAGTAGTATTATGTAATGTCAAATTTAAATTATAGATGGATTCATTTTCCATCTGTGTCAAACACGTGCGATAAGGAAATGTGAACAACACAATTTTATCTACATTTAATCTATAAAGTTTGTCATTATATTTTAGCAATTGCTTTTTGCTCACACTTCGCATATTGCCAATAAAGACTAGTAGTGTAGTACTAGGCTTAAACTTATAATTAAAGATTTTTTTCATTATATCATGGTATGACAAACCCGGTGAGCAATAATTGACAATTGAATGCCCTTTATCTGACAGCAGGACACCCATATTCTTGCCAATTTCATCACTAAACATAACAATTTCATTTTTAATACTTAAAAATGACTTAGCTGTGGATAGAGTTGAGACTACATCAACAGTTGTTAAGAAGGAACTGTTAGTAGAAAATGGAGTATTTTCTAAGCTTACATTAGATTGCTTAGTCTGGGAGATGGAAAACTGAGAACACTCTACAGATGAGTAGTTATTGGTATCAAACTGTTTAGTGTACTGAATAGATTTATCCAGTGTTATTTTATTAATTGCTGATGAATACTCCGCTATCAGTTTTTCTGAATTGGAGTACTTAATAGTCAAATCTGCCAATTTATCTTGAAGAGAGTCAATTTTTAATTGGAAGTCATGAATATCTACATTATGCTCTCTAGTTTTATTTTCTAACATACTAACATAAAAATCAAGCTTATCTATCAGCTGTAAGCGTTCCCTTTTAGATTTTACAGTTTTAATAAAACATCTATGGTTATTAACAAGTTTCTTAGTTTTTTTAATATATTTGTTTATGTTAACAAACTTTTTAAAGATTTTATATTTTTTACATGTATTATTCCTACTGCACCTGGGCATCTCCTCATTACAAGGTGGTAATAGTTCATTAATTGTGTCATGTGACATAGAGGAATTCTCAGGTGCAATAGAAACTAAGTTTGGGGCACTATCGACAAGTTCATCAAATAAGCTTTGATTCAGCGAGGCTGTCACATTATATTTAGAATTTTCCATTTCAGATATTTGATTGTGAGCTTCTTGTAGCTCATGTTCCAGTGTATTTATGCGATTCAAATTATTTACATATTCAAGACTACGCTCTTGAAATCCATTTACAATAATTTGGAGGCTATCCCGAACCTGTACAGCCTCACTGAGTTCTGCATTAAGTTGTGCCATTTCTAGTTTTAAATTTTTATTTGAATTGAGTAAGTCTAACAGCTCCCTTTCGCTGTCATCTCTTTCCCTACTCAATGCACTACACATCTCCTTCGCAACCTTCAATTCACCCAAGGCCAAATGGAGTTTAGTTTCTTCTTGACGAGCAAGGGCCTTGCGAGTCAACATTTTACAATAGAAAAATGTAAAATTTCGTTAGAAGCAAAGGAAAAATGTAGGTAGCAGAAACAGAAAATTAAAGGGACAAATATATGTTTGTCAAAAATCTTATAGTTAATAATATATAACAGTTACCTTATAAGCAGTATTTAGTACCTTATTAAGAGAAAACAACGATAACAGCAGTGATATTTCAAATACAAAACACCGGTAAAACATGCACTGTCACTGTAAAACACTATATAGTAGAATATCTAAAATAATAATTATTTGCTAACTGGTGTTTGAAAAACACTTTTCTATAAGTTACACAAAAAAAAAAAAAAAATTTGCGAGAAATAGGCAAGCGGATGTTAAAAACAAATTAAATTAAACATAAAATTAAAATTAAATACGAGAATAAAAACAGACACAGCTGTCAGTTCGGGGTTGCCAGACCAAAAAAAAGCATCCGGAATTGGTTACGTTCTCTATGTGCATCCGTCGCTTGTTGACGTGCCTCTCGTTGTCTTACTGCATTAGCACGAAGTACAACGCACTCGACGTGAGTGCGTTGTACTGAATTTTCATTCGCACGTGTAGATGCAACTTGATCTCTCAGATTTGCATTATCCGCCGAATGTTCTTCATCTGTTCTATTTATTCGACGATCATGGACCAATTGCGCGTTCGGAGTACGTCGACCAATATTTCTGGCTCTTCCTCGAAGACGTGGTATTTTTCTGCAGAAAAAAAAAATACTGTAATATATACGCAACGAATGTGAGTTTTTTATTGAGAATGAAATTTTAATTAATTAACAAAAAAGATTTATTGTAATAAATTTTAGATAAAACACGTGTAATTTTATTTTTTTGCTTGATAATTTTTAAAATGAATATTTTTTTCAAATTAAATAATTTTTTAAAGTATATAATTTTTAATAGAATTTTTATTTATTTAAAACATGAATAATAAAAACAATTTAAAAAAATTATTATGAAATTAAGTAATGAGCTACACAAATAAATTTTTAGGTTAGGTTGGTTGTTATAAAACTCACGTGTAAATTTGATAAAAAATTTATACAAAATATACTTCCTTCGATTCCACCCAAAATTTGCAAAAAATATCGTTTTTTAGGCACACTTCAAAACTCTTCAAACATCAATTTCTATTCGTAGTTAATATTTTAATTACCACACGACTTAAACGAACACAATAGTAACACAAAATTTCAAATATTTTTCTCAATTTGATCGCAGCACCAACTGTCGGGACAAAATGAAATTAAAATAGATGCTGCGATGGTAGCGCAGTCTACCGGATCTAATGTAAAACATTCCAAAATTAACAACTACTTATAAATAAACATTTTCCAGTGGAGCAGAAAATCGTTCTTTTTTTGATTTGAATTGCACAATGTAGGTATTATTCATTTTTATTAAAAACACGGCAAATATTATAATAAACGATGTTTTAATCAGTAAAATATACATATAAGTATCAAATTACAATTATTTTTATCATCATATCAAAGTATCAGATCAGAGAAAATCAGAGAAAAACTATATTACGAATACATAAGTCGATTTTAATTGATTAAAATAAAATTAGAATAAAATCGCAAAGAGAATATAAAACTCAATCATAGCAGCACAGATAAACGTAACTTTTTTTTATTTAAAAGAAATGAGTCGAAGGAGACTAAACACACAGCCTTGAGTAATTAAATCAACCGGCAGCACTTTTGTAATACGGGCACATGGTTTATATTTATTTATTTCTTTATTGTATACATACACATCGCATAAAAACAGTTAGTGAAATGAGATGTACAAAGGCGAGCTTAACTCATGGTTGAGTTCTCTTTCAGCAAAAACAGGAGTGCACAGAGGAATTATAATACCACCAAATTATTAAAAAATCTCCGTCATACCGAAACTGATCCGCCGGTACTTCGATCTCACGTGGTACGCCATCAACGCCTCTTGTCTTCTGTCTGGCCGCGGGTTGAACTATCCGAGTGAATGAGGCCTGTAAACGTGAGGGAACAGAGTACATACACGTTGTACAAGCTTTTGACCCATGTGGGCTCCACTCAAAGTTAACCAAAAAGCTCTTTGGCAAACGATTGCCCGCGCGAGTTAACAGGTTACTATACGCGTGGACGTCTTCTAGAAGGTTAGCGACACCGTAGTCAGCGGGCTATATTAAATCACCATTCGCCAGAACTGGTCCATCTGCTTCATCCATTGTCCAGCGAGCACCTGGAAGCGGGTTAGCGTCGAAGAAACTTTGCCGGTTTGGGCGGGGTGTCTCAACTACACTAAGTGAGGTGACTGCATCTCTGATGTTAAATGGTGTTAGATATAGCGCGACATCTTGTCCGTATTCCAACGCTTCAGGGAAGTAGTTGCTAAAGGCCGTTTCTCCCTCGATCGTTCCAACTGTGCACAGTATGTTATACATACTTATTGGTGTCTGGTTAACAGTCTGCAGCACTTGCCTGTAATCTTCTGTCAATACAAAACGAGTGCTCAAAGGGAATGACTCCACTTTGTGTTGCGCGTAACGTGCTAGATGTACTTTGTAAGTGAGTAGAAACAGCGCGACTCGATAGTATTGATATATAGTGCATATTTGAGCGACGGTTTCCTGACTCCATGAGCTTACAAGCCGAGAGTACTCCGCTACGGTAGTAAACCCAATACCACGTGTAGCCACGGGAAGGGGGATAGCTCTTCGTTGCGTCGTAACCATAAGAGATTTCAGGCTGGCTTCCAGTTGAGCTGAGTCTTGGTTGAAGACTCCAAGCCTACGTTGCGCCGCTTCTCGAGCTGCAGCATACGTTTTCTGGTTGCTATCGGTAACGAATTTGGCGGTTGATCTTGCCTTCGCACCTTTGCCACGACTTCTTCTTTTTGGTTTCTCGTTGTCCAGTTGGTGTGTTTGTGCGAGCGATTGCTCGGATACATTGTTTTGTGTGTTCATTTTGATCACAACAGTCCGTACAAACTTGGCCCGGAAAATTGTCATTGTAAATTTATCCGTGTGGTGACGGAGTAAGAATACAATTTACCACTCCCTATCTTGCCCGTGGATGTCGTACAAGACGACTAAGGGATATAATATGCACATAAGTTCTGTGCAAGAGAAGGACAACTCGAAATGAAACCCTATACCAACATGTCTGACCAGCATAGTATAGTAGGTCAAATTCCCTCCCATTGTGGAGGAGGCCCGAGCCCAACAGTGGGACATATGTGGGCTGCGATGTTGATGATGATGATTAAAAAATCGAGCGTTGATTTTAAAGGGTGATGTATCGATCTAATGAATCGATCCAGAACTACATATCGATTTAAAAAATCGATTTTTATGGGTTTGAAAAATCGATTCCTCGATTAATCGATCTCAGATCGCTATCCCTAGTCTGTGGCCAAATTAAATTTTTAGTCTGTGGACATTAAATGTTTCACACATCTTTCACTCACTTATAAATGAAAAATTAGTTAAATAAACATTTTCCAGTGGACCAAATTGTGAATCTAAACCATCCTCGAATCCCCTTGAACTCACACAAAATATTTCATAAAAATCGGTCCAGCCGTCTAGGAAGAGTTCAGTGACATACACACGCACACAAGAACTATATATATATATATATATATATATATATATATATATATATATAAAGATATATAACAATCATTGATAATTGATAGTAATAATAAAAAAAAATATATTTCTTCTGTTCTAATGTGTAATTCAGATTTTATAATGATTTGGATGATATGCAAGTGAATATACGTTTTTTGTTTGTTAATAAACAATGTCATCGAGAATAGGTAACGTTTTACAGGCGACTGCGGTTGTCGTTACCTAATATGGCGAGTCGTCCTCTCGCTTACGACAGATGGCGCAGTTAGGGTTATGTTAGTAACGTGAAAAATAGATAAAAACAATCTTTGGAGCGTGTTGTACATCATGGTGATATTTTAGCTGAATCGATGCAAAACATTTTGAGTTTTTGAAGCACACAAACCAATTTAACATTTTTATATATATAGATTGTCTTGTAAAATCTTTTAAATAGTTAGACATACTATACCTGAATAAGCAAATTATGGTTATGTATTGTAGTGACGGAGTAACATAAAGTTTACCACCCCCTCTCCAAGCTGTAGGTGTTTACAACACCTACCAAGACGACAAAGGGAGATATTATGCATATGACATCTATGTAAGAGATGGAAAACTCGAAACAAAACCCTATACTAACCTGTCTGACAGATCTAAAAAAATGGCGATGTAAAATCAGCGAAATTGAAAAATAAACACCAAAATTTGTTGCTTTTTTGTTGCTAATTAGTTGTTAGAAAATTAACTTTTTTGCTCCAACCGATCGCAAAAAATCGGCAATAACGCTAACTTTTCATTAAGATAGCGTGTAAATCACTGGATGTGGACTGATCGATCAAGCGAATAGGGGTCAATTTGTTGCTGAAAGATGCTAAGGAGAAAGCTCTCTGATGCTTCGCATCATGAGTCGTGCAATTGATATTAGATTATTATTTCACTTGTTTAAAAGTAATCAAGCGTTATTAGTCGTACATTATTAGATTTTTTAAAAATATTTCTGTTAATATTGTTACCTATAGTCTAACTTTTTATTAGCTGCAGTAAAATGACGTTTTGTGGGTTGCCGGTTTTTGAAGAAAAATAAATAGGGATGTAGCTAAATGAGTGAATCATAAATGAATAATCAGTTTGGTTTTTTTTTTGAGATTTAATATTAAGTTGTAATGTATTTTTTTAACCTATTATTATTACTATACTAGAGGATTGATCTTTTTTAGTGGAAGTATAGGGAGGTACATTCAAAATGAAACAAAAACGTCATAATAATGTTATTTAATTAATCTTTTTCGAAATCACTGTCGCTGTCGCTTTCGGTCACACTAATAACAAATCTATCTGTCACTTCATCTATAATATGATCGAGGTGGCACATTTTATCTTCCTCTTTAATAGTGTGAGATACACAGTCACTCCACTTAGCCGGTGTCACTTTCTTGATTCCTTCTTGGAATAAAGTTTTCACTTCTTGCATTTTATACGTCTTATTATTGTTTGCGACGTGACTCTTTACCTGCGCCCATACCAATGGGGTTGAATTCACAGTGATAAGGGGGCAGTCTTAAAAGTGTGATACCTTTTTGTGCAGCCATCTCGTCTACGGCATATTTCTCAGTATGATTTTGTTGTTTCACAATATCTATGAGAGTGGCCTTGACCATATTTGGTTCAAACGCAATATTTTTAGTAGTCAGCCACTCTTGAATTCGTGCTTTCGTCCACGACATCTTCGGGATTGTTTCGATCTTCCGAGAGTGATAGGGCGCATTGTCCATTACGACTACTGCATTCGGCTTGAGTTTAGGTAGAATACCGCCGAACCAATCCTCGAAAAACTCCGCGTTCATTTCATCATGGTAGTCTTCTGTACCTTTCTTTGCTTCAAACATAAGAAGTCCGTCGACCAGGAAGCCTTCTTCTCCGCCTATGTGACTAATTATGAGTCGTTTGCCCTTTCCTGTGGGATTTTTTAATCCCGTAGTCAGGCCGTCTAAAAATGCCCGTCGAGAAGATTTAATACTTCCGTCAATCCAGGTTTTTTTGTAGTATGACCTGAAAAGAACAAAAAAGAATCATAAGTTTCGACAACAAAACAAAAAGGGAACAAATAGTTCTTCTATTAGTATTACTAAGAGTTGACACGTACCAGCGTTGACCCAGGTCTCGTCTTGATAATATATGTATTTTCCCTCCTTACGATATTGTTTAATTAAACGCAGGTAGCGCTGGCGCCATGATATGATATCTTGTCTATCAATAAGCACACTCTTGCGTGATCGAGTAGCGAATTCGAAATTAAGATGCTTCATAATTTTTCTCAATGTCTCTTTCGAGAAGTTGGGCAATCCTGGATCATCATTTACAACTTGCAGCACCTAAAAATGATTAAAGTTATTACCTAATTGGTTAAGATTACACATGGGATGGGAGAAAACATACTTAACGTATAATAAAAAGATGAGTGACGACATGTGTAAACTAACTTTTGTGATGGTGGGTATTTCATTTCTATGAAAGAACTGATGTACAATTCGTCTAACAGCAGTGAATGTGAAATCATCAAGTTTATCTTTAAATGTACGTTTTGGGCCCGTTTTTTCGGGCGGTTTTGGTGATTCGCTGTCGTTCTCCTTGTGCTCCTTTAAAACGGAATAAACTGTGCGGACGGATATTCCCAAGACTTCAGCCACCTTTTAACGCATTCACTTGTTTTTGAAACTTCAATGTTTGATTCTGAAGATTTCACTTCAAACACATATTTGTAAACGTTTTGGACCCAAAGTTTTTCAGTTGCACTTAGAGCTACACGTGGCCTTTATTTCTTAGGAGATAAAAATGTGTCTCCATCTTGCGATGTGCTCGGCAGCGCATCCATGTCTTCAATGTATCAAACAAAAAAAAACTAACACGATTAACGAAAACAGGTAATGAAAAACAAACACAACGTAACATAAGTTTAACAATAATGATAACAAAAACAACGCGCAGTGGGCAAATCAAAGTTATTCATGCACTCAAAACAGAAGTATGAAGCCGAATGAGCGAATGACAACCGAAACAAAATGGCGGTCAAGCGTCATCGTAGCACCGTAACCAAAAACCAGTACTACCAACTTGAGAGAGCGTTTTCTTGAGTGTTACCTTGTATATGTCTAAAAGGATCAACGTTTATACAGCCTTTTATTTACATTAATATTAAATAGAATTTAGTATGATCATTATGAGTCAGCTATGGAACGATTAGATATTCTGTAAACTTTTGTGAACTGAATCACATCCCTATTGAGATTAGGCTGTCAACATTATTTTACGGAATGACATTTAGAAACGTCATTTTACTGCAGCTAATAAAAAGTTAGACTTTAATGAAGAAATATACGTTTCTGTAAGTCCTTTACATTCTTTTGCATTGCATGGTGTCTTCATCGATAAATTTTCCAAACTGCTCAAGTCAATTTCCTCTTGACTCATGTTAGACAAATAGATCACGGGTGCAATAACATTTGTTTGGCGTTTTTGTTGGCATGATTACAATGCTTGGCGTGTCTTGAAACATTTTCGTGATTATATTCTCTACCGTGGTTTCACATTCTAATAAAATTGATCCATCTGGTTGTGGTTTGTGCTCGATAAAGTCATAATGGAACTTTGCACGACTCCTATATGATGTTGCAGTGATGCCTTTGTCCAGCGTTGTAAGGGTAAAATCAAACATTGCATTTGAGATCCTTTGTTGTTCAACCTGTTGAAAAATGTTGTAATCAGTGAAATTTTAAATATAATACTCACTTTAATCTGGAACTGTGGCCAATCGCAAATTGCAGCAGCTAGCAAGTGATAAAAACTATCAAGCAAGTTTTTTTGTTTAAATTTTTAGTTGTTTTAGTCGTTTTACCCGCGTAGTTCCCGTTCCCGTGGGAATACCGGGATAAAATATAGCCTAGCTTACGCCCTGATATTATAGCTTTCCATTGGTGAAAGAATTTTTGAAATCGGTTCAGCCGTTTTGAAGATTACCCGGAACAAACAGACAAGACAGACAAAATTTTTTTAATCTGTATTTTAGGCATAGGTGTCGTGCAAATAACCGTGTGAGCATGAAAAAAGTATTATTTTCACATTACAAACAGACACTCCAATTCTATTTATTGGTATAGATGAGAGAGAGATTTATTTATGTGCACTGTTCTGTGTGTGAGTTCTGTGGTTGACGTAATTGTACTGTTTGCAACTGATTATTTGCTGAACTTATGATATTTTTTCGACGCATCTGATGTTCTGATTAATATTGAATATATCGCATTTGTCCGCTGTTTGGTTTTTTTAATAAAACTAAACTTTCATTTCCCGCTGATCCCGACTGTTATCTTCACAGCTATAATATTTACAATGAAATTTAACAAAACCCGTTATGAAAAGTGATTTATATGTACTTAGGAAATTGTGGCATTCACCAGGCATATACTATACGTTGTATGTCGTTAATAATAATAATAATTATTATTATTTCTTAGAATATGGTACATTTGGATGTTAATAAATCGTGCTTCTCACATATTCTACCTCAACAGGTGTAGAAATATTAGTCAAAGTCAAAAATAAAAAATAGTCAAAATCCAGTTACTTAGTCAATAATACACTTAAAATTATCTATAGGTTTCCATTTAACAAAATAATCAATAACTAAATTAGATTAAATACTTCTCAATATAAATACCATTAACCACATAATTGAAAGGAGAAAAGAAAAATCTATATTAGAAAATAAGTTTAATTCGTACTAGCCTTAGTTTACATAAAATTTAATTACATAAAAAACTTAAAAGTGAGAGTCTTCAAGTAATTGCGTTTACTCCTGTAATCTTGCTTAGCCTCTGAAGAATGCAGAAATATGGAATTAATCTCCACAATATGTAGAATTCAATAAAAAACAGAAAGACTCCAACAGCGAGTTTTGTGGGATACACTATATGTATGACAAAGCTCATCAATCCTCTCTATGTTTGACTATAATAAGAATTTATGATTTCTTGCAAATTCACTGCCTTTGAAGTGCATGGTAAAAAGCATGAGAATATTTTTCTTTTTTCCTTTACTAAGCTTTGGAGGAATATATGAAAGTAGAGTGAGGTTATTTATTTATTTAGGTTAATCAACAATTGATTTACACATAACAATTATGAATACATTGATAAAAATTTAAATTCTTAAGTGTATCAACTATTTAATGATTAACCCTTTTCTTGATAATGTATCTGAGCAGATACATCAGGATTTAAAAAAATCTAGTGCTATAATTTTTAAACGCAAAGTTAATATTTTTATGTGAATGATTAGTTAATTTCTTAGTTTTCAAACGCACGTTCAGTTTTTTATGTTGGCCAGACTGATGAGCTGTCAAAATTCATTTTATTAAAAGTTTCGCCATGTTACCACGCAAAAAGGTAAGAATTTATTTGTTATTATTTTTGTTTTTCATATTTAAAGAATGGGTGCGTTCAATTATAAATTATAAGTATATTTAGCATTAAAATAATTCCTTTGGGCTCTCTATAATTGTCTGATTGATGCTTAATTTGACTGTTTTAATGGATGTATCTCATCGTGCACATTGCCAAGTAACTAACAATTTCGAGTTAATTTGACATGTATCTCATGGTACACACTGCCAGCTTCACTAACAACTTGCACAGAATCGTTCTGTATCTGTATATGCACACTGCCAGACTGATTAACTGTTAATATTATGCTTATGCATGTTAAGCTTTTTCTATTGGTTGTAGGTATATACGCTTTCAAGGGCTAGCAAAATTCTAACATTGGTGCCAAAACACAATAATTCATCAAATGATGAAGATAGTTCAGATTCGAGTAGTGAAGTAGAGCTCAAGATTCTTTTCACTCTGTTATACCTCCTTCACCAACAGCCATAGATAATGTTTTTCAAAATAAAAAACCTAGATTTAACCGAATAGTGCCTGAAACACCGGAGTCATCCCCAGCAATAGTAGCCTCACCATCGCCATTAAATATCAAGAATACACGCTCAAAACAGCCAAGGTTAACTGTAAGACGGCCTGCGCCTATACAAAGAAAGCAACTGAATTTCAATTGGCTAAACAAGAAATTTGAACATAATGCTAAAATTATTGATAAAAAGTTACCTAATGACGACATCAAAACACCACTATAATATTTTTATTATTTCTTTGATGATGAAATCCTTGATATGATAACACAGCAAAGTAATTTATACTCAACTCAAACAATCGATCGCTCTCTTAATTTTTCGAAACATGATATCAAAGATTTTATTGCAATTAATTTGCTCATGGGCATTGTGAATATGCCTGCCTATACAGACTACTGGTCCCAAGAATTTAGATTTGCACCTATAGCTGATGTAATGCCACTAAAAAAATTTCAGCAGATACGCCGCTACATACACTTCAACGACAATTTGCTCGATGACGGAGATCGGTATTTTAAAGTTAGGCCCCTCATTGAAAAAGTACGTGCCAATTTTTTGAGAGTTCATCATGAAACCAGATTTAGTATCGACGAAATGATGGTGCCATATAAGGGTAAAAAAGCCGGTAATCGGAAACAATACATAAAAAGCAAGCCTCGTAAATGGGGGTACAAAATATTTGTTAGAGCGGGAGTTTCGGGATTCATTTACGATTTTGTCGTATATGGTGTTGAAGACACCTTCAGGTATCACACTTTTTCTCCAGAAGAGGCGAGTTTGGGGTTTGGGGCAAAAGTAGTCTTATCACTGTGTAAAACTATTCCTGATCCATCATGTTCAGTTGTTTACTTTGATAACTTTTTCACCAGTTTAGAGCTTTTTAATATTCTGCGACATGAAATGGGTATATTTTCTTTAGGCACAATAAGATCAAATCGACTACGTGGTGCAGAACAAAAACTGCTGTCAGATAAAGCCCTCGAGAAGAAAGGTCGAGGGTCTTTTTCAAGAGTTGTATGTAATAAAAACAAAGTGTGTATTGTGAAATGGCACGACAACAAAGTGGTCACTGTGGCAAGCAGCTATGTTTCGGAAACGCCTGTTGGCATTATACAGCGGTACAATAAGGATTTAAAGCAGACAGCTGCTGTGCCCTGCCCCAATATAATAAAGCAATACAATGCTCATATGGGTGGAGTTAACCTTGCAGATATGTTGGTAGCTTTATACAGGACTGAGATGAAAAGCCACCGCTGGTACTTACCCATATTTTCCCAAATTTTAGATATGTGCGTGAACAATAGCTGGCTTTTATATCGCCGACATATTGCCGAGAAAAATAAAAAACATTTGAACTTAAACAGGTTCCGGCACCATATAATACAAGGGCTACTGCATTCTGGGAAACAGGTACCATTAAAAAGCACAGATTCTGTACCCCCAGCTCCAAAACAAAATATAAAAACACTGTGTAGCGTAAGGCCAACTGATGACGTAAAATTTGATGGGTACAACCATTTCCCAACATTTAGATCCAAAGGACAATGCAAGTTATGCATTAAAGGCCAGACCACTGTCATGTGTCTAAAATGTGGTTTGAGGCTATGTTTTTTACCTGATAGAAACTGTTTCTTTAACTTTCACAATATAAATTTCCAAAATTAATGTGATTTTAATTTATTCTTTTCCCTAATAGAAATGATATTTTGGTCACATATAATGGTAGTTTATTAATTATAAAAGCGGGTATTTTTTTATTATTTTCATATAAATAATTTTATAATTAAAGCATAGCAAATTTGTAAGTGTATCTGTAGAGATACATAGTTAGCTGATTGTATTTAATACTGATCTTGGCAATGTATCCCACAAGATACATTGTTTTATTTTTAAAACTACCTTCACAAGATTTTTTTTCAGATTTTACTAGACATCCTTGGGTCGTAAGGGTTAAGTAATATGAATATGATCTTGATATGTAGTTTTTAATTTTTTGCCAAGTTAAGGGTTAACACAGCATGCACTGTATATGGTTAATTATAATAATTATAATAAAATCTTTTATAATAACAATTTCAAATATAAAAATGTGGTAAAAAGAAATTATATGAGGCATTCATAATAAATTACACAAAAATACATTAAAAAATAAAAAGAAATAAATGAAATCAATAATAAATAAACAACTTAAATAACAATCAATAATAAAATTAATTTACCAAATATAAAATAAACATAGTCACAAAAAATTCAATAAATAAAAATAACCAAGTACAATAAAAAACAAGTAAAGAAACCGAACTCACAGTGTTCAATGCACATTGAACATGCAACGCAGCATATTCATAAGTAGAGCATGTCAACATACAAGTAAAGCATGTCAACATACAACAGCGCAAATTTGCAAAATTCGCACTGACATGATTAAAGATGCTGCGTTACACTTCACACTTACGACACACTAACACAAAATGGTATATGTGTGTATTAGCAATAAGTAGTATATAAGGTGTAAATTTCGTAAAATAAATCAGATTTGAATTTATTCATCTCTCAGTTACTACCCTCTCACTGCGGCCAAGACACCCTTAGCCGTCAGTTCTGATCGGTCTTGTGAGCCTGCTTGACCGGCAGTGAGAATTACCAATCCTCCACCCAAACCTCCCTCTCACTGCGGCCAAGACACCCTTAGCCGTCAGTTCTGATCGGTCTTGTGAGCCTGCTTGACCGGCAGTGAGAATTACCAATCCTCAACCCAACATCCATCTCACATCTACCTGTCACCTTAGGTAGCGTGGTGCAGGTATCCCATCAGATAGGCTAGGAACTTAAGGGCTTTAGGTACTTCAAACTATAACCTTAGGTTCTTCTGTCAAACACGGCGTTGGTCCATAATCCCATACGACGCCGTACATTTGCCATACCACACAGATCACGTTATCGTGAAAAGCAAACATTGATGTATTCAGAATACATTGTTCGGTTTCAGTGAAATGATTTGTAATTCCAGTTTTATTCTTCTTTAGTGTTCCAACTGTAGTTACGCTTTTCGATAGCAGTTTTTGAGTAGTAGGTATCGAAGTAATACAATTATAGCAAATTATATTCCTATTGATATTGTGAATTGAAGTTGACAACTCAAGTGCGTAATAATCAGCAGCGGGTATTCCTCTAGGTGTCGAGTCCTTTCCTCTATAAATTATGCTGTTTGTCATGCACAATGATTTAGCATCACAAAACATTAATAATTTGATTCCATACTTATCAGGCTTTGACCTTCCAAAGCCTGATACATACATACGAAATATATACGAAATTGACACCTTCCTGTAAAACCAAGCAATTTTTCATCAATTGCGTTGCAGTCCGAAGGAGGATACAGGTTCTTTGAAGTCTGAACAACATGATCAAATAGTTCATTGATAGGAGCCAATTTATTTCCCTGTCTTCCTTCACTTCTTGTCGAGCGATTATCAAAACGTAGACAATTTGTTAGAAATTCCAATCTTTTCGTACTCATTTTCGACCGAAAGCAACTGATTCCCGTATTTTTATCAAATATTTCTTTCACAGTGAGATGCTTTATCTTTAGTACACCAAATAGTATAATCCAAAAAGGACCTTTAACTCTGTTATGGTGGTGTTTCAAACAAACAAAGGTCTTATACTCGAAGGAGCAATCAGCAAAGTCATCATTTTCAGAGGAAGTTGGTCTCTCTGACTTAAATTTTTGGTAACAAATAATAAAATTGGTAATATTATTTTAAAGTACTTCTGCGTACACTATATTTTTAGTTCTTCCACCAGAAGTAGATTGATTTTCACCAGATCTCGAATATTTATACTTCGTTTTAGTTACAGATAGGTCGATTTAATAAATAAATAGATATTTTAAAAGGTTTTTAAATGAAATAGTCATCATTATTATAGAAAAATATGTTTATATATATTAAACATTTGAGATAATGAAATCAATCGGCTTTGTTAAACTTATACTAGATATATACAATGAAATAAACTATTTCTTGTTACGAATCACCTACGTCCGTTTTAACTTAACCCTTACATGCATAACAACGTATTTTCAATCGGAAAAAATATGTGTTATAAAAAGTGGTCTAAATGACCCGAAAAATAAAAAAAATCCAAAAAATTTTTAATACCTTTTATTTTCAAAAAACCTACAAGTATCGTTTTCGATACAGTATGCATTAGTACACTATGTTATACGACAGTATTATACGACAGTATTATATGACAGTATAATATAGTGTATATAGACAAACATATTAGATATTGACAGAGCTGTGGAATACTGTGTAGCAGTCTTTTGACTTTTTTGAACACAAATGGACGTTACATTTAGCACATTTTATAATGCTGAGTAAATGGCAAGAGGGCATCATACATCTACCTCGGGTTTCTGTCCTTATCTGGCTGTGATCCATTTGATCCAATCTGACTTCAAGTGGGGGCAATGTTTGGCACGGTTTACCCCTTCGGATTTTAGGTGGTGGCCCTTGTGATGTGCTGGATGGGCTGCTAGTGCTCGGGCGCCCTCTGGCAGCAGCTGGAGCATACTTGCACAGCGTATCGGCCAGTTCCGATCTAAAATCAGCTAGATTCAGTATAGTTTTCTGTGGCACACCATTTTTAGTGGAAACTTTTTTGTATAGGATCCAGGCATTGATAACGGATAAATCCAGCAGATGATAAAATATGCGCATGTACCATTTTCTGCTCTTCATTCGGATTTTATATCTTTCTAGAAAGGAGTCCATCAAATCAACGCCCCCCATGTGAGCATTATATTCTTTGATCAATTTGGGGCATAGAATGGGAATCCGCCGTTTCTCTTTTTTATCGAACCTATCAATATTCTCTACAGGCTCGGCTCCTACATATGTTGACGCTAATATAACTTGCTTGTTATCCTTCCAGCTTACGGTGGTTATATCTACGCCTTCGAAATTTGTGACATATTCATCGTATGAACCTCGGGCTACTGTATTTTTCATAACATCCTGTTTTGATGGAAGCTTGCATGACTTACCCAAGCGGTTTCGTTGTATAGTTCCCAAGGAGTGAATTTCCTCTTTAGCTAATATGCACATCAAAGGCAAGGACGTATAAAAATTGTCAAAATAGACAATGTGGTTTTGTTGCCTTAGAACTACTCTGAGAAGATTCAGTACTGTTTGCCCAACCACTCCAACATAGGGTTCATTTGGCAATCTATCATCAGCCTCTTTTCCAGCATAAATTTGAACTTTGTATGCATAGCCCATCAAATTACAGAGGACAAACAATTTGAACCCCCATTTGTGGCGTTTGTTGGGAAGGTACTGTTTGAGGAAATGGCCTATTTTGGTCGAGTACATTTGCTCATCTATGGATAATCTTTATTCTATTGTAATGCTTGAAAATTTTGCGTTGAGATGTTCTATTATTGGTCTAAGTTTGTGAAGTTTGTCATGGTGAGGATGATTCACAGGTAAGTGATTTTCATTGTTGTTGAAATGCAGAATCTTTCTAATTTTTTCAAATTTGTTTACCGGCATTGCGTCTTTGATAGGGCTGAAACCAAACTTTGCGGACCAGTAGGATCGTGTGTTCGGATAGTGGTATACAGACATAAATATGAGGATACCTAAATATTTACGCAGGTCTGATATTGTTAGAGAATTCGGTCTATCTGGTTTTGTCTGAACAGCATATCGAGTAGTTTCTGTCATAATTTTTTCCAAAATATCATTTGTAAAAAGTAGGTAACAAATTGATATGGACTTTGCAATTCCATCACCGCTGGAGAAAGTTCCTCGTTTCGTCCAAATTTAACTGCATCCTCATTATAAACAAGTGATTGCTTTTTCCATACTAAATTCCTTGTATTCATGCTAAAAGCCGGAAGTTCTGAACTAGTACCTGGTAATGGTGATTGTTCATCATTGTTTATCAAAGGAGGGTCCTCTTCATCGATCCCAGTTGGAACTTCATCTATGACCTCGTCTTCTTGCTGATCATCAAGCTCTCTCACCAACTCTTCCCGAGACGTATAGTACGGTATATCGTCTTCGTCTGATTCTAACCCGTCATCTGATATCTCACCATTTTCTAAACGCTGAAGCAGATTTTCTATCTCCCTATCTGAAAACAACACACCACATGCAAAACCAAACCTCTAACAAGCTCAAAATATAATAAACGCAACCCAAAATGAAACTACAATCACTTTTTCTAAGATTCCCAAAAAATAACGTTAGTGCATGATGTATCGAAATCGATACATGGATAAAAACGAACTTTTGAGAAACAAATATAACATAAAAGTGTAAAATACAAACATCTGCGTATAGATTTCAGACTTACCTTCCATCCTGGTATTTTTTCAAGAAAAATATTCGTAATTTCCCGGTATGGCACCAGATACAAATTTGAAATTTTCACAACAACTACTTGCTTGCGACCATAGACATTGTGAGTAAAATAAAAGGCAAATTGTCAGAACTGTCTGACAATTTGCCTTTGTCATGTCTATTCTTTTTTTTTTAGTAATAGGCAACGATAAGATTGGCATTCTACCTGACAGGTCAGTTTAAAAATAAAATCGGAATATGGCTCTGAAGTCTTAGTATCCTTATCGATACATTATGCATTTAAGGGTTAACACCACGTAGGTACAATCCCTGGCCATATTAATGTAACCACTTTTTTTTTTTTTTTTTTGGGTGGGTCGCGGTCGGCGCGCCTCCGCACCACTCCGTCCGGGGCGACAGAGGGGCTTAAGCACGCAACTCCCGCGACCCACCCAAAAACCACGTCGCCTTCGACGTTGGGCCGACCACTGGAGCAGCGTTAACTTGTCGTCAGTGGTCGGCCCGACGGAATACCCCCTATTGGGGTACCCTCCCATCGACCGGCGTCCCCCCCTCGGGGAGGACGTCGGTCTTTCCTCACGCGGTCGACCTCTCGGCGGGTGACGGACTAATCCCCGGTCACGTCACCCGCGGCCTCGGCTAGGGCGGCATGAGGCGCAGATAGTTGCGCCTACGCCGCCCCAGTCGCCAGCGGCGGATCTCCTCATCCAGGCTGCGCTCCTCGCGCAGGCGATCCGCCGCCTCCTTCCGCGAGATCACTGTCTCGCAGAAGGCTGCGACCGCGTCCCAATTCCCGACGCTGTCGACCATCGCCCTAGCGATAGCCGGCAGCGTCAGGTCCGTACCGATGATTGCGACGAGTTCACAGCGCTGGACTGCCCAAACCCCGCAGGCCTCGAGCGTATGGCGCGCCGTGTCCTCGTCGCAATCGCAGTGGTGGCAGGACGATGTACTCTCCCTCCTAACGACCTTGTGCAGGTATTTGGCGAAGCACCCATGCCCCGTCAAAACCTGCACCAATCGGAAGGAGAGCACCCCGTGCCGCCTTTCCAACCACTGCATCAGCACCGGCCGGAAGGCCTCCACGGTTCGCACCCTAAACAGAGTCTCCAGCCGGACTGCCCAACGGGCAATGACGTCTCGGCGGGCGTCGACGCGCCAGGCGGTGAGATCCCTTAAAGAGACCACACCGCCCCCCGCTCGCACCCCCGTCACCCGCTCGCACCCCCGTCGCCCGCCGATATAGTCCGGCGAGCATCTCCGCCTCCAGGTCCCACGAGGGAGTCCCGGCCAATAGGCACGCTGCCTCCGTCGCCACCGTGCGGTATCCGCGGATGGCCCTGACCGCCATGACCCTCTGTGGTCGCCACAGAAGGGCCCTAAGTCGGACGGTCATGGACCCCGCCCACACCGGTGCGCCGTACAGGGCCATCGACCGGATGACCCCCGCGTACAGCCGTCGGATTAATGTAACCACTAGATCTTTTTGTATGCGTAATTATGTTAATCGATTTGAATGTTAGTTTTATGGTTAAGTTAGTTATCTGATAATAATATGAAATTGAAAAAAATAGTTTCGAAAATAAATCTTTATTTTTTTAATATTTTGTGGTTCCATCCTTCGCTTCGATAATCACCTTTACTCTTCGTGACATGCTGTCAATGCAATTTAATGCATTTTGCTTAAGTTTATCATTATGGTTCCAATTAAATATGTCTTTTTCAATGAAATTTTGTTTGTTAGTGATTTTTTCCTTCGAAATTTCTCTTTTCAGAAGCTCCCAAGTATTTTCTATGGGGCTGAGGTCCGGTGAAGTACCCGGCCAATCTAAAAGGGGTATGTTATTATCCGTGAGAATTTTTTTCACTGATTTGGCAGTGTGACATGGTGCCCCATGCCCCCTCTTACATGAATATGCACTTATCATTGTAACATATTGGTCTTGACGCATTATCCCATTTACTATTTGGAGCCTCCCTAGACCTCTACCCGAGATAACCGACCAGATCATTATTTTTGTGGGATACTTAACAGTCTGTGTCACACAGTCTAGTAGAAATTTCTCATCAGGTTTTAGTTTTACGTACTGGCTTTTATTTGAGAGAATTTCAAAGGTACTCTCGTCACTAAAGCAAACGCTAAAAAATTTCTCGTCACTAAAAAATTTACACATTAAACCTGTAAATGTGTGTGTGTGTGTGTGTGGGTGATCTATTGAGTACATTTTTTAAGTATCTAACTTTTCTCCAATCTTTGACAGTGAAGTTTTTATATTTATTTATTTGCCCATGGTAATCGTTTCTTTTTCATATTGCTAGTCAAAGAAGGTTAGCGGGTCGACACCTATTAAATCATTGCTCCTTTAAACGGCGGCGTATGATGCGCGAGGATATTTCAACTCCAGCCTCAGACAAGTTCAATTTCAATTTTTGATTGACTGCTGATCTATTTGGGTTAATTTTCGTATGCCACGTGGAGTCATGACACGTTTTCGACCACAGTTTCCCACTCGTTTTGGTGTTAAACTTCTGTCAGTCCTTAACTTTCGAATCAGTCTCTCCTTAGCACATGACAACAAGCAATCTCTTTGTCTTTTATCACAACCTAATCCCCAATAGTTTTTCAAAATATTAATGCGAACATCTTCACTAAATTTATTTGCGCATGAATTACCACATCTGTTATTCATACAAGCGTTGGGTTGCACAGATTTTCTTAGGGCAGCATTACTATTTATTTTTATTATAAGTCGTTTGGGTAAGGGTTTTATTTTCTTGTATCCTCTTTTACCAACACTCGTCTCTTCTTCTATTTTTTGAGCTGACCCATTGTCATCTGAATCACTGAATGGGGAGGTTTGCTTCCATGAATCTTCACTATTAACACAGGCATCGTTTTCGAGGGAATCCAAGTACTTCCTGGTCATGTTTTGCTCTTGTTGGTCAAAAAGTAAACTGGTGGTACATTTAACGCATGCGTGTGCTCGGAGTGGTGCCATAAATTACTTCTTTTTCATGGTTTCTGATTGTAAAATTGGTTGAAAAATGGGTAAATTTGTAATCTCTCATTTATAATAATGAATCGCTGTTCATTATTCTCACTAATATTCCAGAGCGACTAAACCGATTTGGTTAATTTTTGTCTTCAACTATTTGTAGAAATCTAGGAAAGTTTTAAAAAGTGAAAAAGAATGAAAAAATCCAATTAAACAAATATATTTATATTGGGCACAAAATTTTTATACATATCGATGAAACTTATTGAAACAGATCAAACAAAAGTATGGTTCATTAGGACGTTCACAATATGTTGCCACTTTCTTAGTATTATTTTGAACCAAAGATCGCCACACTGTTTTTATAAAATAGTGAACAGAAACGTCTCGTGTTTCTCACATTCTCCCCTTTTTTCGACAATTGATGCTTTTGTGTTTTAGGTCTTTCAATTTTTACTGGTTCTGAGGCCTCATCTTTGCTTGCGTCTACTAAATACTCCACTGAATGTCTTCTAAACTGTACTATACCTTCATTAATCTGTTAATTTGCCGTATACATAACCCATGCCTTTACAAGAGCCGTATTCAAAATAACCTCTATCCCTATTTTTTGTGCCATTTGACAGTTTTACGTAATGGCGAGGAATATGAGGTCATCTGTTCGCTCATATCCACTGTGCCCTTTGCTTTATTATAGGCCAAAACCATTCTCGGTTTCCATATAGTTCTCCCCTTTTTACTAACACATGCAAATCCTCTAGAATGCTTCGTTGATAGCATCAACACATCGTGTATATCGTTCCACTTCAATACACATATTCCACGTTCATTTGCCATGGCTTTTGATTCGCCTCGTTGTAGTTTAACCTCCACCACTGCTTTTGGCAAACCGTTTCCACTTTTTCGCAGGATTCCATTCTAATGAGTGTCCTTATTGAGCAGTTAATTTGCGAGCTCTAAACCAGTATACCAGTTAACCAGTTATCTGTTGAAACTGTATGTCCCAAGCCTAATTATGCTCACATAGCGACATCACTACGTTTTTAGGTGTGTTATTCACAATCTCGTTGTTTTTGGCGTACAACTTGCATGAGTATGCTGGAATTGTACAGAGCTTAAAAAGCTTCATACCAGACTTGTGCCTTTTGTTCTAATTATACTGACGAAAAATTATAAAGGATTAGTTTAAATTGTCTATGAAAGACCGTCTTTTGTAAATTTAGGTGGACAAATCGGCTGTCTTATTGTTTCTCTTTTTTCGTTCATCAGCCGGAAGCCCAATTTTCTGAGGGTGTTTGCGTGTGGTGGGTTTTGGTGATGCCTTTAGTTTCATCGAACCTCATTCCACGCATTCACACTCCCTTTACTTTCTTCATCGTAGGCAACGGCCCGGTCTATGAGCTACAGCATCACAGGTGTACTGTTTGATAGTTTGTCATTTTTGCCGCCATATGAACCCAATATTTATTAAATAATACTTTAAAATAATGTTAGATTTTAGATCTAGCGGCAACCATTCTGTTGCGGAATGTTAATGCAGTATTCGTCGTTACCAGACGGAAACAGTAAGGGATATTGAAGTGAGTCATATGATCTGTGAAGCTCAGAAACTCGTTAAAGTTGGTCATCTCTCGCATTCAACACAATATCTGGGGCACCTTTATCCTAGTTTATCAAAAGAACAGCTACTTAACGCTTTGGCTGCGGAAAAACACACATGCGTGTTTTTAATAACACACGCGTATGCGCGATTACACGCCTGGCGTGTTTTCGCGCACACGCGTGTGAAACGCATGTGTGTTTTCCCGCAGCGAAAGGGTTAATCTACTATTGGCACATTATATCGACCTCCAAGTTCGGCGGGTTTTACATCAGCATGGATAAGGAGTTTTAAATCACTCACTGGTATATTTTTGGAGATTGTATTTAAAACTTTGAATATTTGTATTATTTTCGTGAAGATATATTTGTAGCGCATCGATAAGATCAATTTGTAAGGTACGGGTACAAATTTGAACGCAAGGATACCTGATTTTCATGAGAAATAAAATATATTTGTTAAAACTGATAATGCACCTTCAGCCGGAAGTAAATTACCGATCAAATGATAAACTTGCCCCTTCAGTTTAAAAGCCAATTTTTTGTCGATTTAATTTATAATTTTACTTAAAATTTACATCTCATCTGTCACCACATCGACGTCCACTATTGCACATTACTGAAACAAGTTATTTGACTTATGATGCTAATGAATATGTGAAACTTGAGTTTAGTAACAACAAAATGAAATCCTCAAATCTTTCCATGGAAATTGAATATATACATATATGTATGTATATCCGAAATTCGAAAGCATTATGCCATATCCCTATTATTCGCTTCAGAAATCACATGGATATCAGTCTAATCACCATTCAAAGTAGTTACTATAATAATAAATTAAAACTATTACTATAATTTTTTTTCTTAAATTCTAAATCCCTTTTTGCATTTTCCAAAAGAATTCCTTTTAATCCAAATCAAGATTCATTTCTGATGCTGTTTGGTGTTTCTCATTTCATTACCTCATGCTGTTTTTGTATCACTAAAATTTCTAATTTCTTAATTGTTACTGCATCTTCATTAGTTTGCTTCTGATATTTTCTTTTTATTATTGAAGCACCTGAAGTTTATTTATGTTATTTTTTTTTTAGTTTTTCAGCGAACACATTTTCTTTGTTTATAGTGTGATTTCATAATCCTGGATTACCGGTGAATTAAGTAGTCTTTTAAATCATTTTATTTCCTCTGTTAACTAAGATTGAGGAATCAACAATTTTCTTTGTTCTGCAGTACTATTAGAAGCTCTTGATCACTGCGAGGCTTCAGGCGTTTTGAATTTCTGTACTTGATTTATTATCTGTAACAAATACGTATTTAAAATTGCTTAGTGTTTGATTTGCTATAATTAATTGATGGTTGTATATGTATTTTTAGAATGGAGATACCTTTAAAAAATACAAACATGAACAATAAATTTGTCTATTACAGCAATAATCTAAGATTAAACCACAATAGTACTCACTTTTACACAATTCAAATTCAGAACAAAACAATATTTGCTTACTTCGTAAAGTGAACACTAATTACACTCTAAGAATGGCTTACAGGACCTTCATGACGACCGACGACCAACGACTAATTCTTAAAGACTGCCGATCACTACGAGCGCCAACAAACTGTTTCGCATTGGTCAATTCTATCGCATTTTATGGACGGTGAAGCGTTGGTCGACGATGTATGAGGGTAGTTCTTTATAAAACATAGACGCATTGTCGGCGACGTAGGAGGGTAGTTTCTTACACGGCCTCTCCTGACCGTGTGTCGTCCCCGACACCAACTCTTCGAAAGGTCCAGCTGGGACTGGAGACGTTCTCTACGTTGTCGTCTAGTAGAGGCACGGATGTATCAGCCACCGCAACAGATTCCCTGGAGCTAGCCTCGTCGCTGTCCGCATTTTAATCTGGAATCAAACAGCTATTAAAAGCTACGCAGAAAGCATAACAAGGAAGCACACAGAATCACACTACGTCCTCTCAATCACCATTTAATTAATTCTATCCGATAAACAGTTCATGCATCACATTACGTCCATCGTTCTTAAATAAAGCATAGACGTCTCTTTAAAATAATCGAACCCAGCTCAGTCCTTTTTCCTCATGGATGTCCTTTCGCCAGATTGCACCGGCGCCTCGCTTAGCTTGTAGTCATCATGATAATACATTTGATACAGACCGTATTCATGTATCAAGTTACTTGACACGCAGACCGTATTCGTACGTGCAAGCCGCTTAACACGCAAACCGTATTCGTATGTGTAAGCCATCTGTCACGCAGACCGTATTCGTACGTGCAGAGCATTCATCACGCAGACCGTATTCGTACGTGGAATTCACTTAACATGCAGACCGTATTCATACATGTAAGCCATCTGTCACGCGGATCGTATTTGTACGTGCAGACCATTCATCACGCAGACCGTATTCGTACGTGTAAGCCATCTGTCACGCAGACCGTATTCGTACGTGCAGAGCATTCATCACGCAAAACGTATTCGTACGTGGAACTCACTTAACATGCAGACCGTATTCATACATGTAAGCCATCTGTCACACAGATCGTATTTGTACGTGCAGACCATTCATCACGCAGACCGTATTCGTACGTGGAACTCACTTAACACGCAGACCGTATTCGTACGTGTAAGCCATCCGACACGCAGACCATATTCGTACGTGCAAATCATCCAATACGCAGACCGTATTCATACGTATTGGTGAAATCTTGCTCTTGAAGAATGCAAAGCATGACTCAAGGACATCACTCGCCCTACCGAAACACAGTGTCTCACGGCGCAGCCAGCCTCCGTGTGTCTCTCGGCGCGGCAGCTGAATTCGCATCAGTGCTATCATGTTTGACTGGTGGTAACATCTGCTTCATCTAGAATCAAGTACAGTCATTATTGGGGCCCTAGGGGCCTACAACTCATTATCAAACTGACTAGCGAATCGAACGCTACAGCTTTTACGATTGCTAACACTAAACAGTCAAATGATATGTACGACTTGATATCAGATACCACCAATATACATGATTTGATAGACTAATGCCAATATGGCTTATATATAACTTTATACGGCGACTTGACAACATGTCAACGCCCCTCTTCAGCTAGCAAAGCAACTATCCCGCTACGTAACATAGTGACTTGATAGCGCTTCAACGCCCACGTTCGCCTAGCGAGACTACTTGCTACGATCGTTACAATACTCGCAGTCCAAAATGCAGCGCACTTTACCGGCGACCACTCGCTCTGCCACCACAACGTGTGTCGCGGCGCAGATCGGCGCGGCGCAGCCACCGGCGCGTGTCGTCCAGCGCGCGTCTCCCGCGACGCAGCGCGCCTCAGCCGCATCGATCCTCCGACAAGTGCCGGTGCACATGTCTCAGTATACCTCTCCATGGCACTGGATCGCTGTTAGTATGACTCTGTCATATGAGCCGCTCAACAGCCGCAACACATCCTCCACCAGGCAGCACACGCATGACCTTGCAAGGGCCACTCTTGCCAGGATTCCCGTCAACCATCCCGCAGACTAATGGAATCTTGAATTGCGCAGCCACACGCACCGTGACGTCAACGTCGCACCGTGCATGCAAGCAAGAATCCTGCTTATCTGCCAATTGAGTTTAGCTAAAGAGAATATTAAAGTTACGAGGAGATTTTCGGCTTAGTTCTGGTCGTTACACAGTATGTAAAAGACTTATAAATCTGACTCGGTCATACCTGACCACATATAACACTACAACTCAAGTACTTCATTTTTTGTAACATTAAGGGGGTATTCTAGTGTAGAGGCATGAATTTGAGGTGTTTTTTCAGATGCTATAAATAAAAATCAAAAAATATTTTTACCATCAATTTTTTTACCAGGCGTTTAATTTTATTTGAAGATTACAAAAAAAAGTAGTCAAAAAATACAAAATTGAAAGTGGTATGAGTTGTTGAAGTGGGGGGTACAAAAAAAATGGCGCGCCAATCTTGTCATGATTGCAGGGCTTTTTCAAAATCTGAAACAAAAAAATAAGAGATTATTAATTTAGATAAATGCAGCTATCGTACTAAGAAAAAGTGTAAAAAAAAATATTTTTTACTAAATTACGGCTGTCCGAAAGAATGATATATTTTTTTCGACTTTTTTGGACTTTTCTGAATTTTTTAAAAACAGTAAAAATTATTATTTTGTTATAATAATAGTTAGGACGATAGAGACATGTATTGAGAAGATTCACACCAAATTTTAAGTCAATTGGTTCAATAGAACTTGAGAAATCAAGTCAAACGTTTTGAAAAATGTAGTTTCGAGAAAAACGCGTTTAAAGTTTCGAGTAAAATTATGCCCGATGTTTAATGACATTAAATGACATATTATACTTACATTTCTTCAATCCGCGATTCCTGCTCCATATATGGGGCCTTCCTCTACTTCAAACAATTCATTTTCTGCATTCCTTTCTGCTAAACGGGCAGTTCGGGCTTCCTTTGAGGCGTTAGAAGTTCGGATTTCAGAACGATTAATCCGGGCATTATCTCGTTTGGTGGCGAACGCATGAGCTTCAGAACCAATGTCCATCCCCATAAGAGACATAATTTTTAAAATAGGAATGAAGCCTTCATTAAATATGGAAACTGCAATAAAAGTTGCAACTTCTATGACACGTAAGCCGGCATGTATATGTTTTGGCGCAAAAGTCCAAATTAATGAGTTCAGGGACTCATTGTTATTCTGGGTCTCAGAACCTAAGCACCGAACCAGTAAATCCTCTGACGATAAACTCTCGTAGATCGGCTTTATAATTTCTAATACATTATCCGACAGAGGCGGGTTTTCGTGGTCAAACTCTTCAGATGTACCTTCATGTGCAGCTTCTTGTTTGCTTTTTGGAATCGCCATTTTTTTGATCGGTCAGCACGAGAAGTACTATTTTTGGCGGGTTTTCGATCCATTTTCACTAAATCAAACTTCGAAAATTCACGAAATTAAAATATTTCTCTTTTACTCAGAGCACGTGCATCTACGTTGCTGGAAGGTTAAAATTTAACTGTTGGAAACTGGCTGTTACTAAACACTAAGTGCAGAAAACTTTCAAAAATCAATAGTGTAACCTTGAATTATATATACATATATATTATAATACAACTACAATAAAAGGGTACAATACAAAAGTATGAGTGTATAGGTATTTACAACCGAAGGGGACCGCAGGTAGACAGATTATCCCTAACGTCTTTTGTTCGATTCGTTCCAGCCGAGCCAGTATTGAAGACGTGTCACTAAAATAGCTATATCTCTGGAAATAATTAAAATTTTGGCTTGCCCTTTTAAGGACACATTCTTGAAAGGTTAAGCTTTGAAAATATAAAAAAAAAACGATTTTTTCAAATTTCTACACTAGAATACCCGCTTAAAGCATATATTGATAGAAAAACTGATGTAAGTAATTTGAGACTTTGGTGCATTGGTTAACCACTCATAAAGCCATATCACCTTTAAGGTAATTGTTGATACGAGACAAAAACTCTTATGATGAAGATGAGATATCTTGATGTGTGTGGTGCTCAAGATTGAAATACAATAAGTGCGGTTAGATCTCACAGTAGTGTTGAGGCTGACCCAAATGGCCCGCGCTGTCGTCTCTTGACGCTCAGAGACACGTAGTCAGCGCTCGCGACGAAAATGGACGACACCGTTCTTCCAATGACTTAAAACAATCTAGGATTAGTTACACTTGATTCTATCACATGTGATGTGATGGTGTGTTGGATGTAATGCGATGGAGTGTTGGATGTGATGCGATGGAGTGTTGGATGTGATGTGGATGGAGTGTTGGATGTGATGTGGATGGAGTCTTGGATGATGTGCATCATTCTTCTTTAATAATGCCTGCCGTCGTATCTATGTCATGCGTTTTTATTAAGACATCCGCTATAGTACTTGATGCATCAAGAACAGGGCAAGGAGTGTTTTTTTTTTTGTGTATATAGCTGTTGGCCGCAGATGGCTTTGACAGGTTAATACACGGTTTAACCTTTATAGACTTTCTTAGTTCACTATAGTAAACGCCTTTCGTAGTACACTATAGCAGCGAGAGAATGAACCATTCTACTATTGGATCGATTTACCAGAATTTATAGTGAGTCGTACAGTAATAGAAATAAGAGCGTTTTGAAATGTGGCTTGTTATTAAGCCGCTGGCCACTAACCGTCCCCTCTCGATTCTGCATGTTAGGAATCACGTAGAAGGAGAGAATTATTATTGTTAGTTGACAACGTCGCATCATCATCTGTTGTCTAAAGCGAAATAACGGTTATCCGTTATTAGTTGTAGCAATGCGTTTTCAGTTACGTTTTATAGCGGACGCATGTCTAATATAACTGCAATTTATTTACACTCCTTGCCTCCATCCGACGTCCTCATCACGTCCTCGACGAAGAGGACGACAATATCACACTCGCTCAACAAAGAGCCTACACGGCCCGCGAGGCCTTAACAAATAAATATCCGCGGTTCCGCCCTCGCCGTCGAGGTGCGAAACCGCGCCGCGCAAAAGTCACTACTAAAAACGTGGGCACGCCCACTTTGCCTCCAGCGACGCCCCAAGCCGAGGTCCGTTCCCCACAGGGGGAGCCCTTGGGCGATGTCGCTTAGCATACTTTTCTCCGGGTTGAGAGCCCTCAGCGCTCACCCATAGTCCGCGTCAAGCTGTCAAGGCCATCTGCGGCCAACAGCTGTACACACACAAAAAAAAAAAAAAAAAAAAAGAAAATGTGTCACTTTGGTAGATAACTAAAACATTCAACTCACCATATTACTATGGTGCTGAGTAATCAAATTCATTTGGTGTGGCTTTGAATTGAGGTGTTAATAAAGCCACAATTTGTTCATAGATTGTGTCTTGTTGTTTTAGGACAACAATTCTCTCCTCTTGCATCTTCGTCTAAAACTAAAATATTCATTTATTAAATATATTGCAAATCTTTATTTATTTCTAGTAAATTCAATTTTGTAACAAAATCCTAAAAATATTTTTTATTTGAAAGTGTGTTTTAGTCTTTGTTCAATAAATAAATACATTGTGATATAAGAGTATGTATCATCACTTGTCAATCACTATCTCAATGTACATGGAGTTGGCACAGCTTAACTTCTTTCTTTAGGCATAAGAGCACACTACAAGACTTACGGTTATATTTTATGACTGGCTGGCCTGTCTGGGATTACCCCATCTTAAATAACATGTTACCTTAAATATATAGTATTCCTTAATTAACATGTTATTTAAATACCATGGTGAAGTAAATTGGTATAAAACGTAGATGACCATACTTTCATATTTAAATAGACCTACATACCTTGTCACCCCTCATATTTTTCTTAAATTATCATATAACGCACGTAACTGCTTTTCAGTCCTAGATCTTTTCTCCGATACTGCATTAAATTTACTCGCCAGTGCCATCCAAGCATGCTTCTTCGCTTCTATAGTGGTCCCATCTGTCTTTTTGCTGTCGACAATGCCAACAAATTCTTTAGCCATTTCGATAAGAAGCATCTTTTCTCCCATTCAGTAAATTTTTTACTACGCTTGCCAGATCCCATTATCGTTTGATAATAATTCTAATGAAAAAAACAATTGCACATTAATCTTGTGAAGAGGACCTATCGAGAGACAATTTAAGAAACTAGCTATGGGTTGATAGGTATATGATATGGATATTCAAAAACCTAATAAGCGTTATTGGGAATTTATCTTTCCAATAGCTATTAATACTTCTAGAATCGCAGAAAACTGCCAAGAGTCACAATTAATATTGGTCGTTCGAAGAGTTCTCCATTCTCTATATAATTCTGTTGTATTTTCTGGACAAATACCTGGGCAATAATATAATAGTTCAGAAATTGAAGTATGTTTTTTTGCTCAAATCATGACCTAAAATTGGTTGTGAGTTCAACATACAGAGTGTGCTTACAGAAACACTTTAGTACCTGACATTCTTTGTTATCGAAAGGAAACCTCCATTTGATTTGGGCTACTACCTCAATGTGAAACTCTTTACATTTCCTGTAAAAATGTAAGTTTAATATCGTCAAACTTTTGAGTATCTCTTTTCAATCGGTTTAAATTTGGTACCATTCCGCCAATATATGTTTCTAATAACAGCAGCGGATCCACACGTCATTTACATCATTGCTTAATATTTTTTGTTGTTTGGTTTTGTTTGTCTCTTCTTCTGTTAGTTCTAAATAAACCATTGGTACAGGGTATTAATTCATACAATTATAATCTCTCTTTTCCTGAGCACAACTTCCGCAGATCCCTCATCGTAAGGGCTTTTCCTTTTTCGCTTACGCTGATTTTTATCACTATATTCGCCATCAGTTTTCTCATTTGCCTTCATCTCGTATTCGCCAAATAGTCTCGTTATGAAAGCAAAGCGATTGTAAAATATCGACTGCCATCAAAGTCAAATGTTGGTTTTTCCTAAGATATACGGACTTCATTGATTCAATCCAATATGGCATCCTAGAATATTAACATTTTCTTTTTTTTTTGCGCCTTTTACTAGACATCTAGCCTCGTAAATGGCTTGCGATGTCTTGGTCTTATTGTCAGCAATAGATTGCAAAGCTTTCTGAAAACTCATAACGTTTTGACGAAGTCTTAGTCACATGCACTTTATTTTTAATTTGTGCTCCTCCTTGGCAAGTTCATGAGCTTCAGCTATATTTCTCATTTTTAAGTCATGTTCTAAGGAACTCTTTGATACACTTTATCAGAATATTATGCTTTGCTCTGTCCCCTGAAAATTAAATTAAAATATTGTAGAGAATCACTAACACTTAGAGATTATATAAATTTAAAAATAAATTCGTTTTACTTTGAATTTTGGTTTGTTTCCATCTTCAAATGGCAGCTTCCGCTTGGATCTACACGTGTTCCAAATAATTTTACACTCATTTGTTTTATTTGACTGAGATTTTGTGTTCTGAAATATGAAAAATAATAGTTATTAAGATCAAATCAAAACCAATCCTGTGAACAGTTATAGAATAGAATATATGAACTAACCAACCTCATCAACATTATTTGTTATATCCATTAATAATTGAGTAAGAATTGTTTCTTTTAAATTTATCTCGGCTTCTTACCTCTGAAATATTAATAACAAAATTGAATGAATATGATGAAAGACATAATAATAAACAATGTTGGCCACATTATATTTATACTTATATTAGTACTATTGGTGCACAGTCAATAAAAGTGAATTAATTATCTAGGCAGGTAGCTGGGTAGATAGCCTGTATTTCTTTAACAAATTTATTTTAATAAAATAAAAGTAAAATAATAATAATGTGTTATTACACATGCATGCCCTAAAATATCACATATTCTTCTTCATATCATACCATCAATGATACCTACCATATACTAGTTAAACACAACAATCAATTTCTTAACTAGCCTATCTTGATCTAGTCTTACTTAAATATTGATTTATTTACAGTACCTTAGTCGCTATGCCACCACTATCAAAAACATTCTGACCTATTTCAAATTCCTGCGGCATCATGTTTAAAATCTCGATGGTTTTGACAGTAGGACTCGGTGGTTTTGGTCCACCACCAGTTTGATTTAATAATGCTTTAACTTCAGACATATTTTTCTTAGCATCTAATTTCATCGTTCGCCACTGTTGCTTAATTTCCGATGTTTCTCTTTCTCGGCCATTTAGTTCATTAAACCTGTCCATATTAATAACCAATCATAAATAAGAATGATTTATGTGAAATAAAAACAAGACGTGTTATTTTTACAAACCTTTGTGTCACTGATTGCCATGCAAGTGTTTTGATTTTATTTGTATTTGTGTTTTTATTTTCTATAATAGATATAAACTCACTCACACAGCTTTTCAGTAAAGTCTGAAAAAATATGAAAGCATTACATTGCATCTATACTAGACTGAGTCAGAATAAAAAAAAAAAAAATTATTTTTGAGTAAGTATATCTAAAAAGTTTCGTTGTTAGACAAAAAAAAACCTAAAAGATGAGCTCGATATCTTGAAAATTGAGCTGGCGCATGGGGAGTCCCCTTTCCCATTTAAAATACATTGAAAAAAAAAACTTTCTCTTTATTTTTATTATAAATCCTCGAAAAAATTTTTTTGTCAAATTTTCCATTTCGTCATCTTGTAGAAAATTAAATTTTCTACGAAAAAGGTCTGTTTCATTTTTCCGCTTAAACGCATAGGAAAAAAATTACAAGGCTTTAAAAAACGAAAATTATAAATAATCAAAAAAATGCGTAGCAATTTTTCTATTAAATAGAACAACATTCTTTTTTATTAACTTATTAGTAAATTTATTATATAATTTTCAATTATACACTGTTTTAACGTATACATTAATTTTTTTTCAATATATTTATTATACAGTAAAGTCCGTTTATAATGACATCGAAAGGAATTGACAAACAAGTCATCATAAGCGGACGTCATACAAAGCGTTTTGTGAAATGTAAATATGTAATGTGTAAAATATGTGAAATGTAAATATTTTTATGTAAATATGAATGTACTTAAGTAGTTTAATACATAAATTAAATACTGTGTTTAACACAGTAATTACATATGTATACATACATATTAAATCAAAATTGCACGTAATCAGCACATTATAACACATACAAGTGTATTTTTATTGTAAGTAATCTGTAATTTTTGTCTGCTTTTGTTTTTTCATTTTATTGTATAAACAATCTCTAATGCTATTGTGTATAGAAGACATAGCTATGGCCAAATTATCATTTTCAATATTGCTGTGAACAAATCGCGATAATAATTCTGCAGCTTTTAATGCCTCTTCTGCGGTAGGTAATGGTTCTTCCTCGACTTCTTCTTCCCCATCACTTTCGAGTTGTTCCTTAGCACAAATGTTCTGTACGATATTTTCATCGGTGGGTTCTTCGGATGTGAGGAGAGCACTATCGATGTCAACATAATCTTCCCACATTTCCGGTGCTGCTAAAGAATCTGAATGTAGGTTTCGTGACCACAAAGATAAAGGAATGTCATCTCCTTCATCGAATTCATGGTCTGATATTTGAATAGGTAAGCCGTCGTGGTTTTCAATGAATCCTGCATGTTTGAAACAGTTATGAATGGTACTTTGTGACATTTTATTCCAGGCATCATTAACCATCAGAATTGCATCTAGCACCGTTATTTTTGTAGAAGAGTTGTCTTCATTAGCATCAAGACAATTAATCATTTTGAGCACAAGGTTCTTCCTGAAATTCGTTTTGAGTGATCGTATTATTCCCTGATCCATTGGCTGTAGTACTGATGTTGTATTCGGCGGAAGGAAAGCAAGTGTTATAGACTTTAAATCAGTAACATTTGGATGGGCCGGGCAATTATCAACCAGCAATAGAATCTTTTTCTTCTTCTTCACCAAATCACGATCCCAATCATGAAGCCACTTTTCAAAAAGCTCTGACGTCATCCAAGCTTTACGATTGTTAGCATAATCGACAGGTAATGATTTGACACTTTTAAAACATCTTGGTTTTTGTGACTTTCCAATAATGAGCAATTTCTTTTTCTCTGTGCCACTCATATTAGCTGCTACCATGACAGTTATTCTATCTTTCGACAAATTACCTCCACTACAATTGTCACCTTTAAATTTTAAAGTTTTATCCGGCATTAATTTGTAAAAAAGTCCAGTTTCATCAGCATTAAATATCTCATCATCAGAAAATTGTCTTCGTAAATTTGGCCACACAGATATCAACCAGTTTTTTGTTGAATTTTGATCAACAGACGAAGATTCACCGACAATTTTTCCCGCCACAATGTTATGTCGAACTTTAAAACGACTGATCCAGCTTGCAGAACAATTGAAGTCGAGAATACCAAAACGCGCGGCAAAACCATTTGCCTTTTCCTGTAGCATAGGGCCGCTGACATTCCTTTGTTTCTCATATTTTTAAACCACTGAATTAATGCTTGATCAACATTTTCTTGTCGTGATTTTCGAAGCCTCTTCGGTTTCAAAACATTTGAATTAAACGACTGCTTAATGCGGTTCTTGTTTTTAAAAATCATTGAAATTGTCGAATGACCCACGCCAAATTCCTTTGCGAGACATGAGTTAGATTATCCATTTTCTAATCTGCATATTATTGCACCTTTCTCCTCAATTGTAAATGCTTTCCGTCGTTGAGATGACATTTTTTTCACAGTAACAAACGAAAAACAACGTGTGACCTTCAAGCGTCAATTACCCACTGAGATTCAAAACAAAAACGAGCCACGTGCCAAACGTCGTCGGGAATCAACGAACATTACCGAAGGTGTACAGAATCATGTCGGTCATTATAACCGGACATAATTTATTAAAAATGGGTCATAATAAGCGACATGTCACTGTAAGGGAAGTCATTATATCCGACTATTTATAAAGAATTTCATATGAAAACCAAACTTCGTAGTATAGTTACGTCATAATAACCGGTTGGTCAATATAGGCGGAGTCATAATAAACGGATTCTACTGTATTTATTCTTCTTGACTGTTGAAGTTCAAAAAATTCTTTTTGTTGCAATTTGAATATGATTTACGATGTTGCTGGACAACTTTCCATAGATATTGTTTCTGCTCTTCATCTTTAGTGGCGAACTGATTAAATTCCTCAAATAGAGCAACCCCGCTCTCAGCAATATCGTTTACTACTTTGATATTTTTTAATAAAGATAAACAAGATAAGTAACTTAGATCATTTGGCCATTCTGTTGGACTCAAATTGAGAAAATCACTTGATAACTTAAGTTGTTCGAATAATATAAAAGATCTTTTTGTTACAAAATCACTAATCCCTTTCGTACACATTAAATCTAGATTCTTACAATCAATTTCAATGCGTTTTTTTTTGACTCGCGCTTTCTTTCGTTTTCAATGATTTTTTATGATATTCATTTTTTAAAGCCTCGTAACTGTTTTTCTATGCGTTTTAGCGAAAAAATGAAAGCGACCGCTTTTGTAGAAAATTTAATTTCCTACAATATACCGAAAAGCAAAATTTGAAAAAAAAATTTTTTCGGCAATTTACAATGAAAATAAAAAAAAAAGTTTATTTTTTCAATGTATTTTAAATGGGAAAGGGGACCCCCCATGCGCCAGCTCAATTTTCAAGATATCAAGCTCATCTTTTAGGAGGTTTTTTTTTTGTCTAACAAAGAAACTTTTTAGATGTACTTACTCAAAAAAAAAAAAAATAATCTGACGCAGTCTAATCTATACTAATATTATAAAGAGGATAGATTTGATTGTTTGTTTGAAATGAATAAGCTCCGAAACTACTGGACCGATTTGAATTTTGATTTTTGATTCTTTCACTGTTGGGAAGCTACATTATCCCTGGTGAACATAGACTATATAAAATTTTCAAATAAGTTAGGGACACATACTAAAACTCCAATAATGTAACCCAAGGTATGAGAAAAATTCCAAAAAACTTCCTTACATCGTGTGCGCTGCGAAAACTATTGATTATAGGACAAAATAATGTACTACAACTTTGCAGAACATATAATTATCTACAAAAAATATTGCGACAGTATATGTCTAACTATTATAGTTTTATCACAATAGGCGTTTTTTCATTTTAAATAATATATTCAAATGCCACCGCTATAAAAGCTCTTTTATTTATACTTTGGTAGTAATCCTTATCAAAATAAATGACTTCATATTTAAGATTGCTTCAATACCATTATATAACTTTTTGAATTATTCAATTTGAACATTCCATTCGAAAGATAGCACGAGTTTAAAAATGTAAGTTATTAACCTCCGACGGAAAAAGAGGGGTGTTATAAATTTGACGTCGATGTTTGTCCGTACCATCGTAGCCCTCAAACGGATGGACGGATTTCAATGCGGTTTTTTTTTATTTGAAAGCCAGTTTCTTGGCGGTGGTTCTTAGCTATGTTTGGGTAATATCGGTGCAGCAGTGTAAGAGTACTCTTTGCCCAACTGATGTAATGGCGTATGATTACATTTTTACGTGCTTAACGAATGCCAGTATACTTAATTGTTGAATGACAATCTATACCAATAAATAAAATTGAAGTATCTGTTTCATCATCATCATCATCGCAGCCCACATACGTCCCACTGTTGGACTCAGGCCTCCTCCACAATGGGAGGGAATTTGACCTACTATACCATGCTGGTCAGACATGTCGGTATAGGGTTTCGTTTCGAGTTTTCCTTCTCTTACACAGATGGTATGTGCATATTATATACCATAGTCGTCTTTTACGACATCCACGGCCAGATAGGGAGTGGTGAATTATATTCTTACTCGGTCACCACACGGAAAGTGTCTGTTTGTAATGTCAAAATGATAGGCTTTTTTCATGCTCACACGCTTATTTGCACTATACATATGACTAAAAATAATTTTATATTTATTTTGTCTGTCTGTTTGTTCCGGGTAATCTTCAAAACGGCTGTACAGATTTCAAAAATTCTTTCACCATTGAAAAGTTATAATATCAGGGAGTAACTTAGGCTATATTTTATCCCGGTATTCCCACCGGATTGAGTACCACGCGGGTAAGTCCACTGAAACCGAAGCGAAGCGAGGGCGGGTTGCTAGTATTAAATAAATTTATTCATTTTAAACATTCCTTAAATTTATTTCTCACCTTTTCTAACTGCTCCCAATTTGCTGATCGTTTTCTTTTCACTTTGAATGAATCGGCATTTACGGTATTTATGTTGGCCATTTTTAATAATAAATATGGTTTAATAAAACTAAATTAATTGAAACGAAGGAAAAGACACATTCAAATAAAGTATTAACTGTTGTGAGTTGTCATTTGCGTTCAAAATCTTTCGTTCATAAACGTAAACGAAGCACAAAAAGCAAGACTTTTAAACAAAATAGAGAATAATAGCCTTTGTTGAATGGCAAACAGTAATTTATATATTAATTTATTTTTTGGTGTTAAATAACTATATTTAAGACAATTTCAACAAATGATTAAATAGAATAGTATGGAGCAAATATAATTTCTGAACGTTAATAATGAATGTAGACATATATAAAGATTAGTAACTTTTGTTTCTTTTTTTTCCTCGTTTTGTATCTTTAAATATATTTAATTAACTTTTAAAAACTTGTATACTCACAACTCTGGTTTCCGAGACACAGACATTGGCCTAGTTCGGGAATCGTTGTAAACATTGCTATGTATATTGTAATCGTTATCAAATAAATTATTATTATTAAGTAGTAGAAATATAAAATAAATTTTGACTAGCTAGTTTTTAGCTATACTATGCTTACACACTGATTATTAGTAAGAGGCATGTGTAACGCCTATTCATAGCTTATTCATTGATTAAGAAGACAGCTGTTAAACACTTGTTTAAAGTATTTTTATTAGTAAGGTAAATATACGTTTAACCCTAACTTCCAATTAAAATTATTGCATGAGAAATACGACGAAAGTAAATAATAAACATTTTACCATTTCAAGCTGCAGTCAAAATAACTAAATGATAAGAACATGAGTATTCCTTATAATTTGTCAACTCATTCTAGGTTTTCTAAAAGTTTTTGAATCTGTTAAATAATCAACATAGAAATTCAAATTGAATTCAATGCTTTCCCGTATAAAATAGGTTTTTCGTTGTCCGATAGACTCCAATAACTGAAATTCTTTTTCATTAATTTGTAGTTTGTGTCACTGAGTTGGTCTGAAATTCATCGATCTGTTTGAAAAAAGTTTAAAGTTTACTTTGAATTTGAGAGAAATCAACTGATTTCAAAAGATAATAAGAATAAGTAATTAACAAATTCTAAACCAACAGTACTACACGTATTTCACCAAAGTAAAGTAAAGCGTAAAGTATCAACAAATTAGTCCTCGTTTTAAAATATGCAAATAATAAGTGTTCTTTTTTGTTTAGTATATGTACAAACCTAATGTGCTTATCGGAACACTGAGGAAGATCCGAAGAAAATATTTCTCGGGTCACAAGATCTCAAGATTAGCCAAAATTTTAAGAACAGTAAATATGTAGGCCTAATGTAAACAATATGTTCTCGCAATATATTAGGCAATTTAAACGCAACGATGGAGTTCATTGTGTATTTAGCATAAGTGCGTCCGGCCATATGCATGAAAATCGGTCAAAGATCAAAATGTCTCTTATTGTATGTATGTGACTATTTCAATTTACAATTAGGATGAATATGTTACCCATTTTAAAGAATGACTACGCATTAGTATTTTGTCTGAGATATTTAATTTTATTTGAAAATGCCATGATGTCATATATTAAACTTCATAGCTCAAACTATCGTTCCCGCGATTTAATTTGAACATGTTTCGTTCTTTTATGACATTCTGGATTGTAAGCGAGGCGAATTGCAGCTTTATTGGCCTCTCTTATTCCACCAGAAACTTTTGATATCTCAGTTGTCTTCAAATTTTTTATTTGATCTTCCACATAGTGGACTTCTTCAGTAGTATCCTTCCTATCCTTAGTTTTGTGAATGAAGCGAATTCTTATTGGTCGGCAATATTGTGTTGAAGATGGCATTGGGGTGTGCCAAATGATTTTTTGAAATGAAACTTCTTTAAAATCGTTGTGATTTCAAACCGGATGCAACGGAAAAAACGACAGGTAAGAGACACATATACAAAAATGTGTATGTGTATATACTACTAGCAGACCCGGCCACGCGTTGCTGTGGCTAATGTTTTTGTTATATTACATTTTATTAAACTATTTAAGTGGAACTGTAGGAGAACATCTGTCAAGGAAGTTAAAATCGTATATGACACGTTTTTAGGTTTGACATAGCAGCGCCATCTATTAATTAATTACTCAATCCAGTCAACAGATATCGCCATCTGTTAAAATCGTTTGGAATTAACAGATAATTGTGAATGTCAAATAATAGACAAATAATTTGCAATAAAATAATATGGCGACTATAAATTAAGATGTAAGCTATCCTATCTCTTAAGTTGGATCAAACTGCACACGGTGTGCAAATTTGATTAAAATCGGTTAAGTAGTTTAGGAGTCCATCGCGGATAAACAACGTGACACGTATTTTATATATATTAAGATTTTATATTATTTTTAAATCCGTATATAATTGACGAATTAAAGGATAAAGAAGTTTCACTTCTGACATGCGTACTTTGCATGCACGCTTGATTTATTTGTTTTTTTTTTTGGACTAATCCCACCACTGTAACTCCTGTAAGCCAGGATCCACAATGGTCTCCGTATACGATACTGAGGTTTGACCCTAAAGAAGTCCCGGGAAACACTTTTAATTGTCTTGGGACCCGCAACTTTTTATTTGGTTGCCAACATGAACCGTAAAGGCACAAAGGAACTTAGGAAACTGTTAACGTTTTTGTTTGAATCTTTGTTGTTGCGAGCCATCACAGCCCCATGTTGATAAAAGCTCTAAATTGCTTCTTTGTTCTTCGTTCAATGTTTCCAGAACTTATACTAAATACTCGCATAACGTGGTAGACGTATGATTTAGAAAATCTTGTTGGCTAATTTCTGCACAAGTTTCTGTAACTGTCATTGATTGTTCAGGTGGATAACACTTTTGTTTTTCTTTTTGTACAATTGAATAACAAGGATAAATTTTCTTGTTAGCAGCATAAATTACTTCGTATTGCTTCCTCGTCATATCAGTTTCCACGAAAATTGACAATGCTTGTGATGGTATGTTTTTTTAATTACATCCTTTTGAGTAGGAGTATCACTCTTTCTATATTGTTTGACTTTTGCTGGCGTTACAAGAATATTTTTCATAACTTTTGATGCAGCATTATTTCCTACAGCACACTGACTCATTTGGACAGCATATGTCAACTGATCACAAAGGATTTCTGCTCTCAATGCTCTTGCGTCTTTTTGATAGCGAACTCGATTCGTTGAAATATTTTGTTTGCCTGCCGGACCGCTTCACTTTCCAGGTAGACAGTTTTATGGCGGTGTTAAGTCATTGTACACTTTCCTTAAAAATCGTTCTTTATTGAAAGCGGCTTCCCGTTTTTGTTTAAATTAAAACTTGTAAGCTGGTTAATTCCTGTTTAAGTGAAGTTAGTTTACTGTTGGGACATTTGGTATTATTTTGAAGACAATCTTGAAAAAACACAAAGTGATTTTCTAGTTATTTCTACGTCTCTAATTTCAAAATTTGAAATAACAAAGAAAATTACATGACTATCTACAAAAAATACTATATTTGCCTTGTTACCTAATAAATACATTTTTTGAAAAAGTGTGTGCATGCAGAAGTTCCTATAGTGTGGCCATTAGTGCTGTGCACTCCCTGAGGTATGCGCGGCGAGGTGGGAGGCGAAGAAAAAAGTGCATAAGTTCACATGAGATCGATGCATGTCGGACAGATCTTACGACATCAGTTTGTATTTCTAAGGCAAGACTTGCGGCGGGACGATGGTCGGAGGCTATCTATCTGTAATATATTATACTTACTTAGTTGATTAAAATGTAACCCAAATATACCCATATTTTATTAAAAATATGCAGGTGATAAATAAGAACTAAACTTATAATTCAAAGCAGGACTTGTTTTATTGAACATTTTTTATATTTACAAACAATTATATATTCTAACGAAAGTTATTCTGACATAGAGTCTGTTTCAACTTCATCTTCCATTTCGTCATCATCTTCATCTTCCACTTCGCCACCGGAACTTGAATCAGAGTCTTGCAAATTTATTATGAATGAATCGATAACATTATCGAACCTACTATCGCGACTCCAGTAATCATTTTCATTTTTCTGGACATGATCGTCGCATCTCTGCCATTTTTCCGCCGTGAATTCCGAAAACAATTTATCCAATAAGATTATTTTTTCGTCTAGAGAAGAATTAATATAGTTTTGGGCTATGTTGTTTTTAATATCAGCCCAGACCAACTCAATTGGATTTAAATCTGGATGGTACGGAGGTAAACGCAGAACAGTGTGTCCACTGGCTTTCAGGAGTTCATCAATTCTATACACGGGTTCTTTTTGTGTATTTTTGATAAGAAGTAGCAGTTGAGCCTTTGTCATGGTTCCTGAAAATTCTACATTATGGCGTAGCAACCAGTTCTGCATTTCACTTTTGAGGCTTGATATAGTTGGTTTCTTCTCAACCTGAACGCTGTGGTAAGACGCGTTGTCCATTACAACCACAGAATTCGGCAGCAACTTATCTTTTAACTTTTCATCTACCCACTTATAAAAAGTAGGTCCGCTCATATCTCCATGATAGTCACCGATTCTAGCATCTGATTTGAATATAGTCAATGCATCATCCACTAAGCCATTTCGACATCCAGCGTGGAGAATTACCAATCGCCGTCCTTTCCCAATATCAGCATGAATTCCGGGTTCTGACAATGATTGCCAACATTTGCTGGCATAGTGACCGGCGTTGATGTATGTTTCATCAAGAAAATATATGTTGCGGTTTTGTGTTCTGTAATTTTTGATTTGTGTAAGATATTTTTTCCGTCACACTGTAATATTAGGCTGCTCTATAAGGAGATGTCTCTTTGATTTGCATTTTTTGAAACGGTAGCCCATTTTGTGTAAAAGCTGTCTTAAATATTCCCGTCCACAATTCAATATGCCATCCTGTCTCAAACTTGATAGTAACTTACGGACACTTGGTATTTTTTTTTTCAACTTCGTAAAACTGATGAATTTTTCTTCTGATAACTCCAAGGTCAAAATCATCCACAACGTGTTTTTTCTTTAGAACTTTTGGTTTTTTTGGCGATAGAAATTTTAATTGGCTTGAATTTTCAATTAATTAATAACCCACAGAAATCACATAATGCACGGTTCTTTTGCTGTACCCCGTAGCCTCCGCAACGATTTTGGCAATATTCACATCATTTTTAAATTCAAAGCTTTCTTTGTCTACTTTTCTTAAAATATTCAGCCACCTTAAAAATGACAGTCTTAATATCACGAGATAACGCACGACCCATCTTTGAATATTTATCTCATGTGCGTCTGACATAGACAGTCCGATACAGATAACACTACCTGCCGCCACGAGCGTTGACGGCGCACTGATAGAGCGCAGCAGTGTTGCCAACTCTGAAACCTAGAGGATCGTAGAATTCTTCTAAAAATACGGTAGATTTTACGAAATTATGTTGCAATTTATATTTGACATACGGTAGAATTACCTTGTTTTTTTTGTACCTACTATATCTTTTGTATATGTATGTACCTATATGTAGTCAGAGTTGAAAAAAACGCATATATTTTAATCAGAATCAGACAGTATAATTGTTTGAATATTTCTATACATATCGATATTGTGTTTTTTAATCATAGCGTCAGTGGGATTAAAATCAATACAGTTTTTTCCGTGTCGCTGTATGGCTTGCTGCGACAAAATATTACCCTTGATGGTTTTTGTAAGAAGTTTATTCCGTTTCTTCGTCTTGATGTCGTTAACCCAGCTGAAAACTCTTTCGCATTCGGCATTCGAATGTGGTAAAGACAAAATGGCCAACATAAACTTAGGCAAGTGTTTAAAATGGGTATTCCCTTCACGATGGTCGCGCAGTTGTGCTATCTGAAAAAGAAAATGATTAGACTGTTACAAAAATAAAAGCCAATACGAATTCAGCTTACTTAGAGTTTACTTGGTATCTTACCTTGTGCCAAAATACGTCAGGAGGTTGACTTAAATCCAAATCTTTTTGGTAAAAGAGCAACTTTCGCCATTCATCATCTAGTTCTTGTTGATGCTGTATTGAAGTTGGGCAAATTCTGGGCAGTAATGGAAATAACGACGAAATTGATTCTTCCCTGTCGTTAGAAATTACTCTCTCAACATCAAATTTACCAATTTCTGCCATAATTTTATCATTAAAACAGTAACGTTTACGGATGCCAACACAAGCTCTAATAATAAAGTTTTTACACATCTTTCTCAGAATTAATTTTCTTTCTTCATTTTCTATAGAGGCTAGTTCTTTCTGGACACCTAAACCTAAATATATATCTTTCAGGTCTTTGTGATTTATTTCTGATATTAGATCTAGAGTTTCAATCGGAGCAGAATTAACATAATCTCTGTGTAAAACCAATAGTAACAGCTCTTTATAAAAAACTGTCATTTTTTCATGTATTTTCGTAATTAAAACAGATTCGCTCTGAAAACAGCTATTTAATATTGTAAATTTTGGCAACATCCAAGCCAAAAAATAATAATAAGCCTTGATTATGGGATCATTCAAGCATAAATGAATATCTTGGCACTCAGAATCTTCCAGCCATTTACTATCGAAATAAAGACGCAATACATCCCACTGTTCAAGAATCCTTTGCACTACTGCATTTAAAGACAACCATCTAGTCTGGGATGGTCTCAGAATTTTATGCACATCCACCTCAGCGAAATACTGAAACTCCTTTAACTCGCTCTGCCTTTTACTGCTAGATTTAAAATAATTATAAATATTTCGTGCCATTTTTTCACAATTAAGCGGAAGCTCTTTACATGCATCACTAGCACAAAGGTGCAGAGAATGGCAAATGCATTTAATCACTATTATGCCTGGACAGTATTGACGAAATCTACTTGAAACTGAGTTATTGCATCCCATCATTGTATTGCATCCATCAGAGCCGAAACCTATGATGTTTTCCGTAGAAATCTCATACTTTTGAAAAGTATCAATAACAGTATTAAAAAGTTTTTCGGCATTTACAACATGGTTAGTTGTTTTTTCATCGAATAATTGAATCAGATCCCAAAACCGCGAAACTACTTTACCAATCATAGGATCAAAATATCTGACCACTACAGCTACCGTCTTTACTACAGCAATATCTGTGCTTTCGTCTATTAAAATTGAAAACTTTTGTGATTTTAAGTCACTGACCAAATTTTCTTTCTCAGTTTTGCCAATACAGTTATTTATAACAGCTTGAACTTTAGTTCTTTTTAATCTAATGTCTTTTGCTATCTGAGAATCTGGGAATAATTTTGGTAACAAATCTGTCAAGTGATTCACGACATTATGAGATAATTTATGCTCAGCAACGAAAGCAGCTAATTTTATTTCTGAAGTCTTTAACAATTGCTTTTCATTAGTCGGCGTGGATTTAAAAGCACTTATTATTGACTGTTGTTTTTTGGAAGTTGATGCACTACATCTCTTTAAATTACTTACGTGTTTAGTTCCTTCTTTGTGTCGTTTTATTACACTTATTTCTGCACTGAAAGATGTATTACAAACATTGCAGATCGCCTTCGATAAATCCCTGTTATCTTTTCTTAGCCGATCACAATATTCTTTATTCAGCAACCATTCTTCTCGAAATTTCTGCTTATAACGCTTTCTTTTAGCTGGTACTCGTCCTAAGCTATTTTCTGGATCAGTAGAGCTATCGCTATCACTTTTCATAATTAAAAAACACTCAGATCTCACACAATACAACAAACTCTTACGTAATGACCTGCACGAATGAAATGTTATTCAATTATAAAATAAATAAACTAGGTAAATTAAAATGTTCTAAGTATTCATTGAAATTCAAATACATAAAGATCCACTGAATTAATTCGCGTAATATCTTCATACCGGTACCGCGCTATTGAAGGATTTCCCGATGTAAAAAGCAGTGTTGTCGGTAGAATAAGACGAAAATACCCTAATATGATGAAAATAAACATACAAACTTGCTAAAATTATTTTACTTCATAGATTATCATATACATCTACAAGTTTTTGAAAATATAGGGTCTTCAATGGATATTACGGTGTATTTTGCTACCGTAATTATAATCCTACGGTAGGTGGTAGATCTTTGCTGATTACCGTGTTTTCACCGTAATTACGGTGCAGTTGGCAACGCTGGAGCGCAGCAGCCGATTCTCCCCCCCGTCTCGCCGCGCGCATACCTCAGGGAGTGCACAGCACTAATGGCTTCACTATAGTTTAAAAACATATACAAGAATAACTACAGTGAAACCTGGTTAAGTGAGACATCAAGGGACCTGCAATGTCGTTTCACTTATAGAGGTATTCCACTTACCCAGTGTCTCAGATATACAGGTATAAATAAATATCTGTCTCATTTACAGAGGGTTCCATCAATAGAGGTGAGAATACAGGTTATTTCAGTTATACAGGTGCGATCATCAAATAAAATAACGTGTTATGTATGTAAATGAGTTTTAATAAAAAAAAATTAGTACTTAAAGGTAATCATACAAATGTAATCAACAAAAATATTCAAGCACGTTTTTACACGTAATATGTACGAATATGGAAACAGAATGTATCAATTATAAAAATCTGTCATTTTAGTTTGTCGTTTGGAAGTATCAGCCATCAGATGTTTTTCGATGTTATAAATTTTATCAAATATGCTTTGGTCACCAATTGATGACATTTCAAAATAACTGTGCAAAGTTTCTAGTGCTTTTACTGCTTCGCGTTTAGAAATTTTTACTAAATTTACTTCCGCGCTCATTTCATCGTCTTCTTCTTCATTTTCCAATGAAGAAGACGAGAAGGCATGAACAATGTCGCTTTCATTAAGTTCTCCTGAAACTATTAAACCGTCATCGACGTTTATAAAATCTTGGAATGTTGGCTGTTGATTATTGTCGTTGCTGATGGCTAAGTTCCAATCTTCAGGATCAGTTTCTAAATTTTCGTCCTCCTCTTGTAAGCTTTCAGCTACAGTTACTTCAGATTTAAATCCAGATTTTTTAAAGCAGTTTGCTATAGTAGTTTTGGTCACAGAAAACCAAGCTTTCCTAGCACACCTCATCGCCTGAAGAACATCGATTTGTGGGCACTGATTGTCTTCTGTAGATTTAATAACATGTCGAACAACTTCTTTTCTGTAATAAATTTTGAAATTGTTGATGATGCCTTGATCCATTGGCTGCAATTTACTTGTCGTATTCGCAGGCAGATACACGAGTTTAATGTGGCTTAGCTCAGGCATATTATTGTGAGCAGTACAATTGTCCACAAACATTAAAATTTTTCGCTTCTGGGCTTTCATTTCTTGGTTTAAATTCTTCAACCAATCAGAAAAAATAGTGGATGTCATCCATGCCTTTTTATTATTTTGGTAATTCACAGGCAAAGTTTTAACACCTTTGAAACATCGTGGAGACTTAGATTTTCCGATTAATAGGATAGGCAACTTTTCAGTTCCTGACATGTTAGCACCTAGAAGTATTGTAAAGCGCTCTTTACTAAGTTTCCCGCCATGACAAGACTCACCTTTTAAGGTAAAAGTTTTATCGGGTAGACACTTATAAAATAAACCCGCTTCGTCTGCGTTAAAAATATCATCAGCAGAATAATTGCGTAATAGAACTGGTAGGTCTTCAATCCATTGGCTACATTTGTTAACATCAACAGCGTTACTTTCTCCACAAATTGCTTTGAAAACTATACCGTTTCTTTTCTTAAACCCTTCCATCCAACCATTGCTGCTACAAAAATTATGAATATCGAGCCTTCGCGCGAAATCTTGTGCCTTTTCTTTAATCATCGGTCCACTTACCGGAACGTTTTTGTTACGAAGTTGCTTGACCCATGTTAGCAAACACTGTTCAAGTTCAGGATATTCTGATAAACGTACACGTTTTAGTTTTCCTTGTCCTTCAGAACATTGTGATTCAATTTTATGTTTACTCTGAATTATTCTACAAAGAGTAGATTTTGGCACATTAAATTCGGCACAAACTTCTTCGCGTGTCTTCCCACTTTCATAAAGGGATATTAACTTCAGTTTTTCACGTAATGATAACGATTGTAGCTTTCGTTTCGGCATTTTTCAAATAAACATCTGTATGATAGTAAAGCGAAACTAAAACTGAAGGTAATTGAAGCTGTGGGTAGAATAAGAATGAGTAAACAAACAATGTTATCTCAGTTACAGAGGTTTATGCATATAAAATTTACTCGCTGTCTCAGTTATAGAGATAACTATGATGATAAATCGAAAGAACAAATCCCAGATATAGAGGCTTACCTCGTCCCACTAACAGAGGTAATTCAGTGCCAAAGTGTTGGGACCTCAGCATGAGTTCCAGTTATGGAGGTTTCTCACTTATACAGGTCCCACTTAACCAAGTTTCACTGTATATTATTAGTTACACACAAAACTATACCTTAACTCGTATACAAAAATACTTTTGAATATGGAATTTAAGAAAAAAGCCGAGTTGTGAATTATAATATTGTACCTAGTATTAGTATTGTATCTCACTATAAATGAACTATAAGTTTGTATGAGAAATAAAGCTCTTTAAACATAAACATAAGAAAAAAGCCGTTATATTTTAGTCTTGAACGTAATGAAAAATGATACTACCAGTTACATGACGGGCAAAAAATATTTCATATTTATGTACATACCTTCTTTATCAATATCCATTACGATTTTTGTATGATTTCATAGCACAAAAATTCAAAAAACGGTTTGAAATATTCAGATTTTTTTGGAGGCATAAAAAACACAGACAAGCGATTAACACGATGGCTGGGCTTCGACTGCTGTCATGTCACGATTGGTGGGAGATTGTGACGTCACCAAAATGGTTGCCTAGTGATGTGACCGTTACTAAGCTTTAACTACCTATACAAATATAATAGTAGGCATGGACTAAATTTTTAAAATCGACTTTATCGATTAATTTATTTATTATTTTCAGATGAGCGTATTGAAGAACGCCATGGCACTCGCTGTGAAGACTGGCAAAATGGGACTTAGAGCTAACAGAAAATTAGTGAGTATTTTTTACTTTATCCATCGGCCTATGTACTTTGTTCTAAACCTGATTCCTTCAGGGAGAATAGTGGCAGTCACCACCCTTGGTAAGCAGGTTGGTGACTAGTGTTGAAGTTCCATAGAAAAGTGCCACTGCTGCCCACCAGTAATCAAAATTTTCACAATTTCTTGCAAACCTTAGAATAATTTCATTTAATGATCTTTGATGTTTACGCGAGTATTAAATAAAACTATACGGATTTTATCGCGTTCATGGTCACGTGCGGACAGTCCGCATGAACGCTACAAATGAATGCTGTAAAGTGTTCGAAACGTCGGGCAATGAGAAATCAAATACAAACGCGATAAAATCCGTAGTTTTATTTACAATTTCATTTGACAATTTCTGCGAGAACTAAACAATTATGGATGTTGTATATTAATGATTCTTAGATTTATTGATGACGTAAAAACTTAACGGTGTCATCATTTCGTATTAAGCCTAAAAAATTTTGAACATCCTGTTCAAAATTTTTTATAACAATAAAAAACTCAAATATAATAACAATAAAAAACTCTTTTATTAATATTTAATCTACCAAAGAATCCAAAAACTACTTTAGAATAAAAACTTTACACATATATGTACACTATCTTCATACACCTAGCACGTAGTAGGCTTTGTCCAAATTACCCAAGGATTATTAATTTTAGACATGATGATAAGTGGCAATAGGGAATATGCATGACTTTTTTATTTTATTAAACGTTTCTACTAGTTATTACATTACTAGAAATAAATATAATACATCCAAAATATAAACCATTAACCTAAAAAAAATTAAAAATCGTTATCATTTTTGGGCGATGTAAATGCGGCTACTTCAGCGCGCATATTTTGTGACGTCGGAGTACTCGCACAAGTTGCTAGGGCTGTCAATTAAGGCTGTTGATATTTTTAAAAATATAGTTTTTTCGACATTTTGATATTTTTAAATGGATCAATATCGGATTACTTTTTGGACGATATATCGATAGGTACTAAAAAGTAAGTATCGAGGGTCGATATTTATTTAAATAAAATTGGTGTCTTATCTTTTCTTGTAAAGTATTTATTCTACAAAATCACAGTAAACTTAATCTACTGTAAAAATGCTGGCATGAAGTTGATGATCAGTTATCACTTACACCTGGAATTTGATAAAAATTCTCGGCACGGCAACGACGCAATGAACTAAGTTAAAAAGAGGTCACGGAGAAATATATCGAAATATCAATACTTTTGAGGTGAAACTTCTTTAGAATTGTTGTTGTCATTGTGATTTCAAACTCGATGAAACGAAAAAGCGAGTCCATAGAAATATAAACACGTAAATGTATAGGATTCAGCCGGTGAGAGAATGAAATAAAGGATAAAAGATGAAGGATAAAGGATAAATGAGTTTCACTTTCACCATGCGTATGTACTTTGTACGCATGCTCTTTTTTTTTCTTTACGTTGAACTCCGATATTTATATATTTAAAAATACCCATACATCGAAAAACGATATTTTAAAAATATCGACAGCCCGAATCAGAAGACTTGACTGTATTACGTCACGTTTGAGCAACGTTACGTTTTAGAAATTTGCGAGTGAATCTCAAAAAACGCACTTTTTGATAATTAAATTTAATTATTAAATAATGAAAAAATTCAAAAATAATTGTATAGGTACGTTTTTTAAACAATAAAGATTACAAATAAAATAATTTGTTCATTTTGCAGTTTCATGCATATTCCCCATTATGCCGTACAGTACATATTGTTGAGGGCTATATTTACTTAGGTTAGTTTTGCTTATATTCACATCATCATCATCATTTCGGAAAGACCGAATGGTGCCTTTAGAAATTCATACTGGCCTTCAGGGTTATTGGTTACAAAAGCGGTATATTTCACCGATTCTTCTTCGATTGGCAAGTGAAAGAATCCATTCTTTAAATCAAGAGTGCTGAAGACATTTACTCTACTCAATTTATCAATATGATCTTCAATTACAGGTAACGGGTGGTCATCTTTCACCATCTTTTGATTAATTTTTCTATAGTCAACACATACTCGTATACTCCCATCCTTCTTCTTAACTAAAAGAAGTGAAGATGAATACTCTGAGTAGCTGGGACGAATTACGCCTTGTTCCAACCAATCATCAATTTGCTGCTTTACTAACTGTTCTTGGGTTAAGGCTAGTCTTCTTGGTCTTTGTGAAATTGGTACGTCATCCTTCAACACAATTTTTAATGTAATGGGTGCATCTTTAGTCTTCAAGAGTATGTAACTGTCTATAATTTCTTTTACTGCTATATTATTACTAGAAGAAAAACAAATAGAATTCTGATAAAAGATGTCGTAATAAGGAGGCCTGATTTCAACTAAACCCTTGTCAATAATTGCGATGGTATGAACTAAAATGGTTGACCTAATATCACATCATATGGTATCACATCAGTAGGTACAATATAGAAATTAATATTATATCGGTGACTATCGATAGTTAATTCTGTGTCGAATTTACCGATCGAAAATACTTTAGAATGTCCCAACCCGGTGAGCAACATTTTTTCTGGCTTATACTCACAATTTAATTTTGAAAACAAATCGAAAGTTATTAAATTTAAATCACTACCGGTATCAATTAGACAATTCGTCACAGAATTACTTATTTTAACTTTTTTACACTCATATTTATTAAGTCACGTTTGTTTACATTTAATATGTTTGACGTTAACTTGTCACTGTCACCCGTAGAACGAATAAATTGTGGATCGACCGAACTAAAATTTGATGTTTCACTCACATATTTGATGTTTCACTCACATGTTCATTCAATTCGCATAGTCTATTCTCGTTGCCCTCTGAAGTTCGCTGTTGAACAAACATAGACCGTCGATCTAGTTTATCACCTCCTCCACAATAATTGTGTGATGCTTTTCTAGGTTCCCTCTCGTATGACATGTCTATCTTCTTGCATTCTGTACCCTTGTGTCCAAACTGGTTACATCGGAAACATTTGATACCCTCTGCGGCAGGTGCCCCTTCTCACCACAATTGTAACAGCGATGAAATGACGTTGAAGCTGATTCAGTCTTCATTTTAGGTATTACGTCGCGGTGACTTCGCTGTTTCACATCGACACTCCTAATACAACAGTAGTAGTACAACACTAATTTTTCTTTGAGCACAGGGTAAGACGTTACACCGTAAAATAACAACTTGTTAGATTCATAGTCGGATATCCCGTCGATTATATATTGAATTGCGACGTAATCCAGAAATTTAGCCCTTTTGCAGAGCTCCTTCATTACCAACATGTATTGATAAAATTACTCATTGGGTTATTTTTTCCGCCTGCTCATTGTCTCGTGCATTTGTTTACTATTTATCATTTCTGGGAATTCCTTCAACAAAGTCGTTTTAAGTTCTTCATAATTTTTGAAAGCTCTTTCAGTTTTTAGCCATAATTCTGCTGTTCCGGCTAAACATCGTCGTGCTATGATGAGTTTTTGCTGCTGGCTCCATCCAAATATATCAGCGTTATCTTCTAAATCTTGCGTCCACTTTGCAGATGAATATGTTATGTCGTCGCCCGTGAACTTTGGTATAGCATCCATCATGTAAATTGGGTTTTTGCTATCGTCGTTTTTGCTCTCCGCCATCGTATAAAATCTTATCGTCGTTTGAGTGCGTCGTATAGGTAGTCGTTGAAAATTGCGATCGGCGCCGGCGCGCAGCGTGCAATTTAGATATGGCGGCCGGTGGCGTCCCTACGTCGTGTGATAACTTCGTAAAATTTATAATATTGCTCGTAATTGTTTAGACCCTGATATTTTCGTTGAGGGGGAGCCTCCCGCCCGGGCTGGACGTGATTTGTTACGCCGACGACACGCTCGTCACAGCTCGCGGTGGGACGCTGGAAGAGGCGGTAAGCCTGGCGATCTCTGGTACCTAGGAGGTCGTCAGGCGGATCGAGGCGCTGGGGTTGAGGGTCGCCCTGAACAAGACGGAGGCCCTCTTGTTCCATGGACGCCATATGAGCCCTCCCATCGGCGTCTCGATCACCGTCCACTCGGTTGACATCAGCATCCGGGCCCATATGAGGTACTTGGGCCTGGTGCTCGACGGGCGATGGTGGTTCCGGGAGCATTTCCGCAGGCTCGCTCCGCGGCTCGTCGGCGCGCCGTCCGCCCTATCGTGGCTTATGCCGAACGTGGGCGGACCGAATGCTGCGTGCCGACGGCTGTACGCGGGGGTCAGCCGGTCGATGGCTCTGTACGGTGCACCGGTGTGAGCGGGGTCCTTGACCGTCCGACTTAGGGCCCTTCTGTGGCGACCACAGAGGGTCATGGCGGCCAGGGCCATCCGCGGATACCGCACGGTGGCGACGGAGGCAGCGTGCCTATTGGCCGGGACTCCCCCGTAGGACCTGGAGGCGGAAATGCTCGCCGGAATGTATCGGCGGGTGACGGGGGTGCGAGCAGAGGGCGGTGTGATCTCGTTAAGGGAGCTCACCGCCTGGCGCGTCGACGCCCGCCGAGACGTCATTGCCCGTTGGGCAGTCCGGCTGGAGAGACCTCGGTTCGGGGTGCGAACCGTGGAGGCCTTCCGGCCGGTGCTGATGCAGTGGTTGCAGAGGCGGCACGGGGTGCTCTCCTTCCGACTGGTGCAGGTTTTGACGGGGCATGGGTGCTTCGCCAAATACCTGCACAAGGTCGTTAGGAGGGAGCGCACACCGTCCTGCCGCCACTGCGATTGCGACGATGACACGGCGCGCCATACGCTCGAGACCTGCACGGCTTGGGCAGTGCAGCGCTGTGAACTCGTCGCAATCATCGGTACGGACCTGACGCTGCCGGCTATCGCTAGGGCGATGGTCGACAGCGTCGGGAATTGGGACGCGGTCGCAGCCTTCTGCGAGACAGTAATCTCGCGGAAGGAGGCGGCGGATCGCCTGCGCGAGGAGCGCAGCCTCGACTGGGGCGGCGTAGGTGCAACTACCTGCGCCTCATGCCGCCCTAGTCGAGGCCGCGGGTGACGTGACCGGGGATTAGTCCGTCACCCGCCGAGAGGCCGACCGCGTGAGGAAAGACCGACGTCCTCCCCGAGGGGGGGACGTCGGTTGATGGGAGGGTACCCCAATTAGGGGTATTCCGTCGGGCCGACCACTGACGACACGTTAACGCTGCTCCGGTGGTCGGCCCAACGACGAAGGCGACGTGGTTTTTGGGTGGGTCGCGGGAGTTGCGTGCTTAAACCTCTGTCACCCCGGACGGAGTGGTGGGGAGGCGCGCCGACCGCGACCCACCCACAAAAAAAAAGACCCTGATATTTTTGAGTAATCCCGGACGAGAACTTGTAGGGGTGGGTCTAAACAAAACGCTAGATTGGTATTTAATCACTTTAATTTCCTTTTTCGGTACAGAGCACAATTCCGACGTGTTCCCTTAAATGGCGGCGTCGTGAGAGAGAAAAAAAAAACATACATTCGTCCCTTTCACACAGCATTCGTTCAAAAACATACCTTTCATTCCGTTTAGAAACAATAATCAATTCTTAATTATTAATTCTTAATTATAAAATTTAAATCCTACATGTATAAGTACATTTTTTAAGCAATAAAGATTAAAAATAAAAATAATTTGTTCATTTTGGAGTTTCGTGCATATTCCCTATTGTTTAAATCGTCATACCAATTATATGATCGTACCATCAAAAGCAATTTAATATCGCGGCGCCTCTGTTTTACGTAGACATTACAACAATCCATTGGTTGTTTCCATAGAGAGTGGACACGCTTCGATTGAGTGATATGCGCTAGGTACATATACTGTGTATGGACGCATAACGGAACCGAATGATACACTGCCGTCAATTAGGTCGAATATAATAGGTATCTAAAATAAGACGTTATCTGAAGTTGTCGCAGTTTGAAAGAAAGAAAAGCATTTATTCTAATGATATCTGATGTTTACCGGAGTATTACATATTTTAAATAAAACTTTTTTTTATATTGTATTTGATTTTTGATTGCCCGACGTTTCGAACACTTTGCAACATTCAGATTCAGATTTCAGATCTTGCCAAAGTATACAGGATTGCTTTTTACTTCAAGAGGATCTGAATAGATTTTCGGAATACTGCCTGCACAATAAGCTTCAACTCAATATTTCCAAATGTAATGCAATCTCTTTTACTAAAAATAAGACCCGGCAGAACTTTAATTATTGCCTAAATGGCGTTATTTTAGAATCAGTTAGCTTTGTACGCGATCTTGGTATTACGCTAGATTCTGAACTACATCTTGACATACACATAAATAATATTATTAGTAAAGCCTTCCGGATGTATGGTTTCGTAATGCGATCCTCTATCGATTTTAAAAAACCTTCTACTCTATTATTTTTATATAAAACATTAATACGCTCACAACTTGAATACGCTGTTTCAATTTGGAATCCTTTCTATGCTAAATATGCACACCACATAGAAATGGTACAGAAGAAATTTTTACGCACATTACATTATAAATGTTTTCAGAATAGACTACCGTATGCAGAACTCTTAAGAAAGTATGATATTCTAAGCTTAGAATCCAGGCGCACATTGTTGAGCATTATGGTATTGCATGGCCTCTGCAATAATAATTATGATTGTACTAGCTTTTGCCCGCGGCTTCGCCCGCGTAAAAGTTGGTTTTCATAATTCTTAATTTAAGAAATACTCTGTGTCAATTTTCGTCCAAATCCGGTCAACAGTTTACGCGTGATTGAGTAACAAACGTCCAAATATCTTCACAAATTTTTATATTTGAATATTACTTCCACCCTTGTAGTTTAAATGCAAGTGGAAAGACGATGAGAAATATGGCCATCCTTAGTCGCTGATAATACATTATCCATGATAGGTTTCCATTGGAGAAAAAAATAATATCGATCAAACTCCCGCAGTTTCACCCACGTAGACCCCATTTCCATGCAAACGCCGAGATAAAAATTGCCTATGTTACTCGCTGATATTATAAGTTTATATGGGTGAAAATAAAAATAATAATTATCAAATCCCATACAAATATCCGACATAAAAATTGCTTATCTTACTCGCTGATAACGTAGCTTCCTATTGGTGAAAGAATTTAAAAATTAGTCAACATCCACCGGTTTTACTCGCGGAGTTCTCGTTCCCGGGCAAGCACGAGGATGAAAATAGCCTTTATTTGTTATTCACTGATAATGTAGATTTTCATTCGTAAATTAATTTTCATATCCATTTAGTTCCCGCAATTTCACCGGCATTGTGCCCGGTCCCGTAGGAATATCGGGATAAAAAAATAGCCTAAATATGTTACTCGCTCAAAAATAGCTTTGCGTTAGTGAAATAATTTTAAAATCGACTAAATTCTCACAGTTGTTCCAGCCACACCGGGATAAAATATAGCCTTGGATAAAATATAGCCTAAGTTATTCCTTATGTAAGGCTTGGTAGACCTGTTAGTAAAGTATTATCAGTATGGGTCCAGCCGTTTTGAAGGTTACCCCGTAACGAATATAAGTCAAAAAAAAATTGTCCGTCCGTCTGCCTGTCATCAAGCCATATCTCAAGGACCGCGATAGCTAGACAGTTGATTTTTTTACAAAAAATGCATTTCTGTTGCCGTTATAACAATAAATATAAAAAACAAAATAAAATAAATATTTAAGGTGGCGGTGCTGTGTGGTGGCGGCTTCGAATACTACCAACCCTTGCTTTGCTCGTGGGTGTCGTAAAAGACGACTAAGAGTTCTAGATTGACCCAGACCAACTCCATCTGGTTCCATTTGGGTCAACGATTACATTCCCAAGGAGGGTTGACGACCGGCGGCCGGTCATAAAAGTCATTGCCGAAACTTTTTGCAATATGTCAAAATAGATGACATATTGCGTCGACCCCAAGTAATTGGGATAAGAGCAGGATGATGATGATTTAAGGTGGCTCCTATACAACAAACGCAATTTTCCCCCTTTTTATAGATAATGGTACGGAACCCTTCGTGCGCGACCCCGACTCGCACTTGGCCGGTTTTTTAAACATAGGTATCTTGCAAATAATTGTGTTATTGTGTTACCATAAATAAATCCTATTATTTTGACAGACAAATAGACGCTTCAAATTTGTTTATTTCTAGACATAGAAAATTGGATTAATATCTTGATTTTAACTTATTGTCTGGTAGCGGCTAGGAATATTATAACGCTTTCATTGTTTGTGAGTGTCGCAAAATACTACAAAGACAAAGATTTACATCGACCTGGACCAATTGGTGATGCCATCTAGCCAGCAATGTCGTTTGGCAGGCAGCTGGTCATAAAATGTTGCTAGAAGAACCTTTGCAATATCTATGATGGCAGAGCAGTGCCTACATATTGCGTCGATCCAAAGCTATCTTGATAAGCGAGCAATAAGAAAAAATAATGGGGTAACCTAAGAGAGCCGACCGTATACTAAAATGATCGTTCCTAGGCTCAGTGATAGCGGTTATATGCTTTTCACCTCCTTGGGTAAAATTGCAAAAAACCCTTTTTTAGTGAGCACTTTCTCCAAGAGAGACAACTTTGTACAAAATTTCATATTTCTAGGCCTAATGATTTCGGCTATACATTTTTCACCCTCTTAGAGAATGAATTTCAAAAACTAATTTCTTAGAGCTCATTTACAACAAAAGAAAGAGAATCGAACAATATACAGAAATACACAGTTTCACGTTCCTAGCCCCAATAGTTTCGGCTATACGCTTTTCATTCCCTTAAGGGGGTGATTTGCCAAAAATACTTTGCTAGTGCTCGTGTACCCCAAAAATACGCCGGAGTAAAAAAAATACGTTTTTAGGCCCAGTGGTTGCCGCTGTATACTTTTTGTTTTTTTAGGGGTTGAATTTCATCCCCATGTAAGTAAAATTTTCAAAATGCTAGAACGAATACTTATTTATTTATTATCAAATACCTTAATACAAAGATTCATGGTTTTATCATCGAAAATGTCGAATTTCCATACAAAATGTCATCCCCTATTTCAACCCCTTATACCCATTTTTTCGCGATTTCTTTACTATAGCTCGTGAACCCCAAGAAATACTACGGTGTAAAAAAATTACGTTTCTAGGCCCAGTGGTTTCGGTTGTATGCTTTTTTGTCTTTTAGGGGTTGAATTTCATCCCCATATAAATGAAATTTCCAAAATGCTAGAACGAATATTTATTTATTTATTATAAAGTGCCTTAATACAAAGATTCATGGTTCTATCGTCGAAAATGCGAATTTCCATACAAAATGTCATCCCCTATTTCAACCCCTTATGCCCATTTTTTTGCGATAAAAAGTAGCCTATGTCCTTTCTCAAGCTTTAGTCCATCTCTGTACCAAATTTCATCAAAATCGGTTCAGTGGTTTAGACGTGAAAGCGTAGCAGACAGACAGACCGAGTTACTTTCGCATTTATAATATTAGTAAGGATTGACCTTACAGGCAAACTTTGTTATATAGTACCTAGAACAGTGCGTAGGGCTGCGCGAGCACCGCGTTTGTTTCATACCGTTAAGTGCAGAACCAATGCCGGTGTGCGGGCGCCTCTACGCCGTCTAATCGAAACTTATAACACAAACTTCTATTGATATTTTTGCTGAGTCCCATCTACAATTTAAAAAAAAGTTAATCTTGCACTGAAGGATAATTATTAAATTTCGTTTCCTTATTTATCTTTTTTTAACTTTAATTAACTTATTATTTTTTTCTAAATATTCCTTTATTGTTCCTTTTTTTATCTTAGCTTTAAGGTTTTTTTAACTTTTGTTTCTTTGTTTCATTTTCGGAGCAAATAGTCCGTGTTGCTCCGTGTAGTTTTTTTTTTGTATCACTATTTTTTGTTAAGCCGTGGACAGAGGTGCTGGTTATATATACGTTATTTTAATTATATCAGTATAATAAGTTTATTACTGTAATATATAACTGTTTTGTCCCTAATAAATAAATAAATAAACATTCATGGTGGACTAAGCAAAAATAAAAAAAAAATATATAAAATCCGTAAAGTAGCTTTAGTTACAAAGCATTTATTCTGTTCTCGTTAAATCTAATACACACAAACGAGAAAGAAAAGAGCTTGTTCTACATAAAATAATTTAATTTTAACGAGAAACAAAAAGGCCCAGCTCGTGCTAATTCTCCTTAAAGAAATAGTGCTGGTGTTCTGCCAACATGGTATATACATGTTAAAAATAATTATCAAAACTTAACTATTATATGACTCTGCATGTATGTGCGTGTGTTTTTTATATGTGGATACAAATCCACATATAAATGTATATGTAAGGATATAATTAATTTTAAATATTTTGCATACATATATAAAATGTATAGGTACTTATAAATATATATTGACTATTGTTATTGTTTGCAATAATTTCGCGCAGGCTATGGAATGAACTACCTGGTGCTCTATTTCTCGAGCTTTATAACATATTCTTCTTTAAACAATGTTTAAAAAGAGCGTTTTCTTCACGGTAGGCAATATTTAATAACTAATTTCTGTATCGGGTAGATAATTATAAATGTTCTGCAGTAACGATGACTTGTTGGACGTGAGACATCTTAGTCCACCCGTGACCATGAACGCTGTAAAATGTTCGAAACGTCGGGTAATCAAAAATCAAATACAAACGCGATAAAATCCGTAAAGTAGTTTTATTTAAAACTAGCAACCCGCCCTCGCTTCGCTTCGGTTATAGGTTATAGTCGTTTTACCCGCGTAGTTCCCGTTCCCGTGAGAATACCGGGATAAAATATAGCCTAGTTTACGCCCTGATATTATAGCTTTCCATTGGTGAAAGAATTTTTGAAATCGGTCCAGCCGTTTTGAAGATTACCCGGAACAAACAGACAGACAAAAATTTTTTTTTTTTTTTTTTAGTATTTTAGGCATAGATGTCGTGCAAATAACCATGTGAGCATGAAAAAAGCCTATTATTTTGACATTACAAACCGACACTCCAATTTTATTTATTGGTATAGATGTATAATACCCGCGTAAACATCAGAAAGTAGTGGTAGGACCACACTGTCGACAGTTATATGTCTACAGCCGCGGGCCGGTCCGTCCGGGGTAGTACCACGCTCTCGCAGAAAATCTACGTTTGAGTAGGAGCATTCTGTTACTGCGCTTCGTTCGGTGAACGAGAGAGCCGGAAGCCCAACTTTCTGAGGGTGTTCGCGTGTGGAGAGTTTTGGTGGTGCCTTTGGTATCACCGAGCCTCAATGCACGCATTCACACTCCCTTCACTTTCTTCGCGGTAGACAGTGGCCTTGTAAAGGTCCATGAGCGGCAGCAACACTTTCCATCAGATGTACTGTTTCCTCGTTTGCCACTGCTTGCAATAAAAAAAAATCATTAGATAGGCAATGACTTAGATGTTCCCCTAGTATTACAAAGGTCCATTGGCGGCAGTCTCACTTGCGATCAGGTGTGCTATTTGTTTGTTTGCCACCATTAGTAATAAAAACATCAATTATATTTATATCCCACAAGTGCACTTACGTATTGTTAATTTAAGTCTGATTAACGTGGTGTATGTCAATTCTCATCCTATTGTGGAGGAGGCTCTAGGCTAATAGTGTGACGTGTCTAAGCTAAAATGATGATCATGACAACAGTGACGTCGTCAGGCCTACTAGAGCCCAATTCACTGAATATCTTTACAAATTTGATTTGACAATTTGACAGTCGGTGTAGTGGTGTAGATATGGAGCTAGCGTGTCAGTGTCATGGGTTCGAATTCGACACAGGACAGCACTTTGTGCGATCCACAAATTGTTGTTCCGAGTCTGGATGTAATTTGTGTCCGTTAGTAATAGGTTTGAAGTTTAAAGTTCTCCACAATACAAGGATTGTTGCCTTAATACGAGTTGTTGTCTTTAAAAAAAATCTGGAAGCTGTTTCTTGTTTGGTAACATAGTTCGATTTTAGATGCATACATATGTTGTGCAGAGGCATAATTGGTAATAAAATCTAATTTAAAAATTCTAGACTTCTAAATATTCATATCAATCTAATATTCGAGCGTCAATACATGACATAAAGTGAAATTTTCAAAACAAAAGCTGAACAACATTTTGAATTGTTATTCAAGATTTTGATGAAACTGATATTAATTAATTTATTTAATATTTTCTTATTAGAAAATGCAATAGCGTTTCTTTACACCATTAGTGAAACATATTTTGATTTATAATCAAAATATTTAAGAGTTCTTTCTATCCGTGTGGTGACGGAGTAAGAAAACTATTCACCACTCCCTATCTTGCCTATGGATGTCGAAAAGATGACTAAGGGATATAATATGCATAACAACTGTACAAGAGGAAGAAAACTCGAAATGAAACCTTATACCATCATGGCCGCCGCGGTATAGCACGTCAAATTTCTACCCATTTCGGCCCAACAGTGGAACGTATATGGGTTGCGATGAAGATGAATAGAAGGTTTTAGTAGATATTAGACGTATTAAACACACTTCACACGTGTGTGTGTGTGTGTGTGTGTGTGAAGTAGGTATATGTAGGTACATGATTTTATTTAACGTATAAACGTAGGTAAATATTAAATCAATTTTATAGTTCCTATTCTTATCTGCACGTGCCAAGATAGATAACTCGATATCATTTGTATTAGCAATTATAGTCTAAGATGTCTGGCTTGTTTGATAATCGCCAGGAAACTCAAAATTCCAATCTTTACCACGACATGTTCCGCTGCTGATGCGTCGAGCGGCGCAGGAGCAAGTACCTGTACCTGATGGCGCCCTAGCCGAGATCGCGGGTGGACGGACCGGGGATTAGTCCGCTAGCCGCAGAGAGGGCAACGACGTCGAAGGGGACGGTATCCGAAAGAATAATCCGCCGGGCCAGCCACACATATCAAAGAATCGGTATCGGGGATTATGGATATGAGATGGGTAGATTATAGGGCCGCAAGGCCTCCCTCCCTCGCCCCAGACAGATTGGGCGGGGTGTCTCCAGATCATAGCCTACCATAAAAAAAGTGTGGCGCTGCTATTGATTTTTCATAGTGGTAGGACCACACTGTTGACAGCTGTCTGTCTACAGCCGCGGGCTGGTCCGTCCGAGGTAGTATCACACTGCCCTAGAAAATCGACGGCTGAGTAGTAATTTGTTACTGCGCTTCGTTCAGTGAGCGAGAGAGCCGGAAGCCAAACTTTCTGATGGTGTTTGCGTGTCTGGGTTTTGATGATTTAGTTTCACCAAACCTCATTGCACGTAGACACACTCCCTTCACTTTCTTCACGGTAGGCAGCGGCGTAGCAATGGGTCATGAGCGACAGCAACACTTACCATCACGTGTACCTTTTTCCCCTTTTCCCACCGTTTGCAATAAAAAAGAAAAAAATATCTTTTTATATTTTTTTCAGACACTTTCTAGGTCTGATATTATACCATAAAAATCCAAATAATTTACGTTTTTATATTATAACAAACATTTTATAGAATTAATTGTATATTAACGATATGTTGATAAGACGGATTTATAGCTAATTTTAGTTAATTCTAGATAGATTAATATTACCAAGAATGTGACCATGTCAAACCCTAAAATACTTTTATATTGGGTGTTAAATATCGAATCATCATCATCATTTCAGCCTATCGCCGTCCACTGCTGGACGTAAGCCTCCCGCATGTTACGCCACAAAGTGCGGTTCTGTGCCGCCTGCATCCAACGACGCCCAGCAACTTTCACCAGATCGTCGGTCCACCCGGTGGGGGGCGTCCTACACTGCGTCGTCCTATACGTGGTTGCCACTCGAGAACCTTTCTTCCCCAGCGGTTGTCGGTTCGTCGAGCGATGTGGCCTGCCCATTGCCACTTCAGCGTGCTAATTCTTCGTGCTATGTCAGTTACACCCGTTCTTCTGCGGAGTTCCGGATTCCATCTCGCAGAGAAATCCCGAGCATAGCCCGCTCCATAGCACGCTGAGCGACTTTGAGCCTTGTTATGAGGCCTACATTTAGGGACCACGTTTCCGTGCCTTAAGCCATCACTGGTAATATCGAATATAATATATTATTTAAGTTGCGCAGGTCAGATGGTAGTCGCTCTATAAAAAAAAATCAGAGCTGAGATCAAAGCTCAGTTAGTATACATGCCACTATTGGGCTCTAATTCACAAATTATTAAATATTAATTGTATATTCCTTAGTCATGTTCTATGACATCCACGATCAGGATAGAGGGAGTAAATTGTATTCTTACTCCGTTAATACGCGGAAATAATTGTGAATAATACATATCAAAAGAAAAGAGGGAAGAGACGCTTGCTTTTATGCAAAAACAACGAATAAGTAGTTAAGAATAACTTTACAAGTGACTCATAAATAATTATCAGTAAGGGACTTTGCACACGCGATAGTTTTTGTATCGACAATCACTGCACAGGCACGATTTTGGACTAATCTGTTATACTTTCATGCCAAGTATTCTGTGTTCAATTTCCACACGAAACAATTCTTTGTACGAACAATATGTATGTATATTGTTTTTGAGTGTAGTTTATTACGGGCTGTTGTTTTTATAATAAACTAGCTGACCCAACAGACGTTGTTCTATATAAATAAGTGTCACCTACCGGATCCATTTCTAAATCGACCCGTTCTCGAATCCCCTTGGACACGCACAAAAAATTCCATCAACATCCGTCTAACCGTACAGGAGGATTTCAGTGACATACACACGTACACAAGAAATTTATATATTTAGACTAGCAACCCGCCCTCCCTGCTTTGTTTTCAGTCGCCATGTCGCATTTAAAATATGCAATATGTTCTAAAATATTACGATACGTGACTGCAGTCCATGAGCCTTGGATTCGATTCTTGGACTGGGAAAAAAAATATATAGGGGTCACTGATATAAAAAATAGTCTAGGTTACTCCTTATATAGAAATGAACCTGGTAGCAAAATCGGTCCAGCCGTTTAGAAGATTACCCGCAATAAACAGAGAGAAAGACAATAAAATAAAGTTCTTTTTAGGATAAATATCGTGTAAATAACCATGTAAGCATAAAAAGACGTACATTTTTGTAATAATCGATTTTTATAATCGATTATCAAATTAATAAAAATCGATTTTTTTATATTAAAATTAATCGATTTTATCACTGCCAGATTTCCTAAAAAAAGGTCATCATAATCCTATTGGGAGAAAAAATTATTTATTTTTAATTAATCGATTATTTTGTAATCGATTTTTTCCTTTAAAATAAATTTTCCCTCCAAGTCACATCCCTAGTTATCGTAGAAAAAACGACACTAATAATAGAAAAAAGATATTTAATAAATTGAGGGTTTTATTATAACGCAATTTTCCGTGTGGTGACCGAGTAAGAATACCATTCACCACTCCTTATCTTGTCCGTGGACGTCGTAAAAACCGACTAAGGGTTATAATATGCACATAACACCTGTGTAAGAGAAAGACTTCTCGAGATGAAACCCTATACGAACCTTACTGTCTGACCAGCATGGTATAGTAAGACAAATTCCCTCCTACTGTGGAGGCGGCTTGAGCCCAACAGTGGGACGTGCAGGAGCTGCGATGATGATGATTATAACACAACATCTAGTTGACATTTGTGACGGTGTGCGCGCGCATTGTAAAAAAAGGTTGACTAGCTAACTTCAGGGTGTTGATTTTTCGTGACGGTGAGCGCGCGCGTGGCAACTCTTATTATTTTTACCTAATGCGCCAAAAGAAGTATAACATAAATAAAGACATAAAACGCGATTCCATGTGAGGTACTCCTCCCATGCCTGACGTCATTACGCGTTAACCCTGTCTGCTAAAACTCGCAATTTCTTTAACATCGCAACTGCGTATTACAAATTCATCTATGTATGAGGACCTTAATATACACGTGGGCAATTTTTTATCAACTACGTTGCTCTTGACCATGACATTGAACTTATATTCGTTTAACGCTGTTGCCAACTTCCATAATATAACGTGACCGATTGTCGTCAGTTTATTACCTACTTATAAATCAATTCTGGATTTTTTTACTAGAATCACCTCGTCCACTGTTGGATAGTCCGGGTCGAACGACTTACTGCAATTTGCACTCTGTGATTAATCAATTCACTTTTTGTAAAGTCATCGTATATTGCGTCGCCCGATTCGTGTCTACTTCTAATACTTTTGTTCCCTGTATCTTTGAGAACACACAATATTCTAACATATATAATAACTTATTGCCGTAAAAGTTTCTCATAGCGTTTTTTTTTTTTAACCGTTAAAGTTGTTTTTAATTCATTTTTAAATTCTTCTTATTGACATTATAAATACGAAAAATGGGAGGACGAGAGAATATTTGTTACTATTTCAAGTAAAACATACAAGACAGATTTTAATAATTTTACAATAATATCCTTACTAATATTATAAATGCGAAAGTAAGGATGTTTGTTTGTTACGCTTTCATGCTTAAACCACCTAACCGAATTCAAAAATTCTTTCACAAATGCAAAGCTATAATATCAGGAAGTAACATAGGCTATATTTTATCCCGGTACTCCCACGGGAATGGCACTACGCCGCGGGTAAGGCGACTGAAACTGAAGCGAAGCGAGGGCTTTTTTTTTTTTTTTTGTGTGTGTACAGCTGTTGGCCGCAGATGGCCTTGACAGCTTGACGCGGACTATGGGTGAGCGCTGAGGGCTCTCAACCCGGAGAAAAGTATGCTAAGCGACATCGCCCAAGGGCTCCCCCTGTGGGGAACGGACCTCGGCTTGGGGCGTCGCTGGAGGCAAAGTGGGCGTACCCACGTTTTTGGTAGTGACTTTTGCGCGGCGCGGTTTCGCACCTCGACGGCGAGGGCGGAACCGCGGATATTTCTTTGTTAAGGCCTCGCGGGCCGTGTAGGCTCTTTGTTGAGCGAGTGTGATAATGTCGTCCTCTTCGTCGAGGACGTGACGAGGACGTCGGATGGAGGAGATTTTGGAGGGTCTATAGGAAGCCGCCCCAACCACTAGTTGGTTGGGGTGTGTCATGGCAGAGCGAAGCGAGGGCGGGTTGCTAGTAGCTTATATATCTAAATAACACATTGACTACAATTTATAACTATTATGTAATTTTGCTACAATATTACGATAAGTATCAAGTGAGACTGAAAAAATCTTGCCCAGAGCTATCTTGGCGTGCGCCGACTAAAACGTTGGCGTTTCACGAAAATAATCTATATATCGCGGGTTGGGGTTGGGGCGCCGTGCTGCATCACTATCAGATCAGTCACACATCGTGATGTAATAAAATAACACTTCGAATGGCTACTTTTTAAACTACACTCGCGTGCAAGTAAATCAACTCAAGCGTCAAGTGCGCATAAAAAGTGATTTATCTTAACAATGACTCATTTTACCTCTTTATAATGTTTTACATATTTAAAGCCTAGGAATTGGGCTTTGAAATGGTAGCATTATTTCAGTAATTTAAATAAACACTTGTCTTTAGAATGCAACTGAACGCAACCCTCGAAAAATGCTCTGCGCTCTATACACATCTTGCGCGACTCAACCCCCTATAAAAACCCCTGTAATCGTTTTTTCTCATCAGTCGCTCATCAGACGTTGACTTGAACACATGTCTCTAAATTTAAGCCGTTGTTTGAAGAAAATTATGGACCCTACACCTGAAGAAGCCGCTCAAGCTGTTGCCCTGTTGCAAGAAGGGTTGAACCAGCGAGAAGTCGCTCGTCGGTTGAATATGAGTCAGTTTGGTGTCTCGAGAGTGTACAGAAGGTTTCAAGAGACTGGTGCCTTCACTCGGAGGCCTAATACCAGCCGACGCCGGTGCACCTCGGAGCGTGAGGACCGGTTTTTGGTCTCCACCTCTCTCCGAAATCGACACCTTACCGGTGTAGATGTGCAGCAGGAGATACGTCAAGTTCGCGGGGTGACTGTCAGTCAATGGACAGTTAAAGGAAGGTAACCTTACTCCTAAACGACCCACTACAGGCCCGAAGTTGACCACAGCTCATCGTCAAGCATGCCTTCACTATGCTCGAGAACACTTGGATTGGAGCATAGAGCAATGGCAGTCAGTCCTGTTCACTGATGAGACGAGGATGTCTCCATGGCAGCGATAGAAAAGGCCGGGTGTACCGGCGTCCCGGTGAACGGTTTTCACAGTGCTGCTTTGTTGAAACCGTGGCATATGGTGGCGGTTCTTGCATGATGTGGGCTGGAATTTCCTTAGAAGGAAACGGATCTTGTTTTCGTTCCTGGGGGAGGCCGGGGAGGTGGTCTGACCAGTGATCGTTACATTGAAGAGGTTCTACGGGATCAAGTTGTCCCTTATCAAGGCGTTATTGGGTATAATTTCATCTTGATGCATGACAATGCCCGATGTCACACTGCTCGGCCGACACGTGAGTTCCTGAACGAAGTTGGAATTGACACTACGGATTGGCCAGCGCTCAGCCCCGATTTGAATCCCATTGAGCACATATGGGACGAGCTCAAAAGGAAAGTTAGAGCGAGAATCCAGAATCCAGAGAATCCAGCTCCTACAAACATAAATGAGCAAAGCTGCGTTGGTAGAAGAGTGGGGCCGAATACCACAATCATCAATAAAGTTTCAGGTCTATGAAGAATCGCATGAGGGCAGTGATCAGGGCTAGAGGAGGGAATACCAAGTATTGACATGAATAAATTCTTTTTCTTACACACATTTATACACAATAACCACATACTGTGAAATTGTATGAATTTTCAATATTTTTTACAATATCATTGACATACACCTTTTTTACTAAACTACTGAATCGATTTTCATGCAACTTACACCATTTTAAAGCCCAATTCCTAGGCTTTAAATATGTAAAACATTACAAAGAGGTAAAATGAGTCATTGTTAAGATAAATCACTTTTTATGCGCACTTGACGCTTGAGTCGATTTACTTGCACGCGAGTGTATATTCAATAACTAACGTTAACACTATTTTCTATTACAACTAATGATTACGTATGCCAACAGCTAAATTACACGTTAGGGAAACGCGGCGAATTTGATACACCCCGGCAACAACAACGACCGATCGCTCTCGTGTCTCGTTCCCGACTGAGTATTCAACGGCCCGCTCTCAATAAAGAAAGCTCAGTAATATTTCAAACGTTAACGGTCAAACGACAAACATCAAAAATCATTGCCAACGTTGTATCAAAAACACCCAAGTATAATACTTGACGTTTCCGTAATCAGGGTTGGGCTGATTAAAATCAAGTGATTAAAATCACGATTAAAATCATGATTTAAATCGCTTGATTTTTAAAATTAAAATCATGATTTAAATCATTTTTTTTCCTTTTTATTCAGAACCAGATAACAACATAACATAAAAGTTTTCTCAAAAATCAAAAGAAGTATCTGCTTTTAGCAAAAACAACAAAAAAGAAGTACATAATTCCAAATTCTTAAACTAAACGTAACACCTAAATTGTATGACCGTATAGTTTCAGTCTATTCATTTTCGTTATACAATTTAAACAAAAACACGAGTTTTCCTCCTTTTTCTATGCCTAATCTGTTTCTAATATCAGAGTGTACAAGACCAAAAAAGCTAAATACGCGTTCTACTGAAGCTTCCAAGAAGTTTCAAGCAGTTGCACACAGGAACTGTTTTATTATTGGCAACTGTTTCAAGATTTCCGGCTCATCATTTTGTGATAACCACCATTGTGGTCCGTTAACATTTTTTATTACTTCGTCCGAAAACATAACTAGCTTAAATGGAGCACTGCGGGCATTTAACTTTATTACTAAAGGTAACAGTCCATTGTTTTCATGTAACTCTTTAATTGTTTCTAAAGCTATAATATTCTTTTCTTCTGGTATTAACTGGTATTTTGTTTTTTGTGGATTCAACATATACGTATAGGACAGAAGGAAAACAAATCGCGACAAGAATTTTCATGCAAGAAGCGCGACAAATGCGTCGTCACAAGTTTTTGAGGCGCAAATTGTATTATAATTTTTAGACTTATACATTAAAATAATTAACAATAATTTCAAAGAATCAAAATGTTCAAATTTTAAAAATCAAATAAATCATGATTTTTTTAAAAAAATCAATCAATGGTTTTTGATTTTTTTAATAAAAATCAGATTTTGCCCAACCCTGTCCGTAATTGACTGATTCTTAAAAACTATCAAGATATGGCGACAGAGGTAGTGACGCTGCGACACATATATATAAAAATCAATTGCTGTTCGTTAGTCTCAGCCCGATTTACCCCACAAGGGATAAAAATCTCCTTGTGTGCCTCAGCCGACCACCGTAAGCTGTCGAGCTTACTAACGGTGAAAAAACTCCCGTACCACACGTACACTCTCCCCGAGGAGAGAATATTACGTGTCGTCATTAAAAACGTTCCCACGGAACTCACAAAAGATGAGATCCACAAGTCCTTAGAAGAACAAAGCCTCCCTGTCTTAGCCGTGCACCGTATGATCCGCGGCAAAACCCGCAAACCCTTCGAGATGGTTCTGGTCCACCTCGAATTATCTCCAAAAGGCAAACAGATCTTCCGCATTAGTGAGATCTGTGGCTTGTCCGGCATTCATGTAGAGCCACCGCACAAAACAGGGCTCATCTCGCAGTGTCACAACTGTCAGATGTACGGGCACTCGGCCCGTAACTGCCATGCCCCCGCCAGGTGCGTTAAGTGCCCTGAAGACCATGGCACGAGTGATTGTCCACGGCCGAAAAGAAACGACCACATCCAATGCGACACACCGCCATCGTGCGTCTTGTGCCGCGAGGAAGGTCACCCTGCAAACTACCGCGGGTGCCCCAAGGCTCCCCGCAGGCAGTACAGACGCCCTCGCAACCCCCCAAACTGGGGCTTCCCACCCCAGCCCCCTCAACCTCTTCTTGCAAACCCAGTGCCGAAGCCTCCTCAGGCCAACGCATGGCGGGTATCCCAGGCGGAATTCCCACCGCTACCTAATAAACGAGCGGTGCCTAACACCACCCCACCACCCCCCCATACTGCAGCAACGCCATACACGGCGCCTTGCCCACCCCCCGCGAGCCAACCCAAGCCCCAACAGGGCGCACACTCGAACCCGCATGTAGCCCCGAGGTCCGTAAAAACCTTACAAGGCGTAGATCCGGATCTCGCCTTAGTAGCTAAATTCGCATCTCAAATAAATTTCAATGAGATACGTGAAATCGCCTCCGAAATCAGAGCAAACGTAGGCAACAGCCACGTTCTCCTCAACGTAGCCATTAGGTTCTCTCCGGTCCTCGAGAACCTCGCCTCTTTTACAATCTAAAATGGATAGACACCCATCAGGCAGAGTTAAACCCAGACACATTAGAGTAGGGTACTTTAATGCTAACAGCCTAGCCCAACAGAGGGACCAAATAGGCGCTCTATTGAGCGACGAGCAGCTCGACCTATTTCTTATTCAAGAGACCTTCCTTAAACCGTACAATAGGGACCCCAAGATTGCGAACTATAACATAGTTCGCAACGACAGGCTTAACTCGCCTAAGGGAGGTACTCTCATCTACTACAAGAGGTCACTGCACTGCACACCTATGGATCCGCCCCAATTGACGTACATTGAGGCTTCAGTCTGCAGGCTAGCCCTCACGGGGCACCAACCCATCACCCTTATATCAGTACATCTCCCCCCCGGTAGGGAAAACAATATCGAACTCCTCGAGAGTGATCTTAAATCACCCCTCGACCTAGGCGGAGCCGTCATCATAGGCGGCGACCTTAACGCCAAAAACACCTCATGGAGTTGTAACACCACCAACCCAAGAGGAAAAACCCTCGAATACCTTGCCGAACGGCTGGGGTTTGACGTCATCGCTCCTATGGAGCCGACGCATTTCCCAGGGAACATAGCGCACAGACCCGATATTCTAGATATAGCACTGCTAAAGAACATTAACCTTCAGTTAACGTCTATAGAAGTGCTACATCAACTAGACTCAGACCACCGTCCGGTCATTCTCGAACTTGCCCCGAGACTGCCAGTCCCCTCAGGACCTGGGCAGGCCCCCACCATAACAGTAACTGATTGGAATAGACTAGAGTCCGGACTCAAGTCTAAATCCACCAGTCACTTAGATAGGATCCCCGCCGATATTAAATCCCCGGAGGACATAATGACGGCAATCGACTGTCTCACAAGTCACGTACAATCATTAATTAATGATTGTTCGCGGCAAGTACCAGCAGCGAGCGATCACGGCTGGCGCCTGCCAGACGACGTCCGCGACCTTCTGAGACAGAAGAATGCAGCCATACGTGCCTACGACCGTTACCCTTGCGAGGAAAACCGCATACGTATGCGTTTCCTGCAGAGGACGGTCAAATCCGCAGTAGCAGAAGTCTGCGAAAAGAGATGGAACACCACTCTTAGCGAACTAGAACCTAACCATCAAGCCTACTGGCAACTCGCCCGATCCCTTAAGAAAGACATAGTTTCCACTATGCCTCCTCTAAAGAGACCCAACCTCCCCCCCGCCTTTGAGGACGAGGAGAAATCCGAATGCCTGGCCGACAGCCTAGAGCAACAATGTACGCCAAGTACCACATACCCCGATGCCGAACAGCACGCCCACGTCGATAGGGAAGTGGTGTGGCGAGCCTCTCTCCCACAACCGCCGCTAGATACAGAATTAGGTAGGGACAACGCCCCAAGTCAGCCTATCCCAGCAGTCACCATAGATGAAGTAGTTTCGATCGTCAAGGGACTACGCCCTAGGAAAGCCCCCGGTTCGGACGGCATAACCAATAGAGTTATTAAACTTTTTCCCACGTCCCTACTGGTCCTTCTGACCTGCATTTTCAACGCAGCGCTCAATAACAAAATCTTTCCCGCTCAGTGGAAAGAAGCCGTGGTAATAGGAATCCACAAACCCGGCAAGAACCGATCCGAACCCAGTAGTTACAGGCCGATAAGTCTTCTTAACGGTCTTAGCAAAATGTACGAGCGCGTAATCCACCAAAGACTAAGAACCTTCGCCGAGGAAAACCACCTCATACCACACGAGCAGTTTGGCTTTAGACCCAAACACTCGTGTGTCCATCAAGTCCATCGTATCGTGGAAAGCATCAACGTAAAACTGCAACGCAACCTTTTTACGGGGATACTCTTCTTCGATGTAGCCAAAGCCTTCGACAAGGTATGGCATAATGGCCTTATCTTCAAGTTATTCCAACTAGGAATCCCCCACTACCTCGTAATTATCATACGAGACTTTCTAACAAATCGTAGCTTCCGCTACAGAGTAGAAGGGACACTCTCTTCCCCGCACCCGATCAGAGCTGGCGTACCGCAAGGTTCAGTCCTCTCACCCCTTCTATTCTCGCTATATACTAGCGACATCCCCAAGTCTAAGCTCGTGCAGTCAGCCCTCTACGCTGACGACACAGCTATATTCGTATCCGGGCTTAACCCGGACGCCGTCACTCGTAATCTCCAAACTGCAGCTACTGCCCTTGGCAAATGGTTCCGGAAATGGAGAATAGACATTAACCCAGAAAAGAGTCAGGCGGTCATGTTTCACAGGAGACGTGCCGACCTGCACCCCCCCGAGAGCTTCACTCCAGTCCGCATTTTTGACAAGCCCATCCCCTGGGCGTCAAATGCCAAGTACCTAGGCGTCACCCTTGACAATCGTCTCAGCTTCGCTCGACACATAACCACTGTGCGCTCGCGTGCAGCGTTCGTTATGGGTCGTTTACACAACTTACTCAACCCAAAGAGTAAGCTGTCGCTCAAATGCAAAATCCGTCTTTACACTGCCTGCATACGCCCAATCATGTTGTATGCCAGTGTAGTATTCGCTCACGTTAGGCCACACAGGATCCATAGGCTACAAACACTTCAGAATAGGTTCATGCGTAAGGCTACGGGCGCACCGTGGTTCATACGCAATGCCGATCTCCACATCGACTTGCACTTGCCGACCATCAGGCAATATATGAAACAGTGTGCCCGTAGATATTTTGATTCTGCCACAACACACCCCAACCCCTTAGTGGTCGCTGCGACCAACTATATCCCGTCCCGCATCTCGAAGGTCACTCGACCGAGACTTTCTCTCGACGAGCCCGACGACGAGATCACGATAGCTCAGAATACAGCATACACGGCCCGCGAAGCCGCAACAAAGAAAAGACCACGGTTCCGTCCTCGCCGTCGAGGTGCGAAACCGTGCCGCGCAAAAATAAATAAATCTAAAGTGGGACCTCCCACATTGCCCTCAGCAACGCCCCGAGCCGAGGTTCGTACCCCACAGGGGGTGCCCTTGGGCCCCGTTGCTTAAATTTTTTGGGTTGAGAGCCCTCAGCGCTCACCACTAGTCCGCGTAAGGGTGTAACAGCCATCTGAGGCTAACACTCCTTGTCAGAACAAAAAAAAAAAAATCGTTAGTCTCATTCCGCGTCGGAGACCCGTAGCGCACGGACGTGCGCCTCGCTGCTCTCCATTTCGCCGCGCTCACCCCGCACCCGCCCCCTGCGGTCGTGCGTTCTCGCTCCGTCTCCCTCGCTCTCGCAGCGAACCACGCGTCGCGTCAAGCCGCCATCTTGTTCAACGTCCGTGGCCGTTCAGTGGCCCGCTCCGGGTGGCCGTTTTTACGGTTGTCTGTGGCAGTTCCGCTGTTTGGACGCAGGTGTTGCCGGATCCCAACTGCACGAGTCGACTTTTTCAAGACGTCGAGTGCAGATTTCTACCGTTGGTAGATAAAAAGTCAACCCATTTTGGCCCCCTCAGGGCAGAAAACCATATTGTTTGGTCCCCGGCGGAAACCTCACGGTGTTAACGAAGCCGGATGAGGCAAGGCCCCGATTTGCCTGCCGAGCCCCTTCAGGGCAGAGCTAACAATCGGAAGGGGTTAGAGCATCCGGCCTTGGGGGATCTCCTAGTCGGACCTAATCTACGGCTTTCATCATTTTTCTGCGAAGGCCTAACGGCCCGAGCAGCTAGGAACCTATCGCACATTAAGATTGGCGAAGGATTACAAGCTTAGGGCACACTAATTAAGTACTCATCCTCCCGACCTGCACCCGGTTGGGAGGGACACGCACCACACACAACCCAGGGTACCCCACCCAGGGCGTTAGGTTTTTACATCCCTCTTAGCTATCGTTTTTTCCGTTAGCCCACGATGGCGGAAAAAACCATAACTATTGACGCCCTTCTGGCAATTCCAGAAATCAAAGCTTATATCGCTCAACATTTCGGAGCGATAACGATCCTTCCTCCGCAACCCAAACCCGCTCGATCCACCGCCCAGCCGCTCGAACCGGAACTACCGGCCATCGGTACGGCGACGGAAACGGAGCCGGTCTTTTCCTCCTCAAACTCGTCTTCCTCCTCCTCCGAGTCGGAAGATTCATCCAATGAGGGCTCATTCATCGAGGTCCGCTCTCGCAAACGGAGCAAAAGGACCAAAAACACCAAAGAGGCCCCCTCTAAGACTCCAAAAATCAAGCAGACTGACTCGGCAACAACATCTGCCGCAGCCCCGCCTGCAACGACCGCCACGGCCGCTCCGGCCCCCCCAGTCGTCTCACAGGCAGCCCTAACCGCTGCCCCACCACCTACGGACAGCAATACCGTCGCCCCACCGACGGTCAAAAATCACTCGCTCCGCCGCCCCTATATATTAGGGACAAGGACAAGGGGCTAGCCATCTCCGCATGGCTAAACACTAACAGGATTTCGTATAAATCTGCGAAATCCACCCCCCAAGGTATACGAGTGGACCTTCACTCGTCAGCCGACCACCGTTCTGTATCAAAAATGCTAGGGAATCAACAGATTCCCTACCATACGTACACCCTCCTTGAAGCCAAACTCCTGCGTGCTGTAATACGCAACGTACCAAGGGAAATTGAGACCAAAGAGATTCTAGAATCTCTTAAAACCCAGGATCTACCGGTTGTAGAACTACACCGGATGATCCGGGGTAGGGGTCGTTATCCCCTCAACATGATACTCGTCTGCCTTACAAATAACGCAGAGGGTAAAGGTATTTTTAAAATTAAGACCATCTGCGGTCTATCTGGGGTCTCGGTTGAGCCCCCACACAAAAATGGCAACCTGGCACAATGCCACAAGTGCCAACTGTATGGACACTCGTCCAAAAACTGCTTTGCCCGTCCTAGGTGCGTTAAGTGCCTAGGTGACCATCACACCTCTCAGTGTGAACGGCCAAAGGACATCTCACTCTGCAAAGAGCCACCAGCGTGTGTTCTCTGTGGAGAATACGGACACCCGGCTAACTACCGCGGCTGCCCAAGAGCGCCGAGGAGGTTAGTCCGCCAGCCCAACACAAACGGCAAGGCCTTGTACTATAACAAGACCTTCGTCCCAGCCCCCTTACCAACCCACAATGCGTGGGCTCGCCCCCTGCTAACCAGCAAGGAGGCTTTCCCAACCCTGCCCAACAGGCAGCCCGCTGCCCCACCCGCAACATCTCAACTCAAACCACCTACAACCGGGCCAAACCAGCCCACCGGTGGTAATCCCAAGCCCCCTCAGGGCGCCCCCCTTCCTACCGTCGTCGCTAAAAGCGCGCCTCCAAAAGCCCCTCAAGGACTAGATCCAGATCTAGCCCTGGTGGCCAACTTCGCAGCTCAAATCAATTTCACGGAAATCCGCGAAATTGCAGCCGAATTAAGAAGGAACGAGGGAAACAACCTCGCCCTCCTCAATACCGCAATTAAATTTGCCCCCACGTTAGAGCGTCTAGGCTCGCTTAAATTCATATAAAATGGATAGGTACACTCCAGGCAGAGTTAAACCCAGACACCTCAAAATAGGGACATTCAATGCCAATAGCCTAACCCAACAAAGGGATGAAGTAGGCACATTCCTTCGGGAACACCAGCTCGACATCTTGCTAGTACAAGAGACGTTCCTTAAACCATTTAACAAGGACCCTAGAGTCGCGAACTATAATATAGTTCGCAACGATAGGACAACCTCACCAATGGGCGGAACGCTTATCTACTACAAAAGGTCGCTGCATTGCTCACCTGTGGATCCGCCCCCTCTGATGTACATTGAAGCTTCAATTTGCAGGCTAGCCCTCTCAGGCCATTAGCCTATCACCCTTGTATCCGCATATCTCTCTCCCAATAGAGAACATTCGAAGCAGTTGGTTGATAAAGATCTAAAAGCCTTGCTAGAATTGGGAGGCGCCGTCATCATTGGCGGTGACCTTAACGCCAAGAACACCTCTTGGAGCTGTCAAAGTTCCAATAAGAGGGGCAAGACTTTAGAGCTATTCGCTGACAGACTGGGATTTGATGTCATAGCGCCCATAGAGCCGACACACTTCCCCTTTAACGTTTCGCACAGGCCGGACATACTCGATATCTTTCTTCTCAAAAACATAAACCTTCGTTTATGTTCAATAGAAGTTCAACACGAGTTAGACTCAGATCACCGCCCGGTGACTCTGGAATTAGCCTCCCGCACCCCCGGCCCCTCAGGCCACAACAACGAAAGGACCAAGATAGCGACTGACTGGGCACGGCTAGAGAAAAATCTCAAGTCAACCTCGTCGGTCCACCTTGATCAAATTCCCAAAGACATTACGTCTAAGGAAGATACCTCTCAGGCGATCGACTCGCTCACAAGTGCAGTCGATAATGGACGACTGCTCGCGGCCGGTACCAGATACGAGCGATCGTAAATGGCGCCTGCCAGACGACGTCCGTGACTTGTTGAGACGGAAAAACGCCGCGACACGCGCTTTTGACCGCTACCCTACGGAGGACAACCGTACCCGCCTACGGTCACTCCAGAGGGAGGTTAAACAAGCAATTAAAAAATTGAGACAGAGCAAATGGGACGCCATGATCGAGGAGCTAGAACCCTCTCACACAGCCTTTTGGCAGCTTTCCCGCTCACTCAAAAAAGACATCGTGTCCACTCTCCCTCCTCTCACCAGACCCAACCAGCCTCCGGCATTCATGGATGATGAAAAGTCAGAATGCCTGGCCGACTGCTTGAAGCTTCAGTGTACGCCGAGTACACTACACCCCGACGCCGCGAATCACCGCTTCATCGCCGACGAAGTGGAACGTCGTAACACTCTCTCGCGCTCGTTAGGAAACGACAGCCCCGATCAGCCAATCCCAGCAGTGACCACCGATGAGGTCCAATCGTTAGTCAGGGGTCTCAAAACCAGGAAAGCCCCAGGTTCGGACGGAATCTCAAATAAAGTCATTAAATTATTCCCCGCCCACTTGATAATTCTGTTGTGCTGCATCTTCAATGCAGCACTAAATAATAACATCTTTCCCGCGCAATGGAAAGAGGCTGTGGTAATAGGAATCCACAAACCCGGCAAGCGCCATACCGAACCTAGTAGTTACCGCCCGATTAGTCTACTAAAAGGTCTAGGTAAGATCTACGAACGAATAGTTCTCAGTAGACTACGTACATTCGCCGAGGCTAACAACCTCGTTCCCGACGCACAGTTTGGCTTCCGAGCTAAACACAGCTGCGTACAACAAGTTCACCGTTTGGTAGAATACACAAGTAGTCAGTTCATCATGAACAGATATACGGGTGTATTATTTCTAGACGTAGCGAAAGCATTCGACAAGGTTTGGCATGAAGGCCTAATCTACAAACTCTATCTCCTCAAGATCCCTCACTACTTAATTCTCATTATACATGACTACTTAAGTCATCGCAGCTTTCGCTACAGGGTGGAAGGGACGTTGTCGACCTCCCACCCTATCAAGGCCGGCGTCCCTCAGGGGTCGGTCCTCTCCCCATTTCTCTTCACGCTATACACTAGCGATATGCCCAAATTCAACCGGGTACATAAAGCGCTTTACGCTGATGACACCGCACTCTTTTGTGCTGGTAGATCCCCGACAACAGTAGCCAAGACTCTCCAAACAGCGGTTACCGCCCTAGCCAATTGGTTTAGGAAATGGAGATTAGAAATCAACCCCAAGAAGAGTCAGGCGGTCATGTTCACTAGACGAACTGCCCGTTCCTACTCTATTGATAGCATTCCCCCCCTTAAAATTTTCAACAAGCCGGTCACTTGGACCAGGCAGGCCAAATACTTGGGTGTGACCCTTGACGATCGACTCAGCTTCGCCCCTCACATAAAGCAAGTCCGCGCACGGGCAGCCTTTGTGATGGGCCGTCTCCACTGTCTACTCAACTCTAGGTCGCGTATGCCCCTGAGTAGCAAAGTCCGACTTTACACCACCTGCATACGGCCTATCATGACCTATGCCAGCGTGGTGTTCGCGCATGTTAAGCCACACAGGATCCACAGGCTACAGACACTACAAAATCGTTTCATGCGCCGAGCTACGGGAGCACCGTGGTTCATACGAAACGTCGATCTCCACATCGACCTCGAACTGCCGACCATCAAGCAGTTTATGAAACGGTGCTCTCAGAGCTACTTTGACTCTGCCATGACACACCCCAACCAACTAGTGGTTGGGGCGGCTTCCTATAGACCCTCCAAAATCTCCTCCATCCGACGTCCTCGTCACGTCCTCGACGAAGAGGACGACAATATCACACTCGCTCAACAAAGAGCCTACACGGCCCGCGAGGCCTTAACAAATAAATATCCGCGGTTCCGCCCTCGCCGTCGAGGTGCGAAACCGCGCCGCGCAAAATTCACTACTAAAGACGTGGGCACGCCCACTTTGCCTCCAGCGACGCCCCAAGCCGAGGTCCGTTCCCCACAGGGGGAGCCCTTGGGCGATGTCGCTTAGCATACTTTTCTCCGGGTTGAGAGCCCTCAGCGCTCACCCATAGTCCGCGTCAAGCTGTCAAGGCCATCTGCGGCCAACAGCTGTACACAAACAAAAAAAAAAAAAAATGTTCGTTAGTCTCGCTAAAACTCGAGAACGGCTGGACCGATCTGGCTAACTTTGGTCTTGAATTATTTGTGGAAGTCCAGGGAAGGTTTAAACGGTGAGAAAATATGGTAATTTTCCGAGTAAAGTACTAAAAAACAAATTGTTCTTACCTGTCAAACATTTGATGTTGGTCCCGTCAGTTCGTTATTTTTGGCATAATTACATGTAGATCTAGATTAAAAAAAAAGGTTTTGGAATCGATAAGAAAAGGCGGTATATTAAGTACGCCCATAACTACCGATTCACTGTATCAAATTGGATAATTTTTTATTGTGTTTTTTGTTGTTAGGACAAGGTTTGTATAGTAGAAAATTAATAGAAAAAATATTTTTTATTAAAACTAGATGACCCGCGCGAACTTCTTAGTTCATACTGCCTTTTTTTCGTAATTATTTTGTTTTAGAAAGAAAGAATAGTTTATTGATACATTTCGTTAACATAGTTATACAAAATATAATAAAAGAATATACAACGTGTGTGAAATGTAACAACCAGGAGTCCATTTGCAGCATATGCCAGGCACAAAGTCCTGGCGCTGATTTTCAAATGGAACCTGTGAGTGAAATCACGCATGCCGATAGGGACTATAAAAAAAAATCTTAAAAAGAATATTACACTGTGCTAATTTAAATGAATAAAGATTACAATAAGAAAAAAAAAACATACCTAAGGACTTATAGTAGTATTTTATATACTTATAATCTGTTTTTAGTATTTATTAGTTTGGTTTTAGTATCCGTGCGGTGACGGAGTAAGAATACAATTCACCACCCATGGGTAAAACACGACTAAGGGATATAATATGCATATAATAGCTATGCAAGAGAAGGGAACTTGAAACAAAACCCTATTTTAACATGTCTGATCGGCGTGGTATTTGTAGGTCGATTTCAGCGCCAACACCCATTATGGTAAACCATTTGGTTGGGAAGTGATGGTTTTAGCACGTATACGCGCCACTGCGGCCCCCTCTCCGTGTCTTTGGCGGGATTAAGCCTTTCGGTTCCTGGTCACATCATCATCATAGTCGCAACCCATACACGTCCCACTGTTGGGCTCAGGCCTCCTCCACTATGGGAGGGAAATCGACCTACTATACCACGCTGGTCAGACGTATTGGTATAGGGGTTTGTGCCGAGTTTTCCCTTTCTTGCATAGATATTATATGCATACGATATCACTTAGTCGTCTTTTACGAGACACACGGCTGGTGAATTGTATTCTTACTCCGTCACCGCACGGATAATACTAAAACCAAACTGATAAATACTAAAACAAAATAATTACGAAGAAAAGGCGATACGAAGTTCGCCGGGTCAGCTAGTATATAATATATGTATAATGTGGAATTATTTGTAGAAGTTCTATAGTTCTAAAGTCTAGTCTATAGTTCTAAATTTAAGTTCGAAACGCATGCACCTTATATATGTGAAAGCCAATATATCTCACACTATTAACCATAAATATATTAACACTCTTAACTTGATAATTTGTGCAAATTATAACTAATTCTCATCGAAATTGATACATACATCAATTGTCAATTTGCCCTACCTATATAATCAATATGAGCTTTGTACTGCAGGGGAGAACACAGCCATGCAATTAACGAAAACGAATTATACCCAGACTTAGAACAGTGTCTTCACTCGTGAACTTCGCCAGATGTGTAGTCTATAACGTGCTTTCTTTTTTCACAGCCCTCATTTCGGCCACTGTTATCATGTGCTCCGGTGGCTATGGTAGGCCTTGACCGGGGAGCACACACCCAAGATCTTACAAAGAACATGCAGTACATCAGCAACGACAAGGTTAAGCTCAAAGTCGATCCTGGCACCATGAAGTAAGTGACTATAATGACTTTATAAACATTCGCTACCTAGTAAAGATTATTTTTTGTTTTTCTATTTGATGACTAGTTATTACAATTCTTACGGGTATATGTATTTGCGCGAAGAATTAATTTTCTGAACTAGCATTCGTCAGGCCACATCGCTCGATGAACTGACGTCGTAAAAGTTGTAGAGAATCATTGGTTGCAGGTTGTTCAGTACCTACTGGTATATTTTGATTTCATGTAGAGTCCTATGTCCAACATTAGACGTGTCCAGGATGAATGGATTATTATTAATAAAAATAGTGCAACACGAACAGTGGGTATATATCGTATATATATCAAGTTACCGGTGGTTTAAAATTCAAAGAGAGGCATCTCTTCACAATACGTGCAATTTAGAGATCTACCTTCTGCATCGGGACTTTGAATCCACCAACTATTGCAAGTCTATTAAGATTGGTACTGCGCTGCGTTCGGTGTGCGAGAAAGACGGAAGCCCAGTTTTCTGAGAATGTATGCGTGTGGTAGGTTTCGGTGATGCTTTTGGTATCATCGAACACGCATTCACATTCCCTTCACTTTCTTCATAGTGGGCAGCGGCCTGGCAAAGGCCCATGAGCGGCAGCATCACTTAGCATAAGGTGTGCTGTTTGCTCGCTTACCACAAACAACAATAACAAACAACCAAGGGATGTATTATTATTAATATAATAGTGAAATAATGTTGTTAACTTTATACAGGCATACATTGGACCATAAAATGACATTTTGTACGTGGATTAAACCATCTACGCGCTAGTCAAAATTACTCACTTCCCGTCATCAAAGGTTGAAGCTTGATCTAGATATCAATAAATAGCCCGCAGCTCACGTGAATAACCTAGCCCCTAATTACACAATAATGTTGGCTCTGCTCTCGACTCGTCCGCGTACATTAACTAGTTATTCGTTCGGATCTTTACGAATAGTTCTATAATATTTACCAAAGAAAGAGTACTTCAGTAATCACTCAATCAATCAATCACATTTTCTATATAAGACTAAAGCGTCACGTTTTGTCAACGAAGTAAAGTAGGTTGCGGTTACCCTCTACGCATCCCCACACCGACCCTTAATTGTCCCGGACGTTTAGATTAGTTGTGAACCAATTAATCATGTCCTGAAAAATTAATAGAAGTCGTCGTCGGGAAGCCTTCTACTATGTCTTTGTAAAACCACACATATTGATACGATTGTAGCAGCTTTAAGAGGATTCTTTTTCTTCTCAGCACATGTACATCTCATTATTAGATTTAAGCTTTCTCTAAAATGAGAAAATAACGTAACTACTATTCTAGTTGACCCTGTTGATGCTGTTCAGTAAGGTTTTATTTTGACCTTCACTTTTCTAGTAGTGGTGTTATATTCTTACCCCTTACTGGTATTTTGCGACTCTTACGGGAAAGAAAAGGGTGATAGTATTATTACTCCGTTACCACACAGTAAAAAATTGCTATCATTTATTGAAGATTTTATCTTTGAAGAAGTTAGATCTTCGCTGAATTTTATCGCAATTACCGCGTTATAAATTTATTTATTTATTTATTTAATATAATAGGACTATCTATTTACAGGCTGAAAACCTAATTCGATAGTCCATACACTAGTGTTAATCCTAATCTTACTTCTAGATGATTTACAATTAATCTATACCTTAATACTACTTTTAACTTAATTTATAACATAAGATAGAAAGAAGTGTCTTATGGAATTCACTCAATTGACATGTGAAAATATCAACTTTTGTGTGAACTTCGTTTATGGTACCAAGTGCTCGCGTTATTGGCGTTCTGGCTAGCAGGTTAGTTCTAGCCGTTGGCAGGGCCAGAAGTGGTGGACGCCTACGCCTCCACACATAGCGATCTGGTACGCACAGACATAGGCTTTGCAACACACCCGGATTGTGTTGCAGACCTCTGAATAATCTTACTAGATACGAAACCAGCGCGTATTCCCGTCGCACTCTTAATTCATTGTACCCGACCATTCCCAGCACAAATAAAGTTGGGTACATTAACGGATAAAATGGGTATACACCATACAGTTTTTTATATAAGTACCGCGTAAATTTGTTCTGTACTCGCTCCAACATCACCGAGTACTTAGCCTCGTGTGGGGCCCATATAATTGCACTATGTTCCAGATGAGTCCTGACTAATGCATTATACAGTGCCCGGACTGCAGCAATATTGGTGAACTCCCGCGTCTGCCTTAGCACAAAACCCAAATTTCTATACGCTTTTTTACATATATCCGTTATGAGTGCGAAACGAAAGCTCAGAAGTAACGTAAACGCCTAAATCACGTACTTCCGTGACTCGTTGCATCCGCTCCACGTCCACCATGTACTCGTAGCGAAAAGGTCGACGAGCGCGGGTGAAGCTTGTAACCGAGCACTTGGAGACGTTGAAGTAGAGCCTGTTAAGATGACTCCATTGTACCACTCGATCTATATCATCTTGCAAATGCTGACAATCTACCTGGTTATCAACCGCTAGTAGCAACTTGAGGTCATCTGCAAATAATAAACACAACCCATCTCTAATGACTTCCGGTAAGTCGTTTATCATGATCAAGAACTGCAGAGGCCCCAAGTTACTGCCCTGGCTTACCCCGGACCAAGTGTAATATGGGTCAGATTCCCACCCATTAAAATCAACGAACTGCTGCCTATTTCTCATATAATTCGCAAAAAACTGCAACAGATGGGGTGTAAAACCGATTTTTGCTAGCTTCCCTAGCAGTATGTCATTGTCCACAGTATCAAAAGCCTTTTTAAAATCGAAGTAGGCTACATCCACCTGCCCACCAGCATCCACCGCCGGCACCACCACGGTCATGAAATTCAGTAGGTTGGTAGCAGTGCTGCGCCCCGATTCTTCTTTGAAACAAACAAGAACCTACAAAATCCGTCTACAAGTTAGGTTAAAAAAGAGGTTAATGTACTATCAGGACATTGCCTAAGTATTATAAACGTCCGAAACAGACATCCAAGATCTTTTTGATCTTTTTCTATTAGAAGCAATCCAAAAATTTTATAAAAGAATGATGTTATTATATGTAAAAAAAATTATAAAACTATTTACTAATTATTACAGATGGCGTAGTGGTTAATGCTAGTGACCTACAGCGCCAGTGTCGGGGGTTCGAATCCCACGCAGGACAACACTTTGTGCGATCCACAAATTGTTGTTCTGAGTCTGGATGTAATTTGTGTCCGTTAATTATATGTGTATGTATTTCTCGCGGAAACGCAATGAGTTTCAAAAAAATTAAAAAACTGTACGAATGGCGGCGATGTGGCTCGCGACACGTCACGTCTCGTTTCCGTCGGGGGCGAAAAGTGGCCCACAGAGAACCGCTTTGCTACGCTGAATATGTCAAAGATCGTAGCAGGTGGAGGGCAGTGGACTCTGCCTACCCCTATGGGAAAAAGGCGTGAATATATAAAAAAAAAAAAAAAATTATTCGGGATTTGATTTCAAATTTGTTTTGTTGACATCAAGATCACTTATTTGCCTTCTACTGTACTCAATATAAAAATAAATAGGTTAAATGTTTTTTTTAAGGGAAACTTCTTTAGAATCGTTGTGATTTCAAATTCGATGAAACGAAAAAGCGAGTCCATAGAGACACAAACAACGAGACACAAATGTATAGGATTCAGCCGACGAGAGAATCAGATAAAGGACAAAGGATAAAGAAGTTTCACTTCTTTATCCTTTGTCATGGTACATGCGTACCTTGTACTAGCGCTCTTTTTTTTTTTTTTTTGGACGGGCTACGATCTGGACACTCATTGTACGTGCCGTCCGGGACGACGAAGGGTCACCCGCGACCCTATAATCTACCATATTCCCTTCCCATCGCCACTAGGACCGACAATTGTTACTGAATCCTTGACGTCCGTGGCCAGCTCGGCGTAGAGTAAATGTTAGGCCGTTCGTGTTGTCAGTACTTGTTTTGGACTAGAAAAATTATAAGCTTTGTATATGACGCCTTTGTTTCTAAATGCGTGAACAGAGATGCAACATATCCAAAGTTCATATAAGTCTTTACTCTCATATTATATGAAGTATTTACTTTATATTTTTCTTTACCGTTTACCGGACAACCACACTGAAACAATAAAATAACGAATCTGGGCTTAGTTTTGTATAAGGAAACAAAAATAACATTTCTATCCGACCCCAAATTCAAATGTGAAACCGACAATATAATGCTAATAGACCAGCTTATACACGCTTTATTAATTTTAAAATACGAAAATAATTCTTCCATTGTATTAATAGCTAGTTTTACATACGGGAAACTTATACCAAGGACTCACAACGGAGCTATTTATATCAATCTATCAATTTGGGCCGACTGTCGACTAATGGCGAATTAGGTGTCATATAGACTTTTAGATTGCTACGATCTTACAGTAATCGAAGTGCTCAGGGAGATACGTGATTTAATAATGTATTGTACTTATTTAGTAGTAGTAGAGTATTCTTTATTTATAACAAAGTTACAAGTCAGGGCTGTATTACATTTATCTCCATATCCAATTACATTTAATTTTAATTAAAATATAATAATAAATAATAGAAAAAAAAACATTTTAAAATTCAATAATACATTTACAATCATTGAGAAATTGTATTATATGTGCATAAATTTAGAATAAATTACTATTTATATAATTATTATTTATAAATACTTCATTTCATTATTAAATACGTCGCACAGAGTAGGCATATTATATTTCCGGCAACGTGTAAATTTCGTCAATACTATAAAAACTATGCTCTAATAACCAGGCCTTTAGTTTACGTTTAAAACCATATATTGTAGTTGCATCGACGATATCCGCAGGCAGTCTATTGTACACAGATGGTCCCATGATGTAAACGTACCTCTCCGCCTTAGACAGTTTGTGCGGCGGGGTAATGAGTCTGTGTGGAAATTTGTTACTACGCAGGGCATGTGTAGTATTTATCCCTCTTTGTTGGAAGAGGTCAAAATTGATGTACACAAAAATAGCCACCCGATATAGAAGTTCACATGGTAGGGGCAGTATACCGAGGCCTCTGGAGTACTCCCTGCACGACACGTCGTCGGCGAGTCCCATAATGGCGCGCACGGCACGTTTTTGCATAACAAATGCACGATTGGTGTCAGCTGCGCGTGCCCATAGTTCGGCACCGTAAGTAAGCGTACTGTGTGCTGTCGCGAAATAACACGAGCGCACTACGTTACGAGTCGCGGCATGCGTCAGCCTACGTAACGCAAAACAAGCCCTGCCCAGCCTCACACATAGGTTATCAATGTGTACATCCCACGCGAGACATCTGTTTATGCTCATGCTTTTATGAAAAAGCATGTACACGAGTAACATACACTTCAATTGCACACAACGCATAGCGTGTGCGTCTGCTTTAAACTTCTAATACCAGAATTTTCGGACACCAAAAGATTTCTATTTAACAAATATCTTTAATTCTGACTGGAACTAATACTAAGAAGAAGTGACGAGCAACTCGGCAAAATTGACTTATTAATTTCGACTCTGTCCAATAGTTGTTTGATTTGTCAAGAGTAGGAAAATAGGAAAGACACTTGTATGAGCGCACGCACTTCTGCACTATAAACATTTCATACTGGTTTATTTGCTAGCATTCAAATGCATAACTAAGGAACTAATGGTAGGACTACGCTGTCAATTTCCTGTCTACAGCCATAATGCGCTTTGTTGGGTGAGCGAGATATTCAGATACTCAAATATCGGTAGCCAGCGCTGTGGCTGGTATACCCCTATTATAGAGCAGCACCCTTTACTGTCTGGTGCATTGCTTACTTATTCGTCAACAAAAGCAATAAATCAAAATTACAAACGGCGCGGTATTTCCCTTTGCTGATGCAGTGAGAATACAATTCACCACCCTAGCTTGTCTGTGGGTGTCGTAAAAGACGATTAAGGGGTATAATATGCATATAACATTTATGTAGTATGAAAGCTCGAAACATTACCGTACGTTTCACCACCGTGCTGAAGTAGGTGCTTTCAATTGTGAAAGGAAGATCGAGCCCAACAGTGAGATTTAAATGAGTTGGTATTATTATGCTCATATATTGATAACAGGCGCGGCGACGTAAGCAGCATCTAGCCAAATATTTCTTTAATTGAACCTAAAAGACAAGATTTAAATTGATAGGGTCATTTTTGTTCATTTTATACACAACAGCGGCCTGCTAAATGTTTGGTACATTCATTACACTGTGTAAATAATAACAAAATAACAAAAAAAAGTATTACGTTCTCTTCAACAGGAATTATCAATTAATTATCATTTAACGATTATACTGGCACGCATGAGCACTTAATTGGGTAAAACGCCATTCCATCATTTTGGAAAAGAGCTGATACTCTTACACTGCTGGACCTATATTAACCAAACATAGCTAAGAATCACAGCAAGAAAACTGGCATTCAAATTGTAAAAACTGCATCGAAATCCGTCCATTCGTCTAAAAGCTACGATGCCACAGACAGACATCGAGGTCAAACCTAAAAAACCGTACCTACATTTTGTGTCGGGGGTTAAAAATAGAATCGGCACTAAGCCTTTTCAGCTTAAGTACTGACGCTGTAGATAAAAATTGTTTTTAAGTTTATTGTTTGTTATTGTTACAGGTTGGACAAACGTGTAGATAAGCCAATAGTCGTGATGATTAACTGGTTATTGGCTCGGCAGAAGCACGTCATGAAGTATGCGACACTATATCTAGAACAAGGTTTCGATGTGCTCTCCGTTTCGTGTACACCCTGGCAACTCATGTGGCCGCTAAAAGGTTCACAGGTTCGTAAACATGAAGGTTTTTTTCAATTGCCTAACATGGCAATCGGATTTATGTAATTCAACTATCTATCGCGTTTTAACTGCTGTATATCTAGGTTCCGTCCAAGCACATATATGGCCCAATATTGAGGACGATCCTCCTACGTAATGGAAGATAAAAATACTATGCTGCTTAGACGAGTCAGCATAGTAATTTATGTCGCATAATAATATGATCCTCTGAATGGTTGTATTGAATTATCCGTCTAACAATAGAAAATTTATGGAAATAAAGACATGGTTTTTCTATTGCATATGAATGCATATCGCAAATCTCAAACTTTTAAATTTACCATTTGTGCATGTTAAAACAGAAACATTCTATAAAAATATAATATGTGTACTGGAATAATGTTTACAACGTTTTTTGATAGATAGTGCACGTCTCCCATAAAGGCGACAAATATCAGTGACAATGTGACTGTCACCACTCCACGCTGGTACTAATGGTGGGACTCTGGCAACGATATACCGGCAAGTGCTAGTTCGAATACCGCGATGGCATTCCGTTTTCACTCGTAAACAAGTTTTTACTCCATAACCTGTCATACACTATCTCTCTATGACCATTTGAAGCAAATCCTTGTCTTCGGTAACCATACTCGGTACTGCAACATAGGTTTTAATCTACCCTAAATTGTAGATTAATTTGCTTTAGTTACATAATTTTCATTGTACAGTTAGTAGCGGGAGACATGCTCAAATTCATGACGGCCAACGAGAACGACCAACCGCTGGTGGTGCACGGCTTCTCAGTCGCCGGATACATGTGGGGTGAACTGTGCGTGCACGTCATGAAAAATCCGCAATTGTGAGTATATATTTTATTTGCCTCTATAATCCAACACTGTATTCTAATCTTAACCGTGTGGTGACGGAGTAAGAGTACAATTCACCACGAGTATGTTGCACGTGGGTGTCGTAAAAGACAACTCGGAGATATAATATGCATATAACATCTCTGCAAAAGAAGGAAACCTTGACATCAAAGCCTTTCCAACGCGTCTGATCAGCGCGGTATAGTAGATCAATTTTCCTCCAACTAGGGACACGATATCGAAACGAAGGTATCGATACTATACTCATGAGTAGTATCGAAGTATCAATAAAGTATCGAAACAAGTATCGGTCGTACTCAATAAAGTATCGAAACCAAAGTATCGAGTACTGAGTACTTTTCCTAGAATCTAGGTCGTCATGAGTTTTTTTTTTTAGGAATTTGTCCGTCTGTCTTCGGATTAAAATATGTCGAGCCACTTTTTAGAAGGTTCATTACACTTTAACTACATGGCGTTACCATAAGATGAGCCGTAAGGTCAAGTTTAATATAGATACTTTCTACAATTTATTCGATACGATACCTGCCTAAAAGTACTCATTGGGTAAATGTATCGAATAGAAACTAGCAAGTACAAAAGTATCGGTATCGAAAGACAAGTACTCGATACCTAAAAGTATCAATACTTTTTTCGTGTCCCTATCTCCAACTATGGAGGAAGCTCAAGCCCTGCAGTGGGACCTATGTGAGCTGTTATGATGATGATGAATGAGCATTATACCCATAATAAGTAAAATTGGGCGCGCTAATATGTCATTTATGCATTGAAATCGCTTACAAATTGAAGATAAAGATGTTGTTTTTTCTTTTTTAAATAAATACAAGACATTATCATCTACAGGCAACGATAACTCGATAATAATGATGGTTAAATAAGAATGGATTGCTGCAATTTGTTCAAATTGCTCGTAGCACCAACTTAATCATTTTAGTCACGTTCATATCATCTTGATACGTTGACATTAATTTGTTGAGTTTGACCATGAAGTCTCTAGTTCGTATTCTATGTACTGACGGAGCAAGGATGCCAGCTATATGAGGAAGCATCCTAAATCTATATAAGGTCTGCTAACAGAGAAAATGATCAAAACATGGCAACTAAATATATTTTTATCTTATATATATGAGTCTCGCTGTCGGGCTCAGACCAACAATGGAAGGGGAATTGCCCTGCTATTCCACTCTGGTCAGTCGTGTTTAAATAGGGTTTTGTATCGAGCTTTCCTTCTCTCGCATCGATATTACCTTAGTCGTCTTTTACAACACCCACAGGCAAGAAAAGGGGTGGTTAATTGTATTCTTACTCCGTAACGACAACAATTATACAAAATTCAGGAATTGCTCCCGGTGGCACGCTCAATAAGCGGAATGGGGATATACGGCAGATTACAGGGCCTTAATTCGCCCTGTATAGTTGAAAGGGTTCAGTCACACCATGACTGGTTTAAAAAGGGGGTTTTCGCAAAGTTCTGCAATCGACCTCATATCTCAGCAACCCTCTTCGGGAACAATCGTTGGCAACATAACACTCGGTGTTATTGCTACAGATTAATGTAGACTTCTTATTAGACTAGGACTGAATATAGAAGCCACTACCACAAGACCTCTATACACATCTAAAGTAAAAATGGATAGTTTAAACTAGTTAACATGTATTTTAATATTTAATCGTTTTACCCAGATACCAACCCGTTTTGGACCGTGTTGTCGCTCAGGTATGGGATTCGGCAGCCGACATCACTGAAATCACCATCGGTGTACCAGCAGCCGTGTTTCCCAAGAATCAGATCATGCAGAAGACGCTAAGAGCATATATGGAGTGAGTACATCAATCGACCTTTCTTTACAGCATTTTTTTACAATTTGTTGATAGCGTAGACGCTGCTAAGGATCTTGTCCCTAGTTGTCTGAAAAACATTAAAATGTCTTACAGACAACTTCTAGTTCATTCTACCTTTATCAGATTTAATCTTCTATACCCAGGCATTCCATAACGTTTAAGACGGCGTACTTTTAACCAGTGGCGGCTGTACTTTAAATGCGCTCGTGGGCTGAACCACCAATTCAAAAGATTTAATAATTACAATGTTAGTTCATCTTTATATTTTAAATTACCATATTAATATTTATTATTGAAATATACAAAAACATATAACAAATATAAATTCAAATTATGACGAAACAATTTAAACGCTTTACTAAACTATTGAAACTTATTTTCCCTGTAAAAAAATCTAGTGCGCCGAGGCGAGCGCACGGGGACTGCTAATACAACTTGTATTAGTTATGAGTTAAAACGCCGGCGCGTGAGACAGAAGATAGTTCATAGAAATATACCGAAAAATGAGTCTCTGTTCGAGCGCCGCACGGGCGAACCGAACATTACCGAGAGCACTCGACTTTCGACGAAATTTGCCTGGCGGCGGCGACGTCAATTGATTTGCATAGTTTCGATGTATACTGTGACACGTTAAATATTGTTTGTTTACATTAAGTAATTGGGTTTTTTATTTTGGTCTTAGTTCTATTCTATACTTCGTGTACCGTGTGTGGTGTGAGTGTAAATGATCCTAGGATGATAAAACTTTTCAAAATAAAGGTGATATCAAATTGGCGGGACCGCCAAGGCCCTCGTTAAATTTAATAAAAGAGTGCAAATCAAAATATTTTTTGATTTGCACTCTTTTCTAAATATTTTTTGAAGTGTGAAAAGCAAATAAAACCACATGTTTCTTCACATGTATACTTACAAAATGTAATGAGTTCGAAAATAATAAAAAATGACATTTTTTTATAAATTGTTGTTCCATTGCAATTTATGTTGTTGTTGACCCACCAGCTGCCACTGCTTTTAACTAGTGTTGCCCAAATGCAAGACCAAGACGAAACTTGGACCGGTCTTGGTCTTGGTCTTGCAACATCACACCTGGTCTCGTCTTGGTCTTGGTCTTGCGCACCCGAGTCTTAGTCTTGGTCTTGCGCACCCGAGTCTTGGTATTGCAGCAAGAGTCTCGCAAAGTTTTGCAGTTAGAATAACGTAACAGTAATTTATCATGGCAATGAAAAATCCAACTAAATTAATCAAATATCCTATCCTATCTATCCATCTGCTAGCCTATAGTTCACTATTGAATACAATACTTACCACTGGAGAAAATTACTCTTCTAATCCCCTGGTGTTCCATTAGACAGCGTTACTACTCTTATGACAGGACTTTCGACCCTATTTTCTTAAGACGTCACCACACGAGGCAGTTGATACAATAAATTTTATGTCATTTTATAATCAATGCGATATTTTACAATTAATGCGATTGTTTATATTCCCCTTTAAGTTAAGTGGTATGTATCTATTATATTTCCAGTTTAGTTACTGATACTCTGGATACTTGAAAAAACCTGTTGCTCTATTGTCTATATAAATACTTTGGCCGCTGGATCCATGTAGCTCTTAATATACTATTTATTCAAGAACATATAAAACTGATTTAAAATTTTATGGTTTTAATACTTGTAAAATGTATGATATTCGTCGTCATCGTCACAGCTCATAAAAGTGCCACTGCTGGGCTTAAGCTTCCTTCCAGTAAGAGGAAAATTGATCTACTATACCACGCTGGTCAGACATGTTGGTACAGGGTTTTCTTTCTAGTTTCACAGGGTAAACAGGGTGTATCAGGTTATGGGACAACTGTTCATGTATGTTGTAGTTCAACAGTCATAGATCATAATTAGAATGTATATTACACAAAAACAATATAACGTAAAAGTTATAGTGATTACAAAAATGTGTGTCTACGAGTTTATGCCTTAAATTTTATGCATTATGTAGGTATGTACAGACAGGATATATGTAAGCATGTAAAATAATTTCGACAGTATAAATAGGTATTAGATTTGCGCGAACCTTTCAATGGTTACGTAGGTACAAAGGCGACTCATCAACGGTCATCGGCCGATCAGCTGATATATTCAAGCGAAGTTGGTCTTGCTTATGCAAACGTAATCATTGATTTATTCAAATTCTAATGAACATTTAACAAAATACGAATATGTTGTAGATTAAGTATCATTTTAATCAATTTACACGAAAAAACGATTACAAAATTGAGAACTTACATGTCTCTCAATTCATTAACGAATCGATATTTTTATTTCAATTTTTTTTCATGGGTTCCTAACACCATTGCCCGATCCGATTTGATACGACATCCACGGGTAAGAGAGTGGTGAATTATATTCGTACTCTGTCTTTTTTTTTGTGTGTGTGTAGCTGTTGGTCGCAGATGACCTTGACAGCTTAACGCGGTCAATGGGTGAGCGCTGATGGCTCTCAACCCGGTAAGTAAGTTAAGCTAACATCGCCCGAGGGCTCCCCCCTGTGGGGAACGGACCTCGGCTCGGGGCGTCGCTGAGAGAAAAGTGGGCGTGGCCAAGTTTAGGTTAATGACTTTTACGCGGCGCGGTTTTCGACCTCGACGGCGAGGCCGATACCGCGGAGTTTTATCTGTTATCGCTGCGCGAGCTGTGTAGGTCCTTTCTTGGGCGATCATAATAGCGTCATCTTCTTCTTCAAGAAGATGACGAGGACGTCGGACCGCGGATATTTTTGAGGGGACGTAGTTTACCGCCCCAACCACTAGTGGATTGGGGTGAGTCGTGGCAGAGGCAAAATAGCGCTGGGAGCAACGCTTCATGTACTGCCTGATGGTGATCGTACTCTGTCCCTACATGGACATTTATATAGATTAATTGTAGGCATATTTCTATGTCCAACAGTGAACGTCGTTGGGCTAATGAATAAACGGATATATAAATATGTATAATGGGCAAGAGCACTCTCGTGATTACGGTATTTTTGTCCTTAAGCCTTTCCGAAGAGTAATTCTGAAAAGCCAACACCAACATTGGGAATCGATTGGCCAATAGATGGATATCTCAAGACTGATTTGACTTGCCGTGTAGTGACGGAGTAAGAATATAATTCATCACCCCCTATTTTACCCGTGACTGCAAACCCACGACTAAGGGCTATAATATATAACATCGGTGCAAGAGAAGGAAAACTTGACATGTATGACCTGTAACAACACGGCCGATCACCGTGGCGATTCCCTCCGGCCACGGCCGATTCTCCTCCTGTTATGTAGAAGACACGAGCCCAACCGTATATAAGCTGAAATGGTGATTTGAATTAAATGCAAGACCGCGAGACTCTTGCAGACCCAGTCTTGGTCTTGCTCAAGTCTTGCAGGGCCAGTCTTGGTCTTGCAAAAATTAAGCGGTCTTGGTCTTGGTCTCGGTCTCGCATTTCTCGCAAGACCAAGACCAAGACCGCAAGACCAAGACTTTTTTGGGCAACACTACTTTTAACCATTGGTACCAGAGAACGGACGAATTCGAAATACAGTGTTTTACCACCTCTGCTTTCCCATCCAAGCCGTAAAAATTCGCCAAGAGAATGGACATCAGCACTCCTCTGGTTATGATCATTACATACTTCACCATCATCTCAGCTCACATTTATCCCATTTCTAGGTTTATTTCCTCCTCCGCAATAAGACGGCAATCGACCAAATATTTCACGCTAGTGAGACGAGTATAGGATTTTATTTCAAGTATTTCTCTTGCATAGATTTTATCATAGTATGTCCCTTAGTTGTCTTTTACGACCCCCGCGGACAAGAAAGGGAGAGGGGAATTATATTCTTACTCTGTCACCATACGGATGGATTATATAATACATACATTGTTTGATGGTTCGAAAGGCATCGCACTGGAGCTATTAATAGACGTGTTGTTGTATATTATTTTATTTAAATAAAAAATTGTAAATGAATAAAAAAGAAGACAATCCCACTGAGTTTCTTGCCGGATTTTCTCAGTGCGGTCGCGTTCCGATCCGGTAGTAATATAAGGTAAAATGTAAAAAAAAATTACAATATGTAAGTGGCCCTCGCGGGGTTTATACATAATAAAGGACTTGAATTTGAATATATTTTTATAATGAAAAATATGACACTACACATTATACTTACCCAACACAATTTTGTGCACAGACCGTCAACAAATGTAAAAGTGTATTTAAAAAAATAAGTAGAAATTCTCATTTCTATTGGATATAGTAATCTGTATAGCTTTACGAGGCTGGAAGTCTAAAACTCGGCGATCATCATTATCTCAGCCCACATAAGTCCCACTGTTCGGAGCTTCCTTCACAATAGGAGGGAATTTTACGTACTATAACCACGACGATCAGACGAGTTGGTATCGGGTTTTATATCGAGATTTCCTTGTCTTGTACATGTCGTCTTATTTTTTGAGGCAAACGAGCAAACAGAATAACTGATGGTAAATGATTCTGCAGCTCATAGATCTTTGCTAGGCCGTTGCCTACCGTGAAGAGTGTGAACGCGTGCAATAAGTTTTGGTGATACTAAAGGTATCCACCACACGCAAACACCCTCAGAAAGTTAGACTTCCGACTCTCTCGCTCACTGAACGAAGCGCAGTAACAAATTGCTACTATTCGGACGTCGATTTTCTGCCCAGTGTGGTAATACCCCGGACGGACCGGCCCGCGGCTGTGGACAGACAACTGTGAACAGTGTGGTCCTACCATTATTAATACATGTTTTTTTTTTGTGGGTGGGCTGCGGTCGGCGCGCCTCCGCACCACTCCGTCCGGGGCGACAGAGGGGGTTAAGCACGCAACTCCCGCAACCCACCCGAAAACCACGTCGCCTTCGTCGTTGGGCCGAGCACCGGAGCAGGGTTACTTGACATCAGTGGTCGGCCCGACGGAATACCCCCTATTGGGGTACCCTCCCATCGACCGACGTCCCCCCCTCGGGGAGGACGTCGGTCTTTCCTCACGCGGTCGGCCTCTTGGCGGGTGACGGACTAATCCCCGGTCACGTCACCCGCGGCCTCGGCTAGGGCGGCATGAGGCGCAGGTAGTTGCGCCTACGCCGCCATTATTAATACATGTTATATGCGTGTCCAATCCCTTAATCCTCTTTTATCCCTTAATCGACAACACACGGCAAACTCGGCGATCATCATCCAAAACCTATCATTAAAACATTTCAAGGACTATGTCTTTCGTTTTGGGTGCATATTTAATCGTTCGAATGGACGCAGCCACTGATATAAAATCGAGAGCATCGATTGGATAATTGAATTTAGATAATTTTGGTATTAAGAAAGCAAAGGAACCATGATCATATTTGTCTTCGCTAGAACTAGAATTATAGACTAGGACTAGCAACCCGCCCTCGCTTCGGTTATAGGTTATAGTCGTTTTACCCGCGTAGTTCCCGTTCCCGTGGGAATACTGGGATAAAATATAGCCTAGTTTACGCCCTGATATTATAGCTTTCCATTGGTGAAAGAATTTTTGAAATCGGTCCAGCCGTTTTGTAGATTACCCGGAATAAACAGACAGACAAACAGACAAAAAAAATTTAATTGCTATTTTAGGCATAGGTGTTGTGTAAATAACCGTGTGAGCATGAAAAAGCCTATTATTTTGACATTACAAACAGACACTCCAATTTTATTTATTGGTATAGATACGTTCCTAGGACTTTGACTGTATGCCGCAAAAACAAAAGTATTATGATAAACTATTGAACTTCACTTTCAATACATACGTTATTATAAAACTTATTTACTTATATCTCTTACTAGCAATCCGCCCTCGCTTCGCTTCGGTTATAGGTTATAGTCGTTTTACCCGCGTAGTTCCCGTTCCCGTGGGAATACCAGGATAAAATATAGCCTAGTTTACGCCCTGATATTATAGCTTTCCATTGGTGAAAGAATTTTTGAAATCGGTACAGGCGTTTTGAAGATTACCCGGAACAAACAGTCAGACAGACAGACAAAAATTTTTTAATTGCTATTTTAGGCATAGGTGTCGTGCAAATAACCGTGTGAGCATGAAAAAAGCCTATTATTTTGACATTACAAACCGTTCCCTGGGAATACCGGGATAAAATATAGCCTAGTTTACGCCCTGATATTATAGCTTTCCATTGGTGAAAGAATTTTTCAAATCGGTCCAGCCGTTTTGAAGATTACCCAGAACAAACAAACGGACAAAAATTTTTTAATCGCTATTTTAGGCATAGGTGTCGTGAAAATAACCGTGTGAGCATGAAAAAAGCCTATTATTTTGACATTACAAACAGACACTCCAATTTTATTTATTGGTATAGACTAGCAACCCGCCCTCGCTTCGCTTCGGTTTTAGTCGTTTTATCCGCGTAGTTCCCGTTCCCGTGGGAATACCGGGATATAATATAGCCTAGTTTACGCCCTGATATTATAGCTTTCCATTGGTGAAAGAATTTTTGAAATCGATCCAGCCGTTTTGAAGATTACCCGGAACAAACAGACAGACAGACAGACAAAAAAAATTTTATCTGAATTTTAGGCATTGGTGTCCTGCAAATAACCGTGTGAGCATGAAAAAAGTCTATTATTTTGACATTACAAACAGACACTCCAATTTTATTTATTGGTATAGATAAGCATAACCGCCGTAACGTTGACATTTAGGGCTCTTATGGTAAGAAACTCACAGTTCCCTTATTACAGTTTCCTTATTACAATCGCTGCAAGTGGCGGTTAAAGCACTTATATTAAGGAAAAAGACTCGTCAATAATAGGGATTGCATTTATATTTATATCAGAGCAGCGTTAACCGGATACCGCGGTTATGTAAAGTACATGATTAATAATCTGGCGCTTTAGAAGGCCACAACAGTATCCAGCACTTGCGGCTAAGATATTAAGGAAATAATCTTGCTTTTTGTAGTTACTGCGCTTATACAAATCAAAAATGTAATCATACATACATTTTTTTATAAACTGTCAAAGACAAAGTTATAGATCTCAATACGGCGATTCCGAATATCTAACTAATTCAATTTGGTAAAAAATGTTGGATTAGGCGGTTATAATAAGCACGGTGAATACTACCCATACAGATAAAGAATGGGATTGTAAATGGCGGCCAATTATGACGGTACTGTCAGCATACACAGGATCTATAGCGACAACCCGAAATAATGATATATTTTAATATAACGTTATAGCGATATAAATTGCTTTTGATCTTTATAAATATATGTATATCTATAACGTTATATTAAAACATATTATTATTAGCAGATTGTCATCTAATTAAATTACCTATGTAGGTATATGAATATTTAATATGAATATGTATATTATAAAATTAAGAGACCATTTAATCAATGAAGTGTATAATTTAATTAGATTCATTGAAATAACAATTAGGTTCTGTTACTTGGTCCCTCACCGAAATCGTCTGACATTTTTCGATTCCGGACATGGCACCTTCAACTTTAACACTATAACCAGAATCACAGCTATCGCTTTCGCTATTTATTTTGGTCCAGTAGTGGGAGGTACTACTGGGCCACCGTAATAGGAGGGATATTGAGCTACTATACCACGCTGGTCAGATGGGTTGGTATAGGGTTTTATTTCAAGTTTTGCTTCTCTTGCATACACGTTATATGCATATTATATCCCTTAGTCGTCTTTTACGACATTCACAGTAAGAAAAGGAGTTGTGAATTTTATTCTTAATCCGTCACCACACGAAAAAGCTGTTCGCTCTTCAGTCCAACATCAATTACGACATCCTCAATATCCTTTTCGTTTGTGACTTCTCTTACCCAACATTTATTTTCTAATATTTTTACATGATTGATTTCTTTCTGTCTATTCTCACCCATAACCGAGGCTATGGCTGCACGCGTCAAATCAAATTTTTCTTCAATCCTGTCACGATTCCCGCTCTTGCATTACTATATTGTAATGGGGGGGGCAACGTCTCAGATTTTCCTCCTTCTCAAAATACTTAATTACAATATACACAATTTCACTTGCATCATTATGTAATACTTTCTCGCTTTTATGCTCCATAGTCAACAAACATGGTAACAAGGAAAAAAGAACAAATTTAGGAAATAACTAACATTTAATAATATCGTCACCGCAGCCCACATACGTCCCACTGTTGGGCTCGGGCCCTGGGAGGGAAGTTAACCTACTATACCATGCTGGTCAGACATGTTGGTATAGGTTTCATTTCAAGTTTTCCTTCTCTTGCACAGACGTTATGTGTATATTATATTCCTCAATAATATAATAATAATTAACAACTTTTTGACAGCCATAACATTTTTTAACAACAATATTAACAAACAAAATCAACATTATTTGATTAACAATTACGAAGAAATTTACGTGACAAATAACTGAAACTAGACTGTTACGAATATAAAAAAAAAACGGTCACCATAAGGATTTTTCTGTTGTTGTCCGTACCGGCGTGTGTGAGTATAGATAGCAGGAGTGTGTGAGCGAGAGGAGAACAGTAGCGACGCCATTTTCAATCCCATTCTTTAATTGTACTAGTAATATAGCTTTTCATTAGGGAAAAAAATTGAAATCGGTGCCGTGGCTTAAGCGTGAAAGCGTAACAAACAAACTTACTTTTGCATTTATAATATTAGTTAGGATATAGATACATCATATCTGCGATGTACGGATGGGTTATTAATAATTACATAGATTATCTGATTGGCACTGACGATTCCAAAGGTCGACTTTTAAAATATATGTGCATGTACCTGTTGCGTGCGTTTTTTTATCACGCTTATTATAAGTTTCACCTATTTGTATTTGTAAATTAAATTTCCGTATGTTTTTATTAGTATTAAATTACCATTGATGTAATAAATTAACTAGATACACAATCTCAAAAGTTCTTTTAAAACTGTCCCCAATTGTATTTACCTAGTCTAAATAATTATTATACATTAATGAAAATTCTACCTTATGAGCATAATTTATAGTTGTATTCACAATAATATGTACGAAAAGCCATAAAAATGTTACGACCGAAGCTCGCTTCTGATTAGTCATCATACTTCAAATCAAAATCAGTCTTACTTGTATGTTTTAAAGTTTATATTACGAGGTGTCAATAAAGCTATATTAATAATAAAGGTCACGGTATTATTCGACGAAAATAAAAGGAGAGATTAATGTCTTATTCTACATTGAAAATGATTCCATTGAATTCCATCGTATTATTCTTGCAACGTTGAGTGGAATTTTGAAACAAAAAAATCGAAATCACCATATTCCACCCGATATTTAGTCATATAAACAATAACAACAAATCAATGAACTGTTTAACGTACTGGAAGTACGAAATCTCATCCTTTTTGAACATTTTTGACGTATTATTTTTACAATTGTTCAATGAACACTTCGTCATTTCTAACGTTCATACAATAACGCGGTCGACACAAGACTACTTGAAGAGAATGCTAAATTCTTGTTGTAGCGGTCTTTTTATGGGGACGTTTTTGAGACGCTGTTTGTGTATCTTGGGTTTTTTGTTACATCAATGATGGTGACCGACTAAGAATACAATTCATCACTCCTTTCTTACCCGTGGATGTCGTAAAAGACAACTAACGGATTTATAAGATATATGCAAGAGAAGGAGTGTGTCCTTGAACACACACTTGAAATAACACCCTATATCAACACGTATGCCCGGAGTGTTATAGTAAGTCAATTGTCCCTTCTATTGGGAGGCTGAAGCCCAATTTTCTGAGGGTGTTTGCGTGTGGAGGGTTTTGGTGGTGCCCTTGGTATCACCGAGCCTCAATGCACGCATTCACACTCCCTTTAATTTCTTCGCGGTAGGCAGCGGCCTTGCAGAGGTCCATGAGCAGCAGCAACACTTACCATCAGGTGTACTGTTTGCTCGTTTGCCACCGTTTGCAATAAAAAAAAAGGCTCGAGCCCAACAGTGGGACGTATATAGCTCATATACGTCCCACTGTTGGGCTCGAGCTCGAGTAATGATGATGTAGGTATCTGAAAATTTTAGTCGATCAAAATCAGGATAAAATGTGATATCGGCCGACTTCAAGTGACAGTACAATAATTCATTAAGTTAATCTCATTCTTGTGTCCATAATGCAGATTGTATTTATTTATAGGATATGTAAACTTGACAGTTTAAAAAATAAACCAATAAATTATCCATACTAATATTATAAATACGAAAGTAAGGATGTTTGTTTGTTTGTTTGTAACGCTTTCACGCTTAAACCACCGAACCGATTTCAAAAATTCTTTCACCAATGGAAAGCTATAATATCAGGGAGTAACATAGGCTACATTTTATCCCGGTATTCCCACGGGAACAGGAACTACGCGGGTTTAAGTGACTGAAACCGAAGCGAAGCGAGGGCGGGTTGGTAGTCTATACCAATAAATAAAATTGGAGTGTCTGTTTGTAATGTCAAAATAATAGGCTTTTTTCATGCTCACACAGTTATTTGCACGACACCTATGCCTAAAATACAGATTAAAAAATTTTTGTCTGTCTGTCTGTTTGTTCCTATATTTTATCCCGGTATTCCCACGGGAACGGGAACTACGCGGGCAAAACGACTAAAACAGAAGCGAAGCGAGGGCGGGTTGCTAGTACTTAATATAGTTGTTCATACTTGTTGTATTTGTTGTTTTCCCTGACCAACATGAAAAATTATCATTTGAAATTAGTTACACTTCACTTTCATCACTGTCCAATTGGACAAAAAAAAACATACCCAAGGCTTTCTATTTGATATGAATAAATTTTGATTGTGCTCTATCACTTGAATGGATGATAACAATATTACCTACAGCACCATGCTCCACTGTATTTCTACCACTAATACAGAATCTTTGACGTTCAAAGAGGAAGCAGTGCGCTTTGTGTGCGTATCAGCCGTAGGTAAACAAGCATCATGGAAGTTGCCGAATATCCCCGAAACTGATCGGCTGGGCCGACTATTTGGCATATTAGTCGGCCTTTTTACAACCGACTAATCGGCTAGTCGGCCATAGTCATAGTCGGCACATCTCTAATCATCATCATTTCAGCCTATCGCCGACCACTGCTGGACGTAGGCCTCCCCACATGTTACGCCACAAAGTGCGGCCCTGTGCCGCCTGCATCCAACGACGCCCATTAGCTTTCACCAGGTCGTCGGTCCACCTTCGTCCTACACTGCGTCGTCCGATACATGGTCGCCACTCGAGAAACTTACTTCCCCACCGGTTGTCGGTTCGTCAAGCGATGTGACCTGCCCATTGCCATTTCAACGTGTTAATTCTGCGGGCTATATCGGTTACACCCGTTTTTCTACGGATTTCTGTGTTTCGGATTTTATCACGTAGAGAAATACCGAGCATAGCCCTCTCCATAGCACGTTGAGCAACTTTGAGCTCTTTTATGAGGCCGACATTTAGAGACCACGTTTCAGTGCCGTAAGTCACTTTGACCTGAAATATCTCCTCTTTGGTTAAGAATTCCAAATTTAAATTTATAAATTCATTTAGCTGGTATATTTGAGGTTTGAAAACAGTCATTCACTTGTTTTTTCCTTATTATTTTTTTTCTTTGGCGTCACTTATTACCGCACAATGGAAAACATGAAATATCGGTATATTTACGAGTACAAGTTCTACCGTGTTGCACCAGTGCTACAGAAATAGCTTCAAAGATTAATGATGTGTACGGCGCTGGTGTCTCAAAAGAAAGTACGGTACATTTTTGTTTTCAACGTTTTCGTTCTGGAAATTTCGGGAGACCAAAGTGGAAAATGAAGAATTAAAGGCTATTGTGGAAGCGGATCCATCACAAAGCACTTCAGAGATAGCTGCAGGCCTCCGGGTACCTAAGTGACAAAACTGTATTAATCCACTTTAAGCAAATCGGTAAAGTAAAAAATCTTGAACGATGGGTACCTCATGAATTGAGTGAATTGAACTTGCAAACACGCGTCGGCTGCTACTTTGCTGTTACTTTGCTCAACCGACACAATAATGAAGGTATTTTAAATCGAATCATTACTTGTGATGAAAAGTGGATACTGTACGATAATCGGAAGCGCTCGTCGCAATGGCTGAACCCAGGAGCCCCAGCCAAATCCTGCCCTAAACGAAAACTGACTCAGAAAAAGTTACTTGTGAGTGTTTGGTAGACTAGCGCTGGTGTCGTTCACTACAGCTTTCTAAAATCTGGCCAAACGATTACGGCAGATATCTATTGTCAGCAACTGCAAACCATGAAGGAAGAATTAGCTGCTAACCAACCGAGATTGGTCAATCGCTCTAGGCCACTGCTGCTTCACGACAACAAGCAAGACCCACACACTGCACAACAAACAACCACTAAGTTAGATGAGCTACAATTGGAATGTCTGCGACATCCACCGTACTCCCCAGACCTGGCTCCAACAGATTACCATTTTTGCCAGAATTTGAACAACTTCTTACAAGCAAAAAAATCAACTCCGATGCGGCAGTCCAAACCGCCTTCAAAGAGTTTATTGATTGCCGCCCCCATGTTTTTTTTAGTAAAGGGATCAATACAACAAATCAAAAAAATTACAGTGTGTTTGGGATATAAAAAGGCAAGTTTTCACCAAATATAGTGATTTTTTTTTTGTATAAGATAAAAATAAAAAACGAATAACTTGGTTATTTGATTTTTCCACGTAAATTTTGAGGTTATGTGAAAAAATTGTAAATACAAAAGTTGTAAGTCTCTTTACTCGTATTACCTACAACTTTGTCAATTATTTTTTTTCCATAGGACTTGTAGTTTTGATCGAGATAAACCGTTTTATACCCTTAAAAACTCACCCCCATCCACTTCCCGACCTCAGATCGCCCATAAATTATTTTTCTTTAATTTTTGTTATATTCTCTTCCTTTTACAATCAGTTTCATCCTACTATTTTCTTTTTTCACTTTTTACCATTTTGAAAGGCTTCAGCCCTGGTTTAAAACTTACTTTCGCATTTATAATATTAGTTAAGATATAGATACATCATATCTGCGATGTACGGATGTTTTATTAATAATTACATAGATTATCTGATTGGCACTGACGATTCCAAAGGTCGACTTTTAAAATATATGTGCATGTACCTATTGCGTGCGTTATATTTATCACGCTTATTATAAGTTTCACCTATTTGTATTTGTAAATTAAATTTCCGTTGGTGACGGACAAAGAATACAATTCATCACCCCTTTCTTACCCGTGGATGTCGTAACAGACAACTAAGGGATTATATATGCATATAAGATATATGCAAGAGAAGGAACACTTGAAATGAAACCCTATATCAATCCGTCCGCCCAGAGTGTATAGGTCAATTTCATAGTAGGTTAATTTCCCTTCTATTGGGAGGCTCGAGCCCAACAGTGGGACGTGTATGTGCTGAAACGATGATAATGAAGATGTATGCGACCAAAATCAGGATAAAAATGTGATTTCAACTGACTTCAAGGGAGAATACAATAATTTAATAGGTTGACCTCATTATTGTGTCTAGGACATAATTTTTTTATAGGATAAGTAATCCTGCCAGATTAAAAAATATACCAATAAATTATCCTTACTAATATTATAAATGCGAAAGTAAGTTTGTTCGTTTGTTTGTTTATTTGTTTGTTACGCTTTCACGCTTAAACCACCGAACCGATTTAAAAAAAGTGAGCCGTCGCTCAGGACGCCTGACAGATGTGAAACATCGAAACTATTTTGTAAGAGTAGAGACACGGTATCGAATATAAAGTATCGATACTGAACTCATGAGTAGTATCGAAAGATAAGTAACGTACTGATTAAAGTATATAGTACTTTTACTTACTTTATCTTTAGGTATCGAATACTTTTCTTTCGATACCGATACATTGCATTCGATAATTTTAGTCAATAAGTACTTTTTAGCAGGTATCGTATCGAATAAATTATCCATTTTAAAATTGACTTTACGGCTTATATTTATGGTAACGTTATTTAGTACAAACGTAATTAAACTTCCAAAATATAGCTCGAAATACTTTTATCCGTTCACAGACGTTCTTTTGCACGATAGGTGCAATTTATAAACCAGAAATAGCGGCATCTATCGAGCTATGCAGCATCGAGCACGAGTACGAAGTGCGCGATTTAGGTAACATAAATAGCGGCATCTATCGAGCTAACGACCAACTCTCAGACCAATATTTTGAATATTTAATAAAGAAACCTTTAATCTTGTAATGATAATAAGACAAGACTATCTAAATTATTTTAGCGTTATTGGTCCTTGCAATTTTACAAATTTTAAATGAAATCTGACTGTTTTGAGTGAGTCAAAATCCAATTCCTAAGAAATCGCTGACTTTTTTTTTTTGTGTGACTTAGTTGTTAGCCTCAGATGGCTGTGACAACTTTACCCGGACTGGTGGGTGAGCGCTGAGGGCTCTCAACCCGTGCCCTAAATCGCTGACATACAAGGAAATAAATATATACAAATACAGCTGAAACTAATAAAAGCCTATAAAAACGGTTACCCATTTTTCGTAGCTGAAAGTAAACTAAATACCATACCTACTGGTATATTTATATTATGAAGTTATTATACATTAATTTATAAAACAAGTAAATATGCATAAGAGAACAGATTACGTCAGGAACTAGTATGGCGTAAAGTATTAATGAAACATGGCGATTTTTTTCCAGAAAAATATGATTTTTATTCAATAAACATTTATTTTTATTATAGGTAACAATTTACTTTGGGTTCACTAGATGGCGTTGTACAAAATTTTAAGTCGCACCATGGTTTCGTTACAAAAATGCAGATATGTATATCCAGATATTTATTTTATAGTACATTAAGAGGGGACCGCGAGGCGTGGCGTCAATCGCCACGTGACGATCGCGGTCACCCTCGCCTATAGATGTTTCACATCAAAAATTCTTTCACCAATGGAAAAATATAATATCAGGGAGTAACATAGGCTATATTTTATTCTAGTATTCTCACGGGAACTACGCGGATAAGGTAACCGTAGCGAAGCGTGGGCGAGTTGCTAGTTGTTTTATAAAACTGAAAAACACTATGCATATATATATATATATATAATTTTGTAATGAATTATAAAAAAATACCTAATAAACTGTCATCAATTCCCGAAACGTACATACTCAGTTGATGATATAGAACCATACTATAGCATTTAATCAATAAAATAAAAATATAAATTCCTGTCATTTGCAATCCCGGACGTTTCCTTAAAATATCATTTTTGCATAACTGTAACATATGGTTAAGGGCATCGACCATAGGTACGGTAGCAACTGACCTATTAAAATATAGACCTATGTCGCGCGACTCGGGCGCTTCGCAAAAGAAAAGGTGTGCGGGACGCGAGCGAGTGAGGTGCGACACCGATATTTGAAAATATCCCTATTCTTCAAGCCTCCTCCACAATTAAAGCACAATTGACCTAATATACTACGCTGATCAAACAGGTTGGATATATACCAACCCAAGTTCAAGTTTTCTTTCTCTTGTATAGATATTATCTGCATTTTATATCTCTTAATCGACTTTACGATAAGTACGAGCAAGAACTGGCATGGTGCACTGTATTGCCATGACCGACGTCCCGGTAAACGTGTACCCGAAACAGGATCCCGCCGAACTGACCACGGACGCCAAGTATTTTATACCAATAGTCGGCCCAATAGCGAAGGGAAGTGGAATACGGCGGGTTATGGAGTCGCACGACGCTCTCTCGTCGCCCCTGACGAGATGGACGTCGCACGTCTGCACCATAGCCCGCCACAAAAAAAAAAGTATAATGACACATTGTATTCTTAATCGAAAAGGGAACGTTGAAAACGGTCTCTTACTACACTCACGAGCAATATTAGGGTTGATTCTATTCGTGGCCACAGCAACATACCTGAAGTTAATACCTGTCAATTAAAAGTAAATAATGATTTATAAAACATAATTAGATGTCATTTGTAGGTCAGTTTATCGTAAATATCTATATTGATAAACAAAAAATGATGCTCGTGCGAATATAAATCCATGTTTATCAGTGCTTTCCTTATGTTAATCCCTTAAAATATTAATCTTTTGATGTATATAAGTATATAAACAGATCAGCTGTTATCTCTATCCTCATCAGAGGTCCCAGTGTTGGGCTTAAGCCTCATCCGCAATAGGAGAGAAAATTACCCAGTTACTCATTATATCATGCTGGCTAGGCGCGTTGATATAGAGTTTTATTTAGAGTTTTCCTTTTCTTACATAAATTTTATATGCATACATACTAGCTGACCCAACAGACGTTGTTCTGTTCAAATAAAATAAAAGGAATTCTCCTTGAAGTCGAGAGCAGCATACCCTACCGGGTCCAATTGTGAATCTAAACCAATCTTGAATCCCCTTGAACACACATAAAAAATTTCGTCAACATCGCTCCAGCCGTTTAGGAGGAGTTCAGTGACATACACACGTACACAAGAAATTTATATATAAAGATTATTAAAATTTATATATAAGATCTTTTATTGTTTTACGACATTCACGGGCATGAAAGGGAATGATGAATTGTATTGTTACTCCGTCACCACACGGAAAAGTTTTACATTTCTCGTAAGATGATTAAGATCTTCACATCGACTTGGACCGTATTCGTCTGATGCCGTTTGGCCATTAATTAATTTCTCAAAGAGGGTCGATATCAGGTCAGCGGCAGGTCCTAAAACTATTACCAATAACATTTGCATTATGTTCTATTGAAGAGGAGTATATATTGCGTCGATCCCAAGTACTTGGAATAAGAACAAATTGATGATGATCTACAGGGATAAAAAATACTTCTTATGTTATTACCTCATTGTATTCGGTTTAGGTTAGTACAGACAAGGAATAAAACAGAAAATTTGTTACCGCACTATTGTACATTACTTTGGTACATTTTAATTTTAATGAACGAGCAATTCAACCAATTGCTCGGGCTACAGGCAGACCTTTCTTAAACCCTAGCGCGCGGGGAAAGACCAACGTCCTCCCCGGAGGGGGGTGAGGGGTAGCTTACACGTCGGTCGAGGAGAAGGTACTCCTTTAGGGCCGACCACTGACGACAAGTCACCCTGCTCCGGTGGTCGGCTCAACGACGAAGGCGACGCGTCACGGGTGGGTTACGGGTGTGCGTGCTTACGCCCCTCTGTCACCCCGGACGGAGCCGGACGAGGAGTGCCCGACCGTAACCGACTCCCAGAAAAAAGAGATTTTTACTCTTTACAATATCTTATATTTCAAAGAAAAACTACTGTATTTTCTAAAATTGTTGAAGAAAGGTGATTCTGTTTGATAGTATAAAAAGATTGTATAGAGTTGTAACTGAAATATTTATACCTATTTCTTGAATTTGAACCTGTCGCAAACATACGGTTTGGAGCATTCCACTCAATAGCCTCCATTGAAAGTAGATCTCTCTACAAGAGCGGTTGTAATGGCATAATCCACGCTTGGCTGATGAGTTGCCGATCCCGCTATGAGTATTACAATCTATCCTTCAGCCTATGGACGTCCATTGTTGGACATAGGCCTCCCCACGAGAATGCCATTCAGAACGGTCCTATGCCATTTGCATCTAACAGTTCCCTCCGATTTTCAAGATGTCGTCAGGAGATCGTCCTACGCTGCTTCCAATTCGTCTCCACTAAAGCACTTCTCTTCTCCAACGGTTGTTGGTTCGACGACCCATGTGACCTGTTCATTACCATTAGTATTCCAATAGAATGCCGTTATTGCTCACTCTCTTACTGGTACCATTGGTTTATCACTGTCACGGGGAAGTAAGATGTTGCAACGTATATTCTGGATCCAAGGATATGTTTTACTAAATTTATGCCATTAAAATTACAGATATCATATGAAGACATTCCACGACGCTGCTACAACGCACTACATTCGTTCCTCCCAGCTGTTCCACACGAATCTGTGCCGCGCTCCCGCTCTGTTCCTTTTGTCCAAGAGCGATCCAGTCGGTGCCGAGAACAGCAATAGAAGCGTCCACGATTGTTGGGTTGAAATGGGAATTAAAGTAAGCTCACTAACTGTTCCTTTTATTTTAAATGGAATAAGTATAGAAAATTGAATAGCGTTTATTGACAATATAACAACAATTATATTACAGTAATTTTAATTATTATATAGTTTAAGACAACAGGAGAATGCTCAGTTCAGCAGTGCTGCATAGAAAGTATGCAGGGTTCGTTTTCAGCAAACCCGTGTAGTTTATGTCCATTAATTGTATCTTTGTTATGTCCCCCATAATACAAGGATAGTCTTTTTGTTAAAAATATAGGTGCTTCACATGTGCTAGGCTCAAATATTAATAAATCTAATAAAATTGTAAAAAAGACATCTTGACATCGATAGCAGCGCGACTTCCCGGGTTCAATTGTGGATCTAAACCATTCTCGAATCCACACAGGAAAATTCATTAACATCAGTTCAGCCGTTTAGGAGGCGTTGAGTGACATACACACGTACACAAGAAGTATATAAAGATAAAACTATGTTGTTTTCAGTGCACCTGGAAATGCTGGGAGAAGTCACCTCACGTACAGCATTATTCACGTCATCGCAAGGAGTACTTAGCTGCCCTCTATGGTCATCTGGACGCATACGGACTCGTCTCCCAGCCTGAGAAAATGCGCATGCGATTATAAATTTTAAATATTAAATATAAGGTCCGTTTTAGATTAAAGACTTTTTTGGGTTTTGTACGAGTGTCTGGTTACTATCACATAAAATTGCGTTATCTCGAAGTATCATAATTAACGATAACTAGATACTAAGCTAATTTTAATAGCACTAGCGTGCCAACAAACTGAAGTACGATCAAAGTATAAATGAAGTCAATTAAATTAGAAAATAAACATAAAAATTTTGATTTACCAACGACTCGAACGAAAAAAAGGACCAAAAAGCAAACATCGCGTCAACGTCATGAGGAGAAATGAACTAGTTAAAGGATCCAGTTAGCCCAAACTTACTGGATTTACTATTGGCAATTTCGTCTCATATCTTCGAGCATCATCAGAGTAGCTCAATATTCATAAACGGGTGTTTCAAATGTTAAGTGACATATTACTCAATATGAATCTAAGATCCCTATGCCAATTTACAAATAGTTGATGACCTTGAACAGATATACATAAATTGTAGCTAAGAACCACCTCGTTCACGTCAGCTTTCAAGCAAAAAGAACCGCATTATAAAAGGTCCTTTCGTTTAAGAGATAAACAAGACATAGACATGTTAAGCTTGTAATCCTCAGGGCTTAATTAATAGTTAAAATGACGACTAGGCCAGTACGGTACTAAATATGTTTGATATACATTACGCAGTCTAACACTAATGTTAAAACTGCACTGATGGCCTAGTGGTAAGACACCAATCTACCGTGATTCGATTCCCGAAGAGGATAGTACGTATTATCCTCTTATTATTGCGTACGTGCGTTCCCCAAATTGTTGTTCCGAGTCTAAATCTTACTTCTGTCTGTTAATTCCATTATTCTTAAAACCTTTGTAATCTTTAATGCAGGGTGTTGTCTTTTAGAAAAAATATTCTACAAAAATACGATTAATGCTAAAAAATGTATGTGTAAAATATTTTTATACGTAATAAATTATAATAAACTAGTGATATAACGGAAGTGTCTTAACGGAAACAGATGTATAAATTAAATTATAACGGAACCAAAATTAGGAACGGATGGGAAATCCGAAGCAACAATACAATTATAGTTGTCACAAAATAAAAGGCCCGTTTTGACAGTTCACGCCCAAGAAGTTTTAAATTTTTTACCGATCAAAATGTTTTGAAGGTAATTACATTTTTCATTGACGGGTACCGCCCACTGGGCTAAGTGCTGTGGCATAACGATTTTTTTCATATTGTCCACAGACTATTAATACTTTCGACCGGACCTACCTACCAACATGTATTTCAACCCGCTGAATCTGAATTTCAAGTCCGTTTGGCCCGGTCACCCTCCAGTTTTGAGTAAAATGCAAAAAACCTCAAAAAAAGACCAAAAATTGCAAAAAAAACTGCAGTCACAGCAATGAAAAAATGTTTGTGGACCCGGATCACGTAAATACAAGTTAAGAAATTAATATTTTAATGCGTGAAAAATACAGGAAAAGTATTTAATCATGTTTTACAGATTTTTTTTTCATATTTTTAATTGCAATTTTCCCGATTTTTTGGTTTTTTGAGATTTTTTTTAAATTTTAAAACGTTAACGGGGCAAGAAAACTTCAGCGGAACAAAATACATGAAAATCATACTCAATCTGAGTCCAAAAAAATATTTATTTCTAAAACTTAAATTTTTCATGATTTATTGCCATTATTTTGGGGATTTCATTTTTTTTCAAATTTGGACGGCTCACCGGGCTAATTAACTTTTAGATTTAGATCCAGTTATTTGAAATACACAAAAATCATACGTGATCCGGGTCCACAAAAAGTTTTTCATTGCTGTGACTGCAATATTTTGCAATATTTTTTGGGGTTTTTTGCATTTTTCTCAAAACTGGAGGGTGACCGGGCCAAACGGACTTGAAATTCAGATTCAGCGGGTCGAAAAACATGTCGGTAGGTAGGTCCGGTCCAAAGTACATTCCACTTTTTTTTTGTGTGCCGGTGTAATCGGTTAAGGAAAAATAAATCGATCAAGATATATTTTTTAAGGCGGACTCGTACTTGTCCGGTGTAATCGGTTAAGGAAAAATAAATCGATCAAGATATATTTTTTAAGGCGGACTCGTACTTGGCCGGTGTTATTAATTTGAATACTAGTATTTAGACCAACTAATTACAGAATTTCGCCAGTTGTGTAGTGGTTTCTACTGAAAATTTGAGACGTCAATATTGACAATATGAAAATGAAATAATATATATATGGGTGACGATAGCTCAACTGACAATTTTGGCTCATCATCTTAAGAAAATGATTGACTGAAGATTCACTTTTTCTCGATATTTTTGTGATTGAGTGAATGTTATTGTAACAAAAATATTAAATGATAGAAAAATGATTGTATCATTTCAAAATATCTACAATATCACAGTTTAAGTAAAATTTTCAAATCAGAACTTTAATCCAATGCACTTTACAATACATATTCAAATCAATTATATACTCATATAAACTTGATTCGATTTATCGTGAGTATTGAGTACTGAGTCGTATGGTTCATCACTAAATACATCGCTAAGACCAAGTATCAAAACGCCCCTCTTATTTTGTGACAACTATAAAAAGGTCAGTTTTTTTAAATGTCTGGATCTGGGTTGTAAAACGTTTATAATGACGAATTCATTGTTGATGATGACGTATGTCATGTATGTTAATTCTCTGTTCAAACGTCGTAACCCGTAACGGAACTTCCGTTCAAATTTCCGTTATAAAATGTGCAGAAACAGAGGTAAAAAAATCCGTAATGCCCCAGTTGTGAAAGTAAAAGCAGAAATCTGTTGGGTCACTAATGAAATTTATATGTAAAAAAGTATTTTTAACAATATGTATAAACATACGTCACAGGTTTGGTTTGGTTACGTTATAGAAGTAATAAACACGTTACAGTTATAGAAGTAATAAATACTTTTTTGGCGATGCTAACTTCGGCACGGTTCTTTTATACAGGTGTATGAGGTCATGGGGCAACTGGTTAAATGGGAGCTAGGCAACAGTTGTAGGAACCCACGAAAAAAATTTGAAGTAAAAATATCGATTCGTTAATTAATTCAAGATCGCTTTTTCGTGTAAATCTGATTGAAATGTATAAAGTCAGTAATACTTACTATAGTCTATCCAATCTAAGAAGTACATTTTGACAGGTGTCAGAGTAAGTTGTCTAGGTATGTGAACCAAATAATCGTTATCGAAAACATCCGATTTTAGTGAGAAATCGATATTGATTCTCTTTAAACAATAATCGATTTAATTATTTTTATTTTTCAAAAAGGAAATAGATAAATTTGTAAGTTAATACTTAATATTAGTGCTAAACAAATTTAATTATTTCAGCATAAAATCTGTTCATCATATTTAGTGAGAGTAGGTTAAAGTAAAAATAAAAACTGAATCCGAAAATAATTATTTATTCAGAATCATTTACTTTTGAGGCCATTCCTTAGTTGGTAGGTGGAATAAAACCCGTGGACGGTATATTTGTATATTGTAGGTACAAGAAGTTTCATTTTGGCAAATCTGATATAGTCGTGATGAAAATGGCGGCGATTTTAAAAACGGATGTCAAAATCTTAATGTTATTCTGAATATTTCAATACTTTCTACAAAATACATTAAACCTTGTGAATTTATTTACGTTTTGTCATGCGATGCGGCATTTATTAAAAGGTAAGGAACATTTGGTACATTTGATATCTAGGTCTAGAGCCCCCTGCCTCCCCTTGGCGACGCCCTTGCACTCAACAACTACTATGTATTACTTGAAGTATCCATCGTCGCAAACGCGAATTATCAATAAAATTTAAAATATTTGTATAGTTTCACAACCAACTCACGAGCCTGGGAGTTCAAAGTACAACTACGTCCTTTTGTAGACATTTTTCTAACAATAAATAATTTGCGTAAACAGGGTCCAGTATGAGTGGAGCCAAGGTCAACGTATAAAGCAAGATTAGTCCAAAGTATAGCCGAGACAAAAAAAAAGATTATCACCAACACAAAACACACGCACAGTCCGCTTCTAAGATGGCGAGAGAATGCACCACCCACTAGGTTGTACCGAGTAACTCAATTCAATAGAGTTTTGCTTTTGGGGTTTATTTTTTGACAGGTCATGGCCCGGTCACACTCCATCCGTACCGTCCGGGGTAACGATAGGGCAGAGCCGCAGCTGCCGTATTTACTCCCATAGCCGAGCCACCGGTATTGGGTTTTGGCATCGGTGGTTCACCCGGCGGCTGCTTTTAGGGGTACTGGATTTCTACCAAAAAGTCAGTTTAGTTGTTCTTGAATGGTAAATGGTGTCGTTGCTTACAATTCAGACAATGAAGGAGAACGTGGAATCACGGTTTCATTTTGACTAGTGATCGCCGTGTGATCGAAATTCGGCCATAATTCATTTTAATAAATTTTTCTGCTGTACAATTTTCTTTCATTTTATTTATGTATAATTGTAAATTGAGCAAGCTGTATTTCACTAATAACTAATATATAAGCACAAATCTCTATTAGACATTGTCATCATAATTATGATTGTTTGACATTCAGTTCGACCAGAGATTTTAACCGTAAACAAAAGTGTATAAGCGTTGCTACGCAACACACACAAACGTGTGTGTGTAGCGATTGCGTTGTAGTGTGCGTAATGCCTTTTTTTAATTAATTTAATGCATTTCTAATCCATTATTATATGAATGTTCAGTTTTATGCACTTCTCCTCATTATATACATTAACTGTGCCAAATTTCATACTTGTCCAACCATGTAATTTTCGTAAAAAGGTGTACAAAGTTTTTGCTTCACGTATTAATATATAGATACAAATATTTTGAGAATTTAGTCTATTCGATTAATTATATTATTCTAATATTTTTACCGATTATTCGGATATTCGTGAATTGGAGTTGTCAAGCACTACTGTATAGAACGTGATGACGTGACGTTATAACATCGTCAATAACAATTACTATTTTACATGTTATTTTTATTTTAAATTAGTTTTACGAGTTTCAACATTAGATTATTGTACAAGCAACAATAATAAGACTTTCTTGCAATGTTAATTATGTAAATAACTTAATAGTTCTTTAAAACTTAAGGTTTATTGTTTGCAATGATGTGTACACGTTTGACCAAGGTTATTGTGTATTAAACAATGCGAAACGTCAAAATGCACTTCTTAGATTAGACGAACTATAATAACAATAAACTTAATCCGCAACATATTTGTACTTTGTTAAATGGTCATTAGAAATTGAATAAATCAACGATTACGTTTGCATAAGCAAGACCGACTTCACTTTAGAATCAGATGATCAGCTTACCATCGACACGTTTGCGCGATTCATACCTATATGTATCCTGTCTGTAAATGCATATTTAATTTGTAACTTTTAAGGCATAGACTCTTAGGTACATATTTTTTAAAATCACTGTAACTATTTTATTGTTTTTTGTGTAATATACATTCTAATTACGATTCATGACCGTTAAACTACAACATACTCGAACAGTTGTTCCATAACCTGAGACACTCTGTATATTTATATCATTTTACTTATATTTATTTGAGTCGGTTATCGTTTCCTATGCTTCAACAAAATTCTATATTGTATAAATCAGGCCTTAAGTATTAGAAAAAGAATTTATATAACTATTTTATAAGTCTTTTTTTTATAAAATCGTTTAGTGTAAGTAATATTTAATAAATAGCTTGATGTAATCTCAAGTTTTAATAGCTTGATATTATAATTAAATACAAATTGTTTATTGATTTGTTTCCAATTATTTAATACCCGATGTATATAAAATCGTAAAATACGATTAAGGGATTACAATCTGCAAATAACATCTATGCAAAAAAGACAAATTGGAAATAAAACCCTATGCCAACCCGCATGAACAGCGTGAAATAGTAGGTCAATTTCCCTCCCATTGTGGAGACTCGAGCCCAGCATAAGGACGTATATGAGCTGTGATGATCATGATGATATATAAAATACAAAAATGATTGTCTGTTATAGACTGAAACCATCCAACCGATATGCCCTTAAACGGTTTTATTAGAAAAGCAATAATGCGAACTCCTCTTGACCATGGATGTCGTCATAAAAGACGGCTAAGTGTTTAAATATGCATGTAAAATCTATGCAAGAGAAGGAAAACTTGAAATGAAACCCTATATCCATACGTCTAACCAGGTATAGTAGGTCAATTTTCCTTTTACTGTCGGGGAGGCTCGAGTCCAACAATGGGACGTGTAAAAGCTGAAATGATGAATGCGAAGTTGGATTTAATCTACCTTTTTTTTTTGCTCAATTTTGGAGACAAAAAGAATGAAAACCAATATGTGATGATGTTTAATAGTTCTTTTTCTTGAGTAATGGCAATAAGCTACAATTTCGAGCTATTGATGTCAGTGTCAAGTTATAATATACATACATATATTCTTCACGTCTTCAGTCTTCGTCTTTTAGTCTTAGTCGGTACTATGGATTAGGTGCTGAGAACCAATCCATGGTTCCTCTGGGAATTTTGACAGAATATAAAAGTGCACGCAATTCATTATTATATCCTATTCATTCTCTCGCTCGAACTGCGAAAGCGATAAGACGTGCGCACAACTTTAAAATAAATTCATTTAATTTTGCGTGAACTTTGTACTTTTGTGTTGAACAAAAGAGTTCGACCACGTAAACTGTGAACTATCAACATTTATTATGGTGACGCAGAGAACACCTCCTAAATTAAGTGCTCCTACAAGTATATATGCATAAAAGAACAGATTGGCAGGCCCGCCGCTAGCTGTTTCATCGCCCGCGTGCAATACCGATTATGCCGCCTTTTTTTGGAAGGTACACCGCGCCCAATCTGTTCGGGGCGACGGATGAGCGGCGTACGACCTCATAACCTACCGTATTTTCTCCCCGTTCCATTGGTCCAACCATTGGTACCGATTCCTTCACATCTGTGGCCGGCTCGGCGGGTTACTCTTTCGGATACCGTCCCCTTTGACGCGGCGGCAACATTGCAGTGGTGCCGGCTGGGCCATCGCCCTCACGGCGTCGGCCTCTCTACTGGTGGCGGATTAATCCCCGGTCCATCCACCCGCAGCTAAGGCGTCAGGGGCAAGTCCTCGCGCCTGAGTCGCCAAACGTGCCGGCAGCAGAGTGTGTCGTGATAGAGGAATTCCTCCTAGACCCGCTCTACCGCCTCGGCGACGACAGCGTTCTAGTTCCCGACGTTGTAGAGCATCGTTCTAGCGTTGGTCGGCAGCATCAAGTCGGCACCGATGACTACGACGAGTTCACGGCAATGCTGTGCCCAGGCCACGGAGGCCTCGAGCGTGTGCTGCGCCGTCTCCTCGTCACAATCGTAGTGGTGGCAGGACGGCGTCCTCTCCCTCCTCACGATCTTCTGCAGGTACTAGCCGAAACAACTACACCCCGTCAAGATCTCCATCAGTGGGAAGGAGAGGACCCCGTGCCGCCGATGCAACCACTCTATCAGCACCGACTGGAAGGCCGACAGTCCGAACACCGAAGTCTTGTCATCCGAAGTGCCCAACGGGCAATGACCCCGGATCCCGGCGGACGTTACCCCTCCAACTCATGTAGCGAGACATAGGCGATTCCCGCCAGCGTCACCGAGACCCACCACCACGTAGCGCTGGGTCGTCCACATTCGACCTGAGCCACGAAAGGGCGGACGCCGGATCGGTACCGAGTTCCTTGTCGTCCGTGGCCAGCCCGTCGGGATACTCTTTCGGGTACCCTCCCTTTCCCTATTGAGATGGTCGGCAGTGTCAGATCGGCACCGATGATTGCGACGAATTCACGGCCATCCTGATCCCCGCGCCTCGATCGGCCAGGCATGCCGCCTCTTCTAGCGTCCTATAACAAGCTTGTCGTCGGCGTAGTAAATTACGCCCAGCCCGGGAGGGAGGCTACCTCGCAACGCCTTTTATTGCAAACGGTGGCAAACGAGCAAACAGTACACCTGATGGTAAGTGTTGCTGCCGCTCATGGACCCCTACAAGGCCGCTGCCTACCGCAAAGAAATTGAACAGAGTGTGAATGCGTGCATTGAGGCTCGGTGATACCAAGGGCACCACCAAAACCCTCAGAAAATTGGGCTTCCGGCTCTCTCGCTCACCGAACGAAGCGCAGTAACAAATCGCTACTACTCAGACGTCGATTTTCTGCGAGAGTGTGGTACTGCCCCGGACGGACCGGCCCGCGGCTGTAGACAGATAACTGTCGACAGTGTGATCCTACCACTCCAAAAGTAGTAGCTGATATTCCAAAGAGTCGGCCCTAGGGCCGACCTCTGCGCAACACTGTACAAAATGGGCGTCCGCACAACGTCCCCTATTCGGTCCACGTAGTGATCTCTGCGCCGGTGACTGCCTCCGTGACCGTGGCCCTTTGCACAGCAAAGCCACGATCGCCGAACGCCCCTTTCTAAAATCGTATTAGATTTCTGCGTAGTGTTGCATACGTGTTGCTGCGTAAGTGTTGGCTGCTGATAGACGAACGTTTGGTATTGCATCTTAGTTTTAACAGATGGCAATTAATGGCGGTGTTAACGCCATTGGGTCCCTTTTTTTTCCATGCGATGACATTTCTTATACTTAAGGTAGGGTGGATATTATGATATGAATTACCTGATGAGTCGCTCGATTTGCCGCCCCCCTGGACGTGCCGCCCGCGTGCGGTGCACGCGTTGCACTCCCACTTGCGGCGGGCCTGTAGATTGCCATAATGTATAAAAAAAATACGATTTTTCTAGAAAATAATGATTTTTATTCAATAAATATATTCATTATGTACAAGAAATAAAAATTCAAACGTATTTCAAATTGTGACAGCCACGCGTAGCTTTACGCCACGCCAACGATGAGATTTACCCTCGCCTATAGATGTTTCACATCAAAAAAATATCTACATAGTTCAAAGAAGGAAGGACTGTGGAGCATGTGATAGACAGGGAGACCATCGATTTGACGTATGATAGATCTGTATGAAAGGAAAGGATATATTGCATCGACCCCAAGTAATCGGCATTAGAGCAGGATGGTGATGATGGCGACGTATGACGCGATTAACATGGTCACCTCCGCCTTTCCCTGTGAGAATCTATTATGAGTCGGAGCATAAGAACAGATATAATATGTCACTACACCTTGCCTACCCATGGCAACTGTAATATCTTTTGTATCACCTATAGAATAGGAGAAGCAGTCGCCTGGAAAATGCCAAATCGGTTAGCGTGGTATAATTATTATAGAATTACTTCTAATAATCATCCTTATATATGTATTATATACGTAAACGAGCGGGACCTCATGTTCATGCAGACTGCAAGTTACGTATTTACGTGCGTTCAGGCGTTTTTGGTATATCTACTCCCTTAAGCTATATTAAATCCGTGATGCTATACTGCTGCGCTTCACGTAGTTGTACATCCCCTTATTTTCTAGCTTATTAGCCTACTTTGCTTCATGTCTTCCGCTTTGCATAGGAGGGAAGTGGAATTTTCCAACTCCTGTTTTTTCTTTGCTAATTATATTTGTTGCTGGTTCCAAGACAATTTAAAGCGTTGCCTGGGACTTCCTGAGGGGCAAACCTCGGTGTCTTATATGGAGACCATTGTGGATCCTGACTTACAGGAGTTACAGGAGGAAGGTGTGATGGGATTAGTCCCAAAATAAATATATATACTCGTATATGTAAATATCTCCTGGTTCAACAATAGCAAAGTTGTGTGGTGGTGCCCACAGATACTACCAACTACTACATTACTCGTGAGTGTCGTAAAAGGCGACTAAGACCTCGCCAACTCCATCTAATGCCGTCAGATCAATAATTCCATTCCTAAGGAGAGTTGACGTCAGGCAGGTGGCTGGTCATAAAACTTTGCTATTTCTACTATGAAGGAGTGGAGAACAGGTTGCGAAGATGATTTAAGCTAATCCCTACTGATTTGTCAACGCGGTGACTACTGAAACTAGAATAAGAAACAAAATTTTTACAATAGTTTATTTTTGACGTAGTACACACTTCAAAAGAATTTTCCGAAATTCAAGGCCAAAGGGCGTTATAGGTAGTAACAAAGTATAGAAAAATCTTTAACCATTCATTGTCTTCAAATTAAAAAATTCTCTTCAATAAAAATAAATTAACACTTGTTTAACGCATATGTCAATTTTCGTCCTCTAAAAGAATAAAACTCAAACTTGTGATGATACTTTAATTTGTTTTTTTTTTTTTATTAGCATTATAGATTAATTTCCCTCCCATTGTAGAGGAAACTCGAACCAAACAGTGACACTTATAATTTGATAATGGTAATAAAAGGAATATTTTGAAAATCAGCAACTCAGAGAGTATGATCTGGCCTTTTTTTTGAGTTGGGCCATGGTCAGCTTGCTCGCCGCACGGCTCCATCCGGGACAATAGAGGGGTGCCACGCGGCCCCACGACCCACCCGTGGCACGTCGCCTTCCTCGTTGGGCCGACCACGGGTGCAGAGTTCCCTGACTTCAGTGGTCGGCCCGACGGAATACCCCGCCAAGTACCCTCTCCTCCCGACGTCTCCCCTCGAGGACGTCGGTCGCCGTCGCGCGGTTGGCCTCTCGACGGGTGACGGATTAAATCTCCGGTCCAGTCACCCGCGGCCTCGGCTAGGGCGGCATCAGGCGCAGGTACTCGCGCCGCCCAAGTCGCCGGCGGCGGGCCTTGTCGTCGTGGAGGCGTTCCTCTCGCGTGCGCTTTGCCGCTTCCTTTCGCGAGACTACTGCCTCGCAGAAAGCGACGACCGCGACCCCGTCCTGATGCTGCCGAGCATCTCCCTAGCAGGTAAATTCTTGCCTAAGTAAACTTTGCTTTAATATTTTCATTCCACAAAACATGTACCTAATTGAAACTACGTTTAAGGACGGCGTTATAAGTAATTTATTCATGAACGAAGACCCTGGCATGGCGACGGCAAGTTAATGACCTGAGAAGAAGAAATATAACGTCGGTAAACGACTTAAATCATGTTATGACTAGCTTTCTAGAATTCTGCGCATTTCACCGCATCTATGGTTTATAAAATCTAACTTCAACTTTTTATCATGGCTTCAGAGGCATAGGGTTGCCACAAATTTGTGATAAAATCTATATAAATAAATAATATTGAAGTGTCTGTTTGTAATGTCAAAATATGTAATACTTTTTTCATACTCACACGGTTATTTACACGATACCTATGAATAAAAACCATTTAATATTTTTGTCAATTTGTCCCGGTGATCTTAAAAACGGCATTACATATTTTGATAGTAGTTTACTACTAGATAGCTGTCTGTATAAGGAGTAACTTAGGTTATTTTATCCCAGTGTTCCGATGGAAACAAAAACCGGGGTGTAACTGCGGCAATTTGCTGATAATTAAAATAAATCGAGTAGGTTCAATGTGCGATGCTATCGATTTCTGTGGACTTTAACCACGTGTTAGTGCATCGTTATCTATGAAATATTTATTATAGGTACTATAAACTTATCATTAATAATAATAATAACCATAATCCCATTGTGAAAAAGTTCCTCTCTTTATTGCCCTAACTAGAGGCAGCTTAGTCCTTTATTTCGCTGTCGGTCGGTCTGTGGGGTGACAAAATGCTTCTTCTTTTTAAATATATTTCTTATAGTAGTGGTGCTCTGATGATAAAATAATCCGTAGGGTATGAATGCAATCTCAAAAACCTTTTCCTGTGGCGGTTTTAATAGGTGACAAAAGGGTATAAGCAGAAAACTTAAGGAATATAACTGCATGATTAAGTAAATATAAAACAGATGGACTGGACATTGTAAAAATGGAACCGTTGTAAGCAATCGACATATTACTTTTTATGCGATATTATCATGGAAAAGCTTGTCGCACAGTAGATATTATACGTAAGTTGCTGGAGAAATGCATACCAATCTATTTAGTATATAATAATAATAATAATAATAATAATTTATTTATTAATAACTTCAGAATACATTATTATATAATCCCTGTCTCTTGAATTAGGTAAAAACAACCTGTGTCTCAAGAAACAGTGTCTTCCCAATTTACACAAAACATTTATATTACAGTACAGAATTAGTTAGGTATCCAGTTATATTAATACATGCGTATGCATATGTGTGCGTTTGTGTCTGTATGTGCGTTTGTATCTGTATGTGTGTGTGCGAGTACATGCGTGCGTTCGTTTGTGTTGTGTGTGTGTGCTTGTGTGTGTATTTGTGTGTGTGTGTGTGTGTGTGTGTGTGCGTGCGCGTATGTGTGTGCGTGTGTGTGTGTGTATGGGTGTGTACACGTGGGTGTCGTTGTGTATGCATATGATGATTAATTATTATCAATTAGCAATTCAGTTCTGTTATAGTCCATATTACTGATTAGCTTATATAAATGTTTTTTAAAATTATATCTATTTGCTTTCCGCATACCAATAGAGTATAGTTGGTTGTATATTCGCGGCGCTCTATAGTCATAGTGTCGTTGAGCAAAACTAGATTTAACACGTGGCACTGGGCATCTAAAACGTCGTTTAACCAGTATTGGTAGCTGTGGGACAGTGAGTTTATGATATCTACGTAAAATCTGGTACAGATACAGTTGGCGTATTGTAAGTACATCAGTACGTTTATATACGTCAATTGTGGGGTGTCTATACGGCAAGTACATGAGAACCTTTAGTACGGCGCGCTGTGCGCGCTCAAGCTCTATTACTACAGTCTTTGACGCACCACCCCATGAACAGACACAGTAAGTCAGTATACATTCACATAGGGCCTTGTAAGTTTGTGTTAATAATTTTTTAGATGCTATCGACCTTAAATGTTTAAATATATAAATCATTTTTCTCAAACGTGTACATAAGTCAAATATATGTTCGTCCCATCGTAATTGAGGATCCACAGTAATGCCCAAATATCTAATACTACTTGCTTTCGATAAAGTATCACATGCACACAATTTTTTATCGTTCTGAAACTGTTTATTACATGGATAGGTATGTATTTTAATTTGAAAGTCTATAGGTGGCTGTGATACCTTAGTCTTTGAGAAACAAAGATATTTAGATTTCGCTGCGTTTATTGTTAAAAGATTATACTCAAACCATTTCGTAATTTTGGCGATACCAATTTCAGTGGCTTTCCTTGCTAGCTCCCAAGTACGACCGTAAAAGATAATGACAGTATCGTCTGCAAACATTATGATCTCAGCACTATGTAAGACAGTTTCAGCAAGATCATTTACATAGGCTAAAAAGAGAGTTGGACCAAGAGTACTGCCCTGTGTTATACCATATGTGCAGGAAACTACGTCGCTCGTGTGTTTCTCCACCCTAACGCGCTGTTCTCTGCCCGTTAAATAATCGCGAAACCACTCGAGTGCGTGTCCTCTAACACCCATGTTCGTATCCAGCTTGGAAATTAATATGGGAATTGATACAGTATCGAAAGCCTTTTGTAGGTCTATGAAAACACCAATCACTTTATCGCCAGCGTCCACATGTTTGGTGATTATCGACGTTAATTTTAAAACAGCATCATTCGTTGAATGTTCCCTACGAAAACCAAATTGACGTTTCGAAAGTAGTTTATTTTTTTCCAAATAACTTAATAGTCTTTTATTCACGATTTTTTCGATGATCTTTGATAGACATGGGAGCAACGATATAGGTCTGTAGTTGGAGATAGTATGTTTGTCGTTAGACTTATGAATAGGTGAAACAATTGCCGTTTTGAACGCAGACGGAAAAATTGCCTGTTTAAGACTGAGATTGCAAAGATGTGTAATTGGTTCCGCTAATACCCTTCTTGCGACATGAATCAGTTGACTGGGGATGCGGTCGCTTCCTGAGGCGCTACGGGATTTCATAGACAATATAATACTTTCTACCTCTTTGTGATCCGTGGGAGTAAGTAACATGGATGAAACTGGTGTTCGTACTCTATGCTTCTGAACATGCTTAGCTAGCTCTGTCTCTGTCTTATTTAATTTTTGCAGAGTTGCATTAGCCAAGTGGCTACCGATATTCGCGAAGTATGTGTTAACACGATTTAAAGACTCCAGCGCTGAGTCTCCGACTGATAGCAGCTCTTTAGGAGTGTCATGTATTTTAGTTATATTGCAGACTTCTTTAATAATTGCCCAGGTTTTCTTAATATTTCCATTGTTCTTTTCTAACGCTCTTTGGTAGTACTGCTTTTTTAAACATTTAATAATTTTATTGCAAGTATTTTTATAGATTTTATAATTTATTAATATTTGTTGGTTATTTGGATTCATTTTAGCTTGTTTAAATAGCCTATTTCTTTTCCGGATTGAACGTACAACGCCAGTAGTTATCCATGGTTTAAGTGGTGCCGTGCGTCTTGAAATAATTTTCGCTGATGAACAGTTTTGTATGGTCATTTGTATTTTATTTATTAATTGCTCTGTGACCAAGTTAACGTCATTCAATGTGTAAAAATTAGACCAATCTATCGCACTCAGTTCTTTGCATGCAGAGTTATAGTTCAGAGACCTATTAACAAATAGATTTTTATCTTTGGACACTTTGGCCCAATTTAAGCATAAAAGTATAGGGCTATGGTCCGTAAGCTCAGGAAAAACTAGGGTCTGCCAGCTTGCATTGGTTTTTATCATAAAATGGTCCAAACAGTTATGCGCTCTAGTGGGCAGCGTTACACCTACCCGTAAGCCGTAGCTTGCCATAAGACACAAGTATTCGTTTACATAGGCATTCGGTTTATCACCAGACAATGTGTTGATATTAATGTCACCCGTAAAAACCACGTCTTTGCTAATACTTTTAAGTATTTTCTCTATTGAATCTAAGTATTTCTGAGGATTCGTATAGCACGGTGGCCTATATGAACAGACAATACTATATTTATCGGCATCTAATACCAAACAACTGCCCTCTGACACATTGGGTTCTGAAGAAACGATATGTATGTTTGATTTATATATATAAAACAAACATCGAACTATCGAAATGTACATAATTTATTACCCGTATATATATATATATATATATTCATTCGTGTGTTGACGGAGTGAGAATTCAATTAAATACCTCCTAATCTGGCCGTTTTTTTTTTTGGGAGGTGGGTTGCGGTCGGCGCGCTCCTCGCACCACTCCGTCCGGTGCGACAGAGGGGCGTAAGCACGCACACCCACAACCCACCCACGATGCACGTCGCCTTCGTCGTTGGGCCGACCACCGGAACAGGGTGACTTGACGTCAGTGGCCGGCCCGACGGAATACCACATATTTGAGGTACCCTCCCATCGACCGACGTCCCCCCCTCGGGGAGGACGTCGGTCTTTCCTCACGCGGTCGGCTTCTCGGCGGGTGACGGACTAATTCCCCGGTCACGTCACCCGTACCTCCTAATCTGCCCGTGGGTGTCGTCTAAGGCGATTAAAGGATATCTTGTGCATATAACAGAACATAAGAGAAAGAAAAATCTAATTAAATCTCTATACTAACCCGCCTGACTAGCGTGTATATTCATTCATTCATTCCTCATCAGAGTCATTTTCCCTTTCAAAGAAAAGAAAGAGGCTCGAACCCAGTAGCAGGACGTGTATGAGATGATGATACATAATTTCATTCGTGTGGTGACGGAGTAAGAATACGATTAACCATCCACTCTCGTGACCGTGGGAGTCTTCGACTTAGAGATATCTTACGACAATTATGCAAGAGAGAAAACTAAAATAAAACCCTACCAACGCGCCTATTATAACAGGTCAATTTTCAAATATAGGTACTAAACTCTGTCACAGATACAGCTTTTCGTTACTAAAAAAACCACTATCAATCTTACCATGGCACATCACAGTTGGCATCTTTCGATGGGACACGTATTGTTGATAATTATAAACATGTTTTATTTTTTTATGCCCCGCTGTAGTCTGATCACATATCGTCCAAACATTCGGGTAGTCTTGCGAGTCCAAAAACCATACCCTCCGGCCATTAAGTGGATATTGGTAACAATTTCTTTACTTCAGTGGCCCCAATAGAGTTATCCTTTCAGGTATTTACCTCTGTCGATGTTCGTGCAATATTGTGCCCACGTGATCGGTCTTACTGCGAACTGCACATTAAACCCCAATCCAACTAACGCGTCATAAGGGAAAAATCATGAGCATAGGTTATAAATTTGCGTGTTGGAAACGACCGAAATAATAGGTCTTTACCTATGTAATTGCAGTTCTGCAGTGCTGGCCATTTCAAATCAAAATAATTTTTGTTTGGCTAAGAATTCTAATTTCAAATTAATTTTATTTTAAAACATGGAATTCATTTTCCAAAAATAGTCTATTGTTTATTGGTTAGTGTTAGGTTTTCATCGCATTTCAATCTTTTTCGTCATCATGGATACGTTAAAAATTCGAGTAATTATGGAATATGAGTATCGTCGTGGCAGCAACGCGGCACAAGCGGCACGCAACATCAACGACGTTTACGGAGCTAACACTACAAACCAACGCACCGCCTGTTATTGGTTTACTCGTTTCCGTTCTGGAAATTTCGACCTGAAAAATGAACCTCGCGGTCGTCCGAAGACTAGTCGACAATGACAAATTAAAGGCGATTGTGGAAGGAATGATACACAATCTACGGCTGAATTAGCAGCAGCTTTCGACGTTAGCGTCAAAACAATATTGGTCCATTTGCGTCAAATTGGCAAGGTAAGAAAGCTTGACAAATGGGTGCCCCATGAACTCAATGATTGCCAGCGCGAAGTACGCGTCGAGACATGCCTTGCATTGCTCAACAGACACACAAATGAAGGAATTTTGAAACGCATTGTTACTTGTGATGAAAAATGGATTCTGTTTGATAACCGCAAGCGCTCAGCAAGTTGGTTGGATCCTGGTTCAGCACCTAAACAATGCCCTAAACGAAAACTTACTCCTAGAAAAGTGATGGTCACTGTTTGGTGGTCTAGCGCCGGTGTAATTCATCACAGTTTCTTACCAAACGGAGTGAGCATTACGGTAGATGTGTACTGTGAAGAACTGAACACAATGATGGAGAAGCTGGCACATCTCCAACCAGCATTGGTCAATCGCTCGTCTCCGCTGCTCCTGCACGACAATGCGCGACCTCATACTGCACAGCAGACGGTCTCCAAGTTGCAAGAACTGGGGTTGGAAGCTCTCCGTCACCCACCATACTCACCAGACCTTGCGCTTACAGACTACTTCTTTTTCCAGAATTTGGATAACTTTTTGACGGGAAAGACATTCAATACCCGAGAGGCAGTACAAATTGCCTTTGAAGAATTTGTTGCCTCTCGTCCAGCCGATTTCTTTAAGAAGGGCATCAATAAACTGCCGCTGCGTTGGCAAAGATGCATTGATTGCATGGATGATTACTTCGATTAATACAAATAAGAAATACATGAAAGAAATCGTATCGCAATTTCATAGGTAAAGACCTAATATTTATCATTGAAAGATAACGCCATAACGTTTCATATATCTTATAGATGTTATCTTTTATTTATTTGTTAAAATTCATGTATGTAGATAACTTCAGTGAACGATGATCCTGATATGTCATACATGCGAATTAGTACTTGAATTTAGAGCGCCTTTTTTATTGCTACTGGCGGCAAACGAGCGAACAACACACCTCATGGCAAATGATACTGCTACTCATGAACCTTTGCTAGGCCGCTGCCTACCGCGAAGAAAGTGAAAGGAGTGTGAATGCCTACAATGAGGTTCAATGATACTAAAGGCATCACCAAAATCCACCAAACGCAAACACCCTTAGGAAGTTGGGCTTTCGGCCCTCTTGCTCACCGGAGGAAATGCATTAACAAATTGCTACTACTCAGATATTGATTTTCTGTGACAGTGTTCTACTACCCCGGACGAACCGGTCTGTGACTATCACATTTTTTTCTACGCTAAATTTAATATCTAATTATATCATTTGGCTGCACCCAAAAACTTTTTATGACGATAAACTTTTCGTTAAACGATGAACTAACTTTTCATTAATTTCGTAAATTGTATTCTTACTCTGTCAAGTGTCACCACACGGATATTTTTTTTGGGACTAATTCCACCACTGTAACCCCTGTAAGCCAGGATCCACAATGGTCTCCGTATAATACACCGAGGTTTGACCGACAGGATGTCCCGGGAAACGCTTTTAATTGTCTTGGGACCCGCAACAAATTTAATTAGAAAAGAAAAACAGGAGGAGTTGGAAAGATTCCACTTCCCTCCTATGCAAAACGGGAGACATGAAGCAAAGTTGGCTAATAAGCCACTAAATAAGACCATGTACAACTACGTGAAACGTAGCGGTACCACGGATTTAACAGAGCTTAATGAACCTATTTGTGAGCTTTAGGTTTGATTTCAATAGTAGACATGGCAAAAGCGCCTGAACGCACGGCAATATTCTCGAGTTGCTACAAGGTCCGTATAGTATATTACCCCAGAAATGACTTACCACACGTATATTTATTGTAGGTACATTAATTATCATCATTTCGGCTCAAATACGTGCCACTGCTAGGTGCGAGCCTCTATATATATTATTTTTATTTATTATGAGAACTCACTAAGTACATCCATTGAAATTTAATAAGTAAATGTATCTAGTTATTCTATTCTAAACTCACATGTCATGGCTACAAGATCATTAATTATATTTAATTTAAATTCTAATTTTCTCAGGGTCTGTGACGTGCCTCTTGTTTGTATCCTTTGTTTTTAAATGAATATATATGTCTGTCGCAGAAAAAGCAAAATTCTTTAAGTGATTTTAATTGTAATTAATTTATCTTAACGCAGGTTATTTATCAGCCAAGTGATAAGTTGGTAAGTATATTACAGTTATTTTTTTACCAAATAATAAAGTAATTCGAAATGTTTAGTTATGAAATCTATTCGTAAAAAAATAACATGCGTTTCTAGGGACGTCCCACAAAAGTGATAACTTAAATTCAATTTCATTTATTTACTAGAAGTGTACTACTTATTGGTGGTCAATAAAATGGTACAGTGCCATTACACTTTATCATAGCAATGGTGCGTAAATATTAACCTTATAACTAAGTGGATTCTAAATGAAATTTCTAGGAATTCATTAATTAATGTCAAAAAAAAATATAACTAATAAACTACTCTAAGTTGAACTATTTAATATTGAAATTGTTTAACTTGAGAAAAGCTTAGGTTATTACTTAAATATTATGTATATTAATATGATAATCTAAGGAAACGTGTGGTGACGGAGTAACAATACTATTCACCACTCCCTATCTTGCCCGTGGATGTCGCACAAGACGACTAAGGGATATAATATGCACATAAGAACTGTGCAAGAGAAGGAAAACTCGAGATGAAACCCTATACCAATATGTCTGACCAGCATAGGTCAAATTCCCTCCCATTGTGGAGGAGGCCCGAGCCCAACAGTGGGACGTATGTGGGCTGCGATGATGATGATGATGAATCTAAGGAAAGGTATTTATTAATAAAATCCTTTATTTATTATAAAACATATTTTATTCTTAGTTATAATTCTTGAATATATACATTAGATATTTGTGTATAATATACATTATAAGTATCTTTATTTAATCCTATAAAAGTAAGAAGCTGCTATAATGAGCAGCGAAATTTTTACAACAGACTAGCGCCGTAACGCGTTACGTAACGAAGCGGTTTACCTTCCCATAAAAAGTTATCACATCAAAAATACAAATTTATTATTTAACACGTTGAACGCCATTGGGGTCGCCATGTGGGCCTCACTTATGTAGTATATAGAGCCAGCATAGATTGCTTGTTTTTAAAATTTTAATTATTATTTTTTATTGCTTTAGTGGCTTTAAAATGTAGTTTGTGGTTCATTCTAAAATTTTAATGATTATTTTTATTGCTTTATTGGCTTTAAAATATGGTGAATCTCGTTGTAAACATGGAAGAAAAATAATTTGTGACGTTATTTTGCTTAAAGTGGTCCCCGGTTCGCGGTCATATGGCTCCAACACAACAACTGTATGTCGGCTACATGGTGACCCCCATGACCCAAATGGAAAAACTGAAAAATCAGGCTGGCGTTTAACGCGTTAAACTAGTATTAGCGTTAAAATTAGAAGTTATGCTTCATAGTCCGGTCAAGTTAGACATAAACATAATGGTCAAATAACAAAAATTCTGACAGAGCAAAATTTTTGTGGGATGCTTGGGTTCACCATCAGAAAGAAAACTTCAAAAGTCCCCATCGATCATAAGTATTTGCTGGCGGCTACTACTACCAACCCTTACATGTCTTGTTTCTTACAACGTCTTTATATTTACCTGGACTAACTCCATCTAATGCCATCTTGCCAACAATTAGTCTTAAAACTTTGGCAATATGTATACCGTGAAAGAACAGTACATTGTGACGACCCATTTGCCGACAAATACCATCCAGAAATCTTACCATGCAAGCAATAAACTTCAGAATTGACTATCAAGCTGTGAAATCTGCTTTAATCAATCATATTGTATTCATCTCGTCATCTCAGCCCATACACGGAGCACTGTTGGGCTCTGGCCTCCTTGACTATAGGAGGGAAATTAGCCTACTATACCACGCTGATCAGACGTGTTGGCATATGTTTGTTTCGAGTTTGCCTTCTCTTGCATATATATTATATGCATATTTGCTTAAGCGTCTGTTACGACACTCACGGGCAAGAGAGGGGGTGGTGAATTGTATTAAAGAATCCTAAAGATATCCGAGACCTGCCAATTGAAAAGTTTAAAAAATCATGAATAGACTTTGTAAAAAAGCTTATTATAAAATCTCGGATTATGTAGATGATAATACAGATTGGTTGTGAGCAGCTCCTATTTTAGCAATTTCCTTGTTATTTTAAATAAACTCTTTTTTATTAACTGTCATTGTAAAGCGTAGCGCGTTTTGCCTAATGAAATTTTATATTTTCACCGTTTGTAACATCCGGTGTTGGTCATGCTCACTGAAGGATCTACTTGCGGTAGCTGCGTGGAGCGGGTCTCTCCCTTCCCCCTATAGTGGTTGAGGGAGTGATGGTTGCTCTAGTAGTGAACTCGTAATCGGGTACCGCTTGTGGGGTCTGGTCGTATTTGTAATGTAAAAATAATAGATAACCCCGCTGAGTTTCTTGCCGGCTCTTCTCAGTAGTGGTCGCGTGCCAATCCGGTGGTGGTGCCTATTTTTTTTTTTGTAAAATTTATTTTGTAAACTTGGTAATATGTAAGTGCCCTCTCGGGACGTATTAAGGACGTACCCTTGGAATCGCTATATCAATGATACGGAGCCCCGCGCTACAACACACCCAAATACCAGGGGTTTCGCCCTCGCAGTTCCTGTATCCGTGGGAATACCTTGATAAAATATAGCCTAAGTTACTTCTTCTTCAGACAGGTACATGATAGTAAAATATAATTAAAATTGGTCCAGCCATTTTTGAAAATTACCCAGAACAAACAAACAGTCAAAAATATATTCTTAAACGGGTTTTTAGCCATACTTATCGAGTAAATAACCGTGTGAGCTAGAAAATAGCCTATTATTTTAACATAACAAACGGAGACTTCAATTTTATTTGTATAGAAAATCAAATCACATTATCATTTTTGTTTCTTCTATAAATACACCTTAACCTTCCTATGCCCTTAAAACAAATTTTGAGACATGACCCTCCTAAGGTAAGCTACGCTACTGGCAATTATAAGTCACTCCTACCCAACAGACGTTGGTCTGTTCAAATCTATAAAAAATCGTAAAAGGAATTCTCCTTCAAATCGATTTCAGCGCCACCTACCGGGACCAATTATGAATCTAAACCATTCTCATATACATATTATTTTTTTTGTTTCAGTAATTTTTTCTCCTGTTCTACATTAATAGCAATAATTCATTATTTAAGACCGATGCGATTATAAATTGTACTATTATTAAATGTACTTGAAACCGACATTATTTTAAAATTTTTGGTCACTTACGTATTCATACATTTTTTTTATCCACGATTTTTAAACTTTGTTTAATAAACAAAATTTTCTAATTTTCCAAAATAAATTAAATTGTATATTTTTTTTAGAAAAGTACCTAACTAGTCTTACTATTTCCTATCTATTTATCAAAATAATTAGTGTTTAATATTAAAAAAAAACAAAAAAATCGACAAATTTCATTCATTTCTAGTCATAGTGTTCAATAAAGTAAAATAAGGCAAAAAATATTTTTATTTTTTTAATACTTATCTTAGGTACTACTTATGATAGATTTTTTTTCGTATTTTTCTGAATGGTCATAAGTTCTACTATAAGCCATTTTAAGGTTATCGATTAATTACCGGACACTCTGTATAAAGATAAAGTCGAGAAGAAGGTTAGACAAAACAAATTTTCTTACACGGTAAAGATGTATAAATTGAAACCGTTAAAAAATATATTTAAAAACTTGTTTCTTAACTTTTGTATAGATAACTTCGATCAACTGCACTAGCGAGACAGCTGTGCACAATTATAACCACTCCGCTATGCATATACCTATATGTACATTAGTATTCATTTCGGTATCGACCGACGCCAAGTGCACGAGTTTCGTACACGCGTTTCTCGCGCTGGTCGTGTTTGTTAAATATTTCGATGTTTACATTAAAACAAGCAACGTTTACAATATTATAATTAGATTTTTTGTGATATAAATTGTTTAGAGTGATAATTTTGAGCAGGTAAGTTAAATATATTATATTCTATTGTATTCTTAGTATGCTGGATGTTTTACTAGTACCGTAACGAGGACGAGTCGAGAACGAGTACCGTATACAAACTACAAAGTTGCTAACTAAGAAATGCAATAACGGAGTATTTATTAATACTTTGTAACATTGGTTTTTTTTTTCTCGGACTTAGAATACATAGGTATGTAGATATCTGTAATAATGTTTTCAAATGTCATTTAATCTAAATGAATTACGGAATAAGAATACAATTCACCACTCCCTCTCTTGCCGGTGGATGTTGTAAAAGACGATTAAGGGATTAAATATGCATATAACATCTGTGCAAGAGAAGGAAAACTCGAAATGAAACCCTATACCAACATGTCTGACCGCCCTGACCAGCATAGCATATTAGGTCAAATTCCCTCCCCTTGAGGAGGAGGCTCGAGCCCGAACAGTAGGACGTGTATGAGCTGAAATGATTGATGCTTTCATGTTAATCCTACCAATATTATAAATGTGAAAGTTTGTGAAGATATTTGGATGTTTCTTACTCAAGCACGTATAAACCACTTGAATAGATTTGGGTAAAAATCGACAATTAGATAGACCATTTCCTGCAGTGACACGTAGAATATTTGTTTATTTCGGTAATATGTGATTTGGGATTTAGTCAATCAAGCATAATCCGTGTGATAAGGGAGTAACAATACAATTAACAACCCCCCTTTTCTTAGGTGGTAGGTGTCCTACAAGACGACTAGGGGATTATATTATGCAGTTAACATCTATACAAAAAAAGGAAAACTCGATATACAACTCTATACCAAACAGTTTGACCAGCGTAGTATTGTATAATGATCTCTGATGTTTACGCAAGTATTGTGCTATACAAATGAATACAATTTAAGTGTCCGTTTGTAATGTCAAAATACTGGGCTTTTTTCATGTTCACACGGTTATTTACACGATACCAATGCCTAAATTCAGTTTAAAATTTTTTGTCCGTCTAGTCTGTCTGTTTGTTTGAGGTAATCTTCAAAACGACTGGACCGATTTTGATAATATTTTACTACCAGGTAGCTGTCTATATAAGAAGTAACTTAGGCTGTATTTTATCTCGGTATTCCCACGGGAACGGGCAGAATGCGGCTAAGGCGACAGAACCCGAAGTGAAGCGAGGGCGGGTTACTAGTTATAAATAAAACTATTTTACGGATTTTATCGCGTTTGTCCATCCTAGTCCGCCCGTGACCATAAACGCTGAAAAGTGTTCAAAACGTCAGACAATCAAAAATCAAAAAAACGCGATAAAATCTGTAAAATAGCTTATTACAAAGTAGTATTGAAGTTAAATTTTCCTTCTATTTTGAAGAAGGCTCGAGGCTAGCGGAAGGATGTATAAGAACTAGGATAAAACACCATCATCTATTGCACAAATTTGGATAAAATTTGATCTTGAATATCTACTTTTTACGCGGGTACAAGATCTCTCGGAGCTGCAATAATATTCTTGGACTAATTAATTATGCTTACAATGACCCATTTTGGTTAATAGAACTTTGGACAACAGTTGTTTGAGAATGACAAACCAAAGTGCATATTATAATCAATATTACAATGTTATCACTCTACATATAGCGGAATATCGTATCGTACTTCAGTCTGCTTACCTAATCGATATATGAACACGCAATTACCTCGTGCAAATTTGAATTATTCATTGACTGAATTTTTCTGTATCAAAAATACTATTTTTATTATCTTAGTGTCCTCGCTTCGTTTCGATTCCTGCCGCTTTGCACTTTAAATCTGCAATATCATCTAAGATAAAGCCTCTGGTTCGAGTCCTGGACCGAGTAACATTTTATAGGGTTAATAATTACGCCTGAATTTCATTTGAATTAGGAGGACCTATGTATTTTTAACTATCTTAAACAAAAAATAACAATAAAGTATAAAACGTTTTTTAAAATTTAATATTTAGCATACATGGATAACATTTTCATCACATTTAATAAAAAAATCCCAGCTTCAAAACTACAAGACCTAGGACAATAAATTTGAGTATTTTTGTTAGATAATGAGTCTCGCTACCCCTCATAGCCCGTTGGTCCATTACTTACGGGAAACCCTGTATATTCGAGAGGTCTCTTTAACATGAAATAACTGTCTGGTTATATTTTTTTTCTTTCTTTATTTTTTGCTGTTAAAGACTTCTATTGCGAGGACTTGACAAACATGCAACACTCCTCGAATATCACAAAGTACTGTCTTACTTGGGAATGCAACCCACTCTCACTCACTCAAGACACTCGATTGTAGATCGCTACTTAAACCACTGCGAAATAAATGCAGTCTTTAAGTTTTTTTTGCGGTAAATTGCGGTTAAACACCGAAGCTCCGTCCGGGGCGACAAAGGGGCAGCACGCGGCCCCATAACCCACCCGTAGCCACGTTGCCTTCGCCGATGGGCCGACCACCTGTGTCGAGTTCCTTGTCTTCCGTGGTCGGCGCGACCCTTTCCTGGGACGTCGGTCGTCGTCGCGCGGTCTACCTCTCTGTGGGTGACGGACTAAAATCCCCGGTCCTGTTACCAGCGTCCTCGGCTAAAAATAAATACAGTCTAAAGGCTTGTGTTAAAGACAGGATCTGCATGAAGACTTCTCAGATATAACTCAGACGTATTTTGTCACATACATATTTCATTCTTAATTAAAGAATTTAACATATCTTCTTTATATTTCGTAGGATCCAAGATGGCGCTGAAATTTAGTCAACTCCGTGGCATTAGAATAATACCACTTACAGTTAATCTAAACAAAGGACTAATAAATACACATGTAAGTATTAAATCTGTTTTTTGATAACATATTGTGTTTGTGAGAATAGATTTTTGATGTAATAATGTCCTATAAATCGACGAACACCGGCTGCATGCACGAAAAAAAACCATGACTCATGTCACGTTCCGCCTGAGCTGAGCGCTAGTGGAAGCGAGAGCGAGAGCACGGAACAAGCGATAAAGAGGCACGATGGGCTTAAGCGTTCGACTTGTGAGGCATCTATCTCTAGCTTAATAAAGTTTTACGATCTACTTACTAGCTGTACGGTTTTAACGAAAATATACAGAGGACTCTAAGCTAACAACAGAGTTTTTAAGATACTTTAAGATTTGATTCAGACTTTAGGCAATTTATCCCTTAGCTACGAGAATCTAGTGCTTGGATTAATGGTTCTACTTATGACTGATAAGTTATCAAAATTGGTTGTCTGTAATGTCGGTTTACAGACGACATTTTAATGTGATAACATCGTAAGAAAACATTGATGAAAAATTGCATACTTTTATAAATTGAATTAGAACATTAATAGCAACCCGCCCACGCTTCGCTTCGGTTTCAGAAGAATAGTCGAATATCCTGATTAGAGTCGCCAGGATTAAATTTTTAGAGAGCTAGTGTGCGAAGTACACACGCGCGAAATTCGAAACTTCTATAATTCGGGCTGTCAGATTAGGACAACGCAGCAAAGACTATCCTCAAGGTAGTTGCATTTAAAACTTGTAAGATGAAAGTAAACTACTAGTAACTGCTTGACTTGTTACTTGTAAGCGTGTTTTTTAGTTTTTTTAAACTATTTATTTTTTTAATTAATTAATTTATTATATAATAAATTAATTTAAACTATTAATGACACATATGCCTTCGTAATACTGCTGACTATTTTCGTTTTCATTCTTCACTTGCCAAAGTTTTGCAAAAACAGAAACCTTTAAGGTTACTAAACTCTAGTCTTAATATTATTCGCTTGTATGTATTGTAAACTGTCGTACTCTCAGGCTCGAGATACAGACTAACATCTAGTTTGAGCCTCATCGGATACCTAACACTTAAGCAAGAGATGTAATAATGTAAATAACTGTATTAAGTGATTTGTATATTCTATTTTGGCAATAAATTATTATTATTATAAAGTATCTCCCAGTTTCACGGCTATCTTCCAAGGGAAGATACCCGGTCCTTTGAAAGGCTTACATGGGGATATGGATCCAACACGCAGATGCCTTTGGAGAAATTTAATGTAAAAATGGGATGGGACATCTACCGATGACACTCCACGTCTGCACATAACACACGTGGACTGCCAACGGTAGGTGTAAAACTATTGTGTGATGATGGTATCTAATAACTGTTTAGGGGGTTGGAGGTTTGATGGACTGGTTAAACTAAAAACTATTGATTGAAAAACTGTCGTCTGCCTTTAATACCTTTATCGTCTTTAACTTTGGCAGACGGTGATTTACCAACTCACTGAATGCCCCCCCCCCCCCCAAACGGTCGCCACAGACACGCAGGCCATACGGGCAATAGGGGGACAACATTGGTGCAAGTGGCTTGGGGTGTCGAGCGGTGCGGCGCCGGTTTCACCATCGCAAGTCCCCGATAAACGGAGACCCGCAGTGGTTTCCCCGTAGTTATGCCCTTGAAAATGACTCTTCCACCCCCGAGCATATAGCTCTAGCGACCCCTCTCTGACCAGCCGTTTAAGCCAGAGTTGAGAATCCTGCGGCCACACTTCGGTTTTCACTCCAGCCAGCCAATAAAGGCGAGCTGGATACGAGGCCCTTGCCGACTCTCTGGGGCACTCAGGACCGCAGTGTCGCCACTCACATTCAGCACGCCACAAGCTGCCCTGCGGTTTATTAGCTTTCCTATAAATCTTGTGATACATTTTTTCTTTTATATCAAAAGAACTTAGAGAGCTATATAATGTTCCTCCGAGGTTTGCGTTAGTCTCATGGTGAGATAACAACTGGCCCAGAGGCTTTTATTAATATTATTATTTTCTATTATTAATATTTAGTTAGTTACGTGAATTATGGAATGTTGAATAAAATAATAGACAAGGCCTTCAATCAAAGTTTCTTGCCAGATATTTTAAGATCCGGTGGTAGTTTATTGGATTAGTTTAATAAAATTGTATTAAAATTGACAATATGTGCCCTCTCGGGGTTTATGCATAATAAATGATTTGATTTTGTTTGTACAGAAATATATTTGTATTATTAATTTAGTAAGTTTAAAGTGAGGCTTATAAATAACTAAATAAACACAGTAACAATAAAGAAGTATCTCTCTGAGTTTTCATGGCGGCTCTTTCTCAGTGTGATAGCGTACAGAAAAATAGATAATAAAAATAATTGTTTTATTTGCAGACGTCCCGTGTGCTGTTATATTTCCCGGGGACGACAGCGAGTTTCAAACGCAACGCGCACACACAGAACATTACAAAAAACATGCAATTTATTAGCAACGATCAAATCAATCTCAAAATGGATCCTGTCACCATGAAGTAGGTACCATAGCGATTCCTTTTTTATTAGAAACTAGCTGGTCCGCGCAATTTAGTTTGTATCACATAAAAAGATAAAGAGAGAGAGAGAGAGGAGTTAGAAAAGATTGGGTTGCAGACATTGAGTAAGAATATTTGTTCGATGTTTGGAGGCCTGTAACGCGTAGCGCACGCAACAAAAGCTCTCAGTACGAATAAATTTACCAAATTTTGCAACAATTTTTATTGATTCTGGCATGTGCATGATACGTAATGGTCGTAGCAATAACCTTTATCGACAACTGAACAATCTAACACTAAAAGCATTTTTTATTTCGTACCAGTAGTTCATGAGATTAACGCGTTCAACCAAACAAACTCTTCAGCTTTATCATATTGGTATAGATTAAAATAGAAACCATAAGGCGTATACTATCATCTCAGCTCATATACTGCCCACTACTGGGCTTGAAGCTCCTCCACAATAGAAGAAAAATTAACCTCCTATAACCATACTGTTCAGTCGGTTCGATATAGGTATTTCCTTCTTAATAAGGCTCGAGTTAAAGGCTTGATCTCCGTACAAGAAGACACCGATGCGAGTGATTCTTTTTCCGCGTCATCGAATAAAAAGCCGGTAACTTAGATAAAAGATTAGACCTCGGTGTTCACTTATAGTCGGTTTAGACTGTTAAAGCCATCTGCGGCTAAGAGCTAAAAAACGAAAAAAAAATAGATTGGCGCACTAATCTTTCGAGCTATGTCAGTTACGTTTTCCGTGTGGTGACGGAGTTAGAATACAATTCACGAGCCCCTCTCATACCCGTGGATGTCGTAAAAGACGACTAAGGGATATATTACGCATATGACATCTATGCAAGAGATGGAAAACTCGAAACGAAATCCTATACCAACCTGTCTGATCAGCATGGTATAGTAAGGTCAGTTTCCCTCCTATTATGGAGGAGAAATGATGAATAGCAGCTGTTATAAGAGTTGCCGTACATGGAATTCCTCCCATACTGCGCTGAGTAATTTTAAGCTTCTTCATAAAGAGTAACTTTTAAGAAAATTGTTTTTATATTACAGTGAAACAGTCATTGAGTTTATTCAAGAATTTCATAAATTTTGGCAAATCTATACCAATAAATAAAATTGGAGTGTCTGTTTGTAATATCAAAATAATTGGCTTTTTTCATGCTCACGCGGTTATTTGCACAATACATATGCCTAAAATACACTTTATAATTTTTTTGTCTGTCTGTCTGTCTGTTTGTTCCGGGTAATATTCAAAACGGCTGGACCGATTTCAAAAATTCTTTCACTAATGAAAAGCTATAATATAAGGGAGTAAACTAGGGTATATTTTATGTCGGTATTCCCACGGGAGTGGGAACTACGCAGGAAAGACTGAAACCGAAGCGAAGCGAGGGCGGGTTGCTAGTACAATATAAAAATAGTTACATACGGGATGCCCATATGTTCTGGCGCATGTACAGAAAATTTTTAATAGGTAACAATTGCAAAATTCATTCTCAAAATTATTTAAAGAATAAATTTCATATTTAAATCTTTATATATTATGTGCATAATTCTACTGTGCATGTGTAGGTGACTGAACTCCTAAACGGCTGGAATGATTTTGATGAATTTTTTATGTGTATTCATTATTCAAGAATGGTTTAACTTTAAAGTAATAATTGGACTCAGTGGGTGGCGTTGTGATAGATATCTCTATATGTTATTTAATACGTACAGAGCAAGGTTTATTGAATAAACTCATATACCTACCTATATTTTTAAGTAAACAAATTTCTCATTAGTAATCTATTTTTTTTTTTTTGTACTTTATTATTTGTTCTATTTTTTTCTACCTACAGACGACCCACTCTTGAGCCTCAGCAATAGGAGGGTGAAAGAATTGTGACAGTTTATTGTTTATAAGTCTTAGTCATGCCATACAGTAGCCGCGGCAAAGGAAAGGCAGTTTTTTTATATAATAATTTATAGGGGGTTTTTGTCCACATGGATACGCCAACCCTATTGTATCATGGCGCATTACCTTACAACTAACATTACAAATACATAACATATGACTTAAAATCTAAAAATTAGGGCAAAAGTAATTCATGGATACACTAAGGTTATCAGGTTACACATATGTTTTGCCTGTTCGGACTTGGTTGGGTTTAGACATAATTGTTTGAACTAAGCCTACATCTTTTATATTTAAGTCAAACCTCTCTATAAATGTTGTTCTTTGTCTACGGTTTTTTGCACATTCCATCAGCAAATGTTGCACGTCTTCTGAGGTATTACAAACTGTACAATTGGGTGTATCACTTTTCCTCATTTAAAAATGCAAATTTTGCTGATGGAAAATGACCAGATCGGATTCTTAAGGCCAACTTGATATATTTTCTGCTCAATTTACTATCATCAAACCAAGGAACTCTAGGAGGCTGACGCTGAATAGTTCTGTACCATATGCCTTTTGTTTCAGATTTTACATTAAAATATTTATTCCATAAATCATAACATTTCACTTTCAATTTAGGGATCAAGTCAAGGTAGTCTGGTAATAAATTAATTGCGTTTCCTGATAGTGCTGCTTGCATAGAAATGCGATCAGCCTCCTCATTCCCACGAAGACCAATATGTCCCGGCACCCATTGCAACCTAAAGTCAATATTGTTTATAGTAAATTTGTAAATAATATCGATGATATCATAGGCTATCGATGTACCTCTGATACCAGAGACACATCGAGCCACATGTTGCAAGGCACTTTTACTATCAGACAAAATTACAATTTTATTAATTTTTTTTTCTTTTGCATACAGCATTGCTTGAAGGATTGCAAAGAGTCCGTGGCAATCGTCGCCTCCACGTCGTGGCTTTCGTCGTCTCTCATCCTTAGGGACAGGGGCGTCGGATACGTCGCGGCGGACTGGGGAGAGATTACGCTCCTTGGAGTATATCTCTCCCCTGCCTGGAGAGCGGCTGATTTCGAGGTCTCCCTTACCATCTTGGGAGCCTCGTTACGGCGATTGGCACCGCGCCAGGTGTTCGTACTGGGCGTTGAAGTCCTTCAACGCCAAGTCCGTGGCGTGGGGGTCCTCCTATACGGACGACCGAGGACGGGCGGTCGAGGACTGGGCGGCGGCACTGGGCCTCTGTTTGCTGAACAGAGGCTCGATGCATACGTGCGTGCGACATCAGGGCGGGTCGATAGTGGACCTTTCGTTCGCTAGCCCTGATGTCGCCGCACGCGTGGGGAGCTGGTGCGTCGAGGAGGAGGTTGAGACCTTGTCGGACCACCGGTATATCCGGATGGAGGTCTCCCTGACAATCCCGGCGCCCGGCAGGGGTCACGGGGCGGTTGGGCGTCCTGCGTTCCCGCGATGGGCTGTGGGTCGCTTAGACTGGGACCTGCTGGCGGAGGCAGCCATCGTTCACTCGTGGCTGTCCTCTGCCAACCAGTTGGACGGGGTGGACGCCGAGGCTGACCGTATCCGCAGTGCGTTGACGCAGATTTGCGATGCGGCCATGCCCCGGGTACGGCGTCTGCCCCCGAGGAGGGCTGTCCACTGGTGGTCCCGGGAGCTGGTGGATCTCCGGGCCGTGTGTATTCGCGCCCGGAGGGCCTACACCCGCAGCCGGTGGCGCCATCGCAGCGCGGAACTGGAGGGCCAGCTTTACGAGGGCTACCGCAATGCGCGGTTGGCCTTCAGGCTGGCCGTCCGTTCCGCCAAGGACGCCAGTCGGCGGGAGATGCTGGAAAGTCTCGACCGTGACCCCTGGGGTCGCCCCTATGGCGCGGCGCTGAGTAAGCTCCGCGCACGGGGCCCGCCCCTCACCGAGACTCTCCAGCCCAGCTTCCTCACCCGGGTCATCGAGGACGACGGGCGGAACACACGCCCCCCGGTCATGGCGCCGCCAGACAATGACCGGGAGGGCGATGGTGGCAGTGTTCCGCCCATCACGGAACCGGAGATGGGGGCGGCAGTGGCGCGCATGCGCTGCAAATCCACCGCCCCCGGGCCCGACGGTATTCCAAACCGTGTGCTGGCCCTGGTCCTCGACCATCTGGGTCCCCGCCTCAGGGAGCTGTTTGATGCGTTTTTAGCGTCCGGGCGGTTCCCTGGGTGCTGGAAGGCCCCTCCTTCTCCTGCCGAAGCCGGGACGGCCTCCGGAGTCGCCATCGGCCTACAGGCCTATCGTGCTGCTCGATGATATGGGCAAGCTACTGGAGAGGGTGGTAGTTGCCCGCAAGTACTTGGGCCTGGTGCTCGACGGGCGATGGTGGTTTCGGGAGCATTTCCGCAGGCTCGTCCCGTGGCTCGTCGGCGTGGCGTCCGCCCTACAATGGCTGATGCCGAATGTGGGCGGACCGAGCGCGGCACGTCGAGAGCTGTACGCGGGGGTCATCCGGTCGATGGCCCTCTACGGCGCACCGGTGTGGGCGGGATCCATGACTGCCCGACTTAGGGCCCTTCTGTGGCGTCCACAGAAGGTCATGGCGGTCAGGATCATCCGCGGGTACCGCACGGTGGCGACGGAGGCGGCGTGCCTGTTGGCCGGGACTCCCCCGTGGGACCTGGAGGTGGAAATGCTCGCCGACTTGTATCGGCGGGTATCGGGGGTGCGCGGGGGGGCGGTGTTGTTTCCCTGAGGGAGCTCACCGCCTGGCGCGTCGACGCCCGCCTAGACGTCATCGCCCGTTGGGCAGACCGGCTGGAGAGGCCTCGATACGGTGTCTGGACCGTGGAGGCCTTCCGGCCGGTGCTGATGCAGTGGTTGGAATGGCGGCACGGTGTGCTCTCATTCCAACTGGTACAGGTCTTGACTGGGCATGGATGCTTTGGCAAGTACCTGTACACGGTCGCTAGGAGGGAGAGAACTCCGTCCTGCCACCACTGCGATTGCGACGAGGATACGGCGCAGCATACGCTCGAGGTCTGTGCCGCTTGGGCAGAGCCGCGTCGTGAACTCGTCGCAATCATCGGTGCAGACCTGACGCTGCCGATCGCTAGGGAGATGCTCGGCAGCATCAGGAATTGGGACGCGGTCGCAGCCTTCTGCGAGGCAGTTATCTCGCAGAAGGAGGCGGCGGGTCGCGAGTGCGAGGAGCACAGCCTCGATGATGCGACCCGCCGCCGGCGACTGGGGCGGCGCAGGCGGGATTACCTGCGTGCCATGCCGCCCTAGCCGCGGCCGCGGGTGACGTGACCGGGGATTAGTCCGTCACCCGCCGAGAGGCCGACCGCGTGAGGAAAGACCGACGTCCTCCCCGAGGGGGGGACGTCAGTCGATGGGAGGGTGCCCCGGGTAGGAGGTATTCCGTCGGGCCGACCACTGATGACAAGTAACCCTGCTCCAGTGGTTGGCCCAACGACGAAGGCGACGTGGTGTTCGGGTGGGTTGCGGGTGTTGCGTGCTTAAGCCCCTCTGTCGCCCCGGACGGAGTGGTGCGGAGGCGCGCCGACCGCAGCCTACCCCAAAAAAAAAAAAAAAGGATTGCAAAGAGTTCCAGCGACATAACCGTTAAATCTGCAATTATTCTATATCCAATTTTAACATCTTGATTATAATAAAAAAAAGCCCGATCCTCTACCTTGAATGCTTTTCGATCCATCTGTATAAAATTTATGCCAGTCTTTATATTTGGTGTTTAATTCAATTAGAACGTTGTTCAGTAAACTGTTACCGTCAATAGAACTTTTACCTACTGAAAGACAATCAAGGTCACTTATAATGTTTTCTTGCACATTAATCGCAGATATCCATACGTCTAAACTAAATGATCTAAGAATTTGTGACGAAGAGACTTTAAATTCCTTTAGATCTTCCAGAGATTTAACAAGCAATGGTTTTTTTGTTTGTCCAGTAACTGGTATCACAAAGAGCACTCAAGTCTAATACCGAACTAACAGTTAATCCCTCTGACCAAGATAGACTTCTCATCATGAATTTGAATGCTAAGTACTGTCTTCTTAAAAGAAGCGGCATTATGTTTAATTCACACTCCATAACATGAATTGGGGTGGGGTACTTTTAATGAACCCTCCCACTATCCGTAATGCTTGGTTTTGTATTTTATCAAGTTTGATAATATGAGTCTTGGCTGCACAATCATAGATAAAGCTCCCGTAATCAATCCTACTCCTAATTATTGAAATATATAGTCTGCGCAAATGTTTATTGTGAATACCCCAAATACTACCTGCTAACAGTTTTAAAAATTTTGAACATTTATCAATGGTCTCGTTAATATGCTTTCCCCAACGTAGATTATCATCCAACCACATGCCCAAATATTTAATACATCTTGATCTAGTCAGAGTTTGATCGTTTGCCTTAAGACAGGGCGAAAATCTTCTGTAGCCTCTACTAAAAAGAAAATAATGGGATTTATTTGCGGATAGGCTCAGGCCTAGTTCATTTAATAATATTATTATTGAATCTAACGCGTGTTGAATGCACATTTCTAAATTTGAAATATCTTTGTGACTAACAAACAAAAGGAAATCATCGGAAAGGGAGTTCTTATTATTACTTTTTATTGGCGGTGTGATGACTGCCCAGTCTGCCGTCCGGAAGTTAGCGGCTCATTTTGAACCCCTCGTCAAGTGACTGTTGTTCTCCTTCTAAGCAGGCAATGCAATAATTGACTACTATCAAAATATAATATTTTTACCAATATTAAATTTATAATTTAAGATGAAATATGGAATAATAATTAAAAATATAAACAACAAAATAAGTAATTGAAGTAATTAGTGAGGGTATATTCTATCACTCTCTTGCTAAACGATGTTTGCTTCACTCAGACCCTGGATTGTTAGGAAGATTGCGAAATTGACGTCCATTCTCTCTCTTTGTCTAATAATTAAAATTACGCTGTTACGAGCGCAATAAAAAATAAATGTTTTTAAAAATCGATGTAATATTATAAACAAAAAAAATAGACTACTTTAATTATATATCATAAAAAATTTACAACCATTTTATGTAATCGGCCACTCTGTTAATTATTCACGATATCCTGCCAGACTGATAACATGCGCCTTTGTTGTAGATATTTATAGCGTATAATCATCGATCCATCTACCCACACAATTTAAACAGTATGCCATCAATAGATGTTAGCGGTTAGCAACAAGTACAAAATAACAAAAAAAAAACAATACGTGAAGGTGCATTTATTGGCAAGTCGTGAAATGATCGCTGGAAATATACAGTTGAAGACCTTAAAAGGCTTCCATGTGAAATGGATGAACTCTGCTACGGTGTCGAGTGGTACGTTGGTAAAACGGTGACACCAAGTCAAACAGTTCCTCGGAGCACTCCCCATTATTTATAGTATATAAAAATTATTTAAATATTTTTTTAAAGATTATTGCATTGATCCTTGCATTACGATATCTAATGTTTACGCGAGCACTACACATTGTAAATAAAACTACTTTTACGGATTATAAGGTGGTGGAACTCCGCGAGTAAGGCGACTGTAACCGAAGCGAAGGGAGGGCGGTTTACTAGTTTGAAATAATCACAAGTATGTATCTATTATAAAAATATGTACATCATCATCAAATTGCTTTTATTCCAATTCCTTGAGGTCGCAATATATACTCTTCTTTGATAGTACATATTGCAAAAGTTATTAATATGGCAATAGTTTTATGATCGGCCGCCTGCGATGTATTCGAAAAATCTAAGCAAAAGTGTAGAGATATTTTACGAGTATTCCCACATGAGATTTCTAACGTTTCAATTTGTTTAGTGACAGCGCTTTCTACAAGCTCTTTATATCAACGACCTACTTTATATAAATAAAATATTAAATATGTAATATATACAATTCACAAGATTTAAAAAATATACATTTGATTCTATCAAGCATTCTTTGTGTTAACCGAGTAAGAATATAATTCAATACAATTCATCACACCCTAACTTGCCCGTTGGTGTCGTAAGTAAGAGAAGAAAAACTCTAAATAAACCCCTATTACAATTCATCTGAATAGCGTAGTTTAATTTCGCAATTTAGGGCAATTTCGTAGGAGACTCAAGCCGAGATGATGTGTTACTATTAATAAGGTATTTATTTACAAATAAATAATGAATTCCATGTGGTAACGGAGTACGAATACAATTCATATGGTGGTGGTGAAGGTGCATTTATTGGCAAGTCGTGAAATGATCGCTGGAAATATACAGTTGAAGACCTTAAAAGGCTTCCATGTGAAATGGATGAACTCTGCTACGGTGTCGAGTGGTACGTTGGTAAAACGGTGACACCAAGTCAAACAGTTCCTCGGAGCACTCCCCATTATTTATAGTATATAAAAATTATTTAAATATTTTTTTAAAGATTATTGCATTGATCCTTGCATTACGATATCTAATGTTTACGCGAGCACTACACATTGTAAATAAAACTACTTTTACGGATTATATCGCGTTGTATTTGATTTATGATTGCCGGACGTTTCGAACACTTTGCAGCATTCATGGTCACGGGCGGCCTAAGGTGTCTCACGTCCAACAAGTCATCGTTATTACAGACATTTATAATTGCTTTATAATTTTATTGCAGGCATTTATAATTGCTACATTTATAATAACCTTGCATTACGCAAATAATTCTTGTATTGCAGTTGACTTTACTAACATATAACTTAAGGATACAAATTATATCCAGGCTCAGAACAACAATTTGTGGATAGCACAAGCTATTAAGTTGTCGCTACACAGGACAACAGTCCTGCGTAGGACCTTAAGCACTACGCCACCTATCCTGTCATGTCCTACGATTTTATTTTAGGTCTAAAATTACCTAAACATAAAATATTTAGATAATATCTATATAATTACTCTTGTTTAGATTAAACGAAGATTTAGAGAAACCATTATGCGTAATGATGACTTTCATGTTGGCAACACCGAAGACTATGCTGAAGTACGCCGATTTGTACCTGAAACACGGCTTCGATGTAGTGACAGTGTCCTGCGAGCCATTACAGCTGATGTGGCCAGTTAAAGGTTCACAGGTATTCTAAAGTTACCCTTTTTTTTCCATCATCATCATCTCAGCCCATATACGTCCCACTGTTGAGCTCGGTCCACCTCCACTATGGGAGGGAAATTGACCTACTATACCACGCTGGTCCGACGCGTTAACATAGGGTTGTGTTTCGATTGGTCCTTCTCTTGCATAGATGCTATATGCATATTGTATCCCTTAGTCGTCTTTTACGACAACCGCGGGCAAGGAAGGGGTTAGGTGAATTGTATTCTTACTCAATCACCAACGAATAGAAGTGCTAATATGAATTTTTTTTATCATTATTATCCTATTTACTTGGAGTCGAGGCAATATGTAGGTACTCTTCTTCCACAGTACATACCGTAAGGTTTGGTAATAGTTTTATGTTCGGTCGCCTTCCTGACATCAATCCTCCTTGAGAATGTTATTGTTGGCAACAGTTGAAGTTGCTCCAGGTCGATATAAAACGCTCAGTCGTCTTTTACGACATCCACGAGCAATTTAAGGCCAGGTAGTATTCATAGCTAGCTCCACACAGACCATGCAAGCGCAGTAATGTTTTAAAAACGATACATTTCTATACTCCAAACACATCCCCTTTTAGGACGAGTTAAGAATAGAATTTGTCACCTTTCCTTACTTTTCGATGGAAATTGTAAAAGCTAAGGGTTGCAACAGCAACTCGCCTGCCAGGTCGAGTAATTGTACCTTTACTTCTTTTTAGGGTGACCTATATTGACGGACGGAGCTCCTGCGTTGCCTCGGTGAGCTGTGGGTCGACTAGATCGGGACCTAATAGATGAGGTAGCCATTGTTCATTCGTGAGTGTCCTCACCGCCCCGGCGGACGGGTGGACCCTGAGGCTGACCGCATTCGCTGTGCGTTAACGCAGATCTGCGATGCGGCCATGCCTCGTGTGTGGTGTCTGCTCCCGAAGAGGGCAGTCCCCTGGTGGTCCCAAGAGTTGGCGGATTTTCAGGCTGCGTGCATACGTGCCCGGAACTCCTATACCCGCAGCCGGCGGCGGCATCACCGCAACACTGAGCAGGTGGGCCAGCTGTAGGAGACTTATTGCAGAGCGCGGTTTGCCTTCAGACTGGCCGTCCATCATGCCAAAGACGTGTGTCAGCAGAAGATGCTGGACAGGATCGAATGTGACTCCTGAGATCGTGCCTATCGCGCCCCTAAGATTCGCACGCGGAGGCTTTCGGATGGCACCTCAGCGAGGTAGAGCCCGATCTGTCGGACGCCCAATTTGATTTTAGAAGAGGGCGTTCAACGATCGCTGCCTTACTGCGCCTGAGGGTCGTGGTCGCGTAGGCGGTCACCGAGACTGTCAGACGGATCGAGACACTGGAGTTTAGGGTGGCCCTGGATAAGATGGAGGCGATGGGCGACGCCCCCGTGATACCCGAAAGGGTAACTTGCCGAACTGTCTATAGTCTAGTCCTATGCAAATAAATATATATAAATAATTGCAACAATCTTCCTTATGGTGACGGAGTAAGAATACAATTCACCACCCCCTTTCTTGACATTGCATTACAATATGCTGATAACATCTATGCAAAAGAAGGAAAACTCTAAATAAAATCCCATACCGACCGCGTGGTATAAATGGGTAAATTGCCCTCCTTAGGCTCGAGCCCAGCAGTGAAGCGTATATGAGCTGTGATGATAATGAATTGAAATAAATTTTAAAATGTTTAAGGTTACAGCAACCCTGTATATTGAGGCAGTCGAAAAACTATTTAGTAGGTACCTACTTACTGGGTGGAAAAATAATAACATAGCTAATCCTTAGTAATATTATAAATGCGAAATTTTGTTTGTTACGCTTTCACGCTTAAACCACCGAACCGATTTCTATAATTCTTTCACCAATGGAAAGCTAAAATATCAGGTAGTAACATAGGCTATATTTTATCCCGGTATGCCCACGGGAACGGCAACTATGCGGGTAAGGCGACTGAAACCGAAGCGAAGCAAGGGCGGGTTGCTAAATAAATTACAGTGACGCTTGTTATTTAGCAACCAATGTATATTTAAACGTGATAGTTTTTATTAAATACAATAGATTAGAAAAACTGATGCTATTACTTCGCACCACTGGTAGGAGACCGAGTGATTTAAAATATTTATGGAGACACATATTTGTCTAATATCACCTATAACAGCCATCGGTGTTCGATCAGAACTCGGCTTACCAGCCTTCTTTTTTTTGGGTGGGCAGTCCAAACGTCGTCCAATTCGTCCGGGGTGACAAAAGGACAGCGTGCGGCCCCGTAACCCACCGTATTCCCTGCCCCTCGCCATTGGGCTGGCCACCGATACTAAATTCCTTGTCGTCTGTGGCCAGCCCGACGGGATACCTCTTCGGAAACTCTCCTTTGCACAGGTGGTTGCAGCAAGACTTCTAAATTTTTTAACGGTGAACAATTGTGGGTGTTCCCATCCGTTGGTTGTTCATGGATTTTCTGTCGGCGCGTATTTGTGGGCTGAGCTCCTCGTGCACACAACTATGAATAAGGAAAGGTACGATAATTAGAATAAACAGAACTATACTAATCCGCATACCGTGTAGCAATGAAGTCTGTGATTCATTTCAACATTCTTTTACTCGTCTTAACGATTTAGGAAAAGGATAGAAATTTAAAGACGGATACAAGAGAAGGAAGTTGGAAACAAAATCTATGCTGTTAGCATGATTCGTGAAGTAAATGTGGGACAGGCTAATTCCTACCCAAATGTGTCGGAAGCCGTGGCCAATTATACGAATATATTTTTTTTTATGGCAAACAATGGCTAACGAGCAAACAGTACACTTGATGGTAAGTGTTGTTGCGGCTCATGGACCTTTGCTAGGCCGCTGCCTACTGCGAAGAATGTGAAGGGAGTGTGAATGCGTGCAATGAAATTCGGTGATATTAAAGACATCACTAAAACCCACCACACGCAAACACCCTCAGAAAGTGGACTTTCGGTTCTCTCGTTCACCGAACGAAGCGCAATAACAAATTGCTGCTACTCGGACGTCGATTTTCTGCGAGAGTGTGGTACTAACTACTATTTATATTTAGGATTATATTTAGGATATCATATATTTAGGAGTGGTAGGACCACACTGTCGACAGTTATTTGTCTACAGCCACGGGCCGGTCCGTCCGGGGCAGTACCATGCTCTCGCAAAAAATCGACGTCTGAGTAGTAGCAATTTTTTACTGCGCTTCGTTCGGTGAGCGAGAGAGTCGGAAGCCTAACTTTCTGAGGGTGATTGCGTGTGGACGGTTTTGGTGGTGCCCTTGGTATCACCGAGCCTCAATGCACGTATTCACACTCCCTTCGCTTTCTTCGCGGTAGGCAACGGCCTTGTAAAGATCCATGAGCGGCAGCAACACTTACCATCAGGTGTACTGTTTGCTCGTTTGCCAGCGTTTGCAATAAAAAAAAAATATTCCGGACAGACCGGCCCGTGGCTATAGACAGACAATTGTCAACACTGTGGTCCTACCACTAATGAATAATATGGGGTGAAGAAGAAGAGATAGGAATTACTTTTCTATCTTTAAATGTTAAGAAGCTATTATAGGAGTGTCTTGCATTACCTGTACATATGGCGTAGTGGTTAAAATACCGACCTACAATGCCAGGTTTCGAATCTCACGCAGGTTAACACTTTGTGCAATCCACAAATTGTTGTTCTGAGTCTGGATGTAAGTTGTGTCCGTTAATTATGTTTGTAAAGTCCCCCACAATACAAGGATTATTTCCTTAATGCAGGGTGTTGTCTTAAAATAATAATAACTAGCTGACCCGGCGAACTTCGTACCGTCATAATTTTTTTCGTAAATATATTTTCTAAATTTCCGAAAATATAGTCTCTAATGGAAGAACCATTACAGCTTTGTCGGGCAATATTCGATCGTCTTGGTCGCGGCATTGTTAATGATAATTCAAAGAGAATACAAATTACTCATTGATTTCTGACAAAATTATAATTATCAAATTTTCAACCATATTCAACTATAGATAAAATTACGTTATTACGTTTAACTGTCATTTGCGTTTTGTTATTACATATCAAATGCGTTTTTTTATACTACGTTTCATAGTGACTTGTATTCTCTTTGACTTTTCTTTTATGTCACGTCACACGGGAACACGATCAAACGGGATAAAAGAGTTATTCGCGAAATCTTGTAAACACCATTAAAAAATGGGATAAAAAGTATCCTATGTCCGTCTCCTGGTTCTAAGCTACCTCCCCACCAATTTTTAGCGAAATCGGTACAGCTGTTCTTGAGTTATAAATAGTGTAACTAACACATTATTTTATATACATTTATAGATATATGTATAGTTATTGTTCGGGCATCCTAACTGGAAACCAATTCGAAATATGCTCAAAGATATTGGAATTAGTCATGACCAAACTGTTTCATTGTCATGGGCTGGTCCAGAGGCTGAGGTAGGTAATGAAAGTACTAAAATGAGTTGTCTTTTCAGTGTTACCAGAGTCTAGGTGTAAATTATGTTCCTTAAATAGTGCAGCTTTCCGTGTGGTGAAAGAGTAAGAATACAATTCACCACTCCCTATCTTGCCCGTGGATGTCGTAAAAGACGGCTAAGGGATATAATATGCATATAACATCTATGCAAGAGAAAGAAAACTCGAAACAAACCTCTATATCAATATGTCTGACCAGCATGGTATAGTAAGGTCAATTTCCCTCCTATTATGGAGGAGGCTCGAGCCCAACAGTGGGACGTATATTAGCTGAAATGATGATGATGATGAATGATGAAATAGTGCAGCATGTTTGAGCTTTGTGATGCGAAAAATTGCCCCATTCTCGCTATTGATCTGATATTATCGAGTTATTTTTACCTAAAAAAAAGATTGTAAAAGGAATATATCACACCAGATACCAACCAGTACTGGACCGCATAGCTGCCCAGGTGTGGGACTCACCCACCGATGCCCTCGAGATCCCTGAAGGATTCCCTAGAGCTGTCTTCCCCAACAACAAATTCCTGCAGAAAGTAGCTCGGTTTTACATAAAGTATGTATGTAGTTATTTTTATTGTTAAACAAAGATATATTGGTGAAATTCAAGAGACTGGGCTGCTGCACTCTTCTAGAAAACTCATAACGCTAACTGCGATCGCCAATAGGCCTGATGATTATGATGATATTTTCCCTTCGTAGTCAGTCCATATTCTCTCTCATTCTTTTACAGCCTATATCTGCAAGACATGAGACCCTATAAGCCCCTCATGCTGTGATCAGATCAGCGAAGTTTTAAGCACTTTATTTTCGTATTTGTACGGTACATTTAGGGTTGCCAACCATACTTTATAATAAAGTATCCTACTTTATTTTTGATAATTCTACTTAAGCGTACCAAAATAAAGTATGTGAACATACTTTATTTCCAACCTTTACTATGGTGCGTAAAACAAATCACTCATTCTATAATGATTAGAGTACTTAACTATTTAACACACAAGTGAAAACGGACGATGAAAACGATTTATAATTACTAAAAGAAATATGTATTAGATGTCAGATGTGGTGTGAATCAGATTTCATATGTGCTTTCAGCATATGAAATCTGTGAAAAAAATACGTTTTTAAGGGAATTAGAACATAAAATTTGAAAATACTTTTTCTTCTATACTTAATTTTTTCCTATCTAAATCATTTTATACTTTTTTGTCAAAAAATAGTTGGCAACCCTAGGTGCAGTATCCTAGACAAACTAGTTGGCAAATATCTACATATGTGGAAGTATAAAAACGTTAAGTAATTATCGAGCGATGATGCTTTTGACCATGAAATCCGCTGCATAAAAGATAACAATCGAGGTGCATATTTATCATGCTTATTATAAAATTATACATTCTAAGGTGTCTCAAAATACAAAATTTGCATAAATTACCCATAATTTTTTACAATAACAACAATAAACATAAAATTGAATCAAATAGTGCGGTAGACGGAAGACCATTATTATTTGTACCTAATAAATTGTCATACGAGTACGTTGTTTAAGCAGCTATGAGACGCAGTCCCCGTCCTTGTTGCTCAAGGACAGGGGCGATGGGAATGGCGTCGCGGCGGAATGGGGAGAGTTTACGCTCTACAGAGTCTATCTCTCCCCTTGTCTTTTTTTCTTTTTGGGGATGGGTTGCGGTCGGCGCGCTCCACGCACCATTCCGTCCGGGGCGACAGAGAGGCGTATAGCACGCAACACCCGCAACCCACCCGAACACCACGTCGCCTTCGTCGTTGGACCGACCACTGGAGCAGGGTTACTTGTCATCAGTGGTCGGCCCGACGGGATACCCCCTACTTGGGGTACCCTCCCATCGACCGACCGCGGTCGGCCTCTCGGCGGGTGACAGACTAATCCCCGGTCACGTCATCCGCGGCCTCGGCTAGGGCGGCATGGCACGCAGGTAGTCGCGCCTGCGCCGCCCCAGTCGCTGGCGGCGGGTCGCTTCGTCGAGGCTGTTCTCTTCGCGCGCGCGACCCGCCGCCTCCTTCTGCGAGATCACTGCGTCGCAGAAAGCTGCGACCGCGTCCCAGTTCCTGATGCTGCCGAGCATCTCCCTAGCGAAGGTCGGCAGCGTCAGGTCAGCACCGATGATTGCGACGAGTTCACAACGCTGCTCTGCCCAAGCGGCACAGACCTCGAGCGTATGCTGTGCCATGTCCTCGTCGCAATCGCAGTGGTGGCAGGACGGTGTTCTCTCCCTCCTAGCGACCGTGTACAGGTACTTGCCGAAGCATCCATGCCCCGTCAAGACCTGTACCAGTCGGAAGGAGAGCACACCGTGCCGCCGTTCCAACCACTGCATCAGCACCGGCCGGAAGGCCTCCACGGTCCAGACACGGTATCGAGGCCTCTCCAGCCGGTCTGCCCAACGGGCGATGACGTCTCGGCGGGCGTCGACGCGCCAGGCGGTGAGCTCCCTTAAGGAAACAACACCGCCCTCCCCTCGCACCCCTGACACCCGCCGATACAGGTCGGCGAGCATTTCCGCCTCCAGTCTATCTCTCCCCTAACAAGAACATGGCTGATTTAACAGACAAACCTCTAGGTTCCTGCCCAGAAGTCTTGAATTTCAACTAGCTAGACAATAGGTGGGGTAGATGACTCGCGCTGATCAGACCCAATTTCTTGCGACTTAAATTAAATAGTTCATTCATACAATTAGAAAAAATTAAATAGAAAATTTGAAAATGACTAAATCTTTTCTAAATCTCTCCCTGTTCCATGACACTAGTTTTTAAATGTTCTGTATGGCAATAAGTATTAATCGAATCAATATCCAGTCTTCCGAGCTGGAGAGCCACCCGGGCACTTCCGGCCCAATCCAACCCTGACGCTTACTATTGTATTTTCGAAGTTAGTGCCTGTATAGATCAAAAAATGTCGCATTACCTTCGGTCTGGATTTATCCGTCCCTCATCCTATTGACGTCCTGTGTTGAACATAGGATAACCCACGGGGGAGGGGAATTATGCCAAACCTGAAGCCGTATACCAGATACATCTTTTCGAAAAACGTCTAATTTCGTTATGCGTATACATGATCGGGTGTTTACTTATGAAATGTTGTCGTGAAAAACAAACAATTTTTCCCTTTTTTCTGCTCTCAGAAGTTATATGGCAGTATTCCACAATGTGGCCACGAAACACTACTTTCGAGCATCAGATGTATACCATGAAACGCCGTGCAAAGCTCCAGGCTTATTTCTGGTCTCCAAGACAGACCCGGTTGGAGCAGAAAAGAGAAGTAGGCGTGCAGCTGCCATGTGGGAAGAACGCGGAATCAAGGTACATAATAACCATTGCGTTAAATACAATTAGTCTTCAAACCTTTTCAATTGTTTATCATTTCACAATTAAATCCAATCATATTAGGGTCAGTTTTCTAAACTAAATTGTCAACAGAATACTATATTTTCCACGTAGAGACTATTATCTAACCTTCAAATCTATACCAATAAATAAAATTGGAGTGTCTGTTTGGAATATCAAAATAATAGGCTTTTTTCATGCTCACACGGTTATTTGCACGACACCTATGCCTAAAATAGCAATTAAAAAATTTTTGTCTGTCTGTTTGTTCCGGGTAATCTTCAAAACGGCTGGACCGATTTCAAAAATTCTTTCACCAATGGAAAGCTATAATATCAGGGCGTAAACTAGGCTATATTTTATCCCGGTATTCCCACGGGAACGGGAACTATGCGGGTAAAACGACTATAACCTATAGCCGAAGCGAAGCGAGGGCGGATTGCTAGTCAATATTAATAGTGTCGAGGCACAGGTCTCCTGCTGCCACTTATCCCAACCCACTAATGTAAACTATATCAAAAATATATTGTTTTTTTTATTGCAAGCAGTGGCAAACGAGCAAACAGTACACCTGATGGTAAGTGTTGCTGACGCTCATGGACATTTATAAGGCCGCTGCCTACCGCGAAGAAGGTGAAGGGAGTGTGAATGCGTGCAATGACACTCGGTGATACCAAAAGCACCACCAAAACCCTCCACACGCAAACACCCTCAGAAAGTTGGGCTATGGCATAAGATCTACAATAAAATATAATTATATCCACAGTGTAACTTCAAATGTTGGGACCGATCGCCCCATGTACAACACTATCTCCGTCATCCTGAAGAGTACCGGAACGCAGTATACTCGCACCTAGACGAATGTGGAGTATTGCATCGAAAATCATAATAACAAAAAAAAAGTAAGCCCTCGCTCAGGACGCCTGGCAGATGTGAAACATCGAAATTATTTGTACAAGTATATATGCATAAAAGAATAGATTACGACAGAACTAATATGGCATAAAGTATTGAATAAAATAATACGATTTCCATTATTATTTGAAATATTACACAGCAATAAAATTAATCCACCGCACACTGAATGAATTTTAAACATTTATTTTCATTAGTATACATTAGTGATGTAACGTAATGTAATGTTAGGATTGAGACATTCGCGAATGCGAATGTGAGTGCGAATATTTATCTCCAACATTGCGATGCGATTATAATATATATGAATGTTGACTTTCAAATAAAGCGCGTGCAAAATATCATACGGGTTTAACATTTCGTACCAGCCATGTTTAAGCCAAATATAGCAAAGGTTAACCGTTACAAGTTGAACGAATGAAACTAATCAGATTCGTTCGAAAATATTCGTTGTAATTTGAGATTAGTTTATTATTATAATTGTATTTGTCAAATTTACAAACATGAGTAAAGCACCTGTTACTGAAGTGTGGAGTTATTTCACAATTTGTGACGCTGAGAGTGTTAAATGCATGGTATGTCAAAAAGTTTAATGATTACTTAACAAAAACAATGTAATTTTTTCATAAAGAATCATGTTCTTTTTTTATTGGCAAAATTCATTATTCATTCACAAAAAAAAGCGGTTGTCTGTAAAGTCGGTTTACTGACGATAATTGAAGGTGACAACGTCATAAGAAAATACTGATGGAATGGTTTCATTTTTCAAAAGAAAATTTTAATTTTATTTGTTTGATAGATATTTTGTATGGCAAGCCTTAAATAGAATTGGAGGCGGAAGCGCTCCTCGTAAGGGAGCTCACCGCCTGGCGCGTCGACACCCGCTGAGCTGTCATTGCCCGTTGGGCAGACCGGCTGCAGAGGCCTCGATACGGTGTCCGGACCGTGGAGGCCTTCCGGCCGGTGCTGATGCAGTGGTTGGAACGGCGGCACGGTGTGCTCTCCTTCCGACTCGTGCAGGTCTTGACGGGGTATGGATGCTTCGGCAAGTACCTGTACAGGGTAGCTAGGAGGGGGAGAACACCGTCCTGCCACCACTGCGATTACGACGAGGACACGGCGCAGCATACGCTCTAGGTCTGTGCCGCTTGGGCAGAGCAGCGCCGTGAACTCGTCGCAATCATCGGTGCCGATCTGACGCTGCCGACCATCGCTAGGGAGATGCTCGGCAGCATCAGAAACTGGGACGCGGTCGCATCCTTCTGCGAGGCAGTTATCTCGCAGAAGAAGGCGGCGGGCCGCAAACGCGAGGAGCACAGCCTCGACGAAGTGACCCGCCGCCAGCGACTGGGGCGGCGCAGGCACGACTACCTGCGTCCCATGCCGCCCTAGCCGAGGCCGTGGGTGACGTGACTGGAGAGTTAATCCGTCACCTGCCGAGAGGCCGACCGCGTGCGGAAAGACCGACGTCCTCCCCGAGCGGGGGACGTGGGTCGATGGGAGGGTACCCCAATAGGGGTTTTTTTTGGGGTGGGCTGCGGTTGGCGCGCTTCCGCATCACTCTGTCCAGGGCGACAGAGGGGCTTGAGCACGCAATACCCGCAACCCACCTGAACACCACGTCGCCTTCGTCGTTGGGCCGACCACCGGAGCAGGGTTGTCGTCAGTGATCGACCCGATGGAATACCCCTTGAGGAGTACCTCTCCAACGAGTCAGTATCCTGAATTCTCATTCGATGTAGATATATATGTATGTCAATTATCTATCATTAAACTTGGGTAAACCACCTAAAATCGTAGTTGAGTGTTGTGTTTTATGAGGTTTACTTAAGGCTTTTTCAAATTATAGTAATGATGAGTGATTTAGTGGCTAAACTGCTTACTCCTGCTTATTCTTACTACTGCCCAATAATCGTTTGCATTATAAGTTATTGCATATATGTATATTTGAGTGGTATTTGACGTCTAATAAACCCGACTAGAACAACAAGACTTGTTTAGTTGATTTACTAGTGAACATTAACATAAATGACGAGTAACCTCCTCAACCGTAAAAATAAAACAAAATTGGATTGATTTAACTAGATTTTCACTAAACTATTTAATTTGTTATTCATACGCGAGTAGTTACTAAACTACTAGATATTTGACTAAAATACCAATGTAGCTTAAGCAAGACATAATTCATGTACGTTTTCTTTAAATATTTCTAAACATAAACCATCTTCAAATAAGGCTAGATATGCATTCCTGACTCATTTAAAATGTCGTTCAATTACTTGGGATGTCGACCAATTCATATTAATGATCGATTGAATATTCTGACGAAATGTAGATATATGTGCATACTAATCTATATATTTCCAAGGTATTTATCAAGTGACACCCATAAATGATGAGATAATGTCACAATCGCCACGTTTGGTAGGTGATTGAGATCGCAATAAGGTATAATACGTACGGAAAGGGCTGTGCCCACATTCATGATGAAATCTTTAGCAGATTTTTATGACTCTTAAAATCAAGTAAGGTACTGCAACAATTGTATTTTTATCCCTTCACCACAAGGGAAACTACGCGAGTGACTAAATTTTGTGTTCAATAATTTTTGGTTGTAAGCTGCTGCGAAAAGCTATCATCTAGACACGCGGTAACGTGTCAAGCTAAGAAAAGAACTAGAGGGCGATACTCCTGTATTACAAGAACCACTTTTGAAACTTTAGGACTATTTAAACATAAAAAGCACCAAAATATACTAGTCATCATGTATTTTGCTAATCAATTTCATCTTTATGTTATTTGCAACTTATTATTTTCATATAAGCTTCTGATGGCGCCAGATTTTATGAAAGGCGAAATTGCCCTAGGATCGATGAGTGGACTGTATTATTTGTTTATGATTAATCTGGTGCGACAAATGTGACAGGAAAGGAAATTGAAAGGAATACTCACACCTTTGGACGATTTCTTCCCGTTCGTAGGCGGCCAGCAACATAAGTCTGTACAGCGGCCACGAAACACAATATGTACACCTAATTAATGTTCTGACGCGATCATATGTTTTGTAGAAGAGTTCACACGTTATCCGCATTGAATTCCGGTGAATATGTTATAGTTTATGCAACACACAATGTATTGATGAACACCAAATTGCGGAGCACATCCGCTTCGACTCACTGTCTGTTCGGTATTACCCGCGTACATCGACCACGCGGGTGTTCGTATGATGTAAGTATGTAGGGTAGGTTGTGGGATATAAGAATATGCACCAGAAATCGATTCTTATTATTATTATTAATAATCTGGCGTAACCAGCTTCTATTCTTCTAAATATTGAATCTGGTGGTAAGAATTAGCTATGTAAGGTAGTTAGGTATTAAATACAATTAATTAATGGTTATAATACCATTATGTTATAAATTAATGGCAAAGAGGGTATAGAAGAGGACTTACTTAGTACTTAAACTGTATTTTTTTTGTTATTTATTTTTTACAAACATTGTGAAGGTCAGTGATTGAAAGAATTATGAACTGTAATTAAGAATATAACACCATTTAAAAAAAATAAACTTTAATCACATTTTGTGTATTATTTTCATACTAGCAACCCGCCCTCGCTTCGCTTCGGTTATAGTCGTTTTACCCGCGTAGTTCCCGTTCCCGTGGGAATACCGGGATAAAATATAGCCTAGTTTACGCCCTGATATTATAGCTTTCCATTGAAAGAATTTTTGAAATGGGTCCAGCCGTTTTGAAGATTACCCGGAACAAAGAGACAGACAGACAAAAATTTTTTAATTGCTATTTTAGGCATAGGTGTCGTGCAAATAACCGTGTGAGCATGAAAAAAGCCTATTATTTTGACATTACAAACAGACACTCCAATTTTATTTATTGGTATAGATACGTATTAAAATGACTTCTCGTCCACCATACCTCAGTCTGAAAACACACACACAGGGGCTATATGTGAGTCCTAAGATTGATTTTTATAGTAGGTATGGCAGAAACGCCTGAACGCACGGCAATTTTCACGGTTTGCTACAAGGTCCACATAGTATATATATGGGCGCATATCGCCCTCTATCGGCAATATTTGTAAATTGTTGATGTATGTGTTATCAATTATAGTTATAAACATGTTTGAAATATTTGCAACTAATATTTAAATAATTATTTGTAGTAACAACACTGCTATTTATCATGCCATGATATTTAAAAGACACTTTTTGAATGTATTTCTGGAAATCTTTGATTTAATTGTTTTAAATGATAAAATAAAATTGATTAGAATTAATGTAATTATTTGTAACCATATTTAGTTGTTTTTACACAATAAAGATTGTAATTTATTTCTAGTTAGAGCGCCGTCTGTTGAACAATATATGAGAACAATATTTCCTTTAATTACATTAATGTAAATTGTGTAAAATTGACTATTTGGAATTATGTTAAATGCATTAGAATATTTATCATTATTATTTAGCTATATTCCGATAGTAAAAGTACCTAGTTGTTTTATTTGTTTGTTATAAAAAGTAATTGTAGTTACTAAGACTAGACCGTTTCATTGTAAAGCGGAGGTTATAAAAACATTGTAAGATTAGAATAGAGGACAGTTTTTACTTCACTCACTTCTCCAGCAATAACTCCTAATAAATACAGTGATTACATACTCGATATTTTAATATGGACAACCTAATTCCTGGCGCGACGCCGACATATACTAATCCAGAGGTGACTTGCAAACTATATAACACGAGTGGCCAACCGGTCGATCGTGACTGTTAGTCCAGTCGATCGTGACAAGGTAAAAAATATAAATACGTAGAACAGACTGCGCAATATAATCACCAACTGCTGCACGCATGAATTGTAATTGTTTAGGTACTGAACTATGCTGTTTTATTTAAGATTTTTTTTATTATTATTATTTAATATTTATGTACTTGGTAGATCGCACAAGGTCTAGTCAGTAAATAGTAGATCTCAGGTCTAATCAAGTTGGTCACCCTTGCTGTGTAACATATGGTCGCGCTCGTTACGCCAGAGATCGCACTCCCAGAGAATATCATGTGTGGTGATTTCGCAAGTTATAATATTGTATTGCTTACATGGTAAATTTGCATGATGTGGGGCGGCCGCTCGTAATTGTTAGCCAAAATGCCTGCAGTATGGTCTAATATAACCTAGGTATGTCCTTTTAAAATTATAAGTGATGGCTGCTCTAGTGGTTAACTCGTGATAGAGCGCCGCTTGTGAGATCTGTGTGCCTTCTCTTGAATCTCGATTCCAATCCTAAATCCAAACGCAGCTCGAATTTGAGCAAATTTAGTACTCTTGAAAGCGACACTAGCGCACGACTGCTATCAAATTTGGTGGATTTTTTTAAACTAAATGAATTCGACTCTCGTCGATTCAGTCAAATATTTGCTACTCCCGACGTGTTTTGACGTAGTTTAATATCGTTAATGTTGCACAATTTCAAGGAAGCGCCTTTGTGGTGATCGAGTTCGAAAAAATTATTAATTTAAAGTAAGAAAATACGGCACATTTGGTGAAAGTAACAGCGGCAAACGCGAAGAATTCATTCTCGATTTAGTTCAAGAGTACCAAATATAAGTTTGGTGAGATTGGAATTGAATTGGATTCGAAATTAGAATTGATTTCAAGAGTAGGCCCACTGGTCCAGCCATCATATTTTTAAACTAGCAACCCGCCCTCGCTTCGCTTCGGTTTTAGTCGTTTTACCCGCGTAGTTCCCGTTCCCCTGGGAATACCGGGATAAAATACAGCCTAAGTTACTTCTTATATAGACAGCTACCTGGTAATAAAATATTATCAAAATCGGTCCAGTCGTTTTGAAGATTACCTCAAACAAACAGACAGACTAGACAAAAAAATTTTAATCTGTATTTTAAGCATAGATGTCGTGCAAATAACCATGTGAGCATGAAAAAAGCCTATTATTTTGACATTACAAACAGACACTCCAATTTTATTTATTGGTATAGACTATATTACATTGTCTTATATCACTTATGCTTCAATGTGATCACTCATTACACTGAAGCTAATACCTACGAAATATGTTGTATTACTTTTATATAAAATCAGTAAAAAAAGAATTACAAATGAGCAGTTTCTTGCCGGCTCCTAGTAACGACCAGTGTGCTTACTCTTAAATTTCGATTCCAATCCTAAATCCAATCGCAGCTCGAATTTGAGCTATTTGGTACTCTTGAAAGCAACACTAGCGCATGATTGGGATCAAATTCGGTGGAATTTTTTTAATCGTCGATTAAGCCAAATATTTGCTATTCCCGACGTGATTTTCACGTAGTTTAAAATCGTTAATGTTGCACAATTTCAAGAAAGCGTCTTTGTGGTGATCGAGTTCGGTAACGTTATTAATGTAAAGTACGGCAAATGCGAAGAATTCATTCTCGATTTTGTCTAAGAGTACCAAACATTAACAATTCGAATTGGATTCGAAATTACAATTGATTTCCAGGGTAAGCTCACAGGTTCTGATTCGATGGTAATTTGTTGGATTACTTTAAATTAAAATGTTGAAATTGACAATATATAAGTGCCGTCGCGAAGCTTATACATAATAAATGATTTTCTATGTGGTGATAAAGTAAGAATACAATTCATCTCTTGCCAGTGTGTTAAGTAAAAGACGACTAAGGGATATCATATGCAGATAACATTAAGGAAAACTCGGTATAGTAAGTCAATTTGCCTCTCATTATGGAGGAGGCAGGACTTATGTGGTCCGAGATGATGATGAAATGGCTCAAGCCTCCTGCATGATGGAATACCAATTGACTTACTATACCACGCTGGTCAGCTGTGTTGGTATAGGATTTTATTTCGAGTTTTCCTTCTATTGTATAGATGTTATCTCCATATTATAGTCCCTTTGTAGTCTTTTACGACACCCATGGGCAAGAGAGGGGGTGATGAATTGTATTTTTACTCCGTTACCACACAGAAATCTTTACCAACCAATAAAATGTTTACCCATCTTAAAAACTGACTGCACAGATAGCGTAGTGGTTAAGATACCACTACGCTATCTCTAGTTCAAATCCCATGCAGGACAACACTTTATGCGATCCACAAATTGTTGTTCCGAGTCTGGATGTAATTTGTATCTGTTATTTATATGTTTGTAAACTCTCTCGCAACACAAAGATTATTTCCTTAATCTTTTGAACCAAAAAAAGAAACGCACAATTTTTTTAATTTTTTTTTTTTCTATTTCGACTTACATTATTTACCCTCTTAACAATTCATATTTCGATTTAGGTTTAAATTTCTTATTTCTCTTCTTATTGGGATTCTTGTTAATTTTTTGTTTGGGCTGCTTCACTCTCTCTTTGGCCGCCATCTTCAGTTGCTGAGATCTCTTACTCTTTTTCTTCTCCATTTTAACAGTTTGTCTATGGATATCTGCTTGCGCCTTCAGTTTATGGTTACTCCTCATTTTATGTGTCGCCCCCTCTTTAGTTGTCAAACCTGTATACTCCCCCATTTCTTCGTTTCTAGGTCTCTTAACAAACTTACCACCAATTTCTTCATTGCTGTTCTTATTATTAAATTTATTTTTGCCAAATTTTCTCCTCTTTGCCGCGGCGTAACTTTCATCCGGTACCATATTGGATTGCCGCTTTCTATTTTTTTTATTCGTTGTATCCGCATTATCTTCTCTTTTGGCAAGTGGGTTGTTGGCTATTGACTTCTCTAATCTCTTCTTCCGTGCGTTTAATGCTGTTCGATCTTCTATTGAGAATGAAACTATTGGCCTCTGTAAACATATTATTTGTTTAAAAAACATGGATTATATTAAATGTACACTATTTTAATAGGAATTCATAGATTTTGATTTTTTTTTTTGCGTATAGCCAATTTTTTTTATAAAATAAATGATCTCATGTTATTACTTTGTTGTTCACAATTTGGTAGTAAGTCTCATCAAAATCAGTAAAGCAGTTTCTAGGATTAGCATGAACTGAGACAAACATTTCGAACAGTTTTCAGCGTTTGTGGTCACAGGAGGACTGTTGTGACCACGCGATTAAACCCAAAAATTGTTTTATTTCATATTTATTTTTTACTATCAGTAACTTATTGACTATCATAAACATTTAGTAAAAAAAAAAAACAATCATTAGTTTCGTATTAGAAACACACACTTTAATTTTATTTGTCTATTACTCCAAAAGAAAAAAAAAACAACGTTTATAATAAAAATTACTAAAAATTTTTTTTTTAAAGATTCAGGGTTGTCCCGCGAATATTAATCCAAGTTCGCAAGGCACTCCCTTTTTTTGTCTAGCTATGGTCTGGACACACCCTACCTAATCCGTCTACGGTTACAAAAGGCCGACGTGTAGCCCTACATCCTACTGTATAGCCGCGCCTTCGCCATTGAAATGGCCATTGGTACCTATTCCTTTATTTCGGTGCCCAGCCTGACATGCAGGACCCATCTTTTTGCAAAATAAAATCGATTCTATAGAACATTACGTAAATATATGTAGATAAATTTATAAACTCATCATCATCATCTTGCTCTTATCCCAATTACTTGGGGTCGACGCAATATGTCATCTGTTTTGACATATTGCAAAAAGTTTCGGCAATGACTTTTATGACCGGCCGCCTGCCTGACGTCAACTCTCCTTGGGAATGTAATCGTTGACCCAAATGGTACCAGATGGAGTTGGTCCGGGTCCATCTAGGGCTCTTAGTCGTCTTTTACGACACCCACGAGCAAAGCAAAGGTTGGTAGTATTCGAAGCCGCTACCACACAGCATGATAAATTTATAAACTACCGCATCAAAATCCACAAATTAGTTACGACACTTTTAATCAGTCAATTGTAGGTTGATGACCGACCTTAAAGTTCAACAGTCCAATAGTATTAACAATATGCTCCATATATGTTTTGATAGCACAGATAGCGTAGTGGTTAAGATACCGACTTACTGCGGCAGTGTAATGGGTTCGATTCCCATGCGGGACAATACTTTATGCGTTCCACAAATTGTTGTTCCGAGTCTGAGTGTAATTTGTGTCCGTTAAATTATCTATACTAATATATAAAGTTTGTTTGAACGCGCTAATCTCATGAACTATTGGTCCCATTTGAAAAAATTCTTTCAGTGTTAGATAGCTCATTTGTCGAGGAAGCCTATAGACTATATATCATCACGCTAAGACCAATAGGAGCGGTGCAACAATAAAAAATGTTTCAGAATCCGGTATTTTTCCCTTTGAGAGATTGCGCTGTGTGCACTGCATAAACGGTTAGGTTTCGCAAAAATCATGTGACAGAATTGCTTTAATTAAAAATATTTTCACCTTATACGTAAACAAAATCACGAGTTACAGTTAGCATTAGCCCAAAGTATCTGATCCACGCGGACGAAGTCGCGGGCATAAGCTAGTATGTTTATAAAGTCCCCGATTAGTTCTTTAGAGCCGGGTGTTGCCATTGTCAAAAAAAAAACAGTGATATACCAAGCTGGTCAGACGTATTGGTATAGAGGTTTATTTGCATGGAAGGGAAACTCGAAATGAAACTCTATACCAACATGTCTGACCGGCATGGTATAGAAGGTCAACTACCCTCCCATTGTGGAAGAAGCCCGAGCCCAACAGTGGAACGTATATGGGCTGCGATGATGATGATGATATCCCTAGTCGTCTTTTACGACATCCATAGGCAAGACAGAGAATGGTGAATTGTATTCTTTATTTTTCACCACAATCAAATATACTTACATTGTTCTTATCGAATATTTCCGGGTTATTATTTAGTTTGCGGAGACATGATATAGCATCCTCGTGCCGTGTGAACATCACGAAGCCGTAACCTTTGGACCTGAAACAATAAACGAGGTTATCGTCATTTTTATAATCTAAGGTACAATAAGTGGGTTTGTTCAATGTGTGAAGAGAGGCTACGGGTTACTAAGCACTTTTGAACCACGTAGTCTAATGATAGTTGATGGGACTACTAGACTGGGCCAAAACGAATTTTAATTTTTTTTTACTTAAATATGTCCAAAAAATGACGTCCGAATTAACGTAAACTAAATGCCGGTAAAGTTTGATGCATTAATATTAACAGGTGATTTGTATTTTTTGATTTCCCATTTAAATAACGCAAGATTTTTTTTATTTGTTTGAATTTTCAATCCATTTAAACAAATAATTGTCGAGTGAAAACAAATACTTATTCTTGTAGGGAATATAACGATTTGCAAAAAGCTCTGAAATATTTTCGACTCGTTTGAAAATTTGAAGTTAAAATGCAGGTTGGAACCTTAAATAGTAAAAGATAATTTTTACAATTTTTATATTCCATTATAAAATAATGGGAAATCAAATTCAGTTTATCAGATTTTTTACGTTAATTTGATCGATATCTAAAAAAAAAATTTTGGCCCACTCTAGTCACTAGACATACCTACCTCCAGCGGCTGTCACTTATACAACAGAGCAGCCGTTGTTGTTTCACGTTGAAATTAAATTATTTTATGTAAGAAGTTTTGTTTTGTTTATTAGATTTAACGAGAACGAAATAAATGTTTTTCTTTCCTTCTTTCTATATTAATATTACAAAGGAAAGAGTTTGTTTGAACGCGCTAATCTCAAAAACTACTGGTTCAATTTGAAAAATATTTTATAATTGAATAGTACATTTATCGAAGAAGATTATATATAGGCTATCATGCTATGGCCAATAGCAGCGGAGCATTAATGAAAAACCAGTTGAGTGCGAGTCGTGCACAAAGGGTCCCGTACCATTATCTATAAAATGGGCAAAAGAAATGGCGTTTGTTGTATGGCAGCCACAATACATATTTATTTTATGTTGTTTTTAGTATTTGTTGTTATAGCGGCAATAGAAATTCATAATTTGTAAAAATCTCAACTGTCTAGCTATCGCAGTTCTTGAGATACAGCCTGGTGACAGACAGACGGACGGACAGACAGCGAAGTCTAGGGTCCCATTTTTACCCTTTGGGTACGGCACCCTAAAAATGTTGCAAAAACGGTGATAATTATTACTCTTGAGAGCTGCCGGTGAGTGCGCTGCGTTAATAAATATGTAGGTGCATACGATCCATTAGTTTGCAAAAAATGATTTATAGTCATTTTAGTGAAATGAATTTTAAATTATTGCCTTGGGGTGTTATCTTAACTATTAGGAGTCATTCATAAAATCATTTAAATATATGTACTACGCACTAAAAAAGCTATTCAACACAAAAAAAAGTTCACTCTTTGCTATTTATTTTTGAGTGGTTTGTACAGCCAGCTACTACAAATGTAAGCATTTTTTGTTAAATTACTTTTCACAGCAACACGTAAATTTGCGACAACAGTCCCGCATAAACTAAGCATTTTTCGGTCCATAGCCCGCAACGTTTTTTTTTTTTCTTTTTTTTTTTGTGTATAGCTGTTAGCCGCAGATGGCTTTCACAGCTTACCCCGGACTATGGGTGAGCGCTGAGGGCTCTCAACCCAAGCCCAAAACGAATGTTAAAAAAAGCTAGTTGTGGCACCCTCTCTAGTACGTAGTACATATTATCTCAATGGTAAAAACGCTTACTATAAACATAAAAATAAAAAAGAAGGAACTCACGGATGTTTGCCATCGTTCCCTGGTGGTGTCCTAAGGTCTCGCATGACCCTACACTCTGTGACAGTAGCTCGTTTATCAGCCGCACTTACACACAGCCGTCGGAGCTTCGCATCGTCCACATGAGGAGGTAGATTCGACACCACTATTCGATATCTTGACACGAATCTGTACACGAAATAACAATATTATCGTACCACCTTACCTGAAATATGCAGGTAATATCTATACCTGAAAATATGCAGTTAATATCTATGCATCAGTCGGCAAACTCGAGATAAAAACTCTACTCCAACACGTCTGACCAGCGTGGAATAGTAGGTCAATTCCTTTCCCTGCGAAGGAGACCTTAGCCCAACAATGGGACGATGGGCCGAGAAGAAGATACCACTTGGAAACAATATTATCCTTGACTGCACGTTTGCAATGTTCATTTCTTCGACGCACGTATATGCTCTGGAATTCGTTTGTGACATAACATGTCAAATACAAAATCTTAGTTATTTAAGATATTTACCTATTTAAATTCTTTAACATCTGTGTCTTGCTACGCTCCAGGGCAAGCCGCTTGGACATGTCTGAGGATGACACACCCTCAGCTGCCTTCGTACCAGCTACTACCACTGTAAAAATTAATTAGATTAGAATTATACATTGAATAACCATCATCTTGAAGTGGAAAGATAAATCTAATAAGAGAAATAAAACTCTATACTAACATGTCTGACCAGTGTGCTATATACAGTCACATTTCCCTCCCATTGTCGATGAGGCTCGAGCCCAGCAGTGGGACGTATGTGAGCGGTGATGATGATGATGATGAAACATCATTTATCAATCCATCAGCCCATATATGTCCACTGTGGACTGAGGACATAGACCTCATCTGCTGAAGATAATGCGATCGGCTTCGGCGATCATAATTGTTTTTTTTTTTTCTACATAAAGACAACACGCTGCACTAAGGAAATAATCCTTCCATTGAGGGTGTCTTACAAACATACGAGTCGTCATCATCACAGCTCATATATGTCCCGCTACTGGGCTCGAGCCTATTCCATAATTGAAGGGAAATTGACTTACCTATATCCCGCGGGTCAGATGGGTTGGGATAGGGTTTTATTTCGAGTTTTCCTTCTCTTAAGTATATAATTAATGGACAGAAATTACACCCAAGCTCAGAACAACAATTTATGGATTGAGCAGTGTTCTCTATTGTAGGAATTTAACTCGCAGCACTTGGCAGAATAGGTCAGTATCTTAAGCAATACTCCATCTTGGCAGTCGTTATCCAGCACAGTGCTGCTACCCATTCTCTTGGTAATCAGTCAGCCAATTCTTATTACTCATTATATTCAAAATTCTTCAAGCGCAGATTATCATCATCTCTACGCTTCTTAAAACTTTTGAAACGTGATTCATCATCTCAACCCAGTGAGTGTCACTGTTAGGCTTGGTTGGGCCTCCTCCACAATGGGAGGGAAATTGACCTACTATACCACGCTGGTCAGACGTGTTGGCATAGGGTTTTATGTCGGATAGTCTTATTCGTTAAACTAATTGTAGTCTTTCTTCTATATATGTAATTCGTATATCATCTTTTACGACACCCACGGGTAAGAGAGGAGGTCGTGAATTGTATTCTTACTTCGCAACCACACGAAAAATAATTACGATAAATGGAATACCATAACTGAACTGAATAATACCATGTCTGCACAGATGGCGTAATGGTTAAGGGTGTAGATCGTGAAAATCACCGAAAAGAGTGTTACGATTTTTCATATTTAACCTATTTACATATGATTGATATCAATGATAATTTGTATATATTACAATCAAAGACCAATAAGTATGTTCATGCTTATATTAAACTCTTAAACCTAATAGTTGTTATATAATAAACGTCAACAAACGCACAAAATTGAGTAAAAATGCAAAAACATGACTTCGTATTTTTCAGATTTAACCCCATAAATCAACACAAATTGATAAAAAGAAACACTTTTTGAACACTGAAGAAACCAATAAGTATAGCTGTATACTTCTTTTTATACCTTTACAAACAAAGACTTCCTCTTTTAAAGCCCTAAAATCTAGATATATTTTAATGTAAATTTTTCATACACAAATGTATGGGATAATGCGTTCGTTTCATTCGTGCAATCTCGGTGGTCACTACGGCAGTTCCTTTCTGTAAGTGGAAGCGACACCACGCTTGTCGGCTGCAGACAGCAGAATTACATATTGTGAATTTGTGTTTTTTGTAAAAAACTGTAAGTATAACATTTTTATAATTAATTTATTTTCAGTTAGTAGAAAGTATCGATATAATGAATGTCTGAAAGAAAACCATGATGGAACTAGATATAAATCGTAAAAAATACAATATCTACACTAATAGGTATTATAAAGAGGAAAGATTTGGATTTTTGTATGTAACGAATAAACTCAAAAAGTACTGGACCGATTTTAATAATTCTTTTATCATTCGAAAGCTACATTATCACTGAGTAACATAGGCTATTTTTTTCGCAGGACTGATTGAATTTGAGTGTCATGCCAGGGAAAAGAAAGTTTTGTACGCATTATAAAAATATGAAAACCAAAAGATCTCGGAATAAAATGTAAGTTCCTCCCTACTTATTTATTATCGCATTTGAACAGGGTACATTACAAAGCTAATACAATATGTCATATGATTTAGATCGCCCGATTCAGACATATACCTACAATAACATGTAAATATTGGTTTGTAATATCTATACTGATAAATAAAATTGAAGTATCTGTATGTAATATCAAAATAAAAGGATTTAAAAAAAAAAAGGCGATACGGAGTTCGCCGGGTCGGCTAGTATTGTCTAAATATTAAATTGTGGAAGTAGGTAGGCGACAGCGCAACTTTGTCGACATACCTATACCTATACCGCCAAACAGACGCGAGGCGCCTAGCGTCTGGCTTAGGGTTGTACAAAATAAATAAAAAGTGGATAATATTGATGAATAATATTTCCAGTATTGAAAATAAAGAAAACCTTGGGGCCGAGACTCTGAGCAACAATGCTACGCGCTGTATAGAGGTAAGTTGTTATACGTAATTCTTGTAGACTTGTTACATAAATAAACAAACTACTTAGTTAGTGATGGGCGAAGACAAAATCTCAATACCTACCTATAGATTTTTTCTTGCAATATTTATTATTTTCATCGAGAGACAAACACCTTAGTACCGAAATACTTCTCAATTACTTTCTCAAAAGAAAATTTACGTTCAAATAGGTGACGTCATAAAAAAACAATACCTAATGCGTAAAGAAATTATAATTTCTATTCATCAGGAACCTAATATTGTATTAATTCTTTTGCATTTTTTTAAATTTTTAATTATTTTTTATAAAAAAAATCAAGCCATTATCTTTCTTTACAGGAACTAGTTATTGAAAACGACCAAGAGGGAAAGGTGGATGAAATGGAAGTTGGGCGTAGAGTTGTAGACGTTTCTTTTTTTTTAAAGCTCTTCAGGCCATAGGGGACCACGGTCCAATGGATTGTAAGTTAAGTTACCTCAGTATAATAGGTGAAGTAAAAGTTGGTCTGGACTCAAAACTCATCATGAAATGTAGTATGTGTAGTATGAAATTTACTGTGTGTTTGATTGAAAAGAAAGAAGATAGAATGGAAGTGAATCATCAAATTGTATCTGGTATCATATCATCTGGTGGGAGCTACTATCAGTTAAAAACATTAACTGCCGCAGTAGCCCTACCAATAAATTATAATACGGTTTGCGATTGGTGGGAAAAGACAGCAGCACATTCCATGGCAGAAGCTGTCAAGGAAGAAGCGGAGTACGCAGTGTCTATAGGTAGTGTTGATAAAAATGGTACACCATTAATATCTGTTGCTGTTGACGGTTGTTGGAGCAAGAACGACAGTCAGCCCTCGGAACACCGTTGTTTCAAGAATTATTCGGGATCATCTACCGGTATGGCGATTCCATACCATAATAGTTGAGGGGTTTAAACGTTCCATTGTTGATCACGGTGTAATTTATAATAAATTTGTAGCAGACGGCGATTCCAGTACTTATAAAAAAATATTAGATTCGCGACCGTACGGTAATTTAACAGTAGAGAAAATTGAATGCAAAAATCATCTTTTACGAAACTACTGCAATAGCTTGGAGAAACTGTCGAAAGACACTAAGTATCCTTGCGAATTGCGGAAATTCCTAAAAGAAAGGTATTTGCGTTTAAGAACGGGTGTAAAATGCGCTATTAAATATTGGGGCGATCAAAATCAGTCACTCGAAGAAAAAATAAAAAATCTTAGTGAAGATATCGTAAATGGTCCACAACACGTATTTGGTAATCACCAATATTGCAAGGAGTATTTCTGTAGACCTGATACTCGTCGAATAGAACCTGTTGGGTTGCTTCCAGCAATTGTTGGATGCGGATTAATGGACGCGGTACACATTTTAAGTAAAAGACTGTCATATCATTCTAGAAGTTTAATTCATAATTGTACAAGTAATATAGTTGAAAGTTTTAACGCAGTGATTGCCAAATTAGTAGGGGGTAAGCGTGTAAATTATTCTTCCCGTGGTTCTTATGCGGGCCGATGCGCAGCTGCTGTTGTGTCTTTTAATACAGGATCGATTCATAGTAAAACTCATGAAGTAATATTTAAATCTAGTCCTAATCCTTTGATCGCGAAAGTGGAAAATTGTAATCGTAGAATCCGTTTAATTGCTAAACCTAAATTAAGATTGAAAAAGAGCCACAGCGCTGTATCGAAAGACGCTCACTATGGACCAAACTGCGAAAAACCTGATCTGAGTCCAGAATTATATGAGAAAGCCAAGTCATCTTTTTTAGCCGATTTAAAGTTGTCTTGTGCTGAAAGAGAGGAGCTTGAAAGGTCGACCCATTTGCAAAGAAGTAGTTCTGAGTGGATGAGTACAAGGAGAAAATTACTAACCTCATCATCGTTCGGGGAAGTTTGTAAAAAACGAGAGAGCACAAGTTGTGCTGTTCTTGTTCGTAAAATCGTTTATGGTAGTAATATCTCCAGTTTGCCTGCTGTACGGTACGGTATCGAAAACGAAGAAACCGCAATTAAACAGTTAGAAATTCAAGAGAATATTACAAGTATACAAGGTTGCGGTTTGTTCGTCGACGATCAATATGAATTTCTTGGTACTACACCAGATGGCATTTATGCAAACGGTTTAATTGAAATTAAGTGCCCACATTCTTTAGCTGGCATGACTCTTGATGAAGCAATGGCCAAACATACCTTTTGGGTTAAGGACAAGGCTTCCAAGGGTTATGTCATAAATAAAAATCATAACTGGTATTTCCAAATTCAGGGACAGGTACATATTACTAAAAGAAACGTTTGCATGCTTGGCATCTGGTTTGGTGCTACTGTACCTATGAAAGTTTATATTATAGAAAAGGACGACAAATTTTGGGAGGAGAAAATGGAGATGAAATTAGTTAGGTTTTATTACGATTGCCTACTTCCAGAATTAGTTGATCCTCGGCAGTCACGAAGCATGCCCATTCGTGACGCGCCCAGTATAATAGAGGCTATGAAAGAGAGGAAAGAAAGAGCTTTACGTGTTATGAAAGAGAAGAACGCCTAATGATTTTGTAAGATACAGGTAACTTAACTACCCAGCCAGTCGATTCACGTAAACACGCCAGTCCAAAAGTCGTTTTAACTTAGGAACTTAGAAATCGCCTTTTGGTTTTCTGTTTTAAACGCACTTACTTATCTAGTCTTGGATTGTCATAAATCTTCCAATAGCTCAATTACTATACAATTTCTGAGTTACCTGGTGTAAAGAATCATAAAAATTGGTTCAAAAATACAGCGAATTGAGAATTCTCCTTTTTTTAAGTCGGTTAAAAGGGCTAAATTTGCAAAAAACGAAGTGACGTCACTGCGCTACGGTTTTTATTACTTACGTGAATCGGGCAGCCGGTAACGTTTTCATTCTGATAGGTTTTGTGATAGCCATTGATTTTGTCATCAAATTAGCAGAAATCAGAACTTGATCCGTAATCGAATGAAAAAACATTAGAATTTTGAACTCATATTTCGTTATTGTTTAATTACATACTTTTAATTAGTATATTAATAATTTACAAACTTCTGTTAAAATTAGTAAATAAATGAATTATTTACTAATTTTTGTACAACCCTAGCACGCTTTTGAGATAGCGAGTAATGGCGACTCATATTTGTTATTGTGTAGTAAATAAATCATTTTTATACTTGTGTTTCATTTATTGACATTTTTTTTAAAACCCTAGGATTTTTTTAGGTATCGACGAGGTGATCGTAAACAAAAAGTAAGTATTTGAGTTTACGCAATAGGCACATTTCCTTGCGTAGATATAAACACACTTCCTACTGAATTTGCAATTATTTTATTGAATGAATATTTTACGAATTAGAATAAATTTTGGTAGTGAAATTACAAATAAATACATAGTTGGAATTTTAGGTAAGTAGAATACAAAAATGTCAGTCCGGACCTGCTCTTGATTGTATATTATATTATAAACTAGTAACCCGCCCTCGCTATCTTCGCTATCTTCGGCAATATTCACTTAAATTACATACTATAAAAAGCATATTGATCTATAATAAATGCACAATTTATTTAAGGTACTTAATTGGATAAGGATTAATGCTGTATTGTATAAAATCACTTAGTAAATAATCATTTTTTAGTAGAGGATAAAAAATGGTTATGGTGGGTTATCCCTAAGAGATACAGACATATGCCATCGTGGACTTTTTTGTTGAACTTTTTAAGATGGATAATACTGTAGTACATTATTTTGGTCTATCTCGTAGGGTTCAGCCAACGTTTGCAATATAAGCGCAAAAAAACGTGCTTATTTACGACATCACATTAGAAACCTCTAAATTAATCAGCGTTTCTCTACTATATTATGCATGTATTATACATATAAACCTTCCTTAAGAATCATTCTATTTATTAAAAAAAACTGCATCAAAATCCGTTGCGTAGTTTTAAAGATCTAAGCATACATAGGGACAGACAGACGGCGGATAGCGACTTTGTTTTATACTAGAAAAACATAAAAATTGTGTCTCAACTACTCTTATTAATCTATTAAAAAGAATCAACAGCTAGTTTCCAAAAATTCAACGTTATTGTTATGCTGTAAATATTCAAGTTCAATAACAATTTCTCAGCGTGGAACGTTTGTTGCAAAACATTTTGAAAATCGCGCTCTCTAGGTCATTCATCCGCCCCGTCGGATGTTACATTAAACTTTGGCGCTGCGGTCGCTCGAAATCGAGATCTCAGGCCAACAATCTACACCCTTAAGATACCGTACCGTAAGACACCTACTGTGCCAGTGTCGCGGGTTCGAATCCCACGCAGTACAACGCTTTGTACGACCTACAAATTGTTGTTCTAAGTCTGGATGTAATTTGTGTTCGTTAACCCCTAGAGCGCTTTTGGGACACCATTTGACCCAAAAAAAAATGTGATCAAAGTGCTTTTGGGACACACGTTGACCCAAAAAAATACTTTTCAATTAGCAATTACTTTTAGTACATTTATTTAAATCAACCAATCAAAAGCTATTAATATATATTTTATTTCATATTTCCTTGTCATATAGCAACAATAATAGTTTACGTAAAATCATAAAATTCTTTTTTCAATATACCCAAGCGCGCGGGGCACTCGAGAGCGCCGCGATGTTTGGCGCGTGAGGGGTTAATTATATGTTTGTAAAATTTCCCGCAACACAAGGATTATTTCCTTAATGCAGGGAGTTGACTTTTAATAAAATCAAACTTAAAACCTCATCTGTTGAAAAATCCGTTTCAAATGTTTACACATTCTTCCGATCTGCAACTTTTCAGTTAGAACTTTATTAAACTATACTTACCGCCTTCTTTAACCAGATATAAGTTTCTATTGTCCTTGGCCTCTTTTTTATTGCCTTTTTGGAGATTCTCTTTCTTAAGAGCCGGTTTGACCTGTAGTAATTGACCTTCTAGCTTCAACTGGGCCGTTGGCAGCGATAAAAATGTGTCTGCATGATCTTTATCCTGGAATAAATATTAAGGTAAATATTTAAAGTAGTTTATAGGGGCCCCTACATTGCTCAAGGGTATCGTAAAAGACGACTAAGAAATTTACCCAGTCAAAACTTACATTCCCAAGCGAAATTGATGTCGGGCAGACCGCCGCATACAAAACCATTGTCAAAACAATTACCTTAACTTCTGCAATATGTTCTGTGTATTAAGAAAAGGAAAATTCGAAATTAAACCCTATATGAACCCGTCTAACCAGCGTGGTATAGTAGTGGTGGTTACCCCACCCAAGGGCATGAATTGTATTCTTACTGTGATAGTGGTAGGACCACACTGTCGACAGTTATGTGTCTACAGCCGCGAGCCGGTCCATCCGGGGTAGTACCAAGTTCTTGCAGAAAATCGACGTCTGAGTAGTAGCAATTTGTTACTGCGCTTCGTTCGGTGAGCGAGAGAGCCGGAAGCCCAACTTTCTGAGGGTGTTTGCGTGTGGAGGGTTTTGGTGGTGCCTTTGGTATCACCGAGCCTCATTGCACGCATTCACACTCCCTTCACCTTCTTCGCGGTAGGCAGCGGCCTTATAAAGGTCCATGAGCGGCAGCAACACTTACCATCAAGTGTACTGTTTGCTCGTTTGCCACTGCTTGCAATATTAAAAAAAAAACACACATTTCATATCAAAATATGATTAATAATTTAATTAATATTTGATCTACATATTTCTATGAATGTGAATTACCTCCCTGATGAAGGCCCGATAAAGGCTAAAAGAGTACTGCTGTCCACTTTCTTACTTCGTTCGTCGGTTTTTACGACTCCTACGGCAAAGTAATGAGGGCTGTCATATTGTATTCTTGCAAATTGCCCGCTTTGTTTGAAAAGATTCTTGAAATTAAAGTTTAGATTTTGATTTATATTTACGTAGTTATATTATTTTTTAAGCTGTAAATAAAACTACTTTACGGATTTTATCGCGTTTGTATTTGATTTATGATTGCCCGATGTTTCGAACACTTTACAGCATTCAGAATAATCAGAATAATCAATTTATTGGTAAATGTTATTTACAGGTCAAATATATATATATATATATTGTCAAACGTACACAGTCAATCATTTCATTTACAATAGATAATTACATATAATATCTAGTATATTATAACTAATTGTGGTAAATTGTTAAAAAACAAAATAATAATAATAAATCATAATAAAAAATAAATTGATATCAACTACTTAATAATATTATAATAATACATGAATTGAAAAGTTTATAATAATTATATTAATTTAGGCACGAAATCCTCAACTCGATAGAAAGCATTTTCAATAAGCCATGATTTTAATCTATTCTTAAATATTGTCAGATTATGTGCATCAGTAATATGTACTGGCAGCTGATTATATAGATATTCATGGTCACAGGTGGATAGTGGCGTGTAATACTCGCGTAACCATCAGAAATCTTTATTATTTAAGCTCTTTAGTTCCTTTTGTGAACTAAAGAGCTACAAGTAAACAAGCATTTTTGCATAAGTTAGAAGCTTATGATCAAAATCCGAGCTTAGGTGCTGAAGATGACATCCAATAACGTCGGCATCCATAACCCATCACCACATGGAGGGAAACAGAAAATATACTTACAACAAACTTCACAAATCCAGATCCCTTAGAATGTTCAGTCATTCTGTCAACACATATGAGAGCATATTTAACTGGGCCGGTCCGCTCTGCAAACTCCTTGAGCTGATCATTGTCTACACTGAATGGTATATTTGTTATGAATACTGTGCATCCATCTTCCGCATCGTTTAATTTTATACTGAAACATTTTAATAACATTGCTATAGAGACAATAATAATAAAAACATCATATATAAAATATTATGAAGTGTCAAAATTTCTAATTAAAACACTGATAATATAAAAATATTTCTAAACAAAAATATCGGCCAAGTGCGAGTCGCACTCGCGCACGAAGGGTTCCGTACCATTGAGCACAAAAGGGCAAAAAAAAATCGCGTTTGTTGTATGGGAGCCCCACTTAAATATTTATTTTATTTTGTTTTTAGTATTTGTTGTTATAAAGGCAACAGAAATGCGTACTTTATAAAAATTTCAACTGTCTAGCTATCGCGGTTCCTGAGATGCAGCCTGATGACAGACAGACGGACGGACAGACAGGCAAAGTCTTAGTAAGGGTCCCCTTTTTACCCTTTGCGCACGGAACCCTAAAAAAACGTACATATATAAAATATTATTGTGTTACTGTGGGAAGGCCTATGATACTCTGTGGAGCCGGCTAAGAATACTACCAAGTCATATTGGTCATGGGTATCATAAAATTGACTGCACAGATGGCGTAGGTTAAGATACCGATCTACAATGTCAGTGTCGCGGGTTCGAATCCCACGCAGGACAACATTTTATGCGATCCATAAATTTTTGTTTCGAGTCTGGATGTAATTTGTCCGTTAACTATATTTTTGCAAAGTCCCCCGCGATACAAGGATTATTTCCTTAATGCAGGGTGATCTTTAAAAAAAATACGACTATGGTCTTTACATCCATCTGTGCCAACTCCATCTGATACTGTCAATACATAATTACATTCCCAAGGATGGTCGACATCAAGACAGTGGCCGGTCATAAAACTATTACCGAAACTTATGCAATATACAGGGTATTTTTTCAAAGGGTGCACAAATTTTCACAGGAGGTTCAGAATCGATAGTATAATTAAATATTGAAATAAAAACATATACTTTTTTTTTTTCAAAAAAAAAATACTTTTTATATTTTGTGCATTCCTATTAAAACCAAAATTGTAGGCGATGTGTTTGATTCATAAAATTTTTACTCACACAAACATCGCAATAAATTGCTGTTGTTGTCTTTCACCTATTTCTCTAACGGTTACCTAGCCCCTTCCCCCCTCTTCCTATGCACCCCGCCTGTGGTGCGCACCCGCCGCTCCTTGCCGCCCCCGACACGCCGTTTGTCGGCTTTGTCGCCCGTCAAAGGCCAGTGACGCTTTGACCCGTGACCTAATTACGTGCGTGTGTGCTAATCTTCAAAAATGGCGGCGTAAGATCAAATAAAATATTCGAACCGTGTGTGGAAACTGCTAAATTCTGTAGAATACCACCTGTATCATTATCAACGCGTTTAAGTACTGCATGATAATGATGGATCGTCGCGTCGCGAGTGAATTTTTGCTGCAATTTTGGTAATAGTTACCTATTATTAAATTGGGACTAATCCCACCACACATTCCCACCATTGTAACTCCTGTAAGCCAGGATCCACAATGGTCTCCATAAATGACACCGAGGTTTGACCCTCAGGCAGTCCCGGGATATGATTTTAATTGTCTTGGGACCCGCAACAAATTTAATTAGAAAAGATTAAAGAGGAGTTGGAAAGAGAGATTCCACTTCCCTCCCAGGCAAAGCGGGAGACAGGAAAACAAAATGACTAGTCAGCCAATAAGTAAACAGGAGTACAGCTACGATAGCGCAGCAGTACGGCACCACGGATACGGAAGAGCTTAACGGGGCCTATATGTGAGCGTTAAGATTGATTGCTACAGTAGGTATGGCAGAAACGCATGAACGCACGGAAATTTTCTCGAGTTGCTACAAGGTCCGTATAGTATACTACCCCACAGGTGACTTGCAAACTGTTTAACATAAGGTTACGCTCGTTTCGCCAGAGATCGCACTCCCAGAGAATGTGATGTGCTGATTGTTCATACTCGTGGTCAGATGTGGAACATTGACATAATGGTGATGGTACGAGTTTAAAAGAAAATAATTTACTTTTTAATAGTTACCTATTAGCAAACAACGACTCGGTAAATATTCTCTGGACTGACGAAGCCTTATTTACTTTATGTCGTAACGAACATGGGTAGTGACCAATCCCCACGTAATCAAAGACATTATTATCTCAAGTACGATTTAGTATTAATGTTTGCGCTGGGATCATTGATAATGTAATACCTACTTAGACTTTAATTTGTGGAGAGAAATTAAGAGACGCGTTTCGTAATAAAATAATCACTGTATTTAGTGACGTGAATAGTTCTCGGACTTCACGGACACAAATAAATTTAAGGTAAGTTTAATTGTTATAAATAGTTGATTTGACTTTTTAAATACGCCTTAATAAATACGAACATTAGTTTTTGACTTTAATAAACTAGTATTTTATTGTACCTGTTTATTACGACAGTTTTAACCCCTTTAAAATATGAGGGAAAATTGTGTAAGGAAATAAGGATGATATTTTACATTGTATTCAGTCAGTATGAAAAAGATGAATAGATGCGACAATGTGCAAGTGTAAAAGAGTTGGTTGAAAATTATATGAGAAAGAGGATAGATTGAGGAATATGTATAGGTGTAAGTGAAATGGAAAATAAACTGCAATTAGAGAAAACGTCGTATCAACCATTCAATTGGAATCGTAAACTTATTACCTATAACACAATTGTTAGTAATAAGCAGTATTCATTAGTGTGCGTTTACGCTAATATTCGTTCTCAATGGCCGCAAATAGGGTGGTTAAAAATCACGAACATTCTTAGATATTTTCAAATCAAAATAATTAAATAAATACTAATGATTTTAAACATTTTATATTTTATATATTATTTTTATTTATATCTAGAATATAATAAAAAAAATTGTGCACTCTTTGAAAAAATACCCTGTATATGTTGGAAGACGAGTACATTTTGCGTCGATCTCAAATATTGCGATAAGAGCATCATCACAACTCATATACGTCCCACTGTTGGGCTTGAGCCTCATCCATATTGGGAGGGAAATTGAACTACCACGCTGGTCAGATGTGTTGGTATAGGGTTTTATTTCGAATTTTCCTTGTTTGGCTGTTATATTCATATTGTATACCTTAATCGTATTTTACGACACTCACGGGCAAGAAAGGGGGTGGTGAATTGTATTCCTACTCCATCACCATACGGAGAAATAAGCGAGAAGGAGCGATATGGGCAAGGTAAAAATAATGGGGCAATCTATGTCCAACAATGGACCTAGGCTGATGTATAGACAAATGGACTAACCGTTGCTTTACTGGTTTTACATTGACCTCCTCATCATCATTTTCTTCCATATCTACATCTTGTTCATCATCAGATTCTTCATCTTCATTGTCTTGTTCACTTTGATCATCTTTGGAGTCTTTTTCATCACTATCCTCATCACTTTCACTATCTGATCCACTGCCGTTATCCGATTCACCTGTGTTTGAATTAATTTCATATTTGATTATTGTGAAGAATTAATTTTCCAAATAATTTCATGCCTCGTCTCCAAAGGCGTGGAAACGATAGGTATGAAGACTATTATCCCTATTTGCAGCTCCGACTAGGGAGATTGAACACGCATTCGAGTCTAAACCGCTCCAAGCGCCGCAAACAGTCTCTCACAGTAAAAATTAAGGCCTTCGAAACAACCTAGTACTATACTAATCTAGATCTATCAAACGGTATCTTTATTTAAATCAAAATATGGTTACATATAATATTAACCCTGTATTTATGTTTTTCGTATAAAATGGTATAATTTAACACGTTGAACGCCATGGGGGTGACCATGTGGGCCTAATTTATCTAGTATATGGAGTAAACACTGAAGAAAAACAATTAGTGATCTTATTTTGCTTAAAGCCGCCCCTGCTTCGGTTCATATGGTGTCTCCCACGGCTCCAAAGGAACAATTGTATGTCGGCAACATAGTCTCCCCCATGGCCCAAATGGGAAAACTGAAAAATCAGGCCGGCATTTAACGTGTTAACCAATAAAAGTAGATTTTATGTGTAGCTTGACAGTTCGCTCTGAAATTAATTGCTTCGACAGTCTTGTCCATGTCCACGACTTTCATCTGAATTATACAAAATTGTACATATTCAAGGAAACGATAGATAATGACCACATGTAACTAATAAAAGTGTAAAAAGAAGATAATATTAATCAACTACATAGTAAACATCAACAATATTAGTGTTACAAGACTTCTAAAAATATTGTCACCCTACTGGCGATACACCGATACCGAAATCGAGTAACAGTTTTGTTAGCACTGTTGTCAAGATTTTGGATATATATTACTAGAATTACTTAAACTAGATGTAAGAATAATGTCATAAAACACTAAAGTTATTTGCAGATTCATAACTCTTACCAATCCTGAGATAAAGTGATTTGTTTCTAATCAAAACAATAGGTTTGCCAGCGTACGTTGACCTCTGTCTGCGGCCCGCGACGAAAAAAAATACCTACTGGGTCGAGTCGCATAGGTAGAATATTTACCTAACATGTAACTAGTTCAATGCGCGAACTGTTTAGTAGGTACCTACAATTGCTGACGTACGTTGACCTATCCCATGTGTCCATAACTAAATATTTTTATAAGATAATTAGTTCAAAATTTAAGTACCAATTTTTTTTATATATTCGGTATCAGAATCGAGTACTGAATACCCTCCTTCAATATGTACAATCTTTTACCAGTCACCCTGTATACATTCATTTCTTGATAGAAATGAATGTATATAAAATACATATATTTTTGATAAAATTTGTGTATTTTTTATATGATTACTTGTTGCCGCCATAATGAATATACAGAATATATCAGGTTATGGGGGGGCAACTGGTCAAACGGGAGTTAGGCAATGGTGGTAGGATCCCATGAAAAAAATTTGAAGTAAAAATATACATTCATTAATGAGTTAGAGTAGCTGATCGGTCGATGACCGTTGATATTTACCATCGCGTTTGCGCAATTCATACCTATTTATACTGTCGACGCGTTAGATGCCTACATGTATCCTGTCTGTGCATGCCTACATAATATGTAACATTTAAGGCATAGACTCTTAGACACACATTTTTGAAATTACTGTAACTATTATGTTTTATTGTTTTTTGTGTAATATCCATTATAATTACGATCTATGACCGTTAAACAACAACATACTCGAACCGTTCCATACCTGAGAAACCCTGTATTATACATTTCAAATGTGTTTTATCCAAAATATCATAAACTACAGTAAATTCAACTCACTTTCACTCTTAACTTCGGCCTTCACTTCATCACTGGTCGCATTTAATGAATTCTGTTCATCATCATCACTATCAGACTCTTCCTTCTTCACCTTCTCCTCCATCTCAATCTGTTGGTTAACCTGGTGTTGCATATACTTATTCTTGGCTACAGCCCAATCAACTGATATAGGCCGACCTGTGACAAGTATTATGTATATTAGTAGTGTCACATTAGATCCAAGATAATTGCACCAACAAATTTAAATTGTAGGTACCACCTAAGCGATATAAATGATAAATAATATATTTTAATGATTTTTGTTTTTATTATTATTGTTATTATTATTTATTCGTTTTTATATATATGATTCGCTAGAACGATGCTCGACAGCATCACGAACTGGGATGCGGTCGCCGCTTTCTGCGAGGCAGTTGTATCGCGGAAGGAGGCGTCGGAGCGGGTGCGGGAGAAATTTCTGTACCACGAAAGGCTTCGCTGCCGGCGCGAGTACCAGCGCCGCCCTAGCCGAGGTTGCGGGTGGACGGACCGGGGATTAGTTCGCCACCAGAGAAAGGCCGACCGCGTGAGGGGACGCCCTGGCCGGCAACACTGGGTTGTTACCGAAGCGTCAAATGCGAAGGTACCCGAAAGGGTAACCCGCCAGGGCAACTACAGGTGGTAAGGAATCGTTACCAGTGGTCGGGTCAATAGCGACGGGGAGGGACTACGGTAGATTATTGGGTCGCACGCCGCTTATCCGTCGCCCCGGACAGATTGGTCGGGGTGTGGCCAGACCACAGCCTAACAGAAAAAAAAAGATAAACTTATGATGATACCCAAATCGTAACTAATATTATAAATGATAATTTAATTTTTTAGATAAGATAATATTAATTTCGATGGTAAGAACACAGAGAAGAAGCACATTATATTCTTCATTCATCACTGTATAGTGAAGTATCTAATAATAGAAAACATCTTACCTAAGAATGGCTTCATGTTTGTATTCAAGAGTGCTTTTTTTGCCATAGGAATATTTTTATAATGTACAAAAGCACATCCAACAAGTTTGCCATCCGGTTTTTTTAATAATTTCACTTCTAATATATCACCATAAGGTTGAAAATGCTCTTTCAATGTTTCCTCAGTTGCTTTGAAAGATACATTACGTATTATGAGACGAGCATTGCGATTAATCCTAACTTTATTTTTGTCACTGCCATTAGTTTTCTCAGTAAGTTCCATATTCTCTTCTGCAAAAGAAATAAAGTATAAGTTTATAAACTGTTGCCACCAATGTCGACTTGACTTTGGTGAATAAAGTGGTATTACTGGTCTAATTAATAAGCTGTAAAATAAGAAATGATTGGGACATTATGTGTCTTAACGCCACCGTTGACGGGTGGCCAGTGAAAGATCAGAGCTTGGTTATTCTAAAAAAATTTAACGTTCAAATCTAATGTTTAAATCAAATACCTAACTTCCAAAATCCATATATGTATCATAAAAATATTAAATATTAAAGATTTGATTGTAAATATATAGAAACATAAAAAATATCATTCATTTAAATTTTTGTTGTAGATATTGGGAACTCAACTAGTATTAACTGTATATAGAAAAGTTATGAACTTATAAGCTCACTGGAATATAATTTATGTATGTATGCATGGCTCAAATTTTCTGTGATTCTCATCATCATCAACACAGCTCAAATACGGCCCACTACTGCCCATATACTGGCTTTGAGTCAACTCCATAATGAGAGACAAATTGACCTACTACACCACGCTGGTCAGGCCGCATGATATAAGGTTTTATTTTGAGGTTTCCTTCTCTTGAACAGTTGTTGTATGCATAATATATCCCTTATTCATCTTTTACTCCATAACTTGGGTGACATGGGTAAGATTGGGGGTGATGAATTGTATTATTACTCTGTCACCACACGGAAATACTCTCGGAATCTGCTACCTAAGCTAATCTCTAAGCAATTTTATTTTACGTAAAATATTTGTGTGTAGTTGTAGCATGATGAAATCATTTAAAATTATTATTGTCACATTGTAAATATAAAAAGCAGCCTAAAAATAAAAAAAAAGTATGTACATTGTACATACTAAATCGCTTTTTAACTGCAAACTAGCAACCCGCCCTCGCTTCGCTTCGGTTTCAGTCGCTTAAACCCACGTAGCTCCCGTTCCTGTGGGAATACCGGGATAAAATATAGCCTATGTTACTCCCTGATATTATAGCTTTCCATTGGTGAAAGAATTTTTGAAATCGGTTCGGTGGTTTAAGCGTGAAAGCGTTACAAACAAACATCCTTACTTTCGCATTTATAATATTAGTATGGATAGAAACAAACTTACTTTTAAAACTGGTTTTGTTCTCCTCATCATTTGAAATGTTAAACCTTGGCTTAGCATCATTGCTCCCCAAGTTCTGTATATAACTTTTTTTTGGCACTGCAAAAGCAACATGTATAGGACGATCTGTAACAGAAATTAAGATTATAAAATTTAGTAACATACTTCCAGAAAATGTATATTTTTCAATGGTCAAAAAATAGCTTAACTACATACATATACATGTAGCTCAAACCTATTCCCAGGGGAGTAGACAGACATATAGATTGCCAGCTACGATCACCTACGACCTTGGTATATGACCATCGTCACATTCAAAGTGTTCATGCAAGACCTTTTGCCAGCATGTCTCCAATTTGATCCAGAAACGTTTCGGTTTTCCCCTAATATACATCCCACACAAACTTGCTTCGTTAACCTCTGTTCACTTTCTATGAGTCTAAACTTCCTCAACATATCTTTTCCGATCTTTATTACTTTTTCATTCATACATCTCGCTTATCATAATATTCATAATCTTATGTGTCAGTCTTACACCACACATACTACAGGTTAACTTCTATATTATATAGCTCAAATAATTAAAAACTAATAACTAATTTATATTTCAATAAGATAGTAGAGATGGACAGCACAAGGAGCAAATGCTACCAAAACATTTTGTATGTAATATTCCTCATTAGTGTAGCAGTAATTACTAGCAATTACTAGCTAGTAATTACTAGCTTATGCTTGTAACTTTGTCTGCGTGGAAAAGTTACTTTGAGCTAAGTTTACGTTCTACGTAAAAATATTTTCACCTTCTGGTGAAAAAATTTTTAAATAATACAATTCTTCACATATAACTTTTTGCGAAACGGTAACGGTTTATGTAGTACACACAGTGGAAGTTTTCAAAAAAAAAAAAGACTCAATTCTGAAACATTTTTCATTGTTGCTCCGCTCTTATTGGTCTTAGCGTGATGATATATAGCCTATAGCATTCCCCGATAAATGGGCTATCTAACACTGAAAGAATTTTTCAAATCGGACCAGTAGTTCATGAGATTAGCGCGTTCAAACAAACAAACTCTTCCGCTTTATATATTAGTATAGATTAAATTTGTCCAACCAAAAGACACTCAGATAAATTTTACATGCAAGGAACGCCTTGTGTTCTATGTGAGGTTTCATTTTGTAATTATACAATAATATGCTGGTGATAGAATTTTTAGGAATAAATCAGTAAGTTCCAGAGACCCTAATTGCACTTCAACTCATATTCATAAAAATCACAATATTCATTTTTGTTAATCTCCAAATTATCTGGATTTTAGAGCTATAGATAGGGTGTTAATTGACAAGATTGCCTGCTCTAAAAAAAAGTAAATGAAAATTCAAAATTATAATTTTATATGATATATAAAACGTTAATCTTACCTAAGAATGGTTTTTTATTTGTAGCAGCAATAGCTTTTTCAGCCATGGCTACATCTTGAAAGTGTATAAATCCGCATCCTACTAACTTGCCATCTGGCTTCTTCAACAAATTTACTTCATTAATCGTTCCAAACTTCGAAAAATGTTCCTTTAGGGTTTCCTTTGTAGCTTTAAAAGAAATATTTCTCACGATAATCCTTCCATTTCGTTCTGGTGGGTCTCCAGTTGCTTTTTTGTTTTTGATATCGTTGACTCCCGAATAAAACTCGTTATCGATTTGAGCCATATTTATATAAATTTAAACCACTATATACTGTTATAAGTCTACTAATAACACAATCACTTGATATTCTAACATTCACGTGGGAATCTAAATCATAACCTTAAAAAAATACTAATTTTAATCCCAGATAATAATAACCCACCACAATCTCGTAGAAAATTACACCATCAAGGTATACTACCAAATACACAAAATACTAATTAATAACAATTAATAATTATTTTTAAATTATTTATTGCCGAAAACAATCTTCTTCTTCTTCTTAGTTAATGGCAATGAGCTACAATAATATGAGCTATTGGTGCCAGTGTCGAGTATATTGATTTTTATTCACGTCTTTAGTCTTAGTCTTTCAGTCAGTCGTTAGCATGACTTGGTGCTGAGCACATGACTTGTAGTCATGCGTCTCAGGAAATTTGGGCAGAATGTCAAAATGCACGTTATGAAAACACTGACAGCTAGAACGTCATTTTGACACTTGACAGCAATATTTTTTTTTTGGTTCTGTTCGTCCATCTGGACAGGCAAAGGGGTCAAAAGCCCATACAGCCAAGTCTTCATTTTTATTTTTCTATTCTTCACGTTACACAGCTTGTTCAAAGTCAAGCTAAGTCTTTATATCATCTTCATCTTCAAACATAAATAGTACAATTTCACATAAAAGTAGTATTTCGTGTTCTTCATGTTTCATTTTCTTCATATACATATAGGTTCGCATGAAAGGCCGAAGCCAAGACTTTTATTGATAATATTCTTGTTCCAATGAAAATCAAGCTTAGCCCGGGGTTTAATAATAAACTTTTATGATATAATACTAAAATATAAATCTCATATACGTTATAAGAAATATATTATACATGAATTATAAGTAATAATGATGAATATTAGTTGAATATAATTATAAGATAATATGAAACTAATTTAAGGTATAACTACAAATATAATATTTTCATTTATACATTAAAATTTACATTATAAACACAAGTCCAATAATAATTTATGGACGAATATGTTTTAGGTCTGTGTAAGGGATTGTGTCAAAAGCCAAGCCATATTTTCCACTGAAGTACCAAAACCTATGGAAATGAAACGTCAACAAAAAATGCGTGCCACTATGACGTTATCTGGCCGCTAAACATGGCGGTTTTAGCGCTGTCCAAAAGAATGTTATTAGTTTTTATCGATAAACTTACTTGGCTCATTTTATTTTTAATATTATTGAGTATTAATTATTTGTAGAATTTATACTTTAATAGGCAAAAGTATATTGTTATGTGCAAAGATACTTTGATTAAGATGTGTGACATCTAAGACAAGTTCGTGCTTCAAATTTGCTAAGTAAACGATATGATGACTTTTAAAAGTTGCTAGATTGATTTTATAAAGATGTCGTTTGACAACTCAGTGACCGCAAAACTATGGAGTGTAGAAGTAAGGAGCACCATCTCGTATGGGGGATTAGTCGAAAAAGTGTCCACTTGTAAACAGCAAATTAATAGCGCTAGTGTAGCAAGTGGAAATGATATGAACTTAGCAGTTATAAACAGAGTTATGGAGTGAAGTGTGCTGGGTTGAAAAATTTTATATTTATCTTGACTTCTGTCGTTAAGAAATATGCAGTATTTAAAATCTCAACTATTTACGTAGTCAACTGTAATTTAGTAAATAATAACCTATGAAACTTAAGAGTGAAGTGTGCTGGGTTGAAAAATTTAATATTTATCTTGACTTCTGTCGTTAAGAAATATGAATTGCGCTGTAACAAAGCGGAAATGTTTCTTTCCTTTTCTAATTTAGTATCCTACTCTAATAATTTGTGGCGCTCTATTTAAAATTCTTCCACTTGCTACTATAGCGCCACCTTAATTTTCTCCTTTCAACGGACACTTTTTCAACACTGAGATGGTCCTCCTTACTTCTACACTCCATACGCAAAACATAAACATATGACGTAGCAGAGTGCCATCTACCCGTTTCTAGCATGCTAAATTTTATCATCGTTTCGTGTGTTGCTGTCTCGCTCGAACTTGCGTATATGCCGGAAAGGGATGGAAGCTTTATGTCGGCGATAAACCGTTAGCTATGCTATTTTGGATATTAAAATAAGAGTACGCGTTTTTCTTAGACTTTTCTATTACAATATATTTTAATTGTCTTGCTGACTAAAGTACGTAACACACTACCGTAACGCACCTCAAGATAAGTGCGCTGCACCATAAGTTAGTGATTCAAATTTTAAACTTATCAAGGGACCGCGAATAAAAAAAAACAAAACACCTTCAGAACATTTATTTAATTACAAACGCCATTCCTTAAGACTGCCGCTCTAAAATCACTTATTAGAAATTTAACGAATTTACAATAGTTTTTTACTCGATATGGAATAGAACTATTTTATTTAAATAGTTCCAAAGAGAGATTTTGTCGATAACCTTTTTCCCAAAATACCTAAAGCGAATGTCTAAATATGTATTGATGATACATTGTATTAAGAGGTGTGGTGTGTGGTTAAGAGGTGAGTTTTAGTGACATGATCAATTGATTCCGACTGAATAATTGTGTCCCGTTTTTTTTTGTCTGGAGTAGTGCTCCATAATGAATTAAAATATATATAGATAATAGTTTTGGGGCGTCGACTTATCCAAGTGATTAATGATCTTTTCTGTCTTTTTCATTATGTCTTCAACATCTTTCGATGGGTATTTCAGTCCACCTCTTGTTTTAAAATGAATCAGCGTTTTCAAATTGCAATTCCTGAAGTACCATCAACAGCATGAGGAGCTGTATATGTACTGGTATTGGCAACTTTTAGAGGGACCTGTAAATAAAATTGTGGTGTAAGATAGTAGTTTACATGATTGATGATAAATTTCCATTTATGGTATTAGTAAACAAATATAAATTACATATATAAGCATTTACTAAGGTAGAGGTGTCAGGACAGGCCAAAACAGGCATTGTTTCCAACTGATTTTCTTTTAATATGCCAGTTTTAAGTTGGCTGGCAACATGCTGCAAAATATTGAAACATTGGAATAATTGTATCCACAGTATTTTTTCATAGTTTGCTTGAATGATGACATTATCATTCAAATTGGGCAAGTACGTTTCTTGTATGGAATCGCAGCGACAAAACCGACAAGTTATTCTAAAATAATTATATAGAATGAGGGTGACATAGACCACAACTAGTTGTAACTAGCATATCCATACTAATATTATAAATGCGAAAGTAAGGATGTTAGTTTGTTTGTTTGTAACGCTTTCACGCTTAAACCACCGAACCGATTTCAAAAATGCTTTCACCAATGGAAAGCTATAATATCAGGGAGTAACATAGGCTATATTTTATCCCAGTATTCCCACAGGAACGGGAACTACGCCGCGGGTAAAGCGACTGAAACCGAAGCGAAGCGAGGGCGAGTTTCTAGTCAATAATAATGTAGCAGCAACAAGTATATCAAAGGCTAAAAGTAAAAGTACAAATTTTAATTATACGAGCAGTCTCCATGAGGGTGAGAGGCACGAGAAGACATATTAAGGCTATATAGTGTGACTTATATAGTGTTAGCAAGATGCGTGGATCTGCACTCCAATATGTACCAGCTAATGATTTCAGAATATTGCAGGCCTTTAATGCTCGTTTTTCTAATATTTCGACATATTTGTGCCATCTAAAATTACTTAAAAACGTAACTCCTAAAAACTTTATTGAATTATCTATTGAAATTTCCTGAGTATCATAATATATTTTTGCATCTCTTATTCTTATAGAATGCTTTGAAAATATTACTACTTTGCTTTTGTCAATACTGACCTCAAGACTAAGATATTGAAAATAAAGCTCCAATTTTTTGAGTGCTACATTAAGATCTAACACAACATTTGATAAATTAAGTCCTGAACTATACACTACTAGATCATCAGCAAATTGGAGGTTAGAAATTCTATTACCCAAGACAATATTTATTTGATTTATGTAGATTATAAAGAGCAATAGACTCAAAATTCCGCCCTGCGATACGCCTCTATATGAATATCGAGGACCTATTAATTGGTTGTGGACTCTAACATAAAGTTTACGACCATGCAAGAAATTGAATATCCAACTAACTATTTTTTCAGGGATATTTAAGGATAGAAGAATGGATGATAATTGTTCTAAATCAACATTATTAAATGCTCCTACAACATCCAAAAAAACACCAGCCAATATCTTATTGTCAATCTGGGCACTATGGATATCAAGACATAAATTTCGTAGACTCTCACAAGCAGAACGATCGCATCGAAATCCAAATTGATTATTAGGTAAGAGGTTGTTACTTTCAATATAAAATATTAATCTCTGTTTTATGAATTGTTCAAAATTTTACCAACACACGAGCTTGGTGTGATAGGACGATATGAATCAGCTGAACTAGAATCTTTCCCATGCTTTAAAATTGGAATTAGACAGTCTGTTTTCCATTCTTCTGGAATAGTGGAATTGTTCCATAGGAGATTTAATATTTTTAGAAACTTATTTAAGTTAGAAGAGTTTAGGAGTTTAAACATTTTATAGGAGAGTCAATCCAAACCGCATGCAGAGTCCTTTCTTGATGATAGACCAGCTTTTAATTCTTCAATAGTAAAAGGGGCAATCATAAAAGAGTTGGTGCTATTTAAAGGATGATTATTGTGAATATTTGTCAAATTTGGTGCTGTATATTTGTGTAAAAAGTTGGATATCCAATTATTGCTAGAGAAACAATTATTATTAGAATATAAGTTCTTAAATTTCCTCATTTTTGTCCAAATCTGTTTCATTGGCGTTAACCTATTTATGGTGGAGCAAAAATCTGTCCAGTATTAACGACGTTCAAGTCTTAATATACGTTTTTTCTTTGCTTGAGCTTGCTTAAAATGAATGTAGTTTTGGATATTGCAATTTGATTTGAACAACAGATAAACCTGCTTGCAATCTTCTACCACTTTAGTACATTGCCCATTCCACCAGGGAAGTTGTCGCTTTCTTTTAGGTAGATGAGTAATATTGTTACAGTGGTAGTTGGTTTTAGGTACTGAATTTTCTACCGCTCTAAGAATTATGGAACAGAAGTAGTAAGATGGTAAGACTTCTGTAGATTACAATTATTTATTTCAAATTGTTTTAACAAGTCATTTACTGAGTTCTCATATTGGTCCCAATTTACTATTTTCAGATTACTGTGTGGAGGAATGTTGGATGGAATTGAAGAAGATTTAGTTTCCGACACTACCATGGAAAATTTTGTGATTGTAGGCAAGTGATAGCTGCCCAAAGAGTCCTGATGAACTTGCCATTCACAGCACAGGAATAATGAAGATGATACTATTGTTAGATCTAGTCCATTTGGTCTCCAAGAATTAGTACCCACTGTAGTTGGTTGATCATTATTTAAGAGCATTAAGTCATTATCGTCCATTACATCCATGATGTCTCTACCTCTAGAATTGGTTCTATTACAACCCCAAATGGTATGGTGAGCATTAAAATCACCAGCAATTATTAGTGGTTTTGGAATACTATGCAACAGTCTATTAAATTTAGATGTGTCAAAGTTAGGTACACTGTTGCCAGGACTATAAAAGCTAACAATTGAGATGTCTTTTTGTTTGTATTTATTTTTGATTGCTACATTTTGCAAGGAGTTATCAGAAAATGTTTCTAACTTTTGAAAATAAATGCCAGTTCTAACAAAAATTGCTACACCATTGTGATCATTACCGCAATCATTTCTTATTATTGTATAACCTCTGATAGAAAACTGTATATTTGGTTTAAGCCAAGTTTCTTAACAGCAATATTTCTTTTATTTATTGAACAAAACTCATTTTTTTTTAATTTAGTCACCCTTTGGCCAGGTTAAAGTCTTTCAACCATACTGCGTACGTAGCTTACAAATAATTTTCTTCATACATTATTTAAAACTTCTTCATATTGAGTAACTTATTAAGAGCAATCGTCCGTCAGTAAGTCAAGTGGTTACCATTATGAAAGTACCCGTAAACCACTTTTATATCACTATCACCACACTTCTGCACCTTAACTGTATTATATTTCTTAAAATATATCAGCAAAATTATTCAACATAATACTATAAATAAGGAAAAAATTTAATATACTGCAAGAGTGTGACATGACATTTTGATATTCCCCCGAACGAAACTTCCTTTTTACACGACACTGTCAAAAATTGCTGAAATTGCTTCGGCAGACTACCATTAAATAAAAATCCCTACTTTTGTGTGACTATAATTGTTAGCCGTAGAGTTGCCAACGTAGGCGATTTGTCGCCATTTAGGCTACTCAGGCAGAAAATTGGCGACGAAAAACTATGAAAGGTGACTGGTCGCCTTTTAGGCTACTTGCTCGACATAGTCTTTAAATAAAGTGAACGATACAGAAAATTAGTTATTAAATATTGACCCACATTTAGATACAAATTTATTGCCAGTGTAAGAAGAAAATGATTCTATATGAAAAAACTGGCAATAAATTTGTATCTAAATGTTGGTCAATATTTAATAATTTTCTGTATATGGTAGTTAATTATAAATTTTCAGTAATAATGATGACTTGTTGGACGTGAAACATCTTAGTCCGCCCGTGACCATGAATGCTGCAAAGTGTTTGAAACGTCAGGCAATCAAATTCAAACGAGATAAAATCCGTAATTTTATTTAAAATGTTTAATACTCGCGTAAACATCAGAAATCATTATATAAAGTGAACGGATTGATCACAACACAAAGTAATCACAATGCAATAAGCATAAACAGATAAAATAACACTCACGCAAAATTTAAAATCTGCGACCAATAACTAAGAAGAAAAAATGGTCAAATTGCTTAAATCATTTGGCAACTCCTCAGTTAAAGATTCATGAAAAGAGAAAATAATGGACGTAAAAAAGGGGACTGTTGCTTACGACGTCTGGCAGATGTGAAAGATAAATAATTTTGTACAAGTATATATGCATAAAAGAAATACAACAGATTACGGCAGTAACTAATATGACAAAGTATAATAATATATTACGAATTTTTTCCAGAAATGATGATTTTTATTCAATAAACATGTATTTTCATTAGTATACACTATAGGTATGCGAGCTCAGTGTGGCAAAAGAGATATGGCACAGGCGCTTGCGCACAACATCGTGTCGCTCCGTCGCACTCACACACTGCTACGTATAGACTACGCATGTACATATACACCATGACTTTTTATCGTCTTACAAAAAAAAAACATTAAAGTATCCGACCAAAGAAACATATCTAACATATTTAAATGTTCAATAGTGGTAGTTATAAAAAATAATAAATTAAAATTAATATTTTGTAACAGCATGTTTATCATGTTTACATTTTAAACAAAAAAAACTTGCAGAATTTCGCTAGTCAATTATAGGTACGAAGTTCACGTGGACGGCTTTTACAAAGCGTAATTCCCTTCGCTAGATACCTAACAGGTATCCTTTGCGATGCCCGATTGGCGCCATGGTAAAGTGGTCGTAGTACCTACATAGTAAATCAGCTGTGTTGAGTACCTATGCGCTCGCTACATGCTGTTTCCTATTTTAATTAGTAATTAATTATAATAATTTTTATTAAAAAATAATCTAGTAAATATTTTTTTTAACGGTTTAATTGTACGAATGAATAGTAGATACTGGATACTTTAATTGACCTGCTTTTGTAAGATGACATAAATGTCACCGTATATATCACGTGGCGTTAACATCACGCTACAACAATCAGGTTTACCATCGCATATTCCGTCATAGATCGTGACGTTGTAACACCATGAGCTGTTTACGCCACGCCAACGATCAGGTTCACCCTAGCCTATAGATGTTCCACATCAAAATTTCTTCTTATATTGCTGCTTATAGCTCCACTCGTAGTATCGATCATCCGTCAGAAGTTTTGAAAACCTGTTGTGTGGAAAATTCTCTTGAAAATGTTCAATTACATAGATCTAAGTGCTCTGCAATTTTGAATATTGTTTGTATTATTATTAATTGCTATGGATACCTACACGGTCCGAAATAAATCATTATTATTATTATTATAAATAATATTCTAGAATCAGCTATGCTTAAAGAATTGATAGAAGTGGATAATCAGTTGTTCTATATTATTAGATGAATTCATCGATATGACAACAGAAAGGTATACGGCGTATTATATTCAATACTACAATTCAAAATTGAAAAATGCTTTTTGATTTTTATTTTGGCATTCCAAATGTATTTGGAAGCAACAATGCACATATACACTCTTTAAAAGATTTTTGCATTATTGGTTTAAACATTAATAATCTGATATATCTGATCGCAATAGTTCCTATTGCTTTTGCGATGGAGCTAGTAAACTTTGTCACAAACATAACCCTTTTTTTTTATTCTCTTACAAACAGACATATGCAATTTGCAGTTATTGAAGTGGGTATGCTATGCCACTCCTTTAGCCTAAGTGCATTCAAAGTATGCACTGAATTACCTTCTTCTCGTCTTACCTTAAAAAGTTTGGCGTTTGGGTTACTTTAGGCTACCTCAACTCAAATTCGGCTACATTAGGCTACTTGAGGTGAGAAAACTGGCGACATTAGATTCCGAGTCGTTGGCAACACTAGTTAGCCGCAGATGACTGTGACAACTCTACACGGACTGTTGGGTGAGTGCCAAGGGCTCTCAACCCGATCGAAACTGCCGACAGATCCCTCGCTTTAAACAAAATTACAAAATGCCTTAATCAAATATATAAAATTTTCTAATTCGTCTCTGTCCGTCTAGTACAGTCACTTAATCAAAGAGCACTTAATAAAGACACGGTCTAAAGGTCTTTGTTACAAAGCCCTTTACCTTTAGACCAGGTCTTTGTAACAAGTATGCTTCTACACTCCATAGTAACAAGGTATAAAATGTCAATAATAATAACTAAAATCAGCTGACTGTCAAAAGTGTCAAATTCATATTTTCAAAACAAAATAACCTTTTATCTTTGCGCTATTTTGCTTATATATCATAAAAAATGAATTCTCGTTATATATTCAGAATGTGCAATAAATTAATAATACCATACACAACAACCAGAAGTTCTGCCTTTAAAGTGGTTAAACGGCCTGATCCTAAAACTCTAAAAATGCCTGCACAAGGTGCCGCTCCAAGTATAATGGAAATTTTGAAAGAGAAAATTAAGTTAAGCGGACCCATAAGTGTAGCTGACTATATGCATATCGTTGCTACAAATCCTACACAAGGCTACTATATGAAGAAAGAAGTTATAGGGCAAGGTGGCGATTTTATAACGTCACCTGAAATAAGCCAGTTATTTGGTGAAATTTTGGCTATATGGTTTTATGCTGAAACCAAAAAAATGGGTACTGGAAAGCCGCTACAAATTGTGGAATTAGGACCTGGTAAAGGTACATTACTACTAGATATATTAAGGGTAAGCCATTTATATATAATAATAATATTACTGATTATTTACATGATTTTGGATTAAATTAGTTTTATATTAGACTAGCAAACCGCCCTCGCTTCGCTTCAGTTTCAGTCTCCCTTGGCGCATAGTACCCGTTCTCGGTCAAATACCAGTATAAAATATAGCCTAAATTATACTTTATATAGACAGCTGCTTGATAGTAAAATATCACAATCGGTCCAGCCGTTTTGAAGATTACCTCAAAGAAATAGACAAACATAAAAAATTTAAACTGTATTTTAGGCATAGCTGTCATGCAAATAACCATGTGAGCATGAAAAAAGCTCAGTATTTTGACATTACAAACAGACATTCCAATTTTATTTATTTGTATAGATTATAGTGAAACTGTTATCCATATATACATACAATAATGGAGTAATAATGCAAAACACCATTACATTTCTTCCAAGACAACTAAGCTATACAATATGCAAATTAACTATGCAAGAAAAATAAGATTTGTAATAAAGGCCTAGTGTGTGTATTGTATGTAGCTGTTTTCACTTCTATTCTGCAAGAAGCTCGAGCCTCACAGTGGATGTACATGGCATGAAATGATGATAATAATGTATACACCTTAGAATAATAACGTATAGAAGGATAGTGTCAATACTTGGAATGTTCGAAACATGAATCTCAAAATACTATTGGCGCGCAGACGATTACACATGTACACACGCACACCACTATACAAATTATGAAATCAAATTTTGTTTTTATTAACATAAATCGTCGAAATACTTTTAAAAGTAATGTTAAAAACCTTTTTAAGTTTTTCAAATGTGTTGTGACACCATTTGAATGCACAAACTGTCATAATTACCTATTTATTTTTTAAGAGTTACGTACATGCAGTATAATGACTTGTACATTACGGAACGGTTCCGGCGTAAGCTCCATTAGGCTCCAATTGAAATGTTTCACTTTTTGAGCGCGAACTTACCTTCTATACATTATTATTCTAAGGTATTCATGCACATAATTTTGGAAAACAAAGATACAAAAATCTGCTTAATAAAAGTTTTTGCTATCATTTCACAGCACAAACTTAGTTACAAATAATATATGAAAAAAAATTAATTACAATCACAATTGCTCCTAGAATAATTACTGTTATTATATCCACAGGTACTCAATCGTTTGGGTTATAAAACTCCAGACTTAAGTCTACATTTGGTTGAAATATCTTCAACCATGCAGTCTGTGCAGGCTAATAGGCTTTGTATATCGCACAGGGAAGTGGATCTTGATTTACCACATAACCACGAGGTAATTTTTTATCATTTTCTTTCTGGTATCAAACTACAGAAACATAACAAACAGTAAAACAACAGAGTGAAGTTAATTAAGTACTTCCATAGTTTGTTAAAAAAAGAAAACTTGAAATTAGATTCTTGTGTAAAAAAATGGGCAGAAGTAAACTAGAAAGGGCATAGTGCAGCCCCATAACCCACCATATTCCTTGTCCTTCGGCATTGGGCCGACCAATGCTACCGAGTTCCTTATCGTCCGTGGCCAGCCCACTCCTTTTTTTTACATGAAGTTTAAGATCTTATCTATTCTCTGACATGCCTTGGAAAAAAGAAAACTTTAATTATATACTAAGGTAATTCTATGTAAAGAGGTAACTTATACGGCAATAATTTTAAAATCATTTCATTTTATTCTATAAGTTGTTATTTTTTGTAATGAATCGCATCATTTTAATATAGTTTATTGAATGACATCACGATTAAATGCCCAATAAAAACTAGCTTATTTCAAATTCCTTATAAAATGTAAAAAGTCTCTACCCTTTTTTAAAAGCTTTTATTTAATTTGCCCTGTTAGTATATTAACGCATGGGACGAATCTTGCGAGTTAAATTTTCTAATTTCCTTCCTGTCGTTAGATTAGGTTCAAATTTGGTTTACTTACGTAACTTCGGAAACAGTGCAATAATATGGCATCTTGAAGCTGGTCTCAAGATGGCGTCGGAAGGTGGCTATAAGAATTCCTAAACAAGATAAAACCGTCGAGTTTGGACTCATTTGAATAGTCTTGACAAGCACCCTCGTTTAGAGCATTTAAATAAAAACCTGTTTAAAAAAAAATTACTTAATATTTATTTTGGGTGGGCTATGGTCAGTAGACACGCCGTCCGTTTCATCTGGGGTGACAAAAGGCCTGCGTGCGGCCTCATAACCCACAATAATTCCCTCTCTTTCACCACTAGGCCGGCCACCAATACCGAGTTGCTTGTCGTTCGTGGCCAGCCGGACGGGATACCTTTTCGGGTACCGCCCTTTCTGGAGCGTTGCCCTCACACGGTTAGCCTCTCGGCGGGCGACGGGATATTATCCGACCCAGTCACCCGCGGCCTCGACTGGGCGGCATCAGGCGTAGGAACTCGGACCTGCGTCGCCCAGGTCACTGCTACGGATCATGATGCCCTAGAGGAGTTCCTCCCACGCACGATCCGCCGTCTCCTTCCGTAAGATGACTCAAAATAGTCTTACCCTGAATCTTGTCAATTTCAGTTTGAACTGCATACAAAAATATACCTTCTTTGTATCAATTGTTTAACTAAGGTGTTTATTGCGAATTTAAATGAATATACACAAGCATTATTAAAGAAAAATATAAAAATATTTGTTTGCTTTCATTCAATTTAGTTTTGCCTCGCTGTTTTGTGTGTGTCGCCTTTTAAAACTCGTACCACTACCAAAAATATAAATATGTAGGTACGGCCCTATATCAAATAGCGCTCAAGGACATCTAATGCCGACATGAAGTTACCTAAGTACTTGAGCCGCAATCTAATGGTTTCCACGTCTTATCGTGTTTAGCCACTGGTAAGTTCATCATCATCATCAACTATATTGAATCATATAACTTTCAGGGTGAGACAGTAAGTGGAATAAAAGTATATTGGTACAATGATCTGACGAAGGTTCCTAAAAACTTTTCGTGGTATATAGCACACGAGTTCTTTGATGTACTCCCCATACACAAGTTTGAGGTAAGTTATTTTAATTTATATTTTTACAATTTTTTATAACATCAATGAAACCACTGTCGGGCTTTCTTAGGAGGAATATTAGATATAGGACTAGGATTTGATATTTTCTCCTCTCACAGAATGTTATATATGTTTACCTTAGTCTTACAGCACTCGGCGGAAAAGATTGGGCGGAGATACTTTGGTAGTCGCAGTTGGTTAACAGCTTTGCCCGTCCCGAACTATGGGTGAGGGACTCTCAACCCGGGTAGCAAAATCATTAACGCTGCTTTTAAATACACACCGTAGATACAAATATAATAACACGACAGCGTGTAATTTCAATTTTCCCTAACTATATTATTAGATATTATATCTTTTTTTGTCTTCCAATTTTAGGGTATATGTACTATGTGTTCTCCCAAATCCTCCATCCAAGGTGATAGAAATTGGTTTACCATACCATGCTGCCCAGATGGATATTAGTTTTGAGTTATTCTTCTGTTGGTGATATTATAACTGCTTGCCACTATCCCCTTCTTGAGATATTGAGACTTTGAGTATTGAGACTATTGAGTAATTATAAATACGTTTCTCGTAATAAATAAATATTGATTGCCTGATGTTTGTGATATGGACATATGCCTGAGTTTTTTCGGGAAATGTTTGAAAGACTATCATATACGGGGTTAAAGGTGCAAATCTATGAAATATTCTAACTAATGCTCAAATAACCATTATCATCATAATGATGATTAATAAATGCTAAAATAACAATATATATATTACAAATATTCCAGAAAACTGACAAAGGTTGGCGAGAATTACTCATTGATATAGACGGCCAAGATAAACTTTACTACAGAATAGCTGCAGAAGCTAATAGTGCAGTCAATACCTTAGTCAGACCACCGTTAGACGCTGGTGATAAGACGGAATTGGAAATAAGTGCCAAAAGTTTGAGTATTGCCCAACAGCTGGCACATAGAGTGGACAAATACGGTGGCCTAGCATTAGTAGCGGATTATGGACATGAAGGCGAGAAAGGCGATACTTTTAGGGTAAGATTTTATTATTATATAGATTTTAAAGGGTCTACTAAAATTATATTTTATTTCTGGTTTGGTAATAATAAATTATGTCGCCATTTACTTTACCGTGTCCGTCAGTAAAATCGTCATCATTAGCAGAATAGGCGATAATATTTTCCTTAGAAACTTATAACATAACTCCAAGTGCCATCACCCGCTTGCCAAGTATGTCGATTATGATATTAATCCTTCTTAGGGAGGCCTATGTCGCTACCGAGATCAAGGAAATGGACCAGTTGGTTGTGATTTGGGTGGTCAGGATGCACGCTGCCCTTCCCTTGCCCCGAATTGATTAGGCGGGGCGTGTTCAAACCATAGCCTATACAAAAAGAAGGGGAGGCCTATGTGGGATAGTGGAAAGTTATGCTTTTAGATGAATAGAACGACATAAATACATAGGCTATAATTTGCTTAATATAAACGTCTTCCTTAGGACTAAATATAATTGGTCCTTCTGCGAGACGGTGATCTACCTGTTCTTATTTACATAGTTATTAATAATTCTTGATACACAAGAAACAAGAAAATAACAGTTGATGTAGTATTGGATTTGTATCAGAAAAGGTAAATATTCAAATCTATTACTCAACTTTTTGCATAACTTTTGTAGTTGTTTATTTTAAGGATATTTACTTTGCATGAATTAATAAGTTTTCTATTTTCTCGTAATCTTGGGCATTTAACCAGTTTAAGAGAACCTTTTTACAAGAATATTTGTTTAATGGATATATCTTAATAATTTTATTTAGCCTATTATATAGCATTGGCCCTAGATAGGATTGAAATTTATTAATAAAAAACGTTTTAGAAGAAATAGTTGGACAAACATTGCCGGTGCGTCGCTTGTCGGTTGTTATACTTTCATACTTAAGTTTAGTGTGCTGGTCCATTACTGTTGTTTTAATAAATAGTTTCCTAGTTGTCAAAATGTCACATTCAGAATACAGTTTAGTTGTGGGGTACCTAAATGGCTTAAAATACATAACCTTGAGTAATGCTCTTTGAGCACGCTCTAATTTAATAAGGTGTGTTTTGCGTGCACCTCCCCATGACGTGATGCAATATTGTAATATTGATTGGCCTAATGCAAAGTATACAGATTTTAATAGTTTGGTATCAGTTACATGCCGTAACTTTTTAAATATATAAATTAATTTTCTAATCCTGCCAGATAATTGTTCTATATGTGGACACCATGTCAATTTCTCGTCTAGCAGAACACCAAGATATTTAACTGTTTTTACTCTTTCTAGTAAACTACAGTCGCATGTATGGTCGCGAGGATTTTTACAACAATGCAACTGTAATCCCAGAGTATGTGAAGTTTTTAGGCCTGTTTGTGTATTTGCAAACGTTATGAATTTTGTTTTTAGTACGTTCAGAGTTAGTAAATTTTGTCGGAGCCAATTTGTTGTTTTTAGAAGCCCTAACTCGGCATATTGTCTAGCTTCATCCCATGTTTTACCGTAGAAAATTAACGCGGTGTCATCCGCAAAAGTGAAGATTCTACAGTTCGATAGGTGTAATTTGCATAAATTATTAATATATATAAGAAAGAGAGTGGGACCAAGAATACATCCCTGGGGCACGCCAACAGAAACAGGAGCATCACTGCTAAAATTACCATCTATCGTAGTCCTCTGTTTTCTATTATTTAAATAGTCAGTAAATAATTCTAATACGTTTCCCCTTACACCGATTCTTTCCATTTCTTTTAACAGAATGGGAACAGACACTGTGTCAAAAGCTTTTGTAATATCTAAGAAGACTCCAATACATTTATTTTTGCTGTCAATTTGCATACCAATGAAATTAGTGAAATTAGTAAGTTCGGTGACTGCCTGAGCTGTCGATGTACGAGCTCGAAAACCATATTGATTACTCGCTAAAACCTTATGTTTTTCTAAGAAAGAAAGTAGTCTACTATTCATCACTTTTTCCAAAACTTTAGAGAGGGCTAGTAGCACTGATATAGGACGATAATTATTTGTTAAATCTCTGTCCCCTCCCTTATAAATAGGATGAACGACGGCAATTTTGAAAAGATTAAGGAATGCACCAGTTTGTATGGATAAATTTACAATATGGGTTAAAGGCGGGACGATAATATTTTTTACCATTTTTATTAATTTCGTAGAAATGCCACCCCAGCCAATGGCAGCATCAGTCCGCAGATTCATTATGATACTTTCAATTTCTTGCTCTGTTGTTTCTAACATGACCGTGGAATTAGGTGTTGAAGGCGATGATATAATTTTTTGCTTGATAGACGTTATTCTATTCGAGAGTTCATTTGCAATATTAGTAAAGAATATATTTATTTTCTCCAAAGCAAGTTTTGGAGTGGTTGCTTGTCTAAGAAGTTCTGAAGGAAGCCTATGTTTTGTATCTCTGTTAGTGATCTCATTGATTAATTTCCAACTCATTTTTGAAGATTTTGCATGCTTATTTAGTTCTTCTCTTTGATAGTTTCTTTTCAGACGTTTCAATAGATCATTACAATAATTTTTATACCTACTATACGTTATAGATAGGATTTCATTATTTGGTTCCTTTTTACATCTTAAATGCATGCGGTCACGATTTATAATACACCTGACTAAGCCTTGTGTGATCCAAGGCTTAATACAGCGTAGTTTCTTGGGTACTAATATCTTAAGAGTATTTTTGGTAATTAAGAAGTTGAGTAAGTTAACCAACTGTTCTGTGCACCAGTTTACATCTTTTGATTCCATTAAGTTAAAGAAATTGTGTATATTTAGCTCATTAACTATGGACTTATAATTTACTTTTTTGATTATCATATTGTTCTCCGCTTTTATCTTGTTTGCCAAGGTGACACAAGAAATTACAGGTGCATGATCAGTTAGAGGCGACTGTATAACAAAAGTAATAGTAGAAAATTTTGTTTTTATCATTGCATGGTCTAAGCAATTGTTATCTCTTGTTGCAAATAAGTGACCTGTTAAGAAACCGTGATAAGCTAGTAAATTCAGGTAATCTGGTGGTTATGATCTACATTATTTAGTTTAACATCAATATTGAGATCGCCCATGAGAATTATATTACTTCGCTTTTTATAAGTATTTAATAGGTTATCCAGAGAATTTACAAAATTTTCGGTGTTCGCAAATGAGGGTGATTTATAGATACCTATAATTACTGTATCTTTTCCTATCTCTATAGTCATACATGTTGCATCATTTAAGGATACTTCTTTCAGTGAACAATTTAATCCTTCTCGAATAAAAGTAACTATTCCATCATTCTGATTTCGATTATTTTTTGTAAAATGTAAATTATAATTATTTAATTATGGAAAATATGAAACTTTGGAATTCCAGGTTTCTGTTAGAATAATGACATCACACGTTATTTGTAGCCTAGATAAAAAAAACCTCAAGCAGAGAAAAGTTTCTTGTGATGCTTCTGATATTTTGAGTTAAGAGTTTGAGGTTATCATTATTTCCAACTTGATAAGATGTTAGTAATAATTTACATGATTCAGGACTGCATAAATAAGTGGGCCCCGCTGATACATTATCTATGGAATTTACTAAATTCTTATTATCTTTAGAATCGAATGTTGATATTTAGTATATATTTGACAATAACAGAGAGACAACATTTATATTTACTGGCACAATAAAGGTAAGCATTGCATAAACCAACAGATCTATATATTACGGTAATAACAAGATTTTTGTAGCAACAATTCATTTTGTATTTATTAATAAATTCTAAAAATAAGATAGATATAAATAACATAATTTGATTCTTGGGGAAATTATGGCAAAAAAGTGGACAAGCCCTGAGAGCCTTACATAGTAAAAAATACATAATAATAGTTTAAAAATTTGATAAAAATGAAACTAACCCTAGTCACATAGTGTTTCTGATAGCAATTAATTGCTGTTCATCCTTAACCTCTATTCGGGGTGTTTCGGTATTCTTACGAATAAAAAATCTACCGTTATTGCTCCAATAGAATTTATAATCTTTACTTTTCGCAACATCTCTCGCTAGAAAAAAGAGCCTACGACCTTTGTTAGTTAAAGCCTCCGAGATATAGATTGGTGTTGGCTGTCCTTTGAGTCCTACATCGGCAGAATTAATACGGTTATTATTTTTGTTGTAGGATCTAGCTTCTTGAATTATGTTATTCTTCACGATGCTAGATGTGAGTTCGGCTACTATTGAACTCTTACCAGATCTTCCAGTTACTCGGAATACGTCTGTTCAATGCACATTGAACATGCAACGCAGCAAACTCAAAAGTAGAGCATGTCAACATACAAGTAAAGCAGGTCAACATACAAATGTGCAAAATTAGCACTGACATGATTTAAAGACACTGCGTTATACTTTACACTTACGACACACTAACACAAAATGGTATATGTGTGTATTAGCAATAAGTAGTATATAAGGTGTACATTGTGTAAAATAAATCAGATTTGAATTTATTCATCTCTCATTTACATCCCTCTCACTGTGGCCAAGACACCCTTAGCCGTCAGTTCTGACCAGTCCTGTGAGTCTGCTTGACTGGCAGTGAGAGTTACCAATCCTCCACCCAAACCTCCATCTCACTGTGGCCAAGACACCCTTAGCCGTCAGTTCTGACCGGTCCTGTGAGTCTGCTTGACCGGCAGTGAGAATAACCAATCCTCCACCCAACATCCATCTCACATCCACCTGTCACCTTAGGTAGCACGGTGCAGGTATCCCATCATATAGGCTAGGAACTTAAGGGCTTTAGGTACTTCAAACTATAACCTTAGGTTCTTCTGTCAAACACGGCGTTAGTCCACTAGCCCAGACTACGCCTGTACATTGGTCCTTCGAGTAAAAGTAAAGTTTTTTTTTCTCCCTCTAACCCCCCCGTAGGTTTGACATAACAGACATACGAATCAGTTAAGAACGGGCTGGTGTACTCAACAAAGCATCAGTTTCGGAATTGACTGAAGGACTTTTACTTACGTACTCTGTCAGAAAGCCTCTCGTTGCGGTTCGGTCACTGGCCTCCCACAAGCGGGACTCACCAGCTGATTGAGAAGTCGCACCTTCAGGGACGTGTTATAGCGAGAGCGCAGGTACGATAAGTATTGACTTAAAACATTAGTAGTAGGGAAGTTAGGGTAGGGCTATTAGGGAAGAAGACAAAAGAAGCACTATGGACATACAAGAAATAAACACAGCAATCAGGAGCCAGGAGGAGGATTATAACGAGATCAGGAGGATAATTACAAACATTAAAAAGGACTCCGTGAGCCGAAGAACACAAAAATACATTGACGAAAAAAGACAAACACTAACTACTATTTTCCAACGGGTGCAAGAGAATCACTCGAAACTGGAAAAACAAGAGATGTTATCATCTCACAAATATATCACTACAAATTACTTTGGAAATATCCAAAAACAATACAACGAGGGCTTAGCCCACCTACAAAACTATGAAGCAAGACTTCAACTTGTTCAGGCGATATATGAACCTGAAGAACAAAACACAAACGAAGAAGAAGGGAGAGGGAATCCCAAGACGTTTATACAAATGTTCAGGATATCCCAGATGTCAAAAAGGCTAATTCAGGCGAAAGAATCAGTCACTGAAAACAAACCTATATGGCATTTACAAACTACAATAAACAACTTACAAAAACGATGGCAGGATATTGAAGAAACACACATTGAATTATTATTGGAGGAGGATACATCGGGACACCTTTACTTCAAAAATAAATATTTTGAAAACACCCAAATTGAGTTCGATACTACAATGGAGATGCTGGAAGAAAAAATCCATGACAGTTCCAGCGAAAAAATAACCTTAACACAGTCGTCAGGAAAACTACCCCGTATCTCTATTCCAACTTTTACTGGGAGTTATGACTCATGGTATACTTTTCATGATTTATTCAAAAAAATTATTCATGAAGATAAAAATATTTCATTGGTAGAAAAGATGCAATATTTAAAGACAAATGTAAAAGGTGACGCAGCAAAAATTATACGTCATCTAACGATAAGTGAATCGAACTATGAAACCGCGTGGAAATTGCTTACGCAACGTTATGAAGACGAACGAATGATATCAATTAAATTCATCGATAAATTATTAGATTTACCCAAGCTAAATGTTGCGAATGCAGCGGGTTTAAGAGACATGCACGACACCATAAAAGAATGTTTGGAATCTTTAAAACATCAAGGAATTGACATTTCAACATGGGACCCTATTTTGGCTAGACTTTTGGCCAGGAAATGGGACCAACAAACTGATTCAAAATACGAGGATCAGTTACAACACCCAAACAAATTGGAATCGTTTGAAGAAATGTTACAGTTTTTAGAAAAAAGATTTAAAAGTTTAAAGTCCTACGATCAGCAAAAAATTACGTATAATCACCTGAGTAATAACTCGGTGAATCATACAATAAATAAATACCGGGGAACACTCGTACCAATAGCAGAATCATCAAAAAGTAAACATTGCTGGTACTGCAAAAGCACAGAACATAATATAAATAAATGCCCTAGTTTTAAAACCTTGAACGTGACGCAACGATATAAGGAAGTCTCAGACAAAGAAATGTGCAAACGCTGCTTAAATCATGATAAACAAATAAAATGCACGAGCGAGTTTTATACAAAATGTGAAATATGTCAACATAAAGGTCATAACACACTATTACACCGAACATTCGATTCAATTAAAAGACAACCAGAGTCTTCTGAGTATACGAAAAAGTTCACTCCTAAACCAACTATGAGTGATAAAAAACAAAACACAACGTTATCGAACTTATCAGCTACCAATTTAGAGGCAAAAAATACGGTCTTATTAGCCACAGCGCTATTACAAACCACGTCGTATGATGGAACACCACAATTATTAAGAGTATTGTGTGACCAAGGTTCAGAAGCGTCATTTTGCACGGAAGAAGTAGCACAACTGCTGTCGTATCCAAGACAAAAGGTTCGAGCCGAAATAAAAGGCATTGGAGACAACGAACCTAAGACATCGAAATATACAATTAACATAAACCTACAACCAAGGTACTCTAGTGAGTACAGACTACCTGTAACACTTATAGTACTACCGAAGCTTACAAACTCGTTACCAAGAAGTAACTTACAACAATTACAAGAGTTGGACAATGTTCTATTGGCAGACCCAACGTACAACAAAAAGGGACCTATAGACATAATTTTAGGTGCCCAAGAATATAGTAAAATACTATTACAAGGTTTTAAACGACTACAAGGCGGTATAATCGCTCAAGAAACAGAATTGGGTTGGATTTTATCCGGGTTATATCCGCAAGACACAAACGGTGGCATCAAAGTATTAAGCATGATGACTCGCACCGACGACATACAACAATTAACAAAATTTTGGGAATTAGAAGAAATTCCACGACACTATGCACTCACCAAAGATGATGAGTTGTGTGAAAATTACTATACAAATACTACAATACGAAGTTTCGACGGCACTTATACGGTACGACTGCCGTTTAAGGACGCGAACATAAAATATGGCGAGTCAAGGAAAAAAGCCGTGGCTCGACTATTACAACTAGAACGTCAGTTCGAAAAAAATGAAAATTTACGCCAACAATACAAGGAATTTATGTACGAGTACCTAAATATGGGTCATATGAGAAAAGTACCTAAACCAGAATATTACACAGGAGAGTATTATATTCCCCACCAAGCGGTAATAAAAGAAGACTCTCTTACAACAAAACTACGAGTGGTATTTGACGCTAGTAGTAAAACAAGTAGTAAAATAAGCCTTAATGAAAATTTACATAAAGGACCACGACTTCAACAAGACTTATCAAACATATTATTACGCTGGAGAACGCATAAGATTGCTTTCATGGCCGACATTATGAAAATGTACCGGTTCATAAAAATAAACCAAGAAGACTATAAATATCAAAGAATTTTATGGAGATTTTCTCCAAAAAAGGCCATTAGTGAATACGAACTAACAACGGTCACTTATGGCACAACAAGCGCGCCTTATCTGGCCGTGAGAACATTACAACAACTAGCATTAGACGAACAAGACAATTACACTATCGCCAGTAGAGTAACGTTACAGGATTTCTATGTTGACGATATTTTGTCAGGAGATCCTGGGCGATGGCATACGTTCGTGGCCAACAGAGTGTCAGAAATTAACAGCATAATACCTAACGCTCAATGGAATCATGTCATATCGTCTGAAAACCCAGCGGACATTATATCAAGAGGATTGGAGCCAGAAAAATTAATAAACTGTTCCTTATGGTGGAACGGCCCACCATGGTTACAGACGAGTGATATACCTATTACAACAACAGCACCACAGCCAAATGAAGAAGCCAAGTACTGTTTATCAACAACAATTAATACTACGAATGAAAAGTATGACATCTGGAGTCGATTTTCTAACTACAATAAAATGATAAGAACATTAGCGTATTGCTACAGATTTATCAGCAAGCGCAAAAAGCACGAACCATTATCCTGTACGGAACTAGAAGAAACAGAGAAACGAATTCTATGTATATTGCAACAAGAAGAATTTTACGATGAAAAAGAAATTATTCGAAAGAAAAAATCACTGCAGAAAAACAGTAAATTATCCACACTAGATCCATTTATTGATAACGATGGATTATTACGAGTTGGAGGTCGAATAGAAAACGCTGACTTGCCATATAATCAAAAACATCCTATACTATTACCACGCCGACATCATATAACGTCATTAATAATACAAAACGTACACATGAAAACATTACATGGAGGAAATAAACTAACTACAGCTGTCCTACGACAAAAATACTGGATTATAGGTGGAAAACAAGTTGTCAAAGGTATACTAAAAAAGTGCGTCAAATGCACCAGATACAGGTCCGAAACGAATTTACAGAAAATGGGGATACTTCCAAAAGCAAGAGTCACGCAATCATATCCATTTAGTCACACGGGAGTGGATTATGCGGGACCAATACAAACAAGAACAGTAAAAGGAAGAGGTCACAAGAGAGTAGTGACACTCAAAAAATCGACAGGTTTATGTCAAAAACGATCAATACATACATTAATTCCTTTACCCGTATATCAGGAAGAATTAATGACTAACACGAATACATTAAGAAAAAATACCGAAACGCCTGTGAATAGTAACATAGCAAATAACATAAATAAAAAGTTTAAGACACTTAAGTCAGGCGTGTTACTCTATACTACATTATTATTGTGTATCGGACAAGTAACAAGTACATCAATGTTTACACAAAAAATCGGAGTTTGTTTGCTATCCCGTGGCTGTTAAGAACATGCAATTGAACAAGAATTGCATTGTTGACCAGCTATTCAGCAACAATAATAACACTAAATCACAATGCACATCAAGAAGATACAACATTCAATCTACAATTCTATGGAAACAACTTTACATGCAGAATACGTGGATGTTTATCACTACAAAAACACAATCAGCTTCGATAATATGTGATGGACAAAGACAAGAAATTAACCTAGAGGATATAGGAGTACTACACATTTCAGAAAGCTGTGTAGTAAAGACGTTGAACAACATTCTTGCAGCGAAACGAATAACAACAACAACTGTGCAAGCATCATATTTTAAAAGGAGTAATTTTACTCTAGACACACAAGTAGTCCAATCAGAGATACCAGACATACCGAAGGAGGAAGTATTAGATAGCTCCACCAGTATATTTGACCACTTAGCCGCTTCAGAAGCAAAGCTAAAAACAAGATTAGATAACACAATATGGAGGCGAATAGAGTCTCATTCCTATGTGGTTAGCACCGTGACATCTCTTTCTTTAATAGTATTAGCTTGTCTTTTAATTTATTTCAGACCACTCAAACAATGTCGAGATAGACTTACGAGAAGACAAAACAAGGAGACAACTACAACACAAGCCACAGAGACAGACAAACAGCGGGCAGCTCCACCACAACCACGGCCACGGTATGGGAAACCTCGTCCCCAGACTACAGTCCAAACACCACAAGCGACGGAAGGACACATTGGACCATATGAGGTTATCGAATTATACGACTTGCAGTCGTGTTCCTGAGAGACGCCAGAATGTTCAATGCACATTGAACATGCAACGCAGCAAACTCAAAAGTAGAGCATGTCAACATACAAGTAAAGCAGGTCAACATACAAATGTGCAAAATTAGCACTGACATGATTTAAAGACACTGCGTTATACTTTACACTTACGACACACTAACACAAAATGGTATATGTGTGTATTAGCAATAAGTAGTATATAAGGTGTACATTGTGTAAAATAAATCAGATTTGAATTTATTCATCTCTCATTTACATCCCTCTCACTGTGGCCAAGACACCCTTAGCCGTCAGTTCTGACCAGTCCTGTGAGTCTGCTTGACTGGCAGTGAGAGTTACCAATCCTCCACCCAAACCTCCATCTCACTGTGGCCAAGACACCCTTAGCCGTCAGTTCTGACCGGTCCTGTGAGTCTGCTTGACCGGCAGTGAGAATAACCAATCCTCCACCCAACATCCATCTCACATCCACCTGTCACCTTAGGTAGCACGGTGCAGGTATCCCATCATATAGGCTAGGAACTTAAGGGCTTTAGGTACTTCAAACTATAACCTTAGGTTCTTCTGTCAAACACGGCGTTAGTCCACTAGCCCAGACTACGCCTGTACAACGTCTTTGACAGCCGTATCTTGGAGAGTCACATTCAGCACTTCACATGTCTTTTGAATAATGCTCAGTAGTACTGGTTTTGTTTCAGGTTTAGTTGATGTTGGTATATTTCTCAATTCTATGGACGATGACTTAGAAATCCGTTGCATGTCTTCAATTGTAGATTCCAGTGTAGATATTCTTAATAAATGATGTTTTCGTTCAGTTTCAAGTATTTCGACCTTCTTTAACATGTCGTCATACTGCTTATTTAGAAACACTAAGGTTCTTTCAATTTCTTCATTTGTGTTTTTAATTTGGATATTTTGATGTTTTATTTCAGTAACTTCCGTAATTAGTTTATTCAGCATAGTGTTTTGAGATTCTTTCCAATCATCAAGCATGGTTTTAATTTCATCTTTCATTGAATAAAAATTTTCTTCGCTTGATTCACGCTGTCTTTTATTACGTTGGGAAACAAAAGACGGTGGTGTTTTCATGGCACAAGTAATATTTGTGACATCAGAATCCGAAGCAGCATGTTGTATACCGCTGGTATTAGATGATTTACATGACTTGGGCATGATTTGTTAAAAAGTTCAGAGTTTCAGTGGTCTCACTCACGTAATATGTTAAGTAGTTGCGTCTCGCTCGAACACTTTAGCTCAGCACTACTCTTTACTTTAATGATTTTTAATAATATTAAACTTCCAAGTGCACACGTCCGATCGCGAAGGCGGTCAAGCGGGGAGAGGAATTTATATATATATATATATATATATATATATACACGGTGACATTTATGTCGTCTTACAAAAGCAGGAAAATTAAAGTACCCAGTATCTACAATACATTCGTACAATTAAAAGTTAAAAAAAAAGATTTACTAGAATATTTTTTAATAAAAATGATTATAAATAATTACAAGTTAAAATAGTAAGGAAACAGCATGTAGTGAGCGCGGCGAGCGCGTAGGTACTTAACACAGCTGTTACCTCGCCGCCCGCGCGGTCATTCACTTTACACCTTAGAAAAAGTTCGATTGTCAACTCGTAAAATTGTACCATAATCTACCTACGTCCTTTTCAGAAATACCACTACATATTCAGTACGTGCGGAGTCCAATTTTTTCCTTAATACTTTCTACGCACTTAGGACCTTCAGAAACAATTATTTAAAGTGTTAGAGACTTGGTATCTACTAGTCTACTAGTAGGTCATTATTTAAATAAAGTAAATTGGTTCAGAGGGTTCAGAGGTAGGAAGAATATCGTTCTACCGATATTGAAAGAACTGTTCAAATTGCTCACCATTTTTTTGTCTATGCATAAACCACCATTTGTGCACTATTTGTACTACGTACAGGTACGATATTCGAGTATTGATAATGTCTATTAGACATTTCGTAACAACACAAACACACAACGATGTCGCGAAATATGTAATTACTTGTAGGGAAATTGTAAGTTCATGCGCACGACCTTCAACTTTCGCACACCGGCGGATACTAAAACAAAAAAGCCGGCAAGCCAATGGGGTTCGCCAAGGATGCCTGGGTAGGTAGGGATTATGCTTTGTAATAAAATGTAAACATGATAAACAGGCTGTTACAAAATATTAACTTTAATTTATTTTATTTTATTATTTTTTTATAACTACCACTATTGAACATTTAAATATGTTAGATATGTTTCTTAGGTCGGATACTTATATGGTTTATTTTTTTTTTGTAAGACGATAAAAAAGTCACCGTGTATACGTAATCTTTAACTCATCGTGTATCAGAAATTTTTATTTGTATGGCATTAAGAAAGGAACTTATTTAAAATTGATTAAAGTATACTTAGATTAAAAATAACCAATACATGAACTTTCAGGCCTTTCACAAACATCAAGTAGTGAACCCTCTAGAGAATCCAGGTCAATGCGATCTTACCGCTGACGTGGATTTCTCACAGTTGAGAGTAGCCGCGGCCAAGACACCGTCTGTAGAGAATTACGCGCTAGTAATGGGACCCGTAAATCAGAAGAATTTCCTCGAAAGATGTTTAGCCGAAGCTAGATTAGAGGTACATTATTTAGATTATATTATATATTTAAATTATATATTAAATAATATGGGTGGATGACATAGTACATACAGCAGGAAGGAACTGGATGTCTCTTGCCCAGGACAGAATAAAATGGAAAGCCTTGGGGGAGGCCTTTACCTGAAAGGGATCCATATTATCCAATTTAGACTAACAATACTAACATAGGTTATATATAATTCACTAATATTCACTAATACTAACTTCTTACTTTAAAATTTACTTTGTACTGTAATATCAGGATATATGGAAATAAAAATGGCTTTATTATTATTATGTATCTCCGTTTCACGGGATCTTCCTAGGGAAGATACCCGGTCCTTTGAAAGGCTTACATGGGGATATGGATCCAACACGCAGAGGCCTTTGGAGAAATTTAATCTAAATATGGATGGGACGTCTACCGATGACACTCCACGTCTGCACATAACACACGTGGACTGCCAACGGTAGGTGTGAAACTATTGTGTGATGATGGTATCTAATAACTGTTTATGGGGTTGGAGGTTTGATGGACTGGCTAAACTAAAAACTATTGATTGAAAAACTGTTGTCTGCCTTCAATACCTTTATCGTCTTGAACTTTGGCAGACGGTGACTCGCCAACTCACTGAATGGGCCCCCCAAACGGTCGCCACAGACACACAGGCCATACGGGCAACAAGGGGGCAACATTGGTGCTAGTTTATTATTATTATTTAGATATAGATTATCAATAATCATAACTCATGATAGTCTCATTGACTAGGCAGCTTAAGCCTGCCACAGCCGACTGTCAGACTGACTCTTGGATTTTAATCCTACACTATCCAAAGTGTATAATAGAACTCGATATTAAAACCAATCCAGCTGACCAGTTATCATCAGCATTTCAGCCTATCGCCGTCCACTACTGGACGTAAGCCCATCTCATGTTATGCCACAGAGTGCGATCTTTTGTCGCCTGCACCCGTCGACGCCCAGTAACTTTCACCAGGTCATCGGTGCACGTAGGGGGAGAGGGGTGGAGTGTCGTCTCACACTGCGTCGTCCGTCGTGCGTACGTGGTCGCCACTCGAGAACCTTTCTTCCCCAGCGTGCTATTTCTTCGTGCTGACCAGTTATAGTAGAACAATTTCCATCCGAGTCTGAAGAAGGCTTATGCGCAGCAGTGAAACGTGTACGAACTGAAACGAATTGAGCTGACGTTGATGATTGTCCAAAATGGTAATGAGATTTTGTACGAAAGACAATTAAAGCACACCTCTTCAAAGATTTTCGAAATTTCGAAAATTTGTAGTTACCCGCTATGTTTCGAAGGAAAAACACTTAACAGATAACCCACAGGAGCAGGCCAGTTTAGTGTTATAATATGCTCCATTTCGAGATTTCCTTTTGTTTTTCTCAGCTCGTATACTTCCCTGTGTCGAATACGAAGCTCGTTCACAAATGTAAAGTAAATAAGCACACACAAATTGGCATATGGTTTCATTTCGAATATAATATCTCTTACACTGATGTTATTAGCAGTTCCTATCATACCTATACCATACATACAACGTTCAAACGTTTTGATGTTTAAATAATTACTAACGAAAAATACTTTTTCTAGATTCTGATGAAAAATGCCAAGTCAGATGAAGACAGGGTGAAAATAAAGTTATGTTACGAAATGCTAGTCGACCCCAATAAGATGGGCGAAAGATTTAAGTTTATGGCATTTTACCCCTCAACAATGCAAGATATTTTAAATAAATATCCACCTTTAGGATTCTCGACACCGCCGAAGTCATCATAGCTTTTGTTGTAATCTAATGTTTATTTTATTATATGTTATTAGTTATTATTTTTGTTATTTATTAAGTGCCGATTTATAGAAAAGAGTATCCAATAAAAGATTGTAACTCCATCAGTTTTCACTCATTTTAAACTGCTTAAAATTAGTTAACTGATATGTAATAAGCTTAAAATAATAACGTATAGATGGTAAGTCCGCGCACAAAATATGAAACATTGAAATTGGAGCCTAATGGAGCTTTCGCCGGACCGTTCCGTAGTATACAAGGTACTGTACTGCACATACGTACGCAACTCTTAAAAATAAATAGGTAATTATGACGGTTTGTACAATTAAGTGGTGTCATAACACATTTGAAAGACTTTTAAAATAAATGAAAAAATAAATATTTTTAACATTACTTTTTATTTCGACGATTTATGTTATTGAAAAAAAAATATTTCCTAATTTGTTTAGTGGTGTAGGTGTGTAATCGCCTGCGCGCATGCAGTATTTTTGGCTTCGTGTTTTTGATCGCTCGAAGTACCGACACTATCCTTCTATACATTATTATTCTACGGTAATAAGGTTCGTTATTTAAAAAGTAAAATATAAATGGACAAAAAAATTGTATTTAAGTTAATATCGAAACACCAGTTAATCAGTCATATTTATCTAATTAAAGTACACAAAAAATCAACGAAGTGTAATCTTAATATACACTGACAATTGCAAAACAGTAAGGTAACTCAGTTTTTTTTTACAAATCAATCTTTGTTATTACAATATAAAAAAATCTTATTGTATGATTAGGGTCGGTGGACCGTGCGCGTGAGGAACGCCACCACGTGGACGCGGTCCGTCGCCGGCTGCTGGGGCGGCGCAGGTGCGAGTACTTCCGCCTGATGCCGCCCTAAACGAGGCTGCGGGTGACCGGACCGGGATTTAGTCCATCACCGCGGAAAGGCTAGCCTCGCAACGGCGACCGACGTCTCGGGAAGAGGAGGTCGATGGGAGAGGGTACTCCCTTGGGGTATTCCGTCGGGCCGACCACTGAACTCAAGGAACTTTGCACCCGTGGTCGGACTAACGACGAAGGCGATATGCTATCCGCCCGCCCCCTGTCGCCCTGGACGGAGCTGGGCGGCGGGTGCGTTGACCGTAGCCCATAGCATGATTAGGGCAGGTCTTGCTTTTGTTGGACGTCCGCGACATGTTTGCAAATGTGTTTGAAAAAATGCGGACAATTACAGTCACCATTTTTCCGTTGATCTTTGATTATGGGCAATACAACCGTCCAATAAGCGAAAGCACCTTTATTATATCGTCGAAAGAACTCCAAACTGAACGGTTGTTGTTCCTGAACTTGCAATCAAGTAGGTTTATTTCATGGAATTCTGCCTTTAAGACCACTATTTTTCGGTCTGACTTTGCCCATTGGTAACCTGCGGTGCAATCTTTGAGCTCGATCGAAGGAGAATTTGGAAATGATACCAACTGCTATCAGAAACCTATGTTTCTAACCATTCTTTCACCATATCTAAGACAACAACCAAAAATCTGGATAGAGGAAAACTTTCTCGTAGAGTGTGGGAATCTTTGATAGATTTGTTCGGGCGTTTAGTGCGTTGGTCCGCGTGACCGCCGCCGATAACAGCGCGTCGAAACAGTTTTTCAATAAAACAGATGAACAAAAAGATGTGATAGGGACTTTAGCTACACGAGTAGTAATTCGTGGAATGTAATTTCATGATGTAAACATACATTATCTGTTATGCAGTTATCGAAAATGATATTGGAAATTCCGTTGTAAGATGGTTAATTTAATGTGCAAATCAGTATTGTTGTTATACGCTGAACAATTTTGTTTTAAAATCTGTATATCTGTGGTTACAGCTTGATTTTCGTTGTAAATTAGATAAAAAAGGCCATCTGATTTTGATTAATTTTGTGTTTTAATAAAAAATGTTTAGGTAATCAAGTAGTTAATTTGTAACGCAGTCATTTTTCTGATATGCAGTGGGTTGTTAGACGGAAGATTTAGTTCCATGGGAGGGTACCCCAAATAGGGGGTATTCCGTCGGGCCGACCACTGATGACAAGTAACCCTGCTCCGGTGGTCGGCCCAACGACGAAGGCGACGTGCACGTGGGGTGGGTTGCGGGTGTGCGTGCTTACGCCCCTCTGTCGCCCTGGACGGAGTGGTGCGAGGAGCGCGCCAACCGCAAGCCACCCCCCAGAAAAAGACAGAAGATTTAGTTGGCTTGAATTTTAAATAAAGGTGCAATTAAAAATTTCCCTTAAATAAACATGCATATACAAACTGGGTAACTTTTTTAATGTTAATTTATTTATTATTCATACCTACGCATTTATTTCGTAAAGTACACAAGTACGTAAGTCACACAATATTAACTATAATAATAAAGAAATCGCAGTAAGGAACCTTAGACTTGGTACGACTTTGTCTAGATTTCATTACTTTTTAGAGATAAACAAGCAGCTCCCTGTTCCATCGAGACTTGGCTAGTTTTTTACAGAATGTTTTTGGTGGGATTTACATGTCAACTTTATGGTCAAATTATATTACATAGGTTATTAATTATTTACAATTCATTTTCAATAATTCGTCATAGCTGTAAAAAGTTCGCTCGACCAGCCAACGCTTAAGACGCGTTTTAAATCCACGAAGAGTCCACAGGAGTCCTAGAAACTTTACTCGGCAGCTTGTTGTATACTGCCGGCCCCATGACATGAGTTGTTTTGGAGGTCTTTGTAGCGTTTGTTTTATACTAATTAAATTATTCTCGCTTCTAAGTGTCGTACGAGTGAATGTCTTTGTATCTCTTGTACTCCGTACATATAAAATTCAACGTTTAACGTAACAATAAAATGAAAACTACAAGAGTATCGAAATGTTTAGACTCTATGAATTTTTTTAAAAGTGAATACTCCTTTAGGCACGTTGAGCACGTTTCTCTATGAATAAAAATCATGGAACTCGAGTCATCGTTGGATGAACAAAAAGTGTGAAACTCGCGTCATCGCCACCGCACGATCCGTGGTTATTTTTTGTGGATCACAACCTCGACAAATATCTTCTGGTATCTTTGAGACCATCTTTTAAGGGAGGCAAACATTTGATCGATCGATCAAACCCAGATCCAAAAATAGCAAGTATGTTCATAGTTATAAGTTTTCATTTCTGTTGGCAGTCTTCCTGACTGCTTTTTTATGTCTGCGGGTGATTGCATTGGGGAATAACGCGTCCCACGCAAAGATCCTGACCGCGTAGGGCCGACGGTCGGGAGAGGCGCCAGTGGAGGGTCGGTACCCGAAATGGAATCCCGCTACGGACGTCAAGGAACTCGGTACCAGTAGTCGGCCCAATGGCGAAGTAGAGGGAATACGGTGGGTTATGGGGCCGCGCGCCGCCCTTTCCTCACCCTGGACGAAATGGACAGTGTGCGTTCAGACTATAGCCCGGCCAAAATAAAATATTTCTTTTTATGTGTGGAATCAGTTACAGATAAGGGTACTCCATCTTTAAGGAGAGAATATTGTCCAGCAAGCACGCTTACAATTTGTAATTTCATAGTAAAATCGTGCTCGCGTAATCGCTTTATGACGCGACGTTAATTCGATAGCGATGAGTCTTACTAGCAGATAGAAATCGATTTTTATTAGATTAAAATGAAATTTAAAAAAATGTTTACTAGAGTTTTTGAGTACCTACTTATGTAATATTTAGTATAATCAAATGTCACATTAATGGGCACTTAGATTATGACACGTTACTTCGCGTTACTTCAATGCATGGAACAATTAATTTTTAATTAAATAAGAAATCGATATCATGACAGTTGACTGTTCGCCACCCGTGTGCGAATGTAGTCTAAAATTAAGTTTTCGTGTATTAAGAATAAATACGTATGTAACGCGTTGGAGGCCTATTATATCATGTAGGTACTTTAATTCAATTGTTGTTATTTCTGAATAATTTTAATCATTGCTGCAATACAATAAATATTTTTATTCTCATTTATTTTTAGTTCAATATGTCGATGGCATTCGAGACATCAAAGTATTCACGCCCGCGCTATACAAGTACCGTCGAATTTAATCTATACTAATATTATAAAGCTGAAGAGTTTATTTGAACGCGCTAATCTCAGGAACCGCTGGATCGATTTGAAAAATTCTTTCAGTGTTGGATAGTACATTTATCGAGAAAGGCTATAGGCTATATTATATTTGCAAAAAAATTAGAGATCCGTACTAGAAGTCCAATAATGTAACCCAAGGTGCAAAAAAATTACCCGAAAAAATCCTTACATCGCGTGTGCTGCGAAAACTATTGATTATAGAACAAAACAATGTACTACAACTTTGCACAATATATAATTGTCTACAAAAGATATCGCAACACCATATGTCTAACTATTATAGTTATATATATATGATAGGAGTTTTTAAATTTTGTTGCCGTCGCTATAAAATCTCTTTATATTGTACCGTGGTATAGGTATCCTTATCAAAATAAATTACTTCATATTCAAGACGAATTCAATACCTTTCTAGAACTTTTTGAATTATTAAATTCGGACATTTCATTCAAAAGATATCGCCTTATTAAAAATGTAAGTATTAGTGTTGTAGTCAAATAAGTATTAAGTACCTGTTGCGCGCGCATTTATGATGTGGCGGGCGGTCATGAGGGGTAAGGAGGCGCGGGCGGTGGCCTCTCCAAAATGTCTAGAAAGAAACCTCAACTTTCTTGACAGTCTACCACTGCAAAACGACTGCGACTTATGCCCAGCAATGAGACAGAGGATGAAAATAGGCAGACGTTGGCTACTTAACGAGAAATCGTTGAACAAAACCACGCTAAAGAAACAAGCGTTGAACGAACACAACGTTTGGCTTCACAAACAACTCGAACTTCGTCGAATCGACAACGGGAATCAAGTGCTAAACGTTCTTAATGTTTGGCCACAAAAGTTTTAAAATAAATAAATAAATGGTGAAAGTCACTATACGCCCCAAAGTCACTTTTCCACGCGGACGAAGTCGCGGAAACTTCTAGTTTTTAAATAATCAGATGATTCTTACCTACTTTCCAGTACATAGATTGAGCTTTAAATGCTCTGTAAAATAGAATTTACATTAATTCAATTCTTTTTTAATATCTTCAGAATAGCTAGTAAATAGGATAATGATTTAGCACAGGGCGCAGGTCCAGGAAGGGTGCAAATTATGATATTGGGCACTATATCGCACCTAGGAGAAAAAGGGCGTAGCAATAAAAACTGTACTGCGGGCTTAACATGAATATTTGCGTCATACTTTTACAGCTTGGGAGAGGCGTCATTGGAGGGTCGGTACCCGAAGTGGAATCCCGCCACGGACGTCAAGGAACTTGGTACCAGTAGTCGGCCCAATGGCGAAGGAGAGGGAATACGGTGTGTTATGGGGCCGCGCGTCGCCCTTTCGTCACCCCGGACGAAACGGACAGTGTGCGTTCAGACCATAGCGCGGCCAAAATAAAATATTTCTTTTTATGTGTGGAATAAGTTACACATAAGGGTACTCCATCTTTAAGGAGAGAATATTGTCCAGCCATCACGCTTACAATTTGTATTTTCATAGTAAAATCGTGCTCGCGTAATCGCTTTATGACGTGACGTTAATTCGATATATAAGACTCATGTCTTACTAGCAGATAGAAATTAATTAGATTAAAATGAATTTTAAAAAAAAATTTATACTAGAGTTTTTGAGTACTTATGTAATATTTAGTATAATCAAATATCACATTACTACTACATCGCACCTAGGAGAAAAAGGGCGTAGCAATAATAACTATAATGTGGGCTTAGCATGAATATTTGCGTCAAAGTATTCGTGTCGCACTAGGTGGGCTGACGACTTGGTGAAAGTTGCTGGACGTCGTTGGACACAAGTGCCATAGGACCGCACTTTGTGGCGTAACTTGAGGGAGGCCTACGTTCAACGGTGGATGGCGATAGGCTAAAATGATGATGATGATGATTTGTGTCGTTACCGAGACAAATTTGTAAGGGAATGGGTGCAGCGTTTATATCAGATGATAGGTGCACTGCTCCTAATAAATGAAATGATAACTTGTTATTATAGTAATGTATGTAATGTATTATAATAATGTCACATTTGAATATGTTACATAAATTATAGTATTGAAGCAAGTTCGCTGAAGATGATCACTTATGTAATCAACTATAACTCTTCGTATAATGACGAATAAAAAATACAATATGTCACCTCTTATTTATCTGTAAAAATTAGATTTAAAATCATCAGAAAAATAAACAACAAATAAACGAATGGCAGTATGTACATATAACTTGTTTATTTACTACGTGTGAACTAGCTATTAAGCAAAGCAAGCATGGTTGTTATATCATGCATGATTCGTAATAAATAATCTGTGGTGTTGTCGGTGGGTCGAGGGAGGAGCAATTGTTACACTTACAATATCTGTCGATTAAATTGTATGCTTTTTATTTTGATTTATTAGTAACTAATTAATTATAATTCTTCATTTCTAGATTGTTTTAGCTAGATAAAGCGACTTTATTTTGTCAACCAATTAGCGCTAAAAACTATAAACGTTTTGTTTCGAAGAGTAGCTGAATGTGTATTCATCGGACTGTGATGAAATGTCAAAAATTTTCGTGGAGTCGTGCCAATGTAATGCTCGTGAAATTTTACTGTTGTGAGAATTTTGTGATGAAAGTGCAATTGTGAACTGTTGTTCTTTTGTTTTGAATTATTATATGTGTTTTGTGCCCTTCTCTTCGAAGACTAACGATTGCATGATATAACATTTGAATTGAAAAGTGAAGGTAAAGGTACTGAGTTTTTCTTTTGTTATAAATTTACGAGGACAATTTTAGCGCAGTGAATGACGAATCAGTAATGCAACATGTTCATCCAAATCTACTTCCTTATGATTTATATACTCAATATGTTGTCAAGTACACCTACGTGTTTATTATAAAGATCATACAAAATGCGCATTTATTGGCCAAATCTCGAAACTCGCATCAAGAATTTAAAATGTGCTATAAACATTCTCATAAATTGTTATATTGTTTATTTAAGGTTGAAGATGTTTAAAAATCATATAGTTTTGTTTATTAATAAAACTATAATATTTTCAGCCCCTACTCTAAACTGTGATTGAATTGATATTCCACTCTTAAACATCTCACTACTGACCACAGGCCAATAGGCAGGCAATAAACCTACCATGCTGCTTTTGTAACAGGTTTGTATAAGGTTGTAATTTTATTTCAGGGTTACCTCCTCTTGTGTTAATTTTATCTGCTTTATTATAAGAGATATACCTTAGTTATCATTAATGATATTCACAAAAAGAAGTATCCTGTATGTTGATTGAGTAATAATATAATTTACTACTTTCTGTGTGGTGACGGAGTAAGAATACAATTCACCACCCCCTATCTTGCCCGTGGGTGATCGTACGAGACGACTAAGGGGATATAAAACGCATATAACATCTACGCGAGAGAAGAAAAACTCGAAATAAAACCCTATACCAACACTTCTGACTAGCGTGATATAGTAGGTCAATTACCCTTCCTCTATGGAGGAGGCCCGAGCCCAACAGTGGGACTTATATGGGCTGAGAGAGAGATGATAATTTACTATCCCTTATGACGCCCACGGGCAAACCAGTAGGTGTCATAAAAGATGACTAAGGGATATAATATATATAACATCTATACAAACAAAGAAAAACTCAAATTAAACCCTATACCAACCTCTTTAAGCATAGTAGGTCAATTTCCTGCCTATTGTGAAGGAGCCTCAAACCCAGCAGTGAAATGATGATAATGACAAAAGGAAAGGAACAAGAAATGTGTTATTCTTATGTCAAGACGTAGAAACTTGTGATGGAATGAAATGCAGGTTTAACATCATAATAAAAGTTAGCATAATTCACTAGAATGCTGGTTATCTAACTACAGCGTATTTCGGTTATAATGATGGTGGAGGGACCACTTTAATGTTGTCGCTATATCCGGAGGTCTCTATATCCGAAATCGGTTTTTATTTAACAGTAAATGTACGTTTAGGAGCCATTTTCACATGTTTAAAAAACACTGTTCACCCACTGGAAATAGCTATGTAACTGATTCATAATTTTAACTTCGCGCACATGCTAAGTAACTCTACACACAAACAATTTGACCATCTGCGAATATAAACAAAGGATAAGAAAGCTTAATAGTTAAAGCTTATGAATGAGATTTGTGCCTTTGCCGACTCGGTCGCAACATCCGCAAGGAATTTCTAGGAATCTGTCCCAAATAGTTCATAAAAAAAAAGTTGGTATACCCGAATTAGTCCTTATATCCGGAGTCGCTATTGCCGAATGTATTTCCTACAAAAGGATGCTTCAAATACTAGGGACGTATGTTTGGCATCGCTATAACCGAAAAGTTGTTAGAACGGAGGTTGTTATAAATGAAATCCACTGTATATCATAAATTGTATAACATTTATACTATGACATTGAAATTATTTAAAAATAATTCAAAATTATATATCTTAAAAACTGCTTTTTCGATTTTATGAGGTAAACATTAGACTGTCGACTTAAATCGTTAGTTTTACTGTCACAGAGTTTTGCCTTCTCTTGCAGAAATAATATCTCCTCATATCCATTCTTGTCTCTTATAACACCTAAGGAGATAAAAGTGGACGAGATATATTCTATCCACAGTCCATCAAGACTGAAAACATCTTCTACCATATAAGAAAGGAGAAAAAATAAGTTTTAGGATATGTTGGATCAGTATTGCAACATTGTACTGTGTTTTAATTTTGTTGTAGTCTTATTGGACTATGACTTTTCTATTTATGTGTATATCTATACCAATAAATAAAATTGGAGTGTCTGTTTGTAATGTCAAAATAATAGGCTTTTTTCATGCTCACACGGTTATTTGCACGACACTTATGCCTAAAATAGCAATTAAAAATTTTTGTCTGTCTGTTTGTTCCGGGTAATCTTCAAAACGGCTGCACCGATTTCAAAAATTCTTTTACCAATGGAAAGCTATAATATTAGGGCGTAAACTAGGCTATATTTTATCCCGGTATTCCCACGGGAACGGGAACTACGCGGGTAAAACGACTATAACCGAAGCGAAGCGAGGGCGGGTTGCTAGTTTGAAATAAGATCAAAAACAAATTAAAAAACCGTAAAAAAGGTGTTTATCTTATTCTAAGCTCTTAATATAAACAGCTTATAAATTGAATTATGCATAGCTGCATTATCTTAGATCCTACATCACTTATCTAAGGTTCCAATAATATACCTCATTGCTGTCTTATACACATCACTTATATATTTTTAAACTAGCTTTTGCCCGCGGCTTCGCCCGCGTAAAAATTTACTTACATATTGAACTATTATCGCAAAGAATATTATCGGCATAAAGAGTATTACATTTCTTAATTTAAGAAATACTCTATCTACGTGTCAATTTTCATCCAAATCTGCTCAACAGTTTAAGCGTGATTGAGTAACAAACATCCAAATATCTTCACAAACTTTCACATTTGAATATTACTTCCAGCCTTGTAGTTCAGATTGCCATGCAAATACGATGATAAATATGCCTTTCTTTAGTCTCTGATAACGTACTTTTCCATTGGTGAAAAAAAAATTATATCAATCAAACATCCGCAGTTTCATTCACGTAGAAATTCCCATGCCAATACCGAGATAAAAAAATACTCGCTGATATTATAAATTTACACACATACCAAAAAAAATATATATAAATCCCAGAAACATCAGAGATATAAATTGCCTATGTTACTCGCTGACAATATAGGTAGCTTTCCATTGGTGAAAGAATTTTAAAAATTGCTCGACATCCCCCGGTATAGTTCTCGTTCTTGGGCAAATACCGGGATGAAAATAGCCTTTCACTGATAATATAGCTTTTCATTAGTGAATTAATTTTTAAAACCATTAATTCCCGTGATTTCACCGACATTATACCCGATCCCGTAGGAATATCGGGATAAAAATAGCTTAAATATGTTACTCGCTTAAAAATAGCTTTCCATTAGTGAAATAATTTTAAAATCGACTTAATTCAGCCACACCAGGATAAAATATAACCTGGGATAAAATATAGTCTAAGTTATTCCTTATGTACGACTGGTAGACCTGATGGTAAAATATAATCAATATCGGTCCAGCCATTTTGAAGATTACCTGTAACGAATAGACAGACAGACAAAAAAATTTGGACCGTATTGTGTGAGCATAAATAAAACCTATTATTTTGATAGACAAACAGACGCTTCAAATTTATTTATTTGTAGAGATAGAAAATTGGAATAATATCTTGATTGTAACTTACTGTCTGGAAGCTGCTAGAAATATTACCACGCTTTCATTGTTCGTGGGTGTCGCAAAATACTACTATGACAAAGATTTACATCGACCTGGACCGGTGATGCCGTCTGGCCAACAATGTCGTGCGCCAGGTCATAAAATGTTGCTAGAACCTTTGCAATATATCTACGATGGCAGAAGAGTACCTACATATCGCGTCGATCCAAAGTAATTAGGATAAGAGCAAGATAATGATGATATATCATTGGCTGGGTGTCTTCGACTATATGTGTTTTATCCTTTTGGGGCAGCCCAAAATTGTTTCTTAGTGAGTGCTTACCCCAAATAACCGATCGGTATACAAAATTTCACATTCTTAGGCCCGGTATCTTTGGCTATACACTTTCACCCTCTTAGGGGTTGAATTTCCAAAAATTCTTTGTTAGAGCTCGCTTATCCTTGCCAAAAATTTTTTCATAGTGCATGGTAAGTGAGCACTAAGAAAATCTGGGGGTAATCCAAGAAAACCGACCGTATACTAAAATGATCCTTCCTAGGCTCAGTGATTTCGGTTAAACACTTTTCACCCCCTTAGGGCTAAAATTGCAAAAATCTCTCTTTCCCCAAGAAACGAAACTTTATACAAAATTCCATGTTTCTAGGCCTAACGATTTCGGCTATATATTTTGCACCCCTTTAGGAGTTGATTTTAATAAAATAATTTCTTAGAGCTCACTTACAACAAAAGAAAGAGAATTGCATAGAAAGTTTTACGTTCCTAGCTCCAAGAGTTTCGTCTATACGCTTTTCACCCATTTAAGGGGGTGATTATCCAAAAATCCTTTGCTAGTGCTCGTGTACCCCAAGAAATAAAACGACGTAAAAAGAAAATACTTTCCCCTATTTCAACCCCTTATACCTATTTTTTCGCGATAAAAAGTAGCCTTATATCCTTTCTCAAGCTTTAGTTCATCTCTGTACCAAATTTCATCAAAATCGGTTAAGTGGTTTCGACGTGAAAGGCTATATGCTTTTCAACCCCCTTTTTTTTGGGTTGGACTGCGGTTGGCGCGCTCCTCGCACCACTCCGTCCGGGCACCCCAAGAAATACGATGGTGTAAAAAAAAATACGTTTCTAGGCCCAGTGGTTTCGGCTGTATGCTTTTTGGTATTTTAGGGGTTGAATTTCCTCCCCATGTAAATGGAATTTCCAAAACGCTTGAGCGAGTATTTATTTATTTATTATTAGGTGCCTCAATACAAAGATTCGTGGTTCGATCATCGAAAATGACGAATTTCCATACAAAATGTCATCCCCTATTTCAACTCCTTATACCCATTTTTTGCGATAAAAAGTAGCCTATATCCTTTCTCAAGCTTTAGTCCATCTCTGTACCAAATTTCATCAAAATCGGTTTGGACGTGAAAGACTATATGTTTTTTACCCCCTTAAGGGGGTGAATGCCCAAAAATCCTTTGCTAGTGCTCGTGCACCCCAAGAAATACGATGGTGTAAAAAAAATACGTTTCTAGGCCCAGTGGTTTCGGCTGTATGCTTTTTGGTATTATAGGGGTTGAATTTCATCCCTATGTAAGTGAAACTACCAAAACGCTAGAACGAATATTTATTTATTTATTATCAGGTGCCTTAATACAAAGATTCACGGTTCTATCATCAAAAATGACGAATTTTCATACAAAATATCATCCCCTATTTCAACCCCTTACACACATTTTTTTGCGATAAAAAGTAGCCTATATCCTTTCTCAAGCTTTAGTCCATCTCTGTACCAAATTTCATCAAAATCGGTTTAGACGTGAGACTATATGTTTTTCACCCCCTTAAGGGGGTGAGTTTCCAAAAATCCTTTGGTAGTGCTCGTGCACCACAAGAAATACGATGGTGTAAAAAAAAATACGTTTCTAGGTCCAGTGGTTTCGGCTGTATGCTTTTTGTTATTTTAGGGGTTGAATTTCATCCCCATTTAAATGAAATTTCCAAAACGCTTGAACAAATACTTATTTATTTATTATTAGGTGTCTTAATACAAAGATTCGTGGTTCTATCATCGAAAATGACGAATTTCCATACAAAATGTCATCCCCTATTTCAACCCTTTATACCCATTTTTTCGCGATAAAAAATAGCCTATGTCCTTTCTCAAGCTTTAGTCCATCTCTGTACCAAATTTCATTAAAATCGGTCTAGTGGTTTAGACGTGAAAGCGTAGCAGACAGACAGACAGTTACTTTCGCATTTATAATATTAGTAAGGATATAGATTTGATTGCATTAACAATCTCTTAGATTGATTGATCAAATCAGGCAATACATGGCGGAAATCCATTATTATTCTGAAATGGAAGGAAGGAAGGGAGATCCACCACTTTCCCATGGTAATCAATATCACCTAGAAGGAATAAGGAAATCATACTCCCACGTGATCAGCACCTTGCAGAACGTTAACTTGCAATTTTCCACAGGACTTTGAATATTTATTCGACACGTGTTTCGCCTCTAACTAAACTAGGCATCCTCAAGATGTTTCGGCTTCAAATGCGAAGTCTCTTAGATTTATCATCATTATCCTGCCCTTATCCCTATTACTAGTAGGCAACTCAATGTGTACTCTTCTTTAATAGTACATAAATTTTGGCAATATTTTTGTACCTGCCTGATGTCAACCATCCTTGAAAATGTAGTTGTTGGCCAGATGGATTTGGCACAGGTTAATGTAAAGCTCTTAGTCGTCTTTTACAATACCCACGTGCAAAAAGCTTGTTAGTATTCATAACTACCATCACATAACAATCTCTTTGTTTAATATTTTTACATATCTCATTACTACTTACAAGCCAAGGATACTATGCTTTCTATTTATGTTTTTACAATAGTGAATTATTTACTTTATTAAAACATTTTGAAATTAAATATATACTTAACTTCATAATATATTGTACTTTTTAAATGAGTAGATTTTCCATGTGGTGACAAAGTAAGAATACAAATCACCACTCTCTATCTTTCCCGTGGATGTCTTAAAAGATGACTAAGGGATATAAATATGCATATAATATTCATTCAAGTGAAGGAAATCTCGAAATAAAACCCTATACCAGCCTGTCTGATCGGCATAGTAGCAGCAGCAGCAGCATAGTAAGGTCAATTTCCCTCCTATTTTGGAGGAGTCTCGAGCCCAACAGTGGGATATAAGTACATGAGTTGAAATGAAATGAGTAGATTTTGCTCACAGTTACATATGCATGGTTCCTTCTTTCCGAAAGAATATTGCAAATAAATAATAGTAATCCTACAGGATCATGGTAAGGTGCATGACATGCCTATATCACCCTTATTTGCGGTCGGCGCGCCTTCGCACCACTCCGTCCAGGGCGACAGAGGGGCTTAAGCACGCTACTCCCGCAACCCACCCGAAAACCACGTCGCCTTCGTCGTTGGGCCGACCACCGGAGCAGAGTTACTTGACATCAGTGGTCGGCCCGACGGAATAACCCCCCTACTTGGGATACCCTCCCATTGACCGACGTCCCCCCCTCGGGGAGGACGTCGGTCTTTCCTCACGCGGTCGGCCTCTCGGCGGGTGACGGACTAATCCCCGGTCACGTCACCCGCGGCCGCGGCTAGGGACCCTTATTGGACCAGTAGAGATTTAACATTATTAATAATTGCTATTATATACTTAATATATAAAACTTTCTATTAAATAATAATTATTATTTTTAGTTAGGATCACTAGCTAATAAAATTGTTGTCAGTGTTATTGAAAGAAAATATATATTTTTGGATCTTATGACAAAATTAAAGTTACTATTATAAAAATATGTATATGTTTATAACATTGGCAAATGTCAATGAAATATATATATTGGAAAGACCTCCAAGAGAGCAAATGGATGAGTAATACGATGATCTTATTATATTAGGACACCTTACCATCATGGCCATTGACCCTGTGACATTTCTGTTAGTATAGGATAAACAAACTGGTTTAATATTTATAGCAATTACTTATTGATTTGAAAGAAAATATTAATATTATTTTTAAGGACCAAGATAGAAAACAGCATGCTATTATTTATTGCACAACTGTTATGTTTGCCTTGTCATCATCATCATTGCAGCTCATAAACGTCCCATCGCCGAGCTTAAGCCTCCTGCACAATGGAGATGGAAATTAACCTACAATACCTCTCTCGTCAGGCAGAGGCTTACTCAAATGTTCCTTCTCTTCCATAGTTGTTATATGCACAATGTATCTCATAATTGTCTTTTACAACACCCATGGGTAGAATACGGAGTGGTGAATTGTATTCTTATTTCATCACCCTATGGAATTATTTCCTTTTTAATTGTTACCTTATTTATTTAGCTTTTAGGTAAATACCATTTTCCTTTTTCATTCTGTGTATCTATTTATATTATTTAATATTGTGTACTTTTCCTCTCAACCTATGTTATGCCCGACTGTTGGGCATGTACTCAGTATATATTTGAACAGTAACTTTTGATGAAAACATGAGAAGCTGGGCGGTTCGTTGAAATCGTAAGTCCCAATTTGGCAGAGTTTGATCAAGGGACAGCTAGAAATGGCACAATTGGTTATGATTATGAACCACATAACTCTGGTGCCAGATCAATATCTGGCACATAGGCAATCCCATTACTTAATAAAGAGTCAAGTGAAGCTATAAAGGTTTTTTTTAGGAATATTTACCCCAAATATTTTGGCAATTACAATTTAAAGGATAACTATGTCAATTTTCTGTGTAGTGATAGAGTAAGAACATGATTCACCACTCCCTATCTTACCCGTGGATGTCGTAAAAGACGACTAAGGGATATGATATGCATATAACACCTATGCAAGAGAGGGCAAACTCAAAATAAAACCCTATAACAACCTGTCTAACCAACATGGTATAGTAAGGTCAATTTCACTCCTATTGTGGAGGAGGCTCAAGCGCAACAGTGGGACGTCTATGATCTCAAATGTATGTCAATTCTCTATTATATGGCAATAGATCATGTTGAGGAATCCTCAATGCTTCATTTCTGCTGACATACTCCAAATCTTTAGCTTAGGGCTTTCCAGGTGAGGATTAGCATACTCAACCATGTGGGCCATTTGCGTTCTTGAAACTAACTTTCCTTAAGTTCTTGTTATCGGCCTACTCTTAAGGAATATCTTTGATGTGATGGGGAAGGAAATCCATTTTCTTGCACCGTCACTACATGATTTTTAACCATGGTTTTATTTTGTTTGCTGGTGGAATGTAATTAAACCCTTATGTTTTCCTCAAGGACCCTTACGAGACGACCAAAGTATATGTATACATATACAGTAAAAGCAAAACTTGAACGAAACAAAATATGCCAAGTCATCTGAGCAAGATAGTTCATCACTTTCTCTTCCATTCTGGAAAATATTTGGACTTATATCATCGTCTTGGCTCATATACGTCCTACTGCGGAGAATTTTGCGCAAATTAACCTACTATACCACGCTGGTCAAACGTGTTGGTATAGGGTTGCACTTCGAGCTTTCCGTCACAGATATTGAATGCATATTATATCCCTCAGTCGGTTATTACGACACCCACGGGGTGGTGAATTCTATTCTTACTCCATCACCACCCTGAACACTTAGACTTATATGGGCATAAGGAAAAGACATTTCTTTACTTTTTATTCAGGACTTTAACCTCAATCTATAAAAAAAGTAAACCTTAATCATATTCACACATTCTTTTGTTTGGAATAATTAAGAGTAATAACCTATTTATGAGGTCATCATGATTTGAATGTTGTTGTTTTTAATTGATTTAATCGTCTGTTAAATTACTTTTGCTGTACAATTTGACTGTGAAAATAGAATCTTGAACTTGTGAACTTCCACTTCTAGCTACGTGACATATATAGCCATGTGACATTACTTGGGTCCAAAGTAAGAGGGAAATTTGCCTTACCATACCATGCTGGTGAGATAGGTTGGCATAGTGTTTCGTTTCGAGTTCTTCGTCTCTTGCATAGATGTTATGTGCATATTGGATCCCTTAGTCGTCTTTTAGGACATCCATGGCCAAGATAGGGTTTGGTGAATTATATTTTTAGTCCATCACCACATTAGGAACAACTTTATGAATTCCACTTAGATTTAATTCAACATTAGAAGATATTCGGCATTTTCTTTTTCTCAGGTAGTTTTTCTGACTCAGTAATGTTATCTGCTTATATTTCCTACCCCAAGTGATCGTTGTATTTTGATTCCATTACACACCTTAAAAATTAGAAAATAATAATCAATCTGAGATTATTATCGCAATTGTGACTTGAATTGTACCCATTGGAATCGAAATCGCGAGCTTATTTTCGGTACTCGTGTGATTAGAAGCTTGTCGATTAGTATTTTACATAAATATCACTCTTGTAGGCGAAATAATAGTCATACGTGGCAAGCGTGTTGGCGATCATAGTTGGCCTTACGAATATCCCAGGAGAGTGCTACTTGCCGCTATATTTGGTGCTTTTCCTTAGTCCGTTTCTATAACTACCACGGGATACTAACACATTGCATTCTTAACCCTTCACCACACGGGTAGGATTTTATCTAGAGCTTTAGACCAGCCGCCTCGCTAATATTAATTTTGTCTAGGTTTGGAATAGTTGACCAAATGGCCTTACATCGAATTCGTTCAAGGGGTCTACCATGTAATCTCATTGTTTCTCACTTCAGAGTAAACTGTCAAGCTACTAGTTAAATCGCGTAAATTCGCTTTGCATTTTAGTCGCGTAAATTACAATACTTTTGTAAAAGTATAAATAGTTTAAATAAAGGTACAATTTAACTGATTGATTTCGTAAGTCTTTTGATAGATCGTTTTTGTGATAGCGGTTACGAATACTAACAACCCTTACATTGCTCATGGGTGTCGCAAAGGCGGACTAAGAGCTTGAAAACGTCCCGAGTCAAGTTCATCTGGTCAATATTTACATTTCCACTGAAGGTTAACATTAGGCTAGTGGCTGATCTTCAAACTTACCAAAGCCTTATGCAATTTGTGCGATAGAAGTACACATATTGCGTCGACTCCAAGTATTTGGGATAACAGCTGGTTGATGATCATCATTTGCTCGATCATTTGGAATCCTATTAGTTTACTTGGTAATGGAATAAGTTGTTGTAGACTTTTTCTTAACTCCTTTCCAATATTCAAGAAGAGTGTTGCATTATTGGCCGTTGTTTGTTATAGAGTCTTCGCGGGAGATGAGCTCTCCACCCGCTGTCCAGTTGGAGGTGGAAGTCGGCGACGAGTCTATGGAGGACGACACTGCCGACATGATTCCGGCTGACAGGTACGGACACCACGCTCGAAGAAGTTATATAATTTCACTCCTTTTATATGTTGTAATTTTAAGGTCCGCGTAAGTTCAGATGATACCGTTGCTATATACCGAGCATAGTTCTCATCAGAAAATGTGCAAATCATCACAATATTAGTTAATACGAATAATTATAGTGTTAGGCAAATAAACGATTCGCCATCTAACCGATTTTCGTAGTGGGTCCACAGGTGTGCTATAAATAGGGTTGCCACCTTTTATTTGCGTGAATAAAGTACATTGCTTAAAAATGAGAAAAAATAAAGGACATTACGTCCAAATATAGTACGGTTTGCTACATATTTTACTTTAAAAGATATTTTTAATTATATTTAGATAACTTCAATAAATAATTATCACTGCTAAACAGCATCGGTGTACCCTATATATACAGGACATAACCCTATATTATTCATAACCTGAGACATCCTGTATTTTAGAGTAAATAAATATATTTTTAAGAGATTGAACGACACTAAGTTTAATTTAAAAATTAATCCGACACAAATCAACCCACGCGAAATAAAGTATTTTCACGTACTTTATTATTCACATAAAGTATAAAGTACAATTACCCGAAATAACGTACAGTACTTTATAATAAAGTACGGGTGGCAACCCTAGCTATAAACGACATAGTACAAATATAATATTTATCATCATCATCACAGTTCACATACGTCCCACTATTGGGCTGGAACTCCTCCACAGTGAGAAGAAAATTGACCTGGTCCACCACGCTGGTCAGACGTGTTGGCATAGGGTTTATTTCGAGTTTACCTTCTCTTGCGTGGATAGCATATGCATATTATATCCCTTAGTCGTCTTTTACGACATCGACGGACAGGATAGCGACGCAGAGAATATATTATTTATTTATTATTATTCTGTGTGGTGATGGAGGACCCAATACTCACCAGAGAGAGCTGAGCACCAGGGGAGTGGCCAGTAGTGAACCTCGTCATTCTTCCATCTAATAACATTTAAATGTGTCGCTAATCCTATCGAGCGTACGGATTATGGAATTATAATAGATAAGATTGATATCTGACCATGAACTTCGAAAGAGTGATGGGAATGGGACACCAAAATATGGAAGGTTAGAGCATGTGTTGATCACAAATTTGACAAGATGTAACGCTACAATACGTTTGAAGTGTACTAGGTGCTCTTGAATTATATGATAATTATGTTCTTATCAAATTTTTTATCAATAGTTTACGTTCGCTAATACTTTTTTTGTGTACAATATACGGACTTTACATACCGTAATTGTGATTTCTTATCGCATAACAGAGACTACACAGTTTTTGCATTTAGTGTTAAATTTGTAAACATTTCTTTGAATTACTGCTTATTAGAAACTAGCAACCCGCCCTCGCTTCGCTTCGGTTATAGGTTATAGTCGTTTCACCCGCGTAGTTCCCGTTCCCGTGGCAATACCGGGATAAAATATAGCCTAGTTTACGCCCTGATATTATAGCTTTCCATTGGTGAAAGAATTTTTGAAATCGGTCCAGCCGTTTTGAAGATTACCCGGAAAAAACAGACAGACAGACAACAATTTTTTAATTGCTATTTTAGGCATAGGTTTCGTGCAAATAACCGTGTGAGCATGAAAAAAGCCTATTATTTTGACATTACAAACAGACACTCCAATTTTATTTATTGGTATAGATTTTTCCTTTTGTTTTTATAAAATGCTAAATTATTGTAATGATATTAAGTTCTATGTAAATGACAATTATGTAATCAAAATAGTTTTGCCTTTTAATCTCATATATTACCAATAAAAATGTTTATCCTGTTTATCATTCATCATTTCGGCTCATATACGTCCCACTGTTGGGCTCGAGCCTCCTCCACAATAGAAGGGAAATTAACCATACTATACCATGCTGGTCAGACAGGTCGGTATAGGGTTTTATCTCGAGTTTCCTTCTCTTGCATAGATGTTATATGCGTCTTTTATCCCTTAGTCGTATTTTACGACATCCATAGGCAAGATAGGGAGTAGTGGATTGTGTTCTTACTCAGTCACCACACGTCTTGGATAGTGAATCTATTTAATACTAGCAACCCGCCCTCGCTTCGGTTTTAGTCGTTTTACCCGCGTAGTGCCCGTTCCCGTGGGAATACCGGGATAAAATATAGCCTAGTTTACGCCCTGATATTATAGCTTTCCATTGGTGAAAGAATTTTTGAAATCGGTTCAGCGGTTTTGAAGATTACCCGGAACAAACAGACAGACAGACAAACATTTTTTAATCGCTATTTTAGGCATAGGTGTCGTGCAAATAACCGTGTGAGCATGAAAAACGACTATTATTTTGACATTACAAACAGACACTCCAATTTTATTTATTGGTATAGATTGAAACTCTATATTTGAATTAATTATAATATATGGCAATTTCTTGGTATTTGTTTTTAGAGATGGTTTCTTTACAATATACAGACTAGTAATGATATTTAATCGAATAGTACGTCTATTTATCTATCAGCACCTCATCCTTAGTGCAGGTTTCGCCAGATATTTACCGTGAGATTTTGCGCCGCCCGTTCATTAGTTGGTATAATGATATGTCTACGCGATATGACACCGCGATTAGTTGTCAATTTCAATATATAGATTGATTGCCATTCGCATTTTACATTTTATGGTAGTGCGACAAAAACTTGTCGCTTCGTTTACTCGAGCTTTTTTAATCGCTTTGAACGTCACTCGCGCGTGATGTAAGGTTTTGCGGCGTATGCTTAATTTTGTTACCATGTCGAAAATATATATTTTCGTAAATATGTGGATTTAAATATTTTTACCCTTTTTTTTGGTGGTTTACGGTCGGCGCACAGTGTATTATAAACACCATTTTTGTTGCATGCTGTTTTTATTGTCAAAATAGATAGTTCTTATCATTTTAAGCATTAGAGTAAAACACCGGAGTCGATATGGCAAGTAGTTTTTTTTATAAAAATTGCCAAAGTTGACCCATAATCCGGGTCCGAAAAATCACTAAAAAATTAATAAAAAAAAATACTAAAGTACTTATTTAAGTTTTGATTACTGTCAATAATTATACACATAATATTACATATATACACAAGTTTTCATTCATTTAGATTGATTAATTAAAAAGATATAATTTATTTTTCAATTTTTCTTTGTAATTTTTTTACGCCGCCATATTGGGGTATTAGATTCTGATTTTTAAATTAAACGATTGATTAAATTTGCCTTTATTGGGGTTATTTAAATCACATTCTAATGCCGCGTTATTCCAAAGTTATCGGTAATTATCTTGTTTCGGCCAGGGTTGTCACTTGCATATATAGTACAATTAAAGTTTTCCAGATAAAATATATTTTTTTGAAAATCAAAAGAGATATTAATTTCTAGAGAGCTTTGAAATCTAATTTCAACCGATAAATTCCTATCAATAATGATAGAAATACCTCCTTTGGTGTATAAGCCTCTCTATGCTTTTTTTTGGTGCCTATCAATTTCGGATGTAAGACACACATTTATTACAGTTTCTAAGCTTTTGATAGATGAATGCAGCAGAAATTTTCATTTACTTTATTAGAAGAAGAATTATAGCTAGAATCTTCTGAAAATTAGGTTTTGAGCTATATTATTGGGAGCAGCTTAAACTAAAAATATTTTAGGTTTCGGAGATAATATTTAATTTTCTTTAATAATAATTGAGTTACGCTAGCTACTAACAAAAATGTGACAAAGCTAGTCCGCTTACTATTAAAAAACTATGGGTCGTTTACCCTATAGCGTTGACAACTTTAAACGCTTTATTGGAATGCGATTGAATTGCAATACGCATCCGCTCTGGTGGTAGCAGATCACTTATATTTCCCTTGAAGAGTTTGAAAGCTATAAACGAGTTAGCACTTTCACACCGGAATATGAAGAAATGGTTTCACAGTCATCTCCTCGTATATTTGCAATAGTGTTGCCCAAAAAAGTCTTGGTCTTGCGGTCTTGGTCTTGGTCTTGCGAGAAATGCGAGACCGAGACCACGACCAAGACCGCTTATTTTTTGCAAGACCAAGACCAAGACTGGCCCTGCAAGACTTGAGCAAGACCAAGACTGAGCCTGCAAGAGTCTCGCGGTCTTGCATTTAATTCAAATCACCATTTCAGCTTATATACGGTGGAGCTCGTGTCTTCTACATAATAGGAGGGAAATCGGCCGTGGCCGGAGGGGAATCGCCACGGTGATCGGCCGTGTTGTTACAGGGTTTCATCTCAAGTTTTACTTCTCTTGCACCGATGTTATATATGCCCTTAGTCGTGGGTTCGCACTCGCGGGTAAAATAGGGGGTGATGGATCGTATTCTTACTCCGTCACTACACAGCAAGTCAAATTAGTCTTGAGATATCCATCTATTGGCCAATCGATTCTCAATGTTGGTGTTGGCTTTTCAGAATTACTCTTCGGAAAGGCTTAAGGACAAAAATACCGTAATCACGAGAGTGCTCTTGCCCATTATACATATTTATATATCCGTTTATTCATTAGCCCAACGACGTTCACTGTTGGACATAGAAATATGCCTACAATTAATCTACATAAATGTCCGTGTAGGGACAGAGTACGAATACAATTCATCACTGTCTTACCCGTGGATGACGTATCAAATCGGACCGAGGCAATGGTGTTAGGAAGCCCTTATTTTTTTTTTATGGGTGGGCTATGGTAAGCACACGCGCGGTCCATTCCGTCCGGGGCGATGAAAGAACGGCGCGCGGGCCCATAACCCACCCGTACCCACGTCGCCTCGTTGTTGGGCTGACCACCAGAGCAGGGTGACTTGTCGTCAGTGGTCAAATAACTCCGTCGCTTGCCAATCAAATTGAAAAAATCTTTTTGTTGGAAAGGGGGAATGTTAAATGACATAAAACTTATTGTACCAACTGCCCCGTGTGGTGACGTCTTAAGAAAACAGGGTCGAAATTCCTTCCTTTGTCATAGGAGTAGTAACTCTGTCTAATGTAACACCAGGGGAATAAGAGAGTAATTTTCCCCAGTGGTAAAGGTTATATTCAATAGTGGACTATAGGCTAGCAGATGGATAGATAGGATAGGATGATATTTGATTAATTTAGTTAGATTTTGCATTGCTATGATAAATGACTGTTACGTTATTCCAACTGCAAGACTTGCAAGACTTTGCGAGACTCTTGCTGCAATACCAAAACCAAGACCAAGACTCGAGTGTGCAATACCAAGACCAAGACGAGACCAGATGTGCTGTTGCAAGACCAAGACTGGTCCAAGTCTCGTCTTGGTCTTGCATTTGGGCAACACTAATTTGCAAACGCCAACAAACAACTTCACAAAATGCCACTCGCTGACCAGCATGAGGGTTGGCGCCCATTCATGCTCTCCTTGCATTAAGTCCTCTAGTTGGAGCTCAGACGGACATCCCCTAGCAGGTCGGGGCAGGCCCTGAGGCAAATGGGCATTATGAGTCTAAAACGTTCCCAAAATGCCTCACTCCGGTTTCTCTTTGCTACATATAATGTCATTTTCACTACATGCCAATATGTCTGACCAGCATGGTATAGTAGGTTAAATTTCCTCCTATTGTGGAGGAGGCCCGAGCCCAACAGTGGGACGTATGTGGGCTGCGATGATGATAATGAATAGGGAAAAATTCTAACCCCGTAGGAGTTGTCTTGACGTGCGCTGCAGCACCATTGAAATTATATAAAGTTAAATCGTGTAATTGTTTATCTTAGATATAATGAAAACAACCTTCTCCCAATATGGGCACGCTTCTAGATGGTGACTCCCTTAGGGTGGCAGTGGGTTTGCGTTTGGGGTCACGCTATTAACGAGATAATTCGGCGGGCTTTCGTTTCCGCCGAGGTTCCATGCGTTTTGGAGCCCCCGGGTCTTTCTCGTTTGGATGGCAAACGGCCGGATGGCCTTACGCTGATTCCGTGGCGGAAGGGTCGGTGTCTCATCTGGGATGCCACATGTGTTAGTACTTTTGCGGCTTGTCATCTCTCCGCCATCCAACAGTGCGCTGGGGGTGGCGCCGAGATGGCCGCAAGAGTGAAACACTCCAAATACGCTTGCCTGGAGTCGGCGTATGATTTTGTCCCTTTTGCTGTTGAGACGACTGGACCGTGGGGCTCTGAAGCTAAGACACTGGTGCAGGAGCTTGGGAGGCGCCTGCGGGGAAAGGGGCGGGATCCGCGCTCTGGGTGGTTTATTGTCCAACAGGTCTCGCTGGCAATCCAGCGCGGTAACGCAGCCAGTTTAATGGGTACTTTTGGGGCGGGGTCCGTACGTGGGGTCATTTAGTTTTTAAGTTTGACTCGTGGCTTCCTTGTCATTTAATATTAAATGAAAACATATATATATATATATATATATATCTCCTAAATTATGAGCTGTAAATACATTTTAATTGGATATTTTTTCTGCAATGCACATTTTACAGTTTTTAGCTAGTTCTTATCAAAATATTGCACGTTTATTCTCACCGCGCCATTGTTCTCACAATTAGAAGATGTAACTTTCTCTATTAAAAAGAAAAAATTTGTTATATGATACATATTTAAAAAAAATTGTTTTAAATCATCGTCATCATCACAGATGAGATACGTCCCACTGCTGGGATCGAGTCTCCACAATTGGAGTGAAATTAACCTACTATAGCATGCTGGTCATACCTTAGTACTATTTTACGACACCCCCTGTGGGTGTCAAAGTGGCAAGAAAGAGAGTGGTGAATTGTATTCATAATCCGTCACCGTACGGAAAACGTTTTTAATAAATGTCCAATTACCCAACTAGCGATATAAAAGTACAATAAATAACATTAGTGTCAGTTTGGCTATAAATTACTTGTAACGAAACGTGTTGCTGATATTCAGCCGAATTACCTGCCTCGTAAACTTTAATAAATTGAACGAAATGGCTCGATAATTTAAGGGGAGATGTAGTCCTGTTGAGTATTGCATTTAAGCTTCAATTGGTTGTAATTGACAAGCTATAAATTCCAAGTTTCTTGTGTTTTCCTATGTGGAGACGGTATAAGAACACATCTTCGTTTACTTGCCCATAGGAGTCGTAAAAATTGCGTACCAGTCTCACCAGGGTGACTCTTATGTGAGAAACGTGAACCATCTCACTGTGATGGCCAACTCGCCTACCAAGTTTGGCGATTACAGCACTATCCCTATGATTGTGGGGGCAGTCTACGTCCAACAGTGGACGGGATATGGCCAAGACTACCGCTAGCGTAAATTCACTTACCATGGAACTTAAAACAAAATTGTCATTAAAACTATTTTTACGGATTATCGCGTTTGTATTTGATTTTTGACTGCCCGACGTTTCGAACACTTTACAGCATTCATGGTTACAGGCCGCTTCTAAAGTGTTCGAAACACAGGGCAACCAAATACAAACGCGATAAAATCCGTAAAAATAGTTTTACTTACTACTTGGATTAATTGATCAAATTGAATTAGGTACTTGAAACTTATAAAGACAAAATGTATATGCTGAATAATAGAAATGAAAACACTTATTAGATTTGGTAAGGACCAGAAACAATTATCATGATATCGCTCTGCAGGAGACGGTAATTTCGAAGAATCTTCACGACAATTCGTCTGATTGATTATTAGCAAATTTTCCTTAACCCGCGCTCAATAGTGTGACTTATAAGGAAAAAAAAAAGAAAGAATCAACTACTTTTACTCGTCAGAAATTAGAACTCAATTTCTTAATAATAATCAATGTATTTGCTTGTAATATTATTCAACCAATTACCTATCTGGATGTCAAATTTAAACTTTCTAGGTCATCTGGAACTGGGTTAGAATTTTGGACTATGTGTCAGTGGGTGATAAAAACTACGATTTTTGGATGTTAATATCTAAATAACTGTTTGAGGTGAAATTAGTATGAAATTTGGAGTACAATGTATCTCATAAGTCTCAACATATGAGCCAAATTTGAGATGTTTATATGAAATAGTTCTTGAATTATGAGAAGGTAAAAAGTGACTCCAACTCGTTCGTGTAATACACACTGTAGCGCTCACCTTTCTGTTAGCTTGAATTTGGCTTGACACGCTACCGCGTGTCTAGATATTATATTGTTTTGTGGACCTATTAAACTGAGTAGTCTGTGTTTGAAATTATCGATAAGTAAATGGTTAATGAGTAACCAACTGACTAGTTGAACTGTAAGAGTAAATAGTGAATAAGTCACTACCAATGTATCCATTACATGTAAACACCTGCGCAAATAAAAATGGCATTTAAAAGTGCTATATATAAAAGTTAACAATATTGTAAAAATCTATAAATCTTACACACCAATAATAAAGAATTTAAATTTTTCATTATCATCTCGACTCATTTACTGTTGGACTCGGGCCTCCTCCTGGGAGGGAAATTGTTTTACAATACCACGCTGGTCAGACGTGTTGACATAGGGTTTTGTTTCTAGTTTTCCTTCTCTTGCGTAGATGTTATATGCATATTATATCTTTTAGTCGTCTTTTACGACACTCACGGGCAAGATCACCTATCTTGGTGAATTGTATTCTGACAATTAACCGCAAAAGTAAATTGTATATTAATAATACAGATTTAAAATATGTTTACGATCATTATCCTCTGCTCATTATGTCCTACTACTGGGCTAGAACCTCCTCTATAATGAAGGGAATTAATCTTCAATACCAAGCTGGCCAGATGGATTGGTATAGCGTTTTCTTTTGAGTTTTCCTTCACTTGTATAGATGTTATTTAGATTTGAAATCACTTAGCCGTCTTTTACGATACACACGGGCAAGATATGGAGTGAATTGTATTCTTACTCCGCCATCATACGCAATTTATTTATATTTTCCACGTAAATAAATACGCTAACGCCGATACGAACAAATTACGACGTAGTTTTTAGTGATGTTATCTATCTATTAACGTATTTCTCCAAGGCACGGATTTGAAACGTCTGAGAGAACATTTATTTTTATAAATCTCTTAAATATACTGGTTTTTTCGCTAATGATATTTAACAATATCGGAGTTAGATCACATACGCGTCAGTGATAGGCTCGATTCTCCTCCACAATTTGAGGGCTGTTCATTCATCACCATTTCATCTTATATACGTCTCACTGTTAGGTTCGAACCTCCTCCACAATAGGAGGGAAATTGACCTTAATATATCATTCTGGTCAGACAGGTTGGTATAGGGTTTTCCTTGTCTTGCATAGATGTTATATGCTTACTATATCTCTTAGTCGTCTTTTACGACATACACAGACAAGATAGGGAGTGGCGATTTGTATTCTTACTCCGTCACCACACATAAGTTAATTGAGTTTTATTTCGAGTTTTCCATCTCTGGCTTAGATATTAACTTCATACTATTAATCCCTTAGTCGTTTTTTACGTTACCCACGGGCAAGGCAGGGGTGGGCACGGGTGTTTGTATTCTTACTCCGTCACCACACGGATAAAGCTAATTATAAGACTGACTAATTGTTTTACCGTTTTTAACAAATGTTAAGTTCAATAATCTACTATCATGTATACTAACTGTTGTATGAATAATATTGAATAATTAATTTGCCCAAGACTATTGTACTTTCAATAATTCAGTGTATTTCGGTGTTTATAGTGGTACTGTAGTGTTTGGCTTGAATTTTTGACCACTCAATGGGCCATTCTGATATTCGGTATGTAATTGTGTATAAACATTTTCATTCTAATTCATTGGGGTCGACGCAATATTAATTTTTTCGTTTTAGTTCTAGATGCAAAAAGTTTTTAATAGTTTTATGACCCGTCTCCTGTCCGACTCTACGTGGAAAATTGTTGATTAAACAGCATCAGGTGAAGTTTGGCCCAAGTTGATTTAAAAGAACTATGTATAAACGATATCTAAAATAACATTGCAAGGTCGTCTAACTTTGCAAGAGTTGCCCTCAAATGCAGAATCGCGTTGAGTTGTGGGCAACCACGTCCATTTGCTGTTACTTCTAACGGACAGTCAAATCGATGTGGTTCTCCTAACGAGTACGAAAAAAAAATAGATGCGCATGAGGAAATTTTTTGTAGGTTTTATAGGGAGTAGCCCATTTTGTATCGCCTGGTTGTGACATTGTTTGTTCAACGTTATTTTTATTCTGACAATGCAAGTGAAAAGAAGATATTTCCTTAATCGTCTCACGCTATACGTGAAATATGCCTTGAAATCCACCTAGGAAGTCTCAAGAGCGGTCTTAATATGAACCTTAATCTCTGTCAGCTTAATTTATTTAAGAGGGGTCGACGCGACAGTCGATGACCAGGCTGCAATAACTGGCTCATGAAAAAAAATATAAAAGTTTGATTATAAAAATGACGAGTTTTTAATAGAAGAGGGCGCCTACGTTACCAGTGGATTTTATGACGCAAAGTTCGTAGCAGAGAAGAATTTACACTTGGTATTGTATCCGCGACGCGCTATGTCTGCATTAAATGGAAGCTTCTTTGAACTGAATATAATAGGCATAGCTCGGTGTAGTATCCTTAGTCTACTTAAATTAGTGGCACAAGAATTGTCAGCGGCTCGGGTTGTTCTTGGTCGCTAACACACGGAATGAAAATGGTACTAGAAATATTTTTTTTATTAGTTTTATTTTTAATAAAGACAGAACCCTATACTAAGGTAATAATCCTTGAGTTGCGGGGGATTTTATAAACATAATTAACGGACACAAATTACATCCAGACAAAGAATTACAATTTGTGATTGCACAAAGTCTAGTCCCGCGAGGGATTCGAACCGACGACATGGCACGGTAGGTCGGTATCTTAACAACTACGCCATCTGTGCAGTCAATTCATATTATAGTATTGATTTTGATTCTTGTTCTGAGTCTGGATGTAATTTGTGTCTGTTAATTATATATTTGTAAAGTGCCTCGAAATACAAGCATTATTGCCATACTGTAGGGTGTGGTCCTTAAAAAAAGGTAATAATAAATACGAAAGATTAAATTCATAGCTGTTTGTTACTCAATGGAGAACGGCTGAACCGATCTAGATAAATTATTTTTAAACAAAAAGTTTAGAATAGAAATGTACATTAACGTGAATGTAGCTGGTAGTTTTAATAAAAAAAAAATAGAATGGTATTGCACAATATGTCTGCAATAGCATACTTTGCAATCCTTAATTAAGCAAATTTATTTTAATTTAATTTAAAATATTTTATTACTATTACACATTTATGTTACTAACTTCTTATTATGTTTATTTAGTAATTAATATTAAAAATAACTATTTTTATCGATTTCATAAAACGATAAAATTCTCAATGTCACTTATGTGATTAATATTTTTTTATCACAATGCACAGATATTGTAGTGGTTTAAAAGAGAGACCTTGAGTGTCGTAGTTGGATGTCCAAGTAGGGACACTTTTTTGTGTAATCCACAAATTATTCTTTTGACTCTAAGTGTAATTAAGCATCTTTCTCGGTACATAGACTAACTTGAAGCTGGTGTAATCTAGAGCAGAGATTCCCAAAGTGTGTTTCGCGGAACCTAGGGGTTCCGTAGAATAGTCATCAGAGTTCGGCCAAAAGTAAATAGCTTTTAATTTTAGTAATTTGGCCGTAAAATTATACTACGGTTACAAATATTGAGAAGATCTCATTACTATTATGTAAGTAGGCAGATAGCAAGAATTAGGTCTAAATTATGGCACAGAAGCGCATTTAGCCAAGGCAATGCGCGACGATGCACGGCAGATTTCGTTCCCACCCTCACTCCGTTCATTATTTAATATCATTTGATATGGGGTTCCATAAAATAATAGGTACTAGTGGTCGTCGAGTGGTTGAAATTCGGCCATAATTCATTTAAATTAATTTTTCTGCTACACAATTTTCTAATATGACTATTACATATATTAAAGACGTATTAATTTGTTTTTAACTTGACACTTTTTTTTTTAGCGGGTTGCGGTCGGCGCGCTCCTCGCATCACTCCGTCTGGGCGACAGAGGGGTGTAAGCACGCACACCCGCAACCCACCCACGATGCACGTCGCCTTCGTCGTTGGGCCGACCACCGGAGCAGGGTTAACTTGTCATCAGTGGTAGGCCCGACGGAATATCTCCTATTTGGGGTACCCTCCCATCGACCGACGTCTCCCCCTCGGGGAGGACGTCAGTCTTTCCTCACGCGGTCGGCCTCTCGGCGGGTGACGGACTACTTCCCCGATCACGTCACCCGCGGCCTCGGCTAGGGCGGCATGAGGCGCAAGTACTCGCGCCTACGCCGCCCCAGTCGCCGGCAGCGGATCGCCTCATTGAGGCTGCGCTCCTCGCGCAGACGATCCGCCGCCTCCTTCTGCGAGATCACTGCCTCGTAGAAGGCTGCGACCGCGTCCCAGTTCCTGACGCTGCCGACCATCGGCCTGGCGATAGTCGGCAGCGTCAGGTCGGCACCGATGATTGCGACGAGTTCACGGCGCTGCGCTGCCCAAGCGTCACAGACCTCGAGCGTATGCTGCGCCGTGTCCTCGTCGCAATCGCAGTGGTGGCAGGACAGTGTACTCTCCCTCCTAACGACCTTGTGCAGATATTTGGCGAAGCACCCATGCCCCGTCAACACCTGCACTAGTCGGAAGGAGAGCACTCCGTGTCGCCTTTCCAACCACTACATCAGCACCGGCCGGAAGGCCTCCACGATTCGTACCCCGAACCGAGGCCTCTCCAGCGGGACTGCCCAATGGGCAATGACGTCCCGGCGGGCGTCGACGCTGCCTCCGTCGCCACCGTGCGGTATCCGCGTATGGCTCTGACCGCCATGGCCGTCTGTGGTCGTCACAGAAGAGCCCTGAGTCGGACGGTCAGGGACCCCGCCCACACCGGTGCGCCGTACAAGGCCATCGACCGGATGACCCGTGCGTACAGCCGTCGGCACGTAGCGCTCGGTCCGCCCACGTTCGGCATAAGCCACGATAGGGCGGACGCCGCCCCGACGAGCCGTAGAGCGAGCTTGCGGAAATGCTCCCGGAACCACCGTTGCCCGTCGAGCACCAGGCACCAATAACTCACATTATTGTAGCTTATTGCCAATAAAAAAGAAGAAGAAATGTAAACAAAAGTGTATAAGCGCGCGCATGAGCGCGCGCGTGTTTGTGTGTGTGTGTGTGTAGCGATTGCGTTGTAGTGTGCGTAATGCCTTTTTTAATGAATTTAATTTATTTCTAATCCATTATTGTATGAAATTTCAGTTTTATACACTTCTCCTCATTATATACTTCAACTGTGCCAAATTTCATAATTATCCATCCACTTAATTTTCGTAAAAAGGGGTACAAATAGTGTTGCCCAAAAAAGTCTTGGTCTTGCGGTCTTGGTCTTGGTCTTGCGAGAAATGCGAGACCAAGACCAAGACCGCTTAATTTTTGCAAGACCAAGACCAAGACTGGCCCTACAAGACTTGAGCAAGACCAAGACTGGGCCTGCAAGAGTCTCGCGGTCTTGCATTTAATTCAAATCACCATTTCAGCTTATATACGGTTGAGCTCGTGTCTTCTACATAACAGGAGGAGAATCGGCCGTGGCCGGAGGGGAATCGCCACGGTGATCGGCCGTGTTGTTACAGGTCATACATGTCAAGTTTTCCTTCTCTTGCACCGATGTTATATATTATAGCCCTTAGTCGTGGGTTCGCAGTCACGGGTAAAATAGGGGGTGATGAATTATATTCTTACTCCGTCACTACACGGCAAGTCAAATCAGTCTTGAGATATCCATCTATTGGCCAATCGATTCCCAATGTTGGTGTTGGCTTTTCAGAATTACTCTTCGGAAAGGCTTAAGGACAAAAATACCGTAATCACGAGAGTGCTCTTGCCCATTATACATATTTATATATCCGTTTATTCATTAGCCCAACGACGTTCACTGTTGGACATAGAAATATGCCTACAATTAATCTATATAAATGTCCATGTAGGGACAGAGTACGATCACCATCAGGCAGTACATGAAGCGTTGCTCCCAGCGCTATTTTGCCTCTGCCACGACTCACCCCAATCCACTAGTGGTTGGGGCGGTAAACTACGTCCCCTCAAAAATATCCGCGGTCCGACGTCCTCGTCATCTTCTTGAAGAAGAAGATGACGCTATTATGATCGCCCAAGAAAGGACCTACACAGCTCGCGCAGCGATAACAGATAAAACTCCGCGGTATCGGCCTCGCCGTCGAGGTCGAAAACCGCGCCGCGTAAAAGTCATTAACCTAAACTTGGCCACGCCCACTTTGCTCTCAGCGACGCCCCGAGCCGAGGTCCGTTCCCCACAGGGGGGAGCCCTCGGGCGATGTTCGCTTAACTTACTTACCGGGTTGAGAGCCATCAGCGCTCACCCATTGACCGCGTTAAGCTGTCAAGGTCATCTGCGACCAACAGCTACACACACACAAAAAAAAAAGACAGAGTACGAATATAATTCACCACTCTCTTACCCGTAGATGTCGTATCAAATCGGATCGGGCAATGGTGTTAGGAACCCATGAAAAAAAATTGAACTAAAAATATCGATTCGTTAATGAATTGAGAGACATGTAAGTTCTCAATTTTGTCATCGTTTTTTCGTGTAAATTGATTAAAATGTATAAAGGAATGATACTTAATCTACAACATATTCGTATTTTGTTAAATGTTCATTAGAATTTGAATAAATCAATGATTACGTTTGCATAAGCAAGACAAACTTCGCTTTAACATAAATCAGCTGATCGGCCGATGACCGTTGATGAGTCGCCTTTGTACCTACGTAACCATTGAAAGGTTCGCGCAAATCTAATACCTATTTATACTGTCGAAATTTTACATGCTTACTTATATCCTGTCTGTACATACCTACAAAATGCATAAAATTTAAGGCATAAACTCTTAGACACACATTTTTGTAATCACTATAACTTTTACGTTATATTGTTTTTGTGTAATATACATTCTAATTATGATCTATGACTGTTGAACTACAACATACATGAACAGTTGTCCCATAACCTGATACACCCTGTGTATTTATACATATGTGCAAGAGAAGTGAAACTAGAAAGAAAACCCTGTACCAACATGTCTGACCAGCGTGGTATAGTAGATCAATTTTCCTCTTACTGGAAGGAAGCTTAAGCCCAGCAGTGGCACTTTTATGAGCTGTGACGATGACGACGAATATCATACATTTTACAAGTATTAAAACCATAAAATTTTAAAGCAGTTTTATATGTTCTTGAATAAATAGTATATTAAGAGCTACATGGATCCAGCGGCCAAAGTATTTATATAGGCAATAGAGCAACAGGTTTTTTCAAGTATCCAGAGTATCAGTAACTAAACTGGAAATACAATAGATACATACCACTTAGCTTGAAGGGAAATATAAACAATCGCATTAATTGTAAAATATCGCATTGATTATAAAATGACATAAAATTTATTGTATCAACTGCCTCGTGTGGTGACGTCTTAAGAAAATAGGGTCGAAAGTCCTGTCATAAGAGTAGTAAGGCTGTCTAATGGAACACCAGGGGATTGCCATGATAAATTACTGTTACGTTATTCTAACTGCAAAACTTTGCAAGACTCTTGCTGCAATACCAAGACTCGGGTGCGCAAGACCAAGACCAAGACGAGACCAGGTGTGATGTTGCAAGACCAAGACCAAGACCGGTCCAAGTCTCGTCTTGGTCTTGCATTTGGGCAACACTAGGTACAAAGATTTTGCTTCACGTATTAATATATAGATTCGATTGGGGTTCCGTATTTTTAACGTTTATTAGGAACCCCTGATCTAGAGCATTTCGACGACTGTAACCATAATATAGATAAACTTACAACTTTTCAATCTGAACACCGTTTAATGCAAGTGATTTTTATGAATGTGATATATAGTGGGATAGAAAATTAATAGCAAAAAGCTTCATTTGTACAAGCAAAACGGTGGGCATAGCTAGTATCTATATTAGAAGGAGGAGAGGCTGTTGCTCCTGCCGAAACCGGGACGGTCTCCCCATTCGGCCGCGGCCTACAGGTCCATCGTGCTGCTGGATGTCACGGGAAAGCTGTTGGAGAGAAACCTGGCACCCGCAACGGCCAGCACTTTGGCGGGGTCGGCCCCGATCTGTCGGACGCTCAATTCTGTTTTCGGAGAGGGCGTTCGACAATTGCGGCCTTGTTGCGCCTGAGGGCCGATATCTGGGGGGCGGTCGCTGGCGGAAGGGTGCTATTGGCGATGTCCCTAGTCATCGCCAACGTATTTAATAATCTGCCATTTAGCTGCATCCGGGCGGTGCCCGTATACCTGAAACGACTGGTGGCGGACTATTTGGAGGGGCGCAGCATCCTATTCACGGATCAACTGGATTCCTCTAGTTGGTCCGTTAATTTTGCGGTCACAGGGGTCGTTTTGGGAGCCTCTCTGTAGAACATCGGTTACGATGATGCGTTGAGAGGGAGCCTCCTTCCCGGGCTGGGTGTAATTTGCTGCGCCGACGATACACTCGTCACAGCCCGGAGAGGGACGCTAGAGTAGGCAGCACGCCTTGTTGCATGGGAAGAGATCGACACGTATTGTATTCTTATACAACGATATTCATACATCCATCTATCATCAAACAGCTCTCCATGAAGGAAGGATAATAACATAACTGACACGCTTGACAAGCAGCTTGACAATCGCACCAGTTATGTGTTATACGTTGAGTTTATGTATAGGGTTTCCCGAAGAAAACCGAAGCCCGATTTCCTTATACTTACTTATCTGGTTTTCAGGACTCCCACGGGATAGCGCATGGTTATTGACACGTGTATTTCTAAGCCGTCACTACACGTCTCTTATTAATGTGCATTCATTATAATGTAATTGTATATATTTAATAAAGGTGGGTGGGGTGTCGTGTAAATAGGTCGCGGATAGGTTTTTATTACTCGGTTCAACCACCCGTGTGTGTGTGTATAAACACATTTTGATTGTCTATCTAGTTATACTTGTAACACTACGAAAATATTCTGAATTGAAAATGAACTGAGTCATAACACTGATATTAGAAAATTCTGGTATCTATACAAACAAAAGAAAATTGCCAGACATTTTTGAAGTGAAACTTCTTTGCGCGTATGAGTGTAAAATGTTTACAGATTAAACACAATTTAGTAACACGAAAATGTGGGACGTTTTTGTCCAAGAAGAGGAGAAGGGAGAGATATCGTTTCTCATGGAGCACTACCATCTCTGGTAATTCACATGGATAATAATTTTCTAAGTTTTGGCTTGGTGTTAGAATATCGACTACTAAGTATCAAGAGATTTTATATCAAGATCGATGACTTTTCCCGCCCTCTGAGTCACTGGTTTCTCGCAGTTCAGTGGCAAGATCATGTTATGACTGATGACTCTTTTCTGTCTCCGGCTAAATGTTTGAGAAATAGCACTTTGGTATTCCTCAAATCCCACCTCATGGCAGGCAGCCCCTGGTATTGCAGAAGTCCATGAACGGTATTTGTTACTTAACATCAAATGGGCGGCTTGCTTGCTCGCCGCAAAATTGGTCGTATAGTCCGTCACCTAGGAATAAGACTTACCATATAGGCGTGAGATCTCGAAGTGCAGCAAAACGTAATTTAGTGATTAGATATCGGATGGGGTAAGTTGCCAGGCTGCCAAATGCAATGCAATACATACCTACTGGTGTTAGTTGGTTTGGTCAAAAGGCGAAGAGCGTGCGCACGTTAAATCATAGGACTCTATGCTTCTTTGCTGTGATCTCGAGCTGGCCGGATGCAATCAGAATCTAGAAAAAAGTAGCGACTATGTTCATGTAACCTGCAGAGAGATTGCACAGATGGCGTTGTGGTTAAGATGCCGACCTACTGTGCCAGTGTCATGGGGTTCGATTCTCACACAGGACAATACTTTGTGCTTTCCAAAAATTGTTGTTTTGAGTCTGACTGCAGTTTGTGTCTGTAAATTAAATGTTTATAAAGTTCCACGCAACACGAGAATTATTTTCTTAATGCAAGGAGTTATTTAAAAAAAAATCTTGTTTCTTGGTTGTTCTATGCTACACATAAGTGTAGTATAAGAAGAATTTGAATTTCTTAGATGCTTCCAAGTAAACAATACCCATAGTCGTATATGCTCTTAAAAAAACGTGGTTCAATTGAAGTAAAAGGTCATTAACTCGAACGGCGCCAAATATAATTCGTGTACGTTTAAGTATATGCAAAATAATGCGAAGCGAAAGTATTCATATGCTAATTTCGTTTTTTATTTAAATTTCATGCGTATATTATAGGATAGATACAGATCTCCGTGTGTTCGTAGGGTAGATACAGGAACTGTCTCAAATATCAACAGAATCATCATTAGTTCAGTTTGTCTCCATTCCAATTATAATTGCCTCAAGCCATAACTTGATAATGTCTGAACAGGACGTCGAACACCGCCTTAACGTGCCGCTGTTACAGACTTATGCAACCGAACGATCTACACACTATTTAATGTACTAAAATAATGAAGAGTTCATTAATCTTTTGAATGACAGAGCGCTTTTTATTCAAAGTGAATATGATTCGTGATTTGACCGTTGCGTGCATTTGATTCCTACTCACAATACGTAGTTAAACTTTTTTAAATACAACAGCCTGAACTAAGGAAATAATCTTCTTATCGAGGGGGACTTTACAAGCATACTTAACAAACAATTTATACGCACGTTCAGAAGTGCAATTTGCAACACAAATTGTTGTCCTGTAATCCTTGACAGGACACCACCACCGTCAAACCCTGACACGGTAGGCCGACATCTTAACCACTATGCCATCTATACCGTCTATTTATGTGCAGAAAGCCCTGGGGATTGTAGATTCTTTATTCTCCTAGCCTTTTTGTAAATAAAAGTGATGCTTTTGAGCCCTAGATTACTTCGCAATCGATGTTAAATGGACCACGCCTTTCATACGAATGAAAATGGGTTTTATTTACTGATTTTTCGTCGCTTATTTCCTTTAGTCTTTCAAGCGTCTCTTACTATACCCTGGGACTAGGAAATAGTAATGAAAAGCTGTTTTCGTAATCTATCACCTCATCGTCATCATCATCATTTCAGCCTATTGCCGTCCACTGCTGGACGTAGGCCTCCCTCATGTAGCGCCACAATGTGCGGTCCTGTGCCGACTGCATCCAACGATGCCCAGCAACTTTCACTAGGTCATCGATCCACCTAGTGGGGGGGCGTCCTACGCTGCGTCGTCCGATACGTGGTCGCCACTCGAGAACCTTTTTTCCCCAGCGGTTGTCGGTTCGTCGAGCGATGTGGCCTGCCCATTGCCACTTCAGCGTGCTAATTCTTCGTGCTATGTCGGTTACACCTGTTCTTCTGCGGATTTCCGCACCTCATAGATAATATTTGTGTGTATGTAGTAGTTACTTGTCGTATCCTACGCAATAGATCTGTACATATTTACCAGTAAAGTTGACTGCCACGTTGGTGTGTCATAAGTATGGGATCGATGAACGTGAAATAACTAGGAATCCTTAACCTTTTAATGCAAACAATGAAATTCAGAGTGAACTGTCAAGTTGCCTGTGAAATGTCTTTTAATTAAGTTATACCTACCGATATATGTGAAAAATATAAAATGCAACGGTAATATAATTTCCGTGTATTGACGAAATAAGAATACAGTTCACCAATTATCTTGCCCGTGGGTGTCGTAAAAGATTACTTTTTATGGTCTAACCGCACACCGTCCTTTCTGTTCGGAGTGACGAAAAGGCAGCGTGCGGCCCATAGCTCTCCGTATTTCCCCTCCTTCGCCATTTGCCCGGCCACTGGTATCGAATCTTTGACGCCCGTGGTCAGCCTTTTCGGTTACGGTCTGATCCTCTCGGGACGTCGCCCTCACATGGACAGCCTTTCTACGGTTGACAGACTATGGCCCGATCCAGTAACCTGGAACCATAACCCGCTCCAAAAAAAATGTTCATTGGTAATAAGGCTTTGAGACCTGACAATACCTGGACACAGCTTTGTGAGAATAAAAGAATTCATAGCGAAATGGGGATGTACAAAAATTTTCCATAAACCTGCAAGCTCCAAAATTGTAGATAAAAAATAATACGAGTGCTATACCATCACTGACAAGAATGAGGAGCGGACGAATTGTCTGCAAAACAAAGACTTGATGTTGCCCGCTGAACATAATAAACCTTTCTCTTAAATATTTGTGAGAGCATTGTCCTATTTGCATCGAATGGTTTCGGTGAAGGTACGTAATACTTTTTTATTATCAATATATAACTACATGTCTTTCATTTAATACCTACGTATGTTATAAACAAAAAGCATTTTTACGGATTTTATCCCGTTTGTAATTGGATTTTTGATTTCGCGATGTTTCGAACACTTTTCAACATTCATAGTCACTGAAGGACTAAGTTGTCTTTCGTCCAAAAGTCATCGTTTATACAGAGATTAATATCTACCCGCAACAGAATTAGTTATTAAATTTGACCCACATTTTTGACTAAACATTAAATTTATAGTGATTGTTATGTTATTACAATTTACTGATTTAAACCTAACACATTTAATATGCTACCACCTAATCGGAACGCAGCCACGCTGAGATCGATAGATCTCAGAAAACTAATAGACCATGTTAGCAAAGTATGTTTTTTTCTGTTTTTTTGTCAAGCATCGTTTACGTAAGATATTTAAGACTAACGCAAAAAAAACCTTCACAACGTCAAGGTCCGTTAATATTTTGCATAATCAATCGTTGATATTGATTTTTAGAGGACATTGTCACACAAACACTTTTTTTTTTTTTTTTTTTTTTTTTTTTTTTTTTTGTGTGACTTAGTTGTTAGCCTCAGATGGCTGTGACAACTTTACCCGGACTGGTGGGTGAGCGCTGAGGGCTCTCAACCCGCTTAAAGTTAAGCGACCCATCCCGAGGGCACCCCCTGTGGGGTACGGACCTCGGCTCGGGCGGTCGCTGGCAAAGTGGGCACTCCCACGTTTATGATTTTAACGCGACACGTCTTCCTTCCCCGTCGGCGGGGGCGGTAACGTGGATATTTACTACTATTTGTCAAGGCCGCGCGGGCTGTGTATGCCTCAGTCTGGGCGAGCGTTATAGTGTCGTCGGGTTCGTTGAGTATTAGTCGCGGTTGTTTAATCGCGGACAATGTAGAGGGGATGTAAGAAGCCGCCCTTACCACTAATGGGTTCGGGTGTGTCGCGGCAGAGTCGAAGTAGCGGCGGGAGCACTGTTTCATGTATTGCCTGATGGTCGGCAAGCCAAGATCTATGTGAAGATCCACATTGCGCATGTACCACGGTGCTCCCGTCGCTCGGCGCATGAACCTATTCTGTAATGCCTGTAGCCGATGTAGCCTGCGTGGCTTCGCTTGTGTAAACACTACACTTGCATACGTCATGATGGGACGTATACAAGCGGTGTATAATCTAACTTTATTACGGAGAGATAGCTTAGACTTTGCGTGTACTAAGCTGTGTAACCATCCTAGCACTAGGGCTGCGCGCGCGCGGACTCGCCCTATGTGAGGACCGAAGGTCAGTCGTCTGTCCAAGGTCACACCCAGATATTTGACCTCCCTTGTCCAGGGGATGGGTTGGTCGAACATCTTTATCTGTGGATATTCAGCCATTGGGTAGCGGCGATCAATCCCCTTATGAAATATGATCGCCTGGCTTTTGGTGGGGTTTATACCGATTCTCCATTTCCTAGTCCATTTGGCTAGGGCGGTAGCCGCAGTTTGGAGAACGGTTGTCACTGTTGCGGGAGTTCGACCTGCATAGAAGATGGCAGTGTCGTCAGCGAATAGTGCTGTTTGTATTTTACTATGTTGGGGTATGTCGCTGGTGAACAGCGAGAAGAGGATTGGAGAGAGCACCGATCCCTGGGGGACGCCGGCTTCTAGTTTGTGCGGTGCTGATAAAGTACCTTCCACTCTGTAGCGAAAGCTACGCTCGAGTAGGAAGTCTCTAACTATCATAACTAAATAGTGGGGGATTTTGAACTTTATTAACTTGAAAATAAGGCCGTTATGCCAGACTTTGTCAAACGCTTTTTCTACATCAAATAGAAGCATACCCGTATATAAACCGCGTTGCAGTTTATAACTTGTATACTCGACTATTCGATGTACTTGCTGAACGCAAGAGTGTTGCGTGCGAAAGCCGAACTGAATCGGCGGGATGAGGTTGTTTTCCTCAGCGTACTTTCTTAGCCTACTAAGTAGTACGCGCTCATATATTTTACCTAAACTGTTGAGTAAACTAATCGGGCGATATGATGACGGTTCGGTACGTCGCTTGCCGGGTTTAGGTATACCTATTACCACGGCTTTTTTCCATTGTTTAGGAAATATGTAATTGACTAATGCGGCGTTAATAATTGCTGTTAATATTAATAATAGTGAATGAGAGAAGAGTTTGATAACTCTATTAGAAATACCGTCCGAACCGGGGGATTTCCTAGGGTGGAGACCTCTAACGATCGACTGAACCTCCTCCACTGTCGCTGTTGGTATAGGCTCTTGTGGCTCAGCGTCTGCGGTACGCGTACGCGATGTACATCGTTCCACTTCGCTGTTAACGGTGTCGGTGTGTCGCGCGTCCGTGTGTTGTGTACTCGACGTACATTGCTGCTCAAGGTCGGCCGCCAGACATTCAGACTTTTCATCGTCATCGAACGCCGGCGGTTGATTGGGGCGGTTTAAGGGTGGCATGGTGGACACCGTATCCTTTTTGAAAGAACGGGCAAGCCGCCAGTAAGCCTGGTGCGAAGGCTCCAGTTCGCTTAAGGTGGCGTCCCATTCGTTTTGTCGAAACTCATTTATAGCCGTTTTAACCGCCCTCTGCAGTGACCGCATGTGATAGCGGTTATCTTCGCAGGGGAAGCGGTCGTAGGCTCTTATGGCTGCGTTCTTACGCCTCAATAGGTCGCGGACGTCAGCGGGTAAGCACCTTCTACGATTGCTCGTGTCGGGCACTCTCCGTGAACAATCGTTAACTAACGATTGTACGTGACCGGTGAGGGCGTCGATCGCGGATTCGATGTCCTCTTTGTTATTTAATGTATTACATACACTGTCAAGATGAGCCGACGAGGAGGGAGACTGGAGTTTAGCCTTCAGTCGCTCCCAGTCTGTGCACACTTTCTCAGTGGGGGGGGTGAGGCCTGAGGGGCCGTATCGGGGGGCGAAGTCAATGACCACCGGGCGGTGATCCGAGTTAAGCTCGTGTATTACCTCTATTAGACATAAACGGAGGTTTATGTTCTTTAATAGGGCTATATCTAATACGTCGGGCCTGTGCTCGACTGTGTGAGGGAAGTGAGTCGGCTCCATTGGGGCTATGATGTCGAACCCGAGCCGATCTGCGTAAGTCTCGAGGGCCAGTCCCCTGCGGTTGTTGGTGTGGCTATTCCACGACTTACTTTTGGCGTTTAAATCGCCTGCGATAATGACGGCGTCGCCGAGTTTTAAGAGGGCTTGGAGGTCACTCTCAAGCAACTCTTTTGGTGTGTCCCCATTAGGAGGGGAAAGGTATGCTGATGCTATGATCAGTGGCTGGTGACCGGTGAGGGCCAGCCGACAGACCGAGGCTTCAATGTACGTCATGGCGGGGGGATCTAGGGGTGTGCAGTGCAGTGACCTTTTATAATAAATGAGAGTCCCGCCTAGGGGAGAGCCGACCCTATCGTTGCGCACTAGATTGTAGTTTGCAATTTTAGGGTCTCTTGAATAGGGTTTAAGAAAAGTCTCTTGGACTAGTAAAAGGTCAAGCTGCTGGTCTTGTAGAAATGTACCTATTTCGTCTCTCTGGCGAGCGAGACCGTTCGCGTTGAAAAACCCTACGCGGAGTGATCTTGTTTTGACTCTGCCTGGTGTGTACGTATCCATACTTAGGCTCTGAAGGAACCGAGGCTCTCTAGAACGGGTGAGAACCTCATGGCGACGTTAAGTAATGCGAGGCTGTTGCCTTCGTTTTTACGCAGTTCCGCTGCGATTACGCGTATTTCTGCAATATTTATTATTGACGCGAATCTGGCCACTAGGTCTAGATCCGGGTCTAGACCGCTAGCGGCTGGCGCGTGTGTGTTGATAGGTTTGCCTTGAGGAGGCTTAGGGAGGCCCGCGGGTGGCTGTTTTTGCCCAACGGTTGGCGGTTTATAATTATTATTATTATTAGCGGCCTTTGCCGACGGTGTCGCGTTCGCGGGTGCCGGCGGGGTGGCTAATTTGGTGGGCAGGGGGGGGTATTCCGCCCTGCTTTGGGAATTAACCCACGGGTTGCGTGTGGGTTTAGGTGCCGGAAGGTACCTTTGTGGTGGGGGTGGTGGTGGCCTCCTCATAACCGGCCGTGGTGCGCGTGGGCAGCCACGGTAGTTTGCGGGGTGTCCCACTTGCCCGCATAGTACACACGATGGTGGTGTGGTACTTTTTGTGGGGTCGTTGGCTTTAGGCCTAGCGCAGTCCGCCGTAGCGTGATCCTCCAGGCACTTTACGCACCTGGGCCTCGCGTGGCAGTTGCGCGCTGAGTGGCCATATAGTTGGCATCGGTGGCATTGCGATAGCATGCCATTCCGACGCGGGGGTTCTACCACGATGCCGGAGAGGCCGCACACCGTGGTGATTTTGAAGATGTCCTTTCCCTTTTGAGAGAGGTCAAGGACGACCATTATAAGGTCAAACGGTTGACGTGTGTGTCCACGGATCATCCGGTGCACCTCGATCACCGGTAGTCCTTGTTGTGATAGGTCCTCCTTGACCAGGTCGGTACTTAACTCGACCGGAACGTTGCGTATAACTACGCGAAGTTTTCGTTCCTCGGGGAGGGTGAAGGTGTGGTATGGTATATTTTGGCTACGTAACATAGCCGTTAGTTTACGGTGGTCGTCCGATGTGGACAACTGCACCTTTATACCTTCGGCCGTTGAACGGGCCGTACGGTATATTACTCGGTTGGTGTTACACCAAGCCGAGACGGGCATCCACTTCTCCTTGTTTCGAATGACAAGGGGAGGCGGGGTGGGGGGTTTGTAGGCCTTAGCCGGGGGCTGCTGTACAGCGGCCTGTGGCTTAGGTGACGGAGTGGGGGGGAGGGCGTCTTTGGCGGCAGAAGTGCTCGCCTCGTCCAGTTTGGCGGCCTTACGCGCCTTTTTTTGGGCCTTACGCCCCCTCTTACGGGAGCTGACCACCGTGTATTCGGAGTCTGCCGAGGTGGACTCGGACTCCGATTCGGCGGACGACGACGCCGTATCGGCGTTCTCGTCGTCCGTGGCTTCCTCCGTCTCCATCTCGGACGGAGTTATTTCCGCATCCGGGGAGGCGGGGGAGTCAATGAGCACTGGCCCGGTTACGGGCTCGGTGTTCGCGATCGCGGGGCGGTCGGGAATCATATTCCCGAACCGTCTTTTCAAAATGGCGTAGATCTCCTCGTCGGCGAGGAGCATGTCAATGTTTAGGGCTGGAAGAGCCATGGTGGGAGATGAATTTATTCCTGCGCGTTTAGAATAGTTGCCTACTCCCCAGGGGGAAAACCCGGGGATGTGTATTTGTGTTCCCTCCCAACCGGGTTAGGTCAGGAGGATGTACTTAGAAAACTAGGTGTGCCCTAAGCTGTGATTTGCCCTTCGCCGATCTTAATGTGCGAGAGGGGCCCTAGCTGCCCGAGTGGCGGGAAGGTATTCGGCCTGTGAGGGCCGGCACTCCCAAACTACGCACTCGGGAATAGGAGAAGGAGACACACAAACACAGATAAATGTAAGATTTATATCGATAAGACTGACATTTCCTATACGATAAGTAGCCAATTAGCCTTCGGTAATATTTATTGCATAGCTGTCTCTCTGCGTCTGTATTTCGTGTAGTTGGAAAACAAGTGTGATTTTGATTGTTTTTAAACTAAAAAATGAAAGAAGATTACAGTGTCAGTGAAGAACAATCTGCGTCGGATTGTGTATGTGTGGTCAAGTTAACGCGTTCGTATTTTCGTTTTGTATCCCGTTGCTGTCAGAATACAGAAGCCGATTATACTCCTCTGAACACTGGTAACAGGTATTTAAATATATCCATTCATTTTCCGTGTGTTGACGATGTAAGAATACAATTCATCATCCCTCTCTCTTGCCCGTGGGTACCATAAAAAACGACTAACGGATATGATATGCATATAATGCCAGAGAAGAAAATCACGAAATAAACCCCTGTGCCATCACGTCTGACCAGCATATATATAGCGGGTCAAATTTTATCCCAAAATGGGAGAGACCTAAACTCAACAGTGGAATGTTGAGACGACGATGATGAACCATTCATTTTATTAAATTTAAAAATATAACCACCTATAAGGTAATTCTCATCATACGAAATAAATCACGAAATGAGCCACGCACTTCTCGAACATTGGCGCGAGAATTACGACTGACTCATCGGGAACGTCCTCGTTCCATTTGTGATCAGTTGAATTCGAGTTTATCTCGATTTTGTGATCTATTCGTACAATACGATAATTGTTCCACTAAACTTTTTAATTATGCACTAATATTAATATTTTGCGTATGGTTACGGAGTAAAAATACAATTCACCATCCCCTATCTTCCCGTCGGTGTCGTAAAAGGCGACTAAAGGATATTCAATATGCATATAACATCTATAGAAAAAAGAAAAACTCGAAATGAAACCCTATACCGGATTAGTATAGGATTTCATTTCGAGTTTTTCTCTGTATGATCAGCGTGATGTAGTAAATCAAATTCCTTCCTATTGTGGAGGAGGCTCAAGCCCAACAATTGGGCCGTATATAAGGTTAATATGATAATGTTTAAATGTTTATTTCTTTCACCTTATAAGTATATTAAGAACCACTAAACCTTGAAATAACGCTTTAGACCTCTTCGGCTAATGTTTGGCTCATTATTTATTCTATATTCTCAATATTAGCGAACTTTTAGAATTTTATCATTAAAAAAATATAATCGAGGCTCCACACCTATGAATATACTTTACAGCCATTCTCAATTAATGGCAATTAGTGATTGTTGAGATTATTTTCTTTTCATTATTATAATCATCATCATCTTAGCTCAATGTATGTCCCATTACTGGGCTGGAGCCTCCACAATAGCAGAAAAATTCTAGGAAGGAGACTGACTTGGTGAATTGTATTCTTACTCCGTCACAATACTAACGTATTGTAGTAAGTAGTAATAGTAGTTTTATTTTAATAAAGTAACTATGATTTTATAATTCTTATACATGATTATAAATGAATAACCTATAAAATAACCAACGTTATGTAAAAGTATTATTTTATTTTCAATGGTTTTTTTAACTTTAGCTGTTATCAGCCGATATCTTGCACCTATAGCAGTGATTTTGCTTCTTTATTATGTAAACATTATTGATAAGCGTCCCTGATTATATGCCCTTGAATCAATGGTGTTGCTATAGTTGAAATTGTTATTAATGAAAAGAATACAGCTAAGTTAATAGTGGTAGGATCACACTGTTGACAGTTGTCTGTCTACAGCCGTGGGTCGGTCCGTCCGGGGTAGTACCACACTCTCGCAGAAAATCGTCGTCCGAGTAGTAACAATTTGTTATTGCGCTTCGTTCGGTGACCCTCACCCTGTGGTGGGTTTTAACCTTTAGTATCACCGAACCTCAATGCACGCATTCACACTCCCTTCACTTTCTTCGCGGTAGGCAGCGGCCTTGCAAAGGTCCATGAGTAGCAGCAACACTTACCATCAGGTGTACTGTTTACTTGTTTGCCGCCGAAAGCAATTAAAAAAAAACGTTTTAAGGATTTTTTTAGCAACGGTGAGCGATAATTGGAATACTCCGGCAACCCAATATGAGCTCCGAACGCCTGAATCTGTTTTGGACGTATACGGAAATATGGCGTAAAAGCGATTCATTTGCTAAAATGCCCGTACTTGTTGATGAGATCTGGGTTATTCATGGTTAATGCTTGCTGTCAAATCAATAGCCTAAAAATAATACGTCCTCAAATTGGTCTTTCAATCTCTGGTTTTCGGTATAAATCAATCAACGATTGCCTAGCAATTTAAGTCTTGAGTTAAAAAGTAATTGAGCATGATGACGACCTTAGCGAACCAGTGGATCGTTACCCTTTAAAAAGCCTACCGCCTAGGTGCAAAATCCCAGTCTGTGTCGGGACCCCGAGCTCTTACACCAGTAATCTAACATAACCCCTTCTCCCACCCAACATTATCCATTAAGGTTTTCGGAAATAAGACAAAAAGGTATTTAGGAATCTCATCACACCTTACTTCTTTGCTATCCAGGCAAACTGACGAGGCTGGAAACTTCCTAAAAAAGTTGAAAGGTATTTAAAGTAACGATACGAGTAGCTTTCATCTACCATCTTGCGCTGCTTGAAGAGCATCCTCAGAGTTGTATTCGTACAAAAGTCGGACTGGTCGCGTACCATTCTTGAAAGCAGCTTCGATAAAATCGCGTGATCCAAGAATTTTTTCTGACATTTAGTCTTGTCATAAAAGTTTGTCTAATCAACCTGTTATCTTACCTTGGTATTATAGTGTCCGTTAATAATAAAATTGTGAAATTATCATCTCTCCGTGTGGTGACGGAGTAAGAATACAATTCACCCCCTTTCTTACCCGTGCGTGTCACAAAAGACGACTAAGGGATATAATATGCATATAATAGATGTTATAATAGGTCAATTTCCCTGATATTGTGAAGGAGGCTCGAGTGGGACATTTAAGCTGTGATGACGAAATCATCTCAAAATAAATAGCTAAACTTACGTAGCAAGACTAGCAAGTCAATCGCTGGCAAACTGCGCGGTTGGTAAATTTTTTATATCAAAATATAGTGATGTAATATTGCATATAGTATTTTAACCAGTTTTATAAACTGGTTGTAAGATATGAAGGAGTTGCACTAATTAATGTGATTCACTCCTAACAAGTTTTAGTAGACCGGTTGGATTTTTTGCTTATCGTTTTTCGTTTAGTATTTTTTAAAGTATAAGTACAGTATATCCCCTGTAAATAGGGTTTCTTCTCAAAATATTTGAATTTTATTATTTATAAGTCCATTGCGGCTTCAATTTCGGCTGGCTGGTTCAAGTGCTATTCCAATTATTTATACAAATATACAATTTTGTTTGTTGAATGTAATTACGTAGCTCAAATTTTATAAAAATTGTTTTACTTAATTTTAAAACATTTTTCATCCATACCACTAAATAAAAGTGTCTGTTTGTAATGTCAAAATAGTGGTCTTTTTAGGGTTTCGTACCCAAAGGGTAAAAACGGGACTCTATTACTGAGACTTCGCTGTCCGTCCGTCCGTCTGTCACCAGGCTGTATCTCAAGAACGATGATAGCTACACAGTTGAAATTTTCACAGATGATATATTTCTATTACCGCTATAACAACAAATACTAAAAATAAAATAAATATTTAAGGGGTGCTCCCATACAACAAACTTGATTTTTTTTTACCGTTTCTTGCTCGATCCTAATAACGGTGACAGGTAGACGCTTTAACTATTCACAGAATATTTAGTTTTATGTTCTCTTTAAATATAATTAATTAAAATAAAATAAATAATTAAGGGGGCTCCTATACAATAAAAGAGGTTTTTTTTTATAGATAATGGTACGGAACCGCGCGACTCGACTCGCACTTAGCCGGTTTTTATTTCATATTCAGACGGTCATTGGCACGATAGCTATGGCTAAAATCCAGATTTATTTTTTTGTCTGTTCGGGGTAATCTTCAAAACGGCTGGACCGATTTTGCTAATATTTTACTATTTGTATAAGGGGTAATCTATACTAATATTATAAAGAGGTAAAATTTGTAAGTTTGTATGTAACGAATAAACTCAAAAAGTACTGGACCGATTTTAAAAATTCTTTCACCATTGGAAAGCTATAATATCAGGGAGTAACATAGGCTATATTTTATCCCGGTATTCCCACGGGAACGGGAACTACGCGCGTAAGGCGACTGAATCCGAAGCGAAGCGAGGGCGGATTGCTAGTTTACTATAATTTAACTCGGTATTCTCACGGGAAGTTAGTGATAGAACCACACTGTTAACAGTGGTTTATCTACAGCCGCGGGCCGGTCCGTCCGTGGTAGTACCACGCTCTCGCAGAAAATCGACGTCCGAGTAGTAGCGATTTCTTACTGCGCTTCGTTCGGTGAGCGAGAGAGCCGGCTGCCCAACTTTTTGAGGGTGTTCTTCTTCTTCTTTTTCTTTTTTGTCTTGGCAATCAGCTACAAATACGAGCCATTTTTGCCAGTGTCGAGTTATAATTATCTTTTCAAGTTCTCAGTTTCTTCATGTCAGTAATGGTCTGTCAGTGAGTCAAAGTGTCGCCCTCAACAGTGTAATGGCTACTGTTAAGGGTATCTTCTGATAATTTTGGTGGAAATACAAAGGTATGTATAGCAGTTTTATATCATATTCACTACACCTCAGCAGTTCTGTCGCTATATATTACATAAAATACCATTAAGATTATTTAACATAACACGTTAAAACATTAAGATATTGAATATAATACAAGAGCACCCCATGACACTTGACATTCCCGCCATAAAAAAAAAAGCTTTGAGGGTGTTTACGTGTGGTGGGTTTTAGTGGTGCCTTTAGTATCCACCGAACCTCATTGTACACATTCACAATTCCTTCATTGTCTTTGCAGTTGGCAGCGGCTTTGCAAATGTCCATGAGCGGTAACAACACTTACCATCAGGTGTACTGTTTGCTCGTTTGCCACCGTTATAAAAAAAAAATGGCGCGGGAACTACACTAACTACGGGTGTAACCGCGCAAATTTGCGTAGTACTGTTAAATCAATTGGTGACGCCCTGTTTTAGTATTGATACATGCGTTTGTGCAACCACTATCGCGACAAAGATTTCATTATTTAATCAATATACAACATATTATTATAAAAATATTTCTATGATCTTAGGCTTATGACCAGGTTAACGATGTTAGTCGTTTCAGTTATTATGTTTTAAAGATAAGATAGACACGCCCGACTTACTACATAATTTGCTTTGTTATTAACCGAGTAAACTAATTGTTTATTGTATACGTAAGCGTTTTAATATGGCCTTTTAAGGAATGTGCGCACTACACCGTTTTATAGTATTACCATGTTAGAAACACGTAAGTGACGGAAAAAAATACGACATATTCTATACTCACTAGCAAACTAAGAGCTAGTGAATCATCCGACTGAACAGTTACCCTTAAAACTAGATTTTTTAAAATGTAGTTTTTTATTATCGTTGCCTAGACGAATGCTGAAATACGCACCAAAGGGACCCTTCTTAGATGAATTTAAATCCAAAATTTAAAGTGGTGCATTTTTAGACCGTCGCTGCATTTTTCGTCATTAGCCGGATAAGCTTTAAAATGAGTTTACCTTTCATTTCAGTCATCATGACTGAAATGAAAGATAAACAAAATTATAGGCAAGCGTAACGGCGAGCTGTCTGCCGGAATGGTACTGTCGTAATTGACCAATAATAAAACGTAATTTGCCGTGTGTCATCGGGGTAAGAATAGAATTCCCTAATCCTCTCTTTTTTTCCATGGATGTATAACACATATCCATGCAAGAGAAAGAAAGCTCGAAATAAAACGCTATACTAACCCGTCTGACCAGTTTGGTGTTGTTCAATTTCTCTCCTATTTCGGAGGAGGCTCGAGTCCAGCTGTGGAACTTGTATAAGTTGAAACGATGTTAATGAAAACGTAATTGATACTTTTTAGGGTTCTGTATCCAAAGGAAAAAACGGGACCCTATTACTAAGACTTCGCTGTTTGTCCGTCCGTCTGTCTGTCACCAGACTGTATCTCAAGAACCGCGATAGCTAGACAATTGAAATTTCTACAAATTATGTATTTCTGTTGCCGCTATAACAACAAATACTAAAAACAAAATAAAATAAATATTTAAGAGGGGCTCCCATACAACAAACGCGATTTTTATGCATAATGGTACGGAACCCAACGTGCGCGACTCCGACTCGCACATAGGGCCAAGCCACAAGGTGCGGTGCGGCTCCGACACGGCGCCTGAGCGATGCCGCAACGGTTTCCTATACACTTCTAGCTTTGTGAAAAACGAGTTAATCGGATGGTTCACTAGCTCTCCTACTAGGGAACGTATCAGCCGCGTATCATCTGCTTGTCATCTGTGTGTGATATCAATACGGTTCTCGCTCTTTCGATTTTAGTGGTGTGATGTTTTCGCGTGATATAGTCGCCTAAGAAACTTGTCAATATTTTTGTATAAATAAATAAGTTATTATGCCTATACGATGGAAGAAAATTACTAGTATGTTAGGAAATTAAACAGATCCACGAAAACTATTTTCTTACATGATTTGTGCCTATTTCTCTCTGCAGTTTCCAAGCGTAATTCATTTTCATCGAGATAAAATTCAAATTCGAACTTTTCATATGCGAGGTCGGTCCGTTCCTTGCATGCATTAATGAGAAACCTCGTATTTGTCGCGTTACCGAAGCATGTTTAGCGCGTACGATTGTCTATCTCAAACGTCTTGCATTTGATAGAAAACGAATGATCTTGCCGCGAATGATCTTTGACATAATAAGTATTGACACTACTCTTTATCTTCAGTAAACTGGATCAAACGATTTTTTCACTATTATGCCTAAAAACTATACATCCCCGTGGTGTGAAGGAATAAGAATACAATTCACTACCCCTTATATTGCCTGTGGGTGTTGTAAAAGACGACTAAGGCCTCATTTACGGAGACGCGGGGCGTCGCGCGTCGCGTGTGGCGTGGCGTCTCGCGGCGCGTCGGACGTTTTTATTGTTTACGTAGCGGCGGCGCGTGAAGCGGCACGTATCATCGCACGCGTAAACACAAACTTATAGCAATATGCGATGTTGTTTATAGAGACGCGAGGCGGGAAGAGTGGCGATGCCCGCCGCTGCGCCCGCGTCGTCTTCTCAAGCGTGGAGCGGAGCACGCGGCGAGCATCGCTGCGGCGCACGCGGGGTTCTCAATTAATCCGACCCAAACTTCTCATGTTCCGCTATTATAAACACTGGGCCACTCTTTATATTAAATAACTCATTTTTTAAAATACAATTTTCTTCTAAAAAGTCTATCATATCATACTCCCTTGCGACGGTAACTACGTCTGTGTTGCACGATTAGCAAATGAGACTGGCAGAAGGTTCCGCCACAGGCATCGCTTCATCGAGAATCGCCGCTGCGTGCGCCGCCGCGATAAACGCCGCGTGAGACGTGACGATGCCATCCGCGGGCTCGGCCGTAGAACACGCTCCATTTCAAGCAAACGCGTGTAAAATCGCTTCTCCGTAAACGCACTCATCCAACGCCCTACATTTGAATTTAGTGCGGGCCGCGCAGCCTATCGCGACGCGCCGCGTCTCCGTAAATGTGGCCTAAGGGATTCATACAATATCTATGTAACAGAAGAAAGTCTCGAAATAAAACCCTATGTCAACACGTCTGATCAGCATGGTATAGTAGGTCAATTTTCCTCCTGTAGAGGAGAAGGCGTAAGCACAGCTGTGGGGCATCTGTGGGCTGATAATAATGAACACCTAGTAGCTGGTTTCCTTATACGTCTTTATAAATGGATATAATTATATTATTAAGAATTGCTGTTAAGGAAAAAAGTATGTGATTTTCTGAACTACGATTTTATTTCCGTAATATAATTAAGTTGTATGTGCAAGTAAATACTTATATAGTCTTCCAGCTGTATATCTTGACTAATATTATAAATGCAAAAGTAAGTTTGTTTGTCACGCTTTTATGCTTAAACTACCGAACCGATTTCAAAAATTCTTTCATTAATGAAAAGCTATAATATCAGGGAGTAACATAGGTTATATTTTATCCCAGTAATATTATAAATGCGAAAGTAAGTTTGTGTGCTTGTTTATTTGTTTGTTTGTTACGCTTTCACGCTTAAACCACCAAACCGATTTCAAAAATTCTTTCACCAATGGAAAGCTATAATATCAGGGAGTAACATAGGCTATAGTGTCTGTTTGTAACGACAAAATAATACGTTTATTTCATACTCACACGGTTATTTATACGATACCTACCTGTCTAAAAGCACTTTAAAATATTTTTTGTGTCTGATTGTTCTGCGTAATCATTAAAACAGCTATTTTGATTTTTTTTTTAAATTTTGATAATATAATTGACAAAACCTACATTTTTGCGAGCGAAGCCGCGGGCATAGCTAGATTTATATATTGTTATTTACTTAGCTATTGCGGCAATTTTATTTAGAGTCCGTAACGTCTGAGGAAAGCTTTGGCCCCAGAAACAGATATATTTCAATTTTCGTTCACGCTGTTTGTTTGTTGTTGATTTAAAAATAAAAACCGACTAAGTGCGAGTCAGAGTCGCGCACGTTGGGTTCCGTACCATTATCTATAAAAATCGCGTTTGTTGTATGAGAGCCCCCTTAAATATTTATTTTATTTTGTTTTTAGTATTTGTTGTTATAGCGACAACAGAAATACATATCATCATCATCATCATCATCGCAGCCCATATACGTCCCACTGTTTGGCTCGGGCCTTCTCCACAATGTGAGGGAATTTAACCTACTATACCGTGCTGGTAAGACATGTTGGCATAGGGTTTTATTTCGAGATTTCCTTCTCTTAGAAATACATAATTTGTAAAAAATTCAACTGTCTAGCTATCGCGGTTGTTGAGATACAGCCTAGTGACAGACAGACGAACAGACAGCGAAGTCTTAGTGGTAGGGGCCCGTTTTTACCTTTTGGGTACGGAATCCTAAAAAAAAATTGGAACATGACAATTATTTTTTTATATACATATTTACTTTTAATCAAATCCGGGTCAAGACTTTATTTATCGCATGAGTCGGCATTATTCCGCAATAGTCTAATTGAATGCAAATGAATGGCTGAATTTTGTTTTCCACTTCTAATTAATGCTCTCACGCCTTAACTGTTCAACCGATATGATTTTCAAATGCTTTCTGAGATTACCTCAAAGTAATAAATTCTTTACGTGTGGTGACGGAATAAGAATACGATTCACCACCCTCTATCTTAGACGTGCGCGTCATAAAAGAGTTTATTTGCTACACGGTATGCTTACACGTCTTAACTACTTAACCGATCGTAATGCTTTCTAAGATTACCTCAAAGTAATAAATTCTTTCCGTGTGGTGACGGTGTAAGAATCCAATTCTCCACCTCCCTCTTTCAAGAAAACAATGAATTGAAGCTCTGATAACATAAAACCTCGTTTTTGCAAAATCTTCCATTGATGCTCCGCTCCTGTTGGTCATAACGTGATGCTATAAATCTTATATTAGCCTTCCTCGATAAATATACTGTTCAGCATTAATAATCACTAGCTTCTGCTCGCGATTTCGTCCGCGTGGTTTTGATACTTTGGGCTAACGTTAACTTTAACCTAAGACTTTGTTTATTTAAAAGGTGAAAATATTTGTTAATAATACGATTCTGTCACACATGATTTTTGCGAAAATTTAGCCGTTTACGCAGCGGAAGCTCTCAAAAAGAAAAAAATACCCGATTTTGAAACATTCTTCATTGGTGTTCCGCGCCTATTAGTCTTAGTGCGAAAATAGATAGCCTATAGCCTTCCTCGATAAATGAGCTATCGAACTTTGAAAAAAATTTTCAATTCGGACCAGTAATTCTTGAGATTAGCGCGTTCAAGCAAACAAACTCTTCAGCTTTATATATTAGTATAGATCATCATCACAGCTCATATACGTCTCACTGCTGGACTCTCCACAAAGGGAGGCAAATTAACCTACTATATTACGCTGGTCAGACGGGTTGGTACAGGTTTATATTTTGAGTTTTCCTTGATGTTGTATGCATATTATAATGCCTTAGTCGTCTTTTACGGCACCAACCGTCAGAAAGGGGGTGGTGAATTGTATTCCTACACCTTTACCACACGGCAAATAGTATTAATAAGCAGAAATCATCATTAATAGATTTTTTTCAACTCGAACCAGTAGTTTCTGAGATTGGTGTCTTCAACCAAACTTTTCATCTTTATAATATTGGTATAGATATAGATGTATAAAATAGTCCGTAAGTCAACATTAACGCCAAATAAAGCGGATGACGAGACGGCGCGTACGTCACGAACAAGCTTTTGTGCCTCGCCTTGTAATTAATGTTGTGACGTCATCAGAAAGGCCGTGACACTTTGGAAGAGCTTTGGCGAAAACATTATAGGTATAATTGATCTTTTTTAAATTTAAAATAGTCTTTCTTGTATTTTTTATTAATCGACTATAAGTATAAAACCGTGCTGTTACGGAGTAATAATGCAATCTGTCACTAATCCCCACTAAAAAGTGGGGATTGTCGCGGCAAATAAAAAGTATTCCCCATGGAAGTCGTAAAACAGGTTCAGCGATTGCTAGAAGAATGGGCAGTATCAGGTTCTTGTGAACTTATATGACCAACTCCGTTTGCCAAACCGCAAACCCTGTATGACGTTTAGGGCATTTTGGCTTGGACGCCAATGCTTACCAGGACGTTGACAGACTTTTAGATGGATTAGTGTAAGGACTACAAGATATAGTGTTTTGCCGTTTCTTATGTAGAATGTTTCCCCAACAATTCCACTTATTTTTGCACCCTACCTAGTTCCTATACCTAGTGCTAAAAGTAGAAACGTCTGCAAAAAAACTCCAATTAATTTTTATTTTCATTTAGAATATTTAAAAATAGATTTAGATCAGCCCGTATAAATAAACAACTATTTCTATAATATAATTGTAATATGAATAATTGCACACGAAGTCTCCAGTTCCGCTCTTGTGAACTTTGACCTCCTAGAATGAGTTCAATGTCGCAACCAAGGTCCACTGCAATCAGGTAGCGATGCTCAAGATGTTACGACTGGCAAAATGCCAACAAACTTGTCAAACAAAAATATATTTTACTGCCCAAGTTTTAGGGGAGAATTTCATATGGTGTAATGTATGACCGAGTTTTTGTTATAGATAATGTAGATTGTGATCTAGATTTTACGTTTAAAAAACTATATAATTATTATTATATATTGTGCTAGAAGAATTGTGCTACTACTTCACACCACTAGTACAAGATTTATTACGTTTATAACTGTAACTAACGATACTTTTATACACTTTGTGATGAAAAACTTTCTTGAAAGTTTTGTTACATGTAAATCATCATTGCCACCAATAGCCATGTTAAAATGTACGTTTTAATTGGTAACTATTTAGAGGATTTTTTTTATTATTTATTTCTCTTTAAGTTACAATACATGTTACAATTTGTTATCTTATTTATGTAATCTTAAGAAGAGCTGGTGTCTGTAGTAGGTACAAGATCTGTATAACGATATATTGGGATATTTACTTATTTTTTGTCATTATATTAGAAGATAATCTTTAAAAAGGCGTATCAAGAGTTATTACTGATACAGAATTTTGATAGATGTTTCATAAGTACAAAATATAACATTTTAAAAATATTTAGATTTATATTGCCTGCTAGATTAGCCTATAATTCCCATAAATTATTAAGAATTATCATCAGAATATATCGTCTCAGCTCATATGCTGCTGGTTGGTTAGCCTATTAGCCCTAGATTGACCCGGACCAACTCCATCTGGTACCATTTGGGTCAACAATTACATTCCCAAGGAGGGTTGACGTCAGGCAGGCGGCCGGTCATAAAAGTCATTGCCGAAACTTTTTGCAATATGTCAAAACAGATGACATATTGCGTCGACCCCAAGTAATTGGGATAAGAGCAAGATGATGATGATGATGATATTGCCTGCATCATCGTGTCTTTCTCCCTTTTAATGGGAAAGATATATCTACTTGCCAGGCTATCCTGAGAAATTAAAAAGATTTTTTTAGACGTCTACTTTGTCTATCTTTATTGGGTAAATGTACGGGAGTAGTGCCGATGCTCATGGAGGAAAATTAGTTGTGCGATCCACAAATTGTTATCTTGAGTCCGGTTATTATTTGTGTCAGTATATTAGTGAAGTTATCCCACTCAAAAGACTATTTATTCCTTCGCCCGCGTAAATAGTGATTTTCTCAAAATGAAATATTTATCAAATTCTTCTAATGAACTATGCTTGAGTATAAAAGTTTAGTTAAACTTTTATCCAAAGGAAACAGGAACAGAAAGATGTTCATCATCATCATCTTGCTCTTATCCCAATTACTTGGGGTCGACGCAATATGTCATCTGTTTTGACATATTGCAAAAAGTTTCGGCAATGACTTTTATGACCGGTCGCCTGCCTGACGTCAACCCTCCTTAGGAATGTAGGAACAGAAAGATGTTAATACAAGAAATGGTCTATCTATGTGCCAATTTTTATCTAAATCTATTTATCAAACATCTCTCTATTTCTCTTTCTCTGTGTGTGCATGGCGAACATAAAAATGACTAAGCGACGCATACAGATAACTACGAAAGGGAGAAACTTCAAAATAAAACTAAACCGACTCATCTGACCAGCGCGGTATGATAGGTTGAATTCTATTCCATCATATCATCATCATCAGCTCATATACGTCCCACTACTGGGCTCGAGCCTCCTCCATATTGGGAGGGAAATTGACGTACCATACCACGTTAATCAGGCGGATTGGTATAGAGTTTTATTTCGAGTTTTCCTTGTCTTGCACAGTTTCTATATGCGCATGATTTCCCTTAGTCGTATTTTACAACATCCACGGGCAAGAGAGGGAGTGGTGAACTGTATTCTTACTCCATCACCACGCGGAATATTCCATTATATAGGAGGTTCGAACCCAGCAGCATATGAGTTGAGACGATATATTCTGATGATAATTCTTAATAATTTATGGGAATTATTACATCATTATACAATGCTAATTACATCGTTATACCTAACACCATTAAATTTATAATTGAGTACTTGTATCTTATCGCCTGTCTGATTTCTAGTCCATTCCAGTCATTGATGCCAATATTAATTGATTGACCTTTAATACCATCCGTGATCACGTACTATTGATAAATATATTTATTAAAATTACGTATTATAATAATAATCATTAAAAAATAATAATCTTATATTCGTTTCAGCAACGGATCTTAAATTTTAGGTAACACGCAACGCAATCTAAATAATAACGTCGAATTTCGATTCATGTTATCTGTCATTCAACGGGGAAAACTATGGTTTGTTTCCTTATGTGTTACCTAAAGTTTAGATATGGTTGGTGTAAAATTTATATTTTAGGAAAACAGAATCTATATTTTGTCAGAGTCATCAATTGTTTGTAAACGCCCTAGTCCTTCGGTGACCATGAAGGCTGAAAGATTTTAGAAATGTCAGGTAATCAAAATACAAACCCAATAAAATCCATAGAAATACTTTTATTTATATTTCTTTACTAGCAACGGGCGGGTTGCTAGTAAAGTTGTCGTTTCGCTTCGGTTTTAGTCGTTTTACCCGCGTAGCTCCCGTTCCCGTGAGAATACCGGGATACCGGTGGAACAGACAGTCAGACAGACAAAAAAATATAAAGTGATTTTTAGGCATGGGTGCAAATAACCGTGTGAGCATGAAATAAGGCTATTATTTTGACATTACAAACAGACACTCCAATTTTATTTATTGGTATAGATTTCATAATTTTGATAATCTCAGCTCATACTTTGCTGGCCTCAAACTCAACTCTCAACTCAAACTCCCCAAATAAGAGTGAAATTTAACCATTCCGTGCTAGTTACACATGTTGGTATAGGGTTTTATTTCGAGTTTTTCCTTCTCTTGCATAGATAATACCTATGCAGATACTATATCCCTTGGTCATCTTTTACGATATCCACGGGTAAGTGGGGAATTCTATTTTGGGCTCCATCACCGTCACACACGCGTAAAACTTATTTTTAATTTGTATTTCAATTAAAAAAATAATCCCCACATACGAAACAAAGGTTGCATCAATAAATTCCTTCGTTTATTTTGCGCCAGTGCGGTTGACCTAATATAAAAAAGCAATGATCCAATTTTCATAATTCGATCTTCAGCGGTTTATTTATGGGCGCCCATGCCATTATCTCTTAAATTTTGTCAAGTTCATACTGCACGATCTCTTTGTCGACGGTATAATAAATTGTTTTTTTTTCCGAATTTCGAATTCACTCAGCATTTATGTATTAAAATAGCATTAAAAAAGCTATATATTAGTCAGCTTATATATGTCCCACTGTTGGGCTCGAGCTTCTTAGACAATGGGAGGGAAATTAACTTACCATACTGGTCAGACGTGTTGGACTGAAAATCTATAAGTTTTATTTCGAGCTTTTCTTTTTTTTTGTATAGATGTTATATGCATATTTAATGCCTCCATCGTCTTTAACGACCCAAGGAAGAGGGTGGTGAATTGTATTCTTACTCCGTCACCAATTCTGATTGTAATCGTGTTCTGAATTTCTTCAATAAATCTGCAACAAAGGCAACTACACTTTTAACCGAGCCAAGATTCGAACTGCTAAATATCCAATGAAATTCTTTGTATGGTGATAGAGTAAAGTAGAATATCATCATCATTGTCGCAGCCCACATACGTCCCACTGTTGGGCTCGGGCCTCCTCTACAATGGCAGGGAATTTGACCCACTATACCATGTTGGTCAGACATGTTGGTATACGGTTTCATTTCGAGTTTTCCTTCTCTTGCACAGTTTTTATGTGCATATTATATCCCCTTAGTCGTCTTTTACGACATTCATGGGCAAGATAGGGAGTGTTGAATTGTATTCTTAATCCTTCACCATACGGCAAAGTAGAAGTTAATTTTTTCCGTGCATATCGTAAGAATCAATTAAGGAATGAAAACTAATAATATCGTTGTATAAGAAAAAAATTAAACTATGGCAACCTGTCCACGCAGCGTGTGATAAAGTAGGCTAGTTTCTCTTATTTGGATGAGAGTCGCGGGCAACAATAAGATGTATATAGGTTCGAAGCCGTGCATCTTGATCACCAGTTAGGTGTACTTATGACACTATAATAATAATCTAGTAGATTAGATAAACAAAGCTTTATAACCAGTGTGTGTTACCAGCGATGACTTACGGCACTGAAACGTGGTCTCTAAATGTCAGCCTCATAAAAAAGCTCAAAGTCGCTCAGCGTGCTATGGAGAGGGCTATGCTCGGTATTTCTCTACGTGATAAAATCCGGAACACGGAAATCCGTAGAAGAACGGGTGTAACCGACATAGCCCGCAGAATTAGCACGTTGAAATGGCAATGGGCAGGCCACATCGCTCGTCGAACCGACAACCGTTGGGGAAGAAAGGTTCTTGAGTGGCGACCACGAATCGGACGGCGCAACGTAGGACGACCCCCCACTAGGTGGACTGACGACATTCTCAAAGTCGCAGGGAACCGTTGGATGCAGGTGGCGCAGGACCGTTCCGAGTGGCATTCTTGTGGGGAGGCCTATGTCCAGCAGTGGACGTCCGTAGGCTGATGGATGGATAGATTATATTTTGTCTTTATGAACTTTACGTCTAATTTCATAAGAATCTGTTAAACCATTTGTACTTGTTTAAAGCAGAAATTAACATTCGCATTAAAAATATTAAAATGGGTTAAGAACAGTAATATGCAAGAGAAGGAAAACTCGAAATGAAAGCCTATACCAACATGTCTGACCAGCATGGTAGAGTAAGTCAATTTCGCTCCCATTGTGGAGGAGGCCCGAGCCCAACAGTGGGACGTATGTAGGCTGCGATGATGATGATGAAGAGCTGTTCGAAAAACATTTACCCTGCCCTGGAGTGTCGTAAAAGGCGACTAAGAATAATATGTGTACGGGTTTAGAAATAAAACCCTATAGCAACCCGTTGAACAGCGTGATATAGCAAGTCACTTTGTCTCCTATTATGGAAGAAGCTCGAGTCCTACAGTGGGACATATATCAGCTGAGGTAATAACACTATATTTTGCCTTAGGTGTTACTTAATATTTAGGAGTCGTTAGTGAAATTCGGCATAAACCACACAATTATTATTTATATACATATAACGCTTACAAAATAATATAAGATGTTGGCAATTAATTTCAAAATAACCTGTTTTTACAACGACCTAGACTTAATTTTATATGTTTGTGCGTCGCCACCTCGGAAACTAGACTAAGCGATTTTTATTTTTCGCCACAAAGAATTTCGTCTGGCCTCTTTATGTTTAAATTTAAACTTAAGACGTGCGCCGGCGATCTTAAGTATTTTCGGTTGCTTGGTGTTAACTATGTAAGCATCATTATTTTTACACGGCATCGATAGGAATGGGCTCATGGCTTAACAAATTTAAATTTGTGCCATTTTATTTTGTTTTTTATTAGTCGCACCAAGATGATTTAGATAGTAGAATACACATGAAAATCTAGTCTCAAGACTAGTCTAGCAATTTTGAAAGCACACTAATTACCTGTGTAGCCTCGTGCTATAAACTGACTAGTTATTTCTTAGGTGACAATTAACACGTTTCTCATTCGTCTCGGCGTCCGTCCCAATGCTGGGATCGAGCCTCCTTCACAATAGGAAGGCAATTGACTTACTATACCGCGCTGTTCAGCCTTTCTCTGTTCCTATTAGCATTGGATTTGATATCGAGTTTTTCTTCTCTTGCACAGATGTTACGAGTATATGCAGATTATATCTCATCTACGTCTTTTAAGACACGCACGAGTAATACAGGTGTTGGTGAATTGTATTCTTACTAATTGTATACTTACAATTAACACGGCAAAATTAACAGGTGATCACTTTAATAAAATCACAATATATATAAATAAAATCATGGTAAACAGGAGGTGAGATTGTTGCAGACGAAATTTTGTTTATACTCCAATCATCTATTTTAGTTATCTATTTTTAATATGATAGGTATGGCAGCATAGAGTAATGACGTTGTGTACCAAAAAGTATGGAGTGTACAAGTAAGGAGGACCATCTCAGTGTTGAAAAAGTGTCCGTTGAAAGGAGAAAATTAAGGTGGCGCTATAGTAGCAAGTGGAAGAATTTTAAATAGAGCGCCACAAATTATTAGAGTAGGATACTAAATTAGAAAAGGAAAGAAACATTTCCGCTTTGTTACAGCGCAATTCATATTTCTTAACGACAGAAGTCAAGATAAATATTAAATTTTTCAACCCAGCACACTTCACTCTTAAGTTTCATAGGTTATTATTTACTAAATTACAGTTGACTACGTAAATAGTTGAGATTTTAAATACTGCATATTTCTTAACGACAGAAGTCAAGATAAATATAAAATTTTTCAACCCAGCACACTTCACTCCATAACTCTGTTTATAACTGCTAAGTTCATATCATTTCCACTTGCTACACTAGCGCTATTAATTTGCTGTTTACAAGTGGACACTTTTTCGACTAATCCCCCATACGAGATGGTGCTCCTTACTTCTACACTCCATACCAAAAAGAGCTATGCTTCGTTTTTTACAGTGCTCTGTATACTCGTATGGCGCGAATATTATGTCAATCATCACCTTTAGAATTCTATCGTTTGTCAATGTGAATGCACATCGCATTAGCCAAAATGACTCATAAATAATACACAATAAAATATAGATACTTATAACTTGTTTAATTACGCGTTCGTACAACTTTGAACTTTAACGACATATAAATACATGTTATTATAGATATTATTTTTTATATTATTTTTATTTGTTCTTGATCTTGTAACTCGTGTTAGGGGTTTTTTTTTTATATATAGAACGTACTCTCGTGGTGGCGTATTGCCAGATTTTGTGCCAGTACAGTAGTTACTGCCGTTACGATAGGCCGTGATGACTTTGTGATTATTAAATACTGAGGATATTAAAAAAAAATCTCCATTCAAAATTATTCACAAATCGAAACTAAGCCTTTTGTTTTTTAATTAATGCGTAAATATAATTGGGTCTAATACTTGCATTATATATTATTCAAAGTTGGACGGGACTATCCGATTGGTGAAATATGTTTTTTTAATTTGACAACAGAAATAATTATGTTGGAATTAACTTTAATTTGAGTGTTTGTTACAATGAATGATAAAGAAACGATCGCCAGGTTCACATTGCCAGCACGAGCTGACGCCGTGGTTGAGCTATGGAGGTCGAAGATGGAAGAAGGTGTGTTATCACCAGCACATTTCCTGGATCACTGGAGGGTGACTGTGCCAAGGATATACTCGCCGCAGCCGAACAGGACATGCTTAGGTAGGTGATAACCTAAATCCATTTATTTAGTTCTTTTGCATTAATAAATATAGGGACCTACCCAGTCCGGCTTATTACGGCCGGTGTGTGTAGAAAAGGTTAACGTTTTCTTAAACATATATCTTCCTTTATTGCTACCACTGTCACCCAACTCACTATCGAGATAAAAACTAAACTATATCTTATGTTATACAAAATTTTTATTATTTTAGAGTTTAACGATCGTAATGACTTGAAATTTTAATTTAAAATAGTGAACTCACTTTCTGGATTACAGCAAAACTAATTCAAACTTTTGACAAACATATTCTCGGAATGCCTGATAGGCGTGAATAGCGAATTACACGAATGTATGTTAATATTAGTACGGTACAATTCTTTGTGCGGTGCGTAAATGGCTGTTCCGGCTTTGGATGTAACGTAAATACAAAAATAGAATGATTTTCGTCTAAAAAAAATTCTCAAGGTTAATATTTTTATTTATACTTTGAAATATTTTTGGTTAAGATATCAATCTACCGTGCCAGTGTCGTTACTTCGAATCCCACGCAGGACAACACTGTGTGCTCCAGATATTGTTGCTCTAAGTCTGAATGTAATTGTGCCTGTTATATGCCCCATTATAGGTGCTGTGTGGTAGCGGCTTCGAATACTACCAACCCTTGCTTTGCTGGGTGTCGTAAAAGACGACTAAGAGCCCTAGATTGACCCGCACCAACTCCATCTGGTACCATTTGGGTCAACGATTACATTCCCAAGGAGGGTTGACGTCAGGCAGGCGGCCGGTCATAAAAGTCATTGCCGAAACTTTTTGCAATATGTCAAAACAGATCACATATTGCGTCGACCCCAAGTAATTGGGATAAGAGCAAGATGATGATGATATGCCCCATTATAGGTTTGTAAAGTCTCATACAATACAAGACTTATTTTCTTAGTGCAGGGTGTTTTCTTTCTAAAAAAAAAGCTGTAACGGATCCTCTCCGTGTAGTGATGGAATAAGTATACTATTGGCTTCCCTATCTCCATATCCACTTCTGTTTTTTCCTCGTGGATGCCATAAAAGACGACTAAGGGATATATTACCCATATAGTATCTATGCAAGAGAAGAAAACTCGAAACCCTATACCAACCCTCCTATTGTCGAGGAGGCTCGAGCCCAACATTGGGACGAATATGAACTGAAATTAAGTGAAGAAAAACTCGAAATTAATCACCATGCCAACCCGTCTGACCAGCAGTATTATGTTATTTTCCCTTCTATTGTGGAAGCAGTCTGAGCCCAGAAGGGGTAAAATAGGCTGAAATAATCTTTATGAAATGCTCAAAGTACGAATACGCATGTACATAGCTGAGTAATATCTTTTACTATAGATTAATATAATGTACCTAAGAATGTCCCATCAATTATTGAAGTTGCATATTACTTTCTTGTTTAGCAATTACCAGGAAATCACCCTGGTTTCGTTTGGGAGCAGTCGCATGTCCCGCACACGACTGCTGTCCATGATGCCTCAAGCTCAATGCCAAAATTTATAGGGATTTTTTCAGAGGAACAACAGCCTAAGTTTTAGGAAAATAACTTTCGTTAAGGACCTTAGTTACACGTTATATAGATACCTGGTAGTAAAATATATCAAAATCGGTCCCGCCCGTTTCGGAGATTACCCGTAACAAATAGATAGACAGACGCAACATTTTTAAACTGGTTTTAGGCATAAGTGTCGTTCAAGTAACTGTGATCAAAACCTATTATTTTGACATTTTACAAACAGATATTTCAATTTTATTTAATAGTATGGATTATTAGTTTGTAAGTAAACCTTTCCGTGTAGTGACGGAGTAAGAATACAATTCACCACTCCCTATCTTGCCCGTGGATGTCGTAAAAGACGACTATGGGATATAATATGCACAAAAGATCTGTGCAAGAGAAGGAAAACACGGAATGAAACCCTATACCGACATGTCTCACCAGCATGGTATAGTAGGTCAAATTCCCTCCCATTGTGGAGGAGGCCCGGGCCCAACAGTGGGACGTATGTGGGCTGCGATGAAGTAAATCAGTGATTTTGTTGTTGCTATTGTTAGCTTGTATATTTATATGAGAAACTAAGTAAAAGAAAACCTGTACAATAAATTTGTTTTTAATTCCAGATTGGTCGTTCGACGAGGAATTAGCTGCGAAGCTTTTGATACAACCTTTAGAGCAATTTGTTTGGGGTAACAGCGATGGTTCACAGCCGCCACTCCCTAGGAGATCCACCCTCTGTGGTCGAGTCTTCAAACAGGGCGATCCAGCATACAGCTGCCGAGAATGTGGTAGGGCTTGCATGAAACTATTATAAATCAATACAAGTGTTATTGTAATTATAAGATTAATTAAGGTGTATGGTAACAGATGTCAGTGATATAAGTAGCGACGCAAGGTGTCGAACGTCGCGGTTTCGATATTTACACGGGACTCCTTATGCAGTCAACGTTATACCAACAACATTGTATGAAGTCTTGTGTAATTTGTTTCTATTAAGTATGTGTTTTTAGGATTCCTTTACAGGAATAATTTCTTATTTCATAGGGAGTAATATTTTTAATACACGCCTTCTTTCGTATTTTCCTAATAGAACTCGCATAACGCCATCTAACGACGCCTAAGGTGAAAGACGGAACAGTCTATTGGCTATCAATTAATTGTTTTTTCTTTGGTGTGAGTTTATTACAAAATGGTATAATTGTTGGTACAATATTATGGGTTCGATTCCTACATAGCCCAATATTTTACAATAATGTTATATAATTGTTCGAAGTTGAGGTTAAGTAGTATACGATAATTCGGGTCGACCACTGAAGTCAAGGAACTCTGCACCGGTGGTCGACCCAACGTCGAAGGCGATGTGCTATACAGGTGGGTGTACGGGTGTGCGTGCTTACGCCCCTTTGTCACCCCGGACGGAGTGGACCCAGGGATGCGCCGACCGTAACCCACCTTAAAAAAAAAGTATCCGATAATTGTGCATTTAAAATTAAAAATGCCTCGCAACAAAGATTTTCGTTATAGCCCGATGTTATATTAAAAAAAATTAAAATCGTTAAAACAACCCTTCATGTAGGACATAATCGTTGTATTGCGCGGGACTTTATAAACATATAATATATTATCGGACGGACATAAATTACTTCTAGACTCGGAACAACAATTTATGGGTCGCACAAAGTGTTGTCCTGAACTAGAATCGAACTCACTAGCATTGTAGGTAGGTATCTTAACCACTACGCCATCTGTGCAGTCGAAAATATATACAATGATATTCATCAGGATGTCTCTTTATCTAATTACATTAAAGGTCATATTAATTTAAATAATCGAATTCACTTACATTTAGCATTTGACAGACTTGCATAGTATATTTATAAAATTTATTAATCATTTCATCATCATCATTTCAGTTGCTATACGTCCCACTGTTGGGCTCGAGCCTCCTCCACAATAGGAGGGAATTAGATCTACTGTACCATGCTGGTCAGACATGTTGGTATAGGGTTTCATTTTGAGTTTGCCTTCTCTTGCACAGATGTTATGTGCATATTATATCCCATAGTCGTCTTTTACAACATCCATGGGCAAGATAGGGAGTGGTGAATTGTATTCTTACTCCGTCACCACACAGAATAATCAGAAAATATATATGGTGTAAATATTACACTAGGTCGTATTATCGCTTAATATAATTCTAAGTCTCTGTGTAGTGGCGGAGTAAGAATACAATTCACCACCCCGCTCTTGCCCATGGATGTCTAATAAGCGATTAAATATGCATGTAATAAGCAAGAGACGGAAAATTCGAAATAAAACCCTTTGCCAACCTGTCTGACGAGCATGGTATAGTAGGTCAATACCTCTCTCCTTTGAAGGAGACTCCAGTCCAGCAGTGGGATATGTAACAACTGAGATGAAATTAATTTATGGCTTAAATTGCCATGGTTTATGTTACAGGAATGGACAATACATGCGTGTTATGCGTGGAGTGTTTTAAAGTATCAGCACACAGAAACCATAAGTACAAGATGGGCCAGTCCTGCGGTGGGGGATGTTGCGATTGCGGAGACACGGAGGCTTGGAAGCGTGATCCCTTCTGTCAATTGCACGCAGTAAGTACCCTTTTTGAAGACGAGCTATGATATGTTTCATAAGAGACGATTAAGGACAATAAGTATACAACAGAAAATCTCGTGTCCAGCTACAATGTAATATGTATATTACATTCACATAGTGTACGGCGTCGTATGGGCTTATGACTAACGCCGTGTTTGACAGAAGAACCTAAGGTTATAGTTTGATGTACCTAAAGCCCTTAAGTTCCTAGCCTATCTGATGGGATACCTGCACCGCGCTACCTAAGGTGACAGGTAGATGTGAGATGGATGTTTGGGTGGAGGATTGGTAATTCTCACTGCCGGTCAAGCAGACTCACAAGACCGATCAGAACTGACGGCTAAGGGTGTCTTGGCCACAGTGAGATGGAGGTTTGGGTGGAGGATTGGTAATTCTCACTGCCGGTCAAGCAGACTCACAAGACCGATCAGAACTGACGGCTAAGGGTGTCTTGGCCGCAGTGAGAGTGTAGTAACTGAGAGATGAATAAATTCAAATCTGCTTTATTTTACAATATTTACACCTTATATACTATTTATTGCTAATACACACATATACCATTTTGTGTTAGTGTGTCGTAAGTGTGAAGTGTTAACGCAGCATCTTTAATCGTGTCAGTGCAAATCTTGCAATTCTGCGCTGTTGTATGTTGAAATGCTCTACTTATGAATTTGCTGCGTTGCATGTTCAATGTGCATTGAACACATAGATTTAATAGAAAAAAAATACATTATACTAGTTGACCCAACAGACGTTTTTCTGTTCAAATAAAATAAAAGAAATTCTCCATGAGATCGAGCGCAGCGCCACCTTCCGGGTCCAATTGTAAATCTAAACCATTCTCGAATCCCCTTGAACACACACAAATAAATTCATCAACATCGATCCAGCCGTTAAGGAGGAGTTCAGTGACATATACGCGTACACAAAAAATTTATATATAAAGAAACACCACTGTTTTAGCTACACAATTTTACTGCCGGATCTTCATTATAAAAGTCGAAGGAAATTCTGACGATAAAAATCTTTACGTTGCAGGCATCAGAAGAGGATAATAAAGCTGAACCAAATATAAAGCCCGAAGTGGTGGAGAGGATGAAGATCGTGGCGTCCGTGTGTCTATCATACTGTCTGCGGCTATTGACACACGACCATGCGCCTGGCTTACCAAATGATCTCAGGTGTGTATATTGTCGAGTGGATGAACTAGGAATTAGTCCGCGACCCGCAGAGAGTCCGCCCGTGTGAAGACGACCCCTCGGAATTACTAATGCGTGTGTATTTTTTTGGGATGGGCTATGGTAAGTGCACTGGCCGCTCGGCTCCGTCCGGGGCGACAGACGGGGCACGCAGCCCCATAACCCACCGTAGCTCGGCTCGTCGCCTTTGTCGTTGGGCCAACCACCGGTACAGAGTTCTTTATCCTCCGTGGTTGCCCCGACTGATGTATGTTACCGGGGCGTCGAAGACGTATGATAACCCGCAAGGCTGGCCACAGAAGTCAAGGAATCGATGCTAGTAATCTACCCAATATACGGTAGATAATAAAACTATACCGCTCTTCCATCGTACGGATTGGATGAGCTGTGTCCAGACTGCGGAATATGTTATGTGTCACCCTTTACTTTCCCACCGAAGTCGTAAGATCTTGCTAAAAGATCAATGAAAGAATGGACAGCTCTGCTCTTCTACCTGCGCCTGATGCCGCTCTAGCTGAAGCCTCAGATGACTGGACTGGGGAATAGTCCCATCACCTGCAGAGAGGTTGATCGTGTTAGGGCGATCAACGACCAATTAGGGCGTTAGGAAGGGACCGGTACTCGGTAGGGACTCCCGCCGGGCTGGCCATGGATGACAAGGAACTCTGTATCAATGGTCAGCCCAATGGGGAAGGGGTGGGTTGTAGGGTCTGCGCGCCACCCCTTCGGCATCCTTGACGCGGCGGATGGCATGTGTGCTGACCATAGCTGATCCAAAAAAAAAACTTAACTATTTTGGGAACGATCCACCTAGTTTTAATTAAATAGTAGTTGCCACTTAACCATTAAGTTGCATACATGAAATTACATGGATAAAAGTTAACTTTTTTTTTAATAATGTCTGTTCACTTTTACAGATTGAAGGATGCTGAACGAGATCTGTTACAGATCCTAGACCAACCAGATTGTTACTGTACAGTACTATACAATGATGAAACTCATACATTTGATCAGGTAAATTTTCTTATTTTCAAGCAAAGCCTTTCCGTAATACTGTAATACCTTTCCGTTTGATAACGGAGTAAGAATACAGTTTATCACCCCCTATTTTGTCCAAAAAACACACGTCACATTAAGAATAATGAGGCTAAAATTTATTTTTGCCGAGTGGCGACGGAGTAAGAATATAATTCACTACTGGCTGTCTGCACCCGTGTTTGTCGTATAAGACGAGTAAGGGATATAATATTTATATAACACCTATTCAAGATAAGGAAAAGTCTATGCTGATGTGTGACATAAAAAATGCAATTTCTATTTCAGGAATAGGGAATATGCACGAAACTCGAAAAACGAAAAATAATTTGTTCATTTTGAAAAATAATCTGTTCAATGTGTTCATTTTGAACAAATTATTTTTATGTGTAATCTTTATTGGTTAACAAACGTACCTATACAATTATTTTTTTATTTTGTCATTATTTAATAATTAAATTTAATTATCAAAAAGTGTCTTTTTTGAGATTCGCTCTCAAATTTCTAAAACGCAACGTGATTAGTTGTGCAAAACGTGATATCATCGTACGCTCGAGACTTCTAATTAGGGCTGTTGATATTTTTAAAAATATCCCTTTTTTCGATATATCGATATTTTTAAATATCGGAGTTCCGATATAACGGAAAAATATCAATATTTTTCCCCGTGACCACTTTTTAACTTCGTTCATTGTGTGGTTGCCCTGATGAGCTCTTTTTTTTTATTAAATTCTAGGAGTAAGTGATAACTGATCATCAATTTCATGCCAGCATTTTTACAATAGATTAAGTTTACTGTGATTTTGTGGAATAAATAATTTACAAGAAAAGATAAAACACCAAATTTATTCAAATAAATATCGACCCTCGATACTTACTTTTTAGTATCGATATATCGTCCAAAAAAAATTCAGTAATAAGTATCAATATTTTTTAATAATAATATCAATATTTTAGGAACAGCCCAGTTTGTATGTTTCTAGTAATTATTTTATGTTTTTAACCAGTTATGCCATAATAAGTTATTAGATTTCTGTGTTCAAGTATTAATCTTCGTGAATACAAGATTTAAAGATATCAAAATAACGATATTTTTAAAAATATCAACATCCCTAGTTGACAGCCCTAGCAACTTGTGCGAGTATTCTGACGTCACAGAATATGCGCTCGCCGAAATAGCCGCGCTTAAATCGCCCAAAAATAATAGCGATTTAAAAAAAAATGCGCGTAATCGTTTATATTTTGGATGTGTATATTTATTTCTGGTAATGTAATAACTAGTAGAAACGTTTAAAAAAAATTATGCATAATTCCTATTGTAGTGGCCCTAATACTTACTCCATTATCACAGCAAATGGTATTTGGGTTGCTACTCACTATATACTTTCTTTATTTTACTATTCCAGGTAATAACAACCTTGGTAAGAGTGACAAAATGTAACCATCGAGATTCCTTGGAGCTGGTGAGCCTCATTGACCGTGAAGGCAGAGCGCTAGTCAAGTGTAACTCGTTTCAAGTATGCGACAAACTTAAGACGGATATTGAAATGTAAGTCTCTATTTTTTTCTCTCTCTCTCTTCTCTCGTCTCTATCGTTGTCATTATCACAGCTCATATACGTCACATTGCTGTGCTCGAGTGCCCTCCAAAATGGGAGAGAAATTGATCTACTTTACCACGCTGGTCAGACAGGTTGGCATAGGGTTTGATGTCGATTTTCTTTCTCTTAAGCAGTGGGAAATATATGTGTATAGTACAGTAGCTGCATTGATGATGACGGGTTAAAGAATAACTTAAAAACCAATACTTTTTCAAATCTTGAACCAATTTCTATGATAGTATAATTTTTATAAAAAAGCAAGAAGCTCTACTGCAAATTTCGAACTAAAACCGATTTCATATAGTCTCGCTTTTATTTTCTAACAGTTAAATCTTTTAGAATTGGACCATCCAATCGGCATTTACAATTTCATATTTAGCTAAATGACGTCCATTTGAACGTTTAACTACCTGCATATTTATGAGAAACGAAAGGTTTTGGAACTGTAACTGTATGATAGTAGCTTTTCTAATAATGCTGGTCGTACATTTGTTTTGAGCCGAAACGATCACTTTCGAATTTCGTAGTAGAACTTTAAATAACATTAACTAAACAATAATACACTGATCGCCACCCTCTTCTTTCTTACTGCGCTTATGTATTTATTGCACTAATTTTAACATTAATTCTGCTAACTGGCAATGGGCAAATGCTTATAAAAACCACTTCTATTTTTACTAATCTAATAACGAAATGCAATAATTATTTTCTGGAAATAAAACGTCATCATCTGAGTTCATATATATTTCAGTTAAGGGCTTGAACCTAAACCATATTGGAAGAGTATTCTATCGTTCTCTTTAAAAAAAAATGTAATATTGAGTATACGTAATTTCCATGTGGTGACGGAGTAAGAATACAATTCACCATTTCTTATCTTGCTAATGGATGTTGTAAAAAACGATTAAGATATATACATTTAACATGTATGCAAGAGGTGGCAAACTTGAATTAAAACTACTTTAAGGTTTTTATCACGTTTGTATTTGGTTGAATAATTCAAATTTCAATCAAATCTCTGTAATAAGGATGACTTGTTGGACATGAGACATCTTAGTCCGCCCGTGACCATGAATGTGTTCGAAACGTCGGGCAATCAAAAATCAAATACAAACGCGATAAAATCCGTAGTTTTTATTTACAATTGAATTGAAACCCTCTACCAACACGTTTGATCGGTATGGTATGGTAAGTCAACTTCTCTTCTATTGTGGAAGAAGTTTGCGCCCAGCAGTGGGACGTATATAAGTTGAGACGTACAAATAAAAACAAGCGGTTATGTAAGTCATCAGCCTCATCCACAATAGGAAGGCAATTGTCCTACTAAATGAACCACACAGGTCAGACGTTTTGATATAGGGTTTTATTTCCAGTTTTACTTCTCTTGCATAGCTGTTATATGCATATTATATGACTTAGTCGTCTACAACAACCACGGTTGAGACAGGCGGTTATTAATGTTTTTTTTTTACAGACAACACCCTGTACTAAGGAAATAATCCTTGTATTGCGGGGGACTTTACAAATATATAACTAATGGACACAAATTACATCTATACTCAGAACAACAATTTGTGAATCACTCAAAGTGTTGTCCCGCATGGGATTCGAACCCCTGACACTGGCGTTGTAGGTCGCTATCTTAACCACTACGCTATCTGTGCAGTTGTATACTTCGTTACCACGCAACAAAATATACCTTTATTTTTGTAAGTCGTTCAAATTATTTTTTTTTATTTTGGTGTATTATTTATCATACATATGAGCTGATATGATGATGAGGGTGTCGTTTTGACTGTTGTGTGGTAAGCACGTGCCCGTTGTATGGTGTGCGGTGTAGGGTGGTGTTTGGTATCACTTATACTGGTTGCTCAGCTACATGGCGATGTTCGAAAGGTTCACATCGCGCCACGGGCCGAGTCTCAAGGTGCTAGTGATGCACGCGCACGTCATCGCTCACCAGATGTTCGCCATGAAGATGCTTCAATGGTGAGTTTGATAAACTAATAGATTATTTACTGCAGGTCCCAAGACAATTAAAATCATTTCCCTGCCTGAGGGTCAAACCTCGGTGTAATCTATGGAGACCATTGTGGTTCATAGAAGTTACAATGGTGGGAATGTATGGTGGAATTAGTCCCAATAATAAAAAAACTAATAGGAATTACTAGACTTTTCGCGCCGCACACCCTCGTGTACGATGAGCTCTTGACCGAATAGCAGGGAAGGTGGGATTTATTATCAAAGGGCCATGATTTATATTTATTCTTTCCATCTACTCGTAAGCATTTAGAGTAAACTTTTTTTTATAAAAAAGATAACACTGACTAAGGAAATAATCCTTGTATTGCGGTGGACTTTATGAACATATAATTAACGGACACAAATTACATCCAGACTCGGAACAATAATTTGTGGATCGCAAAAAGTGGGATACGAACCCGCGATACTGGTACGGTAGGTCGTTATCCTAATCACTACGCCATCTGGCTCAAAATTGACTACTATGTAGCACAATTCCTCATCAGCCATGGGAATTGTAGAAGATTTTTTTTCTATTTTCAACTAGTAGTTTTACTATTTTGTCGATGTTCGAATTCTAACTGCGATTTCTGACAAACACCTCCCGACATTCTTTGGAAATGCATTCTCTGGCGTAATGAGCGCGACCTTATCTATACCAATACGTAAAATTGGAGTGTCTGTTTGTAATATCAAAATAATAGGCTTTTTTCATGCTTACGCGGTTATTTGCACGACACCTATGCCTAAAATGGCAATTAAAAAATTTTTGTCTGTCTGTTTGTTTCGGGTAATCTTCAAAACGGCTGGACCGATTTCAAAAATTCTTTCACCAATGGCAAGCTATAATATCAGGGCGTAAACTAGGCTATATTTTATCCCGGTATTCAAACGGGAACGGGAACTACGCGGGCAAAACGACTATAACCTATAACCGAAGCGAAGCGAGGGCGGATTGCTAGTGTTAGATAATTTGCAAGTCGCGTCTGGAATAGTATACTATATAGATCTTGTAGCGACTAGAAAATTGCCGTACGTTCAGGCGCTTATGAGCGTATGGCATACCTATTATAGCCATAAATCTTAAGGCTCACATACAGGCCCCGTTCAGCTGTGCCGTATCCTTGGTGCTGTACAGCTGCGCTTGTCGTAGCTGATTGACCTCTTTTGTTTTGGCTAACTAGACAATTTTGCTGTTGCCCGCATTGCATAGGATAAAAGTCGAATGAATCTGTTCCAATTTCTCCTGTTTTTTTTTTCAATCTATTGCGGGTTCCAAGACAATAAAAAATACTATTTGGATCTGCTTTAGGGATAAATTTCGGTGTCATCTAGGAAGACCTTTGTAGATATTTCCCAATGGTAGGGATATATAATACGATTAGTCCCAAATAAAAAAAATCTATTACGTCTTAACCAAATCTAATAGGTGTGCCTCAAGTTTAAGAATAATTATGTTGAATAAAATCTGTATACTTATAATATAACTCTTTTGTACGTGTGTATTTGATCGAACTCCTCTTAAACGGCTGGACCGCTTTTGATACATTCATACTGCGTGTTCAAGAATGTTCTAGATTAAGAATGTGACCTATTAGATGGCGCTACGATATATTTCAGGGCTCTTTTATTTATATTTTTTTAAGATTTATACCCAACAACATCTGTTAGCTTAGTAACAAATATACTTAAGGCTCTTAAGTCAAATTCAAATTCTTTATTATGCATAAACCCCGCGGGGGCACTTACATATGGTCACTTTTTTACATTTTTACCTTACACTACTACCGGATCGGAACGCGACCGCACTGAGAAGATCCGGCAAGAAACTCAGTGGGCTTGTCTTCTTTTTTATTCATTTACTATTTTTTTTTTTAATAAGATAATATACAACAACATGTCTATTAATAGCTCCAGTGTGATGCCTTTCGAATCATCATACAATACAGTTATTAAATATAACGAAAAAGTACCATGGCTGGACCAGATCCCGCAAGCGGCACCCGAGAAGTCGAAAGACATTTATCTCACTTTCTATTTCTTTAGGGTTATAGATGTAAACTAATGATTATATGTTCGATTTTGAACGGAACAATCCCGTTTTCGTTTTGTTTAAAAATGTTCCGTTTCTGCGAACAGAGTATAAATGATATTTTGTTATTTCTGATATGTTCATGTCTTCTTAGTTTTAGTTTTACTATTCCTTAAGTGAACCGTTATAACTTAAACAATACAAATAATTAATACGCCACTCGCAGGCTTCAAAATTTCGTAAGCCAAGAACCGAGTCTCCGTCTTGCTGTAAGTCAAGTGGCCCTCGGTGAAGATGTCTGGGGGGCGAGCACATCAGTAGGAGGCGGTGGTGGAGTTGCTTGTGGCGTCATGCAGAACGACTCGCGGATGTGGAAGGCGGCCAGAATAGCGTGGCATCGACTCCTTATTGCCACTACATTGATGGACTATAGTACGAAGAAAAGTATGGCAATCTTGTTTACGAAGAACTATGGTGAGTATTTCTTTAAAAAGATGTTTTTTTTTTTCATCATATTTAACTTAGTTTGAGCTCTTAATAACATCCCTCTACTGAGTTCGGTTCGGGCTAGGTTCCCTCACTATATGAGCTACCATATTACGATGATCAGAGGTGGTGGTATAACGTTTATACCGAGTTTTCTTTCGCTTCATCATCATTATCATCGCAGCCCACATACGTCCCACTGCTGGGCTCGGGCCTCCTCCACAATAGGAGAGAATTTGACCTACTATACTATGCTGGTCAGACATGTTTGTATAAGGTTTTATTTCGAGTTTTCCTTCTCTTGCACAGATCCCATGTGCATATCCCTTAGTCGTCTTTTACGACATCCGTGGGCAAGATAGAGAGTGGTGAATTGTATTTTTACTCCGTCACCACACGGAAATTCTTCTCTTCTTTCACTTACTATAATGTTATCTGCATGTTATATCCGTTAATCTTCTTTTACAGTATCCATGGTCAAAAAGAGTGGTGAATTGTATTCTTACTCCTTCACCACACGCCAATATAATTAATCATAAATATGCAATTTTAAATTTTACAGGCTCGATACTGAAGGACTTTATACGCGATGATCACGACCACTCGTTCTCTATATCATCACTATCGGTGCAGCTGTACACAACACCGACCCTGGCTCATCATCTAATAGCGAAGCAGGACGCTCTGTTCATCGTACTGAACACGTTTGTTAGTGAATGTAATAGACGATGCGATAATGTGAGCGTAAGTATTATTAAATATCATTTCTATATTTCCAAAGGTATAAAGGTGAAATAGACAATTTCATTCCATCAGATGGAAAAATTCTCCACTCCCTTGCTCGTCGGTGTCGTACACGACTAATGGCATTTAATATCTATGCAAGAAAAGCAAAACTTGAAATAAAACCCTATATCAATTCAGTCCCTCCTTTTTTTTTGGGGTGGGTTACGGTCGGCGCACTCCTCGCACCACTTCGTAACCACCCGTAACCCACCCGTGACACGTCGCCTTCGTCGTTGGACCGACCACCGGAGCAGGGTGACTTGACGTCAGTGGTCGGTCCGACGGAATACCCCTTGAGGAGTACCCTCCCATCGACCGACGCCCCGCCCTCGGGGAGGACGTCGGTCTTTCCTCACGCGGTCGGCCTCTCGGCGGGTGACGGACTGACTCCTCAGTCCAGTCACCCGCGGTCTCGCCTAGGGGTTCAGTCCCTACCTAACACTATATCAAACATTCACACACATACCTACGTACTAAGCTAACACATACCTGCTGCCTCTAGATTTATTACTATACTAGCAACCCGCCCTCGCTTCGGTTTTAGTCGTTTTACCCGCGTAGTTCCCGTGGGAATACCGGGATAAAATATAGCCTAGTTTACGCCCTGATATTACAGCTTTCCATTGGTGAAAGAATTTTTGAAATCGGCCCAGCCGTTTTGAAGATTACCCGGAACAAACAGACAGACAGACAAAAATTTTTTAATCGCTATTTTAGGCATAGGTGTCGTGGAAATAACCGTGTGAGCATGAAAAAAGCCTATTATTTTGACATTATATACAGACACTCCAATTTTATTTATTGGTATAGATTATTGGAAAGTCACAATATAGAGAGAATCCTAGTTTGGGTAATCCAGTTAAACTTACAAAAGACCGTATTAGCCGTCTGATGACGGAGTAAGAATACAATTCACCACTCCCTATCTTGCCCGTGAGTGTCGTAAAAGATGACTAAGCGATATAATCTGCATATATAACCTTTTGAGAATGCACGAGTAAAAAAATTCGAAATAAAACTACCAATCCGTCTGCCCAGCGCGGTATAATAAGTCGATTTCCCTCCTATTAGGGAGCAGAGTTAAGCCCAGCAGTGAGACGTATATTAGCTGAGATCCAGACTATATATCTGAAATTACCTAATACTTTACTATTATTTTTTAAAAACGAAAGAACGATTGCAGGGTCGCTTGGAATTCGGTCGGAATCACGTTCCGATTGCGTTTAAACGTGCGCAATTCATTCTGTATGACGTGAAGTATCTCCTGGGCTCTGTACCTACCGCGTTCGACGATGATCTGCGCAAAGGATTCATGCACGGCATATCGTTAATGCTGAACCTTTTGGTCATGATGCAGGGAATGGACTCTGTTGTTAGACAGGTAATGTACAATATTAGAATTTATATATTTTAAGCACGGCACCATATTTGTTCAATAATAACAGCCCTATTTCAATAACCTATCAAGATATATTGTGGAGGAGACACGAGCCCAGCAGTGGGACGCATATGTGCTGTGATGATAATAATGATTTTCTATATATTCATCATCGAATATAGATAATAGTTAACTTTTTAATGCGAAAATCCGTATCCGTATTATCCGTATAGGTAGATTATACTGTCTTCTTATTTGTATTCGAACTTTTATGGTATATATTGCAAAAGTTTTGACTTCAGCACGCTGATGTCACCCCTCCTCGCGAAAACTCTAAGGCAATTCACACACTGCTCCGCGCTCCATCGCCTGGCGTGGAGTGGCAGATTTTAATATTGTAAGCAAGTACATCAATTAGTATAGAAAACACGCCAGGTCCAACACACCGAAAACGCGCCACGGCACGAGAGCACGTCCCGCTCGCAGATTCTGCCGCCAGGCGCGGAGGAGGCGGCGTGGACCGCAGCAGATCTGGACACGGATAGGTTTATATACAAAATTGAATGAGTTCAGTATTGCCCATTGCAACGTAACTAACCACGAAGACCAAATGGAAAGTAACCTTTAGTGCGGGACGCATACAAAACAGTCTGGCGCGGAGGAGCGGTAATATCTGCTCGAAGAGGCAGATCTGCTTCTCCGCGCCTGGGCGCGTCGCCAATGTGTGAATCGCCTTAGTCGCATTTACCTACTAGTAATTTTGGTTGTATTCGTAGCAACGTGTCTTAAAAGATTATTTTGCAGCAGTCATTTATAGGCATACGAACAAATCATGGTAAATGGTAACTGTCCTTAATAAACTTGAGCAATACCAGGGGCACAGTCACTGCCAGCCGTAAGTACGGAATTGAAGTAAAATGAGGAAAGGCATCCAGGTACTCCGGGTCTCTCTAATATTTATTTTAATGTACAGGTTGGTCAGCATATGGAATTCGAACCCGAATGGGAGTCGGCTTTCAATCTTCATGTAAAGTTAGCGCATAGCATCACGCTATCGTTAGAGTGGTGTGCGGCAGAGAAACCGCTGGCGGCTGCCGTCTATCGTATGGCTTTGAGGAAACATAGTCAAACGTACACGCCACCAGCCAAAGTTGTACGAGGTAATTGTAATGGCATATTGATTGTACGAGCTGAGTAATTTATTGATGGCACATGTGGTAAGTGGTATCTGCCGCTCTTGGACTTCAGCTATGTTAGAATAACAGCCAAGTGGTTGATATACCGAAAGGTGAATTTTGGGGCTCCGGTTCTCAGTCGTGTACTTTTTACGCCACACATATGTGTCGCCCTCTTCTGAGGCTAAGAGTTCACCAAGGAAATGTACATGAGCACTCGCCTGGAAAACTTATAACAAACACTGCGTTTGTCTAACCGCCTGGCTAGCATGGCGATTGTTGTCTGTCATTGTAGAGGCAGCAGTGGACGTTAATGCGACGATGGATAGGTGGATTGCGGCTTGTAATCATACATATTTTAATTTTATAATCCATTAATCCGCCCATGATCGCCTCACAGTAGGCTCCGAATTAATATTTGTAATTCAAAATCCCAACACTTGATAAGCAAGTTGACGATTACAGTTGATGTTTGAAAATTCCCAGAAAGGTCTGCTACTCATATGATATATCATCATTCTGCTCCTATCCCAATTACTAGGGGTCGACGCACGACGTAATATGTACTCTTACTACCATCGTATATATTACAAATTTTTGACAGTAGTATTATAACCAGTCGCCTTTCTGACATCAACCTTAGAATTGTAATAGGGAATATGTATGATTTTTTTAATTTTTTTAAACGTTTCTACTAGTTATTACATTACTAGAAATAAATATAACACATCCAAAATATAAAACATTACGCTAAAAAAATATTTAAAAATCGCTATACTTTATGGGCGATGTAAACGCGACTATTTTGGCGCGCGTATTCTGTGACGTCAGAGTCCTCGACACTCGTACAAGTTGCTAGGGCTGTTGATATTTTTATAAATATCGTTTTTCGACATATCGATATTTTACAATGTATTAATATCGGGGTGCGCTATATCGAAAAAAATATCGATATATCCATAAAAATATCGATATTTTTATTATTATTACGATTATTAAATACATTATATCTTATTTACCTTGTAGCTTTTATTCCTCCGAGTTTAACAGACATTAAATCTGAATTAGACGCGAAATACGTTGTTATTATATACACGTCTATTTTAAGAAGATTATCTGACTGTACTTTGACGAAACCGGTTTCAGTCATTGTAATAAGACTTATTCACAAAGGCTAATACTTAAACACAGAAAACTAATAACTTATTATGAAATAACTGGGTAACAATACAAAATAATCACTAGAAACATACAAACAACAACTTGATATCAGAAGGAGAAGGAGGGTTGTTGATAAAATATCGATATGTCAAAATATCGATATTATTATTTAAAAATATCGATACTTAATACTGAACTTTTTTTTGGACGATATATCGATAATAAAAAGTAAGTATCGAGGGTCGATATTTATTCGAATAAATTTGGTGTTTTATCTTTTCTTGTAAAGTATTTATTCTACAAAATCACCGTAAACTTAATCTACTGTAAAAGCGCTGGCATGAAATTGATGATCAGTTATCACTTACTCCTAGAATTTGATAAAAAAAAACTCGGCACGGCAACCCCGCAATGAACGAAGTTAAAGAGTGGTCATAGGGAAAATATCGAAATATCTATATTTTTTTTCGTTATATCGAACTTCGATATTGATATATTTAAAAATATCGATATATCCAAAAACTATTTTTTTTTAAATATCGACAGCCCTAACTAGAAGACTCGGGTGTCACGTGTTCAAAACGTGACATCATAGTCCTCCAACCAATGCGGTGCGTTTCAGAAATTTTGAGTGCGGATTTCAAAAATGGCACTTTTTGATAATTAAATTTAATTATTAATGATAAAATTAAAAAATAATGGTATAGGTACGTTTTTTAAGGAATAAAGATTACAAATAAAAATAATTTGTTCATTTTGGAGGTTCGTGAATATTCCCTATTGTTGATCAGATTGAGTTTACGACACCCAAGAGTAATGTAAGGGTTGGTAGTATCCGTAGCCCTCACCACACAGCACCATACACAATAAACAGGATGTCTCAGGTTTTGGAGCAAAAGGTAAAACGTGAGTTAGACAATGATGGTAGGAACCCATGTTAATTAATTAGAGACGTGCAGTTTTCAATTTTGTTATCGCATTTTCGTGTAAATCTGATGGAAATCAGATAGTCTTACTATATCTTTTAACATATTCGTACTTTGTGAAATGTTCATTAGAAATTTAATAAATCAATGATTATGTTCGCATAAGCAAGACAAACCTTGCCTTAACATCAGCTGATAGGTCATTGTCCGTCAGTCGCCAACGTTTTGTACCTATTTGTACGGTGTACGCGTATTACAATGCCTGCATGTATCCTGTTCATAACATGTAACATTTAAGGCATATACCCTTAGACACATATTTTTGAAATCACTATAACTGTTATTTTTTTTTTTGTGTAATATACATTCTAGTTACGATCTATGACCGTTAAACTACAACATTCTTGAACAGTTGCTCCATAACCTGATACGTTCTGTATATGATGCTGTATATCTTAGTTGGTTATTCGATCCCGACTTGGAAATAGGTGTGGTGACATTTATCCTGAATCCGTCACCACACTGGGCAACATACCTATAGTTAATATAATAATGTTAATTAATTTAGACACACGTTCGTTTTTTATATAGAACTTGGCGACCAAAGCGCTTCGGTGATCCCGTACGATGTATCCTCACAACCGGTATCCATTCACCTGCCACTGTCGCGGTACATCGCTGGACTGCACCTGCTCCTACATCAGCACGGACTGTCATACCACTCGCGGGAGTTCGATAGGCAGGATGCACCTAAACCAACCCCGGAGGAACTTATAGGTGAGTTAACCTTTTAAGGAAACAAGGATATTTGGTACATTTAAAACTACCGGAACTAACGGAATTTATCGCGCTTGCATTTGATTTTTGGTAGATCGACGTTTCGAACACTATAGCGTTCATGGTCATGCTCATGGGTGGACTAAGATATCCCACATCCAACAAGTCATCAAGTCATTATTATAGACATTTATAATTATCTACCCGCTACAGAAAATAGTTATTAAATTTTGACCCAGATTTTGGGTCCAAATTTATTGCCAGTACATGAAGAAAATGATTCTATATTAGTTTTTTTTTTTTGTTAACGGCGGCTTTTCAAAATTAATAGTAATTTAATGCCCTCTTGAGTTTTCCTGCCGGATCTTTCTCAGTGTGGCCGATCCGTGTTCCGATCCGGTGGTAGTATATTAGATTTATTAGGTTTAAATCGGCAGCATCAGGCGCTTGACGATCTACCATTGACTTTCTTGTGCAGTTGAAAGAGACTTACAATATTTTTCACAGAGCCTATACTGCAGACGATGGTGATGATAGGTCAAGTCCACGCCGGCATGTGGCGACGCAACGGGTTCGCGCTCCTCAATCAGCTCTACTTTTATCAGAACGTCAAGTGTCGCGCTGAGATGTTAGACAGAGACGTTGTTATGTTGCAGGTATGTGATTTTTTTTATTATTGCTTTTGATGACAAGCAAACAGCATACCTGATGGCAAGGATACTGCCGCTCATGGACGTTTGCTAGGCCTACCGAGAAAAAGTGAAGGGAGTGTGAATGCGTTCAATGAGGTTCATGGAGACTAAAGGCATCATTAAAACTCACCACACGCAAACACAAACTTCCGGCTTTCACGCTCACAGAAAGAAGTACAGTAAGAAATTGCTACTATGAGACGTCGATTTTTTTTCTACTACTCCAGACGGACCAGCCCGCGGCTGTAAACAGAAGACTGTTAACAGTGTGGTCTGTGTGGTCCAACCACCGTGTAAATGTGTACTCTAGTAATATTATATACTAGCAACCCGCCCTCGCTTCGCTTCGGTTTCAGTCTTTCCTGCATAGTTCCCGTTCCCGTGGGAATACCGCGATAAAATATAGCCTAGTTTAATCCTTGATATTATAGCTTTCCATTGGTGAAAGAATTTTTGAAATCGGTCCAGCCGTTTTGAAGATTACGCGGCACAAACAGACAGACAAAAAAATATAAAGTGTATTTTAGGCATATGTATAGTGCAAATAACCGTGTGAGAATGAAAAAAGCCTATTATTTTGACATTACAAACAGACACTCCCAATTTTATTTATTGGTATAGATTCGAAAGTTTGTGAAGATATTTACTCAATCGCGCGTAAACCTTTGAACAGATTTGAATGAAAATTTGTGCCTAAATAAAACCTTTCTTAAAGCAACATATAGGATTTTAGTTTATTGGTTTAATTTAGATTGTAATGTTAATATTCACTATGTAAAACGTTAATATTGACTATATAAACACTTGCGACATGCCCTCGTGGTGTTTATACATATATTAATTTTGAATTTCAATCTCACCTCGGGCTAGGTTGGTGCCTCAACTGCAACGAGAGGTAAATTGACTTACTATACTACGCTGTTCAGTGTGATGACTAGAATACAGTTCATCACCCCCTCTTGCCCGAGTGTCGTAAAAGACGACTAAGGCATATAACATTTATGTAAAAGTAGGAAACTTTAAAACAAAAGCAAATGGCAACACGCCACATTAGCGTGGTATGGTAACCCTTAAGCCCATATACATCCCACTGTTGAGCTCAAGCCTCCTCCACCAAAGGATGCCCTCCTTTGACCTACACCGCACCGCTTAGACGTTTTGATATAGGGTATTATTTCAAGCACACCTTCTCATACGTAGATGTTATATTTATATTATACTAGCTGACCCAACAGACGTTGTTCTGTTCAAATAAGCGTCACCTACCGGGTCCAATTGTGAATCTAAACCATCCTCGAATCCCCTTGAACATGCACAAAAAATTTCATCAACATCGGATCAGCCGTTTAGGATGAGTTCAGTGACATACACACGTACGCAAGAAATTTATATATAAAGATTAGTTAATCGTCTTTTACGATACTGGCAGGCAAGATTGGTGAATTGTATTTTTACTCCATCACCACACTGGCAGATACCGTAATGGTAGACAATTACATAAAATTTCGCATTGGATTCTAAAATATTGTCATTTTCATAATCCTGCTATTATTCCAATTACTTGAAGTCGACGCACTACGACGTTTCGACAGTAGTTTCATGACTTGCCGCCTGTCCGACGTCAACCCTTTTTAGGAATGTAACTGTTGACCGGACGGCATCAGATGGTGTTGGCCCAGGTCTATGTTAAACTTTTAGTAATTTTTTACGACACTCGGAGGCTTAGTAGTATTTTTAGTCACCAGCAAAAATTTGAAGTATTTCACTGATTTTAATATTATTTATTTTTTAGATCGGCGCGTCGCTTATAGAAAGCAACGAATTTATAATCCACGTGTTGAACAAGTTTAACTTGTTGGAATGGGCGTCGCCTGACTTTGAACAGCAAGGTATAGAGGATGACACCCTGAGGCACACCATCAGCATGGTCGAGGAGTTCCTCGGCTTACTAATTACAAGTAAGTAAACCATGTAGGCTATCGGTGGCCCGTCCTAATTGCGAAAAGTGCTACGTGTACCGGAGGTCATGGGGTCTCGTACCGTCCCTTCTGTCGCCTCGGACAGATCTCTGGGTGTGATCATACCAGTATGTCCAAAAAAAAAAAATAGCCATTTCGTATTTCAATACCATGTTTAATTATTTACAATCTATTTTAAATTGTACTTGTTTTAATTCATTATTACCGTACAAAAATCTTCGTGTGGTGACGGAGTAAGCATAAAAATCAGCACACCTCTCTCGCCCGTGGCGATCGTAAAAGATGACTAAGGATATGCATATAATATCTATGTAAGAGAATACGACATAAAACTTGATAAAATCCTATACGTCTGACTAGCACGGTATAGTAGGTCAATTTCTCTCCTACTGTGGAGGAGAACCGGGCCCAACAGTGGAACTTATGTGGGCTGAGATATAATAAACGCTCTAAAATCGCTCATTTAATCACGCATGGATTTATAGCATTTCGTATAAAAAGGATATTAGTTTCCAGTAGGATTGGAGGCTTGATAAAGCTGCCGCTGTCAACGGTGCCGTGAACGGTAATCGAAGTAGTTTCTATAAAATAAATATGTAGGCTTGACCTAGTTTACGAGACGTAAGTTATATTAGTGCTTTTTTTTTGGGGTGGTTATGGTCAGCGCACACGCCGTCCGCTCCGTCCGGGGTGACGAAGCGGGCGGCGCGGGGCCCCTAACCCACTGTCTCCGAGTTCCTTGTCCTCCGTGGCCGGCCTGGCAAGTTATAATATTGCTACGCATATAATAAATACTTTATCTTCAATTTATTATAAAATTTGTAATGATTTGAGTTAATAAATACTTGTTATTATATACCTGCTTAGGTTTTTATGAAGCAATGTTTGTTGTCAGTTGTTGGTTCTCGCCACGTGCCCGGAGTTGGCGAAGTGACGAACGAGGATAGGACGAAGAAAGAGATCATACAGATGCTCTGCGTGAAACCTATGCCGCATTCTGAACTTAACAGGTAAAACTGTCGAAATTAACATTATTCTATGTTTTTTTTAACACGCTTTTATTAGCTTCACCTGTATTTATATATGTAACGGAATCTTTTTACGTCATTTTGCCCCACTTTAAACAATCAGATTTTATTCAAACATTGCGCACTAGTCAAAGGTCTAGGACAATGCAATAATTCGATCAAAATAACCGAATATCCTGATTAGATTCGCTAGGATTTAGAAATGTCTAATCGTATCCTTTGCATAAGAGCAAGAGAGAAAGTTAGTGTGCGACTGCGAACTACGCATGCGCGAGTTTCACATCTATGTCTTGTACCCAAAAGGCCAGAGGCAATATAACATTTTTATTGTAATATTTAGTCAAATTATCCTGTGGTAACAGAATAAGAATGCAGTTCACCATTAAAATATGACTAAGGGATGCAAATACAATCTATGTAAGAGAAGCATAACTCGAAATGAGGCTCTATACCAACCCGTCCGACCAGCATGGAATTGTAGGGCAGTTTTCCTCCCATTGTGGAGAAGACTCGAGCCACATATACGAGCTGATATTGTTGATGATAATGACGATAATATAGTTCAATGTAAAAAAATTAAAATCGGCTAACGAATGACTAGAATAACAAGTAACGCTAATAAGCACTATTCCAACCCGTCTAACCAGCGTGGTCACTTTCCCTTCTATTGGGAAAGAGGATCCAGCCGTGGGACGTATGTAAGCCGAGATGATGATAATAATGAACCAATTCGTACCCTTACAGATCGCTACCAGAAGACCAGCTCCACGAGACAGGCCTAGAGGCCGTCATACATGAGGTAGCAGACTTTATCAAACCAACGAGCGGTAACAATCGCGGCGTGTACAAACTCAAACCTCATCTATACGATGAGTACGACACATTCTTTTATCACTACACAAGAGAGGACCTATCCAGGAGTGAGGAGGAACAGAGAACGAGACGGAAGGCTGCTGGTAAGTGTTCCTTTAAAACTTTTCTGTCCTTTTTAAATTAATTATCTATACAAAAAAAAGTTGAAATGTCTGATTTGTAACGTCGAAATAATAAGTTATTTTCATGCTCACATGGTTAATTGCACGATCCTTATGCCTAAAAGGCAGTTTAAGAAATTTTTGTCTGTCTGTTTGTTCCGGGTAATCTTCAAAACGGCTTGGCCGATTTTGATATTTTCCTGCCAAGCAGCTGTTTATAAGATATAACTGGGACTATTTTTCGCTTTCAGAAATACCCTATACATTTTTGCCTGATAAGGAAATCGAATCTGAGGTCATATTTTAGGAAATTTTGCATATTTAACACGCGGGGGCAAAGAGGCGGGAGCATAAGCAAAACAAGGGCAGGTCGCTAGTTTTAAAATAAAATCCTCACAGTTTACAAATACGTAGATAATTCATCCATCAATCTTTCGAAGTCTACCGTGTCACACGAAAATGTTAGGGTGACATATTGTATTCTTGTTTTATATTACTGTAAACTAGCATATTCGCGAGGTTTCACCCTCGGAGTTCCCATTCTCATGACAATACCGGGATAAAATATAGTCTTTGTTACTGCTTATATAGAATACCCGAATGTAAAATACTATAAAAATCGGTCCAGCCGTTTTGAAGATTACCCGCAGCAAACAGACAGAGAAAAAAATTAAACTGGGTTTTAGGCATAGTTATCGTGCCAATCACCGGGTGACCATGAAAACAGCCCACTATTTTGACATTACAAACAGACAGTTTAATTTATTGGTATAGATTAAATGATTCCTTCAATCAGGTTTACCCGAGTGCTGTCCGCCACCAGCGCTGCCTAAACTGTCTGCACCGTTCCGTCTACTCGCCAATCTACTACAAAGCGATGCAGCGCTGCATGTGCTTGGGGTAGTGCTTGGTCGTGCGCTCAACTTGCGCGCTCGCTCCTTCTCAGAAACACAAGTACATAAGGTATGTCACCCTCGGCATTTTAACATGAAAATAAAATTAAGAGTTACGTACAGGCTTTTTTCTCAATGCACCCCCACCCTTCACATATTTGCCAATTTTACAATATATATTTCCTTCCGTGTGGTGACTGAGTAAGAATACAATTCGCCATTCCCTATCTTACCCGTGGATGTCGTAAAAGACCACTATAGGTATACAATACGCAGATAACATCTATGCAAGAGAAGGAAAACTGGAAATAAAACCCTATACCAATCTGTCCCACCAGCGTGGGATAGTAAGGTTAATTTCCCTCCTATTGCCGAGGAAGCTCGAGCACTCTCGAACTCGAACAGTTGGACGCGTTTGAGTGCAAATTATTTGGAACTTTTCTGGCTTCCTAAATAAAATAATTTCGTATTTTCTTTTCTATCTGTATTTATAAACCATCAACTTCACAGAAAAGTTCTGGTATATGTCATGATTTTAACCCACTGTTGGCCTCCTCGACAATGGAAGGAAATTGACTACTATGTCAGGCAAGTGTGCATAGTTCTATGTCAAGTTTTCCTTTTCAATGTTATATGCATAACTTAGGTTACGTTAATAGTCTTTTATGATTAGTATCGGCCAAGAAAGTGTGCGGTGAATTGAATTTTTACTCTATCACCACACGGAAATAGTATTAGTAAGAATACTTAATAATCATACGCGACTGTGTTCCTGACAGGCTCTACATTTGATGGGCTACGCGCTACGGGATGAGGAGAGCGGCCACTATGAGTTCTTGGCTTTCGCTGAAAGTGCCGAACGTGCGGGCCTCGTGTCCTTACTGCAGAAACTGGCGACCAGTCCACGCGTCGATGCGCATCGTCATCTTGCCAAATGGGTTCTCACAAAGATCAGGTACGTACTTTGACGGACATAGCCACGTTGATGAGTTAGAAACTCTCCTTAAGGATATCAAAGGTATCTCTCTATCTGCCACCGATATCAAGAATTTACACAGCCATTCTGCCTCAATACTATCCTACTAATATTATAAACGCGAAAGTTTAGGAGTATGTAAGGATGTTTGTTGCTTTTTCACGCAAAAACTACTGAATGGATTTTGATGCAATTTCACAAGAATACAGATTATATATCAGAATAACTCATAAGCTATAATTTATCCCGAAATACCCACGGGAAGGAGAACCATGTGGGTAAAACAGTAGAGCGCTGCTAGTAGATAATACAAAAATATTGCTTTTTAACATTAACTTTAAAATATTTTATTTTATAGAGCTTTACTCGGACAGACTGATGAACACGCAGGTGACGGTGACAGTATGGAGACTGATCAAGAGGAACAACCAGCGTCTGATGATGCCGCAGGTATGTTCGTCTCAATAAACTGTCTAGCCAAAAGATCTTATCTCGGCCCACATACGTCCCACTGCTGGGCTCAGGTCTCTTCCGCTATGGAAAAGAATTTGACCTACCATACAATGCTGGACATGTTGGCATAGGGTTTTATTTCGAGTTTACCTTCTAAACCTCAACATTTCCTTGCACCAATAAATATTCGACTTGTACTAATTGCCAACATATTCTTGGAATTTATAGTTTCGTAATTTTGGTTGTTGTAATGTTTATTGACAGAAGCGGAGAAAGTCAGACGTGCCAAGTTGGCGGCCGAGCGACGTGCCAAGTTAATGGCACAAATGCAAACCCAAATGAACAATTTCATATCAAATAACGCAACCCTATTTGAAGAAACTACTACTGAAGTAAGTAAAATAATAGATTTATCACAGCTGAAATAGATAGATAGGAAAATTGAACTATGTATATATAAACTATAAATAATTATTATATAAAGATTGACTAGCTGACCCAACAGACGTTGTTCTGTTCAAATCTAAAAAAATAGTAAAAGGAATTCTTGAAATCCATCATCACGCCACCTACCAGTTCCACCAGGTCAGGTCATACCAACTCAGAAACATCCCTGAGCTCATGCACAACACTTTGACGAAGATCATCACATGATCAAACGCTTAGTTTACGATTCTATAAAGGACATACAGACAAACATTTATGTTCTTATATATAGATGAGAAAACTGTTTAAAATTTAAATGTTTGTTTAGGTGACAGCCGAGGAACAACTGATTCGTCCCCTATACAGTGGTGCTGCGCTCGGTGTTTGGGGAGGAGGAGTGCCGGAGCCAGCTCGCGTTTGTATCCTGTGTCAAGAGGACGTAAGTACTTTTTTATTACCAATGCAGAACTTTTTAAATTAGAATATATTGTTAATAATATTCTGTATAAATTATTATTAAAGATATTAATAGAATACTTTAAATCTTGAGGCAACTTAGAAACATGAAATTACCGGACACAAATAATACCCAGACACAAGACCTTACTATATGGCTTTCTCTGGAGAAGCCTAAGTTCGGTAGCGAACAATAGACTAGAATAAATTTCCAAAATGCTTTCACCAATTGAAAACTATAGTATCAGGGAGTAACATATCCTATATTTTATCCCGGTATTCCCACGACAACAGGAACAAAACGGGTAAGTCGACCAAAACCGAAACGAAGCGAGGGTGGGTTGCTAGTAGTTTCCTTTCTGTATGATCATGACAAAGTGAAAATACAATTACAATCACCCGCCCCTACCACCACCACCCCCCCCCCCCCCCTTTCTTCTCCATAGGAGCTATAAAAGATGACTAAGGGATTCTAATATACTTCGGGTTGAGAGCCATCAGCGCTCACCCATTGCCCGCGTTAAGCTGTCAAGGTCATCTACGACCAACGCTATACACACACACAAAAAAAATCTAATATACAGATACAATCTATACAAAAAGAAAGATAACTCGAAATTTTATTACCAATTCGTCTGACCAGTGTGGTAGTCTGATAGTAGTAGTTAGTGGTGGTCGTTGAATAAACGAACAGTTTTTTTTCGACTGTTTCTTTGCCGTGAACTAATAGACTAGTTATAGTTGACTGATAAACATGTTTATGTATGAACGGCTTTGCGAATCGGTCGTCGCATCAACGAAATCAACGAACGTCTCGTCTTGTCTAAGCGTCTTCGACGTAAACTAGTCGAAAATTAGACTGTTTTTTCAACTAGTTTATCATCGACGATAAACGGTCTCGTTACGTCGACTGTAAAATCGTCGACGACACACTACTAGTAGTAGTGATAGTAGTAAGTAATTTGCCTCCTATTGTGAAGTAATTTGTAACTGATGACGATGATAAAATATATTGTAATTTTTCTTCATAGGCTCGTGTAGAAATCAAAACCGACCCACTGGTGTTGGTAGCATACGTTCAGCCGTCGTCAGTTCTGAACCGTCTCCGCGTTGGCGGGTGCGGTCGTATACCGGAATCGTGGAAGGCGTCTTGGCTGCCTGCGGGCGTGGGGCTGCAACCCCATGTCTCCAGTTGCGGCCACGCGTTGCATGCAGCCTGCTGGAAAAACTATATCGACAATGTACAGGATAAGGAAAACAGGAGGTGAGGCAATTATAAGATTCAGAATTAATTTTACCCGCAGGGCGGTTATCGCTGCCTGCCTGAATAGCTGTTTAATCTCTGGTCAGATTATAACTCGCAAAACAAATGGATAGATGACATCTTCTGATCTGATGAATGTTCACAGTGTCATTGTGAAAGCTTTCTTGCATTTAGAGAATTCTCTGTGTAAAAACTGCTTACTGCACAGATGGTGTGTTGATCTAAGTACAGACTTCGTATCTGTTATGGCGGGTGCGATCAACTACATTTCTCCATTACCTCGCGAAACAAGAAGGGTGACAATCTTATTCTTACTCTGTCATCATCATCATCCTTTACTTGGGGTTGACGCATTATGTTCTCTTCTCCCATACTATATATCGCTAAAGTTTTATAAGTTACTAGCTGACCCAACAGACGTTGTTCTGTTCAAATAAGCCGCAAGCCCAACTTTCTGAGGGTGTTTGCGTGTGGAGAGTTTTGGTGGTACCTTTGGTATCATCGAGCCTCAATACACACATTCACACTTTCTTCGCGATAGGCAGCGGCCTTGTAAAGGTCCATGAGCAGCAGTAACACTTACCATCAGGTGTACTGTTTGCTTGTTTGCCACGGTTTGCAATAAAAAAAAAAATAAGCGCCACCTACCGGGTTCAACTGTGAATCTAAACCATTCTAGACTGCACAGATGGCGTAGTGGTTAAGATAGCGACCTACAGCGCCAGTGTCAGGGGTTCGAATCCCACGCGGGACAACACTTTGTGCGATCCACAAATTGTTGTTCTGAGTCTGGATGTAATTTGTGTCCATTAATTATATGTTTGTAAAGTCCCCCGCAATACAAGGATTATTTCCTTAGTGCAGGGTGTTGTCTTAAATAAATAAATAAATAATTCTCGAATCACCTTGAACATGCACAAAACCGTTCAGGAGTCAGCCGTTTAGGAGGAGTTCAGTGACACACACGTACACAAGAAATTTATATATAAAGATAAGTGGCCGCTTGCCTTAAGTCAACCCTCCTTTGGAATGTAATTGTTGACCAGACGGCAACAAATAGTTGGTCCAGGTCGATTGAAAGCTCTTAGTCATCTATTACGTCACCCACAAGGAATGTTTGTATTAATTGTAGCCTCTATACAGTAAACGGACCCTGATACTAATAACCAGTATAATAAAGTTTTTTTTTTTTTTTTACAGACCATACAGAGGTCGCCAACCCGCAGCTTTTGATGTCGAAAAGAAAGAATACCTATGTCCTCTATGTGAACGTCTATGCAATACTGCTCTTCCATTACTCCCAGCGCCTTCCATCCCCGTGGGTAGCCCACCACCTTTATCTGAAGACATGTATAACGAATCAGTCAATATGATCCTGAAATTGAAACATCAAGTGTGCTCAGAGGCTCTACATATATGTACGGAGTTTTGTGAAGAAATGCATTGTCAGGCGAGAGCACGAAGTGTTGGCGCCATGTCCTCTGATATGGAGGAGGCAGATTCAGCCGACGAGTCCGAGGTTTATGTGTCAACACACGCGGAGAATTTGCTCTCCGGTGAGTTTTTGGCACATTTCGAAGGAGAAACGCCGCCTTATAATGCCATGACGAAATTAATGATTGAAGATTTTGCTTGGGTGAGTATTTTTAAGTTTCGCGATGTTTACTTTGATTCACAAGACGTATACACTTTGGATAAAACTAATTCCCGTCGATAGTCTCCATATACTATCTATATTAATAATAGTTATATATTTAAAATTATTCGTGTGTTGAAAAACAAGAAGACAATTTACCACCCTCTCTTGTGTAGGTATCATATAAGACAACCTAAAGGATACATGCAGATGACTTATATACCACAGACAGGAAACTCTACCAACTCATCTGACCAACGTTGTGTAGTGTATCATCGTAATATTAGATGATATAGCCCACTGCTGGCCTCGAACCTCCTTCCTAATGAAGGGATATTGACCTACTATACCATGCTGGTCAAACATGTCGGTAGAGTTTTATTTCAAGTTTTCCTTCTTTTGAGTATAGATAGATTATATGCATTTTCTATCTCGTAGTCGCCGTTTACGACACTGGCCTTTTACAGCAAGACAGGGGGTGGAGAATTTTATTCTTACTCCATAACTACTTAGATTTTACTTAAATTTTAAAAAGTATCGAAAGCGTTTGACTTTTCCAAAATGACGAAGATGGATAAATCCTGTTGGATTATAGTTGAAATTTTGTACATAAAGCTAATAAGAAATAATCTTTACAGGTGCTTCCAATCTTAGAGCATGGTGGAATGGTGGCCAGCGCTGCCATATACAGATCCACTTCATACACTATCCTCAGTACAAACGCAGTGCTACAGGCAGAGAATAGACCACTGCTGGGAGATTTACCTGCCAGGCATAGAGATACACTCCAAGCCCTAATCCGCCTAGCTGCAGCACTACCTTCTGTCTGGCGATCTCCCAAACACCTCTCCCATCACGCCCTAAGCACACTAAACACTTTAGAAAGTACTTCCCCCTTAACTCATGAACCCTTCGGAACTCTAGTATCTCTAGTATTAACAGTACCTTCCTTATTCTGCAAAGTTGCCGGACCAGCAAGACCCAACAATCTAGCCAGGCAAATAAGCTTACAGTGCTTCAGAGCAATGATAGCTAGAGCTTTACTAGTTGCTAACATTACAAATTGCACAAGCGAACCAATGGAAGAACAGGAGAACTACAAAACTGATTCAGATTTAGACGGCTTAATACCATTCATAAAGGAATTACGCAGAGACACTTTTGTTGTAGTAGACAATTTGAATGCATCAGATGTTTGGGAGAAGATTAAAAGCGAATGTCTCGGCTTTTTGAGATGCTGTTGTCTGTTCTTCTACTTTTTGAGTGATATTAATGCTCCTACAGAATTAACGGTTATTGGTGGTGACACTTGGGACTCCATGTGCGGATACCTTGATTTTCCAACGACTTATAAAGTATTAGTTGATAATTTTTATACAAAGAAGAAAATCATGGAATGGGTAGCATTGTCAACAGATTGGTTTAGTGATAAAATCCCAGTACACGTTGTAACAGAGCCCGCAGAGCCACCAAGATTAATTCCGTTGCCCGATGACTTCTCAGAGCTGATGAACATAGTTTCGGAGTTCTCTTGTCCTAATTCAGAGAGAGAGGACGCTAAGAAGCCTACAATGTGTTTGGTGTGTGGAAAAATACTTTGTTCACAGAGTTATTGTTGTCAAGCTGATATACCAAAGGTGAGTTGTGCTTATGTCTTTTCTTTATTGATAGACGAACAAATAACCTTAATAGTATTACAGCTCATGAACTTCCGGAAGGAAGATGAGGGTTTTATCATCATCACAACTCATATACATTCAATAGGAGAGAAATTGACCTACTATACTATGCTAGTCAAATGTCTGGATATAGGGATTTATGTCGAGTCTTGCATATCTTGCATAGATGTTATACGCATCTTTAATTCCTCAGTCGTCTTTTACGACACTCACGGCTAAGATAGAGGTGGTGAATTGTATTATGACTGCCACACGGTAAAGAGGGCTTTTTACTCAGTAAATCAAGCTCATTAGTAAGTAGAACTAAGACATTGATTTTTAGGGGGGGCGAGGGGTTATGTATTAGTAGTACTAGCAATTTGAATTTTAATAATTAGATAGAGAGAGCTATACCAAAAGATGACGTCATAATTCAGATTCTCCAAACTAAACAAGCAGATAATTTCGAGTTGGTCAAATTCGAAATGAAAGACCGACTCGTCTGACTGATGGGTTATAGTCCATCAACTGTTTATCTATTGTGCGGGATGCTCCGTGCTCGAATATAAAAGTGGGATTTTCGAGCTGAAAACATAAGAATATATGATATCTATTAAAATAATGTCGTAGATACGATTCCTACTCGGGACAGTTGTCTGCATGAACCATAGAAAATTATTCTGGGCCTGGGTATAATTTATGTCCATTTAGAGATTGCAAACCGGGCCCGGTCACCGGACCCAGTAAAGATGACCAGCTTTTTAAGATCATTCCATCAAACTGAAAAATAATTGTTTTGCCTTACAAAAATATATTCTAACTTGCATAGTAGTGTAGCATAATAGTAAAAGACGATTGAGGGATTACAATAATATCTATGCAAGAGAAGGAATACGGCATAGTATTTCCCTCCCATTGTGGAGGAGGCTCAAGCCCAACAGTGGGACGTATATAAACTGTGATGATGCTGATCAAGTAGGTATTATGCCCTTTAAAAAAATTAGTATTTCTGACGTTGTTTTTGTGTTCTTACAGGCTGGTCGTAGTGGTGAGAAGCAGCGAGTAGGTGCGGTGGTCGCCCATAGCATGGAGTGCGGCGGCGGTGCCGGCATCTTCCTACGCGTCCGTGACTGCGAGCTACTTCTACTGGACGCGCCAGCCCGCGGTGCCAAAATGCCCGCGCCTTATCTTGACTCATACGGCGAGACCGATCAGGTACCTGATCGGTATCTTAATCACCATCTCAGCCCATACATGTCCCACTGTTGGGCTCGGGCCTTCTCCACTATGGGAGGGAAATTGACCTACTATACCACGTTGATCAGGCATGTTGGTATAGGGTTTTATTTCAAGTTTGCCTTCTCTTGCATAGATGTCATATGCATATTTAATCCCTTAGTCGTCTTTTACGACACCCACGGGCAAGAGATGTGTTGGTGAATTGCATTTTTATTCCGTCACCACACAAATAGTAACCCGCCACCATACGGGCAAAAAGTAACAAGTTAAATTACAAGCAAATATTAATAATATATTGTTATTACAGGGCCTGAAGCGAGGTAACCCACTTCAGCTGTGTCCCGAACGGTTAGAGGCGCTGCGCATTTTATGGCTGAGCCACGGTTTACACGAGAGGGTTGCACGCGCTCTCGACGTGAACGCCCTAGTTAACACCACTTGGCAGAACTTGTGATCTCATACAGCCAAACCATTCAAAAGCCGACGGCTTAATTATTCTACTATGAAATTCTAAATACAGCAGTTCCAATTCATCGTCAGGACTTCGGCAGCTTCTACTAAACCGCCGTGAGTCGGTAGAAACGGTCTTATTATCTAAAACATAGAACTTTGGAGTGACCTGTGGAATCTTGCCGTGCCTGTTTGACGGATTAAAGCACAGATATTTAACAGATCATTTAGAAATTCATGGCTGTCTTGATGGGAGACTGGCTTTTAGTAAATCAAAGCTATCATTTTAAAGTATGTTTATGAGATTTTGCTGTTAATATCCTTGGTATTATTTAATATATGTAATTAATTCAATTGTTGATGTGATATTTTTAAACTATTTGAATTAAAAATGGATTTGGACATTACATATTATGGCTGGTCATACATTTCATTAAAATTGAGATACTGATATATTATACTATACAATATATATAAAATGAACTAAAAAATATATTTGTTTGTGAAATACAAGATATTGAGCTACTTACAGGCATTACAATTTTAATAATTAGGCAGAGAGACCTATACAAATAAGATGACATCAACTTCGCAATCTCATTATTAATGTGGGTCTACATTAAAGAAAGATTGTTTTGTGTGAGAAGGATAGAAGAGTATGGCCTCTATTGATTTCAAAAAGCTTTTAATTTCTGTGTGTATATTTTTGAATTCTTATTGCAAATATTTCTTAAATTTACATGCATTATAAAATTAATAATAATTAACATTTTCAGTAGTAGTCAATTAACCAATAATTGAAGCAATTTTAGTATTGTAATTCGACTCAATGCTCGACCCTATTGAAATTTAATTAAAATTTGTTGATTCTATGGAGTCGAAAACTTGAGTCTAATATTACACGGTAAGAAATACTTCAAAATTCGATCGCTTTAATACTAAACACATATAGGCTGTTTTAGCATTGGTATTAAAATAAAGAATAAATTGTCTAAAACAAGACCAATATGGTTGTTCTGCTCTTTAAACGGCTTGACCGATATTTATATAATTTTTTCTACTTATAAAACTCACCTGAACGGTTCCTAGCATACATTAGAAGCCAATTGTGATAAATCTTTTTATTTGTTCAAGCGATTTTGTTTTTTCATGTAATATGTATATATATAATTTATCATATAAAAAAAATATAATCACAAATGAAATTAAGTTCGAATAGGTTCTATCGAATCAACTAAAGTTGATTCTTAATAATACTAATTATTAATGTTAGAAACTTTTTTTTTGTTAATGCCTTCTGAGGCTTAGCCAGCCCAGTTCTGCCAATATAGGTTGTCACGCTTGTATTTTGTATTAGATATAACTAACTGTTGATTAGAGATGAGATCTAGAACTTAACTATATTAGTTTAAAAACGCGTCGATCGATAACTTGAGACGCTTTTAACTAGCTAGTTGGCACAAATTATATGTTTGATGGAAGTTGGTACACATAATTTACACGAAATTTTTATAAGACGCTGGCATCGCTCCATAGGGTTCATCCATAAATTACGTCACACTAATTTCATCATTGTCCTGTGCTTGTCACAGCTGGTCGCATTTGTGAGAGCTCCTCAGAAATTTTACGAAAATAATTGAATCAACGCGGTGCATGTGGCAGTATTTTTCAAAGATACTATTGAATTGATATAGTTTGAAACATTTTTAAGTTTTCCGTTATTAGTTCAAAATTGGCATTGAAATAGTTGCATAACATTTGAATATTGACGCCACGAAACTCTCTCTCCTTTTGTCACACAATGTCACTCTTCCTCGACCACCTCTCTCCCTCTTAACGTGGACGTACTTTATGGATGATCCCATATCTATAACAATAGTAGTTTTAGCAGTAGTCACTATTAAAATGCTGTACAATACTATTGCAGTTTAATTCCAGAGAGTTTGAAAAGTATTTGAATGTATTAATTTGCTATACAAACTTACTACATATAAAAATGCCTTGTCAGAAAAACGAGATGAACTTAAAAGCTATATACAAAAAATATTAAAATAAATAAAGTTATGTCACTTAGGAACACTAAAATTTAGGGAATACCTGAAGCTTAACATAAAGAACACACAACATTGATGTTATATGTCACTTGTATTGCTGTTAAGTATTACCTAAATTTTGAGGGTAGTTGGTGAAAATTGGCATTAGTGTACCAATTTTCATTGAACTCAACCATAGCTAGTTTATAAACAGCTGTGATTTTACAAGTTTGTTTTTTAATAATAAATTTTCTTATTGTAGATCTTAAATAATCATAACTATTATTGTGTGAATATAAAAAAAAATGTATATAATTACAGTACGATATTGAATGAGTGTATTTCTTTTTTTAACATACAAATGATCTGATTCTAGGGGGATTTATTACAGTAGAAACTCGATTATTCGCCCCTGTTATACGGATTCGCGATTATCCGGACTATCAACAGCGACCTATGTGTTGTACCTATAAATCGAATTTAGGCTAGCATGAACGTGTCGGAAATGTTATGTTCCGCCCGCGCCCTGCGGGATCGCTGCTCCAAGCGTTTCTTTATTGTTTTAGTTAATAATTTTTACGCGGCTATGAGGTGCATGCCCCGCGGTATACGTATTCACCTTTTATTAAAACGCATAAACATATGTACATTCTACATATGCACAAAACCGGAGGAGGTTTTTCATACATTCGATTATCCGGATTTTCGATTATCCGAATGCCTACTGACAACAATTAGTCCGGTTAATCGAGTTTCTACTATATTATTTTTCTGTAATAAATATTAGTTATCTAATATTAGTGCAAACACCGCGAAATAAAGCTTGTCTACACGTCGAGCCATCAATCCTCAAAACGAAATTTCAGATATAATTCTGTATCATCATCTTAGCCCACATAGATCCCATTATTGGGCTCAGACCTCCTCCACAATGGGAAATATATTGACCTACTATACGGCGTTGATCAGACGTGTTAGCATAGTTTTATGTCGAGTTTTCCTTCTCTTGCATAGATATTACCTGCACATCATATGCCTTAGTCGTCTTATACGACAGCCACGCAAGGTCCCTTAGTGGTAAATTGTATTCTTACTCCGTCACCACACGGGAATGTATACAACAACATATAGTCCACCGACCGCAAGGAGTCGGCATAGGTGATCAATCCGCCCCAAATGGTTCAGGCCGTATGTGTCGAAACCTTAGCCTCTCGAAAAAAAAATTGCATGGATGTGGATGGAATGATGCAGTACAGATAACATAATATGTATATTTACTATTGACGATATATGTGTATTATTTAAGTAAAGAATATATGGAACGTAGTTGCCAATTACCACAGCGAGTTTGCATGTTCATCAGCCAGAGGCCAATTTGCGCCTAGATCAACTAGCTAGCGATTGATGTCAAGGATTCGCTACCAGAGGTCTATCCAATAGGGATGGGGAAGGAATAAGGTGGTGGTGACGAAAAGAGATATGTTCGGACCATAGTCCGACCAAAAGATATAGCATGTCAAATTAACATTTTAGGAGTACAAAAATGAATAAGGATATATGTTCCGGGTAGGCGGTGTCTAAGGTGATATATAGTCATCAAGACCGGCGAGGTCAGTTCCTTTCGGCAGCAAAGTATTTATAATGCTATCAATATTAAGGACGTTAAAAAGTAATGAAAAGTGCGCCATATTTCGCTTTGCTTGCATATTAAAGATAAATTGGCCACTGTTCAAAAATAAAGCATCTTTTGGTAATTAATTTATTCTAATATCACTAAATTCAATAACGAATTATCGCCGTTTTAAAAACAAACCTTTTTGCTTACAGTCTGATGTGCTTCTATGTAAAGGTTTCGTCAAACAGGGAACGGGGCGGGACGGCGACGCGACGCTGGCGGGACGAGAAGAGCGACCGCTAGTCGAGCGCGACGGCTCTGTGTGACATAATTCTACGTTAACTAATATATTACAACTCCTCACGTCCCGCCAGCGTCGCGTCGCCGTCCCGCCCTGTCCGCTGTTTGACGAAACCTTTACAAATTATTTACTATTCTACAAATTCATCTTACCGATGCCCATTGTTATATAGAGGCCTCCACACAAATGGGGGAATCAGCCAGAGTCGCCACAATTATAAGCCTCCCAGTAGACTGATGTAGTCACTGAGGTCAAAGGGTTAGTATCAGTGGTCTGGGGACAGTAGGTTTTGGATGGGTACCAATGGTCAGTCTAATGACAATGCGGACTATAGTAGGTTTTGGTGCCGCCCGCCGCTTTACCGTCGCTAAAAACAGATTGGACTAAGCATGTCAAAATCATAACCTGCTAACGTAACAGGAGGCTGACATTGCCCATTTCTCTGGTTATCTCTTAAACCAGCTTAGGGCTGGTTTTTACGATACCCATGATGATATATAATATGCTTAAAACATCATAACATGGGCATAGTAGCCGCTTAATATAATATTACAACTGGCTATGAACATATCAGCACGTAAAACTAGAACGACGTGTCTTCGCGACGTAGCTTATTTTCACGATCATATATCTTTAACATGCGCTAGACTAATAAAATTGGCAACCTCTTGTGCAAGTGTGGTGTAGATTAGACGTTTGGAGCAAGCATACATTGATTATAAGTGATAATCCCGTTCATGGACTTGGGATCAGGGGCATAACTAGGCTCACTGTCTACCGTCAAAAAAATAAACCTCGTTTAAAGAAGGATATGTCATAGCGCTTAGGAAACAGCAGGCAGTTCATTCCAGACTATGCATATACGTGAGAGAGATTATCGCTGAAAACGTACAGTTGAATACCATAACGTTTCCAGATTGAATGGATGAACCCTGCTACAATTTCAAGTGCTACGGTGATAAAAAGGTGACGGTGGTACCAAGTCAACAATTCCTTAGAACACTTCCCGTGAAAGAGGCGGTAGAGTACATAGTGAGAGAGTGATAGTGCTCCGAAGTCTGGTGCGCCAGCAACTCGTGGAACATGATCGAAAACTATTCGTATAGAATGCCTTTGCGCGCCTGACCAGAAATGTGAGTTGTACTTACTCTACGGAAGGACGAACTTTGCTTTGGGCGAGACGTTGTCTTAGCGTGAAGTCTAGCTTGGCTATGTTCAAGACGCCCGTCTTTATTACTTGCCAATTTGTCTTTGCTCGAGCAAAGTTTATTATTAATATTATCGATAATTTGACGCTGAAGAGCCCAATATTATTCATCGGAACTGAGAAGCCATGATAAACCTTCTTTACAGTGAACACGCAAATTTGTATCTTAGTGGGTTTAAATTGAACTAAGTACCGTTCATTCCATTTCGAACCCCGCCCTAGAGAGCATTCGACTTCAGACACCATTTATGGCCTGGCATCTGGTCTTTCCTAAAACAAATATATCGTTGATGTAGTAAAATTTTTTCATTGCATTAGCCCATCGTACTCTTTGAGAACGATAATGCCATAAGCGAGGCTCCCTTAGCAGTTCGGTTGGTATTATAAGTTTTCCAGGACATCGCTGCTGCCTATCTATGAGCGACCATCACCACAAACCATCAGATCAACTTCTTGCTCATCTGCCAATAAAAGGAAATATAATTTCTAAACTAACTTCAAGGTTAAGTAAGGGGCGATGAGGCATTATATTTTTAATCCGTCACCACATGGGGATGCGTAAAACGTTTGCATAAATAATTAAATGGAAATACACGATTTCGCAATCTAATATGAATTGTAATTGTAACATGCTTTTAAGGCTGGTGTAGCCCCTGGACGTCCATAAAGTTCTGTAGATTAGCATTTTAGAATCAGTAATCTTGTGAAGAAAATATTGAATAAACAGATTAGGTAGTATCAACTTAGTTTTGAATAATAATATAATTTCTATGTAAGTTTTCTTTTAATTTTTCTGTATTTTTTGTCATGTATGTTACGGCTAAACTTCTGTTAAAATATTAAAAAAATCCGTTATAATTTTGGCAAGAATGTATTTAAATGTCTATTAACTTTTAAATTAGATTTATTAAATTACCAATCCTGCACAACATATGTATGTAGTAGATAAATGGATATTGTATTTAAAACTTTTGTATTGTGATCAACACTAGAGACCCCAGATTTATATGGACACATAGCGGCTAGGCCCGCTTGAAAGCCCCTCTACACTTTTCGAATAGCCAACGTAAGAAATTAAGAATTTGGAGATTGTACTAAGAACCTAATACTCAATTTATATAATACATAAAATTTAATTTGTTATTTATATTCGCCAAGGCGTTAACTAAAATGTAGCAGTCATTGGTGAAAACTATATGTACTTAAATTGTAATCATTGACTATTTTCATTGCCTATTTAAATCAGCACAGTCATTCTAATAATGAACATCGGATATGTTTAAAATATATAAACTCATTTGCAAAAAAAACGGGCGGTTTTGATTTTCATTCATATTTAAAAAGATACAATACCAAAAAGGTTTCAATCGTTTGTACACGTTACTGGCCGGTTTTAAAAATGCTCTGGTATTTAAAAAAGTACGTTCTAAATTCAATTTTTCATTTGATGTTCATTTTTACAGAAAACCCCTTTTTATCCTACATTTTTGGCGCGAAGTTCCAGAAGTTAACATCGACTTTCATAACTTTTATTCAATTTTTATCGATTAATTTCATATCCTTGACTGTCAAAGCTTTATTTAATGCTGTTTGGCTGTATCAAAAATGGTAGATAAAGTGGTAAAAGCTACCAAAATTATCGCGCTGCTTGAAGAGGGTTGCAGCCAATGTTTCGTGGCTAGGAGGCTAAATGTTAGTCGCTCGACAGTCCAAAGGACCTGGCAGCGATATCAGGAGACTGGTTCCGTCGAGAGAAGGCCTGGTTCTGGAAGAAAACCATGTACCCAACCACGGGATGATCGTTTTCTTGTGAGTCGCGCATTGAGAAATCGCAAATCTTCGTATGTGGATCTTAAGAACAACCTCCAAGAAGTAAGAAATGTGCATATTAGTCTATGGACGGTCAGGAGGAGGCTTCTCGCTGCCAATATACGCAGTCACCGCCCGGCCCGCGGCCCCAAATTACTCCGTGAGCACAGAGTTCACAGGCTTAGGTTCGCTAGAAATTGTGAATCATGGACTCAAGACGATTGGAATAGGGTTTTGTTCTCTGATGAAGCCAGGATATCTCTGTTCGGTGAAGATCGACGTCGGCGAGTGCTAAGAAGACAAGGAGAACGCTTTGCAGAGGCATGTTTCGAAGAAATCACACCTTATGGTGGGGGCTCTGTTATGTTTTGGGCAGGAATAAATTCAATGGATCGTACAGAGTTAGTCTTCATTGAAAACGGCTCACTGACTGGGCATCGATACATAACGGAAGTTCTAATTTCTCATGCACAACCCGCATTGGCCGCTCTAGGTGAAGACTCGATTTTTATGGACGACAATGCTCGCGCCCACCGATCCCGCGATGTTAATGCGTATGTGCAAGAGGTCGGCATTCGTCGTTTGGATTGGCCAGCTCGAAGTCCCGACCTCAATCCCATAGAGCATGTCTGGGACGTTCTGAAACGGCGTGTGAGATCAGTACACCCGGCTCCGCAGACCATCAGAGAGCTGAAGAATGTGATTACTGCGGAGTGGGAACGTATTCCGCAAACAAGTATCCGGGATATACTCGCTAGCATGCCCAGACGAATTCAAGCTGTGATTTTAGCTAGAGGGGGTCACACTCGATACTAAACATTTATCTGCTTTTACTTTATTAAAGAAAAACAAACAAAAAAACTTTTTTACTTTTACTTCATGAGCATATGCACTACTAGCGAATATACACTACTAGCGAGGTTTAGCATTATTTCCCATAAATTGTATCTAAATTTTATGAAATACTGATGAAAACGATTATTTTCTTATTAATTTAGCAAATTGTGTGGATAAAACTACCTATAATTATCAAACAAAGAAATATTAACATTTGAAATGGTTCATTGCTTAGGTGCCCGTTTTTTTTGCAAATGAGTTTATATCCGCTAAACACGAAAGAGTTACTAAAATTGTAAATATCGATTTTAATGATAGACGCATTTAATATCGTTTAAATACGATAAAAATTGCGACAAAATACCAAGTCTTACAGTCCATTAAGTCTGAGTCTGGCCATCCCATAGTCCCATACTAAGATCATGGATAAGAACATGTTGAGCAGACAGTAGTCCTTGTATTGAATTCACCGCACTATGATCACTAGGCTTCCAAGACCATCGTGTCCTATGCACAGTCGTCTTCAAATCGCCGAGTATATTTTCCTGATGCCTCAATCCTCCGTATCGTGTTTTTATGCCGTGCCTGTTACATTCCTAGAGTGAGACGGCTTCGTCGGCAGATTACTAAAAACTCTACTGGCGCTCTATAAAGTTTAATCTGGCTTTGTTCTTAAACTAATATGTCCATATGTAAATATAAATATATTTTTATTGCCACATATATAAAGTTATCGTAAACCAGTTCCTAAAATATCTTAGTGCAATCGATTTCTTGTTTTGCGTGACTTTTTTCTATTTTAGTTATATAAATTTAATATTGAATTAGATTAAAATAATGACTGCTGATGTTTACGCGAGTATTACACATTATAATTAAAACTATTTATACAATTTTTTCGCGTTTGTACGTGATTTTTAACCGACTTCAAAAAAAGGAGGGGGTTCTCAATTCGTCGGATTTTTTTTTATGTATGTTCACCGATTACTCAAAGACGCCTGGACCGATTTGCAAAATTCTTTTTTGTTTGATAGGGTATACTTCCCAGGTGGTCCCATAGTCATAAGATCAGGATCTGATGATGGTATCCTTGAGAAATTGGTGGCATTCTTAAAATTTTATTAGTTTACTGTTTGAAGTCGTTTTTTTTTTTTGTTAAAAATTATAGATTATTGATTGCCCGTTTCGTTCACAGTCATGGGCGAACTAAGATGTCTCACGTCCAAAATGTCATCGTTGTTACAGAAATTTATATCTACCTATCTCTATTTATGTTGGAAAATTTGTCAAAAATAGTTTTAGATTAACATGTTTCGCTGATTAAGAGATTCATTTAGACAAAGATTTATAGTTAGTGATTAGCTAAAGGCAGTTAATAATTATATATTGTGCGTAATTAAGGAATTATGTTTCAGATTAAAATTGCCGGATACTATATATACCTATATGTAATTAGGAATATAATAGTCCTTATATTGAAATTGTATGTCGTTTATTGTGAATATAAATAATGCTTGGCCATTTCTGTATATATTCATATGATTTAATAAAAAGTTCGTGAATATTGAGATTTTAATTGCGAGTCTTGCTTTTATGAACTTCTGCTCTTCTCATGAACTTATCATATCTTCTGCTCTCAAGAACCTATTAAACGATCTATATATTATTATTATATGCATTTTCATATTAAAATCGCAATTTTGTTAAATGAACCTTACAATAAACACTATATACCTTATGCTTCTTAACATAAATATTTTTTGCCGAATCGTAAATTGGTGTGTCGGATTGTAATATATTATCATAGGTATGTATTAGATAAAGGACCGTACACAATACTACGTGACCTATTCATCTTTCTCAAAAATGCTATAGGTACTTATTGTCAAACAAAATTAGGATTTCGCCGTATGATACGAGGCGTCACCGAGGGGGTAGTTAATTTTTTTCTTTGGGCCACATAGTATAGGTGCGTTCTCTAATATTATTTGAACGTATGAAGCTTCGTGTCAATTTGAATATTATATATATAATATATTATATAAATGGAAAGCGGTCAATACCAATACAGTAGTAATACCATTGGCTTGAATTTCAAATAAGTTGTTTTACATTTCTTGTTGTATTTTCTGTCTCATATATATACTATCTTAAAATGGAATGAAGGAAAGAAGGGAGACCCAACAGTTACCCACGGTTAATCTATTTTTTATGGATTGCCGCCATGTATTATGTAATTCAACCAATTATCTATAATAATTCGCATTGAACGACCAATAGGTACTCCAAAAACACCTAATATTCCGTCGTTATTCCAAATTTCTTCGAACTATTGCTAACATTTTTGGTCACCAAACACTTTTTGTCTCACTAAAAGGTTTTTGTGAGACGAAAAATATTGGGATAAAAACTGCTTTGGCTATAGTGGGCTGTCTCACTTACCTTCAGTTATATGAGAAAAGTGATACATACGCTTGTCTCGCTTTCGTAATTTTATGTAAATACAAAATATAAACAAAATATATGTTACTCAAAAGTATTAATTAAAATGTGTCCCCGACTCCCTACAATACAACAGCTTCACTTCTATCGTGTGTCTTTAAAAGCATTGCCGGATTTAGGCGAGAGCAACTGGGGCTTAAGCCCCGGGGCCTCCACAAAAGAAGGCCCCCACAATAGACTTCGAAAAAAAAAAACGACTACCAAACGCATTAGTTTCATTACCAAAATCATCATAGGTAGAACAAAGCTCGAAAGATTTTTTAACGCTAAAATTTAATTTCACATATTATTTCAATTTCCGATAATATTTATGTTTTATTTAATTAAAAAATCTATACTTGAATTTACAAATTATTTATTGGAAAACTAGATTGAAAAAATGTCCATTTTATTTGAAAAATAATTTGGGGCCAATTTCCTTTGTTAACCCGAGACCTTTAAATCTGGCATTGTTTAGGAAATTGTATTATTTTTTGTTTACTTATGCACCAAATCGTCCAACACGTATTGCTATAAATATTTGTTATATCTGATTATATGTGATAATTCGTTTAAAATAGTATTACATTTTAACGCCGCTGTATAAAGTTCGGTGTATGTGGTTGTAAACAGCATAAGCTGTGTATGTTGTCTTATTAATTAAATCAATATAATGAGATGTTTTTTTTTCTTTTCTATTATTATCAACACATTTTCTCCTTATCTTTATGTATTCTTCTCATGTATGTGTCTGAACTCCTAAATGGCTGGACAGATTTCAGATTTTTTGTGCGCTCATGTGGATTCAAGAACGGTTTAGATGGCGTTGCGATCGACTTAAAGGAATTTTGTGTGTTGTTTTTTTAGATTTTGTACAAAAAAATGTCTGTCGGGTAGCGAGTATATACCAATGTACAAAATACCTCATGTCCAAGGTTTCCTAAACGTGAATTTTATTTTATTAAATTTCACTGACAGAAGATTTGGCAGCTACAGTATTGTAGACCGCGTTGGGGTCACTGCACTTGGTTACGGACACATCGACAATAGCAATCCGCCCGTCCGGCTACAAAATCAGTTAATCATTTTTAAGAAAACAATAGCATCTACGTTCTATGTAGTCTGATATCTACATAGGTATATGGGATCCAAAGAGAAATATATCTATATCCAAATACGTCGCATCTTTAGATCCATCCACATCCATGTCTAATATTAAACTACTTCCACCTCAAAGCTTTTTTTCGTGTGGTGACGGAGTAAGAATACAATTCACTACTCCCTATCTTGCCCGTCGAATAGCCGAATAATAAAGAGGAGTATGGGATATAATATATACATAAGATCTGTGCAAGAGAAGGAAAACTCGAAATGAAACCCTATACCAACATGTCTGACCAGCATGTTATAGTAGGTCAAATTCCCTCCCATTGTGGAGGAGGCCTGAGCCCAAGAGTGGGACGTATATGGGCTGCGATGATGATGATGACCTTAAAACTAGATTTATCCAATTTGAGTATTAATTTTTCCCTCCCTATTATAAAGTAGCTAGATTCAGAAAACTTAAAAATTCAGATAATTAAGTTACGATAATCGTTGTATTATATCCGTGTAGTTGTGGATTGAGAATACAGAAGCACGAAGTGGTGAGCACTAATAACCTGTGAAACTTGTTAACACCAACTGCCATCGCCAACCAGATTGGCAAGCGTCACGATTATTGCATAATTATGGTATTATCCCGTGTGCTAACGGAATAAGAATACAATTCTCCACCTATATCTTGCTCGTGGATTTCGTAAATACGACTAAGGGATACAATATACATAAAACATCTATGTAAGAGAAGGAAAACTCGGAATGAACCTTATGCCAACACGTCTGACCAGCGTGGTACAGTGGGTCAATTTCCCTCCCATAACGGAAGAAACTCGAGCCCAGCAGTGAGAAGTCTTTGGGCTGATATGATGATGTCTCTTTACCTCCCCGTTTAAGTTTAACATGTGATGTAGACAGCTTGATAGTTGAATGTACTATGGTAAATAGACCCTACTACTTACTTTACACGTCGAGGGGCAGTACGACACAGGTAGGTATTGTGACTTTTTTCATACATTGTCGCCGCGTCACAGGGTCGCAGTACTGCACAGTTTGTATTTAAATACGACGTGTACGGGCGTAGTGTCCGAAGAGAGGCCATCAAAATGTGAATGTGTTGAGATAATTTTTTTTAACGGATTTTTGATCATTATGTAGTGATAGTAACATGTCTAAGTTAAATCTTTAGTGACAGCACAAACTGCTATTCCATATAATTGCGTCGAAAATTGTACGTTTTGAGACATGCTGATTTTGTGCGAGTTGAAACTTGGACGTACTGTTCAATTAATTTTGGCTATATGACGGCCACAGGTGGTACTTTAGGTATTGCGTAGCGTTGTTAATTGAAAAAAAGTATTTCCCTAATCTATAGTTTTATTTAAAGTTAAATATGATACCATTATAATAGTACTAATAGTCCATAATTTTAAAACCTCCTAACGCAGACTCCGTGGCGCAACGGTAGCGCGTCTGACTCCAGATCAGAAGGTTGCGTGTTCAAATCACGTCGGGGTCAAAATTGACTTTTTGGATTTTTATCTTATAGTGTAAATATAAATTGCTTCTTACAAGTACCAAGTTTGAAATAAATTACAAAGAGAAACAATAATTGGTTTAATAAAAGTTATTAATAACGTAAATTATTTATAATTTCATTGATTTCACATAGGTATAACACTAAATTTACAATAATCTTATACAAAAATAAATTAATTAGTACATAAATATTTTACACATCTCACAATATTTATATTTAAAATATTTTTTTCGATAATAATATTAAATAAATAATTTACATACGCTTAAACATCGAGGTCACAAAATATATCAACGACCTAATTTCTAAAATTACAAACTTTACTAAAACTAATTGCAGCCATACATATAGCATTATAGTATTTATTTTCATCTTTATAAGAGAGCATTAGAGGAGCCCCGAGCCCAACAGTGGGCTGAGAAAATGAAGAGCATCTCCTTTATATCTGACCAACTGACGGGCATGAAACTCCATCACAAATAGGAGGCAAATTATCATAAAAGAACAAAAAGTAATATTAAGTACTTATTCATTGCATTTGCAAAAATTATTCTTAATTTTGACACCAATTTTGGCACAATACAAAATGCATTTCTAATTTAACATTTTGATGTGATAACATCTTATAAACTGGATTCTGGGGCTGAATTATCGAGTGTAAATAAATATTAATTTATCGAAAATAAAATCAATTATCAATTAACTCCTCCCATGTATTATACAATACAGTGATAATAATTCAATTCATAAAAATATGCATTTTTTTATTAATGTTTTCTTATGATGTTAAGACGTAAAATTATTGTTCGTAAACCGACTTTATAAACAACCATTTTTTATTGCTTCAGAATTTGTTTGAACCAAAGTACTGTTTAAATGTTCTGGAATGTAACTTTAATATCATGTTCTCGTTTCAGGAACACTGTTGCAAAAATACTACATATTATAATTTGATAACTATTGGGTTATGTATTATAAAGGGAGTGCTGTGTGGCTACGAATATTACCAACCCTTACATTGCTCGTGGGTGTCGTAAAAGATGAGAAAAAGCTTTATCTAGACCAAGGCCAGTTGCATCTGATGCCGTCTGATCAACAATTACGGAGGAGGCTTGACGTCAGACTGGCGGCCGATTACAAAACATATTGACAATAAAGTTTACAATATGTACTATGTAAGAAAAGTACATATTGAGTGGACCCCAAATAATTGAGGTAAAAACAGGATGTTGATTTTAAAGTACGTTTCTGAAACATGAAAAATAAGTTCGGCCATATGCTTGATTAAGTATACAATTATATTTATACATATTATATACTATAATTTACACATTTTCATATAAAACTATTTATATAAGGAAAATAAATAAAGTTAATAATAAATTAAAAACTATATTGGTTGTTAGTATATGTATTTACACCAATTTAATATTTTTTCCTGTAAATAATCACATTGCTATCTATAAAATAAATATACCTATAGGCAGCAAAATGATCAGTTGGCGACCACGGCGAGGCAGCAAAATGATCAGGCGCGCTGCGTAAAAGTCAATGACCTAAACGTGGGCGCGCCCACTTTGCCTTCAGCGACGCTCCAAGCCGTGGTCCGTTCCCCACAGGGGGAACCCACGAGTGATGTCGCTTAACGCTTTACCGGGTTGAGAGCCCTCTGCGCTCTACAGCTAAGCCATCTACAGCTAGCAGCTATACACACACACAAAAGCAAAATAACCGTGACATACGTCGTTACTATAAAAATTACGAATTAAATGCTCTGATTAAATTCTTTAAAAAACAAAATAGTCTTGGAAAATATTTTCTAGAAAATTTATCTATATATATATTTAATACGTTTATATATAAATACAAACATTTCAATCTCATCGCTTTCGTCATTTCGTCATCATAATTTTTTCATATTTATAAAGTTCACAAGTTTTTTAAAAAGGAGTATTTTGAAACCACACATTACGCTATGGAAATAATCCTTGCATCGCTAGTGTCTATACAAATATATATAAACGGACACAAATTACAATCAGACTCAAAACGACAATTTGTGGATCGCAGAATGTATCGTACAGCGTGATAATCGAATCCTCGACACTGCACTCAATTAAAATGAATCTATAATAAACGTTTAAATTCGTTCCTACAGCATTGCTAAATAGACTAAGACGCAGTGACTGATTAGCCATGTAACGAGGGTAGCAAATGCGACGGGCCTCGCGAATTGGAGGGGCCCCAGGTTACAATGCCTGTCTGACCGTAAAAAAATATCAATTTAAAATACGCCTCAAACGTGAAGCGTTATGTGTTACTGCTTTTTAATTTGTCCATCTTAAATTTAGAAAAGTATATTTGTAGCATTTTTTTTAAGTTCATAGGTAGGTACCCTAAACTTGACAAACTAATGCAAACCAAAGACCTCTTGATAGAGTTTGCTACAGGCAGTGTACTCGTATTCGCCATTGATTTAAAATCATGTTATAGAACACGACTTGCGTCATATGATAAACGTAGCCTCCTTGTCGGATTCTACACAGTTGTATTAACACGAAATAAACTATCAGGTAGGTCCACCCATTGCAAAGAATGGGTTTATAAGCGTGTTCTTAATTCGGTAAAACATACTTTTAAGTTAGAAACAGAGCTGCCTTCATACGTTTATTTCAAATATAATTAGTTAATGCCAAGGCCTTTTCTGATCGCATTTTTACGGACCTATTTTATTTCAAAATCAAATTTTATGTAACAGAAACTAGTTTACACATGACTGAGTAGACTTTAATGGCAAATAAAAATCATAAGTGTGAGAATTCAAATTCAAAATTTTTAACATTGTTAACAGTAAAATACTGTCAGGTTGTATATCTTTTTTTTTTGGTAAAGCTGCAAGAGACTAGAAATTACCATTTAGTATATCGTTGGCATTTAGTATTTCGTTCACAGTCTTAATATTTTTCGTAATTTCTCTTATTACTAATATTTAAGTTTAATTTTATAACTATCAAAGCAATTCACAATACATTTTTTATTTAATTTATTACAAATATAAAGAGTCAAAATATTGAAAGTAGCTACAACACGTTAGATTAATTTAATATTTAACAACGAAAAGTAATTAAGACCATATAAAACTGGCAATTTAATTTTTTACAAAAGTATTTTCTCGAGTAAAAGGTCTAACGATGAAACTCAAAGACTAAAATAGTTTTCAAGTCACCTGTTCCGCGACGTGTCACGGGTGGGTTACGGGTGCGCGTGCTTACGTCCCTCTGTCGCCCCGGACGGAGCTGGACGAGGAGTGCGTCCACCGTAACCCACCAAAAAAAAAGAAAAGAGACTAAAATAGTTTATAAAATAAATTGAATATAGGACTCAATTCATATAATCTTCGGATCAACTTTTTACAATTAAGCGTGGCCCGTTAAAAAAAAACAGAGGTATGGGATAAAAAAATCAATCTAATATCTATGTTCTTCGTTCTAACGCTTGGATCACATAAGTTAGTAAGATTTAAATTTATGATAAAGTCCTACTAAAACTTACTAAAGCTATTAAGCTTTTAATAGAAATTAGCAAGTTTAAATTATTGCACTTATTTTTACATTATAAATATTAGATATAACACGCACCATAAGCAAATCATAAATGGCGGCACTAAGTATTACCTCTCACTCGCGCGTTCTTCCTATCTTTACTCACACATGCTACAGCAGTTAACCATTTTCGTTGTTAATTATTGATTTGCATAAAGTTACTTGATTAATTTTAATATTGAAGTGATATAAAAATATTTAAAAGAATGTCGACTCAAAACCGACCAAAGGACCTTAGCAAGAATATTTGCGTCAAAGTATACGTATCCTCATCGAGCTCAATTTATATGAGATTTGGAGCAGCGCCTCTATCGGACGATAGGGGCAGTGTTCCAAATCCATACAAATTGGTTTCGATAACGTTACAAATACTTTGACGCAACTACATGTGCTAAGCCTAAAAGTGTCAGTATTATGTCAGTCTCCTGAATCTAAGCTACTTCCGCACCAATTTTCAGCCAAATCGGTACAGCCGTTCTTGAGTTATAAATAGTGTAACTAACACGACTTTCTTTTATGTATATAGATAATACTTTAATATGTACTCAGAGTTAGGTTTTATACATTCTACTTTCCTAAATAAAGTATATTTGCGTCTTATCACAGGCTTATCAAGAATATTTGCCTTAAAGCATACATATCGTTATCGAAACCAATTTTTATGCGATTTGACGATAAGGGCTAAGCCCACTGAACACGCGCTTCGTAACTTTTAAGCATTTAGTCGGGTTTTTAAGTACCTATCTGCTATTTATTATTAAACTCCTAGTTTCACGGCTATCTTCCATATTGTTTAAAATATTAAAAAAGGGAAGATACCCGGTCCTTTGAAAGGCTTACATGGGGATATGGATCCAACACGCAGAGGCCTTTGGAGAAATTTAATGTTAAAATGGGATGGGACGTCTACCGATGACACTCCACGTTTGCACACAACACTCGTGGACTGCCAACGGTAGGTGTAAAACTATTGTGCAATTATGATATCTAAAACCAGATTATGGGGTTGTAATGTTTGATGGATTGGATTAAATGAAACTATTGATTGAAAAACTGTCGTCTGCCTTCAATACCTTTATCGTCTTGAACTTTGGCAGACGGTGACTCGCCAACACACTGAATGGGCCCCCCCAAACGGTCGCCACAGGCACACAGGCCATACGGGCAACAGGAGGGCAACATTGGTGCAAGTGGCTTGGGTTGTCGAGCGGTGCGGCGCCGGTTTCACCATCGCAGTCGTTTCCCCGTAGTTATGCCCTTGAAAATGACACTTCCACCCCCGAGCATATAGCTCTGGCGACCCCTCTCTGACCAGCCGTTTAAGGCAAGCCAGAGTTGAGAATCCTGCGGGCACTCTTCGGTTTCCACTCCAGCCAGCCAATAAAGGCCAGCTGGATACGAGGCCCTGGCCGACTCTCTGGGGCACTCATGACCGCAGTGTCGCCACTCACATTCAGCACGCCACAAGCTGCCCTGCGGTTTATTGGCTTTCCTATAAATCTTGTGATACATTTTTTCTTTTATATCAAAAGAATTTAGAGAGCCATATAATGTTCCTTCCTTATTAAACTTATTATTATGGGTTGAGTGGAGGGATGGCTGCTCTAGCTGTTAACTCGTGATCGGGTGCTGCTTGTGGGATCTGGTCCAGCCATAATCGTTTGAATTATTATTATCTTGCGGTTCGAAGGGCATCACACTACAGTTAGTTCTTACAAAACATGTACACAGTTGTATATCTAGTAAGAAAAAAAATTGAAAATAATAGACAAGCCCGCCGAGTTTCTTGCCGCATCTTCTCAGTAGCGGTCGCGTTCCGATCTGGTGGTAGTTTATTTTTTTTGGATAATTCAATTAAATTTTGTAAACTTGACAATATATAAGTGACCTCTCGGAGTTTATGCATAATAAATGGTTTGAAACAACAAAGATGTATGTTCAAAAATATCAACTATCTGGCAACCTTGTTTTGCAAGTTATAGTAAACTATCATTACAAATGGTAAATGCCATTTTCGGTTGGTTTCTTTATTGACGCGAATTATATAATATAACCTAACCCGATGACCCATTCTTTGCAAAACAGGTTCCGTTTTTAGGCTGTCTGTCCCGTTGTCCCAGAGGCGTAACAAAAATGTCTCGTTTTTACAAACAGACGTATTCTTGCTTGGTTTTAGGCTAAAAATCTTTGCTTATTTCTGCAATTTCTTAGATACTTACCTATGTCTCATTTTAGCAAATAATTGTCACACAAGTGCAAGCGGGACACTTTGATGTAAAAAAAATATAGCCAGAGTAGTTATATAACAGTTACAATAATGTAAAAATACAGCCTAATTGAACTGCTGTTGTGCATAATTTAATCTTGCTACTTTCTATTAGTCTTTACGTTCGAAATTGCCCTGAATGTAGCTAAAACTAGAAAGTTTATTACCAAAATCTTAATTCTGATGAGCCATAATAAACGTCAGTTGGGAACCGATAATAATTTTCAGAGTCTATTCAAACATCAATATTTGGGATGTTGTTTATAGTCACTCTCGTATATACGGTGTTAATATCTAAACCACAGCGACTAAAAAGCAATAAAATACTGAAGAAGTGAATTACTACTACAGAACTTTTAATAAATTCTTTAATTTCCACAAAAGGCAACCTCAGCTCTAGGTTATAAAACCCTGTTTCATAAGGGACTTATTAAACCGAGTCTAAATTAATAACGGCCTACATAAGGCCGATTTTTGGGCTCGGGCCTCCTTCAGAATGGGAATAAAATTAACCTACTATACGTATTGGCATAGGATTTTGTCGAGTTGTCGTTATCTTGCATATATGTAATCTAGATATCATCTTTTACGATACCATGGGCAAAACAGGGTGGTGAATTGTATTCTTACTCCGTCACCACACGGAATATTAATGTTTGTATATCTCTAATCCATTTTTTTATCCAGTAAGGCGATTTCGCCTTTTATTGTACCATAATTCATGATGTTTTCTAGTTTGAGTGACGAAAGGTTCGCGAGAAAAGAGAAAGGTTTCGATCACTTTGAAATATAAAGTGTGTGGCGAATACACGCAAATATACGATGTAGAAGTCACTTAAGTTCTTAATCATCACGAACTGTTCAGAAACACTTTTATTGTTCATAATTGTACCTCACTTCTATCATATGTCTTTACGATACCCCCTATATACTTTTTTTTTAAGAGCACTCAGCGATAAGGAAATAATCATTGTATTGCAAGGACAAGGCCTCCACTTACAAACATCCAATTAACAGACTCAAAATACAGCCAGACTCAGAACAAGAATATGTAGATCGCACAAATATCGATCGAACAATAGTCATCTGTGGGAATCAAATCCATGACACTTGGCACTGTAGCCCTATCACGGACCTACATCGACCAATCCGCCATCTGTGCAGTCGAACTTAGGAATTATAATGCATTTTACTCGGTTTTTCTGTCACCTTATTACGAATAGTCGATTTTTTTCAGATAATTATTAGAATGTCGTAGGAAATAATTTATTTTAATATGGTATTGTTACAAACGTAGAAATGAGACATTTCCAATGTTACTACACATATTACTAGATTTGACATTATCTGTAACATAATTGTGTTAGATTTCACGTATAATAAGACGTTGCATTTAGCTATTCATTAAGATTGAAAACTCGACCTGATAGTCTTTTAAGTTCGTAGTTGAATATTAAATCGTTTGTGATAACCCAACTTAATTTTAGTCCTATTTAATTTACACTATACTTATTAGGGTGAAAGTATTACTTAATTAAAATAAACCAATTTTTATCTAAATGAAATTGTTATTTTCATAAATTCTAACAATGTTTCCGAAACCAGCTATATAGGTACAATCTAAAGTTTTTTTTTTTTTTTTTATTGCCAACGGTGGCAAACGAGCAAGCAGCACACCTGATGGTAAGTGAAACTGCTGCACATGGACCTTTGCAATACCAGGGGCACAGCCAGGCCGCTGCCTACCGTGAAGGAAATACTCTTCTTAAACCTCGTTTAAAGAAGGACATGTCATAGCGCTCGGGAAACACAGCAGCAGGTAGTTCATTCCAGAGCTTGCACGTACGTGGGAGAAATGATCGCTGGAAACGTACAGTTGAAGACCATAACGTTTCCAGGTGAAATGGATGAACCCTGCTGCGATGTCGAGTGGTACGTTGGTAGAATGGTGACGGTGGTACCAAGTCAAACAGTTCCTCGGAGCACTCCCCGTGAAAGAGTCCCGTGAGAGAGTTTTTTTTATTATATATAGATTTTTTCTTTAATGTTAACTATAAAAGGTATTCTTCGAGCGAGTAATTGTACTGTGACGCCAGTATTAGCAGAAATATTTAATAAATAATAATAAAGCCGCCAAATTAGTGTTTAGTTCAGAACATTATGTGTGTTATAATGATTCTAACGTTACTAAGTTTTCGCCAGTTTCTGTTAAATTTTAGATAACGTTTATGGCAATATAAATGACGATAATCAATTTTTTTTATGATAATTCAATTTTTGATGATAACATTTTTCATTATATTTTTTATATTAATTAGTGTTAAATAAAATATTTGCCACCTATAACGATATTAATGCGATGTGTTATGCCTTAGGTGTCACTTAAATTTTAGAAGTCGTTGATAGAAACTGGCATAATAAACGTTATTTTTTTTGGAGTTAAACTTTTGACATTTAGTACATAATAGCTAATTGAAAGGAAAATCTTGATACACAGCGCGCATATAAAGCGATGCAAGTGTTTTAGGACCTAACCATAGCCAAGAGTGTATACCGCGAACAGTAGTAGCTTCAAACCAGTACTTACAATATTAGACATGAATTACTCAGTATACTTTCGTGAACCACAGTTTCTTAGGCACTTGAGCCGCTGTCATCCTATATATTGCACTAGCTTCTGCCCGCGATTTCGCCCGCTTGGAATAGTTATTTGGGCTAACGCTAACTTAATGGGTTAAGTTTTGAGTTTGTTTTCATAGGTGAAAATATTTATAAATAATACATTTCTGTCACCGTTTACCCACCGCAGGTAGCGGCAGCTCTCAAAAGGATAAAAAGTTATCCGAATATGAAACATTCTTCATTAGTACTCCGCTCCTTTTGGTCTTAGCGTGATGTTATATAGCCTACAGCTTTCCTCGATAAATAAGCTAGCCAACACTGAAAGAATTTTTCAAATCGGACCAGTAGTTTCTGAGAGTAGCGTGTTCAAGCAAACAAACAAACCGTTCAGCTTTATATGTATATTTATAGATTATCCGCGACGAATTTTGTCCGACTTACAGTCGTTATTAAATTTATATAATTTCACTACTAATCGTTCGTAAAATTTACCTTTATTGGCTGTAGCTAAGAATATATTATGTGGTTCGTTCTGCCTGTTACCTAGACGGATTAATTTGTACCTTAAATTAATAGGAATACGTTCGAGGTTTAGCTGCAGAGACAGCCATCGCTGGAGTTGGTGGCCGTGGGGCGTTTCTGACGCGGCAATGTAACTACGCCCGGGGCATTTTCACCCTGTCGAAACAAAAAAAGAAAAGATATACAATCAAAATTATTGCGAGTTGGTAACATGTTAGGCACGTGGATTTTGAAACCATATCTAATATAACGTCCGTTCCGATCGTCTTTGCAATTAGGCTATCGTGGGTGTTACGTCATTGTCGTCCTGCTCGTCTTTTAATTACTTGGAGTTGACGCAATATGTACTCCTCTTTCGATATGTACGATACATATTGCAAAAGTTATTGCCAATAGTTTTGTGGCCGGCTGCCTGCCTGAAGTCAACTTCTTCGGAATGTAATTGATGACGAGATAGCATTAGATGGAGTTGGCCCAGCTCGATGTGAAGCTTTTAGTCGCCTTTTACAACACCCACTAGCAATGTAAATGTTAGTAATACAGTGGACCCGCGGTAATCCGGCCCCTGTCTAATCCGGCGCCCCTTGTAATCCGACATATCTGTTATTATTGAACATTTTTTTGACAATCTTTGCTTATGTAAGTAATGTATGATTGAACAGGTTACAACTAGGGACACGATATCGATACGAAAGTATCGATACTGTAGGTACTCATGAGTACAGTATCGAAGAAAAAGTATCGTACTCAATAAAGTATCGAAACAAAAGTATCGAGTACTGAGTACTTTTCCTAGAATCCAGGTCGTGATGAACTTTTTTTTTTAGGCATTTGTCCTGATTTGATGAGCTTTTTTTTAGGAGTTTGTTTTGTGTGTTCGGATTAAAATATGACGAGCCACGCTTTACCTAGATGGCGTTACTATTAAGCATGAACCGTAAGGTCAAATTTAACATGGATACTTTGTACAATTTGTTCGATGCAATACCTGCCTAAAAGTACTCATTGAGTAAAAGTATCGAGTACAAAAGTATCGGTATCGAAAGACAAGTACTCGATACCTAAAAGTATCGATACTTCTTTTGTGTCCCTAGTTACAGCCTGTACGTGCCATATCACTATTGTGCTTTTATTTTGAATCTGATTGTTTAGTTTGAATTTCACTACATGTAATAGCGTTCGGCATACCGTACGTTCACAGTTTAGTTCATTAATTGTACATTACGTATAACATACCTATCGGATTACAAGGTACCCTTCTGTAAAAAAAGCCGGACTATAAGGGGTCTTAGGCAGTACTCTATAATCCGACAAATTCGATAGTCTGACACTGCCGTGTAAAACGTTTGTCGGAATACCGAGGGTCCACTGTATTCGTAGCCGCTACCACACAGCCGTGTTATGACATCATTATATTAGCCTATAGTCCTGCCACCGCTGGGCTCGAGTCTGCTCCACTATGGGAGGGTTTGAATTATTATGCTGGTCGGACACGTTGGCATAATTTTATTTCAAGTTTGCCTTCTGTTACATAGATGTTATATCTCTTAGCCATCGTTTACGATACCCACGGATAAGATAGCGGGTAGTAGCGGAGCCATGTAATGTACGATAGCTAAAATGTGACTCGCAGTGTCATTTCTATGAGAAACGTTCCACACGTTATCCGAAAATGTTTTCATAATGTTCTGACTTAATAGATTAACTTTTAGTTGAATTAAAAGATAACACACATCAATTATCAAAATAAATAAGATTTGAATATCTTCAGTAAAGATACCAAAGCCAACACGTCCACTCACTTCAATACTGATGACTCGCAGCGGCTGCTTGGAATACAACTTGTGTGCTAGGGTCATAAATATAGACTCTACATTGTCGCATTCTGAATCCAATAATGCGGACGTTTCGAATAACTGTAACAAAATATATATATTTATTTAAAAACCTTACTTTCTGTGTGGTAATGGAGTAAGAATACAATTCACCAACTCTTCTTGACCTTGGATGTCGTAAAAGACGACTAAAGGATATAATACGCAGGTAACATCTACGCCAGGGAAGGAAAATTCGAAACAAAACCCTATACCGACATATCTGCCGGGGCCGCGGGTGACCGGACCGGGGATTTTAGTCCGTCAGCCGCGGAGAGGCTGACCGCGCCGAGAGGGACGTCGAAAGGTGAGGATACCCGAAAAGGTATTCCGTCGGGCCGACCACTGACGACAAGGAACTCTGCACTGGTGGTCGGCTCAACGACGAAGGCGACGTGGGTACGGGTGGGTTATGGGTCCGCGCGCCGTCCTTTCGTCGCCCCGGACGGAATGGACCACGTGTGCGATTACCATAGCTCATCCATATAAAAAAAAAATACCGAGATATCTGATCAGCGTGATAGTGGGTATGTGATTTCTCTTCCACTGTAGAGGAGGTTAGTGGGACTTATATGAGCTGAAACAATGATGAAAAACAGAACACTGTATTCTCATCCTGTACTCTCAAATAGCGTAGTGGCCGACGATATACCGACCTCCACAGCCAGTGTCGTGTGTTCAATTCCCACAAAGGACAATAGTTTGTGCGATCCACAAATTGTTGTTCTGTATCTGATATAATTTGTGTCCATTAGTTGTACGTTTGTTAAAACCTTCGCAATACAAGGATTGTTGTCTTTCCCTAGCCCAGGTCGCGAGTGGATGGATCGAGAATTAGTCCGCCACCCGCAAAGAGGTCGACCGTGTGAGGACGATACGGTTTTATAACCGGGGCGTCAAAGGGTACGGTACTCAAAAAGGTAAACCCCCGAGTCGGCCATGGATATCAGTGATTGGCCCAACGGCGATGGAGAGAGACCAGGGAAGGTTATGGGGCTGCCCGCCACTCATTCGTCGCGTCGCCTGGACAGATTGACAAGGGTGGGCCCAGAACATAGTCTGAAGGGTTTTTAAAGTCCAAGGAATCTGTATCAGTGATCGGCCCAATGGCGACGGGGAGGGAACAGGGAACGTTATGGGGCCGCCCGCCGCTCATTCGTCGCCCGGACAGATTGGCTAGGGTGGGCCTAGAACATAGTCTGAAGGCTTTTTGAAGTCCAAAAAAAAGTTTAATAATGTCCGTAATAACAATGACTTGTTAGACATGAGACATCTTAGTCTGCCCATGACCATGAATGCTGCAAAGTGTTCGAAACGTTGGACAATCAAAAAGCAAATACAGACGCGATAAAATCCGTAAAGTAGTTTTATTTAAAATGTGTAATACTCGCGTAAACATCACAAATTTTTCATCAGTTTAATAACTTATGTTTTAAAGATTACTTACAGGCATCCCATATTTATCAGCTAATCGTTGTGCGTAAGTAGTGGCCAAGCGTGATTCTGGGGTACCGCAGTCGCATTTATTCCCTACCAATACCCTCGGCGCCCGCATTAGGTTGTGGGACTCCACCTCTTGCATCCAACTGGCTATTGACTGAAAATCGTAAAATGAACAAAATTGTCTTTAAAACAAATATAAACATTTTTACATAACAGAAGCTTTGGCCTTTTAATGGCCTTTTCACCAATGGCACCTAAATTCTAGGTAACACCTACAATCAATATGACACAACATAAATGGTTGACCGATGTTGTCTGTCATTCAATGTATCATTTTGATGTTTTACAGGGTATTGATCTCATCATCATTTCAAATCATATGTCCCACTGTTGGACTCAAACCTCCTCCGCTGAGAGGGAAATTGACCCTATTTCCTATTGTGGAGGAGACATGATTTAATGATGATAACATTAACATTTCAAAGCAGTTTTTTTGTGTTATTCGAAATAATTTCGCCAAGATTATATTCATCACACAAAAATCAAGGAACCAGTGTCCTGTTGCATTGGCGATAACACTTCACCACAGATAGGGTGCGTGGAGTATGACTGTACCATAGACTGTCAAAAAAAAAAAAACACTTCTCTATTCACCACTAAAGTTAGAGTAAAAAATTACACCATATGTAACTGTACGGACCTTGTAGCAACTCGAGAAAATTTCCCTGTGGTCATGCCTTTCTGCCATACCTACTGTAGCAATCAATCTTAACGCTCACATATAGGCTCCGTTAAGTTCTTCCGTTCGTACGTACTATTACGGCACCACGGATACGGAAGAACTTGTGCGCTATCGTAGCTTTACACCTTTGTACTTATTGGCTGACTAGTCATTTTGTTTTCCTGTCGCCCGCTTTGCCTAGGAAGGAAGTGGAATCTCTCTTTCCAACTCCCTCTTTAATCTTTTCTAATTAAATTTGTTGTGGGTCCCAAGACAAATAAAATCATATCCCGGAACTGCCTGAGGGTCAAACCTCGGTGTCATTTATGGAGACCATTGTGGATCCTGGCTTACAGGAGTTACAATGGTGAGCAAGTGTGGTGGGATTAGTCCCAAAAAAAAAATGTAACTGTAGGTACTTCTTTTTCAGACCACATCGTTTGTTTTTTTTTTTATATGTATAATGGCAATCAGTTTATTGTTTTACATATCCCACTGCTAGGCTAGAACCTCCTCTATATAAGGGGCAAATTGACATCCTATACCTATATATAATATTATTATAATTAAGTAGTTGTAATTGATAAATTGTATGTAAGATTTAACTTTGTATTGTAGTATAAGTGAGGATACTGGTCTCTGAAATACAGCATAACAATGCTAGTTTAGGGGCCAGAGAAGTTATATATATATATATTTTTTTTTTATTGCAAGCAGTGACAAACGAGCAAACAGTACACCTGATGATAAGTGTTGCTGCCGCTCATGGATCTTTACAAGGCCGCTGCCTACCGCGAAAAAAGTGAAGGGAGTGTGAATGCGTGCATTGAGGCTCGGTGATACTAAAGGCACCATCAAAACCCTCCACACGCAAACACCCTCAGAAAGTTGGGCTGCCGGCTCTCTCGCTCACCGAATGAAGCGCAGTAACAAATTGCTACTACTCAGACGTCGATTTTCTGCGAGAGTGTGGTACTGCCCCGGACGGACCGGCCCGCGGCTGTAGACAGATAACTGTCGACAGTGTGGTCCTACCACTCCAAAAGTCTATGTCTTGTAAATACCTTATCTAACCAATAAACTATTATTATTATTATACACACTAGTCTGATGGATTACTAGTGTTTTATTTTGAGTTTTCCTTCTTGCGTTGATAGATTTTGCCTATACATATATTATATCCCTAAATCAGGTTTTCCAAATCCATGAGCAAAAAATGGAGTAGTGAATTATTTCTTATTATCGTCACGCAGAACAGATTATAAATGTCTTGTTAATGGATACAGATCACATACATATTTAAAGGTACGTACTTACATGAAAGGTTTCAGGTTTAGTGACATCATAGACAATAACTACAGCATGAACATTACGGTAGTAGTGTTGTACCATAGACTTTCTAAACCTCTCTTGCCCTGCTGTGTCCCACAATTGGAGCTGCAAGCATAGAAAAAATATAAACAAGTTATGTATTCGATAATTGCTTCAAATCCATTAAAAATGAGAGCTGAACCTTAACAGACATCATTTTGTACTACATTCTGCAAATGATGAAGTAAGAATACAATTCAACACTGGTAGTGTTAACAGAGTAAGAATACAATTCATCACCTCCATGCCATGCCCATAGGTGTAAAAGACAACTTATGGATTACAATATACATAAAAAAAAAAAATAAAACTGGATTACAATATGCAGATAACATATGCAAGAAAAGGAACACTCAAAGTAAAACCCTAAACCAAAAGCCTAAGGCTGATCAGCATGTTATCGAGACACAATATCGAACAGAAAGTATCGATACTGTACTCATGAGTAGTATCGAAGAAAAAGTATTGTACTCAATAAAGTATCGAAACATAAGTATTGATACTACAAAGTATCGAGTACTGAGTACTTTGTCCGGAATCTGATGTGATGAGCTTTTTTTTTAGGAAATTTGATCATCTGTGAACAGATTAAAATATTGCGAGCCACATTTTTAGAAAGTGTAAGGTCAAGTTTAACATGGATACTCACTACTATTTATTCGATACAATACCTGCCAAAAAGTACTCATTGAGTAAAAGTATCGAAAGCAAAGTATAGAGTACAAAAGTATTGGTATCGTAACAAAAGTACTAGATACCTAAAAGTATCGATACTTTTTTCGTCTCCCAAGTCATAGTGGGTCAATATCCGTTCCATTATGGAGCAAGGTCGAGCCTAGCAGTAGGGTGTACATGAGCAGTGGTGATGATATTATGTTATAAAGAATTTGAACAAAAATATGGAGGTAATCTTTGGAGCAATTATCTAAATTAATCTACAATAACAAATAAATTATAGCTTGGTTGAGTTTGGTTATTAAAGCATACTTGAACTAAGTATTTTCAAGCCTCTTCGTTAACATACTTTTTAAGCTAAAATAGAATGAGAATATGGACCTTGTGGTTTGATTAATTGTCTATTTATAAAAATAAGAACATGATATTAATTTATAAAGAAAAGCTGATTAATTCAAAGAATATTCTTTAGCTTTCTAACTTACTTCTAATAAGAACCTTAACCGAATAAACAGACTTTACTAAAAAAATAATAGAATGCGAGTCGCTTTTCAGTTGATGGTTAATTTATCTATCAATTGTTATTTGCTGATTTTATATATAATTCATAAAGCTTACTAAAACTTTACGAATAAGTTAATATATGCAACTATTATATGCTCTACATAATGGTGTTTTTCTATACGGCATATGTAACTTAAAATATCGGGTGAACACAAGAAATAGCAGAGTATTCAACAGTTTACGTTACCTTTATATCTTCATGACCTATTTTTATATTTCTTTCTCTAAAATCAACTCCTATAGTAGCCTCCGACTTATCCAGAAACTGACCTTCACAAAACCGATAAGTTAAACATGTTTTACCAACACCAGAATCACCTAGAACTATAATTTTAAACACTTTCTTCTGCTTTAACCCTGGTATTTGCTGATTTGAAGCCTCTGACATCGTTATAAACGTTATAACAGCGAGAATTTCCTAAATCAATAACAATAATATTTTGATAACTTCTTTTTTTTAAAGGATCGTCTACAGTGTAGCCAACCCTACAGTTTTAACTGTATCTGTAGATCTACAGTTTTTTGGGCATTCCCTCAATTTTAGTTAAAGCGCTTATTACACTACACGTTATTCAGGGCCCTGAATCACTAGGGGTGCTGTACAACTAAATAGTGGAACTTGTTTCACCTTTAGCGAAATAACAGTTTCAGAAAACTGTTCTAAAATAAACAGCCTGTTGTGCTGTAATACGAAAAAAAAGGGGAATAACCATTATTTAGGAATAATGTTTAGAAGTGGTTTCAGTGTTTGTTCCTAAAATGAAAACGATATATCTTAATCATAAAAATTATCAACCATTCATTTCTAATACATGGCTAAAAATCTCAATGTGACAATCAATCTTTCTCTAGGGCTTATACTTTGTCTTAAAATTGTGTCCTGTTTTTGTATAAAAGGAGTTACTAAAGTTAATAGCTCTTCAAATTCAACACCACTTATTCTTAAGTAATTTCTTAGATCTGATTGGTCCAAAACACTAAGTATCTGCATATTAGAAAGCCTTGGTCTTAATTGTAAATATTCCTTCACCCAGATTCTCTTTTTTTTTATTTTCATGCTTGAAACTACAGTGGCTACAGCAAAAGCAATTTTTTGTTTTGACAATGTAGGAGCCATTGTAGCGGACGTGCAGCACTTGAGACGGTTTTTTTTTTTTTTTTTTTTTTTTTTTTGTGTGTGTACAGCTGTTGGCCGCAGATGGCCTTGACAGCTTGACGCGGACTATGGGTGAGCGCTGAGGGCTCTCAACCCGGAGAAAAGTATGCTAAGCGACATCGCCCAAGTGCTCCCCCTGTGGGGAACGGACCTCGGCTTGGGGCGTCGCTGGAGGCAAAGTGGGCGTGCCCACGTTTTTAGTAGTGACTTTTGCGCGGCGCGGTTTCGCACCTCGACGGCGAGGGCGGAACCGCGGATATTTATTTGTTAAGGCCTCGCGGGCCGTGTAGGCTCTTTGTTGAGCGAGTGTGATATTGTCGTCCTCTTCGTCGAGGACGTCAGATGGAGGAGATTTTGGAGGGTCTATAGGAAGCCGCCCCAACCACTAGTTGGTTGGGGTGTGTCATGGCAGAGTCAAAGTAGCTCTGAGAGCACCGTTTCATAAACTGCTTGATGGTCGGCAGTTCGAGGTCGATGTGGAGATCGACGTTTCGTATGAACCACGGTGCTCCCGTAGCTCGGCGCATGAAACGATTTTGAAGTGTCTGTAGCCTGTGGATCCTGTGTGGCTTAACATGCGCGAACACCACGCTGGCATAGGTCATGATAGGCCGTATGCAGGTGGTGTATAGTCGGATTTTGCTACTCAGGGGCATACGCGACCTAGAGTTGAGTAGACAGTGGAGACGGCCCATCACAAAGGCTGCCCGTGCGCGGACTTGCTTTATGTGAGGGGCGAAGCTGAGTCGATCGTCAAGGGTCACACCCAAGTATTTGGCCTGCCTGGTCCAAGTGACCGGCTTGTTGAAAATTTTAAGGGAGGGAATGCTGTCGATAGAGTAGGAACGGGCAGTTCGTCTAGTGAACATGACCGCCTGACTCTTCTCGGGGTTGATTTCTAATCTCCATTTCCTAAACCAATTGGCTAGGGCGGTAACCGCTGTTTGGAGAGTCTTGGCTACTGTTGTCGGGGATCTACCAGCACAAAAGAGTGCGGTGTCATCAGCGTAAAGCGCTTTATGTACCCGGTTGAATTTGGGCATATCGCTAGTGTATAGCGTGAAGAGAAATGGGGAGAGGACCGACCCCTGAGGGACGCCGGCCTTGATAGGGTGGGAGGTCGACAACGTCCCTTCCACCCTGTAGCGAAAGCTGCGATGACTTAAGTAGTCATGTATAATGAGAATTAAGTAGTGAGGGATCTTGAGGAGATAGAGTTTGTAGATTAGGCCTTCATGCCAAACCTTGTCGAAAGCTTTCGCTACGTCTAGGAATAATACACCCGTATATCTGTTCATGATGAACTGACTACTTGTGTATTCTACCAAGCGGTGAACTTGTTGTACGCAGCTGTGTTTAGCTCGGAAACCAAACTGTGCGTCGGGAACGAGGTTGTTAGCCTCGGCGAATGTGCGTAGTCTACTGAGAACTATTCGTTCGTAGATCTTACCTAGACCTTTTAGTAGACTAATCGGGCGGTAACTACTGGGTTCGGTACGGCGCTTGCCGGGTTTGTGGATTCCTATTACCACGGCCTCTTTCCATTGCGCGGGAAAGATGTTATTATTTAGTGCTGCATTGAAGATGCAGCACAACAGGACTATCAAGTGGGCGGGGAATAATTTAATGACTTTATTTGAGATTCCGTCCGAACCTGGGGCTTTTCTGGTTTTAAGACCCCTGACTAACGATTCGACCTCATCGGTGGTTACTACTGGGATAGGCTGATCGGGGTTGTCGTTTCGTAACGAGCGCGAGAGAGTGGTACGACGTTCCACTTCGTCGGCGATGAAGCGGTGATTCGCGGCGTCGGGGTGTCACTTGAGACGGTTACAGCAAAACTAAGTTATACTAAGGTATAAGAGGCGTATATATCAAATCAGTTAAATACCTAAATAAAATAAATATGGTTTTGAAATATAACAGCATGGAACTGTTGTATATAAATCGGCGTAACACCCACCCGAACACATCTGAACGCGGAACATGCTTTTCTCTATTCTATCCTACGCAGATCACCTTTGTTGGAAAGAATAAAAGTAGGGAACATGCTATTCTCTATTCCAGCATAAACAATTACATTTGTAGGAAAGCGAAAAAAACTGTTCTGTTCTCAGCTGACAACAGTTTTCTGTTTGCCTGTTGTGTTCATTAGATTGGATATTCACATTTTGATAGAATAATATTTTTGTTAACATATCATTATGATTCAAATGGAACTAGTAATATTAGACAAACACATAAAGTATAATCAGAGCATTTATTTTTTATCGTAATATTTTCTTGCAATGAATATTAAATCTTGTGACAAATTAATGATACTCATGTTTGTCTATATATTATGATAATTTTAAAAAATGTGCTGTAACAAAGCGGATTCTTTTTCCTTTTTCAGTTTAGTATACTACCCTAATAATTTGTGACGCTCTTCTTAAAATTCTCCCACTTGATGTTATAGCGCCACTTCAATTTGCTCCCTTTCAAAGGATACTTTTTAATACACTGAGATGGCTCTGCTTACTTCTACCCTCCATAGTGGAAAGGACGTAGTTAAATTAATAAAGAACAATGTCAACAAGGTCAAATTTAATAAATTTATAACTAATTTTCTGTATCGGGTAGATAATTATAAATGTCTGTAATAACGATTACTTGTTAGACGTGAGACACCTTAGTCCGCCCGTGACCATGAATGCTGCAAAGTGTTCGAAACGTCGGGCAATCATAAATCAAAAACAAACGCGATATAATCCGTAAAAGTAGTTTTATTTACAAAGAACAATGTATTAAAAATGAATGGTTGATAATTTTTATGATTAAAATATATCGTTTTCATTTTAGGAACAAACACTGAAACCATTTCTAAACATTATTCCTAAATAATGGTTATTTCCCCTTTTTTCTCGTGTTACAGCATAACAGGCTGTTATTTTGGAACAGTTTTCTGAAACTGTTATTTCGCTAAAGGTGACAGGTTCCACTATTTAGCTGTTGTACAGCACCCCTAGTGATTCAGGGCCCTGAATAACGTGTAGAGTAATAAGCGCTTTAGGCCTCGAAATCAACAGTTTTTTATTTAAAATGTTAGCGTCATCTATTTTATTTGTTACAATACGTAACAAATAAAATAGATGACGCTAACATCTTAAATAACCGTACCAGCTTCAGTAAAACCGAACGAACTGGATGAATGTTCAACTAATTTATTAAATGGTATTAGTGGTTGTAAATTTCTATTTTTTACTTACTCCAGAATCTCCGTAAATGCTTATGCCCGTCCTGACGATGATATGGGCTTCCTGCCAGTGTCAGATGTAGCTGGTCAAGTGGAATTTTCATGCACAATTGATAACGTCGAGGAAGATCATTATACTCCAAGCACACCTCCGACAAACAAGACAGTCACTTGGCGTAAGTGTGACCCAGTATATTCTGAAATACAGCCGATATCTAATACTGCTAAACAATGTTTGGATAATATGATTACGGAGTTGGAAGGAAAATCAACGGTAGAAATATTTGAAAACATCGTGTGTGACCAGATTTTATAATATACTAGCGTTTGCCCGCGGCTTCGCTTGCGTAAAAATTTACTTGCATATTGAACTATTATTGCAAAGAATATTATCGGCATAAAAAGTATTACATTTCTTAATGTAAGAAATACTCTATTTATGTGTCAATTTTCATCCAAATCTGCTCAACAGTTTACGCCTGATTGAGTAACAAACATCCAAACATCTTCACAAACTTTCACATTTGAATATTACTTTCAGCCTTATAGTTCAGATTCCCGTGCAAATACGATGATAAATATGCCTTTCCTTAGTCTCTGATAACGTACTATTCCATTGATGAAAAAAAAAATTATATCAATCAAACACCCGCAGTTTCATTCACGCAGTAGACCCCATTCCCATGTCAATCCTGAGATAAAAAATGCCTATATTACTCGCTGATATTATAAATTTGCATGGGAGAAAAAAAAATATAAATCCCAGAAATATCAGAGATAAAAATTGCCTATGTTACTCTCTGATAACATACGTAGCTTTCCATTGGTGAAAGAATGAAGTCGATATTCCTCGGTTAGTTCTCATTCCCGGGTAAATACCGGGACGAAAATAGCCTTTATTTGTTATTCACTGATAATTTAGTTTTCATTAATGAATTAATTTTTAAAACCATTAAATTTCCGTTATTTCACCGGCATTGTACCCGGTCCCGTAGGAATATCGGGATAAAAATAGCTTAAATATGTTACTCGCTTCAAAATAGCTTTCCATTAGTGAAATAATTTTAAAATCGACTTAATTCTCAAGGTTGCTCCAGCCACACCGGGATAAAATATAGCCTGGGATAAAATATAGTCTAAGTTAATCCTTATGTACGCCTGGTAGACCTGATGGTAAAATATAATCAATATCGGTCCTGCCGTTTTGAAGATTACCTGAAACTAATAGACAGACAGACAAAAAAAAATTGGACCGTATTGTGTGAGCATAAATAAAGCCTGTACGGCGTCGTATGGGCTTATGGACTAACGCCGTGTTTGACAGAAGAACCTAAGGTTATAGTTCGATGTACCTAAAGCCCTTAAGTTCCTAGCCTATCTGATGGGATACCTGCACCGCGCTACCTAAGGTGACAGGTAGATGTGAGATGTGCTGGACGTCGATGGCCTCTTTTTGCGAAGAGGTCATCTCAAGGAAGGAGGCCGCGGAGCGGGAACGCGAGGCACTCGCGTCCGCGAACTCGCTTCGCAGGCGGCGGCCAGGGAGGGGGAGGCGGCGATACGCGCATCTCCTCCCACCGCCTTAAATCACGACAGGTCGTGGCCAGATAGCCTAGCGTAGGGGTGTCGGGGATCGAATGTCAAAAGACGATCTCTCTGGCACCCCGTAAAAGCGCGGAAGGGACCGCTGTGGTTTTAGTGGGTATTCCGGCAGCATAGGCAGCCGGCGAGTCCCACACTCCCCGCCATCAGACGCTGGCGGGGGTTAGTGCGTAAACTGCATTTCCACAGCGTCAAAAAAAAAAAAAAAAAAGGTAGATGTGAGATGGATGTTTGGGTGGAGGATTGGTAATTCTCACTGCCGGTCAAGCAGACTCACAAGACCGATCAGAACTGACGGCTAAGGGTGTCTTGGCCGCAGTGAGAGTGTAGTAACTGAGAGATGAATAAATTCAAATCTGCTTTATTTTACAATATTTACACCTTATATACTATTTATTGCTAATACACACATATACCATTTTGTGTTAGTGTGTCGTAAGTGTGAAGTGTAACGCAGCATCTTTAATCATGACAGTGCAAATCTTGCAAATCTGCGCTGTTGTATGTTGAAATGCTCTACTTATGAATTTGCTGCGTTGCATGTTCAATGTGCATTGAACAAAGCCTATTATTTTGATAGACAAATAGACGCTTCAAATTTATTTATTTGTAGAGATAGGAAATTGGAATAATATCTTGATTGTAACTGTTCGCGACAAGTGTAAAATATCGTGATAGTGCTTAAAAAACGAACTGTAAACATAATAGTGAATTTTGAGAAAAAGTATAGTGATAAGAATACCGTGAAAATTAACTAACTCAAAGTGTATCGCCAGATAGGAGTGCGTAACGAATATCGACCAATCAGGGCGCTCCAAATACATAGCGAAATTCGTAAGATGTAAACATTACGAATAAACGTGTACAGTGCTAAATAAACAATGTGAGTAATGAACATTAAAGTAGATTAATTATACGTTATATTGTAGTAAAAATTGTGTTAAAATAGCCTATAACTGTTTGTTTTTCTTAATTTATGTAAAAGCATAATTGTACTAACGTTGTAATTTTTGTTGTTTATAGTGTCAAATTTGCAACATAAATATTCTTGGTATTTTATTGAAATATACGCTAGGACATATCGAACGCAGTAAGAACCAACACCCTAGGTATTATAACTTGCGAGATATAGCCTAATAAAGATAGAAAAACAATGCTGATAGTATAAAATAATAGTTTTCAGTGCTTGTATAAAGTCTATTTTACTACCTAGGGTCGCGGCCACTACTGAAACAGATAGATGTATCTTAGATAAATAGAATAGTATATAGAATGTAAGCATATCTGTAATAGTCTTAGCGTTATAGTTAATTGTTCAATAAAATCATAGCACAAATCGGACGAATGCGACAACCGTTTACGCTAACAGCCTCGCGGCTGTCGTTACGGTAAAACCTCAAGGTACCTAAGTGTCTCGTTTAATGAACACATCGTAGCATAGACTACCGAAGACACCTAGCGGCGCGCGATGGAAGCTTGAAACCATAGTATGAAGTAATGATATGAAGAAATAGTATGAAGAAATAGCGAACTTCAAGCATTAACATTCAGGGGCTAGGCAGCAACGGTGTAATATTCGTCCGATGTGCAAGTTACTTCAAAATCGATCGTTTTATTTCTTCACTGAAGCCCGCCAGTAAGGAACCGAACCCGAAGATACAGTCCACACATACAGTCCACATAAACCACCGAACCAGCGACCAACCGGGACGTCAGCCGACTACAACACATTTGTCTGAAGGCCCGTCCCGCACAGTAACTTACTGTCTGGTAGCTGCTAGAAATATTACCACGCTTTCATTGTTCGTGGGTGTCGCAAAATACTACTAAGACAAAGATTTACATCGGCCTGAACCAATTGGTGATGCCGTCTAGCCAACAATGTCGCCCGCCAGGCAGCCAGTCATAAAATGTTGCTAGAACCTTTGCAATATATAATATCTATGATGGCATAAGAGTACCTACAGATCGCGTCGATCCAAAGTGATTAGGATAAGAGCAAGATAATGATGATATATCATTGGCTGGGTGTCTTCGACTATATGCGTTTTACCCTTTTGGGGCAGCCCAAAATTGTTTCTTAGTGCGTGCTTACCCCAAATAACCGATCGGTATACAAAATTTCACATTCTTAGGCCCGATATCTTTGGCTATATATTTTCACCCTCTTAGGGGTTGAATTTTCAAAAATCTTCGTTAGAGCTCTTAGCTCGTAAATATCATCCCCTATTTCAACCACTTACACGCATTTTTTCGCGACAAAAGTAGCCTATGTCCTTTCTCAAGTTTTAGTCCATCTTTGCACCAAATTTTATCAAAATCAGTTAAATGGTTTAGACGTGAAAGGCTATATGCTTTTCACCCCCTTGAGGGGGTGATTTGCCAAAAATCCTTTCTTAGTGCTCGTGTACCCCAAGAAATACGATGATGTAAAAAAAATACATTTCTAGGCCCATTGGTTTCGGCTGTATGCTTTTTGGTATTTTAGGGGTTGAATTTCATCCCTATGTAAGTGAAACTACCAAAACGCTAGAACGAATATTTATTTATTTATTATCAGGTGCCTTAATACAAAGATTCACGGTTCTGTCATCGAAAATGACGAATTTCCATACAAAATATCATCCCCTATTTCAACCCCTTATACCTTTTTTTCGCAGTAAAAAGTAACCTATATCTTTTCTCAAGCTTTAGTCCATCTCTATACCAAATTTCATCAAAATCGGTTTAGACGTGAAAGGCTATATGCTTTTCACCCCCTTAAGGGGGTGAATTTTCAAAAATCCTTTGCTAGTGCTCGTGGACCCCAAGAAATACGATGGTGTAAAAAAAAAATACGTTTCTAGGCCCAGTGGTTTCGGCTGTATGCTTTTTGGTATTTTAGGGGTTGAATTTCATCCCCATGTAAATGAAATTTCCAAAACGCTTGAACGAATATTTATTTATTTATTATTAGGTGCCTTAATACAAAGATTCGTGGTTCTGTCATCGAAAATGACGAATTTCCATACAAAATGTCATCCCCTATTTCAACCCCTTATACCCATTTAAGCAATAAAAAGTAGCCTATGTCCTTTCTCAAGCTTTAGTCCATCTCTGTACCAAATTTCATCAAAATCGGTCTAGCGGTTTAGACGTGAAAGCGTAGCAGACAGACAGACAGAGTTACTTTCGCATTTATAATATTAGTAAGGATTGTAGGAAGGATTGAAACAGTAAATTATGCTAAAAATTACAAAAATTATTTGAACTTTAATATAACCGTTAATGAGTTAAAAATGTTTATAGGAATTTTGTTTTTCTCTTCGTATCACACCACTTGCCTCAAAGCAAACTTTATTGGTGTGAGATGACAATGTACACATTCCATTTGTAGAACGGGCAATGTCTCGTAATCGTTTTGATAAAATTAAATCCTATTTACATTTCAATGACAACTCAAGAATTGATAGTACTGAGATAAGTTTCTAAATTCGCCCGTTTACAATTACAAAAAGTTACAATAAAGCTAATGAATCATTCCGAAAGTTTGGAATCTTTGAAACCAATTTAGCTGTTGATGAAATGATCGTTAAATACTTTGGCCACCATGGAATCAAACAATTTATAAAAGGTAAACCAATGAGGTTTGGATACAAGCTTTGGGCACTATCTGTCAGCGGATATTGTTATAACTTCTCGCTTTATACGGGTAAGGAAGCTCAAATCTCTAATAGTACTAGCGATTGCTTGGGTTCAAGAGTTGTCAAAAAGTTACTTGCAGTATGTTCAGATCCCAGCGCACATGTAGTCTACTTCGATAACTTCTTCACTAGCATGCAATTGTTGATTGATTTGAAATCTGGAGGGTTCAGAGCTACAGGGACAGTTAGAGATAATAGGACTAAGAAATGTCCTATCATGACCAAACAAGAAATGAAAAAGAAACACCGAGGTTATACCGATCACCGTTTTGATAAAAATAATGAAATATTATGCGTAAAATGGCATGACAACAATGTAGTATGTCTTTTGACTAATTTTGATACTGTTGAACCCTTTATGAAAACTAATAGTTACTCAAAGACAGAAAAGGCCAAAGTAGCCGTGAATCAGCCAAGGCTTATTCATAATTATAACAAGAACATGGGAGGGGTGGATAAACGTGATTAGCTAATTTCTAAATATCCAATCCGCTTTAGAGGTAAAAAATGGTATTGGCCTCTAGTAATCCGTGTTTTAGACATGTCCTTAGTAAATGCATGGATTATTTACAACCAGGTAAATAAAGACGAGACTCTGCTAGATTTCAGAAGAAGGATTTGTTTTTCTTGGATGAAAAAATCGGAAGGCAAAGCAAGTAAACCTACACCAGGTTCTTCAGAAGTTCTTTTACAGCCTGTCAGGTTTGATAATTTTGGTCACTATATGACAAAAAGGGACAAACAAAGGCGTTGCCGAGGACCTGGTTGTAAAAAAAAAAACCTTTAACCTTTTGTGCTAAATGTGAAAAAACACTTTGCAGTAATTGTTTCAAACCTTATCATACAAAATAAGCTTTTTTTTCGAAACTGTTTGCGGTCATAGTTATCAAATAAAGCTCATTTTCTTATAATTATTAACTCTCTTTATTTCTAATCACATGTCCCCGTTGTCATATTTATAGGACGGGCTGACTCGGCGAAAATTATATTACTTTTGATTTTTTTTTATATATTATTTCTTCTTATTGTTTTAAGAACGTAATTTAAAGATTTCATCAAAAAATTCCCAAGTTTTCGATGCTTGGGAAGTAATGGGTTAATGATCGAAAACAAGTGTTCTAACGTAGCAGTACTGTGCGACAAACATAGGTAGCTGTTGACTCACTATCACTACTGCAACTGTTCATATTCGTATATTTTTGATAAACACAACAACGTCAACCGAACAAAAAGGAACCCTCAGACAAATCACAAAATGCACCGTCAAATACCTACATCTATCTCTATGTTCAAAGCATTTACGGAGATTCTGGAGTAAGTAAAAAATAGAAATTTACAACCACTAATACCATTTAATAAATTAGTTGAACATTCGTCCAGTTCGTTCGGTTTTACTGAAGCTGGTACGGTTATTTAAGATGTTAGCGTCATCTATTTTATTTGTTACGTATTCTATTTTTTACTTACTCCAGAATCTCCGTAAATGCTTTGAACATAGAGATAGATGTAGGTATTTGACGGTGCATTTTGTGATTTGTCTGAGGGTTCCTTTTTGTTCGGTTGACGTTGTTGTGTTTATCAAAAATATACGAATATGAACAGTTGCAGTAGTGATAGTGAGTCAACAGCTACCTATGTTTGTCGCACAGTACTGCTACGTTAGAACACTTGTTTTCGATCATTAACCCATTACTTCCCAAGCATCGAAAACTTGGGAATTTTTTGATGAAATCTTTAAATTACGTTCTTAAAACAATAAGAAGAAATAATATATAAAAAAAAATCAAAAGTAATATAATTTTCGCCGAGTCAGCCCGTCCTATAAATATGACAACGGGGACATGTGATTAGAAATAAAGAGAGTTAATAATTATAAGAAAATGAGCTTTATTTGATAACTATGACCGCAAACAGTTTCGAAAAAAAAGCTTATTTTGTATGATAAGGTTTGAAACAATTACTGCAAAGTGTTTTTTCACATTTAGCACAAAAGGTTAAAGGTTTTTTTTTTTACAACCAGGTCCTCGGCAACGCCTTTGTTTGTCCCTTTTTGTCATATAGTGACCAAAATTATCAAACCTGACAGGCTGTAAAAGAACTTCTGAAGAACCTGGTGTAGGTTTACTTGCTTTGCCTTCCGATTTTTTCATCCAAGAAAAACAAATCCTTCTTCTGAAATCTAGCAGAGTCTCGTCTTTATTTACCTGGTTGTAAATAATCCATGCATTTACTAAGGACATGTCTAAAACACGGATTACTAGAGGCCAATACCATTTTTTACCTCTAAAGCGGATTGGATATTTAGAAATTAGCTAATCACGTTTATCCACCCCTCCCATGTTCTTGTTATAATTATGAATAAGCCTTGGCTGATTCACGGCTACTTTGGCCTTTTCTGTCTTTGAGTAACTATTAGTTTTCATAAAGGGTTCAATAGTATCAAAATTAGTCAAAAGACATACTACATTGTTGTCATGCCATTTTACGCATAATATTTCATTATTTTTATCAAAACGGTGATCGGTATAACCTCGGTGTTTCTTTTTCATTTCTTGTTTGGTCATGATAGGACATTTCTTAGTCCTATTATCTCTAACTGTCCCTGTAGCTCTGAACCCTCCAGATTTCAAATCAATCAACAATTGCATGCTAGTGAAGAAGTTATCGAAGTAGACTACATGTGCGCTGGGATCTGAACATACTGCAAGTAACTTTTTGACAACTCTTGAACCCAAGCAATCGCTAGTACTATTAGAGATTTGAGCTTCCTTACCCGTATAAAGCGAGAAGTTATAACAATATCCGCTGACAGATAGTGCCCAAAGCTTGTATCCAAACCTCATTGGTTTACCTTTTATAAATTGTTTGATTCCATGGTGGCCAAAGTATTTAACGATCATTTCATCAACAGCTAAATTGGTTTCAAAGATTCCAAACTTTCGGAATGATTCATTAGCTTTATTGTAACTTTTTGTAATTGTAAACGGGCGAATTTAGAAACTTATCTCAGTACTATCAATTCTTGAGTTGTCATTGAAATGTAAATAGGATTTAATTTTATCAAAACGATTACGAGACATTGCCCGTTCTACAAATGGAATGTGTACATTGTCATCTCACACCAATAAAGTTTGCTTTGAGGCAAGTGGTGTGATACGAAGAGAAAAACAAAATTCCTATAAACATTTTTAACTCATTAACGGTTATATTAAAGTTCAAATAATTTTTGTAATTTTTAGCATAATTTACTGTTTCAATCCTTCCTACAATCCTTACTAATATTATAAATGCGAAAGTAACTCTGTCTGTCTGTCTGCTACGCTTTCACGTCTAAACCGCTAGACCGATTTTGATGAAATTTGGTACAGAGATGGACTAAAGCTTGAGAAAGGACATAGGCTACTTTTTATTGCTTAAATGGGTATAAGGGGTTGAAATAGGGGATGACATTTTGTATGGAAATTCGTCATTTTCGATGACAGAACCACGAATCTTTGTATTAAGGCACCTAATAATAAATAAATAAATATTCGTTCAAGCGTTTTGGAAATTTCATTTACTGATGAAATTCAACCCCTAAAATACCAAAAAGCATACAGCTGAAACCACTGGGCCTAGAAACGTATTTTTTTTTACACCATCGTATTTCTTGGGGTCCACGAGCACTAGCAAAGGATTTTTGAAAATTCACCCCCTTAAGGGGGTGAAAAGCATATAGCCTTTCACGTCTAAACCGATTTTGATGAAATTTGGTATAGAGATGGACTAAAGCTTGAGAAAAGATATAGGTTACTTTTTACTGCGAAAAAAAGGTATAAGGGGTTGAAATAGGGGATGATATTTTGTATGGAAATTCGTCATTTTCGATGACAGAACCGTGAATCTTTGTATTAAGGCACCTGATAATAAATAAATAAATATTCGTTCTAGCGTTTTGGTAGTTTCACTTACATAGGGATGAAATTCAACCCCTAAAATACCAAAAAGCATACAGCCGAAACCAATGGGCCTAGAAATGTATTTTTTTACATCATCGTATTTCTTGGGGTACACGAGCACTAAGAAAGGATTTTTGGCAAATCACCCCCTCAAGGGGGTGAAAAGCATATAGCCTTTCACGTCTAAACCATTTAACTGATTTTGATAAAATTTGGTGCAAAGATGGACTAAAACTTGAGAAAGGACATAGGCTACTTTTGTCGCGAAAAAATGCGTGTAAGTGGTTGAAATAGGGGATGATATTTACGAGCTAAGAGCTCTAACGAAGATTTTTGAAAATTCAACCCCTAAGAGGGTGAAAATATATAGCCAAAGATATCGGGCCTAAGAATGTGAAATTTTGTATACCGATCGGTTATTTGGGGTAAGCACGCACTAAGAAACAATTTTGGGCTGCCCCAAAAGGGTAAAACGCATATAGTCGAAGACACCCAGCCAATGATATATCATCATTATCTTGCTCTTATCCTAATCACTTTGGATCGACGCGATCTGTAGGTACTCTTATGCCATCATAGATATTATATATTGCAAAGGTTCTAGCAACATTTTATGACTGGCTGCCTGGCGGGCGACATTGTTGGCTAGACGGCATCACCAATTGGTTCAGGCCGATGTAAATCTTTGTCTTAGTAGTATTTTGCGACACCCACGAACAATGAAAGCGTGGTAATATTTCTAGCAGCTACCAGACAGTAAGTTACTGTGCGGGACGGGCCTTCAGACAAATGTGTTGTAGTCGGCTGACGTCCCGGTTGGTCGCTGGTTCGGTGGTTTATGTGGACTGTATGTGTGGACTGTATCTTCGGGTTCGGTTCCTTACTGGCGGGCTTCAGTGAAGAAATAAAACGATCGATTTTGAAGTAACTTGCACATCGGACGAATATTACACCGTTGCTGCCTAGCCCCTGAATGTTAATGCTTGAAGTTCGCTATTTCTTCATACTATTTCTTCATATCATTACTTCATACTATGGTTTCAAGCTTCCATCGCGCGCCGCTAGGTGTCTTCGGTAGTCTATGCTACGATGTGTTCTTTTTTTTTTTTTTTTTTTTTTGTGTGTGTACAGCTGTTGGCCGCAGATGGCCTTGACAGCTTGACGCGGACTATGGGTGAGCGCTGAGGGCTCTCAACCCGGAGAAAAGTATGCTAAGCGACATCGCCCAAGTGCTCCCCCTGTGGGGAACGGACCTCGGCTTGGGGCGTCGCTGGAGGCAAAGTGGGCGTGCCCACGTTTTTAGTAGTGACTTTTGCGCGGCGCGGTTTCGCACCTCGACGGCGAGGGCGGAACCGCGGATATTTATTTGTTAAGGCCTCGCGGGCCGTGTAGGCTCTTTGTTGAGCGAGTGTGATATTGTCGTCCTCTTCGTCGAGGACGTCAGATGGAGGAGATTTTGGAGGGTCTATAGGAAGCCGCCCCAACCACTAGTTGGTTGGGGTGTGTCATGGCAGAGTCAAAGTAGCTCTGAGAGCACCGTTTCATAAACTGCTTGATGGTCGGCAGTTCGAGGTCGATGTGGAGATCGACGTTTCGTATGAACCACGGTGCTCCCGTAGCTCGGCGCATGAAACGATTTTGAAGTGTCTGTAGCCTGTGGATCCTGTGTGGCTTAACATGCGCGAACACCACGCTGGCATAGGTCATGATAGGCCGTATGCAGGTGGTGTATAGTCGGATTTTGCTACTCAGGGGCATACGCGACCTAGAGTTGAGTAGACAGTGGAGACGGCCCATCACAAAGGCTGCCCGTGCGCGGACTTGCTTTATGTGAGGGGCGAAGCTGAGTCGATCGTCAAGGGTCACACCCAAGTATTTGGCCTGCCTGGTCCAAGTGACCGGCTTGTTGAAAATTTTAAGGGAGGGAATGCTGTCGATAGAGTAGGAACGGGCAGTTCGTCTAGTGAACATGACCGCCTGACTCTTCTCGGGGTTGATTTCTAATCTCCATTTCCTAAACCAATTGGCTAGGGCGGTAACCGCTGTTTGGAGAGTCTTGGCTACTGTTGTCGGGGATCTACCAGCACAAAAGAGTGCGGTGTCATCAGCGTAAAGCGCTTTATGTACCCGGTTGAATTTGGGCATATCGCTAGTGTATAGCGTGAAGAGAAACGGGGAGAGGACCGACCCCTGAGGGACGCCGGCCTTGATAGGGTGGGAGGTCGACAACGTCCCTTCCACCCTGTAGCGAAAGCTGCGATGACTTAAGTAGTCATGTATAATGAGAATTAAGTAGTGAGGGATCTTGAGGAGATAGAGTTTGTAGATTAGGCCTTCATGCCAAACCTTGTCGAAAGCTTTCGCTACGTCTAGGAATAATACACCCGTATATCTGTTCATGATGAACTGACTACTTGTGTATTCTACCAAGCGGTGAACTTGTTGTACGCAGCTGTGTTTAGCTCGGAAACCAAACTGTGCGTCGGGAACGAGGTTGTTAGCCTCGGCGAATGTGCGTAGTCTACTGAGAACTATTCGTTCGTAGATCTTACCTAGACCTTTTAGTAGACTAATCGGGCGGTAACTACTGGGTTCGGTACGGCGCTTGCCGGGTTTGTGGATTCCTATTACCACGGCCTCTTTCCATTGCGCGGGAAAGATGTTATTATTTAGTGCTGCATTGAAGATGCAGCACAACAGGACTATCAAGTGGGCGGGGAATAATTTAATGACTTTATTTGAGATTCCGTCCGAACCTGGGGCTTTTCTGGTTTTAAGACCCCTGACTAACGATTCGACCTCATCGGTGGTTACTACTGGGATAGGTTGATCGGGGTTGTCGTTTCGTAACGAGCGCGAGAGAGTGGTACGACGTTCCACTTCGTCGGCGATGAAGCGGTGATTCGCGGCGTCGGGGTGTAGTGTACTCGGCGTACACTGAAGCTCCAAGCAGTCGGCCAGGCATTCTGACTTTTCGTCGTCCATAAACGCCGGTGGCTGGTTGGGTCTGGTGAGAGGAGGGAGAGTGGACACGATGTCTTTTTTGAGTGAGCGGGAAAGCTGCCAAAAGGCTGTGTGAGAGGGCTCTAGCTCCTCGAGCATGGCGTCCCATTTGCTCTGTCTCAATTCATTAATAGCTTGTTTAACCTCCCTCTGGAGTGACCGTAGGCGGGTACGGTTGTCCTCCGTGGGGTAGCGGTCATAAGCGCGTGTCGCGGCGTTTTTACGTCTTAACAAGTCACGGACGTCGTCTGGCAGGCGCCACTTACGATCGCTCGTATCTGGTACCGGCCGCGAGCAGTCGTCCATTATCGACTGCACGTGACTTGTAAGCGACTCGATCGCCTGAGAGGTATGTTCCTTAGACGTAATGTCATTGGGAATTTGATCAAGGTGGACCGACGAGGTTGACTTGAGATTTTTCTCTAGCCGTGCCCAGTCAGTCGCTATCTTGGTCCTTTCGTTGTTGTGGCCTGAGGGGCCGGGGGTGCGGGAGGCTAATTCCAGAGTCACCGGGCGGTGATCTGAGTCTAACTCGTGTTGAACTTCTATTGAACATAAACGAAGGTTTATGTTTTTGAGAAGAAAGATATCGAGTATGTCCGGCCTGTGCGAAACGTTAAAGGGGAAGTGTGTCGGCTCTATGGGCGCTATGACATCAAATCCCAGTCTGTCAGCGAATAGCTCTAAAGTCTTGCCCCTCGTATTGGAACTTTGACAGCTCCAAGAGGTGTTCTTGGCGTTAAGGTCACCGCCAATGATGACGGCGCCTCCCAATTCTAGCAAGGCTTTTAGATCTTTTTCAACCAACTGTTTCGAATGTTCTCTATTGGGAGAGAGATATGCGGATACAAGGGTGATAGGCTGATGGCCTGAGAGGGCTAGTCTGCAAATTGAAGCTTCAATGTACGTCAGAGGGGGCGGATCCACAGGTGTGCAATGCAGCGACCTTTTGTAGTAAATGAGCGTTCCACCCATTGGTGAGGTTGTCCTATCATTGCGAACTATATTATAGTTCGCGATTCTAGGGTCCCTGTTGAATGGTTTTAAGAACGTTTCTTGTACTAACAAGATGTCGAGCTGGTGTTCCCGAAGGAATGTGCCTACTTCATCCCTCTGTTGGGTAAGGCTATTAGCGTTGAATGTCCCTACTTTGAGGTGTCTGGGTTTAACTCTGCCGGGAGTGTACCTATCCATTTTAGTTGAATTTGAGTGAGCCTAGACGCTCTAACGTGGGGGCGAATTTGATCGCTATATTAAGGAGGGCGAGGTTGTTTCCCTCGTTCCTTCTAAGATCGGCTGCAATTTCGCGGATTTCCGCGAAATTGATTTGAGCCGCGAAGTTGGCCACCAGGGCTAGATCTGGATCTAGTCCTTGGGGGGCTTTTGGGGGCGCGCTTTTAGCGACGACGATGGGAAGGGGGGCGCCCTGAGGGGGCTTGGGATTACCACCGGTGGGCTGGTTTGCCCCGATCATTGGTGGTTTGGGCTGAGATGGTGCGGGTGGGGCAGCGGGCTGCCTGTTGGGCAGGGTTGGGAAAACCTCCTTGCTGGTTAGCAGGGGGCGAGCCCACGCATTGTGGGTTGGTAAGGGGGCTGGGATGAAGGTCTTGTTATAATACAAGGCCTTGCCATTTGCGTTGTGTTGGCGGACTATTCTTCTCTGCGCTCTTGGGCAGCCGCGATAGTTAGCCGGGTGGCCGTATTCTCCACAGAGAACACACGCTGGTGGCTCTTTGCAGAGGGAGATGTCTTTTGGCCGTTCACACTGAGAGGTGTGATGGTCACCTAGGCACTTGACACACCTAGGACGGGCGAAGCAGTTCTTGGACGAGTGTCCATACATTTGGCACTTGTGGCACTGTGCCAAGTTGCCATTTTTGTGTGGGGGCTCTACTGAGACCCCGCATAGACCACATATGGCCTTGATTTTGAAAATGCCTTTACCCTCAGGGGTATTTGCTAGGCAGACCAATATCATATTGAGAGGGTAACGACCCTTGCCTCGGATCATCCGATGTACTTCTACAACCGGCAGATCCTGGGCTTTAAGAGATTCTAAGATCTCTTTGGTGTCAATTTCCCTCGGGACATTGCGTATTACTACACGCAGAAGTTTCGCTTCGGGGAGGGTGTATGTATGGTAGGGAATCTGTTGATTCCCTAGCATGCTTGACACGGAGCGGTGGTCAGCTGACGAGTGAAGGTCCACTCGTATGCCTTGGGGGGTGGATTTCGCAGATTTGTACGAAATCCTGTTGGTGTTTAGCCATGCGGAGATGGCTAGCCACTTCTCTTTATCCCTAATGTATAGGGGCGGCGGAGCCAGTGGTTTTTTGACCGTCTGTGGGGCGACGGTGTTGCTGTCCGTAGTGGATGGGACAGAGAATGGGGCTGTCTGCGAGACGACAGGGAGGGCCGAGGCGGTCGTAGCGGTCGTTTCAGACGGGATTGCGGCTGGAGTTATGGCCGATTCGGTCGGCTTTATTTTTGGGGCCTTAGAGGGGGCCTCTTTGTTGGCTTTTGCCTTCTTAGTACGCTTACGGGAGCGAACTTCGATGAAGGAGCCCTCATTGGGCGAATCTTCCGACTCGGAGGAAGATGAAGCTGAGGCTGACGATGTGTTCATTAAACGAGACACTTAGGTACCTTGAGGTTTTACCGTAACGACAGCCGCGAGGCTGTTAGCGTAAACGGTTGTCGCATTCGTCCGATTTGTGCTATGATTTTATTGAACAATTAACTATAACGCTAAGACTATTACAGATATGCTTACATTCTATATACTATTCTATTTATCTAAGATACATCTATCTGTTTCAGTAGTGGCCGCGACCCTAGGTAGTAAAATAGACTTTATACAAGCACTGAAAACTATTATTTTATACTATCAGCATTGTTTTTCTATCTTTATTAGGCTATATCTCGCAAGTTATAATACCTAGGGTGTTGGTTCTTACTGCGTTCGATATGTCCTAGCGTATATTTCAATAAAATACCAAGAATATTTATGTTGCAAATTTGACACTATAAACAACAAAAATTACAACGTTAGTACAATTATGCTTTTACATAAATTAAGAAAAACAAACAGTTATAGGCTATTTTAACACAATTTTTACTACAATATAACGTATAATTAATCTACTTTAATGTTCATTACTCACATTGTTTATTTAGCACTGTACACGTTTATTCGTAATGTTTACATCTTACGAATTTCGCTATGTATTTGGAGCGCCCTGATTGGTCGATATTCGTTACGCACTCCTATCTGGCGATACACTTTGAGTTAGTTAATTTTCACGGTATTCTTATCACTATACTTTTTCTCAAAATTCACTATTATGTTTACAGTTCGTTTTTTAAGCACTATCACGATATTTTACACTTGTCGCGAACAGTTACAATCAAGATATTATTCCAATTTCCTATCTCTACAAATAAATAAATTTGAAGCGTCTATTTGTCTATCAAAATAATAGGCTTTGTTCAATGCACATTGAACATGCAACGCAGCAAATTCATAAGTAGAGCATTTCAACATACAACAGCGCAGATTTGCAAGATTTGCACTGTCATGATTAAAGATGCTGCGTTACACTTCACACTTACGACACACTAACACAAAATGGTATATGTGTGTATTAGCAATAAATAGTATATAAGGTGTAAATATTGTAAAATAAAGCAGATTTGAATTTATTCATCTCTCAGTTACTACACTCTCACTGCGGCCAAGACACCCTTAGCCGTCAGTTCTGATCGGTCTTGTGAGTCTGCTTGACCGGCAGTGAGAATTACCAATCCTCCACCCAAACATCCATCTCACATCTACCTTTTTTTTTTTTTTTTTGACGCTGTGGAAATGCAGTTTACGCACTAACCCCCGCCAGCGTCTGATGGCGGGGAGTGTGGGACTCGCCGGCTGCCTATGCTGCCGGAATACCCACTAAAACCACAGCGGTCCCTTCCGCGCTTTTACGGGGTGCCAGAGAGATCGTCTTTTGACATTCGATCCCCGACACCCCTACGCTAGGCTATCTGGCCACGACCTGTCGTGATTTAAGGCGGTGGGAGGAGATGCGCGTATCGCCGCCTCCCCCTCCCTGGCCGCCGCCTGCGAAGCGAGTTCGCGGACGCGAGTGCCTCGCGTTCCCGCTCCGCGGCCTCCTTCCTTGAGATGACCTCTTCGCAAAAAGAGGCCATCGACGTCCAGCACATCTCACATCTACCTGTCACCTTAGGTAGCGCGGTGCAGGTATCCCATCAGATAGGCTAGGAACTTAAGGGCTTTAGGTACATCGAACTATAACCTTAGGTTCTTCTGTCAAACACGGCGTTAGTCCATAAGCCCATACGACGCCGTACAGGCTTTATTTATGCTCACACAATACGGTCCAAATATTTTTTGTCTGTCTGTCTATTCGTTTCAGGTAATCTTCAAAACGGCAGGACCGATATTGATTATATTTTACCATCAGGTCTACCAGGCGTACATAAGGATTAACTTAGACTATATTTTATCCCAGGCTATATTTTATCCCGGTGTGGCTGGAGCAACCTTGAGAATTAAGTCGATTTTAAAATTATTTCACTAATGGAAAGCTATTTTGAAGCGAGTAACATATTTAAGCTATTTTTATCCCGATATTCCTACGGGACCGGGTACAATGCCGGTGAAATAACGGAAATTTAATGGTTTTAAAAATTAATTCATTAATGAAAACTAAATTATCAGTGAATAACAAATAAAGGCTATTTTCGTCCCGGTATTTACCCGGGAATGAGAACTAACCGAGGAATATCGACTTCATTCTTTCACCAATGGAAAGCTACGTATGTTATCAGAGAGTAACATAGGCAATTTTTATCTCTGATATTTCTGGGATTTATATTTTTTTTTTCTCCCATGCAAATTTATAATATCAGCGAGTAATATAGGCATTTTTTATCTCAGGATTGACATGGGAATGGGGTCTACTGCGTGAATGAAACTGCGGGTGTTTGATTGATATAATTTTTTTTTTTCATCAATGGAATAGTACGTTATCAGAGACTAAGGAAAGGCATATTTATCATCGTATTTGCACGGGAATCTGAACTATAAGGCTGAAAGTAATATTCAAATGTGAAAGTTTGTGAAGATGTTTGGATGTTTGTTACTCAATCAGGCGTAAACTGTTGAGCAGATTTGGATGAAAATTGACACATAAATAGAGTATTTCTTACATTAAGAAATGTAATACTTTTTATGCCGATAATATTCTTTGCAATAATAGTTCAATATGCAAGTAAATTTTTACGCAAGCGAAGCCGCGGGCAAACGCTAGTATATTATAAAATCTGGTCACACACGATGTTTTCAAATATTTCTACCGTTGATTTTCCTTCCAACTCCGTAATCATATTATCCAAACATTGTTTAGCAGTATTAGATATCGGCTGTATTTCAGAATATACTGGGTCACACTTACGCCAAGTGACTGTCTTGTTTGTCGGAGGTGTGCTTGGAGTATAATGATCTTCCTCGACGTTATCAATTGTGCATGAAAATTCCACTTGACCAGCTACATCTGACACTGGCAGGAAGCCCATATCATCGTCAGGACCTTCTTCTATGTCAGTCATTTCATCCACCTCGTCTGGAGGCAATATCGTAACTTCAATATCATCCAACTCCTCATCACTACAATCTTCAATATCTTGAAGATAATCTGCGATTTCGGACACCTTCAGTGCCCTTTTATTTTATTTTTTTCACTGGCTCCATGATCTAAAAATAATAATAAAAATGCGTTTATCAAAAAGATTTATTATTTACTATTTGATAAAGAACATAATCAAAATATTTTTCTTACCTTTCCTCGTATAAGATTGAAATTGAACAATTCACTACTTTTTAACTCTAGCAAGCCCGCAATGAACGAAGTTAAAAAGTGGTTCGGGGTAAGATATCGATGTTTCGAAATATCGATATTTTTTTCGATGTATCGAATTCCGATATTGATATATATAAAAATATCGATATTTAGAAAAATTAGATTTTAAAAAATATCGACGGCCCTACACCAAGTCTCTACAGTTTTCTAATTATAGAATAATGCTTCAGTTTTCTTAGATTATGTAGCTTTTTTAAAGTCACAGTTCATCTGTAAATTGAGCCTTTATTTTGATACTGACGAACCAATTGTTTGTTTTTTAGTCATTTAACAGAACACAAGAAATCACTGATAAATCCTATTTATAATAATAGTGCTAAAGTGCACCTTTGCCGCATTAGATAAAAAATACCAACCTAGGTATTTAAAATACATGCATAACATTTAAAAAAAAATGAATATAAAGGCACCACATGATGTTTTCTCCTTGCCGCCAAACTTGTAATATTTTAATAAACGACACGTGCATGGAGAAGATAAATATATACAATGGAATTTAAATAACTATTTAATGCGATAAAGGAGTAGAAAATAAACGAGGGCGCCACCATCGTTTATATAGCAACACAAATAATATGTCAAGAATGGTTTTGGTCCTTTTAACCTTTTATAATATTTTTTGCTTACAAAATAATTAAGATATAAAAGATTTTAATCTTTGAATTCCTTTTTGATGGAAACCATAATATAGTTTTAATATAGTTAAGACGAATGGCCTAGCCACGAACACACCGCAACCAATGGCCACCTAGGGCAGAGCGATAACCAGAACAAATGTACTAAAATGTGCTAGGACGCAACTAGACGCCGCATTCGACGGCAATACTAGAGGTTTTTACCGAGCAAATTGGGGCAGCGGCGTGCAGCGTGGAGTACGACAGTAACAATTTTAAGTGACACTCAATGTGATGCAATGAGATAGGCGTAGGGTGAGGCGGTCAATGGTAGTAAGGAAACAAACTATTTTAGACAGTTTTAAAGAGGAATTCTGCACAGAAGCTCTTAGTCTCCTAATTTTAATCGATTGCCTTTACATATATCAAAACATCCATAATATAAGTTTAATTTAGTAAAAAGGGTGTCAGAAGAATAGAAATAAAACTGTGATTTCAGAAAATTAAACTTCAAACTAGCTTATCAAAAATTAATTTCCTTCGAGGCACAGCAATTACTGTCATATGGATAATGGCATATCTGTATAAGTCCATCTCGATAGCTCACTAAACACTACTAAGATGCGCTAATGCGATACGATGCCTGCCAAAAAGTACTCATTGAGTAAATATATCGAATGCAATGAATCGAGTACAAAAGTATCGGTATCGAAAGAAAAGTACTCGATACCTAAAAGTAGCGATACTTTTTTCGTGTCCCTATAGTTGAGCAGAGTTGCCAACGTAGGCAATTTGTCGCCGTTTAGGCTACTCAAGAAGAAAATTGGCGACGAAAAATTATAAAAGGCGACTGGTCGTAAATAAAAAGTATCTTATCTTATCTTCAAAATTGGTCACATTTTGTTAATTTTGGGGGAAGAATACATGTGAAACATCTGTAGGTGAGGGTGAACCTGAACGTTGGCGTGACGTTAACGCCACATTTGGATACGTACAGTGGCGGCCTTAGGGGATGGCGAACAGGGCAATCGCCTGGGGCCTCGCGCTTACAGGGGCCTCGCGCTTACGGCGGCCTCACGCAACAACCCAAGCAAATTTAAAAAAATATAGATTTTAAATTACATTTTTACTTATTAATTATATTTTTCACTTTGTTTCAATATTATAAAACTTAAATTTTATTTATTTGTACAACTTTAGTATTTTTCATCAAACATGACAAATCCCTAAACCAAACAACCAGATCTACTTTCGTATCTCATACTTTTCACGAAGGACAAAGGGCCTCGCAAAGACCTGCCGCCCGTAACCTCGCAAAGACCTGCCGCCCGGAACCTCGCAAAGACCTGCCGCTCGGAGCCTCGCAATGGGTAAGGCCGCCCCTGGATACGTATATTTGTGTAACGAAACCATAACCTGTTTTAGAAATTTGTACAACGCCTTCTAGTGAGGACAAAATAAATTACTAACCTAAACAAATACCTGTAGTGTATATTAATGAAAATAAATGTTTATTGAATAAATTTATCATTTTCTGGTAAAACGATAGTAATACTTTATGTCATATTAGTTCCTGTCATAATCTGTTATTTTATACATATATACTTGTACAAAATAATTTCAATGTACCACATCTGCCAGGCGTCCTGAGCGATGGCTCATTTTTTATTTATTACTTTGGTGTTTCACAGTGTTATATTGAATAATTTTGCTGGTATTTTATGTAATATAACACAGAGAAAGTTCTGAACTGAATAGGAACTTATGGAGCTAGTAACCTTTGTGGCAACCATAAACCTCTTTTCACTCTTTTACAAGTAGATATATCTAATTTGAAGCTATTGAAGTGTGTATGCCACTCTTTCGACTTACATAAGTTTGCACTTACATAAGAATGCACATGCATTCAACGTATGCACTGAATTACCGCCTTGCTTTGAAAAGTTTTAGCGTCTGGGCTATTCTAGGCTACTTCGACTCAAATTCGGCTACATTAGGCTACTTAAGGAGAGAAAAATGGTGACATTAGGTTCCGAGTCGTTGGCAACACTGTAGCTGAGTATCAGCAGTGTTGGCAATTTAGCGACTTTGTCGCTAGAAATGACGACTTTTGTTCAAGTGTTAGCGACAAAAAAAAAAGTTTTGTCGCTAAAAATTGTTTAGCGACAAATCTGGCGAATTTTGGAATCAGCTCGAAAGTCATACTCAATACCCGACGGGATTTTCTGTTTTAGCGACTGTCTAGCGATTTTTGAATTTCAGTCTAGCGACTCGAACTTCTAGGAGTTGGCAACACTGAGTATCAGTTTTTGTGGTACGTCGCTGGAGACAGACGAACGATTTGCCGCGATCGTAGTGTCATGACATTTGCTATCAGAAAATAAAAGAATCTTTGTCCGGCTATTATACTATAAATAATTATATTCCCAATTACAATTATATTTAGCGCTTGTGTTAGATCAATCGTATAATTTCATGTCAGATATCGTAACATCAAAAATTATTGACTAACCTCTTCGTCTGGACAATCTTTTACTTAAATGAAGCCAAAATTCTTTACCGTGCTAATGAAAGTGCTGTTTACATTTCGTAATATATATGGTGTATAATATTGTGTATGTTTTGTGTACGTAATTATTGATAACCAGGAAGTGCCATGAATATGTGTAAACGACAGGTATTGTGTATCAAATGTGTGTAAAATATGATCTAATTATGGTGTGTATGTATTTGTGGTGAAATGTTGCCGTAGGGGTGCAATGTCCAGGCTTGTTGACTACTTCGTCATAGTGGGTTTCGACCACGAAAAGGAGAGTAAGTACTATCGTATATTTTATATGTCTTAACTGTATATTATGCATAATTTCCTTCAAGTTCAATCATGTGTATCGTAAAAGAACGGACAGTATACGATAAAACAGGTTACAGTAATTTAAACAGTATCAACATATTCATAAGTTGTATTTAAATTTAGTATACAATACTATGTTTTTAATATAACTTATATATTTTTCCTATCAAATATATTTTCTAATAGTTTTATTTGTATACAGTACGATTTGTTTTCATGGTATATATATCCTTTTATTTAATGGCATACTTATTGTTCCTCCTAATTATACTGGCTGATTTGTATTGGCCATTCATTATTTTATAGCTAGGTTTATTCATGCTTATATTAAGTTCAATATTAGGCAGCTTTATAACAAATAAAGAGACATATTTCAATATATATAAAGAGACATCTGGTACCATTTGGGTCAACGATTACATTCCCAAGGAGGGTTGACGTCAGGCAGGCAGCCGGTCATAAAAGTCATTGCCGAAACTTTTTGCAATATGTCAAAACAGATGACATATTGCGTCGACCCCAAGGAATTGGGATAAGAGCAAGATGATGATGAAAGAGACATATTTTTAATAAGATCCCATGTAGGTTTTGGCAGTTTAAACATTATATATTAAATTTGTTTTTAGTAGTTCATTTAAATAATGTTTAATCTCTGCAATAATAATACAGAATAATGAAATACACTTGTACCATTTATAATGATATTACACAAAAAGTGAACACCAAGACATTAAAAAAAAAGGTTTGTTTTGCAACATCACAAAAATGGTGGAAATAAATAGCAAATAAAAGGCTTGATTATAATTGTTTTCCATTTATCAACATACTTAACAAGAAAATGGTCTAGATGTCATAGATAAAATAAATACTTCTGATATCATTCCAATAATCTCTAGTAGGAATCTATTCATGACATTATCAATCATTGTTTACCTAATAAGATTAATAGTCCAACTGGTTAGGTTTAATTTGGAAGAGCACAGATCAGGTCATGTAAGTAGGTACTAACTCTAACCAGTACTATTCTGATCTAAAATTTCGCTGTGTCTGAAAACAAAGAGCCATGTTAGTGCATGTTATCACCAATGACTTATCATGTTTTGAACTACTGTAAAAGTAGATTGCCTTGGTTAGCAAGTAAATTTTTTTTTATATACAACACCTAACACGTAAAATAAACCTTTGTAGTCTTTATAGAATACAAAGATGGAATTAATGGATATGCACCACATCCACACTCAGAATAATCTTTTGTATATTATACTAAGATTTTTCCAACTGGGGATTGAATCCATGTCTTTAGGCATGGGAGGTGGGTACCCAAACCATTACACAATCAGCAGTTTAATATACTTCCAAAATCCAATGTAAAGGCATTTAATTTATATAGTAAAATTATTATGAATATTATTTAATATACAACATGTCCCAAAATTCAATGATAAGTGGGCACCAACAGGTGGGACAACTTATGACTGCTCGAGAAAAAAAAAGAAAAAATTCTACCCTTATTTTCTTTTATTATGAAAAAAAAAGTGAAATCTTTAAAAAATGTACACCTTTATTATATTTTTAAGTGCCATTGCTACAATTTTACAAATAATTCAGCGATTCTTTTTTGTATTAGCAATGTAAGTAGTACTGCTATCGATCACAACCATTAAAAATCCCAGAATGTTTGTAGTTTCTACACAAGAATTAACCAAAATTGTGTTTTTTCCATAAATTTTGTAAAATTTGACTTTCAACACACTTTCACTCATCGTGGTGAAAAAAAAGGGTATTGACACTACTATGGCAAATAGTTTTAAAAATTGGCGCAACTAACTACAATTCTAAAATGGTATAATATTTTAGGCAAACTAGCCAAAAAAATATGCATAGGTACTATTTCATAAGTATGCATAGGTACTAAGTCATAAGTAGGCCCATCTGTTGGTGCCCACTTATCGTTGAATTTTGGGACGCGTTGTATTGTCATTTCCATATTGTGGTGGAGTAGGATTAAACTTCATCACCCCCATCTCTCACATGTGGGTCACTAAGGCCTCATTTACGGAGACGCCGGGCGTCGCGCGTCGCGTGTGGCGTCGCGTGTGGCGTGGCGTCTCGCGGCGCGTCGGATGTTTTTATTGTTTACATAGCGGCGGCGCGTGAAGCGGCACGTATCATCGCACGCGTAAACACAAACTTATAGCAATATGCGATGTTGTTTATAGAGACGCGAGGCGGGAAGAGTGGCGATGCCCGCCGCTGCGCCCGCGTCGTATAGTTAAGCGTGTAGCGGAGCACGCGGCGAGCATCGCTGCAGCGCATGCGGGGTTCTCAGTTAATCCGACCCAAACTTCTCATGTTCCGCTATTATAAACACTGGGCCACTCTTTATATTAAATAACTCACTTTTTAAAATACAATTTTCTTCTAAAAAGTCTATCATATCATACTCCGTTGCGACGGTAACTACGTCTGTGTTGCACGATTAGCAAATGAGACTGGCAGAAGGTTCCGCCACAGGCATCGCTTCATCGAGAATCGCCGCCGCGATAAACGCCGCGTGAGACGTGACGATGCCATCCGCGGGCTCGGCCGTAGAACACGCTCCATTTCAAGCAAACGCGTGTAAAATCGCTTCTCCGTAAACGCACTCATCCAACGCCCTACATTTGAATTTAGTGCGGGCCGCGCAGCCTATCGCGACGCGCCGCGTCTCCGTAAATGAGGCCTAAGGGATATAATATTCATATAACATTTATTCATGAGAAAGAAATCTTGAAAAAAGCCTTATACAAACTCATATGACTAGTGTGGTATAGCAGGTCAATTTCTTTCCCATTGTGAGCGAGGCTCAAGCTCAAGATTGGGATGTATATGAGCTGAAATGAACGAATGTATGAATAAATTGATTAAATAAAATAAAATATAAGTTCACAAAGATATATTTGTAAATTAAAATAGAGTCTGCCAATACACTGCCTCGCTCCATGAGAGAATTCATTGTGGTGATTTATACATATGCAGTTAGCAACCATGTCTAGGATGCTGTTTGAGCTTATGATTCATTCATAAACAAACAATAACTATTTATGTGTGATGATATATGAATGATTGTTATTGATATATTATGTATTTACATATTTATGGTATGTTTTATAACAGTGGATAAGTGTGTTTGTAAATATTCCATTTACGACACATCTTATGATTAACATTGCTTCTGTAGTTATATTTGTATTTTACATATCTGTTAAAATATGCTAAAGCGATAATGTGCAAAGTATTGTTTTAATTATTTTTATGCGAAACTAATATTACTGAAAAAAATTGTGAAATAGTTTAGTGTAAATGTTCATCTAATAGTTTCATTTATTTGTCGGCATTGTATATGTGGACTGCATACTAATTACTTTTTTATGTATTAATCTTAAGCAATGACTCTTGCTTAAGTATTTCATATACCAATTCTTGGCTATAAAATTTACTAAAAATCAATTTGTTCTATTCTCATTTTGTGCTTACAGAGAAAAGCTATTGTATCATTGTTTTACTTACCTTCTGCTTTTTATCATCACCATACAATTTATTAACTAAAATAATTTATCAAGTACCTTTTTAAATATCAACAATTTCAGGGGATTTTTAAAGATTGTTGAGGATTCTATGTGAAGCTATAGTTCAATGCGTCACCCCTCATTGCAACTAAAGGATTACTAAAAGAGAGTAACTCGAAAATGTGAATTAGTTTGCATGTCAATGTCGTTGATGTACATCTGTCTCTAGGTCAAGAGCATATCTTGCACACACAACAAGTTTTACCACCTGTCTAATATTGTTAGGCTACTTTGCTGACTGTTTTCTGCCTACAATGATAAGTGTGCTGGCTCATCCAGGGAGTGTCAAGTTCTTGCCACTGCATTTTGGAAATTGATGCCTCGGTGTTAGCAATTTGCTACTGCACTTTGTTCTGTAAGTGAGCGATCTAGTCGATAAAAACTAGATTATAATCCTTACTAATATTATAAATGCGAAAGTATGTTTGTTTGTGACGCTTTCACGCTTAAACCACCGAACCGATTTCAAAAATTCTTTCACCAATGGAAAGCTATAATATCAGGGAGTAACATAGGCTATATTTTATCCCGGTATGCCCACGGGAACGGGCACTACGCGGGTAAAGCGAATCAAAGCGAAGCCAGGGCAGGTTTCTAGTTCTGTATAAATTACTTAATCAACCAAGCTTAAACCCCAACCTACTTTAACCATAGTACTGAAAGATAGGTAAATTCCATGCTTAGTACGACATGTACTTTAAGTTTTCATTGCAATATTTTGTTTCAATGCTGGTATGTAAGATATCTTTGTATGGTCCAAAATTCCAAACACTATGAGACAACCCTCAACTGTCAATAGGAAAACCTTTCAATTCATTATTCTATTAAATTAGACTTGCTTTTAACATTGCTTTCTATTAACATATGCTGTAACACCCCTATACCAATTAACTATATATCTATAGATAACAGAATGAGTCATTAAGTTCATTGACAGTCTTAGTTTATCCGTGGCTTCATTTTATAGACTGTCGGCATAGCATTCCAATGCTTGCATTTTAAATAGTTTGGTTGATAGTTCTTTTTATTTCACGGTACAACATTGTTGTAAGAATTTATTGGAATTTTAAAATTAGATCGTTTTATTTGCATCTGATTGCCTTTTATTTTATTTAGGTTAATTGCTTATTGGTGCTAAAAAAGAGATTAATTGTTCAATATTTTTACTTGCGGAGTTGACACATTTAGGTCTCGTAATAAATAGTTTTGTCTTGTGTTTTGTTTCCGTTATGAGTGTCTACACGAAGCAAATCGTTACGTAGCGCAATGAAACGACCTTGATAATATGCTGATAATAGTTAGAATAATGCCGCGCCGAACGTGAAATCCGTTTGAATGTTTAAGTATAAAAATGCGTAATAATAATAATTATATTTATTTGGATCTGCTTTGTAGTCTACCCGGATTAGTCAAAAATATTAGCTTTTTCGTCTGACTTTCGCTAAACAAATTGATAACAATATTCTATGATTAGACTAGATGTCACATGATATTTAAAAAGACTGACTCATGTGTTGGCAAATTATAAAAAAAGTAATCAGTCATTTCTTTTCTCGGGGGTGAGTAGAATCTTAATTAGATTTCCTAGGCACATTAACATGACGAAGCTGCTAGGACATGGGCATCTTGACAATGAAATATTTTCTAAGTTCTAGTTGAATAATTATTTCTTTTTATTATTACTTTCAATGAATAGATGATATAGGTACCTAGGGTTCTATGGTTGTGGAGTTCTGGGCAGGTGCCCGAAGTGCCTAGTGGCTAAAACTGGCCTACGTATGAGACAACATGAACAGATAAGGGGGCGTTCATAAAATACGTGAGATGTTTAAGGTTTAAGGAAGGGGTCGAGTCAAATCTCATCTAATTTTACGTTGGAGAGAGGGGGGGGTCTCGGCAAATATCACGCAATTTTTTTTTCTGATTGAAACAAAAAAAATTGTTAAATTTTTATTACACTTATAATTAAACTCTCAGCAATATTGATTACTAGTCTTAACTAGACGTAAATAAAAGCACGAAGCAATTTTTTTTCATTTTACAATAATAATCCAACGCGTTTACGTAAGAAACCCACATTTTGAAAAATCTCACTTGAGATTGGAGGTTGAAAAAAATCTCACGACATCTCACCATACAGAAAATTAAAAAAAAAAACACCACGTAATTTATGGACGCCCCCTAACAGGCTAGAAAATAAAAAAAAATAAACCAACCAATGCGTTTGACCAGGATGGTCTTCAATTTCTAAGGTGTAATAGGTGACCTTCACTGGTCAAACGCGTCGGTATAGTTTCATTTCGAGTTTTCCATCTCTTACGTAGATGTTAACTGCATTTGAGAATCGTTACGACACTCACAGATAAGAAAGGGGATGGTGAATTGTATTCTTACTTTGTCACCATTTGGAACCTACTGATGTATTTTAGTATCTATTCTCTAGTCATACTGACGTAGATACAACATGTACCTAGATATATAGTGTGGATTGTTCTAGCGACAGTGATGCTTAATAATTTGAATGATAGTTTTATTACCTCAATCGGTACAAAGAATTAGAACAATATAGCTTATTTTAAATACAGTCAGTCGGTCTCTAAGAATTGCTGCCTAATTCGTCTGGCCTTGAATCGATACTAGTTAACTAGTCAGAATAGTCGGAACTGATCTCATTGCATAGACTTATTTATATTGTTGACGTAGATATAAACCGCCCAATTAAAATTTAATACGTTTATCCTAATTCCTAATATGTAATATTATAGAGTTTATTGTTCTTTTTACTCTTTCAAATTTGGTATCACGATTCGAACGCATTTATTTGAATCGATTAAGTAAACTAGATTTGGACTATTCCTATCACTGTAACTGTAAGCCAGGATCATTTATGGTTTTCGTTTAAGACACCAAGGTTTGACCCCCAGAAAGTCTCGGCAAACGCTTTTAATTGTCTTGGTACCCGCAACAAATTTAATTAGAAAAGAAAAAAATCTAGAGTTGGAAATGTTACACTTTCTTGTTATGCAAAGCAGCAGACATGAAGCAAGATTAGCTAATAAGCCAGTTGATAAGAGGATGTACAAATACGTGAAGCGCAGCGGTACTGCACTGCCGATTTAGCAGAGCTTCAGGGGCCTATATGTGAGCTTTAAGATTGGTTGCGCCTATTATGGTATATGGATCGGTTTAATAAAAAACAGTGCCTTTATCTAATGCGATCAATTAACCGTGTGGTGACGGACTAAGTATATTATGTGTCAACCCGCCTATTACGGTCGATGATTATGGTATTTTCCCGCCATTATTAGGAAGCCTATACAAGAGTGGCCGTCGATAAACGGATGGATGAATCAAACCCTCATTAAAAGCTGATATAATCTATAATACATCCTTCATTACGGTGCAATACAATAACCTTTACACAAATTCCGCCTAATTTTATCTTTTGTTTTAAAATTGTTTATCAGAGTTCGGTGTCCCTTTTCGCAAATGCTTTCTCTAATGCTCTCTCTTCAACTGCTTCCTGCGTCATTTGCAGTCCTTCTCCATTTGACACTGTTACTTCAAGTTTCTCCTTCCATCTTCTGCGTTGTCTAACTCTCTATCGATTGTTTCTAGCACGTAATTCTGTTAAGATTTCGTTCTTTTCATCATAAGTACACTCCGAAGTATATGTCATGCCCATCTCCATTTCATTTGGTATATGTTATTGTTAGTGAGAATATCAATCATACCTCTTACACATGTGTTTCTTTGCCTGTCTTGTTGTTTTCACTCTAACATGTTTCCTTATTACAATATTCAAATTCCGTGTGGTAATGGAGTAAGAATACAGTTCACCAACCCTTTCTTGCCCGTGAATGTCGTAAAATTCAATTAAGGAATCATAATATACAGATAACATCTATGCAAGAGGAGGAAAACTCGAAACAAAACTTCTAACTCATATCTTTCGTGGAATAGTAAGTTAATTACCTTTCCAACGTGAAGGAGGTCCGAGCCCAGCAGTGGGGCAGCATATATGAGCTGTGATGATGATTGATGAATGTTAAAAATGCGTCGCTTTCTTTTTGAAATTTATTGAGCGACACACCCCGCGTTCCGCAATATGATATGCGATCGCAAAATTCAGATAGGTACGTAAATAGTTCCTACCTGTTCAATGTCTTTGCGACAATGTTATCTAACCGTACCTATAGATCTGTCTACATTACAACGCTAGGCTTTGATTTTCAAGGACAATGACTAATATAAACCCGAGCTATGTCCCTGCATATAAATTGTTACATTATTGTTTTAGTTCTGATATTGGTAATTGTATAAGCTGCCTATAGTCCATAAAATATAGGATGATCTCTGTGACAGTTGTCCCTAGTGCTGTCACGCTTACGATAAAGTCCGTAGTTTTTTATCGATGAAACTCTTTATTTTCATAATTGTGATTTTCTATTATAATTAAAATACTGAATAATGAAAATCTTTATCTACAGACATGTCTGTAATAACGATTACTTGTTGGACGTGAGACACCTTAGTCCGCTCGTGACCATGAATGCTGCAAAGTGTTCGAAACGGCGAGCAATCATAAATCAAATACAAACGCGATATAATTCGTAAAAGTAGTTTTATTTACATTGTGTAGTGCTCGCGTAAACATTTATGAATTTATTTCAAAAAATGGTTTTTGATTGTTTTAATTATTCAAAAGGAGTACAATCAAGGTCTAGGTCACTATTATCATCATCACTGGAACGTTCCTGCTAGAACATTTATCATTTTTTGCCAAATAGGGATAGTCGTTAGATCAATCAATTACGACTGTTTTATAAATAAATATGTCTAGTTTATTGACAATAATGCGTACATAATATTATCTTTTACTCTGAGACGAAAAGTAGTTTTTTAATGTTTCATTAATTCAATTTATGTATTTTATAATGTAACTGTCTGTTTTAATTGTAAAAAATATGTTGAAAGTTTTATATAGGTAATGTATTGGGTTTATTTCTTTTATGAATCATTTAATAAACGTCGGTTATCGATTTACGTGTATCGACTATCCCATCTCTTTTTTATTTTCAGTCCAGTATGACCTTGTATGTGTGTAAGCGTCATTTATGTCTAAAAAGTTTACCAGGTATTTCAGTACTTACGAGGTACATTTTAGACATGAATATCAATATTTTTATATTTATAATGTATTGCAATTCAGTTGCAATAAAACTGGCACGAAAAGAATGAAAATATATATCATACAAAATGAAATTGTAAATATGTCGCTCGTTCAAACTTCGTTGGTTTCGTTGACATCTGTCACAGAGATCAAGCTATATTTTATGGACTATAACTAATCTTTTCAACGATATATTTTGATGATTGTCACATTATCATCAAATGACATTCATATGTTATCTTCTAGAATTTATGATGAGTACTTACAACTCATTAAAAACTACAATGTATGTACCTATAATAGATATTCTGTGCCTATTTTTTTTTATAAAGATGTTATAGATTTGTTGATAAATGTTATAATATAGGTACCTCGCTACCACCACTCTCCCTATCACTTTTTCGAGTGGTGACGGAGTAAGAATACAATTCACCACTCCCTATCTTACCCGTGGATGTCGTAACAGACGATTAAGGGATATAATGTGCATATAACTTCTGTGCAAGAGAAGGAAAACTCGCAAAAAAACCCTATACCAACATGCATCATCATCAATCGTCAATTTCCGTCCTATTGGGGAGGAGGCTCGAGCCCAGCAGTGGGACGTGCATGACCTGAGATGACGACGACTACCTAGCTCGCTCTGTCTTAAGGGACTTTTTAACAGTTCATGTCACAGCCTTGCATATCATAATAGCTAGAATACTATTTTGTTCTTGGGCAAGCGGTATAGGCAACACGAAAATAATTTTGAAAGCTATTAGGTCCTCCTGAATTTCTTTACTTTTAGAATTCCGACGACTTGGCTTCTCTCTCATGATTTCTTATATGTGTATGTATTTAAACGGCACGGCCTTTGAACACCCAATGAATATCGAAATAAAGTCTTATCATTTTTATTGACATAGTGTAAATAAGCTAAATTGAAATAGGGGCAACCGAACGTTGATGATATTTAAGTGCAAAGTCTATTAATTTAACTTAACACAATATCTTTAATCACAATATTGCGTGTAGACAAAACAATAAATAATATTGTAACTATTAGTGTGTGTTTTTACATAAATATAATATTTAAGCATCGCTTTTTGATTTTTATTTATCCACCAGGCGTTAATTTCTATCTCACATACTAATGAAAAATGTTTTGAAGAAACACCTGAGAACGATAAGCTATTTATACAGGGTGTATCAGGTTATGGGGCAACTGGCCAAACAGGAGTTAGGCAACGATGGTAGGCACTCATGAAAAAAATTTGGAGGAAAAATATAGATTCGTAAAATGTAATAAGTGATCATACATTTGCATTAGATGTTACCTATGTAAAATATAGACACCGTTTGTGAAAACGGACATAAGAAATTTAAGCAGATACCATCACTGCAAGAGAAAGAAAACAAAAAAAAATCCCTCCTATCTGTTCCATATGTCTAATTTCTTTTTCACTAAGGGTACTATCCCGCTCAACAGGACGTATCTGGGTTAATGGCAAATAGGTAATGGTGCATAAGAAATACTTCAAATAAAAAATAAAACATTTTCTTATAATTTGTTTAGTCTCCATAACGATGATGGATTGTTAAATGCAAATGAATACGACTATCTATGTACCCACGTACTTACACAATTTAACCCGTGACTATGTCTATATGTAACTTATAGAGTACAAAGGCGTGTCTCAAAATAGTGCGTAATGAACATCGGCCGACCAGTAATTGGATGTGATTGACCTATTTCACAAGCCCTGCCCAGTCCTCAAAATATAATTATGTTTACAAAGTATCGACCTGCCATTATTAGGTGGCGCCTTTTCATTTATTTACATACAGTTTTGTCGAGATTTATTGTTTAGTAACGTTTTGCTCTCAAAACCGCTGGACTACTTTTTTCGATGTAAATTTATAGATTTATAACTAAGTGAAATCTCTGTGATAATACTATGAATCTACACATCACCACCCTGCTTTTATCCCAATTACTTTATTTTTGGGCAGGCTATGGTCAGCATACACGTCGTCCATTCCATCCGGAGCGACGTAAGGGCGGCGTGCGGCCCCATAACCCACGTTATTCCTACCTCTTCGCTATTGGGCCAACTACTGGTACCGAGTTCCTTGTCGTCCGTAACCATCTCGGCGGGATACCCTATCGTCCCTCCCCGACGCGCCTTCCGAGGCGTCGCCTCCACGGACTATACTCCGGTTTAGTTGCTCGCGGCTTTGGTTGGGAATCTCAATTACTTGGGGTTGATTCAATATATATGTACTCTTTAACTATTATACAATTGCTGCGTCGATAGTCGTGGGATTTCAATTTACGACTGATGTAAGTTGCCCTTTATCCGTTTTTTCAATCAGCTGTTGTAAAAGAAAGAATTTGAAAGAAGAAACTGTCGGAGACTTTAGCATATAATTGGTCTAAAACGTGAAAGAGAAAGTAGTAGAACGAGTTTCTTTATTCAGTTTGCATTCAATTGATGTATAAGGCATTTTCTAAGTCATTTCTGACATCTACGGGCAAGAGCCACACGAAAAAAATGTAAGCAGAACAATTTAAAATTTTTTTTTTTATTATTTTTTTTTATTTATTTAAGACAACACCCTGCACTAAGGAAATAATCCTTGTATTGCGGGGGACTTTACAAACATATAATTAACGGACACAAATTACATCCAGACTCAGAACAACAATTTGTGGATCGCACAAAGTGTTGTCCCGCGTGGGATTCGAACCCCCGACACTGGCGCTGTAGGTCGCTATCTTAACCACTACGCCATCTGTGCAGTCAATTCCCACAGGATGCGAACTAGCTTACTCGTAATCCGTAACAGATGTTGAACTTTCACACGACGTTGAACCCAATAAGTTGTAACACAATTTTAATTATACAGTAAGTCTATTCAACTCTGGTTATGTAACTAATTTATAAGAAAACTATGACGTAATACATATAAGATACTATAACATCAAAGTCCACTTTCCTTTGTACCAATTACTGACGCATGATAGTTCATTACATGGACGATCTTCGTCTGAGCGAAATAGACCCTTATGGCGGTCAACTATATCGTCGATATTAACAATGCCTTTGAACAGTAGTTACTACCTTTCGTAATAGTATCTTTTTAACTTAAATATGAATGTGGATTAACCAAGTTTGGTACAAACGTTAGAGATTATCAATGTTATTGTTATGAATTATGATCTAACAGGTGCCAAGTTTCATAACAGATCATAGATCTATGGATGGACAAAATATTTACAAATAAATTATTAATTAAATTATCTTGTTTGTTGTCGTAATTTGGTAGGACACTTTCATTGCATGTCTCTTCTTGTCCAATCAGTCTTGACTTATGTCTTATGTTCATCCTTCTTTTAACATGTCATCCCGCTGTTATTACTTCGTTTGATTTTAACGGACTTCGTTGGTCGTTGATTCTCCTGCATGTTTGTCTAATTGTAACTGACTCCTTTGAACTCAATTTCGTCCCACTTTAAAGGGTCAGCTTTCATTTGAAATTTTCAGACTCAAGGAGCGATGATAAAACCAGATTACCTCATTATTCTGATTAGGATCGCCGAGATTAAAATTTTTTCACAAATCTTACGTAAGCGTGAGAGTTTCGGACCTATTTTTAAAACATAAATAGTATAAAAAAATTGTTAAAAAAAACAAAAGAAAACACTCTTTAACAGTAAATCTAACAAAAAAGTGAAAATAATTTCTAATATAGGAAATAAAATAATGAAAAATATTAGCATTATTGTCAAAGAAGCATGGGGTGCTTCTTGAACATGGACAAGACGAAAGTCACGTAAAATGCCCATGTCATTCTTGTACGGGTCCTATTTAGGAATGCGATTCTCGAAATTGTTGATCATTATGTTTACCTTGGCCAAACAGTCCAGTTAGGTTGATCCAATTTCGAGAGAGAGGTCTGACGACGAATCCAACTCGGCTGTGCAGCGTTTGGGAACTTATGAGGCTCTTTTCAACATATCTCAAGGCATAAGTCTACGACCAGTGTATATTACCAGTGATGATTTACGGCACTAAAACATGCTCCCTAAATGTAGGCCCTATAACCAAGCTCAATGTCGCTCAGGCAGCATACTATGGAGCGGCCTATGCTCGGGAATTTTCTGCGAGATAAAATTCACTTCAGCCTGTTAATTCTTCTTGCTATGTATGTTATACCGGAGAGATAACCTGAAAACAGGACTATCCCGTTAAAAACGAAACGTCTGGTCTCGTTATGTATATTGGCAAGAATCTGTGAAAATGTCGTGATCTCTGAATGTGAAGTCACGTAACCTTTACAAACAAACAAGTTCACAATAGTGCACTTTTTGTTCGTTTCATACTCTGACATCAGCGAGTATTGCGTCACCGCTCGCACGACATGGATTATTGTTACAAGTTCGATTTGCGATGCGATAATTGAATTACGTGGTACACAATGTGTACGTGTATCACTCTTGATTTGTTAATTGTTTCTGTTGTTTGTTCTTTCGTTTATCAGGTTATCGAGGTCCAATATTGATCATAGAAAAGGATGGCGTTGACAGGTCGTAGTTATTGTTTTAAAGGTACTAAGGGAACGCCGCCAATGATCTAAGGGGTGATATTGTGTATTTGTATATGTGTTCTTAATTCGTCTACTTACGGGGACTTATTAAATGGGTAATTGCTTCATTATTAAATAAGAATTAGTTAAGAAGTGCTTTTCGCTACGCAACGTTAATGGCATGGAAGTAACTTTACCAACACAATAGCAGAAATTATTGCACAATTAGCTACGCGATATTCTTATTCTTTTTTGACACTGGCAGTTGGCTGCTAATTCGAGCCATTGTTGCCAGTGTGCAGTAATTTTGAATTTCAAGCTTATCACATATACAAATGTATATGGTTTTCGCTCGGGTTGCCCATTAAACTTGTTGTGACATTTTCAAAATCCTTATGTCACAGCAAAAGTTGATATTTAAGTGAACAAATAACTACCTACCTCCATCATTTACCAGAAGTTATTCAGAATAGAGCAATCACCTGAAATACTACCACTAAGCGACTGTGTTTATTACTTGGGGCTCGATTCAATATGTACACCCCTGTTCCATCCTACATATTGCAATATTAGTTACTACTGTTATTAGAAACCCGCCCTCGCTTCGCTTCGGTTTCAGTCGTCTTACTCGCGTAGTTCCCGTTGGAATATCGGGATAAAATATAGCCTATTTTGATTTATTTTATTTATTTATTTAAGACAACACCCTGCACTAAGGAAATAATCCTTGTATTGCGGGGGACTTTACAAACATATAATTAACGGACACAAATTACATCCAGACTCAGAACAACAATTTGTTGATCGCACAAAGTGTTGTCCCGCGTGGGATTCGAACCCTCGACACTGGCGCTGTAAGTCGCTATCTTAACCACTACGCCATCTGTGCAGTCGCCTATATAGCCTATGTTACTCCACACTATAGCATATGTTACTCCCTGACATTATAGCTTCCCATTGGTGAAAGAATTTTTGTAATCGGTTCAGTGGTTTAAGCGTGAAAGCGTAACAAACAAACAGACATACTTTCGCATTTATAATATTAGTAAGGGTTGACAATAGTTTTATAATTGGCGCTCTCCCTGATGTCAACTTTCTTTAAGAACGTAAATGTTGAAATCAGGTGGAGTTGGTCCAGGTCGATGTAAAGTTTTTATTGCTCTTTTATAAGAAGTATAGAGGGCTTGGTAGTATTCGTAGTCGCCATCACACAGCAGCTATATCATCATCATCTCAGCCCATACGTATCCTATTGTTGGGTTCGGGGGCCTCCTCCACTATGGGTCGGAAATTGACCTACTATAACACACCAGTCAGCATTGGTATAGGGTTTCATTTCAAGTTTTCCTTCTCTTGCATAGATATCAAATGCATATTATATACATAGCAGTTTAAAACATTAATTAATTCAATATTATGTGAAAATAAATTAGGTTAATAGACATGTAGTCCACTAATGAAAAATGCATGTATTCAAGCACTATAGTCAAGTCCACTAATAAAAAATGCATGTATTCAAGCACTATAGTCAAGTCCACTAATAAAAAATGCATGTATTCAAGCACTATAGTCAAGTCCACTAATAAAAAATGCATGTATTCAAGCACTATAGTCAAGTCCACTAATAAAAAATGCATGTATTTAAGCACTATAGTTTGCTATTGTGGTGAAATGTTCATTTTCAAACTTAAGAATTTGATAGATTTAAATTTGCGAGCGATATTCATTTATAACTGCATTATAAATTTAAGGGCCGCCTTTAACTTTGTAGGTTACCTGCAAATACTGCAGTAAAGAGATGGTGCTCACAGAACCGGCCACATGGCCTCTAAACTGTTAACCTGTTTTGCCTTCCAGTTATGCAATTCAATAGTGATATTTCATTTATTAACGAGGTCTGCATTTAGATTTATCATTAGTACAATAATATCTAAGATTTTTTATGATAATTATGTGGCCTTTTTCATTCACTATTAGAAAATCCTGAGAGTCCTGCATTCCCAAAATGAAAATGTCGATTCTACCTTGATCCTATTCCATCCAATCGTAATTTTATATCCGTGTGGTGACCCAGTAGGAATACAATTCACCATCGCCACTCTTGCCCAAGGGTGTCGTAAAAGACGACTAAGGGATATAATAAGCAGATGATATCTATGCAAGAGAAGGAAAACTACATAAAATTTTATGCCAACACATTTGACTAGTCTGATATAGTAGGTCAATTGCCCTCTCATTGCAAAGGAGGCTGAGACGATGATGATTCTTTTTCATATACAATCCACCTTAACATATTTTTATCTTTGATTATTTACACGTCGAAATAAATATAATAATATAATAAATAATATAATAAATAAATAATCAAAGTTTGTTATTATATATTTTCACATCAATCACACACTTTTTATAAATTTCCGTTTTAACTTTTAAACATATCATTATACGTATTGCGTAGAATTCTCATTTCTGCAGCGTTTATTTGGAATTCATCATCATCATCTTATCTCTTATCCTAATTACTTGGGGTTGGCGCAATATGTCATCTTCTTCCATATGGTCCTATCATCTCTGCAGTCACTCTCAGACTATCCATGTCATGCCTCACGCAGTCCATCCATATTTTCCTCAGTATCCCTTTACTCCTAACGCCGTTAAGTACATACGTTTATTTGACATTAATTTTTCTATAATAGCGAATTATACGTGGCCGTAATCCATTATAAAATAATCCTCTAGAAGGTGGAAAAGTTTTTGTCCTATGCCGAATACAGGTGAAACACGATGTTCAACGAAGCGGTAGCGATAAAAAAGTCATATCTCAGAAACGGAGCGTAAATATTACGTGGCTATTGTAGAATTTTAATGGTGCAAATCCCGTTATGTTGAAATTGCCAATGGTTTTTGTTTAATGGCTTTAGGCGTTCTCGTGAATATAAGATTGAATACTCTTGTCGGCTACTGGAAACATGTTAAATTGAATTTATAATATTATTTAGAGTTTACTAGATAGGTACAAGTGTATACGTGTACTTGGTCCTATGTTAAGACACCTTCATATAACTCCAGTTCTACTAGGTTATTCCGCTTTAGGTTTTGGGGTCGTATTACCACAGGTGAAATATAACCATCAATTTTTTTAGATCTTAAAAATCTGAAAAACTTTAGACATACATAAATATATGTTGCGTTTTTGTGCGGTGACGGAGTAAGATTACAATTTATTACCTCTTGAGGATAAGGAACTCGGCACTGTTGGTTGGCCCAACGACGAAGGCGACGTGGGTACGGGTGGGTTATGGGCCCGCGCGCCGTCCTTTCGTCGCCCTGGACAGAATGGACCGCGTGTGCGCTTACCATAGCCCACCCATAAAAAAGTGATATAATATGCATATAACAATTATAGAAGAGAAGGAAAACTCGAAATAAAACCCTAACACGTTTATCCAGTGTGATACAGTAGGTCATTTTCCTCTTATATTTTGGAAGAGGCTTCAGAATATATGAGGAAAATGTCTAGCAGTGGGATTTATATGGGCCGAGACGAAATATATATTACGTAATATAATTTAAATAATTTTGCGTTATAAGATTGAAAACAGTACCAAGGATATTGATACTTTCATTAGTAAAAGAAATATTTAATTAGAAACCAAGTAGTTACATGAAGTCGTTAAAACTATTTTTTTAAAGTCTTCACACCGTCATCATTTATTTTTCGTCATTATTTTTTGACTGTACGGATGGGGCGTAGTGTTCAAGATACCGACCGCGACCGCAAGACAACAAATTGAGCGATTCACAGATCGTTTCTCTGAGTCTGTAATTTTTGTCCGTTATAGTATAATATGTTTGTAAAGTCCTTGCAATACAAGGATTATTTCCTCAGTGCAGGGCGTTGTCTTAAAAAAAATGTAAATAATAGGGCGTATTGTTTTTTTATAAACTTCTCTATTGAGATTTACTGCAAAAGAACCAACGACTAAACTTAATACCAAGGCTTGTTTGATTCAGGTGAACACGAGCATTGATCAGGATCAGCAGTCGCATGCATCATCATTCATCATTTCGGCTCATATATGTCCCACTGCTGGGCTTGAGCCTCCTCCATAATAGGGAGGGAAATTGACCTTACTATACCATGCTGGTCAGACACGTTGGTATAGAGTTTTGTTTCGAGTTTGCCATCTCTTGCATAGATGTCATATGCGTAATATATCCCTTAGTCGTCTCTTACGACATCCACGGGTAAGGGGGCGGTGAATTGTATTCTTACTCCGTCATCACACGGAATGCGTAGGAATAAAAAAATAACAACTGTTCTTTGTTGTAAAATTATATTTACGGGTTTTATCGCATTTATATTTGAGTTTTATTTTGCCGACGTTTCGAACAGTTTCAAAGTCAAATACAAACGCGATAAAATTCGTAAAAATAGTTTTATTTCAAATTTGTAAAGTTATAATTTATGGTCGGCCCGGTGAGTCAAGCTACAGCCTAACGTTAATTAATTTTGAGAGCTCGCCTTTTGTTGAACGTTTACGTTATTATTTCACTTTTCGCCATAAAGTTATTAACATAAACAATTCGAGTGAACCGATAGTGAAAGTTTGAATTATTCGACCTACTCGTATAACTTTTCTTTTTTTATACATATTGTATATGTAATATGGCTTATATTAGTGTTCCCCTAAACCGGTTAGTGGTGAAATAATTGAAAGTGAAATTATTTATTAGTCTTATACTTGTTTTTATATTATAAATACAGTGAGAGTCGCTTTTAGACTGGCTGTGGTTCGGCCTCACACTGCCCTCCCACCCAGGCTGAGGTAAAAGCGACGTGGAACCCCATAATGCAGAAAATGCAACAAAAATGTCACATATTAGATTTTATAAAAAATAAACTAAGTATTGGATGTTAGAGAATAAATATACATATATCTTGCCGTTTACTACAAATTTGTAATTTTTTTTTAACGCAGAAAACCGGACTACGTTTGGAATCGGATTTAGATACCTAGTTAGTAATTTTAATCCAAATATGAACAAGATCTAAAATATGACATTTTTTATTGTCCGCTTCACGTGAAATGCCACGCGAAACTAGCGCCAATTTGTTTTCTTACAAACAGTAGCCCCGCTTCACTCCCTATTGTAGGACGTCAAGAGGGTCTCCTTTCGTGCAAACGACTTTCACCAAAGAACATTACATTACTAACATAAGAACAAATTCTTGGAATATGGTTATCCTTTTTGTATTTACGTTGAGAATGCCACATTTCAGTAGTTGGAAAATTTTATTCTGACGAATCGGATCAGACTTGTACTGATCTTGTATCTTGTTGAAATGTATAAGTAGGAATAATAAAAACTAGGACCATTATGACGAATATGCTGTCAATTATATTGGCAGAAAGTCATTTCTACCCTTGTACGGACGAATTAAAAAAATATTAAATACTAGTAGCGCCCTGCGGTTTTACCCGCATAGTTCCCCTTCTCATGGGAATATCGGGATAAATTATAGCCTATGTGTTATTCTGTAAGCTGTATTATTGTGAAATTTCATGTATTATTGTCAAAATCCATTCATTAGTTTGCGTGAAAAAGCAACAAACATCCTCACAAACTTTCGCGTTTATAATATTAGTAGGATTACTTATATTGGTCGCTACTGGTGTCGTAAAAGATAAGCAAGTTCTGCGCTAGGCCTGACCCACTGAGATACCAGTTTGAGGTTTCATCTATTCAATATCTATATAGATGGTCAGACAAGAAGTTCCATCGCGTTTTAGAGGTATCTTGGTGTTCTGGAAACAACGAAGACCTGCAATTTATTCCATGCTTTATCTTGTCTAGTCTATCTCTTTTAATATAATGTGACAGCAATCGTCGGCAGGCTCGAAATCATACCAAGCGCTATGCAGCCAACCTTATCTCCGATTTGTAATACTCAAATCGATTGAGTTTAAGATGTCACCAATCGTGCTGAGGTTACATATCTACGAACCGAGAGGAACACAGCTGGTTGTGATTGATCCAAGTAATATATAATGCTAGATATGCCTACGATTTTATCTTATATCTTTAAACGAGCAATTCTTGTATATATATATATATATATATTTTCAGGATCTCTGTTTTGATGAAACTTGACGTACTAGAGGTTTCGAGGCCAAAAATCGGTCTAGCTAGGTTTTATTTATAGAAAATGTTGTTTTGTCAGTGTTTTTAGCAAAACAATATAATGACATTAAATTTTAAAAGAATATTAATTCAAATTTTGCCGTCAACGTCATGAGTTACGATAGCTCAGTTGGCAAGTAGTGCAGTTTCCTTTTAGTATTGTTTTGGCATTCAAACGGCGCCGGATCGAATCTCGGTGTTATTATTATTCCCTTTTTGTATTTTTTATATTTTTTTCATTATTTAATTTTATTTTTTATTAATATATATCTAAATAAATTCGACATAAATACAACAAAAATATTCCGAGCGAAGCTCGGTGAACCAGATATTTCGTATTAATGTGACAATTCTGCAATCATTTTTTCTATTCCTTAGTGGATAGTACTTTTCCTCGATAAATGCAGTATCCTGTAAGTTTTTTCTTGTATCCTTGTATGTGAACAAGATGCTAGGTTGAGTAGTTAATGCATTTTTATAATGTTAGTTATCCGTATGGTGATGGAGTAGGAATACAATTCACCACTCCCTATCTTACTCGTGGGTGTCGTAAAAGACGACTAGCGATTTGATATGCATATAACGTCCATCCAAGAAAAGGAAATCTCTAAACAAAACCCTATACCAACTCATTCGTGTATAGGTCAATATTCTTTCTATTATGGAGGCTCGAGACCAACAGTGGGAGTTATATGAACCAAAATGTATGATGATGATGAATAAATGTTAGGATAATAAAGGTTTTCTTAACGTTCTCTTTATCAAATATTTAACGTAGTGCGTGGTGAATAAAAATACCAAAAAATTATTCAAACAGTTTCGCGACGGTGGCGGTCAAATAATTTGAAAACGCGCGAAACGTGACCGGCAATATGCATTGCGTCCTCGGCAACTAGATGCTTGTGATGAATATATTATTATAATGAAATTATTCGTACAGCTTTGTGCCATATAAAACAGGCTGTAATACTGTTTACGCCTATACCATCGAAATAGTAGGCAATAGTCTACTGCATGCTTCCCTGTGTGGCGACGGATTAAGGTTATAATTATAATCATACCTCACACAACCTTAGGAGTCGTATGTACTGTCTAAAAGTAGTAGATGTATATAGTAGGAGAGTAGGCCACAAGTTTTCCTCAAGGAAATGTACAACATCTTCCTACGATCGGTAATCCGTCTACCAATTTCGTCGATTACGTCTTTTTGCAAAACAATAATTTATACATGGATCACACAAAGTATTATCTGTCCTATGTGGGAATCGAATCCATGACAGCTGCAAAAAGCTGTTAAATCTACGGTGAATAGGCATTGAGCTGGTCACATAGCTGAAAGTATCTATTAGCCAACAATGAAAAAGATAAGACGTTGCTGAACAGCTTACTCTTATCCAACTTCTCCCTGCTACAGAGAGAAGTTGGATAATAGCGGCATAGGACTCTCCTTGATGGCGTCCTCTGTCGCTAACGATATAAGGTTGATAGATAAATATATACATTACTATCGAAGATACAAAGTCCTATAACATAAAGCAATACTTACTAAATAAGCAATAGCAATAATTAGGAATACCTAACAGATTTTGCGGTATAACTAAGATATATATACATATATACATATATACATATATATATATATATATATATATATATATATATATATATATATATATATATATATATATATATATATATATGTATGTATTTCAATCTTCTTCTTAACCTATACGCACTAGTGATGTAACGAATGTTAGGATTGAGACATTCGCGAATGTGAATGTGAGTGCGAATATTTATCTCCAACATTCGCGTATGCGAATATAATATATATGAATGTTGACTTTCAAATAAAGCGCGTGCAAAATATCATACGGGTTTAACATTTCGTACCAGCCATGTTTAAGCCAAATATAGCAAAGGTTAACCGTTACAAGTTGAACGAATGAAACTAATCAGATTCGTTCGAAAATATTCGTTATAATTTGAGATTAGTTTATTATTATTATTGTATATGTCAAATTTACAAACATGAGTAAAGCACATGTTACTGAAGTGTGGAGTTATTTCACAATTTGTGACGCTGAGAGTGTTAAATGCATAGTATGTCAAAAAGTTTAATGATTACTTAACAAAAATAATCTAATTTTTTCATAAAGAATCATGTTCTTTTTTTATTAGCAAAATTCATTATTCATTCACACAAAAAATTGGTTGTCTGTAAAGTCGATTTACTGACGATAGTTGAACGTGACAACGTCATAAGAAAATACTGATGAAATGGTTTCATTTTTCAAAAGAAAATTTTAATTTTATTTGTTTGATAGATATTTTGTATGGCAAGCCTTAAATGAAACTGGAGGCGGAAGTGCTCGCCGAATTGTATCGGCGGGTGTTGGGGGTGCGAGGGGAGGGCGGTGTTGTTTCTTTAAGGGAGCTCACCGCCTGGCGCGTCGACGCCCGTCGAGATGTCATCGCCCGTTGGGCACACCGGCTAGAGAGGCCTTGATACGGTGTTTGGACCGTGGAGGCCTTTCGGCCGGTGCTGATGCAGTGGTTGGAACGGCGGCACGGTGTGCTCTCCTTCCTACTCGTGCAGGTCTTGACGGGGCATGGATGCTTTGGCAAGTAGGTACCTGTACAGGTTCGCTAGGTGGGAGAGAACACCGTCCTGCCACACTGCGATTGCGACGAGGACACGGCGCAGCATACGCTCGAGGTCTGTGTCGCTTGGGCAGAGCAGCGCCGTGAACTCGTCGCAATTATCGGTGCCGACCTGACGCTGCCGACCATCACTAGGGAGATGCTCGGCAGCATCAGGGACTGGGACGCGGTCGCATCCTTATGTGAGGCAGTTATCTCGCAGAAGGAGGCGGCGGGTCGCAAACGCGAGGAGCACAGCCTCGACGAAGCGACTCGCCGCCAGCGACTGGGGCGGCGCAGGTACGACTACCTGCGTCCCATGCCGCCCTAGCCGAGGCCGCGGGTGACGTGACCGGGGAGTTAGTCCGTCACCCGCCGAGAGGCCGACCGCGTGAGGAAAGACCGACGTCCTCCCCAAGCGGGTGACGTCGGTCGATGAGAGGGTACCCCGGGTAGGGGGTATTCCGTCGGGCCGACCACTAATGACAAGTAACTCTGCTCCGGTGGTTGGTCCAACGACGAAGGCGACATGGTGTTCGGGTGGGTTGCGGGTGTTGCGTGCTTAAGCCCCTCTGTCGCCCCGGACAGAGTGGTGCGGAAGCGCGACGACCGCAGAAAAAAACCCAAAAAAAAGCCTTAAATGGAACGCCTCAGAGCGAGGTAACGCCGCATACGTCATGTTTTTTCGTGTGTGCAGCCGGCTCCATCGAATTATAAGACGTTGTCACGTCAAAAACAAATTAAGTCAAAAATAAATTCCGGATAAGTATTCACCAACTTATCATATACTAATTCTTTCTCCGAAACATGCTGCATCTTATGGTATAAATATTATTCTGATCGTTCAGTGGTTTTCGCAGTATAACCGAACAAAAAACCGGCTTCCCATTCATTAGTTTATATTAGACTGACAAAAATAAGAGAGACAGTATTTCTAATTTAGTTGCCGACCTGAGTGTTCCATAATATTGTTTATGTTGTTATGAGTAAATAAAAATAATAAATATTATAATTTGCTTTTAGTTTGTCAAATATATTCGCCAAACATTCGCATCGTTAATTGCGAATGCGAATGTCAGAAACATATGCGAATATTCGCGATGTGAATGCGAATATTCGTTACATCACTAATACGCACCATTGACAGTCAGGTGTCTCCTCCAGAAGGATACTAGACCACGATATACTCAATAGTACCGTACTACGGTTGGTCTAATATTTCATTTTCCTCTCTTTTTCTTTGTGAGTATATCATCTCTTCTTGTAGCCAGATTTGAGCGACTTTAAAATAAAATTTATTAAACTTTAAGGAATTTTACGCACTCTTCATGTTTGTGTTGAACATTTTGAATAAAATAATTTGGATATACGAATGTGACATACTGTTTCGGCAAATTATTTAAGAGACTTCTTTAGTCAGCTTTAATTATTTGCACGAGTAATGTGGTAAATATTTGAAGCCTTAATTGCCTTCAACATATTATACAGATGCCTAGAACCTTTTCTCATTTAAACTAACGCTCCAATTATTTAGATGAGCCCTTGAACCAGTTGAAGATAGTACTAGTACCGCATTATTATTTTTCGTAGACGTTGCAATGAAACAAAAGACTCCAGGTTCCAGCACTGCTTGTTAGATTTATTCTCAGGAGTGGAGTGTCTCGTTGACCTGATATGGAAATAATGTGGCAAATGCAAGATGCAGAGCATTCATTGCATAATATACGATTATATAGTCAGCATTGGCATTTGTTTAATATAATATTATAAATGTAAATATTAGCGTCTATCTTATTTTGTAGACTGTTATTGTGAGGGAGTAAATTAACTTGATTAGTATCTAACTTAATTTTTTTGGTAATAAATGTTGTCTCTCTTTCTACCCGGCCATTTTGTTTTCAGTACGAGCCTCCTTCACAGTGAGTTCTCTAGTCTTCTCTTTACAGTGAGTACTCCTTTTCCGCGTGATGATGGAATAAGAACACGATTCACCACTCCTTATATTGCCCGTGGATGTTGTAAAAGACAACTGACTAGCATGATATAGTAACGTCCCTTTAATTGTGGAAGAGGCTCGAGCCCACCAGTGGGCCATATATGAGCTGAGATGAATTACATTAAGAGGAAAATTGGATATTGCAAATTACTATTCCACGTTGAACAGATAGTTGATACAGGTTTTTATTTCGGATCTCTCTGCTGTTCCAGTGATGCTTACCACCCTCAATTGTCTCATTAGACATAAAAAAGAGTGTGTTATGTCACCTTATTATAATTATATATTAAATTAGGTGACCCAACAGACTTTGTTCTGTTCAAATAAAATAAAACTAATTCTCCTGCGCCACCTACCGGATTCATTTGTGAATCTAAACTATTCTCCAATCCCCTTCAGCACACCAAAAAATTCATCAACATCGGTCCAACCGTTTAGAAGGAATTCAGTGACATACACACGTACATAAGAAATATATAAAAGATTAAAATAGAAAAAGTGATTGTAGTTGTCGGGTGTAATACAGAGAACTATGTTACTCTTTGGATGGTCGGATGGTGCTTTTCTTTCTTAGGTTTGTGAACATCGTCTCTGTATTAATTCTCTTTTCATCTCTATCATCCTTTAATTTTAGTTTAAGTCTATTGCGGACTTACAAACTCACGTTTTAGTTTCGTCCATATATATCCGACCCATATTTATGGTCTTATCGGTTGTTACGTTTTACATTTTATGATTATCTGATAAACGATAACGATTATTTTCTATCGTTCATCCGAGTTACCAAGATATGTTTTGATTAAAGTCATTATTATCAAATGGATATCTATCGGTGTGACCGCAGAGGTCTTTTGCTCTCATTTTAAATAGTGAAGATGTCTTTATCTGTGATCAAATATTTAGTTGATACTTTAATAACAATATACATCAAATGACTCTTGTCTACACGACTCGTCTTTCCAAAAAGCACAAGTGCTCAATTATGGCTCGTTTTCATTTTGAGGTATAATATAATAGCGAATTGATTGTCAGACGATATCTTTCAAAGCATGTATCTTATTTTGATAAGTATCTTTATAATGTCTATGTGCCTAGTCTTCAATTCCATTCGATTGACATTGGAATTTTTAAATTGAAACAATCACAACATTTAAATTGAAAATGTGTGTGCGTGTCCACTTCGAGGAATAAATCGAAGTGATATCGCCACTGGCGTGCACTAAACGATATTCTTGACGTTAAATGCAAGCATAATTTGGGTTTGCCGTATGGTGACGGAAGTAAGAATACAATTCACCCCTTCTCTTGCCCGTGGGTGTCGTAAAAGACGACTAAGAGATATAATATGCACATAAAATCTATGCATGCGAAGGTAAACTCGAAATAAAACCCTATACAAATACGTCTGACCAGCCTGGTATAGTAGGTCAGGTCCCTCTCATTGTGGAGGAGGCTCGAGCCCCGTGTGTGAATTGAGATGATGATAGTTTGAGTTAACATTGGATTACTCATCATGTTGGGCTCCTTCACAATAGGAAGGCAATTGACCTACGTTGATCAGACGAAATGATATAGGGCTTTATTTCGTGTTTTGCTTCTCCTTTGACATTGCTTTACACTATCAAATAAAACTAACTCCGTCAATCCTTATATTATTCTTGTCACTAAAATATGTAACTTATGCGACCCTTTCGTACTATTTGGTGAGCCGTTACTTTAAATATGGCGTCGACAGCATTGTTCTGATTGTAGGGACGGCGGCCGCGAATCCATGCACTCTCTAAGAATATTAATGAAAGATTTATCTATAGTGTATATTATATATCCTTTAGTGTTTAATAATTGTTATATATTTTATAATAGGTACTTATTTTATTATATTTATAATAATGAAAAAGTGAGGAATGAACACATTAGAGGAAGTTTGAAAGTTGCGCCAGTGACGGCAAAGTTAAAGAGTGAACGGCTGACATGGTATGAACATGTGATGAGGCGAGATGAAAATAATGCTGTGAGAAAAGTTTTGGGTATGAATGTTGAAGGCTTTAGGGGTAAAGGAAGACCGAGGAAAAGATGGATAGACTTTGTGAGGCATCACATGCATAGCCTGGGAGTGACTGCAGAGATGACGTCTGATCTGACCGTATGGAAGAAGATGACATATTGCGTCGACCCCAAATAATTGGGATAAGGGCAAGATGATGATGATGATGATTTATAATAATGAAAAAGACTGAGAAACCGATATTCTGTCCTTGACGAGATCAGTGTTGAATTTTGAACTTGCAATAGATCATACAATACTTAAGTATGCAGATTTGCCATATCGACTGTAGGAGGCGTTAATAACAGCGGGGATCAACAGCTTACCGTGCTATATAGGACACGCGGGCATAGGCCCACGCTTTACAGGCGGATTGGCGTTGCCAGTTAACCTGTATTTTCATTTTTCCCACACGGTTGAGATATATATTAGTATAAACAATGATGATACTACTGCTATACATTAATCGTATTTTCTCTATTTTTCTAGGAGGCGGTCTGAACAGCGGCGTAGTCCTCCAGCGATTTCCTGAGACCAATTGGGACGACACTCCCTTCCACGACGGCATAGGATGGGTGAGTTGATGTTATTTTTAGCCCATAGAAACTTACGTTTGTTGATGGACTAAATATAATACTTTTCCACTGATTCCTTTCGCCATTGTGAATGACAAGAAGACATTGCAATTACAATAATCAATACAATTTATAATTATTGGAATTTCCTTAATCATCATACAGTATAACAGAGGTGACGCTCGTTTTATCACTTTAATAACCTTGCGGTCATATTATATACCTATAATGTACTACTAATAAAAATGTACAATATTGGCAATTATAATAATTGACCAATCATTCCTATTGTATTTGTCAATGAGAGAACGAACTACTCCTTCCCGCCTAGCGAGGATATTATGAGACATCTAAGGAGGAAGCAGATAGGAGGATATAGAAGGAAATTTCGAAATAAAGCATCGTGACAATCTGTTCAATTTAGTATGGAAGAATGGAATATAATAATAATTATTATTGATTTTAAAAAGACATGCTATTAGCTGATGACATTGTCCTCGTCGGGGAGGAGGGTCTTGAGGTACAGAGCATGCTGGAAAAGTGGCGCTGTAAATTGGAGAATGTTGGCTTGAAAATTAGCAGACCTAAAACAGAATACATGTTCTGCGATTTCGGCGGTCTCTCCAATTTTACACCCATATCTTTAGATGGAGTACCTATACCAATATGCTCGGATTTCCGTTACCTAGGTTCTCTTATCCAAAGCGATGGCGACCTAGATCGTGCGGTGAAGCACAGAATCGATGCGGGATGGATGAAGTGGCGGCAGGTCACGGGTACAACATGCGACCCCAGAGTACCCCTCAAATTAAAGGGTAAAATTTATAAAACCCTAATAAGACCTGCCGTACTGTATGGATCAGCATGTTGGGCGACAAAAGCGACGGATGAGAGGCGACTGCACGCAGCGGAGATGCGAATGTTGAGATGGATGTGTGGTGTGACAAGAATGGATAAAGTGAGAAATGAGCACATTAGAGGAAGTTTGAAAGTTGCGCCAGTGACGGAAAAGTTAAAGAGTGAACGGCTGACATGGTATGGACATGTGATGAGGCGGGATGACAGTAATGTTGTGAGGAAAGTTTTAGGTATGAATATTGAAGGCTATAGGGGTAAAGGAAGACCGAGGAAAAGATGGATGGACTGTGTGAGGCATGACATGGATAGCCTGGGAGTGACTGCAGAGATTTATTTATTTATTTATTTACAAGCAATTATAATATGAGATGACGTCTGATAGAACCGTATGGAAGAAGATGACATATTGCGTCGACCCCAAGTAATTGGGATAAGAGCAAGATGATGATTGATTTTAAAAAGACTTTGTATTAAGTCAAAGTAAGCCGCCTTATTGTAACTTTTAGGTCTTTTTGTACTGGCTATAAATTTGTATAAAATCTGGGACAAAATTTAAAAACGAATACTATAGCGGGTAGATAAATATCTCTGTGTTATTACCAGTGATCGGAGTAGGTATATTGATTTTTGCTACTTGCGTCGGTAATGTTCATGTAAAGATTAACATGGATACGCCATTTTTTCGGAACGTCATTCCGGTACGAACGAAGTATTGTCTACAAATTCAAATAATTAATATAATTTGTTTTCTTTTAATAGATTGCATTAAACAGATTCCAAAAGCTTTTATTTAACTTGTAATGTTTGTATACGTGTTCGACACTAATTTTGGAAGCTAAGTTAGAATCACTCCTCTATGTGTCCGTATGGGCTCAAATCTTATGTACCTTCGGTGAAAATACAATAACATGGTACCATGGAGCTGTTCTGTTTGTGGAGCCGGAAGAAAGCCATTGGAACTTTTTTTCTATGTTAATGTGTAACGGGACGAGCAGATCGCTCGCCTGATGGTAAGCGTCACGTCTGCCTATGGACAGATGCAGTGCCAACCAGTAACTAAATACTTCTGTCTGGCACTGCCCAGCGCCCGCTACACCGAGACGACAGTTATTTATTAGGTCTCATATAACCAGTAATTGCACTAGCTTCAATGCCCTTTCCCCGAAACATACAAGTGTTGAACACACTCCCATTTTAGGAAGAAATGTCTGGCAAATCGGTGGTACCCACCACCAGTACAGGAACCTACCACCTGGTACCACCTTAACTAAATACTATAAACCCATCGACTTTGGACTTATTTGTTTTGTCTTTGTAAGTACTTGTCCGTGTGGTGACGGAGTAAGAATACAATTCACCACTCCCTATCTTGCCCGTGGATGTCGTATAAGACGACTATGGGATATAATGTGCACATAACATCTGTGCAAGAGAAGGAAAACTCGAAATGAAACCCTATACCAACATGTCTGACCAGCATGGTATAGTAGGTCAAATTCCCTCCCATTGTGGAGGAGGCCCGAGCCCAACAGTGGGACGTATGTGGGCTGCGATGATGATGATGATGATGAGGAAGTACTTGGTGCTACCTGATATCCATACTGTAATGCCCATTTAGACTGTATAGGTATAAAAAAAACAATATAGATTTAAATAAATATCGTTTATTGTTAACACAAAATAATTTAATTCCATTTACATACAATATAAACATATTTTAATCTACATGCATTTCAGTTTCTACATCTGTGTAATTTTGACCTCCACAATTAAAATAAATAGTCATAAGTTTTTCTATGTTTTCTGGTTTCAATCTATTTCTTTTCACGTCTAAAATCCATTTATGGGTAGAAAATGACAGTTCCACATCACAAGATGTTAAAAGCGCAAATTTAAAAAACGGTATTAAATTACTTGCTTCATTTTCTTCAATTGCCGCACTATATTCTCTAAGTGTGTCTAAATCTGGGTTACGTTCCATAACATATTCTATTTTATTTTTTATATTTTCGGCATTGCACTCATTAATAGCAGCTCTAACTTGGTCAAAATGCAAAAGTGACTCCGCCAGTGATAAATTGTGTTTTTGCAATGCTTTTAAAGAATGTTGTATTATACAGTAATTGTCTTTTATGTAATTTAAATCATTTTTTAAATTACCTTTTTCAAAAATATTTTTCGCGTTTCGAATAGAAATAGCATCAGAGCTGCTCAAACAAGATAAAACATCTTTAATTTTCTCGAAATTTTGAGCGTAGTAGGATGCTGCCTCTAACCCCAACCACCTGGTAACGATTGGTTGAGGAAGCAGCGGCAAATCTGGTTATTTTTCTTTTAAAATTTTAACTCTGCTTGGTGCTTTCAAAAATATATTTTTTACATTAGCAATTATGATGTCAATATCGTTATATTCTGATCTAATTTGTTCCGCCGATACACGGTGCAAAGCGTGCGCCAAACATGTGACATGCTTCATTTCTGGCAAATAACTTTTTAAATTTCGTCCTGCAGATAACATGTACGCTACGGCATCGGTGCAGAGCACAAGAACGTTGCTAGCTCTAGTTTCGAATGAATTTTCCCATAAATTTTCTAAGCACTCTATTACGAATTGCGTAATTGTTTGTCCATTAATCACAGTTAGCACCTTACACGCTATCAAATAAGGTCGATTGAAATTAATGGGATCTAATGGTTTTATTAGAAAATTCACTACATATCGACCTAAAAAGTCTGTCGTTTCATCTAACGAAATCCAAAGTTTCTCATTTTTATTATTTCGTCGAATGGAATCTAGTTTATTCTTGTAAAATTTATCCAAATAAACTTTCCTGAACTGTGATTCATCGGGTAGTTTACGATTAGCACACGCACAACAACAGGTACTACACATATATTTCTGAAAAAAATCTTGAAAAGCAGTATTTTTCATCTGAGACCATGGAATATTGCACAAAATCAAAAATTTGATAAGATCAAAGTAAAACTCCTCCTGCGGCTGCTTATACGTTCCCTGGTGCACAGCGCCTTCAATATGTTTTTTCACGTTGCCTTTATTTCGAACTATCAAATGGCTCTCACACTTTGTGCAGTACATTGTACCACTAGCGTGATCATAAATTGACTCAGGATGATTGGATATCCATTTTTCTACCGTCTCAGCCTTGACGTTTGCCATGTTGAAGAGATGTAACCTCGTATTTGACCTAAAACACAAACTTCATGACGTGAACATTATAAAACTGACATCTACGTTAATAGTTGTTTTACTTTTGTAATGTAACGTAACTCAATTGAAAAAGGGCACAAGCAAGCAAACGTAAGACTATATACTAGTAAATGAAAAATGACTTACCAGAACTTAAAAAGATTGGTTGAATATATTCAAATCAAGAGTGAAAGATGCAACTCCGTATAGTCCAGTCAAATCGTCGTTTAGAGCAGTATCCAGAATCCGTGTAGTCCAGCCAAATCGTCGTTTAGAGCAGAATCCAGGAATCATTACACAAGCCAGGGTCAAGTAACGTTTTCACAACACAATAACAAAAATGCGCACTCTACGAATCGAAGTAAACGAGTGAGCTAGCTATCTGCGGGGCTACCCCCCGCGTCGCGGTATGCATTGTTTTCGTAACCGGTTTGTGCACTATCTACAATCCTGTGTTCTGATTGGTCACTGAGTCATGTTGAAGGCACAGATTAAGAGTAAGACAGAAATTTAACCGCGTCTTTTATGAGTGAAATATTTTGAGTCCAATTCACGCTTATACTAGTTTGAGTATTTGTTTTACTCGGATACTAAAATCATACCAAGTTTGAAGCTTCTATCTGTTACCGTTTTTATGATAGAGCGAAAACAAACAAATATGCAAAAAATGTTTCTTGTATGGAATCGGTAATTTTTTACTTTTTGATTTTTATTGTATGTTCTTATATCGGCCATAGTTATAAACGCTTTTTGAAAAATAGAATTGTGCACCTGCTAATGTTCGAAAGAAAAAGCTCAGTGAGTGACAGACATACAGCGGAGTCTTAGCAATAGGGTCCCGTTTTCAACCTTTGGGTACGGAACCCCAAAAAAACTAATTTGCAGCGGGATGGCGATAAATTATTAAGAAGATACTATTGGTCATATAGTTACATTGTAAAATTCCGGAGGAATATCCATATTAATATATACGTTTCAGATTATTGACCCTAATTCAATATACCTACTCCGATCACTGGTTATTACAGATATGATTTCTTGCATGCGAGACACCTTGGTCCTCTTATATCCATGAACGCTGTAAATTGTTCGAAAATGCGGGAAATTAAAAATAAAATACGAACGCTATAAAATCTGTAAATATAGATTAATTTAATTCAAATTGGGATTCTTTATGTAGTGTTTGTGACTACCAAATCACAAAACTATAGGCGGCATGCCGCCGAAAAAAGAATGTATCTTTTACGTATTCTGACATCCACCAATACTGTACAGTGACATACGTAGTTCATACAATCACTGTCTCGACCGCATCGCATAGAGTATATAGATTATTACTATGTAGAATCACGTTGGCCATGAGAACCCAGTAGAGGTAAGAATGGACCAATACAGAAAATAAAAAGATGCGTGCCGAGCCTGTGAAACGCTAAACATTACAGTTTATTCGGTCAGTATATATTCTGTAGCAAGTTAAGGTTGAGCTGATATTTAAGGTCTGTGTGCCTACTCTGGAAATCCATTCTAATTTCGAATCCGATTCAATTCCAATCTCACCAAACTTATATTTGATACTCTTGAACAAAATCAAGAATGAATTCTTCGCGTTTGGCGTTGTAATTTTCACCAAATGTGTCGTATTTTTTTATTTTAATTTAATAACGTTATCGAACCCGATCACTACAAAGACGCTTTCTTGCAATTGTGCAACATTAAAGATTTTAAACTACCTCAAAATCGCGTCGGGAATAGCATATATTTGTCGAATTCATTTAGTTCAGAAAAATTCCACCGAATCTGATTCCAATAGTGCGCTAGTGTCGCTTTCAAGAGTACCAAATTTGCTCAAATTCGAGCTGCGATTGGATTTAGGATTGGAATCGAGATTCAAGTGTAGGCTCACTGTTCAGAGATTAGAGTAGTATTAAACGATTGCGTACAGATCTATGCTTTATATGTATATAGCAAAAGTCACTTTTTGAGAAGTAACAATTGGCTCGTCATATTTCAACATTTAGCTTCATGCTTGCCAATTTGGCTTTGTGGTCCTGTAGATTTCTGAACCGAGATTCGCCCGGAATATTAACTTCGAGAGTACCCATATTGTTTATGATACTGAGAGTAATTACTGGCGATACTGTCGTCTGCGCGGCCATTTTTTCTTGCTATTTTCTAACAATTGCGTGGAATGTTTTAAGGTACACAACGGGGTTACCGATACGAAATGAATGTTTTTTTTTTGTTGATAATGGGACTAACACCGTGAAGTACAGCCATTAACAACGTAAAAAAATGTTGTCACGAAGCTATGACATCATCATTGTAATAGTTGATCGTATCAGTAACAATTCTTTCCAACGCTCACTATTTATTTTGGACCCAATCGTTTTAAATTCTAATATAGTCATTGTTAGTTATACAGAACCGTTTATAAATATATCTTAAGTTGTATATTAGTTATTATTATCTCCGTGTGGTGACGGATAAGAATACAACCTCCTCTCTTGCCCATGGGTGTCGTAAAAGATGACTAAGAGATGGAATATACATAAACATAACATCTATGCAAGAGAAGGAAAATCGAAAACAATACCCTGTACCAACAAGTCTGACCAGCGTGGTATAAGTAAGGACAATGGCGCTTCCAAAGAGCCCCTAGTCCAACAGTGGGACGTACTTATATGGGCCGAGATGATGATGATGATATGTATTAGAAATGTCAAACTTTTGTTTACTTATCTGGATAAATAGTTTAATGGTCATATTACTGAAATTCTGTGTCGCGAATTGTGACCAGAATCCCAAACAAAACAATTCTTGTGCAATATAGAAAGGAAGTGTTCTGAGTGTGCGTCTAATTTCGGAAGTTTGTAGGGCCCTGAAATATAAGAATTTATTAATTAGTGTGGGTGTTATTTAAAAAATACCACATGGCTATTATCTAAGCCCCTTTCAATGTCGCTCATCATCCAATCCAATTTATCAGCGTATTCACGTCCACTAGGCCTCTCAGTGGTAGACTAATGCCATGATCGCCATGCTTGGCAGGTGGTTTGTCGATCGCCGATGGTGTTTATAAGTTTCCCAGGCAAATGTTGCTGACCATTCTTTTGAGGATGATGGCTACGATGGCAGCTACGAATGATACCAACGTATTACATTGCTTGTGGGTGTTGTGACGACTAAGAGCTTTGAATGGACCTGGGCCAATTCCATCTGGTCAATAATTACATTCTCAAGGAATGTTGACGTCAGGCAATCGGCCTGTCATAAAGCAATTGTCACCTTTGCAATATGTACTGTAAAACGAAAGTACATGGGTCTCTTTTTTAATCTACATTTTGATTAAATATTAGCTGAAAGTTATAAAAAAAATCTTCCGTCAGCTCTAATACTTTTAATGATAGTTGAATGCCCATTCTATCGGAAAAGAAAAACCACGCGGTTAACATACATATCTTTTCAGATTTTCAGACCCAAGAAAGTGGATTCGACGGTAAATATTACACCTCCGTCACAAAACCTTGAATAGTCTTCGTCAAATTGCATGACATTTTTCTGCCAGCATAATGAATAAAAGTCTCCTTAGAAAATATATAAATCATACTCACTTGTATTGCCAAAAAAAATATTTAGGAATTTTTACCACATTTCCAACTAATATGTAACATATTTTTGCTATAACTCAACGAATTTTATTTAAAACGTCTGTATGTTTCTAGTAGAATTCATGGTGAAATACATATAAAATATTCAATCATCATCATCACAACCCACATACGTCCCATTGTTGGCCTCGGGCCTTCTCCACAGTGGGAGGGAATTTGACCTACTATACCATGCTGGTCAGACATGTTGGTATAGGGTTTTATTTCGAGTTTTCCTTCTCTTGCACAGGTGTTATGTGCATATGATATCCTATAGTCGTCTTTTACGACATCCACGCGCAAGATAGTGGTTCATTGTATTATTACTCCATCACCACACGGAAAATTCCATGAAAAATTATATTAGTAAATCTTTTGGATTTTTCTCCATTAACTGGCGGGGGACTAGTCCGTGTGGTGACGGAGTAAGAATACAATTCACCACCCCCTATCTTACCCGTGGGTGATCGTACGAGACGACTAAGGGATATAAAACGCATATAACATCTATGCGAGAGAAGGAAAACTCGAAATAAAACCCTATACCAACACGTCTGACCAGCGTGGTATAGTAGGTCAATTACCCTTCCATTATGGAGGAGGCCCGAGCCCAACAGTGGGACGTATATGGGCTGAGATGATGATGATGATGATGAACTGGCGGGGGACAACTTTTTGTAGGTTAAAAAGAAGAACCACCCACATATTGCATCGATGCTAAGTTATTGGGATATAACCAGGATGATGATAAGATTCTATTGGTACACATAAGCCTATCAACGCATTAGGGACTATATCATAATAGCCGCGGTTGGCAGTCGGACTTTCGAGCATAGTTGGCGTCATAAGTTTTTCGGCAGGTATTGACGTAAAAATGTCCACGTGATTAATGCAATTACAACACTCACAAGCATGGCAAACACTCAACAGAAAACTGTTAGCAGCGTGACTTTACGGTTGAAAAAATATTTGTGAGGTATCTATACATATATAAATACGTGAAGCAAAAACTTTGTACCCCTTTTTACGAAAATTACGTGGACGGACAAGTATGAAATTTGGCACAGCTGAAGTATATAATGAGGAGAAGTGCATAAAACGTGCATGAAAGTGCATGAAATTTCATATAATGATGAATTAGAAATACATTAAATTCATTAAAAAAGCCATTACGCACACTACAACGCAATTGCTACACAACACACACACGTTTGCGTGAGTGTGTTGCGTAGCAACGCTTATAGACTTTTGTTTACATGTCAAACAATCATAATTATGATGACAATGTCTACTAAAGATTTGTGTTTATATATTAGTTATTAGTGAAATACAGCTTGCTCAATTTACAATTATACATAAATAAAATTAAAGAAAATTGTGTAGCAGAAAAATTAATGTAAATGAATTATGGCCGAATTTCGACCACACAGCGACCACTAGTATAGTTGAAATATGTAATATTTTTAAACGCAACCAACTATTATTCTTAGCATACCTGTCGAATAATAAAACTTGCTATTCCCTAATTGTAAGTGTAGCGGTACGAATATTTGAGTAGCCAAAACTTTGACTGTAACTCTTAACTGTCCAGTCCATTAGTTGTACTTATCATGTAATCAAACATCCTAAGCTTTTACGAACATACGTAAAAAGTTTGTCCGTTTGCTATCCGAGTTAGCCAACTTAACAACTAAAAGTCCTTGGACAACACGGAAACTTTTGATATTAGTTTGGATCATTAAAATAGAAGAGTTTTAGGAATGTTTTTCAATGTTTAAAAAGATTATGAATTAAATTACTGATTTCTGAATATTAAAGTAAGTTTATAATTGTTTATGCTAAGATCTTTCAAGGTTTTAGTGATATTTATCTATTTTATTTAAATACCAAGTACTTGTTTAATTGCAACATCTTTATCATAGTGAATTGTTTAAAATTTAGTAAACTAAATAATAATTCTTGTGTGGAAACTCGTAATAACGGCTATGATTGTCCAACCGCTTGACAAATGTGGCGCTTATGGTATTCGTTGGAGAAGTCTGGGGCCTCCCACACTGGACATCGAAGTCCAGATCTATGGAAAATAAATGATATTATATATATAACTTATATATATATATATATATAATTTATATAACGCAGTCATTCTAATTCCTGTAATTAGTTTACGAAATCAATAACGATTTTCATAAATGTTGCCGAGGTTTGAACTTTTTAAATTGTTTTGGAACCCGTAATATATTTGTTTACCCTACGTACATTTGATACAGTTAACTTCTATGTACGTTTATATTTGTATTTATTTAATTAAATATATAAATAAATGATATGTCTATTGCGTAGTATACTTAATATAACCTACCCATAATCATCATCATCACAGTTTATTTACGATCAATTGCTGGGCTCGAGCTTCTTCAACAATGGGAGGGAAATTTACTACGGTGGTCAGATGAGTTGGTACAGGGTTTCATATTTCGAGTTTTCCTTCTCTTGCATAGATGCTATATATAGGTATTTTTCAATGCATTGATCGCTTATCGTTAAAAGTAAATACTTTAACAGTATCGAATTTACTACTTTTCCATAGTCTAAATTCTTATTTATTTCACAGTATAAACCAATTCCAATGTTAAATTATTGCTAAATCAACTTAACATTACTTTGAAAGAACTTTTCTTACAGATCTCACGAAACAACAAATCCGTTCTAGCAAACTTTTCCATTTCTCCAAACAGAATTCAGCCATTACCGTAGTAAAACTAAGTGGTAGGAGTAAAGACGTATTTGTGTAAAAGGCACGAGAAAACTCTTACCCGTTTGAAATTGTTACCGGTTTTACTGGGAAATACATTTTGTTCCCTTAACATTTCCTTTATTTGAGCACAATTGTGTAATTATAGGAACGTTGAAAGGATCCGAGATTCCTTTGTGGATGTCAATGGCCAATTTGTAAGGGTGCACTGGGAATGTGAATTACAGGTCTCTGTTTAGAACGTTATTAATGAAATAGACAATTATCGTACCTATTTTTTTTTTTTTGGGCGTGCTGCGTTCGGCGCGTCTCCGCACCACTCCGTCTGGGGCGACAGAGGGGCTTAAGCACGCAACTCCCGCAACCCACCCGAACACCACGTCGCCTTCGTCGTTGGGCCGACCACTGGAGCAGGGTTACTTGTCATCAGTGGTCGACCCGACGGAATACCCCCTACCCGGGGTACCCTCCCATCGACCGACGTCCCCCCCTCGGGGAGGACGTCGGTCTTTCCTCACGCGGTCGGCATCGTACCTAGTATTTGATGTTTCTCGCAAAATATTGTTTAATGAGGCCGAAGTAGAGATACAGTAATGTACTTTATTAAATAGTCACCTTTTTTATTCTTTTTTAAAAGACAACACACCTTGCTCTGTGGAAATATTCTTCGTATTGCGGAGGCGTTTAGAAACATATAATTCATCACAAATCATCACACTGCTCATAAACGTACCAATACTGGGCTTAAGGCCATTGAGAGGAAAATTGACCACGCTGGTCAAGCGGGGTGGTATAGGGTTTTATTTCTAGATTTCCTTGTCTTGCACAGATATTATCTGCTTATTTATAATCCTTCAGTCGTCCTTTACGACACTCACGTTAAGAGAGGGGCGGTGAATGGTAAGGTTGGCGGTGGTTGGTCTTACTCCGTCACCGTACGAAAACATATAATTAACGGACACAATTACATCCAGACACAGAACAATAATTTGTGGATCTCACACAGTGTTTGTCTTGCGTGGGTCGAAGCCGTGGCACTGGCACGGTAAGTCGTTATCACAACCACCGCGCTATCTATGCAGTCACACACTGTACCAGATTTGATTCAGTGAGGATTTGACTATTGAAATAAATTACATACATTCATCTTCAAATCACATACATTCTTTGAGATGTGTCAGGGTGGCCGAACTCACTTCATATTCCCCAGAAAAGTTGTTATATTCTCCTAGCAAGACGTATTTGATGTTATTTCGAGCTTTCTTTTTTGTCTTGCGACGGAGTAAGAATATAAATCACGTGGGTGTCGTAAAATACGACTAAGGGATTATAAGATGCATATAACATCTATGCAAGAAAAGGATAACTCTAAATAAAATCATATACCAATCTGATCAATTTCCCTCCTATGATGAAGGAGGCTTGAGTTCAGCAGTGGGACGTATATTAGTTGAGATGATGATGGTGTTATCTGCTGACTTCTGTGAGAAAGAAGGAGAAAGCAAGACGATGGGAAATTGTATTTGTAATCCACTATACTAAGCTGACTAGCTATCAAATGCTTATTTTACACAAATATTACGTTATTTTCTATGTAACAAATAAAATATCCACCGATTGAGTAGTGCAAGGTTGAAATATTGTATCATTTGATACGCTGCGCAAACGTGCGGACTATTTAGCTTCGATAGCGATTGTTCAATAGTACTCGATTTGTAGGCATAAGTTATTAAAATATAAGGTCACTACGACTATTAAATGCATCAAGGCAGGCAATCAGTAGTTCGTGTGCAACATATTTTTTTTTACAAAGAAGTTCAGGATAATTCAGAAATAAAACAAATATATTTGCCGTGTGGTGACGGAGTTAATGGTCAATTCACCACCCACTTTCTTATATGTGGGTGCTGTAGAAGACAAAGGATGTAGTATGCTGATAGCACTTACGAAAGAGAAGGAAACCGCGAAATAAAAATATACAGATCCCTCTGATCAGCGTGGCTCGTCGGATAAGGTCACTACGCTGTTTAGACGAGTGGTGAAGGTATATTATTTGGCGGGTCGCGTGCGCGAGGGGCGCAGCCTCGACGAAAGCGACCCACCGCCGGCGACTGGGGCGGCGTAGGCGCGACTATTTACGCCTCATGCCGCTCTAGCTGAGGCCGCGAGTGACGTCACCGGGGAATTAGTCCGTCACCCGCCGAGAAGACGACCGCGCGAGGAAAGACCGACGTCCTCCCCGAGGGGGGGGGGGAGTGCACTCCGTCCGGGGCGACAGAGGGGCTTAAGCACGCAACCCACCCGAAAACCACCTCGCCTTCGTCATTCGGCCGACCACCGGAGCAGGTTTACTTGTCGTCAGTGGTCGGCCCGACGGAATACCCCCTACTTGGAGAACCCTCCCATCGACCGACGTCCCCCCCCCCCCCCTCTGGGAGGACATCAGGCTTTCCTCACGCGGTCGGCCTCTCGGCGGGTGACGGACTAATTCCCCGGTCACGTCACCCGCGGCCTCGGCTAGGGCGGCATGAGGCGCAGGTATTCGCGCCTACGCCGCCCCAGTCGCCGGCGGCGGATCGCCTCATCGAGGCTGCGCTCCTCGCGCAGGCGATCCGCTGCCTCCTTCTGTGAAATCACTGCCTCGCAGAAGGCTGCGACCGCGTCCCAGTTCCCGAAGCTGCCTACCATCGCCCTAGCGATAGCCGGCAGCGTCAGGTCGGCACCGATGATTGCGACGAGTTCACGGCGCTGCGTGGCCCAAGGGGCGCAGGCCTCGAGCGTATGCCGCGCCGTGTCCTCGTCGCAATCGCAGTGGTGGCAGGACGGTGTACTTTCCCTCCTTACGACCTTGTGCAGGTATTTGGCGAAGCACCCATGCCCCGTTAACACCTGCACCAGTCGGAAGGAGAGCACCCCGTGCCGCCTTTCCAATCACTGCATCAGCACCGGCCGGAAGGCCTCCACGGTTCGCACCCCGAACCGAGGCCTCTCCAGCCGGACTGCCCAACGAACAATGACGTCTCGGCGGAAGTCGACGAGCCAGGCAGTGAGTTCCCTTAACGAGATCTCACCGCCCTCCGCTCGCAACCCCGTCACCCGCCGATACAATCCGGCGAGCATTTCCGCCTTCAGGTCCCACGGGGGAGTCCCGGCCAATAGGCACGCTGCCTTCATCGCCACCGTGCGGTATCCGCGGATGGCCCTGACCGCCATGGCCCTCTGTGGTCGCCATAGAAGAGCCCTAAGTCGGACGGTCATGGACCCCGCCCACACCGGTGCGCCGTACAGAGCCATTGACCGGATGACCCCCGCGTACAGCCGTCGGCACGTAGCGCTCAGTCCGCCCACGTTCGGCATAAGCCACGATAGGACGGACGCCTTCTAGCGTCTCTTCTAGCGTCCGACCGTGGGCTGGGACGAGCGTGTTGTCGCCGTAACAAATCACGGCCAGCCCGGGCGGGAGGCCCCCCCCACAGCGCCCAGTCGTAGCCGATGTTCCACAGGGTGGGTCCGAGGACCGACCCCTGCGGGACACCGCACGTCATGGGCGTTCGCACAACGTCCCCTGCTCGGTTGATGCAGAGGACGCTGCGCCCCACCAAATAGTCTGCCACCAGCCGCCTCAGGTAAGCTGGCACCCCGTGATACCGGAGCACTTCCCTGATGCAGCTGAATGGCAGACTATTGAATGCGTTGGTGATGTCTAGGGACACCACCAACAGCACTCCCCCGCCGGTGGCGGCCCTCAGGCGCAACAGAGCCGCGATCGTCGAACGACCCCTTCTAAACCCAAACTGGGCGTCCGACAGATCGAGCCCCGTGCCGACGAGGTGCCGCTCGATGCGGGCAGCTACCACCCTCTCCAGTAGCTTGCCCGTGTCGTCGATCAGCACGATAGGCCTGTAGGCCGAAGGCGACTCCGGAGACCGTCCCGGCTTCGGCAGGAGCACCAGCCTTCCCTCCTTCTAGCACCCAGGGAACCGTCTGGACGCTAAACACGCGTCGAACAGCCCCCTGAGGTGGAGACCCAGGTGTTCGAGGACCAGGCCCAGCACACGGTTGGGGACACCGTCGGGCCCGGAGGCGGTGGCTTTACTGCGCATGCGCGCCACCGCCACCCCCATCTCGGGTTCCGTGATGGGCCATGACCGGGGGCGTGTGTTCCGCCCGCCGCGGGAACAGGTCCTCGATAACCCGGGTGAGAAGGCCGGGCTGGAGTCTCGGTGAGGGGAGGGCCCCGCGCGTTGAGCCTATTCAGCACCGCGCGATAGAGGCGACCCCAGGGCTAACGGTCGAGACCGTCCAGCATCAAAATTTTTACCATACTGTGTTCTATCGTATCTAAAGATGAACGTAAATAAATGATTTCATTATTCAGTTGTTCGTTTCGGTACACAACGTGCCTAGAATGTATTTTTATGTTTTCTTGATTTAGCACATTTGCCTAATGTATTAGTAGTGGCAATTTTGACTAATCATGCATTTATATAAAATGCATGATTAGTCAAAATTTCCGCCTTTGAAATGTAAGTATGTCAAATGTGATTTGTCATTGCAAGAATATAAATCTTGGTAGTATATATAATTATTATCAGAATCATCAGCTTATATATAAGTCCCACTTTTGGGCTCGGGCCTCCTCCTTTATCAGAGGGAATTTGACCTATTACACCACGTTTTTTTTACGCACTGTCCCACGCTAGTGAAAGACAAGTGATACTTACTCGCCGGCCACATTCGCGCCGAAATACCCACTAAAACCACGAGGTACCGGTGAGATCGTTCGATGACATCACTTAATTTTCTCTTACGATACCCACGGCAAAGAAACAAGAGATTATACCTTCTATTCTTAGCCTCTTAATATCCATCAGCACTCTTGCTTAATCAGCATAATTTATAATTAAATACTAAATTATTAGCGAGAGAATTTTATTAATATAATGTTTTTAACAGTTCTGCCAGCCGCAAGGATGGGCGCTGTCCACAGAGCGGACGGAGCCGCGGTTCTACGTGTCAGTTCTGACGGACGTGGACGCGAACAGACATTACTGCGCCTGTTTGTGCTTCAACGAGACCGTAGCCATCACACCCACCAAGCCGGCCGACGAGGTGAGTCACTCTTATTTGCATCTTATTACAAATCTCTGTCAGGGAACACATCGGTAGTGTATAGGTGATTGACAGTCACATCTGGCGTCATGTACTAATGATCAGTATTTTTTTGTGAATGTCGTATAATTTGTGATAAAAGTTGTTTATGATTGTAGGGGTTGATTGTTCTAATTTAAGATTTGGTTATAACGGCCTTCATTACTCAATGAGATGGGACTTCTAAATTTTTACGAAAACCAGCAAGGCAAAGCTGCTTACCTTTACCGTTACCTTTGAAATTTATCATATTTTGTAGCAAATTCAATATTGATGCAAATTATATGGACGGTCTATTTGGACTTCAAAACTACTAGTTTAAAGTCAAATGTGTGGTTTTGCCGTGATAAATGAGTTTAATGATAATATTATAAATGCGAATATAAGTTTGTTACACTTGCGAGTAGGGTTACCACCTTTTTTTCGTGTAAATAAAGCACATTGGTTAATGAAATTAGAAAAATAAAGTACATTGTGTCAAAATAAAGTACGATTGATTTTATTTCATAATTTTCGTCAAAAACATAATTACCACAAATAAACATCTGCACAGCATCTATGCCCTATTAATTTAAGTGAAGCTAAATAATATATTGTACATCACATGCAAATCTCTCCGTATGAACGCTGCTGTGACAGGAATCGCCATTAAATGTGTAACTATTTTATACAAATTTTAAAAAAGTGTCTAGTTTTTATCTCAAGAAATCAGTTCCTGCGAAATAAAGTATTTTCGCGTACTTTATTCCCTACATAAAGTATAAAGTACAATTAATAAAAATAACGTACAATACTTTATAATAAAGTACGGGTGGCAACCCTACTTGCGAGTCTGATTACGCAAAGAGTGGTTTTGAAGACCCATTGTCAGGGATGCAGAAAAGGATATATAGGGTAGAAAGAATATATACCTTCCATCTAACACAAAAAGTACTGTTCCAAAGGGATAATAACATTGATTAATAAAATCTACATTAATGCGAGCAAAACCGCGGGCGTAGCTAGTAATGATCAAATTTGATTGATATACTTTGAAGCTCTCTCATGGATCGTATAAGAAATTTAAGTAAATTCTTAGCTTTTCTTAACATGCGATTTATGTGACCTTGAAAGTTTTACTAGATCAGTCGTCATTGACATTTCTGTTGTCATTGACCCACTCTGGCTACTGCTACCCACGTTAATGTTGGTATCTGAACGACCGTGGGTCATCACTTCCGTCTCATACTTGCTGATATAACCTGTTACGTCACTCTTCCGTTGACATTTTATCGTATAGCTATTTTTTTTATCTATTAGTGTGATAAAGCGAAGAGAAAAGAAGAGGTGATTTAATTGAACGTTTAAATCTTAAGAATTCATCATCATTCTTCATCGTTTCAGCTCATATACGTCCCACTGTTGGGCTCGGGCCTCCTCCATAATAGAAGGGAATCGGAACCTACTATACTATGCTAGTCAGACAAGTTGGTATAGGGTTTTATTTCGAGTTTTCCTTTTCTTGCATAGATGTTATATGCGTATTATATCCCATAGTCATCTTTTACGACATTCACGGGCAACTTAGGGAGTGTTGAATTGTATTCTTACTCCATTATACGGAATTACTGGTTTCACACGAAAAAGTTCTTTTAATTTTTCATAGAACATTTATCAAGGAAGGCTATCTAAAATTACGCTACGTTATCGTCGCCTACCTGACCTCAACCTTCTTTGGGAATGTATAAAACTCTTAGGCGTCTTTTACGACACCGATGAGCAGTGTAAGGTTTAGTAGTATTCTTAGCCACTACAAAGCAGTGAGCAATGATAATTCTCATTAAATATGAATTTAGACATACAGTAGCATGAATAAATCTCGAAATACTTAACAGATTAACTTAGCTCCCCACCCCTGGCGTACTGACGAGTACAAACGATTTATGAGTTCACTTTCCATGAATATATTCTGTACAATTTTATGACTGTTTCCGGCGTTTGTTGTGCTCTGTTTGTATCCGTAACTTCAATAGTGACAGCTTTACTGCCAAGCAGTTTAGTTAACTACTGTCCCTATACACGAAGTTAATAGTCTAATTTAAGATCCCTCTCAGCAATGGAAGATAATTGAGACAAGTTCACAGTGGAATCTGTTAAGTTTTGTATCCATTTGGGCTTTGATAGAATTATAGAATGGGTCTCATCAAAAGTAAATATAATATAATGTAGGTAAATTATCTATACTAATATATAAAGCTGAAGAGTTTATTTGTTTGAACGCGCTAATCTCAGAAACTACTGGTCCAATTTGAAAATTCTTTCAGTTTTAGATAGCCCATTTATCGGGGAAGGCTATATATCTTCACGCTAAGACCAACAGGAGCGGAGCACCAATGAAGAATGTTTCAAAATCGGGTGTTTTTTTCCTTTTGAGAGCTTCCGCTCCGTAAACGTCTAAATTTTCGCAAAAATCAAGTGTGACAGAATCGTATTATTAAAGAATATTTTCACTTTCTACGTAAACAAAGTTTTAGGTTAAAGATAGCGTTAGCTCAGTATCTATACAACGCGGATGAAGTCGCTAGCAGAAGCTAATATAAAATATTTGTCAATCTACAGCTGGTGAATACATACATAATTACATATTATATATCTACTACTTAAGATAGGCTGCATAGCATCATTAAAAAAGAAGGCAAAAACAGAGTAAACTCCTATGATAACCTATTCATCAAAAGGTCAATATTTTGTGAAGAACACGCGAACACGAACAGAATGTGTTATTCTCTCTATTTTGACCATAAGGTTTAAAAGTATGCAGTTAGCAGAAATATGCAGCTAACATCGTTGCAATACAATACTAGTGATAACTCTGTTATATATTCCTTCGCTTATAAGCCTTTTGAGGTTTTGTGGTGGATGGACTTCGGAACTGGACTTCTCACGAAGAGAGGTTAAAGGCATAATCGCGATGCCTGGCGTGGTGTTATAAATTGACTCCACATGCTTGACAATTCTTTGTACGATCTATAAATTATTGTTCAGTGACTGGGTGTGTATTATCCATGTGGTGATAGAGTAAGGATTACAATTCACCACTCCCTATCTTGCCCGTGGATGTCGTAAAAGACGACTAAGGGATATAATATGCACATAACATCTGTGCAAGAGAAGGAAAACTGGCAATGAAACCCTATACCAACATGTCTGACCAGCATGGTATGCGTAGGTCAAATTCCCTCCAATTGTGGAGTAGGCCCTAGCCCAACAGTGGGACGTATGTGGGCTGCGATAATGATGATTGTTGACCGACTGAGAGTTTTTCAAGGTACCTTTTTGCATTTCATGTCGGATGTCTTAGTTTTTAGGCCCACTCAATATTCACTCGCGACCCATACTTAGAGAACTTCTGATATAGGTCATATCTCTGGTAAAAATAGTATAAATTGTGAAATATGTATTTTTTTACATGTTACATAAAACCTTTGTAGCGAACGTTACCTCAAGAGTATTGAATATATAAAATAATAGTTAAATCAACAAGTAGAGTCTGTGAATTGTACGGTGTAGAATTTCTCAGAGGCGCTGCGGTTAACTGAACAGAAGTATAACACTTTGTTAGTGTTTTGTAACTTTAACTACTCGAGAGATATAAACGTTATAGATGTATAAAGGTAAATTTTCCAATAGAGAAACATATCTTCATATCATGAGGAAATTTATATATAAATCCTTACTAATTTTATAAATGTAATATACTTAATGTGTAACTAATATTATAAAGTAAGAATGTTTGTTTGTTACGCTTTCACGCTTAAAGTACCGGACCGATTTGAAAAATTCATTCACCAATGGAAAGCTATAATATCAGGGAGTAACATAGGCTATATTTTATCCCGGTATTCCCACGGGAACGGGAACTACGCAGGAAAGACTGAAACCGAAGCGAAGCAAGGGCGGGTTGCTAGTAATGAATATAAATAACACTCAGATTGAGCCAAGCATAAATTATTCTTCTACATTAGCTAGTAGTAGTTCTTAAACTATAAAGATAACAGAACACCAACCAAATACTTTTACGGAAACCCATATCAAATGATAATACGGAATGCGTATGAGGGTGCAAATCCGTTGCGCAACGTCGCGCATTGTCACTGGCTACATGCGCTCCTGTGCCATAATCAGTGCTGAATTCTTGCTAATTACCTACCTATATGTATAACAGTAATGAGATCTTCTCATCACCAATTTTGTGCTATTTGAAAATAATATTTATAACTGTAACTCATCATCATCGCAAGCCACATATGTCCCACTGTTGGTTTCGGGTCTCCTCCAGAACGGGAGGGAATTTGACCTACTATACCGTGCTAGGTGCTAGTCATACATGTTGGTAAGGGTTTCATTTCGAGTTTTCCTTCTCTTGCATAGATCTTATATGTACATATTATATCTCTTAGACGCCTTGTATGACAATCCACGGGCAAGATAGGGAGTGGTGAATTGTATTCTTATTCCGTCACCACACGGAAAACTGTGGTATTATTTTACTAAAATTAAAAGCTATTTAATTTTGGCGAAACCCTGATGACTATTCTACGAAACCACTAGGTGTCGCGGAACACACTTTGGAATGAATCTCTGTTCTATATCATATAGAAGGTTACGCTACTCAGAAGACTGTGCCATCTAAGCAAACGGCATTGACAGCATCATCCTGCTCTTATCTCAATTACTTAGGGTCTTTCCTGGGCCAAGGACCTGGCATAAACTTCTTAGTCGTCTTTTAATACACCTACGAGCAATAGGCAAGCGACCCTCGTGCCCATCGATGTTATAAAAGACGACTAAAGGATATGCACTTCTATTCAGAAATAGGAAAATTTAAATTTTAAGCTTTATACCAATACGTCTGACCAGCGTGGTATAGTAGGTCAATTTCCTTCCTCTGTTGGAGGAGGCTCGAGTGCCCAGTGGTAGGTTGCCTACATATAAATGACTATTGAGATGATGAAGCTTCCAAAGATTTGATTCTTTCATATGATTTCTGGTCTGTTGAAAGAAAAAGCAAACCAAAAATATTTTAAAGTTATCTTGCATAGTTTCTACACCATCCTACTAATATAAACGCAAAAGTTTGTGCGTATGTATGTTTGTTGCTCTTTCACCCAAAAACTACTGAATGGATTTTAATGATATTTCACAAAAATACAGCTTACATATTAGAAAACCACATCCATACTAATATTATAAATGCGAAAGTAAGGATGTTTGTTTGTTTGTAACGCTTTCACACTTAAATCACTGAACCGATTTCAAAAATTCTTTCACCAGTGGAAAGCTATAATATCAGGGAGTAACATAGGCTATATTTTATCCCGGTATTCCCACAGAAACGGGAACTACGCCACGGGTAAAGCGACTGAAACCGAAGCGAAGCGAGGGCGGGTTGCTAGTAGACTATAAATCCCGATATTCCCACGGGAAGGGGAACTATGCGGGTAAAACCGCAGGGCGCTGCTAGTTAGTTTGTACTTACAAATGCGTGTTTAATGAGAGACAGGATAACTCAGGTCGACTTACGTCAGAAACGTACAATACATAAACCGCAATGTTTTCCTGAATTAATATTATTAATAACCAGCGCCTTTTTAAAACTAATTAATAATAATCGTTATTAGACTTTGTGTTGTTATATCGACTCTTTACCCAACTGCGGAACCCTCTGTGGCTTGTTTTTGACAGTCATAAACTAAACCCTGACTACCTATCTTCTTTAATAAAAAAAGTAATTTAAGACACCACCACGCACTAAGGAAATAATCCTTGTATTGCTGGGAACTTTACAAACATATAATTAACGGACACAAATTACATCCAGACTCAGAACAACAAGTTGTGGATCACACAAAGTGTTGTCCCGCGTGGGATTCGAACCCCCGACACTGGCGTTGTAAGTCGCTATCTTAACCACTACGCCATCTGTACGATTTAAAACGTACGAAATCAGATAATGTTTTAGACAGAAATCAGAACGCAGGTAGCATGTCTATATGTGACCACTGACTACAAGTAACCCTGCTCCGGTGGTCGGTCCAACGACGAAGGCGACGTGGTGTTCGGGTGGGATGTGGGTGTGCGTGCTTACGTCCCTCTGTCGCCCCGGACGGAGTGGTGCGAGGAGTGCGCCGACCGCAACCCATCCCCAAAAAAAAAGCCTCTCTATATGTACTAGGTATACCTACAAAATTACAAGAGCATGCGTGATCATGACTTCTTGTCTGTTTTTGTACCTAGGATTTGATTTTTGTCTAAAACACACTGTGTTTCGTAGTTTTAAATCACAGTTTAACAATAAAGGATTTACATAGAGACACGAAAAAAGTATCGATACTTTTAGGTATCGAGTACTTCGATAACGATACTTTTGTACTCGATACTTTCTAAAGTACTCAGTACTCGATACTTTGGAGTATCGATTCTTTTGGTTCGATACTTTATTGAGTAGGTACGATACTTTTTCTTCGATACTACTCATGAGTACAGTATCGATACTTTCGTTTCGATATCGTGTCCCTACATTTACATAGTTGCGTTTTAGCTTCATAACTTTGATGTGAAACATCTATAGGCGAGGATGAACCTGATCGTTAGCGTCGGCTTTTTTTTATTGTGTGTGTGTAGCTGTTGGTTGCAGATGACCTTGACAGCTTAACGCGATCAATGGGTGAGCGCGGATGGCTCTCAACCCGGTAAGTAAGTTAAGCGAACATCGGCCGAGGGCTCCCCCTGTGGGGAACGGACCTCGGCTCGGGCAGCATGAGACGCAGGTATTCGCGCCTACGCTGCCCTAGTCGCCAAAATAATACTACGATGACATATGATTTATAATAAAACTAGCAATCCGCCCGGTTCGCTTCGGTTTCAGTCGCCTTATCCGCGGAGTTTCCGTTCCCGTGGTATTACGGGGACAAAATATAGCTTATATATTACTATATATATTATGTAATGTAGCCCTGATATTATAGCTTTCCATTGATGAAAGAATTTTTGAAATCGGTTCGGTGGTTTAAGCGTGAAACCGTAACAAACAAACATACTTCCGCATTTATTATATTTATAAGGATTATGTCATACAATTAAACTTGGTCAGTTTTGTTTTAAACAAAAACATGACTATTATCAAACCATGATTACTGCACATAGCAACAAAAATATACAAAATCATCGTATAAGAATCCGCAAATAATCTTTCTCATCAAGATATGGGCCCTAATTGCTTTTTGCGACTGTTCGTAGCATTATAAACCTTAAATCTACAGGCATAACGATTAGAATTATGTATGTACACATTAATTATAGTGGCTTGGATCCCATTCTCGTTACGATGCGAAACCTGCCGGCAAATGAGTGTGATTGTATTGTCAATAGCTTATATATTGGAGCTATCTGTACTATCATCGTTATTTATTCATTCCGGCTAATATACGTCCCACTGTTGGGCTCGAGCCTCCTCCACAATAGGAAAATTGACCTTACTATATTATGCTGGTCAGACAGGTTGGTATAGGGTTTTGTTTCGATTTTTCCTTCGCTTGCATAGATGTTATATGCTTACTATATCCTTTAGTCGTTTTTTATGACTTCTACGAGCAAGGGAGGGAGTGATGAATTGTATTCTTACTCTGTCATCATATAGTCGATAAATTTAACGTTTAATTCAATAAACATTTACAAATCCGTAATAATTTGTGCGGGTTTTATAGAACTAAAAAAAAATTCAAGTACCTAATTTGTTGGTCAATAAAAACGGTACTTGTACCGCTATAGCGCAAGTGTCGTTCTCATCGATCGATAAATTTAGCATTTAAAATCGTTTCAATTCGATAAAAATTATTTGCAATGTTGACAGCTGATCGTTAAAACCCCTTTTACTGAAATTAAATGATTTATAAATGTCAAATTTTGTCTGTAGATAAGAACGGAATGTGTGCTGCGGCATCTGTAAATACATTTTGACGATAAGCATTAACTTATAGTCAATACATTTAAAAAAATATATATGAATGTATTGACGATATTTCGTATGGTGACGCAGTAAGAATACAATTCACTACCCGTTATCTTGTCCGTAGTTGTCGTAAAAGACGACTGAGGGATATAATAAGCATAAAACATCCTCGAAGAAGAAAACCTCGAAATAAAACCCTATACCAACACTTCTGGCCAGCGTGGTATAGTAGATCATTTGCCTTCCTATTGTGAAGGAGGTTCGAGCCCAACAGTGGGACATATATGAGCTGAATTGATGAAATTAATCTAATATACAATATACATTGTAAGTATTAACCTATAACTACAACCTATTGGTTAAAACCCTTGTGGTTAGCATTGCCTAGTCATTGTTTTGATCTAATGACCCTAATGGGCAATAGTAAACAGAAAATAGTTACGCAAACAATTGGATATATTACTTACCTCTACCTCTTTATGTAGATAGTTGTATAGAAATACGTATATCATTTTCCTTATTTTATAGCATTTTATAGTGTAAAGGATTTCATGGAGGAAAAGAAATTCTAAATGTAATAATCATTTTATGCCTTAACATTATTATATTTATAATTACTGCAAACACCTTAAATTTATCTTTATTTTTTATTTGATTTATTTGGACTGTTGTGTATATTTTTTCTGCTGTATAAATTAATTGTACTATGATTTTAACGGATATGTAATACCAAAATTTGCATGCCCTATGGTGAAATATGGAAGAACTGTAAAACTTTTTGTAAGATCATATTTGTACCCATATTTGCAAATAAATGATTGATTGATTGATCCGTGTGGTGACGGAGTATGAGCCACCTCCTCTCACACCTGTGGGTGTCGTAAAGAACGACTAAGGTAAACGCATATGACATCAATGCAAGAGATGGAAAATTCGAAACAAAACCCTATACCAACCTGTCTGACCAGCATGGTATAGTAAGATCAATTTTCCTCCTATTATGGAGGCGACTCGAGCCCAGCAGTGGGACGTAAATGAGCCGAAATGATGATGATATCATTATTGTTGATATAAGAGCAACTGGCTGCTTTACCATGCGCGTACACTTTCAATGCAGAGAATTCTGATGCTTCTAAATGATAGCAGTTTTTAATACCTCAAGATTTTTGAAATCGATGGCATGCTACCGGAGGATGTAATTATAGTATAATACCCGACCCGGTGATGAAATTAAGGGTAGACTGCCAATGCTAAGGTTCTATTTTTTTTTTCATTTTCAACCAAGTACTAATTCTTTTACAAGTTATATATGTACTTGAAAAATTGGGATGTTTATTGGGGTAAACTTTAGCATATCCGCGTGGTGACGGAGTAAGAATACAATTCACCACCTCTTATCTTGTCCGTGGGTGTCTTACAAATCCACTAAGGGATATAATATGCATATAACAGCCCCACAATAAAATGAAAACTCGAAATAAAATCATATCTCAATCCGCCTGACCACCGTGGCATAGTAGATGACTTTCTTTCCTTTCATTGTAGAGGAGGCTCGCGCTCAACAGTGGGACTTATATGACTGACAGGACGTCTATATTCTTTGTGGCAAATGTATAAAATATCGATTTGTGAAAATAACTAATTTTTTTTTTCATATTGAGCTATTCACAAGCAAGTAATTAATAACACCGGTCAACAAGATTTCTGGGTTTGGCTCCTGAATGTAAAATTTTGGTTTCTCTTATGTTACAAATAAATTAAAAAATATCTGTGCCGATCAATATTTGCTTTTGTAGAATTTTGAAATCACCTATTACTGGCCTATTAAGTGTATTCTGTATATTTTGACTTTTCCAGTCCTGTTCACATTTTCTAACTAAATACGACATAAAAGTCGGATGTTACAACTGTATTGGACGTTTTTGTATTAGTAATATACAAGTAAACACTCACTAGTGCCCTTCAGAAAGAATGCACAATTTGCAATTAAGATAATCAAAGTGCTACCACCTATTGCTCATAAAAATCAATTAAAATCTTCAAAATGTCCTTATCAACATATATCAGACAAAAGCAAACTTTAAGAGTTAAAAATAGATATCCAAGTGTTTTTCGACGTTTGGAATCAGAATTCAATCATTAGAACAGAAACCCAAAAAATATTTTCTTTTGTTGACCTGTGTAATCAGACAGAGGCAGAAATACAAACAATATGACGTCAACATCGCAATTTCCATACGAATCTTTCTGCCTTAAACAAACATTGTGCAAGGAACAGTGTAGTCCTTTCCAAACCCGATTCTTAACCCGCCACCAGATGGGAATATGTTATATATATATATATATATATATATATATATATATATATATATATATATATATATATATTGTCAAATATCTATTTTGAACGTTACCCACACGCTGCTTCCTTATTGGGTAATAAAAAGTTTCGATTATGTTCACACACGCGTCGGATTTGAAATGTTGATGTTTCCAAAATTCTATTTGTGTCTATATTGCGCTATCTGGATACCTTATTTATTTTTAGGTGGCTTTTTTTTAAATAATATCGGGTGTTGAAAACCATTTACAGCTCGTTCACACTTGTCGGGTGTCGGATCCGTATATTAATCGGATGTTATAGTGGCAGAGCATTTTATATGAAGCTATTCACACTTATCGGAAACCGATTTTGTGTCGGCTCCGACAAGAAATGTCGGGTGTTTTGCCAGCCCTTTACACCCGTAAAAAAACCGTGTCGGATCTCGCTCGCCTATGATTAAGAATGGCGCTGTTCACATTTGTCTGATGTCGGGGCCGATAATCCTCTCCCCGCTACCCCTCATTTCGCCCTTGGTACATCGTCGCTGTGATCGCGCACCCACATGTTATTAGGACTTATATGAAATGCGTGGACTGTATGTAAATTTAGAATAAAGTATAATAATAAAGCAGTTTTTGCGTTTTTATTGTACGTATGTTTGGTGATTTGTAGTAATGGGAACAAATATCAACCCCGAAGAATTGATCACACTAGTTCAGGTACCTTTTTCCTGACAAAACTCTAAATGATTATAAAGATAAGCAACTGAAAATATCGGCTTGGCGGAAAGAGTGTACAAGTCACATAGAGTGCTTAAAATTGACACTAGCTTCGAGCGTGACCGACAACCGATTATTAATTGTGTGTGTGAACAAAGGCGCCGACATCCGATTTATATACGGATCCGATACCCGACAAGTGGGAACGAGCTCTTACTCTAACTTCGTAACGACCACGCCCATACCACCAACTTTAAAAATGTATATTTAAACCCATTTATCTCAAACTTCCTATACCGAATCGTTGAAACTTTTTTGAAAAGGTTGGTTATAAACCTTTAAAATTTGCTAGTATTAAAATAATAGGGTATTAAAATAGTCTCTTGTAATAAATTAGTCTTTTGACCTGAGCTGGTTGTCTTTTATTGTAAAGCAGAGAAAGTATTGCGTTGTATAGTAGGTACCCGCACGATACAAGAAAATAAATAAATATAAAATTATAAGGTCGATTGATTTACCTATCTGTAAGGTAACCTTAAATAGAATTCGGTATTGTCTTGGAAATAAGCTCTTATAGATTTAAGGTGCACTACCGTGACTGAATCTAATTTCTGAGTTATAATAAAATGTCCCTTATTGTATTCTTACACGGCACAACCCTCCAACGAGTTGAGGATTAGGGTGGTCATGCATAGTCTATACCAATAAATAAAATTGGAGTGTCTGTTTGTAATGTCAAAATAATAGGGTTTTTTCATGCTCACATGGTTATTTGCACGACACCTATGCCTAAAATACAGATTAAAAATTTTTTGTCTGTCTGTTAATAATCTTCAAAACGGCTGGACCGATTTCAAAAATTCTTTCACCAGTGCAAAGCTATAATATCAGGGAGTAAACTAGGCTACATTTTATCCCGGTATTCCCACGGGAACGGGAACTACGCGGGTAAAACGACTAAAACCGAAGCGAAGCGAGGGCGGGTTGCTAGTATAATAACTAAGTACATTAGTTCTCTAATCTATACCAATAAATAAAATTGGAGTGTCTGTTTGTAATGTCAAAATAATAAGCTTTTTTCATACTCACACGGTTATTTGCACGACACCTATGCCTAAAATAGCAATTAAAAAATTTTTGTCTGTCTGTTTGTTCCGGGTAATCTTCAAAACAGCTGGACCGATTTCAAAAATTCTTTCACCAATGGAAAGCCATAATATCAGGGCGTAAACTAGGCTATATTTTATCCCGGTATTCCCACGGGAACGGGAACTACGCGGGTAAAACGACTATAACCTATAACCGAAGCGAAGCGAGGGCGGGTTGCTAGTAAAAAAATATATAAACTTAAGTTACAATGATTAATATTCCCCTTTCTCCAAAAAATATGATATCGTCATACCCATACTAAATCTCCTTGTGGTGACCGGCCACAGGAAAATTAATAAGATATAATGAAGGTATTAATATTTCTGTTTGACCAGTTTTCGTTCGTTAAAACCCAGCAAAGGGATCAGCATTAAAACCTGACGAGACTTATGTATTGCACTCACAGCTCCTCATAGTAAACGACGATAGGTTGACGAATGGATGAATACATGGATATACTGTCTTACTAAAAAAATATAATTACCTGTTATTCATTGTGTATTTTCTATTCCAATCGTAAGAAACGACCAAGGCATAAAACCAGATAACATTCTTATAAAATAGGGAAACTTGAAATATAAATGCATTCGTTCCAGCTTCCATACCTTCTCATCATTTTGTTCTAATATGTCTTTACTTTCCATTGTAGAAGAACTCATGTTCAGCACTAGGACTTACATAGACTATATAGAAAGAAGCATAGAAGATGTAAGATACGTCTCCAGATAACATTAAAATAATAAGTTAAAAAGTTTTTATAAGTGACAATTCTGTAGTCATTGTCAACGTATGTTTTCATATAGTTACGTCGACTTATATACTCGTATACACATTATTGAACTTTATTGAATAGTGACATTATTAAGTGGCAATTTGTTCTGCGAGTCTAAATGTTTCATTTCAATTATGATCAGTGGTCGTTCCATATCTGATGACTCATGTGAGTTGTGCGATTCTTTGATTAGTCCTATCGCTTGCGAAGGAATACGCACCTTTTACTCACCTTTTACTAACCTGCTTGCCTACTTTCACTTGATTGAGTTTACGACTCCCACGGGGAAATAAGTAGTCATGACAATCGTATTCTTACCTCTGCGGAGATTTTCAGCCCTTACAAGACTGCTTACAATATATTTTCTCCTCAATGATTGTTGGTGCCGGCATGCCGATGCTAAATATTGATTCTGATTTCAGAAAGAATGTTGACTGTATAAACTCGACCATACCAAACTATCATAGCCCACTCATTCAAACGAAACACTTATATGCGTGTGTTTAATTTTAAATCGTTATTATTTTCAACGTATATGTTTTGCATTGTTTACAAGACCCAATAAAATTTCGAGGTAACGATATAAGTATGTGTGTTGTTTATGAGATCGGCTGACCGTTTTTAAAGAGATTTATTCAATATCAAACCAACCCATTCATCAATTTATTGACGTCCATTATTACATATTTCTCTTTCCAAGGTGTGCTTCTGATTATTTACCTGGTTATCCCTCAGCCGGTTTTTACGACTCCCACGAGAAAGTAAGATGCGATGACACATGGTATCGCTGAAACACCACACGAAGATTTAGTATGGGAGTTGTTTTTAGTTCAGTATTAGACTGGACCAAAACAAAAACGTCTTTTTTTAAGTGATCGTAGCCTTTAAGTATATCGAAATATTACTGGAGGTGACAAAAATACGGTCAAAATTATATTGTTATTAAGGAGTCTATCATCACGATTTTTTTATGAGCAGGTTTATGGCTCTCGACTCGCAAACTATTGAGTCAAATGAAATTGACTTGTACATATTTCTTGAAAGAAATTAAAAGCTTTACAAAAAAAGGTCAGATTGAATCTTTATTTCGTCAGATGACTCGTTTTTCTTATAACGTATTGGTAACTTATAATGTATTGGTATGCTTTTTAAACTTTTGAATTCTATAATTCATATATAAAGTATCCGAAAAAAAGCAAATAAATATTCTTGAAAGGAAATTAAATTCGCTACAAAAAAGTCCAGTACCATGCTTGGCTAAATGCACTCATTCAAAAGCTATTCATTGTAGTTAAAATCAAATAAAAATAACTTTGTTTTTTTATTTACGTCAGTGCCGAAATATTAAAAACCTACACATAAAAATAGAATACATGGTATAAATCCCGTCAACCATGTCTCTAGTAGTATTAAATTTAACTAGTCTATTCATCGTTCCAAAGCCTCTTAATCTTAAGTACTGAGTTTGTAACTCAAGTCTTGAATAAAAACATCATAATCACCCTTCTGCCATCACCGTCATCATTTGAAATCAGCCTCGCATTTGCCAGACACTTGCGCACATTCCCTCTTTATCTGCATACCTCTTCATTCATATAAATCATCCAATATTATAATAAAATAAGATTGTATTTAGATTGATGTACTTATCTTTTACATTTTTTAGTAATGGGCGCCTGCCTTCAATCATTACCAAAAACGGCAACAGCGATCCAAGAATAATTCACACCGTTTCAAGAATTCATTTTATAGACAAACACCCGTGGCGCGTCCCATCCGCTCGTGGATAATAAAAATAGACTATAAATATACACCGATGTGGAAACCATTCTGATCTTACGGGGTTATTTATAACAGAGGGTAAATTATAGGTATGAAGCGGTAGTTAAATGAATGATGTTATTGCAGTACAGTACATAAATCTCACTTCGTAATAGAAAGATTTCTTTATAATATAAATAATTTTCTGTTTAAATTTTCTAATTAAATTTGTTGCGGGTCCCAAGACAATTAAAATCATTTGCCGGGTCTGCCTGAGGGTCAAACCTCAGTGAGATCCATGGAGACTGTTATGGATCTTGGCTTACAGGAGCTATAATAGTGGGAATGTGTAGTGGGATTAGTCCTAACAATAGAAAATATAAATATTTGAACTGCAATCCATTATTTCACATACATATCCGGCTTTTTCGGGATAAATTATTGTCTCACTCGTAAATTATCGTATTACTTGGGGTCGACGCTATATGTCTTCTATCGCATATATATAGTAAAAAGTTTTCTTCATTGGGAATGTAAATGTTGACCAGATAGCATTGGATGGAATTGACCCAGGAGGATGGTAAGTTTTTAGTCGTCTTTTACGACACCGACGAGCAATTAAGTGTTATGTAGTAGTATTCGTAGCCGCGACCACTTCGCTATATCATACATTAATTATAAATCAATCTCAGCATCAGAATAGGGTATTTTTCATTCTCAAGTCTTTATCATAAATCCATCCATTACTTTAGATATTGGTCTCCCCTCAAGTGGGAATAATCTTCTATCGCGACTTGCGAAAGACGAATTCGCGATCGCTGTGATATGAGTTTTCTATGAGTGTTTCTGCCCATTCTCTTAGGTCTTCGGTTGTTAGGATTTCCATGGGAAAGTGAGGGGTGGTGAGAAGTGTCTCATCACCAGGACCAGTGGGTCTCTTAATCATTATTAACATGATTGTTATCCATACTAATATTATAAATGCGAAAGTAAGGATGTTTGTTTGTTTGTAACGCTTTCACGCTTAAACCACCGAACCAATTTCAAAAATTCTTTCACCAATGGAAAGCTATAATAATATCAGGGAGTAACATAGGCTATAGTTTAACCCGGTATTCCCACAGGAACGGGAACTACGCCACGGGTAAAAGGACTGAAACCGAAGCGAAGCGAGGGCGGGTTGCTAGTACTTAATAAGACAAGACATTGTATCCTTAATCATCTTTAGCAACAGGAAAAAGATAAATATCCATACATATACTTTAGTGTTCGAAGTAATAGTAAGTCTTTTCCCGTCTACCGGACACAGTTCTCAAACTTTAGACATCATTCTCATCTTCTCAGCCCATGTGACAGTAGGCTTATTGGGGTCAGATCTCCTCCACAATGAGAAAAGAAATTGATCTTTCATATCACGCTACTCAGAGCATAGGTGATATCTGTGTATCCATATCCCGCAGTTTGTCTTATACGATATTCACGATGGGGTGTGGTAATTGTATTCTTACCCTGTCACTACACGAAAAAATAAGTTTAATTGTACTATCATTTATAGTATTATTTAACCAACAAGTCAATTCAAATCATTTATTATTATTAGGCATAAACTCGCGGGTCATTTACATAATGTCAATTTTTACATTTTACCTTAAATTAATCGAAACAACTACGAATGCAAGGCAACTCAACGGAACGCAACCATACTGAGAAGATGTGGGAAGAAACTCAGCTGGTTTGCTCTATAGAAGTTTAGACTACCTAATTATGACACCGGATTGCATTTCAAATTAATTTATAAGTGTAGATTGATTATATATAAAGTTACTTGAATCAAATTGATTACATAGTTGGCCTATTGATATATCTATATCACTCACTCACGAATATACTTACGTTCGAATTCTGGGTCGCGCAGGTTTTTTTTTTAAAGACAATGCCCTCCACTAAGGAAATAATCCTTGTATTGCGGGGGACTTTACAAACGTATAATTAAAGGAAACAAATTACATACAGACTCTCCATCCGACGTCCTCGTCACGTCCTCGACGAAGAGGACGACAATATCACACTCGCTCAACAAAGAGCCTACAGGGCCCGCGAGGCCTTAACAAATAAATATCCGCGGTTCCACCCTCGCCGTCGAGGTGCGAAACCGCGCCGCGCAAAAGTCACGACTAAAAACGTGGGCACGCCCACTTTGCCTCCAGCGACGCCCCAAGCCGAGGTTCGTTCCCCACAGGGGGAGCCCTTGTGCGATGTCGCTTAGCATACTTTTCTCCGGGTTGAGAGCCCTCAGCGCTCACCCATAGTCCGCGTCAAGCTGTCAAGGCCGTCTGCGGCCAACAGACAAAAAAAAAATAAAAAAAAACAGACTCAGAGCAACAATTTGTGGATCATACAAAGTGATGTCCTGCGTGGAATTTGAACTCGTGATACTCGCACGTAAGTCGATATATTAATCATTATGCCATTTGTGCAGTTTATTGCGATTTCCATCAACATATTCTTAATAATAAGCACGATGATCAGTATAAGGTCGGTTAAAAATAATCCCGATAATACATTGAGTGTAAGTACACCTCAATGATTCATTCATTCATTCCTACTCCTCCACAATAGGAGGGTAATTGACCTACTATATCCCGTTCTCTAGACTACCTAATTACTTGCTACGCAATCGAGTAGATTTAAATCAGTCAACTTCACTGTTAATAAATCACTGCTGTTTCTTATTACAAGTCACGCACGCGTGCGTACGGCAGTAGATAGAACAGTTTCTTTCCTACCCACAATAAAGGGCGGAAGGGAATAATCAAGTGAGGCAGGTGCGTGCCCTGTTGGGGAGACGACTTATTATGTTACGAGTGATACTTGCAAGTTGTTTGTTAAAAATAAAATAGTTTCTGATATATTGGTTAGGATAGTATGGAGAAGACGTTTCTTTTTACTTGTAGTAAATTACGCTTTATTAGAGTTGTCTTATATGTTTACTATTTATATTCTGCATTATTAGGATCGATTGGATTAGAAGTTTTCATTTTGAGTTTGCCGTATCTCGCAGTACTATTAGTATAGGCTTTATGATATGCGAAGAAAAGGAAGGGCTAACGCATTGGTTCGAAGCATTTAATGCATTTCATTTGTCAAAAAATTACCGCAGCACAAGGTGGTCTAGGTTAAGTTTATTTTGTATTTTTATACGTTACGTAAAAGACAGACGTGTCTCTTATCCAATTTTCATTAAGGGCCCCTATATCTGACACCATACATTACGTGATTACTTCGTTATACTGATTTATTTCAAATAGAAACAAAACTCACAGAAACAGTCTATCTGTACTAATTGTGTAGTAGATATTACGCCTTTGGCCGTGACTGTTACAGCTGGCTGGCGTAGTTGAGATGAGCGCAAGAGAATTCATCTTTACATATTTTCTTTTAATCGTCATATATTCTCCGCAATCACTGATGTGAAGGACTTGTTACCGGTGATCGGTCAAAATGGTGAAGGGGAGATTATATGGCAGGTTATGGCGCCGCACATACAGCGTGAGGAACTGGGACGCGGTCGTCGCCTTCTGTAAGGCAGTCATCTCACGGAAGGAAGTGGTGGAACGTGCGCAAGAGGAACTCCTCTATGGTGACACGGTCCGTCGCCGGCGACTCGGCGGCGCAGGCGCGAGTACCTGTGCCTGATGCCGCCCTCGCTGAGGCCGCGGGCGACTGGAACGGGGATTAGTCCGTCACCAGCAGAGAAGTCCGGAAAGCGGCGTTGAAGGAAGGGAGGATACCCCAAAGGGCATCCCGCCGGACTGGCCACGGACGACAAGAAACTCGGTACCGGTGGCCGGCCCAATGGCGAAGGAGAGGGATGACGGTGGGTTATCGGGCCGCGCGCTGTCCTTTCGTCGTCCCGGACGGAATAGACGGCATGTGACCATAGCCCACCCAAAACGAAAGGGTTTTGGGCCCGAACGCCGTCGATGCGTCGCGACGGACGTTTTGTATGAGGTGTGTTCAGACCATAAGTTTTCTCTTAATAAAATAAACAAACCTTACATTTGTTGTCTGGCGTGAGCAACACATCACCTAGTTTGTCTGGCTGTCTATAATATTATCATAATGTGCAAATATAATGTATATTAATAACTTGTATGTATATTATAACCCACAAAGAACGTATGTTATAACAAAACATACAAAAATATGATGTCATTTTTCGTCTAACATTAACATAAGTATACGCATCGCCGGTGATACGCGTCGTTCCCCATTCTAAAACAATTTACATACGCGTCCAATGTTTATATATCGATGTTATGCAAGAAAATCCTTATCCTTACTAATATTATAAATGCGAAAGTAAGTTTGTTTGTTTGTTACGCTTTTACGCTTAAACCACCGAACCGATTTCAAAAATTCTTTCACCATTGGAAAGCTATAATATCAGGGAGTAACATAGGCTATATTCTATCCCGGTATTTCTACGGGAACGGGCACTACGCGGCTAAAGAGACTGAAACCGAAGCGAAGCGATGGCGGGTTACTAGTATTTAATAAAAATAATTTGACATTCTTGTAGGTAAACATAAGGTAAACGTTTTAAGGCAAACAATTTAAATAAAATTAATATGATTTGGATCAAACTGTTCAAGGTCACGGGAGGACTGCCATCAGTAAACTCTAAAAAGTGTTGGAAACATCGGGATATTAAAAATCAAATACAAACGCGATAGAATCTTTAAAAGTAGTGTTATTTCAAATGTGTGTTACTCAGATAAATATCATTATAGAAACATATAACATTTATAGACAATATAGAAATTTCAAAACTTTGTTCTGATCAGTATTATCAGGTTATTTAAGAATAAAAATATGTATTTACAGAAATATGAAATAAATACACTTATATTAGCACTCATCATCATTCAGTTCTTATCTCAATTAATTGAGGTCGACTTAATATCTCCTCTTCTTTCATACAAACCTATCTGATGTAATCACTGGTTAACTCCCTTTTTATCCATGTCGTATTTCACGCAATCATTTCTTCGGTCATCCATTACCCCTAAAGCATTCAGAATAAGAATACAATTCACCACTCCCTATCTTTCCCATGGGTGTCTTAAAAGACGACTAAGAGATATAATATGCATATAACATCTATGTAAGAGAAAGTAACCTTGAATGACACCCCGTCTGACAAACGTGGTATAGTAGGTCAACGTCCCTCCCCTTTTTGAAGCAGGTCCGAGCCCGTGGAACGTATATTGTCTATGATGATGATGATTAGACTCTGCCTTATTCGCTTAAAAAACATTGTATGTTATTTTATGTACTAGAATGGTTAGGGATCAAAGGGCTTAATTAAGTGTGAATTTGTAAAATATTTAGAACACCCATATATGTAAATAATAACAGTTTATATATGCCTCTAAAACATAAGCACAATATCACAAATTGCTTTGCGAAATAGCGACCGGCTAACTATAAGGCATACCATTCTCTGTGAAATAATGCCCTTCTAAAGGAGGGTGTGCAATCTTCATTTCTCCGTTGCGGTTGCTCTGACCCCTGGGACATGATACTCTGAGTAATTGCTCATTAGACTGCGGTTGAATCCCCGCCTTAATGGCCAACTGTTTCATGATTTTGTCGTTACTTTGAAAACATTGAAATTTTATAGATGTAATTTATTTTTTTAGGTCTAATTAATTCATTAAATTACAATCTGATTGAATATAAAAATAAAATTATTGATATGTTTAATTCAAATTTGTATATTGTATTGTCCCCACTTCTTCCTTTCCCCGTGGGTATCGTAAAATACGACTAAGGGATATGATATGCATATAACATCAATGTAAGAGAATGAAAAACTCGACATTAAATGCCAACACGTCTGACCAAATTTGGTTGATCATATTTATTCCGTCTTGACCTCTAATTCCAAAATTGCTTATTTCAGATATGTTTTATAATAAAATGAGTATGTTTTAAAACAAGGTTAACATTAAAATTCACTAAAATCACTTTTCCGCGTGGTGACGGAGTAAGAATACAATTCACCACTCCCTATCTTGCCCGTGGATGTCGTAAAAGACGACTATAGGATATAGTATGCACATCTATGCAAGAGAAGGAAGACTCGAAATGAAATCCTATACCAATATGTCTGATCAGCATGGTATAGTAGGTGAATTTCTCTCGAATTGTGGAGGAGGCCCAAGCCCAACAGTGGGACGTATGTGGGCGGCGATGATGATGATGAAAATCATTTCTTTCAGAATTTTTTTATAAAGTACAAGTCGTAATCTGTTCGAAATGCTAACAGACCTTTGCGATCCTTGCAACAAGGGCATGGCGTCAAAATAATTACCTCTCAGGGAATCTAAAAGCGGTAGATCGAAATGAGTTTTAGTCACTGCACACTATATGAAGTTTTATATATTTCAGTGCAATAACATCGAAAAAGATTTTGGAGGCCAAAAACTGGTTTATTCCCCTTTAATTTTTCTCTCTCTTTGTTATCAAAGTGAAACTTATTAATAGGACTTTGAAATTTTGATTCTCAACCTTTTTGTGTGACGTAAATTTCGCGAGAACAAGAGCTTAAGGGACTGCTATATCGCGTACTTTTTTTTTTTGGGGTTGGGCTGCGGTCGGCGCGCTCCTCGCACCACTCCGTCCGGGGCGACAGAGGGGCGTAAGCACGCAACACCCGCAACCCACCCGAAAACCACGTCGCCTTCGTCGTTGGGCCGACCACCGGAGCAGGATTACTTGACATCAGTGGTCTATATCGCGTACTTACGTATATTTGTCACATATCTATGCTATTATTCTGTTTGCTCGGAAGATTTAACAAAAAAGATCCACCATTGACAGTAAACTAGAGACAAGATTATTTGCCAGGAATAGAACTAAAATTTGCCGAAGTTCAATATCATCTTGTCCGAGATTTATAACGATAGTTTGCATATCGTGGTTTGTTTGTTTTAAGTAATACAAGTATGTCTGTACAAAGATTAGTCGCCGTTGTTGTCGACAGACTTTAAATCCTGTTCAAACACATCTCTGTTTTCTTTTACGATCTTCGAATATTTAAACGTAAATGTTCAATTGATCATCATCATCATGCTGCTATTATCCCAGAATACTTATGGATCACGCAATATGTATTACTCTTCGTTTTTAAGATGGGCTGCTTCCCTGGGCAATGTAATTGTTGACCAGGCGACATCAGATGTTAATTAATATAATTTATCATCATCATCGCAGCCCATATACCAAATAAGTTCCACTGTTGGGCACGGGCCTCCTCCACAATGGGAGGGAATTTGATCTACTATACCATGCTGGTCAGATATGTTGGTATAGGGTTTCATTTCGAGTTTTGCTTCTTTTGCACTGATGTTATGTGCAAATTATATCCCATAGTCGCTTTTTTACGACATCCACGGGCAAGACAAGTGAATTGTACTCTTACTCCGTCACCACACGGTATTCAATTTATACATGTACAATTTATTTGATATTTGTAATATAAATATAGTAAAATTATATCTTAATATTAATCAAATTTTCATATGTTGATAAATTTACGTCTGAAGTATAACCTCACAAAATAAACAATTACTAACCTTTGATACTGTCACTGATAAGGTATTTGGATTTTATATTGTTAGACCATTTAAATTTATTAAATGTTTAGTACAAATATAAGTGTGTTTGTTCATGTTTTCAATTTTTAAATCTGTGGTCTTAGCACAAATATTTGTGTCAAGGTATCTGTATCGTTATCGAGACTAATTTGTATGGGATTTGGAGCAGCGTCACTATCGGATGATAACAGTGTGTCCCACTGTCTTATATCCTCCTGTTTGTATGTAATGTCGGCAGTACAATTTGCGAACGCACAATATTTCAATTTATATACGTCTCACTGCTGAACTAGAGCCTCGTCCACAACAGGAAGGAAATTGACCTACTGTGCCGCTGGTCAGACATGTTGATATAGGGTTTTATGAGTTTTGCTTCTTATGCATTGATATTATATGCATATTATATCACTTAGCTTAAATTTTGACATTAACTATGCATGTGAGTCTAATTTTATTTATTTTTGTTATGAAAAATGATTTGTATTATTATTTGAATTTTAATATATAAATAATAAGTAAATATTTATGGACTAAATATTAACAAAATTTGCACGCCTATCGGCATGACATAGTGAAACCCCTAATATAATTGTATCATCTGAAATGTTAATAATATCACCTATGTTATACAAATTAACAAATAATAAGTGATTTGATTTGATACTCGCCTTTTGCGATAACCACGGTGTGATTATTGATTAGGGGTGGTGCCTTAGAATAATAACGTATAGAAGGATAGTGTCAATACTTCGAACTTTCAAAATTTGAATCTAAAAGTATTAATGGCGCGCAGACGATTACACATGTACACACGCACACCACTATAAGAATTATGAAATCAAATTTTGTTTTTATTAACATAAATCGTCGAATTACCTTTAAAAGTAATGTTAATAATCTTTTTATATTTATCAAATGTGTTGTGACAACATTTGAATGCACAAACCGTCATAATTACCTATTTATTTTTTAAGAGTTGCGTACGTTCGTGCAGTACAATGACTTGTACATTGCGGAACGGTTCCTGTGTAAGCTCCATTAGGCTCCAATTGAAATGCCTCATTTTTTGTGCGTGAACTTACCTTCTATACGTTATTATTCTAAGGGTGGTGCATTGTATTCTTACTTCTTCACCACACGTAATTTTGCCTATATTAGTATTATAAAGCTAAAATGTTCGCAAATGATGATGACAAAAAATACACAATGTTTAGAATACATAATAATATATTTTTTATTATTTTTACTTTATTTATTTGAATTACAAGTTATACGTTTAATATTTCTGTTAATAGAGAAATCAAAACATGCTTAACACTTAGCCCAGACTAGTGCTGCCGTTGCTATTTTTTTTTTAATCTTTAAAGGATATAGGTTAATTCAAGTGATTGAATCATATCCCTTAGTCGTCTTTAAGGCACGCACGGTCAGAAAAAGGGGTTGTGAATAAGAATATATACCCCATCAACACACATAAATAATACATCTATCGTGTGTTGTTTTTTTTTTAATATTAGTATGTATACAAAGTTATTATAATTGTAACATTTACATCGCGATAAACTTGTTGTATCCGACTGTACTGATATGTAACATCGATGAGGTCGACGACCTTGCCTAAACGGAATTGTTCGGCATGCGATATCGTAATGTTTTGGATGCGGTATTTAGGTTGCGTGCTTCCAGCATCATTAATGAAGGCATTTTGCGATGGTATTTTTTTATAATCTTACGGTTTTATCCCTGAAAAGGCTCGAGCCTCCTCCATATTGGAGGGAAATTGTCCTTACTATACCATGCTGGACGACGCAGTGTAGGACGCCTCCTCACTAGGTGTACCGACGACCTGGTGAAAGTTGCTGGGCGTTGTTGGATGCAGGCGGCACAGTAGCGCACTTTGTGGCGTAACATGAGGGAGGCCTACGTCCAGCAGTGGACGGCGATACGCTGAAATGATGATGATGATACCATGCTGGTCAGACAGGTTGGTATAGACTTTTGTTTCGAGTTTTCCATCTCTTGCATAGATGTCATATGCGTAATATATCCTTTAGTCGTCTTTTACGACACCCACGGGTATGAGAAGGGATGGTGAATTGAATTCTTACTCCATCACCACATGAAAAATATCGGTTACGTAATTATTTCGGATATGGAGGTTACGGATATGTAATTTTTTCGAATTATGCGGCAGTTTTGGATAGTTTCGGTTACGGATATTGATTTATAAGCGTTTTTTACGGTTATGGAGATCCATAATACCCCTACTGCCTGCCTAATTATTACACTGCCTAACTAGTTTCTATAAGTCCTATGTAATAGCGGATCTATTGCCACTTACTGATCTAAGCTCTGTGCTGTTAAGATTTCTCTTTTAGAACTTGAAATGCGACAATATTCTTCCTGTGTTATTAAGTGGTAATGTCATTCAAGGTGTTAAAGCACTTTTGCCGATTGATGCGTAGAATAGAATCATCATCATCATCACACCTTACATTGTCCCTCTTTCGGGGTCGAATCTCCTCCATATTGGGAGGGAAATTGACCCAAATTGATTGATTGATTGAGGGAAAATGAGTGAGGGGAATTGACGACGATAACCTGGTCAGGCGGGTTGGTATAGGATTTTTATTTTGAGTTTTCCTTCTCTTGCTTCGTTGTTGTCATTTGTTGTATACACAAGGTATCCCTTAGTCGCCTTTTACGACACACACAGATAAGAGAGGGGATGGCTAATGATTACTCTGTACCCGCACGTAATAATAATAGACTAAAATAAATCAAATCTATTCACTGTCGCTCATATCTCAATTACTTAGGATCCATACAATATATGTATACTGAATTTCCATCATATATTTTGCAGAAGTTTTTGGCTGGTTATAATAGTCTTATAACCAGCCGCCTGCCTGTCATCAACTCGCCTTGTAATGTAATTGTTGACCTAACGAAATCACATTGAGCTGACTTAGACTAGATGTAAGGACGACTAAGTCCTTTACGACGCTCGGGAGTAATGTAAGAGTTGGTAGTTTTCATAGTCACCATATAGCAATTTTATGATATCCGCTGGAAAGCAAAGTGCGACGACATATTATGTTCATAGCCTTTTTTTTGGAGTGAGTTACGGTCGGCGCACTCTTCGCCCCACTCCGTCCGGGGCGACAAAGGGGCGTAAGCACGCACACCCGTAACCCACCCGTGATACGTCGCCTTCGTCGTTGGACGGACCACCGGAGCAGGGTGACTCGTCAGTGTTCGGCCCGACGGAATACCCCCTGAGGAGTACCCTCTCCTCGACTGGCGTCCCCCTCTTTCAAGGAGAACGTCGGTCTTTCCTCGTGCGGTCGGCCTCTCGGCGGGTGACGGACTAACTTCCTGGTCCAGTCACCCGCGATTATATTCACAGTCTGCCACCATTTTTAACCTGGGCGGCTTCTAGTTTACAAGCAATAGTTACATGATTGCTACTCGAATAACGGATACAGAGTAAAATTTTATGAATGAACATTTAAAACAATCACGCGCATTGTAGGAATGTAGGTCTTTGGAGCTAGTAACTATATGAATAAAACGAAATTATTCATGAGAATAATTACGATCGCGATGTAGTTCAGCCTCAGTCTACAAATGACGTCATTTGTGTTGTTTTTGTATAGTAAATGTACTAGCTAATTAATACATTGTGTTTTTCAACTAGCGTCAAAATTTCCTTGAATAATTTTGTTTTTCTTGACGATCGTTGTTAGTCGCAGATGACTATTACTACAGCAGCAGACTGTTGGGTGAGCGCTGAGGGCTTTCGAGTCGAAGTTTGAAAATTGTCATTTCAAGTACTTGTTTTAAGTTTTACTGCGAATCCACAGTGTGATTCAGCATTGCACAGCGCCATCTATATTTGTATAGGGTAAAGAACATTCTATTCCTGATACTGACACTATCTTATATCTTTAAACGAGCAATTAATATATTTTCAGGATCTCGGCAACGGCACCAACGATTTTGATGAAACATACTAGAGGTTTTGGGGCCAAAAAATCGATCTAGCTAGGTTTTATTTATAGAAAACGTTGTTTTGTCGGTGTTTTTAGCTAATCATTCATTTTCGCTTTTCGATTCAAATTTCGCTGTTGACATCATAAGTGACGATAGCTCAATTAGGAAGTCGTCCAGTTTTTGTTTTGTTTTGGCATTCAAACAGCGTAGGATCGAATCTCGGTGTTATTATTATTCTCTTTTTGTAATTTTTGATATTTTTTTCATTATTTAATTTTTATTAATATTTATCTAAATAAATTCGGCAATAATACAACAAACAGCGAAGCGAGCGAAGCTCGGTCAACCTGATATTTTACTATAACAATTAAATATTGAAAGTTTCGAATGCGATAACATTTTTTTTGCTGCCAATCAGTTGGCTTCCAACCCAGTCGCCCGTAGTGATAGGGTCGCCTAAAACGCCTTTTATTCAATTCACTTTATTTGCTCAAATATGGTTTATACACTTAGATTGCGATCTTCCTTCGCTGTTTGGCCTAGCCCTTGATTCCCACTCACTTGCGTAAAATAGGTATGCCACCAAAATCGACAGTCACCGTTACGGATGTATGAAATACTTGACAATCATTGTCTAAAAACGTACCAACAAAATATTTCGGTTACATGCTTTTTAAATTACTTGTTAAGTTTTGCCTCAGGTTTGAAAGGGTTAATACTTATTTATAGTGGTCATCTGAACAATCTGTGTGGTGGCGGCTTTGAATACTCTCAACCCTTGCTTTGTTCGTGGGTGTCGTAAAAGACGACTAAGAGCCCTAGATTGACCCGGACTAACTCCATCTGGTACCATTTGGGTCAACGATTACATTCCCAAGGAGGGTTGACGTCAGGCAGGCGGCCGGTCATAAAAGTCATTGCCGAAACTTTTTCCAATATGTCAAAACAGATGACATATTGCGTCGACCCCAAGTAATTGGGATAAGAGCAGGATGATGATGAGTGGTCATCTGAACAAGTCAAATAAAATCATATCGATTTTTCGTTCCGTGGTCACGCACATGCAGTTCCCCTATGCTATGGCAACTACTAAATTATTTATTGGGTTTACGTGTGGACGATCACGTATTTCTTTATTTCGTAATCCATAGGGGTAATCAGGAGCGTGAAAAAATGCCATTTTTCAATATTTTTTTTTATTAGTAATTAATTTTATTTAACAAAAGTAAAAACATAGTATCATTATATCATGTTTCAACATGACTTCTCTAAAATTTCAAGACAAAATGTTAATTATTTTAAAAGTTATGGCGGTCTATGTTGAACAGGTTTTAATAATGGTTCCTTGTGGTGACCATCACAACTCCTTGGAGATTCATCTGAAATCAATGAAACAAAAAAATACTTTTATAAGTAGATAATCTTGTGCCTGATCGAAGCTTTTATTTTTTTTTTTCAAAATTAACATAATGGCGGCCTCAGAATTTTTTTTTCTGATTTCCGAGGAAAAACCAACAGTTAATTGTTTATAAAAAATCGAAGTTTAAAAAACAAATCCTTCGATCAGGCACTAGCTTTTTATGTTTTCTAAAAGCTGTATAAATTTCATTAAAATCTATCGAGCGGTTTTTGAGTTACAGTGGTCACCAGTTCGAAAAACATAGTTTTGAGAAAAACGCTTTTAAAGTTTTACAGTCGATTTATGTAGAGTAATAAGAATAATTTCATTACTTACACTGAGTCATCTATTCCTGGACCATATTCTGGTCCTTACCAGTTCTTCAGCCGTTGTAGAAGTTTCTAATACATCAATTTGTTGTTGTCTACGTAGCATCCTACCTTCCCGAGTGTTATCGTTAGCGCGTCGATCAGCCATTTATATAGTATCTATTTTTTTTCTTTTATTCTTAGCTGAAGAACTTGAAAGATATTTGTCGGATTCACCCCAAATTTTCAGAGAATATTTTTAAGATACTATACTTTAAGAAAATGTAAAATAATAAAACCGATTTTTTGAAAATTCTGACTACCCCTAACCCCTTAAGGCCCTTCTCCGCAAAAACAGGCTATTTGCTCAATTATACATTGCTAGCTAGATGGCTTATGAAGTAATTAAGTAAAGTATCACTGAATAAATATGTTGTATGTATTCAAAAATGAGCTTAGTGCAGGTTTCGGAATGTGATGTAGGTATAAATTTTCAGCAAAAATTGTTGGAGATAAAAGTCTATTTTCAGTAAAGATATTCAAAAGAAAGAATACTCGAACCAAATATATGTACCTTTATGGCATTATTGGAGTCATAAGAAAATATGTCTCAAAATTAACAGACGACTAACATAAATTCAAAATCATTTATTATGTGTTAGCTCTGCGAGAACACTTACATATTGCAAATTTTAACCTATATTAATCAAATGTTTTTTTTTTGGGGGTGGGCTACGGTCGGCGCACTCCTCGCCCGGCTCCGTCCAGGGCGACAGAGGGGCGTAAGCACGCACACCCGTATAGCAGGTCGCCTTCGTCGTTGGGCTGACCACCAGTGCAGATATTAATCCAATGTTAACCTATATTAACCGCCGTGGGGACACATATTGAGCGACATATATACACATATATATAACTTAAATTATAACTTTAAATATATTTATATTAGTATAAATATCATTTTAAATGCGAGTTGTTTCACTTTCATCTTTTCACTTTTTTATTCGCCTTAATAATACCTTGTACTGCATTAATATCATATACATATGTGTATATGATATTAATGCAGTACATTTGTGGCCATAAGTATCTCTATAACCATATATGGAGAGTAATGTACCGTGATTGAAATTACTGCTTGGAACGTGGTCCGTATGATTATTGCGTGTTAATTGGCGATCTGTCTAATTCTATTATCTATATTCTACACTAGCAACCCGCCCTCGCTTCGCTTCGGTTATAGGTTATAGTCGTTTTACCCGCGTAGTTCCCGTTCCCGTCATCGGTGTCCGCCTTGTCCGGCTTTTATTAGGCTTTTTACATTTCGCAAACGAGCTAGCGCCGAGCTTGGCCGTGGAAAATCGACTGTTGTCATAATAATCCAAAAAGCTTAATTTTACATACATTTGTTTGCCGTACCTAATAATACTAAAACACAAAATCCTTAATAATGTAGGGTGTCCGGCCTTTCTACCCAAATTGCCGGCTATTAGGTTTGACTACCTGCCAACCCTATCAGTGCGGACATCGTTCGGCTGGCTTGCAGCGAGACCCGTGGGGAACCCACGCTTATCGAGGTCCGGTTGACAAACGCCATTTAGACTATATGACCAATCTGACACTATACTATCACACGATATTAATCACCATTTGAATCATATCATAAATGCCTACTTCAAAACAACATTACACAGAACAAGGTAAAAGGAAACATAATTATACAAACTCTCGTTGCTGCGCTATAATTATGTAAATTAGCGTTGCAGTTAATTATGATAATATTAACACTGTATGGCACGTTCGCACTTGAGAGCCTAGTATGTTTTGTTATTTCAACACAAGCATTATAACAAAGTCCTTCGTTGGTATATTATTATACCCTCGGCTAACATAAGCTCCCTTTGAGCCCGTGTCGTGTACGTGTCCCCTAAAGTACTCACATGATTGTATAACTTTATAATTAAGTACAATATGAATATAGAAGTGGTTCGGTTAGAATTCATATTTAATACGAGAATTAATGCGACTGCACAGATAGCTTAATGGTTAAAGTTCCGACTGTGCCAGTGTTCTGGTCTCGAATCCCGTGGGATTCGAGCCCAGAACACTGGCATGCGTGCATGATACACGTTGTGCGATCCACAATTGTTTCTGCATCAAGAGTTTTTTCGCGAGTATCTTTTTATTCTTGTAATCTTTTAGATCTTTAAGAATTAATGTACCCATTAAATGTTCTACTTATCATCACCTCAACGAATCGTTTATCTGAAGCGGGTTAAACGCGAAAATCTCTCAACCTACCCAGCGCATACATACAATATTTGTATCGACTAAACGGTTTCGTCGGTTTTTATATTTTTCGTGTATTCTACAGAACTAAATCATTTAGTCGTTATAAATATGCATTGATCAGTCAAATGACGATAGAGAGGGAATAGTGTAGGTTATATCGCCCCGGATTGATACGAACTGAGTATGCCCAGACCATAGCTTGCCAAAACAAAAACTGTAATGTGCATACAATTGCATACAATTTATTTAGACGATTGAAGATTTTTCACATTATTTTCTTTCGGCAAAGCACCAGTCAAAACGTTTCAAACAATGTCAATTAACGTGAAAGTTTTGTTTTTTGCTTTACAAAATCATGGAGATGCGCGATATCAGTAGAAGTGTGTTTGATCGATAGTTGTCTAATATATTAGTCAAAAGCAAATTTATGTAGCTTTTTGATTTTTTATCGAGCAACTATTAAGTTGACAGTATGTGTTTATTCTAAACAAGTCTATGGAAAAGTTGTATGTATGCACTGGGTCTTTAATTGTAACTATAATTGTCTTTAATTACGTTTTGTATTGTTGTTGGTGGCAAACGAGTAAACAGCACACCTCATGGAAAGTGCTACTGCCGCTCGTAGACCTTTGCTAAGCGGCTGCCTAGCGTGAAGAAAGTAAAGGGAGTGTGAATGCATGCAATGGCGTTCGGTTATGGCTCATCAAACGACACTTCGTTTAGGAAATTGCTATCAAACTGCTCAGATTTTGATTTTCTGCGAAAGTGTGGTACTACTCCAGGCGGACCGGTCCGTAGCTGTAGATAGAAGACTGTCGACAGTGTGGTCCTACCGCATACATTTTTAACTTGCGTGAATATATCGGATATATATTTATAATATTTAATAACTGCAATAAGAATAGAATAGAAATATTTTCAGTTTGAGATATTACTTGATACTGGTAAGTCTAGAGAAGAGAACCTTAGCTCCGGCAAGTTAGCCCACCACATTTCGCGTAAGAATTTGGAAATTCCTAGAAGGATTGCCCATCGATCGCCCATTATTGCCCATCCTTTATATTTTTTTGCCCACCTCTATAAAAAAAGTTATGGGAAATTTATGTGTGCGTGGACCAACATCCGGCAAAATTTCTGAAAATCAAAAATTTCAAGGTGAATTCTTAAAGTTTGTCGTTTGCCCATCCTTTAAATTTTTGATAAGTCTCCTCCTAAGGGGTGGCAAAAAATTTGGGATGAAGAAATTTGGTGCGATGCATTTGAATCTACCTCGATTGCCCACGTTTGCCCAGCCTTCACTTTTTCGATCAGTATAATCCTAAGGGGTGAAAGAAAAAAATAAGGATGAAGAAATCTGGAATGATGCATTTGAATCTACTTGGTTTGCGCACGTTTGCCCATCCTTTACTTTTTCGATAGTGCGATTTTTCCTTAGTGCTTCGCGTTGTGGCATGCAATATAACGTTTAGGCATTAGAATTTTCTACGTACACCTGTTACGTGATATCTTTCTTATAGCAAACAAATATGCACAGATAACATTATCTAACCGCGCTTTTATCAATTTGATTAATTGTAATCAGTTGTTATATTAGATACGGTTCGCATTTATTTCATTAATCATGAGATAATTTTAAGATACATTTATCAATAAATTAAGATACTTTTATCAATCGATTAAATTTATCGCCCATTATATATGTGTTCATTGTTTGAGTACTGGTTTTGTGCTTTAATATTTTATTCAACCGACGAAGGAGCATAAGTGACCGCGATGTATATATATATATATATATATATATGTTCATCTGTGCTTTATCATCATCGCTAGGGCGATGTTCGGCAGCCACCAATAGGAACTGGGAGGCGGCGGAGCGCGCGCGGGAGGAACGCCTCCACGACGCTGCGACCCGCCGCTTTTTATTTATTTTTTTCACGCTGTGGAAATGCATTTACGCACTATCCCTCGCCGGTTACAGACAGGGGAGTGTGTGTGGAACTCGCCGGCCACAGAAGTGACCGAAATACCCACTAAAACCACAGCGGCCCCTTCCGCGCTTTTACGAGGTGCCGGAGAGATCGTCTGACAACATTCTATCCCCGACACCCCAACGCTTGGCCGTCTGGCCACGTCCTGTCATCATTTAGAGCGGTGGGTGGAGGAGCGCATAGCGGCGTCTCCTCCTCCCTGGTCGTCGCCGGCGGAGCGAGTCAGCGGACGCAAGTGCCCGCTCCGCGGCCTCCTTCCTTGTCATGACAGCCTCACAGAAGGAGGCCATCGACGACCAACAGCTGTCGCTGCCGAGCATCTTGGAAATGATGGTCGACAGCGACAGATTTGTTATTCCCAGTTCCGTTGACAGGACGTGGCGCTGAGGCCCCCAGGCGGGGCATACTTCCAGTGTGTGGCGCGCATCGTTGATTAGCGCGCCACACTCATGACATCCTGGGGCCTCTTCTCTTCCAATTCTGTGCAGGTACTTACCGAAGACCCCATGTCCGGTAAGCACCTGCACCATCCTAAATGTAAGGCTGCCGTGCCTTCTGAGCCAGCCGTGGAGATGCGGCGCAACCGCCTCCACAGTCCCCCGCCCTGCTACGGTGGACTCTATGATCTTCACTCCACCGCCGGATTACTTCCGTTCAACCGCGATCCGCCGCTGGCGACTCGGGTGGCCGAGGTCGTGGGTGATTGGACCGGGGATTTAGTCTGTCACCCGTGGAGAAGCTGACTGCGCGACGACGACTGACGTCCCCGAGGGGGAACGTTGAGAGGAGAGGGTAGCCCGCGACCGGGGTATTCCGTCAGGTCGACCACTGAAAACAAGGAACTCTGCACCGGTGGTCGGACCAACGACAAAGGCGACGTGCCACGGGTGGGTCATGGGGCCGTGGATTATATGCTTTTACGTATCAGAAAATTTTTTATAAGTTATGATGTATCACAAAAAAATATAACAATGTAATGTTCTCTAAATGATTTAAACTATTGAATAAAAATAAATTAAACAATATCGAGTTGGGTACCAAATGAAAGGGTTTAAATAGCACTTTTTAAATATTTACATATTATCACTGGTCATTGCTCGCTGCTTTTGCTTGCGTTAACTCGATAAATACGTATAATGATATAAGCTAAATATTTAGGTGATAGCATATTTGTCATTATTGTAATGCAGCATATATGAATAAATTATTCTTGAGATTAAGTCATCATGTATTAGTGTTCAAATACATCACCTGTATATCCTTGGACTCGCATACAACTATTATTATTAATGACGAAATGTTACCAACATAGTTATGAATCACTTTGATGATATTATTTTGTACCGTAATTGTTGATTAATACTATATATCTGAAATACGGTAAAACATTATAGATAAACTTGTATGTTTGAGACATTTTCTTGTTCTGTATTGAAATTAATATGTGTTACGGGCTAAGCATTAGGCGCGTTTCCACCAAAGATGTTCAAGAGTACCCTTTTCACATGCGAGCCGATCTAGATGAGCGCCCGCGGAATGTCTATGGCTGTGTTCCTCGCACACCTATCTCTCTTATTTTGTATATACAATAGCCTTCACTAAGCCGTTTCCACAGGATCTTAGTTGAACAAGATTAGATAAATGTAGCGATTTTTATGCTCCCAACAAACGTATTCTGCGCTACGCATCCTTATACATCTCTGGTGGAAACGCAGTCATTGAAGATATGTCTGGCCGACCACTGATGTCAAGTCACCCTGCTCCGGAGGTCGGCCCAATGACGAATGCGACGTGTCGCGCGGGTGGGTTACAGGCGTGTTTGCGCCCCTCTGTCGCCCCGGACGGAGTTGTGCCAGGAGTGCGCCGACCGTAACCCACCTCCCATAAAAAAGTATTTGAAGATATTCATTTTGAGAGAACCGTACCCAGCAGAACTAAATAGTACCTACTTACTGCCTTTAAATCATTTTATCAATTCAAGGTATAGAACAACCAAGTATGCTTAGAAGCATGAGCCTAATTGAAGTTTGTATGTTTCATGTTTTTAAAAGAAATAAAAGTATTAAAGTGTTTTTATGTGAGTCGGATGTTTGTGTTTATGTTTCTAATGCCATTATAGGATATTTAAACTTAAGATTGTTTTTAGATTAAAAGGGACTCGTGGATAATGCAGCTAAAACCGTTGTAATCAGATTAGTGGTTCCATATGTTACAACTCATGCAGTCAAACTTTCATGTGGTAATATTGTAACATCAGCATAGATCATATTAAATACTAGCAACCCGCCCTCGCTTCGCTTCGGTTATAGTCGTTTTACCCGCGTAGTTCCCGTGGGAATACCGGGATAAAATATAGCCTAGTTTACGCCCTGATATTATAGCTTTCCATTGGTGAAAGAATTTTTGAAATCGGTCCAGCCGTTTTGAAGATTACCCGGAACAAACAGACAGACAGACAAAAATTTTTTAATTGCTATTTTAGGCATAGGTGTCGTGCAAATAACCGTGTGAGCATGAAAAAAGCCTATTATTTTGACATTACAAACAGACACTCCAATTTTATTTATTGGTATAGATAATAATCGTGTGAACAGACGTTGTTTTTTTACAAATATGTAAAAAACAAATATGTAGAATTCCTTGAACTCTAATGCATCACTACCTACCGAGTTCAATTCAAATAAAATATCATCAAAGTTGATCCAGTCGTTTAAGAGTCGCATACACACATGCCCAGAGGAATTATGTACATAAATACCTAGTCTATAGACTAAGTAAATAAGGTACTTTTTCTGTAGGTCTCATATTTGTCTCAATATATTTTAGAATATGAGTTATATAGAATTTTAGCTGACCCAGCAGACGCTGTTCTTTTGAAATTTTATAAAATAAAAGGACTTCTCCTTGGAATCGATCACAGAGACACCTACAGGGTCTAATTGTTAATCTAAACCATTATCGAGTGCACTGGCACACACAAAACTTTATTAAAAACGATCCAGCCGTTTAGGACGAGTTCAGTCACATATGGACTGAAGAAATATAAAGATATATTACTTTAAATTAGTGGGTTTATGTACTTCATGCCATTACAATACAATACGAGTATCTTGTTATGCTTCATGAGTTTTTATTCGTAGATTTAATTGAATGGATCTGTGAGGCCCACGAAGCGATGGGTGTAAGATACTTATGCTGTGAACGAATTATGGTTAGGGATTTTGGTCTAGTCGAGATGTTATTGTAGCGTTGGGAGTGACCTAGTTTTAGATTTTTAAACGGCATCTGTTTAATGCATCAAATCTGTGGAAGAATGTTTATTTCAAACTAGTATGTAATATTATGGTCTTAATATCGTTGAGGAAGTTGCTGTAAATATAAAGAAAATATTCAGCCAATTGGTCTTCTGTTAGAGTGATTGCCTTGTTTTGAAAAAAAAAACAAAGAAAGACAAGTATTTTATTTTGTAAACGTCACACATTAATTCCTCCTACTCAGACCTCAAACGCTCAGAGAAATTGTTAAACATTAGCTAATATATGAATCGAAAATGCGCGTGACCAAAATATGGTGCCCATCTCGACTTATCAGTGGACACGATACTGTAGGGCTTCCAATCCCGCAGCGTGAATTCAATCTCGGTATTTGCGGGATTCATTCATCATTTTCATCATCATTTCAGCCTATTGCCGTCCACTGCTGGACGTAGGCCTCCCTCATATTGCGCCACAATGTGCGGTCCTGTGCCGCCTGCATCCAACGACGCCCAGCAACTTTCACTAGGTCGTCGGTCCACCTAGTGGGGGGGCGTCCTACACTGCGTCGTCCGATGCGTGGTCGCCACTCGAGAACCTTTCTTCCCCAGCGGTTATCGGTTCGTCGAGCGATGTGGCCTGCCCATTGCCACTTCAGCGTGCTAATTCTTCGTGCTATGTCGGTTACACCCGTTCTTCTGCGGATTTCTGTATTCCGGATTCTATCTCGCAGAGAAATCCCGAGCATAGCCCGTTCCATAGCACGCTGAGCGACTTTGAGCCTTGATATGAGGCCTACATTTAGGGACCACGTTTCCGTGCCGTAAGTCATCACTGGTAACACACACTGGTCGTAGACCTGTGTTTTCAGACACTGAGGTATGTTGGACGAGAAGATCCTCTTAAGTTTCCCGAACGCTGCCCAACCGAGTTGGATTCGTCGGCTGATCTCTTTCTCGAAATTGGATCTACCTAACTGGACTGTTTGTCCTAGGTAAACATAGTGATTGACAACTTCGAGAATCGCATTGCCAACTAGGACCGGTACAGGAATGACATGGGTATTTGACATGACTTTCGTCTTGTCCATGTTCATTCGTAGACCCACTAGTTGGGATACCCTGCTGAGATCATTGAGCATAGTGCCAAGGTCCTCCATGGATTCTGCCATAACGACGATATCGTCTGCGAATCGAAGGTGAGTGATGTATTCGCCGTTAATGTTGATGCCGAGTCCAGTCCAGTCTAAGAGTTTGAAGACATCTTCCAGTGCAGTGGTGAACAGTTTCGGAGAGATGACATCTCCCTGTCTCACGCCTTTCTGCAACTGGATCGGTTTCGTACTCTTATCCCGGATACGGACTGTTGTTTGCGGGATTACGAATTTTCAATCCCGTGGGATCTCGGTATTTGCGGGATCCCGCATATTGAAAATATCCACATTTATATAAAGCAAATAAAACAATGAATTAATCAACTCCACATACATTTACGTACATATTACTATTAATATGAGATCAATCAAATTACAATGTTTATTTGTAATAGAAATGAATGACTTAATCAACTAACTACACATTTATTAAAGTATTAGTATGAGATCAATCAAATTACACCGTTTTTTTCTTCATAAAAAACAGTAACAAATGCTGAATAAAAAACAAATCAAACAAATCTTCTTCAAAAAATACAAAAGGAAGATTAAAAAATCAACCAAAAAGAAACACATTCTTAAACTGCAAATTTATATAGGATATGTTACTGTTTGAGTTTGAGAGTTTATTAAATTTGACCTTGCATGATGACCTTGCTTGACATTGCACGTTTTTTTTCAATCCCGCAATTCCCGCGCCCGTAATCCCGCATCATGCGGGACTGGAAAATGGCGCGGGATCCCGCAATACCGGGATCCCGGTATTGCGGGATTGGAAGCCCTACGATACTGCAATGCTTATATTCTGACGGGCCAGTACAATGAAATCGCCGATATCAAGCAACGAAATAAATTAATATATGTTTCGTTGTGTTATTTCTTCACCATATAGATATACATATGTACGAAAACACTAATAGCAGATATTAAAATAATTGGGTTTGTCACCATTTGACCTCGTTTTTTTTTTCTGAAACGTAAAAATGCTCATTGTTCTCTAAAATGCACGTGTTCGTGTAATGATTTTATGAATTCAAAGGAATGTCTAGACGACATCGGCATATCAACCTTGAATTGTTGAAACGTAAGCTGTTAAAAATTGCAAGAAAACAATTTACGATGTATGTATTTTTTGTTTTTATTTCTTAATTCGTATTTTTTTTAATTTCATTGAAAATTAAATACTGTTTGCTGAGAAGTTATTTATTGAGAAAGTATGGAAGCTTAAGTTTCGATTGACATACCAAATAATACGTGATCCGTACGGGACCGTACTGTCTCATAATCTGTCGTAATACCTCTCCCAACCAGCCAGTTAACCACCAGAATTTATTCCTTGACTTCACTGGATGGTAAAGTATCAGAATGTTGCGCTTCGTTCGGTCTCAATGCGGGTGGGTAACTAATCTCTGAACTGACAGTCCAGTCGTGTGCCCTAGTTAGGGTGGCATCAGGCGCAGTGCCCGCTGTACTTATGTTTTTACAATTGCGGCGTCACAAAATTTGGAATGTGTAATATATACAGGGCCGATTATGGATATGTAGGATAGGTCAAGAAACTCTACTGGGGAAAAAGCGATCCACCCGTTATGGTCTCACAATTTCTGTCCATACCCCAATCTGCTAAGAAAGACCGTGAATGGAGGGTTCATCATCATTGTAATTTCAACTTGTATACGTCCCATTGCTGGGCTCCAACCTCCTCCGAATGAGAGAGAAATTGACCCAATATAATAAGCTGGTAAAACGTGTTGGTATAGACTGCTATTTCGAGTTATCCTTCTCTTTGCATAGAAGTTATCTGCTTATCATATCTCTTAGTTGTCTTTTACGACACCCACAATTGAGATATGGTGGTGAATTTTATTTTTACGTCAAATACCAGAACTATATATCGGTAATCAACGTAAGTGATGGCAGACAGGTGCCATTCGGCAGGTTATGGTTGGCTATTGGTCTCTTTCGTCGCCCCGGATGAATTAAACAAGGTGTGACCCGGCTTGTCACAAAAAAGGGTTGCTGATTGGTATAGGTTCCATGCGATAAATATAAACACTATTATAGAGAAAAGTTTGTTTATATTTACATTTTAAGTAAACGTTTCGAGACTGAACGCAGGAAACGGTAATGTGCGGTTAGTTTCGAGTTACATCATAGAATCTGCATACAATATTAAACTATAAGGGTTCCTATTATACAGATCAAATTTGCTTGTAGCTGTTTTAATTACACTAGATTGTTTTTACTTTTGTTTATACATTTAATGTTTAATTGTTTATACACTATTGTGAATAGCTAACTACCCGATCTGTCATCGCAGTGTTGCTAAGTATAAAATAGTTCGACGGTGTTTTATGATAGAACACGGAAACCTGCGGCTCCAAAACCGCGTCGCGCAAAATTATTAATACTTACGTGGGCACGTCCACTTTGCCTCAAGCCAAAGTTCGTTCTTCGCAGAGGGAGCCCTTGGGTTATGTCGCTTAGCTTAATTTACACCGGGTTGGGAGCCCTCAGCGTTCACTCATAGTAAAGCTGTAAAAGCCATCTGCTGCTAACATCTATATACTTCCGTGGTGCCGTACTGCTGCGCTATCGTAGCTGTACACCTTTTTACTTATTGGCTGACTAGTCATTTTGTTTTCCTGTCTCCTGCTTTGCCTAGGAGGGAAGTGGAATCTCTCTTTCCAACTCCTCCTCTTTAATCTTTTCTAATTAAATTTGTTGCGGGTCCCAAGACAATTAAAATCATATTCCGGGACTGCCTGAGGGTCAAACCTCGGTGTCATTTATGGAGACCATTGTGGATCCTGGCTTACAGGAGTTCAATGGTGGGAATGTGTGGTGGGATTAGTCCCAAAAATCTATATACTTCACGAAAAAAGCCCCCCCTATGCTATATATCTCCTATGCTAGATTGCCATACATAAAATCTCTGGTGGCTTCTAATCTGTTGTTGTTACTATTGTTACTGTACAAACCAATTTTAAAAACTACATACATTTATTTACTACTAGGTTCTGCTGCGTAGAAAGTTACCTGAAGTGGAAATATTATCCCCGAGGATCCATTACCAGGACAATGAGTATCCTTTTTGTTAATCCAGGGCATCAGCTACCTCCATGCACACATACACTCACAAACTTTCGCCATTGTAGTATAATATTAGTGTGATGTAATACGATATACTTGTATATGTTATCTGTGTTGTGACAGAATAAGAATACATTTCGACAAATTAACCTACTATGCCACGTTGGTCAGACATTTTGGCTTTTTTTTTATTTGGGCGGTCTATGGTACGCCGTCTATTCAGTTTGACGACGCAATGGCAGCGCGCGGCCTCTAATACAATTCTGTCACACATGATTTATGCGAAACCTAACCGTTTATGAAGTGCACGCAGCGAAAACTCTCAAGAGGAAAAAAGAAACCGATTCTGAAACATCTGTTATTGTTGCGCCGCTCCTATTAGTCTTAGCGTAACGATATATAGCCTATAACCTTCCTCGATAAATGGGAAATCTAACACTGAAAGAGTTTTTGAAATCGGACCAGTAGTTCATGAGATTAGCGCGTTCAAACAAACGAGTTTGTTTGTTTGAACGCGCTAATCTGCCGCTTTATATTTTTAATTTTTGTATTTAATTCTCCTCTTTTATACTCGTAGATATAATATCTGCCTATTTTATTCCTCAGTCGTTTTTTATGACACCTACTGACAATATCAAGGCACCTAGGGGTGATGAAGTGTACCCTTATGCCGTAATTACACGAAAAGTGGTAGGATATATGACCTTTTAATATTAGCAGTAGTACAAGCAATAAATTTGTGATTGAAATGTATATGAACGCGACGATATCCAATTTCGACGAGATTGGATTTATCTATATCTTGTTGTTAGGTGTTTCCTTATATGACGTGATGTTATACCGTCTCTATGTATATTTAATATTTTTTTATGCTTGATTTTTTCTGTATTACTCCATTTCAGCCCATATACGTCCCACTACTGGGCTCGAACCTCCTCCAAAATGGAAGGAGGAATTGACTTACTATTCCACGCTGGTCAGACATGTTAATACAAACCATTAAAAAATACGAAGAAGGCGCTAATTGAAAATTGTATATTTTTCGATAAATAATATTTATTTGCCTTCGTTAATTCAAATACTTTTTTATTTAAATTAGCGATTGGTGCGTCACAAGCCAAAACGCTTATGCCTAGATTGCTCGTTCCGCAATCTCGTTTGCACGCTCGGCTCAAGAGGAACGTGACAATAAATCAAGCATTTTCGTGCGTACAGCCGGCGTTCATCGATTTATAACACATTATCACTTAAAAAAAATTATTTAAAAGGTTTTATTGTGGGGTGACGATGACGTGTCGCATGAGGTTTATTAGTGTTTGATAATTTATTATCTCAGACTATCTATCCGATAATGCCATCATAATACCTGTATTATATCATAGTCATATTACAAATAGGATGTCATGATAACACACATTTAACTAACATGTTAAAATCTATGCATACACGTTACCGCCTTCCTATAGAAATATTATAACTGTTTTTCGTTTTGTTATTTATTTTTTGAAGAGAAACTTCTTTAGAATCGTTGTGATTTCAAACTCGATGAAACGAAAAAGCGAGTCCATAGAGTCACAAACACGTAAATATATAGGATTCAGTCGGCGAGAGAATGAGATAAAAGATGAAGGAGTTTCACTTCTGATATGCGTACTTTGTACACACTCTTTTTTCCTCCGTCATTTCAGCCTATACACGTCCCACTATTCGGTACAGACTTCCTTCATTTTGGAAGTTCTTATTAATCAAGGATTTTTTTTGAGGTTTGGTTACGGTCGGCGCACTCCTTCGCACCACTCCGTCCGGGGCGACAGAGGGGCGTAAGCACGCACACCCGTAACCCACCCGTATAGCCACGGTTTTATTGCTGTGAGTGAGGGGAATTCCAAGTGAAATCTACCTGCGACTTATGGAGACTAGACTTTAAAATTCAAGTTGTATAGTAAAACAATGTACTATCAATATCTCGGTGAAATATAATACCCCGTCCACATGTTGGCCGAGCGTAGGCGAGCGATGGCGAACGCGTGCACCCGTTTGTTGTTTCCCGTGGCGACCTTAATATTCCATGCTAGTCAAACAGGTTGGTATAGGGTTTTATTTCGAGGTTTCCTTCTCTTGCATAGATGTTATATGCGTATTATGTATTATAGAATAGAATAGAATAGCATTTATTGTCACATAATAACTAATAATTAAAATACATGTTTTAATTTATTTTGACAATAGGGGAATGCTCAGCATTGTGCTGCATAGAAATTATGCAGGGCTGGTTTTCAGAAAACCCCTTTCCTCAAATATATAAGAAAGAAAAATAACAAAAAAAAGAGAAAAGAAAAAAAAAGAAAAGGAATAAAATAACTTACAATAAGAATGATAACAATATAAATAACATTAATGAATTGAATTATGAAGGATGTGCTTTTGTATGATGAGTTCGCTTTTTCATTTTTGTGTGTATGAGTGTTAAGTGTTTGTTTGCGTGTGTGAATGTGTGTATGTGTGTATGTGTGTGTGTGTATGCGTGTATGTGAGCAGCGATTGACGTATGTATTTATTACAAATTTGTAGCTTACTTATTATATCCCTTAGTCGTCTTTTACGACATCCACGGAGAAGATAGAGCCTGGTGAATTTTTTTCTTACTCCGTCACCACACGGATATATTTTACATTGTTCTATTTCTGTAAATACTCAGTATCAACCACCTTTTCTTTTTCCCACTTTACTGCGGTTTATACTGAGATAATAGTTATATACGCTCATTAAATAATTAGCCGAAGCTGTAGCGACATCTATTTCAACGGCCATAGTGTTTCGTGCACAATGAACATTGACCGAGGCCAACGTGTGGACAGCTCTACAAATACTCGTCTACGTTGGCCACTGGCGTTGGCGTTCGCCGCACTTGTCCAACGTGTGGACGCTAGCACTTGCTTTGTACCCATTTGCCGACGCTCGCGTTGGTCTAGGCTCGGCCAACATGTGGACGGGGCATAAGGGAAATAACATTTTGTTCGAGTTAAAGTCTAAATAATTTGAAATATCACGTATTTAAAGTTAGTAGAGCGGTGATTTTTTATTTATTTACTGAGGATTTATGACTAAGCGAGGTTTGTGCTATAGAGATTCCATTGTATTCCCCAAGGCAGAGCGTATTTTTTTCAATTGTCGTATCCAAGTTCTTTTGGTGAGTACGTGTCATAGGGTTGCTTTAATAATTATTGCTTTTATATTGAGTATTATATCATCATCATCATTACAGCATTTTTTTTTTTTTTTTTTTTATGGGTGGGCTATGGTAAGCGCACGCGCGGTCCAGTCCGTCCGGGGCGATGAAAGGACGGCGCGCGGGCCCATAACCTACCCGTACCCACGTCACCTCGTTGTTGGGCCAACCACCGGAGCAGATGTGACTTGTCGTCAGTGGTCGGCCCGACGGAATACCCTTTCGGGTACCCTCACCTCTCGACGTCCTGGGACGTCGGTCGCCGTCGCGCGGTTAGCCTCTCTGCGGGTGACGGACAATTCCCCGGTTCGATCACCCGCGGCCTCGGCTAGGGCGGCATTAGGCGCAGATACTCGCGCCTGCGCCGCCCGAGTCGCCGGCGGCGGAACGTGTCGCCGAATAGGAGCTCTACTCGCACACGATCCGCCGCCTCCTTCCGTGAGATTACAGCCTCACAGAAGGCGGCGACCGCGTCCCAGTTCCTGACGCTGACGAGCATCTCCCTGGCGATGGTCGACAGCGCCAGGTCGGCACCGATAATTGCGACGAGTTCACGGCGATCCCCCTCCCATGCAGCACACTCCTCGAGCGTGAGCTGCGCCGTGTCCTCGTCGCAACAGTGCAGTGGTGGCAGGACGGTGTGCTCTCCCTCCTGACAATCTTGTGCAGGTACTTCCCGAAGCAACCGTGCCCCGTCAGCACCTGCACCAGTCGGAAAGAAAGCACCCCGTGCGTCCGCTCCAACCACTCCATCAGCACCGGCCGGAGGGCCTCGACGGTACTGACACCGTACCGAGGACTCTCCAGCCGGACTGCCCAACGGGCAATGACTTCTCGGCGGGCGTCGACCCGCCAGGCGGTGATCTCTCTGATGGAGACCATGCCGCCGCGGGCGCGTCTCCGACACCCGCCGATAAATGTCGGCGAGCATCTCCGCCTCCAGGTCCCACGGGGGAGTTCCGGCCAGGAGGCACGCTGCCTCCGTCGAGGTGGCTTGGTATAGGGTTATATCTAGAGTTTTCCTTCTCTTGCATAGTTGTTATATACACACGCTTTCCTTTAGTCGTCTTTTACGATACCTACGAGCACGGTGGGGAATTATATTCTTACTCCGTCACACGGAAGAGTGTGAGTGTTATAAAGTACAATCTTATTATATCTTTAAACGAGCAATTCTTGTATATATATATATATATATATATATATATATATATATATATATATATTCAGGATCTCGGAAACGGCTCCAACGATTTTGTTGAAACTTGGCATACTGGATTCGGGTCCAAAAAATCGATCTAGCTAGGTTTTATTTATAGAAAATGTTGTTTCGTCAGTGTTTTTGGCAGACAATATAATGATATTAAATTTTAAAAGAATATGAATTCAAATTTTGCCATCAATGTCATGAGTTATGATAGCTCAGTGGCGAAGTAGTCAGGTTTCATTTTATTTTTGACATCGGCGACAAACGGCGTTGGATCGAATCTCGGTGTTATTATTATTCTCTTTTTGTAATTTTTTATATAATTTTCATTATTTATTTTTTTATTTTTATTAATATATATCTGAATAAATACTACAAAAATACTCCGAGCGAAGCACGGTCAACCTGATATTTTATAGTTAAAAGTGAATAACCCTGTGCTAATATTTACAAAGAGCATGTGTTCAAACAACTCTATATTGGCCCACGACATGTGTGGTCTATGTTTGTATCAGTTATTATCTATGTATATGTTATGTTTAATGATGAATTATCATTATTCACACATGTTATTGTTTTTTTTTTTGTACAATAGCTATTGGCTATTCTTGTCTTGTTTGATAATAGGTTTTATCGTGACTGTTTTACTCTTTCAGTATCCATATTATATCATTTAGTTTTATCTAATGTGGCCATATTTTTTACATCTCAACGAGACGCTTGTAGTGATTATTATTTTTTGTCTCAAAACGCGATACTTATAAAGATCTAAAAAGCTAAAAAAAAACAAGCGGACATGAATAATCCTGCAGAAATAGGTAAAAGTTAACATAAAACCCAAGGAAATAAGAATGTGTCTGTTTGCAACAACGGGACATTTATATTACGGCTCGTGTGTGTGCGCGTGCGTGCGTGCATGCATGCATGCGTGTGTTCGTGCGTGCGGGCGTGCGTGCGTGTGTGTGCGCACGCCGTCCTTTTATCGCCCCAGACGGAGTGGACGGAGTGTGCCTGCCCAAATAAAAGGTCTCATTTAAGTGTTACCTAAAATTTGAGTGTAATTCATGAAACCGATCATTAGCGTTGCCTTTTTAAAATCCATTCTTAAGATTGATTCGTGTGAATGATGATATCATGAACAATGGTTATCAAAAAAATTATGTCAATTATTAATGTTTAAGCACGCGTTATACAACCTTCCATTGTTCTTTTGTTTGAAAAACACTGCTCTAAAATTGTGCCGTTTGAGAGTTTTTGTATGAAACAGTTTAGTACTGCAGAATACTGCAGTATTAAAGTTTTGTAACACATACGGCAAGGTTTGTTTGTCGCCCAGCTCATCGTTATTGTGATTGCGTTACTTCCGCGACGCCGGCGGAAGCGACGCCGGCTGTGATTAGCTTAGCAGCCTGCCGACTCGTTTCTAACCTCAAAATAGGAAATTGACCGTACAGCTTGGTGGAGCTACTTTTAGTATTTAGGGTTCATCTCATTTTATCGTCATCTCAAACCCTATAAGTACAACTACTGCGCTCGGACCTCTTCCACAAAGGGAGAGAAATACAGCTACTATATCACGCTGGTCAGACGTCTTGAATTAGGGTTTTATATCGGGTTTTCCACTAGTATTGAAATTATCGTGAGGTTGATACATATTATAATATTTATAACGGCAAAATACTCACGTACTGAGATCGATTACGTCGACCCGGGTTTCGAGCATATCCGATGCTCGTCATTAGGGCGAGTGCGCAGCGGCGTCTGCTAGGCGCCGGCGTGCTCTGTTTTCCTTTGCTTGCATCTATAGTCCATAAAATATAGGATGATCTCTGTGACAGTTGTCCCTAGTGCTGTCACGCTTACGATAAAGTCCGTAGTTTTTATCGATAAAACTTTTTATTTTTATAATTGTGATTTTCTATTATAATTAAAATCAATTAAAATCTTTTTGAATTTATTTCAAACAAAAACTGTTTTTGACTATTTTAACTATTCAAAATAAGTACAATCAAGGTCTAGGTCACTATTATCGCCATCACTGGAGCGTTCCTGCTAGAACATTTATCATTTTTTGCTAAATAGGGACAGTCGTTAGATCAATCGATCAATTACGACTGTTTTATAAATAAATATGTCTAGTTTATTAACAATAATCATCATTTCATCATTTCAGCCTATTGCCGTCCACTGCTGGTCGTAGGCCTCCCTCATGTTACGCCACAATGTGTGGTCATGTGCCGCCTGCATCCAACGACGCCCAGGAACTTTCACTAGATCGTTGGTCCACTTAGTGGGCGGGCGTCCTACACTGCGTCATCCGATACGTGGTCGCCACTCGAGAACCTTTCTTCCCCAGCGGTTGTCGGTTCGTCGAGCGATGTGGCCTGCACATTGCCACTTCAGCGTGCTAATTCTTCGTGCTACGTCGGTTACACCCGTTCTTCTGCGGATTTCCGTATTTCGGATTCTATCTTGCAGAGAAATCCCGAGCATAGCCCGCTCCATAGCATGCTGAGTGACTTTGAGCCTTGTTATGAGGTGAGGTATGCTGGACGAGAGGATCCTCTTAAGTTTCCCGAACGCTGCCCAACCGAGTTGGATTCGTCGGTTGATCTCTTTCTCGAAATTGGATCTACCTAACTGGACTGTTTGTCCAGGGGTAAACATAATGATCGACAACTTCGAGAATAGCATTGCCAACTAGGACCGGTACAGGAATGACATGGGCATTTGACATGACTTTCCTCTTGTCCATGTTCATTCGTAAACTCACTAGTTGGGATACCCTGCTGATTGACAATAATGCTTACATAATATTATCATTACGAGACTCTCGGAGACGAAAAGTATTTTTTTTATGTTTAATTAATTCTATTTATGTATTTTATAATGTAACTGTCTGTTTTAATTGTAAAAAATATGTTGAAAGTTTTATATAGGCACTGTATGGGGTTTATTTCTTTTATGAATTATTTAATAAAGATCAGTTATCGATTTACGTATATCGACTGTCCCATCTCTTTTTAATTTTCAGTCCAGTATGACCTTGTACGTGCGTAAGCGTCATTTATGTATAAAATGTTTACTAGGTATTTCAGTACTTACGATGTACATTTTAGGCATGAATACTAATATTTTTATATTTATAATATACTAGCAACCCGCCCTCGCTTCGCTTCGGTTTCAGTCGTAGTTCCCGTTCCTGTGAGAATACTGGGATAAAATATAGCCTATGTTACTCCCTATATTATAGCTTTCCATTGGTGAAAGAATTTTTGAAATCGGTTGGGTGGTTTAAGCATGAAAGCGTTACAAACAAACAAACATCCTTACTTTCGCATTTATAATATTAGTATGGATTGCAATTCAGTTGCAATAAAACTGACACGAAAAGAATGAAAATATATTCGATACAAAATGAAATTGTAAACATGTCGCCCGTTCAAACTTACTTCGTTGGTTTCGTTGACATCTGTCACAGAGATCAAGCTATAATTTATAGACTATAGTAGTTAACTCGCTACCGGTCCAGCAATTTTTTTTCTCACTCTGCTATTATCCTAAATACTAAGAATCGACTTATATGTGCTCTTCTTTCATAGTACATACTGCAAAAGTTATCAGCAATAGTTTATAACCGGCCGCCTGTCTGACATCAACCTCCCTTGGGAATGTAATTGTTGACCAACCGCATTAGATGGAACTAGCGCAGGTCTATGTAAAGCTCTTATTCGTATACTACGACACCTACGAAGCAATGTAAAGGTTCTATATATAGTATTCATAGCAGCTACCACACAGATTTTTTTTTTGTTTTTTTTCTTATTTTATTTTGAAAAATTAATTTATGCTATTTTAAAGGCTATGTTGTATACATGTAATTTTATTTAAAAGACAGAATTTAAAAAAATCTTAAAAATGTTCGTGCTGAATCTTGTCAGTTTATGGCTGCGTTCCGATGCAGTGTTAAACTACATTCATTTCAAACTAAATATCAATTTGATAATATGTAAGCTGCCAGGCTTCAGTCAGTAGTGTAGTAAGGCTCCTGAAGTAAGGCTTCATTGTCATGGCAGTCCACATAAGTCCCACTGTTCAGGTACCAGACTTCCTCCACAATAGGACGGCAATTGACCTATTATACCGCGCTACCGTCAGAGGAGTTGGTATAGGATTTTATGTCAAGTTACCCGTCTCTTGCATATATGTTACCTGCATTTAGTCGTTTGCCGTTAGTCGTTTTTTACGACACTCACGGGCAAGAGAGGAGGGTGGTAAATTGTATTCTTATTCCATCACCACACGGGGGATGATGTGATAAGGATGACTATTTCCTAGTGTATATCAGTATGCTAAATGTTTTCTTTAGAATACATATTAAATGATATTATAGTTGGATACAGCCCAAGATATGAGCCGAGCCCGCACAACGTGTTGACTATAACTATAACGACAAGGAAGGAAATATTTTCTAGCAAACAAGTATTATCAACAAGCTAGCATTAAACAGCCGTGGGATTGCTGTAAGCAACAAAATTAAACGAAACGTGGCGTTATTAAAATGCAAAATGAGATTTTTTGATGGCCCTTTCAGAACGTCGCGCATCTCATAACACAGGGCTAAAGGGGGCGGGCGACGAAAATTTAATTTCATCCTCACGTTATTTCGGCGCGAGTAATAAACATACTTTATGTAAAACACTTTTATATTATTAACAACTAGCTGACACATGCAACTTCGTCTGCATTACATGAAAGAGAAAAAGAGAGAAAAGATTGTAGGCATTAAAAGAAGAATAAAGCACTAAGGGATTTCCGTGTGGTGACGGAGTAAGAATATAATTCACCACTCCCTATCTTGCCCGTGGATGTCGGAAATAACGACTAAGGGATTATAATACGTATATAACATCTATGTAAGAAATGAAAAGCTCGAAACGAAACCCTATACCAACCTGTCGGACTTGGCGCTGCCGACCATCGCCAGGGAGATGTTCGTCAGCGTCAGGCACTGGGACGCGGTCGCCGCCTTCTGTGAGGCCGTTATCTCACGGAAGGAGGCGGCGGATCGTGTGCGAGTAGAGATCCTATTCGGTGACACGTTCCGCCGCCGGCGACTCGGGCGGCGCAGGCGCGAGTATCTGCGCCTAATGCCGCCCTAGCCGAGGCCGCGGGTGATCGGACCGGGGAATTGTCCGTCACCCGCAGAGAGGCTAACCGCGCGACGGCGACCGACGTCCCAGGACGTCGAGAGGTGAGGGTACCCGAAAGGGTATTCCGTCGGGCCGACCACTGACGACAAGTCACATCTGCTCCGGTGGTCGGCCCAACAACGAGGTGACGTTTTATTTTCCCGCGGCCCGTCCTTTCATCGCCCCGGACGGACTGGACCGCGCGTGCGCTTACCATAGCCCACACATAAAAAAAAAAATACCAACCTGTCTGACCAACATGGTATAGTAAGGTCAATTTCCCTTTATTGTGGAGGAGTCCAGCAGTGGGCGAGGTATGAGCTGTGATGATACGTCCCACTGTTCGACCAGAGCTTCTTATATCGTGGGAGGGTGCTGACTTATTATGCCACGCTGGCCAAACGAATTATATAAGTTTAGCAAAAAGTTTAAGCTATGTAATATACATACATGAATGTTCTATTCAAGAGTAGGCGTGAATAGGCTGATTAATCTATCAGCTACTAAAATTCTAGGCACAGAATCTTTAGTTTTGAAATTAAGACTATTTTCTTTTATCTAAACGCGTCATGCGTATTGATTTATTCATCGATTAGCGAATTGCCGCAGTTTGAGTCGCATAGTACCTGTTCTCATGGTAATTATCATCATCATTCACCATGATTTCAGCCCATACACGTCCTACTGTTGGGCTCGGGCCTCTTCCTATGAGAGGGAAGTTAACCTGCTATACCATGCTGTTCCGACGCGTTGGTATAGGGTTTTGTTTCGAGTTTTCCTTCACTTGCATAGTTATTATATGCATATTATATCCCTTAGTCGTCTTTTGCGACACCCTCGGGCAAGACAGGGGGCAGTGAATTGTATCCCGTGGGAATACGGGCATAGAATAGCCTATATTACTAGCTGATAATGTACCTTTCCATTGTGAAAGAATTTTTAAAAATCGATATAGATGTTTAGGCATAAAAGCTTTACAAACAAACTCATATTCGCATTTGTAATATTAGTTTCATTTTAGTATATTAGTGTGGTTTTTATCCATTGTCTTTTTCATACTTGTGCCTCAAGCGCATTGTTTTTTTTAACGATATATTGTGTCGTAGGCGCTAATTTATATCGTAACAACCTAGTTAGTGCCTCTTGCCTAATAGATTTTTATTGATAACATTGTCAGGTTTTGTCATAAAAGTATTATTTATATACATACTAGCAACCCGCCCTCGCTTCGGATTTGGTTGCTTTACCCGCGCAGTTCCCGTGGGAATACTGCGTTAAAATATAGTCTGTTACTCTCTAATATTATAGCTTTCCATTGGTTTTTTTTTTTTGAGTGGGCTATGGTAAGCGCACGCGCGGTCCTGTCCGTCCGGGGTGATGAAAGGACGGCGCGCGGGCCCATAACCCACCCGTACCCACGTCACCTCGTTATTTGTTGGGCCGACCACCGGAGCAGATGTGACTTGTCATCAGTGGTCGGCCCGACGGAATACCCTTTCGGGTAACCTCACGTCTCGACGTACTGGGACGTCGGTCGCCATCGCGTGGTCAGCCTCTCTGCGGGTGACGGACAATTCCCCGGTCCGATCACCCGCGGCCTCGGCTAGGGCGGCATTAGGCGCAGATACTCGCGCCTGCGCCGCCCCAGTCGCCGGCGGCGGAACGTGTCGCCGAATAGGAGCTCTACTCGCACACGATCCGCCGCCTCCTTCCGTGAGATTACGGCCTCACAGAAGGCGGCGACCGCGTCCCAGTTCCTGACGCTGTCGAGCATCTACCTGGCGATGGTCGGCAGCGCCAGGTCGGCACCGATAATCGCGACGAGTTCACGGCGCTCCCTTTCCCACGCAGCACACTCCTCGAGCGTGTGCTGCTCCGTGTCCTCGTCGCAACTGCAGTAGTGGCAGGACGGTGTGCTCTCCCTCCTGACAATCTTGTGCAGGTACTTCCCAAAACACCCGTGCCCCGTCAGCACCTGCACAAGTCGGAAGGAAAGCACCCCGTGCGTCCGCTCCAACCACTCCATCAGCACCGGCCGGAAGGCCTCGACGGTCCTGACACCGTACCGAGGACTCTCCAGCCGGACTGCCCAACGGGCAATGACTCCTCGGCGGGCGTCGACCCGCCAGGCGGTGATCTCCTGCAAGGAGACCATGCCGCCGCGGGCGCGCGTCTCCGACACCCGCCGATAAATGTCGGCGAGCATCTCCGCCTCCAGGTCCCACGGCGGAGTTCCGGCCAGGAGGCGAGCTGCCTCCGTCGCCACGGTGCGGTAACCCCGTATGGCCCTGATCGCCATGACCCTCTGTGGTAGCCACAGGAGGGCCCTAAGACGGACGGTCAGGGACCCCGCCCACACCGGTGCGCCATACAGGGCCATCGACCGGATCACCCCCGTGTACAGCTGTCGGCATGTAGCACTGGGTCCACCCACATTCGGCATCAGCCGCGAAAGGGCGGACGCCGCGCCGACAAGCCGGGGGACAAGTCGATGGAGATGCTCCCGGAACCAAAAATGCCCGTCGAGCACCAGGCCCAAGTACTTCATGTGGGCCTGGATGCTGATGGTGACCGACTTCACGGTGATCGAAGCGCCGGCGGGAGGCCCGGCGGTACGGAGGCCATGGAACAAAAGGGCCTCCGTCTTTTCCAGGGCTACACTCAACCCCAGCGCTTCGATCCGCCTGACAATCTCCTCGGTGCCGAGAGTTGCCAGGCGTGCCGCCTCCTCTAGTGTCCCACCCCGGGCTGTGACGAGTGTATCGTCGGCGTAGCAAATTACGCCCAGCCCGGGTGGGAGACTTCCTCTCAACGCCCAGTCGTAGCCGATGTTCCACAGGGTCGGACCCAGAACCGACCCCTGTGGGACACCGCACGTCATAGGCGTTCGCACAACGTCCCCTACTTGGTCAACGTAGAGGACGCTGCGCCCCTCCAAGTAGTCTGCCACCAGCCGCCTGAGGTACACGGGCACCCCGTGATACTTCAGTCCCTCCCTGATGCAGCTGAATGGCAGACTGTTGAAGGCGTTGGCCATGTCCAGGGACACCGCCAACAGGACTCCTCCGCCGGTGACGGCCTCCGCTACCACGGCCTTCAGGCGCAGCAGGGCCGCGATCGTCGAACGCCCTCTCCGAAAACCAAACTGGGCGTCCGACAGATCGGGCCCGACCCCGACGAGGTGCCGCTCGATGCGGGCAGCCAACACCCTCTCTAGCAGCTTACCCGTATCATCGAGCAGCACGATGGGCCTGTAGGCCGAGGCCGACTCGGGAGACCGTCCCGGCTTCGGCAGGAGAACCAGCCTCCCCTCTTTTCAGCACCCAGGGAACTGCCCGGACCTTAAACAAGCGTCGAACAGTCCCCTGAGGCGTGGTTCCAGGTGCTCGAGGACCAGGGCCAGCACACGGTTCGGAATACCGTCGGGCCCGGGGGCGGTGGATTTGACTCGCATACGCGCCACCGCCGCTCCCATTTCCGGCTCCGTGATGGGCGGAGCACTTTCATCTTCGGCCTCCCGGTCGCTGTCCGGCGAAGCCATGACCGGGGGCGTGTGCTCCGCCCGCCGTGGAAAGAGGTCCTCGACAACTCTGGTGAGGAGGTTGGGCTGGAGAGTCTCAGTGAGGGGGGGGCCCCGCCCGCGGAGCTTGTTCAGCGCCGCGAGGTAGGGGCGACCCCAGGGGTCACGCTCAAGACTGTCCAGCATCTCCCGCCGACTAACGTCCTTGGCGGTACGGACGGCCAGCCTGAAGGCAGACCGCGCACTGCGGTAAGCCTCGTACAGCTGGCCCTCCCGCTCAGCGTCGCGGTGACGCCCTCGGCTGCGGGTGTAGGCCCTCCGGGCACGTATGCACGCGGCCCGAAGGTCCGCCAATTCTCGGGACCACCAGGGGACCGCACTCTTCGGGGGCAGACGCCGCACACGGGGCATGGCCGCATCGCAGATCTGCGTTAATGCACAGCGGATGCGGCCAGCCTCGGCATCCACCCCGTCCGCCTGGGGCGGTGAGGACAGCCACGACTGAACGATGGCTGCCTCCGCCAACAGGTCCCGATCCAATCGACCCACAGCCCACCGCGGAAACGCGGGAGCTCCGTCCGCCGTGTGACCCCTGCTGGGCTGCAGGAGGGTCCGGGAGACCTCTATCCGGATGTATCGATGGTCGGATAGGGTCTCTGCCTCCTCCTGGACGCACCAGCTCCTCACACGTGCTGCGACATTAGGGCTAGCAAACGACAAGTCCACTATCGACCCGCCCTGCTGCCGCACGCACGTTTGCACCGAGCCCCTGTTCAGCAAACAGAGGCCCAGTGCCGCCGCCCACTCTTCGACCGCCCGCCCACGGTCATTCGTCCTGGGGGACCCCCACGCCGTGGACTTGGCGTTGTAGTCCCCCAGAACGAAGATTTGGCGCGGTGCCAGTCGCCGTATCGAGGCCCCCAGGATGGTGAGGAAGGCCCCGAAATCCGTCGCGCTCCTGTTAGGGGAGAAGTTAACACCAAATAGCGTAACCTCTCCCCATTCCGCCGCGACATACCCGTCGCCCCTGTCCTTGAGCAACAAAGGCGGGGAATGCCACGACGTGGAGGCGACGATTGCCACAGAGCCGTCACTGCTGCCCAGCCAATTGGGCTGGTCAGGCACCACGTACGGCTCCGCTGCTACGGCTGCACCGATCAACCACTCCGCCATGGCTTGCAGGAAAACGTCCTGTGCCTCGGCGGCGTGGTTGAGGTTGGCCTGCAGGAGGTGGTAGGATTCGGTCGCCATTACTGGGCCGTATCCATCACCTCCTCCACGCTGGCGGGCGATCGGGTCGCGCTAGGGGCGGGAGCGGCCGGGGTCGTCGAGCCGCTCCGCCCCTTTGGAGCCGAAGCCGGGGGTCTGCACTCCCTGCCCCCCATGCTGCAGTCAAAGCAATTGGTGCATGTCGGCCGAGTGTGTCCGACCGCCATGCACTTGTAGCACCTCGCAGGCCGGGACTCCAGCACGGTCACCCGCGCCGAGCTCCAGCCCACGAGGAGCCTGCCTGAGTCGGCCAATTGCTTGGCTGACTCCACCGGGCACTGCACCCAGGCAGCACCGACGCCGCCCGGACCAGGGCGGATGGCGCCAATTCGGACGGTGTCCACGGGACACCCGGTTTTCGAGACGATGGCCTCCCGGATGTCATCCACCGTCACGGAGTCGTCCAGACCCGCGACGCGTAGTTCTGCGCACTTTACGGGTCTGGCGATTTTGACGCCACCCTCCTCTGCGAACAGACCCCTCAACTTAGCCGCCATGTATCGGCCGTCTTGGCGCCCTCGGCCCCAGGGAACTCTAGAATCCGTGCCCCTGTCCGGGCCTTGCGGGTCCTGGCTTCGACGCCTCCTAAATCGGAGACGTCAAGCTCCCGCCGGGCGCGACGTAAGACGGCCTCATAGCTGAGGCCGTTTTCGGCCGCCTCAGGCAGCACGGTGATCACCACCGCGGCTGACTTTGGCGGCCGGAGCCTCCTGCGCGACCTCTTATTTGCGGCTCCTGCTTTGGGAGCGGAGGCTTTGGCGGCACTTTTGGCCTCCGCTCTCCTCTTCTGGCCGCGACTTTTTCGGCTGCGCTCGGCTGTCTGCCAACCTTCTTCAGGTGCAGCGGAGGGGCCGGGCACAGCAGTCACGGCCGTGGCTGCGTTGGCTGCTACCGGCGGAGCATTTGCAGGCAGCGGCTGAGGTCCGGCCTGAGCAGGAGCCGGTGCCACCTTCTTCCTCGCGGCGGGCCCTTTGGACTTCGGTCCAGCAACGGCCGCAGCGTAGCTCCCTACGCGCCCGCCCTGACAGGGTAGCGCATCAGGGGCTGACACCGCGGCCTTGGGCCTGTCCGCAGCCAGCGGCGGCCGAAGACGGGGCTCCGGAGCCAGTCTTGACTCCAGAGCCGCCATGCGCGCGTCTAGCATTTTGCCGAAGACGTCCACCATGGCGCGCATGGTCTGGTCCGGCACGCCGTCCACTGCAGGCAGCGGGACCGCTTCGGCCGGCTGGGCCCTCTGGGGACTCGCCGCAGCGCGAGTTGGCGCAATGGGGGCGGCGGTAGGGCCGGTGCTTGTCGGCGGCGCGGTCCTCGCCAGTTGCGCGACCTGGCGCCGCAAGTCGGCCATTTGCTTAGCCAACTCGCGGTTCGCCTTCTGCACCGCCGACAACTCCTTTTGTAGGGCCTTATTCTTCTCCTGCAGGCCTGAGACCTCACCACTAAGGCGGGCATTTTCGGCCTGCAGGGTTGCCACACCGGTAGGTGGGGGGTCGACACCTACAGCGGGCTCTGCAGCTGCCGCGCTGGTGGGAGGGATGTCCGCTAACACCCTCATCATCCTCGCGGCAGCCGCCTCATTCGCCCGCTTTTGGGCATCGGTCCCCCGCACATGACCAATCGACGCTGAAGCCGTCGACCTCGCCGCCACCACTGCAGCCCCTCGTCCTCTACGAGAGGCTGGAACCTTGGGAGGAGGCATGATAGCGCCACTCCCCTCGGAGGCGGACTCTGAGCTGCCACCCATATTTAGGGGGCGCTTCCGCACCATCGAGGGGAGGGCCTCCTCCCCAACCTCTAGTGCTGCCGCCAAGGCCGATGCCGGCGACCGGGATGACCCACCGACGGTCTCCACTGCCGACATGTCGGTGTCCGACGGCTCTGCGGCAGTACTGCCGCCCTCGTCAGCAGTCGAAGCGGCTGCCGCGGCCTCTCTAGCCAGCCGCTCCTGCTTGGCCAACTCGCGCCTTTTGACGCTCGTGGCCTTCCCCGTCCCCATGTGCTTTCTCTTTTTTCTCTTCTTAGGGGCCACTATTTTTGCCGGGCCCTCGGCTGACCTTGGGGCCTCAAGTGTCAGACTAGCAGCAGAGCTGCAGTCGGACGAGGCCTCTCCTTCCTCTGTGCCAGTTTTCCTGTAGCTTGGCAGGGCTTTTGGGTGGGAACTAATTAGATCCTCTGTGGTGGTAATTTTGGGCGTCTCGCCCCTCCTATCTACATCAGGTGTGTGTGAACAATGATCCATCGAGTTCCCACGAGTATGGGAGAAATAAATGTCGACCCGGGCAGAGATCCCGATACCCGGGCAAGCGTACATTTGTTTCCCAACACAGGGGGTCCGCAGGTACCCTGGCTGGGGGCGCGCTAACGACTGAACAACCCATCAGCCATGCATCCTCTCGCCGCGCGCCAGAGCTTAGGATTCTGGGTGATTGTTTTATAGAGGTTTTCTTCCTCGCGGTCCAGGCGGTTAAGCCAAGACCCTCGCTCCTGAATCTAGGCCTCAAGACAAATGTCGCGAAGCAAGAATCAGGTCTACGATTTGTCGCGGTTGGCAAATGCCTGCCCAGTCCTCAAACGAATGAGTGACTGGGCCCGTCGAATTTTCGCGTCCAATACCCTCTACAATTAGAGGGCATGGAGCGAATTTGGGGCATCCCACAAACTGGGCCCCCCCTCGGGCCAGATATTTGCCACGAGCGACAATTCCAGAGAGCAGTCCAAGGAATTGTCGCTCGTGCCCAGGGTACACCACGCGGAGGTTTCTGGCGTAGCACCCCTAGCTTTCCATTGGTGAAAGAATTTTTGAAATCGGTTGAGTGGTTTAAGCGTGAAAGTGTAGCAAACAAACTTACTTTCGCATTAATTTATAATATTAGTAAGAATAGATCTATGTATACTAATAAATAAAGTTGGAGTGTCTGTTTGTAATGTCAAAATAATAGACTTTTTTCATGATCACACGGTTATTTATACTATACATATGCCTAAAAATCATTATTAATTTTTTTTTGTCTGTCTGTCTGTCTATTTGTTCCGGGTAATCTTCAAAACGGCTGGACCGATTTCAAAAATTCTTTCACTAATGGAAAGATATAATATCAGGGAGTAACTTAGGCTATATTTTATCCCGGTATTCCCACGGAATTGGGAACCATGCGGGTAAGGCCACTGAAACCGAAGCGAAGCGAGGGCAGGTTGCTAGTAGAACATATAATTCAAGCAAAGAAAACAGTAACTTAATCTTAGTTTTTTCACATTTTTAACATTACAGTAAAGATTGGAAAATAAAGTAGGATACTTTATTATAAAGTATGGCTGGGCAATCCTATACATGCAGATATTATCAGCTGATAATGTATTTAAAATATTTAATAAATTGTTTACAGGACGAGGAGTCTCTCGAGTCCTCTCGGTCGGTATCGAACATTACACATCACAGTATTATGTACGCGCCAAAATGCCTCGTCATCGTATCCCGCCAAGACTACATCGATACATTCAGAGTGAGTATAACATCAACATACAGTGTGTTTCGGTTATAACGACGGCGGAGGGACCACTTTAATGTCGTCGCTATATCCGGCGGTATCTATATTCGAAATCAGTTTTTCTTTAACAGCAAATGTACGTCTAGGAGCCATTTTTACAAGTTTAAGAAACATTGTTCACTCATTGGAAATAGCTGCGTAACTTAGGGGACGTCCATAAATTACGTGAGGTGTTTTTTTAAATTTTCTATCCCTCCCTCTCCCCCTGGTGAGATGTCATGAGATTTTATTCAACCCCCTCCCCCATACCCCAATCTCACGTGAGATTTTTCAAAATGTGGGTTTCTTACGTAAACGCGCTGGATTGTTATTGTAAAAAGAAAAAAAAAATTGCTTCGTGCTTTTATTTACGACTAGTTAAGACTAGTAATCAATATTGCTGAGAGTTTAATTATGAGTGTAATAAAAATTTTACAATATTTTTTGTTTCGATCAGAAAAAAAATTACGTGATATTTGCCGAGACCCTCCCTCTCTCCAACGTAAGATTAGATGCGATTTGACTCGACCCCCTCCCCCCCTTAAACATCTCACGTATTTTATGAATGCCCCTTATTCATAATTTTAACTTCGCATGCACATGCTAAGTAACGCTACACACAAACAAAACATCTGACCATCTGCGATTGTAAACAAAGGATAACCATACACACAAACAAAGCATTTGACCATCTGCGAATATAAACAAAGGATAAGAAAGCTTAATAGTTAAAGCGTATGAATGGGACTTTGTGCCTTTGCCGACTCAGTCGCAACATCCGAAAGGAATTTCTAGGAATCTCTCCCAAATAGTTCATAAAAACAAGTCTGTATACCCGAATTAGGCGTTATATCCGGAGTCGCTATTACCGAATAAATTTCCTACGAAAGTATGCTTTAAATTCTAGGGACCCAAGTTCGACGTCGCTCTAACCGAAAAGTCGTTACAACCGAGGTCGTTATTAATGAAATCCACTGTATATACAGATGTATCAGGTTATGGGGCAACTGGTCAAACGGGAGTTAGACAATGGTGGTAGGAACTCATGAAAAAAAATTGAAGGAAAAATATCGATTCGTTAAAGAGTTCTAACGTGTAAAGTTTTCAATTTTGTCATCGCTTTTTCGTGTAAAGCAATCAGATTTGAAAGAAATGAAATGAAAAAAAGTCCGCGATACTTAATCTGCAACATATTCGTACTTTGTTAAATGTTCATTAGAAATTCAATAAATCAATGATTACGTTCGCATAAGCAAAACAAAATTCGCTTTAAATCAGCTGATTGGCCGATGGCCGTTGGCGAGCCGCCGTCGTACCTACGCTATCATTGAAGCGTTGCGTAATTTTGTGTACGAATGAAGAAATTATACTGTCGAAGCTTTACGTGCCTACATGTATCCTGTCCGTACATGCCTACATAAAACGTAACATTTAAGGCATAGACTCTTAGACACACATTTTTGAAATCATTATAAATTTAAGGTTATATTATTTTTTGTATATGTGACCGTTAAACTACAACATACTCGAACAGTTGCCCGATAACCTGATACAGCCTGTATTTGGGCATTTTCATAAAAATGTACAAGGGCGTTTTCAGGCCTGTCCCTATAAAACATTACCTTTTTTAAACAATTAATTCTATTTGAAACTAGCACAAAATTTTACATTAGGTTTATTGTATATTTAAGAAATATTTTATAATATTATTTAAGCCAATTATAGTATAACTTTCGTTTAAAAAATAATATAACAACAGATTGCTATCATTTTATTGTGTCCCTTTGTAGCCAGACGATATTTCAACACTGAATTTAACCGAATTGAACCTATGACATCTACACAAGAGAAGGAAAACTTGAAATATAAGCCTCTACCAACCAGTATGACTAGCGTGGTATAGAAGGTCAAGTTCCCTCCCATTGTGGAGGAGGCTCGAGCCCAGCATTGGGACATATATGAGCTGTGACCTCGAATGTTAATTTCTACATTTTTGTATAATTTCCATGAAATGTTTATGATATAGACAATTTTACTATTCCAGAACTGTCTAGGTATAATATACACAGTATGGGTAGAGAACCTAGGAGTACCGCTGGAGACATTGGTCGGTAACCTGGTGGGCGGCGTGCTGGTGCCTGATGCGGGCGGACCTCAGATTCGATTCAGCATAGGAGCTGGCGACAGGCAGGCGCTTCAGCCACCCGCAGCGCCGCCAATGCCGGTCACACACACCGCCGTCTATATGCTGCTTAGATTACTTGGTAAGTAAACAATGAACATCTCTAGATTATACAACCTTCTGTGGATCAAATTATGGATAATAAATACTATGTGTGTCTTCCATCGTCTCGCCTCATGTACGTCCCATTGTTAGGCTCAAGCTTCCTCCACAATTGGGAGGTAATTGACCTACCATACTGATGATCATCATCATCATCGCAGCCCACATACGTCACACTATTGGGTTCGGGCCTCCTCCACAATTGGGGAATTTAACCTACTATACCGTACTGGTAAGACATGTTGGTATAGGGTTTCATTTTGAGTTTTCCCTCTCTTGCACAGATCTTATGTGCATATTATATCCTAATATCAGGTTGACCGAGCTTCGCTCGGAGTATTTTTGTAGCATTTGTTCAGATATACAGGGTGTATCAGGTTATGGGTTCGAGTATGTTGTAGTTTAACGGTCATAGATCGTAATTAGAATGTACATTACACAAAAAACAATATAACATAAAAGTTAGTGATTTCAAAAAAATGTGTCTAAGAGTCTATGCCTTAAATGTTACGTATTATGTAGGCATGTACAGACAGAATACATTTAGGCATGTAAAGCTTCGACAGTATAAATTCATTCAGTAATACCTAGAATTGAGCAAACGTTTTAATGATATACTCAGTGCCATATAACTTGGCAAAAGACGACCTTTTTTTTTTTTATTGCAAACGGTGGCAAACGCGCAAACAGTACACCTGATGGTAAGTGTTGCTGCCGCTCATGGACCTTTACAAGGCCGTTGCCTACCGCGAAGAAAGTGAAGGGAGTGTGAATGCGTGCATTGAGGCTCGGTGATACCAAGGGCACCACCAAAACTCTCCACACGCAAATACCCTCAGAAAGTTGGGCTTCCGGCTCTCTCGCTCACCGAACGAAGCGCAGTAACAAATCGCTACTACTCAGACGTCGATTTTCTGCGAGAGTGTGGTACTGCCCCGGACGGACCGGCCCGCGGCTGTAGACAGATAACTGTGGACAGTTTTTTTTTTTTTTTTTTTTTTTTTTTTTTTTTTTTTTTTTTTGTGTGGACAGCTGTTGGCCGCAGATGGCCTTGACAGCTTGACGCGGACTATGGGTGAGCGCTGAGGGCTCTCAACCCGGAGAAGAGTATGCTAAGCGACATCGCCCAAGGGCTCCCCCTGTGGGGAACGGACCTCGGCTTGGGGCGTCGCTGGAGGCAAAGTGGGCGTGCCCACGTTTTTAGTAGTGACTTTTGCGCGGCGCGGTTTCGCACCTCGACGGCGAGGGCGGAACCGCAGATATTTATTTGTTAAGGCCTCGCGGGCCGTGTAGGCTCTTTGTTGAGCGAGTGTGATATTGTCGTCCTCTTCGTCGAGGACATGACGAGGACGTCGGATGGAGCTGTCGACAGTGTGGTCCTACCACTCTTATACCTTCACCACGATATCTTAAAATGCAAAAAAATCTATCGCTTACCATACAAATCTATCGAAAAGTTGTATCGCAAAATTCTCTTGGTAGATGCCTACCAGGAAGCAACATTGCAAACAGCACAACCCAAAATTTTACGAAATCTAGTAAAATTACCATAAAAAATATATGTTTTTAATATCCTATAATCATGTATTTCATTGTTTTAAAATACCAGATTAACCTGTAACTGGTGACATTTCATTATTTTATAAATAATATCATTGATAACAATGCCAAATTACTTTCAAATGTCTGAATATCAAAAGTTTTTAAGTAACATTAAAATTAAAGTACCGAGAATATTTATATAAATTCAATATAATATAGATCCTATAATTAAATACGTAATTAGCTTCGAAGAGTTATGTAACGCCCAAAAAATGCCAAGTTTTAATTTATGACACATTTCTTTCAACTCATTTTACCGTCAGGTGTAATAAACCTAAAGGATCGCACAAGTAGATGCAAGATTTTAGGTTATGTATATCAAACATAAAATCTTTTCTTAACTGATTTTAGCGTCAGGTGTACGAGATCAGTGGCGTCGTGTGGCCCAGTCGCCATTTTGTTTGACATTCCGTGTGGAGCACGTAAAAGATATTGAAAAAAAAAATGATGGGCCTCGATGACAGTACATACCGAAAGATTGATGCATTCATAATTCATGTATCAGACAGCAGTGATAGTAACAGTAGTGGAAGTGACAGTCCATAACTATAGATTTTTGTAAAGTCATAAATAAATTATTTTAGTATATTATTTTACCTCATCTTACGTATTTAACAAAAAGTTAGCCTTAAGATAGGTTAGCTATCAGTTTCATGCTAGTGCATTGGTGTAAGGTAGGTAACGTGTACGTATGCTTTATTATTGCACGTGTAGGTGTTTAATAATTTCTTAATTAAAATTCTAAACAAATTACACGCAGACAAATGTTTGTAACCTCTGTACAGTCTAGTCTTCACCACGATATTACAACGATAAGACGGTTTGTATGGAAAGCGATGGAATTAGCGATAAATTACTTGGATTTGATGATATCGTGATGAAGGTCACCAAATCACCTCTTTTGCCAAGCTATTTGGCAAACACTATAGTGTAGGTTTATACCTACGAGCGACGAGCGGTCAACGGTCCAAGGCCGATCAGCTGTTTTAAAGCGAAGTTTGTTTTGTTTATGTGAATGTAATCATTGATTTATTCAATTTCTAATGAACATTTAACAAAGTATGAATATGTTGCGTATTAAGTATCGTTGACTTTATACATTTCAATCAGATTTACACAAAAAAGCGATGACAAAATTGAAAACTTTACATGTCTCTAATTCCTTAACGAATGGATATTTTTCGTTCAAATTTTTTTCATGGGTTCCTACCACCATTGCCTAGCTCCCTTTTGACCAGTTGACCCATAACCTGATACATCCTGTATATTAATAAAAAATAAATAATGAAAATTATATAAAAAATTACAAAAAGAGAATAATAATAACATCGAGATTCGATCCGACGCCGTTTGTCGCCGATGTCAAAAATAAAATGAAATCGACTACTTCGCCACTGAGCTATCGTAACTCATGACATTGATGACAAAATTTGAATTCATATTCTTTTAAAATTTAATGTCATTATATTGTCTGCCAAAAACACTGACAAAACAACATTTTCTATACATAAAACCTAGCTAGATTGATTTTTTGGGCCCGAATCCTCTAGTATGCCAAGTTTCAACAAAATCGTTGGAGCCGTTTCCGAGATCCTGAATATATATATATATACAAGAATTGCTCGTTTAAAGATATAAGATAGTCGTCTTTTACGACATCCACAGGCAAGATAGGGAGTGGTGATTTGTATTCTTAATCCGTCACCACATGGAGCCTGCCGTCTGCACCACACACAATATTGATCAGTGTGCTTACTCTTAAATCTCGATTCCAATCCTAGATCCAATCGCAATTCGAATTTGAGCAATTTGGTACCCTTGAAAGCGACACTAGCGCACGATTGAAATCAAATTCGGTGGCATTTTTTTAAACTAAATGAACTCTACTTGCGTCGATTAAGTCAAATATTTGCTGCTCCCGACGTGATTTGGATGTAGTTTAAAATAGTTAATGTTGCACAATTTCATAAAAGCGTCTTTGTAGTGATCGAGTTCGGTAACGTTGCTAATTTAAAGTAATAAAATACGACACATTTGGTGAAAATAACAACGGCAAATTCGAAGAATTCATTCTCAATTTTGTTTAAGACTACCAAATAAAAGTTTAGTGAGTTTGGAATTGAATCGGATTCGAAGTTAGAATTGATTTCAAGGGTAAGTCCTCAGATGGGTCAGTCCATCACTCGAAATATATTTCGAGTTTGCTCTCTCTTGCATAGATGTTACAAGCATATTATAATTTCCTAGTTGTCTTTACGATGCCCGCGGGTAAGTTAGGAAGTGGTGCATTGTATTCTTACCCTGTTATCCTACGTACACGAGAAACTCGTAAGTATTTTGGACAAAAAGCGTAAATACAAATCCTGAAATTATGGATTAATTTCGCGAGTATTTAGTGTCCATGATAGTTCGAAATCATACATCTTTCAACTACTACCTTCTATAATATTAACGTTTGTATATACATAATTGACCGATAACCAGCGACGATGTGCGGTTCATCATCATCTCAGCCCATATACGTCCCACTGTTGGGCTCGGGCCTCCTCCATAATGGAAGGGTAATTGACCTACTATACCACGCTGGTCAGACGTTTTTTTTTTTTTTTTTTATTGCAAACGGTGGCAAACGAGCAAACAGTACACCTGATGGTAAGTGTTGCTGCCGCTCATGGACCTTTACAAGGCCGTTGCCTACCGCGAAGAAAGCGAAGGGAGTGTAAATGCGTGCATTGAGGCTTGGTGATACCAAGGGCACCACCAAAACCCTCCACACGCAATCACCCTCAGAAAGTTGGGCTTCCGGCTCTCTCGCTCACCGAACGAAGCGCAGTAACAATTTGCTATTACTCAGACGTCGATTTTCTGCGAGACCATGGTACTGCCCCGGACGGACCGGCCCGCGGCTGTAGACAGATAACTGTCGACAGTGTGGTCCTACCACTCCTCGTGTTGATATAGGGTTTTATTTCAAGTTTTCCTTCTCTCACATAGATGTTATATGCGTTTTATATCCCTTAGTCGTCTTGTACGATCACCCACGGGTAAGATAGGGGGTGGTGAATTGTATTCTAACTCCGTTACCACACGGAAAATTATGCGGTTATGGTCTCAGAATCTGTTTGACTTTATTTTCCGGTAGGAGTCTTAGAAACCGGCTGAGGGATCACAAGGAGAAATGGCAGTAGTATTTTGTTCGGTTAACATCGTCATCGATTAACTTAAAAATCGGTTAATAAAATGTACGTGAGTGAGATATTTTCGAAGACATGGTGTAACATCGGCAGTTTTAAAAGTACAATCATTACATTTCCTTGCTGTGATAGAGTAAGAATATAATTCATCATCTCCTGTAGATATCATAAGAGAAAAAAAAACGCCAAATAAAACACATCAACGCGTCCTTCTGTCGTGGAGGAGGCTTAAGTGCAGCTGTGGGACGTATATAAGCTGAAATGATGATGAGGTAGGTACATATGGACGTGCGCGTTGAACTGTGTCCTAATATCATCCTATCCCAATGAAGAAATCGCATCAACTATCTGAGAAACGATTAAAGTGTATTCTCCAATTTCAGGAGGAATCCATCTCTACTGTTAATTGTAAATGGCGAAGCTTTTAATTTGAACGTTGTCTATAATTTTTTCAGGTATTCACAATTCGGTAACTCTATGGTGTGCGGTAATGAGCGAACACAAAGTACTGCTTGTGTCTTTGGCAGCGGCCCGGCTGGCAGCCGTCTGTCGGGCATTAGCAGCTCTCATGTTCCCATTTAGATACGCTCACGTGTATATACCTCTGCTACCAGCTGGATTAGCCGAGGTATTAGCGACGCCCACACCGTTTCTGATCGGAGTGCATTCAAACTTGAAGGAAGAGGTGTCTGATTTGGTGAGTTTACATTTTTACTTAGGATTTGCTTTTATCTAATGATATAAGTAAATTGACAGCGATAGTAGATCAAGCGATACGGGAGACTGACCTGCAAAATTTGAACCCTGTGATCTTGTGAAGACGTAAGTCCACGTAGGCGTAGTGGTTCCCCCCTTAGGAAGGCTTATTTCTAGCAGTTGACATCGAAAGGATGGATAAATGTCGATGATACTCGTTTATTTCAAACCTAAATTAGAAGTTAGGATCCCTATACTAGTAATGTATTCTTAAGAATTAATTATGATCTATTTTTATCTTCTGTAAGTTCACATTTTAACATTAAATACTTAAATCTGTTTAAAATAGAAATTGGTTACTGTGTAGTAGTGCCTACAAAAACTACCAATCCTTGCCTTCCTGGGTGTCGTAAAATATGACTAAGATTTTAACATTGACATAGCCAACGCCGTCTGATGCCCTCTGGTCAACAATACTAGACCCAAGGAGGGTGGACCTGAAGCAGTTGGCCGGCCCTAAAACTTTTGCCATATGTACCATTGAGGAGTACATAATTAATTTTAATTATTACGTCGATCCCAAGTAATTGGGACATCAATAGGATGATCATAATGATTGGTTGTTACTGTGTTTTACGTATACATTGACGTTTAACCAGCATGTCTTAATTAGGATGACTCCAGGACAGAAAGATTGTCTGAACACACTGGACGTAGACGAGCTATTTCTGAAATGTGGCAAATTAATACATTTCATGGCTGGTACAAATTTTTGCGTACTTATTATCCATCTCATGTTTTCAGCTGGACGTCATAGTAGCGGATCTGGATGTTGGTTCCTTGCACATACCAGCCGGGGTAAATATCCCCCAACCTGAAGGCAAGCTCCTTTCATCATTACAAGAAGCTTTGGCGCTGGTACTGCAACCAGAGTTAAGATCTGCAGATTCTGCCTTCGCCCCTCCTCCGCCAGCTTCTTCACCCCCTCATATGCTGGATAAAGAGATCAGAGCAGTGTTTATGAGGACCTTAGCGAAATTACTACAAGGTTATAGGTGTGTATTGATGATATTATGACTTTTTGCTTGTACCACAATACACAGTTGTGGTACTTATTATTCAGTCTTACAGGCACTTCATCTGCCATAACTAAATGACGTCGTATAAGGTAGACTGCACCAGGGTTGGGCTGATTAAAATCAAGTGATTAAAATCATGATTTAAATCGCTTGATTTTTAAAATTAAAATAATGATTTAAATAATTTTTTTTTTCCTTTTTATTCAGAACCAGATAACAACATAACATAAAAGTTTTCTCAAAAATCAAAAGAAGTATCTGCTTTTAGCAAAAACAACAAAAAAGAAGTACATAATTCCAAATTCTTAAACTAAACGTAACACCTAAATTTTATTACCGTATGTTTTCAGTCTATTCATTTTCGTTATACAATTTAAACAAAAACACGAGTTTTCCCCCTTTTTCTATGCCTAATCTGTTTCTAATATCCGAGTGTACAAGACCAAAAGAGCTAAATACGCGTTCTACTGGAGCTGAAGAAGCAGTTGCACACAGGAACTGTTTTATTATTGGCAACTGTTTCAAGATTTCCGGCTCATCATTTTGTGATAACCACCATTGTAGTCCGTTTACATTTTTCATTACTTCGTCCGAAAACATAACTTGCTTAAATGGAGCACTGCGGGCATTTAACTTTATTACTAAAGGTAACAGTCCATTGTTTTCATGTTACTCTTTAATTGTTTCTAAAGCTATATTCTTTTCTTCTGGTGTTAACTGGTATTTTGTTTTTTGTGGATTCAACATATACGTTATAAAATGATATGGCGTTAGTGCTTGCTTATATCGATTATTAAATTGTTGTGTTTTTTGTAATGGTAATTCCACAGATTCATCAAAGATATATTGTAAATGTTTCCACTGCTCTACAGTATCTGCGATAGTAGCATTTTTCCTCTGCACAGTATCAAGAGCAACTGATATAGGTTTTAAAATGTTTAAATAATCTTGCGCTGCATGTTTAATCGCAATATTTGAAACTTTTCGGTAAATAGTGGAATCAATCTCGTTTTATTTTCTTCGCAGATTTTTAATATGATGTCCCACTGAGTGACATACATCTCTAAGCAGTTGCCAAGGCTATTCCATCTCAGATCGCTTGGAAGGACTAAAGCGCTGCCTCCTGCTTGACTGAACTTAGCTCTAGCCAAATGGTTATTTCGAAAATATTTAACAATTTGGACCACATGTTCTATAACGTCTTTAACTTGAAAGTCCTTGCACAGTAAATTAAAAATATGTGCAGAGCAGCCATAAGTTATAACTTTTGCGTTCGTTTTTTCTTCTAATGTTTTTCTCATAAGTGTCATATTTGTGGCATTGTCTGTCACAAAAGATTTTACGGTACACTTGTATTTTAATTCACATGAAGAAATCAGGTCACAAACTATTTGAGTTAAATATTCTGAAGTATGTGGATTTCCTGATGTGTCTATAGTTTCGTATAGGAGGGCTTGTCCATCTTCAGTGGTTATCGTTGCGCATACCACTGGTTCGTTGTGCACGTTTGACCACCCATTAATTGACATATTTACGGACTGTCCTGACAGGGAGGAGAAATATTTTTCTTTTTCCTCTTCATAGATTTCGTCCAAAAGACTTGTTGCTACCGTTTTTCTCGAGGGCGGTGTATAACCAGGCCTTAATAACTGAATGGCTTTTTTCACCTCTAAATTCTCAATACATCTGAAGCTCGAATTAGTTGCAAAAATAGCCTTTGCTATTTGTTTGTCAATTTTATGTTTTTCAGCAGTTGAAGTCCGCATTACAAAACTACTCATGGTACTCATGGTAGGCTGAGTTTCGATTGCTTTCTTTTTTTGGACTGGCTCAAAAGTTGTTGGACTTGTTGGTGTTAGTACTTTCGTCATGAGTGAACTACAACTTGAGGCAGATGATGTGCTAGCAAAACTGTCAAGCGACATTCGACTCTCTGGAAAGAGAAAAACATAACTGAAAATTGAAATTGATTAATTATAATTGATGATATATTGATATAGTATTGAATTATTGATTTTAAAATAAAGTTAAAATGTTCAATAGAGATGTAAAAGCAAATTTATTTTTTTAAGTTGAAAAAAATTAAAAATTAAGTAAGTATAGAAGAGTTTAAATCTTTAATAATTAACCTGGGAAAGGTCGCGTTAAAAAAGTTACATTAAAGGCCACGCCACGTGTTAGATTTCACATAATATTTAAAAACAAAAAACAATCATATATGCCTAAAATATAAATAAAATAAAATTAATAATTTAATTACCTGTATTCCTCTCTTGATAATTACAAACATCGTGGTGTGCTTTAAGTCTTTGGTCTAACTCTTGAATATCTTTCTTGCACTTTCTACAAATAGCCCTACACCCCAATTTATTTGGATTTGTTGTCTTAATATAGAACTGCCATATTGGGTCCTCTTTTCTTCCACTCATTTTACTTTATTTATATGTTTTCACTTCACTTAACTAACTTAACTAAACTAGCGAAATGCGCGAACGTCAATTTATAGGTTGAAAAGGAAAACAAGCCTCGACACGACACGACAGGAATATTCTTGCAAAAAGCACAACAAACGCGTTCGTGTCTCACTCGGCACTGTATAGTGAGTGAGTGTATAGGACAGAAGGAAAACAAATCGCGACAAGAATTTTCTTGCAAGAAGCGCGACAAATGCGTTGTCACAAGTTTTTGAGGCGCAAATTGTATTATAATTTTTAGACTTATACATTAAAATAATTAACAATAATTTGAAAGAATCAAAATGTTCAAATTTTATGTTCAAATTTAAAAATCAAATAAATCATGAATTTTTTAAAAAAATCCATGGTTTTTGATTTTTTTAATAAAAATCAGATTTTGCCCAACCCTGGACTGCACAGCTTTCGTAGTGATTAAGACCGATCTACCGCGCCAGTGACGCACGCGGGACAATATTTTGTACGATCCTTCATGGGACACGTTGTTGTTATGAGTCTGGGTGTAATTTGTTTTCGTTAATTTATATGTTTGTAAAGTCCCCTGCAATACAAGGATTTTTTTTCTTAGTGCAGTGTATTATCTATTTAAAAAATAAAAAGTGATCGCCGATTATATGTAAATACAGAAGATTTGACACAAATAGCTGTATATAATTTGAATATGATTTCATATAATTGCAAGTCTGAATTTGTTTGTTTGATCTTATATCTTTAAACGAGCAATTCTTGTATATATATATATATATATTCAGGATCTCGGAAACGGCTCCAACGATTTGTTGAATCTTGGCATACTAGAGGTTTCGGGTCCAAAAAATCGATCTGGCTAGGTTTTATTTATAGAAAATGTTGTTTTGTCCGTGTTTTTAGTAAAACAATATAATGACATTAAATTTTAAAAGAATATGAATTCAAATTTCGTTGTCAACGTCATGAGTTACGATAGCTCAGTTGGGGAGACGGCCGATTTTAATTTTGGGTTTTGTGGCATTCAAACAGCGTCGGTTCGAATCTCGGTGTTATTATTATTCTCTTTTTGTAATTTTTTATATAAATTTTTTATTAATATATATCTAAATAAATTCGACAAAAATATTCCGAGCGAAGTTCGGTCAACCAGATATTAAAAGTTTAAACTTTATGTTTTAATCTCTGAAACTCCGTAAGAATCGTGGGAGACCCAAGAAGATATGCATAAGAAAGTAATGAGTGCAGATATGACGGCTGATAGGAGGCTATTGAAGGTAAAGACATGTTGCTTCGACCCACTTAGCGTGGGGTGAGGGCAGCCATATGATGATAATTAATCTCCGAAACAAGTGATGTAAATAAAATATTGTAAACGTGTTGCTTATTCTAACTTGAGAGATAGGTTACTTTTATCTATACGTGCTATACTCTATGGTCTAAATTATATATGACAAAGAAAATATATTTACTGTTTTTTTTTTTAACTGGCTACCATGTGAATTCGGACCGTGGCATTGCCGCAACAGTGGACATCGGATGTATGAACTAATATTTAACGTTACACAAAATAAATATATGAATGGCTCTCCTTAACATAATTTCTGTTTGGTATCGGCGAATACAGTTCACTAACTTATATCGTGTCCGTGGATATAAAAAAAAACACGACTAAGGGATATAATATGCATATAACATCTATACAAAGAAGAAAACTAATAAAACCCTATACCAGGCTGTCTGACAAGAACGGTATGGTTAATTTATCGTTTATTGTCCAGGAGGGTCCAGCCCAAGCAGTAGGACGTATATGAGATCAAATGTTGTGATGATAAGGATTTAGGCTCAAATTTGTTCTATATTTTCCAGACATTGTCTCACAATAATTCGTATTCATCCGTCCCCTGTGCTGACGTTTCACAAGATGGGATTCCTTGGTGCACGCGGTTTGTCTACATGTCAGTTCGCAGTACGCCTGCTCGACTCAATGTTCTTCAACGGGCTGGTAGCTGAACGTGGCCCACCCTGGAGACCCACCGATATATGGGACGAGCTTGTACAGTTAGTATAGCATTTGTTACTGATAATAATTGTCAGAGTAGCTAGGAATTTTGTGTCTTGGGATTGCCTGTATTTTCTATGTAAGTTCAAATGTTGACATAGTATAAGAAAATAATAATATCACCCCTTGCTTTCTCGTGAAGTAAAATAAGGCGAGAAAAGAAGAATTTTTCCGTCGGACTAATGTGAAAGAAATTTTGCCGTAGTGAATTCTATTTTTTCGTGTGGTGATGGAGTAATAATTCACCATCCACTTGGGTGCTGCGCCAGATGTCGTAAAAGACAATTAAGGGATATAATATGTATATAACATCTAAGAGTAGGGACTCGAAATAAAATTCTATAGCAACCCGTTTGATTAACGAGGTGTAGGCCAATTTGTATAATAAAATTCTATAGCAACCCGTTTGATTAACGAGGTGTAGGCCAATAATAGGCCAATTTGTCTCCTTTTGTGTAGGAGGCTCGAGCCCAACAGTGGGGCGTATATGAACTAAGATGAATGAATAGTATTTATGTTGATAAAGTTCAAATAACTCGTCGTGATTCTTTACAAGACTGACTGGTACATCGGCGGAATGGTTTAAGTATCGTCTTCTCGTGGCGAGTGTCATAGATTGTAATCTCTTGTAGAATAATTATTTATGGGATCCAGAGATGATGCTCCGTAGTGTGAGTAATTTGTGTCTTCGCCGTGTGGTGACGGAATAAGCATCCAATCACCACTGCCTGTCTCGCCCATGGATATTGTAAAAGACGATTAAGATATAATCCGCACATAAGAAGGAAAACTCGAAACAAAACCCTATACTAACCTGTATGACGAGCATGGTTAAAGTAAAGTCATTTCCCCCAATATTGTAGAGTAGACTCGAGCCCAATAGTGGGATGTATATGTGCCGAGATGAATTTATGTTTTAATTATTATTATATTTCAGAAATTTACCTGAACAACAACGATTGGAATCTCTAAATCCTGATTTGGAATTACAACATATACAAGACTTGGCAATGCAGTTACATCTCAATGAAAATCCCAATCCACAGGTAAAGTATTATCATCATCATATCAGCTTGTATATGTCCCACTGGGTTTGAGCCTCCTTCATCATACTAGGGAAATTGACACGCTGGTCAGACGTATTGGTATAGAGTTTTTATTTCGAGTTTGCCTTCTCTTGCATAGATGTTATATGAATATTATATCCCTTAGTCGCTTTTTACGATACCCATGGGCAAGATTAGGGAGTGTTGAATTGTATTCTTACTCCAGTGACCACATATAGGCTTTCAACTCACATGTATTGGAAAACCATTCGAATCGCCCTAGGCCGGTGTGGGTAGGTACTGTACTATCATTCTTCCCTGTTTATCTTAAATTTTGCTTTTTCTACCATGTCAGTTCATTTCTAAGTTTTGCCCTCTCACGAAGCCCAGACATTTGTGTAGTTCGATTACAAATTCCAACCATGCTAGTCGATTAAATATTACAAATCGTTTAATTATTCTTACTCCAAGACCACATGGAAAATATAACATAATAACATATTGCAATTCAGTTTCCGTGTAGTGACCACCATGTCTCACCAGCGTGCTATAGTAGATCAATTTCCAAGAGTGCAAATGCCGGCGCAGGCGCGAGTATCTGCGCCTAATGCCGCCCTAGCCTAGGCCGCGGGTGATCGGACCGGGGAATTGTCCGTCACCCGCGGAGAGGCTGATCGCGCGACGACGACCGACATCCCAGGACGTCGAGAGGTGAGGTTACCCGAAAGGGTATTCCATCAGGCCGGCCACTGACGACAAGTCACATCTGCTCCGGTGGTCGGCCCAACAACGAGGTGACGTGGGTACGGGTGGGTTATGGGCCCGCGTGCCGTCCTTTCATAGCCCCGGACGGACTGGACCGCGCGCGCTTACCATAGCCCACCCATAAAAAAAAAGAATGCAAATGTGAGACTTTTATGTATAAATATAGTCTAAAACAAAAGACTCAGCCTAGAATTCGGTTTGGAATACCATGAAGAAATTATTTTCAACAGCTTGGATAGCTAGATTTACCTCGAAATTGAGAATGAACATTTTGGTGTATTCTTAGAATAATAACGTATAGAAGGATAGTGTCAATACTTCGAACTTTCAAAATTTGAATCTCAAAATATTAATGGCGGACAGACGATTACACACGTACACACGCACACCACTATACAAATTATGAAATCAAATTTTGTTTTTATTAACATAAATCGTCGAAATACTTTTAAAAGTAATGTTAAAAACCTTTTTAAGTTTTTCAAATGTGTTGTGACACCATTTGAATGCACAAACCGTCATAATTATCAATTTATTTTTTAAGAGTTGCGTACGTACGTGTAGTACAATGACTTGTACATTACGGAACGGTTCCGGTGTACGCTCCAATTGAAATGCCTCACTTTTTGTGCGTGAACTTACCTTCTATACGTTATTATTCTAAGGGTGTATTATTATTATTATTTAAATTCCCATAGCCAAATCGCATTTAGTAGAAATTTTTATTTATTAAGCACACCTCTGTCTTAAAATTAAAATTGAACTTATTTATAAAAGAAAGGATTTAGTAAGTTACGCAACATTTAGGTAATTGATTGTTTTTATATCATTAGTAACGAAAATGTAAAGGTATAATATATGGTAAAATTCTCGACTCTACCGAACGGTTGAACTCGACTCAAGAAAAGTTCTCATATTTCTTTTCTGCAGTCATTCCAGCAACGTATCCTCCGACCACCAGAGGGCGCTTCTTCCCGAATTCATCAACCGCCCCTACCTCCTTTGGACGCAATGCGCGTGCGGGAAATCATGCGGGAAGTGCAGACCAGGACGAATCACACTAAGTATGGATAATGCGATAATAATAAATCAGTGTCTTTTTGTAATGTTAAATAACACGTTTTGTCATGCTCACACGGCTATTTACGCGATACTTATGCCTGACAACCACTTTGAAAGAGTATGTCTGTCTGTTTTTTCCGGATAATCCGGGACCGATTTTAATAATATTCTACTACCAGTTAGCTATCTATATAAGGAGTAATTTAGCCTAATTTTTTTCTTCAAAGAATCTCCTATAAAATTTTATCCGATCCAGAAGTCGAACCCGAGGCTTCCTGGATTGCAGTCACGTATCGTAATATTTTAGAAGATATTGGTGATTCAAAATGCGGGGACAATGTGACTGAAACCGAAGCCAGGGCAAGGGTGGATGCTAAGAAATAATAATTATAATCTACCCTGGAGTGCTACATATATGAGCTGAGATGAATGATTAAATAAAATAAATCATGGTCTAAGCCTACATAAGTCCCGCTGCTGGGCTCGGGCCTCCGCCATAAACTGAGAACAATAAAATTTCCAGGTGAAGTGAATGAACCCCGCTGCGGTGGCTAGTAGTAGCCACCACGGGAGGGTACCATTGTATATTCGTGGAAATCGTAAAAATCCGCTGAGGGTTCAGAAGATGAAAAGAATGCAGGATTCTTCTGGGAACCATAATGTACCAACTGCGATTGCTAGGGTCAGGTGTCATGATTATGGAATATATCGATCGTTGCGGAAGCCGACGCCTGATAGCGAACGTTGATAGGTTGATGTTTATGATGATACTTAGTATTTTTTAGTCTGTTAACTAAACGTAAAATTTATAGAAGTCAAATTGATAGAGCAAATAAAGGCCAAAAATTTGCTTATTTATTTGAATGAGTCTTGATTTTCTGTATTAGACAGCTCTTTTATTTTTCTAAATAGCATGGAAGTCTACAAAATCTGAAGCCCCCACTAATGTAACCCTAGGAATGAGCAAGTCTGAATATTTTTAAAATTCTATAGAAAGAGGATTAGCCTTTCGTAAGAAAGAATAGCACTGATAAACAGGAAGACAATATAAAGATTCTTCATCTTTTTTGTTTTGCCAGTGTCGAGTTATAGTTTTCTTTACAAATTATCAGTTTCCTCAAATTAGTCATTGTCCGTCGTAAGTCAAATTGTCGCTATTAACAGTGTTACCGCCACTGTTAACGATATCTTTTGAGATTTTTGGAGGAAACGAAAACGTATGTAACGTATGTAAAACATTTTTATATCATATTCCTAAGACCCCAGCAGTTCCTATGCCACAAATTATATAAAATGCCATTAAAATCTATACCAATAAATAAAATTTGTCTGTTTGTAATGTCAAAATAATAGGCTTTTTTCATGCTCACACGGTTATTTGCACGACACCTATGCCTAAAATAGCAATTAAAAAATTTTTGTCTGTCTGTTTGTTCCGGGTAGTCTTCAAAACGGCTGGACCGATTTCAAAAATTCTTTCACCAATGGAAAGCTATAATATCAGGGCGTAAACTAGGTTATATTTTATGCCGGTATTCCCACGGGAACGGGAACTACGCGGGTAAAACGACTATAACCTATAACCGAAGCGAAGCGAGGGCGGGTTCCTAGTTATTTAATATAACACGTCAAACGACTAAGATATTGAACACAATACAAAACCACTTGCCATTTCTACATGCCCACCAAAAACCTCCCAATATATAGATTATGTAAGTTCTAAATAAATGACGGTATTTCTTTATATGTAATAGATTGGCAGCGTTGCGTCCTCCTCAAGCGCGAATCGTCCCGCCGGCTGCACCACCTACCGGCGCCACGGAATACAACCATCTGTTACTCACTAATTCGGCCAGGCGACTTGAGGTATATATTTAGCTAATATTTTTTATCAAACAAATGTATTAGAAATCAAAAAATGATTACCACGTGTTGGATTCGAACCTAGATCTATTGGAAATTCTTTTCAATCGCCTTACCAAATAGGCCAGTGTGGGTAGTTACTGTACTGTCTGTTACCCTGTTTCTATAAATGCCCTTTTTCTGCCACGCGGTGGTCTGCCACAAATTTTCCTCTCACGAATTTCAGACATTTGTGCAGTTTGGTTACTATTATTATATATGTACTTATTTTTATAAAACAAAGTTCTCCATTCAACTGATTTTTTAATCAAAACCATCAATGTTATTATACTTACTTATTTTTTAGAGAAGAAAATAATCTTTTAAAATGTCATATTCTATACCAATAAATAAAATTGGAGTGTCTGTTTGTAATGTCAAAATAATAGGCTTTTTTCATGCACACACGGTTATTTGCACTATACATATGACTAAAATACACTTTACATTTTTTTTGTCTGTCTGTCTGTATGTTCCGGGTAATCTTCAAAACGGCTGGACCGATTTCAAAAATTCTTTCACCAATGGAAAGCTATAATATCAGGGAGTAACCTAGGCTATATTTTATCTTGGTATTCCCACGGGAACAGGAACTACGCAGGTAAGACTGAAACCGAAGCGAAGCGAGGGCGAGTTGCTAGATAAACAATAAAATTAATCCAGTATTATGGGGAATTTAATAGTTAGAAAACACACTTTTTTAATACTTATATAGAATTATGTACGTTAACAGGTGCTTCGATCGTGCATCGCGGCGATATTCGAATGCCGATACGCGGATGCGCGCAAGTCATTCCCCGGGGTGCTCCGTGCACTGCGTGCGCCGCCCGCACGGGCTGCTTTAGTGCGTGACCTAGCTGCCCGCCTGCCCAGCAACAAGCATCTCTTACATCACCATCAGTTCGAGCTTGTCGTCAGGTAAGTCACTACCTTACACTGCTACACTAAACCAACCCTACAATTATCACTTTATTTCTTTGTAACTTCCGTTGCCGGACTCGAGTTTCCTCCACAATTGGATAGAAAACGATACTATGTCACGCTAGCTAGGCAGATTGGTATAATGTTTCATTTCCTGTATTTTTTATTATTATATATTATTCTTACATATTATATCCCTTATCTGCTGCCTCCTTACGCCTTAGTCGTCTTTCACGGCGTTCATGGGCAAGATTGAGTGAGTGGTGATTTACACCCGCCGCACATGTCTACACTTGCATTGGCCGTCACGAGCCGTGTACGAGTGGCAGTATTCAAAACTTATCGCGCGCAGTACCAAACTCCGCATTTGCTCTCACGTGTCGACGCAGGCACGACGGCTCGTGACTAGGGAAAAAACATCGATGTTAACATTGATGTCAACATCGAAAGCTCAATGTTCGATGTTTATCGAACACCGAACATCCATGTTAGGAAATCATCGATGTTACGATATAAAATTCTCGTGGCAAATGAAATCTGTCGAATGTTTTTGACATCGATGTTACGACGATGAAGTAAAATCTTCCAGGCAAATTTTGATGAGTTTTTTTTTTTTTAGGAAATTTCGTTCTGCCCATAGCAATATCGATGTGTTTTCCTTTCAACATCGATGTTTCCTTTTCAATATCGATGTTTTGAACAGTTAACATCGATGTTACGATGTTTTGCCTAATGTGCGGCGGGTGTTATATTCTTATTTCGTCACCACAGTATTTGTAACATATGTAGTCCAAAATAATGAGCAACAGGGCTGTTTCCATTCTTGTGTATATTACTTACATACATTATTCTCCATTCCTTGTACCTTATAACACTGTAATTCCAATAATCCTCACTTTTAACGTAAAGAGAAAACGTGTTAAATTATTTTAACTTTTTAATGTAGATACATATAATTAGCAATTTCCAAAAAGTTTTTAATGTGACGAGGCATTTATTTTTTTGCTATTATGATCTACATGCCATTATGATGCCATCATTCTATGACTATGGATACGCGAATTAACTAATGGTGCTAAAATAATTGAACCTTCAATTTATAGTTACGCTATGAGTAAATGGATATTAATAGTGATCATTTGCTTCTGACTGCATTACGTCGACATGACACAACATACATCTACAAGTTTATGAGCCGATGTAGATGTATTATCTATTCCATCATTGCCATAATCCTACTATGTCCTATGGGACGTCATTTAGAAATGACCGGAGGGACATGAGGAACAAGTGTGAGAGTAGTACTAAAATAAAGTAATAATTTACCAATAAATATATACTTTTGATTAAAGTTCAAAGGACAGTAATATTTGTCATTTTTATAATAGTATTTTGTCGTTTGACTCAGAATAACAATTTGTGGATCATATAAAGTGTTGTCCTGCGTGGGCTTCGAACCACGCTGACACACGACACGACGCTAGTACTGTAGTAGGTCGGTATCTTAACCACTGCGTCATCTGTGCTATCGAATTAATTTATTTTTTATTCAATCCCTAATTCCTTTATTAATCGAACGATTATTATATAGTTACAATAAAAACTATTCAGAATTTAGTTTTGAACATTCTTTATTTCTTAAAACAATATTATAATAGGCGTGGATTAATTTATTTATCCTCGGCTTCCTCTGAGTCCGTGACCTCTGAGAAATCCACATAGGCCTTCACACAACCCATTTCAATAGGACCTCTTAGTACATAACAGGAAGCACAGAATTTTCCATACGGTCCATCTTCTGGTAACTCAGAATAGTCGACGATGTAGTCGTCCAAATGATATTCACCCTGAAAATAATATGTTATATAATTTGCCGCGGTATTTCGTATGGCGACAGAGTAACTATACAATTCACTAGCCTTTCTCGCTCGTAGATGTCGTAAAAGACGAATAAGGTTTTATAATATGCAGATAATATCTATGCAAGAGAAGGAAATCATCATTCATCATCATTTGGGCTTATATACGTTCCACTGCTGGGCGCGAGCCTCCTCTATAATAGGAGGGAAATTGACCTTACTATACCATGCTAGGTAGACAGGTTGGTATAGGGTTTCGATTCGAGTTTTTCTTCTCTTGCATAAATGTCATATGCGTAATATATCCCTTAGTCGTCGTTTACGATACCGACGGGTATGAGAGGTGGCGAATTGTATTCTTACTCCGTCACACGGATAAGAGAAGGAAAACTCGACATAAAATCCCATATTAACCTTTATGACTAGCGGAGTATGTAAGTTAATCTCTCTAATATTGTAGAAGAAATCCAAGGCCAGCAATGGGAAGTATTGGACTTTCTTCAGAATGGGAATGAAGGTTACTTATTAACACACTGTTCGGACGGAGAATTACATATAGGATATGTATATATATATATAATTTTCGTCTTGCAGTTCAATTAGAGCGTGCAAGTGATACACTCACACTCATTTCATGTCTGCCGTATGCTATTTGGGACCAATTTCCCAAGGATCATTCAGATAGTGCTTTCTAAAATCATACTTTTTGGGTAGAACTATAACGCATGGATGGGGATTAAAACGTTTAGCTACAGTACTTTGTGTATTTTTATTTTATGATTTATTTATTTATAACTTTTGCACAAACAAACACACAAGGCGGACTTAATGCCATAGGCATTCTCTACTAGTCGACCTAGGGTGGAGCAGAAATAATGTCAAGTAGGTCCAATACAAGGTGGTTAACGGTGTCGCGTAATAAATAATTAAATGTTGGTAGATTTATTTATTTCATTTATTTAAGAAAACACCCTGCACTAAGAAAATAATCCTTGTATTGCGGGGGACTTTCATCATTCATCATCATCATCATTTCAGCCTATTGCCGTCCACTGCTGGACGTAGGCCTCCCTCATGTTGCGCCACAATGTGCGGTCCTGTGCCGCCTGCATCCAACGACGCCCAGCCACTTTCACTAGGTCGTCGGTCCACCTAGTGGGGGGCGTCCTCCACTGCGTCGTCCGATGCGTGGTCGCCACTCGAGAAGCTTTCTTCCCCAGCGGTTGTCGGTTCGTCGAGCGATGTGGCCTGCCCATTGTCACTTCAGCGTGCTAATTCTTCGTGCTATGTCGGTTACACCCGTTCTTCTGCGGATTTCCGTATTCCGGATTCTATCTCGCAGAGAAATCCCGAGCATAGCCCGTTCCATAAGCACGCTGAGCGACTTTGAGTCTTGATATGAGGCCTACAATTAGGGACAACGTTTCCGCGCCGTAAGTCATCACTGGTAACACACACTGGTAGTAGACCTGTATTTTCAGACACTGAAGTATGTTGGACGAGAAGATCCTCTTAAGTTTCCCGAACGCTGCCCAACCGAGTTGGATTCGTCGGCTGATCTCTTTCTCGAAATTGGATCTATCTAACTGGACTGTTTGTCCTAGGTAAACATAGTGATTAACAACTTTGAGAATCGCATTGCCAACTAGGACCGGTACAGGAATGACATGGGTATTTGACATGACTTTCGTCTTGTCCATGTTCATTCGTAGACCCACTAGTTGGGATACCCTGCTGAGATCATTGAGCATAGTGCCAAGGTCCTCCATGGATTCTGCCATAACGACGATATCGTCTGCGAATCGAAGGTGAGTGATGTATTCGCCGTTAATGTTGATGCCGAGTCCAGTCTAAGAGCTTGAAGACATCTTCCAGTGCAGTGGTGAACAGTTTCGGAGAGATGACATCTCCCTGTCTCACGCCTTTCTGCAACTGGATCGGTTTCGTACTCTTACTCCGGATACGGACTGACATTGTGGCGTTCCTATACAAACACTTCAGCACTTCGATATAGCGATGGTCGATTTGGCACCGCTGAAGGGACTGCAGCACCGCCCAAGTTTCGACTGAATCAAAGGCTTTCTCTTAGTCCACAAACGCTAAGCACAGGGGCCGATTATACTCCTCGGTCTTTTGTATAATCTGCCGAAGCGTGAGGATATGGTCTATGGTGCTATAGCCTTTTCGGAAGCCGGCTTGTTCGGGCGGCTGGAAGTCATCGAGCTAGCGCGAGAGTCGATTGGTAATGACCCTCGAGAACAACTTATAAACATGGCTCAGGAGTGAGATGGGTGTGTAGTTCTTTAGAAGAGCTTTGTCACCCTTCTTGAAGAACAGCACCACCACACTCCTGGTCCACGACTCTGGAACGTCGACCCCGAGAATAACGGAATTAAATAGCTTCTGATGGGCTATTAAGACCGGCTTGCCGCCCGCCTTCAAAAGCTCTGCCGTAATTCCGTCATCTCCCGGTGCCTTACCGTTACGTATAGTTGTTTGAGAGCGATTCTGATCTCGTACAAGCTGATGTCCGGGATTTCTTCGGTATAGTGCCGAGTTAGCTTGGATCTGGGATCTTGGACCAAGCCGACACCAGGATTTCGGGATGATTTGTATAACTGTCCATAGAACCTTTCGACCTCTCCCAAGATCTCACTTTGGGATGAAATGACAGTGCCGTCATCGGTCTTCAGCTTAGTCATTTGGCTTTGCCCAATAGACAGTTCTTGTGCGAACACTTTCGAGCCACGATTCCGCTCTATCGCTTCTTTAATACGGAGCGTATTAAATCGGCGAATATCGCGACGCACAGACCTGGAGATCTGCCTATTTAGCTGCCTATGTTTGGACCAATCGGCTGAAGACTGCACCGTCATTTCTATTCTCCGCTCCATGAGCTCAAGAGTCTGGTCAGAAAGTTTTTTAGGTCTATTAACGCGGTGAGCCTTGAAAAATTTCGACCCAACCGCGTGGACAGTTTCCACGAACCTGTTGTTCATATCGTTCGGAGATTCGCACTCGTCCAGACATTGGAAGCGATTGTGTAGTTCGAGTTGAAAGCTTTTGAGGTTCTGGTATTGGACAGATGTAGGTCGGAGTGTAGACTTCATCAAGCGTGACCGCTCGACTTTTGTATGGATATTCAATGTGCCTCGTCCCATCCGGTGATCGCTCTCAGTTTTAATCCTGCTGATCACTGAGACATCATTGAATATCTGTCGTTTGTCTGACAAGATGAAGTCTATCTCGTTTTTTGTTGAACCATCGGGGCTAATCCAGGTCCATTTACTTTGTGGCGGCTTCCTGAAGAAGGAATTCATCATAAAGAGGCTTTCCTTCTCCAGAAAATTAACCAGTTTCTGGCCCCTCTGGTTCCTCTGTCCATATCCATGTTTCCCCACTCTCAACTCATCATCACTCCCTTTGTCTAGTTTCGCGTTAAAGTCTCCCATAACCACCGTGAAGTGGGTTTTGGACGCGTGTATGGCTTTCGAGATGTCCTCGTAAAATGCCTCCACCTCGTCGTCGGAGTATGTCGATGTCGGTGCGTATACCTGTATAACCTTCAGCGAATACCTCTTGGTAATTCTGAGTATAAGGTACGCTACCCTTGTCGACACACTCTCGATCCTCTCCACGTTGTCTAAGAGATACTTACGAACGATAAACCCTATACCACCTTGGGACGGGTGATCGCCCTCCCGGTAGAAGAGCAAGTTTCCAGATTGGAGGATTATCGTGCCCGCGCCCTCTCTTCGCACTTCTGATAATCCTACAATGTCCCAGCGGATTTTGCTCAATTCCTCTTCCAGCTCGATGACCCTCTGGTCAGTCCTGAGTGTCCGAATGTTGTGTGTTACCAGGGCCAAGGGTCGATTTTGTTGGTAGCTGGATCGCTGCCGGAGATTCCTCGCACCCCCCGCTCCACCACTACTGGGCCTGCGACCAAAATGAGCCCGTAGGGTACCGGAGCCGCCGTGACTGGGGGCCATTTTTTTGTTGTACGCCATTTTTAAAAAGGGGATATTGCCGTAATCGCCACGCTTGGCAGGCGGGTTGGCGATCGCAGTATGGATGTTTTACGTTTCCCAGGAGAGAGCTGCTGCCCACTCTCCTGGTGAACCCTCAGCCGATTTTTACGACTCCCACGGGCAAGTAAGGGGTGGCGACACATGTATTCTCAAACCGTCGCCACACGGCGGGGGACTTTACAAACATACAATTAACGGACACAAATTACATCCAGACTCAGAACAACAATTTGTGGATCGCACAAAGTGTTGTCCCGCGTGGGATTCGAACCCCCGACACTGACGCTGAAGGTTGCTATCTTAACCACTACGCCATCTGTGCATACATTTTTTTATCGGATTAGAATGTTTTTCTTTAATATTTTTACTTTTTTAACATTTTTGTAATAGCTTTTTACAAATTGGCATAGGACATCATATTTATGGGACCACATACAACTGCATAAAATAATACTGTAATATTATATGCAGAAAAATAATATTAAAAGGTTTTATGTAAGCCTCTTTACACGTACCGCTTGTATAGGAAACTCTGGTGGATCAACTCCAATCCTTTCAAGACAGGATCTCACGTTGTTCTTAGCAAATTTATTCACGAACTCGATGAGACAGTTGTCGGAGAGAACTTGAAACGATTTGCATCCGCCATCTACAAGCTTGCATATTTCACAGCGGATCTAAAATCATCAGTGTGTTCGGAATAATGCAATAAATGACATGGTTGCAGTTTTTTTTGCTGTCCTTCTATGTTATAACTGCATTCCGTCTCATAAACATTTGAAAAATTAACCATATTACAATCTTAACTAAATAAGCCATTAATTTTTCAAATGTAGGGTACATTTAAAGGTATTTTAGGGTTAATTTTTCGAGTGAATAAGAATATTTACTAAATAATTATAATAAACCTTACTAATTGCTATTTTCATGTAGTAGACATCTGGAGAATATGAGGTACATGGAGAAATAAGTGATTATCAGATGTCCGATTACTTTTTTTTCAAAGGAATGAGTGATGATATTTAGGGATATTGCAGAATTTCAAATCTGAATAATGATACAGATATTAGAACAAGACTATACCATTTCTGGATACGGTTATAGATATGAATTATTAGGTAATTGTGAAAAGGAAATTCTAATTGATTATCGTATTATACCTCTTTAGAGAGGCTTACGTTTAGGCTGTGAGTTATGCTGATTGAAAGTTAATTTGTTGTAACATGTCTAATACAGATATCGACCCTATCCCAAATTATTCAAAACTTTTATCACCATCATCATCATTCATCATTTCAGCCTATTGCCGTCCACTACTGGACGTAGGCCTCCCACATGTTGCGCCACAATGTGCGGTCCTGTGCCGCCTACATCCAACGACGCCCAGCAACTTTCACTAGGTCATCGGTCCACCTAGTGGGGGGGCGTCCTACACTGCGTCGTTCGATACGTGGTCGCCACTTGAGAACCTTTCTTCCCCACCGGTTGTCGGTTCGTCGAGCGATGTGGCCTGCCCATTGGCACTTCAGCGTGCTAATTCTTCGTGCCATGTCGGTTACACCCGTTCTTCTGCGGATTTCCGTATTCCGGATTCTATTTCGCAGAGAAATCCCGAGCATAGCCCGCTCCATAGCACGCTGAGCGACTTTGAGCCTTGATATGAGGCCTACATTTAGGGACCACGTTTCCGTGCCGTAAGTCATCACTGGTAACACACACTGGTCGTAGACCTGTGTTTTCAGACACTGAGGTATGTTGGACGAGAAGATCCTCTTAAGTTTCCCGAACGTTGCCCAACCGATTCGTCGGCTGATCTCTTTCTCGAAATTGGATCTACCTAACTGGACTGTTTGTCCTAGGTAAACATAATGATCGACAACTTCGAGAATCGCATTGCCAACTAGGACCGGTACAGGAATGACATGGGCATTTGACATGACTTTCGTCTTGTCCATGTTCATTCGTAAACCCACTAGTTGGGATACCCTGCTGAGATTATTGAGCATAGTGCCAAGGTCCTCCATGGATTCTGCCATAATGACGATATCGTCTGCAAATTGAAGGTGAGTGATGTATTCGCCGTTAATGTTAATGCCCAGTCCAGTCTAAGAGCTTGAAGACATCTTCCAGTGCAGTGGTGAACAGTTTCGGAGAGATGACATCTCCCTGTCTCACGCCTTTCTGCAACTGGATCGGTTTCGTACTCTTATCCCGGATACGGACTGACATTGTGGCGTTCCTATACAAACACTTCAGCACTTCGATATAACGATGGTCGATTTGGCACCGCTGAAGGGACTGCAGCACCGCCCAAGTTTCGACTGAATCAAAGGCTTTCTCATAGTCCACAAATGCCAAGCAAAGGGGCCGATTATACTCCTCGGTCTTTTGTATAATCTGCCGAAGCGTGAGGATATGGTCTATGGTGCTATAGCCTTTTCGGAAGCCGGCTTGTTCGGGCGGCTGGAAGTCATCGAGCTTGCGCGTGAGTCGATTGGTAATGACCCTCGAAAATAACTTATAAACGTGACTCAGGAGTGAGATGGGTCTGTAGTTCTTTAAAAGGGCTTTGTCACCCTTCTTGAAGAACAGCACCACCACACTCCTGGTCCACGACTCTGGAACGTCGCCCCCGAGGATATCGGAATTAAATAGCTTCTGAAGGGCTATTAAGACCGGCTTTCCGCCCAAGGCGGGCTCTGCCGTAATTCCGTCATCTCCCGGTGCCTTACCGTTACGTAGTTGTTTGAGAGCCATTCTGATCTCGTACAAGCTGATGTCCGAGATTTCTTCGGTATAGTGCCGAGTTAGCTTGGATCTGGGATCTTGGACCAAGCCGACAACAGGATTTCGGGATGATTTGTATAACTGTCCATAGAACCTTTCGACCTCTCCCAAGATCTCAATTTGGGATGAAATGACAGTGCCATCATCGGCCTTCAGCTTAGTCATTTGGCTATGCCCAATAGGCAGATCTTGTGCGAACACTTTCGAGCCACGATTCCGCTCTATCGCTTCTTTAATACGGAGCGTATTAAATCGGCGAATATCGCGACGCACAGACCTGGAGATCTGCCTATTTAGCTGCCTATGTTTGGACCAATCGGCTGAAGAATGCACCGTCATTTCTATTCTCTGCTCCATGAGCTCAAGAGTCTGGTCAGAAAGGTTTTTAGGTCTATTAACGCGGTGAGCCTTGAAAAATTTCGACCCAACCGCGTGGACAGTTTCCACGAACCTGTTGTTCATATTGTTCGGCGATTCGCACTCGTCCAGACATTGGAAGCGATTATGTAGTTCGAGTTGAAAGCTTTCGAGGTTCTGGTATTGGACAGATATAGGTCGGAGTGTAGACTTCATCAAGCGTGACCGCTCGACTTTTGTATGGATATTCAATGTGCCTCGTCCCATCCGGTGATCGCTCCCAGTTTTAATCCTGCTGATCACTGAGACATCATTGAATATCTGTCGTTTGTCTGACAAGATGAAGTCTATCTCGTTTTTTGTTGAACCATCGGGGCTAATCCAGGTCCATTTACTTTGTGGCGGCTTCCTGAAGAAGGAATTCATCATAAAGAGGCTTTCCTTCTCCAGAAAATCAGCCAGTTTCTGGCCCCTCTGGTTTCTCTGTCCATATCCATGTTTTCGAACTCTCAACTCGTCATCACTCTCTTTGTCTAGTTTCGCGTTAAAGTCTCCCATAACCACTGTGAAGTGAGTTTTGGACGCGTGCATGGCTTTCGAGATGTCCTCGTAAAATGCCTCCACCTCGTCATCGGAGTATGTCGAGGTCGGTGCGTATACCTGTATAACCTTCAGCGAATACCTCTTGGTAATTCTGAGTATAAGGTACGCTACCCTTGTCGACACACTCTCGATCCTCTCTACGTTGTCTACGAGGGACTTACGAACGATAAACCCTATACCACCTTGGAACGGGTGATTGCCCTCCCGGTAGAAGAGCAAGTTTCCAGACTGGAGGATTATCGTGCCCTCGCCCTCTCTTCGTACTTCTGATAATCCTACAATGTTCCAGCGGATTTTGCTCAATTCCTCTTCCAGTTCGATGACCCTCTCCTCAGTCCTGAGTGTCCGAATGTTCTGTGTTACCAGGGCCCAAGGGTCGTTTTTGGGCCCCTACTGGGCCCGCCACCAAAATGAGCCCGTAGGGTACCGGAGCCGCCGTGACTGGGGGCCATTTTTTTCTTGTACGCCATTTTTAAAGAGGGGATATTGCCGTAATCGCCACGCTTGGCAGGCGGGTTGGCGATCGCAGTATATGTTTTACGTTTCCCAGGAGAGAGCTGCTGCCCACTCTCCTGGTGAACCCTCAACCGATTTTTACGACTCCCACGGGCAAGTAAGGGGTGGCGACACATGTATTCTCAACCCGTCGCCACACGGGCAACTTTTATATAAGTTTGGATATATGTATTTTAATTTCGGGAATCTGATTATTTCTGTTAGGGAGCTTCAAAAAATTCCTAGTGTCGATTATAATGTGTTGACTAGATGCAAATAGGTTAAAGGTATATTTTATCTCACTCCAAAACTCTCGTCGAATGGTTCTTCTAACTTCAAACGCGCGTTGAAGCCGTCGTGTGTTCTATTTATCTTGTTTTTGCTGACTTCGAAGTTAGCCATCTGTTCGTCCGTCTCACAGCTCTCTATGTAGTTTACGCGCCATACACCAGGGCCCTGAACAGAGAGATGTTTTGTAAAAATAAAATATTTACACCTACGGAGTATAACAATTTTTATATATGATATGCTTAGAATAATAACGTATAGAATGATAGTATCCATACGTAAGCCATCAAAAATATGAAGCAAATAATACTACAAGCGCGCGAACGATTACACACGTACGCACACCACTATACAAATTATGAAATCAAATTTTGTTTTCATTAACATAAATCGTAGAAATACTTTTAAAAGTAATGTTGAAAACTTTTTATGTTTTTCAAATGTGGTGTGACACCATTTGAATGCACAAACCGTCATAATTATCTATTCATTTTTTAAGAGTTGCGTACGTACGTGCAGTACAGTGACCTTGTACATTACGGAACGGTTCCGCCGTAAGCTCCATTAGTTTCCAATTGAAATGCTTCACTTTTTGTGCGCGAACTTACCTTCTATACGTTATTATTCTAAGACGATATGAAATAGAACGGCTACGAATACTACCAACATTTAATATTGCTCGTGGGTGTCGTAAAAGACGAGCTTTACTTCGACCTGGGCCCACTGCATCTGGTGCAATGATTTTCTTTGATGGTAAGAACACACTGTCGATCCGCGTCTGTAGACAGAAAATTTTCTGTCTACAGACGCGGGCCGGTCCGTCTGGGTTAGTACCACACTCTCGCAGAAAATCGATGTCCGAATAGTAACTAGTTGTTACTGCGCTTCGTTTGTTGAGCGAGAGGGCCGGCAGCCCCATTTTCGGAGGGTGTTTGCGTGTGTTTTGGTGGGTTTTATTTATGCTTTTAGTATCACCGAATCTTATTGCACGCATTCACTCTCCCTTCACTTTCTTCAGCCTAGAAAATGTCCATGAGCGGCAGCATCACTTACCATCAAGTGAACTGTTTGCTGTTTTTTATCAAAAGCGATATAAAAATAAATTGCGAGAATATTTTTAAAATGATCTTACCATATCACCGTTGCAATCGACTGTAAATATATACGAACAAAGCAAACCGGCCAAGAGTAGGCACAACATATTGCTATTTGTTAATAATAGTATGTCTGCCAAATGAATAATGACGATTTATGGCTGCAAGCTCAATATATAACTCATTATTAGACAACGACCGTGGCTTTGGTTGTTGGTGCATTGTAAATTTGAAATAAATTCTCATGTACTGTATACAAGGCTGTACAGTACCTGGGAATCTACATCATCATCTCGGCTCATATACTTCTCACTGTTGGGCTCAAACCTCCTCCATACTAGGAGGACAATTAACTTGATATGGTAAAGTACCATGCTGGTCAGACGGGTTGGTATAGGATTTTATTTCGAGTTTGCCGTAGATGTTATATGCATATTGTATCCCTTAGTTGCCTTTTATGACACCCACGGGAAAAATAGGAGGTGGTGAATTGTATTCTTACTCCATCACCACAAGGAGACACACAGCCTATCGATCTTCACTGAATGACGTAGGCCTTTCTATGAAGGGGTATAATGCATAAAATAATTGTTTCACCGCTACCCTGATGGTCCCTTGCTTTTTTCTTTGACAAGTTTGAAAGTTTCGGTCTCTATAATTGTATTGCCTGTCTCAATTGAGTAGGTGAATAAAACAGACTTCTTGAACCCTTTACGGCCTGGTCACGACTTTGGTCTTAGCGGTGCGCGGCGCGGCGTGCGAGGCGGCGTCGGTAAGCGGTGTGTTTTGCACGCCACATACCCTCAGCAGCGGTTAGTTGAAGCGGCCGCAGTGGACGTATTTAGGTAGTCAAAACGTGTTCAAAATCAAGGCGTTATCAAAATTATCCCTTCTCTGTTTAGAAAGCAGTACATTTTTAAAATAAGATATTCTTAATATGAGAGAAGGAGTGCACGAACTAAATAAAGATCGGTATTTAAATGGCGAATTTCGTGACCTATACGAAGGATGTTTATGTTGAGGATGTTTTGACATCCATATAGGAGGCCGATTTAAAATTTCTATGATAAATGCCTGGGTATCAATTACAGCCACAAAATCGTTTAATTTTTTTTGTTTTTATCTACGCCGCTGAGTACGTCACTGCTATACCGCTGGCCGCGCCGCTCTGTTTCGTGGCGTCGCACTCATAAACTTGTACTTTTGTTTCTACCGCTCCTGGCACCGCGCGCCGCTGTAGCGATTCGCTCGAATAAAACCTCGCGCTTTTTCGCTATGAGCGGCGTCTCGTGGCGTGCTTCAAATATTTTTATACTTTTGATCTTATCGCTCGCCGCCCCGCGCTTAGCTGCCGCTCACAGCGAGGCCGTGAACGGGCCGTTCGTGCTCCCTTAGCTGATTTTTATGTCTTCTACACGAAAATAAAGGGCGACAATACAATGTATTCTACATTGTTCCGAATCCATCTATATCCATCATCGTTCGTTCATCTCAGCCAATATAAGTCCTACTGTTGGGCCCAGGTTACCTTTACAATGGGAGGAGCATTGATCTACTATTCCTCGCTGATCAGACGTATTATAAGGTATTGTGTCGAGTTTGCCTTTTATTGCATCGATGTTACCTGCATATATTTTTGTCGCCTTTTACGACAGCCATGGGCAAGAGAGCGAGGGAAGACGGAGTTTACCATCGCTTGCATAGATGTTTTCTGCATGTCATTTCACATAGTCGCCGTTTACGACACCCATGGACGAGAGAGTATGGAGAATTGTATTCCTACTTAGTCACAATAAGAAACTCACTGAATCAATCAATAAATTACAAACATACAGATAGTACAATTCTTATATTAACACCGTTGTGGAATGGCATGTTCACATACCATTTGAATCATATCTGATGCTGTGGTATAATAAATATTGTGATATATATCCAGATTTGATGATAGCATTCCATTTTCTGTGTTAATTGTTCTATTTATCGTAATAAATGTAATTATTTATGGTGTAGAAATTATTATTTCTATAAAAGCCATTGAATTGACTGTGGCATTCAACTAACAACGTTCTCTTATACATTTTAAATAAATCTACGGATTTTACCGCGTTTGTATTTGATTTTTGATTGCCCGACGCTGATCCGTGAACGTAGTAATAGTTAAAGATAATTTAAATTAAAACCTCTAAGTAATATAAAGTAAGCCGCCTTCAAAATTAATATTAATTAGGCATCATGTCCCTTGAGTTTTCTTGCTGTATCTTTCTCAGTGTGGCCGCGTTCCGATCCGGTAAACTACCGATAGTATACTAGATTGTTTAGGTTTTAAATATAATTACTATTAATTTTAATGTTAAATAATTACTAACCATAAACAACATAATTTTTTCATATAGAATCATTTTCTTCTTACACTGGCAAAAAATTGTATCAAAATGTGGGTCAATATTTAATAACAAACTCTCTGTATTGGGTAGTTAATTATAAATTTTCTGTAATAACGATGACTTGTTGGACTTGAGACACCTTAGTCTGCCCGTGAACGCTACAAAGTGTTCGAAACGTCGGGCAATCAAAAATCAAATACAAACGCAATAAAACAAAACTTTATTTAAAATGTGTAATACTCGCGTAAACATTAGAAATTGTCATATTTTTCATCGTCATATCATCACAACGTTCTTGTATTTAAAATACCTGCTGGTAACGTGAATAAATTATTACTTTAAAATGTTTGATGTATGTATCTTATTTTAAAATTGAGTTAAGGAAGGCAGACCCACGGTTTGCCCACGATTAATCAATATATCGCACATAAAGGGAAGGAATACGGGATAGGATCGAGGTATAATGAAAGTAAGTCTGCTTTTTGCGTCTATTATGTAAAAAGCAGTCTCCAGAACTTCAATTTTAGCAGAACTGCGAATATTGATTCGAGGACGATTCATCTTTAAATGCGTCCTTTACTTGATGTCCTTTTGCCCTGCACTAAGGAAATAATGCTTGTATTGTGGGGGACTTTACAAACATATAAATAACGGACACTAATTATATCCAAATTCAGAACAACAATTTGTGGATTCATAATTATTGTACATAGGAAATGATAATTTTTGGACATTCAGCATAGTACCGAATAGTTAGTAGCATGTTCAATCTCAACCTAAAAGTCGCCTGAAATATAAGGGTTTCTTCCTTATTAGTGAATATTGTTTTTTTTTAATAATAATATAATTAATATATAGTTCATATAAGAGAAGGAAAACTCGAAATCAAACACTATACCAACCTGTCTGACTTTATGGTTTTTTTTTGTCGTGGGCTGCGGTCGGCGCATTCCTCGCACCACTCCGTCCGGGGCGACAGAGGGTCGTAAGCACGCACACCCGCGAACCACCCGAACACCACGTCGCCTTCGTCGTTGGGCCGACCACCGGAACAGGGTTACTTGTCATCAGTGGTCGGCCCGACGGAATACACCCTAGTGGGTAAGGTCAATTTCCCTCTTATTGTGGAGGAGGTTCGAGCCCAACAGTGGAACGTATTTGAGCTGTGATGATGATGGTATTTCATATATCACTGTCTATCTTGAATACAATTATTTTTACCGGAAGTAATCAATTTTTAATATAATGTCGTTAGAAGGCTGTCATAACACGCTATCTATTTATATTTGCAATACATACGAGCACTCCAGCTCATTGGTTATAATTCATATTCATTTATATTTAAGGCCACCACTAATAAATACATCTTTGTATAACGGACCCAAATTACATCCAGTTTCAGAACATGTGCTGCGAGATTCTTTATCATTAAAATACTTCAAACATCCTTTTGCACATTTTATAAATAGCATATATTTAGAATACCAATGGCAATAGATAGCTATACTGCACCCGTGGCGTAAATTACATTTAGAGAAGAAGGAAAGCGTAAATAGTTGATTTAAATTATATTGGGCATTTAGACCAGCGTGTAATAATCGATTCAATTTCATCACAACGTTAGGTATATAATTAATTCTAAAGAAAAATTACATTAGATAATGCATGCTTTGAATTTTTATTGAATTAACCTTTAATTAGAAATACACCGTTACCTTTAAAAATAATAGAAAATAACGATAAAAATCAAATAAACTTATAGTAATCTGAAATAAAATAGTAAAAATAAAATAAACAGAGCCTAATTCATAATTATGGAACATTCAAATAAATCTATTTCATTATAATAACTATAACAAAAAGAAAAATTCTGTATATTTCATTGAATAATTAATTGTATAATTATATTATAATAAATTAATTTTATAATAATTAATTAATTTTAAGATTGTAAATAAAACTACTTTTACGGATTTTATCGCGTTTGTATTTGATTTATGATTGCCCGACGTTTCGAACACTTTACAGCATTCAGGTTACGGACGGACTAAGATGTCTGAAGTTCAAACAAGTCAAAGTTAATACAGCTTTTTATAATTATCTACCCGCTAAAGAAAATTAGTTATTAAGTTTTGACCCACATTTTTGGTACAAATTTATTGCCAGTACAAGAAGAAAATGATTCTATATGACAAAACTTCGAGCAATCATAAATCAAATACAAACGCGATAAAATCCGTAAATGTAGTTTTATTTACAATATATAGTGCTCGCGTAAACATCAGAAATAATTAATTTTAAGGTATTAATCGGCATCATCGTCGTCATTTTTCTTAAATTCAAACTGGGCTTCTATACACGAGATAACTCTTAATCCATCCATAATATTAATTTTAGCGCTATATTCTCCGTAAATCCCGTCTAGTGACAGTTCGTGGTAGTCCAATATGAAATTCTCTATATCATACTCCCCCTGCAAATCATTAATTGTAAAATAATATCTACAAACATTTTTTTTATTATGAATCATCTCAAACAATCATACCTATACATTCTAGGGATGTTGATATTTTTTAAAATATCGTTTTTGGATATATCGATATTTTTAAATACATCAATATCTGAGTTTGATATATCGAAAAAAATATCGATATTTTTGCACATGACCACTTTTTAGCTTCGTTCACTGCAGGGTTACCGTGATGACCTTTTTTCAGCTAACTTCTAGGCGTAAATCATAACTTTTCATCAATTTTACGCAAACATTTTTACAATAGATTAAGTTTACGGTGATTTTGTAGATAAGACATACTTTACAAAAAACGATAAAACAAATTTATTCAAATAAAAATCGAACCTCGATACTTACTTTTTAGTATCGTCCAAAAAATATCGGTGATAAGTATAGATATTTTTAAATAATAATATCGATATTTCGATATTTTATCAACAGCCCTAATACATTCTACTGTTGCTTAACGGATTATAATTCGTAGATAACATCTATGCAAGAGACGGAAAACTCCAAGTAAGACTCCTACACCAACACGTCTGACCTGCATGGTATAGTAGGTTAATTGCCCTCCTATCGTGGAGAAGGCTCGAGCCCAGCAGTGGTCATATATATGTTATGATGATGATGAGATAAATAGAGATGTTTTGAATAAGCAGAGAGAGTGATTGAAGAGTGTTTGACGTTTGCAATCGAAAGACTTAAATTTCAAGTTCAAATTGGAAACTCGTTCGCGTAAGGTCTCATAAAGTGGGTTTATGCTCTATGGTTACGCGTACTCTTTATAAAACGAGCATGCCTTTTTAGGAAACCACCCTTCTAGGAAACATGTGTATATTTTTTTTTTTTTTTTATGCAAACGGTGGCAAACGAGCAAACAGTACACCTGATGGTAAGTGTTGCTGCCGCTCATGGACCTTTACAAGGCCGTTGCCTACCGCGAAGGGAGTGTGAATGCGTGCATTGAGGCTCGGTGATACCAAGGGCACCACCAAAACCCTCCACACGCAATCACCCTCAGAAAGTTGGGCTTATATAATGTATATATGTAGAAACAGCTATCTCATAGAGTAAAGTTATTACTTTCGTAAGTCTACGTTTTGCAGAAAGTATTTGCCCCCCATATGCGAGTAAAGAATATAATCTGTCACCATATTTACTGTCCCATCGACCTGACCAAACCTGTTGGGGATCACTAAGAAAATAGATAGCGGCACTCCTTGTGGGAAAGTTATTGACATTAACTGTGATCGCTATCCCACCTGCCAAGCATAGCGGTTATGGTATTAACTGGACTGATTTCCAACACTCGTTTGATTAACAAATGGATTTGTTATCTTATATTTTAAAACGAGCAATTCTTGTATATATACCTATATATATATATATATATATATATATATATATATATATATATATATATATATATATATATATATTTATATATTTTCAGGATCTCTGAAACCGCTTTTGATGAAACTTGGTGTATTAGAGGTTTCGGGGCCAAAAAATCGATCTAGCTAGGTTTTATTTATAGAAAATGTTGCTTTGTCGGTGTTTTTAGCTAATCAATACAATGACATAAAATGTCAATAGAATATGGATTCAAATTTCGCTGTTGACATCATGAGTGACGATAGCTCAGTTGGGAAGTCGTCCAGTTTTTTGTTTTGTTTTGATTCAAACAGCGTCGGATCGAATCTCGGTGTTATTATTATTCTCTTTTGTAATTTTTTATATTTTTTTTCATTATTTAATTTTATTTTTTATTAATATATATTTAAATAAATACGACAAAAATACAACAAAAATATTCCGAGCGAAGCTCGGTCAACCAGATATTTTTTAAAAGTGTCAATAGCATTAACATACCGGTGGAATTGGAAAATCCGGAGGGTCGATGCCCGCCATTTTTATACATCTCTTTGTATTATTCTTGGCGTACTTGTATAGGAAACTAGGTAGGGATGGTTCTAGAAACTCTTGTTGGAGTTTGTATCCGCCGTCCATTTTTCTAAATAGATGGGCACGCATCTACAATATAAAAATAATCATTATAGTCCATAAAATATAGGATGATCTCTGTAACAGTTGTCCCTAGTGCTGTCACGCTTACGATAAAGTCCGTAGTTTTTTATCGATAAAACTCTTTATTTTTATAATTGTGATTTTCTATTATAACTAAAATACAATCAATGAAAATCTTTTTGAATTTATTTCAAACAAAACTGTTTTTTTGACTGTTTTAATTATCTAAAAGGTCAAGATAATCGAGGTCTAGGTCACTATTATCGTCATCACTGGAGCGTTCCTGCTAGAATATTTATCATTTCTTGCCAAAATAAGGACGTTAGATCAATCGATTGATTACGACTGTTTTATAAATAAATATGTGTAGTTTATTGTCAGTAATGCGTACATAATATTATCATTTACTTTGAGACAAAATATAGTTTTTTAATGTTTAATTAATTCAATTTATGTATTTTATAATGTAACTGTCTGTTTTAATTGTAAAATATATGTTGAAAGTTTTATATAGGTACTGTATTGGGTTTGTTTCTTTTATGAATAATTTAATATAGATCCGTTATCGACTTACGTATATCGACTGTCCCATCTCTTTTTTATTTTCAGTCCAGTATGACCTTGTACGTGCGTAAACCTCATTTATGTATAAAATATTTACTAGGTATTTCAGTACTTACGAGGTACATTTTTGGCATGAATATTATTATTTTTATATTTATAATGTGGCAATTCAGTTGCAATACAACTGGCATGAAAAGAATGAAAATATATTTGATACAAAATAAAATTGCAAACATGTCGCTCGTTCAAACTTACTTCGTTGGTTTCGTTGACATCTGTCACACAGATCAAGCTATATTTTATGGACTATAGGGTATTGAAGATTTGTTTAGTGATCGCTATCCAGACGATGCCAATGCAATCCCATTATTATACTCGTGTATATCTGTCAAGAGTTGTATTTTAAGAGGGGGGGAGGACGTCGGTCGATGGGAGGGTACCCTAAATAGGGGGTATTCCGTCGGGCCGACCACTGATGACAAGAAACCCTGCTACGGTGGTCAGTCCAACGACGAAGGCGACATGCATCGCGGGTGGGTTGTGGGTGTGCATGCTTACGCCCCACTGTCGGCCCGGACGGAGTGGTGCGAGGAGCGCGCTGACCGCAACCCATCGCCGAAAAAAAAAAGAGTTGTATTTTATAACCCTTGGTAAAAGAGGCTTGCAATTTTCACCTATTATGTATTTCTATTGCCTCTAACTACACACATTATTAACCTTACTACTTTCTACGATTGAATACGGGTTTCTTCTACAATAAGAAATAGCGGCTCTAGTAGTTAACTCATTATCGGGTGTCGCTTTTGATATGTGAGGCAGCCAAAATCGTTTGAATTATATTCGTGACTTATATCAGGTGTCTAGTGGTTCGAAGGGCATTAAACTAGTGCTGATAATTCCTAAATATGTTATATACAATTTTACATAAAATAATTTAGTAAAAAAAGTGATTGTAGAAATAATAGATATCGCTGATTTTCTTGCCGGATCTTTTCAGCAGCGGTCACGTTCAAATCTGGTTGCAATTTATTGTATTAATTTAAGCATAAATGTTAGAATTGACAATTTGTAAATACCCCAGTGGGTTTTATACATAAGATATGATTGAGCAAAATCAGCGCCATTTTTCTTTTACGAAAGTATTCCTAAAAGTACATAGTTTTTTATCTTTAGGATATTGCAACACCTATTCCGACTCGCACTTGTATAGTTTTACTTATCTTTTAGGGCTCACTAGTCAGCCTAGCACTAACCCTCTTAGGGTACCTACTGAATTTTCACTTTTTTAAATAAAGTGTTTGATGCTGGTTCTATTGCCCTTTAATCTAGTAGAGAGCATACTGGTGTCTAGGGACGTTGAGGCTTACAGTTAAGAAATTCGTGAGTCCAAAACCCGTCCAGCGGGGTGCTACAATCACCACATGGTGACCGTTGGAATAGGTGTTATATTTCTCAGAAAAGAGCTGTCGTTCATCCTTCTAGTTATCTGATGTAATTATAGCATGAAAAAATAATTTGGACATTGAACTGCATTTTGAGTATGGTGACAGAGTAAGAATTCTTTCTTTGTAGAGAAGGCTCGAGTCAAATAGTGGCAAGTGAGATGATAATGATCCCGAGTTTGGCAAATCAAAAGTTCAAGGAAAATCTTTTAAGACATATTCTTATTAAAATATTAAATTGTGATATTTGTTAACCAAGATCGACCAGAAGTCAAATTCTAAAACGGATAGTTTAATTTAAAAGTTTATCGTCATCTCGGCTCATATACGAACCAATACTGGGTTTGAACCTCTTCCACAGTGGGAGGGAAATTGTCCTACTACAACTCGCTGGTCAAACGGATTGGCATAGGATTTTATTTAGTACAGTAATATCCCGCTTTACGCGACCCCATTATGCGCGGTTTCGCTTTTACGCGAATTTCAAATTTCGCCTTAAAATGTCTGGAATTACGCGAATTCAGTTCATGACTGCGATGTGAACACAGATATTCATAGATAAGCATGAATATCTATGTATATAACGTAGTCATCATCGTGTTTTGACCGTATGTCAAACAAAAACAGCATTGGGTGTTATGTACGTAGTTTACAAGAACATAAAAGAAACGCTACCCAAAGGACAATAAGTTGATGTATTTTCCATAAAAAAACATGTAATACTGTATAGAGTGTTTTTAGAATGAAAGTGATTGATTCAAATGATTTTTTTTTTTTTTTATTGAATCATAAACCCCGATATACGCGAAATTCATTTAACGCGATTTTTTACGGAACGTATCCCTCGCGTAAAGCGGGGTATTACTGTATTTGTCTTGCAGCTATGTTTTATGCTTACATTATTAAATTGGTTTTTACGATACCATGTATGAAGGAGTACTGAATTGTATTCTTACTCAGCCACTACACGAGTATAAATTTATAAAAGTTTCTCACTCCCGAATCATCGGATAAGCTGCGCTTGAAATTCAAGTGCGCGTTGAATCCGTCGTGTGTACGGTTGATTCTTTTTCTATTTATATCAAATTGCATTGCGTCGTCATCCTTGCCGCATTTATCTATGTATAAAATATTGTACTGCCCAGGACCCTGAATAAAGAAATTAATAATTACTTATTACTAAATAAAAAATACAATTTATCCATCCATCCAGCCCGTAAACGTCCATTCTTGGATATTGGACATACTTGGTCTTGGTCCTGTATCACTTGTATTCCACTCCAGCATGCGACTTTTAAGATTTTTTAAAAAGAAGAGACTAGGTGGATTGATTATATCTCAAAAGGTCGTTTTACGCTGCGTTAAATAATTATTTATTTTTATTAATAAATAATCTCACATCACCAAAGAGTTGGATTATAATACAACACATTCAAGTTAAAATAAATATTGACTATAACGTTCTACTACTTTTTTTAGTCTAAGTATGCTCAATCTACACGCCCTCCGCACGCGGCTCCATAACTTACCGTATTTCCTCCCCTTCACTATTTGGCCGATCGTGGCCAGTCCAGCGGGTTATCCTTTTGGGTACCGTCCTTCCCTGCCGCACCCCTCAGGGCGCAGCCCTAACACGGTTAGCCTATTTGCAGAGGACGACTATTCCCCCGTCCAGTCACTCGCGACCTTGGCTAGGGCGGTATCTGGCGCTGGTACTCGTGCCTGCGGCGCGCAAATTGCCGACCTTGGAATTTGAACCCTCTGTGGCCCGCCACAAGAGAACTCTCAGACGGATGGTCAAGGACCCCATCCACACCGGTGCGCCATACAGGGCCATCGACCGGACCAACGTTCTACTGTTAGCCACAATTCTCCTTCATATTGAAAGTATATATATAAGTACAATACAATACTTACCACTGGAGAAAATTACTCTTCCCCTGGTGTTCCATTAGACAGGGTTACTACTCTTATGACAGGACTTTCGACCCTATTTTCTTAAGACGTCACCACACGAGGCAGTTGATACAATAAATTTTATGTCATTTTATAATCAATGCGATATTTTACAATTAATGCGATTGTTTATATTCCCCTTCAAGTTAAGTGGTATGTATCTATTGTATTTCCAGTTTAGTTACTGATACTCTGGATACTTGAAAAAACCTGTTGCTCTATTGCCTATATAAATACTTTGGCCGCTGGATCCATGTAGCTCTTAATATACTATTTATTCAAGAACATATAAAACTGATTTAAAATTTTATGGTTTTAATACTTGTAAAATGTATGATATTCGTCGTCATCGTCACAGCTCATAAAAGTGCCACTGCTGGGCTTAAGCTTCCTTTCAGTAAGAGGAAAATTGATCTACTATACCACGCTGGTCAGACATGTTGGTACAGGGTTTTCTTTCTAGTTTCACTTCTCTTGCACATATGTTATATACACAGGGTGTATCAGGTTATGGGACAACTGTTCATGTATGTTGTAGTTCAACAGTCATAGATCATAATTAGAATGTATATTACACAAAAACAATATAACGTAAAAGTTATAGTCATTACAAAAATGTGTGTCTAAGAGTTTATGCCTTAAATTTTATGCATTATGTAGGTATGTACAGACAGGATATATGTAAGCATGTAAAATTTCGACAGTATAAATAGGTATAAGATTTGCGCGAACCTTCAATGGTTACGTAGGTACAAAGGCGACTCATCAACGGTCATCGGCCGATCAGCTGATTTATGTTAAAGCGAAGTTTGTCTTGCTTATGCAAACGTAATCATTGATTTATTCAAATTCTAATGAACATTTAACAAAATACGAATATGTTGTAGATTAAGTATCATTCCTTTATACATTTTAATCAATTTACACGAAAAAACGATGACAAAATTGAGAACTTACATGTCTCTCAATTCATTAACGAATCGATATTTTTATTTCAATTTTTTTTTCATGGGTTCCTAACACCATTGCCCCATCCGATTTGATACGACATCCACGGGTAAGAGAGTGGTGAATTATTTTCGTACTCTGTCTTTTTTTTTTTGTGTGTGTAGCTGTTGGTCGCAGATGACCTTGACAGCTTAACGCGGTCAATGGGTGAGCGCTGATGGCTCTCAACCCGGTAGGTAAGTTAAGCGAACATCGCCCGAGGGCTCCCCCCTGTGGGGAACGGACCTCGGCTCGGGGCGTCGCTGAGAGCAAAGTGGGCGTGGCCAAGTTTAGGTTAATGACTTTTACGCGGCGCGGTTTTCGACCTCGACGGCGAGGCCGATACCGCGGAGTTTTATCTGTTATCGCTGTGCGCGAGCTGTGTAGGTCCTTTCTTGGGCGATCATAATAGCGTCATCTTCTTCTTCAAGAAGATGACGAGGACGTCGGACCGCGGATATTTTTGAGGGGACGTAGTTTACCGCCCCAACCACTAGTGGATTGGGGTGAGTCGTGGCAGAGGCAAAATAGCGCTGGAAGCAACGCTTCATGTACTGCCTGATGGTGATCGTACTCTGTCCCTACATGGACATTTATATAGATTAATTGTGTAAATATTTCTATGTCCAACAGTGAACGTCGTTGGGCTAATGAATAAACGGATATATAAATATGTATAATGGGCAAGAGCACTCTCGTGATTACGGTATTTTTGTCCTTAAGCCTTTCCGAAGAGTAATTCTGAAAAGCCAACACCAACATTGGGAATCGATTGGCCAATAGATGGATATCTCAAGACTGATTTGACTTGCCGTGTAGTGACGGAGTAAGAATATAATTCATCACCCCCTATTTTACCCGTGACTGCGAACCCACGACTAAGGGCTATAATATATAACATCGGTGCAAGAGAAGGAAAAGTTGACATGTATGATGACCTGTAACAACACGGCCGATCACCGTGGCGATTCCCCTCCGGCCACGGCCGATTCTCCTCCTGTTATGTAGAAGACACGAGCTCAACCATATATAAGCTGAAATGGTGATTTGAATTAAATGCAAGACCGCGAGACTCTTGCAGGCCCAGTCTTGGTCTTGCTCAAGTCTTGCAGGGCCTGTCTTGGTCTTGGTCTTGCAAAAATTAAGCGGTCTTGGTCTTGGTCTCGGTCTCGCATTTCTCGCAAGACCAAGACCAAGACCGCAAGACCAAGACCGCAAGACCAAGACTTTTTTGGGCAACACTAGGTCAATTGTTCTCATGTTATATCACGCTGCTCAAACGGGTTGGAATAATCTTTTATTTCCAGTTTTTTATCTCTTTGTAAAAATGTTGTAATATTATAAGAGTTTTTAGCAACTTGAAAATGTTTCTATGAGTTAGGTTCCTAAATCTATATTCTATAGCCGAGGCCGCGGGTGACCGATCCGGGGCATAAGCCGTCACCCGCAGAGAGGCGAAAGCATGAGGGCGACGCCCCGGGGGGTGTCGGTTTACCCGAAAGAGTATCTAGCTGGGTTGGCCATGGAAGTCAATGAATCGGTCCTGTGTCCCGGGACATGTGGTCAACCTAACGGCGAAGGAGAAGGAATATGGCAGGTTATGTGGTCGAGCGCGGCCCTCTCGTCGCCATAAAAAAAATCTATATTCTATATATTACCGTATCACCGCTACAATTCACCAACATCAAACTGCAACACAGCACTCCCCAAAAAATTAATAGTTTCCACATTTTGTATGCCTTTGAGTATGATTTAACACTGTATATATAGTTGGTATTTGATTATAATTGGTCTAATTATGTTACATGCGTGACCGGTTGTCTGTACAAGAGCCTGATGGTGGGTGATAATCATCGTCATGATTTATTCTATAGTATTTTATTACATTGTTTCATTATCAATTTATATCAAATTTATAAAATATATATGATTCATGTTCTCGCTACTAATATTATTCGTTCGAAAGTTTGTAATGGTGTACGAATATTTGTTTTACGGTAATCTACTAGACAGAATTTGTTGGATCTGTATAGTAATATAACTTTTAGCTGTTCCAACAGACTCTGTGTGCTTACTCTTGAATCTCGATTCCAATTCTAAATCCAATCCCAGCTCGAATTTGAGCAATTTGGTACTCTTGAAAGCGACACTAGCGCATGATTGGAATCAAATTCGGTGGATTTTTTTTAAACTAAATGAATTCGACTCTCGTCGATTAAGTCGAATATTTGCTGCGGGGAGGGCGGTGTTGTTTCCTTGAGGGAGCTCACCGCCTGGCGCGTCGACGCCCGCCGAGATGTCATTGCCCGTTGGGCAGTCCGGCTGGAGAGGCCTCGGTTCGGGGTGCGAATCGTGGAGGCCGTCCGGCCGGTGCTGATGCAGTGGTTGGAAAGGCGGCACGGGGTGCTCTCCTTCCGACTAATGCAGGTGTTGACGGAGCATGGGAGCTTCGCCAAATACCTGCACAAGGCCGTAAGGAGGGAGAGTACACCGTCCTGTCACCACTGCGATTGCGACGAGGACACGGTGCAGCATACGCTCGAGGCCGTGCCGCTTGGGCCACGCAGCGCCGTGAACTCGTCGCAATCATCGGTGCCGACCTGACGCTGCCGGCCACCGCTAGGGCGATGGTCGACAGCGTCGGGAATTGGGACGCGGTCGCAGCCTTCTGCGAGACAGTGATCTCGCAGAAGGAGGCGGCGGATCGCCTGCGCGAGTAGTGCAGCCTCGATGAGGAGATCCGCCGCCGGCGAATGGGGCGGCGCAGGCGCAACTACCTGCGCCTCATGCCGCCCTAGCCGAGGCCGCGGGTGACGTGACCGGGGATTGGTCCGTCACCTGTCGAGGGGCCGACCGCGTGAGGAAAGACTAACGTCCTCCCCGAGGGGGGGACGTCGGTCGATGGGAGGGTACCCCAAGTAGGGGGTATTCCGTCGGGCCGACCACTGACGACAAGTTAACTCTGCTCCGGTGGTCGGCCCAACGACGAAGGCGACGTGGTATTCGGGTGGGTTGCGGGAGTTGCGTGCTTAAGCCTCTCTGTCGCCCCGGACGGAGTGGTGCGGAGGCGCGCCGACCGCAGCCCACCCACAAAAAAAAAGTCGAATATTTGCTACTTCTGACGTGATTTTGACGTAGTTTAAAATAGTTATTTTTGTACAATTGGAAGAAAGCGTCTTTGTGGTGATCGAGTTTGGTAACGTTATTAATTTAAAGTAATAAAATACGGCACATTTGGTGAAAATAACAACAGCACACGCGAAGAATTCATTCTCGATTTTGTTTAAGAGTAAAATATAAGTTTGATGAGATTGGAATTAAATCGGATTCGAAGTTAGATTTGATTTCAAGGGTACGCCCACTGTTCAATTATCTATCTTAAAGTTTAGGAAGAGTTCAGTCAAATATAAACGTATAGATGATCTTTAAGATATACATATAAAATAGTATATAATTTGTAACTGGGATGTCATCGTTCGCATTGGTGCCCGTGTTCACTGTATGGACTCGAGGTATGCTTTTTCTGAGCAGAGCAGCGCCATAAACTCGTAAACATCGCTGTTGGCACCTATTGATACCGGTCGTCGATAGAGCGATGGTCGGCAGCGTTAGGAACTGAGACGCGATCGCCGACTTCTACTGTTAGTTGGCAGTTGTCTCACGAAAGTATAAGACGGAGTAGGTGAGGGTGGAATACCACATACTCTGACTTGTTTCGCTACCACCGCGTGAGATGGCGCAATTGAGTGCATCTACGCCTGATTTCGCTCTAGTCAAGGTCGTGGGTGGTGATCGGTCCATGAGTCCATCACCGACCGATTGCGAGGGTACAACGTCCTGTAACTTTGTAGTCGGGCCTATGGATTTAGGTACCCGATAGAGCCAGGTGTCAAAAAACTCTGGTTTCGATGGACCGTTTAAATGGAGATAAGGGTTAATACAGACACTAAAACCGCAAGTGTCCCTTTCGTCGACCCAGACTACCGGCTTGGGCTGGTTTAGAACATATCCTGTCAAAATTTCAAATTGCATTAGTATACTTCAATTACAAGTAAAATAGTTTATTAATGAGAATACCAAGCAAAGATATAATACCCACTGTCAATAAAACTTACGTGGTCTTAAACGCCATATTCTTTTTGCATTGAGTGACCAAGTGAATCCGGACTGAATAACTAGATCTATGTGGAATATTACATTGTTACATATTATCGTACATGATAGATATTGAAACAATGTTGCAAAGAATAGACATACATTTCTATTGTATTTAAAAATACGTAACTGTGGCCGTAATTTCGGTTGTTTTTCATTTTTTTTCTAGATTTTGTAGCTTTTTTAACATTCTTGAATTTATTGCAACCTTTCATTTTTAACCGATTTCTAAATAAGAGGAGGTTCTAAATTCAACTGGAAGATTTATTTTTAGTTTGTTACCTCAGAACTTTCGACTGGCTGAACCGATTTTGATGATTCTTTTTTATTTGAAAGCTGGTGGTTCCCATGTGGTCCCACTTCAATTTGGTCCAGTTTGGAGTCGGTTTTTGTTTTTTTGTTAAAATGTATTCTTTTTTAAATATATAGCCCTCTTATAAATCAATTATACCACCTAATAATCATGATCTAAAAAATCAAAAATAGATAACCATCTATGTAGATTTGTTATGACATTTGACATTTATTTATTATGCTAAGAGTGGTAGGACCACACTGTCGACAGTTATCTGTCTACAGCCGCGGGCCGGTCCGTCCGGGGCAGTACCACACTCTCGCAGAAAATCGACGTCTGATTAGTAGCGATTTGTTACTGCGCTTCGTTCGGTGAGCGAGAGAGTCGGAAGCCCAACTTTCTGAGGGTGTTTGCGTGTGGAGGGTTTTGGTGGTGCCCTTGGTATCACCGAGCCTCAATGCACGCATTCACACTCCCTTCACTTTCTTCGCGGTAGGCAACGGCCTTGTAAAGTTCCATGAGTGGCAGCAACACTTACCATCAGGTGTACTGTATGCTCGTTTGCCACCGTTTGCAATAAAAAAAAAATGCTGATAATATCTATGCAAGTGAGGAAAAACTCGAAATAAAACCCTATATCAACGCATCTCAGTAGCGTAGCATAGTAGGTCAACCTTCCTCCGGTGGCAGATGCTCGAACCCATCAGTAGAACCTTTATCAGCTGAGATGATGATGATGATATATATTATTACTATTCTTTGTTTCAGATTAATGAACTGTGCTCTGCAATCGGCGACTGCGTTAGACGAGCACTCGATGGCAGCGGCCATGCTGCCCCTGGCCACTGCATACTGCCGCAAATTGTGCACCGGTGTTATTCAGTACGCATATATGTGTATCCAAGTATGTACTATTCTAATGTCTTATGTCACTACTAGTATATTCGTCCACGTAGCTACGTTGAGCGTGTTTCCCTCTTCCTGGAGGATGTGGTTAGAAGGAGTGATGGCTATTATAGTATTCAACTCGTAATCGGGTGCTGCTTGTGAGGTCTGGTCCAGCCATACATTTTTCTTTCTATTTTTATTAGATTTTGAATATACAGGATGAGAGAATAGAACAGTTGATCAAATGAAAATTAGACTATGGTGGTAGGAAACCAAGAAAAAAAATTGAAGTGAAGATATCGATTCGTTAATGCATTACAGACATGTAGTTTTGCAATTTTCTCATCGCTTTTTCGTGTGAATCTCATCGAAATCTATAGCCAGTTAATCTGCAACATATTCGTAATTTATTAAATGCTCATTAAAAATTGAATAAATAATTACGTTCGCGTAAGCAAGTAAAATTAGAGTAAGCAAGTAAAAACAGTAGATCGGCCGATGACCGTAGATTGAGCGTGACGCCTTTTGAAATGAATGCGGACTCATAGAGATGTATTAAGGAATAAGGAAACAAATGAAATTATTACCTACAAGTAGACAAAATAAAACCATAAAATCTAAATTGTAACTTTTTTCGAAAGTGAAATTCGTCTTTGCTTAGATATTTTAGACTTAAAAAGCAGAACAAAGAGTGTCAAAAGTACACGACTGCATATTCTGCTGTGCGACTTGTCTCCGCTTTTAGAGTTACGGTCTCAGCAGTGGGTCAACCTTTTTAATTTGTTTTGCGTTTGGCTTTAACGTATGAGCATCAGTTGCCCCTATAGACAAGGCCACATCTGAAAGGATGGAGACAGTCCACCATCTAGTTTGAAGTGCACCTTTTAGTGTGTAAAGCTGTTAGCCGCAGATAGTTTTCACAGCTTTGCCTAGACTATGCGTGCGCGCTGAAGGCTCTCAACCCAGTATGAAGTCCACGTTGATAGGTAACGATGACCATGTTTTGGAAAGAGCAAGTAGTCAAGTGGGATTATAAAGATGATAAAGATTTTGTTGCAAACAGGAACATCCTGTGTGGACGAGTCAGCAGTTCTGGGAAGCAGCGTTCTACCAAGACGTCCAAAGAGACATCAAAGCTTTATATCTGCCTAGTCCTACACACCAGAGGGTACCCAGCCCTAGGTAAATATTACTTTATTATGAACTAGCGACCCACCCTTACTTCGCTTCGGTTTCGGGCGCTTTACCGCCACATTGTACTTCTGCAATATCTCCTAAAATATTACAGTACGCAACTGCAGTCCATAAGGATTTGAAAATGTAATTACACTGTAGGAATGACGTTGTATTCGCGTTTTATGAAAAAACTGTTGTGCCGAACATATTTGAATTGTTTATTTTCTTAAAAGATGTAAATTTTCGTTGTTTTTGATGGCGAGGATGAACCTGATCCTTGGCGTGGCGTTATCGCCACGCTTAGATATGTGCATTTGTGTAACAGAACCATAACATGTTTTAAAATGTTGTACGACGCCATCTAGTGAGCTCATAGTGAATTATTAAACTAAACACATATCTATAGTGTATAGTAATGATAATAAATGTTTATTAAATAAAACTCATCATTTTATAGAAATAAATTGGTGCATTTTCTTAATACTTTATGCCATATTAGTTCCTGTCGTAATCTGTTCTTTTATGCATATATACTTGTAAAAAGTAATTTCGATATTTTATATCAGCCAGGCGTCCTGAGCGACAGCTGTCTTTTTTGTTACTATTTTTTATATCTACGTCTGTCGGGTCCGCCAGTGAAATACATAAAATTGCTTTACTTTTCGTTTTATTCAAATGATCAATGAACAGTGGATATAATTGCTATATTGTTACAGAGATGACGAGGAGTTCATGTCCCTATTAAAAGCTCAAGAGCCGAGCGCTTTAGAAATAGCCGCAGAACAAATGAGACTATGGCCAAGTTTACCGCAAGGTACGTTTCAAAGGAAATACACACGTAAATTATTTGGTACATTAAGAAAAAATATCCTTTGAGAGTTTTTGTGATTAACGTCCAAACTATCTCATTTTCTTTTTGTAGTTGTATGTCAAATGATTGAAATTAGGTCGCATAACTCAGTGAACCGATGATACTTAGGGATAAATTAGATTCACCTAAGCTCATATATGTACTCAGGCTAGGGCCTTCTCCACAGTACAAGGAGAATTAACCAATTATATCGCGCTGGTCAGACGACTTTCATTTCACTGGGCTCAGGCCCTCTTAACTATGGGAGGAAAATTTACCTATGCTGGTCAGACGTGTTGGCGTGATGTTATTTCGAGTTATACATATATAAGTATAGTAAGCAGTGACGTGTGGTGACGGATTAAGAATACAATTCACCATCCCTCTCTATCTTACACCTGGATGTTGTAAAAGACGACTAAGGGATATAATACGCATATAACATCTATCTAAGAGAAGGCAAACTCGAAATAACGAGTGACGTTACGAATGGCGAGCGAGCATAACAAGTTCATATTTGTTTCGTATCATACTAAGGGAATAATTGAATAAGATTAACCAGTTCATAGTGTAATCGGTTTTATGTACTTTAATTCGCTTTAGCAAACGTTATCCAGTGATTTTGATGTGTGGAATGTTATTAAAATTGGAAATTAACTTAAATACTAAGACAGTGATATTAATTCTACCTTAACTTTAAAAAATAAAAGTGTATTATTTATTTAAATCCTATATATGTTTTAATAACTGAGAATTGTCTGTGTTGTGTTCCCGTGTCAGGATTTTCGTGTTTATCTCATGGTATTTCAGCTCTAGTGAGTATCTAGACTTTCCATATTGTGCACGGCGCCATCTATCTTTTCTGCACCGAAAGTTTTAGGCACAATCGATAGCTAACTAATAATTTAACCAATATGCCAGCTACTAAGTGTGGAGGTTGTGCGAAATTTTTGTCCCCAATAGAGGGCGTTACGTGTAGCTTATGTGATGGTGTTTACCATCGGGCATGTGTTGGTTTGCCGAAGGGGTATACATCGCCATCTTGGCGTTGCCCGGAATGTTCAAAAAATGAACGCAGAGATAATAAGACGGAGACTCCCGTCCGGGGTAGGCTGGACGCAACTCCAGGACTTATTTGTGAGACTGTATGTAGTTCTAGCAAACTGGATAGTGAGCCCTGTAATGTCGGAAAACCTCCAATATCTGACATAACAACTGAATTGCGGTTGCTGAAGGAGGATCTTTGCGCGGAGTTTCGGTTGATGCGGCATGAGGTACAGAAGCTCCGCTCGGAGATGAATGAGCTAAAGGCTTCACTTAAAGCATGTGACGACCATATGCACAGTCTTGACGCAAGAGTGGACGCTCTTGAATTAAAACTGCAAGAAAAGGCTACGGAGAGAGGGTCGGTGGATGATGCCATCGCTGGCTTGAAGTTAGAGTTTAACGAGCGGGACCAGGAGCTATTGCTGAGCGACGTCGAGGTAAATGGAATACCTGAAGGAAAGGAAGAGAGCCCATTACATCTCGTCAAGCTCCTATCACGTACCCTGGGTGTGGCTATTGAGGAGCAGGACATTGTCCATGCCGCACGCATTGGACCACAGCGCCGTAACCTATTGCAATCCTCTTCAGGTTCTCCAGACAGTGATGACCAGCGCCCACGTGGTTTGGCCGTGCGCTTTGCGCGCCGTGTGACTCGCGACACCTTACTTCAAGCAGCACGAGTACGTCGCGGTCTCACTGTGAAGGAGTTGGGAATTGGGGGTTCGGTGGGAGGAGGGGGGCGCCGAATATATGTAAATGAGCGACTCACTTCTATGAATCGCTACATTTTTTATAAAGCCCGTCAGGCTGGTAGTCTACATAATTGGAGGTATGTGTGGACTAGAGAAGGCAAAATACTTACCCGTAGACAGGACGGTCAGCAAGTGCACCGAGTCAGGTGTGAGGGAGACATAGCACGAATTTTTGGTTAGGTCTTAGTTGGTCCTTAAGTTTCAATTTCCTATATGTTTTTATGTTTTGTATGTTTTTGATACAAAATTGTTCTTTTTATTTATGCATGCTTTATTGTTTATTATACTGTATTGGAATAGTTCTATTTAAAATTCTTGTTTATGGTGATACTTTGCAGTATGAATATTATAAGACATTTTCAAATTCATTATATTTACTAGTACTATATGGCGGCATTTACTTTACTTATGTGAATGTATTATTTAATGTTAGTTTAATAATCGTGAGAAGACATAGATCTTACTATTTATGCGCTGTTGCACTGTATATCCGTCTGGAACATGATACTCATATGACTTGTATTATTACACTTTCCATCTATATAAATATTGAATATATTATATATTACATAAAACTACATATCTTATTACCATTGACAAATTCTATAAAAATCTTAACTTACATTGCTAACTTATTATATTTACAATTAATTTATTACTTAGTACTAACTTTAAATGAATATGTATATTTAGGAATACTATGGCTTGTTGCAATATTCGCCATCTTCTTCTTTTCCGTTTCTTGTCCATTAAACTCTTATAATAACTGTCTATATAGTGCTAATTGCAATGGTTATTAATGGGTTAAAAATTGGTTTATTTAATGCGGGGTCTCTTGGTTCTAACCATGAAAACTTTATTGCTGCAGTGCTGAGAAATGATATTGACATACTTGCGATAAACGAAACTTGGCTTAAGCTGGGCGAGGAGGGCCGTGCACCAGCTTTGTCAGGTTACCGATTACGGCATATTCCAAGGTCACGTGAGGTGCGTTCACGAGGGGGAGGTGTCGGTTTCTACGTTAAGCGAAATATAAATCTACGCACACTACCACACCCAAAAGATCCCCGGCACTTCTCTGTTGAACAAATGTGGCTTACTATGACTCTTAACGGAAAGAAGCTAGTGATTGGCACAGCATACCGTCCTCCTTGGATGAACATAGATTTATTTCTAGACGCTATTTTCAGACTCAATTAGTTCCTTCTCCAATTATGACAATTTGTTTTTACTAGGCGATTTCAATATAAATTTATTTCATAAAAATGACGCAAAAACTTTAAAACTAATAACATTCTTATCCTGTCTTAGTCTGTCTCAGCTAATTAATGAGGCAACCCATCGTACAGAAACCAGTGAAACATTAATTGATATGGTTTGCTCTAATTTGGGACCAAAAAAAATTATAGTAGAATCAGTAGGTTCTCTTTTGGGGCACAGTCTTGTAATTTGTGAATTTCCTATTAAACGTGATAAACCTAGACCACACACAGTAACTTTTAGACCCATAAAGTATATTAATATGGATGCATTTAACACGGACTTACAAGCAGTCAGATGGGATCTAATAAGTACTCTTAGGGATGTTAATAAAATTGTTTGTGCACTTAACTACAATGTACTTGCATTATTCGACCAGCATGCACCTTCTAAATCCATTGTCATTAGGGATCGTTCCTATCCCTGGATAACAGATAACATTAAATTCATGATGCGGTTACGGGACAGGGCCTCCGCAGATTACCATAAAACTAAATGTAACAATAAGAAAGAATATTATAAAAGCTTAAAATCGGCCGTTAACAAGGCACTTTTTTATGAAAAAGCTGCCTATTTTAAGCAGAATATTAAAAATAAAATTAACAATCCCCATTTGTTATGGAAAAACCTGAAGTCCACATTACTACCAAAGGATGACCTAGAGTTGCCTGCTCATTTTAACGATCCTGACACCTTGAATAGGCATTTTTCTAGTATATCAAGCACTTCAGATGTTAGTATCTCGCAATTGACATTTTATGAGTACCATAATTTTAGTGATACCACATTTCATATGGAGGAGGTCAACCTTGATACCATTATTAATATAATTAAAAGCCTTAAATCTAATGCTGAGGGGTGTGATTTTATAAGTCTGGATATGCTTATCATGACATTTCCTTACACCGTTGACACTATAAGGGATTTGATAAACAATTCCATTACCACGTCTACATTCCCCGATGTTTGGAAGGTTGCAATTGTTCGTCCTCTACCGAAACATCCACAACCCACTGAAGTGACGGATTTGAGGCCCATCAGTATCTTACCATGTTTGTCTAAGGTCATGGAGAAAGTCATTTGTAGACAGTTAGTTTCTTATTTGGAGAATAATAATATTTTGCCTGAGACGGAATCCGGTTTTAGGAAAAAACGCAGTACAGTAACGGCTCTACTCGACGTAACAGACAATATATTGTGTTCTCAAGACGAAGGTTTATGTACTTTACTTGTACTACTAGACTTTTCAAGAGCATTCGATTCTATAAATATTGATCTTTTACTTTCCAAATTGCACTATTATGGATTTGACACGAATGCTGTAAGATGGTTTAATAGTTATTTAAGTAATCGTTTTCAGTATGTGAAGCTTAATTGTTTTGATGGCTCCTCAATAATGTCAGAAAAAGTGGCTGTAAGGCGTGGAGTTCCTCAGGGATCAATACTGGGTCCTATTCTATTTATATTGTACACTGCTGATTTAAGCACACAGATTAAACACTGTAAATATCATAGTTACGCAGACGATATACAAATATACATATCATTCAAGCCATCTGAGATTGACAGTGCAATTGAAAAATTGAATGATGATCTTTCTAGTATTGCCACGTGGTCTACCCAAAATAATCTTATGCTCAACCCAAATAAGACTAAATATTTGTTGTTGGGCAGCACTCGACGACTCAGCACACTATGCCCATCAGCGAGAGTTGTGATGTTAGGACAACAAATTGAATGTGTAAGTGAGGCTCCTAACTTGGGCTTACATATGGACAGCAGCTTACGTTTTGAAAAGCATGTAGCAACCTGCATAAAAAGTTGCTTCTATAAGCTTAAAATTCTATATAAGATAAGGCCTTACATACAGGAAAGTTTACGTTCGCAGCTGGTGGAGTCCCTGGTCCTGTCTAAGTTAAATTATATGGATACAGTTTTTGGCCCACGTCTGCTTGTACGGACACAAAAAATTATTCAACGAGTGCAAAATGCTTGTGCTCGTTTTTGCTTTGATATTCCACTAAGGGCTCATGTCACTCCGTTTTTGAACAAAAATATAATTTTAAAAATGAAGCATAGGCGCAAACTCCATTTAGCCTGTCTCCTTTTTGGAGTCTTGAATCACAAAGTACCAAGCTACTTATACAATAAATTGGGTTGGCTATCGCAAATCAGATCCTGTGGGCCTCGGCGGTGTGCAGGCCAACTTTCCATGCAGTGCCATAGATCGGCCGCTTTCAGAGGCAGTTTCCATTATGCAGCGACAAAATGTTGGAACAACATCCCTCCACCCATTAGAAATCTGCGAAATGAACATTGCTTTAAAATAACAATTAAAAAATTCATTTTTGAGCACCAAAAATCGGAAGAGGCTTTGAGACACGATACTAGTGCCATCTAAGTTCTATTATCTACTTATAAATATACTTTATTATCTTTATATATCAGAATTATCTTTATATTATGTCAAAATTGGATCTAATATATTTATTTACTATTATTAATTCAAACTTTACTTACCATCTTATTTTGGGCTTCAGCAATAAATGCTAATATTATCTTATTTGTCATTATTATAATTTTAATTAAATATCCTATAGTTACATTTCTTTTCATTTACTCATCATGATAATTATATTATCTGGACGGCAACAAAATGTTAAACAATATTTATAATGTTAAACCGATTAATGTAAACATAAATGGCGCCACGTTGTTCTATTCTAAATGTCATCTGTACAGACTGTACATCACCGTGAAATGTCATTCGAGCTGCCACAGAGTAGGTTTGTCTATAATTTAATTGTACAAAGGACAAGTATCTATGGATCTAGTTTATTTTTATTTTATTATAAAATTTGCATTTTAAGTTTGTGTGTGTAGATATAACCTTGGGCGTGGTGTAATTATGTGTTATCCTAAATTTTGTTTTGTTTTATTTTATATTTTATTTTTTTTTGTATTCTCTTTGTTTAATTCGCTCTATTTCGTGACGTCAACATAATGAGTCCACGGAAGATCAGTTGCAGGTTTTTAACCTGCAGTATGCTGAGTAGGACTCGTTTTGTGACGAGCTGTAAAATATACGTACTATGTAGTTCATATTCTCATGTAAATTCTGCTCTCACAATAAATAAATAAAAATAATTTCATTTCAAATAAAACCCTATATCAACCTGTCTGACCAGCATAATATAGTAAGGTTAATTGCCCTCCTATTGTGGAGGAGGCACGAGCCCAACAGGACGTATATGACTTGAAATGATGATGATTATGATGATAGTAAGTAGTGAATATATCAAGAAAATCCTTAATTTAATACAGTAAACAACTTTTGCTTATTGTTTGCAGATAAACAGCGCGAGTTAGTGCAAAGCGAAGAATCAACTGTATATAGTCAAGTAATACATTATGCATATAGAATGGTTTATCTACTGCTACCGTTGGAGGGCGCTGGGAGGAGAGCCGACGCGAGAGGCGATGATGCCGACAGAGCCAGCAATAGTATCACTAATAGGTAATGTGTATTAACTATTAGTAACCATAAATGTCATAATTCTTCTACTTTTCCAAAATACTAAAGGTCACCACAACCCATGCGAGACCATGATATCATGGTTTTATAACATACGTACAAGAACAATATGCTGTAAATAATATTGGCTAAATTTTACGACGCACAATTGACGTAAAATTATTGGTTAATCTTGATGGAAACAAAACATTTTCATAAAAAAAACAGCGTTGAAACAATAATCGCTAAATAACGTATATGTGTACAGTGTGGCAGAATCGGACAGCGTGGATGCGGAGTCTGGGTTCGAGGAGGCGGACCCGGGAGAAGCGGGTAATAATGTTATCAAAATGGTCTCCAGATTCGTTGACAAAGTAAGTCTTCTTTTTTAGAAATTAGTCTTTTATCCTTAAAGGGTTAAACACGTCCATTTTTATAACAACAACCTCACATTATAAACATCTGAAAACTGCCTGACGGGCAATCCCAGTAATGGTCTAGTCAAAAATAAAAACTATTTCTTATGGATATCATCGCAGTCTCATTTTGTTGGATTTGAATGGACTTACTCCTGCTGCGAACAGGAATTCTGATCGCAGAACATCATGGCTAAGAAAATAAAATTAAAAGGCGATAAAATAAAACCCATAAAAAATTCGCTCCTTCTGTTTAAATAATAATAGCGTAAGTTATTTATTTTTCTGTGTGGTGACGGAGTAAGCATACTATTCACCACTCCCTATCTTGCCCGTGGATGTCGTAAAAGACGACTGAGGGATATCATACGCAAATAACAACTATGCAAGAGGAGGAAAACTTGAAATATAACCCTATACTAAGCTGTCTACCCAGCACGGTATAGTAAGGCCAATTTCCCTCCTATTGTGGAGGAGGCTCGAGCCCAATAGTGGAACGTATATGAGCTGAAATGATGATGATGATGATGAAGATATCAATCAGAAATTATGTTTAATATTAGTTCAAATATCTATCAATTTTAATTAGATTATTGCCAGATTTTATACCCTTCAAGGTCAGTATATCAAAATATGAAACGCGAAAAAAATTTTATATTTCCTATGTATGTAGTCACGTAAACATAAAGAAATCATTAGAACATTTAAGTTTTTTTTTTTTTTTACAATCTGAGATGTCAAACACATTTTTGTCGGCTAAAATGATAGAGGATTAAAGCGATAATATTTATGGCAGGTATGTACTGAAGGCGGTGTGACGGCAGACCACGTCCGATCTCTGCATCAGATGATCCCGGGCGTGGTACACATGCACTTGGAGACTTTGGATGCTGTCGCCAGGGAGAGCCGCAGACTGCCACCTGTACAGAAGGTAGGGAAACAAACGCTTGTTATATACACAACGGATACACATTGCACATGGTATGATGACGTCACTACTTTAACAAAGTAAGACTCCGTTTTTACTGAAGTTTACACAAACAGCGATAACGAGGCGCGTGTGTCTATAGTGTTAGTACTAAAATGTCTATGTACAAGAAAATGTTTATTATACGAATATTATTGCAATGGCGCTCATAATTTTTTTTAAATTGAACTTGTTCTAACCTAGTATTTGGCCATTTTTGTATTTAAACCAGCTACCATATAGACACAGTTCAAAAAAAGCATCACAAAATATGAAGCAGTTTATTAGGAGATTACATTCATAAGTATATTGTGTAATGTGTATATTTTAAATACTTAAAAAATGGTAAATGATATGTTTTCCATGTGGGGACGGAGTAAGAATACAATTCCCCACCGGGGGGGTGAAGAATCTTGCCCGTGGGTGTTGTAAAAGTAGACTAAGAGATAAATGTAAATAAGATCTATCCAAGAGAAGGGAAACTCGAAATGAAACCCTATACCAATACCTCTGACCAGCGTGGTTAGATGTGTTAGTAGGCCAATGTCCTCCTATTGTGGAGGAGGCTTTAACCCAGAGTTGTATATGCTTTGAGATGGTGATGAAATGATATTTCAATATCAATCAAAACGAGTACCTTAAAAATTTACTCAGAACTAGTACTGTTCTGCCTGGCAAGTGGAAGCTGATGTAATATTTCTTTCATTTCGTTGGACAATTTACGGCTAAAGTTCCTTTTTTTAGAATAAACCCAATTAAATTCACCTAAATGAAAACGTGATGGCCTGTAATGTGTTCAATGATCATAACTCAGCTTCGCCGTTTGGTTTCCCTTAAAAAACACAAAAAAAAAACAGTATTATATGTGCCATAAATTGATGACGACTTCACATACCTACTATTTATTTAGCAGTCTGAGGCACGTTAAGAAATATTAATGTAGATTAGAGAAATATTATTAATATAATTTGCCGTGTGGTGATGGAGTAAGAATACAATTCACCACTCCCTATCTTGCCCGTGGATGTCGTAAAAGTCGACTAAGGTATATAGCATGCATATAACATCTGTGTAAGAGAGGGAAAACTCGAAATGAAACCCTATACCAACATGCCTAACGAGCGTGGTATAGTAGGTCAAATTCCTTCCCATTGTGAAGGAAGCCGAAGCCCAACAGTGGGACGTATATGGGCTGTGATGATGAGTAATATAATTAAGAAGAAACTATTTAATTATGCTTCCTGAATTAATTTCTTCATTTTCTTAATGTGTATTAATAATATTGAGAATATCCTTGTATTCTGAAATGAAGGCAATCCACAAGTGACACGGATATATTTAAAAAATAAAGAAACGAAATTGTGATATTTCTTAAGTTTAATCTATCTAAAGTGTCTTTTTAATTTGTACAAATTTGCTGTTTTAAAAATAGTGATTATATTGCAATCGAAAATGTTTTGTTATTAACAACAAATATGGCATTTATTTTTTTAACTATTATTATAAATGTATATTGTAATAGAATTCAAGCATTGACTACATAAATAACTTAATAAAATACTGCTTGAAAGGTCACAAGATAAAAAACATGATTATTGTTAATTATTTATAATATATTTCTATGCTTTTTTATGGGATGTTGTGAAATTTAATCTAGTTCTATGTAAATTCGTTTTCACAAAAAACTTCACATGCAATTTGCTCAAAGCAACTGTTTTCTGTTCTGTACTTATTTGTTACTACTTATTTAATCGATAAAATAAAATGTTTTATGTTTTTATTAGTTTTTCTATTTTTCCTTAACTGATTCTTAAATATTTTCTATTATAAACCAAAGTATGATAGGTTAAATTTCTTGTTACTTTATCTTATACTTATATTTTGTTTTTTATCTTTTTGATTAATCGATTAATATATGTTAGTATACCAGTATTGATATCGTAATCATCCTTTATTCCATTCATGTACTTCCATTTAATCGAGACTAAGGCTTGTCTTTTACTAACTTCTTGTTTGTTTACGTGATTTCTCTATTCACACCCTCAGTTACTATACTAGTCATTGTTTTTTTTAACTTTAAATCATACATATTTTATTTATATTCGATATGCCGTATAGTGACGGAGCAAGAGCACAATTCATCACCCTCCACCCCCCCCCCCCCCCCGCCCCTATCTTACCCGTGGGTGTCGACTATATGCAAATAAAATCTATGCAAAGAGAAGGAAAAATCGAATTAAAGCCCTACACCAACCCGCCTGAACAGCGTGGTACACTAGGACAATTTACTTCCTATTTTGGCGAAAGCTCGTGCCCAGAAGTACGACGTATTTGAGTTATATTTTTAAAGCTCTATGTTAATATGATAAAATATATACAGTTTAGACTTTATTGAATGGGATTGAGGATTTAAGAATCTTATGGCAGTTTAATCTGTGTTAAATAGAGTAAGGAAAATAGTAACAAAATCTTAATTATTTATTAAGTAACCGGTTGTCTAACTTGCGAGCGTTACTCTGTTTTCTTTCATCAAGAAACTGCTCACCATCTCACTCTCTACTTGGTGAAGGTATGTAGAATGTGTGCACGTGTGATATACACAGAATCTCTTTTTTTCTTAGTTTGTATAATTTTTTACTTCAGTTTCTTTATAACTCTACAAACATCAATAATATTTCTTTTATACTGGTAATAAAATGTTCCCTCACAATTTAGATGTTACATTTAAATGGAGTCGACATGACTTGTCATTTACTTCTAACAACAAAACATGTTGCATAGAACTTTGGATAAGTTTCACGAGCGATCCTCTGCGTCACCTTCCTTGGGAGCAAACAAAAACAACAAAACCATGACCATGCGAAAATAGGTGATATTGGTCGAGATCGGTATAGAACTCCTACTCGACTTTTATGATAATGAGGAGTTGTGTTAGTGATAGTACAAAGCATTGATATAGAATGTTCATTATGGGCATGTTTTTCAAGTACGTTAAGAATATATTACTAACTAGTAACCCGCATTTGCTTCGTTTCGGTTACAGTCGCCTTACCCGCGTAGTAGCTTTCCAATGAGGAAAGAATTTTTGAAATCGACAGTAGGTTTTAAGTTTATTCATTATTAACATTCGTGTGTATGTTACACAAAAATAGAAATATTTCCTCTTTATAATATTAGTGTAGATTAAACTGGTCTGGTTTTATAATTAATCAAGCAAGTTAAAGTTAATAGATAATCAACTCATAAAAATATAAAATAAGACCTGATAATAAGATAAAAATTTAATGTAATTTATATTATATTTTTGTTGCAAACTATGTATTGCTATTGCCACAGAATGACTTTTACCTCTACTTGCCTCTACCTACCTACCTCTATTTACCTCTACTTACAAGGAGACACTCAGACGTGTGGGGTCGGGGATTTTCATGATTTTTGGGTGAGGTGATAGAGGGACCAGAGGGTATCAAAACTACCAGATATTAGGGTCAACTGGGCCCTCATTAAAAAGATATTAAGGGTCAAAGTTGGATGGGTAATTTATGTACTAGAGAAATTCGAACTCGAATCGCAAGTTAATGATAGCCTAGTGGTAATGCGTTCGACTGCGGGTTCTACGGTCTCGGGTTCGAGACCCGACGACTTATTTTTCTTTAAATTATCACAATATTGTGTAAAATTTGGTTATTTCATAATTTTACGTAGAATTATAAATTATTTTGCTTTTTTCACGATCTCCTCCTTTTCTCGCTCTCTCCCATGTATTAACACTTCAATATGAAAATTGAGGTGTTACGGAACGAAAATAAATAATTATACAATTGTGAAAAATCAATATTTATATTTATCGTACATTTTTCATACATTCTTATCATCCTTACAAATTTTTGGATGGAATTCCTCGTAAAAGCACACAAAACAGACATTGTCTGCACCGGCTTCATTTTATCGCTGCGCGAATCCCCTCTGAGAATGAGCGGAAAAACGAGATCGTGAAAAAAGGAAGATAATTTATAATTTTGTGTAAAATTATGAAACAAAAAACTAATTTTACACAATATTGTGATAATTTAAAAAAAATAAATCGTCGGGTCTCGAACCCAAGACCATAGATTTCGCAGGCGGGCGAGCTTACCACGAGGCTACCACCACCTTGCGATTCATTTGCGAATTTTTCTACTACCTACGAGTAAATTATATCCAACTTTGACGCTTAAAATCTTTTTAACGAGGGCCCAGTTGACCCTAATATCTGGTAGTTGTTGTTTGATACCCTCGGGCCCCCTCTACCACCCCACCAAAAATCATGGAAATCCCCGACCCACACGTCTGAGTGTCTCCTTGTTAGATTAAATCATAATCTAAATAAAAATAAATAGTCTCTTTTCTCTTATTCACCTCAGGTGGTATCATAACATTTTAATGCTTTATAAGTTTTTGTGCGTTGGGTGGATATAGAATTGCATGGATGAATGAAACTACAAGGATGGAAGCCCTTTTTTTGACAGTTTATTCTCTACTCTAGGAGATGGCTTCCACACAATAGGGAAAAATGATTGTAATTGCGACTCTGTAGGCAAGGGGGCGATTGCAGTGGCCTCTAGTGCTTGGTGCACCGACAATTATATAAATCTTTTCACTCTTTTTAATATTGATGATGACGTAAGGCGAGGTAGGATAGTCTAACAGCAATGTGTATTTTGTGTTTGTCCTACAGCCCCGCATAGTGGCCCCAGCATTGGTCCCGGGCGAAACAGTTTCCGTACCAGCGTTGAGAGCCTACTTAGTATCAGATGGGCGGCATACGCCTCTATTACCCGCTGAAGGCGCATTGTTCCTGACGAACTACAGAATCGTCTTCAAAGGCACTCCTACAGATCCATACGGTAAGATAAATGAGATAGGCACATCTGAAATTCAGAATGGTGACCGCGTGAAAATAAAATGTGTGAAATGAAATGCCACCAAACAAAGCCACTGCAAGAATGATTTTAAATGTTGAAATACATCCTCTTTTTTGTTGATTATATTTTTTTTCAAAATTTGTACTTTATATGTATACTAGCTGACTCAACAGACGTTGTTCTATTCAAATAAAATAACGCCACTTACCGGGTCCCATTGTGAATCTCAACCATTATTGAACCCCCCTTAAACACACACAAAAAATTTCATCGACATCGGTCCAGCCGTTTAGGAGGAGTTCAGTGGCATACACACGTACACAAGAAGTATATATATTAAGATATTACATTTTATAAATATTATTAATCTAGAAATAACCTCCAGTGCCCACGGGTGTCGTGCAATTGAAGCACATAAGCAATAGAACTGGCCGCGTGGCGACGGTTTGAGAATACATGTGTCGCCACCCCTTACTTGCCCGTGGGAGTCGTTAAAATCGGCTGAGGGTTCACCAGGAGAGTGGGCAGCAGCTCTCTCCTGGGAAACGTAAAACATCCATACTGCGATCGCCAACCCGCCTGCCAAGCGTGGCGATTACGGCAATATCCCCTTTTTAAAAATGGCGTACAACAAAAAAATGGCCCCCAGTCACGGCGGCTCCGGTACCCTACGGGTTCATTTTGGTGGCGGGCCCAGTAGTGGTGGAGCGGGGGGTGCGAGGAATCTCCGGCAGCGATCCGGCTACCAACAAAAACGACCCTTGGCCCTGGTAACACACAACATTCGGACACTCAGGACTGACGAGAGGGTCATCGAGCTGGAAGAGGAATTGAGCAAAATCCGCTGGGACATTGTAGGATTATCAGAAGTGCGAAGAGAGGGCGAGGGCACGATAATCCTCCAGTCTGGAAACTTGCTCTTCTACCGGGAGGGCGATCACCCGTCCCAAGGTGGTATAGGGTTTATCGTTCGTAAGTCTCTCATAGACAACGTGGAGAGGATCGAGAGTGTGTCGACAAGGGTAGCGTACCTTATACTCAGAATTACCAAGAGGTATTCGCTGAAGGTTATACAGGTATACGCACCGACCTCGACATACTCCGACGACGAGGTGGAGGCATTTTACGAGGACATCTCGAAAGCCATACACGCGTCCAAAACCCACTTCACGGTGGTTATGGGAGACTTCAACGCGAAACTAGGCAAAGGGAGTGATGATGAGTTGAGAGTGGGGAAACATGGATATGGACAGAGAAACCAGAGGGGCCAGAAACTGGCTGATTTTCTGGAGAAGGAAAGCCTCTTTATGATGAATTCCTTCTTCAGGAAGCAGCCACAAAGGAAATGGACCTGGATTAGCCCCGATGGTTCAACAAAAAACGAGATAGACTTCATCTTGTCAGACAAACGACAGATATTCAATGATGTCTCAGTGATCAGCAGAATTAAAACTGGAAGCGATCACCGGATGGTACGAGGCACATTGAATATCCATACAAAAGTCGAGCGGTCACGCTTGATGAAGTCTACACTCCGACCTACATCTGTCCAATACCAGAACCTCGAAAACTTTCAACTCGAACTACATAATCGCTTCCAATGTCTGGACGAGTGCGAATCTCCGAACGATATGAACAACAGGTTCGTGGAAACTGTCCACGCGGTTGGGTCGAAATTTTTCAAGGCTCACCGCGTTAATAGACCTAAAAAGCGATAGAGCGGAATCGTGGCTCGAAAGTGTTCGCACAAGAACTGTCTATTGGGCAAAACCAAATGACTAAGCTGAAGACCGATGACGGCACTGTCATTTCATCCCAAAGTGAGATCTTGGGAGAGGTCGAAAGGTTCTATGGACAGTTATACAAATCATCCCGAAATCCTGTTGTCGGCTTGGTCCAAGATCCCAGATCCAAGCTAACTCGGCACTATACCGAAGAAATCCCGGACATCAGCTTGTACGAGATCAGAATGGCTCTCAAACAACTACGTAACGGTAAGGCACCGGGAGATGACGGAATTACGGCAGAGCTTTTGAAGGCGGGCGGCAAGCCGGTATTAATAGCCCTTCAGAAACTATTTAATTCCGTTATCCTCGGGGGCGACGTTCCAGAGTCGTGGACCAGGAGTGTGGTGGTGCTGTTCTTCAAGAAGGGTGACAAAGCTCTTTTAAAGAACTACAGACCCATCTCACTCCTGAGCCATGTTTATGAGTTGTTTTCGAGGGTCATTACCAATCGACTCACGCGCAAGCTCGATGACTTCCAGCCGCCCGAACAAGCCGGCTTCCGAAAAGGCTATAGCACCATAGACCATATCCTCACGCTTCGGCAGATTATACAAAAGACCGAGGAGTATAATCGGCCCCTGTGCTTAGCGTTTGTGGACTATGAGAAAGCCTTTGATTCAGTCGAAACTTGGGCGGTGCTGCAGTCCCTTCAGCGGTGCCAAATCGACCATCGCTATATCGAAGTGCTGAAGTGTTTGTATAGGAACGCCACAATGTCAGTCCGTATCCGGGATAAGAGTACGAAACCGATCCAGTTGCAGAAAGGCGTGAGACAGGGAGATGTCATCTCTCCGAAACTGTTCACCACTGCACTGGAAGATGTCTTCAAGCTCTTAGACTGGACTGGACTCGGCATCAACATTAACGGCGAATACATCACTCACCTTCGATTCGCAGACGATATCGTCGTTATGGCAGAATCCATGGAGGACCTTGGCACTATGCTCAATGATCTCAGCAGGGTATCCCAACTAGTGGGTCTACGAATGAACATGGACAAGACGAAAGTCATGTCAAATACCCATGTCATTCCTGTACCGGTCCTAGTTGGCAATGCGATTCTCGAAGTTGTCAATCACTATGTTTACCTAGGACAAACAGTCCAGTTAGGTAGATCCAATTTCGAGAAAGAGATCAGCCGACGAATCCAACTCGGTTGGGCAGCGTTCGGGAAACTTAAGAGGATCTTCTCGTCCAACATACCTCAGTGTCTGAAAACACAGGCCTACGACCAGTGTGTGTTACCAGTGATGACTTACGGCACGGAAACGTGGTCCCTAAATGTAGGCCTCATATCAAGGCTCAAAGTCGCTCAGCGTGCTATGGAACGGGCTATGCTCGGGATTTCTCTGCGAGATAGAATCCGGAATACAGAAATCCGCAGAAGAACGGGTGTAACCGACATGGCACGAAGAATTAGCACGCTGAAGTGGCAATGGGCAGGCCACATCGCTCGACGAACCGACAACCGCTGGGGAAGAAAGGTTCTCGAGTGGCGACCACGCATCGGACGACGCAGTGTAGGACGCCCCCCCACTAGGTGGACCGACGACCTAGTGAAAGTTGCTGGGCGTCGTTGGATGCAGGCGGCACAGGACCGCACATTGTGGCGCAATATGAGGGAGGCCTACGTCCAGCAGTGGACGGCAATAGGCTGAAATGATGAAGCAATAGAAGGAGAAATTGAAATAAAACCTTATAAAAATTTATCTGAGCAGCACGGTATAAAAAGCTCAATTTCTCTCCCGATGTGGACGAGACCCATTACCCACAGCAGGCCGAAGAAAAGTGTTCTGATACAAATAATGGTATACTGTGCCTTTCAACAGCATGTGAACAAACGGTAGTACGTTCGTTCCCACTGTGTTCGTTGACTCGCGAGAAAGCCGTTCGAACACATTACCTACCGCATTTGGAGCAGTCACCACTAGAAGGCTTGCAACTAAGATCCGCTACATTCCAGCTTATAAAGGTGAGATCGATTTTTTATGCTACGTCTATATTTCCAAAACAATAGATTACCACACTGGCGACCCACCCTCGCTGCACTTTAGTACAATATGCATGTAATATCTATGCAAGAGAAGGAAAACTCGATATAAAATCCTATACTAACCCGTAGTTGTGAGTCGTCGACGATTTTACAGTCGACGCAACGAGACCGTTTATCGTCGATGATAAACTAGTTGAAAAAACAGTCTAATTTTCGACTAGTTTACGTCGTCGACGCTTAGACAAGACGAGACGTTTAGTTTATATTATGACGTACGTTGATCGTCCATTGGTAAAGGACAACGAAACTTCAACGAATTTTATTAGACAATAGTTTAATTGTACAATATACATTGACGCTTCAATATCTAATGATAGTCCCATCACATGATAGCAGAGTTCAATGAATTGCAATCAATCTATCTATGCGTTATGATTTCGGCTCGACTCGCGCCTACGAGCGGTGAGGTTTGCGGGGCGGGTAAAGAGCGTAGCGAGTCATGAGAGCGCGCGCGCATCGCGTCGTCCAAGTTTGGGCCGATTCGGGCGCTTTCGAATACTCGCAAGTCGTCGTCGTCGCGTTCGTGTCATTCGTTGATGCGGCGACCGATTTGCGAAGCCATTCATACATAAACATATTTATCAGTCAACTATAAACTAGTTGATTAGTTCACGGCAAAGAAACAGTCGAAAAAACTGTTCGTTTATTCAACGACCACCACTACTAACCCGTCTGACCAGTATAGAGATCAATATCCCTCCTATTATAGAATAGGCTCGAGCCCAGCAGTGGGACATATATGAGCTGAAATGAATAAATTTACTTATTGGACTATACAGGATGTATCAGGTTATGGCGCAACTGTTCGAGTATGTTGTAGTTTAACGGTCATAGTTCGTAATTAGAATGTATATTATATTACACAAAAGCAATAAAACGTAAAAGTTATAGTGATTTCAAAAATGTGTGTCTAAGAGTCTCTGCCTTAAATATTACGTATCATGTTGGCATGTACAAACAGTATAATTTCATTCATACATACCTAGAATTGCCCAAACGCTTCAATGACAGTGTAGGTACAAAGGCGAGCCGCCAACGGTCATCGGCCGATCAGCTGATTTAAAGCGAAGTTTGTCTTGCTTATGCGAACGTAATCCTTGATTTATTCAATTTCTAATGAACATTTAACAAAGTACGAATATGTCGCAATTTAAGTATCACTGACTTAAACTTACATTTCAATCAGATTTATACGAAAAAGCAATGACAAAATTAAACATTTTACATGTCTCTAATTCATTAACGAATCAATATTTTTCCTTCGAATTTTTTTCATGGATTTCTACCACCATTACCTAACTCGCGTTTGACCAGTTGCCCCATAACCTGATACACCCTGTATTACACTTTATTTGATTCTTCTCACAGGTTGCATTAGATGAAGAAGTTAGCAATGAGGCAGTCGAGTCGTTCCGCAAGCAGGTGGCCCGCTTGCGACACCCGGAACACCCGTTGCTACATTTCGCACTAGCGCCGCGTACGCAACCGCCGCCAAAGCACAGTCAACCGAAACATCACACCCTCAAGTTAGTATCAGTGTGATATGTTTAGAATTTCAAATGATTACCAAATTTATTTAACCGTTTTAATTGTGACATAAGCTTACATTAATCGCGTTAAAATTCTATTGCAGGATAATACAATACTGATTTAAAAGCTCTTGTCAACTATATCTGTTCAGTATTTTATGACATCATGAAATGTTTCAATATTAGTTTTCCGTGTGGTGACGGAATAAGAATACAATTCACCATCCCCTCTCTTGCCCGTGGGTGTCGTAAAACACGACTGAGGGATTAAATAGGCATATAACATCTATGCCAGAGAAGGCAACTTGAAATGAGACTATACCAACAGGCCTGATTAGTGTGATATCATCATCATCGCAGCCCACATACGCCCCACTGTTGGACTCAGGCCTCCTCCACAATGGGAGGGAATCTGACCTACTATACCATGCTGGTCAGACATGTTGGCATAGGGTTTCACTTCTAGTTTTCCTTCTCTTACACAGATCTTATGCGCATATTATATCCCTTTGACGTCTTGTACGACATCCACGGGCAAGATAGGGAGTGGTGAAATGTATCCTTACTCCGTCACCACATGTGGTACCACCACACATAGTAGGACAAATTTTCTCTGATAAATTTGGAGTCCCGAGCCAAAAGTTGCAACGTATATGGGATAAGATGATTGGTTTACTTATAATAAAGAAACTTGTTTTTAAAAAACAACTCATATTTGTACTATTGTTAACAATTTTGTCTTAAAACATTTAAATATCATCGTATGTTTATTTATAGAGGTTTTGCTAAGAAGACGTTATTAAAAACGGCCCGCAAAGCCGGATTGAAACCGAAACCGTCCAAACGTCAGAAATACGTCCTGCCGTCAGCCGATGCGCGCTCGCTGACATCGCCACCGCTCATGTCCTCGCTCTCTGCAGATACTTTATCGTGTGAGTAAAAAATGTTGTATTTATTTTTTTTTTGTTTAAAAAGACAACACCTTGCACTAAGGAAATGGATCCTTGTGTTGCAGGCAAGTTTACAAACATATAATTAACTGACACAAATTACATCCAAACTCGGAACAATAAATTGCGCATCGCACAGTCTTGTTCTGCATAAGATTTGACCCACGACACTGGCACTGTAGGTGGATGCTTTAACCACTACGCCATCTGTGCAATATTTATATCAATGTTAACTAGTCCATATGTTGATGGAGTAAGAAGATAATGAATCAGCACTGAGTACCTCTGGGTTACTTCCAGGAGGTTAAGATATGATTGAGGTGCTTAAGTACATTACATCGTAAAGGAAAGGTAGATTTAATAATTACCATCTTATCATTAGAATTTCAGCTCGTTTAAGTCACACTACTGAACCGCCTACACTTTACCATAAGAGGGCAATTCACACACTATACCAGGGTGGTTAGACGTGTTGGTATAGGGTTTTATTTCGTGTTTTTCTTCTCTTGCATAGTTGTTATATGCACATTATATCTCTTAGTCGTTTTTTACGACGCGCATGGGCAAGAAAGAGGGTGGTGAATTGTATTCTTATTCCGTCACCACACGGATGAACTAAACAATGCCTTATGGCAATCCATTAAGATTCAACAATAACTTAATCCATTTACCTACAATACAGTAGGAAAGTTTCCTACCATGTTGAAACAGGCTCGTATGACGACCCAGCTCACATTATATTTATAAGATTTTGTGAAAACTAGTAGCCATAACAGGTAGACCATGAGTTGTAGCAATAACTCATTACGACTTATGATAAGCAACACCCAACTATGTAATAAGTGCATGTACTTGAAATAGAAATAGAATATTTGATGTAGCAATGCAAATCCATACAATTAATGGACACACAGTTACACTCAGAATTTACATATGGCTCATGCAATTTTCTTCGAATCGACGTCACAATACTCCGTGCCGGAGTTTATTAATATTCTACCTTCATTTGAACAAAGAGGAACATATTTCTGTGCGTAGTCTTCAAACCATTTTATATTATTTTTGAACAACTGCAAAATCTTATAAAATTTTTGATTTTGGTATTTATGTTGGCAGTGGAAGAATTGGAATTAGTGGGTGCTGAATGCGCGGAAGGAGGCGGAGTCGCTCGTACGTTGGAACGAGTACGCGAGCGTGTATACGCACGCGATTGGGCTCGCTGTGGACTAGCGCATCCGCCTTATCGCTTAGCGCACGCAAACGCCAGCTACACACTCTGCAGGAGTTACCCCGCAATCATACCGGTCCCAGAGAGCTTTGGGGACGACTCGTTACGCCGTATTGCGCGATGTTATCGCCAGGGAAGGCTACCAGTCATTACATGGCGGCATCCACGAACGCACGCTATTCTGGCCAGGTAATATATATAGGCAGAGGCCTCAAAAAGTGATTTTGATAAACCTCATTTAAAGAAGAAAGAGAGAATTTTAACTTAACCTTCTGTTGCAGCGATTATGACAGCCACGGAAATTAAGGCTTGGTGACAAATATTGTGTTCATAACTTGTTACCTCATAGGGAATTAATATAATCTATTTATCGTCCCTGAACTTCAGACACTTAAATAACATTTTTGTTCAGAATTAGAAACTAAAGATTTTAATTTCTATAATCTAATGGTCAAAATAATAGCTATTTTGTTACATTAATAGTAAAGGGATTTAAAAACAAGAAAGATTTTTTTTCAGTAATGCACTTTACGGAGACTAAATAAATCAGTTTAGTGTTCCTCCAGTAAAGTTTGTGTATAATAGTGTTTGCCAAATAGCATGGCAAAAGAGGTCATTTGGCGACCTTCACCACGATATCATCAAATCCAAGTAATTTATCGCTAATTCTATCGCTTTCCATACAAACCGTCTTATCGTTGTAATATCGTGGTGAAGGTGGCTAGACAGTACAGAGGTTACAAACATTTATGTCCGAGTGTAATTTGTTTAGAATTTTAATTAAAAAATTATGAAACACCTACACGTGCAATAATAAAGCATACGTACACGTTACCTACCTTACCACTGCCCTAGCATGAAACTGATAGCTAACCTATCTTAAGGCTAACTTTTTGTTAAATACGTAAGGTGAGGTAAAATAATATACTAAAATAATTTATTTATGACTACAAAAATCTATAGTTCTGAATTGTCACTTCCACTACTATTACTATCACTGCTGTCTGATACATGAATTATGAATGCATCAATCTTTCGGTATATACTGTCATCGAGGCCCATCATTTTTTTTTTTTTTTCAATATCTTTTACGTGCTCCACACGGAATGTCAAACAAAATGGCGACTGGGCCATACGACGCCACTGATCTCGTACACCTGACGCTAAAATCAGTTAAGAAAAGATTTTATGTTTGATATACATAACCTAAAATCTTGCATCTACTTGTGCGATCCTTTAGGTTTATTACACCTGACGGTAAAATGAGTTGAAAGAAATGTGTCATAACTTAAAACTTGGCATTTTCTGGGCGTTACATAATTCTTCGAAGCTAATTACGTATTTAATTATAGGCTCTATATTATACTGAATTTATATAAATATTCTCGGTACTTTAATTTTAACGTTACTTAAAAACTTTTGATTTTCAGACATTTGAAAGTAATTTGGCATTGTTATCAATGATATTATTTATAAAATAATGAAATGTCACCAGTTACAGGTTAATCTGGTATTTTAAAACAATGAAATACATGATTCTAGGATATTAAAAACATATATTTCCTATGGTAATTTTATTAGATTTCGTAAAATTTTGAGTTGTGCTGTTTGTAATGTTGCTTCCTTGTAGGGCTCTACCAAGAGAATTTTGCGATACAATTTTCGATAGATTTGTATGGTAAGCGATAGATTTTTTTGCATTTTAAGATATCGTGGTAAAGGTAGGTGAAGGTCGTCTTTTGCCACGTTATCTGGCACTGAGTATAGTCAGATAAAAGATCTCAGACGTTCACAGACGAGAAATTAACCACAAAAATGTTTACATGTCGGTTTCAGGCTTCGAAACCATTCACTTATTTGCCCTAAACCGGTTTCATTAGAAAGAGGATGATGAGCGAAGATGCTTATAGACAGCAAAAAAATGTATTAGAACTCGGCAGGTGACGCTGCTAGCGATTTTTTTAATTTGTACAAAATAGCATCTGTTGGGTCAGTTAATAGAACATAAAAATCATTATCATATTTTTAGTACTACTTTAAATATAGAATGGCTTTTAACAACTTTTTTGTAATTTACTTACAGATCAGCAGCCCCACACCATAAAGGTGTGATTGGCATGTTGAAGTCGAGCCATCAGACTCAAGGTACTACCCAAAGTGGTACCGAAACCACATCTAGCTTAGAACAGGTATGTATGAGTTTATGTATTCCTTTTTCCTGGACTTTCTATGGTATGGATTGAATAACCTGGGACGTCGTAAGACTGCAATCTGTCTTATTGCCCACCGCTTCGCCTATTAAGCGGACAACTCGGATCTATTTATTTTTTATTTTTGTAAGTGATCGCTTCACACTAAGAAATGCATCCTTTTATCGCTTGTGATAGTACAAATATACAGTTATTAAACAAACTCTATTATACCCCAAAAGCTGGAAAACGGTTATGTAGTAAATTATAGATTGCCCATGTGTTCTAGGACGATTGAGCTGTTAGCCGTGTTCTTAAAAAAAAACGCACTTTTTAAAGTACTAGATAAGTATCTAATACTTTAAGAAGTGCGTTTTTTTAAGTAAATATTCTCTCCAAGAGCTTTCTTGAAACTTCATATTTAAAAAATATCTAAATACTAGCAACTTACTAACCCACCAGCCCATACGGCTTTTATTAGGCTTCATTTCGAGTTTACCTTCGTTTACAGTCACGTACGCCCCATTGCTGGGTTCAAGCTTCCTCCATAATGGAAGGGAAATTGACCTACCGCGCTGGTCAAGTAAGACAGGGTTTTATATCGAGTTTTCCTTCCCTTGCTTAGATGTTATCTGCATACTGTATTCTCTTAGTCGTCTTTTACGACAACACGGGAAAGAAAGGAGCTGGTGAATTCTTTTCTTACTCCGTAACCACACTAAAGAGTATGTACTTTCAGCAAACATTTACCTCAACCTGGGCCAACTTCATCTGATGTCGTTTGGTTAACAATAACAAGAAGGGTTGATGTCAGGCAGGCAGCCGATCATAAAACTATTGTCAAAACTTCTATAATAATTATTATGAAAGAAGAACAAGTAGATATTGCGTTGACATCAAGTGATTGGGATAATGAGGTTGATGTGATGGAACTTAGTAGAACGCACGTGGAAAAGCGTTCGTACATTTCCATCACACATTAATTTTAATTAAATTATATTATAATCTAATTACGTATGACGGAGTATTGAGGGATATATATACATACATACATATATATATATATATATGTATATATATATATATATATGTATATATATATATATATGTATATATATATATATATATATATATATATATATATATCTCAATCGCAATAACATATGCCAGAGAAGGAAAACTCAAAATAAAACTACTATAATAACACGTCTGAACTGCGTGGTATAAGTAAGGTCAATGTCCCTCCTATTGTAGAGGAGGCTCGAGTCCAACAGTGGGTCATATATGAGCTGAAATGATAATGATAATTTACTTTATTGCTTTAGGAGCGTTACTTGGCGACGTTAGTAGCGTGCACACCAGCGTCTCGAGGGGACCTGGAAGATTCCAGTCTCAGCTTAGACTCACTACTGCTGTGTTGCGAAGACCAGCAGACTACACATACACCGTTATTGACTAAAGCGGCCGGCACACTTGGGTGAGTTATCATCTACTTTTATCCTTTTGTTAACTTTATTTAATATATTTTTGACAAATTAAATTCAATAATAATGCATTAAGAATTGTATTGTAATCAAGTTCAATATTTCATTGTGTTCTATGATAAGCCAAGGTATTCTTCTTTTATGTGTAACTATTTTAGACAAATTGTTATTACTTAATAAGGAAATATCAACTATGCCTCTTTGTTGCCGGGATGTAGACAGGGGATAGTAACCAGAATGAAATACTACTAAGTAATGCTACCAACCCTTACATTGCTCGTGGGTGTCGTAAAAGATGACTGAGAACTTTACCTAGACCTGGGCCAGATCCATCTGATGGCATCTGGCGAACAATTACGTTCTCATGGAAAGTCAGGCAGACGATAACTATTTTGTGACATGTACGATGGAATAAAAGTACGTATATATATCGACTTTTTCTCATTTGAAATTTATCCCTATGGTAATAAAGTTTTACTTCAACTGCCTGCAATTGTTACGCACGCTTTACTTTATTTTTTTGTAATGGAAAATTAAAGTTTCTCCTCTGAATGAACCTTGTGAAGTTTTTATGAGAAATAAATGTCTTTAACCAATATATTATTATATAATAATTAATATTTTGAATACGCGAGTGTAATTGTTTGTCTATTACGCTTTCACGTCGTAACTATTGAACGTATTATCATGAAATTTTCTATACATGCCAAGTTGGAGAAAAGGGACATTTGATACTTGCATACAGAGACCACTTCCCTCCACATTCTACGGTCTTGACATACCAGTTTCTCCTCCTCCACATTCATTAATCTCCTCATGCATCTTCACCATGTTTAGGGTACTTTTAATCTATCCTTTCTTAAGGACGTCCTCGATTTGGAAGTGGAACATCCGTCTTGGTCTTCCCCTTTCAACAGTTCCGTTCATAGTCGCTCTATAAATTCTACATATTAGTTTCCATATAGAAAAATATTCCCAAGAGATAGAAAAAAAAATTACCAAAAAATGTTCTGTAGATTATTTATTTCTATTATTATTATATTTTTATTTTAACAATTTGGTTTTGTATAATCGGAATAATTATAATTATAACTATACAGTGAGCAAAATGTTCATGTAGCTCAAAATCAGTTAGGCAGTTAGTGTAGTGTTTGTACGACAAATGTGTACATATGACAGTGTGTTGGGTCGCAACAGCGGCGGCAAGGGCGGCGCTACTGTACGACACTTCGGCCGCTGGGGCTCGCTGAAGGACCGCAGGCAACCATCGCATCTCGACCTTTATGCGCCACGGCAACGACTCTCCACTGCTGACGCCGACTCGGGTGAGCTACTTAATATTATTGCTGCTTATTGATAAGTTTAATCTGTGGTGACGACTAAGAATACAATTCCAAACTACCCACAGCAATTAAAAAAAAATCTCAGCTCTCTATTGGACCCTTGTCTCTTCTACAATGAAAGGAAAGCTATCCTATTATACCACTCGAAATAACATTCTCTACCAAGCCGTCTGACCAACGGGTCATACAGGTTGGTATAGAGTTTTATTTCGAGTTTTTTTATATCCCTTTAGTCGTCTTTTACGTCTTGTCCGTGTGGTGACGGAGTAAGAATACAATTCACCACTCCCTATCTTGCCCGTGGATGTCGTATAAGACGACTATGGGATATAATGTGCACATAACATCTGTGCAAGAGAAGGAAAACTCGAAATGAAACCCTATACCAACATGTCTGACCAGCATGGTATAGTAGGTCAAATTCCCTCCCATTGTGGAGGAGGCCCGAGCACAACAGTGGGACGTATGTGGGCTGCGATGATGATGATGATGATTCGTCTTTTACGGTGCCGGTGTCTTCCAAATCTTCTGCTAATACAAGTAAAACTCTTATCTTCTGTAAAATATAACTTTTTTAATGTATATATATATATATATATATGTATGTTTCAGTGTGCGGTGAAGCGGGGACGGGTGCTGGAGGCGTCCGTCGTGCTGCGTTGTACGTAGTGTGCGAGAAGGGGGCGGCGCTTGTAGCGGGATCGGCGGGCGGGGCTGAACCAGTGCCCGTGGAATACCCGGACGCGCGCGCAACAAAGCACGCATTCAAGAAACTTATGCGAGCCGCCGTGCCATCCTCGCCGATGCCAACCCATGCACCACAGCAGGCCGGCTTCCTGAGGTGACTAATCAACTATACTGTTGAGTGCAAAAGTATAGAATTAAGTTTAACTTTAAGTTCAACGTCCGTGGAGATGTTTATTTACACAATATACTATTTATAATATCAATTCAGTCATCATTTCCACTTATAAACGTCCCACCGTTGGGCTCGAGCCTCCTCCACGATAGGAGGGAAATTGACCTTACTATACTATGCTGGGCAGACAGGTTGGTATCAGGTTTTTTTTCTAGTTTTCCTTCTCTTGCATAGCTGTTATATGCGTATTGTATCCCTTAGTCGTCCTTTACGACATCTAGGGGCAAAATAGGGAGTGGTGAATTGTATTCTTATTCCGACACCACATGGATATCAATTCAGTAAATTTTGTAAATTCAAAGTGGTGACCCATTTTCAATTTATTAAGCACGCATAAGATACTAAACAAGATAGAATAGGATATAAGTAAAAAATTTAATCCTGTGTTATAAGTAGCTGGAACCCTAACCCTGCTGGTTGAAGATCACAGTCTTAATATATATAAATTACGCGTTACGTTGTTTGTCCGCGATGGACTCCTAAACTACTTAACCGATTTTAATCAAATTTGCACACCGTGTGCAGTTTGATCCAACTTGAAAGTTATGATAGTTTACATCTTAATTTATAGTCGCAATATTATTTTATTGCAAATTATTTGTCTATTATTTGACATTCATAATTATCTGTTAACTCCAAACGATTTTAACAGATGGCGATATCTGTTGACTGGATTGAGTAATTAATTAATAGATGGCACTGCTATGTCAAACCTACAAACGTCTCATATACGATTTTAACTTGCTTTTTTACATAGATGCCATTTGTAAAAAATATGACGACCTCCATGACAGATGTTCTCCTACAGTTCCACTTAAATAGTTTAATAAAATGTAATATAACAAAAATATTAACCACAGCAACTCGTGGCCGGGGCTGCTAGTAGTTATTATAAGTTTACCAAGAGAGCTGTTACACATTCACCTGGCGATCCGTCGGCCGCCATTTACGACTTACACGAGAAAGTGGTGGTGGTGATTTATTATATAATTTACTCATCCCTAAATGCACATAATGATTTTTTTTCTAAACACCTTGCACTAAGGGAATAATCCTTGTATGCGAGGGAAACAAACATATAATAAACGGACGCTTACATCCAGAGTCAGAACAACAATTTATGAATTGCACAAAGTGATGCCCTGCATGGGATTAGAACCCATAACACTCATACGGTAAGTCGGTATCTTAACCACTACGCCATCTGTGCTATCAAATACTATATTACTACATTTATGTTTAATTAAAAGTTAAATTTTGATACATATAGGTTAATAGAAGAGTCTGGATGGCTATGGCAACTACGGCAGTTGTTTCAGTTGTCCGGCGCTGTTGTCGACCTGTTAGATCTACAAGGTTCCTCTGTACTAATCTCATTAGAAGATGGTTGGGATGCTACTGCGCAGGTGTGTATTTATTTCAATAAGTTAATCTACCATTAAATAATTTCCATGTGGTGACGGAGTAAGAATATAATTCACCACCCGCTCTCATACCCGTGGGTGTCGTAAAAGACGACTCAGGGATATATTAGGTCTTTACCTATGAAATTGCCGTTATGTATGAAAAAAATTAAACGATTTTTTTTTCATGTCATTTTTATTTGTATTAATCGAAGTAATCACCCATGCAATCAATGCATTTTTGCCAACGCAGCGGCAGTTTATTGATGCCCTTCTTAAAGAAATCAGCTGGACGGGAGGCAACAAATTCTTCAAATGCATTTTGCCTCTGCCTTATGCGCCGCATTATGCCTCTCGGGTATTGAATTTCTATCCCGCCAAAAAATTATCCAAATTCTGGAAAAAGAAGTAGTCTGTAGGCGCAAGGTCTAGCGGATGACGGAGAGCTTCCAACCCCAGTTCTTGCAACTTGGAGACCGTCTGCTGTGCAGTATGAGGTCGCGCATTGTCGTGCAGGAGCAGCGGAGACGAGCGATTGACCAATGCTGGTTGGAGATGTGCCAGCTTCTCCATCGTTGTGTTCAGTTCTTCACAATACACATCTGCAGTAATGCTCACCCCGTTTGGTAAGAAGCTGTAATGAATCACACCGGCGCTAGACCACCAAACAGTGACCATCACTTTTCTAGGGGTAAGTTTTCGTTTAGGGCATTGTTTAGCTGCTGAACCAGGATCCAACCAACTTGCTGAGCGCTTGCGATTATCAAACAGAATCCATTTTTCATCTCAAGTAACAATGCGTTTCAAAATTCCTTCATTTGTGTGTCTGTTGAGCAATGCAAGGCATGTCTCGACGCGTACTTCGCACTGGCGATCATTGAGTTCGTGGGGCACCCATTTGTCAAGCTTTCTTACCTTGCCAATTTGACGCAAATGGACCAATATTGTTTTGACGCTAACGTCGAAAGCTGCTGCTAATTCAGCCGTAGATTGTGTATCATCGGCTTCAACAATGGCCTTTAATTCGTCATTGTCGACCAGTCTTCGGACGACCGCGAGGTTCATTTTTCAGGTCGAAATTTCCAGAACGGAAGCGAGCAAACCAATAGCAGGCGGTGCGTTGGTTTGTAGTGTTAGCTCCGTAAACGTCGTTGATGTTGCGTGCCGCTTGTGCCGCGTTGCTGCCACGACGATACTCATATTCCATAATTACTCGAATTTTTAACGTATCCATGATGACGAAAAAGATTGAAATGCGATGAAAACGTAACACTAATCAATAAACAAATGACTACTTTTGGAAAATGAATTCCATGTTTTAAAATAAAATTAATTTGTAATTAGAATTCTTAGCCAAACAAAAAATATTTTGATTTGAAATGGCCAGTACTGCAGAACGGCAATTACATAGGTAAAGACCTATTATTATGCATAATTATGACATCTATACAAGAGATGGAAAACTCGAAACAAAAATCTATACCAACTTGTCTGAGCAGCATGGTATAATAAAGTCAATTTCCCTCCTATTATGGAGGAGGCTCGAGCCCAGCAGTGGGACAGGACGTATATGAGCCGAAATGATGATGATGAAAATAATTTCTCATTAATCATACGAATGGACATCGTAAGTTAAAATATCATTTAACGAGCGTCAATTTGATCTGTGAATACGAAAGATTTAGATTCTTTATTTGAATATCGTAAATAGTCTCAGGTTCCATCCCCGAGATAGATTACAGATAGATGAGTAAGCATCTCAACTTAAAAACATTTTCTTTTTTTTTTTCATACTAACTAAACTTAACCGTCCATTTTGTTCGGTAAGGTTTGGTAGAGATAAGTTATAGAAATTGAAATTTTTTTATTGCATTAGTATTAAGCAACGCTATTAGTAATTTATATTGTCATCATCTCGCTCATATATGTCTCACTGTTAGGTTGAGCTTCCTCCACAATAGGAGGGAAATTGATCTTACTGTACCATACTGGTCAGACAGGTAGTGTTAGAGTTTTGTTACAAGTTTTCCGTCTCTTGGGATATAATACGCACATAAGATCTAATGTTACATCCCTTAGATGTCTTTTATAAATATTCACGGACAAGATAGGGAGCGGTGAATTGTATTATTGTAGTTTATTATATTGTAAAACTTAATTTAATTATATTTGTTACAGATATCATCATTAGCACAAATTTGTCTCGAGCCATATTATCGAACCTTAGAAGGATTCCGTATCTTGGTCGAGAAAGAATGGCTAGCATTGGGTCATAAGTTCCAACAGAGATCCAATATTGGCGCTACACCTCAGCAAGGTTTCACTCCAACATTTTTAATGTTCTTGGATGCTGTTCATCAGGTAAATGATCACAGACTTTTATATCGCTTTCTAATAAAAATATTAAACTAACGATTGTTATTCCTTTCTCTTTCTTTGTCCGCTCCAAGTCAGCATTTATCTTCTTTAATCCCCCAAAAAAATATAACGCTCGTCTTGTTACATTGATATTTCGCAGAATTAATTGCTTTTCAAATAGAAATTTGTCTTTGTTACCGAATAATAAGTTCAACTGGTGGCTTACACTTAAAACTAAGTCCTCGGTCTAGTGATGATCTAAGAATACAATGTGTCCCTTCTACCCTTCACTTGCCGGTATGGTTCATAAAAACAGGCTGAGGGTTCATAATGGCAATTCTCATAATGAGTCTGGGCGGCTTATAACATCATCTGTGATCGTCAACCCATCAGCCAAATGCGACGATTATGACAATATCCTGGCCTTTGTAAGGTTTATCCATGTTATTTATGGGGAAAATAATTACTTAACAAAATGACGTCGTGTTACAATTCTTCTTTTTAGAAAAATCTTTTATTTTACATTAATATAATTTTCTCGAATATTAACACAATTTTTACGACCAGGAAAAGTTACGTTGGTGATATTTACCGCAACCCCCTTTTACTCTCACGTGAGATTTAGTGTGTTTGGGCTTGACTATCTTCTGCCTTGATCCCCTTATGGAAACAATGTATGTATAAGATATAATCAAAATGTTGTTTTACAGCTTCAGAAACAATTTCCATTGGCGTTCGAGTTCAATGATTACTATTTGCGTTTCATCGCGTACCACACTGTTTCGTGTCGTTTTCGGACTTTCCTATTGGACAACGAGGCGCAGAGGAGCGAGCTGGGCATCACCGCCGCAGACGACAAGAGGACAGACACTAACAGAATGGTCAGTCTATTATATTGTAATAATACATCTTCCGTGTGGTGACGGAGTAAGAATTCGCTACCCTCTCTCTTGCTCGTGGATGTCGTAAAAGACTACTAAGGTATATGATGTGTAGATAATATTTATCCAAGAGAAGGCAAACTGGAAATAAAATCCTATGCTAATACGCCCAACAGAGAGACTTATGTGGACCAAGATCATCATTTGCCTGTCCTCATCCCACGGTAAGTGGGGTCGGCACATCATGTACTTACCTTCCATAACCCCATGTCAGCCCCATATCTGCACTCACTCTTTTCATACGCATATCCTCATTTACACAGTTCATCCATCTCTTTTTGGGTCTCCCACGCTTCTTACGTCCATTCACATTCATATCAATAATTCGCCTTGTCACATCCCTCCTTATGTGGGCGAAGATGATGATAAATAATCCTCTATTATGCTAATTATATTTTTGAGTTTATCTCTATTAAAAATAAAATTGGCTCTAGCTATGTCCCATATAGACTTTGATACCATGCAACCGATGTGTCCGAAACTGGTTTAATTAGAAATGCAACAGTTCAAAGATGGTTTTAGACTTTTGTTGCACCGTATTTGCTTAACTATTAAAAACCACTGATATAATTGACAGTTTCGAAAATATTTATTAATTGTATGTATTTTACATGCATTCTTCATTTTTACAATGAATAATAATCGCGTATATAATGGCATATCGCACACGTGGGGCTCGAGTCCCACGGCAATAATTTTTCTTAATCAGGCCTATTAATAATCCTTTCTACTCCTCCTCTGAATTAGACGAACGTGGGTTAAGAATGACAACCAAATTCTCGCTCGCATTACCGTCTGTACGGGCGACGTTCCACGCGCCGTGCTATCGGCAAACGTTTAGACATGGTTCCGACTTAATAATCTCAACTTTTTCATCTATTGTATTAGACGATGACCTTATTATCCAAGTTTTTGAGAATTAACATTTAACATGCTTATATATAAGAAGGACGATTGCAACGGATTTCCAATAAGTATGGCTTTGAATCAACAATCTGTATGGTGACGCAGTAAGAATACACTTCACCACCCTCTATCTTGCCCGTGGGTGTCGTAACAGTCGACATAATATGCATATAACATCTATGCAAGAGAAGGCAAACTCGAAATAAAAGCCAACAGGTCTGACCAGAGTGGTATAGTAGATTAATTTCCCTACCCTTGTGGAGGAGGAGGCTTGATGCGAGCTGTAATGATAAGTTGGACTACATGGCAATCATTTTTTGCACGTAAACAAGTTTTTAACGTTAATATGCTATTGATTGAAGGTATACCTGTGTGAGCAGGCGCTAGAGACTGGTGGCGGTTCGGAGGAGGAATGCGGCGGTTCGGGTGGCGGAGCGGGGTCCGCGCTCTCCGGAACCGGTCCCCGTTCGCACAACCTTGGACACTCAGTATTCGACTACATAGATCGACACCATCAGAAGTCACCGATCTTCTACAACTTCCTATACACACCAGATTTGGATAATCCAGTCAGTTATTAACTATATTCTACAGTTTTAGATTATATATTTTTTTTATTATTACTTAAAAGCCCATCCGTATGAAGATGGAGTGAGAATACAATTCACCACCTTCTATCTTACCTATGCGTGGTTGTATAATACGACTAAGAGACACAAACAGATAGTATCACCGCATGAGAAGGACAACTTGAAATAAATAGGAGTATAGGTAGGACCACACTGTCGACAGTTATCTGTCTACAGCCGCGGGCCGGTCCATCCGGGGCAGTACCACACTCTCGCCGAAAATCGACGTCCGAGTAGTAGCGATTTGTTACTGCGCTTCGTTCGGTGAGCGAGAGAGCCGGCAGCCCAACTTTCTGAGGGTGTTTGCGTGTGGAGGGTTTTGGTGGTGCCCTTGGTATCACCGAGCCTCAATGCACGCATTCACACTCCCTTCACTTTCTTCGCGGTAGGCAGCGGCCTTGTAGAGGTCCATGAGCGGCAGCAACACTTATCATCAGGTGTACTATTTGCTCCTTTGCCACCGTTTACAATAAAAAAAAAAAAATAAAGGCTCTCTGTCCAGCGATAGGTCGATTTCTCTCTCGCTGTGGACAAGGCACCACTTCTATTGTAGGGGACTTTATAAATATACATTTAACAGATACGAATTAAACTCGGACTCCATAACAACAGTTATGCTGATCGCATAAAGCATTGTTCTCTGTGGCAACCGAACCTGAGCAACTTGGCATGCATTAGCGATTGTTATGGTTTTTCCCCGGATAATGACGCCTTACGAATGCAAATGTGTCACCACTCCTTACTTTTCCGTGGGTGACGTAAAAACCGACTATAGGATCACTAGAAGAATGAGCAAACTTGTAAATAAATATCTCCAGCAAAGGCGCCAAAGTGACGCTGCTGGCTATTGCTTATTAATATGAAGGTAGAGGCGAGAGTAGGGGAGACTCCCTTTATGAGAGATGAGAAGAGAGGGGAGGGGGGAGCGAAAGAGAGAAGTGAAGCGATGAGAAGGGTAGAGAGAGAGCGGTAAGGGACCCCACTTCGTGGTTAGTTCTCTTATAACTTGATTTCCCCCCAGATATTTCATCGCTGTTTAAAACAGTCAAGATTGTGATTTTCATTAATTTAGATCCAAAAATTAGTTTGGCGTCGCCATAGCATATACATTTTAAACACATGGAGATAAGTAATTTAACATATTAGATGGGGTTTGAATAAATTTTACGCTGCCAGCTTAGAAACAAACCAGCCGAGCCAGACAGATAAGCCACCCATTTTACAACCAAGAACAATTTCTAAATTGTTAATCCACAACGAAAAATTATATCAATAAATATGTGGGCAGGTCCTGCGGCCAGTGTCATGTGTCAGCGCCTTAGAAGTTTGGCAATATTACACCAGCGAGGAGTTGTCCCACGGTGCTCCGTACGACTTGGAAGTGCTGGCTGCGGAGCCTGACATACTGGCCAGCTCGTCGCAACGTAGAATTGTGGCACAGGGGTGAGTAAAAATCATACTACGGACAGTTTTATGACTAGCTAAGAGACGTGTTTCCTGTGTGATAACAGGTTGAAAGAATAGTGTCTCTTTATTTTCCCGTGGACGTTTCCGTTGAAAACAAATATTATACTGGTAATCAACTAAAATAGCGATGGAGGATGGATTGGCTGGGGTGTGACCAGACCATTAGTCGGTCAAAAGAAAGAAGGAGATTGTCTTAAATGCACAACAGCAATCTTTTTGAACACATAAAACACCAATTGTGATCGTCAACCCACCTGCTAAGTGACTATCATTTTTCAAGGAGGCCTATGTCCAACAGTAGACTTAGGCTAATGATCATATATTTATAACTATAAAAGAATAACCCGTTTTTGAGAAATCGCTAACTCATTAACACAATAATTTATTTTTCTGTAAATATAACATGATTAAATTCGTAAGATGTATTTGAAAAAAAAAAATACTGATTAAATTGGTGTAATTGACTCTAAAATGCGCCCTTAGCCGACAAGAGTTGACTTTACTCGACCCCGTATTACGTAGCTGAGTCGGCTGAGACTGCTTAATCTCATTCCAATATCCACAAAATAAAGTATACAATGCGCCTAATTTTTTCACTTTAAAAATTACTTATTAATCGGCATCTCCAAGTTAGTTTTGAGGCCAAGAAACTTTATAATGTTTTATACTTAATGATATTGATTATTGTTTACAGATATGACAGTATAGCTCGTAGTATGCCGGACGCTTTCACTGGTCTATTAGAAAGGATTCGACAGTTAGAATTAGAATTAGGTCATCTACCTCAGAAGTGGCGCGTCAGATGGGATCAACTTGAATTGCCTAATACTTTAGAACTACAGGTAAACTCAAACAAAAATAAAGAATTTCTAAACGTTTAACTGTGTTTAAAATGTCAGCAATCGAATTGTTATATACTACAGCACTGATGGCGAAACAGTTATCGTAGTCTTTAAGATAACGGTCTGTTGTGCCAAGTGGCACGGGTTCAATTCCCGAGCGGGATTACTTTGTATGAACCACAAATTGTTGATCTGAGTTTGGGTGTAATTTGTGTCTGTCGAATGTATTTTCGTAAAGTTCCTCGTAATATAAAGATTACTTAATAAAAATAAGATAATCTTTTTTTATCTTGGTAATAATTGCGTAAAAATTATTTCACTATCGTAAAAGATATAATATACATATAATATTATGTAAGAGAAAATGAAACTCGAAATAAAACATATTACTGTCCAGCATGGTATAGTAGCTTAATTTCCCCCCTAATTTGGGGAAGCTTACTTCCAGTAATGGGACGTATAAAGAAATTATCAATAATGTGATAATCCTGTGGTGTTGGTTAAGAATACAAAGTGTAATCATCGCTCATGGGAATCGTAAGAAGCGGCTGAGGGATCCTACAAAACTGGACAGCTCTCGGGAAGGTCATAGTTACAACTGTCATCATCTACGTGCGGCAGCTGTGGGATCGATCCACCTCGTAGGGAAGTTGTAGGATATGTTTAAAAGTGGACGTCGATTGGATAATGTTTGGTCTGCTCATATATAATTCGTATAATCGATGATAGATGTATCTTTGTTTTACATTTTTTAATGAGTATTAATGTATTTTAATGAGTATATTCTGTGTGGTATCGGAGTAAGAATACAATTCACCACTCCCTATCTTGCCCGTGTATGTCGTAAAAGACGACTATGGAATATAGGATATATATACACATATAACATCTATGCAAGAGAAGGAAAACTCGAAATAAAACCTTGTATCAACATGTCTGACCAGCATGTAGTAGGGTCAATTTACTTCCTATTGTGGAGGAGGCTCGAGCCCAACAGTGGGACATATATGAGCTGAAATGATGATGAATGAGTATTAATATATTGTTTTATATCGTTTAGCGCAACTCGTCGATGTCATCTGGTGTAGTGCGGCGTGCTACTCTGGCATGGCACAAGCGCGGAACATTAGAAGTGTTAGTACGCGGACGTTTGGCCGCAGCACCACCGCCGCCTGCTCCTGCCCACCGTTGGGCTCCAGCCCCTGCTGCTGCACCCGCACGCTGTGATCACTGCCAAGATCTACTATGGGGACCGCTCAAAGTATACACAAGACTTACTCAAATATTTTGCATAAAGGTCCCAGTAGGATGCCTTGAGGAATACCAATATTTATTACTTCATTCAGACTTTTCTGTTTCAATAGCGTTATATAATTTTATTTGAATCGATACTTAGATACTATACAAGATATTAATTGTTTACGCTTTTAATTTTGAAGCTGTTTTAATTTTATTTCATGGCATACAATTTCAAAAGCTTCTCTACCACATTAAAAACAATACAAACTTGGCCCTTTAAAAATATCCTTTGAATTAATAATCGTTTTTTAAAAATCTAACCTTTTGAAAAAAAAAATGTGAGCACTTTTAGTAAAATTAAATTAATTTCAGATGGGTGTAAGATGCGTGGACTGCGGTGCAGCGTGTCATGAACGCTGTGCAGAGGCTTGGGCGCCACCCTGCACTAAATACAAAGCCCCACCACCGCCTGATACGGACACCCTGTGTCCACCGCTAGCTGCTGGTACAATATATACTAATATTTAATATAACTCCTATTAGAGCTATTATTAATTCAATCCTGTCACATATGTATATTTACAGGTGTATCAACATTACAATCATCGTCACAACAGTACTACGAACAGTTCTCATCTAACGTAGCTGAAAACAGAACGCACGAAGGTCACTTGTACAAACGTGGCGCACTACTCAAGGGATGGAAACAAAGGTAGGTTGTTCTGAGTCTGGATGTAATCTCTGTTCGTTATTTATGTGTTTGTAGGGTCCCCCGCAATACAAGGATTATTTTCTTAGCGTCATCATTATCATCGTAGCCCACGTATGTCCCACTGTTGGCCTCAGGCCTCCTCCACAATGGAATAGAATTTGACCTACTATACCATGCTGGTCAGACATGTTGGTATAGGAATTCATTTCCAGTTTTCCGTCTCTTGCACAGATGTTATGTGCATATTATATCACAGGCAAGATAGGGAGTGGTGAATAGTATTCTTACTCCATCACCACACGGAAAAGCCTAAGAGTAGTAACCATCTAATCTTCGAACTATATCGGTTACATCTATTTTTCTAAGAATTTGTCTATTCGGGATTTTATTATGTAGAGAAATCTCGAGCATAGTACTCTATAGCACGCTAGGCTAGTTACATGAAAAATTAAAAGAACATTGACTTATTTTTAATGTGCTATTTTCAGATGGTTCGTGCTGGATTCCATAAAACATCAACTTAGATATTACGATGCAATGGAAGATTCACACTGCAAGGGGTTCATTGGTGAGTTTTTTTACTCGATCACTATATAATAATGAATGAATGAACATAATACGCATATATATTGATTTATGATGTTTACGGCGGGTATTAGACATTGTGAATAAAACTATTTTTAAGGATTATAGAGTTGCTATCTGATTTTTGATAGTAGTTCACGGGTGACGTTATGAACACTGCAAAGTGTTAGAAATGTCGGGCAATCAAAAATGAAATACAAACGCAATCAAATCTGTAAAAATAGTTTTAATTATAATACATTTTTTTCCCCGCTGTTTTGTACTATATTTTATTTATAGTATTAAAACATTTCATCTGTGTGGTTACGGAGTAAGCATGTTAATTCGTCATCTCGGCCCATTTAAATCCCACTGCTGGGCTCGAGCGTCGTCCACAACGACAGGGGAATTATCTATACCACGCTGGTCACATGTGTTGGTGTAGGGTTTTATATTGTACTTTGCCTTCGCTTGTTACATTGTCGCTTTTTACAATACCAATATATATCTTAAGCCTTATTATTCTAACTTGTTTCGTTATTTGTATAAAATTTCTTCATATTTTTTAGATTTGGCCGAAGTGATAACGGTGACTCAAGCATCGGCTGCTCCTGGCCCTCCAAAGAAATGTGATGATAGATCATTTTTCGATGTAAGTTTTATGTTCAAGTTTATTATAGACGCTAATTAAATGAAATAATGAGAAAAGAACGTCCATAAAGATTATGCCACCGAAGACACGACTGCTTAATTGGCTACGGAGAGATACGAGTATGGCAAAATATGACGTCACACGGCATACTTACCATCAACTCTGATGGAGTATGACTGCCCGTCGCAAAATAAAAGACTCGATAACTTTTTTTTTCATCATCAGCACAACTCACATCCCACTGCTGGGCTTGAGCCTACTCCGCAATGTGAGGTAAACTGGCCTTATACCATTCTGGTCAGACAGTGTAGTATAAGGCTTTTATTTAGAGTTTTCTTCTCTAACATAGATGTTATATGCTTATTATATCCCTTAGTCGACATGTACCACACCCACGGGCAAGATAGGGTATGGTCAATTGTAATCTTATTCCGGCAATACACAAATTTTTTGATGATTTGAATTAAGTATATTAAATGAATCATGGAGTGTAAAACTAATAGAAATGTATATATTCCAGTTACGTACAAGCCGACGTACGTACAACTTCTGTGCAAGCGACGCGAACGCTGCTCAAGAATGGATAGAAAAACTGCAAGCTTGTCTACAGTGAACACGTCCATATTTATGTACATAAAAACATTTAATTAAAAACACAGACAAATTGACTATACATATATAATATTATTGGAATATCTCTATGTTTTTGAGTATATAAAGTTAGCTAAATTTACTAAATTTCATTACTACTTCCAATATTTGTTGCGATCATATTACAGTTATAACTAGAACTTATAATATCGAAAAACCAAGTGAATATGAAGGACTTAATTATTAATCTAAATCATTCTCCTATCCATCGGAACAACCACAAAAAAAAACATCAAAATCAGTCCACCCGTTTAGAAGCAGTTCAATTACAAATACGAACAGAAGATTATATATATATATATATAAAGATTATGCCAACCTTAAATAAGAACGAAGATCGTTTTATTTCATCCGTACAAGTCCTCCTAATCGCTTTCTTTTCCAATATTAAAAGTTTGAGCTTGATTTTTGTCGTTAATCTGTTGATATTCATTATGACTATAATTATAATAACTATTCCATGGTAATATATAAAGATGTTACCTTATTCAATTTGGAATAAGTATATATTCAAATAGATATTGATCAAAACTAAGTATATTTTGCTTAGGACTGGCATCAAATTCTCTCGCGTGGAGTGGGGAAGAGATTTATGTAACTGCAAATTTCATTTAAAGGCGATTTTATAAAGTTCAAATAAAGTTATACATAAATAATTCTAAGTGATCATTCTGAAAGAAACAGCAGAACATTTTTATTAGCAAAATCTGTACTTCCGTAAAGACGAATACGAGTATGAGAATTGGTTTTTATACGTCAGCCCACGTTAGTCTAGTTCTTGGATGATTGCAACGGATTTCTAATAGGTGTGGGTTCAAGTCGCACTTGTGGCAATCATTTACCGCTGGTAAGTATTTTTATAAATACTCTACCATGCTACATTTCAGTAATTTAGAAAATATATATTTTTGAATAACATAACTTCGAATTTAAGTTGATGTGGCATAGATGTCTTCCTCTCTTTTTTGTTGATGGACATAACGGCAGACTTAGCGATTTAAATCGATAGGACGTCCATATTATCGATATACACATATCGAGTATTCATATCGATGTCGATAGTAGTGACGGTGTTAGATGTGTTATAGTTGTAAATTATAATCGCAAAAGACGATTATTTCAGCGTTTCATTTGTTACGATCCATAAGGGGGGCATTTTGATATAATTAAATCACAGGATTATTCTCATTAATACTCTTCCTTCTTTAAGGTGAGAAGATGTCCTTGATTATATATAATCCCCCCTTGTTTAAATAAGTCTGGATCAACCTTTGATGATAATGAGATTGATGGAAGCTTGTAAAAACTGTTCGTATTAATATTTACTTGCGAGTCTGTGCTTTGTTAATGTTTTAATTAGATATGAATAGAGTGATCTCGTAAGGAGTGATGACAGGATGATTTTGTGACTAAACAAATACATTCTTCTGCCAACTAACAGAACTATTTAAATCTATCCATTCTAATAGAATCAACGGACAAAATTGGGAAAAATACAAACTAACTTGAGATAACTTTTTGAATTTAAACAGCATAAACGCCAGTTTAACAGCGTAGCTGTTCTGTTGTGTGCATTGTATGACATCTGTCGATATATTAGAAATAGATTTAGCCCGCTAAGGGTTATAATTTTCACTAATGTCCACCAATAACTACCAAACAACTTTAGTAAGTCCTTAATAGTCACAAGATCACTGTTCATGTAACATTCTATAATATTTCTAATGTATATTATATTTAGTATATAATTGTGTGAAATTGTAAATACGATATATGCATTATTGTTGTATAAAGTTGTTCGTTCCTCTAGTTATGTTGTTAGCTTCTCTATGTGTTCTTGTTTTGTGAACGGTGGAGCTTGTTTAACATTATTTTTTTAGAGAAATAAATGAGATGGCGACAAGATTTTCTATACTCTGTCTCATAGTTTCGGCTAGATTATTTTAAATTTAAATCTAGATAAAAATGGTAATATATTTTTATGTGGTTAGGTATGTGATTTTCGTCCACATATCTGGCATCGTTTAAATTTTAAAGAGGAATCAAATTTATAATATAATATTGAATAAATAAATATAACTAAAGGTATACCTCCTGCTTTATGCCTCAATGACGTAAATAACAAAATGACAATTTTTCGCAAATGTTTTGGATTTGCCGTAAAATTGTCAATACTAGCATAGTTTTTGCTATTGTTCCCTCTATTACGTTAAGCTAATAGCGTCGAGTGCATACCCTTTGACTTAATGGTGAGAATATATAAAAAAAAACATACATTCTCATCGTCGTTCTGACCTTTGCCCAATTACTTGGGGTCGACGCAGTACTCTTCTACCATCGTACATATTGCAAGTTCCATATTTTTTTTTCTTACCGGCCGCCCGGTTGATATCAACGCTTTTTGGTAATGTAATTGTTGATTAGATGACATTACGACACCTATATATAACCAAGAGTTGGCGGTATTTGTAGCCACCGCTACGTAGATACATAAAATTAATTATTATATTAATATATACCAAGCTCCATTCGTTATTAATTAATGTTATATTATACACATATTTATAAAACACTTGTAAACTTAAATATTGAGTTGAAATATTTTTAATAATATTTAAAATATGTTATTAAAGTAGGCGACTTAGATTAAATTGAAAAGTTCCATAATATGAGTGACTTTTTGTAATTGCCATGGCAACGAAAGCGGGAGATGTAATTTAAAAGCCATTTTTATCGAACGCTCATACATTTTGTTATGTATAAAATTATTAAATAAACAAATACATAAATAATACCATTGAACGTTTTTTCGAGTTAATTTACGATATAAAAATACATGTTCGCGAATCTCATTGTATTACGTTAATTATATACTGGTTACATACTCACTTTTGTATGATTTGTAAATAATGTGTTTTTGTGTTTACATATCAGGGTTGGGGGATGATAACCCACCCTTTATTTATGTACATACGTGTTACTGTAAATATAAAAAAATATATATATAATTTCTGTATTGCATTTATCGCAGTGGGATATGTATGTTAGCGCTCGAGGGTCAAGTTCGTGTTTGTGAATGTATTGTTCGCTCATATATGAGCTGTTATGTATATCATAGATTATGAATATAATAGAGGATATAATACATTATCATTTATTAGAAGCTAACTGATTCAACAGACACCATTCTGTATAATTAAAAATATAGATTTCTTTATAACAATTGCAACTCCACCTACCAAACTAATGCATTTTTTTTGTGGTCTAAAACCATCATCACAGGCCATATACGTCCCACTGCTGGACTCGAGCCTCCTCCATAATAGGAGGGAACCGGCTATACCATGCTGGTCAGACAGGTTGGTATAGGGATTTATTTTGAGTTTTCCTTCTCTTGCATAGATGATATATGCTTACTATATCCCTTAGACGTCTTTTACGACATCCACGGGTAAGATAGTGATGAATTGTATTCTTATTCCGTCACCAAACGGCAAACCATCTACGTAATAATGCCTAATGAAAACAGTTTAAGGCACAACGGTTGGATGGTTAGAAAAAACAAATAAAAAACGGACGTAGGTAGAAACAATTTGTGTTACAGATTTACGTACTTGTAAAAAAAATACTCTTTAACTCAAACTCATGTTTTTCAGAAGAACGAGACATAATATCTATGGCTCCTAAGTATAGTGAGTCAACTAACATTTTTAGGTATTTTAACTTTTTTGATGAAATGATAAAAAAATAACCTTATAAAAATAATCTCGGTCATAAAAATTAAAAAAATTAGGGCAGTAAATCATTGAAGCATTTTCACCTGTGGAAGCTTATTACACGCGCAAAGATACAAATCGCAAATATTTGTATGGATCCTTGTCGTTTCCCAAGATGTTTGACCTCCATAAAGAATGGTTTGATCCCGTTAACTATTTAAATGTCCAATGAATCACGTTGTAATCAATACAAAAACCTAGAAATCCTAGAACAAGAATTTGAAAAAATGTAACCATTTTATCTTTGACACGTTCTCCTGTAAAATTAGAATTTTTTAAATGACTCACTATTCGTAGGAGCGATCGATATGTCTATATCGATATTGTTGGGTAGTTAGTTCACAGAAATATCAGACAACCTCATCAATTGTGACAATCTATATTACTTTTGAAATTTTGTCTATTATAACGGAGCTGTGTCCAAAAACAAATATTAAATTAGAATGGATTAAATATTTTTATAAAAAAGATATAAATTCCGTGTGGTGACACAGTAAGAATATATGTAAATCATCCCAAGATATGAATCACTCCCTATCTTGCCCATGGATGTTGTAAAAGACTACTAAAGGATATTACTATGCTATAATAACTATGCAAGAGAAGGAAAACTCGAAATAAAACCCTGTCTGAAAAATACCAACCTGTCTGACCAGCATAGTATGGTAAGCTCAATTTCCCTCCTATCACTGAGGAGGCTCGAGCCCAACCCGAGGACGTATATGAGCTGAAACGATGATAATGTTAAAAATAATGTTTGATGACCATTTTTAAATTTCTAGAAGCTTCCCATTAAATTCTATTTGAATCCTCTTATATATAATCTATGGTAGACGCTTAATAAATATTAGAATGCCATTAGCTTTGAATGGATTTGCTCTCTTTTATCAATGTGTTTTGAATGGGGATATATGTTAATATTATAGAGATATATGTAATTGAACATATAAAAATGCAATATTATTATACCGAGGAACATGCTTGTGGGCGCTTGCTTGCTATGACTGTGGGCTCTTACTGTGAGCGTACACTATAAATTCTCAAAGGAGGGTAGGAAATCGAGAGCAAAATTAAGACGTTTTTGCAACCTTCCCCAAAAAATTCTTTAGGGAGGCACTACAAAAAATAAAGTCGATGGTAGACAGAATAAGAACTGAGAAATTATAACGTTCACGTTAAGATGTTAGAGACGTTGTGGAATGTGTTTTGTTAAATTTGATCATTTAAAAGCATATCATTATGTTACACGTTATTTGCGTGGAATCGCGTGCGATATAGCGAATGAAAACAAGCGAACGAATGCTAACTAATGTGTACAAATGATTCACTAAGAAAAGAAGGAAAATGAACGAAAGAATCCTTTCGCTCGTATTCAGTGGCGGTATATTAAAGTTTACGAAAATCACTCGCTAGCCTTCGTTCCCTGAGTTCAGGTGAGGTATTCCATATAGCCTCGTATGCATAATTATACACATAGATAAATTGTAGGATAGAATTGTAAATCGATAGTAAGTATACTGTTTTGTGAGAAACTTTTGGAGTCTTATTCGCTATGACCATACAAACACAAATTGACCACCTTATGTCAATATTCTTTGCTTAATGCAACTTGACGTTACACGTTATTAGCGTGAAATTGCCGGTGGTATAGCGAATAAGGGTGAAGTTTGAGAATTTGTTGGTATATAACAGAATGATGTACTGAACGGCACAGACACGAACCCAAGACCGCAGATGTTTGACGCGCAAGAGATTAATTTGTGCCAAATATGCACAAAGTGCACACGACGTTGCTCACGATGCCATTTATACGCACGTTATACGCATAGTCGCCTGTCGCACTGTGTATACTATAGCAATGTTGTATTGCCTTATATGTTATGTATTGTACGCTTATTGTATTGCCAAGTACTGCTGATGTTGCGATGTGGTTCATTACTACGATTTTTTTATAATAGTGTTAACTTATGCTTACTTAGAAGGTCTAGACCCATATGGCGCATAGTAAGGTTCAATGTAGCCCTATTGTCACCCTCGATAAGTGATGACCGGCTCTCTTTATCGTTTAAGGCTTCGCCACGATCTATAAAAGGGCCTATTACTTTAAACAGTCAAGTGCTACATTATTTAAATAAATACGTATTTTTAAATATTAGCGCTGAATTTGTATTTTTCAGAATGGTCAGAATAAAGCGTACCGATGTTTATTTTTCTTTTTTGAGATAATATCTTGCTCTCTCTCTCTCTCTCTTAACTCTTTGAGAAAAAGAAAAATAACTGAAAATCTCTCTCTTTTAACTGATAAAAGATTCACGGTCCAATTCTCAAAGTTCAAATTGCCTGAGACGAACAAAAATAAATAATGTGAGAGTTCTTTTGGATCCGATCCGATAATATCGCTATCGCTACGGTTTTGCGGAGAGACTATGGTAATTACTCGGTGGAAGTAATAATCTGCTGATAATGAATTTTATTACGGCTTAAGTATTAGCAGTTCATTCAATGAGCGAAAAAGCCACACAAACCACCCCCTTACGTCATTCAGCGACCTAATTTAATCGCTGATATTGCAAATCTATGAACAGCAGTTACCACTTATTGTGGCTTGCACGTCGGCCACAAAAGGCAATAAAATCTTTTGCAGTTTCACGATTTAATTTTATTCGTCGAAAAACTGAAAAATGTTTGGAACGTGTGCACGCCTTGTAACGCTCATTCCATTCATGAATTAAAATAAACAATATTTTTTCTTCAAAGGGCTTTTTATACTAAAAATTATCTTTTAAAAATATCAACACTGTTAAAACGAGTGTTTTTTTCTTCTTGACTTGTATTTATTGGGGTTCAATAAGTGCAAAAGGATTTTTTTCTTAACTTGCCGATATTCATGTTCAATAAGTTAGGCATACAGACATTTTTAGTTTGAGCCATTGGCTAAAGTAGAACGCTACTTCCAATTAATAAAAAATATTGTATAAAGAGCCACTTCGCAGCGTTTGACTAGAGGTAATACATGGTGTAATGTACAGCTTGGCTTACAATCGTGAAGTAACGTTTAGATGTGAATACAAGCCTATTGCTGTACGTTCAACAGTGCCCTGTGCAATACATATGTAGATTTATACTTACAACACATTTATCTACATATATATATTTAGAACTACCCGCAGGAATAGAAATCTTAACTAATAGTATAAAGTTTGTTTGTTACGTTATCATGTTTTAACTATTCAATCTTGAAATTTCGTATTCAATTCAGGGATACAGAAGTCTATGTTTCAACCATAAGGTATTGTGCCCGATGGATAGAAAAAATGATTGATAAAATCTACAATAAATGCGGTCGATGTCGCGGGTGTAGCTAGTAATAATATAAATAGCGTTATCGTCACAGTATTGTTTTGTATATAAATATAATTTGTGATGAATAAGCTTTGATTGTTCAAGTTTATGTGTTGATGTTAAGTTTTGTTTACATCAATGTACGGCAGTAGGCTATTGGCTATATTGTGACATTGCACACAACTCCCATCAAATAAAGAGATTTTTAAAATTGTCACGTGGTCTTTTATTTGTAACTAAATGAGCTTTATCCGTGTGGTGACGGAGGAAGAATACAATTCATCACTCCCTATCTTGCCTGTGGATGTCGTAAAAGACGACTAAGGGATATAATATGCACATAACATCTGCTCAAGAGAAGGAAAACTCGTAATGAAACCCTATACCAACATCTCTGACCAGATTGGTATAGTAGGCCAAATGCCCTCCCACTGTGGAGGAGGCTTGAGCCCAGCAGTGGGATGTATGTGGGCTGTAATGATGATGATGAAATGAGCTTGTAAATAGGTTTATAACGAATTTACCGTGTGGTGACAGTGATTCACCAAGCCCGCTCTTACCCGTGGTTGTAAAAGACGACCAAGGCTTATACTTCACAGTAGGGTGGGCCAAAAAAATTTTTTTTCCTTCGATACCATGAAGATATTGTCCGAATTAATGAAAAACATCTGTTAAAGTTTAAACTATATTAATATTAACAAGTGACGATGATTGATGGTTTTTGATTTTCCATTTAAATAACATCCTTTTTTTCTGGTTTGTTTGGATGTTCAATGCATTTAAATGAATAATTGTCTAGTGAAAACAAATACTTATTCTTGTAGGGAATTTAACAATCTACAAAAAAGGTTATCCGTGTGGTGACGGAGTAAGAATATACTTTACCACTTCCTATCTTGTCCGTGGATGTTGTAAAAGACGACTAAGGGATATAATATGCATATAATATCTATGCAAGAAAAGGAAAACTCGAAATATATCCCTATACTAACCTGTTTGACCAGCATGGTATAGTAAGGTCAATTTCCCTTCTATTGTGGATGAGGCTCTAGGCCAGTGGCGTAGCAAGGGGGGGGGGGGGGGGTGTTACTTTGCGGAGGGGCGGACCGCCCCGGGCGCCACTATTAGAAGGGCGGCAAAATTGGAAGAAAATATTTTGTGCGGACACTTTTTTATTTGTTGAGTTACGGTCGGCGCACTCCTCGCACCACTCCGTCCAGGGCGCCATAGGGGCATAAGCACGCACACCCGTAACCCATGACCGTGACGGACTAAATCCCCGGTCCAGTCACCCGCGGCCTCGACTGGGGCGACATGAGGTGCAGGTAGTCGCGCCTACGCCGCCCCAGTCACCGGTTCGCGTTGTCGAGGAGACGCTCCTCGCGCACGCGCTCTGCCGCCTCCTTCCGCGAGACTACTGCCTCGCAAAGGCCGAAACCGCGTCTCAGTTCACCCAGCACCGAACACAAACTCACAAACCTCGAGCGTATGCTGCGCCGTGTCCTCGTCGCAATCGCAGTGGTGGCAGGACGGTGTACTCTCCCTCCTAACGACCGTATACAGGCACCAGTCGGAAGGAGAGTACCCCGTGCCGCCGTTTTCCACTGCATCAACACCGGCTGGAAGGCCTGTATGGTCCGCACACCGAACCGAGGCCTCTCCAGCCGGACTGCGCAACGGGTAATGACGTCTCAGCGGGTGTCGACGCGCCAGGCGCTGAGCTCCCTCAAAGAGATCACACCGCCCTCCACTCGCACCCCCGACACCAGCCGATACAAACCGGCGAGCATTTCCCCCTTCAGGTCCCACGGGGGAGTCCCGGCCAACAGGCACGCTGCCTCCGTCGACACCGTGCGGTATCCACGTATGGCCCTGGCCGCCATGACCCTTTGTGGTCGCCACGGTAGAGCCCTGAGTCGGACGATCAGCTACCCCGCCCACACCGGCGCGCCATACAGGGCCATCGACCAGATGACCCTCGCGTACAGCCGTCGACACGTAGTGCTCGGTCCGCCCACGTTCGGCATATGCCACGATAGGGCGGACGCCGCGCCGATGAGCCGTAGAACAGGCCTGCGGAAATGCTCTCGGAACCACCAATGCCCGTCGAACACCAGGCCCAAATACTTCATATGCGCCCGGATGCTGATATCAACGGAATTGGCCGTGATCGAGACGTCGATGGGAGGGCCCATGCGGGACCTTTGGAACAGGATGACCTCCATCTTGTCCAGGGCTACCCTCAACCCCAACGCCCCGATCCGCCTGACGATCTCTTTGATGCCTAGAGTCGCCAGGCTTGCCGCCTCCTCTAGCGTCCCACCGCGTGCTGTGACGAGCCTGTCAATTCACGCCCAACCCGGGCGTGAAGCTCCCCTCCAACGCCCAGTCGTACCCGATGTTACACAGGGTGGGTCCAAGGACCGAATAAATGATTTCGCTGCGCGTAAGTCGCGAAAAGTAGAGTTTTACGGCCTGGCCACGACTTTGGTCTTAGCGGCGAGCGGCGCGGCGTGCCGAGCGGCGCACGCTAGTAAAGTCCTATAAAAAGCCTTAATGGAATAAAATTTATAAATTAATATATAATACATATATAAACAATTAATACAAACGCGAAATAATCCGTTAAAGTAGTTTTATTTACAATTTTTTTTTCTAGTTTGGTCTGCCATTTTAGTATATATAGTATGTAGTAGTAGTAATAACATTTATAATATGTTATTACTATTTTATGTAAATTAAACAAGCATATTTTGTATTTTTTTCTTATATAATTCATGTATTTTTAATTAATTTATAAACAGATTTTTTTAAATCAAAGTTGTTTCATTTAAACTTTAAACATTCAAGTACATGTGTGCAAAATTACAGCTCATTTAGTTTTGAAACAACTGAGATACGGAGTTTTGAGACGAAACGCGATTTTCCCACTGTGCGCCGCTCCGCGCTTAAACGCTTATTACACTACACGATATTCAGGTTCCTGAATTACTAGGGGTGCTCTACAACAGCTAAATTGTGAGACCTGTTTCACCGGTTTCAGTTTTAGCGAAATAACAGATTCACAAAACTGTTGCACACCGTTCCATATATATATATACATATATATGTATATATATATATATATATATATATATACATATATATATATATATATATAACGTATATATATATATATATATATATATATGACGTAGCAGGTAGCGCCGTGTTATTTTTAAAAGCAATGTTGATAGTGTTGGTGTTCCATGATAAACGTAATTGAAACAATAAAGTTGAAACAGTACTCGTGTTATTGAATTCTAGTTTAAAACTAAGTGGATAGAGCTCCGCACTGTTCGGCTGCTAGCGATCGAATGAATGTCGTACTTATTTTTTTTTTTGTTGTGTGTATAGCTGTTGGTCGAAATGACCTTTACAGCTAAGCGCGGTCATTGGGCGAGCGGAAGGCTCTCAACCCGGTAAGCGAGTTAAGCGAACATCGCCCGAGGGCTCCCCCTGTGGGGAACGGACCTCGGCTCGGGGCGTCGCTAAAGGCAAAGTGGGCGTGGCCACGTTTGGGATAATGACTTTTACGCGGCGTGGTTTTCGACCTCGACGGCGGGGCCGATACCGCGGAGTTTTATTTGTTATCGCTGCGCGAGCTGTGTAGGCTTTCATGGGCGGTTGTTATAGCATCATCCTCGTCTTCAAGAGGAAGACGAGGACGTCGGACCGCGGATATTTTTGTGGGGACGTAGTTGGCCGCCCCAACCACTAGTGGATTGGGGCGAGTCGTGGCAGAGTCAAAATAGCGCTGGGAGCAGCGCTTCATGTATTGCCCGATGGTCGGCAATTCGAGGTCGATGTGTAGATCGACATTACGAACGAACCACGGTGCTCCCGTTACCCGTCGCATAAATCTGTTTTGGGAATGTCGTACTAGCAAATGCTCGTATTTATAGTAAAGCCAAGAGCGGGGAACTCCCGATGACAATCTATAAAAACTGTTTTATAATATGTGTTGTACTATTTATCGTAAGTATTGGAACTAATTATTTTGAACTAAAACTAACTGTAATTATAATTCAAGTTTATAAAATAATCAATCGTGCGCCGATACGGCCGTTCTGACCGGCGGTGCGCGCTCTGCACTAGCCGTGTTGTAGACATTTCTACAAAGAGCTTGCCCAGTTTTTCTACCTGTAATCAAAGAGGCAATTCTCGAAGTTGTCGGTCAGTACATTTACCTGCATCTGCACAATGAATAGTGGTGGTATACTGTTCATTGGGCCTTTTGCCAGTTTGATAGTTTCTGTTGCAACGAAGTGCTATGTTAGTAAATACCATAGTGTATATGCTTCATGGTTCAGTGCTGTTGTAGCGTCAGGTTGTTTGAGTGAAGTGGTGAGCAATCCCACTTCTGATGACGTAGCAGGTAGCGCGGTGTCGTTTTTAAAAGCAATGACGTCAGCATGGCTAACGTCATCTACCTCACTACAATGTTGATAGTGTTGATGGTGTTTCATGATAAACGTAATTGAAGCAATAAAGTTGAAACAGTACTCGTGTTATTGAATTTTAGCTTAAAACTAAGTGGAGTCTAGAGCTCCGCACTGTTCGGCTGCTAACGATCGAATGAATGTCGTCCTTTTTTATTTTTTTTTTATTTTTCTGGTGTGTGTACAGCTGTTGGCCGCAGATGGCCTTAACAGCTTGACGCGGACTATGGGTGAGCGCTGAGGGCTCTCAACCCGGAGAAAAGTATGCTAGGCGACATCGCCCAAGGGCTCCCCCTGTGGGGAACGGACCTCGGCTTGGGGCGTCGCTGGAGGCAAAGTGGGCGTGCCCACGTTTTTAGTAGTGACTTTTGCGCGGCGCGGTTTCGCACCTCGACGGCGAGGGCGGAACCGCGGATATTTATTTGTTAAGGCCTCGCGGGCCGTGTAGGCTCTTTGTTGATCGAGTGTGATATTGTCGTCCTCTTCGTCGAGGACGTGACGAGGACGTCGGATGGAGAAATGAATGTCGTACTAGCAAATGCTCGTATTTATAGTAAAGCCGAGAGCGGGGAACTCCCAATGACAATCTATAAAAACTGTTTTATAATAACATGTGTTGTACTATTTATCGTAAGTATTGGAACTAATTATTTTGAATTAAAACTAATTATTTTAACTATAATTATAATTCAAGTTTATAAAATAATCAATCGTGCGCCGATATATATATATATATGCATAAATAATAATATTTTATTGTGTGTAATAATAATATTATATATATACATAAAATAAATACATGCTTAAATATATTAGACGTGGGTCGTTACGTTATTTTTAAGAAACATAACAAATTTAGTAACTTGGTCGACGTCAAGTGTTTCAAAACTAGTGATTTTTGTAACGACTTATTTGTATACAGGTACTTTGATTGTTTGCATATTGTATGAATATAACTAACTATAGGTATACAGTTACACGCGAAACGAAAATAAATTTGTAGCTATATAGTTAAATCAATAAATTAACTTCCTTTCATACTTTTTTCAGGCTGAGGACTGACTGCATTATATGTATTTACGATTGATTAGAGGTTATAATTAAACTATTATTTTAATTAAATTTGTATTAATGCAGACGTATTTAAAAGTAAAGTGATTGTATATACAATATATATTTACAATATTTATTTACTATATAATATATTTACAGTTTATTTACACTTTTGATATATTTACAGTTTTTTTCACTGTTATATGCACTTTATAATGTATGATGTTTTTATTAGTAAAACAACAAACTAAAACAAGAAATAAATTAAATTCTTTACTTTAAATTCAAATTTCAAAGTAACACTCGCTTCGTTTTCCGCAACGTCAAGCCGTTGAAATTACTTATAAACAAAAATAACTCTATTTTATTATCAATAAATGCAATTTTACGTATGAAAATTAAAGGTATAAAATGTATTGTTACGCTGTTTGGTCTTTGTTGCATACCACGGCACGTAAGTGTTTGGTATTTGGTCGGATTACTTCGAATAATTTCGTGTCATTCGATTAGCCATCTCGCTCGCTCGCTCGGCCGCGATGCGAAAGAAATGTACTTAGCGTAATCAACTTTGTGTGGTCGGCTCTTTCTCGCTCGCTCGAATATAATACTGTTATCCCATATCTGTGAGTCGTGTTAAGAATAAAGTAGTTACAAAAATCACCTCTTTTACTTGTCGACTCGTAAATAGTGATTGTTACATGTCGCGTAATGGGTTATTGTAACTAATGACGTGAAATAACGCTCATGTCTAAAATATATACATAAATCAGTCCTAAGCATGTAAAGGAGGAAGGATCGTTTTCATTTTAGGAACAAACACTGAAACCACTTCTAAACATTATGCCTAAAGAATGGTTATTTCCCCTTTTTTCTCGTATTACAGCACAACAGGCTGCTATTTTGGAACAGTTTTCTGAAACTGTTATTTCGCTAAAACTGAAACCGGTGAAACAGGTCTCACAATTTAGCTGTTGTAGAGCACCCCTAGTGATTCAGGGCCCTGAATATCGTGTAGTGTAATAAGCGTTTTAGCCGCCGCTCACAGCGGCAAGGTCGTGAACGGGCCGTTAGACTGTTTAGACTTTATGTTTAATAAACCAGACTAGCAACCCGCCCTCGCTTTGCTTCGGTTATAGGTTATAGTCGTTTTACCCACGTAGTTCCCGTTCCCGTAGGAATACCGGGATAAAATATAGCCTAGTTTACGCCCTGATATTATAGCTTTCCATTAGTGAAAGAATTTTTGAAATCGGTCCAGCCGTTTTGAAGATTACCCGGAACAAACAGACAGACAGACAGACAGATAGACAGACAGACAAAAATTTTTTAATTGCTATTTTAGGCATAGGTGTCGTGCAAATAACCGTGTGAGCATGAAAAAAACCTATTATTTTGACATTACAAACAGACACTCCAATTTTATTTATTGGTATAGATTAATTTTATAGTGTAAATTATTGTGGTCGGCCCAACAACGAAGGCGACGTGCACGTGGGTAGGTTGCGGGTGTGCGTGCTTACGGCCCTCTGTCGCCCCGGACGGAGTGGTGCGAGGAGCGCGCCGACCGCAACCCACCCGAAAAAAAAAAAATAGTGTAAATTATTAAAGTTTTAACACAGTCATGTTACTTACACATGTACTTACATAGTTTTGAAATAAATATTTTTCACTCAATTCTTTCATTTCGTTACGTTTTTTCTTACCAACACCAACAATTATTATTTTTACGATGTTAAAAGGGCGGCAAATTCTAACTCCGCCCCGGGCGACAGTGACACACGCTACGCCACTGCTCTAGGCCAACAGTGGGACGTTTATGCGCTGAAATGATGATGATGAATGATGGCAAAAAAGGTATAAATAATTTTTAGCTCAGTCGACTCGTTTGAAAGTTATTCGACGTTAAAGTCCAACCTTAAATCGTAAAAGATATTTTGATGTGAAACATCTATAGGCGAAAGTGAACCTGATCCGTGGCGTGGCGTTTTTTTTTGTAGCCTCAGATGGCTGTGACAACTTTACCCGGACTGGTGAGTGAGCGCTCTCACCCAGTATGTGGCATGGCGTTTACGCCACGCTTTGATATGTACATTTGTGTAACAAACCCATAACCTGTTTTAGAATGTTGTACAACGCCATCTAGTGAGCTCAAAATAAATTATTAACCTTAAACACATACCTATAGTGTACTGTAGTAGTAGCATACTAATGAAAATTTATTGAATAAAAGTTTATTGAATAAAAATCATAATTTTCTGGAAAAAAATCGTAATATTTAATTAATACTTTAGCCGTATTAGTTCCTGTCGTTATCTGTTCTTTTATGCATATATACTTCTACAAAATTATTTCGATGTTTCACATCTGCCAGGCGTCCTGAGCGACGGTTCCCTTTTTTTTATATTCGATCTAGACTACTTACGTAGGCCAATTCTCTGCCCAGCAGAGGGCTGATATGAGCTGAGATGGTATGCAACCAACATAATAAAATGCTTTCGGTAAACTGTTTTTAAGAAGTTAATATATTGCCGTCAGTTGTACTGTACAGTGTAGTACTGTGTGACGTGAATTGGCAAAATTAAATTTAGTTTTGTCATTATCCATTTCACTCGGAAACGTTATGGTCTTTAACTGTACGTTTCCAGCTTACGCACGTGCAAGCTTTGGAGTAAATTACCTGCTGCTGTTTGCCGAGCGCTATGACATGTCCTTCTTTAAACAAGGTTATTAAGAAGAGTATTTTCTTCACGGTAAGCAACGGCCTGGCTGTGCCTCTGATATTGCAAAGGTACATGTGCGACAGTATCACTTCCATCAGGTGTGCTGCTCGCTCGTTTGCCACTATAGGTAATAAAAAAATGTATCTTAAAACATTTATTATTGATTTTTTTTCAAAATATCTTTTATAAAAAGTTAGAAGCGAACCGTTGTTACTTTCTGGCCATAAAATGATAATACAAGTTTAAAGATCCATTTCCTAATACGACAACCACGAGATTAACAGAGTTGAGTTCTTGTCTTTCAATATATAATATAATTGCAATATAATTGAAAAATATAAGGTAGTATCACCGAAGTCAATGAGTCGGTTCCGGGGGGCCTCTCAATTGGGAGCGAGGGATAATACGGGCCGCATACCACTCCGTCGCTCTAGGCGGTTCAATAGGGTGGGAACAGACAAATAGAAGACTAGTTTCTTAGTATTTCACATTGCCTGAAAGAATTTGGTCTGTGCCATGACTGTACAACTAAATCTTGATTTCTAAGTAATAAACTCCAGTGCCGAACTTTGTTTTAACTTCCCCGCAGAATGATGTTCATAGGATGTTATTTATTGAATGTAGAATGTAATAGAAAGAAACATTCACTTGATTTTTTTTTATATTTGTATAAATTCTCCTTTACCCGTCTTGTGAGGGAGTAAAAATACAATTCCACCACACCCTATCTTACTACTGGGTGTCTTAAAATATGATGTGGTATACAGATAACATATATGCAAAGAAAAACTTGAAAGAAACTCCTATGCTAGTCAATTTCCCTCTCCTTTAGAGGCACAGCAATGGCACGTTTATGAACTGAATGTTCCTTCTATATGCTATATTCGTTAATGCAGATATCGTCTTAAAAATTATGAAAAGATTGAAAATCGATTAATCAACTCGTATCCAAACATATATTCATTTCCATTACAGGGCTCCTAAACTTCTTTAGTTTATAAATTTTATCAGCTTAACCTTGTGTATAAAAGTTTTCCAAATAAAATACAATAATACCATATGTAACAATTTTATTTTACCAATATTCATAATATATTAACATTATGTGGTCCAAAACCACCCTCTTTGATAATTATATAATACAAAGAATTTCTCACAAATGGTCGCTGAACCTATAACAATGAAAACAAAACAGCTACGCACTAACGAGCGACAGACAGTACACACGGAGCCAACATGACAACGACACGTCACCGTGACGACTCCCACACAATAATTACACAATACAACAATATTTAAAACGAGGTATAAAAGGAAAAATAAAATAAAGGTTAAACATTTCTCGTAGATATATTAATAATCATAATTATTACGTTAAACCTAGGCGAGGGGCGGTTGTTATGTAAATTGGAAGTTATAAAATGGGCCGCTAAGCAAAATTAGGCGTCAACTCAGTCCGTATCCCCTCGCTCGCTTAAATACACATTAATACATTTTACATTATATACAATGGGAAATAAATATACTATAAGCACGACGCAATATATAATAATCGTGTATGTACATAGACAACTACAGTGGTGCCACACCGAGTACCGTTATATCACAAAAATATAAATCCCATTGCCGCCTAATGGTCAATTCAGACCAGATGGAAGAATACACGAGCATACTTCAAGAGTTAACGGGAGAAAATATCAGCTTTATTTTAATCTCGATAGATTTGAAAATCACCAGCCGCCGTTGTGCTATACATAATTTATAAACTATTATTTACCTGACCTTGCAGCCGCAAGGTCAGGCTAGACATAGAAAATATGTTTTCATTACTTCTTCTCTATACAAGAATAAGGTTTTTCAAGTTGGATACAGTAATGTAAAATCATGGTGAAATAAATTCGGCAATTGCCGAGATCGCAATGAATGAACATCGTAATATGTATTTATATGTAGAAAATCCAGTTGAGGCATAATATAGGCTCGAGCATATCCCGTCTGATGTGAATTGACGCTAACACATCTCCGTTACCTAATATATATATTGGCGTACACTTTTTGGCTTAGCTAAATTCCTCATTGATATTTTAGGGATGTACAGACTATATTCAACTATTAATATTAAGACTATATTATGATTTCTATTAAAACCAAAGTAAACATCGGAAAATATACAATAAAAAGAAAATAAACAAAATGGGCACGTGTTAATTTGGTGCGTAAAATAATATAATATCATAGTCAAATAACAAATAAAGTATTCACAGACTTATTAAGCTGGTTAAAAATTGCTATTTTGACAATTTAATAATAAAAATGCGACGACGATCGACATATTTTTCAAAAAATTTTATCAAATTATTTTTGTGTATAAAATTATTCTTCCACCTATTAAGAAGATATGGTATATAGAACCCATAATACGTATATAAGCAGGAAGTTGTCATTATTAATGATTAAAATCATCCGAATTTATTTTTTTCTATTAAGTTTATTAGTCAATACGCCATTGAAAAGATCACGCTTCTATTCTTAGCGTAGCGTACCTTCAAGGTTTGATAGGTCAATAATAGCAAAGTTTACGACAGCGAATGTTTTGTGTCACTATAATATATAAAGAATTTTTGGTTTGCATGTTGTACTCCAAACAATAAATTCCACTATAAAATGGGTTTTTATACTTGTAAAATTTGGGCATTCTATAATTCTAATTCGAAGTTAAAATTTACCCTTTTATTAATATAGTTTTCATTTTATCAGTAAGTTCTGATTTATGTAATATTTGTAAGAGCCCGTCCAAAAATATCTAACGCAGTTTTAAAACAATCAAAAAATTGTTTCGTATTTTTTCAGTAAACAGTACAACAATTGTAGTTTTAAGTCTCATTCTAGAAAAGCAAATATAATAAAGTGCGTTTTACAACGACTATTGAATTTCGTGTGTCGTACAGTTCAAAATCACAAGACTTATTAAAGCTGACGGCTACCTCTAAAAGTTGTGAAATTGTAATCTATAGCTACATATATAGAATTAACAAATATATAGCAGAATGTACTTAGACCTCATATTATTTATAATGACTACATCGGCGACTTGTTCATATAAAACATATTAATTTTATCAACTGTCACGCGCGCAATTATTTTATCGTAAATACATGATCGATTTATTTCAACTTAGAAATGAAAGAACAACACTAACAAATATTTATGTATTATATCCATCGATACCAAAATTTTCTGAGAAAATCTCTACTAGTTGCCACAGTTTCTACCGAAGACCGATGTCTTGACTTATTAACAGATAATAACTTTTAAAATGATGAGTGATACGACTTAAGTTTTTGCTTAATCAAGTCATAAAATTAATATAAAATGTTAACAAAGTCAATCGAATTTAGAGTTCAAATAAATAGAAAAGTAATCGACAATCTTTTAATAACATTTTTAAGAACAATCTTTTTTTAAGGATTTTATGGTCATTGTATTTGATTTTTAATTCCCGGCGTTTCGAAGTTTTGTTCAAATTAGTTTTATATTAAACGTTGCGTAAAGAAATGATACATTGCTATAATTTTTTCGCATTAAAGTGTGTGTGTATTATTTGTACAGTAAAAACACACGATACATTTTACACCATATAAAGGATCAGTTGACTATTTGACTATCTATTACAATAGAGATATAATACTGTATAACTTTGACTATTGTGTTAACTTTTCATATATTATCTAGATTTTCTACGTTAACTCAGGTATTCGAAGTTTTTTTTTTTGTTGCCAACGGTGGCAAACGAGCAAGCAGCACACCTGATAGTAAGTGAAACTGCTGCACATGGACCTTTGCAATACCAGGGGCACAGCTAGGCCGCTGCCTACCGTGAAGGAAATACTCTTCTTAAACCTCGTTTAAAGAAGGACATGTCATAGCGCTCGGGAAACACAGCAGCAGGTAGTTCATTCCAGAGCTTGCACGTACGTGGGAGAAATGATCGCTGGAAACGTACAGTTGACGAACATAACGTTTCCAGGTGAAATGGATGAACCCTGCTACGATGTCGAGTGGTACGTTGGTAGAATGGTGACGGTGGTACCAAGTCAAACAGTTCCTCGGAGCACTCCCCGAAGTATTTTTTTATGATCATAAATATTTTAAATTTCGCGATGTTGAATGAAAGTGTTCAATTTGATTAATTTATTATGTATTCTAAAAGTTAGCAGTTGTTCGATCAAGTCTAGGCTAGTTCTATTTCACTTTAACTGTAAAGCATCCAGTAGTAATCGCTGACGATGAAACGTGATTGAATATCTTACGGGTGGGCTAATGGCCTACCGGTTCTACATAGTTAGCTGGATAGAGTCCCACTCTGCCATCCTTTCGTCCTTTGCACCAGCCTTGTTCGTCTTCGTCTTCTAATTTTTCGAATAGGTCACCTGAAAATAGGCAAATACGTCTAAGATTATACTGAATGGATGTATATGAGGCAAGAATAATTAACCTTTTTTCATTGGGGGCAATGCTCAGGACACACAGCATCAGATCTGACAGGGTCTAAGGAAGGATAACGTAGAGCCCCATGACCTACGATATCACCTGTCCAACCCCATCGATTTGTAGGCTTAACACGAATATTTGCGTCAAAGTAATCGTATCATTATCGATACTAATTTGTATAGGATTTATAGCAGCGCCTCTATCGGACGATAGCAAGCATTGCTGTAACAGAAGTTGTAAAGAAATCATAAGCCTCGAGCTGTGATGATGATAATAAATCCAATAAAGCTGTGAATTTATTTTCATAAATAACTTAATTTTTTATTGAAATATTTCGAAGCCTAGGTTTGAAAGTAATATTATCACATTTTCGGAAAAAAAAAAACAGATTTCGATTAATGTATAAGTTTGTCAATCTATAGTGGAATATTGTCCTACTATGTCATTGTGTTTAAATACCAGACTCATGTATGCACATAATAATATACAGATCATAATTATTTATAGATAAAAAAATTACTGTAAGCCGAATTATTTTAAATACGTTAACGTTTACCGGCTCGAAGGACCAGTAAACTGAGAAATGTGCACAGCAACACTATGAATTGTGCTACAACTTATGGCAGGTATTTTTGTTTTAGTCTAAGCATAAGCTTCTTCAAGATGATTTTTTAGGATGATTTTTTTATTTCTTTCTCTTGCAATGATGTTATATACATACTTTATGTTGATGTTATATATCTGCATACATACTTTATTTGATTTTTACGATATCCTATGGGTATGTTTTTCATGTAGTGACGGATTACGAATACAATTCACCCTCTCTTTTGCTCACGGGTATTGTAACAAGCAACTAAGGGATATAATATACAGACAATATCTCTGCAAGAGAAGGTAGAGTTGAAGTAAAACCTGATACCAACACGGCTGACCGTGTCAATTGGTCAATTATGGATGCCGCTCAAGCCTAGCAGTGGGACGTATATGAGCTGTGATGATGATGGCTAAGTTCCTCATCGTCATCATCGCAGCTCAAATACGTCCCACTGCTGGACCCGGGCCTCATCCACAATAGGAGGGAATTTGACCTACTATACCATGCTGGTTAGACATGTTGGTATAGGGTTTCATTTCGAGTTTTCCTTCTCTTGTGCAGATGTTATGTGAATATTATCCCATAGTTGTCTTTCACGACACCCACGGGCAGGATAGGGAGTGGTCAATTGTATTCTTACTTCGTCGCCACATGATAAATATATGACGGATATTATAAGTCCTACGTGGAATGAATAGATAGGTTAGTTGTACGGATGATTACCTTGTCTGAAGCTAAGCTCGTCACTTTCCGCGCCTGTGTAGTCGTATAGCGCACGCACCGGCACGCCTGGTTCGCCTGTATCCGTTAATGCACCGCCTGACTCCTCGTCCCACTCGTCCTCGTCGAACGGGTTCTCCTGACCTTTAGTGCTGTCCTTAGCCGGAGACGTTTTGTTTGATTTTGGCGCTGACGCTGTTCCATTACTGGAAAAATTATAAAAGACAATCAATCTCACTGTTTTTTCATCACGATTTATCATCTCAGGCCAAAAACGTCTCACTATTGAACTCGAGCCACCTCCACAATAGGTGTAAAACTAACTTACTATGCCATGCTGGTCAGACGTGTTGACATAATGTTTTGTTTCGAGTTTTCCTTCTCTTGCATAGATGTTATATGCATATTATATCCCTTAATCGTCTTTTACGACATCCATGGCCAAGAGGATAGTGCATTGTATTCTTTCTCTGTTACCACAACGATATCATGATTTTCTTAGCCTTATCCTAATGAATTCGTCGTTCTTATCTTCTACGTGAAGGTCTGTAAAACTTTAATAATGAGAGACGTCTTCTTTGATATCAGAAATCATTTACTAGACCCCGTTGAGCCCAATAATTAATCTCTGTTGTTTTGACACCCTTTTTACGGCATCTGCGAATTAAATTCAAGTAATTACTGTGTACAACTAGTACCAACCATCCACTCTCTTATCAATTGGTGTCGTAAAAGCCAACTAAGGGATAACACCTACGCAAAAGGAAATCTCGACATAAAACCTTAAACCAATACGTTCGACCAGCGTGGAAAAGTATGTCAATTCCTACAGTGGAGAAGGTCCGAACCTAACAGCAGGACCTATATGGGTCGAATTAATGATGATTTAACTCATCTATACTCGTCAGACAGTAGTCTATTTTTATTTTTAGGTTATCCTACTTGGATTGTTGTATGCTTCAGTTGATTAAGATGCAGCCTGAATAAACTGTCGGTATAAAATAGATGGCGAAGCATTAATCAACACAAGATAACATACTTGTTTCGACTAACTACTATTTTTGACACATTAAAGACTCCATGTGGTGACCGAGTAAGAATATAATCCATCATCCCCCTTTCTTATCCGTGGGTGTCGTAAAAAACGACTAAGAGATTACACTATGCAGATAACATCTATGCAAGAGAAGGAAAACTCGAAATAAAACCCTATACGAACTCTACTGAACGCGTTATAGTAGGTCAATTTCTCTCCCATTGGCGACTGTGGCTGTTATCTGTATATAGAACATATTACTTTAGTCGTCTTATACAACACCCAGGGGCAAGAGAGATGATTATTTGCATTTTTATTACGTAGCTACGCGGAATAGTTGAGTATTTACATATACTAATACGTAGGCCAAATTCTATTTTATTGTTTTAAAACCTCGTGCCCAAAAATACCCCATACATTAATTGAAAAGATAATAAAATAAGTAAAACGCTCATTAACTAACTGTTGAACGATCTGATCGCTCATATCGGTGATGGTGTAGTGTGAGCCGTTAGTCAAGTCTGGCCTCATGACCAGTCGCACCAGGTGTTCGCCGAGGGAACTAGTGATCCCAACGGAACTACATTCTGGACCACACGCAAATATCTGGAGATGTTCAATACTGCATAGGAAAAAGGATTAAAGAGGGTAGGATAGATAGTTATTAGGTTTTTATCAAAATCAGGCTGCTCTTATCACAATTACCTGGGGTCGACTCAATATACAGGGTGTATCAGGTTATGGGGCAACTGGTCAAAAGGGAGCTAGGCAATGGTGGTAGGAACCTATGAAAAAAATTTGAACGAAAAATATCGATTCGTTAAGGAATTAGAGACATGTAAAGTTTTCAATTTTGTCATCGTTTTTTCGTGTAAAACTGATTGAAATGTATAAAGTGAATGATACTTAATACGCAACATACTCATACTTCGTTAAATGTTCATTAGAAATTGAATAAATCAATGATTACATTCACATAAGCAAGACAAACTTCGCTTTTAAACAGCTCATCGGTCTATGGCCGTTGACCGCTCGCGCGATCGTAGGTACAACCTACGATGTCATTGAAACGTTTGCACAATTCTAGGTATGAATGAATGAAACTATACTGGCGAAGCTTTACATGCCTACATGTATTTTGTCTGTACATGCCTACATAATACGTAACATTTAAGGCGTAGACTCTTGGACACATTTTTTTGAAATCACTATAACTTTTATGTTATATTGTTTTTTGTGTAATGTACACTCTAATTACAATCTATGACCGCTACACTACAACATACTCTAACAGTTGCCCCATAACCTGATACACCCTGTATACTCTTCTTTTATATTACATAGAAGCAACCCACCCTCCCTTCGCTTCAGCTTCAGTTGCCTTACACGCATAGTTCCCGTTCCCGTGGGAATACCGAGATAAAATATAGCATAAGTTACTCCTTATATAGATAAGCATAAGTTACACCTTGTAGTAAAATATTATCAAAATCGGTCCAGCCGTTTTGAAGATTCCCTCAAACAAACGGAGAGACAGACAAAATTTTTAAAACTGCATTTTAGACAGGTATCGTGCAAATAACGACGTGAGTATGAAAATAGCCCACTACTTCGAAACTACAAACAGACATTTCAATTTTATTTATTTGTATAGATTGCATAAGTTACATAAGTTATTGGCAATAGTTTTATGACCGGATTATTTTATCGAGTTTGTATTTGATTTTGATTTACCCGACGTTTCGAATACTTTACAGCGTGTTCACAGGCGGTTTAGTCCATAAATTTATAATATGTAATATTCGCATAAACATTAGAAATAATTAAAGCGTATTGACTCATAACATAAATGCAAGTAAAGGCAGAAGCGAAATTCTCATTTAGAGATTCACATGGGAAATTTCAGATAGGGGTCCCATATGTTAAGGTCTGGCTGGTGTAGTACCAGTGCTAAGTTGGGCTTGAATCTCTTCCACAATAGGAGGAAGTTTAACTTATTACACCATCACTATCAACCGATTCACATTAGATTTTATTAATTTCTTCTTTTGCGCAGATGATATAGGCATATGTATCCATCCCATAGTTGCTTTTTATAACACCCACGGGCAAGTTATGTAGTGAAATGTATTTTTACTCCGTCATCAAACTACACAGAGTGTGGTATCATCATCATCATCTCAGCCCATATACGTCCCACTATTGAGCTCGGGCCTCCTCCATAATGGGAGGGAATATGACCTACTATACCATGCTGGTCAGACATGTTGGTATAGGGTTTCATTTCGAGTTTTCCTCCTCTTGCACAGATGTTATGTGCCTATTATATCCCATAGTCGTCTTATACGACATCCACGGGCAAGATAGGGAGTGGTGAATTGTATTCTAACTCCGTCACCACACGGAAAGAGTGTGGTATAGTAAAGGGTAATTACCCTAATTCAGAGAAGGTGCATAGCGGTCAGTAAGGCCTAGCTTGAGTAGTACAAGAACAATCTCTGTGGGATTTTTTTTATGCTGTTGGTGGCACACGAGCAAATAACTGATGGTAAATGATACTGCTATTCATCGACCTTTATAGACCGCTGTCAACTATAAAAAAGAGAAGGGATTGTGAATGCGTGCAATGGTTCGGTGATACTAAAGACTTCACCAAAACCCGCCACAAGCAAACACTCTCAGAGACTTCGGCTTGCGGTTCCCTCGCTCACCGAACGCAGTGCAGTGACAAATTGTAACTATTTAAACGTCGATCATATCCGTGTGGTTACGGGGTAAAAATACAATTAACCACCCCCACTTTTGCTCGTGGGTGTCGTAACAGGCGACTAAGGCAAATATGCAGGTAAGATCTATTCAAAAGAAGCAAAACTCGATGTAAAACCCTACTCTAACAGGTCTGACCAACGCGGAATAGTAGGTCAACTCCCTTTTCATTTTGTTGAGCAGGCCTGAGCCCAACAGTGGGACTTATATAGGCTGAGTTAATGATGATGATACGTCAATTTTCTGCGACAGTGTGATACTACCCCGAATGGACCGGGTTGCGGATGTAGTTCTACCTATACATTCATCTCAATAGTTGTTAAGCAAAGGGTCATAATAATATTACTTACGTGACTGCAATTGGTGCGCTTATAGTCTTCTTATCGATGGTGTTGTTGGCTGTAGTGTTAACGGTGTTGTTGACGACTGTAGTTGTTGGTGGCGGTGCGTCCGTATGGTTGGCAGCCTTGGGCGCTTTGTTGTTCGAGTTGATCGGTGGCAGCTCCTGTAAATTGTGTTAGTGCTCATTAAGAATTGAAAATGTATATTTTTGTTTTGAATGGAAAGATCAGTAGGCGGTAGTACAAGTTTTTAATATTGTCGATTAAATAGAATCTTGACATTAATACGTGAGGTAAAGCAAAATTACAATGTTCTAGCTAATGCTAGACATTAAGATTAAAGACTCAAATCTTGCACCTGGTAATCCAGGTGCAAGATTTGAGTCTTTAATCTTAAGAAAGGAAACCTCTAACGGCGTTTGGTAAAGTCGCTAAAGAAATTACGTTTTAAGGGTCTGTCACGTTGGTTCTACTGAGTCGTCTCTTTTTTTAAGACAATACCTTGGAAATAATCCTTGTATTGTGCGGGACTTTACAAACATATAATTAACGGACACAAATTACATCCAGACTCAGAACAAAGTGTTGTTCACGCTGTAGGTCGGTAAGAAGGTGGCTAAGAAGGCATAACGCCATCTGTACGGTCTTTGATTAAAGAGCACATTTAGTGACTTTGGTCAAAGAGATTCACAATAGGCATAAAATTATTATTGACTTATTAATACTCCAATAAATTCAAAGTATTTTATGGGAAACATTTTCATAACTAATCTAGAAAATTAACATTATTTATTAAAAACATAAAGTCGACGAATGGAAAAGCTGAGGAGACTAGCAGTATTTCTATGAAACGAGTTTAAGTAGTTCTTGTATTTTCACTTATCACAGCTGACGTACGTCCATTTGCTGGGCTTGAGCCTCTTCCACAATGAGAGAGAAATTGACCTACTATACCACGCTGGTCAGACGTGTTGGTATAGGGTTTTATTTCGAGTTTTCTTTCTCTTTGTTATCAGCATATTGTAATTCTTGAGACGTTTTTATAAGACCCACGGGCAAAAAAGAGGGTGGTGAATTCTTACTTGTTCCCATACGGGTTTTTTTTTTCACTTATAATTCTAAATAAAAAAACGACCTGGCAACACTATTGAGTTACAACTACGAAAAACAATCCATATTATTAATTTTCACGTATTTGCATTGTTTAACTTCAGCCATCTGATCATTCCATTCAAACTTAAAAAATAAATATATAGACATAATATATTTGGGTATTATTTCATCATTATCATAAAATATATTTTACTTAAATATTATTTTCAAATATATATTTTTTACTGTAATAACTTATAGTGGGTTAATTGTTAATTCATGCCAATATGCATAAATCGTAGATTGAAGCGACATCCATCATGCAACATCGATATAAAAAAAATAGCAAAAATACATAAAAAAAGGGTAAAGCGCTTACAACTAGAATAGATTAAAATGAGAATGTCCTTATCCCTTTAAAATCAAACTACTTTTATACCCGACTCATGCTTCTACTAAGATATAAAAAAAAATATAAACACTAAGCTCGAACGAGACTCCAATCAGCGTATAGTCATCATTCTCATTTGAATCGTATACCGAACATATATTGTGATGAACGTTCGGATATAATCAACGACAAGATATGTTGGTTTATGGAATGGGTGATGACGCGGCAAAGCGCGTGCGAGACGCCGATTTACTTACAACAGCGATGGTTTACATATTAGATATCGAATTGAGAGGCTTCAGATAAATCTTACATTTTATACCATAAGTACATTACCTTGAACATTATATAAATTACAAAAAAAAAAGATACTCGATTATTTTAGTTGATAGTTCAATTGCTATATAACATTTTTTAGATTATTAAAATAGTAATGTTAAATATATATTGACCTTGTAAACTACTTCGAATAAAGCGTCAAATTATATAGTGACCTTCGAATATTTTCGAAGTTCACACCATGACATCGTGTATACCATCACTGCGGTCTGTAAAGCGATGTGAGATAACAAAAGGGTGGTGTAACGTACATCTTCGCTGACTGGCCGCTGGTTGAGCAACGTGATGGGCCCGGTGGGTAGGCTCTCCTTGGACTTGCCCTTTGCGATGTCCCGGAACTCCTCCGTGTACTCCTGAGTCACCGACACACCGGTCACAAGCGGGCATGGCGAACGCAACGATACGTTGGGAATACGCGAATAATAACTTCTAACATTTTGTATTGATTTAAATGTTATTATAATATTCAATAGGCTATGAAAAGCTTAGAATTGAATATCAAACCACTTTGAAATTATTTTTACGTTTAAATAATTAATTTTAAATTAAATTTATTAAAAAAAAAAATGTAGATTTCAAAATGATAGATTTAAATAATTCCCAACGTTTCGTTGCGCAATGCAAACTCATAGTAAAAAAAAATTAATTAACAAATTAGATAAACATATAACACGTCCATAGAAAGCCGGTGTACGTTAGAAGCTAACTAGCAATAAATCAAGGAAAAGAAGAATGGAAGAAAGAGTACATGCATATTAGAGAAATTTGTTTAAGTCTCATCTAAGAAAAATATAATTAACAATATCATGGTTTAATTTCTGATTAGAGCAGAAGAAAAGAAATGCCAAGTTTTTCTTTCGTCTTGTTCAAAATCGAAACACTGATCAAAGTTCTTATCAAACATATATTCCAATCAGCTAACAAGTCCTATTCGAAGTTTATTTTGGTTCAAAATAATGTATTAAAATAATTCGAAACAATATATTTTATATTCATTGGTTTTTAGGGTTCCGTACCCAAAGAATAAAAACGGTACCCTATTACTAAGACTTCGCTGTCTGTCCGTCCGTCTGTCTATCACCAGGCTGTATCTCAAGCTTCGCGATAGATAGACAGTTGAGATTTTTACAAATTATGTATTTATGTTGCCGCTATAACAACAAATACTAATAACAAAATAAAATAAATATTTATTTGCTCCCATAAAACAAACGCGAATTTTTTGCCTTTTTTTATAGATAATGGGTACTGAATCCTTTGTGCGCGACTCCGACTCGCACTTAACCGGTTTTTAAACTAGTTAATGCAATAAAATAACCACGATCATTATCATTTTGCACAATTACTTGGTGTCGACGCAATATGTACTTCTCCGTATATATTGCAAAACTTATTAGCAATGACCAGCCGACTTTATAATGTCAATCCTTCTTACGAATGCTGTTTTTGACTCGACAGGACCTGTTGAAGTTGACCCAGGTCGATGTAAAGCTCTTAATACTTTATGCCATCCACGAGCAATTCAAGGGTTAGTTATATTCGTAACCGATGCCATACGGCAAAAAATTATGTACAAAAGAACCTTTAAAATTATGGCAAAATTTTTGTTCGTGAAATTGCGTGCTATCCTAACGTGCCTGTTATAATAATTCATTTCTAATATACTTCAGTGTGTATGAGTGACTTCATGAGTGCATATCGTATTGATTTCCTATTTGAAAACTCTGAATATCGATGTCGAAAATTAAATCTTTTTATTTATATTTCCTTTCAAATATATTTTTTGTAATTTTCTTTAACGTGCTGTCATTTCGGTCGGACACGAAGAATGCTATTATCCAGTGGAACTCTGGTGTGAATGAATCCATGAACAGTGCCGTGGGTCATCTATGAAGGAAATTCTTCATTAACACCAACCATCACGGTGTATTTTCGTGTGACACCATGTTTATAAACCCTTTGGTGCAATTTTGCAAATCATTTTGTGAATCAAATTATTATAAATTTGATGTGCTTTATGATAGGCGATTTACAGTGCATTTTGTGGTATAAATAATTAGTTTTCAATCAAGCCGGTTTAAAAAACATGCCGAAATCAATAACATTGCAAAATAATTTGGAATGTTCATGATTATGACGTTAGTTTTGTTATTGTTCGCTACATTTAAGAATATCAGGCTATTTAAAACTTTTTTTATAGTAGTTAAATAACATTTCACAATCAAGTAATTAGACTACGTTAACCAAAACGTAAATAGGCAGTTTATACTGAATACTAAAGTGGTATGTATAGAATAAACATGAGTTTTAACATATGTAGTTTTTTAATTAAATTTAAATGTTACAGGAATTGGAAATAATCGTTCATCAAAACAGATGATAAAATGAGACAAACACTTTAATAAAAGGCTTTTTTGCTCAGACTACAAAATTATAGAAAATTCCATTACATTGGGGAAATCTTTTTTTTTACCGTTACCACAAAATTCACTATAAAATACCTGACCACAGGTGCTCAAGATTTTTTACACACGATATGCGTGACCAAATTTCATTTTATTATTTTTTTTTTAATTTTGCATGAATCGTAATAATCACATGCTTCATCACCAGTCGTGTATAATGGCCATCGAACCTACACCGTGGTCGTACCATTAAAGGATTGCTGTAAAACTTGCTGCCTCCATAATACTGGCTACTGGATACAGAAGGGGCGACATGACACGACCGTCGCCCATCCACACCGAAGCACATCGCTGGTAGAGCGACCCTCAAGCGATGTACCGCCTGCGACCAAGACTGCGACCAGCCCGCGGTTCTCTCCGACCATGGAGTGGTCGTTGCACGCTGTAGCGGCAACCGTGCAGTAGCAAGCACTCGGGTGACCAATTCACTTGCGTCCGCCAAATATTTGTTACGTATTGAATCCGTTGCCGGGTCATCGTCCTTGCATTATTAATGTTTATTTTTAATTGAAATATTTAATACGGACATTGCTTTGAGACAAAGTGAAGTATTTTTGTAGTATATTAAAAAAATCAAATATTGATGTCAAATCACATAAATATTGGTATGCATCTCTAATAAATATGTATTTTGGAACATTTGCTTATTAGCACCTTGAATAATAAATTTATAAATAGCCGCGCTCTAAAAACTATAACCGAAAAGAATGGAGATATATATTGCTAAATTAATTAGAATTTGAATTGAAGCAATAGAGCTGGACTTGACCTGTGTAATAAAATTTTAAAATATGAGCATTCAAAGGTCACATTCTGAAAGGAAATCCGTAGTTGTTGCAATATGTCGGTTATGCGAGGTAACCGAACTGATTGTCGAGACGTAACTATCTTATATCTTGATCAAATACAATGTTTGTGGAGATTTTAATGGCCTTGTGATAAGTGGCCATCGTTGAAGGTCTATTTGCTACAAATATTATTGACACATCGATGTTTTAGACAGAGATAAACATAATATGTTTTAATTTATATGTAATTTTGACGTTGAGATGAATTTTCTATTATAAAATTACCAAGCTAAGTGTAACTTATATAACACAAGCCAATCTTGATCAGCAATTATATTGTAATTATCTATTGCACGTTATGGGAATAAACTTAAGCGTGGTGTATGTATTATTGAAGGTAATCTAATGAAAGTTTTTAAGGATAGCCGCAAAACCGGTAAAAATACTTGTAGCAAGAAAGAATACTATGAAAAGAAGAAGTTAGAATCAAGCTAATGTTATTTACTACGTCATTCTAAATAATTCAGGGCTTAAAATTTAGAATAGGATAACATATGAATAGGTTGCAACATGCTTAGTCTTTTTTTTATAAATAAATGTTCCTTTATACTGTATGAATAAGTTGCAGATAATCACTAAGTCATAGTAAGGCAGTTTTAGCTCGAAATATTACTTCAAATTGACTTTCTTTTTCTACAATTGGTGTTAGATTGCAGTATGTGCAGTAAATATGTATTTATGAAATCTTCACAATTTATCATTTTCATGATTCTAAATATAATAGTTACAGTAATAAGTCTGATAAGGTTTTTTTTTTAAATTTAGCTGACATGTGGCTAGTAATATGGAAATTCTAAAAGTCAATCGTTTTACACTATGAAAGATAAAACGAATAATATATACGCGTGATGTTATTAATGTTTCAAAATAACCTGATCTACATTTTCCAGTCAGAAATTAGAATAAAAGAATCGACGAATATCTAAAGACGTTAGAGAAAATTTGGTTGTACCTTGTTCAACACTGCGTGGAACAAAAGATACCTATATGTAAACTACTAATAGGTTATATTTTCTATTCGATAGTTCCCTAGAAGATCGACCTTCACCAGTCTGCTTACCGGGTATTTTATAAAATAAAAATGTTTCTGAACTTATTCCAGTAGGGTTGGCGCAAAGAAATATTGCCATGAGTAGAATTTATTAAAATTAAAAAATATCCTAAGTATCGTTATAAATATGAACAGTTTGTTGTTTGTTACGCATTCACGAATTCTTCCACAAAATATTAAACATTCTTCCACTAATGGAGTGACATAGGCTATAATAATAATAGAGTAACATGGGGGAAAAATTATCTCCGGATTCTCACAAGAACGGGAACTACGCTAGTAAAACTTAACTAACCCTATATTATAATTTTAATAAATTACAGCCACGAACATATATTTATTATAAAATATATTTTGACGCCAACCCTATTGGGTTATGCTCGGCAAAATATTTTATTTGATAAAATATTATTTTCATTCGGTAACCAGATGGATGAAGTTTGATCTTGTAGAGATCTTAGACCTATTTAAATATTGCAAACAGATAAGCATTTTTAAAATTGCTATTCATTTTTACGAGCAACTGTGTAGGTACCGATATAATATTATTTGCTGTTATCTCGACACGAGGCAGTCGTAAAGATAGCTAATGACCTATATATATATATATAAAAAACTACTATAATTCAATAAAATCTGCTTTAAAAATCGTAAAGATTCTATAGTCTAAATACAACTAGAACTGTCTAAAGCATTCGGTTAATAATAGGCTTTAATAGAGTATTTATCGCTTGTTTAGTAGGACATGTAGGTTGGCTAAATGGCAGGCTAGGAGTTATATCAGCAATGTATAATCCTGCTATGTTACCTCGAATTGTGGCCAGGCCATTGCCATATTGACGCCGTGATTATTCGCCCACCATTTCAAGTCCTTCTGATGGTCAGCATTATTTATCGTGTGGTGGAATTCTTCGTATATTTGTGGTAATCTGAAACATTTTTGATCCTAAATGAAATTATGATATGGCAATATTAAACATCTTATGATTTCAGCTCATATAGGAGGGAACTCTACCCTACCACGCTGGTCAAACGGATTAGTATAGGGTTCCTTCTCTTGCATAGATATTACATGAATATTATATGCCTTAATGGACTTTCACGACATCCAAGGGTAAATCGTACATGGGTAAGTGATAAATTGTACTCTTACTCCGTCACTCATATACATAGAAGCAAGTAGAAATATTAATATTTGAAAGGAAAAGATTGAGCACTGGAAAGTTACTAGCGAGAGGTGCAGCGTATATTCCCTTGGAATATCCCATGAAATAGCTCTAAATAGTCTTAAATTTACGTAGAATTTAAATTTGATATTTGAAGAATAATAAAAAAAATAACATTAAAAGAAAATTAATTTTTTAATTGGATTAATAATGGATTTATTCAAATTCAATATTTATCAATATTATTATTAGATCAAATTGGATTTATCGGACAACATATGCAAGGCTTCGTACCTTCATCTGTATTTAATTTAATTACATAATATATGCTATTATATCTCTAAATTATTATTTTATCGCTTGGATTGGCAAGCAAAAGATCGTTGGGCAATTAACTTTTATAAAACATTATTTCGAAACCTACTGCACCACAATGGCCGAATATAAACACCTTAGCATCAAGAAAACATTTTGAGAGTTCCTCATAGGACCTAAGACCCAATAGGGATAATAAAAAAGATTAATCATGAATTCTACTTACGTCGGCTCCTGACTAATATTGAGGCACTTTTGGAAGCTAAACAAAACCTCCTTGAAGAATTTTAGCCGTTGTGCTTCCATTTGTTGGCAGCGTTCATATACCGCCGTCATGTCTTCGATATAACGAGGATTGTAAGCGGTGATTTCGGCCAGCGCCGACTGATATTTCTCTCTGCTTTTGGACACTTCCTCGCGACACTTTGCTACACGTTCCGCCATTTTCTTCACCTGAAATAGAGACAAAAAAGTTAAAATTTCGAAACTTACATTTATCACCAATTAGATATATAAGTAATATATAAGAATTTTAATGATTATAGCCTCTTATTAGTGAAAATTAATTTTAGGTTAGTTACAAATCTCGAATTAGTACAAAAATCGAAATGTATAATTATCTAAATTAGCGCACGAAGTATCAATTTTAGTGATTAAATTAGTTAATTTCATGGTTATTTAAACGAAATGTTGAAATTTACAAATTTAGGATGAAAATTTAATTGTAATATTTGAAATTATGTCAATATGAAATGTTTTGTACTTAATTCGTATAAGTGATTGATTTCGTATAAGTAAAAGATTCAAGCGACTTTTTCTTTAATAATTTCTTTGTTTGAAAAAATGAGGATATTGTTACAAAACCAACGGGTTTTGTTAAAATTTGATAATATGTAAACAATTTACAACATTATGTATTACTGGAAATATCTGGCATAAGTCGCGTAGAGTGTAAGGAGTGATCTTTCAAACCAAATCGTGCAAGTATTTGTGCACATAATTAACTCCAAATGATGTGAAAAGCATTAACTATCGGGTAATTTTGGTTTGCATGATTTTTTCTCACCAAAAGCGTGACACAAATAATGTAAACAAAACGCAATATGCATTAGCTAGTGCGTGTTAGCCTCCGTATAAACATTACGTAATTATGAAGTAGACATTACAAAATGGTAGGGCCGTCACAAATTGTCATATCCGCCGGCGACGAGACAGGGGTGTCTGTATATAGCACCTCGCAATGATAATACGGACAGAGTTCATTAACAAAAGTCAGTTAAGTTTTTAAAAGCTTTTGTTGAGAGTCATAGCCAAGGTATACACAGATACGAGAATCTAGCAAAAATGACAACATTATTTGAGTCCATTTGTAAAAAATTTATAAAGATATTTTATTATTTTTAAAAAAGGGAACCATGGAGGATTAAGGAAATAATCCTTGTAGTTTGAGAACTTTATACGGGGATCTGTTGGGATTGCCCTACGTGGGGATCGACCCAACGATACTTGACAAGGTAAGTTGGTACCTTAACCACTGTGCCATCTGTGCAGTTAATTTTTGTAACAGATTTAAATATGCCATAAAAAGCAGAGGCCTAAGTTCGCCTTAAAAATGTATTTATTAGAATATACTATTTGAAACGATTGTATGTATATATGTATATTTGTCTATCTTATCTGTTCGGTGGCCTAAGCATGCGGTTGTTAATAGTAAGGACGCGGTTACAAGTCCCGCGATGAATAAAAGGAGTCAGGAGTTTGCCCGTCAAGAATCTCTCATTTACAAGTAAGAAGTTTCAAATGGAGTCTAGTTGACATCAATAGATTTACCGTATATAGGTTGCCATCTGGCTAACGTGGTGTCAATTACCTTTTATTAGTGGGGGAAAGGTTAATGGTCGAAAAAGTCGATGGATATAGACAGGAGCGTTGTTTGTGGCCGGTATTAATGGCTTACAAGAGTTACAATTACGGCTAATTTAAGCGTTATTAAAAATAACACACGATCATATAGGCCCCACTGCTGGGCTCGAGCTTCTTCTACAATGCAAGGCTATACCAAGCTGCTCAGACGGGTTATTTCGAGTTTTCCTTTTCTTGCATAGGATATTAGTTGCATATTATATCCCTTAGTCGAATTTTACACCAACCACGGACAATAATGGGGTGGTGAACTGTATTGTTGTTCCACCACCACACGGAAAAAAAAAGAAAATGAACTTCTATTAGTGTCTTCAAATTGATGAAATAGCGTCTGATAGCCCTATTACCAGGACTGACAATAATTGGATAAATGGAATGGCGCCCACCGCGATGAGTTGATTTACTCATAATTACTGTAATTAGTAGGTATTTATGTTGTAATCTGTACGTTTTAGAGGATACATTCAAGAGGATTGTTTATTGCAGACTATACGTGCAGTGACGAAGTAAGAATATCATATTATCATAGTCCAATAAATAATCTTATTTGACTGTGAAAATTTACAGGCAACGCCTGACGCAAGGCATGACACCAAATAAAATATTGTTTATTGTTCTCCATCACAATTTACACAAGGTTTCTTCTTCTAAAAGAAGAGAAAATTATTCTGCATACAGGTTACCCGCTGCCTGATTGAGGCCAAACCAAAATCATTGGTAGCGCAGCACTACGTGGAATTATACTAGGTTAAAAGCTTCTCGCCCTAGTTGAGGCCATGGATGACTGGACCGGGGAATTATCCGTCATCCGCTGAGAGACTAACTGCGGGTAGGCGACGCCCCAGGGGCATCGGGGAGAGGATATCTGGAAGGATATTCCGCCGGGCATGAGATTCAGTACAAGTGGTCGACCTAATGGCGAAGGGAAGGGAATACAGCGGGTTATAGGATCACGCGCCGCCTTTTCGTTACGTCGGAAGGGATGGACGGCATATGCCCGTATCATAGCCTCACAACAACAAAAAAGTTCTAAACAGTTTATGTATACCACTCACAGTCAGTATTAGGATATTCGTGGCTATAAATTACTACTATCGTTAGTGATAAATATTATGCAGTCATTGTAATTCCACACATAACGAAAAAAAGACAATGGTTTTAGCAAAGAAACGTCTACAATCAATTTAAGGGTGACCATGAACGCGTGCCTCCGGACATTGTCTTCACGCAGTCCGCACACGGCGCACCGTGCCATAATAGCCAATTATATCGTTATCGACTAGCGCTACACTAGCTCATTAAATACGTAACCTTACCTGTAACACACGCTAATAGTTGCGTAAATATAAAAAAATAAATAAAAGAAATTAATAAAGTTTAAATATATAAAAATAAACTTTAATTTAATAACAGATGAAAAAGTAAAAAAATATTTTTTATTATAATACTCCCTTATTGGATACTGATCAGGGAATTAAGACAAAGTTATGAATTTATAATATTATCACCGACTTTTATTCATCAGGTACATACGCCCTCAACCTCAGCCCATATACGTCCCACTGTTAGAGGTCTCCTCCACAATGAGAGGGAAATTGACCTACTATTCCACGTTGGTCAGACGTGTTGGTGTAGAGCTTTATTTCGAGTTTACTTCTGTAGCATCGATGTTAGTCGTCTTTTACAAGACCCACGGGCAAGATAGGAAAATTAGGGGTCAGTAAAAATCACATTAAAAGATTCCACATTTCATTTCAGCTTACATACATTTCACTACTGGACTCGAACCTCCTTCTTACAGGAGACAAATTGACCTCTATAACCACGCAGGTCAGACGGGTATTATGGGGTTTTATTTCAAGTTTTCCTTCTCTTGCATAAATCTTTTCCGTATATTATATCCCTTATTCGTCTTTTACAACACCCATGGGTATGACCCATGGGTGGTGAATTCTATTCTTGCACCGTCACCACACGCATAGTTCCGTTTTATTCTACATTTAGTTCAGATTAATAGAAATAGGTTAAAAATAAGAATAATTCCTAAAATGAGGACGTGCTCTGTCACCCGGCAAGACAAGAGCCCTCGCCACAATAGGAGGGATATTAAATTATTATACCACTACAGTGGTTAGACGGGTTGGTTGTATTTCAAATTTTCTTTACCTTGCATAGATGTTATATGCATATTATATTTTAGTCGTCTTTATCGAATCACAGTTAAGACAGGGAGTGGTATTCTTACTCAGTCAATCGATCCCAAGTAATTGGGATAAGAATAGGACAATGACGATGATAATGATTACCGTCTGTTGGTTTGTTTGATTTATTAATATAGATAAACTATCTAATGTAGTTAGTGGGTAACGCATGTCTTAATGTCATACCTATCTTTAGTATGTACGTGTTTTATTGAAAAATCAATAGATAACACGCGGTCAGACAAAAGCCGATCTCACAAGAGACCGTGACAAGAGGTTCTATATCGGAAGTTGACTTCACGTCGGCATTGAGGCTGAAGTGCCATCCATCATGGCCACCTCAGCGACAAATAAGGGTGGCACGATACGTATGAAATTTGCAAATTCAGTTAGGCGAGGGGTTTGGCTTTATATCAATGCTCCAGGCTGTTTCAAAAGTGGATTAACTCGACTTTTAAAAGTAGATTGGGGGATTTAAAATACATTGCTCTTCTCGCTTTTATCGTTGGTAGAGCAAATGGCAGCCGTTTCATAAAGTATAAACCATAAATAAAGAAATGCTGCGTCATAGAATGTTTGACAGGCAAATTGCGGTTATAAATGATCGATTGACTTCACAACCAGATTTCAGGTTAACACTTTCAAGAGTTTCGTTCAAGAACTTGTTTTTGTTTAAGAAAATTAACTTTATAAACGCAAAATTTATTGAAACATTAACGGGTACCGTCAATTTGTTAGCAAAAATCTCGTATAATTGCGACATACTTCTATTATAAAAATGATATGAATTATGTACTATTTATTTGATAAGTAAATACAGTAAAACCCGTTTAAGACGATTTCGCAGGGATCCGACCCAAAAACACTTCTTAGGCGGGAAAGGGGAAAAACGTGCCATTATTATTTATTATATTCTATTATTATTTTGAATACCTACGTATTGAATTTGCCATTTAAAAATTACCTAAAATAAAATGTTGTTTATTATTATTAAGTTACTTAAAGTAATCACTTATTTTAGTTTGACAAAAAGATTTTGAGGCATTAGCAATTACAAGATTTTCAACGTAATTTAATTTTAGCAGTGCGTCTTCGCTTTGATTCAAAGAAGTTACATAGCGTCTTAAATCATTAACTGCTGATAATGCCTGACGTGTGACAAAATTGGAGTTGACTCATCTTCTTCTTGGTCATTATCATATAGGGTCGCTCGACAGTCGTCACTTCGTCAATCGCTGGCCGCTGCCGCAAGGGGTAATATGTGTATTTGAGTGGCACGTGTTGGCGTTAAACGGGATGACGAATCGTATTAAGCGTTAAGAAATGTATGAAAACATGTCTCAAGTTGCTAGGACTGACGCAAAATGGCGTATTATGCGGGAAATCGTATTAAACGGGTCTACTGTAAATTAATTAGAAATAGATATGCAATCAACCAAACCTAACTTATATATAGAAAACCCTTTGAAGAGGGCTTTTGGAGAGTGAGAGAGAGAGAGATCGCAGCGATGCGAAAAATTTATAAACCCGCTGTAAGCGCCGCAGGTTTGTAAATTTTTCTACGCTGTAAGCGCCGCAGGTTTGTAAATTTTTCTATTTTTACTGAATCCTTTAAAATAAAGTTTTTTTTTATTGCCAACGGTGGCAAACGAGCAAGCAGCACACCTGATAGTAAGTGATCCTGCCGCACATGGACCTTTGCAATACCAGGGGCACAGCCAGGCCGTTGCCTACCGTGAAGAAAATACTCTTCTTAAACCTCGTTTAAAGAAGGACATGTCATAGCGCTCGGGAAACAGCAGCAGGCAATAGTTTTATAGAACATGTTTAGTACCTAATGTTTAGTTGCAATGCGATGTCCTTCAAAACATCGCTTTTAATTTAAAATGAAACCAATTAGTCGATAATTGTTGAGGTTTTGTCAACAGCACCAAATTAAAAAACCATTTTGTAATATTATTAGACTTTACAAAGATTCTATTGAGTTTAGAACACCCAAACGCTAATTTAGAAATGATTCGTCGGTACAACCCTATACCCTTGACGAGTAGGGTAGCGAATCAATGATGCGGCAAAACTATGTCTCCTGCGTTACCTGAGTCGGATTACGTAAAATGCCCGAGGCGCTTACAACCCCACCTACAATATCTAAAAAGCTATTTTGCGAACAAACTTTGTAAATGATAGACAGGAATAGGGAGAGACTGACCTCAAACCTTTTATAGATAATTATATCTTCCATATAACTATCTATAAAAGGTTTGTTACATACATTTAGTGTCCAAAGTTAGTGATTCATCATCACAGCTCAAGTATGTCCCACTGTTGGGCTCGATCCTCCTCCACAATGGGAATGAAATTGACCTACAATACGATGGTGGTCAAACGTGTTGGTATAAGGTTTTCATTTCGATTAGTGAAATGAAATAATTTATTTCACACAAAATAGAGTACATTAGATGTTAAGTGTGTTAGTTTGGTTTATCTATGTTGCCTGTAGAGGCATGTGAAAATAATTGCACCATTTTAAATGGTTTTGTCAACCATAATAATAATTATTATAGACAGAGAGAGAATTACAACAATAATGATGATCTTAAGGAGATACACACATTTCTTGTAATTCGTAATTTTTTTTTTTCTAATAACCATGATTTCGTTTTTTAAATTGTGTGACACAGTAAACAAACTCTTCACCACCTCGTTTCTTGCCCATGGGTGTCGTAAAAGATGACTAAGAGATATAATATGTAGATAACAAATATGCATGAGAAGGAATACTCGAAATAAAACCTTTTACTAACACGTCTGACAACTTTGATATAGTCAATATTCCCATCTCCCATCCCTCATTTTGGAGGAGGCCCGAGCCCAGCAATGAGACGTATGAAATGATGGTTACGAAGCAAAATTCGAATTTTCGTAGTTCCATCATAACTGTAAATGTCTCCAAAGTGCTTTGTCTACTTATAATTTAACAGCTCCGTACAGAATATTCAGATAGGTATACACATACCAAGGGAGACCCTCCAGTGCCGACAGTTAATTTCCTGGCGACCACTCCCGACGTTTTCTAGGTCAATACTTGTCAATGGTCGTGATTGTTAGCAACAATGCCGAAGCGTGTTGTGTGAGGACCTCTTTTAAGGCCATGATGAATTTAGCATTAATAACTTTGAAGTAATCAGGTCAAAATTACGTTTTAATTATAATAACAATTAGCTGTCCTTGCCCACTTCGTATGGCATATTGTATAGTATTATAATGTTTTGATGTAGAGACATTAAAATATTTATTTAATGTTATCGTTTTAATTGTTAAACAGCTATATATATACTAGCAACATGCCCTGCCTTTTCCGTGTGGTGACGGAGTAAGAATACAATTCACCACTCCCTATCTTGCCCGTGGATGTCGTAAAAGACGACTAAGGGATATAATATGCACATAAGATCTGTGCAAGAGAAGGAAAACTCGAAATGAGACCCTATACCAACATGTCTGACCAGCATGGTATAGTAGATCAAATTCTCTCCCATTGTGAAGGAAGCCCGAGCCCAACAGTGGGACGTAGATGGGCTGCGACGAAGATGATGATGAACATGCCCTGGCTTCGCTTCGGGTCAGTACCGTCACCCGCGTAGTTCCCGTTTACGTAGGAATATCGGGTTAAAATATAGCCTATGTTACTCCCTGATATTATAGCTTTCCATAGGTGAAAGAATTTTTGAAATTGGTTCGGTGGTTTGAGCGTAAAAGCGTAACAAACAAACTTACTTTGGCATTTATAATATTAGTAAGGATGTATACATATATATAAAGAAGAATGAACTCGTCTTCTCAGTCACACTTGGATACAATTCACTTCAATAATAGGAAAACTTCCACATGTAGCAGTGGTCCTCTTAAAAAGCGAAGTTGACCCATTTTTAGGATAGTTGGCATAAAAATTAAATCTTAGTTCCTTTAGTGGTCACTTACTGCGCCCACCGTAAAGACAGCTTGATCGTATCGCGATATGGAATCATTTCTTCATGCATATACATCTAGATTATTTGCAGAACAAAAGCTGAAATATATCCAGCGACAATCGTAATCTGAATCTAGGAACACAATTTAACTATTCATTTAATTGTAAGTGCAATTAAAAAGCAATCTCTATATATTGAGAGCAAATTAAAAAGTATCCAAGACAGATTGCGTATCGCGTTTAATGGAATTAGCGATAATTGTAGCAATCAAATGTCCATCAAGGGGCGTGTAGTATTAGGGGTGTCGCAACTTACCGTGTGCAACCAGGTGTGTTATAGAATAATTTAAGTATATAAAGCCAAATAAGTATACTAATTAGTAAATAATTAAAAAAATACTTGTAAAAAAATAGATTATCAGCATTCCGATGTGTAAATTCGGTGAAGGTAATTAAATAATTAGTAATGTCTCAACAGCCTATACCACAATAAATTTAATTAGTCCGCAGAAGAACGGGTGTAACCAATATATCCAGCAATATTAGCACGCTGAAATGGCAATGGGCAGGCCACATCGCTCGCCGAACCGACAACTGTTGAGGACGACCCCCTACTTGGTTGAATGACGACATCTTGAAAGTCGCAGAAAACTGTTGGATGCAAGTGGCACAGGACCATTCCGAGCAGTATTCTCGTGGGGAGGCCTATGTCCAACAGTGGGCGTCTATGGGCTGATGGATGGATAGTAAAATATAAATCTATCCGATTCTAATCAACGTTTAGGCATAACTTGTTGATATTTAAGCTGTTCGTAAAGTTTTTTAAGCAATAAAACAAAATCCTGCCTTTGCGATCTGCACGGCAAGATTTTCCTACTTGGAGAGTGAGGAATTTCTCAAAATTATGACAAATTTCAAACCCATTTATAATAGTTTTAAGCATATTATTGCAGCATACAATTTAGTTAAAAATTGTTTACCGTGGTGTAAATAAATGATTATTATCATTATAAAAAACGAGGCAATAAACTTTTATGTAGAATCATTGGTATTCATTGGACGTTATATTAGAGTAGAAACATTCAAATAAACGTATGTATATTGGCAAACACGTCGTTATATCTCTGCTCTCTGCATCAATGGCAGCAAGATTGGATAATAAAGAAAAAAAAAATGTACAAAAGTTCCTACTATTGAGAAGGTTCTACACTATAATGGGAAATAAGATAGCTACCAGCATGCACTAGAGAAACGTATTGATTTTCTTTCGCACTTTCCTTCTCTGAAGTATTGCCATTATATATAAATATTATCTTTTACACCACACGTGAATAAAATGGATGATGTACTACATTTTCCGTATGGTGACGGAATAAGAATACAATTCACCACCCTCTCTCGTGACCGTGGGTGTTGTAAAAGGCGACTAAGGGATATCTTGTGCATATAAGAACTACGCAAGGAAACCTCGAAATAAAACCCTAATATAACGCCTGACCATCGTATTGTTGGTTAATTAACCTCTCGATATGGAGGATACTCGGGCCCAGTAGTGGAACGTATATGAGCTGTGATAATGATGATGACTATATTTTTACTCCATCATTAGTGTTTTTTTGATAATATTACATCCTTCAGAACCGATCTACTTAAATTATGATATTATGCCCAGTACTCCTCTCTGTCTTCAGTCTAAAATCAATTGCAAATAGTAAAAAAAAACTTGTTTACCTATGGGCTTCTCTACTGAAATTATCATGCGAATCAACAGAAACAAGATAAACTAGAAATAGACAACATTTAGTTATGTTCAGGCAAAAGAAGCATTATTTAAGCGTTACTTACCGTATAGATAAGCCTACATAAATATATTTTGTGAAGATGTAGAAATAATGTTCTAAATAATAATTCATTTAATTTTAAACTGGAAATTCAATTTAAACATACTAAGATGTATAAGCCAATATTAATTGGAATGTTGTGCAAGTATATGCGATTCTGACTGGGAACTTTCTGTTACCAAGCAAGTAGGTTTCTTTTATAAATTATATTATGATATAATAAAAAGTATTTTAATTTTAAAATTGAAGGAATCCTATCCCGTACTCGTTCTATTGTGGTGTGCGCTGTGCGGTATATTGATTACCGTGGGAAAGTGGTGAGTCTCCCTTCCTTCCTTCCATTTAAAAAATTAAAATAAAAATGGATTTCAGCTATATATCGCCTAATTCAATCAATTATTAAATAAAAAGTAATTAAAATCAGTTTCTCGATAACGTCTTATATTAGCTACTATGTCTTTTTTTTCTACAATAGCATACGAGCCTTTATTTGCCAAGCTATGGTCTGGACGCATGCTGCCTGCACCATCTGGGGTGACGAAAATTTGGCGTGCAACCCCATAATCTGTCATATTAATCCAACCACATAGGATGTCTATCGGTAGACCTGGACATCGGTGGACTGTATACGAGATTACCCCATAAAAGGAAAGCAATATCCGTTTTAAATGCCACCTAAATTTTAGGTAACACCTAAAGCATTCTATAAATAAATTTTACATGCCGAATAACACAACATCAATTAACCGATACCCTATGTCGCCGCTACTTAAATCTGTTTAGTTAGTCGTAGTCTTAGTCCGTCGTTTAGTTGTTCCTTTACTAACCGGTACCTTTGACATTTCAATAGGGCACGGGGGACCTCACTATGCATTTAGTCCTGTCACTTTACGGACATCCCAATATAAAAATTCCCTGTGTAAGCATAAGGAATTCACGCAAACATTGACAACTAGGCAGCTTGGCTTTATTGACAGATGCGACGATGTCAATAGTTCGTACTTGACAAGGGTCTTATGTAAATAAAATAAAGTGGTACGGGCAAGGGTAATGGAACAAATATGGATACGTTGAACGCTTATTTACATGTACAATGGAATATGAATTACTAACTATATATTGATTTCAGATTTAAAATCATTTATGAAGAAGTCCTCGGGTGTACACTCCGCACGAGTCGTCTATATATCCTTTAATAAAACTGACGTCGTTGGTCGAAAGAATTAAATAAACTTAAAAAATATTTTATGCCACGTTTATTGAGGCGAGAATTACAGAGTATTTAAAAAAATGCAATAAAGTCATGTAAATCGGCTACGGGAATAGTGTAGTAGTTTTCTAAGAGAGTGCTCTTAGAAAGCTGTTAGGAGTCCACAACACCAACTGCTATTATCAGCTGGCTTATAAAGCATGGCGATTATATCATTCCCTACCCTCGGAGGTAGACCTAGCTGTAAAATTGCACGTTGATTAGCTAGTGAATAGATGGATATCAATAAAAAAGATATCGCGATGTCTACAAAGTTAAGAGTATACACTATACAGTACGAGACAGTTATGATTCAATTTCCGCTCAATTCCATAAATTGTGATCGCATTACGTACAGTTAAGTAAATCACATGTAAAACTATCACAACGGTGAATATAATTTTTACGTCGACATTCGCTTCTGGAGATAATCGGTAATATACAAACTCATTGAAAAGATACGATAAATGAGTGGAAGGAACCCGCTTTTGTACTATATATATATATATTTACACTAAAAAAATGTTATTTCATTGGGACTTATCTTCAGCAGCTTAAATATTGTAGTGAATTTGGTGCCCAGGCACAAACCTCTGATCCAGGAGGGACGCAGAAATGACTAAAGTATAAAATTGAATCATAACGGGCTCAAGATAGAGCGCAAAGATTGAAACACACATCCAGCGCATAAAGGCCTAGTTACCGTGCTGATTCTTGGAAAAATATATTTAATGCTCATGTGGTGACGGGTTAAGAACATTGTATTATATAGTAACATCAACATTTCTGCTTCTATGGGATTCGAAAAAAGCAGCCTGGAAGGGTGCATCAAAAGATGTCGAGAAGCACTGTTCAGGCGGATTTCTAATATAGTTGATATTGACAATCACGTATCTGGCAAGGTTGGCAATCACAGTTATAAATGACAAGCGCGTTTTAATGGCCAAACGTGCCTATTACAGCGCTATTCCAAAGAAGAGACCAATATTCAACATTAGACGTTGTCAGATAAGAACTTCGTAAAGATGTATAATTAAGCGAGCTTAATGTACTAATAATTTTTCTGTTTAAAAACTGTTATCTGTTTAAAACCTAATTAGAAAACTCAAAACTTACTCTGTTTTTCTTGATAATTTAACATTAAATATAGAATAGTTGATTTAAATTACTGTTCATAGTCTGATATGTAGGTACTTACTTCAGAAGAAGCTAATAAGAATATAGATGTAATAAGCAATTTTAGTTTGCATTATTTAGAAAATACAGTGGACGTTAATATATATAATCAAAATTATTTCTTAGCTTGAAAGAGTTCTGAACAATTTTACAGTGCTTTTTAGCGAACTTCATTTGAATTGCACTAGTTCCAAATGGATGATTTTGTAAAAACTGCACAATATTTTCACAGATAAACTGTACACGAAATTAATTTGGCGCATAAAATATTTTAAATGTATAGATCTTTAAACGTAACAGCTAAATTAACTTGCAGCGGTTATAGTTCAAAAATGTAAAGCAGAATATATGAACTTTAATATGCCAATTTAGCAAGAATATTCCATAAACAAAACATTTTGAGAATGACTAAATTATAAATTGAAATGTGAGCAAATTTATAAAAATTTTGAACAAATAAAACCGACTTCAACCGCTTTCTTACGAATGGTATTGTCAGAATTGGACCAAAATTAAAGAAATGGGACCACGCGGGAAGCACAAGCTTTCAAATATAAATAGAATCATCAAAATCGGTTCACCCAGTCGAAATTTTTGTCGAATTGAGAACCTGCTAGTATTTTTTTTTTGAGTCAGTTATGATTATCACACTCCAGCAATGGACGAAATTTCTTTTCAGTACTTAATTTGGAATAAGATCACACGACAATAACGACAATTAATGGCAAAGGGCTTTTTTTTTTTTGTGGGTGGGCTGCGGTCAGCGCGCCTCCGCACCACTCCGTCCGGGGCGACAGAGGGGCTTAAGCACGCAACACCCGCAACCCACCCGAAAACCACCTCGCCTTCGTCATTGGGCCGACCACCGGAGCAGGTTTACTTGTCGTCAGTGGTCGGCCTGACGGAATACCCCCTACGTGGGGTACCCTCCCATCGACCGACGTCCCCCCCTCGGGGAGGACGTCGGTCTTTCCTCACGCAGTCGGCCTCTCGGCGGGTGACGGACTAATCCCCGGTCACGTCACCCGCGGCCTCGGCTAGGGCGGCATGAGGCGCAGATAGTTGCGCATACGCCGCCCCAGTCGCCGGCGGCGGATCTCCTCATCGAGGCTGCGCTCCTCGCGCAGACGATCCGCCGCCTCCTTCTGCGAGATCACTGTCTCACAGAAGGCTGCGACCGCGTCCCAATTCCTGACGCTGTCGACCATCGCCCTAGCGATGGCCGGCAGCGTCAGGTCGGCATCGATGATTGCGACGAGTTCACGGCGCTGCACTGCCCAAGCCGCGCAGGCCTCGAGCGTATGCCGCGCCGTGTCCTCGTCGCAATTGCAGTGGTGGCAGGACGGTGTACTCTCCCTCCTTACGACCCTGTGCAGGTATTTGGCGAAGCTCCCATGCCCCGTCAACACCTGCACTAGTCGGAAGGAGAGCACCCCGTGCCGCCTTTCCAACCACTGCATCAGCACCGGCCGGAAGGCCGCCACGGTTCGCACCCCGAACCGAGGCCTCTCCAGTCGGACTGCCCAACGGGCAATGACGTCTCGGCGGGCGTCGACGCGCCAGGCGGTGAACTCCCTTAACGAGATCTTAACGCCCTCCGCTCGCACCCCCGTCACCCGCCGATACAATCCGGCGAGCATCTCCGCCTCCAGGTCCCACGGGGGAGTCCCGGCCAATAGGCACGCTGCCTCCGTCGCCACCGTGCGGTATCCGCGGATGGCCCTGACCGCCATGACCCTCTGTGGTCGCCACAGAAGGGCCTTAAGTCGGATGGTCAAGGACCCCGCCCACACCGGTGCGCCGTACAGGGCCATCGACCAGATGACCTCCGTGTACAGCCGTCGGCACGTAGCGCTCGGTCCGCCCACGTTCGGCATAAGCCACGATAGGGCGGACGCCGCGCCGACGAGCCGTGGAGCGAGCCTGCGGAAATGCTCCCGGAACCACCATTGCCCGTCGAGCACCAGGCCCAAGTTACCTCATATGGGCCCGGATGCTGATGTCAACCGAGCGGACGGTGATCGAGACGCCGATGGGAGGGCTCATAAGGCGCCCATGGAACAAGAGGGCCTCCGTCTTGTCCAGGGCGACCCTCAACCCCAGCGAAATAAGAGGCATATGGTAAAACCCTCATATGATGATGAATTAGGAATACAACGTTTTACGAACGGGGCAAAGGCCTAGATTAGAAAAGTGAAAACAATGATCAAATAAAGATCGTAGTAAACTGGCGCTTAATGTTTTTTAGAAAAACAGACACTAATTAGCAAGTTATTTCTATTGATTTCAGTTCGAGAAAAAAGCTGCGAAAAAAGACCTTGTGTAGAAAATAAACTCACAATAAACTATCCAAAAATAAAACCACACTGCAAATAACAACGCCCAAAATATTAATAAAACAGAATATAAGTATTGAAACAAAAAGTTTAGGTAGAGTTATCGAGTCCTTATCGAGAACGTTGAAGTTATTTTTATACTTATTATTTTAAGAAGGGAGGTATAATAGCTTTGATATAAGTGTACCTATTTGGTTCATCTTTGCGTTAATGTTCAGGAATTAAATAGTGTATATGTCTTACTAACATTTTTGTAAATTAAAGACTAAAGTGTCAAGCCCACATATGTATATTATCACTTATTCTAAATAGAAAGATCCTAGTACCGATTATCAGCAGAGGTTTCTTTCAATTTGAGTAATATTAAATATGTATCCCTTATTTGATTTATAAGGTACCCACTGAAAGTAAAGCCTTGTTTGTATACCTAATCCGTTATCGCAATAACTATTTCATGAATACTAAAGCTTTTTGAGATCTAATAAAAAAATATACAGCATAGATACTTTTGTTTCTACATTAGAATGATTTAGTCAAACCGCAGCTCGACAGTTGTGGCAAAAGAAAGCCGCGGCTTTGAAACTGTGTTATTGGCGCAGTCATGAGAAGCTATTTAATGAAACTGTCATCCGCAGTTGTGGCTCGCTAATGGAGGATTCATTGTCGAATTTATTATAAAACCAAAATGTTTGTATAGCTATGACAGTCTTTTACATTCAGATCAATTTCATTAGATTATTTAAAGAAATTCTCTGCGGGTAATCAATATAATACATTCCGTCGAAGTCGCCTGAGGGTAAACCAGGAGAACGGTCACCAGCGCTCTACTAGGAAACTTTTCACCAACACGCCTGCAAAGCTTTGTAAATGTGATATTACTCCACTTTGGCCTTAGGATGCCTATGTTAAAAATGGAAAGTGGTTGGCTGGATTAAAAAACAAAAATGAATGTTCTCTGAATATTTAGGCGTTCAATGAGAATATTGTAGCCACCTATAAAATGGCCGAACCTATATACTTTATTCAGTCAATGGCTCGCTATGAATAACTCAAATTGTACTGTAGTTACACCGTATTGTATTGTAAAGATCAGTTCTGATTGATATATCAATTGTTGGATATCATTAGACAAATTTATTCTATTTATGTAGACCGAGACGTCCTCTTTTGTCCTTGTATTTGTATCCACTGGTAACATAAAAATAAATTGATATTTTAAGAGTATTTTTTATAGAAAAGCCGAAGTTACGATTTTAGTGTTATACTTTTAACACTGGCGATATAAATGACTTCAAGAAAACAATTTTGATTTCATACTGCAAATGTACAGATAATTAAAAAAAAAAAATATACATAACTGTTTGAAAACATATTAAAAGAATCTATGGTCTGGATTTATTGGAAAAAGCGAACAATGTTTGAATGCATAAACTTCTTTAAAAGTTTCAATGTACATTTTATTCCTATTAATTGCATTTTAATTCGGGAGCTTCTACTATCACTTACAAATTAAATAATGGCGTTTTCATTCCAGTAATGATACATTCGTGGTATGGTAAATAGTTATTCTGTGTTGCCTGTCCCTGAACAGACACCAGGCATGATGGCATGTCATTAATGAAGGTATTATACAGTGATTGATAACGCTTATCATGTTGTTCATGTGATTTGAACGAATTGCAACCAATAGTCATGCAGCATCGCTTTTAAGCCCACAACACTTCACAACAGTACTTTATAATAATATACTTTGAAAAATCTTCATAAACCTTCTATATTTATTTCAATAAGACTGATTTTGGATTATTTAAACGGTAATTATTAAGTATAATGTTGAAGGTCTACGAAGTCGTCTAAAGTATATAATTAATAAAGTAATGCTGCATAAGGCTTCGTACTACAGACGTACCTCGTGTCCTCGCTTGGAGTTTTCACCCTGGAAGGGAAAATATCGTGAAAACAAGTTATTAAGGCAAATTAAAAAATTGAGATTGGACGACACAAAAATATTAAAGGAAACCTTTTACTAAAATGAGAGAACAGCAGCACCTTACATACGTATTCCTAAAGACAAGAATATATTTTAAAAACTGTGGTTTCGTTAGTCCGTCTTTCATAAGCTATTGTGAATAATTCTCACCATTCTCATAATTATAACACAACTGAAATTGTGAATAATACTATTTATAATATACGTCATTAAAATAAATCAGGTCTCGAACCCAATATTGTCATATAAGTACGACTTTGCCAACATTGCTAAATTGTCTACATTTATTTAAGGTATATTCGTTTTAATACGCTTAGATCAATATAATAATATACTAATATTTTAACGGAAGTAGGGCACGTAATATGTGTTACATAACCGCTCCAATGTCGGGCAATACCGATTACCAAGCGCTGGGAAACATAGCGTAGTTAAAATACAGAAGATTAAATACAGATTGCTCTTCAATTTTTAAATAATACTCGCATATTATAAATATTTTGACATACATTTCCAAAGTTGTTGATTATTAAATTATAAGAGAAACTCAAAAACACAATATACTTGGCCGAATTTAATTATTCAAAGTTTTCTAATTGCTGTATTTATACTTTATCCGATTTGACTGAGTTTAAGCCTTTCCGATGAACTATCCACCTTTAGTTCCGTTTAAGCCTTTATGATTGAATTTTATAACCATGTTGCGTTTAAGTTTCAAGTCTAAACAGACTGAGCAGAATATCACATCTCTAAGGAGCATTGACAAATTTCAATTTCTTTGCGCAAGTTGTAAAGTATTTTAATGCCTGTTAAATATATGTAAAGATGTTTGAGGGTGCTGACTTTGTTAGAAAGTTATAGATGTGCACGACCGCCAGTATAAACGGCTTCAATATCCCCTAATAGATGAATTACAAATAATTTGCAGAACATCTTTTTGTAACTCTAAAATAAAGCAAGTATTTCTTATAAAGTATTAATGTTTGAAGTAAAACTTTTTTAGCCATGACTTAGGGGGTAATTTAGATCTTTTATTGGACGGAAATAACAGTTTTAGGACGGAAGTAAAATGCTAGTTTCCTCTTCCCTTACCATTGTAGTCTAACTGTAGTGTGACCACGTGGGCTTTTTATATATTAACATACAATTTTAATCAAACATTATGCATTAATGTTATATGTAATAATGAAATAACAATAATTGAAATGGTTAATTGTACTTTAATATAGTATTAAGAATTATATTATCATCATTATTTATATTTATACATAATGTATGTAAAAATATTAAATATTTATAACCAACCGAATAATAAAATTTGAAGAAGTTTTACATCAACCACGAGTAAAGATTACATGCACTTATTTTTTAATTAATCTTCAGTTTAAGGTATGATTCGTCGTCGTCGTCGTCTCAGCACATGTATGTCCCACTGCTGGGCTCGAGCCTCCTCCCCAATAGAAGGTAAATTGACCTACTATATCATGCTGGTCAGACATGTTGGTTTTATTTCCAGATTTTCTTCTCTGGCACAGATCTTATATGCAATATTATATCCCTTAGTCGGTCTTTATGACATCCACGTGTAAGATAGGGAGTGGAGGTATGTTTAGCATCTTTAAAATGGCGTGTTCAATATTTTAAATTTGGAAGCATAGTTTTTTTTTTTTTTTAATTTATTGAAGAAATAAAAGGGCTTTGTCGCTTAGCGACCATATCGCCCAATACAAAAACCAATACATATTAGAACTAATAACATTAAACTTATATACTGTCTTATAGCTAGTCTGTATAATTGTATTGCCTCACTTGATAGTGGCGACGCGAGAATGGAATTACAGTAGCCTATATCATACTTTTTGTTAGGTCCGAAAATATTAATTCTAGTGTTTTCATTCCGAACACATTCCATCAAAATGTGGTAAAGATCATCAACCACGCCACAATCGATACAGTGGAAGCATACTTATTGCTGTTCTTTTTTTGTTTCATTCTGATTTACGTGTATATATTTTGTCTTATAATCGCAGCTTTTAAACTTCTGTCGTTTGTGTGCATACTGCATGCTCACATGTGGAAGTGTAGTGTCTATAATTTGTCCGATTACATGAACCAGTGAACGATGCATGACCATATTGGAAACAAAATGCTTACGTAATACTATCCGGCGGTTGAGTTGGATTTTTTGTACTAACCTACATAAATTATTTATTAATTTTAAGTACAATGGCTTATTTAACTATCAAAATCATTTAAAAGTTATAACTTTTACTTATAAATGACATAAATTAATAAGTAAAAAAATATACCAATATATCATAATGCTTCCGTGTGGTGACGGATTAAGAATACAATTCACCACCACTATCTTGGTCGTGAATGTTGTAAAAGACGACTAAGGGATATAATATGTATATAACATCTATGCAAGAGAAGGAAAACTGTAAATAAAACCCTATACCAACACGTCTGACCAGAGTGGTATAGTAGGTCAATTTCCCTCCTATTGGTGGAGGAGGCTCCCAACAGTGGGACGTGTATGAGCTGTGATATATATATAATTTAATAATAACGTATAATAACTATATTAAGATTTAATGTATATCAAAATATGAATGAATACTTGAAGGTCATTAATTCGCAGACGTGTTTTAATAATCATTATCGTTTATCAAAGGAAGCGACGTCAATTACGACTGTTATCAACTTGAGAATGCGATATGTAAATGTACATTTTGTGAATATAAAAATGTTAAGAAGTATTTTCATGGAGCATCTCACAGTCTTCGTGTAATGTAACAGTTTTATTCTTTATTATTAGACTGTCAGTTTTGTTAGACTCTTTAAAGGGAAGAAAATAACATTATCGCTACGTTTGATAGATTAGTTGGCGATCACATTTGGTGTTATACGTTTCCCAGAAGAATTCTGTTGCACATCCCTCTGGTGATCTCTCAGTCAGTTTTTACGACACCCACACTGGGCTCGAGAAATTTACATACTATATTACGCTGGTCAAACGGGTAGGTTTGAAATCGAATTATTCTTTCTTGCATAGATGTTATATACATATTATATTAGCTTAGTCGTCTTATACGACGCATAATGGCAAGATAGAGGGAAAGGGGATAATTGTATCCTTATTTCTTCCACATGCTGGTACTATACATACATCTGTTTTTTACTGATTATTATTTTTAATCAACAAAATATTTATATTAATATTACAAAAGATTTATAAATAATCCTCATTGCAGTAGTAAAAAATATTAGGTCAGCTTCAACCGCCGCCCGCCTAAATGCATTATATATATTTTTTTAATATTGTTGTACTGTGTGGAATTTCGTGTGGTGACGGAGTAAGAATACAAATCACCACTCCCTATCTTGCCCGTAGATGTCGTAAAAGACGACTAAGGGATATAATACGCATATAACAATGATGCAAGAGAAGGAAAACTCGAAATAAAACTAACCAATCCGACCAGCATAGTATAGTAAGTAATCAATCCCCTCCTATTGTGGAGGAGGCTCGAGCCCAACAGTGGAACATATATGAGCTGAAATGATGATGAATGTGTGGGATTCAATCTTACGAAACTGGTACGGTATTTAGGTATCTTAACCACTACGCCATCTGTGGGGTCTAATTCGATACTTTTATAAAATACTTTAAATTAATCTAACAAGTTATTACACAATGTAATATAGATATTATATTATGAAGTTTGAAACATAACCTAAAAATAGTCTGTCCAATTGCCAATTTATTGCTGCATCTCTAATGGTTATATTAAAAAAGTAGAGTGGACATTGTTATTGTCATTATATAAAACAAAAGGAGAAATTAACATTTTTCCATTTTCGATCATCCATGAATGTCATATGATACAAATTTGATATAACTATTGAGCGATACACTTTTAAGCATAAAATAAATTTTATGCTACATACTACGTCATGTATCGCTACTAAAATACCGTAACGAGAATAAATTATAATTGGCTCGTAAATTTTAACACATATTTCTAGGCGAGGAACGCGAGAAGCAGAGTTGTTAATAAATTCGATGCGTCTGGTCATAATGTATACGTATATATCCCACAGCTAGCGAATAGCGAGTTAATAAATGGGGTAATTCTCCGGCTAAAAGATACGGAGCATTTTCATTATTTGTTACCTCTATCTTTAGTTCAAATACGAGGGGTGATCCAAAAGTAATGATAATCAGTTATTTCTAGTGCACACAAAAATACAAAAAAATTTCAGTCACTTGCTCAGTTACCCACTAGTTCAGGAAAAAAAAATCATATAAATAGGCCACAATTCCCGGGAGCTACATTCATTTGAATACGGACTGTCAAGGAGTGAACATCAAAATGGAAAAACACGAAATCAGAGCTGTCATTAAATACCTCTGCTTGAAAAAAATGTCTACCAAAGACATACACAGCGACTTGGTGGAAACATTAGGGGACTCTTCTCCTCCATATTCCACAGTTGCACGCTGGGCTAAGGAGTTTAAGCTGGGAAGAACATCGACGGAAGACGAACACCGCGAAGGACGCCCATCGACGTCCCTCACTGAAGAAAATGTGAAAAAAGTTGAAGAAGTTGTATTGGAAGATCGAAGAGTGACTATCAGGCATGTAGCTGAGGTCACAGGGATCTCATATGGCAGCATTCAAAGAATCCTTGCGAACGAATTGCATATGAGAAAGGTCTCCGCGCGTTGGGTACCGAAAATGTTAAACGACGAGCAAAAGAAGAAACGAGTCGACATGTCAAGAGCAAATCTCGAAAAGTTCCAGGCAGACAAGGACAATTTTTTGTCACGTTTTGTGACCATGGACGAGACCTGGATCCACCATTTTGATCCTGAAACAAAACAACAATCGATGACATGGAAACGATCCGATGAACCGACGCCGAAGAAATTCAAAGTGTCAAGCTCAGCAGGGAAGGTTATGGCGTCTGTTTTTTGGGACGCTGAAGGAATAATCATGGTGGACTACTTGGAAAAGGGGGCCACTATTACAGGCTCCTACTATGCAGAACAAATAAGAAGATTGCGGGAGGCTATTAAGGAGAAAAGGCGAGGCAAACTGCGGGCTGGAGTGTTGTTCCATCAAGACAACGCACCTGTTCACAAAGCTGCAATTGCCATGGCTGGCATTCAGGAAGCGGGCTTTGAGTTGGTGGAACACCCCCCCTATTCACCAGATCTAGCCCCCAGTGACTTCTATCTCTTTCCACGACTCAAGGAACACCTCCGAGGCAAGAAATTTGATGATGATAGCGACGTGATGGCCGCGGTTGAGGACTTTTTTGAGAGTCAAGATAAAGATTTTTTTTGTAAGGGAATTTTAGGTTTAGAAAAGAGATGGACTAAATGTATAGACTTGCTAGGAGACTATGTTGAGAAATAAATATATTTTTTTATTTTATTCATTGTGTTTATTATTGATTATCATTACTTTTGGATCACCCCTCGTATCATTACGTAGATTTTATTACCGTGCAAAGTTCACCGAAAAGTATTTATTTTTCTTAAGCGAGAAAAGCTTTAACAGGTACCGCGCCGTTGTCAAATGTTAATGTTAATCAATTATTATGCGAATAAGTGCACTACGATTGAGTTTAGATGAAGGGTTATTGTTCGGAACGGAACCACTTCCGAAAATCACCCAAAATTCAATGCAGAACATTATACTTGTGTTTATTCATTCATATATTCATACATTCCTATACCAACCCGCCTGACCAGCGTGGTATAGCCACGCTGGTCAAGCTATGTCAATTTCCCTCCCAATGTGCAGGAGGCTCCTGCCTAGTAGTTGACGATGAAAATAAATATGAATGGAATCTATCTGGAATTAAAGGAAAGCCAAAATAATTTATTCTAATACTGTAGCTTCATTCCTCATTCACTTACTCGCCCTCGCATATTCATTTTGTATACGTATCTAATTGATACACGCGAGTTAATCCCGAGTTTTTTTAACAATCACGTAAGCCGATACCATATGCGTTGGAATCCAAATGATTACAGCATCCGATTGTACATCGTTCATTCATTGAATTCGCTCCAACTCTAATTAGTGGCTTTGGTTGGATTTACAAAACTGCGTGTTTGTATTTTTAGGAGATATCAAAAAGGAGTTTCTGTGCTGACACGTATGCTTAATATAGAATTTTCTCAAAAATTGTTAATACAATTTAGATCGGGGCTTTGTGATTAAATGCTAATTTATCGATAAAGGAAAGAAAAAGATTTTGTATAAAAATAAATGTAATGAATATCTTTAAGAATATACAACTGAATTCTTCAGGAAATACCCCGCGATTAATGTAATAGTTTGTCCATACCTTAGAATAATAACGTATAGAAGGTAAGTTCGCGCACAAAAAGTGAAGCATTTCAATTGGAGCCTAATGGAGCTTACGCCGGAACCGTTCCGTAAAGTACAAGGTGTGCACGTACGTACGCAACCCTTAAAAAATAAATAAGTAATTATGACGATTTGTGCATTCAAATGGTGTCACAACACATTTGAAAAACTTAAAAAGATTTTTAACATTACTTTTAAAAGTATTTCGGCGATTTATGTTAATAAAAACAAAATTTGATTTCATAATTTGTTAGAGGTGTGCGTGTGTACGTGTGTAATCGCCTGCGCGCATGTAATATTTTTCGTTCGAAGTAGCGACACTATCCTTCTATACGTTATAATTCTAAGGTCCATACATTATTTTCTCCATTCCATAAACTAACATCAAGTGTGTACGGTTTTAGGGAGTAAAGAGTAAGTATGAGTATACTAATGTGTATCGTATCATATCAGTTTATATACCCCTCACTACTGGGATCGAACTTCTGCTATAATAGGAGAGTCATTGACCTACTATACCACGTTAGTCAGACGTGTTGGTATAGGTAGAGTATCTGGAGGCGGCGGATCGCCTGCGCGAGGAGCGCAGCCTCGATGAAGCGATCCGCCGCCGGCGACTGGGGCGGCATAGGCGCGAGTACTTGCGCCTCATGCCGCCCTAGCCGAGGCCGCGGGTGACGTGACCGGGGATTAGTCCGTCACCCGCCGAGAGGCCGACCGCGTGAGGAAAGGCCGACGTCCTCCTCGAGGGGGGGACGTCAGTCGATGGGAGGGTACCCCAAGTAGGGGGTATTCCGTCGGGCCGACCACTGGTGACAAGTAACCCTGCTCCGGTGGTCGGCCCAACGACGGAGGCGACGTGCACGTGGGTGGGTTGCGGGTGTGCGTGCTTACGCCCCTCTGTCGCCCCGGACGGAGTGGTGCGAAGAGCGCGCCGACCGCAACTCACCCCCAAAAAAAAAATAGGTAGAGTAACTCCATTTTATTTAATGTTGAAAATCCTAAAAGATCCATATTTACAATCGCGTAACATTCGTATTTCTTTATTCCGTGTGGTGACAGAATAAGAATACAATTCACAACACTATCTTGCTCGTGGGTGAGTTATTGAAGATAAAATCTGTAAGAAAATGATTGGTATAGGATTTCCACAAGAGAAGAAAAACTCGATATCAACCCTTCTGACATATAATACTTTAATTTACGTCCCGTTGCGGAGGAGGCTCACGCTCAGCAGTGGGACGTATATGAGCTGTGATGATGACGATAATCGCATAAAATATTTTTCATGAATTATACATTACAAATCAAATTAAAATACCGGCATAACTGTGAGGCATTGAGTATAAACCCGCAACATAGTTGAAAACTTTTTTATGGTAAAACACATATTTTAACTTAATCATTAATAAATTATGACATTAACGGTATATTGAGTTGGTAAAGTAAACAGGTATAGTCCGTTATACAAATCGTAAAGCATTCTGATGGCAAAGCGAAGTCACCGTTTAGGGAATAATACATTCGGACATAATCCGTTTTGTATGTTTTTCGAGGTGTGAAAATATGGAGAGGTCGCTCAAAGAGTTTTACGGTTGGTCGCATCACAAAGGTTACTCACTTGTCAAACTATTCGTATATTCACTTCATGTTTGTCAACTCATACAAAATTGATATGTAGACAGGTTTTAACAGAAAATAACGATAAAATGAATATAATTATAATATCATAACACAATTATATATATATATAATATTTTGCGAATTCTGAATACGAATACAATTCACCACTGCCTATTTAACCGTGGATGTCGTAAAAGACGACTAAGGGATATAGTAAGCATATAACATCTACGCAAGAGAAGGAAAACTCGAACTAAAACCATATAACAACTTGTCTGACTAGCATGATATAGTAAGGTCAATATCCTTTCTATCGTGGAGGGTGCATGAACCGAGTTGATGATGATGATTATAATACAATACAAAATTTATAAATTAACCATCATCATTATCTCAGCTCATATTTCACTGTCGAGGTCGAGCCTCCTCCACAATAAGAGACTAAGGGATTAGGTATAATATGCAAGAGAAGAAAAAATAGAAATAAAACCCTACATCAACACCTCTGACCAGCTTGGCATAGTAGGTAAATTTCCCTGCTATTATGAAGGCGGATCGAGCATAGTAGTGGCCGTATATGAGTCGATATAATGTTTGATATTTAGATACTGTGACATTGAAAGGTCGAGCAATCATGCCGTCCCACACGGCTTAATTTGCCCTTTAAATCATAATGACGATCTTCCTGTGGAACTACGCCAATTATTTACGTATAATAATAATGAGAAATAAATTTTATCTGCACAACAAAAAAATATTTGTACAATGTATAACAAAATATATTGGGTGACGCTCTAAAACACAATTCATCACCCCCTTTTTTAACCGTGGGTCTCTATGTAAGAGAAGAAAAACTCGATACCAACCCGTTTGAGCAGTGTAGTAAAATATTTCAATGGCCCTTCCATTGTGAAGGACGCTCGAGCCCAACAGTGGGACGTATATGAGCTGAAATGATGATGATGAGAAAGGTGGTGGTTATATCTAGACTTACATAAAAAAACTGCATATTTTCGAGTAGGTATATGGATTAGTTAGCTCTTAACTAGGTCAGCCTGTGTTTAGGATACATATATCCCTTAATCGTGTTTTGCGATACCCACGGCCAAGAAATGGGGTGGTGAACTGTATTCTTACTCCGTCATCACACGGAAAATATGGACAAATCAAATGGTTTTCAAGTTTTAACATTGTTGATGTACATAATAATATTTAATAAACAGATGACGGTGATTTTACATTTACAACTACTGTGTCAGGGTTATGATGATGGCGTGATTATCGTTTTCGTGCTCGTGAGCGTCTGTATTGAATAAATCATTATTTATTAATAAATCATAAGTATTATGGACCGCAGTTGTTATGCATCAGTTTATTTAGTTAGAAACGTGATTTGGTATTTTAATTGGAAGAGGAGAATATCAAATGGAATGATTAAGTGTGTAACCATTGTAATACATGACATTGTTATCAGCATACTTAATGTGACCATACCTACGTCCCGTTTTGAAAGGGTAAGTTCCGTTTTCGGTTGGTCTGTCCCGTTGTATAGGAAAATATCCCGTTTTTGCAAACAAATTTAAAATGCTCATTTATTTTGTTTTAGATTTTTAGTTTTGCCTGCGATACTTTTCACGGATTCTTTCTCACGATTTCTTTTGAATAAAAAGTGTTCTAGTAGCCTTTTTTAATAACTATGCTCACGTGGCAACGGGATAAGAATACAATCGTTTTCACCTCCTAGTTGCCCGTGGGCGTCAAAAGAATCTGCTAAGGGTCTCATCAGAAAAGTGGGTAGCGGCTGTCTCCTGGGAAACTTATAACATGTACTGCGATTGTCAACCCGCCTGCAAAGCGTGGCGATTATGCCATTACTTCTCTCCAAAAATATGGATGCAAAAAAGTAACGGGAAGGCAATTTCGTGGGAGAGGCTCGTGGATAGGTTTTCACTCATAACATATGCATAATTTAATGACGATCAGTTGAGTGGTTGAGGCGTGCAAGCGTAACAAACAAACGCGTTTATAATATTAGTATCATCTGGCTTTCAAATAGACCTTCATTTTTAAGGAAATATGATTTACATTAAAGAATAAGTTCCAGTTATTACAAGTTCTATATTATCGGATCCAAATTTATCTGCTGCAATAAACTCGTTTATGATATTAATATTCGTTATTTCACAATGAAATAAGACCAGTTTTCAATAAATTACATATTATCACCGAGTTAACTGAAATATATCGCTGCTTTGTTATTTAGTAGCTTTGTGAGTAAAGTTTGAGCGTAATATGGTGGACAATAGTGACGAATATCTATTTTTATATATTAGTATATAGTTTTAGTCACTTTTATAGAAATAAATGTGATACAGATGCAGACCTACTTAATTTCAACTGATTAAATTTGCATTAAGTTCCACAAAATACTTACGCAAACAAGTAAATTAAACACATAATACTTTGCTTATTTCTTAAAAACACAATTTGTAGTAGTAAAACCATATTCATGAAAGGTTTCATTCAAAGGCCTTGTGCCAAGCTCGTCCTGGGTAGACATATGTCAGGATTTTCTGCGAGAATGTAGCAATTTGCAATAACTCCTTATTCGAGTGAGCGACATATTTGTTGCATCGGCATTTTTGTTTGGAGATTCACGGTTTTTTTTTTTCATTTCTTTAGATAATATAATTTAATTCGATTCGGTAACCATTCTCTTGCCCATGGGTGTAATAAAATTCGATTAAGGGATACGACATGTGGATAACATCAATTCAAGAGACAGAAAACTCGACATAAAATCCTATTCCAACACATTTGACCAGCGTTGTATAGTGGGTCAATTTTCTTCCAACTATGAAGAAGAAGTACAAAAGTATGTATATGAGTTGGACCAGTTTCCTTCTGTCACAATAAGGGCACGCGCCTCCTCTACAATGTGAAATTTGATCAGTCGGCTTGGTATAAGATTTTATTTCGAAATTTATTTTTCTTGGAGTTATATTATCTGCGTATATTACTCAATCGCCATTTACGACACTCACATGAAAGAAAGGTGTGGTTATTGTATTCTTACGCTCACACACAAAGTTAAACAGAGTCCGTTAGTCCGTAGTTAGCTACTTTAAAACTCTTTGTTGGCTTAAAATATAAACCAGAAATTACCTTATTAAAATTGACAAGCCATAATACAGTTAAATGAAATGAGGTCGCTTTAATATTTAATTATTTTGTTTCATTCATCGACGTCCTCGCCACAATTTGTGTGTTTAAAATTACTAATTGAACTATTAGATATGCCCGCAGTTTTAGCCGTGTGGAATACGAACAAATAGAAAAATATTGATTCATCGGAATAAAAATATAAGACGAGTTTATACTCAAGAAAATCATCATCATCGTCATTACAGTCCATATAGGTCCCACTGTTGGGCTCGGGCCTCCTCCACTATGAGAGGCAAATTGACCTACTATAACATGCTGGTCAAATGTGTTGGCATACATAGAGACTCGAAGAATAAAACTATCCTTACTTCTAAAGTGCTCCTTACTTCCTCGTTTGTTGTGCTTGTGTGTGCTTGTTTGTTATGCTTGCACCCCTCAACCACTCAACTGATCGTCATTAAATTATGCATATCATTACTTCTAAATCTTGGAGTGGTAGGACCACACTGTCGACAGTTATCTGTCTACAGCCGCGGGCCGGTCCGTCTGGGGTAGTACCACGCTCTCGCAGAAAATCGACGTCTGAGTAGTAGCAATTTGTTACTGCGCTTCGTTCGGTGAGTGAGAGAGCCGGAAGCCCAACTTTCTGAGGGTGTTTGCGTGTGGAGGGTTTTGGTATCACCGAACCTCAATGCACGCATTCACACTCCCTTCACTTTCTTCGCGGTAGGCAGCGGCCTTGTAAAGGTCTATGAGCGGCAGCAACACTTACCATCAGGTGTACTGTCTGCTCGTCTGCCACCGTTTGCAATAAAAAAAAAATAAATAAACCTTCCGTGTGAAGTAGAAAGAAAACAATTCACTGCCCCATAACTTGCCAGTGAATATTGTAAAACACGACTAAGTGGAGTGGGGATCAAACCCACGACACTCTTGTTCAGACTACTAATTTGTACAGCGAATTCAATCCATACTGTGGATATTGTTGTTTTTTATGACAGTGAATGGTATGTGGTCTTTTGTGATCTTCTCTCGTCATTATTAATATAAGTAAGACCAATGGCCGGTACAGTGGGCGTATGACGTAAGCTCTCACCAGTAAGTGTGTGTATTTCGGGCGATAACCAGACCACGATTATTTATTTACACCATGCATTGATGAAAACTATATGAAGAGTGGCCGCCGAAAGTGTTTTTTCATAATTAATTTCTATATAACTAACATAATATAATTCTTCTATATATATAACTAACATAAACTTCCTGTGTTTGTGGCGACGAAGTAAGAATATAATTTTCTACCTCCTCTCTTATCCAAGGCTGTCGTGAAAAATGACAAAAAAAAAGAAAAACTCTGTCTGACCAGTGCAGATTGAGCCCAGTAGTGGGACGTATTTGGGCTGAAATGATGATGATAATCCAATACATAAGATGATTTGTAAGTTTTTTACATATTGTTATTAGAGAAAATTCTCTGATATAATGTAAAGAAAATTGACCTAATATAGGTATAATCGTCGTGCGTAACGTTAAAGCAAAAAGCATTTTTTAAGCCAACACCCTCAATATAGTAAATAAAAAGATAACGGTTAAGCAATAACACAATCAGGCGGTCTTATCATTATGGGCACTTGCAGTGTACTTGACAAATAATTTCTTATTTCATCATCTCAGCCCATATAAGTCCCACTGTTGGGCTTGGGCTTCCACCACAATAGAAAACAAATTGACCTACTATACCGTGCTGGTCAAATTTGTTGGTTTTATGACGAGTTTCCCTTCTCTTGCTATTATCTGCATATAATATTCCTTAATCGTCTTTTACGGCATCCACGAGTTAGACAGGGGATGGAGAACTGTATTCTGACTCCGCCACTGAACAGAAAAAGAATTGTAAGAAAACAAAAATAAATAAAAGAAAGAAATTACTAGTTGAGCTATTAGCTAAGTCCGCAATTTAGCGGCGTGGAATACGAACAAATATAAAATTATTTCTTCGTCAGGATAAAAATGAGACGAGTTAATACTGACGGAAATAAACTATCTCTAAGCCAACCTTCCGTGTGGTGACGGCGAAAGAATACAATTTACCACCTTTCTTGCCCGTGGGTTAGTGTAGGGCGATGGTAAATGTAACACCAAATATTCTGATATCAGTAGACACTTCGAATGATAGAGAAAAACGCGAAGCATGTTTTATGATGTGGCAGTGAAGCTGGGTTATAGAAAATATTATAAAAAAAAAAACAAATGATGTGAGTATTCCGTTGAAGGCGCATTGGAAGCCACAAAAGTCACACGAGTTGTTTTTGAAAAATTATTCTTTCGTAAAACATTCGTTCGTTCGTGTTGGCCTGTTGATATCAAACGTAAGACAGCCGGGCAAACTACGTTCAGAGCAAATCCCTTAATAAAGTGGATTATATAACTTAGATATATTTATGTACCTAGTCTTGTTGCTGTATAAAGATTAAGATATTATGCGCAAGTGATAAGGAGCCAGCGATGACGCCATTCTATCTGATATGGTAACGGTCTCCTTTGATATATAATCACTATGTTAGCGCAGTACGATTTAAATATTCAGAAATGCAATGTTGAATAATTAATATTGATTTTCAGATTACAAGAAATTGATATTTGCTACCTCGTCCGTCTAGTGTCACAAGTACGACAGCGTAACAGATTTTTTATATGACTATAGTTGTTAGCCAAAGATGGCTGTGACAACTTTACCCGGACTTTTGGGTGAGTGCTGAGGGCTCTCATCCCTATACTAAATAAAAAGGCGTGTGTCAATCAATACAAATAAATTCGATATAGAAAACACAAAGTCTGTCAAACTGTTCTTGGTAATGTGTAATAAGTTTGTGTCCTTATTTCGTGCGGTTATAAGTTGTAAGATAATGTGGACAATTCACGCTTATTCATGTGCATAGAACGTTGCCTAGATTTTCTCAAAAAATTCGCAGGCAGCTGCTGACGTCAATAGAATCTATCTTCAACCCTTAGAACTAAATAATTTTAGCAAAGAAACCGACATCACCTGGATCAAATTGAAATGAGACCATACGGGAGGCACGAGCATTCAAATGAAAAAAAAATCAAAATCCCCACCCACTCAAGAGTTCTGAGGTAATAAACATAAGAAAAAGAAAAGCTTCTCCTTTTGTGAAGTCGGTTAAAATATGTAGCCATGTGGATTTTAACATTCCTATCTTGATATATCTATACCAATAAATAAAATTGAAGTGTCTGTTTGTAATGTCAAAATAATAGGCTTTTTTCATGCTCACACGGTTATTTCCACGACACCTATGCCTAAAATAGCAATTAAAAAATTTTTGTCTGTCTGTCTGTTTGTTCCGGGTAATCTTCAAAACGGCTGGACCGATTTCAAAAATTCTTTCACCAATGGAAAGCTATAATATCAGGGCGTAAACTAGGCTATATTTTATCCCGGTATTCCCACGGGAACAGAAACTACGCGGGTAAAACGACTATAACCTATAACCGAAGCGAAGCGAGGGCGGGTTGCTAGTCAAAGAATAAAATGTATAGGTACTTGCTATATTTTCTGTGTGGTGACGAATTAAGAATACAATTCACCACTCTCTATCTTGCCCGTGGATGTCGTAAAAGACGAGTAAGGGTTATAACATGCACATAACATCTGTGCAAGAGAAGGAAAATTCCCTCCCATTGTGGAGAAGGCCCGAGCCCAACAGTGGGACGTTTGTGGGCTGCGATGATGATGATGATAACTTGGTATATTAATTTTTGTTCCCCGGTCGGTACCGGTCACATCCAACTACATATTCAGAGCCAGTTCAGAAAATTAGGCAGTAAAATACTAACACGATTGAAACGTTAATAATTCAATACTAAATGGTGTCGATAGATCGATAGTGATATGTAAATAATTTGTTTAAGGGTACGTCGATGTACCTACTGAATGAGGACACTGGTCAAGGAATGACTATCGACCGAAGCATTCTATAACTGTCCTGATTTCTCATTATGAAACGTTCCAAGTCATTTATTTATTAATGTAATTGGTTAATTAAAGTGTAAAATTGTGGCACTAAACCATGGTATTGAATAATTTATATTCATTTTACAAATTGCAGTAGAATAGTATTTAAAGTAGGTAAATAAACTGGAAATAGGATAAATACAAATCTAAATTACTGATATTTAGAATTTGACATGCTAAGTGATGGCAAACCCAATCATATAAATTACTGAGATTTTACCACCCTAGGCTATTTATAAAAAATTATTTGGGAGTGAAAAATGATTACCACACATAAGAATTGAATCTAAATCTATTAGCAATACGTTGCAACTGCCTTAAAAATTAGGCTATTGTGGGTAGTACGTATGTTAACAAAATTTTTTATATGATTTTGATTGCGCTGAGGGAAAAGCGGTCCAAGTATCGACCTGCCAAGTGTCGTGGATTAGATCCCCACACAGGACATTTTTTTGTGCAATCTACAAATTATTATTCCGAGTTTGCGTGTAATTTGTGTTCGAAATTCGTATATTTATTATTTCCCCTACGGCACAAGAAGTTGTTCGGCAGTGCCTATTTAAAAAAAAATCTCCTACCATAAGTTTTATTTTATCAACAAATATTGAAAATTTCAACCTGAAAACAAGTTAAATCGCTCAGGATGGAGGAGGAAAATTGCTTATTGATTTTGCAGTTCACTCAATTTTCTCAATAAAGTCGTTGCGAATTCTACGGAAATTGTTCTTTCTCTGTCCTATGCTTCTTATTTTACAATACATAATACAATTAAAGTTTGAACATCACTAATGTTTTTTGTTAGACAATGCTTAGAAATAGCTTGAAATTAAAAAAAAAACGTGGTAAAAGATGATAAAGCTTGCTTGGCTGCCTGCTTATTATGATAAAAATGTTATATTATTCTTCATCACTATACGCTCGTCAGACGGTTAAGAACGAGGATAGTGAATTGTATTCTTAAATCATCATAATCCTGCTGTTATCCCAATTACCTGGGGTCGACTCAATATTTACTGTGCTTTCAAAGTCATCATTATCATTATTTCAGCCTATATGTCCCACTGTTGGACTCAGGCTTTATCCATAATGGAAGGGGAAAGTGACCTACTATTCCACGCTGGTTAGACGTATTGGAATAGGGTTTTGTTTTGAGTTTTCCTTCTCTTGCACAGATCTTAAATGCTTATTTATATCCCTTAGTCGTCTTTTACGACATCCACGGGCAAGATGGGGAGTGGTGAATTGTATTCATATTCTGTCACCACACGGAAAAGTACACATTGCAAAAGTTTTGGCAATAGTTTTATAAACGACCGCCCGACACCAACCCTCTTTGGGATCGGAATTGTAGTCCCGTCTAGCCCACAATTCGCATCGGAAGAAGTTGGCCCAGGTCGATGTAACGCTCTTAGTCGTCTTTTACGACACCCGTGATCAATGAATTGTATTTTTGAATAACCGAAATGTACATTATACCTGCGCTTCTTCTTCTCAATCGTTACACATTATTATTAGACGCAAGATTAATCTACATTATATCTTGTACTACATTGGCTAAAGAGTTTTATTTCGAGATTCTCTTCCAAGTAATTCTATGCTAAACAGTTATTGAAGTTATTTACTACTTATTACTTAGTAATTTATGGTCACTAGGGACAGTAACAAGTTGAATCCCGCTACCTTCAGACTAGATTCAAAGTATTTACGAAGGTAACAGAAGTTTGTACGGTTATCAATAATTCACTGATAAGAAACAAGGTCATGTATATCAAGTTTGGTATACAAATGATGTCAAAGAAATTTATTATGACAAGGATCGATAACGGCTTCGGGGCAGATTTAAATTTTTGAAATCGGTTCTGTGGTTTAAGCGTGAAAGCGTAACAAACTTAGTTAAGAAAAGATTACAAGTTTTGACACACATAACCTAAAATTTTGCATCTACTTGTGCGATCCTTTAGGTTCATTACACCTGACGGTAAAATGAGTTGAAAGAAATGTGTCATAACTTAAAACTTGTTATTTTTTGGGGGTTACATAATTCTTTGAAACTAATTACGTATTTAATTATAGGATCTATATTATATTGAATTTATATAAATTTTCTCGGGACTGTAATTTTAATGTTACTTAAAAGCCTTTTACTTTTCAAACATTTGAAAGTAATTTGGCATTTTTATCAATGATATTATTTATAAATTGATGAAATGTCACTAATTACAGGTTAATTTGGTATTTTAAAACAATCAAATACATGATTATAGGATATTAAAAACATAAATTTCCTATGGTAATTTGCCTGGATTTCGTAAAAATTTTGAGTTGTGCTGTTTGTAATTTTGCTCCCTTGTAGGCCTGTACCAAGAGAATTTTGCGATACAACTTTTTGATAGATTAGTATGGTAAGCGATAGATTTTATTTGCATTTTAAGATATCGTGGTGAAGGTAGGTGAAGGTCGTCTTTTGCCACGTTATCTGGCACTGAATATATATGTTGTAAAAGACGACTAAGGTATATAATGTGCGTATAAAAAAAAACAAGGCAAGGAATAGAAAACTTATACTAACACACATTTTATCGTTGTATAGTAGGTTAATTTCACTCTTATTGTAAACTAGCAACCCGCCCTAGCTTCGCTTTGGTTTCAGTCGTCTTTCCTGCGTACTTCCCGTTCCCGTGGGAATACAAAATATAGCCTAGGTTACTCCCTGATATTATAGCTTTCCATTGGTGAAAGAATTTTTGAAATCGATCGAGCCGTTTTGAAGATTACCCGGAACAAACAGACAGACAAAAAAAATGTAAAGTGTATTTTAGGCATATGTATAGTGCAAATAACCGTGTGAGAATGAATAAAGTATATTATTTTGACATTACAAATAGATACTCCAATTTTATTTATTGGTATATTTCACTCTTATTGTAGAGTAGTTTCGAGCCTGGCAGTGAGTCAGTATTAAAGAGTTATATTGACTCTGCGAGCTTTGTGACGATCCTATTTGATGAAATTGATCGAGAGAGATGTTAGGGACTATCCATTTTCATGTAAAATGAATATCAACCAATCGGGAAAAATGTAAAACCATAAAACAAATAGAAATTCAGTTGTACGTGGGCGCTAGTATTTACGGCGTTAGTATAATAATAGAAAATTGAATCCAAGAAGAAAATCATTTTATAAATAAAATCAATGAATATGTATATTATTTATTCATAAATTTATTAAATACTAGCAATCCGCCCTCGCTTGGCTTCGGTTATAGGTTATAGTCGTTTTACCCGCGTAGTTCCCGTTCCCGTGGGAATACCGGGATAAAATATAGCCTAGTTTACGCCCTGATATTATAACTTTCCATTGGTGAAGGAATTTTTGAAATCGGTCCAGCCGTTTTGAAGATTACCCGGAACAAACAGACAGACAAAAATTTTTTAATTGCTATTTTAGGCATAGGTGTCGTGCAAATAACCGTGTGAGCATGAAAAAAGTCTATTATTTTGACATTACAAACAGACACTCCAATTTTATTTATTGGTATAGACTAGCAACCCGCCTTCTTCGCTTCAGTTTCAGTCTCTTTATCTGCATAGTGCCCGTTTCCGTAGGAATACCGGGATAAATTTTAGCCTATGTTACTGTCTGATATTATAACTTTCCATTGGTGAAAATTTTTTGAAATAGGTTCTGTGGTTTAAGCGTGAAAGCGTAACAAACAAAGTTACTTTCGCATTTATAATATTAGTAAGAATAATGTCACCGAGAAATTTTAATAGTATAAATTCCTATAAATTCGCTTACAAACTAGCACGCAAAATTTCAGCTCAATGCATGAGTACCCTTAGAAAGTTACCGTGTAAGTTATGTATGTATATTGTTCGTTACAAACTAAGATATTAGTTCTACAATGTGAATCCAATTACGTGTAACAAGTTTAAAGTATTCTAATCAGTTTCCGTGCAAAATGAAATCGTAACTTAGCATCATTTACTGGTCAAGTTTTATTATTTAATGTATCACGTTTATACTAACACTAGCAGCGCCTTGCGGTTTTACCCGCATAGTTACCCTTCCCGTGGGAATATCGGGATAAATTATAGCCAATGTGTTATTCTGATATGTAAGCTATATTATTGTGAAATTTCATCACAATTCATTTGGTAGTTTTTGCGTGAAAGAGCAACAAACATCCCTCACATACAAACTTTCACGTTTATAATGTCAGTAGGATATATAGGCAAAAGCGGTGGGGTTTATAAAAATTTCTCATATTTACGCGAGTATTACACAGTTGAAATAAAAATATTCTTATAGATTTTATCGGTTTTTTATTTGATTTTTGATTTCCAAAAGAATTAAAACTTTTGAATGTTGGTCAAACGTGAACGATGGTCACGGGATGACTCATATAAACCAGTACGTGCTAGAAATTGTAGACAAATTATGCCGGTTATAGTAGCATCATACTAAACGCACAGGATAACATAATATAGATCACATCACTAAATTTAGCGAAGAAATGTCGGGATCATGATCTCATTCCTATCTGAGGATTCTTTGCAAGAAAGATATACGCAGAAGCCCTTCTTAATCAGAAGTACAAAGCGATAAGTTCCTCATAAATCAGCGGGATACGGTGAGGTCCTCATCTGTTTTACCACTTTTAAAGTTCAACCCATAAATGTCCCAATGTAGGGCTGAAGTTTCTTTCACAATGGAAGGTAATTTGACCTAATACACCACGTTGGACGTTGGTCAAACGAGTTGGCATAGGGTTTTATGCTGAGTTTTTCTTCTCTGCATATTATATCGCTTAGTCGTCTTTTACAACACCCACGGCCAAGATGGTAGCGTCGAATTGTATTCTTACTATGTCACTACACTACTTCATAGAATGGTTGTATCTAAAAAAGACGTACTATTAACTATATAGACGTATTTAATAAAAAAAATAAGAAACACCCCAAAATTCTTGTGTATCGTTCTATGGAACCTCTTTTTGCCTCGCAAAAAATAATTGCACAATTGCAAATGCTTATATTTATTTTTACATATCGAAAATTAAGTAAACTCCTTTCTAACTTTTTCCTTAACTCGACCCATCCCAGAAACTGTCAAAGTCAATTTAAAACTTCATACTTTTCGAATTCATCCTCCATCTTTGAGGACCTCACGCTAACAAACTTCTCTTTGAACTACATACAAATTTAATAAATATACAAGATAATAGATGCTTTTCAAGAAGAATATTTATTCTGATATTTGTATCATTATTTTAATTATAGCATGAAAAATTACCACGCTGAAGTGGTAATGGGCAGGACACATAACTCGTCGAATAGAAAACCATTGCGGCAGAACGGTTCTCGAGTGGCGGACGACGCAGCGTAGAACCTCCCTACTAGGTGGATTGACGACATCTTGCAAGTCACAGGGAAAAGTTGGATGCAACAGAAGCGTTCTGAGTGCCATTCTCGTAGGGAGGCCTACGTCTAACAGTGGATGTGGGCTGACGGATGGATACTTTTATAAGCCATAATCTTAGAATTTTTTTAATCGGTACAAACTGATATTATTATCGGTACAAACTGAAAAAAATAAGAAAATTGCAAACCGACAAGCAGGTGAAATCCTATATTCTCCACCTACTCATCAGATAAACAACGGTACGCCTATGTTTAATTATGGCATCTTTGTTGAAAACTCATGTAAATAACGTAACTAAACGCGTTAAGAATTCAAATGCCGCTATAGGTGGGCGCCCAATATACCAAAAGAAAAACAAATTAAACTAAACATAGAGGGGAATGGTGGCCATTGAACTGATTTAATGCTAATTTTATGACTTTATAATTGGTTAGTTATTTTAGTTAAAACTAGCAACTCGCCCTCGCTTTGCTTCGATTTTAGTCGCCTTACCCGTGTAGTTCCCGTTGCTGTGTATAAAATAGAGTAGAAACTCGATTATCCGGCCCTTAGAAAAACGGATTCGCGATTATCCGGACTACTAACCGCAACCTCTGTATTGTACCTACAAATCGAATTTATGCATCATGAACGTGTCTGAACTGACATGTCCCGCCTGCGCTCCGCGGGAGCGCTGTTCTACACGTTTCATTCGTTTTAGTTAGTAATTGTTACTCCGTTCTGACGTGCGCGCCCCACGGCATATGTATTCGTCTTTTAATAAACATATAAAATTATGTACATACTACAATATGCACAAAACCAATGGAAGTTTTTATACATTCGATAGTCTGGATTTTCGATTATCTGGATGCCTAACGACAACAAGTAGTCAGGTTAATCTCCTTTCTACTGTACCGGGATAAAATATAGATATATATAAATATATATAGACAGCTGGTATTAAAATATTAGCAAAATCCGTCCAGCTGTTTTGAAGATTACCCAAGACAGACTGATAAACATTTTTTAAACCCGGTTTTGGGCATATCGTGCAAATAACCGTATCAGCATGGAAAAAGGCTATTATTTTGACATTACAAACAGACACTTCAATTTATTTGTATAGATATTCACATTGCCAAGTAGGGTCCGTGGATGAATTTGTAACGGTCACCTACCTTTTTTATATCTGATATTAACGGGATAGTTATTAAAATAAAAGAGCTTATAATTGTTGTTTATATGTATAATAATTAAATTTACGTCATAGACGCGCTAAGGGTTATGAATATGCAGTAATTATGTGATAGAACTTTGCACAGCAGGACTTCAATTTATTCTTCTATTCAAGTTTAATAGTAAACTTTATTAGTCATTAGTTCCGCCCGCTGCTTGGCTTGCATTGATTACTTCATCATCATCATCATCATCACAGTTCATATACATGCCATGACTGTGCTCGAGCGTCCCCCGCATTGGAAATTGAATTACTATAATACGCTGGTCAGGTCAGGGTTGGTGTAGGATTTTATTTTAAGTATTCAGACTCTGGCATAGATGTTATATGCATATTATATTCCTTAGTCGTCTTTTACGACACCCACGGATAAGATAATAGTTGGGGAATTGTATTCTTACTCCGTCACCACATTATTTTTAGGTATTCATTATTTTGAGATTGATTTTTATTATCCTAGATGACACTATGTTTTAAGTTAGAGCTACGTCCCTGCACTACAAAAAATATGATAAGTTTTTATATAAAACTAGCAACCCGCCCTCGCTTCGCTTCGGTTTCAGTCGCTTTATCCGCGGCGTAGTACCCGTTCCTGTGGGAGTACCGGGATAAAATATAGCCTATGTTACTCCCTGATATTATAGCTTTCCATTGGTGAAAGAATTTTTGAAATCGGTTCGGTGGTTTAAGTGTGAAAGCGTTACAAACAAACAAACATCCTTACTTTCGCATTTATAATATTAGTATAGATTAATTTCAAACTATATTATCACATTCGAGATTTATCGATTGATCGATTCTACGGCATGCATACTTATAGATGTAAGCGAAATCCAAGCAATCGAACAACAAAATTATAACGGCCTATTTGCAAAGGTATTTGGTTAGAAAATTTATAAAACAGGTCATCGCACCGACATTCCGCACACTGTTAATGCAGGCAACATTGCGAGAGCGAAATGATTCACAAATATCCGCCAGTCAGAAACGATACACGGAACCGAACGAAATGAGGAGCACGTTACACAAACGCGCCTATTGGTAAATTTACGCGAAAGTGTTTTGGTGTTAATAACGTACAGGTTCGTAACTCGTCATCATAGCAATCCAATATTTACATATAGTATGAGTTATATATGTATTGCAAAATTAAGCAGAAACGCTTCTGTTTACATAGAAATCATCTGAACTAGGGCTTGAAAAAATTTTAAATTATTGTATTAAATTGTTAGTTCAGTAATTAAAGTGTTTTTTTTTTATCATCACAGCTAACGTAAGTCCCACTGTTGGGACCAAGCCTCCTCCGTAATGGGAGGGAAATTGATCTACATTAACAAGCTGGTCAGACGTGTTGACATTGGATTTTAAATCGAGTTTTCCTTCCATTGCATAAATATTATATAGATATTTAATCCCTTAGTCGACAGACCCCCACGGGCAAAGAGGGGGTGGTGAATTGTCTACTTACTCCGTCACCACACGGAAAATATAGCAAATATCAACATAACATATACCATTAATGAAATAGACAAGAAAATTCTTTAAAAAAAAAGTAAGTTTCTTGCATGAGAATTTTTTTATTTATTTTTGTTATCTGTTATTGTTCTCTCAGTAGTTATGGAGAATTCAACTATCTACCTATTAAAGTTCTTGAGATGCAGCCAACTAACAGACAGAAGGGGAGTGAACGGAGTCTCTGTAATAGGGTACAACACTTTTTGTGTAGAGAACCCTAAAAATAACCACGTTAGAGAGCGGGATAACCTAATATACAGTTATTTTCCTTAACGTTTTAAGAACAAAAATTTAAGCAAAATAATGCTTTAGTTTAGCTTTAGAATATTTAATATTCGTGTGGTGCCGGAGTATAAATACAATTCGACACCCCCTTTCTTGTCTGTGGGTGTCGTAAAAGACGACTAAGGGATATAATATGCATATAATATCTATGCAAGAAAAGAAAAACTCGGCACAATATCCTATACCAACACGTCTGACCAGCGTGATATAGTAGGTCAATTTCCCTCCCATAGTGGACGAAGCTCGAGCCCGATAGTGGGATGTTTATGAGTTGTGATGATGATGATAAAATATAAAAAAAAGACAAATGTCTTAATTTGGTTATAAAATACCACCATTTAGTTAAAAAGAGTGCATTATTATATACTATCGGATGATGTAGTCCTTCGAATATGTACTAACTGATAAAGCAAACATTTGATAAGGCGTGATAGACGTGAGCAAATAATCCAAACTCAACATCTTACATATCGAATTTATGTGACACCGATAAACGATACTTATCATAATATGTACTGAGAACACTTTATAAAAGAACTGATTCTATAATATTAAAAAATAAAAACAATAAACACCAGTTAACATATTATGAAAACACAAATACCAAAAAAAACTAATCCTACTTGTTCAATAGCTTGTAGTTTCAGTTAGCGTGGGAGAGCCGAGATAGAATCTAAGCCAGTTTCCTCCTTATACAGACTGTTACTCCTTACACAGAGACATAAAAGTCATTGCCGAAACTTTTTGCAATATGTCAAAACAGATGACATATTGCGTCGACCCCAAGTAATTGGGATAAGAGCAAGATGATGATGATGATGAAAAACAGATGCTTCAGTCTAATATTATAAAGAGGAAAGATTTGTTTGTTTGTTTGTATTGAATAGGCTCCGAAACTACTAGACCGTTTTCAAAAATTTTTTCACCAATGGAAAGCTATAAATAATATCAGGGAGTTACATAGGCTATATTTTATCCGGGTATTCCCACGAGGACGGGAACTACGCGTGTAAGACGACTGAAGTCGAAGCGAAGCGAGGACAGGTGGCTAGTTTTATATATTTGTACACGTAAGAAAGTGATAAATTATTATTAATACTTTACTACCCGTATGGTGAAGGAGTAAGAATACAATTCAATAATCCCTATCGCGCCCGTGGGTGTGTTAAAGGCGATTAAGAGATATAATATGCATGATATATGCATCTATGCAAGAGGAGGAAAGCTCAAAATGAAACCCTATATCAACCCATCTGATCAGTGTGGTATAGATAGGGAGTTAATTGCTCACCTATTGTGGTTCTCCACAAGAGAGTCGCAATAATGATTCAGAAATACTTTAAATGCGAATGTGAGTTGGCTTATATGTATGTTACGATTTTACGCCTTAACTTCTTAACCGATCGAAGTCCTCGACTAATACATGAAAATCGCATTAAGTGGCTGTATTGGGAGTCTCATGCGGAAGGTGGTATTGTTGGACATTTCGCGCATTGTGAGAACGTTTCTTTATCTGAAGTCTTTAGCATTTAAATACATAGTTATAAGTAGCTTGGTAATTATGCGTATGTTGATGGAATAAAAATACAATTCGCCACTCCCTATCATGCCAGTGGATGTCGTAAAAGACGACCGAGGGATATAATGTGCATATAGGCTATGTAAGAGAAGGAAAACTCGAAATAAAATTTTATACCAACTCGTCTGGCCAGCGTGGTATAGTAGGTCGATTTCCTTCCTATTGTGGAAGAGGCTCAAGCCCACCAGTGGGACATATATAAGCTGAAATGATGATGAAATGAAATAGCTTTGTCGCTGTATTCGCTGCAGGTGCGACACGCTTTCTATATTGCTAAATATTTTATTTATTATACAATATTTTAAAATATATTTAGTGTTTTTAGTAAAGAAATAAACTAGAGTTACAAATGATAATACCGCAAAATATCATAAAAATAATAGGATTAAAGGTATTGTACCTATTAGTCGACAAAGACGGACAATTTTTATATTTGCCTGACTTCAAGATGGGCCCTAATAGGGACTTTTGCAATTATGTAACTTAGATATGTAAAACAATAAAACTAACCTGATCAGGACTAAGCGAGCTGTCTCCACTGGCATTCCTCTCCTGGTTCTGTGCGGTCCTCTCCTGCTTGCATGCTGTGTGATACTCCAGCCGGGTTCGTTCCACTTTCTGCAATAACTTCGCCCAAGGTTTCTGTGCTTTTTTGAACGCCTCGTCCATCTCTTTGCGTTCTTTTAGTTGAATCATTGACTGTGGACAAAATAAAATTAAGGTTAAAGAATAATACTGAACACTAGCCTTGTGGTGACGAGATAAGAATATGTGTCACTAAAAAATAAGTGGTAGTTTCTCATGGGAGTCATAGGCACTTATAACACCAGCTGCGATCGTCAAGCCGCCTGGCAAATTTAGAGAGTATGGTAATAACTCTTCTTGTAATGAAGCTTCACCAGAGAGTACAACAATAAACTTGGATAGGCTGGTGTGCTTAGTACACTTTTTTTTTATCACAGCCCATACGTCCTAGGCAACGGAGGGATGGCATGCAACTCCATAATCTATCGTACACAGAACACTTAGGCTCCATGTGGACGGTCCACCGGTATAGGTCTTTGTCATCGGTGGCATGTCCAGCTGATCTTTCGTGTCTGCGCCTCCCTACTACATACTAAGAAAAAAACCACTCAAACGGAAAAAATGTTTCATAGTTTCCACAAAAAAATATCGTACATACATATGTATATATGGGCGCATATCGCCCTCTATCGGCAATATTTGTAAATTGTTGATGTATGTGTTATCAATTATAGTTATAAACATATTTGAAATATTTGCAACTAATATTTAAATAATTATTTGTAGTAACAACACTGCTATTTACCATGCTATGATATTTAAAAGACACTTTTTGAATGTATTTCTAGAAATCTTTGATTTAATTGTTTAAATATTTATATAATTGATCAAATTAAAATCGATTAGAATTAATGTAATTATTTGTAACCATATTTAGTTGTTTTTACACAATAAAGATTGTAATTTATTTCTAGTTAGAGCGCCGTCTGTTGAACAATATATGAGAACAATATTTCCTTTAATTACATTAATGTAAATTGTGTAAAATTGACTATTTGGAATTATGTTAAATGCATTAGAATATTTATCATTATTATTGAGCTATATTCCGATAGTAAAAGTAGTTGTTTCATTTGTTTATTATAATAAGTAATTGTAGTTACTAAGACTAGACCGTTTCATTGTAAAGCGGAGGTTATAAAAACATTGTAAGATTAGAATAGAGGACAGTTTTACTTCACTCACTTCTCCGGCAAGAACTCCTAATAAATACAGTGATTACATACTCAGTATTTTACTATCATCGTCCAAATTCCTGGCGCAACGCCGACATATACCACTCGGTGTGGAATGTAGAATAGTAATAATTATAGTAGTATATGTAGTAGTTATACCATTAGTGACAAATGACTTTTCACCGCAATCCAATGACATAAGAATATCATCATCATGAAATAACTGCCTTAACATTTATATATAATAACAATTAAAAATATTTTTATAGTTACTGTATCACTAAACATTTGATTTCAACACTTGACATTGATTATTGAGTATAATAGTTATATGGTTGATCAATCCAGCCTATTTATGAACATCCACTGTTGTCTATGTACGCTTCCCGAAGGAGCAAGAGCAGAGAGCAGCCAGATGAGCCACTGATGACAAGGTGGATAGCCCACATAGCGTAAGAAGTGAACGCGTACGGCATGTTATGGGGTCGCGCGCCGTCCTTGCCGTCGCTCCAGACGGATCGATAGAGGTGTAAGCATTGCACCTGATGCCGAGGCCGCAGGTGACTGGACCGGGGATTTAGTCCGTCACCCACAGAGAGGCCGAGCACGCGACGGCGACCGACGTCCCCGAGCGGGGGAACGTTGAGAGTAGGGCTACCCCATGACTACGGTATTCCGCCGGGCCGACCACTGAATACAAGGAACTCTGCACCGGTGGTCGGCCCAACGACGAAGGCGACGTGTCACGGGTAGGTTATGGTGCCGCGCGCCGCCCCTCTGTCGCCCCGGACGGAACCGGGCGGCGCCCATGGCACACCCCTATAAAAAAGAAATAAAAGGGGTGTAAGCATACCATAGTCTGTAGGCCCCCCAAAAAAAAAAAACAAAAAAGAAGCTAATAAGGATGATGATTCTTACAATGGGCGGACTGTATTGTGTGAGAAAGGCAGACTTCAAATTTCTTTAAGAAAATGCATATATAATTAATCGCAAAGCAGACACCTTCTGTTTACAATGCTGTTCATGTTAGAAAAGGTGAAGATAATAACTTTCTATTGTAGAAGCTTAACGTCGCGTATGCGAAGGCACGCCCGCTGTCGTTTTACATAATTGAATTACATGAATACGGTTGAAATATATGGAAGTTGTTTAAGATGCGCTTAGTATATCTAACCGCACGATTAGCTTTAATGAATAATTAAATATTCTTTCCGTTTCTCGTGTGATCACCGGGTAAGAATACTATTCAATATCATCCTTCTTACCAGTGGACGACTACGACGAAGTGACATAATCACTTCGTATGTGCAAATAACATCTATGCAAGAGAAGGAAAAGTCGAAATAAAACTCTATAACAATATATGGCACTTCAGAAGACTTCATATTAAAAAAAAACAGCGTCCGTACAAAATACGCCTGTCAGAAGTGATACTTCTTTGTCATTTATCCTTTATGCTTTATCTTTTAGCTCATTTTCTCGCCGGCTGAATCCTATACATATACGTGATTGTGCCTCTATGGACTCCCTTTTTTGTTTCATCGAGTTTGAAATCACAATGATTCTAAAGAAGTTTCACTTCAAAAGTCAATAGAAAGATCAGAATGATGTGTGTTACTACTAGCGTAAAACTACTCGCGAAGCATGTCGGGTTGAAATTACATGTACACTCAATCGATATGGATTTGTGGATGGCGCAAATATTTGTCGTGTGTGGTAATTGAACCCACTCACAAGGGAGGCCGCTATTTGAGTCACTAAGCGCTCTGCGTATAATAATACCACTAAATATCACACTATTGAATAATACACGAAACTATAAGTGTTGGTATGCACGTTCTTAGTAATGTTACGAGCGCTTGAATACTGAATTTTCTATATTGCTGGAATTTTCTATATTGATGGTTACTCATCTACCTCTTTTTTAAGATTTTTATTACTTATGATGACAGCCCAATAAGCAGTTCAACCTGAACATCGTCATCATCTCGGCTCACGTATGTCCCTCTGGTAGACTCTAGCGTCCTCAACAACTTGTGGTAAGACTAACACTAACATCATCTCAGCTCATATACGTCCCACTGCTGGACTCGAGCCTCCCCATCTTGGAAGGAAAATTAACCCATTATATTACGCTGTGTGGTAGCGGCTTCGAATACTACCAACCCTTGCTTTGCTCGTGGGTGTCGTAAAAGAAGACTAAGAGCCCTAGATTGACCCGGACCAACTCCATCTGGTACCATTTGGGTCAACGATTACATTCCCAAGGAGGGTTGACGTCAGGCAGGCGGCCGGTCATAAAAGTCATTGCCGAAACTGTTTGCAATATGTCAAAACAGATGACATATTGCGTCGACCCCAAGTAATTGGGATAAGAGCAAGATGATGATGATTACGCTAGTAAAACGGGTTGGGTTAAGGTTCCACTTTGCGTTTTCATTCTTTTACATAGATGTTATATGCAAATTATATCCATTAGTCGTCGTTTTTTTTTTGTGTGACTTAGTTGTTAGCCGCAGATGGCTGTGACAACTGTACTCGGACTGATGGGTGAGCGCTGAGGGCTCTCAACCTGAATTTAGAGGTAAGATTGTATTCTTACTCCGTCACCATAAGGAAAGCACCATTACCTAACTTACATTTATATGAAACGTGGCCAAGAATAACATTTACATCAAAATACACGAGCAATTGATACGAAAAAAGTATGATTGTATTGTATGACCTAATTCCGTTGCTAGATATCTATCGAAAATATAAATACCTTCCACAAACGAAGATATTGTCATATTTGAATAATGTCGTGTATTTTAAAATTATCAACATCGTATCATTGCATATCGTTATCAATAAAAATATTTATACTGTATTACAATACCAATATTATTGATAGTTTAAAATAATTTATAAACATAAGCGATTTTGTGAGATATACAAAATAGAACTGGCCTAATCATCATCACCACATAAATTGTTGTTACGAGTCTGGGTTTAATTTGTGTTCGTTAAATTATATATTTGTAAAGTCCTCTGCAACATAAGAATTATTTCTTTAGTACAGATACAACTCTTTATAAACCAAAATCGTACGAAACAAAACAATATTTACAGCTTTTATTGCGTTTTATTATAATTTATAACTTTATACAAGTTTTGAATGAATACAATTCGTAATGCTTACAATTATTACTCGTAGATGTTATAAAAGTCAACTAAGAACTCTAAACGACGACTAAAGACGATTACAATTAGCACTTGGAGCGCGAGTTGCGCATATTTTCGCGTTTTACTGCTCATTTATCGCGTATTACGCACAAATTACGCATCGTTATGTGTGCACACGGCTTTAATCAAGCTCGTGTTAATAATACCTTGATTAACATCTGTGTTAATTAGATTCAATGTATGTTTTTATTTAATTATTAAATGTGATGATTTCAGACTGCTTCTACAGTTCGGTGCGTTAAGTATGTAAATCATGTGGCTCTGAGTTTGGGTCCCGGGTCAGGTAAAAGTGTTGTTTGGTTTTGCCGATTATTATTGTTTGACTATGCTTAATAGATTCGATTACGTGGAGCTGAAAAAATATACACAGAAATGTCGCACGAAATCAAATACAAACGCGATTAAATCCGTAAAAATATTATGGATTTTATCGACTATGTATTTGACTTTTGATTGTCGTACGTTATGAATGGAGACTCCCATTTACCTGAAATTAAATAAAAATTTTGTTCAATTATGTTAGTTAATGCACATAATAATCCTCCGGGCTTAATGCACATAATAATCCTCCGGGCTTTTATTTATCACAATGAAATCGGCCTTGATTTTAAATCGAAGCAGTTTCGGCAGTGCCTCAGAATGACATTATTTCATGAGGCGAATGCCATTTCTTCTCTGTAATCCTAAGGAAAACGATATTGTAGAACAAGACCTGATATTTGACTCTAATAACAGTAATGAGCGATGAGTTATCGTGCTCTCGAATGATTTCACACATCTTCGTGAAGATTTTGTTTTGATATAAACTCATTTGCAAAAAAAACGGGCGGTTTTGATTTTCATTCATATTTAAAAAGATACAATACCAAAAAGGTTTCAATCGTTTGTACACGTTACTGGCCGGTTTTAAAAATGCTGTGGTATTTAAAAAAGTACGTTCTAAATTCAATTTTTCATTTAATGTTCATTTTTACAGAAAACCCCTTTTTATCCTACATTTTTGGCGCGAAGTTCCAGAAGTTAACATCGACTTTCATAACTTTTATTCAATTTTTATCGATTAATTTCATATCCTTGACTGTCAAAGCTTTATTTAATGCTATTTGGCTGTATCAAAAATGGTAGATAAAGTGGTAAAAGCTACCAAAATTATCGCGCTGCTTGAAGAGGGTTGCAGCCAATGTTTCGTGGCTAGGAGGCTAAATGTTAGTCGCTCGACAGTCCAAAGGACCTGGCAGCGATATCAGGAGACTGGTTCCGTCGAGAGAAGGCCTGGTTCTGGAAGAAAACCATGTACCCAACCACGGGATGATCGTTTTCTTGTGAGTCGCGCATTGAGAAATCGCAAATCTTCGTATGTGGATCTTAAGAACAACCTCCAAGAAGTAAGAAATGTGCATATTAGTCTATGGACGGTCAGGAGGAGGCTTCTCGCTGCCAATATACGCAGTCACCGCCCGGCCCGCGGCCCCAAATTACTCCGTGAGCACAGAGTTCACAGGCTTAGGTTCGCTAGAAATTGTGAATCATGGACTCAAGACGATTGGAATAGGGTTTTGTTCTCTGATGAAGCCAGGATATCTCTGTTCGGTGAAGATCGACGTCGGCGAGTGCTAAGAAGACAAGGAGAACGCTTTGCAGAGGCATGTTTCGAAGAAATCACACCTTATGGTGGGGGCTCTGTTATGTTTTGGGCAGGAATAAATTCAATGGATCGTACAGAGTTAGTCTTCATTGAAAACGGCTCACTGACTGGGCATCGATACATAACGGAAGTTCTAATTTCTCATGCACAACCCGCATTGGCCGCTCTAGGTGAAGACTCGATTTTTATGGACGACAATGCTCGCGCCCACCGATCCCGCGATGTTAATGCGTATGTGCAAGAGGTCGGCATTCGTCGTTTGGATTGGCCAGCTCGAAGTCCCGACCTCAATCCCATAGAGCATGTCTGGGACGTTCTGAAACGGCGTGTGAGATCAGTACACCCGGCTCCGCAGACCATCAGAGAGCTGAAGAATGTGATTACTGCGGAGTGGGAACGTATTCCGCAAGCAAGTATCCGGGATATACTCGCTAGTATGCCCAGACGAATTCAAGCTGTGATTTTAGCTAGAGGGGGTCACACTCGATACTAAACATTTATAGCTTTTACTAAACATTTTTAGCTTTTACTTTATTAAAGAAAAACAAACAAAAAAACTTTTTTATTTTTACTTCATGAGCATATGCACTACTAGCGAATATACACTACTAGCGAGGTTTAGCATTATTTCCCATAAATTGTATCTAAATTTTATGAAATACTGATGAAAACGATTATTTTCTTATTAATTTAGCAAATTGTGTGGATAAAACTACATATAATTATCAAACAAAGAAATATTAACATTTGAAATGGTTCATTGCTTAGGTGCCCGTTTTTTTTGCAAATGAGTGTATATCGTAAAAAATCACTAAGAGATACCTATATTAATATGCATATAACATTTATGCAAGAGAAGGAAAAGGAAACCCTATATTATCAATCTGATCAGCTTAATATAGTAGATAAATTTCCCTACGATAGCGGAGAAGGCCAAAACCCTACAATGGGACGTATATGGGCTGAGATGATGATGACGATGAACTAAAAAAAGTTATAAATTTGTGCTGCGAGTATCAAACTCGAGAAATGTCCGTAAAAATGGATTGGTCTATTGTTCGGCTATTTACTTTACATATATAAAACACAAATATATATCAATATACCTATAGAAAGTTCAACCAGTATAGCAAGTCAACACCTATATTTTTGACTGACAAGGTTAGGTGAACTCGCTCTTTAAAGGTTACTAAGGTTATTTTCACTCTTTCCTCAATAGCTGGCTGAGTGCCAGTGCCCAATTTTGAAGAGATGTCGTATTAAATAATTCAAATGAATAACTAGAGAACAGTTTTGTTATGATGTTGCGGTTCATTGAACAATAACGATTCAGGTGTAAAGTTTGAACGTTCATTATAAGAATATTAATCGTGAATTTTAGGAGTGATCTTGCCAAGTAGAATTTTTCGTAAAATGATTTTCATTAATTTTCATTGCTATCATAAAAATTAATCACGCTTTTGATAGTTAACGTTCATCGTTATCGTCCACCCGTTTTATCATAATTACGTCCGTCGACGCACTAATTTCTTTTTCTATACTAGTCTACAATGAATTTTCATAACATATGTTATATATAAATAAAACTATTTTTACGGATTTCATCGCGATTGTATTTGATTTTATGACGTTTCGAGCACTTTACAGCATTCATGGTCACGTTGTAAACTATTCGAAAAGGCGAGCAATCAAAAATCAAATATGAATGCGATAAAATCCGTAAATATAGTTTTATTTATAACGTATTACTCTCGCGTAAAGATCAGAAATCAATGTTATTTACTCCCTTTGACCTTCTCCGTGATATGTTTCATTTAATTATATTTTTTTCTTTACTCTTTCATTATCCATAAAGCATTCAGCATTCATAATTATGACTTTGCTAAGAAACAAATCACGACTTGAATTACATCGATAAAATTGTCATCGCCACACTTTCCAACTGTCTCTAAAGTAATTACTGTTTCATCTCGGCTCATATACGTCCCACTACTCAGCGCAAGCCTTCTCTATAATGGGATTTTGACTTACTTTATACCTCGCTGGTCAAACTAAGGTTATATTTTGAATTTTCTTTCTATATGTAAATTGTACCCCTCAGTCGACTTCTATGACATCCACGGGCAAGACAAGGAGTGGTGAATTGTGTTTTCACTCCGTCACCATACGGATAAATTATTGTTTATTTGCAAAATTTTCTTCATACAATATATGTATCGTCCCGCGTGGTGAAGAATACAATTCACCACTCCCTATCTTGCCCGTGGATGTCGTAAAAGACGACTAAGGGATATAATATGCACATAAGATCTGTGCAAGAGAAAGAAAACTCGAAATAAAACCCTATGCCAACATGTCTTACCAGCATGGTATAGTAGGTAAAATTCCCTCCCGTGGAGGAGGCCCGAGCCCAACAGTGGGACGTATGCGAGCTGCGACGATGATGATGAATATATGTATCAGTATTTATTTGATTGAATCTATTTTCTGTTTCTTTCTCTTGGGATACTTAGGTGAAAGAATGTAGTGTTTATAGCTTATATTTTTAATCTGAACCGAAATAGTATTTTATCATTTTAATGCACATATCGATAGCAAGATTATCAGTCATTGTATCTCTATTTAAAAAAAAAAGATTTTATTTAAGGATTCGTTTGATTGATGATGATGAAATTGGTTTTTACCTGTTTGTGTATGTATGTACCTACATAGCCGCCAGACACAACTCTTCTTCCCATAGGTACCTACACTACCCCCAGAGGTATTTAATTTTTCCCTTCATAATCATTGAACTACTCATCGTAATTTGACTTTAGTCACACAAAATTTTATATGGCGTCCATCTAGATGGTAAAAAAAACCTGACACAAAAGTGTTGTATTGAGTATCAACAAAAGGGCTTAATAAGCACATTTTAAATATACGAGGGGTGATCCAAAAGTAATGATAATCAATAATAAACACAATGAATAAAATAAAAAAATATATTTATTTCTCAACATAGTCTCCTAGCAAGTCTATACATTTAGTCCATCTCTTTTCTAAACCTAAAATTCCCTTACAAAAAAAATCTTTATCTTGACTCTCAAAAAAGTCCTCAACCGCGGCCATCACGTCGCTATCATCATCAAATTTCTTGCCTCGGAGGTGTTCCTTGAGTCGTGGAAAGAGATAGAAGTCACTGGGGGCTAGATCTGGTGAATAGGGGGGGTGTTCCACCAACTCAAAGCCCGCTTCCTGAATGCCAGCCATGGCAATTGCAGCTTTGTGAACAGGTGCGTTGTCTTGATGGAACAACACTCCAGCCCGCAGTTTGCCTCGCCTTTTCTCCTTAATAGCCTCCCGCAATCTTCTTATTTGTTCTGCATAGTAGGAGCCTGTAATAGTGGCCCCCTTTTCCAAGTAGTCCACCATGATTATTCCTTCAGCGTCCCAAAAAACAGACGCCATAACCTTCCCTGCTGAGCTTGACACTTTGAATTTCTTCGGCGTCGGTTCATCGGATCGTTTCCATGTCATCGATTGTTGTTTTGTTTCAGGATCAAAATGGTGGATCCAGGTCTCGTCCATGGTCACAAAACGTGACAAAAAATTGTCCTTGTCTGCCTGGAACTTTTCGAGATTTGCTCTTGACATGTCGACTCGTTTCTTCTTTTGCTCGTCGTTTAACATTTTCGGTACCCAACGCGCGGAGACCTTTCTCATATGCAATTCGTTCGCAAGGATTCTTTGAATGCTGCCATATGAGATCCCTGTGACCTCAGCTACATGCCTGATAGTCACTCTTCGATCTTCCAATACAACTTCTTCAACTTTTTTCACATTTTCTTCAGTGAGGGACGTCGATGGGCGTCCTTCGCGGTGTTCGTCTTCCGTCGATGTTCTTCCCAGCTTAAACTCCTTAGCCCAGCGTGCAACTGTGGAATATGGAGGAGAAGAGTCCCCTAATGTTTCCACCAAGTCGCTGTGTATGTCTTTGGTAGACATTTTTTTCAAGCAGAGGTATTTAATGACAGCTCTGATTTCGTGTTTTTCCATTTTGATGTTCACTCCTTGACAGTCCGTATTCAAATGAATGTAGCTCCCGGGAATTGTGGCCTATTTATATGATTTTTTTTTCCTGAACTAGTGGGTAACTGAGCAAGTGACTGAAATTTTTTTGTATTTTTGTGTGCACTAGAAATAACTGATTATCATTACTTTTGGATCACCCCTCGTATTACTTGGTATTTGCGCTACTTTTGCTTGCGTTCACTCGACATACGCGTATAATAATATAAAAGAGTGTATTACCGTACTACATGATCTGTTCAGGGATTGAGGATCCCTGAACAGATCATGTAGTACGGTACGATCACGTAGTATATGTATATTATGCTCTTCAAAAAAGAGCGCTTGAGCAAAATTAAACCTTGGCCTTATACTACGCGTTGTCGCCAAGGGGGACCTATTATGTTGTGTGTTCTAACTTAATAAATACTAAATAAAAATAAATTCCAAAACGCTATAAATAAAATAATAATAACAAAATAATATAGTGATGTTGTAGCCGTGGTCTTAAAAACCGGCTAAGCGACAGACAGGGCAGTGAGCAACTGCCCTTTACTGGAAATCTTATAACAGCTACTCTAAACGCCTGTTTAGCACGATAATTACAACATTATACTTCCCGGGAATGTCTATTTCTAGGCCTTGGATAATTGTTAAAGAAATCTAGACAAATAAATAAAATTGAAGTGTACATTTGTAATGTCAAAATAATAGTTTCTTTTATGCTCACGGTTATTTGCACGATACCTATGCCTAAAAACCATTACAAAAATTTTTCTACTTCTGCTTGTTCCGGGTAATCTTCAAAACGGTTGGACCGATTTTGATAATATTTTACTACCAGAGTAACTTAGACTATTATTTTTTCTGTCAAAAAAGCCAATAAACTTTTGCCCTGTCGGCGACTCGAACTCTAGGCTATATCTTAGGAGATATCGCAGATTTAAAATGCGGGGACATAGCGGATAGAAGCGAAGCAAGGTCGGATCGCTAATTACACATAAAATGCGCAACAAAACACAAAAGTGCAAACGAATACGTTCATTGCAGTAAGTTACAAAATTCGCACTTTCATTGTGCTATCGTATTTCGCTAGATACAACAAGAATGTAATGGTCAAAGTGATGAATAATGCAATTCAAACATGTGAGAAACGTGCCCAGACGCGAAAGTGGTGAGATACACTCGCAATACATACTAGATAAAACAAGCTTCTGGAATTTTAAAGAAGGTTATCGATTGGAAGGTTAATTCAATTTTAAAAATTGACTTTTATTTTCTACAGACACATTTTTATCTCCAAATAGGTAAGCAGCTATCTAAACACAAATTAATAAAAAAATGTAAATGTAAGTTGGTTTTGAGCACTTTTACGCATAAATTTAGTTAATTGATTGACAATATTTGTCATGCACCCCAGGTTATTTGACACTCTACAACATTGACACTCAAAAATTGATTACAATCTAATGCGATAGTTATTAATAAATTACAAAAATATTAGGACTGGTTCGTAAAGTGTTTTATAATTGCTGATGTTGGCAAACGAGCAAACCTCACAACTGATGGTAAGTTACATATATTGTCGCTTATGGACCTTTACTAGGCCGCTGCCTACTATTGGAGAAAGTGAAGGGAGTATGACTGCGTGCAATGAGGTTCGATGATACGGCAGTGACACGGCTTCACCAAAACCCACCGGCAGGCAAACACCCTCAAAAAGTTGGGCTACCGGCTCACTCGCTTACCAAACGAAGCGTAGTAACAAATTGCTACTACTCAAACGTCGATTTTCTGCGGAGAGTCTGGTACTACTCCGAACGGCCCATGGTTGTAGGTATGTTGCATGTACAAACGCCTATCGACAGTATAGTCTTACCACATAAAACATAAAAATATAATAAAATGTAAAATTCCAAAATTAATTAAGTCTTCATCGTTTAATAACGAAAAATATTTGTTCGGTGACTGGACCGGGGAATTATTTCGTCACCCGGCGAGAGGCCGACCGCGCGAGGAAAGACCGACGTCCTCCCCAAGGGGGGGACGTCGGTCGAGGAGAGGGTACTCTTCAAGTGGTATTCCGTCAGGCCGACCACTGACGACAAGTCACCCTGCTCCGGTGGTCGGCCTAACAACGAAGGCGACGTGTCACGAGTGGGTTACGGGTGTACGTGCTTACACTCTCTGTCGCCCCGGACAGAGTGGAGCGCGGAGTGCGCCGACCGTAACCCACCCCAAAAAAAAACTACATAAAAAATAAAAAATATAATAAAAGGTAAAATTCCAAAATTAATGAAGTCTTCATCGTTTTATAACGAAAAATATTTGTTCATTTTAAATCGCAATAAATCCTAATAAACATTTGTTTCTACGTTACCATTAACTAATAATGTTCATATCAACTGTGATCATTGGACATTATAGCTACATTATCAAATGGCTCTGCGACATCTGTCCAATTGTCTAATCAGATATACCGCCTTGCTATAACCGTTATCGTGGGTGTACTAATTTAAGAGCGCTTTGTTCAACTAAATCGTATCTGGACATTGTATTAGTTAGATATTTATTTTATTAATAATTAATTAAGCTTATTATTGCATTTGGTAATTTATTTGTTTGAGAGAACTACTTTATCTTGTATTAATTGCTTATATGGAAAAAAATACTGTATAGGTTATGAAAAATCAATAATTTCATGAGTTATTCATGGAATTTGGAAAAATTGTTTTAGCCTGTTTATCAAGAAAGCTATATACAATATAGTCTACCAAATACAATGCTGTAACGTAGGAGCAACGAGGCTTATTTTATAAGTTGCTAGGTAAACGTTGTTGTCACAACAACAGTCGCCATAACAATTTTAACATTAAAGTAAGCAAAATATATTTAAATGTATGAATTAAATGAACATAGGTAAAAATATGGTTGTAATTAATATAAGCTGGCAAAGCAGTTGGCAAAAATGTGTAAAATTGAAATTTGCCTGCCTCGTCGTACTATCGCAGAAATAGCATACGACTGCCGATCACGATGTCTTCGCTTTTAATTTTGTATCGGTCAATTAAATTGCAAGGAAAGAATATATTCTTATCACGGTAGATTTCACAAATATGGAATTAATAGACACGAGTGGCAGCCAACCTCAAAACAATCTGACTGCACAGATGCTGTCGTGGTTAACATAAGAAACCTACCGAACCAGTGTCCTGTTTTTGATTCCCATGCAGGGCAATATTTTGTGCGATCTACAAATTGTTATTCAGAGTCTGGATGTAATTTGTGTCCGTTAATGAAATGTTTGTAAAATGGCTCCGTAATACACGGATTATTTACTTAGTTTTTTTTTTCGGGGTGGGTTGCGGTCGGCGCGCTCCTCGCACCACTCCATCCGGGGCGACAGAGGGGCGTACAGCACGCAACACCAGCAACCCACCCAAACACCACGTCGCCTTCGGGCCGACCACCGGAGCAGGGTTTGTCATCAGTGGTCGGCCCGACAGAATACCTCCTACTTGGGGTACCCTCCCATCGACCGATGTCCCAAGGGGAGGACGTCGGTCTTTCCTCACGCGGTCGGCCTCTCGGCGGGTGACGGACTAATCCCCGGTCACGTCACCCGCGGCCTCGGCTAGGGCGGCATGAGGCGCAGGTAGTCGCGCCTACGCCGCCCCAGTCGCCGGCCGCGGATCGCCTCATCGAGGCTGCGTTCCTCACGCAGGCGATCCGCCGCCTACTTCCTCAAGATCACTGTCTCGCAGAAGGCTGCGACCGCGTCCTTATTTACTTAGTGCAGGGTGTAGTCCCTAAAATATCCTATATGCGCATTGAACTCACGGCACTCGTCACGAAAGATCAATATTTAGACCACTCTGTTACCTGTATAATGATGAATAATAGAAATAAACAACATTTTATAGTTTTTTAGAGTATGATATAGTGTTTCTAATGCTCTACATTCTGCAGAGCATTAGAAACAATAAAATCGCGTTTTCTCTGCATAATGCAAACGAATAAAATCATATGAATTAGCAGACCACTCTGTTACCACCACTAGGTTAGACCACTCTGCTACCTGTATAATGATTAATAATAGAAATAAGCAACATTTTATCGTTTTTTAGAATACGATATAGCAGAATGCAGAGCATTAAAAACATTAAAATCGCGTTTTCTCTGCAAAATACAAACGAATAAATTCCTATGATTCAGCACTTTACATCTAAAAATATTCATTTTATAAAAATAAAACGCTTACAGCAACGTCTGCATACTGTTATTGCTGTTGCAAGTAGTTTTCACAAGACAATATGGCAGTTATCTGAAGGCATAGTTTTAATTAAAACATTTCGCACTATTGCCGTAATAGTTAGTATCAGTTTGGAAGTAGATTTGTGACCGTTGGGTCATTATCATCATAATATTTTGACTCATACTTTTGAAAGGACAGTGCCATAATCACCACGCTTGCCAGGCGGGTTGGTGATTGCAGTAGGTGATTTACGATTCCCAGGCAATATCTATTACACATTCTCCTGGTGATGACTGGCAAACGACAACTTTATTCTCATCCCGCCGCCACACGCTAATCCATTGGTCCTTCAAATGCATGGTTATAATATTCTCTCTGGTATTTCCATCTCCATGTGGTGACGAATTACGAATACGATGCATCACCATTACATACTTTCCCATACCAGTCGATAAAATCAGCTTAGGAATCGCTAGGAAAATGAGCAGGATCATTAACCTGAGCAACTTATAATACCAAATGGCGCCATCAATTACAACGCCCTGTATGGCGATTGTGCCATTATTCCACCTTTGAGGAGGCCTATATAGCGGACATCGATAGAAAGAAGAATGGAATATTGCCTGGAATGATTTTTTTCTTAATATATCATTATCATCATTCAATTCACTGTTAGATGTAAACCACCCCCATATTTCGCCATAAAGTGCGGTTCTGTGTCGCCCGAATCCAACGAAGAGATATAATCTACTATGTAATTCTACACACAAATTATTATTAGTTTGAGCACAGCAGTAGTTTTAAGTATAACTTACGGAACATAACAATCAAAATTCAAATATTAATAATACGTGCTCGCATCGAGCCCACGGGGAATAAATTATATCGGCCCTAGTCGTTTACAGCAAAGTTTACGTTCATTAATTGTGTTTATATGCCCTATGTGACATAGAACTTGATTATAAATAATAAATTAGTGCGTTAGTATTATCAAAATAATAAAAGTAGCACTGGTTCGTTATATCGTATTTTTTTTAAAGACAACACTTAGCACTAAAGAAGTAATCCTTGTATTGCGGGGCACTTTACAAACGTAAAATTTCATTTGGGCTCATATAGGTCCCACCGTTGGGCTCGAGCTTACAGTAGGAGGGAAATTGACCTACTATACCATGCTGGTCAGACGTGTTGGTATAGAATTTTGTTTCGAGTTTTCTTTGATGTGATATGTTTATTTTATCCCTTAGTCGTCTTTTACAATACCCAAGTAAGTGCAAGAGAGGGGGTGGTGAATTGTATTGTTACTCCGTCATCGCGCGGAATACTTTAATATACGTATAATTTAACGGATAAAATAAACATATAATTTACCAGACAAAAATTACACCCAATCTCTGAACAGTTTGTGGATCGCACAAAGTATTGTCCCGCGTGAGAATCGAACCCACTTCACTGGCGCCGTAGGTCGGTCGCATTTTACATAACCAACACGCCATTTGTGCAGTCAAAGTCATCAGTCAAGTGTATCGGTATTAAGCTCGAGTTTGTGACCACAAGTTTCAATTCTATCTGGTCAAATAAAATTATTGTACTTTAATATTTTTTTTATGCCAACACACAGCTTCCACATTGTATGTGTGGCTGTGGAATTCAAATTCAAAGGCAAAGGTATTTTCATCACCTTTGTTTTCAGACCCTACAGAGGAGATACTTTTAAGTTCTCCGAAAGCTGCCTAGTCGAATAGGATTCGTCACCTCTTTCTAGCCTACCTTTTCTCCTAGGAAAATATAGTGATTGACAAATTCAAACTCTATTTAATAGCTATGCATAGAGATATATCAATAATTACCGGTATTATATTTTAAAAATTCCGTGTGATGATGGCGTAAGAATACAATTCACCACTCCCTGTCTTGTTCGTGGATAATGTAAAAGATGACTAAGGGATATATTATGCAGCTAACATCTATTCAAAAGAAGGAAAGATTGACATAAAACCCTATTCCAACACGTCCGACCAGCGTGGTATAATAGTAGGTTAATTTGTCTTCCATTGTAGAGAAGGCTCGAACCCAACATTGAAACTTAGAAGTACAAAACGATTGAAGAAAGACAATAAAGCAAAAAATAAAACAATGTATTTTATTACTGTTTAAATTAAATCAGTCATTATTTTACAAAATTCGTATACAAAATGCAACCTAGATATTGAAGGAGCTATTAAATTCAATATGTACAACGTACAAAGTTATGATTGGATCGTTTGATATTAAACTTTCAAGTACTCGCCAAGTGAAAATTGTTTTCATAACTAGCGAACAACTTCCTCTAGCACAATAAGTGACAATGTACATCACAAAGTACATATTGTTAGCAGACATAATAACGAGTTATCTTTTGTTGGCTATATATTTTCTCTGTCCCTGAAGAACACTGTTTATTTTCTGTATGAAATATAGTACCGGATATGTTCTTTCTGAACTCTGATAAGGTCTGTGTAATGTTTAAAAGGATCAGTTGTGTAGTTAAGACATCAAGGTTTCATTAACACATATAATAATAACGTATAGAAGGGAAGTCCGCGCACAAAAAACGAAGCATTTAAATTGGAGCCTAATGAAGCTCACGCCGGACCGCTCCACGGGCAAGATAGGAAGTGGTGAATTGTATTCTTACTCCGTCACCACACGGACAGACTAATCATTATTAGACTAATAATTATTATTAATTATTATAATTAGACCCGGTTGGTGGCGCTGCGATCGATTTCAAGGAGTATTCCTTTATATCCATTTGTAAAATGAATTAGGATAGGTTACTATAAATACGACCTATGTCTAGGGACACGAAAAAAGTATCGATACTTTTAGGTATTGAGTACTTTTCTTTCGACACCGATATTTTTGTACTCCATACTTTGCCTTCGGTACTTTTATTCAATGAGTACTTTTTGGCAGGTATCGTATCGAATAAATTGTAGAAATGATCCATGTTAAACTTGACCTCTTACAGCTCCTGTTTATGGTAACGGCATCTAGTTCAAACGTAATGAACCTTTTAAAATGTGGCTCGAAATATTTTAATCCGTTCACAGACGGTCAAGTTCCTAAAAAAAAAACAAGCTCATCACGACATAGATTCTAGGAAAAGTACTCAGTACTTGATACTTTGAAGTATCGATACTTTTATATTACTCATCAGTACAGTATCGAAACTTTCTTTTCGATATCGTGTTCCTACCTATGTCGTTATGACTTTATTACTTAAGATATGTCAACTTCATCATCATTTCAGCCTATCGCCGTCCACTGCTGGACGCAGGCCTCTCTCATGTTACGCCACAGAGTGCGGTCTTGTGCCACCTGCATCGAACGACGCCCAGAAACTTTCACCAGGTCGTCCGTCCAACTAGTTTGTGCTACACTGCGTCGTCTGATACGTGGTCGCCACTAGTGCACCTTTCTGTCCCAGCGGTTGTCGGTTCGTCGAGCGATGTGGCCTGCCCACTGCCACATCAGTATGTTATGTCAACTATTGTCCCTTAATTTAGTAGCCATCCTAGTACATAGCCACCCTACAATAGTAGTTATGAAAACAATACAGCTTGTTCAGTGTGACTAAGTTTTAGTTTTCTATGCCTATGGATAAATAAAACTCAGAGAAAAGAACAATTTCAAACTACGACCGTAAAAGCTATTTAACTCTTCCCATAAAGACACAATCTATAATAAGGCACAAGCTAACAAAATGTTCCATATAGAACCTTATGCAGTTTAATAAATAAAATCCAGAGGTATGGTCGGTAATTTAGGGTCTAACTAATTTCGAAGTAAATTATAGCCCCTAATGCATTATGAATAATTTAAATGCAGAGATGCCCCTTAACGGATACTGGAAATGAAGAATACTTAACGGATACTGGAAATGAGGATGCCTCACTGTTCGGATACAACAGCGCAGAAAATTGACCGACTCAACTATCGTGTATGTTATTTCAGCTTTAAGCTGTATGAAGCCTGCTACGTATACTCGTTATTTAACTGCTCATTGATTAGTTTTGAGTTTTATTGTATTCTCGTTTCATTTCTTTCTTTGGAATATCAGGAAACTAAACGTTGGATTTAGATTAGTTAGATTTAAAAAAATATGAACTACAGTTGATTTCATTTATAACAACCTCGGTTGTAACGACTTTTCGGTTATAGCGACGCAGAACTTACGTCCCTAGAATTTAAAGCATCCTATGTAGGAAATACATTCGGCAATAACGACTCCAGATATAACGCCGAATTAGGGTATACCGACTTGTTTTTATGAACTATTTGGGACAGATTCCTAAAAATTGCTTGCGGATGTTGCGACTGAGTCGGCAAAGGCACAAAGACTCATTCATAAGTTTTAACTATTAAGCTTTCTTATCCTTTATTCACATTCGCAGATGGTCAAATGCCTTGTTTGTGTGTAAGGTTATCCTTTGTTTACATTCACAGATGGTATTTGACCACCTGCGAATGCTGCTTTGTTTGTGTGTAGGGTTACTTAGTATGTGCATGAAGTTAAAATGATGAGTAAGTTATGTAGCCAATTTCCAGTGAGTAAACACTGTTTCTTAAACTTATGAACATGGTCCTTAGACGTACATTTACCGTTAAAGAAAAAATGTTAATATAATTATTTCATACATAGAGACTTCTGGATATAGCGCCGACATTAAAGCGGTCCCTCCGCCGTCGTTATAACCGAAATCCACTGTATATCCAAATTTGCAATTATTCTCAATTTGTTAGATGTTTCGTTCAGCGCGAAACCATAATTCTTTTTCGGAAAATAAATTAGCTTAAAATTATCCCTTCTAATATTAATTATTTGGTGGTTGGTTGGTTATATGTATGTAGTAAACTGTTAATTTGATATTATAGATACTTCAAATACCTTTATCTATTTATCTTTCTCTCTTCGTGTGATGACGGAGTAAGAATTCAATTTACGACCCGATATCTAGCCGGTGGGTGTCATAAAGACGATTGAGGAATTAAATATGCATATAAGATATAAGCCAAATAAAACCCTGTAGTAACACGTCTGACAAGCGTGGTGTAGTGGGTCAGTTGCCCTCTTATTTTGAGGGAGGCTCGAACCCAGCACTGGGAAGTTTAAAAGTTGATGACGATGATTATTTATCTGTGTAAATAAAATATCACTATCAAACTACTTGAGTGTTGTGTGACCACTAGGGCCACGACAATGTTATTGCTTGGACCCAAAATGGAGTGGCCGTGCCTTATGCTACAATGCATTATATTTTAATATTGATATTGCGTCACTTACATCCATTGTCACCTAACTTTATGGTATTCACATGTACTTATGCAAATGTATTGCACTTTGTTTGGTGTTCTGTCGTAGGTAATGCGTGTAGAAACTTTAATAAGACAAACCATAGTCGTGGCGATTGTTTATGAGGATTTGTTATAAGCTTACATTACCACAACTTTAAATATGATATATTTTTTTAACCAAATTTTAACTGAAATCCATTTATTTTTAATAATTATTAGTACTATTTGTAACTTCTTTCAGTAAAATAGTATTATTAAGACACGGTTACATTTATTTTTTAAATTTTCATGCATTTATTTTCAAAGTGTAGACAGTCTGTGGTATCGGGTTAAGAGAACGCAATGTGGAAACTGTGTTGGTTAAGAATAAGTCGTAAGAAACCGCAAAGGAATCACGAAGAGATATTAGAAGCAGCACTGCCCAGTGAAATTTACAAAATAAAGTGCGATGACCAACCCGCCTGCTAAGTCCAGTCATTACAATCTGAGCCCAATAATGAACCATGAACCCAATAATGAACATGTCCAACAGTGAACTTCGATAGGCTAATTGATGAATGCCTAAAGGAATGGAAAAACCTTTTAATCATCATCTCAGCCCTCTTAATTTCACTGTTGACGTCTGGACGCCGCCACAATAGTAGGGTTATTGACTTATAGAACCGTGCTGGTCAGAATAATTGGCATAGCGTTTTATTTCGAGATTTTCTTCTCTTGCATAGATGTTATCTGCATTAATACTATATCCCTTAGTCGTCTTTCACGATACCCACGCGCAAGAGAGAGAGGTAATTGAAGAACAATGAACTAATATAATAAAGAACTTACTATTACAACAACATGTTTAACAGCCTCCGCAGCCTTGTAATGAATGGTAATTTCGACTATACAGGGTGTATCAGGTTATGAGGCAACTAATTGGTCAAACGGGAGATAGGTAATGGTGGTAGGAATTCATAAAAAAAAATTGAAGGAAAAATATCGATTCGTTAATGGATTAGAGACATGTAAAGTTTTCAATTTTGTCATCGCTTTTTTGTGTAAATCTGATTGAAATGTATAAAGTCAGTGATACTTAATCTGCAACATATTCGTACTTTGTTAAATGTTCATTAGAAATTGAAAAAATCAATGATTACGTTCGTATAAGCAAAACAAACTTCACTTTAAATCAGCTGATCGGCCAATGACTGCCGCCAAGTCGCGTTTTTACCTACGCTACCATTGCAGCATTTGCGCAATTCCTACCTATTCATACTATCGAAGCTTTACATGCCTACATGTATCCTGCCTATAGATGCCTACATAATACGTAACATTTAAGGCATAGACTGTTTAACACACATTTTTTAAATTACTATAACTTTTATGTTATATTGTTTTTTGTGTAATATACATTTTAATTACGATCTATGACCGGTAAATTACAACATACTCGAACAGTTGCCCCATAACCTGATACACCCTGTATATAGATAATCATATGGATATAATGATTTCATCGAAATCACGATTCTAGAATAAATAAAACCCCCGATTTCTTAAAGATTTCTCGGTAAACGATTGTAATGATTACATTAGCGTATTACATAAAAGCGTGCTTCCGTCCGTCTATCTGTCACGAACGCACACGTCTAGGCTAGAGAGTACGTCACCTGGTTTATTCATAAGCTTCTATATATGGAGTAGGGCTGTCAGGTGGAATAAAACATATGAATGATTAGCTAAATGACGGTTTTTTATGGAGAGGATAAAAGTATTATCATTTGTGTTTCTCATTCAACAAAAATGAATGACTGACAATATTCTAGTGACGAGAATTCGATGTGTAAGGTGACAAGAATGGACAAAATTGGGAGTGATTAGCTATATATATTTGAGAGAGAATTGAAAACGGAAAGTTAAAAAGGTACGCGTTTATCGTGGTATATACACACAAAGAGCCAAAAATAGGAAAAGAGGTGAGCGTAAAGATCGTTAAAAAGTTTATCTCGAGTCGTAAGACTAGAAATGCATAAGGGTGCCATGCCAATCTTTATTTACCACATCGAGAACAAAGTCGTGGCCGTATAAATTATATAATTTACACTAATATTATAAAAATTAAGTTTGTTTTCGTGTGGGTGTCTTCTTCGTGGGTGTCGTAAAAGACGACTAAGGAATTAAATATGCATAAAGTATCTTTGCAAGAGAAGGAAAACTTGACTCTCTAAAACATAGGTTTTTCCCTGCTGCCAATACGTCTGACCACCGCGGTATAGTAGGTTAATTACCCTCCCATTGTGGACAAGGCCCGAGGCCAGCAGTGGGATTTATGTGGGGTGAGACGATGATGATGATGACGATGATGAAGTTTGTTTGTTTGCTTGATCGCGCTAATCTGAGGTACTACTAATAACAATTGAAAATATTTTTCTAATTGATAGCTCATTTACCTAGGAAGGCCATAAGCTATATAATATCAGGCTACGACAAATAGGAGCGATGCAATAATGCAAAATGTTGCACAAACCGGGCAAATTTGGTTCTTTTGAAAGCTCCCATTGGGTGCACTATGCATTATAGGTGCCTAAGAACCACTCCAGAGAAAGTACTATCTCTCTCTCTCTGTCTTATTTGAAGCAGACGAAGTTGCATCGGTCAGCTAGTTAAAATATATTAAGATATTATACAAGCAAGGCACGATCATGCATACATACAGTTTAGAAATGCTTTTCATCTAGTTTTGTATTCTAACAAAAACACGTTTAAGTTGTATGCATATTTATTGCATAGAGCATAAGGATTCAACTTGATAAATTATTAATGTAGTAGATTTTCAGAGAAAGTACCACCAATATAACTAATCGTGTATGAGCAGAGTATGTTATGAATTGTTACTGATATCCATTAACACCAACGGCACTTACACTTTAGATAACACCTAAGATACGACACATAAATTACACGTAACATTAATGGCATGTATATCTTTTTTTTTTAATTTACGTGATACGGTATTACATAATTTTAATTTTATTTAAAACTAGCAACCCGCCCTCGCTTCGTTTCGGTTTTAGTCGTTTTACCCGCGTAGTTCCCGTTCCCGTGGGAATACCGGGATAAAATATAGCCTAGTTTACGCCCTGATATTATAGCTTTCCATTGGTGAAAGAATTTTTGAAATCGGTCCAGCCGTTTCGAAGATTACCCGGAACAAACAGACAGACAGACAAAATTTTTTTAATCTGTATTCTAGGCATAGGTGTCGTGCAAATAACCGTGTGAGCATGAAAAAAGCCTATTATTTTGACATTACAAACAGACACTCCAATTTTATTTATTGGTATAGAAGAATAAACATCAAAATTACGTATCATTTATATTGCTTTAGGTGTTACCTAAGTATTAGGTGGCGCTGTTCAAAAAATAACGGGAATGACATTAATGGATAATCAAGAATTACATAGTTGAGGGGCAATCGACTACGTAAATAACGTAGTGCTTGTAAATGGTACGAGATCGTGTATAGTGTATTATTTAAGTCTTAAAATTTTGTAATATCCTCCAAAATAAAAGAATTTATTCCTTAGCTAGCCATTAGGTACTTATATAAAAAAAAAAACATAACCACATGATCTAAAAAAAAAAAAAAAAAAAAAAAAAATCTCTCCCCATTGACTTTTCATTCTTCAGCTCATACCTACACATTCTACTATTAGCTAAAACCTCCGTACTCAATTAGAGATTGTCTTACTAGCTACTAATTTATCAGGCGAATCAATACAGTATATTATTTCGAGTTTTTCTTTCTTGCAGTTCATGTTACCTACTTATATCCCTCAGCTGACTGCACAGATGGCGGAGTGGTTAAGATAGCGACCTATCGAGCCATCGTCGGTTCGAATCCCACGCTGGACAACACTATGCGATTCAAAAATTGGTTGTTCAGAGTCTGGATGTAATTTGTGTCCGTTAATTATGTTTGTAAAACAAGAATTATTTCCTTAGTGCTGGATGTTGTCATTAAAAGTTGTCTTTTAAAACATGTCGAAAAGAAAGGTGCGGTGAATTGTATTCTTACTCCGTTATTACACGGCAGTAAATGGTTATTAAAAACATAATATTTACAATAAAACCATTAAGTGAAAACAAATAAATATATTCGAATATAATTATCAAAGACGCATATTAATTATACGTTTAGTTATATCTTCATTCATGGCAGTTCCTATTGATTTAGAAATTAAAGGAAAACGAAAGTTTGTTATAAAATTTTATTGCTTTAAGTCGGACGTAAAAAGCGGATGGACAAAACGGGCATGCTACTGAAATTAATGTTAGTTATTAAAAAAAGATGTAACGAACATATAAAAAAAAAATACTACAATATGTATTAAGCACTTATGACCACGTTATGGTTTGCTTTTAAACTGTTCATCATCATCATCTCGGCTCATATACGTCCCACTGTTGGGCTCGAGCCTCCTCTACAATAAGAGGAAAATTGACCTTATCATGCTTGCATGCAAGTTTCTTTTACATTGATTTTATCTAGTTATGGCTTTAGTAGTATTTTACGACATCCGCGCGGAATTATTGTGTTATTGTATGCCGTTATTATAGAGATAAGGGATGTGTATGGCCTATTCTCCTTGTGCGACAACTCGAGCGTTATTGCGAACGTCAACCATCCTGACAAGTGACAAGCATGGCGATTACGACACTATCACCTCATTTGTGGGGTAGGTGTACGTCACGGTACTACGCTATGGTGGATAGCAAACGATTGAATAGTGACGATGAGCCGTAGAGCAAGAGAATAATAAGAATGGCGACCAATTTGAATTAATCTTTAAACCTATTGACAAGATTTGTTTTTTCAATGAGAGTAAGAATACAATTCACTACCACGCTCTCTTGCCTATGGTTTTCCTAAAACACTACAAAGAGATATGATTGGCATATAACTTCTACAGAGTACAAGAGAAGGAAAATTCGGGATAAAACCCTAGGCCAACCCGTCTAACCAGCGCGTTATAGTAGGTCAATTACCCTCCTATTCTAGTCAAGACCCGAGCCATATATTAGTATGTCAACTCGCTGACATGAATTTTGTTATAGAAACTATTTTAATAATAAAAAATCACCACCATTGACAATAGATAAATAATACCGTTGAATAATAAATCTTACTATTGTCTGACTAATAACCTTGTAACAGATTTCCATAACAATTATAGAAAGATAATTAATTTCAAAGTCATGCGTGGCACATTAAATAACTTTGAAATAGATTGAGTTTCAATAAACCGTGAACTTATTTATTAATCACTTAACGTCATTAAATGAGATTAGCTAATAAAGATAACCGCTCATTTTTATAGTATACTAGCAACCCGCCCTCGCTTCGCTTCGGTTTCAGTATCTTTACCCGCGTAGTTCCCGTTCCCGTGGGAATACCGGGATAAAATATAGCCTGGTGAAAGAATTTTTGAAATTGGTTTTGGGGCTTAAGCGTGAAAGCGTAACAAACTAGTAAACTTACTTTCGCATTTATAATATTAGTAGTAAGTGTCATTCCGTGTGGTGACGGACGGTGTAAGAATACAATTTACCCCCTCTCATACCTGTGGATGTCGTAAAAGACGACTCAGGGATATATTACGCATATGACATCTATACAAGAGATGGAAAACTCGCAACAAAACCCTATACCAACCTGTCTGATCAGCATGGTATAGTAAGGTCAATTTCCTTCTTAGTATGGAGAAGACTCGAGCCCGGCAGTGGGACGTATATGAGCCGAAATGAAATGATGAAAGATATCACGGTGATATAGCCCAGTAATTTATTTTCATTTACCCATTATCCTTTAGAATAAGTCCACGTCCACGTGGACGTGGACTTATTCTAAGAAAGAAAATGCCACAATCGCTTGCAGCTTGCTTGTAGGTTTGTCGGTCTTGCAGTGCCCATAATCCTATTAATTCATCGGCTGGTTTATATGACTCCAAAGGGAAAATAAGGGATGGTGACACAAATTTTGTGATGACGGACTAAGAATGTAATGTTTTACTATTATTTTGTCGTTCGCGGGTGTAGTAAGAATTAAGATTGTACAGAGATGACATCAATAGAAGTGAAGAAGAAATCAAAATAATAAACCAAAATATTGCGCTAAATTATTACAAACTTAGTTACTCGTAAGACTAAAGACGTGGCGGAATAAGAATACAATTCACTACCTCCTCTCTTCCACTTGGGTGTCGTGCATATAACATCTATGTAAGAGAAGGAAAACTCGAAACGAAACCCTATGCCAACACGTCTGACCAGCATGGTATATCATCATCATCATTTCAGCCCATATACGTCCCACTGTTGGGCTCGGGCCTCCTCCATAATGGAAGGGTAATTGACCTACTATACCTCGCTGGTCAGACATGTTGGTATAGGGTTTTATTTCGAGTTTTCCTTCTCTCGCATAGATATTATATGCGTTTTATATCCCTTAGTCGTCTCGTACGATCACCCACGGGTAAGATAGGGGGTGGTGAATTGTATTCTTACTCCGTCACCACACGGACCGCATGGTATATATAGTAGGTCAATTTCGTAGCGGAGGAGGTTCAAGCCCAACAGTGGGACGTATATGGCCTGAGATGATGATGAAGACTAAGGAATATTATTAACATGTTATTACAAATTTCTCCGTGGATTCATTTATGGGTTTTTAGGGATAAAATTAGCACCCAGACGTAGACAATAGTATATCGCGCAAGGAGTTAATACACTTGAAAACATCATCATCACCCAGTTCTTATCCCAATTACTTGAGGTCGATTCAATGTGTCCTCTTCTAAGATAGTACGTATTGCAAAAGCTATGGGCAATAGTTTCAGATAGAATTAGGGACACGAAAAAAGTATCGATACTTTTAGATATCGATAACTTGTCTTTCGATACCGATACTTCTGTACTTGATACTTTTACTCAATGAGTACTTTTAGGCAGGTATCGTATCGAACAAATTGTATAGAGTATCCATGTTAAACTTGACCTTACGGCTCATGCTTATGATAACGCCATCTGAAAGTGGCTTGACATATTTTAATCCAAACACAGACGGACAAATTCCTAAAAATAAAAAAACAAAAATAGCTCATCATCACGACCTAGATTCTAGGAAAACTACTCAGTACTCGATACTTTATTAAGTACGATACTTTTTCTTCGATACTACTCATGAGTACAGTATCGAACTTTCGTTTCGATATCGTGTTCCTAGATGGAATTGGCCCAGGTTTATTTATATATTATAAAGCTCTTAGTCGTTATTCTGTTTCATCTAGTAAAACCATTATTTTATTACACGCCTAGACTGGCATTAGAATTATTTAAACAAGTTGAGAGCTTTTTACGATTATACGTATACAGTCTAGCTGCTTCAAGATAAATTTTATGTCTGCCGTCGGGACCGATGCTTTTACGTGCGCTTCAGTTTAACGGTTGTCGTACATGAGTTTGTACTAGTCATGAAATGGAAATATTGTACACGAAAAAAAAGATAGTAATGTCTGCCTTCTCTGTTATATTGTAAGCAGTAATAATATTTAGACGTTTCAAATAATAGCACATTTATCTGCGCATAGAGCCACGGTATGTACGCATAGGTTATAAAACGAACTATCTGTGGAGGCTAATAGTAAAATTTAAAGCGAGTAATTTCTTCTCTATAGAGTATATGTCGTATGACACTTTTAGGTAGCATCTTATTGTTTTGATTACTGGTGTTATTTATATCTGTGTAAATTTAGAAGGTCCCAATGATGCAAGGGTTAACCTTCTTTTTTTTTTGGTTGGGCTATGGTCAGCGAACACGCCGTCCGCTCCGTCCAGGATGACGAAACGGCGGAGTGCGGCCCTATAATCCACGGTATTCCCTCCTCTGCGCCATTGAGGCGACCACCGATACCGAGTTCCTTGTCATCCGTGACCAATCGAACGGGATCCCCTTACGGGTACCCTCCCTCCCTAACGCCCCTTCAGACAATCGTTCGCCCTCGCACGGTCAGCCTCCATCCGGGTGACGGACTATTCCCTAATCCAGCCACCGGCGGCCTCAGCTAAGGAGGCATCAGAAGCAAAGGGTTAACCTCTTAGTGTGGGTTGTTTTTTAAAGTCAAAATATTATGTCATTTAGTTCAAAAACGCATTACGCCACCAAAAAACTAACTTTAAATATACCTAGATATAGTTGTTAGCATGGTACTGACCTTGTGATAGGTGTCCTTCTGCCAATTCTTGATCTGCGCCATGACGTCGTTGACGAGCCGGTCGCGCACGCTCAGGTGCAGGTCTGACAGACGCTCAGCCTCAACCATGCCGCCCTTCCATGCTGCTTCCATTGTGCCATATTCTGGGCCTGTGGAAAATAATAAATAGTTTTAATACTCAAATACAGAAATGTGTTCAATGTATGTGTTCAATATTATGTTACGAAATGAAGTGGAACTATTTTTATAAATGTTATCACGAATCTATACCAATTAATAAAATTGGAGTGTCTGTTTGTAATGTCAAAATAATAGGCTTTTTTCATGCTCACACAGTTATTTGCACGACACCTATGCCTAAAATAGCAATTAAAAAATTTTTGTCTGTCTGTCTGTTTGTTCCGGGTAATCTTCAAAACGGCTGGACCGATTTCAAAAATTCTTTCACCAATGGAAAGCTATAATATCAGGGCGTAAACTAGGCTATATTTTATCCCGGTATTCCCACGGGAACGGGAACTACGCGGGTAAAACGACTATAACCTATAACCGAAGCGAAGCGAGGGCGGGTTGCTAGTATTCTAATATATGTTTCGAAAACGTAGTTTTAGTTATTATGGTGAAATCCACCCTCACACCCCCTTTTATTTTGTCAGTCCAGCGGGTCACCATTACAGGTTGCCCATCCCCGTATTCTAATATCGTTCTCACACCGTTAACCTTCTCCGGATGGCGAACTTATTCCCTGTCCACCCAGCAGCGACCACGCTTAATGCCGCTTAATACCTCGGGACTCTTATTTGATATGTGAGATGATTGATTTTCTAAAGAGAAATGTTATGTTGAGCCAAATGTTAGATTATAATACTATCATGTTCAGAGTACATTTCAGGGAACTTTGCACAAAGTTTCAATTTGAACGTTAACCTAAAGTTTATTAAAGTTTTTGACTTCTCAAAGACTAGACTGTATTCTAAAAGTTTATTGTCTGTAATGTATTATTAGTTTCATGAAAATGTCTGGGGAATAATGCTATATTCTCTTATCTTATAAATTACTTGATACAAGAATAATGAATAAATTACACGAAAGACACAAATATCAGTTCAATTGTTCACTATGACGCCCAGTCAGAGTGCAGACTGTTGTTGGGATTTTGCAGATCTTTTCCATTTTCGTCTTCTTTACCAGTCAATTCTCAGTAGTACCGGTTCTTCCATGAGTTGAAAGGCGGTGCAGTGACTCCAGCTACTAAACTTATATTAGAACTAGGCTTTTAATATTTCAGATATTAAAAGTACCACAAATAATACGAGTGGGTTTGTCATACCATTTGTACAGTGTATTACAACAGAACAACGTCTGTCGCGTCAACTGGTGAACATTAATCAAAGTGAACGTTATCAATATCCTTCACAAGCAAAAACATTGTCAAGTTTATGAAATTAATTACAGTTTAATTGTTACTAATTAATAAAAAAAACCGCTAATAATAAGTGTCAATGTTTTAAAATTACGACACATCAAAAATTATGTCACAACGTTGTTTTCAGATTTACACAACAAGATGTACATTTTTTTTGACGGGCCATGGCCACTCAAACCGGCTGGGAAGAAGAAAGGCTGACTTGTTGACCCTTAACCTGCGGTGAAGTATAATTTACTGCCAATGGAATGGGCTATCGGTGTCGATACGTGATGAAAACAATCGAGATATTAAATATTTTTTATGATACTTAGGTACAATAGACTGAAAACTATATTCATGTAAGAAAACGACAACATCTGCCCTAAGCAAACATCGTTTTGTAAAAAAGGGATACAATAATGCTCCCTACAAAGACTTGGCACCACTTCCATTGTGAATATATAGTTTTTTTAATCTTTATTTTTGATAAGGTCTTTTGAACGCAATTCATGTCAGACCTATCATAAACCTAATCATGCACTGTAAGCTTAAATATTTAACTAACCTATTCATTGATTTTGCTTCGCGAGATATTGACTGATTATTGTACATTTTTCTTTTTATTTACATCATTTATCTCGGCTATTATGCGTCCCACCGTTGGGCTCGAGCCCCCTCCGCAATGGGAGGGAACTTGACCTTACTGTACAGATCAGACAGGTTATTATAAGATTATATTTTCTTGTTTGCCTTCTATTGCATAGATGTTATATGCGTATTATAGTCATCTTTTACGACGCCTCAGTCGTTTTTTACGATATCCACAGGCAAAATAGGGAGTAGTGAATTGTATTCTTATTTCGTCGCCACACGGAATGCATTATAATAAATATTAGGAATAATTTATTATTTTTATAGTAATCAAAAACCCAATTAGATACAACAAGGAAACGTTATACATAGCTGTGCAATCAAAATGCAGGCAGGAATTGCCTAACCAAACCATGTATCGCTAAAATACTGCGCTACCCATATTGGTTATAATAACTTTCATCGCACTTGTACTAGGTTTGTTACGTATGAAACCGGTTGACGATTCTCGGTATCTAGTATTGAAACGGACGACTAAGAATGTGTGTTTTCATTTCCTATTTAAACTCATGAGTAAAGACAGATCAGCGTTTTGTATTTGACCATTGATAAACGATAACCAATCGTGTTGTGAGGAGCTAAAATAAAAATCGTCACCCCTTTGTTGCCTGTGGATGTCGTAATAGACGTCTTTTTGCCTTAGACGTCAGATAATATTGACGCAAGAGAAGCAAAACTCGACATAATTAATATAGACTATATTATGTCACTATGTCCAGCCAATCGAGCTGGCGAAAAAAGAAATACACAATCATTTTCTATTGAATGTAAAACACTGAATAGTTCAAAACGGGTAAAAAATCAAATAGAAAGGGTAAAACTGGAAAAAATAAAATATAAATCAAATAGAATTCTATAAAAAGGGTTTTATTTGAAATTTCTGCAAGTTACAACAACATCAGCATCATTTATTATCATTTCAGCTCATATACGTCCCACTGATGGGCTCGAGCCTCCTCCATCATAGGAGGGAATTTGACCTTACTATACCATAGTGATCAGACAGGTTGGTGTAGGGTTTTATTGAGAGTTTTTATTCTCTTGTATAGATGTTATATACGTAGTTATACCTCTTAGTCGTCTTTTACGACATCCAAGGGCAAGATAGGGAGTGGTGATTTGTATTCTTACTCCGTCACCACACGGTCACAAGTTATGATAAAACACAAATATATAATAACGAATTTATATTGTGCAGCTACATATTAATAAACAAACCGGTCTCATCAGCCCAAAGACCCGCCCGTTTTCGCAAGTGCATTTCATAACAACAAGATTTACTGTGACGTAACTGTGCACAGACTCGATGACCCATTCGCATACCATTCTAAATTCAAAAGCGCCAATCGCGACACTTTCGATATTTAAATCGGCCAATGAAATATGTTAAGGTAAACGCACAGCGGAACGATTTTAAGACCGTTTATCACGCGACAATAACGAGAATGTAGTTTACTTTGAGATGTAGGTGACATTTTGAAAGACAGCGCCAAAGATAATCAGTACATCAATATGTCCACATCATGAATTAATCAAATAGGTTGCCTTTTGTTCAAGGTAACATTCGATGAAAATCGATGGACCAATAACTTTTATTATAAAATTTACCTTATAGGAAAATAATTTATTACGGTTACATGATTATTAGATTATGTATATTCCTATTAGATTGATTTAAAAATATCCTATAAAATTGTTACTACCTATTAACTATAAGCAGCGACAATCGAATATAATACCTGGGTCTTAGCAATCTTTTATATTAAATCCATCCATCTGCCTTTCAATGTTCACCATTTGACATGGGACTCTCCATGAAGAAGAGATAATGGCATAGTCGGTACGTTTCAAAGGCGAATGGGCGATCGGAGTTGATGTTAACATCCTACCCAAGAGAGTAGATCTGACACTCTCCTGGTGCTTATTGTCGGTATTACGATTACCATGGCGAAATAAAAGGACATTATACTCTCAATGAGATACCACTAATCAGGGCCGGTTTAACCGATAGGTACTGTGCCTAATCGTTAGGCAAAAAAAAAAATAGGCAGCTTAAAGGATTTTCAAATTCCTTTGTGCGCTATTTATATTTGAAATTAATGGAACAAATTTTTAACAAAAATAGGCATCGAGAATTGCATTGCCTAAGGACCTCTGCCATTAAGTTATCATTAATGTGCTCAAACCTTAACGATTACTTTCCGCACGTACTGCGCACACGTTTCGATTGCGACGAATTTACGTTCGTGATCCGAATACGCGATAGTACTTATCGAATTGCTTTCGATCCTTGAAATTCTGATAAACTTTCTACTTCATTGCTAATAATATTATTCAGGATACATATAATTACGCAAGCAGGCAAGATTCGTTTTCATCGATGATTATTTCGAATTATGTAAGTGATTATGCATTTGTATTGTCTATAAGTATTGAAGGAGATATAAAACTTAGGTTCTCATGTTAAAGTCTTCGATAGCACGATGTCTTCTTCTTACATGGCAGGTTGAAAGAAAAGCAAAATATGCTGGATAAGACTTTGGTTAGGTTTGACGATACGCCGACTGCCTATTTTCTTTTTCTTTTTGGCAGGCTATGTGGCTACGACGACTGCCTGATATCAAACCTTCGTGAAAATGCAATCGAAACAGGTGATGTATCTTAGTAGACCTTCACGACGTTTAATTTAACCCTTTTTTATGGGTGGGCTATGGTAAGTGCACACGCGGTCCATTCCGTCCAGGGCAACGAAAGGACGGCGCGCGGGTCCATAACCCACCCGTATTCGTCGTTGGGCAGACCACCAGTGCCAAGTTCCTTGTCCTCAGTGGTCGGCTCGACGGAATACCCTTTCGGGCACCCTCACCTCCCGACGTCCCCGTCCCGGGTCGTCGGTCGCCGTCGCGCGGTCGTTTAATTTAAGCGAGTTAACACATTATCATCTGAAAAATGTTCAAACCATGAAGGTTTCGCCGTGAAGCTTTGGTGTTTAAAATCAAGCTAATTTTAATAATTTGATACACAGATATATATTTTCAAATTTATGTAAATACGTAACATCAAAAAGTCATAAGCGTGCGTCATATGTCCGCATTTAAGATTAATTTTATAGTAATCTATTAATTTCTTCATCGCTATTCGATTTTTACGGGTAGATAATTTTGTGAGTCAAATTTTGACTTTCAATAAACGACTAAGTTTCATTAAGCGCGATTATTTTATGATTAAAAACCCCACTTGACTATATTTAATCATGTAAAGCGTGTATAGTTTTTAAAAACGAATCACTGAGATAATAAGCAATCGAATTATGAATAATAATCGTAATCGATTTGTTAATCTTAACCTATTAAATTTGGCATAATTTTGCAAGTATAGATTATAGATTTGAAATCATTTTTGTCTATGGATTTGGAGCAAGGTCTTTATTTGTTTAATAATAAGACTACTATTTGTATACAATTCAATTATTTATGCATATAAAATACAAAAATTATATCTATACCCGTTATAAGACTTTGAAACCATCCATACGATGTCGCCCAAAATGGCGATGTGGTTTCATTTAAAAGACAATAGCGAAGATAGTTTCAAACAGTGGCGGCTGTACCTTAAGTGCGCTCGTGCACTGAACCACCAAATCAAAAGATTTGAAAATTACAAAATGTTACTTCATCTTTATTTTTAAATGACCATGTTAATATTTATTCTTTGAACATACAAAAACATATAACAAATAAAATTTCAAATTGTGACGAAACAATTTAAGCGCTTTACTAAACTATAAAAACTTATTTTCCCTGTAAAAAAACTCGTGCGCTTAGGCGAGCGCACGGGGACTGCCCGTACAACTTGTATTAGTTATGAATTAAAACGCCTGGCGCGTGAGGCAAAAGATAGTTCATAGAAATATACTGAAAAATGAGTCTGTTACCGTACGGCGCACGGCCAAACCGAATATTGCCGAGAGAACTCGACTTTCGACGAAATTCGCCGATAACGTCTCGTTAAGTACAGTAAGTAGGTATATTTTCGATCTGTGACGCGTTAAATATGGTTTGGTAACATTATATTTTTTTTTATTTTGGTGTTGGTTCTATTTTATACTGCGTATACAGTGTGTGGTGCGAGTGAAAATGAGCATAAATATAAAGTTGATATAAATTGGCGGGACTTAGTGAGCAAGTAAAGTGCACCACCACTTTGACGGCCCACCAGCCGCCACTGGTTTCAAACCAATAAAACAATGGATTAGGCACATTCTAAAGCATTCAAATCATAAAGCCGATTCTCGACTGTCCCTAAACGAATACTTTAAAAAATTTGAGATTTTTAATACATATAATTCTTTTTGTTAGCTTAGAAAAAGACACCGGATATCCGCTAATACATTTATATCAGTAACTCATAACTTATTCAAGCCCTATATTTACTCTTCAATGATCACAAACTTATTATTATCGTCATCATCATAACCTATATGCGCCCAATTGCTGGGCTCGAGCCCCCACCACCAATAGAAGGGCAAACGACCTACGACATATATAGGGTTCCGTCTTCGTGGAAGGTAGCCCACGTCCACCCGATCCCTAAACGGGGAGAGCGGTTGAACCCATGGAATTACAGGCCAATTACGATAACATTCTTGCTCTCAAAGATAATGGAATTATAATCCCATCGTTGTCTTTTACGACACCCACAGACAAGAAAGGGGGGTTGGTGAATTACATTTTTAGTTCGTAACCACACGGAATAAAAATATTTTAAACGATATAAAATTGAACTTAATACGCATCATGTGAGATTTGCTATTATACTACTTACGATCTCAGAATAATTGCTAATAATGTGAAGCAGTCAAGTTCTTTACAATGTTTTATGACAGCATCTGTCGAAATAATCCTCATTATGCTACTTTCGTGCTACAAAATTACGTCACCTGTCATCACCTTCGACTTATAATAATACATCAAATAAAGACATCTTGAATATTTTTCGTATATTTATGTAAATAGAGCACATTGGTTTGTTTTAAAAGTAATAAAACTATATCTAATCTCACGTGTTAAAATATGGTTATAGAACAAGATATAGACCACCAAATTAAATACACTCTTATCTCTCTTCTTGTACTTCCACTCTTTACTTCTAGATATATAAAGCAGAGACACAACTCTCTGTGCCCTAGCGAAGTAGGTTATCATGGCTGTTCATATTCCAAGCATATTATTTTCTAAAATTTCAATTTTTGTTTATTATTTCTAACGCTAATGACTATTTCCATTTTGAGAAATTCTAATACCGTCTGCAAATTAAGAAGAGATTATGATTTAAATTTGTTTTCTAAATATTTGAAATCTTTCAAAATAACCTAATTTCTCTACTATATTTAAATGTTTATATAATATGACTGTTTTGAGAGCATAAATAACCTGACTATGATAGATGTAATCTAATATAATGAAAATAACAACGACAAGGTCGTTGTTATTTTCATCGACCTTTCCTATCCCGTACTTCTTCTATTGTGGTGTGCGGTATATTGATTACCGTGGGTAAGTGGTGGGTCTCACTTCCTTCCTTCCATTTTAAAATTAAAATTCTCTTTCATAGATGTTGTCTGCATATTATAATCCCTTAGTCATCTTTGACGCCACCCACGGGCATGGGAGGGGTTGGTGAATTGTATTCTTACTCCGTCACCGCATGGAACATTCAGTCTTTACTTACATTCATATAAAATGCATGATATATTAAAGCATTTCTGAAGAATAAACGCAATAAAATTGAACTAAACCGTTATTTATAGCAAGGTAGTGTATATAAATTATCATTCTAAGATCTCATAAAATAACTTAAATGAATAGACCAAAAATAACTCGATAATACCTTATTCCATCCAGTGTCTACTTTCCCTCCCATTGTACAAAAGACACCGTGCCCAATAGTAAAATATAAACCGGCTGAAGAAGAAAACAATTTAAACTAATTTATTTACAACATTATAAGCTACCAATTCTTAGAAATTTATTCCGTTTTAAGGAATTTCAAGCGGTTTGATGTAAAGCGACATACTTGTGATGTTAAATTAGGAGAGATCCAGAGAAAAAGTTAGATTAATCTATATACAAATACTTGACTTAATATAATCAATCTAATTATATATACATTGAGGTAAGAATTGGTTGCAATCTATATGACTATAGCTAATACGATAAATACCGGATATATGCTCATACAATCATATCTGGAACTAATAATTTGTGATATGTTATATTGACTATTTCTTTATGACTAAGCACTAAGCATGTAAAGTATTTAAAAAAGAGCGTGCGTAAAAAGTACACATGTCAGAAGTGAAAACTTATTTATCATTTATCCTTTATCTCATTCTCTTGCCGGCTGAATCCTATACATTTACGTGTTTGTGTCTCTATGGACTCGTTTTTTCGTTTCATGGAGTTTGAAATCACAACGATTCTAACGAAGTTACACTTCAAAAAATGTAAATCTTAGTATCGGTTCTGCCTGCACCGATATAAATTTCATCTTCATCATCATTAAGCCTTACGCCGTGGACGTAGGCATCATGTTTCGCCATTGGCCGCGATATAAATTTATTATGTGATGAACGTGAATTAAGTCTAAAATGGACATGTAATCGCAATACATAATCCTTTTGTATCATTATTATTATCATCGTCATTCTGCTCTTATCCAAATTATTTGGGGTCTGTACCTATTTCTTTCTATCGCACATATTGCAGAAGTTATTGGCTATTATTGTTAGTTATTATTATTATTTATATTCAGAAGTTATTGAAGTTATTTTAGTTATTTATTATTTATTAAGTTATTATTATTTATTAATAGTTTTACGACCTATCGCCTGCCTGACGACAGCCTTCCTTGAGAATGTAATTGTTGACCAGGCGGCATCAGGAGTTGGCTCAGGTCGAAAACTTGACGTCACCCACGAGCAATGTAGGGGTTGGTCGTAATCGCAGTTTACAACACAGTAAAAATAATCCTTTTATCTATAGCTATTAATATCAAAACTGCACGTTTAGCAGTATGCCGAGGAGCTAGTGATGTCGGAATAGAAAATAATTATCAATATATCGATATTTATAAAAATATCAATATCAAAGTCGATATTTTGAAAAAAAAAAACGATATTTCAACCAAATAAAAAAAGCGTTTTTAAAATGTTAAGTAGTTCAGCCTAACTCATTAATATCAATAATAATGTTTATACAAAATGTGTATTATTTTAATTTACAAAAAAATTATATTTTGTATCGATATACCGGATCAAAATATATCGGTTGATAATATGGATATATCGATAGTTTTTCAACAAGCCAATGCCAACTATTATGTATGTGTACTTATACGATAACCAAAGTCGGTTATTGCAGAAAAGCCACTACAATACTACAAGAAATGACGGAATACTTAACAATATTGATGTAAAATGCAGGCATAGTATTCCACACAATATTCTATTATTAGCCTTAACAGAGTTTCTATAATCGGTATTGTACGTGCCTTTACGTGTTCATAGGAATTAACAGTTACACAATTACATGTAAGCTTAGGGAGCAGTCGATTCTGTGGATAAGTTACTGTTGTTATTGTTTATGTTATGTCATTTTCTATTGCTTACAGCGTATTTCTTGTACTATAAATTAATGTTAATTCCCTGTTAATCCCCCTAAATTTAACCGTGACAGGTACATATAATGTGACCATATATTTTTTAAGTCAAAATGGGACGCTTGAATAACAGTCCCGTTATTTTATTTTTGTCAGAACAGATCACTTGTAGAAACAGTAGTCCATTGAAAAGTTACATTTGGGGTTGCGTTTTTTAGAGGACGCAATTTTATTTTTTGATGTGTAGGGGTGGTCATTGTAAAGCTAAAACCAAGTTTGTGGGATCGCCACCCTTGTCCCACGGCCGCCATCTTGAAAATAGGGGTTGAAATGGTTTTTACAATATATCTCTTAAACTATTTATCTGATAAAAAAAAATTGTTAACATTATTTGTTGCAAATTAAATTCTCTACAGCTTTGCTTCAGTAACTTTTTGTCGTAGAACTATAAATAAAAAAGTTATAAGCGAAAATGTTCAGAAATTCGAGAAATAAATTTATATTTTTCGATATATCTTTTTATTTATCATTCTACGAAAAAATGATATCAGACCATTTTTGTAGATCGTTTTTAAGGAACAACTTTTGTAAGCAACATTTTTTCATTAAGTCCTAAGGTTTTACAGCGCTCCGAAGTGAGTACTGGAGGCGCGTTTTCTTTTACGTGGTATCCCCAAGAGGCATAATCCACGGCGATTTTGTAATTTGAACTACTCCGTCCTCAGTCTTTTCGATGGACCAAGCTGTGGCCCAGCATCTGATCGGCTTTTTGAATTAAATATCGGTGGGAGAACTGGAGAACACCCCTTCAGGTGTTAATGTCGGGGGTTCATCATCAAAGTCATTTTCATTTATTAATTCTGACAGCTCCATTACGTTGCTGCAAGTCTCTCTAGAACAATGGAAGCACACTGCAGAACATTTCAGGCCTGCTTTTCGACATCCACATATTGCTCCACAGTTTCCTTTGAATTTGCAAAAGATCAATTTTAGAAGCTCAGGGGGTGCTGGAGGTTTAGGGCTCTACACTGGCATCAATAATTTTCCACATTTTTTCCAGCCCCAGTCTTCAGGATCATTATTATTACCAAGCCACGACTGGACCTGATGGTAGACTTGGAAAGTATGAACTCCAAACTCTACCTCGTGGGTGGTGGGGAAGAGTCAATAATTAATTATTAATAATATTGCAAAATAATAATTAAAAAAATTATAATAACAAAAAAAAATACAAAAACTGATGATTATTAGTACACAAGTAGTATGAATAGTTAAGAGTACTGAAAAATAGTACTCACTTCGGAGCGCTGTAAAACCTTAGCTATTGACTTAATGAAAAAATGTTACCTATAAAAGTTGTTCCTTAAAAAACAATCTACAACAATGGTCTGATATCATTTTTTCGTAAAATGATAAAAAAAAGTTATATCGAAAAATATAATCTTTTTCTCTAATTTCTGAACATTTGCGCTTATAACTTTTTTATTTATAGTTCTACGACAAAAAGTTACTTGACCAATGTTGTAGAGAATTTAATTTTCAACAAAAAATGTTAACAATTTTTTTTTATCAGATTAATAGTTTAAGAGATATATCGTAAAAACCATTTCAACCCCTATTTTCAAGATGGCGGGCGTGGGACAAGGGTGGCGACCCCACAAACTTGGTTTTAGCTTTACACTGACCGGGGGGGTCAGTGTAAAGCACACATCTAAAAAATAAAATTGCGTCCTCTAAAAAACGCAAGGTAAGGCCTAAAAAATGTAACATTTCAATGGACTACAGGGAATAATATAAAACTATAGGCAGTAAGTTATGGTGACGAAGTAACAATACAATTCACCCCCTATCTTGTCAGTGGTTGTCGTAAAAGACGACTAAGGAATTTAATCATCATCATCATTTCAACTCATATAAGTCCCACTGCCGGGCTCGAGCCTCCTCCACAATAAGAGCGAAATTGACCTTACTATACCATGCTAGTCAGACAGGTTGGTATAGGGTTTTGTTTCGAGTTTTCCTTCTCTTGCATAGATGTTTTGTTTTTATTGCCGATGGTGGCAAACGAGCAGGCAGCACACCTGATGGTAAGTGATACTGTCGCACATGGACCTTTGCAATACCAGGGACACAGCCAGACCGTTGCCTATCGTGAAGAAAATAATCTTCTTAAACCTTGAAGAGCATAACGTTTTCAGGTGAAATGGATGAACCAATTGCTGCGGTATCCAGTGGTACTTTGTTAAAACGGTGACGGTGGTACCAACTCAAACAGTTCCTCAGACCACTCCTCATGAAATAGCTGATAGAGTTATATGCGTGTTATATCCCTTAGTCGTCTTTTATGATATCCACGGGCAAGATAGGGAGTGGTGAATTGTATTCTTACTCTGTCACCACACGTAAGTGGAATTTAATATGCAAAGTAAAATATGACTCCGGGATCTAAGGAAATAATATGAGATATATAATAGCAAGCAACGGTAAATTCAAAATAAAACCCTCTACCCTTCTGACCAAAGATCGATAGTAGAATAGGCGTAGGCATAATAGATATATGTCCCCCTCATTATGATGGCTGTAAGTGCCCAATAGTGGTTTATTAATAATGTAAACACCATCTACGTTTTCTTCCTTTATAACTTAAGAATGTTGTTCACCCTTATGCGTATACTTCATCAATTCATCTTTATTTTAAAATTACTTAGACCTCTTAAAGATTCATGAAACTCTTTGAAACTGTATTTTTCAAGCAAGCATAGCTTATCGCCTGTGGGTGTAATTAAAAATTAAATATTCAAAACGCCAATGTCACGCTTAAAACGTGAGCTTCTTCATTATTCCCTAAAGAGTGTTTTGAATACCTTGGAATTAAAACTGAAGGCAGCAACTAAATATTTGTTATTTTGTTCATTGCTAAAACTTATTTTCCAGAGAATTTCACATATCTTCACACTTGGAAACCAGTTTAGTGTATTTATAAAAAGAAATTCCTTGTGATTTGCAATTAAGACTAACAGCATGCATACAATTAAACTTAATTAAATTATTCGTGTGGTGACAGAGTAAAAATGCAATTCAGCACTTCCTCTCTTGGGTGTCGTCCAAGACGACTAAGGGAATAAATAGGCATATAACATGACATAACATAACAAGAGATGAAAAAGTTGAAATGAAACCCTAAACCAAACCATCTGACCAGCGTGGTATAGTAGGTCAATTTCCTTCCTATTGTGGAAGAGGCTTGAGCCCAGCAGTAGGACATGTATGAACTGAAATGATGATGATGATATTTTTTATTGTCATCGATGGCAGACGATCAAGCATTCCATCTGATACTAAATATTAACTTACGCTCAGGAATCTCTCCATCACCAGGGGCACCAAGGGTCGCTACTTACTGAACCGTTTCTATTAATCATTCATCCACAGTCAGATTTAAACCTAATCCCTTATCGACGTCATACGATATCCATATAGGTCCGGGTGGAAGAAAAACTGTACCTATTTTTACTCTATGACTGTAATATACTTCGTATCTATACCAATAAATGGGCGGACCGAGCGCTACGTGCCGACGGCTGTACGCTGGGGTCATCCGGTCGATGGCCCTGTACGGCGCACCAGTGTAGGCGGGGTCCCTGACCGTCCGACTCAGGGCTCTTCTGTGGCGACCAGAGGGCCGTGGCGGTCAGGGCCATACGCGGATACCGCACGGTGGCGACGGAGGCAGCGTGCCTATTGGCCGGGACTCCCCCGTGGGACCTGGAGGCGGAAATGCTCGCCGGATTGTATCGGCGGATGACGGGGGTGCGAGCGGAGGGCGGTGTGGTCTCGTTCAGGGCGCTCACCGCCTGGCGCGTCGACGCCCGCTGAGACGTCATTGCCCGTTGGGCAGTCCGGCTGGAGGCCTCGGTTCGGGGTGCGAATCGTGGAGGCCTTCCGGCCGGTGCTGATGCAGGTTGGAAAGGCGGCACGGGGTGCTCTCCGTCCGACTAGTGCAGGTGTTGACGGGGCATGGGTGCTTCGCCAAATACCTGCACAAGGTCGTTAGGAGGGAGAGTACACCGTCCTGCCACCCATGCGATTGCGACGAGGGCACGGCGCAGCATACGCTCGAGGTCTGTGACGCTTGGGCGGAGCAGCGCCGTGAACGCGTCGCAATCATCGGTGCCGACCTGACGCTGCCGACTATCGCCAGGGCGATGGTCGGCAGCGTCAGGACGCGGGACGCGGTCGCAGCCTTCGGCGAGGCAGTGATCTCGCGGAAGGAGGCGGCGGGTCGCCTGCGCGAGGAGCGCAGCCTCGATGAGGCGATCCGCCGCCGGCGACTGGGGCGGCATAGGTGCGAATACCTGCGCCTCATGCCGCCCTAGCCGAGGCCGCGGGTGACGTGACCGGGGAATTAGTACGTCACCCGCCGAGAGGCCGACCGCGTGAGGAAAGACCGACGTCCTCCCTGAGGGGGGGGACGTCGGTCGATGGGAGGGTACCCCAAATAGGGGGTATTCCGTCGGGCCGACCACTGATGACAAGTAACCCTGCTCCGGTGGTCGGCCCAACGACGAAGGCGACGTGCATCGTGGGTGGGTTGCGGGTGTGCGTGCTTACGCCTCTCTGTCGCCCCGGAACGGAGTGGTGCAAGAAGCGCGCCGACCGCAACCCACCCCCAAAAAAAAAATACCAATAAATAAAATTGGAGTGTCTGTTTGTAATGTCAAAATAATAGGCATTTTTCATGCTCACACGGTTATTTGCACTATACATATGCCTAAAATACACTTTATACTTTTTTAGTTTGTCTGTCTGTCTGTTTATTCCGAGTAATCTTCAAAACGGCTGGACCGATTTCAAAAATTCTTTTACCAATGGAAAGCTATAACATCAGGGAGTAACTTAGGCTATATTTTATCCCGGTATTCCCACGGGAACGAACACTACACAGGAAAGACGACTGAAACCGAAGCGAAGCGAGGGCGGGTTGCTAGTTGCAAATAAATCTCGGCCGATGACTAATTGCTATAGCATTGTCTATGTTCCTGATGCTTTAACCATTAAACCAGAGTCAGTCAATTTGTTCTGATGGTCGGCTTATATACGTCCCACTATTGGGCTTGAGCGACCTTTACAATAGGAGGGAAATTCACCTTACTATACCATACTGATCAGACAGGTTGGTATAGGGGTTTGTTTTGTATTTACCTTCTCTTGCATAGGTGTTAAACGCGTTTTATATCCCTCAGTCGTCTTACAACATCCACGAGCAAGATGAGGTGGTGAATTGTACTCTTACTCCGGCACCACATGGAAAAGTTTAGCTCCAATCAAACCTTATATATAATTTACCATTCTATGCAGGCATAAATATTAACTCACCAGGGAACGCTGTATTTTCGAACCTGAGACATTTTCATTGTAATCTGTCAAATTTAATAAAACTTCAAAATGCTTTTAAAGGAATTCATAGAAAAGGAGCGTCCTTTTTATGTGTACGCTATAATATTCTATTCGTGAAGACGACATCTCGCTTGAGTCTTTTGATTAATCAATGATGAATATTTGAATAAATTTCCGGTTTAAAAAAGTGTCTTGTGTTACGCAGTAGATAAGTCCGTGTGATGAATGAGCGAATGGAGCTATAGAATTTATTAACTCAAGCTATTAACATATACATATTCTAAAGGGTTGTGCTTCTATGGTAGCATTGCTACTCTAATAAAAGTATTACTTATATTATTATAATTACATTAGTACAATTCCTGTTAATAACAGTGATTTTTTTTGTAAATAAATCTATTTCTTTTCCTTTTTTTTCTGTGGGTGGGCTGAGGTCGGCGCGCCTCCGCACCACTCCGTCCGGGGCGACAGAGGGGCTTAAGCACGCAACTCCCGCAACCCACCCGAAAACCACCTCGCCTTCGTCATTGGGCCGACCACCGGAGCAGGTTTACTTGTCGTCAGTGGTCGGCCCGACGGAATACCCCCTACGTGGGGTACCCTCCCATCGACCGACGTCCTCCCCGAGGGGGGGACGTCGGTCTTGCCTCACGCGGTCGGCCTCTCAGCGGGTGACGGACTAATCCCCGGTCACGTCACCCGCGGCCTCGGCTAGGGCGGCATGAGGCGCAGATAGTTGCGCCTGCGCCGCCCCAGTCGCCGGCGGCGGATCTCCTCATCGAGGCTACGCTCCACGCGCAGACGATCCGCCGCCTCCTTCTGCGAGATCACTGTCTCGCAGAAGGCTGCGACCGCATCCCAATTCCCGACGCTGTCGACCATCGCCCTAGCGATGGCCGGCAGCGTCAGGTCGGCACCGATGATTGCGACGAGTTCACGGCGCTGCACTGCCCAAGCCGCGCACGCCTCGAGCGTGTGGCGCGCCGTGTCCTCGTCGCAATCGCAGTGGTGGCAGGACGGTGTACTCTCCCTCCTTACGACCCTGTGCAGATATTTGGCGAAGCTCCCGTGCCCCGTCAACACCTGCACTAGTCGGAAGGAGAGCACCCCGTGCCGCCTTTCCAACCACTGCATCAGCACCGGCCGGAGGGCCTCCACGGTTCGCACCCCGAACCGAGGCCTCTCCAGCCGGACTGCCCAACGGGCAATGACGTCTCGGCGGGCGTCGAAGCGCCAGGCGGTGAGCTCCCTTAACGAGATCTCATCGCCCTCCGCTCGCACCCCCGTCGCCCGCCGATACAATCCGGCGAGCATCTCCGCCTCCAGGTCCCACGGGGGAGTCCCGGCCAATAGGCACGCTGCCTCCGTCGCCACCGTGCGGTATCCGCGGATGGCCCTGACCGCCATGACCCTCTGTGGTCGCCACAGAAGGGCCCTAAGTCGGACGGTCAAGGACCCCGCCCACACCGGTGCGCCGTACAGGGCCATCGACTGGATGACCCCCGTGTACAGCCGTCGGCACGTAGTGCTCGGTCCGCCCACGTTCGGCATAAGCCACGATAGAGCGGACGCCGCGCCGACGAGCCGCGGAGCGAGCCTGCAGAAATGCTCCCGGAACCACCATTGCCCGTCGAGCACCAGGCCCAAGTACCTCATATGGGCCCGGATGCTGATGTCAACTGAGCGGACGGTGATCGAGACGCCGATGGGAGGGCTCATAAGGCGCCCATGGAACAAGAGGGCCTCCGTCTTGTCCAGGGCGACCCTCAACCCCAGCGCCTCGATCCGCCTGACGACCTCTTCGGTGCCATAGGTCGCCAGGCTTACCGCCTCTTCTAGCGTCCCACAGCGGGCTGTGACGAGCGTGTCGTCGGCGTAACAAATCACGCCCAGCCCGGGCGGGAGGCTCCCCCGCCCAGTCGTAGCCGATGTTCCACAGGGTGGCTCCGAGGTCCGACCCCTGTGGGACACCGCACGTCATGGGCGTTCGCACAACGTCCCCTGCTCGGTTGGTACAGAGGACGCTGTGCCCCACCAAATAGTCTGCCACTAGCCGCCTCAGGTAAGCTGGCACTCCGTGATACCGGAGCGCCTCCCTGATGCAGCTGAATGGCAGACTATTGAATGCGTTGGCGATGTCTAGGGACACCGCCAACAGCACTCCCCACCGGTGACGACCTCAGTCGCCACGGCCCTCAGGCGCAACAGAGCCGCGATCGTCGAACGACCCCTTCTAAACCCAAACTGGGCGTCCGACAGATCGGGCCCCGTGCCGACGAGGTGCCGCTCGATGCGGGCAGCTACCACCCTCTCCAGTAGCTTGCCCGTGTCATCGAGCAGCACGATAGGCCTGTAGGCCGAAGGCGACCCCGGAGACCGTCTCGGCTTCGGCAGGAGCACCAGCCTTCCCTCCTTCCAGCACCCAGGGAACCGTCCGGACGCTAAACACGCGTCGAACAGCTCCCTGAGGCGGGGACCCAGGTGGTCGAGGACCAGGCCCAACACGCGGTTAGGAACACCGTCGGGCCCGGGGGCGGTGGACTTTGCGCACATGCGCGCCACCGCCACTCCCATCTCGGGTTCCGTGATGGGCGGAACACTGTCGTCGTTGGCCTCCCGGTCAGTGTCTGGCGGAGTCTCGGTGAGGGGAAGGCCCCGCGCGCGGAGCTTATTCAGCACCGCGCGATAGGGGCGTCCCTAGGGGTCACGGTCGAGACCGTCCAGCATCTCCTGCCGACTGACGTCCTTGGCGGAGCGGACGGCCAGCCTGAAGGCCGACCGCGCATTGCGGTAGCCCTCATACAGCAAGGCCTCCCGCTCCGCGTCGCGTTGGCGCCGCCGGCTGCGGGTGTAGGCCCTCCGGGCGCGAATGCACGCGGCCCGGAGATCCGCCAGCTCCCGGGACCACCAGTGGACCGCCCTCCTCGGGGGCGGACGCCGTACCCGGGGCATGGCCGCATCGCAGATCTGCGTCAACGCACTGCGGATGCGGCCAGCCTCGGCGTCCACCCCGTCCGACTGGTTGGCAGAGGACAGCCACGAGTAAACGATGGCTGTCTCCGCCAGCTGGTCCCGATCTAAGCGACCCACAGCCCATCGCGGGAACGCAGGACGTCCATCCGCCCCGTGACCCCTGCTGGGCGTCGGGATTGCTGGGGAGACCTCCATCCGGATATACCGGTGGTCCGACAAGGAAATAAATCTATTTTACGGATTTTATCGCGTTAGTATTTGATTTTTGATTGCCCGAAGTTTCGAATACTTTACAGCGTTCATAGTCACGAGCGGACTGTGACAACAAACGCTGTAAAGTGTTAGAAACGTGGGGCAACCAAAAATCCGTATATACAATGTGTAATATTCGCATAAACTTCAGAAATCATTATGTAAGCCAGTGGATTTTTTCCTAAGTAACACAAAGGCGGTTGAATGAATTTGAATGAAATGTGGTATACGGAATGGGATTTTGTATCCGGCTTCGTCCCTTGAAGCAGGAACTTGTGGAAAAAAATGAGATATAGTACAGGAAACAGAACAAAATGGACTCATTTAGACTCGAAATGTATTTAAATCGATAATCGCTAACTAAATACCAGTCTATCTTGTTTGTTAGCAAGTTGTGGAATGACCGCACACTGACAAGCAAGTGTCACGGTGTCAGTCCGAGCAGTGTGCTGTCAAGGGTCCCATAAACTATATTATGAGTAATTCTTCACTGTTAAGCGGAACTGCAGTAATAAATACCAGTTTTAACTCACATATGTTCCCCAAACCCCAACTCGTTTTTGGACAATAAACTGTCTGTTGGTGTACCCTTCATTAATTCGAACGCATGCACTCATAATCCTATTCATACATACAAAGATGTTCAGCAATGATATAGAATGGGTATAGCAGTCGTATTTCTCACGAAGAGAGAACATTCCCACGTGTATTGTGAATATGTCACTGTGCAATACTTGATTGTGTGGTCTACTTGTTTATGGTTGATATCAACAATGCAATCCGCTCAGAACTTGTTTTAATATTACAATAAGTTTTGACGAATGTATAGCAGTAAAATTAGATTAATTATTTTTGATGTACATATATGAGAGTATAGAACATTTGAAAACAAAAAAAAATATTTTAATGGATTATATCGCGTTTGTATTTGATTTTTAATCACATGACTTTTCGAAGTCACAAAGTGTAGGTTGTAAGGTGATAAGTTAAACGTGGAATACCTAAGTCCTACCGAGTCCATGAATGCTGTGAAGTGATCGAAACGTCAAGCAATTAAAAATCAAATACCAATCTGATAAATCCGTATAAAATTTCGATTATTTTGAAACAAAGCTATAGTTTCAAAACAATCGAATATAATATACAAGGATAAATAATCTAACCTGTGTACGAATGTATTTATAATAGAATCCTTCGAGATCCAACGAGATCTGTAACTAATTGCAGATGTTTAATATTATCTTAATAAGGACCAACTGTCAATATAACAATTTCGTAACTACCTTAATCTTATCAGAATCATAAACAATAGTTTTAAAGTTGTAACTAATACCGTCTACAGAATTACAGTAAAATAAGGCTATTGTCACACCGATTCTACTACAAATACAATAATATTATAAATTTATTAGATTACATTATAATTCATTAGCCCCAAAATCAGGATCTTGAAAGCTGTCTTTGCCGCCTAATGCCGCCTTAGTTTTGCTCGAACATAGAAAAGTAGAAAAGGTATCCGCAAGCATTAACACTTGCCGGAAAGACCACTAAACTCAGGCATCAGTTCCGGTGCGCGGTTCAATATTCAATTTCTCCACAGAAAAAGAATTGCTAGTTATGGGGTCCTACGCAGGCCTTTCGTCACCCCCCTGGACTGCGGCAACACTGTTGGCAGGCGACCCGCCTTGGCCACTGGTAGCGGAGGCGTTGGCAGAAATGTACCGGTTCCGCGCGACAGCACGAGCCAATGGGGAACAAGTGTCCATAAGGGGACTGGGCAGAGCCCAGGAAGTGGCCCTAAGGGAAGTAATCCGGCGGTGGAGGGAAGATCTAGAGTCTCCCGTAGCAGGGCGGGGGACTGTGGAGGCGGTCACGCCATATCTCCACCGCTGGCTTAGAAGAAGGCACGGCAGCCTTACATTTAGAATGGTGCAGGTGCTTACCGGACATGGGGTCTTCGGTAAGTACCTGCATAAAATTGGAAGAGAAGAGGCCCCAGGATGCCATGAGTGTGGCGCGCTAATCGACGATGCGCGCCACACACTGGAAGTATGCCCCGCCTGGGGGCCTCAGCGCCACGTCCTGTCAACGGAGATAGGAACAACGGACCTGTCGTTGCCGACCATCATCTCCAAGATGCTCGGCAGCGACAGCTGTTGGTCCTCGATGGCCTCCTTCTGTGAGGCTGTCATGACAAGGAAGGAGGCCGCGGAGCGTGCCCGCGTGGCGCTTCGCCCTGAATGATGACAGGACGTGGCCAGACGGCCAAGCGTTGGGGTGTCGGGGATAGAATGTCATCAGATGATCTCTCTGGCACCCCGTAAAAGCGCGGAAGGTGCCGCTGTTTTAGTGGGTATTTCGGTTATATCTGTGGCCGGCGAGTCCCACACACACTCCCGTCTGTAACTGGCGGGGGACTAGTGTGCGTAAATGCATTTCCATAGCGTGAACAAAAAAAAAAAGGCCTTTCGTCACCCTGGAGTTCGGTGGAGTGAGAGGAAATAACGGGATCTAAAAAAAACTTTAAAAAACTATGTTAAAGTATGTTAAGGTGGACTAATTGCAGTATTCCAACATTAAATAAATAAAAAAGTTTACTGTCGAAAAAAGGTTGTGTTCTTAGCGCATAACTACAAGACATGTAAATTACGCCTTGCAGAAAGCTAACACTACGCTTAATTAAACTTTGAGGTTAATTTAGAGTAAGGTAACAAACTCAAAAGTAACTCGTTCGTTAAGTGCTTGCTTTAAATCTTAATATAGGCCTCAGGGCTATTACAAAGTTGTCGGTAATTAGGTTAATTGGATCGATGGGAATTAATAGAGTACTTGATATTACGTTCGCTATTTAACAAGGAATGACGTTAAAATATATTTAAACAATTCGTGAGGTGACGGAATAAGAATACAATTCACCACTGCCTGTCTTGCCCATGGTATAAGATACGACTGAGGGATACAGTATGCATACCATTTAATAGTGGTAGGACCACACTGTTGACAGTTGTCTGTCTACAGCCGCGGGCCGGTCCGCCCGGGGTAATACCATACTCTCGCAGAAAATCGACGTCCAAGTACTAGCAATTTGTTACTGCGCTTCGTTCGGTGAGCAAGAGAGCCGAAAGCCTAACTTTCTGAGGGTGTTCGCCTGTGATGGGTTTTAGTGATGCCTTTAATGTCACCGAACCTCATTGCCCGCATTCACACTCCCTTCACTTTCTTCCTGGTAGGCAGCGGCCTTGCAAAAGTCCATCAACGGCAGCAAAATTTTCCATCGGGTGTACTGTTTGCTCGTTTGATACCGTTTGCAATACAAAAAAAAAAATATAATACCTTAACAAAAGCAAACTCGTCATAAAACCCTATACCAAAATGTATGATCAGCGTGGAATAGTTGGTCAATTTTCCTCCTATTGTGAAGCAGTCTCGGGCCCATCAGTGGGACATATATGAGCCGAAATGATGATGAGAGGTAGATCGCACGTAAGTTTACCTTTCGGAGGAAAATTATAAAAATACAAACACGTCTTAATCGTTGGGTGGTCATCCTTCAGCCTTTAACGGGCCCGTTACGCCCTTGGACACGATGTATTGTTTAATTTCAGTAGCTTGCTCGATGGCTTGCCTATGACCTCACCTTCTCGTCCGTGAATGACGTTAAAGCATAATTATCACACAATCATGTGGCAAAAAGTACCTAACCAAACTCCTGTGGCCTTAGCTAGAAGATCTGGCGAATCTATTCGCAGTATTATTACTACGGTAAAACTATCCTCCTTAATTCTTTCATCATCATCACAGCCCATATACGTCCCACTGATGAGCCCCGGTCTTCTACTCTGTGGGAGAGAGATTGACTTATTATACCACGCTAGTCAGACATGTTCGTATAAGGTTTTATTATGAGTATCCCTTCTGTTGCATAGATGTTATCTGCTTATCATATCCTTAATAGTGTATGACGACATCCACGGGCAAGACAGAAGGTGTTCAATTGTATTCTTACTCCGTCACCACAAGGATAACGAATCCCTTTAACAACTTTATTCTGCGACAAGTTTTTTTTTTCACAGAAGGTGTCGATACTGCTTTATTCCTATTACCGCTGAACGTTTGAGGTGCACCAGTAAACATTTGAAACTTTCGAAAGAGGACAAACCTTTCATCGAACTACAGGCAAATTTCGATTCTGTTATTGATAATTTATTGAAGCGAAAACCCAGTAATATATTTAGCTCGACTGGTCATTATAACATCGTTATAGGGCATAGTTTTATATTTATACAGAAATATGTAGAAATACCTAAATATGTGCAAATCACAGTTTATGCATTCAACATACTTACCGTTTGTCTGTTATTATGTAAATTTATCATGTAAATATTACTGGACTGATTTGAAAAGTTATAATTGGAACCCTGAAATAACAATTAGGAGATAATTTACTTTAATTAATGAGCGGATGGTGTGGTGTATCCTATATATGTGTGTGTGTGTTTAGTATATAAGTTACATATAAGTACATGTATCCCCTATATAAGCCAACACTATTGAATAAACTAACAGTTATTATACAGCAGTCAGATCGTATTATTGCATCCCAACGCCCAACTTTACACGGAGTAAGAATACAATTCACCACCCTCTCTCTTACCCTTGGGTGTAATAAGACGACTAAGGGAAATAATCTCCACATAAAATCTATGCAAGAGGAGGTCAACTCGAAATATAACCAGTCTGGGCACGGTTGTATGGAGGTCTATTGCCCCCAGTTTGTGGAGGAGGCTCGAACCCAACAGTGGGACGTATATGAGCCGAAATGAATGATGCATGAATGGCATAATTATAAGAAGAAATAGAAATTAGCTCTTTAATTTGATAAAATAACCTAAATAGTTTGAAGTCACGGGCGAGCGCATTCCGCAAATTGTGGTGGCTTGATGCTAGTCGAGTAGGAAGGTCGTCAAGCTAATAGAAAGAGTTTAGATGAACTAAATATTTGCATAAAACAGATGTTCTAACTGACCTATATACATCAACATACCTGTACCACTGAAAATAGGAATATGGAATTTGGAACGCAGAAATTTTTTGCAGTTCCTTACGTAACGAAGACTAAAATGGTCGCTATCATTTAATTGTCCTAAGGAATCTTAAATATCGGCTAAGTGGGTCCTCTCCTGGAGAGCGGACAGCAGATCTCTCCTTGGTAAACGTATAACAACTCAGTATAATTGCCAATTCGCCAGTCAAGCGTGAGCATTACGGTACTATCCCCTGAATTGTAGGGGGAGATCTACATCAAAGAGTAAACGACGAATTAATGATGATAATGATATTTTTGTAGGCGTGTGTTATGTATGTCTATTAAGAAATTACTTAAGATATCCTAGTATAAAATAGTAAAGACTATTTTTTTAATAAGGTTCTTGAGTGGCGACCACGAATCGGACGGCGCAGCGTAGGACGACCCCCCACTAGGTGGACTGACGGCATTCTCAAAGTCGCAGGAAACCGTTGGATGCAAGTGGTGCAGGACAATTACAAGTGGCATTCTCGTGGGGAGGCCTATATCCAGCAATGGACGCCTGTAGGCTGATGGACGGATGGATATTTTTATTAACTATTTAATACGCTTTTATTAGCTTCAGACGTATCTATGTTAGTATGTAACGGAATCTTTGAACATGATTTTGACCCCCTTCAAAACGTCGGATTAACTCGAAATTTGGATACTTATTAAGAACCAATGACAATTCAATATTTTAAACAGTTTGACCAGTTATCCTTACTAGGATAATCAGGATTAGCGATTTTTTGTTTGCCTGACTCCAAGCGTATTTTTATAGTTATAACTATTAACTATAATGTTATTTAAAATAGTAAAGATTTATTTGATAATAACGAGACCCACAGCAATGCTCGTAGGAGCTGATAATGGTTCTATTTGATGCCTGCTGGTCAACAATTAGATTCCCAGGAGTGTTGAGTGGGCAGAGAGTCGATCATAAAACTATTGCCAATAACTCATGTGATATGTAAGATGGAGAAGGATTACATATTGAGTTGACTCTAAGTAATTGGGACAAGAGCAGAATGATAATAATTTGATAGCATTCGTGATTATTACCACACTTCATATTCAGTTTATAATAAAAACAAAATATATATACATATAGATTTTATCTCCTACTAGCAACCCGCCCTCGCTTCGCTTCGGTTTTAGTCGTTTTACCCGCGTAGTTCCCGTTCCCGTGGGAATACCGGGATAAAATATAGCCTAGTTTACGCCCTGATATTATAGCTTTCCATTGGTGAAAGAATTTTTGAAATCGGTCCAGCCGTTTTGAAGATTACCCGGAACAAAGAGACAGACAGACAATTTTTTTTTAATCTGTATTTTAGGCATAGGTGTCCTGCAAATAACCGTGTGAGCATGAAAAAAGCCTATTATTTTGACATTACAAACAGACACTCCAATTTTATTTATTGGTATAGATAACAATAGTTCAATAATGACGTTGCTTCTATAGGTAAAATACAATGCATCAACACAATGGTTTAGCCTGTCCACAACTGATTGGGGCAAGAGATTGATTGTGTATAGCAGAACGTTTCGTTAGGGTACGTTGGAGTTGTCATACCGGATAAAGTTAAAATCAATTTGTATAACAATCAATATGAGAGTTAATTGATTATTACCATGCCGCATTTCTACATAGAGATGTAGAAATACTAAGAAAATTATTCAGCAAGACTTTGTCTAATATGAGAACTAAAGCGTGAGTTCGAATCCCCACGCAGGACAACCCTTTGTGCAATCCACAAACTCTTCTTCTGAGTCTAGATGTAATTTGTGTTCGTTAATTATGTGTGGTGACGAAATAAGAATACAATTCACCACTCCTTATCTTACCCATGGATGTCATAAAAGACGACTAAGGGATATAATATGCACATAACATATGTGCAAGAGAAGGAAAACTCAAAATGAAACCCTATGCCCTAACCAACATCTCTAATCAGCATGGTATAGTAGATCAAATGCCCTCCCATTGTGGAGGAGGCCCAAGCCCAAAAGTGCCTCGTATGTGGGATGCGATGATGCCATGGATTATATGTTTGTAAAGACCACTAAACAGAAGGATTATTTCCTTAGTGCAGCGTGTTGTCTTTCATTACTATAATTATAAAAAAGTTTCTATTTAAGAATTAATTTAAATATTCAAGCAATTGATTTAAATATTCATAAATTAACAACCGTTTGTTAATAATTTTAAGTGTTGACTTCTGTCGGCAGTCCTCACGACTATAGCGAAATTTTATAAACGCCTATGAAAAATTACTACCGGCTCGAAACGCGACCGCTACTGTGAATAATACTAGGTAGAAGCTTACCTTTTTCAATTAAGTCATTCCATTTCTTCGCCCACCCTCTCAAGCTCTTAGCGTAAGTCTTTTCAATGTCCGCCCTCTCTTGTACGAGTGTTTGTAGTTCACCGCACAGTCTGTGGCCATCGTCTATTCGCCGTGAGGTGCACTTGTAGTTGCCAGGCTCCCAGAAGGAGTCGGAGGTGACTGTGAGGAGCGCCTGTTCTTCGCTGTGATGGGACATGGCGGTGCGACACTCACACACCGCCCCTCTGTGAACAAAAGATATAAGTTGATTAAACTCTCTATGGAATTAATTGCCAGACAGATAAGTCAGCATACCCTCTGACGAACGATATATTAAGAAAAAAAAATGTTTGAAGTAGGGCCTACAGGATCAACACATCATCTGAGCTCATTTTTGCCCCACTACTGGGCTTGAGCCTCCTCCAAAAAGAATGGAAACTAACCTACTATACCACTCTGGCCAGACGTGGCAGTGTAGGTTTTTATTATGAATTTGCCATCTCTTGCTATAAGGTAACGAATTGTATTCTTACTCCGTCACCACACAGAGAAAATACGATCTGATAGCCGATACACATAAATAGTATGTATATACCCGGGTCATGAGCACTCTGATATCCCGTTAAACCACGTATAAGAGGGTTTAAAGGCCCCCTGGTCCTGTTGTCACCTTAAATGACAGGGCCAATACTCCAAATCGTAGTCTGCCAAAAAGAAACGTACATATTATTTCTCACATCAAAGAAGTCTGCTTGAATAACGAATTACTGGTTAGCGCCCAAGGGATATCAATCACTGTCATTATAAAAGGTGTGTTATTTAATCATAAGATATCGAGAGAGAAAGAACGCTACTGAATTAATTAAACGAGCAATTCTTGTATATATATATATATATATTCAGGATCTCGGAAACGGCTCCAACGATTTTGTTGAAACTTGGCTTACTAGAGGATTCGGGTCCAAAAAATCGATCTAACTAGGTTTTATTTATAGAAAATGTTCTTTTGTCGGTGTTTTTAGCATAACAATAAATGACATTAAATTTTAAAAGAATATGAATTCAAATTTCGTTGTAAAGGTCAAGAGTTACGGTAGCTCAGTTGGGGGAACGGCTGGTTTTAATTTTGAGTTTTGTAGCATCCAAACAGCGTCGGTTCAAATCTCGGTGTAATTATTATTCTCTTTTTGTAATTTTTATATAATTTTTATTTTTTAATAATATATATCTAAATAAATTCTATAAAAATATTCCGAGCGAAGCTCGGTCAACCCGGTATTTAATTAATTAAATAACCAAGTTAGTCTGTCTACAGCTGTTCCTAAATAGATTGAAACAGGAGCGGAAGAATGAATGATTACTTGTTAATGAAGTATATAAACTGGATTTAACTTGTTAGTCATAACATGCTCCGAGGGGGGGACGTCGGTCGATGGGAGGGTACCCCACGTAGGGGGTATTCCGTCGGGGCGACCACTGATGACAAGTAACCCTGCTCTGGTGGTCGGCCCAACGACGAAGGCGACGTGGTGTTCGGGTGGGTCGCGTGCTATACGCCCCTCTGTCGCCCCGGACGAAGTGGTGCGTGGAACGCGCCGACCGCAGCCCACCCAAAAAAAAAAAAGTCATAACATGGTATAGTTGGTTATCCGCTGTTTTCCCATGCCGAATAACGTGGATTCCAAGCGGGAATTTCTTCGCACCATGAACAGCTTATTGTTCTGAGTGTGAATATAATTAATTTCCATTAACTGTTTGTTTATATAATTCCCTAGCATACAATTTTCCGTGTAGTGACGGAGAAGGAATACAATTCACCACCCCCATCTTTTACCGCCGTCGTACAAGATGATTAAGAGATATGACATGCAGATATCATCGACGCAAGGAAAAGGAAACTCCTCATGAAAGCCTATGGAACCACGTCTGACCAGCGTGGTGCAATCACTTTCCCTCCCATACAGGCGAAGGCCCAGCCCAACAGTGGGACTGATTATAATGATACAATAGCTCAAAAAATTCTAAATACAATATGAATTTGAAAACATGACTAAAATACATTAAAAGAATTTGATCTTCAAAAGTTAACCTTAACTACCTTGACCTCTGACTTGCTGCATACCATACAACTAAATGGCAGCTATAATGACAACATAATTATGACCTACGCGATACCTTCCATATAAAACAGTAATATCATAATAACAAGCTTGGAACAGTCACGTCAGCCGCATGCTTACTAGTACTTAACTAAGGTGACCATATGTCCCGTTGTAAACGGGACAGACCCGTTTTTAGGTTTTGTGTCCCTTTATCCACAGCCAAACAAAATGTCTCGTTTTCGCAAACAGAGCATATTTTTTTAAAGACTACGCTCTTTACTAAGAAAATAATTCTTGTATTGTCCCCCACTTTACAAACATATAATTTTTAACGGGCATAAATTACACCCAGACTCATATTACATGGAATTCAAATTCACGACACTGGCACGGTAACTTCAACACTATACCACCAGTGCAGTCGATTGATCACTCGTTATACTGAGAGGCACGTGCTCTTTTTTTAGATTTTAAGCCCATACTTATGTTATTCCTGCAAGACTTTTCAAGTGTCCACGTTTTTAGCTTTTATTTGTATATTTTTATTTATATATTTTTATTTATATCTGCAAGTGTCTCGCTCGGACAAAAAAATGACTTATGTAAGCGTCCCATTTTGACATAAAAAAGTATGGTCCCATTATATTCTAGCTAACATACGATTATCAATAAAGTTAAAGCAGGTGTGTCATTCTATTTGTTCAGACATGATTTATGTGCAATGCAAATAAATATTATATAATATTATCTATAATTTTTAGTGTGGTGACAGAATAAGAATACAATTTACCACCCCTTATATTACCCATGGGTGTCGTAAAAGACGACTAAGGTATTAAATTTCCATATAACATCTGTGCAAGAGAAGGAAAACTTGTAAAGAAACTCTATACCAATACGTCTAACCAGCGTGGTACAGGTCAATTTTCCTCCTATTGTGGAGGAGGTTTGAGCCCAACACTGGGACTGTTGAAACCAAATAATATTATTAGATCCTGCCTGCATATATGATATTGATATGACCATGTACCTAGTATGTATTGTATTTATTGTAATACTAGCAATCCGTAGTAGGGCGGAACCGCGGATATTTATTTGTTAAGGCCTCGCGGGCCGTGTAGGCGCTTTGTTGAGCGAGTGTGATATTGTCGTCCTCTTCATCGAGGACGTGACGAGGACGTCGGATGGATGAGATTTTGGAGGGTCTATAGGAAGCCGCCCCAACCACTAGTTGGTTGGGGTGTGTCATGGCAGAGTCAAAGTAGCTCTGAGAGCACCGTTTCATAAACTGCTTGATGGTCGGCAGTTCGAGGTCGGAGATCGACGTTTCGTATGAATCACGGTGCTCCCGTAGCTCGGCGCATGAAAAAAGATTTTCAGTCGAATATATTCTGAACTTTACAATCTGAATATAAGCCCGAGTCTTATTTAATTTTCTTCCCAACTTATACAAGCCAGTAAGTCAAATTGTTACCATTAATTGGGCGATGACAACGATTCCTTTGGGCATTTTAGTAGAACATTATAAACCTAAATTACTGTTATACGTTACTGTACGACATTGGAATTTGCGTGTATTGATACAGTGTAAGGATACAATTCTTCTTTCATTTACCGAGTTTGTGGTGAAAGATGACTAAGTGATGTAAACAGGAAAACCTATTGGTAGTATGTTAGTTCCTCTCCTAAAGATCCATTCTGGCGGAGAAGAAGATTGCGTGATGTCTTCTCCGCCTATCAGAGATCCAGACTTTTGTTATGTATTAGGTATTTATATATTGAAACGTTACTTATCGGCTCATATACATTCCACTGATGGGCTCCAACCTCCTTCACGATAGGAGGGACATTGACCTACTATACCACGTTGGTCAGACGGGTTGATATGGGATATATTACGAGTTTTCCTTGTCTTGCATAGATGCTATAATATGCTATAAGCATATATCCCTTAGTCGTCTATCATGACACCCGCGGGCAAGATGGGGTAATTAATGAATTGTATTCTTACGCCATCACTGCACGGAATACATTACGTTTGCATCAACTAGATATTTTTTTAAATCTAAATATATGGTGCTAATACATTATGCATAACGGTTTAATATCTCTATTTCTATACAAAACAGGATATTTACATTGTAAATATATATATATATATATATATATATATATATATATATATATATATATATATATATATATATACATATTTCTTCCTTATTATTGCAGTTATTTTTCATCTATTTATTACCAATAATCTCTCTGATTAATAAATAGTACCGCTTTGTAGAATAGATAGGATATGTACATAGATAACTTAATCAAACTGCATCAAGTAACTTAAAATATTAAGTAAGATCTTGTTAATAGACACCGGTTATACGTGGGGTTACAAAGTAAGAATACAACACTCCCTATCCGGCCCGTGGGTGTCGTAAAAGAAAACTAAGGCCCATAATATGCTAATAACATTTATGCAAGAGAAGGAAAACTTGAAATAAAAACCTATATCAACACGTCTAGCCGACATCGATCGAACTATGCTCGAGCCCAGCATTAGGACATATATGATGTGAGATGATGATGAATGGACATCGATACTTGTCCTGATTTTGAGCCTAATTACTTCAGTTTAAATTGGTAATGCCTTTTTGTTGATTTAGTATTTAACATATTACATAACAACTATTATTTTAAAATAGACAATATGTCACAATGTTGTTTAGTACAGTTCGGATGAAAAAGAGGAAAGGTAATGTTTGTATAATGTGCACAAATTTCCGTTAGATATCGTGGTAAGGCGTTTCTGGTAAAAATCCTTGGCTATATACCAAAAGCCGATGGTCGGACCTGAGTCCGACTGCCGCCCAAAAGGTCGACCCGGCGGAGATTGGTACCCGCAAGATTAAGCATTAAAAGCCGTGGTCGACTGTAGTCAAAGATTTAGTATCGGCGAACCGCTGAATTGGCTGTGAAAAGTGTGAGAAATCAGTTATAGGGTTGCACGTCGCACTTTTTTCGTGCCGTATAGTAGATGATACAGAAAAACACTACCCAGGCACTGAACAACATGGTACCAGTAGGTAAATTTCCATGATAGCGAGAAAATTTACGCCTAATTATGTACTTATAATAGTGGTAAACGAGAAGAAGTCATTATATAATTAACTTTATTGCGTAGAAAAAAAAATGGCAAATGAATTTACAACTTTTTACTAATCTATCCTTATCATATGTTGATAAGAGAGGCCTCATCTCGCGATGACCTAAGTAGCGCACACAATATACATACATTGCTGTATAACGAAGATGGTCATATTTGCGTATAAGCATCCAAGGTAACCAACGAAGCGCTAAGATTAAATGATAATAAATCTAATGTGTTAATTTTGTACCAAGGTCTTTTATGGGTTTGCGTATTCTATTAATTTGTATATTAATATATCTATAACCGATGTCTTGAATAAACTAAAAAAATTGCAACTGAAGTAATTTTAATTAATAATAATCGTAATTGTATTACAAACCCCTAAAAATTGTTTTTATAATCAGTATAAACTGACAATTGATAAAAAATACGCCGATCAGAGTATCTTCATATTACGCATGCAAGATATATAAGGTTAGGTACTTAATTTCTGTAACAGATATCAGGACCATAATATCATTGCTTCGTGTAAGGATTCTTTACAAAAAAAAATATATACTTGGAAGCGCTAAGATCTTAGAACAGGCAAGTAAAAAGTTATTACAGACATGAATAAAAACGCAATAAAATCCGTAAAAAATATTAGTAATAATTTTCCTATTAGTTAATATGTTTGTCTAGAAATGTTATAAACTATAAAACATAACGTTATAGACGAGTACGAAAAATTTCAGATCGGTGAGTATAATGGATGACATTTACTTACGTTGATAATATCTGGTTAAAATGCGCCGGCGCAGAGCCTGATGTCTGTGTAAATACGACTAAACAACTGATTGCAATCTAAACGCAAGCTTAGGTTCGTTACTTATGAAAATATTATTAAAAAATATATACTTTTAAACGGAATACTGTGTGGTAGTGGTTACGAATACCACCAGCATTTACATTGCTCGTGGGTGTCGTAAGAGACATCTAACACCTTGACTTCGACCTGAACCAACTGCATTTGATGTCGTTTGGTCAGATACATTCCCTAGCAGTGTTACCGTGAGGCAGGCGGCCAGTCTTAAAATTATTGCCAATAACTTTTGCAATATCTACGATGACAGAGAAGTGCATACTGCGTCAAGGTAAATGGGATAAGAGCAGAATGCTGATGATGATAACATACTTTTAAACAAGATCGAAGTACAGCCATACTCCGGTGGTACATCCGCGGTGGTAGCGAGGTGGGACCGAGTGATAATCGCGTACTTACGCTTTAATTTTGGTTATTTTAAATGTTCAAAAAAAATGGTTATTAACTAGTTCAAAATGTTAGATAAAAATAATTCAAAGTTTATGAATAAAAGAGTAAAACTAAGGCCTAGCGCTCAAAGAAAAACCGCATATAGTTGAATTCGCGTAAAACGTGGCAGCGTAAGTCGAGGTATTACTGTATTTTGTCAAATAATTTTTTTTGATATGTCATTGGACTGCCTACAGCCAGATCAAAAACTAAACACGATAACATCATTCACCTCGTTGTCATAAATTCGCCAAGCATTAGTTTTTTTTTTTAATTAAAAATGTGACTCAGCAGGCACGTGTAAGTTGTTACAGGCACACGCTAATAACACATAAATACATAGTCACTAACATAATTAGAAGGATGACAGGCCATATGTGCACTTGTCACAGCCGGCTTGCTTACGATGACTTAATCATGAATGTCAGACGCAAGGTTGTGCATTCCATTCCGTCTTTGTAGGCTGTGGGAACCAATCCGTGCGTTTATGCTAATCCTTTTTGGTATTTGTAACAATCGATGTCAGCTAAATGCGCTATCTAATATCGAATGAATTTTGCAAATTTCACCAATAGTTCCTAAGATTAGCGCGTTCAAATAAACAAACTCTTTAGCTTTTGATAATATGTACTAGCAACTCGCCCTCGCTTCGCTTCGGTTTCAGTCGCATTACCCGCGTAGTTCCCGTTCCCATGGGAATACTGGAATAAAATATAGCCTATGTTACTCCCTGATATTATAGCTTTCTATTAGTGAAAAAAAATTTGAAATCGGTCCAGTAGTTTCAGAGCCAATTCGTTACAAACATACTTACATAGAAATCTTTCCTCTATAATATTAGTATAGATTAGTGTAGATTAACAATAAAGTATTCTTTCATTTAGCGGTAGAATATCCTATCGCTGAGCTATTCTAAATGGACTATTCAAAAATGGCAGGACAATTCGCCTGCTATATCACGCTGACCAGACGAGTTGCCATAAAGTTTCGAGTTTGTTATAGTCGTCTCTAACGACACTTACTGAACTAGAACAGATGGTGATGCTTCGTAGCTTAATAAGCCAGAAACGGAAAATATATAATAATAAATAAGAGCATATTAAGTAAGTTTTATCCTATGTGTGAATAACTAAAAATGCAGTTAGTCCATCAGTGTTGCGATTTTCCTATTACATTATAAATTAAATTGATAAATTAATTTTAGGTGCATACTTCAGCATTTACTGCTGTACCAACTCAATGAGAGGTTCATTAGTAGATTTGTTAGCAACTACAAGTCAACCGTCAGATGACATACATAAGCCATACCGACATAGCTACGATGTAGTAAATATGATATGAAAATGTAGTAAAAACGTATATAGTTTTGGTTTTACAACAAAATTTCCGAAACAGTCCATTATCAATGTAGCCATAGGACTGTTCCAGGCGACGATTTGACTATTGAAGGGAAAATACTTTAAATAAGTGATAATTTATAAGCAAAGACATAACGGTTTCAGTCACATAAAATTTCTTGGAAAACACTATAGAAATTTTATTTATGGAAAGTAGTGATTTTTATGAATTTGTATTAAAAAATCATTAATTTTCACTTCATAAGATTCAAACTGACCGCTCTCGTGATTCACAAACGTAGTAATTGCTAAAATAAACAGTAGTATTTAGGAAATGATATCATTGGCGACTATTTATAGATCAACACTCAGAAATACTCAGACTTATGCAGCCAATAAAACGAGTTTATATACATGTAAACGATGATGTTAAAACATTATATCAACTAGAAATATTCAATATTAAACATTCATGAATTATTTTTATTCTACATACATGTGATTCAGGTTGGCTTACCAACACGTTGTCTAGGCGAATTGGCTAGGATAGTAATATTATCAATTTAGGTCTTTTAGGGTCATGGACAGACTACATAAAACGACAAACGCTCGGAAAGAAAAGTTCTCAAGTGGCGATCACGTATCGGACGACACAGTGTAAGACGCCTAAAAGATGGACCGACGACCTGGACAGCACTTTGTGACGAATCATGAGGGAGGTCTACGTCCAGCAGTAGACTGCGTTATGCTTTTGGTAGACCACTGGTACCGTATCCGTGCAGTTTTAGTGAATAGGGGTTGTACAAAAGCTGATAGTAATATTAGAGCATAAACTACCAACTTTAAAAATGTTAAGTATTCAAATTATTATCCTATAATCATCATAGCTCATAAACCTCCCACTGCTGGGATCGAGCCTTCGAGCCACAAGGCGAGGCAAATCTAGAAGGAGCACGGAATCATAGGCCGCCGGAGGCTTGTGCTTGTTGAGACCGCCTGTGAGAGGCATCTTTAAAAATATTTTCTAGTGTAAGAAAACATAGACGGTTTTTTTTTGTTTTTATTATATTCATTTAATATTGTTTCTAAATAAATAACAAAAAGACTACGTCACCTGATATACTGCAGGACATGGTGTACTTTTCCCTTACACCGTCTGTTTCTCACTCTTGTCATGGCGCGACGCGCACGCGACGTACACTGGACTAGACGCGCGTTAATTGTAAACAAACGCCCACTAGTTCACTTCACAATGTCAGGTGATAGTATGCTCACGATCTCGTATGTTTGTGTAAGTACAAGTTCAGTTTGCTTTAATTTTATCAACAAAAAATGCTCTTGAAATCGAAGATTGCTCATCAGTGATAAAACTATATTTAGTACATGAGATTTAGAATTGATATTATGGTGATATATCATCATTTCCGTGTGGTAACGGAGTAAGAATACAATTCACCACTCCTTATCTTGTTCGTGGATGTCGTAAAAGACGACTATGGGATATAAATATGCACGTAACATCTGTGCACGAGAAAGAAATCTCGAAATGAAACCCTATGCAAACATGTCTGACCAGCATGGTATAGTAGGTCAAATGCCCTCCCATTGTGGAGGAGGCTCGTGCCCAACAGACTTGACTTACTATACCACACTGGTCAGGCGAGTTGGCAGTTTTATTTCGATATTTCCTTCTCTTACTGTTATCTGCATATTGTAATTCCCTGATCGTCTTATACGTCCCCCACGGTTAGGAAAGGGGGTAGTAAATTGTATTCATACGTCGTCACCATACAGAAAAATTAAATATTAATATAAAAAAAAACATATGTTTTGGTGACTAGGGATTCACGTTAGAACCAGTTTATATATGAAAAGATTCCGAAAATATCTAGTAAATTGATAAAGGGACAATTAAATATAAATAAACATAAGACATTGAGTGGTCTTATAGATAAACAATTTAGAAATATAATGGAAAATATCGACGGATGTTATTAACTTACGAATATAATTACGATAAGAACAAATAAAAACTATAATTGGGCACCATTGCACAGAATAAAAACCCACAACAATATTTTTATTATGATGTTTTTATGGAAGCAAATGGTCAATGAAGAATTAAAAACCAGTATCACTTAAATTATATGAATACTATAAAACCGGCCAAAGGCGAATCGGAATCGCTTACGAAGGTTTCCATACAAGATCTAACATTAAGTACATAAAAATTCTTTAGTAAGAGACAAACGACAAAAACAAGTTTCTTCTAAGGATCGTCTTTTAATTTTATTAATTTATTTATTACTTATTTATTTATTTACTATTTATTTGTTATTTTCCGTGTGGTGACGGAGTAAAAATACAATTCACCACCCCCTCTCATGCCCGTGGGTGTCATAAAAGACGACTAAGGGATTATATACTCTTATAACATCTACGCAAGAGAAGGTAAACTCGAAATAAAACCCTATATCAACAAGTCTGATCAGCGTGGTATAGTAGGTCAATTTTCCTCCTATTATGGAAGAGGCTCGAGCCCAAGAGTGGGACATATATTAGCTGAAATGATGATTCATTTGTTACAGTGACAACAGGCAATATTCAACTAATCTCAACTATTTATCTTAAAAGGTAGACTACTAAAGTTAGGTTTATGATTCATGAGATTCAGTCTGCTGACAGACGGACGGACGTACGAATAGCAGGAACTTAGTAATAGGGTATCGTTGTCATTGAATATGAAACCCTAACGCTGATATTAAATTACAAATTATTTCTAAGAAAATGTTAAGAGAAATCATCGATAACAATTTTCTGATCTATTCATATAAGCAGCAATTAAGATTAAAAGATATGATCAAAGTAATCAATTATAGCAATTATAAAGATGAAAGCAATCATTATTTTGTTCCTAATAATAATTTTACCACAGGCAGTATATTTAAAAATGTACCTGTAGCAAATTTTACCGTGTGGTGACGGAGTAAGAATAAAATTCACCACTCCCTATCTTGCCCGAATGTCGTAAAAGAGGACTAAGTGATATAATAATCATATAACATCTGTGCAAGAGAAGGAAAACATGAAAAGAAACCCAATACCAACATGTCTGACCAAATTTGAATTTGAACATGGTATAGTAGGTCAAAAATTATGGAAGAGGCTCGAGCCCAACAGTGGAATGTACGTGGGCTACGATGATGAATAATTAGCTAGCGTATTTAATATTTGTTGTAAACGTGGGAAAAGGCTTCTTGCAAATTAAACCTAATATTAATCCACGAAGTTTTATTCTAAACTTTCATGTAATCCTATAATTCGTAAGCGCGAAGGAACAAACATTGGCATTTATAAGATTAGTGTGATTAAAATATTTGAACTGCAAATGACTCAGAAGTCTGACATAACGTCACAAGGACGCCTTGACAATAAAATTCCAAACATAGAACCTTGAATTTTAAGATGTTTATTTCGATTTAAGAGAAGAATTACTTTAATTATTCGAAACAAAGTTTAATTTAAGTATATATACTAAATTGCGTGTGATTACAGGATCAAACACTATTCCATCCTGAGAAAACACTAGGAAAGGACTTAATAGAATATTTCTAAATATATTTGAGACTCAAATATGATATTACTAGCAAGACGCCCTCGCTTCGCTTTGGTTTCAGTCGCCTTACCCGCGTAGTTCCCGTTGGAATACTGGGATAAAATATAGCCTATGTTACACCCTGATATTATAGTTTTCCATTGGTAAAAGAATTTTTTAAATCGGTTCGGTGGTTTAAGCGTGAAAGCGTAACAAACAAACTTACTTTTGCATTTATAATATTGGTAAGGAAGTAAGGATTATATTAGATTTTTGGAGATGAACTTAAACAATGTAGGTAAATAATGTTCAAAATACCATATTTCTGTGTAAGGCCCATATTCCTAGGCTGTCTTGTGATAAAGTAGATATTTACAGCTAAGACACCGAGATATCAATTACTATATGCATTGTATGAATGGATTCATTGGATAGTATCACTAAGTAAATATTTTGACAATAGTTACTATGAAATATATTCGTAATGCTGAAATGTTATAAAATTAAAATTGTTAAAAGACAAATAAAGGGAATCAGCAATTAAAACGTTCTAGTCCACGATGACCGACATGTAACGTTTTTTTTTTAAATATGGCGGATACGTAGTATTTTGTGTTTCAAAAATATATTAAACTTAAAATCAATTAATACCGCATTAATCTTTAATTACAAAGTAAGTGTTGGGTTTTCTAGACAATCTAAATACTGTCAAATAAGTTACATAAAAAGAGATACTAATAACGCTGATAGAAAATAAAAACAAACTGACGACACTTGGCACACATCCAATGTCTAATAGCAAACACTTGTAGATAAATAGATAATACGTAACACAGACTTAAATCTTCAAGGTTGAAATCACTTTGCACTTTCATCAAATAACTCTATTTTCGATTCTCAGACCACACAAACATGTCTAATGAACGCACCGACTTCGAATGGTATCTTAACAGTCCTTAATTCTAAAACAATTTTAGCAACATCCGATAATAAAGAGAATTTACAATCAACTTTGAGCTCTACGGTGTCAAAAACATGGAGTCTAGTTATTTTTCCGTGTGAATGAATAAATTTGTAAGGCTGACCTTGGATGTTAGACTTGATTCATACAAGTTAGCGTGTAAGTGTTCTACAGTCCATTGTACTAGCTAATTATAAATATCATACAAGAATATTCCTAAAATTACTCACTGTTATAACGCTGAAAGTCTAAATATGCTATTTTATACAAAAATAACCCTTTTTTTTTATTGCCAACGGTGGCAAACAAGCAAGCAGCACACCTGATGGTAAGTGATATTGCCGCACAATTATTTGCAATACCAAAGGCACAGCCAGGCCCGTTGCCTACCGTGAAGAAAATACTCTTCTTAAACCTCGTTTAAAGAAGGACATGTCAGTGGGCTATGGTCAGCGCACACGCCGTCCATTCCGTCCGGGGTGACGAAAGGGTGGCGCGCGGCCCCATAACCCACCGTAATCCCTCTCCTTCGCCATTGGGTCGACCACCGGTACCCAGTTCCTTGTCGTCCGTGGCAAGTCCGGCGGGATACCATTTCAGATGCCGACCGACGTCGCGGGAGGAAGGTTAGAAAGGGAGGACCCTTTCTAACGCCACTCTCGGGACATCAGTCGCCCTCGCGGCATTAACCTCTCTGCGGTATGTGGACTATTCTTCGGTCCAGTACCCGCGGCCTATATTAAGGAAAAGAACCCTGGAATATTAATTTCGATTTAACAAGTCCAGTAGCGCAGAAAAACCCACACTTGTTCTATGTTTTATTACTATCATAATTACAGTAAATTACTTCTTCTCGTTTCATTTATCTATTAAACAATAATTCCATGTGAATTATAGAAGTCGTGTAATTAATTTCAAGTTTATTTAAATCTCGGCAAAGATTGTTGCTACAATATCACATATGTATAACTTACAAGCGCTTCGCGAAATAAATCTTTATCGCAACAGGCCTGTAGAATGAACGAGACGTCGTAACTCTCAATGTTTGTTCAGCTGTATTCTAGCTGAAACCATAAACAGCAGCTGAGTGGAGTTCAAACATATAAAGCTATGTCCCATGAGAATTGCCACCGAAACTATTACTTATTTGAAATAAAACAGAAAGGACTCCTCCCGCCCTTCTGTTACCATAAATGCTGGAACGTACTTAAACGTCAAGAAAACAATGCAATAAAATCCGTAAAAATATTTTTATTTCACATGTGTAATATTCTTTTCCATGACGGAATAAGAATACAATTTACCGCCCCCTTGCCCATGGGTATCGTTAAAAACGACTAAGATATTAAATACGCAAGAGAAGGAAAACTCAAAATAAAATCCTATACCAACACGTCTGACCAGGTGGTATAGTAGGTGAATTTCCCTCTTATTATGGAGGAGGCTAGAGCCCGGCAGTAGGACGTATATGAGCTGATATTAATGAAAAATGTCTAATACTCGCGTAAACATTAATTATTTTTAAAAAGGATTCATACTAGTAATTTATTACAATCTACACTAACAGAGAAGATATAATGCCATAATTGCCACCCTTTTTTTTGGGTTGGACTACAGTCAGCGCATCCGCCGCCCGGCTCCGTCTGGGGCGACAGAGGGGCGGCGCGCGGCCCCGTAACCCACCCGTGGATAATTGCCATACTGTGGAATGACGGTCACTATCAGTACTTGGAGTTTCCCAGAAGAAAGCTAATGCTAATTCCTCTGGTGTTCCCTTACTCCGCTTTTGTGTCCCATTGAAAAATAAGTTACAGTTACAGTGACACATTATTATTAAATCATTTATTTTACCAAAAATGGGTATAAAAGATAAGTTGTTACAGGTATTCATTGTATCACCATATTTGACCGTCAAGCGGCATACAAAAATAGCTAATTATACTCCTAATCCCTCCAAAACAAGAATTGGATCTAGTTAAATATTATATTTTTAGATAGCGTAGACTTAAATACAGGGTTGTAAGAATTACGTTAAATTTCTTTTAGGGGAATTCTGTTAGATGCTCGACAGCGTCAGGAACTGGGACGCGGTCGCCGCCTCCTGTGAGGCCGTAATCTCACGGAAGGAGGCGGCGGATCGTGTGCGAGTAGAGCTCCTATTCGGCGACACGTTCCGCCGCCGGCGACTCGGGCGGCGCAGGCGCGAGTATCTGCGCCTAATGCCGCCCTAGCCGAGGCCGCGGGTGATCGGACCGGGGAATTGTCCGTCACCCGCAGAGAGGCTGACCGCGCGACGGCGACCGACGTCCCAGGACGTCGAGAGGTGAGGTAACCCGAAAGGGTATCCCGTCGGGCCGACCACTGACGACGAGTCACCTCCGCTCCGGTGGTCGACCCAACAACGAGGTGACGTAGGTACGGGTGGGTTATGGACCGCGCGCCGTCCTTTCATCGCCCCGGGCGGACTGAACGGCGCGTGCGCTTACCATAGCCCACCCATAAAAAAAAGGGGGATTCTGTTCTACTTCAGCTTCATAAAAAATTATAATTCATATACCGTCTCCATGAGCATAAAGGCGGCTGAATGATAAATTTTAATTGAAGCCATCATCATTATACATCAATATTGCTTGTGTTGTATATTAATTTGGTGTCCTTTGTAACTCAACGCTTACAAGGTTGTTTAACGTCAAAGAGAAATACCACAAGAAATCTTTACTGAGATACATAGTTATTCATATCTCTCGCATTCCAATAAGCATTCACAACAATGAAACCACTACCAATTGTATTACAAGGGCTCTCATTAATTTATTTAAATTTGACGCAATAGCTTAAAAGTAATGTTTTTTCTGCTTTAAGAAATAAAATATAACGGATTTCGCAGATTTCTTATTGAGGCTCAAGTGGCGGACAAAACAGGTGCTGCCTTGAAGGTAGTGGTACCTGTTACAGGTTTCAGACGTATCAAGCGCACCAATCTTGCTGATATCCAAATTACTTGGCGTCGACGCAATATGTGTCTACTCAAATGCTATCGTACATTATGACAAATAATTTTATAGCCGGCCGCCCGCTTGACGTCAACTCTCCTTGAGAATGCAATTAATCATATGATATTAGATGGAATTGTGTCAGGTTGATTTTAAGCTCTTAGTCATCTTCTACGACATGCACAAACAAGGTAATGGTTGATAGTATTCGTAGCCACCACCCGTATATTAGCGTACCGACAAGTGTTCTCTTGAAACTTTAATCCGAGTCTATATTTTAATGTTTTATCATTATCACTAACTTAATATCCCTTTAAGTAGCTTCAGATTGTATGAAGATACTGGAAATAAAGCCTTGCGGCTGAGAGAAACTAAAACAAACCAACTGTGTTCAAAAGATAAGAGGGGCCTATGGATTAAATTGTCATACTTCTACTGATGGATTGCATTGTTGTAGGGCAGTGGTTCTCAAACTTTTTAAATGACGGAACCCTTTTGGGAAGCAAAATACTTGATGGAACCCTACAATAAAACAATTATTTTTATAAGTGTATTCTATATTAATCAGCATAATAAAAGTACAATGTATCAGTTACTAATTATTATTTACTTCACCACTTGGTAAGGACAATAATAGAAAACATTAAAAAAGAAAAAATCTAACTAGTGGGAGGTATGAAACTGTTTTTTATTTTTCATCAATTGCTTGATATCAGGTTTGATGGAAGAAAGTTGGAGTCTCATATCAGCTTCGGCGTCCAGTCTATTGCGATATTTTGTTTTCGTGGCTGCGTAGGTAGAGAATCCTGTTTCGCACAAATATGTAGTTGGGAACGGGAGAAGAATATCCAGAGCCATTTGGCCAAGCATTGCATATTCATCTTGGATTCTGCACCAAAAATCATTAAGAGGCGTCGTTTTGAACAATGACTCCATACTTGTGTCTGATGACATTTCTAAAAGAGATTCATATATCTCATTTGACATGTTTTCAGGCTTTTCCAAGTTGGGTAAAAAAGGATTATGAATCCAGGAGTTCACTTTAATTTTTGTATTGTGTTCTTCGGGAAAATACTTTTCAAAAGATGCGCGCATCGAACTGAGATATTGGACCAATTCTTCAAACACATTATCTTCAAACATTTCTGAGTCGTTTTCGCTAACAAACTCACTGAGTAACGTAAAACTTTCTATTTCTTTCTTACCAATGCAAATGATCCAAAAATCTAATTTTCTTTTAAAAGCAGTTATTTTATTATAGGCCTGAAACACTGTTGTCTGTTTACCTTGCAACGATAAATTTAATTCGTTAAGTTTTTGAAAGATATTCGCCATAAAAGACAATCGGAACAACCAAGTTTTATCATACAAACGGTCCTTCAAATTAAAAGAAGTATCTGCTGAAAGAAACATTTGTAACTCGGCTCTAAGTTCAAATAGCCTTGTTAAAGTTTTTCCCCAAGACAGCCATCGCACTTCTGTATGGAGCAGCAGTGTTTTATGTTTGCTGCCATAATCTTCACACAATAATGAGAACAATCGGGATTGTAGTGGTCGTGATTTGATAAAATTAATTATTTTTACCGCTTCATCCATAACTAATTTTAGATTAGACGGCATTTGCTTCATCGCAAGTGCTTGTCTATGCAGAATACAATGACTGGAACTACAATTAGGCGCTTTATTTTTCATTCGTGACACTGCTCCTGCTGTTTTACCTGTCATCGCCTTGGCCCCATCTGTACAAATGTCAATGCAATTGTTCCAACTGAGATTATGTTCTTCAAAAAATATATTTATTTTATTAAAAATTTCTTCCCCGGTAGTGTTTGTAAGCAGCGATGAACACATAAGCATGTCTTCTTCAAAAGAACTTTTATATGGATATCTCACAATAACCAGCAGGATAGCCAAACCAGCGACATCAGTCGACTCGTCCATTTGCAAAGCGAATCGTGTATTTTGTAGACGTGTAACTAGTTCTTGTTTGACGTAGCTTGCCAGATCATGGATTCGTCGTGAAACAGTATCGTTTGATAGCGGAACAGTAGAAAGATGCTTTGCAGATTTTTCATCAAGCATACATTTTGTTATGTCTAATACACATGGTTTTATTAATTTCTCAGCGATAGTGTGCGCTTCACCTGCTTGTGCAATGCGATAGCTAACTAAGTATGATGCCTCCGTGGCCTTTTCGTTGGTAGTTTGTGTTACATGCATCATATTTTTTTGACTTTCTAATAACTGATCTTTTTTGCGAACAAAAAATTCTTTATTCTTGTCTTTAGTCTCGGGGTGTACGGTTTCTAAATGTCGACGCAATTTGGCAGGTGCCATGGAACTATTAGGAAGCAGTTTACTACAGAGCATGCAGAGAGGTGAGCCGTTGGAATCAACAAATCCGAAACTGATATAAGATTCATCATACTTCCTTTTTTTCGTCTTTGAAACCGTCGAGCTTGACGTCGTGGCACTCGTGGCATCATCTTCTGGATCGGTGATTGCTAAATTCTCCGCGCGCATTGCTTTTGAACATTCAGCGTCATTAGAAGATGTTGTTGGAACACGTTTAACACCTTTAAGCCAACGTTCCATTCTTCTTTATTTATAATGTTACAAGTCAGGATAGTGGGGTTTAAATAATGCACAATCGTTACTGCGTATAAGAGACTAAATTTAGAACCTACAGGGAAGAAATGTATAAAACTGAGACAACAGAATACAGCAGGCAGTAAAACAATGAACACTAGTTTCTCGCTAGCGAGCTTGTAAGTAGGTAGTAACTTATCGCTCCGAACGCTAATCATCAACTGACGACGCCAACGCGCGATCGCCGCTTTTATACTTAGTCCTAGACTCGATCTCAAATATTCTCGAAAATACTCGAGTCGGCACCTTTGATAAACAAAAAGCAAAAATAAAAACAGAAATTTAAAAATAGCGTTGTAAACAATATCGACTTTATCCTTTGAAGTTAGAGACGAAAGTCGCTAGTTGACAACTATAGCGTCTAATTCAGAGGCGGCTTTTATCAAAGAGACTGAGCGCTTACAAGTATACTACCCGCTCGTTTTAAGTTTGCCGCTGGCGATAGGTATGAGTGTATGACGTTCGAAATTTTTTATTTAATTGTAACAATAAAAATTGTGTACGTTAGATATTTGGGTAAAACTATGACACATTATAAGTTTTGTTATCACGTGGGGGAGGGTACGCGCATTCCACAGACCGGCAAACTTAGAGCGAACGCGTTGTACAAGTATAAAATTGTTGAGACCAAACTTATGAGATATTGTACCAGCTAATGTAACACAAGCTTATACAAATACAAATAAATAAATAAATAACATTCATAGCGTTTTGTCTCCGCGCGGCCGCGGAGTCCGCACAGCCGCGGAGCGACCAGAGAGAGGTGTTTTGATTTTTTTATTTCTAAATTCTTGCGGAACCCCGACAGAGGTATCACGGAACCCTAGGGTTCCGCGGAACACACTTAGAGTATAGCTGTTGTAGGGTTTACTTTCGTAGTACAGGATTGCTTTTATTAAAAATGTTTTGTTCAATATTTTTTTACTTTTAATAGTTTATAAATTTACAATTTTATGGAAGAAACAAACCTCATGCCATTTCCTCGAATCCTTTCCCTAATACAATGAATTATTATTTATTTTATTTTTTAAGACAACACCCTGCACTAAGGAAATAATCCTTGTATTGCGGGGGACTTTACAAACATACAATTAACGGACACAAATTACATCCAGACTCAGAACAACAATTTGTGGATCGCACAAAGTGTTGTCCCGCGTGGGATTCGAACCCCCGACACTGGCAATTTAGGTCGCTATCTTAACCACTACGCCATCTGTGCAGTCTGCAGACAATAGGCAGCGATTTGGCTGTGCCCCTAGTATTACTGAAATCCATGAGCGATATTTATCACATACCATCAGGCGCGCTATTTGCTTGTCTACCAACCAAATGCAATAACGGAACATCTGGCTGTTTAAAAATATGTCTGTCTCCTTTTATTACTTTGCTGTGTAAATTAACATGACTACATTTTCTGACTCTTTTATAGATTGTTCATACGCGTTTATTAAAAGCTAATCGAATAACATAAACCATCCTGTCGTGTGCATTTTAAGCATAAATACGTGAAAGTGTTAATAACCAATTCGGTGAGATTTATTGAGAATATAATTGTATGAAACCGTCTATATTAAATATTCATAATTTTATAGACGTAATGCAAACTTTAAATCTGCATTATATCCTAAAGACGTCTTTTGTTGTCATTCCGTATTTTCCCTAATACTAAGCAGTGGCGTAGCGTGCCTTGGAGGAGTCCTGTGTCAAAATTAGGTTGTAGCTCAATGAACGCTAAAAATTACTCACAAAACAATATTTGCATTAGATCAAAATAAATATTTATTAATTATAAATTATCACTTTCTCCTAGAAATTGAGCTGGCCAATTGCGGATTAGTAATTCGCTTAAACGGGGGAATCCCGCAATAACGGATGTAGGATGTAGCCAACTTTTGGGCAACCGCTTACCTCGGGGAAAAAAGAGAGTGCGTTTCTTAACTTTTGCCATTTCTGAAGTGAAAACTCCATAGGCATGTATGGCACTTTTTTTCCAGGAAGCACGAGATTAAGTGACATTGTGGATAAAAATTCACTAATTTTTGCTTACACACGTTAGAGTCCCCTGTAGCCCGGAGGCCCCGTATCATCGATACGTCATTACTACGTCATACTAATTGTAAGTCAATTTTCATGCTTGATATGCCATTTTTAAGGTTATATCTCCCTCTAACTACGAAAAAAAAACTTTATTCATTAAAAAAGTCAGTCAATTCTCTTGCATTATAATCATGATCCTAGATCGGAGCAATATGTATACTGCTACCATCGTACATATTGCAAAAGTTTTATAACCAGGCAACTACCTGTCGTCAATCCTGGTATTTGTCGACCATATGACACCAGATGGTGTTGGCCCAGGTCAATGTTAAACTCTTAGTTGTATTTTACTGTGTACAGGAGCAATGTAAGGGATGGAAGTATTCGCAGCTGCGTCCACATAACACGTATGTTCATGAAATTATATAAATATATAGTTGCTAGGTTACAGTTATATAGGTATTATGATGTTTACCTACAAAACTACGAAACACAGATGACGTAATGGTCTAGGTTACCTTCTATGTCAAGTGCAGTGGGTTCAATTCTAACGAAGGATGATTCTACGTGCAATCCACGATTGATCAGTCTGGGGACTTACATAATAATATTTGCGTACGTTATCGGACTTACCGTAGTGCAGCTTGCACTAACACCCGTGTTGTTGAAAATATTTAAAACTACGAACAGTAAAAATACTTATGGTTAAGTTCGCATACTTATTCATAGTTTCGGCTCATTTACAAAGTTCTGTGTAACTTTGTAAAACAATTTGAATATGTTATGTAAAAGTTTTAGAATGCCTTGCCGAATCTTCAATGAATTTGTAATAAATTACTAACTTTGCAAAATGTGTTAGTGAATTTTACGTTAGCAAGCAGTAATAAAAAAATTAAGCAGTCATGCGGACCGCCGACAAAAGTGAAAACTTAAAACTATGAAAAAACAGTCGTTATTTTTTAATATTAAAATTTATTGTATGATTTTGAAATAAAATTTGAAAATTAAAAAAATTTAGATTTATCTAGTTTTGATATCAATCGGCACAGATATAGTGAAATTGACTATAATTACAGATATAGTGGCAGCTTTAGCACATGACGTGACCGTGAATGAAGACTTACATAAAGTTACTCCCCATTTGAACTTGGCATACTATATAAAATTCCACTTCCAAAAATTGTTGATAAAATGCGATTGTATCAAAATAAGATGCGTACACTAATAAGAAAATATGTATTTTGTTCTAGATGATCTGCCGTCTGGTGATCTAGTACGAACACAATTCAACTATTTAGCCATCTTCAATCCGAAGTTCTTGCATTTCTCGATTTTATGCTGTGATTTTGCTGAATTTCCATTATTTTCTTAATTTTTAATCGCCCTTGCATATAAGTAGTTAATAAAATAAAATAAATTCAAATTCGCCAACCGTGTTTCTTCAGTTTTAACGATACTAACGAAAATCACTTTTTTATACATATTAAATAGAATAGATAGCATCTGCTGAACACATTTTGGTGTTTGAAATCGATTGTAGTTACGACTTACCTATCTCAAGCAACCGTATGTGGTTATTTACATTCGTAGGTTAGCTTGTTTAGTATTGTAATTTATATTCAATAAGGCTCACAAGATGTAGTTAAATCTACATATTATTTAGTATTCTGTTTTAAGTTTATTTCTCATTTCTTATCAACATATTTCAAAATACTTCCACGGTGATGGGGATAAGAATACGATTTACCACCTTCTTTCTTATCCGTGGGTGTTGTATAAGGCGACCAAGGAATTAAAATATGCCAATAACATCTATACAAGGGAAAAAACCAGATATAAAGCCCTATACTAACCCGTCTGACGAGTACTGTATAATAGGACAATTCACATCCCATTGTGGAGGAGGCTTGAGCCCAGCATTCTGATGATGATGGTTTTAAATAATAAAAATTCTCTTACCTCCGTTACCAATAGGGAATCTATCTAAGATTAATATATCAAATATCCACTTTGGTTATGAATAAGGAATTATCTATGCAGTTTTATTTTTCACAGTAACAGATATCTGGTCTAACTAGCAACCCGCCCTCGCTTTGCTTGGTTCAGTTTCAGTCGCCTTATTCGCATAGTTCCCGTTCCCGTGAGAATACCGAGATACATTATAAGTTACTCCTTATATACATATACAGCTAACTGGTAGTGAAATATTATCAAAATCGATCCAGCCGTTTTGAAGATTACCTCAAACAAACAGACAAAAAAAAAATTTGAACTGTATTTTAGGCATGTCAAGTAACCGTGTGAGCATGAAAAAAGCTCCGTATTTACAAACAGACACTTCAATTCTAGTTTATTTATATAAACAGACACTTCCATTTTATTTTATTTGTATAGATGCATATACATATAATTAATCTCTTGATAAATTGTTGAAGGACATTTATTTTTATTAACTTCAGTAACATACTCGTATCAGTCTAATAGATTTATAACAATGGAATTTAAAGAGTAACTCACACAGAACTTTTCTACCAAATTGACAAATGATTAATGAGACTATAGATTGAGATTCAATTGAAAAATCGGAGATCGGAACGGTCACGACAATACGATCCAACTAATAAGATTTTCCCTTCGGAACTCTTTCAATCCGGAACGAATACACGCCTACACGCTTACTTTCGTTGGGAGAATTACGAACCTTACTTGAAATTGATTGAGAGAGTATTAACGATAATAGGTTTACTCAACTAACGAAGATGTGTGGCTTAATATAAGGTCGATCTAAAAATAGATTTCTCTTATTGCGTGATAAGTAAACTAATTAATTTATTCTTAAGACAACATCCCATAGTAAATAAAATGTTCTTGAACTTTGGAAATTCACAACCATATGAACTGACGGATATCCAGTATTAGAACAATCATTTAAAAAAAATCGACCCTACAAAGGTTTGTCATGGGTGGATATTGAACCCACGCCACTCAAAAAGATAATTGGATACTTAAACTAATGCGCAATCTGTACAATGAAAGAGGTCGAACAAAGATCGATGTAGTTAGATCATTTTAAAACCATTTGTAGAATAGAATCCCGGTAAAAACATAAATGTGTTAAAAGCAGCCAATTTCAATATTGTGATAATTATAAGGCAGTTCTCGATTTCATTGACAAAAGACTTAGAATATAAACGGGTGCCAAGTCCTGTAGATTATCCAGATTTTTTTTCAGAAAAGTATATCATTCTTAGGTAAATTAATATAAAATTTCTTATTCTTACAAAAGTGTTTGCTATGTATAAATACGACTTATTAAATTGTAATTGTACATAAATCAAATAACTTATGATTTATTGAACCGCAACATTTGTTTTGACTAGTTTTCAAATGCTAGTTATTGTGTTTTTAGATGCTAGTCGCATTTAGCTAATCAACTTATATTCTTTATGATTTAACATAATAAATATAGCTTGATTAGCTAAATGTGTGTGTACAATTATTGTTTTCATATTGTATGTTTTTTTTTCTTTTAATTGTTGTATTTTCTTGTCTTGCCTTTGGAGATAGGACCTAACAGTAAATGACAACTGCCGCTGATGGACTTCAGGCATACCAGTGGTACAGCCAAGTTACTGTCTACCGTAGGTGCAAGTTGGGAGGGAATGAAATGAGGACAAGATCGGAGGGAAGAAGATTTGAACCTCTGGCTCTCTCACCTGCTTAGCTCGTCGATATTCTGCAAGAGTGTGGCACTACGAATGACCTGGCCTATTTACAGCTGCAGATAGAAATATGGGTCTGCCTGTTTTTTTTTTTGTGGGTCTTCTCTATGGCAATGGTTCTGACACGCTCCGTCCATTCCATCTGGGACGACGGAAGGGCGGTGCGCGGCCCCATAACCCAACGTGCGTCGTTCTCATCGCCATTGGGCCGATCACCAGTCGATTTCTTAACATCAGTGGCCAGCCATGCGGATTACCCTTTCGAATACCACCACGCCCCAGCCACAAACAATAGTTCAGGTGATAAAACGAAATATGAAGTCAAATCACAGTTAGGTACAACTATATAATATGGTTAATATTAATTTCACGATGAACGTGGTCAGTATTCAGTTTTTAGTTACGTAACTAGCTCTGAACGTGATTCGGCGCAAAATATTCAGCGTCGATTAAACTTCAACACTTTTTGTCATCTAAACATGAGGTATCTGCAATTATTGAATTATAGCAGTAGTGCCAATTATACATTATTAGTATTTTATATAACGTACTATCACTTTAATATAATTATTGGATTGGAATACAACTTCCTTCCTGTAATAAGTACTTATAAAGCGTGTTTTTTTTTCCTGAGAATAACGAAAGTGGTAATGGTGATCTTCATGCATCAAGCGCATTAGACTTTTTTTTTTATTGCTGTTTGTGTCAAACGAGCAACCAGCACACCTGATGGTAAGAGATGCTGACGCTCATAGACCTTCGCTAGGCCGCTGCCTACGGTGAAAAAAGTGAAGGGAGTGTGAATGCGTGCAATGAGGTTATTTGATAATAAAAGTATCACCAAAACCCACCACACGCAAACACCCTCAGAAAGTTGGCCTTCCGTTTCTCTCGCTCACCGAACGAAGCGCAGTAACAAATTGCTCCTACTCAGACGTCGATTTTCTGCAAGAGTGTGGTAGTACCCCGGACGGACCGGCCCGCGGTTGTAGACAGAAACTGTCAACATTATGTAGGACTATACCAAACACTATTGAAAGCAAGCTTCGAAATTATGAGTTCAACTATTTAAACAGTTTACATAATAATGATTACTAAATGATAGTATTGTAAGTTGTTCGAATGCATTAATAGCTTAGCGATCTTCGTGCATAGTGGTATCAATTTCTATGCACAATCAATCCTTTGTACGATTCAGAAATTATTGATCTAAGTTTGGTGTAACCTCTTTCCGTGTTCGTTAATTACGTTTGTGACAGTGAGAGAATTTATTTCCAAGGGTGTGGTCTTGAAAACAATGAATATACAAAGTCTAGTTGAATTTTCCTTTCTATTTTGTGATTTTATACACCATATTTACTCTCCTATTATTCGTGTGGTGACGGAGTAAGAATACAATTCACCACACCTTCTCTTGGCCGTGGATATCGTAAAAAACGTTCAAGGGATTAAATATACATATAACGTCTATGCAAGATAAGGAAAACTCTAAATAATATCCTATACTAACCCGTCTGACCGGCGTAATATAGTAGGTCATTATCGCTGGAATATGGAAGAGACTCGAGCACAGCAGCGGGACATATATAAGTCGAGATGATTGTGTCATGATATTTCCTAAATAACTATTAAAATATAATCAGACGAGCTAGTATGTGCACAATTTCAGAGTCTACACACTATTGAGAAAATCTTAGCTGAATAGAAAAGGCTGATCCAAGATTTGAACCCAAGAATAATAAAATATTAGACAACGTATATAGTCAACAAAGATTAACAATTAGTACACTATCTACCTATTAATAATGCACCTTAATCAGCTTTAAATAATGTCCGCTCGAACTAATGAACCCAATACACGCCACATTATACACACACAACAAATATGACAAACGTACAATAAACACGGACAAAAACAAAGCCTTTGATGTTCGGGCTTCAAAACTTAATCGCCTGAATAGTGATGGAACTGAACGATTCGTCACGCACACATTTAAAATATCCAATTAGTACAGCATCATCTATGTTGAGTGAAAGTAAAACGTGTTGCTTGCACACACATATAGAAATGAAAACACACGAACTGTTATTGTGTAGACCGCATCATCACCACATCTCTTAAGTTAAGAGCTCCTACTGACAAAATGATTTCGTATGTTTACTTAACTTTACACGGATGGAGTAGTGGTTAAAATATGGACTAACCATGTCAGTGTCATGGGTTCGATTCCTATGCAGGACAATATTTTGTACGATTCCCAAATTGTTCTTCGGAGCTTGGGTGTGATATGAGTCAATTAATTAAAGGACGAACACAATACAAGGGTAACATCTGGCGCTGTCTTCAAGGCGTTGTCTTCTTCAAAAAAAACAAAAAAACTGAAACGTCACAAAACTCTTTGGTGATAATTAAATCCTTCAATGGTTGTCTTCCTACTGTCTTTATCTCAATATGTATAAGGTTAGCAGAGTACACACAATACAATATATTTCTTTAAGAGAGGTAAAACAAACAGCGCAGCACTCCTCCGAGTTTCCTTGGCAAACTTTACCAGGTAACAAAAAAAAAACAAACAGAATACAAGATTACATTCCCTGATTGCATTACTGAATTAAATGCGATCAGTTTTATTAAATGCGATCAGTTTTATTAAAACAGATAAATAGTAATTCGACGGAAACAATTACGCTGGCAAATTATTCCATTACGTCGAAGTGCATATTATATGTAGCTGAATAAAAGTAATTATTTATGTCACGTACACATACATGTCTTTATATTTACAAATCTTCTGTCCGTGTTTGTAATTGAACTCCTTCTAAACGGTTGGACCAATTTTGATGATTTTTGTGGCTGTTTAGATTAATAATTGGAAGCGGTAGCTGGCGCTGCGATCAATGAGAATGCCATATACTATTTTTTTTACATTTGAACAGAACAACGTCTGTTGGATCATCTAGTAACTTTATAAAACACTGTGTTGTGTGCGTTCATGTGTTGTTTTATGCGAGTATCTAGTTCATTTGCGCTCCACAATTCAATTATTGCGTAAGTACACAATTAACGCGTACACTAATCCTGTTAACTGACACACGTACGCTTAATTAAATACAAACATGAAAATTCTTTGTTCCGCATCTCGTTTATTGAAATGCTATCAAATTTGAGATAAAACTATTTTTATGGATTTTATCGTTTGTATTTGATTTCTCGACGTTACCAATAGTTATGATAAAATGATTCTACAGTGGACCCTCGGTATTCCGACAAACGCTTTGAACGGCAGTGTCGGACTATCTAATTTGTCGGATTATAGAGTACTGCCTAAAACCCCTTATAGGCCGGCATTTTTACAAAAGAGTGCCTTGTAATCCGACAGGTGTGTATACGTAATATGCAAAATATGCAATGAATAAACTAAGTTATGAACATACAATATGCCGTACTGCTATTACATGTAGTCAAATTCAATCTAAACAATCAGATTCAAAACATAAGCACAACAGTGATGGCGCGTACAAGTTGTAACCTGTTTAATCATACATTACTTACATTAGCAAAGATTGACAAAAAATTTTCAATCATAATAGATATATATATGTATGTCGGATTACAAGGGGCGCCGGATTATCGATCGAATCTGATTCGAAATTAGTATTAATTTCAAGAGTAGGCCCACAGATTACAGCGTGTCCACTGTATATGAAAAAAATTGCTTTTCGCTGTCTGTATTATGTTTAACTAGCAGCGCCCTGCGGTTTTACCCGCATAGTTCCCTTTCCCGTAGGCATACCGGGATGAATTATATATAGCCTATGTGTTATTCTGATATGTAAGCTGTATTGCATCCAAATCCAAAGAGTAGTTTTTGCATGAAATAGCAACAAACATCCTCGCATACAAACTTTGGCGTTTATACTATTAGTAGGATCAAATTTGTAAAATAAATGACCATTAAATTTATGGTAATTACTATATTGTGATAAGGAAGGATGTCAAGTATATCATCGCTGTTACATGGGATTTTACCGACAATTCTATTTATTCACTTCGGCCAATATTATAGTACAATATTAATTGCGAGCAAAACAAAAAAATGTCTATATAAATTTAATTAAGATTTTCGCCAATTTCCTTTTAATTAAGTTTGTAACGGGATCCCTGTTGTGTGTTAGTACCACGCCATCTTTCCTAATGAAATTACGGATTTTTTTTTTAATTAGAACCGAATGAAAACTTAATTAAAATCAATAATAAAAACACCACGAAGAGCAGAGACTTCATGAAATTATTACCTGAGATTTAGTACCGTAAATAGGGCGGTGCCCACTCTCATGCAGTATGTAGCAGACCCAAAATCAGCTGAGTAATCACCGATAGAATGGGCAGCAGCACTCTCCTTAAGAACATCGAATTGGGTTTGTGATTACCAATTAAACTACCAAGCATTGTTTTTTGGTAGGTCATTGTGATCTAGATATCATCATCATCATCGCAGCCCACATACGTCCCACTACTGGGCTCGGGCTTCCTCTACAATGGGAGGGAATTTGACCTAATATACCATGCTGGTCAAACATGTTGGTATAGGGTTTCATTTCGAGGTTTTCGTCTCTTGCACAGATATTATATGCATATTATATCCCATTTTCCGTGTAGTGACGGAGTAAGAATACAATTCACCACCCTCTATCTTGCCCGTGGATCTAGATATACCCTCGCCAAATCCGCCCGGGGCGATGGAAAGGCGGCATGCGGTCTCATAACCTACCGTATCTCCCATTGGAGGGTTACCATTTTCATAGATAGGCGGGGGGTACCATTTTAGGATACTAGCCCCATCAACACCAGCAACAGTGTCGCCGGGGCGTCGCCCTCTCTCGGTCGGCCCTTCTGTGTGTGGCGGACTAATCCCCAATCCTTCCACCAATACTATTATGGCGATTGTGGCAATTACCTTCCTCTATAATCAACAGTGGACGTAGATAGACTGATGTAAGAATAGAATGTAGCTGTCGACACGTATAATAACCATGTTAGCGGGCATGTCGGGCTAAATGTTCGACAAATAAATGTATCATTCAGGCCTTGTCGGACTATATGACCGACAAAGCATACCTAATACAATTTTTCCGTCCAGCCTGTCGGGCGTATTTTAAACAATTTCATCTAAACAGACCTGCACGGCCTCCAAGAGCATTAAAATCTATGTAAAAATCTGGGGTGGTGTTTTCAGGCATTTATACACTATATTCAGTAAAAACGCAATTTTTTTTACGATTTCTCATAATAGGTTATGGCAGTTAGCGTGTTAAATTTAAATGTCCACAGAAGATAGAACTTGTAAGGAGTGACGACATTGTCGCGTAAACCATTACGCCATCCGTAAATATCAATATTAATAAACTTGTAGGACAAGCGTAAATATTACGTTCACAAACAAACGCATAGTGTGTGTGATACTAGCTAACAAGTTATTAGTAATCAATTCGTTCATCCTTACGTCACCCCCTCTGTAAAAACATGCTCATAAATTGTGTAAGTCATACATTCTGTATTCGTATCACATTTAATTTATGAATGTTATGGTATGCGTCCATGATTAAATTACGCGCCAAATAGTGTTAAATGATTTGTTTATATCACGTCTAACAATTATAAAGGGCCTCGTAACAAATGCGTTATACAATGTAGCCAGATACGTTTAATTAAAATCCATCTACCTATTTATATATTCTCCGTATGGTGATTGCAAAAGAATACAATTGACCACACCGTTTTTTGATCGTATGTGTAATAAATGACGACTAAAGCATATAATAACTAATAACACCTATGCACGAGAAGGAAAACCCAAAATAATATCTTATATCAAACCAGCTGAGCAACGTCGATTTCCTTTCTTTTGTGGAGGAGGCTCGAGTGCATCAGTGGGACGTACATATGTATATGAGCTGAATTATGACGATGATTATCCGTCTATTCACATCAACTATTTTATTACATAGGACCATAAGGAGCGCTAGCGTCACGTTTGACAGCCTTACGATGACCGTAGGTTTTGTTTCATTGCAGCCGTGAGGACGAGCATTCTTATGAGCTGCGCAAACAGTTTCATACGAGTTAAAACTTTCCTTGGGAAATTATGATCACTGCTCCGGTCAATAAGAATCGCATTATATTATGGCTATATCTTCAATAAATAAACTTCAACAAACAATATTTGTTCTAATTGGATTTGGATTCTATCAATGTCGAAAAGTACTTACTGATTAGTTCAAACCAGTAAATTTATGATCATCTTGTCCGAACCATTGGATAAATGAAACAATAATGCAATTTTTAGATACGACATTAAACCACAAATTGACCACCAATCACAAAACAACAATACAGAAGCCTCGTGTATTATATACCGTAACGTATACAAGACCTTTAAACCCACTAGTTTCGTTCGAAAGCAACAAATTGCGGTATCCCATCTAATTAATGCACTGAAACCAGTACCGGGACTATTATACATCTAGTCATAGATTAAAGAAATATAATACACATTCATAATTATGCCTACGTGCTATGTATGTATATAATTGTGTATTAAGAATTGTGTATACTCTTACTAATACAGCACATTACATTTAACAACCTACTGAAGTTATTTTTTACAGCATATGTATACCTACATATACTGTAATAAAAATAACTTAAGTGTTTAAAGTGACCATATGTCCTATTTTGAACGGGACGCGCCAGTTTTCAAGTTATCTTTTCCGTTATACCCAGTAGAATAAAAATATCATTATACTGGTGTTCTTATTTTTTTTTTCTTAGGTTTTAAGTCCATAGTTTTACCTATTTATACAGTTTTATCTGCAAGATTTTTCACGCGTCCTTCCTTTTCATTTTTATCTATTTCTGCAAGTGCAAGTTTCCTGTTCGGACACAAAATGTAAAGGGACAATAAAATGTAACGGGACAATAATAATTCAAACGTCTCATTTAGCGTAAAAAATATATGGTCACATTAGGTAGGCCCTATAGCATAATTAACTAATTCTGACATGTTACATGAATATTTTGTTGCCTGTGCCGCCCGTGGTTGTATGACACGTAAAAAACCAAATTAAGCAAGTCTCGAGTTCGATTGCCATGACGCACCTAGTCACCGTCGAGGCCTTCCGGCCGGTGCTGATGGAGTGGTTGGAGCCGACGCACGGGGTGCTTTCCTTCCGACTGGTGCAGGTGCTGACGGGGCACGGATGCTTCGCGAAGTACCTGCACAAGATTGTCAGGAGGAAGAGCACACCGTCCTGCCACCACTGCAGTTCCGACGAGGACACGGCGCAGCACACGCTCGAGGAGTGTGCTGCGTGGGAGGGGGAGCGCCGTGAACTCGTCGCGATTATCGGTGCCGACCTGGCGCTGCCGACCATCGCCAGGGAGATGCTCGTCAGCGTCAGGAACTGGGACGCGGGCGCCGCCTTCTGTGAGGCCGTTATCTCACGGAAGGAGGCGGCGGATCGTGTGCGAGTAGAGATCCTATTCGGCGACACGTTCCGCCGCCGGCGACTCGGGCGGCGCAGGCGCGAGTATCTACGCCTAATGCCACCTTAGCCGAGGCCGCGGGTGATCGGACCAGGGAATTGTCCGTCACCCGCAGTGTGGCTAACCGCGCGACGGCGACCGACGTCCCAGGATGTCGAGAGGTGAGGGTACCCGAAAGGGTATTCCGTCGGGCCGACCACTGACGACAAGTCACATCTGCTCCGGTGGTTGGCCTAACAACGAGGTGACGTGGGTACGGGTGGGTTATGGGCCTGCGCGCCGTCCTTTCATCGCCCCGGACGGACTGGACCGCGCGTGCGCTTACCATAGCCCACCCATTAAAAAAAAAAAAAAAAAAAAAAAAAAAAGACGCACCTAGTCATATGATTTTTCGGAGTAGTGTGTATTAAATTGTTAATTAAAGCAAGCTTTTCCTTTGATGGCGAAGGAACGCATATCTATGAGCCCCGAAATAAAAAAGTTTTCGTAGACGTAGGCAGTCCGTGCCTCGGAGAGCACTTAAGTTGTAGCCGCCGTCATGAATGGCCATGAAAATCACTATCAGGATATATATTCTGACATCCTCAAACATTCTGACATCGAGTCTAATCTTGAATGAGAATGGCGGTCATAAATGACAATCAGATTCTGCTGAAAATTATCAGACTAGAAAAAGCTTAGCTTAGACCCCAACTAATTGCGAATAATACATTTACTCGTATATAAAATTATGACAGTGAGTACAAAATTTCTACTTTTAACATATCTATCTATTCAGATACTCTATGTTCCTTTCGGAATGTCGTTCAGACCTGCCTCAAGGAAGGGACGCTTCGTACGTAACGACCGTTTTATAGCTATGCACGACCACCGGGGGAATTATTTATTTATTAACGGATCGTATAATATACTATACAACACCATTCCCAATCATAGAAGAATTTCAGTACAGGGATGGCGAACCAATGGCGCTTAACGCTTTATTTTGGGAACGTCACCGATCACAAAGTTCATTATGCACTGGTTAAAAAAAACTTCTAAGAATCAAAACTAATCTGCTACAATAGATACTTTAATGTATCTACGCGATTCATTGAAGCAGTGCAAATATATTTTATTTCGTAGTAAATAAAAAGTTTGCAAGTTAGATAGACCTCTATGGCCTTATTAAACAATTCTTTATAAAAAATATCATGATGGAACATAAAGGTTCGCCAAACCTGCCTTATTAAAATACACAGGTACCGCAGGCGTTTAGGTGTTTGTCTTGTCTTGCCACTACTGACGCGTCGTGATTTATAGAATTTTGCCCGGAATGTATAAAAAGTTATTAACGGACACAACAAACACCCTGATACCCAATAATCATTAACAGATTGCATTTTTGAATTGAACTGAACTAATTTTTAATAATAATAATAATTTTATGAATTAAATTGAACCAACTTACGTACTTACGTAGAATAGACAATCCAGTTAGGTAAGTGCAATTTCGAGAAAGAGCCGACGAATCCAACTCGGATGAGCAGCATTCGAGAAACTTAAGAGGATCTTCTCATCCATCATGCCTGAGTGCCCGAACGCACATGTCTACGACCAGTGTGTGTTTTACCAGGTGTGACTTATCTCACGGAAACTTGCTGTACATGTAGCCTTATAGCCTTGTAACTAATGATCAAAGTAGATCAACGCGTTATGGAGTTATACTCGGGATTTCTCTCTGAGATAGAATCCGAAATACAGAAATCCGCACAAGAACGAATTTAACAGATATAGCACGAAGAATCAGCTCGTTGAAGTGGCAATGGCCAGGCCACACCGCTTGACGACCAGACAACCGCTGGAGAAGAAAGGCTTTCAAATGGTGACCACGTATCGGACGACGCTCTCCACCAGGTGGACCGACGACTTTGTGCCGACATATGAAGGAGGCCTACGTGCGACAAAAGCCTGAATGATGATAACCGAAAGGTATAATACATATTTCCTTTAAAAATATTCTACTATTACATAAAATTATTTATCGTATTGAAAGCGAAATGGCAATACAGACACACAAGAAAGTAACATTGTAAGATAAAAATGTCGCTTCATTTTTTTATACTTCCAAGAAATCAATTAACATAATATTACGCCGTGTCCGGTTATACTCGTTGCCAATGAGAAAATATTACATTTAATAGATGTTAGAAATTTAGTATCTGTGAATCTAAATGACAGTGATCAATTATGTTTTAACGGTGAGGTTAAGAGCATGATAGGTACGAAGATAACTGGTAATTATATATGTATGTATATTTAATTAGGTATTTACACACAACCTTAAGTGTGAAATGAGTTTTAAATATCTGCAAGAGTTTCGACGGTATTGTGAAATGTTTATTAAATAATTTTAATGCGACTGTGTAATGCAATGTAGAGAAAGTGCAAAAGTGTAATGAAAATAAAAAATAAAAGTGCATGTTTTGGGATTCTTCCCAAATTAATAGCGAATACATTGAGCAAACTACCTATCACTCGCCTACAGCTGAGAGTAAAAAGCTTTAAGATCTTATCACAGCGAATTGTCCCGAGCTACGAAAGGGCGCTGTGAGTCTCATATATTGCCATATTAAAAAAGCTTTAAATCTGAATTAAAACCTTACTTGATATTATCAAAAAGGGGCTGTACTGGAACATTGCCAAAAAAATAAATAAAAGTATTGTGTTATACTGAATCACTTTTATCTATAAGTATTTTTTTATTATTTTTTTAATAGAAAAATATTGTAAATGTGGCAACGACAGTACATTCTTTCTTTTTCTTAAGGAATTAAATCTGATTAAAAATAACATAATAAAATGACATTTATTACAATTACACTAACAAGTTGTGAATTGTACAAAAATTTGAGAATCGAAACTAAGACATGACTATGTCTTAATTTAAACAATTATTTGTCATAGTTTATAGGAGATTAACCAAATATACCACAATTTTTTTTTTTTTTTTTTGGGTGGGTCGCGGTCGGCGCGCCTCCGCACCACTCCGTCCGGGGCGACAGAGGGGCTTAAGCACGCAACTCCCGCAACCCACCCGAAAAGTCGGCCTCTCGGCGGGTGACGGACTAATCCCCGGTCACGTCACCCGCGGCCTCGGCTAGGGCGGCATGAGGCGCAGATAGTTGCGCCTGCGCCGCCCCAGTCGCCGGCGGCGGATCTCCTCATCGAGGCTGCGCTCCACGCGCAGACGATCCGCCGCCTCCTTCTGCGAGATCACTGTCTCGCAGAAGGCTGCGACCGCGTCCCAGTTCCCGACGCTGTCGACCATCGCCCTAGCGATGGCCGGCAGCGTCAGGTCGGCACCGATGATTGCGACGAGTTCACGGCGCTGCACTGCCCAAGCCGCGCAGGCCTCGAGCGTGTGGCGCGCCGTGTCCTCGTCGCAATCGCAGTGATGGCAGGACGGTGTACTCTCCCTCCTTACGACCCTGTGCAGGTATTTGAAATATACCACCATAACATACGTGACCATACACCCCGTTTGAAAGGGACAGTCGCGTTTTCAGATTGTCTGTCCCATTGTCCCCAGCCGTCATTTGTTGTATTAATACGGAGGACGTTTTCTTGTTTGTTTTTTAGGGTACCGTACCTAAAGAGTAAAAACGGGACCCTATTACTAAGACTTCGTTGTCTGTCCGTCCCTCTGTCTGTTACCAGGCTGTATCTCAAGAACGGCGATAGCTAGACAGTTGAAATTTTTACAAATTATGTATTTCTGTTGCCGCTATAACAACAAATACTAAAAACAAAATAAAATAAATATTACAACAAACGCGATTTTTATAAATAATGGTACGGAACCCTACGGGCCGGTTTTTAATTTTTAAGGTCATAGCTTTACCTATTCCTAAAAGACTCATTTTCTCAGTTTTTTAAATTTCATTTTTATATTTTCACCTATTTCGGCAAGTGTCCGTTCTAACACAAAAAAAAAAGGAATTCAAGCGTCCCGTTTTAATATAAAAAAAAATATAGTCACATTAACCTTATAGCAAGTGTATTAACGTGGACATGTTCTTATTAATTCAACGGATAATTAAAAAGAACACTTTCTATCACTATTTAACGCTGCGGTTTCTCAGTACGAACCTGTTTTAATTTCCATTAGAATGTTTTATAATTTGCCATAGTGAAATTTATGAATGAATGGAAGATTAGGCAAGTCAAATACATGTTATGCGATAGCAGTTTCTCTGCATGGGTCACTGTGTCAACGGCTCGTTAGTAACATAGTTTAATAATACATCTAAATAGTATTCATTTCATGTTCAATTAAAGAAATTATATTTATTTTATATTTAGTACGACCACGCTTATTGTAGCTACACATTCTCTTATTTATTGGTTGACTAGTCAATTTTGCTTTCTATTGCATAGGAGGGAAGTGGAATCAATCTCTACCATCAACTGCTCCGGTTTAACTTTTCTAATTATATTTGTTGCGGCAAAGGCAATTGAAATAATTTCTCGGGAGTGCTTGAGATTCAAACATAGGAGACATATGTAGAGACCATTAGATTGGATCCTGGCTTACAGGAGCTACAATGTGAAATGTTCAATGTGAAGTGTGGTGCGATCGGTCCCTTATTTTACATTTATTTTTATCCACTGCAGCGCTCTCCTGGCAACCTACCTTTTCTTCAATAGGTCTGTTCGCACTCTGCTCAAATAATCCGCAATGACGGAAAGGTGGTGTACTACTCCATAGCCTGGCATATTAGCTCTCACCACCGATCAGGCAAGCCACAGAGATCGTTTCCTCGACTTCAATAATCCACCGCCGTCAACGTAATTACCAAGTATGACGATTAGGACATTACACCAATCTCGTAGATAGGGATATATCTATTATCCATATCCAGTGGAGGTTATTATGATTTCAAATTACCAATACGAATATTGCAATCGAACTTTACGTCCTTATTATTAATGAAAATAAAAATATTTCAAAGGAATCTTATATACTCTCTTAGTACGACCCAGAGAAATACGTATAGAATAAAACCTATTAATCCAGGTGGTGTTCCGTGTGGTGACGGAGTAAGAATACAATTCACCACTCCCTCATAATATCTGTGCAAGAGAAGGAAAACTCGAAATAAAACCCTATGCCAACATGTCTGACCAGCATGGTATAGTAGGTCAAATTCCCTCCCATTGTAGAGGAGGCCCGGGCCCAACAGTGGGACGTACGTGGGCTGCGATGATGATGAATCCAGGTGGTAATAAAACTATGACAAATGATATGATAATTCTGATGGTTTCTCAACAAAGTAGAATTTTCAAAAAAGTCCCTTTAAGAGAGATGACGGCTTTCATCATCATCATCACAACTGATATACGTGCCACTCCTTGGCTCGAGCCTCCTCCATAACGGCAGGGACATTGACCTATTGTTTACCTTCCCTGGATAGATGTTTTATGTATATTCTATTCTCTAAGTCGTATTTTACGACATCCACGAGCACGAAAGGGCGTGGTAAATTGGATTCTTACTCCGTCACCACACGGAGATTCATCTCTTTGCTATTCATCTCTTTTATAACTAGTGACCGTGTGAAGTTAGTATAAAATAAAGGTTTATATGGAAAACATGGTTTACATACCTACATAGATAGATGAAACTACGTTTCTCACATAAAAATAACTGGTATTATGTATAAGACAGCGTTGTTTCACATAAACACAACTTCGATATGATGGTGGACCATTAAAATCATGGTTCACTATAATCATACGTACGTATGGGCTACAATTATAAACATCGATGATCACAGTTGATGCTCAATTAAAATATTTCGATGGAACAGCTTTCGTTTTCAATAATGTAAGTCCTGTTACTTTCTTTATAACTAATAACAAAGACTGCAACTTAGAAGTAACTTGTAATATTGTAAAAGACGTCTAAACGATGTAAAAGCATTGCAAGAAATCCAAACTCTAAATAAAGCCGCGATGCTAGTTGTGGTAATAGACTAATTAGAAATGAATTGATTTGTTTATGATAGGTTCACATTCGTCTCAGCTCATACATGTCCCACTGCTGGGCTCGAAACTCCTCTAAAATAGGAGGGAAATTCACCTACTCTACCTTGGTTAGTTTTATTTCGAGTTCTCCTTCTTTTGTGCAGATATTATATGCATATAATATCCTTAATCATTTTTTACGACACCACAGGCAAGATGGTGAATTGTATTCTTACTCTGTCACCACACTGTTCATATCATAAGCATAGAATATAAAAATACGTCACAAGATTGTATTTAGTGTCTGCAACAATCTATAGACCATAGACTTGTTGTTGTTGGCCATAGACAACCCAACGCTCATCTGCTAATATTATCGATAAAGATCACAAAGAATTAAATGTCTAATGCATTAAAGTATATTTTACTTACAAGAATCAATTTTTCTGTAGATCAAGAATCACCCTTTCTAGAAGATTAGTAAGTATAAAATTCAGAAATACCTTAGACGTATAACTATACAAAGTTTCACGAAAGAGCTATTATTAAACGCTCTTAACTACTAAAGAATTGTAATAACGCAGCCGGTTAATGTGCGTAACAATTTGTTAGGAGAATCAATCAGTGTCAACACATTAGTTTTGTATGGCTCCACTCACGTTGCGCGTGCGCAGCTTACCGCTACAGTTTATTGTCCGTCAGTTGGTAGTAGTACCATAAGAGAAAAAGACAAATTAACTGTGCAATATTAACATAAACGAAACAAAACATAACCTCTTCATTGATGTCCAGAAAGCAGTAACCTTTAAGACATTTTAAAAAATGAAAACGTATAAAGGAAAATTAACAATAACGTTGAAAGATTTTTTGTCTATTGAGTCTTTTAAATTCTCAACTTATACCATGATGCGCTCGTCACAATGGCTGAACCCTGGAGACCCAGCCAAATCCTGCCCTAAACGAAAATTGACTCGGAAAAAGTTGCTTGTGAGTGTTTAGTGGACTAGCGCTGGTGTAGTTTCACAGCTTTCTAGAATCTGGCCAAACGATTACGGCAGGTATCTATTGTCAGCAACTGCAAACCATGAAGGAAGAACTAGCTGCTAAACAACCGAGATTGATCAATCGCTCTAGGCCACTGCTGCTTCACGACAACAAGCAAAACCACACACTGCACAACAAACAACCACTAAGTTAGATGAGCTACCATTGGAATGTGTTGTCGCACACATCCACCGTACTCCCCGGACCTTGCTCCAACAGAATACCATTTTTTTCGGAATTTGGACAACTTCTTACAAGGAAAAAATTCGATGCGGCAGTCCAGACCGCCTTTAAAGAGTTTATTGATTCTCGCCCCCATGGTTTTTTTTAGTAAAGGGATCAATGAACTACATATGAGATGGCAAAAGTGCATAGATAACAATGGTGCATACTTTGATTAATTAAATATCATCATCAACATCATCATCTCAGCCCATATACGTCCCACTGTTGGGCTCGGGCCTCCTCCATAATGGAAGGGTAATTGACCTACTATACCACGCTGGTCAGACGTGTTGGTATAGGGTTTTATTTCGAGTTTTCCTTCTCTCGCATAGATGTTATATGCGTTTTATATCCCTTAGTCGTCTCGTACGATCACCCACGGGTAAAATAGGGGGTGGTGAATTGTATTCTTACTCCGTCACCACACGGACGGGAATTAAATATACTTAAAAAAATTACTTTATATTCCTCCCGTACAAAACGCCAATTTCATATGTAAGGACCTAATATATAAAATTTAAAATATGCTTTTTCTTATTAATAAATGATATAATTAAAATTTAATCTGCTGCTGCTTTTACATAACATAGTAAAATTTTAAAAAGTTTCTCACGATTAATCTTACCGTTCTAATATGAATGTTATGCGTTTAATGAAATAATCTCAACGTCTATTGAGATTATACCTTCTCTCTGTGTCACGAGCCATAGTTAACATTGCGGCTTTCATATTTGCGGTTAAACAGGAAAATACTGTTAATATTGAAGTATATCCGGTTATGGGTTCCGTGGTTTGTATCCAAAACACCGTTAAAACAGATGACAGTAGTTAGGTTTTAATGCAATTATGCATTAGTCATGATTAACCCATCAACACTGAATAGTTTTCGTAGAAAATAATAAAGGGGACATTGATCGCAGCTAAGGATGTTCGGGAGGTGAAATGAATTATGTAATGTATACTACGCACTCCTTCTTGAGTTATGTTTCTTTACGGCAATTGGATTTCACGGCAATTGAAAAACAAAAGTAAATGTGTGTTATTATTGGTAAGCGGCATGTAGCTCATTTTGGCGCCTCTAGGGCAAAACCTAGAGAAAATAATAAAAGTGAGCCATTCATCGCATCTAAGGAAGTTCGGGAGGTGAGATGAATAACGTAATGTATAACCACGCTCTCCCTCTTGAGTTTTATCCCTTTACGGCAATCGGAATTTTACGGAAGGGAAAAGAAGAAATGCGTATTATTATCGGTGAGCGGTGTGTCGCCCATTTTACCGCCTCTAGGTCTGGGAACATAAAACCGATTTTTGAAAAAGATATTTCAGATCCGTCGGGATATTAGCATCTCATACAACACCATTATTATCATCATCTTGCTTTTATACCAATTACTTGGAATTGACTCAATATTTACCTTCTTTCAAATTTATGTCAATCGCTTCTTGACCGGTCGCCTGCCTAACGTCGATTCTACTTGAGAATTGAATTGTTGACTATACTGCATCTGATGAAGTAGGCCTGGGTTTATGTAAAGCTTTTAGACAAGAGTAAATGTTGGTAGCATTGGTAACCGCTACTATACAGAATTAGTTGTCCATGCATCATGTGTTTATTTATAACAGAGACAACCAGTCGGCGAATGAGAGGCAGAAAAGAGAGTTGGTATTACACCTCAAACTGCCGGTCAATTCTTAATTTTAGTAATGCATCATCATTATCATCGCAGCCCATATACGTCCCACTGTTGGGCTCGGGCCTCCTCCACTGTGGGAGGGAAATTGACCTACTATACCGCGCTGGTCAGACGTATTAGCACAGTGTTTTGTTTCAAGTTTTCCTTCTCGTGTTATATGCATATTATATCCCTTAGTCGTCTTTTACGACACCTACGGGCAAGAAGAGGGGGTGGTGAATTTTATCCTTAATCCGTCACCACAGGGAAAATTTGAGTAATTATCTAACGAGAAATTAACTAGGTCTTTCTTTGGCTCCACAGCAGCTTGCTACCGCTTGCTAGAAGAAGGCACTACATTCATTCAATAGATGCCAATTGTTTAATGGCTAACCAAATTTACATGATTGATTAATAAAGTGTTTAATTTACAAGCAAATAATGTGAGTTGAATAGTTTGGTTAATTATTAAGTAATAAAATAGTCCGGACGAATACATAAATAGAATTGTTATCGTTAGCAGTGACGGAAATTGATTCGTTGTAGGTCAATTGATAAATCTTTATAGAATCAATGGCGTAGTTTGATCAACGTTGTTATATTCAAACTTGACATTGTTATAATGCGACATACCTAATAGATCCGTGTGGTGACGGAGTAAGAATACAATTCACCACCCTTTATCCTGAGGGTGTCGTAAAATATGACTAAGGGCTATATTAGAGAGAGATAGGCTTTTAAGGTATCCATGTGGTGACGGAGTAAGAATACAATTCACCACCCCCTTTCTTGCCCGTAGGTGTTGTAAAAGACGACTAAAGGATTATAATGTGCAGATAACGTCTACGCAAATTAAAAATAAAACCATATAGGAGGTCAATTTCCTTCTAACTGTGAAGGAGTCGTGAGCCGAACAGTGGAACGTATACGAAATGTGAGGATGATGATGGTGAACTCAAGATTTGTCTAATATCGCACCTGATGTTAAGGATCAGACTTACCTTAAAGATAGCTCATCTTTTATTCGTCAACATCGGACCCAGATATAAATAAGCCTTGTAAGTACACCTAATAAACTCTTAGAGCAACTCTAAATATACTGCTACTACCCTAGAATGTTAAGAAGTAACGAAAATTCTATACAATTCAAACTTCAGTACAGAATTATTGTTCAAATGCACGTGGCGGGCAGTTACGGACGATCGACCAACCAAGGGCGCAAGCCCAATATCCGCTTTGAAGTCTGAGAATTCTGTAAAATGGCTCGAAGGTCGATTGAAATTCAACCGTTATCGATGACTTCTATATTCTGGTTTATTATTATTAAATGCGTGCTTCCGACGTACAGAATACCCATTTAAGTATTCTAAAAATAAAATAGGAAATTTTACCGCGTAAAATGCGTTTACGCGTTCCTTTCTCAAACGCAACGTACATAAATATACTAAAAGCTTTAAGCAGATTACTTGTGTGTAAAAAGGGAGCAATGGAAACTTCTTCTGCAACTATGTATATACCATAATAGGCAAATTTAGTTCTCATTGCGAAGGATACTTTTGGCCTGTACCTATAGAAGAACGAACGAATCCATCAAATACATTAGCATCAGCAATATACTGTATATTATATCTTGTTCGAAACATCTTTATTTGCTGTAACAACGCGTATAATTGATTCTATTGTAACTGTAGTACGGTTGACGAACAGACCGGTTACCGTGGCAACTACTCAAAGGATTTTGTATTATCAAATACTTCAATGATTGACCCCGTCTTGTAATGATATTATCATACGAGAAAATCCGTGGACTCCATGTTACGTTTTTTTGTACCTACCTAAATCTGTAAGTTGCAACTGCGAGTTGAATTTTTACCTAACGCTATAAATTAAATTTATAGCGTTCGGTAAAAATTCAACTCGCAGTTGACCGGACCGTAGTTCGTTACACGCGGAGAGGTTAGGCGACACCCCGCGGGGCTTCAGAGAGAAGAGGAACCCGAAATGGTAGTGTAGGATACACTAAGCAAATAATTCTTCTATTACAGTGGATATATAATTACAGGATCCAAATAATTACTGAACTAAATTACATCCAGACTTAGAACATATATGGATCACACAATATGTTGTTCTGCTGGGATTCGAACCCACAACATTGACATAGTAGGTCAGTATCTTAACCAGCCACCTGTGAACGATAAATATATAGAAAATATTTATTTAAAATTGAATACATCCATTTAGAACGCTACACTGGTGAATGACAAGAGCTTCAACAACAAAGTTTCAACTGGATATGAAAGGGATCATTGATCTTTATTTCCGCTTGATTGATCACCTAAGAATAGATACAGATTGTTTATAATTTGTAATGTCACTTATTACTAATGTAACCAAATTTCTTATGCGTAAAAACAGGACGTTTTTTTTTGTATCAAAACAGGACACTTGTAGAAATAGGTATAAATATGAAATTAAAAGCTAAAAAAAAAAGGAAGGACATGTGAAAAGTTTTACAGGAATAGGTTTTGTTTTATAAGGAATTATTTATTAGGAATAGTTTTTTAAAGTTTAACGGTGGAATTAAACCCTAAAAAACAAATAAACAAACAATAACACGTCCGTATCAGCATAACAAATGATCGTTACGGCCAGCGATAACAGAACTGACAACCTGAAAATGGGAGTGTCCCTTGCAAAAGGGGATTAATGGTTACGTTATATCAGGTTAACATGTTATAAACTAAACAAATAGTTGTTTAAGTTGAGATATATAGTAATGGATGTCTTAGTTTCGATTTAAAAAAAAAGCAAATACACATCTGTTTGTGAAAACGAGTCATTTTTGTTACTGCTCTTGAAACAACGGGACAGATAACCTGAAAACGGTACTGTCCCGTTCAAAACGGGACATATGGTCACGTTACTTATTACACTTTCGAACAAAAATGCTAACAGCAAGCCACTGCTTGAACAAATACAAAAATAAACGAATAAACAGAGTTTATTTACAAACAACAGTTCAAAAACCGTTCATCCTATTTCCCATCATAAGCAATTCTACACGATAATCGATTTCATAACGTATAAATTTAATGGCGTACTATAAATTCTTGGACGCAAACTTTCACTCTTAACATAACTCAATACGAAAGGTAAAAGCATTATGTTTCATAAGTTTACGCCATTAATGCATACAAATGTTACATTACTAGTTGATATATCACTAGTTATATGTGAAATATTGCAATTTTATTACCGCAGTGAAGAGCTATTTTAATTGAGACTTGGGCGTTGAATAATAACAATCTTAAATCTTTATTCGAATATTTTTTTTTTTTCAAAATAATCGACCACTTCATAAAGCTATACCTACCAATAAATAAAATTGGAGTGTCTGTTTGTAATGTCAAAATAATAGGCTTTTTTCATGCTCACATGGTTATTTGCACGACACCTATGCCTAAAATAGCGATTAAAAATTTTTTGTCTGTCTGTTTGTTCCGGGTAATCTTCCAAACGGCTGGACTGATTTCAAAAATTCTTTCACCAATGGAAAGCTATAATATCAGGGCGTAAACTAGGCTATATTTTATCCCGGTATTCCCACGGGAACGGGAACTACGCGGGTAAAACGACTATAACCGAAGCGAAGCGAGGGCGGGTTGCTAGTCTCCTTATACCGAGAAACTTGACACGCATTCAAATCACCTGCACATATTACAACTGGACTCTATATGTCAAAATTTCTGAATGGCACAATGATCTAGCCTGCTTAAGAATCGGACCCGTAATACTCAGCACACAATTTTACTAATTAGATCACGTACGCAATACACTACGCCATCATTACCTTATTATTCCTATGAAATGTGTAGCATTTGTAACACAATATCAACACAATAAGTAGACGGTAAAGCTGGACGAAAGATCTACTTAAAAGTTCATCTTAACTACCTAAGTAGTCATTACTCCGTGTAGTGTAGGGTTAACCCTTTCCACTCCAAGGCTGTTTTTGTTTTTATTCCACCAGCTCCACGCTAAAATTACGTTTTTTTACTTTTAGTGTTTTTCGTGTATTTTGTAAAAAAAAAACGAATTTTTCATCACTACTTTCAAAACGCGTTACTTGTTGCACCATCAATCCGTGTCCGTGCGCCACAGTGAATTGATTCAGACACAGTCGTATCCGCCAGGAAAATTCACACCATACATGACATTACAGGTCTTTGCATGAAAACGACGCGAACATAAAACGGTGCGATAACAACTAGTTTTATTATGTAGCATCGATAAAATTTAATTGAATTATCGTATCTTACGATTCTAGAATATGTTTCATTCATTCGTGATTCAAACATTTTAGTAACAAAAATCCCTCCTGTTTTAAAATTTGCCGCAAAAAGAGGTATTACACCATGTCGAGTATCACTCGACAGTGGAGTTAGTGGAACAAAATCAGTGTCGAGTGACACTCGACATTGGAGTGGAAAGGGTTAAGAATGAAGAACTATAATGTGTCTAACTATACTATATGACTAGGTGTCGTTAACACGGGCTAGGAGATCCTCAAGAGTGTCAGAAGGAATAATCTTCCCGGAAACTTAACATATAATACCAACTATGCCCGCTAACCTGTCTGCCAAGCGAGAAAAATATAGTATTATACTTATAACCCATTTTTACATGGTATATGTCGGCGTTGCGCCAGGAATTTGGGCGTCCATAGTAAAATACTGAATATGTAATCACTGTATTTATTAGAAGTTATTGCCGGGGAAGTGAGTGAAGTAAAACTGTGTTCTATTCTTAATATTACAATGATTTTATAACCTTCGCTTTACAATGAAACGGTCTAGTCTTAGTAACTACAACTACTTTTCATAACAATTAAAACTACTATAAAATAATTCTCGAAATATAGCTAAATAATAATGATAAATATTCTAATGCATTTAACATAATTCCAAATGGTCTATTCTACGCAATTTACATTCATGTAATTAAAGGAAATATCATTCTCATATATGGTTCAACAGACGGCGCTGTAAGTAGAAATAAATTGCAATTTGCAATGTTTATTGCGTAAAAACAACTAAATATGATTACAAATAATTACATTAATTCTAATCGATTTTATTTTGATCAATTATATAAACATTTAAACAATTAAATCAAAGATTTCTAGAAATACATTCAAAAAGTGTCTTTTAAATATCATAGCATGGTAAATAGCAGTGTTGTTACTACAAATAATTATTTAAATATTAGTTGCAACATGTTTATAACTATAATTGATAACACATACATCAACAATTTACAAATATTGCCGATAGAGGGAGATATGCGCCCATATATACCTCCTTTACCTGATTTCTCATGGTTTTTAAAAACGTATAAAAAGTTTTTATAATGCAAGTACATATATGTATAAACTTTTTTCGCATATACATATCCTTACATTTGTCTCTTTCGTTTGGCAATACTGGCAGCAATAACGGGTGATGCCCCGTACTATGAAATATACGTTTAGGGAAATATGTGGCCTTAATATAACACACAAAAAGGTTCATGAAAATTATTACAGTGAATAATCTTAATCTATAATAAATTCAATAGATAGGTTTTTAAGATAATTTAGTAAGGACTAAAGTGAGTTTCCACTGAGAGGTTATTTCTTTTTAGACTGTTTTACAAAACAAAATCGCAGATTTTATTTTAGAATAAGCCTCTTACACTATTTTTTCGGGAACCTTTCTTCAGTGTAAATGAGGATAGGTGTATATAAAAATACGAACTATCACGAAATAATTCAAAAGAAAATGGGCTGCCTCATAATAATGTCATTTGAATAATGTTGTTGAGAAAATTCATAAAATCAATCTCTAATATATATGAATAAGTATGAAGTATCAAAACTATATATTAATTAATGAATCATACGAATACTTATATACGTTTCAGTTATTCCCGAGAAATATATCCTAATCCATGTACTGTTGTATAGTGTCGATATTATCTGCAATAAAATTGCAGCCAGACGTCATTGACTTCTCTAACGGTATAGGGGCAGCAAAGGTCACACTGCGCACGCGCATTTATTAGCCTGAATCGGCGACATTCGCCTATATCCGAATATCCGTAGCGGTCGTGGCAACCAGCGGGTTAACGAGAGTAGTTATATGGTAGTTTTGTTACAAACTGTGTCACATGGATCATAAGTTTTGACTGAACGTGAAAATAATCAGCCTTAAAATCATTACCCCTACTACAGTGTCTGAATATTACTTTAACGCTCGTTGTAAAATTAGAATGAAGAATTTTCGAAGTGAAAACTAGATATAGTCAGGTTTGGATGGGGTGGAAATTTATGTACGTCGTCATCGACATGATCACGTGGCGTGTTAACGTTAACAATGTCACTATATCCGTGCTGATAGATGTCAAAACCAGATAAATGTATAGTTTTAATTTACAAATTTTCATTTCAAACAATTAATTTAATACCCAAAAATAATAATTGGACGTTAAAAGTATTAAGTTTTCACTTGTCGGTATGGTTTTGTGTTATTTTTTTTTTCATGTATAATATATAAGATTATGTAATAAATCGATCAGCAAACAATTTTAGTTTGTCATATTTTTTTTGTTTTCAGTCTCGCACCATTACTCACCACGAAGGGGTACGCGGCAGTTAATATACACACATTTCGCTGAGAGAAGAAATATGCTGAAATACTAATTCCTTTTGTGTTTGCCGGACTCAGAATTTAAAACCAGAAACTCTTTTCCGTTTTTGACAGACTAAGGTCTGAACGTCTGGAATTATTCTGCCCGTATCGTCCGGATCGACGGAAGGCCTATATAATACAAACGATATCACCCCACCTTCGCTATTTTGGTTGTATATCGGTACCAATCCCATAATATTTACGTACCGTACCGTCTAGGCCCCGATAAAAAAAGCGCCATGGTGTCGCCTTACGCGATCTACCGAGTTGAGAGCCCTCAGCGCTCACCCATAGTCCCGGCAAAGCTGTGGAATCCATCTGCGGCTGATGATGTAATCTTGACAAATCCTCGGTCCATCCATTCGCAAACTCGGCTAGGACGACGTATTAGCCGCTCGACGCGCCGGTGGCGGAATAAGCGAAGCTGGAAACTCTGGTACACTTATGCCATTCGACCAATACAGTAATAATTTACTGTCCGTAAATAATCATATGTAATCAGACTGATATGTAACAGACGTGAAAGGTATTTATTAATAGTTGGATAGTCTATTTCATCGAGACATATGTGTCATGTGTGTCACGTTAAACGTTTATCTTCATCGCTTCAAAGCTATTAACCATTACTGAGGTGACGCAAACAGGAGATGTGAATTGTGATAACTTAATGGTTGCAATATACATTTAGCATATACATAGTCGACTAGCTGACTTCGTTCGCGGTACAATCAATCCGAGAACGCCATACATATCACGCCTGGCAGACCCGTATGCCCTCGACGTCGAGCTTTACAATTTCCTAGGAGAATTAAAAGTAGTTTTAATCTAGCAGTTTCGATTGTGAACTTGGTAGACCTCAACAGCTAAGGCGGCAAATTACTAATCATTTATCGCGTAGGGCCTTCACACACTATCCCCAGCATGCGAGAGCCCCAACAAATTATCAAACAAAACTTTAATTATTTACACACATCGCACAATACCATTTAAATAGGAATTCGTCACCGTCCGTAGTCATACTCACCTTGGCCATTCGGTATCATATCGACTATCGATGAATCACGTACATATTGACATAACCGATAATTATAAGTTGTGTGTTTATATAACAGCACTTATAATTTATTCAAATTGTAAATATTGTAAGGTAAAAATATGTTTTAAATGGCATTGAAGACATGTTTTATAGTAGAAATACTACCCACTACATATTTATGTGCCGTTGTTTCATTTGTTTTTTTTTATAAGCTTAAATAGCTAAACTGATTTACATGATTGTTTTTAATTTGTAAATACGCTTATTGGCAATTTTGTTTGATAAAATATTGTGGAGGAGGCTCGAGCCTAAGAGTGGACAAGTATATCAGCTGAGGTGATTAAATAAAAAAAAATTAGACGGCTGTGATACCTCTATTTTTTTACAACTGCAGTAGAGTTTTTCGGGCACACGCTGCAACACGCTGCACCAAGCAAACGAACCTTGTATTGCGAATGACTTTACAAACATATAATTAACGGACAAAATTGCACCTAGACTCTGAATAACAATTTGTGAATCATACAAAGTATTTTTCTGAGGAATCGAACCCACTGTCACGCTAAATGCAGCCATCTTAAGCCACTCACACACCATTAATTTAATACTAACATATAATATTTTTACCTCAAGATGTATGTTTGAAGTTAAATGATCTATCAAATTTTAATGAATCTTTCAAAATATTTTTTTTTTATGATTTCACAAATGCCAAGGGCTATGTTGTATTCCACTTTTTCAATAAATTACTGTGTTAACGAATCATTTCCCCTTGCCCTTTTACTGCTATGAATGCTAAATATGGTCGCTATTAAACATTGTGTTTGCGAAATTTTGTTTTAAAGAACTATACAAATTTTCCAAGTGGTAACCGAGTAAGAATACAATTCACTACTCTCTTTCTTGCCCGCGGGTGTCGTAATAGAAGATTAAGGGATTATAATATGCAGATAACATCAATGTAAGAGAAAGAAAACTCGAAATAAAACCCTATTACCAACACGTCTGACCAGCGTGTTAGAGTGTGTCATTTGCTTCCAATTGTGGACGAGACTCGAGTCCAGCAGTGGGACATTTATGTACTGTACTGATGATGATATGAAGCTTCGTTGATCTAATGGTGTAAATATTACACTACCGCGATTGTGAGATCTAGGATTTGAATTCCGAGGTGGGGTAAAATGTCTTGTAAAGGTTTTCTTCATATTTCTCGAACTTTCTATGATTCTCTTCAATTTAAACAATTTGTCGCATTATTCGTACCAGATTAGCCTTTTCTTTTTTAAATTCTTGACTGAGATTTTGCGGCAAGCCGACAAATGTTGCTATCCCTATTTTCTGCACCGTACTTTTATAATTCGATTATCTACAAAAGTGTGTTTTTAGACTACCTATTTTGTTATTTATAAAACACTCCTTAATCTAAAATCTAATTGTTAATTTGTATAAGGATTCGTTACGATCGTCCTAACAATACGTTTAACAATATAACAAAAACAAGAATCCCACACTTGACACACAATATCAAAGCACAAGTTACGCGTCAGCCGTGAGAACACACCTACACTGTAAGATTTAGTCATTAGTGCTGTTTACATTGAACGCATCCCATCCAACACAAATTAAATTGAGTTCAAATATTATTATTACGTATCCTCGCAAATGCGCAGGTGTATAAGACTGAACAAGTAAACAGAATGATTTCTGATGTTCACACGAGCCTTATATATTATAAATAAAACTATTTTTACGGGTTTTATCGCGTTTGTATTTGATTTTGGATCGCCCGACGTTTCGAACCCTTTTCAGCGCTCATGGTCCGCCTGTGACTATAAACGCTGAAAACGCTGTTCGAAACGTTGGACAATAAAAAACAAATACAAACGCGATAAAATCCGTAAAAATAGTTTTATTTATAAATTGAATATAACAACCATCATATTTATTTGTATGGGGCATTAATTCCTTTATTGATTCTGTTCACTGTGTAGTGACAGATTCAGAATATAATGTACCACCGCTTCTTACTTTGCCGTGAGAGCTGTAAGACCTAAGAAGGATTACTAGTTGTATGGGCAACAACACTCTCCTGTGTTTCAGAACAAACATCGATGTTTTCTAGATATGTGAGTTTTCTTTTTTTGTTAAATCAAGCATATTTTTCAAGAAACACCAACATTTGCGTGATGTGATGAGCTTTTTTTTTAGTTATTTAAAAACAGTTTACTTAAACTGTTACGCAGGCTCTGCTAAAAGTGCAATACATTTTAAATAATGCAGGCAAAACATCATTCGTATGTATGTAACATAACAAGAAACAAAATGCTAAATTAATGATTGTAAAATAAATTTAATGAAATATGTATACGTTCATCAGATCTTCAATTAAATTGCGTTTAATGGCTAGGTCTTTAGCATCACGCATCTTGGTATTTCTATATATCTATTACAATAACATTTAATGTGGCGCAATTAAAAAATATAAAGATCTAAGCGACTTGTTTTAAGTGATGTCGACCGCATCTTTTTTATGATAATTGTGGTATTTTAAGAGTTTATAACATTATAATATATGTATATATATATTAGCGATGTAACGAATATTCGCATTCGCATCGCGAATATTCGCATATGTTTCTGACATTCGCAATCGCATTCGCATTCGCAAGGAACGATGCGAATGTTTGGCGAATATATTTGACAAACTAAAAGCAAATTATATATTTAAATTGTGTAATGATATGATAATATTTATTATTTTTATTTACTCATAATATTTGAATAAAACAATATTATGGAACACTCAAGTCGGCAACTAAATTAGAAATACTGTCTCTCTTATTTTTGTCAGTCTAATATAAACTAATGAATGGGGAGCCGGTTTTTTGTTCAGTTATACTGCGAAAACCACTGAACGATCAGAATAATATTTATACCATAAGATGCAGCATGTTTCGGAGAAAGATTTAGTATATGATATGTTGGTGAATACTTATCCGGAATTTATATTTGTTTTTGACGTGACAACGTCTTATAATTCGATGGAGCCAGCTGCACACACGAAAAACATGACGTATGCGGCGTTACCTCGCTCTGAGGCGTTCCATTTAAAGCTTTTTTTTTGGGGTGGGCTGCGGTCGCCGCGCTTTCGCACCACTCTGTCCGGGGCGACAGAGGGGCTTAAGCACACAACACCCGCAACCCACCCGAACACCATGTCGCCTTCGTCGTTGGACCAACCACCGGAGCAGGGTTACTTGTCATCAGTGGTCGGCCCGACGGAATACCCCCTACTCGGGGTACCCTCCCATTGACTGACGTCCCCCGCTCGGGGAGGACGTCGGTCTTTCCTCACGCGGTCGGCCTCTCGGCGGGTGACGGACTAACTGCCTGGTCACGTCACCCACGGCCTCGGCTAGGGCGGCATGGGACGCAGGTAGTCGTGCCTGCGCCGCCCCAGTCACTGGCGGTGGGTCGCTTCGTCGAGTCTGTGCTCCTCACGTTCGCGACCCGCCGCCTCCTTCTGCGAGATAACTGCCTCGCAGAAGGATGCAACCGTGTCCCAGTTCCTGATGCTGCCAAGCATTTCCCTAGCGATGGTCGGCAGCGTCAGGTCGGCACCGACGATTGCGACGAGTTCACGGCGCTGCTCTGCCCAAGCGGCACAGACCTCGAGCGTATGCTGCGCCGTGTCCTCGTCGCAATCGCAGTGGTGGCAGGACGGTGTTCTCTCCCTCCTAGCCACCCTGTACATGTACTTGCCGAAGCATCCATGCCTCGTCAAGACCTGCACGAGTCGGAAGGAGAGCACACCGTGCCGCCGTTCCAACCACTGCATCAGCACCGGCCGGAAGGTCTCCACGGTCCAGACACCGTATCGAGGCCTCTCCGGCCGGTCTGCCCAACGGGCGATGACATCTCGGCAGGCGTCGACGCGCCAGGAGGTGAGCTCCCTTAAGGAAACAACACCGCCCTCCCCTCGCACCCCCGACACCCGCCGATACAATTCGGCGAGCACTGCCGCCTCCAGTTCCATTTAAGGCTTGACACACAAAATATCTATCAAACAAATAAAATTAACATTTTCTTTTGAAAAATGAAACCATTCCATCAGTATTTTCTTATGACGTCGTCACATTCAACTATCGTCAGTAAACCGACTTCACAGACAACCGATTTTTTGTGTGAATGAATAATGAATTTTGCCAATAAAAAAGAACATATTTCTATATGAAAAAATTACATTATTTTTGTTAAATAATCATTAAACTTTTTTGATATGATAATCATTAAACTTTTTTGATTTGATACCATGCATTTAACACTCTCAGCGTCACAAATTGTGAAATAACTCCACACTTCAGTAACATGTGCTTTACTCATGTTTGTAAATTTGACAAATACAATAATAATAATAAACTAATCTCGAACGAACGAATATTTTCGAACGAATCTGATTAGTTTCATTCGTTCAACTTGTTACGGTTAACCTTTGCTATATTTGGCTTAAACATGGCTGGTACGAAATGTTAAACCCGTATGATATTTTGCACGCGCTTTATTTGAAAGTCAACATTCATATATATTATATTCGCATATTCGCATTCGCGAATGTTGGAGATAAATATTCGCACTCACATTCGCATTCGCGAATGTCTCAATCCTAACATTCGTTACATCACTAATATATATATAGCCTCGACAATGAGACATTACGCCTCCAGCCGCTTTTAAAATAAGGGATGGTAACACAAATGATTCTTTTGTTATATTCGTCACCTAACGCGAATAATCTGTTAAAATGGTTCTGTTGTAAATTTGACAATACGTATTAAAAATTATAATAGAGTGCTTTGCTAGTTAATTATACAATTGTTATTTGTCCTTTAAATAAGAGGGTGGATACACATATGGCAGTCAGCTATTATTTATCCCCCTTCGACCCACCCCTTTTGCTTATCTACCGCATATGCAAATCGGTGTATTAATTTGCAATTGTAATGTAAGCACGTATGGTTTGTATGCGGCTCATGCTAAAATTTTCTTTATCATGTAGGTGTGATCAGTAGAAACGATTTGAGCAATAGGAGCTATTATATTATTAGCTATCACGCAGAAGCCATTCATATCATATTTATACTTATGTGTTATTGTCTGACACATATTTTTGAAGTTACTTCTTTGCGAAAATTTATGAGTGTACATTTTTAAGATGCACGCGCACACCGTCACAAATGTGAACTAGATAATGCTTTATAATTAAACTTTTAATGTATTAAAACAGCATTTACCTATTAGTGTAGTTTTTTTTACCAACGTAGGATAACGCAAAGGATAAAATTTTTAGAAAAATTTTATCTTGTTATGCCAGAGTATAATTTCTTACGTGCATACTCACGCCTTTTTAAAATATCCTTTGATTGAACTAAATTGAAAAAAAATTAAAGAGCTATACATATATCAAAGATTCCTTCAATAGAACTTTTCGTAATCATACTGTCAGCGCGTATCCACATAAATTCAAATTTAAAATCATTTATTTAGGGTTTATGCATAATAAACCCTGTGGGGGGCACGTATAAATTGACAATTCTATATTTTATTTTAAATTAATTCGAAAATCTACAACCGGATCGACACGCACCCGCCACTAAAAGATCCGGCAAGAAACAAAGAGGGTTTATCCGATTTATTCAAATGTTTTTTTTTAATAAAATGGTTGTATTACAACCTGTTCAGTAAGTATTAGCCACAATGAATCCTATGAACCAGGACATATTTTATTGTTGCTGAACCAAAATTTACAAGCAGCACCCGAACAAGCATTAACTACTGAAGCAGCTATCTCTCTCCTTAATTACCTTGAAGAAAGGGAAGCGAGCCGTTTATTACTATAACACACTAACATCGTCGTAAAAGAAGGATAGTTCAAAACAAAACTCTATGCAAACTTATATTTCCAGCGAAAAGTGGGACAATTTTCCTCCAACTCAGAAGAACAGCAATAGAATGCTAGGTAAATATATGTAAATTCGAAAAAGTTGCGCTAGCCAATGCAATGACCATTGGGTTGGCAACAGGGGCCATTACTTCTATATACATTAATAAGCATATCGTTAATTACGTTAGACAGAAACAGCAAATAATCTAATAATTGCAACATTAAAATGTTAGTTGCAGCTAAAAAAACAATATTAAAAACTGTAAACGCTTCAACTTGTTGAAGTTAATAAATTCAATTGCAAGTTATCATTCTCAGAAAGTCGTTGCATTGCGTCACATCGAGTAATTCGATCATTATAAGGAAATTCTAGTATTCTTACGATGCAATAACCGTTATTTGTATTCACAAACGTCTCTCTTTATTAAAACTCTGCAAAAATACTTGAAAATTACCGTTGCGTAACTATAGAGCAAGGTAATAAATTAATATTACTTAGATAATGAGATTGCTAAGAACCGAAAATTATGACAAATAATGAGGAACAATTTGAAAGCGATAATTTGATGAGAAAAGATTTGATAAATGATTAAAATAATAGATTTGTAAAAATTGCTTGGAATCGATATATAATCCACGCTGTATGGTGACGGGGGAATGAAATGTGTCACCACCCCGTACTAACATGTGAGTGCTGTAGAAATTCTCTAAGGGAGATCCAGGAGAATGGGCAACACTATTCGCCTGGGAAACTTAAAAAAGCAACTGCGGTCGCTAATTCATCTACCACGCGCGGTGGATTATGGTATTTATCCCCATTGGAGAGGCGTATGTCTAATAGAACTCTTTGACAGTTTGAAGAAAAATTGAAATCCAATGAAGTAACTGAGATTTCTTATAGTAATCGTCATTATCATCCCGGCCGTTACAGCTCGCAATACTATTTAAGTCCAACTGTTTTCAGAAGAACAGCAATGTTTGATCAAAGTGACTTTAAAGTCTATTAAAACCCAAGCACAAAAATAATTCTAAGTTGCTTACAATAGTTATACGACTATCTGTGAGTAATACCATCATTATTTCAGCCCACACATGTCTTACTATTGAGTTAGGGCCACAATGGGAGGGAACCTCACCTACTTATGAGCGCTGGTCAGACGTGCTGGCAAAGGGTTTTATGTTGGGTTTTCCTTCACTTGTATTGATGTTATCTACATACTACATCCTTTAATCGTCTTTTGCAGTACCCACGGGCAAGAAACGGGGTGGTGAATTATATTCTTATTCCGTAAGCATACGGAGAATATAGAAATAGGCGGATGGATTTTAGTTAATCATAAAAACGTATCTGACCACATCATATAACGCAAGATAGGGCTTGGTGAATTGTATTGTTAATCTGTTCATTTCGGCTTAAGTCTCCTCCACGATAGCAGTGTAACTGACTTTACTATACTATGCTAGTCAGACAGGTTCTTATAGTTTTATTTCGAGTTTTCTTCTATTGCATAGATGTTATAGGTATGCCTATTATATCCCTTAGTCGTATTTTAAGACGGGCAAGTTATCTTGCTCGGAACGAGAATACTTTTTACCACCCTATGGTGGTAAAAAGTATTCTTGTTCCGTCACCACACTGTTTATTCCGTTACTACAAGAAAAATAACGTTACCAGAAGAAAAAAAAAACGTTACGTAACTCACAGAACACATTATTAACGATTTAGAATGTAAATCAGTGCTAATTCTGTTTGCCGCTATACTTGAATGAAACCCCAGAAGTAATTTTATGAAACAACTCAAGTGCGAAAAAATAATGTAAACACTGACAGCGAAAGTCGTAGAACAATATATATTCGCGTGTCGAATAACAATCCGACATGGGAACTTTATATACGACGTAGGAAGCAATAAAAATAAATAAAAAAAAAAATTCCGAAATTCGCGATTCGTTTCCGATTATTTAAAGTACCGAGTACGTATTATATTACGGAAGGAAGCCGGTAATGTAGTAACTTCTTAACGTAAACAGTGATATCGAGTTAAGAACTTTCTCTTATTATAATTATTATCTTCAAAGTTAGGCCTTCAAATATAAAAAAAAATAATAATACAGGCTTATTTATTTTTGTTTTAAGAGGGTTATGGTCTTACTTCTATACACAAGTTACAATGTTGTTTCTTTAGTTTTTTTTTTTTCAACATCCATTTACGTTTGGGTAAGCCAAAGCTCTATTTTCGCAAAGGTTTTAGGGAAAACGAAGTATTTTTGTTGCAACATGTGGTACGGTAAGCAATCGTTAAAACCTTAAAGCTAAAGCAGTACAGGCACAGTTAAGAAACTATCTTTTAACTCTGATGTAAAATATATCTTGAAAATCCTTTGGCAGTTCAAAAGAGCATACAACATTCGCAAGGTACTCCATGTCCATGGTTAATTAACAATCTCAACGGGCCACCGTTGATTTCTAGACCATAATGACCTATTCAGAACTTAGGTACAATAATAACCTTAAAGAATGAACTTGTCTTGTTATTAGTCTTTCTAGCAATCTATTTGCTCACTACCCTTATTTATCCTTTACGTTGAGAAAGTATGTACATTCATCATCATCATCATCACAGCCTACATATGTCCCACTGTTAGGCTCGGGCCTCCTCCACAATAGGAGGGAATTTGACCTATTATACCATGCTGGTCAGACATGTTGGTATAGGGTTGCATTTCGAGTTTTGCTTCTCTTGCACAGATGTTATGTGCATATTATATCCCTTAGTCGTCTTTTACGACATCTACAGGTAAGATAGGGAGTGGTGAATTGTATTCTTACTCCGTTGCCACACGGAAAGTACATTAAGATTAACTTAATTATTACTTCCTAATTCGTGACCACAATATTTAACACTTATCCGAAATTACAAAGTTAAAAAGAAATAAAAAAATGAACGCCCATATTTGTCGCTTATCGGCATAATGAATAAAAATAACATACGAGTTTATTTATAAAGAATAATATACCCAATTAATCTTCAATCATTCACAATTTTACTATCAACAATCTATCGAATATTTTCCTTATAACAATAAAGAGAAACCGGTGTTTGGTGTACGTTTACAAGGCAAACATAATGATATAAGAAGCAAGTTCGCTAATATAGAAATATAATGGCGTGCCCTTTTAGAAAAAAAAAAGCGGAGGTTACGACACGTACAAAAAGCATTGTTGGGTCGCCAGTCGCCGTGTACGCAAATAGAAATCTATGCGTCTTATCTAACAAGTGGCAATGAATAATAATTGTGTATTCTAATCGATGTGTATATGCATGTATACGTGAAAAATTGCGCTTATTATGTTAAACGTACATTTGCGATTGTCAATACGATTATTTCAGCTTATTATTAACTTCCTTGTTATTACAATGGCGGTATAGTGTCACATAATAGCTAGATTATATATTTAGTGGTATTGATTGTGATTTCGAATTAAATTCACGATCATCATTGGCACAGCTCATATACGTCCCACTGCTGGGTTCAAGCCTCTTCTACTATGGGAGGGAGGGAAATTGATCTACTAGGCCACGCTGTCCAGCATAGTTTTATTTCGAGCCTACCTTGTCTTGAATAGATGTTATCTGCATATTATAATTACTTAGTCGCCTTTTACGACACTCACGAGCAACAACGGGGGTGGTGAATTGTATACTTACTTCGTTACTACAGGGAATGTTTTCAATCATTATGCTGTCGTAAATATATTATCAAAAGCGAGAAGATGCATAAGTCTCATCAGATATTTAAAACTGACAACACATAATAGATTGCGGGGAATTCAGTTGAAATTTGCGGTGGCTAGTTCTGCATACGGGTGTGGCCCATACGTGAACGTAATACAACGAGATAAGGATGTCGAGTCTGATACTATCACAGACTGTTATAGGCGAAATTTTGGTGTACATTAATCTAGATTCAAAGATATCCGAAACAGTAAAATACTAAGCGAGTCACTAGAGTTAAATACATAGTCAGTCTTTCGTTCAAAAAGTGGACAACAGTCACACGTCGCTTTTGAGTCTTCACACTGCCCTACGGTTACCATAAACAACCTGATGCGGTTCAGTGAATTGATAGCCCCCGAAAAAGGCGCAAAAGCCTTCATCAAAGATTCACTGTACCAATGCTAAGACAAAAGTCAATGTATCATTTAAAATCTCCCAGACATTTGCAAATAACCTACAAAAAGACCACAAAACAGCATGCACTAGTTTACTTTCAAGTGAAATGCGTGCGAGTGAACGTAATTACCACGCATGGTGTAACGCGTCAACGTAAGCATTTATTAATGCGACTGTCAAACTAGAAAATTATATGGCATCGCGCGAATTAACACACACACTTTATAATAGACAAACAATTGTTGATTTGTTTAGTGCAAGTGATAATTTACATATAACCAGACAGATAAAGTGGCCGTGCGATAACGAAGTACGAACATAATTCACTATCCATTCGCTTGGGCATGGGTGTCGTAAGAGACGGCTAAGGAATATTATATGCAGATGACAACAATGGAAAAAAAGGAATACTCGACATAAAACCATATGCAAACGCGTCTGACTAGCTATATTAGGTCAATTTTCCGTTCACAGTGGTGGGAGCCAAAGACCAATAGTAAAACATACATGGCCTGATATAATAATGAGAACTACATAAGTAAATGTTAGGTATTGAAACTGATGAAGTAGAGAACACTGCACGTATTTAAGATGAAAATTTTAACTTTTATCTGTGATTACTAGAATGAAGAAAACTGTATAATTTTATTTAAAAAAAAATATTTCAAAGAACTACCATAATATTTACAGTCATAAATAATAAACCGATCTATATGGTTCATATTTTATTTAGTACATATCTACGAAGCCCAAGTTCCAATGCCAACAAAATTAAAACGAAACTATAATTGAGATATCCCATTCCTAAAGAAATAACAATCTGAAATCAAATATGAATTGGTTCATAAAAATAGAAGAAATGCTTCTTCTTATTATTAGTCTTTTACGAATTACGATACCTACGGGAAAGATGATGGTGATTTGTAGTCTCGCTCCATTACCGCCCGGCAATTATTATTTTTTTATATTGCTCTAAACTTATGGCCGAAAACTTCCATGAGGTCCTGTGCAGACTTGCATGATGTTAAGCTATTATTTACTTGGTGGCGACAGATGTATTTTTAGGTCTTCACAATTCATTTTTTATACTTATTACAGAAAAAATTTACAATAGTCTACATATACTAAATTTTAATTTATCGCTATAAACTTTAGATATGTTTTTTAGTCATTCTAATATTAATTGAGTCATATTGCACCAGCCCTTAACTCAAAAGCACAAGATAAAATAATTGGCCATTCATTGTCACTATACGGATGCAGTAAAAATTATTTTAATCCATGCCTATTAGTAATCAAGGCATAATATCTTATGTATTAAGTTGATTCATAATTATTACGTAATTACAACAACTCGAGACTCATAATCAAAATGAGATAACAACGGTAGTATTATAATATTCTTCGACGAACATTGCGGTTAGGAGCACGCAAGTAAAATATTTATTTCACATGGATTTATTAAACATAATAAAATAATTTGCCACCACCTTCCAAGAGGTGTCGGAGTAAGAATACAATTCACTCCCTCTTGCCCGTGGATGTAGTTAAAGACTAAGAGATGTAATAAGCATAAAACATTCGTGTAAGAGAAGGAAAACTCAAAACAAAAGCGTATACCAACATGTCTGACAAGCGTAGAACAGTAAGTCAATTCCCCTCTCACTATGGAGGAGGCTTGAGCCCAACAGTGGGACACATATACGCTGAGATGGGATATATATAGGCTGAGATGATGATGATGACGAAAATAATCGTGTCAGCAGCTCAGGAATTAGGGCTCATAAATCTTTTAAAAAAATATTTAAGAATTCAAACGGTATACTATGATTTTATTATATTCCATAAATATATAACGATTTTATAAAATCAAAACAATCGGAACAAATGTTTAATAACGTTAAAAATATTCGTCCATTCTGCTCGGAGTTAACTGTTAAGTATTAGAAACACTAATACGTAATAAAATACTATTGGCAATTTTTTCACACTAGACTGAAATTTCGCTATTTATAATCAGTTTAGGTTAGGTTAGTAAATGTTACATAGACGAAACAAAGATATAATTTTGACTTATTTACTACTTACATAGCTTAATTTCCTACTAGGTACTTACATAGCTTAATTTAATATTATATACGCAATTGTTAAAGTTGCATGTGTGGAAGTGGTGACGACGAGAGGGACGTCGGGAATGGACTGTGACCCGAAATGGTATACGGCCGGGTTGACCCTGGACGTCAAGGAGCCGGTACCATTGGTGGGCACAATAGCGAAAGGCAGGGAATATGATGGGTTATGGAACCACGTGCCTCCTTTTCGTCGCCTCGGACGGTACGGACGGCTTGCATCCACACGGTCGTCTGTCTAAAAAAAGGGATAAAGTTGGTTTTCAATGATGTCAAAAATGCTTGGATAGAACTTCGATAATTTGACAGGTTAGAGGATAGAGGGTAACCTTTCAGAAACACGTAACCTCTATATGAATAGAATTAGGTCTTAAATTTTATAGAAAATATAACACCAATTACAATTTAGATCGTAATTTTTACATAGATAGCGAATTCAAAACGCGGAAAACAAAGGCTATTTTTATTCAGGAAAATAATGTACAGTTTGTTTAGAATAAATGTAAAATATATTTCTAAAATGTGTTTTCCTTTTTAAGCTAAATATTCATTGACATGAGATAACAAATAAACGAACTGTCGTTTGGCAATTTCATTGAAACTGTCGTTATCTCCTTGTGAAATTTTGAGTATCCTCGAGTATTTTTCGTATGAATTTGTATTTCTTGTAAAATACACTATAAAAAATTATTGAAAAATGTGTTTAGTGTTTATCACCTGCTCTAAGAAGATACGATTTTGCTTGATTTTGCCATTAACTAATTAGGTAAATACTATCAATTACTCTTTAAGTAATCTGAAGTCGGAAGATTAGCTGCAAGGTTTCATATTAAGTAGGTACCACTTAAAAGTGAAGTGCTTATGTAAACATATATTTAGCCATAGGGTTTAATATATGTTTAGATAAGCACTTCACTTAAGAGTAGTGGATTTTCCGTGTGGTGACGAAGTAAGAATGCAAGATTGAGGAATACAATATGCATATCACATCTATGCAGGAGAAAGAAAACTCGCAATAAAACCCTATACTAAGGTCTGACCAGTGTGGCACAGTAGGTCAGTTTCCCTCCTGGGTGAGCTCATATGTAAGATGATAAACAGTAGTGCGTTAGTAACATCTACACAAGTAAAAAAACAATCGTCACACTCCTTTATTACCTAAATTGCCGATTTCTGATAATGACTCCCCGCATCCCAAATGCTGTGCTCATTTATATTGACTCACAAAAGTCGATAATGGAGAAACGAAAGCCACAATGGAAACAGATTAATCTTTAACTGCCTCAAAATTACCAGCATTTCAACGTAAGAGACAAAACAATGCCGAATTATTTACGTGCAATCGGAATGTTAAAAACCTCAGAAAGTGTTACGCACTTGTCGAAAAACTCACAACAGAAAATAAAATTGAAATTTTACTTAATTTGTTGAAATAGAAACACAAACAGGGGTTTCTGAAACGGATTATCAGTTGTGATAAAAACTGGATCTTTTATGACAATTGCAAACGTCCGTCGCATTTATTGTAACCCAAGGAAGGGTTGAATATAACGGTCACCATTCTTTATTTATTTTTTTAAATACAATACCCGGCACTACGGAAATAATTCTAGTATTGCGGGGGACTTTACAAACATATTAATTAACAGACACAAATGGAGGCCCAGATCAACAATTTCTGGATCGCACAAAGTGTCTGCGTGGGAATTTAACCCACTGGCACGAAAGGTCGGTATCTTAACCACTACGTCATCTATGCAGTATTAAAACTATCTTCTTGTTACAATCTATTAAGGTACGTGTATATGTATATAATTGTATCCGTTTGCGTGTGTGATAATATAATTGCAAGAAATAACTCTTAATAAAACTATATTTAACTGGTCTGTTGCAACTTCTATGTATTACTGGACCTACGTTGTTATTATTAACTACAGCTTGTTGCAGAATAACAGTACAAAGACGAAGAATTATAAATAATACGACGAGCTGTTTTTCATACATTAAAAACTTGTTAATTGCCCTAGTCTATATGTTTTAATTCATATATATTGCATCATCATCATCTCAGCTCATATATCTCCCACCGCTGGGCTCGAGTTCCACTATGAAATGAAAATTGACCTACTATACCACGTCAGTCTCGCACTGTATAAAGTTATACTGATTCTTTTTGTAGTTTTCCGTATTAACATCTATATGCTATCTGCATATTACATCCCTTAGTTTATTTTACGTCACAAACGGGCAGCAAAGGAGGTGATGAGGTGCATTCTTACTCCGTCATCATACGGCAAAATATATTTAATATATATAACACATATATCATTTTCAGATCTAACAAACTTCCACAAAATGATGTATTGGTCAATTATTATAAATAATCTTTATTGTCTTGTCAATTTACGAAAAGCTTTTTATTATTAAAAAAAAAAAAATAAACAGAAATTTAAAATAACAACGATTATTAATAGAATATATTGATTTTTGCGACCTCAAAAAGTTTAATCAGCACAAACATGTCAGAAAAGCAAATGCCTTTACAACGATACACACATCTATAAAACAACTAGATGAAGAAAATTAACTATAACTCACCACATACAAAATGAGTATCATTCAGGAAATAGGTATCGTCTCCATTTACTTTAATTAACAATATAATTAAGCAATTATATAAAAATATACAAAAAAATAAGAATTTCAATAGAATTACCGTGTCAACCCTATGCACGCGAAACATCCGCCGAGCACGTCTCCGTCCATCCGCGACGGACAACAAAACAACTGTTGTAATTTGTCACTGCGCGGGCGCAGGCGACGTCGGGTTCACTGACCGTGCTTTATTACATGATTGGGGGTGACTACAATTGGTGCGTGCGGATTATGGGTAGGACGCCTAATTTGGAATTGCTAAGTGTCAGCAGCCTCGGTCGTCCGGACCAACCGTTATATCTGTTTTATTTGGTATTTGTGTGTAGGATTATTTACGATTGTTTCTTATAAAAACTTGTAAATATTATCAAGGCTTCAGTGATGACGAGCCAAGAATCATCATCATTTCAGCTTTATAATTTTCACTGCTGGACTCGAGCCTGTTCCTCAATAGGACGGCAATTGACTTACTATAACCACGCTGAACGGACGGTTTGGTATAACTTTTTAAATCGAGGATTACGTCTCTGACGTGCTAAGTAAATAAAGGCACTGGCCATACAACTGGTAAATAAATATCAAAAGAATTACAAATTGATACTCTATGCTAGCGAATGATGAATGATATTATGCATATGATACAAAAAAAATCCTAACTGCTACAAACATTTCTATGACCGCAATGCTATTTAAGATCAGATGGAAACTCAACAAGCACTGATTTTTGGAAAAAAGACTATAAAACATTCTCTACATTCTTTTGGAGCTTCGAATATCCATCATTTCGGATATCCGTTAGTTTCGATTACGAAGTCATAGTAACTCTACTTCCCATCATTATTTAACTCGAGGAAGAAATTTAATATGGAGATATCAGTTTCGCTAAATAAGCACTAAAATACAAATTAACAACTTAACTGATCCTTTCTTTCATCCTCATCATCCTGCTCCTATTTTAATTACTTTGAGTCGACGTAATATGAGAGTATATATTGCAAAAATTTTGGCAATACTTTTATAATCAGCCGCCTGCCTAATGTCAATCATCCTTGGGCATGTAATTGTCGGCCAGATGGCATCACATTGAGTTCGTCCAAGTCTATGTAAAGGTCTTAGTTGTTTTTAAGATGGCCAGGAGCTATGTAAAAGTTGGTAATAATCGTAGCGGGCACCACACAGCACACTTGACCCTTTTCTTGTAAAAACTATTTCCTAACTCCAAATTTCGTACCAAATAAAATACGTATAAATAAAACTTACGTAAGATTATAATAATAGCGACAAGGATCAATTTAACATTGTAAAACGAATGTCAAGTTCAAGACCGCAACGTTCTTCAAAACTCATGCATAAAGAACAGGCGGTCAACACGACTTTTATAATTGCTTATCTTATTCTTTTATACAAAAAAAAACAACTGTATATCTTATATATGTATAACTAAAAGGTTTACAAAATGTTGATAGCAATAACTCGATGTTGATACCAAGGGAACTTACATGTAAGTAAACCGAGCAGCGTGGTGACGCTTGTTTTCTTCGAAGACTTAGTCAAGTCTCATGGATTATCACTTCACTTTTTTTCACTAGGTCTGCGAACAAAAGAAAATAGCGTTTAATGAAATTATCAGTTTATTCAGCGTGGATTGCTCGAGCCTGTTCAATTTCGTAGACAGTATACACATATAATCATTTTAAAATGGAAGGGCGACCCGCCACTTTTTCACGATTAATCAATCACTCACCACAATGGAATGGAAGGAATACGAGATAGGATCAAGGTGGACAAGGAGATAATGCAATCTTACTCTCACGTGACGAGCACCTTCCATAACGTCAACCTGCAATTTTTCGCAGAACTACGAATATTTTTCAACACGAATTTCGCCTTTAAATGATTCTCAAAATTGGATTGAGGAGTAATCCTTCCTTCCATTTTAAAATAATAATAAATTTTCGCCATGTATCGCCTAATTTAATCTATTATATAATATAAATACTAAATATATATATATAAATACACAGTCAATTTTTTTTTCATTGTTTTGCTGTTCTAGTAGGCCGATCGTAACCGCACACGATTGATCGCATACGACTGACATGCCTTGGCGATGCGGCAACAGTCAGAATATGAAATGTATGGTGCTGCTTATGTCAGTCTTCACATGCATCTGTCGCAGAACTCGAGAACCATGTCATACTCTGATTATTAACGCATCAGCCGCGCGCGTCAAAAATCGCATGCGGTTGGGATCGATTGCAATGCTCGAAAATGAACCTAATAAGAGAATTTTAGTTCATATACCACCGTGTTGAGTAATTGAAACACATATTGTGGCAGAGGTAGTAAGCCTGTAGATTTCTTTACTATGTTTTCCTTTAATTTTATAAACAAAGCGATACTTATTAAATACAATAACTTTGAAAACTTGGAGAAATACAAAATACTTGAGTGTAATCGTGTCCTTTTTTTTAGATCTAAAATACGTTTACGTGAATCAAAAACACGTTTGCTCTGTGGTAGCTACGAATACTACCAATTCTTAGATTGTTCATGGGTGTCATAAAAGTCGTCTTTACATAGACTTGGACTAGAGTTGGTCTAGATCTGATGTCGTCTGATCAGCAATGCATTCCCAAGGAGGGTTGACGTCAGACAGGAAACCGGTCACAAAACTATTGCCAATAACTTTTGCAATATAGGACATATTGAGTCGACCCTAAGTAATTAGAGACCAAGATAATTATGTCGTGAATTTAAATTTTATTCAAAGCAGCAGTGATATAGTACCAGTTGTACAATCGAAATTAACGCCGTAAGGTAGTTTGTTGAATGCCATTTGATGGATCCCAACATCATTTATCATCGTCATCATTTCAGCTTATATAAGACCCACTACGGGGCTCGAGCCTCCTCCATAATAGGGGAAAAATAGACCCACTATACCACGCTGTTCAGACGGTTTGGTATCACCACACGGAAATATAAATGTAAACCCAAAATATAATACTGCTCTAGATCTTTATAAATTTATCCAGAAGTCAACAATTATAATAATCAGTCTGAATATCTGTATAGGATATACGTACTTTGATAATTGAAAACTATACCGAAAAACATATAACTAGCTATTGAGGAACACCAATTTACACCAAAAATATTCAAGTAATAAGAAATAATATTTATTTTTAAAAAACTTTATTCCATCACTATCAATAATGAAGCACAGAAACCGCACGTCCTTTCTACAACAATGATTTAAAGCAACTAGTAAAAATTCGACCGGGTTGGAATCAATTCATCACCGGACATAAACTGTTTTAATTGCAAAACTAGGTATTTTTATATAATTATTCTTCCTTCTATAATCAAAGGATAGATAACTTCCTACAAACGAATGTTTTTTGATTTCCACGTTACAAAATTACAAGCATTGAAGGTTGTAAAAGAAATCGTAATGATGGCCCGTCGTTTTATACTAGAATGGATTTATTTTAAACGTAAAACTGAATAGATAGTCTAATTTGTCTCTGCTTTCACACTATTACAGAATAACAGATATTCATGTTTTTTTTTGACAGCACCCAACACTAAAAACAACAATCTTTGTATTGCGGAAACATTTACAAATATAATTAACGAACACAAATTACGTCCAGACTCGGAACAACATTTGTAGACCGCACAAAATATTGAGAATCCTGTGAGGAATCGCACCCATGATACTGGCACCATAGGTCGGCCACCGTCTTAACTATTACGCCATCGCCGTCAACAAAAAAATACTTTGTCAACAAGCTATTTTCTACTTCAAAGAAAAAACAGACCTCAATGTGACGGCTATAACAGGTTCTCCTTGTATGACCTTGTTTTGAAATAATAAAAGCAATCCCAGTATTGGCCATGAACCCACTCACAATTGAAGAGATATTGTCTTACTACCCCTAATCTTAATACCCTTGTCAAACGGTATAGTTTTTGGGTTCCTTGAATTACTTGAATTGAAAGCTTGAAACATCCAAAAGTTATTTGTGCAAAATAATTTTATTTAAAAGTAATACAATATTATCTAAAGTTTTAATTAAACTTCAGCTTATTATGTCGAAAAATGCAAATAAAAAGTCTTATCTTTTAACAATATGTAGGTACCACCACCCTATCCCAGCTCACAGCTTTCACTCGGTTTCATAAAAGAAATCTTAAGACATCAAAGCCGATACAAGGAAAGGAAACGAACAAAAAATTGTTTAATACAACTAAACAGTAATTTGGAATTAGGAAATTTAGGCAGAGAAGATCGTTAAATACGGAGATTCGTTTAAAAGCAGTTAAGATATAATGAAACTAAGCTATTTCCCAATTAGTATAACCGACACAGATTTCTTTTTTCAAAAAGCATCAGCTTAATCGATCTTATGTCTCCAAAAGTTTGTGATTATTTATCTGGGGGCACGGCAGTGCCCCCGCCAAGTCGAGCAAAAAAAAAGTCAGGCAAAACGCAACAATGCCGTAACATACTTTTCTCGAAGCCATTCAGGCCATTTTCGACCCCCTATAACTTCGTTGTTAATAAAACTAGAAGCCTGAATTTTTAGTAACCTAGCAGGCATTGTATGCACACTGTGTATTTCAAATTTCATTCAATTTGAACCAATAGTTTAAGAATTATAACTAGTCAAAATTACGTAATTTTGTCACTGACTGACTGACTGACCGATCATCAATATTAAAGTGGCACTTCTAGCAGACATAGAAGCTTCAAATTTAGAATATAATTAGTGTTTAGTGTATAAATGAAGGAAAAATTATGAAACATTGTAATTTTCATCCAGTTTCCAAGATACACTAACTGCATAAATAATTTTGTAAACTCATATAAATATATAGGATTACAAAGTTACATTTGCAGTTAATGAAATGTAACTTTGTAAAAAATAAGAATATATTTGTCGGCATCATTGCTTCCCTATGAGAATCGTAAAAACCGGCTAAAGACTGCGCAGATGGCGTAGTGGTTAAGATACCAACGTACCGTGCTAGTGTCGCGGGTTCAAATCCCATGCACAACCAACACCTTGTACGATCCACAAATTGTTGTTCTGAGTCTGAATGTAATTTGTGTCGGTTAATTGTATGTTCTTTCCGTATGGTGACGAAGTAAGAATACAATTCACTACTCTCGTTGCCCCATCTTGCCCGTGGATATCGTATAAGACGACTATGTGATATAATATGCACATACCATCTGTGCAAGAGAAGGAAAACTCGAAATGAAACCCTATTTCAACATGTCTGACCAGTATGGTATAGTGGGCCAAATTCTCTCCCATTGTGGAGGAGGCCAGAGCCCAACAGTGGGACATATGAAGGCTACGATGATGAGGCGATGACGAATTATATGTTTGTAAAACCCTCCACAACATAAGGATTATTATTCCCTTAGTGCAAGGCGTTGTCATTTAAAAAAAAAAAAGATTCAGGAAGGAGAGTGGGCAGCAGCTCTCGCCGGGGAAATGTATGATATCTCACTACGAAACCAACCCGCCTACCAAACGTGGCGACTACGTCATTATTCCTCATATGGCGAAGAAAAATGAGATCCAGTCATGGCAACTCTGTTACCCTTGAGCGTCGTTGGATGCAGGTGCCGCAATACCGCACTTTATGGTGAAGCATTTGGTGGTTTGTCTATGTTCTACAGTGGACGGCGATAGGCTGAATGATGATTGGCATAATAGGTGTGGACAGATACCTACCTACCTCGCGCTATGTTTAGTACAATTGAATATAATATGTATTACTTGTGAGGTACATTGTGTTTTCATGCGATTGCCAAGTCATTCTGTTTATTTAAGACATAAAAGATCTTTAATATTTATATAGTCACTATAAGAAGTTGTTAGGTTTGCTATTTAGTTATAACTTAAGAAGAAAGGTCCCTTCAGCAGGGACTGAATGAGTTAACCAACTTGGTATAACATAGATCGCACAACTTTTTATGGTAGAAGAACTCAGTTGCGAGGCTTGGCTTTTTTTTTACAAGTTTTGTTTTTGATGGTATTATAAATATTATGTATTATCAAATCTTAAAACTTATATGTAAAAATGATATAAAAGCGACCTTCATAAACAAAGCAATAACAAAATATATATACAGTTTTATTTTTATGACTGCTTTTGTTGAAGGCCTCAATAATATATAGTAATAAATACGCTTTTAAACTTAGTGTTCATGTTGAGAAATTCATTTTAATAATAACTTCTTTATAAATGTACCTATTCTATGGTTAATACGTAATTTCATTTTTTACTGTGTAGCGTATATAATTTAATAGCGCCCTCGCTTAAGTTTTGTCAAACAAATCCAATCCATGGTAAAGGCTGATTTTTTTTTTCGATTTAACCAATTGCTATTCGAAACTGAAATGGCAAATTTTTTATAATAATTTTAATCTGAGATAATAAAAAGCGATGTTATCACGACTAAACCAGCTTCAACCTAAACGCCATTGAGAATCTACACGAAAAAAATCTCATTAAAATTGTGTAAATCTCCAGAAAATTGCAACTGTATTATATTATTCGATCCAATATTCGAACCCGACACTTCACGATCCCAATAGCTTACATATGCACTGAACAATAAGGTAATACGCGAATGTAAAAAAATGTTTAATCAATCATAGCTTATGCTAAAAATTAGTATACTCTTCTGTTTTACGTATGACTGTCTACACCGATTTTTGACATTGTCGTACACCGATTTTTGACAATAGTCTGCCTTTGGCATAAGATATGAGTAATTCAAACAGGTTTGAAAATTATTTACCGAACTTAAAAGCTAGTATTGGTTTAGTCCAGTGCAAAACCCTTTGAAATATGAAGTACGATCAGTAGTAGAAAACTTGATCTGCAATTAGTGAAATGGTAATAATTTAAGGATATATTTTCAATGTTTTTTTAGTAAAAATATGTCTTTTAATTACCGCGTGGTGACAGAGTAAAAATATAGTTGAACACGTCGCCCATGGCTGTCGTAAAAGTCGACTAAGGGATATAATATACAGCTAACAACTATGCGAGAAAAAGAAAACTACAAATAAAACTAACTCGTCTGACCAGAGTGGTGTAGTAGGTCAATTTTCCTTTCATTGTGAAGGAAGCTCGAGCCCAGCAATGCAGCATATATGACCTGAGATAATGGTGATATATCATCATCAAAATTTTAATTTATAGGTAATTCTACAACAGCCAGAATACATATTCAAAAAGAGGAAGTTTAAAATGATTAATAGTATGATTATAAAGTGTCCTACATAGGAATTTCAACCCAAACTCCATTTTGCAAGCGTTGTCTACTTATCCCAACCCAACTTAATCCACATAACACCTTTTAATCCTAAGATATTTAAGTTGACCTTTACCCGAAGCGTACGTACTACATTTCTGGGTGGCAGTTCATCCCGCAAATAGGGCCGGATCTCGACAATGGCCGTCCTTGGGCAACCCTCGTCTCGACATGCATTCATCATAGCAACTTACGTAACAACTTTTAACAATGCAAACACGACTCTAAGTACAGAAGATATGGTTGTATTTAAAACAGAATTGTTCATCAGATAGGTCGTTTTGCAAGTGGGCAAATAGTGGTTTTAATGATTAGGGGAAGCAGCTGAATGGGCTCTTGGCCTGGAGAATTCCTGTGATTTTGTAGCTATAATTTAGTGTGTAGTATTGTGGTACATAAATTATGTCTAAATTTTTATAACGGTAGACGTCTTCTTAGCCGGATTGAAACTTTTCCACTAGACATAAGCATTCAAAAAATGCCTACATCTCAAATATGTATTAAGATTACCAGTCTTCATTTTTAACGAGGTATCGTTAATCTTAGTTCTTTAATGACTGTCACTTTAATATTTTGCTAAAGTATTAAAAAATACATACTAAATTGATCACGAATATCTGTAAATTCCAATCCGAATAGGATTCTGGGCTACTCGAAAGATTTTATATTCATCGCCACCGATCATAGCCATAGTTCACGTTTTTTAAACTAGGTTTTCTTTATAGTGAGATGGTAACAGATAAGATGTTTTTTTCGTGTGGTGACGGAACAAGAATACAATTCACCAAGCCCCTCAGCCCCTCTCTTGACCGTGGGTGTCGTAAAGTCGTAATAGAGACGTCTAAAGGAGAAGGGTCATATCTATATGACATATATGTAAGAGAAGAAAAACTTAAAATGGAACCCCTACACCAACACGTCTGACCAGCGTGGTATGTAAATTTTTCTCCTATTGTGAAAGAAGCTGGAGCCCAATAGTGGGACACGTTTGAGCTGAAATGATGCAAAAACTAATGATGAAGATCGTAATTGATTATAAACATTTTTTTTTTTTGGAATATAACCATCGCAAAAATATATCCTAACGTTGCTAATTTGCGTTCATACAGACGATAAAATTAAGCTGAAGCCAATATAGCAACTGCTTAGCCTCCAGAGAAGATGAAGAAGAGTACCACTTTATCATTCCTTCGTATAAGTTTTACAATAAATCTCCAAATAGTTGAGTTGGTTGATTAGTTGGGTTGGTTTTGGTCATGTAGAGAGAAAGAATAAAAGGAGACTAACAAGGAGAATTTATAGGGCGAATGTAAACGGAAGTCTTGGAAGGGAAGACCAAGGCGGATATTCCACGATCAAATCGGGGACGTTCTTAAGAAAGGCCAGGTTAAAAATACCCTAATCCGAAAATCATGCTTCAGATTAACGAATGTGGAGGAGGCGAAAGTGGTATGTCAAGATCGTAATAAGTGGAGGGAAGTGTCTTTGCCTATCCCTATGGGTAAGAGACGTGAATCCATGTATCTATGTATATTTGCCGAATATAACATCTTTCTTTTATTAATTTTACAGGGATATTATAGGATTGACCCAGCCTTCGAATTTAGACCTGCTTGAAATGACATTCTTCTAGGGAAAATATCTGACGATGAACGGTCAACGACACGGATTTATATACTGCCTCTACTCCGAATTTTATGACCTACTGCCACTGTTTTACTCGAAAGAAAAACTACCACACCCTAGTTCCTGTTAGGGCATTCAATTAACTAAAAACTGTTTTTCGCTCCGGGGCTCAAGGTGTGACCACGAAATTCACTATAATAGATACATTGAACAATTTTTATGTGTTAATGTAACAAATGAACATGTTACGTCGTTTTGTTCTGTGTAGATTATAACATCGCTGTTAGAGTTTTGGCGGGAACGTGGAAGTTTTACGTGGCGCTCTTAGATTATAATTAATATTTTTGTGTTTACATAACGGTTATATATTTGCGTATAATAAAATAATTGCCATTTTAAGTAAAGTAATGCAGAATGAGTGAAAATAAATTAACACAATTTTACTTGGTTTCACGTTCTGTCAAAATTCCTTTAGACCTTCTATTGAATAGCTGACATCCAACTAAAGGCAACGATTCGACATACCTAACAGACTATGGGCTTCAAATGATTTCATAATAAAGAAAATTACCATAAAAGTACCTATTTGCAATCATGCCATAAATTTCCTTAAAAATCGCTGTAAGTTAAAGATATATATACACCTGTGCACAAATTTCTTGGAAATCTAATACGTTAACAATATACATTGTCGTGTATCATATTCAACCGCAATTTGTACCCTAGCAACACAACAAGCGACATGGCCACCGCTAATACAATTTAGAGGATTGCGGCCGACAACGACTTAGCACTCTTGGCCTCGGCTCACTGATCAGTTTGCTTGTCGAACAGGTCACATGACATTTTTGCAATATTTATTCGACATTTTTGCAATATAAGAAATTTATTCGAAAATAGAATACAATTAAGTTAAAAAAGAAAAATATTTTTACAAATATTAACGCGTTTTGATTCATCATCATTTCAGCTCATATACGTCCCACTGTTGGGCTCGAGCCTCCTCCACAATAGGAGGGAAATTGACCTTACTATATCATGCTGGTCAGACAGGTTGGTATAGGATGTTATTTTGAGTTTTCCTTCTCTTGCATAGATTTTATATGCGTATTATATCCCTTAGTCGTCTTTTACCACATCCACAGGCAAGACAGGGGTGGTGAATTCTATTCTTACTCGATCACAACACAGAGAACGCTTTGATTGCAAACACAAAATTAAAACAGAATATAATAAATAGTGCTTTAATTCTCGAACAAACATCGGATTGTTATTTAAATAAAACTATTTGGATGTTAAACATAATATGCATCTCGTCTGGAAAAACTATTAACATATTTTTAAGAACTGAAGCATAAACATTTTCAGCTCGCATACAATCTGTAGTAACAAGCTAATTAACATCATAAATAACTTTTGAAATACAAGTATGTTAAACATCATAAAACCATTAGATACCTTAATCAATAGATAGATAGATTAGATCCTCCTCGTATCCCATTTGAGGTCGACGCAATATGTACTCCCCCTCCGCCGCCTGCCTGGTATCCTTGGAAATATAACTGTTGACCAGACTGCACTAGATTTGACCCATTTAGATGTAAATAGTTGTCTACGACACCTTTGGGCAGTGTAGATTGGCTGCATTCGTTTCTGCTACCACATAACACGTATTGGACAATTGCTTCAAATAGTCGTCGTTTATGAATTTATAAAATATTTTTCCTCCTACGAGTAAAGATCATTTCAAAATACAGTAGAACCTTGATGATGAACGTGTTTGAAATGGAATGTACCGCACGCGCCCCGCGGGATCGCTGCTCCACGCGTTTTATTATTGTTTTATTAGTAAATAGTAATTGTTACTCGGCTCTGATATGCGTGTCCCGCAGGATATGTATTCGTCTTATAATAAACGCATAAAATTATGTACATAGTACATATGCACAAAACCAAAGGTTTTTCATACATTCGATTATCCGGATTCATGCGACAACAATTAGTTCGGTTAGAATTTCTACTGTACTATATTGTGGATATGTATTCACGCCATATGAAGTTGATAGACTAGATAGGTACTTGTATCTACTGTAAGTTGAACACAATCTCAAGGAAATGGCAAAGCCTGAAGGTTTTGATAGTGGCTAATGTGTTCATAAATTTCCCAAGAGAATGCTGCTGAACATTCTCGCAGTGATTCCTTGGCCGATTTTTACGGCTCCTGCAGGAAAGGCGCTGTGACACACTGTAGTCTTGACCCATCATTACAAATCATGCCTATATATATATATATCTTATCTATATATATAAAAATGAATCCGTTTTTACGGCTCCTGCAGGAAAGGCGCTGTGACACACTGTAATCTTGACCCATCATTACAAATCATGCCTATATATATATATATATATATCTTATCTATATATATAAAAATGAATCCCTGTTTTCCTTGGTCACGCCATCACGCGTGAACGGCTGGACCAATTTCATTAATTCTTTTTTTGTTGTGTTTGTTATTGTCAGGAGAAGGTTCTTATGAAAGAAAAATAAGAAAGTTGCCCAGAAAATTAGAAAATTTAAGAATACTTAACCATCATATAAAATTATTTCGAATCTAACCGCTTTGGACAATATAAACTTTTTTAATGTAACCTTATGACGTTTAACATAGAATTGACAGAACGCGTGCTGCAAATATCGTCAAAGAGGATGTAAAAAAAACTGAAAATTGTTTAAAACAGTTGCTTCGGTTGGAGTTATTTTATTGATAAAATACATGTAAAACAATTAATTCATTATTTCTTACAGAAATGATGTAAGAAAACTGAATTTCTTAGTGCACATCAGGGTAGGTAAGTTCAGAGCCATCACGCCTAATATAAAAAGTCAATTTAATATGGAGTTTTGGTAATTAAGATACATGTTACTAATATAACAAGTGATATACTTAGTTATTAAGAAGAATACAATAGTTTTCTTTAATTTACAGTTGAATTTTCGTTTTTGAAAATGCCAGCAATTAGACGTACAAACTTAAGTTGTAAGTATTGGGTCAATGAACGTTGTATGCCAATATTGCAAGGCATTTAAGTTTAAAAATTAAGGTCCTGGATTGTGTTGCGCGAGCGCAATTGACGCCATTGGTACCGCCGTCAGAGCCATTACATTCATTGGTTTCATACGCATAAGGAAAAAAAATAAGTATGTTGTATATAGGAATTAGAATAATAAACATTTTTTTAATTCAATTCGAATTCAATATTCATAGTTAAGACATGACAATGTCTGTCGGGTCAGCTAGCATATATATATATATATATATATATATATATATATATAAGCATGATATGTAATGATGGATCTTCGATATAATATCAAAATCGTATCTCGATAGTAATAAAAATAAAAATGAGCGCAATTATTTCGATATTATTCTATCATATCATTTTATCATCATATAAACAGAAATTTGTAATTGCTCTAATTATTCTGATTATATTATATATCAATGATTAATAATCATTTATTAACATTTAATCTGATGATAAATCAACTGCAAAATAGGTCATTTTGATAAAATTTTAGTGTCTGCTATAGTACCCGCCGATAAATATTGCACATCGATCTTTGGAAAAAGGTAATCGGTTAATTTCGGCTGCGTAGAGTAGTAAACATTTTGTCGCACACTATGTGTAACGTTCGTCAGTCGCCGAACAAGTGCGAGCAAGCACAGTTGCGTCGTTCAAAAATATATGTACATAAATATATGTGGAGTTGTTAAAACCGCAACAATTTAGAAAAACAAAATGTTGAATCGTCGTATGATACATGCCACCCAGCGCCGAGATATTAAAATCGAATACTTTCTACTGAAAAAGAGAAATGAGAAAAAATACTGGTTCGACATTTGTTTTACTTCAACGCTACGGAGTGAGTTCTATGCTGCAACGACTTATACCACATTTCTAATAAGGGCAAGCCGCTAAATAATAGACCAAATGCAAAATATATAATTTATATGGTGTATATAACTATCTACACTCACCGTCCGCATTCAATACATCAATTCATTCGGCAAAACTCATTGCCGTTAATCCGGTTGTGGATGGAGTGATCAGTGTAATAGACTGCTTTTGAATTACTACTTTATTTATTCACCGACTTAAGACTACAACAAATAAGAAAATAAGGATACGAACCATTGTTCATTTTCAGTTATGAGCGCAGTTGATTCATAATCAAATGAGTTAACCTACTACTGATCTATCGCCGTTTCTAGTCCAGAGTCTTCTTCACAATAGGAGGGCAATTGACGTATTATACCGCGCTGGTGAAATGCGTTGGTATAGGGTTTTATTTCGAGTTTACCTTTACTTGAATAGATGTTATAACTATGTATATTATATCCTTTAGACGTTACGACACCCACGGTCAAGAGAGCATTGAGAATTGTATTCTTACTCTGCCACCACTAATGGCAAACGGCGCAGCTAATTATTGACACCTTATTTATATCAACCACAAATTTAAATCATGCTGTTTTAATAATGGGATATTTATTTTATGAAATCATACTAATGCCAAAACATAAACTGTACTAATTCAAACACTATATAAACAAACACAAATTTTTATAATGACAAAAAAGTTCTTCGGGCACGAAAGTTACAAAAAAAATAATGGCATGTTAGGATTAAATTGTGTATAGAGCTGGATAAACATAATAAAAATTGAAGCTTAAAATTTATGACTATTTAAAGTAATTAATTAGGTATTGAATTACAAAGCTAAACGCAAATTAATATAAGTCGTAATTTATTAAAAAATATGTTGATAGCTTTCCTTGACCACTTTCAAATAACTTGTTCACAACTTGAGCTTACATAAATTTACCTAATTAATACTCATTTGGAATATGTGTATATTCAAAATGAGCACTCATTAGGTACTAATAAAGTTGATTAACTTCTGTAGAACATTAACTATTTTTTTAAGCCTCGACCGAAAAAGGGGGGTGTTATAACTTTGACGTCGATGTCTGTCTGTGTGTGTGGGGCATCGTAGCTCTTAAACAGATGGACGAATTTTGATGTGTTCGAAAAGAACGTAATACTTTTTTATTATTTTAGTTATTCAAAATTATATGTTTCACTTATTAAAGGGTTGTATCCCAAAAGTTTAAATCCAATATTTAGTCATAATATCAGTACAATTAAATTCAATTCATTTATCAATTTAATTCAAATATTAAGTTACAGAATTAATTAACATCTTTCAACATATCTATCCTGCTCTTATCACAATTCAACATTTCGCTCACGTACGTGCAGGCTCTGGAATGAACTACCTGCTGCTGTGTTTCCCGAGCGCTATGACATGTCCTTCTTTAAACGAGGTTTAAGAAGAGTATTTACTTCACGGTAAGCAACGGCCTGGCTGTGCCCCTGGTATTGTTGGTAATGCAAAGGTCCATGTGCGGCAGTATCACTTACCATCAGGTGTGCTGCCTGCTCGTATGCCACCATTGGCAAAAAAAAAAATTACTTTGAAATCGACTCAATATGTGCTCTTCTTTCATAATATACTAGCTGACCCGGCGAGCTTCGTACCGCCATAATTTATTCGTAAATATATTTTCTAAATTGCCGAAAATGTAGTCTCTGGAAGAACCATTACAGCTTTGTCCGGAAAGACTCGATCGTCTTGGTCGCAGCATTGTTAAGGATGATTCAAAGAGAATACAAATTACTGCTTATTGATTTCTGGCAAAATTATGAAATTTCCAACTATACTTAACTATAGACAAAATTACGTTTAGCTGTCAATTGCGTTTTGTTATTACATATCAAATGCGTTTTTGTTATATTGCGTTTCTTTGACATTTTATCGAACGGGAAACGGGAACGCGTTCGAACGGGATAAAAAGTATCCTATGTCCGTCTCCTGGTTCTAAGCTACCTCCCCACCAATTTTCAGCCAAATCGGTACTGCCATTCTTGAGTTATAAATAGTGTAACTAACACGACTTTCTTTTATATTTACGGACACCCATGGGCAAGAAAATACGGTGGTATATTCTTACTCCGTTAACACATGGACAAATTATATATACAGATATTGTAAAAGTTATTGGTAACAGTTTTATGACAGGACGCTTGTTTGACGTCAACCCTCCTTGACGAACTTTGACGGTAATGCTGGTACCCGTAAAAGGATCTTATTATTAAGGCCATACTGTCGACCGCAAGTATGGCAGGTTTGGAGGCTCCACGCCGGCTCATTATCGCACCAAACGCTTGCAGTATGCCTGATAGAGAGATAAGGGTACGAGTACGTCTGCTTAAGTTTCATATATTCTGACTATTTGATTGTGCTACGCGGTGCTTATATATACAAGAGAGAAAAGGGAGGCGCCTCCTTTTTCTCTCTTTTATATAATAATAAGAACATATTTTAAATTAAAGACTTCAGCGCATACATTTCTTCTTACGAATTCTCAAACATGTCACAAGACTGCGATAGATAAAAGTAATAGTAGTAATCTTTTCGCAGCAGTGTAAATCAAGGCTATAATGATACAAACACTACATAAAGTATATTCTTAATGTAATAACTATGCTAGAATAAAAATATGTTATTCAAAAGGCAAATGATTTTAAAGCAGGTACTTCGAAATTCAATACTACCAACGTATATAAAACAAAGTGGACTTATAAAAGAATGTTGACTGAAGATTAACCATAGGCACGGTTCATTAAACATATTTGTATGAGTTTTAAATTTTTTGTGGGTAAACGCTCGCCAAGGTAAGCTTGATGGCCAATTGGATTACTGTAAACAGAACATTACAGATTATAGTCTTTGTTAAGCGCGTACCCGAATTAAACTTTTATTTTTTATTGGAGTAAATCTAGAATGCACAGTGTGGTTAAGCCAAATTTGCAAATAGACGCACGACTAGTCGCAGAAATCACGCCAAATCCCTATTAATATTATAAATGCGAAAGTAAGAGAAGCGAGGGCGGGTTGCTAGTCTTTAATAAAAATAAAAAAAAATTAAAATAGATTTTTCGTAAATTCTCGATTTTTGAGAAGTATCCATACTTTTTGGATATTTTTCCAGCCTTCACATGCAATATGTACCACACAATCTGCTAGGCATTTGCTACCTATATATATGGGTGGTTCTTCAAAATTTGGTTAACTTGATGTTAGCAGCAATTTTCATATATTTATATCTATTTTATCCATTATATGCAATTACTAGGAGATATTATAAGTCCATGTAATTAGGCCATTCATTTTGATTTACGTCACAATATTTTTTATTTCCACAAATTGCTTCTTTATACTCCAAATATCAGTCTCAGTCCTTAGCCTATATGGCTCGGGACCGAGACTCCCAAATTTAGCAAGCATTTAATAAATGATATCTGATGTTTACGTGAGCACTGCACATTGTAAATAAAACTACTTTTACGGATTATATCGCGTTTGTATTTGATTTATGATTGCCCGACGTTTCGAACACTTTGCAGCATTCATGGTCACGGGCGGACTAAGGTGTCTCACGTCCAACAAGTAATCGTTATTACAGATAACGATTACTTGTTGTACATTTAATTGTCAGTCTAATTTTATATAGAGGGTGTATCAGGTTATGGGGCAACTGTTCGAGTATGTTGTAGTTTAACGGTCATAGATCGTAATTAGAATGTACATTACACAAAAAACAATATAACATAAAAGTTATAGTGATTTCAAAAAAATGTGTCTAAGAGTCTATGCCTTAAATGTTACGTATTTTGTAGGCATGTACAGACAGAATACATGTAGGCATGTAAAGCTTCGACAGTATAAATTCATTCATTCATACCTAGAATTGCGCAAACGTTTCAATGACAGTGTAGGTTTGTACCTACGAGCGGCGAGCGGTCAACGGTCATAGACAGATCAGCTGTTTTAAAGCGAAGTTTGTTTTGTTTATGTGAATGTAATTGTTGATTTATTCAGTTTCTAATGAACATTTAACAAAGTATGAATATGTTGTGTATTAAGTATCATTGACTTTATACATTTCAATCAGATTTACACGAAATAGCGACGACAAAATTGAAAACTTTACATGTCTCTAATTCCTTAACGAATCGATATTTTTCGTTCAAATTTTTTTCATGGGTTCCTACCACCATTGCCTAGCTCCCTTTTCACCAGTTGCCCCATAACCTGATACACCCTGTATAATATTATGATTTAAGTCACTTAAATGCGTTTAATATTATATTACTGACCTTTTCATTGTGATTTAATTATTAATGATATTATTTTTTATCAAATAATTTCAAGTCGGAAAGTGTAACCGTTGAAAAGTGTCAGTCCCTAGCTATTTGCGAAATTCAAAAATTCGCGGCAACTAAGCTCATGGCTTATTTCAAAACATACTCAAGAGAAAGTATCAGTGTGAAGTTAGTTGCAAACATAACCGATGCCGCGGCCACCATTTTATTTTTAGTGCGGTCGCAAACTTTGTTAGGGAAACACGCGCTATGCCAGTCAAACTCTCAGGCCCTAGGTAAGTCGTTTCAAACACATTTAATTAATAATTGTTGTCATTACTTATTGTTAATTTGAGTTTGATCTGTCTTTCTTGTTATTTGGGTCACCTGCTGATTTTGATGTTTACTTTAAATCATAGGTTATGTTTGATTTTGCTTTGATTCGTCAGCCCCTAAGCCGTCAGGCCCTTGTCGTAAAAGTGACTGACGTCATACCTAGGGACTGGTGGTTATACTGCGTAATGCATGGTTTTAATCATAAAATACGTTTATTTGCTGTAGAATATGGCGCCTAGAAAGAAAACATTACTTTCCAAAGAGGAACTCGCAAAAAATGTCTGAACAGGCCGAAAGACGTATTCTTGACGACGATTTCTTGAGTGACGGTCCTGTGATGCCGAAATAAAACTGTGTTTTGTATTTTGGGATACAGAAGCCAGGACTTCTATCCAGTCACTATGAATTACATGTGGAATTGCCACGAGGCTGGACATGGCAAAGGTGCCCCAGATGGGATCGGAGCAACTTGTAAACGTAGTGCGGACAAACTCATAGCTCAGAAAGGTGATATTACAAACTTATACGACTTTATGGCTGTACTCCGAGAAAGATGTCCAAATATACAAATTTCTGTTATCGAAGATGCTGATATAAAAACAATCAACAAAATGATCAAGGAAAATGAGAAAGACCAGAAACCATTTAAAGGCACTCTGTTAGTACACCAAGTTTCGGGTATTGTTTGTATCCCGAATAAACTTGTTCTGAAGTCACTAAGTTGCTTCTGTAATAATGTTCGATGTAATCATTATAAGTTAGGGACTATCACGTACCAAAGCGATACAAAGCGGCTTCAAGTTCAAGATGTTTTCACAGACAACGAAGATGATGTGCCATTAGTACTCATAACCCAGGATGCGCAGGAAAAATCTACAACGAGCTATGGCAGTGGAGATTATGTTCTAGTCAACTTAATTATGACAAGAAAGAATATAGATACGCCGCGATTTGCTTCAAATATGACGATAAAGATGAAGAGCTGACAGTTGCATTCCTTAAAGTATGCAATGATATTGGCACATATGTAATTTCGAATAAATGAGAATGATATCGCTGACGTGTCTTATGAAGATGTTTTACAGAACCTGCCAATACCTAAACTAATAGTTAAGAGAGGAACAGTATTTTACAAATTTAAAGGATCTGTTAACGTTTATGAAAAATATAATATTTAGTGATGTAATAGTTTTATGATTAATTAGAGAAAGATTGAATGTTGCGTTCAAATTATAATTTTGTAACTTTAAAAGCAGAGATTTTTAAATATTGTTAATTGCTTTAAATTTATTAGTTTGTAAGTACTAAACTCAAAGTACAGTTTAATTACTAAGAAACATTATAGTTAATGAAAGCAAGCCTGCGATTGTAACTTTTAAGTTTACTCAGAGTTTAAACATTTTGTTTACTACGGAGACAAGTAATAAGTATCACCGATATTTAAAAAATAGCTTATTAACTCATTATAAAAAAAACTGACTTCCTCAATATATTGGCTATTTTTGAGCCTGAAACTATGCTACCATACTAAAAATAAGATTGTGAAACAATACTACTAAGATTGACATAGATAAATAACTTATATTTTGACTATTTGTTACAGTAATTAGTAATAATGTGTAAGTCATTTGATTTCTTTAATTATTTTGCAATAACAATGTTATTACACACACTAACCGTGTTTTTCGTCAGTTCCTATAATGGCTCGTCAGTCCCTAGAAATATAATTTCAAAAAACCCTGAATTTCTCAATAAATACTTCGTAAAGTGACTGGCCCTTTTAGATGCCATAAAGTAGATATTATTCCTACAATATAAAAATACAATTTTACTGAAAACGTTCTAAAAACACCGTTGTCAAAATTAGGCCATAAGTTAACCAAATTTTAAAGATCCACCCATATACATAGTGGTCCTATGACACCATTGTTCCAGCTGCCGTGCATGGCCGCTAGCAGCCCCGTGTACCCCGTCCAGCGACTTAACATTTGAGTTACCTAACCATATCTTGGCGTCTTTAATTTGCTGTCGTTCGTCCGCCTCAATATATTAGACTAGATCATATATAGCATAGGAAATGTTAGAATTATATGGTATCCTAATGACATACAGATGTTAATTTAGATTAAACAGGTGTTAATTTACAAAATAATATATTCTCCATTAATTCTCTATTAATAAAGCTATTAATAATTAATCACTCACAAAAAATCAAGATCTTGAATATTCGTCGTTTAATATTTTATTTACATTCGTTCAAGTTCATCATCATCTCAGCCCATACACGTCCCACTGTTGGGCTTCGGCCTCCTCCACTCATCATCATCATCGCAGCCCACATACGTCCCACTGTTGGGCTCGGGCCTCCTCCACAATGGGAGGGAATTAGATGTTATGTGCATATATCTCATAGTCGTCTTTTACGACATCCACGGGTAAGATAGGGAGTGGTGAATTGTATTCTTACTCCGTCATCACACGAAAAACCTCCTCCACTATGGAAGATAAATTAAACTACTATACCACGGTGAGCAGACGTGTGATATAGGGTTTTGTTTCGAATTTTCCTTCTCTTGCGAATTATATGCATATTAAAATTGTCTTTTACGGCATCTATTGGCAAGAGAGGGGTTCAAATTTTCAAATTAATTTTCTTCGTCACGAAATATTGGTAAATCGAGTTTAATTAAAATTTCACGTATTTGTCTTTCGTATGGAGATGAAGTAAGAATACAATTCACCAGCCCCTATCTTTCCCGTGGATGTCGTAAAAGACGACTAAGGGGTATATTAATATGCATATAATATCTGCGCAAGAGAAGGATATCTCGAAATTAAACCCTATACCAATATGTCTGACCAGCATGGTATAGCGTATTTCCCTCCTATTAGGGACGGGGTGCGAGCCCAGCAGTGGGACATGTATGAGCTGAGACGACGAAACAGTTGCAAGTTAAATATACAATCATAAAATTGTGGATGGACAATAGGTGTACATTTATGTAGGCCAATATACAGGTAACACGGATAATATGATAAAATTAAAGATAGCTTTAGTCATAAAAATATACAAGTATATTTAGTACTACCAACCCGCCCTCGCTTCGCCTCGGTTTCTGTCGCCTTATCCCCGTAGTTCCCGTTCCCGTGGGAATACCGGGATAAAATATAGCCTAGTTTACTCCCTGATATTATAGCTTTCCATTGGTGAAAGCAATTTTTTAAATCAGTCCAACCGTTTTGAAGATTACCCGGAACAGACAGACAGACAAAAAAAATATAAAGTGATTTATAGGCATACTAGCAACCCGCCTTCGCTTCGCTTCGGTTATAGGTTATAGTCGTTTTACCCGTGTAGTTCCCGTTCCCGTGGGAATACCGGGATAAAATATAGCCTAGTTTACGCCCTGATATTATAGCTTTCCATTGGTGAAAGAATTTTTGAAATCGGTCCAGCCGTTTTGAAGATTACCCGGAACAGACAGACAAAAATTTTTAATTGCTATTTTAGGCATAGGTGTCCTGCAAATAACCGTGTGAGCATGAAAAAGGCCTATTATTTTGACATTACAAACAGACACTCCAATTTTATTTATTGGTATAGATTTACCGTTATCCGTGTAGTGACGGAGTAAGAATACAATTCACCACACCATCTCTTCCATGTGGGTGTTGTAAAAGTCGACTAAGGGATTTAATATATATATATACCATTCTATGCAAGAGAAGGAAAACGCGAAATAGAACCCTATACCAACACGTCTTGAGTAGATTATAATTTCCCACCCATAGTTAAGGAGACCTGAGCCCAATAGTGGGACGTATATGGGCTGAGATGATTATGATATTTACATAATAAAATACTTGGAAGTACTGAGATGCCATGTACTTCGCGTAAACTCAGACAAACATTTCTTTTATTTTTTAAATAAAACTACTTTACGGATTTTATCGCGTTTGTATTTGATATTTGATTACACGAAGTTTTTCTTTTCTAAAAAAACTTTTTTTTTTCTGCAGTAACGATGACTTGTTGGACGTGAGACATCTTAGTCCACCCGTGACCATGAACGCTGTAAAGTGTTCGAAACGTCGGCTAATCAAAAATCAAATACAAACGCGATAAAATCCGTAAAGTAGGTTTATTTAAAATGTATAATACTCGCGTAAATATCAGAAATCATTATTTCTTTTATTTTTATAACGGTTAACTTTAATTTAATAACTGCGCGCGTTCTCGTTTATTTCTAAGCATTCCGAGACATCATATTTCGATGTCAAACTGTCGTCAATTATTCAATTTGTTCGTACTTAATCTTTTTCCCGTATCTGGGTAACAGAAAGCGAAACATAACTAAAATAACATGTCTTGACTGGCCGCGGTACTATTAAAATACCCATACCCACGCATTCAAAGCCAACACAAGGAGCCAATACAAGGAGCACCGTAAATCAAACTTTAACATTTATACAAAGAGTACATTTCCCTTAAAAAATTTTTAGAATCTAGTAAAATAAAATCTCTGGCATAGAAGATACGAGTAAAAATATAATTTTGTACAATGGGCAAAAGGTTTCATTTTATTTAATAGACAATGTCGAAGAAGCAGGCCCCTAATCTCACTTAAACCACAGTATCGCCCATGAATATGTATGAATTTTATCAATAAAGTAAAAAGATTTCTTAAAATTTCTGTTTCATTTCATTAGAAGTGTTGTCTATTGAAAACGACACATTAAATTCATGCATGCATTCATAAAATACATAATAGAATTAACTAGATGAGCCAACAGCTTCGTTTGCAATTTGCATGGATTCAGTAACTAAATCTATTACCAATAAATAAAATTGGAGTGTCTGTTTGTAATGTCAAAATAATAGGCTTTTTTCATGCTCACACGGTTATTTGCACGACACCTATGCCTAAAATAGCAATTAAAAAATTTTTGTCTGTCTGTTTGTTCCGGGTAATCTTCAAACGGCTGGACCGATTTCAAAAATTCTTTCACCAATGGAAAGCTATAATATCAGGGCGTAAACTAGGCTATATTTTATCCCGGTATTCCCACGGGAACGGGTACTACGCGGGTAAAACGACTATAACCTATAACCGAAGCGAAGCGAGGGCGGGTTGCTAGTTACTATTATAAGGTTGAAAAGATCGTTTGAACTCTAGTACGACTTGAATTCTAATAATATTGTGGTAAATACATAGTCTACTTATGTAGAAAGGTTAGGAGGGCTATATTACATAACAAACAACGCCGCAGTTACTACCTTTAGATGTTAGTAAATCGGTCAAAATTCGTTAACAATTTCGTTAATCGCATATAATGCCTATGCAAGAGAAAGAAAACTAGAAATTAGAACCCTGTATAAACCAGTCTTTTTTTTTGGGGTGGGTTGCGGTCGGCGCGCTCCTCGCACCACTCGGTCCGGGGCGACAGGGGGGCGTAAGCACGCAACTCCCGCAACCCACCCACGATGCACGTCGCCTTCGTCGTTGGGCCGACCACCGGGGCAGGGTTACTTGTCATCAGTGGTCGGCCCGACGGAATACCCCCTACTTGGGATACCCTCCCATCGACCGATGTCCCCCTCTCGGGGAGGACGTCGGTCTTTCCTCACGCGGTCGGCCTCTCGGCGGGTGACGGAATTATCCTCGGTCACGTCACCCGCGGCCTCGGCTAGGGCGGCATGAGGCGCAGGTATTCGCGCCTACGCCGCCCCAGTCGCCGGTGGCGGATCGCCTCATCGAGGCTGCGCTCCTCACGCAGGCGATCCGCCGCCTCCTTCTGCGAGATCACTGCCTCGCAGAAGGCTGCGACCGCGTCCCAATTCCCGACGCTGTCGACCATCGCCCTAGCGATAGCCGGCAGCGTCAGGTCGGCACCGATGATTGCGACGAGTTTACGGCGCTGCGTGGCCCAAGCGGCGCAGGCCTCGAGCGTATGCCTCGCCGTGTCCTCGTCGCAATCGCAGTAGTGGCAGGACGGTGTACTTTCCCTCCTTACGACCTTGTGCAGGTATTTGGCGAAGCACCCATGCCCCGTCAACACCTATAGTCGGAAGGAGAGCACCCCGTGCCGCCTTTCCAACCACTGCATCAGCACCGGCCGGAAGGCCTCCACGGTTCGCACCCCGAACCGAGGCCTATCCAGCCGGACTGCCTGTATAAAACAGTCTGACCAACGTGGTATAATAGGTCAATTTCCCTTCTATTGTGTAGGAGGCTCAAGCCCAGTAGTGGGACGTATATGAGCTATGACTATTATGATGATTGAATACCTACGCAGTCCCGCGGCATTAACAATATTATCAACATTAATAACATCCAACAATACAACTATTAACTTTTTTTTAAATCTCAGCAGTTGACATGCAACGGCGACTGCGCAGAATGCTCGATGAGCGAGGTCAAATTGTTACCGAATTTTGACCGATTTACTAACATCTAAAGGCAGTACTGCGACGTTGTTTGTTATGTAATATAGCCCTCCTAACCTTTCTACATAAGTAGACTAAGTATTTACCACAATATTATTAGAATTCAAGTCGTAATAGAGTTCAAACGATCTTTTCAACCTTATAATAGTAACTAGCAACCCGCCCTCGCTTCGCTTCGGTTATAGGTTATAGTCGTTTTACCCGCGTAGTTCCCGTTCCCGTGGCAATACCGGGATAAAATATAGCCTAGTTTACGCCCTGATATTATAGCTTTCCATTGGTGAAAGAATTTTTGAAATCGGTCCAGCCGTTTTGAAGATTACCCGGAACAAACAGACAGACAGACAAACATTTTTTAATTGATATTTTAGGCATAAGTGTCGTGCAAATAACCGTGTGAGCATGAAAAAAGCCTATTATTTTGACATTACAAACAGACACTCCAATTTTATTTATTGGTATAGATAATGCATACATCATTATCACCATCATCTCAGCTCACATACGTTCCCACTGTTGGGCTCGGGCCTCTTCCACAATAGGAAGGAATTTGATCTACTATACCACACTGGTCAGACATGTTGGTATAGGGTTTCATTTCGAGTTTTCCTTCTGTTGCACAAGTGTTTAATCATATTATATCCCTTAGTCGTTTCTTACGACATGCACGGGCAAGACAGGGAGTACTGAATTGTATTCTTACTGCGTCACCACACGGAAATACGTTTTATTATAAATATATGCATACGTTTTGTATAAATATACGAAAGCGAAAGCTGAATATAACGGATAAGACAGGTGAAATTAAAATTGCATACTGTCACCAGAACTAAGGATGTATTCCAAATTTCAAACGTACACCGTGAAAAATGAGCGAGCAAAATTTTATTACCCGCAGACAAACACCGCGACAGTCGAAACTAAATTAAAGCTTATAAAATATGTTAATTTTGGTAGTTTACAGTAGACATTATATCTTTTTATCTTGATGTTTGAGAAAGGTGAATTTCGTTATTATAAATTTAAAATTATAAAAATGCCTCAAAATACCGGTTACATAATAAACTTCAGTTTCAAGCAGAAAGCACAATATAATGATGCCTACAATATTTTAGTTGCACTCAATGATTGTCAATATCGCTTGCTGCTACCTTAACTTGTTTTAAAGTTCCCTAGCCGAGGCCGCGGGTGACGTGACCGGGGATTAGTCCGTCACCCGCCGAGAGGCCGACCGCGTGAGGAAAGACCGACGTCCTCCCCGAGGGGGGGACGTCGGTCGATGGGAGGGTACCCCGCGTAGGGGGTATTCCGTCGGGCCGACCACTGACGACAAGTAAACCTGCTCCGGTGGTCGGCCCAATGACGAAGGCGAGGTGGTTTTCGGGTGGGTTGCGGGAGTTGCGTGCTTAAGCCCCTCTGTCGCCCCGGACGGAGTGGTGCGGAGGCGCGCCGACCGCGACCCACCCAAAAAAAAAAAAAAAAAACTTGTTTTAAAGTTAGTTAATATTTCGGTCTATGAAATGTAGAAGGTATTCTTATCGAAATTTATTTATATATTAAACTAGCAACCCGCCCTCGCTTCGCTTCGGTTATAGTCGCTTTACCCGCGTAGTTCCCATTCCCGTGGGAATACCGGGACAAAATATAGCCTAGTTTACGCCCTGATATTATAGCTTTCCATTGGTGAAAGAATTTTTGAAATCGGTTCAGCCGTTTTGAAGATTACCCGGAACAAACAGACAGACAAAAATTTTTTAATCGCTATTTTAGGCATAGGTGTCGTGCAAATAACCGTGTGAGCATGAAACAAGCCTATTATTTTGATATTACAAACAGACACTCCAATTTTATTTATTGGTATAGATATTGTGCGTGGTGACGAAGGATACAATTCACCATCCCTTTCTTGCTTGTGGGAGTCATAAGAGACGGATATGACATGCAGATATCTGTGCAGGAGAAGGAAAACTCGTCATAAAACTATGATAACGTATCTGACCAGTGCAGTATAGTAAATAAATTACCCTTCTATTGTGGCAGAGGCCCGAAATCAATAGTGCCGACTTATGTGGGCATAATGTCTAAATTTAATTTTTATTTTATTGTAAGTGCCAGTGTCGTGGGTTCGAATCGCACGCAGGATAATACTACAAATTGTTGTTTTGAGTCTGAATGTAATTTGTGTCCGTTACTTACATATTTGTGAAGTCCCCCGTAAAATAAGGATTTTTTCCTTATAGAATATCATCTTAGTATATGTATTTTAAAAAGTATAAAAATGAAACATTTCATAAAATAGTCACGTCTTTACTAGCTTCTGAGCATAACAATAGGTACATAAATGACACTTGCATTGTTAGGATAATAATAAAATCTAGAATACAATTGCGTAATATCTTCATTCGGCTGTGAGTATTCTTACAGATAACGTAATATTATAGGCAAGTAGGTTACTGCGTCGATAAAGTTACGTACTTTTTCGTTATAATTAACACCTATTTTAGTTGTGCTGCATTTTTAACACACACACATAATCTAATACAGTCATTCATATTTTACTAGCATAGCAGAATATAGCTACTAATAATAACAACAAGCGCCAAGTATATAATTACACAAAATAACCAAAAGAAAGCTCGGTAAAGCATCTAGGGCAAATTAAAATAAGTGGTCTCCACCACAAAATGGGCTTACTGACTTCACGCAAGCTAAGCCACGAGGCGCGGCTGTTATTTGAATGGTGTCATAGAAATCTAATCACGATATCCACTCATTCATAAAGCGATATGATACCGTGTACGTGTCATCGATTTAGGCTAATTTAACTAATTAGATTTAAAAGTTATCAGACTTCTTTTGAAAATTATAGGCTACTAGCGGATTCACGCCTGCATTATCACGCGTAAGCGAAATTGTAATTATAAAAAATCAATGCCTGATATGTTCCTTCTATTCTAATACATTTTTTTTACATATCAATTTTGCTTAAAGTCTTTGTCATCATAATCATTATAACGCAATACTACCACGCTAGTCAGAAGGTATATTATTAATATGTAATACCGACAAAAAAAAATACTAAAATATAGCTTATATGAATACCAAATTCACTTTTAAACGGATATTCCAAATATTTCCAATTAAAATCAATAGTTCCCGATGCCACAGGAAAAGGGAAATAAAAAATAGAAACAAATTATTCAGAAATCGCAACGCAAGGTCCATTTTAGAAACTATTAGACGGACGAACAAACCGCACATATTACAATTTCTATTCGCTTCCGGAAATAGCCTAGGTGTTTGTTGCAACACGCAGGCGGTGACGCGTGCTTCCACTGTCATTAGTTATATGGCTGATAAACAACTGTTATGAAATATTTTCATGAATACATGTAAACGCATAAGACGACACTCTGACCAGTGTTTTCTGACCACAAAGATTGCATACCGTTACTTAATACGACGATAGCGTGCCGACTTTTGACAGCCACCTGATGATGTGCACGTTATAATAGATGACTCGGCCTAGTTACAACTCGGCATGATTGCGATAATCATGAGAATACGCGATAGAGTCAAGCTGGTAAGTGAAACGATTCATAATTACAAAATTTCTTGAGAGAAACACCAAGATCACGGCTTGCAAAGCTATGTAAAAAGTAGAAGACAATATACGGTCGACTTATAGGAGAAAAATGTAAGGCATTTCGCAATAATAAGAGCTTTACAAACGCAATATTTCCTAGGCGAGATTTCGAATTCAAGAGCGTAAATGGAATTCAATATCTTTATGTCACATAAATTAAAGAAATATATACAGATTTTTTTCAGGAATCTTGACAGAACTCATTATAACGAATTCACAGCTTTTAACGAATAACCAGGTTTCGACATATTTTATTCTGTCATTTAGCGGCTTTTGCTTTTTTGGTTAACTTTGGCGCGGCCACATTCCGCTCAATCGGTGACATCGGAGAAACTGCGAATGGCATTATAATCCGCAGCATTATTAGAGTTTCCGATTGTTTTAAATAATTTCGCTGACTCATTCCTTAATAATACTAAAGTTCTAATCAAGCCCACTCGCTACTTAAGTAGTGATCATTTATCATCATTCGGCTTTTCGGCATACATTGCTAGATGTAGTACCCAATGAAACGCCACATAGCGCAGTCCTTCTTTGGTTTTGGAGTTATTGTTATTATCGCCACATTTGGCAAGCGGGTTAGCCGTCGTAATAGGTGCTATGCCGTTTGTCAGGAGAGTGCTGCTGCTTATTCTCCAACTGATTCCTCAGTCTATTCTCATGGGGAAAGTAATGGGTAGCAATGAAGTCTTATCCCATCGCCACACGGTGTAAGAGTGTGAAGATGTCGCTTGAATAATAAAAATGTTGCATATTTTTCAATTTAATGAATAACGCCTTGAGCTTGAATAAGCATTTTAAAAATAATCTGAAGAAAAACATCTATTCAACATTGGTTTTGGCACGGAAATAGCAAATTTAAACGAGGTTCCTCTAAAAATATTACAAAGAAATTGGGTCACTCTTATCGTCCAAATATTTCTTTTGTCTTGACGACAAAGTTTTGACTTTGAATTGCTCGCTCGTTTGAAAAATTTCAACTGTACTTTTATCGTCTTTGATTTTAAGGATGTTTTAATATCACTTGTGTATCTCCGCCTGGTGACGGAATAAGAATACAATTCACTATTCATATTCATTGAATAAGAATACTCCCTATCATCATGGACATGGATGTCGTAAAAGACGACTAAGGTATATATTAAGCATATAACATATATGCAAGATAAAGAAAACTTGAAACAAAACCTTATACCAACCTGTCTGACCAACATGGTATAGTAAGGTCAATTTCCCTTCTATTGTGGAGGGGGCTAGAGCTCAGCAATTGGACATATTTGAGTCGAGAGAATGCGATGATGATTGAAAAATATTAATAACTGTACCTTTATTGTCTTTGATTTTACGGATGTTTTAATAACACTTATGTATCTCTGTGTGGTGACGAAATAAGAATACAATTCACCACTCCCTAGCTTGCCCGTAGATGTCGTAAAAGACGACTAAGACTAATAAGCATATAACATCTATGCAAGAAAAAGAAAACCCGAAACAAAACCCTACCAACCTGTCTGACCAGCATGGTATAGTAAGGTCAATTTCCCTTCTATTGTGGAGGGGGCTCGAACCCAGCTGTGGGGCGTATATGAGCTGTGGTGATGATGAATATCACTTAGCTGTTATAAACAGTAGAGTTATCAGATAAATACATAATATTACGGAGTTGCATGAAATATAATTTATTGAACCGAAATAGAACGACATTAGTGTAACAAAAAAAAAAAACAATACAGTAAGGTTTTTTCTGATTCAAATTTAACTTCAGCCAAGTTCATCGTTCTTGTATCAAGGCCGGTCCCGTATGTATAACCGATCGCTGAAGGATGTCCCCATTTATATGGAGTAACGACCTCAAATGCGTCATTTTATTCGTTAAGAATATTGCCTTATCCAATGTATAAATGGCAGGCTGTTCTGATGTAAATGAAAATACGCGCGTATCAAGATAAAACTTTGTAATTGGATCTGATTGATCTGAGTCCGAATCTTTTAGCGGTGACAGAGTAAAATTACACCATCACCACCATCTTCTTGCTTATCATCGTCATCATTATCATTTTAGATCATGTATTTCCCACTGTTGGGCTCAAGCCTCCTCCACAATAGAAGGGAAATTGACCTACACACTGGCCAAGCGTATTGGTATAGGGTTTCATTTCAAGGTTTTCTTCTCTTGTATGAATGTTATATGCATATTATATCCCTTAGTTGTCTTTTACGACTCCCACGGGCAAGAAAGGGAGTAGTAAATTGTATTCTTACTCTGTCGCCACACGGAGGTATCAATATTAATTAAGAAATGTGTAATTTGAAATTACTCCTTATTAACTTTTAGATGGTTACTAGTTTTGAACAAGTGTTGAAAATGCTCTAAGTTATCTTTAATCGTATTCGACGTACCTACGTCAATTTCGCTCCCATTGTGGAGGAGGCTCCAGCCCAACAGTGGGGTATATATGACCTGTGGTGACGATGAATATTGACACTACGCGTGACATCATTTTTAACGAAAATGATCGCTTCACTAACAGCGCCAATTGCAAGTTGAATGCTATTTACGAGGAAAAATTAAAAATTATCCGTCATTATAACATAATGGCCCATTACACAGTACGAGCATACAATGCAATAAAAATAATATTGGTTATTGCAAAAGGTATGCAAGATATGCTCCACTTGTCCTCGAATGAGTCATTCGTTACTCGGTGACAATAAACCCGTAATAAAATCGTCGCGAGTTCTGTTACACAATTTAATACTTTGTAAGTAAAATGTATGTTAGTAGATACGATTTTGTAGTTTTAATATCATTACAATTTAAATACATCCACCGTATGATGATGAGTTATGAATATAACATTTATCTCGTAAGAGTCGGGTCAGTAAGCAATGGCGAAAATCGTGTTCGTATTCATTCGCCACACGAGGAAGGATGATAGACCGCTAAATTCAATTAGTAAAATTTTCTTCGTCCTCCCCGAGGGGGGGACGTCGGTCGATGGGAGGGTACCCCAAATAGGGGGTATTCCGTCGGGCCGACCACTGATGACAAGTTAACCCTGCTCCGGTGGTCAGCCCAACGACGAAGGCGACGTGCATCGTGGGTGGGTTGTGGGTGTGCGTGCTTACGCCCCTCTGTCGCCCCGGACGGAGTGGTGCGAGGAGCGCGCCGACCGCAACCCACCCCAAAAAAAAAGTTATTTTAAAACGTTGGTAACTAATGATTTCTGATGTTTACGCGAATATTACACATTTTAAATAAAACTTTAATTAAAACTTTACGGATTTTATCGCGTTTGTAATAACGATGACTTGTTGGACGTGAGACATCTTAGTCCGCCTGTGACCATGAATGCTGCAAAGTGTTCGAAACGTCGGGCAATCGAAAATCAAATACAAACGCGAAAAAATCCGAAAAGTAGTTTTATTTAAACGTTGGTAACTAGGTAAGCGATATCATTAAACGTAGTAATATGTTTATGAGACATCTTCTTTCATTGCCCTTGATGGATGTTGAGCGGGCAGTATCTGATGTTAAGTAGTTCCTGACGCTCATGGACTTTCGCTATACCAAGAGCACTACCAAGTATCTGTCTGCAATGTATGGTAGGGGTAGAGTCTCCGGCTCTCTCGCATGAATTAATCGCAGTAACAAATTGTTACTATTCAGGCATCGAAACTGTTACCCACTAGGCAAGCCACTGAGGACATGGACTGGGTAACAACGATCAAACCAAATGGCAGAGTGGTACAATACTGTAAGTTATGAGGCTAAATGCCTCTTCCATTGGTCCGGACGGTTAGAACGATTTGTGATTATAGCGTGTTAAAAAACGTGACCCTATCATTACAGACAACTAAATCATATGATAAGAACATCCTAGCAAGCAAAACTCAACAGTCGCCAGTTGAACGTTCACAATGATCGACTATAATATCAATCATCCAATTATGACCCATGTTTCAATCATTGGATTATTCATAGGATAAAGAATAGCAAAAGTAAAATAAAGATGGAAGCTGTACAAACAAAACAGTGCTAATGTTTCAGTTTTGTTTTTAGTCGGATTATAACTCTAACTTTTTATATAAATCAGGCATTTCGGATATTTTATGGTATCTATGAATTTCTCATGACAAGTGTCTTACATTCGCGCAAATCAATTCAACATCAGTAATACTTTTAAACCCTTTTGTCTAGAATTGTTGTGTGTAGTTGCCGCTATTTTGGCTACTATAGTCTGGCGACAGGCCGACCAAATATCAACCTGAGTGAAAGAAGGGTGTCTGAAGGTCCGTCATTTCACGTGGTACGCCATAACATACTAAGACTTTTCCGTCTTTTGAGCAGCCCACTATACATAAATCTGCCCTTCGCAAACCTTTGCATCAAACGCAGCAATAAGTACTAAAAACTAATGGCTACATTGATATTTATGCGATTGCTAGCAAAGCGGTTGTCGTAGAAACAGGTCCGGTGACAGGCACAACGACCTTGTCTCGCGTCCGCCGACGGCTCACGACGAATCGCCCGTTATCCCATTCCCAAATTCCACGGAGGCCTTTCATCTAGCACGGATTAACTACTAACTGGATAAATATTTGACGGTTTAGTAAACAGTAAGATGCAAGTTATGCAAGTCTCTATCTTGTTTAATAGATATTATTTCAAAGTCAGAATTAGCGATACAAATAGCATTCTCGAAGATCTTAAGCTTAGCATATAAATTTGACTTGTTATCCAAGCAATTCTAAAAAAAATAACTATACGAAATAGACAAGCTGAGCTTTTCGCCGGTGTTCCATTACCTTTGTAGTTCATTTCCAAATTTATTTTCTTTATGTAAAATTAACAATACGTATACAAGTGCCCCGTAGTGTTTTTGTACATGCTGTTTTGTGTTTCAACATAATCTTAGTTTATTAAACTTGCATTACGGGACTAAGTTTCTATGGCAGGTAAGTACGGTATTGAATACGAAGAAATACACGACACTTTTAATATGTTTGCAGAAATAGTTTTGGGAATACTGAAATTTGAACTATAGAAGCAAAGCCTATTCAGACTTTGTATAGTTTGGTTCAATAACTTTACGACCATATATCTTGTATACCAACTGTCAAAATTTACAATGACAAACTAGTTGTCCTAGTAGCGTAAGCATAACGACTGCCGGCCATCAATTAATAAATTTAGATTCGTTGCATAGGGTATTTTCATCAGGCAGTTTCCAGTAGCAACCAGTAATGTACACTTGCTGGCACTATATTCGCTAGACATAAAGCTGGTTACTTATTTTGTGGTAAAGTATGTAATGTTTTAGTTCTTTTCAGACTATAGATGTTTAGAATAATATGAAACTTCAAACTGGTAGAGCTAAATTAACCTCATGAAATCCACAGCAAATATTTTATTTAATCCAAACTAGTATTTTTAGAGTTTGCTGGGTTCAACTCTCTAATCTCAGGAACTACTGGTCCCAATTGAAAAATTCTTTTAGTGTTGGATAGCCCATTTATCGAGGAAAACAATACACGTTATATAACTTCACGCTACTACTAATAGGAGCGTCACATCAAAGAAAATATTGCCGAAACGGGGCAAATTTATTCCTTTTGAGAACTTCTGTTGCGTCCGTTACGCTTTATAGTTCCGCCTCCAACTTATTCCCTCGAATTCTCTCTTTCTTATGTGATGCAAGCGAAGATGTGCGGGTTAACTAGTGTAAATACATGAGTAACCTTAAAAGTAGCTTAAGTATTTTTTTTTTATTTATTTATTAAACTTCATGCAACAATGCAATGGCGGACTTAATGCCAAAGGCATTCTCTACCAGTCAACCATAGGTGATGCAGAGACGAAAAAAAGGTAGGTGCATGTTCCGAGATAGCTATATTATTGTAAAATGAAAAAGAAAATATATTTTACTTAGATAAATAGGTATATACGAAAATATATAATACATACCAAAGATACATACCCAAATACAAAGATAGATATGATATATATTAAGATATATAAATATATACATACACAGTATATATACATAATTATAAGGACATTATATCAGTTGTGATGATTCTGCCAACTCGTTTAAGAGATGGAGTCGAACGCTCTTCTTAAATGTTTGACGACTAGTTGCCATCCTGATACCGAGAGGTAGTGAGTTCCAGAGGAGAACCGCCTGGACAACGAAAGAGGAATGCACACGATCAGAGTGATGAGATGGACAAAGAGCAAGTTTTGGAGGAGCGAAGGTTTCTGTCATGATTAGTAGAGAGGTATTGAAAGAAACAAGACAAGTAATTAGGAGAATTAGGAGAGTTGAGGATAGAATATAGAAAAGTAAGGGCACGCAAACTACGGCGTTGTCGAATAGTTAGAAAATTTAATTGAGAACGATAAGCAGAAATATGATCATACTTGCGAAGATTATATATGAATCGAATGCAGTTATTGAGAAGACGGTCTAGTTTATTAAGAAGATCTGCATTCAGGTCAAAATAACACACATCACCATAGTCAATTAGAGGAAAAATTTAAGTTTGGACAAGCGTCGTTTTAGTTTTAACCGGTAGAAAATGTCTCAACCGATTGTAAAAGTATAATATGTATAAAGTATAGTATATGATAGTAAAAGTAGCTTTGCTTGGCTACAAATATCCAAACAGCTCATAGAAGAAAATATGCGAGTTTATAAATCATCATCGCAGCCCACATCCCACAGTTAGGCTCGGGCCTCCTTCACAATGAGAGGGAATTTGACCTACTATACCATGCTGGTCAGACATGTTGGTATAGGGTTTCATTTCGAGTTTTCCTTCCCTTACACAGATTTTATGTGCATATTATATCCCATAGTCATCTTTTACGACATCCACGGGCAAGATCGGGAGTGGTGAATTTTATTCTTACTCCGTCATCACACAGAAAGTTTATTAATATAGTATATATAAATGACAACAGGTAATAATCCCTGTAATTCAATTTATAGACTCACATTATCTATAGTAAATATGCAATTACAGCTATTTTTTTTAATTTTATGGGCTTTTTAAGGTTTCAAATGAATGATTAGAGAATACAAATTGCACCCAGTTTCAGAACCACCATTCGGCTGCTCAGAGGTATTAGTTATGATATTCGTATGAACTGCCTGTCGTCATAATATACCTTTCAATTTATCTTTTGACAGGTAAGGTCTGAATTAGCATTCTTGCTTTGCTTTAACATACATCACGTTTAAAGCCTAAAACCTATTTAAATAAAATCTCAGTCTCTCTTGACAGTGTTGTTAATGTTCAAACTAAACAACTGAAATATTTTAATCCCTGAAACCTAATCACTTGTCATGATCTTATCTATATACTAAAGCCTCAGACAATATATGTATTTAATTCTTTCATCATTTTAAAATTTTGTATATAATTCTCAAACTTATACGAACTTTCAAAACCTTGAGAGCATAGTCAAAGAGTATTTACAGTTACTCATTAATCTACGTATATGATGTACTTTGAAGTGTCCTAAAGGACATACATTTTTTTTTTTCAAATTATTTTCAGACGAACTGTGAACTGCTGCACGCTGCAGACTCAGTTTTATTGGATCAGCATGAACCAAAGGTTTTTCATTATTGTTCACTGAAGTGGAATAAATTGAGAACATCAATGTCACCATCTCTTTGAACGTGGCTGAAGAATGAATATTTTTTTATTGATAGCGTCGTGTCATCTCATAATATAGCCATTTGCCATCAGGTTATCATCACTCAATATATCAGAGGACAAGCTTTTATTTCTGGCGGAATCATCGATATAAAAGGAATCGTATTGGGGCCGCAATTCTGCCGCCCCAGACGGCAATAGCGGTATGTTCAGACCATAGACTGTCAAAAAATTATACATGTATGTATATGTATACGCTTATACATGTATGGAATGAAGTTATATTAAGGGAAGAGGTTATATCAAAGTGTATGCTTATAGTTTTACAAAAGAATATTTGTGTTGTAATCTGTGGAATGAATTTCGGGTAAATATAATACTATCGTAATGTCAGAGGTACTAAGCGATTTTAGCTGCATGCAGTTGGCTGTTTTGCTTAGGTTCTTGCTACACCTTTGTAGTGGTTGTTTACTTTAGAGAAAGCTTCGTTCTGGGAACAGTACACTAATAGAAAGTGACAACCAATGTCGTTTAATACCTATACTCCTTACTCGTGATCGGAGGAATAAAAGTGATAGTTTTCAAAGTTTTTCTTGAAGCGGTAGATTAAATATTTTTTTTAATTATAAATAAATATATTATGTTATATCGTAATTTAGTTTTTTTTATAACCATAGACTAAAATGCAATTAAAATGTAGTTTTTTATGTACCTTCAGCAAGTGTAATCTTTTATTAATGGTTACTAATTACGCTGTTGATATATTTATTTAACGGTACATAACCGTGCTAAGCTCTCCGGCGAAATAGGTAAAATATAAAAAAAAAATCAAGAAAGCCTATAAAATATGTTTATATTTTAAAATGAAATAATAGATTATACAGCTTTTAAATCAAAATGTAACTACTTATGATAAACATATACAATGCTTTTTTCTGAAAAAAAAATACATCTCTCTAACTCTAATGAAGTTCATAAAATGAAAACAAAAATACAAATTAATACTGTGTATGTTCTCCTCGAGCTTTAACCAGTTTCTAATCGCCTAGACATGCTGAGAACGATGTTATCGAGCGTCTCTTGAAATAAACTCTTGCATTCTTTAACTACGATGGTGCACACTCATTGAGTGGACCTAAAATTCTTGATTTCACTTTGCATTTTAACAAGTCCCAGACGTACTTTACGGGATCCATGTCTATCTCGCTCGCCACTACACCGCTGTGATGATCACGTCATTAAGGTACGCTTGAGTTTCAACATTATTTTGATAAAGGGGAAAATAAAAAAAAATGTAGTGATCAGCAGTAAGCTTCCCTCCATCGACCATCACTAGATCCCTACGAGCTCACAAAGCTCTTCATGTCATTATAAATCCCCACCAGATGACACTGCAGTTTTGAAATTGGCTTCTTGGCAGGCCTGAGGTCTGAGTTGTCAATCCTTGGAACGCAGCAGTTTCGAGATTCAACTACAGCATACACATTAGTTAAGGAGTTACATCCTAAATGTTTGATTTAATTATTTTTTGATGATTAAGAAGAAAGTATGTCATTTGTGGACGTCATATAATACTTACATATAGTTTTTTTTGCCACTTAATTGGAGTACACACTCGCGTATTTATTAGTCCAAAATAAGTGGATTATAATTAAATAAAAATCATCGTAATTACAAATACATTAGGTATATGTTACAAGTAACCTGTTTGTTTCATACGATCTCTTTATGAAAACACGTTGTTAAATTAACAATAAATATGTTAAATGAATTACCAGATGATAAGTGGTAACAGATTTGAATATGCTGTGCCACTATCCTTCACCATAGCGTGGGATTTGTCACTTTCTAGGGCAATTTATAAAGACTACTGCAACTGTCAAAACGCCTACTAAGCGTAGCAACGGTGGCATTATTCCGCCCTTTTTTTTTTGTGGGTGGGCTGCGGTCGGCGCGCCTCCGCACCACTGCGTCCGGGCGACAAGAGGGGCTTAAGCACGCAACTCCCGCAACCCACCCGAAAACCACGTCGCCTTCGTCGTTGGGCCGACCACCGGAGCAGGGTTACTTGACATCAGTGGTCGGCCCGACGGAATACCCCCTATTGGGGTACCCTCCCATCGACCGACGTCCCCCCCACGGGGAGAACGTCTTTCCTCACGCGGTCGGCCTCTCGGCGGATGACGGACTAATCCCCGGTCGCATCACCCGCGCATTATTCCGCCCTGATGATGACGATGGAGTGGTAACTAGCTCAAAAATTCGACAAGGCTAATGGCAAGTCAATAATTGAATATCCAACAGCGCAGTCTCCCTTGCTATAATAAAAAATCGTGTGTGGTTAAGAATCAATATCTAATTAGTTATATTAAGTCATATCTACATATATACAATATATATTCATAGTCTTCATCTCCACATTAATAATCAGAATACTCTTCTCCATACACATTACATTGTAACAGGATACTGGCCTTTGGCAGCCTATCAAGCAGTGTTTTCAGGTGGTGACAGAGTAAGAATACTATTCACCAGCTTATATCCTGACTGCGGGTGTTGTAAAAGACGACTAAAGGTTATAACACACATATAGTTTATATCTATGCAAGAGAAGGAAAACTCAATTTTTATCCTATGCAGGAGGCACACGTCCAACAGTGGAATGTATATAAGCTGCAATAATAATACAGTTCTGCACCATATTCCTAGCTAAGTTTTTAGTGAATAAAATTTGCTTGCATAATATTAAGATCAAATTTTATGTTTATACTTAATGAACCATAATTAATAATGAGTTCCTAATCCCCTTATTAATATTTATTTAGGTTTATGTAAAAAACAAGATCGTAAAACAATAATTTGTTGACATGGAAGTCTGCCAAATAGGTGACTACCCAGTTTGCCAAACTAAGAAGACGGGCTAATATTAACATGTCTATATAGTAGGGTGTGTATGAACTGTTCATTGAATAAATTTGATTGGATAGCATTGATTAAACTTCTAATTAGAAGCACAGACCCCTCCCATCGCTGAAAGGAGCCTCCTCCAAAATATGAGAAGAAATTGGTAATTCACGCTATCATCATCATCATCATCATCGCAGCCCACATACATCCCACTATTGGGCTCGGGCCTCCACCACAATAGGAGAGAATTTGACCTACTATACCATGCTGGTCAGACATGTTGGTATAGGGTTTCTTTTTGAGTTTTCCTTCTCTTGCACAGATGTTATGTGCCTATTATATCCCTTAGTCGTCTTGTATGACATCCACGGGCAAGATAGGGAGTGGTGAATTGTATTCTTACTCCGTCACCACATGGAAATTTTCTTCACGTTATACGACTTTGCAATTCTATACCTAAGTCATCTTTTACGACACCCACGGCCAAGATTTGGGGTGGTAAATTGTATTCTTATTCTATCAACATGTGGAAACCTATTATATAAAGAATTACAGATTAAACTTCCAAACTAATAAATAAATTATTCCACTGTAAAAAAAACTACATAATGGAGTTTCCTGCCTTAGTACTCTATAAATGAGTTATTTTCAGAGAAACATATATGATTCTTATAGAAATAAAAGTGATTGTAGAGCCACAGATAAATTATGTAATATTTATCATCATCATCACAGCTCTTATATGCCTCACTGTTGGGCTCAAGCCTCCTCCATAATAGGAGGGAAATTGACCTACTATAGCACACTGGTCAGACGTGTTAGTATAGGGTTTTATTTCAAGTTCTCCTTCTCTTGGATAGATGTTATATGCATATTATATCCTTTAGTTGTCTTTAAGGACACCTGTGGGCAAGAGAGGGGGGTGGAGAATTGTATTCTTACTCTGTCACCATATGGAGAGGTAATATTTAAACAACATATTAAAAAAGAAATTAATTTGCAATACCACATTTGATTAAACAGCTAGTATATGTGCTAGTAACGGTGTTGAAATGTTACATTATCTAATAACTGACTTATAATGATGTTTATGATTTGTTGAATACATTGAAATATTTAGAGGATTTTAAGATTAAATCGTGAAGCTACAGATAGTTCAAAATAATATTGTGTAGTTATATAGGGTGTATCAGGTTATGGGGCAACTGGTCAAAAGGGAGCTAGGCAATGGTGTTAGGAACCCATAAAAAAAGTTTGAATGAAAAATATTGATTTGTTAAGAAATTAGAGACATGTAAAGTTTTCAATTTTATCATCGCTTTTTCGTGTAAATGTGATTGAAATGTATAAAGTCAATGATACTTAATACGCAACATATTCATACTTTGTTAAATCTTCATTAGAAATTGAATAAATCAATGATTACGTTCACATAAGCAAGACAAACTTCACTTTAAAACAGCTGATCGGCCTATGGCCGTTGACCGCTTGCCGTTGTACCTACACATGTCATTGAAGCGTTTGCGCAATTCTAGGTATAAATGAATGAAATTATACTGTCAAAGCTTTACATGCCTACATGTATTCTGTCTGTACATGCCTACATAATACGTAACATTTAAGGCATAGACTCTTAGACACATTTTTTTGAAATCACTATAACTTTTATGTTGATGATGAATGACAATGAATGAAATTATACTGTCAAAGCTTTACATGCCTACATGTATTCTGTCTGTACATGCCTACATAATACGTAACATTTAAGGCATAGACTCTTAGACACATTTTTTTGAAATCACTATAACTTTTATGTTATATTGTTTTTTTGTGTAATGTACATTCTAATTACGATCTATGATCGTTAAACTACAACATACTCGAACAGTTGTCCCATAACCTGATACACCTGTATATTTTGAATAACCCAACATCTAATAATAAATATGTAGGAGGGATCTATCTATAATATGCATTTTATATTATTAGTGTCTGTCTGTGTTTCATAAAAAAAAAACTAATGACGATAAACTGATGAATCGTATATAGAGGAGGTCCGAGCCCAACAGTGGGACGTGCATGGGCCGAAATGATGATGTTATAAGCAACCTCAGTAATATTGATCTGTTAAAACTAATCTTAAAGAGTTTGAGTGCTTGATAGTCCAGTAATATATTCCATACAAAAAAAAACTATAGTTCATTTACTGTTCAGCATCTTCACCAAAATACTCTTAAAATGATATTATCATTATATTAATAACACCAACTACAGAGTTGTCTCACCTTAAAATATTGGATGACAATTTTTTTGAATATCTTCAATGTTCTTTTAAATGGTCTCTTCAATTAACACTAACTGTATTCAGTACTGAGAGAATATTTCTGCAGATGCTCAGATATCTATCAGAAATTAGTTTAATATTAAGATCATATTATTGCTTTAACTACAAAGACTTTTTATACACTAGCTACAAGTGCCATTATTTAAATTAAAAAATATGTCTATTACCAATTTTTAGAAATGTACACATCTTTTAAGATTCTAAAAAAGTACATAGCTGTTAAATATGAATACTGTACTTCCAGAACTAATAATATAGATCATAAAAAAGTATATATACTTATAATTCAAGGGTCTATAGAAATGTTTAATAGCACTGAAAAAAGTGAGAATTATATTGAGGCTTTTTGAAAGTCAAGCAACTAGTGAGTATGAATTAACTTCTATTTTCAAAATATTTGTTTAAGTATTAGTTATTTCAGTAATAAATTTATCTCATTATTGCGTACACATTTTATTATATAGAAAATACAAAATTAAGTTTTTTATTTTACGGTTTTAATGCTCATTATTAAGTATATGGTGCAGAACTAAGTGGGATGTTTTATGCGAAATAACTAATGGGTACTTATAAAAATACCTCTCACTGCGATTTCTCAATTTTAAATTAAAAGTTTTCAGTAGGAAATAGAGCATGAACCAGGTTTCATTCAGTGTTTGTTTTAAACTTAATTTTTATATACTTTACGTTACAATAGCAATATATAAACTTGATTTTAGTAGTGAGCCAGACACTCCTCAAGTCTCTCGTCTAAAGAATCTTATCAGAATCTTTGCAATCTTTTATAATCTTCCGTTATCTAGAGCCCGGGCGAATGCTTGTCACTATCTTGCATACTTACAGCTTTCGTGGCAAAAGAAAACAATTTCATTACAATTTACACACGGAATAGTAGCTACATCGAATAGTACTTACCTTTAGTCCACAACAGTTAATTGTACACAAAACCGTAATCCAATATTTTAGTATCCAGTGATCCTGTTACACAGAGTGCACAACAAACATTCTACAAAAAATAACACTGAAAATGTTGTCATTAAGAAGCACACAATAACACATGAAATGTTAAGGTATATTATTAATCACGTGAAATTAATGGTAAACTTGAATAATCCCAACACTAAAATTCAACAACAGTCGGTAACATTCCACTCAACTCGAAACATCGGCCATCACTGAAAATGTTGCCATATACAAAAGTCACGTACGATATGCCCACTTCCAAGACTCACGTGTATTTTTATTACCATCATATAAATAACGCTTTACCACTCTAAACAAATTATCCAATATGAAATGCTATGTTTTTTATATTATACGCAAATTTGGTGATCTCATGAATATTTTTTGGAACCATCTTAACGAAAATTAGGCTCCTGGACAAGCACAAGACATATTACAATGCACAATAAGAATCTTTATTTCATTCCCGAAACTCAATAATAAAGTACAAAATGGTTGAAATTATTAAATAATATAGTATCTACTTTCTGCAATTGCCTAAAGATATGTTCTAAAACTATATAGTTTTTTGTATTTTGTAAATCTTTGCAAAAACAAAATTCCAGTAATAATCAACTGGTTTTCACCACTATTTCACATATTGTTTGAAATAACTAATTACGTAATGTTAATAAATTATTTTTTTATGGGACTAATCCCACCACATATTCCCACCATTGTAACTCCTGTGAGCCAGGATCCACAATGGTCTCCATAAATGACACCGAGGTTTGACCCTCAGGCAATCCCGGGATATGATTTTAATTGTCTTGGGACCCGCAACAAATTTAATTAGAAAAGATTAAAGAGGAGGAGTTGGAAAAAGAGATTCCACTTCCCTCCTAGGCAAAGCGGGAGACAGGAAAACAAAATGACTAGTCAGCCAATAAGTAAAAAGGTGTACAGCTACGATAGCGCAGCAGTACGGCACCACGGATACGGAAGACCTTAACGGGGCCTATATGTGAGCGTTAAGATTGATTGCTACAGTAGGTATGGCAGAAACGCATGAACGCACAGAAATTTTCTCGAGTTGCTACAAGGTCCGTATAGTATACTACCCCACAGGTGACTTGCAAACTGTTTAACATAAGGTTACGCTCGTTTTGCCAGAGATCGCACTCCCAGAGAATGTGACGTGCTGATTGTTCATACTCGTGGTCAGATGTGGAACATTGACATAATGGTGATGGTACGAGTTTAAAAGAAAATAATTTACTTTTAAAGTTGCCATGGCCAGTTAAAAATTGGGCCACAAAGTGGTCCACCTCCAGCCGCACCTTCTCCAGGCGCTCCCGGATGCATGGAAAAATAGATAAAGATGACAACCTTTCGATGATGAATCCCATCTTTCTTGCCATTCAGTTAAAAGTTCCTCGTAGACAATGGACTGTGGTGCAAACAATCTAGTAATTTTATGTCGGTCGCACGGTAGAAGGAAATCTGTATTCATAGTTTCCTTTGTGGTGTAATACATTGACGCTCGTCTGAATTTCCAAATCAACCGGAAGTACACCCGCGAGTACTAGCAAGGCCTCGGTACTAACCGTTCCATAGGCATAAGAATAAATATGTGCAAGATATCTTAAACATAATAAATTATTATGTTTAAGATATCTTGCACAAAGTAACCTTGTGTAAAATGAGTATAAATATTAGAAAAGAGGAAATCATTTCGTCACCAACTCAACCCACGCACATACTTCCCACTATTGGGATAGGACCTCCTACGTAATAGGAAGAAAATTCATCTACGATTCCATGCTTATCAGACCTGTTAGAATAAGGTTTCACGTCAAATACTCATTCTCTTGCATAGATATTACCTGCATATATCCTTTAGTCGTTTTTTACGATATCCACGCTCAAGTAAGGGGTTTGTTTTTTATTCCGTAACCACACGGTGGCCATAAAAGAGGGCAATAGCTAACTAGATACTTTAACAATTAAAAAAGGACTTTAGTTAAAGTACATACTTAAATTAGAGAAATTTAAAATTTCATATAAAATAAATTAACAATTGTATAATAAAATAACAGCATCTTTGTATTACATGTACATTAATAATTCTTGTAATTTAAATAGAATAGTTTTAATACCTATTCACACTTGATGAGGGTAATGTGCTTGTGATAGGCAACATTAATAACGTATGTCAAGCAAATAATCCCATATCATTCGGATATACGCAGTATATTATTTTACTGTATGGATATAATAATCTCCAATAAAAAACGAATGATGGCGCTAATAATGCCTACTCCCTCGCACATTATTTCTGTTTTGTCATACGTCAGTACTGTACACAAATAAATAATTAATCTAGTACTGCATTTTCTAGTTGTTAAATAGTTATTTATTCTTTTAAGATTTTCTTTGTTATTAACATTCGTTGTTATTTTTAGTTTTAATGTATTCTTTGTTTTTTGATATCATTAATTTCTTATTTAATTATTAAATTTTAATAATGCAGTGGCATAAAAATATTTAGAATAATGTACGTAGTAAACAGTGAGTATCAATTAAACTAGTGCAAAGAATTGCAGCCATTATCTTACATAATATTATAATCATATACTCAGCGTTGATTTTATAAGTTCTAGTAAGTAGTTCAGTAGAACTGAAGGTTTTTCGCAAGTTCGTTTAGTACTTGCTGGTTTTTTACAAACCTTGATTACTAGTAATTATCAAATAAAAATATATAGCTTATCTGGCAATTCTGTTTTGCTGATGGTACTTACTCCGTGGTTCAACCTGTCCTTACAAGTAGTGACCGCCATTTTAGATTCGCTTGACATTTCTAATTGACGCGAGTTGTAAACGCATAAAAGCTTGGAGTTGTCGCGGGAAGAGCACCCCAAATAAAACCTTACACCCAAGTCCTGTTGTGGAGGTGACTCGAGCTCAACAGTGGGACCTATATTAGCTGGGATGACGGTGGAAATGGTGAAGGATATTATTTAGAAATCTGGTATCCGCTGCTTTCACAGCCAGAGAGATGTATAAAATACCCTTTACAAAGTACCTGAAATACAAAACGCAAGATACTTTTAAATTAAGTATTTCAGATACCAGATACAAAATACTTTCGAGAATGGTATCTGAAATACCAGATACAAAATACGTATCTTATAAATACTTTTTAAGATGAAAATACTTTTGTAAGAAAATTATATTTTTTGTGTTCAGTCAGGATAAGTACTTTTCACGTGTCGGCGGCGGTTGTATGCGGGGGTGGTTCGGTCCATGGCCCTGTACAGCGCACTCGTGTGGGCGGAGTCCCTGACCGTCTGACTCAGGGCTCTCTTGTGGCGACCACAGAGGGTCATGGTGATCAGGGTCATACGCGGACATGGCACAGTGGCGACGGAGGCAGCGTGCCTGTTGTTCGGAACTCCCCCGTAGGACTTGGAGGCGGAGATGCTTCCTGATCTTTACCGGCAAGTGTCGGGAACGCTGGCAGGAGGCAGCTGCATCTCGCTTCGCAAGCTGGCCGCTTGGCGGGGCGACGCCCGCCGGGACGTTATTGCCCGTTGGGCAGTCCAGCTGGAGAGGCTTCGATTCAGTGTTCAGACCGTCGAAGCCTTCCGGCCGATGCTGATGGAGTGGTTGGGTAGGCGGCACTCCTTTCGACGGGTCAGGTCTTGTTGAGGCGTGGTTGTTTCGGCAAGTACCTGCATAAGGTTGCGAGGAGGGAGAGGACGCCGTCTTGCCACCACTGCGATTGCGACGATGACGCGGCGCAGCATAAGCTCGAGATCTGCGTGGCCTGGGCGAAGCAGCGCCATGAACTCGTCGCAATCATCGGTGCCAACCATCGCTAGAACGATGCTCGACAGCATGAGGAATTGGGACGCGGTCGCCACCAAATCTCGCAGGAGGTGGCGGAGTAGATCCGGGAGGTATGCCTTTACCATGACACGCTCCGCCGTTCCTGATGCCGCCATAGCCGAGGCCGCGTGTGGACAGGCCGGAGATTAGTTCGCTACATACAGAAAAGTCGACTACACGAGAGTGACGCTCCGGCAACACTGTTTTGCTGCCCGGGGGTCGAATGAGACGATACCCAAAAGGACAACCTGCCGGGTCGGTTACGAATGTCAAAGAATTGGTGGCAGTGGTCGGCCCAATGACGTTGGGGAGGGAATACGGTAGGTTATGGGGTCGCATGCCGTACATCCGTCGCCCCAGACGGATTGGGCGTGGTGTGTCCAGACCATAGCCTACCAAAAAAGGATAAGTACTTTTACATATTCCTTGCACTCTTTTGGTACCCATTTCATTTTAGAAAACTTTTTAAAACGTCTGTTGAATTTTATTAACTCGGGCAAGCGACAACCATAATAATTATCTTTTTCTCTTTGCAGGCTTTGAATAGCTTTGGCTATAGGCCTTGAACATCTACATATTCACTTAAAATGTGAATTTCATTTTTCTTTAACGGTGATAATTTTAACATTTTCATAAAAACATTAATAATTTGATTACATACTAAAAGTATTTTATCAGAAAAATTATTTATAAAATACTAAGATACAAAACAAAATGTATTTAAATACAAGATACAAAATGAATTTTTAAAAAGTATTTAAGATACAAGATGGAAATACGTATCTTGTATTTGTACTTCAGATACTTGTATCTTAGATAACAGATTACCAAGATGTAACATCTCTGTTCACAGGTTAAGTTCAATATCTGGTTGACCGAGCTTCGCTCCGAATATTTTTGTCGAATTTATTTAGATATATATTAATAAAAAATAAATAATGAAAATTATATAAAAAACTACAAAAAGAGAATAATAATAACACCGAGATTCGAACCGAAGCTGTTTGAATGTTAACAAAATTAAAATTAGAATCTGTCAACTTCCCATCTGAGCTATCGTAACTCATGACGTTTCCAACGAAATTTGAATTCATATTCTTTTAAAATTTAATGTCATTGTTTGTTTTGCTAAAAACACGGACAAAGCAGCATTTTCTATAAATAAAACCTAGCTAGATCGATTTTTTGGACCCGAAACCTCTAGTATGCCAAGTTTCAACAAAATCGTTGGAGCCGTTTCCGAGATCCTGAATATATATATATATATATATATATATATATATATATATATATATATATATATATATACAAGAATTGCTCGTTTAAAGATATAAGATATGCATCACCATGAGTTTGCTTGGGCATCTAACTTGATTTTAGCTGGTGAATGTGTTCCTTGCGTGTCCATGGAATTTTGGAAGTTTCTGTGTTATAGTCCTCATCAGTGTTATAACTACTCAACTTTTTAAACAAATTATTTAAATAGAAAAGAATAGAAATACTAAAAAAAACTATATTTCAGAATAATGAATTTAATTTTAACAATTCCTCCATAACATAAATCGCAACAACACTATGGTAGGTACATTTTTCTTATTGGTTTACACTAAAATTCATAGAAAAACGACATAGAATGGACAGACTAATTTTATCAACATTTATAAAAAAAAACCTTATAAAATATTAGCTGAGAAGACGTTTGGTTTCCACAAAAATTACTACACCACTGGCATATGCTAGCAGGATTGAAAAAAAAGTTTTGTAGAAACCAAATGCCTTTATATGTCATTAATAAGTAAAGGACATGGATTAGATAGACATTTTAGTAAAATTTTCTTAAATTAACATTGATTAAATAGACGAGAGTATAAAAGGCAGCGACGATCATGAAGCGATATAAGTACCTAATTAATACAGGCACAATTTTATTTTTAATCCTAACAAATAGTAACTGTTTTAATGTATCTCAAACAGAGCACATTCCATAATTGTGATATATGTCTGAACGTGTCAGTACTTTAGATCAATTTATCCACCTAGCTTATCCTTTTCCTTAAGAAGCAATTTAGATATAAATATCGACGGTCCCTATGTACATAAAGATATGTCAAAAATGGCATTTTTGTATTGTATTCTTTAGGCTTTTTTTATTGTATTCTTGAGGCTTTAGATTTTCAGTACGCACATTTCATACTGCATATGTATTGAAAATCTAAAGCCTAAAGAATACAATAAAAAATGTCATTTTTGACATGTCTTTATGTTTTTTTTTTTTTTTTTTTTTTATTGCCAACGGTGGCAAACGAGCAAGCAGCACACCTGATGGTAAGTGAAACTGCTGCACATGGACCTTTGCAATACCAGGGGCACAGCTAGGCCGCTGCCTACCGTGAAGGAAATACTCTTCTTAAACCTCGTTTAAAGAAGGACATGTCATAGCGTTCGGGAAACACAGCAGCAGGTAGTTCATTCCAGAGCTTGCACGTACGTGGGAGAAATGATCGCTGGAAACGTATAGTTGAAGACCATAACGTTTCCAGGTGAAATGGATGAACCCTGCTGCGATGTCGAGTGGTACGTTGGTAGAATGGTGACGGTGGTACCAAGTCAAACAGTTCCTCGGAGCATTCCCCGTGAAAGAGTCGGTAGAGTACACAGAGTGACCCAAAGTCTCTCCGCTGCTCCAGCGACTCCAATCTGTCCGTAAGATTGGGATCCCCGACGATTCGAACAGCCCGTCTTTGCAGGGAGTCAAGTGGGTCTAGCTGATATTTGGGCGCACCTGCCCAGAGATGTGAGCAGTACTCCACATGAGGACGAACTTGTGCTTTGTATAGCACAAGACGCTGTGTCGGTGTGAAGTACCGCCTGGCTCTGTTCAGGACGCCCAACTTTTTGCTTGCCAATTTGGCTTTGTCCTCCAAATGACTCCCAAACTGGACTTTGCTCGATATTTTGACGCCGAGAATCCCAATACTCTCAGAAATTGGGAGAGTTACTCCTTGGAACTGAGGCGCCATGACAAACGGGTCCTTCTTTGCAGTGAACGCGCAAACTTGTGTCTTTGTGAGGTTGAACTGGACTAGGTTCCGTTCACCCCATTCCGAGGCCCGCCCCAGAGAGCGCTCGACTTCAGACACAAGTTGAACCCTTCTTTCCTGAGTACTGCGAGGGATATTCCGTTGCTCAGTGTACCGCTCATCACCCGTACTGTCATCCGCATAGCAATGCATACTCTCGATAGAGAGCATGTCATTGATATGCAGGATAAACAACGTCGGGGAGAGCACCGAGCCTTGTGGTACACCAGCATTAATGGTCATGGTATCGGAGCAGGAGCCATCTACGACGACTTTTATCCTCCGACCATCCAAAAAGCTGGCAATCCAATTACAGAGTCCCTCGGGGATTCCGTAAGATGGTAGCTTCGATAGAAGTGCCCTGTGCCAGACCCTATCGAACGCCTTTGCGATATCTAGGCTGAACGCCAGCGCCTCACCCTTGCCCTCCAAGGCCTTTGCCCAACCGTGTGTGAGGTACACAAGAAGATCACCAGCCGACCGACCATGACGAAAGCCGTATTGGCGATCACTGATAAGCTGGCGATCCTCAAGGTAATGCAGAAGCTGGCGGTTTAAAACCTTCTCCATTATCTTATCTTATTATGTACGTAGGGACCGTCGATATGGTTCTTTATATGTATGTTAATATTTTTGTTAAACAGACGATTCCCTGCACTAAGAAATAAAACCTGTCGCAGGAGATTTTACCACCCAGGCCAAGGTACAGGGGGTTATTTAGTTCTGTACACCATTCATGTAGTCCATTAATATTTTCTAACTATATTGAAAGAGGTATGACTCTCACTCTAAAGAAGATTAAGTTCAGCTACCGGCTCCAAATACAAGGGTAATTTTTTTATGTATACTAAAGTTTATATTCTTTCTGATTATTAAAATACTAACACACTCTGTAAGACATATCAAATTTAAAAGAAAATAAATGCTTGAATGTGTGATAAAAGTTAATAAATATGTATATACTATTTATAAATTCAAGTTTTCTTTTTAAATGTTCTCACTGATTAAATATTAAGTACCTAATTATTATAATTTTTATTTAGTTGGACGTACTTAGATAGATTTTTTAGATTATGTACATACGTTTTGTTATATTAGATACACTTTAAACAATACAAACCCAATTCAGTATATATACAGGCTGTCCCAAAATTCAACGATAAGCGGGCACCAACAGGTGAGCCTACTTATGACTGCTCAAGAAAAAAAAGAAAAAAAATCTACCCTTATTTTTTTTTCATTACGAAAAAAAAGTGAATTCTTTAAAAAATGGATACCCTTTATTATATTTTTAAGTGCCATTGCTACAATTTTACAAATAATTCAGTGTTTTTTTTTTTGTATTAGCAACGGAAGTAGCACTGCTATCGATCACAACTATGAAAAATCCCAGAATGTCTACAGTTTCTACACAAAAATTAACCAAAACTGTGTTTTTCCATAAATCTTGTAAGATTTTGACTTTCAGCTCACTTTCACTCATCGTGGTGAAAAAAAAAAAGTATTGCCACTACTATGGCAAATAGTTTTAAAAATTGGCACAACTAACTACAATTCTAAAATGGTATAATATCCTAGGCAAACTATTAAAAAAAAAAAAATTAATAGGTACTATTTCAGAACAACAACCATATTTCGCAAATTGTTAGTAATCACTTTTACTATGTATCCAAAATGTTTTTGTTGCAAGTTTTCCATAAAATAAGTTAGAGAGAGATAGATATAGAGAGGTTATGCCTTAGAGGGAGATAGTTAGAAGCAGTTTCAATGAAATAGAAAACGATTCAACTACCTCGGTACCTGCTATACAAGCAGTAACGGGCATCCCAAAAAGTAATGCACATCGAATTTTAAAACGTCACCGGCTTCATCCATATTATTACAAGCGCGTGCAGGCATTATTACCGCGGGACTATCCAGTGCGAGTAGCATTTTGCCGTGCGATGCTGAAAAACACCCCTGTGTTAGATAGACAAAGTTTAATGGTCGGATGAAACAACCTGCAATGATGGCTATTTAAATCTTCACAATCTACATAGCTGGAACAATGAAAATCTACACCTGATGAGAGAAGGCAAACCCAATCCAATCCAATATCAATTTAAGGAAGGATCTGTGGACGGGCATAATAAATGGAAAAGTGATAGGGATCTTTGAGTTTAAGTAAACTTAGATGGCAACATTTATTTGAACTTCTTACAAAATGCGTTGCCAGGATTATTAGAAGATGCGCCCTTAAGTGATTTGCAAAACATGTTATTTTAAAAAGATGGTGGCCCGGCTCACTATGCCCTTCCTGTGCGAGCATACTTAGACCAAGAGTATCCAGGGCGCAGGATCAGGCGACTTGGTCCTATCCTATGGACACCGCGTTCACCCGCTCTAAATCCCCTGGACTTTTTTTATTGGTGTTGTCTGAAGGACAGGGTCTGCTCAAAACCCATTGCAACCTTAGATAAGCTTCGCTAAAACAATATTTAGGCAGCGGATCACATGCACAGAAGAAGGCGTTGTCGTGCCATTTTAATAATTAACATATTTTATCGACTACGCACATGTCTCGTTCCTATACTAATATCATTCAATAAAAACATTTTGGATACATAGTAAAAGTGATTACTATCAACACTAACAATTTACGAAAAATGGTTGTTGTTCTGAAATAGTACCTATGCATATTTTTTTGGCTAGTTTGCCTAGAATATTATACCATTTTAGAATTGTAGTTGGTTGCGTGAATTTTTAAAACTATTTGCCACAGTAGTGTCAATACTTTTTTTTTCACCACGATGAGTGAAAGTGAGCTGAAAGTCAAAATCTTACAAAATTTATGGAAAAACATAGTTTTGGTTAATTTTTGTGTAGAAACTATAGACATTCTGGGATTTGTCATGGTTGTGATCGATAGCAGTGCTTGCTACTTACGTTGCTAATACAAAAAAAATCACAGAATTATTTGTAAAATTGTAGCAATGGCACTTAAAAATATAATAAAGGATGTCCATTTTTTAAAGATTTCACTTTTTTATCCGTAATGAAAAAAAAATAAGGGTAGAATTTTTTCTTTTTTACTCGAGCAGTCATAAGTAGGCCCCACCTGTTGGTGCCAGCTTATTGTTGAATTTTGGGACACTCTGTATATACATGTAATAAATGCGATTGTATTAAACATATGTAGGTGCTTACAAAATATTTTCATTTTGTAAAGGATGAACTTGTATGTAATATGTTGTGAGTCAAAATATTAGGTAGTGCGAACTTCTAAATACACAATGGTTTCCCAAAACAACACTTCCCCGACCGAAAGTTACTGAATATCAATTACGGCCTGAGTATGTTCCTTTAAAGAACTTTGCTTCCTAATGAAAAAATAAGACTGCTCTATTTGTGAAATATGTGGTAGATGTCGTAACAGTAGATGGTACCTAATAGAATGTATAAGGTACAGTGGTAGCAGAATCAATTAAGAAAAATATTTAAAATCTCTAAAAAAATATTTATTATAAAATAATAGCAACGAACGACCATTGGCATCGACAATTTGATATTTTTCATTAAAGTTTAAAATAACATATTTTCGTAAACAATTCGCTAAAAAATCTATCTACATACGTCATTCACATACAATTTTCTCTACATTAATATCTATCAATAAACGGTAAAAGATCTGAAAAAATAGCTACATCACGCTCGCTCAATAATAATGTACATTATAATTACAAAAATAAAAATAATTACCTATATAATATGTTTGAAAAAAGTTGATATACATTATTTACATATTCATCAAAGGAGTTGATATTTTTGGAGACATACACCTACCTAAAAAATAATATTAAACGTTTTTGATCAAAATTCATTTTCATAAATAGTCAAATATCGCTAAAGTAAATGTTTACTGTACACACATTTAAACTCTGAACTACTGCAATTTTTCTAATGTAAAATCTCTATAGCGTTCAACTCCGTACATGATATCGTTCAGCCTAGATTAAATTTGCGATTGCGACGAGGACACGGCGCGCCATACGCTCGAGGCCTGCGGGGCTTGGGCAGTGCAGCGCTGTGAACTCGTCGCAATCATCGGTACGGACCTGACGCTGCCGGCTATCGCTAGGGCGATGGTCGACAGCGTCGGGAATTGGGATGCGATCGCAGCCTTCTGCGAGACAGTGATCTCGCGGAAGGAGGCGGCGGATCGCCTGCGTGAGGAGCGCAGCCTCGATGAGGAGATCCGCCGCCGGCGACTGGGGCGGCGTAGGCGCAACTATCTGCGCCTCATGCCGCCCTAGCCGAGGCCGCGGGTGACGTGACCGGGGATTAGTCCGTTACCCGCCGAGAGGCCGACCGCGTGAGGAAAGACCGACGTCCTCCCCGAGGGGGGGACGTCGGTCTTAACGCGTGCTTAAGCCCCTCTGTCGCCCCGGACGGAGTGGTGCCGAGGCGCGCCAACCGCGGCCCACCCACAAAAAAAAAAAGCCTAGATTAAATTTCGAGAAGAATAATATGATTACGTATTGGATATTAATTACAAGTAGTAGTTATTTTAAAGGAATAAGAAATGCAAGGCGAATACGCACTCACTTTCTAATATCGATAACCATCGTGTATTTCATCTACGCAAATAAGGTAACTCTTATTCTGCATCGCGTTGGGTCAACGCCATCTGTCAAGTAAGCGGCCAATACAAGAGATAAAAATATTAAATAGAGTCGCTTTACCCCAAAGTGATGTAAGTCATAATTTTCAATTTAATTACGATGCATTTTATAAATTACTCATTCAAGCAATTTTCCAAATTAAATACTTTTCTGAGCTGCCAAAGCACTGCTAAAAGCAATTAAAATAAAGGCAGATATTTTTTCCATGGTTATTTGGTTCAAGTTATTATATCTCCGGATCACAATATGATTTGCATCATTTTAGCTTTAAGTAACTCAATTATTAATAGAAATAAACTGACCGAGCACGACCAAAGTATCATATCTAATGCTTTACACTATACAGTCAGCACTTTTGGCACTAAAATAATATTGAACAATTACCTTACAAATATATTAATATATTTCAATATGATAATGTACATCAAAAGCCTCCATAGCATGAAACCTTAACATTTTACTTATACGAATAACACCTCTATTAAATTTTGTTATACAAGGTTATTGCTAAGTACATTATATTCTAAATACTTCCAAAATTTTCTAAAAACAATGAAATTGGCAAATTTTCGTATATACGGTATACACGATTACATCGACTGGGTTTTAAATGAGTATATGCTATGTAGTATTTTTGTCATTAGGCTAAATCTGATACGGGACTCAACAACGGTATCTCCTTATCATGAGCCAACCAACGACGTAGTCAGTTGTTTTGCTTGAGAAAAAGATAAATCTGCCGTTTTAGTAATGGTTACGATTGTTAATGTTATTCGTTTCAGAAATGTGATTTACATAGTATTAAAACTCAAAAATACCCATTTTCAATAAATTTATAGAATGATTTTTATTTATGGACATACATGGAAATAGTTCTAAGACAATAAGGAATTTAATTTAATATACAATATAATAATTATTGAAATTGGATATATGTAATTATTCAAATAAATTAATAAATACATAATAGTGAATAGGTATCGTTCAAAATATATTTAATATTTTTTGAACTGAACATATAAACTTGTAGTGTACATTTGTTTTTAAATAATAATAAACGAAAACTAAAATATTTATGGTATATAACGATTTCTGATGTTTGCGCGAGTATTACACATTTTAAATAAAACTACTTTACGGTTTTTATCGCGTTTGTATTTGATTTTTGATTGCCCGACGTTTCGAACACTTTGCAGCGTTCATGGTCACGGGCGGACTAAGATTCATCGTTATTGTAGAAAATTTATAATTATCTACCCGATACAGAAAATAGTTATTAAATATTGACCCACATTTTGATACAAATTTATTGCTAGTGTAAGAAAATTATTCCAAATGAATAAAAATTTATGGTATAAATTTGAAAATCTGTTTATTAAATATTCTAGTATAGTTTAAATGCTCATATGAATATATTCAGCGGCCGTCATACTAATTGGTAATCATGGATTATAGCACTAGAAGTTTATTACAGTTAAGCTCATGCCATTCTTAAGCCTCGTTTAAATAGCCTAAGCATGTGAAACAAAGAAGCATTAAAATATGCCCTGATGGGTGAAGCTGCTAGAAGTAGCTGGTTTAATATAAAATACTTGTCATTAATTTCCTAGTTATTGAAGTTGTGAAAGTCAAATTATAAATATAACGTTAAATGGTGTGTCGTAATAAGTTAGTAATTTTACAATGTGTTAGGATGAAAAAAAAGAGAAAAGTGAATTAAACTAAGGTTCTTATAGACTAAGAGCCTGTGGACCCCAGACCTTCGTTATTTTATTAAAGCTAAAAGTTTGTCAGCGCATGCTCCCAACACAGGTTAGAACGGTGGCCCATTATGAAGTTTGGGTTGCAGTGGCTTTGGCAGATAAAAGGTACTAAGGTGTGTAAAATGCCGATCTATTTTCGTCAAATTTTTAAGCGTGATTTTTTGATATTACCTTTAGAACGTTATTAAAAATCACATTATTCATTGCCAGACACTTAACATAGTGGCAACCCCTTGCCAGACACCCTTAATGTTCATGAAATTATAATTCTACTTACGTTATAGTATAAAAGCTGATTTTTATGTATAATACTTGGGTAATGAGTAGATGATGTTTCCTCAGTAGCCAGACATTTTTCATAGTTCCAACCCCTTGCCGTAGATAGGTAGGTAGCTTTGGGGTGTTGGGGATAGAATGTTATCAGACGATCTCTCCGGCACCCCGTAAAAGCGTGGAAGGGGCCGCTGTGTTTTTAGTAGGTATTTCGGTCACTTCTGTGGCCGGCGAGTCCCACACACACTCCCCTGTCTGTAACCGGCGGGGGATAGTGCGTAAATGCATTTCCACAGCATGAAAAAAAAAGGTAGGTAGGTTGTAGCTGTAGGAGCGAGCGCGAGATAGTACATATATATACGAGTACATGGGTGGGTGCGAATGAGATGCGCTTATATTCTTTAGTAGCACATGCTTATAGCAGCTAAAATAATATTATATGCTCTATCGTCAAATATTATTAATTTAAAATTCATTATTAATTATAAGAACAATATTATTAATACTATTACTTACGTTATAATGTAATAGCTGATTTTATATATAATACTAGCAACCCGCCCTCGCTTCGCTTCGATTTCAGTCGCCTTACCCGCGTAGTTCCCGTTCCCGTTGGCATACCGGGATAAAATGTGTTACTCTATGTTACTCAGTGATACTGTAACATTCTAATGATGAAAGAATTATCGAAATCCATCCAGTACTTTTTGAGTTTATTCGTAACAAACATACAATTTAACGTTTTCTCTTTACAATAAATATCTGGTTGACCGAGCTTCGCTCGGAATATTTTTATAGAATTTATTTAGATATATTAATAAAAACTAAAAATTATATAAAAAAATTACAAAAAGAATAATAATAACATCGAGATTCGAACCGACGCTGTTTGGATGCTACAAAACTCAACATTAAAACCAGCCGTCCCCCAACTAAGCTACCGGAACTCTTGACATTTACAACGAAATTTGAATTCATATTCTTTTAAAATTTAATGTCATTTATTGTTATGCTAAAAACACTGACAAAAGAACATTTTCTATAAATAAAACCTAGCTAGATCGATTTTTTGGACCCGAATCCTCTAGTATGCCAAGTTTCAACAAAATCGTTGGAGCCGTTTCCGAGATCCTGAATATATATATATATATATATATATACAAGAATTACTCGTTTAAAGATAAAGATTAGTGTAGATTACACCCTTAGAAGATGAAAATTAAAAAATGCTGAAACACGTGTTTATTTATTTTTATTAGAGTATTTGTTTCCAATTTAATGAAAATCGATGAAGATTTTTTTTCTTGTTTTACAAACTTTGCTACTGCGGTTTACCTCTTTAGGGGTTGAATTTCAAAAAATCCTTTCTTTGTGGGTTTCCAAGCCACGAAAAGAAACTACTGTCAAAATTTCATGTTTCTGACTTCAATAGTTTCAGCTCCGTGATGAGTCAGTAAACCAACATCTTTCTACCTATTCTACACTCTTAGAGGATGAAAATGGAGAAAAGCTGAAACACGTGTTTATTTATTTTTATTGAAGAGTATTTGTGCTTAATTTGAAGACAGTAACTAAAGATCTTTTTCTTTCTATACAGACTTTGACGTTGCGTTTCACCCCCTTAAGGATGGAATTTCAAAAAAATCTTTTCTTAGTGGGTGCCTACGTCATGAAATGAAACTACGGTCTAAATTTCATTTTTCTAGCTTCAGTAGCTTCGGATTACCCTGTTCCTTTATATGTATATTATTGTTTACGGCCCCGCAACACCCCTTGTAGGTGGCATTTCGGCAAATCCTTTCTTAGTGGACCTCTATTCGACGAAAAGAATATTCCATGGGTAATGACCTAAGTATTATATATAAAAATCAGCTTTTATACTATAACGTAAGTAGAATTATAATTTCATGAACGTTAAGGGTGTCTGGCAAGGGGTTGCCACTATGTTAAGTGTCTGGCAATGAATAATGTGATTTTTAATAACGTTCTGAAGGTAATATCAAAAAATCACGCTTAAAAATTTGGCGAAAATATATCGGTATTTTACACACCTTTAGTACCTTTTATCTGCCAAAGCCACTGTAACCCAAACTTCATAATGGGCCATCGTTCTTACCTGTGTTGGGAGCATGCGCTGACAAACTTTCAGCTTTAAAAAAAATAACGAAGGTTTGGGGTTCGCTGGCTTTTGTATTAGCTCTTTTAAACGCAAATAAATTCACTAAAGAAAAAGGATATTAGAAATAAAACTTTTTGCCAACTATAACCAAGCCTGCATCGTATTTTCTATTATTATCTCGGTTCCTTCACGTCCTACTGCTGTGCTTCAGTCTCCTCCACAGTGGGAGGGGCATTGGCCTACTGTACCCCGCTAGTCATAGATTGCTATAGGGTTTTATTTCGAGTGTTCCTGCTTTTGCAGTGTGTTGTAACCTGCTTGTGTCCCTAAGTCGTTTCTTACAATTACCCACAGGAAAGATAGGGTGTGTTTAATTGTATTGTTACTCCGTCAGCACACGGAAAAGCGCCGTATCGCCATAGCGCCGTTTAATGTCTCAGGTTTTTTTAAGAGGTCCATACCCAATAGTCGAACGTACAAGGGCTAAAGAGAATTGAAATAACAAGTTATTATAATTACTACACTGCTTGTGAGCAACAAGGACAATTTGAAAAAAAAAAAAGAATATAGTGTCCAAGCGTTTTAAGAAAGTGCATTTACGTCTCAAATAGTTTTTGAATCGTTTAAGAATTGGCACTGAATTAGAGTTACAAAATATTATAAACGGAGCAACTCGACTATTAAACATTTTGGCGACGGTTTTCATCCAAATTATTAATTCAATAGTATTTTTATATCAGTATATCATGTCAACATTTGTACAAACATTAAGATCATATAGACACTTTTTTTTAAACTTCTAAGAAATATCTGACATAACAGTTGTCAAAATATTTGTAGTAAGTGTGTAATATTAGCCCAATCATAACTTCAAATAGATTCTCTCACTTTTAAGTACTTATAAACCAATTTCTCTCTTACAACGTTTTAACTAAGCCATTGTTATCGAAAAGCGATACCAAAGTTCATTTACCTTTAGGGACCATCCATAAAGTATGTCACACGTTAAAGGGAAGAAAAGGAGTCGACGAAGTGTGATTTTGGATGACAAGAGGTAGGAGGGGTTCTAAGCTTCATGTCACTTTTAAAATTCTTACATATTTAAGTATTAAAATGCCAATTTTAAACCATTAAGTGAAAAATAAAAAATGTTGCCAGCCCTATCTCTTCGGCAGCATCAACTCTAAGAAATGTTATATTGCATGCTTTTTTTTTCGTGATTTCGTTATTTATTTATTTATATTTCATAAAAATTGCAAAATATGTGACGTCACACTATCTTATAAATATGGCCAACTGTGACAACGACGGGAAAGGGGAAAAAATTACGAAATTTGGTGTTACATACTTTATGAACAAATCCTTAAATGATTATCGAATACAAAAATCTATTATCGCGCCAATATGATGATGAGATCTTATTTCCTCGTCAACATTGGATCAGTTATTCTATAGATTGGTGATTTATTTCATATCGGATTATTTCTCTTCTGATTTTCGCCACACACCGCTTAACCGCATAGGGCGATGGTAGTGAAATGTGGGGTCCCACAATCAGCTCTTTTTGCACTCTTTGCCTATTGAGCGTTTCACCGGAACCGATACGTAGAATTTCAGGACTCAGGGCTTGCCCTGAGTTGTACTATTCCTAGGATTGATGTATTTGAAATCCATTTCCTTGGGTATACTCACCATGCACCGTTAATTGATGCCATATCATATTTACACTATATTATGTTAATGTTTTATGTAAAATGGCGTCTTAAAACGCATTCTTCTGTGACTAAATATTAAAAAACATGTAAAATATTTTATATATTAATTTTCAATTTTAATATTTGACAACTTATTGGCATTTTAACAAAAAATATCGCGCAAAAATCGACATAAATGTTAAAGGAATTAGTATGGGACATTGCTGATTAATTAATACTATGATGACGGAAATATCACAGTCCACTCGTTCTCTTTTTTAGTAGAGTAAAAAAATCTCAAGAGTTTCTTGGGGGTGTATCGACTGCCTTTTATTTCTTGGAACATAGATTCGTTCAGTAGATGTTAAACTTTGAAGGCATATGATTATCAACAATATTTGGTTATAAAAATGATTATAATTATCAAATATGTTAGTTAACTGTTGAAAACTCGTAAATTATTGCATTTTTGTCGATTAGCAGTAATATAGTCGTTACAATTATATGATAAAGAGGGTAATATGTATATACAAGGGCTACTAGGGTTCTCAAAAATGCTTGTCTACGTGTGCTGGTCGCCGCAACACGCTGTACAATCGAGGCAGCCCTGCGGCGGACCGCCTCGCGACCGCTATCTTTTTCCACGACAGCCGCCTGAAACCTGGTCCTGAAAAATGAAAAATAAAAGAATTTATATGTGTACATCAATTTTTGATTCATTCATCAGAGTATCGATGTCCATTTTTACACATTGGCCTCTAGACAGACGGTTTTAGCCAAAACCTTGCTTGGGAGTATGCTGATATCTATTCTCCTAGTAAACCTTCAACCAATTTTTTTACAGCTCTTACGAGCAAGTAAGGCATGGTAACAGTGTATTGTTAACACGTCCCAAGATAGGGATGAGTAATTTCGGTGTGAAGGTGCACTTCGGTGCCAAATAAGTATTGCAAAATAAAATCGTAAGACTATAAAATAGATTAACAGTCTTTTAAATAAAACTACTTTAGGGATTTTATCGCGGTTGTATTTGATTTTTGATTGCCCGACGTTTCGAACACTTTGCAGCATTCATGGTCCGTCCGTGACCACTTAACTCATAACTCATTTATTCATAAGGGATTCTTACATGTCATTACATACACATTAATGAATAAAAAATATCAGCAATTTGAAAAAGGAAAATAAATAAACGATGTCAAATAGTAATAATAATAACAAAAACATGTAAACGCGTTGGGTATTTTCTACATTTTTAAAAATTCGTCATAAGTATAAAACTCTTGCTTGACGAGCCACCGCTTTAAGCGAACCTTGAAGCTATGTAGGCTAGGAGCGGAAGTTACCAGTGTAGGCAATTTATTGTACACCGATGGGCCCATAACATGAGTCGTCCTCTCTGACTTAGCAAGTGATCTCGCTACAGCTGACAGGTTATCACGGTGTCTTGTGTAATATGAGTGTTTAGAGCTTGGTTTGGTACATTTTAATAAATTGCTTCTGACATAGATAGCCACCTGGTATATTACCAAACTATATTACACACACACCACTTACAATTGTTCGCGATAAAATACGTAAAGTAGTTTTATTTAAAACTAGCAACCCGCCTTCAAATATAGCCTAGTTTACGCCCTGATATTATAGCTTTCTATTGGTGAAAGAATTTTTGAAATCGGTCCAGCCGTTTTGAAGATTACCCGGAACAAACAGACAGACAAAAATTTTTTAATCTGTATTTTAGGCATAAGTGTCGTGCAAATAACCGTGTGAGCATGAAAAAAGCTTATTATTTTGACATTACAAACAGACACTCCAATTTTATTTACTGGTATAGATGTGTAATACTCGCGTAAACATCCGGAATCATTATATTAATAGTCTTCACACATTATTAGGCATGCGATTATAAGGTGTACTATGGTTGACGACTGTATATTGAAGGGGACAAATGAGGCTTAGGGCTGAATGATATAAAGTATATAACTTATGCCGATAAAGGAAATATCTGATACAATAAAATTTTCTGATAGCCAGGTGGTTGCTAGTGAGATTAGCGCGTTCAAACGAACTCTTCAATTGTAATTAGAAATATGGATTAAATAAGTTACCTGCAATACTCGTAAGGCTTCCAACAGTTCCTGTTTGTCAGTTAACAACGTTGCCGCTTCTTGTTGAGCCGCGTGAACACATTGCCGCAATACAGATGCCTCCTCAACTTTACTGCAATAGATAGATATATGTTTTGTGGACGCAATTTATCGTGTGGTGACGTTAGAACATAATTCACCACCCTCTTTCTTGGCGGTGTATGTGGTAAAAGACGACTAAGAGATTACAAGTTTCAGATATTCATTATATACAAGAAGCAAAATTCGAAATTTCCTTTGGGGAGTAGGCTCGAGCTCCGTAAAGGGACATACATATGCCGTAATGAATGAATAATGATGATCATTGATATGAAAGACGGTAAATAAAAAATTATAGAAGAACTTACGCTCTTAGTTCCCTATTGTCCTCCGCTATTCTAGCTAAAGTAACTAGTCGTTTCCTCAACTCCTCGTTTTCTCTATTCAGCCTGTCTATCTTCTCTCTCGCTTCATCCAACTCTGGCATGGGTTGAGGAGTAGCAGGCGATGCTATAGTTGTAGGCGTTGATACTGGCGGTCCAAATCTAAGAATACCGGCAGTGTCACGAGTCATTCGTAGAGTGGTTAGATCTATGTCTAGCGGTTGAGGTGGTGGGGCGTTAATTGAGCGGGTGGGACGGTCTTCTATTAAATGTAGTTTCACATTTTCTATTAAAACCTGTAATGTAAACAAATTTTCTTTGAATTCAGGAGTAAGAATACAATTCACCACGTAGTGACAATATCTTGCTCGTGGGTGTCGTAAGAGACGGCCAAGGGATATAATATGCAGGTACCATCGATGAAGAGAAGGAAAAGTCAAAATGAAACCCTATGTCAACACGTCTTACAAGCGTGGTATAGTTGGTCTAATTCCCTTCCACAATGGACGAGGCCCGAGCCCAACAGTTGGATGTGTATGGGCTGAGATGGTGATGATTAAAGAAATTAAATACGTATTTTTCAAAGTTTTGTATGCGTTTTAAATATTTTAATTGAAAAACAAAACTGTTACTGATGACTACAAGGTTCTTATTAGCAATACGAGTAAAACTACCAATATTTCAATCACTATGCATTTCCCATTGATTTCAGGAATTCCCTAGTATACCTACGAATTCCAAGACTCAATTACATTGGAATTAAAATACCTTTGAAGTATGTAATTTTTACCAAAAAGGAAACCTTTGGAATCTCTGAAGTGATTAATATTTTCTAAAGAATTCACAAATAATTATAAGTTTGTAAATTCCTGTATGCGAAGTACGTATTCATTAGCGGGAAATTGTTGTCTTTATAAAAAATATATTAAAATAAATGCAGTATTACCTCTAGAGGCATAGGTGGCACCACTACTTCGTCTTCTATAAGTTCAGCAAGTGCTAAAGCTGTGCTCATATTGAGAGCTATGCTTAAATCTCGCACACGTGCCTCCAGCAACTCCTCGAATGGAGCCAGGCCTGATAATTCACCCTAAATAAATAAATATTATATATTATATTTCATATTGGTAGCATCTTAAAATCATTGGATCGTTCGTTTCTTCGTTGGTATTTTTGTGGTCAGATTACAATCTACACACAGCGGAGAAGAATAGGGTGTGTGTTTACTCATTGCCTTTTCAATAGAGCATTAGCACTTGTGTATTAAAGTTATTCCACTTGCTGATGGGGTAAGAAAACAATTCGCATCTTGCCCGTGTCTCACGTAAGAGATATGATATGTATATACAACATCTGTGCAAGAGAAGGCAAGTTCGAAATAAAAGCCTATACCAATACATTTGACGTGGTATAGTAGGTCAATTTCCCTCATTACAGAGGAAGTTTGAGCCCAGCAGTAGGACGTATATGAGCTGAGATGATGATTCACGTTTAGTGACAAGGCTTATCCTTTAGGATATCGAAAACTCCTCTGAGCGACATCGATGTGTATTTTAGGAATATGTAGGTACGTGATAAATTTAGGATCTACCTTCTCATCCGGTTGTCTTGCTAGCTGTGTTCTTTCAAGTCTGGCAGCTACGTTAGGTGCTGCCCGTGTTGTTAGTTCATCCGTATCCATCGTAGGCTCGTTCCATGCGCGCGCCCGCATCGAGAACTTGTTCTGTGTTCAGATGTTCAGGTTATGGGGGGGAAAGGGGGGTCGAAACGTAGAACGTTGGGGGTTTGTGGAGCCGTTGCTACCGAACGTTTACGTAAGATTCTTTTTAGTGTAATATAAACAATAATTTAGTTCTTCAGATTTAAATGTATATCATCAGTGATTAAATAAATATATTTATCAAACAGATTTTATAATGACACGGCGTTCTGTATTTTGAAATATCGATCAAAATAAAATTCCACATTTTTACCAATTATTATTATTATATTAGTTAGCGCAGGTAATTCAAAATAATATTAACAAATTTTGATTTTTATTAACTTATTAATCACATAATTTTTTTATGGACAGTATAATTTGCTTTCGCTATTTAGCCGTAGTACATAATTTAATAATAAAAAGGCAACAAATGCGTGGCACTTACGTAAAAAATGCTTTATGACTTTTGTAAAAGCGACAGTCCTGAAAATCTGTTACACATTTTATCTGTATAAATTAATTAATTATCTGTATCTTGTATATTATTAATTTAAATCGCTTTCAATATTTAACAGTTAAAATTAAAAACTATTATTTTTGTTCTATAAAAATCTTGAATTTGTAATGTTTGATTAATTCAAATGGTATATTCGTTCGGCAATAAGGGCTTAATACAAACATCACAACAATAAACACTTCACCAACGTAACACTAGTGCTGTATGAAGATGAAGGGAAGTGCACCATGCGATAACATTCGTGCATCACATGTTACATGCAACCATTAGTGGAACTCTAATAAATATTTGTGTTTAGATAAAACACAAATCAAAAAATATTTTTTATTGTTTATGTTTGTATTTTTTTTACTGTTCTTTGATGTTTATTAATGTATTTTTTATTTACGTATGTATTTCTACTGTTCTAACATTATACTTGAGTGAGAGTGAATAAATATTTTTATTACGTTCATTTTCATCATCATCATCATTTCAGCCTATTGCCGTCCACTGCTGGACGTAGGCCTCCCTCATATTGCGCCACAATGTGCGGTCCTGTGCCGCCTGCATCCAACGACGCCCAGCAACTTTCACTAGGTCGTCGGTCCACCTATTGGGGGGGCGTCCTACACTGCGTCGTCCGATGCGTGGTCGCCACTCGAGAACCTTTCTTCCCCAGCGGTTGTCGGTTCGTCGAGCGATGTGGCCTGCCCATTGCCACTTCAGCGTGCTAATTCTTCGTGCTATGTCGGTTACACCCGTTCTTCTGCGGATTTCTGTATTCCGGATTCTATCTCGCAGAGAAATCCCGAGCATAGCCCGTTCCATAACACGCTGAGCGACTTTGAGCCTTGATATGAGGCCTACATTTAGGGACCACGTTTCTGTGACGTAAGTCATCACTGGTAACACACACTGGTCGTAGACCTGTGTTTTCAGACACTGAGGTATGTTGGACGAGAAGATCCTCTTAAGTTTCCCGAACGCTGCCCAACCGAGTTGGATTCGTCGGCTGATCTCTTTCTCGAAATTGGATCTACCTAACTGGACTGTTTGTCCTAGGTAAACATAGTGATTGACAACTTCGAGAATCGCATTGCCAACTAGGACCGGTACAGGAATGACATGGGTATTTGACATGACTTTCGTCTTGTCCATGTTGATTCGTAGACCCACTAGTTGGGATACCCTGCTGAGATCATTGAGCATAGTGCCAAGGTCCTCCATGGATTCTGCCATAACGACGATATCGTCTGCGAATCGAAGGTGAGTGATGTATTCGCCGTTAATGTTGATGCCGAGTCCAGTCCAGTCTAAGAGCTTGAAGACATCTTCCAGTGCAGTGGTGAACAGTTTCGGAGAGATGACATCTCCCTGTCTCACGCCTTTCTGCAACTGGATCGGTTTCGTACTCTTATCCCGGATACGGATTGACATTGTGGCGTTCCTATACAAACACTTCAGCACTTCGATATAGCGATGGTCGATTTGGCACCGCTGAAGGGACTGCAGCACCGCCCAAGTTTCGACTGAATCAAAGGCTTTCTCATAGTCCACAAACGCTAAGCACAGGGGCCGATTATACTCCTCGGTCTTTTGTATAATCTGCCGAAGCGTGAGGATATGGTCTATGGTGCTATAGCCTTTTCGGAAGCCGGCTTGTTCGGGCGGCTGGAAGTCATCGAGCTTGCGCGTGAGTCGATTGGTAATGACCCTCGAAAACAACTTATAAACATGGCTCAGGAGTGAGATGGGTCTGTAGTTCTTTAAAAGAGCTTTGTCACCCTTCTTGAAGAACAGCACCACCACACTCCTGGTCCACGACTCTGGAACGTCGCCCCCGAGGATAACGGAATTAAATAGCTTCTGAAGGGCTATTAATACCGGCTTGCCGCCCGCCTTCAAAAGCTCTGCCGTAATTCCGTCATCTCCCGGTGCCTTACCGTTACGTAGTTGTTTGAGAGCCATTCTGATCTCGTACAAGCTGATGTCCGGGATTTCTTCGGTATAGTGCCGAGTTAGCTTGGATCTGGGATCTTGGACCAAGCCGACAACAGGATTTCGGGATGATTTGTATAACTGTCCATAGAACCTTTCGACCTCTCCCAAGATCTCACTTTGGGATGAAATGACAGTGCCGTCATCGGTCTTCAGCTTAGTCATTTGGCTTTTCCCAATAGACAGATCTTGTGCGAACACTTTCGAGCCACGATTCCGCTCTATCGCTTCTTTAATACGGAACGTATTAAATCGGCGAATATCGCGACGCACAGACCTGGAGATCTGTCTATTTAGCTGCCTATGTTTGGACCAATCGGCTGCAGACTGCACCGTCATCTCTTTTCTCCGCTCCATGAGCTCGAGAGTCTGGTCAGAAAGTTTTTTAGGTCTATTAACGCGGTGAGCCTTGAAAAATTTCGACCCAACCGCGTGGACAGTTTCCACGAACCTGTTGTTCATATCGTTCGGAGATTCGCACTCGTCCAGACATTGGAAGCGATTATGACTATTACGTTACGTTTATTAAATTCCATGAAATAATATTTCATTAATATAAATAATTGTGGTTAATTTAATAAATGTTATAATCAGCAAATGATTCAATTTTTGAAGTTAGAGACAAAATTAAAGTTTTTGTCACAGCTCTTTATATTATCTATAGATATTTTTTTTTGTGTAACTATAGTTGTCAGCCATAGATAACTGTGACAACTTTATCCGGACTGATGAGTGAGGTCTGAGGGCTCTCAACCCGAGTTCGAATCGATAGTTACTTATAATTTATACATACCAGAATACATATAAAACTTGTTACATTAAGAATAATTTATTCATTTGGACAATATACAATTGATGAATATGGTGAATACCTTCTTGTTTTTTCATAAATATTTACAATTCTTTAAATAAAAGCAGTATTTCTATGACTTACAATAATTTTTATGCAAGTAAATCCAGACTTCCAAATATATAATATAATATGTCATTTGACATGCATATATATGTAATGGCTTGCTATGTGATGGCTCGAGACGAAACGTAACTATGATTTATAGAATAATTTATTAATAAATATTAACAATATATTTTCATGTCGTAATAACTTTACGAAAATCTATATATATAAAAGAGAAAGTGTGTGGGTATGTTCCATATAGGCTCCGAAACGGCTGTACCGATTTCAATGAAACTTTCAGGGAATCTCCAGATTGACCTGGCGAGTAATCTTGTAAAGTTTGGTGACGATCAGAGCACTCCTCTTTTTGAACTGTCAAATACAGCTTTTATTTACTATGATGATATTCTATTTAATGATGTAAGTTTATTGTTTAAATAAAATAAAGCAAAATCTAGCCCGGCGAAGCGGGCTGGGTACGCTAGTACTTTCTAATTTATTATCTCGATAGTTTCCTCAGTCTAGTATAATTCTTTTTGATTCTTCATTATTTTAATATTCGCCATTGTTTTATTGATATTAAACAGACATGCATGCACTTAAACACGTAATAGTGCTAAGCTTTTTTTGTAACGAATAATATAAAAACCAATTTTATGAATTCGTCATTTGCGTGGTTCCAGTGAGGTGATTCCTACCTTATCCGTCGGGTGGCGCTAGTGAGGCATAAATAGCAGACATGTAACAGTTAGCAATGAAGCGATAGCGTTAAGATGTTTCTTTTCGAACTATTTCTTTTTCGATAATATATTACATGTGTCTGAGTAACTTTCATTTGCTTGTTCATTTTGAAATAATAAACGCAACACTGTATTTGAAATTAAATTATTTTTTTTTAATTATTATGACGTTATTAATATTTATATTTTAATTCTTTCAGATAATTTGTAAGCTTAGCTTATTGTTAACATTACCACTGACGGTAGGGAACGCGGTACCAGTGTTCAACCCGATGGCGATGGGGTAGGGATACGGTGGGTTATGGGTAGTGTTGGGTAGGAAAAAGATTTGTAAGAGGAGCCTCTTTTGTGTAGTGAGCCAGTACATTGTCGCACTACAAATGAGGCGAGGCCAATGAGGTTGGAGTGTTGGGTAAGAACACGTCATGCATGAGAGTTTGTAAGAGTAGTAGCCTTTGCTGCGCCGCCCTTGCGTCGCCCCGGACGCATGTAGAGCCTGCTCAAAAAAGGTATGTTTTTGGGAATAATCCTACCACTATAATTCCTGTAAGCCAGGATCCACAATGGTCTCCGTATAAGAGGAGGTTTGACCCTCAGGAAGAAAAGGTTTTGTTAACAATAATTCTGGTGATACCATTGGTACTTTATTAAAATGCATCAATTCTTATTCAAAATGTTACTAATTGGGTTAATAACTTCTGGATTTGAGATACTTATATCACAACTTTAGAACTTTTTACTGAGTATTTCACTGTACATAGTTTAAATACGATCAAAATAGTATACTTATAAATGTTATAATAGTTTGAAAGTTAATAAGACACACAGTAGTTTAGGCGTACATTATATGGCGATAGAAACATCTTTTGTCTCACTCACTCTTACACAGACAAACCCCCTTGGCTACGACACATAACCTCTACAACTATGGGCACTCAACATAATGATACCACTACATTGTGTCAAATGATCCATAGATCGTGATCTATAAGATCTATGTTAAATACCTTGAGACGGTTCTTTCGTTTCACGATAGCCGAGCGGGCGGGAATTGCCATAGAGGAAAAAACACACATAGACACATATAGTTAGAGGTAAAATGGATGCATTCCTGTTCAGGGTAGGTATAGGAACGAGTGATTTTTGAGCGACTCCGATAATTTTTAGTTTTAACATGGACATTTAAAATTTTTGCTGTTCGTAGATATGAAATAACTAACTTTGATTTAATTCCATCAATTGAAGAAATATTTATTAATTATTATAATTAAAATATTTAAGAGCAAACATGAATTAAAAACCGCCGTTGAATATCCACTTACATAGTAGGCTCTAGGCAATATGCTATCTATCAATTTAGCGCGTAAAATACAAAATAATTACGCCTTACGATTTAATTTTAGGGCATTCAATACTAATTTAATTCAAGGTCATTCAATACTAATCTAATTCAAGGTCATTCAATGCGAAAAGGATTCAAGGTCGTCTTGAACAAAGTTCCTTGTTAAGAATAAGGGAGTCATTATGTTATTCTATTACGGTGCGAGATAGAGAGCATATCATTAGTGATGTATCTATTATTATCTTATATCTTTAATGGTACTTATAACTGTATACCTATATATTATTAACCCATTTTAATTTAGTTTTCCGTTCCATACTAGGGAGCATACATAGTTATGGGAGGACTAAAGTATTTCAGGTCCAAGGTATCAACGTTATTACACTGGTTTAATCTGCCAATGATTAAACCAAAGTATTTACTTTTTAAATAATTTCAATAATTCAATCTGCTTCGAAACAGAACTAAAGAAAATTAGTTATATTCATGATTCAAGTCGCTCAATAGTCATTCGTTCCAATGCCTCAATCCCTTATCAACATATTTGTTATAGATTTACAGCGATACACCTTACTGGGTACAATATTACGATGGTTATGGTATGATACGAACATGCACACCTTTGGGATTACTCTTCAATCACAAATTGCCATTACAAGCAAGAACATTTAGGATGTTTTGTAATGCAATGGAATAGGATTCAAGAGTAAGTTGAGATAGTGTCATTGAATATTGATTAGGTTTAATTTAATAATTTGTTAATCATATGTTGCAAAATATCAATGACGGTTATTTATTATTTAATGTACAAAATATTTGTTTTTCAAATACAAGCGGTTTTTTTTCATAAAAATAATCTGTACAAGTAACTAATTCTTGTATTACGGAGGAGTTGTATATAAATATGATTAACAAACATAAATTACACCCTGACTCCGAATAACAATTTGTTTATCGCACAAAGAGATAGGGATAATCCTAGATGGGAATCCAAACCATGACACTGGTACTATAGGTAACTGGCCTGGTATTTTAACCACTATGCAATCTATACAGTCAATTTATTCGTGTATTTTATAGTATAATTTACTTTGCACGGCTCTAGATTGTCTATGTTGTTGAGTATTTAAAGTTAAAAAAAACCCAATAAACACCCAACTAAACAATCGAACTATCGAAGTATCCAGCGATAAATATTGCACATCATTCTATGGAACGAGGCAAACTTTTAATTTTGGCTTCGTAGAGCGTAGTTACTGTGTAGTCGAGGAATAACAATATAAAATCACTTTATTATCTGGTTTATGCTTAGACCAATAAAACGGAACAAATTTTTTTTAAGAACAAAATAACAGTTTATGGCAAGGTCTCACAGCCCTCTACACGCCAAGGCTAAGGGAGGGTGGCGTGTATATCTATAACTCTCCGTATTTAAAAAAAAAATATAGCCTATTCGATCGGGACCTACAGGATTTGAACAGCGACCGTAAATGTGATGAAATTTATATTCAAATAAGTACAAGAAGTACTTCTTATACGCCAAGGTTTATCCAATGAGAATTTTAGTTCATTTAGAACTGCGATTATGCCTAATATAATCATATAATCAATGACACTATCTCCGCCTATATAGAGAACTATCTTAAAATGTGATTCAAAATAAATAGGGCATTGATATCGACACATGCTTTGTAAAAACACTTTTAATGTACCAACTATTATCAAGAGTTATGATAAAATTGTATGTATTCTAATTGCAATATATCTTTGTTTTTAAATCTTTATAAGGGAAGTTATTTAGTATTAGAAATAAAATGTTCTAAAAATGTAAGTGTGTGTTGGAGTTTATGTTGATCAATATGGAAATACAAAATATCAGCGAAAACAGTGACTTAATAAATAAGCAATTTAATGTTTGAATATATCATGTATGTGTTTGCAACTGTTCAAAGCTTGATTATGTAAAGTATTATTTTTTGATACTTATTTAAACTAAATGGATATCATAAAAAATAATACTCTCGTTGTCTTGTATTTACTAATCATCATTCTCTTATATTATTTACTAGCAAGTTACCGCGGTTCCCCTGCATAGTTCTTATTTCCATGGGAATATCGGGACAAATAGAGCCTAAGTTATTCATTATATAGACAGCAATTTTGAGTAAAATACTAATATCGGTCCGGACAGGCAGACAAAAAATATTTAAACTGGTTTTTAGGTATAAGTATCGCGCAAATGACCGTGTGAGCGTGAAAAAAGAACTATTTTTAACACGTTATAAACATATTTTATTAAGGTCTATAGATTGTTCCCTCCAGTAATGTAAATGAGGTACAAAAGTAGGTAAAAGGCATTCTGGACGCATCAACGCACAAAAAGCTTTGTGTGCCTTTCACTGAGCATTTTAAGAGATGACTAAAGGTTGTAATAACGTCATCAGGAAGAGATGGAATTATCGAAATTAATCTTCATGCAAATTCGTATAGTACTATCAATTACACTATTATTAAATTCAAATTCAAATCATTTATTATGCATAGACCCCGAGAGGGCACTTACATATTGTCAATTTTACAAAATAAAATTATCCAATAAAAATAAACTACCACCGGATCGGAACGCGACCGCTACTGAGAAGATCCGGCAAGAAACTCGGCGGGCTTGTCTATTATTTTAATTTTTTTTTTAACTTTAATTTTTTTATTTTAATTTTTTTTTTATTTTAATTTTTAATTTGTTTTTTCTTCTTATGCATGCATTAACAAGGGCTCCTCAATCATACAAGGCTGCTAAAGCATATTGAACCGAACAAGACTTTTAGCATTGGGTGTTTTCCTTGCTTGTAAATAATATTTAGTAAATATTAGTTCTTTGAACGGCTGCAAACAACGTATCCCTTTTCACACAAAATACGTAACATAAAAATTAAAAAAAAAAAATACCTGGAACTCGTCCCAAGGAATCGCAGAGCACTCGTCGCTTTTCAAATCATCAGCAGCAAGTCTTAAGGTCGTTTTGCCACTGCCAGTTTGATGAACTATGTGGATATTGTTCAAGCGCCATGTACTTGTTGATATCTTTGAGAAAGTTCAGTTATATAAAAACTTATTCAATCATTACAGCTCATATATACGAGTATGTACGTTCCACTGCTGAATTCGAGCCTCCTGCGCCGCGGTAGACAAATTAATCTACTATACCACGCTAGTCAGACGTGATAGTACAGGATTTCAAAATGAAGGAAAGAAAAGTCAAAAACTTTTCTTTCTCTTGCAGAAATGTTATATGCATATCCTTTATTCGTATTTTACGACATCCAGCCATAGAGAGACACATTAGGAGCGGCAGATTGTCTTGGTGTCTCTCTTGGAGGGATGAAAAACATGTGACGAGAAGGGTTAGCAATATGATTGTGGTTCTTGCCCGTGGGTGTTGTAAAAGACAACTATAGGATATAATATGCATATAATAGCTATGCAAGAGAAGGAAAACACGAAATAAAAGTCTATGCCAACACGTCTAACCAGCGTGGTATAGTGGATTTATTTCTCTCCCTTAAAGGGGGGGGGGGGGGGAGACTCGAGCTTCACAGTGGGACGCATGTGGGCTGAGATGATGATGATAATATGTTGGTTATATTAAATATATCTAATAAATATATCTAATAAGTGGGTAACTAACCTTAACTAACCCTTTTAAATATATCTAATAAGTGGGTAAACTGTGGCTTACCACATCTCGTCTCCTGCAAGAACTAGTGACAGAATGATCGCTCGGCGACGACGATCGCTCTACGACCTCAGCCGCAACTTCCACACCACTCGATGCTCGACCATGCTCAAACTCCCTATAACAGTTATGATTATGTACTAAAACGTTTGACCATAAAGACGAGAATGTCAAATAAAAATTGATTATGAAATGTAGGTGCTAAAGTAAATGGAAATGCATTTGGAACGGATGTCGGAACGGATTTTCTTCCTATAGATATTTTATAGGACAGTTATGGGAGAGGAACGGTAAATTTTACAATTTACTACATTTTTGTCCTTGATGGTAGACAAAAAACAACCCACTTGATTGTAAGTGGATAACACAGTTCATGAATCTCTTCAACACCAGGGATATTGACAAAATGTCCACTATTTGAAATATGGTTATTATCACGTGAATATTGTATATTACAATAACATCTAACCTGAAAGCCATATCAGCATCATCAGGTGATTCAGCAGCGAGTCCTACGACGACATATCTATCACTGTCAGAACTTGCGGTGGAGGCGGCGTCACTTCGTGTATCGTCACGCGTCAGTGCGCTGTCTATTGACGTCACTAGAGACGTCAATCCGCGACGCATTGACGAGAAACCTGCATATATTACATTAGTGCAACACTTTAGTTTAATAATTAATTCAAATAAAATCGTTTATTTTGCAAAATATGAGTATAAAATATAAATTGTTACAGGTATTCATTACATCACGATATTTGACCGTCAAGCAGCATACAAAAAGAGCTAATGCCCTCACAACAAATACAATATGTTTAACTAAATGAAGGAATGAATTTATCTCTTACATGATTATATCTTGATTAATACATAAACTCCTGCAATAAAGTCATATTTTGGTCTTGAAATTTTAGTATATTCTGTAGTCAGTTCATCCATCTACGATGGACGTAAGGATCCCAGAAGAACTAATATCTACAAACACCGAGATTTGAAGATTACTTGTCTGTTTAGAATGAAATCTTTTCACTACTTACCTCCAAAAGACATTCCTGGACTTGGTGGAAGTGGCTCTTCTATATGTATCGGTTGACACACTTCAACCGATGTGGCCAGTACTCCGCTATCTCTATCTATCATAGATGGCGCCATTGTAGCCTCAGAGCCTACTAGGAATAAGCAAAATTGTATGCATCATTATTTAATATAACAATTTTTTTTTTATAATTAAGTGAAGTCAAGACAGTAAACCAAAATGTGAATTGATTAAATCAAAGAAATTAAAGCTTAAAATATAAATAAAAGTAACAGAGAAAGCACCAGGTATGCCCAGATAAAGCCAATTTTGAAATTCGCATCACTATTGCCAATTGATAAAATTAGAAAAAAATGTGGCATCTGCGGGCTATTTCGACACAAAATCCTTTTAAATTTAATATTTCAACCTACTGCATGCTTAAATGGCATTTTCTTAATATAACTAATAGTTCTGCAATATTTATAATATTATGTAAAAATTTGCATTTGATCATAATTTAAACTTTATCTTATCTTTTTAAATAATTAAGACGCCAAAATTGGCATGGAATATGATATAATAAATTTTTTCTAGCGATTTAACACATAATACATCCTCCACTCTTTATCTATTGGGTCCATATATAGAAATGTGTAAAATCTATGGTTACATGAAGAAATATTTTATAGTTTCTTTTTTTTGTACATTTTTATATTCACTGATTAAAACACAATCAATCAAGTCCACATTCGCGACAACCGGGCAAGTTTTATATAACATACAGTTCAATATTTAAAAGTAATAAGTAACACACATAAACCATGAAATACGACACTTACTGCAATTATCGTCGAGTGGTGTCGATGCTTCTAAAGTGGATATGGCTTGATGTTCTTACACCCAGAAAGAGAAGGCAGGAAGAACCCAAGAAAGGAAGAAATAAATAAATACAAGTTATTAATATTGGCTAGTTGTACTAAAAGTTAAAAGTATTGCATCGCATCAGGAAATATTTCCCGCTTGCAAGAAGGCCACTTAAGCCGACGCCCTCGAAATGAGAACCCATCGGGTGGGTCATCAAGGTATCATTCTCGGTGATTCGTTTCATTAGCGTAGAGATAATATGGCAGGTCAGGGCTTTAATCCTTCGATAATCGATCGATGTGTCATCGTCTGGTACGATTTATTAGGCTTCCTAATGCATCAATTGTTGCATCATATGTTAGAAAAAAAATAATATACAAAAATTTATTTAAGTTGTGGCACAGTAACTTACGATTAATTTTAGAATATAAAAAAAAAAAAAAATATTACGAACTTCTTTCATCATCATTTTCATTCATTCGTTCATTCATCTCTATGCCACAAATTCTAGTCTATAATCAAATTCGTAGAAAAAATTGTCAATCACAAGTGGTGATTTCACAGTGATGTTATCTTTTGATGGAGTTTATTCATCACTTTATTAATCGACGGGAAAGGGTGAAGATATATTATGTCTTAGCAATCGTACATCCTAATTAATATTATAAATGTGAATATTTGTTTGTTTCAAGCGTTTTCACAATTATCAACTGTGTTGATGGTCCTGGAATTTTGCATACACATTGTCAGTAGTGAAAAGGCTACTTTTCATCTAACTAAATGGTAATGTTCCCCAGAAGATAGAAATTAATTTGATAAAATCTCCTTGACCCAGGCTGAGCTGTGAGTATAATTAGTCAAAAAATAAAAATACATAAATAATCAATTACTCTATTAAAACTGACCCAATTTTAAGTCTTGTAAACTGGATGAGTCCAATGGCACGCTGTCCAGGTCTCTGGATGACTCTTGTCCCGGGCAGTTAGATGGAAGCACGAAGGTTAATTCTACTGCTGGGACCACTACACCAACTACTATTGTTCTGTTGAGAAATATGTGCTTTTAAAATAAATTTGCTAGTATTATTACTAGAGATTTTATAAAGGCTTTTTATTTTAATTAAAACGTGGATATGCTTATATAACTATGCCTTCCATTTATCAGCCTACTGATATCCAGTCTGTTGAACATAGGGCAATTCAAGGCTAATAATAACATAATTAATATATATAATAGGGAATATGCACGAAACTCCAAAATGAACAAATTGTTTTTATTTGTAATATTTATTGCTTAAAAAACGTGCCTATACAATTATTTTTAAATTTTATCATTATTTAATAATTAAATTTAATTATCAAAAAGTGCCTTTTTTGAGTTACGCGCGCAAAATTTCTAAAACACAAAGCATTGGTTGTTCAAAACGTGACATCATAGTCCTCCCGAGTCTTCTGATTAGGGCTGTCGATATTTAAAAAAAAATAGTTTTTCGATATATAGATATTTTTAAATATATCAATATCGGAGTTCGATATAACAAACAAAAATATCAATATTTCGATATTTTCCCCATGACCACTTTTTAACTTCGTTCATTGCGGGGTTGCCGAGCTTTTTTTTATCAAATTCTAGGAGTAAGTGATAACTGATCATCAATTACATGCCAGTGCTTTTACAGTTGATTAAGTTTACGGTGATTTTGTAGAATAAATAGTTTACAAGAAAAGATAAAACACCAAATTTATTCAAATAAATATCGACCCTCGATACTTACTTTTTATTATCGATATATCGTCCAAAAAAAAGTTCAGTATTAAGAATCGATATTTTTAAATAATAATATCGATATTTTGACATATCGATATTTTATCAACAGCCCTCCTTCTGATATAAAGTTGTTGTTTGTATATTTCTAGTGATTATTTTGTAATGTTACCCCATTCTTTCATAATAAGTTCAAGTATTAATCTTTGTGAATAAAAGACTTATTACAATGACTGAAACCGATTTCGTCAAAGTACAGTCAGATAATCTTCCTAGAATAGGCGTATATGATGACAACGTATTTCGCGTCTAATTCAGATTTGACGTCTGTTAAACTCGGAGGAATAAAAGCTGCAAGGTAAATAAGATGTAATATATTTAATAATCGTAATCATCATCATTTGCCTGCCCTTATCCCACGCTAAGTGGGGTCGGCACAACATGTACTTACCTTTCATAACCTCCTATCGGCCGTCATATCTGCACTCACCCTTTTCATACGCATATTCTCATTCTCACAGTCCATCCATCTCTTTTTGGGTCTCCCACGCTTCTTACATCCATCCACATTCATATCGATAACCCGCCTCGTCATATGCCTTTCATCCCTCCTCATCACATGTCCATACCAAGACAACCTCGCGCTCCTAATCTTCTCTATCACTGGTGCCACTTTCAGGCTTCCCCTAATATACTCATTTCTTATCTAACCTTGTGACCCCACACATCCATCTTAGCATACGCATCTCTGTGGCATGCAATCTTCTCTCATCCGTCTTTTTCAATGCCCAATATTCAGATCCATACATAGCAACAGGTCTGATGACACTCTTGTATATTTTCCCCTTAAGTTTAAGGGGCATCCGTGCATCGCAAATTGTTCCCGAGACCTGTCGCCACTTCATCCGTCCTGCATTCATTCTACGATTTACCTCCCGGTCGATGTTGCCGTCGTCTTGGAGAAGGGAGCCTAAGTACTTAAAGTCGGAGCAAACTGGTAGGGGTAACCCATCTAAGCCAATGTGAGAGACTTGGGAAGAGTAACCGAAGTTGCAGAACAGATGTTCAGTTTTGGTGCGGCTGATCCTAAGGCCTACTCTCTCCAACCTCGCCCGCCATTTCTCCAGTCTACGTTGTACTCCAGCTGCCTCCTCTCCGACGAGAACAATATCATCTGCAAACAGCATACACCACGGTGCTTCCTCCTATATGTCTGATGTCAGAGCATCCATCACCAGGAGGAACATATTAGGCCTTAAAGCCGAACCCTGGTGCAAACCTACAGTGACACTGAACTCATCAGTGACGCCGGCTTCGGACCGGACATTCGTACGCGCTTCTGCATACACAGCTTTCACTAATCTTACATACTTCCCCGGAAGTCTTCGTTCTTTCAAAGCCCACCACAGAACTTCCCTGGGAGCTCGATCGTACGCCTTCTCTAGGTCAATAAATACCATGTGCAGGTTTTTATGCGCACTTTGGTATTTTTCCATGAGTTGGCGTAAAGCAAAAATTGCATCCGTGGTTCCCAGTCCTGGCCTAAAGCCAAACTGGTTCTGGGTTATTTCACTTTCCTCTCTCATTCTTTTATCTATCACTTTCTCCCAAATCTTCATGCTATGTGACATGAGCTTTATTCCTCGATAGTTGTTACATTCTTGTACGTCACCCTTATTTTTAAAGATGGGCACCAGTGAATTGGTACGCCATTCATTCGGGATCGATTCTTCATGTAACAACTTATTAAAGAATAAAGTCAGCCACTTCCATCCATCCGCTTGTAAAACCTTCCATACTTCTACAGGTATACTGTCTGGGCCAACCGCTTTACCTTTTTTCATACTCTGGACAGCCATTCTTACTTCGTCTAAACTTACTTCTTCTACCAAACCCAGATTGGTCGGTAGGTCCACTACCTTTCCACTCCAGACGTTCTCTTCATTCATTTAATAATCGTAATAATAATAAAAATGTAATATTCGTTCACAATTAAATTTAATTTTAAGACAAAACCATGCACTAAGGAAATAATCCTTGCATTGCTGGGAACTTTACAAACATATAATTAACGGACACAAATTACATTCAGACTCAGAACAACAAGTTGTGGATCACACAAAGTGTTGTCCCGCGTGGGATTCAAACCCCCTGACACTGGCGTTGTAAGTCGCTATCTTAACCACAACGCCATCTGTGCAGTCAATAAAAATATCGATATATCGATATTTTTCCGATATATCGAACCCCGATATTGATACATGGTAAAATATCGATATGTCGACAAACGACATTTATAAAATAAAAAAAAATATATATAAATATCAACAGCCCTAGCAACTTGTACGTGTCGAGTACTCTGACGTCATAGAATATGCGCGCCAAAGTAGCCGCGTTTAGATAGCCCATAAATGATAGCGATTTTAAAAAATATTTTTTAGCGTAATGGTATTTAAACCAAACCAAAAATAAATATAACACATTCAAAATATAAATTTTGGATGTGTTATATTTATTTCTAGTAATGTAATAGCTAGTAGAAACGTTAAAAAAAAAATCATGCATATTCCCTATTGGCAGATGGGGTCGCTACCCGCCCGACACGCCGGCGAGAACTCGTGTTGCGGTAGAGAAATTCTTCTCGGACCCGCTCTGCTGCCTCGATTTGCGATACAATTTCCTAGCATAAAATGAAGGGGTAACTGCCCCTACCAGACGATTGGTTTTATAAGTTTCCCAGAACAGTTCTGGAACCCCTTCTCCTGATGAATCCATATTTCCACAGTTGATTTTTACGATTTTCACGGGAAAGTTAGAGGTAATATAAAATTTTTATATGGATTTTTAGATTTCAGAAAGAAGATAGATGTATTGCGTATAAAATGACATTGCTAAAAGAAGCTACGGTGGCAACAAATGTCATTAAAAAATTTACAAATTTTGCTTTATACTCACCCCTCCTCAGCATCGGGTTGCCTTTCAGCATCGTGTGCCAGCCACGCGCTCATCTCTGAGATCCTTTCCAACTGTCGCATGAGGAACAGCATCTGGTAGTGATTGAGCTGAAGACCAGCCAGCCCACATGTGCGAGCAACCACCCATATGCAAGACATATCGTCGTCGAAACACATCTGACAACAAAAAAGGTTTTTTTTATATTTATTAAAAATAAAAAGGAATCTATTTTTAAGGATGTTATCGTGTCTTTTTAATAAATGTACCGATTATAGATTTGGTTATTAATTGTAGAATCACTTTTTATATTCGATGTTAAAACTAAATAATTTACTCCTTTCATAATACATGTTGTAAAGTATACGAAACGTTAGTGTACTGAAAAAGAAAATAGCGCTTTATTCTTCGCATAAAAAGCGTAACTTACAAACAAGCACGCTCAGAGATGCATTTACAATATCAGTTAAGCTGCTTTTATCCTAACCAAGGTAAAGGTATAAAAAACGGTTCGTAAATTTAAGTCAAAATGCAATATTTATTGTTCTATTCCGGCCACGAAATTGCACATCTAAGATCAGTTTCAAGCCTAGATCATCCATTTGTTCGAAAATGGCACTGTGAAAGCTCTTATACCACTGGCATCTAACGGTTCCTTGCAACTTTTAAGATGTCAGTCCACTTAATAGGGAGTCTTAGTCGCCACTCGCGAAACTTTACATCAATGTACAATCAAAATCCTAGTATGTACTTACCCATGCTGTGAGAGGTGTAGCGTCGAGTAAAGGAGCTGGTTTGTAATTAGTAGCACGCGCCCCGCAGAAATCGGCCCAGAGTGGTTCAACTCTAACGCACCAAACACCCCTATTCTCTCGCCAAAGAAGTTCCGGCGTAATGTCCGTACCGCGATCTATGTCATCCAAGTCTGTAACGAATAAAACGGATAAATTAACTAACACAATAGACATTAAGCAAAAAAAAAATATTAAAATCACTATTAGTCCAGTCAAATTACGGCTCAAAATGGGTTGAATAAACATGAAAATACGTAGTTTGGGGATTATTAAGGATTGATAGGGGAGTGTATTCTGAGCATAAATTCCAATTTGAGGGGTTCCCCGAAGGTCAGCTCAAGGTCATTTCGATGAAAATTGTATATCCTATTCTACACAAATATACTAAGTCATCATCAGCATCCTGGTCTTATCCCAATTACTTGGGGTTCCATCAGACGACATTTTCGTGGTCCCCCCCCCCTATCAACATTTGCCTTGGCAAGGGCTATATCCAAAAGCAGTCTTCGACAGTCTGATGTCTGACAAGTGCTTACTGTCAGCATGCAGTATGAACTGTTCATGTATGGGGTCCATGTCATCAACGGCACATGGAAACTGTCCTCGAGGTGGTGCCGACCGACGCAACGCAGATATGATCGACGCGAGATCCGCTCTAGTGCCCGCCGAATCTGAAAAATAAAACATTGTCGTAATTTTTAAATCCAAAGGTGTATACTAATCTGCTAATCTAAATCTAATGATGCTAATCTGCCTTGGATACTTGAAAGCGTCATCAAATCATCCTGCAACTCGCCTGGCCTGATTTTGACGATAACAGAAACAAGTTCCATGGTAGATTATGCACTCAGACAAGTTAGCATAGATTACTATTTTATTTCCTTCTCTTATAATGATGTTATCTGCTTATACTTCTTAGTAATCTTTTACGATCGCTACTAAGATAGGTATCTACTAGTAAGTATAGTATGTTCATTCATCATCGCTCATCTCAGCCTATATTAGTCCCACTGTTGGGCTTAGGCCTCCTCCATAATAACCAGGTTGGTTTTATTTCGATTTTGCCTTCTCTTGCTTTGATGTTAGCTGTACATATCACTTCGTCGTCTTTTGTGACACCACAGGCAAGAGAGGGGATGGATGTTATACAAAAAAGACAAACCTCACAGATGATTTGTCTTCGTGCCTGGAGGAACGCTGAACCTCTACTATTTGTCTGGCTGCTGGGCTCGAGCCCTCCTATTGCGGGGGACTTCACAAACATAATTAACGGACACAAGTTAACAAAACATCAATTTATGGATCGCAAAAAGTGTTGATGTGTTGGATTCATACCCGTGACATTGCCACGGTAGGTATCTTAACCAATACGCCATATCTGCAATTGATTATGACTTCGGTAGTGAAAACACTGATTTTTAATATGAATTTTTTAATTAAATCACTCACTAGCTCTGGGTGATTCACGAACATTTGTGAGAGTAGCTCTCGCTGTACACACTTGCAACTCCTTCGGTCGATCACGCTGTTGAGACACATGCTCTGGTCCTGCTTCTAGAACTATCTGCAGTATAAAAACATTTATCATATTCGATTCTTAGCTTAGAATGGCAACTGCCATTCCTCCATCCATCAGCCTATTGATGTTCATTGTTGGGTGATAAATCTACCATAAAAGAGTGATAATACCGTAACTGCCATTCTTGGTGATCATAATTATTTCAATCTTTGTTGGAAAGAAATGGGATGGAGACACTTTTTATAGAGAACTCGCACAACCCTTAGTTACAGCTCATATAGTTCCTATTAATCGGCTCGAGCTGCCTCCACAATGGGAGGGAAATTGACCTACTATACCACGCTGGTCAGTTTTATTACTCATTATATACAGTAGGACAGTTTTATTTCGAATTTACCTTCTTTTGCATAGATGTTAACCGCATATTATAATCTCTTAGTCGTCTTTTACGACATCTATGGTAAAGAAAGGGTGTGGTGAATTGTATTCTTATTCCGTCACCAAGGAAACATCATAAGTGCCATAACTTAAGGCTACTTAGGCTTATAGACAAGCAGATGTTGGGGGCTGTTGATTAATAAATGAAAATATTTTTTATCTTGAATCCCATGCATCATTGCAAGAGAAGGAAATCTTGAAATGAAAACCTCAATATCATATGAATATCTAACCTTTTATCGAACGGCAATATTTTTCAGTGTGGAGAATGTTGATGTTTCTCCAATAGGATGTATAAAATACCTTTGGCATGATCGCTTCCATTCTGACATCCATATAAGGCGGTGGAGGTACATCTTCTGTGTTTATCTCTTCTTGTTTAAGTGCTCTAGCGACATGCGGTAGAAATGCACCCAACCACACTACGCTCGCAACATCCACTGATATTCTTACTGGAGATAGTTGCACGTACAGTTTCGGAGCTGGTACTGAAAGCAAGATTACCTTAAGGTTCAATTCAGCATATCATATTCCATGGGTCAACGTCCCACTGGTGGGCCTCGACTCCGCAATAGGAGTCAAATTAACCTACTATACCTCCCTGGTCAGACGTGTTGGTAACCGACTTCTAAAAAGGAGGAGGTTCTCAATTCTGATCTCAACCGATTTGAAAAATTCTGTTTCTGTTGGAAAGGGTATACTTTCCTAATGGTCCCATGAAAATTTTATCGAAATCGGACATGCGGTTTTTAAAAAATCAACAAAAATCTAAAATTTTAGCTACATTGAAGTCAGTTTTATTTTGCAAAAAATATTTTTTATTGTATGACGAAACATTCGCGAGAAAAAGAATTTAAGCGATCGCTGTATCGCGTAGTTATGCATACTTGTTATTTCGAGTTATCCTTATTTCGCATAGATGTTATATGCATATTTAATACCTTAGTTGTCTTTTACAACCACCAGCAAGAAAGGGGGTGGTGAATTGTATTTTTACTGTTACTATACGTAAAATTTAACATTTCAGTAAATAAAATAAATAAATAAGAGTAATGTAGTAAATAGAATATTTTAGTATGCCAATATTTAATTGTAAACTATAATTACTAAAATTATAGTTTATTTTGATGTTATTATCTTACATCCCTTAATCGGGAAAGGAATGGGTTGTGACCATTGCATTTTTATTGAGTAGCATACAGGAACTTATCCGTGTGGTGGCGGAGTAAGAATACAACTCACCACTCCCTATCTTACCCGTGGATGTCGTAAAAGACGACGATATAATACGCATATAACATCTATACAAGAGAAGGAAAACTCGAAACAAAACCCTGTATCAACCTCTCTGACCGGCATGGTATAGTAAGGTCAATTTCCCTCCTATTGTGGAGGAGGCTCGAGCCCAACAGTGGGACGTACGTACGACAAGCTGGAATGATGCTGATGATACAGGGACTATCGAGTTGGTAAGTTAAATAAATTAGAGAAATTTAGTGTATCTTAGTAGTATCTTACCAGGGAAGCATACATCTCCCGGATAATAGAAGAATGTAAGTTCAGCATGCAACAGACCCGCATCGCCCGGTAAAGTCGCTTTCTCAGCGCTGACTAACGGCCGCGGTGCTTCTCGGGTCTTCGATCCTGTTGAGACCTTTTAATAAAAATACTGCTATTAAAACAAAGCTTTCGATTGTAAGAGGTAAATTTTCATATAATATATGTAGGATTATTTCTCCTTAGCCCTTTTTCGTGTGATGATGATGCGTCGTCATCCTTTACTTTCTCAGACATTTCGTAAGACATGATTAATAGCGGTTAGAAAAATTGCAAGTGAAGGAAACTTTAAGGCAAAGCCCTTATCAACCCGTTTATAGTGACACATGCTATTCCACCGCGCAAGGCACGGAAGTAAAGGATTCGGTACCAGTAATCGGAAAAAATCTGTATTTTTTTTTATTGGGTTGGTTACGGTCGGCGCACTCCTCGCACGACTCCGTCCGGGTCGACAGAGGGGCGTAAGCACGCACACCTGTAACCCACTCGTATAGCATGTCGCCTTCGTCGTCGGGTCGACCACCAGCGCAAAGTTCCTTGACTTCATCGGTCGACCCGACGAAATGATCTGAATAAAAAGGCCTTTTAATAACAAGGTCCAATTGATCTGTAAATACTGTATAAGGTCCAATTGTCCGTGTGGTGACAGAGTAAGAATATCATTCACCTCTCCCTATCTTGCCCGTGGATTTCATAAAAGACGACTAAGAAATTAAAATATGCATATAAAATCTGTGCAAGTGAAAGAAAACTCAAAATAAAACCCTATATCAACATGTCTGACTAGCATGGTATAGTCGGTCAATTTCCCTCCTATTAGGGAGGAGGCTCGAGCCCAGCAGTGGAACATATATGAGCTGAGACGATCTATATACGAATACCACGCTTGTCAGATGGGTTGCTATGATTTTATTTCGAATTTTTTCCGATATATTCCTTCTCTACAGATACTGAAAGAAAGAAGAAAACATTTATTCTGTTCTCGTTAGATCTTATAAAAACACAAACAACCAAACAAAAGAGCTTCTTACAAAAACTTAAACAATTTTAATAATAAACAATTTTAACACTGCAGTATCTGCTTACGTCTTTTAGTAATCTTTAACGATCTTTCTCGGGAAGGGTAGGGGGCGTAGTGAACACAGTATTTTTACTGCGTCACCACACAATTGGATTGATTACACTATCAAGAATTTATAGTTAAATAATTTATTTTACCTTATATACAGTGAAGTCATCTATCCTAAGTACTAAACACGTAGTCATCAGCTTGCCGAGCTGTTGAAGTATCCTTGTCCTCGTCGGCGATGCTACATTATAAAATAATCAATTGCAATTTAAACATTTTAAAACTTAAATTATATTTAATGTACTCACTCACTCATTCACTCACTCAGCTCATATAGGTCCTACTGTGGGGGTCGAGCCTCCGGTCCCAGCTGGGCGAAAATAGGAGGTAAATTAACCTACTATAACATGCTACTCAGACTTGCTGCTATAGGGTTTTATTTCGAATTTTCCTTCTCTTGCATAGATAATAGTGGTAGGATCACACCGTTGACAGTTGTCTGTTTACAGCCGCGGACCGGGCCGTCCGGTGTAGTACCACACTGAGCAGAAAATCGACGCCTGAGTAGTAGCAATTTGTTAGTGCGCTTTGTTCGGCGAGTGAGAGAACCGGAAGGCCAATTTTCTGAGGGTGTTTCCGGGTGGTGGGGTTTGATGATGCCTCGAGTATCATCGAGCCTCATTGTACGCATTCACACTAACAAAGCTCCATGAACGGCAGCATCACTTACCATCAGGTATACCGTTTGCTCGCTTGCCACTGTTAGCAATAAAGAAAGAATGTTAAATACATATTTAATCCCTTAGTAGTCTTTTACGACACCGCATGGAACATGTAATGTAAAATTGAAGAAGATTATAACTACACTAGCAGTGCCCTGCGGTTTTATCCGCGTAGTTCCCCTTACCGTGGGAATATCGGGATAAATTATAGCCTATGTGTTATTCTGATATGAAAGCTGTATTATTGTGAAATTTCAACAAAATCCGTTCAGTAGTTTTTGCGTGAAAGAGCAACAAACATCTTCACCTACATACGAACTTTCGCGTTTACAATATTAGTAGGATACTAGAATTAAAAATATATATCGTATTACATAGAAGGGTAAGTTATTATATTAACTGTGTTAATGTACGATGATAAGTGGACAAAAAAGGGTAGTAATTAGTCACAATAATGTATTAATGATTACCTTGTGAGGTAGTTGAGTTTGTGGACGGAGCTGTGGAAGCACTATTTTGCTGAGTTCCTTGTTTATGTTTGATTCCATTTGACATTGGTTCTTCAACCTTCTCGGGCTGACTAGGCTGTATATAAGAGACAAAAAATTAATACCTGGTTGACCAAGTTTTGCTCGGTATATATTTTATGTAATTGTATAAAATTTTTAACTATAGACAAAATTGCGTTTAGCTGTTATTTGCGTTTTGTTATTACATATCAAATGCGTTGCGTACTTGTTTTCTCTTTGACGTTTTATGTCACGTCACACGGTAACGCGATCGAACGGGATAAAAGAGTTATTGGCGAAATCTTGTAAACACCATTAAAAAAAAGATGGGATAAAAAGTATCCTATGTCCGTCTCCTGGTTCTAAGCTACCTCCCCATCAATTTTCAGCCAAATCGGTATAGCTGTTCTTGAGTTATAAATAGTGTAACTAACACGACATTCTTTTAAATATACAGTGTAATCTCACTAATCTGGCACTATTAAAAATCAGAGAGTGCCGGATTATTGGAATGTTCGGATTACTGGATTATATAGAAAAACCAAATAAAAAATAAAGCATTTCATACAGAGAATACATATAATGTATTGAATTTACATATTATTATGTATGCACATGATAAGTTACATACAATGCACATAATACATGCACATACATATATGCACGTGATAAGTTTTGAGGTTAGACCGGAGCGTATACGCGAAGAGGGGCGAGGGAGGCGCGGGCAGTGGGTGCCGGATTATTGGACGTGTCGGTCTATTGAAGTGCCGGATTAGTGAGATTATACTGTATAGATTTATCACTTAATTCAATAAATTATATTCATTTAGAATTAAAGCTATAATCTAAATGCTTTTGATATAGATACTAACTTTATTACTGGGTGTGAGTGGTCTGGGATCGAGCGTCTCAAACAGCGTTGTACAAAACGAAGATAATGCTTGCGATAACCATTGGCTGTGCGGCGTAGCTGCTTCTCTGAGAACAACAATTAAATTAAATTGCTAGGAATAATTAAAACCAATTGAGTGCAAATAATATATTGAAATGAAATTTCTTTAGGCGCGCCAAAAGAGGGTAAAATGGATTAGTGTTACGAATTAGCAATATCCAACAATTACGCTGAGACATTACTTTCGTACATTCATCTCAGCCCATATATGTCCACTGTCGGACCTCCTCCATTATGGGAGGGAATTTGACCAGCTATACCAAGCTGGTCAGCCGTGTTGGCGAAGGGTTTCATTTCGAGTTCTCCTTTTCTTGCATCGATATTATCTGCATATTTCCTCAGTCGCATTTTACGACTAAGATCAAGAGAGGGGGTGGTGAATTGTATACTTACTTCGTTACTACACAGTTGTTCCTTTACAATAATATTATTGCATTATGGATAATATGTACAAATGAGTATTTTATTAGAATAGCTAAATTAAAACATTTAAGGGTTTTCTAGTTTAAGAAGTTGAAAAAATCGAATTCTTTTTTTATTCATATTTCGATAGTTAAGTTATTCAAGAATATCTCCCTCAAAGGATTTTTCAAAATTCAAATTATATTCGAAGTTACAGCCGGCTTCGTGTCGTGGCAACTAGACCGGGTGAGCGGACAACTTTAACAATAGACGCCTGGAGAGGCCCGGGCTACCTGAGTCTGAATAACTCTCTCTCTTTTTTCTTCTATAGTACATCCAGTATACTAAATCAATTGTTCGAAGGTATGTAACGTATTTTACGAAAATCTTTATTCAATTTGCTTTTAGTTTGAGTTAGTCCCATGCTAACCTCGAAGCAATAAAGACGTACAATAAGTTAGAAATTTTCTGTGATCTTATAAATTTTATTTGGGTTTGTAAAATGGATCAAAAAAGTCGCAGAAAAGGTATTTATCGTCCATGCAGATCAAAAAACGGAGGTTCTGCGGCAATCAACATACTGGCGAAGATGATACATCTTTTACTAGTGCCTCAGCAGCAAAGTTGAAGAGTTCAAGTGATGATGAAGTTCTTGTAATATATATTAGGATTTTGTTCTGTATTTTCATCTCTTGCATTGCTGATAATATGTGCTACTTTTAAACAAAAAATCTCATTTTTTCGGACAGTTGCTCGGGGACTAGGATTTAGAATTGGAGTAAAAATGTAAGTTATATAGACTATTCTATCAGTTACTTCTATCTTTATTGGTGGTAGGACCACACTGTAGACAGTCTTTTGTCTGCAGTCGCGGGCCGGTCCGTCCGGGGCAGTACCACACTCTCGCAGAAGATCGACGTTTGAGTAGTAGCAATTTGCTGCTGCACTTCGTTCGGTGAGCGAGAGAGCCGGGAGCCCAACTTTCTGGGTGTGTTTGTGTGCGGCGGGTTTTGGTGAGGCCTGAAACCTGCGGTGGTGAGGTCTTGGTCGGGGTATTGAGCGTGAGGGGCTGGCATGGCGTACAGGGAGACCCGATGGGAATGGTCACCGCCGGCCACCTGCCGGTCAGCAGGGGACCCGAGCCCAGGATCATCCTCCCTGGGAGGCTGTCCCACCAACCGGCGAAAATCCCGTTGGGTAGTCGTGTGGGAAACCGGAGTGGACCTCGGCGGCTACGCACGGGGGGCATCGTGGGCCCTTTCGTGCATCTCCTCACAAAACTCACTCCTCGACCATGCACTATGCCCCGCCCATTTTTTTTTGTATCACCGAACTCCGTTGTACACATTCACACTCCCTTCCTCCTCTTCTTAAACAATAACTCTAGGCCAAGAAAAATAAAAAGAGAACGTTTTCTACGGCGGTCCCCTTATCCACATTTGATGTGGATTTTTGCAATATCAGGGGTCTACATAGCAATCTCGACGCCGTCCACCATCACCTCGAGACGGCGCGGCCTGCCTTACTCTTTTTAACGGAGACGCAGATAGGTGCTCCGGATGACCTTTCGTACCTAAATTACCCCGGCTACGAGTTGGAGCATATCTTCCGTCGTAAAGCCGGGGTGTGCGTATTCATCCGAGGTGATATCTGCTGTCGCCGCCTTCGGGCCCTCGAACATGGTGACTTGTCAATCCTGTGGCTACGCGTAGACTATGGAGGCCTTACCCGCATCTACGCATGCCTCTACTGGTCCCATGGCAGTGATCCGGGGTCAATTCAATTATTTGAGAATGTCCAATGGGGGATTGACGAAATATTGGAGCAGTGTCCATCAGCGGAGGTGGTGGTTCTTGGAGACTTCAACGCTCATCATAAAGAGTGGCTGGGGTCCCGAACCACTGACCTCCAGGGTCGACATCTCTTCAATATGGTCTCGGTCTATGGTCTCTCACAACTGGTGACACAGCCCACCCGTATCCCAGATATTGAGAGCCATGAGTCTTCTTTACTGGATCTTCTGCTGACTACACACCAGCACGGATATCAGGTAGTGGTTGAAGCCCCTCTTGGATCTTCTGACCACTGCTTGGTTCGTAGTAGTGCCCCTGTTGTAAGGCCTAGTCGCTCTAAGGCGACTGGGACTCGCAGAGTCTGGCAATATAAGTCAGCAGATTGGGATGGACTCCGCGAGTTTTACGCATCCTACTCATGGAAGCGGCTTTGCTTCGCCTCTGGGGACCCTGGCATCTGTGCGGACTGCGTTACCGAAACGGTTATTACGGGGATGGAATTATTCATCCCCAACACCAAAATACCCGTCGGTGGCCGCAGCCGACCCTGGTTTAACAAAACCTGCAGGACGGCTGCATGCCAGAAACAGTCCGCATATCGGGCCTGGAATAGGGCCAAAAAATGCCAGGACCCGAACGCCAAAGAGGTGAAGCGGAAATTTAACGCCGCTTCTAGATCTAGTAAGAAGGCTATTGCCAGAGCCAAGGCGGAACATGTTGCCAGAATTGGCGAGCGATTGCAAAGCTATCCCGCTGGGAGTCGTGCATTCTGGTCGCTTGCCAAGGCTGCCCAAGGCAACTTCTGCCAGCCCAATCTCCCACCACTGCAGAAACACGATGGTAGTCTGGCCCACAGCGCAAAGGAGAAGGCCGATCTTCTAGGTCAATTCTTTGCCTGTAACTCGACTTTGGATGCCGGAGCTGCCACACCACCTACTATCCCACGGTGTGAAAGCTCACTGCCCGAAATCCGCATCACGCAGCGAGCGGTTAGGCGGGAGCTGCGGCTTTTAGACGTCCATAAGTCGAGTGGACCAGATGGCATCCCTGCAGTGGTACTAAAGACGTGCGCCCCTGAATTGACTCCCATCCTCACGCGCCTATACCGACTTGCCTACGCTACTAATAGGGTTCCGTCTTCGTAGAAGGTAGCCCATGTCCACCCGATCCCTAAAAAGGGAGACCGGTCTGACCCATCGAATTACAGGCCAATTGCGATAACATCCTTGCTCTCCAAGATAATGGAGAAGGTTATAAACCGCCAGCTTCTGCAGTACCTTGAGGATCGCCAGCTTATCAGTGATCGCCAATACGGCTTTCGTCATGGTCGGTCGGCTGGTGATCTTCTTGTGTACCTCACACACCGTTGGGCAGAGGCCTTGGAGGGCAAGGGTGAGGCGCTGGCGTTCAGCCTAGATATCGCAAAGGCGTTCGATAGGGTCTGGCACAAGGCACTTCTATCGAAGCTACCATCATTCGGAATCCCCGAGGGACTCTGTAATTGGATCGCCAGCTTTTTGGATGGTCGGACTATAAAAGTCGTCGTAGATGGCTCCTGCTCCGATACCATGACCATTAATGCTGGTGTACCACAAGGCTCGGTGCTTTCCCGGACGTTGTTTATCCTGCATATCAATGACATGCGTTGCTATGCGGATGACAGCACGGGTGATGAGCGGTACACTGAGCAACGGAATATCCCTCGGAGTACTCAGGAAAGAAGGGTTCAACTTGTGTTTGAAGTCGAGCACTCTCTGGGGCGGGCCTCGGAATGGGGTGAACGGAACCTAGTCCAGTTCAACCCCACAAAGACACAAGTTTGCGCGTTCACTGCAAAGAAGGACCCGTTTGTCATGGCGCCACAGTTCCAAGGAGTAACTCTCCCAATTTCTGAGAGTATTGGGATTCTCGGCGTCAAAATATCGAGCAAAGTCCAGTTTGGGAGTCATTTGGAGGACAAAGCCAAATTGGCAAGCAAAAAGTTGGGTGTCCTGAACAGAGCCAGGTGGTACTTCACACCGAGACAGCGTCTTGTGCTATACAAAGCACAAGTTCGTCCTCATGTTGAGTACTGCTCACATCTCTGGGCAGGTGCACCCAAATATCAGCTAGACCCACTTGACTCCCTGCAAAGACGGGTTGTTCGAATCGTCGGGGATCCAAATCTTACGGACAGATTGGAGTCGTTGGAGCAGCGGAGAGACTTTGGGTCACTCTGTGTACTCTACCGACTCTTTCACGGGGAGTGCTCCGAGGAACTGTTTGACTTGGTACCACCGTCACCATTCTACCAACGTACCACTCGACATCGTAGCAGGGTTCATCCATTTCACCTGGAAACGTTATGGTCTTCAACTGTACGTTTCCAGCGATCATTTCTCCCACGTACGTGCAAGCTCTGGAATGAACTACCTGCTGCTGTGTTTCCCAAGCGCTATGACATGTCCTTCTTTAAACGAGGTTTAAGAAAAGTATTTCCTTCACGGTAGGCAGCGGCCTAGCTGTGCCCCTGGTATTGCAAAGGTCCATGTGCAGCAGTTTCACTTACCATCAGGTGTGCTGCTTGCTCGTTTGCCATCGTTGGCAATAAAAAAAAAAAAAAAAGTTACGCTGCCTGAAACTTAACGTAAAACTTTAAACGCGTTTTTCTCGAAACTACTTTTTTCGGTGTGGTATCTATGATATCTCAAGTTCTAATCAGCCGATTTACTTGAAATTTGGCATGAATATTCTTTAAACATCTCTCTATCTGATGAAGCAGCATAAAAAAACAATCCAATTTTAAATATTTTTTAAAAATTCTAAAAAGTTGAAAAATTAGGGAAAAATCGAACTTTTTTTTGAGCGGCCGCCATTTTATGAAAAAAAAAAATATATTTTCTAGTAATCCTGCTTCATCAGATACCGACACTAATACTAATCAAGAATCAACCAATTTTTTATTTTTTCAGATGCACACGAGGGTTGAAATCGTGGATACGAGGACTATGTCTTTTTTTCCCCCTCTCCTTCAAGAAGGCATAACTGTGTGAAAAATTTTTTTTCATATTTTTTATATTTTTATGTATTCTTGAAATATGAATAAAAAACATAAAAAAATCGATAGTAAAAATATCAAAGACTTTTTTTTTATTAATTATCAAAAAACGCCCGAAAATCCGGCTTCTAGACTAGAATACCCCTTTAAGTTTTCTTTTCCCATTTTATAAAGCCCTGATAATCTACAGAAGTTTCACTTGTTGTCAATGTATGCACTCTATTTTACCTGTAACCTCTCCAATGTCTCCTATCGTTAGAGGCTTTGTGGTACGGGAACAGATCGGCCTGCATGCTCACCAAAGTAACTTGTAAGGCACCTCCATTGAATAGGGAAGGTTTTTCTGATCTACCCACTGTTGATAATAAAAACTATATTACAAAAAAATGTAACGAAAATATTATGTGGTAAGTAATGTTGTGGTAAGTTGATATATGACAATCTAGTCTCTGTTCATCGCTATGAAAAAGAATTATCTAATAGCTTATAATTAGTCATGGAGATACAATATTGGTATAAAACGTTATATATATGATTCAATAATCTTTGTAACAAAATATGAAAATTAACAATGAGTCGGTAATTATATTTTAAATAGTGAATCTGTAAAGGGATTAATTAATTATTAGTGAATCAATTGATTTAGGACATTACCCTGTAAGTTTAATAATACAGATTAAATTAAAAGCCAGCACTGGTTAACAAAAAAGAAAAATCACTGCTATTGACCACCTGCAAGAATAGAGAAATGTACTTTATCGGGTTACCAACCATAAGCAGAGTTTCTCATCTAAATCTTTTAAATTTATCAATGGATATAAAACATTTTGCTATTTGATAACAGTAAAAATACAATTCACCAACCCGTCTCTTGCCTGTGGACGTTGTAAAAGACGACTAAAGGATATAATATGCATGCAACATCTACGCAAGAGATCAAAACCTTGAACTAAAACTCTAAATCAAGCTGTCTGACCGGCGTGGTATAGTAGATCAATTTCCTCTCCATTGTGGAGGAGGCTCCAGTCCAGCAGGACATATGGCGAGATGATGATGAGACAATGACGAATACTCACATCCAGGATCGTCACAGAGGTGGAGGTCGATTCTAGGCGCTAGTAAATGGTATGAAGTTTCTCGTACGTCATGTTTTGCAAACATTCGTGCGAGGATATCGTGTTCCCCTGTTGTAGACTTTGTTGGGATGGGTTCGCGAGGTTCCTCTATCTGATGATATAAAACATACAGAAATGTTATTTATTATTATCACATGGTTATAAATACCTCCGTGAGGTGACGGAGTAAGAATACAATTCACTACCCCCTATCTTGCCCGTGGATGTCGTAAAAGACGACTGAGGGATATAACACGCATATAACATCTATCTAAGAAAAGGAAAACTCGAAACAAAATCCTTTACCAACTTGTCTGATCAGCATGGTATAGTAAGGTCAATTTTCCTCTTATTGTGGAGGAGGCTCGGGCTCAGCAGTGGGTCATGTATGAGATGATGATGAATTAAGTCAGTATATACCTTTCTGAGCGCCTTGGCCCTCGTGGCGGCAGCAGTGGCCTTGCGCACTGGTGCCGCAAGCGCGGCTGCGCATGCAAGAGCAGCACGCATCTGTCCGTCCGTTAAGGCCCATGCAAGTGGCTCGGGGCACAACGCTAACCTTGATCCCACAACCGCACAGTCTGATAAAAAAGAAAAATATTACTGAAATTAAAGAATCTTTGCTTATCTATACGTATTCTATACAAGAGTCAATCGCCTGTTGCATTTTGGTCTTCCCCAGAAAGCAAACTAACTAGTAAGAGGCCATCCATTGATCACGTGAGGCTTGAAATGGGTGGGAGGGGGTAGTTGTTTTGACAAAAATTACGAAATACCACAAGGGGGGAAGGGGGAGTGTAGTAAGATATCACGTGTATTTATTTTTTCGTTAAACGCGCGATTTCTAAACGGATAGACATGATGTCTAGACATTTTTATCATGGTCCTTAATTTCAGAATAAAATAAGATTATACTTTATACCTGTATTTAAATATAATACTCTAAAAATTTTAATTTAAAAATTTTAATTAATATTTGGCTGTGTGGTAGCGGCTTCGAATACTACCAACCCTTGCTTTGCTCGTGGGTGTCGTAAAAGACGACTAAGAGCCCTAGATTGACCCGGACCAACTCCATCTGGTACCATTTGGGTCAACGATTACATTCCCAAGGAGGGTTGACGTCAGGCAGGCGGCCGGTCATAAAAGTCATTGCCGAAACTTTTTGCAATATGTCAAAACAGATGACATATTGCGTCGACCCCAAGTAATTGGGATAAGAGCAAGATGATGATGACTCTAAAAATTTTAAGATTCTTTGTAGGTACTAAAAAACCACGCGATGTTAAGGAAGGGGTAGTTTTAAATGTCACCACGTATCACCAAGGGGGAGCTTTGGTTAAAAATGCTTAAAAAAAGATAATGGACGGCCTCTAAAAGAAAAGAAAAGCCTTATCGCAGCACAAACGGTGCCAACAGTTTTGCTTATATGGATTGGAACATTAAATAAATACTATTGTTATTTGTATAATATACACATAAATAATATCCATAATACATCAGTAAATTTTTTTGTTGATATTAACATGGCAATTGCGCAGGTTTGATGGGCATTGTTATTATATTGTGTCCGATGGACATTGATTATGGACATTGTTTCGCTCTCTATATTATAGAAGCTGCCTAATATAACATTCTTCTAATTCTTTTATAGTATTTTTTATAGAGGAGTTTATTATAGAGGACTTTTATAGTATTCTTTATCTAAGGAATTTCATACGCATATAACATTTAGTTGCTGGGCGTCGTTGGATGCAGGCGGCACAGGGCCGCACATTGTGGCGTAACATGAGGGAGGCCTACGTCCAGCAGTGGACGGCAATGGGCTGAAATGATGATGATGATAACATTTAGGCAAAAAATGGAAAAACCGAAAATGTTTTATCAGCAAGTCCTACTTTTAAGTACTAAATCTACAACGTGACGTATACCAGCTGAAGAAAATTGTAGTAAATAATGTGTACCTGATAATCTCTTCTTGATGACAATCCGACAATGGGTGTTGCCAAGCAATAAACGTAGTGGAGGTAAATTTGCAGCCGCTACGCCATGTGCTTTTGCTTCTATACGAGCACTTTGCCATTCTAATTCCTGTAAATAGTTAAAATAGTTATATTTGTCATTATAGTATACTAAACTAGCTGACCCAACAGATGTTGCTCTGTTCAAATCTAAAAAAATAGTAAAAGGAATTCTCCTTGAAATCGATTGCAGCGCCACATAAAAATGGTTTAGATTAATTATTGGAACAGTAGTTCCAATTATTAATCTAAATTATTTTCATATCCATTGAAACGGCCGCAAAAAAATCATCAACATCGGTACAGCAGCAGAAGGAGTTCAATTACAAATGCACGAACAGAAGATTTATATAATACTAGTAACCCGCCCTCGCTTCGCTTTCAGTCACCTTACCCGCGTAGTTAAAATATAGCCTATGTTACTCCCTGATATTATAGCTTTCTATTGGTGAAAGAATTTTTGAAATCAGTTCGGTGGTTTAAGCATGAAAGTGTTACAAACAAACAAACATCCTTACTTTCGCATTTATAATATTAGTATGGATAAAAAGTTATATCTATGATTTTGTTCGTGAAGAATTTTGTGTTTAAATGATGGTGAATGTTGACGATGTTTTATTGTAGAGTAAGATTATAGATTTATGATGTTACCTTAAATATAAGCAACTGTCCAGTGTCTGGTGATTTGATTCTAGTCAGTCTTAAGTCTCCCTTACGACCTTCTGGTGTACGGGACTCCACCGTAACTCTTGAGATCTGAAAACATTCATCAGGATAAACAATTAATAGGAATAATAAACATCATCAATCTAACAACGATGTCCACAACTGAATATAAGCCTCCCTAGGTGAAACGATAATGATAACATTATTCTTTTAATAGCGATTATAAAATCGCCATGATTGAGTTGGTTGATTGCAGTTAGTGTTTAAAGTTTCACAGAAGCTGTTGCCTATTCTCTCAGTTTCCATGATAAGGAATGGTGGCAATGTAAACAATGTATTTCTGTACCTGAACACTGCTGGTGAATGCTTCGCATCTAAAATCTATTTGCACGTGGTTCACAGCCACTGAAATGCCATCGATAACCTGCAATGTGAATTAAATTATTTATTACTAATTATTACATATGGAATTATTATATCTGAAATACGGATATCGGTAGTAGAACGGGTGCAACCGACATAGCAAGATGAGGTGGCAACGCGCAGGCCACATTGCTCGACGAATCGACAATCGCTGTGGAAAAAAGGATCTGGTGTGGCGACCATCTATCGGATGATGCAGTAACCCAACCTAAATGGCCCGACGACCTGGTAAAAGTTGGTGGCAGCGTTGGATGCGGGGAGGTCGACGTCCAGCATTGGACGGTGATATGTTGAATGATGTTGACAATGATTATATTTATACACTCAGTGTGGTGACGGAGTAAGATTACAATTCACCACCTTCTTTCTTGCCCGTGGTTGTCGTAAAAAACACTAAGGGATATAATATGCATATAACGTCTATGCAAGAGAAGTAAAAGTCGACGTAGAATCCTATACCACCCCGTCTGACCAGCATTCAAATAAATCAATTTTCCTTATCATTATGGAGGCAGCTAAAGGACAGCAGCAGGACTTATATGAGCTGAAATGATGATGATTATAGATGATGTTTACTGTGTGATGATGGCTACGAATACTTTCAATTAATGGGTATTGTTAAAGACGACTAAGGGTTTTACAGCGACCTATTCTATTGAATTCTGTTTGTTTGACAATTTCCAAGGATTCACGTTAGGCAGGCAGCCGGTCATAAAACTGTTGTCAATAACTTTTGCAATATGTGTTTTATACACTTATTGCAAAAGTTGAGAGAATAGAAGAGAACATATTGAATTGACTCCAAGTAATTGGAAGAAGAAATTATAAATCACCACTCCCTATCTTGCCCGCGGATGTCGTAAAGGACGACTAAGGGATATAGTACCTACGCATATAACATCTATGCAAGATAAGGAAAACTCGAAATAAAACCTTAAGTCAACCTGTCTGACCAGCATGGTAGAGTAAGGTCATTTTCCCTCCTATTGTGGAGGAGGCTCGAGCCCAAGAGTAGCACGTATGTGAGCTGAAATGATGAATTGGAATAAGAGCATGGTAATGATGATGTCAACATACCTTATGTATGTAACTGTATTTCCCCGGCACTGGTAGCGCACCTGCCGCATTCGGATTCATAACACGCGGCTCCTGGCATACTTCTAACGCTATGTGCACCTCGTCCAAGTTCTGAAATAAAAAAAAAAAAACATTTACAGTTTCGCTAGAGATAGAAAGTAAATATTTTATATCGTTTTACTATTGAATCCCGCGTAACATGGGGGTTGATGGTTTTTTTTGAGACAGTGTTTGATTCCCTTATCCAGCTAAGCGCCAGCGAATCTCAGCAACACTTTTTGTTCCATACTAAAAATTCACGAACTTGAGAACTCTATATCAGAAATAGTGGATATATGTTGGCATTCTAAATTACTGAAATGTAGCAGTTAGCATGCCCGGTTATTTATAAAAAACTTATTTAATGTTAAGATTGATGATACTGAATGTATTGAAACGGAATATTTGGTAAACGGTTTTCGATAGCTGGCGTATGGAATGCCACCCGTAAAGACGGCTTACGAGCTAGAATTTGGTTAACATACGTAAGCCCACGCTTGTCTAATTAGTAGGACAATTGGAATAGATTTATGTGGGTTTAAGTCTTACGTGTGGCAATCATCTTTCCCTCGTAAATAAGTTTTTATGTTGGCAATATTCAAGGTTTAGTACTGACAGCATGACGCATGTTCATTACCGTTCCCTACTGACCTAGGATGCGCAGTGGAAGGGGACACCAGGCCAGTGAGGGATATCGAATGGGTAATAACATTGGCTTGCGATTACGCAAGGCTATTTTAAGTTCTCTTAAATGATAGTACAAGAACAGATTTTAACACTTACGAGTAGATACCGCGGAGGTAGCTATAACGTAACCTAACTCAGCGTTCGGTCTGGCCAGACAAATAGAAACTAACTGAGGGGTTACTTAGCTTTGTATCCAAAAGCGCGGTGATGACAACGGCCTCGTACACTTCAAGGACTCAGGCTTGCTACTCGTACACACAATTTAATGTTCACAAATATATACTTAATTCTAATTAACTCGCGTACATAAACGGCACACAAAACAAAGGGTGGCGCGCAATATTACAAATACCACGATTTCACGGCTTTAGTCCACAAAAGACATAGCAATTACAAAATATGTGCGTACGCGACCGTTACTTCCAACGCGCGAACCAAAAAGTGAAAGTGAAAGTGAAAGTGGCGGCCGGCTCCGAGCCAACCGCGAACCACAAAAATCAGAACTACCCTACATGGATTTAATTATTAAACTAATATAAAAATGTTTGGTACCGAACATCTACCCGCCTCGGACAGGTCTACCTGGCCGCTAATCAATTGGTAAACGGGACAATGTTGCTACCGCTCTCTTCAGTACCGAACCGTCCACCTGAACCTCAGCAAAACGAGGCACATTATCTGCGCCATATACTAAATTTAAAATTCGGCCGCGACGCCAGCACAGTGGCGGCAAATTGGTATCTTTTATCAAAACGAGGTCACCAACTCGAGGTGGATTAGTCTTGTCAGTCCACTTAACGCGCTGCTGGAGAACATGAAGATATTCTAAGCTCCAACGCTTCCAAAAGCTTTGAGTAAGCTGTTGGACCAACTCAAACCGCGAGAGACGACTTGGTCTCACATCAACAAAGGGGTACTCAGGCAAAGCATTAAGTGGCTGACCAATCAAAAAATGACCCGGTGTGAGAACCTCCAAGTCACTCGGGTCTGAAGAGATCGGACACAACGGTCGCGAGTTCATTACGGCCTCTATCTTACAAAACACAGTTGCGAGTTCTTCAAATGTGAGTACAGACTCACCAATAACTCGTCGCAAATGTGCTTTAGCAACCTTAACTGCGGCTTCGAAAATACCACCCCAATGTGGGCATGCTGCCGGACTAAATTTCCAGGTTATACTACGACTGGTTAGTTTATTACCAATATTTGTGTGATTGCTGGCTAAAAAATCATGTACATCTTTCAAATAATTATTGGTTCCCTTAAAATTTGTGCCACAGTCCGAACGTATCAAAGAAGGCAGTCCTCTCCTTGAAACAAATCTATCAAGTGTCGCAACAAATGCCTCGGTGGAGAGGGATGACACTAATTCAAGGTGCGCCGCTTTAGTTGACAGACATACGAAGACACACAAATAGGCCTTGACTGTTTTACTGTTTCGTAGAGTTGAAGTCTTAACCAAAAAAGGACCTGCAAAGTCGGTGCCTACACCGGCGAACGGCCTCGATTCTCTGACACGATCAGAAGGGAGGTCACCCATCAAAGGTTGCATGGTACTAGCCTTCAGCCTGTAACAAGGCATGCAACGAAATACCACACTGCGAATCGTTCTTCGAGCAGACAAAATCCAAAATTCTCGCTGCAATATGGCTAATAAGGCGTTACAGCCAGCGTGAGAATTTCTAATGTGACGGTCCGTCACCAACAATTGCACAAAATGACCTTGCTTGGGTAACAATATAGGGTGCCGACTACCGTAGGGTAGACTAGAGTTTCTGAGGCGACCTCCAACACGTAAGACACCCGTGTTGTCCAAAAAGGGGCTCAACATACGCAAGGTTCCTGTTAGTTTAGCCTTACCAGCTTTCAAAATTTCAATCTCCCTTTCAAAATATGTATCCTGTACCACACGTATCCAATGGCAAAAAGCCTCCTGTCGTTCTTGTGGTGATAGAAAAGCCTCTAATTTTTTGTTCCGTAAGTGCTTACAGTTGTAATAGAAGCGCTTAATCCAAGCTGTTACACTTACTAATTTATCGAGGGAGCTATACCGATTCAATAAGACATTTGGATCGAATACGCAAGCACGCCTCTCAACAGCGAGCAGTCGCAATCCAGGCAACGGACCTACGTCCAAAACCGGCGTCAGTGGCCATTCAGACTCTGAGCGTAATAACCATTCCGGTCCCCACCAAAGGGAGTGCGTTACCAAGGCGGGGGATGTACAACCCCGAGATGCACAATCAGCTGGGTTAAGCTCACCAGGCACATGCCTCCAAATCAAGGGAGTCTCAGATTTCTGAATTTGGGAGACTCGGTTCGCTACAAATACCTCTAAGGTGTGAACTGAAGCCTTTAACCAGCACAAAACAATTTGGCTGTCAGTCCACGCGTAAGTGGTGCTAATGTTCACAGTATGACGCAACAAATTCGACACGTGATTAAGAAGACGCACAAGCAGAGTAGCCCCTGCCAATTCAAGTTTAGGGATTGTCAAAGCAGTCCGTAGGGGTGCCACCTTGCTCTTCGCCATGACCAGTGAAATCTTCACTTGGCTGTCAGAACCCACCGTACGCAAATATACACAAGTGGCGTAACCCCGTTCAGAGGCGTCCGAGAAACCATGCAGAGTTGCCTGGTACTTTCCTGGAGGAAGCATAGAACGAGGGATCGATACCTCATTGATCGCAGGAAGTGAGGATACAAATTTGGTCCAGTCTTCCATCAAAGCTCCCCGAAGAGGTTCGTCCCAGCCTAGTCCTGCCATCCAAAGCCTTTGTAAAAAGCATTTAGCCCAAAATATGACGGGACATATCCAACCATTTGGATCAAATGTTCTTGCAACCGTGGAAAGCACCAAACGCTTAGTCCAAATGCGCGGCAACTCTAAGTCAACATTGTAAGTGAATATGTCTGGGGCTGGTTTATACTGAATGCCGAGAACAGTCATCATAGCAGGGTTCTCGATATTCTCGAACAAATGCGGATCTTGCTGATGTTCATCCGGAAGTCCCTTCAAAAGCGCAGGTGAGTTGGATATCCACTTCCGTAACTCATAGCCCGCGGTGGCTAAGATGCCTATCAATTCATCCCGTAGAAGGATGGCCTCTTTCTCAGAGGGTCCACCAGTACAAATGTCATCGACATACAAATCCTCTTTCAAAATCGCGGCTGCGCGAGGAAACTTTAAGCGCTCCAGGTCCGCGAGCTCCCACAGAGACCGTATAGCCAAATAGGGGCTTGACTTTAACCCGTACGTGTTTGTATTGAGCTCATAAACAACCATGGGATCCTGGGGGCTTTCACGCCATAGAATCAACTGATACCGACGGTCATCCGGGTGAATAATCGTCTGTCTGAACATCATCCTTATGTCAGCCACAAATACAACCTGATGTCGACGAAACCGAGTGATGACGTCACAGAGATCCTTGATCAATTTAGGACCAGCATACAAACAATTGTTCAACGATACACGCGTTGAAGTTTGCGCAGAACCATCGAATACTGTACGCAATTTGCCATTTGATGCCTTAATTACAGCATGATGCGGTAGAAAGAAGTGATCCACTGTTTGCCAATCTAATTTCGACACAGACATGTGTCCCAACTCCTCATATTCACGCATAAAATCAATGTATTTCTCCTTTAGGAGAGCATCTCGAGCCATTCGGCGCTCCATAGCCAATAGTCGTTTCTCAGCAGCAGGCCGCGAGATGCCAAGTGGTGGCCGTACGGCGAGAAACGGCAATCGAGTCATAATCTGACCAGTACGTAGGCGACTCGTATTGTTTTGGTAAAACAATTCGCACTCCTCATGCTCCGGATCAGTGCGCGGAGCCTGTGGTGGTTCTTCCACTTCCCAAAACCTCTGAACCGCATCAGAGAGAGCAGAGCCTACCATCAAGCCAATGTCAAGACGGGTATCCGTGAGGACCGGTCCCATCAGTGCAGAGCCAAATATGGTCGGGATGGCTACCATGCCTCCTGGTTGCATGACCTGAATGCTACCCAAGAATATGTTTCCCAGAACATCGGCGCCTAGCAACAAATCGACCGATCCAGGTATACCAAATTTGGGGTCTGCCAAGTTCAAACCCGACGCTAAACCAATAGCATACGGAGACAACTGCTTCTCCGGATGGGTGCCCAAAATATTGTTCATAACAATGGCTGAACACTCAAACAATGGGCTTGACGAGTTTATAGGAGAGAACGCACATAATACTTGGCCTTCAACATTGGCCACAACTGCGTTGCCAACACCTCTAGTGACATGAGGAAAATCACGCATACTTAGGCGTACCTGCCCCACCAACCAAGAAGACGCTATACACCCCTGAGAGCCTGTGTCCAGAATTGCCCGGACCACAACAGAGGCACCTGTCCGTCCCCAGACCCTTACAGAAGCAGTGGGTAGGAGTACGGTTTCAAACGGGGGTGGTGCATGACGGGGGGAGGCGCCGTGTTCCTAATGTCGTCTAGGCAGCGGGTGATTCTCATGTTCACGGGAAGCGTCATCAAAGGTAGGTACCCGCCCGTGACGATACGGGCGCGAATCGTGGTTATCACTCTTGCCACGGGCTTCCGATGACGGCGAGCATTGACCTTGTGGGCGCCTCGCTGCGGCAGAATCTACGACGCGCGGGGGTGAGCGACTAGGTCTCGAACTGCGGTTTTCATACCGGTGCCTTCGCTCATAACTACCCGTAGGTGAGCCTTGACGTTCATGTTCACGACCAATCCCATTATTATTCGCACAAAGAAGTTTCAAATGCTGGCCTCCGCAGTATGTACATGGGCGAGGATTAGGGCAATCGCGCTGGAAATGGTTTCCCAAGCAAGAAAAGCACCAACCTCGAGCCTTAGCCAAACGCCTACGCGAGGCCACGTGCAGCGCAGTAAAATCTGAGCAACTGGCAACTTTATGACTCGGGGACTTGCAATAGGTGCACTCAGGTCGCGACTGTACAGCAGCAAAACGTGGTGGGTGACGAACCTCTGGCCTTCTAAAGGCGTGATTGCGGGTCGGAGCCGATGACCGCGGCAACTGTTGACCAAATGACCTGTCAACGACCGTCATGTCTACCATCCTACACTCGTCTTCCAAAAACTTCTTAAGGTCATCAAAAGCAGGCAAGTGAGTTGCATCATCACCTCCATATTTTTGCTCGAAACGAGCCCTAAGTTCCGCAGGAAGCTTTTTCAAAACAATATGCACCAGCATATATGACCAAGTGCTCACCGGAAGGTCTAACCTTTCCAGTGCGTTGATCGCAATCATCAATGGGTTCAATAAGTCGGACCTTAAAGCCGAGACCCTAGATACCACTGGCAGACCCAAGAGCTGACCAATGTGTGTATCTGCCAGGCAACGCTTATTTTGGTAACGCTTTATGAGAAGGTTACGTGCCACTAGGTAGTTTCCATCATTGATCTCCAGGTGCTGAACTAAACCTCTCGCCTCACCTTCCAACACGGAGAACAGGTAGGCCAATTTTTGAGCGGAACCTAAGTCAGAACGCGCGTGGACTAAGCTCTCAAACAAATTTATGAAACCTAGCCATTGGTCCAAACGACCATCAAAACGCGGCAGGTCCAAAGTGGGCAGTTTACTCAATAAACCCGACGTAGAAGGTTTCACATCCCTAGACGCGGGAGACTCACCCCTTTTCGACGCGGAAATTTCCCTAGCACGCTGTGAGATTCGATCTGCATAATCCATGATCTGGTCATAATCCGCGTGTACCAAGTCACGATACGTTTGTGGGTAATCTTCATCAGAAATATCTAAAATTTTTGTGTTGAAGTTACGGTACACATCATCAACAAATTGTAAGCGCGTATCCAATTTGCTGTACCTATCCAGGAGAGACTCATTTCGATCAGACCTATCAACCAAGGCGGTTGCAGTCGAGAACCATCTCAACTCAGAGCGCAGCTTACCTGCCGAGTCCTTAGCGCTAGCAAAAGCAGCCATAATAATCGAATAAAATAATTAAATTCCAACAAAAAAAATATATATAATCAACTAAACAAATCAACCAATTGAAACAACAATCAAAAAATACAAATTACAAAATTGAACAATATTTAAATTATTGCGCAAAGGGAAACGTTAATATTTTACTGTATAAGTACCATAAACAAAACGCAAAAATAATATTTAACTAATTGTCTATATAGTTCAATTCATTCGTTCATTCAATCACGAGACTGCACTACTCTGTGGCACAATGTACTACGCAAATTATTTTATTACTCTGTGGCACATTAAGTAAACAATGATATTCAAAATTTCAAATGTTGCAGTGAACTTATTTATAAGATAATTTTAATAACTAATGACAATAAGTACACAAATGATCAATCACACAAATATTTAATGTGTATCTTTATACACCAGACTATTTATTAAACTGGGCCGTAATACGTAAAATTCAAGTAATTATATATCGATTTATTTTTCAACACGGGCACTTGTAGATATCAATACCAAACAAAATTACTAGATTCACTAGAACCACGCTCTGCTACCAGAAAGTATGTTCATTACCGTTCCCTACTGACCTAGGATGCGCAGTGGAAGGGGACACCAGGCCAGTGAGGGATATCGAATGGGTAATAACATTGGCTTGCGATTACGCAAGGCTATTTTAAGTTCTCTTAAATGATAGTACAAGAACAGATTTTAACACTTACGAGTAGATACCGCGGAGGTAGCTATAACGTAACCTAACTCAGCGTTCGGTCTGGCCAGACAAATAGAAACTAACTGAGGGGTTACTTAGCTTTGTATCCAAAAGCGCGGTGATGACAACGGCCTCGTACACTTCAAGGACTCAGGCTTGCTACTCGTACACACAATTTAATGTTCACAAATATATACTTAATTCTAATTAACTCGCGTACATAAACGGCACACAAAACAAAGGGTGGCGCGCAATATTACAAATACCACGATTTCACGGCTTTAGTCCACAAAAGACATAGCAATTACAAAATATGTGCGTACGCGACCGTTACTTCCAACGCGCGAACCAAAAAGTGAAAGTGAAAGTGAAAGTGGCGGCCGGCTCCGAGCCAACCGCGAACCACAAAAATCAGAACTACCCTACATGGATTTAATTATTAAACTAATATAAAAATGTTTGGTACCGAACAACGCATTAATCATAAATTCACGTTAATCATAAATCCAATTACATTATATTTAAGACAGCGTTGGGCAAAATCTGATTTTTATTTAAAAAATCAAAAACCATTGATTTTTTAAAAAAAATCATGATTTATTTGATTTTTTAAATTTGAACATAAAATTTGAACATTTTGATTCTTTGAAATTATTGTTAATTATTTTAATGTATAAGTCTAAAAATTATAATACAATTTGCGCCTCAAAAACTTGTGACAACGCATTTGTCGCGCTTCTTGCTTCTTGCAAGAAAATTCTTGTCGCGATTTGTTTTCCTTCTGTCCTATACATTCACTCACTATACAGTGCCGAGTGAGACACGAACGCGTTTGTTGTGCTTTTTGCAAGAATATTCCTGTCGTGTCGTGTCGAGGCTTGTTTTCCTTTTCAACCCATAAATTGACGTTCGCGCATTTCGCTAGTTTAGTTAAGTTAGTTAAGTGAAGTGAAAACATATAAATAAAGTAAAATGAGTGGAAGAAAAGAGGACCCAATATGGCAGTTCTATATTAAGACAACAAATCCAAATAAATTGGGGTGTAGGGCTATTTGTAGAAAGTGCAAGAAAGATATTCAAGGGTTAGTCCAAAGACTTAAAGCACACCACGATGTTTGTAATTATCAAGAGAGGAATACAGGTAATTAAATTATTAATTTTATTTTATTTATATTTTAGGCATATATGCAGTGGCGGCTGGTGGGTCATCAAAGTGGTGGTGCACTTTACTTCCTCACTAAGTATTAAGATCAGAAATTGCAATGGAACAACAATTTACGTAATTTTTTTTTAATTATTTTTGAACGCATTACATTTTGTAGGTGTACTTGCGAAGAAAAATAGGTATTTTGTTTGTTTTTCACACTTCAAAAATATTTATAAAAGAGGGCCTTGGCGGTCCCGCCAATTTATATCAACTTTATTTTAAAAAGTTTTGTTATTGTCTTTAATATAGTCTATATTTATACTCATTTTCACCCACTGTATACGCAGTATAAAATAGAACTAAGACCAAAATAAAAAAAACAATTAATGTAAACAAACCATATTTAACTCGTCACAGATACATCGAAACTATATGTAGATATTACTTACTATATACATATATACTTAGATTACAGTAAGTCGAGTTCTCTCGGCAACGTTCGGTTCGCCCGTGCGCCGTACGGCAACAGACTCATTTTTCAGCATATTTCTATGAACTATCATGTCTCACCCGCCAGGCGTTTAACTCCTATCTAATACAAGTTGTATGGGCAGTCCCCGTGCGCTCGCCTTAGCGCACGAGATTTTTTTTACAAGGAATATTAGTTTTAATAGTTTAGTAATGCGCTTATATTGTTTCGTCATAATTCGAGATTTTATTTGTTATATGTTTTTTATCTTCAAAGAATAAATATTAATGGTAATTTAAAAATAAAGATGAAGTTAAAATTTGTAGTTTTTAAATATTTTGATTTGGTGGTTCAGCGCACGAACCCACTTAAGGTACAGCCGCCACTGCATATATGATTATTTTTTGTTTTTAAATGTTAGGTGAAATCTAACAAGTGGCGTGGCCTTTAATGTAACTTTTTTAACGCGACCTTTCCCAGGGTAATTATTAAAGATTATCTTTAGTCTTCTATACTTACTTAATTTTTAATTTTTTTCAACTTAAAAAAATAAATTTGCTTTTACATCTCTATTGAACATTTTAACTTTATTTTAAAATCAATAATTCAATACTATATCAATATATCATCAATTATAATTAATCAATTTCAATTTTCAGTTATGTTTTTTCTCTTTCCAGAGAGTCGAATGTCGCTTGACAGTTTTGCTAGCACATCATCTGCCTCAAGTTGTAGTTCACTCATGACGAAAGTACCAACACCAACAAGTCCAACAACTTTTGAGCCAGTCCAAAAAAAGAAAGCAATCGAAACTCAGCCTACCATGAGTACCATGAGTAGTTTTGTAATGCGGACTTCAACTGCTGAAAAACATAAAATTGACAAACAAATAGCAAAGACTATTTTTGCTACTAATTCGAGCTTCAGATGTATTGAAAATTTAGAGGTGAAAAAAGCCATTCAGTTATTAAGGCCTGGTTATACACCGCCCTCGAGAAAAACGGTAGCAACAAGTCTTTTGGACGAAATCTATGAAGAGGAAAAAGAAAAATCTTTCTCCTCCCTTTCACACGGACAGTCCGTAAATATGTCAATTGATGGGTGGTCAAACGTGCACAACGAACCAGTGATATGCGCAACGATAACCACTGAAGATGGACAAGCCCTCCTATACGAAACTATAGACACATCAGGAAATCCACATACTTCAGAATATTTAACTCAAATAGTTTGTGACCTGATTTCTTCATGTGAATTAAAATACAAGTGTACCGTAAAATCTTTTGTGACAGACAATGCCGCAAATATGACACTTATGAGAAAAACATTAGAAGAAAAAACGAACGCAAAAGTTATAACTTATGGCTGCTCTGCACATATTTTTAATTTACTGTGCAAGGACTTTCAAGTTAAAGACGTTATAGAACATGTGGTCCAAATTGTTGAATATTTTCGAAATAACCATTTGGCTAGAGCTAAATTCAGTCAAGCAGGAGGCAGGGCTTTAGTCCTTCCAAGCGATGTGAGATGGAATAGCCTTGGCAACTGCTTAGAGATGTATGTCACTCAGTGGGACATCATATTAAAAATCTGCGAAGAAAATAAAAACGAGATTGATTCCACTATTTACCGAAAAGTTTCAAATATTGCGATTAAACATGCAGCGCAAGATTATTTAAACATTTTAAAACCTATATCAGTTGCTCTTGATACTGTGCAGAGGAAAAATGCTACTATCGCAGATACTGTAGAGCAGTGGAAACATTTACAATATATCTTTGATGAATCTGTGGAATTACCATTACAAAAAACACAACAATTTAATAATCGATATAAGCAAGCACTAACGCCATATCATTTTATAGCATATATGTTGAATCCACAAAAAACAAAATACCAGTTAACACCAGAAGAAAAGAATATAGCTTTAGAAACAATTAAAGAGTTACATGAAAACAATGGACTGTTACCTTTAGTAATAAAGTTAAATGCCCGCAGTGCTTCCATTTAAGCAAGTTATGTTTTCGGACGAAGTAATAAAAAATGTAAACGGACTACAATGGTCATCATCATCATCATCTTGCTCTTATCCCAATTACTTGGGGTCGACGCAATATGTCATCTGTTTTGACATATTGCAAAAAGTTTCGGCAATGACTTTTATGACCGGCCGCCTGCCTGACGTCAACCCTCCTTGGGAATGTAATCGTTGACCCAAATGGTACCAGATGGAGTTGGTCCGGGTCAATCTAGGGCTCTTAGTCGTCTTTTACGACACCCACGAGCAAAGCAAGGGTTGGTAGTATTCGAAGCCGCTACCACACAGCAACAGGTGGTTATGACAAAATAATGAGCCGGAAAGTTGCCAATAATAAAACAGTTCCTGTGTGCAACTGCTTCTTCAGCTTCAGTAGAACGCGTATTTAGCTCTTTTGGTCTTGTACACTCGGATATTAGAAACAGATTAGGCATAGAAAAAGGAGGAAAACTCGTGTTTTTGTTTAAATTGTATAACGAAAATGAATAGACTGAAAATATACGGTAATAAAATTTAGGTGTTACGTTTAGTTTAAGAATTTGGAATTATGTACTTCTTTTTTTTTGTTTTTGCTAAAAGCAGATACTTCTTTTGATTTTTGAGAAAACTTTTATGTTATGTTGTTATCTGGTTCTGAATAAAAAGGAAAAAAAATGGATTTCAATCATGATTTTAATTTTAAAAATCAAGCGATTTAAATCATGATTTTAATCGTGATTTTAATCACTTGATTTTAATCAGCCCAACCCTGATTTAAGTTGACATATCCGCTGTGTGTATGTAATGGGAATTACGCTTTTCAAGAAATAAAGTATTTGCAAATATATGTGGCAATGCAATTGATATTTCCCTATTTTTATGGGGAAAATTCAGCAAAATTAGAGTAGTGATTGTCGATTAAAAATCATCCGCTTTAAATATAACAACTTTTATAATTAATATTTAGGAGGAATATCTATACCAATAAATAAAATTGGAGTGTCTGTCTGTAATGTCAAAATAATAGGCTTTTTTCATGCTCACACGGTTATTTGCACTATACCTATGCCTAAAATACACTTTATATTTTTTTGTCTGTCTGTTTGTTCCGGGTAATCTTCAAAATGGCTGGACCGATTTCAAAAATTCTTTCACCAATGGAAAGCTATAATATCAGGGCGTAAACTAGGCTATATTTTATCGCGGTATTCGCACGGGAACGGGCACTATTCAGGAAAGACGACTGAAACCGAAGCGAAGCGAGGGCGGGTTGCTAGTTAATAAATAAAACTAGTATATATTAAGCATTGTCAAGGATTAAAATTTGTTACTTAAAAAATCATCCCGTCCTTAATAATGCTATAGTTGCCAATTTCGATACTCGAAGGGGAAATCCCGGCAACACTCACAGAAGCGAATGTTCTATCTTAATCGTAAATTCTATAAATAGACACATTAGAACATTTATTTTATACTGGCCTCATAACGTAAGAATATCCAAATTGGAGTGCGTCATTATGAAAATAGATTGAGGGTAATGGCACGCAAAAATATAAAGTGATTCGCTGTTATTTAGTAAAATAAACTGCTATACCCATACTAATTGGTGCAAAATACCGTTAATTCCCCGTATTAAGGAAAGAATTATATCATAGAATATATCATCTTTTATTTTCCCTTGGAAGTCATAAAGTTCGGCTGAGGGATCACTTGTAAAATCATCTTTTGACATCAACCGTGGTCGCCAATTTGCCCACTAAGCATATCGGTTATGGTATATTTCATAAAGGCCTATCTCCAACATGGACTTGATAGACAGACAGGGAAATAGCAATTGTAAACCAATTCAATGTATAATTCACACTTATAAGCGTAATTTCAGTCACATCGGACATTCATGTGAGCACAGCTGTTTATAAAAACATAGTGTTTAAGATGATGCTTAAACTGAGTACGGTACACAAGATGCAAATTCAAAAACCTAATTTTATACACAAACAGTAGCGGCTATGAATAGTACCAACTCTTATATTCCACATGGAAATCTTAACAGACGACTAAGAGCTCGACATCGACCTATGATCATTAATTTCAACACATATGCATCCCATTATAGGGGTTGCGTCTCTTCCAAATTGAGAGGAAAATTGACCTACTATACCACGCTGGTCAGACACGTTGATAGTTTCACTCTCATTTAACTAACCTTTATTGTGATATTATCTCATTGTTCAATAAAATGAAAACTAAAATTGATTTTCTGGTTGATTTGAATAAAAAATAGACAATTGTCGATACGCAAAACCATTTAGTGTTATTTTACGCAGGTTTTTCCTTAAGACAGTTCCGACTAATGTAACTCGTAAGATATTGTTTGTTATTTTTCGTTACGTGTTTTTTTTGCATTGAATCATGTAATTTGATGACGGAGTAAGAACACAATAGGCTACTACACTTTCATAAAACCCTATACTAAGCTTGACGCGATATAGGCTACCCTCGCCTCGGTCTCATTATGACTGTCAATAATAGGAGTAAATAAAATAATTAAAAAGGTTAACATATCATCTTCACCATTACTTGCGGTCGACGCAACATCTCTCCTTCCATTCCATGAGTGGTCAGTCTCTGTATATCCATATCAAGCTTCACGCACTCCATCATTTGTTTGGTCTTTGCTTACCATAGCCATTAACATTTATACTTAAAACTATCCTCACGACATTACGTTCATTCCGTCATATCGCATGTCCATACTACGTCAGGCGTTCATTCCTTAACTTTTCCGTCACTGCAACTTTCAAACTTCCTCTAATACAGATATCACTTCTCAATAAAGATTAAATCCCTGTGTTGTGAAGGAATTTACAAATGTAGACCTAAACGACAACAAAATCCAGATATAAAACAAACACGTGTCGCCCATACAAAAAACATTCTTGCGTAGGGGTCAAACTTACGATACTCCTGAGGGGAAGTCGCTAGTTGGACCATTATGCCATCTACGCAATCATCATCAACACAGTTCATGTATGTTGCGCTGCTGGGCTCGAGCCTCCGCCACAATGTAAAGAAAATTTACCTGCTTGGTATAGATTGATCAGACGGATAGGGTTTTATTTCGAGTTTTATAGATGCAAATTTTGTATAGATGTTATCTGCATTTTGTAGTCTTTAACGATACCCATGGGCAAGCAAAGGAGTGGTGAATTGCATTCTTGCTCCGTCATCACACGTAATAATCACTTTAAAAATCTACGCCATCATCAAATTATGGACTTGCTTTAATTATGTAGATACCTAGAAATACAAGTGACGAAGTTACGTTAATTAAACCTGGTTATTATTTAAGTATGCATCTGCGAGCTCCTTAGACGACGAAAAAGGTACGAATCCAAGAAAAAACATATCTTGTAGGTCAATAGATAACCAGCCAACAACAGGACACACAAAACAATATCGTTCAGGCTAAGATCAAGGTTATCGCGCTCAGTGGACCGATACTCGATGCATTATTCATTCGACATTTGGTGGCAACTGTCGGAACAATTTACTTTTTATCTGTTTCTTGTTTCGGTAGTATGGGCGATTATAGAATTAAGACTTTAGATACCTATTCATTATTAACCCTGGTCTTTTCTTTCACTATTGCCTTTTTGCGACTACTAGCATGGCTTTTTCGCAGGCTCTTAGGCAAATAGGAGTGATCTCCGCCAGACGCAATGTCCGAATCATGAGGACACCGGAACTGATTCAATGACTTCTAGTTACCTACTAGACTGATGAGAATTTTATGCGTAATAAGATAGCTTGTTTATTTAGACATTATGATATATTTCGGTTGATCAATGATAAGAATTTCAGCAGTATTTTATACGTGCATAATTAAGCGAGAGCTTGTCTTTGCAGATATTATAGAGGTATATTTTTTACCATAATTAAGATGTTATCCCAGGCAAATATATCGTATTCATTTATCACCATCATTTCAGTTCATTATACGTCCCATTGTTAGGCTCGAGCCTCCTCCACAATACCAGGGAAATTGACCTACTATATATACCACGCTAGTCAGACGTATAGGGTTTTCTTTTAAGTTTTCCTTTTCTTTCATAGATGTTATATACATAATTAATCCCTTAGTCGTCTTTTATGACACCCAGAGGTAAGAGAGTGGATGAATTGCACTCTTACTCGATATTATAAAGAGGTATATTAGGGTTTCTGTTATTAGGCTACATTTTATACCAGGAAAATATGTTGTATTCATTTCACTACGTATTATTTTTAAGGGTAATAAGATTCGCTTCGGAAGCTGCATGCAAAGTCTAGTTTCTTCTAAACCGGTACCTCAAACTAATAACTACATGTGTAAATATTGCATAACCTTCAATAAACAGAATATTTGATCAATAGTTATCATGCAATCTTGTTTTATTTCATACTAGCTCATTCAACAGACGCTATTCTCTACAATAAAAAACCCAGAAATTTTTAAAATTGATCACAGCGCTATATATTGAGTCTTAATGCAACATGAACATTATTTTTTTGCGTCAGAACGGGACACTAGCAGAAAGAGATAAAAATATGTATTGAAGATCTAACAAAAAACACAAGGACCGGTGTAAAATGTATGGAGCACGTTCGTATTTTGGTCATTGCTAAAAAGTTTTTGTATAATAGAGTTAATAAAAAATATCATTTTTCTCTTTGTAGAAACCAGACATTTCTCTTTTGGCTAGAGACAGCGAGGTATGCGCACTTTATGGATTGTTTTATTGGTTTGGTGTCTATTGGTGTGGTGACGGAGTAAGAATACAATTCACCAACCCCTCTCTTACCCGTGGGGATCGTAAAAGACGACGAAGGGAACATCTATCATCTAACTAACAAGCAAGAGAAGGAAAATTCGACATAAAACCCTCTGCCAAGAAGTCAGACTAGCGCGACATGGTTTTTTTTTATGGGTGGGCTATGGTAAGCGCACACGCAGCCCATTTCGTCCGGGGCGACGAAAGGACGACGCGCGGGCCCATAACCCACCCGTATCCACGACGCCTTCGTCGTTGGGCCGACTACCGGAGCAGGGTGACTTGTCGTCAGTGGTCGGCCCGACGGAATATCCTTTTGGGTACCCTCACCTCTCGATGTCCCTGTCCGGGTCACCGTCGCGCGCTTAGCCTCTCTGCGGGTGACGGACTAAATTCCCCGGTCCGGTCACTCGCGGCCTCGGCTAAGTAGAATAGAATAGCATTTATTGTCACATAATAACTAATAATTATAATACATGTTTTTAATTAATTTTGACAATAGGGAAATGCTCAGCATTGTGCTGCATAGAAATTATGCAGGGCTGGTTGAGAGCAAACAAGTCAATTTATGCCGACATTACAAACAGACACTTCAATTTTATTTATTTGTATAGATAACTAGTAGTTGTTATGGTCCAAGTGAATACAATATTTATTATAGAACTTCTGTTTAATTAATACGCGTTATCTTCACAAAACATATACTATTGGCACGAAATCTCAATTACCGCTAGTATATCCATAATAGTTAATTGCTCGGATGTTTACTATAATAGCTAACTAGTTACCTAGTTTCAGAAGGATACGAGTTACGAGTTCAAGTATATAACCTTATCAACATTGTGCTACTTTGAGAATTTTTTGAAGTGACTCTTTTTTTTTGGATGGTCTCTGATCAGCGCACATACCGTCCGATCCATCCGAGGTAATGAAAGGGTGGCGCGCGGCCCTATAATACACCGTATTCCCTGTCCCTCGCCATTGGGCCGACCAACACCGAGTTTATTGTCGTCCGTGGTCAGCCCGGCGCCGTGGTATCCTTTCGGGTATCTCAAGTCCCTAGCCTCCCTTCCTAACGCCCCTTCCGGGACGACGGTCGCCCTCGCGCGGTGAGCCTCCCTGCGGGTGATGGGCTATTCCCCTGTCTAGTCACCCGCGGCATCAGGCGCACGTCGGGCAATCATAAATCAAATACAAACGCGATATAATCCGTAAAAGTAGTTTTATTTACAATTGATAGTTGTAGGTAACTAATTGGTCTACACTATTACTTCAGCCTGTACTGACGAGGTAAATACCGTTTTAGCTTATAATATAATCAGCTCTATAATACAAATTGTATCGTTGTCTAGAGGATTTATAGATAAAGGCCATATTAAATATTTGATAAATTAACAGACGCTTATATCAACTGTTTATTACTCACGAATTACGTGATAACGTGGCGATTAGGTTATTTGTTATCGAGGTATATATATAACGCGAAGGAGATATTTTGTTGACTAATAGACCATTTAGAGATAATAAGCTATATATATATATATATATATATATATATATAATATATATATAGATAATAAGCTTCTTTATGTCGCAAGGGAAATTTATTTTAATTGTATGTCGCCGTAGTGCTGACCTGAAGAAATAACAATTTTTTTATATTTACGGTTGATGTCTAATGAGCAAACCGCTGATGGTAAGTGATACTGCAGCTCATTGACCTTTGGTAGGCCGCTGCCTGTCATGAAGAAAGTGAAGGGAGTGTGCATACATGGCATGAGTTTCGGTGATACTAAAGGCATAACCAAAACCCAGCACACGCAAACACCCTGAGAATATTGTGTTGCCGGCTCTCACGCTCACCGAACGAAGTGCAGTAATAAATTGCTACTAAAACGTCGATTGTCTGTGAGAGTGTGGTACTACCCGGGACGGATCGGCCTGCGGCTGTAGACAGACGACTGTCGACAGTGTAGTCTAGAAATTAATCATAAATTTATAACTAGCGAAATGAAAACGATGAAAATCTCATTGATAGATAGATACGATGAAGACATCGTATCAGCTCATATACGTCCCACTACTGGGTTCGAGCTTCCTCAAAGGATGGAAATTGATCTACTATACCACGCTGGTCAGACATATTTGTATAGGGTTCTATTTCCAATTTGCCTTTTCTTGCAAATCTATTGTTGTATGCATGTATCCTTTAGTCGTCTTCTTCTATACACACGGGCAAGAAAGGGGTTAGCGAGTTAATTCTTATGCCGTTATCATAGAAAGCTAGAAATGTGTACCTGTGCCTGATACTGCCCCAACAGAAATCGCGGGGTGAACAGACCGGGAATTACTTTGCCATCCGCTGAGAGGCTGACTGCGTGAGGGTGACACCCCGTCAACACTGTTTTGGTTACCGGAGCGTCGAAGGGAGACGGTACCCGCAAGCGTAATCCTCCGGGCCAGCCACGATGTCAAGGAATCGGTACCAGTTGGCGGCCCAACGGGGGGTGAGGAGCGAATATGTTGGTTTAATTATAATTGCCCATTTTTCTCGAATTAGCATGCAATATAAAACTAAAATTGATAGAATTCAAATACCCAATTGTTCAGAGGCCTGCAATTAGCTATGTAAATCTATATGCCATCTGTATGATTAAACTTAATTACGGCGAGGACTTACATATATTTTTTGGATGTCAAGTTTTTCTCGAACCCCGTAAAAAGAAATATATGATCTGTCACTGACTGTGTATATATTTATATCATATTATAAAATACTGAAGATTTCTTAGGATTTTCTGTATTTTTATTAAAGGAGGAGAAAAAGACGTAGGCTTTATTAACAATACAGGCACGTGTGAAGTGTATTACATATTCATAGGTTCGCTAGTATATTAGCATGTTTCGTAATGCATGACAAGTATTAACTTCAAAGACAGAGCAGAAAATGTTTCTTTTTTTCTAATTTATATTCTGTTTTATAGGTAAATTATTTAAAATTTAAAATGAAATACTGTTTTTAATTCTTTTCGAAATTTGATTAGAATGCAATAATCGTCGAGCATGTCGCATTTAAAATCACTTCTAAAATAAACTCATTTGCAAAAAAAACGGGCGGTTTTGATTTTCATTCATATTTAAAAAGATACAATACCAAAAAGGTTTCAATCGTTTGTACACGTTACTGGCCGGTTTTAAAAATGCTGTGGTATTTAAAAAAGTACGTTCTAAATTCAATTTTCATTTGATGTTCATTTTTACAGAAAACCCCTTTTTATCCTACATTTTTGGCGCGAAGTTCCAGAAGTTAACATCGACTTTCATAACTTTTATTCAATTTTTATCGATTAATTTCATATCCTTGACTGTCAAAGCTTTATTTAATGCTGTTTGGCTGTATCAAAAATGGTAGATAAAGTGGTAAAAGCTACCAAAATTATCGCGCTGCTTGAAGAGGGTTGCAGCCAATGTTTCGTGGCTAGGAGGCTAAATGTTAGTCGCTCGACAGTCCAAAGGACCTGGCAGCGATATCAGGAGACTGGTTCCGTCGAGAGAAGGCCTGGTTCTGGAAGAAAACCATGTACCCAACCACGGGATGATCGTTTTCTTGTGAGTCGCGCATTGAGAAATCGCAAATCTTCGTATGTGGATCTTAAGAACAACCTCCAAGAAGTAAGAAATGTGCATATTAGTCTATGGACGGTCAGGAGGAGGCTTCTCGCTGCCAATATACGCAGTCACCGCCCGGCCCGCGGCCCCAAATTACTCCGTGAGCACAGAGTTCACAGGCTTAGGTTCGCTAGAAATTGTGAATCATGGACTCAAGACGATTGGAATAGGGTTTTGTTCTCTGATGAAGCCAGGATATCTCTGTTCGGTGAAGATCGACGTCGGCGAGTGCTAAGAAGACAAGGAGAACGCTTTGCAGAGGCATGTTTCGAAGAAATCACACCTTATGGTGGGGGCTCTGTTATGTTTTGGGCAGGAATAAATTCAATGGATCGTACAGAGTTAGTCTTCATTGAAAACGGCTCACTGACTGGGCATCGATACATAACGGAAGTTCTAATTTCTCATACACAACCCGCATTGGCCGCTCTAGGTGAAGACTCGATTTTTATGGACGACAATGCTCGCGCCCACCGATCCCGCGATGTTAATGCGTATGTGCAAGAGGTCGGCATTCGTCGTTTGGATTGGCCAGCTCGAAGTCCCGACCTCAATCCCATAGAGCATGTCTGGGACGTTCTGAAACGGCGTGTGAGATCAGTACACCCGGCTCCGCAGACCATCAGAGAGCTGAAGAATGTGATTACTGCGGAGTGGGAACGTATTCCGCAAGCAAGTATCCGGGATATACTCGCTAGCATGCCCAGACGAATTCAAGCTGTGATTTTAGCTAGAGGGGGTCACACTCGATACTAAACATTTATCTGCTTTTACTTTATTAAAGAAAAACAAACAAAAAAACTTTTTTATTTTTACTTCATGAGCATATGCACTACTAGCGAATATACACTACTAGCGAGGTTTAGCATTATTTCCCATAAATTGTATCTAAATTTTATGAAATACTGATGAAAACGATTATTTTCTTATTAATTTAGCAAATTGTGTGGATAAAACTACCTATAATTATCAAACAAAGAAATATTAACATTTGAAATGGTTCATTGCTTAGGTGCCCGTTTTTTTTGCAAATGAGTGTATTATTAATATTAAATTGAAGTTTCTTGAAATGAAAAATAGCCTAATTTCCTCCTTATGTAAAACAGATACATGGTAATACAATATTATTAAAATTGGTCTAACCGTTTGGCAGATTACCCGGCAGTAACAGACATATAGAAACAAAAAAAGTGTATTTTTTTGGCATAGGTATCGTCAAAATAACCATGAAAAAAAAACCGTATTATTTTGACATTACACACTTCCCTTTCCGTGTGGTGACGGAGTAAGAATACAATTCACCACTCCCTATCTTGCCCGTGGATGTCGTAAAAGACGACTGAGGCATGTAATATGCACATAATATCTGTGCAAGAGTAGGAAAACTCGAAATGAAACCCTAACAACGAGGTGACGTTTGTACGGATGGGTTATGGGCCCGCGCGCCGTCTTTTTATCGCCCCGGATGGACTGGACCGCGCGTGCGCTTACCATAGCCCATCCATAAAAAAAAAATACCAACATGTATGACCAGCATGGTGTAGTAGGTCAAATCCCTCCCATTGTAGAGGAGGCCCGAGCCCAACAGCGGGACGTATGTGGGCTGCGATGATGACACATTTCAATTTTATTTATTTGTACAGATTATTTTCATATTAAAGTACCGCATGCCGCATCAGTTATTTACTAAAGAAACAAATTGTTTCGTGCAAATAAATGATACGTCTAAGAGCCATTAGCCAAGGTTAGAACTTTTCGATCCAATTAGTAAAGACAACCGCTTCTTATTAGCGCTGTATTATTAAATCGTATTTTATTATTGGTAATTTTGAAGTGAGGTAGAACCACGAATATTCGTTTCAGCTTATACACGTCCCATTATTGGGCTTCAGCCTCCTTCAGAATAGCAGGGACTTTGATCTACCATATACCACGCTGAGGTGTGTTGGTATAGCGTTTCTTTTAAAATTTTCTTTCCCTTGCAAAGATGTTATACGCATATTTGATCCGTTAGTCGCCTTTTACGTCAGCCAAGGGTAAGATAAGGGTGGGGAATTGTATTCTTATTCCGTTACCACACGGACACCAGATACTAATAAAGAACCACAAATATTAGCAAACCTAAATTTTTGTATGTGTGGGTATTGTAAAGAGCTGTACATTGACTATTGACAACTGTACCTAGTGGTATGTGGTCAGAGACTGTATTCCTATAGGGGGCTAACGTGAGATAAGTCATAAAACATCGCTAAACGCCTATCCAGTATAGTTTTATTTCTTCCGTTAGACAAATCGAGATCATCTAGGTGAAGCCCATATCATCACAACATCGCAGCCCACATACGTCCGACTTTGGGCTCGGGCCTCCTCCACAATGGGAGGGAATTTGATCTACCATACCATATTGGTCAGACATGTTGGTATATGGTTTCGTTTCGAGTTTTCCTTCTCTTGCACAGATGTTATGTGCGTATTATATCCTTTAGTCGTCTCTTATGACATCCACGGGCAAGATAGGGAGTAGTGAATTGTATTCTTACTTCGTCACCACACGGAAAACCCATATAGATCGGTATAATAGCGTGAGGATGATGATGATAACTTTGGTATAGGTAAGATGATAGACATTTTAACTCTTTCCTAGAATTTAACGCATCATTCACCATTCACCTCTTTCTTGCCCGTGGGTGTTGTCTAAAACGACTAAGGAATAACATAAAACAAAAAAAATGCCTCGAGATTCGCGCGGCGAAGCGGGCGAGAGATGGCTTAATGTTGATTACATTCTACATTGTATCTATTACTGATGTTTAGATATCTGCTCTAGAAGCCCACTTAAATAAACCGTAATAACCAGACCTAGATATCGGTTACATATACAGCGAAACCATTACTAACAGATTAACAACCAGTGCTATTTAAATGCATATGCAAGATACGAGTAGATGGGTTAACTTAATTAGGATTATGCTAATACGTGGTCATGTTCTTAGCCCACATATACGCCTCTTGTATAAGACAATTGACCTGTTATGCCATTTTGATCAGACAGTCTGATATTTTAAACCAAAATAGGAGTGAAATTGACCTACTACACTATGCTGATCAAACGGGTTAGTATGGGTTTCTATTTTCAGTTTTCTCATATCGAGATTATGTATTAATTTTATATTCCTTAGTCGTCTATTACAACATCCACGGACAAGATAGGGGAAGTGAATTTGATTGTATTCTTACGCCGTCACCATATCGAGGTTGATATAGGTGGGTTTTATTTCGAGTTTGATTTCATTTGGTAATGAAATTTTCTTCCCTAATCCCCTTCGCCTTTTAACTAAAGACCCTTAGGTACTGTTTAGGTAGTAATTAAAGCAAATATAAATACCAGATACCATTGATTTTATTTTTATTGCTGTTAATTGATATTAAATAGTATAAAAAATTGTCCTCTCTTGCCCGTGGATGTCGTAAAAGACGACTAAGGGATATAATATGCAGGTAATATCTATGTAAGAGAAGGAAAACTCGTAATAAAGCCCTATACCAACCTGTTTGACCAGCATGGTATCATAAGGTCAATTTCCCTCCTATCGTGGAGGAGGCTCGAGTCCAACAGTGGGACATATATGAACTGAAATGATGATTGATGAGGATGATGATTACAAAAAATTTAGGTAACACATGAAGCGTTATAAATTGTTAATATCATTATTGTGTGTCATTATTTATATTGTATTAGTTGAAGCTAAGATTTAAGTGTTGGTACCTGATGTAAACAGATATTAGCCACCATTTCCTTCCACGCAAGAGGAACTGATGATGTATTGTATTACTCCTCCGTTACCAGATTCAAGATCAATGTAGGTTATTTTAATTAAACAATAGCCATCGCTATTAATCAGGTAAGTAATAATTGCAATACCATTGTCACAGAATACGACCAAATATATGCAATCGAACTGTAATCTGTTTACTGAAATTTAAATGTTTTGTAAATTTTAGAAAGGAGTTCGAGGCAGCATTTGATTAACTGTGCTAAGAAATTACTATTCAGTTTTCAATAATTTATTTTCAACGATTCTTTTTTGTGTAACAATACAAACTTAACAGGTTGACTGACTCGTTTGTTAGTCTTACGGCCGAATACTGAAAGGCTACTCAAATGTGACAATCAGTTGAGATCCTCTTAAATATATGCATCCTTTAAATTTAAATGGTATTCACAAACGCCACTCACGTGACTTAAGATCACAGTTAGCTAAGCAGCATTCAAATGTATGCAATATGGCAATATTATATAGAAATTTATTGTAAAAATATGTTTTCGGTTACAAACTAAATTATCTTAGGAGAATTATTCTTTTTACGCAACGTCATTAATTAGATATAATATTGAACTTTGAATAAGCCGTTTGTAATTCAAAAAGAAATAAAATGTTTTAATACTAGAGATATAAATGTTGAAAGAGTTTTTCAGCGACGGATCCTAAGATTAGGAGGAAAAATTATTACCTTCAGAAATGTAATTTTATTTAAGTAAAATAATTCCTGTGTGCTGTGTGGTAGCGGCTTCGAATACTACCAACCCTTGCTTTGCTCGTGGGTGTCGTAATAGACGACTAAGAGCCCTAGATTGACCCGGACCAACTCCATCTTGTACCATTTGGGTCAACGATTAAATTACCAAGGAGGGTTGACGTCAGGCACGCGGCCGGTCATAAAAGTCATTGCCGAAACTTTTTGCAATATGTCAAAACAGACATCATGTCATCAGATGTCATCTGTTTTGACATATTGCGTCGACCCCAAGTAATTGGGATAAGAGCAAGATGATGATGATGATGATGAATTCCTAATTTTTCATCTCATTGTGGTGACGGAGTAAGAATACAATTCACCACCCTGTCTCTTGCCCGTGGGTGTCGTAAAAGACGACTAAGGGATTAAATATGCATATAAAATCTACGTGAGAGAAGGAAAACTTGATACAAAACCCTATACCAACCCGTCGACCAGCGTGGTATAGTAGGTCAATCTCCCTCTTATTGTGAAGGAGGCTCGTGCCCAACAATGGGACGTATATAAACTAGAACAGCTATACTCTAAGTGTGTTCCGCGGAACCCTAGGGTTCCGTGATACCTCTGTCGGGGTTCCGCAAGAATTTAGAAATAAAAAAATCAAAACACCTCTCTCTGGTCGCTCCGCGGCTGTGCGAACTCCGCGGCCGCGCGGAGACAAAACGCTATGAATGTTATTTATTTATTTATTTGTATTTGTATAAGCTTGTGTTACATTAGCTGGTACAATATCTCATAAGTTTGGTCTCAACAATTTTATACTTGTACAACGCGTTCGCTCTAAGTTTGCCGGTCTGTGGAATGCGCGTACCCTCCCCCACGTGACAACAAAACTTATAATGTGTCATAGTTTTACCCAAATATCTAACGTACACAATTTTTATTGTTACAATTAAATAAAAAATTTCGAACGTCATACACTCATACCTATCGCCAGCGGCAAACTTAAAACGAGCGGGTAGTATACTTGTAAGCGCTCAGTCTCTTTGATAAAAGCCGCCTCTGAATTAGACACTATAGTTGTCAACTAGCGACTTTCGTCTCTAACTTCAAAGGATAAAGTCGATATTGTTTACAACGCTATTTTTAAATTTCTGTTTTTATTTTTGCTTTTTGTTTATCAAAGGTGCCGACTCGAGTATTTTCGAGAATATTTGAGATCGAGTCTAGGACTAAGTATAAAAGCGGCGATCGCGCGTTGGCGTCGTCAGTTGATGATTAGCTCCATCCGACGTCCTCGTCACGTCCTCGACGAAGAGGACGACATTATCACACTCGCTCAACAAAGAGCCTACACGGCCCGCGAGGCCTTAACAAATAAATATCCGCGGTTCCGCCCTCGCCGTCGAGGTGCGAAACCGCGCCGCGCAAAAGTCACTACCAAAAACGTGGGCACGCCCACTTTGCCTCCAGCGACGCCCCAAGCCGAGGTCCGTTCCCCACAGGGGGAGCCCTTGGGCGATGTCGCTTAGCATACTTTTCTCCGGGTTGAGAGCCCTCAGCGCTCACCCATAGTCCGCGTCAAGCTGTCAAGGCCATCTGCGGCCAACAGCTGTACACACAAAAAAAAAAAAAAAAAAAAAAAAAAAAAGTTGGCGTCGTCAGTTGATGATTAGCGTTCGGAGCGATAAGTTATTACCTACTTACAAGCTCGCTAGCGAGAAACTAGTGTTCATTGTTTTATTGCCTGCTGTATTCTGTTGTCTCAGTTTTATACATTTCTTCCCTGTAGGTTCTAAATTTAGTCTCTTATACGCAGTAACGATTGTGCATTATTTAAACCCCACTATCCTGACTTGTAACATTATAAATAAAGAAGAATGGAACGTTGGCTTAAAGGTGTTAAACGTGTTCCAACAACATCTTCTAATGACGCTGAATGTTCAAAAGCAATGCGCGCGGAGAATTTAGCAATCACCGATCCAGAAGATGATGCCACGAGTGCCACGACGTCAAGCTCGACGGGAAGACGAAAAAAAGGAAGTATGATGAATCTTATATCAGTTTCGGATTTGTTGATTCCAACGGCTCACCTCTCTGCATGCTCTGTAGTAAACTGCTTCCTAATAGTTCCATGGCACCTGCCAAATTGCGTCGACATTTAGAAACCGTACACCCCGAGACTAAAGACAAGAATAAAGAATTTTTTGTTCGCAAAAAAGATCAGTTATTAGAAAGTCAAAAAAATATGATGCATGTAACACAAACTACCAACGAAAAGGCCACGGAGGCATCATACTTAGTTAGCTATCGCATTGCACAAGCAGGTGAAGCGCACACTATCGCTGAGAAATTAATAAAACCATGTGTATTAGACATAACAAAATGTATGCTTGATGAAAAATCTGCAAAGCATCTTTCTACTGTTCCGCTTTCAAACGATACTGTTTCACGACGAATCCATGATCTGGCAAGCTACGTCAAACAAGAACTAGTTACACGTCTACAAAATACACGATTCGCTTTGCAAATGGACGAGTCGACTGATGTCGCTGGTTCGGCTATCCTGCTGGTTATTGTGAGATATCCATATAAAAGTTCTTTTGAAGAAGACATGCTTATGTGTTCATCGCTGCTTACAAACACTACCGGGGAAGAAATTTTTAATAAAATAAATATATTTTTTGAAGAAAATAATCTCAGTTGGAACAATTGCATTGACATTTGTACAGATGGGGCCAAGGCGATGACAGGTAAAACAGCAGGAGCAGTGTCACGAATGAAAAATAAAGCGCCTAATTGTAGTTCCAGTCATTGTATTCTGCATAGACAAGCACTTGCGATGAAGCAAATGCCGTCTAATCTAAAATTAGTTATGGATGAAGCGGTAAAAATAATTAATTTTATCAAATCACGACCACTACAATCCCGATTGTTCTCATTATTGTGTGAAGATTATGGCAGCAAACATAAAACACTGCTGCTCCATACAGAAGTGCGATGGCTGTCTCGGGGAAAAACTTTAACAAGGCTATTTGAACTTAGAGCCGAGTTACAAATGTTTCTTTCAGCAGATACTTCTTTTAATTTGAAGGACCGTTTGTATGATAAAACTTGGTTGTTCCGATTGTCTTTTATGGCGGATATCTTTCAAAAACTTAACGAATTAAATTTATCGTTGCAAGGTAAACAGACAACAGTGTTTCAGGCCTATAATAAAATAACTGCTTTTAAAAGAAAATTAGATTTTTGGATCATTTGCATTGGTAAGAAAGAAATAGAAAGTTTTACGTTACTCAGTGAGTTTGTTAGCGAAAACGACTCAGAAATGTTTGAAGATAATGTGTTTGAAGAATTGGTCCAATATCTCAGTTCGATGCGCGCATCTTTTGAAAAGTATTTTCCCGAAGAACACAATACAAAAATTAAAGTGAACTCCTGGATTCATAATCCTTTTTTACCCAACTTGGAAAAGCCTGAAAACATGTCAAATGAGATATATGAATCTCTTTTAGAAATGTCATCAGACACAAGTATGGAGTCATTGTTCAAAACGACGCCTCTTAATGATTTTTGGTGCAGAATTCAAGATGAATATGCAATGCTTGGCCAAATGGCTCTGGATATTCTTCTCCCGTTCCCAACTACATATTTGTGCGAAACAGGATTCTCTACCTACGCAGCCACGAAAACAAAATATCGCAATAGACTGGACGCCGAAGCTGATATGAGACTCCAACTTTCTTCCATCAAACCTGATATCAAGCAATTGATGAAAAATAAAAAACAGTTTCATACCTCCCACTAGTTAGATTTTTTCTTTTTTAATGTTTTCTATTATTGTCCTTACCAAGTGGTGAAGTAAATAATAATTAGTAACTGATACATTGTACTTTTATTATGCTGATTAATATAGAATACACTTATAAAAATAATTGTTTTATTGTAGGGTTCCATCAAGTATTTTGCTTCCCAAAAGGGTTCCGTCATTTAAAAAGTTTGAGAACCACAGAACTAGAATAATGATGAAAATAGTTCCAAATCTAAATAAATTATGTAAAATGTAAATTCTGCATAAAAATATTTAAATGAATCTTTACATTCGACGTAAGCAAATAAATGCGGTGTAATTAGCAAAAAGATCTGGACGAACCCAATTTTTAATTCGAAGCATCAGACATTATCAAATAATCTAGCGATAAAAGATTTTGAATTTTTATTCAATTTTCTTATGGCCGCCACTGTTTTGTTTCTTTCTTTTCTAATTTTCTTTTAGCCTTCATGTCTTTGGCTCTTTCACATACTCTTCCATTGGAGACACATACATCTAGACCACATTTATTTCTTTCATCATTCATCATCATCATTTCAGCCTATTGCCGTCCACTGCTGGACGTAGGCCTCCCTCATATTGCGCCACAATGTGCGGTCCTGTGCCGCCTGCATCCAACGACGCCCAGCAACTTTCACTAGGTCGTCGGTCCATCTAGTGGGGGGGCGTCCTACACTGCGTCGCCCGATGCGTGGTCGCCACTCGAGAACCTTTCTTCCCCAGCGCTTGTCGGTTCGTCGAACGATATGGCCTGCCCATTGCCACTTCAGCGTGCTAATTCTTCGTGCTATGTCGGTTACACCCGTTCTTCTGCGGATTTCTGTATTCCGGATTCTATCTCGCAGAGAAATCCCGAGCATAGCCCGTTCCATAGCACGCTGAGCGACTTTGAGCCTTGATATGAGGCCTACATTTAGGGACCACGTTTCCGTGCCGTAAGTCATCACTGAGTGGTAACACACACTGGTCGTAGACCTGTGTTTTCAGACACTGAGGTATGTTGGACGAGAAGATCCTCTTAAGTTTCCCGAACGCTGCCCAACCGAGTTGGATTCGTCGGCTGATCTCTTTCTCGAAATTGGATCTACCTAACTGGACTGTTTGTCCTAGGTAAACATAGTGATTGACAACTTCGAGAATCGCATTGCCAACTAGGACCGGTACAGGAATGACATTGGTATTTGACATGACTTTCGTCTTGTCCATGTTCATTCGTAGACCCACTAGTTGGGATACCCTGCTGAGATCATTGAGCATAGTGCCAAGGTCCTCCATGGATTCTGCCATAACGACGATATCGTCTGCGAATCGAAGGTGAGTGATGTATTCGCCGTTAATGTTGATGCCGAGTCCAGTCCAGTCTAAGAGCTTGAAGACATCTTCCAGTGCAGTGGTGAACAGTTTCGGAGAGATGACATCTCCCTGTCTCACGCCTTTCTGCAACTGGATCGGTTTCGTACTCTTATCCCGGATACGGACTGACATTGTGGCGTTCCTATACAAACACTTCAGCACTTCGATATAGCGATGGTCGATTTGGCACCGCTGAAGGGACTGCAGCACCGCCCAAGTTTCGACTGAATCAAAGGCTTTCTCATAGTCCACAAACGCTAAGCACAGGGGCCGATTATACTCCTCGGTCTTTTGTATAATCTGCCGAAGCGTGAGGATATGGTCTATGGTGCTATAGCCTTTTCGGAAGCCGGCTTGTCCGGGCGGCTGGAAGTCATCGAGCTTGCGCGTGAGTCGATTGGTAATGACCCTCGAAAACAACTTATAAACATGGCTCAGGAGTGAGATGGGTCTGTAGTTCTTTAAAAGAGCTTTGTCACCCTTCTTGAAGAACAGCACCACCACACTCCTGGTCCACGACTCTGGAACGTCGCCCCCGAGGATAACGGAATTAAATAGCTTCTGAAGGGCTATTAATACCGGCTTGCCGCCCACCTTCAAAAGCTCTGCCGTAATTCCGTCATCTCCCGGTGCCTTACCGTTACGTAGTTGTTTGAGAGCCATTCTGATCTCGTACAAGCTGATGTCCGGGATTTCTTCGGTATAGTGCCGAGTTAGCTTGGATCTGGGATCTTGGACCAAGCCGACAACAGGATTTCGGGATGATTTGTATAACTGTCCATAGAACCTTTCGACCTCTCCCAAGATCTCACTTTGGGATGAAATGACAGTGCCGTCATCGGTCTTCAGCTTAGTCATTTGGCTTTTCCCAATAGACAGATCTTGTGCGAACACTTTCGAGCCACGATTCCGCTCTATCGCTTCTTTAATACGGAACGTATTAAATCGGCGAATATCGCGACGCACAGACCTGGAGATCTGTCTATTTAGCTGCCTATGTTTGGACCAATCGGCTGCAGACTGCACCGTCATCTCTTTTCTCCGCTCCATGAGCTCGAGGGTCTGGTCAGAAAGTTTTTTAGGTCTATTAACGCGGTGAGCTTTGAAAAATTTCGACCCAACCGCGTGGACAGTTTCCACGAACCTGTTGTTCATATCGTTCGGAGATTCGCACTCGTCCAGACATTGGAAGCGATTATGTAGTTCGAGTTGAAAGTTTTCGAGGTTCTGGTATTGGACAGATGTAGGTCGGAGTGTAGACTTCATCAAGCGTGACCGCTCGACTTTTGTATGGATATTCAATGTGCCTCGTACCATCCGGTGATCGCTCCCAGTTTTAATTCTGCTGATCACTGAGACATCATTGAATATCTGTCGTTTGTCTGACAAGATGAAGTCTATCTCGTTTTTTGTTGAACCATCGGGGCTAATCCAGGTCCATTTCCTTTGTGGCTGCTTCCTGAAGAAGGAATTCATCATAAAGAGGCTTTCCTTCTCCAGAAAATCAGCCAGTTTCTGGCCCCTCTGGTTTCTCTGTCCATATCCATGTTTCCCCACTCTCAACTCATCATCACTCCCTTTGCCTAGTTTCGCGTTAAAGTCTCCCATAACCACCGTGAAGTGGGTTTTGGACGCGTGTATGGCTTTCGAGATGTCCTCGTAAAATGCCTCCACCTCGTCGTCGGAGTATGTCGAGGTCGGTGCGTATACCTGTATAACCTTCAGCGAATACCTCTTGGTAATTCTGAGTATAAGGTACGCTACCCTTGTCGACACACTCTCGATCCTCTCCACGTTGTCCATGAGAGACTTACGAACGATAAACCCTATACCACCTTGGGACGGGTGATCGCCCTCCCGGTAGAAGAGCAAGTTTCCAGACTGGAGGATTATCGTGCCCTCGCCCTCTCTTCGCACTTCTGATAATCCTACAATGTCCCAGCGGATTTTGCTCAATTCCTCTTCCAGCTCGATGACCCTCTCGTCAGTCCTGAGTGTCCGAATGTTGTGTGTTACCAGGGCCAAGGGTCGTTTTTGTTGGTAGCCGGATATTCCTCGCACCCCCCGCTCCACAACTACTGGGTCCGCCACCAAAATGAGCCCGTAGGGTACCGGAGCCGCCGTGACTGGGGGCCATTTTTTTGTTGTACGCCATTTTTAAAAAGGGGATATTGCCGTAATCGCCACGCTTGGCAGGCGGGTTGGCGATCGCAGTATGGATGTTTTACGTTTCCCAGGAGAGAGCTGCTGCCCACTCTCCTGGTGAACCCTCAGCCGATTTTTACGACTCCCACGGGCAAGTAAGGGGTGGCGACACATGTATTCTCAAACCGTCGCCACACGGCCAGATTATTATTTATTTCTTTAAGGGCAGATATATTTTTAAAAGAATTAATAACAGGCATGTGTATTGAAACTGTAGTCTCATCACAAGTGTAAGAATGATTTAACCACAGCTCATATACGTCCCACTGTTGGGCTTGAGCCTCCTCCATGGGAAGGAACTTGACCTACTATAGCACGCTGGTCAGACGTGTTGGTATAGGGTTTTATTTAGTATTCCTTCTCTTGAATAGATGTTATATGCATATTATATCCCTTAGTGGTGGTGATGGGTGGCAAATGGTATTCTTACTCCGTCACCACACGAAGAATGAATGATTTAGGAACTCGTTAAAAAGAAGTATATATTTATTTTTACTTAATGTGAACTACATCGTTCATTAAACATACATTTTCGCGTAACAATCGAAAGCAACAATGTTTCAGCCGAAAAAGATAAAAGACATACTATTTCAAATGTAAAGTAATTCATAATATTGTCTCTCATATATCGTAGATCTCATTTTGCCACGACGAGAATTTAGATTTATGCGTGGCGTATTCGTACTTTTTTTCACATACAATTGATGACATGATAATTTGCTTATATTATTGGATACGATTTTGCCTGCGGTTCTATTCTTCAGGAACTTTTTTTATTAGAATCAACTCTACGTGTTTTTCGTATAAATACAAACGTGAATTTCATATGTAACTAATTATTGCCTGATGATTAAGACGAGCAATTGTAATAAATGTAAAGTATGTAAATGTAAAAATGTAAAGTAATTCATAATATTGTCTCTCATATATCGTAGATCTCATTTTGCCACGACGAGAATTTAGATTTATGCGTGGCGTATTCGTACTTTTTTTCACATACAATTGATGACATGATAATTTGCTTATATTATTGGATACGATTTTGCCTGCGGTTCTATTCTTCAGGAACTTTTTTTATTAGAATCAACTCTACGTGTTTTTCGTATAAATACAAACGTGAATTTCATATGTAACTAATTATTGCCTGATGATTAAGACGAGCAATTGTAATAAATGAATTAATTTAAAATAGAGTTATGATTAACTTGCATTTATTATGATTAATTGCGAAGATATTGCTAACTATCTATCATAGTGGTAGGACCACACTGTCGACAGGCGTCTGTTTTCAGCCGCGGGCTGGTCCGTCCGATAAATTGATATCTGAGTAGTAGCATTTTGTTACCGCGTTCGAGTGATGGCGCAAGATTAAAATATACCATTTATCTTCCAGTGGGTGTCATAAAACACGAATATGGAATATAATATGCATATAAAATCTATGGAACAAAACGAAAACTCGAAATAAAGGCCTATAATAACCCGTCTGACCAACGTGGTATAATACGTTAATTCCTTTCCTATTGTGAAGGAGGCTCGAGCCCAGCAGTGAGCCTTAGGTGAGCTGAAATGACACTAATAATTTAAATTAGTAACCCCATTCCCAATCCTAAAATTATTCCGCGTAGTTACGGAGTAAAAATCTAACTGACCACTACCGCTCTTGCTCATGGATTTCCTAAAAGAACATCGATGAATGACTGAATGAATGACTAAAGGAACATTGATGCAAAAGAAGGCAAACTCGACATAAAATCCTATTCCAACAAGTCTGGCCAGCGAGGTATAGTAGGTCGCTTTCCCTCTCAATGTGGAGAAAACCTGGCGAAAAATAGGCGGTCGATGAGAGGAGCCCATTATGAAGAAGCCTGAACCCAACAGTGGGACTTGTATAGGCTGAGAAGATGATGATTCCCAATTCATTATTGGAAAGCTAAAAGAACTGTATGTTTTCAAACTTTTGTTGCAGACGTCCAAACTATGCCTTTTATATCAGTATTTTTAAATGATTGAGTTTAAGCATTAAACTTGCTAGGTTATTTACAAAAACTTGTTTAGGAGCGCAAAATGATTGCCACACGTTTTTTGTTAGTTTTATAAAAAACCAGAATGTTAAATGCTTAATCTCAGTAATTTAGATAACATATTTCAATGTGGTGACGGAGTAAGAATACAATTCACTAACCCCGCCTCTTGCAGGGTCGTAAAAGACGACTAGGTTTTGAATATGTTTATAACATCTATCTAAGAGAAGAAAAACTAAAGAAGAAAAACACGACTGACTAGCGTGAAATAGTAGGACAATTCCTCCTATTATGGAGGAGGCTCGATCACAACAGTGGGACGTATTTGAGCTGAATGATGGTGATTATGACCGCGTCATCGTTTATATAATTCTAGCTAAAAAGTTAAGAGTATCAAATTGATACTATGTGTGAACGTCTACCGATGATTTGCGTGTTGATATGACGATTGGAACGAAGGGAGTGGATTCGAGTATCAGATGTGACAATCATGTTTCGCTCGTAACAAATATTTTTTTTACTTTTCGAAATTTTATTGCTTTCTGATGTAGCCTACTATTAGTTTCTTAAAGTAAAAAAAGAAAACTTTTTCCGTAAGTTCCGAGTTACGGTTAGGTATTTCCCTATGGACTTAAAACGCCCGACCCGACGACCTTTCGACAACTTTTCTTAAGTAGGTGCGGAAAGTATAAATGTATTTATTACGTGTAGCAAAATATATATAACAAAAACATCAGTAAGGCAGGCCATTTTAATAAAACGCAGTCAATTAAATGCAATTTATTTTTACAGATGTGATTGAAATGCTGAAACTTGGCAGCAAAGCTGAAGATTATAACGTTCAATAAGGAGCCATCCAGTCTTTCTGCTGTCATAGACCTCTATAGTGGGAATAATTCTACAATTGCCATATATTGTTGACTTTATACAGAGTGTATCAGGTTATGGGGCAACTGGCCAAACGGGAGATAGGCAATGGTGGTAGGAACCCATAAAAAAAATTTGAAGGAAAAATATCGATTCGTTAATGAATTAGAGACGTAAAGTTTTCAATTTTGCCATCGCTTTTTCGTGTAAATCTGATTGAAATGTATAAAGTCAGTGATACTTAATCTGCAACATATTCGTACTTTGTTAAATGTTCATTAGAAATTGAAAAAAATCAATGATTACGTTCGCATAAGCAAAACAAACTTCGCTTTAAATAAGCTGATCGGTCGATGACCGTCGCCGAGTCGCGTTTTTACCTACGCTACCATTGAAGCGTTGCCGCAATTCCTACCTATTCATACTGTCGAAGCTTAACATGCCTACATGTATCCTGTCTATACATGCCTACATAGTACGTAACATTTAAGACATACTGTTTAACGCACATTTTTTAAATCACTATAACTTTTTATGTTATATTGTTTCTGTGTAATATACATTTTAATTACAATGTATGACCGGTAAACTACAACATACTCGAACATTTGCCCCCATAACCTGATACATCCTGTATATTGCCCAAGAGAGCATTAGGGTGTTTTATAGGACGGAGGCAGCGTGCCTATTGGCCGGGACTCCTCCGTGGGACCTGGAGGCGGAAATATTCGCCGAGTTGTATCGGCGGGTGTCGGGGGTGCGCGGGGGGGGCGGTGTTGTTTCCTTGAGGGAGCTCACCGCCTGGCGCGTCGACACCCGCCGAGACGTCATTGCCCGTTGGGCGGTCCGGCTGGAGGGGCCTCGGTTCGGGGTGCGAATCGTGGAGGCCTTCCGGCCGGTGCTGATGCAGTGGTTGGAAAGGCAGCACGGGGTCCTCTCCTTCCGACTAGTGCAGGTGTTGACGGGGCATGGGAGCTTCGCCAAGGCGACCTGCACAAGGTCGTAAGGAGGGAGAGTACACCGTCCTGCCACCACTGCGATTGTGACGAGGACACGGCGCAGCATACGCTCGAGGCCTGCGCCGCTTGGCTCGAGGCGGCGGATCGTCTGCGCGAGGAGCGCAGCCTCGATGAGGAGATCCGCCGCCGGCGAATGGGGCGGCGCAGGCGGTATTCCACGTAGGGGGTATTCCGTCGGGCCGACCACTGACGACAAGTAAACCTGCTCCGGTGGTCGGCCCAACGACGAAGGCGACGTGGTTTTCGGGTGGGTTGCGGAAGTTGCGTGCTTAAGCCCCTCTGTCGCCTCGGACGGAGTGGTGCGGAGGCGCGCCGACCGCAGCCCACCCAAAAAAAAAAGGGTGTTTTATAGAGATTTCATAGCGATTAATTGTGATTTCTACTGTAGGAAAGAAAAGAAGTGATAAATTGTATCATTACTCTGTAACCACGCGCAAAATTATTAGGTATCAACATCATCATCTCAGCTCTTACTTCTCTGCTCGGCTTGAGATTCCTCCATAATGAGAAGGAAATTCAGTTACTATACTATGCTGGTCAGACGTGTCGGTATTAAAGTTTTATTACTGATTCTTCTCTTGCATATACTATGTTATAAATATTATATGCATTAATCGTCTTTTACGACGTCCACGGCAAGATAGGGACTAATAAATACTATTCTACCTCTGCCATCAAACAAAAATTATTCATTATTATCTTTTTTAGCATTTATCCCAATTACTTGCAGGGTCGTGAAAAATAATCGATTTTTTTACCTCCAAGTCACATCCCTAATCACATCCCTAATCACTTGGCGTCTATTCAATATGTACTCTTCTTTGAAAGTATATATTGCAAAAGTTTTAGCAAAAGATCGCCCGCATGCCTGACGTCAACCCTCCTTAGGAATGTAATTTTTGACCAGCAACAGATAGAATTGGCCAGGTGATTATAAAACTCTTAGTCGTCTTTTACGACACCCACGAGCAACATAAGGATTGGTAGTATTCGTAGCCGCAATCACATAAAAATAATTGCTGTAATAATCTTTTTTAAGCTCACTATTTTATCAAATATAGTTAGTTAATAAGGCCAGTTAAACTGATATCAATATGTAACCAAAACAAGTTTCATGAGTAAACATTATACAAAAGTTTAAACGAATGCATGTTTAAATTTAATCAATACATAACGATTAAACGAGGATATTGGCCCGTATTATGATATTTGTTTGATTAATACACTCATTTGCAAAAAAAACGGGCACCTAAGCAATGAACCATTTCAAATGTTAATATTTCTTTGTTTGATAATTATAGGTAGTTTTATCCACACAATTTGCTAAATTAATAAGAAAATAATCGTTTTCATCAGTATTTCATAAAATTTAGATACAATTTATGGGAAATAATGCTAAACCTCGCTAGTAGTGTATATTCGCTAGTAGTGCATATGCTCATGAAGTAAAAATAAAAAAGTTTTTTTGTTTGTTTTTCTTTAATAAAGTAAAAGCAGATAAATGTTTAGTATCGAGTGTGACCCCCTCTAGCTAAAATCACAGCTTGAATTCGTCTGGGCATGCTAGCGAGTATATCCCGGATACTTGCTTGCGGAATACGTTCCCACTCCGCAGTAATCACATTCTTCAGCTCTCTGATGGTCTGCGGAGCCGGGTGTACTGATCTCACACGCCGTTTCAGAACGTCCCAGACATGCTCTATGGGATTGAGGTCGGGACTTCGAGCTGGCCAATCCAAACGACGAATGCCGACCTCTTGCACATACGCATTAACATCGCGGGATCGGTGGGCGCGAGCATTGTCGTCCATAGACGATCGAATCGAGTCTTCACCTAGAGCGGCCAATGCGGGTTGTGCATGAGAAATTAGAACTTCCGTTATGTATCGATGCCCAGTCAGTGAGCCGTTTTCAATGAAGACTAACTCTGTACGATCCATTGAATTTATTCCTGCCCAAAACATAACAGAGCCCCCACCATAAGGTGTGATTTCTTCGAAACATGCCTCTGCAAAGCGTTCTCCTTGTCTTCTTAGCACTCGCCGACGTCGATCTTCACCGAACAGAGATATCCTGGCTTCATCAGAGAACAAAACCCTATTCCAATCGTCTTGAGTCCATGATTCACAATTTCTAGCGAACCTAAGCCTGTGAACTCTGTGCTCACGGAGTAATTTGGGGCCGCGGGCCGGGCGGTGACTGCGTATATTGGCAGCGAGAAGCCTCCTCCTGACCGTCCATAGACTAATATGCACATTTCTTACTTCTTGGAGGTTGTTCTTAAGATCCACATACGAAGATTTGCGATTTCTCAATGCGCGACTCACAAGAAAACGATCATCCCGTGGTTGGGTACATGGTTTTCTTCCAGAACCAGGCCTTCTCTCGACGGAACCAGTCTCCTGATATCGCTGCCAGGTCCTTTGGACTGTCGAGCGACTAACATTTAGCCTCCTAGCCACGAAACATTGGCTGCAACCCTCTTCAAGCAGCGCGATAATTTTGGTAGCTTTTACCACTTTATCTACCATTTTTGATACAGCCAAACAGCATTAAATAAAGCTTTGACAGTCAAGGATATGAAATTAATCGATAAAAATTGAATAAAAGTTATGAAAGTCGATGTTAACTTCTGGAACTTCGCGCCAAAAATGTAGGATAAAAAGGGGTTTTCTGTAAAAATGAACATCAAATGAAAAATTGAATTTAGAACGTACTTTTTTAAATACCACAGCATTTTTAAAACCGGCCAGTAACGTGTACAAACGATTGAAACCTTTTTGGTATTGTATCTTTTTAAATATGAATGAAAATCAAAACCGCCCGTTTTTTTTGCAAATGAGTTTATTTAAAAAATATTAAAGTGACTACTTTCCGTGTGTTGACGGAGTAAGAATTCACCACCGCCTTTTTTGTCCGTAGGCGTCGTAAGAGACGCCTGAGGGATATATTATGCCGCGTGACCGGACCGGAGATTTAGTCCGGGTACCCGCGTAAAGGTTAGCCTCGTGACGGCGATCGGCGTCCCAGTAGGGCACGTCGAAGGGAGAGTGTACTCCCTCGGGGTATTCAGTCGGGTCGACCACTGAAGTCAAGGAACTCTGCGCCGGTGGTCGACCCAACGACAAAGGCGACATGCTATACGGGTGGGTTACGGGTGTGCGTGCTTACGCCCTTCTGTCGCCCCGGACGGAGTGGTGCGAGGAGTGCGCCGACCGTAACCCATCCAAAAAAAAAAATGGATATATTATGTGCATAACATCTGTGCAACATATCTGACCAACATGGTATAGTAGGTCAAATCCCCTCTCATTGTGGAGGAGGCCCGAGCCCAATAATGGGACGTACGTGGGCTGCGATGATGATGAAAGTGACTGCAAACTTAATATACAATTAGGTACATCATTATCGTCATAATCACGGCTTCTAAATATCCCACAGCTGGGCACGAGCCATTCCACAATAAGAGGAAAATTAAACTACTATACCGCGCTAGTCAAACGTTGTTGATATAGTTTTGCTTCGAGTTTTCATTCTGTTGCATAATATTATCAACATATCATATCCCTTAGTAGGTATGTTATTCAACTCCGTAACCGTAACTGAAATTATTGGATATCCGAAATGAAAATATAACCAAAAACCATATAATTTTTTTGGATATTTTCGTATAAGGTCGGTGTCTGTATGAGACATTTATGACATGTTTTCTATCCACCAGCCGACCTGACAGCCTAAACATAAGCCTCTCTGAAGAGAAATAATGCAATGGTCACCACAATTAGCTAAATAGTTTCCCTTTTTTCCCCCCTTATTAATCAATATCCGTAACCGAAACTATCCGAAACTGTCGGATAATGCGAAATAATTACATATCCGTAACCATAACCGATATAATGTTATTTTAATATCCGTAACCGTATCAAGATCCAAAACTTCATATCTATAACATCTCTATCCCTTGTTCGTTGTATAAACCTTTGTAGTGTGTCCCTTCCAGGAAGACGTAATACATTATTTTTCTTTCTTTCTTTCTAATTGCGTTTATCTAAATATAACGCGAGTTCAAATATAACGAATTTTCACACACTCTATAATGCCAAAGAAATACTGTGTTTAAATTATTTTAACCCGAGTTACTTTAGATGCCGACATCTTGAGTTATTGGATCGGAATTATTTCATTTTACAATAAATAAATCTGAAGGCATACAAAACAAAGCAGCTTTCAAACCTTACTCGGGTGGCCGGCCCGGTTCTATTAAGGGTTCAAAGTTAGGTGAAGTGTGGGGTTAAGTTTTTTGAATACTATATATAACTTAGTATAACAGCTGCCTATAAGTGGCATACTTTTTAAATAAAAGCTGTATGAACACTCTCATATAACAGACATTGTTTACATACAGATAACTGCATGTTTGATAAGATAAAGAGTGAATGACTTCTGAATATTATGTTGCTAACAGTCAAAACAAAAATCTTTGGTTTGTTTGGACTGCATTAGATAGTGAGCTTCTCTCACCCTTATTGTGATGGAGACTGTCATTGATGTTGTTATTGTTTGAAAGCAAAGTTCAACCGGACAAATGGCATAGTGACTAATTATTGACTTACATGCATTACATGAGTCCAGGATTTAATTCATATGCAGGATTATTTTTTATATATATATTCTACACAGATTTATTTCGAGTCTGGGTAAAATTTACATTTGTTAATTGTATATTTGTAAAGTTGTCACCAGCAGCACAAGGAATATTTCCTTAACACCCTGCGTGTTATCATAATTTTTTTTTGTTTTTGTGGTATAGCGAGGTCCATTGTAGGCAGTTGACATAAATTGGGTTTTATTAGTTAGACTTGACTCAATTGGCTCCTTTATCCTCGGATTATGTAAAACATATTAAAGAGCAATATTTTGATAAACATTCGACAGATAAGGGCATACAGTACAAGACTATCCAACCAAATATACTTAAATACCCTTGGTTCGGCAACAGTAAACTTAAACGCAATGCACTGGTGACAGTCCTTAGACTTCGTTCTGCACACATTCCATCGAATGTGTTTGCATTCTTAATGAAAAAGAAACAGAATCTTCAACATGCAATACCTGTGGGGAAGATGTGATGGAGTGTGTGAGGAATGAAGGATATAGAAGGCACTATTTTAATACAAACGACTTTTGATGTGGGATATTGTAACAGTACCTATACTGTCTGAACCAGAGTCTGATGAATACAAGTTGGCGGAATTAGGTCTGCAAAGACCTTAATTGCGTCAGTTGTTATGGTGTTGCCTTTATGTATATTGTGTTGAACTTAGTAGTCTTTTACAGGGCGATGTGGTTGCACAGCGACAAAGCCCTCTAAATAAAGAAAAAAAAAAAAATGTTAGTCTTAAAATATCCTTGGTTTAAATCTTTATAACTGCATTAAAATAAAGCTTAGTCATAAATTATTAATACCAGCACTATTATTTAAGTGGAAGAGTGTAGTATAATTATTTAATAATAAGATTGATATAATAATACTATAAACTGTTATAGAAAACAAACAAAATTGGACTTGTTGTTGTTGTTGTTGTCTCTTGCAAAAACAATACTGAAATATAATCATCTAAATGAACTCACCAGAACTATTGGAACAGTCTTGAGCTTCGTCCATTGTATTCTGAAAGATGCTCTATTGCACTTAGCAGATGTTAATCGCACCCAGCCTGGCAGTTCCAGCAGATCAGTCAGCAGCTCCTCGTCTAATGTTAAATCTTGCAGCTCACCGGACCCTCGCAAAGCTGAGAGGGAGATCTGTTCTGGTGACAGATTCTTTGTGAACCTTAAAATGAAGATATAACTCAATTTTTGTCCAATAAAGGCAGTTTGCATTAACAATATATAAAAGAAATGACATTATTGATCTTAAGACCCAAATGTGTATTCCGTGTAGTAACAGAGTAAGAATACAATTCACCACTCCCATCTAAGGTTATATGTATATTTTATCCTTATTTTTTTTGTGGTTGGGTTGCGGTCGGCGCGCTCCTCGCACCACTCTGTCCGGGGCGACAGAGGGGAGCACGCACTCCCGCAACCCACCCGCGATGCACGTCGCCTTCGTCGTTGGCGACACCGGTTGCCGTCACGAGGCTAACCTCTACGCGGTTACCCTGACTAAATCACCGGTCCGGTCACCCTGCATAATATATCCCTTAGTCGTCTCTTATGACGCCTACGAGCAAGAAAGGCGGTGGTGAATTATATTCTTATTCTTACTTATTTGGGGTACCCTCCCATCGACCGACGTCCCCCCCTCGGGGTATGTATATTTTATCCTAGAGGATATATGTAGAGCCTTTATGCAATAAATAAACCCTATACCAACATGTGTGAGTAGCATGGTACAGTAGGTCAATTTTCCTCCCATTTCTCCCAGTCGAGGAGGTTTGAGTTCAGCTGTGGTACATTTCTCAGCTCAGATGAATATGTTAAGAAAACTATTATTTTTAATTTGTGTGCCTGTAATCCATTGATAAATACATAACAAGACATAAGCATCCTCCACAATGTAAAGGAACTTTTGCTGCCATACTACTGCTGACCACTGAAGTTAGACACATTGATGTTATCTGCTTATGCACCATAGTCATCTAATAGGACTTAGAGTGGAATATCACCTAGACACAAAAATAAATCTAGGTGACGTGTAATTGTACCATATAGTAAACGCTGTACTTGCTATGTGGTAGCAACAATGAATATTACCAACTCTTACATTGCTTATAGATGTCATAAAAACAACCAAGAATTTACATTGACCTGGTCAACCTCACCTGGCGCTGTCTGGTCAACAATTACTATCCTAAGGTTGATTTATGTCAGAAAGGTCATAAAACTATTGCCAATAACTTATGTACTATAAAAGAAGGTTACATTGATTTGAACCCAAGTAATGGGTTAATAGGTACACATGTGGCTGCATATGATGATGATTTTACTAAATCATCATCATCATCTGATCATTTCAGCTCATATACATCCCACTGTTAGGCTCGAGATGCCTCCACAATAGGAGAGAAATTGATCTTACTATACTATGCTGATCAGACAGGTTGGTATAGGGTTTTATATTTCGAGTTTTCCTTCTCATGTATAGATTTGTCATCTTTTATGACATTCACGGGAAAGAAATGGAGTGGTGGTTTCTATTCTTACTCAGTTACCACATGGTACTTTCTACTAAATGGTATAGTATAAATCTAAATGAGAAATATGAGTTTAAATCAATGAAAAATATGATAGAAGGGAAATAATATTAGCAATTTGACTGATATAAAAGAAAAATTAAGTCACTGTATTATCTATAAGTGGCCAGTTAAATAAATCCATTTCGAGTATGAAAATATTAATTAATGATTGAAAAATAACAAGTTGGCTATTGTATCTATTGTGTGCTATTTATTGTGTGATTTCAAATTACAAAGTTGCTAGGGATTGTTGGATACAGGTGGCACAGGACAATATTTTGTTGTGAAATATGAGGGAGGGCTACGTCCAGCAGTGGACAGCAAAAGATAAAAGAAGTGATCAAGACGAAGCATAATAAAATAACTATAGCTTGGTAGGTACATAATGATACATGTAACTGTATGAATTTCATCAAAAATTATTAACAATACAATTAGAGCTACGGTGAACCACCTGCAAAAACTATTTGCATGGAATTCAATTGATTAAATAATTGATATTCTGCTCAGCTGTTTATTCAAGCTAATAAATTTCATATAAGAAACCAAGAACACTATAAGCATAATAATGTTTAACTAATTATAAAGTATAAGACTAATTGTCAGGTACAGGGCAAGTGTTGTGTGAAAAATAATAAGATATTTAAATACCTTCGTACAATAACAAATAGATAAATTGAAACAATGCGCAACACGTTCGCTTATTCACGATTATCATATGCTCCATTAGCATATTTGTGTAAAGATCAGAAATATTTAAACTTTACTACTTTAGATCATATCAAAAATTAATCTAATTAGATAAATGATAGTTAAAATATATATAATTTACTAATATTTTAAGCAAACAAGACTTAGCTCTTACCTCGATAAATGTTTTAATAGTTGGTTCTTTATTATAGTCACCATTTTTTATGATAATTTGTTTGAATCTAACTAAATAACACAGAATTTATCAAAAATCATTATCATCCACACAAGAATCTCTTAAACCCAAGGCATTTTTTCACAATTACAATTACAATACGACTCAATGATATTCGCTCAGCATTCATTCATTGAATGGTTCTAGTCAGTATTTTTTTTTATGACGAATGGGAACGAACAAAATAATTGACATGATTTGCACAACCTATGTTGCCAATTATATTTTTGCAAATAGATTTGTTTCATAATATGACATCATGTTTAAAAACAACGTAAAAGGCAAACTAATAATAATAACTTACATGAAATCACATAAAAGTAACATTTTCAGTTGACTAACACAATGACAACTTCTTGTATAATCATCATCTCAGCCCACATACGTCCCACTGTTGGGCTCGGGCCTCCTTCATAATGGAAGGGTAATTAGCCTACTATACCATGCTGGTCAGACGTGTTGGTATAGGGTTTTATTACGAGCTTTCCTTCTCTCGCATAGATGTTATATGCGTTTTATATCCCTTAGTCGTCTCGTACGATCACCCACGGGTAAGATAGGGGGTGGTGAATTATATTCTTACTCCACACCACTTGTATAATAATAACTGAAACATTTGTTCTAATGATCTCACAGTTTATTATTCTAATTTGATTAATTCCCCTTTATAAACGATGGACAAAATGGTTTCATGGACATTAAAAATAATATAACTATAGATATCAGTACATACTTAGTACTGTTTATATTATTCTAAATGTTATTCTTATTAATGAGTTTTTTAGAATAAAATCACCCATTTCACCAACTCGGACTAAACATAAAGATTAACATTTACCTTATTTTATCTTTATTTTATTTATCTGTAGAACTTAATATATCACCGACCATAGTTTAACTGAATTAGTTCTACTACTTCTGTACAAGTTCTACTTAAGTAGAAATCTTATATTTAAATGTTTTAAATAATATAGGAAATCGGTTTATTTTGTATAATTTTAAATTTTGGGGAAATATTTAACATTGATAGTAATACTGCGTAAATTAGATCATGGACATTCATGGAACGTTCACACGTATAAAATTTATTCCCATGGAAACGAAACGATAACTAAACGTACCTGTGCGATTTTTGATTGTCTGTCGCTAAGTATAACTATTGATTATACAGCATAAATTCTATTTATTAATTGAGAATATTTATTAATATATCTAAATGTTATAGAATCAAGTTGATTTATAGTGGGTACGTAGTACTGGCTGCTGATTATAGATACATAGAAATTACTTGTAAGATTCTGTATACAAATTAATTTTGACACTGCCTTTCTTGTTGATTCTTTTACCGCTTGGTTTTCGTTTATGATCTTTCTGCTTATATAACCAAAGTTTGTTATATTTAAAATTTTGATAAAACAGAATATTAAGCAATAATTTGTAAATAATAATTTTGCTATAAGGTAACTTGTAGGCGCCTATTTACTTTTTTTTGCCAAATATTAAAACACGTAGGTAGGGAAAGGTTTGTTATTATACTCGAGCCTTTATTTCCATAGGCTTAGATTAGCTTAGTTAAAGACCTTACCTTCATATTCCACCCATAGTGCCGTTTAGCGTTTTATAATTATAAGCACTTACTACTGAAATGTCTTGAAAAATCCAATAAACTTTCGAGTTGTGACTTGAAATTAAGAGTACGGAACTTGTATTATTGGTGTAAATATTAAGCAATTGATACGATAATTACACTTAATCATAGGAGAACAAATGTTAAATTATATTAATGGCATTCTTATTATGGATGATGTCCTATGTACATAAGCTTTTTAATTGAAGACTTGGCTATTTCGGAAAACTCTGACGATTGCATACAGCCGCTTAAAATTCCTAGCACAAAGCCAGGTCTTACGCCAATCCTCGACTATCTTAATATAAGATTGGTGAAGTTCTATTTAATCTATAATAGGCATGTTTTGACCCTTTGATCATCTGAAGTTTTGAAAATTTTCTACGTGACTTTCAGTATATCCAAATGTTCTAAGGTCTATATATCTATATTACCTATTCATAACACATGTTACGTGTAATGTACCTAAATATTTTTCACCACGGATACTATTTGGCCGTCCGGTGGTTTCAAGATTTTACTATCAGATAATAACTTTTACGTTCCCAAAACATTTTAAAAACCTTAGCATAAATATTTACAGAATTAGCTATGGTCGTAAACCTTTTAAAATCTAATGAAGGTTAATTATGTAATTAAAACTTGCAGACTTTACGGCACGTAAATTTCCTGTATGTAATTAAGCAATACCACTAGCTACGAGCTGATATTTTGCTGACCACAGTGTACGCACGCTTCCGCAGTATGTCTCATAGAGATAGCGTAGAAGTGAAATATATCGATACAGAATATTCATCTGGTGATTCTATAATCATGAAATCCAAACAACGGTATCAGGAAGAAAATAATAACGAAGTCGATGAGCTGTCTAAGGATTTTTCCGAGATGGGATGTATAGTAGAGGCGATGAAAAGACCCCCTAATATTTGTGTTGAGACTTGCGTTTATGAGTCTGAAGATGAGAAATCTGAAGCTTACCCAGAAGAAGATGCGTATTCGGATGAATTTGAAGACGATAAGAGTGAGGATGAAGATGTGAAGTCCGTGAAGACTGAATCAAAGTCAACTGTGAACGATATAATTGAAGATGATATAATATCGAAGTCTTTAGTAAAGCTATCAAAGAGTCAGTCTTATATGTCGAGTAAACCAATGGGTTCTATGTCCGGCCGATCTACTAGTTTTGGGTAAGTTGAAATGTTGTCTTGATTGATACAGGTTTATATTTTCTTTATGCTTTTTGTGTGGCGACGAAGTAAGTATAATTTTACCAACCTTTCCTTTCCTGTAAAGGGAGATTAAGATACATAGGCGGATAACATCAATGCAAGAAAAGGAAAATTCGAAATCAAACCTATGCCAACACGTCTGACCAGCGTGGTATAGTAGGTCAAATTATCTCTCATAAATGAGGAGGCTATAGCCCAACAGTGAAATGGTCCGTATAGAAAGGACTGGTAACACATTGAATTCTTATGGGCTAGATTAAAAAATTGAAACAGAGCCTTTAAAATTCCAACGTTATTACTGAAATCAACACAAACTGTAAACACTTGATATAATTTTATTTCTGATTTCAGTTCAGTATCTGTGGCTCCTTCACGTCGTGTCAACATGTCATTTACGAACGAACGCCTTCGTGAGATAGAGAGGCATAATCACATACTTCTGTCCAAGATCTTGAGCGCAAGGAACACACGCAAATCTTCCATACCTCCCAGGGAGCAGTTGCCTAGAAGACCTGTACCATCCGCTGCTGTATCTAGAAAGAATCAACAACGTCAGATTGATCATGATAATATGGTGAGAATATTAAACACATATTAACCTATAACATGCTTAGGTAGTGGGTTATCCCTAGCCGAGGCCGCGGGTGACCGGACCGGGGATTAGTCCGTCACCCGCAGAGAGGCTGACCACGCAACGGCGGCCGACGTCCCGGGAAAGGGACGTCGAGAGAAGAGGGTACCCCCCAGAGTATTCTGTCGGGCGGACCATTGATTACAAGGAACTCGGCATCGGTGGTGGGTCTAACGACGAAGGCGACGAGCAACGGCGGGTTATGGGGCCGCGCGCCGCCCCTCGTCGCCTCGGACAGAGCCGGGCTTCGGGTGCTTTGACTATAGCCCACCCCCAAAATAAAGGTAGTGGGTTATGAAGGTAGTAGATAGATGATCAAACTGTTTGTTAAGAGTTTCGATTACGTCATTCCCCTATAAATTATATATAACCATTTTTTGCCAATGTTTTATGTTATGTTGTATCTAAGATGTGGGTGAAAATTGATGATTTGTGTAGGTGGTATAAATCGGAGTAAGAATATAATTCGCCTCCCATCTATCCTGCCCGTGGTATCGTAAAATACGACTATGTAAATATAATAGGCGTATAACTTCCATGCAAGAGAAAGGAAACTCCAACTAAAACCTTGTACCCATCTGCCTAACCAACATGGTATAGTAATTAGTCGTCGTAGGTCATTTTCCCTCCTATTGTGGCGAGTTGAGCCCAACAGTGAGACGTAGGATGATGAAGAGTTTACAGAAACATGGTTGGAAAATAATATATAGTTAGACTTTAAAAGATTTTTGTTCTAATAATGTAATTATTTTGGGCATTAAAAGTATTTTTACCGTTTTTATCAAGTTTTGATTCTCGTCATATAGATCACGAAATAGAGATGCAAATTTGAATTTAGACAGTCCCGATGAGCGAGTCATAATTCGAGCGTCAGTGTTCGAGAAACGGAGACCAGCATCTCCAGGCTCAAGATCTCCATAGCCTAAGTTTTAATTCTTTTGATCTCGATCTTGTGGTCTATTTCGTATTACGAGAATTGCCTCCCTGGTGTGTCTAACCATTTTTCAGCATTCATGGTCATAGGTGATTGCGCGTTTCCTCATTATCGTTAACCGCTAAATGTGATGATGAATTTTTCAAGTTAGCGATACTTTTATAAGCAACAGAAAGAATACAGACTCATTGTAGCACAATTTAAAATTTTCATAAGTTTAGAGAGTTTAGGGTGCCCATCCTTAATTATAGCATTTTTTAAGTAACACGGTAGGCTAAATAGAAAAAGATCACACCATATATTATAATATATGAAAAATGTGCTTAGTTATTTTCTTATACTGTCAAATCAAATCATTTATTCTGCATAGGCCCCTGGAGGGCACTTACATATTGTCAAATTTATACATCGTTTGAATATAATACAATATCTACCACCGGATCGGAACGCGGCCACAAGCTGAGAAGATCCGGCAAGAAACTCAGCGGGCTGTCATTCTTTTTACCATCTTTTGAATACAATTACGTATACAACATATAGTCTTAGCTCCAGTGTGATGCCCTTCGAGATAGGATATTACTATTTTTTTTTATTTAGTTCAAATAAAATAAGAAAGGAAAACATGCTTGGACCTGATCCCACAAGCAGCACCCGATCACTACTAGAGCAACCATCACTCCCCTCAACCACATTGGAGCGAAGGGAGTGACCCGCCCCACATAGCTACTGCAAGTAGAACCTTATTCAGTGTTGTGCATCCCCCGGGCTGGCCACGGACGTGAAGAACTCGGTATCTGTGGTCGGCCCTATGGCGAACGGAAGGGAATACTGTGGATTTGAGGGCTGCGCGCCGTTCTATTGTCCCCCCGGACGGAACAGATAGTGTGCGTTCAGACCATTGCCCACCTAAAAAATTTGTAAGCCCATTGTTATACCACATATCACAAATTAACATTTTGGAATTATGCTATCTTGTATTACAGATTCTATTGAAGAAGATTCAACGCGCGAAGTCTTCAGCCTGCAGTATCCGCCGTTGATATAAATGTGGCGTCCGATGCGTGGGCGCTGCTAAAACTGTAGTATTTTACAATTCCCAAACTCATAGACTTATAAATGAATTTATTATACGATTTTTTTACCAATCCGAGATTTTATTCTAATTCCTTTTCCATCTATATATATATAGGAGGGGAGAGCTTTCGAGCGATATATTGACTCATCACCATATCTCTGGAACTATAACGCGTACCTACAGACTTGAAATTTGGCAGGAATATTCCTTTCACCGAGTAGAAGTCAGCTAAGACCGGATGTTACGAAATCCCACCTACAAGGGGTGTTGCAGGGGCGTTAACAGTAATATACATATAAAGGAACAGGGTGAGCCGAAACTACTGAAGCTAGAAAAATTTAATTTAGACCGTAGTTTCATTGCGTGACTTAGGTACCCACTAAGAAAGGATTTTTTGAAATTCTACCCCTAAGGGGGTGAAACGCAACGGCAAAGTCTGTATGGAAAATAATATCTTTAGCCACTGTCTTCAAATTAAGCACAAATACTTTTTAATAAAAATAAACACGTGTTTAAGCATTTCTTAATTTTTACCCTCTAAGGTTGTAAATAGGTATGAAGAAGTTGCTCGACTAACTCATCAATGACGAGTTGAAACTACTGAAGCTTTCTAGCTAACATGTAATTTTGACCGTAATTTTATTTTGTGACGGAGGGACCCATTAAGATAGGATTTTTGGAATTCAACCCCCAAGGGGTGAACGGCAGTAGCAAAGTTTCTATGAAGAGAAAAAATCTTCATAGATTTTCTTAAATTTTGCATAAATATTCTTCATTCATCATCTTTTTCATCATTGCAACCCTTACACATCCTACTGTTGGGCTCGAGCCTCCTCCATAATGGGAGGGAAATTGACCCACTCACTATACCACGCTGGTCAAACGTATTGGCATAGGTTTTTGGTTCGAGTTTTTCTTCTCAGGCAGGCATGGATGTTTTATGCATATTATAATACTTTAGTCGTCTCCTACGACAGCCACGAGAGGGATTGGTGAATTGTATTTTTATTCCGTCACCTCACGGACAATACTGTTTAGTAAAAATACTCTTCAGTAAACATGAAAAAACAGCATGTGTCAATTTTTACCTTCTAAGGGAACTAGGCGGGTAATGTGACTGAAACCGAAGCGAAGCGAGGGCGGGTTGCTAGTTTTTTTTATATATTTTCGCCTTTAAAGAAGATGTATCTATACTTTTCTTTTTAGTTTCTTTGTAATGTAATAAGTAGGCAATAATAGGTTTGAGATTTATAGATCTTAAATATAATTAGCATCTTAGCTCACATATATCCCACTGCTGCGAGTATCTTCCAAAATAGAAGGGAAATGGATATATACCACGCTGGTTCGGACGGGTTGATATAGGCTTTTATTTAGAGCTTTTCTTTCTTAAATATATTGCTAAGCCAATATTTTCGAACGTGGGCGGATCGAGCGCTATGTGCTGACGGCTGTACGCGGGTGTCGGGTTCTGTCGATGGCCCTGTACGGCGCACCGGTGTGGGTCCCTGACCGTTCGACTCAGGGCTCTTCTGTGGCGACCACAGAGGGCCATGGCGGTCAGGGCCATACGCGGATACCGTACGGTGGCGACGGAGGCAGCGTGTCTGTTGGCCGGGACTCCCCCGTGACCTGGAGGCGGCAATGCTCGCCGGTTTGTATTGGCGAGTGTTGGGGGTGCGAGCGGAGGGCGATGTGGTCTCGTTGAGGGAGCTCACCGGCTGGCGCATCGACGCCCGCCGGGACGTCATTGCCCGTTGGGCAGTCCGGCTGGAGAGGCCTCGGTTCGGGGTGCGAATCGTGGAGGCCTTCTGGCCGGTGCTGATGCAGTGGTTGGAAAGGTGGCACGGGGTGCTCTCCTTCCGACTAGTGCAGGAGTTGACAGGGCATGGGTGCTTCGCCAAACACCTGCACAAGGTCGTTGGGAGGGAGAGTACACCATCCTTCCACCACTGCGATTGCGACGAGGATACGGCGCAGCATACGCTCGAGGTCTATGCCTCTTGGGCAGAGCAGCGTCGCGAACTCGTCGTAATCATCGCTGCCGACCTGACGGTTCCGACTATCGCCAGCGCCATGGTCAGCAGCGTCAGGAATTGGGACGCGGTCGCAGCCTTCTGCGAGGCAGTGATCTCGCAGAAGGAGGCGGCGGATCGCATGCGCGAGGATCACGGCCTCGATCAGGTGATCCGCCGCATGCGACTGGGGCGGCGTAGGCGCGAATACTTGCCCCTCATGCCGTCCTAGCCGAGGCCGCGGGTGACGTGACCGGGGAATTAGTCTGTCACCCGCTGAGAGGCCGACCGCGTGAGGAAAGACCGACGTCCTCCCCGAGGAGAGACGTCGGTCGATGGGAGGGTACCCCAAATAGGGGGTATTCCGTCGGGTCGACCACTGACGTCAAGTCATCCTGCTCCGGTGGTCGGCCCAACGACGAAGGCGACGTGCCTTGTGGGTGGGTTGTGGGTGTGCGTGCTTACGCCCCTCTGTCGCCCCGGACGGAACGGAGCGAGGAGCGCGCCGACCGCAACCCACCCCCAAAAAAAAAAAGACAATATTTTAAATCCTTTAAGCAATATTTCGTATGATATGTATATCTATTTATTTTTACAAAATCTCCAATGCCAATGTAGTACCTTGGCTTTAATGTGACCATCTTTTCTCATAATTTTTCCACTGAGGTAAAATATGGTTAGGGGATGTAAGCATTTATCATCATTGCAATCTGGTACCAATTCTAAAAACCTCAATGTCAATTCAGCTTGCCGTCCTAGTACGGCGTACTGATCATTGTCTTCAATCATTCAACCATAGTGCTTCTTCTTCTTCCTTTGTATTGGCTTTAATTACCTACAAATATAAGGCACTGGTGCCAGTATCGAGTTGTAGTTATCTTTACACTTTGTTACTTTTTTCACGCCTTTAATCTTTTCATATTGGTCACGGTCATAGTGTCACACACGTCAATCATAGTGAAAGACATTTCTACATAGGGATGTATGAAGAAAATTTTAATAATATTAGACTTTAGAAGTTAGGAGTATCATTCTAACATTTTAACGTTTTATCAAAATGAAGTTTGTTCATAAAAACTACATTATCACAACGTTGAACGTTTTTTGTCGCGATAACGTGCTATAAATCGATGAACCGCGGCTGTGCGTATCAAAAAGCTCATTGTCACGTTTCGCCTGAGCCGAGCGTGCAAGCGAGTGCGCGGAACAAACGATAGAGAGGCATGATTGGCTTAAGCGTTCAGCCTGTGACGCATCTATCATCTGTATACTTTTAGGTAACAAAATATTTGAATTAACGAGTGGAAATAAATGTTAATTTAACGAAACAACTTCAATTCCTTCGTATTATACAAAATAATGATCATCATTCATCATCATTTCAACCTATCGTCGTCCACTGCTCGACGAAGGCCTCCCTCATGTAACGCCACAAAGTGCGGTTCTGTGCCGTCTGTATCTAACGACGCCCAGCAACTTTCATCAGGTCGTCGGTCCACCTGGTGGGGGGTGTCCTATACTGCGTCGTCCGATATGTGGTCACTCGAGAACCTTTCTTCCCCAGTGGTTGTCAGTTTGACTAGCGATGTGGCCTGCCCATTGCCACTTCAACCCGCTAATTCTTCGTGTTATGTCGGTTACACTCGTTCTTCTGCGGATTTCCGTATTCCGGATTCCATCTCGCAGAGAAATCCCGAGCATAGCCCGCTCCATAGCACGCTGAGCGACTTTGAGTTGTTATGAGGCCTACATTTAGGAACCACGTTTACCACCAAAATTATGATAATTCAGTCATAATAATTCAATTCATAAAATTATACAATTTTCATCGATGTTGCGTGTTTTCTTATAACTTTATCCCGTAATATTAACGTCCGTAAATCGACTTTACAGACAACCAATATCTTTGTGTAGTTATCGTTGTTAGCCGCAGATGGCTCTGACCCTGATGGCTTTGAGGATCCTTTAACCGAACATGAAACGTTGTTTACTAAATACTTCATTCTGTAGTTACTGTCTAATGGGGAATGCTTAGTGATACCTAATAGGAATGATAGATGGCGTTAATAACTGAAAGCCCATATTCTCTAGTTTGAGGTTGATTTAAAAAGAAGTGTCTGTCCGTGTGGTGAAGGAGTAAGAATACAATTTACTACCCCCTAAGCTATATTGTCAAATATCTATTAACGTGTTCCAATATGTTTTGATGCAATCAAAAACTTGCAGTTACCTAATATGCTTTAATATTTAAAACTGTACTATGAGAATCATCAAATAAAATGACGACACTTCATCTCATCATCGTCTCAGCCCACTTACGTCCCAATGTTGGGTTCGGGCCTCACAAATGAGATGTTATACCGCGCTAGTCAGACGTGTTGGCATATGGTTTTATATCGAGATTTCCTTCTCTTGCGTTGATATTATCTGCATAATATATGCCTTAGTCGTCCTTTACGACATCCATGGGTAAAAGAGGGAGTGGTGAATTGTATTCTTACTTCGTCACCATGAGGAGAATTGCTCAAAAGTAAAATTTGATTATTTTTTTTTACGTGTATGTAATTCCTATACGAACCTATTTGACCAACATGGTAAGGTGGTATGTAATAAGGTCAATTGACCTCCCATTGAGGAGGAGGCTTGAGCCCAGCAGTGGGACGTATATAATCCGAGACCATGATGATGCATGCCATCATCAGTTATAATTGTATAAGTCTAGTGACTTACAAGTTCCTCTTTTAATAAATCTTTTCAGTTTGAACAATGTTATTGGTAATATTCTTCGTTATTCTAAGATATCACTGTAGATTTTTTTTATAAAAGTCGCTAAGAATATATTTCTGGAGATTTTCTTCATATCAACTAACAAAAGTCCTACTGTTGGGCTCGAGTCTCCCTCTAATGGAGACAAGTTACACCTAGACTAAGAGGTTGACGACTTATTGTAGGCTAGACTATCAGGTCGTTACCCTTTTCCAGGTTACGCTATTAAACAGTGGATAAGGAAATGTTTTCTAACTTTGTGAACATTCTTTTAATAAAGCTTCTATAGTCCGGAATCCACGGGTCATTTTTGAATTTGATTACAATCAAGCAAATTTTTCGTGAGTAGCTTCATTTTGATGAGACGCCCAACAATATTTGTACGAAAACTCTCAATTGTGGTAGGTAACAAAGGTAGCAGAGATAGAATATGTCCATTTGGTGATTCTCAAAAATTTGTTACTTCTTCTTCTTATGAAGGAGTATGCTTTATCATCTAGGGAACATTAAAAAATTCTAATCGTCATATTTTGCCAATTCAAGCTTATCGATGATCACCGTTGAACATAGGCCTTCTATAGACAATTTTGGCTTTGTTCCCCAATTCCAGAATCACTGCGTGTAATAAGGGTTGGCGATTGTGGTATTAGTAGAAAGTATTCAGGGAGAGTATTGTCCATTCGCCGGGTGTTCCCTCAGGCGATGCTTACGACTCCCACAGATAAACAAGGAGTGGTGACACATTGTATGTTTAACTGCCACAACACGGGGAATATTTCTTATTAGTAATGTTTACGGCTATTGATAAATTTGCCTTCCATTTCATAAGTGTTGTAATTAATTTATTAATTATATTCCTGTTATCCTTATTTTAATGAAGGTTAGCATAATATGTCATCTTTTTAAGAAATAAGTAAAAGGTGAGCAGAATATATAATTTAGGTTAGGTACATAATGTGTTTGTATAGGAACGCCACAATGTCAGTCCGTATCCGGGATAGGAGTACGAAACCGATCCAGTTGCAGAAAGCCGTGAGACAGGGAGATGTCATCTCTCCGAAACTGTTCACCACTGCACTGGAAGATGTCTTCAAGCTCTTAGACTGGACTGGACTCGGCATCAACATTAACGGCGAATACATCACTCACTTTCGATTTGCGGACGATATAGTCGTTATGGCAGAATCCATGGAGGACCTTGGCACAATGCTCAATGATCTCAGCAGGGTATCCCAACTAGTGGGTTTACGAATGAACATGGACAAGACGAAAGTCATGTCAAATGCCCATGTCATTCCTGTACCGGTCCTAGTTGGCAATGCGATTCTCGAAGTTGTCGATCACTATGTTTACCTCGGACAAACAGTCCAGTTAGGTAGATCCAATTTCGAGAAAGAGATCAGCTGACGAATCCAACTCGGTTGGGCAGCGTTCGGCAAACTTAAGAGGATCTTCTCGTCCAACATACTTCAGTGTCTGAAAACACAGGTCTACGACCAGTGTGTGTTACCAGTGATGACTTACGGCACGGAAACGTGGTCCCTAAATGTAGGCCTTATATCAAGGCTCAAAGTCGCTCAGCGTGCTATGGAGCGAGCTATGCTCGGGATTTCTCTGCGAGATAGAATCCGCAATACGGAAATCCGCAGAAGAACGGGTGTAACCGACATAGCACGAAGAATTAGCACGCTGAAGTGGGGCAGGCCACATCGCTCGACGAACCGACAACAGCTGGGGAAGAAAGGTTCTCGAGTGGCGACCACGTATCGAACGACGCAGTGTTGGACGCCCCCCCACTAGGTGGACCGATGACCTAGTGAAAGTTGCTGGGCGTCGTTGGATGCAGGCGGCACATGACCGCTCATTGTGGCGCAACATAAGGGAGGCCTACGTCCAGCAGTGGACTGCAATAGGCTGAAATGATGATGAATGATGATGATGACATAATGTGACAATATTTTTTTACGTCAAAACGCGACGCTGGAGTAATTGTTCCATTATTTTTGGTGTGAGAATGGCACACACAGAAATACGAAAAATACTTACAGACACATTACAAGTTTTGCAGGAATAGGTGCTTGCATGGACTTAATATCTAAAAAAACCATGCCCGTATCAGTATAACAAATGATCATGTATGCTCTGTTTACAAAATGGGACATTTTTGTATGGCTGACGACAACAGCACAGACGACCTGAAAACCGGACTGTCCCATTCAAAACGGGACGTAGAGTCACATAGTTAGTCAAGCATATATAGTTACGTCAATCATGAGCAATATTTGTGTTGTTAATATTCATAACCGCCAGCCGCACAACATTTCATAATCCTTGTAAATGTGAATGTATAAAAATATTTCACAGAACTGCTGAAAACTACATACTTTTCAAAGTCCCGTGACTCATTCGTCGACATCGACACTGATTCAGAGAATTAAGGAGCAAATAAATTGGTGATTCAATCATTTTAGCAAGTGTTCTATATAATGAAGTGTTGAATGACACTATCGTTTTTTTTACACCATATTAATTTGTAAGTTCTTACAATATATAAGCCAATTTTTTACCAGGAACGAGACCTATCAGTGGAAATATAAAAAAGGCCAAGACGCTTCAAATATTTCGTGAAAAATGGCGTCTTCATATTTTTAGTCTAGTAGTAGTATTAGTAGTCTAATCTAGTGCCTCTATGCCTATTTTTTTTCTCGTAGAGAAATGATTAAAAACATCAGATAAAGAAAAACTCTAAGGCGATGGCGGCACAGGGGTCTCTTCTTCGGACTGTAGCAGATTTTGACGAGGCATTGTTGTATCGACAAGTAACTACTAACTACACGATCGCGAGGAGGGAGAGGACACCATCCTGCTAAGACTGATTGTAACGAGGATACCGCGTAGCATGCGCTCCAGGTCCGTGCGGCCTGGGAAGATCAGCGCCGTCAACCGATCAACTTGTATTGAGTCCTAGTGATCGGCCGTTAAAGGGAAGGCAACTCTGTGGGTTGTGGGGTCACATGCCGCATTGTCGATACCGTAGACTGTCAAAAAAAGGTCGATGGCAATGAATTATAGCAGATCTTGAGAGAAATCTAATTTTATGTTCCATTGATTTTCTTCATTCGAAAATTCGCTGGGAGATAGGTTTCATGCTAATACTGCGCAACGCAAACACACGAGCAGTATATTCAAATATAATTATTTTTTAACTACAGGTATACATACCACTTAAATGCATCGTTTAAGTAACTAAAAAGGTACAGAAAACGTTACGAGTCTTTAGGTAATATAAATAAACAACTATTATTTTCTCCACGTGACGACGGGTTTTTTTTGGTAGACTAAGGTCAGCACAAACACCGTCAGACATGACGAAAGTGCGGTGCGCGGCTTCATAACTCACCGTATTACTTCACCTTCATCATTGGACCGAGCTCTGGTACAGTGTTCTTTGACGTCCTTGGCCAGCCCGGATGCGGCGACGGGAGAAGAAAATCTCCCCATCTCTTACCTGCCATTGGGAATCGTATAAATCTGTTAAATGATTATAAGAGAATGGGCAACAGTAGGGATGCGACTTGGAGGGTAAATAATCGATTTTTTAAATAATCGATTTTTTGTTCTTTAAAATAAATCGATTATAAAATAATCGATTAATTATAAATAAATAATCGATTATAGAATAATCGATTTTTCCTCTCAACAGGATTATGATGACTTTTTTTTAGGAAATGTGAGCTTTATTTTCTAATATAGTATGAAACAATCGTGATGACCTTTTTTTTTTAGGAAATTTGGCAGTGAATAATCGATTAATTTCGATTGAATTTCGAATAATAAAAAATCGATTGTAAAAATCTATTTTTAATCGATTAATATTTTGTAATAACCGATTATTATAATAATCGATTATTTTTCACATTCCTAGGCAACAGCGCTCTTCTATGGAATTCTAAACGGTTATGGCAATAAATTACGGAATCACTGAATGATCACATCACAGCCTGCTGCAACGGAGGCTTATCACTCGCAGTGGAAAACGGAAGCTGAAATATAATGAAATATTATTTCATTAAAATAATTTAGTGTCAACAAAAAGATAAGAAGCTCAAATATGTTTCATGTGCAAATAATTATGTCATTGTCATTTAATGTTACGCTGTTACAGATAAATTAAATTATCAGAATTACCCGTATGTTGTGACTAAGAAAATATATTAACGTCCTTTTCTTCCTTCGCAGGTGTCATAAGATACGATAAAGCTCTATTTAGAAGTAGATACAGGGCTAAGAGAAGGAAAATACGAAATAAAAGTGGAGTAGTAGGACCACACTGTCGACAGTTATCTGTCTACAGCCGCGGGCCGGTCCGTCCGGGGCAGTACCACGCTCTCCCAGAAAATCGACGTCTGAGTAGTAGCAATTTGTTACTGCGCTTCGTTCGGTGAGCGAGAGAGCCGGAAGCCCAACTTTCTGAGGGTGTTTGCGTGTGGAGGGTTTTGATGTTGCCTTTAGTATCACCGAGCCTCAATGCACGCATTCACACTCCCTTCACTTTCTTCGCGGTAGGCAGCGGCCTTGTAATGGTCCATGAGCGGCAGCAACACTTACCATCAGGTGTACTGTTTGCTCCTTTGCTTCTGCTTGCAATAAAAAAAAAAAAAAATAAAATTGTTCTAACGTACCCGATCAGTGTAGGATTTTAGATCTTCTTCTTTTTTTGTCTTGGCTATTACTGATATGAGCCATTTTTGCCAGTCTCAAGTTAAAATTTTCTTTACCAATTATTGGTTTCTTCATGTAAGTATTTGTCCGCCAGGAAGTCAAATTGTCGCAGTCGTATTTTCTGAGGATTTCGGTGGAAGCAAAAAGGCATGTACACTGCAGCAGTTCTTCCGCCCAATTCTTACTAAAGTTATAAATGCGAAAGTAAGTTTGTTTCTTTGTTACGCTTTCACGCTTAAACCACCAAACCGATTTCAAAAATTCTTTCACCAATGGAATGCTATAATATCAGGGAGTAACACGGGTTATATTTTATCTTGGTATTCCCACGGTAACGGGAACTACGCGGATAGGATGACTGAAACTGAAGCAAAGCGAGGCCGCGTTGCTAGTATTACATAAAATGCCATTAAAATTATTTAATATATGTATATAATACTTTAAAACGCTAAGATATTAAATATAATACAAGAACACCACATAAAATTGCCAGATACCCGCCAAAAAGTCATGTATTAGATCAATTTCTTTGCCATTGTTGAAGAGGCTCGTAACCAATAGTGGGACATAGAGTTAGGAAAAATGATAGATTAAATTATAATGCTGAGATAATAACTTTGTCTTGTGTCAACTGGCAATATTGGTTGTGTTTTGGTGATCGTTGATAACTTCAAGATAATTCGCATAAGTTCATTCTAATATATAATACTGTTTATTGAGAAATTGTCACGGGCTTCTTTTTTTTTGGGTGGGTTGCGGCCGGTGCACTCCTCGCACTACTCCGTCCGGGGCGACAGAGGGGAGTAAGCATGCACACTCGCAACCCACCCAAACACCAGGTCGCCTTCGTCGTTGGACCGACCACCGGAGCAGGGTTACTTGTCGTCAGTGGTCGGCCCGATGGAATACCCTCTAGTGGGGTAACTCGGGGAGGACGTCGGTCTTTCCTCACGCGGTTGGCCTCTCGGCGGGTGACGGACTAATTCCCCGGTCACGTCACCCGCGACCTCAGCTAGGGCGGCATGAGGCGCAGGTAATCGCGCCTAAGCCGCCCCAGTCGCCGGCGGGTCGCTTCGTCGAGGCTGCGTTTCACGCGTGCGACCCGCCGCTTCCTTACGCGAGTCTACTGCCTCGCAGTAGGCTGCGACCGCGTCCTAGTTCCTGACGCTGTCGAGCATCGCCAGGGCGATGCTCGAAATTGTCACGGGCTTAAGATACTTTGTTAAAATAAGATTACTTTTTATTTTGACTGTATGCAGAAGTAGTATACAGTTGAATACTAGTTTATATTAACCACTGCTAATACACGCATCCCACTGCTGGCCTTCTCCACATTTTTTTAAAGAAAATTTAGCACTTAGCAATAATTCTTATATTGCGGGGGATTTTACAAATATTTATTTAACGGATACAAATTACGTCCACGCTCCGAACAACAATCTATGGATAGCACAAACTAATGTTCTACGTGGGAAAAAATTATAGGAAAATCTGTTTTACTACATCACGTTGGTGAGACGAGTATATATATATATATATATATAATTATTATATAGTTTTATGTCGAGTTTTCCTTCTCTTGCATGGATGTGATTTGCTTATTATTTCCATTAGTTATCTTTTATGACACCCAAGCAAGGGGGGTAGTTAATTATATAATTAGGATTACTATACGAAATGACAGTTTATATTAAAATAATTTTAATGACTTGACAAATAATTGACAATGGTTAACATCTTAATACAGTCCACAGACCGGGTTGAGAGCCCTCAGCGCTCACCCATAGTCCGGGCAAAGCCGTGTAAGCCATCTGCGGCTAACAGCTATACACACAAAAAAGAAACAGTGTGGGTGTGTGGCTGGCTGTATGAAATTGTCTCTGTGTGTGCGTGGTTAGATGGAGTTAAGAAAAAATAGAATTCAGTTATTGGCACTAAGATCGATTTAAAGGAATTATAAAAATAAAATGCCTTGCTTTTGTATAGAATATATATATAATAGAATATATATATATATATATAGCTTTAACTTTAACTAAAGGTAAAGGAGTGATTGCTAAAGATACGTGGTGGTGGGATGAATGTGTCCAAAAGGTTTTGAAAGAAAAGAAGAATGCATTCAAAGAATGGAAAGGCGTAAATGACGATAACCCGGTATTGAAAGAGCAGAAAAGATTAGCCTATATGGAATGCAAGAAGCAGGGTAAGAAAGGTGTAGCGATCGCTAGAGCTAAGGCCCAAGACAGATTATACCGAAGTCTTGAGAGCTCCAAGGGACAAAAGGAACTGTACCGCCTGGCGAAAGCGAGAGAAAAGAATGCTAGAGATATCGTGCACGTTAAATGTATAAAAGATGATAATGGAAGAGTTCTGACCAGCGATGAAGAAATAAAAGGCCGGTGGAAGAGTTATTTTCAAACATTAATGAATGAAGAGAACGTCTGGAGTGGAAAGGTAGTCGACCTACCGACCAATCTGGGTTTGGTAGAAGAAGTAAGCTTAGACGAAGTAAGAATGGCTGTCCAGAGTATGAAAAGAGGTAAAGCGGTTGGCCCAAACAGTATACCTGTAGAAGTATGGAAGGTTTTACAAGCGGATGGATGGAAGTGGCTGACTTTATTCTTTAATAAGTTGTTACATGAAGAGTCGATCCCGAACGAATGGCGTACCAGTTCACCGGTGCCTATTTTTAACAACTACCGAGGAATAAAGCTCATGTCACATAGCATGACGATTTGGGAGAAAGTGATAGAGAAAAGAATGAGAGAAGAAAGTGAAATAACCCAGAACCAGTTTGGCTTTAGGCCAGGACTGGGAACCACGGATGCAATTTTTGCTTTACGCCAACTCATGGAGAAATACCGAAGTGCGCATAAAAACCTGCACATGGTATTTATTGACCTAGAGAAGGCGTACGATCGAGTTCCCAGGGAAGTTCTGTGGTGGGCTTTGAAAGAACGAAGACTTCCGGGGAAGTATGTAAGATTAGTGAAAGCTATGTATGCAGAAGCGCGTATGAATGTCCGGTCCGAAGCCGGTGTCACGGATGAGTTCAGTGTCACTGTAGGCTTGCACCAGGGTTCGGCCATAAGCCCTTATTTGTTCCTCCTGGTGATGGATGCTCTGACATCAGACATACAGGAGGAAGCACCGTGGTGTATGCTGTTTGCAGATGACATTGTCCTCGTTGGAGAGGAGGCAGCTGGAGTACAGAGTAGACTGGAGAAATGGCGGGAGAGTTTGGAGAGAGTAGGTCTTAGGATCAGCCGCACCAAGACTGTTCTGCAGCTTTGGTGACTCTTCCCAATTCTCTCACATTGGCCTAGATGGGATACCCCTACCGGTTTGCTCCGACTTTAAGTACTTAGGCTCCCTTCTCCAAGACGACGGCAACATCGACCGGGAGGTAAATCGTAGAATGAATGCAGGATGGATGAAGCGGTGACAGGTCTCGGGAACAATTTGCGATGCACGGATGCCCCTTAAACTTAAGGGGAAAATATACAAGAGTGTCATCAGACCTGTTGCTATGTATGGATCTGAATGTTGGGCATTGAAAAAGACGGATGAGAGAAGATTGCATGCCACAGAGATGCGTATGCTAAGATGGATGTGTGGGGTCACAAGGTTAGATAAGAAATGAGTATATTAGGGGAAGCCTGAAAGTGGCACCAGTGATAGAGAAGATTAGGAGCGCGAGGTTGTCTTGGTATGGACATGTGATGAGGAGGGATGAAAGGCATATGACGAGGCGGGTTATCGATATGAATGTGGATGGATGTAAGAAGCGTGGGAGACCCAAAAAGAGATGGATGGACTGTGAGAATGAGAATATGCGTATGAAAAGGGTGAGTGCAGATATGACAGCCGATAGGAGGTTATGAAAGGTAAGTACATGTTGTGCCGACCCCACTTAGCGTGGGATAAGGGCAGGCAAATGATGATGATATATATATATAGCTTTGTATAGAATGGCGTCTATTGTATCAGCTAGTAAACACGAGTCTTATATACGCGTTATTATTGAAATGTATTATTGTTGTTATTCATTTATGTTGATTCCTTATTCGAAGTTTGTTTTGATGAATCTTTTGCGTTTTCTTTGAGGAAGGAAAATATTTTTGTTTAATTAAAATAAGTGGGTATAAACATAATGGTTGATCGGCTGATCGGGGACGTTTACTTTTAATAAAGTAATAATAGGCACCATCATCATATTGGCTCATATACGTCCCACTGTTGGGCTCGGGCCTCCTCCAATAGGAGGGAAATTGACCGTACTATATCATGCTGGTCACACAAGTTGATATAGAGTTTTTTTTAGTGTTTTCATTCTTTTGCATAGATGTTATACGCGTATTATATCCCTTAGTTGTCTTTTACGACATCCACGGGTAAGTTAGGGAGTGATGAATTGTATTCTTACTCCGTCACTACACGGTAATAATAGTAAAGTAATAATTTTAGTATATGATATGAAATCTTGCCCGTGGATGTCATAAAAGACAACTATGGGATATAACAGAAGAATTCATATCAGATACTAAAATTAGTAGGGAAGACCTGGGAGAGCTGTGACAGAGGAGAGCTGTGACAAGAATGATTTCACGGAACCTACGACCGTTAACGAGTGGGCAAAAGCACATATTTGTCTTTTTACTGATACGCTACTTGACAAATTACGCACTAAAGGTACACGGCAAGCGGTTATGTGAGTATGGCGTCTGCATGGCAAAAAACACCAAAAAGTAAGTTTTTTATCAATATTTTGAATGTATTTAAATCGTGATCTATTGCATTAACGCGGATTTGCTATATTTTTTCAGATTGTGCGGTTTTTGAAGTTTCAACATGTGGCATTTTTTTGTTGTGTTTGCATCGTTTTAAAATTACAAATTATTATCTTGTATAGGTCGCGATTTTTGGCACATAGGAAAGTTATGACAGCGTGTCACAACTTTCCTATTTTACTTTTATTTTCTGGTGAGCTTATTTGACATGCTTTCTGTAATGTTTTTATTATGTTTATATATAACATATTAAGTTTATGTAATTTGAATTATATTATTATGTAACTCTATATGTTTTTTCGTGTGGTGAAGGAGTAAGAATACAATTCACTACTCACTATATTGGCTGTGGATGTCGTAAAAGACGACAAAGAGATATAATACGCGTATAACATCTACGCAAGAGCAGGCAAACTCGAAACAAAACCCCATACCAATCAACTTCCCTTCTAGTGAAGAAGGCTCGAGCCCAACAGACGTATATAGGGACACGATATCGAACAGAAAGTATCGATACTATACTCATGAGTAGTATCGAAGAAAAAGTATCGTACTCAATAAAGTATCGAAACAAAAGTATCGATACTTTAAAGTATCGAGTACTGAATACTGTTCCTAGAATCTAAGTCGTGATATGAGCTTTTTTTTTTAGAAATTTGATCGTCAATGAATATTTCGATGGCATTACCATGAACATGGGTCGTAATGTCATGTTTAACATGAATAATTTCTACAATTTATTCGATACGATACCGATTTATACGATACCTGCCATAAAGTACTCATTGAGTAAAAGTATCGAATCCAAAGTATCGAGTACAAAAGTATCGATACTTTTTTCGTATTCCTAGACGTATATGAGCCGTATATGAGCCGTATATGAGTAGTGCATTGTATTCTTATTCCGTTACTACACAGATATAGATGTGATTTATGCTGACGAAATAAATTACAATTAAGAAAGACAAGTTCTTAAAAACCGGTTGAAGGTTCAACAGGACTACGAGTTATGTCACACTTCATTCTTCCACTACCTTGAGAATGCCAATGCCCAGAAGCAGTCATGGTTTAAGAGTTGGATTCCAAGTAGCACGTTGGTCAGATGAGACTGACAGATGTGATAGAATAAATAAACAAAAAAAAACGTTTATTTGATACACAGTTATTACAATGCCACACAATATAATTTAAAGCTAAGGAACTAAAGGTTGTTGCAAAAGATACTGAAACTCCTTCCCAAACTAGGCCATCGCACTATGTGAAATAGAGCTTAGCCAAGGAGATGATATGTTTTATACATGTAAATGTGACTTAATTTAGTCTTAGAGTTACATATCGAAATCCCCATATCTTTAAAGATATTCATGGTCTAGATTTTTATGGATATCATGTAACACGTTATTTGTGTCATCATCATCATTAGCATCACAGCAGCGGTATATATCGCTGATGGGCTTTTTTTTTGGGGTGGGTTACGGTCGGCGCATTCCTCGCACCACACCGTCCGGGGCGACAGAGGGGTGTAAGCACGCACACCCGTAACCCACCCGCGACACGTCGCCTTTATCGTTGGACCGACCATCAGAACAGGGTGACTTAATGTCAGTGGTCGGCTCGACGGAATACCCCGAGGGATTACCCTCTCTCTTCGTCACCCGCAGCCGTCCGGTCACTCGCAACCATCGCTGATGGGCTAGAGCTTCCTCGACAATGGAAGGGAAATTGACCTACTATACCACGCTTTTCCGTGTGGTGACGGAGTAAGAATACGATTCACCAAACCCCTAACTTACCTGTGGTTGTCGTAAAAGATGACTAAGGGAAATATTATGCATATAAGAAATGTGCAAGAGTAAGAAATCTCGAAATAAAACCCTATACCAACCCACCTGACCAACGTGGAGTAGTAGATACATTTACCTCCCAGTATGGAGGAGGCTCGAGCCCAACAGTGGGATGTATATGGACTGTGATAACGATGATACCACGTTAGTCAGACGTGTTGGTATAGAGTTTCAATTCGAGTTTTTCATGTGTCAATTTTATCTACAACTAGCCGACCCGATGAACTTCGTACTGCCATAATTTTATTTCGTAAATATATTTTCTAAATTGCCGAAAATATAGTCTGTATATAGCTGTCATTTGCGTTTTATTATTACATGATAGATGCGTTTTTGTTATACTATGTTTTATAGTGACTTGTATTCTCTTTGACGTCTTATGTCACATCCCACGGGAACACGATTGAACGGGATAAAAAGTATCCTATGTCCTTCTCCTGGTTCTAAGCTACCTCCCCGCCAATTTTCAGCTAAATCAGTACAGCAGTTCTTGAGTTATAAATAGTGTAACTAACACGACTTTCTTTTATATATATAGATAACTGTTTAGTCGTCTTTTACGATATCCATGAGTAGAAAAAGAGATGGTGAATGGTATTCTTACTCCGTCATCACACGTTACTTTATGTCATATGATACTATATTTAGAGAGTGATGATATATTTTCTATTTTTTATCTTTCATCAAGACATGCTATCCGTATCGTTAATAGATATATCGTATTCGTGGAAGAAGCTAATAATTGTAATTTAATCAGGGGCTTATCGTGTAAGTAACGAACCTTAGATATGATTTGCGAAGTTATCCGTAAAACTCGTTTTAATCAGTTCAATTATACCATTCTACTTCAAAGATAAGATATAAATACATAGGTAACAATATAGATGCGTAGATACATATTTATTTAAATACTAGCAACCCGTTCTCGCTTTGCTTCGGTTTCACTCGCCTTACCCGCGTAGTTTCCGTTGTCGTGGGAATACCGGGATAAAATATAGGCTGTGTTACTCCCTGATATTATAGATTTCCATCGGTGAAAGAATTTTTGAAATCGGTTCGGTGGTTTAAGCGTGAAAGCGTAACAAACAAACTTAATTTCGCATTTCATGGATGAGGCTGGAACCTTGCAATGCAATGTAAAATTCGATGATTGAACAAAAAGTGAAACGTGAGACAGTATAAATGAAATATAGACGTGATAATATTTGTAAAAAAAAAATTATTTCAAGCTAGAAACCAGTCCTCGCTTCGCTTCGATTTCAGTTGCCTGATTCGCGTAGTTCCTGTTCCCGTAGGAATATTGGGATAAAATATAGCCTATGTTATTTCCTGATATTATAGCTCTCCATTAGTGAAAGAATTTTTGAAATCGATTCGGTGGTTTAAGCGTGAAAGTGTAACAAACAAACAATCATACTTTCGCATTTATAATATGTATTGTAAGGATGTGTAATGCTCAGGCAAACATCCGAAATTAAAATATATTATTAATCAACGAGGTGTTTAACATTATGTAAACGTAAGCTAAATAACCAACTGTCATAAAAGTCATAAATGTTCGTGATACGACCGTGTCGGCTTACAATAATAACCCATTTCCCCTAATTTGTTTATGTTATTAAATATGGTGATAAGCGAATGATTAATTTGTATCACGTTATATATGAATGAAAATTGAAATATGAATCATGAAATTACTGCGCTAGATTTGTACATACATAATTTGTGTACCTACTCGTATTTTTAAAGAGACTTAGTGACAGAATAAGCATACAATTTACCACATGACTTGTGGATGTACTAAAAGATGAGTAAGGAATACAATATGCATATAACATACAGTGAGCTCGCGGTAATCCGGCCCCTGTTTAATCTGGCACCCCTTGTAATCCGACATGTCTCGTATTATTGAATACTAGCAACCCGCCCTCGCTTCGCTTCGGTTTTAGTCGTTTTACCCGCGTAGTTCCCGTTCCCGTGGGAATACCGGGATAAAATATAGCCTAGTTTACGCCCTGATGTTATAGCTTTCCATTGGTGAAAGAATTTTTGAAATCGGTCCAGCCGTTTTGAAGATTACCCGGAACAAACAGACAGACAGACCGACAGACAGACAATTTTTTTTTAATCTGTATAGTCATGTGGGGCAACTGTATGCAAATTTTGGCACTTTGCTTCTAGAATAAAAGATACAGGTGATAGTGAAAAAAGTAACGTTTATTTCAATATAATAAATCTTTGACAGTAATAACAAAACATATATTTTTTGTTCTAATAATAATTGGTGTTTTTATTGCAACTTTTAATCTTCTAGGGAAATGCGGACACTTACCCGCATCGGTGGGAAAGTGTACGCACTCGTTCGGTTAAGTGTACGCGCTGTCGACAAAGGGTACGCACATCGAAAACTAATCTTCTATTATACAAAGATCACAAATTAATGTGCTGCTCTCGTAGCTGGTGCAAACTTCAAGCCATCAAGACTTATATATTGAACACCGAATCCACACTTCAGTTGTATCGCCATACTTCTCTTGGCATAACGGACAATAGTGCTCTTGTTCCAGTTGGAGCTCCATCTATAAGTTCACCCTTCATTCTTTTGGGGAGACGAATAAAGAATTTGAGATTCAAACGTTTTCTTAAAGTACTCTCATTGCTGCTAACAATTTCTGCCACTGTTCGTTTCGATTTTTCCTCTTCAATCAACTTTTTAGCTGCATTAATCTGCTCTCGAGTAGGTACAGACTTTCCGATAGGGGCATTTTCTTATGTATTTGCGGGGTATTTTCAGTCTGGACAGTATAAAAACGAATTATTTTAAATTAATAGGGTAAGTTATACGCACTATAATGTACGTACACTTACCCCCACACACTTACCCCAAACCGATGAAGTAAATAAATTTTATACACAAAAAAATATTACTTACCTTAGATTAAATACACAAATTTACATAAAATATTGATTAGTTGCTCCTATTCCTGATCACTTATTCATCAACTAGAACTAATCATGATGCCTTAAACAACCAATTAAAGTTTTTGAAAATAAATAAGAAAAGCATTCAAAAACAAAATTTTATTTTTAAGTGCCTGTTGGTTTGAGCGATAAACCTGGGATGCGTTACTTTTGCTTGATGGTCAAATGCGAACCAAACGCTATAGGTTTCGACCAGCTCACAGCCATGTCATATGCACAATATTCACTGCGTACACTTACTCACCGCGTACGGTTACCCCACATGACTCTATTTTAGGCATAGGTGTCGTGCAAATAACGGTGTGAGCATGAAAAAAGCCTATTATTTTGACATTACAAACAGACACTCCAATTTTATTTATTGGTATAGATATTTTCGTCAATTTTTGCTAATGTAAGTTATGCATCATTGAATAGGTTACAACTTGTACGTGGCACTACTACCTATAGCGCTTTTGTTTTGATTCTGATTATTTAGTTTAAATTTGACTATATGTAATAGCATAATAGTCATAATTTAATATTTCATTGTATATTACGTATACGTACCTGTCGGATTACAAGGTACTCTTTTGTAAAAAAAAAATGGACTATAAAGGGTTCTTAGGCAATACTCTACAATCCGACAAATTCGATAGTCCGACACTGCCGTGCAAAACGTTTGTCGGATTGCCGGGGGTCTACTATATATGCAAGTGAAGGAATAATCTAAATTAAATCCTATTTCACACCGTCCGACTGGTGGCGTAGCATTCTAAGTCGATTTCTATCTTATACTGGAGGAGACTTGTGTCCAGCATTGCATATTTAAATGTGGTGGTAGACGAGCAAATAGCCCATCTGATTACAAGTAGTAACTACTAATCATGGATCTCTACAAAACTAGGGTCACAAGAAGAGTCGTAGGATCACACTGTCGACAGTTATCTGTCTACAGCCGCGGGTCGGTTCGTCCGGGGAAGTACCACACTCTCGCAGAAAATCGACGTCTGAGTAGTAGTGATTTGTTACTGCGCTTCGTTCGGTGAGCGAGAGAGCCGGATGCCTAACTTTCTGAGGGTGTTTGCTTGTGGAGGGTTTTGGTAGTGCCCTTGGTATCACCGAGCCTCAATGCACGCATTCACACTCCCTTCACTTTCTTCGCGGTAGGCAGCGGCCTTGTAAAGCGGCAGCAACACTTACCATCAGGTGTACTGTTTGCTCGTTTGCTACCGTTTGCAATAAAAAAAAAACAAAAGGTTGCTGCCTACAGTAAGGTAGTTTATAGACTTTAAGTAAGTATATTGATTTAGAACAAACATCATCATTATCCTGCTCCTATTCTAATTACGAGGGGTGGTATTAAAAACCTATTGGAGTCGTGTTAATACATATATGCTCTACATATATCCTTACTAATATTATAAATGCGAAAGTATGTTTGTTTGTTACACTTTCACACTTGAAGCACAGAACCGATTTCAAAAATTCTTTCACCAATATAAGCTATAATATCAGGGAGTAACATAGGCTATATTTTTTCTCTTTATTCCCAAAACAGGAACTATGTGGGTAAGGCGACCGAACCGAAGCGAAGCGAGGGCGGGTTGCTAGTCGTACATATTGCAAAGAATTACGCATTGGTTTTATAACCAGTTGCCTGTTTGAACTCAACCCTCTTTGAGAATGTAATTGTTGTATAGACAGCATCAGATGAAGTCGGGTCAGGCCTAAGTTCCTAGTCTTCTTTTAGGACACTCATGAGCAATGCAATCCATCCATCCATCAGCCTACAGACGTCCACTGCTGGACATAGGCCTCCCTACGAGAATGCCACTCGGAACGGTCCTGCGCCACTTGCATCCAACGGTTTCCTGCGACTTTGAGAATGTTGTGAGTCCCCCTAGTGGGAGGTTATCCTACGCTGCGCCGTCCGATTCGTGGTCGCCACTCAAGAACCTTTCTTCTCCAACGGTTGTCGGTTCGACGAGCGATGTGGCCTGCCCATTGCCATTTCAACGTGCTAATTCTGCGGACTATGCCGGTTACACCCGTTCTACGGATTTCCGTGTTTCGGATTTTATTATGTAGAGAAATACCGCTGAGCGACTTTGAGTTTTTTTATGAGGCCGACATTTAGAGACCACAAGCAATGCAAGGGTTGATAGTATTCGTAGTTGCCACCACACAGAACCATTTAAAACGAACATACTCTATTTTAAATAGTAATGGCAACATCGAGCAATGTAGCGCAGTTTTAAGAAAAAACATTCATGATCATCATTATTTCAGATCATATTGGGCTCGAGCCTCCTCCACAATAGGAGGGCAATTGACCAACTATACCACACTGGTCAGACGTATTTGTATAGAGTTTCATTTCAAGTTTCCCTTCTCTTGCATAGATGTTATATGCATTTTATATCTCTCAGTCATATTTTACGATATCCACGGGCAAGTTAGGGAGTGATGAATTGTATTCTTACTCCGTCACCATACGGAGGTACAACTCTATTTTAAAGAGTAATGGCAACATCAACCAATGTAATGCAGTTTTAAAAAATAAACAAAATAAAAACAAATAACAACGTGTATTTCTTATTATCCCATATATTCTAAGCGTGATCATGTTGTCTGTTGTGAATATTAAAATTCTTTTCATATAAAATAACAACATCACGTAATCGTGCATGTAAACAGCGTAATTTACGTAAATATGTATCGCAAGACATGAAGTACACCTGTAAAAACAAATCATTATTGTAAAACACGTTTATGTTTCTATTCACTAAAAACATTGATAGTCATGTTGCTCATTCAGTTGTAAACAAGTAACCATAGTGAAGGTTAAAGAATACAATACAATCGTCATTACAGCTCATATACTTATGTCCTAGTGGCGGGCTTAAGCCTCCCCCACAATGGGAGGGCACCTCACCTACTATACTATGCTGGTCAGACGTATTGGTATAGGGTTTTATTTCGGCAAGAGGAGTGAATTGTATTTTTATTCCGTCACCACATGCAATAAATTTATATAATTTATAATAACAAATATTTCAGCTTGAATTGTTAAATGTATTGAATTCTAATCCTTACTAATATTATAAATGCGAAAGTAAGGATATTTGTTTGTTTATTACGCTTTCACGCTTAAACCACCGCACCGATTTCAAAAATTCTTTCACTAATGGAAAGCTATAATAACGGAGAGTAACATAGGCTATATTTTATCCCGGTATTCCCACGGGAACGGGAACTACGCGGGCAAGGCGACTGAAACCAAAGCGAAGCGAGGGCGTGTTGCTGGTAATATTATAAACTAGCATCCCGCCCTCGCTTCGCTTCGGTTTCAGTCGTCTTAGCCGCGTAGTTCCCCTTCCCATGGGAATACTGAGATAAAATATAGGCTATATTACTCCCTGATATTATAGCTTCCTATTGGTGAAAAAATTTTGTAATCGGTTCGGTGGTTTAAGCGTGAAAGCATAACAAATAAACAAACTTACTTTCTCATCCCTACTAATATTATAAATGCGAAAGTAAGTTTATTTGTTTCACAAATGGAAAGCTATAATATCAGAGAGTAACATAGGCTATTTTATCCCGGTATTCTGATGGGAAAGGGAACTACGCGGGTGAGTTGACTGAAAGCGAAGCGAGGGCGGATTGCTAGTTTATAATATTAGTAAGGATAAGCATTTAAAGGTTTGTGAAAAAAGGGCTACTCCGAGTACCTTGGATCGCAAAACGCACCAATGTCTCTATCTTGAGTCAGCTCAGAATAAAAAACCATTTGTCGACCATATGCCAACAACGCATTCTTTCCTATTTCAGACACACAGTGCGCAGAGGTGATGAGAGTCTGGAAAAGCTGATTATCGTGGGGAACACCGAAGGCAAGAGATCGCGTGGTCGTTCATCAACCAGATGAACTGATCAAGTGAAAGACTCATCGTCCTCCAAATTCTATGCAGTCGTGAAAGATGCGCTGGATTGAGACCGATGGAGGCAGATCATCCGCTCCAGATGTAACCCCGGTGCTAACTACGATCCTCAGACATGAGGGACCGACTATAGAGAGAGAGAAAAAAGGCGATGGTGAATTGTATTCTTACTCCGTCACCACACAGAGGTGACTTTATATTACATTGAATATATAATGAGTCACAGTCTATCTGCATTTCTTTTATTGCATTAGATTATTCTGTTATCAGATACGTGATACAAGTGTTGCTAAAACCTTATTCATTTTTAATTATATTCAACCATTGATAATTTAGTATCGCCTATTGTTTAAATCACTATTGTCTTATTCACTCTATTTTTATATATTTTACTAGCTGGCTCAAAAGACTTTGTATATATTAAAATAAAATATAATGCATTGAAATCGATAACACCGTCACCTATCGGGTGCAATTATTAATCTAAATCAGTCTCGAATCTACTGGAACACAAAAAAAAACACAATATTGGTCCAGCCGTGTATGAGGAGTTCAGTCACAAACACACGGATAGAAGAATTCTATATTATAAAAAGATATAAAACGTTTGATTCGATTTCAATAAAAAGATTTGGTTAACTTGACTTTTCAGAAACTGAAAGGCTTTATACAGTTTTTAGCGGTCAACCATTTATAGATTCAATATCTAAGTATTTGTCTTTTTTCCTTCCTCGATCGCTGCAACTGAATTTACGTCTCAATAAAAGCAAAATAACTATCTACTTTTGTATTTGAAAAACTTGCTTTGTTATAAACAAAAACCTCATTGTTTGCTGTATAACAATAAAATCTAGCAAACCTTAAATTATCTTTGTCGGTTTAAAAAAAATAGAAATAAGCATGACTATGACTAATTTATTATGAACTAGCAACCCGCCCTCGCTTCACTCGGTGCGGTTCCAGTCGCCTTACCCGCATAATTCCCGTTCCCGTGGGACTACCAGGATAAATTATAGCCTAAGTTACTCCTTATATATACAGCTACATGGTAGCAAAATATTATCAAAATCGATCCAACCGTTTTGAAGATTACCTCAAAAAATCAGATAGACATAAAATATTTGAACTGTATTTTAGATGTATAGACTACCCATGTCTGTAGTTTGAAACGCGTAAAAACTTTCACTGCTCATTTCTTGAGTATTGTCAACTTGTTTCAAATTAGATCCGATTTTTTGATATTATTGACACTGATAAAGGGTTAAGAGACCTCAGCGTTCACTTATAGTACGTGGCAAGCATTTCTTTTTTTTTTTTTTTAAAGTTGACACCCTCCACTAAGGAAATAATCCTTGTATTGCGGGGGACTTTATAAACATAATTAACGAACGCAAATAACATTCAGACTGGGCAGGATAGCAATTCGTGGATCGCACAATGTTGTCTTGCGTGGGATTCCAAAAAAACGATACTGGCACGTTAGATATTATAACCACCATCACCACACCTTTGCAGTCAAAGCTTCTAGTTGTACACTGCATAAAAAAAAAGAATCTTCGGACTATGGAATACTTTAGTACATGCCCAAAGTTGAGAGCCATTACTATCACACTTTTTTGAAAAAAAAAGAAAAAAACGTTGTTGTAGTTCTAGAAATTGGCAAGTATTAGGTATACAAAAATTATACATACAAACTCTTCATTCTTGCAACCTCATCATTGATGTCTAAAAATAAAACGCGGATATTATATTTGCTTATTGATAACATTATAAATATATCGCTATCTCTGATAAGTATAATCAGTAGATATTATGGAATATGATCATCATCTCTTTATTGTAACTAAAATATATAAGAAAACTCTATAATTATAACAGTTAGCTTACTTAAGCTGTCTTAGAGAATCATCATCCTCGGGATCGGTATCGAGTCTTCTCCATATTTGGAGAGAAGTTGACTTACTATACATTATTCAGGCGTGTCGGCGCGGCGTCCGCCCTTTCGCGGCTGATGCCGAATGTGGGCGGACTCAGCGCTACGTGCCGACAGCTGTACGCGGGGGTGATCCGGTCGATGGCTCTGTACGGCGCACCGGTGTGGGCGGGGTCCCTGACCGTCCGGCTGAGGGCCCTCTTGAGGCGACCACAGAGGGTCATGGCGGTTAGGGCCATACGCGGTTACCGCACGGTGTCGACGGAGGCAGCGTGCCTCCTGGCCGGAACCCCCCCGTGGGACCTGGAGGCGGAGATGCTCGCCGATATTCATCGGCGGGTGTCGGAGACGCGCGCCCGCGGCGGCATGGTCTCCCTGCAGGAGATCACCGCCTGGCGGGTCGACGCCCGCCGAGGAGTCATTGCCCGTTGGGCAGTCCGGCTGGAGAGTCCTCGGTACGGTGTCAAGACCGTCGAAGCCTTCCGGCCGGTGCTGATGGAGTGGTTGGAGCGGACGCACGGGGTGCTTTCCTTCCGACCCGTGCCATGGGCACGGGTGTTTTGGGAAGTACCTGCACAAGATTGTCAGGAGGGAGAGCACACCGTCCTGCCACCACTGCAGTTGCGACGAGGACATGACGCAGCACACGCTCGAGGAGTGTGCTGCATGGGAGGGGGAGCGCCGTGAACTCGTCGCGATTATCGGTGCCGACCTGGCGCTGCCGACCATCGCCAGGGAGATGCTCGACAGCATCAGGAACTGGGACGCGGTCGCCGCCTTTTGTGAGGCCGTAATCTCACGGAAGGAGGCGGGGGATCGTGTGCGAGTAGAGCTCCTATTCGGCGACACGTTCCGCCGCCGGCGACTCGGGCGGCGCAGGCGCGAGTATCTGCGCCTAATGCCGCCCTAGCCGAGGCCGCGGGTGATCGGACCGGGGAATTGTCCGTCACCCGCAGAGAGGCTGACCGCGCGATGGCGACCGACGTCCCAGTACGTCGAGAGGTGAGGTTACCCGAAAGGGTATTCCGTCGGGCCGACCACTAATGACAAGTCGCATCTGCTCCGGTGGTCGGCCAACAACGAGGTGACGTGGGTACGGGTGGGTTATGGGCCCGCGCGCCGTCCTTTCATCGCCCGGACGGACAGGACCACGCGTGCGCTTACCATAGCCCACCCATAAAAAAAAAAAAAAAAAAAAATAAAAATACATTGTTCAGGCGTGTTGGTATAGAGTTTTAATTCGAATTTTCATTTCCTTGCATAGTTGTTATATGCACAAGATAACCCTTAATCGCCTTTTACAACATTCACGGGCAAGAGAGGCGGGTGGTAAATTGTATTCTTACTCCGTCACCACACGGTGTTAAAGAATACGATTTATTTTTTTAATGTCTAAGACAATCAAATTAAAAAATTTATATTGTTCATAATTAAAAATATAATAACTAATTAGAACTGTTTATTTTGCGATGTTCAACCTCATGATGGTGTTTCTTTTAAGATGTCTCTTATTGCCAAATTTCTGAACGTGTTTGCGTGTGGCGGGTTTTGATGATGGCCTTAGTATCACCGAACCCTATTGTACATATTCACAGCCCTTGTCACTTTCTTCACGGTAGGCAGCGATCTAGCGGAGGTCCATCAGCGGCAGAGTCACTTATCATTAGGTATGCATGTTTGCCACCAACATCAATAAAACAATGATTAAGTGACATTTGACATAATTATATCGTTGCCTGGGCAGCTGCCCAGGCATTAACTACTTTAAAACTAAAAAAGTTTTGTGTCTGCATGGATGGTGTAGTTGTTAAACTGCTGACTTAAAATGCCCAGTGTCATGCGTTTGATCCTCAAGCAGGACAATAGAGATGCCTTAAAAAACTATAAAACATCTATTGCATCTTTACGTGAGATTTTGTCCATCGCAAGCATTATTCTTCTTCTGAAATGTTATAGAAATGATATGGAACTCTTCAGGATCAGAGAAAATTTTGGCCTTCTAAATCATGCTTGCTAGACGAATTAGTATATGGATTGTTATTTCTATAGCAGTAATGGTTTTTGTTAACATCCCGTAATTAATTGTTATTATAACTACACCAGAGGAACCGGTGGCTATTGTATTATTACTCCATAGTCACACGGAATATCAGGTATTGCGGCGAAAAGAAAATCTTGTCATCGAAGGTTTTGATCAGAAAGGAAATCTAATTGGTTCTGGATGGTCTGCGATATAAACCTGCTCATTTGCTGGATTCACCTCTGAATACCTGAACAAACAATATAATTATGTATATCATAGTACGTTATCAAAAATTTTGTACTTAGAAACCAAAACTTTTACCACTATTTCCAGTGAATTAATTGCGTTAGTTGTTTATGAAACGTTTATTAGAGAGGAAAACTTGAAACCTATCTAATATCTATTTTGTTTAGAAACTTTTTTAGATGCAAAAAATACACGTGATATTTACGTTATTCAATCATGTGCGTGACATTTGGAAGGTAAAAATGCGGATGCGGAAGAACTCATTCGATAATGGAGTACCCTAAAGTTTATTATAGTCATAGCCTCAGCCCATATTAGTCCCACTGTTGGGCTCGAGCCTCCTTCACAATGGTAGAGAAAATTATCTATTTATTATTACTAAACCACGCTGGTGAAACGTATTCGCATAGGGTTTTATGTCGAGTATTCTTTGCCTTGCATAGATGTTATATCCATATTTAATCCCTTAGTCGTCTTTTACGACACCCATAGGCAAGAGAGAGCGTGGTGAATAGTATTCTAAATCTGTCACCACACAAAAAAATTGAATAAAGCTGGCTCAAATTGTGTAACTGTTTTGATAAGTAATAATAATTAAGTATTTTAGGAACTTTCTCAAATGTTATTGATTTGTGTAACTGTTTTGCAAAACAGTATTGGTTATTTTAGGAGCCTTCTCAAATATTGTTCCTATAGGTAGGTACGAAATTGTTAGATTGTGACGTTTATTACTTGTTTACGGTTAGATAACGGTTGGTAGCCAACCACTTTACTGATATCAATGTGGTTCGATGCCTTCATTTTGTTGTATATATATTGTTGTGACCGTACTTAATGATAAAATTGTTTATTTGCATTACTTTGTTATTGAATTGATTGCGAAAGCGACACTATTGAAGTGATTATATTTCATTATTAAGTTTTAAAGAAAATGCTTTAAGGAATTTTCCGTGTGGTGACGGAGTAAGAATACGTTTCACCACCTGTCCGTGGGTGTCATAAAAGACGACTAAAGCATATATTATGCCTATAACAACCGTGCAAGAGAGGGCAAACTCCAAATAAAACTCTACACCGACCTGCCTGACCAGCATGGTGTAGTAGATCTATTTCCCCCACCGCCTTACGTGTATGTTATCATAAAATATCACCAATAAACCCCAGAAGATAAAACAGTAGATTCATAATAAAGAAAATTGTTAATGTTAATATTAGGGATGTTAATGATATGAAGTTTCGGATCTGGATACGGATAAGGATATTAGGATAACATTATTTCGGTTTCGGTTACGGATATAATTATTTCGGATTATCCGCCAATTTCGGCAAGTTACGATTACGGCAATAAATAAAATGAATGAATGTAAAGAAAAAAATTTAAAGAATTTAAAAAGAGGAATGATGATTGTGGTGGTATTTACTTTGTTCGGCTGGTCGATGGAAAACTTGTCGTAAAGGGTCTGTCCGAAATTATCTGAAAGTTTTATATTAGTTTCGTTTATAGTTTTGGATATAACATCCCTAGCTAAAACGATATTTATATTACCAACCCATACTTAGAAAATCAGAGATTAATTTCGAAAAATCATAGTAAATCAAAACAATAATACATATATAATTATGCTTTTGTTTGAATACACTTTATGACAATTGTATCAACAGCGTGTTAGGCATGATGTATTTGTGATTAATTAAAAATAATTTTATGAATCAAAATACAGTTTGTAGATCTAGTTCAGATGTGTAAATATACACTTGGTAAATAATATTATAACATTGATTTGACCTCGACAAAGAAATTGAGAACAAAAGGTTGATAAATAATATTGATAATATGTAACTTTAGTAATATTTTCTATGAGGTTACAGCGTAAGAATACCTATAATGTCTGCACAGATAACGTAGGTTGTGATATCAAGCTATGGCGCCAGGTGTCGCAGGTTTCATATCTCCATACGTTAATATGTTTTGATCTACATATTTTTTTCCGTGTTTGTGTGTAATATCAGTACCATTACAGTACCATGCAGTACCATGCTCTCGCAGAAAATCGACGTCTGAGTAGTAGCAATTTGATACTGCGCTTCGTTCGATGAGCGAGAGAGCCGGAAGCCCAACTTTCTGAGGGTGATTGCGTGTGGAGGGTTTTGGTGATGCCCTTGGTATCCCCGAGCCTCAATGCACGCATTCACACTCCCTTCGCTTTCTTCGCAGTAGGCAACGGCCTTGTAAAGGTCCATGAGCGGCAGCAACACTTACCATCAGGTGTACTGTTTGCTCGTTTGCCACCGTGTGCAATAAAAAAAAAAAAAAAAAATTTTTTCTTTGACAACGTCAAGCAAATAATCTTTCGTTAGTTTTTTTTTTTATTAAAATTACATATCTATATCGATAAATATTTATTATTAAAATATTTGTAATAAGATTAACTCTAATAACTATTAGTAAAAAGCCAACCAAAAGTATCGCCATTAAAGCGCACAGTGCGGCGCTTCGTACTAAAGTGCGTATAAATGAAAAATCGGCCAAGTGTGAGTTGAACTCAGGCACGGAGGGTTCCGCACCATTGACTAGGTAAACAACAGTACGTACACAAATTTTCTGTAAAATGTTTAATTGTCAAATAAAACTGAATATTTCAAGCGTTTACCTGGTGCTGATATTAATATCGGGCCAAAAGCGGCAAAAAGCAGCAAAATATTACTTTTGTTGTATGAGAGCCCTCCCCTAATTATTTGCTTTAATTTTATTATTTATTATAAAAGTAAATATACAATTAAGTATTTTGTGAATATTTCAAGTGTCTGCCTGTTACCATTTCCCTTTCATTATGGAGTAGGCCCGGGCCCAACAAGGGGCCTTATATGGGCTGAGATGATGATGATATCCCTTACTTGGTTTTTATCTACAACACCTACGGGTAAGGTAGCAAGCACGCATCTAGAGATAGATAAATTTAATTTATATCCATCACTACAAAGAATAGTGCTTAGTTTTTCTGGATTCCCTTAGGAAATTAATGTCATTTCAGCCAGTATTGGGCTCAGGCCATCTCTATAATGGGAGGGGAATTGACCTACTATTCCACGCTGGTCAGACGTGGTGGAATAGGGTTTTATTTCGAGTTTGCCCACGTAGCGACGTTATACGCTTATTACGGGCAAAATAGGGAGTGGTGAATTGTATTCTTACTCCGTCACAACACGGGTAAATTGAAATTGAATTAATGTCTAACAACAAACTATACTTAACTCATCATCACATCAATAAACATTTAATCTTTATCTATCTACAAGTTACACAATATTTAGATAAATAGGTCAATATATACACAATTAATTATATATTTGGTTCACTGAAAACAAACAACGAACGATATAACATTATATTTATAAATCCAATAACAAATCTTTTGTTAATAACATTGAACGTTAATGACGATACGCAATACGCAAAAATATACAAATATACGCACATACAAGCGAACATACCGAATTTTTAACAAAAACAAATTAGTTACGGCCTCATAATAACATTGTATTACTTAATCGTTTAGTTGGCCTGGTCCTTTCTGCGTCAATCTATGGTTTATTTCGATGAGCATGATTACAAAGCGTGTACGTCAGATCTACGTCATGTACTAGAAGCAATAACAATAAAAATTCATGAAACGAAATGATTTTGTCGATTAAGTTTCATTTAAGGAGAATACAAAAGAAACCTTTTAGGTCTAAAGATGTAAGAATACCATTGTCGACCAAGAAAAATAGGTTTAGAATACGAAATAGGAATAAATATTTTACTTTTTTATTTAAAAGAACTGGATGGTGACAACATTTCGGTTCTAAATTTAAGTTTATAGATAATAGTAACAGAAAAAGGGCGCACTCCTCGTCATCATCATTTCAGCCCATACACGTTCCACTGTTGGGCTTGGGCCTCCGCCATAATAGGAGGGAAATCGATCCACTATGTCTCTTTGGTCAGACGGGTCGGTATAGGGTTTTATTTGGAGTTTTTCTTTTCTTGCATTGATTTTATATGTATTTTTAAACAGTCGTTTTTTACGACAACTACTGGAAAGTTGGGGGGTGGTGAATTGTATTCTTACTCCGTGAACAGACAAAAAAGCGATTATATTATCTCTTTATAATAAGATATATCTTCATATTAAAAAAAACTTTCTGTGTTATGATGGAGTAAAAATACAATTCAACATCACCTTCTTGCCCGTGAATATAATATCCATATGACATGTTTGCAAGGAAAGAAAAAGAAAGAAAACCTATACTAACATGTCTGACCTACACGATATAGGCGGTGAATTTCTCTTCTATTGCGAAGGAATTCGATCTCAGCAGTGGGACGCAAAAGAGATGTTGATGAAAAAGAGCTTATGTAAGCCTAATTTTTGTTAAATTGTGTCTTTTAATTGCATGTTTGTAAAAATCTTCCACGGCACAAAGATTTATTATATAGTGCGAGGAACTTGTCAATCTATACCAATAAATAAAATTGGATTGTCTGTTTGTAATGTCAAAATAATAGACTTTTTTCATGCTCACACGGTTATTAGCACTATACATATGCCTAAAATACACTTCATATTTTTTTTGTCTGTCTGTTTGTTCCGGGTAATCTTCAAAACGGCTGGACCGATTTCAAAAATTCTTTCACCAATGGAAAGCTATAATATCAGGGAGTAACCTAGGCTATATTTTATCCCGGTATTCCCACGGAAACGGGAACTACGCAGGAAAGACTGAAATCGAAGCGAAGCGAGGGCGGGTTGCTAGTTGTAAAAAAAAAATACAAATAAGTCTTTCAAATTCATTATATATTATCGCGAAGTTACGAGAATAGAGGTTAACGCGTGACCTCTAATCATTCCATAGTGTTATCTTTTTACATATACCCCATTCAGTAATTGCAGTGTGCAAAATAATTGTTAATAATACACATACTAGATATACACGTGATTTCGCAATGTCAATGATTTTTATTTAATTAGGAAATAGTAGTTTTCCGTAGTAGATAACTTTTGCCTTTTCTGTATACTTGATAATGTGAATATGCAGTTTTAAGATGATTGGCTGAGAATTTAAAGCGTGAAAGCATAACAGATATAAGAAACAAATCAACTGACTTTCTCATTTTTCTTTAAAAAGAATAACATCCAGCACTAAGGAAATAAGCGCTGTATTAGAGACAACCTTGATAAACATTTAATTAACGGACACAAATCACACCCAAATTCAGAACAACTTGTGTTGTCCATTGTCCAGCGTGGGAATCGAAATCGGACCTAGTAACCACTCTGCCACTTATCATCACCCGGCTTTTATCTGAATTAATTGTGGTCGACTTATCTATAGTACATATTCCAAAAGTTACTAGCATCAGTGACCGGCCGCCTGCCTAACGACAACCCTCCTCGGAAAATTAATTGTTGGCCAGACGGCATCAGATGCAGTTTTACGATACTCACGAGACAATGCAAGGGTTCATAGTATTCGTAGCCACTAGAAAGCTTACAGTACCAATATTCCCTATTATAGGTATATAAACGTCTTGAATAGACGATAATGCCATAATCACATTTCAACGATGTTCTGCCGATGGATTGGCGATTGCGGTATTTGTTCATGAGAGTGTTGACGGTCACTATTCTGATTTTTATGACTTCGACAGATAATGAATAGTCGTGATTCGCATCACGGATCAACACATGGATTTGTTCTATTGCAATTATTTTATTGGCTAAATCCCTTAGTCATTTCTTGTGACAATAGTGTGGAAACTGTGACGAAGTATTGTATTATTCTGTCGCTACTAAGATTAATTACTTTATTGTGGAATGTTGTGTCGTTGAACAAAAGCTGATAATAATGTCCTCTTAGGCTTGAACCTCCTCCTCCTCCCTCCCACAAGAAGAGAGAAATTTACGTACTATATCAAGTCGGCTTGGTATAAGGTTTTATTAAAGGTTTTTCTTCTATTGAAAGATGTTATCTACATTATTGACAATAACCACGGGCAATATACTACGGTAATAATAATACTACGGTATTATGTATTATTTTTCCGTGTGGTGACGGAGTAAGAATACATTTCATCACTCCCTATCTTGCACGTGGATGTCGTAAAAGAAGACTAAGGGATATAATATGCACATAAGATCTGTACAAGAGAAGGAAAACTCGAAATGAAACCCTATACCAACATGTCTGACCAGCATGGTATAGTAGGTCAAATTCCTTCCCATTGTGGAGGAGGCCCGAGCCCAAAAGTGGAATGTATGTGGGCTGCAATGATGATGATGATGATGTATTATTTTAGGGTATCATACGTGATACCCTAACACAATACATAATACTCTAATGACATAATATATTTACCTGTCTGACTTATCGTGCAGTGACGTATTTACAATGCATTTGTTAGTAAAATTTACTTTACCATACCATTCTCGAAAACCAGTTGAGAGATTACTGGGCAACGAGTAATACCACTCTTTTGAGAAATTTCATGCATTAACCGCAATTTTCAGTCCGTCTATTAAGAACAGCAAATAATACTTGTCGATAGCCCGATGAATGAACATGCTTTGCTAGCTTGATGGTTTAGATATTACAACTTCGATTGGAAAGACTTTACGGAGAGAATATTGGTCTACAAACTTTCACTTTTTGTTTGTGGACCAAGTTTCCGTAAAGTCTATAAAAATAATTTTATTTCATAGGGATATTTTAGTAATTATGTTATGTAGTACATTAAGATTCGTAGCCGCAACGGCTACTAATCTTACTTATATTAAGGGTATCGTAAAAACTTTAAATTGACCTGAGCCAATTCAGTTTAATGTCGTCTTCTCAACAATGACATTCCCTAGATGAGTTCACGTCAGATGGGCTGCTGATTTCAAAACTATTACCAAAATTTTAACAATATGATGGAGGAAGAATATATATTTTGCGTCGACTCTAATCAATCGAGATAAGAGCTATAGTTCGATTACATTGCATTAAGTAGTTTTTTTAATGATTTCACTATGTTTAAAACTGCGACAATGATAGCCTAAATAGGTTTTCCTCCATCTGATTATATTTAAATTACGTGTATATGTTCAATAGTTTACGTAATTATACGCAACTATGCGGGTGGCGTAATTGTTGTCTGTTAACTTTGACAGCAATTCGTATGGCTTTTATATTTATGTTAACTACAAACCAATGTTAAAGTTCTCGTTCAGGACTGATCATCTAGTAATTTTGAATGTAATTTATCTGAATTACTATTAAAGCTATTGTGTAACAGAAAAGTAAAGACAAGTGAATAAAATTTTAACTTACAACCATGTGATTAGCGAAACAGCCAAGCTATATATTTTGACAAAAGTGTAAAGTTTGTTAAGGCCTGTCAGGTTAGGACGGGTAGAGTTATAAGTTTGGCTTATGTGAGATCTGATATTTTGTTTTTAGCTTTTAATTTCATATTTTTGTTTATACCTATATTTCCAAGTATCCCGTTTTGATGTAAAAAAATGGTCACTTGATTTATACTATATGTAAAGTCAATTAGAAAATAACCTGTAGAAGACGAGAAATGGGTGCCGTATCTTTTCATTGAGGGTTGTGAAAAGTTCAATCACGATTTTTCTCGATTTACTGATCAATTTTTATGAGGAAGACGTATCATTCGTTCATCCATTCGAAGTAATAATAGGTGGCTTTAGGATACGTATTCTCTGAGCGAAGTTTCTGTACACTAAGACTGAGATAGGGTGGTGTTAGCTTATCTATATGCACCTACTCATCTCCATTTTAATATCATACCCTCCCACAGTAAATACTTATTAAGATAATACTTAATCTCATGATGAATGGCTCGATATATTATCTAAACGCTGCAGGTGACTGCCAAGGACTCTTGGTATTGTGAAACAAATGATATGATATGAGTTATCACGCGACACATTGACTTATTAATATAAGTGAAGGTCTTGTATTGAATTCTAATTAAATTTACCATATCTTTATTATAAATTCTGTTGGATTTTTTAAGAAGTAAGACCGCTTCTTGAGAAGTAAGACCACTTTTATTCGCTCTTATTCTTGGAAACGTAATTTTTATAGTCCCGGAATCATCTATACTCTATGTAAATAAATAAAATTGAAGTGTCTGTTTGCAATGTCAAAATGCTGATACGGCTTTTTTCATGCTGATACGGTTATTTGCACGACAGCTTTACCTGAAAACCGGATTAAAATTTTTTTGTCTGTCTGTCTGCTTGTCCGTCTTTCTGTTTGTTTTGGGTAATCAGCAAAACGGCTGGACCGATTTTGATAATATTTTACTATCAGGTAGCTATCTATATAAAAGGTAACGAGGTAAACTTGGTTATATTTTATTCCGGTATTCCCACGGGAACGGCAACTACGCGAGTAAGGTGTATAAAACCGAAGCGAAGCGAGGGTGGTTTGCTAGTATAACCATCCCCGACAATCATACTATCTATTATAAAAAGTATAACAATATCTAAAGAATACCTAAATTGTTTAAAATTGAATTGATAGTCCCCGAAAACAGTGTATTTAAATAAACAACTTCAATTTAATCGACTCTTTTATGGTGAATATCCTGAGGAACTGTTTGATTTGCCATCACCTCCGTCACAGTTTTACTAACGTTCTACTCGACCCCATAGCAGGGTTTATTCATTTCACCTGGCAACATTATGGTCTTCAACTGTATGTTTGCTCTGGCTCTGGAATGAACCCTACTGCTGTGTTTCGCGAGCGCTATGACATGCCCTACCTTAAAAAAGGTTTACCAAGAGCATTTTCTTCACAGTAGGCAATGATCTGGCTGTGTCCCTAGTATTGCAAAGGTCTATTAAATGCAGCATCACTTACGATCAGATGTGCTGCTTCCTCGTTTGCCAACATCGGCAATAAAAAAGGTTTTCTACATTTATCTAATTGCACACGTGTTTCCTCTTTTTTTGTCCAGCTATAGTGTACCCACAACATTTTCAGCAGTACACCGATAGCAAAGTGGCTATTTGAATCGCCGTGTAATTTTATTTCACCTTGTAACAGCTCATGTCTTTGTCTCATCATCATCATCATTTCAGCCTATAAATATCCCACTGTTGAGCTCAGGCCTCCTTCACAATGGGAAGGGAATTGACCTACTACTCCACGCTGATCAGACGTATTGGAATAGGGTTTTGTTTCGAGATTTCCTTCTCTTCTCTTCTCATTCTTGCATAGATGTTATATGCTTATTATATCCCTTAGTCGTTTTTACGACTTCCGCGGCCAAGATAGGGAATGGTGAATAGTATTCTTACTCCGTTACCACACAGCAACACGGTCTTTGTCTACTTAAGTGTAAGCCTTAGTACGCCTTCTCGGAAACTATAAAAAAGTAGCCTAATATCTAAATAAATATTTATGAAATACAACCATGACCTTTGGATCAAACACAAAACAATCAGTAAACTCTATCGCAATGGCATCTAGAGGATACAATTGAATCAAAGTCACCTAAAAACACCCTGAAAATAATATTCTTACTAATATTATAATTGCGAAAGTAAGATTTTTTGTTTGTTACGCTTTCACGCTTAAACCACCAAAACGATATCAAAAATTCTTTCACCAATGGAAAGCTATAACATCAGGGAGTAACACAGGCTATATTTTATCCTGATATTCCCACGGGCACAGGCACTACGCGGGTAAGGCGAGTAAAACCGAAGCGAAGCGAGGTCGGGTTGCTAGTATTTTAATAAATACATATACTTTTATATATGATCATCCAAGCTCATAAACGTCCCATTGCTAGGCTCGAGCCTCCTCTGTAGTGGGAGATAAGGGCCGGCCAAGGAGGACAAGCGACTACGGTACTGGTGGTCGGCCCAACGACGAAGGCGAGAAGCTACGGTGGGTTAAGGGGTCGCGCGCCGCCACTTTCGTCGGAGGAGGAGGCGGACGGCGGGTGCGCTGACCATAGGCACCCAAAAAAAAAAAATACAGTGGGAGGGAAATTGACCTACTATACCGGGCTGGTCTGAACGTGTGTGACAGGGTTTTATTTGGAGTTTTCCTTCTCATGTATAGATGTTGTATGCATATTATAATACCTTAGTCATATTTTACCACATCGAGGGGCAAGAGAGGGGCGGTGAAGTGTATTTTTACTCCGTCATCATGCGTATAATATGGAATATTAGCAGTAAAGAATAGAATATATTTAAATATATACATTAATAATACGGCAAGTACAAAAATAGTGAATTACAGGACATATTAATTAAATGGTTACGCTTTTACTTCCCTACGTCAGCAATGACCTACTTCCTATAGTGTTTTTATAACATGAAATTGGCATTATGATACAAATAATTGATTTATACCATTATCGATAAATATATTTAATGAAATGATCCACTTTTAGATATAATCAATGAACATAGACTTTTTTAATACGTACATAATGTATTTCATTATCTACATGTACATTTATAGCGATGACATACTGCACTGAAACATGGTCTCAAAATGTCTGCCTCATTGTAAAGCTCAAAGTCGCTCAACGTGCTATGGAGAGGGCTATGCTCGGTATTTTTCTACGTGATTAAATCGGGAATGCGGCAATCTGTTGAAGAACGGGTGTAACGGACATAGGCCGAAGAATTAGCACGTTGAAGTGCCAATGGGCAGGCCATATAGTTCATCGAACCGGCAACCATGGGGGAAGAAAGGACGACGCAGCGTAGAATGACCCTCTACTAAAGGAACTGACGACATCTTGAAAGACGCAGGGTATCGTTGGATGAAATGGCACAGGACCGTTACGAATAGCATGCTCATGTGGAGGCCTTTGTTCAAAAGTGGATGTCTATGAGATAATTAATGGATGGATGGATGGATGGATTATATACATAGATGTATATTATATATGTGTATTTATTATATAAATAATATGTAAGTCTTGTTAGTGATTATCATCTCAGTTCATATAGGTATGTACGTTCCACTGCTGGGCTTGAGATTCCTCAATAAAATAAAAAAAAGCATTTATTTCCACCACAATGCTTAAACACTCACAAACTAACATATACATATATAATTCTAATTATTACAATTATTAATTAATTTTCGTTATTTTCTACAGCGGTCACCTCTACGGCGTAGGCCTCCCCTAAATCCCTCCATTCAACTCTCTGTCGTGCTTTTCTCATACAGTCTGGTCCACATACATCCATAAATATGTCCCGCCATCTTCTCCTTGGCCTTTCTCGATTTCTTTTGCCTTCCCTTGGTACCAATTCCGTTACCTTTTTTGTCCATCTATTGTCCTCTAATCTACAAATGAGTCCAGCCCAATTCCATTTGAGAAGTCTAATTTTTCTCTAACATTCTGTATTTTTGTTCTATTTCTTATGTAGTTATTACTAATTCTATCAATAGCTCTTATTCCGAATATTCAGACTCCTCAATAACGGGAGAGAAATTGAATCACTATACCACTTGGTCAGACGGGTTGGTATAGGGTTTTACGTACGTTTCTCCATCCTTCTCAAAAAACTTTGACTAGAGAAAATAAATGCCCTTGGATAACAGACACAGTTAAAGATATGATTAAATTACGCGATAAATATCATAAACATTTTAAATTAAGACAAACAGAGTGTTACCATAAATCATATAAAGACTTGAAGCGCCTGGTCAAAGCTGCAATTGAAAGTGAAAAGTGTGCTTACTTTGGATCTAAAATAAATAATAACATTAAAAATCCAAAAAAGTTATGGACGAACTTAAAATCTGTCATTAGCTACAAAAATAGCAAACATCTTGATTCTCTATTATTTAATAATAATCCAGAAATTCTAAATAACCACTTTTTGAACGTTCAGGGCAGTAATGACATTTCCATTTCTGACTTAACCTATTTTGAACATAACAAATTTGGTCAAGGTAGTTTTCATTTAAGTCCCACTAGTGAAGATACGATCATGAAGATCATTAAGGGTCTTAAATCGAATGCCCTTGGAGTGGATGATATATCTCTTGAGATGTTAATATTGACAGTTCCACACACTATTACTGCTATTACAACAATTATAAATAAATCAATAACAACCTCTTCATTCCCTGACTTATGGAAGACATCTATAGTTAAACCTATTCCGAGAAAATTAAATCCAACATGTATTAAAGATCTGCGCCCAATTAGCCTCCTGGCATGTCTGTCTAAAATCCTAGAAAAAGTAGTATTTTATCAGCTTAGGAAGTATATAGAGGAAAATAATATCTTACCCGCGCAGCAATCTGGTTTTCGCATGGGACACAGTACTACAACTGCCTTAATTGATGTTGTTGATAATATGCTGGAAGCTAGAGATAAAGGCAAGGGTACTTTGCTTACCTTACTCGATTTCACACGCGCATTTGACTCTATTAATATCTCTCTACTACTTTCGAAGCTCTCATATTATGACTGTGATGTAGAAACAGTGCGTTGGTTTCACAGCTACTTAAGTAACCGTCACCAGTTCGTTGTTCTTGCGAACAGCAAAGATGGTAACTATACTATGGTAGAAGTAGCACGAGCTGAGCCAATAGCCTTTTTTGTTCCTCGTTTAAATTATTTCAATTTATGTAAGAAGCTCTTTTTAGTTGTGTTTTTATTAGATCCAACGAGAACAAAATAAATGTTTTTCTTTCTTTCTTTCTTTCTTCTCTTAAATTGTCGTCCCCACGCAGAAAAAAATAGTTAGCGATTAGGTTTTACAAAGCCAAGTGCGTCAATGGAAAAAATAGTTACGCATAATCTGAATTGAAATCATTAATCCAATACAGATCCTCATACGCAATATTGACGTCACAGTATAGTATAAACACAGAATTGGCCGCTATCATTACGGTAGGTTTTAATATTGCTTTTACTAGTATCGTATGTAATACACGTGTATATCTTTTAATACTATATCTATATCCGTGTGGTTACGGAGTAGGTATACTATTACCCACGGCGTCTTTTACCCGTGGGTGTCGTAAAAGACGACTAAGGGATTATAATACGCAGATAACATCAATGCCAGAGATGGAGAACTCGATATAAAACACTATTCCAACACGTCTGACTAGCGTGGAATAGTAGGTCAAGAGAATTCTTCTAGGAGAAGAAAAACTCGAAATAAAACCCTATACCAACCTGTCTAGGTGAGGGTATTCGAAAGGGTATTCCGTCGGGCCGACCACTGACTACAAGTCACCCTGCTCCGGTGGTCAGCCCAACGATGAGTGCGACGTGGGTACGGGTGGGTTATGGGCCCGCGCGCCGTCCTTTCGTCACCCAGGATGGAATGGACCGCGTGTGCGCTTACCATAGCTCACCCATAAAAAAGAAAAAAATACCAACCTGTCTGACCAGCAAGGTATAGTAAGGCCAATTTCCCTCCTATTGTGGAGGAAGTCTCGAGCCCAGCAGTGGGACGTATATGAGCTGAAGTGATGAAATGATGAATGATGAGTAGGTCAATTTCCCTCTCATTGTAGAGGAGGCCTGAGCCCAACAATGGGACTTATGTGGGCTGCGATAATCACGCTGGTTAGGCGTATTGACACAGGGTTTTACGTCGAATTTTCCTTTTCTTATATACTTACATGTTAGATGCATATCACATCCCTCACTCATTTTTTACGACCCTCACCAAGATAGGTTGTGATGAATTGCATACTTTCTTCATCACCATGCAGGAAAATATTCAGCTAGCGATCAGGTTATTAATAATAATAAATATAGTTTAAAAAAACTAAAAAACACGTTTTCATAGCATATCAAACTAAACATATAGTTAAAAAAAGCGGGTTATTGCATTGTCATCGGTCTTTAATAGATGTGCAAAATTTAAAGAAAATCTGATCGCTCAAATTAGGGTAAAATCAAGCTCAAAGGTGGACGTTACAAACAAACATACAGGTGAAGCTAATAAAAGCGTGTTAAAAAAACCAAATGCGTCAATGAAAAAAAAACTTACACATAATCTGAATTGAAATCGTTAATCCATTAGAGATCCTCGTACGCACTAGTGACGTCACAGTACACAGAATTGGCCGATATCGTTACGGTAGATTTTAATATTGCTTTTACTAGTATCATATGTAATACACGTGTAATAGTATATCCTTAGAATAATAACGTATAGATGGATAGTGTCCATACGTGAGCCATCAAAAATATGAAGCAAACTATACTACATGCGTGCAAGCGATTACACACGTACACACGCACACCACTATACAAATTATGAAATCAAATTATGTTTTTATTAACATAAATCGTTAATATACTTATAAGTAATGTTAAAAACCTTTTTATGTTTTTCAAATGTGTTGTGACACCATTTGAATGCACAAACCGTCATAATTACCTATTTATTTTTTAAGAGTTGTGTTAGTACGTGCAGTACAGTGATCTTGTACATTATGGAACGGTTACAGCGTAAGCTCCATTAGGCTCCAATTGAAATGCTTCACTTTTTGTGTGCGAATTTACCTTCTATACGTTATTATTCTAAGACTATATCTATTAATAACATATCTATATCCGTGTGGTTACGGAGTTAGAATACAATTAATCACCTCCCGTAGGTGTCGTAAAAGACGACTAAGGGATTATATACAGATAACATCTATGCAAGAGATGGAAAATTCGATGGAAAACCCTATTCCAACACGTCTGATTAGCGTGGAATAGTAGGTCAATTTCACTCCCATTGTAGAGGAAGCCTGAGCCTAACAAGACTTATTAAATCTGTGATGATGATAATGGCTGTATTTTTTTTGTTTCGTATGGTGACAGCGTTAGAATACTATTTCATCATCATTATCATCATCATCATTTCAGCTCATATATGTCCCACTGTTGGGCTCGAGCCTCCTCCATAATAGGAGGGAAGTTGACCTTACTATACCATACTGGTCAGATAGGTTGGTATAGCGTTTTATTTCGAGTTTTCCTTCTCTTGAATACTATTTACCATCCTCTTTTTTGGCCGTGGGCGTCGTAAACGACGACTAAGGAATTATCTATATCATCATCTTGCTCTTATCCCAATTACTTGGGGTCGACGCAATATGTCATCTGTTTTGAAATATTACAAAAAGTTTCGGCAATGACTTTTATGACCGGCCGCCTGCCTGACGTCAACCCTCCTTGGGAATGTAATCGTTGACCCAAATGGTACCAGGTGGAGTTGGTCCGGGTCAATCTAGGGCTCTTAGTCGTCTTTTACGACACCCACGAGCAAAGCAAGGGTTGGTAGTATTCGAAGCCGCTACCGCACAGCAAGGAATTATCTATACCAATAAATATTATTGACGTGTTTGTAATGTCAAAATAATAGGCTTTTTTTTATACGCACATGGTTATTGGCACGATACTTATGCTTTAACATTCTCTTGTCGGTCGGTGGCAGACAGCTTATATAACTGTCTGTTTGTTTCGGGTAATCTTCAAAACAGCTGGACTGACATTAATAGTATTGTACTTACCGGTAGCAGTCTCATCATCATCATCTTGCTCTTATCCCAATTACTTGGCGTCGACGCAATATGTCATCTTCTTCCATACGGTCCTATCAGACGTCATCTCTGCAGTCACTCCCAGGCTATCCATGTCATGCCTCACGCAGTCCATCCATCTTTTCCTCGGTTTTCCTTTACCCCTAAAGCCTTCAATATTCATACCTAAAACTTTCCTCACAACATTACTTTCATCCCGACTCATCACATGTCCATACCATATCAGCCGTTCACTCTTTAACTTTTCGGTAGCAGTCCATATGAGGAATAACTTAGGCTATATTTGAACCCGGTATTCGCACGGAAATAGAAACTACGCGTGTCAAACCGAGCACTGACTGAGTTTTGACAGTATAGTACAAATTCGGCAGATAATATTTGTGCAATAGAGCAGCTTTTTTTTTTTTGTGGGTGGGTTGCGGTCGGCGCGCCTCCGCACCACTCCGTCCGGGGCGACAGAGGGGCTTAAGCACGCAACTCCCGCAACCCACCCGAAAACCACGTCGCCTTCGTCGTTGGGCCGACCACCGGAGCAGGGTTACTTGACATCAGTGGTCGGCCCGACGGAATATCCCCTATTGGGGTACCCTCCCATCGAACGACGTCCCCCCTCGGGGTGGATGTCGGTCTTTCCTCACGCGGTCGCAATAAAGCAGTTGTATAATACGTAAATAGGGGCCCACACTGTTGATAGTTATCTGTCTACAGCCGCGGGGCGGTCCATCGGGGTAGTACACACTGAGCTAAAAATCGACGTCTGAGTAGTAGTAATTTGTTACTGCGCTTCGTTCAGTCAGAGACCCGGAAGCCCAACTTTCTGAGGGTGTTTGCGTGTGTTGAGTTTTATATCTTTTAGTATCACTGAACCGCATTGCACGCATTCACATCTCCTTAACTTATTTCACGGTAAGCAGCGGCCCAGCAAAGGTGCATGAGCGGTAGCACCACTTACCATTAGGTATACAGTACGCCCGTTTGCCACCGTTTGCAATAAAAGAAATACTATCTTATATCTTTAAACGAGCAATTCTTGTATATTTATATACCTATATATATATATTTAGGATCTCGGAAACGGCTCCAACGATTTTGTTGAACTGAACTAGAGGTTTCGGGTCCAAAAAATCGATATAGCTAGGTTTTATTTATAGAAAATGTTGTTTTGTCCGTGTTTTTAGTAAAACAATATAATGACATTAAATTTTAAAAGAATATGAATTCAAATTTCGTTGTCAACGTCATGAGTTACGATAGCTCAGTTGGGGAGACGGCCGGTTTTAATTTTGTATTATGTGGCATTCAAACAGCGTCGGTTCCAATCTCGGTGTAATTACTATTCTCTTTTTGTAATTTTTTATATAATTTTCATTATTTGTTTTTTATTTTTTATTAATATATATCTAAATAAATTCGACAAAAATATTCCGAGCGAAGCTCGATCAACCAGATATTAATATCTATAACGGCAAAAACACTCAACCGGCGTGCACTGCCTGGGGCCTCGTAGACGCCGCTGCGCACTCGCCCTGATCATGAGCATCGGACATGCTCGAAACCCGGGTCGACGTAATCGATCTCAGCACGTGAGTGTTTTTGCCGTTATAGATATTATAATATGGATCAGTCTCACGATAATTTCAATACTAAAAAGAAATACTATTGTGAAAAAGCCCAGAACAGTAGACTTATAGAAGCTATGAAGATATATAATACAAACAGTTCTTTAAGCCTTAATAGATTGATGTATATTGCCTTTTCAGACACGTTTGACGTCATAACCCAGTTGACAAAAATCAGATAGATTAATGACGTCACAGATAACACCCACGCCTGCATAATAGTGTACGCGATTGTTACGGGTGTCGAATTTGTCAAGCACTGACGCAAGATTACGTCAAATGTCTAATCGAAGAGCTACTAGTTTTAATGATACGTTAATTCAATCGTGTTTTTATGGACTTCATAAAAACAAATGTCATAATTTTTTATATACTCGTATATATTCTGCCGTGGTGACGGGTTAAGTATAAAATTCACCATTCCCTACCTTGCTCGTTAATGTCACCTCCCCCCCTTTTTTTTGGGGTGGGCGGTGCACTCCTCGCACAAGTCCGTCCGGGGCGACAGAGGGGCGTAAGCACGCACACCCGCAACCCACCCGAACACCACGTCGCCTTCGTCGTTGGACCGACCACCGGAGCAGGGTTACTTGTCATCAGTGGTTGGCCCGACGGAATACCCCCTAGTGGGGTACCTTCACAACGACCGACGTCCCCTCCTCGGGGAGGACGTCGGTCTTTCCTCACGCGGTCGGCTTCTCGGCGGGTGACGGACTAATTCCCCGGTCACGTCACCCACGGCCTCGGCTAGGGCGGCATGACGTGCAGGTAGTCGCGCCTACGCCGCCCCAGTCGCCGGCGGCGGATCGCTTTATCGAGGCTGCGGTCCTCGCGCGCGCGCGACTCGCCGCCTCCCTCTGCGAGATCACTGCCTCGCAGAAGGCTGCGACCGCGTCCCAGTTCGTGACTGTCAGGATGTCACCACCCCCTTTTACAAAAAGATGATTAAAGGGATATAATATGCGTTTAACATTTGTGCAAGAGATAGAAAACTCGAAATCTATACTAACTTATCTGACCCGCGTGATATAGTAGTCCTTATCGCCATTTAGGATGACCACCTGCAGATAGGTACAGATTCCTGGACAGCGGTGGTTTGTAGAGGAGGGCCTTTATTTTCCTTAGGGTAGGCTAGGCTTAGGCTAGTCTGGATGGACCGAGTTTTGGTCTGCCACCCACAGAGAAGACGACCGCGGGAAGGCGGTGCTTTGGCAGCACTGTTTTGTTGCCGGAGTGTCGAACAGGACGGTATCCGAAACCTGCCGGGCCAGCCACGGATGGAATTGGTAGCACTGGTCGGCCTAATGGGAGGGAATACGGCATGTTATGGTCTGGACATATTCCGCTGAATCTATCAGCGATGGAAGGGCGGCGTGCGGCCCCATAACCTACCTTTCCCATCGCCATTGGGCCGACAACTGGTACTATTTCCTTGACGGCAACAATGACCATACTAGCGGAGGATCGCCCTCATGGAGTCGGCCTCTTTGCGGCTGGCGGACTACTCCCCGGGCCGTCTACCCGCGTAGAGATGTAAAGATCTAAAGAAGAAGAAACAATTTGTAAACTTGTAAATAATGAATTCAAGAAACAAATATTGTATATAATTTTTGTTTTTAAATGTTAATATTATTGACGTCAAAAGACCTATTGCATGATGCATTGGTTCCACACGTGTGCTTGCCATATGTCTGGTATTGTTTACCATAACACAAGGGTGAGTAATGACAATTATACGACTATGAATGATGGTCTAATAATTCAAATATGTGCCAATATTTTTCATTATAACACGACTAATAGACTTGATAACATTATTGCAAGAGAAAAAAATCTGCCACCGAAAACAAGGAGACGATACTGGTGGCTGAAATGCCAATAGAGAGATATTTATTTTATTTATTTATTTTATTATATTATATTTGGGATAACAACAGTCGTTACAAATGCATATAACATAAAACAAAATTACTAACTAATAAGACCTTAGGATAGGATATTACATGGAAGGTTACTGGAATGCCACGCCGGGCACTAATGTCAAAGAATCGGTACCAGTGGTCGGCTCAATGGCAATTGGGGCAGAATACGGTAAATTATGGGCCGCACGCCGTTCATCTGTCGCCCTGAACAGTGTGCCTACTCTTGAAATCAATTCTAATTTCGAATCCGGTTCAATTCCAATATCACCAAACTTATATTTGGGGGGTACGCTTAAGCAAAATCGAGATTGAATTCTTAGCATTTGCCGTTGTTATTTTTACCAAATGTACCGTATTTTATTACTTTAAATTAATAGCGTTACTGAACTCGATCACTACAAAGATACTTTCTTGAAATTGTACAATATTAACGATTTTAAACTACGTCAAAATGACGTCGGGGGTGGCAAATATTTGTCATAATCGACGAGAGTCGAATTCATTTAGTTTAAAAAAATTCCACCGAATTTGATTCCAATCGTGCGCTAGCCGCTTTCAAGAGCACTAAATTGCTTAAATTCGAGCTGCGATTGGATTTAGAATTGGAATCGAGATTCAAGAGTAAGCGAGATTCAAGATTGGGCGGGATGTGTCCATCCCTTATGGCAAGTAAGACTAGTAACAATTCCAACATCAATTTTACATATTAAATAATATATAACAACAATTAATAATTTATTTGGAAGGTTTTGATCATGAGAACCCATCGTAAAAGGTTTTGAATATGAAACCTCTACGCAGTAGGTAATCGATTGAGCGCCCATTCGGCCATCTCTGCTTGTTATATTCAGTTTTTCTTACTCTTCAGCATAAAAGCTCATTATTAGATACGATTTTCTACCATAATATTAAGGAAATTAATCTACTCTAATATCCAGGCCAGATGGGTTTGTGGTTTTAGTGGGTATTTCGGTCACATTTGTGGCTGGCGAGTCCCACACGTAAGGCATTTCCACAGCGTGACAAAAAAGAAAAAAAAAGGGCCAGACGGGTTGATATAACGTTTTATTTCGAGACTTGATTGCGGCGCTGTTATCTAGTTAACTTTCTACGGTCCAGTGACTGTTTCTGATACTCTATGTGAATAGGTGGCTAGCTATACCTATGCATAGGCACACGGCTGCTCTAGCCGAGACTGGAATCAGACCGGGAATACTCTGTCATCCGTAATAACACTTGGGGAGCCAATATGGTAGTCTATAGAACCATCCTTCCTACGTGTATAATACATAGACTAAAGACTTAAAATTAAAACAAGGATCGTCAATCATTATCAGCCCTTATATGTCCCACTATTGTATGGTCCTCCTCCAATATGGAAATTTTACCTACTATATCACGCTTTCTTTTTTGGGGGTGGGTTACGGTCTGCGCACTCCTCGCACCACTCCGTCCGGGGCGATAGAGGGGCGTAAGCATGCACACCCGTAACCCACCCGTATAGCACGTCGCCTTCGTCGTTGGGTCAACCCAGCGCAGAGTTCCTTGACTTCAGTGCTCAACCCGACGGAATACTCTCGCCGAACGCCGCCGCAAGGCTGACCTCTCCGCGGGTGCCCGGACTAAATCTCCGGTCAGACGTCTTGATATAGGGGTTTATTCAAGTTTTTCTGCTCTTGCATCGATCTGCATATTATATCTCTTAATTGACTTTTAGGATCCGCACGGGTAAGAGAGGGTGTGATGAATTGTATTTTTACTTCGTCATCACACGTTAAAGAAGGATAGGGAATATTCCTTTTTCATTCATCATCATCATCATCATCTCAGCCCACATACGTCCCACTGCTGGGATCGTGCCTCCTCCATAATGAAAGGGTAATTGAGCTACTATACCACACTGGTCAGACGTGTTGGTATAGGGTTTTAGTTCGAATTTTCCTTCTTTCACATAGATGTTATAATGCGTTTTATATCCCTTAGTCGTCTCGTACGATCACCCACGGGTAAGATAGGGGGTGGTGAATTGTATTCTTACTCCGTCACCACACGGAATTTTTTATTGCCATAAAGAAAATTACTGAACTTAGCATTTCCCCTTAGAATATGTAAATAAACTGTTTACAATGAGAACGTGACTAGACCGTATGCTCTTCATTTGACAGTGAAAAAATTTACATTGTATTTAATATAAATATGTCATCGCGTGCAAAATTATGAAAATCATTGTTTGTTTTGTTTTTTTTTTTGATAAGCAGCTAATTTAACGATAATATTCAATGGACAGTACCTATTGATGTAATTGTAATTGCGCAATTGGTAATGTCGTACGTATTAGCAAATCGGTATATCATACATTTGTAAAATTGATGGTGATTTAGTTTTGATATTATTCACAATTCTATCTCTACGAACCAAATCATCATCTTACGTATTTCAATCATTCTGGTGACGTCACAATCAATGTAAACAAATTATACTAAGTGAAAACCTATTAACACTCAAGAATGTTAAGGCCTATTCTTGCCAATCGGCATATCTAAATGAGACAAATGCGTCCTTCTAGTTTAAAAAGTTTCATCCATCCATCCATCCATCAGCCTACAAACGTCCATTGCTAGACATAGGCCTCCCCACGAGAATGCCACTCGAAACGGTCCTGCGCCACTTGCATCCAACGGTTCCCTGCGATTTTGAGAATGTCGTCATTAGCACGTTGAAATGGCAATGGGCAGGCCACATCGCTCGTCGAACCGTTGGGTAAGAAAGGTTCTTGAGTGGCGACCACGAATCGGACGGCGCAGCGTAGGACGACCCCCTACTAGGTGGACTGACGACATTCGCAAAAGTTTCAGCTCGACAGTAATTTTATAAAAAATAATGTGATAAGTTTTGCGAAAAAGAAGATTTCCTTGTCTTCTCCTCGACCTTAATCTGAACCCGTATTACCCGGACCTTTTATTGGACTGTGGTGTGTGGTATATTGATTAAACATAGGAAACTGGTGGGTCTCCCTTCTTTCCCTTTATTTTAAAATAATTATGGATTTCTATCATATTAAACCCAATCATCATCATCATCCAGCCCACATACGTCCCACTGTTGGGCTCGGGCCTTCTCCACAATGGGAGGGAATTTGATCTACTATACCATGCTGGTCAAACATGTTGATATAGGGTTTCATTCTGAGTTTTCCTTCTCTTGCACAGATGTTATGTGCATATTATATCCCATAGTCGCCTTATACGATATCCACGGGTAAGATAGGGAGTGGTGAATTGTATTCTTACTCCGTCACCGCACGGAAAATTACGCCCAATACAATCAATTATTTGACTTATTCATCATCTTCATCATCATTTTAACTCATATACGTCCCACTGTTGACGTCCCACATTATTGTTATCATCATCATCATCATCATCGCAGCCCACATACGTCCCACTATATGGGGTAGGGATGTGACCTGGAGGGAAAATAATCGATTTTTAAATAACCGATTTTTTGTTCGTTAAAACAAATCGATTTTAAAATAATCGATTATTTAAAAAAAAAAATCGATTTTAAAATAATCGATTTTTTTTCTGCCAACAGGATTGTGATGTCCCTTTTTTTCTTTTTTTAGGAAATGTAAGCTTTATTTTCTAATCTAGTATGAAAACGATTCTGATGACCTTTTTTTAGGAAATGTGAGCTTTATTTTGTAATATAGTAAGAAAACACACCTGGAACAATCCTCATGACCTTTTTCTTTTAGGAAATCTGGCCATGAATAATCGCTTAATTTCGAATAGTAAAAAATCGATTATCACATTTTTCACATCCCTAATATGGGAACTTGTTTACTATAACACCTGGTCAGACATGTTGGTTATAGGGTTTGTATAGTGTTTTCCTTCTCTTGTATAGATATTATTTGCACATTAAATAAATAATACAAAGTAATAATTTAGTCGTCTTTTACGATACCCACGGGTAAGAAAGGGGGTGGTGAATTGTATTCTTATTTCGTTACTATATGGAAAATGGGGTGTCAACGAAACGTCATTTAAATAAAGTAATCAAAATACTGATTAAAAATACACGTACTATATATTAGCCTCACGTGGTAAACTAAATCTCACCATAATAAATGTACTAATAATATACCAATTTTAATGTACTGCGCAGTTGATAAAACATGACATTTATTTCATAGTAGCAACCCACCCTCGCTTCGCTTCGGTTATAGGTTATAGTCGTTTTATCCGCGTAGTTTCCGTTCCCGTGGGCATACCGGGATAAAATATAGCCTAGTTTACGCCCTGATATTGTAGCTTTCCATTGGTGAAAGAATTTTTGAAATCGGTCCAGCCGTTTTGAAGATTACCCGGAACAAACAGACAGACAGACAAAAATTTTTTAATTGCTATTTTAGGCATAGGTGTCGTGCAAATAACCGTGTGAGCATGAAAAAAGCCTATTATTTTGACATTACAAACAGACACTCCAATTTTATTTATTGGTATAGATACTTGATATATGTATGCTTTGCTCACTATTTTATAGTGGAAAAGTTTTTGTTTGTTTTATTGAGTTAATCACTATTATAGTTTCGAAGACAAATTTTATTAGCCGCGACTTTTTTTTTTGGTGTGGGCTGCGGTCGGCGCACTCCTCGCACCACTCCGTAGGGGCGACAGAGGGGCGTAAGCACGCACACCCACACCCCACCCGAACATCACGTCGCCTTCGTCGTTGGGCCAACCACCGGAGCAGGGTTACTTGTCATCAGTGGTCGGCCTGACGGAATACCCCCTAGTGGGGTACCCTCCCATCGACCGACATCCCCCCTCCTCGGGGATCATTAGCCGCGACTTAGACGTAATTCAAATCTTCTTTGGTACGGGCAGAATTATTAATAAAGCTACACAATAGCTTTATTAATAATTTAAAAATAGTTGTAACGAATAAATTTAGGATTAGTGATATAATAGTAGGAAAGTAAATAAAAGGTAGATGAAATGACTAATCTGTTGAGCAAATTCGCAACACTGATATAAACATCCTTTTTTCGAACCAATTCAGGTCATTTTTGACTCCCCTATAACTTCGTTGTGAATAAAGCTAGAAGCCTAAATTTTCAGTAACCAAGTAGGTATTGTATATTAATGTATATACACGGTACACATGAAATTTCATTCATTGTACACAACGCTCGACGAACCGACAACCGCTGGGGAAGAAAGGTTCTCAAGTGGCGACCACGTATCGGACGACGCAGTGTAGGACGCCCCCCCACTAGGTGGACGACCGACGACCTAGTGAAAGACGCTGGGCGTCGTTGCATGCAGGCGGCACAGGACCGCACATTGTGGCGTAACATGAGGGAGGCCTACGTCCAGCAGTGGATGGCAATAGGCTGAAATGATGATGAAATAAAAATACTTTACGGATTTTATCGCGTTTGTATTTGATTTATGATTGCCCGACGTTTCGAACACTTTACAGCATTCATGGTCACGGGCGTACTAAGATGTCTGACGTCCAAACAAGTCAACGTTATTACAGATATTTATAATTATCTGCCCGCTACAGAAAATTTGTTATTAAATTCTGTCACATTTCATTTCATTCATATATAAAATATCCTATTATGGGGGAGGTTTGAACCATAATGATGCGTTACATTAATTTGTTACGAGTTAAAGTTAATATTTACAAGTGAGGTCGGGAATTGTCGAGAATTGAGGTTGGTAGATTTGTTTGAACTTCTGGATCAAGGACCTCTTTGTGATACTAACACTGTTGCTATAAGGAAATCCTGAGACTTAGGCTTATAGATACAATAAAAATTGGTTATGCTAATAACATTGTACTCCGTTTAAAACGCGTACAAGATGACGTCGTTTTCTGAAAATCGCGAGTGTTTGTGATGAAATTTAAATATTACTCCTGAAAATGTTGAAATCCACGAATTATTAACTCAATTACAACTCAGTATTGAGTAAACTCCGTGAACTCACATCATCGATCACCCTGAGTTTTCTCACAACGAGGTTAGTAAATCTATACTTAAATTTGGACCTGAAAAATTGTCACTTTCATTTATTAATGAATATCAAATTAATTATTTAATAATTTCGCAATCCTATTAAATAGTATAAAAAATCATATTTATTAATTTTTAAACAATTTTCAAGGCGGCCACAGAACGAAGTAGTCAACAAGTGCGGTTTTGGTCAATATTTCATTAGTGTCAGCACATATGGTTGAGGAGTGCTTTTTTGACCACCTTTTTTGCCTGCCCAAAATTATTGAAGAACCTCAATAATTTTCAATTTGGAATAGCATAACATCTAGATGAAACACCAGCACCCAAAGAGTAAATATCTTAGATTTGTTACTTAACAGTTATCACACTTCAATTACATTTATTTTTACTCGCACAATAATTGTAAAAAAACGTTTAAATTTGAAAAACGTCAAGTAATATCTCAAATTTTGAAATATTTTCAAAGACCATTTTTTCATCAATTGTTTATTACTTTGTAATTTTTGCGAGCAGTACCCCAATTTTTCCAAAAGTCATCTAGATACTATTTTGAATCGAATGACAACTCAATCATATTTTTTCGAGGCTGATAAAAAGTGACCAAATACTTGCATTTGTTGACTAAAGAATCTAGATTGAAAATTCTTCTATATAAATATAATTATATTGTACGTTTGTATATGATTGAACTGAATATATCTATTGATTTTGATGATTTTTTGGTGTGGATTTAAGAATTGCTGAGATTAAAAACTGTACACAGATGGTGGTGCCGTGATCAATTACAAAGAATTCTGTTTTTATTTCTTTAATTTTGTACAGAGCAGGACTTATTGAGTTAACTAGCAGACTATAAGAGGATGAAGGAGCGGAGCAGGGGCTATAAAAGATAAATAATCCGGTATAACAGCCATAAAATATCGTAGTTATCGGAGTAACTACGGATTACTATTGAATAAAATTCGTGTGAAACCAAGGACTGCGAGACTTAAGACTTACAATAACCAATCATGATAATTCCTAATTTGTATTGCGTAGTATTATTGTCTGATTACATTATCATATGATAAGGAAATAATCAGCGTTTTACAAATTAGGTAAATTATCCATTTGGATAGCGAATCAATAATTAATATGGGTTTTGCCATAAAATGTATCATCATCATTCAGCCTATCGGCGTCCACTGCTGGACGCAGGCCTCCCTCACGTTTCACCACAAAGTAGAGTTCCATGCCACCTGCATCCAACGACGACCAGCAACTTCCAGCAGGTCGTCGGTCTACTCAGTGAAGGGCCTTCCATACTGCCCAAATATGTGTGTTTTATATATATTGTGTCGTGACAAAAATCATATAGCTTTTTTTTTTACAAGGTGGGCCAAAAGAAGTCATCCGATGTTGTTTGGCTCTCACTTTTTTCTAAATGAAAAACTTCGATTCTGTTTTTGATTATGTTTATTTGAACCTTTAGAATTTTATTGGTCAAGTCAAGAAGATGATATCAGCCAAATGGGCGCCGCCACAATTGATTGCTATACGGGCTCGTTTTATGGCACTTTTCATCACTTCGGCGAGAACTTCGGGCGACAGATTCTCGCACTCGTGTCGAATGTTGTCCTTGAGGGTTTCCAGGGTCTCGGGCTTGTTCACGGGACGCGACTTCAAAAAACCCCACAAAAAAGTCTGGAACGGTTAAATTGGGCGATCTTGCGGGCCAGTCCAAATCGCCAAAACGAGAGATGAGGCGACCCGGGAACGCCGCCTTCAGAATATCGGTTGTGGCTCGCGCACTGTGTGCCGTTGCTCTGTCCTGTTGGAATCACATGTCTTCCAGTCCTAATTCGTCGAGCTTCCTCTATAATAGGAGAAAAATTGATAATTGATTGATATTATAAATCATCTTTCCTCGCATAAATGTTGTATCCTTTAGTCGTGTTGTACACCCACATGCAAGAGAGTGGGTGCACAATTGTATTCTTACTCCATCACCACACAGTAACGAAGACTCCCTAAACATATAAATGAACTCACAAAATCCGGCCTCTCTTTCTCTTTTTAATTTAAATATATAATAATGTTTATTTTCGGTCACGCTGTAACATACGATATGACGTGATTCAAATAAATATACATGCCTACAGTTAGAACTGATAATACATGACGTATAGTCGCGACGATTGCGATAATTGTTATGATAGAAAATATATCTTATTGAATATAATTGTCCGTGTGGTGACGGAATAAGAATACAATTCATCATTCCCTATCTTGCCCGTGGATGTCGTAAAAGACGATTAAGGGACGTAATACGTATGTAACATCTATGCAAGAGAGAGAAAACTCGAATTAAAACCCTATATCAACTTGTCTGACCAGCATAGTATAGTAAGGTATTGTCGTTAGGAAGGACAGTGGTCCTTCTTGTAGCAGCAGAGGGCCTCTGCTGGACCAATGTTGAGCTCTGGCAGAGGCTTGAGCTCGACAGTGGGATGTATATAAGCTGAGATGATGATGATTGAATATAATTTATATTTTCTGCTGCGAAAAGTCACAGATTAAAGACGAGTCTTTGTCGTTGTCAGTGTAGGTATCAGATGCTACTTGAGACGAAGATGCGGATGTCTTTACCAGGAGAATAAAGCCCGCTGCGAGGTTTCGACCATCTAAAGAATTGATAGTGCACTATTTTAAATTCTTAGTGCAAGGATTTTATTTAATTGTAACCGAAACTGTACGAATCTGTTATTTGTGCCCGTATCCAAAATCCGGCACTTCATATCCGTAAATATTCTATCTTAATTGTTTATCACGACCTTAACAGTATGAAACCAGTTAAGTTTTAACCCAACAACCTCTGTGAATCCAGGGAATGCATTTTTCGTTTGTGTTTTTTGAGTGAAACAACGGTAATGTAAGCATTTGCCTTCAGTGGCCTGCTTGAGCAGGAATCGTGACTTACCTTCTAGTCTAATCACTCATGGTTTGATCAAATTCGTACCAAAAGGAATGTGGGATTTTTGGTTTATTACCGACTAAATTTTATGTCAACTTACTGTAAAGATTAATATTAATAATATGTACATTACTTCATTCGAATGTTTTGTAAATTTCCCGTCATATTAAATGTTTATATTAAATTTTGCGTAATATATTATCTAAATTCAAAGGATTATCGTTTTAAACGTGTAAAAACCGTCGCATATTTATTTTCAGTGACGGAATCATGTGTAATAATACAATTATATCTAAAAGACAAGATTAGCATTTTGTGACTTTTGTTTAATAAATTACCATAGCAACTAAAATGATTTTTAACCGACTTCAAAAAAGTAGAATGTTCTCAATTTGACTGCATTTTTTTTGTTTGATACCTCAGAACATTCGTCTGGGTAAACCGATTTTGATGATGTTTTTTTATTTGAAAGCTGATGCTTCCTGTGCGGTACCAATAGGGTCTGGTTCTGATAATGGCATCCATGAGAAAACGTTAAGAAAACATACAAAATCATGTAGGTAGTAGGAACCCTCAACTTAATAGGTGACGTTGCGGTCTAGGTCATTATTATCATCACAGCTCAGATACGTCTCACGATGGGAGGGAAACGGACTTAGGATACCACGCTGGTCAAACATGTTGATATAGCGTTTTATTCCGAGTTTACCTTCTCTTGCATAGATGTTATATGCATATTATATCCCTTAATCTTTTAAGACACCCCACTGGCAAGAGAGGGGTGGTGAATTGTATTCTTACTCCGTCACAACATGGAAATACGGTCTACGCATAATATCAATCCCCCGTTCGTTATACATCTGTACAACTGTATCACTGTTGCTATGTATGGATCTGAATGTTGGGCATTGGAAAAGACGGATGAGAGAAGATTGCATGCTACAGAGATGCGAATGCTAAGATGGATGTGTGGGGTTACAAGGTTAGATAAAGTAAAAAATGAGTATATTAGGGGAAGTCTAAAAGTGGCACCAGTGATAGAGAAGATTAGGAGCGCGAGATTGTCATGGTATGGACATGTGATGAGGAGGGATGAAAGGCATGTGACAAGGAGGGTTATCAATATGATTGTGGATGGACGAAAGAAGCGTGGGAGACCCAAAAAGAGATGGATGGACTGCGTGAATGAAGATATGCGTATGAAAGCAGTGAGTGCACATATGACGGCTGATAGGAGGCTATGGAAGGTAAAAACATGTTGTGCCGACCCCACTTAGCGTGGGACGAGGGCAGGAAAATGATGATGATGATGATGATCTGTACAATCAAATATTTGTAAATACATGTTAAAATTTACGTAACATAACACGCTATTAATAAAGGACGTATGTTAATTATTACAAATAAATAAGTCGTTTTAAATAGCTTCATGCTTAAGAACTGATTGGCTTACGGACTAGATACGGTGAGATACTCACGTGGTGAAACATTCGCAAGCCGGACTAATTAGAGAATGTGTAAAAATGTATACGGTTCATGACATTTTAAATTAATAGATTATATTTGGTGATATTTTTATGTAATATATATCTAATTAAGTGGTGATAGCAGCTTCGTTTGTGTAGTTTGCTGGCATATGTAATCTATTATTTAAATAACCAAATTGTCCCGTGATAACAGTAATAATATCAATCATTTTTATCATTATTTCAGCTCATATAATTCCCACTGCTGGGCATAAGTCTCCTCCATAATAGAAATTGAACAGGCTATCTATACAAATAAATAAAATTATTAATAAATAAAATTATTATATTAATAATTATATAATTATATATTAATAATCTGTTTGTAAAGTCAAAATACTGCGTTTTTTTCATGCACACACTTATTTGAACGACAGCTATGCCTAAAATACAGTTTAAAAATTTTTTGTCTGTCTATCTGTTTGTTTGGGGTAATCTTCAAAACGGCTGGACCGATGTTGATAATATTTTACTATCAGCTAGCTGTATATATGAGTAACTTAGGCTATAATTTAACCCGGTATGCCTACGGGAACGGGAACTATGCGGGTAAGGCGACTGGAACTGGACTGGACTAGTTTGATATAATATTTGTTTTTTTGATTGATACTGGTAGTTCATGAGATTAGCGCGTACAAACATACAAACTTATTAATTACTGTAACGGTTATTGTTGGATCAGAAAATATTGTAACATTTAGAACAAAAAAAGGTGTTTTAAGCCTCACCAGAATTTGGAGTATTTCAAGGAACCACTGAGTAGGGAAGTACAGTGCGATCGCGTTCCGATCTGGCGGTAATTTTAAGAAAAATGTAAAAAAGAATAACAATATGTAAGTACTTCCGCGGGGTTTATACATAATAAATAATTTGAATTTGAATTAATTACTCATCAGCGGCGTCATATGAATTTAGCCCGAGTCTAAAGCTCTTAATAGACATGAACGTTGTACGTGCTGCGATCGACGACTGACCTCGGAGGTTGAGGACCTGCATCGAAAATCAGTGTGGACATTTCGAATAATTTAATAAAATTTTAATCTAATTTTAATTACTTTTGTTTACATGTATATATTTTACATAAACTTCGGCAGTCGTAAAATTTATTTGATAAAATTTTTGAATCAGAACTTACGATCCGACTAGGTGTATATCGTTTGGATATTATTATGAATAACATTTGGTACGCATTTTAAGTGTTTATTAGAGTAATTAGTCTTATTGTCAGACATCGTTATGCAAATTTATGTACATTTTTTTATTTTTAGACATTGTACGGTCATTAACTGAATAATACTGTATGTAGATGTGTTTTGCGTACATTATTTTGTATTTTAATGTATTCTAATACATTAAGTTGATTTTGCACTTAATATTAACGAAGCGTTTACATAATGCGCGAAATATCGCGTATTAGATATAATGCCACCGGGAGGTCACGGAAAGATTTGTATATCTTATATCTTTAAACGAGCAATTCTTGTATATATATATATATATATATTCAGGATCTCGGAAACGGCTCCAACGATTTTGTTGAAACTTGGCATACTAGAGGATTCGGGTCCAAAAAATCGATCTAGCTAGGTTTTATTTATAGAAAATGTTCTTTTGTCGGTGTTTTTAGCATAACAATAAATGACATTAAATTTTAAAAGAATATGAATTCTAATTTCGTTATAAACGTCAAGAGTTACGGTAGCTTAGTTGGGGGAACGGCTGGTTTTAATTTTTAGTTTTGTAGCATCCAAACAGCGTCGGTTCGAATCTCGGTGTTATTATTTTTCTCTTTTTGTAATTTTTTATATAATTTTTATTTTTTATTAATATATAATACTAAATAAATTCTACAAAAATATTCCGAGCGAAGCTCGGTCAACCCGATATTATCTTATAATTTGTGTCCACCACTAGGTGGACCGACGATCTGGTGACAGTTACTGGGCGTCGTTGGATGCAGGCGCCACAGGACCGCACTTTGTTATGTAACACGAGGGAGGCCTACATTCAGCAATGGACAGCGGTGGGCTGATATGAATGATCATCATCATCATTATCGCAGCCCACATACGTCCCACTGTTGGGCTCAGGCCTTCTCCACAGTAGGAGCGAATTTGACCTACTACACCACGCTAGTAAGACGAATTGGTATAGGGTTTCATTTCGAGTTTTCCTTCTCTTGGACAGACGTGATGTTGCATTTTATATCCCTTAGTCGTTTTTTACGACGTCCACGGGCAAGGGAGTGGTTAATTGTATTCTTACTCCGTCACCACACGCATGAATTAATGAAATTGCTTCTTGGTGAAATCCAACACAAGAATTAAATTCTTAGGAACTGGGTTGTATTTGAAAAAAAAAAAGGCAGGAACAGGTCATGGCTACTATTCATTAAAGGAAAAACAATAATATAAAATCGTTTCTTGATCATCATTTCAGCTCATATACGTTCCACTGTTGGACCCAAGCCTCCTCCATAATAGGACGGTAATTGACCTATTTATTATACCACGCTGGTGAGACGTATTGCTATAGGGTTTTATTTAGAGTTTTTCTTCTCTTACTCTGATGTTATATATATATTTAATCGCTTACGATACCCACGGGCGTGATAGGGGCTGCGGAATTGTATTCTCACTCTGTTACCACACGGAGATGTCTTTATATTATAAAACAATAGTTATTTATAATTTTAATTATATCAAGAACTTATTTTTAATACGGTTTTATTAGCTTCAGACGTAATGTATGTTAGTTATGTAACAGAATCTTTGAACATGGTTTTGACCCCCTTTAAAACGTCGGATTAACTCGAAATTTGGCATACTTATTAAGGACCGATGACAATTCAATATTTTAAACAGTTTGACCCGTTATCCTTACTAAGATAATCAGGATTAGCGAAAATTCAACTAAAAATGAATAATAAATAATAGTTCAAAAAACTAAAAAATACGCTTTTAAAGAAAATCCAACTAAAAATAAAAAATAAATTTTTAAAAATTTTAATTAAGAATAGTGCATATAAGAAAAAAATATATTTTATTGTAAAAAGAGCGTGGGGTGCTTTTTAAGATATTATCAAAATAATAATCCTTCTACTCATATCTGTCAATAAAATATTTATAACTATTGACAACATGCACCCCACGCCTTTTTTACAATAAAATATATTTTGTTCTTATATACACTATTCTTAATTCAAATTAAAAAAAAACTATTTTCTATTTTTTAGTTGGATTTTCTTTAAAAGCGTATTTTTTAAATTGTTTTGAACTATTATTTATTTATGACTACTAACCCTATTGGCATGTACACAGAGACATATTTTATTAGATAAATAACGATTTTCATAAGCACATGGGTGAAGGTCGATCTTATAGGGCAAACTCCGCTGTAATGACGTCAAACGTTAATGGCATTTTACCTACGTTGGTATTAGCATCAACGAGTCAAAGTTCAGGTGATTAAATGAATTTAGTTTAGTTCAAGTGAGGAATTTGAAAGCAAACATAATTTTACTATAAAATGCGTCTACCCATTAGCCCATTGGCGTCAATGTAGCTCTCAGCAAAAGGAGAAAATGCCGCATTTGTGATGTTTTTTTTTTCTTATTTATTGTTGCCAGTGTCGAGTTCTTATTTTCTTTACAAATTACTAGCAATCCGTCCTTGTTTCGCTTCGGTTTCAGAGGCTTTACCCGCGTAGTTGCCGTTCCCGTGGGAATACCGGAATAAAATTTAACCTATATGTTACTCCCTGTTATTATAGTTTTCCAATGGTGAAAGACTTTTAAAATCGGTCCAGTACTTTTTGAGCCAATTCGTTACAAACATACTTACATACAAATCTTTCCTCTTTATAATATTAGTATAGATTAGTTTCTTTTGTTTTTCTTTTCTTGTTCTTTTAGTTTTTTCATATTCATTATTGTACATCAGTAAGACAAATCTAGACTATAACCTATAACCGAAGCGAAGCGAGGGCGGGTTGCTAGTTACTCAATAAGAAAGTAGTATAAATTGATTTAATTCAGTTTGGTGTCGGAATATAATTCACCACTCCGCTCTCTTACCCGTAGGTGTCGTAAAGGATGACTAAGAGATATAATATGCAGAACAACATCTATGTAAGAGAAGGAAAACTCGACATAAAACTCTATATCAACACATCTAGCCAGCGCGGTATAGTAGGTCAATTTATCTTCCATTGTGTAGGAGGCCCGAGCCCAACAGCTGATCCGTCGGGCCGACCACTGACGACAAGTAACCCTGTTCTGGTGGTCGGTCCAACGACGAAGGCGACGTGGTGTTCGGGTGGGTTGCGGGTGTGCGTGCTTACGCCCCTCTGTCGCCCCGGATGGAGTGGTGCGAGGAGTGCGCCGACCGCGATACACCCCAAAAAAAAGGTCCACCAACAGAACTTATGTGGCTTGAGATAATGATAAAATTGATTCTAACTTGTAATGTTTTGTAAACTCACACCAAATCGCAGATTAAATTGAAATAAAGTATTGCGCTAATATTTCGAACTTATAAATTTAGTGATAAATTACTTTTGCCCGCTCTGATTTGCTTTCGTTGCTTACTTAGATATTTATTAATTTTGGCTTCAATGCAAGAGAAGGAAAACTCAAATTAAAACCCTATACCACATGTCTGACTAGCATGGTATAGTAGGTTAACTGCCCTCCTATTGGGAGGAGGCTCGAGCCCAGCAGTGGGATGTGTATGAGCTAAGACGAAGGGTTTGGTTCTGTAACTGAGTATAGGTAGCATAGTATTAGGTAGAATTAGAACAGTTCGGTTTTTAGTTCTTAATCGGTTTTTATGACCGGAGATTATTTTAGGTACAAACACTACCAGTATTTGTGCTATCGATTAATTTTATTGATTGAAGTAACGTTGAAATAGCATTTCTATGAACATATGTTATGAATACCTAGCAGGTCACAAATATAATATTTCTTTACAGCACATTTCCAATGAAAAATTTTACATCGTAAAACTGAGAGCACATTATCCTCAAATTTAAATAAATTGGTCGGATGCCAAAGTCTGATACTCGTATAGCGTCAAATGATTCGGCTTACTGACATTTCTGCTTACACAGTTTTTTTTTGCCTAACTCATAAAAGTAAAAAATTAACATTACTTCGATATTTGACATGCTAAGGTTAAGGTTAAATCCCGCCCAAACCGTCAATCATGACGAAAAGGTGGTAAATATGGGGACCAACCATAATTTATCGTGATATGCCTCTCCATCAACCTTTAAAAATTACCACCTTTAATACAACCTTTAATAAATAGATTTTCTTTCTTCTTTCTTTCTTTGAAAATTAATATTAATTTAGTCTCACGTCCCCTTAGTTTTCTTACGGCTAATTCTCAGTGTGGGTGCGTTCCGATCCGGTGGTTAGTATTTTAGATTAGGTTTTCAAATTAATAAATTGTCATTAATAATTAATTACCATAAACAATATAATTTTTTCATATAGAATCATTTTCTTCTTATACCTACTGGCAATAAATTGGTACAAAATGTGGATCAAAATTTAATAACTAATTTCTGTATCGAGTAGATAACTAAACTATAAATCTTGGTAATAACGATGAGTTGTTGGACGTAACACATCTTAGTTCGTCCCTAATCATGAACGCTGCAAAGTGCTCGAAACGTCGGGCAATCAAAAATCGAGTACAAATGCGATAAAATTCGTAGTTTTATTTAAAATACTTTTACATATTCCTATACGCGATAAAATACGTAGTTTTATTTATAACAAAACTTAATGCGAGTGAAGCCGTGATTACATTTAGTAAAAGATAACCCAGATCAATTATAAAGGTATCTTACTCAAGCTATTTTATATCAAAACAAAAACAATCTATTTTGGAGATGGCAACAATTATTTACAGTTATACGAAGTATAATTAATTACATATTATATATTTACTCTTACAAAATATATACACGTATACTGATAAGAAATGAGTACAAAGTGAGCTCTGTTATTTACGCGAGTATTAAACATTATAAATAAAACTATTTTTATGGCTTTTATCACGTTTGCATTTGATTTTTGATTTCTCGACGATTCGAACATTTTTTTAGTGTTCATGGTCACGGGCGAACCAAATTGAAGTTCCCACTTACGGCGCGGAAACGTGGTCACTAAGTATTGGCCTAATAATCAAGCTCAAGGAGATTTATGTTCGGGATTTCTCTGTGAGATAAAATGCGATATATGAAAATCTGTAGAAGAATGGATGTAACCGACATAGCGTGAAGAATTAGCGCGCTGAAGTGGCAATGGACAGGTCACATCGTTCGAAGAATCATCAACCGCAGACGATGCATTGTAGGACGCCTTCTCACTAGATGGACCGACGTCCTGGTGAAATTTGCTGGGCGTCGTTGGAGATAGGCGGCACAGGACCCTACTTTGTGGTGAAACTTAAGAGTGAGTAACGTCTAGTAGTGGATGGCGATAGGTGAAATAATGATGATGATTTTGTTAAATGGAAAATCACCAAACAGAAAAATACCCTCGATAAATTATTGATGTACTGTGAATTTCATTTGTGGACATTCTAACGTGTATAAAATTTAGTTTAACAGTTAATACTCACTATATACTGACAATTTCTTGTGGTGACGGAGTAAGAATACAATTCACCACTCCCTCTCTTGTTCATGGACGTCGCAAAAGACGACTAAAGGAAATATTGTATGCATATTTAAATATGCATACAATATTTCTGCAAGATAAGGAAAACTGAAATGAAACCCTTTTTTTTTTTTTTTTGTGGGTGGGTCGCGGTCGGCGCGCCTCCGCACCACTCCGTCCGGGACGACAGAGGGGCTTAAGCACGCAACTCCCGCGACCCACCCAAAAACCACGTCGCCTTCGTCGTTGGGCCGACCACTGGAGCAGCGTCAATTTGTCGTCAGTGGTCAGCCCGACGGAATACCCCTAATTGGGGTACCCTCCCATCGACCAACGTCCCCCCCTCGGGGAGGACGTCGGTCTTTCCTCACGCGGTCGGCCTCGAGCGTATGGCGCGCCGTGTCCTCGTCGCAATCGCAGTGGTGGCAGGACGGTGTACTCTCCCTCCTAACGACCTTGTGCAGGTATTTGACGAAGCACCCATGCCCCGTCAAAACCTGTACCAGTCGGAAGGAGAGCACCCCGTGCCGCCTTTCCAACCACTGCATCAGCTCCGGCCGGAAGGCCTCCACGGTTCGCACCCCGAACCGAGGCCTCTCCAGCCGGACTGCCCAACGGGCAATGACGTCTCGACGGGCGTCGACGCGCCAGGCGGTGAGATCCCTTAACGAGACCACACCGCCCCCCGCTCGCACCCCCGTCACCCGCCGATATAGTCCGGCGAGCATCTCCGCCTCCAGGTCCCACGGGGGAGTCCCGGCCAATAGGCACGCTGCCTCCGTCGCCACCGTGCGGTATCCGCGGATGGCCCTGACCGCCATGACCCTCTGTGGTCGCCACAGAAGGGCCCTAAGTCGGACGGTCATGGACCCCGCCCACACCGGTGCGCCGTACAGGGCCATCGACCGGATGACCCCCGGGTACAGCCGTCGGCACGCAGCGCTCGGTCCGCCCACGTTCGGCATAAGCCACGATAGGGCGGACGCCGCGCCGACAGACAGGGCGGACGCCGCGCCGGATAGGGCGGACGCCGCGCCGGAAATGAAACCCTGTACGTTACGTCTAATCAATGTGGTAAAGTAGGTCAAATGCCTTTCTACTGCGGAGGAGGCCCGAGCCCAACAGTGGGACGTATATTTGTTGAATCGATGAACGATGATGATTTGCTGACAGACAAAATTGTAGTAAAATTTGTTTGCATTATATGTTTCCGCCCTTAGATTTCTTCGAAGACATGATTTTCGCAATAAAAATGAGACGCTTGAATGACGTGCTGTTTTACAGAAGGTATTTCTACGTAAAATATATTTATAAATAAAAATGTCTATTTTTTAGTTGATTTTTATGTTTACATATGATTGCTGTATTTCGCGGTAAATTGTGAAATTTAGTAATTGGTTTATAAAGACTAAAATTTGATTTATATTAACAAAATTTCTGTGTCTCTAACACAAATTATATTGAAGGAAATTTCAACAGAACACATTTCTTCGTGTCTACGAAAGGCGAACGTCTTCTACAGTCAATAAGTTTCTACGATAATATTTAAGACCCTGTACAGTATATTTAATATTCATCATCATGATAATTCCAGTTTTTTTTTTATTGCCGATGGAAGCAAACAAACAATCAGCACACCTGGCACACTGCCGCACATGGTTCTCTGCACCAGAGACACAGCAAGGCTGTCGCCTGTGAGGCGAATGCTCTTCTTAAAGCACGTTTAAAGAAGGACATGTCATAGCACTCGGGCAATACAGCATGCTGGTAGTTTATTGCAGAGATTGCACCTACGTCGATGTGGAGTGGTACGTTTGTAGAATGGTGACGGTGGTGCCAAGTCAAACAGTTCCTCGGAGCACTCCCCGTGAAAGAGTCGGTAGAGTACACAGAGTGACCCAAAGTCTCTCCGCCACTCCAGCAACTCCAATCCGTGCGTAAGATTAGGATCCCCGTGAAAGAGTCTGTCTGAGCCTCTCAAAATGTGAGGAAATCGATCTACTACACTACGCTTGTCAGGCGTTTTTTTTTATTTCGAGTTATCCTTATTATACATATATACAATCTGTATATTATATCTATTAGTCGTGGAGGTTATGAATTGTATTCTACGTTAGCACACGGATATATTGTAAGTTTTAATTACATATAAATCGGTTTTCAAGACTACGTTCAGTCATCCTAGACCCAAAGTCTCTCCGCCACTCCAGCAACTCCAATCCGTGCGTAAGATTAGGATCCCCGTGAAAGAGTCTGTCTGAGCCTCTCAAAATGTGAGGAAATCGATCTACTACACTACGCTTGTCAGGCGTTTTTTTTTATTTCGAGTTATCCTTATTTTACATATATACAATCTGTATATTATATCTATTAGTCGTGGAGGTTATGAATTGTATTCTACGTTAGCACACGGATATATTGTAAGTTTTAATTACATATAAATCGGTTTTCAAGACTACGTTCAGTCATCCTAGACTCAGGTCATCAACGTCCAACTGTTGGGCTCAAACATTCACCCCAATAAGAGAAAACTAACCTACAAAGGATACTAGCTGGTCAGACATGTTAGTAAACGGTTTTCTTTCGATTTTTCTTCTCTTGCATAAATGTTATATGCATCCGACATCCATGGGCAAGATAAGGAGTGGTGAATTGTATTCTTACTCCGTCATCACGCGGAAAAGTCCGTCTAGTATGACACAGACACACACTCTAATTTTAGGCAATTTTACAAACATATAATTAATAAATATAAATTACACTCTGACTACTATCCGTGTGGTGACGAAGTAAGAATACAATTTAACACCCTCTCTTGCCGTGACTTGGGTGTCGTGAAAGACGGCTATGTATCCCATAGTATATGCATATAAAATCTATGCAAGAGAAGGATACCTCGAAAGAAAACGCTATTCCAAAACGTCTGACCAGCGTGGTTTAGAAGGTCAATATCCCTCTCATAGTGGAGGACACCAGAGGGACGTATATGGGTTGAGATGAGATGATGACACTCAGGTGTCATCATCTCATGTCAGTGACTCGGAACCATCATGTTTGGAGCCCACCAAAAATTGACCTGTGCGGAAACCGGCGACACGGTCGGTAGAACGATATTTAAATCACGATTTATGGCAATATTTGTCAATAACTCGAGGATAAATAAGAGCTATCACGTATATTAACTACGTAGTTACCAATTTACATACTCTTCTTAAATCTAATGAATAATGTTAGTGAAAGACTCTAAATAAACTATTTAGAACATGTGTTAAATGAATCTAGTCTAATCTAATATACTTAAAAATATTTATTTTCGAATAGTGTGATATCATATCTATTAATAAAGTATTCACACAATAAATGTGGTTATCAACCTGTCGGATTTTTGAAGTGGAAACTTCTTTAGCCACTTTGGACATTTTTTTGTAGCGGAAAGTCTTATGGGATCCCGTCACCGACATTATCACGACTGGCACATGCGCAGTGTTCTGTGCACCTTAAACATTTTTTGTATGGATAAATTCTCGTGCGTTCGTATCACCGACATGCTTAGTATATCAATAGTTTTACAGCTGACGTACAGTGTTGTGTATATCTTGTAAGTGAAATTGAATGGATTTAGTAAAAAGTTTTTTTAAAAGGTGACGGATTAATCCCTGGACCATCACCCGCGGCCTCTGCTAGGGCGGCATCAGGCGCAGGTAGTGGCGCCTGCGCCGCTCGAATCACCGGCGGCGGACCGCGTTGTCGCGGAAGCGTTCCTCCCGCGCTCGCGCCGCCGCCTCCTTCCGCGAAACGGCTGCCTCGCAGAAGGCGGCGACCGCGTCCCAGAGTTTTACATAGACCTGAGACAACTTCATCTGATGCCGTCTGGTCAATAATTACATTCACAAGGAGAGTTGACGTCAGACAGACGGTCGTCACCACTGAAGTCAAGGAACACTGCACCGGTGCAGTGGTCGGCCCAACGACGAAGGTGACGTGCTATGGATGGGTTACGCGGTCGCGCGCCGTCGCTCTGTTACTCCGGATGGAGCTGGGTTGCGTGTGCAGTGACCAAAGCCGACCTCAAACAAAAATGCCAACACTCTTGATCAGCGTGATAGTAGGCCTTTCTAGGAATTTTCCTCAAACAATATTACATCAATACAATATAATAAAAGAATTATAAATTATCAGCTACGACGAATGTCCAGTGATTTTCCATATAGACAAGTTATGGTACAATTAAGATAATAGGCGCCTCGCGATTATTTACGCTAATATTTTATTTATGACTTCTAACTACAAATGATATTATTTAGTTTATTACCATGTTGTCCTACTGCTGGGACTTCCTCAAAATGGAAGAAAAATTTACGAACTATATTACTCTGGTGAGACGGGTTAGTATTAGACTTTTATTTCGAGTTTTCCTTCTCTTCCATAGATGCTATCTATTATACCCCTTAGTTACCTTGTATGACACCCACGGCGAAAAAAAGTTCAGTTTTTCTGCGAACATATTTATTCAGAACTGATGGACTTTGCAGGTTCTCGCGTTATATTTTATAGTACATCTAGAAACATCATCCGAGATATTCTAATAATACTATAGCATAATAATTAGATATGATTATAATTGGATTCTGGATATGATTATTGGATCCGTCTGTAAGATTGGATTCCCAATCTTACGGATGGATTGGAGTCGCTGGAGCGGCGGAGAGACTTTGGGTCAATCTGCGTACTCTACTGACTCTTTCACGGGGAGTGCTCCGAGGAATTGTTTGACTTGGTACCATCGTCACTATTCTACCAACGTATCACTCGACATCGTAGCAGAGTTCATCCATTTCACCTGGAAACGTTATGGTCTTCAACTGTACGTTTCCAGCGATCATTTCTCCCACGTACGGGCAAGCTCTGGAATGAACTAACTGCTGCTGCTGTGTTTCCCGAGCACTATGACATGTCCTTCTTTAAACGAGGTTTAAGAAGAGTATTTTCTTCACGGTAGGCAACGGCCCGGCTGTGCCCCTGGTATTGCAAAGGTCCATGTGCGGCACATCACTTACCATCAGGTATTCTGCTTGCTCGTTTGCCACCGTTGGCAATAAAAAAAAATTGGCTAGATAGATATGCAAAATGTAATTCGTGTAAAGCGGCAACCCCGTATGGCCCTGACCGCCATGACCCTCTGTGGTCGCCACAGGAGGGCCCTAAGACGGACGGTCAGTCAGGGACGCCGCCCACACCGGTGCGTCTTTTACGACTTCTATGAGTAAGAGACAGGGTAGTGAATTATATTCTTACTGCGTCACCACACAGAAACATCGTTTATACAATTAAAATTTATGACTAAATTTCAATAACTACAAGTTTGGGATTGGAATTTGAGACCTCACAGTCAGCGGTGATATAATAACACTTAAATACCCTATTAATTCCATAAACGTAAATACTTAATATGTTGCCAAATAATGTTTTTTATTATTTTACCTATAAAGCAGGCGATTTTTTATAATCATCGTCTATACCAATAAATAAAATTAGAGTGTCTGTTTGTAATGTCAAAATAATAGGCTTTTTTCATGCTCACACGGTTATTTGCACGACACCTATGCCTAAAATAGCAATTAAAAATTTTTTGTCTGTCTGTCTGTTTGTTCCGAGTAATCTACAAAACGGCTGGACCGATTTCAAAAATTCTTTCACCAATGGAAAGCTATAATATCAGGGCGTAAACTAGGCTATATTCTATCCCGGTATTCCCACGGGAACGGGAACTACGCGGGTAAAACGACTATAACCTATAACCGAAGCGAAGCGAGGGCGGATTGCTAGTTCTTAATAAAGTAAGTTACCTATATATTTGCCAACCCATAATTATGTATATATAATGGCTTGTTATAATTGAGTTATACATCTATAAAGTTGATTTTATTCTAACAAAATAATTAACAAAATTAAATAAATTGCTGTAAATGTTATTAATTTTTTATGTAGCATGACTTCACTCAGGCTTGGTGATTTAGAAGCAGACTTGGACGAGACGTAAATTATTTTTGTTTTTTTACGTCAAATAGATCTTCGCTTAATCTTATATATATATATATATATCCCCTGTCTCTTACTCATAAAAGTCGTAAAAGACGACTAAGATATGTAATATAGCTATAGAAAACATTGATACAAGCGAATATATGGTTATTACTCATATTTATATCCTTCTCTCTATGTAACCGGCATGGTAGGTCTTAACACTCTTGCTCTACGGCGGAAGTGTGCCCTATTCTTGCATTATCTTATATTTTTAAACGAGCAATTCTTGTAAATATATATATTTTCAGGATCTCGGAAACGGCTCCAACGATTTTGTTGAAACTTGGCATACTAGAGGATTCGGGCCCAAAAAATCGACCTAGCTAGGTTTTATGTATAGAAAATGTTGTTTTGTCAGTGTTTTTGGCAGACAATATAATGACATTAAATTTTAAAAGAATATGAATTCAAATTTTGCCATCAATGTAAGTTACGATAGATAAGATACGATAAGATACGATAAGATAAGATACGATAATATAAGTTACGATAGCTCAGTGGCGAAGTAGTCAGGTTTTTTATTTTTGACATCGGCGACAAACGGCGTCGGATCGAATCTCGGTGTTATTATTATTCTCTTTTTGTAATTTTTTATATAATTTTCATTAAGTATTTATTTTTTTATTTTTTTTAATATATATCTAAATAAATGCTACAAAAATACTCCGAGCGAAGCTCGGTCAACCTGATATTTACTCATTATTGAGAAACAAAGTTGATAATTCAAATGCACTATCGCGTTGTTCGCTATCAGCACCGAACCAATACATGCCGCTTCGTTCGCGTCCCCTGTATGCAGCACCCTTTTTTTTTTTTTTTTTATGGGTGGGCTATGGTCTATGGTAAGCGTACGCGCGGTCCAGTCCGTCCGGGACGATGAAAGGACGGCGCGCGGACCCATAACCCACCCGTACCCACGTCACCTCGTTGTTGGGCCGACCACCGGAGCAGATGTGACTTGTCGTCAGTGGTCGGCCCGACGGAATACCCTTTCGGATACGCTCACCTCTCGACGTCCTGGGACGTTGGTCGCCGTCGCGCGGTTAGCCTCTCCGCGGGTGACGGACAATTCCCCGGTCCGATCACCCGCGGTCTCAGTTAGGGCGGCATTAGGCGCAGATACTCGCGCCTGCGCCGCCCGAGTCGCCGGCGGCGGAACGTATCGCCGAATAGGATCTCTACTCGCACACGATCCGCCGCCTCCTTCCGTGAGATTACGGCCTCACAGAAGGCGGCGACCGCGTCCCAGTTCCTGACGCTGACGAGCACCTCTCTGGCGATGGTCGGCAGCGCCAGGTCGGCACCGATAATTGGGACGAGTTCACGGCGATCCCCCTCCCATGCAGCACACTCCTCGAGCGTGTGCTGCGCCGTGTCCTCGTCGCAACTGCAGTGGTGGTAGGACGGTGTGCTCTCCCTCCTGACAATCTTGTGCAGGTACTTCCCGAAGCAACCGTGCCCCGTCAGCACCTGCACCAGTCGGAAGGAAAGCACCCCGTGCGTCCGCTCCAACCACTCCATCAGCACCGGCCTCGACGGTCCTGACACCGTACCGAGGACTCTCCAGCCGGACTGCCCAACGGGCAATGACTTCTCGGCGGGCGTCGACCCGCCAGGCGGTGATCTCTCTGATGGAGACCATGCCGCCGCGGGCGCGCTTCTCCGACACCCGCCGATAAATGTCGGCGAGCATCTCCGCCTCCAGGTCCCACGGGGGAGTTCCGGCCAGGAGGCACGCTGCCTCCGTCGCCACCGTGCGGTAACCCCGTATGGCCCTGACCGCCATGACCCTCTGTGGTCGCCACAGGAGGGCCCTAAGACGGAAGGTCAGGGACGGAGCCCACCGCGGAAACGCGGGAGCTCCGTCCGCCGTGTGACCCCTGCTGGGCTGCAGGAGGGTCCGGGAGACCTCTATCTGGATGTATCGGTGGTCAGATAGGGTCTCAACCTCCTCCTGGACGCACCAGCTCCTCACACGTGCTGCGACATTAGGGCTAGCGAACGACAAGTCCACTATCGACCCGCCCTGCTGCCGCACGCACGTTTGCACCGAGCCCCTGTTCAGCAAACAGAGGCCCAGTGCCGCCGCCCACTCTTCGACCGCCCGCCCGCGGTCATTCGTCCTGGGGGACCCCCACGCCGTGGACTTGGCGTTGTAGTCCCCCAGAACGAAGACTTGGCGCGGTGCCAGTCGCCGTATCGAGGCCCCAGGATGGTGAGGAAGGCCCCGAAATCCGTCACGCTCCTGTTAGGGGAGAAGTAAACACCAAATAGCGTAACCTCTCCCCATTCCGCCGCGACATACCCATCGCCCCTGTCCTTGAGCAACAAAGGCGGGGAATGCCACGACGTGGAGGCGACGATTGCCACAGAGCCGTCACTGCTGCCCAGCCAATTGGGCCGGTCAGGCACCACGTACGGCTCCGCGGCTACGGCTGCACCGATCAACCACTCCGCCATGGCTTGCAGGAAAACGTCCTGTGCCTCGGCGGCGTGGTTGAGGTTGGCCTGCAGGAGGTGGTAGGATTCGGTCACCATTAGTGGGCCGTATCCATCACCTCCTCCACGATGGCGGGCGATCGGGTCGCGCTAGGGGCGGGAGCGGCCGGGGTCGTCGGGCCGCTCCGCCCCTTTGGGGCCGAAGCCGGGGGTCTGCAATCCTTGCCCCCCATGCGGTGTGTGGTGGGCCTATTGCCCGCCGCACACGCGGGGCAAATCCCTCCAACCACCCATGGCCTTTTCGACATCTTGGTCATATAGGCCGAATCATCGAGATACATGTGCACACCATGCTCATTGCGTAAGTATGCACATGCTTCTTGAATCTCTACAAGTTATTTAACTTCTCTCATCCTTGTCCCTGTGTCCTTCTCCCTGTATCTTAGGGCGGACAGCACACGGTACGACTTCGTCGTCCGCGGTATTCCTACTAGCTAGCCACTACCCGCTGCTCTGGCTGCCATCCTGGCGTGTGTTGCCAACCTGGTCTTCAAGCCTTCGGGCCTTGTACCAGGCGTGCGCGAAGTCCTGTAGTCGCCGATAGTTCGCTTCAGAGGCAACGAGATCCGCGTAGTAGACTGGTCCTTCTTCTGCGCGGTGTATCCCCGAGAGCATCCCGTCCCTAATCACATCGTACAGTGGGCACTCCCACAGCACATGGTGCATGTCTTCAGCCCCACCACCACAACTACAGTCTGCCCTATCCCCTAAGCCTAGGTCATGCAGCCGCTTACGGAAACACCCATGTCCCCCCAACAGCTGGGAGGTCTCATAGTCCGGCTCCACCCAAGTGGCCTTGAGCCGAGCCGCCACGTCCGGGAAAAACCGATACGTTTCCCTCCCCTTATCCTCGCGATCCCATCTTTCTTGCCACTGGGCTACGACATCCGCCCATATAGCCCTCCTCCTACCTCGGTATTCCCGCCCAGTCGCGTTCTGACGCGCCGCCGCTGCACGACCAGCACGGATGACCTCCAGGTCAGCAGGCAACACGCCGCCAATGACCGGCAGGGCAGCCGTACTAGTCGTACGGTACGCCTTGGTGAGTAAAACGAGCGCTGCCCTCTGCGAGCGTAACATCGCGCTCTTAACCGCGTACAGTCCGGCTCTGTGAAACCATACATCAGCCGCATACGTAATCGTCGCCACGTATGTTCCGTGGTACAAGGTCTTAAGGGCCTTGTAGCGGATCCCCCAACTCGACGCCGAGATACGGGAGACTTTGCCGAAGCAATGCGCTCCCCGCTCACCGATCGAGTACGCATACACGCGGGGCAGTGGGGGGTGGCGGCGCAGGATGCCGCCTTATGCCCGGGTTGACCGCAGCGGAAACAAAGGTCGCTGCAGTCAAAGCAGTTAGTGCATGTCGGCCGAGTGTGTCCGACCGCCATGCACTTGTAGCACCTCGCAGGCCGGGACTCCAGCACGGTCACCCGCGTCGAGCTCCAGCCCACGAGGAGCCTGCTTGAGCCGGCCAATTGTTTGGCCGACTCCACCGGGCACTGCACCCAGGCAACACCGACGCCGCCCGGACCAGGGCGGATGGCGCCAATTCGGACGGTGTCCACGGGACACCCGGTTTTCGAGACGATGGCCTCCCGGATGTCATCCACCGTCACGGAGTCGTCCAGACCCGCGACGCGTAGTTCTGCGCACTTTACGGGTCTGGCGATTTTGACGCCAACCTCCTCTGCGAACAGACCCCTCAACTTGGCCGCCATGCTATCGGCCGTCTTGGCGCCCTCGGCCCCAGGGAACTCTAGAATCCGAGCCCCCGTCCGGGCCTTGCGGGTCCTGGCTTCGACGCCTCCTAAATCGGAGACGTCAAGCTCCTGCCGGGCGCGACGTAAGACGGCCTCAAGCTGAGACCGTTCTCGGCCGCCTCAGGCAGCACAGTGATCACCACCGCGGCTGACTTGGGCGGCCGGAGCCTCCTGCGCGACCTCTTGTTACCGGCTCCTGCCTTGGGAGCGGAGGCTTTGGCGGCGCTTTTGGCCTCCGCTCTTCTCTTCTGGCCGCGACTTTTTCGGCTGCGCTCAGTCGTCTGCCAACCCTCTTCGGGGGCAACGGGGTCGCTAGGCGCAGGTGTCGTGGTCGCGGCTGCGGTGGCCGCCGCCGACGGTGCAGTTGCCGGCGGCGGCTTAGGTGCAGTCTTGGCAGGAGCCGGTGCCGCCTTCTTCTTGGCGGCGGGCCCCTTCGGCTTCGGTCCAGCGACGGCCGCAGCGTAACTTCCTACGCGCCCGCCCTGGCAGGGTAACGCGGCAGGGGCTGACGCCACGACCTTCGGCCTGTCCGCAGCAAGCGGCGGCCGGAGACGGGGCTCCGGAGGCAGTCTCTCCTCCAGAGCCGCCATGCGCGCCTCGCGCATGGTCAGGTCCGGCACGCCATCCACTGCGGGGGGGGGGGGGGGGGGGGGGGGGGGAGCGGCAGGGCCGGTGCTTGTTGGCGGCGCGGTTTTCGCCAGCTGCGCGACCTGGCTCCGAAAGTCGGCCATTTGTTTGGCCAGCTCGCGGTTCGCCTTCTGCACCGCCGACCGCTCTTTTTGTAGCGCCTTGTTTTTATCCTGCAGGCCTGAGACCTCACCACTAAGGCGGGTGTTTTCAGCCTGCAGGGTGGCCACATTGGCAGCTCGGGGTTCACCACCTACAGTGTACTCAGCAGCCGCCGTGTCGGTGGGAGGGATGTCTGACAACACCCTCATCATCCTCGCGGCGGCCGCCTCATTCGCCCGCTTCTGGGCCTCAGTCCCCCGTACTGCGCCGGCCGGTGATGGCGTCACCGACCTTGCCGTCACTACTGCGCCTCCTCGTCCCCTGCGAGAGGCCGGCACTTTGGGAGGAGGCATGATGGTGCCACTCCCCTCGGGGAGGACCTCCTCCCTGGCCGCTAGGGCCGCTGTCAGGGGCGACGCCGGAGACTGGAATGACCCAGCGGCGGCCTCAGCAGCCGACGTGCTGCCGCTCTCGGTGTCCGACGGCTCCGCGGCAGTACTGCCACCCTCGTCAACGGTCGGAGCGACAGCAGCAGCCTCTCTAGCCAGCCGCTCCTGCCTGGCCAACTCGCGCCTCTTGACACTCGTGGCCTTCCCCGTCCCCATGTTCTTCTGCTTCTTTCTTTTCTTAGGAGCCACGAGTGTCGCTGGCCCCTTGCCTGATCTTGAGGCCTCAAGTGCCGGACTAGCAGCCGAGCTGCAGTCGGACGAGGCCTCTCCTTCCTCTGTGCCAGTTTTTCGGTAGCTTGGCAGGGCTGTGATGTGGGAACTTATAGAATCCCCGTTCCTGGTGGTGTCATCGGGCGTCTCACCCCTCCTTTCTAGGTGTTGTGTTGTTTTTTTGTGAGTTTTCCATCTTGTTCCCACGAGTATGGGAGAAATAAACGGTCGACCCGGGCAGAGATCCCGATACCCAGGCAAGCGTAAATTTGTATCCCAACACAGGGGGTCCGCAGGTACCCTGGCTGGGGGCGCGCTAACGACTGAACAACCCATCAGCCATGCATCCTCTCGCCGCGCGCCAGAACTTAGGATTCTGGGTGATTGTTTTATAGAGGTTTTCTTCCTCGCGGTCCAGGCGGTTAAGCCAAGACCCTCGCTCCTGAATCTAGGCCTCAAGACAAATGTCCCGAAGCAAGAATCAGGTCTACGATTTGTCGCGGTTGGCAAATGCCTGCCCAGTCCTCAAACGAATGAGTGACTGGGCCCGTCGAATTTTCGCGTCCAATACCCTCTACAATTAGAGGGCATGGAGCGAATTTGGGGCATCCCACAAACTGGGCCCCCCCTCGGGCCAGATATTTGCCACGAGCGACAATTCCAGAGAGCAGTCCAAGGAATTGTCGCTCGTGCCCAGGGTACACCACGCGGAGGTTTCTGGCGTAGCACCCCATGCTTGCAGCACCCTAGGTGCAAATGTGGACCGCACATTTTGCCACTACCAGTCAGCACTGCTCAACTCACTGATTGCTCATTATCCGGGGGTTGATATATTTTTCACCAAATATAAATGTATTTATAAAATTATGTTTGCACTTTTTATCACAAAATTATGTATTTAAATTATAGAATTGTAATGGTTCACTACATGCTTTGGGTAACTGTAAGTGTAACGAACAACTGAATAATAAATAAATAAATAAATGAAAGAAAACTTGAAATTAATCAACATTTCTGATCTAGGTCAAATTTCCTCCCAAAATGTAGGAGGCCCAAGCCCAACAGTGGGACATAAATAAGCTGAGATGAAATAAAATGATGTAATGAGTTAAATATGATTGTGAATCGAGATTCAAAACCCACGCCGAAGTTTTTATACGATCTGCATATGATTGTTTTGGTTTTGAGAGTAATTTATGCCCGTGAATCGTATCTTTATATAGACCTTCGTTATACCAATTTTCGTCGTCATCCGCCCGTTCATCAAGATTACTTGGTGTCGACTCAATATAAACTTTTTCTTTCATAATGCATATTGCAAAATTTATTGACAATTATTTTATGACCTGTCCCTCATCGTGAATGTAATTTTTGACCGGACGGTATCAGAAATAAAAAAAAATCTCTATGCTTAGTAAATGGTAATATTGCCGTTCAGGGTGGATCAACGTCGTTCTTTCTAAAACAAATTTATACGTAATAAGGTATATATTATATTCATTTATGTGGTGTTCGTCACCACACGTAAGAAGGAATTTTGACCTATCTAATATATCCTGATTGAACGAATTGGTATATGGTTTTATTTCGAGTTTATCTTCTTTACGGCGAATATATCACTCACCTTCGATTTGCAGATGATATCGTTATTATAGCAGAATCCATGGAGGCCCTATGCACAATAATCTCAGGGTTTATGAATGAACATGGACAACACGAAAGGCATGTAAATGCCCATGTCATTCTTATACCGGTCCCAGTTGGCAATGCGATTCTCGAAGTTGTCGATCATTATGTTTACCTTGGGCAAACAGACGAACCGACAACCACTGGTGAAAAAAGGTTCTTGAATGGCGACCATGTATCGGACGACGCAGTGTAGGACGCCCCACTAGGTGGACCGACGACCTGATGAAAGTTGCTGGGCGTCGTTAGATGTAGACGGCACAAGACCGCACTCTGTGGCATAACATGAGAGAGGCCTATGCCCAGCAGTGCATGGCGATAGGCTAAAATGATTGCCTTCTTTTTCGTCGATGTTATTTGCATATTATGTCTCTTAATTGTTTTTACGACACTCACGGGAAAGAGGGAGGACGGTGAACTGTATTCTTACACTGTCACCACAAGGGCAAATAGTTAAGTAGTTCATTCCGTTTCCGTAAAGCCGGATATTGCATAAACTTTGAATATTGGTAGGGATTCAGTTGCTATGAAAGCCGCTACGAAAATCTATTAGAATCTTTTTTGACTCGATGTATCTTATATTTTTATTATATTTTTGCCACTTTAAAGGGTTTATTATATATCCATAAATTATTAGACAATTAATAATAAATATAAATCTATACCAATAAATAAAATTGGGGTGTCTGTTTGTAATGTCAAAATAATAGGCTTTTTTCATGCTCACATGGTTATTTGTATGACACCTATGCCTAAAATATAGATTAAAATTTTTTGTCTGTCTGTCTGTTTGTTCCGGGTAATCGTCGAAACGGCTGGACCGATGTCAAAAATTCTTTCACCAATGCAAAGCTATAATATCAGAGCGTAAACTAGGCTATATTTTATCCCTGTATTCCCACGGGAACGGCAACTATTCAGGAAAGACGACTGAAACCGAAGCGAAGCGAGGGCGGGTTGCTAGTATTTAATATAACAAATATATTAAATGAATAGAATGATCTATTACACGTCATTTTTAAATATTATTATTAAATTTAAGGGTAGTTACAGCTAATTAAAAGCTCCTACAGGTACAGGGAGGTACTAAAATATCTAAATTTGTTTAGTCAACGAATATATAACCAAGAAGGATTGTGGTCAGGACGATAAAAAAGTATAAAATTTGCTAAAATATTTGTAGTACCGCTTGTAGAGGAACAAAATTCTTGTGTTAACCTATTAGAGATTGTTACTTAGATATAAGAATGATAATAATATGGTATTGAGAAGAGTAATAAGCTTAAAGATTTAGCTAGAAGAATAAGCTTCGGAGCCCCTCTTCTTATTTTGCACTAGCAACCTGCCCTCGCGTCGCTTTTGTTTCTGTCGCCTTATCCCTGTAGTTCCCCTTCCCGTGAGAATACCGAGATAAAATATAGCCTAGTTTACTGTCTGATATTATAACTTTCCATTGATGAAAGAATTTTTAAAATCGGTCCAGCCGTTTTGAAGATTACCCGGAACAGACAGACAGACAGACAAAAAAAATAAAGTGATTTTTAGGCATATGTAAATAAAATGTAAATGTAATATGGCATATGTATAGTGCAAATAACCATGTGAGCACGAACAAGGCCTATTATTTTGACATTACAAACAGACACTCCAATTTTATTTATTGGTATAGATTTGGAAATATTCCACTAGGGATATATAGAATACGACAGACGTTAATGAAACACACTCACATCGTATAGCTTATTCACCCTTCATCCCTTGGGAAATAAGATGGAAAGGAATTTGCCCATATAACGAGCGATACAGTCGCAGTTTGCTTGTGAGTTATACAAATGAAAGAATTACGTGTGTAAGCAAGCTTTTTTTTCGAGAGGATATTTTCGGACCTTTGTGTTGATGCAATAAGAATACAATTTACCACCTCCCTTATTCGCTATTGGTATTGTAAAAGACGACTAACGGATATAATACAAAAAATATCTGATTGAACGAGCTTCGCTCGAAATATTTTTGTTGTATTTTTGTCGAATTTATTTAGATATATATTAATAAAAAATAAAAATTAAATATTGAAAATAATATAAAAAATTACAAAAAGAGAATAATAATAATACCGAGATTCAATCCGACGCTGTTTGAATGCCAAACCAAAACAAAAAGAGAACTGAACAACTTCCCAACTGCGCTATCGTAATTCATGACGTTGACAACGAAATTTGAATTCATATTCTTTTAAAATTTAATGTCATTGGATTGTTTTGCTAAAAACACCGACAAAACAACATTTTCTATAAATAAAACCTAGCTAGATCGATTGTTTGGGCCCGAAACCTCTAGTATGCCAAGTTTCATCAAAATCGTTGAAGCCGTTTCCGCGATCCTGAAAAAATATTTGCTCGTTTAAAGATATAAGATATTATTTCTGCAAGAGAAAGAAAACTCGAAAGAAAATTCTATGTTAAGCCCATGCTAGTGTATGGTAATTATCTCGCACGTTATGGATAAGGCTGGAGCTCAGCAGTGAGAGGAATGTCAGCAGCGATATTATAACGATTGTCAGCTCAAATCCCGCTTAAACCATCTGGGTGCGGAAGGTAGGGCCGCCCATGACCTACTATTTGCCACATTTGACCGCCGGTACAGTGTCTGCGGTATCTGAGCAAACGTATACTCTCGTTTTAATAAATTATTATCATAGAGAGATTATTTTATCCGTGTAATGATGGAGAAAGACAATTCATTACCCTATCCTACCCGTGGGGTACAAAACTAAAGGACATAATATGCACATGACATATGTGCGAAGGAAAACTTGAAAACACCCTATATTAATCCGTCTCACCCGCGTGGTATAGTAGGTAAATTGCTTTCCAATTATGGAGGAGACTTGAGCCCAGAAGTGGGACACGTATCAGTCGAAAGATGAGAGATTAGTTGTATCTAAGAGGATTGTACTTATCTAAATACATCTAATTTAAGAAGTATTAACCTCAATTTACTAAAGTTTGCTGAACGTTGAAAGAAGTAAAACACCATAGTCCGAATTCGTTATGCCTTCGTCTAAATAATAAACAATGGCGCCGACTTCATGGCTCCTGTCTATGTGATATGGGATGCGAAATTCAGATCAAGGTCTTACGTCTGGTTTAAGGGTATAAATATAGTTATTTATGGCAATAAACAAATTAGAAAGCTTTTTTAAATTTTTACCCGGCTTATTTATTTAAATATATAACATAATAAATAGAATAACTTTATGAGTTTTATCGCGTCCATGGTCACGGGCGGACTGTCCGACATGAACACTGCAAGTGTTCGAAATGTTGGGCAATCAAAAATAAATTACAAACGCGAATCCGTAGTTTTATTTACAATGTGTATGTAATACTGGCGTAAATATGAGAAATCATTATATATAACACTGGCTGAACCAACAGACGTTGTTCTGTTCAAATAAAGCGCCACCTACAGGGTCCAATTGTAAATCTAAACTATCCTCGAACCATCCTCGAATCCCCTTTAACACACACAAAAATTTCGTCAACATCGGTCCGGTCGTTGAGGAGGAGTTCAGTGACACACACACACACACACGTACGCAAGAAATTTATATATAAAGATAAAAATATATTATTATACATTATATTTATTTTGTAACCTTGTCAGTTGCGAATATCTTTTATAAAAAGTATAAAACATAAAAATTTTCGTATCTATCTATCATCTCGGCTCATATATGGCCCACTGCTGGCCTCGAGCTTCCTCCATAATAGAGGGGGAATTTGACCTTATTGTGCCATGCTGGTTACATATGTTGATATATGATTTTATTTCAAACTAGCAACCCGCCCTCGCTTCGCTTCAGTTTCAGTCGTTTTTCCTGCGCAGTTCCCGTTTCCGTGGGAATACCAGGATAAAATATAGCCTAGTTTACGCCCTGATATTATAGCTTTCCATTGGTGAAAGAATTTTTGAAATCGGTCCAGCTGTTTTGAAGATTACCCAGAACAAACAGACAGACAGACAAAATTTTTTTAATCTGTATTTTAGGCATAGGTGTCGTGAAAATAACCGTGTGAGCATGAAAAAAGCCTATTATTTTGACATTACAAACAGACACTCCAATTTTATTTATTGGTATAGATTTTCTTCCTCTTGCATAAGCGTTATATGCGTATCCCTTAGTTATCTTTTACGAGACTCACGGGCTAGATAGAACTGGTGAATCGTATTCTTATTCCGTCACCACACAGATAACTGTATTTATTAACCGACTTCAAAAAAGGAACAGGTTTCTCAATTTGACTGTATATATGCTTTTTTACTTCGTCGTTTAGGAACCGATTTTAATGATTCTCTTTTTTTGGAAAGGGTATACTTCCTAAATGGTCCTACGAAAATTTTATCGAATCCGACAAGCGGTTTTTGAAAAATTAACATAAATCAAAAAAAATATCTACATTATCTACAAAGGCCAAAGCGGTTTCTTTTTTTGCAACAAATCATTATTTTATTTATTAATTCTCGAAGTGGTGTGGTCGCCATACAGTCCATAGTACCATATGCCAAAGTAATCAATAAATAAGCACCGGTTTTCAGTTCGAGCTTGCAGGTGAGATTTTTTTTGAGCAAAATTCAAAAGTAGACTCTTTAAAAATCTGAGAGTATGGGGCGTTCTAGATACGTGTATCCCAATTACTTGGGGTCAACACAATATTCATTGTACCTATTGCCAAAAAATATTGGCACTAGTTTTTTGAACGACAGCCTGTCTGACGCTAACCCTCGTTAGGACTGTAATAGTTGACAGCATCAGATGGATGGAGTCCAGGTAAAGCTTTTAGTCGTCTTTTACGACACCCATGAGGAACGTAAGGGTTGGTTACTATCAACTGTCATAGCTGCCACCACGCAGCTTCTGATATATTTATTTCCTTAAGAAGGCAATTTGTATAACTATCTTGTTGCGACCTTTATTATTTTCTTTCAGGCTATAAGTATATGGTATTCTTACAGAGCATAAAAGTTTATTATCCGTGAAAAGCTATTGTGAAATATTAAGCATCTTTAACTATTTTCGTAACTTAGCCAAGAAAATATAACATATTGCGCAATGATCAATAAATAAATAGATACTACAGTAGCTAGCTTTGTTAACTGTTTTATTTATAGCAGTCTATCAAACCGCAGACAGTCCAGTAACATGTATTGTTATGGAAATTTATATCTATTATGTAATGAAAGAAAATACGGTTTACTTAAGAAATTATTATCAACCATCTCCATTTATTAATATGGCATCTATAAGATTAAAGACCCGGTAGATATAGAATTATGCTTTAAGAGGCATGCTTCCTTCTTCTTCAGCCTATAAATAGTAGTATTTCCTTCACGGTAGGCAGCGGCCTAGCTGTGCCCCTGGTATTGCAAAGGTCTATGTGCAGCAATATCACTTACCATCAGGTGTGTTGCTTGCTCGTTTGCTACCGTTGGCAATAAAAAAAAAAAATAGAGGGCGGGATAATGGTTTATTATTCCACGTTAATCGGATTGTTTGGCTTAGGCTTACAATAATGACGCATAGAAGTTGTAAGCTCGCGCACATAAAGTGAAGCATTTCAATTGGAGCCTAATGGAGCTTACGCCAGAACCGTTACGTAATGTACAAGGTCTCTGCACGTACGTACGCAACTCTTAAACAATAAATAGGTAATTATGACGGTTTGTGCATTCAAATGGTGTCACAACATATTTGAAAAACATAAAAAGTATGTTAACATTACTTTTAAAAGTATGCCGACGATTTATGATAATAAAAACAAAATTTGATTTCATATATATATATATATATATATATATATATATATATAATTAATATAATAATAATAATATTATTAATATAATATTTTTTAATTTCATAATTTGTAGGTGTGTGTATACGTGTGTAATCGCTTGCACGCATGTAGTATTGTTTGCTTCATATTTTTGATGCCTTACGTATCGACACTATCCTTCTATACATTATTATACAGGGCTTAGGATATTCTTCGATGATGATTACATCTCTTAATCACCTTTTACGATGGCCTCGTGCGATGCTTGTTTTTCATCTTCGTCATCACAGTCATCATCATCTAATTTTATATGTCTCACTGCTGGGCACGAGTCACCTCCACGATAGGAGGGAAGGTAACCTACTATATCATGCTGATCAGACTGATTGATATTTCGAGTTTTTTTTTTCTCGTATAAAGAAAAAGATCTTGGTTCCTGATCCTAGGATTCTGTCAAGGGGATATAATATTCCCTTACTAGTCTTTTACGATGTCCACGGGCAAAATAGGGAGCGGTGAACTGTATTCATACTCCGTCACCACACGAAAATCCACTAGTGGTTGGGGCAGTAAACTACGTCCCCTCAAAAATATCCGCGGTCCGACGTCCTCGTTATCTTCTTGAAAAAGAGGATGATGCTATTACGATCGCCCAAGAAAGGGCCTACACCGCTTGCGCAGCGTTAACAAATAAAACTCCGCGGTATCAGCCTCGCCGTCGAGGTCGAAAACCGCGCCGCGTAAAAGTCATTAACTTAAACGTGGCCACGCCCACTTTGCTTTCAGCGACGCCCCGAGCCGAGGTCCGTTCCCCACAGGGGGAGCCCTCGGGCGATGTTCGCTTAACTTACTTACCGGGTTGAGAGCCATCCGCTCGCCCATTGACCGCGTTAAGCTGTCAAGGTCATCTGCGACCAACAGCTACACACACACACAACAAAAAAAAACGAAAGGTTTCTTTACTTCTCACCCCTCTGTAAATACAAGAAAAATCTGTTCATATTCTACTTATTACATCATAAAGGTGTGCATGCGCCTTTTTATAGTAAAGGCGTGAAATAATAAAATAATAAATTCTGTAGAGCCAATTTGTAGTAAAGTAGTATTTTATCTAAATACTTACGAAAGTCCGGAGTGACTCACGAATAATGTATTTTATCTATCCTCCGTTTATGGAGTTATCTGATTTATGTACACATGAATCGCTATTTTTTTGCCATTTTAATGTAATAGTAAAATTCTTTTAAATAATTACTATCATCGTTAAATAATTGGAAATCTAAAAAAAATATAACCAAAATTCCTTGCAATCTATCTCAGCGCTGACTACCATATACAACTGTTAATCTTGTTAGTACAAGTTAGTCAGAAGATCTCGTCCAGATCTTTGTATGGTGAGCTAGAATACAAATCAACACCCCATAACTCGCCCGTGAGTGTCGTAAAAGACGAATATGAGAACGATGTGCATATAGAGAAACTTACAGTAAAACTATAATAACATGTCTGACTACCGTGGTATTCTAATTTCCGTCTTATTGTGGAGAAGACTCGAGTTCAGTAGTTGGACGCATATGAGTTGTGATGATCACTTCGAAGACTATAAAAGAGTTGTACACATTGATTCCTTAACGAGGTTTTCATCATCATCATCGCAGTCCACATACGTCCCACTGTTGCGCTCGGGTCTCCTCCACATCATCATCATCATCATCATCTTGCTCTTATCCCAATTACTTGGGGTCGACGCAATATGTCATCTGTTTTGACATATTGCAAAAAGTTTTGGCAATGACTTTTATGACCGGCCGCCTGCCTGACGTCAACCCTCCTTGGGAATGTAATCGTTGACTCAAATGGTACCAGATGGAGTTGGTCCGGGTCAATCTAGGGCTCTTAGTCGTCTTTTACGACACCCACGAGCAAAGCAAGGGTTGGTAGTATTCGAAGCCGCTACCACACAGCACAATCGGGTCTCCTCCACAATGGGAAGGAATTTGACCCACTATACTATGCTGGTTAGACATGTTGGTATGGGGGTTCATTTGGAGTTATCCTTCTCTTGCACAAATCTTATTTACTCATTATATCCCTTAGTTATTTTAATTGGTACTCACCAGTAACTGGGTTATTTATTAGTTCAAACTATTCCGAGTCAAACGAAAAACCATTTTCAATTTTTAACAAAAAGGAACGAAGAGAACCCTTCATTCGCTTAGTTATTGTCATTAATTTCTCCACCCTTCTTTATCGCAGTTTCAGAATGGGGATAAGGGTTGCTATGGAGTTCTTAGGGGAATGCTCCACGTTTTATTGTAGGTGTTCAATATTTCACTATATGTTTTCAATATAAGTATAGAAAGAAATCAATAGTTGATGTGATGTGGGCATGAACGTATGGAGTGTTTCCTTTAACACGTTCCCTGCACCATCATTTTCAAAGAACTTTCAATTGGTGCTGTGGAGACCTAAAAGATCTCGTAACTAACTTACTCTTTGGTGCGTTTGAGACCTAATCAGTCTCCTAAAATACGGTTTTGAAAATAATTTATATACTAATGTGAAAATAATTATACTACTGTGCGTTAAGGGACCTAATTCATCTCTAATTTATTTTTATGTCCTTGAATTCACCTTTACGTAGGAAGCAAATATGTATATTTGTCTTACTCATACTTAAAGTACTTTACACGTTAGCGGCACCCGCAAGGAGTGAAAAAACACGATTATAGTCAATGCACAATACAAAAGTCCTGCAAGAGATCTGATAGATCTCGTAACGCAACGAATGTATTAAGATCGTTATGCAGATCATTTCTTACTATTGTAAAAACAGTTACTCTGAGAAATATGATTTTAGACATGTCAATAAGACATGAATATGTATATCAATTATCCATTGTATTAGAATCGGTTTCTTAATCTAACCAATTTCTATAAAATATCTCTTTTCACAAAACTTGCTATCTGAACTCCGTAACAAAAACTATGCATTTTAGACTAAACTAAAGGGTACTGAATTTAGTTTTTGGACGAGATGTTCAATGATCACGACCTTTTTTGCTGTTTAAGGCCGTGATCGCGAAGATGATGGCAGAGGAATACTGTTGTCGCCTCAAAGATCGAGTTTTTCTAAACAAAAACACTTGTTAAACGTTTCCAGTTCTAAATTTAATACAGATATATCGTCATAAGCATAATAATGCTCTAATTTGTATTTTACAAAATAGCTATTAGCAAAAGGACACACTAAAAATGACAAAGTCACGGAAACCAGCAGAGGGAAGTACATTTTCCTTGTGTAGTATTCTTTGTTTGCAAAATTTCCTAACACATTTACATGACAAAGAATCGTTAAAAGAGGAACTAGTTGTCAGATAAAATACCTATAGATATAGTGACATATTTCTAAGTATAAGGAACTTGAGTTGTTAAAACGTGACAATTGGTACAATGGAAATATAGTTCGCCTAGTTTGATATTAAAATCAAAGTATTTTATTGGATACTTTTTTTTTGGGGGTGGGTTACCCTCCCATCGACCGACGTCCCCCCCCTCGGGAAGGACGTCGGTCTTTCCTCACGGTCTAATTCCCTGGTTCAGTCACCTGCGGCCTCGGCTAGGGCAGCATCAGGCGCAGGTAATCGCGCCTGCGCCACCCCAGTCGCTGGCAGCGGTTCGCGTCGTCGAGGAGACGCTTCTCGCGCACGCGCTCCGTCGCCTCCTTCCGCGAAACTATTGCCTCGCAGAAGGCTGCAACTACAATTTTATTAGATACTTGCAAATTCTCTCAATGTCTCCCGTATAGTGCATGTTCCCATGGGATTATCGAGATGAAATATAACCTAATTTACTCCTTATACAGATAGATACCTGGTAGTAAAATACTATCAAAATCTATCCCACCGTTTCAAAGATTACCCGGAACAAACAAACAATCAGACAGATAGACAATAAATATCAAAATTGGTTTTTCGCCATTTTATTTGATTTACTTGGACTGTTGTGTATATTTTTTCTGCTGTATAAATAAATTACTATGATTTTAATGGATATGTAATACCAAAATTTGCATATGGCAAATAATTGGCATAATTGCAAAATTCGAAATATGGAAGAACTGGAAAACTTCTTGTAAGATCATATTTGTACCCATATATGCAAATAAATGATTGATTGATTGATTGCCATAGGTATTGTGTATAGAATGTGTGTGAGTATGAAAAATTACCTATTATTTTGACATTATAAACAGACACTTCAATTTTATTTATTTGTATAGATTTATTTCTGATAGAGTTAAGAGTGGCCGGCCGCCTCCCTGACATCAATCGTCCTTGAGAATGTAATTGCTGACCAGTCGGCATCAGTTGGAGATGTCCGAACTCGTTGGCCCGCTCTTATCTTTTACGATACCCACGAACAATATAAGGGTTGGTAGTATTCACCACTGCATCATCACAACTCTTATATGTCCCACAACTGGATTCTTTCATAATGGGAAGGAAAATGACTTACTACACCACGCTGGTGAGGTGTGTTGGTATAGGGTTTCAATACCAGTTTTCATTCTTTTGTACAGTTGTTACAAGTCAAAGATATCCCTTTCCGTGTGGTGACGGAGTAAGAATACAATTCACCACTCCCTATCTTGCCCATGGATGTCGTAAAAGACGACTATAGGATGTAATATGCATATAACATCTGTGCAAGAGAAGGAAAACTCGAAATGAAACCCTATACCAACATGTCTGACCAGCATGGTATAGTCGATTGCCCTCCCATTGTGGAGGAGGCCCGAGCCCAACAGTGGGACGTGGGCTGCGATGATGATGATTCCTTAGCCACATTTTTTTTACAGCATCCACGAGCAAGAGGGGGTGATAAATTGTATCCTCACTACGTCACCACACGAAATAACATTCAGAATACATATGAAATAAAAATAAATATTTTGAAGAATGTTATTGTAATACCAGTACCCGTAGTGTATAGAAAAAAAAACCCGTAATAACAATCGTATGTAGGATATCAGTAATTCAATCTACCCGCGACCATGAATGCTGAAAGTGTATAACAGGAAAATAGTGTAAAAATTAAAAAGCGATAAAAGACAACAAAACGATATAAGCGTTATTATTTTAATAATATTATTCCAAATTAAAAAAACCCTAAATGACTAAAATAGTTTTATTTATCCAAAGCGTGAATATCGAGAGAGCAGAAAATATCAACGCCTTAAAAGTTGCGATAAATACTGCATTACCATCTTATTCCAAAATTTTTAATACCCATACTCTTCTTTATATCCATACTTTTCCGTGTGGTAACGGAGTAAGAATGCAAATCACCACTCCCTATCTTGCTCGTGGATGTCGCAAAAGACGACAATTAGGGGATTTAATATGCACATATATGCAAGAGAAGGAAAACTCGAAATGAAATCCTATATCAACATGTCTGTCCAGCATGATAGAGTAGGTAAATTTTTCTCCCATTGTGGAGGAGGCCCGAGCCCAACAGAGGGATGTATGTGGGCTGTGATGATGATATTCTTCTTTTATAGTAAATATTGCAAAACTAGCCACATGCCTGATGGTAAGGGCTCCAGTTGGGAATGTAATTGGTGACCAGATGGCAGCAGATAGAGTTGGTCTAAGTTGAGTTAAAGCAAGAGCTTTAAAACAACATATTAGACATTTTTCAATATCTTTAATATTTCTTCAAGATATTTACCCTGTGGTGACAGAACAAGACTAGAATTCAATCCGTGGGTATTGTGAAGCACGATTGAGGAATATAAAATCCATATCCAGATATATTTATGGAAGAGAAGGAAAGCTTGAAATATAACCTTACATCAACCTGATCTGACCAGCGTATAGTAGGTTAATTTCTCTTCTATTATGGATAGGGATGCCAGATCACCAGACAGACCAGGCAGTTTAGGCTGGGCATCCTATATTATTAAAGATTTTCTGTTTCAGTATTAATAGATACGACAAAACATTGTATATAAAATGAATCTTTTTTATAATAAAAGAACCAAAAATCTTTTTAAAATCTAATGAAATACTACAAACAATGTAACAATAACAAGCATAACTAAAGCTGGATTAGTCGGACACCGTTTATTTTGATTGGACATGCAATCAAAAAGGCTATGTCTGTCTTTATCCGGATGCCTGGCAACGCTAATTTTGGAGGAAGCTCAAGCCCAACATTGGGACGTATACGTGCAGATAATGAATAATACAATAATGCGACCGTCACTGAAAAGATGACACTGATGTAAGACTTTCTGCGGGCTTGTAATTAATTGTTATTTTACAAAATTTTATTTTATTTTTCCTAGTGCGATGACATACATACTCGTTGTCAAATACATAAGGTATTTGAGCCTTCCCGTGATCATTAATGCTAAAAAGTAACAGAAGTGTCTAGTTAGATACAAATACATAAGTAAAAATTGTTTTATTTAATGTTTATTAATATATCCGTGTGATGGCGGAGTAAGAATATAATTCAAACACCATTTCTTGCCCGTGGGTGTCATAAAAGACGACGAAGGGATTATAATACACAGATAACATCTATGGAAGATAAGGTAAACTCGATACGAATCCCTTTACCAACATGACTTACCAGAGTGGTACAGGAGGTCAATTATCTTACCTGTTCAATGCACATTGAACATGCAACGCAGCAAATTCATAAGTAGAGCATCTCAACATACAACAGCGCAAATTTGCAAAATTCGCACTGACATGATTAAAGATGCTGCGTTACACTTCACACTTACGACACACTAACACAAAATGGTATATGTGTGTATTAGTAATAAGTAATATATAAGGTGTAAATTTTGTAAAATAAATCACATTTGAATTTATTCATCTCTCAGTTACTACCCTCTCACTGCGGCCAAGACACCCTTAGCCGTCAGTTTTGATCGGTCTTGTGAGCCTGCTTGACCGGCAGTGAGAATTACCAATCCTCAACCCAACATCCATCTCACATCTACCTGTCACCTTAGGTAGCGTGGTGCAGGTACCCCATCAGATAGGCTAGGAACTTAAGGGCTTTAGGTACTACAAACTATAACCTTAGGTTCTTCTGTCAAACACGACGTTGGTCCATAAGCTCATACGACGCCGTACACTACCATTGTGGAAAAGACTCGAGTCCAGCAGGGACGTGTAAGAGCTGTGATGGTGATTATTAATAATACACATAGATTAAAGATAACAGTTACTTGGTGGTAAGTGACCTTTGCTAGGCCGCTGCCTACAGTAAAGATAGCGAAGGGAGTGTGAATGCATGCAATGATGTTCGGTGATACTGTCTTCAGTATCACCAAAATCCACCATATGCAAAAACCCTTATTAATTTGGGCATCCGGCTCTCTCACTCACTCAACGAAGTGCAGTAACAAATTGTTACTAATCAGATGTCGATTTTCTATTTCTACGAGAGTGTGGTATTACCCGGGCTGGACCAGCCCGCGGCTGTAGACAGACGACTGTCGACAGTGAGGTCCTACCACATACAGTTCAGTTCTTGAATGTCACAATGTAACGAGTACATTTTATATTCCGTGTGGAGACGGAGTATGCATACAATTTACCCCATTTCTTACATGTGTGTCGTAAAGGACGACTAAGGCATATAATATGCATGCATTTATGCAAGAGAAGAAAAACTCGAAATAAAACCTTATACTACACTTTCCGTGTAGTGACGGATTAAGAATACAATTCACCACTCCTTATCTTGTCCGTGGATGTCGTAAAGACGACTAAGGGATATAATATGCACATAACATCTGTGCAAGAGAAGGAAAACTCGAAATGAAACCTTATACCAACATGTCTGACCAGCACGGTATAGTGGGTTAAAGTCCCTCCCAATGTGGAGCAGTGGGACGTTTGTGGGCTGCGATGATGATGATGATGACCAACACGTTTGATCAGTTTCTTATAGCAGGTCAATTTCCCTCCCTTTGTGGAAAAGGCTCGCGGCCAATAGTGGAACGTATATGACCTGTGATGATGATGATGATGACATTATATTCAAAGGTGATTGATACTTAACAATATAGCATAGATACTCGTTTCTTTACATTACCAATAAATACATGATAAGTATTTAAATTAAAACATATGTATGTACATTTTATTTATATATGACGTAAAACATTTATCAGTTGGCTGTTTGGTAAAAACATGTACATATTTTTCTAATACTATTTTTATCTTATCTACCAAAAACACTCTTTATTCAGTCTGATTTTTATTTTAATAATAGGCACCTACTGTTTTGTATTCACTGACCGTTTTATAAGTTTTATCAGAGTTAGTAACAGGATTATTATTACAATATTCTGTTTAATAAATTTTCTTCTATGGCTATCCTAGAAGGCTGCCTCAAGTCTTTGTCTGGATGCATATTCATATGTCCTGTGTCTTATTCGGACTTTGGTTATAGATTAATTACCAGGCATCTATTGAAATCATGACACAAAAAAACTTTGTAACTCCAATAAGACTCCACTGGGATCTTCTTGTTCAGATGTTATATAAAATGAGTAAGAAATATGAACAGACAGTATGAGGGCAATGACCTTATTATCTGTGTGGTGACGAAGTAAGAATACAATTCACCAACCCCTCTCTTGCCTATGGGTGTAGTAAAAGACGATTATGGGATATTATTCATATAGCATAGCAAGAGAAGGAAAACTAAAAACAAAACCCTATGCTCACACTTAATTTCTCTCCCGTATTAGAGGAGGTCCAAGCCCAAACGTGGGACGTACATATATAGACTCAGATGATAAAGCATAGTCAACCTATTGTGGTAAACTAATTTACTCCCCAAAACAGAGAAACATCGTTCCTATAAATTTGACGTATTTAGGCTTAGTATAAGAAATTACTTTAATAACCTGTAGTGCTTGTAGATAGTGATTTTGTGTAAAGTTACCTAGTAAATATAACTAACATATTTTTTTGAACTGAATATAGTCCGGTCACGGTCGGTCTAGACACCCGTGGCGACAGAAGGGCGGTGTGGTTTCAATTTCCCGCCGTATGTGCCCTCTTTCCTAAATGAGCTAGCTGCCGAAATTTTGCCTCGAATTTAATATATAATTGATTTTAATAAGCTTTTATATTGGGAGTGATTAATATTCCGTGTGGTGACGGAATAATACAATTTTGATGACCCCTTCTCGCTTGCGGGTGTCGTAAAAGACAACTAAGAAAGAAAGAAAGAAGAAAAGAAAAATAATTTGTTACTTCTTTACGGGAAAGGCACATCTTAAGAGCTAAAATATAAGTACAATAGTTTAATAATAAGCAATAAATATTAACAAGAGATCGCAAAAAAGAAGATTCATGTCAATAGTACCTAGTGTTGGCAAAAGAGTAAAAGGATAGCTGCTCATCATAATGTTGAGGCATCTATTATAAGAGAGATACCACGATACTGTTATTCTGCAGCGTTCTGCTAACTAAGGGATAACTAATATGCTAAAGGACTAACTAATATAATAAGGGATAACTAATAAAGGATAAATAATATATAATAATAGATATTATATATATCTATGCAAGAGAAGGAAAGCTCGAAACAAAGCCTTATACCAACCCGTTTTACCAGCGTGGTATATTGAGTTAGTAATTGTGAAGGAGGCCCGAGCCCAACAGTGGGACGTGTATGGGCTGAGATATTGATGATAATTGGGGCATGTTATGTGTGTTATTAAGATACGATTTCATTCTAAGTCTAACTCTATTTTTAACCTCATTATCATTAACACGCTTTCTTGTATGTCTTTCTGGATAATTTATTTTAAATTAATTGCGGACTCACCGTGAATCGAATGAAACGAATACATTTATATAAAAATAAAGTGCAAGTGAATAAAAAACATATTTGTTTAGTTTTTGTTTTGAAAGATAAAGTTATAAATACAAGGCTAAAAACTAAAAATAATAAACATGTGATTTAATTTTTTTATTAACGACTTTTTACTGTTGGATTTGCAGCAGCAGCAGAGCAGTTTATTATGTAAAATATGTAAAAATGTTATCTATTTGTCATCATAGCAGTTCGTATATGTTCTATTACTGGCCTCAATCTCCCTCCACAATAAGAGGAAAGTTGACCCACTATAGCACTCTAGTCGGACGTTTTTGTATAGGGCTTTATTTGGATTTTTCTTTATTTGCTTAGATTTAACATGGATATTAGTCGTTTGTCACGATACCCACGGGCAAGGTAAGGATGGTGAATTATAATCTTACTCCATCAACATACGAAAAAGTTTACGTTATCTTTGGAATATGTATTTCAGGAGTTCTCTATGGGCCGCGACTTACTGGTGGTTCATGAGCGAATATTGAGTGAGCTCTGAAAAATAACACGACATTAAAAAAAATACCTATTTTTTTAAGGTCGAATTTGAAACAATTTGAAACAAACTCTCAATCATTATTGACAAAATGACACCGTCAGCCTTCGTATCCGTGAATATTTACAGCCCTCTGTCTATAGAGAGTAAATAGACCCTTTTTAAGACGACCAAGAGATGGGATCCCAATTTGGTAGTTTTTGTTAGGTGAGTCAGAGTCCAATAAAATTAATAATTTAAGTTATCATTTGGTTATATTCATCTATATGTTTGTGTAGCACATATTTCCTTGTCCAATCAGTGTAGCCGAACCGCTGGACATATTTGAAAGATCAAAAGTGGAAATACCCACTTTTGATCTTTCAGATATAACCAGCGGTTCCCATCCCATTCCAGACATATCTGTACAATAGTTCAAATATGTCTGGGAGAAGCGAGTTAAATTATAAACTCATAATGCAGTACAAAAGTTTGTATAAATATGTAGAGCTCTGTTGGCCATAGATGAACGAAGAATTTTGAAAGATAAAGAAAACAAAAAGAAAACAAATACGGCATGTTTGTTCAAGTGAAAATAAGGTAAGAAATTATGGTAATCTGACTGAGTAGGGAAGTAATGTAGAAACGCGCTATAAACCATTCTATATTTTTTAGCAACCGGTGGCAGACAGTTCACCTGATGGTAAGCGTTGCTGCCACTCCTGGACCTTTGCAAAGCCGCTGCCTACCATGAAGAATGCAGCAATGAGGTTCGGTGATACTAAAGACATCACTAAAACTTACCACACGCAAACACCCTCAGAAAGTTGGGCTGCTGGCTCTCTCGCACACCGAACGAAGAGCAGTGACAAATTACTATTACTCGGACGTCGATTTTCTGCGAGAGTGTGGTACTATCCCGGATGGAGCAGCCGGCGACTGTAGACAAGCAACTGTCAACAATGTGGTCCTACCGCTATGCGATCTCTCTTTTGTCTGAGAACTTTATTATTGGATTTTACTTAAATATTGCTCTACATGACTCTACAACTTGTATTTAATGAAAACGCTATTCTGATAAAAAATAACTGTTAAGGGCAATATTATATCATAACTAATTATCATTATCTCAGGTTCTATACGTGCTATAATTAGGTTCGAACCTCCATCTATAATGAGAGAGATATTAGTTTTATATCACGCTGGTGAGACGTGTTTGTATAGGTTTTTATTTAAAGTTTTCTTTCCTTTATTGGACTTACTGTTATTATCTACTTGCATACCTTAGAATGGGCAAAGAAGGAGTGGTTATTGTATTCTAACTCCGTCACCACACGGAAATCCTACACCTATTAAAATTAATTAAAATCTACGCCAAAATGTAATATTTTCCTCTTATTTATACAAAATATAATATTTGCATATTTGTAACGAAATCAGAGTCCATTTACTTAATATTAGGTATCCAATTTATACGTACTTCAGTTGTTTGCGATTATAATATGGTAAAACCCAAATTACAGTAGGTATATATTGTGAAGTTGTTCATTTAATGATAATTGCTTACTGACCTCCATGAAATCATCAACCGGGCCATGAACTAAATCGTTGGTGCTGCATATGTACATACAGCTATCGACAGTATTTTTTCTCTTTTTTTTTTCTGTGCTCATATACATCATACTGCTGAGATTAGGCCTTCCAGGTAAACGAAATTAAACTTTTGCAGCACACAGATTGGAATAGTTTTATTTCAAGTTTTCCTTCTCGTGTGGTGATGTCATTTACTCGTGTCTTTTAATTGATTTTATCGATTTGCATTGGCAGGCTATGGTGAGGACATACGCCGCCAATTCTATCCGGGGCAAAGAAAAGGCTGCGCGCGGTCCCATGACCTGCCGTAGGTATATCCACCCCATCGCCAAACGGATCTACCACTGCTAACAAATTGCTTTTTACGATATCTGGCGGTGAACATCGTATACTTACTTCGTCACTACATAATAGTATTTGATTTTTAGTTTCTGATATTTTACATACTTTTCAGCATTCAGGAGGATCAAGGAGTCTTCCTGTGCACCCTAAAAACTGTTTTCGGATGTTTATTGAATTCCATATATCAAACTACTAAAAGGTATATGAAGTGAAAATTACATCTTGGATGTAATCTTACACACACCTTGGATGGCAGATGAGCAAGGAGTCCACCTAATCGTAAATGATAACTGTCGTTTATCGACCTCTACAATATCAAAAGCACAAGTCTCTACCTATTGTAGGTTTGCCTTTAGACCTCCGGCACGGTCGCTCATATTTTTACTACTCCGATGTTTTTTACGAGAAGACTAAGGGATACAATATGCAGATATAAAACCATTTAATCCTTGTAATAACATGTCTCACCAGCGTGGTATAGTAGGTCAATTACCCTCCTATTATGAAGAAGGCTCGAATTTAGCATTGAGAGGTATACGTGCTGAATTGATGATGATGATCTCATGCTTTTTTTAGGCACTTTACAATTTTCTTTTCAAAAATCCTATATCAATATTACCTCAAATCCTATAAGATTTGAGCCAATATTCATAAAGGATTTTTAATAATGGTTAGAAGACTCCAACAGCGTCTTCATCATCATTTTAGCTCATATATGTTCCACTGTTGGGCAGGAGCCTCTTTCACAGTAGGAGAAAATTGAGCTATTTTAACCACGCTGGTCAGAGGTGTTGGTATATAGTTACATTTCAAATTGCCCTTCCCTTGCATATTAATCCATATTTAATCCCTTAGTCGTCTCGACCTACAAGCCAGAGAGTGGGTGGTGAATTGTATTCTTATTCGGTCACCACACAAATATCATTCTCTCCAAAAGTATATTCTTAAATAAATAGAAGTGTTGAAATATTATTTAGCACTAGCAACCCGCCCTCGCTTCGCTTCGGTTATAGGTTATAGTCGTTTTACCCGCGTAGTTCCCGTTCCCGTGGGAATACCGGGATAAAATATAGTCTAGTTTACGCCCTGATATTATAGCTTTCCATTGGTGAAAGAATTTTTGAAATCGGTCCAGCCGTTTTGAAGATTACCCGGAACAAGCAGACAGACAGACAGACAAAATTTTTTTAATTGCTATTTTAGGCATAGGTGTCGTGCAAATAACCGTGTGAGCATGAAAAATGCCTATTATTTTGACATTACAAACAGACACTCCAATTTTATTTATTGGTATAGATATAGATAAAATTCAGCTCAGTATAGCTTAATAAACAGTGGCGACCACGAATCGAACAACGCCGTGCAGTATGAACCCCTACTAGATGAATAAACGACATCTTTAAAGGCCCAAGGAAACGTTGGATTCAAGTGGCACAGGACAATTCCGAGTAGCATTCTTGTGGAAAGGCCTATATCCAACATTAGGCCTTTGGTTGGATATAGGCTTATAGACATAAGCCGATGGATGGATGAAACAGTCCTTTTTATGTAATGTTGACGTTTTGCAAATTTTCAACTAAACTTCCAAGCAGTTCAGTAACTACTGTATAGTACCATAGACATGGCGTAGATACGTCTCTCATTGTATCCGTAATGATGTAGATTCTCCGTGTCGTGAGTGCGTAAAAATACAATTTACCACCCCTTGACCGTGGGTATCGTAAAAGATGAGTAAGGGAAATAACGAGCAGATAACATTGAGGCAAGAGAAGGAAAACTCGAAACGAAATCCTATACTACATTTAACAGCGTGGTATAAGACCGATATGAATGGTTGTAGGTAGAAGCCATAAAATAGGTCACATAATATAGAACATTCTGTCTGAACAAATGCAATTTGCAATATACTCGCTATTTGTATGTTGTTTGTTTGTATTCGAAGGTCAGAAACCCGGTGAGAACCGCAACAATCCTCACTTGTACAGCTTCAATACAAACGGGTCAAGCTCAGTGCATTATATTACTCTGTACATCTCAATTGAACTGTAACAAACGATACCTATTACAGGAATGCACTGAAAATACAATTTACCACTTTATATTACAAGAGAAGGAAAATTCAAAATAAGACGTTATACCAACCCGTTTGACCAGCGTGGTTTAGTAGGTCAATTTTTCTCTTATTGCGGAGGAGGCTCGTCCAGCAGTAGTACGTATATCAGCTGTGATAATAATGATGGCGTTTGCAAAAGAAGTGTTGCATTTCAACCAAATTTGTGTATCTTAATAAAACTATGAATTTCAGTTTAAAACGTTTCGCAGAAATTATAAAACTCCTTTTATTCATACAGCACCTATTTAATAGTTATATCAAGAAAAATACGCACGCCAAAAATCGTTTTACAAAAACTATTCTGCAAATTTAACTTCCTCCTAAAAAGATGTGTTCATAAAAGCGCTCAAAGCAGATATTCGTAGAAATTTCATGAACGCATGTATCGATATATAGAAATGAGATGTAGCAAACAAGAAACTACGTGTTTACGTTGTAAAAACCGTATATTTCTTAAAGGTATGTTTATATTCGAGTGAAACACTTTTTACACGGGTTTATTGAGCACGTACCTTAGAGTAAATACACAGACGAAGTTGTGACGTAGTCGGAGTGCACACAAACCAATTTATCGCGTGCCGAACGGGTATAAATACGAGCGCCGCTCCGCCACCCCGCATACTGCTGCTAGCACTCACAGAGAGCACGTAGCGACTTAATCTTTCTCTAAAAAATACAAGTTCATCAAGTCCCAACATGGTTGTGAAACTAGAAACTGTTGCCAATTTATACGCCAATGTTTATCCATCTCTGAAACACCGGGAGATGGATCATATCGTCACCGATTGCCCGAGACGGCAGAAACTTCGCGCCACTGCTTTGCCGGCGCTTGTGGAAGATGACTCCGAGGAGATCTTCGAGACTGAACAACAGTCTTATGTGCTGCATACAGAGGGTCTTCGTAGACAGAAGTCGGTGTCTCCGCAACGTCGTGAAAAATTACGGCGCACGCTAGCGCTGCCGTCTTTGTCTGAGGATGAAGAGCCTTGATCATCTTGCTGCTGAAGTACGGATGAAGTTATGAAGCCCCCGGTCGGCTGTTCTGCTTTAACACTCGGGCTACAACCGGTCTGAACGTGGATTGTGAAGCTAGAACTGCCAGGAGAAGTTTAGTGAACTTGACGCTCGCGGGGAAAAGTGTCGGAACAATTTGTGAAGTGAAACAAATAATGTTGTAACGCCAAAGTCTTTGCCAATGTAGGTGTAATTTAGAATAAGTTATATTGGAGAATAAATGTGTTTTAAACAATTTACTTCCTTGTTTTATTGCTAACGTAAGTACCTTGACATAATTCACAGACATTGAATAAAATCAAGGGCAGTAATTCCTTTTTAGCCGGAGATTACTATATAAATAAATAGTAACAGTTGTGCACTACATTTATATTCAGTGAGGCTTGTTAAATATTTACCTAGATGTAAACGTAATGAAGAAAACTTTAGTCTCAATGAAACCTACAAACTCAAGGAAACATCGTATTTGTGTCAAAGTCACCCATATTAATGAACTCAATTGCAACAGTAATTTCTGGAGTGTTGCTTAAATAAATTTTATCTATTATTATCATCAATATACTATATACTTAACTGTGACTTTGTAAATAGGTTATTATTTAGACAGGGGAACGATGAATAATACAATACGTAATAATATTACGAATTAGTTGCATTTTGTGACAAAAATAGACATATGTCCTACACTAAACATATGGCAATGAACTTAATGTCATATAGTAAATTCAAATAATTTTAAATTGATTAGCAATTATAATTTAAAAACAATACAACCTGAGTGAAATGAGTAAATACTATCAACATATGCTAGAGGTATTCTTTACAGAATAGCATTGTTGTTATGCCTCCGCTCGATCAATAAAATAGCGCATCTGATTTTGAATGCATTTCGAGACAGCGCGTTCATCAACTCGCAAAATATTTGCTTATTTTGTAACTGATAGGAACTTATTTACGAAAAGTAAAGCGATAAATCGTTTAGTTTGTTGCGAAAATTTGTCATTTAGTTTTATATAGCGAGGTCAGTATCAATTATGCCACAATTGGACATACTTTTAGTACTACTATTCGAGTTTTCGTCATTGTATTGTCATATTTAGAAAATACAAAGTTGTAGTAATTTATTAGTAGTTTATAAACACTGCTATTACTGATTACGGATTATGACACTAACTGCATTGAGATAACAAGATTGTTCTTGGTTCACGTGTTTAGATAATAACAATTTTAAATTGCATAATAAGCTTTGGATTTTGTTTTCTAAATTTAACATAAATGTTTATCTAGAGTTAATATTTTTTTTTCTATAGGAATTCTTATGTTAAATTAAATTATAGTATTGCTTTATAAAATATTATAACCAAAACATTAAATAATTAAACTGGATTAGGTTAAAAAAGGAAACTGTTGTATTGAATTACTGTATTTAAAAAAATATATGGACATAAGTCTGAAATAAATATTATTATTGTCATATTGTGTCTCCATTTTCCGGTCCGATAAGGCTTACATGGGGATATAGATTCAACACGCAGAGGCCTTTGGAGAAATTAATCTTGAAATGGTATGGGACATCTACTGATGACACTCCACGTGTAATAAGATCGATCACATTATTATTATTATTAAATATTGGATGATTATAGAGATGATGTAGATGTAGATGTCGTGAACAACCATGATAAGGAGTAATTATTCTTACATATGATTTTATCTCAAAATAAGAAGCAATCTCTTTAGATTATAGAGGTCAAATACAACTTGCCCAGTCGAAGTACCTAACATAATAACATACCTATATGTTATCAAATTTGGTTAGATTAGGTTATTACCACCTAATAATTTGATAAGTATGTAACGGAGGAGATATTAAATATTAATAGAGTATAAGGGCGCCTTCAAATTTGCCGCAAAGTACCGCGCGGCCGCAGCGCGTCTGTAGCGCTGCGGCCGCGCTACTTTATAAATCTACTAGCAGACCCGGCCACGCGTTGCTGTGGCTAAGGTTTTTGTTATATTACAGTTTAGTAAACTATTTATGCTATTGAATTGTAGCTTATATGACACGTTTGTAGGTTTGACATAGCAACGCCATCTATTAATTACTTACTCAATCCAGTCAACAGATATCGCCATCTGTTAAAATCGTTTGGAGTTAACAGATAATTGTGAATGTCAAATAATAGACAAATAATAATTTGCAATAAAATAATATTGCGACTATAAATTAAGATGTAAGAAGTAGTTTAGGAGCCCATCGCGGACAAACAACGTGACACGTAATTTATATATATATATTAAGATATAAATAAACAACGCGCGGTTGCAGCGCTGCACCCGCGCTGCGGCCACGCATCAGTTCATCGATCGACTATTGATACGCGCACGTATTTTTTTATACAAGTAGAGCAGAGTTTCTTCGTCAGAGTCCATCGGTAAACTATGTACTACACTATGATTCTCAAACCTAGCGACAGCAGCGCGGCTGCAGCGCTGCAGATGCGCTGCCGCCGCGCGGCACTTTGTGGCAAATTTGAAGGCGCCCTAAGAAAAGTGTTCGTATAATGACGGAGTAAGAATATAATTCAACACTATCTTGCCCGTAATTATTGTAATAGACCACTAAAGGATATACATCAATATAATATCTAAACAAGGAAGGAAAATTTGAAATAAAACTTTATACGAACCTATTTGACCAACATGGTAAGGTTCATTTTCCTCCTTTTAAGGACGAGGCTCGCTCGGCGACTCGATGAGAAGAAAGCATATTCATTTTCTTCTTATCATCAGCTTCCTATTCCTAAACACGTATGTAATGCATGCATTTACGGAAGCAAATGGTAAATTGTAATTACAATTACACGTTTGGACTATATATTTTATTATTCTTTTCAACCGACACATGCTTCACTATTGGAGTGGCTGACGCTATATTGTAAGGGAACTTGACCTAACTGCTGCTAAACAGGTATGATGCTCCCTAGATGAGATACTATAGGATTTTATATAAAGTTTGCCTCTTTTCATAGTGATTTTGTGGCGTTATATTTTAGCGGTCTTTTACGATCCTTCCGGGGAAAGGATAAAAGAATTGGTGAATTTTATTGTTACTTTGTCATCACATAGAAGCTGGAAGGCTCATTAACTTTAAATTTAAAATTAGTCGTCAATATTTTAAGCCTTCAAATAACTTAACCATATTCTGCTTAGAAATTTTGAAAGAAGGGTAACATATTATCCCAAGTAATTGGGATAAAGGCAGGATGATGATAAAAGATATTAGAACTCTGCGTTTAGGTTTTTTCCCCCCACCGTTGAATAAAGATCCCAGATTATGGTAGATATCACTGAAACTGTAAATAAATATCACTGGTATACTGTATATAAATCATCATCATTTTGCTCTTATCCCAATTACTTGGGGTCGACGCAATATGTCATTAACTTTAAATTTAAAATTAGTCGTCAATATTTTAAGCCTTCAAATAACTTAACCATATTCTGCTTAGAAATTTTGAAAGAAGGGTAACATATTATCCCAAGTAATTGGGATAAAGGCAGGATGATGATAAAAGATATTAGAACTTTGCGTTTAGGTTTTTCCCCCCCTTCCGTTGAATAAAGATCCCAGATTATGGTAGATATCACTGAAACTGTAAATAAATATCACTGGTATACTGTATATAAATATCACTGGTAAATGTGAAAGTGATATTGAAAGAAGAGTCTGTAAGTAAAATATGGTGAATAGTGCTTTGCGCACCTTTATGGGCAGCCAAAGCCTGTCTAAGAAGGCTCGCTTGGCTGTGCATAGGGGTGTGCTTGTACCAACTCTAATGTATGGAAGTGAGAGCTGGGTATGGCAGAAGAAGCACGAAAGTAGAATAAATGCTGTGGAAATGAGAGCGCTGAGGAGCATGATTGGTGTGAAATTGAGTGATAGAATTAAAAACAGAGTGATTAGGGAACGTTGTGGAATGAATGTAGATGTAGTGACAAGGATTGAGAAAGGTATGTTAAGTTGGTTCGGCCATGTAGAGAGAATGAATAAAAGGAGACTAACAAGGAGAATTTATAAGGCGAATGTGAACGGAAGTGGAGGGGAAGACCGAGGCGGACGTTCCACAATCAAATCGGGGACGTTCTTAAGAAAGGCCAGGTTAGGAGTACCCTGAACCGAAGAACATGTATGAAGAGATTAATGAATGTGGACGAGGCGAAAGTGGTATGTCAAGATCGTAGCAAGTGGAAGGAAGTGGTCTCTGCCTACACCTATGGGAAAGAGGCGTGATTATATGTATGTATTATATGTATTACTGAAACAAACAATGGAAAATTAATCACATCATTATTGAAAACGTAAATAATTAGACTTTTTGCATCGATGGATTTTCCGTGTGATGACGGAATAATAATACAGTTCACCACCCCTAGTTTTACGTTTGGGTGTCATAAAAGATAATTAGGGATTAAATATGCATATAATGTCTTTGCAAGAGAAGTAAAACTTGATATGTAACCCTATACCAACACGTCTGACCCTATACCACACTGGTATAGTAGAGCAATGTCCCTCCTATTGTGGAGTAGGCTCAAGCTCGACAGTGGGACATACCTATATGAGCTCAAATGATGATGATGATAGATGAATTTTATTTACGTTGTAGACAAAAACTCGAAACGCATTGCACCACAATGTTTACTTGTTCGTTTGAATGGTATTCAAGGTTTTGAATAACATATAAGTTATTTGGAATAAGCACATACAACTTTGTGTATCATATGTTTTAGGATCACGTAGGCATAGGTTTTCTTTATAATTATAAAACTATAAATGCAAAAATAAATTTGTTTGTTTGTTACGCTTTTACGTCTAAACCACTAAACTGATTTTAAGGATCTTTTCGCCAGTGGAAAGTTACATTATCAACGAGTAACATAGGTTATATTATATCCCAGTATTGCCGTGGCAATAGTAACTATGATGGTTAAACTGCAATAATTTGACATATTTTAAAAATTCTTTCACAAACTGAAGGCTATGTTATCAGCGTGTAATATAGACCATATTTTAGCTCCGTATTCCCACGGGAACAGGTACTATGAGGGTAAAACCTAAGAAATTGCTAATAATAACTAACTTACCTTATTATAAACCATACTAGCCAGATGTTTAGTGATAGGCTTTTATTTCGAATACAGCTTCAATTAAAGAGATGCTATTTGCTCGCGTATCTTAATCGCTCTGTGGATACCACTTTTTTAAAATATATGGTATTTATAAAAGTTTATTGGCAATGAAAGCTATGTGGTAGCGGTTATGAATACCACCAATCCTGATTTTGCTCGTGGGTAAAAGATGATTAAGAGCTTTACATAGACTTGGGCCAACTCTATTTAATGGCGTCTGTTCAGCAATTATATTAACAAAAAGGGTCGACGTTAGGAAGGCGGCCGGTTATAAAACTAACTATATGGGCGATGGAAGAGGAGTACATATTGCGTCGACAACAAACAATTACAATAAAAAAATGATGATGATCTTTCGATGATAATGAAAAGTTTATTAGCGATCAAACTTATAACATTTAATTTAATAAGTCCTTTAGCAAGGTGATTACATAATCCACTGCGCTATCTACGAATAATGAAACCTGTTCAATATAATATTGTTATTACAGTCGTAAGGAACGACATTGCACAATGTGAACTGGTCTTGTTTCCATGTAAATGTTTTTAAACTAATAAAGACGAAATTTGCATCGTAATGGGTCTAAGACGATGTGTCTTTTGTTTATACTCAATACTTCTAAACGTAAATGGCCTTCGTTGTCTTTATATATTTTAAAAATAAAACAGTGTGTGTTAGAAATTATTGGAAGTCTTAACAATTGTTGCTCATAATTTTTCTTTGATGATTTTGGGGAATTATTTTATTATCTAATGCTAGCAAATTCTCGCAGAGGATTTCACTCGCGTAGTGTCCGTTTTTGTGGGGATACGGAGATAAAATAGTGTAGGGAGGGAGTAAGAATACAATTCCCTTTCTTGCTCGTGGATGTCGTAAAAGACGACTAAGGGATACATTACGCATATAACATCTGTGCAAGAGAAGGAAAACTCGAAATGAAACCCTATGTCCAACAACCAACATGTCTGACCAGCATGGTATAGTAGGTCAATTGCCCTCCTATTAGGGAGGAAGCTCGAGCCCAGCAGGGGAACGTGTATGACTTGAGAAGACTCCAAAATTTTTTCAACAGTGAAGGGTGGAGGTAAAATTAATAGGAAAGAGACACGGTCTCTTTTATGTGTCATACCATCATGGCTCAGCGATGAGGCGAATTGCTTTTTTTTTCAATTCGAATCAATCGAATTAAAATTACTATTGATTCGAATCGCAATTCGAATTGATTCGAATCGTCACATTCGTCACGTCAGCATTATAGTCAAATTCGTACTCGTATGTCAAGTCATCCGCCTGTGAAGCCGAGTTGGCGAGTTATAATTCGTTTACATTATTATTCCAGCGAGTTTTTTTTGCGGATCGGTTTTTTCATTACGAATGAGTCGAAATTTTGAGTTACAGCAGTGTGCTCGGTATTTGGTTACGGAAAGGGGACTTATAGGTATATAATATTGACTTTTAACCACGTAGGTAATGACAATACTCTTTTATTGTTATGATTAAAATCAGCATATTAAATAACAAAAAGTAATAATAAAATCATATACAAAAAAAAAATACTTTTTTTAAAATAAAGTCTGATTCTAATTAGTAATTACATTTAAATTCTAGTAAGATAGTGAGGTTATTGTATGATTAAGTGAATAATGGCGTTAATAATTGAGACTTATTACATATCGGTATGTATTTATTTTATAAACGCTGTTTATTATTATGTATGTTATTTTACACAGTTTTTAAACCGTGAAATTGTGTTTACGATATATTTCTATTATTTATATCTATTTGACATAGCAATTATGCAAATAAATAGTCAGACTTAATTTATTGTTTGTTCAATATAATTTTATATACAAAATATATTTATTTACTATGAATGTTATATTGTGCAGAGGCAGGATTGAAAATCAACATTTATTGAAAAGTTATAGTGATACTATAAAACGATCACGGGCGAATCATCAACGCTGTAGTGTTCGAAACGTCGGGCAACCATAAATTAAATATAAACGCAATAAAATCCGTAAAAATAGTTTTACGTACGTAGATAACGATAACACAAAACAATGGGATATAGACATCAATACATATACTATATATGAAAGCTTTTTGGAAAGCAAACTGAAAAAAATACGTTTAGAGGATAAAAACAAAACGGACATGTACACACCAGATATGATTGAAACGTATGCAACAATACGTGAAGCTTTTATAAATATACATAAAAAACTAGCGGCGTATGCCATCTATCAAAGAAATGGTCATAATATATTCAGTGAGGAAGATATGAAAGAAATCCAAGATATAATGGAAACGATTAAGAATGGAGGTGAAAAGACAGGTTTAGTATACAGCGTAGCTAATGACATACCGCAGTTCATACATATGACGTTCACGGAATATTTTGCTGTAGAATATATATCGGATACTTTAAAAAAAGAAAAGGATACTAAGAAACAAGAAACAATTTGCTATTTTATATTAAACACTATGATTTTCGAAAGTTCAATGAATATTTTAAATATCATGGATCTTAAACTAAAAATAGATACCGAATTCGCATCTGCTATATAAGGCCTTTATTTTCAAAGTAATAATATTACAAGGCACGATAGACAATAATAACAAGATCATTAATGGGAACCAGATGAAATCGTCTGTAAATGAAGTTATTACAAAAAACTTAAACAATTTCCTATCCATTTTTATGACGATCCTTGAAGAAAATGTAAATGAGAGTAACTTGGACGACTATATTAAATACGTCGACAATACTGGTTTCTTAAAAATTGCTGTAGTTAATAACTATGACGATATTATTGTAAACGTTTTTAATATTATAAGAAAAATTGATATGTCAAAATGGAGAAAATTTATATCAAATCCTCGATACTATTGTGACGATCTATTAGCACATTTTCGAATACAAAGACTGTTACGACATCATTTTTTATATTATTTTAATTGGTCTTATTTATCAAATCAAGATTCTTTGATGATGTACAATGAAGCTGCCTAGATTTAAACATTTGATCTCAAAAGGCCACTGTGGCTTGAAAATGAATATTTTTACAGAATTCTATTAAATAACTTTTTTTTTATCAATTTAATTTCATATTTTCCCAAGTAATTGTGATCATAGCAAGATAATGATGACAGAATTGTAATAAATACGATTGTATGTCACTTTGATTTTAATTTATAAGATCTTGCTTAAAATTTTAAAGAGGTCGCCAATGGGTAAATCTCTCTCCTAGGAAACACCGCCTGTGATCGCTAACCTACCTGCCAGGTGTGACTATTACAGCACTGGGAGAAGGGTGTCCTGAGAATTATATTCAAAAACAAACCTTGGTAAAGGCACATATACTGTGTGGTGACGGAGTAAGACCACAATCACTATGGGTATCGTAAAAGGTAACTAAGGGATATATGCACACAACATCCATGCAACAAAAGGGGAAATTCGAAATAAAACCCTAAACCAGGGTTCGCCAAATAATTTTGCTAGAGGTCCGTTTTAAGAAATGAAATGAACATCACGGTCCGTACATGCTTTTAATAGAAAAAAAAATCAAATGTAATTTTTAGTTAACAAATGTATTTTCTTATTTCGACATTTTTGAATGGACGACGTCAACAAAGATAAATTTTTATTAAATTACGTACTCCGTATCCGTAGTGCTAGTTGCTGTATTATTCTTTCGGTCCGCACTAAATGGGTCGGCGGTCCGGATGCGGACCGCGGTCCGCCATTTGGCGATCCCTGGTATAGAGTGATAAAGAAAACTCGTGTTTATTTTTAGATATTTATAGACGCGAATTGACGTTAGACATTTCCTAGACTCAGACATTCTGTCGCCGGTCTCGGCGACGATTATGTACATACGTATTATATTTGCAATAACATTTCGTCATAGCATATAATTATTTAAATATAAATTTTTAAAGACTGCATGGTTGGTCTACTGGAATAAGTGGGCTAATGTGATTGTGAGATCTGACTTTAATTCGTTGGTTGGGTAAAAAAGTATTTCTTGGGGTTTTATGCAATTTCCTTGAATTGCCGTCCGGAGACAACGCGCGGTCCCATACCCTGCCTTTCGCCGACTGGATGACCTTCTCCATCTGGATTTTTGACATTGGTGACTCAAAAATAACGTATAAAAAAATATCACATCGTTTTTCCATAGAAAGAAGGAATGCAATAGCTATAACTTGCATTAGCTCTAGAACTAAGTGCTTTTTTTTCATTTAAATTTATTGAGCCAAATTGGTCACGATTATGGCATCTTGCCTATTACCGTAGCCTTTTTCAGTCAACGTCGATAGGCCGATGTATGGAAGATATAAACACGAAACATTGTGCACGAAGAATGCTCATCTGTCTTGATTGGTAGTCCGAGCGCAATGACGATTAAGAAGAGCATTTTCTTCACGGTAGGCAACGACTTAACTGTGCTTCTGGTATCGCAAAAGTTCATATGCGGCCGTATCATTTACCATCAGATGTGCTGCGTGCTCGTTTGCCACCATCGCCAATAAAAAAATCCATAATCTTCTTCATTGTACCATTCGGTCGTCATTTGAGCTCATTATCGTCATCAAGACTTTGTTTACGTCCAAAACTGCTAGACGAAATAATGATTAAAATGTTTGCCGTCATTCGAAACTGGCTAAGTGGTATTGAATGCAGGCAACTGTTACAGTGTCAATAGTTTAAGGCAAACCGGTCCATTTGATATTCAAACACATAGACGAAATATAAAATTCTGTTAACGAAAATTTACCTCTGCAATTATTCATTTATTCATGATTGCTACAACGCCACGTCATGTACCTATCGCACTTTAGATTTTCTGATAATTTCATCATTTTAGTCTGCCTAGACATTGTATCATCATCATCGGCATCTCAGCCCATATAAGTCCCATTGTTGGGCATGGATCTCCTCCACAATGGAAGGGAAGGGGAATCCCTTAGTCGGCTTCTACAACACTCACGGGTAAAAAAGGGGTGGTGAACTGTATTCTTTCTCCATTACCATACGGAAATTTAGCTGGTCAGACGTTGTGTACATATTATAAACCCTAGTTGTCTTTTATGATACCTAGGAGCTTGAAAGAGGATGACAAATTGTATTCTAACTCCGTCACCACACGTATTTTGAATTAAATTTCTTTAAAGATACTTCTTCCTGAATTGTTAGAAATAGAAATTAGCCGCCCAAGTACCAGCCGAAATATAGTATTTAGGTATTACTATTATAGTCATGACCGACGTACTGCCCGAGGGGGGGACGTCGGTCGATGGGAGGGTACCCCTCCAGGGGGTATTCCGTCGGGCCGACCATTGACGTCAAGTCACCCCGCTCCGGTGGTCGGCCCAACGACGAAGGCGACGTGCCGCGCGGGTGGGTTACGGGTGTGCGTGCTTACGCCCCTCTGTCGCCCCGGACGGAGTGGTGCGAGGAGTGCGGCGAACGTAACCCACCCGCACCAAAAAAGAAAGGTATTACTATTTTATTTATCATCATTATTTCAGCTCATATACATCTCTCTTTTGGTCTCGTCCTCCAGGACAGGAGAGAAATTGACTTACTATATCATGCTGGTCAGATGTGTTGGTATAAGACTTCATTTCGAGTTTTCCTTTTCTTGCATAGATATTACTAGCAACCCGCCCTCGCTTCGCTTCGTTTCCAGACGCCTAATCCACGTAGTTTCCGTTCCCGTGGGAATACCGGGATAAAATATAGCTTATGTTACTCCCTGATATTATAGCTTCCCACTGGTGAAAGAATTTTTGAAATCGGTTCGGTGGCTTAAGTGCGAAAGCGCAACAAACAAAGAAACTTACTTTCCCATTTATAATATTAGTAAGGATATGCATATTAAATCCCTTAGTCATCTCTAACGACAAGCAAGAGAGAGGGTGGGGAATTGTATTCTTACTCCATCACCATATGGAAAGTATTATTTTATTCATCACCAATATTTAAGTGAGGTAATGATTAAACATGACAGCGTAACAGGTGGTCATTTCAGTAAGTACTAGTTTAAGGATAATATTTAATAGAGATTTAACAATCTGTGGTCACCGGACTTTACTGTGAATTGACAAATATTTTCGTCATACAATTTGCGTCAATTATAACCACGACTGTTTTATAATCAATATGAGTCAAAGAATGAGTTAAACTTTATTTACAGTAACGAATAACTTTACCTTTTTAGGTAAGCTATGGATCATTTTTTTTAAAACGACACCGCACGACTATTCTTGTATTGCGGGGGACTTTACAATAATATAGTTAATGGAAACAAATTACATCCAGACTCAGAAAAATAATTTGTGAATCGCACAAAATGTTGTCCTGCGTAAGATTCGAACCCACGACACTGACACAGGGGTTCGGTATTTTAACCACTATGCCATCTGTAAAGGCTATTAGCTGCCATCACCATCAGCCTATGGACATTAACTGCATAAAGAGTTCATGACAATACCATGAAGAGTGATTCTATGTTGCCTATATCTAACTTCTAACTATCAGTTATTAGCAACCCTCCCTCGCTTCGATTCGGTTTCAGTCGCCTTACCCACGTAGCTCCGTTCCTGTGGGAATACCGCGATAAAATATAACCTATGTTACTCCCTGATATTATAGCTTTCCATTGGTGAAAGAAGTTTTGATATCAGTTCGATGGTTTAAGCGTGAAAGCGTAAAACAAACAAACAAATTTACTTTCGCATTTATAATATTAGTAAGGATAATGTCCTCGACCATATGATAGGAGTACAAATTATAATGCGTCACCCGTTTCATAATGGCCGCTCCAGAACTTTATTCCGTATTATTAAAATGTAGTCATTGATTAAAGAATCTGCTCTCTACTTACACGCCATCCAAAAGTATTCTTCTTATTTATTGTGCATATATATATAAGAATACAATTCGCCACTTTTCTTGCCTGTGGGGATTGTAAAAGTCGACTAAGGGACTAGAATATGCAGGTAACCTCTATATAATAAATAAACCTCTATACCTGTTGGTAAGGTGATATGGTACCTGACCAGCCTAGTATAATAAATAAATTTCCTCCCTATTTTGTAGAAGGCTCGAGTTCAACAGTGGGACGTATGTCGGCTGAAATGGCGATGATGATTCGAAATAACTACGATGGGAAAGAAATTGGCAAGAGAGGGGGTGGTGAATTGAATTCTAACTTCGCATACGGATATATATTCTTAACCTTGGCTTCGCTTTGGTTTCAGTCGCTTTACCCGCATAGTTCCCATTCCTGTGGGAATACCGGGATAAAATGTAGCCTAAGTTACTCCTTATATAGACAGCGGCCTCACTTTATATAGACAGCTCATCATCATCTTGCTCTTATCCCAATTACTTGGGGACGACGCAATATGTCATCTGTTTTGACATATTGCAAAAAGTTTCGGCAATGACTTTTATGACCGGCCGCCTGCCTGACGTCAACCCTCCTTGGGAATGTAATCGTTGACCCAAATGGTACCAGATGGAGTTGGTCCGGGTCAATCTAGGGCTCTTAGTCGTCTTTTACGACACCCACGAGCAAAGCAAGGGTTGGTAGTATTCGAAGCCGCTACCACACAGCACAGACAGCTTTATATAGACAGCTATCTGATAGTAAAATATTATCAAAATCGGTCTAACTGTTTTGAAGATTACCTCAAACAAACAGAGAGACTAAATAATTTTAAAATGTATTTTAGGCATAAGTGTCGTGCAAATAACCGTGTAAGCATGAAAAAAGTCCAATATTTTGACATTACAAACAGACACTTCAATTATATTTATTTGTATAGTAAGTAAAATAGGCGCCAACTGTATCGGAAGCTGATAGGTACGTCATATTATTTATTTAATTGCAAATATCTAAAGGTTTGCATATTGTGTCACAATAATGATCTATGTGTTTATCCGGTCCATTGACCTTACCGTTTTCTTCGTAAACATTGATAACCCTAATGATATAAGACAAACAGAAAGTAAAGTGACAAATACAATTTAATTAAGATATATTTCAATTATAATTATGTGCAATATATCATTTAAATATTACAATAGTTGTTGATTATCATTTATAGAAGTTCGTGTGGTGACGGAGTAAGAATACAATTCACCACCCCCTCTATTATCCATCCATCAGCCTATAGACGTCCACTACTGGACATAGGCCTCCCCACGAGAATGCCACCCGGAACGGTCTTGCGCCACTTGCATCCAACGGTTTCCTGCGACTTTGAGAATATCGTCAGTCTACCTAGTGGGGGGGTTGTTCTACGCTGAGCCGTCCCATTCATGGTCGCCACTCTAGAACCTTTCTTTCCCAGCGGTTGTTGGTTCGTCGAGCGATGTGGCCCGCCCATTGCCACTTCAGCGTGCTAATTCTTCGTGCTATGTCGATTACACCCGTTCTTCTGCGAATTTCCGTACTCCGGATTCTATCTCGCAGAGAGAAATCCCGAGCATAGCCTGCTCCATAGCACGCTGAGCGACTTTGAGCCTTGTTATGAGGCCTACATTTAAGGACCACGTTTCCGTGCCGTAAGTCATCACTGGTAACACACACTGGTCGTAGACATATGTTTTCAGATACTGAGGTATGTTGGACGAAAAGATCCTCCTAAGTTTCCCGAACGCTGCCCAACCGAGTTGGATACGTCGGCTGATCTCTTTCTTGAAACTGGATCTACATAACTGGACTGTTTGTCCTAGGTAAACATAGTGATCGACAACTTCGAGAATCGCATTGCCAACTAGGACCCGTACAGGAATAACATGGGCATTTGACACGACTTTCGTCTTGTCCATGTTCATTCTCAAACCTAGTTGGGATACCCTGCTGGGATCGTTGAGCATGTTGCCAAGGTCCTCCATGGATTCTGCCATAACGACGATATCGTCTGCAAATCGAAGGTGAGTGATGTATTCGCCGTTGATATTGATGCCAAGTCCGGTCCAGTCTAAGAGCTTGAAGACATCTTCCAGTGCAGTTGTGAACAGTTTCAGAGAGATGACATCTCCCTGTCTCACGCCTTTTAGCAACTGGATCGGTTTTGTACTCTTATCCCGGATACGGACCGACATTGTGGCGTTCCTATACAAACACTTCAACACATCGATATAGTGATGGTCGATTTGGCACCGCTGAAGGGACTGCAGCACCGTCCAAGGTTCGACTGAATCAAAGGCTTTCTCATAGTCCACAAACGCTATACACAGAGGCCGATTATACTCCTCGGTTTTTTGTATAATCTGTCGAAGCGTGAGGATATGGTCTATGGTGCTATAGCCTTTACGGCAGCCGGCTTGTTCGGGCGGCTGGCAGTCATCAAGCTTGCACGGGAGGTGATTGGTAATGACCCTTGAAAACAACTTGTAAACGTGGCTCAGAAGTGAGATGGGTCTGTAGTTCTTTAGAAGAGCTTTGTGATTTGGGATATAATATGCATATAATATCTATACAAGAGAAGGAAAACTCGAAACAAAACTCTATACCAACACGTCTGACCAGCGTGGTATTATAGTATGGTAGTAGGTCAATTTCCCTCCCATAGTGGAGGAGGCCCGAGCCCAGCAGTGGGATGTATATGGGCAGAGATGATGATGATGATCATTTATAGAACTTTTACTAGTTAGTTATTACTAGTGATCGATTATAGAAGATTAAGATTATATCCCTAAGTCGTCTTTTACGACACCCACGAGTTAGCGGGCGTCCATAAATTACGTGAGGTGTTTTTTTAAATTTTCTGTAACTCCCTCCCCCCTGGTGAGATGTCGTGAGATTTTATTCAACCCCCTCCCCCATTCCCCAATCTCACGTGAGATTTATCAAAATGTGGGTTTCTTACGTAAACGCGTTGGATTGTTATTGTAAAAAGAAAAAAATTTGCTTCGTGCTTTTATTTACGACTAGTTAAGACTAGTAATCAATATTGCTGAGAGTTTAATTATAAGTGTAATAAAAACTTAACAATTTTTTTTGTTTCAATCAGAAAAAAAATTGCGTGATATTTGCAGAAACCCCCCCTCTCTCCAACGTAAGATTAGATGAGATTTGACTCGACCCCCTCCCCCCCTCAAACATCTCACGTATTTTATGAACGCCCCCTTAGAGGGTGGTGTCTTGTATTCTTGCTCTGTCACCACGCTGATAAACATACTACTTATACTGTAACGTATTTAGTGTAACTAAATTTGATGATGTTGTATTTTTTATCTGCATTTGTTAGTTGATTTTATTATCTACATTTGTTTGATAATGTAATCATAGATGGTGTGTCGTATTAGCTGCGCCCATTTAGTTTGACCCTGAATTTTGAATAGGAAAACTCATGCGAACAAATTATATTATTACACTAGCAACCCGCCCTCGCTTCGCTTCGGTTATAGGTTATAGTCGTTTTACCCGCGTAGTTTCTGTTCCCATGGGAATACCGGGATAAAATATAGCTTAGTTTACGCCTTGATATTATAGCTTTCCATTGGTGAAAGAATCTTTAAAATCGGTCCAGCCGTTTTGAAGATTACCCGGAACAAACAGACAGACAGACAAAATTTTTTTAATTGCTATTTTAGGCATAGGTGCCGTGCAAATAACCGTGTGAGCATGAAAAGAGCCTATTATTTTGACATTAGAAACAGACACTCCAATTTTATTTATTGGTATAGACTAGCTAGCTATTATTTGACAGAATAATGTTAGCACTTTTCCATATGGTGACGGAGTAAGAATACAATTCACCACTCCCTATCTTACCCGTGGATGTCGTAAAAGATGACTAAGGGATATAATATGCATATAACATCTATGTAAGAGAAGGAAAACTCGAAATATAACCCTATACCAACCTGTCTGATGTCTGTCATCGTGATATAGTAGGCAGGTAGGTAGATCCCTCTTATTGAAGAGGAGGCTCGAGCCCAGCGATGGGACCTACATAAGCCAAAATGAAATAACGTTTTAGGACTTGTGAATCATTACTAATATTATAAATGCGAAAGTATGTTTGTTTGTTACGCTTTCACGCTTAAACCACCGAACAGATTTCAAAAATTCGTTCACCGGTGGAGAGCTATAATATCAAGGAGTAATATAAGCTATATTTTATCGCGGTATTACCACGAGAACGGGAACTACGCCGGTAAAGCGACTGAAACCGAAGCGAAGCGAGGGCGGGTTGGTAGTATTAATATAATTTGATACTAAATAGTTATTAACAATGTAAATAAATACAATTTCAATGTCAACAAAAATTTGCATATCTATTTACGGTTTAAACTGAACGTGTAAATAGAACTAATTTAAGCATTTTATCGCGTTTGTATTTGATTTTTGATTGATGTTTACATAGAACGCTTTACAACGTTCATGGTCACGGGCGGACTGTGGGACAGTAAAAAAATAGAAATAATATATCTATACCAATAAATAAAATTGGAGTGTCTGTTTGTAATGTCAAAATAATAGGCTTTTTTCATGCTCACGCAGTTATTTGCACGACACCTATGCCTAAAATAGCAATTAAAAAACTTTTGTCTCTCTATCTGTCTGTCTGTTTGTTCCGGGTAATCTTCAAAACGGCTGGACCGATTTCAAAAATTCTTTCACCAATGGAAAGCTATAATAGCAGGGCGTAAACTAGGCTATATTTTATCCCGGTATTCCCACGGGAACGGGAACTACAAGGGTAAAACCACTATAACCTATAACCGAAGCGAAGCGAGGGCGCATTGCTAGTATATAATAAAATCCGTAGTTTGAGTTACAATATGTAATACTCGCGTAATCATCAGAAATCATTACGACTGAACGTTTTTATATGTATCTACTAGCAACCCGCCCTCGCTTCGCTTCGGTTTTAGTCGTTTTACCCGCGTAGTTCCCGTTCCCGTGGGAATACCGCGATAAAATATAGCTTAGGTGATATTATATTCCCTGATATTATAGCTTTCCATTGGTGAAAGAATTTTTGAAATCGGTCCAGCCGTTTTGAAGATTACCCGGAACAAACAGACAGACAAAAAATTTTAATCTGTATTTTAGGCATAGGTGTCGTGCAAATAACTGCGTGAGCATGAAAAAAGCCTATTATTTTGACATTACAAACAGACACTCCAATTTTATTTATTGGTATAGATTGATCAACCCTACAGTCACAATTCATAGAGTACGTTCCACTACTGGCCTCCCTAACAATTGTAGGGAAAATTACCTATTATAGAATTGGTATAGGGAATTGTTTTGAGATTTCCTGCTCTTGAATAGATGTTATCTGCGTATTATAGTCCCGTAGTAGTTCGTTCCGTGTAATGACAGAGTAAGAATACAATTCACCACTGCCTATCTTGCCCGTGGATGTCGTAAAAGACAACTAAGGGATATAATAAGCATGTAACATCTGTGCAAGAGAAGGAAAACTCGAAACAAAATCCTATTCCAACACGTTTAACCAGCGTGGAATAGTAGGTCAATTCCCCTCCCATTATGAAGGAAGTCTGAGCCCAACAGTGTGACATATGTAGGCTGAGAGTTGTCTTTTACGACTCCCACCCGCAAGAAAGGGGGTGGAGAATTGTGTTCTAACCCCGTCTGACCAGCGTGGCTTAGTAGGTCAGTTACCCACCCATTGTGGAGGAGGCTCGAGCCCCGCAGTGGGACGTATGTGAGCTGTGATGATATATGTACGTACACTGTACTAAATAGTCCTACCCTTAGAATAATAACGTATAGAAGGTAAGTTCACGCACAAAAAGTGAGGCATTTCAATTGGAGCCTAATGGAGCTTACGCCGGAACCGTTCCGTAATGTACAAGTCATTGTACTGCACGAACGTAGGCAACTCTTAAAAACTAAATAGGTAATTATGACGGTTGATGCATTCAAATGGTGTCACAACACCTTTGAAAAACTTAAAAAGGTTTTTAACATTACTTTTAAAATTATTTCGACGATTTATGTTAATAAAAACAAAATTTGATTTCATAATTTGTATAGTGGTTTGCGTGTGTACGTGTGTAATCGTCTACGCGCCATTAGTATTTTTAGATTCAAATTTTTAAAGTTCGAAGTACTGACACTATCCTTCTATACGTTATTATTCTAAGAGTCCTACCTTATTTTGTATTTTATTAGATTGAATTCAATAGGTAATAAATTTTCAATTCGATTTGAAGTTCACTGATCTATCCTTATCTAGTAAGTAGTACAATAAAAAAGTGTGTTCATCAAGAGTCATGCGATAGCTGCGTGACATACATTTTTTTTTATTGAGGGAATTATTGAAACAGTAATAAAAAAGTGTGTGTGCACTTATACACGCAGTACGCACGTAAGAAGTTGTATTTTTTTCGCATAACAAGATAAACATCTTTCTAAAAATCTTATCCTTCGCGTTATTCTACATATTTAGAAAAAAACGACAAAAAAATGGTATTAAATACATTGAAAGTTTTATTATAACGCATTATCTAGTTTGACAATTGTGATGCGCGCGCATGATAAGTTAAAAAAAAAATACAGTGAATTAAATGAAAAAATAATGTAAAGATTTATAAAGTGAGTTTTCTTAATAAAAAATAAACTATTTTCTTATTAATCCTCATTAAAAAATGATGTAGTCTAAGTAGCGCCCTCACATGTTCAGTATCGTGAGTTTCATTTCCATGGAGGCATTTTTTTTGCGATTCACAAATTCTTGATCTGAGGGTGTTAATTGCATATTTATGAAGTTTGCCGCAACAACAGGATTTATATCATGAATTGCTTAGTGTGTTGTGTTATCTCTGAAAAAAAATAGTGCGCTCAATAGACCGACCGATTGTTCGACCGACGTTAAGCCATACAATTGAGTCTTATCCTCATAACTAAAGTGACCATTTTTTTATTTCAGAACGGGACTGTAAAAATTACGTTATATAATATTTAAATGTAGGATATTATATTTTTATCCGTATGTAACGGACTGAGAACAGAATTCACTGAGATGAAGATGATGATGATGAATGTTTATAAAAACAAGGATATCTGAAAACTGTACGGGTTGAGAGCCCTCAGCGCTCACCCATAGTCCGGGTAAAGCTGAGGAAGCCATCTGGAGCTAACAGCTATAAACACATATAAAAAATCTGAAAATGTAATAGTAATTACATAATTTGAATGAATCCGCATTAGATAGCGGTCTGAGAGGCATTTGTTTTTGTTTCATCTTTATGTATATATAATTCTTCTGTCCGTGCATATGTGACTCCTCTTTAAAGAGAATCTTGACGGCTGGGTCGACTTTAATGATTTTTTTGTGTGTATTCTAGTGGTCTTAAGACTGGTTTAGATTAATAATTGGACCTTGTAGTTAATTTCAAGACGGATTCCTTTTTCTTTTTTAGATTTTAACAGAATAGTCTCTATTGGGTCCAGGGTCAGCTAGTATTATACGTTTCTGGCGGCGCATGTCAATTTTAAAATATGGCGTCTGGTTTTCAAGTAGAAACGGAGCTCATAATGAGATTTGATAATATTGCACTTAGAAATTAATGATTTTAAATGATTGTAAATGGTAATAAGCGAAAAGGCATCAAGTACGTTTATATCTTTGCCACTTGTTTTTTTTTTGGCAGGCTATGTTATAGACACTCGCCATTCGTTTCATTCAGGCGGCCTCATAATCCACCGTATTGCCCCACTATTGCCATTAGGCCTACCACTGTTACAGATTCCTTATTGTTCATGGCTATGGTACGGCTGTAGTATCTTTGCCATTATAAAAAAATTATTGCGTCATAGATAGAGAGGTAAGTATAACAAATGATTGTTTGGTCTGTTAGCAAAACGGGATTTTTTTTTGTTTTATCTGAGAACAACAGGAGAAACAAGACTCGAAAACGGGACTTTCCCATCAAGAACGTGGCGTATGGTCTCAATACTCATAATCATAATGCTCCGATGAACATAAAAATCGTTATTATTACACAATACAATTAAGAACTTATTTCATCATTATCCATATCGTTTAAAATAATCTCTGCTTACCTATATACCTACATTATTATACAATAGTTAATGGCGTGCGAAAATACATAATATAAATGTATTGTATTATAATTTTTGTCTAAACAGAAAAACTAAAATTTGTACAAACAAGGAAACGGTGTTAAATTTAGTTTTTTTATTGTTCTTTATTTAAATAAGGCCTTCTGATACAAATGTTTTGATAATGTTTATTGTGGGATTGTACTCAAAATGCTTTTTTGTTTAGTCTCAGTTTTCCTTGTGGGTCAAATTCGTTTGATCCGAGTCAATGTCAGCTAGCGGCCACGACCCTACGAATTTAATTATGTGATTTAAAATGTTAAGGGGGTTTAAGGCATGAAATATTTTTGGTCATTTTAAAAAGTACGTTTTACAAGAATAAATCTTTATTTTTATCTCAGTAATATGGCTGTTAATTAATTTATGTTTTAACCTTAGTTAATCTTCTAAGATCATGATATAAAATATCGTTAAATATAATTAAGATAATTTAAATTTATATATTTCGGTGCGGTGATGGAGTAAGAATACAGTTCACCATCGAAGGGGTGTCGTAAAAGATTACTAAGGGATACGATATGCAAACAATATTTATATAAGAGAAGGAAATTCGACATAAACCCTATGCCGATATAGCTGACTAGTACGGTATTACAGATCAATTTCTCTTCCATCGTCGAGGAACACGACACCGACATTGGGATTTATATTGACTAAGATGACGGTGATGATACTTATGTAAGTAATTTAAATATATCGAGGGTTGGCGCCGTGTCGTATCAGATCGGTCGCACATCGTGTTGGGATAAAACAATACTTCGGATGGCTACTTTTAAACTGTATTCAACAATTAGCGTTAACACTTTTCTATAATAACCACTAATTACGCGGATGCCGACAGCTACCTTACAAGTTAGGGTAACGCGGTGAATTTGATACAACCTGGCAGCAACAACGACCTATCACCCTCGAGTCTCGCTCTAAAGTGAGTATTCAACGGACAGCTCTCAATAACGAAAGCTGGGTAATATTTCAAACGTTAACGGTCAAACGACAAACATCAAAAATCATTGCCAACGTTGTATCGAACACACCCAAGTGCAATACTTGACGTTGCCGTAATCGATTAATTCTTAAAAACTATTAAAGATATGGTGCCAGAGGTAGTGACGCTGCGACAAATATCTAAGTTAAATATAATTAAGATAGCAACCTTCCATGTTAGATACCACAGGTTTGATTCTCACAGGACTATAATTCTTGCAATGTATAATTTGTGTGAACCATTTGTCCGAGTATAATTTGTATCGATATAGATTATTTCCTTGGGCAGAGTATTGTCTTTTCATCATCATCATTTCAGCTCATATATGTACGTCCCATTGCTGGACTCAAGCCTCTTGCACAATAGGGTGATAATGTCTTATTGTACCATGCTGGTCAGACAGGTTGGTATAGGGTTTCATTTCGAGTTTTCCATCTCTTGTACACATGTTATGTGCATATTATATCCCATAGTCGTCTTTTACGACATCCACGGACAAGATAGGGAGTGGTGAATTGTATTCTTACTCCGTCACCACACGGAAATTACGTATGTATTGTCTTTTAATAAAAGAAAAATTAAGTAATCCACTCTCAACTAGCAAAATGGTCGAGAACCTTAGAATAATAACGCATAGAAGGATAGCGTCGGTACTTAAAGCGATCAAAACATGAAGCCAAAAATACTACATACCCGCAGGCGATTACACACGGACACACGCCACTATACAAATTATGAAATCAAATATTGTTTTTATTAACATAAATCGTCGAGATACTTTTAAAACTAATGTTCATATACTTTTTATGTTTTTCAAATGTGTTGTGACACCATTTGAATGCACAAACCGTCATAATTACCTATTTATTTTTTAAGAGTTGCGTACGTTCGTGCAGTACAGTGACTTTGTACACGACGGAACGGTTCCGGCGTAAGCTCCAATTTAAATGCTTCATTTTTTGTGCGCGGACTTACCTTCTATATGTTATTATTCTAAGTCTAGAACATTCTTCATTGAGTGAATGTCTTCACGATATTTGCCCACGTCCATAAAACGAGAATTAAGTAATTAAATACCAACCGTAAAGTCAAAGGGGCACGACGCAAGTTCAAAAAACCTTAACATGGCATTTTATTGATTATTCTACTTATCTGTAATTGATTTTCTGCCCATCTATCTATTATGTTCACTATTGAACATTGACCTCCCCACTAAGGAATCATTGGCTTCCTTCTTCCTTACCTGGCTTTTACGATCTGGAGAAAGGGCTGGCATTGTATTCTTGATATGTCACTAAGTCATCATCATTATTCCAGCTTATATACGTCCTACAGCTAGATTCGTGCCTCCTCTACAATCTAGTCTTCCATCGTGGACGTTCGCAGTCAGCTATGACATTTTCAGTCAAATTACATATCTAGACTACATCACTAGATCATTAATAACGTAATTCGTAGAAGGAAATACACGCCTGGGCATGATGCATAGCAAACCCTCCATGATGCATAGCAAATTCGAGGCGACGAGTAGTGGTGATGAAAGAGCCCATAGCGCGTCGCGTGCATACTACTCTCAAGCGCCATGTGGGGCGACCACCAGTAACCGATCTTGTCATCAGTGGAGGAAATATAAGCTGAGGATAACTAGAACATCACGGGTGCCCCGGTAATACTGCCTGGTTGCCGGGGAGGAAGAGTACGATACCCGTAAGGGTAATTCGCTGGATCGGCTACGGATGATAAAGAATCGGTACTAGTGGTCGGCCCAATATCAATGTGGAGGGAATACCTTAGGTTATAACGCCGCACGCCACTTATCCGTCGCCCCCGACAGAATGGGCAGGGTGTCTCCTAGACCATAGCCTACCAAAAAAAAAAGATATCATCATCATCATCGCAGCCCACATACGTCCCACTGTTGGGCTCGGGCTTCCTCCACAGTGGGAGGGAATTTGACCTACTATACTATGCTGGTTAGACATGTTGGTATAGGCCTCATTTCGAGTTTTCCTTCTCTTACAAATAATTTATGTGCATATGACATCCTTTTACGACGTCCACGGGCGAGATAGGGAGTGGTGAATTGTATTCTTACTCTGTCACTGTGGTGACAGAGTAAGAATATAAGAGGAAGAATACAAGTCACGGAAAAAAAAAGGTAAAATACATAAATTTTCATACGAGACTGTCGCTAATGTTTGAACAATATTATAAATCATTATATTTAAGTATCATAAAACTGTTTTTGTTTTTTAAAATTTGGTCATTAAACATTTGATTTATTAATTAAAATACGTTTACTAGACGTTAATTTACTAACCGCATGCTTAGTTATGCAATCTTTCAAAATAACTATTTAGTTACACAATGCTTGCACGTGTTCTGCACGTGGGGAGTTAGTGTACATATTATTTTTCTTTCTTTAAATAAATATAAGACGCAAATGTAAGACATTTTCTGATCTACTTCCTAATGCTCCGTCCGTAAATCCGTCTGACCAGCGTGGTATAGTTGACCATTTTTCGCCTTTGGCCCGGTCACGCATAGCGGAGTAAGAAGTTTCCTCTTTGAAAATAATTGACTATATTAGCTTGTAAAAATAAAAATATTATCTCGGTTTATACACGTCCCACTACTGGGCTCTAGCCTCCTCCACAACAGGAGGGGAATTGATCTTACTATACTATGCTGGTCAGACAGGTTGGTATAGGGTTTTGTTTCGAGTTTTGTAGTAGTGTTATATGCTTATTATATCCCTTAGTCGTCTTTTACGACATCCACGGCTAAGATAGAGAGTGGGGAATTGTATCCTTATTCCGTCATCACACGGATAAAATAAAAATATGTTATACATATTAATGTACGTCCAAAGTCAGGGTATATCATTAAAGAAATATAAATTAAGCATCTTAAATCTGGTAATAATATAGCTAATTATTGTGTAAGCTAATTAGCCATACACAATCTGAAAATTAACTTAACTTTCTACTAACGTGTTATGAAATATTAAGTAATAATTCTCACTGTTTGTGTAACCGAATAGGGTTTTCTTTTTGTGAAATATATAGCTGTTAGCCGCAGATGACTGTCAACTTGATGCGGACTATGGATGAGCGCTGCGGGCTCTCTCTCAACCCGGTGAACGTAAACTATGTGATATCGCCGAAGGGCTCTTGCTGTGAAAAACGGACTACGGCTTGGGGCGTTGCTGGAGGCCCGCATTGTGCATGCCCACGTTAGTATTAATGACTTTTACGGCACGCGGTTTCTCACTGCCCTGTACGCTCTACATAAAGCGTAATCCACTTCGTCGAGAAAGTGTTGAGGACATCGGATGGAACCGAATATGGTGGGCAACATCTGCGGCTGCGCTTCGGTTCCAGTTGCTTCGGCCTCAGTATCTTCTAAGATATAAGCTGCTTCTAAGTCCAACTTTCTGAGGGTGTTTGCGTGTAGTTTTGGTTATACCTTTAGTATTACTGAATCTAATTGCACGCATTCACTTACTTCACTTTCTTCACGGTAGGCAGCGGCCTAGCAAAGGTCTATGAGTGGCAGGATCACTTTCCATCAGGTGTACTGTTTGCTGGTTTGCCGCTGTTAGGAAATCTTTGACTGTGAAGTGGATTATCCCTGAGGGCTTTAAAGTAATTCTTACTCCCGTAAAATGTCACCACGAGGAGCGAAATCGTGTGAAAAGTGTGAATAAAATTGTAACAAGAATTATTCTACAGCCCAAAATAAAGCTTACATTATATTAGGTATAATATGCGAGTATGATTGAACCAAATCATTGGTGAACTAAAAATATTCTGGTACATTCACGAGTTTATAAAAATTATGCTGAATGGAACAATTTGATCAACGTCCAAATATTAATCAAGGTTAAAAGACTTTTCGGCGTGACGTTTTAATAATGATCATGGTTTCATTACCTCATTTGTTTCGTAACTAGTTGATGCTATGACGCCAATCACCGGATTATACCAGATTATATCAGGATATATCGTCATCGTTATACTAGTTCTTATATGCCTAGATCTGAAGTATATTAAAGCCATACATATATAGTCTCCTTTGAATAGGGCAGGTATGCATTTTTTAGTTTTAATGATTTTTTTTTGTGTGGTGATGGAGTAAGAACGCAATTCACCACCCCCCTTTCTTGCCCGTGAATGTCGTAAAAGACGATTAAGGATTATAATATGCAAATAAAATCTATGAAGGTAAGAGAAACTCAAAATAAAATCCTATACCAACATGTCTGAACACCATAGTTTAGTAGATCAATTTCTCTCCCATTATGGAAGAGGCTCGAGCCCAAGAGTGAGTACAATGATGAAAGGAAGTAAGTTAATTTCTGATATTTACCGAAATATTATTACATATGAAGTTAGGTTGGGAGGACCTTGCGTCGATGAGACCGGAGTGGCGCAATAATGTCAAAAAAGGTGCAGCATCTTTTGAAGAAGCTTGGCTTAAACACCTGGACTATAAGCGCCACCTGCGGAAGACTCGATCGAAGCCCTCCTACCAATACACATATAACGATCAAGGACAGCTCTACTGCGCACAATGCAACCGAACATTTAAAACCAAGTTCGGCTTTGCAAGCCACCTACGTGCTCACCAAAGAAATACCATCTAGATTGCAGGGTCGCCGTCGTCGGACTCGACGAGGAGGACTATATACATATGAAGTAACAGTCATCATAAACGCTTAAAAGTGTTCGAAATATTAGAAATGCAAAAATATAAAAACAAACATTCTGAAATCCGTAAAAATAGAAAGTAAGTTACTAAGTTTTATTGATACTCTTGTAGTTTATAAAGAAGACAATACATAAAATTTAGCTCTTATGACGCTCTCGGGATAAGAATTACTAATAAGAAGCTAATGTATCAACGATAAATCCTTGAATATAATTTCATATTAATATTTGAGCCACCATTCTGACGATTATTTTCCCCGTTAAAAATAGGAAAATCTTAAATTAATATTAATGTTAAGAAATTACAGCTCAAAACTTAAATTTATATACGCCATCTTGTGGCTATTGAGCCTTTTGCTTACGTCAAGCGTAGGAATGTACGTTTTAATAAACGTTCATTCTTAAATAATGCACCCACATCGACCTCGAACTGCCGACCATCAAGCAGTTTATGAAACGGTGCTCTCAGAGTTACTTTGACTCTGCCATGACACACCCCAACCAACTAGTGGTTGGGGCGGCTTCCTATAGACCCTCCAAAATCTCATCCATCCGACGTCCTCGTCACGTCCTCGACGAAGAGGACGACAATATCACACTCGCTCAACAAAGAGCCTACACGGCCCGCGAGGCCTTAACAAATAAATATCCGCGGTTCCGCCCTCGCCGTCGAGGTGCGAAACCGCGCCGCGCAAATTCACTACTAAAAACGTGGGCACGCCCACTTTGCCTCCAGCGACGCCCCAAGCCGAGGTCCGTTCCCCACAGGGGGAGCCCTTGGGCGATGTCGCTTAGCATACTTTTCTCCGGGTTGAGAGCCCTCAGCGCTCACCCATAGTCCGCGTCAAGCTGTCAAGGCCATCTGCGGCCAACAGCTGTACACACACAAAAAAAAAAAAAAAATATTGCACATTAGTTAAGATATCCGAATATGTATGTGTCTACATATGTACATATATAGTCTTGCTATGTTACTGTGTGGTGTCGGAGTAAAAATACAATTCATCACCCCTTATCACAATAGTGGACGTTGTAAAAGACTAGTCGTCTTTAGAGATATAATATGTATATAACATCCAGTTATTCAAAATTTCGTATAACCCAGTCAATTAACCTCCTATCGTAGAAGAGGTTTATGACTTCCCCTAGCAAAGAGACGTTTATGAGCTAATTTAATATGATGATGATGATGAAATCATATTAACTTTAGCAAAGTGTAGTGCATGAGCCCACGAAGGTTTCTGGGTCGGTACAACCCGACCTGGTGGAACCGATAGGTGGCGTGGTGATCGATTTCAAGGAGAATTCCTTTTACTATTTTTTAGATTTGAATAGAATAACGTCTGTTGGGTCAGCTAGTTTAAAATAAAACTACACTCATATTCAATTTATGCTGTATAGGATTGGAATTTATTTTAGAGCATAGTGTCTAGAAACTTCTTTATGTTATAGATAAGATTTAATAATTATAGTTATAAGACCAATTAATACTTTGCTCATAATTAGAATACACCACTATAATTAGTATACAGAGTTCTAATTAACGTTTATAGAAGCGTATTTTATATTCTATTAGCAACCCGCCCCCGCTTCGTTTCGGTTTCAGTCGCTTTGCCCGCGTAGTGGCCGTGCCCGTGGGAATACCGGTATAAAACATAGCCTATGTTACTCTTTGATATTATATCTTTCCCTTGGTGAAAGAAGTTTTGTAATCTGTTCGGTGGTTTAAGCGTGGAAGCGTAACAAACAAACAAACTTACTTTAGCATTTATAATATTAGTAAGGATAACACGCTGTTCGAGTTTCATTTGGATTTTCGTTCTCCTTACATCAATTAATCACCTTTTAAGCAGTGACGCGGGAAAGAAGGGATTGTGAATTATATTTTTTTAACTCTACCATCACACGGAAATACATGTATCCGTTTCTTTATGGACTTCAAAAAGGAGGACAATCACAAATCGTGTGAATATTGTTTGTTTTTATATATATTACCACATATCTGCATTGTATGTTATCATGTCTGTTATAAGTTGAATGTTATAAAGTGACTGAGGCATTTTTTAAATTTTTAAAACCATTACTTCAGTAGATGGATGCCAATTAAGGATATATGAAAGGAATATGCCCACGGGATACCAATACGTTATCTCATATTTCCAGCACAATAGATTGATTTCGAAACGTTTCCATTAATTTTTTATCGGTATTTGATAAAAACGATGATGATTAACAGGATAGAACACTCGTTGAACAGTTTGGTAAATATTTTATATCTGCTATAACCATAGTTCGATTTTAAAAATAATTTACTTCAATAATCTATTTATTTAATAATCTCTAAAATTTATTACAAAGATCTAATGAAGATTTTAAGACCCAGCCCCTCTCTTACCCGTGAGTATCTTGAATGTAGTCAGACGCAAATACCATTTAAGCGAGAAAAGGCAAATTCAAAACAAAACCCTATCCCAACACGTCCGACCAGTGTGGTATAATTGGTCAGTTTCCTTTGCATTGTAGCGGAGGCTCGAGCCCTACAGTGAAACATATATGAATCGATATGAGAATTAATGGAAGTTTTCGTAATGAAAGATGGAACTGCCCTAAAGGAAGGAAGGAGGAGTAGGCAAATTAGGTACTTTCACAAATATGTATTGATATTATTTATGATATTAATCTTATAATTGAGCCTTATTGAGGAAAGTTGATTAAATATATCCTTTTTTTTTTGTGGGTGGGTTGCGGTCGGCGCGCCTCCGCACCACTCCGTCCGGGGCGACAGAGAGGCTTAAGCACGCAACTCCCGCAACCCACCCGAAAACCACCTCGCCTTCGTCGTTGGGCCGACCACCGGAGCAGGTTTACTTGTCGTCAGTGGTCGGCCCGACGGAATACCCCCTACGTGGGATACCCTCCCATCGACCGACGTCCCCCCCTCGGGGGGGACGTCGGTCGATGGGAAGCGATGGCGAAGTTCCCATGCCCCGTTAACACCTGTACTAGTCGGAAGGAGAGCACCCTGTGCCGCCTTTCCAACCACTGCATCAGCACCGGCCGGAAGGCCTCCACGATTCGCACCCCGAACCGAGGCCTCTCCAGCCGGAAATTAAATATATCCTATCCTTTCCTCTATTTCATTGCTAGTAACTGTTAAATAATGGATGAGTGGATGGAATGGAAGCATAGTAGGTGAATTTGTCTTTGATTGTTGAAGAGGTTTTAAGTCTAATATTTTTCACGAACGTCTATAGACTAAAAGTGGGCCGCGTATGTACGTAAACGTAGAGATAGTGCGATGAAAAACTTAGAAAGAAAAAACAGAACTGACCACTAAACAATCCCAAGCGGTTATTAAAAGTGCACAATTTTATTTTTAACATTGTTATTAAATATGTTTACAGTCTTGTAAATTATAAATATTCTTTCCTATCTGAAGAAGATTCACGTCCAACACTAGGACGACGTGAAAAGAAGAAAAAAAAATAAGATAAAATATTGTTTTTCAAATCAAATCATTTATTCTACATAAGCCTCTTAAAGACACTTGTCTAATTGTCATCGTTTGAAACAATCTAATAATTTATCTATCACTAGATCGGCGAGCGGCCGCAAGCCGACTGTCACTTTTTTTCATCTTTGAAATAAAAAATTGCGAGTATACAATATATAGTATTGACTCCAGCTCCCTTTGAGATAGGATATAGAAAACTTTTTAATTTAATGTAAATAAAAAAAAAGAAAGATAAAATCAAGCAGAAAAATCAAAAGTTTTAAATCACATTGCACTGTATGTGCAAATTCTCAAAGCACGTGTTATTGCCAAGTTACACTCTCACAATATTCATTGAAACAACAAAAGTGTTGACGCTCACAAAAAAATCTAACGTTCAAATTTCACCCAGGTGCTCATCGGATCGTGGGACAATCGTTGCATGAATAAAATATTATAACTGTTAACGTAACCGTCTGTAGAGACGCTATTCTATGGTTATAGAAGCAATAAGTTTTTTTTTCTTACACATACTTTAAATAATAATTCAATTTAAAAGATTCTTGTAAGTTTCATAAGATTTTACTTAAAAAAAAGAAGACAAATTATGTAAAGATTATGTTCTGTATCTAATTTGATATAATATTTTGTTAATATTAATCCATGTGGTGACGGAGTAAGAATACAATTCACCACTCCTTATCTTGCCCACAGATGTCGTAAAGGACGTCCTTTACCTAAGATATCTAGATAGTATCTGTGCAAGAAAAGGAAAACTCGAAATGAAACCCTATACCATCATGTCTGACCAGCATGGTATAGTAGGTCAAATTTCTCCCATTGTGGAGGATGCCTGAGCCCAACAGAGGACGTATGTGGTCAGGTGCTTACCGGACATGGGGTCTTCGGTAAGTACCTGCACAAAATTGGAAGAGAAGAGGCCCCAGGATGTCATGAGTGTGGCGCGGCAATTGACGATGCGCGCCACATACTGGAAGTATGCCCCGCCTGGGGGCCTCAGCGCCACGTCCTGTAAACGGACATGGCAACAACAGACCTGTCGTTGCCGACCATCATCTCCAAGATGCTCGGCAGCGACAGCTGTTGGTCGTCGATGGCCTCCTTCTGTGAGGCTGTCATGACAAGGAAGGAGGCCGCGGAGCGGGCACGCGAGGCGCTTGCGTCCGCTGACTCGCTCCGCCGGCGACGACCAGGGAGGAGGAGACGCCGCTATGCACTCCTCCACCCACCACTCTGAATGATGACAGGACGTAGCCAGACGGCCAAGGGCTGGGGTGTCGGGGATAGAATGTTATCAGACGATCTCTCCGGCACCCCGTAAAAGCGCGGAAGGGGCCGCTGTGGTTTTAGTGGGTATTCCGGTCATATTTGTGGCCGGCGAGTCCCACACACACTCCCCTGTCTGTAACCGGCGGGGGAATAGTGCGCAAATGCATTTCCACAGCGTGAAAAAAAAAAAAAAAAAATAGGACGTATGTGGTGGTGATGATAATGATTATTATTTTATTTTCCTTTATGGCAAATGTAATTCTTATTATATGTCTAGATTAATTAGTCACAGCATATATGTATATGTCCAGTCCGTCACACGCAGAGAGGCTGACCGCGCGATGGCGACCGACGTCCCGGGACAGTGACGTCTAGAGGTGAGGGTACCCGAAAGGGTATTCCGTCGGGCCGACCACTGACAACAAGTCACCCTGCTCTAGGACTCAAGTGGTCGGCCCAACGACGAAGGCAACGTGGGTACGGGTGGGTTATGGGCCCGTGCGCTGTCCTTTCGTCTCTCCGGACGGACTGGACTGCGTGTGCGCTTCTCATAGCCCACCCATAAAAAAAGCATATATATGTCCCACTGTTGGGCTCGAGCCTCCTCCACAATGAGAGAAAAATTGATCTACTGTACCATGCTGGCCAGTCGTTTGGTATAGGGTAATCTAGAGTTTTATATCTTTTGCGTAGATGTATAAGTATATTATAATCCCTAATTGTCTTTCTCGAAACCTACGGGCATGATAGGGCTGATGAATTGTATTCTTAATCCATCACTACAGGGATGATGAGTATTCTTTGTAAATTGAATATTATTAATCGCTAAATGACAGACTGTCAACCTGGCAGTGAAAACTTTTTCAGAAGATACACTTGCACGATAATGTCTTATAAAAAACTTAGTTGATAAAAATCTTGTTATGTCCTCCAACTCACACGCATTGTAAGAAAAATCACTGACGAGACCTTTCTAAAATGATATTAAAGAAACCTTCAAATTATCGACGGCAATTAACGAATACATCTGTCAAAAATAATTAAGTTTTTTCTCGCTTCTCAGCGATTAACGATGCATTTAATTATTAGAGAATAGTAATTAATTAATAAAAATACAGTAGTCGTTGTACAATATCTGATTATCCTCGAATATATGGACTGAGACTGAGCCGTCATAGGATATATCTGAACCTTTAAGTACATAGGAATTTGAGGCACAATGAGAAATGTAAAAAGTTATACAATTTCTAATAAATTCTTTCTAAAAAATAACATTATAGGTATTTCATTCACGCTCGAACCTCCGCAATGGAAGGGAAATTGACCTATTATATCACGCTGGTCAGACGGGTTTTCCTTCTCTTGCTTGCTTAAAGTATATGTATATTACATATATTTCATAGTTGTCTCTTACGATATTCACGACCAAGAAAGGGGGTGATGAATTGTATTCTTACTCCGGCACTACACAGAAAATTATTTTTTTACTAGTCAAATATTTGTTATTTATAAACATGATTTTTAGGGTTGCTTACCCAAAGGGTAAAACGGGATCCTATTACTAAGACTTCGCTGTCTGTCCGTCCATCTGTCTGTTACCAGGCTGTACCTCAAGAACCGCCATAGACGGTTCTTGAGGTACAGCCAGAGGTTGCTAGACAGTTGAAATTTTGACAAATTATGTATTTCTGTTGCCGCTATAACAACAAATACTAAAAACAAAATAAAATATTTAAGAGGGCTCCCATACAACAAACGTGTTTTTTTTGCCTTTTTATAGATAATGGTACGTTTTATAGATAATGGTGCGCGTCTCCGACTCGCACTTAGCCAGTTTTTTAATTAACAAATCGAATTATCTACCTAAAGCAAATAATTTATGATCTATTAAGCTTCAACATTTGACTTGATTAGTTTTCAGATAGGTACTAGTTATTTTATATTCAGCTATGATTAGTTAATTTGATACTTATGTTATTCATTTTATATATGCAAGTTATTGTTATTATATTGTACTACAATATTCTTCTAAATATTTGATTTAAAAATTATACATGTTCGAGTCGACGGTTTGAGTGGAGATGACGAGCCTGTCAAAAAATATTATAGCTGATTTTAAAAACATTATCCTCCTGCGAGTTATCACTGATATATTTTTTATAGATTTATATTTAGCAGTAGTTACCACTTACCATCAGGTAACTAACTTATTAAATGGCTACCGAAGGCAAAAGAGTAGGTACATTAAAATTTAATAAAGTTCGGATTTAGGAAGGCAAGATTAGATTGACTTGACGTTATAGATTCTTGCTATTTCATTTAATCTGTCCTGTTGATTCAGTAACTAAAACACGTTGATTCTCGAATCAAACAAACGATGTTTTAAGAGGTTTTGCGCTAAGAATTTACAGAAGGGAACACTGAAATCTGTAGCTCTGTTCTGTAGACTATAAGATCTCCATTAAGAAACATATTTTAATATGTATATAACTATATATTAATAATAATATAAATTAATATATATATAATATATATATATATATATATATATATATATATATATATATATATATATATATATATATATATATACATATATATATATATATGTATATATATATATATACATATATATATATATATATATATATATATATGTGTGTTTTTTTAAACGACAATACCCAGCATTAAGGAAATAATGGAAATAATCCGTGTATAGCGGGGAACTTATAAAACATTTAATTAACGTTGTGTAACTGAATTTCGAGTTTACAGTTATTTTGTTTTTATTAACTTATGGCTGTGTTTGAATGATTATTTATTTAAACATGAACTGAATTTATGTAATTCTGTTACGATAATGTTATATTCATCTTGCTGTAGTTTACGTAATAATTGAATATTCAATACGTAATATTTGCAAGAGAAATTGTTTTTGTAGCGATATTATAATAGCTGAATAAGTGTGTTAATAATTATTTGGCCGAAAAGATTAAGATCTAAAGTATAGAAGGTTTAAGACTGTGATTATTATCACTGTTAAACCGTTCTTATTTCATGGACATGGCTGTGTAGTGTTTGTGTTTAAAAAAATAACACAGCAATTATCAGGACTGCGGACAGAAGTGAAAATTAGAACGAAAATGAAAATTAAACATTAGAATTAATTCTTTAATTTTAAATTAAAACTTTTTATATTTATCTAATTTTGACATATATCGCTACAGATATTCAAATTCAAATCATTTATTATGCATAAACCCCGAGAGGGCACTTATATATTGTCAATTTCAACACAATTAAATCCAATTATCCAATAAATTACCACCGGATCGGAACGCGACAGCTACGGAGAAGATCAGGCAGGAAACTTAGCGTGCATTGGCTATTATTTTTTTTCTTACTAATTATAAAATTGTGTACAACGTGTCTTATAAGTACATAATAGCTCCAGTGTGATGCCCCTCGAACCGCAAGATACGTAATATAATTCAGACGATTATTGCTGGACCAAATCTCACAAGCGGCATCCGATCACGAGTTAACTACTAGAGTAGCCATCACTCCCCTCAACCATAGGAGGGAAGGGAGAGATCCGCTCCACGTAGCTATAGTGACATTGACATAGTTACAGATGTAGAGTTAGCGTTAACACGTCACGAGACAATATCGATGACGACTGTGAATTTACTCCCCATCCCAACTTGCTTATAGAGGGTATATTACGGGGAGTTAGTCTATCACCCGCCAAGAGGTTGACCACGTAAGGAAAGACTGACGTCCTCCCCGAGGGGGGCGAAGTCAGTCGGGGAGAGGGTACTCCTCAAGGGGTATTCTCTCGGACCGACCACTGACGACAAGTCACCCTGCTCCGGTGGTCGGTCCAACGACGAAGGTGATGTGTCATGAGTGAGTTACAGGTGTGCGTGCTTACGCCCCTCTGTCGTCCCGGACGGAGTGGAGCAAGGAGTGCGTCGACCGTAACGCAAAAAAAGGGGGGTATATTACGGAATGTGAAAATGTCATATAGCACTTTTAAATTTTATTTATTACTCTGGTGTTTTACAGTATTATATTGAATAACCTTACTGTTACTTTATGATTACACTAGCTTATGCCCGCGACTTCGTCCGTGTGGAACAGTTACTTTACGCTAATGCTAACTTTAACCCGCGACTTTATTTACGTAAAAAGTGAAAATATTTTTAAATAATACAATTCTGTCACACATGATTTTTGCGAAACCTAACCGTTTATGCAGTGCATGCAGCTGAAGCTCTCAAAAGAAAAAAAAACCGACTCTGAAACATTTTTCATTGTTGCTCCACTCCAACATTCATCTTAGCGTGATGATATATAGCCTTATAGCCTTCCTCGATGAATGGGCTATCTAACACTGAATAATTTTTCAAATCGGATTAGTAGTTCATGAGGTTAGCGCGTTCAAACAAACAAACACTTCCGCTTTACATATTTTTATAGATATAGAAGATTAATAACGCAGAGAAGATTCTGAAGTGTAGTGAGTATGATTTAATTGTGAATTGCGTGTATTTTTCCAGAGAAAACATTGATTTGGTTGTCAGCACCCGATCAATGGCAGCGACTAAGACTAATATGACTATTCATATAAAGACGTATTAAGAAGATTTTTTTAAAAAAATGATAGCAACCAATAGCTCATATTATTGTAGCTTATTGGCAATACAAAAGAAAAGGAAAAAGATCTTGTCTATAGAAGTTTTCACTTCAAAAACATACGCTACTTGTGTCTTGGTCATTGTTGATAAACGAAGTATCAGATGTATGTATGTAAGCATCGTTTATACATACATAAAACTGTCAACAATCTCATGTTGAAATTTTCGAAGCGAAAGTGAATTGACAACATTCACTTGAGTTGTCAAGTGGTATATAAAATGTATTATATCAACAAAAAAAACAATATGATATTCATGCTTTCAAAAAATGTCTTTTAGATTCTTTTAATACGCGTGACGAAGTAAGAATTCCATTCACTACCCCCATGGGTGGCATAAAAGACGACTAAGAGATATGACATGCAGAAATTAGCATTGCAAAAGAAGGAAACCTTGATATAAAACTCGTAACTTGTTTGACCAGCGTGATATAGTAGATCAATTTCTCCCTCAACGTAGAGGAGGCTTGAGCCTAGCAGTGGATGTGTAGCTAATGATAATGAGATTCTTTCAATATCGATCTACAAATGGTTAGAACAGGACTTGTCATCGGACCGTCAGCCGTAAACAGGCAGACCGCGCGAAGCCGACGCGATGGAAGCAGCTACCCAAAAGGGTAACCTGCGGGGCCTACCTCGGATGTCAAAGTATTTGTCCCAGTGTTCACTTCTATGGGGATGGGAAGGGATTACTTACTTCCATTGCCCCGGACCGAATTGACGGGGTATTGAAATTAATGCTTCAAAAATAATCACTTTTCGTTTAGCTTATATATAAATGTGCTGTCAGCAAATATATATATATATATCGAGCTATGTCCGTCGTTTAATAAAAAAAACGGCAACAAGAAAAACGTAAATTGTATAAAAATATACATCTTATATCTTTAAACGAGCAATTCTTGTATCATCATCATCACAGCCCACATACGTCCCACCGTTGGGCTCGGGCCTCCTCCACAATGGAAGGGAATTTGACCTACTATACCATACTGGTCAGACATGTTGGTATAGGGTTTCTTTCGAGTTTTCCTTCTCTTGCACAGATGTTATGTGCATATTATATCCCATAGTCGTCTTTTACGACATCCACGGGCAAGATAGGTAACAGTTTTGTTAGCACTGGTGTCAAGATTTTGGATATTTATTACTAGAATTACTTAAACTAGGTGTAAGAATAATGTCATAAAACACTAAAGTTATTTGCAGATTCATAGCTCTTACAACAATTCTGAGATAAAGTGATTTGTTTCTAATCACAACAATAGGTTTGCCAGCGTACGTTGACCTCTGTCTGCGGACCGCGACGAAAAAAAAATACCTACTGGGTCGAGTCGCATAGGTAGAATATTTACCTAAAATGTAACCAGTTCAATCCGCGAACTGTTTAGTACTTACAATTGCTGACGTACGTTGACCTATTCCATGTGTCCATAACTAAATATTTTTATAAGATAATTAGTTCAAAATTTAAGTACCATTTTTTTTTTATATATTCGGTATCAGAATCGAGTACTGAATACCCTCCTTCAATATGTACAATCTTTTACCAGTCACCCTGTATATTGAGGATCTCGGAAACGGCTCCAACGATTTTGTTGAAACTTGGCATACTAGAGGATTCGGGCCCAAAAAATCGATCTAGCTAGGTTTTATGTATAGAAAATGTTGTTTTGGCAGTGTTTTTGGCAGACAATATAATGACATTAAATTTTAAAAGAATATGAATTCAAATTTTGTTATCAATGTCCATGAGTTACGATAGCTCAGTGGCGAAGTAGTCACGTTTCATTTTATTTTTGACATCGGCGACAAACGGCGTCGGATCGAATCTCGGTGTTATTATTATTCTCTTTTTGTAATTTTTTATATAATTTTCATTATTTATTTTTTTATTTTTTATTAATATATATCTGAATAAATGCTACAAAAATACTCCGAGCGAAGCTCGGTCAACCTGATATTATGATATAAACCTTCCTTTTGGATAGTTTGAACGGCCAGATCGAATGTAAAAGTAAACTGGTAACTCAACTTTCGTCTTAACTTTCATCAAGTGGAAAGGGGATATGGATGAATTACGTCATGTAAATTCGGCACACGCTCCTAAAAAAAAATGAAATTCAAGAAACAAACACCATGTTTGTTTTTCGTGAGATTATTAAAATAAAACAATATCTATACATATCGTTATGACGGAGTAAGAATACAATTTACCATTAGTCGTCTTTTGCGACACCCATAGACAAGAGAGGGGGGTGGTAAATTATATTCTTACTTCATCACCACACGGAAAATAGTTATTAAGCTTAGAATAATAACGTATAGAAGGATAGTGTCGGTACTTCGAACATCCGAAACATGAATCTAAAATACAACATGCCCGCAAGCGATTACACATGTACACACGCACATCACTATAGAAATTAAGAGGCGGCGGATCGCCTGCGCGAGGAGCGCAGCCTCGATGAGGAGATCCGCCGCCAGCGAATGGGGCGGCGCAGGCGCAACTACCTGCGCCTCATGCCGCCCTAGCCGAGGCCGCGGGTGACGTGACCGGGGATTAGTCCGTCACCCGCCGAGAGGCCGACCACGTGAGGAAAGACCGATGTCCTCCCCGAGGGGGGACATCGGTCGATGGGAGGGTACCCCAAGTAGGGGGTATTCCGTCGGGCCGACCACTGACGACAAGTTAACTCTGCTCCGGTGGTCGGCCCAACGACGAAGGCGACGTGGTTTTCGGGTGGGTTGCGGGAGTAGCGTGCTTAAGCCCCTCTGTCGCCCCGGACGGAGTAGTGCGGAGGCGCGCCGACCGCAGCCCACCCTCAAAAAAAAAAAAAAAAAACTATAGAAATTATGAAGTCAAATTTTGTTTTTATTAACATAAATCGTCGTAATACTTTTAAAAGTAATCTTAAAAACCTTTTTAAGTTTTTCAAATGTGTTGTGACACCATTTGAATGCACAAACCATCATAATTACCTATTTATTTTTTTAAGAGTTGCGTACGTACGTGCAGTACAGTGACCTTGTACATTACGGAACGGTTCCGGCGTAAGCTCCATTAGGCTCCAATTGAAATGCTTCACTTTTTGTGCGCGAACTTACCTTCTATACGTTATTATTCTAAGTTATTAAGATTGTTTACTGTTTTTATTAATTATCTATACTTACTGTGTGGTGACACGGAGTAAGAATACAATTCACCGCTCTTTCTCTTGTCCGTGGGTGTCATAAAAGACGAGCAATGTATAAAATACACATATAACATTTATACAAGAGAAGGAAAACTGGAAATAAAGCCCTATGTCGAAATGTCTGTCCAGGTTGGTATAGCGGTAGTATGGCGTCAGGAACTGGGACGCGGTCGCCGCTTTCTGTGAGGCCGTCATCTCATGGAAGGAGGCGGTGGATAGTGTGCGAGAGGAGCTCCTCTTTGGTGACACATTCCGCCGCCGGCGACTCGGGCGGCATCAGGCGCGAGTCCCTGCGCCTGATGCCGCCCTAGCCGATGTCGCGGGTGACCGGACTGGGGATTTTAGTCCGTCACCCGCAGAGAGGCTGACCGCGTGACGGCGACCGACGTCCCGGGACAGGGACGTCGAGAGGTGAGGGTACCCGAAAGGGTATTCAGAGAGTCAGACGTGTTAGTATAAGGTTTTTCATTTATAATCAACGAAAGAAAGAAAACAAAAAGATTTCTATTGATCCGATCACTATCAAACTTCACAGATTATTCTTTGAACCAATTTGGAGATTTACATTCAAATCGGTCCAGCCGTTTTGGAGTAATTAGAGAACATAAATAAAATAAAAGAAATAAAATTTAATCATCATCATCTTGCTCTTATCCCAATTACTTGGGGTCGACGCAATATGTCATTTGTTTTGACATATTGCAAAAAGTTTCGGCAATGACTTTTATGACCGGCCGCCTGCCTGTCATCAACCCTCCTTGGGAATGTAATCGTTGACCCAAATGGTACCAGATGGAGTTGGTCCGGGTCAATCTAGGGCTCTTAGTCGTCTTTTACGACACCCACGAGCAAAGCAAGGGTTGGTAGTATTCGAAGCCGCTACCACACAGCAAAGAAATAAAATATAATACAAATAAAAATGAAGAAAATATATTATGTACTTAAAGAATGCCTGGCATTTACGGGTTTAATTGGTAATAAATTTCCGTGTGGTGACGGAGTAAGAATACAATTCACCACTCCCTCTCTTGCCCGTGGGTGTGGTAAAAGACGACTAAGGGATTAATTATGCATATACCATCTATGCAAAAGGAGGAAACTCGGCATAAAACCCTATAGCAACCTATCTGACCAGCATGGTATAATAAGGTCAATTACCCTCCTATTGTGGAGGAGGCTCGGGCCCAACAGCGGCACGTATATGGGCTGTGATAATGATAATGATATATAAACAAACATTACTTAAAAATGCACTGTATTTACGGTTTTAATTGTTAATGTATGCAGTTTTATCATAATTTTAAAGCAAGCTTTAAATCGACTTACTCTAGGTTACGTAATACTTATACATCTGCGTTCAGGGATTCGATACGTTTCCGTCATTATATTCGACATGCACGTGTAAACAAACTATTGGAAAATTATGCGCTGAAATGACGCGCCAAATACTTTATTGTGAGGACACAATTTTTTTTAAGCAGGCAATTGAAAATTAAGCAGTTAAAAGTGTCACTCAAAATAAAATTGAGTCGCGTGACTATCTCGTTGAGTCTGTTAGCAAGCAAGCAAGTATTATAATACAATCCTGATCCTTTTAGCGCTTATCTTCTTTATCTTTATATATACATTTCTTGTGTACGTGTGTATGTCACTGAACTCCTCCTAAGCGGCTGGATCGATGTTGATGAAATATTTTGTGTGTTCAAGGGGGTTCGAGAATGGTTTAGATTCACAATTGGACCCGATAGAAGGCGCTGCTGCTGTCGATATCAAGGAGAATTCCTTTTTTGAAGTTATACTTCTTTAGGCGCGTTATGAAAAAATGATGAGAGTGAAATTTTAATTATGTGACACAAAATTAACAGTATGAAGTTGTCTGCTTAACCGCTCATTAAGTCTCGAAAAAAAAGCTACCAACAAAATAGAAATTGAACCTCAATATTAGTCGCGCATGTTGGTACGCTCGTCACCTCTGATCACTGTTTTTTTTTCTTTTTTTTTATTTTTTTTTTATTTTTTTTTCTTTTTTTTCTTTTTTTTAATATTTTTATTTCTTTTTTTTTCTTTTAATTTTATTTTTTTTTCTTTTTTTTCTTTTTTTTATTTCTTTTTTTTTTCTTTTTTCTTTTTTTTTCTTTTTTTTATTTTTTTTTTCTTCATTTTTTTTTTATTTAGATTATTCTCTAAATTTGGTTTTTAATAATTATATATATATATATATATTTTAATGATGCCAAAGAAGTATAACTTCTCACGCGCGTACATAAGTACACGCACCCATTTTTTTTTTAATTTGAACAGAACCGCGTCTGTTGGGTCTGGTAGTAATAATTATATATATGTTTATTATATCGGCTCATATACATCCAGCGGTGGATTTACACTAGGGGCAGTCGGGGCGAGTGCCCAGGGCGGCAAATTTTTTAGGGCGGCAAAATTTTGAAGGAAAAAAAAATTGTTTTAGTCTTATCAAGATTGCTCAACATAATTAATTAATTCTATTACTTAATTAATAATTGTTTGTTGAATTGATAATTCAAGAAATTCAATTCATCCATTATTTGTGAATTATAATTTTGGTAACAATTAATAATCAAAATCATTTATTCAATTTATTTCCTTGGAGATTTAAAACAATAATCGATTTTTCTATTTTTCGGATTAAAGAAACTTAATTAGTATTTTTTTGTTGAAATAGTGAAAACATTTCGGCAATTTTTGCATTTTTAAAAACTTTAATCAATCAATGAATATAAAAAAAAAATGTTGTAATTTATCGATTACCCCAATTAATTTTAATTTAAACGAAAAATATTATTTTCTGAATTAAAAAAACTTGAAACAGCGCATCTTTTTTTTAGGGGAGGCCCATGGTCAGCGCACTCGCGCTCGGGTCCGCCCGGGACGACGGAGGGGCGGCATGCGGCCCTATGGCCCACCCGTAGCCACGTCGCCTTCGTCGTTGGGCTCACCACCGGAGCAGGGTGGCTTGTCGTCAGTGATCGGCCTGACGGAATACCCCGGTCGCGGGATACCCTCTCCTCTCGACGTTCCCCTCGGGGACGACGGTCGCCGTCGCGCGGTCAGCCTCTCTGCGGGTGACGGACTAAATACGCGATCCAATTACTCGCGGCGTCGGTTAGGGCGGCATTAGGCACAGATACTCGCGCTTGCACTGCCGGAGTCGCCAGCGGCGGATTGCGTCATCGTGGAGGCGTTCATTCCACACGCGCTCCGCCGCCTCCTTCCACGAGACGACTGCCTCGCAGAAGGTGGCGACCGCGTTCCAGTTTCTGATGCTGCCGAGAATCTCCCTAGCGATAGTCGGCAGCGTCAGGTCGGCACCGATGATTGCGACGAGATCACGGCGCTGCTCAGCCTACGCGGCATACACCTCGAGTGTGTGCTGCGCCGTCTCCTCGTCGCAATTGTAGTGGCCAGTGTGCTCTCCCTCCTGACAATCTTGTGCAGGTACTTACCGAAGCATCCATACCCCGTCAAGACCTGCACTAGTCGGAAGTAGAGGACCCCGTGCGTCCGCTCCAACCACTCCATCAGCCCCAGTGGGAAGGCCTCTACGGTCCAGACACCGTACCGAGGCCTCTCCAGCCGGACTGTCCAACGAGCCATGACGTCTCGGCGGGCGTCGACCCGCCAGGCGGCAAAAGCCTTCAACGAGACGATGCCGCCGCAGGCGCGCGTCTCCGACACCCGCCGGTAAATTCCGGTGAGCATCTCCGCCTTCAGGTCCCACGAGGGTGTACCGGCCGGGAGGCACGCTGCCTCCGTCGCCACCATGCGGTAGCCGCGTATGGCCCTGACCACCATGACTCTCTGTGGACGACACAGGAGGGCCCTGAAACGGACGGTCAGGGACGCCGCCCACACCGGTGCGCCGTACAAGACCATCGACCGAGTGCCCCCCGCGTACAGCCATCGACACGTAGCACTGGGCCCGCCCACATTCGGCATAAGCCAAGAAAGGGTGGACGCCGCGCTGACAAGCCGCGGAGCAAGTCGATGGAAATGCTCCCGGAACCACCAATGCCCGTCGAGCACCAGGCCCAAGTACTTCATATGGGCCTGGATGCTGATGTCAACCGAGTTGACGGTGATCGATACGCCGATGGGGGGACCCATACGGGGCCCGTGGAACAAGAGGGCCTCCGTATTGTCCAGGGCCACCCTCAACCCCAGCACCTCAATCCGCCTGACGATCTCCTCGGTGCCGAGAGTCGCCAGGCTTGCCGCTTCCTCCAGCGTCCCACCGCAGACTGTGACGAGCGTGTTGTCGGCGTAACAGATCACGCCCAGCCCGGGCCCAGTCATAGTCGATGTTCCACAGGGTGGGACCAAGGACCGATCCCTGTGGGACACCGCACATCATGGACGTTCGCACAACGTCCCCTAGTCGGTAGGTGTAGAGGACGTTGCGGCCCTCCTAATTCTCTGCCACCAGTGCCTCAGGTAAACAGGCACCTCGTGGTACTGCACGCCTCCCTGAATCAGCTGAATGCAGACTGTTGAATGCGTTGGCGGTGTCCCTAAACATCACCAACTGCACTCCTCCGCCGGTGACGGCCTCTGTCGTCACGACCCTCAGGCGTACTGAACCCAAACTGGGCATCCGACAGATCGGGCCCGGTGCCGACGAGGTGTTGCTCGATGCGGGCAGCCAGCACCCTCTCTAACAGCTTGCCCGCATCATTGAGCAGCACGATGGGCCTGTAGGTTGAGGCCGACTCGGGAGACCGTCCCAGCTTCGGCAGGAGCACCAGCCTCCTCTCTTTCCAGCACCCAGGCAACTGCCCAGACGCCAAACAGCGTCGAACAGACCAGGGCCAGCACCCGGTTGAAACAGCGCATGCTACCACCTAGAGTCCATTTTACAAACATATATAGATTCCTTTGATGCAGTTTGTTTTTGGAGTTTCGGCGCGAATATGAAAATGTCATGTTACGTTCTTGTATTATGTTCATCTTTTTAGTGTTATCTTGAATAATTTTGCTGATATTTTATGTTATATAATACAGTTAAGGTGCTGAAGTGTGGCGAATGTGATATAAGAGTGGTTTACGTGTATTTTCATATTCTACCGAAATTCTCAGAGAAATCATTAATTAGGTTTTCAGCGCCTAATTAATGGTAGTGACTTGACTTACTGACGGATAATGACTATACAAAGCTATACAATATGAAGAAGTGGTAAATAAAATGTAATACGACGTTTCTACGTTCTATGGATAATAGAGAAATTCGTAAACGAGCTGAACGTTTAAGAAATGTTTATTCTTCAGATCTCGAGTCCTTAGTAGATGACGAATTTGTGTACTTCCATGCTTATTGCACTGGAAAATGATGGAACAGAATTTGCCCTCCGATCTTTTGAAACTGTTGCATGCAAACGACTTAGTTTTCAAACGTGGAGATCGCCTATCGAATATTTATGACATTAGCTGTAACAAACTGTAGCGCAGGACGATCGTTTTCATGTTTAAAGAGAGTTAAAAACTTCTTACGTTCTACAATGACTGCTAATAGACTCAATAGCTTAGCTATTCTATGCATCGAATCCGACGTACTTCAACGTTTAGATTGCGAAGATTTAATCGACCAATTGGCAATTCAAAAAGTCACGTGTTTTTGCCTGTGATAAAATGGATGTAATATAATTATGAGTCACGCGAAAAAATAGTATTGGGGCGGATTTTTTCCGATGCCCAGGGGCGGCATTAAGTTAAATCCGGCCCTGTATACATCCCACAATCAGCGCGTCAGACAGGTTGGCATAGGGTTCTAATGTTTATGCGAGTATTACGCATAGTAAATAAAACATTTTACGGATTTTGTCACGTTTGTATTTAATTGTCAGACTCTTCGACGACTTTATAACGTTCATGGTCACGTTTATGGATCATTTACAATTGGTTGTCATAGGTATTTATTTTGTGTTTTGCATTGATGTTATCTGCATATTACAACCCCTTAATCGTCTTTTAAGACACCCACGGGAAATAAAGGGGGCGGTGAGTAGTATTCTTACTCCGTCACAATACGGGCAATTACTTGGCTCAACACTCTGCTCAATATATTGTAAAATTTACTGGCAATAATTTTATCACCGGCCGCCTGCATGGCATCAATCTTTCTTGAGTATGTGATCGCTGATCAGACGGCGACTTATTGATTTGGCTCAGTGCCTGGATGTTTTTTTTTATTGCCAACGGTGGCAAACGAGCAAACAGTACACCTGATGGTAAGTGTTGCTGCCGCTCATGGACACTTACAAGGCCGCTGCCCACCGCGAAGAAAGTGAAGGGAGTGCGAATGCGTGCATCAAGGCTCGGTGACACCAAGGGCACCACCAAAACCCTCCACACGCAAACACCCTCAGAAAGTTGGGCTTCCGGCTCTCTTGCTCACCGAACGAAGCGCAGTAACTAATTGCTACTACTCAGACGTCGATTTTCTGCGAGAATGTGGTACTACCGCGGACGGACCGGCCCGCGGCTGTAGACAGATAACTGTCGACAGTGTGGTCCTATCACTCTTAATAATATTTTTGATGTTTTATTTTTTGGTGTCACAAATTTTGATGTAATAATGTAATGACTAAGGTCTCAGTTATCTGAGTATATGGATCTAAGAGTTCGAGAAAGCGTCATTTTATTTATCTATGAAAACATACGAAATAAAACCCTATACCAACATGTCTCACCGGCACGGTATAGTAGGTTAAGTTCCCTTCCATTGTGGAGGAGGCCCGAGCCCAATAATGGGACGTGTGTGGGCTGCGATGATAATGATGATGATGTGGCCATATGCCACTCTTCCGTCTCCCGGACGGAATGGACGTTGTGCAAGCTGACCATAGTCTGCTCCAAAAAAAAAAACCGCTACCACGCATTATATTAAAAAAAGAAATAAACATGTTGAATACTTGCTTGCACTTTATTCTGGCTGCATATAGTGCAAGCAATCTTTATAATGTACATGACTTTCATTTTTATTTATGTTGTATTCAGACGTCGATAAGCAATGCAGGTAACAAATGCGGCCTTGCCGTTTAAGGCAGTCACTTCGTAAATGCACGTGCGTGATAACTGGTCCCATAATTTTGACTTTATATATGTCTTTTTATGGTAATCAACGTGTTTGTAGACATTAAGTCTTTTTATTCATATACTAGCAACCCGCCCTCGCTTCGCTTCGGTTTTAGTCGTTTTACCCGCGTAGTTCCCGTTCCCGTGAGAATACCGGGATAAAATATAGCCTAGTATAAAGATTTTTTAAAATCGGTCCAGCCGTTTTGAAGATTACCCGGAACGAACAGACAGACAGGCAGACAAAAATTTTTTAATCTGTATTTTAGGCACCTATGCCTAAAATACAGATAACACACGGTTATTTGCACGACATAGGTGTCGTGCAAATAACCGTGTGAGCATGAAAAAAGCCTATTATTTTGACATTACAAACAGACACTCCAATTTCATTTATTGGTATAGACTAGGGTGTGCCAGTGTTGCTGGCGTGATTTTTTAAAATCTATAACGTGTAGCAAAAACTTTGTACCCCTTTTTATGAAAATTACGTGAATGGACAAGTATGAAATTTGGCACAGTTGAAATACCTATATAATGAGAAGTGCATAAAACTGAAATTTCATATAATAATGGATAAGAACATTACATTAAATTCATTAAAAAAGGCATTACGCACTCCACAATGCAATCGCTACACACACACACACACACACACACACACACACACACACACACACACACACACACACACACACACACACACACACACACACACACACACACACACACACACACACACACACACACACACACACACACACACGCACACCCACACACATCTACTTTTTTACGGTTAAAATCTCTGGTCGAACTGAATGTCAAGTAATCATAATTATGATGACAATGTCTAATAGACATTTGTACTTATATAAATGTTAGTTATTAGTGAAATGCATGTTGCTCAATACGTAAGTATACATAAATAAAATTAAAAGAAAATAGTATTACATAACGATACCCAACCTCGTAGAATAATTGTTAACTAATGTAAACCTATAAGAATTGTCACCCTATCTATATAGAAATACGTGAAGCAAAAACTTTGTACCCTTTTTACGAAAATTACATGGACGGACATGTATGAAATTTGGCATGGTTGAAGTATATAATGAGGAGAAGTGCATAAAACTAAAATTTTATACAATAATGGATTAGAAATACATTTTTTTTTTATCTTTATTATTGAAAAGTGGTTTAGTCACTCAGTGACTATGTCACCCCCGTATATATATATATATATATATATATATATATATATATATATATATATATATATATATATATATATCAACAAATTAGTGCATCTTTATCTATACATTGTAACCTATTTAAATATACCTAAGTTATATATATGTATGTATACATACACACACATACATATATATACACATATACATACACCTGTATATACATATATACTTATACTACCTATATACATATACCTAAGTTAGATGTTTAACATTTTTAGCTCGTTTTAGTATACAATTTTACCAGTGTATTACATTCTTCAGAATGTGGGTCTGATAGAATGGCGTTGCAGATACCCACATTTTGGTCACATAGATCTCTTATTTGTCGTCTTAGGGACTCGTTACGAACACATTCCATGAGCACATGATGTACGTCTTCTATTATGTTACAGAATGGACATAGAAAATACATTAAATTCATTAAAAAAAGGATTACGCACACTACAACGCAATCTCTACACACACACGCACATTTGTGTGAGTGTGTTGCGTAGCAACGCTTATAGGCTTATAGGCGTTTACGGTTAAAATCTCTGGTGGAACTGAATGTCAAACAATCATAATTATGATCAGCGGTGGATTTACACTAGGGGCAGTCGGGGCGAGTGCCCAGGCCGGCAAATTTTTTAAGGCGGCAAAATTTTGAAGGAAAAAAGCTTTAGTCTTATCAAGATTGCTCAACATAATTAATTAATTCTATTAATTAATAATTGTCTGTTGAATTGATAACTCAAGAAATTCAATTCATCCATTATTTGTGAATTATAATTTTGGTAACAATTAATAATCAAAATCATTTATTCAATTTATTTTCTTGTAGATTTAAAACAATAATTGATTTTTCTATTTTTCGGATTAAAGAAACTTAATTAGTATTTTTTTGTTGAAATAGTGAAAAATTTTGGCAATTTTTGCATTTTTCAAAACTTTAATCAATCAATGAATTCAAAAAAAAAATGTTGTAATTTATCGATTACCCCAATTAATTTTAATTTAAACGAAAAATCTTATTTTCTGGATTAAATAAACTTGAAACAGCGCATCTTTTTTTTTAGGGGTGGGCCATGGTCAGCGCACTCGCGCTCGGGTCCGTCCGGGACGACGGAGGGGCTCATGCAGCCCCATGGCCCACCCGTAGCCACGTCGCCTTCGTCGTTGGGCTCACCGTCGGAACAGGGTGGCTTGTCGTCAGTGATCGGCCCGACGGAATACCCCGGTCGCAGGATACCCTCTCCTCTCGACGTTCCCCTCGGGGACGACGGTTGCCGTCGCGCGGTCAGCCTCTCTGCGGGTGACGGACTAAATCCCCGGTCCAGTCACCGGCGGCCTCGGCTAGGGCAGCATTAGGCACAGATACTCGCGCATGCGCAGCCGGAGTCATCGGCGACGGATTGCGTCGTCGTAGAGGCGTTCCTTCCGCACGCGCTCCGCCGCCTCCTTCCGCGAGACGACTGCCTCGCAGAAGGCGGCGACCGCGTTTCAGTTCCTGATGCTGCCGAGAATCTCCCTAGCGATAGTCGGCAGCGTCAGGTCGGCACCGATGATTGCGACGAGATCACGGCGCTGCTCAGCCCATGCGCCACACACCTCGAGTTTGTGCTGCGTCGTCTCCTCGTCGCAATTGAAGTGGCCAGTGTGCTCTCCCTCCTGACAATCTTGTGCAGGTACTTACCGAAGCATCCATACCCCGTCAAGACCTGCACTAGTCGGCAGTAGAGAAACTCGTACGTCCGCTCCAACCACTCCATCAGCCCCAGTTGGAAGGCCCCTACGGTCCAGACACCGTACCGAGACCTCTCCAGCCGGAGTGCCCAACGAGCCATGACGTCTCGCCGGGCGTCGATCCGCCAGGCGGCAAAAGCCTTCAACGAGACGATGCCGCCGCAGGCGCGCGTCTCCGACACCCGCCGGTAAATTCCGGCGAGCATCTCCGCCTTCAGGTCCCACGAGGGTGTACCGGCCAGGAGGCACGCTGCCTCTGTCGCCACAGTGCGGCAGCCGCGTATGGCCCTGACCACCATGACTCTCTGTGGATGATATAGGAGGGCCCTGAGACGGACAGTCAGGGACCCCGCCCACACCGGTGCGCCGTACAAGACCATCGACACGTAGCACTGGGTCCGCCTACATTCGGCATAAGCCAAGAAAGGGCGGACGCCGCGCCGACAAGCCGCGGAGCAAGTCGCTGGAAATGCTCCCGGAACCACCAATGCCCGTCGAGCACCAGGCCCAAGTACTTCATATGGGCCCGGATGCTGATGTCAACCGAGTTGACGGTGACCGAGACGCCGATGGGAGGACCCATACGGGGCCCGTGGAACAAGAGGGCTTCTGTATTGTCCAGGGCCACCCTCAACCCCAGCACCTCGATCCGCCTGACCATCTCCTCGGTGCCGAGAGTCGCCAGGCTTGCCGCCTCCTCCAGCATCCCACCGCGGGCTATGACGAGCGTGTTGTCGGCGTAACAGATCACGCCCAGCCCGGGCGGAAGGCTCCCTCTCAACGCCCAGTCGTAGTCGATGTTCCACAGGGTGGGACCGAGGACCGATCCCTGTGGGACACCGAACATCATGGGCGTTCGCACAACGTCCTCTAGTCAGTAGGTGTAGAGGACGTTGCGCCCCTCCAAATTCTCTGCCACCAGCCGCCTCAGGTAAACAGGCACCTCGTGATGCTGGACGCCTCCCTGATTCAGCTATATTGAATAATTTTGCTGATATTTTATGTTATATAATACAGTTAAGGTGCTGAAGTGTGGCGAATGTGATATAAGAGTGGTTTACGTGTATTTTCATATTCTACCGAAATTCTCAGAGAAATCATTAATTAGGTTTTCAGCGCCTAATTAATGGTTAACTTGACTTACTAACGGACAATGACTATACAAAGCTATACAATATGAAGAAGTGGTAAATAAAATGTAATACGACGTTTCTACGTTCTATGGATAATAGAGAAATTCGTAAATGAGCTGAACGTTTAAGAAATGTTTATTCTTCAGATCTCGAGTCCTCATTAGATGACGAATTTGTGTACTTCCATGCTTATTGCACTGGAAAATGATGGAACAGAATTCGCCCTCCGATCTTTTGAAACTGTTGCATGCAAACGAATTAGTTTTCAAACGTGGAGATCGCCTATCGAATATTTATGACATTAGCTGTAACAAACTGTAGCACAGAACGATCGTTTTCATGTTCAAAGAGAGTTAAAAACGTCTTACGTTCTACGATGACTGCTAATAGACTCAATAGCTTAGCTATTCTATGCATCGAATCCGACGTACTTACTTCAACGTTTAGATTGCGAAGATTTAATCGACCAATTGGCAATTCAAAAAGTCACGTGTTTTTGCCTGTGATAAAATTGATGTAATATAGGTAATTACGAGTCACACGAAAAAAAATATGTTTTTGGAATATATAACATATAACAAAGCTTTTGCAATAAACTAATTATTTTAATTTCGAAAAATAATTTGTATTGTTCTAGTATTGGGGCGGATTTTTTTCCGATGCCCAGGGGCGGCATTAAGTTAAATCCGGCCCTGATTATGATGACAATGTCTAAAGACTTATGCTTATATATTAGTTATTAGCGAAATACAGCTTGCTCAATTTACAATTATACATAAATAAAATTAAAGAAATTTGTGTAGCAGAAAAATTAATTAAAATGAATTATGGCCGAATTTCGACCACACGCCGACCACTAGTATATATAATTCTTAGAATAATAACGTATAGAAGGATAGTGTCCCTACTACAAACATTCGAAAAGTGAATCTAAAAATACTACACGCGCGCTGACGATTACACACGTATACGTACACCACTACACAAATTATGAAATCAAATTTTATTTTTATTAACATAAATCGTCGAAATAATTTTAAAAGTAATGTTAAAAACCTTTTTATGTTTTTCAAACGTGTTGTGACACCATTTGAATGCACAAACTGTCATAATTACCTATTTATTATTTAAGAGTAGCGTACGTACGTGCAGTACATTGACCCTGTATATTCCGGCGTAAGCTCCATTAGGCTCCAATTGAAATGCTTCACTTTTTGTACGCGAACTTACCTTCTATACGTTATTATTCTAAGATATAATTATTATAAAATACTTAAGGGATGTTACCCCTTACAAATATACACGTGTAACTTCATGTGAGGTATGGTCACTGGAAATCAGTCGAGTATCATATGCTTAATGATTTAATAACCGTAAACTTAACGATGTCCAAATACATAAAATTAATCACCGTCTTTAGTGCTAAATATTAATTAGTATCATCGTAATGGTGACCAAACCAATTATATTAAGTATCTTTTCGAGCAACTGAACTGCTGTGTGAGTATACACACGTATACACACTTGTAAACAACTTTGCATTAAATAAACGCATCTTTTAATTACTCAAGTCATTCTGTCTATATACTGTTGTAACAACTGCACGACTACTGTAACTTAATAAAGTATTATATATTATCATCTTAGAATAATAACGTATAGAAGGATAGTGTCAATACTTCGAACTTTCAAAATTTGAATCTAAAAATATTAATGGCGCGCAGACGATTACACACGTACACACGCACACCACTATACAAATTATGAAATCAAATTTTGTTTTTATTAACATAAATCGTCGAATTACCTTTAAAAGTAATGTTAATAATCTTTTTATATTTTTCAAAGGTGTTGTGACACCATTTGAATGCACAAACTGTCATAATTACCTATTTATTTTTTAAGAGTTGCGTACGTTCGTGCAGTACAATGACTTGTACATTACGGAACGGTTCCGGTGTAAGCTCCATTAGGCTCCAATTGAAATGCCTCACTTTTGGTGCGTGAACTTACCTTCTATACGTTATTATTCTAAGATTATCATATTATATTTATTTAAATGAATTATGGCCAAATTTCGACCACGCGGCGATCACTACTAATTAAATATTATGTTAACTGCTCCGTTCGCTGGGCTGACCACGGATGACAAGGAACTCGGTACCAGTTGGCCCAAAGGCGAAAAACGGTGGGAATACAGTGGGTTATGGAGCCGCGCACCGCCTCCGTGTCGCCCTGGGTGGAGTGGATGGCGTGTGTACTAACCATAGCCAGCAAAAAAGGGGGGGTGTTGACATATTGTGATTATATTTTGTCACCACACGGAAATAAACAAAACAGAATTTATACACTATCGATAACTATGGTCAGCTGTGCCCGTAGGTCTATTTTCGTTAGTAAGGACAACAAGTTAATGTGATGTTTTTATAATTATCTATGATTGTAGAGTATGTATCAACTAGTTTGTTACCACACGGAAGATATCTAAACTTGTCTATGATTGTTTATAATATGAAATATAATAAAATAGAAAAGTGTGTTCGTACTTATGTACGCATGTTATACTGCTATACTTCTTTGGCGTAATAAGATTGACGCTTCGTAAATTTTTTTTTTAATTTTTCTACGTTTGTAGAAAAAACTACACTAATATTAGAAAAAAAGGTATTTAATATTAGGTCCTTACATATGAAATTAGCGTTTTGTCGTACTGACCACTTTGATCTTAAATATCTCCTCTTTGGTTAAGAATTTCAAATCCAAATTTATAAATTCATTTAGCTGGTACATTTGAGTTTTGAAAACAGTCATTCATTTGTTTTTTCTTCATTATTTTTTTTTCTTTGGCGTCGCTTATTACCGCACAATGGAAAACATGAAATATCGGTATATTTACGAGTACGAGTTCTACCGTGGCACCAGTGCTGCAGAAACAGCTCGAAGGATTAATGATGTGTACGGCGCTAGTGTTGCAAAAGAAAGCACGGTACGTTTTTGGTTTCAACGTTTTCGTTCTGGAAATTTCGACCTTCAGAACCAACCCCGTAGACGGCCGGAGACCAAAGTGGAAAATGAAGAATTGAAGACAATTGTGGAAGCGGATCCATCACAAAGCACTTCAAAGGCATCAAGGTACTACCTATGAGATGGCAAAAGTGCATGGATAACAACGGTGCATACTTTGATTAATTAAAAATATTTTACAAAAAAGAATTGTCTTTATATTCCTCCCGTACAAAACGCCAATTTCATATGTAAGGACCTAATACATTGAAAGTATTATTATAACTCAGTGTCTTGTTGACATTTGTGACGATGCGCACGCATTGTAAAAAAGGTTGACTAGCTAACTTCAGGGTGTCGGTTTTTGTGACGGTGTGCGTGGGCATTGTAAAAATTTTATTTCCATTATTTTTTCCTAACGTGTAAGATGTATAACTTCAATAAATGTAGATGTAACGTAGCCTATGCAAGCGAAATTGTTGGTGTAATTAGTAATTAGTTAAAGTTGATGAATAACAATACAATTCATCATCCCCTCTCTGGCGGGTGGGTGTCGTAAAAGACGACTAAGGGATTTTAATAGGCATATAACATCTATACAATAGAAGGGAAACTCGAAATAAATATACCAATATATCTGACCAGCTTGGTACAGTAGGAAATCACGATAAGTGCTTACTGTTAAGGCGGCTTGTAGCCGTTTAGAAGTGGGTTACTCCTCAAGTCAGTTTGTATAAATTCTTATAGATTTTTACTTCCTTTTTCTTTATTATGTTGGAACACTAGCAAACAGTAAACCTTTTTTTTAAAGTGGGCTCTAACTCTAAACAAAATTGTCTATCCATTATCATCAACCATTATAGCCTATGGAAGTCCTTTTTTGGACATGACATTGTACTCCCTACGAGTGTATTAATCCTATAACCGCCATGCGTGGCATAGGATTTGGCTGTCGTAGTTAAAGTAATAATTTATCCAAGAGAACCTTTCTGTCTCTCTATTACTAGACTATTGATATTCTATTAGTCGGCTATTTGCCGTCTTCTGCCAAGTAAAAATAAGATCTGACGATATGTTGTATATTTAAATCATACTTAATGCAAAAAGTTGTTATGATAGTAAAATCATTATATGTGTACGGCGTCGTATGGGCTTATGGACCGACGCTGTGTTTGACAGAAGAACCTAAGGTTATAGTTTGATGTACCTAAAGCCCTTAAGTTCCTAGCCTATCTGATGGGATACCTGCACCGCACTACCTAAGGTGACAGGTAGATGTGAGATGGATGTTTGGGTGGAGGATTGGTAATTCTCACTGCCGGTCAAGCAGACTCTTTTTACCGTAAACCATAGCATTATAAAGAGAACAAAAATGATTGAGATAATTTATGCCAAATCATGATGGTTAACAAATTCAAAGAGCGCAAATTTTTTGCATGACTAATATTTCCTTTAAAATTTTGCTTATATGGCATGAATATGTTATATTTTAAATATTGTTTTATACGTAGTATACTATGTGGTAGGGGCTATGAATTCTGGGAACCCAAACATTCCTCGTGGGTGTTGTAATAGAGCACGGTTCTACATCGACCTGAGCCGTTTCTATTTGATGTTGTCTGTTCAATAATTACATTCTCAAAAAGGATTGACGTCAGAAAGGCGCCCGGGCATAAACCTATTTCCAAAAGTACTGTAATAGGTAGATATTACAAAAGAATAGTACGTATTGCGTTGACTTTAACTAATTGGGAAAAAAGCAGTATACTGATGCTTGGCTTCAGGCCCAATATTTATAAAAGCGAGAGTTGCTTTTTAGGATCCAGTGTACCTAGTATGTATCTACGTTTTTTCATCTTTCGAAACTACCCCTTAATTTAATTTAAAAAACGTTATCTTCATAATATTGTTAGTTTAATTTTCTAAGTACACTCAGTCAACGATTTCTCGCACAAATGTCCACTATAAATCATTGTAGACGCAAAAAAGAAAGCATTGTAGTTTTGCACGAATCATTATCAACGGTAGTTGCGTCCGGTCTCATTGTTATTGCAGATTTATTAGGCCAGCTGGTCACTGCTCAAATAGGCGAAAAAATAGGCCGCGTGCTTCGGATATACGCTACTTGTTAATTTTTTGAATAATAGATCTAGATTCAATTGTTAGATTACACGGCAACTAGATCATTATACTATACCTTTCATACCTTTCATATATATATATATATATATATATATATATATATATATATCATCATCATCTCATCATCTCAGCCCACATACGTCCCACTGTTGGGCTCGGGCCTCCTCCATAATGGAAGGGTAATTGACCTACTATACCACGCTGGTCAGACGTGGTTGGTATTGGGTTTTATTTCGAGTTTTCCTTCTCTTGCATAGTTCTTATATTCACAAGATATCCCTTAGTCGCCTGTTATGACAGCCACGGGCAAGACAGGGAGTGGTGAATTGCATTCTTACTCCGTCACCACACGGAAAATTGACAGAAATTATATTATTTAAACAATATTCACATATATATATATATATATTATACATATTAACAAAGGGAGATAAAGGCCAGGCAGGCAAGCTTTGATGATTTCTTAGCCAGTTATTAGGACGCATACGGGCAAGTGAGGTGGTTATTTACACATAGGTTAATTTTATTTATATGTGCTCCAAAATAAAACAGTAAGACCGACCTATTTGGCAACTTCATTTCTACATTCATAAAAACCGGCTAAGTACGAGTCGGTCTCGCATACGAAGGGTTCTGTACCATTATCTATAAAAATAGGCAAAAAATTGAGTCTTTTGTTTGAGAGCCCCTTTAAATATTTATTTTATTATATTTTTAGTATTTGTTGCTATATCGGCAACAGAAATACATAATTTGTGATAATTTCAACTATCTAGCTATCGCGGTTCTCGAGATATAGCCTGGTGACAGACAGACGGATGGACACAGACAGCGAAGTCTTAGTAATAGGGTCCCGTTTTTACCCTTTGGATACGGAACCCTAAAAATTGGCAGAAATGTTGTTCCAGTTTATTTATTGAGAAACAGTTCATAAGATTATAAACGTATCAAGAGGAATCATCATTAGAGCCAAAAAATACACTTATTTTGTAATGTTTTTGTGTTTTAATGAAATCATAAATCACTTGTCAATATTAATCCGACAATGGCGTCATAAAATGACGACATTCTGAGAGCAAACTTCTTACTTCTACACAATGAGTACACACGAAAATCATCTTAAATAACTCATAATGACGTAGACTGTTTTCAAAGGCTTTCAGGGTTCCATAGCGTGTATATAAAGGCTCTTTGTCTTGTTTTTGTGCTAGTCTGTTGTTTCTGCGTATCTCCTTAATTATTTAATTTATTTTATTGTTTTGAGAAGAAATTAACTATAAAGAAGTTTCTTGGGTAATCTGATGTTTACGTGAGTATTAAACATTATAAATAAAATTTTACGGATTTTATAGGGTTTGTATTGATTGCCCGAAGTTTCGAACACTTTTCAGTATTCATGGTCATGGGCGACGAAGTCCCACTGTTGGGATCGAGCCTCCTCCAGAATGGGAGAGAGGATTGACCGACTATATATACCATGCTGGTCAAACGTGGTGGTTTCAGTTCCTGTTTTCCTTTTCATAGTATTGCATAGTTGTTATATGGATGTTGTATCCCTTAGTCGTCTTTTACGATACCCACGGACAAGATAGGGGGTGGTAAATTGAATTCTTACTTCGACACGACACGGGAAAATTTATAAGTATTTAAAATTTACTTCTTTACATTTGAATTTCTGCTGCGTTTGAATTTCAAATGTTTACGTTCAATATATTCGTGAAGAAAATAACCAAGGGTTTTCTTAAAAATGTCTTCTTATCGAATTTGTTTCTATCACACATATTTTAAAGTACTTTTAAAACAAGTTTCTTTATGTTCCAGAAGCATCGTACAATTCATTAAAAATGTTTATTATTCACCATTTTTCGTCATTCAAGGCAAATTTTTAAATATCATTAGAATTGTAACTGCGTAATTTACGTATTTATCTCAACTAAGATTATATTATGCATTACACACAACTAAGTTGTTACACAATTAGACAGTAGCCGCAGATAAGAAATACTTATAAATATATGTCAATTATGATATTATTGACTCTTGCAACATAGTAAAAGTAGCCATCGGAAACAAAGTTAGTTTTCATCATCGTAATCATCATCGCGGCTCATATACGCCCCACTGTTAGGCTCGAGCCTGTTAGAAGAGGGCAAATGACCTACTATACCACCCTGGTCAGACGTGTTGGTATAGGGTATATGCCCATTATATCCCTTAGTCGTCTTTTACGACATCCATGGGCAAGATAAGAAGCGGTGAATAGTATTCTTACTCCGTCGACGAAAAGACGATTAAGGAATATATTATTTTTTATTGCAAGCGGTGGCAAATGAGCAAATAGTACAATGAGTTTCGGTGATACTAAAGGCATTACTAAAATCCACTACACGCAAACACCCTCAGAAAGTTGGGCTTCCGGCTCTCTCGTTCGCCGAACGAAACGCAGTAATAAATTGCTCCACTCAGACGCCGATTTTCTGCGAGAGTGTGGTACTATCCCGGACGGACCGGCCCGCAGCTGTAGACAAACAAATGTCAACAGTGAAGGGAAGGGAAGTTCACGAAAAATATAAATATATATATATATATATATATATTAAACTTGGCGCCCAGTTTTCGCATTTATGTTATAGATGGGATTTATATTTACTATAATCAAGGACCATATTTGGCGATCGAAATGTTGTCAAATTTGCAAATATGCCCATTATGTTCATATTGAGCTCTTAATATTAATGTTAAGTATGTCCGCATCGCACTTTTCGATTTTCCATAAGAATTACATAGGATTTTTTTTATTTTTTACTCTGATTTTTGTAACTAATGAATCATACATCGCTCTGCAATTCCCATTACATATATTTGTAGAGAATTAAACGCCCTAAAAAAAGGTTTGATAACATTTTTCGATGAATCAACTCATTCAAAAGTTATTCAAGGTCAAAGTTTTTTTAGTATTAAATGTCAAACCTTTTTTAGTATTAAATTTAGTACAAAAAGTTCTTTGAGTTGAATTTACACATACATATATATATACAGTTTAGCTAAAAAATGCAAAAAATCAAAAATTTGAACTTCGAAGCTGTATAACAAATCAAATACTGAAAATAGACATTCAACTCAATAGAACATTTTGTACTAAATTTAATACTAAAGAAGGTATTTAACTTTGACCTTGAATAACTTTTGAATAAGTTGATTCATCGAAAAATGTTATTTGACCTTTTTTTTAGGGCGTTTAATTCTCTATAAATATATGTAATGGGAATTGCATAGCGATGTAGGGTTCATTAGTTACAAAAATCGGAGTAAAAATTAAAAATTTCCTATGTAATTCTTATGGAAAATCGAAAAGTGCGATGCGGACATACTTAACATTAATATTAAGAGCTCATATTTTCAGAGGCCTATTTTGGTATCTAAACGAAACTTTTGAGTCTGGTAGCGAGAGAAAGAAAAATTTTCTTTTTGAAACGTGCGAGAAGGTTCGGTGATACTAATGGCATCAATAAAACCCACCACATCCACCAAATCCACATCGATTTTCTACGAGAGTGTAGTACTATCCTGGATGGACCCGCCTGCAACTGTAGACACACAACTATTAACAGTGTGGTCTTACCATTTGAAGGTATATCAACTACACTGGCTCCATATTATTTTGAGTCGAGTGCATTCCCTGTATGGTAAGAGGTTAAGGATGTAAAAAAAGCAATTTGTCGTCGCTTAACTGTTTGTGGGCAACTTAAGTATTAGCTAAGGAACCGCCAGTAAAATAGGTAGGCACTTTTTTATGAAAATTATAGTACACTAGCAACCCGCTCTCGCTTCGCTTCGGGTTCAGTCGCCTTACCCGCGTAGTTCCCGTTCTTGTGGGAATCCCAGAATCCCAAAACCAGGATAAAATATAGCCTATGTTACTCCTTGATATTATAGCTTTCCACTGATGAAAGAGTGTTGGAAATCGGTTCAGTGGTTTGAGCGTGAAAGCGTAACAAACAAACTTACTTTCGCATTTACAATATTAGTAAGGATTTTGTGATCGCCGAGCCGCCTGCCAAAGATGGCTATTGTGGTATTATACACTTTGGGAACGCCTATATTAGAAGTGGATATCAATGGATTGATACTAAAGACCAAGAAGAAGACTAAAAGACAATTTAATTTTAATTATTATGAGATTACTGAAACAAATAGTTATGATTAGGTCAACGGTCAGCGAATTAGGTCAACATCAACCAATTATTGTCTCATTGATACCCCCTTCTTTTTAAAGGAGTGAATAATAGTGCAGTTCAATGATCCATGACGCTATAGAGTCATGTATTGACCAATATTTTCAGCGACATAGACCTATATAATACTTTATACTTCATATCATTATCGTCAAACAAAATAACACCTGACCGCAATATTTTTTTGTTCGCTCCGAATAATGGTGGTATATTTATTTATATATCAACAATACTCGTGATTCGATCACAACGTGTAACAGCCCACGTATTCCAACGATTTATTATTAGATTGTACGTCAGAAAGTTTTTTAGCATAGCATTGGAAGAGGAAAGACGGAAATTGAAGTGACTTAGTCTTTATTGTAATAAGGTTTGCGTGTAAATAAATACTTTAACGGTAGTTTTTTTAGGTGAATAGGTCAAAAATATCTTGAAATAATAGTTGTATATATTTAGGTGAGTGAGTTTAAAATGTTTTGAAGTAATTCGTGCTGCGGTAGGATAGTTTGGTACTATCACACTAATTGTTACTACTTATTCTTTTCTCGCAAATATCAGCATTACAGCAAAAAGGAACACTTTAAATAAAGTTCTATACCAATTCGCTTGGTCGGCTTGGTGTGGTGTTTTTTTTTTTTTTTTTTTTTTTTTTTTTTTTTTTTTTTTTGTGTGTATTTAGCTGTTGGTCGCAGATGACCTTGACAGCTTAACGCGGGCAATGGGCGAGCTGAAGGCTCTCAACCCGGTAAGTAAGTTAAGCGAACATCGCCCGAGGGCTCCTGGTGGACTAATTTGAGTCATCTAGAGCTCATGCCCAACAGTGAGGATATATGAGAGAAGAAGGAGGATAGCTGTAAGCTTTTGACAAAGAATATTATGATTGGAGACAGAAGTATATCTACTATAATTAGTTTGCAATAAATAATACCTGCTTAAAAGAATCAAGTAATACCAGGAAAGAGATTAATGCGAATAATTAGTCAATATCAAGCCGGTTGACCTTAAACATACCCGCCGGTTGATAAACTTAATCAAAATTCTATTCATTTTTCACCTATGCTAGAAGAAACGATGACCCTAAATTTCAATGTCAGACTTGGGATGGCAATGACACATTAACATTACATGATTAATTTTACACGAATTCAGTTTGGGGTAAAATAAATTGATTATATAACTATATATAACAAAATTGAATGAAAATTGAAATATACCGAGTGTATAATGCCTGCTCTGTTACTAAAAAATCAGACATAAAGTTAGAACTTTATTCACAACGAAGTTGTAGGGGTTTGAAATCGAGGCCGCAGGTGACTGGACCGGGGAGTTAGTCCGTCACCCGCCGAGAGGCCGACCGCGCGAGGAAGACCGATGTCCTCCCCGAGGGGAGGGGTGGTCAGTCGAGGAGTACTCCTCAAGGGGTATTCTGTCGGGCCGACCACTGACGACAAGTCACTCTACTCTGGTGGTCGACCCAACGACGAAGGCGAGGTGTCACGGGTGAGTTATGGGTTTGCGTGCTTACGCCCCTCTGTCGCCCCGGACAGAGCTGAGCAACAGGATGACCGTAGCAAAAAAAAAAAGGTGGTCGAAAATGGCCTGAATTGGTTCGAGAAAAGTATGTTACGGCAGTTTTGCGTTTTTGCTTGTCTTGGCGGGGGGCACTGCCGTGCCCCCAGATGTAAACATATGGAGTGTTGGAATATTTCGAATCGAAAAAGTAAAAAGGTTTTTCTGTCGATCACAAACTGTTGTTCTGAGTCTGGGTAGAATTTGTATATCCTCTGCGTGTTTGTTATAATCAGGAAAAGAAAATTATAAGTGTGTTTATGATATTTTTTTTAAAGTATTTCCTGCACCATAAAATACTTCCTGATGATTCAAAAGATATGCACGTAATTATTCAAGTTTTCACTTCTGTCGGTACTACCGAAGTGTCACTGTTTTTCTTTCATTGTCGTATGACTGCTGGGCTCAAACTTCTTCTTTGTTTGGTCAGATAGGTGGATACTTTTTTAATATCAATGTTACATATATATTACATCCTTTAATCGTATTTAGGATATTCACAACTAAGAAATTGGTTCAAATGAATTGCCTCTTTCGTCACCACAGGATTTCTTTGTTTAAAGTTGTATAATTTTTATTTTGAATTTCGCTTTAAAAGCCAGGTGACGTATTTTTTTTACAGGTTTCAGTGCGGTCGCACGTCGCTCGTCCCATCCGGGGCGACGAAAGGGCGGCTCATGACCTCATAACCCGTATTCCCTCTCCTAGCCATTGGGCTAATCCTTGGTACCGAATAATTTACTTCTTTGGCTAGCCTGGCAGATGATATTATAGGCAGCCAGTTCCGATACGCGTTTCACGACACCGCTCAACCACAAGATGCAAGCATCTAGTGACAATAGGTTAAGCAGTAAGCACGCATATATTTTTTTCTATTATGTATCAGTCTAGGTAAACTAAAAAATAAATATTTTTATAATTTATTTATTCCTCCGTGTAGTGACGGAATAAGAACAGAATACACCACTCCCTATCTTGCCCGTGGATGTCGTAAATGACGACTAAAGGATATAATACATAATACACATATAACATACAAGAGAAGGAAAACTCGAAATAAAACCCTATACCAATCTGTCTGACTAACATGGTCAGGTCTATAGTAAGGTCAGTTTCTCTCCTATTATGGAGGAAGCTCGAGTCCACCAGTGAGACGTACGAGTATATGAGCCAAGATGAATCATAATTTAAACGAATGTAATACATTCAAATTGTTATTAGAATTTAGAAATACAAGATAATAGGTAACAAAATTGCTTTCATTTGCTGTTTTATTGAACGATTTTCAACAATATTTGAATGTTATTCAACATGTAATAATTTATTAGATTGCTATGAATAGCTGGCCTATGAATAGCTGGTTACAGTACTACATAAGGTCAACTGGGTTCAAACCTGTTTTACGATTGTTTTCAACTAAAAATAGGACGAAAACAATGAGTTGAATGTAAATAAATTTCTATTTCAGTGCACTAATAAATATACGTTTCGATATAAGTAATAAAATGATGTAATGTGTTTTATAAATTATTTTCTATATGCACATTATCATATCAGTGCATAATATTTATCTTGTGGATTACGACACACAAGAAATAACTAATTGTGTACTACAGATTATAATAGCATTATTAGACGCGGCTGAAAGATATCTTGCATGTAAAATACTATAGTAGAATCTGTGGTAATAGGATGACAGTTAGACAGAGAGAAAGCGTTTTAAACGTTAGTAAAACAAAATAAACTTGAAAAACTACAGAATTTGCTAAAATAATTTGTATACATGATAAAATCAATGTTTATTTATGAATTCACGTTTTAGTCTTTACATTTTAAGGTGTGATTGCAGTGATTTTAGTTATTCTAAGCTAGTGAGTGTTTTAAAAACCTATTGTCCTAAAGCTGGCTCTGATGGCTATATAGGACAATAGGTTTTTCAATTAGGTTTTAGGCCTAGAGAACATAGTTCCACTTATCTCATATAATTAAGTCTACCTATTAGCTGCTAGTACCTGTCTAAGGGATAACTTAGGCTATTTTCCCCCTCAAGAAACCCATATAAAACTCTAATCCGAGGCCAGTTCGTGAGACTACTGTCGCGTATCCTAATATTTTGGAAGACATTGGAGATTTTAAATGCATACGATTCGGAGAATTTGATTCAAGATCGATAACCATCTCCGATCACGGTATAGTTTACAAATAAAATATTAGTACAACAATAAATGCTAAGGTGGATTCTCACGGCCCGTGATATCGCGAATCGAGTCGCGCCATCTGTGTCACCCTTGAAATCAATTCTAATTTCGAATCCGATTCAAATCCAATATCACCAAACTTATATTTGGTACTTAAACAAAATCGAGAATGAATTCTTCGCATTTGCCGTTGTCATTTACACCAAATGTGCTGTATTTTATTACTTTAAATTAATAACGTTGCCGAACTCGATCACCAAAAAGTCGCTATCTTGAAATTGTGTATTAACGATTTTAAACTACGTTAATATCGCGTTGGGAGTAGCAAATATTTGACGTAATCGACGAGAGTCGAATTTATTTAGTTTAAAAAAATAATCCACCGAATTTGATTCCAATCGTGCGCTAGTGTCGCTTTCAAGAGTACTAAATTGCTCAAATTCGAGCTGCGATTGGATTTAGGATTGGAATTGAGATTCAAAAGTAAACACACTGTTCCCACCGATGTGGCGTGGTGCACGTTTAAGCTGCTTCGCTTTATATCTAAACAGATCGAGACACGCCATGTAGCCAAAATGTATGACGAAATTAAGATGTTCAACAGTAGCCCGCGCCAACACGAGGGCGTTTGCACCACGCTTTTAAAGTTAGCGATTTTAAACGGCTTGTATCCACCGTAGAGTTGCCGCGGGCGCGGCTCAACTCGCGATATCACGAGCCATGTAAATCCATCTTTAGATTAGAGAAAGTAAAACAATTTTACAGATTATCAGTGACAGGGATGTTCAACTTTATCACGATGCCGACTTTAGATATAAAGAAATTGTCAATATCCCTAAAACTGATTGTCGTAAGGTGATTCAATAGATACGTAAATCCGACTAAGCTGGTTAGAATATTTAAAATTAGTTAAATTTCTAAGTTCCTCGTGTAGCGACGGGATAGAATACAATTGTCGTCATCCCTGACTTGCCTTTGGGAGTCGTAAGAATCGGCTAAGGGTCTCACCAGGAGGGTGGGCAGCAGCTATCTCCTGGCAAAACTTACAGCACCTACTGCGATCGCCAATCCGTCTGCCAAGCGTGGCGATTATGGAATTATTAAAGCCCCTAAAAATAAAATGCATGAAATTAAAATAACTATGGTCACGGCACGGTTTCCAAGGGCTCATATTGGAACCAAGTGGTTGCCAAGTGGAACCAAGCAACCAAGGATGCAAGTGGACAGACATTTACTTGGGGCAGCCCATGTCTACGTGGATGTTTATAGGCTGATGGATGGATGAAAGTTTCTCACACACTTACGTGTAAGAACTAGGAATGAACTACTTGCTGCTGCGTTTCTCAAGCGCCACCTGGTCGTCGATAAACCATGTTTTCTTTTTACTTTAAAGAGGACCTTCTTCACGGTAAACAGTAGCCTGGCTGTGCTCCTGGTATTGCAAAGGTAGTATATCACTTACTGTCAAATTTACTGCTTGCTCGTCTGCCGCCATTAACGATAAAAAAGTGTGTATGCTTCTGAAGTTCTTCTTCTACTATCTGAAGTTATTGTTATGTTATTGTTGTTACAATTATTATTATTTATTGATTATTATTATTATTCATCTCCGAGATCTCGGGATTTTCCTATGAAAGTACCAGGTCCCTTAAAAGACTTACATATGGATATGGATTCAACACGCAGAGGCCTTTGGAGAAATTTAATTTAAAAATGGGATGGAACGTCTGCCGATTACATTCCACGCCTGCACATAACTCACGTGGACAGTAGTAAAACTATTGTGCCATCACACATGGTATCTAATATATGATTATGGGGTTGGAGGTTAGATGGACTAAATTAACTGAAAACTATTGAATAATAGCTTATTATTCATTATTATTAATATTGTATTGTTAAGTTATTGTTGATACAATGGTTTACATTTTACTAGCTAACCGATGCAACTTCGTCGCATTAGAGAGAAATAATATTTTTTGGAAAAAAAAACCGCCTTCAATAATGTAGACAATGTAGATAAATTTTTAGATTTTTGTTAATTTTCCGAAAATCGCTTGTCCGATTTCAATAAAATTTTCATGGAACTATTTGGAAAGAATACCCTTTCTAACAAAAAAAGAATCATCATCGGTTAATAAACGACGAAGTTATCCGCGAACAAACATAAAAAAGCATATATACGGTTGAATTGAGTAACCTCCTCCTTTTTTGAAGTCGGTTAATGAAAGGGATCCGTTCTTAACACGCGTCTACCTTGTGGAATGAGTAATTATTGAAAATTTTAAGTAAATGGACGTATGGTTTTGGAGATCTTGTGATGAGTCTGTCTGTCAGTGGGTGGCACTTCGCTTATATAATTAGATATAGATTAAGACGTCAATAAAATAGATATAATTTATAAAAGTTGCACATTGGTGCTAAAGCCATTGATCTGTGCTTGTAGAGACTACGCAATCATGTTAATGTCCCACGGACAGAATCAATATTCTTTGCATATATGACCTTATTGACTCTATCTAAACATAGATGTTTAGATAGAGTTTTCCCCATGAGAATGTAACTTAGAACGGTTATATTTCCAATGGTTCCATATATTTTGTAGTAAAATTTTGTGAAACAAACTAACATGGGGTATGAGATGGGGTTTTGAATTCTATTATTACTCCGTCACTACACGGGGAAAATCATCAAATAGGCTGCCCAAATGTAAATCACGTTGTAATAATAAAAATAATTATAAATCACAACGATTGACGCAGATATTAAAAGGCTTTCACACACACAATGAATTTTCCATTACACGCAAACACCCTCAGAAATTTAGGCTCCCGGTTCCTTCACTCACCGAACGAAGTGCAGTAACGAATTGCTACTGCTTTGAAGTTAAGTTTTTGCGAGAGTGTGGTACTCTCACAGACGGACTGACCGGCTTGCGGCTGTAGACAGACGACTATCGACAGCGCGGTCCTACCACATAAGAATTTTCATTGGAGTATTTTTTCATTTTTTATATCACAATGTGCAAGACATTGATTTTTATTTAAAAAAAGTTACTGCACTGAGAAATAAATGTTAGCTCTGAGTAGTAGGTACCTATAAAAATACAATTAACGGCAATAAGTTATGTCCAAATTACTCGCCCTATGGTGCCCTAGTAGCCTTTTATTGAGCAGTCTATGGCCGGTACACGTTGTACGGTATAAATGCGTGAGATTATAAAAACTTTATTGTATAAGTAGGTCATTATTTAGACTAATACGCCATATATACAGTTAAAAAAAAACTTCCTCGTATTATTGAAAACTGCGCAGTAACTTCTTTTGACGTCAGATGAATTTAAATTTCTTAAACGTTTTGCAAGAGGACGTTAGGATAACAATGAGATAACGAATAAAAGTGTAATCATTCAATTGGTATAAAAATAGGATACGACTTATTTATAGAAACTGATTGTTCTTAGCCATTAGAGGTGGATAGGGTTGTTTCATTTGAACCTGCAAGTAAATAAAGGCGAATAGAGCCTTACAGGTGGACCGACGACTTAGTGAAAGTTGTTAGGCGTCGTTGGATGCACGCGGCACAGGACCGCACTTTGTGGCGTAACATGAGGGAGGCCTACGTCCAGCAGTGGACGACGATAGGCTGAAATGATGAAAAAAAAATGAAATGATAGCCTTACATATTGCCTTATTCATCTCGGCTTTATATACGTCCCACTGCTGGGCTCGAGCCTCCTTTATAATAGAAGATATTGAACTACTATACCACGTTGGTCAGGCGGGTTGGTATAGGGTTTTACAAGTTTTCCTTCTTTTTTATAGACGTTACATGCATATTATATTGCTCAATCCTCGGGTAAGATAGGGAGTGGTGAATTGTAATTTTATTCCGCCACCACACGGAAAATTGCCTTATTATGTGAATGATATTTCAATGGTTTCTACACCGAGAACTAATAAAGAGTAGTTAGGTATTGGCGCCAAAATTCTTGAAAGTAAGAACGAAGTCTAATATGTTTGGTATAGGTTAATAGATTTCTCCTCTGATGTAGGACTAAAAATATGTGAGTTTTATATCCTACTCAATTTGTTGAGAGGGATAATGCCTCTACGTCGTTCTAGCATAGCTTCAGATGGTCAAAGAATTTGACACCGAAGCATAGCCGCCTCAAAATATACAGAGGACATTGTTTCTATATTTAACACGTAACCAATACGCCAATATTTAAACTTCCTTCTACGCATTAATTACAATATTAGTTTAATGAAATTCGTCATACAGAAATGTATAAAATTGATAACAGTATTGGGTTTTACATCGAACTATGAAGGACACCGATAAATAATTGCTTTTGGGTTTTTATATATTTTAATTAGTAAACATGGTAAATGTTAAATTAATAATGTGGTATTGTGTTTACGATAATATTGTTAATGGAATCCATTTCACTTTATTGGTAATGTCTGGTTAATAATTGCATTCTTAAGGAGGAAATAGGTTAAACAGAGTGTAATTTAATTTAGCACAAATACTCCAATTTTCTCCGCGTGGTAACGGAGTAAGAACACAATTCACCAGCCCCTCTCTTAATCGTGGGTGTCGTAAAAGACATCTAAGAGATTAAATATGCATATAATAACAATTATGTAGGAGAAGGAAATCAAAACAAGATCCTTTACCAACACGAGTGACCAGCGTGGTATTTCAGGTATTTTAATATTTTATAAATTTTAATTTTATAGATTAATATCAGGTATGATAATTTTATATTAATCTCGATTAAAACAAATGTCCAAATCTAATTTGTCACAATAACACAGATAATCAATGCCAAATGCAGTAACCATAATTGCAAATGTCTGTCGAAATATCTCAAATAACTAATAAAAATATGACCAAACATTTACTGTATCCGTCAAAATGCATTTACTTTCGATAACGAAACGATATAAAAAAATTCGTTCTTTCAAAAATTACAACATCCTTTAAACATCTTCCGCCTAACCATGACCAGCTTTAAAAAAAATATTAATCTAACCGTAACTTTACGCTACAATACCGTTACAAATATTCCATCTAAAATTTCTTTGATCCTAATCGCACAGGAACTGAAAGTGTAACACTAAATACTAGTATAACAATAACGGCATCTAAAAACGATACAATTTAGAACAACGAGCCAATGACTTCGTATTTAAGTCATACGCAGTGGGACAATGACTTTTAAACTTGATATTGGTGTCAATTCTATTGCACTTCTTGCCAAATTTATTATTAGAGCAATTATAAGTATAAATAAGCAATCGAAAGAACTTCATTTCTTTTAGGAAATTGATCCTGAATTAGGTATGTCTTTTGATAGAAAACCTTTTCTCTATCAGGTACATTTAAGTATGTTAAAGGAGAAATATAATTAAATTAGAATATTTTTAACGATTCTACAAACAAGAATTAATAATAACTTGAACGCGCATTAATATTCGCTAAACTGATTTTAATCCGTTAATTCTTAATCTGCTTTTCGAAATCCACTGTCCTTGCCTCGAATCCCTGTCTAACATAGGCCTAATGTATATAACCATACCCGCTCGGCAGGTGAGTTAGCGATTCATTATTATCATCATCATCATTTCAGCTCATATACATCCAAATAGCTGTGTGGTGGCGGCTTCGAATACTACCAACCCTTGCTTTGCTCGTGGGTGTCGTAAAAGACGACTAAGAGCCCTAGATTGACCCGGACCAACTCCATCTGGTACCATTTGGGTCAACGATTACATTCCCAAGGAGGGTTGACGTCAGGCAGGCGGCCGGTCATAAAAGTCATTGCCGAAACTTTTTGCAATATGTCAAAACAGATGACATATTGCGTCGACCCCAAGTAATTGGGATAAGAGCAGGATGATGATGATGATGATGATACATCCCAATGTTGGCCTCAAGCCTCCTCCAAAATAAGAGGGAAGTTGACCTACTATACCATGCTGTTCACAGGTACAACACCTGTATAGGATTTTATTTCAAATTTTTATTATTTTGCATAGATGTTGTATACATATTATAATCTCTTTGTCTTCTTTTATGACACCCACGGACAAGAGAGGGGGGGGGGGGGGTCAGTCGTGAATAGCGTTGTTATTACGCGTTCCCTAGAAGACTATTCTGCTGATGATCTTTCGGCTGGATTTTACATTTCAAGCCGGATTGGATTCTATTACTTAACTGAAATAAAACCGTACGAAATAGAAAACCATTGTTCCACAAAATGTTTTATCTTTAGTTTGTTAGATACAAAGTAATCGACTCCGCCATTATCTTCATAACTCCAGTGATAGCATTGTCTTGTCTTGCCAAGATATCGTTGTTATATCAATTTCCTTTATCAAGCTCTAGATCATGGCCTCTCAAGTAAAGACAGCGATAATATTGAAGAAGAGCGCCTACATCTATCAAATAATATCTCAAAACTGTACTGTATATTTGTCTAATCACAAGTGCCCTTTTACTCATTTAACATAGCTCAAACGCGTTCCACTGCTTGGAAATTTCTTTGCAAAAGGAGGGAAATAGACCTAATCTACCACGGGTTGAGAAAGGGTTTTATATGGAGTTTTCCTTATGTTGCATTGATGTTGTTATATGCATATCATTGTCTTGTAGCCATCCTTTATGACACCCACGGGCAAGATAGGGGGTGGTGAATTGTATTCTTACTCCGTCACTACATGGAAAAGTGCCCTTAATGTCAATAAATTAAAAATCTATCCTAAATGTGTCTTTAAAAAATTGCAGTATGCAATAGACCGCCTAATTGCACTGTCATTTTCCCTGTAAATTTTACGGGTTTGAAATAAAGACTCTGAAATATTTTGATATGTATTGCATCTAGTGACTTTAAACGAACAATAATTGTATATTTCCATATATTCAGAATCTTGGATGGAGTTTAGTATTATTTTATAAATTTAGTATTATTATTGATTAGGTTATTGGGGCGATAAATCGATCTAGTTAGGTTTTATTAATAAAAAACCTCGTTTTATTAGTGTTTCCAGGCAATTAAGATGATATTATTAGAATATGACGACAAATATAGCCACAGCTAACGAGAATAAAAGTATTTCGGTTGGGAAACCTATCAGTTCCTTAATCAAGACAGCACGAGTTCGCTCCTTTTTAAGTTGCCTTTCTGTGAAAAAATAATTCTCCTTTTGGGAGGAAAAAGCTAAACGGAGCAAGGAAAACTAGAAGTAACATTCTCTATAGCAACACGCGAACGTAAGTTCTTTGACGTACTCTTGCATTACGACGAAAGTGTGTTTAAATTAGTTCATAATTATTTATTATTTAACAAAATAAATTATAATATTGAAAACTCATATATTTTATCGCACTGTTCGTTATTAGCACCGGACCAATATACACGGCTTCGATTACGCCGCCTGGACGCTCCACCACAGGTGCGTACTTATACTGCATAATACGCACCTACTAGTCAGCGTGCCTACTCTTGAATCTCGATTCCAATCCTAAATTCAATCGCAGCTCGAATTTGAGTATATTTGGTACTCTTGAAAGCGACGACTGGAATCAAATTTGGTGACTTTTTTTTAATTAGTTTAAATGTGTTAGTGTAAATGAATTCGACTCTCGTCGTTTAAGTCAAATATTTGCTACTCCCGACGTGATTTTGACGTAGTTTACAATCGTTAATGTTGCACAACTTCAAGAAAGCGTGTTTGTGATGATTGAGTTCAGTAACGTTATTAATTTAAAGTAAGAAAATACGGCACATTTGGTGTAAATAACAACGGTAAACGCGAAGAATTCATTCTCGATTTTGTTCAAGAGTACGAAATATAAGTTTGGTGAGATTGGAATTGGATCGGATTAAAAATTAGAATTGATTTCAAGAGTAGGCCCACAGGCTATTGCATTGCTCAACTCCCAGATTGCTCACTATCCGCAAGTTGATATTCTTCATCAAATTTGACGTATTCTTGAAATTGTGTTTACATTTTTATCTTATAATTTTACATTTAAATTATAAAATTGTAATGGCTTACTACACGTTTTGGGAAATTGTAAATGTAGTGTGTAGTTGAATGAGTTAATAAATAAATAGTACTAGCAGATTCTATCATTAAATTCTATCATTAAAGTCAACGTTATAATTATATCTTTATATATAAATTTCTTGTGTAACGTGTGTATGTCACTGATCCGGTAGGTGGCGCTGCTGTGTTAGTTGAACAGAACAACGTCTGTTGGGTCAGGTAGTAATATAATACATTTCTTATGTATGTGTGTATGTCACTGAACTCCTCCAAAACAGTTAGACCGATGTTGATGAAATTTTTTGTGTGTCTTCAAGGGGATTCGAGAATGGTTTAGATTCACAATTGGACCCGGCAGGTGGCACTTATTTGAACAGAACAACGTTTGTTGGGTCAGCTGAAATTGAAACTGTAATGAAATATTCAATTTATTTATCGTATTCATAAAAAGACATTGAAACATTTTTCTTAAACAGTATGATGATTGGAACATGTAATATTTATTGAAGTAACCGTATTTATATGTATTATTTATCATGTTTTTAAACATTGAAGCGACGCAATATTGTAACGTTTAGATAATGATATCGTTTCGTCATCTTATCAGCAATATAACAATTATAACATGACCTATCGCAAAATATGTTGATATATGAATTAATCATCATTATTATCATTTTCTATATGGTGACGGAGTAAGAATACAATTCATCACCTGTGGTTGTCGTAAAAGACGACTAAGGGATATCATCATCTTCATCATCTCGACACATATACGTCCCACTGCGGGGCTCGAGAATCCTCCACAATAGGAGGGAAACGGACTCCTACTATACCATGCTGGTCATACTGGTTGCTATAGGGTTTTGTTTCGAGTTTACCTTCACTTGCATAGATGTTAAATGCGTATTATCCCTTAGTCATCTTGTACGATATCTACGGGTAAAATAGGAAGTGGTAAATTGTATTCTTATTCCTACACCACACAGAATCTTACTAATTATGTACCCAATATTAAGATGGCGGTCCGTGTGAATTGTATTAATTAAACATGTGTTTATATAATGTTATATATGTTATGCCATTATTATTAATTTACGTTTAATTTTCAATATAAACTCATTATGGACCTGTAAACCTATGTCTTCTAGTCGTATGAGTCACCATTGGGGATAAAAAAGGTTAATCAGTGCAAGTGATTGTTAGATGTTTTAACTGATTATTAAAGTGATTAGATGTTATGTAAATTTATTAGGTAGACCACAAAAATTTATAACTATAATGAAATCATATCTATATCTATACCAATAAATAAAATTGGAGTGTCTGTTTGTAATGTCAAAATAATAGGCTTTTTTCATGCTCTCACGGTTATTTGCACGACACCTATGCCTAAAATAGCAATTAAAAAATTTTTGTCTGTCTGTTTGTCTGTTTGTTCCGGGTAATCTTCAAAACAACTGGACCAATTTCAAAAATTCTTTCACCAATGGAAAGCTATAATATCAGGGCGTAAACTAGGCTATATTTTATCCCGGTATTCCCACGGGAACGGGAACTACGCGGGTAAAACGACTATAACCTATAACCGAAGCGAAGCGAGGGCGGGTTGCTAGTCATTTATATAATGTCAAGAAAACAGCTGATCTGTGGGGCTTATCTGTAAAGACTGTTGATTTTATAATATTTATTATTGCTCCCCACCTGGCATTTCTATTTAATGGTTGTGTTGCTCAGGTTGTTGCTCAGGGTGTGTTTTTTGAGCTCATGAAAATTAGTAGAGTAATTCCTTTATTTAAATCCAGTAGTATGTCCGATATTAACAATTTTCGTCCCATTTCCATACTACCAACACTCAGTAAAGTATTTGAAAAAATTATGCTTAATCAGATGTTGATTCATTTTAATAGACATGGTATTTTTCATAAAAATCAATTTGGTTTTACTAAGAATTGCTCTGTAGAGTTACTGAAAATATTTTTGCAGCCTGGGAGGCATCACATGAGGCTTTAGGAGTCTTTTGTGATTTATCCAATTTGTGTGCAACATGAAATGCTCATCAGAAAACTATACTACTATGGGATCAGGAATAACGCTCTTGAACTTGTAACTTCTTATTTAAGCAACAGAATCCAGAGGGTTGATGTTAATAGTGCACGATCATTTGGTTCTGTTTTAAAAATGGGCGTTCCATAGGGGTCCATTCTGGGGCCATTTCTATTTCTTGTATATATTAATGACCTTTTCTTTTTTTTTTGCGCGTGGGTTGCGGTCGGCGCGCTCCTCGCACCACTCCATCCGGGGCGACAGAGTGGCGTAAGCACGCACACCCGCAACCCACCCACGATGCACGTCACCTTCGTCGTTGGGCCGACCACCGGAGCAGGGTTACTTGTCATCAGTGGTCGGCCCGACGGAATACCCCCTATTTGGGGTACCCTCCCATCGACCGACGTCCCCCCCTCGGGGAGAACCTCGGGTCTTTCCTCACGCGGTCGGCCTCTCGGCGGGTGACGGACTAATTCCCCGGTCACGTCACTCGCATATATTATTGACCTACCCTACCATATAGGAGACAATCAAAACATTGTGTTGTTCGCAGATGACACTTCTTTGTTATTTAAAATTAAAATACAAATGCTCAATTATGACGATGTGAACAATGCACTGTCTAACGTTGTTTGTTTGGTTTAACACTAATAATTTGGTTCTCAATGAGAAGAAAACTAAATGTATCAAATTTACTACTCCCAATGTGAGGCAAGTGGAAGCCAATGTCCATAGAATGGTGTGGCTCTAGACCTTGTGGAATCAACCGTTTTTTTGGGTATCACCATAGAAGCTAAACTTCAATTGGGACCTCATATTGAAAAGTTGTCGAATAGGCTTAGTTCAGCGGTTTATGCAATAAAAAAAATAAAAATGTTAACCGATATTGAAACAGCTAGAATGGTTTATTTCGCTTATTTCCATAGTCTTATGTCTTACGGCATATTACTGTGGGGATGTTCCGCGGACTTCAATAGGATCTTTGTTCTCCAAAAAAGGGCTGTCCGAGCAATTTATAATCTAGGCCCAAGAATTTCCCTTCGGGAGAAATTCAAGGAAATAAATATTCTAACTGTTGTTTCATAATATATATACGAAAATATATTATATGTCAAAGAAATATCGCTAACTTTAAGAGATATATATTGTATACGCTTCTACAATCGATCACCTAAAGATATCCGAGACCTGCCAATGAAAAAGTTTAAAAAAGCCATCAAGAAGACTTTTTTTTGGCGTTTAACCAACAGAATGTAGTCCAGATAAACCAAATACGCATTATTACTCTACTGGTCAGATCAGTAGTTTTGAATTATAATGCGTTATTCAAATTATGTATTTTATGGCATTAGATTTTAATTTTTCTAACGATTCGACCACTTTTCAACGATCATGGTCAAGGGCGGCCTTCGGGAAAACATAAATACAAACACAATATAATTCACCGTTTTCTCATGGATAATAAGACCAACCAAGAAGTAGCAGCTTTGAAAGAAGAACAGGAAAAATCGGTTTATCCACTCGAAAGTTCTGAGGTAACAAACAAAAAAAAAACAGTCGAATTGAGAACCTTCTTTTCTGAAATCGTTTAAAAATGCATTATATAAAACAAATACAAAAGGTTTAGTGGCAGTTAATAAGGCCATGCTAATTTTTGTTCACCTCTTAAACTATTCTGGGACAGTTACTTAACCCCAAAAGCGTGCAAACAATGTGACGTAAGTCAAATATGTCTTCATCTTTATTCTATCAATTTTCAAATGCATGTATTTGGGCTTGCTGGAATATAACATTATAATTTCAGTTAAATCCGTTACTTTTACTCCGTTAGTAGGGTATTACGGTATTTGAATGAATGTGATTTTAATAACACATGCAAAAATAAATGTATTCTTTGAAAGGTTATATTTGAATTATCACAATACTTTAGTCAAAATGATTCTGTTTTATTTTGTAATGATTTGATTATGAAGAATAGAAATTCATCACATGTTTTGATGTAGCTTTCGTTTTTAATAGATTACATTTTCGTTCTAGTTTATATTATTTCTCAAATCTTTGCCTAATGGTAGTCTTGTTTTATACTGTAGTATTGGTCGTATTACGTGAGTAGGCACGTTTTATCATCATTTCAGCTTATACACGACCCATTGTTGGGCTCGAGCCTCCCCCATAATAAGAAGGAAATTGACCTACTGTACCACGCTGGACGTGTTGGTATAGGGTTTCATTTCAAGTTTTCCTTCTCTTGCATAAATCTTATATGCATATTTAATCCCTTAGTCATCTTATACGACACACGGGCCGGCTTGCAAATGCCAAGACCAGTAGAGTATTTATATTAGAATGGACTATTATGTTCCTTATATATCTTTTACGGGCTATGCTCGGGATTTCTCTGCGAGATAGAATCCGAAATACGGAAATCCGTAGAAGAACGGGTGTAACCGACATAGCATGAAGAATTAGCACGCTGAAGTGACAATGGGCAGGCCACATTGCTCGACGAACCGACAACCGCTGAGAAAGAAAGGTTCTCCAGTGGCGACCATGTATCGGACGACCCAGCGTAGGAGGAACCAGGTGGACCGACGACCTGGTGAAAGTTGCTGGGCGTTGTTAGATGCAGGCGGCACAGGACCGCACTTTGTGGCGTAACATGAGGGAGGCCTACGTCCAGCAGTGGTCGGCGATAGGCTCAAATGATGATGATGATGATATCTTTTTCATTTTCCATGTGCAAAGAACCAGAAAAGAGTGTGACTGAGAGCCTTACGATCTGAACAATTATGAACATTTTTGGATACAGCTGTATTAATCACTGGCTTATATTAGGAAAGTTTGACTGCTTCATATTGAATCAAGACTCTGAACTTTACCATCACCATTATTTCAACTCATATACGTCCCATTGTTGAGTTAATCTTTCGCAATACGAGGGAAATCGACCTACCCTAACCTGTTGGTATAGGGTTTTATTTCAATTCGGTCGATGGCCCTGTACGGCGCACCGGTGTGGGCGGGGTCCATGACCGCCCGACTTAGGGCCCTTCTGTGGCGACGACAGAGGGTCATGGTGGTCAGGGCCATCCGCGGATACCGCACGGTGGCGACGGAGGCAGCGTGCCTATTGGCCGGGCTTCCCCCGTGGGACCTGGAGGCGGAGATGCTCGCCGGACTATATCGGCGGGTGACGGGGGTGGGAGCGGAGGGCGGTGTGGTCTCGTTAAGGGATCTCACCGCCTGGCGCGTCGACACCCGCCGAGACGTCATTGCCCGTTGGGCAGTCCGGCTGGAGAGGCCTTGGTTCGGGGTGCGAACCGTGGAGGCCTTCCAGCCGGTGCTGATGCAGTGGTTGGAAAGGCGGTACGGGGTGCTCTCCTTCCGACTGGTGCAGGTTTTGACGGGGCATGGGTGCTTCGCCAAATACCTGCACAAGGTCGTTAGGAGGGAGAGTACACCGTTCTGCCACCACTGCGATTGCGACGAGGACACGGCGCGCCATACGCTCGAGGCCTGCGGGGCTTGGGCAGTGCAGCGCTGTGAACTCGTCGCAATCATCGGTACGGACCTGACGCTGCCGGCCATCGCTAGGGCGATGGTCGACAGCGTCGGGAATTGGGACGCGGTCGCAGCCTTCTGCGAGACAGTGATCTCGCGGAAGGAGGCGGCGGATCGCCTGCGCGAGGAGCGCAGCCTCGATGAGGAGATCCGCCGCCGGCGACTGGGGCGGCGTAGGCGCAACTATCTGCGCCTCATGCCGCCCTAGCCGAGACCGCGGGTGACGTGACCGGGGATTAGTCCGTCACCCGCTGAGAGGCCGACCGCGTGAGGAAAGACCGACGTCCTCCCCGAGGGGGGGATGTCGGTCGATGGGAGGGTACCCCAATAGTAGGGGTATTCCGTCGGGCCGACCACTGACGACAAGTTAACGCTGCTCCAGTGGTTGGTCCAACGACGAAGGCGACGTGGTTTTTGGGTGGGTCGCGGGAGTTGCGTGCTTAAGCCCCTCTGTCGCCCCGGACGGAGCGGTGCGGAGGCGCGCCGACCGCGACCCACCCACAAAAAAAAAAAGAAAAAAAAGGGTTTTATTTCAAGTTTTTCTTCTCCTGCATGGATGTTATACGCATATTTAATCCCTTAGCGATATTGTCTTTTACGATATCCATGGGCAAGAAGGGGGTGATGAATTGTATTCTTACGATTCCATCACTATACGGGCAGAACGTAAAAACTGAGTTGATAAACTCAGAATTACTTTCTTAAGCTATTGTAACTTAATAAAAATTTGCCAATCTGTATTTAAATGCCTAAATCATTAAAATTGATGTTCAAATATTTCAAAGCTTTAATTAATTTGTAAATTGTATTTCGAAATCTTGTAATAATTACGAACTTCAGATAATTAAAATTTACAAATAAGGGTCAAGCGTATCATCAGTCTCATCTATTCAGTCAGATCAGACTATATAGTCTTCTGTAGTGTCTTCATTCAGCAGCCGTAGTTGTGTTATGTGATAATTAATTTTAGAAGATCGAAATTCAAGTTCGACAATACGTTGATGGCAATGGAATAGACGCTGTACGCTCAATGCAAATTCAAATAATTTATTATGTATAAGCCCCACATAAAGTAATTTTTCACATTTAACCCAAATTACGTCCGGATCCAAAAGCGATCGCACTGAGATCCAGCAAAAAAACTCAGCAGGTTTGTCTAATTTTTATTTATCTAATAATTTCTTTTAAATAAAATTATATACACTAAATTGCCTATTAATAGCTCCAGTGCCATCCCCTTCGAACCATAATATAATACAATTCTCAAATATAATGCAAAAGATTACGGCTGGACTAAATCCCGAAAGCGGCACCTGATCACGAGTTAATCACTAAAGCAGCTAGCTATTAATCCCCTCAATCACAATGGAGGGAGAGACCCGCTACCCACACTAAGGTATCATTGATTGATTGTGAAAGGAGGTTTTATTAATGTTTGGCTGTCCTAGCGTTACCCGACCGTTGATATGTGACATATTTTTCATCAGATATGCACGGAGCTTAATTTCATATAAGTTGTACTTCGTTAACAATATATTTGTGAAATTATTATATTTTATTGTTGCTACAGGATCATTCCTTGGTGAATATTTTGCATGAAAAAGACAATTATAATTTGCAATATTTCTCTTTTTTCGCAAATATTTCGTCACATAAATAGGTTGCGGATTAGTATTTCAATGCCAATAAGAAGTTTCAAAAAAAAAAAAAAACATGTTATCAATTTTAGTTTACCGCCAATCCTATAGTTATCAATTACACCGACGTCCTGTAGTTATTTTCGTCATGACACTGACCCATTCCCGACTACCGTTTGAGGGTGTGTCACAGTTGAGTTATGGATAGAAGGGAAGCCACAGGATATTGGTGGATAGACGTCATAAACAGGTGCAAGCCTGAGAATATACGAAACGTGATTAGAGGGGTCTATTTTATATATTCATTCGGTTGATTTTACTATGTAAACGTTTTAATTACAATAATTCTATTAAGCGACTCTATTATCTTTAGCCGACTTTTTCCGTGTGGTAACGGAGTAAGAATACAATTCACCACCCTCTCTCTTGTCCATGAGTGTCGTAAAAGACAGTTAAGGGATAAAATTAGGGCCAAGAGAATAGAGGCCAATTTTCGTCACACAACGGATCAGATTTTAATAAAAAGTTTAACTCTTAGCTGTCTACGCTGACGTAACAAATTGACTTTCAAACACCTCTACTAAGCCTGCATTGTTTAAATAATTTATTTCAGTATAATAGATTCATTATGTACATACTTGTTATTATAGTATAACATGTTTTATTGACATTAAACCTATTACTTACGCATATTTATTTTAATTATTTATAACAAATAGTAATTATATTGTGTTTCGGTTGCCATAGCCCGCGCGTAAACCGTATCGCCTTCACTAAAATTTTAGGATAACCCTTCTGGCTATTCGACTTAACTCCTTTGTGCCTTCCAAAATTTATCAACGCGATTGGATCGCAACAAATCTAACTTCGAGCACAGTGTTTGATTTTGCAACATTTATTCAACATTTATATTTAGAAATATTTATTTCGTTTATTTTTATACTAGCAACCCGCCCTCGTTTCGCTTCAGTTTCAGTCGTCTTACCCGCGTAGTTCCCGTTCCCGTGGGAATACCGGGATAAAACATAGTCTATGTTACTCCCTGATATTAGAGCTATTCATTGATGAAAGAATTATTGAAATCGGTTCGGTGGTTTAAGCGTGAAAGCGTAACAAATAAACAAACAAACATACTTTCGAATTTGTAATATTACTAAGGATTTTTGGCGATTTTAACCATTTAAATAAACTTTTACGTCAATTTATAACTCATTGATACTCCAACCTATGATATTTGTGACAACTACTTGGGACAACTTTGTCTGATGAAGCCTTGTCAACAATTACATTCCCAGAAGGGTTGTTGTTCAGATAGGTGGCTGGTCATAAAACTATTGCCAATACTTTTGTAATACTAACTACTACTCTTCTACCGTCTAACAGGTAGAAGAGTTTTGGGACGACCCCAAGAAACTGGGATAAGAGCAAGATGATGTATGCTATTTAAGACTTATATCTATATATTAATATGTGAAACAAAAACTTTGTACCCCTTTTTACGAAAATTACGTGGATGGACAAGTATGAAATTTGGCACAGTTGAAGTATATAATGAGGAGAGTTCATCCATTTCATCTGGAAACGTTATGGTCTTCAACTGTACGTTTCCAGCGATCATTTCTCCCACGTACGTGCAAGCTCTGGAATGAACTACCTGCTGCTGTGTTTCCCGAGCGTTATGACATGTCCTTCTTCAAACGAGGTTTAAGAAGAGTATTTTCTTCATGGTAGGCAACGGCCCGGCTGTGCTCCTGGTATTGCAAAGGTCCATGTGCGGCAGGATCACTTACCATCCGGTGTTCTGCTTGCTCGTTTGCCACCGTTGGCAATAAAAAAAAATTAGAAGTACATTAAATTTATTAAAAAAGTATTACGCACACTACCATGGAATCGCTACACAAACACCAAAGATTATACACTTTTGTTTACTGTTAAAATTTCTGGTTGAACCGAATGTCAAACAATCATAATTATGATGACAATATCTGATAGATGGTCGTACTCATATATTAGTTATTAGTGAAATACAGCTTGCTCAATATACAATTATCTATACCAATAAATAAAATTGGAGTGTCTGTTTGTAATGTCAAAATAATAGGCTTTTTTCATGCTCACACGGTTATTTGCACGACACCTATGCCTAAAATAGCAATTAAAAATTTTTTGTCTGTCTGTCTGTTTGTTCCGGGTAATCTTCAAAACGGCTGGACCGATTTCAAAAATTCTTTCACCAATGGAAAGCTATAATATCAGGGCGTAAACTAGGCTATATTTTATCCCGGTATTCCCACGGGAACGGGAACTACGCGGGTAAAACGACTATAACCTATAACCGAAGCGAAGCGAGGGCGGATTGCTAGTACATAAATAAAATTAAAAGAAAACTGTGTAGCAGAAAAAATAATTTAAATGCGTTATGGCCTAATTTCGACCACTTCGCGACTACTAGTATTAGGAATTAACTCTATTATTCTCCAGCACGCAGACTTCATACTACGTGTTGTAAATGTATCATTTTGAGAATAACCGAGCAATACAAACTCAATATACTACTCTGATAAACAGGTTGTCATAAGATGTTATTTAGAGCTTACCTTTTTTTTGTAGAGGCCTTATTTAGTACCACCCTTATTTTACTGCCTGCATAGAATAGATATTACATTCTTTTTACTTGCGGTAGAAGCACACTGTCGACTGTCGGCTGTCTACAGCCGCGGGCCGGTCCGTCCGGGGTAGCACCACACTCTCGCAGAAAAACAACGTCTGAGTAGGAGCAATTTGTTACTGCATTTCATTTAAGCCGGAAGCCCAACTTTCTGGGAGTGTTCTGTGATGGATGAAAGGCTGTTTGCGTGTGGTGTATCAGTAGCGGATGGAGTCAGCCTGGGCTACCTCTATGCAATATTTTTATTCGTCTTTTACGGCACTCACGAAAGAAGAAGAAGAAGAAAATAATTTTTATTTTGCAGCCTCTCATTTTCCTACAGCAACAAATTTATGTATATAATTTATAATGTGCATGTTGCTGTGTAGAAGCGGCTTCGAATACTACCAACCCTTGCTTTGCTCGTGGGTGTTGTAAAAGACGACTAAGAGCCCTAGATTGACCCGGACCAACTCCATCTGGTACCATTTGGGTCAATGATTACATTCCCAAGGAGGGTTGACGTCAGGCAGGCGGCCGGTCATAAAAGTCATTGCCGAAACTTTTTGCAATATGTCAAAACAGATGACATATTGCGTCGAACCCAAGTAATTGGGATAAGAGCAAGATGATGATGATGATGAATTTATAATGTGCACATGCGTGAGGCCAAAATATGGTATCTGTATTAGCTGTTGCTGAGGCAATATGATTACCCTAGAGTTGGTAGTATTCGTAGTACACCACTGTATAGCGTATTATGCCATGATTATGCCATTATTTGCCAATAGCTCTTCAAATTATATTCGATAGTGCGAATTAGTAGGCTCTTGAATAAAACATTGAAGAATTAGATGATGACTAAGTATTTCTTAGGAAATTAAATCATATTTTTATATTAAATAGTATTCGTAGTTTAAGCTTACAATCGGCAGCCGTATTCTTATTCTATACCAGTAACTCACCCTCGCTTCGCTTCGGTTTCAGCCGCCTTACCTGCCTAATAGTCGTTCCCGTAGGAATACCTGGATAAAATATAGCCTATGTTACTCCCTGATATTATGGCTTTCCATTGGTGAAAGTGGTGGAAATTTTCAGTGGTTTAAGCGTTAAAACGTAATCAACAAACATATTTTCGCAATTATAATATTAGTAAGGATTCTAGGCAAGCTTAAACAATCGATTTCAAAATAACTATACCGAGATATGACGGATGTCTTCGAAACGTGACCCTGTCTGCAATATTCTGCGGAAGACATTGTACTGTCACGTGCTTCACTATCACACGAGGCCTATGCTGTTTACAATATAATACAAAAGCACATGTTGCACGAATACACATTGAAATATATAGCCATGTTTTAGAGCATTATTTTCATTCTGCTGTAATCCTATTTGAGATCGATGCAAATGTTCTCTTTTTACACAAAACCTTATTAGATGTCATTTTCTCTGCCTTTCTATACATGTAGAAAGAAAGTAAAATAAAATTCAATAAAATAAAATTTAAATAAAATAAAATAAAATAAAAGAAAATAAAAGAAAATAAAATAAAAGAAAATAAAATAAAATAAAATAAAATAAAATAAAATAAAATAAAATAAAATAAAATAAAATAAAATAAAATAAAATAAAATAAAATAAAATAAAATAAAATAAAATAAAATAAAATAAAATAAAATAAAATAAAGTAAAATTCTTCAAGCAATTCATAAATCTTCAAACGCCCAAAGCCAGGTTTCAACGTGATTTAAAAAAAACGTTATCAGATTTGTATAGAAGTTGTATAATTGTCAAAGATTAATATCGAGTTTTTAGGGTTCTGTACCCAAAGAGTAAAAAGGGGACTCTATTACTAAGAATATGCTGTCTGTCCGTCCGTCTGTCTGTCACCAGGCTATATCTCAAGAACCGCGGTAGCTAGACAGTTGAAATTTTTACAAATTATGTGTTTCTATTGCCACTATAACAACAAATACTAAAAACAAAATAAAATAAATATTTAAGGAGGGCGCCCATACAACAAACGCGATTTTTTTTATAGATATTGGTACGAAACCCTTCGTGCGTGACTCTGACTCGTATTTAGCTGGTTTTTTTATGATACGCTACAATGAGAAATCAATCCTTGTATCGAATAAACTTTCCGTGTGGTTACGGAGTAAGAATACAATTCACCACTCCCTATCTTGCCCGTGGATGTCGTACAAGACGACTATGGGATATTACATGCACATAACATCTGTGCAAGAGAAGGAAAACTCGAAATGAAACCCTTTACCAACATGTCTGACCAGCATGGTATAGTAGGTCAAACTCCCTCCCATTGTGGGGGAGGCCCGAGCCCAACAGTGGGACGTGTGTGGGCTGCGATGATGATGATGATGATCGAATAAAGCTTTGTGGCCACCAATACATATTTAGACTCATAAATATTTGTTGTAGATAGAATGATTGAAGATTAAAAGAATGATGAATTGTTGATAGTATTGATTTGAACCCACGACATGCAGTATGGTGATTAACATTTAGATCATCACATCATGTCATCATCATCTCAGCTCATATATTTCTCAATGCTGGGCTTGAGCCTCTTGCACAATTGGATAGGTATATACTTTATACTTTGTGTAAAAAAAAAACAGTTTTTCACAATCACCCAACAGCCATCAAGAAATCCCTAAAGCATATTGTATTGCCACCTACTATGTCCAATTATTAATCTAAACTATTCTTGAAAATATTTTAATAAACTCAAAAAAAATATTAAAATTGGTCGTTGCTGATCGAATCAAAACAATTTATTTATTCTGTTTGCCTCCCTACCCTTAAGGGTATTTGCATATTGTCAAATTTACACACCGCTAGAAACAATCTAATAATCTACCACAGGATCAAAACGCGGCCACAAGCTGAGAAAATCCGGCAAGAAACTCAGCAAAATCATCTTTTTTTTAATCTTTTAAATAAAATTGTAAGTAACATGTAGCTACAGTGTACTTCCTTCAAAATAGGATTTTCTTTTTTTCAAAATTTAGTACAAATAAAAAAAGACAGAAAATATAGCTGGACCAGATCCCACAAGCAGCACTCAATCATGAGTTGACTACTAGACCAGCCATTAGAGCTAATTCAGTCACATATAGGGATGATCAATGATCATCGATGTTGAAAGCAAAAACATCGATGTTTTAACATTGATGTTGCTGTTACATTCTCAGGCGGGTAGCTATCTCCACCTGTTGATTAATTAGTAAAATGAGGTAAAACTTAACGATTTCACTGTATTTTATTTCTTTGTCAATTATTAATGCAAAATTCATCGATGCTATCCAACATCGATGTTCGATTTTTTTGAACATCGATGTTGGATGACGATTCATCGATTTCAACATTGATATTTTTCTAATATCGGTCATCCCTAGTCACATAAATACAGAAAATATATTATAGTTTTTTTGGCGGGAATCTGAAGTGTCATGTGGTGTTCTTGTATTATATTCAATATCTTAGTGTTTTAACGTGTTATGTTAAATAAACTTGATGGCATTTTATGTAATATATAGCGACAGAACTGCTGAGGTGTAGTGAATATGATATAAAACTGCTATACATACCTTTGTATTTCCACCAAAATTCTCAGAAGATACCCTTAACAGTGGCCATTACACTGTCGAGGGCGACACTTTGACTTACTGACAGACCATTACTGACATGAAGAAACTGAGAACTTGAAAAGATAATTATAACTCGACACTGGCAAAAATGGCTCGTATTTGTACCTGATTGCCAAGACAAAAAAGAAGAAGAAGAAATATATTATAAAGGTTATCTCGTTAGTGTGAAAAGTGAGGTAATTAGTCTTAGTCCAGAATATAGACTGGTAACTGCCCTTGATACTGTCTCGACATTTGAACGTACGTGTATAATATATAAATTATTATGTAACGAAATAGTCTCCTTGGATTATAACTTCATATTTATTGAATCAGGTCAATAAAAGGGTCAGTGTACGATTAACCTTTAGTAACTTAAGTCACAATAATATGTTGGAAGTATAATAAATATAAAAACATTTCTATACCAATAATTAAAATTGGAGTGTCTGTTTGTAATGTCAAAATAATAGGCTTTTTTCATGCTCACACGGTTATTTGCACGACACCTATGCCTAAAATAGCAATTAAAAAAATTTTGTCTGTCTGTCTATCTGTCTGTCTGTTTGTTCCGGGTAATCTTCAAAACGGCTGGACCGATTTCAAAAATTCTTTCACCAATGGAAAGCTATAATATTAGGGCGTAAACTAGGCTATATTTTATCCCGGTATTCCCACGGGAACGGAAACTACGCGGGTAAAACGACTATAACCTATAACCGAAGCGAAGCGAGGGCGGGTTGCTAGTTATAAACTATAATAGAACTGAAGAAAATGTTTATTTAAATGTTTATTGGCAGTGCGACTTAGATTCCAAAATAAATATTGTGTTGGATAGTTTATTTACCAAGAAAGCATAATACATAATACATTATCGTAATGCGATTTTATTATTATCACAGCTCATATATGTTTCACTGCTGGGCTTGAGCTTAACGGGAGGAAAATTGACTCATTATATCAAGCTGGCCAGATGGGTTGATATATGATTTTATTTCGAGTTTTTTTGCCTTCTTTTGCGTAGATGTTGCATGCGTTTTATAATCCCTTAGTCGTCGACACCCACGGGCAAGAAAAAGGGGAAGTGAATTGTATTATTGCTAGTAGTATGTGACGTGGGTGTTGTATAAGATAACTAAGGGATATGATACGCAGATAACATCTATGCAACAACAAGAGAAATTCGACGTAAAACCCTTTGGCAACACGTCTGACCAACGCGGTATAGTAAGGCAATATCCCTCCCATTATGTAGGAGACCTGAGCCCAATAATGGAACTCATGTAGGTTGAGGTCGCTGGTCCAGTAGGTTGGTATAAGATTTTATTTCGAGTTTTCTTCTTTTCTCTAACGTCTATGCAAGACGTTACGATTATAGGCGTTTTATATCCCGCAATCTTCTTTTATGACATCCACGGCCAAGACATCGGTGGTGAATTGTATTCTTACTCCGTCACCACACGGAAAAGTCTCTAAAAATGCGAGCTACTCAGTCAGATTGGTAAGAATAAGACATTTACTATCATATTTAACAATATTTATTGTAGTGTTCTCAAAAAAAATTCTCAGAAGGGCAATTTTTGGCCTTAGTGTTACTATTTTGCATTTATATTTACGTTAGAACTAATGTAAATATAGATTTCGCATGAATTTGTCAAGTTGCCAATCTTCCGTTAAAATTGTCTCGGGGTTGTCTTGGAACTTTGACGAATTGTTATTTAAAAAGAAGGATTTTGTTATTCTTGGAATAACGAATTTGTTATTGTTGAATTGTTTATACTAGTTGTAAAATTTATAAATAGAAGTCATTACTATTAAACGGTCATGGTCATAACTGCATTTGCATACGCCTGTAAATACGTTCGTTCATCTCGGCCCATATGCGGTCCCACTGTTGGGCATGGACCTCCTCCTTTGTGGGAGGGAATTTGACCTACTACATATACCACGCTGGTTAGACGTGTTGGCATAGGGGTTTATTTCGTATCGCACCCTTTTTAAAAAGACCGCATCCTTTTTTTTTTCCCTAGCCGAGGCCGCGGGTGATGTGATCGGGGAATAAGTCCGTCACCCGCCGAGAGGCCGACCGCGTGAGGAAAGACCGACGTCCTCCCTGAGAGGGCACCCCCAAAAAAAAAAGAGGTTTATTTCGTATTTACCTTCTCTTGCATCGATGTTATCTTCATATAACATCCCTTAGTCGTCTTTTACGACAACCATGGCCAAAAGAGGGAGTGCTGAATTGTATTCCTACTCCGTCACCACACGGAATTTTTTTTTTTTTTTTTTTACTTATCATTTTATAAATACATCTAATTGAAGGGGCTTTTTTTTTTTTTTTTTTTGTGGGTGGGTCGCGGTTTGCGCAAAATTGAAGGGTTTGTTTGTAATGTCAAAATACTGGGCATTTTTTTTTTTTTTTAATGCTCACACCATTACCTTATTACCAACCACCTATGCCCAAAAAAAAAATAGTTTTTTTTTTTTTTTTTTTTTCTGTCTGTTTGCTTGAGGTGATCTTTAAAACGGCTGGACCAATCTTTATAAGGAGTAACTTAGGCATAATTTATCCCGGTATTCCCAAGGGAACGGCAACTATGCGGGTAAAGCGACTGTAACTGAACCGAGCGTAGCGAGTGCGGGTTACTAATTATTAATTATAAGTCGAAGGCTATGAATCTACAATTTTCAATGTGAACCTACTGTATTATGACCACAACAACTAATCTCAAAAGAATTCTGATGTTTACGCGAGTATTACACATTTTAAATAAAACTACTTTACGTATTTTAACGGTAGATAATTATAAATGTATGTAATAACAATGACTTGTTGCACGTGAGACACCTTAATCCGACCGTGACCATGAATGCTGCAAAGTGTTCGTAGTGTCGGGCAATCAAAAATCAAATAAAAATAAAATACAAACGCGATAAAAGCCGTAAAGTAGTTTTATTTAAAATAATCTCAAACGGTTTAAATATGTCAAAAAGATGGTGAATTGTATTCCTACTCTGTCACCATATAAAAAATATAATACATAACGTTGTGACAAAAGAGACAACTCGTAGACATTGTTACATGACAACTGTTGCGATAACTAAAATTATGATTGATGTATTATAGATATTATTATTAAAACTACGGCATGATATGGGGCATCAACATCATTCTGCTCTTATCTCAATTACCTAGGGTAGACGCAAGCAAATTCGTGTGGAGACGGAGTAAGAATACAATTCACCGCTCCCTTTATTGGCCGTGGGTTTCGCAAAAGACGACTAAGGGATTGTAATAGGCATACAACATCTCTGCAAGAGACACTAGAACCATGTACCAACCTGTCTCATTAGCGTGGTTATAGTGGGTTAATTTCTCTTCCATTGTGGAGGAGGTTCCAGCCCAGCAGGACGTATATGAGCTGTGATGATGATTATGCGACGCAATATGGACTCTATTTCCACCGTATTACATAAGTTGGCAATGATTTTTATGGCCGGTCGCCTGTCTGATGTCAACCTACCATGGGGATATATTTATTAACTAGACAATATTCCGTGTGGTGACGGGGCAAGAATACAATTCACCACCCCCTTTCTTACCCGTGAGTGTCGTAAGAGACGACTAAGGGATATGTTACGTAAATGACATATATGCAAGAGACGAAAAACTTGAAACAAAACTCTGTACCAACCTGTCTGACCAGCATGATATAGTAAGGTCATTTTCCCTCCTATTGTGGAGGAGACTCGAGCCCAGCAGTGGGACGTATTTGAGCCGAAATGAGACGATATCGGTTGGAGACGTACTAGGTCGATGGTCTAAGTCGTCTTTCACGATAAACATGAGCAATGTAGGTTGTTGTTAGACTTGTTAGTATACTTAGCCTCTATTACACAGCAAATACACTACACAGATGGCGGAGTGGTTAAGTTACTGACCTGCAGTGCCAGTGACATGGGTACAAATCCCATGCAGGACAACATTTTGTTCGATCTTTAGATTGTTGTTCTGAATCTGAATATAATTGTGTCCGTTAATTATGTGTTTGTAAGTTCCTCGCATTACAAGGATTATTTTCTCAGATGCCTAAAAAAAATAGATGATTATCGTCATCATTACAGCACAGAACGTCCCAGCGCTAGGCTCCATCCTCCTCCGCAATAAAAAGGACATTGACCTATTATATCACGCGGGGAAAACGTGTTGATATAAAGATTCATATCAAGTTTTTCTTTCCTTGAATTGATGTTACAAGCATATTTAATACCTTAGTACGTCTTTTATGACAACCACGGCCAAGAAATAGGGTGGAGAAAAGTATTCTTACTCCGTCACTACAAGAAAAATAATAACATTAAATATCTAGTACTTAATTTATGTAAGCGAACTTGTTAGCATAACTAATGAGGATATAATAAGCTATGAATTAAATACAAACAAGTAACATTTTAATCCTACCTGAACATAGATATTAAATTGTTAATCACTGATATAATATTGATAATGTTTTTATCTCTCAGAGCAAATAAAGATTTAACTGTGACGTACGAAGTAGTAACAAGACAAATAAAATCTATTAGTAACACCTGTTAACGTTTTATCTATATAAAATAATTGTTTTGTTGTTGTAGTTTGAATTTGCCGTGTGGCGATTCAAAACAATTCACTAATCACAACCGTGGGTGTAGGGACACGAAAAAAGTATCGATACTTTTAGGTATCGAGTACTTTACTTTCGATACAGATACTCTTGTACTCGATGGCAGGTATCGTATCGAATAAATTTTAGAAATTATGCATGTTAAACTTGACCCTACGGCTCATGTTTATGGTAACACCATCTAGTTCAAACGTAATGATTGTTCTAAATCGTGGCTCGAAATATTTTAATCCATACACAGACGGTTAAATTCCTAAAAAATAAAGGTTATCACGACATAGATTCTAGGAAAAGGAACTCGGTACTCGATACTTTAATGAGTACGATACTTTTTCTTCGATACTACTCATGAGTACAGTATCGATACTTTCTTTTCGTTATCGTGTCCCTACGTGGGTGTCTGTCAGGAGAAGAAAATGTCGAAATTAATTTCTATACCAACACGTCTAATCTATGTGGCAGTTCAGTAGCCCTTCTAATATAAAGGAGGCTTGAACCCAGCGGTGAAGCGTGTATGGGCTGAGATGATGATGATAGATTCTTCTTAAAAGTATGAATGATCTTTCGATTAAAAATAAACACACATTTATTTATTTTTATTATTACGTGAACCAAACTTGTATATCAATTTACAACCGCTGACTCTGCCGACTGCCGACAATCGCTGGAGTGACGCTTAGGTGGAACTTGGGCGTGGTTGCCGTCTTCTGTGAGTGAGTCTTCTCATGGAAGAAGGCGGCGATTCGTGCGCGGCAGGAACTCCTCTACGGCGACAAGATCCGCCGCCGGCGTCTTGGGCGGCGCAGGCGCGAGTACTTTCGCCTGTTGCCGCCCTAGCTGAGGTCGCAGGTGACTGAGCCGGGAAATAGTCCGTCACTTGCAAAGAGGCCGCGTGAGGGCCCGATACTAGGTCAGCATAGCGGGATACCTTTTTGGGTATCCTGCCGGGCTGGCCATGGACGACCAGGAACGCGGTACTAATGGTCAGCCCGGTCGGTCGGTCGGTCGTTATTACGAAGGAGTATCCGATAGGTTATGAAACCACGTGCCACTCTTGTATCACCCCGGATGGAATGAATGCCGTTCGTGCTAACCGTAGCCCGCCCCAAAAAATAACAAAGATGCGAACGTCTACCGCATATTGCCCTTAGTTAGGCTGTTGTGCTCAACTCATTGATTGCTCACTATCCGGTTATATAGTTTTCTCAATTCGACCGTATCTATGCTTTTTTATGTTTGTTCGCGGATAACTTCATCGTTTATGAACTGATTTTGATGATTATTTTTTGTTGAAAAGTATATAGTGTATACTTTCCAAAAGATCTTATGAAAATTTTACCGAAATCGGACGAGCGGTTGTTGATAAATCGACAAAAATCTAAAAAAGATATCAATATTGTCTACAATATTGAAGGCGGTTTCGTTTTTTGCAAAAAATAATTATTCTACAAACATGAGATAACGCAAGGATAAATTTTTAGAAATTTTTTTATCTTATTACGCCAAAGAAATATATATACTTCTTACGTGCGTATATAAGTACTCACATACTTTTTTTTATTATTTTTAGTTGGTTGTGCTAGGATTGGCAAGCGAAAGGACAAGTTGTATAGGCTGAAAATTAACGACGGTGCATCGATACATTGTCAGCCATATGTTGCAACCTAATGAGTTATTAATGTTGACTATGACAATATTCTCCATGTGGTGACGGAGCAAGAATTTCACCACCCGAAATTCACCACCTCCTCTTGCCCGTGGACGTCGAAAAAGATGAGTTAGGGATGTGATATGCATATAACATCAAAGCAAACTCGAAATAACATCCTAAACCAATACGTTGGTCAGACCAGCGTGGTATAGTAGGTTAATTGGCTTCCCATAAAGGAGAAAATACAAGGCCAAGAGTGGGACATATAATATGGGCTGCGACGATGATATTAATAAGTTTAACTCGCGCAAGAATAACCTATCATTTTGCTTAGACAAGCCTGTTACTGTCATTTTACGCTATTTATAGGTAATAGGCATACAAATAAATTGTTGAGTTGTAGCATGTAAAGTAACTATTTCAATGACATTAGCACAAAATGTCGTTTCGCTCTTTAGAGGTCAACGTTTTTCCAATGTCGTTTAGTACATGTAATGATAGTTTATTAATTATACAAACACAAACTAGTTATCTTTTTTTTTTGACAGTCAATGGTTTTGTAACACCCTGACCGAAACGTCCAGGGCAATGAAAGGACAGCGTGTGACAATATCGGCTGGCTATTGGTATTGATTTCTAGACTTTGAAGTTGATTTGTGTTGATCCTATATATATGATAATGTTATGATATTTGGATTAAATTGTAGGGTTTTAACTAATTTGACAGTCCAGATGGCGTAGTGGTTATGATAATGACCGTGCTAATCTCGGGGGTTCGAATTCCACGCAGGACAATACTTTATAAGATCGACAAATTGTTGTTTCGAATCTGGATGTAATTTGTGTCCATTACTTATATGTTTGTAAGGTCCCCCGAAATACAAGGATTATTTCTTCTTTAAATTAAAAAAAAAATATCTAAGATGATAATTATTTCTGACGTTTAGGCGAGTATTACACATTATGAATTAAAATATTTTTAAAGATTGTATCACGTTTGGACGGAAATAGGATCGTAAAAGCTGAAAAATGTTCGAAGCGTCGACAATCCAAAATGAAATACAAACACGATAAATCCGTAAAATTTTTACCTAAGACGATGATTATTAGTAAACAATATATTAAATATTTATAAAAGTAACGACAATTGTCTTCGGATACCAATAAGGTAGATGTTGTCATTCCTACCGTTAAATATGGCTGATAACAACTAAATTAGTCAATTTCTAGCTGTCGCAGTAAAAGCATCGTAAAAATGGTGCTCGATTACTTTTATAATAGAACATTTACCGCGCTGTGAGGGCAATAAACCATGAATACCCGTGTATATGAGGAACTAACTATTTTTTACGTTAAACTATAATCATACGAGTACCATATACCAAGTTCGTAGCGTAACGAAATGGGCTGTATGGTATCAGTTTAATGACTCCGACACTTTTAATGGTACAGTAGTAATTGTAGTGCATGTATTGTATAATTTACCATACCTATTGTACATCATTCTACACTTGCAACCTGTGGGCTAGATATACTCAAAAATCTTACAGTGCTCTCCGTATCCAATATAACAACGCGTTCAGGGTGTTGTTGGGGCTGCAGCGCTTCGGGGATGTTCGCTGAAGCTCGTGTAGATTGCTTTTACACCACAATGCGCAAAAGGTGTGCATCCTTAGTGCGTAGGGTGCGAGCTAGCTCAAACAGCATCTCAGACGCCGAATAACAATTTTTTTTAATTTTTTTGTATACCTTAAATTATGTTTTTGTAAAATCCTCCGTAATACGAGAATGGTTTTTTGTTTTTTATAAAGAAAATGTCTGGTTGACCGAGCTTTGCTCGGTTATATTTTTTTAAAGGAAATGGTATTTTTGACGAACATATTTAGATATATGTTAATAAAAAACTAAAAACGATGAAATAATGAAAAAAATATCAAAAATTAAAAATCAGAATAATAATAACACCGAGATTCGATCTCAGGCTGTTCGATTTAGTACTTCGTTTAGTACAATTTAGTATAATATATATTACTTGTGAGGTACATTGTGTTTTCATGCGATTGCCAAGTCATTCTGTTTATTTAAGACATAAAAGATCTTTAATATTGATATAGTCACTATAAGAAGTTGTTAGGTTAGCTATTTACGTAATAACTTAAGAAGCAAGGTCCCTTAAGCAGGGACCGAATGAGTTAACCGACTTGGTATAAGATAGATCTCACAACTTTTTATGGTAGAAGAACTCAGTTGCGAGCCTTGGTTTTTTTTTACAAGTTTTGTTTTTGATGGTATTTATATATGCAAATGATTGGCAATAGTTTTATGACCAGTCGCCTATTTGACGTCAACCTTCCTCTTAATAATTGTTGACCATACGACAATTAGAGAGCCCACGAGCCCTCGATGTAAAGCTCTTAATCTTAGTCGTCTTTTACATCTGCGAGCAAGGCAAGGCTTTGTATTCTTAGGCGCCACTAAAGAGCAACAGTAAAAATAATAACAGTAATAGTCATCGGAAACGTATCGCAATAATAACGGGCTGTAAAAACCTTATTTATAAATCAACTATACATTTTTATGACTGTAATTTTTCCTTTGTAAACAAGTTGGATTTAATGGAAAATTTTAATGAATCTATTCTGTAGAACGGTCATTTAATGTTTTTCGTTGTAGACTGCAAAGATGCTGTAGTGAGCTTATCTATAATTAAGAACATTGTGAACTCTTGCCCCATACAGGACAGTTCGTTATCTGTTGGTCGTCGATGGCCTCCTTTTGTGAGGCTGTCATGACAAGGAAGGAGGCCGCGGAGCGGGCACGCGAGGCGTTTGCGTCAGCTGACTCGCTCCGCCGGCGACGACCAGGAAGGAGGAGACGCCGCTATGCGCTCCTCCACCCACCGCTCTGAATGATGACAGGACGTGCGGCCAAGCGTTGAGGTGTCGGGGGTAGAATGTTATCAGACGATCTCTCCGGCACCTCGTAAAAGCGCGGAAGGGGCCGCTGTGGTATTAGTGGGTATTTCGGTCACCTCTGTGGCGACGAGTCCCACACACACTCCCCTGTCTGTAATCGGCGGGAGTGCGTAAATGCATTTCCACAGCGTGAAAAAAAAAAAGGACAGTTCGTTATGAGACCAATAAATCATTGCAAATAACTATCAAAATTATCATGTTATAATAATTTGGTTTTACTTTATAGCTTAGTAGGCATATATATATTAGTACTCATAATGAGTATTAATATCCGTAATGCAGTAATAATATCCGTCACCAGCCGAGAGGCCGACCGCGTGAGGAAAGATCGACGTCCTCCCCGAGGGGGGGACGTAGGTCGATGGGAGGGTACCCCACGTAGGGGGTATTCCGTCGGGCCGACCACTGACGACAAGTAAACCTGCTCCGGTGGTCGGCCCAACGACGAACGCGAGGTGGTTTAACGCCTATAATTACTAGTATCGTGGACTCTCCTGCCTCATGAGTTCTTTCATCTCAATTCATATAAGTCTCACTACTAGGCTCGATCTCGACAATAGGGGCATCGATCGTACTATACTTTGTTCAGATAGGTATTATAAGGTTTTATTTCGATTTTTCCTTCTCTTGCGCAGATGTTATATGCATATTATATCCCTTGGCCGTCTTTAATCTTTTACGATACCCACGAGCAAGATAGAGAGTGGTGAGTTGTATTCTTACTCAGTCACCTCGTGTATTTAGTGTCTTCATTTTGGTTGTCCTTCAGTAAGTCAAATCGTTGCCTTTAACTGTGTATTAGCCACACTTATAATGGTATCTAAGAGGAGGATATATAACATGTTGATAGACAGAAGATATTATATCTTCTATCTATAGAAGTATCTATTAAAAAGAAAACTTTCTTTACGATAGGCAATGGCCTGGCCATGCCTCTGGTATTGCAAAGGTCCGTGTGCGGTAGTATTACTTACTATCAACTATTTGCCACCATCGGCAATAAAAATACTCTTGAAATTTTGGTAGAAAATGAAAATATTTGTAAGCAATTTTACATCATATTTCTAGTGAAGTTTCCAATAGCCACTACAGTCCTACGGTATCATCTATACCAATAAATAAAATTAAAGTGTCTCTTTGTAATGTCAAAATAATAGGCTTTTTTCATGCTCACACGGTTATTTGCACTATACATATGCCTAAAATACACTTTATATTTTTTTGTCTGTCTGTCTGTCTGTCTGTTCCGGGTAATCTTCAAAACGGCTGAACCGATTTCAAAAATTCTTTCACCAATGGAAAGCTATAATATCAGGGAGTAAACTAGGCTATATTTTATCCCGGTATTCCCACGGGAACGGGAACTACGCAGGTAAGACTGAAACCGAAGCGAAGCGAGGGCGGGTTGCTAGTATTATATAAAATGCCATCAAAATTATTCAATGCAAGACACTTTTTTTTTTTGGTTACGATTGGCGCACTCTTCACTCCGCCCGGGGCGACAGAGGGGTGTAAGCACGCATACCCGTAACCCGCCGGTGACACGTCGCCTTCGTCGTTGGACTGATCACCGGAGCAGGGTGACTTGTCGTCAGTGGTCGGCCTGACGGAATACCCCTTGAGGAGTACCCTTTCCTCGACCGCCGCCCCCCTCCTCCGGGAGGACGTCGGTCTTTCCTCACGCGGTCGGCCTCTCGGCGGGTGACGGACTAATTCCCCGGTCCAGTCACCCGCGGCCTCGGCTAGGCTACTGGCGCCTGATTCAATGCAAGCCACCTGACCTCATTTTGCTTCGGTTTCTGTCACTTTACGATATTATACGCCATTGCAGTCTATGAGACCTCGGGTCGGCAAATTTTATAGGGTTTCGCCGGGGGCAAAAATAGCCCAAGTTAGTCCTTATATTGACAGCTACCTGATAGTAAAATATTATCAAAATTAGTCCAGCTGTTTTGAAGATTACCTGGAACAAATAGACAGACAGCCAGACAAAACATTTTAAACTGGTTTTTACGCATAGGTGTCGTACAAATAACCGCGCGAGTATGAAAAAATACGTATTATTTTGACATTACAAACAGACGCTTCAATTTTATTTATTTGTATAGATAATATGTGAATTATTAAGATATTTGCATATGAAATAAGAACAATACATGACATTTCAGATTCCTGTCAAATGCCCCCTGGTCGTGCTCAATATGCGCTAGTTAGTTTTTTAAATGTCAGTTACAAGAATTGACCTTCATGCAGTGTGCGTAGTATAATTAAATCAATTTTATTTGTTTTGTTTTCTGTCTATATAAGATGCTTATTTTATGAGGAATGCTAATGACACAATGCTTGTTTACATTCCACGATAATAGTCTGTTGTCAAGGCTGATATGTATGTATTATTTGAATATTTGTATAATTATTTTAATGATTCAACTTTGGCTTGTATTAATCGCTAGGGCCGTGTCTTATTTTTATACGAAGATAAATTGACTTGAATAATATTTTTTTAAACAAGTTACCTTATTTGTTTCTATAACTACGAATGTGGTTTCACAAAATTAAAGATAGCATTCTGCTGTAAGGAAATAAGCCTTACATTGCAGGACACATTACAAGCTCACAATTAACATTAACGGACACATGATTGCCTTGAGTGGAATTCGAACCCTCGGTCCTATAGATCGTATCTTACCACTATGCCATGTGTGTAGTAATAATATATTAAACTATCTTCTGCTCGCGACTTCGTCCGCGTGGTATAGATACTTTGGGCTAACACTGACTTTAACCTAAGACTTTGTTTACGTAGAAGGTGTAAATATTTTTTAATAATACTCTTGACAGAATATAACATATGATTTTTGCGAAAATTTTGCCGTTTACGCAGCGGAAGTTCTCAAAAGGAAAAAAAATAATGCCGATTTTGAAACATTCTTCATTAGTGCTCTGCTTCTGTTGGTCTTAGCATGATGATATATATAGCCTATAGCCTTCCCCGATAAATGGGCTATCTAACACTAAAAGATTTTTTCAAAACGGACCAGTAGTTCCTGTGATTAGCGCAGGCAGAGCTGCGCCGCGAAATCGTCGCAATCATTGGTGCCGACCATCGCCAAGGATATACTCGGCAGCGTTAGGAACAGGGACGCAGTTGCCGCCTTCTGCGAGGCAGTCATCTCTCGGAAGGACTTAGGAACGACATCATCTCAATACTGTAATCAAACATGTTTTTCTCATCCATCCAGAAGTTTTCCAAGAGTTTTTTATAAAGGCAACACTCAACCTTAAGAAAGTAATCCTTGAATTGCGGGAGACTTGACAAATATATAATTAACGGACACAAATTACATCCAGACTCAGAACAACAATTTGTGGATCGCACAAAATGTTGTCCTGCGTAGGATTCGAACCTACTACACTGGCAATGTAAGTTGGTATCTTAACCATTACGCTATCCGTGCAATCAATTTGTTAAATTGTGAATTTAACGTATGATTTATTTAAGGTTTTGTACACAAAATGGCCACTAAACCTTATTACTAAGCGTTTGCTATCCTTTCAATCTTTTTTGACAGGCAATGGTTTAGACCACACCTTTCGTTTGTCCGGTCAGGTAGGGGCGACGAAAGGGCAGTACAACCCTCATAAACTACCGTATCACCTTTCTGTCGCCATTGGACTGACCACTGCTACAAATTCCTCTACCTTGGACATGCTCGATTTCTGTCTGTTTGTCAACGACCCCTATAAATAGGGATGTTACAAAATAATCGATTTTATATTAATCGATTATTTTTTTGTAATAATCGATTTTACTAATCGATTATCTAATTAATAAAAAAACGATTTTTTTTTATATTAAAATTAATCGATTATTTTAGTATAGAATTCCTAAAAAAAAGGTCATCCACGATACTGCCAGGAAAGGTGGTCGATCGAATGTCAGTGTTTCACACTATATTAGAAAATAAATCTCACATTTCCTAATAAAGAAAAAGGTCATCATAATCCTGTTGGGCGAAAAAATCAATTATAAAATAATCGATTAATTATTTTTAAATATTATTTTATAATAGATTTATTTTAAAGTAAAAAAAAACGATTATTTATTAATTAATTTTCCCTCCAACTGGTACCAGTGGTTAGCCCGATGGCGATGGAGAGGGAAGACTGTAGGTTATGGGGCGTCATTTACGACACCCGCGAGCGATGTAAGGGTCGGTAATGTTCACAACTACATTAAATTTTATGTAAAAAAAGTGTGTGTAAAAAAGGGTATGAGAGGGGATGGTGCATTGTATTCTTACTCCGTCAAGACACAGAAAATGTTCTATATATAGACAGTTATTAATATAAAGTTTTATATTAAGGTAGTTATCATTTTTTTCCACTCCGTCCGGGTGACGCAAGTACGGCGCGCGGCCCTGTAACCTCCCGTATTCCCTCCCCTTCGCTACCACTGGTATCGAGTTTCCCCCCTGTCATCTGTGGCCAACCCGGCGGAAAGTGGTAATCATAAAACAAATTTGTTTTTTTGAGATATTAATATCAAGATATTACAGATTCCCTCGTGACCGCTTTCGTCTCGGACATGATCCTTTATCTTATAAACTAACTAGCAGACCCGGCCACGCGTTGCTATGGCTAATATTTTTGTTATATTACATTTTATTAAACTATTTAAGTGGAACTAAACTATTTAGGAGAACATCTGTCATGGAGGTCGTCATATTTTTTTACAAATGGCATCTATGTAAAAAAGCAAGTTAAAATCGTATATGACACGTTTGTAGGTTTGACATAGCGTCGCCATCTATTAAATTCTCAATCCAGTCAACAGATATCGCCATCTGTTAAAATAGTTTGGAGTTAACAATTGTGAATGTCAAATAATATGTATATATATGTAATACAAATAATTTGCAATAAAATAATATTGCGACTATAAATTAAGATGTAAGCTATCCTATCTTTCAAGTTGGATCAAACTATACACGGTGTGCAAATTTGATTAAAATCGGTTAAGTAGTTTAGGAATCCATTGCGGACAAACAACGTGACACGTAAGTACGATGGAGAAGTACATATTGTATCGACCCCAAAATAATTGGGGTTAGAGCAGAATGATGATAATGACGTAATATGGTATAATTTAACTGAATATAAAAAAAAAATCACGTGTATTTTTTTTGTAGACTATGGTCTGGACACACCCCGCTCAATCCGCCCGGGGCGATGGATGAGCAGCGCCCAATAACCTACCATCTTCCCTCTTCATTGCCTTGGGCTGACCACTGAATAAACTCAAAAACTACTGTGCCGATTTCAAAAATTCTTTCACCATTGGAAACCTACGTTATCCCTGAGTAATATAGGTTATATTTTATCACGGTATTCCCACGGGAATGGGAACTACGTGGGTAAGGCGACTGAAACCGAAGCGAAGCGAGGGCGGGTTGCTAGTATTTTTTTTTGCGGTGGGTTACGGTCGGGCATACACACGCACACCCGCAACTCATCCGCGATGCATGTCGCCTTCGTCGTTGGGCCGTTCACCGGAGCAGGGTGACTTGACGTCAGTGGTCGGCCCGACGGAATACCCCCTATTTGGGGTACCCTCCCATAGAATGACGTCCCCCAATCGGGGAGGACGTCAGTCATTCCTCACGCGGTTGGCCTCTCGGCGGGTGACGGACTAATTCCCCAGTCACGTCACCCATGGCCTCGGCTAGGGCGCCATGAGGCGCAGATATTCGCGCCAACACCGCCCCAGTTGCCGGCGGCGGATCGCCTCATTGAGGCTGCGCTCCTCGCGCAAGCGATCCGACGTCTCCTTCCGTGAGACTACTGCCTCGCAGAAGGCTGCGACCGCGTCCCAGTTCCTGACGCTACCGACCATCGCCCTGGCGATAGTCGGCAGCGTCAGGTTGGCACCGATAATTGCGACGAATTCACGATGCTGCTCTGCCCAAGCGGCAGACCTCGAGCGTATGCTGCGCCGTGTCCTCTTTGCAATCGCAGCGGTGGCAGAACGGTGTACTCTCCCTCCTAACGATCTTGTGCAGGTATTTGGCGAAACATCCATGCCCCGTCAACACCTGCACCAGTCGGAAGGAGAGCACCCCGTGCCGCCGTTTCAACCCTTGCATCAGCATCGGCCGGAATGTTTCGACGATCCGCACCCCAAACTGAGGCCTCTCCAGCCGGACTGCCCAACGGGCAATGACGTCTCGGCGGGCGTGGACGCGCCAGGCGGTGAGCTCCCTCAAAGAGACCACACCGCCCTCCGCTCGCACCTCCGACACCCGCCGAGACAAACTGGCGAGCATTTCCGCCTCCGCGAGTTGCTAGTATAAGATATGTATTTCATTTTTGATCTCCAAGCGTTTCGAAGACTTTTCAATGTTCATGATATAAATCTCTTATATCTGAAAGATATATAAATATCTGTAAAAACTATGACTTGTTGGACGTGAGAAAAATAGAAAATTAAAAGATAGTTTTCTTTTTTTAAGTTCCCTGTGAAATCCATTGCTTAGTACCTATACCTAAGATTAAATCTTATTCCTATACGTCATAATAACCATAGCTTTATATCACATATTTAATAGAATTGTGATTACATATAACCAAATAATGTTACAATACTGACCTTTGAAAATCGTAATCAACTTTGAAGTATGAAAAACCCAGGATTGTTCCGCTTCCAAATATCAACAACGGGTTTCCCTATGTCCCATAACAAAATATAAACACATTGTTTACTTAGCCTCTTTATCCTGTTATGGTATAATAGTAAATATTGTTATAAATATATACATAGTAAATACCTTTGGGTATTCGTTTTGTTTTGTAAACATGAATTACTTAATGATTTCTGTTATTTACGCGAGTATTACACATCTATACAAATAAATAAAATTAAAGTGTCTGTTTTTATGTCAAAATACTAGGTTGTTTTCATGCTCACACGGTTATTTGCATGATAGCTATGCCTAAAATTCAAGTTAAATTTTTTTGTCTGTTTGTTTGAGGTAATCCTCAATACGGCTGGACAGATTTTGATAATATTTTACTACCAGGTAGCTATCTATATACGGAGTAACTTAGGCTATATTTTATGCCGATATTCCCACGGGCACGTGAACTATGCGGGTAAGGCGACTGAAACCGAAGCGAAGCGAGAGCGGGTTGCTAGTTGTAAATAAAATTATTTTACGGATTTTATCGCGTTTAGATTTGATTGATTGCCTGACGTTTCGAACACTGACGGAGGGAGGGCTGCCTTGCTACGATCTTGCCATATCACTTTCGCCTAATCCACATTCATTAATCTCCCCATGCAACTTCCTCGGTTTAGGGTACTTACAACCTGGCCTTTCTTACGGACGCCCCCAACTTGGACTTGGAACGTCTGCCTTGGTCTTCCCCTTCCAACACATCTGTTCACATTCGCACTATAAATTATACTTGTTAGTCTCCTTTCATACCACAATGTTCCCTAATCATTCTGTTCTTGATACGTATAAAATGTAATATAATTCAAAAATATCATATACTACATATAGGTATTGTAAAAGATAATTAAAACATATGATATATAAATAAGGGCGATGTAAGAGAATGAAAACTCGATATAAGACCGTTATGTCAATCGTCTGAACAGAGTAGTATAGTTCAAATTCTCTCCCATTCTGGCAGTGATTTGACCTCATGAATATATACGTATACGTTCTGAATAGAAGAAGAATAATTACATTGCCTGAAATTACTATTATCTCTTTGTGTTCATCTAGTACACATTTCTTTGTCCGCTCAACGTGATCGAACTCCTTGACCGAATTATAGAGGTGTTTCCTCAAACTCAATGCAACTGACATTACATATTTACGTTTAGACTTTTCTTAAATACCTTACTCAGCCCTTTACTAAGAAATAAATCACTGAAAACTTATTAAAACATAAAAATTTATGAATATAAACTCAGAATCAATTATTATTTAGGTTAGGGTCCTAGATAATTGTCTTGCCTGGCAGTCATGCCGCTCGGCGCAGGCAGTCGCTACTTAGACCATTAATGCCATATGTGACTTGACACGCTATCGGAAAGGCATCACATGCAAGCAGTTATGCATATATTTTGGTGTTTAATGATTTAAATTGCGAGGTTTAGAGAGTTTACGTATGTGACTTATAACTTTATTAATTTACTAGCAACCCGCCCACGCTTCGGTTTCAGTAGTATTACCCGCGTAGTGCCCGTTCCCGTGGGAATACCGGGATAAAATATAGCCTATGTTACTCCCTGATATTATAGTTTTACATTAGTGAAAGAATTTTTGAAATCGGTTTGGTGGTTTAAGCGTGAAAACGTAACAAATAAACAAACAAACATACTTTCGCATTTATAATATTGGTAAGGATAACTAGATATATATATTTTACCTTGTGGTAATGAAGTAACAATGTAATTCAGCGCTCCCTATCTTGCCCGTAAGTATCGTAAAATACGGCTAAAGGTTATACTATGCATATAAAACCTAAGCAAAAGATGAGAAACTCAATAAAATACACTAATCTGCCTGACTAGCATACAGTCGAAGACGATATCATCCAGATGGTTTGGGTGAATTATATTGCGGTATCGAGTGGTACAATAATGGAAAGGATTCGTTAGTACCAAGTCAAACAGCTCCTTAAATGACTTCTCATTAGAGCCTATAAAACACAAACAGACTCGAAGTTTTGCCACTACTCCAATGACTTCAAACCGTCCGTAAGATTGGAATCATTGATAATTTAAACAGCATGTTTTTGTAGAAAGTTAACTTCGCATTCATTGTTCCTGAATGAAGTACCGCTTGGCTCTATTCAGGACGCCTAGGTCTGTGCTCATCAATATAACTTCCTTCTCCAACTTTTAAACTACATTTTACTGGATATTTTAACGCCAAAGATGCTAATATTTTCGGAAATTTGGCGAATTATAGCCTTGAACTGAAGCGTCATGATAAATGGAACCTTCTTTATAGGGAACTTGTGTATTCCTGGAATGAAATTGTATTAAGTTCCATATACCTATCTAGCATATCGTTTAAAAAACTACATCAATCAGAAAAATACATAAAAAAATGCTCCCAAGCATATGTGAAAAAGGTGATATTTTTCTTTGATTTACGGTCGGCGTTCCCGTCGCCCGGTTCCGTCCGGGGCAACAGAGGGGCGTAAGCACGCGCACCCGTAATCCTCCCGTGACATGTCGCCTTCGTCGTTGGGCCGACCACCGATGCAGGGTCCTTTAAGTTCTTTTAAATTTAAGTCATCAGGAGTTTTGTAATCAATCCGGGTACTGATTAATATCGTCAAATGTATGATATATCTTCTCATTAAAATTTATATTTTCATATTTTTTTTATCTTTGTGCAATTGTAATTATAGTTCCATATTCATCAACCTTGAAATGGTGATTACTTTGTATGAAAAATACTATTCTGATTAAAAATTCGATTTAAGATAAAAACTAGAAAAATAACTAGACGCATAAATAGTAAAAACTAGACTGGGATGATGGCGATGATTGTTGAAGTCAACTATAAATTTTTCGAATGAACGGCACGGAGAGATAAAAATATTTATTATACCATTTGGGTGTCAACACGCAAATGTATTTTTATATAAAATATTTAATATATATATTCCACGCGAAAGGAACGTGCCATAACTACATAAAGTACCTACTACTAGTTTTTAGTAATAATTCAATTTGTTTTTATTTTATTTTTTATTACAATACTAGCTGTTACGGCGAACTTCGTACCGTCATATATTTTTGTGTAAATATTTTTTTGTAAATTGCCGAAAATATAGTCTCCAATAGAAGAATCATTACGGCTTTGTCAGGTAAGATTCAATCGTCTTGGTCGCGGCATTGTTAATGATGATTCAAAGAGAATACAAATTACTGATTATTAATTTCTGACAAAATTACGTTCAGCTGTCATTTGCGTTTTGTTATTACATATCAAATGCGTTTTTGTTATACCACATTTCATAGTGACTTGTATTCTCTTTGACGTTTTATGTCACGTTCCACGGGAACGCCATCGAACGGGATAAAAAGTATCCTATGTCCTTCTCCTGGTTCTAAGCTACCTCCCCACCAATTTTTAGGTAATTCGATACCGCCGTTCTTGACTTATAAATAGTGTTAACTAACACGACTTTCTTTTATTAGATTTTCGCTAGTCATTTATTTTGACTAATGTACAACACAACACAAAAATGTAAGCATATTTCTATACTATCTAGATTATTCTAGATATTTTGTAGGCTACTGTCGACAATCTCAAAACATACGTCCATTATAATGACATATGAATATTTATATATTTTTTAATTTACGTGAAGTACTAGCAGCACCTTACGGTTTTACCCGCATAGTTCCCTTTACCGTGGGAATATCGAGCTAAATTATGTATGCCTATTTGTTATTCTGATATGTATATTACTGTGAAGTTGCATCAAAATCCATTCAGTAGTTTTTGGGTGAAAGAGGAACAAACATCCTCACATACTCACAAACTTTCACGTTTATGTTATTAGTAGGAAGCAGGATAATCAACGGTTACAAAATATAATTTAATAATTACAAAAAAAAAACATATATCTGTTCCCACCAAAGTTAGGTCGAGACAAGCCTACATATGTATATATTTTATACAAAAGCATAAGTCTTTATCTTGAGTACCTACTATTCTGTGCTATAAGTTAGTAGTTCTATTCTGATTCTTACTGAAGCTATATATATATATATATATATATATATATATATATATATATATATATATAAAAATGAGTTATGAATATTTACTAACGAGGAAAGATTTTATTAGTAGTACCTACTATACTGATTCTCTGAAGCTTTATACATATAAAAATTTGTCATGAATAGTTGCTGACAACGATATCTGATGCGTGGTTTCATAATTGGTTCTACGAAAGTTAATCCAGCTTATGTTGTGTTGATCCACCAAGTCAGCACCTAATTTTATGTTAAATGAAAAATAAATAAGTTATCGCCGTTGTCCAAAGACAGCACAACCAAACAAACAAACCGCCCTAACATGACAAGTGTTGTGGCTGCGATTTCCATCGCAGACAATATTTTTTGCAATTAACAATTTGTTGTTCAGAGTTTAGCTGAAATTTATGTCTGTGAATCGTTTATTTTAAGGTGCCCCACAATACAAGTATTATATGCTTAGTCTTTTAAAAAAACGTTATTGGTCAATTTTATTTATGTGTACCAGTTTCAATGACAGATCACAAATAGTGTCTGAAAATTGTCAAGTCTCACTGAGAAATAAAATATATACAACCAACGCATTAAAATATTTCTCAGAATGATTTAATACACAAAACTTCAAATGGCGAATAGAAATACATTAGCTGAGAACACGATAAATTAATAAGGAGTTGAATGAACTACGTGACGCGACTTGTGACGTATGAGACGAAATGCAGACACAGCGGCGTTGCCCTAAAGCCTTGTTCGAACTACATTAGTATTTTAGTCAAGTACCTTGAACACTTTTATTAAAAATCGTGGTTAGCCTTAATTGCGATGCGAATAAGACAAGTTATTGGGCTGCACGACATTCGTCTGGAGTGCCGGAAGCTTCAAATTAAGGCTCTCAAAAAAAGTACAGTAAATGTGATTCACAAAAAGTTAAGTGATAAATTTTGTTGATGCAATCCATTTTGATCTATCTTTTTTTTAAATGTGACATGCACCACTATTCACCAAACAAGTCTGAATCTCGGACGCTAGTTCGTTTTGCAGACGGACCACTACCACCCATTTGTGTAAAATATAAACGATTTATGAAGGGTAGAGTTAATAGCGAGAATATAAATACCTACTAAATTACTTATCACTATCCTAATTTATTAAACTAGTTCAAACAAGGCTTAATGTCAAGTATACCCGATTTTAACTCGGGGTTTTAGTTTATCTCTGTGCAATGATTTATGTGTACATAACACTTCAAATGTTAAAAGGGTTTAAAATAAGTTGTAAGCTCGAATAACAATATGGTAGAATACCTATCTTGTATTATATGTTTTTTAAAAACATAAACGTGATTTTAAATCACGTTTCACATATTCGGGAATAGTCACACAGGGGTAGACAAAGACTGACAGACTTGGAAATAAGTGGCAAGCCTAATGATGATGAGGGATTTTTTTTTTATGGGTGGGCTATGGTAAGCGCACGCGCGGTCCAGACCGTCCGGGGCGATGAAAGGACGGCGCGCGGGCCCATAACTCACCCGCACCCACGTCACCTCATTGTTGGGCCGAACACCGGAGCAGATGTGACTTGTCGTCAGTGGTCGGCCTCACGGAACACCCTTTCGGGTAACCTCACCTCTCGACGTCCTGGGACGTCGGTCGCCGTCGCGCGGTCAGCCTCTCGCGGTCCGATCACCCGCGGCCTCGCCTAGGGCGGCATTAGGCGCTAGATTTTTCGTCATCCCGTATGCATAGGGTAGTATTTACACTGTTACAAATAGAAAAAAAAATGGGTAATGAACCTCTTATAACCAAATTTCAATTTTATTTATTTTTGCTGGCGGCAAGTGAGCAAACTGTGTACCGTGATGATGCCCCTCACGGACCTTTGTTAGGCCGCTGCCTACTTTAAAGAAAGTGAAGGGAGTGTGAATACGTGCAATAATGTTCGGCGATTCTGCCCCTCACGGACCATTGCTAGGTCGCTGCCTACCGTAAGGAAAGTGAAGGGGGTGTGAATACGTGCAATAATGTTCGGCGATTCTGCCCCTCACGGACCTTTGCTAGGTCGCTGCCTACCGTAAGGAAAGTGAAGGGGGTGTGAATACGTGCAATAATGTTCGGCGATTCTGCCCCTCACGGACCTTTGCTAGGTCGCTGCCTACCGTAAGGAAAGTGAAGGGGGTGTGAATGCGTGCAATGATGTTCGGCGATACTAAAGGCAACATCAAAACCATACACCACACGCAAATACCCCCAGAAAGTTGGGCTCCCGGCTCTTTCGCTCATCGAACGAAGTACAGTAACATATTACTTTTACCCAGACGTCGATTTCTAGAGTGTGGTATTATCCCGGACGCCGCTGTAGACAGAAGTCGACATGTCGTGTTCCTACACATGTGAAACGAAAGTCCTACAACGTGGGTGTCGTAAAAGATGACTAAGAGATTAAATATACATATCATTTGATCAGCGTGGTATAGTAGGTCAATTTCCCTCCTATTGCGAAGGAGATTCGAGCCCTACAGTGGGACGTATGTATATGAGCTGAAACGATGACGAACGATAACAAAGAAGAACTGAAAATCTTGATACTATAAATCTTGAAAATAAACTAAAGCTTAGAATTATGTGATAAAATTTTTATTTGAATCCAGGACATTTATAAACGAGATCATTATTTATTCATATTTATATTCTACATTGACAAACAACTCTCGCAAACAATTTTACGCAATTTTCACAGAAATTTCCTAAATCATTGACCCACATATACACAAGTACAGTATTCCAAGAATTTATTTTTATAGTAAACATAAGTATTGAAGATATAAATTGCATTAAACTGGAGCGATCGTAAATTCTTGTAATCATATTTAGACGGTCATTGGTGCCACGCTGTCTTCGTAAAATGGTAAACGCAGTTTATGATTGCAATTAATTTTCGGTGTTTATGAGTGCTTTCAAATCGTCGTTACGATAAGTAATCATTTAGTTCACTTTGAAAATTTAATGCGTACCGTGATAGGGATACAATGTAAAGAAAAGAAAAAAAAGGATCACGAATTTTTTTTTATAATTTGAAAATATAACAAAATAAAGTAAAATAATTAGTCTTTCTAAGTGGTAATGGAGTAAGAATAGAATTCATTAACCCCTTTCTTGGCCGTGGGTATCGTAAAAGACGTCATTTTTATTTTTTTTGGGATCGTAAAAGACGACTATAGTACATATATAAGATATATAATCTATGCAAGGAAAGAAAATCTCGAAATAAAACCTTATACTAACACGCCTGACCAGCGGGCTATGGTAGGTAAATTTTCCTCCCAACGTGGAGGGTGCTTGAGCCCAGCAGTGGCATGCATATGATCTGTGACGCTAATGATAAATAAATCAGAGTTGAATGATATTTTTTATAGACTTTGATGCCATCAAAGCAGAGGATCAAACAGCCTACCTGACGGTAAGTGGTAATAGATAGTCTTATATTTTTTTTGGGACTAATTCGACCACACATTCCCACTACTGTAACTCCTGTAAGCCAGGATCTACAATGGTCTCCGTATAAGATACCGAGGTTTGGCCCTCAGAAAGTTCTGGGCAACGATTTTAATTGTCTTGGAACCCGCAACAAACTTAATTAGAAAAGAAAAAACAGGCGAAGTTGGAAAGATGCCACTTCCCTCCTATGCAAAGCGGGAGACATGAAGCAAAGTAGGCTAATAAGCCAGTAAATAACTACGTGAAGCGCAGCATAGAGTCTTATTATAGTAAGAAAGTTTGTTATTAAAGAAGACTGGCGCGGCTGTTTGTTTGGTTCAGATTAACCTGCCGTCATTCCGGAAGGCCATAAACCATAGTTCACCAGCAAAAAAGGGAAATAAAAAACCATGTAATCGACAATAAAAATAAATGGAAGTCGTTTACCATAACTAAGTTTAAAACAATGAACGCAATCCTCATTTTGGCCTTCAATAAAATCCAAAGATAACCGCCACGGAACTCACGACTTGGATTTGTCCTCAAAATTATTGACACAACATCGACACTAAAATCGTTTACGTTATTGATCATAACCGGTTTGTAAACGATTGATCAAGTATTCGTAAAGGTCGTGTTATACGTATGGTAAATGTGACTTATCGATGGAGTCATTCAATTCTATTTTTTTTTTTTTTACTAGCGACACGCCTTCGGTTCACTTCAGTTTCGATCACTTTATCTCCCTTTGATTATAAAATTCTTTTTTTTTGGGATTTACACCACCACAATTTCCCCCTTTCTTGCCAGTGAGTGTCGTGAAAAACGATTAAGGGATGGATTAATGAATATAATATATATGCAAAAGAAGGCAAACTCTAAATAAAATCCTATACCAAATCGCCTGATCAACGTGGTATAGTAGGCTAAATTTCCTTCAAGATATGGAGGAGGCTTGAGCCCAATAGTGGAACATATATGAGTTGTTATAATTATGTAAATATTATTTACGAGTCTGTCAATTACGTTGTTTATGACACCATATATTCTTCAGAATAATTCAGTTGTCACTAAATCCTTACTAATATTATAAATGCGAAAGTAAGTTTGTTTGCTTGTATCGCTTTCACGCTTAAAACACCGAACCGATTTCAAAAATTCTTTCACCAATGGAAAGCTATAATATCAGTAACATAGGCTACATTTTATCCCGATATTCGCACGGGAACGGTAACTACGTGGGCAAGGCGACTGAAAGCGAAGTGAACCGAGGGCGGGTTGCTAGTCTTGTTTAGAAATGTACAGTTAAAAACTTCAAGAACGCAAAACAAAATCTAAAGCTATATTACGCATTTTTTTTTTTTTGTGGGTGGGCTGCGGTCAGCGCGCCTCCGCACCACTCCGTCCGGGGCGACAGAGGGGCTTAAGCACGCAACTCCCGCAACCCACCCGAAAACCACCTCGCCTTCGTCGTTGGGCCGACCACCGGAGCAGGTTTACTTGTCGTCAGTGGTCGGCCCGACGGAATACCCCCTACGTGGGATACCCTCCCATCGACCGACGTCCCCCCCTCGGGGAGGACGTCGGTCTTTCCTCACGCGGTCGGCCTCTCGGCGGGTGACAGACTAATCCCCGGTCACGTCATCCGCGGCCTCGGCTAGGGCGGCATGAGGCGCAGGTAGTTGCGCCTGCGCCGCCCCAGTCGCCGGCGACGAATCTCCTCATCGAGGCTGCGCTCCACACGCAGACGATCCGCCGCCTCCTTCTGCGAGATCACTGTCTCGCAGAAGGCTGCGACCGCGTCCCAATTCCCGACGCTGTCGACCATCGCCCTAGCGATGGCCGGCAGCGTCAGGTTGGCACCGATGATTGCGACGAGTTCACGGCGCTGCACTGCCCAAGCCGCGCAGGCCTCGAGCGTGTGGCGCGCCGTGTCCTCGTCGCAATCGCAGTGGTGGCAGGACGGTGTACTCTCCCTCCTTACGACCCTGTGCAGGTATTTGGTGAAGCTCCCATGCCCCGTCAACACCTGCACTAGTCGGAAGGAGAGCACCCCGTGCCGCCTTTCCAACCACTGCATCAGCACCGGCCGGAAGGCCTCCACGGTTCGCACCCCGAACCGAGGCCTCTCCAGCCGGACTGCCCAACGGACAATGACGTCTCGGCGGGCGTCGACGTGACAGGCGGTGAGCTCCCTTAACGAGATCTCACCGCCCTCCGCTCGCACCCCCGTCACCCGCCGATACAATCCGGCGAGCATCTCCGCCTCCAAGTCCCACGGGAGAGTCTCGGCCAATAGGCACGCTGCCTCCGTCAAAGTTATATTACGCATAAAGATTTCCCAGAAACATTCGATGCACAGATATCTCGTTCCCCATTTTCCCCGACGTCATCTTATCAAAACGACAACAGTTATTTACGAGTAAGTCTCTCCCTTTATTTGATAACACAATAAAGGAGAATGACGTCTTCAGTGAATTACTTTTCCGTGTCCGCTTCGGTAGATACTGAAAATAGAATGCAACGTGACTTGACGAAAAGGCTAATGTATATATTTTATTTAGTTGCAGAGTTTCAGTTGCAGATACTCGTGCCAGAGCCATCTCAGGCATAGCTAATGACAACCAAGGTCTGATGATAAAGAAAATTTGACAGAATCATCACTCATCATCTCAGCTCATACACGTCTCATTACTGGACCTGAATACTGGAGCCTCCTCCACAAGAAGAGAGGAATTAATCTTACTACAACATGCTGGACAGGTTGGTATTATTTTTTTTAAGGGTGGGCTATGGTAAGCGCACACACGGTCCATCCCGTCCGAGGCGACGAAAGGACGGTGCGTGGGCCCATAACCCACCCGTACCCACGTTGCCTTCGTCGTTGGGCCGACCACCGGAGCAGGGTGACTTGTCGTCAGTGGTCGGACAGGTTAGTTAGTTTTGTTTTGAGTTTTCCATTCTCTTCCATAGATGTCCTATGCATATTATATCCTTTAATAGTATTTTACGTTATCCACGGCAAGATGAGGAGTGATGAATTGAACTGACGACAAATTAGTTGATATTTTTGAAGTGAATGTACGAATAGAATATCTGCTGTGTGACCTTTCGAGGAGGTACCGAGATCTTCAAATTTATAATCATCATCATTGTCATCACCATCTATATACGTCCCACTACTGGGCTCGACTCTCCTCCATATTACTAATTTGCCAAACGAATTTGTTATTTGATCTATGTTTTATGTTTGTGGCAAATGGTATTGGTCATGCTCAGTGAAGGGTCTGCTTGCGGTAGCTACAATGAGCGAGTCACTCCCCTTCCCTCCATTGTGGTTGAGTGGAGTGATTATACTACCCTATTATACTATATCTAGTTTTCCTCGACGTCCTAAATATATTTTTATATTATATCCCTTGTTCATCTTTTCTGGTAGCCACGGACAAGATAGAAAGCGGTAAATTGTATTCTTTGTGCAACACCACAGGGAAAGAAAGACACATCATCATCGTTTTCATTATTTATTCTTTCTCCGTCTACTTTTGGATGTGGGCCTCCCCATAAATAAGTCCACATTAGGACGAAGTAATCATGACGCTTAACGGGCGGGTTGGCTATTATACTGAGGTGTTACACGTTGCTCAAGGAAGGTGGTCCAGGCGAGACCTTCGCCGACATTTACGACTTCCATGGGCAAGTAAGGTTTGATGATAATTCTATTGTTATCCCGTCGCCATACGGGAATATCTACCTTGTCTTTTACTATATTTCCTTTTAAAGTCCATTACCGTAGAGAACTATTTATTAAAGTTGAAAATCAATCATATTTGTTAAAGTAACATTGAAAAGAAGGATCTGTTACTAGATTGTAATAGATAATTTCATTGATTGTAATATATAATACGATATTAAGCCCAGATGTTAATAATTACTTAACCACATAAAATGAAATATTTGCCTAACCCAATTCAGTTATAGAAGCTTGTGGAATGTTATTTTAATGATAAATTTTGAAATGTTGAAGGAAAAGAAAAATAAATTGGGTGATTAAACTATGATTCCATCTTCTTTTTAGAACAATACATTAGCTTAAGCTATTATTATTCTTCTGTCAAATTACAAAATAATACATCGTATTTGTTACTGGACTAAAAGACCTAAAGTGTATTTCCTTTTATTTGTAGCTATATATTCATTTTTTTTTGATGACGGAGTAAGAATACAATTCCCCACTCCCTATCTTGCCCGTGGATGTCGTAAAAGATGACTAAAGGACATAACATCTGTGCAAGAGAAGGCAAATTCGAAATGAAACCCTATACCAATATGTCTGATAAGCATGGTATAGTAGGTCAAATGCCCTCACATTGTGGAGGAGGCCCGAGCCCAACAGTGGGACGTATGTGGGCTGCGATGATGATGATATATTAATTTTTCCATGTAATGACGGAGTAAGAATACTATTCACCACTCCTTATCTTGCCCGTGGATGCCGGCAAAGACGATTAAGGGATATAACACGCATATGATAGCTATGCAAGAGAAGTAAAACTTGAAATAAATCCTATAGTCTATACGTCTGTTCAGCGTGGTATAGTAGGTCAATTTCACTTCTATCCAGGAGTTGGCTCGAGCCCAGCTGTGGGACTTATATGAGCCGAAATGAAGATGAATATGTAGTATATAATTGTATCTCAGTGTCAGATTTTATATACATTTTATAAAATGGTAGACGCGACTCACTTGAATAAAATTAAAATCATATCAAGAAACATCAACTATTTAAAGTACACCTACGCTTGATAATTTAGATTGAATGAAATGGCAATTTATCTGGCCAGAATACACTTAATGATGTCGGAATATTATTATTCATGTCTTATGGTGGGTGATCTATATATAAGAAAATTTTAAAAAGTTCAGCCAAATGCCATGGCCATGAATAAGCAAGCTGAATATTGGAGATAAAGACGTAATGAGAGTCAAATAATCAGTGATATTAATTTTAAGGTAATCATTTCTAACACAAGACATACTGTGTCGCGGTAACTATGACTTTTCGAAACTATTTTAATTATTCTTTATGTAACAAATGACAAAATATTTTTATTAAAGATAAAAGATTCCGAAATCCGTAGGAAAACGGGTCTAACTGACATAATGTGCAGAATTAGTACGTTGAAATGGTAATGGGCAGGCCACATCGCATGTCGAACTGATAACCGTTAGGGAACTGCCGGCGACTGGGGCGGCGCAGGCGGGATTACCTGCGTACAATGACGCCCTAGCCGAGGCCGCGGATGACGTGACCGGGGATCAGTCCGTTACCCGCCGAGAGGCCGATCGCGTGAGGAAAGACCGACGTCCTCCCTGAGGGGGGGGACGTCGGTCGATGGGAGGATACCCCGGGTAAGGGGTATTCCATCGGGCTGACCACTGATGACAAGTAACCCTGCTCCAGTGGTCGGCCCAACGACGAAGGCGACGTGGTGTTCGGGTGGGTTACGGGTGTTGCGTACTTAAGCCCCTCTGACGCCCCGGACGGAGTGGTGCGGAGGCGCGCCGACTACAGCCCACCCCCAAAAAAAAAAAGAGGGAAGCAAGGTTCTCGAGTAGCGACCACGAATTGGACGACACAGCTTAGGGCAATCCCTTACTAGGTGTACTGATGACATTTTCAAAGTCGCAGGGAAACGTTGGATGCAAGTGGCATAGGACCGTTCAGAGTGGCAGTGGACGTCGGTAGGCTAATGGATGGAAAGATAAATTAAATATCATTTTTTTATTTACTTTGAGTGGTGGGCAATGGTCTTAAGAATATTTAAAATTTAGATCTTAAATCCAAAACAATAGCATGCAAATTTATAAAGACCTAAAAACTGTTTTAAACTATATGCCTCATTCCATACTCTTTATACGTCAAAAACTGGTCAATTGAATGAAAGGCCTTTTCTAAGAAATGGGATAAAATATTCTGATTTATTCGATAGCATATAAACTCTGCCAAAATGCATTAGACATCATTCGAGAACATTCTCATTTTGAGACAAGTTAAAAGTGGAACAGTGATCTTAATGACGAAAAATAAGAAAAATGATAGCAAAAATTTACGTCATTCATAAATTTAATTCACCCATTCTTATTTATGGCGTCATCTACTATGATCATATACTAATTTTAATATAGTTTCAGACTATAATATTGTTAGATTAATAAACACTATAACAAGAGAATGACAGAATAAATTATGCTCATTTAGTGACTATAATGAACCATTTTTATTATTCCATTATTTTAACCAAGCTGAACCAACACGGATTCTTTAACTTGTTTGTTCTTTTATATTCCTGAGTAAGATGAAAAATGATGTCAATGATTTAATTAAATTCAAAGGTTCGGAAAGTCGTAGGTGTCATATTTTTATTTTTAAAACAAAGCCCTGCACTAACGAAATAAACCATACATTGCGAGGGACTACAAACATATTATTAACGGACATAAATTAGATTCAAAGCCAGAACAACAATTTCTAGATCAAACAAAGTATTGTCCTGCGTGGGCTTCTTACCCATAACAATGGCACAATGGGTCAGTATCTTAACCACTACACCATCTACGCAGTCAAAAGTCAAACTTAAGTCACTTGTAGACAATGTGTTGGCGACTCTATTAAACTATTATTGTTTTCTACGCGTTGTGTACTATAATATGGCGATTGTAATAGCCATTGTAAAATCAATGTCAGGAAAATATTAATCTTGAGAATCACTATTAAAAGTACGTTTTTAACATATATACGGAAGATAAATCAAATTTGTATGGTTAAAATAATATCACTCATTTATTTTATTGTCATTTAATCTTGAAGTCAGGCAGGCAGCCGGTCATAAAACTATGGCCCAAAAACTATTGAAACTGTAGGTACGATGTAAGCAGCGTACCTACTGGTTGCTACGATCCCAAGTAATAGGGATAAGAACAGGACGAAGATGATGATAAGTTTTAGACTTAATAATATTCAGAAGAATTAATGATTTCTGATGTTTACACATATATTACACATATTATAAACCAAAACCTTTTAGTAAAGCAAAGTTAGCCGCCTATAACAATAAATATTAATTTAGCATTATGTCCCCTGAGTTTGCCTGATCTTTCTCAGTGTCGCCGCGTTCCGATCCGGTGGTAGTTATATTAGATTTGTTAGGTTTTTGAAATTAATAAATTGTCATAATAATTGCTACAAATTTAATAATTAATAATTACTAACCATAAACAATATAATTTTTTCATATAGAATCATTTTCTTCTTATACTGGCAATAAATTTGTACTAAAATGTGGGTCAAAATTTAATAACTAATTTTCTGTATCAGGTAGATAAATGTCTGTAATAACGATGACTTGTTGGACGTGAAACATCTTCGTCCGTCTTATCATCTTAGTCCGTCCGTGACCATGAATGCTGCAAAGTGTTTGAAACATTGGGCAATCAAAAATCAAATACAAACGTGATAAAATCCGTAAAGTAGTTCAGAAGAATTTATATAAAGATAGATTTTAATCTAGGGTAGCAGTACTGTGATATTTTAACTTCCAAATCTACCTGTAACGTAAAGTGTCACCTTGCAATTGAATTAATATTATATTATTTAATGTTACCAATAAGTCACTTAAATTACATATAATTACCATTACACTAAATGTATTATATTTGAGTGTATAACACGACACTCCAAAACTACAGCATACCGCTTAACAATAATTGAATTCTAAACACGGTTGCCATTTTGTTTTTATTGGTCGCTGTCGTGTTAAAGATATTTGAAATAACCGTCACTTGAAAAATAAAACACAAACTACCCCATTATTATTCTCATGATGATATAATTATGTCGAACATTTCCAAGATCATAACGCTGTCAGTCTTTAAAATCTAGCTGTGCTTAAAATTGAATATATTTTAAACTTTTAATTTAAACGTTGTTTACTAATCGTCTCTTCCTAGTAATTCATCTTCTACGCATAATTAGTCTTGTAAAAGCAAAATATAAATCTGAATGTCAACACTTACAATATTATGAAATAACATGTATTTTAAATTGGTTTTAAATATCGTTCAATGTTTACATATCACCGCCAAGAAGTTCTTTGCCAAGGAATTGATTTTTAGGGTTCCGTACCCAAGGGGTAAAAACGGAACCGTATTACTGAGACTTCGCTGTCCGTCCATCCATCCGCCTATCACCAGGCTGTATCTCAAAAACAGTGATAACTAGACAGTTGAAATTTTCACAGATGATGTATTTTTATTGCCGCTATAACAACAAATACTAAAAATATAATAAAATAAATATTTAAGGGGAGCCCCCCCCATACAACAAACTTGATTTTTTTGCTCAATATGGATAATGGCAATGGGGAAGCACTTGTTTACCCAGTCAATGGTACGGAACCATTCGGGCGCAAGTCCGACTCGCACTTGGCTGATTTTATTTTTATATAATCTTATAATATATTTCCTGTATACAGTTGGCATGAGTTAGATATGAATCAATCGTTAAGCCTTTCTTAAAAGAATACGTAGTATATTACTGGAAATGCGTTTTATATAGTGTTATTAGATTATTCCTTTCCATTTAATTATTCATTATTCCAGCTCATATACTACTAGGATATACCCTCATCTATAGTAGAAACAAAAATAACTTACTATCCATATTTATTTGTACATACTTTTCTGTCGAGGGTTTCACTCTGACAGTAATATTATATGACTAGCAACCCGCCCTCGCTTCGCTTCGGTTATAGGTTATAGTCGTTTTACCCACGTAGTTCCCGTTCCCGTGGGAATACCGGGATAAAATATAGCCTAGTTTACGCCTTGATATTATAGCTTTCCATTGGTGAATGAATTTTTGAAATCGGTCCAGCCCTTTTGAAGATTACCCGGAACAAACAGACAGACAGACAGACAAAAAGACAGACAGACAGACAAAAAGACAGACAGACAGACAGACAAAAAGACAGACAGACAGACAGACAAAAAGACAGACAGACAGACAGACAAAAATTTTTAATTGCTATTTTAGGCATAGGTGTGCAAATAACCGTGTGAGCATGAAAAAAGCCTATTATTTTGACATTACAAACAGACACTCCAATTTTATTTATTGGTATAGATATAGATTATGTCGCTCCTTAATACTAACTCACGGAAATAGAGGTAATTTATATTTATTCAGTCACTACAGGGATTAATTTTATTGACAAAATATTAATAATATTATTAATTTCCCGTGTGGTGACAGGGTAAGAATACAATTCAACCCTTCTCTTGCTCTCGGGTGTCGTAAAAGACAACAAAGCGATTAAATACGCATATAAAATCTATGCAATAGAAGGAAAGCTCTGTATAAAACCCTATAGCAACATGTCTGACTAGGTTATTATAGTAGAACAATTTCCCTACAAGTGTGGAGAAGGCTAAAGCCCAACAGTGCGGCGTGTATGAGCCAAAGTGAATGATTAAAAACATATATGTGAGAGAAAACTACCGCACGTTAAACTCAAACCCATTTATTTCTATTAGAATTCTGTTTTGTTTTCAATTTGGAAGCTTTTAGTAGGATAGAGATTGCAGATTTTAAATTTACTCTAATTAAAAATGAAATAGAGAAGCATTTACTTTACAAAATACTGTTACCCAAATAATGAAAGCGCGCTAGTGTTCCTATATTCAAACCTCCTTTATGTATTATACCCATCTTTCCACTATAAACTACGGGGGACTCAAGCAATCAATATCCTAGTACTCGCATTCCTTCTCTCTCACACCCGAAGAATCAGAATAGAATAGATATAAATGTATATAAATGTACGTCAGTACATTTCTGCATTCACGTGTTCCATCGATAATTAGGATAACAATCGTACTCTCTAAAAATAAACTTCGGACAAGAATATACCATCATTCATTGCGATCAAGGACTAAAATCAAATCAAATCTTTAAAAATATCATCATCCCCAAGGTAAATTTCAGGAAAATGCGATGAAAATTCAAATTTAGTTGCAATAATTGTTTACGAAATGTGTGCTTATACTTGACCTAATTTATATAAGTAAAGAAAGTCTTATGATATGAGAAGGAAAAACAGTGTCCCATATTTTGCAACTGTTTATTTACTTTGTATGTAGTGACAGATATTGAGGAAAATACTTAGCGTTGAGTGGTTTATTGATATAAATGATAGGCGATTAATTGTAACAATACATGGTGTGATGATTTACAGATATTGATGGCGGCTGCATATACTACCAATGCTTACATTACTCTTGGGTGTCGTAAAAGACGACGAGCATTACATAAACCTTTTTTTTCTGATTATGATATAACTTAATGGTTACCTCATAATAATTATGGGAGGGTACCCCAATAGGGGGTATTCCGTCGGGCCGACCACTGACGACAAGTTAACGCTGCTCCAGTGGTCGGCCCAACGACGAAGGCGACGTGGTTTTCGGGTGGGTCGCGGGAGTTGCGTGCTTAAGCCCCTCTGTCGCCCCGGACGAAGTGGTGCGGAGGCGCGCCGACCGCGGCCCACCCACAAAAAAAAAAAAAAAAAAACCTCATAATAATTACAATCTTTTTTTTTCTGTTTTTTTTTTTGGGGTGGGCTGTGGTCGGCGCGCTCCTCGCACCACTCCGTCCGGGGCGACAGAGGGGCGTAAGCACGCAACACCCGCAACCCACCCGAAAACCACGTCACCTTCGTCGTTGGGCCGACCACCGGAGCAGGGTTACTTGTCATCAGTGGTCGGCCCGACGGAATACCCCCCACTTGGGGTGCCCTCCCATCGACCGACGTCCCCCCCTCGGGGAGGGCGTCGGTGTTTCCTCACGCGGTCGGCCTCTCGGCGGGTGACGGGCTAATTCCCCGGTCACGTCACCCGCGGCCTCGGCTAGGGCGGCATGAGGCGCAGGTATTCGCGCCTACGCCGCATGAGGCGCAGGTATTCGCGCCTACGCCGCCCCAGTCGCATGCGGCGGATCGCCTCATCGAGACTGCGCTCCTCGCGCCGGCGATCCGCTGCCTCCTTCCGCGAGATCACTGTCTCGCAGAAAGCTGCGACCATAATAATTACAATTTAGTAATGAGGTTAATAAATAATTTAAATTTACTTTGCTAATACTTACAGAGTAAAGAATGTGTCCATTGGCACTTTTCTTGTAGTCTCTAATAATAATAAAATACATTTTGTTGTTGTGTTCTTCAAGGATAGCATTCACTGCACTATGTACCACTAATTACAATAAACTAACTCAAAAGGCTTAGCTCTTTTTAGTCTCTTTACTATGTCCGTAGTGTTAAGGAGCTAGATATCCTCGACATTTAAGTGTTGTTAAGAAGTCTTTTTTCATGTACCTTGAACATAAACCTATGTCAATTTCATCTAATTCCATCTGGTCCATAATTGCATTCCCAAACAGAGTTGACATTAGACAGATGTCCGATCTTAAAACAATTGCTAATAACTTCTGCAATATGTAGAATATAAGAAAAGTATGTATTGAATCGACTCCAGGTAATTGGGACAAACTACGTGGACCGACGTCCTCGTGAAAGTTGCTGGGTATCATTGGATGCAAGCAGCATAGGACTGCATTCTGTAGCATAACATAAGAGAGGTCTACATCCAGCTGTGGACGGCGATTGGCTGCAATGATGAATTGGGATAAGAGCAGAATCTTGATAATTATCGATATCTTCTGAGGAATAGTTTTTTCTAAATCAATATTATTATTATCATATCAACTTAGATTCTTGGCTCCTATACATTAGGAGTGAAATTGATCTATTATACCATGCTAGTCAGATGGGTTTATTACAGGGTTTAGGCTGCGGGTGACCGGACCGGGAATTTAGTCCTGCACCCGCGGAGAGATTAGCGTCGAGACGGCGATCGGCGTCCGGGGGATGTCGACGAGGGAGGGTATTCCGTCGGGTCGACCACTAAAATCAAGGAACTCTGCACTGGTGGTCGGCCCAACGACGAAGGCGACGTGCTATGCGGGTGGGTTACGGGTGTGCGTGCTTTCGCCTCTCTGTCGCCCCGGACGGAGTCGGGCGAGGAGTGCGCCGACCGTAACTCATCCAAAAAAAAAAATTACAGGGTTTATTCTTAATTTTCTTTCTCTTGAATTAATGCTCGGTACGGACAGAAAAATAAGGATTAGTTAATCGTATTCTTACTTCGTCACATAATAATTTATTAAGAAAAGCTTGACTTTATTACACGCATAACCAAATTTCAATAAATTTGTTTGTAATAATATTTTATCTGTTGTCATTTATAACTTTACGTTGTATAAATAAAATTGACTTCAAGTCTTTTATAACGAATGCTTTTAGCGAAGAAAACTTAAAATAATGACGCACATTCATCTGTACAGAGCTGAGTTACGCAAAATCCTACTGAGAAATCATATTTAATTTACGCATATATTTCATTTTGTTTAGTAAATTTTCTTTTCCAAGAAACTTTATTCGGGCTTTTAATATATGCTGTCGTCATCTCTTCATCTCAGGCCATATAAGTTCCACTGTTGGACTCGGGCCTCCTTTATAATGGGGTGCTATACAAAGCACAAGTTCGTCCTCGTGTGGAGTACTGCTCACATCTCTGGGCAGGTGCGCCCAAATATCAGCTAGACCCACTTGACTCCCTGCAAAGACGGGCTGTTCGAATCGTCGGGGATCCCAATCTTACGGACAGATTAGAGTCGCTGGAGCAGCGGAGAGACTTTGGGTCACTCTGTGTACTCTACCGACTCTTTCACGGGGAGTGCTCCGAGGAACTGTTTGACTTGGTACCACCGTCACTATTCTACCAACGTACCACTCGACATCGTAGCAGGGTTCATCCATTTCACCTGGAAACGTTATGGTCTTCAACTGTATGTTTCCAGCGCTCATTTCTCCCACGTACGTGCAAGCTCTGGAATGAACTACCTGCTGCTGTGTTTCTCAAGCGCTATGACATGTCCTTCTTTAAACGAGGTTTAAGAAGAGTATTGCTTTCACGGTAGGCATTGGCCTGGCTGTGCCCCTGGTATTGCAAAGGTCCATGTGTAGCAGTTTCATTTACCATCAGGTGTGCTGCTTGCTCGTTTGCCACCGTTGGCAATAAAAAAAAATTTAGAATTTTCCTTCACTTGTATTGATGTCATTTGCATATCATATCCCTTAGTCCTCTTTTGCGACGGGCAAGAGAGGGGATAGTGAATTGTATTCTTACTCTGTCACCACACCAATGACTATATATACTATACTAGCTGACCCAACAGACGTTGTTCTGTTCAAAGTTAAAAATAGAAAATTGAATTCTCCTTGAAATCGATCGCAGCGCTATCTACCGATTCCAATTATTATCTAAACCGAATGGTTTGGATGTTCCGAATGGCTATTCCGATGGATATGAGAATTCATATCCATCGGAATGGATATGAGAATTCATATCCATCGGAATGGCCTCAAAAAATCATCAAAATCGCTCCAGCCGTTTAGAAGGAATTCAATTACAAACACACGAACAGAACAGATTTATATATTTATATATAGAAAAATTTATATAGTCGAAAAAAGGTTACATTAGAAAAGCATATATAAACGCTAAGTTTTCTCAAATATTCTAATTTTCTACTCAATTTTCTTGTATTTTTTTCCATAAAGGCCTTTTTTGAAATATTAGAAAACTTAAAAAAAAAGATGGACGAAATCGGTAAAGTCGTTCTCAAGTTAAGTATTTTATTGTTATGCCCGAACAGCGTCACCTACCGGGTCCAATTGTAGATCTAAACCATCCTCGAGCCCCCTTGAATACACACAAAAAAATTCGTCAACATCGGTCCAGCCGTTTAGGAGGAGTTCAGTGACATACACACGTACGCTAGAAATTTATATATAAGCTTTAAAATTAATAATATCATTTATTTTATATTCACATAGCTTAGTAACGGCGTATTATTCAATCCTTACTTTAATATTAAAATCGCGAAAGTAAACTTGTTTGTTTGTTACACTTTCACGCTTAAACCACATAATTGATTTCAAAAATTCTTTCACCAATGGAAAGCTATAATATCAGGGAATAACATAGGTTATATTTTATCCCGGTATTCTCACGGGAACGGGAACTAAGCGGGTAAGGCAATTGAAACCAAAGCGAAGCGAGGGCGGGTTGCTAATAAAATATAACAACAACAAAATAAACACGTCATCAAAGGCTTATAAAACTTTACAATAGCTTCGAGTCGATATTTTGTGTCTTAAAGCATTAGTAACATAATTATAGTTAGAATATGACTAATATAAAAAAAAAATAAAAAAAAAAAAAATAAAAATAGCCTTTATTTACTTACTACTTACCATTAGCTTAACATTCACTTTTACTTTCCTTCTTTTGTACACAACTACTTTCCTTATACAATTCATTAAGAAAGATTGTCTATATGAGTATAAATGTGTAAGTATATATTTTAAAATCTACATTTCTAGTAATCTATAAATATCTATGTTTTTACTAATTTATATATCTATTTCTAATAGTTTATGTATCTATGTTTATACATTTATTAGTAGTATATATTTTATAAAGCTACATTTCTAGTAATCTATATATATATCTATGTTTCTACTATTTTATATATATATTTCCAATAATTTATGTATCAATACTTCTACTAATTTAATGTCTATGTTTCTAATAATTCATATATCTATGTTTATACATTTATTAGTAGTATATATTTTATAAATCTACATTTCTAATAATCTATGTTACTACTAATTTATATATCTATTTCTAATAATTTATGTATTTACTGCTACTAAATTATACATCTATGTTTCTAATAATTTATATATCTATGTTTATACATTTATATTTCTATGTAGCTATCTACCCATATAAATTAATTTAAATGTTTATTTCTTTATCTAATTATATGTGTATAAAATTAGGTTACTATTATTATGTGATAGTAGTAGTCGCCTCTGCGGCGTAGGCCTCTCCCAAATACTTGCTATTCGTAGGTTTAATATGTTTAATTTTTAATGACGAAGGCGAGGTGGTTTTCGGGTGGGTTGCGGGAGTTGCGTGCTTAACCCCCTCTGTCGCCCCGGACGGAGTGGTGCGCAGGCGCGCCGACCGCAGCCCACCCACAAAAAAAAAAAAAAAATACGTAGGTTTAGTAATGTTTGTTTTCTATTTATTATTATATTGTTGTTCTTGTTATATTGTTCTTGATATATTGTTTTTGTTTAAGATTTAGGAGGTGTGGATGACTAATATAACATCATCATAAATACACATTATTAATAGTTATTTCAATAAAAGCCTTGAACTCTAAAATTTAGAAAACGATTAACACGAGCAGCGAAACTAAAGTAACAAAACCGTAAACAAAGTAATTTTAAATACGAATTAAACTTCGAGGTTTTATGTCTGAAATTTAATTAATTTCAAAGTATAATGCTGCTTAGAATAATATATAATAATCACAAATTACTCCTATATTAAACTAATAATAAACACGGATTATAGACCGGCTTGCTGCTTTTCTCCCAGTTATCTGGGAGTTTGGGAGGCTGGCGTGGATCTATATCAGGTCAGGCTGTATCTCGACGAATAGTACCTCTTCGCGTATTGAGCAAGGCGGCTTGGCTTACCTTTTCGGATATCTATCCGATCATCGATATTCCGGTAATTCGCTTCCCGAGATCAGCCCCCAATGCGTATGTCACCCTAAATCTCCGTCCGTTGATATGCTAACGCATATAAGTGTTTTTAATATGTCCGTTCCTAATTTCAAGGATGAGATTTGTTTATCAGCTCAGCCCATATAAGTCACTCTATTGAACTCGAGCCTCTTTCACTACTACACGCGCGTTGATATAGGGTTTGATGTCGAGTTTTCTGTCTCTTCTATAGATGTTATCTGCATATGCCTTAATCGTCTTTTATAATATCCACAGGCAAGAAAGGGCGTGGTGAATTGTATTCTTACTCCATCAGCACACGGATGGGCTTTTATCTATGCATATTCATAATACTATAAAAAATAAGTCTACCGCGACCTTTACTGATTTGTAGTGAGGTCGTAGGTTTAAATTTAGAACTTTAATTTTGGTTTCTGTGGCGAAGGTTAAATAGCAGATGCTATTGTTGATTTGGTGAGATGTCAAGGTTGTATATCTAATAACTAGGTAACTACCCTTCGAACAATGGTTAACATTGTAAATAAAATTATTTTGCGGATTATATCGCGTTTGTTTTTGATTGCCCGACGTTTTGAACAGTTTAAAACGTTCATGGTCACAGGTGGACTAAGATGTCTTACGTCCAACGAGACATCGTTATGACGCGATAAAATCCGTAAAATAGTTTTATTTACATTGCGTAATACTCGCGTAAACATCAGATATCAAAATGGTTAACAGTTTTTTTATAATTGTGTATTTACATGGTGCTATAGTAATTTGCCTATTATGCCTCCTTTTACAGCATATCTTAAAACTGTTATTTCATGCTAATTAAAATAATATATTCGTATACTCATTTTCTTCTAATAACCTTCATGTAAATTTAATTTCCGTGTGGTGACGGAGTAAGAATACAATTTTCACTACCTCTCTCTTGCCCGTGGGTATCGTAAAAGACGACTAGGGGATTAAATATGCTTATAACATGCAAGAGCAGGTAAATTCGCAATTAATCCCTATAATAACACGTCTGACCAGTGTGGTATAGTAGGTCAAATTCCCACCTATTATGAAGGAGGCTTGAACCCAGTATGGGGCGTATATTAGCCGAGAGAGATTTAGTTTTATATACATAATATTTCCATGCGTATACAGATGACAAACTTCTCTTAAACAGTCGCACCAGTTTTGATGAAAGTTTTTATGTGTTGAGGTAGTTTCATAAATGGTTTAAATCAACAATTGGAGCCGATACGTAGCGTTGCGTTTGTATTAAAAAAAAATCTATTCTTTGTAGTTTTATACAGAGTAGCGTCTGTTATTAAAATTTCTAAATAATATATTTAAATATGAACCCAGAGGATTATTTTATTTTGGAAATTATGTAGGTACTTTAGATACTATTAATAGCATTTTTGAGGAGGGTTGAAGGTAAGTTGATGGTAGGTCGTAAAAGAGACTAAAACTTTTGTAATTATTTCTTCTAATTTTTAATTCTGAATTTTTATTATTATGCTGAGCTGCCAGAATACTACTAATCCTAACATTATTTGAGGCTGCTGTAAAAGTCGACTAAGCGATATTCCATTGAGTGATATTACCATAGTCGTGTTTTCAAGAAATAGTTCTTAGACTTAAAGGGATTCGAAACGTTGGGGAAACTAAAATCAAATAATCATCACCTCGGCTTCTTATCATGCTTGTTACACAGGTTGGTATAGGGCTTTATTTTAAGTTGTCCTTCTCTTGCATAGATTTTATACGCATATTATATCCCCGTTTTTATTCCCCGTATTTCCGTGTGGTGACGGAGTAAGATTACTATTCACCCTATCTTACCCGTGGATGTCGTAAAAAACGACTATGGGATATAATATGCACATAACATCGGTGCAAGAGAAGGAAAACTCGAAATAAAACCCTATATCAACATGTCTGACCAGCATATACCATGCTGGTCAGACATAGTAGGTCAAAATCCCTCCCATTATGGAGGAGACCCGAGCCCAACAGTGGCACGTATGTGGGTTGCAATGATGATGATGATGATTACATCCCCGAGTGACCTTTTACAACATCCTCGGGTAAGATGGTGAAAAAGGTGAACATTAATTATTTTTTTTTATTCGCGTGGTGAACTATATTCTCATACCGTCACCACGCGAAAAAAAAAAATCATATCCGTAAAACATTTTTACTACCAATATATTATAGTTTTGATACATCGACTGGTGTAACACGCCCACTGTCAACGCAGTTTATTACAATTGTCACCTTACGTCCTCGATACCGATATTAGAACAGACTGTTGAAATATTGGTCCACAAATAAATGTAGATTTGCGTCACTAACTTCTAAAAAAATATATCGAAAAGGTCAGACGGACGCCGCGCCGTCTCAAGACTAGGGGTTATTTCGGGACCTCGACTTGTGACAAATGTCTTTAAATACATTCGTATTAAATCTATTCAGATTAAGAGTGGAATGAACCTTCAATACCTCTATAATATATAAAATTATTAGTATGTGTGATACGCTAAGAAAAATAATTCATCATGTACTTTTCTTTTCAAGATCTTTCAGACTTTCTACTATACCTACCATTGCAATCTTAAGGCCTCGTTCAGTTCTTCCATATAATAGGTACTGCTACGAATATTATAGTTGTATATCTCCTTATACATTGGCCTTTAAGCCAAAGCCAAAGAACATAATTTGCGTTCGTTAATTATATATCCTTGTGGTGACGGAATAAGAATACAATTCACCACTCCCTATCTTGCCCGTGGATTTTGTAAAAGACGACTAAGGGATATAATAAGCATATAACATCTATGCACGAGAAGGAAAACTAAATAAAACCCTATTGTTGGAATACGTCTGATCAGCGTAGAATAGTAGGTCAATTCCCCTTCTATTATGGAGGAGGCCTGAGCCCAACAGTGGGACATATATAGGCAGATGATGATGATGATGATGAATTATGTGTTTGTAAAGTCTCCCGTAATACAAGGATTAATTCCTTAGTGCTGAATGTTGTCTTCTTATCTTAAAAAAAACCATTAACTCTTGCTTCGCATAGAAGGGTATTGCAATTTTCCCTCTCCTTGTACTTCTTACAAAATTTGTTGCGGGTTTTAAGACGATTAAAAGCATTTCCACGGACTTTCTGAGGGTAAAATCGGTGTTATTTATAGAGACTATTGTAGATCCTGGCTTACAGTAGTAACTGTAGTATGAATTTGTGGTGAAATAAGCCTCCTTTTTTTTTTGTGTGGATGGGCTGCGGTCGGCACGCCTACGCACCACTCCGTCCGGGGCGACAGAGGGACTTAAGCACGCAACTCCCGCAACCCATCCGAAAACCACGTCGCCTTCGTTGTTGGGCCGACCACCGGAGCAATCGTTGGGCCGACCACCGGAGCACGTTGGGCCGACCACCGGAGCACGTTGGGCCGACCACCGGAGCACGTTGGGCCGACCACCGGAGCAGTGAAATAAGCCTCCTAAAAATGCACACTCCCTTTCGCGATCACCGTTATAAGCAGTTATGGAAGTAAAAGCAGGTCGATTATAATCCTCCTCCCTCCTCACGACCGTGTGCAGGTACTTGGCACAGCATCCATGCCCCATCAACACCTGCACCAGTCAAAAGGAAAGCACGTGCCGACACAATAGCCACTAGATCAACACCGGCCGGAAGGCCTCGACGGTCCTCACATCGAACCGAGGCCTCTCCAGCCGGACTGCCCAACGGACAATGACATCTCGGCGGCTGTCGACACGCCAGGTGGTAAGCTTCCTTAGCGAGACCAACAGAAGAACAATACTGTTCACAACTGAAAGAAATACTGAAGAATCGGCAAGCTAGTTAAGAAAGGAATTCTCATACTTTGGGAAATTTTTACTACTGCTTTACTACTACTTGTTATCTCTACAGTTAAATTATTTCTCATTTGAAAAGAAATACAAAAAAACTGTCATTTCATCAGCATTTTAGTCCACTGTTGGGCTCAAACTTCCTCTACAGTAAGAGGGAAATTAGCCTACTATAAAACACTGATCAGACGTATTGCAATAGTGCGAGTTTTCCTTATCTGGCATAGATGTTATAGGCATATGTAAACCCTCAGTCATCTTTTTCGACACGCACGGGCAAAACAGGGGGTGGAATTATATTCTTACTTTGTCACCACACGGAACTAAACTAATCCTACAAAACAATGTTAACTCACATTATATTTATGATTTAGAATATATTTTCTTGACTGTTATTGTGTTGTAAAGTATAAAATGAGTATGTATTTGGAACACATTTACATTATTCATCAATAAAAACTAAAAAAAACGTATTTAATATATAAATAAATAGAGGTTAATTCGTACAATAATAAACACAATTTTATTAGATACAGGTCACTTTAAAATCAACACCTTGGAAAGTTTCCTGAAGTACAAATGATGTCAACTTTTCAACTTTTTTTGTGACGTAAATACTATATTTTTATCCCACGCTTTTAAATTTAAAGGGGTATATAAAAAAAAATTCCGTGTGGTGACGGCACAAGAATATAATTCGCCACTCCCTATCCTACCCGTGAATTATAATATACATATAAAAAAGAAAGGTAAACTAAATAAAACCCTATATCAACACGCCTGACCAGCATGGTATAGTGGTTCAATTTCGCTTCCATTATGAAGGAGGCTCGAGCTCAATAGTTGCACGTGTATGAGCTGCACACACACAGTTGTAGTTCGTACTTGAAAGGGAAAATTTCAAATAAACACATAATTTTGTTTCTTTAGCTTGAAATTCATGACCTTTAATTGGAAATTTAATTAGTTATTGTCGCTCCAACACACACTTCGATTAAATCATAAAGTAAATATGTCGAAACCGTAAGAGATTGCAATTGCTATATTTATAAGTTAACAGCATCGGTTTTATTTTTACCTATACCTCAACATGTAGCCACGATGTCTGTAATATATGTATTCATGGCTAACTGCCAAGAAACGAAGAGTAACTCAGCAGGAGCATCAAACATACGCAAGGATACCTTTGATCTCTGACAAACTGATTTATAGAGTGTCAAAAACCCGGCAATATATTCTTATCAGCGGCTATTTTAGATGTATATTTGTGGTTCTATTTATTGTGACATGTGAATTGACAGTAATCAGATGTTCTTTTAACGGTTACTACCCATTGGAGATAATGCACAAAACATTCCATCAACATAGTTCCAGCCGTTTAGGAGTTCAGTGACATACACACATACATAAGAGATTTATATATAAAGACTAGCTGACTCAACAGACGTTCAGTTCAAATAAACTAAAGCGCCACTTGCCAGGTCCAATTGTCAATGTAAACCATTCCCGTATCCCCTTGAACACACACAAAAATTTTCATCAACATCGGTCAAACCGTTTAGGAGAAGTTCAGTGACATACACACCTACACAAGAAATTTATATATAAAGATATCCATCCATCCATCAGCCTACAGACGTCCACTGCTGGACATAGGCCTCCCCACGAGAATGCCACTCGGAACGGTGTTGCGCCACTTGCATCCAACGGTTCCCTGCGACTTTGAGAATGTCATCAGTCCACCTAGTGGGGGATCGTCCTACGATGCGCCGTCGGATTCGTGGTCGCCACTCAAGAACCTTTCTTCCCCAACGGTTGTCGGTTCGACGAGCGAGGTGGCCTGCCCATTGCCATTTCAACGTGCTAATTTTGCGGGCTATGTCGGTTACACCCGTTCTTCTACGGATTTCCGTGTTCCGGATTTTATCACGTAGAGAAACACCGAACATAGCCCTCTCCATAGCACGCTGAGCGACTTTGAGCTTTTTTATGAGGCCGACATTTAGAGACCACGTTTCAGTGCCGAAAGTCATCATATAAAGATATATAAAGTCTGATTTTTTTAACGGCTTTGATGGCAAACGAGTAAACAGCACATCTGATGGTAAGTGTTACTGCCGCTCAAGACATTTCCTAGGCCGCTGCCTACCGTGAAGAAAATGACGGCAGTATGAATGCGTGCATTGCGATTCGGTGATACTAAACACCCTCATTAAATTGTGCTTCCAGCTCTCTCGCTTATGGAACGAAGCGCAGTAATAAATTGCTATTACTCAGATGTCGAATTTTTGTAAAAGCATCATACTACCCTGGACAACCTACCTGGACAACCATCTTACTACCCTGCCCGTGTAGCGATGGGCTGAGAATACATTTGTCGCCACCCCTTACTTGCCCATGGGAGTCGTAAAAATCGGCTGAGGGTTCACCAGGAGAGCAGGGCAGCAGCTCTCTCCTAGGAAACGTAAAACACCTATACTGCGATCGCCAACCCGCCTGCCAAGCGTGGCGATTACGGCAATATCCCCTTTTTTTAGAAATGGCGTACAATAAAAGATGGCCCCCAGTCACGGCGGCTCCGGTACTCTACGGGCTCATTTTGGTGGCGGGCCCAGTAGTGGTGGAGCGGGGGGTGCGAACGGCACGGAAACATGGTCCCTAAATGTAGGCCTCATATCAAGGCTCAAAGTCCAACAGGAGCGGAGCGCCAATGAATAAAGTTTCAAAATCATTTTTTTTCCTTTTGAGAGATTCCGCTGCGTAAACGGCTAAATTTTCGCAAGAGAGAATCATAGTGTAAAAAAATATTCTCACCTTCTACGTAGACAAAGTCTTAGGTTTAAGTTAGCATTAGCCCAAAGTACCTATACCGCGCGGACAGAGTCGCGAGCAGAAGCTAGTCTAGTATAAATCCTCTTACAGCCTATTTGTTTAGCTCACTTGGTAGGTGAAATATCTTCCATGGTAAGTAACCGTGCCTGTTTGATTCCACTGCGTAAATGGCTAAATTTTCGCAAAAATTATGTGTGACAGAAACGTATTATTAAAAAATATTTACACCTTCTACGTAACAAAGTCTTAGGTTAAAGTTAGCGTAAGACCAAAGTATCTATTCCACGCGGACGGAGTCGCGAACAGAAGCTAGTCCAGTATAAATCCTCTTGCAGCCTATTTGTTTAGCTTATTTGGTAGGTGAAAGATCCTCCATGGTAAGTAGCCGTGCCTGTTTTTTTATTAACACCTTGCCCAAAGCCTTAGAATATTCGAATTCGAACTTTCGATATTTGAATCTAAAAATACTAATGGCGCGCAGACGATTACACACATACACACGTAAACCAATATACAAATTATGAAATCAAATTTTGTTTTTATTAACATAAATCGTCGAAATACTTTTAAAAGTAATGTTAAAAACCTTTTTAAGTTTTTCAAATGTGTTGTGACACCATTTGAATGCACAAACCGTCATAATTACCTATTTATTTTTAAGAGTTGCGTATATTCGTACAGTACAATGACTTGTACATTACGAAACGGTTCCGGCGTAAGCTCCATTAGGCTCCAATTGAAATGCTTCATTTTTTGTGCGTGAACTTACCTTCTATACGTTATTATTCTAAGCCCAAAGCATATAAAACTTGTATTGAATTCGATTTTACGATCATAATTAAACAGACACAAATTACAATAAGACTCGGAACAACAATTTGTAGTTTGCACAAAGTATTGCCTTGCACAGGAATGGAATCCATAATACTGGCAGGGTAGATCTATATCGAGGGTGAAAGGCTATTTGGTTTAAGTGACATCTAGGGTGATATTGAGTTATATACATATTTGGAATCAGCGAATTTTTCTCCGTCGAATGATATCGGATTCATTAAAAACAGAGCACTTTTTTTCATACGCTGAACGAGGGCTTGAGACAATTTGTATTAAGCGACATGTATCTTTATAACTAAAGGTACGTTTTATTTAATATTAGCATCAAGAATTCGATGTTTTTAATTGAACTTTAATTAAATTTACCCCAGTCAAATAGCTCAAGAAGTTTTTTTTTGTTATGATTTTTTTTTTCTACAATTTTAACTTTAAATGGCTCTCCTGTAAAGTTACAAAAATGTCGCTTAAACGAGATAGCTTTTCACCCCTCATTATCATTTGTGCAGGCATTATATAATCATAGCTATAGAACTGCCACGTGCTGTGTGGTGACTAAGAATACATTTCACTATTTTCGTTTGTCCGTGGATGTCGTAAACGACGACTAAGAATATGTAGATAACATCTATGCAAGAGAAGGAAAACTCAACATTAAATCCTATAAGAACACGTCTGACTAGCGCTATATAAGGTAAATTACCCGCCCACTATGGAAGAAGCGCGAGCCCAACAGTGAGATTTACGTGGAATGAGATCACGATGATAGAACGAAAAATAATAGCTATGTATAACGGCTAAAACCGTGTATAAATTATACCGCAAGTTATATATTCATCGACAGGAAAAGGCGTGCAAAATATTACCGCATACACGAGTTTAAAATTTTCGATTGTAGTTGAAAGGTTTCACGTTTACCTCAATTGTAAATAATGTTGAGGAAAACGGGAGTATTAGTCTCATTTACAATAGTATATTTGAATTACGTAGAATATTAAATCGTAAAAGTATTTTTTTTTCCTGGTAAGTTTTCATCCCATTTATTTTTGGTTTATAGTTTTCTATCAGAACATTCTTAACAGCAGTATAATATGCCCTTTTATATTTATAGGGGCTATAGTCTGATCGTGTTTCACCCGGTATCAGATTAGTTACCAGAGTAAGATTATGGCAAACCTCAAATTCTGGGTTGCCATGACACTACACCTAATATTTTATAACAGGTTCGCTATTCGCTCCAAAATTTACGTAGGTGAATAGTGCTATTAACCTTTTCATAAAAAAGACTTGACGCTATAAAATAAAGCAAAAATTTCTGAGCAGCCATTCTGTCTAGTCCTACTAACATGATAAACGCGAAAGCATGTAAATATGTATGTGAGGATGTTTGTTGCGCTTTCACGCTAAAATTACTGAATGGATTTTGGTGAAATTTCACAATAACACAGCTTACATATGAAAATAATACATAGGCTATATTTTATCCCGATATTCCAACGGGAAGGGGAACTATGCTGGTAAAACCGCAGGGTGCTGCTAGTATTTCATAATAGAGTCGATCTGTAATGCCTCCAAATATTACGTAGGATGAATAGATCAAATACACTGTTGCTTATTCTTTCAGGATAAAAATATGAGACTGTTAAACAACAGAAAAATATTATATGCAAACCTTATTGGAAAATATTTCATTATTCATTCATCTCGGCTCATACAAGTCCCACTCGGCTCAAATCTCGTCCACGATATGAGGGAAATTGACCTTACTGTAGCATGCTGGTCAGACCGATTGATATCGGGTGACTGGACCGGGGAGTTAGTCCGTCACCCGCGTGAGGAAAGACCGATGTCCTCCTCGAGGGGAGGACGTCGGTCGACGGAAATACTCCTTGAGGAGGGTACTCCTCAAGGAGTATTCCGTCGGGCCGACCACTGACGACAAGTCACCCTGCTCCGGTGGTCGGTCCAACGACGAAGGCGACTTGTCACGGTTGGGTTATGGGTGTGCGTGCTTACGCCCCTCTGTCGCCCCGGACGGAGTGGTGCGAGGAGTGCGCCGACCGTAAAAAAAAGACAGATTGATATACGGTTTTATTTTTAGTTTCTTTTCTCTTGCGTGGCTGTTATATGCGTATTATTTTCTCAATCGTCTCTTAGGACATCCGCGCGCAAGATAGGCAGTGGTGAATTGTATTCTAATTCCGTCACCACATGGAAATTTATTATTTACTCTTAGAATAATAACGTATAGAAGAATAGTGTCGGTACTTCGAACGATCAAAACATGAATCTAAAAATACTACATACGCGCAGGCGATTACACACGTACACATGCGCACCACTATATAAATTATGAAATCAAATTTTGTTTTTATTAACATAAATCGTCGAATTACTTTTAAAAATAATGTTAAAAACCTTTTTATGTTTTTCAAATGTGTTATGACACCATTTGAATGCACAAATCGTCATAATTACCTATTTATTTTTTAAGAGTTGCGTACGTACGTGCAGTGCAGTGACCTTGTAAATTACGGAACAGCTCCGACGTAAACTCCATTAGGCTCCAATTGAAATGCTTCACTTTTTGTGCGCGAACTTACCTTCTATACGTTATTATTCTAAGCAATTACTATTGAACTTTAATTGAATTCAGAATTCTCTTAACTCGCGTTTTCCCCGTGGGTTTGACCTACCGGACGTATGCAAATAAATCATACAATACTTAATAGGATAGATTAATATTCAACAACTATCCATTTAAGAATGTTAAGCGTCAACGGTTGAATACAAAACTTATTAGTCACCAATGCTTATGTTTATCTGGTCCTTTTACCTTGAGGAAAATACGTTGTTATCTTTTGTAATTCGCTAGGTTTGGTTTCTTTAAGGCTGTTGAAGTGACTCATTGGTAACGGTAGCTATTCTAGCCGTTTGTTTATACATAATTTGATAAACCAGTAGAATCCGTTGATATAGAAATATTTGATATTAGTGATTCATAATGTAACTTAAGTGTTAATTTTAAGTTTTTTTTATTCTTTTTAAAAGACAACAGCAGCAGTAATCCTTGTATTGCGGGGGACTTTACTAACATATAAATTAACTTACACAAATTACATCCAGACTCGGAACAATAATTTGTGGATCGCACAAATTGTTGTCCTGCGTGGGATTCGACCCACGACATTGGCACGGTAAGTTCGTATCATAACCACTGCGCCATCTGTGCAGTTATTACAGATTTATAAATTGTATTAGATAAATAGCGACCCACCCTCGCTTTTTAAATCATCAGTATTTCCTAGAACATTACAGTACGCAACTGTAATCCATGAAGCTCCAGGTTTGATTCCCGGACCAGTCAATAATTTTATAGGGTTTTGCCGATAGATTAAATAACTTAAGTTACTCCTTATATTCACGGCTACCTTGATAGTAAAATATTATTGAAATTGGTTGAGCCGTTTTGAAGATTAGGTACCCGAAATAGGCAGGCAGACAGACCAAGAATGTGGATATTGGTTTTTAAGCAAAGGTATCGTGCAAATAGCCGTGTGAGCATGAAAAAAAAACCTATTATTTTGACATTACAAACAAACAATTTAATTTAATTTTGTATAGACCAGCAAATAGTTGACAAGTACTCATATCGGCTTCAGGATTATTGACCCTTAAGATCCAGCTTAGCCCGCCTTGTCTAGAGGTCAGCAATTCGCACAAAATAGTAAATGAAATTTTGAGATAACATTATTGTAGTATGTATAGTACATATAAAAATATTATTATATGAAAAATGTTTTGTTTCTATACAACACCTTTTTTTTGTGGTGGGCTGCGGTTGGCGCACTCCTCGCACCACTCCGTCCGGAGCGACAGAGGGGCGTAAGCACGCACACCCACAACCCACTCGAACACCACGTCGCCTACGTCTTTGGGCCGACCACCGGAGCAGGGTTACTTGTCATCAGTGGTCGGCCCGACGGAACCCGGAATAGGGGGTACCCTATTTGGGGTACACTCCCATCGACCGGTCTTTCCTCACGCGGTCGGCTTCTCAGCGGGTGACGGACTAACTCCCCGGCCAGACACCCGCGGCCTCGGCTAGGGCGGCATGGCGCGCAGGTAGTCGCGCCTGCGCCGCCCCAGTCGCCGGCGGCGGATCGCTTCGTCGAAGCTGTGCTCCTCGTGCGCGCGACCCCTCCGCCACCTTCTGCGAGATCACTCCCTCGCAGAAGGCTGCGACCGTGTCCCAGTTTGCCTACAACAGCTAGCATAATTCAAGCAGCGTGATTATTTCCAACTTTTTTCTGGCATGAATGAGATCTAGGAACTTCGACTAACTCGAGGTCTGTCCATGTACTTATACTGCCACTAACCATTAAGTGTGCTACTTACTAATATGTACCACCATCCTGCTGTTATTCCAATTACTTGGGATTGACTCATTATGTACTCATAAACATCAGAAATCATTAAGTACAGTAGAATCCGGATATAGCGACCTTTAAGGGACCGGCGATACTATGTCGTACTACAACGGATGACGTACAAAACGGTAAGATTATTTCTTAAGTACATAAGTACCTAACCTACGAATACATAATTATGTACACGCCAAACTCCTTCGCGAGGGTTACATTTGATTCACCGCCTTCTAATCGGTGTAATATTGCACTTTTTCTTCAACTGTAAAACACTTTCGCTTCACAGAACTCATTTTGTCGAGCTTTAAGAACTTTTCATAACATGTGACAAACACTAACTGTGATTTACGCGCGCCAATAAGGAAAGGTGAAGCTCACGGGGCGGGATGAAGTTGGGCCACCGAAGTATTGGTGCGTAGGTTGTATAAACAAAACATTGCACGTCGTTTTAACCGGACGTATTAATCACAAAAATGGTCGCTATAAGCAGTTTGTCGTTTAAACCGGAGTCGCACTAAAGGGTTATATTTTCTCAGTACCTAACTATGAAACCTAACTTGAGTAAACATTATCGTCGTTAAAACGGTTAGTCGTTATAAGCGAAGTCGTTATATATGAATTCTACTGTAATTTATGTTTACAAAACAAAACGAATACCCAAAGGTATTTGCTATGTAGGTATATATTTATTACAATATTTACTATTATACCATAACAGGATAAAGGGGCTAAGTAAACAATGTGTTATATTTTGTTATGTGACATAGGGAAACCCGTTGTTACAAAAGTTTTGGCAATAGTTTAATGAGCGACCGTCTGCCTCACGTCAACCCCTCTTGGTAATGCAATTGTTGTCTTTTTTTTTGGGTGGTGGGTTACGGACGGCGCGCTCCTTGCTCCACTCCGTCCGGGGCGACAGAAGGGCGTAAGCACGCACACCAATAACCCACCTGCGACACGTCGCTTTCGTCGTTGGACCGACCACCGGAGCAGGGTGACTTGTCATCAGTGGTCGGTCCGACGGAATACACTCTAGGAGTACCCGCTCCTTGACCGACTTCCCTCTCTCGGGGAGGACGTCGGTCTTGCCTCACGCGGTCGGCCTCTCGGTGGGTGACGAACTAACTCCCCGGTTCAGACACCTGCGGCCTCGGCTAGTGAATACAATTGATGTCCTAACGACGTCAGGTGGAGTAGGTAGTGTGTGAAGGTTGGTAGTATTCGTAGCCGCCGTCATCTAGCAATAGCTATCAAGATAGAAGCAAAAATAATTTATCAGACTGGCAGACGGATTACTAGAAAGTTTTATCTCAACTTTTCTTCTAGTGAAGTTATCTCCATCATCATTACCATCATCTCGCGTTACATATCCCACTGTTGGACTCTAGGATCCTCTTTAACAGGCAGAAAATTGAATTCCTGCGCCGCATTGGTCAAACTGGTTGGTATAAGGTTTTATATCAAAATTTGCTTGATGTTATCTGCAAGTCATATTCCATAGTCATCTTCTACGACATCCACGGGCAAGTTAAGAAATGAATTGTATTCTCACTCCACCATCGAAGTCTGAGTAGCAGTAATTTGATGCTTTTTTTTTGTGGTGGGCTAAGATCAGCGCACACGCTATCCTCTCCGTCCGGGGTGACGAAAGGGCGGCGTGCAGCCCCATAACCCATCGTATCTCCCCTTCTTAGCCATTGGGCCGACCACCGATACCAACTTCCTTGTCTTCTGTGGCCAGCCCAGCGGAATACCCTGTGAGGTAATCTTCCAACGCAGCAATTTGATGCTGTGCTTCGTTCGATGTACGGAAGCCCAACTTCGTGTAGATGTTTGCGTATGATGAGCTTTGGTGATGCCTTTAGTATCAACGAACTTCATTGAGCATTCACAGTCCATTCACTTTCTTCATGATAGACTGCTGCCCAGCACAGGTCCATGTGCGGCAGTATCACTTACCATCAGATATGCTGTTGGCTCATTTACTATCAACAAAAAAGTAAAGGAAACCACACAAATATAACAGCATTGCATAATACTTTAATCTTAGAATTTAAACATATAAATTAATGATCTCCATAAAAATTCTTAAAACTAAATAATTAAGCGCCCACATAGTTTAATTCTTTATTACTTTAGTATTTACATTACAGTTGTTCAAAGAAATTCAACGTAAATATTTCCTTATTTACAAACAATCCTGACCTCGATTCCATACAACCGTATCAAATTCTCATAACACATGAATTGAACAAAAAAAATTTAAAGACTTGTTATTGTTTATTCCGTGTGGTGACGGAGTAAGAATACAGTTTACCACTCCCTATCTTGACCGTGGATATCGTAAAAGATGGCTGAGGGATGTAATATGCATATTTTCTTTATTGCCGATGGTGATAAATGAGCAAGCAGCACAACCTGATGGTAAGTGATTCTGCCGCACATGAACCTTTGCAATACCAGGGGCCACAGCTAACATACTCTTTTTAAACCTCGTTTAAAGAAGGACATGTTATAGCGCTCAGGAAATACAGCAGCAGGTAGTTTATTCCAGAGCCTACGCGTACGTGGGAAAAATGACCGCTGGACACGTGCAGTTAAAGACCATAACATTGGAATGGATGAACGGTATCGAGTGGTACATTGGTAAAACCATGAGCGTGCGTAGCGTCAAACAGTTCCTCTGACGTCTATGCAAGAAAACTCGATATAAAACCCTATACCAACCTATATGATCAGAGTCAATTTCTCTCATAATCAGGAGGAGGCCCGAGCTCAACAGTGGAACTTATGTCGGCAGAGATGATGATGATGAATTTGATATTTATATAAAGGATAATTATGTCACTATATATGAGCAATTTCAAACCATAAAATGTGCAAAAGTAATGATTATATCCAAGCAGCTAACGTTCGAGTTAAATGATTTTATTCTTTTTTTATTTAACCTTATTTTTCTTTTAATCGTATCAAAATAACCTAAAAAAACATGAATGCAATGGAAATTTCCTCATAAAACAACAGCATAATAAATAACAATAGCATATCACATAATAATACAAGGTCAAACTGTAGATAAATATATGTGTAATAAAAACTTTCTAGAAGATAAACCAGTATTAATAATATTGTTGTTGAATCCTCATAGCAACCAATTTTGTTACAAATCAATAAAGCAATGAAAACAATGTTTTGATATATAATTATTATTTAGGTGGTAAACATATTGGCTTAATTATTATTAACTATAGCTAGCCACGGTATTACATGCATTAATATACGTTTTTGTAAATATTTTTCTTTTTTTATTGCTTTTTTTTTTGTCTCCTTGTGGTGAAGGAGTATCTTGCCCTTGGGATATAATATGCCTATAACATCTATACAAGATAATAAAAACTTGAAATAAAACCCTATACCAACTTGTCTGACCAGCATAGTAAGGTCAAATTCTCTCCAATTGTGGAGGAGGCTCGAGCCCAACAGTGGGACGTGTATGAGATACGTATAAGTCACTGCCTACAGTGATAAAATTGCTCTACTTAAACCTCATTTAAAGAAGGGCATGTCATAGCGCTGGAGAAACGTAGCAGCAGATAGCTCATTCCAAATCCTGCACATATGTAGGTGAATTAATCACTAAAAAATACAGTTGAAGATCGTTCAATGTTATCATTGAAGTTATTGATTTGGTTGTCAGCACCTAATCAATGGTAGCGACTTGACTTACTGGCGGACTATTTTTGTGAATTGTTAAGCTAACAATGTATGGGGCGGCGCAGGCGCGAGTACCTGCACCTGATGCCGCCCTAGCCGAGGCTACGGGTGACCGAATCGGGGATTTAGTCCGGCACTCGCGAAGTGGTTAGCCTCGCGATGGCGATCGGCGAGGGAGGGTACGCCCTCGGGGTATTGGGTCGGATCGAACACTGAAGTCAAGGAACTCTGCACCGGTGGTCGGCTCAACGACGACGGTGACGTGCTATATGGGTGGGTTACGGGTGTGCGTGCTTACGCTCCTCTATCGCCCCCCCGGACGGAGTCGGGCGAGAAGAGCGCTGACCGAAGAAAACAAAAACCTTTAGCTATGTTTGTAAACAAATTTTAACACGAAATGTGTATTTATTTTTTATTGCGTATTTTATGCTTCACTTTACTAATATTATCATCATCATCACAGCTCACATACGTCCCACTGCTGGGCTCGAGCTGCCTCTGCAGTAAGAGGAAAATTGATATACTACACCACGCCGGTCAGGCGGGTTGGCATGGCAGGTTTTCTTACAAGATTTTCTTCTCTTACTAATTTACAATTATTATATACAAATGCCATCCAATTTCAGACCAACAATTTGCGGATCGCACTAAGTATAATCTTGCATGGGATTCGAATCAATACATTAGTACCATAAGTTGATATATTAACCACTACGATATCTTTGTAGTAAAATCGTATCCGCCCTTTGCTCACGGCTTCGTTCTCGTCGCAATTCAGTAAAATGGCATAAAACACATTTGTCCCATTTGTATGTCGCAATTCAGTAAAATGCCATGAAACACATTTGTTCCATTTGTATGTCGCAATTCAGTAAAATGTAATTAAACACATTTTTTCTCATTTGTATGTCACAATTCAGTAAAATACCATTAAACACATTTGTCCCATTTGTATTTCGCAATTCAGTAAAATGCCATTGAACACATTTGTCCCATTTTTATTTGATTCAGACCCAAATTAAACATTAGATGGTCATCAATTTTTGTTAAAAAGGTAATACCAATTCAAACTATTCATATTTTAGTGTTTCATGTTCAGTGAAACTGATTAAAATCGATCCAGCCATTTCAGAGCTAACGCGGAAAAAGACAGTCAAAACTATATAAAAATTGTTTTCATTATGTGTATCATACATACAGAGATATGGATTTAGTAGAAAGCTATTATTTTGATAGTACAAACAGAGGCTTCAACTTTATTTATCAATATAGATAACTGCTAATTAATTACTCTGTTATTCCAATGACATTAACCTCATAACTGACAATCGTTAAATAATCGTATGTTCGAATCTTGGTACGAAACAACAATAGTATTTTTGGAATTTTCTACAGACTGTCTTCATTTTGAAGAATTTTCTAGGCTAATGGCGGCCAATGGCTAACTAGACACAAGGAAATAAAGACCGTACGTATAAAGATTTGAAACTAACTTTTATTGTCTCTTCATCATCATCATCATCACAGCTCAAATACTGCTAGGCTCTAGTCTCCTCAATAACAGGAGGAAAATAATCGTACTACACCACGCTGATCAGAAGGTGTATAGAAATTGTCTTGATTCTGCCTTCTCTTGCATAGATGCTATCTGCATATACTTTAGTCCTTTTTTACGATATCCATGGGTAAGAAAGGGAGTGGTGAATTCTTGTATCTAGTATGTAAAATAACTTGAAAGCTTGTTAAAAGGATTAAAGAGATACTAGAAGAGAATTCCAAAGACCTATGTTATGTAGTTTAAGTTTCAATTAAGGACTTAATAAAGTGGTGCAGTAGCATTTTAAGGGCCTTTGTATGGTCTGACTTCGTAATACCAATATACTCAAAGGTTTGTCCGTGTGGTGTAAGAATACAATTTACCACTCTCGTCCTTGCCCGTTGGTATCGTAGGAGACTACTTATATGCATATAACATCGTCCAAGAAAAGGAAAACTCGAAACAAAACCTTATACCATATCGAGATGTTTAATGATGATTAATAGTTAAGGGAGGACCCGAGAGAGAACACTACCAAGGAACTCATCTAAGTGAAATCACAGATTACACAGTATTGATGCGCCTCTCTCAAAAAAAATTATGGTCCGTCCTAACCGACCGAAGAGGCCGACTCTTCGGTCGGACCATAATTTATTTTACAGACTATAGGTTTCTTTTTCTTGCTTTAATGGCCTTAGAGCATAAGTGTGCTACTATTCCGCCAATGTCCGTTGGGTAAGACTATGATCGGTGCTTTAATAGTAGTTGTGATAGTCTTAGCTTAATTTTTTGTATAAAATGGCTCGTATGGTTGTTCTTTAGCAGACTATAGTCAGGACACACCTGAACGGTATCGTTTGAGATGACGGAAAGAGAACACACCAGAAGCGTCGGCCACAGTCCCCACCGCAACAGATACTAGAAAAATTATATTTTCAAACACGCTTTTAATTATGTTGCAAATTTAGTATTATAGTTATCTATGTACGATATAAATTCTGCATACTAAATAATATATTACACTATAGTCCATAAAATATAGCTTGATCTCTGTGACAGATGTCAACGAAACCAACGAAGTAAGTTTGAACGAGCGACATGTTTACAATTTCATTTTGTCTCAAATATATTTTCATTCTTCCTTTGCCAGTTTTATTGCAACTAAATTGCAATATATTATAAATATAAAAATATTAATATTCATGCCTAAAATGTACCTCATAAGTACTGAAATACCTAGTAATCATTTTATACATAAATGACGCTTACACACGTACAAGGTCTTACTGGACTGAAAATAAAAAAGAGATGAGACAGTCGATATACGTAAATCGATAACCGATCTGTATTAAATTATTCGTAAAAGAAATAAACCCAATACAGTACCTATATAAAACGTTCAACGTTTTTTTTTATAATTAAAACAGACAGTTACATTATAAAATACATAAATTGAATTAATTAAACATTAAAAAACTACTTTTCGTCTCAGAGTAGATGATAATATTATGTGCGCATTATTATCAATAAACTAGACATATTTATTTATAAAACAGTCGTAATTGATTGATTGATATAACGACTGTCCCCATTTGGCAAAAAATGATAAATATTCTAGCAGGAACGCTCCAGTGATGAAGATAATAGTGGCTTAGACCTTGATTGTACTCCTTTTGAATAATTAAAACAGTCAAAAAACACTTTTTGTTTGAAATAAATTCAATAAGATTTTTATTGATTGTATTTTAATTATAATAGAAAATCACAATTATAAAAATAAAGAGTTTTATCGATAAAAAACTACGGACTTTATCGTAAGCGTGACAGAACTAGGGACAACTGTCACAGAGATCAAGCTATATTTTATGGACTATAGATACTAAGCACAAGAAATGACAGTGTCAATCGTCTACAGATGATAAGAATGAATGTCAAAAGAATGTCAGTAAGACGTCGCACCGACATCTGCCAACAAAATGATTTCACATGACAAATTTTGTCATGGCTTTGCTAAATATAAATAATCCTTGTAGAGTTACATATAAAATATAAAAATGGCTTTTATCGCGCGCGATCACAAGCAGACTAAGATGTCTCACGTCATAATGTCACTGCTGCTCCTTCTTCCTCCCCAATAGGAAGGAAATTGATCTACTATATCATGCTTGGTCAGACATCTTGGTATGTGATTTTATTTCGAGATTTCCATCTCTTGCCCAGATGTTAAATGCATATTATTTTCCTTAGTCGTCTTTTACGACATTCACGGGCAAGATACGAAGTAGCGAATAGTATTCTTACTCCGTCACCACACGGAAATGGTATTCGATATGTTTTTCTTTGTATTTTTTTAAGTAATCTCCATGAGAAAATCGACTGAAGATTTGACAAAATTTATTCCTATTCGCATTAAAATACATGCATGTGAACCTAAATATACACGGAGAACAAGTAGACATTAATTTGTTCCATAACAAACAGCAACAAAATATCTACAATGTATGCCGTGGCGACACAGATATTAATGTGTACGAAAACATACATATCTGTCAACAAATAGTCCATCCTTAGGTCGTCGTCTGCCAAGTACTTATAATTAAGGCAAGCGAAAAGGTAACTGACCGTTTTATTTCGATTTTAAACTATTCTATAATATAATTCAGGTACAAAATTGTTCGTAGACCATATTCATCGTCAAGTAAATTTACTTAATTAATAAATTTTATATGCATATACTTATTTATGTACTGTGCTGGCTCTACGCCTAGGCCCGTGAGGCCCGGGCCTAGGGCGGCATAATTTGAGGGGCGGCTAAATTTTCCGAATGCCAAAATTTCAGAGACGAAAAAAATTAAGGACAGTCTCTCAGACAATTTCAGTATATTGAAAAATGGCGAGATTCAACGCCACGTGAGTGGTTAATTTATTCAGAAACTAAAGCTTCTGTATTTAGTGTTTCATGCTTATTATTTGGTAGAAATAAAAATATTGGATCAAATTTATAATTTTTTTTTTCTAATATTAAGGGCGGCGCGATAAAGTGGGCCTAGGGCGTCATCAAGCCTAGATCCGTCACTGCTTATGTATCTATTTTATTTTACTTTATTTTTACTCGTAATAATGTTATACGAATTGTATAATACAATTCCATGTGACGGAATAAGAATACAATTCACCACTCCTTATCTCGCCCGTGGATGTTTTAAAAGACAACTAAGGGGCATAATACGCATCTAACATCTGTGCTAGAGAAGGAAATACAACCCTATACCAACACGTCTGACCAGTGCGGTTATAGTAGATCAATTTCCCTCCTATTGGGGAAGAGGCTCGAACCCAACAGTGAGACATTTATGAAATGAATGATGAATAAAAAAAAATATCGCCTAGCCTAATAATACGAACTGGGCCATCGAAAACCTTCATGTTAGGTTCCTACTACTAGGCTCGAGCCTCCTCCACAATAAAAGGGAAATTCATCTACTAACATGCTGATCCGACAGGTATAGGGTTTTATTTTGAATTTATCTTTTCTTACATAGATGTTATATGCATATTATATCTTTTAATTATCTTTTACGATACCTACGGGCGAACTGGTGAATTGTGTTCTTACTCCGTCTACATACAGACCGTATTATTTGTTTAAAAACCACAATATGACCGCTATCAGAATAAATGGTCACGAATGTATACATATATATAAATCTGGCGATATCGATATTATATAGATATTATCTGGTGACGAAATACGCGCGTGTTTGGTGCCAAATTCGCGCCTTCGCATATGACTAGTAGATGACACGCCTTCGCGTATATACAACAAGCTTCTGCTGCGGTTTCATCCATATAGAAAGTACCTTTGCTAAAGTTTAATTATTGCCCAAAATAAACATACTACCAGGATTAAAAGTATTCTACTTGTTAATTCATGGTGTCAGCTACCTCTGCCACGTTTTATCAAAATTGGTGCAGCCGTAGGAGCGGACAAATACAACATACATGCACACTCACAATCTTTTTTATAATAATAGTGTGACGTGATATGATATGATGTAATATGTTCTGCACTTGCAGGTTGAAACGCATGTATTTTAATGTTCACATCATCATTCATCATCATTTCGGCTCATATACGTCCCGCTGCTGGGCTCGAGCCTCCTCCACAATAGGAGGGAAATAGGGTGACGATGATGGTCCCCGATTTCGTCGAGGGGAGAGGGTACCCTGCGACCGGGATACTCCGTCGGGCCGACAACTGACGACAATGAACTCGGCGCTGGTGGTCGGCCCAACGACAAAGGCGACGGGTGGGTCACGAGGCCGCACGCCGCCCCTCTGTCGCCCCGGACGGAGCCGGGCGGCGAGTGCGCCGTCCATGGCTCACCCCTCCAAAAAAAGGTCAGTATTTTAATAAAATAGCTGTATTATTAAAAGCGTTTTTGTCAAAATCATTTAGTTCTTTACATAATGGTCGAGGTCCTTCTACAGTTATATTTTATTTAAACAAACTGTAAAACATAGGAAATTTTGTTGATATTCATAGCGTAATACAAGTACTTACGATCTGGGTCATCGCTTGTCTCACTCGACTATTGCGCACTTACAATTGACAGAAAAAGACGGAGAGAAAAACAAATGCACTAGTTTCAGGGTTGTCAATAAGTTAGTGTTTTCCTGGGTTTTTATAAAATTTTTTGTTTACTGTTTTTTTTACATATTACGTAACGGTTAAACATTTATAAAATGTAGTATTTTGAAATGGAAGGCAAGGAGACCCATCACTTGATTTTAGTCCGTCACCCGCAGAGAGGCTGACCGTCCGACGGCGACCGACGTCCCGGGATAGGGACGTCGCGAGGGGAGGATACCCGAAAGGGTATTCCGTCGGGCCGACCACTGACGACAAGTCAACCTGCTCCGGTGGTCGACCCAACAACGAAGGCGACGTCGGTACGGGTGGGTTATGAGCCCGCGCGCCTTGCTTTCGTCGCTCCGGACGGAATGGACCGCGTGTGTTAGATTGCCTATTCTTTTCCGGTCACAACTCTTGGGTAGCCAGGTATAAACAGATAAATCGATACTAGCATTTTGCACCGGTCTGATCGACGTTTGCATATTCTAGGGGCTTCATACTTTCGATTGGTATAGAATTTGTCTAATATAATCAAACCGGTGCAATGTACAAAAAAAATTAATGAATCATACTCTGGACTAAAATTTGTTAGGCAACCCATATGCAATATATTTATTGACATATTAAATTACATAAAAAATAAGTTTCATCAAATAAGCATCTCGGTGAAGGTCGTTGTATAGCGGGATCTTAGACCACCAGTCCTATATTAATTTATCTGACTAATCTAATAGTAACCCAATTTCCCTGAAGTTTTAGAAATTTGCGATATTTTGACTATTATGCATCATTTTGCATCGTTGGTCCGTGTTGTGACGGAGTAAGAATACAATTCACCACCTCCTCTCTTGCCTATGGGTGTCGTAAAAGACGACTAAGGGATATATTATTTTTTTCATTTTTTTTTCATCTCTGCATCACCTATGGTTGACTGGTAGAGAATGCCTCTGGCAATAAGTCCGCCATTGTAGGTACTCGTTGCATGAAGTTTAATAAATAAATAAAAAAATTATATTATGCATATAACATCTACACAAGAGAAGGAAACTTGAAATAAAACCGTATACCAACATGTCTGACCAGCATGGTATAGTAGGTCAATTCGTAGCATTCGCAACTGGTGTTTATCGGGAGAGTGCTTTTTTTTTTTGGAGTGGGTCACGGTCGGCACTCTTCTCGCACCACTCCGTCCGGGGCGACAGAGGAGCGTAAGTACGCACACCCGCAACCCACCCGAACACCACGTCGCCTTCGTCATTGGACCGACCACCGGAGCAGGGTTACTTGTCATCAGTGGTCGGCCCGACGGAATACCTCCTAGTGGGATACCCTCCCATCGGCTGACGTCCACCCCTCGGGGAGGACGTCGGTCTTTCCTCACGCGGTCGGCCTCTTGGCGGGTGACGGTCTAATTCCCCGGTTACGTCACCCGCGACCTCGGCAAGGACCGGGAGAGCGCTGTCGTTCATTTACATAGTAAACTATTTGCCAATTTTCATTATTCTTTCATTTTCTTATTATTTGTGAGGAGTAGTGACATGATGTATTTTGAACCCTTCATCATACGGTATACACGTTTATCAACCCTATTTCTATTTTCTTCATCATCATAATCTTCAGAACACGAAGTTGGCTTCCTGCCAGGACTTTATATTTTATTACCAGTGAAGGTAAACGTCTCTTTATTTACTACTTTCCGGTAAATAAAATACGTCTGAAACAACACCCTAAGTACCATATTTACTATAATGAGAAGTATTCTATTCGACTACAGATTTTATGTTAGGACAGATATGATCTATGAGAGAGATGGGCAGTGCTGCTCTAGAAGTTTACTCGTGGTTGAATACCGCTTGTGGATCTAAGTAGTTCTACCATAATTGTTTGAATTATATAATATATGTGAATTATGTTACATATATTGCGGTTTGAAGGGCATCATATTAGAACTGGAACCTAATAAAATAAAAATAATAGACAAACCCACTGAGTTTCTTGCCGAATCTTTTCAGTAGTGGTCGCCAGCCGACCCGGTAATCATTTATAAATTTATTTAAATTGTAGTATGGAATAATATGGAAGGGATCTCGCTGCGTTTATGCATAATAAATGGTTTGAATGAGATTGCTATTACAGTCATATGGTTGAAAAAAATTGAGGTTACCTGGAAAGTTTGCCGAGGGTATTGAAAATTGGCAATTTTATAGATTATGACGGGTTCTTTCCAAATTTCAACTTTGCCACCTCGCATCGTTGCCGCTCGCGCCGCTATATAGGAAAAATGTCGCTTAAAAGCAGTTTTTTCATAATAACTTATACATATGTATGTAGATTGAATTGAATATGTAAATTGAATTGGCTGTAGATTGAAAACCTGACTGACTATGGTCTGGCTCTGTAGGTATAAAGGAATGCATCCCTGAGCTTGCTGAAACCTATTTCTTGCAAATGCAAGAAAGGTTGTCAAAAAGCTTGCAGATGCAAAAAGGCAGGGCTAAAGTGCTCTATTGTATGCACGAACTGTGATAGTTCTTGTGATAGTTTGCAATTTCTATCACAAGATAGCAATGAAGAAGAAAAAATGGACACTATTCTCGAGCAAATAAACGACGAAATCGAAAACGAAGAGGACCGCGATGAACTGATGATCCCATCGCCGATGATACAGAAGAAACTTCCGTCTGATATATCAATCAGTACTGAAGACAATGAAACCACAACACCTGGTCCGTCAACAACAATGAAGCGACGGAGATAGAACTAAATTTGAAAATAGGGAGTTGGATGTGGATCAGGCCTACTGGGGATACCACGATAAAAAACGAGCCGCTTTCTCTATCTACCTCATAGTGGTGTGGAAATTTCTGCCGAAAAGTGTGTTGACCTACACTTTACGGCGGTCGTACGCCAAAACTATTGATTTTAAGAAAAAAAGGTTATGATATAAATGTAGGAAATTTTCTCTACAGTTATTTTATATTTAAATGTTTTGCCTGTAAAATGCGTCGGCAAGGAGATATTATCAAAAAACTGCTTTTAGGCGCCACTTTTCCAATATAGCGGCGCGAGCGGCAAAGATACGAGGTGGCAAAGTTGAAATTCGGTAAGAGCACGTCAAAATCTATAAAATTGTTATTTTCAAAACTCCCGGCAAACTTTCCAAGTAAAAATACCCAATGACTGTACTATGCAGGCGATTATTATTTAGTTTTCTTTTTTTGGTATATTTTTTGTCGTTTGACAACTTTCAAATAGTGCCTAGAATATAGGTGAAAGTTAAGATCGTTCAACCCAGAAAAATTTTTTTGGTATAAGCCTATTAATGAATTAGCTTAAGTATACCATTTTGATCAGACACAGCAACAGAAGACGAATAAGATATGTAATACGCATATAACATCTGTGCAAGAGAAGGAAAACTCGAAACAAAACCCTTTCCAACACGTCTGATCAGCGTGAAATAGTAGCTCAATTCCCCTCTCATTATGGAGGAAGCCTGCGCCCAACAGTGGGACATATACAGAGTTGATTGTTATTGAATATGTACCTTGGTTATTTCTTATACATTGTAAGCTATTTGGTGGCGGTTACGAATAATACCTACCTTTACATTGTTCGTGGGTGTCGTAAAAGACGACTTTGACCTTTACATTGATATGGGCACAATCTATCTAAAGCCATCTGCTTACATTACCAAGGAGGGTTGAGGTCAGTAAGAGAACCCCTCATAAAACTATTGCCAATAACATTTGTTATATGCACGGTGGAAGAAATGTAGATATTGTGATGACCCCAAGTAACTAGCATAAGAGCAGAATGATAATAATGATGATGAGTTATGCTTAATAGTAAGCAAGAGACACGGTGATATATTATTTATTTTAAACCATCATCGTCTGATAGCTGCCTGGATCCAGCTTCGCATTTTTTTTTCATTGCAAGCTGTGGCAAATGAGCAAACAGTACACTTGATGATAAGTGTTGCTGCCGCTCATGGACCTTTACAAGGCCGCTGCCTACCGCGAAGAAAGTTAAGGGAGTGTGAATGCGTGCATTGAGGCTCGGTGATACTAAAGGCACCATCAAAACCCTCCACACGCAAACACCCTCAGAAAGTTGGGCTTCCGGCTCTCTCGCTCATTGAAACACTTCTCCCGTCAAGGTCACTTTCACTCACAGAAGTCAAGAAATCGGTACCGGTGCTTAGCCTAATTGGCGATGGGAAATAATACTTACATTTTTTTTTTTTGGGGTGGGTTGCTGTCGGTAAGATAATACAACTACGGTCTATTATACTTACAACAGTCCCAGATGGTTAGGGCAGACTATCATCACAGCCTATATAAATTCCACTATTGGGCTCGGCCTACTCCGTAATAAGAGAGAAATTGGCCTACTGTGCCATAGTGGGTAGACTTGGTTTGCCTTCTCTTGCGTAGATGTTACCTGTAGATCACATACTTGGTCATCTTTTACGACACCCACGGGCAGGAGAGGGTTTGGTGAATTGTATTGTCACTCTGTCACCACACAGAAAAGGTTAACATTTTTCTCGACATCCCATGCAAATATTACCTACAGATGGAATAGAAAAAAGGCTGCTCAAAAGATGTCACATTCCGTTAATCGGTAAAGAATTTGGAATAGATACTTGTCCAATAGATGTGAGTCCGTGTGGTGACGGAGTAAGAATACAATTCACCATTCCCTAGGGATCTTACCTTTGGATGTCATAAAAGACAACTAAAGATATAATATGCATATAAAGGTAATGCTAACTAAAAGTATAATATGCAAGAGAAGAAACACTCGAAATAAAACCCTATACCAATATGACTGACCAGCATAGTATAGTGGGTCAATTTCCCTCCTATTGTAGAGCCCAGGAGTGGGAGGTGTATGAACTGAGACAAGGCTTGGGTTCAAGCAGGGCCCCCGTAAGGGCTACTGGCGCCTGTGTGCAAAAAAGGATTTTGGCGCCCCTTAAAGCATTTTGGATCATGTTTTTTATCGGTATTCACACCAAATAAACGGTTAGTAGCCGTTGGCATAAACAGCCAGTAACGCCCATGTCTAATCGGCAGTAACTGGATGATATACTAATAAAATTTCATGTGTATTATACCTAATCCTATTTAATTTCTCAACTTTTATTTTAAAATAAATTTTTGTTATTTTTTTGGACTTTTTTGCAATTTTCAACCCTGGGTTTTGGCGCCCCTAAAGGATGACGCCCGTGTGTATTGCACACTTTGCACATATGGTAGCCGGGGCCCTGGGTTCAAGTACATTCAATAATTTTCCTGTTCCGAGTTCTTTTTTACAAAAAACTTAGCGAGTTAAATGCAAATTTTAACAAAAAGCGATCAATAATTATGTTTTGTCGTTCTTCTTAGAGTTCTTTTTTTACAAAAAACTTAGCATGTAAAATGCTAATTTTCATAAAAAGCGTTTAATAATTGTGTTTTGTTACTCTTAAAATAAATAATTGAACACCGTATAAGGAATAAACCAGTAAATTATTTAAAATAAATCAAAGTGAACAGTACTGCGTAGATGTGAGTTTGGCGACCCAAATAATTCAACGACATTGACTTTGACTCGGTGCTCAAGGTTGGGTACAATTCCCGCGACGGTCTGTGGGTTTTATTATTAGTTCATTTCAATTAAATACTTTACCTGTACCTATTATCAATTATTTTATAATTAAATATATTATTATAAATAAATTATTTATTTTCTTTCGTGTGATGACGGACTAAGAACACAATTCAACACCCCCAATCTTGCCTGTGGATGTCGTAAAAGACGACTAAGGAATATAATATGCACGTAAAATCTGTGTGAGAGGAGAAAAACTCAAAATCATACCTTTACCACTGCTCCGTCTACCACTGCACGTCACATTCTGTTAATCGGTGAAGAAGTTGGAATGGATACTTGTCCAATAGATGCGAGTCCATGTGGTGACGGAATTATAATATCTACCTATAATTCACCACTCCCTATCTTGTCCGTGGATGTTGTAAAAGACGATTAAGAGATAAAATATGCACATAACATCTATGCAAAATTTTATATCAACATGTCTGACCAGCATGGTATAGTAGATCTATTTCTCTCCTAATACGGAGGAGGTTCAAGCCCAGCAGTGGGCGGGTACGAGCTGAGACGACGATATATGTTGTTGTCGTCTATGAATACTACTAACCCTTACATTGCTCATAGGTGTCATAGATGATCCGCGGGTGACTGGACTGGGGAATAGTCCGTCATACGTAGAGAGGCTAATTGCGTGAGGGCGACGCCCCGGGGGAGTCAAGGAGGGACGGTAACTAAAAGGTTGATCTAAAAGGTTGAAAGGTCAGCGCACCTGCCGCCCGGCTCTGTCCGGGGCGACAGAAGGGCGGCGCGCGGCCCCGTAACCCACCCATAGCACGTCGCCTTCATGGTTGGGCCGACCACCAGAGCCGAGTTTCTTGTCTTCAGTGGTCGACCCGATGGAATATCTTCTCAACGTCTCTTTCCCGGGACGTCGGTCGCAGTCGCGCGGTCAGTCTCTCTGCGGGTGACGGACTAAAATCCCTAGTCCGGTCACCCGCAATAATTATACTCCTAAGGAGGGCTAAAATTATGCGAGCAGTCATAAAACTTTTGCCACTGATGACATAGACCGGGTACCGATGGCCCGACCACATGGGGATTGAAAGGTACGTGTACAGCAGATTATGGAGTACACGTCAACCATCACGTCGACCTGGACGGGTCGAGTTGGATTTTACCAGTTCATCAGTCGCCAAAAAAAAAACAAAAAAGGCCGTCATAAAACTATTGTCACATCCCTTAAAATATGTAGGATGGAAGAAAAATACTTACGTCGACTCCAAGTAATTGGGATAGAAGCAAAGTGATAATGATAATGATTCAACAAGTTATCAAACTTACCCGCGAGATCTCGCGGGATCTGCCCAGCGGTATACTTCCTTGGATTGTAAGTATCCAAGGTAAGTGCTATTCATTTTTGTGGCAATCATTTAGCTGACTTTACAGATTCTCATGTGCTCTATACCATTAAACACCAGAAAAAATACCTTAACAAAAAAGTAAAAACTGAAACCCAATAAATCAATTGATCTCTTTTATTCTTGAGCATAAATCAACTTTTTTTCTCATAATGTGCTATAAAGAAATTGAACATCTAAAGAAGATATACAAAAATACAACTCATATAAGCTTGCATATTACTATGTAAAGTTTACATTGTAAACAAACCTGAAAATAGTAGAAATACAGCTAAATATTATGAACTCATTCGTAAACAAACAATATGTTTTGTAAATAAACCGTTTTCTGTCTTGAAGTTGATCCAGATTTACGAATTTATAATGACTACTAAAATTTTATACTGGGGTAAAATATGGCTGGTAAATCTTTGAATTATCTTTACCATTTTATTTCTACGAGCCTATCAAACTTGATATATCACATTTGGACATAGCGTTTCAAAGAAATATGTAACAATCCCACAATCGTCACCCTTAGTAAGCTTCTTGGTGATCAAAACAAATCATTTATAGTCCATAAAATATAGCTTGATCTTTGTGACAGATGTCAACGAAACCAACTAAGTAAATTTGAACGAGCGACATGTTTATAATTTCATTTTATATCAAATATATTTTCATTCTTTTCGTGCTAGTTTTATTGCAATTGAATTGCAATATATTATAAATATTAGAATATTAATATTCATTCCTAAAATGTACCTCGTAAGTACTGAAATATCTAGTAAATATTTTATACATAAATGACGCTTACGCACGTACAAGGTCATACTGGACTGAAAATAAAAAAGAGATGGGAGAGTCGATATACGTATATCAATAACCGATCTTTATTAAATTATTCATAAAAGAAATAAACCCAATACAGTACCTATATAAAACTTTCAACATATTTTTTACAATTAAAACAGACAGTTATATTATAAAATACATAAATTGACTTAACTAAACATTAAAAAACTACTTTTCGTCTCAGAATAAATGATAATATTATGTACGCATTATTGTCAATAAACTAGACTAGTAACTAGTATTTATTTATAAAATAGTCGTAATTGATCGATTGATCTAATGACTGTCCCTATTTTGGCAAAAAATGATAAACGTTCTAGCAGGAACGCTCCAGTGATGACGATAATAGTGACCTTGACCTTGTTTGTACTGCTTTTGAATAATTAAAATAGTCATAAAACAGTTTTTGTTTGAAATAAATTCAAAAAGATTTTCATTGATTGTATTTTAATTATAATAGAAAATCACAATTATAAAAATAAAGAGTTTTATCGATAAAAAACTACGGACTTTATCGTAAGCGTGACAACACTAGGGACAACTGTTACAGAGATCATTCTATATTTTATGGACTATAATATGTACAACCCCCATAGCGCTACTTATATATTGAAAGATACATATTGAAGGCTTGAACCTCCTCCACAATAGAAGAGAAATTAACCTATTACACCACGCCGGTGCCGTACAGACTGTCGGTAAGATCGACGGATGCTTTATGCCTATTACATTCTTTAGTCGTCTTTTACGGCACCCACGAGCAAGAAATGAGGTGGTGAATTGTATTATTACCCCATCACCCATCACTACAGGGAAAACTACTTACAATTTTACATTTTGTTGGAAATTAATCTAATAATCCATTGGCCTGGAACGCGGCCGCAAGATGATAAGATTCAGCCAGAATCTCAACTGCTCGTATTTTTTTTAAGTTCATCATTAAAAGTTCATATACTTCCCAATGTTAGGCTCGAGACTCAAAAGTAGGCAAAATCTAAATAGAAATCTGTACTAACTAGCGTGATTATCATCATTATCACAACCCACATATGTCTCACTGTTGGGCTCGGGCCTCCTCTACAATGGGAGGGAATTTGACCTACTATACCATGCTGGTCAGACGTGTTGGTATAGAGTTTCATTTCGAGTTTTCCCTCTCTTGCGTAGATCTTATGTACATATTATATCCCTTAGTCGTCTTTTACGACATCCACGGACAAGATAGGAAGTGGTGAATTGTATTCTTACTCCGGCATACGGAAAACTAAACTAGCGTGATATATTTTATAGTAAGTAGAATTTTCTATGCATTATATAAGAGACTCGAACCCGGCAGTGGAACATGTGTCAGCTGGCACGATGATGAGATGATGATTCACAACAAATCTAACTCCACACTTATTTAATCTTAACTATCGCCCACAGACTCATCTATGTTTATTAATTATACAGATTCTCAGACACAAACAAAAACAATTCGACACGTTACCAAAACATTTCTCGCGCCGAGATTTATGCGTTTGCTTTTTTTTATTTAATTGTTCGAGGCAACTATTTACATAATTCCTACATGCTTGTGAATTTTCATGAAGTTTTTCATGCGGAAACCGTCCTGATGGTCTTATTTTTTTATTAATGAATGATAATTGATTATTTTATAAGCACAAATGACTTCCTCGTTTGCGATTTGATAACCCTTTTTTATTGTGAATATTGTATAAATAATATAATTTTTGTCAATTTTCCGTATGGTGACGGAGTAAGAATGCAATTCACCACTCCCTGTCTTGCCCATGCCTGTCATAAAAGGTGACTAAGAGATATCTTGTGAATATAAATAGGAACTATGCAAGAGAAGAAAAACTTGAAATAAAACTCTATACCAACTCGCCTGACCAGCTTGGTAGATTAGGTCAATTTCCCTCCCAATACGAAGGAGGTTCGAGCCCAGTAGTGGGACGTATATAAGCTGGGATGATGATTAATACAATTTCTAGAAAATCGTTGAATTTATATTATGGCATTCCATCCATTTATTAGCTCGTAGATGTCCACTCTTGGATATAAACCTTCCCAGGAGGATGCCACTCAGAACGGTCCTGTGCCACTAATACGTGGTCGTTCTACGCTGATTTCCTATGAAATCTCAAATTAGAACGCAAATGGAGTGATCTTAGTACAGAACTCTTATAACAAGTATCGGAGGTTCCATCCCCACGTAGAGCACTTTTTTTGCAATCCACAAATGAGTTTGGGTGCAATTGGCCTTAAATTGTATATTTGTGAAGTTCCCCTAAACACAAGGATTAATTTCCTAGTGTGTGGTTTTATATTAAGATAAAATTAATATTAAAAAAAAACATTTCATTCAAAATTGCATAAACATACTTTGTAATAAATATTAGTAGGAGTGTCCTTAGTCATTGAGAATTATTGAATTATTTACTATAAATAAATGGAAGTTATTCATGAGTTCACACAGTTGTCAGTTCAGACGACTTGTCTGAACCAAATGCGTTGGTATAGGGGTTCATTTTAAGTTTTCACTCTCTTACATAAATGTTAGATATATATTTAATCCCTTAGTCGTGTTTTACGACACCCACCGGTAAGGAAGGGGGATGCAGGCAGCACAGGACTGCAATTTGTGGTAAAACATGAGGGACGATTACGTCCACTAGTGGATGGCGATAAGATAATGATGATGAAGGGTAAGAAATTGTATTCTTACTCCGTCGGAACACAGAAAAATAAACCATAAAAATTACATAAACTGTGCGTTATTTTTCTTTCAAAGTGGGTCAAGGTAATTGAATAGTTTCGTCTATGTGCAATTACGCAGTCACTAAATACAATTCAGTGAAAATGTTCACTCCCTGATGACATCACTAATTAGAGGTGGGACTTATTTCATTCAGTTGTTCATTTATTACTTAGAATTAGCTTCATAGGAATGGGAACATGGTTTACGTGTTTCGAAGAATTACGGCCCATTTTCACTGAATAATAATTAAGTTTTATTTAAAAGAACATATTCGTGTTAGATAATTGTTCATGCTGTCTGGGTGAGGTGGAATAGATTATTGTTATTTTAATGCCAACACCTTTTAAATATTACGTCATTAAAATTCACACTAACTGGACTGACGACGTTTTTAAAGTCGCAGGGAACCGTTGGAATATACCTAAGTGGCAAAGAACCGTTCTGAGTGGAATTTTTGTAGGGAGGCCTATGTCCAACAATGGACGTTTAAGGGCTGATTGATGGATGGGTATTTACACCATAATTATTTCGTAAAACGTGAATAATATGATCCTTTAATTTAATTTAATTTCAAACTTTATTGCACTCCATAATGTACAAAAGATCTTAACAACAAAACATGTAACAATTATGGACCCTGTAGGGCACGGCAACAGTAGGAGCGAGGAACATTTTTATGAATTTTCCTAATTTTATGATACATACTTTTACATATATTTACTAGAATTATTATTATGCGATTTTTGTTATTATTAAAAATTTTAATTATGGTTATTTTTAAAATTTACTAGAATTATTTTAGAATTTTTATTATTATTAAAATTTATTATTAATTTACTTAATTTAATAGAATTATTATTATTTGATTATTAGAATTAATTATTAATTTACTAGAATTATTTTTGAATTACTGTTATTATTAAAAATTAATTATTAATTTACTTAATATAATTGAATTATTATTATTTGATTATTGTTATTAGATTATTGTTATTTATTATTTGAATTAATCTATATGTGGATGTTTTTACTACTATTACTATTTAGGTACCTAGTTAAATGATGTCATTTAAGTAATTATTGACACTGTAGTAACTTTTACTTAGTAGAAACACCTTTAATTTTTTTACAAAGTCATTATATGTTTCTTCCTTCTTTAAAGTTATGGGCAATTTATTATATATTATTATGGACATTACATAGGGGCTACAAGAATGCATTTTCAATCGAGAGTTGGGTAGATTTAATCTATTTTTATGCCTAAGATCCTTTTTAGGGTAAGCCTATAGCAAGGTCTTACCCTGTCTAAACAGCCCAGGTCGGCAGAAAGGACAGCGTGCAAACCCCATAACATGTCGTACTAAACTTCACTATTCCCATTTTGGCGACCACCGGTACCAAGTCCTTGTTTTTATAGTCATTATAACCTTACCAATCAGATTCGTTATTATATTAGATTTGGAATTGTAACGAATTATTTCTATATAACTACTATAACTTTCAGCAGGATATAATTTTTCCCTATGATACTGACGACTTTCCGTGTGGTGACGCACTAAAGATACAATTCACCACCCCTGATCACTCCTTAAAAATAGAAATAATCCGCCTGTGATCATGAACGTTGTAGATTGTTCGAAACTTTGGGCAATCGAAAGTCAAATACAAACGCGATAAAATCCGTAACGTAGTTTTATTCACAAAGAATAACCCGCCAAATATAATCTAATAGATTTCTTATGCATATATATTTTGTCACTTATGATGTCTAATCAATCACGTGAATCACAAATTATTATTATACTGTAGTAAAAGAAAACATCAGCTTAACATTTTATAACTAAATCATTTTGATGTAATAATTTTAATATATATTAAAATTTTAATATAAACATCAGCAAATAAAACATATTTCTTTAAGTATAAATATTTTTACAAGTATTAAAAGAAACATTAGCACCGGAATTAAAATACTTTTAAACGATAAATGTTTCATTGTATACGAAACACTTTGGAACTTTACAAATTAAAGCATGAAAATTATTTCCATCAAAGCTTCAGAAAAGCAATAAAACAATAATCGTTAAATAAAAACAAGGCAAGATACAAAGTAATATTAATAAAAACTTCTGCGCATCCGTTTCCTTTGATTAAAAGAAGTTCTTGTTTTGAGAAATGTATTATTTTTTTAGCCACTAAGCAAATAAATATATTTAAGTATATATAAGTTATAGTGCAAATATATAAGTTTTTAAAGTAATTCTAATTACTTTAAAACCTTATTTTGGGACTGCTATGGTTATTTTTGAGAGAAGAAAAACTCGAAATAAAACCCTATACCAACACCTCTGACCAGCGTGGTATAGTAGGTCAATTACCCTTCCATTATGGAGGAGGCCCGAGCCCAACGGTGGGACGTATGTGGGCTGAGATGATGATGGTTATTTAGGGCGACAAAAGAGAGGCGTGGACGTGCCGTATTTCTTCGCCCCGGCTATTTAGAGATCTACAGGAAAATATTACTTGACTTTGGTGGCTTGCCTGGTAACTACTTCGGGTGCTGCTCGCCAAGAAAATGCCAGGCCATCGCCCCCATGCGGTCGGCCGCCCTGCAACACATCTGCTTACTCTTTAACTTTCTTGCTAATTACCAAATTTTCTATGCAGTATGCAAATTCTTAATGCAATTTGCATACTTATTTATTTTTTTAAAGACATCTTCCTGCGCTAAGGTATGGTTGGCGTTCGCAGTTCATATGTTTGAAAGAAAAATTATATTACAATCAATCATAAATTTAGCTATTTTATATTCAACAAGTATGCCATCGATCAGGCATAATACGTGCTAATGATATTTAAAAACAAACACTATCTCTGATGATCTCATCGATCCGTATTTAACATCACGCCATCTCTAAGATTATAATGTAAGCCAATTAATTGATAATATTGATAGAATGTATCCTGCCTATATTTTGAACAGATAACATGTTACATATAATTACAGTCTATTTATACATTCGTGTGGTGATGGAGTAGGAATACAATTCACCATCCCCTCTCTTACCTGTGGGTGTCGTAAAAGACGACTATAGGATATAAAATGTAGATACCATCTATGCAATGAAAATTAGATATAAAACCCTATATCAACCTGTCTGACCATATTAGGTCAATTTCCCTCCCATAGTGGAGGAGCCCCGAGCCCAATAGTGGAACGTGCATGGGCTTAGAAGATGATCGTGTGGTGACTGAAAACTCTATACCAACACCTCTGATCAGCGTGGTACAATAGGTCAATTTGCCCTCCCATAGTGAAGCAGGCCCTCCCAATAGTGGGACGTGTTTGGGCCGAGATAATGATGATGATGATAATAATGAAATAGTAATGTCACATAGATTTCGCTAAGGGAAGCCTTGTGTTTGATTTCTGGGTCGCATATATTGCTGAAGTTTCGCTTCGCTGAAGGTTGTTTTCAAGAATTGCTAAATAAAATCAAGGAAAATCGACACTTAATGCATAAATTCAAACAAAACTTTTTATTATCTTTCGGTTCATGTACGTCCCACTGCTGGATTCAAGCCTCCACCGCGAGGGAATTAGTATACTACTACCAGGTTCATCAGACGGGTTGATAAAGGGTTTTATTTCAAATTTTCCTTCTCTTGCGGGGATGTTTTTCCGTATACTAATTCCTTAGCCGTCTTTTACGATACCCACAGGTAAGAATAGTGGTGAATTGTATTCTCACTCTCTCACCACAGGGAAAACAACTTTATTCAGACTAAATTTAGACAATTATATAATTGTTTTTCCTCTAGTCCGTGAAATAATTGCTTTCTACGAAATTCCCATTTAAAACTCATATTTTACCTCATAACCAGGAATATGGTAACAACAAATGAACATATATATGTTTATTTGTTGTTTACCTTATAATAGTTATAGTACTAGTAGGACTATCTCTCACCAGGTAAACTTGACTATATTGGAATGGTCAAAGAAAACCATTGGACGCATGCGTTAGATGATCGTTTATTGCGTATTTCTCGTAAGGATCTCAATGTCCTATAGTGGACATAGATTGACTCATGGATGTGTAGAAATAAAATAAATAAAATTGTATAATAACAGTAATATTATCAAAATTTCCGTGTAGTAACGGAGTCCGAATACAAATCACCACTCCCTATCTTGCCCGTGGATGTCTTAAAAGACGATTATGGGATATAATACGCATATCATCTACTCATGTGAAGGCAAACTCGAAATAAAACCTTATACCAACCTGTCTGACCAGCATAGGTCAATTTCCCTCCTATTACGAGGAAGCTCGAGCCTAAACGTGGCCCGTATTAATATACGGGCAGTTTTACTTACCTATCTTAAAAGAATATATATATGTACATTGCTACAACAAAAATGGTATTAAAAAAGTTGTCCGTCTAGACCAAACAAGGTAGTTGTTTATCTCTGAATGTCATGTGAAATACCAATCAAGACGATCGGCTATTAACGACTACCCCATTTTTATTTTTTATTTAAATACTTATGTTGGATATCAGAAATCATTACTTATGTTGGATTTTGCATTATTTATTTAATAAAAACCCACAGTATTTAGTCTTTGTTAAACTTTACCATATATATTGATGTGAAACATCTACAGACGAGGCTGAATCTCATCATTGGCATAGCTTTTTTTTTGTGTGTGTATAGCTGTTAGCCGCAGATGGCTTTCACAGCTTAGTCCGGACTATGGGTGAACGCTGAGGGCTCTCAACCCGATATATTGGCGTGGCGTTAATGCCACTTGGATATGTACATTTATGTAACGAAACCATAACCTGTTTTAGAATTATGCACAACGCCATCTAGTGAGCTCAAAGTAAATGTTTAACGTAAACACAGTGTATACTAATGAAAATATATGTTAATTGAATAAAAATCATTATTTTCTGGCAAAAAATCGTAATATTTAATTAATACGTTATGCCATATTAGTTCCCGTCTTAATCTGTTCTTTTATGCATATATACTTGAACAAAAGAATTACAATGTTTTACATCTGCCAGGCGTCCTGAACGACGGCTCCGTTTTTTTATTATGTATCGTCATTGTAAATAAAACTACTTTTACGGATTATATCGCGTTTGTATTTGATATATGATTGCCCGACATTTCGAATACTTTGCAGCATTCATGGTCGCTCCACTTCGGTTTTAGTCGTTTTACTCGCGTAGTGCCCGTTTCCGTGGGAATACCGGGATAAAATATAGCCTAGGTTACTCCCTGATATTTTAGCTTTCCACTGGTGAAAGAATTTTTGAAGTAGGTCCAGCCGCTTTGAAGATTACGCGGAACAAACAAACAGACAGACAGACAAAAATTTTTTAATCTGTATTTTAGGCATGTTTATAGCGCAAATAACCGTGTGAGCATGAAAAAAGCCAATTATTTTGACATTACAAACAAACACTCCAATTTTATTTATTGGTATAGAAGATGTGTAGTGCTCGCATAAACATCAGATATCATTATGTATCGTCATCAGAATCTCGACGCATTCTTACAAAGTATGTAAATAACGTCTATGTATATCGAAGTTACAATACAGTTCACCGCCCCATGCCTTGGCCGTGAGTCTCGTAAAAGTCGACTAAAGGACATAATATGCTGATAATGAAACCTTGAAATCTATACCAATAAATAAAATTGGAGTGTCTGTTTGTAATGTCAAAATAATAGGCTTTTTTCATGCTCACATGGTTATTTGCACGACACCTATGCCTAAAATACAGATTAAAAAATTTTTGTCTGTCTGTTTGTTCCGGGTAATCTTCAAAACGGCTGGACCGATTTCAAAAATTCTTTCACCAATGGAAAGCTATAATATCAGGGAGTAAACTAGGCTATATTTTATCCCGGTATACCCACGGGAACGGGAACTACGCGGGTAAAACAACTAAAACCGAAGCGAAGCGAGGGCGGGTTGCTAGTAGAATATACGAACACGTCTATTCAGCTTGATATAGTAGGTTAATTTCCCTACCATTATAGGGAAGACTGTGACAATGAGATATACATATATGAGCTGAAATGACGATCACGATAACTTTTATAAGGCTGAAGAGTTTGTTTCATCATCATCATCATCACAGCTAATATACGTCCCACTCTTGGGCTCGAGCCTTCTCCACAGTGGGAGGGGAAATTGACCTACTATACTATACTAGTCAGACGTGCTGGTATAGGGTTCTTTTTCGAGTTTACCTTGTTTTCATCGTCATCATTTCTATTCATTTGCAATTCAGCTCATTTACGTCCCACTGCTGGGCTCAAGCCTCCTCCATAATAGGAGGGAAATTGTACTTACTATCAGTAGCGGCTGTACCTTAAGTGCGCTCGTGCGCTGAACCACCAAATCAAAATATTTAAAAACTACAAAATTTAACTTCATATTTATTTTTAAATTACCATTAATATTTATTCTTTGAACATAAAAAAACATATAACAAACAAAATTTCAAATTATGACGAAACAATATAAGCGCTTTACTAAACTATTAAAACTTATATTCCGTGTAAAAAAAAATCTTGTGCCCTGAGGCGAGCGCACGGGGACTGCCCATACTACAACTTGTATTAGAAATGAGTTAAAACGCCTGGCGCGTGAGACAGAAGATAGTTCATAGAAATATGCTGAAAAATGAGTCTGTTCCCGTACGGCGCACGGGCGAACCGAACATTGCCGAGAGAACTCGACTTACGACGAAATTCGCTGATGATGTCTCGTTAAGTACAGTAAGTAGGTATAGTTTCGATGTATCTGTGACGAGTTAAATATGGTTTGTTTACATTAATTGTTTTTTTTTTTTGTCTTAGTTCCATTTTATACTGCGTATACAGTAGGTGAAAATGAGCATAAATATAGACTATATTAAAAACAATAACAAAACTTTTTAAAATAAAGTTGATATAAATTGGCGGGACCGCCAAGGCCCTCTTTTGTAAATATTTTTTGAAGTGTGAAAAACAAACAAATTACCTATTTTTCTTCGCAAGTACACCTACAAAATGTAATGTGTTCAAAAATAAGTAAAAAAAAATATTTATGCTTAAAATGTTTTTCCATTGCAATTTCTGATCTAAATACTTAGTGAGGAAGTAAAGTGAACCACCACTTTGATGACCCACCAGCCGCCACTGCTTACTATACCATTCTAGTCAGACGTGTTGGTATAAGGTTCTGTTTCTAGTTTTCCTTCTTTTACATAGATAATATATGCATAATATATCCCTTTGTCGTCTTTTACGACACCCGCGGATAAGAAAAGTTGTGGTGAATTGTATTCTTATTCCGTCACCACACGGAGAATTAATTGATAATACAAATTAAAAACATGTCCTCTCAATCCTAAAATAGAGTAGGTATCTTATTATATTATTGTATACCGAGGACACGCAAAAAATATACTATTCACATCACGTACACTATTGTTAAATATTTCTTAAACTTTTCCTTAAATAAAGACTAGTGCACATTAAAATAATTGCTATTAGTTTGTTGTTTAAAGTTTTTCTTCATTCACTTCTTCTTCTTCTTCGTCCTTATTATGTGGTAATGGACATACATATTATAATTCAGCAACCGCTAAATGGCATTGGGTAGGCCATATCGCTCGTCGAACCGACAACCGTTGGGGAAGAAAGGTTCTTGAGTGTCGACCACGAATCGGACGGCGCAGCGTGGGACGACCCCCACTAGGAGGACTGACGACATTCTCAAAGTCACGGGGAACTGTTGGATGCAAGTGACGCAGGACCGTTCCGAGTGGCATTCTCGTGGGAAGTCCTATGTCCAGCAGTGGCAGTCTGATGGATGAATGGAACCCCTATCTTGCCTGTGGGTGTCGTGAAAGATATGATATACATACAGAATATCTATGCAAGAGATTGAAAACTCGAAATAAAAACCGAGACACCTGACTAACGTGGTATTCATTAATTCATTTATTTCACCTCATATACGTACTACCGAGGGAAATTGGTCAATTTCCCTTGGATGGTATAGTAATACCACGCTAGTCAGATGTTGCAATTGGGTTTTATTTCGAGTTTACTTTCTCTTGCATAGATGTTATATGCATATTGTTGTTTGTTGTTTAAGGGTTCCGTATCCAAAGGATAAAAACGGGACCCTATTACTAAGACTTCGCTGCCTGTCCGTTCGTCTATTCGGCCGTTTGTCTCAAGAACCGCGATAGCTAGACAGTTGAAATTTTCACAAATTATGTATTTCTATTGTCGCTATAACAACAAATTTTTATATACCAACAAATATTTTGCCTATTTTTATAGATAATGGTACGGAACCCTTCGTGCCCGACTCCGAGTCGCACTTAGCCGGTTTTTTACGACATCCACGAGCAAGAGAGGGATGATGAATTGTATTCTTAGTCCGTCAACAGCTATAATGATGAAAAATGTCGATGATTTATTGTTGTTGATGAAACTATTTAACTATGTAACAGCTATAAACTTCGATTGAATTGATAAAGATTTTATCATTCAATTTTTCTCCATGGGAACTAAACTTTTTACCTTAAATCCGATCCGGTGGTAGATTATTGTATTGTATTCAAACGTGTAATTTGACAATATGTAAGTGCCCTTAAGAGGCCTATGCAGAATAAATGATTTGATTTATAGTTTTTATTTTTGTATTCCAGGTTAGTATGGTAAATTTTAAGACGATTTATATATAAAGCAAGAGAGACTAACAAACTTACTTATTATTTATGGTATTAATTAGCAATCCTAAAAATGTATAAACGGTTTTCGATGGGTAGCATGGACAACTTCAGTATAGACGCACAATGCGAGCAAGAATATGGCTGTCATACGTAAGCCCACGCTTGTCTAGTTGGTGGGATGATTGGAACGGTTTTCCAATAGGCGTGGGTTCGAGTCCCACGTGTAGCATTAATTTTTCGCTCGTAAACAAGTTTTTATAAATAACCTGGCATGTTAAACGCTAAAGTTCAGTTTTTTAGATAAATTAATGTTTCATTTCATTTTTAATACAGTTAATGGAATTGTTTTATCACTGCGAAAAATATGAATAGAGTCAAAGTTTTTTGAAAAAGGTCTCTTGACATTTAAAATAACATTCTCCATCTTCTTCTCATCTATGAAAACCCTATTTGACCAAAAGCGTTTTTATAATAGGGCAAAATATCTTAAAATTCCTCGCTGCCAAGACGTGTGTATCATCATCATCATCGTCATCATTTATTCTTTCACTATCCTTTGGTGAATGTTAGCCTTACTCATCTCGCCACAAAGTACAGGCCTGTGCCGCTGGCATTCAACGACGCTCAGCAACTATCACCAGGTCGTTTACTAGGACAATTACTGGAACAACATGACCTTCGTCTTGTCGAGAAGACGTATTAGCTTACGGTTTTATATCAATATTTTCATTCTCCTGCAGTGATGCCATTCATTTAACCATCAGTCCAGCCCATAGACGTTTACTGTTCAATGTAAACCGCCCCACGAGAATGCCACTCGAAATGGGCCTGTGCCACTTGCATCCAATGATGCCTTGTGACTTTCAAAATTTCATCAGTCCACCTAGTAGGAGACAGTAATGAAAATGGAGGGTGACATATTATATTCTATTATTTTCATCATTACAGCTCTTATACGTCCCACTGTTGGGCTCGAGCCTCCTCCATGCTAGTCAGACGTTTTGATATAGAGCTTTATTTCGAGTTTTTTCTTATTTCGCTTATATTGTATCCCTTAGACATTTTATACGACATCCATGGAAAGATAAGGGGGTGGTGAATTGTATTTTTACACCGTCACGACACGGATGATGATATATTCCATTACACATTCTATTCTTAGTCCATCATAATGAGAATGAAAGTAATATTATTATTAGCATAATTTATTACCAGACCATTTTATATAAAAGATGTTCTCCTTGAGATAGATCTTAAATGGAAAATTATATCAAGATGGTAACTAGTTCGAATCTAGTTTTGTGTTACGAAATGGGACCTTGAATGTTGAGTGTGTTAATATGATAATAATAAATTTCCCGTGTGGTGACGGAGTAAAAATACAATTCACCAGTAGGTCTCTTTCCCGTGGGTGTCGTAAAATACGACTATGGAATAGAATATATACCATGCAAGAGAATAAAAACTCGAAATAAAACCCTATGCCAATCCGTCTGGCTAGCGTGATGTAGTAGATCAATTTCCCTCCCTTTGCGGAGGAGCCCAGCCGTGGGATGCATATGAGCTGTGATGAATATAATGAGCTAAATCCAGAACGTTTGTAGTTATTATTTTTTCGTGTAGTGTCCAAGTAAGAAGACAATTCAATATCTCCCGTCCTTACCCGCGAGTGTCGTAATAAAAGAGAAAATGATACGGTATCCGGAGTAAACGAAACTAATGTTACTCCCTATAAAGATAGCTTGTAGTAAAATATTATCAAAATTAATTTAATCTTTTTGAATATTATAGACAAAAATACTTAAACTGGCTTTGAGGCATAGGTATCGTGTAAATAACGGTGTGAGCATGAAAAGAAAAAGGAATTATTTTGACATTACAAGCAGAAATTTCGGTTGTATTTATTTGTATAGATGTAGGTGGTTTTCCCAATTCAGTCTATTTCATAGCAGTTTGGCCAGGATGAAACATAGCTTATATGCTATCCAAAATATTAATGTATTTCTATGCCAATTTCAACCAGATCTACTAAGAAGAAGAATGAATTTGAAGAAATACTTCAAATTATTACATAAAAATAGTTATTTCTCTTCTTTCTCTGTTTTATTATAATATCTATACATACAGATTCTGTGGTGACAGACTAAAAATGCAACATATTGTGGTCGACCGCCATTACCCGCAGAAAGGAAACCCACAATCATTATGTCTGCACCTTTATCTACCGGATATTGGTTACAAAAACCCATTAGACAACTGAATTGTTAAATGAATACTTTTCATATCAATACTTCCTACATTGTAACTCATACATAATTTAAAATGACACGGATATTTATATATGTTCCTATGTTTATTATGTGAAGTAGCTATGCAACAATGCCGGATTATCATCCTGGTTTTAAATTACAGTATGGGTGACATATTAATCGTAAAATGAACATTAATTATTCTGACAAGCGATGTTCATTAGTTTTATTAATTCGACATTGATAATCATTATCTCTGTAATGATGGAGTAAGCAGTCCATGTGGTGATGGAGTAAAAATACAATTCACCACTCCCTATCTTGCCCTTGGATGTCGTAAAAGACGACTAAGGGATATAATATGTATATAAGATCTGTGCAAGAGAAGGAAAACTCGAAATGATAGTATATAACATGTCTGACCAGCATGGTATAGTGGGTCAAATTCCCTGCCATTATGGAGGAGACCGGAGGCCAATAGTGGGATGTATGTGGGCTGCGATGATAATGATGATGGAGTAAGAATACAATTCACCTCCTCTTTCCCATAGGTGGTAAAAGGCGACTAAAGAAAAGAAGTAGAGCACATAACTGCAAGAGAAGGAAATCTCAGATTAAAACCCCAGCGTGGTATTATTACCTGACGCTGCCGACCATCGCTAGGGAGATGTTCGACAGCGTCAGAAATTGGGACGCGATCGTTCTGTGAGATAAATACCTCACAGAAGACGGCTAGTCGGCCACGGGAGGAACGCCTCTACAGCCACACAATCCGCCGGTGCGGCATCAGGCGTTTATCTGCTCCTGATGATGGGGGACTAGTTCGTCACCCGGCCGAAGGGGTATCTGGATGAGAGTGTACCTGTAATGGTATCCCGTCAGGCTGGCCACGTAAGTCAAGGATTCTGTACCAGTGGTGGCCCAATGAGGAAGAGGAGGGAATGCAGCGGATATGCGTTACCCCGGATGCGACCAACGGCATGCGCCCACAACATAGCCTACCAAAAAAAATAGGATTAAACCCCATACCAACCCGTCAAAGTATGACACAGTACGTCAATTTCCCTCTCCACGTGAAAGAGTTTCAAGCCTAGCAATATAACCCATATGAGGTGAGATGATTATAAAATAAAATCCTATAGCAACACGTCTGACCAGCGTGGTATTACTATACCTGTTTACTAAACTGTTTACTAACAGTTTCCCTCCTACAGTGTCCTCCACTATAGACTTAAGAAGGAAATTATTTTTTTATTTTCTAAACCTTTTTTATTTTACAGTGAAATTTCCGTTCTGACAGAAAAATAATGATCAAATTCTTTCACTTTAAAAACTCACTTCAAGATATTGAACTCGATGACTTCATAATATATTATTATAACACTGAGTACGAAGGCGTGGTTTACATTCAAGGGCAAAATAAATACAATATATGTATTTTCAGAGCAGATGCGTAGATTTGTTTTGTATCCACAGTTAGTATTGTACTTCCGTGTATATAAATAAACCGATCTGCCCTCGCTTTGAATCGGCTTAGTGAGGTCAGCGTTAGCAAAGAAAGCGCCCTAAATTAGATTTTTATGAAGTATTAAATAATCTTCATTGTTTCAGCGCATATATGTGCCTCCGTTGGGTTCGGTCTTTCTCCGTAATAGGAGGTAAAATGGTCTATCGTACCATGCTGAGCAAACGTCTTGGCATAAGGTTCTTCCTTCTCTGCGTTTATGTTATCCGTATAATTATATCTTTTAGTCGTCTGTTACGATATCTACGGGCAAGAGTTGATGAATTGCATTCTCATTCTGTCACCACACGGAAGTTTTAACATTTACATTTTTTTAAGCTATTGCATAGCTTTTATCGCGGGCTGCGCGGCGAATGAATCAAGAAATTCCGTAACGAAAATAAAACCTCACACCCCCGTACCATGTAGCTCGAGACGAGTGACATGGTAGGCGGGTGGCGGCGGCTCGGCCCAGCGTACGGTCGTCGACATTCTGCGTTCGTCTGTCTCGGTGCGCACACGTGCCACCACTTTGCGTAGCTTACGTCAAAAAGTGTTTTCGCGTGTTTTCTAACAGTCCCAACGATCTTCAGCGGACGACAGTGGTAATCCAAACCGCCTTTATTGTTATACATATAGTACATTTGTTTACTTATCGATCACCACGCTCAAAAAGTGTAACTTGAATTAATATCAAAGAAAAACTTGAATTAATATCAACGAAAAAAAATACTGCATAATTAAAAAATAAATAAATAATTATAATTGCATAAGTTGATAAAAAATGCTATGCAATAGCTTTACCGCGGCAGTCCCCGAGTGCCACACGTTTTTTTTTTAATTTTGGGATTAATCTCACCACATATTCTCACTATTGTAACTCCTGTAAGCCAGGATCCACAATATTTTTTATAGATCACTTCGAGGTTTGATCCTTAGGTAGTCCCGGGAAATGATTTTAATTGTCTTGGCCCGCTACAAATTTAATTAGGAAAAGTTAAACAGGATGAGTTGGAAGAGATCGATTCCACTTCCCTCCTACGCAATGCGGGAAACATGAAGCAAAATTGACTAGTTAGTCAATAAATAAGAAGACGTGCAGTTACGATAAACACAGCCGCATAGCATCAGGGATATGGGAGAGCTTGACGGGGCCTATATGTGAGCCTTAAGATTGATTGCTTTCAGATTTATTGATTTTCTGTAACAGTAAAATAAATATGTAACTTATAAACCACCGAGAAAATAATAGTGTAAAATTACGTAAAAACTCATTGGTAAATAGATAAATCATCTAAGAGATATACATATATATACCTAGAGGCTGGGTAGCAATTCTGTAGTGGGAATAGAATCTCACTGTAAAAATTTGGCGGGAATGTGAAAGCCTTATGTGTTTAATATTTTAGTATTGTAACATATCATCTTCTTAAATAATTTGATGACATTTTATGTAAAGTGGTGTGGAGAAGCTGTTGATATTTAGAGAATATTGTGAAGAAAATTTTAACTCCACAGTGGCAACAATAGGCTCGTATTAGTTTCTAATTGCCCATACGTAAAGGAAGAAGTAGAAGAACCCCGCGTACAAGTTTCTATTGCAAGTACACCACTTGGTAAATATTATTAATAAAAAAACAAAAGCTCAATTGCGATAATGACCATTTAAAAGATCGAAACAAGATTGAGAATTGAAAATAAAGTAGCTCGCTCTATCTTTGCGCTTTGGGCTGGATAACATCAAGTCTCATAATTTGGTCATGTTGCTTTAGGGTTTATCTCGAGTTTACCTTCTCTTGCATAAATATTATATGGAAATTATATACTTTAGTCGTCTCTTACGGCACTTACGGGCAAGAAAGTTGGTGGTGAATTACTCCATCACCACACAGAAGAATCAATGAATAATAAAATTTTTAAATAAATCTACTTTACGGATTTTATCGCGTTTGTATTTGATTGCCCGACGTTTCGAACACTTTGCAGCGTTCATGGTCACGGGAGGACTAAAATGTCTCACGTCCAATAAGTCATCGTTATTGCAGAAAATTTATAATTATCTACCCGATACAGAAAATAGTTATTAAATATTGACCCACATTTTGATACAAATTAATTGCCAGTGTAAGAAGAAAATGATTCTATATTAAATAATTAAATTGTATATGGTTAGTAATTATTTAACATTAAAATTAATAGTAATTATATTTAAAAACCTGACAATCTAGTATACTACCACCGGATCGGAACACGGCCACACTGAGAAAGATCCGGCAAGAAAACTCAGGTGACCCGTGACCATGAACGCTGCAAAGTGTTCGAAACGTCGGGCAATCAAAAATCAAATACAAACGCGATAAAATCCGCAGTTTTATTTAATACTAGCAACCCGCCCTCGCTTCGCTTCGGTTTCAGTCGCTTTACCCGCGGCGTAGTTCCCGTTCCTGTGGGAATACCGGGATAAAATATAGGCTATGTTACTCCCTGATATTATAGCTTTCCATTGGTGAAAGAATTTTTGAAATCGGTTCGGTGGTTTAAGCGTGAAAGCGTTACAAATAAACAAACAAACAAACAAACATCCTTACTTTCGCATTTATAATATTAGTATGGATGTAATACTCGCGTAAACATCAGAAATCATTATGAATAATAAAAGATAAATATATAGGTACACTATTTCCTATGGAAGTTTAGAAAGTTTTCCATATTTACGTAAGCATGTTTTTAATGCACGTGATGTATCGTAACGTCGTGGGCGAACTTTTTACAAGACACATGCTGTAATTGATATCACGTGTTTTATTCGCTCGCACAGTATGAAAGTGGGCGAAATGGATTCGTAATATGTAAGTTTAAAGATTAAAACCATATACAATTACAAACAGGGGTGTGTAGTAGCAGCAGCAATCCGGTGTCGCAAAAGACGACTACGAGTTTTACATCGAACAATGCCAACGCCATCTGTTGCCATCTAGTCAACAATGACATTGCCATGGAGAACTGACGTCAGGCAGACGGCAATGAATCTATGGCCTGCCTGGTGCCAACCGTCATTGAGAATGTTATTGTTGAGCGAATGGTATCAGATGTACTTCATCATCATCGTCACAGCCCACAAACGTCCCACTGTTGGGCTCGAGCCTCCTCTACAATGGGAGGGAATTTAACCTACTATACCGTGCTGGTCAGACATGTTGGTATAGGGTTTCATTTCGAGTTTCATTCTCTTGCACAAACAGATGTTATGAGTCGTCTTTTACGACATCCACGGGCAAGATAGGGAATGGTGAATTGTATTCTGTTGTGAATTGTATTGTGTTCTGTTGCGCTGAACTGGTTCCAAAGCTATCTCTCAAATCGGCAACAATATCTCAAAATCCAAACCTATCAAGTGACCAGCTTCCTGTCAGTTTTGGAGTCCCACAGGGAAGCATACTCGGGCCGATCCTCTTCAATCTTTACATCAATGACCTGCTGCAACTCCCACTCACCAACGGCCAAATTACATCGTATGCTGACGACACAGTGATTATTTTCCATGCCAAGACCTGGAAAAAAGTCTACCACTACGCAGAGTCTGGACTCGTAACTGTAGCAGAATCGCTAAATAAAAATCTGTTAACACTAAATTTAAAAAAAACCAAAATCGTCAATTTCTATAAAACTTCTAAATCAAAACCACCGCAACCACTTTTCCTCAAGTATCACATTTGCCCACAAAACAACATCCCTCGTAAACATTGCGACTGTGTGACCGTAGATCAAACAGATTCCATAAAATATCTCGGCATCACCATTGACAATAATTTATCATTCAAATCTCATATACGCCTACTCTCTAATCGAACTCGTAAACTCATTTATGTGGCCAAAGCACTTCGAGACTGTACACCACCATCCACATTGCAAATCGTCTATTTCGCGTTATGTCAGTCAATAATACAGTACGGCATTGCTTTATGGGGGGAGGCGCCGCGAAATCTGTCTTGATAGAACTAGAGAGAGCACAAAGGGCTGTCCTCAAAGTAATGTTAAGAAAACCATACAGATACCCTACAGATCTCCTGTATCAAGAGTTCCCGGTACTACGGGTTAGACAGACATTCATTTTAAAAGCCACGCTCCTCGCGCATAAATGTTTGAAAGGTCACCCTGACTACCAGAGGACTACCGAGAGGAGGATATACAGGATACCTTGTCCGCGAGCAGATTCGCTTCTAGCAAGGCGATGCCCAACATTCCTACATCCTCATATTTACAATGTAGTCCTCAAGCACTGTAACCTTAAAAATCTTTCTTACTTTGCCTGCAAAAAGAGTGTAAGGGTATGGTTACTGTCACTCTCATACGTCTCAACTGAAGCGATTATCGATGCTACAAAATAACAATACAGACGCACACACTCACACTCAGAAAACATACGCACTCACATCCACTCACCTGCACAACACTCCACATACACACACACACATACACACGCAGCCGCACAAATAATATTATTCTTCTTACATTAGCCAATTTTTTTTTTTTTATATTAGCAAATTTATTATCTGTAACTAATTTCTTTCTTTTTTGACCTTTATAACGCTTTTGTTCCTCAGATAAATTTCAATAATCTTTTACAAATCGTATACTCACTGCTCTGGCTCCCGAGATACAGGCTTTAAGCCTAGTTCGGGAACTATTGTTAACAAAATGATGTAAACTGTAATCTTTGTTCAAATAAACTATTATTATTATTATTATTATTCTTAATCCGTCACCACACAGATGTACTTTGCCTACCTCAATCTGAAGCTGTTAGACGACATTTACGACAACCACGAACAATTTAAGGTTTGGTAGTATTCGTAGGCGCCTAAAAGTAGCATATTCATGTATTTATTACTCTATTAACTATATCTTTCCACAAAAAAAATGCGTTGAACTATTCTACGCCGACTGCATCCATTCACTACACCCTCTCTTGTCCGTGAGTGTAGTAAAAACTAATAAGGGATTAAATATACTTAAAACATCTATGCAAGAGAAGGCAAACTTCTAATAAAATATACTAACACGTCTAACCAGTGTGTAATACTAGGTCAATTTCCCTCCTATTGTGGAGGAGGCTCGAGTCTAGCAGTGGGACGTATATAGGGTTGCCAGGTCAAACCTAATAGCCGGACAGACCAGCCAGTTTGGCCGGATGTTTGGGTAGAAAGGCCAGACACTACATTATTGAGGATTTTGTGTTTTAGTATTATTAGGTACGACAAAAAACGTATGTAAAATTAAGCTTTTTGGATTATTATGACAACAGTTGACTCGCCTGCGCTCAGCCACGCTCGGCGCTAGCTCGTTTGCGAAATGTAAAGAATCCTAATAAAACCCGGACAAGCTGGACACCGATTATTTTGGCCAGACACCGATTATTTTGGCCGGACACGCAATTAAAAAACCTACCTATGTCCGGCTTTATCCGGACGCCTGGCAACGCTAGACGTATATGAGCTGAAATGATGATCAAAAGAATAGGATACGTTCGTAATTAATGTACAACAATGGTAGTTAATAAGAGCCGCTTCTTCAAAAAACTTATTAAAAGGGCAAAAATTTTACAAAGTCCAATGAATAAAAGTTATACTTAAGAGTTAAATTATACTTAAGAGTATAAGTTACACAGAGTTAAACAAGTTTAACTCTTATTTAACTCTTTATTTAACAAGTTAAATAAATATTTTTTTTAGATTAAATTACTTTAAAGAGGAAAATACAAAGCGAATGCAATATTTTCCGTATGATGACGGAAGAAGAATACAATTCACCACTCCCTATCCTACCCGTGGATGTCGTAATAGACGACTAAGGTATCCCTTAGTAAACATATAGCATCTATGCAAGAGAAGGAAAACTCGAGGCAAAACCTTATACCAACCTGTCTGACCGGCATGGTATAGTCATCATCTCAGCCCATATACGTCCCACTGTTGGGCTCGGGCCATGGCATGGTATAGTACCTAAGGTCAATTTTCCTCCTATTGTGGAGGAGGCTGGAGCCTAGCTGTGAATCGTATATGAGTCACGATAACTCGATATTCTTCTTAAAAAGATTTCTACGAACAATTTATTATAAATTCTACTTCTAAGATACAGTGATACACGCTAGGTCGTCTTCATCTGAAGCAATATAGGCAAGTTTAAATCAATTCAAGAAATTTATTATTGCACCCAGTACGAACCGGTTTAAAGTTGTCTTCGGGAGTATTAAATATCTGGATATCTCTAGACCTCATTGCTGACAATATTGGCAGGAATTAAAAATGATAGTACGTAATTTAAACCATAAGAGAGAACATTTTAATTAGATGATTAACAATATGATTCACGCAAAGGAATGTACAAAATTATTTGACGGTTTTTCCTACATATAATACTGGCTGACCTAATTGACACTGTTCTGTACGGTTTTTTTTTAAAGACACTACCCTCCGCTAGGGCAATAATCCTTGTATTGCGGGGGACTTCACAAACATATAATTAACGGACTCAAATTACATCCAGACTCAGAACAATAATTTGTGTATCGCACAAAGTGTTGTCCTGCGTGGGATTCGAACCCACGACACTGGCATGGTAAGTCTGTATCTTAACCACCACGCTATATATGCCAATTGAAAAGTAATATTAATAAAGAAAGAATCACAGCGTTTCCTAATAAATCCTCAATAATAAAAATCATCATTCGCATTATTACCTATCTAATTAAGCCAGTTTTCGGTTGAATGGCTTTAAAGGGATATAATATGCGTAATATTTACCTTATGATGACGGAGTAAGAATACAATCCACTACTCCCTCTTTTGCCTGTGGGTGTCGTAAAAGAAGACTAAAGGACGATAGGCAGATAATATCTATGCAAGAGAAGGAAAACTCTACATAAAACATGTCAACATATCTGATCAACATGATATAGTAAGGTCAATTTCCCTCCCATTACTGAGAAAGCCGGAGCCGAACAGTGAGACTTATGTGGGCTGAGGTAATAATATGCATATAATATCTACACAAAAAAAAATAAAACTCGAAATAAAACACTAGTAAACTGATTTCTGATGTTTACGCGAGTATTATACATTTTAAATAAAACTACTTTACGGATTTTATCGCGTCTGTATTTGATTTTTGATTACCCGACGTTTCGAACACTTTACAGCGTTCATGATCACGGGTGGACTAAGATGTCTCACGTCCAACAAGTCATCGTTACTGCAGAAAATTTTATAATTATCTACCCGATACAGAAATTAGTTATAAATTTATTAAATTGTTACCCACATTTTAGTACAAATTTATTGCCAGTGTAAGAAGAAAATGATTTGAATCATTTTCTTCTTACACTGGCAATAAATTTTGTATCAAAATGTGGGTCAATATTTAATAACTAATTTCTGTATCGGGTAGATAATTATAAAATTTTCTGCAGTAACGATGACTTGTTGGACGTGAGACATCTTAGTCCACCCGTGATCATGAACGCTGTAAAGTGTTCGAAACGTCGGGTAATCAAAAATCAAATACAGACGCGATAAAATCCGTAAAGTAGTTTTATTTAAAAACTAGTAAACTGACTAGCGTGATTAATAGGTCAATTTTCCTCCTACTGTGGAGGAGGCTCTGGAGCCCTGGACAGCGATAATTATAATGAATTGTATATTTGTAAGGTGCCCTGCAATAGAAAAGTAATTTCCTTAGTAAAGTGTTTAAAAATGAGCACATTATACGTTATACATAACAGCTTCATTAATTACAATAGTTAAGAAACTTCCCATTTAAATCACTTGAAAGTCTTTTTACGATTAAAATAAATTGACTATCAAAACTTATGTAACATACCGAATGTATCCAATTAATCTTATATCGATTAAAAAAAACTGTAGGTACAACAAATGTAGATTACAGAAACCATTTCGTTGTAAATAGGTGAAAACAAACCGTAACCCATTTGAAACAACCCACTTGCGATATACAAAGCGACGACTAAAGTTTACGTAAAGTCATATTGTTGGATTCGCATTTTTATTTTTTACTGCACATATGACGTAATGATCTAAATATTGAGCTCCCACGTCGAGAGTCGTGGGTACGATTCCCACGCAGGATAGAATGTGATGTCTTTAAAAAAATATTTTATGTCTTTGCCCGAAACAGTAAGTATAAGTGTAAACACAATTACTTTTCATTACATAATTGAATGATATCATATGTCATTCAACATGCAGCATTCATATATAAAGTCCTTTAGCTATTACTTAAAATTTAGGTGTCTTTGATTAAAATAGACATAAGTAACCTAATGCCGAGTCGTCGATTGCTACGTAAGATAATTTTTGTGCTATCCATGATAGGCTATGTATACGGAGGCTTAATGCAATCAGTGTCCTACAAATTTGTCTTTTAGGGCTTTAAATCCTCGCATTATAAAGATTTGCTCATCAATACAGAGTAATGCCGTTACAAGAATAAAACATTTAAAATAAAATAAAAGTTATGCAATAAAAAGGCCAAAACAAGATTGAAAATAGAAAATGATTTTAAAATAAACTATAAACAAATAGAACTCTTCTTCAGTTGCCAACCCTCCGTCAAACTCCACTATTGGACTTAATGACCCCACGAGAATGCCACCTAGAACGGTCGTATGCCACTTGCATCTAACAGCCCGTGGATATGGGGAACTGTCGTGACGGGGGCCATTTTGTATTTTGCATTCATTTCTTTTTTATTTCTAACAGACTATATTAGGAGCTGTGAGCCTAGTTAAATAACCGCATTTAGTTGCAAATAGCAAGCGGAACCAATTGCATTTTTTACCGTTTATAATTAACAATTGAGCCCCGCTTTTACAACAATTTCTTGGCAGTCGGGTAAATAAATATACTTTTTTTATCTATACCAATAAATAAAATTGGAGTGTCTGTTTGTAATGTCAAAATAATAGGTTTTTTTCATGCTCACACGGTTACACGGTACACGACACCTATGCCTAAAATAGCAATTAAAAAATTTTTGTCTGTCTGTCTGTCTGTCTGTCTGTTTGTTCCGGGTAATCTTCAAAACGGCTGGACCGATTTCAAAAATTCTTTCACCAATGGAAATCTATAATATCAGGGCGTAAACTAGGCTATATTTTATTCCGGTATTCCCACGGGAACGGGAACTACGTGGGTAAAATGACTATAAACTATAACCGAAGCGAAGCGAGGGCGGGTTGATAGTATTTCATATAATCAACATCGCAGCACACACGCATTCCATAATTGTGGTTGAGACTGCTCCATAATGCGCGGAAAGCTGAACTACTGTAACAGGCTAGAAGGACTCTTTGGTATAAGGTTTTAATTTGAGTTTTCTTCTATTTATCCATTCATCCCAACTCAGATACGACCCACTGTTGGGCTCGAACTTCCTCCACAAAAGCAGGGAGATTTGACTTCCTATCCCACGCTGATCAGACAAGTTGATATAGGATTTCATTTCGAGTTCCTCTTGCAAAAGTTTTTATATGGATATTCGACTTTTAACAAAGGAGGGTAGAGCATTATATTCTTAATCCGTCACCACACGAATGAATTTATATTATTAAATATTAAATGTAATATAATTAATATCATAAAATACGGGATAGCCATATTAGCATCTATCTCATTTATAAAGTATACTTTACCTTCTAGTGAGCTAATTATAACACTCCCTAAATCATTAACCATTCGAATAGCATTACCGGGAATCGTATCTGGTAATTGATTATTGTGACCTAGATTACATCAGCTGTACTATATACGTGTTGACGTAAGCGTGAACAGTGCTGTGAATTAGCACTTATAGATAGTGTACACTTGCCAATGTTTTATATCCAGATTTTGGAGTTTAAACTAAGTATTTTATTGATTGAATACAGAAATCCGTAGAAGAAAGAGTGTAACCGACATAACATGAAGAATTAGTACGTTAAGATGGCAAAACACATGCCACATTGCTCGTCAAACCGACTACTGTTGGGGAAAAAAGCTTCTCAAGAGGCGACCACAAATCCGCGACGCGGTGTAGGCCGACTCATTGACCTGAAAGTCGTAGGGAACCGTTGGATGCAAGTGACATAGGATCGTTCCGAGTGGCATACTTGTGTGGAGGCTTATGTTCAACAGTAGAAGTATATGAGCTGATGGATGGATGAATAGATGTTATTGAGCTGGTTAATCGTAACCGAAACTGTGGGATATCCAAAATGAAAATATATCTGAAAGAGTAACCGAAACCAATAAAAGTATTAAATAAATTCAAATAGGCTTGCTGTCTGTGTTAGATAGTTGGATAGGTTTTCTTTCAACCAGTCGAACTATCAGTCAAAATGTAAGCCTGTCCGAAAATAATATGATAGTCACCTCACTTAGCGTTTACCATGTACAATTCTCTAAAAAATACAATAACAGTGGGCTTATTACGAATATTTGCGCCAAAGTATTCGTATCGCTATCGAGACGATTTTGTATGTGATTTCAATTAAACTGTTATCGCACGATAGAGGCGCTGCTCCAAAGCTCATACAAATTGATCTCGATAACTATACGAATGGCATGACGCAAATATTCGTGCGAAGTCCATTTTAACTGAAACTATCCGAAACTCGGATAATCCAAAAAAAAATTCAAATCTGTAACTATATCCAAAACGCGTAGGTACTAAGAACAAATTTTACAAAATCCAGCGCAAAATATATTTTTTAATTATTAAAACAATTACCGTGTGGTGGCGGAGTAAAAATTCAATTCACCACTCTCTTTCTAACCTGTGGATGTCGTAAAAGACGACTAAGGGATAGAATATGCATATAACCTATGCAAGAAAAGGAAAACTCGAAATAAAAACTTTTACCAAACCGTCAGCGTAGTATAGTAGGTCAATATCCCTTCTATTCCGAAGGAGGCTCGAGCCCAGCATTGGGATATATAAGAGCCGAAACGATGATCAATGATTATAACAAATGGTTTCATAACTTGGTAGTCTTGGCAACTGTAACCATATCCATAGTAACCATAAATGTAGTAAGCATTGACATTTTAAACGTTGCTATAGTAATCATTGCAAAAATAATGTTTTATCCTTTTTAACACGCTTTTATTAGTTTCACCTGCATGTATGTATGTATCTACGTATGTATCTATGTATGTAACGGAATCTTTAAACGTCATTTTGCCCCACTTTGAACGAACAGATTTTATTTAAACTTTGCACAATCGTCAAGTGCCCAGGACAATGCAATAATTCGATCAAAATAGCCGAATATCCTGATTCGATTCACCAGGATTTAGAAATTTCTAATCGTATCCTTTGCATAAGAGCAAGAAAGATAAAGCTAGTGTGCGAACTAAGCATGCGCGAAATTTTAAACTTTTATGATTCGGGCTGTCACTTTGTAAGCGTGTTTATTAGTTTTTTACCCTAATTAAGTTTTCTACCTATAATTAATCATTACCATCGTAAATGTTGTTAAATAGTTGTTGCTAACGCGTTAGTATTTTAAATTATAATATTCGGTGTTTTTTTTAATTAGAATAATTCACAAAAATTAGGAAATTATTTCCTTTTGAGAGGTTTCGTTACGTGCGTGAGAGGGTGAGGTGCCTATTTTTCTCATCGCATTACGCAACCGAAGTTGCTCGGGTCAAACAACAGCTAAGAAGGGCCTGTACATTTGTTACTATTGATTATATTGATTTTTTAACAAAAAAGGGCTTGAGCTTTCAGCTTTCTATTGAACACTAGGTACACTAAAGCTCAAGCCCTTTTTATCTTGTATATATTATCTTTTGTTACGTGTTCATTTGGTACAAAAAAGATTGATCTGTGTGGAAAAAGCTACCCAAGTCTTTCTCTAAGTCCGAAGAACGAACTGGAATATATCAGAAAATGGTAGCTAAGTTTTATGGTAAACACTCTTGACAATATCATCATCTCAGCCTCTATATGTCCCACTGTGGGGCTCTCGCCTCCTCCATAATGGGAGGGCAATTAATCTACTATTCCACGCTGGTCAGACGTATTGGAATAAGATTTTGTTTCGAGTTTTCCTTCTCTTGCACAGATATTATATGCTTATTATATTCCTTAGTCGCCTTTTATGACATCCACGGGCAAGGTAGGGAGTGGTGAATTGTATTCTTTTTAACAATATAATTAAAATATGTATTAATTACTGGGCAATGCAAGCGGTTTCACCCGCGTAGTTCTCATTCCCATGGGAATAACGGGATGAAATATAGCGAGTTTAAGTTACTCCTCATACGTATTACCTGGTAGTAATATTATCAAAATCGGTGCAGCCCTTTTGAAGACTACCTGGAACCAACAGACACAAACAAAAATATTTAAACTGGTTTTTAGGCATAGATATTGTGTAAATAACCATGTGAGTATTAGAAAACGTATTTTTTTGACATCACAAACAGACGTTTCAATTTTATTTATTTATATAGAGTATAGTCACTCAAAACGTGTCTACAAATCCACCCACTATAAAAAAAAATAAAAAAAATATTACATCATCACCACTGCTGAAAGTAGTAACAAAGTGCGGTCCTGTGCCGCCTGCATCCAACGACGCCCAGCAACTTTCACCAGGTCGTCGGTCCGCCTAGTGGGGGGGGGCGTCCTACACTACGTCATCCAATACGTGGTCGCCACTCGAGAACCTTTCTTCCCCAGCGGTTGTCGGTTCGTCGAGCGATGTGGCCTGCCCATTGCCACTTCAGCGTGCTAATTCTTCGTGCTTTGTCGGTTACACCCGTTCTTCTGCGGATTTCCGTATTTCGGATTCTATCTCGCAGAGAAATCTCGAGCATAGCCCGTTCCATAGCACGCTGAGCGACTTTGAGTCTTGTTATGAGACCTACATTATACTTTATTACATATACACCGTACATATTATCCGTGTGGTGACGGAGTAAGAATACAATTCACCACTCCCTATCTTGCCCGTGGATGTCGTACAAGACGACTAAGGGATATAATATGCACATAAGATCTGTGCAAGAGAAGGAAAACTCGAAATGAAACCCTATACCAACATGTCTGACCAGCATGATATAGTAGGTCAATTTCCCTCCCATTGTGGAGGAGGCCCGAGCCCAACAGTGGGACGTATGTGGGCTACAATGATGATGATGATGATGACATATACCAATAAAATATTGAGATCTTCTTTCCTATCTGGTTTCCTAAGAAGTAAACCATCACAGCTAGATCATACCCAGCAGATTAAAAAGCTTTTTCATTACACATAACGTGAATAAAAATTATTCAACCCAAAAAATATTTCATTTTAGTGGACACGGTCCACAGCTCATAATGTCCAAAAATACCTTTTACACGTATCCTTGGACAACTGGAGGTTCATTTGCCTCTGTTTCTATTCCCATTGGAAAAGTAGAACAGGTCTGACGTAATACGAATGTAATATATATTTTTTTTATTAATGATATCTGAGTTCTTGAATGAAGATATTTGATGGGAAAACATCAATCGTAATTTTATCAGCTTTTATTTGAATACGCCTGTTATTTTGTTCGTTATTATCAAGGCCTCATTGAGCGATAGTTACATTTTGCTGTAGTAAAAAGATATACGTACACAAATTTTATATGGCAATTATTATTTAATGGTAAGTATTTCGACAGAGGCAGCGTGCCTGTTGGCCGGGACTCCCCCGTGGGACCTGGAGGCGGAAATGCTCGCCGGTTTGTCTCGGCAAGTGTCGGGGGTGCGAGCGGAGGGTGGTGTGGTCTCGTTGAGGGAGCTCACCGCCTGGCGCGTCGATGCCCACCGAGACGTTATTGCCCGTTGGGCAGTCCGGCTGGAGAGGCCTCGGTTCGGGGTGCGAATCGTGGAGGCCTTCCGGCCGGTGCTGATGCAGCAGACACGGCGCAGCATACACTCGAGGTCTGTGCCGCTTGGGCAGAGCAGCGCCGTGAACTCTTCGCAATCATCGTTGTCGATCGGTGTGGGTGTGTGTACTTACGCCCCTCTGTCGCCCCGGACGGTGTGGTGCGAGGAGCGTGTCGATCGCACCCCACCCCCCAAAAAAAAAGTGTAAGTATTTAAGGGTATTTAAAGGAATTAACGTGTTAAAATAATGTTGGTATTTATTGGTAATTTATAATCAGTAGTGTTGTTTTTATTTTACACGGTTTCCCTCCGTATAGTGACGGAGTAAGAATGCAATTCACCACCCTCTTTCTTGCTCGTGGATGTCGTAAAAGACGACTAAGGGATTTAATATGCATATAATATATATGCAAAAGAGTGAACGGCTGACATGGTATGGACATGTGATGAGGCGGGATGAAAGTAATGTTGTGAGGAAAGTCTTAGGTATAAATGTTGAAGGCTTTAGGGGGAAAGGAAGACCGAGGAAAAGATGGATGGACTGAGTGAGGCATGAGATGGATAGCCTGGGAGTGACTGCAGAAATGACGTCTGATAAGACCGTATGGAAGAAGATGACATATTGCGTCGACCCCAAGTAATTGGGATAAGAGCAAGATGATGATGATGATGATATATGCAAAAGAAAACTCGAAATAAAACCCACACTGGTTAGACCCACACGTCTGACCAGTGTGGTATTGTAGGTCAATTATACTCCGTGGAAGAGGCTAGAGCCCAACCATGGGACGAATATGAGCTATGATGATGAACATGGTTTTTGGATTATCTTCCAGAACTATTTTGTATTGCAAATAATTTTAGCATACTTCTTTGCATCCTAAGATCATTTGACTGCGCCTCTTCTCTCTCACACATAATGTAGATTTTACGTTGTTTTTTTCTATGATATCTGATGTTTATGTGAACACTAATCTGTAATAACGTTGACTTGTTTGGACGTCAGACACCTTAGTCCTCCCGTGACCATGAATGCTGTAAAGTATTCGAAACTTCGGGCAATCATTAATCAAATACAAACGCAATATCTATATCAATAAATAAAATTGGAGTGTCTGTTTGTAATGTCAAAATAATAGGCTTTTTTCATGCTCACACGGTTATTTGCACGACACCTATGTTTAAAATACAGATTAAAAAATTTTTGTCTGTCTGTGTTTGTTCTGGGTAATCTTCAAAACGGCTGGACCGATTTCAAAAATTCTTTCACCAATGTAAAGCTATAATATCAGGGAGTAAACTAGGCTATATTTTATGCCGGTATTCCCACGGGAACGGGAACTACGCGGGTAAAATGACTAAAACCGAAGCGAAGTAAGGGCGGGCTGCTAGTAATCCATAAAAGTAGTTGTTTTTTGTAACTGACAACCCCTTACGTCTTAAATTAAAAAATTTATGAGCCGTAGTTAGATTTCTTAATGGAAAATTACTAGTAAAGTTCGTCAAACTCATTTGAACAGTGAAACGTAAACCTGTTCTGAGATGTAATATATTATGAAAAGGTAGATGTTGACGTCAGAACCTTACGAGGTCGAACTATAATAATAATAATTTATTTTTAGCTTTCAAAATACAGTACACCAACTTGGTACAATAAGACCTAAAATTATGTACAAGTGAGCAAAATATACGTACCATCACTTTCTGTAGCACATTATGAAATAGTGAGTAACATTTTAATTAGTTAATTACTTACAATACGTATATAAGTTCACTGTAGATTTCTAGGTACACTGTATGAACTAACAAACCAAAATATAAATTGTAATATTCACAGAAAAGATACACAATTTGAAAACAAAAATAAAACTATATCTAAATGTACCTATATATAACCAATATATTTCATTATATAATACTATAACAATATTAGGTGCATTAGACTGAGAAGCGAGACCCGACGTAACTTGTTATTGAAAGTTCTATAAACAATTCAAATGTTACGATATGGTTTTGTAAATGAAGACTTTGTATATGTTTTCTTTCTTTCTGCCTTCAATATATTGTTTTCGCTGTGATGACGAAGTAAGAACAGAATTCATCGTTCCCTTCTTACCCGTGGATATATTAAATGTCAACTTAGGAAAACAATATACAAATAACATTTATGCAAGTGAAGATAACTCTAAATAAAACGGGTATAGGGTTAGCAAGCTGTCAGACCAGCGTGATATATTCGATTAATTTCCGTCCTATTGCAGAGGAGGTAGAAACCTAGTGACAGGGCTTGTATGAGCTGAGGTAATAATAAGAAAATTTGCCATCTGTCCAGGATGGCTCGTACTTAAAATTTGAACTTTAGGGTACAAAAAGAAAAGAACAACTATAAAATATTTGACCTGAACTACTTAAATTATCCTGTGACTGTAAATGCTATAAATTATTCGAAATGCAGATATAGTACCTAAAAACTAATATAGATAGATATAGCCTATTTATCGAGAAAGGTTTTAGGACATATAACCAATAAATATTAACAAAATCCGTATGTTGACGGAGTAAGAATACAATTGGTGAATTGTATTCTTACTCCCTATCTTGCCCGTGGATGTCGTAAAAGACGACGAAGGGATGTAATATGCACATAAAATCTGTGCAAGAGAAGGAAAATTTGAAATGAAACCAACCATCAACATGTCTGACTAGCATGGTATATTAGGTCAAATTGCCTCCCATCGTGGAGGAGACCCAAGTCCAACAGTGGGACGTATATGGGCTGCGATGATGATGATGATGTTAACCAAATGGGCAACATTTAATTACAATGCAACAACGAGCATCAAGGACTCTTCTCAAACGCCTTTGTAGTAGCGATGTAGCAACAACAAAAAAATATATTGATGTATTATAGATAATCTTAATGATCATTTCTGATGTTTCCACGAGATCACACATCCTTACTAATATTATAAATGTGAAAGTAAGGATGTTTGTTTGTTTGTTACGCTTTTACGCTTAAACCACCAACCCGATTTCAAAAATTCTTTCACCAATGGGAAGCTATAATATCAGGGAGTAACATGGGCTATATATTATTCCGGTATTCCCACGGGAACGGGAACTACGCCGCGGGTAAGGCGACTGAAACCGAAGCGAAGCAAAGGCGGTTTGCTAGTTATAAATAAAACTATTTATATGTATCGCGTTTGTATTTGATTTTTGATTACCCGACGTTTCGAACATTTTTCAACCTTTATGCCCGTGATCATGAACACTGAAAAGTATTCAAAACGTCGTTCATGCTCCACCCGTGACCATGAACGCTGAAAAGTATTCAAAACGTTGTTCATGCTCCGCCGCGGATAAATTATAGCCTATGTGTTATTCTGATATGTAAGCTATATTATTGTGAAGTTTCATCAAAATCCATTCGGTAGTTTTTGTGTGAATGAGCAACAAACATCTTCACATTCTCACAAACTTTTACGTATATAATACTAGCAACCCGCCCTCGCTTCGCTTCGGTTTCAGTCGCCTTACTCGCGTAGTTCCCGTTCCCGTGGCTCTACTGGGATAAAATATAGCCTATGTGACTCAGGGATACTGTAACATTCTAATGGTGAAAGAATTTTCGAAATCCTTCCAGGAGTTTTTGAGTTTATTCGTAAGGAACGTTTCCTCTTTATAATATTAGTGTAGATAACACCCTTAGAGGGTGAAAATTAAAAATGCTGAAACACGTGTTTATTTATTTTTCCTAAAGAGTATTTTTGGAGAATTTTAAGAAAATCGTTTTTTGTCCTTATACAAACTTTGTTACTGCAGTTTACCCCCTAGGGGTTGAATTTCAAAAAACCCTTTCTTAGTGGGTTTCTACGTCACGCAAAGAAACTAATGTCAAAATTTCACGTTTCTGGCTTCAGTAGTTCCGGCTCTGTGATAAGTCAGTAAACTGACATCTTTCTACCTATTTTACACCCTTAGAGGATGAAAATGGACAAACGCTGAAACACATGTTTAGTTATTTTTATTAAAGAGTATTTGTGCTTAATTTGAGGACAGTAGTTAAAGATTTTTTTTTCTTTCCATACAGACTTTACCATTGCGTTTCACCCCTTTAGGGGTGGAATTTTAAAAAATCTTTTCTTAGAGGGTGCCTACGTCACAAAATGAAACTACGGTCCAAATTTCATTTTTCTAGCTTCAGTAGCTTCGACTCGCCCTGTTCCTTTATATGTATAGGTATTATTGTTAACGCCCCCGCAACATCCCTTGCAGGTGGAATTTCGTAAAATCCGTTCTTAGCTGACCTCTACTCGACGAAAGGAATATTTCTGCCAAATTTCAAGTCTGTACGCCTTATGGTTCCAGAGATATAGTGATGAGTCAATATATCGCTCGCAAAACCCGCCTCTCCTATATATACATATATAGATTAGTAATAAAGTAAGGAACGATAAGGATATTGTTAATGATGTTATTATCGAGATAAAACATAAGTCTTCTAACATTCAATATGTATTCCACTAAAGCGAACTTGCTGACACAGTTGATAGTAAATAGTTTAATTTCATACATCTTAGGAAGTAATATAACTACGCTGCAGATCACAATTCTTATTATATTTTACGATTTGCCGTAAAATATTACGATAATATTATAGCTAATAGTCGATTGACCTCAATATCAGCGACATGATTTTATGTCAGAGTCCTTTAACAAACAAAGGATTTTGCGCAGTTTGATTTATTATGTCGTATGTCATTCTAGTTTTAATATTGTGTAAGACATACGTTGATATTCCCTGTGGAGCGACGGAATAATAGTACGATTGTCGCCATACCTTGCTTGGCCGTGTTAGTTGTAAGAATTGGCTAAGGATTCACTAGAAAAGTGGACAGCGGCAGTTGCCTGGGAAATGTATACCTTCTATTTTTTTTATTTTATATCTATACTCTATACAAATAAATAATATTGAAGTGTTTGTTTGTAATGTCAAAATACTGGGCTTTTTTCATGGTTATTTGCACGATGCCTATGCCTAAAATACAGTTTGTTTGACGTAATCATCAAAACGGCTAGACCGATTTTGATAATATTTTAATACCAGGTAGCTGTCTATACAAGGAGTAACTTGGACTATATTTTGTCCCGGTATTCCCACGGGAACGGGAACTACGCAGGTAAGGTGACTGAAACCGAAGCGAAGCGAGGGCGGGTTGCTAGTATTATTTACTTTTCGTGGCAAACGAGCAAACAACACCTGTGGGCTTAGCACGAATATTTGCCATAAAGTATTTAAAACATTATCGAGACCAATTTCTATGAATTTGAAGTAGTATCCCGATAGGCCGATAGAGACGCTGCTCAAAATCCCATACAAATTAGTCTCGATAACGATACGAATACTTTGATACGAATATTGGTGCTAAGCCCACTGATGATAAGCGTTACGATGACCATTGTTAGGCCGCTGCCGAAACCTAATGAAAAATACTTTAATGGTATACATTATTCATAATTTCGGATCATATACATCCTCCTCCACAATGGGAGAGCAATTGACCTACTTTACCACGCTGGGCGAACATGTCGGTATAGGGTTTTGCTACGAGTTTTCCTACTTTTGAATAGATATTATATGCATATTTGATCCCGTAGTTGCCTTTTACGACACTCAAGGACAAAAGAGGTACACGTGTATACTAGCATACATATCGTGAAGTTAATAAACTAACACAAATTGATCATTTCTATGCGCCTTGTCATATTACTACATACATTCCAAACTAATAAACATAAATTCACCTTGAAACATTTTATAAAAACTGGGCCACGTTACAATTTAAAATGCAACGGTCCTTGAATATATCAACGAATAGTTCATTGGAAGAAAAACTTCAAGAATATCACAATGTTTTTACCTGATGTAAGTGGACATAGAATCCATGATAGCAATGCTTTGAATTTTGGATTGAAAAGCAAATACGGTCTAACTTACGAAATCATAGAATATAATTAAAGACATCGATGTTAGTTTAAACTCTTCAAGATTCATTGAAAATTATTGGGCATTCTTTGAAATGTTTGAAATACGTTTTCGTTTTTCATTTTTAACTCCATGTAACCGCGATTTGCCGAACTTTGTCCAAACTGAATCTAAAACCAAATTCTATGATTATGGTTATCGAACCTGCTCACAAAATTTCACGACAATAGAATGCGACGTACAGAAGCAAATATGATCATGTGGGCATCTAGAACATATGAAATAATTTTTGCCCCAGCTAAAATGAGGATGCTTCACGCTGAATCGATCAATTATGTATCTTTAATAGAATTTTAAAATAGTTATAATCAATCAATCGAATCACGCGTAGTGGCGATATCAGAACACAATTTATACTCTTTTTATTTTGCATGCGGGTATCCGTAATAGCCAAGGGAGGTAACCATATAACATAACTCCGAAGGACTACAAATTTGAAATCATAGAACCAACAATATCTATACCAATAAATAAAATTGGAGTGTCTGTTTGTAATGTCAAAATAGTAGGCTTTTTTCATGCTCACACGGTTATTTGCACTATACATATGCCTAAAATACACTTTATATTTTTTTTGTCTGTCTGTCTGTCTATCTGTCTATCTATCTGTCTGTCTATGTATCTGTCTGTCTATCAGACAGACAGATACATAGACAGATGTCTGTCTGTATGTTCCGGGTAATCTAAAACGGCTGGACCGATTTCAAAAATTCTTTCACTAATGGAAAGCTATAATATCAGGGAGTAAACTAGGCTATATTTTATCTCGGTATTCCCACGGGAACGGGAACTACGCAGGAAAGACTGAAACCGAAGCGAAGCGAGGGCGGGTTGCTAGTATAATATATAGTTGTGGATATTGATAGTCAATTTTTCTTCCATTGGAATAGAATCTCGCAGCATTCTTAGAACTCAACAATCATTTATAACAGTGAACATACCGGGACTAATCTATACCAATAAATAAAATTGGAGTGTCTGTTTGTAATGTCAAAATAATAGGCTTTTTTCATGCTCACACGGTTATTTGCACGACACCTATGCCTAAAATACAGATTAAAAAATTTTTGTCTGTCTGTCTGTTTGTAATCTCCAAACGGCTGGACCGATTTCAAAAATTCTTTCACCAATGGAAAGCTATAATATCAGCGCGTAAACTAGGCTATATTTTATTCTAGTATTTCCACGGGAACGGGCACTACGCAGGTAAAACGACTAAAACCGAAGCGAAGCGAGGGCGAGTTGCTAGTTACAAATATAATCTATTCAGAGTTTGTTCAAACACAACAGAAATATACATTCAAATCTATCCAGCTCTTTAGAAGCTCAGTCATTTACGAATAAATTATATTATATTTATGTGTGAAATAAGAGAGAACACCTCAACCTGCACAAGCTCCACTGCTCGGCTCTATTCTGGAAGAAATTCGACCAACTATATACTATGCTGATCAGATATGTTGGTGGTTTTGTTTCTAGTTTTCCTTCTCTTGCATCAATGATATCTGCATATTATATACATAAGACGCCTTTTATAATAGCCATTGGCAGGAAAGGGGGTGGGAAATTGTACTCTTACTCCGTCATCACTGGAGGAGATAAGAATATAACTCAGAATACAATCTAAGTTTTAGCGAAATTTTACACATCGTCCATCCATATAGGATAATATACAGTAAAAAAAATACGGTAGCAAAATTACACTAAGTGACCATGAATATCAGCTATTCATGTCATGATCCTTAACAAACAGACAAACACAAATATTGACCGTCTGTGAAAAAAAATCCTTGAGAAAACAAACGTGACCATCTATTTTTCACTTGAACAACCGTTGTTTTAATTAACACTGAATATATATTTATCGAACTTATGCTAATTACATTCTTCACTCTTCCTAGTAATTTCTTCATAATAATAAATAAATTATAGTTTAAAAAAAAACTAAAAACATGCTTGCAAGTTACAAGTCAAGTAGTTACTAGTATCGAATATCGCGAATGCGTAGTTTGCACACTACTTACCTCTGTTTCTCTTTTGCTCTTATGCAAAAAATACGATTAAAATCTCTAAATCCTGGCGAATCCAATCAGGATATTCGGCTATTTTGATCAAATTAATGCATTGTCATGGGCCTTTGACGAGTGTGTAATATAAATAAAATCTGCTCGTTCTAAGTGAGGCAAAATGACGTTCAAAGATTCCGTTACATAGATACATACATACAGGTGAAAGTAATAACAGCGAGTTAAAAATAGCAGTTTTCTGCTACATTGCTCGTAGGTATCGTGAAAGACGAGAAAGATCTTTACATCTACTTGGGCCAACTGCATCTGATGCCGTCTGGTCAATCATTATATCCCCTAAGACAGTTGACGTCAGGTAAACAACCTATTTTTTTACTATCGTCAAAAATATATGCAATATGGATGGTGGAAGAAAAGCAAATATATTTTCCAAGTAATTCGGATAATAAGTAAAATTGAAAATTTTGAATAACCCTCGACATAAACTAAAATAATACAAAAAAAAAGTACCTATCACGTTCTCTTGAACAGGAATTATGAAATAATTGTGGTTTAACGAGAAGAACGAAACATAGCTAAGAACCACTGCCAGAAACCTGGCTTTTAAATAACAAAAACCGCATCGAAATTCGTCCATCCGTTTGATAGCTACGATGCCACAGATAGCCCACACCCAGATCGACAGAGATAACGTCAAACTTATAACACCCCTCTTTTTCCGTCAGAGGTTAAAACAGGATGATGATAAAGAATCAAATGTAAAACGATGCTATGAAGGGACAAAACTTTTGCAACTAGACGTACAACGCAATCTGTTAAATACATAAACTTGAACCAGATATATCTAGTATCAGTTGACTGATATAAGATTTCTCCCTATTAATTGAAGAGTTAAGCTAACTGTAATGAAGATTGATGCATCCTAGAATTTGTTGGCCGCTAGTCGATTATTATTCGTGTAGTGACGGAGTAACAACAATTCACCCCTCGTCGTAAAAATCAACTAAGGGATATGATATGATATGATTATAACACCTGTGCAAGAGAAAAAAAATTCGAAATAAAACCTTATACCAACATGTTTGACCAGCGTGGTATGACCAGCAGGGTATTTGAGGAGGCTCGAGACCAGATGTGAGACCTGTCTGATCTGAGACGACGACGAGAGGGTGTACGATTATAGGTATGTATGTACTTACAGCAAGTAAATAAACTACATTTCTTTTATATTTTTTAAAAACAACGAAGTGAAATAAATTCTTTTGTTTATTTATATATTTAAAAGGAAAGCATTTCGCATACGTATGTATTATGCTAAGAACTATTATTTATTTTAATAATTATTTTAATAAATCGAGTGTGTCAGAAAAATTTTAAAGCAGTTGAATCTTTAATCAAACTAAAGTAAACATTATGAGAATAGTTGTTGTATTGAATTGAATTATTATTTTAATGGCGTCCATGTTAAATTATTAAGTGGATTGATTATTAAAAAATAAGTTTGGTATAGTTCTTGTTCTTAATTCGGCCTTGTTTCTGATGTTCTTACGAGCTATCCTACGTTGGTTAGACAGGTTGATATAGCGTTTTATTTCGAATTTTCCTTCTCTTGCATAGATGCTATATGCATATTATGCTTTGGTCGTCTTTTACATACTGGCAAGAGAGGAATTGTATTTTTATTGCCTCACCTTGTGAAAAAATAATAATGATAAAAAAGTAAATTAATAAATAAGAATACCGGAAGAGAACGCGAAGAATTTTGTTTAGTTGCTTTCTCGAGCTTGTCACGTTATATGCTAACCCTATAGGTGGACTATTGATTCGCCTGCTAATGTTCGCAAATAAAAAACATAAAATATGTATACAAACAAACGCCCACGTTTATTTAGAATATAACACAACACCTGGTAAATCACGTGGATGCCTGTAATGTTAATGTCTGCTTCAAACGTGCATCAGCGTCATACATATATGTATATATATATATATACATATATGTATATATATATATATATATATATATATATATATCCCGTTATTGATGGGACGTTTCCGTGTGGTGACGGAGTAAGAATTAAATTTACCACTCCCTATCATAATGATTTCTGATGTTTACGCGAGTATTATACATTTTAAATAAAACTACTTTACGAATTGCAGCATGTCAAGCAGGTGCTACGTGCAAACAAGCTGCCAGTTCCTCGCCCCCGTCGCAGAGACCGAGTGAAACCACCCACAGTTGAGCGCCTTCCTGCAATACTACCTAATGTCAAAGGAGTCACTGACAAGATTGGCTACATCCTGAAACGCTCTTCCATTAAAACTTATTTTAAGCCACTGAAGAGGATTAGCCAATTCTTACCACCTGTCAAGTGCCAGATCCCTTTACAAGATGCAGGAGTATATAAACTTGACTGTGACTGTGGTCTCTCTTACATTGGACAAACAAAGAGATCCATAAGAACTCGGATCAAAGAACACATAGCCGATGTGAAGCACCGCCGGGACACTAGGTCTGCAGTCTGTGAACATAGTCAGGACCGCGCCCACCATAACATCAGGTTTGATAAACCACAAATCCTCGCAAAAGAACACCGATACCTGCCTAGAATGGTACGCGAGGCTATTGAGATTAAAAAACACAAAAATTTCAATAGAGAGGATGGCTGGGTGTTACCATCAAGCTGGGATCCTGTTATAAACATTATTAAAAACAAATCCAAAAAGACCACCACAAGACTGCAAGACACCATGAGCTCATATTGTATAGATTTGACCCACAATAATAATAACTAAAGATAATTTTATAAATTAAAACCTTTTAGTAACATAAAGTAAGCCGCCTTCAAAATTAACTTTAATTTAGCATCATGTTACCTGAGTTTTCTTGCCGGATCTTTCTCAGTGTAACCGTATTCCGATCCGGTGGTAGTATACTAGATTATTAGTTAGTTTTTAAATATAATTACTATTAATTTTAATGTTTAATTATTACTAACCATAAACAATATAATTTTTCATATAGAATCATTTTTTCTTTTTACACTGGCAATAAATTTTGTATCAAATTGTGGGTCAATATTAAATAACTAATTTCTGTATCGGGTAGATAATTATAAATTTTCTGCAGTAACGATGACTTGTTGGACGTGAGACATCTTAGTCCACCCGTGATCATGAACGCTGTAAAGTGTTCGAAACGTCGGGTAATCAAAAATCAAATACAAACGCGATAAAAACTCCCTATCATGCCTGTAGATGTCTTAAAAGACGACTAAGGAATTAAATATGCATAAACATCTGTGAAAGAGAAGGAAAACTCTAAATAATACCAACATGACTGACCAGCATGGTATAGTAGGTCAATTTTCCTCCTATTAGGGAGTGTATGAGATGAGATGACGATGATACGTCGCGGCGATGGGACAGTCTCGTTTTCAAGATGTCTATTCAATTTTCCCTAGCTAAAATAAAAATGAACCGTATTGCAAACAGTGTAAATGTTAATTATATTACCTTTCTACGTAGCAGATATGTGTTCAATTCATTTTCGCCGATTTATATCGAAAGCCATTTTATTTACTACTAGCAACCCACCCGCGCTTCGCTTCGGTTATAGGTTATAGTCGTTTTACCCGCGTAGTTCCCGTTCCCATGGGAATACCGGAATAAAATATAGCCTAGTTTACGCCCTGATATTATAGCTTTCCATTGGTGAAAGAATTTTTGAAATCGGTCCAGCCGTTTTGAAGATTACCCGGAACAAACAGACAGACAGACAGACAAAAAATTTTTAATTGCTATTTTAGGCATAGGTGTCGTGCAAATAACCGTGTGAGCATGAAAAAAGCCTATTATTTTGACATTACAAACAGACACTCCAATTTTATTTATTGGTATAGAAGACTAACGTATTGTAATAAATCTTGTAATAAGCTTGATTTTTATTTCAAAACTAGCAACCCGCCCTCGCTTCGCTTCGGTTATAGGTTATAGTCGTTTTACCCGCGTAGTTCCCGTTCCCGTGGAAATACTGGGATAAAATATAGCCTAGTTTACGCCCTGATATTATAGCTTCCCATTAGTGAAAGAATTTTTGAAATCGGTCCAGCCGTTTTGAAGATTACCCGGAACAAACAGACAGACAGACAGACAGACAAAAGTTTTTTAATTGCTATTTTAGGCATAGGTGTCGTGTAAATAACCGTGTGAGCATGAAAAAAGCCTATTATTTTGACATTACAAACAAACACTCCAATTTTATTTATTGGTATAGACTAGACGTGATATTTTAAAAAATTATGCACTGTCGATTAAAATCTAGATGTAATTTTTAATTGGTTTGAATTATATTATTATGTAACTATACCAACCTGTCCGACCAGCATGGTATAGTAAGGTCAATTTCCCTCCCATTGTGGAGGAGGCCCGAGGCCAACAGTGGGACGTATGTGGGCTGCGATGATGATAATGATGAACTCCATATTCTTTTCCGTGTGGTGACGGAGTAAGCATACAATTCACCACACCCTCCCTTGCCTGTGGGTGTCTTAAAATACGACGACTAAGAGATTAAATATCGATATACCATCTATGCAAGAGAAGAAAAACTTGAAATGAAATTCTATACTAATATGTATGACCAGTAGCCCAATTGCCATTCTATTGTGGAAGTGGCTCGACCACAACAGTGAAACGTGTATGAGCTAAAATTGCTTACAATCATCATCATCATCATCATCATCTTCTTCCTCTTATTCCAATTGCTTGGGGTCGACGCAATATGTCATATTCTTCCATACGCTCCTATCAGACGTCATCTTTGCAGTCACTCCCAGGCTATCCATATCATGCATCACGCAGTCCATCCATCTTTTCCTCGATCTTCCTTTACCCCTAAAGCCTTCAACATTCATACCCAAAACTTTCCTCACAACATTTCTTTCATCCCGCCTCATCACATGTCCATACCATGTCAGCAATTCACTCTTTAACTTATCCATCACTAGCGCAAAATTGCTTACAATCATAACGGCTATAATTAGCTATTTGCTTACATAGTTCAATAAAATCAAGGTTTAGATACCGCAAGGTCTAACACAATGGTGCATAAATAGACCAATATATATTAAAACGGATGTTTCTAACAATGTATATAAACAGTATTGTGGGAAATACACAAGTTCCGATGTGTTATTTTGCAAAGATGTATCATCATGATTACTCATTTGGTTTTTAGGCTACAGCTGCTGCGATTATGTCATTCCGTCATTCGTTTCTTTTTTTTAAATGACAACATCATGCACAAAGATTTGAAGCGCTGTCGCATGGTACTTTAAAAAATAAAATTAATGTATAAACATAAACAAATTACATTTAGATTCTGAACAATATTTTAAGTATCACACAAATAACTATATTCCGTGTGGTGACGGAGTAAGAATACAATTCACCAGTCTCTAACTGGTCCGTGTATGTCGTAAAAGACGACTAAGGGATATGATCATAACATTTATGTAATAGATTGAAAAATCGAATTAAAACCTATATCAACACGTCTGACCAGCGTGGTATAGTAGGCCCCTTTCGCTCCTATTTCAGAGGAGGCTCTAATCCAATAGTGGAACATGTACGAGCTGAAATGATGAATGATTATAATAATAATTAATAGTTAATTAATAATCATCGCAGCCCACATACGTCCCACTGTTGGGCTCGGGCCTTCTCCATAATGGGAGGGAATTTGACCTACTATACCATACTGGTCAGACATGTTGGTATAGGGTTTAATTTCGAGTTTCCCTTCTCTTGCACGGATCTTATATGCACATTATAGTATGTATATTGTTTAGTCGCCTTTTACTAACTTAACGTAACTATTAATAAATGTCTATGTATCTCATATCTAGTATATGTATCTAATTATCTATTTCATTATTCTTTATTTTTACATTAACAGTGTTATACAAATTATTACATTGTGACCCATGCTATTCGTATTTCGATTTGTTATCTAATATGATGAGCAACAAACTATCCACCATCTTATTTTTCTGTTGGTTTCATCCCAATGTTTACTGGAAGAGATTTATATAATGCAAATTTTTAAGCGAAGTTTCTTCTTGTAACTGCTATACAAACAAAGAATTGTCTATCTATCCAAATAAATATTTTATGAGATGCATAGATGGTGAAGTGGCAGTGACCTTCCACATCCTACACAGAGCAATACTTTGTGCGGACTCATTCGTTTATGAATACAAACGAGTTTGGGAGTAATTTGTATTTGTTAAGTTATATCTATGTAAATTCCGAACCAAGTAACTGATGCCGTTGTTTAAAAAATTCATTGTTTAAAAAGTTCATTTTAGTACATAGTTTAGTAGATTTTAAGCACTGAATTTCTCACACCTTAAATTTCAGATAAACGCTAGTTCACAGATCACTGAAAAGAATCAGTCTGAGATAAATCTTGAAATTAAAATTTCATATTCTTAGGTTCAGGTATTATAGACTGTTGAAACTCTAGCTTTTATGAGCATTAACTCATGGGTAAAAGATAAGATAGCTTCTTGCCTAAGCTCACATACTCGTATTTTGATCATTATAAGACGGAAATTATGATTTTACGCCATCACCACGGTAATATAATCTACCAGTAATCCAACTTCATACAAACGGACGAAATGCGAGCTATACCTACGCGCCTCGATCTCGGCATGCGCTCGGCATGTAGACATCGCGACTGTGCTGCAGTGACGAACGAACGGTGTGTTGTTTTTTTAACAATAACTGCGCGAATTTTTCACTAAAATACATAATTATACACATATTTAATATGACACATAGGGTATATTGTACTATTTTTGGTTGCATGAATTCGTCAATAAGGAATCCAGAGATAACATTTTTTAGATTACCTGGAAACTCTGAAAGCTAAGATTATAAAAATATTTTACTTACTATAGTAGGTAGGTACATAATGTGTGTCGTTTTAATAGCCTTTTATCTCCCAAAAAAAAGTTGTCTGGATTAATAAATAAAGTGAATAAAGTGATTGACACGAGTGAAATAGGTAGTTATAGGCGGTTCATGAATCATGTTACGGTACGCTTGTGTTAAAACTCATAATGTGTTTTGTTTTGTTAGTTTATATAATTCAAAGTCAAGACGTGGTATTTTATTATTAATAATATATGTTTATTGTACTATGTGTATGAATAGTACTACAAAAAAATAATTTGACCGTCTGTCTGTCACTAGATAATTTAAATTTATAGACCGATTTGTTATATAAACATAAACATGTTTTTTTTTAATTAAAACTACCAATCAAAAATCAACACGCATTCTTATTGAACACTTCTTATTCAATTCACAAAGTATTTTATTTGTTTATATAAGAAAAGTATATACAAAACTAAATGGAAACACAAAGTAGGCAAATGTAATTAAAATGCTGGAGGCGAGCAGCCCTATCACATGTTTACGTTTAGGCATTTAATTCAAGGTTACGGCCGAGATGCATTACTGGATAGATGACTATACTGTGCCATCACTATGTGGTGCCGACTACAAATACTACCAACTCTTAAATTGATCGTAGATGTAAAAGAAAACTAAGAATTCTATATCAACCTGGGCTAATTACATCTAATTCCACAAGGTTGGATTGACGTTAGGCTTTTTTTTTGGTGGGCTATGGTAAGGGCACACGCCGTCCATTCCGTCCGGGGCGACGAAATGACGGCGCGGGCCCATACCTCATCCGTAGCACGTCGCCTTTGTCTTTGGGCCGACCACCAGTGCAGAGTTCCTTGTCCTCAGTGGTCGGCCCGACGGCATATCCTTTCGGATACCCTTTACTCTCGACGTCCCTGTCCCGGGCGGTCGGTCTCCGTCGCGCGGTCAGCCTTTCTGCGGATGACGGACTAAAATCTCTGGTTCGGTCACTCGCGGCCTTGGCTAAGGAGGGTTGACGTTAGGCTAGCGGCCGGTGACAAAACTATCGCCAAAACTTACACTATGTAAAAAGAATACATATTAAATCGACTCCAAATAATTAAGATAGAGCTGGATAATGATGATTATTACTAACCGTGGTACGACATAGGTGTTAAATAAACGCAATAAGTGATCCATGGAAGCGAAGCTGCACTCTTAGTTTAGTATATAAATAAAAGTGAAGTCACGTTTAGCTTAAACACGATTAATGGCAGTCAACTTACATTAAACAATGGCAGCATGCCAGAATGGCTGGCAACCGTGTGGTCCGATGAACTCATCTAAATCACAGTAGGTACATTAGCATATAGTGGGAGGATCTGATGAAAAAACAGGTGGCACTACTAAACTACGTCATTCATTATTGGATTCAATTACCTTTGATCTTGTACCTTCATCCAGGTGTTAGTAAGCTGTTGATAAAACGTTGAAATGCGTAGTCGGATATCTTCGTCAATATTCTGGTTGCCTCCTTGCTAATCGTTCTTTAAAAAATCGGCTTTAATATGTATAAACTTTGGTTCTGATACAAATTGAGTTAATAACTAATGTACTATGCAAATGAGCCCCTGCCAAGCCACTGTACATGTGCGTGGCTTGGCAGGTACGATGGCGTAGTGGTTTAGATACCGACCATGCCAGTGTCGTGGGTTCGAATACCACGTAGTACAACACTATTGTGCGGTTCACAAATTGCTGTTCTGATTCTGATGTGTCCGTTAGTTATGTTTGTTAAGTCTCATGCAATACAATAATTATTAACTTAGTGCAGGGCGTACAACAAAAGCAAAAAAAAAATTGTTTCCTTCACCATCCTCTCAACTCATACACGATCCACTGTTAGGCTCGAGCTTCCTCCATTAAGGAATTTGACCTACTATACCAGGTTGGTCAAATGTATTGGCGTAGTTTTTTCTTTTTTTGTAGTTTTCTTCTCTTGCATCCTTATCTGCATGTTATCTGAATATTATATCCCAAAGTCGTCTTTTACGACAACCACTGACAGAATTATTGGAGTGTTTTTACTCCATCATCACACGGAAAATCTGTTTTCCTTAGAGGATCAAACTTAAATGAATAGTTTAACTAAAATAAATGAACTACTAGATAAATTGCATTTTCCTAATTTAAATGCTGAGAATCACTCTAAAAAAGTCTTAAAAAGCATCCATAAAGATTTTTGTCTGCCATAGACCCTGAGGCATTTACAAGACTTAAGTATCTTCATACATTACAGTCGATAATTCACATTGAAGAATTTCTATCAAATACTTAACTTTGGTATAAACATGTGATTATTTAATTTATGGTGGATTAAATGTTATAGAGCATAAATATATAAATATTTATTTACAATCCCATCCATTTTCTTATTATCATCATCATCTTGTGGCCTATCGCCGTCCACTAGTGTATGTAGGCCTTCTTCATATTTCGTCACAAAGTGCTGTCTAGTTCCGCCTGCATCCAACAATCTAATTCGTCTTACACTGCGTCGTCCGATACGTGGTCGCCACTCGACAGCCTTTCTTCCCCAGCGGTGTTCGATTTATCGAGCCTTGTGGCTTGGTCATTGCCACTTCACTTTTGTATGTGCTATCAAAAACCTTGAAAAGCTTTAGCCGATAAAATTTCGTTACCATAGATTTTGATAAGAGACCACAAATAGATTTTGATAAGAGCCGAGTAAAAATCACGCTTAATATCAATGATAATAGATCATTATATTTGACTTCTCAATTGGTTACGTTTCGATAGTTGCTACTAATTGACTGAACAGTCACATGATGCAATGTATCCATGTTCTTTCATCCGATATTTTACAAAGAACTGTCACGTAAAAACCACGGAAGCGGTACATAACCAAGAAAGGTGGAACATATTAAATTATTGTTAATTAAACACGAGTTAGGGAATTCCAATGTTCAACTGCACAATCAATACATTCACAAAACTACAGACATTTACAAAACTATTTTTAGCGACTTTATAAATATCTACTACGATATTCTAATAGGCAGTTGAATTGCACTACTACTAAACTAGCAGTGAGACATACAGGAGCTGAAATTATGATGATGATCTTCCCGTTTAAGGATAAAGGCAATGTATGTTAAATTTATTATAATACAACAATTGTCCTTCACAGGAACCGAACCTTACGCTTTCATCCGTCGCTCGACAACGCCAGGGATTCAGTCGCCGCCTTTTGCGAAGTCGAAGTTGCGCGGAAGGAAGCTGTGAAATGATTTAGGATCGAGATAGAGCATGCTGACATACTCCGCCGCCGGAGCCTGGGACTGCGCTGGTGGGAATACCTGCGCCTGATGCCGCCTTAACCGAGGTCGTGGATGGCTGAACCGAGTAATAATACGTCACCCGCAGAAAAGTTGACCCGTGTGCGCCGTCCTTTCGTCGCCCCAGATGGAACGCACGGCGTACGTCCACAGTACAGCCTGCCAAAAAAAAAAAACCGTGACTCAAAAAATCTGAAACTGACCTTGCATTTATGTTATTACAGCGGGCTTAAATAACTGATGTTAACAAGTGATCGCCGACATTTTTTTTAAGTCCAAAAGAACGATCTTCATATTATATTTTATTCAATGACTTTAATATTTTATTACCTTATGATGCACTCAACAAGATTAGTAACAAAAACAATCATTTTCCTATATAAACATTCTTGCAATTTATTTCGTTATTTGCAAAATAAGTTCCTCCATTGCTTACTCGTTCTAAATCTTTTTACAATTTGTGTTATCAAAACATTCAATTGGAATATACAATGCAGAGAGTAAGTTTTATATCGCACAACCATTTATTTCTAAAATAATAATTAAATTAACATCATCATTTAAGCTCATATATGTCCCACTATTAGGCCTCGGCCCACTCGGGCCTCCTGCACAATAGGAGGGAAATTTATCTACTATAGGTACCACGCTGGTCAAACATATTGGTATAGGATTTAATTTCAACTATTCCTTCTCTTGCATATATGTTAAATGCATACTAATCCCTTAGTCGTTCTTTACGATATTCACGATTCACGGGTAAGAGAGGGGGTGGTGAATTGTAAGTACGGCACTTCATGGCAAATAGTATCTGTAAAATAATCATAGTTTCACAGCTATTAAAAGAATTGTGTTAATAGTGAAAAACCGGCTAAATACAACAAACATCGCCTACCTATAAGTAATGATTCGTAGTTCTATCTGAGAAAGTGGGTCGATTGAAAGTATACTTACAGTATCAATAATAGACATGAATGTAAACAGTTTGAAAGTTCACTAAGACATTAAACGGGTTCAAGTCGAGTGCAGATGTTATAATATTATATAATACATATGTAATTTGACTGTCATCATAACCAGTCTCATAAATACATATCCATTCTCATATAAGAATTGCCGGTTTATTTTTCAATAGTTGTCCAATCTATTTAGTAACAAATAGTTGCTTACTTCATTCACCATAATCATCAGTGTAGCTTATATACGTCCCACTGTTGGGCTTGAAACTCCTCCACATAAGAGGAAAATTTACCCAATATGCCACGCTGGTCAGATGCGTTGGTTTAGAGTTTCATTTCGAGTTTCTCTTCTCTTCCATAGATGCTATCATCATCTCAGACTATACCATGGGAGGGAAATTGAACTACTATACCACACTGGTCAGACGTGTTGGTATAGGGTTTTATTATCATATTTAATCTGTTAATCGTTTTTTATAATGCAACATGTGGTGATTTGTACCCTTATCATGCGGACCTTAATTAAGTCTAAAGTTTTCTAGATAAAAAAAAAAGATAGTTATTCGAAATGCTCTCCCTATGGTGATAAGTTAATGTGCTCGACGGGCATTTTTGGTTCCGGGAGCATCTCCATCGACTTGTTCCCCGGCTTGTCGGCGCGGCGTCCGCCCTTTCGCGGCTGATGCCGAATGTGGGCGGACCCAGTGCTACGTGCCGACAGCTGTACGTGGGGGTGATCCGGTCGATGGCCCTGTACGGCGCACCGGTGTGGGCGGGGTCCCTGACCGTCCGTCTTAGGGCCCTCCTGTGGCGACCACAGAGGGTCATGGCGATCAGGGCCATACGGGGTTACCGCACGGTGGCGACGGAGGCAGCGTGCCTCCTGGCCGGAAACCCCCCGTGGGACCTGGAAGCGGAGATACTCGCCGACATTTATCGGCGGGTGTCGGAGACGTGCGCCCGCGGCGACATGGTCTCCATCAAAGAGATCACCACCTGGCGGGTCAACGCCCGCCGAGAAGTCATTGCCCGTTGGGCAGTCCGGCTGGAGAGTCCTCGGTACGGTGTCAGGACCGTCGAGGCCCTCCGGCCGGTGCTGATGGAGTGGTTGGAGCGGACGCACGGGGTGCTTTCCTTCCAACTGGTGCAGGTGCTGACGGGGCACGGTTGCTTCGGGAAGTACCTGCACAAGATTGTCAGGAAGGAGAGCACACCGTCCTGCCACCACTGCAGTTGCGACGAGGACACGGCGCAGCACACGCTCGAGGAGTGTGCTGCATAATCGGCGTAATCGTATCTGCGGCCGTAATCTCACGGAAGGAGGCGGCGGATCGTGTGCGAGTAGAGCTCCTATTCGGCGCCACGTTCCGCCGCCGGCGACTCGGGCGGCGCAGGCGCGAGTATCTGCACCTAATGCCGCCCTAGCCGAGGCCGCGGGTGATCGGACCGGGGAATTGTCCGTCACCCGCAGAGAGGCTGACCGCGCGACGGCGACCGACGTCCCAGTACGTCGAGAGGTGAGAGGTTACTCGAAAGGGTATTCCGTCGGGTCGACCACTGATGACAAGTCACATCTGCTCCGGTGGTCGACCCAACAACGAGGTGACGTGAGTACGGGTGGGTTATGGGCCCGCGCGCCGTTCTTTCATCGCCCCGGACGGACAGGACCGCGCATGCGCTTACCATAGCCCACCCATAAAAAAAAAAAAAAAAAAAAATGGTGATGAGTTAATAATACAATGAGTGAATAATATCATTCCTTTCCCGTAAATATCGAGTAGTTTTATTTACAATGTGTAGTGCTCGCGTAAACATCAGATATCATTATCGTAATTGGGTTAAAGGACCCATAAGCATGTGATGATGTGCACCCTTATCACGCGAACCTTAATTAAGTCTTAAGTTTTTTAGATATAAAAAAGATAGTTATTCGAAATGCTCTCCCTATGGGGATGAATTAATAATACCATTCCTTACCCGTGAGTGCCGTAAGTATTGAGTTAAAGGACATCCAGTTCAGTCTAAACTATCAGCCTTTCAACGTTTTATGTTTGATGTGGGTCCTTCCGAGTTAATAATATAATAGCCACGCTTGGTAATCCGAAAGCGCTGATGGTCATTCCCATGATTTTCCCGTTCTTTATGACTCGTGTGAAAACATAAAGAAGGTAGAGTGGCAAAAACTTGTTGGCACACACACACACTCACTGGAGAATAGAAAACTCGAAATGAAAACTTTGCTAAACTGTTTGGCCAACGTGATGTGGTAGGTTATATGCCATTATCTTCTTTTTTTAAATGTTTTATGTCCAAGAGTGAAACAGCTAATAAAAAATTTAAAAAATAAATATTTTAAAAAGTTGTGAGTATGATAAAACTTTATATTTTAACACTGTAGACATATACTTCAATTTTATTTATTTGTATGATTTGTGTATATTAAACATTGCGACTACTCAAAAGAATTGCATAACGTTATTTCTTTGAAGAACGACTTAGTTCAATAAATGCACAATTGCATAAAGATGTTTGCCTATAAAGTTTGTAGATACGTCCATATTTTAGATAAATATTTATGATGTGGTATTTGAAAAGATTCGTACGTGATCTTAGCTAAAATAATATAGGATTGGCATTGAAATTAAAACGCAAAGAAAAGCCTGAAAAAATTTACAACAACTTACCGTCCTCTCTTGGACATATTCCTCCCCACGAGAGGAAACTATTAATATCGGTTTTTTTTTTACGGCTGCCCACTCCTCGCACGACTCAGTCTGGGGCAACAGAGGGGCGTCGCTTTCGTCGTTGGGCCAACTACCGGTGTAGACTTCCTAGACTTCAGTGGTCGATCTGACGGAATACTCCGAGGAAGTACCCTCTCCGTTCGACGTCCCCTACTGGGACGCCGATCGCTGTCGCTAGGTTAACCTCTCCGCGGGTGCCGGAATGAATCCCCGGTCCGGTCACCCGCAGAACTATTAATATTGGTACAGCCGTTTTGAAGATTAACCGGAACTAATAGACATACAGAGAGACGAAAAAGTGTGTGCATGAATAAAACCTATTATTTTTACATAACAAACAGATACTTCATCTTTATTTACTTGTATAGATATAGACAATCTGATCATTGACATTAAATAATTTTATAGCATGCGTAATATTCCATCGCATTCTGTATAACTGTGTCAATAATATGTCACAATGCAAGTGTAAATGATGTCATCAGTAATGTATGCAGATGTTATCAAGTCACTGTAATCTTTAACCTATTATAAAACTTTATTGTTTGTTTGATCTACAAACTAATCTCAGGAACTACTAATCCAATTATAAGATCTGTTTGTTTAAACTGTAGTGTATATAGACAAGTTATTAAAAAAATTATTCATCATTATACTTCCAGCTCATACGCTCCACATCTATCTATCGGGCTCGAACCTCCTCCACAGTAGGAAGGAAATTGACCTGGATTTTATTGTAAGTTTTCCTTCTCTTGCACAATTGATATGATCGTCGACATCGTTACGGCTCACATCCCCACTGCTCCAACTCCTCCAAAATGAGATTGAAATGACCTAGTGGGTCACTGGTTAAACGGCTTGGTATAGTTTCATTTTGAGTTTTTCATACCATGTTCTCGTTTTTTACCACACACACGGGCAGGATAGGGGTGATGAATTGTATTCTTACCACACAGAAAATTGTTATTACAGTTAAGTTATTAGAAGTATACATACTGTTAGAGATATTTGACTTATGGTTATCAAGTAAAAATCCAATTAAACATCCTCTTTCTTGGCCGTTGGTGTAATAAAAGACGTCGAAGGGATTTATACGTAATTACTTGCGGCGCAAGGAAAGGAATACTCGATATAAATTCTCATTCCAACACGTCAAACCAGCATGGAATAGTAGGTTATTTTCCTTCCCTTTGTGAAGCCCAACTGTGGGTTTTATATGAGCAGTGACCATGATTACAATTGTAATATTGAAGGCATTCTTTCTTCTTTGTAGAATACACTAAGGCCTACCTATGTATTTTTCAAGTCTTTATATCACAACTCACATTATAATAATAATGTTGAACTTGGCTTCCATTTTTACATTTTCGTTTTTACTGATATACCAGATATTCCTAGACTATTAAAAACGTATTGCAAACGTATTACAAATAAATTACAAACGTATAAAAAACGTGCGAGGCTTTTTAGTAAATTTTTTTCTTGAAATAGTTCAACAAGTAGCAATTTAAATTTCATTATGTCAACCCATATTCGTCCCACTATTGGACTAGAGCCTTAACATTACGGGAGGGAAATCGATCCACTACACCACGCTGGTCAGGTGTGTTGGCATAGGGTTTTGTTTCGAGTTTTCCTACTCTCTCTCTCTTGCAGATAGAGAGGCAATGGTGAATTGCATCCTTACTCCGTCACCACATGAAAAAAATCAAATTCAATTATAATATTTGCCATTAAAAGTATTAAAAAAAAAACATTGAAACGTAATAGCTAATGGAAAATTCATTTCAATCAACAAAATTTTAATGCCACTTCCACATAAATAAAATCTTTCAAGAATCAAATAACGCTGAAGTTATTTTAATATTAAATATACAAACATTCGATATGTAAAACTTGGTGTTGAAATGATCTCACATGCAAGCTAGTGATTAAACGCTATATTTATTTGATACTTATAAAAACACTTCTGTAGTCGACGTGAATATAAACTGAATGATTCTTTGTACGTTTAATGCACGATAACTTCGTTGTTGAGTATGGGTGATGAATACAAGTACTACAATTGTTAAATACTATAACGCAAAATTCGTTCTAAACCCACTGTTTACGTACTTAAATCGTTTTTTACGATACCCACAGATAAGAAAAAGTGACGATCATTGCATTATTGCTTAGTATAGTGAGCTTAGTATTTAAACTTAATAGTAAAAATTCATTATCTTGTTTTTTCTTTTAAAAATAGACGATCTGGATGTTATCGTACGTAATTAAATAAAAGTTTAAAGCATTTACATGTGCAGCGGCTGAATAATAATGCAATGATCGTCACTTTTTCTTATCTGTGGGTATCGTAAAAAACGATTTAAGTACGTAAATAGTAGGTTTAGAACGAATTTTGCGTTATAGTATTCGTAAAAGTATCAAGAATAATTTATATTGATTTGGTACAGTGGCTCTATCGTCTAATAGAGGCGCCTCCAAATCCCGTACAAATTTGTCTCGATAACGATACAAATACTTTAACGCATAATTCGTTCTGAATCCACTATCTACGTACTGAAATCGTTTTTTACGATACCCATAGACAAGAAAAAGTGAAGATCATTGCATTATTACTCCACGGCTGCACGTGTAAATGCAACTGTTATGTAATTCTGAAGAAAAACATCCGGATCGTCTATCTTTAAATGAAAAAAAAAAGATAATTAATTCTTGCTATTGCCATTAATATAACTGGCAGTTTGCCACTGGAACGCGATGAGACAGTTCACGTTGTCCAACACGCTGAACTAAAAACTCGCAGCTTATGCTAATTACTAATCTAGATTACAATCTAAACAAATGCATACACGAAACTCGATATGTAAATGTCACATGAACCAACAAAATTTTAACCTTTTTTGATCGGCTATTTATCTTTAGTTAGCTGTGGGATGACTGGATAAGAATACTTATTGTCACTCCTTAGTTGCCCTTGAGAGAAGGTTTAAACTTTAAAGGTCTCACTAGCTGGGCTAGCCACGGATGGACAGACAGAATACGTTGGGTTATGGGGCGCCGCCTTTTCGCTGCACCTAGGGACACGATATCGAAAAAAAAGTATCAATACTGTAATCATGAGTAGTATCGAAGAAAAAGTATCGAAACGTATCAAAAAGTATCGATACTTCAAAGTGTCGAGTACTGAGTACTTTTCCTAGAATTTATGTCGTGATGAGCTTTTTTTTTAAGAATTTTGACCGTTTGTGAACTGATTACAATATTTCCAGCAACATTTTAGAAGTTTCATTACGTTTAAACTAGATGGCGTTACCATAAATACCATAAACAAAAGTACTAATTGAGTAAAAGTATCGAATGTAAAGTATCGAGTACAAAAGTATCGGTATTGAAATAAAAGCACTCGATACCTAAAAATATCGATACTTTTTTCATGTCCCTAGCTGCACCGGCTGAATCGCATAGTGTATAAGTGTATATCCAAACCAAGTGTTGCCAACCAAAGCTGCCATCCAGCTTTATCCTAGGCAATATAATTATAACACTTCACTGCGATGTTCTCTTCTTCCAAGCGCGGCCATTTCGGCATTATCCCTTCATTTGTGGGATGACAAGACTAAGAAGCTCAACCAACAAATGACGAAACTTAATGATAATGATCGTCTGACCAAGCCAACAAGTGTTCTACACAGTTTCTAGTTAACCGTTTAAATGAAACCCAATGCTATATCTATTCATTCATTCACCTGTCTCATCATCATCATTTCAGGTCATATACGTCCTACTGCTGGGCTAAAGCCTCCTCCCTAACAGGAGAAAAATTAACCTAGTACACCACGATAGTCAAACGGGTTGGTATAGGGTTTTATTTCGAATTTTCCTTCTCTTGCATAGACGTAATATGCATATTATACACTTAATCGTCGTTTACGACATCCACGGGTAGGAAAGGGAGTGGTGAATTATATTCTTACTCTGTCACCACATTATCTATTGGTTTCTAATGTACTGTGCCGACCAACCCACAACGGGTTTGATTTTCACTCAGGACTTGTGTGATCCACATATTGTTGTTCTAAATTTGGGTTTAAATTGTGTCCGTTGATTGTATCATTGTAAAGACCCACGCAATATAAGGATTGCCTCAGTGCATAGTTTTGACAAAAAAAAACTGTTGGACATATGGTTCTTAAGTGGGGGATAATGTCATATAATAATCGATATACATATTTGACAGATAGAATGACAAACACAGTTCTTAAACCCATTCTTGTGGTGATGACTTAACCAATTTTTACGAATGGAAAATATGGGGTGTAGACACATTATATCCTTTTACGATTTTTTTTTGCGTGATTATTATTGCTGGTCGCAAAGCACTATAACGACTTTACCCGGACTATTAAGTTAGCGCTGAGGGCTTCCAACCCGATACCTTGTTAAATACCATGGAAAAGTAAGGGGGCCCGACACATCGTATTTTTACGAACACAATGGCAAAGTAAGGAATATAGACGCATTTTATATTTATATATATATATACCATTTTATATGATATCAACATATATTCCGTTTAGCCTTCAATACGGATCCCATATACCAAATACTTTGTATATTTAACAAATATGTAATTGTATTGCTTCAAAATGAAATGAATGAAATTTGAAGCCTATAAAGTAATCTATAGTATCGCTATACAAAGAAACGTTTTCGAATAATATCAACAAACAGATCCTTCAAATAAGGTGACTGGCATTCGTATAAAACAAAACAAAGTAAGGTCGAAATCCTCACGGGTACACATACTTCAAAAGGAATAAGTGTAAATATTTAAAATATATTATTATTGTATATAATATTGACGGCTCGAATGACTGGGATTGGTAGTAGTCAACTCGTAATCCGGAGTCACTCATGAGGTCTGGTCTTTTTTTTATGTGTGGGCTATGGTAAGCGCACACGCGGTCCATTCCGTTCGGAGCGACGGAAGGACGGCGCGCGGGAACGTCGCCTTCATCGTTGGGCTGACCACCGGAGCAGGGTGACTTGTCGTCAGTGCTCGGCTCGACAGAATACCCTTTCAGGTACCCTCACCTCTCGACGTCGCTGTTCCGGGACGTCGGTCACCGACGCGTGAGGTCTGGTCTAGCCACATATTTTTTTAAACTGCTGTGTGTTGGTAGCTAGGAATACTAACTGTTCCATTGATTGTGGGTGTCGTAAAAGATGACTTAAGAGCTTTACATGAACTTCATCATTTCGGATCATTTCGGCTCATATACGTCCCAGTGTTGGACGCGAGCCTTCTCCACAATAGGAGGGAACCTTACTATATTATGCTGGTCAAACAGGTTACGGGCGTATATATCGCCATCGGGTGGAGTGCGGCGTCCCACAGGGCTCGGTTCTCGGTCCGATGCTGTGGAACGTCGGGTTCGACTGGCTCCTACGGGGTCAGCTCCTTCCTGGGATGGGGATCATCTGCTACGCGGATGACACCCTCGTCACGGTGAAGAGGGCGGACTTCCGGGGGGCTGTCCGATTGGCAGAGGAAGGAGTAGCGCTCGTCGTAGACCGGATTGGGATGTTGGGTCTGAGGGTCTCGCTGGACAAAACCGAGGCCCTCCTTTTTCATGGCCCTCGTCGAGGTCCCCCCCGAGGAGCACACATCAGTGTGTCTGGGGTTGCCGTGCCGGTGCAGGCCCATATAAAATATTTGGGTCTGCACCTAGATTCAAACTGGAATTTAGGGCCACACTTTGCCCAGCTCGTCCCTAGGCTCGTCAAATCGGCCGCGGCGCTGGGAAGACTTCTGCCAAACACTGGCGGTCCCGGGTCGACATGCCGACGTCTCTACGTCGGCATCCTGCGTTCCATGGCACTGTATGGTGCTCCTATCTGGTCGGAGTCCCTCACCGTCCGCAACAGAGCCCTTTTGCGACGACCGCAGAGGGCTATGGCGGTGAGGGCCATTAGGGGCTACCGTACTGTATCATGGACTGCAGCGACACTGCTGGCAGGCGACCCGCCTTGGCCACTGGTGGCGGAGGCGTTGGCGGAAGTGTACCGGTTCCGCGCCACCGCACGAGCCAACGGAGCGCAAGTGTCCATAAGGGGACTGGGCAGAGCCCAGGAAGTGGCCCGAAGGGAAGTAATCCGGCGGTGGAGGGAAGAGCTGGAGTCCCCCGTAGCAGGGCGGGGGACTGTGGAGGCGGTCGCGCCACATCTCCACCGCTTTCTCAGGAGAAGGCACGGCAGCCTTACATTTAGGATGGTGTAGGTGCTTACCGGACATGGGGTCTTCGGTAAGTACCTGCACAAAATTGGAAGAGAAGAGGCCCCAGGATGTCATGAGTGTGGCGCGGCAATTGACGATGCGCGCCACACACTGGAAGTATAGGCCTCAGCGCCACGTCCTGTCAACGGACATGGCAACAACAGATCTGTCGTTGCCGACCATCATCTCCAAGATGCTAGGCAGCGACAGCTGTTGGTCGTCCATGGCCTCCTTCTGTGAGGCTGTCATGACAAGGAAGGAGGCCGCGGAGCGGGCACGCGAGGCGCTTGCGTCCGCTGACTCGCTCCGCCGGCGACGACCAGGGAGGAGGAGACGCCGCTATGCGCTCCTCCACCCACCACTCTGAATGATGACAGGACGTGGCCAGACGGCCAAGCGTTTGGGTGTCGGGGATAGAATGTTATCAGACGATCTCTCCGGCACCCCGTAAAAGCGCGGAAGGGGCCGCTGTGGTTTTAGTGGGTATTTCGGTCACTTCAGTGGCCGGAGAATCCCACACACACTCCCCTGTCTGTAACCGGCGGGGGAATAGTGCGCAAATGCATTTCCACAGCGTGAAAAAAAAAAAGAAATGGTCAAACAGGTTGGTATTTTTTTTACGGGTGGGCTATCGTAAAGCGCACGCGCGGCCCAGTCCGTTCGGGGCGATGAAAGGACGACGCACGGGCCCATAACCCACCCGTACCCACGTCACCTCGTTGTTGGTCCGACCACCGGAGCAGATGTGACTTGTCGTCAGTGCTCGGCCCGACAGAATACCCTTTCAGGTACCCTCACCTCTCGACGTCCTTGTCCCGGGACGTCGGTCGCCGACGCGTGAGGTCTGGTCTAGCCACATATTTTTTTTAAACTGCTGTGTGTTGGCAGCTAGGAATACTAACTGTTACATTGCTTGTGGGTGTCGTAAAAGATGACTTAAGAGCTTTACATAAACTTCATCATTTCGGCTCATATACGTCCCAGTGCTGGACGCGAGCCTTCTCCACAATAGGAGGGAACCTTACTATATTATGCTGGTCAAACAGGTTGCTATTTTTTTTACGGGTGGGCTATGGTAAGCGCACGCGCGGTCCAGTCCGTCCGAGGCGATGAAAGGACGGCGCGCGGGTCCATAACCCACCCGTACCCACGTCACCTCGTTGTTGGTTCGACCATCGGAGCAGATGTGACTTGTCGTCAGTGATTGGCCCGACGGAATACCCTTTCGGGTAACCTCACCTCTCGACGTCCTGGGACGTCGGTCGCCGTCGTGCGGTCAACCTCTCTGCGGGTGACGGACAATTCCCCGGTCCGATAACCCGCGGCCTCGGCTAGGGCGGCATTAGGCGCGGATACTCGCGCCTGCGCCGCCCGAGTTGCCGGCGGTGGAACGTGTCGCCGACTAGGAGCTCTACTCGCAGACGATCCGCCGCCTCCTTCCGTGAGATTACGGCCTCACAGAAGGCGGCGACCGCGTCCTAGTTCCTGACGCTGTCGAGCATCTCTGGCGATGGTCGGCAGCGCCAGGTCGGCACCGATAATCGCGACGAGTTCACGGCTCTCCCCCTCCCACGCAGCACACACCTCGAGCGTGTGCTGCGCCGTGTCCTCGTCGCAACTGCAGTGGTGGCAGGACGGTGTGCTCTCCTTCCTGACAATCTTGTGCAGGTACTTCCCGAAGCAATCGTGCCCCGTCAGCACCTGCACCAGTCGGAAGGAAAGAACCCCGTGCGTCCGCTCCAACCACTCCATCAGCACCGGCCGGAGGGCCTCGACGGTCCTGACACCGTACCGAGGACTCTCCAGCCGGACTGCCCAACGAGCAATGACCTCGGCGGGCGTCGACCCGCCAGGCGGTAATCTCCTGCAGCGAGACCATACCGCCACGGGCGCGCGTCTCCGACACCCGCCTGTAAATTCCGGCGAGCATCTCCGCCTCCAGGTCCCACGGCAGGAGGCACGCTGCCTCTGTCGCCACCGTGCGGTAACAGCGTATGGCCCTGATCGCCATGACCCTCTGTGGCGGCCACAGGAGAGCCCTCAGATGGACGGTCAGGGACCCCGCCCACACTGGTGCGCCGTACAGGGCCATCGACCGGATCACCCCCGCGTACGTAGCGCTGGGTCCGCCCACATTCGGCATCAACCACGAAAGGGCGGACGCCGCGCCGACAAGCCGGGGAACAAGTCGATGGAAATGCTCCCGGAACCAAAAATGCCCGTCGAGCACCAGGCCCAAGTACTTCATGTGGGCCTGGATGCTGATGGTAACCGACTTCACAGTGATCGAAGCGCCGGCG